>OX122885.1:21950473-31950473 GCA_944738645.1 Eristalinus sepulchralis | reverse complement strand
ACAGCTGGTTCATGGTTATCGCCTTGGGATTCACCACACCCATTTCAACGTCCTGAAAGTACGGAGATGCTCCCGTCGGCTTTAGGTTGGACAGGATCTTCCCCAAAACAACAAGAGTCATCGTCTTCCCCGCCATCGGATCGCCGACCATCATGAACCCATGTCGCACAATCATCATTTCGTACGTCTGAATCACCTTGGTTAGAAAGCTCTCTCTTGGCTGCAGATTCATCTCCGCACAAACCTCATTGAAGGCGTTCGTCATGAGGGTGTAGTCGGGAGTGGGAAGCACCACGCCAGGAAACAGATCCGATATGATACCCTCAAATAGTGGCACGTCGAAAGATAAGAACTTTGGCAGGTTGACGTCTAGCAGAGACCGCAATAGAAGAATGTCCTCGTTTTCATCAGGCAGAGCTTTCTTTATGTTTCCGCACGCAGAAAGCACACTCTTCACGGCTCGCATGCCGTAGTCGTAGTGATTTTGGGAAGACAACTGCTCTGAACACAGGCGGTACGTAGTGACTATTTTTACCGCCAGGTTCCTGGCATTCACAAACCCAAAGGAATAAAGGGAAATCTCCCCAATCATGGCATAGTCAGGGACCATCATGGCCACTGAGCGGAACAGGACCTTCAAGTTGTCTGGCAGTTCGGAACGACCTGCGTAGCCGGGGTTCATGGTGATGCAAACATAACAAGCTGGGTTCAGCGAGAGTTCGGTTCCTTCAAAAATAAATTTTTCCTGGTTGGTGCGTACCGCTTGTATGATGCACAGAATCTGCTGCGCCACTACGGAAAGCACTTCAAGTTCAATTCTATTGAACTCGTCGAAGCAGGCCCAAGCCCCACAAGACGCCAATCCCTTGAAAAATTTTCCCATTGCCTTGTAGTCCAGGCCGTCGGAACAGTTGAACACTTTGCATTGCACCGCCAGCGCCTTAGCCAAATCCTTGGTGGTCTCTGTCTTTCCCGTTCCAGCGGGTCCTTCGGGGGCGCCGTTCAAGTGCAGCTGATACGCCCCCACCAATGTACGGTAGCAACGATCGGTCAGCGGAGTTATGACCAATCGGTCCGAGTTTCCCAGATACTCGTTTGCATATGGCACAGTGGCGTTGATGATCCTCACCAACGTGTCATCGTCCTCCCAGTAGTACCTGAGTTGAGACAGCCAAGCGAAGTCATTCTCGCTGGTCACATTTGAAGCAATCAGCTCGGCGATTACGTCCTTCGCGTGTACATTGATCACAATCAGAGATTTGATGGTTATTCGTCCCAAGTTGGAGATGTCCTTTCGGCGAATCAGTGCAACGATTGACGTCAGGTCCCGGTTCTGCTCAACAAGAAATCCCTGCATGGCATTAGGTTCGTCGGAATTTAGTCGCTGGTGCACGTTGACAGCCCAATAAATTTGACTGACACACAAAACGACCATCTGCGGCCAGGTCACAACCCACGTGTGATTGTCGTTCTCCAGATAATCATAGTAGCTCAGTTCAGTTTGATAGCGCACAGCGGCCAGCATTTCCTTTTCAACCCCAACCAACCACTTTTCTACACTGCCGCCAGCTGCGGCAGTGGAGACTGTCTCGACAAATTTAATAATCTCCCTGTCAGAGCTCATCATGGACAGGACTTGCAAGTCCTTGTCGAAATGTAGTCGGTAGATACCTTCGAAGCACTTGTTCAAGTGGGGCTGCACTCTGAGGGGGTCTTTGGTTTCTGACAGAATTTCCAGCATTTCATCGTTGGACAAGAAGAAGAACCTCGGGAAAAACAGTCTCTTCTTCTCCAAGTAGTTATTAACTCCATTTGTGATGTCTTCGAGAAGTTCGACAGCCTTCTCCACCGATTCTAACATCCCAGAGGCTGGGCCTGTTTCCATGACAAGTGGGTTCCGCAAAATCATCCCCATATTCCGCTTGAATGTTTGATCCACCATCACGAACAGACGGCCCTCCTCAGGCATCTGTGCAATGATGTCCTTTGAAGAGAATATCGGCATAAGGTAGAGATAATTAGCCTGGACCTTTCCCCACTGCTCCAGGGTCCGATTGACTCGCGTCAATTTTTCGTACCAAGCCAAGACTTCCTGCTCGCAGGGCTTCATGAAGGCCGATCCGCGCATGGAGAGCGTCTTGAGGATGTGATCGTCTAGCAGAGCTTGAATGTCGTCCATATTGGAGAGTATCTGCACCCCTGTCTCTTTGTACGGCCCAGTGGGGAAAGATATCGCGTCCCACTCGTGAATCATGGCAATTAGGTTGTTCTGCAATTGAAGTTCCTTGTTAGCGCTGATGCTGATTATCTCAAAGCTGTCCATTTTAGAGTCCAACTTGAAGTTGATTATTTTCCGAAGCGTTGTACCAGCATCTGGGGTCATGTTAAAGCCGGCGATATTGGACATCTCTACCCAGTGGCGTTCGCGCAGTGCTGGATTGCACATAATATTCACGATAAACACACCCCATCGGAAATCCTTGATCCAATTCAGCATTTTCACGCAAAGTTTGATGGGGACGGGATGCTTTTCGGGGTCAGGATCTTCTGTTTGGCCCTGAAAAAATTTAGATTGCGTTAAACAATTTCAAATAAACCAGAAAGGAAAGGAACTTAAAAGAAAGGATACGAGCTACTATTCAAAAGTATGGGAAAAAGTATTAAGTGTTTAAAAAATAACAGTAAATGGCGCTGAAATGTAATATATCTGAATACACAACAGAAGTAAAGACATTTTTGCAGGAGGAGGCGAAAAAAGGACGTACTTCGGTGTCCTTGAATTACACTGCGTTTAGTGTAGAAAGTCCTCAGGATCATTCCGCTGATCAGTTGTTCTCTTTGAAGTCTCCCCGGTAAAGTCTATGCTAAGGTATTAGAGATTCCTTCCAGAGCTTTGTTTGAGTCCAGATTGGGGGATGAACAGTGCAACAACCGACCAGCTTTTCACTCTGAAAATGATACTTGAGAAGGCTTGGGAGTATGCTAAACGATCTACAATTTGTTTGTAGATTTGGAAAATGCATATGACCGAGTCCCTCGAGGTAAACTCTGGAGTGTATGGGATTGATGATCCCCTGTTGAGTGTGTTTCAATCTCTTTACACCAACTGTGGCAGCTGTGTTCGGATAAACGATAGTAAATCCATGTTACCGTGGGCGTTGAGCTTCGCCAAGGGTGCGCCTTGTCACCTCTTTTTTGCATTATATATATAGACTGGATGGCGAGGAATGTTTCACATTGGGAGTGCTTCTTTTCGCAGATAACTTAGTTGTCCTCACATCCTCCCAGACGAAACTCCAGCGCGCGCTCGATAGGTTTGTGGCCGTATGTATTAATGCTGGAATGAAGGTAAACGTGGACAAGTCCGAAGTTATGGTAATTTCAAAAGCGACTGTCCAATGCACTCTACATGTTTGTGGAGTCTCATTGAGACAGGTGGAGAAATTTCAGTATCTCGGGGTCTTTTTCACCAGAGACGGGAGTAGTAACACTTGTGGGATTGGCCAGGCTGCATCAATTTTGAAGCAACTTAGTAGATCAGTAATAAGGAAGGCCGAGTTTAATGTCAAAGCCAGGTTATCGGTTTTAACTCACTGTTTGCTTTAAGCCTTACCAATGGTTATGAAATATGGGAAATGACTGAAAGAATAAGATCGCGAATACAGGCTGCCGAAATGAGATTTCTCTGTGCCGCTGTGAGAGTTACTCGCCGGAATATGGCTGAGAAACGCGATGGTGCGGGGGGAACTCAATGTTGAGAAGTAACTTCTTCGAACAGAAAGGAACGGAGCAGGATGCTGGATGATAAGTAAAACGGCAGAGCATATTTTTTCAGAATTTTGTGGATTATAGCCCTGTGAGCCAGAAAGCAAGTAGTGTTGTACCAGTTACCGCATTGGATGCTCAAGAAAAACGATGGTGAATTGATATAGTCTGGACCAGTAGAGACTGATTAAACCACATACCCGAAATTTGCAAACAGGATCTCCAATGAGGTCCTGCTTCACTTTGTTTCGGAAGAATTTTTGATTTTTCAAGAATTCCTTGTGGTACTCGTCGGTCTTCTCCTCAACGAACTTCGGCTCCAAGTACTCAAAAGGTCCATCCATCCACACGTAATAATGCCTTACCCAATTTATGCAAATTCTGAAATTAAAAATCAAATCATCACCATCACCGAATGTACCTTAGTAAACCATAAACCTATGCACGTACTTCATAAGTGCAGCAAATGGAAAAATGAAATCCTTAAGGACATTTATGTTTGGATACTTTGTCTGGGGGATCTTGTAGAGCTTCTCCTCCTTGTTAATCCACTTGATGTAGTCATCGAATATCTTCAGCTGATCCATGAAATTCTGCAGGATGATGTAGTAAGATCGAAACTTTTCGATTTTACACATGTCATTGATGATAGTCATCTGTGGGATGAAGTCTTGAATGTCCTCGTTGAGCTTCGCAACTACGCTTTGTAGATGCTCCTCGAACATAAACTTGTACTGTTCATGCTGAGAGGCGTTTATGTCGAACACCTCCTGGATGTCACGCAGCCAACTGATGGTGTGAACGGTCAATTCAATGTGCTCCTCCGTCATTTCGGTCAACGACACCAAATCGGTGGAGATTTTCAAGCAATATTGAATTTGGTTGCGCAGATCATTCATGTAGACATTCTTCACCCAAATCATGTATTCGGCACCCTCTAGGAGTTCCTCTGTTGATCGCGGTATCTTCAACGCCTTTTCCTTGATGCCCTCGAAGGTATCGCAGATCCCCTGTTCCGTTCGCATGTGCTCGATGACAATGTGTTCTGTGATACGTAAAATTAATGAATCTGCTATGTTCCGTAGACTGGCGATGGCTGGCGTCATGATAATCAGAGCCGGTTGAAAGAACTCCCTGTTCGGTTCGCTGCGCAGCATGTCGATGTACTTGAAGTATGTTTCTATCTGCTTAAAGTACTCGTCGAAGGTTCGCGGTGTCGCCAAGAACTCATCGAGATCATCGCGAATCTTTCGGCTGTAGAGGCAGAAGTACTTACATTGGAACCTCTTAAGGAACTTCTTCACCGGGACCCAGGTGCGCAGGATGGACATGCGAAGTTTCTCGATATATTCATCCAAGTAGGTTTGATTTAGCTCGATCGGCAGAAACTCGCCACACTTGCCCGCTAGATATGGATTGATTTGTGGTCTCAATGGCTCCAAGTCCTTAGCCACATTGCCTATGTCCCGGGCGAGGCTCACAAAACCCGCCTGAATTGTCTCATAGCTTGGATTGAAATCTATACATTCCTGCACCTCGTCATACTCCAATTGAATCTTGAACTGGGGAATCGTTTGCGAACACCCGCACATCTCCAGCATTGCATCTAAGGTGCGAATCTTCAGGTTGTTTATCTGCCGATTAATTAGCCCTTCAATGCAATCGAAGGCCTTCGTCCATTTCTTAACCGGTATCGTCCTTTTTTTGTAGTGCTTACGAATGATCCGAATGATCCGAGGGTACCAGTTCCAACGGATGAAAGACGTCTTCTTCTCAATGTCGCCTTTACATGCCTTCACGTACGAACTGAGTGTGATGGTTTCGAAATCCTTACTCAGGTAGATGTACTCACTTCTGCCAAAGTAGTGGATTATTGCAGGAAAGTCTATTTCGGAGGCGGATAAGATAACCCGCACAAATGGAAGCACAATCAGCAGTCTCTCTTTGAGCTTCCGTCGATTTGCGAGGAAAACATCCGCATGCCGTGGCGTTCGCCCGGGGTACTTAAATTTAAAGTCCGGTCTTGTGAGATTGAAGTCAGCTGGATCCTCATCCTCGAACTCCGGATGGACCAGAATCTTCTTCATACTGAATATCTTCATCAGCTTGTCGAATTCGGTGTGCACTTCGTCCATATACCTGCTCACCAACTCCGGATTCTTGGCCTTGAGAGTGCTCGGGACATAGCTCATTATTTTGGATTCAATGCTTTTTAGCATTTTCGGTACTGGAATCTGCCTAACATGGTACTTTAGCTGCCCGATGTAATGTTGCTCCCGCTGTGGGCGTATTGGCTCCAACTGGATACCAGCTAGTCGGGCCAACTTAATTTTCTCCTGGGCAGCCTTTTGCTTGAGGTAAGCGAAATGCCGTCTTTCCTTTACTTCGGACAGACGAAATTTTAGAAGTGGGTTCCTTGTGTACTCCTCATCGTCGTACATGGACAAGTCGCATGGTGGCTTGTGGAGACGTTTCAGTTTTTTCGCGAACATTTTCAGTTCTATTATTTTTTTTCTAAATGCGTTTTGAATTGATGTTTACATCAATTTCGCTCTAAGTTGACTTTTTGTTTATTATTTTGTTTCAGGGAAACTTGTTGTAGCAACGAGAATCAATCATCAACATGTTTACCGTTGCCATGCGACTGATAATTATTTTAGCCTGGCAACAATTAAGGGTTCTGTTCGATTTAATATATTCTCCTTGCCTATCAAATGTCCCATCAACGTTGACTGAAACCTTTAACGAATTTAAAAACCGGGCTGTTACTCATCGTGAGAGTCTGACGATTTTGAACAGATTGTTGGAATGATGTCGCTGATCGAATTAAAGAACAGATGGGGAATGTCGATCTCGATTTTCATCGTTTCAGTGTTTTCGGGATTCTGCCTCTGGATCATGCAGAATATTTGAATTATATATTTACAAGCTGAATAAAGAAGATATAACTTCGAATTTTTTTTCTTCTCCGCAAGTTAAGGGACCTCACATTCCACGTGCAAAACCGAAAATCGTTGCCCTTTATTCGTTTGCTGGGGTCGTCAACATTAGTTCCGTCCATATTCGAGTCATGTTGCTGTCTCTGAACTCGTTTTCTGTTTTATGTGGTGAGGGAGTTAGCCTCACGCACAGCCTACAGACTGGTAGGCCAGTCCCATTATTTAACCCTCGGGCAGAGGGGTTCGCTGCATACATTGGTTCACCACACAACGGATGTCGTGATGGCCATCCAGAGTGCACCACGAGGAGGCTGCTGGAGGCAACTTGACCAGTGCAGGGACGAGGATAGCGTTGGCAGCTCGCCATGTTAAGTGCGATTAACTACGTTACCTCGTCTGCACAGGCCCATGCCCCCTATGCTGGCTGGAGAGGCATGTTGCTTGAGGCCCAGGTCCACCCCGAACTGTAGCGCCACAAGAAGAAGAAGAAGAACAGCGAATTTATGGGGGAGCTTCCCAAAATAAGAATTGAACCTCCTGCCAGGCAAACATTAGTTCGCTACACTAGATTGGCAACATCACACCAAAAGTTTGGAGACCATTAGTCTCTAAGTCCGAAAATATAAGCAGTCAAAAACTCTGACATAGGATCCCAGATCAAGGACATGTACAATGGAAGCTTCAGTACCTCCAAGTAAATAGATAATAAGAAAGTGATATAAAATAAAAGTACTCATCTTAACGATTCAATAATTCTCTGTATTTCACATAGATAATGACAAATTTTGTGGATACAAACTATTCTTATACACAATCGGGAATAAAGTCTGACAAAACGTAGAAAAAAGTTAACTTAATAGAGAGAATAACCGTACTCTACTAAAGTTTCAATCTTGTTACATGATAAAAACGAACGAATATCGTAATTGAAAAAAAAAAAACAACCAAAACATGAATGTGTGCAGATTAGGAATACATATTTACAAAAGGTCTGTTGTACAGTAGTAATCGTGTAGGAATAACTGAGCAGAACTAAAGATGATCAAAAAACATATCCTAGGGTTATCACAAATTATACGTTTGACACTTTCCTCCCAAAATTCACTTCGCAAAGTGTATGGCCCATAACGAAGTGTTATTTAAAAATTAGCAAGTACTTTGTTACTTGTGACGTAAAGTGAATTCTTGTGTGAGTGTTGCTTTGTTCACATCTAAAACTATTTAAGTAGATAGGTATATAATTCACGTATATTTACAAACAGCAAAATGCAACATGCTATTGTTTTTTGTTTTTGCGAAACAGAATTTTATCACTTAAACTAGATTTGTTTGCTTTTAATATCATCAATTACCGATTCGATTGCGGAGGCACCCTGTAAGTGTGGTTAGAGCTACTAATTGGGTATAACATGGGGTCAGCATACAGCATGCGCATGCAGCATACTGCTCGCAGGCATTGGACCACAGAGAATTCTCCAAGCCTGGGAGTGGTGTAGTAGTAGTCTATTAGTCGATGCTTGTGTATTATGTGTCGAAGTGAAGAACGTACTCTTTAAGCGGACCCGGTAGATTAAGGCGATTAATGTTTTGTGCTAGTTTCTTATTGAGTGCCTCGTATATCGCCACCCGGCAGAGTTGCTTTAAGCTTCGGGGCTTTCGATAGAGCAGCGATATCAGCGAAATGAGTTGTTCGGTCTTTTTACTAGGTACTTGAGCAACATAGAAATTGTGCAGTGATTTGAGGCAATTGTACAGCGGATCGTGCTGCATGGTGAGGAAGAACAGGTGAATGATGCGGGTGAACGTGAGCTCGGGATCGTTGAGTATGAACTCCTTCTTCGTGATGAGTATGATATAGTAAAAAAGTATAAATCTGGAATTTGTGCGGAATGAATTGCGAAAATGATCACCAAGATGTTGACGTGAGCACGATGCTCCGGCCACTGGGCCACCTGTCACACCGACTCCATTGGCAGCGCTGACTGGTACATCATCAGGGGAGGTATTTGCATGGCACAGACCCTCGCCGAAGTTGGCTATCTCATTGGAAAAGATCGTACTGCCCGGTGTAGACTTCCCGCTCAGCACGATATTCGGATCCGCACCATACTGGATGAGGGTGAGTGTCAATTCGTAAATGCATTGCATATCGGGACATGTTCGAACATTTTGCACCATGTCCATTACCGCTTGAAGAATGTGCGGATACGTTAAGTTACAATCTAGGCCATGCTGCAACAGCAACAGCAATATGTTCTTAATGAAGTCAAAGTTTGTTCTCTTTTGTACATCACAGTTTAGAGTGAAGTTCTCGCTTACGGTGAAGACCAGCACGTGTAGCGGTGTTAAATTAGAACGATACGAACAGTTTGGATTTGCACCGTGTTGGAGGAGGATCCTCATGCAATTCAAGTAGCAAACCTAAAACAGAAAAATCAAAGTCACACATTACGATTTTCAGACAAAGATAAGCTCGCCTCAGTTACCTTCATTGAGTGAGTGAAGTGATGTAGTTGATCTTTGTTGATAAGTGGTACTAGGCAGACCATAATTGGTACGGAACCATCTCGCCCCACAATGTTAGGATCGCCTTAAAAGAGATAACCAGAATCAGGAGAAGCACATTCATATCCTTTATTTTCGCTAACCATCTTCTTTGATTAGCATGCTAAGCAACTCAAAGCAGACCTCCCAGTCCCTCACATGGCGGAAAACACATGCCAAGGCACTGTTGCCCGCTTGATTTATGGAGCTCTTTGCGCCATTTTGCAAGAGGAAACGCACCAAATGCAGCACATCCCATTTACTCCATTTATCGTAACCGTACCTTGAATGGATTTGGCATTTTTTGGAAATTATTCAGCAATTGAATGATTCAACTCGTTACCTGGCTTCTTCTAAAGCATATCGAACGATGAGTGCGTGGAGTGGAGTATTGCCTAATGAATCTGGTTCATTAATCAGTTCCTTGCAGCCACGCTCTAAGAGGATACGTAAGGTACTAAGTGTATCTTCGGCGGACTTACGTGCCGCAAATATAACTGAAAACGAAAACAATTTGATTTCAATTTCCAGAATTTATCTCTCGGCAAGAAGACAGCTGTGGGCCTACAACCACTTACCAACATGAAGCAGTGTCATTTGTTGAGTGCACGTCCGCACCGTTGTTACCGCTCCGTGTTGTATAAGAAGCTCTAGAAATCGCCCCTCATGAAGAACAGCCTGATGAATGGGATAGTACTCGTCTTTGATCAAATTTATCTCCTCAGTTCTTGTTATCACTAGCTGCTGGACACAATTCCATGCTCCCCTTTCGCAAGCTAAATGCAAGAGCGGTTTCTTAACACGAAACGGTATCTAAAAGCAAGTAAATTGTTCAATATCGTTCAATAATCGACAACTCTTGTACATCTTACCCAGGGGTCTTCCATTTTCTGGGAAAGAATATTCAATACGTTTATCTGATCCCCATCGATGGCATAGCAAACTGCGTTCTGCAGCTTTGTGCTGAATCGATCGCATACTCCCACTTCCTCTTGGTTACCACGATATTTACCACTTTCTTCGCAATTGTGCGAATGTGTCCCCGGGTAGCACAGTCGAGCCTCCGTATCAATGCGCGCACCATGCTTGAGAAGTAACTCCACACACTCTTCGTAGCCCTTGAGGCAAGCTATATGCAGGGGCAGCGAGCACGGCGATCGATTAACATCCGGTCTGTGCCGATGCAGTAGCCACTTGGTGAGGTCGATATGATTCAGCCCCACACTGCGCTGCAGAATATTATAACCACACTCATCGTGGATTATCAATATGTTTTCATTCTAAAAGAGATACAAATGTAATGTGAAGGTGTGCTCTGAGGTCAAGGTAAATATGAAAAAAAAAACCTTTGGAATCTGCATAAGCAGACTTTCAAGAGTATGAATTGAAATCTTCGGGTTAGCACGCAGTATCTCAAATATTGTTTGAATATTCTCCTCGGTTGCTTTTGACACTTTGTGACCGTCACGGTGGGAAAGCAGCGCACTTCCAGACCTAAACACTTGACTCACGGAGCCGCCCATTTTTCACAATTAAATTTCATAATCTACTCATATGAATTCTACACAAATAAATCAAGCATAACACTATTCAACTGAGAGAATCCTCACGATACCCCAATCGGACACGACCAACCTGTGTGTTGACCACTATGCTTGAAAATTTCATAAACTCCACGATCGTAAACACTTCATGTTTTAACTAATTTGTGATGTTAAGAATATCTCCTGAATAGCAATAATATTTCAATCTTAAGGTGCAAAAAGTATTTATAAAAAATCAATAAAACTGTGCTTGTAGTTTGTTTACAATCAGCTGAGTTAATTGGGCGATTTCGGATCTCACGGCCACATTCTCACACGTACTGGAAGAGTGAGATGTTCTCATTTGTTGTATATTTTTAGATCCACGGAGTTACAACTACGTCAATTGATTTACTGAGATTTTCTTTTGTTTTTTTTCTCTCGTTTTCAAATAAATCTTAATTATATTCCTTCTCTTCTCTTGCCTTTTTCTTCTTTCAGATCTCACTGACTGAATGACAATCATGGATGAACAAGGAAGGAGATACACAGCTTCTTCGTCTCCCGCCCTTGGGGAAAATTTGACAGCGTTTTTTATAACATTTCCCCTTCTTGAACAGCTGATCGGAGAGCCAAATTCACAGACAGGGTTTCTCTCCGAAAAGAGAATACGTGTGAGCTACTCAATCTGCCGATTACCTTCCCGCTCAAACTATTGGGGTGGGTCTTAATATGAAAAAATGTCGTTATTTTTTGCCAATTTCATTTAATGCCATAGAATGCTGATTCCTGTGATAAATTCTGCGGAATGTGGAAACATAATTTTTTTTTTGTTATCTTTTGTTGTTTAAAGACATTTCACACAGTTGAACTGAATAAAAATTTAAAGTGAATTTCATATACCGGCAATATTTCTCACCACCAAAAAATTCAAGAACATGGCGGAGGGAGTGCGTGTTCAGAAGGTGCACCAGTAACGCAGCAGTTGCATTTAAGGCATACTTTTAAGAAATGTTTTAACATATTATATGTGTGTAAATAATTTTGAATTTATTAATATATCAATAGACCTTGTTGCTAAATTATAAATTAAAATTGCATACATAATTTTATACATACAATATTACAATGCTTCCCTTATAAAATGAATACAAAACGCTACTACAGACTTATGTTTAAAATGAAAAGTTATCATAAATCGCTCTATTACTTTAAGTATAAATATGTTATTTAAAAATTGTGTTCGTCATACTGTAGATGTGATTAGAAAAATATTGAATTCCTTTAAATTATTGATTTTATATGAATCGATGTAGATACGTCTTTTCGTTAGTTATAGCTTTAGCTTTATAATACTACCAAGTCGAAATATTAATAAAACTGAAATTAATAATATACAAAACAAGAACATGAAATTCCGAACATGCATAATTCATTTCTACATTCATTTCTGTTTTCATAAGTCATGTGATATACATACAAATAAATATAAATTTTACATCGTTGTTTTAGGTTGTAATTAGTTACACATTGGCATTACTATATACATTTTAATAAATATAATGTAGTGGTATAGAATCAAAAAGAGTAAGTTATTTTTTATAATTTATAGCCCATTATTAAATAAGAGTGGACGTGTGTTGTTATTCTAAAGCTCATTAGAATCCTTACAGTAAAATACTGAATTCGCCTTTATTTCTGTAATTAAATAAGGTGCTAATAATAAAATTCTTCTTAGTAGAATATGTAATTCAAAATCTCGGTAGAAACGAAAACCCCAAAAAAAATACAAAATTCCTTCTTATACTCAACTTTGAAATTGCAAATATGCATCCTTTCCTTTTTGGTACATATTTCACAAGCCATTGGATGTATAATATAATACTGAATATCTATTTGATAATAATTTAAAATTTTTATATATTAATTAATTAAAGTTTAGATGAGACTAATTTCAAGGAAAATTTATTTGGTTACTTACGAACCTACTCCGAATAAAATCTCATAATGGTTGACGAATACAGGAAATACGTGGGCAATTTACGAATGTTTGACACTATTGTGGGCAAAAATTCAGGAAATGGTCGACATGTTGTAAATTTTGGAGGGGAAACGTAAACAAGTGTGGGTAACATGAAAAAATGTTCGATGGTTCGTAAATAACTTTCAGAAATAAACCTAAATCCACCACAATTCGTCAATAACTGTCAAACGTTTGTAGAATGTAGGGGAAATCAGCTGATCGATCAGCTGTGAAGCTGTGTATCTCCTTCTTCGTTCATCCATGATGACAATTGTAAGAATACGTCAATCGAAGTGTCAAAAAATTAGAAACAAAAAAAAAATGAAGTTTGGAATGCCTTGGATTGAGGTCGACGGTTGTTTGTAAAAAATGTAATCGTATATCAGAAACCAATGAGGAAACCCTTACTTTTCTCTGTAGTATATATTAAATATGCAATAAATTAAGATTTGTAGTTTATATGGAGAACTAATTTAAATAAAAAATTAGTACCGAAACTAACATTGCGAATGTTACTTTTACTGCATTTTATTAGACTAAAATCTATTCAAATGACAAAAAAATGGTTAAATTTGTGTTCAGATTATTATTTAAAGAGGCACAGTACAAATTGAATTCCTTGAAACAAAGTAAGTATTTTCGAACCTATCACGATTTCAGACATTCCCAAGGCTCAAACCAAGGACCAATTCTTCCCCTTATACATCCCTGGCTCAAACGTTCAACAGAAAAAAAATATAGATTGGCATCACTCTTGTACACGAAACGCTCTTTTTGACAGACGTCCCTGCATATGGGAATAAGCGAATTTCACAAATTTCATTAATTCGCTAATAAAACTACAACAAAATGGTGAGATGCACATAATTTACTTTTCTTTATGTTTTAAACTATGAACGTAATGGAAACATTACGAACTAAAGCATGTTTATAGTGTTAATATGAATAACTCAGTCCTAACCTATAAAACAACTCCGTGGCTATACAACATTAAGAATTTTAATGATTTTTATTTCAGAGGCCCTTAATGCTTCAAGGACATGAGCGTTCCATAACGCAAATCAAATACAACCGTGAGGGTGATCTTTTGTTTTCCTGCTCTAAGGATCAAAAGCCCAATGTGTGGTGGTCAGTGAACGGAGAAAGGCTGGGTACCTACAATGGTCATCAGGGTGCCGTGTGGTGTTTGGATGTTGATTGGACTTCGTCAAAGTTGATATCCGGTGCTGGTGATATGTCAACAAAGATCTGGGATGTTGAATATGGCACAGTTATTGCATCGATTCCGGCAAAGTCTTCGGTCAGAACAACGCATTTCAGTTATTCGGGAAATCAAGCAGCATACTCAACGGATAAGGCTATGGGACAGAATTCTGAGTTGTTCCTGATCGATGTGAGGAATGTTGATTCAAGTATTTCTGAACAGGATGCTGTCCTTAGGATCCCTATGCTTCAATCAAAGATTACTTCAATGCTGTGGGGTGCCCTAGATGAGACCATCATTACAGGTAAATGCAATACGCATTTGATTTCATTGTTTTTTTTTGCTCTAAGAAGCTTATGAGTCACAAAATTTATTATGGGATTATCACCAAATTTGACACAATCTTTCTTTGTTTAGGTCACGAGAACGGACAAATCTCTTTGTGGGACATTCGCAAAGGAAAGGAAATCAATTCTGTCAACGATCATACAGCCAGCATCAATGACATGCAAATGAACAAAGACGGAACGATGTTTGTCACAGCGTCTAAGGACACATCAGCAAAACTGTTCGACTCCGAATCGCTTATGTGTCTTAAGACATACAAAACCGAAAGGCCCGTCAACTCGGCATCAATCAGTCCCATCATGGATCATGTAGTCCTGGGTGGTGGTCAAGATGCCATGGAGGTAACAACAACGTCGACTAAGTCTGGCAAATTCGACTCTCGTTTCTTCCACTTGATATATGAGGAGGAATTTGCTCGCCTCAAGGGTCATTTCGGTCCAATCAACAGTTTGGCCTTCCATCCCGATGGAAAGAGCTATGCGTCCGGCGGTGAAGATGGTTTTGTTCGTGTTCAAGTATTTGATAGCTCGTATTTTGAAAATATCTTTGAGTAGTCCAGAAAAGTGTTTACGTCTCAAATAATCTTTTTCTATGAGCATACATTGATCACACCCGCAGAGAAATAGATCGTGAATGTATTCCATGTACACTGAAAATTTTACAAATATATTCATGATAAGAACACAGTTTCAAGTGACTTTGTTTATTGAGCTAAATGTATTTTCCTTTAACAACAATAAACGATTTACAACAGCATATAGTCCGCTCATCCCTCCTAATGTCGGGTGGTCCTTCTCAGTCCGTGCACGCATGTGCGTCTTGTTAAACTTAGAGCAAGTTTAGAAAAATGAATTCTTTTTCTTCTTAAGGATAACCTGTGGAGAAAGTGTGGAAGTATTTGGAACGGGTTAGCTGTAGGATTGTTGAAGTGCCGAAAGAAGTTAGAAATAAGACAGAAGAAGTTTGCACTCAATTTGAGCTCTTCAGGCGTTCGCTTAATGAGCATTTTGTACGTACCGGTTGCCCTTGTAATGCAGCGATTTGTTCTGGCGTTGGTGCACAACCCGGCGGTGGCGGTGGAATATTTATGGAGCCCGCTCCCTTACCTTTAAAACGTGCCCCAGCATCAAATGTTACCGTCTAATAAAGTTCAATGATTACACAGAGCAATAACATGTTCTTTCAAAGAATATTCACCATCGGATTTGCTGCGTTTACACTTGTCTGCATAGCTACGCTCGTCACTGGCATCATCTGGGGTTGTGCATTGTATGTATATGCGTAGTGAGGATGAACTGCAGCGTACACCGCTTGTCCGTGCTGTGAATGTGGGGGCATAGCCTGATGTATCCCAGCATACGGCGGGGGATTTCCAATTGATGCTGGGTACATATTGTTGTGTTGCGTTTGTGTATACATTGGCTGCGGATTCCATCGTTGACTCTCTTCATAGGACGGTGGAGGTGGTCTTTGCTTTTAATTAATATGATGATGTCAATGCAAATACGTGTAGATATGTGTGATAGTGTGAACATGAAATAAACACTCACGTGATAGAGATTTGGATCCTGTGTAATGTGCGTTCCTGCACTCGGTGCGCTCGGCATTTGGGGATAACTTTCACCTGCTTAAATAAAAATATGAAATTGCTGTACTAAGTTGAATCGGATGGCATGCCTTTTTTCTCGGCCATTGGTAAAAAAACACTTAAATTGCACTGGAAACTGCAAACGAATCGATTTTCTACTTGCACAATGACATCCACTTGTTTATATGAGAAAAGAATGACTTTACCCTAGATCCGAAGTTGACTCCAATAAATTGAATGTGCTAAGTAACTGCATAGATGACATCGGAGTTACACTTAGAATCAAAAGTATGATCCATTCAATTGTGTTTAATATTAGAGATCCTATCGGGTTTTTTTTTTTTTTCTTCAATTTAGAGAGTGGAGATGCTGTCAAAAAATTAAAAAAAGAACACTTAGAATCAAAAGTATGATCCATTCAATTGTGTTTAATATTAGAGATCCTATCGGGTTTTTTTTTTCTCTTCAATTTAGAGAGTGGAGATGCTGTCAAAAAATTAAAAAAAGAACGAGACAATAAACAGAAATCACTTTCGACAAAGTTTATCGTTTTTAAAAGCTGTCAGGACAGGACAGCTAGAAAAACATTCATGTATTCCGTGGAAATGAACAAGATAATACCCCAAACACAATACATAAGCGGTCTGTCAAAGAGCACAATATATATTCGCATATTGAAAATATTGAGCTTATAGCGTCCTTCACTCACGAGTGTTGGTGTAGTCCCTGTATAACGCCAGAACACGAAGTCAAAACTATCGCAAAGAACGTTTTGAACGCATATATGTGCATTAAGCTTAAATATGCTTGAAAATATTGGGTTGCACTGCACAAAAATGAAATTGTGCCAATGCTACGTCTGCCTAAGACGATCTAATTCGACTCTCGAACCGTGTTAATTCACATGTGTCAACAGGCTGACAGCTGATGGGAGATGCCAACTTGACATTTCAAGATTTCATCGGAAGCACAATAAAATTTATCAAATTTAAATTTCACAATTAAATCTAATATTATGGGCGGTAAAACGAAACAAAATCAACGAACAAAAAATAATGCAAAGGTATACGTGCAGATTGGTATAATTTTTTCAAAACTATCAAAACTATATTCTTACAGCCATCGAATAGTGGTCGAAGTGCTGAACTTTTGGGCGCATCGGTCCCATCGTTTGTTGGATTCTCGGCGCACTCAGACCTTGGCATGATACCATTTGCTCCTGGCTTTTCTACAACTGAAATTCTTCCCGAAACATTTGACTCATCCATAAGCACTCAGTTTCAATTGGTTTTGCGGAAAATGTCCAAAAAGGATCCTGTTACCAAAGTAAAGGCTCTGCAAGAATTCACCGATTTAATTAATGAGTCCGAAATCGATATGGTAAAGGGTATCTTACCATTATGGCCAAAATTCTATCACAACTTAGCAAATGATGTCGATCACAGGGTTCGTGAAAGTGCACAGAATGTGCAAAGTTTGATAGTATCAAAGTGTAAGAAAAGCGTCGCACCATACATCAAGCAATTGACGCCAGTTTGGATCAGTAGTCAATTCGACAATTACCCTCCAGCAGCTAGTACCGCAGTGGCGAGCTTTCAATCAGTATTTGTTGCAAATAAGATGCAGGAGGTGTGCTTGTTCTGTCAACAAGAAATCCTCGACTTTGTGTTTCGCAACTTAACATTTCACACAGCGTCTACGTTGACAAGCGCCAAGACATGCACTCCTGAAGAGGCGGAACATAAGTACCAGAGAACGGTTGCGTGCAGCTTGAAGACCTTATCTTTCTTCCTTGGTAAAACAGCTGGGTGCGATCTTTCAGCGGGCATTGAGAAAATCCATAGCCTGCTGTCACATCAAAAGTTTTGGACCTTTGCCAAGCATAGGACTGCGTATATAAGGTTGGAACAAAAAACATGATATTTTCCTTTCTGGGTTAAAAAATGTTGATTTGCTTTTTAGGTCTGCGTGGTTTGAGCTCATTTACAATGTACTCCAGCATATAAGTCAGTCAACTGAAGAACTTAAAGCCCAACTGATACCTTTGTGTTTCCAGAACATAGACGACAAAGATCCCTTGACTGTCCCACATGTTTGGGGATGTATCCTTCTCTTGCAAAGCGCCTACGACGACTGGTAAGATAATTATTTTCCGGCTATATACGTGCGAACTCACGATGCGCATGCCTTTTCAGGTACAAATTTATTAACTTCAAAAAAAATGTCCAAGGGAAGCTTTCAGCATTGCTACGTAGCGCTTGTAGCGGCAATGCTGAAAGTGTTTGTCCCAACTTATTGCCCTTCTTGTCTAAATTAACGCCGGAAACACTGCAGGACGTCCCAGTGGAAGAGTTCTACAAAGAATTCTTCAAAGATCTCAAGGCAGCTATTACAACCGCGAGTACAACTTCCAAAGCTGAGCTTTCAGCTTTAATGTCCGCTTTCTACGAATGCATTCGATTCGTATTCCAGCGCCTGAGCTTAAAGTCAAGTCCGGAATCTGCGAGTGACGATCTTCCACAATACATGCTGGACGAATACATAATTCAAATGCTTAAATGGGCCATAACAACCGAAAGATTCGGAACGAAGAACATTAACCTTCATACCTCGACTCTCATCGCTTATTGGTCTGACCAGTCACAGTCGAGACTCTACGCAGGAATGGTTGAATGCTTCTGGCAAGCGCTCACAAAGGAGATGAACGAAATGAGCTTCACAAAGCCGTATTTGGAGAATGTTGTTGACTTAATGTCGTGCCTGTACTACGCTACTCCAACTCTGCAGAGCAACAAGGTTAAATTCACAACCGCGGAGGATGAGGACAGCACTGATGGGGGAGGTAGACAAAAATCTAAGCCTACACGTTCATACGTTCAAAAGGAATTGAGGCAGTTAGTGGTGCTCTTGGTGCGGAAATGTTTGGTGTGTCTTTCTGAGAAGGAGGCTCTTCAGCTCGAGTCTGAAATACACCAGCTGACAAAGTTATACGGAGATGCGAAATTCTACGCAGAGATATCGGGCAAGGATGACTTGGAAATCACACTAAATCGCCTGAGCGATCTTGTGTGTGAAACGTCTTCTGTACCGTCAGAAGTTATCCTGGAAATCGTCTTCGATATACTCAGTTTCATGGAAAAAGACAAGAAACTGGAGTTTATCAACCGACTTTTGAAGGTAAGCAGACATACTTTATATTTGTAAGGGCGTTTTAAGATCTTCACATACTTCCACTTATAGACAAAGAAACCACGTCTACAACAGAGCATACTACAGCGACTACTTTCATATCCAATGTGCATCGAGCCCGAAGTCAGAGATATGTTGTCTCAAGATCACGTCATTGAGATTATTCTGCAAACAGCCGATGAGGTACTAATCGACGATTCGAAGGAGAAATTCAACCTGCTGCATAAGTGTTTCTTTCAAACCGACTCTGGGGAGATACTGATCAACAAGAAAACAGTGGACGGGATTTTGAACATCACAACAAAGCCACTCGTTCAGCCAGATGAATACAGAAGCATGATGGATTCGTGCGGCAGTTTTGTTGCACAAATAATGCCCGTAGTCTGCTCGAATAATGCCAGTGAAGAGGCGCAAAAAGACACCTTCCTAAAACTGTTTCAGTTTACCATCAACCAGCGAACAAGCGATGACCTCTCCGAGGACACCCTATGGGAAGTGACAACCTGCTGGCAGGACGCCCTCTCAAGCGAGGACATCGTCATGGATGATGGTTTACTGCAGAGGTGCAGCGAAATCATTTCGCAACGCCTTGCGGTCGATATCACGCCTACGGAAATCGACAGTGTTGCTGACTCCTTGTCCAAATTGATCCTGTGCTCCACGGAGAACAGCGAGGAAGGGGACAAAAGGCAGGATCTTATTGATTCGCACATGAAAATCCTTTTCCACCCCACAAAGGAAAACTTTTCTTCTTCCTACGAAAAGATTTCCAAATTTTGTATATTTTTAGAGGTTGTGCAAGGTGCCCTGACCGTAACCGAGTTACCCGATGACGCGGGAAAAGATCTCGATCTCGACTTGTTCTTCCGTAGAAGTCAAATGAACCTCACAGCGCTCATGAAAATGGTCTGCCCTGCAAATGCTGCCAATAATTTGGCAAATCGGGAGAAGTCCGCTGACGATGAGGAGTGCACTGAGGATTACTTTGATCCAAACGAGAATTTGTTGAAAAAATGGACACAGTACATGTTTGATATGATTTTTGAGCTTATTAAGGTCGCCGCTATCGGGGAGTCCTTAATTCAAAACAAACCAAAGGTAAGAGTTCCGTGTAAAATATGATCATCGATGCCAAAAACAGCGTTTCTTCTAGATGTCCAAGCATCTCGTTGACATTATATTGGAAATTTCCGAGAAGTCGAAAGCCCTTCTTCGAGCCAGCAGCGAAGAAAATTCAGTGCAAATTAAGGATAGACTCTTGAAGAACGCTGCATTCAACGATGTGGCTGCCGCGAGAGCGATACGGTATTTGGTTGAAATACCTCAGTACGCAGTCTTCCAGGAAAGTGCTCTCATTCTACTACAAGAGGATTTGACCGAATACTTAATAACAAGGGAGTCACAAGCCACGTACGTTAATCTCATGCAGGTATGGGCATTAAATAATTATTCTGCTGGATATGGTTTTAATTCACATGCATTCTCAGTTCATTCTGTCAGGCTTGACGCCGCGAGTGATAACCGCAGACAATCCCATTCTGCGGAAAGATTCAAATGTGTGGCAGAAATGTGCTATTTTCCGGTGTCTTCTAACTAATAACTTTGAAGTAGACTGCAATGATATTTCCGACAAAAAGATTGTTGCCCAAGTGTTGAACTACATAACAGAGGTTTCGGAAAATCAAAAACAGATCAGCAAGGAGCTTCTGCTTTATAATACGTAAGCGGTGCTACTGAAGTAGTTTAAAGAAACATTTTATAAGTCTGTCGACTCCTTTCAGAAATGTGGCAAATCAGAGTGTCGTTACATTAGCAAATGTTGTGGAGTATATACGGCTGTTGAATGATGTACTGCAGAAGTTCCCATACGAGTTGAGTATCAAACATTGGGACGCCATAAGGATAGGGCTAAGTTCGTGGGTCCTCAGTGTTGCAAAAAGCATGCAAAACTACACAAATGCGAAGGTAAAGATTTTCATTTTCTTTAGATAAACTAAAGCGAACAAAATATACATACGTCTACAGGTGTCGATCTTTTTGACGTCGGTGTACAAACTTTATGGTACTCTAGCTGATTTCATAAAGAGCGAGAAGACGAAGAGCTCAACGGAAGTCCTCTCAAACATAATCGATGAGTGGGAGAACTTGTTTTCGTCGGAAGTCAATTTGGTGCTGTTTAAGAGTTTTTATGAATTTATTTCTCTCAACGGTAAGTTCTGATGGTTGCAAAAATGCTATTCGTTTATGTCAACTATTTTTTGTTTTTTGAGGGCACCTAGTCCTCGTCAGGGAAAGAGTTTGAGCACTTATAGACTTAGAAAATAAGAGTTGATTCAGATTGCATTTAAATTAGGTCATCCGTTGGATGGAATTTTCAGCACTATAGCAGATTTGAATTCGCATTGCAATTCCGTAATTCCGTTTCTAATATGAAAACTGACCAACTATTTACTTTCCTTGTAGAAGTCGATGGATACTCCACCTGTTACGCAACAATATTCCAGGAAATCGCATCATCGATTCAAATGCTTGACTATTCAGTCATTTATAAGGTAACCGAGAGACATACCTTTACGTTACCTGCCAACACTTAACTTTTCCATTTTAGTTCTGCAAATCTGGGAAACAAATCACCCTGGAGAACTTGATAAACTGCTTCTTGAACAATATATCGTCAAAGATGTTTAACCTACGAATAACGTCTGTGCATGCATTGTGCCAATTGTCGGAATTCTTTATAGCTACAGACATGGAAATTTACGAAAAGAGGAGTGACGTCGCCAGTGAAATAGAGTCCCCATCAAATTGGCACTTCCTGCATAAGTTTAAGGATCACATCGAAGCATACGAAGACGCAATATTGAAATATTTGGATGAGTTTAGGTGAGTGTTTGATGGGCTGAATATTAAGACACTAATTTTGACCCTTTGATCCATTTCAGTTTCAAGATGACAGAATTAGCGGAATTGAAGCCAATCGAGAAGCAGAGTGCTCTCTCGTATATGCTTTTATGGGAGTGCATTCTAAGTGTATGCAAAAAAGCCCCAGTGGAACTGCGATCTGTTTATACCTCATGGCTAACAGAATATAAATTTGATCAGGTATACAAAATCAAAAAAGTGACGTTTGTTAGCCTAATACGCAACGGTCTGCTTCTTCTTACAGAGGTTCCTGCATTTTCTATTCCGTGCAATGCCCGTTGAGATTTTAAAGAATCACGACTCCAAATTGATGAGCAACGACTTATTTAAGGCCAAGTGGGAGTGTTTAAAAAGTAGGTATAAATCGTAATTAAATCCCACTTTATTCATAGAACATTTATTTTTTAAAGCACAGGCATAATTTTCTAATTTAAGCTTTCATAAGGACGGTATTAGAAAAATTGCAATGAAACCCAATTTTATGGTAGCATATTTGTAAGTGGCATCAAGTCTTCTCTTACTTGTTGCGACTAAGTTTATTTCGTTGATTCTTTGTTGCTTTTACGTAAGCGTACTCTTGTGGAGAAACAAATTTTCGTAGCATCTCGTTCTGCCGCAAAGCCATCACTAACGAGTCAGAAAACGAAGCATCGTCTTAAAAAAAAAATTTGTTTGGTTTTTGTAATTTTTTGATTGCAATTTTTCGTGATTCGTGTGAACAGCTCCGTGCTTGGAAAAACTGATACAGAATCTCTTGAAATGTTTAATCCAAGGGGGATGCTTCTGGAAATATTTAAGAACTTCCTCTTTTGAGAATTCTAAATCAAATTTCGCTCTAGCCGTTCTTCATGCCTCAACAATTACTTGATCTATTTGACGCCTTTTCTAAATATAAGGAAAGCAAAGTTCCCAGTTAGGTTAGCAAGCTAAAGAAGTCGACCAAATATAGAGTACCTGGCGCTGGGCAAGAGTATTTGCCGACAGCGTTCTTTCTATAATTTCTGTAGAAGTTAGCGAAAATCTTTAGAGCATGGCATATTAGAGAAAATGACTCGTTGTAAGGTTTAACTTTGCATGCTTTCCAACGTAGGATACCTGAATCTGGTCATAGCATACCACAAATTTGAATGCATCCTAATTTATTGGTTTTTAACTTTCCTATGATATAATAATGATAATTGACTGGCACTACAATCCACAAGGAACCACTCGTGTTGTGCGTGCTACTGTTCTCTTAGAAGGGTGAGATTTGAGAAGCTTTTCGTAGACAATTGATACTCTTTGAGTGTTGTTAGTTACTCGAAAGAGATGGTGCCGTGAAAATGAATGCGAGGTGTCCCGTCCGGGAATCGAACCTAAACCTTCTGCGTGTGGGTCGACGCACTTACCCGCTACGCCACGGCGACCACGGCTATTATGCAATAACCCTTATTTTTGTTTCTTGTTCAGAGCAACACGTAAGCAGTAATAAAGAGCGAATATAATTTTGACTGATTTTATATTTACTGATGAAGATATTGTGAATTGTGTGATTTAATTAGGAGAATGGCAACAGCTAACTTGCCAGGCTGCTAATTGCACTAGTCCTCATTCTCATACTCATCATCGAAATCCTCCTCCTCCTCCTCATAGTCAAATTCATTTACATCCGTAATTGTTGGGCTCTGATACGGAATATAATCTTCGACAGGAAGTAGTAATACATTTTTGTCTGGTTGCTTTTCAACCTCTTTGGCCTGGTCCGTCTGTTTATCAGTGTGCAGTTGTCTAAATCCACAATTTGAGGTGAACTTTTCAATCCATATGGCTAGGTTTAGCGCAACGGTCTTTACAAGATGCTGCAGGTGACTTGTGGAAGTATCGCTCAAGTCTGTCAATAAGATTCAAATTTATTCCAGTTGCATAACGTTGTTTTTTTTTCAAATACTTACCACAAAAATGAATAATTTTACTTTCGATTACTTTACACAAGCGGCTAAGATCCGCAGAATCCATTGCAAACTGATCGTTAATGAGAAACTCTTTCATAACTTCGTAGAGAGCATAAATAATTTTCAAAATTTGCCGCTTTTCCATTCTCAAAAGTTTACGTTTAATTTGATCACATCTTTTGTGCAGCTTATTCTTGATTGCAGACCGAAGATACTTGTCTTCCCGAATGAATGCGATCGCTTCTTTGATAGTTGTTGTTTCAACTTGTCGTCGTTGTAAAGCTTTTCTCAAGTTCGAAGCTTGACGAACAGATAGCATCTGATGAAAATCGTTCCAGTTGTGTTGGACTCGTACTTTCTTTGGGTGGGCTAACGAATCAATACGAGTTGTACAGTTCGTCAAATACGTCTTCTTAGTGACGCATTTCGGCGGTCGCGTTAGTCGCTGGAAATTCCGTTTAGGTTGTGCCAAAAGGCTTATGTGCTCGTGTTGTGTGAATATATCACGATCAAGGATGATTTGACCAATGTGCTGGCACGACTCATACGGCTTTGGTTTGGGATAGACAAACCAATATTTATACACTGGATATCTGGGGGTAACTTCTTTCTTCTTCAATTGATCGTAATATAGGGGCTTTATGTCGAGTGCTTCTTTCCTCTTTGCCTCTTGTCTGTGATCGTAAAGTTCGCGACATCTCATGATCTCTTCTAGAACGCTATGCCCCCCCTTCACTTCACACTCCACTGGGCTATTTGGCATGCAATCGAAGGTAATGTCTTCCCTACACTCAGCCATGATTTGGAACAATAAAAAAACTAAGAATTTTAGAAACAAAACAAATTTTCAGAACTAACACTAGATTTGATGAAAACCGACAACAAAATGATTTGATTTCGACGTTTTTTATAGATGAAAAGTTTCCGATTGAGAAGTATGCCTGCTATATGTACTCTGCAGTGCTGAGTAAATTACCAGCGGTCGTACGGAAATGGTGGAATGCTTCCCATTCACGCCAAAAGGTGTTTGTCGATAAGTTGACAACAAACTTTGTGTCAGGTCTAATCTGCCATCAGGAGTTGGATACAATCGGAGAGATCAATTTGAAAGAGAAACAGAATAACATGCTGGTGAGTTTTGTGTATATTCAAGTTTAGAGATATGTTTCTTATGGACTTGAATTTAACATATCAGGTAACAGTCCATATATCAACACGAGAAGTGAACGCAGTCTACTTTATTGACGAAGCACGTATGGAGTTAATTATAACACTTGCTCCTAACTATCCATTGGGCGGTGTGAAAGTCGAAAGTGGTAAGCAAATTGGAGGTCGTACATCATCAAGAAACACAGCAATGCAGTTGACCATATTCCTGACACATCAAGTAAGTACATGCCGTTATGTGCAGACTAATCTTTACTAACAAAATACGCACACAGAATGGATCAATATTTGATGGGCTCTTACTTTGGAAGAAGAACTTAGACAAGAAGTTTGAAGGAGTTGAAGAGTGCTACGTGTGCTACACCGTCATCCATCAGGATACGTGTCAATTGCCAAAGTTAACATGCAAAACTTGTCGGAAGAAATTCCACAGCCCGTGCTTGGTAGGTTATTTGATATATACATTCCGCTTCAATGTTAAATCATG
The DNA here is from genome assembly GCA_944738645.1 of Eristalinus sepulchralis. Classification (NCBI taxonomy): domain Eukaryota; kingdom Metazoa; phylum Arthropoda; class Insecta; order Diptera; family Syrphidae; genus Eristalinus; species Eristalinus sepulchralis. Next base: position 31,924,843 of record OX122885.1, on the reverse strand, counting down.
TCTGTTTTAGTACAAATGGTTTACGACCAGCAGCAAGTCAACATGCCCTATTTGCAGGAATATATTTTGATTAGCAAAACTCACATGTAAATAAAATTTTATTATTTTAATAAACTTCGTTGAAACGTGAAAGGGACTCGCGATGATACTTATATAGATTTTCGAATCAAATTTTGATGTTTTGTTTTTTGGGGTGATTTTTGGTTAATTCAGCATATTTCTTTTTTGGAATAATATTAAAATTGTATCATTCCACATCGGAGTGATACCCAGTAGTGATGGGGGCACCGGTTAGATTAGGAACAGTTATAGAACCGGTTAGATTAGGAACAGTTATAGAAGCTAGGCCCTGGTCCCTTGCGGATTTCTGATTCTTTCCCATCTTTTGTAGCCGATGGGAACCTGTATGTTGGCCAACGTCCAGTTGCTTGGCGATTGTGAATGGCAAATTGTGTTTTCCCTACAATAATGGCTATTTTCAGAGGCTTTCCACGTTTCCTGTCTGAAATATAAGTCACGATTTTTAGACTGCTTCAACCAATGCTTCGTGTGTGATGAAGAGCAACTAAATTTTGTATTTTATGTATTTTAAGCAGTAAACATAGCACTCACTTAAAATCACTTCAACAAATCAGATCTCTGAGAAACTGAAAAGTGTATTAATTTAAGTATGAGGTGACCAATTCGTGTTCATTATTTGTCGCTGGCGGTGTGGTACTCTGTTTCGCTATGCAGCGTGATGAAAATTTACAAAAAAAAAAATGCACACGAAATAGTGTACACGTTCGAGAATAGTTCATACAAGGGGAGTCCCCTTTTAAAATAATGAACAGAGAATCGTAGCGAGCTTTATTTTCAGATTTGCTGTTTCATCACATTGAAGAGTTTTGATTGGAAGGGTGAACGTAATTAGGGAATTCGTTATAAAAAAAAGTTGTTTGCATTCATGCAATTTTCTACTTTTAACCACACCGGGCTCTATATATTCCCTTTCCAACTATTTAGCATCACAACCAGAGATGAATGAAAGAAATGCTTATCTTTGATCAAAACAGCAAGAGCACACAGTATTGCAATCTAACCTAATCTTATCAAACTCAGAAAATGTAGATAGTCCTGACTTGACCACCATTTGCATTTCATGGCTAATCTCAACGACTTCATAGACTATGATTTAGCTCGGAAAGAAAACAACAAATTTCCGACGACTTGTGGTAACACAATGGAGAGACTTGACTTACGACATTATATCGACAATTCTTCCACTTCTGTAACAAATGCTAACAAAGACAAGAGATATTAGTACGTGCAAAACCTGATTTGCTGATTGTGTGAATACTATATATTATTATCATAAACACTTGATGGAGATGTGGCGAACACATACGACCGCGCACAGGGTTTCAATTTAAAATTTGCAGATTCTTTCATTCTTCTAAATTTTTGGTTCTATTAATATGACTTTCTCGTTCTTTAAAGCATTCTTTGCAAGGCTAAAAAGTTATAACCCACTACTAGTTTATGTTAAATTGGAATAAAACTGCCACGTACGTTTACAAGAGATTAAATGAGCTGAATTGAATTTGAGTGAACCTATCCCGTGATAGGTTGCAATCGACTATTGTCATACGAGTAGTAGCTTAACTTTATTTAATATGATTCTTTGTCTACGCTCCTAATCCATATCCTGAATATGTAAAGTATATGCATGAAAAGAACAGGAAAACAAATTGTGTACTTATAAAAACAAATAATGCTCGTTATTTTATTCAATTTATTTACATTATTCATATTATATGTATGTGTATAAGTTCAATAATATAACATATATTTACTTGATTTACTTATTTTTTCCGCTTTAAATATCCGTACACTAGCAAAGACTGTTGCGCTAGCGTACGCGTTTCTTCAACATTTCTTTCTAACCGGCACTAGATGTGTTCTTGTGTATGTTCTACTGAAACTATTTCTTTTTTTTTTCTTGCTGTTTCTTATATCAAATTGAGTTTCGATAGATATTTAGTTTAGCATAACGTAGGTTTAGTGAAGCAAAGGAAATCCTCATGTGGTTTTTTGTATTTGGAAGAAAATTATGACAATAAATTATAAAATGAATTTCTCTCCAATGCACAACGTCCGTCGCAGGGATAGAATAGATTCTATTAGTTTAACATGCCCAAGCATCATCACGAACAATGAAAATAATATTTTAATCTTTAAATAAATTCGATAATTGAAGTCACACAAACCTATCACGTGGTCGGATAAAAATTAGTCTCTTTCGCCCAATCATACAAACAAATACTACCGACAGCAACACAAACTTAAACTCAACGAAAAAAACACTAAAACGCTTGCTAGATCTTGGCATTTGTTATATTCTGTGTGTGTAGATGTCTCGCTTTTCTCTGAAAAATCATAATCATGTTTGATCACTTCGAACAGCAGGTTTTGTAAAAAAAATCTTTTTTTTGTTTTTTTTTTTGGAAAAATATCTTTTTTATATGTACGTGTTACTACAACTGTTGCTGCTTATTGTTTTGGTTATTAATTTTTCTCGAATTTTGATGTTGGTAATATCAAAAAGGAATGGTAAAAAAAACGGTATATTTTTTACATCGGGCCATCTATGGCACTGACTTTGAGGCGGAAATAATAGACCGCTCGAGCGAAGACAAACGCAGAAATTAAGAAAGCGCCTATGTAGGCAACAAATATTCCTCCGTGATCCTGTAAACAAAATATAACTATAATGTACATATTGCTTCGGTATGGATTACTGACTTTGGCGTATTTGAAAGTTCCAACTGTAATTCCGATGCCAGCGATAAGAAAGAGCAAACCCAGCACAGAGAAGATCACACCACGACCACGAGCAAATTTTGATCCAACCGACGAAACTTTTCGGCAATGGGGGCAACGTGCCAAAGCGTTAGTAAAAGTGTTAAACTAGAAACGAAAAAAAAAACAAACTCGTGAAAATTTGTTTAAAATTAAAATTAATTTTTACCAAAAATGTGTCTGAGCAATGACCACAAGTAACACGACACATTCCAGGCATAGCAGGTACTGGAGGTGTGACTGGACTAGGTGCCAAATTAATAATTCTTTTGCAATTTGGTCTCGGACATGCGATCCGTTGCGATGAACTTTTACAAATTAGTAAGCAGTTGCAAGGACAACGTACATACTTCTTTCCAGGAGGTGCATTACGGATTGGCTGCAAAAAGAAATGTTTATCAATATCAAATTGTACTATTTTTATCTACTGAAAAAATAAAATGTTTGGAACGCCATGCATACGGTGGCTTCATTACACTGTCCACATTTAACGACATGCTGTTCTCGTTTGGTGGTTATGTCGATCATATTTTGACAAACACGACATGTAACCATCGGCACACCACCACTTGCTGCTTGCTGGTATGGTGGCGGTAGTTCATCTGGTCCAATTGAAGAAACTACCGCTTGAGCAAATCCACCTATTAAATGTAAAAAAAAACGCATTGAAGATATTTAACAAAAAAAGTAGAAAAAATACATATGTGTACAAGTTCAATTCCCATTTGCTCTCAGCTCATGTCATGCTTTAAGTCCAGTCTCTACAGTAATATTTCTGGAGTAAGGTTAGCAAATACAATCTTATTGAAAAACACTGCTGAAGGACTCAACTGTTTTGAGAACTAATGTCAGACGGATACTAGTAGTCATTAGCCACACCGCTTGAAATTTGGGTTCTTATTGGGTAATCGAAAACGAGTTAAATATTTGATCAGTTTCAACAGACAACGGATCAATTTTGTTGCAGGTACCATCATCGGTCACTGCTGACACATGCCAGAATACTAATCGTACTCTCACGAGTAGAGGAGACGCTCGTGAGAGCACCAGTAGTACCAGGCACAGCACGAGTAGTTGCTGTTGAGCTAGACCCTGGTCCTTCATAGGCTGTAGTGCAACCCTCAAATTCTGCCTGTTGCATGCAGTCATGACAGGAGATCGATCTAAACAAAGAAGTGGAAGGAAATGTTCATTATCTGCACAAGCAAAATAACATACATATTAATTTCCTAAAGCTTTAACACTTGGAAATGTAGGTAAACTCCAATGTTTTGTAGATAGTTCAGCATGACTGCACACAATTCATGATGTTGTCATTTTACACAACGTGGCTTCACAATTGACTTTTACTGGTCTATGTATCTTCCATATAGTCACCACGACCCAACTATCTCACAGATGAAGAAGTTTGTTTTGACAAAATCTTCCCATTGTATTTTTGTGCTTGTAATGAACTTTTCAAGCACCGAAAAAAACTTTAGCTTTATCCTAATCACAGCATGTAAGAATATTTTTGATAACTTTTAAGCCGCGACTTCTACAGTAAGGCAAATACTTTAAAACAAAACAAAATAAAGTACTAATTAGCCTACTCAAATGCTGTTTAAAAAAACGCAAAGTATGTACGTGTAATTGACGCAAGCAACACAATTTTTGTGTATGGAAACGACAACTAGTCAAAATGAGAACTTTAATGAAATTCCCAGGAATATTATATTTCGCTGCCGTAGTTAAAAATTGATTATCAGCGTTTGTGCACTGCTTCCAATAATCTTAACATTCTTCACTCCAAAACTACAAAACAGTAGACGGTGTTGAACCCTAAGTGATTATCACACCTCCATGTGCGACACAAGGGTTTGAATCATTTGCTTGTTGGCAACGGGACAATTCATCCCACACGAAGGCATGGAATAGACACAGGGACTGAGAATGCGTGGATAATTTCGAAATTGCAATGCCACCGGCCACGTGATTTCAAACTTCTCACGTTCTTTCTTCACTAGATATATTTTATTGCAGCCACTACTAAATTACTGTTCCTATAATTATTATCCAAAGATTAAAATTTTGAAAATTTTTCTACCAGAAATATAATTAAACCCTTTAGACAAAAAATTTAAGAAAAATACCCTTTTTGTAGTAGAGATTCATTCTACCGCTATACACGAATGACTTAAAAGTAAAGCAAAGTTTTAAAGCATTCATGCAACAGTAGACAATTTATGCAATACAATCCCTACCATTTAGCATAAGCCAAAACATGTGATATAAAGTGAAGACGATTGGTGTCAATGCAACACAAATGGAGTCAGGAATATCTCACAGACTGACCATTGTTTACACTGATCTGTTTGTAGCCCAGATAAAATGCTGAATACATTACCCCCCTTATCAGCGACTTTAAATGAAGCATACAAAAAAATATGAAGTCAAGTTCCTCAAAAAATTCCGTTTGTATTTGTTGTCATATCTCCGCGTTTACGCTTGCATTGAGTCAAACTAATGATTACTGCCGATGAGTCATTGGTGCGAATATGTACATAAAACAAAACATGATATTGATATCAAAACGATTAGTGCTGCATGCAGTGATGCTATTATTTATTGCAATAAAATGCCACATAAATAATGCCAACTACATAATATATGCTACACACACTCAACCCCTCAACTTGCATAGCTAAATTCGTTCACCTCCAGTAGGTAAATGTTGATTAACGACTGCATTTAAAGGGTTTCTTTGACAATAATGTCAATAACCAGTTGAAATATTAGTTAACAAGTTGATTACTTCGACGAAAGTGATGTGCAGAAGAGTGAAAAAATAATTTTTAAACGTACCTGCATTTGGATTTTCTGCTGCTGATGTCGTCCCTTCGCCGGTCGTGTACATTTCACCGGATTCATATTGCTTAGGGAGTAATGATTGCTTTTCCGCATCGGCCATTATGTGTTCTTGACTCTTTCAAATTAATCAGCTTTTTTATATTAAACGTTTCCAATATGATAAAACTTTTAAAAACTGCCCAAGTCTATGATTTTCATGCAGTAACAATGGCGAATGGGTTTGATTTTTTTTTTATTATTCTTTGTGTAGTATCCTCCCTTCTTCGATGCAGGGATTGGAATGTAGTTTTATTCTTCGTTTGCTTGCAATCTTTGTGCGAACAATGATGAGGCTTTAGAAATATAAAAATAGCAACAACAAAGGAATGCATTCAGTTAGTTTAATGCGAAAGATATTCGAGGCGATATTGGCTGCAGGAAAAATAGTAAAAATCACCTTTTAACATCTAATTACTTGCGAAATGGAAGAAAAAACGAAAAGCACTAACAACACGAATAAAACGAAGTAAACAAATGTCAGGGAACGCTACAAGTGACATCTATGAGCAGGATTCCTAGGGCCGTCTACTGTCATAAGGGTGAGCTTACATTTTGAATGCATTTTATCTAGAATGTTCTTAACTAAGGAATGAAAACGTAAGATAACATTTGTATATGCAAGACCCAACCGACATAAACCCGTAAATGTTGTATATGTATACTATATATGTATGAAGTGAATGAATACTTTGCTGAAGAGATTGCGTTTTTTATTTATTTGACTTTTGCTTTTCGTACAAAAAGATTTTTATATCGCAAAAATTGAGATCTCCTGGTGGACTTTGGTTTGGAATCCTGACAGCCTGTTTATGCCTCGATAAAATATTTTCTGGTTTTAATAAAGAGTGGACAAAGTAAGGTAAAATCGTATGTAATTGTAAACGGAGAGAGTGAGAGAAATGCGATTGTCACAGAATTGTGCTCAATGAATTTATTTTACGGGATCATTCGGAAAATCCTAGCCGACTGTCTTTTCTTGCGTCAGGGTCGATCTTGTGCTTTGACTCTCCTTTGTATAGCGACTACACCAGTATACTAAATTTTTCAATGTACTATTTTATGCTTTTGAGTTAGAGGGAGAGTCCTTTATTATATTATAAGATAGAAAAACTAATAAAAACTAAGAATCGGAGAAAGAGAAAAAATAGGTAATTGTGACAGAAGTGTGCGTCTGATTTTAGGTTTATATTTGTTTGATTGCGAACACGATTTATAATATTTATAAGAGACTTATAAAATAAAATTCAGACATGTTTCTATTTTAAACAAAGAATACACTAAAACATGAGCTATCCTCACATGTATACTTTTATATTTGCATGTTTACACTTCTATTTTTGCATGTATAATGTCAAGGACATAACAAAGATTTAAAGAAAATGTCTAAAAAGCTGTAACTCGAGATATCTTACATCATTCGTGACTCTTTTAATCACGTGACATTTTAAAAAGCCGGCAAAAATTTGCTATGAAATTTAGTCACAAAATCAGAAAGTCACGTCAAACACATAATATGAATATATCAAGCTGAATGCATTCATTTCACAGTATTTCTATGAAAATCTTGCACATCTGGCAATATTATTTCCATGGCATTTTTTCCCAAACAACATACAAGATTTTTTAAAGATTTTCTTTTTGATTTTAAGTTACGTGTTGAAAACTCGAATAAAGTCAGTTAATTTATATATTTATTTAGCTCGTTTGGTGAGTTCCAATAAGGTAAAATTCTTAAGACAATCAACGTATGATTTTTGCGTCGTTAAGCACGCATTTACTACCCAAATATACGATGATTTCATTTCTCCTTGGTTTTCACTGTCAGTTAAAACATAAAGAAAAAAAAAACACGTACATACATATATATATTTTCCTTTTCCCTGAATGGTAGTCACCTGTTAATATAGATATTTGATTTAACAAACCGTATTGATACAGTGCTTCTCCGAATTGGATTAACCATCCGATATTACCGATCATCAGGTTCGAAATTATCTTTTACAAATGGACTCTCCGCCGATGTTCAATAGTGTCGAGGATGAATGCAGATATTGGAAGGAAAGGGCAAAACTTTATCACAAGGAGTAAGGCTTCGATATCCAATACAGTTCAATTGTTAATATTATTATGTTTTTTTTCAGATGGACAGATGTGAAACAGGAATATGATGAATACGTTGAACAGTCGCGACAAATGGAAGCCGAAATGGATGCAACACTTGAACACAAGCAAAATGCAATCAAAGATCTCAGATTAAAAGTAACAAATTTGGAGAAAGAAAACGAGTCACTTAGAGTGAGTGCAAAAAGGAAATTCCTTAATTAGAAACGAACGTAAATGATTTCTTCTTTTAGATGAAACTCGATTCGCACATAATCGAATTCGCCAATGTTGAAAAACAATTGGATACCGTCAAAGTGGAAAGAGATACAATGAAGCAGTATCTTCGTCAGTTGGAACAGAAAAACGACGATCTCGAGCGAGCTCATCGTATTCTAAACGAGAGTATAGCCGATTTCGAAGCTATGCTTGACAAGGCATACGAAAAAAATGCCCTACTCGAAATGGAGGTAGATGAGAAAGAAATGCTACAAGAAAAACTACAAAGGCTGATGGATGAAACAAGAGGTGAGGGTAATTTTACAAAATCAAATACAGAAGGAATCGATTTCTTACGTAATCACAACTTAAATAATATCCCTTTCCCTTCGGGTGAAAAATTATTTATTTCTAATTGGAAACGAACGGGATGTATTAGAATGTGCAAAGTGCTACAATACTCATAGTGAAACGATTTTTGATTTTATGGACTATGCGGTGGCAGTGAACGCTTAAAATAATTTATAGTTCAATTTTTGGCGTAAGGATGCTGATTAAACACGCCAAGAGAAGCAATTCCCAAATGTCCTATGGGAGACTGATCCATTACGTAATTTTTAGCTTAAGAATGAATCGAAGTGGTCGCCGTGGCGTAGTTGGTAAGTGCGTCGACTCACACGCCAAGGTTCCGGAGGGACCACCTCGTATTTTACCACGGCAACACCTCTTTCGATTACTAATTGTCTATGAAAAGCTTCTCATATCTCGCTGTTCGGAGTCGGCAAAGAACTGTAGGTCCCTTCTACTCGTAAGAGATCTGTAGCACCCACAACACTAGTAGTTGTACAAGCATTGCTCTGGTTCCGTGTGAGCTGTAGTGCCACAAGGGACCAGTGCCACACTGTAGTATAAATCGAAGCCAAATGCGGTGAGACCGTAATGAAGGACTTAATCAATTTTCTAATCCACTTGTTAAAGTTTTTACAATAATTCATTGCAGCGCTTTTCGGACAGAAAGCATGGTTCATCAGGAATAGATTGATTTTGTGATTTAACAGACCGATAGGGATGTTGTGATGTATTGTGACAATGACCTTTTTTTGTCTTCTTTTGGCATATTTACAAAAAATTGATTAAACCCAACAACACGCATAGTATTTTTTTTTAATATGCGAAGCCAGTGAAGAAATTGTAAGGTCGATGCTGGAAGCTGTGTAACGGTGAATTTGGTATACTTCATGCTTTACGATACTGCTAAACACTTTCAAGTTTGACACGACTAGAGCCACTGAACAGAGATGATTTAAAGGCAAAACTTGTCAAGCCGTAAAATTGTGAATAAGTTCCTGTATTTGTCCCAAAAGTCACAAAACAATCAAAAATTACATACATATAGTTGGTTCGTTGATAGATTTGAGTTGTTAAAGAAATATGGGATACGGTATCACATCGACTCTATTTTGCCATAAGCGTTTTTGAAACTTTTTAAAATACTACTGTAATTCAATCATACTTATACCTGAGGCCATTTAATTGTAGGTAGGTGCTTCAATTAATGCACTCTGGGTTCCAGGTTTGGGAAACAGCAACGTTCATACTTTAGGTCCATACCTCTCATGGTTTGCTGACAATGCCCACAAAAAAAAAATTAACTCTATTTGAAAGGTAAACCATTCCACTTGTCATTCGGAGTCGACATTAAGTTATGGGTCTCCATCACTCGTGAGATTTCGAGCGATTTCTGTAGTGGCAAGGACCTGGTCCCTGATGGACTATAGCGTACCGTCCCTTGTATAATATGTTGTAGGTATATTCACGTACATATATTTTCATTGGCTTTTTTTAACTCCTAAACTGTGTACATTTAACAAAAAATCTAGATTTAAATTTGAAATCAGGCGGTTACTAAAACCTAAACTTTATTCAGAGATGGATCTTTGTCCATATTAAAAAATACTTGCCTCAATTATGATTGTTATGTCCGACAGTCGACAAGTCTAATTTTCTGCCGGCCGACTAATTGTCTGACTGCAGACACCTATCCATTCACACTTTATTACAATCTATTATATAATGAATTGAACACCTGAACATTCACCAAAAGCATATTCTGGTGCCTTTAGATTTAGTTTTTTTCAATTTCTCCGTTTGGGATCGGCGTTAAACTACAGGCCCTCTTCACTTGCAAGAGAAGATTAGCATGTACAGCACGCGTGGTTGTTAAGGAAGGTAGTACCTGATCCCTTGTGCACTGTAGTTTCACCTAATTATTTATATTTGTGCAATAAGTGTAGTTGGAGAAATTGATTTCACCATTCTTTTCCTCCAATTTGTCGATTAGCACTACACTGGATGTAAACAAGTATTTCTCTCTTTTTTCAGATTTAAAACAGGAACTTAATGTGAAAGCAAGATACCCGAGCAATACATCAAATGGCATCGCTGAAAACTCAGTTCATTCAGAGAACATAGCGAATCCAGTCAATGCGACCATAGGCATAGCAAATAGCCAATCATCGCTGAATGAATATAATCAAAATTCTCTAAAAAGTAAGATACTCTCATCACTAAAACAAACCAAACGAGCCTTAAAGATCTCAAAGTCATGTCGCATGTGATTTGATTTTATATCCTGTATATATAATTATTTTATATTTTTTTCTTGTGAACTTTGTATTTCATATTATGCATATACCATACTCATGTAAATCATTCATACATTTTCCATCTCCCACACGAATGAGAGAGAAAAAGAAAATCATCGCATAAAGAAAAAATAAAACAGCAAATACATAATTTCTATAGTTTCTATAGCTAACTCTATCCATCTTTTAACTTAAGTGTCATGTGAACGTTTTTTAGCGGCTCATTTGAAAGCTCCTTTGTGCCATAAAACAATTGATGTTGAGACGTTTTTTTCAGATCCAGACAGTTTGCTGAATGGAAATGCCATGACTGCGAGTTCCCGTACAACGGCGTTAAACATTGTTGCCGATATGTTAAGAAAGCTAAACGTGAGTACAGTGAACTGATGAAATTAATACATGTCTAAAAAAAAACGTGAACACCAGAAACAGAATCATAAATCTTATCCTGAAGTAGAACTTGAGGATATTCTTGCTATCAAAATGTATCACCCGCATAGAATACTAATTTTTGTTTACGTTTTTATGACTCGCACGATTACCATTTGTTTTTCTTTTTTTTGTTTTCTTTTCCGAAATATTAAACATTTCCTTCCAGTTGGATAAAACACTCCTTTGTTCACGTTGTGAAAAATTTCGTTGCATTTGCGATCAACGTGCAATCCTACAAAATAGCAATAATTTAGGTAGCACCAGCAGTAGCACGAGTAGAACGAGTATGAGCTTTGATTCAACCAACCAGTCTTTCGGATCAAATATATTCAAAAGATTTGCCCAGCGTGTGACCGGGAATCAGTCGTCCACGCTCTCGTCCCTATCTTCAACTGCTGATGATGCGAAAAATGTAACGATTTTTTTTTTCCTACATATTCCTGCCTCTCTACATTTTTAACCAAAACCGTTCATCTACTCTCATCTATGTAACCGTCTCGGTTTATTCTAAAAAAAAAAACAAGATTCAATAGCATTTGTACCCGTAGTGGCTTTTAACTAACCATTGAAATGAAGAAACCGCATGAGTAATGAGTGATCAATAACTGATGAAGTCTCATACTCCATATGAAATCTGCTTAAATGCCTTATTGTTGCCTTTTCTCATTTCAGGCCATGGAAACAAAACTGAAAGCGTATCGTGAACAGCCGCCCAGTATGCAACCGCGGCAATGACAACTAGCCAGAGTAGTACTCCCTGTTGCGGATAATTGTGCTGCATAAATTACCCATACAACAGAGGTTTTGTACTACGATATGTCCACAGAAAGGATAACTATTGTTTTCATTTGTATTATAGGTATTTCTTTTTTTCATTATTTCAATTTTTAGAAGAAGAAAACAAAACAAAAAACAAATATTTTTATTCAGAGACGGCAATTCCATGATAAAGATTGGGAAAATGCTTTTGTGATTTTATTATTTTATCCGAGGGTAACAATGTTTTACAAATCAGACAACAATTACCCACTCTCACAAAGAAACATACTCTCAAGCAGGGCTACTAATACAGGCTATTAGTCAAATGTATCTGCTTAAAAACGACACTTTAACAAACAAGCTGAAGATGAACATGTTCATTAAACAACTGATTGGGGAAGATAACGAAAGGAGATGAATAAACACACACACACACATAGGATTAGATGTAGAAGACAGGACTATGTAATAGAAAATGTATTTCATAAGCGTAACTAAGCATATGGAATATTTTTAAATTATATTAGATTAACTATTGTGTAACCAACAAATTTCTAAATCAAATGAAAAAGAAAAGAAACAAAAGATATATGTACTGTGTTTTAATTTGCCTTAACTTCTTGAAAAGATGTCTATGCTATGCATGATGTACAATTTTGTTTAAGATATGATACGATACTGAACAATTATCTCTAAATAAACTGTTAATTACACTGTTTGTTTGGTTGTTTAATTGTGTACCTTCTGCGGTTAAATAGGCAAGGCTTAACTTAAGCACACATATGGACCCATATACACGGAATATGACTTGAATTTTCCCTCAAGTCGTTCTCGACAGTCTAATTCGACCACAGTTTCATTTTACTAGTGTAAATCCGTTATTTCTTATAACAAATTAGTCCAACTTTTAACAGAGCCATCTACGTTAGCTATTTTTATCACATGAACTTGATTAGTTGCAGAAAATCTCGCAACTGTATTCACCGATCCCATAAGTTTGTTAATTTGTTTACCCCATGAAGCGATTTTTTTTGTGGATAGAAAGGGATCCTAAACGTTCATATACCGCTAGCAATATATTCTTGCTGTAGTGATATTTTATATCGTCCATACTCGTTACGGTAAAATATATTTTCTAAAATTACGGTTAACAGACGCTTCGAATTTTCGGACTTAACTGCTGTAATGTAAGAAATCTAACTTATAAAGCTTTAAATACTGTTCTACTAAAAAGCTGATTGTTCATATATATACTTAGTAAACAATGTAAAAGAAAAATATATATTTTTAAACATAAAAAAAAACTTTTACTTTTTTCAACATCCATATTCCTCGCACATCTATTTTTTATAAATTGTCAAGAAGACAGCAAGCTCCCGGCAACTGTCACTAGCTTGTCACTTGAGTTAAAGGAGTTGTTTTATTCATTTCAACACGTGCGTTTGTTAGGAGGATACTTTTTGTATAAAATATGGGTAGAATCAAGAAACAACAGAAGAAAAAAGTTGCAGTGGTTGAAATACCAAAAGACGAAAATCCACCTCTTCCAGCAGTAAGATCATCCGATGATCAAATTCCAAAAAAGGTAAACATTTCGGTTATTTGTTTTTTGGTGCGTCAGTAAACACATTTTGGTATTTAATTTTTCAGGAGAAATGGACAAATAAGCAACGTGTACTTGTTTTTGCTGCTCGTGGCATCAATCACAGAGATCGTCACCTAATGCGCGACATCAAATCATTGATGCCACACCACAGGCCAGAATCAAAAATGGAGCGTTCCAAAACACTTTCACTGGTGAATGAAATGTGCGAAATGAAGCACTGCAACAAGGCAGTTTTGTTTGAAGGCAGACGAAAACGAGATCTGTACATGTGGGTATCTAATGTACCCAAGGGTCCTTCAGCGAAATTCTTGGTAGAGAACATTCATACAATGGGCGAACTGAAGATGACAGGCAACTGTTTGCGTGGTTCCAGACCCTTGCTCTCCTTCGACCAGAAGTTCGATGAAATTCCACATTTATCTCTACTCAAAGAGCTCTTCATTCAAACATTTGGTGTTCCAAACTATCATCCAAAAAGTCAGCCTTTCATTGACCATGTGTACACATTTACCTTCCTGGATAATAGAATTTGGTTCAGAAATTTCCAAATTCTCTCGGAAGACGGTGGCTTGGCGGAGATTGGACCGCGTTTTGTGATGAATCCGGTAAAAATATTCGACGGTTCATTCACTGGTACATCTATTTGGGAAAATCCAAACTATGTGAGTCCCTCAAAGCAACGTCAGGTTTTGAAAAAGGCCGCCAGTGACAAGTATGTGAACAGAGTGGAACAGAGAGTGCATCAGGAAGCAACGAAGCCCATGCATGCATACGAGGGTGATGAGTACGACGAGTTGTTCGAAGCGAGGGATGTCTTGGAAACTGCAAAAGCTTTGGCAGGTGCGTAGTTGCATAATATAGCAAATGTAAATTCGTTGAATGACGTGTATTTGAAATGTTCTTATTTACAGAAAAACAGCAAAAAACAGGAAGCAAAAATATTAAAAGTAAATTGGACAAAAAAATTAAGGACAAGCAAACCAAACTGATTCAGAAGGTTATTGCACAGAAAAAAGTCAAATCAAAGCAACCGACTTAAGCTCGCGCATACATATGTACTTTGAATAGTTGTATAATTTTAAATAAAACCATTTTGACAAAGGTTTTTCGTTTTTTTTTATCTGATTCTATGTGTTTGTTTTCAACTTTATTAGAGTGAAAGAAAATATGAGCAAGACGTCATAGCAAATGTTCTTGAACGAACAATTTTGAGTCCTGCGAGTCTGCCACTTTACCGAAAGTATCTTCTGAACCTCGACTTTCCGACCGAGAGGCTATAACAATTTTGAAAAGTGTTTCATAAAGTGAGGAAGTATCCCCTGTATAGGCAATCGTCACGGATGCAAAGCGGATTGGTTCGAATGACTGGAAGCAGCGTGCCTGGTCATTCCAAGCCTCGAGGGCAGTTGCTGATCTGATTAAAGAAGTTAATAATAATAATAATTGAGTGGCACTACAGCCCACAACGGACCAGGGCCTAGCTTCTACAACAATTACTCGTGTTGTGCATGCTACTGTTCTTCACGAGTAAAAGGGACCTACAGTTTTTTGCCGATTCCGAACGGCGAGATTTGAGAAGCTTTCCATAGACAATTAATACTCTTTGAGTGTTGTCAGCAACTCGAAAGAGGTGGTGCCGCGAAAAAAATGCTAGGTGTCCCGTCGGGAATCGAACCCAGACTTTCTGCGCCGCGGTCGATGCACGATTAAAGAAGTTAGGAAGTCAAAAAAGAAAAAAAAAACTCATACTTACGGCAGGGAAAATATAACGTTTCCAATTCATTAAAAAAAAATTATTCTTTTGTAGTAGAAAATAAAATATTTTATTAAATATCATACTTCTTACCCGGACTGTATGTCGTTGCTCGCTCTATCCCTCTTTGGTACGATTCACCCAAAATGTCTCCAAATCAGCTAACTTTTGGTATTAGTGTTGTGCCCTCTTAATAAAGTCGTAACATCAACAAATCGTTAGCCTTTTATTTTTTCCACTCATACGCTTATCGCCTTCGCTTGAGACCCCTATGCCTTATGTCTCAAGGCATCAGTATAACTGAAAACACATCGAATTTTTATATTTAAGACTCTAGATTGATGGCCAACAACACCAAAAAAATTTCTAGAAAATAACGGATGTTGTTTTTTTCAAATCATAAGTTATTTTATTACTGACAGTCGCTTTCCTCTCGAAATCTTGGCAGAAGGAAAGTTTTAAGCATCCTCGACAACAAATTCAGTCCCTTTACCGTTAAACAAACTTGGAAATAACTGAAAACTTATTTCCAAACTGAATGTATAGCCCAAACGATGCGTTTTTGAAAACAAATAAGTCTTAGACAAAATGTGG
This sequence comes from Eristalinus sepulchralis, assembly GCA_944738645.1. NCBI lineage: Eukaryota > Metazoa > Arthropoda > Insecta > Diptera > Syrphidae > Eristalinus > Eristalinus sepulchralis. Next base: position 31,909,005 of record OX122885.1, on the reverse strand, counting down.
GACCCACCGTCACTGTTGTATGTAAGTTTGAGCACTTGCCTTATTTTTTATCCTAGTGGATACAATTCATGGTCCCCTTTTTCGAACACAGATGAGAACGTGGCTGCTGTGGTCGACGGCGTCGTACAGCTTAACAATTCACGCATTTGCCTCAGGACAGATTATTTGCCTATAAGGTCCAATTGAATCACCAATTGAAGGCTCGTGACGCGTTGCTATCAAATCGCAGTGCGATCCTATGAGCAACCTGAATTGGACAACAATTTGTATCACGTTGGCTACGTTAATCAACAAAATATGCTCGAAATAAAACAGTTTGGTGCTGGGAACAACGTTCTTCTTCTTTTATTGGCGCTTCAGCCTGCAGTGGACCTGGGCCTCAACCAATATGCCCTTCCAGTTGCGCACTCCAAGTTGGTTGAGGTCCTTCTCCACTTGTGTGCGCCAACTTTGCTTAGGCCGTCCTTTGTTGCGTTGTCCCAATGGTTGGGATTCGCAGACTTTTCGGGCCGGAGTAGTGGTGTCTATACACTCTACATGGCCAAGCCATCTCTACCGTTGTATCCGAAGACGCTTGACCAGGCGCATGCCGCCATACAGCCTATGGAGTTAGTCGTTGAATCTTCTCCTCCAGATGCCATCAACGCAAATAGGACCAATAATTACACGTAGAACTTTTCTCTTAAAAAAACTAGGGGCTTTCTTATCCGCTTTTAGTAGCGTCCATGTTTCTGCGCCGTAAAGGAGGACTGGAATGATCCCATACTTATACAAATGTTTCTCACATTTGAATTACGGACAGAAAATAGTCTGTCGACACACTAGCGAGCTGTCATAAAGCACTCGATTTTGCAACATGTTGAAAGATTTATTGTGTCCGTCGGTGCATGTTTTTAATGGATGGAAATTTTCTCAGCTCTGCGCGACACAATCGAATCAATTTTCTGGGCCTGCCGAATTCAGTGACTGGGTTAAAAAATTCTTTATGATTAACGCCGTCAAAAGACGCAAACTTGCAACAGAGTTTGTATATAATTGTGCCGACTTTGTCAAAGCTAGGCGGCAGAACTGCTCCCTCGTACTACCACTCTTAGCTTTTAACTCAGCCAATAGGCAAAACAAGCCCATCCAACAAATCCGACACAACAAATCAGACGATATGTCACAAGATATCGATTTGTTCCAAGTAAAAAAGGATTCGGTATTATCTACATGTGTACTTGGAAGTGCAAATCAATTTGAATAGCCCGACAACGACATGGAGTAGACTGCGTTGGCTTTCTGTGTCCCTATCGGTCTATAAATTTAGTTTCGGTGTGCAAAACTCTGCACGCTCTTTCATTTTCACGAATCAGCCGCAATTCGAAATCCTTCTGCCCGCCAACGCGACAACCGACATCGTCCGTAACAGCAACCACACCTAATGTTCAAGTGCGGATACATGTGTGTCTATATGTCATGTCAAAGCCATCTCCTACACCTGGAATAACAACAATAAGAGACTGTGCCATGAATTGGACTTGCCGCGCAGATAGTATCCAGCACCTTGGATTTGCCTACCAGAGGGTTCTTGGGTCTGAGGGAACATTAATTGTCACAATGTTTGTTGACGCACGCCTGTTCGAGGAGATCTAATCAGCGCCACGCATCCAGAGCTGGATCACGTCCCATTGTTGGTCCCATTGTGAAACCGGAATGGTGCCTCATTTATACTAGATTCGCGCACTCAAATTCTATTTGTGGAAGTAAGTACGACGATGATTGCCGTGATGAAGGAAGGAAGACAACGTCTGTGGAATATTTACGAATGTGAGACCGTGTACATGGTCATTTTTTATTGTTTGTAAATGATCGCAAGAATCTCACTGATTGCCCATGAAGGGAATTTAGAAGAACTGCAAAGCAAACGGCAAGTGGAAGAGGTAACGTATTGATTGGATGAGCGGCGGCGCATTGGCTCCTTCGATGGAAACAAAGGCTGCAAACTGGAGTATATAAGAATCAAAGCTGATCCGAAGGAAAGTATCAGTCAGACCTGGAACTTCAATCAGACCTCTTCCTCTTACTGAATTCTCAGAACTCAAACAAAAATGTTCAAGTTGGTAAGAATTGCTTAAAGAAGTAAAATCAATTTTGAAGTGCTGACCATTTTATCTTTTTTCAGGTGACGTTGTCTGTTTTGGTTGCAATCGCTTCTGCTAAGCCCAATGCTGTAGTGGAAACAATTTCTGCGCCAGTCTTAAAGACTGCTGTCGTCCATGAGCCTGGTCACATTGAAGTGCACGAGCCAACCTTTGCCAAAGTCGGCGATATTGTGGAGAGTGTGCCGACAGCTGTGTCTCATCAGAGTTCAACAATAGTGCACAGCAGGGCCAACAAGATTACTCCAATTGTCACTCCGGCTGTTCGCAGTTATTCCGCTCCCATTGTGAAGACATATACAGCTCCGATTATTGAGAGTGCTCCTCTGCTGAAGGCCGCATACGTTGCGCCATCTACGAATACAATTATTCACGCTCCATATTTGAGGAGTTTGGATGGGAGCTTGACTGCTTACGGATATGCTTATGCTCATGGGGCACCTTTTCTGTACGCGTCTCCCTTGGCCTATGCATCAACACCATTCATCAGAGCTCTGTAAATTGCAGTTTACATGTTTAAGCTGAATAAAGAACGAATTTGAAAAAAAAATTGAATTTTGGATTTCATTTTAAATTTATAAATTCATGTTTAGCAGGCTCGCAATAGGAACCTTCTAACAGCTTCGGCATTGTTTTCTTGTTATGGCTAAGATAGCTATGTTCCAGATATCGACAGAATGTTGATGTTGGAACCATAATCGGAGCAGATTCATGGACCGAGTCTTCCTGAAATTCTCTGAAAGTTTGACGATGGAAAGCTGAAAGCTCTTTTAAGAAAAATTGTGTAAAACCTACAAGGCAGCACTGAAGGCAAAATATTTCCAACGTCCATTGAGCTGCTGGCATACTCGGATGAAATTGATCTTATTGAAAGAACAGCATGATATATCAACAAGTCCTTGACAGCGGATGCAGGCAAAACGATTTTAGCGGTAAATAAGGACAACGCGAAGGATATGCTTGTTATGCCTTATTGGAACAATTGCTCCACTCAGACTGAATGGCCAAATTATTGTTTGTTCGAGATGTTATGTTTATATCAACTACTGTAATCTTCAATGCAGTGACCGCCAACAAAATATTCATCACACCGTACCCTCATAACGAACATAACCTATTCTTAAATTCGGTTGAATTTAATTTCAGATGTGGCTACTCATGTCATCCATATGCATTTAAAATTGACAAAGAAATTCGATTACAACTCCCTCACAATCCTTATATCGCATGGAAATTAGAGAAGCACAGCGTAGTGTGCGGTGCGGTAAGCGTAATTAAATAAACAATATTTCGGATTAGGTCCAGCTCAATTGTTGAAAGGATCATTTCGCTGCGCTATTGAACCGTGTATTCGCGGACGTTATGTCCTATAATTCGGTTGAGTTGCTCAAAACACAAAATTCTCTGATACGAACCATAACTCCAAAAAATTATGAAATCATGTTCGCCATCATAGTACCCGAAAAATAACAAAGCGGTGGGACTTGAGGGAATTCCTTCCAGAGCTCTTTATCAAGGCGCGCCAACAGTATCAAAAGGATCAAAAATCGCACGCAGAACTTTCCTCTCAAAAATACTAAGGGCTTCCTCATCCGCTTTTAGTAGCGTCCAATCTTCTGCGCCGTAAAGGAGGACTGAGGTGATCAAGCTGTTGTACAAAACCAATTTAGTTCTTCGAGAGAGAGCTCTATTACTCAATTGCCTCTTGAGCCCAAAAACACAGCGATTGGCAAGAGTGATTCTCCGTTGGTGTGTTGTCTCTATTTTCCGCGGAGCCGAGGTAGACGAAGTCCTTGACTACCTAGAAATGTTCTGCTGTCTAGTGTGTGTCCGAGACGTCGATGACGTGTGCCTACACTCTCATTATTCAAATGTGGAAGGGGCTGAAGATCAACACGTCAAAGACAAAGCGACTCAGCCAATCAAATAACACTCTCGGATGAAAGAATAAGGAGTTTCCAATACTTCGGAAGTATTGTCTTATCCAATGGAGTGACCGGAGCAGATGTCGCAAGCTGAATATCGAAAGCTAAGTCAGCATTTGGTGTGCCGTCAACAAGTAACGCTTTGAGCTTGGATATCAAGCTAAAACTGTTTTGCTCCAATGGTAAGTCTGTGGTGTTATATGGATGCACTTGGAAAGTGACAAAGGACTAAGGATTTTCTGGCCCAACCGAACCTCAAACGAACAGCTTTATCGAAGAACGGGCCAGGAACCCATAGGAACCATAATTCAACGGGTCAACTGGCAAGGGACACTGGCGACAATTACAAGGTAAGACATGCGAGGCAGTGGAACCTGCTAACATGGGACAGCAGAAGAGCGGGTCGACCAGGAAGTACATGGTACAGGACAGTAGAGAATGAGTAGCGGCAACTTGGCAAGAGTTGGAGATTTCTGGAAGTCATTGCCAGAAACTACCCGTAGTAGTAGACGATCTCGCAATGGGATATAGGAAATAAGGGGAGAGTCGTAGAAAAAAGAAAACAACAGATTATTATTTCAAGGTCCGAAATAGCATTTTTTTATTTGAAATTAATGGTGGATGGTGTAGATCAGGGGAGCGGCGATGGTCTTTACAATTGGTGAGGTGTAAACCAGAGGAGCTGAATGGCCAATAATGACTGGAGTGGAAATGGTTTTCAGAAGAGGGGCAGAGTGATAGAACTGAGTGACGACTGAAGTGGGAGCAACAGAAGCGACTGGGACGGCCTTGACAAGGGAAGCAGGTTCCTCTGCAACAGGTGCACTTTCAACAGACTTAACTGCAACTTCTTCCTTGGCAACATCATCAGCAGCAGGGCTCGATTCTGGAGCAGATACAGCAGCCGAATCATCAGCAGTTTTCACTTCGGCTTCAGCTGATTTGACGGCAGAAATAACTTCTTCAGTATCCGAGACGTCAGCAACTGGAGCAACCGGGACGGGTTCAGCTGATGGCACAGCTTCCACCTGTTGGACAACTTGACTAACAACTGGAGCGACGACATCAGAAATGGCAGCTGTGTTGTGAATCCTTGTGTAGCTTTGATGAGACACTGCAGTAGGATAGCTGCTTACAACATCTCCAACTTTGGCTAGAACTGGCTGCACAACGGTTCCAATGAGACCAGCATGAACACCAGCAAAAGCGAAAAGAGCAATAAGAGACACCTGTTCGAAGGAAACAAAGAAAATAAATTTATTTAAGTCCCGCTTTAGTTAGATCCTCAGTCTTCGGCGACTTACTTGTTGGAACATTTTGTGATTGGTGAGTGAATTGTTTCTGATACCGTCACATTGGTGACACTATCTATTTATACATGTGAGTCGTCGCTTAACTTCCCTCTTTGGTTGCGAATTACTCCAAACATCAGTACTCGAGGACAGCGAGTTGTCTTTTTTTGATAGATTTCATGTGCTCATTGGTGACAGTTATTATTAGATGCCAAATTGATTAATGAATTTAACGGTAGCGACTCAAATCACACATGATTTGGAAGCATATTCTGCTGACCATGCCTTGGATTTGGAGCCACGAGTTGCCTTCCAAAAAAACTGTCTTTGTGGAATTGTGTTTGATTGCGAATTTGTCATGGTACATTGCGTCTAAAGAGTGAATTCAATAGCTGCCGCCGCTGGCGTTAATCATCAGGTTCAAGTTCAATGAGTGAAAACCCGTTTGATTTGGAAATGAATTCATTTCTGATTGGGCGCAAATGTACTACTGGAGTCGGCGGGTGTTTAAGAAATTCCACTTGTGGTGGAACATGTTGAACGAATTCAACCGGAAGTTGGCGTCATGCAAAAATCGTAAATTGGATTAGTTATCGAAAGGTGTGAAAAATGTGAGAAGGGGGATATTTGTTTTCTTACACTCCAGACTTGAACTGGTTACGAGACCCAGTAAAACCAGTATCAGCACTAAGTGGATATACGGATGTACATAGCTTTACACTGGAAATATTATATTTTCAAAGTGTAATACTCACGCATACTCGTAGATGCGAATGTCTATTTAAGTGAGGTACGATTTGGTTCACTTTTAAGTCTCCTTGGTCTACGCATAGGTGTTGAAGTCGCGTTCTAGAGTAATGGTCAAGTCCAGGATGAGAATCGAACAGTAAGGATTTCATCCTGGCAGAGATACATCCGACCAGGTGCTCGAGAATGTTCGGGAGTAAACCGATCTGCAGTTGGTTTGTAGATTGGAAATGGGCTGAGTTCAGCAAGGAGTGTTTCAAAGGAGTATGGAATGGCTAGACCTTTCTTGAGGGTTTTTCAGTCTTTGCACATAAAAGTAGCACCTGAATTCAGGGACATAACAGTAAGTTAACATAAGTGTGGGTATTTCCATCTTTCCCTTTCATAATATACGGATATACTTTTACATGTGAACTGGATATTGCAGCTGTGGGGAAAGTTATCACCCATATTTAAGCGATTTAGTTATCCTTACATCCTGGGGAAAAGGTCAACGGGGATAAATCCCAGGTTATGGTTGTTATAAGAATGTCCGCTTAATGCACTCTACATTGAAGCAGGATGAGAAGTTGAAGAAACTTTTTCACGTTGATGGGGGTATCAATATTGAGCCATTCTCAGGGGTCTGGATCTGGAAGAACTGTAATACGAAGAGAGTGTGGGAGTGCCGTGGTAACTGGCATTTAAAATCCAATATCGCGCTGATTAGTCGCACCTAAGCCAGGCCAGGCGGTTAGAGGACTTGCTCGTCTTAGTGTGGAGCTGCATTCTCAACCGGGTGCTGCGAGCCAGATAGCAGCAGAGGTTTTAGAAAGGCTCCCTACTAAGGTGGAGTGATTGTCCCTCAAGCATGAACTCAGTTTGGTACTTGGGTAACTAAGGCATCTAGTTTACGACGTCTACGCCGTCTACGCCGTCTCAGTGTTGACTTGCATTCTCAACCGGGTGCTGCGAGCCAGAGAGCAGCAGAGGTTTTAGAAAGGCTCCCTACTAAGGTGGAGTGATTGTCCCTCAAGCATGAGAACTCAGTTTGGTACTTGGGTAACTAAGGCATCTAGTTTACGACGTCTACGCCTTTTGGGAAATTGGGCACCGTGGTATAAGCCAAATCACATATCTGCACATTGAGACGATCGGTGAAAGAAGCCGATGCGATGCCGACTTCCATTATGTTTTTTTTTATAATTCGTCGTTTACCCTCGTCTGTTTTTTTTTTATTTTTTAGACCTGATTTAGTTGCTTTTATTTTCTGCCAGCAAACATTTAATGCACGATTTGTTTTGTTCGTTTGCATGCTGAGCACTTCCAGTTTTTGTGCTTTGCCAAAGGTATAATTTTACGTAGATACATGATAGGGTGCATATAGTAACTCTTTTCTGATGTAAAATATGGTTCTGGGTGCACAGGGGGCTTGTTTGACATTCTGTGTAAATTGTGTGTAATCGCGCAGGCAGTGTGGTATTTTGCTCTGAATCAGAGTGTTTGATAATTTTTCTAAAAAATCTTTATAACTGGCTTGAAGTATAATCAAAACGTTTATGAACAAAACTCGGCTTTGTTCATATGGCCTCCACGGGCACGTTTGCAGCGGTCGATTTGTTGGAGCCAATTTACAACGACAACGGCTACAAAAAACTTAACTTAACGTATGCACACGGAAAATAGTAAAGCAGCGTTGATGCAGAAGCGAGGCGGCCAATCGACTAGCCCATTTTATGAGATATCACGCTCAGCAGACTTACGCTCCAATAAATCAGTTGGTATGTGTGCTGTGTGGCTTGTAGCAACATTCTGTTGAAAACACATGTCGTCTACATGTCTATATCTTCCAATTTGGGTCAAAAATAGTCCGTAATCATATAATATAGCACATATAGGGGACGCCACTAACAATTTATTAAAATTAAATGAATACTTTTTTTAGTGGCGCCCCTATATATCGCGGGACTTATTAAGTGATATGTTACATGTAATTAATATATCTAAAGTGGAATCAACAACGCTTAAGGTGGCTAGGCCATGTAGAGCGGATGGACAACACTGCTCCGGCCCGAAGAGTCTTCGAATCCGAACCACAGGGACAACGCAACAGAGGACGTCCTAGACTGAGATGGTGCACACAAGTGGAAAAGGACCTCAATCAACTTGGAGTGCGCAATTGGAAGCAGCTGGCAAAAGATCGTGCTAGCTGGAGAGGCATGCTGGTTGAGGCCCAGGTCCACCCCGGACTGTAGCGCCATCTGAGAAGAAGAAAGTGGAATCAAAATAACATAAGTTTCTATACTGTTAATTTCTGATTACGATCCTTTTTGAAAATCCAAGGATCAAACGATTTAATGCCGCTTTGGTCAAAATATGGCCGAAATCTAGGGAAATTTGTAAAACGCAGGGGTTTTCTAATACAATTGCAGAATACAGATATTGACCAAGGTCTCGATGAATGCAAAAAACTTTTCGAAGATGAATTTTTCTTTCATCCTTCAAAATTCTTCTGGACTGTTAAAAGGCCAGGATGTAAAAGGATACAGAGGTCTATCAACTAAACGACGCTATGCGAAATGTCAACGAAATTAAGGCCCTATTCAAACTTTACAGGAACTCTTCTTGTGTTGTTAGCACAGAGCTTACAATATGTATCTACGTGTTATAAACAACGACAAAACCTTCAGTTCATTCACACCCGAAGTTCAGTTGTCATACGTGACACCGATCCACATTAAAAATAACCATTAGACTAATTTTTGATGTAGGTTAGTGTCACTGAGCTGATGGGAGTGAATCAAGAATGTTTTCATTGTGTTTTAACACAGCTGCTACACATCACAAGAACTACTTTTGTGAGGACCAACTGTTGGCTGACCTTGAAATAGTTTTTATCTTGGGGCAAATGTCAAAGAAAAAAAACTACGTTTATTCAATGACCTTGAATTTGCCACTGATTTCCCAATCAGCACATTTTTTTTGTTTTGCACAACCCGCCATTCGAGCTTGACGTTCGTGAACTTCAATCCCACCAGACTGGGTTAAGACAAAAGAAAACAAATGATACAATTGCTTGCATCATTCACAATCGAAATTAAAAATTTGCTTAAATGCTTACAATTATTCCCACTTTTAGCTCGAACATCAGTGTAACATCGTGCCCAGTAAGCGGCTTAACTTTTGACACTGGACGGTGACACAATGTCTCAGGTGAAGCCAACGGCATTGCCATGATTCACAGCACATCACCCAGATTAGTATCGGAATACTGACGACAGTTGTAAGTTGACTTGCATTTTTTGATCGTAGTCCGGTTTTGCCTGCTGATGCGACAGATATGAAAATTGATTTTTTTGACTGTGGAAACGTAATTTAACTGATCAGAAAGTGGTGGCTCACTAACATTCAGTTTATGAGAATCAATTTTGAAGCATTGTATTTGAAAGGCAAAGAAGGACTACATTAAGGGATAAGAACACAATTTAAAGGCACTGGTGTGGATGTAGCGGTATGAAAATGGACGACAAGTGGTGGATATGGGAAAGTGAAATTTAATAAGCCATCAATAGGCAAATATTCATTCTTATCCCGAGTTGCTATAAACTCTTTAACCAGCTTGGCACCTTTTGAAGTTCGCTAGTTCATCTAATTTGCTGTAAAAGTAGGGCCCCGGCAATTTCTCTAACTTTTCCAAGAGACGAGCAGGAACTTCAATAATAAAGTTTTTTCTTCATCTTATGCCTCGCTATCCAGTCGGCAGCTGCCTTTCTCGCAAGATAAATTTACTGTCATATAATACATTTTAATTGACGACTATTGTAAATATGGTTTAAGTAGCATTTCCAACTGTTAAGCGGGCATGACCAGAAGAGAGTAGTAGGGGACGAGGAAACTCCAAGTCCAATCGATGAAATATTTTCCCGCTCAGTCTTGAAGAAGTCGGCTCAGCTATTCAAATGCTGAGGAAAATCAAAGCTGCAGGTCCTGATTCCTGGTGGCAGTGTTATAGTTGGGAGCATGCACCAGATCATCTGCAGAATTTGGGAGGACGAAGGCATGCCCGACGATTGGCACGTACCCGTGAGGCTTCCGGAGCGGCAAATCGAATATATTTTCACACTAAGGCAAATTTTTGAAATGACCAGCGAATTTCAAATCGATACACACCACCTTTTTATCAATTTCAAAGTTTGACGCGATGGCCGAATTCAGGATCCCGGGAAAAATGATCCGGTTGTGTAGCACAACGCTTACACAAACGCGATGCACCGTGCTGTTTGATTCGAGAACCTCTGAATCATTCCAAACCTGCACCGGATTTCGGCAAGGAGATGCGCTGTCGTGTTACTTCTTTAATACTGTGCTGGAGAGGATAGTGCGGAGGGTAGGTGTGAGCACGGAAGGCACTATTTTCTACAAATCGATGCAATGCTGGGATATGGGATATGACATCGATATTGTCGCCCTTTCAGCAAGCCGTTGTAGAAGCATTTACGGCTATTGAAGAGCAGAAGAAACGAGCTGAACGGGGATAAAACAAAATATATGCTGTCGACAAAGAATCGATGCGTCGAACAACATCTCGGTCGTAATGTGGCAATTGACAGTTAAGGAGTTTGTCTACCTCGGGGCAAATGTGAACTCTCCAAACGACACCTTACTGAAGATTCGGCGCAGAATCGCCCTTCTACTCAAAACACTTTAGTTAGGCCTTAAAGAGATACTGGTTCTTGTTATTTCTCGGGACTAAAGGGGTAAGGTCAATTTTTTGGTTCTGTTAAACGAATTAAGTGTTCGCTTTTATCTGTTTAACCACTTGATTTAATAACTCTGCGAATGCAAAGGAAACTACGTATGTATCTCCAACAGCCCAATGCCCCCAATGTGGGCGCCAGCAGCCCCGTATCCGATTTCATGATTTTTATGCCATTCGAGCCGTAAGGCTGACGAGAGCGTAACCTTTGCGGCGCATGGGCAATGCAAGCGAAGTCATCTGCGTACTCGCTTGGCATTGGTGCAGCTATTCTCGGTGTTGATGGATGGAAATTTGAGAAATCAGTTTCACAACTAGATTTGTCGCCGGTCTTTGTACAGCGGCGATGCAGTCAGGTTGACTTTGCATTTGGATGATTTCGTTGTCTAGGTCTAGATTTAGCGATCGTATAAAAACAAGATATTGATAGGACTTAAGCATCAGTAACGCATTGCCTTTAGCATCGAAACATTACAGCGCATCATTTTTGAAAGCACCCTCTGCCGTATTGCGTAGCGCAGGTCCTAATATTCAGGAAAGACTGAGAATACCAGTGCAAAAATGTTCAAATTGGTAACTGGCGGTCGGCATGTTTTGTCTGCAAAATCTGAATAACAATTCTTCTCCACAGATAATTGTATCATCAGTGCTTTTGGTGGCGGCAGCATATCCTTCTCAGTTGTTGTTGGCGTCTCTGCCCGCAGAAGAAACCATTTCGCTATCGTCGTTACTGCAGCAGCAGCAAGGCTCGACCGCTGCTTCGTCGTCATCTGAGGAATCAGCTGAACGTTCGTCAGTTAGCCAAGAAACTTCAGCTCCAACACCAACCGAATCATCCACCACCCCAGAGCCTAGCACATCGACTGCCTTGCAGACTGCTGACTTGCCACCCAGCTCTTTGACTACATCGTCACTGGGCTCTCTTTCAATTCAGCATCAGATCTTGCCTCCAGAGACAATTTCCCTGCCAATCAGCATTACAACCAGCCCTGGACTGAGAACAGTTCTGGCCCCAGAAACAATTCGCATTCATGAGCCGACTGTCGCCAAGGTGGGCGAGTTGGTGCAGAAGATTCCTACAGCTGTGTCACATCAGAGTCAGACCGTGGTTCATAAGCATGCCGAGGTTGTCACGCCAATTGTTGCTCCGGCTGTTCGGACGATCACCTCACAGGTCGTGCGCGCCTATCACACTCCGTTGGTTTATGCTGCACATGCACCGGTTATCAAACTCATTCAGCATTGATATGAGTCAGGATGATTAGTCCTAAGGCAGCAATTGACAAGACCGCAGCAATTTCCATCAACTTACAGCAGCAGCAGCAGCATCCCTGAACGAATCCTTACGTCGTATGCTCTAATTTTTTTATTTTGGTTTTCATCGATCGCCAAGGATCGTCTTATAACGGAAAAATATAATAAACTAGTTTGAATTTTTAATATATTATAATTGGATGTATCCTTTCTTTATGGGTCGGATCCGAACGAAACCAAAATGCCGTAGGCCAATTTCGGTGGGGAGAATACGATGCATTCGATCTTATAAGGAATGACTTTCGATCACTGACACTTGATGCGAATAGAGGGGAATTTGTCAATTTCGCCGTCAATTTCATTCTCATTTTGTCAAATAATGATTTAAGGATAAGACGTGCTAGTGGTAAAATATACCTTGCCTTATGGTCGTCACAAGCGTCGAAATAAGTGGACTGTTCGAAGTGTGGTGATTCAGTAATTAGTCAAATAATTCCGATACATGGAGGGAATGCAAAATTTATTGAAAACATCAACATTGTCCTTGAGAGGAGAGTAGTAGGCTGTTGATTTCGACAGGGACTTGAATAAAGTTTTGGACAATCGTTTGGTCTGGGACTTGGTTTACGACAACGATCACATTTCTAAATAGTATCCCCATCTGCCGCCTCGTCATTGTGCTATGGTTTTCAGAGTCCTAAATGTTGTATCGGTTTATTCATCGTGAGGTATGACTTCGGTTGACTTCTTTTTTGACAGGTTACGCGTGAATCATATTAAACTGCTCTGCCATTTTGTTCGGTATTGTTTGGCAAGTCATTATGGAAAAACTCACACGACAACAGCGTCTCCAAAATTGTTCAGCTGTGTGACGAAAATCAACTTTTTGTGAGAAACGTTCTTTCGTGCGATTCGAAGCGATTCGAATAACCTACGGTGCGTATAATTGACCTACTGAAACCACTATTGTCAATACCATTTGCAAATTTGAGTCCAACGCTTAGACCACATCCAGAACGTAGTTAAGGGACTATAGCCGCTGTAGCTGAGTGTGTACGCGATGATCGCGACGAATCACTCCGTCGTCTTTATTAGCAGCTTGCCCATGTTAATGGACTATGTGCTTCCGTGAGCTCAAGTTTCAAGGCTATGCTACGAGACACGAGTATACAGCACGTTAAACAATTAACTTGCTGAGAAATCATTGTGCTCAGTACTAAACGCTTTCTACGTTTTGCTATGGTAAATTGGCCGCCTTGGTATTACGACTTTAGGGTATTTTCTCTTAGGTCGGGTAAAGTCTAAGGTCTTTTGGAATAAGCACCTTGAAGGCCAACATTACTCGCGCTATCCACGAGAAACTAGTCTCTAAAGTCGTCCGAAATTTAAGCTTTCGAATGGACCAACTCAGACGTAGTCGTGGACATAATTTTCAAAAAGTAGTTGCCATGAACTGTTCGGTAAGCCTGATAATTGTGAAGTTTCTTAATTAACTTTCAAATTCATGCAGTTTCACTTCTATCGGGTGTGAACTCATACTCGGTCACAAAACACAACGGCCATCAACACGTAAATAACCTACACCATGTCACATACGCTGCTTTGTTTGAAAGTCTGGATATTCAAAATGGTGTCAAAAAATATCTTGAATTTATTGTTATGTGACCAATTTTCTTGACAGTTGCTTAATTTGGAAATCGCCATGTCTCCTTATGGATGCAAAGTGCTGGTAACTGTTGTCGTGTTGAGTGCATTCTCTGACTTGGTCTCGTTGCAACAAAATAATCAATCATCATCGATATCTATTTTGATGGTTCATGAGAGGAAGATCGAATCATCGCAGACTCTAGAGAACTTGGTCTTGACCACTGAAAGCCGCATGTCCAGGACTGTCAGGAAAGTAAGGCAGCTAAAAATAATAATTGAGTGTCACTACAGCCCACAAGGCCTAGATTTTACGAGTAAGACAACTACTCATGTTGTGCATGCTTCTGTTCTCTCACGAGTAGAAGGGACCTACAGTTTTTTGCCGATTCCGAACGGCGAGATTTGAGAAGCTTTTCAAAGACAATTGATACTCTTTGAATGTTATCAGCAACTCGAAAGAGTTCTTGCCGTGAAAATCGCGAGGTGTCCCGTCCGGAAATCGAACCAAGATCTTATGCGTGTGGGTCGACGCACTTACCCACTACGCCACGGCGAGTACGGGAGGAGGAAGTCAGCTATACCTCAGGCTTAAACACTTCATGGGTCGCTGGAATGATAACAAGACGAGGTTGTAGATGTGTGAATGAAAATATCTAGAGGCGAAAACAACATTTTTGAATGTTCTCTCGACCTCGATAATTAACAGAAATATGGAGAACTTCCATGGAAGATTTAATGATCATCATGCCTTGGACGAGTACCGGCTTACTTGCGGCGCAGATATTCTTCACATGTTAGAAAAATCCGCTGCAGGACCAGGGAGGTGAGTAGCTTTTGGATTGCATTCAGAAGTAAGATGCCTCTCCAGTTTGAGCAATCGCCCAAGTTTCCTTTTTTGAGGAAGATTCAGTCCATGCGCTATGACTGCTGCTCGCGATTAAGCAAATTGTTCGGATATGTAAGATTCCCCGATTTCTGTTGTATTTCAGGAATTGACTTGCACTTCGTCTTGAGTGCTGCTCATTCCTTCTTTAACCTCTGATTCGAAAACATTCTCTTCTCAAAACTCGTTCGTCCAGTGCAGTTAGCACAGAGTGACACATTTACCCTAAATTCGATTGGATCTTCCAAACGAAATGACGGGAAAAGAGATCCAAAAAACAACTCCCTTTTCACTTTTACTTTATAGCCGCAGCCGCAACAATGACGTTTCTTGAAAAAAATGTTTTCCCTGAAATCCTTCCATATTTACCCATTAGCCGCGATTCCAAGTAAACGTCACACCGAGATATATAAATTCTGGCATTTACTAGTCTCTTCAAAATATCAAAATCAACAAATTACTTGGAATGACTTGAATCAGTAGCAAAGTCGGGAACGTTGAGACATCAAAAGTACGTTAACCAAGCAGTTAACGACACTCGGGTGGCAATTTCAATGCTACGAGCGGTCGGATTTTTGTATGGTTTTATGAGACTTTTAACCGATACTTATTTACGCTCTACATTTGTTCCCAGGGTCCATGAGTACGCATTTCACCTTTTCGCGCCTTATTGGGAAATCATCTCACTCGAGTCTGCTCTGAGCTTGAACTCGCATCGCGGGTTCAAGAACGATGGCCTGTTAAAATTAGTGTTTTGTAGAAAACCGAAGAAGACATCTATGCTTGGGTATAAAAGGGGCCAAGCATGATTCGTCATGTCATCAGTTGTAGTAACTTCAAACGCAGCATGAACATCTTGGTGAGCTGAGCAAAATGGATATTCGTTTTCGATCGGTGTAACTTGTCCTATATTTTAGGTTTTAGTTGTGATGGTAACCATCGGCGTCACTGGCGCTCAGCAGGGGGACAACAAAGACTGTGAGCCTCGCCAGAGTGCGGTTTCTGCACGGGATGTTCAAGACCTCTATCAAAGACCGGCGTCATATGACAACGTGGATTACAGCCCCCATTCGACATATGGTCCGCCAGACCAGGGGCGGTCCTCTCCTCGGCGTGCCTATCCACAGGATATATCCGAAGGAGCAAATGTTCAGCGGCCCACATACGTCCAGGCGCCAACATTCACCGATATTCGTAAGCAATTCCCATATGCACCTGTCTACGGTCCACCACCGCCAAGATCACAAGTGGCAGCTGCAGCCGGTATCTACGATGACTACGAAGACCTTCAGTACGCGGCCCCACCGCCACCACCGGTTCTGCAACCAGTCAGACGTTACAACATCAACTACGCGCATAGGGAACCTTACCAGCCAAACTTTGGTTACGGCGCGTTCACCACTCGTTACCATGAATATCGTGTGCCCGTCCCTGTGTACTATGCTCCGTTGCCAGACGACTACCAGCCCCTGCGTCTGTCACCGCCGACATCAACACCAGCGGCTGCTTCACCTACTACAACAACCACCGAGCAACCGCGGTCGCCGCCAGCACCGACGACGGTATCTGTCATTCAATCATCTGCCGCCTCCGATCAGACTGTGTATAATGACGGACCGATTAGAAGATATCCACCGATTGTTGCAGTGACTAGCGCTGAGGAGGAGGACGTCTCCCAGAGACGTCGATTCAGAAAGCCATTCTCAGGGCTGGCCGATCTGTTCCGGGGGTCGATTATCTCGACAAGAAACAAGATCGGTTTGATCCCCGCAATCGTTAAAGGGTCAGTCGACAAGTTGACCAACTAAATTCTTAGGTAATTAAGTGAAATTAAAGTTACTCGTATGTACTGCGTTGGTTTTGATTCTTAAGTGAAATTGGTTACACTCGAGAGGGAGAGAGTTTATTTTTTAAGAAAGACTATAAACAAAATTTTTCAAAAAAAAATTGTTGTTGTTTATTCAAAATGACACTTTTTGGAATTTCGATTACTTTTGTAACTCGAGACTCGAATTTTTCGGATTTCGCTAGTAGTAGCTTTTCGAATCTGAGCCATTAAGATGGCCTAGGCTAAGGATAGGCAGCTAGGCAGCTAGCGAAAGATCGTACTAGCTGGAGAAGCATGTTGGTTGAAGCCCAGGTCCATCCCAGACTGTACCGGCACAAGAAGAAGAAGAAGTAGTAATTTATAAATCTAATGAAACAACAATATATATTTGGATATCTTCTGGCAACAAACACATGCAATTGTCGATCAGGAGAGCTTTCAATAAAGTAAAGGACCTTTCGACCTGAGCAGAGAAGTGGCGTTCAGTTGACAGACTTCACGTCGTCGACTGAAATATTTGGGAGTAACTTGCAGATTTCAGCGTCATTTACAGCAACATTTTGATAGGCTTGAGTCTTTCATTTGTAGAAAGATGGCGTTAAACTTTCTCACATCAGCTTCAATAACTGGTCCTTTTGGCTTGTGCATATGTTTTTTTAATTGCATTTTTATTAATAACTGTCAAAATATCTTACGCACTAGACAAAAACGCTTAAAACTAGCTTAACTTAACAATTCATTTATGACTTACTGGCCCATCTCGGGCACTCTAAGCTAACCTAAACTTAACGCTATGTCTTTCAACGCCTCAACATGCATGCATTTTTTTTAGTGCATATCATATGGCAACAACATTCGCGTGAGATCGGTGTAAAACTCATTTTTTCGTTGCAATGAAGGAAAGAGGTTATTGCTTGTGTCTTGCTACGTTCTTGAAGGCTACTGCTTCCTGGTGCTTGAATTGATTTATGTTCTGCTCAACAAAGTAGAAAGAAGTACTTTTCGTCATCTTTTTCGAAATTCACCACAAGAATTTGTAGTTTCGTCAAATCTTTGTACGCGTTCTTGTGAGAATGTTTTTATTCCGACCAGCTTGAACGAAATGTGCGCCTATATGACAGCGTGCACTCTTACGAGAACGTACCTCACAGAAGTCGAACGGTTCTTGTCGGGCGCATATTTATGTAAACAACTGCAACAAATACTGGAGAAGACACGCACATGCGTCGTATAATAAATGTTTAGAACATATCAATTAAACTGCATAGGTCGTCGAAATAATGGTAACTTTAAAATCAATTCGTTCTTCTTCCATTCAATGCTTGTGTAGTTCTGTGGATTTGTATGATCCCTTCAAAAAGTTTTTATCGCGTAGAGTTTTTGGCACAACTCTAGCAGGCACAATACAAGTTGAATGTAGTGAATGTATGTCGACATGATGCTTGAGCAAAAGCAAAAGGTAAATGTAAGTAAAAAAAGGCAATGTCAATGTTGCCTGGTTATAACTCTCAATGATACTTTTAAGGCGCATTACAGAGCAAGCCGACGTCTGGCATGAAGTTTGGAATGATTTGTGTCAAAGAAGAAACGAAACATTTTATGTTTGAGTCCAGATGTATACCGACAGATATTTTCAACATCGCCCACAGCTATGAAGCACTTTTTAAACTGAGCTCGTTGCCGTACAAAAAGCTGCGAAACTCAAAGAGAATACACGCAAACATCTACATGGGCAGTCAAGCAACTCTGTTATTCACTGTTTTAATTCCAGGCAGTAGTGAAACAAAATTGTCTCCTTATGTAGGGTTCCGGGACACAAATGAATCGTTGATAATGAAACTGTCAATAGAGTAGCTAAACTCGGTGTATTAGACCCGGCAGGCACAATATCTGTTACAGCGCCAATAAAACTATTCCATAAACATATGCCTACGAACACTTCCAATCGCTTATTGAAGATCAACTGGCAAGACTTCGATTTCCTGAAAATGCAACAAATCGTCATAGTAACCGGAGAGCGATACAAATGGTAGAATGACACATCGTGTCAATGCACAACAACGCTCCAGCTAAGAGGATCTTCGAATACCAGACTCCGGAGAAGGAGAGAGAGACCGAATCTCTGGTACACAAACCAGGTAATTGCGGGCGCAAGAGAGCTTGGTCTTGGCAACTGAAAGCAAAGGAATGGAAGGCAACTCCAGTTCAGGCTCAGATTCGTGATATGTCGCTGGCCTGATGAGTTAGTAAATAAGTATAACGACAGGGAGCTGTTTTTGGTTGCTCATGAAATGAATATCTACCGACATCTGCAGGAACTGTAATGAGCAAGGTGTAACATAAAGGAAACTAAAGAACAACTCGCCCTGACTAGATACACTTCAGCCTGTCAGTGAAGTTTACTCAAAAATACTTCGCCTTGTCCGTTGTTGCTATCTCTGGCGCAGGCAATCTTTGGCTGTTGGGGAGCCTCAACTTGCCGGGCGCCACAGGTATGTGGACGTATTGTTGGTTTTGATCCAAATGCCCCACTCTAGCAGAAGTAGAAGAAGAGTTTCTCGATTTGTTGTTAGACTCTCTCCACTTCGATCGCGAACAGACAATAGTGGACAGATGGGGTAATCGCGGTTGGTCTGCGGGTAGATGTTCAAAAGAATCAGTCTCAGTCGGAACCCCTGTGTAACGCCTACATGAATGCTCCTTGTTCTGTCTTCTTGCGTAAAAAAACAATGGATTAGGGCGATTATCGTCGAGGGAAATCTCATTAAGTATATGGACCGTCGAAAGCCTTCTTAATATGCAAGCAGGCTACGGTGACTTGTTTTTTCCCAGAATCCGAATTAAATGCCTGGAATGATGCTCGACTCTATGCAGCTTTTGAAAGACTTTGCTCATATTGCATTGCCAGAAGCGCTAACAGCGTCTCTTTTCTGGAAATTGCAACAATCCTAGCCATCTTTCATCTGTCTGGGAAATAGCAATTAGTGATGCAATTGATTTATGATGATGGCCAGTGGTATCATCACGATGTGTGGCATTCGCTTCCGCATTCTGATTCCGCCGACTTCCTGGCTACCCCTTCATGGATGATCTCTTCTGCTGACGTTGTTAGCTCCTGATTGTCCGTCGGGTCATCGGTTGAGTTGTCTTCACTTAAGATGAATGTTGGTGTGGGTGGGTTTCCAATGATCAAATGGCCATAAAAGATCACCTTCTGTATACATCACCAACTACATTTTGCTTCAATTTGCTGTTCTTATAATTTTCAAGAACTGCACCGTAAAAGATCAGAAAAGTAATCTTTTCGTTAACCAAAACTAACTTCTAGAAAAGTCAGAAGGTTTAGTGTCGATTTGTCTAAAGCTTATTCATTCAAACATGTCAATAAGACGTCTAGTCAATTAATCCACTTCTGTCGAAAATTTAAAAAGAACACAAACAAGTTAAGGAACTAAAATTAATTTCTAATACGTCACAATAAAGCAACAAACTCCATACTCCACCAAAGTCTAAATGTTAGGTCATCTGTACTGAAAGTGTGGTGAGTGGATTTAAACATTTCACTTTGTTATTGTTCTGCACCCAAACGTAAAGACACAACAAATCAATTTTTCACGCATAATCCATTCATTGGCATCCAGCAACCACTGCCCACCAACTCCACAGCTCTGGAGGGCCACCACAATTTGGGAGTGACTCGTCTGAAAACACACGTAAGCTCTTTGGTAATGATCCCCGATTGTTGACGCTCATTGTATCCTGTTACCTGTTTTGTAAATGACTCACTGATCGGTCTTTCTTTTTTCGTATTTGTTGCTCGTTTTCTGGGTTTATGTAAGTCACCGCGAGTAGCCAAGCAAACCCCACCGTCCTTCATATCGCTACACAATCACTCGAAAGTTACCACCTTCGTGGAAGTTCCAGCACCACTCTGGTCGGCAGTCTAGATTGTGAAGCGTGACTCGTTCGTGTGCTCTTCGGATTTTGAATAAAATCAACTGCAGTGCCGGAGTTTTTCTCCAGTTTCCATAGATGAAGTGCAGCATAGGCGTATGACTCAGTTGACCCAAATTAAACGACCATGTTGATCAATGCGGTAAGTGTGTGTGTGATCGGTGATATACCGCCGCCGCCGCAGTGCTTCAGATATCTTCAAGTTATGTGTGCAATGAGTTATCGAATTTCTATTGTAGTTACTCGTGTGCTCGGTGGCATTGCTGGT
The DNA here is from genome assembly GCA_944738645.1 of Eristalinus sepulchralis. Classification (NCBI taxonomy): domain Eukaryota; kingdom Metazoa; phylum Arthropoda; class Insecta; order Diptera; family Syrphidae; genus Eristalinus; species Eristalinus sepulchralis. Next base: position 31,888,331 of record OX122885.1, on the reverse strand, counting down.
TGTAGTAAGTGCACAATCCAGTTATTTGGGAAACCTAAAGATCATTGAACCGCCGGCAGCAAAAAGCGGTGTGATCATAGACACTGCGCCGTCTGTTGTCTACAATCAGAGCTCCTCAAAATTGAATGGGAAAGTTGTGGTGACTCCATCTAGAGGCTTAGGACGTTCGTACAATGCGCCTGCCGTTATACCCGCCGTGAGAGACTTCCGAACGAATCCGATTGGTGAAAACTACGCAGCTCCGCAATATGGTCCAGTTTATCGGCCTGGCTTGTGAGTGGAGATGTTGAATAGAATAAATAAGGATTGCTACTGTTTTGAATTTGTGTTTTGTTTTTTGTTTTCAGAGTTGTGTTAGGTTTGACGGCAGAAAACATCTTTCGGATGGACATATGATTAAACAGTCCTTCAAACCAACACTATCTTCCACTCTGTGAAAAATTGGTTGGAGACTTGTTTATTTGTGCTTTTTGTGTTTAAAGTCCTTCATAGTGAATGTGTATAAGCGTAATTGTTGCGATACCGCGTGCGATTATATCTAATTTCAAAGTAATTGACAAAGGCCAGGTTTGTTGTTGCAAAACTTTAGGATATACACGCTTTTTTCATTCAAATTCCATCATTTCTACTGTGTAACGCGATTTTACTTTTAAAACGTTTTGAAACTTCTTTTGATTCTGCATCGGTTCTTCGTATCACAGATCAATAGAAACACAAGTCTTCGTCAAATCAAATTCAAATCCTCTTGATATATAGTAAATAAACAAAGTTCTTTATACTTGAGCCATGATTCACTCGTATGTACTCTCTAATGATGTGTCTTTCGATCAGCTGTTTAAAATACACCATACCGCTGAGGACTGAGCCACTTCTCTGTACTAAGAGTGATATTGTATTCTCTTGAGGAGAGGGGAGCTACAGTTAATTGCTGACATCGAAAGGCGAGCTTTCATTAGCCTTTAATTCGCAATCGAGCAACTTAAAAGTGGTGGTGCAATGAAGAATTTAACTTGAGACCTTATCCAATATCAAAACGGTTACGCTCAAAATGGGTGACACTAGCCCTTAGAGATTTACAAAAGAGCATGCAATTTCCGAAGTCGTCACAAAGTGACTGTTATAGGGCATCTGAAAACCAAACGTAGACCACAGTCTACGAATACTCCTTTGACTCTGTTCGTTGGGTATACCTTCCAGCTTAAAGACTGTCTATGTTACGTATAGTTGAATTTTCCGCCAGTTTCGATCGAGAATCGTGTCACATTTGATTTGAGAATTTTAAATTAAGGTTTTTAAAAATACAAAGTCCACTGACATTTAGTTTCGAGCATAAATAATTCTAAGCGAAAGAAAATTGTCATTACTACATCTGCTTAACTCTCGCTGGAATACAAAGTAACGACGTTGCAAATGCGAAGAATATATTTGTTTAAAATGTTAACCAGCCATTTATTAGGCTCCCAGAGGTTTATTTTGTATTGCTGTTGTATCGAAAATCTTTTTGAAAATTAACAATTCATATTTTTATAACTATAGGAAATGTAGACAATCCACTTTCGGAAAGGAATTGGACAGAGTCATTCATTTTTTGCTATTGAAAGTAAAACATAAGAAAAGGCCACAGATACGTAGTTTAGAAAAAAGCTTTGCCATTAAGTTTGAAAAAAAACATCTCATTCAAATGGCAACCTTGAAAAAATTCGCAACATGTCATTCTTTGAGGTATTCGTCATTAATTTTTGGCACATTTTGGGCAGTATATCGGTCATACGCAATATTGGTTTCCAATGTGTTCAAGGATTGTTCGCGTGAATATTGACTTTTGAGTAGGCCTATAGCAGAATATCTAATAGTGTGGTATTTTGTTGGAAGTCAATTGATGACGCCACAAAGTGACATTTTGCTGCCAGGAAACTTCTCACGCAATAGAGTTATAATCGGTCGCATCGTGTGGCTCGTTTCCCCGTCTTGTTGCTCCAAATCATAATTTTAAATCGTCGGTTAAAAAAACTGTTATTATTCGGCCACATCGCTCTGAACTGAGTGTCCGCCAGTTGGCATCTTCGGAGAAATGCGGACTAACAACACTATTTGGCATTGGGGCACACCAAACATTTACTTTGTATGAATGCAACTTCTCTCTTCGATTGCTTGTGGGTTTTCGGAGCGCCATTTGCGGTAATTTTGATCGTTTACGTACCCAACGACTGAGAAATGTATCTCATCACTGAGGAAAAAGTTTTTTGAACAATTGATTTTTGTTGACTGATATTTTAGCATCCTAGAAGCGTATCTACTGCTTAAATCAGCTGGAGATGACCTGATTGGGCGGATGCATCGTCTGTAAGATACGATCGGAGGAAAGCATGCCCGATGAACGGAATCTCAGCGTCGTCTGTCCGGTCCGCAAGAAAGGGGATCCCTTCGACTGCGCCAGCTATCGAGGGATTAGTCTCCTTAACATCGCGTACAAGATCCTCTCTACCGTATTGAGTGAACGCCTGAAACCGTTCGTCAACAACCTGATAGGTCCTTATCAGTGTGGTTTCAGGCCAGGGAAGTCCACCATTGTCCAAATCTTTACACTACGGCAGGTCCTGGAAAAGACCCAAGAAGTGCAAATCGACACTCACCACCTATTCATCGATTTCAAGGCCGCATATGACAGTGTGCATAGAGACGACCTATACAGTGCCGTGTCTAGTTTTGGCTTTCATACCAAACTCGTCAGATTGTGTAGGATGACGATGGAGAACTTTCGCTGCTCCGTCCAGGTCGAAAAAGGTTTTAGACAAGGTGACAAACTGTCATGTGACTTCTTCAACATCATCCTTGAGAAGATCGTGCGTTTCTCACAGGTCAACACCAGAGGCACGATCTTCCAAAAGTCAGTTCAATTGCTAGGTTACGCCGACGACATTAACGTGATTGGACGAACACAGCGAGCCGTCAATGACGCGTTTGCTGGCATTGAAGCGGAAGCGGCTAAAATGGGTACATGCTGTCATCAAGGAAGGCCACACAACATCGGCGTCTCGGACAGAGCGTCACACTAGGCAGCAGAAACTTCGAGGTAGTCAAGGACTTCGTCTACCTCTGCTCCGCGGTAAATAGGGACAACAACACCAGTACCGAAATCAAACGCAGAATCACTCTTGCCAATTGCTGTTTCTTTCGGCTCAAGATGGAAAGAAACAGAAAGATGCCCTTGGTCTCTTCGAGAGAAAAGTTCTGCGTGCGATTTTCGGTCCATTTTGCGTTGATGGCATCTGGAGGCTATACAGCCCATACAGTTCAACCACGAACTGTATGGGCTGTATAGCGGCATGAGCCTAGTCAAGCGTCTACGGATACAACGTTTAAGATGGCAAGGTCATATAGATCGTATGGACACCACTGCTCCGGCCCGAAAAGTCTTCGAATCTGAGCCCAGGATAAGGTGGCGCACACAAGTGGAGAAGGACATCAACCAACTTGGAGTGCGCAACTGGCGGCAGCTGGTGAAAGAACGTGCTGGCTGGAGAGGCATGTTGGTTGAGGCCCAGGTCCACTCCGGACTGTAGCGCCACAAGAAGAAGATGAAGAAGGAGGTGATATTGTTTCAATTCGTGAAGCACTGTCCTAACAGAAATGGAACAGTGTGTTGTCGATGGATATTTTTATCCTCCTCCTTTTAAACTCCAAAACGGTCACTGATTTTTAGAGCCCTAGATCATAGCCTTAAAATGTTTAAAGCCGTTCAATTTTCAATTCAAGACAGCAGTTAGAATTGCGTAAAAACGATTGAGCACATTTTGTTGTAAAATATTGTGCTGCGGAATGTGGCCGACACAGGGAAATTCTATCGAAATCGCTAGCCATGACTTACTTCTTCAGAAATTCGCGCAATACAGATAGAGCTCGTTCAAAATGTTGGTATAAACTCAATTCGCAAAAAAATTATTTTCCTATTCCCTTGAATTGGATAATTAGACAAAAGTTGAAATGGTTAGTTAACAGTGAAAGAAGGTACAATTTATAAACGGCACAGGAATTCCCCTGACTTTAAGGAACACGCAATGGTTGCCTTTCAGGATACATGTATGTAGATGCAATATTGCATCTTAGTCTGAAATATGAAATATAATTAAATGAATCAAGAGTTACTGATCAATGGAAAAAAAATTCAAGTAGAATTTGGCAAGGATGTTGAGACGGACTTCAACCCGACCAAGGTGGAGCTTGTCGTCGAAACGAGGAAATACAAGCTGAAAATCCTGGCCAGATTTGCACTTTTAAAGATAAAACAAACTTTTGATTACGCTCTTCTTTCGGTCTGAAAATATGCCGTAAAGTACGTTTGCGAGAAAGAATGGAAAGGAGGGCAGTCTTAAGTTAAAATCGAAGACAATTTCTATTATTATTATTATAGTATTTCTCGCTATGCACGGCTTAAACGCATTAGTTGTAGTCGATAGGGTTTCCCAAGAATGGTTTGGCCTAGTTTTAGTAGGTTATAATGTACCGCACGCGTCTGGTCCCAACATATGCAGATCAAAACCTGCAAAAAATCCCTTTCGTTGATGTCTTTCTAGAAGCAGTTCTGAGGTGAAAAATTGCCTTTTGACATCTGTCGGTTTTAACTGGAACTACAACCAATTCCCTGGCTTTTGAATAAATTCAAATTTCTTGTAAACTAATAATCAGATTGTCATGAAAATTTGACAGGTATCATTTGAATGTTTGTACCTTCTAAATAAAGAAGCAATTTTTATTAGTGGCGCCCCCTATATGTCTGTCCCGGGACTTATTGAGTGATGTGTTATATAATATATATGATAAGCAATTCGCTATGGATGATAATCCCGTCAAGTAAAATTCAAGATTTTCTACGCACAACGAAGGTCGCTCCTTGCTGTGGGTCACGGGCTGATGTATTTCACGTACCATATTGCATAAGATCGGTTGCTATTTATGAGCTACCTATATACATACATACACATACAACTAATTCCCAAAAACATATTCCGTATGTCTTGTAAGTCATTTTGTGCACTTCAAGGTCATCGGGTAACAAATCCGATTTTAATGACCACTTCAGCAAACGTATGTGCTGTGATCGAAAATGACTGAATAACGTACTCAGCGACGTACGTAGGTTAAGAGGAAAAGACAAGTCAAATGTGTGAAAAAAAAAGTAATAAACTATAAAAGTCGCACCCACAGTCAAAACCAGCATCAGTCATTTGACACTTTTCTTCAAGTAGCCAAATCAATCCCACACTCATACAATATGATCAAACTCGTAAGTTAAGCATGTTTGTGATGTGAAGTCCTCATTAAATTCAATTTATTTGATTTGCAGGTCGTAGTTTTTGCCGTTTTCGCTGTGGCCGCTGCTAAGCCAGGATTGAGCACCCATTCAGTAGTTGAGTCAGCTGTGATTGGTGCCAACATCCACTCCGTCCCAAGTGCTGTCTCCCACCAGAGTCACACTCAATACCACAGCAAGGCTGTTTTGACCCCAATTGTTGCTCCTGTTGTTAAGTCATATGTTGCTGCTCCCGTTCTTCACGCCGCCCCCGTAGCCCACACCACGCCACTCCTGTCGCATGTTCATCAAACTTTACCGGTCATCAGTTCGCTGCACGCTGTTCCAGTTGTCCATGGCGCCTCAGTGTTGCACACCGCCCCACTGGTTCACTCAGTTCATGCTGCCCCACTTTTATCCCTCCACCATCAGTAGACATACAATGAGATTTAGAATAAAGTATCCTCCTTGGCTTATAATCACATTTTTCCTTGGTTTTATTCTATTGCTTCGGTTTAAAGATGTATGGCAGTGACAGAACTCTTAAGGATATGCTTCTACCAAGAGAGGATGCTAAATATCCACTTCTTGGGACGTCTATTCCTGATCTGTAAATATAAATGTGTAGTACCGAAATCAAGCGTAGAATCATTCTTGTCTACCGCTAATTTTTCTTCAGGGACCAAGCTGCTTTATAAAACCTCGATCATCCCCGTTCTCCTCTATAACGCAGAAAATTAGGCGTTTTTATAAGCGGATGAGGAAGTCAGGTCAGAAACGTTCTGCTTACGACTTTTCGTCCTGTTTGCGTTGAAAACGTGGGGAGTAAAATTGAAGGCAGCTGCCGATAGACCGTGATTGGTTGTGATCTTGGTCCATCTTTGACTGTAAAGCCACTTGAAGTACTTTACGGGCATCGCGTATTGAGTAAATCGATCGATTCACACGCCGAAAAATCGATGCTTGGACTGCTCATTCCGCATTTTTAACTGAAATTTTTCCCCTCCATTCGTGCAAGAAGAATGACACGCATAACAGGAGTAGCTGCTGAAGAAGCTAGGCACTGGTCCTTTGTTAACTGTAGTACCACCCAATTTAAAGCAGCGTGTGTGTAAACGACGACATCGTTCAAACGACCGTCACTTTTAAGCGCGGACTCTTAGTAGGAGCTGTTGTTGATGTTGATGAAGCAAGTATTACACTTTTTGAAGCGTTTGAAATCAGAGCTAAGACTCAAAAACTGGTTTATTCTCTAACCACAAGGAAGTAAGGTCGTTCCTACAATTTTTAAGTTACAAAATTTCATTAAAGGCAAAGATTCAAAAAAAGTAAAAAAAGTTTACAAATAGAAATCGGTTTAAAAAGAACTACAAAAATGTTTTAATGCTTCAATTGTTTTTTGTAGTTTTCAAAATGCTGTGTGTGAAAAACTATAGGTACAACTTAAACTGTTAAACCGTGCAAGCTCAGCAATGGCTTGAAAAGTACTCTGCTCCATCAAAAGCAACTATTTGTCGGCGGTTTGCTGACTTTAAACATGGCCGTACAGACGCCAACGATACTGAACGCTCTGAAAGGTCAATTGAGGTGGTTACACCTGAAAACATCAAAAAAGTACACTAAATCATTTTGGAAAACCTCAAAGTAAAATTGCCTGAGATTGCTGACACCTTAAAGATATCAGAAGGTAGTGTGTGCACTATTTTACATGTTTTCAAAATGGGTGCCGCGTTTGCTTACAATGGACCAAAAACAACAACGTATCGATGATTCTGAGAGCTTTTAGGAGCTGTTTCGGCAAAACAAGCAGGACTTTTTGCATCGGTACGTCACAATGGATGAAACATGCATCCAGCAGGCGGTGAACCACGCCCAAAGTGTCCAGAAACACAAGGGTCGGCTGGCAAGTTTGTGGCATCCGTATTTTGGGATGCGCCGGAATTATACTCATCGACTATCTTGAGAAAGGCAAAACCATAGATCGCGAAAACTATATGGCATTGGTGCATTTCAAGGAAGAAACTGCAAAAAAACGGTTCCATATGAAGAAGAAAAAAATTTTCTTCCAATGCACCCACCGTATTCTCCAGATCTGTTCAATAAAAAAGCTATAGAAATGTAAGAGCGGCATTGGACTGATTGTATCACTCTTGAAGGAATATGTTGATGAATAAAGTCGAATTTTGTGTAGAAAATGTGTGGTTATGGCTGGTTTGTCTCGGGACTTATTGAGTCATGTGTTATAATGTTAAATAAAACAATAAATTTGCTAAATTAACTTTAAATTTGGATTATTGGTTAGTGGAACAATTCATGGCATATCCGCCGCGACTATGTCTGAGTCGGTTCATTCGAAAAGCCCAATTTTAGACGACTCGTTCAAGCATAGCGAACGGTATTTCGCGGATAATACAAGTAATGTTGGAGTAACACTTATCATATCTATCCAGAAAAAATAGTCCAAAGGTGTGATATGACACCATTTACCCGGTCGATTTGATGTAACAAAACGTGAAATTGAGTGCTCAACAAAACGATTTCCCAGCAAGTTTATTACTTCATTCTAAGCGTTGGCTTGTTGAAACCCAGATTCACCGAGACCATATACAGGAAGCACATAGTCCACATTAGCATTGCTGGATAACGATTAGCATTGCAGAATCTCTTCTTCACGATCGTCGAAGACACATGCTAGCATCTAGCAGATCGGATATCATCTACTATTGTAAACTGAGACTCAAATTTGCAAATATTATTTTATACAGTGGTTTCAGTATGTCGTCTATGCGCTTCGTAAGCTCCTCGAATCGCACGGAAAATATTTCTCATAGAACGCTGGTTTTCGTAATACAATTAAACAATTTGGAGACGTGATTATGGTGTAAGGACTTCATAATTTCTTGCCAATTAAAACTGAACAAAAATTACAAAGCAGTTTAATAGCAGTCACGCGTATTCTGTCAAAAACAGCTTATTGAAAATAAGAGACTAGCTTTAAAGGTGCTGATTTTGGCGTCGAAGACAAACAAAGTCTTGGCCAGTCAAAAAACGTTGAAGATGTCAAATCGGAGGCTTTACTGGATCAAGATCTGTGCCAAACGCAAAGTGAACCGGCGCCTTAGTTGGAAGTGACTCAGCAAACAATTTCCGTTCAGTTAAAAAAAAAGGATTTATTCAGAAGGAAATTGCGTACCGCATGAGTAAAAACAGAGAGATCTCGAAATGCGATTTTCAACTTGGAACTGCTTCTTGAAAGACATCAAAGGGAGAGATTTTTGCAGCGCATCCTCCTCCTCCACAGTCAGTATAAAGTAATTTTTTTAATACACATGAAGCGTGTAACAAAATCATGTACATCCACTAAAGGTCACTTCTTACACACACGCAATAACAGAAGTCTTATTTACTTCATTAGTTGATGCATTATCCGTCTTTGAGACAAAACGTGTGAATTCGAGACTCGCATTTCAAGGTGATCACTGCTAAGCAACCTTTCCCCTCATAATGACCGCTTCCACCACCGGTCGAGTACGATACGATCATACAAGTGTGTAATGAGAGTAACGCTGGCCGGCAATAATGAACAGTGCGTTCAAAGCGGAAGGGAAATATAAATTCATTCAACTATAAAAGCGAGTGCCACAGTCGACATCGACATCAGTCAATCGCAATCACTATTCAATTAGCCAACAAATCCAAGACAACCCTTCAAAATGTTCAAATTCGTAAGTTAATAGAAATGTTCCCAATGTACCGATTACTTATGAATATGTATTCCGCCTTCCAGGTCGCACTTCTCGCCTTCGCTGCTGTGGCCGCTGCCAAGCCAGGATTGAGCACCCATTCAGTAGTTGAGTCAGCTGTGATTGGTGCCAACATCCACTCCGTCCCAAGTGCTGTCTCCCACCAGAGTCACACTCAATACCACAGCAAGGCTGTTGTGACTCCAATCGTTGCTCCCGTTGTCAAGTCATATGTTGCCGCTCCAGTCGTTCACGCTGCTCCCGTTGTCCATGCTGCTCCTCTTCTCCACTCTGTCGGTTCCGTAGCCCATGCCGCACCAGTCCTGTCGCATGTTCATCAGGCTTTGCCAGTCATCAGCTCCGTTCACCACGCAGCTCCAGTCGTCCACAGCGCTCATCTCTTGCACGCCGCTCCACTGGTTCACTCAGTTTCTCTGCACCATTAAAGGCTGTACGGATGCGTTTGAAATAAATTACTCTTCTTGGCCCATAATATCTGTTTGTTTAATTTCAAAGTGTTTTTACACGATCTGGGATTTTAGGCGCTTGTCAAGGATGTCTCTCATAACCTTGGCATAAAATTTAAAGGTTTAGAACAAAGGTTGATCACCTTTAAAAGCAATGATTGAACTTGTTAGCAAGGAACCTGCGGTGGTGATGGTGGATGGCGAATGTAAACAGAAGTAATTTCCTAGTGTTGCGTTTAAATTTAGGAAGCGCGGAGGGAGAGCCTGGTAAACAATCTTGAGAAGGACCAACTCTTCCCAACAAAAAAAGAGAATATCATTCACAAGCTTATGAAATGAACTCGCAAGCAGAAAGCACGGGTGGTTAACAAAAGAGAGAAGAACCTTGCAGCAGGTTTTAGCAAGGGCACCTAAAAGTTTCCGGTGTTACTGATACACAGGGTATTGCTCATGTGCATGAGCATTGTGGACACGAGCAGGAGAAGGTGGTCGACAATGAAAAACGCCCAACTACAGTCGACGATATAGTACTCCCACCCAAAACAATTTTGTTATTAAAAGGGTGATGAACAAAACGGCCGTAGATCCTAATGACCTGCCATTCGAACTCTTTTAAGTTGCCTGCAGTCTTCTGGTAAGAAGAGGTTGGAAGCGAAACTATGCACAATATTCGTATGTGATGTTTGCTAAAATGAACATCCTGCCACATGCACGAACTACCGAGGAACATATATCTCTGATGACCCTCGCCAGCAAGATCCTGTCCAGCAGAAGGTGTGAAGGTTTAAAACACCGGATTTTGACAGAATGCACTGTCAAATAATTTTTTTAATTCTGCACTAAAGCGGATATTTCAGAAGGCAGTCACTAACACTGATGACACTATTTTCAACATATCAGTTGGGATACGTAGACAACATCGATATCGCCAATGATTCCGTGCAGCTCCTTGTAAAAACCTTAAATGCGTTCAAAAAACATGTAAAATGATTTGAAGTGAGAACATGCTATTATGCTGTTACCTAAAAATCTGTCTGTCTGTCACATAAAATTTCGTCACCTGACACAAAACTCCAGAATTTATAACTGAAGGTTTTCATTTTGATGTTGCTTAGGAAATAGGAAACATCATGAGATCGGGAGTAGAGTTGCGCTTGGCAGTCGATGGTTTTGGTCTGCCGAAAACTTCTGGGTCGAAGGACCGACATATGAGCAAGTCCCTCGAGGTAAACACTGGAGTGTTCTGCAGGAGTATGGAATGAATGGTCCCCGGTTGAGTCTCTTTCAATCTCTTTACACCAACTGTTCGGGAAGATGGTTATAAATGCATTTCACCACAGACGTTTGGCTCCACCAAGGGTACGTCTTGTCACCTCTTCTTTTCATTATAAATACGGACTGGACTGGATGCAGCGCAGACGCTGCGAGGAATGACTCACATTGGAAGATTTGAGGGTAAGTCATCTTGTTTTCGGAGATGACTTAGTTATTCTCACATCCTCAAAGACAGACCTCCGGCGCGCGCAGGATAGGTTACACGATAAGTGGTGATGCTGGAATGAAGGTGAATGTGGGTATGTCCGAAGTTATTGTCATTTCCAAAACGCCTGATCAATGCACTCTACATTTGAGTGGATTCCCCTTGAAACAGGTGGAGAAGTACCTCGGGATATTTTTCACGAGTGATGGAAGGAGCAAACCTAAGCCTTCTTGAAGGATTGGCCAGGCTGGGTCAATTTTGAAGCAGCTTGAAGAGGAAAGGACGGGCTTGATGTAAAAGGCAAGTTATCGGTGCTGAACTCAGTGTTCCAGCTCTCTCAGGATCTAAGCTTAAGCTATAGCTACTTTCTATTCTTGACGGTCTCGGGAACCGTGTTTCCAGTTGTCAAGACTAAGTTCTCTAACGCCCACAATCACTTGGTCTCTATACCGGAGATTCGGCCTTCCTTTTCTTTTCGAACAACGGCTTGCTGGGAACGGGCAATAATATCGGAGTCATCAGCATATCCCAGCAATTGCACTGATTTGTAAAAGATAGTGCCTTCCGTGTTCACACCTGCCCTCCGCACTATCCTCTCCAGAACAGTATTAAAGAAGTAACACGACATCGCATTTCCTTGCCGAAATCCGGTGCAGGTTTGGTTCTCGAACCAAACTGCATTGTGTTTGTGTTAGCGTTGTGCTCCACAACCGGATCAGTTTTCCCGGGATCCCGAATTCGGCCATTACATCAAAAAGTTCTTTGAGATGAATGCGGCTCTGAAATCGATGAAAAGGTGAATCTATTTGAAACTTGCTGTTCTTTTCCAGGATTTGCCTTAGTGTGAAAATTTGGTCTATACTTGACTTGCCGGGCTGGAAGCCGCACTTGTATGTGCGGTGAACGGCTTTAAAAAATTGAGGTAATGAACAATAGATGAAGATCGCGAATTCAAGCTGCCGAGATGAGATTTCTCCGCGCCGTTGCGGGAGTCATTTGCTGGGATAGGCTGAGAGATGCGATGTTGCGAAGGGAACTCAAGGTTAAGCAGCTATTCTTTTGAATGGAAAAGGTTTTGCTTCGATGGTTTGGCCACTTGGTATGGATGTTGTCTTCATCACGACATCCGAGGCATGCCTTAGATGCGATTCCATTAGGTAGACCACCGCTCGACAGACCCAAGGCGAGGTGGTTGGATCAAGCCCATAAACTTGCCTGGTTACGCTTAGGAATAGCTCTTGATGAGTTAGAGCCGATGGAGGATCCAATGGCCTGGAGGTCTCTCCTGCGTGCATTGCCCCTGCAGTGACCTCTTTGGTGGAAATGCGGGTCAATACCGAATAAATATGTCATCGTTCCATGCCTGGAGTCAAATTGTATACATGACACATTTAGACTCTGACCCTGTTGCAGAGGAAACATTTTGAAGGTATCCGTCTGTCCAGACTGTAATTTTATTTATTTGTCACTTTGTCACAACATTTATTCAAATAAATAAAAAAAACAAACAATCACTCAGTATGGAGACACACCCAGTTGCAAAAGGGGTTAAATGCATTTTTGTAAGCTTACAATCATGTAATTTCTTGTCGATCATTGGGTAACCTAAACAATTCCACTCGTATGCACTGCCCGCCTTCAGGTTCAAGTACACGTGTTATTGTCTGTGGTGTTTACAATACGTATGTATGCCTCAAGGTGAACACTGCCACCACAGAAATAACACTTCATGATATCGATCACGGATCGTGTGTAAAACGTTCGAACAAGAGTGTAACGCACCCGATTGTCGCTACCAAACTGTATGCAAGAGCAAACCAAAAACACAACAATAAACTTAAAACATGGTATAAATGCAGCAGGCTAATCATAACCAGCATCATTCAGTCGAAGCTTTCCGTCAAGCCGAACCAAATCCAAATCCTTCAGCAAAATGTTCAAATTCGTAAGGAAATGAATAACGCGATTTTAATAATTTCTTATCTGTTCCATTTCCATCCTTGTTTAGATTGTCCTTCTCGCCGTTGCTGCTGTGGCCGCTGCCAAGCCAGGATTGAGCACCCATTCAGTAGTTGAGTCAGCTGTGATTGGTGCCAACATCCACTCCGTTCCAAGCGCTGTCTCCCACCAGAGTCACACTCAATATCATAGCAAGGCTGTTGTGACTCCAATCGTTGCTCCCGTTGTCAAGTCATATGTTGCCGCTCCAGTCGTTCACGCTGCTCCCGTTGTCCATGCTGCTCCTCTTCTCCATTCCGCCGGTTCCGTAGCCCATGCTGCACCAGTCCTGTCGCATGTTCATCAGGCTTTGCCAGTCATCAGCTCCGTGCACCACGCAGCTCCGGTCGTTCACAGCGCTCATGTCTTGCACGCCGCTCCACTGGTTCACTCAGTTCATGCTGCTCCACTTGCATCCCTCCACCACTAACGAGTGTTCGATTGACTTTGAAATAAATGATTCTTGGCAAATTTTAAGCAAATTTGACACTTTTAAGTTTTAATCGACTATTGAAAGCAAAGGGTTTTTCAGAGAAAACTTCTGTGTGCGTTCTTCGCACCTGTTTGAGTTGAGAATTCTGAAGGATTAGATTTAAGGCTTAAGCTGACAAGGCTAAGTATAGCGCTTGTTTTGTCTAGCTAGCGGCCCGTAGGGCCTTAGTGTCTGTCGGCCTTAGTGTCTGGATCCAACGCAACATGTCGAGCACACGTGTGGAAGGACATCTGTAATGAACTACTGAAGACAGCTGATAAAAGATAGTGTCGACTACAGTGGTTGAGACAAAAGTTTAAAAGTTTTAAGTTTGTTTAAATATTTCGACTGTACTATACCTTTCTTGTAAGGAGTGAAGGTGGATGAGGTAAGGTGAAATCGGCTGTTTCTCATTAGGCAACCTCACTTAGGCTGCAAAGGAAATGGAAGGCATGTTACCCTCCGCTTGACAAGCTCATCCTTCTGCATTTGACTGTGTCCCAGCTTGGCTGGAAAAGAGAAAGAAAATCAAAAAAGGGAAGCGTGTAGAGTTTTGATATGTTTGTCTATCCGTCGGTCATCTTTAACACACTCTTTATAACTTAACTTATGAAACGATTTTTATGACATGTGGGATAGAGCTGCAACCAGCGATCATCGTCTATAGATGGAATTTCGGGGAATATTTGGGGATACAGAAGCCACCCTCAGTTACATGAAGTTGGGGAAAGGCACCCGCAATATGAGCCCACTACAGGGGGATAAGTCTCTTTGATATGGCATTCCACATCGTCTTTGATGTTTCGGATGGACGCCTAAAATTGTTTGTAAACAATCTAAAAAGTCCTTAGCGGTATAGCTCCAGACTGGGTTATCCCACGATAAGTCACATTTTAAACAGCAGCAGATCCTGCCAAAATCCAAAGACGAGAAAATTGATACCCACTACGTCATACAGACATCATACATACGAACAAGCTAAACTGTGCCAGTTTGGTGCTTCAGAACACGCGAACGTGCGATACCGGACTTTCAAAATTGACCCGAAAACTTAAAAGTGTTGATTTTGGAAAAAAGTGACTGGATGTGTCCTATTTCCTATTGCATCATGTAAAAAACCAATAAAACTGTATTTGTAGTCCTAGAACGGGCCCAGTGGCTGTCCGAAGGTGCCAGTTTCGTGCTTCAGAGCACACCCGATACCGGACCTTCAAAATTGACCCTACAGTTCCATACCCAATTATGGCATTCCTACTAAGCTCGCAGATGGTGTAGGTCGACAACTCTTGCTGTTTCGTCAGAGTCAGTAGAGCACTCATCACGACATTCAATGTCAAAAAAGATTCTAGACAAGTTAATGATCTGCCGTTCAGAAGAAGATCGTGCAAAACTCACAAGCGAACACCAGAAGCACGATCTTCCAAAAATCCATACAACTGCTAGCGTAAGCTAATTACATTGACGTAGTTGGTCAAATACAGCAAGCCAATGGACGATGGGGAAGCGGCCAAAAAAGATCAGAAGGTAAACGAGGACAAAACATAGTATACGAGTATTCTGTCATCAAGGAATCACACCCAATATCCACATTACGGATAGAGTGTCACAATGCGTTACACAAACTTAGCGGTAGGCAAGAACTCTATCCGAGTCTTCGTCCGCAGTGTAAAGGGAATCAATAACAGTTTCTTTGCGACTTCAGAGGCAAATGATTAAACGAGCCAAACTTGACCTTTCAAAAAAGTGTATAAAGAAGTTCATGATCTATTCAAGAGAAAAGCTTTGCGTGCGTTTTTTGATCTTCCTTGCGTTGATGGCATTTTTTGAAGAAGATTAAATGACGAACTTAAAAGTGATCGCTGCCGCAGGCATAGGTATAGTCAACGAATGCAACGCTTCGGATGACAAGGCCACGTAGAGCGGATGCATAACTCCGGACCGAAGAATCTTTTAATCAGGCTATTGGAACAAAGCAACAAGCATTTCCACCTACTTGGTGTGCGAAATTGTAGGCAGTTGGCAGAAGACTTTGTTGTTGGTTGAGGTCTACACTGGACTGTACCAACAACCTAAGATGAAAGAAAATAAAGATACGAAACACCCGAATTCATATCATTTGCAACTCCTAGATTAAGTTCGGATACAGTGAGTCGGAATGGGGTGTGATCGTGTTCAATTTTGCCGTTGGGGGTAAGAGTATAGTGCGTGTTCTGTGTTTAGGTATGATGTCCCTGAAAAGAAGGCTGTTGTTTATGAATAGCTAGTTACATGCACATATGTGAAAGATCAGATTCAAAAGGCACAAGTCTCAATCCATGCCTTGTGTTTTCTGCAACATATAGAATTGAAAAGAAACAGCTAGAAACTTCGACAATGCGCCGAAAATCATAAAGGAAGTGTTGGCAAAATGTGAAAACGTTTGGTTTCAAATATTGCAAAGTTCAACTAGCAGTGAGGCAAATTCTCATGGTATTATAACGGCAATGTTAGCACTTTATTGAATGAACAATGCATATTCTCGGTCTGCAAGGATACACACCCTTTTTCTAAACGATCACTTTCTTTATGAGAACCATTCACATGTGGAATCCAGTTTTGATCGTAAAACATTCGTGTCTAACGGCTCTTTAAGTGTCACTCTTAAGAGTTCATTATAATTGTTTCATTAAGCTCGATAATGAAAAGAAACCAGCTCTTAGATGTTAAACAGAATTTTGTGTAACTGCCGCTTAACAGTGTGCGTGAACATATGCAAGTACTATTTATCCGCACTGCTGCTTACGTCACTTAAATAATTCCTCCTCTGGATTGTATGCATAATCCGCCTTTAGGTTCAAATGCACACATTTTATGTCTGGTTACTTACAGACTTATGTACTTTTCAAGGTGAGTAATAAAATCACGCTTAATGACCGTCATAGTCGATTGTGTGTGATATGATCGAACAAGAGTTTTCAGTGTACACCGCGGAGAGAGTGTACCGCCCCGAATTGCGGTCATTAAGTGGAAGGCGAAACCCGACCTGTAGCATTGAAAGAATAAGTGAAGTATAAAAGCGCTGGACATATTCATAGTCAGCATCAGTTGGTACTTTGCTTGCAAGTAACTAAATCAAAACCAAAAAAAAACTCAAAATGTTCAAATTCGTAAGTGAACACCACGCCTGTGGCTTGAGGTCCTTGCTAAATACTTCTTCTTTGTAGGTCGTCATTCTCGCCGTCGCTGCTGTGGTCGCTGCCAAGCCAGGATTGAGCACCCACCACTCGATTGTTGAGCCCGTTGTGGTTGGTGCCAACATCCACTCCGTCCCAAGCGCCGTTTCCCACCAGAGCCAAACTCAATATCACAGCAAGACTATTGTTACTCCAGTTGTTGCTCCCGTTGTCAAGTCATATGTTGCCGCTCCTGTCGTTCATGCTGCTCCCGTTGTCCATGCTGCTCCTCTTCTCCACTCCGCCGGTTCCGTAGCCCATGCCGCACCAGTCCTGTCGCATGTTCATCAGGCTTTGCCAGTCATCAGTTCCGTGCACCACGCAGCTCCAGTCGTCCACAGCGCTCATCTCTTGCACGCCGCTCCACTGGTTCACTCAGTTCATGCTGCTCCACTTGCATCCCTCCATCATTAAAGGATTAACGACCGGTCATAAAATAAACAACCCCTTGTGGGTTTTGAAGCAATTTAAAAAAATGTCGTTTAAATGTTGGTAAAGGATTGAATGAAGATTTTTCTGAAATGAGCGGCTGCTGCTTCAATTGGGAATTTAGATACCATATCACTTAATAACTCCCGGGACTAAAGGGGGCGTCACTAACAAACAAATAAATATTAAATAAATATTTTTTGTACGTGGCGCCCCCTATATGTCCCGGGAATATATGAGTGATCTGTTCTGTTTATTTTTTCTCTCCCTGCGTACGCTAAAGTACATGACGGAACACAACATGTATGCGGATACAAAATTTGTATTTCAAACTCTCTGCTAAACTGCAACACGCGGTTTATCGAAGGCAACAACCCGATTGAGTGGACACTGTACTGTCGTCTTCAAATTATACGAGCTTCGAGCTGTTTTCAGGACAATGCAGAAAAGAGAGGAAATAACTCTACAAAAGGATTCTTTTCGAACGCAGATGATATGCAGCCTGCACTCGACATACTAAAGTTGTTTTCTGTTTGGCAGACTGCGTTCACCGATGACTCTAACAAAGATGTCTTTCAGCTGTCTCTAGAAGAGATGTGTTCCACCTCCTAGAGCGATTTTGATGTCGTAGCAGGGGCAATGATAGATTTGATTTTTAGAAGTCTTTAAAAGTCATCCTTGTTGTCGTCATCTCAATCCTCTGCACGGTCGTGGGCACAAATGATGCTGATGTTGCCGACTTCAGCCCAGATGCAAGTTGTTATGAGGCACTAGCTTATATATTTTTAGCTTAACACTTCTTGCCTAGGTCGCACAATATATTCGCATCCAAACTAGCGCTTCCTTCACTCTTTGTAAAATCTTTCTCAATCACCGTTGGAGATTGTTGCAGTTTTTAAATTTTTTCTTGCCATGTACCATCCCATTGTACCTCCTGTATGATGGGACGTCAGCATCATAAGCTTCTAGGACCTCCTCAATCTCATCGTTTTAACGTGGCCTGCTAAGGGACCTCATATTCCAGGTGCAGGAGCGAAAATCTTTGTTCGTGGTCATCATCAGTAATGGGTTTTGTTTCCAAGCAGAGTTTGGGTTTACGCTGGGGGGTAGTTGTTCCCAAGCGAACCAAGAGGATAGGCTCCCTCAAACCCCTGGATATGAGGTTTCTGTATACATTGGTTCACCTCTAAGCGATTGCTGGTAAGGCTATTTAGGCTGTTGGTCAACTTGACCTGTGCGTTTACAGGGATAGTTGTGCCAACAAATATTCCTGTAAGCGCACAGGTTACGCCAAGTTAAGAACAATCAACAATTTCTACCTGGTTTTTTGGATGGAGTGCCAAAGAATTTGTTTTGAATAGTTTTAAAAAATTCTTTCGCTTAGTTGCAAGGCTGATATAACACGCTTCTCAGTGACATTATATACTTGTATAACCGTATACTGAAATACGAGTAAATGTCGTTCGAACGGGGGTTTGTCTTATAACCTCTTCAGTCACAAAGTACAACGAAAGTAATAATTATTTTTGCAAAATGCTTTCTGGCATTGAAAAATTCGTCTTTTTCCCCGCAAAGCACTTTCCCGAAAAATATTTTAATCGTACATGGCACATCTCAGATCCCCCCAAAAACATCGTTTTTTCGCATCGCAGCTAAGAAACTGTTTAAAATTATTTCATTAGCAAGGCATAAGAAAGCACATTTCTGAAACTACGTGTTCAGTTCATCCATCCCTTCTGTTGAATTGAATTCAAGAGACGACAAAGCCTCGAAGCATTGGGCAAGACTTAGATTAATATCAGATTTAATTCCGGCAATTTAAATCACAGAACTCTTTGCTTCTTCGCCCCAATGGAAACGTGGTCAGTTAATCACTTCTCAAAATGCTCAGCACAACACACGACTGAAGTGGGCGCCGAAAAGTAGTGTCTGGCTCGTTGTTGGCTGAGTACAGCAAATGCACATTAGGTAACTGAAACCACCGACGTAAAACTGGTCTTTTGAGGTCAGTCTTCCATGTAAGTCTCGAGGCTGGGTGTGGTGAAGTTCAAGTTCAGATGCCTTCAGTGAAGATTGAAATTCATATTGAGCTCAAGACAAAAGAGTTGTTGCGCCGTCATTAAGTTGGGCGTTGCGTGTTGTGCTTGAGGGAGGGTATTGACTTAATTTTATTTGTTATGCATCTCTGACCATATATGGTCATACACAAGATTGGTAGTGATTTCTGTTTATTCTGAGTGAATAAATTATATACAGTAGATTGTATTCCCAGTGCGAACACACTCTGACATCAAGGGGAGCATGGGGAAATGTTGCATTAAGAGAACTTGCAGTAGGTTAGAAACACTTCGAAATGCACTCATGTCTCTAGATCATCTAAGAATTTCTAGGATTGTGATGCAGGGCACAAGCAGATTCTTCTTCATAAAATCGGTATTCACGGAAATCGCTTGCAGGCGGTTTAACCTCCTTCCAAGGATACCGAAAAGGAAAAAGTGAAACATTATTCTTCACCTATGACACTGCTAAAGCTGTCTCTTGCAGGTTGGTACTACTGCCTGCAGCCCCATCCATGGTTACTTAAATTTATCAACCGATACGTAGTAGATTGTAACAAGGCACTCTCCCATCATTTTGCGTCTTCTACAGTTGCCAACTGAATGAGGGTTGGATTTGGTTAAGGTTTGTACAAATGAATTACAGGGCATTTAAAACAAAGAACGCTTTTTATTCAGTAGAAAAGAAAGAATAAGCTGACTATTCTAGTTGAGATAATTGTGGTGGTTCAGTGATGATGATGTCCACCATACAGACCGTGACTATCATGGCCCAGGGGGCTTGAGTGCACCAAAGGAGCTGAATGCAGACTTGGAAGCGCATGAAGTGTAGCTGCATGATGTGGGGCAGCATGATGTGGAGAAGCATGATGTGGAGCCGCATGATGAAGAGCAGCATGATGTGTCAGAACTGGGGCCGAGTGAATCAACGGTGCAGCATGAAGAGCTGGGGCACTGTGAACTAAAGGTGCTGAGTGCAATAGTGGTGCAGCGTGCAGGGAGCTTGCATGATGGGGCGGGTGAAGATCGGCATGATGCGACAATGTTGGAGCTCCATGCAAGATTAGCGGTTGAGAGTGATGTTCCAAGTGTCCAGCTGATGCAACAGCAATAAATGCGAACAAGGCGATCTTTAAAGAAGCAAAATATTTAAAACTATCAACACATAAAACTTTCGAACTGCCATTTGACTTACGTATCTGGTCATGTTTAACTGGCACGCGGTAGCTTACTACTTTGTAATCAAAGATGAACCTGACTGATAGCGAAGTCTCTTGATGTTGTAACTTTTATACCCAAAATTGTAACCGACAATCTGATTAAAATCAATGTTAACACATCGGACCATGTTTGGTGAAACCAAAGAAGCACTGGAAAGAAGTCGGAAACAAGAAATGTGTGTTCTTTGATCGTTCACCTTGGTGGATCTTAATCTCTTCTTAAACAGATGCAGTCATTATGATCGAAGGGCACACAAGACTTTTGTCTATTGAGCTAGGTGCGGAATGAAAAAACTATACACAGACGTTGGCGGATGATGGTCATGGGATGACAAATAGCTTTTCGCTGACAACAAGATTTAAAAAAATAATTTTGAATCACTTCCAGAGTTCTAGTCAATTTGGATTGTGCCAAGGAATCAACTTGATTGCAACTTGTGACGAACGAGTTAGCATCTCATTTCGTCATGTCAACGGTGTTACCAACCCCTTTGCTGGCACCGACGAAGAGTGAAGGATTTGCTCATATGACCTATTCCGACAACAATTACTTAACGACCATGGTAAGTACCTCGAATGGCAAACTACCTACCAAACTGCCTTGAATAAGAGATATCTTCATTATGGCCATAGAATTTCACGCACAAAAGTAGAGGCGAATAAAAGAGGCGGAGTAAGCTACACACTTCTCAGATAAGCTTAATATACCCTCCAGTGTCTGAGCAATTGCATGAGTAGATAAAACCTGTTTTTTTCTTCGCTGTGCTTTGATTACGACGGACTCAAATGCCGGCTCTTGAAATAATTTGACTTCAGATAGCAATTTGAATTCTCAAGGTCATAGCGAAAAGTACAAATTAAATGATTACAAATATGGTGACGTGTATGTGTAGATATGTAGGTACAAATAAAGGAAAATATTGTTGCTGCACGGCTAAAGCAGCTCATGGTACACCGCACCCGTCTGGTGACACAATATGCCGAGCATGACCTTTGAACCGTTGATATATTTCTTTGGCGTCGATGTAGTCAACAATGGAACTGGATGACCAGGTTTTCTTTTTGGGTTATTATAGTTATATCAACTTTTCGTCTCCAGTCACTTTCCGGGGCAAAACTTCCTTTCTTCGATGTCTTTCCAGAAAAAGATCTGAGGTGAAAAACATCTCTCGGTTTCAAGTCATGTGGTACCCGATTTCCAAAATTCTTTAACTGAACGGAAATTGTTTGCTAAATCAATCCGATTGATTCTGCGAGTTCACTTTGCGTTTGGCACGGATCTTGGTCCAGTAAAACCTCCGATTCGACATCTTGGAATTTTTTGGGCTGACCAAGAGCTTCTTTGTCTGTTTTGGAAATGGTTGCAGCGTATGCTTGTAATGGACCAAAAGCTGTTTCGCCAGAATAAACAGGACCTTTTGCTTCCGCACCCACCATATGCTCCAGAACTGGCCCCAGCGCCTTATATCTCTTTTCAGACCTCAAAAAGATGCTCGTCAGGAAAAGGTATGGCTCGAATGAGGAGCTGAACGCCGAAACCGAGGCCAAAGATAAATTGTTCTATAAAAAAGGAATCGAAATGTTAGAGCGGCGTAAGACTGATTGTATCACTCTATGACGATAAATAAAGTTGAATTTTGTCTAGAAAATATGTAGTTATGGCTGGTTTGATTAGGGACTTATTGAGTGATGACCACTTTTGAAGCATCGAAACCGCTCTCTGTATGATTTATCGGTCGCAGCAAATTAACCATAAACTCCTGCAAGAAGTCGAAGGGCTTCAGCTACACTTTTGTTCTAATTAAAAAAGAAAAACTTTCCGCAAATGCTGTTTATTTAAGACAAATCCGGACGTTTTTGAAGACGCAAAGAACTATATTGTTGTCTAAAACAGACGCGAATGCACACTAATTTTTGCTGACAAACGTCACATCTTCCCAATGAATTAGGAAATCGCTTACAAGATCAGCCACAAATTGCAGGTGTTAAGAATTGAGTGGCACTTCAGCTCACAACGGACAAGAGCCTAACTTCTACAACAACTACTCGTGTTGTGCGTGCTACTGTTCTCTCAAGAGTGGAAGGGACCTACAGTTTTTTGCCGACTCCGAACGGCGAGATTTAACTCGAAAGAGGTGGTGCCGTGAAAAAATGCGAGGTGTCCCGTCCGGGAATCGAACCCAGACTTTCTGCGCGGCGGTTGATGCACTTACCACTACGCCACGACGACCACGATAGCAATTGCAGGTGTTGCCATGTTTGAAAAGCTGATTCATTTGTACCCCCAATGACTACAAATCTAGCCAACTGCAGTCGGACATATCTAAAGTAACTGTCATCCTTTTCTTTTGTCGGGGCGGGTCCCCACATCGGTCTAGTGTTCCTATGTTCTCTTTCAGTCTGCCTTCAACAAAAAAAAAATAACTAAGACGTGCCTTCCCTAACCGCACTAGATGTCAGTTTCTCCCTCTCCTTTCACCTATCCCATCTTGCCACAACTTCTGAAACACATTTATGTCGGTTTTGTTGCGGTTCAGGGCGTGCCTTCCTGCAAGCCTTCCTTCACATTCGATAGCCATTAACCTTTGTTCATGTGCTGAGGTCATCAACAGTAGATCAGCGATTTTTTTTTCTTATTCCGATATAAGTTTTTATTTCTGACAGGTAATCCCCCATACAGCGGGTTTCTGATAGCACCGCAGTTCCACACTGGCTTAGTGAACTTTCCAGAATAATAGGAAGACCTTGTTTATGCTCCAGTTTATGTTGTCACTTCAGGCCCTGACCTATCGTATTCTATACCAACGCAATACAGTTCAATCTTGGCAATAAAAAAGCATTTGCCTTTCCTTCAGACGTTGTGAGCTGCTTTTAAAAATCGACCGTCAGACAGAAGTGATTTTCAGAGACATGGACACATATGCAATTGATTCGTTGAAGGGTTGTTATTTAAGACATACTTTTAGGCTGTCATACTGCTGTAGGGGGAAAAAATACGGGGAACCTGTTTGTTAACCAATCAAATCTTTTTTCATTCTTTTAATTGCAATTTCATCCCCCTTAAAGTGGTCCCAATGTAGTGGCAATACACTTGTTCTGACATTTTCTTTCCAATTTTTAAAACGTATTTCAATGTTTCCTTTCCAAAAATCTTTGTTTAAAATGTTCGACTTAAAAAAACGAAAAATTTACTCGTTCAAAAAATAAAGCGTCTCTCAAACTCTGGTGAATATTTTGAAATCTTACACAGATGTAACTAACAGTATTGCCAACATAGAAATAGAAACATTTCCTAAAAACGAAATAATTCGAATTTCCTTGTATTTCTTGTTTACAACACACCACAAAATGTGTGTGGAATTCTTTAGAAATCACAATTTAGCGAGTGAATACCAGCTGGTCATGGGAATCCTCATCAGTCGTCCGTCGTAGCTCACATAAACGGTTCCATTTTTATTCAGTTGAATGGGTGTGACAATGTGCCTCGCACAGTCCTCCGGTTTTTGAATCTTAATCACATTTAACATTCTGCGAACGGAAGAGGTGTGCGCACACTTTTCGTCTTCCTTAAAGTGATCAACAATCTTTGTGTCCGTCACTCCTGGGCATATGACAATCAGAGACACGTTTGTCCTTTCAAAATGAAAAGGATCCTAAGCCAAGATCAATCGGCAATCAACTGAAATCAATTCTCTAAACTTACTGCTAAATTCCGCGTAAACATAACCACCCCTGCCTTGGAGGCACTGTAGACTGGTGCCTCAACGAAGGGATCCAGTCCGGATACCGATGCTATATTGATGATCACTCCCCCGTTGCCACCTTTGGACTTGTCCATTAGGTCCATTGCACTGAGGGTCGAATATATCACTCCCAGCTGAAGCGAATTCGTATGAAGCACTGACCTGCTGAGAATCGCTAAATCTTACCAAGTTCACTTCGATTGTGCGTTTAGCGTTCTTGTCATCGAAGATGCCACTTCCGTTGATGAAGATGTCAATGGTCTGCATCCTCGACACAACCTTCCTCAGACAAGCGCTCACATCATCAGGATTGGAGATGTCGACCTTAAGGAAGAATACGTCTATCGTTCCACTTTTGCTCCTTAGACTTTGCATGAGTTCAAAGTTCTCGTTCACATCGAGCACAGCAAGCCCCTAGAAAACACTATGCGTTGGTGTGGATCAACCCGTTACTCCACTCACCTTGATCTTTTGTTCGATAAGCAGACTGCATGTTGCAGCACCAATTCCTCCGCAACCGCCCAGGTACACAATATTTTTGCCCTTCAGCTCCATGCTGGTCTCGCTTGCCTTCGTCCAGAGGTTGGTAAATCGCTAGCTGACTGCTGACGGAGAGTCATAAAAAGTGTGGAAATAAACGCTCTTATCATGTTGCAGATAAAGAGTACTAAGGTACATCTGATTTTGGCCGTGTAGCGATAACCGAATGTCGGATTATGAATAATGTTTTTGTGGAACGGTCAACACCAATGTTGTGTCGATGAACAGCAATTACATTTATTCTACTATCTAGGGTTACAAATGCTTTTAAGTTATCGGAATCAGGTCACTGTCACTAGCATAGAAAGTAGTGGAGGCACCGCCGAGGTACGGAGCGTTTAAATAATCGTGGGTTGTGTGAGAGTGCGGAATAAAGGCGAGAAGAGCCTTCTTCATTCGTGTGAAGGTGCTACAAAATTGCTGGGGAGGGTTGTACACTACACTACCTTACACAGTATGACAACCCCTTCCCCCGTAGGGGAGTTTATACACTCCACCAAACCCATTACGATTGAATTCTTGCAGGGAAGAATCAACCAAATTATATACATAAGTTCTCTTTTTACCCTTTTTTAAGAGGAGACTAGGAACGGTTTCAACCTCTTTCCCGTCCCTACGGCTTCTGCAGCAGTCATTGTCAGGGATGCCGAGTCTGGAGGCGTGTGTTCTAATGGCGCAGAATCTAGTTATAACGCCTATTACGGTTCGTAGAGGAATTTTGTTTAACTTAATGAGGCAAAGAGACCGTTTAAGAGACAAGTGGGAGTCTCTGATCAGCTTTTGTTTTCTGTGTTAAGTTGTGTTTGAGCGAAGAGGGTAGAAGAAGACGTCAACTTTGGCTGAATTAGGCATTTGGTGTTAAGTTCATCGGTTTCGCAATTTCTTGGGATATGACTTTGTCCCAGCACCCATATCAGGTGGATTTTAAAGTTCATGGTGGCACTGAAGGAATGTGTTTATATGGTACAGTCCGTTTATATGAACGGATGATTATATCCTTTATGGATATTGTAATGTTCTTCGGCCTTGACAGCCGTGTCAGAATCTAAGCCTTAAACAAGAAGCACCTTAGCCAGTATGAAGGTAGATTAATGGAGAGTTTAGGGCTTCATTTAGTTTATATAGAGTGATCCTATCTAAATTATGTATGTCCCATTTTGTTCGATAACTGTCTGTCAGTTTGATAATAATTTCATTATACCTCTCTCATCCAAACCCTTGTCCTCATGAACGAAAAAAACTGTAACAACCAGTTCTCGTAAGCCTCTCTTGAAGCGAAAGTTTCATCAACAATAGACAGGGAGAGACAGAAATCCATTGGTGCTACGTTTGAATTAAATGGTGAATCCATAAGAATCTTCCAACTGAACTTGGTTAGCTTCCGACGAGAAACTATCGACGTGTTTGTGGCTTGGCGTTATTTTGATGAAAGACAACTCCTCTTCTGTTGACCAAGAGTGCCGCTTCTAAGCGATTGTTTTAATGAGATTAGATTAATGGTAGGAATTTCTCAGGCAGAATTTAAAAAATAACACATGTAGAATTTGCAACAAAATTAAAACTCCGCAAATAAGTCCGAAAGGCAAAAGTACTGAAAAAGAGTCAGTAAGCTAGATTTAAAATCTATTGATTAAATAAATTAGCTAAGTATTTTTGTCAACATATAAGTAATGAAGAATGGAATAATAAAATGAATTGAAAATCAGTTTAACGGTAGGGGAGTAGCTTGAAAAGGGTGATTTTTTAAAAGCTATAGGAAATAAAATTCAGAAAAATGCATGAAATCTTTATTTGAATCGATAGTACGGTCCATATAATTTAATGTTTGAAGATTATTTCATGCAAATGCTGACTTGACTGCGCCTCAAATGGTCCATCCACTTAGTCCAATTTTGGCATACTCTTTCCAACATTTCGGCCGGTATCTCACGAATAAATTATTCAATGTTGTTTCCAATGCGTCAATTGTCTGTATAGACATCAGCTTTAACATAGTTAAACAAAAAATAGTCTAAAGGCCTTAAATCGCACTATCTAGGCGGCCAATTTAGTGGTCCCGAACGTGAAATAAAATGTTCTGCGAACTCGCCTCTCAATAAGTCCATTTTTGCGCGTGCTGTGTGGCATGTCGCACCGTCTTGTTGATACCACATGTCGTGCAAGTCAAGCCCTTGCATTTTGGGCAAAAAAAAAGTTGGATATCATCTCACGGCAGCGCTCACCATTCACAGTTACGTTACGATTCGCATCATCTTTGAAGAAGTACGGTCCAATGATGCCACCAGCCCATAAACCGCACCAAACTGTGACTTTTTCTGGATGCATTGGTGGCTCTTGCAATGCTTCTGGCTGATATTCACTCCAAAATCGACAATTCTGCTTATTTACGTACCAATTGAGCCCATTGACCATTAAATGGAAGAAGCGTGCGATGACCTTTCTTAACAAAACACACATTTTGATAATAAAATCAATAATTTGCAAGTGTTGTTCGTTTGTAAGACAATTCATGATTAAATTATAGACCAAACTGAAGATGTTTGATAGTGAAACAAAACGCGTCAGCTGTTTAAACCAGTGTTGCTAAAAAGATAATAGCTAAAAATCACCCTTTATCTCCAAATTTGAGCTCCATATAGCATTATCGGGGCTGCAGTCGAATGAAACAAAGTTTGCTTTGCACTTTGTAGCACGCACAGATAGCTATTTTAGCCTCAGCTAATTTTTCTTCTTAACAATATCAAGATGCCTATCTATATCTCAATTTCTTCTCCATCTAATTACCACTTTTCCAAGTGAGAGTAGCGTCCACCTGCCCTTCTGAATACCATCATGTTTGATTTCTCAAGAAATAGCGAGGTTCCAACACTCAATACGCAAAAAGTCTATTTATCAACTGCATGCCTTGGATCGAGTCACTCATAAAGACGGTATCATCCGCATACATTAAAGCGGGTACAAAAATCCACCAGAGAGTTGTATTCCATCTCTCACATCATCTCTTATGTCGTTAATATATACTATAAAATTGAGCACGCTTAAAATACAGCCTTGTTTAACGCCCATTGTAGTTTCGAACTTCTCAGAAGTCCAAATGTGTTTCGCTGATTCTTTTTTGAATTCACATTTTACCAGTTGTTCACCCTGTTGTATGCTGTATATCTGTCTTAGGTCTAATCTTTAAGATAAGAGTTTAACTAATTTTGAAACGTCATCTGGATTGCCTTGACCAAGTTAATCAATTTGTGTTCTACTAGGTTGATAAGGAATATCTTTCTGTCTGCTGTTTGTTGCATCCAAACAGTTGTAAAATCCTAATTGACTAGAAATCGAATCATAGCACTTTGTGGAGTTTTCGATTCTTGTACGAATTTTAACTAATCGTCTTGGCCTTATGGATTCAAGATGCACCAGTGGACCATAGTAGGCTGCCTGCCTAGATATACATTCACCCAGTTCGTCATTACTGGAAAGTAAACAAACAAATAAAACGCACTTAAAATAGTGATAACTTGTAGATACCAAAAGTTTATTTGAGTCTTAAATAGCGATAAAATATCTAGCACTAAGGAGATAACGCAAAATATAGTACAATGTGCGCACCGCACTCGTTTATTGAAAAGTGCACAACAACACAATTTTAATATTAACTCCCTCTTTTCCTGATGAATCGCTTTAAAATAAGATGTGCATAATTATGATGTTATTGAAACTCAGATCATGGTGAAGAAAGCCACTTTGGAGTCCAAAATTTGGTGACGGAGACTTCATTGCACTCCCCTGCATCGCACACATACACGGCGCCATTCTTGTTCTCCTCCATCGTTTTAATCATATTCGCAGCAAGTTCACTTGAGGTTTGAGTTTTTACAGCATTAAATAATTTAGAGAATTTGTCCGCATTTGAGGTGAATTCTTTGGATGTAAATTTATCCAAAAGTTGTGTCTGTGTAACTCCGGGACAAATAGTTATGCAGGAAACCCCCGACTTTTCGCAGTCTGCCTATAATTTAAACTCTGCTTAAGTCCGCATTTCATGCCGCCTTTAACTGCAATATTACCGCTATTGAACGTGTAAACAAAACCACGCCAGCCTTTGAAGCACAGTAGACGGCTGCCATGGGAAAGGGATCCAATCCGGCAATAGAGGCAATGTTCACAATTTGTCCGCCACGATTTCCCTTCGATTCGTTCATCAATTCCAGAGACGCCAAGCTTGAGTTGATGAGGCCCAACTTAAGGATAATAGATTTTAGTCAATTCGGCAATGATGCTTCACGTTAATGTGTATACATACCAAATTTATACCAATTACAGAATCCGAATTCAATTCATTGAAAATTCCAATGCCATTGACCACGATGTCAATGTGGCCCATTCTGGATGCCACTTCCTTCAGACAGCTTTTGATGCTGTCATTGCAGCGAATGTCCACGTGAAGGAAGAACACTTTTGTGTTGTGCTTGCCAAGGGCTTCAATTAGTTCGGTATTTTCATTCAAATCCAAAATTGCTAGGTTCTGTTCGATTTAATTTAGAGTTAGTTCTCCTTTGGTCCTTCACCATACATACCGCAATGTTTTTCTGCACCAACTGCTTGCAAGTCTCAGAGCCGATACCACCACAGCCACCGAAGTAAACAACGTTCTTCCCACTGAGATCCATTTTTGATGTGTCTAGACAAAGTTACGATTAGAGTAAAACTGACGCTTAGCGCTGTGCGGGGGATTTATAAACCACTTTTGACGATTATCACATCTGATAACACTTGAAAGGAAATTTTGTAGTTGAAGATAATAGTACATGACGAACTTAGTTTCTTGTGGAAGAGTTAAGCTGTGGTAATCTCCTCTCAAATGATTGTTCCTTTTTTGTTGATCTGAACTAAGATGTCACCTAAATTGCGTTAACTGGCTGGCGCCTCATCCTAGTAACAGTTTAGTGGCTAGTTGTGTTATGATTTCAATTGCGTGTGATGACCTGTTGTTTTTCTGATTTGATTTAAAAAAATTGAAAACATACATTTCCGATATCTTCCAGGTTTATAATGCGATTTCCAAAAGATTTTGAAACATAGCGTCGTTTAGCCGTACTTTTCGCGAGTGTTGTTATCAGTAGGGACGGGATTTTGTATGCAGAAGAAAAATAGTGCAACATCAATTACTAAAAAAGAATTAAAAACATAAACCAAAAATAGTAATAGAATGGAAAAATGTAATACGTATTATTCAGTGTATTTTCTTCTTCTTGTGCCGTAACAGTCCGGGTGGACCTGGGCCTCAAGCAACATGCCTCTCCAGCTAGCACGATCCCTTGCTTGCTGCCTCCAGTTGCGCACTTCAAGTTGGGCAAGTCCTTCTTGCCTGCATTGGTGCACATACGCACTACATGGTCTAGTCATCTTAAGCGTTGCATCCAAAGACGCTTGACCAGGCACTTGTCGCTGTACAGCCTATAGAGTTCATCGTTAAAACTTCAGCTCCAGACGCCATCAACGCAAACAGGACAAAAATTCGTAAGCAGAACTTTTCTCTCAAAAAGACTTACGACTTCCCCATCCGCTTTAAGTGGCGCCCAGGTTTCTGCGCCGTAAAGGAGGACTGGGATGATCAAGCTGTTGAACAAAGCCAGTGTAGTCCTTCGAGAAAGGGTTCTATTACTCAATTGCCTCTTGAGTCCAAAGAAGCAGTGATAGAGTGATTCTGCGTTTGATTTCGATACTGATGTTGTTGTTCCTCCCCCCCACCTTCTGAGGTAGACGAAGTCCTTAACTACCTAGAAGCTTCTGCTGCCTAGTGGTACCATCTGTCCGAGACGTCGGTGTTGTTTGTTCTTCCTCGAAGACAGCACATATTTCGTCTTGCCCTCATTTATTGCCAAACCCATTTTAGTCACCTCCGCTTCAATGCCAGCAAACGCCTCATTACCGGCTCGCTGTGTTCGTCCAATCAGGTCAATGTCGTTGGCGTAAGCTAGCAATTGAACTGACTTTTGGAAGATCGTGCCTCTGGTGTTGATTTGTGAGTTACGCACGTTCTTCTCATGACAGCGCGTCGCCTTGTCTAAAACCCTTTTTGACATTTAAGGTCTTGTTGAGTTTGTTCTCGACCTTGAAGGGGCAGCGAGAGTTCTCCATCGTCATCCTACACTCTTACACAATCTGATGAGTTTGTAAGGAATGCCAAAACTAAACATGACACTGTATAGCTCGTCTCTATGGGTGCTGTCATATGCGGTCTCAAAATCGACGAAAAGGTTGTGCGTGTCGATTTGCACTTCTTGGGTCTTTTCCAGAATCCGTCGTAGAGTGATGATTTGGTCGATGGTAAACTTCCCTGGCCTGAGGCCTGAGGTTTCAGGCGTTCACACAATACGGCAGAGAGGATCTTGTCGGTGATGCTAAGGAGACTGATGCCTCGATAGTTGGCGCAGTCGAAAGGGTCTCCTTTCTTGTGCACCGGGCAAACGACGATGTTATTCCACTCACCGGGCATGCTTTCTTCTGACCGTGTCTTACAGATAAGCTGGTGCATGCGCCCAGCCAAGTCATCTCCAGCTTCTTTATAGACTTCTGCGGGCAGTCCGTCCGCTCCAGCAGCTTTGATCGACTTCAGCATCGATATTGCTACACCCAATAATTGTATCTACGGCACTTTGATTTGTCAGCAGGGTTCAGTTCTTGCGTAAGTTGAACTTTATAAGTAGGAAGATACACGTCTAAATGCAAAATACGTCACGTTCAGTTTCTGCGAACACCGTGAAAGCCTCAATTCGGATCATCAGCATAAATTTCACTAAGAAAGAAGCACAACGATGCACAGGCAATATCAATGCTTGCGTCTTCAGTCAATTATGACGGTCATAAGCATCGTGTAATGCGCGAAAAATGTCATCGTTTGAATAACCACACTTGTAGTAGTAGTGACACCTCAAAACTAGAGACTATAGAACTGTGATGATGCGGTTGGATAGTTGCGGTCACATCTTCAAATGCCTAAATGCTGTATCGTTTTAGAAGAAATAAAAGCGTTGACACCCAAAATCAATTTATTTATCAAAACTTCCTCTTAGGCATTTAGTAAATATTGAGGATTCCAAAATTTCGGGAAAGACACTTCATTGCACTCATCCACATCGCACAGATAAACGGCTCCGTTCTTATTCATTTCCATGATCCGTACAATATTTGCGGCAAGCTCAGATGGATTCTGGTTCTTCACTGCACTAAAAATTCGAGAAATATTTTCTGCGCAGGTACTCTTTTCGTCAGAAGTAAACTGGTCTAGGAGTGGAGTTCTGGTTATGCCTGGGCATACTGCAATACATGATACGCCAGTTTTTTCAAAATTTCCCTTCGAAAAAAATCAAGATTCAATTCAAGATTATGAGTGACAGCTGTCGTTGTGACATCTCACCGCAATGCAACGTGTAAAGAGCACCACTCCAGCCTTCGATGCACAGTAGGCAGGACCATCTCTGAGGGGATCTAAGCCTGCAACGGACGCGAGATTCAAAATGATTCCTCCGCGATTTCCTTTTGATTGATCCATTAATTCAGTAGCTTCCTTGCTTGCATTTATGAGACCCACCTGGAAGGAGACAAAGTTTTGTTTCAAATGTTTACCAGTTTCTTGGGTTAGGTCCTACCAAATTCACATTGACAAGAAGTTCGATGTCCATTTCGTTGAAAATTCCAATGCCATTGACTACGATGTCAATGTGTCCCATTCTGGAGACCACTTCCTTCAGACAGCCTTTGATGCTGTCATTGCAACGGATGTCCACGTGAAGGAAGAACACTTTTGTGCTGTGCTTGCCAAGGGCTTTAATTAGTTCAGTATTTTCATTGACATCCAAAATGGCTAGGTTCTATACGATTTCGTTTAGAGTTAGTTCTCCTTTGGTCCTTCACCATACATACCGCAATGTTTTTCTGCACCAACTGCTTGCAGGTCTCAGAGCCGATCCCACCACAGCCACCGAAGTAAACAACGTTTTTGCCGCTTAGATCCATCCGACCCGTGAGACACTTGCTGTTGAACTAAGCCCCTGTGAGGGTTGTGATGCGAAATGAAGCTCTATTCATCAGTGTTTAGCATTCAGTGATCATCACACATTTCAATGCAGAATAGAGAGCCAGTGCCTTAGAGGCAAAGAAATGCAATTAGTGTACCCTGCATGATTTGTATAGAGTCATTGAATGCATTTCAAGCGTCAAGTATCGATTTAACTCACAGACCGGTCACAGGGTGGGAAGAAAGAAGTGCACATAGGAGGGAAATAGATCATCTATTCAAACACAAATAAGTGCTAACTTACTCTCCGACATAAACACAAGAGAAAATAGACTTATTGTCATTATTCCCTCTCCTTTCACTGTTTGCCCAAGTCGTGTGTTTATGGTTTACTTTTTTTAAATCAAAAAACGCAAAACTATTTAAAAACTCATTTGTGAGAGTTTCAAAAACGTCTTTAGGCCCGGTTGGTTGCAGTAGATCATTATTAGATTACCTGTCTACACTCTGTTTTCATAGAAAAAAAATGCATCGGCACTGAAAGACGCGTACATATCACACCGAAGAATTACACGCACTGCTCTAGCAATATAAAATTAAGAAAAAAAAATTGTTTTTTCCGGAAAAAGTACGCAACGCAAAAAAATCCAACATGTATTGACCCTATCCGTCGAGCGACTAACCCTTTCTTGTGTTGATTGTTTCCTATGTAAACTTTCCAATAGATTTTCTGTACTTTAAGTGACCCAGTCCGGAGTGGATCTGGGCCACAATTTACAACAACCTTGACTCATAGCGATATTCTTGACGGTAGTATGTAATTATTGACGAAGATTGTCAATTTGTTGATGATGATGCAGATACTCTACCGGATAATGATGATGCCGGTGTTTCTGATATTGAGGTCCATTTATATGTCGAGGAATCAGAATCTAATTACGACGATGAGATAAATGCTGAAATCATGAAGCAAACTGTGTAGAATGATTCATCACGAAGTTTGATTTTTAATAGGGTTGTTTTTGCAGTTGGGGATGAATGCTATTAAACTACTTTATCATTTTTATGCAGTAACGTCTGGCAAGCTATGATTAAAAGACTCACACTACAAAGCGTTTAGCTGTCTTATAAAAATCAACATTATGTGAGAAATGTTTTTCGTGCGATTTTAGGAATTTACCATTAGCGAATTTAAGTCTTTACGTAAGTGGATGATACTCGAGCGGTAAGACCCTATCCAGCACGTAGTGAAGAGACTATAGCAGCTCTACCTGAGAGTGTACACCAACACCAAAATGAGGTAAATTAGAATGTGACCCTCAATGCTAACCACTATTGCGCCATGTTAACGGACCATGTACTTCCTGAAATCTAACCACATGATCTTAATGAGCTCTGGTTTCAACATGATGCTGCTACGAGCCATACAGTGAGCGAAAACCTTAACTTTTGGAAAAATAAATTAGTGAGCACTTAATTTTACGTTTTGTTATCGTAAATTCGTCGTAACCACATTGGACACCTACAGGCAATTTTCTGTAGGAATGTGCGTCTTCAGGAATAAGCTTGCTACGGTTGACACTTTAAAAGTCGACATTACTCGTATTATTCGCCAGATTTCATTCGCTATGCTCTAACGACTTGCCTAAAATTTGACCTTCTCTAAATACCACTTCAAACCTAGCCACGTCCAGTATCAACAACATCATTTTCAAAAAGTAAATATCATTAATTGTTCTTTTGACAAATAATAAAAATCTTAAGTTCACTTTGAAATGTATGTGTTTTATTTTAGATTTTAAATCAAGCCCCACTATGAATCTCCTTATATAGTGCGCGCTTGAAATGAAGTACATTTAACAGAAAATTCAAAGGCTTGGAATCCAACGACTGAAAGTAAATTGTGTTTATCGTGCATCATGCATTTTCCATCTCTTCAATTCTAACACACAGCCGACGAGCAACAATATCTCTGAGACGTTTTAACATTTTGCTGCGTTACATTCATTTTGATAATGGCAACACACCGGTCAACAAGAAAGAAAACCCCGTCGATTGCACCAACTATCGAGGGATCAGTCTCCTTAACATTGCCTACAAGATGCCGTATTGTGTGAACGCCTGAAACCGCTCGTCAACAACCTGATAAATCCTTATCAGTGTGGTTTTAGGCCAGGAAAGTCCACCATCGACCAAATTTTCACACTACGGCAGATCCTGGAAAACGCCCAAGAACTGCAAATCGACACGCATCACTTATTCCTCGATTTTGAGACCGCGTATGACAACACCCATAGAGACGAGCTATACAGTGGAGAGGCATGTTTGTTAAAGCCGAGGTTCATCCAGACAAAATCACCCGTAAAAGAAGAAAAATTCACGTGAACAGCGCTTACTTACGAATAAATCTGCTGCAATTGATGGCTTATGGACCATGTTAAAAACAAATCTAAGGAGACCTTTTACCGCAAGTGTCAACATAATTGTTTACCGAATAGACCGAACGTGCTTTACCCAGTATATACCCTCAAAATTAGCCGAATACGAGTACGACATTAAGGTACTAATAAAGGAGGGGTTAATACAATGTATTGAAGGATCTCAAAATGTGGAACCAATAGATTGCCATGCTTTACAATATATTGGACATTGCTGCAGCCAGCAAAACGCACCGACAATCGAAGAAATTCCCCATACATTCGGTTACTCCACATATGGAGGTTAGAACATGTTTCACGCCAACTTCTTATTAAACAAGCAAATTTCGGGCGTAATTCTCGTCCTAGAAGACGGTCAATAACAAGTTTAGTACAAAAATCCTCCTCCATTTTCGTTGTGTGTAGTTGCCGTGTGAGACAACGTTTTGGTTAAAGTGTTGAAAATATCTCTGCCGTGCAGTCGTCCGTAACAACAAGACGACGTTCTCAAGAACTGGACATCGCTCAGACCACATTATGGCGCATTTTGCGTAAGGTCCTTGGTTAACACCCATTCAGGACCAAGCTGCCTCATGAATTGAAGCCAAATGGACCATTTGAAGTGACGTACATTCTCCGATTGGATTCTGGAGAGGATGAGCCGAGATGATGAATTTCATCACAAAATCATTTTCAGTGACAAACTTCATTTCCGGCTCAATGAATTCTTCAATAAGCAAACTATGCATCCACACGTGCTTCATGAATCACCACATCATCCACAAATAATAACTGTTTCACGGCCTTATTGCGCCATATTTTTTCGTTGACAATCGCCAAGTTACTGCGCCATGATTACCAATTATTTTTGGCCCGAATTGGAAGATATGGACTCGAACAACATGTGGCTTCGACATGATGATGCGATTTCAAGAAATTGGCTAGTCGATTGGTCGCCTCTTTCGTGCGATTCTATTGGGCCACCTTAAGTCATTTTGCCAACAAGCCGACAACACTGGAATCGTCCACATCCAACATTGAACGCGAAATAGCAGCCGTTTCGGTCGAAATGTGTGACCGAGTCATTGAAAACTGTGTTCAACAAATCGACGTGTCCGCGGTGGCCATATGAACAAAGTCAAGTTTTATTCATAAATGTTTTGATTGTACTTCAAACCTGTAGTTAAGTTTTTGAAAAAATCCGAAAT
Source organism: Eristalinus sepulchralis (assembly GCA_944738645.1). Taxonomy (NCBI): domain Eukaryota; kingdom Metazoa; phylum Arthropoda; class Insecta; order Diptera; family Syrphidae; genus Eristalinus; species Eristalinus sepulchralis. The sequence continues at coordinate 31,852,041 of OX122885.1, read as the reverse complement.
GGCTTTCGAGTCTTTATTGGAAAACCCTTTATACCTATTTCTCTCTTTCATTCTCCTTAATTCTTGTATTCTCTCCCTTTTTAGGCACCAACTCCGTCTAGACCATCCCAAGTAGCATCAAGTTCGCCCTCGTTCCCCGGCAGATGCCAGCGACATCAGCGAGCCTCCTCAGACGAGAGTACTCCATTGCCCATTGCTCCATAGCTCGTCTCTATGCACGTGATATGCGGTCTTTAAATCGAGGAATGTGTGATGGATGCTTGCATTTCATGAGTCATTTCTAGGTCCTGCCGCTCTGTGGCACATTACATTAGTATGATACGGCCGAAACTACATTTCGGCCACATATGTGCTACTTCTTCATCGCCCTGGGTCAAAATCTGCGAATCTGAAGCGCGGAGAACCTGCTGTCACCAAGGCAGATTTTAACTGGTCCAGATTATGGATTGTTTGAAATATTTCCAGTTTCGTCCCTGAAGTAATTCGTTTCATATTCACTCTTGCCGTAATTATTGATCAAAGTGTACACGCTCATGTTCTTGTTTTTGCCCACAGTCGCAAATCTTTGTTTGGCTTGTAATCGAAAACGACTGTGCTTGTGACAAAATCGTCGCAATAGTGACGGGGCATTGCCTCATCCGGCAAAACCACATGTGCCGCAGCGCCACCGCCGCCTCTGCATTAGTGGGGGACCTGCGTTTCCAGTATGCGGTGTTGTGACCTTCTCAAATATGTGTCTCAATGGGTTTCGATTTCCATGCACTGCACCACGGAAGAGAAAGACTCAGACGCGAAAGTGTCGAAAGAATGCGTACGTTGAACGAGGGTGCAAACTGCACTACGGGCTGACAGCCACTCCTATATAAAGCCGAGCCTGGCGCATGACATGTATCATAAGCAATCTCAATCTTCTCAGATTAACAAGCCACTCATTACCGCCGCAAATATGTTCAAATTGGTAAGGAATCACAAGTTAGTGGCGAGAATGCGGTCTTTGAAAGCATTTGTTTCCTTCAGATTGTCCTGTCTGCTGTCCTCGCTGTAGCAGCTGCTGCTCCGGGACTCTTGTCTTCAACAACAGTCTTGGAACCTGTCGGCTCAATCGTGCGCACCATCCCAACGGCCATCTCACACTCCAGCCAAACTCAAGTGCACAGCAGCCCAATTGTCACGTCTGTTGTCTCGCCGGTGATCAGGACTATTGCTGCTCCAACTATCATCCAAAGTGCATCTCCAATTTTGGCCGCCGCTCCAGCTCAGACCATCATCCAAAGTGCCTCCCCAATTTTGGCCGCCGCTCCAGCTCAGACCATCATCAAGAACGCACCAATCCTTAGCTCAGCATCAATTCTGTCGGCAGCTTCAGCTCCACTCCTTGGCTCAGCATCGATTATCTCCGCTGGCTCTCCGATTCTGACTGCTGGAGCCCCACTTCTTCGCTCCGACCTTGGTTTGGGTCTCGGTTTGGGCTTGAAAATCAAATAAGCGACCTCACTCAGTGAAAATCATTAGCGTGTGCACGGGGAAGAAGCAATAAAAGCGCCATGCAATAGATTTTGAACAGATTTGAATACAAAACCGGTCTAGTCTCTTAAGTTCGTTCTAAACGTCACTGAAATGTGCGCTGCAGGGTGTCAATGACTGGTTAGTCAACCTGATGCATTACACGGGACAGCTGATGCACTCGTTGCGGTTTGAGGAAACTGATACGGCCTTGAGTGTATGAACCGATTTCGTATGCACACGGTTGTATTGCATTACAAAGCCTAAGCGAGTGTAATGGACGCTGGCAGTCGTTTGTTACGAGATTTTGATTTCGTTGTTCTCGATGCAAAATTACTGTGACATTAGTTCACAATCAGAAAGGACCTCACAGTTGCTGTGGAAGAAAAACTGACCGGAAGAGTTGCTTTTGGTAGAACGATGGACTGGATACATCAAACATCAATTGCGTACCGAGTCTTTTCCTTCGTCGTCCAAGGAACTGTGGATTCACACTCCTCAAACCAATCTGGGGGACGAAAGACGGAGATTTCGGAATTATCGATTCCTCGCCGTGCACTCAAGTGAATGCCGGCAGTCATCCCAAATCCTTCCAGTCGAGAACGAGAATAACTGTTAGGGTAGGAGACGAGAGTTTGGAGCAGGCTAAAAGGAAATCTGGGGAAGCATACTGGACACTTTGCACTTAGAAAAATTTCAAGTGTGCAGATTTGCTAGAATGGAGTTTCCCAGCTCCGAGCACCTTCGGTCATCCATCGCTCCGTGAGAATGGCGACAGGGAGCATTTGAGCGATTTCGTAAGGTAAGGTTAGAGCGACGGGTTACCCGAGAGGTAACCACACTTAGGTCTCCATATAGATCATTGTGACCCTGCGCGGATAGCTCCCTGTTGTCCGTTGCAGTTGCGGTTGTCCCCCGCTAATGTTGCTTAGCTCACCTAGGTACTGCCTAGGCAACTTAAAATACAGCAGGCGGGAGATCGTGCTAGCTGGAGAGGCATGTTGGCTGAGGCCCGGTCCACCCTGGACTGTAGCGCCACAAGAAGAAAAAGAAGAAGAAGATGTATTTTGTCTAACCTGATAAGGCGTGGGGAGCGTTTTAGGTTAACATGTGGCCTGATGGCCTTGAGGTCGGACAAGTAGAGCTCTCTGACCACCTATTGCTTTGTTCGCTCTGTGTGTGTTTTAAGAAGTTTTACTGAAACGAAGGGGATAGGGGATGAGCTTATGATTTTGTGGTGCCTCTGACAAGTTCGTGTCCTTCGCAGTTCCCCTGTATACTGGCACCCATACCATGGAAATTTCAAAGTACTTAGTCATCTCGTAAGAGTTTGACAGCACTTGGGTAAGGTGTAAGAGTAGAAATTGTGACCTGCAAGAGATTAAATTGCAAGAGCTGACTATATTCTTTTTGGACATAGAACCGTTGCTCAACCAGGACTGCCGATTGCCTTTACTTGAAAACAACTTCAGTATGAAGGGATGTTGAACGAGAGATGGAGTTTCATGTCTCTGATGTAGACCCAATCCCCTATCCCGTCGGTCATTTTTGGCCCATGTGTGTATATTGACACTGGCTAGGCTTTACACTCGGTTGAGTAATTTGCAGTGTGTGCTTTTATATGCGGCTGATTGCGATCCCGCACAATAGGCTCGGGCGAAGTGCTATAGTGAAAGTCCAGTGAATTAGGACTGCAGTTCCCATTTGCGGATGCAACTGTATCGCAACAGCAATACAGTTCAGCTTCAGCTTGTGTAGAAGGCTTCAGAGCATACTGCTATTTGGCCTAAGGTTGGAATTATGTACTTTTTGACGAAGAGTACAAGTTCCGTGTTTTGTGGACCCTAGACCATAGTTTCTGGTCAAGCCTTGTTGCAGGATTTTTGGATGATGAAGTGTGGAGACAGATTTCCCGAATGCTGCAATGTCAATGCCATCTGCGTACGCAATCACTTCACAAACGATCGTTAAGCTGCTTGCTGAAATGACGACCTGATCGTCTTTGCCTGATGAGGTCCAGACGTACCCTAGCTGATCGCAATTTTTGGAGTCAAAGGAGGATAGTAGAAGAAGAGTTTACTGCTGGTGCTGGATGGATTTCCTGCCGATCTAAGGTACGCTGGTACTTCTCTTGTGTCAAAGAGGTTCAGTCGACGAAATCGGAAAACAATGATGCGAGGTCTAAACCAACATCGATGAGCCTCAAGCATGCCAAAAGGAATTAAGCGGAGATAGGGGGCTACATCAAAGATCTGTGGGTGATTGTAAAAATGAAGATATTTGATGACAAGTACTCTCAACTTCAATTATTGCCTAACTGACATTTTTGATTACTTTAACATGGCACCGTCATTTGCAAATGATCACACGAATTTGCCGGAGATCATCTCTTAAAAGTTGTACGACAACTTTTGATTGATCTTCTCTGGGTTACTGGTACAGAATCAAAAAACACGTGCATCGTACATAAAAACGTGTGATGACAACACTGTCAACACGAGACGCTTTTACAAAAAACTTTATTAGCGCAACAAATTCAAACTAAAATTGTACACAAGACAAATAAAAAAAAACTGTACATGAAAATGATTTTATCTTCCCTTCTCCCCCGGCCATGCGTTTTACTTTATTTGGTCCATCTCTCTACCTCCGTCATGTCTACTGCCTGCATGCGCGCTCAATGATAGTGTGGCCCCAAGGGGAGACCATGAATCGGGCCCAAAAACGGAGCCGAATGGTATGCTGGAGCGTAGATTGTCTTCACAGCCGGTGCAGCAATGACAGTCTTTACAGCTGGAGCAAGAATCGGGGTGACATAATGCGGTGGGCTGTGCACAATGGTTGAACTTTGATGTGAAATAGCCGGTGGGAGGACGACTTTTGTAACGACCGGAGCATGCACCACCGGGGCATATGGCAAGATTGGTCCGTGTAAGTATCCAGGACGTGCTGTGGCCAATGCGCACAATGCTGATACCAAAACGATCTGTAAGACGAAGGAAGCCGGATTCTAGTTGTGCACTAAGTCGTTCACGCTCATAATTTCTTACCAATTTGAACATTTTTAACTGCAAAGCTGTTTGTTTACCTATGCACTGCACTAACGAACTGAGACAATGGAGAACTGATGCCCTAGCACATTGACTGCGGCTCTTTTATATTATTCCCGGCTCCTGCAAATTACTTCACTCCACAGCGCCGCTCATTAATCATTACTCCACATTTAGATGCCGTGGCAAAGCTTCCACCCTCCAGAATTGCACCAGTCGACATGTAGAAGCGCAGTTTGTTTTTGCCCGCAGACCGTTGACTCGGATTCGAAACCGTTGCACAATTCTAATGCCGATATGGCGGCTACGCCATAACGAGCGTGAACCAGGCACCCGGCTACCGGCAACATCGCCATTGTTAGGTGGCACTAGTGGTGGCAAGCGTCTTTGTCGCGCCGCATGCTGCAGCATAGTTCCTTGGCGCGACCTTCACTGAAAGCAAACACTGAAAAACAATTTAACACAATTTCCATGACAAAGTCTCTTTCCCAAACAAGATCAGATCCGTGCATGCATATGCATCATGTCGAACTGACATGACCTGGACATGGGAATGCACCGTGCTGTGCACTAGTTAATTGTGTGAGCGGTTTGCAGCAGCGCTGACAGCTGCTGCTAGTTGGGTCTTTAGCTAGATCTGAGCGTGTCACAATGGCGAAGTCGTGCGCTTGGACCGAACTCCAGGCGGTAGTGATGTCTGCAAAGTGCAAAACGGTTTTTCCTCATTGGAGATATGCAATGCGATATGAATTGCCGTGCCAGTTGGCGTCAGGTGACATGTGGTGACATTTTGCAGAGCCACCTGTTCTAAGACGCAGCCATATATAAGGCAGTGACTTATGATGGCGGATCTTGAGTCTTTTGTAATACTTCGTCGGAGAGTAAGCCCAAATGAATTGGAGTTTGGATCTAAGTGAGACGGATTTCATACGCTGGCTATCGTGTTGGAAAAGTATTCCGTATTTTTTTCGTATTCTTCGATTCGAATACTTATCGTACGGATTTGTCGGTTATTTGGAGTTTGAGGCGGAAGTCGATTTTAAGGTAAAGTGCTTCCATCTTCCGCAGTTGGGCACTGGAAACATATTTTAATATTCACGGACAATCCCTTGTGGTTTCAGCATGAAAATCGAATTATATGCTTCTTTCGACTCCTCTCTACTTTAGACAGAGGCATGAATTTCAAGCTCAAAGCCTACTGAGCTCCTATAAGCCAAGAACCAAGGCAGAAAGGAATATGTAAGAGGACACAAAAAATATTATAACTTGCAGCTATAACAAAATCAGTCAGTCGTCGAGTAAGTCATTTTCTCTGGCTGCCATTTCTTGAATTTAATTCAATGACTCTCCCAACTGCAAAATTAAAAGCCTTATTTCCTTCTTTTACCTTTTTCTTTGAGAAAAAGGAAAAGATTTCCTGCCAAGTGTGTTACAAACGAAGTGGTCTTGTCTGCACTCCCACCTAAGAAGTGCAAGTCAAAACCTTCAAAATATTCGTCAATTTCATTGACATGACATGACAGCGATCATTCATTGCAGCAATACAGTGTCACATCTTGCATCGCCTTTCTTAACACACTTGTTGGATTGTATAGGATGACGATGGTGTATTCTTGCCGCTTCGTCAAGATCGATACCTATCTGACCGAGACCTTTAATGCTGAAATAGGTTTCAGACTACTAACGACTCGCTGTCGTGAGACTTTCTCCTTGAGAAGATTGTGCGAAACTCACGAGTCAAACCAGCTGCACGATTTTCTAAAAGTTTAGCTGCTGGCTTACGCGGACAATATTGACGTGACTAAACGAAAACAGTAAGGCTTAATTGAAGCCTTCGCTGGAATTGAATTGAAAGCGGCAATAATGGGTCTGGTCATCAATAAGTTCAGAACGTCATAATGGGCAGCAACAACTTTGAGATCATCAAAGACTTCCCTCGGCTTCTCAATTAATGTGGATACTAACATCTGAAAGGAAATTAAGTGTATTTTTGCCAATCGCTTTTTCTTTGGGGCAAATCACTCTTTTAAAGGACCAAGCTGGCTTTGAAAGGGTTGTCCATCCTTCGGCCCGCGAAATATTCTCGGTTTATTGAAATACACTTTTTCTTTTAAATATTTCCAAAGAAAGAAGTCCAACGGGTCAAATCACATGATCGTGGCGGCCAATTAATATGGCCACGACGTGAGATAACTTGTTCTTCTTCTTTTACTGGCGCTACAGTCCGGTGTGGACTTGGGCCTCAACCAACATGCCTCTCCAGCTAGCACGATCTCTCGCCTGCTGCCTTCAATTGCGCACTCCAAGTTGTTTGAGGTCCTTCTCCACTTGTGTGCGCCACCTTAGTCTCGGCCGTATTCTGTTGCGTTGTCCCAATGGCTGAGATTCGATGATTTTTCGGGCCGGTGGTGTTCATATGCTCTATATGGCGTAACCATCTCTAACATTCTATCCGGAGAACGCTTGACCAGACGCATGACGCTGTACAGCCCATAGAGTTCGTCGTTAAATCTTCTCCTCCAGATGCCATCAACGCAAATAGGACCAATAAACACACGCAGAGATTTTCTCCCAAAAAGACTAAGGACTTCCTCATCCGCTTTTAGTAGCGTCCAGGTTTCTGCGCCGTGAAAGAGGACTGGGATGATCAAGCTGTTGTACAAAGACAGTTCAGTCCTACCAGAAAGTGCTCTATCAATTTTCTCTTGACCCGAAAGAAGCTGCGTTTGATTTTGGTACTGATATTGTTGTCCCAATTTGCGGTTGAGTAGGGGTATATGAAGTACTTGACTACCTAGAATTTTCTGCTGCCTTATGGTACGCTCTGTCCGAGACATCGATGCTGTGTCCTTCATCGGTGACAGCCCTCATTTATCACTAAACCCGTTTTAGCCGCTTCCGCTTCAATGCCAAGAAACGCCTCATTAACTGCTCGCTGTGTTCGTCCAATCAAGTTACTATTGTCGGCGTAAGCTAGCAATTGAACTGACTTTTGGAAGATCGTGCCTTTGGTGTTGACTTGTGAGTTACGCACGATCTTCTCAAGAATGATGTTGAAGAAGTCACATGACAGCGCGTCGCCTTGTCTAAAACCTTTTTTTACATTAAAAGTATCGGTTAGTTCGTTACCGACCTTGACGTAGCAGCGAAAGTTCTCCATCGTCATCCTACACAAACTGACGAGTTTGGTAGGAATGCCAAAACTAGGCATGGCACTGTATAGCTCGTCTCTATGCGTGCTGTCATATGCAGTCTCAAAATCAACGAATAGGTGGTGCGTGTCGATTTGTGTTTTTTGGGTCATATTCAGGATCTACCGTAGCGTGAAGATTTGATCGCTGGTGTATTTCCCTCGCCAGAAACCACACTGATAAGAACCTTTCAGATTGTTGACGAACGGTTTCAGGTGTTCACATAATACGATAGAGAGGATCTTGCATGCGATACTGATACTGATTCCTCGAGAGCTGGTGCTGGTGCTGGAAAGGGAACCCTCCTTTCTTCTGGAGATAACATGGCCATTAAATTTCTCGCGCAAAAGAGTTATTGCTTCGTTAGCTGTGTGACAAGTGGCCCCATAATCTCGAAGAAGAGAGACAGATGTTGAATTTTGTGTTTTGTGATAACCTTCCTTTAGGAACTTATGTGACGGGCACCATTTTCTCGTAAGTCACGCAAGACTGGACATCTCAGCTGGCCAAGTTCCAACTGAGCTGATCTTTGAACGATAACACTCCACCTTGGTGGGGACCCTAACACACGTGCTCTTTTATAAGTCACGGCACCCGGTTGCAATACAACTCCAAACTGAGTTGAGAAAGATCTGGTTTGGGGCAGAAGGGTAAACATATCACACCAGTCAGCACGATTTCCAGTTTTCCACAGTCACTACTTTCACCCACAAGGGTCCACATTCAGGTAAGACAGTTTCAAGGGCTCCGAAGCTCCCGTGGTACGAGAAAATAGGATCTAGTCAAGCTGTCAGATTCCACCGGGCACCTGGGCCTGGTAGCCGCCTTGGCACCAATTGTTCGCTGGCTTCATCAGTGCTTCTAAAGTGTTTCGGATGCGATTTTGAATCAAGTGTTTCCTAAACCTAGTTTCGTCATCTGGAGGGTAGGAAAGAGGCAGCAGAACCCTTCTCTGGCCCTGAACTATTTCCACTATAGGAGCTGGACAGAAGCCTCAAATGAAGATCAAGCCAAGAGACAGACCAAAAATCTTCTTCTTCTTTTGGCTCTACAGTCCGGGGCTTCAACCAACATGCCTCTCCAGCCAGCGCGATCTTTCGCTAGCTGCCTCCATGGGCCAAAGTAATCAGCCTCCCTAACAGGACATTGTAGGCTTAAGAACAACACTAGGGTTAGCAGACAGAATCTGTACATTCCGTTTACAATCAAAAGAAATCCCAGAGCATGTATTTGAGAGACACTAGCATACAGGAAACATACATATTTGGACAAGGCACCTCTCATCCTCAGATTCTGAAAAGAAACAGTTTTTCTTTTGGCAGAAAACTCCATCAGGAGTCTTAAGCATCAATTTCACTCTTGAAAGCTTGCTATATGAGCTAGCAAGGCAATCAAAGACGAGGTCACAACTGACCTAGAAGTCGCGGTGCAACACACCTACACTCCAACATCAGATTTCCCAACAACCCTACACGACAAAAACTATTACAACAAATTGCCAGACTAGATTGTAAAACCCCTCAATGCTTCAGGGCGGCGCAGAATAAAAATAGTTTCTCTCGTGTACGTTCAGAGCATAAGTACTCTCCGAAACACACACACAGATATGTACAAAACACTAATTATAATGATGTTTGCACAATCAACTAGTCATTAGCTGATTAAGTGACGAAGCAATCAATTATTGCCTATAACTGGAGCGAAGTGATCATAAAACACTTCCAACTCGAGAGCTATGCACACTCACCCCGCCACCCATAGCGATTATGTTGGCATCAGTTTAAGTAATCGCCCCATCGCCAGCCGTACACTCATTCATTGAAGGCAACCAGTAGTTGTTGCGCGACACAAAGAACAACTTATCAATGAACCGAGCAGCCGTCCACGGTCTTGCACACTCGGCCAGACACCCCTGCGGCAATAAAAATAGCAACGAAAATGACTGCTCTTGTACAGGAAGTATAAAATCATAGATCGTTCCCAAGCCATTAACCCAAAAACCAAGAGACACACAACCTTCGCTGAATGGGACAATATATGCCACTGTGTGGCGCACAATCTGCTCCGCCACCGTGCCGCGGCGTCGCTGTCGTGCAAATTGCAAGCAGCAACTCCCATTTAAAGCGCCATCGGGCAAGTTTCGCGTCTACCCAGTCAGTGGCACCTTTACCACGGTGGAAAGATATCTCCGCTCCCCGAACGATCTTAACACCAGCCAACTGGCTGTACCATCGGGCACATAGCTGAAGCTGGTGGCTGAAATTGCCTTTCGGAAAGTGTGCATGCAGCGCGGCGTTCCGCAGATAGTTTGCATCGAAGAGAGCAGCTGACATCCATCACGTCTCCCGTTCCACTACACCTGGTCAGCAAATTGGGCAATTTCAATTGTGTATCGCAGAAACTCGTGTGACTGGCTTGTGCATGTGTGCGTGCTTATTTTGCATTCCGAGAGTATTCTTCTGCAGGTGAGGGTGCATAGCGATTGCTAGCGAATTAGTTTCTGGCATGACCTTTAACCGGGAAGACGGTGTCACGTTTTTTGACTCCGCACGGAGTCGGTATTTGTTTAGGCATTCAGTTTTATGCGGCTCCCTTTATCCACCCACTGTCTGTAACTTACGTTGCATATGTAAAGTGGCGCAGGTTTTTCTAGTTACGACCCGGAAATGCGCTTACACACTGACTCCACAGAGGCACGACAAAGCATTCTGCGCGACTGGAGAGCCAAGGGTAAGTGAGATTTGTTGGGGTGGAGGGGGAGGGAGGATAAAAAGGCACACGAGAGGTGGCCACTGTCGTTGCTCTGTGGCGATTTTGAAATCGCATTTCTTTCGGCAGTAGAGCTGTAGTGTGCTGTCCATTTCCAATGTGGCAACCGTTCCATATCAGTGGGTGGCTATCATTTTGACATTTTTACGATCTTACTGGCTGACGTTTTGTTTGGCGTTCACTGCTCTGACTGGAAGGGCCTGTGTGTGGAATCAAGTAACACTTCTGTCTGATTGACTTTTGTAATTTGTCCTTGATGGACCTTTTTTAGGGATTGCGCTAATGGATGTGGAAACTTTTTCAAGATACTAGCGGCCCAGCAGCAGCAAGATACTAGTACCAGCATGAACGAATAACGGGACATTTGTCCCCTGTCTCCTCGCGCCTACGTTCTAATCCACACTCAGCACTCTTCTATCATTCTCCAAGCTGTGCGGTATTATTTCACGGGGGTGGTTAGCGACATACACTACATTTCGGAATGCGGTCCTAGAGTGTTTTTCTTTGTTCGGTTTGCGGCAATGCTAAATTGACTTTCACTATGTACGAGCGCTTTGCTCATTAGCCTGTCATAAAAACGACCAGGCTTTTAGGGCTCGGTAGATATATCGTCTGCCTATCTTGTGCAAAGTGTCTTCGTCTTCCACATTGGGACACTTTTGGCACAGCGGCGAATTTTCATGTCCACACTTGAGTAGATACTTTTAATAGCCACTGTGTCCAGACAGATGTGGTACAGTCTCCTGTCGGTCTAGGTCTCCAACTCTCGGCGACGAGAATGAATTTTTGAGGCCATCTTCTGTTTGTGAAGACGTCCCACCTAGCTTGCTACACTGCTGTTGAAGCTGCCCGTTCTTCCAGAAATTTGCTTACGGCACACCCTCATCTTGCGAAAGATTATGTTCCTGCATTCCTGGCGTAGTGGGTAAGTGCGTCGACTTATGTGTGAAAGGTGATAAATGTCAGAGTCCTGAGCTGAATATAGAGTTACTGACAGCACTCAAAAAGTTGCCCAGCACGAGCTAAAGAAGCTTGGTCCTGGTTCTTTCAGCCAATTTATGTATGTTTTTACAGCCATTCTTATTTCGGTGTTGTCGTCCTTCTGTGTGTTGAATGAAGCAGATGTTCTTCATCTAGAAGAGAATGTTTGTAATTGCTGTTGCTCGCAAACGTCGCGTTTTGCATACCAGAGGATCGAATTGATGACTTCTAGTAGCTCTCCAATCCAACTAAACATTTAACATAATCTTGTTTGTCGTGAATTTAGGCGTTGAAGTCATTTGTCGACTCTTTGAACCAGATCGCTCCTGTTGGTTATGAATATCTACAAAATTGTTTCAATTTGAATCATTTCAACAGTTTTTCACTGATGGTTATTCTCGGAATTAAATTTCTTTGCGTTACGAAACCTAAACATCGATCTTCTTTGAGTAGTCTGTTCGTTTGAGATGGTTCTAAATTGTTGTTTTGTGCGTAGGACATCTTTTACATCATAGTATTCTTACCGTTAATTGCGCACTTTTTCGGCATACGGCAGCGTTTTTCCCATTTTTCATAAAGGGTGACTCATCGTGAAGGTGCCGTGAATTGCCGCCTTTCTGCCTGAAAGGATGATAACATTCCTTTTGTTTAAAGCATTGTTCCTCTCATACGTATTACAGTGCATCTTTGGTCGCCATAATCTCTGTCCGGAAGACGCTCGCTCGAGTTCGAAGGTAGATTGATGGAATGGCGAAAGTTTTTGGTCTCTGAAATGGACGTCAGCCTCCAACTCTTCGCTTATCTTTCACCGAGAGTGGGTCTTCGATGACGAATTTCCTGTGTGTACAATTCAATGTCTAGATTCATCTCTTGGCGTTCCTAGATAGTCGTCACAACAACCACTTTGGGTAGCGACCTCTTTCTGCCGTTTTTCCTTTCTAAGGTGTAAGGAAGTTACCTTTACCCCTTTTACCCAAAGCAACCAAGGACGGATGTATTGTTGACAACTCCTTCAAACGAACACAGGATACACGTTTGCAGGTATTCTGTTTTGCATTTGTAAGTCTTACAGTACAATTCTATAATCGAAGGCCTCATGACAGTTTCCTTCTTGGTTAATTCGGGAACATCAGCAAAATTTGCGGCCGCGTCCAGATTGTAAGGAGGGATGATAATGACAAGAATAACACTTCTACGATGGCAAACATGTACGGAAGGGACTCATCTTTGCTAGAGTCATCGTTTAAACCACAGCTCGCACGATAACACATCTGTAAATGGACTGAGGCTGATGCATGCAATTTTTGGACATGGCGGACACGGCATCTAGCGTCAAACAGATTAATGGCGCTGCTAGAGACAAAACGAGGGTAAAACAAAGAATATGATCTCATTACTTAATTACGCACAACATTGAGGTCTTGGACAGATCAGCGCAATAGACAGCAAGAACATTAAGGACTACCCTTCGTCTATTACTGCTTCATAGTAAATAGGGATAACAACATCAATTCTGAGATCAAGGGTAGAATTAATTATGCGCTCAAAAGCGCATAGTAGAGCCCTCTTCAAGTTGGATCTGTCCAACACCGTCATCATCTCTGTCCTGCTCCGTGGCAAAGAAATATGGACGTAAATAAAAGCAGATAAGGGTACCTTCAATATTTTCGAGAGGAAAGTTTTGCGTGTGATGATGGCATTTGGAGTAGAGGACAAGGTCTATAGGTTACATTGCGGCATCCGTCTATTCAAAGGCTTACCGACACAACGGCTAGGTCGTGTAGAGCGTATTGTTTGCCCAACTTTAACCATCTTCGTATCCATTCAATTGGGACAACGCCTTCAGAGATGGTGAGGTCCTTCTCCTTGTTTGATATGATGCACACAAAGGGAGAAGGACCTCAAGCCAATTTTAAAAATAGTCTACGCCAGTGCGAGAGACATTTTTGTTGTGGTCCAGGCTTCAATGTATTTCAAACAGACGAAACTTATCCTTGTATAAGTCCAACACTGCCCATAATAAGCGCATGCCTCCCCTTAACGTGTAGACAATTTCACGCCTCCCATGCCAGCAATAATTTCAAAAAAAGAAACGAATTCCTCAAGTCGTATCAATTTTATTTCCAATTTCGCAGCCAAGTCTCAGTCATCCGCCCTACCAAGCACTGTATCCCACAGGAGCACTGTATACTGTGTGAAGCAGAGGTGCTGAGTACGCCCTGGCGAGTCCATTCAGTGGTGCACTCACGGAGACGTGGTTGACGTAGTCGGGCGCCTGCACGGTGTGGGTGTATTCATATCCGCTAGCTGGCAATCCAGATGCATAAACCAACTCCGAGCCCGATGGCCTGGCGGCAGCAATGGCGAGAACAGCAAAAAGAACCACCTAGGGAGAGAACAATAAATAAAGACAAATCCCACTCCATCCACGGCCAGCGGAGGCAGCTCGGCGGACTGTCGAACTCACAAATTTCAGCATCTTATTATTTCCGTGTGTCTGTGTTACTTGGACGAACGACGAGGAGAATATGTTTCCGATGGCAACAATGGCGTTCGTTTTATAGCAAAAACTTTCAAAAATTGAACGAAAATTGACTAGCCTAGGATAGACGGTGTGCGCGCCCACCTGGAAAGTGACTGAAGTGGTGCTCCCCTCCAGGCAATTTACTCGTACCTTAGAATGACGTGGAAGTGTGAGGCGTGTGGTAAATAATTACACGCTTGTTGGTGGTCTTGTGGTCGCAGTGAGTGCTCCGACCTTGTGTCGACGTGTGACACGTCGTCGTCGCCAGAACGGTGGGACGACATGCGTCTCGTATCTATGCTGCACGTAGAGCAGATAAACTCGTAATTGATTCCTGCTTAGTCACAGATCTGTGACAAATGAAGTGCTCCAAGACTTCTTATTATTGAAGCGGGCGTTTGAACTTGATCTCGAAACCAGTTAATCCATTGCGCCGGCACCAACGCCGTCAACTTGACGGTTCCCCCTAACGAGTCATTCTTTGAGTGGTTGCTGGGTGCCAGAGTTTCTTAATCCGATTAGATTCGTTTGGAGGTATGCTTAGTTGTTTGCTGTTTATTGTTTTTTACTTTTTCGACACTGTGACAGTGGCTAAGCCCATTATCAAGTGTCTGATCTTGCGGAACTTGGTTTTGTGCTAAAATCTTACCGGATGGAATACTTTAGGCGGTACACCCAAGAAATAGGATGTGGGACTTGATTTATCACATTGCTATTGTTTGAGGAATTATGAGATACATTCACAAGAAACCTATGTATTGGGATTTTGATCTGTTAGTTTTTTTTTCGTCGCATTCAGAACGATCCGGCAAAGAGGCAAGTAACTGAAAAGTATTTTCTTCACAGATCTATACACAGTACAGCACTTATGTAGATACGGAATCAAATCAAATTACGGCTGTCGATGATAGTGCTAGCAAGTTGGAGTGTGAGAAGTTGCTTCTGTCGTTGTGTGGACCTCTTAAATCACCGATCATTAAATTTGATAGCTGATGTCGCTGTGATGATTTAAGGGATGCTATTTTTTGCATTTCACAATCATTTTGGTAGCGACCTTCAATAAGAATTGCCATTTCAGAAATAGTCGTCTGATGAAGACGGGACCTTCAACAGAGAGGGCACGTCGTACTTAGCTGTCCATCCTGACATCCTAGCTTAGGTTCCATATTTGGCGTCCTTCCTTGCTGACAACATATAATTGGTTTTGTCCTCGTTTGAGCACCAACTCTTTCGTGTTGCTGACAACACTCAAAGAGTATCAATTTTCTATGAAAAGCTTCTCAAATCTCGTCATTCGGAATCGGCTAAGAACTGTAGGTCCCTTCTACTTGTGAGAGAACAGTAGCACACAAAACACGAATTGTTGTTGCAGAAGCTTGGCCCTGGTCCCATGTGGGCTATAGTGCCACTCAATTAAGAGAAACGGATCCCTCGGTAGTGGGCGCAATCAAAGGAGTCTTCTTTCCTGTGGACCAAACAAACGGCATTTGGATTGCACTAGTCGGATATACTTTCCTTCAATCATATTTTACATATGAGCCGGTGCAATTAAATCATAAAAAGTTCCACAGCCTAGCAGTCCACCTTCTCCAGTGGGGTTGGTTCGACTTAAGTCACTTGGGGAACGGAGTTCTTGTCCTTGCCTATTAATTGAAATGAAGCTTGACATCTTTCATGTGTCAGTATCGACTGCGACCAGATTTTCGGACGGTCTTCAAAACAGAATAACCACCGATAGTCTTAATTTTGGGAACTAGGATCTCGTACCTTCTTAACCCCTATCGTGGCACTTGAACCATTGCAATTTTGGTGTTTCCTTCTACCAATCTGTGCATCAAGTTCATAAAATTTTCAGATTTGCTGCTGAATAGGACTTTCATCAATTGGTTCGTCCATCTAGAGACCTTCCCTGCAAAACACTTAAGTTTTGTATACAAACAGGCAATTTTAAAGATTTTTAGAAAATTACCACAGAGGTGGAGAACATGTTTCATTTCTGACAAACACTTTCACAGACTACCCTACGGAGACCCCAAATTGAAGGCAATTACCAAACTGAGAGATCATCACCCGCTGGGAGGAATACAATCTCAGAGGTTGTGTTTCATCAGAACAGATCTTAAGAATTTTTTTTCGACTTGCAACACACCAACAATCACTTTAAAATTTTCAATATCGCATTTGACTGCATGTGGACTTCTTACCAACTTGATTGGGTTCTTGGAAGCCATTCGAGCAGAGCCAATATTCTCGGAATCTATACATTCCGTGGAATAAATAATTTTTTCCAGTTGACTGCGCTATGTAATATACCACCAGAGGGTCATATGTATTTCTGCAGTTCGGATTAGTGAGCGGTGTTGTGTGCATCCTCGTCATGTCATTGCTTTTGCCCACACCTGTGTTAAGAAGTGCAGAACACTGTAAAGACTTTGCCGAGTTTAACTTTAACTGCATAGAACCAGTGTAGTGTAGTGTGCGTGTGGATTTCTTCTTTCTCTTCCTATTCAAGCAAGTATACGAACTCGTATGCTTTCAACCTTAAGGAATTTAAGGCTCTTCGGTTCCAAGAACTTAGAGCGCGCAATTGGAGGTGGCTAGCGAAAGATCGTGCTGGGTAAAGAGGCATGTTGGTTGAGGCCCAAGTCCATCCCGGACTGTAGCGCAACAAGAAGAAGAAGTTCCCGCAGATGATGTTTACATTGAAGAATGTAGCCTTTGCCTTACAATGAAAAAGAGAAAGAGAGGGAGAAAGGAGGAAGGGTAGCCAGAGAGAGGGGGATAGACAGGGAGGAATAGCAAGAGGGGGGTAGGGAGGGAGAGCAATTTACAATAAACCTTCAATAACGACTGTTCACCTACAGAGTCATTTAGTTTGCGGTTTCATGTTGGTAGCGCTGGCATTTCACGTCTGCGGAAGTCAGATGTCAAGTGTCAAAGTGTCATTTGAATGTTTGCATCTTCCATAATTAATGACGTAGCAATCGAAAACTGATTGAATCGAATCCAATTTTATGGACGCCATAATCGATTGACTTTTTGATTGTGAGGAAATTTTAAGAGAGTGGAGAAGTTGCTCTTTTCGCAAGGCCTGTTCATCATAGATCAGTCCAAAAAATTTGCTGCTCTTAGTGAAATTTATGCTGAAGATCCGAATTTATCGATTTCTTGGTGTTTGCAGCAATTAAATGCGTCGTATATCTCGGGCATACCTGTCCTCATGAAATTCAAGTCACGCAACAAATGCAGCCTGTCGATTATTTCAAACATCGTAACAGATCACTCAATAAATCTCAGGACATGAAGTCCCCCCATATGTCCCGGCAATTATTGAGTTATCTGTCAGATGCGTTTTCTAGATGTTGGAGCAATGGACAATAAACGACGATTTTGCGAACAACATTTTCTTCAACGATGAGGCACATTCTTCATTCGGTGGATATGAAAACAAACAAAATCGACTCTGATCTCAAGGGTCTGAGCCTGAGCTATAGCTGCCTTCCATTCTTGACGGTTTCGGACACGCCGTTTCCAGTAGTCAAGACCAAGCTCTCTAATGTCCGCAATCACTCGATCTCTATAACTGAGATTCGGTCTTTCTCTCCCTCCTGAACACGGAGGCTGGATTCGAAGGCCCTCTAAGCTAGAGCGTTGTTGTTCATTCGCTCGATTTGGCCGAGTCGCTGTGGTCGACGTACTTTCGCTTTTCGCACTACATCCTCATCTTGGTACAGCACATGTGTCTTCTCCTCCATTCGCCTTCCTCGCAGACGGGACCATATATTCGTCGGAGAATTTTTTCTTTCAAAGGAAACAAATATCTGCTCTGACGTTTTGCTAATCGCCCAGGACTCGGCTTCGTATAAGAGTACGGGTAGGATTAGCGTCTTATAGAACATTCTCTTAGTCCTTCGAGTCAGGAGTTTCGACACTAGCTGATTTGACAAATCGAAATAACACCGGTTGCCAAGGGTGACTCTGCGCCGAATCTCCACTAAGGTGTCGTTTGTGGAGTTCACGTTTGCCCCGAGGTAGACAAACTCCTCAACTATTAATTGTCCCATTTCGACCGAGGTATTGTTCGACGGATCGGTTCTTTGTATACAGCATATATGAATAACCGTGCTTGTTTTATTTAGCATTATTTCGAAATCGCAGAATGAATGACCCTACGCTACTACTAGCCAACTGGATTTGACATTTTTCGCTCAGTATGCATATTTCATGGCAAACGTTGTTTTTTAAAGATTGCTTAGATAAGGTTTGAGCGGCTACTTGTGGACTATGGAAACAGTCCATTCTAGATATCGAGCGAATTGAAGAACTAATATCAGCTGGCTATAAAGCTACCTACGTGTCCTATACTTCAGCAAATCACTGAGTTGTGCTAAATTATTATTGTGGTACTGTCGCAGAAATAGGTGTCCGCAAGAGTGGTAAGCAATGGACAGTGTCTTCCTTACACCTCCCACAGAAGTGATTCTGGGTGACGCCAAGCATATCAAGTTATGATGTGTGATGACGCCTGTCGTAGACACTAGTGTCTCTTTCGTCCTGATTAATAGAAAAAAGAAAAAAGGTTTGAAACCGAGCAGGATGCAATTCGATTTGGCTATTAGACACTAGCCGGTCATTCATTGGAATAAATGGAACGGAGCAGCAGCCACCTTTACTATCACCTTTGTTTTATTCCTTGAGATAGTCACCCATTAGGTAGATGCAGTTGTTCCAGAGATGTTGCTACTTCTTTAACCCGTCAAAAGAGAAAAATACGTCACACCTTGTAGATCACAGAAAATGACGTTCAGAAGTCATTAAGAGTGACGCACATTTCCGTTCAATACGAAAGCCTTTGCTTTCTTCAATACAGGATAGCCGGGTAAAGTCCGCTTATTTGAATAGTTCTTAGTCTCTGATGTGTACCAGGAGATCATAAACGGTCACAACAGAAGGGAGTTTACTCCTTCGAGTTGCCCTGAAACAGCAGCTAACTCTGTTCGGGAGTGATTTCACGGTTTGTGATTTTTCGACTTGTTGTTCGAATTGTGCATATACATATGTCACTCAAGAATGATATGATCAACGCCGTCTTTTGAGATGCCAACTGTCTCAATTAACTCACGCACTTTCAATCAGCGAGATGGTGGATTCCTTTACGTTGCCCTCCGTGGAGCCTGACAATGGCTCATTCAAGACCCATATGCGACCACTATGAGCCTCATTAAACCAATTTTTGACGGTCCCCATCGAAGAGTTACGGCATTCTTTGATTTTGCTGAACGATTTCCACCCCAATTCAATTTATTTATTTTTGAAAAATCCGCGGGCACGGTCTCTTCCATGTTTGGCCAAAGCAAGTTCAATTCGGCTAAAATTTTGACAGTAGTCAAGTACGTTCCACACAAAAATGGCACCATCTGGCGGTTAGGAATTTTCTGGGTCGTCCTGACGCCGGGTGATGGAGGAACAGGCGTTGCATGAGTTCATCTTTCTCCTCTTCCACACAAGGTCTACAGAAATCTTTAGAGGGATCGATTTGCGTGCTCGTCAGTCAGACAGTGTCCAGTAAATTCAGTCAGACTTATGTATGACCCATTTTGGACGAAGAAGGGGCCATCATTCTTTTGAAATGCAAGGATCGCGTCTAAGTGCAATTTCAGCTTGCATGTAATAACCTCACGGTGTCCCAAATTCAGTTGTTTTCGGTGGTGTCCACAAAACTTTGGAAACTTTTCGACGTCCACTGGCAAAACAGTGTAGAAGACGACACCCCTGTCCGTCTAAGGGAGGCGAACGAAAATATTGCACAGCTCACAAAAAAATTCACCTTTTGAGTTCGTTAGTTTACTTTTTATTTTTTTAACAATTTTCGATTAATGCATAGTAACAATTGCTATCCAACTATCTCGTCCTGGAGTGAATTACCATCCGTGACCGTAGGCAAGGGGAGCTGAGTAGGAAAGGGGAGCTGAGTAGGAAAGGGGAGAAGCATAGCTGATGTGAGCTGGAGCAGCAACGGTCAGGGGTGCAGCATAGGAAGCATAGGTCTTGACGATTGGTGCAGCATAGGTCTTCACAATTGGAGCAGCGTAGGTCTTCACGACTGGGGCAACAATTGGTTCAACGATGTTAGCCGAGTTGTGCACCACAGTTGAGCTCTGGTGGGAGACGGCGGTTGGAATGTTCTTCACAATAGCGCCAACCTTGGCAAGAGAGGTCTCCTGCACAATCGGTGCAGAGTACAACACTGGGGATGATTCATAGAGACCAGGACGAGCAGCAGCTACAGCGAGGAGAGCAGACAACACCACCTGTGAGAGAAATAAAAACAATGTAAGCGCTACGAGACTCACAAGCCAAATGTCCTTTCCCAAGCCCACTTACCAACTTGAACATTTTGGGTTTGCTTGATTTGTTAAGGAGGTCTGTGCTGACTGAAGAACAAATGAGTTACTAATGCCTTTTACACGGCGCCGCTTTGCTTATATACACCGGCGTTCAGTGTCGAAAAGTTACGGTTTCGCTTTCGACTGAACGAAATGCCAGCGGAGGGGGCCATGCTCCGGCAATACATGTCCAAGTGCACATGTGGTCCAACTTCTTGCGTCACAACGCGAAATGGAGTGAACGCTCAATTGTGGCATTAAACCGAAATTGTAATGGCCTTTCGGTGTGCCTGTGCATTTGTGTTGTGGTGTGTTGTGTGGCTGCCGGACATTGCGGGTATGCCGTGGTGACCGTGAAAAGTTGAAGTTTTGGTTTTTGCTTTTCTTTGATTTGCGACTGCGATCGAGATGCTTGAGATATAGGGCGTGTGTTGGTGGTCGCTGTGGCCAGGTGTGCTAATCGTCGGTTCATTGGATTTCCTTGTCTCTTATTCTTTCCTCTTCCATGTTGTGCAAAGATACATTTTGAAATATTGCATTCCTGTGCTTTGTTGTCTTTCGATCTGTTTTTCGTCACTGGTTCGGTGTGCCCGACGGAATGACATTCTCTGGTGGATATGTGCATATGTCCTTTGTGAATTTTGACTGAAGTTGACAACATTGGTTGCCGAACTTCGCTAGATGGAATGTTCCTATTTAATATTGTTTTATTGATTATTCTAAGTCTAGCTAAGGCAGGAATTGCTCAGACTGTTAGGGGAGTTTGATTGTTTTTTTGGTCTTGATCAGGCTTCATATTTTGAAAAAATCTGGATAGACATAGTGGAGACCTAACGGACGGACACCCAAAGGCTGTCGGGCAAGAGCGCGTTCTCAGACTGAACTTCAAATCACTTCTATAAGCGAAATAGATAGAAATAAGAGAAGCGGCTAAAATGGGCTTAAAAAAAATGAGGGCAAGACGAAGCATTTGCTGTCTTCGAGGAAGGACACACAATAGGGACGTCTCGGACAGAGCGTTACACTTGGCAACAGAAACTTCAAGCTAGAAAAGGGCTTCGTCTACCTCGGCTCCACGGTAAAAAGGGCCAACAACATCAGTACCGAAATCAAACGTAATCTTGCCAAACACTATTTCTTTGGGCTCAAGAGGCAATTGAGTACCTCTCTCGAAGGACTAAGCTTGCCTTATATAGCTTGATCATCCCAGACCTACTCTATGGCATAGAAACCTGGACGTAACAAAAAGAATCCAGGTTTCCTAGTCGTATAATGAGGAAGCCCCTAGTAGCATCTGGAGGAGAAGATTCAACGACGATCTCTATAGGCTGTACAGCGAGATGCGCCTGGTCAAGCGTCTACGGATACAACGCTTAATATGGCTAGGCCATGTAGAACTTATAAGACAATAGCTCCAGCCCGAGCCATTGAAACAACGCTACAGAGGACGGTCTAGGCTAAGATAGCGCACACAAATGGAGAAGGACCTCAACCAACGTGGAGTGCAAATTATCGTCCTCTGTTGCGTTGCCCTAATGGCTTGTATTCGTAGAAAGAGGACCAATAATCGCACGTAGAACTTTTCTGTCAAAAAGACGAAGGGCTTCCTCATCTGTTTTTAGTAGAGTCCACGTTTCCGCCCGTCAAGCAGAATTAGACTGGATGATCAAGGTATTATACGAAGCAAGTTTAGTTCTTCGAGAGGGAGATCTATTTCTCAATTGCCTCCTGAGGCCAAAGCAGCAGTGATTGTCGGGAGTGATTCTGCGTTTGATTTCGGTACTGATGTTGTTGTTCCTCTTTACCGCGGAGCCGAGGTAGACGAAATCCTTGACAGAAGGAGATAGAGAAGAGCGCAGTCGAGAAAATAAGGCCTCTACTACTCCGTCGCGCCATAGTGTGTGGCTTCTCTAACAACTCTTCCCCAGCTGTCTCCTCTACTTTGCTGCGCCATGTAGTTCTCGGTCGACCCACTCTTCTGCCGTCCTTGGTTAGTGGGTTCCACTTTATCGCATTTTTTGGTACGGAGTTTTCGACTTTTGGACGGGTACGATTAATCTTCTACCACTTGCGCTTTTGAATAGCGGATCTTATGTTCTCTGATGAAGCTGTTCGTTTGTTTCACTCAATCTGGACGACGATGGGCAAGAATATCGTCCCTCCACTTAGGCAAAGTCAAGATTCCAATATCGAGACTGAAGTCGAACAAAGCTGCTGGAGCTGGCGATATCGGCAGAACTCTTTCCGGAAGCTGGAGCTGATTTGATTGGGCGCATGAATTACGCCCAAATAATTCATGCATGATGTGCGGAAACTCAGTGTCATCTGTCCGGTTTGCAAGAAACTGTAACTGCTCCAACTATTGAGGGATCAGTCCTCTTGACCTCTGGTACAAGATCCTCTCTGCCGGTTTGTGTGAACACCTGAAACCATACGTTCTTGTCAGTGTGGTTTAAGGTCTGGGAAGTCCACTGCAGATCTGAAAAAAGACCCAAGAAGTGCACATCGCCACCCATCACCCATTCATCGATTTCAATATGTAGTGCATTATGACAAGTTCAGAGGGATAAGCAGTATTGTGCCAGGTCTTATTTTAGCTTCCCTTCCAAAACCGGCGGATTGTGAAGGATAACAATGGAGACCTCTCGCTGCTCCTTTAAGGTCGGTAACGATCTAACCAAAACTCGTCCCAAGTTTTTTGGGAGGAAAGTTATATGTTACGTACGATTTTTGATCCTGTTTACATTGATGAAGAACTCTATGCATTTACGGTCATGTAGACGAAAGTCTTTAACTGCTCCAGCCTCAAGAGTCTTTGAATTCGAGCCGAGAATGCCGTTGTCTGAGATGGCATGGTGGAGAAGGATTTCAACCAACTTGGATTGCAAAGTTTGGGGACAGCTGACAAGAGAGCGTACGTGCTGGAGAGTTATACTGGTTGAATTCTGATCAAATTCTTTTTCGGCACCACCTCTTTCGAGTTGCTTACAACATCTCAAACCTTGCCGTTCGTAGTTTGCGAAGAAACTGTAGGACGTCTCTGGTAAATTGGTAAATGATAAGAAGAGTAGTAGCGGAAGAAACTAGACCCTCTTTTTATGTGGGTTGTGTAAAATAATTGGGGTGTATCGTAGTGCACAGCCTTAGAGAAGTATTCCGATCTTTACGCGATCATCTAAAGCTGTCCACCATACAGTGACACCTTAATGGACAAAAGATCTCACAACTAAATAGTAAGACCACTTGACAATTTGCATTCGAAGTCTCTATTTACATCCAATGGTTTTTTTTTTAGAAATATTGAGCTGTCAGGGGTTGTATATGTTTTTGTATTTGCATTTCTAATAACTCATTGATGCAACACACAAAGTTAATGAGGTAATTGCCCCAATAACCCTGCAACCCATTCCTATGGACTGCGAAGTTGAAAGAATTTAAAGCGCTATTCCGGTTTGAATTATGCGACGAAACAGTGTAATACCTGGAGAGGTAATTACTACTTGTGAAAATCATGGACACAGTGGTGGCGGGGTTCCTTTCGAAACTGTCGATCTGGTTACGAACGTCGTTTGAGCTCAATGACTTGCAGCTTTGTAATGAGACCCGTTTTTGTTGGTTACTTCAATATATGCACACACTCTGTGAAATGCATAAACTGCCCATAGTCCATTTAATTAGTTAAAGTGAGGATTGGGTCATCATTGTGTCCATAGACGAAACGGAAGCGCTTCTACATATGAAGCATGATATCATTTCAATGACAAATTCACATTTTCTTGAAAGCGTAAACAGGCTGAACTTCATGCAAAGGCAGTCCCATGTCATTCGAATGCAAGAGGAGCTCTAATTGCCTTGAATCATTCTAAGCGAACGAAGTAAAAGGTAATCTCAGACCTTTCAATTAGCGGAGCTTGTTATACACGCTTACCACGTAGACCTCGTGGCGTTACGATAATCACTCCTACCAATTAACACGCACTGCCACTTGTTACTTTTATGAGACAATTAGAAATGAAAGTAGTCAGGCAGTACTGGTGAAAATAAACTGAGCTCTGAGACAAGTTTGGGTAGAGGGATTTCTGATGGCCAAGGAGGCTCTTTGTTTGGTCCCGTTTGCGTTAATAGCGTCTGGAGGAGAAGATTCAACGTCGAACTTTGTAGGCTGCACGGCGGCATGCACCTGGTCAAGCGTCTTCGGATACAATGCTAAAGATGGCTAGGCCATGTAGAGTGTATGGACACCACGGCTCCGGCCTGAATTCGAGCTATTGGGACAACGCAACAGAGGACGGCCTAGGCTGAGATGGCACACACAAGTGGAGAAGGAGCTCAATCAACTTGTAGCGCGCAACTGGCGGCAGCTGGCAAAAGATTGTGTTGGCTGGAGAGGCACGTTTGTTGTGGCTTAGGTCCACGCCGGACTGTAGCGTCATTAAAAGAAGAAGGAGAACAGAGAAGTATCAATACACTCCATTGGGACTGCGTGAGCACCATATAGAGGAGACGTCATGGTCTAAAAGGAAGAAAAAGCACTCGTAACTATACCTATGTTCGAATCTCTCAAGCGTGTGCGGTACCTTCTCCATTATAGAGTTAAATGGGAAGACCCTTAAAGTCCTGAAATGAGGAAGTTTTTCAATTTGCAGAACTTTGGGAAGACGAGCGTCAAAATCGTGGGCGAAAAAGTAATTTTCATTCTCAAAATCTGGGATCACTTCGCACGTAGGACACAAGTAGAAATATCCCTTCCATGGGATGTTCCTAGTTTAGCATCTCAAGTTGCCTGACTGGGCTGGACTATTGTGCCCAAGGTTTGAACGGTTTAAAGACCCGAGACAGACAATGCATGAAAGGAACTGACACATTAAAGGACTTGTTCATATAAAGCCTTCGACAAGAGTTTGCAAGCGATTGAATGGGGATACAAGCCTCTTAGGAAGGCAAAGCGAGTTCATATTCAAAGTTTATGTTCAAGGCGATCAAGAAAATATTTCACCCAGTTGAGGACAACTGAATGAAGACTTCAAAAGGAATGACAGAGATATATTTTTCTGCGGAAACTTTTTTTGGGCGGACAGCTTGGAACTTGTTACTCTTGAACGGCCAACTTCCTGAGATTAGAATGTGTGGCTCCGCAGCCTTTAAGGGGCCAGGGCCTCACCCACTTTGCAACTATTTGTTCTTTCCGCAACATTGGTCTCTTATGAGCTGATGTGACCCACAGTTTGCTGCCAACTCCGAACGGCAAACTCGAATGAGTTGGTGTAGTGAAATAATTCAGTCTAGGATCTAATCTGTACTTCTGAGGTGAAAGTCGACGCACATACTACGCCACTGCGGACACTTCCCCTTGTCTTGCCAGTTATGCCAACTAATTTTTGCGACATCCCTTCTGGACCTAAGACTGTCAATCTCAGGCCAGAAAATTGATTTCCCTTTTGGAAAACTTCAATTCATTTCAGTTCTCCATTCAATAGATCACAAATTGAATGATGAAATCGCAAGCCTGTGCACGAAACACCCACCTCATCAACCTCATCAACCTTTCGCTGCAGTCATTGAGCAAAAAAACGAATTGCTATTATCATAAAACCTTCAGGTCATACGGTGGAATTGAGTTATTTAACAGCAACAACAAAATTCATTAAAGTTTTGCGGCACAAAAGACGCGATCAGCTGAACTCACGCGCGGGCAGTCGAAGATCTGGTGATTCTACAGAGTTATTAAGCGTATCTGGAGCAACTGCGAAAAAGCGGTCAAGACAATAAATTCAAATTCACGGCCACCTGGGAAGAAGTGAAGTGTATCCGTGTGTGAAGAGTTACCATGTGTCACCTCAGAGGTGCTCGTATGGGATTTATTTGTTTCGATTGTAGTGAAGGAGAAATTCATCAGAGATGAAGAGATAAAAGTATCCGTCCAAATTGCAGTGAATTGTGGGTCGTTAGCCTTATGAGTGGTGTACTTTTAGCCATATGAGCGGTGCTGATTGGAATTTCTTAATGTCGCTGGACATTTCGTGTCTGTAGCGTGCACCTGTTCTAGCCAGTAGTTGCCTCATCACTCAACGGGCAAACTTGTTTGCTCTTCTACCTTAAATTTCCAGACGGTGTGAACGGGATTATGAATTGTTCAGGGTCGAAGCAAATCTGCGGCACTGATGGGGTTAGCCCAATCCGGTATTAGTGGAACCACTTAAGGAGACAAAGACCATTTTGCTGCAAATAGCAGGCAGGCAGCTCTGGGTGTAGAATGAGGTGAAAAGGTTTTTTTTTTTTAAATTCGAAGCCATTCTTAAGCTGTTTGTAAACCTGAGGACCTGTGTTCTGTCGGCTGGAAACCGTGAGGCCCCTCTATTGGAAGATATTGGGAAGAAGATGATAACTTAAGTTTGTGGTCGTCGGGAATGAGTAGTGAACTTGGAGTGGGCAACTGGATGCAACTAGCGAAAAATCGTGCTGGCTGGAGAGGCATCTTGGTTAAGGCCAAGGTCCACCCTGGATTGTAGCGCCATAAGAAGTAAAAGAAGAAGAAGGACTATGGTTAATGCACTACGGTAAATTAGAAACGACGATATCCACAGAGATCTTAAAATTTTACCATCGCTACAAAGAACAAGCGCCGCTTGGAAAAGCATACAAAATCCACAATTTAACCGATCCTTGAGTAACACACTCAATAAGTCCCGGGACTAACCTATCATAACCACACATTTTCTACACAAAATTCGACTTTATTCATCGACATAGTTTCCTTCAAGAGCGATACAATCAACCCAACGCCGCTCTAACATTTCCATACCTTTTTTTTATAGAACGACTTATCTTTGGCCTCAAAATAGGCTTCAGTTTTGGCGATCCCCTCCTTATTCGAGCCATATTTTTTCCGATCTTTTTGAGGTCTGAAAAGAGGTAGAAGTCAATGGGGGCCAGATCTGGAGAATACGGTAGGTGCGGAAGCAATTCAAAGACCATGGTAGCCAACGACTTGTCACACTCTGCGTTGTCTTGGTGGAAGAGAATTGTTTTCTTCTTCCGTTTTCTTCCATTGCACCAATAATGTCATGTAGTATTCGCGGTTGATCCTCTTGCATTTCTCAAGATAGTCGATAAGTAAAATTCCGGCGCATCCCAAAATACGGATGCCACAACCTTGCCAGCCGACCTTTGTGTTTTTGGACACTTTGGACGTGGTTCACTGGCTGCGGTCTACTCCGATGACTGCTGATTTGATTCTGGTGTGTAGTGGTGAATCCATGTTTCATCCTTTGTGGCATAATGATACTGACGACGTCCGAACGTCGCTGTTTTTGGTCCAAACAAACGCGCCACCCATTTCGAAAACAGCTTTATGATAGACAAATGCTCATGCTCAATGCAGTGTCTTCTGATATCTTTAAGGTGTCAGCTATCTCACGCAATTTCGCTTTGCGGTTTTCCAAAACGTTATTGTGTATTTTTCTGACGTTTTCAGGTGTAACCACCTCAATTGACCTTCCAGAACGTTCAGTATCATTGGCGTCTGTACGGCCACGTTTAAAGTCAGCATTCCATTGACAAATAGTTGTTTCTGATGGAGCAGAGTTCCTGTGACACTTTTCAACCCATTTTTTTTTTTTTCATAAAAAAGTAGAAGCACGAAATTCTTTTTTTTCCGTTGTTTTAGAAATCTCAAAAATAGCGCCAATTGAAGCACTGTAACTTGTAACCTAATAATCAGATTGTCATGAAAATCAGACAGGTATTAATTGAATGCTTGTACATCCCAAAAATAATACGAATTATTTGGTAGTGACGGATGGAAGTCCCGGTACTTATTGCGTGATGTGTCAAGCTACCGTCTAGCGTCGACTTCAAAGGACTAGGCCCCTAGATCTCGCGATAGCCATACCCGTCCAACGTTGCGATGTTTGAAGGAACTTTCACTGAAAAGTAACTGTCAACTGTATCTAAATGAGGAAATACATACTTCTGGATAAGTCCTTCACTTAGTTTCAGTCAAGCATAACATCTAACGGCAGGTGACTTTAGGGTGAAAAATGTGACACTTCTATAGGCAAGGGTCGTCATTGAGACTTTTCGAAGATTGTCACCGACACTTGGAAAGAAAACATTATGTCTTAGCTACCAACGCATTTTAAATTCCATTGAGGAATTAAGGAAAGAAATTAGGATGACTTTTGCTTAGGCTCTTGCTGATCCTAATCAATCATGACAGACTACATTTATTACCCGCTGCCTTTAATGAAATTGACGCTTTTGGAATACCGACAAGATTATGTCTTTTGTAACATGTTTTTGGAATATAATGCAATTTGTCATCAAGTATAGGATGTTTTGGTTGAAGCTGCATTGTGAAGTCGTTCTGGCCGAATGTTTGGTGAATTCTCTTGTCTCCTGTCTCCTTTCTGTCCTGTTGCATTTTTAGGACTCGCAGATTGGGCCCAGAATTTATTCAGGTAAGAAGTGGTAGTTTTTCAACCATTTCAGAGGGAACGCTGGTTGATGGACTATCAGTTTCAATCCGCATTCCTCTTGTGAAGAGGAAAAGCCATGTCTGTCAAGTATAATGCGTGTTTCGTCTCGCTTCAATGACTCCGATTTGTGTAATAGAATGCAAGTCAATGCGTTTCTGTTAATCAAAATCACACGCAGACATAGATTCACCTTCGAGTTGTGTGCATGAGTTTCGTGGTGTGGAGGCACTTGCGTGACTTCAAACAATAATAAGCCCCCTGCTATGCAATTAACAATAATATGCATATGAAGCTTATGGCCACAATTAATTAAACAATCGTCTAGTTTGATGGACAGAAGCGGCTCAACGTAACGCCTGCACATTGGGCAAGTTACAAATGACCAATTAGACGATTGACGGACGGACTGCAGTGGATTCAGTGCATGAGGCAGGATAACATGAATGACAGCAATAGCTTGTAATTAATAAATTATTCAATAGTTACACTTGGTATTGCTTAAGCCTCTGTGTGTCAATATAAACGGAAACTAAGTAATTAAATTTCCAAAAAAAAACAATGAAACGGATGCAAGCGCAATGAGAAATAGAGTGTGTCAGAAATCTCCAATAATATGAAAACGGATAAATAACTGTTTTCTTTTTAAACCACCACGGTAAGTCTTTTGGTACGTTAAAGAAGGCAACTCAACCGTCTCTGGTACTCTACCAGCTGTATCAAAATTTAAAAGGTGTTCTTTTAGAGGTATATAACTTTTAATTGACAACAACACTATTATAATTGACGCCCAATTCTTCAGCAGTCAAGTGATTGATTTTTACTTTGGCTTGTCATTTCAACTTCAACAGACTGACTGGCTTAACAACGCTTTCAATTGTCCCTAAAAAAGATTGTTGTTGATGCCAATTTTCATAAGGGAATTTTGTTTTGGTTCATTCAATAAACATCAATTAACAAACTGCCGTGTTTGTAGTGATAATAATCCTCTAGTGTCTGTTGAGACACCATTATATCCACAAGACCTGAGTGTTTGTTATGGATTGGTAAAATAATTGGTCAGTACTTCTTTAAAGCCGATACTGTCCAGTAGGTTACTGTCAATGGCCGTGATAACTGAATTCCTCGTTAATCAGTTAAACAAGTGTGGTGTGTAGGGGCTGCGGTTTCAACAAGACTACGCAACATGTCACACATCTCATGTCAAAACTAATTTTTTGAAGGAAACGTTTGGTATTGTGGCCGTGTGTTCAGATGCTGGAATAAAGATGAACGAGGACAAGTTCGAAGTGAGGGTCATTTTCAAAACGCCTGTCCAATGCACTCTATATAGTAGTGATTCCTAGGTGTTTACCTGTTTCTCCACCATTGAAACTGGTGAAGAAGTCCAAATATCTCGGCGTCCTTTTCATGAGTAATGGGAGGAGCAACACTGAGCTTTCTTGTAGGATTGGCCAGGGTGGATAAATTTTGAAGCAGCTTGGTAGATCAGTAATAGGAAAAGACGAGCTTAGTGTGAAAGACGAGTTAACGGTTTTTAACTGAATGTTTGTTTCAACTCTCATCTACGGTCATGAAATTTGAGTATCGACCGAATAAATAGGACTGCGAATACAATATATTTTCCGTAACTTTGCGGATGTAAACTCGCCGGGATAGGCTAAGAACGTGACGGTGCGGGAGAACTCAATGTTGAGCAGTTGCTTATTCGGACGAAGGGACTTTATTTCCTTGGTTTGACCACGTTGTACGAATGTCCCCTTTATCAGGACTTCCAAGGCGTACCTTAGTTGCAATTCCATCAGGTTGGTGACCTTTTGGCAAACCCAGGACGAGATTGGAGGATCGAGTGGCCTGGAGGGCTCTGGTGCGTGTATTACCCTCGCGAACCCCTTAATGTAACATGGGGATTAAAGAAGATGATGATGATGATGAAATTTATTATTGGCATAGTTTCGCGTTACGAACCCTTGACTTTGCCTCCGAAATTGTTGGCCTACGCCAGTAAGCCCGAAACGATTAATCACTTAAAAGATATTCTATTACCTATACACGGCCAGAAATTTTTGAAAAATTCATCGAAAACCCTCCCTCCAGACCCTCCAGATTAGAATTCATCCAAGCCCGCTATGGCTGCCGTATGCTAGAAGTTGTTTTTAAATGAATAGACAATTTTTCGAATACAGTAAGTGTTTTATACCTTTTATACCTTAAAAAAAACACCCTTTACTGCTAGTCGAAGAGGTAAAGATCTTTCAACATGGCTAGATAGAGCGAATAGACAATTACACTCTCACTTAGAGTGCTTTTAAATGCAAGCAAGGGAAAAAAGGGGAAAAAGAAAGATTGATAAACATTGATCTTGATGGTTGGAAATAGCATTCTCCGGATCGTTATGAACGAAAAACTGTTCAAGCTCCGATTTAGACATTCTATGGGCCGCTCGAATGTGTGGGCAAAATTAATAATGAAGTTTGAATCAGAAGTTCATTCAACACTCAAAAAAAGAAATCCTACACGAGAACGGTCAAGACAGCTAGACTTGCTACCTGGTACAAAGTCTAGTTCAAAGATCGAAGCTATACCTTCGATGTAGAAATCGACGCGTTGACCAGTTACAGCGTTGACCAGTTACAGCGTTGACCAGTTACAGCGTTGACCAGTTAAAGCGTTGACCAGTTACAGCGTTGACCAGTGGCATCTTTGTCAGCTGTGACAGTTGATAGCGTTAACATTTTTCAAGTGGCATCTATTAAATTGGCTGTCGCTAATTAAGCATGTTAGTCGAAAGCACCATGAATGTAGTATTAATAAGAATCTTTTATAAAATTGGTCGTTCTGAGAGTTAAGTTCATAATGGCAGCCCTCTTTGATTTGTCCACTGATTCTTTCTCCAATCATCAACGTATCACTCATTTCTTTGTTTCCTCAGTCTTAATTGTTTCTCACGTGTAATGTTATCCTCTCTTTCTCCTGTCTAGTACGTTAAGAGTTTTTTATAATAACTGGTACTTTACGAATTTTGCATCTGCCAGAAGCTTCTCACTTCGGTAATGGATCAGCCTATCTAAGTGCGTCGATTAAGTGCAAAATATGTCCAAAAACGCAAAATCTGCCCCCAACTGCAGGCCCTAAGAATGCAGTCGGCCTTTCGTAGACCACAATATAGCAAATAACTATTCGGCGCGGCCATCACCGTTAGTGACGACCGCTGCAGGTTGATTGTCGAATGGAATAGTAGTGACATTAATGTCACTTGACATTGAAAGCCATTGAAAGCCAGTTCAACTTACGTGATGTAAATTGGCCAGCCAGGTCGGACAGTGTTCCGTCCGGGAATCGAACCTTGGACCTTCGGCGCGTGAAACTGACGCACTTTTCCACTACTACACTGCTTATCCACTACCCACTACTCCAAAGCAATTCTGGAAGAAGAATTGAAAATTGAAAAACTAAAATCCCAAGATCCCAATCAGCCCAAAAAATTAGACCTTATTGTCCAAAACGTACTTTTTGGAAATAAATAGTGGTAAACGAGGAAATTTTATTAACTATATAGGCTCATTGAGTGCAGTGGGGCAAGCAAAATTTCAGAAGCCTCCTTCAACATACCTTAGGCTCACATCGTGTTTCTGTTTGGCGAGGATATGCATTGCATAAGATTACAATATCGTCATTTTCTGAAAATGATAAAGAGCAAAAGAGAGCATTTGATATTACGCGAGAAAAAAGTTTCGAAAATTGTACAGTATGTCCTCTTTTAACAATGCTTGGCAAGAACTGGAAGAACAAGGCATCCAAACGACGTCTTTCAAAGCTCCTTCTTCAGGAAAGGCACTGGGCATTACCACGTAAGTTCTCTCCAAAATCGCACGATAAGAATGGTTGCTGTTCATGGAAATTCTTATCCATTGCGTACTTCTCAGTTCCATCCCATTGTCTCAGATTGACTTGTCACCATAAGATCTGATTTCCGTAATTTTTTAAGACAACTCCTGATGGATAAAGGACAATCATTACGACACTTATTTGCATCCAATTTCATTTAGACTTAATTGACCTCTAGCTTCGCGCTGAAAAATTCCAGTTTCTTCGCATCAAAAGCCACCTTGCATGGAGCGACTTACGGAAAAAGCAGAACACAGACCTTTACCTTAAGCACGCAACATTCCATTGGCTCACGCGCAAGACGCTTGCTGTCTGCAACTTGCGTGCAACATTCGCGTCTGGTGTACCTGAAAGCGTTTTCATGGCCAGCAGTGCCGTAACGCACTAACCAGACCATCGTGCGTCGACCAATTACACGCACCGTGCCAAAGCACAGCCGGTGACTATACATGTCCGCGTGTGTGTGTACGTGTGCATTGCTTGCCCCACGGCAGACGGAATTGCTCGCCTCGCCATCACCGCCGTCGTGACTCATTTGGCCGCTTGAATGGGGGTTTCTGTTGAAATCCCTCCTGCGCAGCTCAGTTTAGTATTTAAGTAAGCCACCAGCTGGCAAATGGTATCAATCGAGTCTTAATCTCATTCAACACAGACCTCCCGAACAACAAGCAAAACTCAAATCAAAATGTTCAAGTTGGTAAGTGAGCCACCGGGCACCGGGTGGTTGCATAAGACACTTTAACTCATATTTCATAATTTCGCAGGTGGTGTTGTCTGCTCTCTTCGCTGTAGCGCTTGCCCGTCCAGGACTCTACGAGTCATCCCCGATCGTGTACTCGGCCCCAATCGTACAGGAGCACAGCTATGCCAAGATTGGATCTATCGTTAAGAGCATACCGACCGCTGTGTCGCACCAGAGCTCAACCGTGGTCCATGATCAGGCTCATTACGTGCAACCAATTGTGGCACCAGTGGTTAAGACCTACGCTGCCCCCGTGGTGCAAACCTACCATGCCGCACCCATTGTAAAGAGCTACGGATACGCTGCTGCCCCAGTCTTCAAGACCATCGAGGCTCCACTGTACAAGACATACGCTTCTGCTCCGGTGGCCTACGCTTCCGCGTGGTAATTACCTGGCGGGCAAATGGACCGATTGCTGATTAAGTTTGACTGAATAGTTGCAAATAAATTAAAAGAAAAAAGAAATGAAATGGTTTACTTTGAATTAATGATGGTGGGCTTTTCCTTTCGTGCTTGGAAAACGTCTGGGAAAGGAATCTTGTGTAACACTTTAGGGGCACGGTGCCGAACTATGCTGTGAAATGAAACACAGAGTAATTGAAGTTGAAAGCACGACCTCGGAAGAGTGGTAACGGACATGGTTTAGATCGAAATGCACTTCTGATGATGTGGACAGTAGTGATTTATGAGAGAAACTGTCACAAGTGTCCAATAATCTTTCAACATTCTCCACTTGGTATCATCCCATCCCATCTTTTGCTTCGAAGCGATGGAATGTCAAATGTGCCCAATGAGTGTTTCGAATCTATTTGATGTCTCAATCGTAAAAATGCATCTAGTTTTGTGTTGGGGTTACTTTAAGCAAAACGTTCTACAAATCCATCTCCTTCTTCTTCTTGTAGAGCTACTTGACGGATCTGGACCTCAATTTACAAGCCTCTCCAGGTGACACGATCTTTAGCTATCATCCTGCAGAAAATAGATAGCAAGCTCCACAAAACGATGAGTCAATTAGTCGCCTTTCATTTAACCCATATTGGGAAATATTGAAAATTGATTGCCAAAGTGAGTGCTGTGTTACCCAAACAGTGCGGTTTCTGAAAAGAAGTTTTGGCCGAAAAGAATCACCCACCGTGACTGCTGCAAAAATGTATTTATTACATTTCATGCACTGAGTTGAATGGATGAAAAAAGACCCAAAATGTTTGAATTTGAAACATGTTGGATCACGGCTTAAAAAATCACAGAAACCGTTCAAAATATCTGAACTGCTTTGAGTGAGTCAGTGAGTTAAATCAATCGCATTTATTTCATGAGCGAATTCCGAGAGTAATGACCATGAGTGTACTCGACTAGTCCGTGAGCAGCTGTGCGGTGCTCGTGGTATGTGCTCTTGTAAATCAATCATCAAAATATTTTGATTACTCTGTTATCCTTTTGTTGTCGGCTGCTGAGAGATACAATCAAAGATTAACGAAAAATTTGTCAAGGCCGCCAACCCGTTCTCCATTAATCAGCCCGTTAAAATCAATTGCTTTATCTACTTCCGATCTCTTAGCTTGATTGCCGATTAATTGGACTAAGATTGAACGCTTGCAGTTGGGTTGGGTAAGCATAGAGAATTTTTCTGAAGAGGTAATTGACGTTTTGAAGTAACTCTATCAATTCTTATGTTTGTGTGGCTTGTGTGGTTGACTTAAACTGTTTTGACTCTGATGACAATTTATAACCCCGGTAGTGATTTAACGATTTAAAACAAATAGGAATTGAAAGAAAAAGGTCCCTTTTCTTCTTAAATGACTTCTTATTCTTTTGAGTAAATGATTTGTTGTTCTCATTTACGAATGACTGTCTTCCGTTTAAGCTTTCTGACGGCCAGCCCGCCTAGAGAGAAGGATGATGGCGCTATTGATTATGCAATAGGACATTCTATTGGTGGGCTGCTTACATTAACAAGCCAAATACTAATTCTACCACCTAATCCTGGGCCTGCTGAGCGGTCACCTACCTGATGGAATCGCATCTAATGCACGCCTCAAAAGTTATGATTAAGGAACATGCGGCCAATCCTACAAAGTATAGCCCTTTCTGTCCGAAAAAGTACCTGCTCAACATTAAGCTCCCCCCTAATCATTCTGTCAATACCCAAATTTGGTATTGAACAAACTGAACTTAGTTTAATGTCGATAAATAGGCTTTCACACGCATACAAGCCCGGCTTGCCCTTATATTGATCCTCCCATAATAATAATAATTGAATGGCACTACAGCCCACAAGGGACCAGGGCCTAGCTTCTGCTACAACTACTCGTGTTGTGCGTGCTACTGTTCTCTCGAGAGTAGAAGGGACAGATTTTGCCGACTCCGAACGGCGAAATTTGAGAAGCTTTTAATAGACAATTAATACTCTTTGAGTGTTGTCAGCAACTCAAACGAAGTGGTGCCGTGAAAAAATGCGAGGTGTTCCGTCCGGAAATCGAACCTAGACTTTCTGCGTGGCGATCGACGCACTTACCCACTACGCCACGGCCACCACACTGATCCTTCCAGCTTCTTCAAAATTGATTCAGGACTGCGCTGCTACATCCAGTCCATATATACAATGAAAAGGAGAGCTGCTATAGTTGGTGAAAAAAGATTGAATGACAATCAACAGGGGACCATCAATCCGATACTCCTATAGAAGACCTTAGACTTTACCTCGATCTACAAAAGAACTGTTTAGAATACTCCCAAGCCTTCTCAGGCATAAATCTTAGAGTGAAAAGCCGGTCTGTTGTATTTCTTCCGGGACTAATTTGAATTGCACACACATGCACACACTTCTGTTATCAATTGTTGTAAAAGAGATTTGACAAATTGTTAAGGAAAATGCAGTCAATCAGTCAGTGGAGCCGCAGCGTATAGGCTCCTTAATTTATCGGCTTTGAAAGAAAAGCTTAAAAGTGTGCTTACAACGATACACTTCTGATGGAAGTCTTAATTCTTTATACATCTTAGAAGCTGCCACTAAGTTTGAAAAACAATATCCTTCAAAGTACCGCCTTTGGAAGATTCCATAGATACCCTGTCTTTTGACGTTATTTTTAAGCACTTTCGCACATTTTGGGAGGAATCTCGGCCACAACTTGAGAAATGTTTGTTTCTACAGCATCTAGTGTTACGAGATTATTCGTTTAAATAGGTTCCCCACAGAAAACATTTCAACAGTGTCAAATCACATGAACACGACTCTCCAGGATGCTGGCTGTCCAAGTGCATGCTCCCGAATGTCAGCAAGAAATCCGCGTTTTTTTTCTGTTATCTCTAGACAGAAAAGAGTGCAGAAAACTTATCAGCGTACAAACGGGACACTTCACATTCGCCAAGCCCCTAAGTCTACTTGGGCACCCTTTGCGATGCCTGTGGAGAAGGTGAAGACACTTCAGAACACTTTCACTATCAATTTCCCGCCCTTGCTCGTATCAGGTGGCAGCTGTTTGGCACTGATGTGGTGTGAGCTGAAAACTTAAGCTCTTTATCAAAGAAGCGCCTGTGGTCTTTCTTTGGCTGCAGTAAATGAAGGTTACTGCCTGGTAGTACAATGGACAAGTTTTTGAGTCTGAGCGCTCCAGTGCAACCTCCAACAAAAAAAATTATAATCTAGAATTTGTTCAAGTTAACTTCTACTATCACAAATAATTAAGGCGAACAACCAACCACACCTCCCCGTCACTCTTGAGCGATTGCTACCCGCAAACCACTTGAATTAGACTGCCTTCACGATCAGTTACCTCATGGAGCCGTCACACAATCGCTCCATATCTGACCTCTCTTCGGTACCTGCCTTGACTGTTGTCATCCATTTATCTCGTCCGCCACACCGCCTACCCAATCGTGTATCGCTCTACAAAATGACATCTAATTGCTGCGCGATCAAGAGTGATTGCTCTGAGATACGATCAGTGAGCTTTAATTACTGTTCGAGTACCTCACGTTAGCCAGCTCTAGTCGGTCTCTCCAAATGGCAGCCGCCATCCAATTGGAGTCGCTTGTTCGAATCTGCATGATATTTGCGGGTTTCCCAAACCTTGCCTCCGGCCAAGTTGGTTTCGCCTGGCCGTGGAACATTTTTCGGAGGAAGACAGATCACTATGATAAGGATCTCCGCAGCAAAGCCAACTTAACCACGGTGAGAGCAGTCTCATTCAATACTCGAACATCCATCTCCACATCCGTCCACTTTCAGGAAGAATGGATTAAGCAGTTCAATCACCCGTGCGAGATTCACAAGCTGATCACAGGAGACGGCTACACGGTCACCTTGCATCGCATTCCGAAACCAGGCTATCAGCCCGTCTTGCTGGTGCATGGATTGCTGATGTCTTCACTAGGCTTTGTGGTGACCGGCGCCGACAATGGTCTTGGTAAGATGCATGAATGTGAGGTGGTCTTACAAAGTAACCCGCTTACGCGAAGCATTCCAGTTCGCGTCCGATGGCTTTGACGTTTGGCTAGCCGACACTCGCGACACGATCTACGCGAGGAACTGCACCAACTATACCGACGAAGCCTTCTGGGATTTTAGCTTCCATGAAGTTGGATTGTATGACATTTCGGTGATGATTGATTTCGTTCGGAACGCGACCTCGTTCCACCAACTCGTCTACATTGGCCATTCGTTGGGTGCCACTGCGTTGTTTGTTCTCTGCACACTGCGCCCAGAGTACAACGACAACATTCTTCTCATGCAGGTCCTAGCCCCGGTTGTAGTGCTCAGGAATGCAACTGCTCTTTCGCAGGAAACTGTGAGGAATGTAAAACGTTTTGTAAAAGTTGAGTGGTCTCCTGTACTTGGATGTGTTGACGCTTTTCGTTTTTCATTTCCAGAGCAAGAAGAAATCAAAGTCGCTTGAAGTGTTCCCTCAAGGATATCTGCTGGATACTTGTTCGTTGCAGTCGCCCAAGAGATCAGACTGCCTGCAGCTCATGACAGACCTCTTCGGACAGGGACTTTATAATCAGGTCGGTTTCTTTGACATATTTCCCTGACTTACGATCGACTTTTCTTCTCCATCCAAAGTCACTTGATCCGATGGTGCTTGGCTCAGTCCTGGCTGGAGGCTCAATTAAGAGCGTCGAACATTTGCTGCAAATCCTCAGATCAGGAGACTTCGCGGCGTACGACTACGGTTTGGAAGGAAACCGCCGAGTCTACCAACATGTCAGCCCCGACGCGTACAACCTGTCGAAGGCAACTTTTCCAGTCATTCTACACTACGGTCTGACAGATGCTCTAGCGACTGGCAATGCAGTTCACAGATTGTACAAAAGTTTGTCCGGCGTGGTTGGGGTGTATGCGGTGCCTTCTAACCAATTCAGTCATCTGGACTTCATGCTCTCCACCTCGTCGGGGAGGCTGATCAACTCCAACATTGTAAAGCTGTGCCAGTCGCATATGAATGGTGATTTGAAGTACAGGATTGATTAGATGTGAAAGCTTTGTTTTTTTCTTAATTAAAGTGGGATTTTGAAAGCAAGACATTCAGAGGGGTCTCCTCCATCATATCATTGGAACAGGCATTTCCCAGAGACTTCGGGAAAGGAACGTAACAGGAGTGGGTTAAGGACAAGAAAGCGAAATTTTAAAAATTCAATCCCGAAGATTCACCTTTGCACAAGACACGACTTAGACTCACTCTGGAACTGGAACGAGCATGATGTGAGGGGACAAAATCGTTAAACTCCGAAAAAGGCCTGTCACACAGCATGTTGTATGCCGATCAGCAAAAAGTGTCGACACTTCAGACTGACTATCTCCGGATGACCGGAGGAAGGAATCCAATCCTTCAGGCTGTCCAACGTAGACTCTAACATCTGCTCATCGCACCGCTGTTCAGATAACTCTTGTCCAATACCAAGATGCTGCTCTAGCCAACAGAGAGAGGTTTTTACATTGAACGAAGCTTCATCATCGCTGGCATTGCCGGAGTCTACGATGGGCAACTTAGCGAGAGGCTCCTTAGTGTGTCTACGTGTAACACAAAGACCAACAACATGTGGTTGCATTGCCACTGAGCCATCTAAAAGGAAGTTGTGCCACTCTCCACAATACCATCCCGCGGTTTTGATGGAGAGTCGCACAAGAAACATGCAACAAGCCAGGCAACAAACAGCGTGAAGGGAAACTGCCCTGGCAGCATCCAGTGACGGTAAGAAAATTGCGATACCCCCATCAATTTGAATCAAGGACCTTACAACCTGCGCCGGATTTCAACAAGTTATGTGATTTTTTTTCTTAATTTGGTACTGAAGGGGACAGTGCGGGGGATAAGTGTAAAAACCGTAGGCAGCTTCTTCTTGCAGTCAATGACATCGACTTCATTCCGCGGTCCATGCGATCAGTCATATTTAGAAACGTTCACAGCGAATGAGGATAAGGCGGACCAAGCTGGTTTATGAGCAAGCCTTTACAGTCGAGGTAAGAAGTAGTCACATGGACCATCTCGGATATAGTTAAGGAGCCTGTCTCTAGTCAATTCTTAACAAACGAGACCTTAACTGAAATCCATAGTCGGTTAATTTTGAGCAACCAAAGCTGTTTCAGTTTGTTTAAATGGCCAATATGAAGGAACAAGATGAAGCGCTTATCCCATCAGTTGGAGTCAAATGCGGTTTCGCATTTTTCACTTCATCTACGAGAAGTTTCTCAATCCTTCCGGACAATCAATTGTCCGGAGTTGGCAACAAACTGTAGGTCCCCTCTACTTGTGAGAGAACTATAGAACGAACAACACGAGTTGTTGATGCAGAAGCTAGGTCCTGGTCCCTTGTTGGATGTAGTGCCACTCAATTGTTATTATTGGAAAGTTTTCATAGTCTGTGAGGAAAGCATCTTGTTGTGGATGCGTCTATTTGCAAGGATGAGCAATTGATGAGAGTACACAACCTTGGACTTAACCAACTGTATACAAAACTTGAATGTAGTCCGGATGGACACTGGCCTAGCAATATCAAACCAATAGCTCAGCCCCCTACCAAGATGGCGAGTAAGACCGAGCAGTCAGTATGTATGTTAAGCCATCTTGCTTTGGATGGAATCAATGTGCTCGGGACCATCAAGGATGGACGCAGCAATAGCTCAAGCATCGACGCTTTATGGATTAATTGTACATTATGTTTGGAAAGCACTTCCTGATGACCCTGCAGCTACGTCTGTTCAGTTCAGTTCTTAGACGTACTACGTGATCAATGCGAGGTTCACCCACGTAATAAGCCAAACAAGGAAGCTTATTTTAAGAGTCTGTTCGAGTAACCCTATTTTTAAGTGCACCTTTTGAAAGGAGTGCGAGACGGTCAAAAATTTAAGATCTAAACGTCCACCAATCCGCTGGCCCGGATGGTATACCCCCTGTTCTTCTCAAGAGGTGTTGTGTAAGCTTTTCCACCTGCCCTTCTCTTAATGGCTCTTCCCGAGATAGTGAAAAACAGCATTTGTCCAGCCCGTCATCACACACCTCCTACTGACCCATAGCACTTCCGTCCCCATGGTCATGGAAACGATCATAAACCGTTAGCTTTTGAAATATCTTGAAACCCGGGAGCTTCTTAATGACCGGCAGTACAGCTTCCGCAGCAACAGGTCCACTGGTGATTTGATTGGCATATCTCACCGAAAAATGTAACCAATCTTTGCACTATGTAGGAGAACGTAAGATTGTTGCGCATGATATTTCAAAAGCATTTGACAGAATCTGGTATCGGGCTATCCTGTGGAAAATGCCTGCTTATGGTGTTGATGAATCTCTTCTACAATGGATTAGAAATTACTTTTTGAACCGCAAGTCGTATTGGATGGGTTCAAGTCTGATATGTGCTGGTGTTCCACAGAGCTACGTTTTGTCTCCGATACTCACCTATCTCCTGTCTGTCACTTCTAATCCCATTCACTCCTTCACAAATGACAGTACCCTCAGCTTTTAATATTTGTTCTTTGATAAGAAGAATACAGTGAAATTGAATGGAATGAAATTAAAGCCTGTGCTGTCCACTGTCTGTGTTCCCAAATTAACCAGCCATTATCCATGACTGGCTCTAGCGTTGCTGAAACCGAAAGACTTGCCATCCTCAGTAGGTGTATCAACTCAACACTTAGTTGGAACGATCACATATTCGAGATCGCCAAAAATGCAGCGGAATGCCTGAGTTCCTTAAAGCGATGCAAGAAATATTTCAACCCTTTTGATCTGGCAACAACATATAATCCGCACAAAACTTGAGTGTAATGCTCCTATCTGTTGTATTCCTCCCCTTCGAGAATTTACGCGCAATAATCGTCTCGCTAGTTCACCCTAAAGCCCACCTTTAGACGTACGCACCACACGAATGTGGAATGCTCTTCCCAGCTCAACTTGTCCCTATCAACACAATCTACAGGTATTTAAAACCAATGTGCTCCGGTACCTCCTTTCCCTTTCGTCTTCTATACCTTCGGCACGTGCTGCGACTTAATTCCGGTCGCCTTAGGGACCAATCCAAGACGACCCAACCGGTCAGCCAAGTCTAGACAAA
The DNA here is from genome assembly GCA_944738645.1 of Eristalinus sepulchralis. Classification (NCBI taxonomy): domain Eukaryota; kingdom Metazoa; phylum Arthropoda; class Insecta; order Diptera; family Syrphidae; genus Eristalinus; species Eristalinus sepulchralis. The sequence goes on along the minus strand of OX122885.1, from coordinate 31,809,983 downwards.
TTTTTCCTCAAAAAATAATATCCTTCTCATTTCTGGCTTCTTAGTAGGATGCCCCTCTACCTATTAAGGGACCCTCTCTGAGCATCTAAAATTCTCCCAGAGACTGCAGGAATGTTTGCAGTGCAGGCTTCATCGTAACCGAGTACATTCGAATCGATTTTCGATTTTATGATGGAGGCACAGTTCATTCATGGCACGGTTGCCATTCTCGACCCTGAGAGTCTGACTGCAGATACAGCCCAAACAGAGGTCTTAATTTTAAAGGCGCACGCTTGAGCGTACGAAGAGAAAACAAAAAGGAAATCCTTAGACTCCCAAAAATCCGCATTTAGTTCCAACGAATAAGGGAGTTTTAAATGCTCACACAGTCTGAATGTCCTTGTTGCTACTCCTAACTACCTTTGCTTGCCTAACCTCCTCTCCTTCATTCCCCAAGATGCGAGGAAGTTTGATGCAGATTGTAGAAACATTCGTTAAGAGGCTGGCAATTACTAGAAATCACAAGTGGACAGCAATAACCGTCAATTATCTCTCTCGACCATAAAACATCCGACGACAATCACCATTTAAAGATTGAGGAACTTTTAATGGCCTTCATGAACTTGACCAAGTTTCAGAAGTTCAGAGGAGCACAGGAGTTATTTGCTCTGCTCAAACGACTTGGAAAAGGCTGTTAGCATGTTTTCAAAGAAGGAGTTCCTATATTTGACAAACAAATTACACGCTCAATTCTCGAGCACGCCAAGTTCATCGTAATTAATGACACAAAGACTCACTTGCCGGACATACGCGCGTTAATGAGTCAAGAAAGGCAAGAAATCAAATGCACTGCAAGCTTATACATCACACGTCACACAATAGACGTAACCTGGGGCCAGCGAACTTCAGACACTCGCAATCACTACACGCTGCGACGAAAAGCGTGTAATTCATGGTCATCGGACACAATTCACGCCCCAGACCCACAAACGGTAAATCTGGATTTGAATTGCAACAGTTGCTGGCCATTAGATTAAGCCCCGTCAAGCTCATTGTGAAGTGTGTGCCATGTACACACCGCCCGCCACCGGCGGTATAAATAGTCGTTAGCCCCAGCCAGACAGTATCAGTTCAATCTTCGAACCTTTCAGTCAACACAGACCTCTTTAACAAACAAATCAACCAAAATGTTCAAATTGGTAAGTGCTTAGGGAATGGGGGGAAAGGTCCTTGCAGTCTCATTCAATGCATTGTTCCGTGTGCAGGTGGTGTTGTCTGCTCTCCTCGCTGTAGCTGCTGCTCGTCCAGGACTTTTGGGATCGCCGGTGGTATACTCTGCCCAAGTTGTGCAGGAGCCAGTCCTCGCCAAGGTTGGTGCCATCGTCAAGAGTGTGCCCACGGCCGTGTCTCATCAAAGCTCAAGCGTTGTCCACAACTCAGCACAAATTGTTGAACCAATTGTCGCCCCAGTCGTGAAGACGTATGCCGCTGCCCCAGTGATCAAAACCTATCAGGCTCCAGTGGTTCAAACTTATGCTGCCGCTCCAGTTCTGAAGACATACGCTGCCGCCCCACTGACCCTTGCTGCCCCAGCCCTCAGCTATGCTGCCGCACCAGTTGCCTACGCCAGTGGATGGTAAACAAAACGTTCCTAGACGAGCAGTTGGACAGAATTCATCTTTCTTTTGACGATGTCACTCCCTCCAGCAAGCAATCTCCAAACAATAGATGTTCTCCATTGAATGAAATACACACTCCTTACGAAAACCTGTTTTTTCTTTTCTTTCGATGGTGCGGTTGTGTTTCGCTTTGTGTCCCACCACCAGGGGCGATTGTTCGTGCAGACGGTGTTAAGTACGGGTGTCGTGGATGATTGGTTTCAATTAGTTTCATTAACGCATGCAAAGCTCTCTTTGTGTCCGTGGCTGGGGATTAGCTCATGGAAGGAAAAAAACTTGCAGCAGTTTGGAGGCCAATGCATGAAACTTAAGCGACAACTTTTGCGTTTTGATGCGTAAAGCGTTTCCGTGGACTGAGTTTTGGTTTTTGGTATAATGTGGTGTTTACGTAGGGCCTTGTTATGAGCATTCAAAGAAAGAAGAAGCATGAAGGCAAAAGTTGAGGAAAAGTATCAAAAGCTGTAAGGGTTGATTTATGGTGAGGTTTTATTTATAATGTAAAATGAGGCAAATAAATTCGAATGGGGACTTCAAACTTGGATTGTCCGTTAAAAGGACAATTCCTGGCAATTGCTTATTGGATATTATATCATGTAAATGTTGGCCACAATTACGTCTGAGGTGGTCCATACTTCTTCTTCTTGTTGTACTAGTGCTACAGTCCGGTGAAGACTTGCCTCTCGAGCAAGCATTTCGGCAGCTGCCTCCATTTGCGCACTCCAAGTTGGTTGAGGTCTTTTTCCAGTTGTGTGCGCCTAGGCCGCCCTCTGTTGCGTTTTCCCAATAGCTCAGTTTCGAAGACATTTCGGGCCGGAGCAGTGGTGTCTCTACGCTCTACATGGCCTAGTCATCTTAAACGTTGTGTCCCAAGACGCATGCCATCGTACAACCTATAGGGTTTGTCGTTGAATCTTCAAGCCCTTAACGGTCCAAAAATCGCACACAGAACTTTTCTCTCAAAAAGACTTAGGGCTTCCTTATACGCTTTAAGTAGCGCCCAGGTTTCTGTGCCGTACAGGAGGAGTGGGATGATCAAGCTGTTGTACAGAGCCAGTTTAGTCCGTCGAGAGAGGGCTCTATTACTCAATTACCTCTTGAGCCCAAAGAAGCAGCGACTGGCAAGTTTGATTCGGCGTTTGATTTCGGTACTGATGTTGTTATCCTTCTTTACCACGGAGCTGAGTGTGACGCTCTGTATGAGACGTTCCTTGATAACAGCATTTACATCGTTTTGCCCTCATTAACCACCAGACCCATATTAGACGCTTCTGCTTCAATGCCAGCAAACGCCTCATTAACGGCTCTCTGTGCTCATCCAATCATGTCAATGTCGTCGGCGCAGGTTGTTGACGAACGATTTCAGGCGTTCATATGGAAGATCCAAATTTAGACGACTCGTTTGAGCAGAGCGACTGGTATCTCGGGGATAACACGAGTAATATTCTTAAAGTCCTCAGATTTTACATACATGTCCCCAGAGAAAACAGACCAAAGGCGGTGTATTCACTGTAGCTTAACGTAAAGTTGAGTGGTCATCGAAATTTCTCAACAAGTTCATTGTTCGTCTCGTAACGTCATGTTGTTGATACCAGAAAAACCACGCCCTTGGTTTTCAGCATTCAATGATTTTGATTTTGTGACGGCTGGTACTTAAAAGTCAACTACCAGAAGTGTGAAACTAGCCTTGTCGGATCTCCATCTCCCCTAATGTCTCAAGGGACACGAAAAAAAATCACTCGAGTTTGGGGCACACCTAGCGGCTTTATTCCGGCTGAAGCTTTACTCTATTTGGACGCGAATTGCCTTATACAAGACAGGGAAGACTACCCTATTATCTTCCATGTTGCACGCCGATATTGTAACTCCAATATGAGGCGGACGTCGCTCGCAAACATGAAGATATCGATTTCTGCCGGCGATAGCTTTTTTTCGAACGATACGGTATACGTTATGACGAAGTCAAAAATATAAATTCAAAGATGGATAGCTGATAAACTGACAAATTTATTTCGATGCGGAATTCGAAAGGAGATGGTGATGCGCTCTATTAAATGAGACTTCTTCTTAGAGTTGCATTGCAGTCCAAGTTGAACCTGGGAGTCGACAAAAACATGCCTCTCCAGCTAATACAGTCTCTTCCCAGTTGCCTTCATTTTCGTACCCCAACCTTGATGAGGCGCTTCTCCACTTGTGTGCGCCATTTTGAACGAGGTAATTCCCCGCTGTGCAGTCCCAATGCTTGAAAGTTCAAAGACCCCGAAGCAGTCTTTTCATCTTAAGCGCTGTAAATGAAATAAGACGTGTATAGTCAATTCTCCGACAAAACTTGGTCGAATTTGCATTTGTACATAAAATATGTAGCTCCTCGGTAAGCAGTTGCCATTAATTTGGTTCCATATTGCACAGCATCACGGAAAAGGTATCCGGTTATGCCAGCCGGTAAAGTGAAAGGCGTCCAATATTGCGTTTCAGGTCAATAATCTATTCTCAGCGAAAGGTTCCGCCCGCCAGTTGACTCACTTCTGCGACAGCCAACCTGTATAGAGATATAGAGCATTTCAACATCACTGCACTGTGCTGAAATTGTTGCGATCTTTCTCACAGATCAATGCGATTAGAGTGCTGCATGCAATACTGTGAATAATACACATCTCCCCTTCAGTCGCTTTCGTTTCACGATTAATTTTACAACTCAGTGGGCTGGATGACTTCCTGCTTTTCATGAGGCTGGCACAGCAAGAGGCAAGGTAAGAGTGTAACATATAACATAATCCTGCTGTAGCTTTGTATTTGAGATTTAAACGTTGCAGGATAGTTGGGAACCTTATAAAGCAAACTTTTCTTTGCTGTTCGTAACGCTTGAAGAGGTCAACACCGAAATGGACGAAGCGGCGAGATGAGTTTGTGTGTATGCCTAAAGTAGATGCTTCTTGAAATCGACGAATGGGCGGCACATATGCACTTCTTGGGTCTTTTTTAAAATCTACCGCAGCTTGGAAATCAGATCGATCGTGGGCTTCCCTGGGCCTTTTAGATTATTCACAGGCGTTCTCTTAAAGCGGCATATACATATCAACTAGTGCGCGATGGTAAGTAAAATTGGTCCAAGAGATCTCCATTCTTGTGGACTGGGAAAACGACATGCTTCTCTTCCACCATAGGTGGCCACAGGTGACGTTCAAATACACCATCGTCAGTTGTTTTTAAGAGTTCGTCATCAGCTCCAGTAGCTTTGTTTGACTTTGATATTGGCGCCCGGGACTAAGCTCTTGCCCATTGTAGTTGAAAATTTTTAGAATAAGGGTCTGCAGATTGAATTTTTCAAAATTCTCATCATCGACTGCCACTCTACCACGCCCTGGCAGACTTCGGTCCGAAGCTTGAATCCATCCGATAGCCTTTTGCTTAAACTTTTAAGCTTATATTTTCTTCTCTTTGACTTCACCCTTCTTATGCTCAATCATTTTCTCAGTGCTCTTTCGTCTTCCTCTTGTCCTAGAAACAGAGGACTTCCTTTGATGTAGAGTTGCCCTGAAAGCCTTCTGTTTGGCTGAATGCGCTTCTTCGCCTACCGTATAGAGTGGTCCGTCTAGTGTTTTTCTTAAACATAGATAATTATAACACTGACGGCTGTCAGCTTTTGACAGGAAGTTAGTATTTTAATAAAGCACTTTACCGGGAATGGATTAAAATACCGAAGAGCCACTTGCGTGCAGCGCGCAATGCTCTCCTAAGCCGTCTGAAGGCCATTTCGCGTCAAAGGTGGACAAATTGAAAACTGATGGTTTAATAATAATTAAGTGGCCCTACAGCCCACAATGGACCAGTGCTTACCTTCTACAACAACTACTCGTGTCTGCGTGCTACTGTTCTGTTACGAGTAGAAGGAACCTACGGTACGAGATTTGAGAAGCTTTTTTCATAGACAATTGATACTCCTTGAGTGGTGTTAGCAACTCGAGAGGTGGTGCCGTGAAAGAATGCGAGGTGTCCCGTCCGGGAATCGAACCTACACCTTCCGCATATAGGTCGACGCACTTACCCGCTACGCTACGACGACCACGAAACTAATTATACAATTTGAAAATTGATGTACTTTTCGAAATTTTTTGCCTTGGAACGATAAAAAGCCATTCACCCTGTGTATAAGAATTCTTTGTTTCGCATGTTACTTAAAAGAAAACATCGAAACCATGAGATCCAACTCCACTTGTGTGCTCCATTTTGTTAAAGGAGGTCCCTTGCTATGTTGCTCCAATGGTCCGGAATCGAAGACCCTTCAGGCAGGAACTATGGTGTCAACAACGAACTGCAGGTGCTGTACGATTCTACAGTTCGTTGTTGATTCTTCTCCTCCAGATGCCATAAACGTTGAAAAGACCAGAGACGGCACGCAGAACTTCTTCATCCATTTTCAATATAGTACATGTTTCTGCGTAGCCCATATCCCAGTACCGGGACGGGACGACGAGAGATGGGTCTGCCACTTAACTGCAAGGCTGATAAGAGTGATTTTGCTCTTGATCTCGGCACTGGTGTTTTTCTCCCTATTTACACCAGAGCTGTGGTAGACGAAGTCCTTGAATACCCCAAAGTTTCTGCTGCCCATTAGAACACACTGTCCGAAACATCGTCGTCCTTACGCATTCACCAATGGCCAGCAAAAGCCACATTGACAGGTTCCTGTGTCGTCTGCGTATCTAATACGCTACATGAGCCGTGATCTATCAATTGATGCAATTTTAGGCCTTTTGTGGCGAAAAATTAAACAATTCTGAGCAAGCAGACAAAATGAAAAACCAAGGCAGAACTGAAAAAAACACTCAAATTATGCTTAATTTTTTTTATTCACTTTCACCAAGAGAACCATCCAACAGTCTGTCCAAGTCTCACCACAGTCCAGTGGCTGTGTAGGAGAGCGGTGATGCGGCAGAGTAATGCGCTGGTGCCTGGGCATAAGTTAAATGCGAAGCTGCAACAAGTGGGACTGAGTACGTCTGAACAAGAGGAGCACTGTAGGTCTTCACAACTGGGGCAACAATCGGCTGCACCACATTAGCCGAGTTGTGAACGACAGTTGAGCTTTGATGTGAAACTGCGGTAGGCACACTCTTCACGTATGCACCGACAGTAGCGAGGCTGTGCTCCTGAATAACGGGCGATGAATACACCAGCGGAGCAGATTCATAGAGACTTGGACGAGCAGCAGCTACGACAAGGAGAACAGACAATACCACCTGTAGATTTGAGAGGGTCTTCCTTAGAATTGGACGATAGTCAAGAGATGTGTGAAATCCTTACCAATTTGAACATTCTGTATTCTGTTTCTTTCTTAGGTCTGTATTGAGAGTACAATGAACTGAATGACAACGACCAACAGTCAAACTGTTTTATAGCAAAATATTTTCAAAATATGCCCCGAGAGAGGTCGGTGCTGCTGGTGGCAATCAGCATGATCGCTATCCCCCTCCCATTCTGGCTGCCTTCAATTAAACTAATTGCCGGCAGAGTTACTGTTGACTGCTCGCCACTAACGCAGGTGTGACCCTGAAATTTTGTGGTTTCCTCTTTGCTCTCGCGTTCTCCAAGACACCAAGACTTCGAGCCGGCGATAAGCCTGCTTCAGGTCGACAAAGAATCAAATCAACAACCGGACACACATTCAAATGTGGCGTGTGTTGTGTGAATGGGCAGGAATTATCTATTTTGTGACATTGTCCCCGAGGCGGTAATGAGCTGGCCGTTCTTATGATCCACATAATATCCGACGAGTGTGTTCAACTTGAACAAGTGTCTCCAATGTTGTGCTTTCCGGTCTGGCTTGTATAAAAGACTAAGCAGTGGGCGTCAAGCACATCACAATCGATTCAACAGTCTTCAGTCTACGTGAAGTGAAGAAAGCCAGTACCACAGTCAAAATGTTCAAATTTGTAAGTGCTCTCCTCGATTTTCGTTGACTCGACTCAGACTTTAGCCATGCTTTTTTTCGATATTGCAGGTCGTCCTTGCTGCCATTTGCGCCATTGCTGCTGCCAGACCGAGCGTACTGCATTCGAGCCCACTCGTCTACTCCTCACCGGTGGTCCAGGAAACCAGTCTTGTTAATGTCGGTTCGGTGGTGAAGAGTATCCCGACCGCTGTATCGCATCAAAGCCAAACCATTGTTCATGGTCATGGTCAAGTTGTGCAACCGATCGTTGCTCCAGTGGTCAAGACCTATGCGGCCGCACCCGTCGTCAACACATATTCCGTGGCTCCAGTCGTAAGTCATTCAGTTCCAGTAACGTACTCCGCGCCCCTCACTTATGCCGCTGCCCCGGTTCATGTAGCCGCTTCGTCGCCACTGACCTACACCGCCACCACAGCCTGGTAAGGTAAGCTGATTAATTGCAATATGGATTGAAAATATTTGGACATGTGCTGATGGAAATTAAAAATAATTATTTGTTGTATTCAGAAGTGTTGTTCTTTACTGTTGGGGGCTTGTTAGAGAAGGAACGTTTGCTCGGTGTGTCAAATTACCGATGTCGTCGGCCAATCTCAACCAGAGATCTGAAGCGAACTCGTCGTGTCCGTCGTCGTCGTCGCTTGTACTAAGATTTTGAAAGAGTGCCGGTGAATTTCAAAAACATGCAGAAATATTCGCTAAATTTGTACGTTGAATACCGAATATTTCGGCGATATGTTCTGTGGTGGATGATCATGGTCCAATAGAATGATTCCTTAGGGTCGTATACAACTTCCTTTCCAGCGGCATTGCGGATGGCTTGATGTTGTGGAAATAGGCTAACTCTCCAAAACGCATTCGATGCAAGACCACGACCTTTTTCGCATTTGGTTAGGCACCCTCCCGATCGTGGTCGCGTAGCAGTGAGTTGGCGTAACAAGCCACTACACCCGTTCTAGGTTTGCAAATAACTTTTAAACCGATGATCACGTGTTTTCAGATGCCCTAGAACACATCCAGTCACTTTTTTCCGAAATCGAAAGTTTTAAGTTTTTGGGTCAATTTTGAAGGTTCGGTATCGGCTGTTCGGAGCGTGTTCTGAAACACTGAAACTCTAAATTAGCTGGGATTTCGGTCAAAAACTGAAAAATCTCAAAGTACCCAGCATCGTAACGAAAAGTCAAAAAAGTTCAAATTTCAGATTTCGAAAAAAACCGAGTCAATGTGTCCGGCGGCATCAGAAATCATGCGAAACAGCGTTTAAAGTCCATTCGGAGGTCGAGGAGGGCCCCAGTGGCTGTCGGAAGATGGATGGGATTTCGGCCAAAAATTATCGTGGCGAATAGACAAAAACCTTCAAATTTCAGATTTCGACAAAAACTGAGTTAATGTGGCCGGCGGCATCAGAAAGCATGCGAAACAGCGTTTAAAGTTCATTCTGGATTCTGAAGGGCCCAATGGCTTATTGAATATAATATCATGTAAACGTTGGCCACGACTACGTCTGTAGTGGTCCATACTTCCTCTTCTTTTTTTACTGGCGCTGCAGTCCGGGTGGACTTGGGCCAACCAAATTGCTTCTCGAGCTAGCATTATATTTCGGCAGCTGCCTCCAGTTGCGCACTCCAAGTTGGTTGAGGTCTTTTTCCGCTTGTGTGCGCCATCTCAGCCCACACCGTCCCACGACGCATGTCATCGTACAGCCTATAGAGTTTGTCTTTGAATCTTCACGCCGTCAACGGTCAAAAAGTCGAACTCTCAAAAAGACTTAGGGCTTTTAGTAGCGTCCAGGTTTCTGCGCCGCTTAGTTCTTCGAGAGAGGGCTTTATTACTCAATTGCCTCTGGAGCCCACAGAAGCATCGATTGGCAAGAGTGATTCTGCGTTTGATTTCGGTACTGGTGTTGTTGTCCCTATTTAACGCGGAGCCGAGGTAAACGAAGTCTTTTACTACCTCGAAGTTTCTGCTGCCTAGTATCAAGCTCTGTCCGAGACTTCGGTGTTGTGTGCTGCTCGATGACAGCTTGTACTTCGTTTTGCCCTCATTAACCACCAGACCTACTTACTAGACTTTAGCCGCTTCCGCCAGCAAACGCGTCATTGATGGCTCGCTGTGTTCGTCCAATCACGTCAATGTGGCGTACGCTAGCGTCAATGTCGGCGTAAGCTAACAATTGAACTGACTTTTGGAGAATCGTGCGTATGGTGTTGACTTCTGAGTTACGCACAATCTTCTCAAGAATGATGTTGAAGAAGTCACATAACATTGCGTCACCTTGTCTTTACATTAAAGGTCTCGGTGAGTTCGTTACCGACCTTGACGGAATAGCGAAAGTTCTCCATCGTCATTCTACACAAACTGAGTTTGGTAGAAATGCCAAAACTAGACATGCCACCGTATAGCTTGTCTCTATTGGTGATGTCATATGCGATCACAAAATAGACGAAAAGGTGGTGCGTGTCGATCTGTTTTTCTTAGGTCTTTTCCAGGATCTGTCGTAGAGTAAAGATTTGGTCGATGGTAAACTTCCCTGGCCTGAAACCACACTGATAAGGATCTATCAGGTTGTTGACGAATGGTTTCAGACATTCACACAATACGGTAGAGAGATCTTGTACTCGATGTTAAGGAGACTATCCCTCGATAGTTGGCGCAGTCGAAGGGATCTCTCTTGTGGACGGGACAGACAACGCTGAGATTCCATTCATCGGGCATGCTTTCCTCCGACCATATCTTACAGATGAGCTGGTGCATGCGCCGAACCAGGTCATGCTCCAACTGCGTAATCGTGTTAGAATAAAAACGAAATGATTTTGGTTGTTGACGATAACGCATTTCCATTGTTTACTTTGTTATCTATTGAGTCTTTATTTTATACATATACTTCGTTTTAGCGAGAAGGAAAATAAATAAGCGCATGTAAGAGTTCTGCTGCTTGCATGGTATAAAAACACTTACAATAAATGAATAAACAAGGCAATCGAAATCTTATAATTTTTATATTTTTTAACGAGATTTTGATGTGTCCATAAAATTTATTTTTTTAAGGGGTTTTAATATTTTCATAAATAATTTCTTTTTTCTTAAACTAGGTATAAGACCACTTTGTCACCGAACATGAATTTCTCTTTGAAATATACAAGCGGATAAGTATGTGTGTAGTTTTACTCGTTTTCTGATTTCTCTGGTGTAACTTCCGGCTTTTCCGAATTCGGGTTGACATCGTCGTTATCGTCTTTCAGATTTTCCTCACTGCTATCTAAGGGTTTCTAAAAAAAGAAGATATAAACCTGAATGAATGTATGGTTCGCATTTATTTTAAAATGAGCAGATTGGCAATTTTACGTTCTTGTAAGTTTTGTGAAATTATAAATATGAAATAAGTGTTAACAGCTTAGCAGTTTCATGTTGGTGGTAGTAAAAATTAAAAAATTCATCAGACCTCATCGTCAGTAACATTTTCTTTAGCTTGTTTATCGGATGGATTCTCTTCTGATAGTTTCTCAGAAATCTCTGTGTTGTCGGCAGACGTTTCTATAGCCGGATTATCTTCAGCAGTTTTTACTTCTGATACCGCCTCTTCACCTGATTTTACATCCTTTTCTGAGTCTTTTGCTCCTTCGTTCTGTATTTTTGATGTATATTAAAACATGTTGTATTAAAACTTTTTATTTGAACATTTAATCTTGTCTTAAACATTAAAAAGCCATTTCCTATGCATCGCACCGCTTGCCACGACAAAGCGTTTTTTTTCTTAATTTGCAATTTGCATTCCTATGCGTATAAATAAGTTACGTAAAGTTGTCAACCTATGTGGTACCTATTAGATCAAAGCACATTACACGTATATGTACAATAAATGCAAAATTATAACCGAATGCAAGTATTTTCGTAGAGTCTTCCACAACGACTAATATTAATAATGATGATGGTACCATATAATGGCACAACATCGACGTGTCTGATTGAGGTCAATATGAACAGCCAAAAATTTCGGACAACAACATTCGCACCGAAATTTAGCGTAAAATCACTCTTCCTGGACTCAAGAGGCAATCAAGTAACAAGGCGAAAGATCAGGCTGACTTAACATAACACTTTGAGTAGACATGTCCTACTCAATGTCACAGTAATTGGACGTTATTTAAACCGAATGAGAATGACTTTAGTGTTTTTCAAAAGAATAGTTCTACGTGCGATTTTTGGTTTCGTTTGCGTTGATGGCATCTGCAGGAGAAGATACAACGAAGAACTCTACAGTCTGTACGGCGGCAAGAGCCTAGTCAAGCGTCTACGCATACAAAGCTTAAGACGACTACGTCTTTAAGAACGGATGGATAACACTGCTCTGACCCGAAGATTGTTTGAATCAGAGCCTTTGGGACAACGCAGCAGAGGAAGATACAAGTAGAGAAGATTCGCGATCAACATGCGCTGCGAAATCGGAAGCAACTGGTGAGGGACTGTGCCACCTAGAAAAGCATATTGGTTGAGATCTAAGTCCACCACGAAGAAGGAGAATGGCACCACCTCAATATCAAAAAAAGAGACGAATTTTAAATAATGTAAAATTTAGCGCTTTGCACAACAGCAAGAAGCATAAGGATTTCTAAATAATCAACAAAGATAACATATTGACCAAAAATAAACAAGTTTTCGCACATTGTACTCCACATAATCCAAATCAGGATAAATATGACATTCTCCAATTTCTGTAATACACAGCCCTGAAACGCAGAAGAAGAAGCTAGGCTCTGGTCCCTTGCGGACTGTAGTGCCACTCAATTATTATCATTATTAAACGCATAGTTTTTCAATTATCACAATGAGTTATACTTTTAAAAATATTTGTTATTCAAACATGCATATTTATTTGACTTATCTACTCGTATACTGATTTTATCAAATCTATAAAACTGATCTGACGAAATCGTTCGTTTTATCGTTATTACGCTTGAAAATTATAATGTTTAGTATACAGTTTCAAGTTGTAAGATGAAGCTGAGATAGAGAACACTCATCAGCAGGTCTATTGAGAGTATACATTTGCATAAAACTAATCGACGACACGCAATAGGCATGCATAGTATCAATGCTAAAGGCAAACCTAACCTAACTAACCAGTGTATCTTCAACAGTAATTACCCCATCTGATTTCAGTTCTTTATCTGTTTCTTTTGCATCTTCAGTACTTATTTCTGCTTGAATAGACTCCTTTGGTTCATCCTTTTTGACTGAGTCCATTACCATTTCCGTTGGATTTTTTTCTTCTGTCTCAGTATTTGTTAACTCTTCTTCGTTTGTTACCGCATCTGGAGATAATTCTTCAGGTACTTTTGTGTCCTGATCTTCGTTCGATTCGGGTGCGATGTCTTTCTTTACTTCTTCATTTGCACCCGACTTCTCATCAACATCTTCTGAGGCATCTATTTCTTGAACTTTCTCCGTTGTCTCTTTCGATCCTTCATTTTCCATTACACCTTCTGCTAATTTGCTGTCGGCTTCATTTTCTTCCTTTTCTTTACTTTCTTCTTCTTCTTCTTTCGGTTTATTGTCCTCCGATGAACTCACCTCACTATTCTTGTCCATTTGTTTTTCGTCTGCTTTATCTGGCCTATCTGTAATGACTTCTTTTATACTTCCATCACTTTTTTACTGTTTTGTGCTTCGCTTTTAATAAAATCTTTTTCAGCATACAAGTTACAACAGATGCGAATATTCTAAAAATTGGCGCTCTTATATTAATGAAAAACTTACCAGGATTTTCTTGTTCTTTATCGGATTCAACTTTGCCAGCATCGGGTTCTGTTTCATTATTTGCTGGTTCGTCTGATGTTTCAGGTTTTCCTTCACCAGGCTCGGTTTCAGCAGTGTTTGCATTTTCTTCACCATTTTCTGTTTTATCCTTTTCATTCGATTCATTCGTTACTTTTTCCTTTTTGTCGTTCTCGTCTGTTTTATCCTCTTCGCCTTCCGCCTTGGCATCAGTTTCCTTTTCTTTAGCATCACCCGCCTTGATTATTGTTATTAACAATCATTGTTAAAGTATTGAATAAATTCACAAATATTATTTGAAACCGTCATACATTCTCATCCGATGTTGTCTTTTCCTTCGCTTCATCGTCTGGCTCATCGGCTTCTTTCTTTTCGGTCTTTTCTTCGGTCTTATCTTCACCTTCAGCAGTTTCATCCTTAGACTCACCATTCTTAAGGATTCAACGGAAAGAAATTGTACAAAGACAGTCCATTAATTTCATAGGCAAGTCAATATACACTACGCTACACATGCTTTTACTTGACTGCGCGAAGCTAAAGCGGCTACTTCACAACGCAACATCTCTTCGTCTTGTGATGAGAACTTTTGATTTTCAATTGTCAAGCTCTACGCACAGTTACAATACGTTCGCAATTAGTTTCTTATTAAATAACGTAGTCGTTCGAAAGCGACTGATCATTTTTTTATTAATAAACTCAATCATTTACATAAGGTTACAAAATGTATTAATTTTAAAAATAATGTCTTTTGTAGAGATATTAAATGGTTAAACAAATTCAGCTTAGCATTATTTTGCGGACAACACAAGATTGAACTAATCTTCATGACCAACGACATTAATCGATAAATAATATACATATAAAAAAATTATATATATGCGTATATTAGATGGTTAATAAAATAATTAAATTGCAGAAAGAATAAAGAGTTATTTTATTAATTAATTTTTGATTGATTAGAGTGTTCGATTGTGTTCGTTTCTAAGTCATTCAAACCTCCTTATTTTCTTCGTTTTCTTTGTTGTCCTCTGTTCCTTCGGCCGGGGGAGCATCGGTGGTTTCTTTCTCACCATTTTTCAATTCAATTTGGGCAGTGGATACACTCGTTGTATCGGCTGGGACTAGTTTCAGAAATTGCTCGAGTGTGTCGATCTCATTAGCCAAGTCGAAGGCGTCGTAGTCACCGCAGTAATCTTCACCGTTAAAGATTTGTGGAGGCAAGGGATGTCTTGGATTTGGATCGCTGACCGTAGCACCGTTGCTGCTTGCTTTTGTTTGCATAGTGTCCTTTTCGGATTCTTTGCCGGGCTCCGTTATGTCGACGAGCTCATATTTTATATTTTTGCTATCTAAAATCATGAGGACTCGCTGTTGACGTTTCTTGACCTGAAATAAAATAAAATAAAACAAAGAAAAATAAATAGAAAGGATCCGTAGAATGCATATTTATTTACCTACAATGGAAATTTGTTTTGATAACGGTAAGAAATTTGATAAAAGAAAGTCATTTAAGGTGAAGGTGGCCCTAAGGAATACACCTCGTTATATGAGGACCTTTTTCTACCACTTATATACCTGCCATCAGTAATAGAGAATACCATTTGGACTCATTAAAATAAAATAAATTGGAAAGTTCACAGTGACTTCTTCACCAGCTACTCGTGTGTGCGCGCTATTTTCAATATTTCTAATGGTGTGAACCTACAGAATATTTTTGACTCTAAAAGGGCGAAATTTGAAAAGCTTTTCATAGACAATAAATACTCTTTGAGTACTGCTAGCAAGTCGGAAGATGTGATGCCGGAAAAAAATGGACAAATCCGTGATGGACATTCAGAATCGCAACTATACTTCCGGCGTGTGAGTCGACGCATTAACCCACTACGCCACGGCACCTTGAATGCATTAACAAATATCGTCTAGATAAATTTTTAAGATTTGCACAACATCGATGAACAAAGAGCCAAAGTACTCCGAAGTGTGGAAGTGCTGATAATGTTGCAGGCAAACGTTTGGTTCCTATATTATATTACAAGAGGTGTAGCCGTATGGTTAACTTCGATGTTTAAGTAAGTGGACAGACGTAAATCAACCTGTTGGGTGAACTTTAAACAGACAGAGTCTATTAAGCCATAACTTTCCTCTATTCCTCTGAAACGATACACGTGTTTAACAAATACAAGTTTACAAAACAATGAATTTAATGCTGTTAACAGTTTAATAAATAATAATTGGGTGGCACAAGGGACCGGGGCCTAGCTTCAGCATCAACTAATCGTTTTGTGCGTGCTATTATTCTCTCAAGAGTAGAAGGGACCTACAGTTTTTTTGCCGACTCCGAACGGTGACATTTGAGCTCTTTGAGTGTTACCAACAACTCGGAAGAGGTTGTACCGACAAAAAATTCAAAGCCTTCAGTCTGGGAATCGAACCTGGACATTCGGCTTGTGTGTACTTATCCACTACGCCACGTCGACAATGGTTAATTTATGTATAATTCTAATCGTATTTCAAACCAATTTTGAAATTTTAATTGACAAAAACCTCAACTGCTCTTGAGCATAATCATTTAATAAAGCTTCTTCCCGTTCATGGTGATTTATGTATATTGGTTTAAGAGAATAACGATTGATTTTTAAAGCCCAACTCGATTTCACCTAAAAACATTGAAAGGACTCGCTTGTATGCACACATCGTGTCTGTGAAACAGTTGTGTTATGAAAAAACGCGTAAATAAAGAAAAGTTTCCGAAGATGTCCTTATCTCTCAAACAAAGAACGATCAAAGTGTTAGCATAAGAAATCCAAAAATTCGTGGTCGTTGCCAACTACAGGTTGGCACTAGTATGCGTGCTTCTACTCAAAAATTTAAAGCCCAATATACTAAACACTGAGAAATGCTCCAGTGCAAAAACCCTTTTTTCAAGAAGGTGTCATACATTTGCTGTATACTGTACTATAATTTGGATACATTTTTAAGTCTCAAACCAAACTCTTAAGAGCCAGTGTGTACATTCAAAGAAGCAAAAAAGCTGTTCTGCACTCCTGGAAATAGAATGTATGTAAAGAGAATGTAATTGGAAACCACAATACGATACAGTTTAAGGCCCCAATAACAGAATACAAGAGCATTACGTATACCAAGAAAATATAAGAAAAACCGTCTTTAAATCGGGTCGAATGAGTTCGACCGAGGTTTTGAGGAATGATGAGGAACTGTCTTCTTGCAAATATGTATTTATATACAGTTATATTTCTTTTTCGTATTTGTTTGTGTAAAATTTAACATGTACTCTTCTTGTGTTTTTGCTTGAAATTTACAAAGCTATATAAAGATTAAAGAAAAAATAAATCAATATATACATATATAAGAAATATCGTTTTATAATTGAAATAATTACATAAAGTTTGCATGTAGGATCTTGTTGTGGGTGTATATACAGTAGAAACAATAGAAACGATGAGTAATGTAACCAAGATGATGTGTGAGAAAGTTACGAGTGAAACATCGCCTGTTTCCGTGACACACTTGTACTTAAAGGTATATCCGTGCGGAGTCAATTAAAAAATATTGCCGTCCCTTTTGTTGAAACAAAAACATAGAGGATTGGTACAGAAATCACCGGTCTTACTGACTCCATATCGTAACGTTATTGTTAGCAATCGGGAAAAATCTCAATAAAATAGGTATTTGCGCAAATAACTGTCTTTCCTCATATATTAGATACTATGAAAGAAGTTTGTGTATATATAAGAGTTTCATTGCTTTTACTTAACAGTGGAATTAAAAATGTCTATGCTTATCGGATACTTCAAGAAAACAAGCTCTTAGTTCGAGAGCAAAACATAGATGTTATTAAAACGGATCAAAGCAAACATGAGAACATGTGGCATTTTATGAATTCTTAATCGAAAGATTCGCAAGCCCAAGACCTAATCTACAAGCGGGCACATATTAAAACATGTAAGCTAGCATATGTATCTGTCCCATACATGTGGAACAATTTCAAAATCTGTATAGGCCAATATATGTACATATCCATGTGCATGTATACATATTTCATATTTTTAATTTTTTTGTAAATTGTTTCGTTATCTAATAAATTGTTATCTTGACGAACGGCAACTTCTCGAATGTGCTTCATACATAAATACATCGTATGAAAATGCACTAGTAAACTGATGATTACATTCACTCAATTGACGAACACATAGTGCCACAATCGCAGCCAGTGTGTGCCAATCATTTAAAGATTCATTACCAAAACATTCGATAAAAAACAAAATAAAAACAATTGAAGCACATCAGCACATAGAGCAGTGATATTGAAGAACAACACCAAATTCGATAGATAAAACTGGTTTTGAGTCATGCCTACTGTTTGCCATCTTCATTGATTCCTGCATACAACCATAGATGCATGAGATTGGGGATATTGGCGTTCGACTTTCGTATTAATCATCCAAAATACTATATTTCTCCCTTCTACGCTGTACATAATTTTTACTTTGCAATAATATTAAACTGTTTCATTTGATTTACACACTGAATAAATCATAAAATTCAATTTATAACAGCGCGGTTTATGCTTGGCAGGGTAAGATAATTTAAACATTCTTTTATCGTCCCCTTTCGCCAACCACACAACAGAACCACTTGAACGAGTTACGGCAGCAACGGATTAAAGACCACCGCCTTAACTCAATTATGGGTGAAGAACTGAGCAAATAATATCGAATCGAAGTCGTTCCTAAATGTCTGATGCTTAAATACATATTCAATTACCAATGAGACATCCAATTGGAAAATAAAGAAAATATTTGCCCATAAACGTTGCAAATTATGCTTATTTCACTTGAAGATTTATTTTCTCTGTTTTATATTTAGGTGTGCGCGTAGTGACGTAGTCAAAACGAAATAGTAGCATACAAAAAAATGAATCGGAACAAATCAGAGGCCGCAATTCGAGTAGCCCTTACCGTCAATCCCAAGGATGGATCAATGCCATAATGGGCGCTTTCAAAATATTGCATGAATGCAAGTGCAACAATAACATACCTCCTTGTTTCCAGACATTCCACTGACATAGACTTTTAATGCCATTTTTGATTATATTTTAAAAGATTTGTGATTCACTTGTGACTAAGGAAATTGAAGGCTTTCACCACTTGAGTAATCTATACAAACACACTTTGCTGTCAATACTTGATACAGCAATATTTTCAAATAACTTTCGATTTATTTTCGAATGAGAGATAAATAAATTGATTTATCCTCGATTTTATATTTGAAATCATACACTCCACAACCTATTCGATGTGCACCGGACGACAAATATAAAAAAATTTATGTGGGCGCTAGTGATGTGTGTTGAAAAGAAATCTGCTCGTTCCTTTTTTTTTGACGTTTGTGTCTCTTGATTTTGTTTTTCTAAACAAACGGGGATGTTATACTGTCAACGGTGTATTCTGCCGGATATTCTGTTTTAATTTATGAATTCATGTGTCTGTTTTGTTGGGTGAATGGATTTAATAAGAAATAATTAATTATTTCTACTCGACTTTTTATATGCACATATCGAAGTGATATAAAGCGTTACTCCTAAGTATTCAGACTGAAAACACATCCCTTAAACAAGGCAGTATTTACATATATATCACATATGAACCTTTAGATTTTGTTGTTACCACTGTTTGGGACAACAGACACACTTATCTCTTAAATTAGCGGACTTTAGTAAAAATTAAGAATTCTCTGAAACCACTATGAAAAACTACGATACGACTGGTATCACAGTCTTCCCTTTGCGACCAAATTAAGTAAACTCCCTTTGAAAAAACGTTGTCTCAGATTAAAAAAACAAACAGTATATTTTATACTTATAAAGTAAATACGAATGCTTTTTTTAAATATACAGAGACGGTACATAAATGGAAATGCGTTAGTGCCATGTTAACAACTACTTTGTGCAGGCAACAGGAAATTAGTTCTGAATCACTATGCTATTGGATTTTTTTTCATCAGTTCTATATCTGCTTTCATCATGTCCTCGACCAGCTGAGGGAACGTCACTTTCGGCTCCCATCCAAGCTCGTGTTTAGCTTTGCTGGCATCTCCCAACAAAAGATCTACTTCCGTTGGGCGGAAATACTTATGATTGATTTTAACACGAACTATTCCGGTATCTTCTTCAACGCCCACCTCATCAACCCCTTTCCCCTGCCATCGAATTTTTCGGCCAATATATTGAAATGCTGCCTCAACAAATTCCCTCACACTGTGAGTTTCTCCGGTAGCTATCACATAGTCCGATGGTGTGTCTCTTTGCAACATCAACCACATTGCTTCGACATAGTCCACAGCGTGACCCCAGTCACGTTTCGAATCTAAATTGCCCAATTCAAAGTTTTCGAGCTGACCCAATGAAATCTTGGCAACTGAACGAGTTATTTTTCGCGTGACGAAATTTTCACCCCTACGTGGTGATTCATGATTGAACAGAATTCCGTTACAAGCAAATATATCATACGCCTCGCGGTAGTTGATTACAATCCAGTATCCATACATCTTTGCACATGCTACAAAGGAAACATTACAGAAGTCGAAAATGCAATTACTTCTACCTTACCATAGGGTGAGCGTGGATAAAAAGGCGTAGTCTCATTTTGTGGTGTCTCTACAACTTTCCCATAAAGTTCGGAGGTAGATGCTTGATAAAATTTAACATCTTTTTCCATTCCGCACGTTCGAATCGCATCTAATAGCCGAAGAGTTCCTACTGCGTCGACTTCAGCTGTATATTCACTAAGTTCAAACGACACCTTGACGTGACTTTGGGCTGCCAAATTATATATTTCACTGGGTTTAACAGTAGTAATGATTTTTACCAAGCTACTACTGTCCGTCATGTCGCCGTAGTGTAGCTTCATTCTACCACCCTTATGCGCTTTCGGATCGCTGTAAAGATGTTCAATGCGAGATGTATTAAATGTACTAGCCCGACGAATAATCCCGTGGACGTCGTAGCCTTTCTTGAGGAGAAGCTCTGCTAAATAAGATCCATCCTAGAAACATATTTTATAGATCGTAGATTATGTACAATCAATACACTATCTTACTTGTCCGGTAATGCCGGTTATCAAAGCGACCTTTCTATCATTTTTCTCACCGAGTTTATCGGTTGTATCACCGGAGCCAGTACAAGCCATATCGAATAACGTTCACACAATGTACTTTTGTTTAATCACCACTTGTAGACGGTGGCGAATAATAATCGAGCGTTAAAATTAATGTAATGCAACGAAAGCAATCCACCCAATGTCACTTATTGCCTTATCAAAACAAATATGATTTGGGGACAGTTTCGAAAACAGTTTCTTGTATGTATATGTACATAAATAAGGGACGGGCATCACTGGTTGTGTCCGCGAATTAAGCTACATACTGCATGGGCGTTATATATACTCATATCGTTTCTTTCTCATAATATTCGTTTGTCGTCAAACTAAATGGGTTCGAGTCGATTTAACATTCAATGAGAGAGTGAAATAATATTCTGCCCACTTTCTGCATGTACACTGTTTCAGTCAATATAAAATTTTGATTTCAATTAAATAATTTAAGTCCTAAATATGGGAAAAAACATGTTGTTTGACTTGGAATCATCTTAAAATAGTGATGCCAGAACGATACAAAACAAAAATGCATTGAGTGGAAAACAGAAACCAATAATGGTTTGTGGTGAAAAAGGAAATACTTACTGCGACATGTCAAGCGCACGCGAAAAAGAGATGACCTGATTTTTTGACGCTTGCGAAGCGTATGCAAAAATATCCGCGGTTTAAATAGAAGATATCATAAATTTATTTTTCCAGCATTTGAGCGTAAGCTACTCCTCCCATATACGTCCATTAATAAAATGTGTTGATTAGGCATATCGCTCATCTCAGACATCTGTTTACAGTCCGTAACAAGTGATTTAATAATTTTTTTTGTTATTAGTGAGCTAAGAGATTCAAATAATGCTCACACCACGGGGCTTTCTAATTAGATAGTACATAACAGCACGTGATCCTTTAAAAGCGTTTCTTTTTTTTCGTACTTTTTATGGTGAATGCAGGTATGAGAAGCCGTTTTATCATCAATTAACCGATAAGCTTGTGAGATCGTTGAACTGCTTCTTGCGGGACATAAAAAAAAAACTGTAGTAAACACAAAGAAGTCCCCGTGGGAATATTTTGAAGTTTTCTTGTTGACAAAGCACAACAAAATTAATCCACACCAGAAATCATTGTGACAGCGTTTAATTCCATGATTCATGCTAAGCATGCTGACTAAACATATACAAGGTGCATCAATTATTGAATTAAGATGAAAGATGACAGATAGTTTTCCGCTACCAAACAATATGACTATACATATAGTAAACGTAAACAAACATTTGTCGTAGTAAAGCTTACTTCCTTTCTGCTCGAAATCACTTGACTTAAGTATCGGAATAGGACGGAAAATATATTTAGTGGTTGCTTCGGCCCCAAGCGAGCAACAATCATCACCAACCATCATCGACGTCGTTTTCGTGGTAGTGCACGTCGTCTTTCGTGTGCAAAATAAAAAGTACAAATGTCGAATATCTTTGGTTGGTAGAGCTTTTGCCAGTAGTGTTTTTGGTTGCTGTTTCACTTTGAATTTACTTTTCATTTATTGTTCAATTCAAATTGCACATTTATCGGTATAATATGAGAAAGAAATGTTTTGTTGATTTTAAAAGCTAAATCTAAAAAAAAGTATGTGAAATGTTATGCCAAAACAAAGAGACTGTTGAGAAAAAGGAAAGTGAAAAAATAACTAACACCAAAGAGTAGACGTGATGATTGTTCGTTGGGTATCGAGTGCAAGTGAATAGTGAAAATAATTTAAAGTTCATGTGTACGCCGCCCAATTTATGTCAATTGGTAAAAATACCGTGCTATGGCACTGTTTAACAAAATATTCTTCCAATCATCATCTTCTTCGTCGTCATCGTCGTCGTCGTCGTCAACTTCCTCATCGACATTTTCTTCAAACAGTGGCAAACAATCAATTCACTCAAAGAACTACATCAGGTAAATAAATCTACAAACCCTAAGGCACTATATACACTTTTATACAATAATAACACAATAATTTGCCCACTTGCCAATTGAATTTAGCGGGCAGCTGGTTCAGAAATTACTGTGTTGCGCATTTGTATGTGAATGTGTGAGGAATCACATGACTAGGCTAGCATGCCGTACGTTTCTCCCGTGATTATTATGTCATGAACTTTAGATATACGTTCGTACGTACATACATAAATTCGTTGGTCTTTGTTTTTGTTATATTTTTGCTCAGTTCTTGTTCTTTTCGTTTATCTTGGCTTATATGTTTCTTTAATTTTATTTTGTTTGATTTTTTAAAACGTACCTATGCGAATGTGTTTGCTTGCAAAAAGATGATATCCAAAACAAAATAGGTGATATACATATACGCAGTAGTGACTCTGAAATGAAAAAGGAAGAAGTAATAAACTATTTTTAAATCTTTCTATTACGAGTAAGCACAGCTTTCCAACTCGTGATGTTCTGATAAGATTAGACTATTTCAACAAAAAATGAAAATTGTATATAGATATACAATTAAGATATATACAGTTAATCAATTAATAACTCAAACAGTAACCAAAAATTAACACATAAGAACGGCGCACTGGGTTGACTGGATATGCACTCCACTTGCACTGACTTTAGGTATTTATGCCCAAGCAATGTGTTCTTTTATTTTATTCAAATATAAAACCGTAGGGATTTGCATACATTTCTAAGTGAATGTTCGTACACTTTCGATGAAGATGCGATTTTGTACAAAATCGGTTGAGTTTATTATTCAACGGTCAATATTTTAAATGAAACAACTTTTTGAGAGATGTTTGAATCATTTTTTTCGAAATGAGAACTGACAGAAATTTCTTGGTTTTACTTACAATTGAATTTACTGATTTTTTTTATGTGATTACAACGGTCTTCGAATGTTGTTGCAAGTGCTTACAATGACATTAAGCTTGGTCCGTTTCTTATTCAATTTATTTTCTGTTTGTCCGCGATATACAGTCTACAAAACTGAAGTGGCAATAAAAAATATAGTAAGCGTATGTACCTGTATTGTGAGAGATTTGAAATTCATAAGCACTTTATCACTAGAAAGCAATTCAGTCGGCAGCTACACCTATTAAGGCAATAATGGTGTTATAGTTTTGCAGAACAAAGTGGTAACATCTTATTCAGTCTCCATGGTGTTGATTATTTTTATTTTTGGATAATCGTCTGTATTAAGATTCAAAATTTTCAATTAAAGTAAAATTTACGGTGCCAGTAAATGCTATCAACGCTGTTCACTTAAGATGAAAGTTAAAAGGGTGCAAACGTTCATGTAAGTAACTTCTCACATTTGAATTCAACTTCTTACAATCGCTGTTGAAGTCAATAAAATACATTTCTCTTTTGCAAATTAAAATACCTTGCCCTTTTTAAAATTCTACTATCGATGATTTACTCTACAATTGGTTGGCAACAACTTACATTGTATCTTTTCAAATTGGGTCAACTTTACTTATCTTGCTTACGAGCAGATATTCAATGAAAAATTCTTGTAAGATCACGTGAAGGAATGGAGATAAAAATCTACTTTTCTTGCGTCAGCGCATATCAATGAAGACAAACATTATTGGCGCGTTATTATCACTCCAATCGGTTATATATTTGTGAAAAGATCAACTTGCTGTCACTCAATGGCCACACATCTAAATGCACATGCAGGCATTTAATATCCAGCTTAGGTATCTGATCTCTCTAATAAAACATTTTTGCTTTTATTTTTGTGAAAATGTCAACCGATCTTAAATATCTGTCATGTGATATGATATACACAAGCCTGGCAGCTACTGAAGATTGTCACATGACGGAAATCAGATGGAAATAATGGAACAATTTGTCAGTACGATGGGATGGTGTTCGTTTTGAATTAACGTTATTTTAGATGCACTTTGTGTTAATAAATGCGAAACCGGGATGTTTTGTTGAAACCTATTCATTATTGATGTGACAGTTTTACATTTTGTAAAGTTCCGAAGTTTTTTTTTACATCACCAAACCATATAATGTGAAAATGTTATTGATATCAAGTTGAAGGGTGATCAATGACAGATATCACTTCAATATGTAATGCCGCAAATGCTTTTAAATCCAACAGATCGGTCACTCATTACAAATTCGTCAATCAGTCATTCTAATAGTCAGAAAAATTTTCAACTCTATTGAGATTTCAAACGTTAAACGAACCTTTATATATATATGTATGTGTGTATTATACATATTATGTATGTATGTATGCATAGGTATCTACATACGTACTAGATGCACAAATAAATTCGTTTTTTTTGCGACTTGTTTTTTTTGTGCACGTTATCATTGTTATTTTAGAAGTCATGCGTCCTCTCACATGCTACACACATCGGAGGATGTAAAGTCAATATCTGATCATGTGTATATACCGATAGCTATATTAACTGTAATAATTAAATGTGACGACTTTATTCTCGGAGCGCGGCTATCCTATGAATAAGTGTAATTTACTTAAATGATTAGAACTAACTTGTGAATAAATGTTTGACAAGCATGTGACCACTTCACTGCTTCATCAATCACTTAGGTGTATTTCCTATTAATTAATATTATATGATCAAGATTGCTGAACTTGTAGAACGAGGGAAGTGTCTCAAAGGGTAATGCTACTTACCAAAACAAAAAGACATGCATCTTCATAATAGTGTGAAAAAGTGCAAAAAAAACAACACCACACTACATGTGTACAAACATATGTGCTCCTAATGTGTGACCAACATCAACAACGGCAATCAATTTCAAGAAACAAATTTGCAATATATGTACCTATGCTTTCGTCAGAAGAAGATTCGTCGGCGTTGTTGTGAGTAATGCTCACGTGTTTTCTATATTTATCTTGAAGAACTCGCACATAATTTTCAATGTCTAGCGAGATCGCTTGCAGTGTTTGATAAACGATGCGAAGGAAAAGAGCAAATATAAAACAAAATAAAATAGTTTTGTCTTGTCATACTAACATATGCACGGTTTACATTAATATGCGGTAAAAGAAAACGCACAAAGCATGTGAGAAATTTGGAACCCATGACATTGGTTAACACCATGCGACATATTCATTCAATCGAACGATATACTTATTTATTTACTTTTCTCCAAACGCTGTTTTTTTGTTTTATAAAGGGTGATGCGTCGTGAGTTTTAATTTATAATGTAAAATAGAACACATAAATTTTAAAATGATCTTAGCATTTTTATTAGCGGTTAGAAGAACAGTTCATGGCATTTACTTTTTGATGTAATATCATGTAAATGTTGACCACTACTACATCTGAAGTGGTCCATTCGAAAGGTCAAATTTCCGTTCGAACCTAGCGACTGGTAGACATTACATGTCCCCAAAGAAAATAGACCAACGGTGTGATGTCGCACGATATGAGAGATCAATTTACCGTAGTAAAACGTGAATAACAAGTCCATTGCTACAAGAGCTGTGTGACCCGTCTTACTAAAACCAGAGCTCACTGAGAACATGTGCTTGAATTTCAGGAAACACATAATCCTTTAACATGGTGCGGAAACGGTTACCATTGATCTTTATGTACACAATCAGCTACATACAGCTGCTATACTTTTTGTTGTCTAACCGGTCAAATATCATCCACAAATGTAAGCACATCCTAAGTTCCTCGAATCCCACGAAAAACATTTCTCAAAGAACGCTGATTTTCGTAATAAAGCTTAAAAATGACAAAGCTGACAAAGCAGTATAAAAGAAGTCTCTTGTGATCTTGTCAAAATCAAACCTCACTACAACTCATTTAATACAACGTCTGCAGTGAAGTTTTACTACATAAACGAATTAACTGAACAAATCAATTCATGCATTTTGGAAATCCCATCAGTCGCTAATGCAAAGCTTCTAATTTTACATTTATTTATTTACTTTGTTTAACCTAACCTTTGTTTTTTTAATTTTGTTTTTTTCAGTCAATTTCCGTTTAATGGAGCGCAAGTGAGAATTTTGCTGTTTAGAGAATGTGATAGTCGCGGAAGAAGGCTACTCTTTGACTCGAATGCCTTGCAGAAAGTT
This sequence comes from Eristalinus sepulchralis, assembly GCA_944738645.1. NCBI lineage: Eukaryota > Metazoa > Arthropoda > Insecta > Diptera > Syrphidae > Eristalinus > Eristalinus sepulchralis. The sequence continues at coordinate 31,783,376 of OX122885.1, read as the reverse complement.
TCGCTCAAAGACTTTGAAATAAAATTAAGCAACACTCATAACATTGCAGAGGATAACATAAGTTTAAAGTCTGACATAAACGCGGCAAAACAAACCTTCAAGGGTCATTTGAGTGGATTTGTAGAATCATCAGATGGATTCTTATATCGTGTAAGTAGATTACAAATTCTATGCCTAGATTGTTCAACTGAATAAATGTTGAAAATAAACAGATAAATTAAGAAAAAATTGATGGGCTTTTACATATACATACATATATGTATAAAACTTAATTATTCTGTTTCAACGTATTTCATTTCAACTCTTAAAAGTGTTGTTGCAATAATCTATTGCTTCCTGATCGGTTCATAAATAGACTGTTTAAAATTTGCACAATGGCTACAAATAAAAATAATTTTACAAACTAAAATTATATGTTTATATTTTCAAAAACAAAGATGCACAAACCTACATCCCCCCGCTATGACGTATCACACTGGATCTATTCATTCATGTTTCTTGGAACTCAGCCAAATATTTTGTGTTACACTTGAAAAATGCGCAATGAACGCATGTTAAGACACGGAAAAACAACGTGATACCCGTTGGGGTTTTGAGGCAGGGTACATTTTTTTTTATGCCGGCACCGACTCAAGTTATTATTAAGTTGACAAAACTCATGTACTACGAACGTCCAAATTTTTCACAACGTCATCCAGCTTCGTAAATATGCTGTGAACTTCCACGGTAATAGGAGGTGTTTGTTAAAAATTAACAAAAAAAAAACAATTTCTAAATTTTTTTTAAACTGAATCTTGTAATAGTTGTTATAATAAGGGATGTGATTTGTTGCAAAAGTGATTTTCCAAAAATATATAAACAAGACAAAGTTTATGATAAATAAAAGAATCTCATCATTTTTCTGTATCTCCAAATGCCCTTGAGAGTGAACCTAAGTTGTATGTTCTTTGTTTACCCCTCGAAAAGTATTATTTTAGCCGGTAAGCCGGCAATCTTGCAGATGTCATTTGATTTCATTCAACTTCCACTTAAACAAACTTAATTGAAGTAAACTTCTACACCCGCATCACTAAACCCATTAATTTCTTTTCTAATTCCTGATGCATATGAATTGAAAAAGAAGTGTGTATGTGAAGATGCTATTATGGTGTTTGGACTAATGAATGTCGTGTGATTAATAAATTGTTGTGTAAAGAATTCCTTCATTGGGCACTATATGTATGCGTATGCACATTTAAAAGTGAAATGAGATGTTAAATATTCAACCATATTGGGGAAGGGTACAATATTCCCAATCTGAAACGATATGTTGCATCTTTGAATGAATTCCAAATATAAATACAGTCTAACTCCCGCTATGTCTATGTTTTACTACATGATTTTCAATAGTCCGAGAATTCCAATTCGGAATTCCGTTGTATTCAAAGATTTTCTTTATTTTGACATGACATATTTTTTGTAATCACAACTTCGAAAGCGTCCCTTAGATGCTATTGCATTAGGAAGGCGACCACTGGTTAGACCCAGGGCGAGGTGGTCCATCAACTCGCCTGATTGCACTTGGCAATAGCTTCAGATGAGTTGAAGTCGATGACGAAGGATCGTACGGTCTCTGTTGCGTGTATTGTCCCCACGACCTTTTATGCGGAACACGCCGGTTAACGAAGATCATATTTCAATCATCAAATCAACCAATACAGTATTAACCATAAACACATTGATAAAGGTAGGACCCTTGTGTGAATGTTACGATCGCATAATTTTTGACAATCATGTTGACCTGTTTGTTTTTTTTTTTACAAAAATAAACATAAATCAATACAATTCAGAAAGTATTATTATATGCACATAGGAACAAACAGTTTATTGCCGTGAACGGCTAAATGAAAGTGTCGATAAATTTAATAATACATATGGATTAAGGCTGCCTGAGAAGTTGTGACTACTGACCGTACACAAGGTATTTGCAGAATATAACAAAACAAAAGATAGCAAACGTAAGCAGAGTCACATGCTTTCTTAACGGTGAAAACGTTTCTAGTTGCTAGATAATGTGCTTTAAAAATAGAGTATTGACACAAACAACTCAACGTAAATGATAGCCACCGTTAGCTGGTACCAGCAACACTTTATTGCCGAAAAAATGATATGAACGGTATTAAGTATATTAATACATGTAAATGAGTGATTAATTGTGTATGTCATTGACATTGGCCTTTCAATATTTTATATTCAATTTTAAGCTATCACTATATACGGTTACGTGTACAAATACACATTTAAAAAAAACTTCCTTACGAATCTAAAAGGACGAAAGGATGCAATTAAAGAACTACTACATATTTTGTGTTTTAGTTTTCCTCTCTTATCTTCTCTTTTCTTTTTTTTTTTAGCATAACCGCCCCAGCTCAGTGGACATCCCCAGCATCGGCGAAATGGTTTTCGGTGCACTTGCGATGTCATTTCGTGGTACAGCTCTTAAAGTTCATTGGCTGCAGTCACCCACAAGAATGCTGTGCTCCCAAGTGTTTCTTTCTCCGACAAATGTTATGAACAACAACATTACATCGCATCACATTTCAGTGGATCATTTAACACCGAGAAATTCAATAACAAGTGATCACGGATCTGTCGATGGATTTTCGATGAACTCTTTTTGCTTAGGCAGAAAGAACTCGAATGTTTCAGAGAGTCAATCATATTGCACAAATCCCTTAGACGTTCCCGATCCCAGTTTTGATAATGGTATTCCCCGATACTCCGCAACCTACAGCACTGGAGACTCAGGCTACAGTGGAGGCACAACCTCAAACGACCAATGGACAATTACAACAAGTAGTTTATCATATCAGTATTCAACTCGAAGTAGCATAGGATCCGTAATATCTGACGCAGAATCGATGCGGAAATTTAGTCTAGATTCCTCTTTTTTCCCGTCGACCACGCACAGCAATGTGTCGAGCGATGGTAGTCTGCAAAGAAGAATCTCTCGGAATCTCCTCACATCATTTGAGAATCAAAATTCTCTTAATGATTTCATAGGCTTTTTGAGTGATAATAATATACACGGTGCAGGAACAGCCCCTCAAACGGCTGGCGGCAGTGAAGGCTGTGTTGCTCCACAATATCGAAGAGCAAGTTGTTCAAATGAGAGTCGCAGTAACCCAGAGATTGGTCGCCGGCGTGATAATAATCATTTTCATAAAGCTTCTCGAAGAGCTAAACTGGGACTAGCCGTTTGCATAACAATGAGTGAATCTTTTGAAGAGGAAATGGAGTTGTTCTGCTCTGAGCATATTGCTCTTTTAGAATCGATGTTGGGCCGCTTACGGTTATCATCAGAAAAAGCTTACATAAATCATAAGGACTTTTTACAGGTAACTAGTTTTTGGTATTTTATTTAAATGGCAATAAAATGCAATAACTTTTTTTCTAGATTATGGTACGTGCATGGCAAACGACTACGCAATGGATTGTAGATCTTTTCACAGCACCGCGAATAAATGTACCTGTCTGGCTCAGCATAACGACAAGTGGGAGTAAACATTCCAAAACCGTTGCCGATCGTTTCATACGCGATCTATGCTTGCTGCTATCTGTAGCAGATACCAAAGACACAAATTTGTATGTAGCTTTGCTTTAAATAAAATTAAACTTCATTTTGAATAAAAAAAAAAACAATATTCTTGCAGCTTCGTAAGCACTGTCCTGACAGCCATTCTGACCCATCATCTCGGCTGGGTATCAACAATTTCAAATATAAATTCACCCTCAAAATCGCGCGCAGTCGCAATAGAACAAAGAGCGAAACTTCTTGAAGTCTCGCAAAAATACCCCTACAATGTCCTGTGGGCCCAACTGGGAGACTTATACGGAGCAGTCGGCACTCCACCAAAAATTTCTCGTACCATCATTTATGGCACTGAAAAACTGCACACAGAACGGCTTTTGAACGTCCTAACCTATTTCATTCGGTGCGGGGAAGTCCGCCGTTCGACAAAGAAAGAGGTTTTCAACAAGGACAGAATCAACGATTTAATAATGAACCAAACAAATGACCAATCATCGGGAAAAAACTCATATAGTAGTAGTGTAAGAAATAGTTTCTCGTCAACAAAATCGAATTCCGCATCATCTTCGAACAGGTCCCTCGGGCTAACCAGAAATACAACATGTAAAACGAACCTCAACGCCTTAACGAGCAGCAATGGAAACCTTTCATCTGAGCAGACTGATACTAGTGCAGTGAACATTCACAAAAAGAACGATATCCCCAATGTATTGGCGTTTCGCGAATCACGACTCGTGCAGCAAGAGTTAAGAATAGGCAACTACTCGATGGACCCTGGGATCACAAAGAGTTCTTTGAATAACAGGAAAGAAGAAGGTATTAAGCGAGATAGAATAAAGCTGACAATAACAACCCCAGAGAACATCGAAATGACCGTTGAGCCGTCAGAATCCGACGAATCCAACATTGAAGATGTAGTTGAAGCAATTGAAATAGAATCGAATGAGGGAGATGATAAACGGAAGCGAATGCATGCTTCATTTTGGTCCCTTCCGGTCAAAGAGGGCCTAAGTTGGGTCGACTTAAATAAACTGCCACAGTTGCCTATGAATCGAAAGCTCGAAAAGCGATCGACCAGCTGCAATGTCTTACGAGAAGTTGGGAAGAATGATGTTGACGAATATTTAGAATTAAAACCAATGAGTGATAAGCACATCAGTCTATCCGTTCTGATAACTGAAAATAGTGTTGGCAAGTCTGAACGACTAACCTGGGGTATAGAGCCGTTTAAAGAGGCAATAAGCCTGGAGGAGGAGAAACACTTTGAGATTCAGCAGAAAATCGTCGAAAAAGAACGTGGCATAACCAAAGATAAGAATAGTGTTGTTTTTGTGCTGGGAGAAAACGAGGCTTTAGTGAATATTAAGCGCAGCAACGAAGATCTCTCGCAGGTTGATTCAGCTACCCAAACGCCAGTGCCGAAAAAGGCAATGTGTCCGCATCACCATCATAAGAAACATTCCGGGGTGAAATTCGATTTCGTCCAATTCCCTCAAATCTATGCAAACTATATGAAAAGCAAGAACCTTAGTGACTGCGACTTCATGGAAAAACCACAGAAAATAGAGAACATGCACCTATATGGCGAAAACAGCAGTGCAGGGACAAGTTCTTTACCTCCAATCATCAAGGAAGAAGAAGTGCTCACAGATTACTGCGAAATTTGTCAAAACTCAAGTGGCAGCAAGTCATATCAAACTCCATCGAATGCAACTGAATTAGAATTCGATACTGATGACGATCATTCCGTTTATAATAATCAGTTTGAAAGCAATACCGGATCAAGACCCCTAGTGGAGAGTAGGAATGTTAAAGTGAAAAGAAATTTTAAGCAGTCGGAAGTTAATGTGATTGTACTGCCGATACCTGGTACCAAAGAGCAAGAAATGGAGGAAGATGCGGTAGCACGTTGCGACATGAAACTGAAAGCTGGATTCATTCCATCGCTATTTTTGAGCATGAGCGATCATTATGTCTCCGATATGGTTTTGCAGGTAAGTCTTAAAAGATTGTGGAATAATTTTTTGTAAAGTTACTTTATTTTGTCTTGTTTTTTTTTTTACCAAAGGGAACATCAGCACCGCCACATCAATGGGAAGCGAGTATCAAAGAAGACTTGGCACTTGCCACACATTCAGCATCTTTAATATCAGCACGCACTGAAAATGTGGCTGTGATCGCAGATATGGATAAATGGTAAAATGTACATGGCAGTCCTCTTTGCAAAATTGACACATTTTGTTCCACATTTCAGGGACGTAAAAATCATATCGCCCCAAAGTCAGATGCTTCCCTATTCCAATGTAGTAAGCGGTCCAGTTGGAATGTCGCAACTGGTCGCCTCGATGCTCGAAACAGTCTACACCATGAATAATTCCGGAATATCATCATATGATGTAAGTCAGATATCATATATGATTTTGCTATATTACTGAATGTTATATTCACAGTGTCTATCGTTTTTGGAATCAAAACTGCAAGAAATCTACATGCATTCAGAAGCCCTTGCAGCCTTCTTACTTGAAACTGATTTTTGTTCCTTAAGTGCAGTGACGTCTGCGTTGAATCTAACTGAAAATGATGTCCCACTTCTTCTATCAGTAGCATCAATACACACGCCGCAAATTAGTAAAAAATGTGGCATAAGCTTCAGATGACATCTCTCTAACTATCTTTCCAGTCGATAACTAACTAACTGAACTTGTAAATTTTGTATAAAGAAATTTCGCATCATAGTAGTCCCTCTTTTTCCACAAAAATCAAAGAAAAACAAACAAAAGCAATACTCCTTAACATCATTACTCATTTATCTAATTCACAAATCGCACATACATTCATTGACTTTGTGATATTTACTGCATAGGTATTATAGAGATTTTTCAAATAGACGATTTCTTACTTGATACACTCTGTTAGTATGAAAGGAATAAGTTAAATAGACTTTGAGTAGACTTAAGGTGTTAAAAAAAGAAACAATATCTTAAGAAATTAATTATTTATTTATTTTTGCAATTACTTTGTTTCATTTCGGTTGTAAGCAGTAGCGGAAGATTAATTTAAGAATAATTTATATTTGTATTTTTGGAATATAATAAAAAAAAAATTAAAGCGATCTTTTATTATTCATTTTCTTACAAGTTAGGATATGTTCTTTGCACATCAACTATCAATTTGCTTCCAAATTGCTATTGAAATGACTTTTGAAATGATTTCCATTTTACTGCTCTTTCTAGTTTTATGGATGTAAAACGACTAATGGACATATGCATGGATGTATCGGGAATCTCTTAATACCTAAGAGATGAAAGATACACCTCACTGCAACAGTCCTTCTTCTTTTGGTTATGATGTGGTCACAACTTTGAAAATCAGAGTGTTTCCCACACACACTTCTGGTGTGACCTGCTTTTGAGAAGTCTGTGTAATTTATTGTTCGTCACAGAAATGAACCAGGATAGGCGTATGCGGTGAACCATCAGTACTGCACGTTTAGGATAAGATGTTTTGTGTTGATTAGCCTTAAATAATAATAATTGAATGGCACTGCAGCCCACAAAGTACCAGGACCTAGCTTCTACAACAACATCGTTTTGCCGGGTCCAAAGGGGGAGATTTGAGACGCTTTTCATAGACAATTAGTACTCTTCGAGTGTTGTCAGCAACTCGAAAGAGGTGGTAACATGAAATTTTCTAGGTGTTCCGTCCGGGAATCGAACCTGGGACCTTAGGCGTGTGAGTCGACGCATTTACTACGCCACGGCGACCACTAAGAAGGAAAGCCTCGTGTCATAAAATTATCTTGCACTTGCACTTGCGGTCCCATTATGAGTAATATTCTCAGTCTGGAAATATACAAAAATATACGATTTTGACCAGTGGCATTGGTGCCAGTATTTACCTATAACTAGACTTGAGTCTGGACTATACGTAACTAAATAAAAACTATAGACATGAACCGCAACCTTGAAAGAAAATTTAGGACGCTTATAGAGGCTTCTGATTTAATGTTTTCTTATTTCACTCTGACTACATTTCTTTCTTAACAAAAAATATTTTTTTAAAAACTAATAAAATTTAGAAACGTACGTACAGGATGTACTTCCGCTTAGATAAATCAAATCTTAACGACAGTATGTTCGATGATGTCTAGCGTCTGCATGCAGAGGCATTCATAAATTTAATAAGGAAGATAATTTCACTCTGTGTCCAGAATCTAAGGCCTATGGATACAGATGTCTTTTGCGAAATGCTTCCACTAACATTTTCTTTTTTTTTTTTGTTTGTAAAGAGAAAAGAGATTGAACAAAATGTTAGGGAAATTGTGCTTTTCGCATTTGATGTTGTCACGCTTGTGATTTTGGTGTTAAACCTCAAGTCATTTAAGCCAAATAACAGTTCAAGGACTTACTTTAGGACTACCTATTTGTAAAACAAATAAGTTGGATGTAGAGCACACCTTCCCTTGAAAAGCAACTTTATTAGAAGTGATTCGTCGTGATGCTTGATTTTCAATAGAATACTTTTTGTTTTTACAGATAACGCGCGACTCCTATGTATTTAACTTCTTCGTCATATTTGTTTAGTATCGTTTCGCAAGTCATCGTGGAAAGAGTCACACGACAACAGCGTCTGCAGATGTATTACGAAAATCAGCATTCTTTGAGAAATGTTTTTTTCGAAATTCGAGAAACTTAGAGTGCGCATAATCTCATCGATCTTGCCAATAACATTGACAAATTTAATTCCTAGTGTACATTAGAAGATAATACTCAACCGGTTGGACAACCGGTCGGTTGGACATTCAACTGTAGCTGACAGTATTTGAGAAGACGAAGCGATTCGTCTATTTGGAGTATTTTCTCCAGGGATATGTAAAGTCTCAGATCTTCAGGAATAACACAGCTCTGATTGATGCCTTGAAAGCCAACACTTTTCATGTTGTTCGCGAGATACCAGTCGCTATACCCGAGTCGCCAAAAATTTGACCTTGTGAATAGACCCTTCTTCGAATCTGAGCCATTGGGACAACGCAACAGAGGACGGCCCAGGATAAGGTGGCGCACACAAGTGGAGAAGGACCTCAACCAACTTGGAGTGCGCAACTGGCGGCAGCTGGCGAAAGATCGTGCTGGCTGGAGAGACATGTTGGTTGAGGCCCAGGTACACCCCGGACTGTAGCGCCACAAGAAGAAGAAGAAGAATAGACCCTTCACATGAAGCCGTGTAAAACGAAACAACTTTTTTTTTTACGTCCATACAGACAAAGGACAAAACAGACGGAAGGCAATCGCAATACTCGCAAAACAAAATTAATAATACCTATGTACTGATTTTAATAGAGTAAGTTTATTGAATGTTTTATATAAAAATACATGAGAGAAATTATTTAGAGTAAGTCAACCGAATCATCGTTTCCATAAACCTAGCTTGAGTTGATTTCGTTTATTGTGAAATATGTATGTGTTGATTCATTTATTCAATGCAGCAATGTAAACAATTTATAAATAAAGTCTTTATGTACTAATATCACATGCCCAACAAAACCACTTTTGCGTGCGGTATGTACTCGTAACTATAAATATGTTTCTGATGTTAAATGGCTGTTGAAAAAGTTGTAAGATGATTCGTCGGCGTAGATGCACATGAAACAAAACAAGCACGCATACAATATTAAATGATGAAAAGCCTCGACGGAGTCAACGCTAAAATTAGGCAGACAGATAACTTTCTGTAACTCGTCTTGTGCACTTTGCTGTCCTACATGTTTCAACGTGTATAAGACACTACAGTACTTGCTGCGTTGCAAGCCCATAATCGCTTGGTGATAAAAAAAAATGTCAAACCAGTTGAACAGACGCAAAAATAACAAAACGAATTTTGAATTTGGTCCCTTCTCTGATGCTCTCAGAGAATTCGAATAAGTAGAAATTTTCAAAGCACATCCATCTGTTACATTAAGTCCTCTGTTTCGAATGATTTTTTAAAGATTATATGCTAATGGCGCAACATATTTGTTCATGTTTCACGGTAGAATTGTTTGGCAAAAGTATTTACTCCAGAAGAAGTAAATCAATGGAATTTAATAATGAAATCTAAATTCAAAATTTGTTCTAATTATACTTTATGTTAAGTTAGTATTATTTTGTTCTTTACATAAATTTGTACGTATTTATTTAAAAATATTACTACTTTAGATTTTCGGTATTCTTTTAAGTTCCCGAGAAAGATCTCTCAAGACTAAACATTCTTAACATATTCAATATGTAGAAGGCAATATAAATTCTACGCTTGCTAAATAAATAAACTAATTTTAAATGTTCCAAACTTGTGTAAAAATATTACCCCTTCTTTATGTGACTTCAATTTGGAATGGTTAACAGAAATATTTCGATAATAATACTAGATACCGCAGTAGGTTAAATTAATTTTTTGTCTAAGTGTTTAGGAGTACCCGTTAGCTGATTTGAGTTGACGGCCTCGGGAAGCGCATGTTCACAACATTGTGTATTTGGATAGTTTTGTTTTGGGTCGTGGATGCTATCAGTTGGATTAGATGTAGTTTTCGACTTGGAAGATGAATAATCTACTGATTTCAAGACCAAGGTTTTCGCCTCTTGGTCAACATTTTTTGATAAGTTCCTTGAAATGTTTTCCATATAAGATGGTTGCAGCCAAAACCGACGGGTGGTTAGCATAAAGAAATCTTTTACGTTTATGACTCCGTTGAAAGATTTTGTGCAGAGCGCCCCAAAAGAATCATATTCATTTGGGACAATACCATCAACAGAATTTTCGAAGTAGCTAAACATTGGAAACCAAATTCTGGTGCGATTTGAGTCCCGTGACATTAAGGCCTGAAACAAACAGCGAACTCGTTAATAAATCGGTCAGGGCAACAACTCTATTCAAATTTACCTGATTGTTTGCTAATGTATGATAGTAAAGGAAAAGTCGTGAAGTTATGTAGAATGCAACAAACACATCGATGGAGTAATGCTCGTGTGCGGCCAAGATAAAGAATATACCGAACATATTGAGTAACCATGTCATTGTGTGTAGGAAATAAAGATTTCTTGGGGTATCTGGAAGTATATTGGATTATGAAATTGTGAACGCATAGGTCCTGTTTCACCTACATTCGGTTATGAAGAAGTTCAAAAGTGTTAAGGCCACCGTATGTCCGCTAAACATGTAATCACCACAGGTGCGTACACCTTGAATGGACATACCTAAACCACTCCAAATCGTGTAGGCGCGCGATATTCTAAGTGAAATGGCTTCTGATAGAGTCAAGCTAAAAGAGTAATTTGGTGAAATTCTATTTTAAAAATAAATGTTTTACTATTTTAAGACTTACTCATTATCATCGACTTTGTAGTCATTTTGATTACATTGCAAATGTGTTCCAGGCACACTGAGCGACGTTATTAACATAGTAACACAGCGCAAAAGGAACACAGTCCCGGCGAGGGCAAAAAAACGACGCAATAGTACCATACGATATTTGTGAAAAATACAAACGCAACACCATATACTAAATAATACAGTGCCGGTTATTTCGCACATATGAAATGCCCACGGTATGTGGGGTACATTATCAAGGAATATATCTGGAAGGGGAGGATATCTTTTCATGTCTGGCACTCGTTCATGCACTATGACCATCACAAACGAGGTTATCCATGTTACAAGGAATGAGTAGCCTGGAAAATAGAAAAAAAAGGTTATGCACTAATAGCTTATAAAATCTAGTTTATTAAAGTGTGCAGCTTTGGTGAATATTGCAAAAATGTAAAAATATGCTTTATATGGTTGTCGTTCACGAGTACGAATTTTGTAAAACACTGGGCTTAAGTTTTCCTTATATCAGTTTATGAATAGTTTAGCATATCGAAGTTGAAAAACTGTTTAATCCAGGGGCGTGGGATGAGGTATTGGGGCACAAAAGCACCTTCGTAGTTAATAGTGCTACCTGAAGAAGTGCTTTGGTTTGAACATACATACATTCTCTGCATACTAAGTACCACTTGAATTAGACCACAAACAAAAGACTTTGATAGCGAACAATAGCCATATTTCATTCCTGACGATGGTTATCAAATCGAACATTTCGGTTTTTATTTTCCATTTTCGAAACAGACATAAAAGGAACATTAACATGATAAGTTCTATTAATACAATAAATCCCAATATCAATCTTGTTGTAAACAGAAGTGCGTACATTATGCGTAAAAAACCCTGGCACCCAAAAGCCAAAAACACAAACAATAGCTGACAATAGCATACTACTTAAGATTAATATTCCGAGTGATAACAAATGCAAAGTCGTATTTGCTTTGGACTTTAAACGAATTCGATTAGTTGGCATAGGACTAGTGACGTAGTGCACATATGTATGTCGCTGAATTAATAACACCCAATCAAGCAGCAAACATTTGCCATGAATAAGCACACATGCAACTGATCAATACAATATACATATGTTGTTTTTATTTTTAACAACAATTACTTGAGAGCTAAACTGTTTTGTATGTTTTGAGGGTTAAACACCTCACACAATTGAATTTTATTTGTGTAAATCCATATCCAACATGCATACATTTAGACGACTTTCTTTGAAGTACACACGTTTTTGGTGTAACAAAACAAAAATTTAAATAGCACGGCTTTGTCCGTTGGGGCAGTGCAAACATTCATGCACACCCTCAAAGCTAGCACACATATCCAATTTGTATAAAAAAAAAAAAAATAGCAAAACAGCTGTCTTGTTTACACTTCTTGTACGCTTATCGGGTTCAATTATGTCGAAAGACATTTAATATGCTACCAGTGAACTTCTAACGTAACACGCTGTTGTCATTGCAACAAATGAATGTCAGCAATTTATGAGTTATTAGAATGAGATACTACTGCAATTCAATTTATCTACATATTTGCGCACAAGTAATTCAAAAGAATTTTCTTTTCTGATTTGACTCATGACTACACCCGACACACACTGGGCTTATGGAGACAAGAAAACGTTTTCAATATGCATATTTCTAGACCCAATTTAACGTATATATGCAAAAAGTTGAAGTAGTTCAATTCTTTGTCATTCTTCTTTACGCAAGACTAATCAAGTCTCACCGGAAGTATGTAAAAGAAAGCAGACATATCATGGCTGTGATTCTTGGTTTTAAATACATCTGGTCAAGGATCAATTGTCATCGGTTAAATGTTAGATTGATGACAAGCTACAGATATGAGTAAGCAGACACGTTCCTTGTTCTTACCTAAACTTATGGCCGTCTTGAAAAACTCCGGAGGAATGTTTGTCGCTCTTCCATCCACAGATAAAGGTGGTGAGATTCTTTCATTGTCATTTATTTGTTGATGGTGTGATGTATCATAAGATGAGTATGACGATGTGCTGGCATATTGTTGTGAATTTATTGGATGTAGAATTCTATTATGAACCGATGGTATTGGATTTGTACCATCTACTGATAAAAGATCGTCAGCGACTAAATATGGTTTTTGAAGGCTTCTCACGGAGATCCATAATTTTTTTAAGTCACTAAATTTTAGTGGATAATTCAGTTTATAACGTAAATCCCGAATATCATTTTCAGTTAGTGCGAGTAATGTTCGACCATCGATTTCTTCGGAATCCAGACAATTAAGCACAAATTCACTTAGATTCTCTTTATCCCGTGCCCAAGAAACGACATCATCTTTTGACCATTCTGTTACAACAACATTATTCATATTGTCTAAATGGCAATTGAATAACGACTGTAATTACAATTACTTATTGATTAAAATGGGAAACTAAAATGAAAGGCTGCGGTTTTCACATCAATTTGCAAGCGCTCTGTAGAATCTAGCTCAACTGAATGACATATTTACGTAAAAATAAAGTTATTGTCAAAACTGACGTTTTGGATTTTAGCTCTGTTTAGTTACTCGTATTGTCTCCCATTCTTAGTACAAAAGTATCTTATTGTTGTTCGGGTACTTGTAAATTTCTTGGGATTTCGGCCATGTCACTTCTTTGGTCATTGAAATAGGAAATTTTCAACGAGTACCCGAACAGCCCTTTTCCTCAATTGATGTATGTTCAATGTGTAAATAATATTCATCATTAATTCTGCTATTATACAATTCAATCATTTCAAAATTATTTTGGTATTCTTTGTCATTCATGCAATACATAATGAATTATTATTTTGATAAATAATTGAAATTTGCATACTTTATATTTAAATGGAAGTAATATCGCGGAGTCTATGTGGGATCCAATTAGAGTATCCAATAAAATATTTTTAAAATAATAATAATAAAAGAAGATTATTTTAATTGTTAAAATAACAATGTGAAAATACATATGTAAACCGATTTCTGGGTGATCGACTGTCGCAGCCTTCGTCTTAACACAAAGGTATCCAACTATTCAATACGTAAGTAACATAACTTCAACGGATTATATTCTTCAATAAGTTGTTGGAAAATGTGACAAGGTGAGGTAGTTAGTACACACCGTAGGTTCAAGGTTCGGACTGAACGTTCATCCCGTACATTTTCACGGCATCACCATGTTGCTGACATCAATCAGTCTATTAAGATTTCGGCATTCGGAGTCGGCAGCAAACTCTAGATCTTCTCTCATTCGTAACAGAACAATAGCACGCACAACACGAAGTAGTAACTGAAGATGCTAGGCCACTGTCCCTTATGGTGGGAAAATCATTCAAAAATTAATCAATAACGTATGTAACTTTTAACTCAAAATATCGGCTTTAATGTTCAAATTATATTAAATTAAAAAAAAATATCCATTGTGAATGCAACTCCAATCACATGTGAATAAAAGATATTTTTTCTTGTATTATTTTTATTATTACATAATTGTGTTTAAATATATTTTTTTCAGTTACTTTCAAATTAAAATTGTACAGCCATGTCTGTATAAATTAGAAATGTTTTACTTGCTATCTACTATGTCACAATTTTTTAGCGATCACGTATGTTTTGAATGTTATCCTTTTTTTATTTTCTAAATAATAATGTTGTTACATTCATTTTAAGCCAAAGCATTATTTTTCAGTATCCTGTCCATTTATTTCTCTCTCTCTCTCTCTCTCCCTCTTTTCTCAGTGTTAATTTATATGTGTGTAGTATTTTAATGAATAATAGGTTCGCGGTTGCGTTTATGCTCAATTTTTGTATGCTTGTTTTTACTTGATTTAACTTGTTTTTTTTGCTTGAAGAAATTGAAATATGTATTAGAAGAAGACGTAAAGCGATTTTATTCCTTGTAAACGGTTGTGTCCATAGGACTAGCTGGTTGGGCAAACGAAGTTGTAGTGTTTCCTATATTTGAAGTGAAAGCTGAGAGCGAAGTATTACTCGTATTCATTATGCTGCTAGTAGAACTACTGGACGAATTATTTAGGCTAATATTCATCGGATTAGATACATTCGAATTATTCAAAGTGCTTGTAGTATTTTGTCTATCGCCTCCTCCTCCCCCACCGCCGCCGGAAAGATTTGATAAAATGCTGTTATTGAGGTTAACTCCTGCTGCGTTTGTTCCCGAGAAATTCTGAGAAGGGCCGCTGCCCAGGAGCTGATGATTAGTTAAAACGTTTGGCGCTGAAGTATTTAGTCCAAACAATGGTGTTGGTAGAGCTGGCTTCACAAATCGTTCACTAGTACGACGGTTCTAAAATAAAGAATTACAAAAATTACTTTCTAAATAAAATTTAACAAACATGTAACCACATAAATGCGATATTTAACGGTAATTAAAAAATGAAATCATTAATTCAAGTAGTGTAATGGGACAAAGACGTGTAAGTGTTTAAAGAGCTATGATGCCTTTAAATAATTTTATAGAATGAATGGTTTCAATTCGCACAGACTGCACATAATGCAACGCAAAAAAGTTTCCTTCCAAAGTAAATTATTTGCTTTAAAAGGGAACGTTAATAGCATTAAGCACGGATTTGTATCATTCATTACGTTTGAGTTTTTAGTTATTAATATATGCATAGACAATTTTACCACAATTTGGCCGCATGCGTAGCAACGGTTTTGTTGGGCTGCCGTGCCTGGACTTAATGGACGGCTATTCGATGGACTATGTGGCACTGGACTGCTGATTGTGCGTTGGCGATGTGGTGCGACACCTCCTCCCCCTCCACTAGTACCCATTCCATTTCCACCACCTGAGCCTGTACCACCTCCCCCACCATAGTTTGCAAGAATGTTTTCATTGTAAAAACGTTCTTCGTCCATTTCCAATGATGACTCAGATTCAGATAAATGACGGCATAACGCTTCACGCCGTTCAACCTCAAGTTGTAATTTACGTTGCAGTCGCAAATTCTCCTCGCGGATGGACTTCTCTTCTTGAGCGAATTGTTGCATCTTTTTATTAGTTTCTTTTTGCGCTGCAGCCAAATTGGCGCGTAGTCTTAGCACTTCTGAGCGCAGTGTTTGAATGTGAGCACTTAAATTGCTGGCAGTGTCTCCGTTTGCACTATTTATATCCCTTGGTGTGGTTGGGTCAGATACTGGCTGATCCAATTTGATTTGTAAGGAACGTTTTTCCGTCTCCAATTTGTCCATGCGCTTCCAGAGTTTATTAACTAATGCCTCTTGCTCTTGCTCTAATGTATTCTCTAACTCCACCATTTCCCGACGGAGTTGCTCCAGGTTTGTTTGTTTACTTAATGTCTCTGCTTCGAGTTTTTCTATTTTTCGCATTAATTTATTAACAAGACATTCTTGTTCTTGTTCTAGTGTTTGCTCTAATTTACACTTTTCTTGTCGGAGCTGTGTATTAGAAAATGGAAAATTAATTGGAGATGCATATTACAAATTTGAATTTATCAAACCTGATCCAATTTGCGAGACAAATCATTTGTTAGACACTCTTCTTCACGTTCGTAATGATGTGCTAAAGTTTCCTTTTCCTTTTTCAGCGCCTGAATTTTTTTAAGCAGTGTGTTTGAAATATATTCCTCTTCCTGTTCGGCTTTCGCTTGCTATTGAAACAAATTAAAATGAGACGTGCTAATTTCACTGGAAAATCAATTAGCTTACTATTATAACAGAGGCTTGCTTCAGCGTACGATTTTCCTCCTGCACCACTTTCACGCGAATCTTAAATGTATCAAGCTCTGCTTTTAAGACTCTAGAAAATGAAAGACATTAGAAGTTATATCAGAATCAAGAGCTTACGCACTTATTTTGTTGAGTTAAACTCTCGATTCGTTTTTGTAATTGCTCCCGGGATACAGGACTAGGTGGCAGCATGCTTCCCCCATCCAGTGAGCTTTCTGATTCACACGGACTTTCCATTATCTGCAATGAATACATATTTAGACGAGTGTTACTAAATTGAAACCACAAGCTCGTTGACTCAGGGCATTGGTTTATGTAATTGAGGCAATAAAAGAGAAAATACGAATTTCTGAGAATGCTTTAGTTTAATGACCTCTGCACGAAAAATAAGGAACGGAAGTATTTACTGCTGTATTGGTTGAAGACATAAAATTGTGCGGATAGGCACTCAATCGAAAATTCGTACAATAATAGAAACCTGATGAACAGTTATCGGTGCAAATATAATTCCAATGATATGCACATCAAATTCATGCATTTCCAGGAATAAGTATTTTCTCAACCACATTTATTTTTGCTTTAGTTCTACGACAATGTTGATTGTTCATCAATTGCATAGTGAAAAAAATGGTATCGACTCAAATCAATCAATATTTTAGCTTCTTATGTACATATGCATAACAATGTGTTAACATCTTAATTTCACTTTTGTCCACACCGGAATTACGTGTATCACCCAAATACTGCTCAGAAACACAAGGAAATATTCAGCTTATCTACTGCCAATTAAATTAACTCTAAATAGAAGTAGGATGTAATACGTCGGGGTACTTTTGTGCCCCCTACGTACAAGAAAAAAACGAATTAACCTTAAATTAATATTGCCGGCTCACATACAAAAAAGTTAAATCAATAGGAAAAAATTGTAATTACATGTTTATGCTCCCACCACACCCACCATGTGCACCTCAACTGCGGAGCTACTGGTTCCTCACAAAGGACACGAATTAAGATTTCCTTGTACTATATTTTCTTGGATGGAGAGGGAAGGAATAAATTGAATAAAGCCAACGTCGCACAAGTGAAATAGGATGGACAAAAAGAGATTCACAGAAGAGAACATACACACATATGTATGTATTTTTAAGCAATAGATGTAAAAAGAGAAATAATCTTATTTCGATAGACATATGCATCAAATTTAAAGAAAATCACACTTATAAGACAAAGTTACAATTTTCGTCGTTTCCAAAATCGAAAAGAACTGCAAAATCTTTTGCATGCTTGCTAGACGAAATCATCCGTGGAAAATGTATTGTCTGTATCAACATATTTCCACTTATTTGAATCGCAGGTAAATGCTAAATTTCTTTTGGAAACCAAAAGAAAAATCTGAACAATCACTCATTTCTTCAACGGGGCTCGTAAGAATATTTGTAAAATGCACTGATTTTGGAAAATTGTTTTGCACAAGAATTTATTCATTTCCTTATTCACTCACATTCTCTAATGAAATTTCAATACAATACCTGTGATTTATGGGAATTTGAATATTCGATGCGAAGAGTAAATTATATTCCTGAAGGTGTGCTCCTCAATTTAAAGGATGGGGATCACAGACGTAACTAGCAATCGTATATTATTTGAAGTTGAACAAAAGTCGCCATATGCAGTTATTTTTGCAATTTTTTTTTCTCAATTTGACCGATACCGACCAAAGACAAAAAAGAAATCGTAAACTCAGATGCTGGCAACATTGCCAATGGTTATTTAACGAAGAAATGGAAATTTATCAGGGATGATGTTTTTGACAATTGAACGATACTTCTTGATATTACAACTTTGCGCTTATGCAAAGAAAAGACTAAAAAGAAGAACTTTGTCATTAAATTGAAGATAAAATTGTGTGCGAAATTTCTTCATAATTTTTTAATTAAATTTCAAGATATCTTTAAAATATAAAATTTACTTGTTTTTATGTTAAAACTATGTTTTAAAAAAAGAAATTGTTTCAAGGTTTAAATTATATTGGCTTTTTTGTTTACATTGCGGACAATTTGTATACAGCTTATGTCAAACAGCACTGTTATTTACAGTTTTAAAGATTTCTGTTTAATTATTGTAGATACCATGTTGCACGTAATTTAAGCCTTCATTTAAGACTATAATCACATATCTTGAAAGTGAATCTCTGTAAGGTCCAACTAATACACGATAAATCAATTTTAGTTTATGTGGCCAATTAAAAAGTCTAAAGGCCTACGCTATTCGTGTATCTGTTTTATTATTTCCAATAATTAATTTGTTAATTGCAGTTATCAACTAAGGGGAACTAATTGCGAGCCACATCAGCACGGTTCACCTAGTACAATTGTGAATTCTGTGAACAAATACGTGTGTATTGCAATTTGTAATAAAACTTAACGATATATTTTGTATTTATTAAATTCTGATAATAATGATTGTAATGCAATGACCATACGAACACATCCGAAGCAAGTTTTTTTTATATATTTTCGCCATTTTGAAAATTTAATTAGGCTAAATCATTAAGATAGAATTAGTTGCAGCCATGTATAGTGCACATTTCTTCATTTTTACCAAGTACATGGATTTCTTAACCATTACATGGTGAGTTAATACTTTATTATCACGAATGTCAATCCGTAACTGAGAAGATCATATTATTTTGAAAACGTTTTTACTGCAAGTACTTTTCATAAGAAAACTGCATTGTTTTTCTCTATTGTATCGAAGATATATTCAATTTTTCAAATTAACCTCACATATTCCCATGTACTGTATCTCGCCTGACTATACGTTTTACTGTGCATACATACATAAAACGAAATGAATGTATGGAGTTGTGTGCTTGCTAAATGCATCGTACATGCCATGTAAGGGTTTGAATACTTCGAATCGAGATGGTAATAAGCAAGAATCTTGTCCAGGCAGTATGCTGGGCCTGCTGACGCGTTTTTCTGTTGCAACCAGTTGCTGGACAAAGCATCCCTTTTGTACAATATATAAAAACTGACTCACCAAACGTATTTAAAGAGGAAAAACTTCGAATCTTTTTGAGAATAGCTTTATTTGACGTTTACTTTATAAAAAAGCGACAACTCTCCGAAATAAAATTAACACAGTAAAATTATTTTTAATTTTGTAATAATTGCTAAGGATAGTTGCTTTTTTTTTGTTTTACGGTTTATATTTAAAAAATAAATTCATATATTTACATCAATTATAACGAAATTTAATAGGAATCGCTCTGCAACCTTTTTACGTTTTAATGAACTCAAAATCACGATAAATCTTATTGATCTAGCTTAGGAGTTTTCCGCACATTTACGGTGATACCACTTAATCCGGGAAAGCTCCTTTTCAGTACGATTTTTTTGCCTATTGTAGGCAATGTTGATGTGGTAATTGTGGGACCAGGAGTGCTGTTAGTCTTCTCTGGTCTTCTTGGTTCTTCCGGTGATGATTCTGTTTCAGCTGCATCATCCTAATAAGGAAACAGTTGAGTGTGTTGGATTGCTGAACGAAATTGTGTTCAGAAAATTTAACTCACCTCTTCCAAACCGTCTTCTTCCATCTCCTCTTCTTCAAACTCAACCTGATCTTCACCGAAACTCTCATCAGGTCGGTCGATAAGCTCCCCATTTAGGGTGGGAAACGGAATCTTGGGCAGTGGCAACTGACTGGGATTGTGTTCACGAATCAGACTTGTCAGAAGATTTGATATTTCTTCACGCTTTCGTGTGACAACGATTGTCTCAAACCAATTCATTAGCTGCTTGATTGGAAGTGTGTAGTCTCGAACAGGGTCAGTAAAGAATTGCTCCACATATTGCAGCAAATAAAGGCCGCAATCTGTGAAGTTGTTCTGCTGTGGTACCTTGACGCAATTACCAGGCATATTGTTCTTTGTATACGAGTGCGCTGGACCTTCCGTAACTTTGGCTTGATATTCGCAAGTGAGATAGTCTCGTAACGTCGCAACCACTCGACTCCTAGAGGCACCAGCTAGAGAATCGAATATTAAAATGACTGGTTGCTTTATCGGCTGTCGCTGTGACCCATTCGATGCGGTGGGTTCTATATCACTGTCCTCTGAAGCTAGATCACTATCATCACCTTCGGCCTCATCACGTTCACTGTCATCTTCAGCTAAGCACACAGGTTCTTCCCGTTTCGATAGAGGTGTAATGGTTGTGTTACCGATTTGAAGAGAAACTTTCTTCTCGGCGGTTTCTGCGGAAGATAAGGAGCAATAGATATTAGAATGGTGGAAAATCATTTGCAAATTTGGAAGGAACTTACTTTTTTTCTTACTGACTTGTTGTTGGGGAACAATCGGTTCATTTGTATCGAATGTAACTGGACCTTTTAGCATTGGATAACAAATAATAGCTAAGAACCAATGCGACAACTCGTTGATAGGAATGATAATAAAATCCTTATCGAAAAGATTCACATTTTTGGTCCAGTTTGCGACACGAGCGTGACGTTTCTGAGCTGCAGTTTGTTTCACATCCTTAACATTTTGTGCCCGTGGTCTGGTAGACATTGTGGTGAGACGCTTGTAAAAGAAACTGCTGAATATATATGTGCGGTCACGATCTTTTTCTGGGATAACATTTTTATGCAGCCACTTCAGATAAAAGTCTATTATAACGTCATTGAGGTACTGATCTGTTGCTAAACACATATAATCTTCAGTGTTGATTGAGATCCCACCCTTTCCCGGTGGATAGATTAGAATTTGGCGGATATCGTTTGGATCCAATCGTATTTCACTACAAAAGAAAATGTCAGAATTTTTTGAAAGCCTTTCATGTCTTAATGAAGCTTACTTTGAATTGGCATTGACGACATATTTGTCCTTGGCGGCTGCTCGTAACAGTAGCTCATTCGCGTCGTGGAATTGAATCTCTTCCAGCGTAATGCTTTTGTAAATTGACCTTATAACATTAATGGCTTCTTCAGAAATTGAGTCTATCTGCAGTATTATTTTATTATACGTGTCCCCCCTGTCCAGTGAACTAAAATATGGTGCTGTAAAAGAGAATTGCATGTAATTTTTATTGTCTCAGTTTAATGCATTAACCTACTCTCAAGCGCAGTATTTTTAGGTTTCATTTCGAGGCATTCCCTCACATATTCGCAGCACTTGCGCATGGTATAGATGAACATAACTGAAAATGATTTTGAGAAAAATGCAACAATCTTGACGATTTCCTCCTTGTGAATATCCAAAGCGACAACATCGGTGAGATTTGAACAATTTGGAGCAACTATTCGAATACCCTTTTTAGTAAACATTACCTAATAGTAAGAAACAATCAGTCAGTGTGTTCAGTGTTGGAAGTAGAGTGTAAATATACTCACAGGATCCTTGGTCTCAAATCTATGGGTTCCTATACGGATCTGTTTACATGTTATCGATGTGTACAAATTGTCCATAGTGCTGTCAATGTCAGTAACACTCTCACGCCGGAATTCTAAAAAAGAAGATTTAAAAAGGAGACTTTTATAAGTGAAAATGATCTGCATTCGTTGGCAAATGGATCCGTTTCACCTTCTTAAACAAATCTATTTATTATCTCTATCTCTATTCTTGATTACAGTTTGGAAAAATACTTCAATTAGGTATCAACACACACCAAAACCGAAAGAATGTGTTTTATATTAACAAGAAACATTTTTTTTTACGAATGTGGATGCAAAATGTTAGTATATTTTTGAATGATAAAATGTTTTCACTACAAGCATTTGACACCTCGCGGCAGAAATGAACAGCAATCACATTTTCGGATGCACACGCTATACAGTTTTTTTGTTGGGTAAGTGCGAAGGAGATGAGATGTGTTCACCTGACGATAGTTGGTCCCCCATTTCCTCGATGAAATGCAATCAATTTCACCGAGTCAATGTGTATAATTTTGTATTGAAAATTGTATTTCCAGCTGATATAATTTTTGAAACAAAATCTAGAATTTATACGATTCGAGACGTAAGTGCTTAAAGTATTGCACAAAAATTGAGGGAAAGAGACTGCTGTTAAAGTTTCATGTGTTTCGAAATTTCGAAAATGTTCGGTGTTGCCAGATGTTAGTTTCTGGTGCTGGTTGTTCTTCGAATAGGGATGTGTTCATATAATGAATGATCAAATGTCTGCTATTTGGGATTTCCTGAGACTTGATGTTGGCCAAATGGTATTTTAAACATTTTTCAGTACCAGACATTTTAAAGTCTTTTAAATTGCAAACGGAGTTGTGTTTTTTATACAACAATTGAAATGTAAGAAATTGTACTAAGACCTAAGAAATTGAACCGTTCAAATTATTTATATCGTCTACATTTTGTCTGGAAGACATTTCGATAATTTATGCAAATGTTTAATAGGCGGAAGTGTTGCAAATAATTTTAACTTTCATTTTAAACAAAATTTCTTCAAGATATAGGCAAAATAGTGTCAACCTATCGAACTTGTAACACACTAAGCTTAAAAGTTAAGTGTTGCAATTAGAGGTTACATTTAAAAATATTTAAGTGTGACAGGAAGAGTCAAAGAAATATTGTACACAAAATATCCTAAGTAACTGTAACGTAGAATTCAGATAATTTCTAATACAAGGGTACTACTGAATAATTTTACATATAATCTTCCATTTTTTCGTACCTGCATAAACTCGAGATTCGTCTACTTCATTGATGTTTGGCTCGAAGGCGAATGGTTTTCCCACGTTGTTACTCACATTAGTCGCAGGCGGCTTAAGAGGGAAACACATATTTCAATTATAAACTGTTTTGTGAACAAAGTGTTTGAAGTGAACTTACTTTATTCACTGACTTATTTGACTGCTCATCATCGCCTTCATCATCACTGCTTAGGGTTAAAATTACTGGTTCACTTTCAGCTGGCCTGGCACGTCCACTGCGAGTGCGTCCTCGTAACGTAAGACTTGCTCTGCCTCCGCGGGTAGGTGTCACAGTTAGTGTTGTAATTTTAGTCTGTCCCCGAGTCAATATCTCGGCAGCTGTAGGGCGTTTTTTCTCCTCTTCGACTTTAGTCTGATTGGCCGCAGTTGCTTTTTGAAAAGGAATGCGTTTGGGATCCTCATGGAAAACCCTTTTGCAGCTATAAACAAATTTAATTGCAATTAGAAACAAATGTCTTGCCAAACACACAAATCAACTATTACCGTTCACATTTGGCATGATCATAACCGGAGAACCCGCAATACTGACAAACGGCTAGGAATCCTTGAATTATTTTTCTCGGAGGCTCATCAACCTTTGCTGGTGGATCTTTAGTATCTTTGTCTTCTGTCGATGTTGAGCTGCTCTGAGTAGAGGTGCCAACATTGATGCTTGTGTTCGGCGTCGTATTCACAACTGCACTTGCGCTAGCTGATGCTATTGTTGGCAAGGGTCTTTGAATTGAGTTCATTGTGGATGGGGTTGAAATAGCGACAGGAGCAGCGGCGGCGGCAGTTTCTTGTTGCCGACTCATTTGAATACTTTCCTCAGCCTTTGAAATCAACTCGCTTGCGGATTCCTGAACCGAGAAACCAACTGTTACCACGAAGTCGATATTGGCTCCTGGACTCTCAACACATTGAATAGTTGTTTTATCGTCAAATGGCACACCGACTTGCTCTAATAGGTCCTGCACTGTACAAGACTCCCTCGGAAGGGTAAACGTAATGAGACGTTGCTCGCCCGACGCTAGAATCACCAACATTTTGGCACTGCTTCGGTCCTTTTCTGTGTAAGTGTGGATTTGTTGAATATTGCGATTTTGTATAATGTGCTGAGTCTGGATCTGGTAGTTATTGTGCGATGTCCGTTGGACACTTGGCGAAGGTGATGGCGTGTCACTTTGTGGATTGGACGCCGCGGACTTTTGTTGAATGGCTATACGCGCAACACCCGGCAATGATGTAGTCGGCGATTGACCAGCATTCGCCAACTGTAGCTTTTGAGAAACAGTTGGAGTATTGGTTGTGGTGCTTGTCCGCATTGGAACTACCTTTAGCATTGGGGGATTTCGTTTCTTGTACTCACTTAGTGTCATGCACGTACCATTTTGTGTCTTCACTATACGAGCGTCGTCGTTTTCATTTTCAGTGTAATAAGTGGTAAGGGTAGTGGCCATAGCGTTGCTTGTTGTTGCATGCGGTTGTTCTTGAGTTTTCTTGACAACCACAGCCTGAATACTTTCTTCTAAATCCATGTTCGACTGAAAGCTTCCTGTTGCGTTGCAGGTTGCAGTTTGGCTTTCATTTTGAGATCTATCCACTGTTGACTGAACAGATGGTTTTGGCGCAGATATTCTATATCTCATATTGACTGTGCCTTGAGCTGATGTTCCTGTTGACGTCATTACTGGAGCTGTGTTCGTTAAGCTCGTACTGGATGTATTGCTAACATATTTCGGAGTATTATCTCCAAAGTCGCAAGTCGGTAGTTTACAAAGCTGCTGTTGCTGTTGTTGTGTTGTTTGCTGCTGTTGCTGTGGTACTTGGTTCAAGAGTTTGTGTGTTGTTGTTGTTGTTGTTGCGATTTGAGTCTGTGACTGTGTCGAGGCTGTAACGAGACTACCTGCCACCGATCCACCACGCGCAGTAGCTGATACTGTTCTACCACCGCGAATATTACGACCCCTTCCACCGCGTTGACTGCCCGCAACACCGGTTGGTCTTGGTTTCACTGCTTTTGGAGTTTCCGGAGCCGCAACTGATATTGGAGTACTCGCCCGTGGCCGTGATGCCAAATTGCCTCTTGGCAATTTAGCCCGTATAGTACTTCTCAGTTGAGAGGAGATAACCTATTGAAAGCAATGATGTATAAGAAATGTATTCTAAGTTTAAGTCGGTAAGGGGTCAGTCACGATTCAAAGGGACAATCTGCTACAATCAGAGTTTCGGATACTGGAGAGCGGAAATTTGATAAATTCTAATAAATTGCAATACATATGAGTTCTTTTTCCCGCTAAAGAAGACAATGTATCTTTTAACAGAATGCTCCACAATCTTCAGTGGAGGAGGGGATAACTAACATTGTCTAGGGGCTTTGAAATAAAAGCGCCACCGGACTGGCAAAGACACAAAATTACTGAACGTCGTAAGGTTTGTTGTGAGGGTTCTTAGATTAAACAAAATATTTGTTTTTTTTTTATTTACCCCTTGTGGCTGTTGAATACCAACGTTCGGGACACCCTGAACTTGATGGTACATAACGTTCTGTTGTGTTGCAGTTACTATAGGCCTCGGATGAGGAACTAATCGGGGCTGTTGCATTTGCACGTGCTGTTGTTGAGCGACATTAGAATGCTGTTGCTGTGGATTGACAACTTCTTGTGTTTGTAAAATATGCTGCTGCTGTTCCTGCTGTTGCTGGGCTGGTTGATGGGTATACATTACAGTGCGATTTGGGCTGTAAAATATTTTCTGTTGACGCATAATCATTTCAGGCTGATGAATTTGTTGTGGCGTCTGTATTAGAACTTGCTGAGGAGACTGCTGCACAATAACATGGGCATTGTTTAAAATCTATTTCGATAACAAAGAAATAAGGATGAACTCAGAAGGAGACATTAAACGAGCGAAGCGTACTTGTTGGGTTTGCTGATTGCCCTGTGCTTGTTGTTGAACTGGGACAGGCATTCTGTAAACAATTTGCTGTGTGGATTGTGTCTGCTGGTGCGATTGCTGAGATTGTGCATGTTGGTGCTGCTGTTGTTGCGCTGCAGAGTGCTGAACAATGGTAGGATTCTGATGCAGTTCGGATGTGTAATAAATCTGTTGTTGTCGCTGTTCTGGCTGCACTTGATGATAGACATGCTGTTGCGCATGTTGCTGTTGTTGATGATGATGAACTGTATCGTCTTGGAGAATATATTGTGCTGGCTGTTGTTGTTGTTGCTGCTGTTGTGCCTGATTGGATGTTTGATAAACAACTTGCTGGCCATCATTTAAAAGAATCTGATCATCCAAGAGAAGCTAATGAAAAAGTATACACTATTTCTGCCTAATTTTATTCGCATTGATCTACCTGAGGACGCGATTGATTGTTTCCGTCATCTCCAGCTACTTGAACAACTTGCATGTTGTCCACATTCAAGTCCGGATACAATCTTTTTAGTTCGTCAATGTTCTGCACGATTTGGTAGTACTGTGCCATATTTTCAACCTGCAGCAAAATAAATCGAACACACATAAAAATAACCACGGATACACAACATATCTAATATGCTCTGAATAACTGAAAGCCCTTTATTTAATTCAACCTAATTTGGCTAAAGGGTCCAGACAACTCTTTTAATATTGGATCGTTTTACTTTTAAAATCGTCAACTGCGGAAAATATCCGCACTAAACTGCACTTTCTACACAAACTGACAGGAATCAGATCTCATTATGGCCGTAGAAATGAAAATTTATAGATTCCATTACATAAATATTTGATGCTGTATCCATCACTCACCGTGTATCCAATAAAATAATCCAAGTTACACACTTTTAAAACACAAATTAATGCATACAACTGGGTATTTCTTATTTAAAATTAATTAGTTTCATTTGGCGAAAAGTTTTCTTCTCCATGGAAATAAAATATGGCGTGGATTTTCTGCTTTAATTTCTGACATTAACAAGATGAAAGGGGACAACTCTATTTTCGCTACATCCCTCATTGCGACTGCAGTGTTACCCACACAACTATTCGAAATGTCACTGCTTACAATTCGAACATGAACTTTTGACAGCCGGACGTGTAAATAGGCATAAAAAAAACTGTAGTACCACAAAATTACTTTTGAATATCTAAATTTACTTAGTGGTACCACTAACGAAGAATTTTATATTTCCAAAGGATTGAAATGGATTTATCACTTTTTCTTTGAGATTTCTTAACACACATATTATTTTCCATCATATTTGTATGTCACAACACTTATTCACTCAACAAAATAAAATTTATTAGTATTGCTTAAAGTAAACCGCGTAGCAATAACCCCCAACGACGTAGTCGGTAGGCAATCGTGTCGTTTGATTTGTACACAAGTAACGAATGGCATTGCCAGATGGATATTAATGCATGTATTTCTATATAGTTAAATGTATCAGCTGATTTTCAAGTATATAAGCTGATGTTAGTTTATGTATGTGTTTGTGTATAATAGAAGATGTTTATTTGTAGTTTCGTTAAGTGCGGAACCAATAAGAAACCTTACTGAATTCTGGTATAGTGTTTTTTGTTTTCTTCGGTCCTAATAAAAGGGCTTAATATATTAGCAATGAATTAACTGGTTAGTAGTTCAGGCATGCGGATTTGCTGGACGGTAAATCTCATGCTTCAGTGTAACGCTAAATGGAAATTACTGTACTATGACAAATATGGAATTTTTTCATTTTACTTATTGTCAAATTCATGATAAAATATCAACTAATGGGAACCCCAATCAGAGATGACAAACATGTGTATATCATAATCCACTTAGAAGCTGTGTAAAAGGTGGCTTATATGACACCTTACAACAATTCGAACAAGTTAACCAAAAATTCAAAACTTTTTTTCTGCAAAACTACATGTTTTTTGACTTTGACAAAGTGGCCCTTCAAAGACGATTGCCAAGCAAATCGTATGAACAACTCTAAACGACCGTTTATATCTGCACTGGATTGAGGAATAAGTTCGTAACGTTCTTATTTAAAGACAAAATTATAAGAGAGACAGAGAGAGAGAGGTGAATTGGTACAAGTGTGTTTCAAAGGAAGAATATAATCAGCATTAAAACTGACTTTCCCAATTACATTTACAAATTTAAAGCGATCATCTCGAATCAAGCAGGAAAATCGCGAGTTTTTAAAGAGGATATGGATACCATTTCAAACAATATCTTCTTTGTACTTGCGCTTTTTAAGAAATAAGCAATATGTCTACGTGAAAAACATAAAAAGGCTGAGGATGTTATAAACAAAAGAACATCAAAAGGAAATTCTGAGCGAAAATCGAAGAAGGCTCTGCATCTCATTACCTTACTGGATTCTTTTCACAACAAGAAATACAGTAGAAAATAGTAAGGAGGTAAAATAGCTTAAGCCAGATGCAGATTCATGCGTTGAACTTCTCCTTCAGAGAGTTTCTTTGAAGTACACTTCTGCCACAATCACTTTCATTTCTTTTTCTCTTTCTATCAATTCCTAACTTTATTTGTTTTTTTATCATACATGTACAAAGGCCTTGTATCTTTACTCACATAGAAAACAATCTATCGACACATTAGGGAGAATGCAAAATTGACCTGTGACCATCCTTTGCATGCATGGGGGAGTGTTGGTGCAGCAGTAGTTCAAAAGACAAAAGTACAAAGTCGACCGTGAGGCAAGAAAAACAAGTGGCTGTTATTTTCTATAGAGATGGGGCACTCTTTTCTCTGCGAGAAACTGCGATACTTTCGTGCACCAGAACAAAATTTGAAAGGTTTTATTGTAACAAAATTAAGCAAAATACGTACTCGAACAAACCTATCATTGCAGCATTTGTGAACGTAGTCCTTTCTGAGTTTTTAGTTTAACAAACAGACCTAGGTTGAGTCATTCAGTGAGTCAGATGTCAATTCGTTTGTTGTCCGTCTGATTTTCAGTGTTTGTATTTTCTTTAATTTCGAAAAAAAAATCCACTAAAATGTTTTCGAGCAGCCCCAACTATACAAAGCTCAAAACAAATCTCCGTTTGGCATTGAACCGCTTAAAGTTGTTAGAAAAGAAGAAGGCTGAATTGACGCAAAAAGCCCGAAAAGAGATTGCTGATTATCTTGCAACAGGAAAAACCGAAAGGGCAAAAATTCGTGTAGAGCATATCATAAGGTATTATGATTTTAAGCAATAAGTTCTGATATGAATAAAATAATTTTTTTCTCGAATCAAAAAAATAGAGAAGACTACTTAGTGGAAGCCATGGAAATCGTAGAAATGTATTGTGACTTGCTGCTCGCTCGGTTTGGTTTGATTACTCAGATGAAAGAGTTAGATGACGGCATTGCTGAAGCTGTCTACAGTCTGGTTTGGGTATCACTGCGATTACAAAGCGATATTGCTGAGCTGAAAACTATCTCTGATGTCTTCATACATAAGTATGGCCCAGTGTTCACTGAGAGAGCTAGAACCGCGACCGGGGATCATCATGTGTCAGAAAAACTTATGCATAAGCTCAATATTCAGGCACCACCGAAACTTTTGGTTGAGAAGTATCTTATTGAGATTGCAAAGAACTACAACATTGAATATGAACCCGACCCTCAAGTTATGCAGGATGAAAATAAACCAATTGGTATGATATTCGCTCTTTGCGTCTGTAGAACGAGTCTTAATTTTAATGCTGTCTGTAGGAATGGATAATTTTCTTATTGATTTGTCGGATAGAAACAATTTGAGTGGCGGTCCACAACCACCACAAGTTGGATTTATTGGCTATCCAAGCATTCCACAGCTGCCGCAAATGCCGGATCCACCATCAACGAAACCGTTTAACTACCCTCCACCGTACGGTGGTGGCGGCGGCGGTGCTGGTGCTATGCCGAGTGGAGGCTCTGCGGGTGGATTTACATCACATAACCAATCAAGTGGACCACCACCATTTGCCTACAATATTCCACCAAATCCCTCGCAGAACAATGAAAAAAAGGATTTGAACATTAATTCAAATTTTATTCAGGTAAATCTTGTAAATGCTTTCATTTGGTTTTGGCTTTAAGGTGTCATGTTTAACATTTTTCTCTTTGATATAAATAACACAAAACCAGGGGGAAGCGAGTAATATTCCTGCTCCCTCCAATCCCAATAATGGGAGTCCCGATGACAACTTGGTAGGTAGATCATTTATTCTCTTAGATACTTAATTCGTGACTGTGTTTCATTTCTCTATCTCACATTGCTTTCTGTCTACATGAAATGGCATAAATGCCTATAAGTGAGTAATAATGTTTATCCATAACCTGCCACTATTGTTCGCTCTTGAATGAGTCTTGTCTCCGTTCGAATGTTTATGTTTTGTCGTGAGCATGCAATATTTGGTTTTGACTTTTTTTTCGATATTTTTTTTATTTAATTTGTCAGCAAGAGAATCGCACTAAATACCCCGAAGCACCTCCACCCCGTTATTCATCTATAAATCCCTATAACCTACAGGTAGATTTTGCATCTTGCTTCGTTTTTTTTTTTTGCTTATTACCACAGTTGTGCAGAATACCTCAATAAGTTCATCTTAAATTAGGAGTAATTTATATTTTCCTTTTTTTTGTATAGAATTCATCGAAACCAAAACCACAGCCACGGTCTAAAATGCCGAATAATATTGCAGGACCTAGTGCTCCGCCACCAAGTATGGATTTGCCGAATCTTCCAAATGTTCCTGGCGATCTGCCTGACGTGCCCAATGATGGAGCAAAGTCTGACGACGACGACATCGATTTTGATTACTTGTCCAAACGTTTTGAGGAACTCAAAAAGAACAAGTAGGGCCCCGAACTGAATTTGTTGCTGGGAATGTATGAAATTCCGCATATATTACACTTATATTTTTATTGTTTGTCAGATAAAGTTATTTCCTCAGTATGAGAGCGTATACATAAATATATATCATTCGTTACAATAAAGTTATATGAGCTGCTGAGCTGCTTTAAGATAAATCCATTTTGTTGACCGTCATTTAGTGCCCCTTTCGCCACTAAAGAAATTGATGATGAGAAACAGACTCGAAACGTGTGCAACAAATAAAAAAGCAGGAGAAAAATTATTATTTTACATTTTATATCAACTTGTTAAATTATTTTGCTTTATGAGTACATAACATAAATGGGTAGACTAAAGTGCGCATTTTCTTTTAGAAAACTTCATCACTCTCAACAACTTCCTTAAGCTCTAAGAGCTCAAGTAGACCTTTTCCTTTCGATTCCTTTCGGACCAATTCATCGATGACCCTATAGTTGCCAGGATCAATAAGCAGGACAATATTAAGAACTGAATTATCCCATTCTTCATGCTCCACGTGTGTTGCAAGTTTTGTTATGGACTCTTTGAATTTGCTGGCGTCCCTATCGGGATAAGTTACTTTTACTTTCATTCTCGAACGCTCCAATGGAAATTCTTGCTCCTTTAACAACTTTATTGCCTCCAAAGTTTGCTGCTTTGTGTTTTTGTTCAATTTAACAGAGAAATGAGCATCTTTCAACGACTTTTCGATTATTGTGCTGGGATAAGGACGCCTCGTTTCAGGATTAACGCATAGCGCAGCAACGCTATTGACGACGCTGTTGAATTGCGTGTCCATTGCAGATTGACGCTCCTTTTCGGATATTTGCAGTTCCCCTTTCATTAGGATCTCTTTGCATATCTCTGTTTCGTCTGCTTTGCCAAATGCTTTAATAAGCTCATCCTTTTTGGCTGCTTGTCCTTTAGACACATTTGTGAAGACAGTGTGCGTCTGCAGAACTTCATCGATGTCTTTTTCACTAAAAGTAAAGTAATGCGTCATTTAAGAATTGTACCTAATATTTAAGAACTAACATGTTACTTCTCCAGGATAAAACCTTATTCTTGTAGCAAGCTATTTCAAAACGCTTGCCAGCCTTTTTAAGACGAACTATTGCAACGTTTGTTAAGCGAATTTGATTTGTTGGAGTGAATATGTTCGACATTTTTCACTTTATTTATAAAAATACTTTAACAAAATGTTTTAGCAATACGTATGAATAAAATGTGTGCGGAATATATAGAAATGATATGTCAAAACACTTCCCAAGAATAGGTATGTTCGAGTATGAAACCAATTAATGAAGTTTTTTCATTGTTTTGTGAAATTTTCGACTTAATGGAGAAGGAAGTAGGAGTACTCGAACAGAACTATGGTATCACGCAAATGTCAGATAGCGCAGTGTTGCCTTAACAGAATTTAATGTTCCTAGCGACAGAGGCTTTATGCAATGAGGGAAACCCCTTAATTCACGGTTTAAAGAAAACAATGTGATTTGATATTTTTGAGTGGTCCCAATGTCACATTTCGGACAGAGCGTTACAATGAGAAGAAAACACTTCGAGGTAGTAAGAGACTTTGTCTACCCTTGCTCCGCAGTAAATAGGGGCAACGACAACAGTACCGAAATCAAGCGTAGAATCATTCTTTCCAATCGCTGTCTCTTTTGAATACACAACATCCCTGTCCTACTCTAAGGCGCAGAAAGCGCGAAGAAAAACCTCTGTGTGCGATTTTTGATTTGATAACATCTAGTCAAGATTAAACGCTTAAGACGTATGGATACCACAATAATACACAACGCAACAGAGGACGTCCTCATTCTTGTGTTTGTGGAGGCCGAGATCTATCTCGGACTGTGGCTCTAAATTAGGAAAATTCGATCGTCTCATATAGAAAAACTCCTAACATCGTAAAACAAGAGCTTTGGAGCACGCTAATGTTATAATGGAAATATGTTTGTGGGTTTTCTGATCATCACATTTTGTACTTAAAACAAATCAATGCTTTTTTCCCAATTATTTCATCCATTAGAAAGGTTCCATAGACAAAAGAGAAAGACACAATTTCTTAATGACTACCAACTCAATTTTGAAAAAAAAAACCGTTAGGTATCCAAATCTTATTAAATGAAATGGTGTTCTTTATGCCTTTGTAATGTATCACAAAAATATTGATTTAAATTTTCGTGACTTCTTTCGTTACTGCTAATATTATTTTTATATTTTTATTTATAAAACACGTTTGGGTAAAAAAATGAAAATAAAAGTCATGTCCCATCGCCTACACCAGCTCATATATTTTATCACAAATTTCCTATTCTCTTTCTTCTTCTCCTGGCTCTCGAGGTGAGCGCTCTATTGAAAGTTCGTGCTCTTCACCCGGGTGAGAATACGTGTCATCTTCTCTGTAGCCAGCGTAAACTTTAGCACGTTGTTTAATAATTTCCTCAATGATTGCTGTTAAAATCTCCCTAGAATCAATAATCTGTCCAACTTCTTCTGCCACTTCTTTTGTTAGCCATGGGCATATCTTTGATTCTAATTCCGATTTTCGGGCCTCATCTGTTGCGGGCTCTAGATTGGCCAACACTTCTGGTATCAGATTGGCTATATGTCCTTGAAGAAGTTTAGCAGCAGTAACACCCTTCTGCATTTTAATATCCAGTTCCTTTGAGATTTCATCTTGTCGAATTCGTCTTTCCTTTTCAGCTTTCAAACGAAGCTCTTCCGCTTCTAGGCGACGAAGTTGGTCCAAATCGATCTCTCTATTTGAAAGGTATCTACAAACACAAAAGTTATTTAAGTCTAGTGTCGGCATGACGCACAAATGTACTAGTGCTCACCTCTGCTGCTGTGTTCTAAGATCGGCTACTTCCTCTTCGTGGGTGACTTCGAGAATACTCTGTTCCACAGTGTGACCAACTAAAGTATCGACAATTGGTTGCACTTCTCTGTCGAAATCAAACAGATCTCCCTCTACAATCTCCGTGCTAGCATCTACTCCGACTTTTTCTGGAACAAATGGCGGTGTAGTGGGTCTCTCAAGGAACAGGTCTGTCTGAGTATTAGCATCATATTCTGGTGGTCTTTCATAAAGTTCTTCCAAGTATTTTTCTGTTTGAACTCGTTCATGTCGCCTGCCGTCAACTGGTGGTGGCGTTCCGATTATGTTCCGTTGATTTCGTTGTTTACATCTCAGTCGCAAGCACTGACGGCGACGAAGTTCAGCCTCCTTCAGACATGGGTCATCTTCGGGCTAAAACGATAATCAATAACATTGGAGTTTCAAAAGTTTATTAAATGAATGCAACATAAACATAGTTAAGCGAAATAAATATAAAATTTGTGCTGCGTATTGTAGAAGCGTACGAGTGAAGCTAACGGCTAAGACGTTCAAAATCACTCACTTTCCCAGATAGGAGGCCCGCATATGCGAAATACGGATTC
The DNA here is from genome assembly GCA_944738645.1 of Eristalinus sepulchralis. Taxonomy (NCBI): domain Eukaryota; kingdom Metazoa; phylum Arthropoda; class Insecta; order Diptera; family Syrphidae; genus Eristalinus; species Eristalinus sepulchralis. The sequence continues at coordinate 31,748,700 of OX122885.1, read as the reverse complement.
CAAGGCTGGTTTGTGGCCGTAACATACGCAAAGATTAACAGAAAATAGTGAGATACATAAATTCTTAATTTATACAATAGATACGTTTTGATGATAATAAATGTTAAAAGTTCTGATTTGATGCTGATTCGATGAATGCGCTGTGCAATTGTCTGCGTTAATGTGAATATATTATAACTGTTCGTATACAAACACATTGCTACGGACTTCGTTTATTGAACGACATTGGCTTTAAGCTTATTTTAGTAATTTTATTGACACTCAGAAATAAGAAAACCATCCAAAATAATTTGTGGATTTTCGACTGTTACAACTGTGGGCAAAAAATTTTGTAAAAAGGGCTTTAAAATTCAAAAGAGTTCCATAAGATTATTTAAAGAAATTTAAGAAGCACTTTGTAGGAATGTTAAAATGTCTTATTCAGCCATATTCACCTTAGTAGATCAATACTGTAAAATAGAATAGAATAAAAGAATAAAGGATACCCCTTTCTAAAGACGGTTCTACATAGATAATGTGACATTAAAATATTTGCAAGCTCACTAGGGAATTGAAACAATCAGAAAACAAAAATTAAAGTGAAATTTTTCAACAGCGGGGACTATCCATTATTGTAAGGTGATGTAAATATGAAAATAATTTCAGTTTTGTTGGCCATTTTTTCTCAACTGGCTGCCAATTGTCAGCCGTCAAGTGATTTATGACGCCTGAACAACTATTTCATATTGTGCAAACTTGGCTCAAAACAAGCGAATTTTGGTTGTGCGATGAAGATCGCTTTTGGTTGAGGGTGTTGACTTGAGAGACCGTTACATTAAAAAAAAACTGACTGTTTTTTTGGTTTTTATGGGTTGGTGGGATAATTGACCATACTAGCCAGAACATTACAGTCAATGGTGACTGCTATACTACTACTAACTTTTCCATTTATCAATTGAATAACCATCATGTGGAGGAGCTGCGATTTCGACAAGGCGGTACAACACGTCACACAGTTTGTGACACTATGATTTATTGAAGGAAACGTTTGGTAACCGCATAGTTTTACGTTACGGAACCGTTAATTAACCTCCAAAATTTAAGTCCCGCTCGAATATTTTTCGTGGGAATATGTAAAGTCGCTAGGCTACGAATATAAGTCCGAAAAGATTGCCCACGTAGATCACAACATTCGCCGCCACTAATATTCTAAAAATCATCAAAAATTTAACCTTCAGACTAGACAACTTTCGACCTAGTTAGAAATCTTAAGATTATCATTCAAATAAAGGAAATTCCATGTCAATTAAGAAAACTCATGGTTTTATTCCATTTTAAAGTTTAATACCTCTGAGAGAGCACCTTTTACATCTATATAATTTTCTAGTTTTCATTCTGTAGTTTTATAGTAGTTTTTGTAGACTAGAGTCTGCTTTAGGCGTAGTTGATGCAAAATTTTCTTTTATTATAAACTAATTCATTTCGTCTCTGTAATAATAATAATTTAGTGGCACTACCGCCCACAAGGTACCAGGGCCTAACTTTTACAATAACCACTCGTGTTGTGGGCGCTACTGTTCTCTCACGAGTAGAAGTCTTTCTTGCCGACTCCGAACGGCGAGATTTGAGAAGCTTTTCATTGACAATTGCTCGACGCACTTACCACTACGCCACAGCGACCACATTTCGTCTCTGTATTCCGGTCAATTTCTGTTTGTATAAAGAGGGTGCGTTCGTGTAGGACAAAACTACGAGCTAGAATAACGCTGGTAATTACACTAACTTTTGACAGATATAAAAAAAAACGATGTAGCTGGTGTGCTTAAAGTTACTTTGAACGCTGCTGCGTCCTTAGTGGTTTTTGGACGACTGTAATCTTTCATATGTACATTAATTAGCTGAAGCTACTCATACTTTTCTTTTAAAACAAGCCAAGTAAATGTGCTTATATCCAGCTGAGCTGAAAATTATTTCTCAAAATTGAAGGTTCTGACCACGAAAGTAATGAAATTGTATAATAGGCCTAGGCTTCATCAGTAGGATATCAAGGAAAATGACTTTCATTCGACATGCATTCCCAATCAAAGTTGAAGCTCCGAAAATGTCCCGACTATTTGGTTGGGGTTTCCAGAAATTGGTGCCGCCTCATTTGTCTATTTTTGTATGAGACGCATATAACTTGCGTAAGTCCATCAAAAAACGGTGTAATGACGAAATAGCATGTGAAAGGCTTAATACCTGTCCACAAAACTCTATTGCATGCTAATGGCAAATTGTCTGTCTGTAATTGTTTTGTTTTTCCGTTCGGTAATTGCAAAGCGATATACGAATTGGTCACATTACTATCAGGGTAAGTGCACTTCATTTTTTAGCCGGGATATATCCTAACCAATTATTTTTCATCCAAAGGCATGCATATCGATTTATTTTTGTACGTTTTTTTAACTGATTTGTGATTGCGAAGACAAAATGCGACAAAACCACAGTTATAAGCCTAACGAAGCATACTAGGAAGAAAGTTCGTTATACTCGTAATATGTATGGCGCGGTTTGACACGGAAAAGGAGTACAAGACCAAATACAAGGTTAGTGTACACACAGATAGATAGGAGAAAAGCATGACTATCAGTATAATCCAACAAGATCTAACGAATAAATATACTATCAGCAATTTTACGAGGTTTGGTGAGAGTTCATTCAGAACTGTTAGACGATTTTCAAAAGGAGCTTAAAGACCGCGTAGAGAAAAGGGGATAAATCTGTGTTGAGCAGTCTCGATCCATAAGGAATGGGTTATGTGACCACATTGACTGGGCGAACAAAAGTTACGAAAAAGGATTTATCTGATGTAGGGAACTTGTTTGACCAACGTTTAACGAAACCGAGAGTCTTATTAGCTCTACAAATGATATCGTTAAAGTGAAAGCGAAAAGTCAATTCCCTGTCACAGGTCCCTGAGTGAGGAAGAAACTGTTTTATTGTCGATTTGGTCTTTGGTTGTGTTGGGAAATATTCGTGGCGAAAAAGACTTCACATTTGTTGATATTGAGTTCGAGTAAGTTTGAGTAGAGAAACTATTCAATTCAAGCTGCAGGAGTATTTTGAACTTATTCATTAATTCACAATAACATCAGTTTGCTAAATTTTCAATATTGATAAGAATCGGACATGGGAGTTATAAATGTGTGGTGCGATAAAAACATTTTTTTTTCATTCGCTCGAGCTTTATACAAGTATATATCCATCGTGTAAGTAGATCTGTCGAACTTTTTCGAGATGAGTGAATCAAATTATAATTCGGAATGTTTTCTTATTCGAATAATGTCAACGTTGTTAATATAAACAAGCCAGCGAAGAATGGCCTGGAGTTGATGTCTTATTTCTTTTTCAAGAAGTGGATTGACTCTAAGTTCAAGTTATGTATAATTAGTTGTCACCAATTTGCGTTTACAGCTAGTTAATAAGGAAGAATTAATTTATATATGAACTGCTCAAAAGTAGCAGTCATAGTATTAAGACATCGTTGCACTTTGATAAACAAAATAACATTCATGTTTTTAAGTGGCTTAAGTGTCACTTCATTGGCCCGTGGCGTCACACAAAAATAATAATAGAAAATAATAGCCTGACTGGTGATGTCAAAAAGTGTAAAGAAAAATTTACAAAAAAAAAAAACAAGGCAAGAGACAACAATCACTTTTGACAGAACTCGCCGTTTTTAAATGTTGCTAGAGAATAGTTAGGGGAAACTTTTTTTCAGCAAAACTCTGACTGCCTAAATAAACTTATGACTCTCTCACGAGCGCTCTGTTTTGGAAGAAAGTGTAAATTCTTGTAGTTTACACTAACAACGGGCGTATTTGTAGAGATAGCGGGTTGTTTTTTGAGTACGCGAACATACCTTATATGGTTCATCCTCTTTTTTCTGGGAAAATTATAAGTCTTTAAGCAAAACAATCTCTCACCAATTTCTTTGACAGTACGCAGATTAAATGCTTTTCTTGGGTGTGAAGAAAGTTTTTTTTTTTTTTGTGAGATTATGACTGACGTACAAATATACAATCCTTTTAGTATTCCTATTTATGAACTTCTTCTTGCGAACATTTTATTTTCTTCTTCTTTTAATGGCGCTACAGTCCGGGGTGGACCTGGGCCTCAAACAACATGCCTCTTCAGCTATCACGATCTCTCGCCAGCTGCCTCCGATTGCGCATTCCAAGTTGGTAGAGGTTTTTCTCCACTTGTGTGCGTCATCTAAACCTAGGTCGTCCTCTGTTGTGTTGTTCCAATCCCTCGAATTCGGAAGCTTATCGGGCCAGAGCAGTGGTGTCCATACGCCCTACATGGCTATCTTAAGCGTTGTATCCGAAGACGTTTGAACTAGAGCACGTCGTCATTTAATTTTCTTCTCTAAACGATATCACCAAAAATCACATGCAGAATTTTTCTCTCGAAAATGGTTTCGTCATCCGCTTTAAGTAGCGTCCAAGTTTCTGCTCCGTAAAAGGGGGACTGGGATGATTAAGCCGACCCATTTAAGTATACCATTTAAATTTTATTGCTAATCTATATTCGTCCTTTAAGAGTAGTGGAGTGGTGAGATCTGAGAATCTTTTTTATGCTATGCATAATCATCAATATGTTTATCCGCATGTAAGAACTATATTCTCAATATCAAGCACGGTAACTTCTAATTCCAATTATGTGTGTGTGTGTAAACTTAGCAGTTCAAATGAAATGAATATGTACGATTCGTGACACAGAGATTCGTGTTGATTACTCATATACTCATATATTTTGTTCTTCTTACTTCATAATCGGCTTGAGATAAATTCACGCTTCATTTGAACTCATAAATGTATTTTCTTTAAGCTCACATTTAATTTAATTTATAACAGTGTCTTACTAATGTAAGAAAAATCTTAATATCTAAAGTAAAATGAAAACAAATACCTTTTACAAAATTCAATTAACATTCTTTATATTTCCGATTTTTTTTTAATGTTTAATTTTTTTTTATTTAATAGAGTGAGCGATAAAAAAATTACTATAACTACGATTTGTACCCAAACCTCACGCATTTCACAAATGTACGAAAAAGCATTTAAAAAAATCCCGTAAATATGTACGTTATTTTGAAAATAACATCTACTGATATTCACCCCCGTACTAATTTATATTGCTGTAACTTTTTACGGCAATAAGGCAATATGATTTCGCTGAGAAAAAAATTATTTCCGCATGAAACCTTTCCGGATATGAGTATATATTTTACATGTTATTGTACGCGCATAACGGTGATGTAAAAAAAAGATATGCCATGCTATGATTGGTGGAGGATTGTATGAATAAGCATAATTTACTTACAGCAAATGGAGCAAAATTACTTCCGCGCACAACCCTCCGTTCGAACATCAAATTTTTGTAAGCTTCACAGGTTAACTTTTGTTCCCTGAAAGTGAAAAAAAAAATGGAAAAATAAAGAAAATACTCCGAAAATTTGAAGAACTTAATAAGGCAAATGCATTTCCTCTTCGTCCTCCCGTGGTGCTGTGTCAATAATCAAACAAACAAGTACGACCAAAGTGCACGTTTGATTAATATTCACTCAGCAGATTGTAATCTTCAGCGAAAGGCCATCGTGCACTCAATGCAGTAAAGGCGGGCGATCAAGAGAATAATTAAATGAGATTTTATCTGATTTTTCTAAGGTCGAGTTTCTTGAAAAGTCTTTAGTGCAGTAGTTCGTGCGATTATGTTGTTTCATGACCACAAGGACTCGCCGAAACGGAAGAGGTTATTCTTCAAGGATGAAGTAATTTTTTTTTTCTTCTAATGAATGAGTGTTTGCATTAATTATAAAATAACTTAAAATGAATAATAATTCAAGTGTTGAGGACGAAATTGTGCATAATTTTTTTAAACAATGGATGTACAGGGTGGGTCCACGTATAGGTTTTCATTTAAATAGTTTCTTTTGATGAATGCAGTAAGGTGAGTAAAATTAAACTCTTTCCATGTATTATGGCTTCATTAACTTTCCTATTAAGTATGCAATTTTATCAAGCGGCTTCAGTAACGCATTCTTTCATCCCCAAGCCCCAAAAATCTTATTGATGGTTTCTGGCTGTAGCTCTCGCTTGCCTAGGTGCTTAAATAGTTTTCGTCCTTCACGGTTTCCCACAAAAAAAAATGAAAATAGCGTCAAATCGCTGTTCAAAGGCAGCCACTTTTGAGATAATAATAATAAAAATGAGTGGCACTACAGCCCACAATTGACCAGGGCCGAGCTTCTACAACAACTACTCGTGTTGTGCGTGCTACCGTTCTTTCACGATTAGAAGGGACCTGCAGTTTTTTGCCGACTCCGAACGGCGAGATTTGAGAAGCTTTTCGTAGACAATTGATACGTGTTGTCAACAACTCAAAAGAGGTGGTGCCGTGAAAAAATGCGAGGTGTCCCGTCCGGGAATCGAACCTAGACTTTCTGCGCGGTCGACGCACTTACCACTACGCCACGGCGACCACCACTTTTGAGATAAGTTTTCAATATTTTCCAACGTTGTTTAAGTGTCAAGCAAATTATTTCATTCCCCAGAAATATGAGACTTTCTGCCAAGAGCGGGTAATAGCTATAACTGAGTGAGTGTCGCACTGCAGCCCTCAAGGGACCAGGGCCTAACATCTTCAGCAACTACTCGTGTTGTAGAGGGGATTTGGAGATCTTCGCCTGTAAGTCGACACGCTTATCGACTACCCTACGGTGACTACGGAAAACAACTATCAGTATCAAACGCACTAAATGGCTTACCCTGTATATAGGAGAGGCACATTGTTCTTTGATTATATTGGTTATGATTAGGATTTGACAAGGATTTGAGTAGGAACTGACAACTCAATTTCTTTTTGGTTGTAATTTTCTAGGAATTGAATTTCGCTGAAACTTTAAACTCCCCTGAGGCATGTAAGTAGTTTCTAGTAGGAAAACAAGTGGATTTGCGTTCTATCTGATTTTAGTAGTCATAATTTATGTATGGAAATTTTTATTAGACAAAGTCGGATAGTAAGAATTCTTTTAACATTGTATAAATTTCACAGTGTGTGTAATTTATCTTGAAAAATTAGGTGCTATCTGAAATTATACTAATATCAGGTCGCTCGACTCTGAGGTCTATAAAGGCGCAACTTCCGAAAATATTTACATTTATCTCACTCCTATTTGATTATTGATCCCTTGGTCATAGTCAAACCGATGGTTGTGAAACATTCAGAGAAACTCGGAGTGTACTTAAAAAACGTCAAACAGTGCTCTGAAGTGATCTCACGGTTGCTGCTGTCTCAACTATCTTACACTCTTGCAATCGGTGGTTTGTTAATACGAGTTCGTAGAGTTTTGTTGCGTTATCCCTTATGGTAGCCGTTTTCGGGATACAAAAGTGTGACTTGTAATTAACCGAGAAACCACATTTAAAATCCTTAAATCAATTTCTGACGGTCGTTATCGAAGGAAAAGAATCACCGTACACAGCATTCAAGCGTTTATTGATTTTGCTGCATGATTTCCCTTTGAAAAAAGGAATCGAGTCATCGTCCATTTTCTTAAATTCTCCACATATGCCACAAGAGGTCAAAACAAAACTACATGCCCGATTCCGCTAAAATTCTGAAAGTAGTCTAAGAGACCGAACTACATGGTAGTAAATGTCCAGTTGCAATGTTTAGCGTTAAGGCTAAGGGTCCGTAAAGGATCACCCTCTAATTTTTATGTTCCTGCAAGTAAGTCTCAGCAGTTATTCCGATTTCCTTGGGATAAGTTCGAAAATCTCAAAAAAATCATTGAAATCGACTAGTTTGGCCGTCATGAAAAAACTGTTTCGATTGCCAAGTGGATGCACATTTCACAAAAACTGATTGGAACCATTTAAACGAGAATTCAAACAGAAGTTCGATTATGCGAGCATACACCAAAAAACGTTAGATATCAAATTTCATCAGCGAACATCGACCCATTTGAATAATGGGGGTCTAACATGAACCTCAAAAATGCCGCCTGAGTTTACCTCGAAAGTTCGACAAATAGACGGATACAGTTGCAAGAGTTTCATTGTCCTTAACCGAAACGTTCAAAATCCTGTAAGCTTTTATCACACCTTAGATCTTTCTTCACATCTCTTTTCGCACTTTCTGCAGCAGCTGATCGAATGGAGTCAGAAATGTACGATTTTGGAAAACTAAGGACAGCAAAAATGCACCCCGTACTTAAAGAGTTGCTTGTAGTTCCTTTTACATTTAGTCGTAAGACTGACATTCGACAAATTTGTGCCTTATGAACTACTTGTCAACTTGTTTCTGGTTTTTCTGAAATGTCAAGATTTCACTTAAATTGTTGAGTGAACTAATTGCGGAAAACGTCATGAATGTAGATATAAAATCTACAGGTCATACGTACGTACGTACAATGTTTGAAAGTCCAATTCTGAGTAAGTACGTGTTCTTAGTCGAGCGACGGGAATATAATTTCCTGTGAAAGGGCCAATGCCTCGTGTTCGAAATAATTGCTAGCAATTATTTAGCCTGTCAACATTTTGCAATTTAATTCAAGGCGCACACACAATAACCTACTTGTTCGAGCACAAGCCACTCTCGTCGGGCACCTCTCCCCGCATTCGGTTGCCGCTTAAAATTAAATGTAAAATAAAATAACACGTTTTACCTCTTTTTCGTGCCACCTAAAAAGTGAGTGAATGCTCTTATTCCATGCAAGCGTGTTGAAAGCGCTTTATCAGGACCTTTTATCGTGTCGTCCAGCTTGTCCTTGTACGTATTGGAATCATCGTAAACACGGGGATGTGTGGCGAAGGCGTAAATACGTTTCGACGGCTGAATTGGCGGCTCTTTTGCCGGAGGCAAGAACACCCCGGTGGGAACGGTGGTGATAAACAACGGTCGTTTGTTAATTGTCTCAGCGTTGCTGCCCTAAAAATGGTCACAAGACAAGGGGTCTATGAGATGCGCAAAAACGCGTACAGCATCTAGCTTTACGTACATTCTTCGAGGATTGCGATGATTTTGTGAAGGGACTTGCGTTACGTAATCTCCTCAGCTTCCGGTCGAGAGCTTTTGCAAATGTCTCAATCTCCTGGCCATCCTTCGGAGATGAGTAGTTGTCAGAGAATTCTGGGGCCAGCCCCGCCTTTGGCCCCAGGGGCACTATTCGCCGAATTGGTCGCACTATGGCGTTTGGTTTGCCCGAAATCGCCAAAGAGTCGTTGTTCAAAACCGTGAAGGACGGGATGGGGATGGTGGTGGTTGGTTTCGTGTTTGGTTTCGGTGTTTCGACAAGACGGGCGTCGCGAGTGTCGGAGGGATCGGTGTGGTTATGAGGGAATTTCGGACTTTGGGACAGGAGGGTTGTGGTCGTGCTAGAGGTAGTGGGAAGTGGGTGTTCTGTCGAGAGTTCATTGATCGCATTTGACATTTTGCGTCGATAGGAATATTTGCTCTACGCGAATTTGTTTGAGTTTTTCATTGCACAGCAGTTATCAGCGACAGTTCACATGTTCCTTATGGGAAATTCTCACAGCAAGTCACGAAAGAAAAACAACTCGAAACGCACTTTGAATTTTTAAATTACAAAAAGCAGAACACTGAATGTTGGAAATCGATAAGAGCACCCCGCCGAAGCAGTCCGGCAGTGACGGCCTTCTGGTTGAAGTGTTGAAAACCGAATGTCCAAAACAAACCGACCAATGTAGGTTTTCTCTAGCCGCTAGGGTCTCCGGCGCATGTGGTCTACCGATGGTCATTTTTCAAGAAGAGGGAGGGGGAGAGAAAAAGCTTTACCTTGGATGGCCGATGGGAAGTGTGAAGGACCTCAAGCTTTGTTCGATTTAATTAATATTCACTTATGAAAGATGGTACGGTTGTGCGTGTCTGCACGTCAGAATAATAAGGCAAGGTTCCCGGTTCCAATGTGTGCTGTTCGCGCAAATATCCTGTGGCACAGGAATTCTATACTCGGCCTTCTGGGGCCCTTTGTCAAGGCAAAAGGTTAGCCGCTGAATTTATTCGAAGTTCTTAGAACATTTCAAGGTTGACGCTGGACATTCAACACGGGTTCCGTTCGCAGACACATAAATCAATTGAATTGGCATTCATTTATTTCGCACGATGTGGCGGCCATATGTCGCAGAGACTTAAAAATAAACTCAGCAAAGGGGTGGGCGGGACTTGTGGACATATTTTCTGAGAATAGCTGTCGTAAGGGCGCATAAGTTCGAAAGCTATAAAATTTTGCGAGAGGTGCGAGGGTGTTTAGTGAAAATTCGAAGAATTGTTTAATAGCTTGTGGGAGTTTGTTAGATTCTCTCGAAAGTTGTAAATCTTTTGATTGCAAATATTATGTCATGAAAACCGATTAAGAGGTAGTTCTTGTCTAGAAAACGTCTACCGCAACATGGGAAGGTTGGTTGATATTGTTATCTGTTCACTTGAATTGAGGTCTAGTTCACACGCATATTGACTTCTAATGAAATGTTACGCAGTTTATAGAAGAAGATACATCTGATTTCGAATTCATTAGAATACTTAAACTTATTTTCTCAGGAATTTTGTTATTTTGAAATTTTCGACGTTAGAATTCTAACGTCAATCCAATAAGGACTCCTGAACATAAAATTCACAAAGAGTGGAAATTTGATTAAGGAAAGATACGACACTACTTTTTTTAATTTTAAGTGTTTCAAGGAAACAGTATTTAAAATGGAGTTTCATATTTAAGGAAGAATACGTAAGAAGCATGAAACGGTAATGAAATTAATTTCATGTGGTGCGGTTTTTGTTTATAAGCTAACTTTGAAGTAACATTAATTGTGGTTATATTTGGTGGGCAGCTAAGCAATTGCGTATTTCATTCATAGATGGCTTTTGTTAAATTTTTAAGTTTGCTGACGTTATCGAAATGTCAAAAACATTTCTATGTTTGATAGTTGGTACTTCAGCTGTCAATCAGTAATTTTTTGATCGGTTGTGGAGTTTTTGTTTGGCGCCTGTTAAATATGGAAAATCATAAAGAACATTTTCGTCATATTTTGGTTTTCTATTTCCGGAAAGAAAGCCCACAAAAAGTTTATGCCGTTAATGGTGACGAAGTCTTAAAAGAACGGCAGTGTTCAAATTTATTTGCGAAATTTTATTCTGGTGATTTTTCATTCAAAAATGAAAAACACTCTCGTCATCCAGTAAAAGATGATGGATTCCATCATGATAACGCAAGGCCATCCATATCTTTGGTCACTCGGCAAAAATTATTGGAGCTTCGTTGGGATGTTTGGCCACATCCACCATATAGTCTGACCTTGCATCATCTGAATACTTTTTATTTCGATCTTTTCAAAACTCTTTGAATGGTAATAATGATGGTGATGTCAAATCGTATCTGACAATACAAGAAGTCTTATGAGCGTGAAACCATGATGCTGCCAGAAAGATGGCCATAGGTTATTACTCAAAATGGGCAAAACAATACAGAATAAAGTTATTTTGTTCCATGAAAAAATTGTCTTTTATTTATGCCAATGCCAATTAAATGCGTCTAAAAAAATATCTTTCAAAGGACACGAATGATGAAAGTTGCTGATTAGCTTCTTAACAATGCTGGGTTGTATGATACATGTCATGTTTCCTTCTCTCTTATATGACCTTCTGGCTGTTAAGTTTCTAAACCACATAACGCAACTTTATGGATATAACTGTACTGTTTGGATAAAGAAGACCTCAATTCAACCTTGTATCAGTTAAAGACAGTTGTGCTGTGCGTAAGGAGAGTATTTTGTTTATTCTGCATTTGATGAGGAACTGCATGCAGTACTGAGCGGAAAATATTTTGATGGAAATCCATACGACGTTAGCATACATTACCCTTGGTTTAGGTTTCATTTAAATGTCAAGTGCATTGTGTCAGAATGTCAGCCCAGAAGTCCTGACATGTATAAAAACAGGATAAAAGCTATGCATGTCCTAAATGAAATTCATCACGCTATCAGAATATTCAGCTCCTTTCAATTTTATGACATGAATATTTCCACTGCGCACTTTTTCAAAGGGAAATTGTTAAATGAAATCCAAAGGATAATAAATGGATAAACCATTTTACATACAATTTTCTAATGGTTTCATGGCTAAATTAAGCATGTTAAAATGACCCTTTTTATATTGCGTTTATCCGGAAATTAAGGGTGTCCCAACAAGAACGCAAGATTTAAATTTGGCGCCATTCGAATTGTCATTATTTGACATTTAAACAATTATTATTAATTGTTAGTAGAAGGTATAAGGTTAGTAAAAATGGAGTGCTACACGAATGAACAACGCATTCTCATTGTGAAATTGTTTTACCAAAATGGTGAAAGTTGCGGATACAGTTCGCAAATTGCTATCAATTTGGGGCTACAATAATGCTTCAAAAGCTAATCGCAACTGTAAAGCGATTAGTGGAAACATTTGTTAAAACTGGGTCTGTAACTGATTTAAAGACAACAACGCTCCATCGACCGAAAATATCGCAGCAGTACGTGATGATGTCGCTCAAACTCCATCCACCTCAATTCGACGCCAAACTCAGCAAATTGGTGAATGAAATCCAATATGCAGCGAATTTTGACGAAAGATTTGCATCTTCATGCATCCAAAGTTCAATTGACTCAGGAACTGAAGCCAGCTGACCATGCACAGCTAAGGGAGTTCGTATTGGGTATTGGAGAGACAACATGAAAATGCTGATTTTGCCGATAAAATCATCTTTAGTGACGAGGCTTGATGGCTTCGTCAATAGGCAGAATTATCGCATTTGGGTCGAGGAAAATCCTCGAGTGATTCACGAGAAGCAAATGCATCCTCAACGTGTCACTGTGTGGTGTGGATTTTGGGCTGGAGAAATCATTGGGCCATTTTTTTTTTAAGAAGAGTCAGGTCAAGCGCAAACAGTCAATGGTGTTCGGTATCGTGAAATAATAAACAATTTTTTCGTGCCTAGAATTGAAGAATTGAATGTGGATGGGACGTGGTTTCAACAAGATGGCGCCACATCTCATACAGCCAGAGAAACAATTCAATTGCTGCATCAGTCATTTCCCGGTCGTGTTATTTCGAGTTTTGGAGACCAGAATTGGCCGCCTAGATCGTGCGATTTAACACCATTGGACTTTTTTCTTTGAAGTTTTTTAAAGTCGATGGTTAATGCGAATAAGCCGACGATGACTCAAGCATTGAAAGAGGAAATTGGAAGCTATATTAATGAAATACCGCAGCATTTATGCAAAACGGTCATTGAAAATTTCATTAAAAGATCGCGTGTGTGCCAGCAAAGCCGCGGCGGCCATCTGGCCGATATGTTATTCCACACATAACCTCATCCTGTCTACTTTACGATATAAAAAAGAATTCACGATTTTTTTTAAATATCTGCGTTTTATTTAACATTTAAATCTTGCGTTCTTATTGGGACACCCTTTACTCCATCACCATCCATCATAAATATCATACAAAATTGAATATATCGTTTGTGAGGAATCATAAAGCGCAGCTGATATACCAATCCAACTATTTGGCGTCCGTACATAGGAGGATTTACTTAAAAGTCCTGTAAAAAATTATATTTTGCTGCCCTTGCCATTATTTTTGTTTAAAATTAAATGCGTGAACAATAATTCGTACACCGACTTTTTGTCGCTCTTTGGCTCATATTCCAAATTTCAAAGTTGGACATAATGACTGGTCGCTATTTGACGGCACCTTCTTAATCTACAGGCCACAACAGAACTGCTTTTTTGAGACGAAATCAAACGAACTCAAGGAAAAATTGTAAAGAGGTGTCTGTGTTGTCACAACCGCTGAGAGATAACATGAAGCATCGTGCTCAAAACAAAATTAGACATGTGTTCGTAAAATTACTCGTTACCAGTTCAACAACTTTGACTGACCATAGATCTCTTATATCATAGAAGCTTTCTTACGATTTTTGCATTTTTGAGACTGATTCAATGGCGTTGATGGCTGTTCGATTGTTAACGAATAAAGATATATTTTGCTGTGATCTGATATGCTTGAGACATACTGGAAAATTTGAGTGAAAACTTAGGTCTTTTGATAACTTTCTTCACACTCTTCATTTAAATGTAATTTTAAATGTCATGGAGTGGCACTAGATGCCCGGGTGAACGTCGGTCTTAACCAATATAAATGATGTTGAAAAGGTCACATGACAGCGCTTTGCCTTGTCTTATGACGCCTGAACAAAGCTTCCAAAATTTACAAATTTGGCTCAAAACAAGACTGTCGTGAGTTAGTTGTAGCGAAGAAGCTCACTTTTGGTTTAATGGATGGACGATACTGATCACGAATGATTATTGAGTTTTTCATACATCAATCGAATAACCATGATATGCAGAAGCTTAGGTATCAACAAGACGGCGCAATATGTCATACAGCTTGGGCCACAATTGACTTTTTGAAGGAAACGATTGCTAACCCCATAGTTTTATGCTAAGGACCCTGGAATTGATCTACAAAGTCGTGCGATTAAACTCGGCTTGACTATTGTCTGTGGGGGATATTAATGAAGTTGGTAATCTACGCGCGATAAATCCGAAACGAATGACCCCCCAAGGCACATATAGGAACACAATTGTTGGAAAAGGTTTACGTCCGAGATAGCCGTGGCGGTTTCTATAACACTATAACACATTTTATCACATTTTTGCACTTCTTACTTCAGGATTTGTTGCAGTTTGAAAATTTGATTTATCGTCGTCTTTCCTTCCTTAAAGGACCACTCGGTTTCAAGTGGTTTTAATTAGGAAACTGATCCTTGCAAAAAGTTCCAATCAAGTATTTAAAGCTATTCGGCACCACACAATAATCGGTGATCGGTAAACTGATGATTTACCAAATCCTTAGACTTTGGCATATTCTAGGAATAATCTAGGATCCGGATATCGGCTGCTAACAATTCCGAGATCCTTTGAGCAGTTTAAATCAATTCGTTCGATTTCTTTAATTTAGTACAAGAAGCACGTGTGACAGGAAGCACTTTCTTCAAATTAGTGCAACTGGTGAGGCATGCAGATGATATTGAAATCGTAACGCGTTCCTTTGGGGTAGTAGAAAAGGTTATAGAGGAAGAATTATTGAAATTAAAGCAAATAAAGCAAAGCATATGCTATCTGGAATACCAAAATTATGAATCAAAGGTATATTTTACCAGGTTTACACTTGCCGATTCGGAGTAAATGAAATATGAACAAAGTAAAATAGGCTATGGCCAGAACTTTTACAATCACTGACACTACTTTGCTCATTATACGAAAATAGACATGTACAAGAAGGAAAGATGCCATTTAGAAAAAAATACTTTTAATAGAGTGAAGAAAAATAAATTCAAATCAAAATATCAAATGTTACCTAGCATAAGAAAATGCTGCCAATTAAACCTGGTATTATTTAGTTTGTTTTTTCAATTATACTCCTTGAAAAGAAGAGTACGCGTGCTAAAAAAAGCTTTACTGTTCAAATATACAAACTATCCCTGCGTGATTATCAAGAAGGATAACAAAACAAGAAGCAGCAATTATGCAGCAGCTGTTCCTCACTCGTGCTTATTGGCACATGCTTGAGTTAGGCATCAACTCTACTTTCACTATCAATTAAAGAATTATAAAGCCACATGTGTGACGGATCGCCGGAATAAGAGTCGACATTCAATTATGCATGCTGTGGGACACATTCTACACGAATTAAATAATTGACTTGACAACGTCAAGACACCAATCACTATTTTCGGGTCACATCTGAATTATTCATTCAGGATAACAGCTGTAGCACTCTGGTCAGTCATTGAACCGTGTCACAGACAATTTCCCAACGTAAGCATGTATATATTTTGTTGTTGTGCTGTTAGTACTCACTTTTCACCGGAAGGGTTTCTTGTAAATTTCTTCACATTGTACATAGCTCGTGGTGCACTGAACCATTGGTATTTGACCCGGGGGCAGGTGGCACAATCCTCTTTTGGCTGCTTTGAATCATCGGTGGGACTCGTTGCGAGCTTTTGGTCCAGTAAACCGTTGCTAGCTCTTCGGCCGGCTTTGGCAACCATTCTCGGTGGACAGGTTGGCATTTTTGTTTACACAATAAACGTTTTCTTGACTGTCTTCCACACGTTATTATTCAATTTTTCTTTTTTAATATCAGTCGAACGAGAATAGAAAATTTGTGACTGATGTGTAGACGCACAGTGTATATTTCACATTTTATTCACACACTGGAGTATTATGCAGAAATATGTATTTTTTTTAGGCACAAGTGATTGTAGCGTACGGATATTTGTTGTTCTTTGAATGGCGGATTTCTGATTAGACCTGCTATTCAAAACAAACTCTACGTTTCCATAGTTTGTTGAGGAAACCTGGTGAGTTTCTTTTGTTGCTAGAGTTTTCTCACAGATGGGGCGCTATTAGGGTTTGTGCCTTCGATTGCCTTCTGCCACAGTTCATAACATCAATATTTGTACTTAACAGGAATTAGACAAAAGGGAGAGGGACATTCCCTAAGACAGTGCGACTTATTAAGTTATGCTTAATGTTTTTTATACATGAATGAAGTAACAGATGAGGGGAATGTAGCTAAGTTGGTAGTTAATAGACCGCTGTTGGCATTCCTGGTGCAATACGGTGTAATCCAAGGTCTATGGAGGTCATACACACGCTGCAGCACATGTGCGTATAGATGTGTACCGAGGTGGTGCATTGAAAATGTCGGAGGAATCCCTCATATGAGACATTGGCTTAAACTACAGTAGAAAATGTTTTTATCGTACCGGTGTCGTGCGTAGACTTTTACTAAAATTCATGATCTGTATCCATGACCGACTTATGTAGTTAGACTTTTATCGTTTAGAATCGGGAAACCAATGGATAAGTCTTCAGAAATCCACTATCTCAATACGAATCACCATGCGGAAGGATGATGCTGGACCATGATGTCTAATTTTGTACAGAGGAGAATCACAAAATCAATTGGTTTGATGTTGCATTCCAGCTTCAGTTTTAGAGACTACGTAGGAGCTGTCTTCATAGCTAAGATTGCGGAGGTAGTAAACTCAATTATATCTTCTAGATCTGCTGAACAGTGGGTACCAATAAATCCAGGGCATGTTACATTCTTTTTATTTTCCTCTTTTGGAAAGTTCGTAGTAATCGTATAACATTGTATCACATTTTGTTTTGGCCTTTCAGGTTTCTCCTGTCATGTCATTTCTGTTAAATTTATAAAATAAAATAGTTGTGTATTTGTACACTTTCCCAAGGTTATTAATGTTTATTTGAAATATAGCAAGCATCTACTGAGTAAAGGGATAAAACAGAGATCCTTTCTTTATTCACTCAATTCATATATTTGTTGTGTTTTACATGTTCGTTAAGATCTACTTAGTTAGAAGTTTATTGGCGATTGCTATTTAATGACAATGCTGCATATTAAGTAGGATGTTGTGGTACGCGGGCTCTTTAATGGCTAAATTGGATGCAGAATCTGTTATTTATATTGGCTAGTATTTTTATTATATAATATTATTTCCAGTTCAATTAACATTTAGTTACATTTTTATTTTTTACAGATCTGGCAGCACTTTAACTCTTTGCAATAGCAGCTGTTACTTCACCACCCATTACCACCATTGTCTGGTTCGTGTCCAGGGTGTTTTTAATAGTCATCGAAGGAAATTTGTGCATTTTGGTAGATTACTGCACAAACCAATTTAGTGTTTGGGGAAATTTTCTTAAAACTCGTTTCACACGACTCTCCACAGTCCTAATCTTAATGAATAAGGTATAACTGGGCTCCCAAGATTATCATAATCAAATTAATTTAAACTCAGTTATACTTACAGATTGAAGAAAAATTAAAAACTCAATGTAAACACTGACATTTTGACTCTGATTGCCAAGAATGATGTTCCACTTATAACAGGGTGCCTTCGGGGTTTCTTTTAGTTTTTTGAATGAATACCCGAAACTTCCGTTTAAAGTGCATGACCTGTGTGAAGTTGATGTTATTTTGAAGACGTTTTTGGCTAAAATGAAAGCTGTTGCATTCCAGTGTAAATATATCTTATCCTGCAAACT
The DNA here is from genome assembly GCA_944738645.1 of Eristalinus sepulchralis. NCBI lineage: Eukaryota > Metazoa > Arthropoda > Insecta > Diptera > Syrphidae > Eristalinus > Eristalinus sepulchralis. Next base: position 31,730,542 of record OX122885.1, on the reverse strand, counting down.
GAAATTCCAAGCATTTCAATCTACTGCACTGCACTTTGACAGGAAAACCCTTAAGCACCTTCCTATAGAAACAGCAGTTGATGACGTCATGTCTTGTTTTCCATAAAAATCACTCCAGTAGATGTTAGCCGATGACACCTCATCTATCAGCCGGATTACAAATTCATGTGACAGATAATCAGAACGTCTGAGCATGCCATTAGACAGTTAACAAAACATTCCACCCGTAAGCTTTCAATCCGATTGATCCGAAGTCATCTGAAGGCATCTGTTGTCATCTGTGAGAGCCAGATATGCAAGTGCATGTGGTGAGCTGCGGTGAGGTCAAACGTCACAGGCTTACACCACAATCGATCGCATGGAAAGAAAGCCTTGGCCCATAGCCGAGTAAATCGGGCATTAAGCGGCATCAGAGCAAGAGATAATGCAAATGCGCAGCTACTCGCCGCAGCCAGTGGCAGGAGCTGGGCCAACTCTCTAGCACTTTGATTCGGTTAACGAATTCCGACCGCAAAGTGAAACAAGTACCGAGGGATATGGGCAGATGTGCAGTACTGATCTTTGCGAAGAGCATGTCCCCCAGATACAGCTGCAGTTGTTGTCCTATTGTAACTTAATATCGGGGAATATTCCGTCGGCGACGTTTCGTATATTTATCGCTGCAGCACAGCCAGTAGTCATGAACTTTATGCCGTGCTCCTGGTTACCGTTTGCACGAAAATCTCCATTTTGGGATGCGACATGCTCTTTTATTGTTCCATTGTGCCTTAGGCTTGACTCTGCGGCTAAGCGAGACCCATACGAGAAATATTCGCTGCGAACGGTTGGCGATAGGTTGGTGGAGGGGGAGCTGAGGTGAGAAGTCCATGGACAGGGCGGGGGCCTTCAAAAATCACAAAAAGCCATCAAAGTTTTGTCCTAGCCCTTGGCCTTCAATCGCGGTCTTCACCACCGGTCACACTGATGTGAGAGATCATTCGCATGGGTGCATGGACTGTGGCCGTGCCACTGAAAAAGTGACGGCGTGTGCATTGATTCCGCACTAGACTGGCGTTGGCCAATGTAGAACGTCAATTTATTCTCCGTTCCTACACCATATCGATGTACGGACGGCCAAGGGATTCGAGATCCCTTCTTTTCTGCATTTGTTCCCTCGTCTGCTCCTTGCGCCGTCTGCAGAGATGGTGTTTGAACCGGAATGCCGGGCATAGAATCGACTACTGTATGGACATGGCAGAGGAAAATGGAAAATCGTGTGTTAAAATCTTAAGTGCAAACAATTGTCTGTCGATTTCGACCACCAAGGGGATTGCCACCGGCGCGAAATCTATGTGGTGGTGGGGTGGCTCCACCATGTCCTGCCCCAGACCCACGAAAGAGCATTTCAATTTGAGGCGAAGCAAGGCCCTGCTGAGTGGATGGACATGCAGTTGCTCGCCGGCTGCCTGGATGGCTGACTTTTGCTACTGTTGTTGGTTCTACGAGTGATGACGGTCTGCTGCTACTGCTGCTGCTACTGCTGGCGTTCAGTGGTGATGGTGGTCTGCGAATCCCGTCGAAAGACAGCTTGAAAATTATAATCAGATGTAAAGTGTTATCGCAATGGTCGTACATTGCTGGAATCGGTTTTTTTTTTCGTTTTTTTTTTTGTAGCGTGTGCTTGCTCTGGAGTGTCTCTGACTTTTTTAGTTTTCGATATCGCTTCTGCAAGTCATTTCTCTCTGTGTGTTTTCTGTTTGTTTCTGCTTTATTTTATATTCTCGTATGTTAAGGATTAGATAAGTGAACTGTTATGTGCGATAATGTTGTGGTGTGGGTTGTCGTATTTTTGGGCGCTTTAAAATGGCTAAGAACTTTTCTTCAAATGGAATAAAAAAAATTGGAATCTTTTTAAGTGATATCACACTTCAGAAGAATTACATAAATTGTTGCAAGAATTTGTTTATTTCAAAATCAATCAATATTTGAAGTAAAATAGAACCTGAGGGTAACCTAATACGAAGCCGTCGTCGCTCTTCAAATCAGGAATGACTTAAAGTCTAGGGTCATCAGTGTTTTTTTTAGATGTCTAGAGCGTTAAGTTGGCAACACTGTTTCAACTAGCTGCAATTTTGTCAGTTGTCAAATGATTTATTTTTCATTTGGTTTAACGTTTCAACATAAAAAGAGTGATGCCTGAAGAACGCTTTCAAACCGTACAAATTTGGCTTGAAATAAGAATCCTCATGTGTATGTTGAGACACCGTTACATCCACTAAAACTGACTGTTTGGTGTTCTTTAAGGTTTGGTGGAATAATTGTCCGCAGTTCTTTAACAACGATGCTGACCAGAACGTCACAGAAAATGGTGACCGCTATAGGGCCATGATTTCCAATTTGTTCGTTCATCAATTGAACAATCATAATGTGCAGGAGTTGTGGTTCCAACAAGAAGGCGCAACATGTCACACAGCTCGTGCCACAATTGATTTATTGAAGGAAACGTTTGGTAACCGCATAGTTTCATGTAACGAACCCGTGAATTGGCGTCCAAGATTTTGCGATTTAACGCGTCTTGACTATTTTAGAGATGTGAAGTCATTAGTCTTCCATTTAACGTCCACGTGGAATTGCCCTAGTTTTGTATATGTAAAATACAAAGTATTAAAAATTCAAAAACAATTCATACGTAAGATGAATGTAAAATTATAAAACGTAAGGTAGTGCATCTTATCTTAGTTTACACAAATAAAAGAATAACAGTGGCTTGCATTATTCCACTTTGCAAGAGTACAAGTCTGTAATACTAGACCACAAGTGATGAATTTAATTGTATAGCTCATTTAATTTTAATTTTGCCGAATTTTCAAAATGTTTCTTCCCTCCAAGAGTGCTTTACATTCACTTAAAAAAATTATATAAAGTGACTCTCGCAATTGATCACATATTTCATATTTTTGCGTATTTTTTCATGGCGCTCTTTGTAAAGCGTTCATCATATCGTACACAGAAGATTACTGAACTAAGTTCATTTGGTCAAATGAGACCAAGTAAACCAAATGGATTTTGCTATACCTACTATCACAGGGGTTGTGTAAAGAACGATCAAGTTCGGTGAAAGTTGTCGTATAATTTTGTGGGTGCATGCGTTTCAAGGGTGTGCAATTAAATCGCATAATTCCTCCGAAGCTCATGGGCATTTTGAAAAATTGTCTTACGAGTAAGCCCAGTTTGCAAAAAATGGGATCGATTTCGGATATTCCCTTCAATGACGCAAAACACACAGACAAAGTGCCAAAATATTGCCTGAAATTAAAGTGGTTTGAAATTCTGGAGTGACATCCCTAATCTCTGGACCCAAACCCAAGAGAAGACCTTTGGGGTACCATCAAAAGAGAATTGTCTATTGTTTTGGCTGAAATGCTGGACGAATAGTCTTTAATGCTTCATAGGGAAGGGAACAAAAATTCCACTAGAAGTGTATTTAACATGAGTAAGCCAAATGCTGAGAAGAATAGCAAGTGTCTGGTCCGCAAAAGGGGATGTTTATATGCCTCGAAGGAAGTTAAACTCATAAAATTGATGAAATGATGCCATTCGGGGTTTATTATTTATTATATTTTATTGAGTGGCACTATACCCCACAAGGGACCAAAGCCTGGCTTGTACAACAACTACTCGTGTTGTGCGTGCTACTGTTCTCTCTCGAGTAGAAGGGACCTACTTTTTTTTTACCAACTCCGACGGCGAGATTTTAGAAGCTTTTCATAGACAATTAGTACTCTTTGAGTGTTGTCAGCAACTCGAAAGAGGTGGTGTCGTGAAAAAATGCGAGGTGTTTCGTCCACGGCGGTCACAGGGGCTTAAATATTTCTTTAATTTTTAGAACTAATACTGAACTTTATTTATGTATATTCTTAGAAATACATTCCATTTTGAAGGAAAATGTCTTGGCTTTGTCAGATTTTTAAACATCTGATCTATTCTGAGAGTCATTGTATAAGTGACTTCCACTTTTATGAAGACTTACAGACATATTTACCAAAGACACTATGACTTTTATGAGAGACATAATTTCGAAAAGCCAGCGTCTCAAAATGGCAAAAACAACGAAAATCATAACCCCAAAAACGAAAATTCCGGAAGAAGAGTCTCAGTATTCTGCAACTTTGGAGATGTAATTTCAGTTTTTTATTGGGATTGTCTTTTTCCTCAAAAATTGTGTCAAGGCTTCTGTTAAATTTCATAAATAGAACATACAAATCTGAACGCAAAATGTTCATCGGTGCGTAAGATGAGTGTACGATTCCCGGACGGAGGACACCTCGCATTTTTTTCACGACACCACCTCTTTCGAGTTGCTGAAAACACTTAAAGGGTACTAATTGTCTATGAAAAGCTTCTCATATCTCATGGTTTGGAGTCGGCCACGAACTGTAGGTACCTGCTACTCGTGAGAAGCTAGGCCCTGGTCCCATGTGGGCTGTAGTGCCACTCAATTACTATTATTATATTTATCGGTTAACTTGATTACTCTGAGTTGAATGGATAAGACAGCTTAAGACACAGTTTGATGTAGGTATGGAGTTTTTTGTTTACTTGTCAAAATTTAACAAAACATATAGAAGCATCATCCATTGCTTCTACTTGATCACAAATCAGCTGTCATCTGTAGTGAAGATACTAATGCTCTCTCACTCTCACAAAGTAGAGATTTAATTCTCTATTACATAAGGAAATATTTATTAATGAACGAATCTTAATAAAACTCTACGAAAGCAGAAGTATTGATCAAAATAATTGTAGCATACGATTTCTGTGTGTTGCCCCGATATTACCGTAAGTGGTTTGTGATTGGGCTCTAATTTGTTCCACAAATTTTCCAAATACGGAATTTCGCTCACTGAAAATAAGTGCAAAATAGTTCAGTTTTTTAAAAGAATCTTAAACGAAAATCAACCTGAAAAGTAAATATTTTGTATCCTACCGAAAACACCGTTTTAATCGTTTCCTTTTCCATGTTTGAAACTATATTTCAATTCATTTACCAAAACTTATGGAAACGACTAAGGGCTTTAACTTTTTAGCACATAATTGTACTTTCACGAGTGTATGAGTCCGACAGTTATATGTCATGGAATGAAAACTCCAATCAGAGAAGTTTGAGCCGTAGACAACATTTTAGCAGACAGCATTCTGAAAACAAATATAAAATTTAGTAAATATGTATTAATAAGCATATCTGAGAGATTTTATCTTAATGTTTTGTGTATTGGCCCCACTTTTAAAATTTTAATTATAAAAGAATTCCTTGCATAAGCATTGCAGCTTCCATCCAGCTGAGTGGGGATACGCGAAAAAAAACGACAAATGCATGCGCAATCGCCTCTCACATCTAGAACAATAAAATCCTTGGAATAAATTTACGCAAACTTAACTTCTGTCTTGCTTTTGTTTCAATTACAACTTTACTTGTTCTCTTCTCCACCTATAGAGTTACGAAAAATTTGTTTTCAGTTCATTCCTCCATGAGAGCGCAAACGCAGAGTCGGACAAGTCGGCCGTTCATTGTTGTTTCCAAGTTTCAAGTTCGATCTGTGAACAAAAATGTCCTGAATGAGCGCACAGCACACGAAATATACCGCCACCATCGCCACCGTCAACAATACACATTTGTTTTTATCTGCATGTGCATAATGAAATCACGAAATCAATTGCAAATCGTTTGCTACTGTTTGCGCTGTACAGGCGTATGATACACGCCGACTTGGTCGTTACCAGGAGTACACTCCACAATATGGCTGATTCGATGGCACCGAAACAACAACAAGAAAAAAAAAAATAAAAACAATGAAAAGAATAAAAAAAGAGAAAAACTTGGAAAAATGGTTAATGTCTTCCTCGAACGTATTCGGAGTGGTTGTCTTCACGAGGACATTGTAAAAGTTTTCAATGAAGGCTCGAAGTGCGATTTTCATACACAGTTGCTGCGAACAGGAATATTCATCTAATATGGCGGTTGTGTGAAGTTTTGTCGGATGTTCTGCAGTGGGAGTGAGTGCATCGACTTACACGCCGGAGATAGTCTTATTTGGCAACACTAACAGTATCTCTTACAAAGGTCGCTAGAAGAAAATGCTAGTCACTGAATGTCAAAGTTAAGTTAGATAACGGAGCCTTGCATATACCACCAGCTTGCACAGCTCCATAGCCACAACACTCCATTTTCAATATTTGCGATGGGATTGGTGCTTTGGATGCAAGAGGCACGCAAAGTTGTCAGATATTTTGGAAACATCGTTGGTTAACTATGAGGTTATACGAAGATGTGCTTATTGGATGAGAAGAGATACGATGGTAAACGTGTTGGAAGGAAAGAGTTACAATTGCGTTTCAACCGGAGGCTAGACAGGATACCAAAGCAAGGCATCATTATACTTAATCGTTTAACTTTCCGGCAGGATCTTGGTCCATGTATACACTTGTCATTCAAAAAGGCATCGCATCATTAGATGAGCCACTAATGGCATGTGTTCCACTCGAAGTCCAATAATTAGACCACGTAGCTTGACATACAGCAAGCAGTGTTCGCGCAAGGCAACGACGCTCCCTGGGAAAAGCAGAGCACGCCTAATGATTAATAAATCATAATTCAACAGCGGAGTGTCAACCGCAACTCGTCCACAGAGACTCCAACTCCAGGACAGACCATCCGCAACAAGCAAAAAAAAAAAACACACCACACAGCCGTATTAGAGATCTTCAAAGCACAGCTCAGAGTCGTGGGACGACAGCATCACAAAAAGTGTGATTAATTGAAATTTAAAACGTCCTAACCGCACCATATTTGAAAATAATCCAATTAATCCGTTGAGGTACATTATCAGTTGGGTTTTTTTTTTATCTCTGTCGGCAGCCGGAGACGCATTCAGAACAAAGTGAAAAACGCATCCAGAGCGTTCGTGTCTTTCGCAAACCGGCTCTCAGTCGGATACATGCCGAAGATTGGCAGCACTCTTTGCCATAATGGTGGTGTGATGGAATCCTTGTGACTTTCCCCGTTGTGGAGTTTTCGCCGTTGACACTCTTGGAGCGGTACAAATTGTGCGTCAAAGAATATGATGGATTTCCGAAGCCCTAAATGAATTATTAATCGAATCCAATGATGATGCTTCCTTGCGGCTTGAGAGTGAGTTGTGTCCGAAAATGGTGTGGCGGCGCCACAGATATTTATTAACATGGCTATAATAGCCACTGCATGTAGAGGAATTATGGAGCAGTGAAATAATTTTCATGTGAACGTGAGACGAATGGGAGTTTGAAAAAAAGAAAAATTGGATGTTCTCAAATGGAATCTGTTTTTGCGGGTGGAAGTAGATTTATGTGTCACCTTTGTGGTGGTGCGTGTTGGAGGTGAATACGTTAATGGACGGGGGATGGTCGCAAAAAAAGGATTTCATTTGACGTCATCTGTGCACGGATGTCTAAGGAAACTGATTTATAGTGATGGAAAGGATAACATATTTTTCTGTGGCGACATCGAGTACAAGAAGATTACAATTTCGGGCTCAGCTTGGGTGCGAATACCAGGTTTCCGACTGTAGTTAAGTTAAGGCCTTAGACGACTATGAGACAGACCAATTGTGCAGCGCTCTGTTCACAGGAACTCAATGTTTTTGTTTGCTTTTGCTGAAGGCAATAGTTTGGTTTGGTGCGATTATACTCTCCTCCCTACGAGACAGGTGGAGCTTTCATGGCTCAGGACTATTTTTTGTGATTGTTTAATTATAGTTTGTGGGGTAGGTCATAACATTTAATCGAAAACAGTGAATTGTGGACGTTATCCTTATGAAGGTCTGCCACACGTTTAAGTCAATTGATTTGTTTTGTTAAGTCCTTGTTATAGTCTTTGAAATCTTAAAGTAAATTTAAGTTTCTGATGCAAATACGTTCATCTCCTTAAAATCACTACTTCAAGTTGATTCGAAGTCTGACATGGCGTCACAATTAAACTGAGACTCACTAATTATCTGGTTACCTTGCCAGCAATCATTCCATTACCAATTTCAATCACTTTTCCTCATCATAGACATGTCATGTTTGGCTGGCTGACAAGCTAACCACAGACTGAGCCAAGTTCGATTGTCTAGCTGATTGTCTGCCGGTTGTTTTATTTAAATACTTGTATGACTGAGTAAAATATTACTCCCTAAGCTTGTCACTTGATTGACAGTGGCTTGCGATAGGCTTTGTGGATTGAATTAAAATAAGATGTGTTAGTTCCTAAAAGTCTGATTCCCATCTGCATAGTCCACGTTTGTAAACAATCATCGAACCAGAATTTCTTTCTGTGATCAGTTGCAAGTGTTTGGAGTGGAATTTTGCACAGACAAAATACCGTTGCAGACCACAACGATTTGAACTTGAAGTTCATAAAATACGTTTTCATTTGAAATTTTGAATTATTGGAATTTTGAAATTTAAAAATTTTGAAATTTTGGCTTTTATGAATATTATCACTGATTCCCAATGTTACTTTATACGTTATCCCTATTTTGAAAATATATGATAAAATTTTTTAACAAAATTTTAAGAGGGACTACAGGCTAGAAGGGACCAGGGCCGAGCTTCTCTCACGAAGGAACCAACAGCCGACTTCGAACGGCGATTTGAGAAGCTTTTCATAGACAATTCGTACTCTCTGAGTGTTGTCAGCAACTCGAAAGACGTGGTGGCGTGAAAAATGCGAGTTGTTCCGTCCGGGAAACGAACTAGGGACCTTGGCGTGTAGATCGACGCACGTACCCACTACGCCACGGCAACCACTATATACACAATATAATGGTTCAATTAATTATTGTGTTTTGTGCAGTAAGTGCAAAAGTAACATGTATTACGAAATAGCTTATTATGACGTAACCCATGCTCGAAGTATTCTCGTAACTCACTAGTTAAAGAACCAACGGTTAATATTAAAGCGACTTTAGAGTATTTTCTTAAGGCGTTTATAAAACTACCAGAGCCTCGGTAAAGCAAGTTATTTGTTGTATTTTAATGCCTTAAGGTGCTGGATATGAAAAGGCAGCTGTCGTTTAATTTTGGGAACATCAATTCTATCTGGCAATCTTTCAAATACTTCGTTTTTTGTGATCATTGAAAGACCTTGACTGTTTGAGCTGCGAGTTAAAAGGTTTGTTTCTGTTTTATGCTTACTTCCTTTTGAACTTTAAGACCACTCAGTATACTGATTAAAAACTTGAAATATCTGGTGGAAAACTTTTTCTGTACACAAGTGTATAATGGTAGAAATTTCAAGAATTCTGTTTTGCAATGATGCCTACGTGCGCGGTAGTCGTACTGTTTTTAAGAAAACCTCAAGAATAACGCCTTTATCATAAAACCTATGTTTATGGTCCTGTGTAGAATTTAAATGAGACAAAATGATGTGAGTTTCCGACGATATTTTCTACTCTTTTGAAAGGGCAGATATCACTTCAACAACATCAATTTTTAAATTCCAAACTGGCTTTTTTTGTTGGAGGTTGGCATACACTGCACTGGAGCGCTCAGAAACAGGTCCATTGTACTCCCAGGCAGTAACCTTCGTTTACTGTAGTTTTCTGGTTTTCCGAAGAAAAACCAGCAAGCCGTTCTGTGATAAAGAACTTAAGTTTTCAGCTGTCACCACATATGAGCAAAGGTGGGACATTGACAGAGAAAGTGCTCTGAAGTGTCTTCACCTTCGTCACACAGGCGTCAGTGGCTTCGCTAAGCCCAAGTAAAATTAGTTTGTTTAGCGAAGGAAAAGTGTCCCGTTTGTACGCCGACAAGTTTTCTGCACTCTTTTCTGTCTAGAAATAACAGAAAAGCCGCGGAATTTTTGCTTACGTTCGAAAGTGTGTACTTGGTCAGCCTGCATCCTGGAGAGTCATTTCATCTCTGGAAACCATCGACGGAAACCCTAACGAAGGAAGCGGGTAGTCCCAAGGTGGGTTCCGCCCCAACGAATGTCTCTTTAGAACCTTGCCTTGCTAGTTCATCATCAATCTCGTTTCCCGTGATCCCGTGATGTCCATTGACCCAAACAAGTATTACCGAATTCATTCTTGGTTTAGCTTGGCTTAGTTTGAATTTAGACAAAAAGAAGTGTGAAATGTCATTATCTAAGATCAAAATTTAGCATGCTGATCAGATAACTTAAAAAAAGACCAAAGTAAAGCACCTGTTGGTTAGAGATGCGGAAGAAAAAAGACTGTTACAGCAAGAAGAAAATGAAGTGCTCACTTAAGCATTTCTGAAGAAAAAATGGACGGATATTACTTCTTTAAATCGATTTTCCGGTTGTCTTTATGAAGGTTGTATTATTGCAGTGGCGTAGAAAACTAATAAAACAGAAGCATATGAACACACACATATTTTAAAAAAGGTGCCTATTGATACATTAGTAAATATATATGTGAGAGGGTCGCTCCATTGTAAGCATTCATTTTTCAAAATACACATTTTTTATTTATTTTATTTATTGTTTTATTTCGTCCTAAAATTTATAATATGGTTGCCACACAGTTTACATACAGAGATTCGATTTTATCTTAAATCTTTCAACTGGGTTATGTACAATGTTGGTTCTAGAAAAATATATCACTTAATACAATTTTTAGTTTTGAAGGAAATTACGATAAAACCTTCAATTTATTCCATAAATTAAGAAAAACATTTTTTATTATAAAATAATAAATAGATAAACAAATAAGTAAATAATTAAATAAATGGTTAATAAATAATAATGACAAAATAATAGATAAACATATAAATAAATAAATATACATAAATAATATATAAATATATACTTATATGTATGTGTACGATAAGTAAATGATTAACGAATAGAGAAATATGGAAACGCAATAAATATATAAAGAAGTATATAAATATATATACAAAGGGAATACAAAAGTAACAAAGAATAATCCTATAAATGTAGAAAATAAAATAAATAATTGCAAGGATTGCTAGTGGTACTTATAAGTGGTTTATTTTATAAAGACTATATAATGAGTTCTCGAATAAGTGGGTTTTTCGAGAATGTACAATTTACACGAAACTTATCCCTAAGTTTATTTATGCGATCGGAGATCAGTTCAACATTATACCTGAAATGAAGGTCAGAGGTAGAGTGGTATCTGGACAAATTAAACATCATTTTCAACAATCTATTTTGCGTGATTTGAAGCTTTTTAGTATGGCAATTCGCACAATTTCCCCACACTTGGAAACCATAAAGTAATATGGATTGAAATATCGTTTTATGAATGATGATTTTATTTGATGTGTTCAACGTTGACTTTCTATTAATGAACGGGTAAAGCATTTTTATGGCTATATTTATCTTATTGACAGCGTATGAGACATGGTCTTTAAATGTTAGCTTTGTATCTAAATAAATTCCCAGATACTTGACATTCATTTTCCATTCTACATTTACTCCACATATTCGACTGAAAAAGATAGGTTGCACTTTTTCAGCATTAATTCGTATTTTCCACCTGCTTAAGTATTCGGCATAAACTCTAATCCCGTTTTGCAGATTACTAACAATATTGCTAGCAGAACTATGAGAAGAGAAAATGCCAGTGTCATCGGCGTAAATAGCCGCATCGCATTCCTGAAGTCTAGGTACATCAGCGGTGTAAACATTATACAAAATAGGACCAAGGATAGATCGTAGGTGTGATTTTTTACCATTGACATACACTACAAAGGATCTATTGCTCAGAAAACTTTGTATGATCTTAACTAAATACAAGGGAAATCCAAAGTTAATCATTTTATACACAAGGCCATCGTGCCAAAGAGAATCAAACGCCTTTTCAATATCAAGCAAAACCAGACCTGTAGATTTGCCTACATCAAGTCTTCTCTTCACATGTTGGCAGATTCTGAACACTTGATGCGAAGTGCTATGTTGTCTTCTAAATCCGAATTGCTCATTTGGGAAGAGCCCTTTATCATCAATGTATTTCATCAGTTTAGTTTTTATAACTTTCTCAAAAACTTTACTAACACAACTCAGAAGACTTATTGGCCTATAACTATCCGGGATTTCAATTGGTTTCCCAGATTTTATTACTGGCACCACTTTCGCAACTTTCCAAGTATTGGGAAAGTACTGGAGTTTTATACATGCATTGACGAGGTATGTAAGAAATGAAATAGCCGATCTAGGGAGTTCTTTAAGATAAGATAAAATACACATTTTCTTTTAAAAATTCAATTAATTCACCACTATGGTGATATCAGTTAAATAAAGATATTTTTCTTTGTGTTTTATGTTACATTTGGCAGCACTGTTCGTCAGAGGTTTAAATGAATTGGAAAATTTTGCGATTTTTTTATTCGAGTTCAAGTAAACAATCCTTTTGCATTTTCGTTTGCATTTTGCTTGGATCGCTTCATTTTGAAGGAAATTTTGTAGGAAAACGGTTAATTCGGCACAGACTCGATAAGAATGCAGATAAAATATAACTTCAAAATTCGAAACACAAAAGGATAAGAGCATAATGTCTCGAAAATGAAAATATTACTAATGTGTAGTAGAAAATTTGGGAATAGTTAACTTGAACATACAAATTTAGCACTTCAACTAAAACCGATTTTTTTGTCTCTTAAGTCGAAAATAACTTTTTGTGCTTTAAGTCACTCGATAATTTTCTACTTATCAGAGATTCAAAAAATTATCGCGAGCTTTCCTTTTCATGCGTGTAGCCAACCCAATCGCCGGTCCCTAATAAACATCGATTTTACAAAAGAACCTCCATTCATCATCAAATTTACACCTAATTGTGACAAACTTAGCAAAATGGAATCGCTTTTGAATATGCAGACATTTTAACGAGATTCAATTCTTTTAGCTCACTCTGTCGAACTGAGCAATTTGTGCGAATTGATTTGCTTGGACGGTAAATTGCTTCGGTAAGCACACTTGCATACGCCCTGTCTACCGTAGGTTCTCGCCTCATCTGGTATTCACCGCTAACCAGAGTTGTCAACAGAAAGCCAACGCGTTCGACGCGATACGAATTCGTTTTTTTTCTTTTTGTTTGAGATTTTTAACGTTTCTGAATTGTTTCTGAACACAGTCTGCTAAAAATATTTTCAACATGTGACTTTATGAGATCACATTTGATTTCGTCTTGCAGCGGTATTTCGCAATGACACCCGGTGACTGCAGCGGCAATCCTTTTCATGGCTCCTCGCTTCCGTTGCGCAGTGTTTGTCCGTCAATTAGGCCAAGAGAGTAATTTTATTCTGTTGTCCTTCGGCTCCGTCGACTTTTCATCGAATTTCTGTTAACATAACCCCATTCGCAGAGGCCCCGATTTCGCATGGCACGACTCGGTGTGGTGCCGAGCCGATTTTTGGTCAAGGAAAACCCTTCCAAGAAAACCATGTTTCCTACGGCTAAGGTCACAATGTTTACACATGCATTTAACACAGTCACAAGCACGCTTCACGTCCCCATCACTGCACTGCACTGCTGTACTGCTGCCGCGGTCAGCCCCAGCAGACATTTCGTCTGAAGGGAGCTGTCATATGCGAGTGACAGCACACCGTTGTGCGTCGGCGTTTCGTTGGGCGATCGAGGGGAGCATCAATAATGATGCGAGTATTAATGATGGTTTTCTATGGAAAATCGTATTTTAATACCACTTCTGTGAATTAATATTCAGGTGAAGATGTTTCCTTTCTTTGATTTTCCCAGATAAGTGAGAGTTTGTTTATGTTTACCATTAGCCATGTGAGAAATGACATCACAGGTACACTTGTAAACAAATAATTTTTTACGGAAGTGAATATGGGATTGGGAATACAAAATGCACTCGCCCATTCACCCGCAGGGGCGGTAGTGTTGGGAGATTCTCGGAACTTGACCGGGGTTCAAGTGGGGAGACGGTTTTCGTTGGAAATACAAAAAATCGTGCACTACCGACGGCAGAAGCTTCCTTGAAATTTTCGAGCAAGCTCGATAATTTTCCATGATCAATCGGATGTGAATTACGTACCGATTGAGTTAAAGAGATGAGCTTGATTGTGGGATGACACTTTGGGGAGTTTGAATAATGTTTTTGAAACATGGGATGGGCATGGGAATTGAATTGCTTGTTTTTAGATTCCTTTTCTTCGCCTTTAAAGAGAATAAAAGATGAAAATACAGACTGACTGGAAGTTGCTTCTTAATGCAAACACTTGGTTAGAATATATTTCCTTTGAAGTGGTGATTACAATTTTAAACAACTCAAGAATGCGTTAATATTCTCAATATTAGTTTTGAGAGCATTACATGACCTATGCGACTTTTTGTGAATAAGAATTGTTCATTTTCACACATGGTGGAATACTCCTGAAATATGAAGATACATTTTAGAAAAAGGGAAAAAACGGAAAACTTCATTGGTCTGTATTTCTTAAAGTTCTTAAAAAAGTGAAAAAGTGATTTCTTTTGAGTCAAACAATGCCTAATCGCATTTTTTTTATTCCAAAAATCACATTCTTGAGCATTATGAGTTAAATACGACGTCAAGAATTTTTCGGTACATCATATTCAAAGCAGGCAGGACTATATGACATCTTAGATAAAATCTTTAAGCGATTTGTAGATGGAGCTCAGTCATAACAATATAGCACACAATACAGCAAATTGAACTTCAATTTACAAGACAGATCGTATTGGAGGTACAAATAATTTCGCTACGTTTTCAAAGATGGCGCCACCTGCAAGTTGTGGCTGATCTTGGAAGCGATTACCTATTTCACTGGAAAGTTGTGACATTTGTCAGCAATTATTAGTGTATATCAGCGTCTGTTTTAGACAATATTGTTTTTTGCTTCTTCAAAAAAGTCAGAATTGAACAGCATTTGCCGAAAGTTCTGATGCTTTTTTTAAATTTTGAGACAAGTGCCAGCCAGTTTATGGTGAATCTGCTTCAACTGATAAATTATGCAGAGAGTGGTTTCGACGCTTGAAAAGTGGTGATATCAGCATCAAGGACAAAGAGCTTCTTGGCCAGCCCCAATAGTTAGAAGTTGAGGAACTGGAGGTTAAACTGGACAAAGATCCGTGTCAAATGCAAAATGAACTTGCAAAATCGTCTGGAGTGACTCAGCAAACAATTTCCGTTCAGCTTAAGAAGTTTGGAAGGAAGTTGTTGAAACCAAGAGAAGTAGGAAGGCGAATTTTCCCCTCAAAACTGGTTCTTTAAAGACGTCAAAAGAAGGGATTTTGGCACTGTGGATGAAAGTGGATATACTACGACAACCTCAAAAATACTACGACCACCTCAAAAGCCAATAGAAAGCTGAGGAATTCATTACGGTCTTAGGAAACTGCAAAACAATCATGTAGACCAATTTTTGTTCTCCCCTATCATGTCCAGAGAATAGTTGTAAGGCGTCTCCAACCGGTAATGAGGGATAACAATCTTATTCCCGATCATCAGAAAGAAAAATTCAATGCTCAAGAGCATTTCTAGACATATCACAAGCCTTTGACAAAGTACGGTATGATGAGTTAGAGTTTAAGTTACGACAAATTCTTGCCACTTGCGTAAATTATGTTCTTATATTATACTGCGGAAATAGGCTCTTTGTGTAGCATATGGCAACTATCATTGGAAAATTAAAGCAATACCAGCTTGCCCTCTACAAGGAATGTTATTAGGACACTTCTCTATTCGATATACTTGCGATATACTGAAAGAAAAAGGCATTACCCTTGCGACGATTGCTTATAAATCAGATCTCTTAAGAGTAGGTGAAACTAATCTAAAAAAAATTGCCCGTAAAACTTCAAACAGCTCTCAACAAAGTCAGCGAATGGTCAAGCAAAAGGCGGATCGCTCTTAATGAAGCAATTTCTCCATTTGAATTCCTGGAACTTCCTGGAAAATTAATAATTTGCCAATTTTTCTAAGCTCAACTGAAATACCTTTCGCGATGCTAACGATTGTCACAATGCTAATGTAGAATTCAGACATGAGACAGACGGAAGACATTCCCAGCTGAGTACCGAGAACAAGCTGCTTTTATATAAGTAAGTGCTTATGCCTACGTGGACGTAAAATTATGTTTTGTTACCCGCAAAAAACGCAAATATCATGCAAACAGTTCAGAACGAGGTGCTTATTGCTATTCAAAACGACGATATCCATCGACTTTTCACAATCGAAGCTGAAATAAGAAGCTTCGCAAGAAAGCATAAAATTCGACTATTCGGACATATAAATGATACAATTCTAAAAATTTTGGATGAGTGTAATTTATTCAGCTTGATGATTCTACACAGGTTTGATTTTCAATAGGCTTTTTTTGAAATATCACGTGTGACTTCTATCAAACTGTGTTGCCATTTTTGGTCAGTACCGTTTGGAAAGTTATTATAGAGAAACTACAAGGGCGTTTTCAAAATGCTCGACCGTTGCGTTCAGTGAGAAATATTTTTCGTTCGAATGGTCTACCTACTGTAACCACTGCTGTGAATATCATTCGCAAATTAGAACCCTTAGTTTACATTAGTGGATGATAATCAACCGTTTAGACCATATCCAGTAGATAGTAAAGAGACTATAAGAGTTGAAGCTGAGAGTCAACGCGAAGTCCGTAAAAAATCCTTGCCGTCCATTGTAAACATTATCGCGCAATGTTAACAAACGATGTGCTTTCTGAAATTCAACCACATGGGCTCGATGAACTAAGACAGTGCTTAGAGCCACATAGCGCTTGAAAAATTTACTTATTAGGAAATCATGTAGGTGATCCCTTAAAACCACGTTTTTCTAGAGTAAATTAGCAAGATAATGCGACTACACACCGTTCTCTGCAGATATGTCTCATTTCTTCAAGTATATGTCAGATACGATTGAGGCTTTGGATGCCAACATTACTTGTTTTATTCGCGAGATAGATTTGTTCCAACGAGTCGTTAAAAATTGGATGTTCAGAATGGACCACCTCAGAAGTAATCCAGTTTACCATCTACAATGCATCATTTTCAAAAATGCCATGAATTATGCTTTAAGAAGGTAATAAACATTTTAAGTTCCCTTTAAAATTTATGTGTTTGATTTTACATTATAAATTAAACCTCACGATGAATCACCCTTTGTTCTTAAGAAAATGTTGCAAATAGTGCAAGTATTTGCAATTCAATTTATATTTATATCCTTCATATTTCTAAAGAGACAATAGACAACAGACAACTATCATATAACTTTTGAATGTTAATAGAAAACGTTTTCAGTGTTCTATCCATTTCTTATAAAATTTTAGAGCGAAAGTAAGTCGGGTAAGAGTGAAATGCGTTGCGTTAGTCATTGATTAATGAATTAATGTTCCAAATCTTAGAAAAGTGTCACGTGCCGTCCAAACAAACAAAAATAAGCTAGACAGGTACGAGTTATACTCACACGTAGATGGCTTCGTAATTTTTTTTTAATATTCCTAAGCAAAGGTTACAAAACATTTATCTTGGCTGAAATAAATACATTTAAGTTGTTTGAGTTTTTTTTACATTTGCTTACTCGCCAGGTACCTACATACTATGCCTTTAATACACCCGTCTAATCGCACCCACTAAACACTGTCCATCCACACGTACAATGTGTGTAGAATTAACGCACATGATTCGTTTGACCACAATTGAAATTTTATGAGCACAAAACCAAAATCTACGATATCAAAATTTTTCCATGAATGCATATTTTCATATATTGACCAGTCTAAACTGTGTTTTAGGCTTTTAAAATTAAATTGATCTAAAATTGATACTGAACGGATATTGGCCAAAATGCCAATACTCTCTTGAGCCAATGTGCCCGAAAGCTCACACTGAACACATCCTTTTGTGACTTTTTTAGATCTTTATGTTCATTGATGTAAAAACTGGATAGAGACCGCAATTTTTTGAAATGTGGACCTTCAGACCTGTCTAAGGTTGATCAAAAAGCTGGAAAATTCAAAAGCTCTGTTGATTCGTATATTTTATGTGATTATACGGTAAAATTTATTTTTCCTGATCGAATCTTATTCACCCTCTCGAATGTTTTCCAATTCCAAATTTTCCTATCCAAGCATCGTTTTAAAGACAACAAACATTCTGAACAAATGTAAGTTAAGGAGCGGTAAACATTTACCAAAGGTCATTGAACAATTGCGACAAATGCTATCGAAGAATCGCCAAGTGCTGGAGACAACGATCAATTTATGCATGTCACACAATTGTAAGCGCTAAGAGTTCTGTGTCGCCACGGAAAGACTGAACTTTCTCTTGGCACACACTCTGAGAACATTACAAGTTTCTGATCGGAATTGACGCCCAAACGAGAGAAGTTCATGTTCCCAGCGGCTAATCAATTTCGAAAACGTATCTGGATCACCCGAAGTTACGGTGGCTTTGATAGCCTGGGTAGATATCAGAGGTGGCAGCGGTGGCGTGCCTTGAGGGACTAATTCGAACGAACGCAGGTTTGGTTACCCTGAACATGGTAAACTGATATAATCGATCGTTTTATGTGACGTGAAATGTAATGCCCACTTTTATCTACTGCAAAAGAAAGATAGTGCACTGTTCTCTTCAATGGAATCCTTGTGAGGACATTCGCCACAAAACAGTCACTGAGTCATTAGCCATTCATTCAGACTGATTCCTGTTGAAATTAACACTCCTAAACATCGCTCTGTACAAACAACTACGAAAGGGGTTCTGAATAACCTCGAAGCTCCATTAAAACATGATACGTTTCCCAATCTGGTTCCCCTCCCGTCGGCCGCCGCGTCACACCTTTCCCCGTTGACGATGATGATGATGATGATGATGTTGATGTTGATGATGCCACTGCAGATGGGCACGTCCACATTGCTGGCCGAGGATTTATCGCATCGATAAGTATGTGTATCTACATACAGAACAACCGATACAGGCACGGTGTGGGGGTTTCCTATTCCCTCAGCCTCAGAGAGATACTCATTATTCGAGTCGAGCCGCGCTAAAAACTGGTAGCCTCTTATTTAGCTCTTTTTAAACTAATTTTTGATCAACGAGAAGAGTTATTTTTATAAACAGCGCTACGTGACAGGAATTCCAGGGAGCTGGCACTTTCTGTCTCTCTCCGCGTAGCTTTCTGTCGCGACTACGGCTTGGGTTGGGACGACGACACGACAACGACGCACAGTGTCTACAAATTGATACCTTTACTCGGGGGAGCAGCAACGAGCAGAGAATGTTACGCATGCGATCGCTTAGATCGGCGGGGGGCTACACGCGGATTGGTGGGACCCAGTTTTGAGTTATGAGTGCTTTAGATTTTATTGGATTCGCTGTGTTAAGGGAGCAGCACCACGGAGATGGGTGCTTCACTTGTTCACCCTCCAGACATCGGGCGCGTTGTCGGATGAAATGCGGCTAGCGCAACCCGGTGTGTCCCTGGATGGTTGGCGGCGATATTAGTGTTGGGACCCTATAATCCAGAGCAGAGCAACTCAATAAATATGACTCAACTAGGGTTGAGCCGAAATTAGTCTGTTCTCTCCGACCGTGGGGTCAACCGATGGGAAGAAGAAACTGAAAGTCGGTTGTACCTTCGATTTGGTATTTATTTCATTGCCGCGAGGGTCATGTCATGCCCATTGCTTGTCGTGCATGCGGGGAGTAGCCACGGCGGCCCACTAAATTAAAACATCTCTCGTGGCGTGGCCTGGACACGCAAAATCATGGCGGTGTGCATGCCCGGCAATTAATAGTTTATTGAAAGATTGTTGGCCGCCTCCCAGAACTGCAAAATGCGAACGCGGACTATCTGGCACGGACCTCGCGAACACGGCATGCACTTGCCTCCACTTAGAGCGGCTTGCGCGCTTGCCAGTGGATACAGTTATTAGTTGGTGATTGTTGTATAATACCCCCAGGTGGCGGGCAGTGCGGTTAGTGTGACCAACTCGTGTCTGGGGTATTCTGTTCTGATCGCACGTAGCATCTATGAAATAGGTAATCTTGGTCATTGCCCTTCGTCGCCACCCTTGCAGGCACTGGCGGAGGTTTTCACTAGCCGACTCGAGGACGGAGCACACAGAAAGGCACTACGTGCCACCGATGCCTCTCTGTTGATTTTCCACACACATAAAACCGAGTGTAAGTTGGTCACAAAAACGTCTTGGATGGGTTTTTCCTTTTCTTGTCGCGATCCACCGCCACCGACAGCCGGCCGTTTGTCGCTGCTGCAGCGGCTGTTGCGGTTGATGCGGACGACACATCCAGAGGCATCACAGAATGAAGATTTTGATTTGGCGGCGATGAGATCGTGTCACAGGGTTAAAAGAACCAACTGGACTCGCCGCTGCAGCACATGCCTGAGCAACAGCAGCAGCATTAGCGGCTCCGGCAGCGGCGGTGGCGGTGGCAGCTCCAGTAGTGAAGAATCTGTGTGAACTCTTCCGCCGATGGAAAGTTATCATCATGCGCACCACGAGCATCTGAGAGTGTACTTCTGGCGGCGTCGGCGACAGTGTGTCGTAAGTTCTTAGATTGCGAGGGCGTAGAACAAAGCGCGCCGATTGCGGGACACGATTCGGATCAAACATGTTCACATTTATCCTTGTGCCGGGATGCGGTACGCTAAGGTTGGTATTGCTCTCTTCCTTAAGCGTGCCTGGTGGTTTTTTTTTTATTTTTCCTTGGGACAGATGTCAAGAGGTCAAGCGTTGCTTGAAAGTCGGTTGTTTGAAGACGTCAGCGAGACTAGCAAGGCTGTCATAACTCTGTGGAATTATGACACGTGTCAGCGCCTTAAAGGAGTTACTCATTCTGTTAAAGAAGCTAACGTCAGTTGAACTAACGCCTTGTTGGAAACAAATTTTGTCGGATTTTTTACAAAGAAGGGAGATACCTGTATGCCTTCGTTCTTCCTCGCCTGATTGCCTGGATTTTTGAGTGTCAAGTAACGTAATGGTTGACAAGTTTTTGAATGCTTTCAAGTTCTCCTTACTTGTGTTCTCTACGGGTCGGTGTAGTCAGAGGCCAATTTTTGCCTTAACACATAGACGTGCACAACAAAACTTTTGAAAGCGAATGAAGAGGTTAAGAAAATCATTCACTAACTAGAAGATTTTCCTTTCCAGTGTAATGTGGTGGTTTATAGCTTCAGGTCATATTGTTGTAGTGACAATTGTCAAATGAGCTATCACTTACTCTGCGACCATCATCAAGTCACTGTGCATGACGAAGACGTTCAACAATAGATCACAATGACAAGAACGTTGTATCATAAGTTGTTCGTCTTGGCAGCATTCTACCGCGCCTGTTTTAGGGTGGCCAAAGGTGTCTATTCGCAATCAAAAACCTATCAGACGTTCGTCGACAGCGACAAGGTCTAGGAGTTTGCAAGAAAGTCCGCGGCGGAGAATCATTGGTCAATTACAAGAACTCGGCCTTCACTTCTTGTCTTCACACTGATCCAAGTGTTGAATGTGAGTGATCATACACAGCGATGTGTCTTCCTCGAACAGGCCCACAGGCGGTTTGAAAAGTGAACATTAATTATCAATATTCCTTGGAGAATAAATTTGGCTTTGATTGGACACCGTTAAGTACATGAAGTAGAACGGCCTGTTTGTCCAAACAGCTTGTGTAATATTAGACATTTAAAATGAGCTATTTGAAGGCATGGTCATCTAAAGTGGATATGATACAAAATAGCCACTAAAATTGTGCGATTTGATCTACTTTTAGTTCTTTAGTCGGTGAAATCTATGCTATAAGAACCACTGTGGTCCTTAAAAGTGCAAAGTTGGAATTTCGAACGATTTTGCATTGCTTTACCTTTAAAGGACAGATTACCTTTTACTGGAGGTTGCCTTTTACTTTTACTGGAGAAGTTTAGCCCTTTTGTTTTGGTATACGTCCAAGGTTGTGGTAATTTTTTTGACAGCCGCCTTGTCCAGACAAAAAACTATGAGACTTGGAAGTTACAACCCCCCGCCGGTTTTGGTATCCTTGATGGCAGGAATGAGCACTTGCGTCCGTTTATGGAGGTGCCTCGTCTGGTTTGCCACATTGCAGTTTATATAGGTTTGGCTTACTGCCGGTTTGGAATTTTTCGGTGGAACACCCTCAAAAGCTGTCTCCAGTAGCGAAATCAAACGCAGAATCACTCGCGCTCTTGCCATCGCTCTTTCTTTGGGCTCAAGAGGCAATTGAGTAATAAGGCCCTCTCTCGAAGGACTAAGCTTGCTTTATATAACACCTTGATTATCCCAGTCCTACTTTATGGCGCAAAAATCTGGACGATACTAAAACCGGATGAGGAAGCCCTTAGTTTTTTTCGAGAGAAAAGTTTTGCGTGCGATTTTTGGTTCTGTTTGCGTTGATGGCATCTAGGGGCTGTACATCGACATGCGCCTAGTCAAGCGTCTCTCCGTCCCCGAAAATAAGTCTGTTAGAGCCTGTTATTCAACATAACCCCTCGGTACTTTAAACAATTCTTAGACCTAATTGTCTGATCTTCAACTATGAAGTTAGGATTTTCCACCATCTTGTGAGTGGCATTTAGCAACGCCTCCGGTTTGTTGGCCACAAGTTCACAGACCGACATTTTCGAGTCATTCTTAAACATCCGAGAGCATTCTTAAACATCGAGCAGCGCACATGTCCGGTATGTGTTTTGACACAGTGACGATAGCGATATCGCCGGCAAAGCCGAATACTTCCACTCTATCCCTAAGCGCTAGTCGTAGAACGCCATCATACATTATGTTCCACAGAAAAGATCCGAAGTGGTATGTGTGGAACTCCTGCCGTTATGTTGTACGACTTTAGGTCATTGCTGGCTCATAAGTCTCCTACTCGTAAAGAAGGTCATAACTTCCTAAGAAGATGCACCCATGGCAAAATAAGATCTACGTATGTGCAACCAGCTAGCTGACTAAGCATCCTAGTCGGGATTTGCTACAGGCTAGGCTTTGGCAATCGATATTCCTTTCGGCTGTGAAAATAACAAGGATCCTAGTTTCTGACTCCAAGGACCAACATTATGCTCGACCATATACTATTCGTGACAGCAGTGTTACATTCTGCAGAACGGAACGACAGGGCTGATACCTGCAACGATGGAATTAAATGGTCTTGCATTCGATAGATGCGAAAGGGGTAAATGGAGGAGGATACAATTTGATGAATCCTTGCACTGATTCTGCAACATCGACCGCGTGTAAAGCAATATTCCATTTAATAGTGATTTGTAATTTGCGAGTCAAGTCCCGCAACGGAAAGGAAGACCTGAACTTCATTTTAAACGAGTCAATCACCTGATCACGAACGTGGCACTTTTTGATCTTGGTGGTTGGAGGCAGTATTTCGGGGCTATTTTGGGGCATCGTCAAGGTGACAAAGGATTGATAGAGATAAGGGAGAAATCTCTTGCTATCGTTGAAACAATCGACAAGCTTTATTTCTGGCGTGGACCTGCAGCGTAGAATTTTTTAGGATCTGTAAAGGATTCAGTTACAAACCTATTCAAAACAAAATTCGTAACTATATTTCAACGGAATCACTAATGGAACCAAATAACATTTGGTGCGATGAGGGAACCTGACTGGTAGTGACAATTTGATCAGATGGCATATTTTGGTACCACGGAAGGTCAGAAGACCCTGGAACTTGTTCAAACCTAACCGACCTCTTGTGGGAGTACCGTGGTAGCTGTGTCTTAAAACCCAACATCGCGTGCCGAGCCGAGGTTAGTGTATTGTGCTGACTTGTTTGAATCAGATTGTTTATGGACTCAGGTCAGGCGGTTAGGGGACTTTTCTGGCTCAGAGTGGAGTTGCATTCTCCACCGGGTGCTGCGACTCAGAGAGCGGCAGAATTTTAGTTCCCTACCAAGGTGGAGTGATTGACATCCAAGCTTGAATTCAGTTTGGTACTTGGGTAACGTTTGGTCTTATGTATGGTTTATGACTCTTGGACCACGTGGCTTAAGGCCTTTTGAATGGTGAATTTCACTATTTTTTTCCTGGATGACGTGAAATTTGTTGTGAGGGAACTTGCCTCTGCGTTCCACCAATAGACCGACAATGATCATGATTTCTAGATTATTTTGAAGATGGTTAGGATGTTTCGCAGGTCGGAGGAAAGGATCATATACCACAGACATAAGGTCTGGAAGTCTCTTTCCAGGCCTCGTGTGGCACAGAAACCAACCGGGGAGTGAATACGTCAAGAACACCGAATGGTTGGACATTTTCACCACAACCGACGTAAATTTAACCGGCTCAGAAGAGGCTTATTCATTTTACAACTTCAAATCTCACCGGTCGATAACATTCCAATGTGATATCGCCCATTCCTAGTCGAAGAGTCTCCACAAACTTTGATGTGATTCAATAAACACACAAGAATAGGGGAAAAAAAAACTCTCTCCTTCATCAGTTTAAAGATCAGTTGCCACAAAAAACAAACACGCACATCTGCGAGTGTCAGTGTATGCGTGCATGCGTATTTGAATTTGATTATAATAGATGGTCCCTTTATCTTTTAATCCATCAGTTAAGCGGTTCGCTCAAATTTCTCTCGACGCCCCCTGATGTCGTAAAAAGTTAGATTTTAGTACTCCGCTGCTGGCTGGCAGTGGACACTCAAAATTACAAATTTATTTATGGCTGCCATTATTTTATTGTTAAGCCCCCGACTTACAGGTTCGTCCGTTGTACATATGCGCGACTGACTGCGGAGCGTAGCCCAGTGATCACGTCGCCAAAGTTATTGCGCTGACAGTCACTTAAAATTCCAAACTCGTATCCGCGTGAGGTTAAGCTATTCTATCATTGTCAAAAAGTTATTTTGTGCACCACATACTCCACAGTAGCCCTATCAGATTGTTGTGCGTTTTTTTTGTTGTTTTTCGTTTTTCGTTGTGTTCTCTGCGGTTCGTCCCGTTCGTTCGATAGTGTGGTGATATTCAGATGCCAAAGTGATTGGACAGCGAACGCAGCAATCCAACAACAGACAAAAAAAAAATACTAAACGGACAGAGAGAAAGAGGGAGAGAGAGCGAGAGAGGGGCAAAAAAAAAACGACACACACGAGGTGGCACTTATCGCAAGGTTAGCAAATTTTTCGAGCCTCTCTCACTGTGCCTGGGCATATTTGGTATTCATGATCCAGCGCACAGCGTACCGGGACAATAACGCGATGTTGCACAGTAGCTAGAACAATTATTTTATTTTATTCCCTCTCGGTCATAAGGACAGGTGGATTGATGATGATGGCCACGGTAGTAACATGGCTGGGAATTCACAACTCCCAGCAAGCACAACACAGCAGTGAGAGAAAATCTACTGAGACGGAGCAGTGGAAGACCATCCGAGCACCAACAACAACAAGACGATAAGTAAAACAACAAGAAATACAAAACAGAAAAAAAATGTATAACGACACACACGAGACGAATGAAAACGGTTCCAATAAAAGATAGTTGTCGTTGATTTGTATTTTATTGGCCTTGCTAATGACTCCCCAATGGAGCCATGGTGGCCATTATGGAAAGAGAAAGAGAGAAAGAGAGGGGAGCCGAAGGGTGAGAGAGAGAAGGGGAGAGAGAGGGGGCTTATAAGAAACTGACTTAATCAAAACTGCTGAAATAAAGTTTTTTTTTTTTCTTACTTTGCTCTATGTTTTTCGGGGACATTAGACACACACACACACACACACACACATACATACATAGCCCGACATACAAACAGACTAAATAGAGATAGTGGACACTGTTACGAAAGAAATCAAAAACCTGAATAATTAACTTGCTAGGAGAACACAAAAAGGAATTTTTTAGTTCTTTTCTCTTTCGATCTTCGTCTTGGCCATCCTATCGTCATTTGATTTTTTGGGGTCAACAAACGAAACGAGGGAAAAAGAGAGAAACAAAATAGAAAACCCGCTTGTTGTGTTTTTGTATAACAACAACTGTATGTTTTCTCCAAAAACCAAAAACCAAAAAAAAAAAAATACAGAGAGATGGTTATCGGTGGAGTCCAGCAGCACATAAACAATCACACCATGAAATCGGTTTCATCGCCGAGAGGGGACAACATTCGTGTGCTTCCACCTGCTATTGAGTGGGAACCGAAACGCACATAAGTGTATCTAATTTCTCCCTAAAGACCAAAACGTCGTCGTTCATCCAACACAACGTTTTGTTTTATATTACCATCAATTTTCACTTGCTGCGCGAGGGGGTGGTGGTGCGGGTGGCGGTGAATGTAAATCGATAGCTGCATACAAATCAATTAGAAGACGATACCAAAACGCACCAACAATACACAAGAAACATCGAAAAAAAACAAAAACAAAAACCTTATCAACGAAAAGGAACGAAACAAAAAAAAAAAGATTTCACTGAATTTTCAATGATTTCCTTAATCGAAACGAAATCAAATACATTCACGCAACCTTCAAAACCAAGTTCAGTGACTGTCGCGGCAGCGTCGGCGCCGTAATCAGTGAAAATGCCACCGTTCGATCAGTGTGCCCAGTGGCACGGCAAAATTTACAAAATTTTGCTTCCAACTTCCAAAACTTCAACTCCATGTCTAGCGGCACCCAACCTACCTACCGGCCAATCAGCCAGCCAGCCAGCCAGCCAGCCAGCCATCGAATGAGCTATGGTACACCCACAATTTAAATGCTGCACGTGATCGAATTAGTGGTCGATTAGAAAATTCTTCACGTCAAACAACCTGAACAGACACAATGTCCAAGAAAGGTATTCGATTTCAGTTTATTTCGGACTGGACGCGATTCACAGGCTTAATTGACAAATTCAGACCCCACCGTAACATCCATTTTGGAGCTGACCAGGTCAGACACATCTCCACAAATACTTTTCCCAGTTGATATTTTTTTTTTTCATTTCTTTTGACTGTTTGCAGAAAAGTTCGCAAGCCAACTCTTTTGTTTTGCACATCAGATAACCTATAAAAAAAATATCGTTTACCGCTATATTCGTGGAAATAATCGCATGGTTTGTTTTTTGTCTTGTGTTTTGCACGTCTTAGACGCGCATTGCACAGACTGTGACTTGCAGCGCACCTCACCACTCCGCCTACTCCTTTTTTTGAGTTGAAAAGCACCCACACGTCGAAGCGGTCGTTGTCATCGCCATCGTCGTCGCCGTTGTCGTTGTTGTTGTTGTCGTTTGCTGCAGTTGTTGGCTGCGGTCTTCATCGTCGCCTGTCTCTGTTTTAAGCACGCACGTTGACGTTTTGAGTTCTTTTGCAAGGGAAGTGCGTATCTCAGCTGGATTGCTAGGGTTTGGCAATTTGAAGCACCTTGAGTTGTTTCAGTTTTTTTTCCTGTTTTTCTTTTTGCTTTTGTTGCTGCAGTCTGCCTGTGGATTTGACAATTACCTCACCAACAACAACGATAATGTTGACGACGACGACGACGAAAAAAAAAACACAGCAACGACAAACAACGACGGCCACAATGATGGTGATGATGATGAAGTTGCTGTAAAATAATGTTGGCGGTAGGTGGTGGATATGAGCGAAAATCGCAGACAGTTGCCTGGTGTGGCTTGCAAGCATTTTAGGGGAAATACTTGATATGTGACATGTGACCTACTTGCATGGCAGTTGGTCTGAATTGAGAGACAAACTGTTTATGGGTGTCTATTGGAATTGATGTTGCACGAGGAGGTTCTTTGATTTCGTTTTTGATTCTTTTTGTGATGAAATGTAGAATGTGTTGGTAGACAAAATACATTTTCTTTTAAACTTGTATTTGGTGTATAAATAAAGTCAGCTCATTTAGCTCATTTAATCAATTGAAAGTGGAGTTCCAGAAGACCCTTTGCCTTGGAATTCAAATGATCGTATTCAAAAGAAGCAATTTCAGCGTGAAACATTCGTCGAACCACGAGCCATTTCATCATCTCATCGGTAATTGGTGAATCAGCTCAGAATTGAAAATAGCACGAGAATAAAACGAAAACCGATGACCAAAAGGCATGCCAATCAAATTCCACCTAAAACACTATAATAGGTTACGGTCGCCGAACCATTACCTCAACTGTATACAAATGAACGACGCGACGACGACGTCCTCGCCGACCGGCGAGTGGTCAGTGAATTTAATGGCAGCACGTGATGCTATCCCAGGTCCAAGCACGAACATCAAACGCTCATCTTAAATGAGAAATTCTGTATAATGCCCGTGGAATTCCAGTCCACGAGCCACCACTCATTTTGGGGTGAAAATTAAAATTAAACGAAAAAAAAAGTCTCAAAAAAGTTGTCTGTCAGACAAGTGATGGGCGGCAAGCAAGTAATGTCGTAGCAAATGTCGATCACGGTAATCGCCAATTAGCCAAATTGTCAGATTACTTTCGTCACCATCATCGTCTCAACAATGCGCGAACGGAAGCAAACACGATACAAGCAGCGCCAGTCCAAATCTTACAACAACAACAAAAAACAGCATCGACATCAACATCAACATCAACAATTTCTTAATCGACCGTTCACATTTGAATTTCAAATCGTTCACAGCGTGTACAAACGGCCGAACATTTGAATTAATCGATAATCCTTTGTTCCTCGATCTGTTTACGATTGATTACGGCGCAAAATTATTCATTTTCCCCCCGCGTTGGGCAGACTCACTGACATCGTGTATTAATAATTCATTTTTGATGAGGCAGCTTGACTCTTGCTCAGCTTCGATTTGGAGGCTCACAGCTGCCCCGCATGGCACGAGCTTCTGCTCGTCCCCCAAAAAGCAAATGATAGCTGACACCCTCCCATATCCCATATCGCTCAGCCGTAATGCTAATCGCTGCTCGTGTGACAGATTCACACCAGTGCTCCGCTGTGCTCG
Organism: Eristalinus sepulchralis; assembly: GCA_944738645.1. NCBI lineage: Eukaryota > Metazoa > Arthropoda > Insecta > Diptera > Syrphidae > Eristalinus > Eristalinus sepulchralis. Next base: position 31,701,642 of record OX122885.1, on the reverse strand, counting down.
CTGACCGATCTGGGATTCATCTTTAAATGCTAATCCGCACTGCTGCAGCCGCCGCCGATCTATGTGCGCACGCGGATAACTCACATACGGCGGGGATCTGACGGAAATCTGCATCGATCAAGCGACCGGCTCACAATTAATATATGCTTCGTTTCGTGACACAGTATCCCCGCGCCTCCATCTGCTCGGCACCCATTAGAATTGCTAATTTTATTGATCGACACAAACGCATGAGGAGACGAAAACTAAAAATAAAACTGAAAATACGAGTAAATAAATTGAAGACAAAATTGTAGTCCATCTAGAATCTCTGGCCCCTGCGACCGGTGGGGCCGCCTTATGAGCATGTCCCTCACGCTCTATGTGTGTACACTTAACACGGTGCTCGCGCGATTTAGTAGGACTGATGAATAATTAATGTGCGCCCCAATATGAATTACATACGTTCTCAAGCAGGGACTGCGGCTGCGGTTCGAGCTGGAGGCGGCTTGCGACGAGCTCCGAGCAGTTGAAGCCTCCAAATAGGCCCGTGAGTGAAATATTCACTTCTCTGATTGAAGCTAGAGGAAGTTCGGCGGAATATACTTAGACTAGATAGCATGATTGGAATGGTAAGTGCGACGGTTGGCGTGGATTGAGTAACTTTGTCATGTCCGGAGGGGGGCTGTTCTAGATATGATGCGTCGTCGTCGTTGATTGTGGTGGCGCGCAGCGCATTGATTAATTGCGTGTAATTGTTAGAGATTTTCAATGAAAAATCACAGCTGTACCTTATTAGCCGGGATAACAATAGAAGCTGGCGTTGATATTCGAGTTGTGTTGCAGTTGCTCTTTCGTGTTCGGATTGTGATTGAATAAGGATCTTGGGTGGCACCTTATTTGGCAGGGATTGCATGATCCAGCTGTCATCGGTATGTGAGAAGTGTGGGATCGCGTGAAGCATATTATGACGAATACTTGGCTTAAGGGAACGGATGGGATTCTTAGGATGAAATGTAGGTGGCGTAGATAACTTAAGAGAACTGTAAGTTCAGAGGAAGACGGAGGTCTTTAAAAATTGCCATTTGGGAGATATGAGGTCTATTGGTAGATTTTCGAAAAAAGAATTTTATTCTAAATCAAATTGGGCAATTGAACCTTTTGTCATTTTGCGGGTAGCTTCCATTATTTTTCCGATACCCCCAAAGAAGTTTTGTAGAGACCGCAACAAATGGTAATCAAAAGGTTGCAATATTCGGACAAAGTGGTGGATATATTAAAACTTTCCAACCAAGTCAATTTATTTGGATACTCAAAGATTTGTATAGCCTAGCACTGTCAGGCTGAAAGATAACTCCATTTCTTCCGTGTCAAATTGTGCCCAATAAAGGATCGAATCGACCATTTGGTAGCTTCCATTATTTTTCCTATATCGCCAAAGAAATTTTGTAGAGACCGCAACAAATGGTAATCAAAAGGTTGTAATGTTCGGACAAAGTGGTGGATACATTAAAACTTTCCAACCAAGTCAATTTATTTGGATACTCAAAGATTTGTATAGCCTAGCACTGTCAGGCTGAAAGATAACTCCATTTCTTCCGTGTCAAAGTGTGCATAATAAAGGATTGAATTGGCAACTTGGCCACGTTCTAACTCATAACAGACAATTCCCTTCCGATCACATCAAAAACTCAACATAACCTTGTTTGCTGTTAATCATGGCTTTGAAGTCGTGTGTGGTCAGTCAAAAGCCTTTGACCACAATCGCTTGCGTTGAATGTTCTAGAATGTGATCCATTTTTCTTGTAGGCCGCGTTTCACTGATGAAGCATCGCTTGATTGAATTTCTTTGGACTTATTCATACGAAACCCAAACATGGCGTTCTTTGGATAGCATGATGACAAACTATTATACGATTGATGTTAAGCACCTCCGCTATCTCCTGACATCATCCATGCCGGTCTTTCTCATCACTTCCAACATTTTATCCCCATTTTCAGTGAGACGGCGACCAGTACGAGGCTTGTGTTAGCATCGAATCTTCTGAAATTAAGTTGAACAAACCTCTTCTGGGTCTTGCGTTCACTCTCAACATTCTTACTCTAAGTAGATTTCTTTGCTTATATTCAAATCAGCATAATTCTTAATGCGAGTAATGACCTACACATCCTTTTAAACAGGCTCTTTCCCAGCACGCCTGGCTCCGCTCTTGATGCATTGCTTAATCTCCCTCCCCTTGACATCCATATCGTGGGCTGTACAATCATGCCAATCTATCTACTTAAAAAAAACTGTCTTTGGTTCAACTCGCACTGAAGCTTTCATGACCTCGCGCATGATGTACGGTCACCAACGATCCAGCTGTGTCGCTTATACAAAGTCGATTGTACCTGGTCCAGGACTGGCTCTGGCCAGAAACGGAACCGGGAAGGGAATGTAGTCGGATTTTCACGGACGGCTTCAAGATGACGGAGGGATCAGGGGCCGGTGCCTTCGTGGAAGACGACAACTTTAGATTTGGAGCTCTAAAGGTAATTTCGCATCGGTCTTCCAGTAGGAAACGTTTGCGATCCTAATGGCCACCAACTACATTGCAATGAATAGACGGAAGGGGCGAAGTGTCTGTGTCTGCAGTGACAGCCAAGCTGTGCTTAAGGCCTTACTCACCACTTAAACCACTTTCAAGATAGTCCAGGAATTCAAGTTTTCCCTTAATCATGACGGGACATCACGGGATCACGTGAAATGAGATTGCTGATGAACTAGCTAGGCAAGGTTCTAAAGAGGCATTCGCAGGGTCCGAACCCACCTTGGGACTACCCGCTTCCTTGGTTAGGGCGCCCGTCGACTGTTGGGTCTCTCAACAGCACAACCAGAGATGGCATGACTCTCCAGGATGCAGGCTGACCAAGTACATGCTTCCGAACGTCAGCAAGAAATCCGCGGCTTTTCTGCTATCTCTAGACAGAAAAGAGTGCAGAAAACTTTTTGAAGTACAAACGGGGCAGTTCACCTTCGCTAAGCTCCTAAGTCTGTTTGGGCTTTGTGAAGACATCCTTTGGCGACGCCTGTGGAGAAGGTGAAAACACTTCAGAGCACTTTCTCTGTCAATGTCCCGCCTTTGCTCGTAATAGGTGGCGGCTGTTTGGCGCTGATGTGGTGGGAGCTGAAAACTTTAGTTCTTAGCTACAGAATCGCCGGCTAGTCTTTCTTCGGAAAACAGGAAACTACAGTAAATGAAGGTTACTGCCTGGTTGTACACTGGACAAGTTTTTGGGTATGAGCACTCCAGTGCAGTATATCCCAACCTCCAAAAAAAAGAAACACTATCGAGTAACAGAAAGTCGTCGAAAAATTCCATGTGTGTCCAAAAATAATACAAATTTTGGTGAGATGTGATTTTTGTCGATTCTCCCATATACTCGTCGGCATCGAACTTAAACACTACGCCGCGGCTTTGACAGAATTGGTTTCAAAAGCAAAATTACAACGACACCATAATGAAGGGGTACATGTGGTGTGGAAGTTTTTAAAAATGAACAGGGGAACCATGATCTAAGCCACTTGTGTGTGGTATTATTCTCTAAGGCCGCTACCAGCTTAATGTCGACTTCAAGCAGAGTCGATTTAAAATAATTTGTATTTCTACTTCCAGCGGCGTAGTTTGATAGACATTTTTTTAACACATAATTCTTACTGAGAATTGTCAATGACTCGAAAGTGGTGGAGTCGTGTAATATAGGGTCATTCGTTTTTAGGTATCGAAAGTAAAGCTTAATAAATTACACACACGGATACATTTATGAAGAAAATTTAAATTCTTTATAAAGTTTGAACGTTGCCATTAAGTGTAAATAAGAATATCGTTCAAATGGCAGTCTTGAGAAGGTTCGCAGCATGTAATTCTTTTGACTTTTTTGCACACCTTTTTTAGCGTACTTCTCAAGAGTAGAAGGGTTCTATAGTTGTACCGACTCCGAACGGCGAGATTTGAGAAGATTTTCATAGACAATTTGTACTCTTTGAGTGTTGTCAGCAGCTCGAAAGAGGTGGTGTCGTGAAAAATTGCAGTTTTTCAATCCGGGAATCGAACCTGGACCTTCGGCGTGTGAGTCGACGCATATACCCGTTACGCCACGGCATCTTATTGGTTGTACTTTCCATGGAATTTTTAATTTATTCTCATCCTTGTAAGATCATCTAACATATTCCCTTGAATTGTTGTGCATACTAATATTAATAAAGGGTGTCTCAACAAGAACGCAAGATTTGCATTTTAAATAAAACGCAGATATTTAAAAAAATCGTAAATTCTTCATTATAACGTAAAGTAGACAGGATGAGGTTATTTGTGGAATAACACATCGGCCAGATGGCCGCCGCGGCTTTGCTGGCACATATGCGATCTTTTAATGAAATTTTCAATGACCGTTTTGCATAAATGCTGCGGTATTTCATTAATGCAACGTCCAATTTCCTCTTTCAAGGCTTGAGTCGTCGTCGGCTTATTCGCATAAACCATCGACTTCAAAAACCCCAAAGAAAAAAGTTCAATGGTGTTAAATCGCACGATTTAGGCGGCCAATTCTGGTCTCCAACACTCGAAATAACACGACCGGGAAATGACTGATGCAGCAATTGAATTGTTTCTCTGTCTGTATGACATGTGGCGCCGTCTTGTTGAAACCACATCCCCTCCACATTCATTTCTTCAAGGCACGAAAAAATTGATTATCATTTCACGATACCGAACACCATTGACTGTTTGCGCTTGACCTGACTCATTTTCATAAAAAAAGGGTTCAATGATACCTCCAGCTCAAAATCCACACCACACAGTGACACGTTGAGGATGCATTTGCTTCTTATGAATCACTCGAGGATTTTCCTCGACCCAAATGCGACTATTCTGACTATTGACGAAGCCATCAAGCCTCGTCACTAAAGATGATTTTATCGGCAAAATCAGCATTTTCATGTTGTCTCCCCAATACCCAAGTAACGAACTCCCTTCGCTGTGCATGGTCAGCTGGCTTCAGTTCCTGAGTCAACTGAACTTTGTATGCATGAAGATGCAATTCTTTCGTCAAAATTCGCTGCATAGTGGATTTGGAAACACCAATTTGCTGAGGTCGGTGTCGAATTGAGGTGGGTGAAGTTTGAGCGACATCATCACGTACTGCTGCGATATCTGCGGTCGATCGACCTGGTCAAAGGCGAGTTGTTGTTTTTACATCAGTTACAGACCCAGTTTCTTGTCCTAAACCTCTAAAAAAATTGCATCTTACAAATATATGAATGAAATCTAACATACTTGTTTTTAATTGTTTAATCTTCATCAATTTTTCACGGGACCTCCAAAAATGCCAACACAAAACCAATTTTGTCCTCCAAGTGGTCAATGGTTTAGGGCTTATCGGCGTAGACTAGCGACGTAACATATCCCCACAGAAAGTAGTCAGGCGGCGTCAAATCGCACGATCTTGGGTCAAATTCACGGGTTCGTAACGGGAAACTATACGTTCCTTCAATAAATCAATTTTTGCACGAGCTGTGTAACATATTGCGCCGGCTTGTTGAAACCATAGTCCCTGCACATTATGGTTGTTCAATTGATGAACGAACAAATCAGTAATCATGACCCTATAGTGGTCATCATTTTCTGTGACATTCTGGTCAGCATCGTTGCTGAAAAAGTTCGGACCAGTTATTCCACCAAACCATGTCTCAACATACCCTTGAGGATTATCATCACTCCAAATACACCAATTGTGCCTATTGACGCATCCATTCAACCAAAAGTCATTGCCAAAATTCGCTTCTGAAAATTGGGATCAACGGCAATCATGTTTTGGGCCAAATTTTGCACAATTTGGAACTGTTGTCGTGGCAGGCGTCAGTCTACTCATGTTGACACCAAATCAAGCTAAAACCAACCAAACTAAAATCAAATCACTTGATACCTGACAAAATGGCCGCCAGTTAAAATAGTGTTGCCAACTTAAAGTCCTGAACATCCAAAATAAAATACCCGTTGCTTATGAAATCATCACACGTCATCGTATAAAGCAGACGCATTTATTTGATTTATAACGATAAATGCTCGATACTAAGACAATCACCATTGGAGCGGTTCTTACCTAATCAACCTATCGTGTGTCCATCCACTGCATTGTTCCGAACTCATTGTCCACTCTAGGCTCAGACAAATCGTAAATTATCGACGTGAAGACTCGTATAAAATCCAAAGCACCCCGATTGTTATGGTCATGAGACTCTTTTGTTTTCGTGCATCTTTTGACACACTTAACCAATTTGGTTTGGTTTTGCTCCTGCCTTATGCCCATCAGGAAATCAGAAACCTCTTAAAAAATCGTGAAGTTAATGAAGAGAATTTCAATCTTTCTTATATCACCGGCCGATGGTGGTATTTTAGTCATGATTAGATACTAGCAGCTCACACAAGTGTTCTTTTCGATGTACAGTGAACGTGATGGGATTCACAAATGCAAACATTTCACTTGTATCTTGTCGCGCTTACACAAGAATTTGTCGATGATGATCTTTCAATATCTCGTTAGATTGCGTGGAATCCTTCATCTGTTATGCGCTGCATAGAACTTTAGCCACGAAGATCGAGAATAAATCAACCGCTTTGCGAATTGGTAGTAATTTTAGTTTAGCTTCGAAGAAAGAAACAGACTGAGAGGCTAAGGTGGTGGTGGCTAAGGCAATTCATTTTCAAACGTTGACTGTACGGCGTTAAATCGAACGAAAGCAATCCGAAATTTCGTGAGATTTGCTTAACTTTGGTTGCGTTTATTGTTGGCTTATAGTTGTCTTAAACGTGCTATATTTAGTACAAGTAACTAGATAGAGTGCTACACATAATTCCTATTTTTTGAAGGATGGAGTCTGTCCTAGATTAAGAATAGGCGTTATTTCTTCACGGACTCTGAACTTGAATCTGAGGGGCTTGGCGATGTCGATTAAGGATGATGATGCAGAATTTTCAATTTACCCATAAATTCTTCGCTTAAGACACTGTATCCGTTTCAGAAAATCCGCGTGGGTTGCGTAGATTTATCAAATTTTGTTTATCTATTCAAAATCAAACACGATTGCAGAGAACCGCTGTTGTCCACATGATATATTGCAGCATGGACTCCTGCTGACAGCCTCAAAACCTGTCCATCCTCCACCCAGTGTCATCAACCCCATTACGTTTCCTTTTTGTTTTTATATGTTTCTGTATTTTTTGCTTGCCTTCGTTTTGCTAAAAGCTTTGCATCTCTTCGCACGTGCGTATTCCTTTCAAACCGCCAAACATTTCCATAAATTAGAAATATATGTATATCTTCTGCCATGTGATGTGTGGTACCAAAATATTTGCAAATCAGCATTTCTATTTAACGGTAAAATATAATAAATGAACTATGACAGTGACAGCGTGTATACATTTTCGCAGCAGGCTATTGATGTTTGATTTGTGGTACATTTTCAGTCGGTTGACGCTGTCTTATTCAAATTCCCTTCAATTTTCGATTTAATTTTCGAATTTGGTCATTTTTTCTTCTCCTCGGGTCTTTGCGGCTTTCGCATGTATTAACAGAAAACAAAATTTCTTTCGCAACTGTACTTTTACGATTCACACAACTAGGCAAGTTACACTCTCTGAACAGTGGACACAAATGGTTCGGGGACGCTTAAACCTAGCAGCTTCGTTGTCGCGGGCTGCTGTGGTGGACGTCACAGGTTGATTAAATTAATCGATCGACGGCTGATTTAATCATTACTTCGTTATGTTCGATATAAATGAAGCGTCATTTGAATATTTTACCGCTTCTCTTTGCTTAATGAAGACCATAAAGTATCTCGATCTCGTTGGACTCTGGAACGCGGGAAGGTAACGCATAATTTCGTTGTTGATTCGAGGAAAAAGTAAAAGAGCCACCATCAGATCACACATCCAACAACAATGCTGTGCCACTGGGTTGTCATCTCTCAAACGGTACTAGTTCTGTATCATCTCCAATCTCATCTTATGCCCCGGCACTGTTATCGACAGAAAGTCACTCCGGGGCCTTGATTGGCTTTTCCACTGTCGTCTCTATCGTCACGTATCTGTTTTGGTGTAGCTGGCACTGTTGCTCGGCTCCTCGTGTCTCGGGTCTCGTTGCAAGCCGAGCGATTTGACCTTCCTTTGGATATTGTGACTGACCGGTCTCCTATCCAGAGGGGAGGAGAGCAAAACGAAAATGACGAAGAATTTAAATGAAAATGGAGGTTTTTATTTTTTGGTAAATTGCCAAAATGTAGATTGTTATTGTTTGATGAAACAATGGGGAACGAGAGACAAAGAGAATGAAATGAAAAACATTCCCGTTGAGTGGTTAATCGTTCGATCGGCGGCGGCGGCGGCGAGGCGATATAATGAGGTGCAAATGTTGACACTTATGATGTCGATCGATCAAAGGCTAGTTAACATAATTTGTAAGATTTACACAATTTCGACAGGTGTCGATCTGTATTGTGGAAGGCGAGTGCTCGCCGTGAATGAAGATGAAACAGGAAACCGGGTTGCTGTTGTATTGAAAATCAAATCGGCTTTGTGCTGCCGAACTGGGTGAAAGTCGTCTAAGTCTGAGTTGTGTGCGCTATTATTTCACTTTTCATTTAACAGTTGTGCTGGAAAATCTTTAAATTTCAACTCATCAAAGTCATTTGACTATCTCGTCGTACTTTATTCAGTTAAGGATATCAGTTGCCAAAGCTCAAAATTGCAACCAAATTGTCTTTAACAAACACCATTTTTTTGTTTAATATTCAGTTTTGTCTGTTCTGTTAAATCACAGTCAGCATGGATGGTATATTCTTGGAGTCATAGACGAATGTTAAATGTTAAATTCTATCAGAGAGTGGTCGCAGCGGCGAAGTGGTTAAGTGCGACGACCCACACGTCGAATGTCTAGGTTCAATTCAGGGCCGGAACATCTCGCATTTTTCGCGGCACCACCTCTTTCCAGTTGCTGATAATACTCAAAGAGTATCAATTGTCTATGAAAAGTTTATCAAATCTTGCAATTTGGAGTCGGCAAAAAACTGTAGGTCCCTTCTACTCGTGACAAAACAGTAGCCCGCACAACACGAGTAGTGGTTGTAGAAGCTGGAAATTGTTCCCTTGTTGACTATACTGTCACTCAATTATTTTTATTATTAAGGTCTATAAAAGACGACTTCGGATTAGGAAATAACTTCCACAACAATCACTTGTCCCGCTCTATCCGATCTCTGAATCCCTAATCGTCGGGAGTTCCAGACAAGTGAAGTGCGGAACTGAACCTACCTATGAGGTCCTTAACATAGGACATGTTTTTCGAATAATGACAGTCGTGTTTAGGTATTTCGAGAAGAAAGTTCTGCATCTGGACGGCATCTGAATTTTTTCCGACAAACTCTGTAGGCCTCCGGGCGGCATGCACCCAGTGAGGCGTGTACGAATACAACACTTAAGATGGTTAGGTCGTTAAGAGTTCATGGACACCACAGCTCTAATATGAAGTGTCTTTGAATGCGCGCCATTTGGACAATGCAACAGAAGATATTCACATCTAAGATGGCGCGTACAAGTCGAGAAAGACTTCAAAGAAGTTGGTATGCGAAATGAGAAAAGGCTGGCGAGGGATTGTGTTTGCTGGAGCGGCATGTTGTTGAGAAGGACCTCAATAAACTTGGAGTGCGCAATTAGAGGAAGCTGCAGAGGCACGTTGGTTGAGAAGATGAAAAAGATTTCAATTCTTTTTCTTCTTGTGGCGCTAGTCCAGAGTGGACCTGGGCCTCAACCAACATGCCTCTCCAGCCAGCAGGGTCTTTTGCCAGCTGCCGCCAGTTGCGCACTCCAAGTTGGTTGAGGTCCTTCTACACTTCTTTGCGCCACCTTAGCCTAAGCCGTCCCCTGCTGCGTTGTCCCACAGGCTCAGACTCGCAGACTTTTCGGGCCGGAGCAGTGGTGTCCATGCGCTTCACATGGTCTAGCCATCTTAAGCGTTATTTCCGGAGACGCTTGACTAGGCGCATGTCGCTGTACAGCCCATATAATTCGTCGTTAAAACCTGTCCTCCAGATGCCATCAACGCAAACAGGACCAAAAATCGCACACAAAACTTTTCTCTCAAAAAGACTAAGGGCTTCCTCATCCGCTTTTAGTAACGTCCAGGTTTCCTCGCCATAAAGTGGGACTGGGATGATCAAGGTGTTGTACAAGGGCAGTTTAGCCCTTCGAGAGAGGGCTTTATTACTCAACTGCCTCTTGAGCCCAAAGAAACAGAGGTTGGCAAGAGGGATTGGCGTTTGATTTCGGTACTGGTGTTGTTGTCCCTATACAGAGCTGAGGTAGACGAGTCCTTGGCTACCTCGAAGTTTCTGCTGCCTAGTGTGACGCTCTGTCCAAGACGTCGATGTTGTGCGTCCTTCTTTGATGACAGCATGTACTTCGTTTTGCCCTCACTAACCACCAGACCTATTTTAGCTGCTTCTGCTTCAATGCCAGCAAACGCCTCATTGACGGCTCGCTGTGTTCGTCCAATCACGTCAATGTCGTCGGCGTAAGCTAGCAATTAAACTGACTTTTGGAAAATCGTGCCTCTGGTGTTGACTTGTGAGTTGCGCACGATCTTCTCAAGGATAATTTTAAAGAAGTCACATGACAGTGCGTCGGCTTGTGTAAAACCTACAAAATTTAAAAAAAGAAGATTTCAAAAGCAAGACTTAAATATTCTATGTCGAATATTTTTGTTATCAAGTATCGTACTTACTTACGTACTCTTCAGACTGGCAACTCGTGTTGGATCAAAGTTTGAGCACATGCGTTCAGCCATCCTTGACGGACCCAGGTACACTGTTTTGAGTCATCCAACCAAGTTTCCTTATGTGAGCGAACGCTTGATCTTTACACCGATTCGGTCAACCTCTTCTTCAACCTGGAGGCTAGGATTCGAATATTTTCATGGTTGAATCGAGTTTGTCCATTCACTCAATGTGACCGCACCAGTGTAGTCGACAATATTTTGCCTTTAGGACTACACCTATATGGCGATAGATCACGCTCGTGGTTGTGTCTTCGCCTCCTTATTCGACAATTTATAATTGAGGTAGAAACAAATTCGCGTACTCGAGAAACTGTACCAAGATGCGAAGGGCAAAAATCCGTCGAATGGACAACGAAGCGCGAATCTCCTTTAGAAAGAGAGGAACGACGAAACTTCTGTAAAGACATCAAGTGACCGAGGGTGTAGGATGACATTACGCAACAGGACCGGAACAATAAGAATTGGAAGGCAGCTATAAATGGTACAGGCTTGTAGGAATTTATCGTATTATATCTTGTATCTAGCTGATCCGTTAATCTTAAATCAAATTTTGGCGTCCTTCTTTAGTTCTTTTACATATGCTTATGGATCTACTGAATAAAAGGTTTTACAATACGGACTTGATAACTTGAACGCACTCTTTCACTAATCATCAAACTGTCATTGTCAAATTAATCAGTTAGTTCAAATCATAAAAATTCTGTTACAAAAAAAAGTATTACTAGAGCCATCTACCAACAATTCATTACACACATTATTCGCTCTGTTTGAGGTGCTCTAGAACCAAGGGAGACAACTTACACGTAGCTGCGTATAGGAGAAAGTTCAATAACTTGAACCTAGTGCACCTCAGTTGGAGTGCATTTTTGTATATCTTGAGGCAGGTGAACATTTGTTGAAGGAACTCAGTTTACTCCATCTGCAACTTTCTGTACAAATGGTATCTTGCAAGCCAAAGTGTCTCATACTTTTTGACTTCCAATTTTAATCTGATTTTATTTTTTTTTCTCTTTCCAACTGAACCTTGTCCTTGCTCGCCAAGGGCATTCCTCTCGGTCAAGTGTATTGTATCAAAATTTGAAAGAAACAGCAATGTTGCTTTTTTAATCCTGGTCTGTATCTACTGCCGTGAAGAAGTGGGTGAATGAGTTTGCTCCTACGTTCAACGCGCCAAGTTTGACTCCCGATTATGGAGAAAAAAATGTGTATCAAATATGTCACGCATCCACCTTTCATAATCTGGCGATAAGTCACACCCAGTATTTATAATAAATTTAATAGCTCAAGGACACGAAATATGCGTTTTCAAAGTCGCGGTTCGGAGTCAGCATTACACTGTTGGACCCCTCCATTCGCGAAAAAAAAATAATAGCACGCTATGCACGGATGGTTGCTAAACAGGCTTGAACCTAATCCCTTGTGGGCTCTACAAAATTCATACAAACAATTATTTCATTTGCTCACTATTTATGTCTGTAGATCTTCTCAAAAATGAACTCTTTTCAACTATTTTTCGAATGGTAGGCACATCTCCTCGATTGTTTCCCTCTCCCAACACGCAGTCGACAAAACTTTTCTTGGATTGTAAGAGAAGATTAAAAATTCTAAAACTTCCGAAAGTCCGCATAGCCACAACAATTAATGAAAATTTACAAACTCCACGCCCAGCATCGGATCTTCCCCTGACCAACTGTGGTTTGCAGAAGTTTTCGTTCCATTCGCATCGGTTGCAGTAGCTTGCCACTGACCACCACTATTGGAAGCAGTTTCAACCGATGCATAATGAATTTCATTTGCGGTGAATATAGTTTGCCCGAGGGAAGAATCAGCATTTTGGCAGCCTCCTGCACTTACTCTGGTGTGCCATGGCCTGTGCCCTTACCCCCAGAGATTTCATCTCAACTACCGCCGAGGGATGAGGGAATGAGTGGGCGCATTGCACGCATGGGGGCGATCGAATCAGTTTCATTTAACGGTATGTACCAAGAAAGACAAGAAACAAAACAAATAACAAAAAAAAAAAACACACACTATGGGAAATATTGGCCGTGTCGTAGAACAGCACCGCTAGCCCATGTGATTTTTACGATCCGGCACCTGATTTTATCTATCCCAAACATAACTGTGCTCCTTCGCTTAAGTTCGAGGCAATAAATTTCATTTTTCATATCTGCGCCATCTCCCATCGCCCTGTGAATAATCTTATCTCACGGACACCAACAACTATCCACATCCACAAGTGTCATCGAACGATTTTGACAAGTGTTTCAGTGTTTCCCTGCCTCGGGAATCAGTGTGTGATACGAGCGTGTCCTTTGTTCGGGGTTTTATGAGTTTCCCGTCAGTTGGGACATAACACTCTGGTGTGGTGTGCATTTTTTTTACGGCAATTCTGCCGAATTGGATATCTGGGTATCTGTGATTTCAATTTACCTGTGCGACGGTGGTGTCTTCCTGGGAGATGATTAATTTCTTGATTTGGGTCGTGTACAAGAAGCGACCAAGGCAAAGTCCGTCACACACGTTTGCCATAGGAAAACGGGGAAGAAAACTGAAAGTGATTTCCTTGAAATTTCGACGGTAACTGGGGTCAGTGAGAGCACGTGAAATTTCAATTGCAGTGAAGGCGCCAATTGATTACGTGATTGTTGGTTCTTGCACCCCTATCAGATGTCCATCAACATTTTAATCGTGGATGGTGGCTCGATACTTGTTGATTCACACCGTTATGTTGCACTCACTGAGGATGAAATTGTCTGCAGCCCTTGTGTGTAATTTTTGAAGTTGCTTTCGAATACCAAATTGACATGCAACGGAACTTGCAGCATTCCGTATCAGTGGAGTGATTTGAAAAATCGAACAGAACCACTCGCACTCTTACATTTTAAAGTTGGAGTTTACACTTTAAGAATGATGCACCAGGATCCGTCAGCAAATTCAACAGCTAGGTCATTTTCTTTGCATTCTGCGACAACAAGAGGTGAACCTCCGCCTCAAGCAACTTACACCTTTTGTCAGTGCGACGTTGATGCTCAATCAGTTAGCATAGCAAAGACGATAGTTTCAGATCTTGGAGTACATATCTGATTTTTGCAAGGACATACACTCAATGCTACTCAAGGGAGTTGATGGAAATTGTATAATGCGTAAGAGAATTGATTGTCCGAAGGATGGATGTAACGAATTTGAGCCCAAGGAAATCACCTCCAAAACGATGCTTCTTCTCTACCAGAAAGGAGTAAAATCGATCAAATGCCAGCAAGCCCTGCAAAATCTACACAAATTAGTGTGAATTTTGCAAATCTACCGTCGGCAGATCGTCACTCAATTCGAACAACCGCCAAAATAATCGAAATTCCCATGCAAACAGAAGCCCCCATTAAGGCTAAGTGCTGAAGCTAATTCCCCTGGAAAGTGTTTGATGAAATAAACAAATAAACACCCCGATGTCAGTCAGTCATTTGACATACAAACATGGCCGTACTTATGTAAGTGTGCGGCTCTCAACCCACACAACCGCAAACGGACCATTTACTTGGTTTCATTTCAAAGATACTCTTGTTGCTCGTCGACGAAGTGAAGAAATACTTTTTAGATGTGTCTTCGATGATCACGAATCAGCCTTTTTATCAAAATATTCAATGGCATTGCATTTAGTATTCTGTGCAGATGTCTGCTGCCGTAGAAATGATTTTATTAAAATTCCTCGAAGTCGGAGCACTCTCCGGCGGTGCAGTGTCCTCCTACCTAGTAGGCAAGGATGTGTGCGCGCGCACAGTCGCCTCTCACTGATCACAGATCACAATCCTTTTGTGCGCGCTCGCTTGAATCTGAGTACGACTTGAGAACTTGAATAACAATGTAAGGCTCCTTGCGCTGACCTTAATGTATTCAAGGGAAGTGCCGGGGAAACGAACCGGTGGCCAGGCCACCTTTGGTCGTGTTTTGTTCTGTGATTGTGGAGGTAGAAGGCCGCACACATTAAATCGAATACCTAAAAGCGGAAGTTCTGATCGGAGCGAGAGATCATGGAGCGATGTCTTTCAGGAGCGTGACCACGTGCGTACCCACCTTTCCTTTCCTCCTCTAATGAATATCTTCCGCTGTAATTGCCACCGGTCCCTGCGTAGGATCGGTGAGTGTTTTTCAATGGAAATTCCCTGGGGACAATATTGTCCGCACACGCATCGATTTTCGTGTTTTTCTGTTTGTTTTCTGCGGTGGACAGGCGATGGGGTTATCGTCACTGGGGTCATTTGATTAATGATGCATCGATTGACTTTGATTGACTTGGATCCCTTCCACCTTAATCGGCGATCGTTTCGGCGAACACTTGGACGCCTCTGACTTCAATTCGGCAGCGGGCTACCGACACGTGGGAATGCCAGCCTGACCACCAGGGAAGTCTGCGACTATCTCTCGCATTCATCGGCGATCTGTCAGAAGCGATTTTCACTCGATCAAATGATTGATAGTGTGATGCAAGGCAATTGAATGTGCTTGCGTTCTCCCGTCGCATATTTGCTGCGCCAGCACACCTTCAATTTACCGCACGATTACCGAGAAGCAATGAAAGTTAATCGTCAGCACTCGCCCGGTCTGTGATCTGCGCGGTGAATAGCAATCGCGGAGAGGAAAAAAAAAAACAACACGGTTAGCATAACCGTCGTAAAATTAATTGGATTCCCTCTTAATCATATCTATTTCCAGATGAAAGGGCAACCATTTGGTCGTTAAGTGTTAACGATGCACATCGGGAAATCCATACTCGTTTGACTGGCGCTAGACGCGCTTCGACGCGGTGGACAAATCGATTTATTGCCACATAGTCGCTTGCTAATTCATATGAGCGGCCGCATCGATCGGCCTTTTAGAAAGTTAAACAAGACTTGAGCATTTTCCGTCGATCATTTGTCAGATTAGATGTCAAGACGTTCGTTTTAGCGGCGGCGAGGTGAGTTCCTGACTGATGTCACCTGCTCGTTGGATGCTTGGCACTTGAATGGAGATGAGAGCGAGTGAGTCATTCTGTGGAGTGTTATGCACTTTTGACATCTGAATATGACTGCCGCTTTTTCGCCTTTCCCAATCGACAAAAGACTTGGTAGCATGGGCCTTTTCTTGGCAAAATTTTCGACTCTCTAGAGAGCTGTCACTTAGAAAGTCTTCCAAGTCATGGTAGACCACAGGAATTCTGGGCATTTCTCGAGCAAATAGAAAGCTAATTATCATTTAAATAAGTTCTACTTGATAGAACTTTCTACGAAGAGACTGCAAATGCAAAAAAAATGAAGAGCAAACCTTCCTCCAGTGATGGTTTTGAGTTCCAAACGAAATGAATCGGATGTGAAAGGAACGCTCAGAGTTTGGTCGGACATGTGAATTTATCGGAATGGGTGTTGCAACAACAACAAGGAGCTTTTAGGTAGCATCAGGTAGCTAGACGTTTGTCTAACACTCGGACATGTGTCACGTGTGCAAAAGATCGCCAATAAATCAGTCCTGGCGCGGTTAATTTGCATATTTTTGTTGACTTGTCCGGGAACCCATTGCTCTATTGTCGAACAGTCAATGCATACTAACTGGGCTTAACGAGGTCTTAAGTGCAGGCATTCTAAACGCTCGGCAATTCACTGACTGGGTCAACAAACAAACATTCGATTTTCTTTCTTTAATTTACGAGACAGCTCGGAGAGACTAAATTTTGTGATCTTCTCGTGTATTGCTGATGAAAGAGCTGAAGTTTTATTACCAAGGAGGTCTGATCTATTGATTGTGGCAAAATGTTTGAGCATCACACGCATTGGCGTTGCGGAGACCTGGCTTTCTTGCAGACTAGTGCCATCGGCTGACTATTCCCTACTTTAGAGATCTTTGTCAAAAAGTATTCAGTGGGCGATAGTGGATTGAACCGGGTACCAAAAACTAAATATTTTCATTCAAGCGAGACTCAGTGAGATGTATGTTTTGTTCTTGTTTGACTTAAACAATGGCTAACTTAGGTCAGTTGGCCATTTGTAGTGTTACCACCGACACTGGTGGGTAATGTAAAGAAGAAAATAAATGCAAAAAATGTGAATTCACGTAACCTTCCTTCCTTCCACTAAATAGACTAAATCGACATATTTTTTGTGATATGTATTCTTAGCCAAGAATGGCTGGAGCTGGTCAGTCATTGATTGACATGTCGATAAAAGCCTTTGTTACTCTGCTGGAATGAACTTCGGAGTAGTCCTGCTGGTAAATTAGTTTATTGCTTCGATTGTTTACTGAAAATGTGTTTTTAAATGACACCAAAATAATTTTTGACATTTATTCATGTGAAAGAGCACAAATTCTAAAAACATTCATCACGAAACATTTGTTGTGTTGCACCTTGCATCGTTCTAATCTACTTGGACCTTTAAGGTTGAACTTTCTCCAGGCACAATAGGAACAAACATCTCAAAACGATGCTCCAGACAGGGTTCATGGTAATTAAGCGAATTCGTGGTGAATTTTATGTGTGAATAATCTTTTTGTTTGGTTGGAGACATTTTCTTGTTAAATACTTAAACTGAAATTGGTTTATTTTTAAGCTCAAACATGGCTTGGGATAGCTCTTGTCTTAAATTTTTTTTTTAACAACAAGCTTTTTTCAAATTATTACAGGAGCTTTGGTCTTCGACGCGATGGAGTATAATGTTCTTACTTATCCTTTATCGTGGCATCTTTTACCGTGTTCCATTTTTTAGAACTATAGAACTTTAAGTTGGCAACACTGCTTTAAATGGCGGCCATTTTGTCAGCTGTTAAGTGATTTATTCTTAGTTTGGCTTGGCTTTCAACTTGAATAGACTGACGTCTGAACAACGCATCGAAATTGTGCAAATTTTGATGCAAAACAAGATTGCCCTTGATTTCAAATTTCGAATTTGGTTTAGCGAAGAAGCTCACTTTTGTTGAATGATTACGTCAATTATCAAAACTGTGTGTAATCCACAAATTTATGTTGAAACACCGCTAGGTTCACAAAAACGTTTTTTCTTTATAGGGTGGAGTAGTTGCTAACGGTTTAAAGAAATGTTATAGGCACAAGAAACGTCAAATTTATGCAAACTTACATCTCAGTGCGCAAATCGATTAACTCCGTTTGTGATTTGAAACCATTACTGTAGATTAATTTGTGAATATTTTTTGCTACTAATGGGGACAAAAAATACCAGAAATTTCGGACACAAGAAACGAAAAATTTATTTTTAACTGTTTACAAAATAACGCGTCTCTCAAACGTTGCTGAATATTTTGACATGAAATTTGGTATAGAGGTGCCAACTTTTGAAAAAATAAACAAATTTGTCCTTGCCATGTCCCCTAATTGAGCAATATCTTATAAAAATTAAAGTGAACTTAAAATGTTTATTGTCAGTTAAGAGAAGAATTCATGGCAATTACTTTTGTTGAACTCAACTACGTTTGAACACGCCCATTCGGAACATATAATTTTCGGGTGACTCGTTCGATCATAGCGACTGGTATCTCGCGGATAACATGAGTAATGTTGACTTTCAAAGTGTCTGTCTTAGCTCATTTATTCCTGAAAACCTGAGGCCTGGTGCGCATAAACCGCTTACATGGCCCAGCTGCTGAGAACGATGACGAATCGATATGGGACACGGTGTTTGCGTACACTCTCAGCTGCAGCTGCTACTGTCTCTTTATTACGTTCTAGTCTAATTGATCGCATCATCCATGTCAATCGAGACTCAAGTTTGCAAATGGAAATAGTCAATAGTCAGCTTGCATTTTTTCACGGCACCACTTCTTTCGAGTTGCTGACAACGTTCAAAGAGTACTAATTGCCTATGAAAAGCTTCTCGAATCTCGCCATTCGGAGCCGACAAAAAACTGAAGGTCCCTTCTACTCGTGAGAGAACAGTAGCACGCACAACACGATTAGTTGTTGTAGAAGCTATACCCTGGTCACTTGTGGGCTGGAGTGCCACTCAATTATTAATCATAATAGTCAATAGTGCTTTCAGTAGGTCGATTATGCGCGCTATAAGTTCCTCCAATCGGACGGGCCAGGCCGTGATGGGCCCAAAAATTACTCAGCTGTTTTGTTGGATATCACTAAAAAGTAATAGAAGAGTTTTAGGTGAGAAAATTTTCTCTTGATGGTATGGGCAGATTTGGTTGTCCTTTTTGCCTCCGCGAAGGTTGGTAAAAATCTCCTTCAAGACACTTTGATGAAAGTGTTTGTTTTGGCTTACCACCCTTACACAACCCTTTATTAGTAGAGTCTACATATTTTTGGACTAAGGTATGGCTTATAGAATCAGTCCTTATCTTGCGATATCAAGAAATTGGCGCATGACATGTCAAAAATCTTCAGTTTGGTCTATAATTTAACCGTGAATCGTCTTACAAATGAACAACGCTTGCAAATTATTGAATTTTATTATCAAAATGCATTCTCTGTTAAGAAAGTTCATCGCGCGCTTCTTCCACTTTTTTACCGACAAAATTGTGTTCAGCAACGAAGCTCATTTTTGGCTCAATGGGTACGTAAATAAGCAGAATTGTCCATTTTGGAGTGAATATCAGCTAGAAGCATTGCAAGAGCTACCAATGCATCCAGAAAAAGTCACAGTTTGGTGCGGTTTATGGGCTGGTGGCATCATTAAACCGTACTTCTTCAAAGATGATGCGAATTGTAACGTAACTGTGAATGGTGAGCGCTACCGTGAGATGATATTCAACTTTTTTTTGCCCAAAATGCAAGATCTTGACTTGCATGACATGTGGTTTCAACAAGACGGTGCCACATGCCACACAGCACGCGCAACAATGGACTTATTTAGAGGCGAGTTCGGTGAACGCTACAGTCCAGACTGGATTGGACAAGGACGTAAGCTCTTCAGCAACTAATCTTGTTGTGCGTTCTATTGGGACCTACTGTTTATTTCTGACCCTGAACAGTACAAGTTGAAAACATTTTCACTAACACTCTTTGTATATTTCTAGCAACTCGAATGAGGTGCTGCCATGAAGTCCAGAAATCGAACCTGGGACCTTCGACGTTTGAGTTGACATACTTATTCACTAAGCCGAGACGGCCAACCATTTTGCAAAAAGTAAGCGTTTTAACAGAAGCCGTTTCAAATTCAGCGTGATTAGTTGTCGGTATGATGTAGGGAGACAAGTTCAGATAAATGCCAGCTCTTGTTTTTGAGCTCGTGTCATTATTTGCTGTTTATGGTTTAAGCACTACGACAGCAGACAAATGACAGGATCTGCAATACAATGAAAGTGAAAATCATTCTCTTTCTGTTTTCTTTTAAATGTCATTATCTACGCTTTCAACTCAATGTCATCTCTTTTTCCTCATGGTCAAGCATACCCTGTTTCCTTGTAAACATCATGAGTTATTGGATCAATGAAAAATGTTTGCGACAATTCAGGACTTTGAAGCGATTTTCTAAATCATTCCCATGTCAAACCTATCACTGAAGGACATACAAATGGACTGATGCAATATTTTGTAAGAATGTCCTCTTGTAGCGGCCTACAACATTTTATTTCCCTTAAGAGTTCGCAATAAAAGATGTCCCCCCCAAAATCCAATGCGAATCCTTGGCACAAATTGAATTCCAATTAAATTGTATTCCACCCCAAAATTCCACTTACCACCAGGAAATGCCGAAGTTTTCCGCCAGCAATTTCTCTTAACCGATACAAGCGCCACTTCCGACGGTGCATGCCTTCGCTAAAGTATAATTTCTGCCGCACGCTTCGAACTTTCGAACATGAATCCTTTCTTGCCTCGCAGTCCTTTCGCACGCAAGCAACACCGAATGTGAAGCGTCAAAGAAACCAATCAACTTCTTGGTTTTGCTACCTGAATTCCGAACTCGTTATCGTGCGAGCGTTGCGAAAGGGTGGGCAGGGGGTAGTTCTCAGTGTTCTCTCCCTGTCATATGGCACACACTCGTTAATGATATGCACCCCACTATCAGTATTTATCTCTTAGCCGCCGTTTTTTTCAATATATCTTGTAATTTTTTTTTCGGTTTCAAAATGTCAAGCACCCCTCAGCGGTGCGGTGATGGTATCCCTAACTCTTTCACAAACAGGAAGCAAACATAAAAAATGGAAGAAAAATGAAAACACACAGAATTAAACGACTACGCATTGTGCACCTTTGTCTGCCTGCAATATGCAAATTTTTTTTCTTCACTCTCTCTCTCGCGCATTTCCGGGACAACGCGGCAACGAGCGCTGCGTTCCTGCCGCCGATGGGTGTTTACCGGCTTGCGAGACCCATTAAGCAACTGAAATCCCTCCAACTGAACTAATTGCAACGACCTTCGACACTGATTTGCATATGTCACAGCGAATTTATTGCGAAATATTGGAAATTTTTTCCGCTAGATTTACCCTTCGTTGGCGTCGCGCAGAAGGACGACGCTACTAATCGGGTCGAAATGGATGCAGCAACCGAGCACCGAAGCGTGTTGACAGCTGTCAAAAATGCAGCCAAAACTCGAGGTGTTTACTCTCACTTTTCGTACGCGAAAGTGAGGCAATAACGTTTACGGGGGCAAAACTCATGCTCCCTCCAGCGATTCCCGACTGACCGTAATTTGCATGCGTGGCGCTCCGGTCCGGAGGCCGTATCGTTTCCCGGTTCAAATGGAAAATGAAAACTCGTTAATTATTAATTAGATGTAAATGCGATGACACTCAGCCACTTACGAGTTCAACTTAACCCACTGTCATACTATCCGTTGCACTGCAGCAGTGTCCACACTGAAGTTATGCGGTTCTCCGGTGTGAGTGCGTGTGCTTGTGCGGTGTACCTAATAGGTTCTCACCCTGATTTGAATATATTCAAATTTTCTTTACTGCGGTGGCCATTGCCTCGCCACCGCCATTCGCCATCGCCATCGCCATCGCCATCATCGTTGTCGTCATCGCCGCCGTGTCGTTGTCGTTGCCGTCGTCCACCAGAACAGCAGCAACATTGCCAGAGCCTGTTGCGTAAGGTCATCGGCACCAATGTGGCTGGCTGACTGTTGGTAGCCGAATGAATGCGCGTAACTCTCTGTTCCTTTGGCGAGGATCATCATCGTCGTCATCGTCATCGCCGTCGCCGTCGCTTACCACGTGGATTTTTGCATAAATTTACCGGGCACCGGGTCTGTCTTACCGTTTTGAGGTTATACTCTCTTATTTTGGATTTAATTATTCAAATTTGTTTCGAGGCTGTGGTGGAGGCATTTTTTTTCTGTTCCCTGCCGTCGTCTTCATTCGGTTTCGGATTGTTTCGTTTTTTTTTTGTGATGGTAATTACAGGCCAAAGGATGCGACGGCAGCGACGGGGCGCTGCAATAGAGGCAGAAGCGGAGGAAGTCAATTCAGGAGCAGCGCCGACGAATTAATTTGTTCGAATATGGGTTTATGACGAATCTGGGTTACTTGGGTGAATCTCATTAGAGAGCGAGCGAAAGAGGCGCGTTGACTAACTGACAGTGCCGCGACAGAGGCTGTGACTTCTTGCTGCACGAGAGTCGTCAATACAAATAATTTTTTTTTCCTTCCTCCACTGTTTACCCGATTAAGATGCCTGGCACGAGGCTAACTTGTTGCACATTTGAATAATTTGCATTTAAATATAAAAACGATGTTTTTTTCGGTGTACATCGCATATGCTTTGCCGCTGAGAGTATTCAGTGTGCTGTGCTGTGCGAGTGTGTGTGGCAGTGGGTTTTCGTCTTGTTTTGTTGGGCACTTTAAGTGTTTTGTCGCTTAATCGGTTTCGTCTCATAAAAGAGTGCATCAAAATGAGATAAAAGAGATATCGGATGCGTGTAATTGAAGAATTGACGTTGTGTTTGTTTTTTGAAGAACTGTAGCCATTCGAATGAATTATTTAAGTCAAAGTGTGGGAATAAAACGAAATCAAAATGATTTTTATTAGCATTATGAGCGGTTGTTGAGCGTGTGCGCTTGCGCGCCCTGAAAATGAAAGTGAGGAGATAACGAACGAAAAAGAGCGGGAAAATCACTGACGGTTCAACGGTAATTGATAATATGCACAGCGGATTGAATTTTTTGACTTTCATTCGAACTGTTATGACAGACAAAGTGGCAGTTGGTCACTGTTGATGGTGGTATTTAAATTACATGCGGTTTCGTATTCATTTCGAAATTGTACCGCTACGAATGACCCACTGACAGATGGCGCGGAATATTCAGCGATTCGGACTTTCATGGAAATCGAAAAAAAAAAAATTAGCGGTTAAGTGGCCGTCTGTGATTTAGACAACTGGCAAGGGACAATTTGAAGGTTCATGCGTCAGTTAGTTCATAAGCTCTAGATTTCATAACTTCAAGTCACAAGCTCGCCGTCTGGCGACTTCGATCATAGACGTCACAGATGTCGATTTGTTTGCCATTAAAATTCTTCAACGTTTAACACTTAATCGATACATTGGATTGCGACAGATGTCAATGGTCGGGGTTTATGTGATTTTCGTTTGCAGACGACTGCCAAAAAATTGATATTTAAATTTGCAACTTGCTAATTTTGTTTTTTCTTCTTCTTCGTCGACGTCTGGCGATGTTTTACTTTTTCGTTAAGACAATTCATTGCCAAGTGTTTGTTTCTTTTTACATTTGAATTCGCTTGTCTTTTTCGATTGTGGTGAGAGTGCCTTCGTCGGACGAGACTAGGACTTTGATGAAAAAGGAACACTTTTTGAGCTGCATGGAGATTGCAATGATGCCACCAACCCGCAGAGTCCTAAATACTAGGAATCGGTGCTGATGATGAAGAAAAGGACTAAATGATGAATGTGACTAGTTGTGGAACGACAGTGGCCAAGAGAAATCGTTACTCTCGCCTTAGGCGGTTTCTTGTGGAGACGGACTTTGACTTCAGTTACTGCCTAATTGGAAGCGGACCTTAACCGGCCCAAAACTTTTGTCTCATCTAAAACCGAGGCAGTTAGAGAGGCATATGAAAGAAGATACAAAGTCTCATTGCCCGATATTAATTTGATCGTAAATTTTATAATAAGGGCTCATCGGTAAGATTTTTCAGATGAAATGGGCAGTAAACTCAAGCTTCCTTCCACTCATTAGGAACACTGACACGCTCATTTAGAGTGCTTATCGAAAAAGCTACATACATAGATCTTAGCCCGTGGTGACATTTTGCGCATCGTTTTGAAAAATGATGAAAAATTTGTTTTTTTCTTCTCTTATGTTCTCACTTCCCAGTGCAAGGATATATGTCATATATGTATGTATCTCTGCATCCATCTTAAGTTAGTATTCTTTTGGAGGTAATCTTTGGTTTGGCACATTTTCTTGAATTTGCGGGAACCCTGAGCCTAGTTTGATGGCTACGTTACTGACCTTATAATTGTTAATATAAACGACAGCATTTTGCAGTCACTTGGATTTCAACAGAAAACGGCTTAAGTTTCCGCTTGCAAGGCACGCGCATTTCACAAAAAAAAATTCAAACGAATTGTGTGGTTGAAGAATCTAATTCCTTGTCGGATATTCTGTTCATTAAGGAGCAAATGAAATGAGTTTATGTGATTTGTGTTGACCCGACGTTTCGATAGGGGATGCTGTCACCTTCAGGGGATCTTTGTTCATTGAGACGATGGAAATAATTCGTGTACGTTATTAATAAACGAATTGTTTTAAAAAATATAGGTTTTATGCTCCTAAGAGGAGATACATACTTACTCCAATTGCGTCAAAATCAATCTACATTCAAATAATAAGCATCAACTGGCATACTGGAGTGGGTTTCGTTTAGGTATTTGAAGGAGCATTTGAAACATAAAACGAACTTAGAAGGAAGACTACTCTCTTAGGTGGTGTCTAGAGAAGATTCTCATATTTCCTAGGTCAATGTTAACTAGGAGATGTTTTCGTAAAAGAATATTATATACATACATAAGTGGATGATGTTGAATAAATTATGTCACGGATTTTTATGCTATCCTTTTATTTCATACATTCAGTAGAAAATTATAAGGATGGTCAGCAAAGTTTAAACACATACATACTTGACCTTCAATTAAGGGAAACATTTCGCTTAAATGTACTCTATGAATATTTATGTTTTGTATATAACTGTCCGCCTTGGAAAGGTGGTAAATTGGAAAAAATGTTTTTTTACATATTAAATGCACCTTAGCAAAAACTTTCATGTCGGAAACGCACACAGTGTGAACAAAAATGATTACATATGTAAGTTAAAGACGAAGATGCAAGTCAGACGAAGTAACCTGAGGGAGCACATTCCATTGCTCAAACCAGAACACTTGCTTACTAATTGAATCCATTGATTTTAAATCTAACTTACTGACTACCAGAATAAATAATGTAAATTAGTTTTAAGTTAGAAGTGACACAATAAAGAGGCTTAGCCTCCAAAATAATTTTTTAATAAATTTAACTAAATAAAAATTTAACTTGTGTATGTCTTATTAAAAACATCATGGATGCAGGAACTGTCGAAAAATTAACTTAATTCAGAATAATGTAGAAATGTGAGCAAATAGACATTCTTAGAACTTTGAAACGGTCAAGACATTTTTACGAATTTATTAACGTGACCGCTGGATACAGACAAAATTGTTTTGGATATTTTGTTACTCACACTCACGTATGTGTCTTACGTCTAGAAATAAGAATGTATATATATCGATACAGCCCCATTCCTATTTTTCATCCCTCGAATAAATTCCAAACTCGAACAAGCAAAATATTAAAAAAAGTTGACACTTTTGACGTTGCTTGACGTTAACTGTGCACGCAAATGTTTTCATCATGAAAATGGAACAACAACTTATTGTTGGATTAGGCCAAGAATTGCTCTGTTTTACTGACAGAATCTACTCCTCAATTACGGATACATTGAAAAAAAGATCAAAATTGTTTTTACAAGATATGTACATACTTCGTGTAGAAAAAAAAAAAGTGAGCTGTCATTAATATGAAAAATTGCCATTTGTTGAAGAGAACATGCCACATAAACATCACTAAGGAGAAATAAACAAAAGTTAATAATCTCCCAACCATAATCCCATTGAAAATCAAGGAAGCATTTAAGAGCACGAAAGCAAGAAACAACTGTGGTCAAAGTTCGCAACACCGTGGCACTCCATTCTTGCTGCAGGAATTTGCCAAACTCTGGGGGGTGCAAATGTACATTGATTTTACGAAAAACAGAAGTTTCACAACGTCTGCAAATACATCTTAAGTTTTTTCAAAACTAAAATCGGCTAAAATAACTTATTTTTGCATAATTGCTAAAAAATAGAAATCTTATTTTTCGTAATAAAAACGTATTATCAATATTTTTCAACAAATACCACAGGATCTATGTATACAATCTTGTTTCAATGATTTTCTTCACCACTCTTTTCACATTTAAAACCACTTTTGATACGACCGCAAGCACAAGGTTTCAATAAGTCACCATCGCAGTTAACGTCAAAACTTTTGCAACGTTTTCAATTCCACATCTGCCGTTCCTCTTCTACCAACTTCAAGGAACATGAAACCAATCTACTCACCCAATTTTCAAAAAACTCTCAAAACCAAGGTATATAGAAAAAACCATGAAAACAAATTCAATCGCCATTTAAAAGAAATCATACATTTCTAGGATTCATACAACATATGACATCTGAGACTAAATGTCACCTTAAACTCAATCAACTCATAAATGGTAACGATTAAGAATCCAACCCAGACTGCGGTCAGCAGGTTTTCTAATTAATTGTGCGACAGATTATAATTTCATATCGAAATCTCAATTCCTGTTTGACATTCAATGCAAAACCGGAGATGAAAAATGCGATTGTCGTGAATTTGCGTTATGAATCTGAATACAGATTCGGTGGAAGGAGAAGGAAATATTGTTCAGGAAATTATCGTTAAAGCACTCACACACTCCACCTGTCAACTGATCACACGAAATTCGCCCGACGAGACATATGCCGAAGGTTAGAGGCCCATTTGCAATGTCAAATGCAGAAAGTTGTCAAATCTGAAGATTATTCGGAAAGAAGCGAAGTACACGCATCAACCTGTCACATTGTGACAGTTGAAAATTCAAAATATACCATCATTGCTCTGAGAAGAGATCCACAGAAGTCAATTGAATTGTTTTGCAGAAAAACATTTTTCGTCAAAACAAACATTCTCTCTAATGGCACCTCCCACACCATCCGCCGACAGTTGCATCTATCACAACCGAACACACACATCCCCATCTATCGTCGTCTGGCTGGTGGATGTTTTCGACTTTAAAACAATTTCACAGCCCATTCTGAATGATGATGATGAAAAATTCTAAGCCCATCAACTACACACACACTATTGGCATGAATTGAATGATTTTAAAATTTGTTTGCATACTAAATAGAAGGAAGCACTTTCACTTGAATCGAGTGGTGTTTGCCGGTGGCGGCTGCATCGGGTGGATTCGATATGAAATGAAATAATTTTTGGGATAATTTTGGACTTGGCAAAGCAACGCACAGGAATTCTTGAAGGAATCACACTCTTTGACAATTGTTCGGCTCGACGGTGTGTGAATGGGAAACGAAAAGCTCCGAAGACACCACCCACCCACCTGATAAACAGAGAAAACCCACATCCACGCTGGAACGTGGCGAGCTCTTCTCTTGTGGCGACATCATGTCAATTGTCAACCGTTCAGGTTCAACAAAGATGGAAGATGTCGAAGCCATCGAAGAGGAACAGCAAGCGTGTCCCCAGTTCGCGGTGAGAACCCACCAAAGTGCGCAGCGCAATAGTCGACAAACGCTCCACACTACTGAGTACTTTGGTGTATCTCTTGCGAAAAACGGGTGGAGCTACACAGACGGCACACGAGCACCACACACATTTCCAGTCGTGTATTCCGCTCGCGTTGAGGGTGTATTAGTGCAGAATGTCACATTCAGCTTCCAGCGGCAACACTGGAACAATATAGGCGTGCGTTTCGAATTTATTGGTCACGTATCGAAGTAAAATAGGCGGATGTCGTCTATCACTGGAATGAACACACAATCAGCTGTCCACATGGGTTGGGTGACTACGCACACAAACACACACACACACAACCACCACTAGTTCCAGTTCCAGTCTTGTGCGCCATCTCGCTTCAGCACATCAGCGCACCGGATACCATTTCGTAGATACTCGAAAACCAGTTCGTGACGAAACCCCATCTCTCTTTCGTCTCTGTCGCACTTGGGACGCGCTTATCGCTCTGCAGATACGTTTCGTGTGGCAATTGCGTTTCATATACACACTCACACACAACGGATGGAAAATCCCTTGGAACTCGTCGTGCTCAATAGTTGAATAATATCTTTAGTTGACTTCGATAGCTCAATGAGTTTGCACGTGAAAATTTTTAACTCTCTCTCTTGTCAATTTGTCAATAGCATCTAGATACACAATAAGATATTTTTGTTTTTGCATTTCGTTGTTGTTGCTTTCTCCCCTCACTTGTGTGTGCAAAAAAAGGGTGATAAATCTTCTCGTTTCGGATTATTTAAATTCAAATACCTTGCATCCTAAAGTGCGCCAAAACATACCAAAAGATAAATACAAAATAAAAAAAAAACAAAACGGATCGTGTGTACCGAACCGGAGTGTGTGATCGCGCGATATTCCCCACGACAGATACAAAGGTTGACAAAACAAAAAAAAAAAAAAGAAGAAAAATTAAATAAAATTCTAATCAGTTGCAGTGCGTTTGCAAATCGAAGAAGAGATACACTGTGTGTGACCTGCGGTGATTCCAAAGTGATAAAGCATAAATCTCTGTGACCGTGAACACGACAAATTTTCAATTAGTTCTGTTTGTTTTGATAATTATCAAGAATCAAGCATACGCCCGCCAACCTTACACCCCCCTCATCAGTCTGTCGGGGACGAGAGATGCAAATTCACATAAATTATTCATTTTTGTGAATTCAAATTCGCGGACTACCCATATTACCCCCACCACCCACAAAGGACTGCAATTCATGTGATACCGAGCAACCGTGTGGCCGTTCAAAGGCGAGGCAAAAAAAAAAGAAAAAGAAAACACAAAGTCGAGATCTTCCGTCGGAATCCTGTCTACCTCAGAGTTAGTCAAATCAAATAAAATTGTACCGCTAGATCAAGTGAAATGTGCGTGGGCATATAGAGCGCATAGCGAAACGAATCTCGAGAGAGCCGAAAGTTGAAGATAAATTTACGCGCGTGGTTAATACAAAATCGCAAACATCGACGGGGACAAGTGTCAGTTTTTTGGGCGAACGAGTTCCATTGAAGCTTTCAAAACGGTCGCCTCACGCTTCGAGTGGAATGAGAATAGGGATAGTAATATTCCTTTCGATAGATCCGCGGTTTTTAAAGTCGTTAAACTGAGCCCCAACTTGGAGCCCTACCCCGCCAGCGTGGAGGGCCTTAACAGCCCTAGAGCGGTGGGGATGGCCGCCACTTATATGACGCCGGTGAGTTCGGGTGACCTGGACATGGCGTTAGGCGGTGGCGGCGGCGGTGGCGGTGGTGGTGGCGGCGGCGGCGGCTATCACACATCATCGCCCCGAAGTGCAACAGACGCCGGTGAAATGAAATACATGCAACATCACCATCCCCACCATCATGCGACGTCACATCAAGTGCCCTCATCGCCTAGTCCAAACACCGTCGGCAGTGGAAACCCGGGTGGATTGGGACTCGGATCGGGCAATCCCTGGACGGCGCTCCATCCATCGGACGCCTGGGGCCTGCCAACACATCACACACATCATCATCCGGCGGATGTGAAACAAGAAATGTCACATTTGACTCAACAATCACGGGTACAACAGGGTATGGCATCGCCGCACGCCTGGCACGCACCTGTCCACGCGGCAGCACACTACGCGCCAACTGGTGGCTCACCGCTTCAATACCATCATGCCGCAATGAACGGAATGCTCCATCATCCTGCCCATCCGCACCATCAGAGTGTGCCGCCACTGCACCATGCGCTGCGAGGCGCGGAATCGCCGCAGCTGCACATCCATCCACATCACTTGCAGGGCGACCGCGACGTCAGTGCCGGCGAAGAAGACACCCCGACGTCCGACGACCTAGAAGCCTTCGCTAAACAATTCAAGCAACGAAGAATAAAGCTCGGTTTCACCCAGGCCGATGTAGGATTAGCGCTAGGCACCCTGTACGGTAACGTTTTCTCACAGACAACGATATGCCGATTCGAGGCTCTACAATTAAGTTTCAAAAACATGTGCAAACTGAAACCACTGCTGCAGAAGTGGCTAGAGGAGGCTGATTCGACGACGGGCTCGCCAACGAGCATAGACAAGATCGCGGCACAGGGTCGCAAGCGAAAAAAACGCACCTCAATCGAGGTCTCAGTGAAAGGCGCCCTCGAGCAACACTTCCACAAGCAACCGAAACCGTCGGCGCAAGAAATATCGACGCTGGCCGACTCGCTGCAACTAGAAAAGGAAGTGGTGCGCGTATGGTTCTGCAATAGGCGGCAAAAAGAGAAACGAATGACGCCTCCAAACACACTGGGTGGTGATATGATGGACGGAAGCGGTGGTATGCCGCCGTCACACATGCATACCGGCGGTCACGGTGGTTACCATCCGCATCACGATATGCACGGCAGCCCAATGGGCACACATAGTCATAGTCATAGTCCGCCTATGTTGAGTCCCCCACAGAACATGCAGAGCGGCGGAGGGCATCAGTTAACGGCTCACTAGCAATCAGAAATCCAGGAGTCCAACTCTGCTGCAGCTGCGACTACTCCTGCCTCGTTACACCAACAACAACAACAACAACAACATCAACAACATCAGCAGCAACAACAACATCAACAACAACAACAACAACAACAACAACATAATACATCGACGACGCCATCATCATCCTCAGATGTGCTATCGCCCCAAAGCCCGCTTGGTGCTGGACACCATCTTAGTAACAACAACAACAACAACAATAATAATAATAATAACAGTAGTAATAATAATAATAACAACAACAACAACGACAGTGATCTTTCATCTCAGGTGACGACGAACAACAAAACGAACGCGTCAATAGCGGCGGCGGCGGCAGCCGCAATGTACATAGACCCCATGAGATACCAGCATCACCAGCACTCCCACCTGAATCCCGCACATCACCACCACCCGCATCTGTTTCACGGCGGCGGCGGTGGCGGTGGCAGCTCCGGCGGCGGTGGTGATCAGCAACAGCACCTGCAACTTCACCAACAGCAATCGCCAGGCGGAAATGGTGGCAATGGCGGCGGCGGCGGCGGCGGCAGTGGATCAAGTGGCATGGGACTTCTGCAGCCGCCACTATCCTCATCGCCCAGCGCATCATCGGTGTTAACGAGTGCAGCTAGTATGCAACACCTCAACTTAAATCCGCATGTGGTGCATCCGCACCATCAACATCCGCAGCACCATCACCATCATCATCAGCAGCAACAGCAACAGCTCCACGCCAGGAGACTGTTCCACGAGTGGACCCTGCAATTCGGCGCTCCGCCGACAACCGTGCGGCACTTTAACTCCTTCACCGGCGAGTAGAAAAACCCCGTCAAGTGCCGTCACACATCGAATTAACTTCATGCTTTCACTCACACCCCTTAGGTGAACCTAGACAAAAATTTTATGAAAAAGGAAGAAGAAAGAAAAATTGTTACAAGCTAGGCGCGCACATTGTCCAGATAGATGCGGATAGTGTCTCGTCGTGGCGTGGCAAAGTGTGCGTATCGCGTGTGCAGCTCCGAGAGCTCCGAGCGTTCATTCTTAAGATGTTGAAAAAATCAAAACCGATGAAACGCCGCGCGCGTCCGCTCAAGGCTCAACGCCCGTCAGCCAGCAAACAAAAACAAAAACACAAAACCCAACCTCGAACTTCGACACGGAACTGAAAATCAAATTTAAACTATAAGTGATTTTTTTTTGAAACAAAAGAAAGAATGTTTTATTTTATTTTTTACATTTATGATTTGAGATATTTTTTTTGAATATTTTTTTTTTTCTTGCAAAGAGAATGAAAGAAGAGAGAAATTAATGCAAATTTGTGTTGTTTTGTCGATTCATGGGGAAGGATGTGAAAAGGATCAAGGTAATTGCAAAAATCTCTGTATAAAAAAAAACCGAAAATATTTACATTGCCTGTTTGTTTGTTGACTCATATGCGTGGGTAAGAGTCCTTTTCACCTTCCCTTTGAAAACTCACACGAACACACACACAACCACGTACCCTCTGAACATAAAAACACAAAGAGATATAAACAAGTCACAAGTCAAACGAACACATCCCAGTTAAAGCGTAAAAAAACGATACGTTTACTTTTTGAAACAAAAAAAACAAAAATTTAAAAAACAAAACTCAAAAAAACAAAAACAGATGGAAAAGTTTATATAAATATATGAAATTGTTTTTATTTTTTTTCTTTTTGTAAATAGTTACATAAGTCATTAGGATATTGTAGACTTATTATATTATATTTAATATAAATATTTAGAGCTTAAGAGTCTAGCAGTTAAGGAATATTTAGGTACCTATATACATTTAAACATCCCCTTCTACGTATAAACAACAAAACAGAAGAAGAAGAAAAAACCCATATATATAGACAAAATTTAAATACACACAAAAAAAAGTATATTTGTAAAATACCAACACTTGTAAATTTTCCAAAAAGAAAGACGTTTTGATTTTATGTTCTTCGTTTTTTATTTGCCGTGCAGGACTTCGAAGTAAACAATCAAAGATACAAACACACACTCCCAGTTGAATTGCATATGTCTGCCGTTTTGTTTTCAAGTTAACTATTCTCACTTCGTTTTCTCAACAGAAAACCGAAATAAAAGCACACAAGACGTGTAAAAACAGACGAAAGAAATGGGTAAAATAGAAACAACAAAGTATATAGTTATTTTTTACTGTGTAATATTTTCCGCCTCCTTCCATCATCATCATGGAGGGAAGGGAAAACTAAAAAAAAATGAATAAAATATAAATAATTAAAAGAAAAGTAATAATTTCGTGGTGTTAAACATTTGAGAAAAAATACAAAACCAATTAAATTGTGAATATTATACGATAAATGAAAGAAAACAAGAAACAAAAGAAAAAAGGAAGAAAATACAAAAAAAAACTACATAAAAAGTAAATAAAACAATATTTAAAAAATACAAAAAAAAATTACAAAACTCTTTTTATTTGAAAAAAAAAAAACACTCAGGAACTTCTACTCCTCCTCCTCCTCCTCCTCTTCCATCGTTTACAGCATTCAACAACATTCGTCGGGATTTGATTGAAATGAGATCAAGTTTGTGTGATGCTCATGTTTTGCAGAGAATATGAAGACAAATTAAATGCACATTAGTGTTCTGTTTTCTTTTTTTCGAATTCACTTGTGTAGATAAGGAAGGTTTAGTACCTTGTACAAATCCGTATAAAGTCGAGTGAATTTAATTCAAGTCAAAGTGGAAAATTGTGGAAATTTGTGGAATCCGTCACTGGCTTGATGTTGGTTTCACACTAGTGTTTCCTTTTACCTTCAATAATTCATTACAACAGAAAGCGAGCCCTTTTCATTTGATTCTAAATTTTTTCTGGCAAAAAAAACTTGGAATGCCAAGTCAGGCTTGGGAGTATGGGATTGACAACGAGTATGGAAGATGCTTTGAATCAAATGGGGCCCTTATCCTTAACCAATTACGCAGCGTTGAAAATAGGGTTTTTCTCTTTCACTCAAAAGTTAATATTTTTGACGCTAGCCAACAGAATACACAAGCTAAATATTGACGAGAAATTTGTTTGTTTGTTTTATTTGAATTTATGAGAAGTTAGAAAAGAATTTATGTGAATCCTAAATATACACATAAATTATCAATTTAAAGATTTAGCATTTTAAAGAACAAAATAACATTTATTATCAACAAATGACTTGATAGGGCGCGATTGCCACAAAACCTAATTCTTCCAAAATTTTGAATACATAACTTTTTTTTCATTATGGTCGCCGTGACGTAGTGTATAAGTACGTCGACCCACACGCAGGAGGTCTAGGTTCGATTCCCGGACGGGACACCTCGCAGTTTTTCACGGCACCACCTCTTTCAAGTTGCTGACAACACTTGTCTATGAAAAACTTTTTAAATCTCGCCGTTCGGAGTTGGCAAAAAACTGCAGGTCCCTTCTTATCGTGAGGGAACCGTAGCATGCACAATACGAGTAGTTGTTGTAGAAGCTAGGCCCTGGACCCTTGCGAGCTGTAGTGCCACTAAATTATTATTAATTTTTAATTTTATTTCATTAAGCAAAAAATAATGAAATTTCTTATACAGTCTTAGCCCATTTCTTTGTTTTGTTGTTTCTTGTTATAAATGGGTCAACATCTAGAGGATGACGCTGACGAAGAGTACAAATTTCATCCTTTTTAGGCTTCTTTGAGGCTTGAATTGAACCAGAATTAAATTGATCTTAATTTGCGAAGTCTAACGCATTGTTAGAATTTCTCAAAAGAAATTGTAAGGACTTTCGGGATATATGTTGTCTAAAGTCTATCTATTGTTGATTAGTTAGACCTTACTTTGAATATTCATCTATCACTCAACTCAGATTTGAAGGAGTTGAAAGAAATTTCACGAGATATGTTTTCCGAAAATTATTTTATTATAAAGCACTTTGCCCACAAAGTTTAAGTTTCAAGCGAAAGGCAACATCAGCCACGTTCATTCGCGACATTATTAACTACCATATAAATTCACCAGAATTACTTTTTCTTATGAATATATGTGTATGCTCCCCAAAGACCTCTCCAGGTGGGAAACGTACTGCATGATAAAAGACTTAGAACCAATTATGGTTGCAATGAAGCCATTGCCAGGTGCATAAGAACATTCAATGATCTGTGCAACGAAATTGATTTTTGCTTGTCACGGTCAGAGTTTAATCTATATCTATATCAATCTATAAGATGAAAGTCGGTAGATGATCCTTAGTCGCTCAGTAAACATCTGCTGTGTAAAGCGATACAGATATTTACCACTTAGAGAACGTAGTTTTCCGTGTGCTCTGTGATGGATAAAAATAAAAACCAAATTTAATTCAAAAACAATGTGTTACAGAATTTAAAAATACATACGCTAACAAGCTGATAGGGTTTCAAAACAAATCTAAGAAGTGCAGATACTCATAATTGAAATAAAATTTAAATCTTTTTTAAATACATTCCACATGCACACTGAATAAATCATTATCACAATTTGCTTCTTTTTTTATATTTCTGTGTTTTCCTTAACATTCACATTTTTTGTCTACACAGATGAAAACAAGGATAGAAGGAGCTACATTTTGTCTATTCATTTGTTGTATATAATAGATTTGAGTATAAGTTCGTAGCGTTTTTACATATTCTTTTAATCTAAAAATTATTACTGTTTGCTGTTTGAGGAAGCATTTATCTGTTCTAGAAAACTGTGCTCAGATAGTTTCATGATATATGCTGTTTAAAAGGGCAACAAGAATCTCTACTCAGTCTAGTAATTCGTGAAAGACGCCCTTGGACTGTTGTTGATAAGACGAACTTATTCCCTAATCCAGTAGAATTGCCTATTCAATTCGGCGTGCTTCTGAAATTCTAGGTTTTGTTAACAATATTTGTTTTATATATTTACTGGTCTAATCTTTAAAACATACGAACCCAGGGAAATAAAAAAACTCGCTTGAATTATTCGATTCGTTGTAGTTTGTAAAAGCGCAAACTTTAAAACACATTTCCAGTCCACTGAGAAACACGCTACGTTATTTATACAACACATTCTTTTTGAAAAGAACAATTCTATTTCTAAGCACATGACTTTGACACAAACCGTCGGGGAAACGCAAACAAATTGAGGGTAATCATACAAGAAGACAGCCCCAACAAAGACTTCTGCGGGGTTTGTCGAGAGGAAGAAGAGGAAGAAACCGTCCTTCATTACCTTGGAAACTGCCCCTTTCGTGCATCTGTTTGAAGGAGAACGATCGTTGAGTTCTTTTACAATAGCCTAAACGAACTAGCTGACATTAAGGAGTTATTACTTAGCGAAACTAACTGCCTCAACCAGTTGAATGAAAAGGACTGTTTGAATCCAGAGGACTCACTTGAACTTTGGAACGTAACCTTTCCAGTCATGTGGCACCAAAGTATGTGACATTAGTAGACTAAGAGGACTCTAGCAACGCTCTTAGCAACTACCTAACTTTAAAGAAAAACCCCTAAGAGTAAACCAAAGAGTTGCTCAGAAGCATTGATCTTAGTAAAAAAAAGAAAAGACGTTTCATGCGACTTTGTTGTTTAAGGAAGTATTCCAAAATCACGTATCAATCAATTTTGGTCCCATTCTATGTACACATCTGCCCTCTAGTTTAAGGTTGTTTAACCTTTAGGCACACTGCTAACTAACTTTAATATGCACTTCAGAAGCTATTCTATTCATTTTCATTTATTTCTTGTCACCCACTTTTTTAAATGTTTCACTCTTCTATGCAATCAATTGCAACAGCTGTGACGTAGTGAGTAAGTGCGTTGAGTTGCACGCCAAAGTTTAAATTCCAAGATTGAAAATTTTTTCTACGACACCAATCCTTTCTAGATGCAGAAAACATTCAAATAAAACTGATTATCTATGAAAAACTTCTCTATTTGGAGTCGACAATAAACTGTAAGGCCTCTCCATTAGCGAGAGAACAGAAGCACCCATAATAAGAGTGCGATTAGTTAGGTCCAGGTCACTTGTAGACTAGCACCATCCAATACTTATTTATGCACAAATTCAAAATCTGTTATTTAATTTATTGTTAATAGGAAAAGAAAAACCATTTCTGCACAAAGTATTTTTTATATTTTCCTTATGTTCTAAAACTCTGATCCAGAGGTTTAACATAATTTATTACATGTGATATCAATTTGTAAAACATTGAATATTGATAGCATTCGAAATATATGACCAGGAACTGCAAGACAAAATTATTTCACAAGCTAAATATTTGTGATGTGAAAATAGAGAGAAATATAAAGTGTGAAATACAACATCGTCCAAGTGGCTACCTCGGTAGGTGTGGCAGTAGTGCATTCTGTCACCCTCAACCTCCAAAGATCTTGTTGATGGTTTTGGCCTTCAGCTCACAAATTGCTTAAGTGATATTAGCCTTAACTACTTGAAACGTTTTCTGGATCGTGGTAAAACATTGGTACTTCATGGTTCCTATACGACTTTCTCTTAAGATTTCGAGCAGTTGGTGTTAAAAACTTAAAAACAAAACAGATGATCGACCCTGTATTACGAGTATTAAGAAGGAACTTCCTTATCCACCATGCTACCATTGGGGATATATAGTAGGAAGACTATATTTTCTTGCCAAAAAAGGGATGTCCTATTAACTTGAAGGTCAAAAGTAGCGGAAATAAGTAATGTACAGTCACAAAAATCAAATATATTTAAATCAACTACTAATTTCTAGGTAAAACTTTCTGAACATACTTGGTAACATTAAATCTAATAGAATAAAATTGCAAACAAATAACAAAAAAAGTCTGTGTACGTAGGGCACTCTTCATTTCGGTTATCATTCACTTCAGAAAGCATCTCACTTCAGAAAAGAAAGTGTTTTCCATAATTTGGTCGATTAAATGTAAAATGACGTGACACCTAAACGCCGAGTTTCAGCCTTCTTTAAATAATTGAAAAGTACAATACCTAATTTGATTTTATTTGATGAATGCAATGAATCCCTAGCAGCGTCCACTGTGCCTATGTGACGGCGTTGCTTATATTTTGACACTTTTTGACAACTCGAGTAGTTGATGCACAACTATTGGCCTGGTCTCTTGTAGGCTGCAGTGCAACTCAATCAATATTATTATCGTTTTTTTCAGCAGCCCGCAACGTTTTCTTATTTTTTTCTTGGATAGAAAACCAATATATAATGAATTTTCACTCATTACTAAACGTGAATAGCGTCGAGTCACACGTTGCTGAAAACACTAGTCAGTAGTTGTCTATGAATCATAATAATAATTGAGTGGCACTAAAGCCCATAAGGGACCAGGGCCTAGCTTCTGCATTAGCTAATAGTATTGTGCGTGCTATAGTTCTCCCAGGAGTAGAAGGGACCTACAGCTTTTTGCCGACTCCGAACAGCGAGATTTGAGAATCTTTTCATAGACAATTAGTACTCTTTGAGTGTTGTCAGCAACTTGAAAGAGGTGGTGAATTGAACCTAGAACTTCGGCGTGTGGGTCGACGCACATACCCACTATGCCACGGCGACTACAAGTTGTCTATGAAAAGATTCTTAAACCTCGCCATTCCGGGCCGGCAATAAACTGCAGCTTCCCGTCCTTCTACTTTTGAAGAAAAACAGCACACACAACACAAATAAGTGCGTTGTTGTGTCTTAGTTTTGGACTGTAGTACCAAACAATTCGTTTTATTTTACATGTTTTTTCCCAAAAAATACAAACATGTTTTCTTACAAAGTAATGCTTAAGATATTCCATTTCACACACGCATGGAATTTTCAAATTCAATTCATTTTACCCGAGGTGGTACATGTCAGAGCCCACTATCTAAATTTTTTTGCCAAACTTTTTCAAATATATCCGCCTCATCGTAAGGAATCGGAGCGAAAATTTGTAGGATATTTTGAACTCGACCTTAGTGAAAAGTAGTGCATTTTACACTGAATTTAATGACCTTTCCAAAAATAAGTCCAAGGGGAACCTTAAATTTCAAGCTTCTTACTCCTGAGATCCGCTAAGCATCTCAATATCGTTATTCCTAAGCATGGTGAATTTGCAAGTTAAACTTGTTAAAGTGATATATTTCTCTAATTTTGCAGTTCCATTTTCTTCAAAGACATCACTCCATAAGACGTCTAACACGACATCTTTAAACCACGTCTGCATTTCAGGAAAAAACTTCTCAAGTAAGTTCCAAGATGATTTTCTGCGGTATTGTGACTAAAATAAATATCTCAATCGTTGGATGAGTCAATTGATTTTCGAGCGAATTTCGCTTTTTGCCCAAGATCAGAGGAAGTCCCTATCAATCATCATCGTGCTCTTTATGACATTTTTAAGTATCTCTTTCGTGGTACGCTTTCCAACCTCAGATACAAATTAAAATAGAGAAAAAGAACGTGATTAGGCTTTTATATTTAATTAAGGCCGAATTGGGGACAATTAAATAAATTTAATTTCAGGAAATTCATTCACATAAAATGTTGAGGTTTTGATAAATTTAAAAGAACTGTCAAATGCACAGCACCGAAAACGAAAAGAAACAGAAAACGCTGGGAACATCATACAATCATCTAGTCAATAGGATAAATGATTCTCACTGCCCTTGTACTCCAAGCATCATCAGCCAAGAAAAATACTTATGCTAAGCCAAATAAAAAAAATAAATAAAAATTAAAAACAAAACAACTGCAAACAAACAAATAAAATAAAACTAACTCTTCAGTCTCACGTCTCACGGCTCACGGCTCACGAATTGAGTTTATCAACAAACTTCAGGGTCTACCACTTTTGCAGATGCATGATATTTCACAATTATTATATCATCGCATTTTATTATATCATAAACTGCTGCCAATCGATCGAGAGTCAGTCGTTCAACAATTTTTATTTGCCCTTTCTCACGGCGTGATTGATTGCACGAATGGACTCGTTCGGGCTGTAACTTGTCGACTTACAAGAGACTTGATGAGTGACATTAAATTCTGAAATAATATCACACTAAATGTGGGGAGACATTTTGAGAAATACAGATGCGAGGTATGTGCCCCGTTAAGTAAGCCGGTGACGGTGGGTGGGGTGTTCATAAACATATGTTGACGGTTTTTCGCGACTTCTTGAAGAACGCGGACGTGCCTGAGGGCAGGATTTCATTTCGATTTGTATGATTGCAGATTTAAAAAAAATCATAGAATGAATTTATTTTTCAAAAACTGGAAAAAAATTATTAAAATGTTTAAAAAAAATTAAACAAACATTTTTGAGTTCAAATTTACTTCCTTTTATTTGTTGACATTTATTTCTCGATTTAGGTCTTCAAGAAGATCTTCTTCTTCTTCTTGTGTCGCTACAGACCGGGGTGGAACTGTGCCTCAACCAACATGCCTCTCCAGCCAGCACGGTCTTTCGTCAGCTGCCGCCAGTTGCGCACTTCAAGTTGGTTGAGGTCCTTCTCCACTTGCGTGCGCCACCTTAGCCTGGGCCGTCCTCTGTTGCGTTGTCCCTATGGCTCAGATTCGAAGACTTCAAGAAGATCACACATTTGTATATTGTAGCGTAATTGTAAGGATACTTTTCAATGAAAAATCAATGTTCTTAAATTTTCGGAACCCCACTTAAAGCGTTTCTTTGTCATATTTTTCCATTTTTTTGAGAATTCAGTGAACAGTAAAGAGATCACTTTTTTTCCAAATTCTCTCCCTTATTTTCCCCACTTTTATATCAGCTAGTTCCTCTAAGCTATTGCAGGAGTTCTTTCCCTTCGTAGTCCTCTTAGCTGTTGCAAGAGATGGGAAAGTTCTAAGGTTGTCAACCTACCCATCTCCTCATTCTCTTTTTAGCAGCCCCTCCAGAAATCATAGTTTTGAATGCTTAAACTTCTTGCACATTTTTCCATCAGATAGTGTCCAATAAGTGTGCCTGTATTCAGACGTACGCCACCTTTGCCTGATCTGACAAGGTTTTTGGTCAGTCAAAGACTGACTTTTGCCTTGCAATACTTCACGTATCTATTTCAATATTAAGTAACTAGTTTATTAATTTTGTTGTAAGCACTTGAAGTGGAGGAAAGGTTGCATCCTGGTTAGATGTCTGAGAGAGTTGAAGTTAGATTGAGGACACAAGCGACTGAATAGGGCTAGAAATACAGTGATGCATTGGTCACGTGGCAAGCATTGTCTCATCATATCAACCGCCGAAGTGGTCTTTGAATGCGATTCCAGGCAGAGCCAGGAAGAGGTTGTAGGACCAAGTAACACAAACTTTACTAAGTGAATTGTATGAGTTGATTGCGGAGGATCGTGCGTCTTAGAGATCTCGCGTACGTGTATTGCCTCTGTAAATTGATGATTTTTATCCACTGTGAAGAGGCAATTTTATGTCGCAAAGTTTTCTTCAAACCTAACGTATAGTTATGAAGAAGGTGGGACAAGAGTCTGCTGCTCAAAGGTTTCTATCTCTAAGACTCCTTAAACCTCTTAGTTTTCCTGCAGTGGTTTGCTAATTCAAGAAAGGACCACACAACTGAGGGCATCCAAGAACTTGCGCACTTAAACAGGGGGGGTCTCAAACGATTTGTAATCTGCAGTTGGATGCAGCAGAGATTTGAGGCCCAACCACCCTCCGGACACCAGACTAAAAATTAAAATTACCAAACAATCAAGAACATGGAACTTGTGAGGCAGTTTTAAAATACAACGCAAACAGAACTAATTTCGCATCAGTATTGAACGCCGACACCTGCTTGAAGTGACGATACGATTTGAAGAAGTTCAAAAATTGTGTTCTTAAATGTGAATTTGGATTTCGGATTCCATTTGATTTTTTCCAAGCCTTCTTTCAAGGATAATGTTCATATTTGACAGCGGGAGTTACATGGCATGGTTTTATATATTCCGTAAGAATGCATTTCGGTCGCCGTGGCGTAGTGGTAAGTGCGTCGACCGCCACGCAGAAAGACTAGGTTCAATTCCTGGACGGGACATTTCGCATTTTTTCATGGCACCACCTCTTTTGAGTCGCTGACAACACTCGAAGAATATCAATTGTCTACGAAGAGCTTCTTAAATCTCGCCGTTCGGAGTCGGCAAAAAACTGTAGGTCCCTTCTACTCGTGAGAGAACAGTAGCACGCACAACACGGGTAGTTGTTATAGAAGCTAGGCCCTGGTCTCATGTGGGTTGTAGTGCCACCCAATTATTATTATTATTATTAAGAATGCATTTCTGTACAATATAGAGATAGACAATAGAGAGAGATAGAGAGATCTGTCCTTGAAAAGAGATCTGTCTTTCTAAAAAATATTAGCATTCAGGCATAATTTCCAAAAAAAAATTGAAATCACTCAGAACTCATATTTTTTCAGAGTATTTAACACCCTTTATGACGGCACAAATTTAGGGCACCCTTCACTCTTTATTCCTGTCATTATAGAATCACTAACATTCTATATGTTTGTGCAAAGGTTTTCTAAAAATAAAATGTCCTCCTAAAATGACAGAGTCAGAGAAAAGTGTACGAGCTGACATACGTCACGGTACGTCAGTTAATGTCAACGTGACAGGAGTATGAATGTCATCATACTGTTGTATGCATCATGTGTCATGTGTCAGAAGTGCAACGTAAATTCTAATGTACAGGCGTAGCACCCATCCGACAAAGAGACTCAAATGCCACTCCAACCAGAATTGTTGCACACACACATATTTATCTGCATCCACCTGTCACGTGTGTTTACCGAAGAAAAATACTTAAATACTCCTGCAATTCGCAAAGGTAAACAATCTCGGGAGGGCACTTCACCTCCCCGACGCTGATGGGCAAACAAAACCAACACGAACACACCCACTTACAGACTTACGTCAAATCCAAAGTTTTATTCAATTTGCCTCGCAAGCATAAATTAGTCATAGTTAATAAATTTACTGATGCAGTGCTTCATGGGAAAATGTTGTTAAATATGGTGAACACGTTCAGTTTGCATATCATTAGACTTGGCGGTTGAATTCGATAAACCGTTATCATGTGCACTCCAACCGAAGGTACAATCTCGTTTAGCGTTTTCGTGGGCCTACACAACTAGTTGCTTATCAGTGAAAGTTCTCGTAAAATCGTTTTGTTTCCCTTTTCTCCCTCGATAATGTGACAGACTGGATTTTATGAAAATTTTGTGAATTCATTAAATCACTTGTCGGGCATTCGCGGAAGTAAACAGCAGAATCACCTGCTGATGGGTGATCGGATGAAACGAACTTAATGTCCCGCCCCACGGCTTCTGGTTCACACAACGGACATTTTTAATCGGTTTTTGGAACGCAAATGTCAACGATGTTCTCATGTTTTGTTTTGTTTTGATTGGGGATTGGAATGTGTTGTTGTGATTTTTTGATTTTTTAAGCAAATATTTGCCGAGTTAATATTGAGCTTATTTATGTCAACAGTTGACAGTTCTGCCCAGATGTCACTGTGATTAGTGTTTTCTCTTAGCATTTAAGCTGTCGAAGTTCATGGGTCTTTGGTTTTGTTTTTATCGATGGCTTAGTGGACTTTAGGGATGTGATTGGCTTAGCGGAGACTTGATTTTTGAAGGTGATAGATGTCAAGTGGAATTTTCGCTTAGTTACGGAGTAAACTGACAAATGTCAGATGTCGCACTCTAATAACCCGCATCTGTTTGAATTACATAGGGCACGAAATAAAAACAAAACAAAAAGGAGAGAATAGAAAGAGAGATAGTATGGAAAAGGTTCTCTCTCTCTTTCTCTCTGCAAAACCACAATTAAATTATTTAGTGAGCTGTCATCCTCGTTTAATTGTCATGAAGTATCGCTTTAAAATTGTTTATCTATCCAGTTATGTGAGAACAGGTTGAGACTGTTTTACGACTTCAATCTTATCGCACTACAATCGCGAATAGTAACACATCTCAGCTATAAATTACTTTAATGTAACAATGAGGTCTACTCGTACCTTTTGTTACGGACTTTTCAGTTGTTTTCTTCTCCTTTTTTTTTTCTTTGTAGTATTCGTCAAGCCATCAGAATGTTCTAAGTGAACTATTGTACGTCTTTATCGTTTGGGAAGAAGGTGTGACCCATATAAATGGTCGTTTAACAGTTTTACATACTTGTAAGAGGATAGTTTGGCTTAAAGTCGTTGGGAGTAATGGGCACTTGGCGATTTTATATTTGTTTCTTTGCTTCGCAGGTTAGAATGATTCGAAGCACAGATTAGTCTCGTTTTCAAAACCGATCGGTTTCTCTACAGAAAGAGGTTTATCTCTCATTCCTCTTTCTCCTATTACCCACGATCGTCACATGAAATCGTAACATGTTGCCAATTGCTTTTGACAATTGTTGACGATCTGATCTGTATATTGGCACAAGCGAAACATAACACACCTTACCGCTGCGGGTCCTTTCTCGAGTTGCTGACTAGACTAAGGGAGTAATACTTGTCTATGGAAAAGGTTTTCAAAATTTCGGCATTTAACTGAAATTTGCAACGCCGTACAGAACGAGTGGTTCGTTGAGGAGACTAGACATTGGTCCCTTAGCGCCACCCATTACTTTTATTTTTTTACATAAGTCGCTGAAAGAAAAAATATACGCTGTCATCGAGCGCCATTCGCACATCATTGGCATCTCATTCAGAGCGTCAAAACTTCTATCGTCGCCTCTACATGTCTGCGCGTAGTCAAGCGTTTGAAGACACAAGCCTATGATGACACTATCATAGA
Organism: Eristalinus sepulchralis; assembly: GCA_944738645.1. Classification (NCBI taxonomy): domain Eukaryota; kingdom Metazoa; phylum Arthropoda; class Insecta; order Diptera; family Syrphidae; genus Eristalinus; species Eristalinus sepulchralis. The sequence goes on along the minus strand of OX122885.1, from coordinate 31,657,204 downwards.
GAGCGCGTGATCGACAGTGCTCCGTCTCGTAGAGAATCTTCGGGTCTGAGCCATTTTGCAGTGGACAGTACATCTTAAACCAATCCGTGTGTTCAACTGAAGGCAACTTGTAAAAAATCGTGCTGGCTGGAGTGCCAAACAAAGATATCGTTTTTGGGAACAGGACATTTTCCAAGCCTACGCGAACTAGATTTCTTAATTAATTAAACGATTGGCACTACTGTCCACAAGGGGCCAGGGCCTAGCTTCTGTATCAGCTACTAGTGTTGTGTAGGCTATAGTTCTCTCACGAGTAGATGGGACCTACAGTTTTTTGCCAGTTCCTAACAGCGAGATTTGAGAAACTTTTTCAATTATGATTGAAAACGATTGATTGTCGTCAGCAATTCGAAAGAGGTGGTGCCGTGGAAATTGCGAGGTGTCCCGTCCGTGAATCGAACCTAGACCATTTTGCAATACTTACCACCGTCCTGGGTTAAGGGGTTGCATTGCATGTGCTTCTGTCCCTTTTTTTTTTTTTTTTTTTTTTTGTAACAATGGATGAACTATAATCTTAAAACTAGATAAAATGCTTAACCTAGTGATATATTTACATATTTTGTTTCTAACTTACTGGCTCTGAGCGAGCACTCTAAGCTAAACTAAATCTTAATCTATGTCTTTCGACCTAATCTAACGAGTTTAGTAGAACTATATTTATAAAAATGTATTATTAAGAAAATTTAAAAAAAACTTAATGACAGAACATATATATTTTTTTTTAAAAAGCTTACATACTAACTTAAATCTACCCTAAATAACCTTAACTAAGCTTAACCTAACTTACAATCTAGTCAACAATCAGGTGCATACACACTGTTATGTATGAGTGCATACTCGCGTATATGCACCTGAATGTTAATATATACACTGCATACATGTCTACATATATACATATTATATATGTGTATGCGTTGATCGCTTCTGTCCCTGTATAAAGAAGCATGAATAAAACATTGGCGCGAAACAGTTTTAGGTATGTGCTGATGCTAACTACGTTGCTGTTAAAGATTTCGAGCAGCAGACCAAATCCTTCCTTTAAAGAGTTTTTTGAGTAGATTTCATTTCAGTTCCAACATCGTCTGTTACAGTTTTTCGTCTACTGTTTCAACAGCTGTGAGCGATTGAAAGATACAATTTAAGCCACGGGAAGGAGGTCCATGGAGGCGTTCATGGAGGTCCTTTATCGCTCGAAGGCTATCAATCAATTGATATAATACTCTTCACTGCACATATCGAACTGAATTCCTCTGTGACAGTCTGGGAATAGGCGCCCGCTCTGGCGTAGAGGGTTAGTGCTGCCCCTCTTATCCCGGAGGTGGTAAGTTCAATTTCTGGACTGAAACTCTGGACCTCCCGCATTTACTGACAACACTCGACACGCACTGCGTCAGTGTAAAGCTTTTTAAATCTCACTGTATGTCCCCACAACTCATAAGGAACAATAGGAAGCACAACACGAGCAGTTGCGGAAGAAGCTCAATTTCTGTGTGGACAGTGTCGGACAACAGAGGTCAGTGTTTCTTAAATATGGTGTATGCATACGTTGACTTCGACTGCTCCAACTATCAAGGGATCAGTCTCCTCAACATCGCATACGCAATCCTCTTTGCCATTTTGCGCCTGAAACCAATCCTAAATGACCTGACGAGGTCTTTATCAGTGGGATTTCGGGCCAGAGAAATCCACCAAGTCCGACCAAATATTCATGCTACAACAGATCTTTGAAACGATCCAAGAGATGCAGATCGACACCCAACACTTTCGATTCGTCAATTTCAAGTCTGCATATGACAGGGAGCATAGAGACGAGCTATAGAAAGCCAAGTCTTTTTTTTGACATTTCCCCCAAGCCCGTCAGGTTGTTCAGGATGACGATGGAGAGTTCTCGCATTTCCGTTAAGATCGGATCCGAACTCACCATAACCTTCGATGTCAAGTTTCAGACAAGACTGTCTTGTGATTTCTTTGATATCATGCTTGAGAGCTCGTCAAATGGCAACTCCAATGGGATGATCTTCCAAAAACCCATTTAACTGCTTCTTCTCTTCTTACGCTGACGACATTTACGTGATTAGGCGTTTATACTCGCATTAAAGTAAAGAGGGTCGGTCTATCGGTGAATCTGGGCAAAACAAATTAAATTCTGTCATCTCAGAAGAACGCACAATATCGGCGTCTTGCGTGGGCAGCAGAAATTTTGAGCTTGGCGAGGATGTCACCTACCTCGGCTTTGAAAAAAAAACAAGAACAAAAATACAAATTCCGAGAAAAAACGCAGACTCTTGCCAATCCTTCATTCTTTGGGCTCAAGAGGCAATTGGATAGTAAAGCCCTCCCCCGAAGGACTAAGCTGGCTTTGTACATCAGCTTAATCATCCCAGTCCTCCTTAACAGTGCGGAATCTTGGACGCTACTAAAAGCGTATGAGGAAGCCCTTAGACTTTCAAAAGAAAAGTTTAGCGTGTGATTCTTGGTCCTGTTTACGTTGATGGCATATGAAGAAGAAGTTTTAACCACGGCAGAATGGTATACGGCAGCATGTGACTAGTCTTTTCGTATACAACGCTTAAGACGGCTAGGCCATATACAGGGTATTGATACCGCAGCTCCAGCCCGAAGAATCTTCGATTTCAAACCCTTAGAACAACGTAATAGAGAACGCCTTCGAACGAAATGACGGACGAAAGTGGAGAAGGACCTCAACCACCTTGGTAAACGTAACTTGAGGCAGCTGACGAAAGAGAGGCTTGACTGTAGCATCAAAGAAAACTCTGCAGTCAAGTAAGTGAGTGAGCTGAGGTGGGGTTTCTGTAAAAAGCAAACATTTTCGGCAGATTCATATCGGAAGGAACATAGTTTTGTCCTATCTGACAGTTTGGCAAATTTAAATAAATTTCATAGTGGATCCGCTCATTCTTCTATAAGGCAACCTGGTGTCGTTAGGCTTCCATCAATCTTTGCCAGAAAAAAGTTTTCAAAAACAGAAACAAAATTATTTTGTGTATTTGTGTATTTTAGTACCGTAGGATGCTTCGTGGATTTGATCCTTTGAACCTGGTTGAAACATCCCCCAAGTCGATTTAATCTTTCTTACACTGCAAATCGTATTTTAGAGCTGTACAGAGTCGAATTCTGCGAGAAGCTGCAAAGTGACAGCATCCAACTGCAGGAAATCATTGGGCCTAACAGCACGTACCTATGCATCTTTCTCTTGTTGCGCTAAGCTTGAAATTTCGTCTGCAATTAAATTTCTAGTTCATGGCTTTGGTTTGAGTGTTCAGTAGTGAATTTATCTTCCCCTTACCCCGATTATTCACAATCACCGACATTTATTTAGAAGGCAGTTGGAAATTTGTCTTTCGCTTGACGTCGGTGCTCCATGCATTGGTAAATTTAACTTGTAAGAAGATAACGAATTTACTTTTTGAAGGTGACGTCAGGAAATCACTTCACGTTGTCAAGACATTCGAGTCGTTTTTGAATTGCGCATCGATGCGTTTCAGGGAATGGTTTGCGATTCCCTAGTAGCGCTGATAACTTGGTTCAGCGTTTCTTACCGTTTTTCACTGAACGACGCACAGTGTTGAATCTTAAGGAAGAGAGGAAAAATGGATTTCGCCTGATGACCTTGAAACTATTGCATTGGTCTTGTATTTCCATTCTGTCATCATTCTACGCTTCTCGTGGGAGTTTTTTCAAAAACATTTGTTTTCATTTGGCACGTCTTAAGAAAACGTCACAGTGACAGTTCTGCGATTCCGTTTAAATTGTAGGTCGTCAATAGCAATAACTTTGCCAGGTTTAGTCAAATCCCTCCTCGGTACTTCCTTTGATAAATCTGCAGATACCACAGAAACGTGTGAAACACCCCTTCTCCTCCTGCACGCTCTACCAACCACTGCGACAACATACACCCAACTGCGGCTCAACTGTTTGCTTGTGTGTCTAAATCAAACCCGCACTGGAAAGCAAAACAAACGAAAAGAAAGGAAGAAAAAAAAAAAACAAAAAACCGTTGTTTAATTAAAGAAATCAATAAGCAACCTCCTTCACTATCCTGGCACGTTTTCCTTCCATTCTTGTGCCTCCCCCCCCCCCCCCCCCCCCACACCGGGCAATATTAACAGCACCTTTAACACAACTCGACGGCATTGTCTTACCACACTCGTTCTCCATCGTCGAACAAACGGAGTTCGCATCATGCGCAGTGGCGTCCTTCAACCGCCAGCTCCCACCCATCTGCCCCGTCGCTGAGACAACAAATTGCATGAACAAATGTAATTAAGTGTCCATTTTGTTTACTGCACTTGGCCGGTTCGTGCGCTCATTCGACAATACACTACCCTTGGGAGTTATACTGCCATTCGGTCGCTGCCACAGCAATCGGGCACTAAAGCGAATCGGCAGACACACCAACTCTGTGTGTGCTGTCCTGTCATTGGGACTGTCATAAAAGTTAGGATTTCCCTTGAAATGATGTCGAATCCTTTTCCAGTGGCGTGAGTGTCCAGTGTCCACACCTATCTGTGGAGTGTGTGACTTCGTGTGGCTATTTGTAGATAACATTGTTTACTAACAAAACAACAGCGACAAAGAAACAATTATGGCTCCCCGCCAAACTGTGGTGCGCTGCGCCTTCATTATGTCAAATCAAAGAGACGCATGTCGCTGCTACCGAAGTACATACCTGAAAGTAACAACAGCGTCAGTGGCGACGCGTCGCGACGCGAAGCATTTGATTAGGCAAATTGAATAGTTGTTGTGTTGCGTGTTTTTTTCTTTTTATTTTTATTTTAAATTTCGTCTTTTGGTTTTGTGTTATTGACATTTCAGTTGAGCTTGTCAAAATGTACAGAAGCGCGGGGGACACATTGCATCGCGCATCTGGTGCGCCTTTTGTGCGGGGGAGTGCGTGTCTACTGCCGTGCCGCGTATCTGTTCAGGGTCGCAGGCGTACAAATTGTCACTTGCCACTACGGTCATCGTGTGGTTGTTGCCAAACCAGTGAGTGTTTGACAAATGCTCAACCGCAGCGGCGACAGTCAATGGTGACACTTAGCTGTCAGTGGGGACTTTATTTGTACTTCACGGTCATGAATGTTGTTCTTCGTTATTGGGAGTTTGATTGCGTTTTTTTTTCGTGGAATTTGTTACGTGTGCGGTGGATTCTCGTTGGAACCTCAACTCTAACAGGGACTTTCTTTAACCTTGTGCTTGAGCTTCAGTTTGTGTCAGCGCGAGGTGCATCGGTTCCAGTTTTTCTACGTCGTGATCTAATTGAAATGGAGCCACCTGTTAACTGCTGACACAATTCAAAACAAAATCAGTCTGGGCACCTATTACAGTGTGTGCTTGTGTGCCACCCCCACGTCTCATGCTCTCATGTGACTCTAGGGCGGAGAGCAGGAATGTATGCAAGACGTTGTAACGAGTTGTCAATTGCGCCGCTGGTTTTTAATCATACACGATAAATTATAAATGTCCAGCCACCAGATTTGTAAAAGTTTCCAGATCTCTTAACAGGTTTTCCAGCTGTTGTATGTCAAGTTGCTTTGACGGGTGTGACAGTTGACTGCAACATGGAGTGGAATAGGATAATCTGAGATCTGTCCATTCCATTTCCATTTAGAAAAGTTCACGGGATTATGGGTCAGATTTGAAGACTTTTTTCTGACTGGAACTGTGGTGATCAAACATCAGTAAGGCTTAAACATCTTCAAATACTCTAGCCATGGACGAATTGATTCCTCTATCAGTTAAGAATTTACTTTTCGAAGCGACCAAGAGCTTTCTCATCCGCTTGCAGTGGCACCCCTACAGCAGGACAAGGATAATCAATGCGTTATACAAGGCTCATACTAAATTGCCCTTTGAGCCCTTACGAGCAGTCCTTGATGCCGGCACTGAAGTTCTTATTCGTGTCTACCGAAAAGTCGACTTAGACAAAGTCCCCGTGCACATACAACATTTTCCTGCCTGTTGTGACATATTGTCCATGTTGTTCGCACTTCCATGAAGACGGTTTTATCCCTCTTTCCCGCAAGAACCAGTTTTTTTGCCACTATTTCTGCCACTTATTATGTCGCTCTGTTTTTCCAACTATATCAATATGATCTGCGCAAGACAGTAGTTGGACGGACTTTTGGAAGACTCTGCCGCCCGGTTGATATGTGAAAATTGTTATGAGTCATTCATTTTTTAGTTTCGAAAGTATATTTTAATAAAAGGCACACAGCGAAACACTTGTGACAAATATTGTTATGTTTTGTAAGGCATGGATCTTGCCATTTAATGCAGAAAGAGTTTATTCAAATGATCAGTTTGGAAAGATTCGCACCATGCGATTCTTTAGGCGATTTTGGTATTGCTCTGCTGAAAAAATTTACTGAAATAAAATCAATTTTGGGTGGGAAATTTACGTCACCAAAACGTGAATTCATGTGTCCAGGAAATGGAGTAAGACCCCGTCTTTTTGAAACCATATACCGTCCAAATCATAACCTTCAATGTCGGGCCAACACACAATTCGGTTATCATTCGACCATATCGCTCCAAATTGACTGTAAACGTCCGCCTATTGGCATCTTCGAAGAAATTCGAACAAATGACACCTTTCAACCGAAGAGCACACCACAGGGTTACTTAAATTAGATCAGTAGAAGGATGGAGATGCTCAATCTCTGGAAATCGATAAATTTGGATCATCAGCAACAATTGCGCTTACAGCAGCAATAATATCGGCTGACCGTGCCTTTTGATGATGCATATGCCTTAGACATCGGTAATCCGTCCACTCCATTCAAATTCCTTCACAATTTTACCAATAGCTTGATCCATAATTGCCATAATCATGTTGGAATGCACTAAAAGTAGCTAAGTTAATTGATTCAATCTGCCCATAATTGAGTCGAAACATTCAAGAACTCAAACTTTCTTGAATAATTTGAAGGCGCACAGTGGGTCTATGTGGTCTTTGTCTATGTCTTAATGGAGCACACTCTTAAAGACAATATCTTCCTTTCGTCTTCCTAATGCGATAGTGGCTTACAGACTTAGATGTTGAGGCAATCTTACTGGCAAGTAAAATTTGCATCTGATGCCACTCGAGGTCAGGAGCCCCCGAAATCTGGTTTCAACCTAACCGTGTGGTAAGCCCTCTTGCGGTAGTACCATGGAAGCTCTGGTTTTATGCCCAAAATCACGGGCAGAATCGAGGTTAGTGTGCTGGGCTGATTTATCTTTTGTTACTGACACCGACCAAGTGGTCACTTGGACTTTCTCGGCTCAGTGTAAAGTGGCATTGCAACCGTGTGCCTTGGCGGGTGCCATAGAACGGCAGGGGTTTTTGGAAGTCTTCGCCCCCTACAAATGTGACGCGATTGTTCCTTAAGCATAGATTCAATTTGGTACATGGGAAAATCGATCCTTTTGTTAAAAGGCCGTTAGGGGTGGTTACGTTAATCAAAATCCCACATCTTTTACTTCCATTGTTTCAAACCTTAAGAATACTGCGGCAAAATTGGTAGCTATGTCTATAGTTTTAAGTAAAAAAGGTGCTAACCAGATTCAAGTCCATACATCCCAAGTCTGGGCCACCCTCCATGCAAGACTAGCGCCCTGTACAGCATTTAATTTCACTCAAATTTGATCTGTCGGTCGATGTGGTGGTCCGATGAATCACTTAACCCCATAAAAGGCACCCCAAAATGTCCCCAAAATCTATCTTATTCAAACATTTTTAAAACGAAACCATAAAAAAATTTGCGCGCTTGTAGAAATTGAACAAGACATGCCCGATATAGTGAACTTTAATTTAAGGAATGACAGCACACTGGTGAAATTATTTTTACTTTTCTCTTGTGCTCGCCGCCATCCTGCCCATATGGTTGCTCCGTCCGTGTCTTTAGCTTCCACCTTCTACTCTTAAAAGAATCGATTACAATCCACAATCCACAAGAACACTGCATCCACTGGCTACAGTCATTCTTATCTTTCACTGAACGCAAACAATTTCGTTACAGCAAATATTTCTTAATCGAAGTGTATGTCATGGACGGACAAGTATCTAAGCACTGTGCCCATGACCATGTGCGCAAAAGATACAAGCCATCAAATGATGGGGAAAATACAAACAGAAATCGAAAAAAAACAAATGTGTACGTTCCCAACCGGCCTTGGTACTTATCCCACACACAATTAGCCGCCAATTTGCACATTGCCCAAGTACGCGCACAGACACACACACACACACACACACACACACACACACACACACACACACACACACACAGGAGCGAGTGTTCAGCCTGCGCCGGCGCGCCGCGGCCATAAGTATTTCCTTTTTATTAGATAATCATAACCATTACCTGAGCGTGTCCCTCTGCTCCGGCCGGCTGCAGCAGTCGTGGCGTTGCTCGATATTCATTCGAGTTCGTCAAATACCCGCCGCCGCCGCTACCGCAGCTTTGGCCACCTTGGCTCCCAAGTCCACCAGACTGGTCGGTCAAGCAATGTGAGCACAAAAACTGCAAAAAAGAGAAACAACGAGCCACTTAAACGAAACTGCACCTGAACTTCAGCTCTGCGATCGCGCTTTGGATATCGCAGTGCGACGATGCAAGTGGCCGTGCGGTGGACGGACGAGGGGGGCGGTGCGCAGCGCTCTTAGATGCACCCCCTCCGGCCGCAGACTGACACCACTCACATCGGTGCGCGGGCGTTCGCAGCAAAGCCCAGCCTGCGGCATCAAGGAATCGCCGCAAGCCGCGGCCTAATGAGTTGCTCCGCAAGGTGATGTGAGTATGTGGTGCATTCAGCAACGCCACTGCACGCTATTCACTGTGTTAATTAGAAGCGAAAAATGAATAAAAAAATCCACTCGTATCTTTTTATTGTTAACACGAACATTTGTGGAAGAAAGATTGCAATTGAATTGGAAATCGCAATCACGGTTGGCGGAGCGCTTCTCTGACCAATTCCGTGGGGCGAGCGACTGCTGTTGTCTTCTGCGGGGGCCTTAATTATTTCATTAGCTGAGGCATTTGTGGGGGGCTTTGGCTGGGACCTGGCGATGTGAATCCATTGGCGGAGTGTAAATCATATTTTTATTTTATGATTTATTCACTGACAAATGCGTTGCACTTTCAGGAGTTTCACACGCGTGTCTCTAATGATGCCTTTGTCTTGGATGCACGCATCATGTGCCAGGGATGCAGCGCGTGATGTTGTAATGAAGTTGGCAGCACGCAGTGTTGTGTCTGGGGAATGGTCGAGACCGTTGAATGAGAGAGAAGTGTTAAAATGCTTTCAAGTAAAAGTGATCAGCAGTTCAACTCACGAATCATCACCTGTGAGTGTTTGCTTCCTTGTTGGTTTGTGAAGGAAGCTTACTGCCGTCCGGCAGGCGATCGTCTGTCTTCCTAATTGTTCTCCGTCTTCGGTCACAGCGCATAGAAATTGATTGAGAAGGTTTTTGCCTCCTTAACGTAAGACTGTGGTGAGGTATTCGTAACATAATTCACTTGAAAGTCAAGAGGGGCCAAGGAATCAAATGTCAAATCATTGTGATCTTTGGGGAAAAATTAAACAGAATATATATAGAACGACTGTTTCCCTTTGCTTCTCTTGAAACGTTTCATTCCTTCTCAATGAGACTCAGATATTATGCCGAAAATCAAGAGGGAAGCATCCTTCTTAGGTGGTCCATAAAGAAGCGCTTCCAACCTTTAAAATTAGATAATTGATAAATGTGAAAGCAAACTTAAAATTTGTTCTATTAGTTACAAGAACAATTCATGGCATTTACTTTGTAAAAATAAAATCATGTAAATATTGGCCTCAACTAAGTCTGAAGAGGTTCAATTCGATGGTTAAATTTTAGGCGACTCGATCGAGCAAGGCGGCTGTTTTCTCGTAGATAACACGAGTAGTGTTGACTTTTAAAGCGTCAGTCGTGGCTAGCTTATTCGCGGAGAAAATAGTCTAAAAATGTGATATCACTAATAGGCGACGTCTCAAGAAGTTCAAACAATTTTTTTCTCAATAAGCCCTTAGTTTCACGCGCTGCTTGGCTCGTATCGCCGTCTTGTTGAAATCTGAGTCCATCGAGATCGTGTGCTTGAAATTCAGGAAGCACACAGATAACGATAACGTAGCTAATCTCCTTGAAAAGCGATGACGAATCGATTCGTTACGGTCTTCGCCTTTACGCTACCTTAAGGTCCCTTAACTTCGTGCTGGATGTGGCCCAACCAATCGAATATCATCCACTTCTTATAGTGGAACTCAAATTTGCGAATAGTATCAGCAATAGAGAATTCTTGCAGAACTCTGATTTTCGTCTTAACAATTTGGATGCACTGCTGGAGTGTGAGCCTTTCAATGATGACTTGCCAATCGATTCGGAACAGAAATTACAAAGCAGTTAAGAAGACGTCACGCCTGATCAGTTAGATAAGCCTATTGAAGTTCAAACCTTACAATGAATCACCCGATATGAAGAAATCACCCGTTTGAATGTTTCGAACTTGGTTTTGGTGGCGAACATCTTTTTTGATTAACTCCGGGACTTAAATCAGACTGGCTTTAAAAGCCTCTGGTGACTGGGTTGATTCACTGATCCACTGAGCCAAAGTCCATTTTGTGGCGAAATGGCGGCAACGAGACCCAAATGTTGAGGGAACCTGACTGGTAGTGATAGCTTGACCAGAGACCATATTCTGGTGCCACGGGAGCCCCTGGAACTTCGGTTTCAGCCTGACCGTGCGGTATGCCCCCTTGTGGGAGTATCATGGTGGCTGTGGCTTTCACCCAATATTGCGGACAGAGTCGATGTCACTGGTCTGAATCAGGTTGTTCACCCCACTAAATCAAGTCAGTCGTTTGGAGGACTTGGAGGAATTGGATTCTCAACCGCGTGCTGCGACCTAGAGAGCGGCAGAAGTTGTAGTAAGGTGATTGTCCCTCAAGCACGGTCTCATCTGGTGCTTGAGGAACTAAGCCATCTAGCCTTCCGTTAACTCAGACTCCTAAGAATATGGACCACATGCTATCAGCTGTAACGGCAGGTGATCACGTGAAACCAAATCCCACATCTGTCTTCAAAAGCAGCTGTAGTTAGTGTCTTAAGAAAACCCAAAGAAAGAGTTTACTGGAGTCACACGTTCACATCACTCTTATCTGATGCCCCATAAGCTGAGTGGTACATATCGACGTCAAATTGCATCCATATGTGGTTGGTCGTTGCATCATACCATTTTAGGCCAAAATAAGCTACTATCATCTTCCAATAGCACTCGACGTTGATGATTATCAAATGGCTTACAGAGTTCTAAAAGAAAGAAGGACTGATAATAACAGCAAGTAACACCACAGCAAGCAGTTGAGTGGACCGCACTGGACCATGTTAGATAGCATTTGCGTTGGCACATCAGCTTCCAACTACTCCAGAGCACATTTTACCAACGCCTATCCCTATTTATAGTTATTTCCCCTTAACCTCTAGGGCCCGTTAAATTTTTCACGATTGGAGATCCAAGCCATGATTCTAAATTCAACAAGTTGTGGCCAGCTAGGGCGGAGATCCTGGCAGCTACGAGAAAACGTCTGCACAGGAACCGAATACTCATGTAGAAGGCTGCGAAGATGATTTTGATAAGAGATCTTGAGTCTTCTCGACGTAGGGGTGTAGATTGATGGAGTACTAAACTTGCAGGCTGATAATTAGACAGAAACTTATTCACAACGCATAGCACTTGAAATGGGCTAAGAGTCCCGAAAATTGTACCAGACCAGAAAACTCACAAGTCAGTGTTAGAGTCAAAAACTTCCAAAAGTCCTTTCAAGTGCTGACAAAAGACATTTGTGATTTAGCGTAGTTTTTGTTTCCTCGATGACGTGGAACTAAATCAGAATAGAGATGATTCATCAACAAAATAGATGGACAAAATCTCAACAAAACTCAGAATCCAATACGACCGACATCCAAAAAGCCCGAAAAAACCGAAAATTTCTGGTTCCGAATATACAAAATCCCAAAGGTCCGAAATTCCGGAAATCTAAAAACCCAGAATGCTGAAAACGCCAAAATTTGAAAAAGGTCAAAACATCCAAATGTCTCAATTGCCAAATAGCCTTATTTTCCCAAATTTCAAATTTAAAAATCCCGAAAATCCAAGAGCAAAAAGTTCAGAATTTCGTAAAGGGTAACATTTGAGTAAGACCGAAATGCCTAAATGCTGAAAATCCCCATTTTCCAAAACATAAGATCTCGAAACGCCAGAAGCTCGAAAATTGAAAAACCGTATAATGCCCAGAAAATATTTATTGCAAACATTTCCAAAAGACTAAAGTCCCGAAAAGATAACGGGAATATCCAAAGTACCAAAAATCCAAAATTCTGAAGAGCTTAAGATCCCGGCCCAAATAGGTAGTTTTGCATGCCGCCAAGTTAAAATTTTTGGAGATTTGACTTTTCGTGATTCAGGATATTCCGCCGTAGTTTTGGACTGTCCCAAAAGCCGCCGGCACAATGCTTAAGATTGGTGGGCACATGGGCAACGCTTTGAGACATGAAGAATCGGAAAAGGTTCTCTTGAGGTCGTACTGGTTTGAGTGGCCTCTTGGTTGAGGCTTAGTCAACCCTAGGCCGTAGCGACACTTAGAGGCGGTTGTTATCTCTACGGATAGGCTCAAATTTCCTTTCACTGTATTGTAAGAAAGTAGATCGTTTCAACATCTCTATGACACGAGGAGTGGAAAGTAAACAACGTACTATTCAATTGTTTCGCCTTATATGATTTCGTCGTGCAAAGTTAATTGATGTCAGCCGATCATCACACACCCCAAAGGACAACGCAGGTAAGGAAGACCTAAAAAATAAATTGTGAGCTGTGCCCAAGTCAAACTGTAAGCAGTTGGCATGGTATGTAAACTTTGGACAATGGCACATGCTAAAGAACTTTACAGAAGTTTCATTTGAGCAAAGAAACACCAAGTGTCCACTAAGTCCACCAAAGACATGCGATAATGCACATGGTATAAAAAATATTTGACAGCCGCTCACAAGCACCTGACGACTTGACGTTGATTCTGTCAAAATATCAAGACAACCGACAAGTTAATGAGACACTTGGCCTCATAATAGTCAACAAAAAAAATCTCAACATTCTTGTCAGTGGCTAGCGTGACCGCAGCCTCCGTTTTCTCGATCACACCCTCCCAGTGTAGCGATCAGCTCTAACGTTTCGCAGCCTTCACGTTTGCCAGTGCTTCATGGCAAATCAATTACCCGACTTTTCTGTCAGTTTTACGAGCGACTCCACTTCGAGCCAGTATCTGAGCATTATCTTCCAAATAAGGTAACGCAACACTGGCTACGAAGTCGGACAGACAGAGAGCGATACACGTTGAAAGCAAGCAGCTTTTGCCAGCCCGTTGACTAATTAAAAATGGTAAACATGTGGCACCAGCAAGAGAGCCACTAAACCTATAATTTCCCGCTCGAAAGGAACCCTAAAACAAGAGCTGAGCCGAAAAGACGAACCGCACACCGGAGGAGCGAGAGATAAACCTTTCACAGACCATAAAAGAACGTGTATTAGGCAAATCATATAGTTGAAGAAGAATCGTTAAATGATCATAGATCTGGCCAGCGGAGGCACACAGAGAGGGGGCCCCCCAATAAAAACGGCCCTCTTCCCATAAATACACACTACACACGCCAGCCCACGGCCGTGGGGTGCCTTCGGTCTATTCGAGTCGCAGCTTCGGCTATAAATTGAAAACATAACCGAATTTTCTCTAGTTTCCACCTGCAGCAGCAGCCGACCAAATGACCAACCGGTCAACCGGCCAACCGACCAACCGACCGAGAGAGCGATTGTAGCGTCCCCCCGGGTAATGGGTGGAATTCAGTTAAACCCCTGTGGCACCGCATCGTCTTCAAATGGCCAATAAAATTTGAGAAGTCGAAAAAATTCGATAGGGCGTCAAGGAGTGTGGGAAAGAGAGAGTGAGTGGGGGGGGGGGGGAGATGGGGGCTGACGTATGTCGAAAGAAATAGAGAAAAGCAGAGAGCACAAGCAAAACAGTAATCTAAGACAAAAATCAATCAGATAAACTTCTAAGTTATGGCTGGCATTCCGTTTAATTAGAGAGTCAACGCGGGATGATCTCGTGAATGTTCGGAATTTGATGGAAGCACGAGAAGATACGATATTTGGAGTGTGTCATGGAGTCTATTCGCAAGGAATATCTTTCCAATAAATCAATGAAATGAAAAAAGGGTCCACAGCGAAAGACGATATCCACACCGATGACTGCTGTCAATGAATAGAGTTTCTGTCAATTTGACGGAGCGTCTTTGAGACTGTCAGAAAACAAATTTTGTACAGAGTTGCTATCGAGTTTAGTTTCACGTCTTCAAATGTCTCGTAAGGAACTTCGCACTGATGCCAGAGTCAAGTCATTAAAATTAGCATCAATTCATTCAAATAAGCCACCACTGGCAGTTCTTCTTCAGTTGCGGCATTTACCTCAGAACCAAAATAGATTTATTGTCGACTTTGTTGTGGAGCATCGTCACGACCAAATGAGGTCTAGATGACGTCGTTCTGGTTTCTTGTTTCTTCTTTGAATTGATAAAGAGCTGAGGAGAAGGTGGTGTGGATTAGATTTGCGATTTGAGGAGGTTCTGAAATCCCAATAGTTGGTAACACTATAATCACCACGATAACTATTCGTTTTTAGCAGGAAGTACTACGAAGGTAGGTAAATAGGGTATTCCTACAGCTAAGGCCACAGCTTCAACTAGACCAGATCAGGTCTCTTGTGCCCTAAAGTGTGGGCTCCTACTTCTGATCTTCCGCATACATAGAACCACCACCATGAATGAATCTCATGATGGCTCTCAGCTCCATGTATGCCAGATTCTCCAGTTTCTCGAAGGTTCAGCCTTTCGATCGCCGAACATTCCTAAAGCAGGAGTTTAACTGATTCCAACTTTTCCTTGTCCCTGAAACTTCAACAAGAGTCACTGTGCCAAGTACTTATTCAAATTGTTGCGATGCCACAGAACGCTTAGACCTTAGACCGCCCAGACCTTGGGACCTAGGGGTTTGGGAAGGCTATGATGCCCATATCTAAGCTCTTGGAGTTGCATTTAATTTCCTCTGTGCCCTGATTTTCTACTTAGAAATGTGTTCCGCATGGTGGAGCCCCAGCTTGACTTCATCGCTGACCCCATCTGGGCATCTGCTCCTTCTTCCACCTGGATCCCTGCATGGCCCGATACTCAACTAAGTGCTGCCATTTTGACTGAACTATATTCTACCATACATAGCTTGACCAACTTACACTATCCGATGAGTGTACTGTCTGGTTAGTTCTTGGAGAACACTGTTTCATTTTCCTCATCATCATCATCATCTTCTTTAACCCGCATGTTTCACTAAAGGGGTCGCGTGGCAATGCACGCATGAGAGATCTCAAGAACGCTCGATCCTCCGCCATCTACTCTCACTCATCAGGAGCTATTGCCAAGCGCAACCAGGCGAGTTTATGGATTTGTTCCAACGATCTGTTCCTGGGTCCACCGAGAGGTCGCCTTCTTGATGGAATTGCGTTTTAGAAGTCATCGTCGAAGGTATCCATTCCAATACTCACTTTGCCAGCTGGGGCCTTGTGAGTATCGCCACTCCCGCCTGAGCAGACATTTGATGTGAAACTCCCGACAGAAAAAGCTTCCAACCACAAACTGAGGAAACCCGCTATATGCTCCAAAGAACCAACGTCCGTTGGTAGTGTTCGATTTTTGCAACCTACCGGGGGATCTTTCCGTTTGTTTCTCCTCGAGACTTCGGCTAAGTAGTACTTCGTGAAGGAGGGATATGAGGTTTTTGACGCGTCGCAGGGAGTTCCGCAAATTTGGACATCACAAATTATCCACACTCCTGCGTCCGAATGATGTTCAGAGTTCAACACGTATTCGACAACGTTTTCATTCATTTGAAGGGAACGTGTTCCATTCCCATTCCATACGCAGTGAGGACAAGACGGGCTTTAATCATGGTTTCTCCTGAATAGCTATTCCCTGAAACAACCGGCACCAGTTAGGAATTGCTCAAGGTAATGATGAAGTTCTACGGGTTTTCGATTTAACCAACTTTCATTCCTTGGGATAAGCCAATACATCCATCTCCTTTTTTGGGACCCACACCTGTTGTGGTTGCTTCTGCACTGCGGCTTCTTTCAAGTTTTGCCACATAACTAACGGTTAGCCGAATTTGCAGGATATTGTCAAAAAGGTATTGTACCATATTGGCGATGTCGCATTGTGGGATACGCTTTGATATGCACCGCTTACTCGGAGTGCACAAACTTAAGTTGGTTGCAACTTTTTTGTTCTCAAAGTCAGACCAAATCTGTGACCCGTACAACTTTATGGAGGTCACAGCTCCCTCCCCGAAATGTCGATATTTGACATGAATCTCGAAATGGAACTTCTACCCACGGAGAGTGAACCTAATGCACGTTCCCATTTCCGAAAATATGAAAGACTTAGTATTAAGCACTTCAAAAGTCCCATGAAAGTGTATCAGTGTGCTGAATCTTTCTTACATTGGTGTGAGCAACTGACAACCAAGGGCACAAGTGAATAGAAGATCGTTATATTCCTTTCGTGGACTATTCAGTGAACGAGGATCACTTTGCGCTACTTTGTTTCACTGCCCCTCAACTGTTAAGGAACATCAGATGATATTCTTTCTCTCGAGCATTTTCAAATACGCATCAGAAGTTGAATGTGACTCTTCTCCAATTGTACACATCATCTGTTGAGACGAGTTGATTGACACGTTACTCCACTGTGACGACCATATGTCCGGCCATTTCGTTCGTAGATGTCACCCTGTTGTGGTAACCAAGTCACAGACCAAAGGTCGCGTCCCGCCGTAAAGACTCACCTTCAATAGGATCCACTCCTTCGGGTGGATTAGTGCTGATATGATCAATCTGGCAGAAGACGAATGCCTTATTATAATCCGTCATACCAACCCAGCTATGTACAAAGCGCTACAGAGCTTGTATCTGGCAATACTATACATCATTTGGAAGGTCTTGACATAACCTACAAAACGACGCTATGCATGATTAGTTTGGATATTGCATTCAACAGTTATGGACGTGTAAACATGGAATTCATTAACGCCGAAATTCGCGCTATTTTAAAGTTTTCCTTTGCCAAAGGCAAGTCCGCTAGAGAAACTTTCCGTTAGATTAATGATGTTTGGGGGATGGTACTCTATTACTTCGAAGCGCGGAGAAATGATTCGACGACTCAGAAAACTACACCATGGATAAGCCAGCCGGCGGAAGACCTGTGACAACGAATACCGATCGAATCATGTAAATCATCGAGTTAGACCGGCATGTGGCATCTCGTGACATCACCCAGGAGATGGGAATTAGTCACCAAACCATTTTAAACCAACTGCAGAAGGCTTGATACAAAGAAAAGCTTGATGTTTGTGTGCCACATGATTTGACGCAAAAAAACCTTCTGAACCGAATTAACGCCTGCAATACGCTGCTGAAACGGAACGAACTCGACCCATTTTTGAAGCGGATGGTGACTGGCGACGAAATATGGATCACATACGACAATATCAAGCCAAAACGGTCTTGATTGAAGGCCGGTGAGTCGTCCCAAACAGTGGCCAAGCTAGGATTGACGGCTAGGAAGGTTTTGCTGTGTGTTTGGTGGGATTGGAAGGAAATCATCCACTTTGAGCTGCTCCCATCTACAGCGAACAACTGGACCTCCAGTAGCGTCCAGAATTGGCCAACAGGACAACGCCACACTTTGTTGATGACTCGTCAGAAGCTACGGGAGCTCGGATGGTAGGTTTTATCGCATCCACCATATAGGCCGGGCATTGCGCCAAGTGATTACCACCTATTCCTGTCCATGGCGAACGCCCTTGGTGGTGTGAAGTTGAACTCAAAAGATGCTTGTGAAAAGTGGTTGTCCGAGTTCTTCGCCAATAAGGTAGGGGGCTTCTACGAGGGAGGTATTATGAAGCCGTCTAACTGGAAACAGATTATCGAACAAAACGGCGCATATTTGAACTAAATCCGATCACTGTAACACTTTTTATGAAGCATTGAATGAGGAGCAGAAAAGCGGAGGGACAACCTTATATTTTTAAAAAATAACTATCACGAGAAACTGTTCGCCCTAAAATTTTATTTTAGAAACTTTGGGATCTCCCAAAAAGTATCTGCCGTCGCGTACTCACTAAAATTCACCCATGCGTCAGAGGTCTGTGGTTCGAAGCTCGATTCCAAAATCACCACATTTATGACGCCATCTTGCTGTGTCACTGTTAATACGAAAAAAAAAACTCTTTCAAACCGGTTTTACATGTTTCTCCGTGTTACAAGCAAAAACTAGGCGGTAACCCATCGAGAACGGAATGGCCTACGATTTCAGTTTAGCTCTGAACAGCGACTTTTGTAATATTTTTTTGACAGTTAAGAGCACTGTCGTCTGCTCCAAACAGGTTGAATGGTGAAATATGTCAGAGGCTTTTATACAGCGATCAGTTCGCTCTTGCGAAAGTCCCGGTTTCGTGGCGTATCTTCTTGCTGCACTACAGTGATCTTAAATTCCAATATTCTGAATAATGCCAAACCCCTTCAGCAAGTTTGGGGACAAAATTTTGAAAGGCCCAAAATCCCGAAATACTAATAATTCTGAAGACCCAAATTTCGGAAAACTCTGAGTCCCAAAAAATTAGAGTCACAATTAAAAAGTCTCAGAGATGGAGGTTTGGGGGCATTCTGCCCCCTGCTTTGTGTCGGTAAAAAATTAAATGTTAAGATTTATGGATTTCGGATTATGCGATTCGGTCCTCATCCCTTCCTCGCATATAACGCGAAATCAGCCAATCGAGTGTCGAGTGACCTAAAAATTAGCTCCGAAATGGGAGTTAACAACCGACCAAAACGCAGAAGAACATGTCGTTCAGGTGCATATCCTCAAATTCTGGCCACAAGAAGTCCTCGCTCCATGGCTGAATTTATCAAACACTGAAACAAAGATTTGTCAACTTAATTTGGGCCAGAAAACTTGACGTTAAGGCGTGACTCTCAATTAACATCGTGCATTATGGTTGGACCATTTAGCGTGTCAGCCGCCCGTTACTCTCGAGACATGAACACTCTTCTTAGTTTCGGTATCTTAGTGCATGTCAGATCCTAGTCCTAGTGCAAGACTTAAACAGAACGTACTAAACAGAACTGAACCTGCATCCTGTGTGTCCAGTGGTGTCTCTCTTCCGATTGTTTTGGAACTCGAAAGCCAACAGGCACTTTTAAGTGAGTGTCAAAACATTCCTACCGCGATTCGCAGAGCACAGCTGATTGTGTTGTGCTTCTATTTTTGGGACGCCTTTGGATGAGGAGCAGATCATCGCAGGAGTCGTCCGCTGTATGCTGCCCGGTGTTGGATGTCGACGGGCGCATGATCGTAAAACTTAATGCACTCTCAGTGTGGCTGCGCCTTTTCATTCGATCAGTGCTGAGCGGACGAGGAACAGCAGGAACCGCATCTTGAAGTGTGAGCCCATTACTTTGGCATTTAGCTGTGCGCCGATGTCGTTGTCGCTGCGCTGTGCGCTGACCCGAAAGTGATTAAGACTTAAGTATCATTTGGCTGACATATTTATATGCGCGGTTCGCTTCCACTGCAGTTGGGTTAATTTTATTTAGCACTCCGTCCCTTTCTCTCGGAGTGCCGCGGGCCCTGATTACCCCCATCAGCAAGGTAAATGGCGGCGGGGCTGCTCGAACCTCGAGAGGAGATATCATCCGGGCACGTTATTCGTTCGTTCGTGCGTCGTGCACAGGTGAAGTGCTAACCGAGCATTGCAATCAAATTACCATCTTACGCTCTCCGAAGGCGGTGCGGCTTCGCCACTTGACATTTATTTGTGTGTATGTGCATTATTCTAGAATCCATGGCTCATAAAATGCAAGATGTATCGTGTCGTGGACTCATTATGTGATGTCTCTTGGGCCAGATAGGCGACCGTGGCGTAGCCGAAGACGATGGCGGTGCGCAGTGCCCAGAGCGACCGAAACGTGAGAGCGACCTTCATGCAGTGAGGGCTCTCGCAGGGGTCCCTTTCTGTTCTGTTCGTCTCGCCTCCCGCGCCATCAGTTTGTCGTCTGGTGAGTTAATTGTTCTAATCTTGGGAGGGCGACGCGATCGAGAGGCAACGTCTTTGTTCTCGTTTTCTCTCCTTTTGCGGGCACATTCCGATTTATAATGAGAACCGTCTGGAGACGGTCGGCTCGCTAGGGTCCAGCGGTTGGAGCCTACTGGCTGGGTGACTGAATGGCTGCTGCTACAGAGGCAGGCGAGTGAACGCCCTGGGAGGCGGAACGAAATTTGCAGAGCGCGTCAACTTGAATCTTAGAAATCCATCTCGAGTGCTCGTAAATCAATCGGAGTTAATGAAACTCAACTTGAAGCATGTAATAGGCCATAGGACCGTAAAGTGGTGGTTGCGTTCCTTGGAGACGGTGCACTGCGGCTATAATTGAGGTAGCCAGCGGCTGTAATGGTTCGAGGTGAGGATGAACAAATCTCAGTTCGGTTTACGGAAGTTGCCGGAGGCTGACGAGGACGGGTTTTCGAGGCAATTAGTTTGCACTTGATATCTTCATCTTCTGGATTTGTACATAGTTGCGTTGTTTACATGCAGAAAATATTTTAAACGTTGCTCTAGGATATTTGTTTCTTGGTGTGAAGCAAGCAACAAATGTGTCAAACATCTTTTGGTTTGAACATAGCGAATAGAAGGACCCTAAAGTCCGGAGGAACTTGATTTGCAGAAACTATTCGCTTTTTTTTCTCTTTCAAAGCTGGGGATTAAGGGGATTCTCAGGCAGCTGTTGGTTTCGAGAGGCAACATTTTGAAACCAAGAAAAGGCAGGAAGGTCAAGTCGGATTCAACTAGAAACTATCTGCTCTTTCGATGAAGTGACTGATGCTTTTTTTAATCAGTTCTGTAAGCTTTCACCTTTAGACTCACCCTGAGACTCAAGTTCATGAACGAAGCAAAGTTTGAATTTGGCTTCATCTGACTTCCCATTTCGACAACTTTCGCAGAAAATTTTAATTTGGCGGGATGGATGATAATTCAATGTCCAGTGACGAGACCCAACAATTCAGCTTGGGACACCTTGCGAAACTCAATTAGATCAAGTGAGTATTTGTAGGTAAACTTTTGTGAGACTTACATCATGGCTAAGCACCTAGTGCTGTCTGACTAAATTCTGTCAGTGAACTTTTCAAGTTCTTTCGTAGTCCCCAAGAGAACTATTACAATAAGGTGAAGTGGACTAGTGCAAAAATTCATTTCAGTTCATTTACTTCTGTAGTTTAAATAACAACAACAAACAGGAAGCTGGAAGTAGATCAAACTGAACAAAATTTAGTTCAATGCTATGTGCGAATGTGCGCTCTGCACATCAGAGTCTCTTATTTTTCCAACACATCAGGCATCGTTGTGCTGCCAGCGGTGTATTTTTAGGAAATTCTATACTAACGGATCTCTTAATTAGTCCCGGGGCATATAGAAGGCCACTTATAAACATTTGTCATTTAATATTATTTTGTCTGTTAGTGGCGCCCTCTACATGTCTCTGGATTAAGTACGTTGACTCACACACTAAAAGTCTTAGGTTCGATTTCCGCACTGAACACCTCGCATTTTTCATGGCACCCCCTCTCCCTAATTGCTGACAACTCTTAAAGTGTACTAATTGTCTTTAAAAAGTCGGTGAAACTCACACAAGACTCAACTCACCGGGTAGTGAACTACATTGAACTTAATAAGCTGGGAGAACGAATTCGATCAACGATTTGAATCTGACTAATCTCTGAAGCTGTAGCTGTATGTATTGCGACAGATCCCAAGTAAGTTGCACTATGGTCCATCGTTGACCTGGGTCCTTACAATTAGGGCTCTTTCAGTCACTTGCGCATATTAAATTTGTAACCAGTCTCCTCCTTTTGTCTTACACTGCCCCTTTATCTTAGATTTAAAGACTTTTCCATCCGCTTTTAGGCCCAAATTTGGCTTGTGGTTGCCCATTATCAACCAGCCGCTAGCACCCAACTTAACCTACATAAGTTTGAAATTTCAACAGAACTAAGTTCTATGCTCTTGACACTTTTTTCGAATACCCACAATCGGGTTTTTTTCTCTCACGAGTGGAGACGACCAACAGTTTAGGACTCGAACCCACTTGACCCACTTAGCAGCCGCCGGACATACTCACTAAGCCAAGGCGGCGGTCTCCTTTATTCCACGTACCTTTCTATTTTGCAGCCACTTTTCGACGTTGGGTCCATAACGATGTTGAATTCTTTTGTTTGAAAAATGCAAAATTTTGGTCAGAAAAGCAGATTGCTTGCATCCTGCTCCACTTTCTTCAATTTATTCAATTGCACAAGTTACCACAACTATGAACAAAAGTTCAAAGAAAGTTCCATTTACTGACCACGAGCCACAGAAAACCAAACACACACACACAGCAAAGAAACTGTGTCATAACAACCACCATCTAGTTATTGACCCAAAAGAGAACAATGAAAAATGCGCATCTGCAGGCCAGATTCATTTCGCATAGTGGCCACTTGTGACACCCATCAAATTCCAGCCGCCATTCATCATCGGCTCGTTGAATGGCGATTAGGCTCACAAACCGGTCAGGGCTGAAGAAATTTTCAAAAGCATTGCGTTGGCGCTGCCTTGAAGAGATTATTCAGAATTGCAACAGACCCGCCAAGAATTCAGGAGTGCCGAACCCTTTGAATGAGACTCGGAAACTCGCCACGGGTAAGCCGGTTGGTGATCCAGCAACAAAGCGCGTCACATTCGAAAAGGCCTAACTGGTTTCGTGGCGTGGTGGCCAAAACTAAGCCATCAATTGGCCACACATTGGATGAATGTCAAACTGCATGACGAAATTCCAGCCGACCTGTGGGCCGATCGCGAGATAAAAGCATTTCTCAAGCCCGCGATGACCTCAAAAGAGTGGTCGGGCCGGCAACACCTTTTGACGGAATTCTCGTTTCCTGATCCATTGTCATCGGCGGGGATCATCATCTGCGGCATCTTCTCATCTCGGCTCGATGGTGCATCGTGGGCTCAGCTAAGTCCACGCTCAAGGATGACGCTTCTCAAAGGGCGGGTGAAATCACACCACCCATTGTCGTCCAATGGGTCAGAGCTTACGTAAGCGTCCAACGTCCAATGTCCGACTGGTGGCCGCGGAGACAGCAAACTGTCACAATAAATAAAATTTGCCTAATCTAACTGCGAACAGCGGTGTTGTGGTCCCGTTTGCCCAGGTCGACTAGCAGCGGAGTGAAACTCATCCGCCGTTCGACCTGCAACTTCATTTGCCTCACAATAGGAGCACGCCACGGCGACGGACGCAGCCACGCAGTACCCTACCAAGTCCCGTTGTCACTTTCATATAACTGTTTTCCCATTCGAAATGTCATAAAGTTTCCGTCCCTCTTGCGATACAGCGGAGGTTGGGTAAAGACAAAAAAAAAAACAAAAAGGTGCGTCTTCTGTCCCCATAAGCCATCGAACGACGCGAAACCCATCATCGTCAGCGGCGACATTACCGCCATCAGCATCCACATCGGCGGCATCGGCTTCATGGCATCGTGCTCTTCGACGTCTTCGTCTTCGTGGTCGTCGTCTTAGATGTCGTTGCCGTAGCCATTGGCCGTTCATCGTTGGTCAGGTGGAAATGAAAATGGAAATCTAAATCTTTGGGGGGAAAAAAATCCCAGAAACGACAAGAAAAAGTGGTTTCTCTTCGAAACTCAAATTCTTAAATTGATTGGGATTGCGAGACAACAACATTAACTCCGCCGATACCCCGGAGTAGAAGAAGAAGCCTCCGACCAGCAACACACAAGAGAGAAAAAAAAAACGAAAAAAACCTAATGAAGACCCAATAAATTTGATGTCGGCCCACATGCGATCCTAAGCGTTTTATGACACCACTCTATGGATGCCCCCCCGATCTTGATTAGTTAAAGAGTCGTCGACTGCTGCTCTGACCTGTTACCTGTGTGTGCCGTCGCTGGCATCTCTCGGCCCTATCGGCTCGTCTTGGCTAGAGAGCTTTCGAAATACCACGGCCTGCCTACATAACACTCGTATAATCGATTGGGATTTTGTTACAGGTGACACACACACCCCACATAAATTACTATCATTAGTGTGGACCAAACAACAGGCGCAGCACACACTGACCGACGCACAAGAAATGTAAAGAAACACACACAAAACCGAACTGGTCCAGGAACACCTTAAACATAAAAACTAAACGTCAAATGAAAAGACTGCTGCTCTCTGGACGCTGCTGCGACCAGCCGCTGTGTTTTGGTGTGCGCTTGCCTCATCTCCGTGGCTAGTCGCGCTGATTCCCGGAGACAGAATTTGATTAACAAATCTTTTCTTCTTTTTCCACTTTTTTTTTTGTTGTCTTCTTTCGATGTTGGCATTGTTCGGGGGAAGATTCTCTAATGGCTTGCGGCGGGGGGAGCTAGTTTTGTTTTTCGCACCAGAGTTCAGTGGTTCATATGCGAGACAGGTGGTCGTGTTGCGCAATCTGAAAGGCTTCTCAAGCGGGACAAGGTGGACACTAAATCGCTGGAAGGTTCGGTGATGATTTTGAACCGGAAATGCTCTATTCTTGTCGCCCGTCACCCGCTGGGATTCGAATGCTCTTTCTGAGAGTTGGAAAGAATGGAAAGAACCTTTGCAAACATGAGAACTCACCATGAAGAAAGCACAGGTTCAAAGAGTAGACTCTCTGTCGTGCGTATAAGGTACAAAATTGAGTTTCCTAATTGGAGGCACCTGAGTCCCGGATTTTCACAACAAGCTTAATCCTCAAACAAACTCTCGACTTTCACGCAATCAATTTCAACTCCATGACGGGGGGTGAAGCAAAAATGAACTTGAAAACAGACGTCTTAGCAGTTAACGGACTCAGTCTTGAGTTGAAGGATCAAAACGCTTAACATTCCAGACGGAAGAAAATATCTTTGGGACCTTGGTGGCTTGGAAGGAAACAGTGTCTTCTTTGGTCATTTATTGTGTAGAATGAAATTTTGCCAACTTTTCAGTTTAGTTGACCTGTGGAGATGACACAAACGCGAATTATACAAACGGGAAGCGGAATCTGATCAAATTCGAGCCTTTGGGTACGGGAACAAAAGGAAGTCCAAACTCCCCGTAGAAAGATATCGGAAGCATTCGTTGACTGGAAGCTGACTCAGCGGGACCGTTAAATACGAAGGACCACGCAAACTCAGACCCTTTATTGAGTGCCGGCCTGATTAATGAAGTAAGTAAATATGCAAATACGATAAGGAACTCACCGAGATCTTTAATGTCAAAAAAGGTTTTAGACAGCGCGACGCGCTGTTATGTGACTTCATAAACATTATTCCTGAGAAAATCGTGTGTAACTCACTGTAAGTCAACATCAGAGGCACGATCTTCCAAAAGTCCGCCCAATTGCCAGCTTACGCCGACGCCGACGACGCCATTGACGTGATTGGAGGATCACAGCGAGCCGTTAATGTGGTGCTTGTTGGCATTGACGCGAAAGCGGCAAAAATGGGTTTGGCGATATACACGGGCCAGGCGAAGTATATACTGTCATCAAGGACGCACAACTAGACTGAGTGTAACACTAGAAGAACTTCATCTACCTCGTCTGCCTCGGGATAACAATTTCGTCACCGAAATCAAACGCAGAATCACTCTTGCCAATTGCTGCTTCTTTGGGCTCAAGATTGAATTGAGTAATAAAGCCCTCTCTCTAAGGACTAATCTTTGTACAACTGCTCATCCCAGTCCTCCGTTACGAAACAGAAACTTGGACACTTCTAAAATCGTATGAAGAAGCATTTAGTCTTTTCGAGAGAACAGTTTCAGCGCGTGTTTTCTCGTCTTGTTGGCGTTGATGGCGTCTGGAGGAGAAAATTCAACGGCGAACTTTATAGGCTGCACGGTGGCATGTCCCTGGTTAAGCGTCTTAGAATACGACGCTTAAGATATCCAGGCCATGTAGGGTGTATTGACATCACTGCTCTGGACCGAAAAGCCTTTGAAGCCGAGGCATTGGGACAACGCAACAGAGAACGGCCCAGGGGGCGCACACAAGTTGAGAAGGACCTCAACCAACTTGGAGTGTCCGACTGGAGATATCTGGCAAGAGATCGTGCTAGCTGGAGAGGTAGAATGGTTGAGGCCCAAGTCCAAGTCGGACTGTAGCGCCATAGAGAGAAGAAGAAGAAGAATAAATATGCAAATAAAGGGTGTTTTGTTAAGAGCGATAGAACTTTAAGTTGGCAGCACTGATTTACCAGGCGGTCATTTTGTCAGCTGAAAAGTGATTTATTTTTAGTTTGAGTTGACATTTCAACATCAATAGACTGATACCTGAACAGTGCAAATTTTTGCTAATTTATTTCGAAAATCATGGTTTTGTTGTATATGCGTATCGGGCGCCACATCCATTTAAGGGTCATCATACTCGTCCATCAGAACAATTCATTCTATCATTTTTATTCGCACCATGTTTACTCTCAACGATAATACGCATCCAGAGAAACGTCGTATAGCCCGTACAGAAGAAGTCAGTGATACTGCGGAGCGTGTGCATCCGCCATTATGCACAAGAATTGAGTGTGTCTCCACCTATTTTTTGGAAATTCTTGCTTTGTGTGCCAACTCGCGCAAGAATTGAAGCGACAGGATCACCTAGTAAAACGTAGCATCCGAGAATGAGTCCAGAACAAGATTGCCGTTGACCCCAATTCTTATAGGCGAATTTAGATTAGCGATGAAGCTTACTTTTGGTTGAATGGATAAGTCAATAAGCAAAACATGCCGCATTTGAAGTGATGATAATTCTCAAGTGTATGTTAGCACACCGTTGTATTCTTCTACCTCTTCCTCTTCTTCTTGTGGCGCTACAGTCCGGGGTGGACCTGGGCCTAAACCAAAATGCCTCTCCAGCTAGCACGATCTTTAGTTGAGGTGTGCGCCAACTTAGCCTACGCCTTGCTCTGTTGCTTTGTCCCAATGGCTCAGATTCGAAGACTTTTCGGTGTCCCTACGCTCTACATGGTCTAGCCATCTTAAGCGTTGTATTCCAAGACGCTTGATGAGGCCCATGTCGCTGTACAGCCCACAGAGCTCGTCGTTAAATCTTCTCCTCCAGATTTCATCAACGCAAACAGGGTCAAAAATCGCATGCAAAACTTTTCTCTCGAAAAGACTAAGGGCTTCCTCATCTGCTTTTAGCAATGTCAAGGTTAGGAGGACTGTTACATTAACATATACTAAATGTTTCGTCTACTTTATATATCAGGGGAATAATTGATCCGTAGTTCTTTAAAAACGACGTCACAGTCAATGGTGATTGCTACAGAGACATGATTACTGATTTTATTCTTCATCGAGTGAACAACGGTGATGTGCAGGGACTGTGGTTTGAACAAGACGCCGTGTCACACAGCTCGTGCCACAATTGACTTATTAAAGGAATAAAACAACAAAATCGAAACACATAGAATCACCCTGTTAATGAAACATTTTCGAAATTTTAGTTAACGGTACCCATTTTCTCAAAATCTGTGTTCGAATCATCTGATAGGGTTATTGTACGGAAGCCCAGCCTTATTATAAATACGAGCAGCAATGTGAATACGCTCTCTCTCTCTCTTGCTTTACCCAATAATCGGACAACTTCGATCACTGAAGTTGTTTTTTTTTCGATTTTGCTTTGCTTCCCTTCTATCCTACGGGAAACGTTTAGTTACCGCATAATTTTACGTCATGGACCCGTGAATTGGTCTCCACGATCGTGCGATTGAACCTCTTGACTCTCTGTGGAGATATTTGAAGTCGCTATTCTATGCCTTTTAGCCCGACACGATTGACCATTTGGAGGATAACATTTGTCTCTTTATTTCCGAGAAACGATTTTAGGAAACTACGACAAACTTTTTATATAGGCTCAAGCAAACAGCAATCTTCCGGTTAAGCAGCATCACACTGAACTCACTCGTAAGCTATTGTAATTTTGGTTCGGCAAAATGGGACGGGCACTGGTGCAACCGTCCCTGTACTATTAAGGTCACATGGATCTTTCGAGTTATGACTTGTGGTGTGAGTATTTCTGTCGTTGGCACACTTGCTTGAACAAAACATGCTTTCGTAAATTTAAACAATTTTTATTCATTTATTCATTTTCTTCCCCACAAATGTCCTTTCTGCCTTAATTTCATCCCCTAAAGTAGTCCTTCTCCGGATGAAATAGTCTTGTGACGGCATTTGCTTCCAATTTTTAAAACAGTTCCATTTCTTCTTTGGCTTTTCCATTCCTTCTTTGACATCGTATTGATGGTCGTCCTGGCCGTGGCTCATATTCATCGCCTTCTAGAATTTATAGAAACTTACTCATTGGCCCTTGTTTTCTTTTCTACATCGCACCATCTGGAACGTCTTGGCTTCAGAAATTCCTAAATAGTTTTAGATATGATGGTAAATGAAAATCTAACAAAACGTCGCGCCTCTTAGATACTAAACCATATTTTGTCGTGAAATGTCAATGACAGTGGTGCCAACCTTTGTCTCTATGAAATTAAATTCAAAAACATATTTAATCCGTTTTCTATTAACAATTCGCTATTGCACTTGTAGGTGTGGAACTGAGGAAAAATGGGAAAGTCAAAATTTCTCATTTTCAACGTTTTTGTAAATGTCTAACCAAGAATTTAAATTTTGTGTATCCTTCCTTCAACGTGTCCACTTCCAACCGCAGATAAAATTTATTAAAAGTCATGACGGACGCAAGCAATAGTTGATTGCACATTTCTGGTTTTCACTACTCCATTTTGCTTATTCTGTACTCCAGGAAGGAAGCAAAAAAAAAAGGCTGAGGAAGTGTCGAAAATATCGATAACATCATAACAATCATCGAATGTTCCAACATAAGAATTTATGTGCAACCGAAGTGCCTTATAATGCAGAAAACTTCGTTTCCATAAGCCTTCAAGTTCAATGTAAGAGAGGAATGTTGATACTTTGTGAATGATGGCGGATAGTCACAATGTATATCTAAAAGGTCAAAAAAGGTGCAAAAAACTATTTTAATCGAACTTCCCTACGAACAAAATGGCGCCATAAATATTGCACTTCCACTATTTTTTTGCTTCAAGTTGATGGACAGGCTCCAACGTTAGGCCTTGATCGGGTTTTCCATCCAGAAACCGCAAAGTTCCACTTCTGCAACAAGACACACAGTTAGCATCCGCTGTTTCGTCCGATCAACTGACTGAGACATCAGTCATGATGGCTGCATTTGAAGGGCCACCACCAAAGACCTGCACTTTCAGACCGCACTTCCTAGTCCCTATTCAGTTAGATTCAATTGCAACTTAACTGCACTAGAACTGCGCCTGCACCAGCCGCAATGCGCCAAGATCTGTCGACGGCCGCATCGGTACGGCCTTCATATATCCCCGCCACCCGATCGTATTGTTCACTTAATGGCTCGCAAATGCCGTCGCTAATTTCCGACCGCGTCCTGGCTCCATTCTATGCGGCAAATCTAATTGAAATAATTGCGAGTTGCAGGTCTTGTTGAGTTAATTAAACGGTGTAATTGTACAACAAACGGTTGTGCAGCACAGCCCAGGCGGTAGGAGTGGAATTAAATGGAAATCATTCGCTCGCCGGGCACGCTCACAATTGCATTCCATTGCGCACAGTACGACTTCATATTTGCGAGACCCTCTTTCTCCACTGTTCGGGGGAGATGTCTAGAACGCTTGCTTCAAGAATGACATTCGCGTCGTTGTTGTCGGCGGGCATTAGTCACCGTGAGCTGGCGGAGTGGTGAGTCGGTGAGTCCGCGGCTAATGATACGCTCGGGGTGTAATTACACATCGGTTCGCATTACTTAACAATTACACTGTTCAATGGACGGAATTGTGGGCTTTGTACGACTGCTCTTGTCTGGTGTAAATTGCGGGCCTCCACTGTGACAACAGAGGAGATTATTGGAACCGCTCCTTTTTGAGGCGAGGGTCCTTACATAACTTATAACGCATTAACACCTACATGGTATCTCAATTTGTTGCGCGTCTCGTGCCGGGTGGATGTGGCGAATCCTCTCCGGTGCGTGCAGACTCGTCTCCGCACAAGCCGACGACCGTCGTCGTCGACGTGCGGTATGACCTCATGCAGTGATTTCAGGGTTACAGATGTCTCCGCAGAGATATGTACCATTAAGTCATTTTGCGCTGCGGAAGATGCATGCAGTCACTCTGGGGAGTTGGCGCATGATTGCATTGTGCAGTTGTGCAGACGCCCACGCCGCCGCCGTTGTGACTGTTTTCAATTTTGCCAGTGACATGGGTTGGTCCCACAAGCGGTTAAGATCGCGACAGGGTTAGTCGTTCGAATTCGAGGAAAAAATGAAAGACAACAACGACATACAATCTAACTCTGGGATGACGGCGCGTCGCCGTTTAGGTGAGGTGTTAGGGTCGGTCTGAGCTTGGCGCGGCGGTGATGAATATGATGCTCTGTGGGCTTAGTCATGAGTCAAAGATCAACTTACCGTGATTAATCGTGTGAGTTCATTCAAGGATTCAGTCATCAGCAGCAAGTTCGCCCGCGAAAACATTGAGCATTTTATTGCGACCCCAATGCGGTCATCCCTGACAGCGTGTAGTGCTGCTTTGAACTTGTCCCATAAGCTTGTCACCAGCTGAACACGGAGCTACTGGAAAGCGGCTTAGAACGAATGATGTGAGGGACTCACTAGACAAGGGCATCCCTAGTTTTATTCGCATAATTGGAGACAAAGCGAGCACCCTTTACTGCTAGAATGGGCTTTTTTGCTTAGTAGACTCGCGCGACAGTCTGTGTCATATCTGCAGAAGGTAGCCGCACCCATAAGGTTGAGTGCAGTCATTGAAGTCTGATTTGCGAACTTCGGGGTGGTGCTGGTGCACACAGTCGTGGCGTACAATCATATCGGCATCGAAGTTGGCCTTACAAGCGTGTTAGGTGATGACGGAACGTTTGAAAGGAAGTTGACGCAAGGAGCTCACTACACAAAGTCTGTCATAGACATTGTCCACATTATTAATGAGTGACATGTCGACTCAGTCGCTGGATCGAATTTGGTCATTAATGAGACATCAACCGTTTTTTGTCGAATGTAGGGAGCCCCTTGCAGTCACGCTGGTGAGCATCGAAACGACACTCAAAAGATCGTCTCAGAACAGGGACGTCATATCTGTCTCTTGGAAGTATCCCCAAGCGTATCAGAAGTCGGATTCGCTTAATCTTGGTCGAACATCGTTGCTGATGAGGATGAAATCTAGGCGTAAGTGTCCGACAGCGATCAGGCGCTTTTACTTCGTGGTCGATCAGCACTGTGATGTGGGCTTACTTGCCTTCAGAATGTTTATCCATGGGCAGGTGCCTCATTTCTAGTGATCAAAGTCGACTTTGAACCTTGGAGCTCCTTTGGACAGCGAATATACCAAGATACTCCGACGTGAGCGAAGGATACTCCCAGATCAGTTTCTAAACATGCCCAAAAATCTTGTTCTTTCTGATCGCTCGCTTGAAAGACTATATTCGGGGTATGAGTACAGGATGAGAGTCCTTTTGTATCAGTATGAGAAAGTCAGAAAGAAAATCTAATACAACTGAGAATCGAGAGACAAAGAAAGGTAGCTGTGAGCTTCAAAGGATGTTTCTGTTCAAACATGGCTGTAAACCCTTGCCAAGATCTACCTACAGCACTACTCTAGCCTTGGAAGAGCCTTGCAATCAGATTCAATAAGAAACGATTGTGCTTCCAAATGTCAGCAATTTGATGAAGTCCGTGCCTAGAGATCGCCAGGCGAGCGTTCGTGTTGCGCTTTTTAACTGCGTCCCAGAACTATGACTTGTTTGAAAATTCATCCCACACCCTGACAACATTCAAATTGAATTTCTGTTCGAAAAGCCCTTGAATTGGTCACCCTATTCCGGCTTAAGTTTTTTGCCAAAAATCGTGGAGCAAATTCACGTTGGCAATGGATTGATTGCTGACTGCTGAGTCAGCCCATCATCAGCCTGCAAACCACTCCCGTCTACCTTCACAATCAATTCCCATTAAAAATCATCCTCCTCTGCGCGACGATCCTTTACCCAGACATGCACCCAAAGCCGAAAAATCGTTGAAGGAGAAAACTAATTTGCTCATAGCTGTCGCGGTTCGACAAGAAATATTTCAACCCTCAGTATGCAGCCGCACCAGCAGCAGCAGCAGCAGTCAGGCAGTCAGTCATCAATGAATGAACCTGCGTACGCTCGCTCCAAGCCCCAATCCATCTCCATAATTGCCCAAAATTAATCACTGCCTCGAACACATTCACCCACATTAAATGTCGAGCGATAAATCTCGCAAGAGTTTTGCATATTCATTCACAGAAAAGGAACGCTAAGCGCACCTGAAGGCGTTTACCCAAGCTGAGCTGAGCCCATCACCGTCACTGGCATTCCATGGCATACGCTCCCTGCAAACCGGAAACGGTGAAGCTATGCGCTGCCACCACCGCCGTCGCGCCAGTAGAGTCGATCAGCCAACCAACCTCGATCGGAACTAGATTCCATTGCGAATCACTTTTCGCGCCCCAATATGTGCGCGAGTCTGCGTGACATTTTTGGCGTGGCGGCGACAGAATCACCCGACTGACTGGATGAATATTTCAGCAAGTGTATCGGCGTGTGGCCGTAGCTTCGAAATCATGAAGCTCACAATGGCAGGCTCAGCGGGCAATTTGCATACATAAATTCAGATATTCTGAACGCATTAGAACGATCCGTTCCTCGCACACGTCTCGCCATGGGCGGGTCGCGCCGTGGTCGAACGAAGACGCGCCGCGCTCAACTCCTCCCCAGAAGAGACACCATCACGGATGGACGACAACCTGTTCAACCTGTGGATAGATCACCAGAACTGTACCCATATTTACTGCCATGTATCTGAGCGATTAATTACGAGTGGCGGATGAATACATTATCGATATATATTTTATGTGCTATCGCTGATGTGTCTGAATTTTTCTTCTGCGTTATGTGTGCCCGATGGCCTTGCATAGAGCGGCAGCGTGGCGCGGATCTTGCGAATGGCCAGTGTATCTTGAGAGAAATTCGGCACGTGTGTCGTGGATGACGGTTTTGCGAGATTTTTACTTTTACAGTTACACTGAGTAAGTGGGTAATCGATGGGCGACGAACGCCGCTAGTCGCTCGCGCATCTCATCGGCGGCGATACGATCATTTAGCGTTTTGGATTTTGGCGATTGGGCGATTGGGCTATTTGGTGAATTGGGGAAAATGAGCTGAGCTCATCGATGACCGTTATCAGAGAAAGTGTCGGCAGATGGCTGCAGTTCACCCGATTTCGATTGCTAATCAAAGAGACTGCACAAGGCGATCGGTTATCGATTACGATACTGTATTTGCAAGCGATGAATATTGAACGCAGTTTACTCGGCGATTATGCAAACTGCCGGGCATGCATATGGATGAATGAATGTCTAGAAAGGCGCTTTGAATTGAGGAAGGGCTCTTCTTTCAATGTTGCAGCAATGAAAGATTTGCTGAAGTATTGACATTGTCTGGGATTCGAATTGTCTCGAAGGTTGGTACTCTTCAGGTCTGTTCATTTCGCGATTTTTTCAAGGGGACTCCTCAAGGGGACCTGATAAAATGAAAAAAACATTATTTGACGACGAGTACAGGATGGCACACTTAGCGAAGCTAGCTGCATATAAGGCGATGCCGAAAAGAAGGACTAGAGCGGTTCATGAGCTCTACAAACTTTAAAGAAGGGGAGAGCACCGGGTTTTCAAAAGAAAGAAGAAAGAGCACGAGAGGCGTGCGATCAAGGAAATGAAGATGTCCGAAAACTTAACAACTTTCCAATGGGTATTAACTGTGGACAAACGCCTATGACAGACAACTCGTCGTAGAATCGCAGTCGATACTGAGAATTTTTGCAGACTGTTGAACGGCGATGAGGACACAAATACCGGCGCCAGGCAGAATGTTCCACTACACACAAGTAACGATGCTGACAGAGAATGCCAAGCCTAAGGCGATTCCAAGACTTAAGTCATTGTGTAGACGAGCTGTCTGCAGGGTTTTGAAAGGCAGCTGAAAATAAGCTCATGGGTCGCCTGCATCAACTCATCTACAAGATATGATGGGAGGAAAGTGTGCCCGATGAGTGGAATCTCATTGTTTGCTCGATACACAAGAACTTGAACTGGAAACAACTCAGATCGCCATGAAAAAACTTCAAACTGTTCCAATTTCCAAGGGATAATTTCTGGGATAATTTGCCTGCCGTTTTGTGTGAGCGCCTGAAACCATTCGTCAATAACCTGGGCAGGTCCTTATCAGTGAGGTTTCAGATCGGGGATGCTCACCATAGACCTGACTTCACTTTACTGCAAATCCTGGAAAAAAACCCAGAATATCCACATCGACCCTCAACACCTATTCATCGATTTCAAGGCAACATATGCTTGTGTGCGTTGGGACGGGCTATGCAACGCCATACCTAGTTTTGACATTCCTACCAAACTCGTCAGGTTGTGCACGATGGTGATGGAAAGCTCTCGCTGTTCCGTGAAGTTCGGTCATGAACTCACCGAGGACTTGAGTGCCTAAAAAGGTTTTAGACAAGGTGACGTCTGCTTATGTGACTTGTTCAGCATCGTCCTTGAAAGGCCCGTGGACAACAAAAGAGGCAAGATCTTCCAAAAATCCATAAAATTGCTAGCATACGCAAATGACACTGTCAGAATTGGTCGAACAAGGCAAGTTGCCAATGAAGCGTTTGGTGATATCGAAGAGGAGCCGCCCCATGACGGATTTCATGGTAAACGATGTCGTAGTCGCCGTGGCGTGGTGGGTAAGTGCATCGACTCACACGCCAAGCTTCCAGATTCGAATCCCGGACAGAAAACCTCGCATTTTCTCCCAGCACCACCTCTTTCGAGTTTTTAACAACACCCGGAGGGTACTACTTGTTAATGAAAAGCTTTTGAATTCAAGCCGTTCGGAATCGGCAAAAAATTGTAGGTCCCCTCTGCTCGTGAGTGAACAGCACGCATAACACGAGTAGTTGTTGTAGATGCTCATCCCTGGTCTCTTGTGGGCTCTCGTGCCATTCAATTATTATTAAACATGAAATATGAGGGCAACTGCAAATTTCAGAGGAAACAAGTATTATTCTGACAAAAAATTGACTTGTAACAGAAGGTGGCTCACAAATCGAAACAAACCGAAATAACTTATTTTCCGTGTCAGTAATCGGCTTATTTCCTTTCTGTTTCTCGAGGTGCTATTAATGTTCGCCAAACTGAATTTTTTTTTTGGGGGGCATGGGCCTATGCACACGAGGCAATGTCCTTGATCGCGCTCAACATGGCGAGCTGCCAAGACTATCCTCGTCCGTGCATAGGTCAAGTTGACATACAGCCTCCCAGTGGCGCCCCCTGGATAGCCATCACAGCATCCGTTGTGTGGTGAACCAATGTATGCAGCGACTGGCCTACCAGTCTGTAGGTTGTGCGTGAGGCTAACTCCCTCACCACACAAAAATAACCGAGTTCAGCAACAACAACTTGCCTCGTATATGGACGGATCCAACGTTGACGACCCCGGCAAACGAATAAAGGACTACGATTTTCGGTTCTGCACGTGGAATGTGAGGTCCCTTAACAGACCACGTGCAGCCGAACAACTTGCGGAGGCCCTTGACTGCTACAAAGCAGATATCACCGCCATCCAGGAAGTGCGATGGGATGGGCCGGGCAGAAAGAAGATGAAGAACTGCGACATATACTACAGCGACTGCTACAGGGAGAGAAGGCAGCGCCTATTCGGATGCGGATTTGTTGTTCGAGGCAGACTTAGGCAAAAAGTCATAAGCTACGATCCCGTAAGCGAACGCCTCATGACAATCCGCATTAAGGCTAAATTCGGGAACATCAGCCTGATATGCGCTCACGCCCCGACAGAAGAGAAGGATGACAACAGCAAGGATGAGTTCTATGATCTCCTAGAAAGAACATACGATCGATGCCCCAGCTATGACACCAAGATCGTTCTAGGAGATTTCAATGCTCAGCTGGGGAAAGAGGACATCTTTGCTGGCGTCATCGGGAAACACAGCCTGCACGACACGACTTCCGGAAACGGACTCAGGCTGCTGGACTTCGCCGCGGGGCGGAACCTCTCTATAAGCAGTACGCGGTTCCCACATCGCAACATCCATAAAGGAACCTGGCGATCCCCTGATCAATCAACCGTCAACCAGATTGATCACGTTGCGATCGACGTCAGACACTCCTCTAACATTCTCGATGTCCGAACATTCCGAGGCGCTAACATCGACTCGGATCATCACCTTGTTGTAGCCAAGGTAAGAACCCGGATATCGAGAGAACAACGGAGTCGAGATAGGCCGAAACGGTTTGACGTCGGAAAGCTACAATCGCAACAGGTCGCTGGGATCTTTGCCGACCGAGTCTGAAACTCTCCCAAAGTTCGACGCTGCCTGCACTAACAATAGAAGAAGAATGGAAACGTTGTCAAAAAGCCATCAAAGAAGCTGCCACTGATGTGCTGGGTTTCACGCCACCACCTAGGAGGAACCCATGGTTTGACGACGAGTGCAGGCAGGCACATGCAGCCAAACAGGAGGCCTACCAGGCAACGCTGCATCGGACAACGAGAGCTGTTCGTGAGCTCTACGAACAGAAAAGAAGGGAAGAGAACCGGCTTCTCAGAAGGAAAAAGAGAGAGCATGAGAAGCGCGCGGTCGAAGAGATGGAGAGATGTTATGGCAGGAATGAAGTCCGAAAGTTTTACCGAAAGGTGAAAAAGCTATCCGGTGGATACAGGGTTCGGACCGAAGCCTGCCGGGACCAAAACGGAAACCTTGTAGTAGAGTCGCAATCGATTCTGAGAATCTGGAAAGATCATTTCTGCAGACTCTTAAACGGCGATGACGGCCCAAATCCCGCTGTTAGGCAGAATGTTCCACCTAATTTGGACGATGATAGACAAGAATTCCGTCCCCCCGACTTAGACGAGGTCAAGATAGCAATATCGAGACTGAAGTCAAATAAAGCTGCTGGAGCGGATGGACTGTCCGCAGAACTGTTCAAAGCGGCTGGGGATGACCTGGTTGTCATCTGTAAGATATGGTCGGAGGAAAGCATGCCCGATGAGTGGAATCTCAGCGTCGTCTGTCCGGTCCACAAGAAAGGAGACCCCTTCGACTGCGCCAACTATCGAGGGATAAGTCTCCTTAACATCGCATACAAGATCCTCTCTGCCGTATTGTGTGAACGCCTGAAACCGTTTGTCAACAACCTGATTGGTCCCTATCAGTGTGGTTTCAGGCCAGGAAAGTCCACCATCGACCAAATCTTCACACTACGGCAGATCCTGGAAAAGACCCAAGAAATGCAAATCGACACTCACCACCTATTCGTCGATTTCAAGGCCGCGTATGACAGTGTGCATAGAGACGAGCTATACAGTGCCATGTCTAGTTTTGACATTCCTACCAAACTCGTCAGATTGTGTAGGATGACGATGGAGAACTCTCGCTGCTCCGTCAAGGTCGGGAACGAACTCACCGAGACCTTCAATGTCAAAAAAGGTTTTAGACAAGGCGACGCACTGTCATGTGACTTTTTTAACATCATCCTGGAGAAGATCGTGCGTAACTCACAGGTCAACACCAGAGGTACGATCTTCCAAAAGTCAGCTCAATTGCTAGCTTACGCCGACGACATTGACGTGATTGGTCGAACACAGCGAGCCGTCAATGATGCGTTTGCTGGCATTGAAGCGGAAGCGGCTAAAATGGGTCTGGTGGTAAATGAGGGCAAAACGAAGTACATGCTGTCATCAAGGAAGGACACTCAACATCGGCGTCTCGGACAGAGCGTCA
Organism: Eristalinus sepulchralis; assembly: GCA_944738645.1. Lineage (NCBI taxonomy): Eukaryota > Metazoa > Arthropoda > Insecta > Diptera > Syrphidae > Eristalinus > Eristalinus sepulchralis. Next base: position 31,618,996 of record OX122885.1, on the reverse strand, counting down.
CACTAGGCAGCAGAAACTTCGAGGTAGTCAAGGACTTCGTCTACCTCGGCTCCGCAGTAAACAGGGACAATAACACCAGTACCGAAATCAAACGCAGAATCACTCTTGCCAATCGCTGTTTCTTTGGGCTCAAGAGGCAATTGAGTAATAAAGCCCTCTCTCGAAAGACTAAGCTTGCTTTATATAACACCTTAATCATCCCAGTCCTACTTTATGGCGCGGAAACTTGGACACTACTTAAAGCGGATGAGGATGCCCTTGGTCTCTTCGAGAGAAAAGTTCTGCGTGCGATTTTTGGTCCTGTTTGCGTTGATGGCATCTGGAGGAGAAGATTCAACCACGAACTGTATGGGCTGTACAGCGGCATGAGCCTAGTCAAGCGTCTACGGATACAACGCTTAAGATGGCTAGGCCATGTAGAGCGTATGGACACCACTGCTCCGGCCCGAAAAGTCTTCGAATCTGAGCCATTGGGACAACGCAACAGAGGACGGCCCAGGATAAGGTGGCGCACACAAGTGGAGAAGGACCTCAACCAACTTGGAGTGCGCAACTGGCGGCAGCTGGCGAAAGATCGTGCTGGCTGGAGAGGCATGTTGGTTGAGGCCCAGGTCCACCCCGGACTGTAGCGCCACAAGAAGAAGAAGAAACTGAATTTTTTGGATACTGAAAAGAGGATTTGGATACAGCAGAGATTCCTCATTTCCGTCCAAAGGGAATTTAATCCAGTCCAGTGCAATCTAGAAGCATTGCACGAAGAAAAGAGTCGGGTTCGAAACACAATCGAGACTGTGAGGCAAAACCACTCGTTTTGACTTGAAACTATTACAATTCATGATGACTTAAGCTTGTTTCATATGAGGAGCGAGTTAAACCCTCTAGATACGACAGAAGTTTTGACGTAAATACAAAATATTATCCATTCCACGTTGGTCCTTGATGAAACGTATTCGTGCTGAACAGTGTGTTGCTTCGCCTTCCAGGAGCCACCACCAAGGTTCATGAAAGTTTTTAATTTTTTCGCGCTGTTATAAAACTACCCCTCCACCTGAAGAGTACCATAAGAGTTCACATTTTCCCAGGCTTATGCTTATCGTGGCTTAATAACAAATGACATCACACGAGAAGACATTGAATTAACTCAGATAACCTGCACATCGCCGCCCCTGGAAGCAACGCCATCAAGTAGCCTGGGAAAAGCGATCAGTTTCCCATAAGTGACAACTACCTGTTTCAAACCTTTTCAATTGATTACAATTCAGTCACAGTTATCTCCTCCTCCCCCACTCAGTGAAACAATTTCATCCCAGTGAATCTCATTGAATCCTAGCGAATCCCCACTCGGTGCTGTGAGAATCATCGGGACGTCTGCAGATTCCCACGAACCGATGCAACGTCTTACCCATTCCTAGTAACTGTTGATGTCATTCACACCCGAATCGAGGTTCCAATGAAGAAAATTCACAATTGCAATCGAATAACGGGTTCGCATCATTCAGTGCGCAGTCCTGTCCCCCCCACCTCCGCAGAATCTCAAATGACACATGATTGCATAAACACCGTCACCGACACGTCTCACCCCATTCCATCGGCAGAAAGGATTACGAGAGTACATTCCAACAAAGGACACACATGCACACACCGTAAACCGTCTGAATGCTCGTTTAAAAGTCCGAGATCCTATCTGTTCCGTGTCTCAGTGGCGCTCACTGCGTTGTGTTGCTGCTCGAGTGGCACCCCGTGACGGTGTGGAAAAGCAGGTGCAACTGGCTGTGCCTTCACAACGGCCCCCGATGCACCAAACACACGGATCCCTGTGCAGAGTCACTGACCTTTGCGCTGAGCCTTTCACAATATTCTCCCATAAAAGCAACCAATGTGCCGCTGCATCCTTTCGTCGACGCTGTTTGATGTACACACACCCCGGCAGGGCTCTGTGTCCTCGAACAACAATAGCAACACTCAATCGATACGCGCACAAACACAGAATCTCAATCCAATGTTGACGATGACGGCGGCGGCGGGCGGCGAAGCCAACGAACACAACGTCTCCAGGATATGCCCCAGGACATCCAACTGAATAAGGTCGCGTACAAGTGTGCGAGCAGTGAGTTGGCTGCAATGCGCACACACATGACCATTCCAAGAGCAAACACTCCACACACTCAAACACCGGGCCATGCAGTCACACACACGCTTCCGTCATCGTCATCGCTCTGCCGCCGCGCATATCTATGAGTGGTAGTGCGGCGGCGGCGGCCTCCTTAGTTGGTATTCAGAGTGCATCGCGTGTTTTGAATGTCCTGTTCCTCGGTATGAATTATTCAAAATTTTGCAGGAGCTCTGGGGCAAGGATTGGAGGGCACACACCGAGCGCACCACACAGCCAGGGGAGGGGCAGAAAAAACGAGGCAAAACCGTCCTCCATTCCGGCAGCAGAAAGTGAAAGTCAAGGTTAATCCGTCTGAGGGAAGATTTAATAATTCGTGCAGTCTGCATTTGGGACACAGTAGAGCCGTTCGGCTTGTCCTCCCACCGGCAGCAAACCTCTCTCTCTCACTCTCTCTCTCTGCTCCACCGCTTTCCCCCGCCAATGGGAAGTGGTAGGACTCGACGGATGGTGTATCTAATTTTCGGCGAACAATTGTTTGCGAATGCTTGTTGGGTGGGTTGCCGCTTTGAATGGCCGACGCGGACGCTCTGGCAAGCAGCAAGTCGTTTGCTTTTAGTAGGGCACTCGCATAAATCCAGTTCAATCGGCGGAGGGGGACGACGGCGACGTTTATCCTGCTGTGACATGCGACTTGACTGTGTACTGAGGGGCAATAAGGAATTTACACTTTTATGAACCGGAGTACTTTTCCTCTTCTCGTTGACGGGGCAAATGAATTGGATACGGATTAGGGAGTAGTTCGCGGAATGAATTGACCGATCGGGCAGATGCGACATTTTCAGTGTGTGTTGCGGAAAGGGCTTTCTGTTTTGGAAAAGGAAAAGGTGTACCACGTCATGTTCTGTGAATGACTTCGCTGTAGGAATACGGAAAGGAATCCTGGCTCAATCGTTGTGTGAAGATCTGAGCCGCAAATGAGTGCTTTTCCATGTTACCCAACAAGAGGTGTCATTTTGAATGATCGTTGAAGGAGGATAGTTCGCAGAAAATTTTACTGAATTTATATCTCATTTGGTCTGTAAATTCTGCCATTTGCAAAACAAGTGGTATTTTGGGAAAATAACTGTCGTGGGCATACTTTTTGGCTTGTAAACAAAGGCAGGATCCCGATTAGTGTATTTGTAGGAATTTGCTCAATCGAGAACCTATGAAGGAGGATCTTACAGAATCTGATGGTGTTTTGAGAAAATATCAAATTGATCACGACTGCCTAAAATTTGAAAGTAACCCCAAAAAGGGGGGCTGTGTGTTCCCACAGACTTAAAAAAGAAATTTGTAAATTTGTCTGATCCGTCCTTGAGTCCAAAAACTACTAGAGGGGATACTGAATGATATCTTATTCCATTATCAAGCTTAGGACTCGCTCCTTAGGGGCTGAGAAAATAAAGGGTTAGCTACATGGGTTCCAAAATTAATAACCTTTCCCAAGCATAAGATCTTCAGACCTCAAATATGCATTAAGTAGAGCAGAAACCCCCCTAATTTACCACATATATGATTTCCTTAGAAGGGGGAACACGTCCCCCCTTTATCAAAGGGGACGCAAATCAAAGAGTCCGTTCACTACACATGACAACAAAGATTTTGATTACCTGCAATTCCCTATGGAAACCCAAAATCTAATGTAATTTTGAAATTTTTCTTTGTGACAATAACGGTCCATCTAGCTCCATCTAGCTTTCGAAGCCGGTCTTGGTACCGTTTCCTACAACCTGTACCCCCTGAGGTATATTGTAATCCACCCCTCCCCCTTCCTCCACCACCCCATCAACCACCCCGTCGCAAGCTCACATTCATACACATCCATATCCACATTGCACTGCACTGCACTCTCTCATTCATGCCATGATGCACCACTTCTCGCCACGCACTGGCACCCATCCGAAGTGAACGGCGAGTTGGTAACACAGTTCTTACTGTTTACGGCAATTATTTATTTTAATTGTTTTTCGCCACGAAATTTATGAACTCCATCGCAGAGCTCATTGCAGAGGCGAGTGCGCGTCACTCGCGAGGTGTATGCCTGTTCGCTGGGCAAAAACAAGACGCGCACCGCACACAACCTCTAGGCCGGAGTCAATCCGGCGCTGTAAGGACACACAACAACGCACCGAAGTGTGTCTGTTGCGCGGATGATTGTTTATGCACTCGGTGCCATTTTAAATTTATGAGCAATGTTCAAATAAATGTTTGATAGCACTTATAATAAGTCCGCATCGCGCATCTTGGCTCACAGTCCTGAGAGCGGAGCACATACGCACTGCTTGCGATTGTGTTGCCCTTTGTGGGGGGGGTAGGGGAGGAGGGGAAGGGTGTGGACACATATCCGCTGGTGTAGACTCTCCTGCACACGGGCACGCGGTCCTTTCCGTTCCGCGGTCCTCTCCTGGCGACCGCTACATATTTGGCAGAAATAATGGATGTGAATGTCCCTTGAGGCGCCTGGTTTGGCTTGGATTCAACTATTCCAGCGGAGCGCTGCGCGTCGTTGTTGTGGCCTTTTCTCTCCTCCTGGCATCCTGGGACGGGCTCGATGAGTTGCGGATGCGGGCTCGTTGGGTACGCGGATGTGGCCGCTGGTGTTGGTGGTGGAGGAGCAGCGGCACATTGTGGCGTATGGTCGGGTCGCTTGCGATGTTCTTGTGTGCGACGCTGAATGGGCTTGTTCGTGGGCAACATTTGGCCATGAAGCTGGTAATGATGACTACAACGGCGACGACGTCGACGACGACGATGACGCGGATGACGATGATGATCACCGATGATACAACCACTCACGGCGTTGGTGTTGTAGGATTTTCGGTGCCACGAGTGCGTGTACCTCGGAAAGGGTGGTTGTTGCGCGGCTGTGGGCCGCAATGGAGCGCACTCATTCCGCACCCTGTATGTAGGTGAGACATTAATAACAATATTCCCGACTTGCGCTCGGTCCTCGCTCGTGGTGGATGTTGTTGCTGTTGCGGTTAATAACGCTGATGTACGCGATGATGTTTTTTGGCGCTGCCGTGTTGTGGTGTTTTTGTTTGACCGTGATTTATAACGACTTGTCGCCAGTCCCGACGGCGGCGACCGAATGGAGTTGGAGTGGAGCTGGAACGATTGAAACCAATTTTTATGATGTTGCAGATTGTTTTCTCATGTGAGATGGATTGATAGATGGCACCCGTGGCTGGGGTCTGGCAATGGGGTTCTGCGTGGGAGGCACGTGTATTTCGATTTGTTGATTTCATTGCAGGCGCAGTCTCTACCTACTGTTTGCGCTCACGATTGCGGTCGCTTGGTGGCGTTGCTGGCAATCAATCTTTCGATCTGACATGGCTTCGCGAGACAAGAGCACGCTGTGGCCTAGTTTGCGCGCGGATTGTGCACTCGAAATGTGATGTCGAGGCTTTGCGAAGACTGTTGTGAATGCATGACTGTGGGGGAACAATTTGAAGGAAGTACAATGGATAGCCATTGTTCCATTCCCTGCCGGGTTGCCACGTGTCTTGAGTTGTGGGGGACGAAGTCTGTTGGTGACAGCAGTTGCAAGTCTGCGTTGAACTTGTAGTTCTCTAAGTCTGAGTCAATATACAATTTAAGTGCCAAGAAAACGATTTTAAGGACAAAGAAATCTTTCATCGTGAAGGTGGGTGTTGATAGTTACACTGTGCTCTGAGGGCGAAATAGAGAACAGTGGGGTCACGGGCTTGAGTCTTGAGTCCACCCAACCAACGCCTTCGTTGAACATCATTCAAATAGAAGTCATTCAGGAGCTCTATTGGAAGGCGACTTCAAAAGTGCGCTTCAAGTTCTAGTAGAAGCTCGGCCCTGGTCCCTTGTGGGCTATAGTGCCACTCATTTATTATTCAAGTTTAAAGATAATACTTCCTTCTCAAGCAGCAGAGGAGTAAGATAAAGCTGTAAATTACCACTTATCCTTGTTCGTAGGATCGGGCAGCAATCTAATAGTCCCTGGCAAAGCAAAATCCACGAACATGGTTACGCTAGTGACATCCATCTAATAAAGAGCATTTTCAGTGGCATCTAGAAAAAGTTTTACGCAATGAACCAAAGTGTCAGAAGAGCGGAACTAAAACCAATCATCACCAAAACAAGGTAAGACACGAGACTCCCCTCATGCAAGACTAAAGCTGGTGAAGGACGCCAAAAACCTCTGATACCTCTACAGCTCGTATTGGGAAGCTGATGGTGCTGAATCTAATGTCAGCTACAAATTTGAGTTTGGCAACGTCTAGCTCAGCTAGTTCAATGTGACATCCAAACTGTTTTATGGATTCGAGGCTTGAAAGGCAGACAACGTCCCTATTTCTGGTCTTTGTGGATATACCAAACCTTTGTCAACACAAAATGTCTTCTGACTACTGCTCAGACTCCCAGAGAAACTCATCGCAACTGCAACTTAAAAGCGATCTGAAAAGGCTCATTTCAGCCTGAGAAGTACGAAAGCAGATATTTCAAGGATTTTTCTTTCGAGAAGTCCGCAAGCACTGTATAGTCGATGTCTTCTACATAATTTGGAAACGAAGTGGGAGGAAGGAGGATCAGCAAATAGGCAAATGCGACTTGATCGCGACAAAGCTGTCCCTAAAGTCGTTGGGCCCCAGTCAATAATGCCAGCACTATAGAAGCATCATCATCATCATAATTTTCCTTGACTCGCATATTCCGTTTAAGGGGTTTTGAGGACCACCAGACCGCTGCATCATCCTCCAATGATCCGAACTCATCAGGCGCTATTCCCATGGGCAACCAGAAGAGCTTATGGACTTGATCCAACCACGTAGGTCTGCCAAGAGGTCGCCACCACCTGGGTCTGCCAAGAGGTTGCCACCATCTGGGTCTGCTAAGAGGTCGCCACCATCTGGGTTTGCTAAGAAGTCGCCACCATCTGGCTCTGTCAAGAGGTCGCCTACCTTCTGGAATCGCAACTAAGGCATGCATCGAAAGTCATGATGAAGGAGACATCTGTTTGGCCAAGCCATCGAAAGAAAGGCCTTTCCGTCCGAAGGAGAGTCTTCTTAACATTGAGTTCCACCCGCACAGTCTCGTGTCTCATCCTATCCCGGCGTGTTATTCCCGCAACAGCACGGAAAAAGATCTATTCTCGGCAGCGATCTTATTCCTTCGGTCTTTACCCAAATTTTAAGACTATAGGTGAGAGTTGGAACAAGCTCTGAGTAAAGAACCGATAATTTGGACGTGAAAGCCAAAGCTCGATTTTTCTGATCTTCCAAGCTGCTTTAAATTTGGTCCAGCTTGGTCAATTTACAAGATAGCTCAGTGTTGCTTCACCTATTGTTTGTGAGAAGTAGCCCTAATCTTCTCCATCTGTTTCAATGGGACTCCACTAACATTTATAGTGGATTAGACAAGCGTTTTGCAAATGTTCATAACTTGGAATTTATCCACATTCACCTTCAGTCCAGCACCTCAGCACATACGGCTACAAGCCTATCGAGCGCAGATTGGATTTTCCTCTGGGAGAATGGGAGGACAACCAAGTTATCTGCGAAAAGAAGATGTCTTACCCTCAAATCTCCAAATGTCAAGAAACCCTTCATAATTTAAATTTGTTGCCTTGAAGGCTAAGCAAATGTTCCACTGGCTTTCAAACATATCATCCAGTACCAGCTTCATCCATGTTCAAGAAAAACAGATATTCCTTATCCTGGCATGGTTGTATTTAATATCCAGGGGAGTCGAACTGATCTCCAATAAGAAGAAGTATGACAAAGACAAGCATCATTTCATTAAGTCTTTGTAAGAAGAACAAAATCATTGGTTAAGCTATGACGCCAAGATAATTTTTGGGAGCGCACAGTGTGCAGCTGAGAAAAGACTAAGGTTGTCCGTTTGCGGTAATAAGCCCATCATTTCAGTAAAATATTTACCCGAGTGCCATTTTCAAGCTTGGAAACAAACAAAAATTCGCACGGGACTAAATTTGGTGCTATCCACCAGTGGATGGGGCACCTGTTCTTTGTCTCATTCGACCGATTCGGTGACGCCGAAGGTGTGAACCGGTGTCTTGTCAGGGCTAACACCTCCGCCAAACCTGGCTGTTTTCGCTGCAATGCGATGTTTTGACATAGTTGACACATCTTGCCCTTCCCAAGTAGTCCATTTAGATCACAGCTTATGAAACCTAGAAAACGTCAGCCAAGACCTCTCTGACCGATAAGTATGTCTTCAGCTTTTTCGAAGCATAGTCGTCGTGTGAAGTCCAGTGCTTCGACTGTTGCTGGAGCCCGGGTGTGCACCAGTTGATCCATTGTTCGGCGACAGTCATGAAACGAAGAAGTCGATTCGAGCAAGATTTGCAAACACTCCTCGGAAGTAATTGCGCTTCAGTTCAGAAAACTTGTCGACAGTTTTCTCAAGCCCAGAATTCCCAAAGTTGAATGCAGAAGATGATCCTTCGTCTACCTCGGCTCCGCGGTAAACAGGAACAATGCAACATCCTTATCGAAATCAAACGCAGAATCACTCTTGCGAATCTCTGTTTCTTTAAGCTCAAGATGCAATTGAGTAATGGAGCCCTCTCCCTAGAGGACGCATCTGGCTTTGTACAACAGCTTGATCATCCCAGTCCGCGGATGCGGATGAGGAAGTCCTTCTTTTTGAGGGAAAAATTTTGCGTGCGATTTTTGGCCCTATTCGCGTTGATGGCGTCTGGAGGAGAATATTCTAAGACGATCCCTAAAGGCTGTACAGTGGCATGCGCCTGGTCAATCGATGGCGGTGATATCTGCTTTGTAGCAGTCAAGAGCCTCCGCAAGTTGTTCGGCTGCACGTGGTCTGTTAACGGACCTCTTATTCCACGTGCAGAACCGAAAATCGTTTATCTTTTATTCGTTTGCTGGGGTCGTCAACATTAGATCCGTCCATATCCGAAGCATGTTGCTGTCTCTGAACTCGTTTTGTTTTTTATGTGACGAGGGAGTTAGCCTCACGCACAACCTACAGACTGGTAGGCCAGTCCCATTATTTAACCCTCAGGCAGAGGGGTTCGCTGCATACATTGGTTCACCAGACAACGGATGTTTTGATGGCTATCCAGGGGGCGCCACGAGGAGGCTGTATGTCAACTTGACCTGTGCAGGGACGAGGATAGTGTTGGCAATGATAAGCTTGCTAGACCATGAATACCACTGCTTCGGCCAGAAAAGTCTTCAAATCCGAGCCATTTGGACAACGCTACACAGGACGGTCTAGATTGAGATGGCGCACACAAGTGGAGAAGGACCTTAACCAACTTGTAGTGTCCAACTGGAGGTGTCTGGCGAGAGATCGTGGTACCTGGAGAGGTATGTTGGTTGAGGCCCAGGTCCCCACGAACTGTAGCGCCAGTAGAAGATGAAGAAGAATCCTCGGTGGTACACGTTTTCTAGACAAATGAACGAGGTTCCTTCAAAGCTGACGTGCCACTACGTGGAAACCCCATTTTCCAACCAATTTCTTACAGTCCACATCGCAGGAGACAAAGTTGACAGCATCCAACCGCTCGTTGAATTCACTGCTCGATTTCACTTCCTAAAACAGGAACCATTTCTCTTTTTTCATTTTTCTAAAACACGCGCAAACGAACGCTTCCACACGTGGTTAAGACAAAACTTCTGGAAATTTTGACAGAAGCTGTCTAGATGAATGTGCTTGAGATTAGCCATCAGACAGACTCATTCTCGACCACTTGAGCCCCTTTCCATCTGAAGCTTCGAAGTCCCTCCTAGTTGGTGCATGCATCCAGCGCAGTTTCGTGTCAACTTCATTTCTACTGAAATTATTCAAAGAATGCTGTTCCGGACCATTCCGGAGAGCAACTTTCACTTTCTCAAGTCGTATGCTAGCGACGCGGCGTTTCGCCAAACAAACGACTGCATGTCGCCGAAGAAGACGAGCATTAGAACAACTCCTCACACCTGGTTGCAGGTTAAGCCTCCCCCCCCCCACCCTTGCCGGACTGAATTAAGTTGCAAAAGAAATATTTTTGAAAAACAAAAGCTCACGCACACACGCACCAACTCAATTTAGACCTCAAACCAATCGAATGCGGTGGACGGCGCGCGTTGCGGTTGCCACACAGCCTACGAGCCTGATCAATCACACTCGACACGAGATGAGGAAAAGTCACTGCCACACACTTGTCAAGTGGCAACAATACCTTTCTATTAATGACGTGACGACCTTGTCTAATTGGATCATAAAGAGATAAACAAATAAAGATGAAGCGTTCTCTTGCTCTCTGTCGGCTTGTGGCGGGCGGCGGCGACGCGGTGGGCGCTGCGACAGTGTGCGCGCGGTGTGTGCCCATGCCCACTTGACGAGTCAGTCTCCTCGGCTGTGTATCGGGCGAACGGAGTGATCGGTGATCAGTGCGCACCGCGAAGGCCGATCGATCGGTGCGAAGTGCATATGAAAGGAACTTTTATTGACTCCTAATAGACTGGTATGACCGTCGCTGAAGGTGTACGGTGAGTCGGATGAGTCCAGTGGCCGATGTTGCACAAGCGGCTGCTGTGTCACCTCGCCGTGCGTGCGCACTTCATGGCAGTGGGCACAAGGTGTCCGGGGGATACGCGTCTCGACGGCTGGGGGTATAAATCTTCTTTTAATTTGTGACAAGATCAACGAGTTCAAAGTTGCCTCGATCAATTGACCTCTGGCATGGGCTATTGTGTGCGGCGATGCTATGAGAGTGCTGGCAGCTTGAGTGTGCTCCGGCTGGGATGGATCGCCGATCGGAGCGCTGTGGCGGAATGTGGTATTCGAAAGGTGGGCGAATTCGGGTTACAGTCATCTTCGTCTCGATCTAAACGTATCTGGGTCAGAAATGCGTGCGAGATACGACGACGCCGCCACCGCCGCTAGTTGTCAAAATTCAAAGACTGGCCGCTGACACCGCGATGCGTGCGGATACGTCTGAATGCATGCGTGTGCAGTCGCTACAATTTACGGTCCACAGAGGCGGGAGCGAAACAGAGAGAGAAAGATTGTGCGACAGCAAAGTGCTACTTAAGCTGAGATAATCTGCTGTAAATTGCACAATCATTGCGATCATCTTTCAGCCGCGAGCTCTGTCTCCAGTGTGGACACACTCGGCGGCCGAGAAGACTACGACGACAACGAAGACGGCGGCGGCGACTATATTGCTGCTGCGGAAGACGATGATGATGCCGATGCTGATGATCGTTGGCGGAGCCACGGCAACGTGCATGCACGGGCACGCCGACTGAATGGCTGAAGTGCTGGCGACCGAGTGTGCCGTACCAGAGAGCTGAAACTCGCTCGTGCGTCTTGATCGTCGTTATCGTCGTCTTCGTCGTCGTTGTGGTCGTTTGTACATCAATCAAATTATTAACCCAATTTCCAGAGATCAATTCCCTGCCCTTTTGCAATTTTTGTGTGAATACGAGTGAATCGGTGGCACTGGAACAGAGTGCACAGCCGGGCACAGTCACAGGCACACACGCACGCCGGCAGCTGATCGCGAAGTCTCGTAATCCTCGCGTGTGTCGTCCGAATGGGGCTTGTAGGGCATGGTTTCGACTTAAACGATTCGGATACGAGTCAACGATAAGCAAATGTGCAATGGACCGGCCGACCGACCGACCGACCGACGACTGGATGAGAGTGCGAATGGACCGAAGCGATAATTAATTGGTCGGGGGAATAGCTGCAGATTATCGCACACAAAACAGTGCACTCCGGGGACCTTTGTGTGGTGCAGTGCATTTCAATTGGGGCCGCAACGTAAGGCTGTCGTTGAAATTTGCGTTTCCGAAGTTTTGCTGTCCTTAATACGAGCGGCTGGTGAGTGGCAGTAGGGTCTTGCATTGACATCTGCTACGTGTCTGACTTGTTGATGTGGTTGATGCTTCGGCTGCTCTGACACACTGTTAGTGAGATCGTTTTGCAATCGAAAAGTTGCCACGTCGATGTTTGTCAAGCTTTCTGTGAGCTTTCACTTGTTTTTCTTTTTGTCCTGGTTGGTTGGGGCTGTTTGTGGGGTGGGACATGCCAGCTGCTGGATTATGCCGGATCTTGTGAAGATGGTGGAGAAAGTTAGTGAGGCTGTGAAGGGACTGGAATTTATTGCTTGGGCAATCACTTGTAGCGCGACTTACGAATGTATGTTGACGTTGGCTGAGCGATTAATTAATGTGTGCAGCTGTCGAGAGATAATCCATAAATTTAGCATGAGAATGGGTTGTCAGAGGAAATTGAATGTCATCAGGGATTTCTCAACAATCAGCCATTTGATTCAAAACATATTCCATGTCCCCCAAACCCTTTATCTCTAACTAGAGAGCAAAAAAAGTTCATTGAACGCATTTCGAAGCATGGCGTCTTATGTGGAGTTTATTAGAATCGTGTCCCTTTTATTTCTTGACCACAGAGTGTCGGTCATGGAAAATTGGAGATTTGAGATGAGCACCACCCAGAGAAAAGTCGTATGACCTTATCATTCCCACAAAATGAAAGCAACGACCCAGAAAGTGCCAAAGGCAAAGTGCTAGAGCTGCCTCCTATCTGTGATTATCTCCGACACTCTGCCTCAAACAATGAGACGTGTGACGCGTCAGCACAATCAGGATATGTCTTCGTGATGAGTGCACAAGGTGCACTCTGGACCATACTTATGCTGTATCGTTCGTACTTCTGACACAGCGGTTGGCAAGAGTTGTGCATCGTCTTATCTCTATGGTTGTTGCTTGTCTGCGGTTTCTAGCTACAAAAGGTCCTTCACGACACCTTAGTTTTATTTGTCTAAGTGCTTTTTCAGATGGTGTTCTTGATGGCGCAGCTTTGAAGAGAGAATGTACTTCGTAGACGGCGTGGAATAAGCAAGTAAGCGCCTCGATTCAAACTCCAGGAGTCCCGGATTCTTTCCAGGCTTGAACATCCTCATTTTTTTCATGCGTCAACTTACTTACTTAAGGTGGCTCTATAGTCTGGGGTGGACCTGGGCCTCAACCAACAAGCGTCCCCAGCCAGCTCGATCTTTAGCTAGCTGTCTCCAGTTTCACACGCATTGTTGGCTGAGGTGGCTTTCCACTTGCGTGCGCCGCCTGAGTTGCGGTCTTCCTCTACTGCGCCGTCCCTCAGGGGTGGATTCGAACACTTTTCGGGCCGGAGCATTGGTTTCCATCCGCTCTAGCCATCTCAATCGTTGGATCCTAACTCTTCTGGCTTAGTCGATGTCGCTGAACAGCCCGTATAGTTCGTCATTATATCTCCTCCTCCACTCACCATCTATGCAGACGGTACCGAAAATCAAACGAAGAATTTTCCTCTCGAAGCAACCAAGAGCAGCTTCATCTGCTTTTAACAAAGTCCATGCCTCCTCAGCATACATATAGCAGGACTGGGACGATTAAGGTCTTGTAAAGCGTTATCGTGGTTGTTCGAGAGAGGGCTTTCTTTATCAATTGCTTTCTTAGCCCAAAGAACGAGCGCTGGGCAATAGTTATTCTTCGTTTGATTTCAGTGCTCGTGTCATTGTCTGAATTGATAGCTGATGAAACTTTTTGACTACCTCAAAGTTAAACCTGTCTGCTGTGACGTTTTGATTGAGACGTCGGTGTTGCGTGTCCTTTCTCGTTGAGAGCATATACATGGTCTTACCCTCGTTTCCTGCTAAGCCCATCTTCGCGGCCTTCGTTGCAATACCCACGAAAGCGCCAGTTCAGGCTGCGTTCTTCCTATAATGTCAATATCGTCGTCATAATAGTTGTGGACGGACTTAACAAAGACTGTTCCTCTGGTGTTGGCCTTCGAGTTTTGAACAATTCTTTCAATGACGATGACAGCGCGTCGTCTTGTCTGAATCCTTTTTAGACATCAAGGGTCTCGGTTAGGTCTTTACCGACTTTCATGGAGCAGCGTGCATTCTCCATCGTCATCCCACACAAACAGACGTGTTTGTTAGGGATGCCAAAACTAGCCATTGCTCTGTATACCTCGTCTCTATGATAACATCAATCATACGCGGCCTTAAAATCTCTGAAAAGGTGGTGGGTATCGATTTGTTGCTCCTGGGGTTTCTCCAAAATCATTCGTCAACATTCAAAGATTATTAATTGTCAATGAAAAGCTTCTCAAATTCCATCGTTCGCAGACGGAAATGAACTGTAGATCCCCTCCACTCGTGACCAGTAGAGCTCACAACACTAGTAGGTACTGAAGAAGCTGAGCGCTGGTTAGCCCCATCTGTGTATTTTTTTTAAATTAATGTACCCCGTCATGCTCTCACTCGCCGTAACCGCTACTAAATTTTTCAAAAGTATCTTTCTGAACCCTTACAGGTACTCTAAGCTAATCTTTGTTAAACGGATTTTTCCTTTCGGCCCCTTCTATTGATTTTTTACTTATTTTTCTGTAACTGTGGGTCCTTTTTTGCGTCTCCTTTCCCAAGAAGATTAAGTAAAGAAGAGAACGTCGAATTGTGTTTTTTATATATTTTACTCTTCCCTTTTTATTATCCTTCCCCATGCCCACAAATGAACCACCGACAGTTGAGTCCTTCCGATGGATTCAGTGCCATCGTCATATGCGAACTTTGCGAAATATGTTTAAAATTGCGACTCCACTGTTTACGTCTGAAGTACGCACGAAAAGGTCGCATAAAAGGACCATTTTTGACATCAGAGATCTCAGTGAGATCCTTGTCGTATCAGCAGGCGTATCCCTCATTCACCTTCAAAGACAGGCGAATCTTGCATGTATGCCGTAGCTTGACAGATCCTTTCAATGAATATTGCCTTTCGACCTCAACCGGCTTGATCTCTCCGAAAATCGGCGGCAGTGAGCCCAAATATGGCGTCAGTAGTGAACTGTTTTGGCCAATCAATCGTTTGACGAAAAATTTAATTTAAATGTACAAAACAGCAGAAAGGATTCTTTATCCAATGATTACGACATTTATGCTTCTGCAAATAGGCGCAGGTAAGGAGCCTCCCTTCTGTGAGCGTAAATTTCTCCATGCGACAAATCCGTTTTCGCACTCCTACAGTTGCAAGAGCACTCAAAGATCTAAAGATGCACAAATCCGCTGGCCCGGATGGTATACCCCCTGGTTCTCCTGGAGAGGTGTTCTTCTACGCTAGCAAAACCACTGCGTAAGCTTTCCCATCTGTCCTACTCTTCTCGAGTAAGTGGAAAACAACATTTGTCCAGCCCGCCCCTAAAACGGGCGCACCATCATCACCCACCTCCTACCGACTCATAGCGCTTACGTCTCTACTTTCTAAGGTCATGGTAACGCTGATAAACCGTCTGCTTATTTGAGTATCTTCAAACCCGGAAGCTTCTTAATGACCGGCAGTACGGCTTCCGCAGCAACAGGTCCACTGGTAATTTGATGGCCTATCTTACCGAACCAATCTTTGCACAATGTGGGAGAAAGCAAGATCGTTGCGCTTGATATTTCAAAGGCAATTGACAGAGTCTGACATCAGGCTCTCTTACCGAAAATGCGTGCTTATGGTGTCGATGGTTCTCTTCTTCAATGGATTACAAATTGCCTTTCGAACCGTTCAACACAAGTCGTATTGGATGGGTTCAAATCTGATTTTGACCATATTAATGCTGGTGTTCCCCAGGGCTCCGTTCTGTCTACGATACTCTTTCTCATTTTTACAAATGATCTCCTATCTGTCACTTCTAATCCAATCCACTCCTTCGCTGATGACAGTACCCTCAGCTTTTCATATTCCTTTTCTTGGCTCTCGCCCCTCCTTTTCGGCTATCGACTTGGAATGGCAACGTATGTTAAGCTCATTACATTCCGACCTTGACAGCATAATCGCCTGGGGTACAAACAATAGAGTGGAATTTAATGTTTCCAAGACTCAGTGCTGTCAACTGTTACTCAAGCGTTCCCAATATAACCAGCCGTTATCCGTTGTTGAAACCGAAAAACTTTCCATCCTCGGTATGTGTATCAACTCAACACTTAGTTGGAACGATCACGTTCTTGAGGTCGCCAAAAATGTTTAGGTTTCCTAAAACGATGCAAAAAATACTTTATTCCCTTTGATCTGGCTACAATTTACTAGGCCTACAACTGCCCTAAGCTCGTGTTAAACGCTCCTATCTGGTCTGGTGCTCCCAAGACCTCTCTGCACCTACTGGATAGGATCCAAAAGCGAGCGATAAAACTTATAGGAGATAAGAATATTGCGAAGTCGATTGACTCGTTAGAACACCGTACGTAATGTCGCGTCTCTGTCACTGATTTATCGCTATTTCAACAAAAAATGCTCAAACGAATTAGCCAGCTGCATTCCTCCCCTTCAAGAGTTCATCCGCAATACACGCCTCGCTAGGAATGCTCATAAGTTCACTCTTAAGCCCACCTTCGGACGTACAGTTAAGTTTAGAGACTCCTTTTTCAGCTGCACCACACGATTTTGGAATGCTCTTCCCAGCTCAACTTTTCCCCTCATTACAATCCACAGGCATTTAAAACCAATATGCACCGGTACCTACCTTTTATCTCTTCCTCTATACCTTAGGCCCGTGCTAATAATAATTCCTTTAGCGCGCGCCAATTATAAAAAAAATGCATCCTTCAAGCATAGTCTTATCCGAACAAATGCGTTACTGTATGCGGGATGAGTTGTCGCTCCTGATTTAAGAAAGATACAGGCAGTCCACAGACGTTAGCTGCCTTATTGGGCTTAATAATAATAATAATTGAGTGGCACTACAGCCCACAGGGGACCACGGCCTAGCTTCTACAACACTACTCGTGTTGTGCATGCTACTGTTCTCTCACGAGTAGAAGGGACCTACAGTTTTTTGCCGACTCCGAACGGCGAGATTTGAGAAGCTTTTCATAGACAATTGATACTCTTTGAGTGTTGTCAGCAACTCGAAGGAAGTGGTGCCGTGAAAAAATGCGAGGTGTCCCGTTCGGGAATCGAACCTAGACTTTCTGCGCGGCGGTCGACGCACTTACCCACTACGCCACGGCGACCACCTTATTGGGCTTTGGCCTGGTTATTTCGGTCCAGATTACACTAGGATCTTGGATGAGGAATTCTTTCCCGTCACCAGTTATGTGGGATCAAAAAGTCTGCCTAACAGAGGAATCTTGGGCGGCCTCATACAGTGCGTAGAACTGATCTCATATTCCCAGGAGCATATCCCCATTCTTATAACGAGTCTTTGTTTAGAGGTAAAACCTTGAAGTTGGCAAACGGCGGCCATTTTGTTTTAGCTGGTTTAATTTTAGTTTGGTTTGGCATTTCAACATAACTCGACTGACGTTTGAAAAACTTCAAAATTGTGCGGATTTGCTCCAAAACGAAATTACCCTGGATGCCAATTTTCTTAAGCGAATTTGGTTTGGCTCCCTTTTGGATGAATGAAGACGTCAATAAGCCAAACTGCCGCATTTTGAGTTGTAATTACCTTCAAGTCTATCTTGAGACACCGTTACATCCATAAAAACTGACAGTTTGGTGTGCTTTATGGGTGGGTGGAGTAATTGGTTCGTACTTCTTTGGAAACAAGGAACGATCCTTGCCAGAACGATCACTATTGACTCCAACATTGGTGATCGCTATAGAGTCCTTATTACTGACTTCACGGTCATCGATGTCCTTCATGATGTGCAGAAGCTGTGGGTTCAACAAGGCAGCGCAACATGCCACACATCTCGTGCCAAAATTGATTTATTGAAGGAAACCTTTGGTAACCGCATAGTTTCACCCTGCGATTTAACGCCGCTTGACTACTTTCTGTGGGGATATGTGAAGTCGCTGGTCTATGCCTGTAAGCCCGAAATGATTGACCACTAGGAGCACAACATTCGCCGCGTTAGTGCCGATATACGGCTTCAATTGTTAAAATGTCATCAAAAAGTGGATTTCCAAATTAAATTGCTTACGAGCCAGCGGAAACCAAAGGACTTACTTTGTAAGTATCGACAAGAGAGATAGGGCTACATGAGAGACTGTCACTTGAACCTTTCTCATTCCAACCATTTTATCTGGTTATGCCATGACAGTGCTCTCATCAGGAAAGGACGTTTTGATAGCTTAACACTTGTCGGGACTCCTTTTGCATCACATTTAAGGAAGCATAGATTTTCGGGGCTGGGAATCGGTAAAAGTACCATCAGTGGCTTCACCTAGGGACACCTGTTTGTTGGTTTGGAGCCAAGTTTTCAACACCCTTCAAGCCGGCGCTAAGAAAAATTAGCACAACGACCACAAATGATTGACTTGGCCTCATTAAAATTCAATTGAAATTCCTATGAAGTGATACGGACATCACCCTTTCAAAGTGCGCAAAGTCGCACAACGTACGCTCACTTGTGGATTTTTCAGTTCTAAGCATGACTATCCAAACAAAGCTCATTCTCTCCTCCAAAAGTCTTCAATCTCATCTCAACCCTGCCAAATGTGCAGAAGATACTCTCCCAACCTAGATACATATCACTATTTCACGATTATCCTTTCTTCAGGAAAAAAATGTTCCAGTTCCCTTTTTTTGGGGGGAAGTTGCCCGTTCTTGGATCGGAGGCCATCATCTGAACAATGACATCCGAACTCAGTTTAGCACATCCTACACACGTTAATCCCTGCCACATATCTTGAGCAACAAAAAAAAAACACAATCTCAGGAGCGCAAGTAAAAGAACACACAAAAACGACAAACTCCCGGATAACCCCCGTTTTGTTGCTGTTTTGTGAACCTTCAAGATTCGAACTCGACGAGTACGCTGTGTGTGCTGTATCTGCGTTTGTTTTTTCCGTTGTTCTCAGCCGAACAAAGAAAGTTTTGGTTTCTGCTGTCACAGATTTCTTTTGCTGATGACCCCTGGATACGCCGACAACGCCGCTGCCGCCGCCGCCGCCAACAACGACAACTACGAGTGAGTGCCAGTTTTTCCTTTTTTTTTCGTTTCCCCTGGTTTTTCAGTTTTTGTATATCTGTATCCACCACTCTGTGTTCCTGTACGAACTGCAAATGTATCTTTCGGAGATTTGCTGTGCAGTAAGCACACACTCCCTCATGCCAGGCACAGCAGCCGGTCCGAGTCAAACCGATGCGGCGGAATATAGTAGCGCACAGATACCTAAATGAGATTGATCTGTAAATTTGAATCTCTGACATCCAGCGGTTCTGTGAGATGAAAACTCTCAAACCGGGGTTTTTGTGTGTGATTTTTCCAAAAAGGAACTCACAGAGACGAGATTTCTGGACGCGATAGGAGAGCGCTACGTCTCGTCTGGGGGGTCGTCACCTCGCAGTGCAGTGTTGTCCGGGTTAATATTCCCAAATTGAGGGTTCCACCCAGGAAGCTTTATCTACATCAAGGCACAACGAAGCAGCACACAAAAGGCGGCCATCTGAGGGCATATTGTGTGTGTGTGTGGACATCGATCGGTCACAGCTGACAATGACGACGGCAACAATGACCACGCTGCCGTCGGACGATGCACTGATGCCGCAGCTGATGACGGTGATGACGATGATGAGAGGATGACGATCGAGGTGTCAACGCCATTCACTCACTCATGCAGTAATTGTCTCGCGCTGCCGCGGCTGCTGCACTCTGGCAGATATTGCTTTCATTCACTTCCCGCGAACGCGAAGAATTTGTCGCTACGAGCTGGCTGGGAGTCTTATGCCAGATCACGTCGTCGTGGAATCCGCAAGGGATCCTCCGCGACACGGATGACATGAATCCGCACGAGGCAACCGATGCTAGTTCCTTTCATTGCATACAATACAAGATTCGTACTGGTCATAAATAACGACACGGCGACTTTGGTGACAGAGCCCAGCTTCGGAGCTCCGCAAAACCAACGGCAAAATCATTTTTGCTCGGCGCGATCATTTTTATGTCCTCTCTCTAGACCATCTTCGGATGGTCAGCCCCAAAAGTGACCGTAAAAATACCGCTTCACGGACCAGCCATGGTTCATTTGCCGACGGCAAAAGAATTCCTCGCCGTTCGACGCTCATCGATGGCCACAAACAAACACCATCACCACCACCACCACCGCCGACGGACAACAACAACAACAACAACAGCGGCAGCAACGCAAAAGTGAAACCATTAACCGGTACAAAAGGAGGCGTACAACTTTGTTCGTGGAAGTCTCGTGTTTAGCGCACGCGCAAACTGCTCCTTCCCTCGCCTATTGTTCGAAATTGCATTTTTGACGGCATTCTTTGAGCACGAAATTTCATTAGAAACGCGCCGAAATGCGGTCCAAACTTATCCAACAAAAAAAAAACCCGCACCATCGATACACAAAAATAAGAAAGAACCAACCATCAGCGATCCCTCGGCGACAGATTGGTATTTTTGGCGAACGAGGACGATTAATGCGACGATCATTGTCAAGGACGGGGCTCCACTGCGACCTAACTGTAAAGCGTCTCGAAACGGCGCATAACTCATATGGCAACCGGCAGATAATAATTGGTCCTGCATGATTGTGCTACTGAATCACGCCAGAAGCTGGTGCGCATGCGCACTGCGTCCGCGAGTGGGTGCGATCTTACGCGGCAAAGCATCCGTCGCGACTCAACTCCGGCCGGTTGCGGTTGTCGTTTATCGCATAATGGATTGTATAAACGATCCACGGTCCGCGGATAGAAATGATTGTACTAGACCGTTGGAGGAAACATCATAAATGCCAGAGAGCTGCGGTGGCTGGTTGCATTGTTCGACGCACACATCCTAGCTGTGGTCGGATGCACGGCGGATAAGGCTCAAGATGGACAGTAACAGCGCCGCGCACCGTCGATGTAGATGTAGATTCGTATTCGGATTCGTCGCCATAGTCTGGTCGTCATCCTCGACTAAATGGGTAAACAATCGATCGAGCGATGTGGCGATCGTGTCGATTCGGTGCGCCTCGAACACAGAAATCATGACTTCCAAGTTTTGTGCTTTTCTGCTCTGTCCCGACTGTTGGGGGGGCCCCGTCCGGGGATGGCCATCCGTGTGCTACGGCCAACAAAAGTATGTAATAAGAAATTATTCAATAAGTTGTTAGCCATACAAACGATGACCGGAATGGGGGGATGCCTGGTGCTGCTGCGGCTGTGAAGTTGATCTCTAACAGTAGCCGAGGAGTGCGCAATCATAACGTGGTCGTGGCGAGATCGTGATAAAAACGATCGCGATATAATTTCTGCTTTACGAGTCCAAAATTACTGCACTGTACTTCGTGGACTGGTGGCGGTGCGAAAGGGTGCGCACTAAAGAGCGCCACAGTGCACCGCTGCAATCAGCAATCATTGACACGGTCCGCTATGACGGCCATCCGTTTATTGTTGTCAATTTGTTCCTAGCCGAGTCTACAGAGCACTGCAAGCGCACACACAAACACTCGGGCAGCGTAGGCAACAGCGGATGAGCTTAATGGCATTAGGCAAGATGCGACGAGTGAAGCAAATAATGCCCGAGACTTTGGAACGCTCTTCCACGTTTAGTTTGGCACACTTATGCATATCAATGCGAGGAGGAGGCACAGCTCTGGAGGAAGCCAAATGGCAAATGAGTTTGATTGAAAGATGCAGGGCTGCTTGCGCGGCTTCGTACTCTGGTCTCTGCGCTCTGCGCTCTGGTCTCTGTCTCTGACCCGACACGAACCGGTAGCGGCAATCTGAAGCATTGCATCTGACGGATGATTTTACTGTGGCTGTGTGTATGAGTGTGACGATTGTGTTCTGACTATTGCGGAGATTGTTGTTCGTTCTTTTTTCTTTTTTGTTTTCATTTCCTTGTGGAAATTTTCAATTTTCGCTGACAAATCATACGCAGTCTGATTTATGCCATGTGGGTGTACGGTACGGATGAAGTGCGGTCATTAGGTAACATCCGGCGCTAGAGGAGGCTTGCTTGCAGGCCCCAGACCTATCCCACTCGCTTTGAAGTGACACATATTCCGCAATGAACACGGATTGTGACTGAAGTGGCTTCTGGTGGGATGAGAATGAGTGACGTGGCTTGTGAATTATGACTAAAGGGGAAGCGTTTTGGTGGAATCGCTTGACAAACGTTTGGGCGAGATTGCATGCCAATTTCTCCTCCTGTGTGAGGATCAAACTTCAGCGATTATGAAATCGAAGCTTTGCTTGACTTGGACTGTATACGCGCTTGAGTACTTGACGAATGATTTCCCAAATCCTGTATAGCTTCTAGGCAATGGGGTTGGTACTGAAGTGACTGAATGGACGTATGATCATTAAAGATGCGTCTGGCCTTTGCATCAAAAGAGAAGTAGTCAAAATTGGCTTCCCAGAACGAAGAAGGACATCTCCTGTCATCAAGAAAGGACATCTTGTGTGACTTCATTACGGATGGAGTCCTACAATCTGCAGCAAAATGTTTAAGTCGTGGATCTCGTCCCAATGGTTTGGGTTCAGGGACTCTTTGTGCTGGAACTGTATTCTCTCTCATGAGTTAGCTGGCTTTGTATAACACTCTAACATTCTGTCTAGTAGCACAAAGGTAGTTATCGCATGCATTGACTGTTGCTCCTGCTTCCGTTAGTGGCTTTAGGGGATTTTGATTTGACTTAAGATGGCTACGACATGTAGAATGCGTGGACAACACAACTTTAGCTTGAGGGGGTTTCTTAACCAAACTATTGGAAGTAGGCACAGAAGTCAAGAAGGATCTCAACTAGAAGCAGTTAACTGCTAACACTGCTCCGGCCCGCATAGTCCAAGCCTTTAACGCAACGGAGGATGCCCCAGATTCGCATAGCACGGTACAAGGTGTTGTGCGCACCTAGAAGCAGAGTCCACTAACGATAGTGCTGATTGGAGAGGTTTGTTGTTAATTGCAGGATCACCCCGGATTGCAGCGCCATTCAGTATGGTCTTGAACGAAGATGAATGCTGATATTAATTTAGGTACCCAATCCCGCACCGCAGACAAAGTTTTCCTGTTTTACGCATAAATTAACCTCAAGGACACCAGGAGCTCTGTAGAACTGTGTAGAAAATTTGGTTCATTCAGTGATGATCAGTGCACAGGTGGAAGTTTGATTGAAATACAAATTTTGAACAGCGCATTTGTCGGATTTTGAATTGAATTTCACAGCTCATGAAATTTCGTCTTTCCACGTTCACTTCCGTCGTCTGTGAAAAATGAAGGCATTAAGTGTTCCCGGGCAACCCTCGCCGCTGTTCCCTGGTTGGTTACATGATTTAATTTTTCGAACACGTAAGAATAAAGCGAAAGCGTGAAGAAGTGCATTCAGTCGTCGTATCATAAATTATTTTGTGACTCTTGCACTCTCTTTGAGACTCTAAGCACAGACTTGATGCAAGTAAGTTCTAGCTTGATGGTTTTCCAGTTCCTTTCGAATTTCAACAAATCGGGTCAATTTAAAAGTCTAGAGACTCAGTTTTGGTAAGTGATCTCACTTGGAGTTAATTTTGTTGTGATTGCCAGTTTGGGACAATAAAGGAAAACGCGTATTTCGAGGACGAATTAAGAACCTCGACGTATGTAAATGAATATTTAGCTGAACTGGGAGTGAATTCCCCCGAAATGGAGTATAGAATCCATAACTTGTCATTGAGACGAGAAAGTCAGCATCATACCTCCGCGGAGAGCAACAAGTAACCTTAAAATTGTGGCACCCAAGACCATGCGAATAGCAGAAGGGCCCCAGGGGGTGTAGTTTTGTATTTCGGCCCAAGAACTTGAAAAAATCTCAAAGGGACGAATTGCAAACATTTGAAAATTCTAGATTTGGATAAAAAATGGACTGGAAGGACCTTTGACTAAGTTGAAAAAAACTTGAAATTTATTTGCAAAGCTAATGCTGTTGTGGCAGAACAGTTAGTTTCTTTTCTTTTTGAAAATGAAGCACTCACTTCGACTCCTGTTCTTGTGAGTGGTATGCGAATGGATAATAGTCAAGGTCCCCGTCGTAGTACGATGAGCACAAATGCAAATGTGGCTGTACACTGGTGTGTGTGTGTGTGTCCAATCACAACATATTTATTTTATTCCTCCAAACGGGAGTTCTCTGAGGGGCACTCGTTAAAGATGCTTGGCACTGCAACTTGTTAACTTTCTCTTCCTTACCTGCTCCATGACCTCGGGTTCACTTCTGCTGTACTCTTCTCCATATCTGGTACTTGTTTCGCAAGAGTTTTAAACGCCTTACCGTAAAAGTTTGTCAGAGTTTCAAAGTCTCGAAAACCTATTTGGACAATTTTGCCACTTTTTTGCCATCTCTCGTACGGGTTGAAGATGAGGTCCGCTCTTGTTTGTGCACTACATTTAGAAGTTATATGATGAGCGCCTTACTCCATGTCACTGTACCATACCTTGGATGTGATTTCACTAGTAGGAGATCAAAAGGTGTATAAAGAGATTTCATTAATTTTCCTTCATTATTTTATTAACTCTTGATCATACCCAACCCATGTTCATAGATGCCTTGCAACGTGAATGACTGGCTTGAGCCCAAGCTCATTTTTTGGCATGGGTTGCATCTGTTCCCACGATACGTTGAGCTCAGGAGCCACTTTTCTTTCACTTTGATGCGGACTTCGCTCAATTCGAGCCTTCATTGCCGATGCTGCTCTTTCTTTATGACTGCCTTCATGGCGTTTTACAACGCTGTCAGTGTCACGATAACGAGCTATAGTTGGAGACACAGAGGATTTATTCACCTTGAAGGGCTGTAGGGCTCTAACGACAGCTACTTGTGGTTCTCTAACCAAATATAAACCAACCACACTTTCAAGTTTGAATGTCATCGCGGATACAAGTTTGTCAGCACAACTGAGACGCAAGTCGATTAAATGAATGGCTTGCAAATTACAGCAGTCTGAAATTGGTTGCAGTTTCAGTCAGTCAGGGTGTATTTTGACACGTTCTTAAGTATTTGCGTAATCTGCAACCGGTCGCCGTGGCGTAGTGGTAAGTGCGTCGATCGCCACGCAGAAAGTCTGGGTTTGAGTCCCGGACGGGACACCTCGCATTTTTTCACGGAACCACCTCTTTCGAGTTGCTGACAACACTCAAAGAGTATCAATTGTCTATGAAAAGCTTCTCAAATCTCGCTGTTCGGAGTCGCCAAAAAACTGTGGGTCTCTTCCACTCGTGAGAGAACAGTACCACAAACAACACGAGTAGTTCTTGCAGAAGCTAGGCCCTGGTCCGTTGTGGGCTGTAGTGCCCCTAAAAGGTTGCAGCCCTGTGCAAGCAACTGTATTCGTGGATTTGGTTTAAATTTATCTTTTGTATATGGGGTCGACGAGTGTGCATCACTTTTGTTTGCTTCACATGAAGGAGAAGTCCATGATCATGACACCATTCCATGGATTCCTTCGTGGCTGCTTCTTTCGCATTTTTACAGCTAAATACAATTTTTGTATCGATTCTGTACATACAGTCCGTGGCAGTTTTCAAAACGGGAACTTCAATCATCGTGGGAATCCGTAGATAGTGTCCCCTTCGTCACTCTTATCCTCGCCTATCTTTACTTAAAATTGTTAATTTCTTAAATAGTTTTTAAACCACAACTGTATCCAACCATGCGCTCCTATGTTTTGAAGAGTAGCCGTGGTTTTTGTTCAATGCCTTGTTGAGTCTGTTTGCGAAGCCTCTTGTACTCGAGTCGATGCCATTTCTAGTGCTGAACCTCGCTCTGACTTCTTTTCATTCTCTACCAATGAGTGCTCAAAGGAATTGAAATTGTTTCTTCAAAAATGTCAAGTTGCAGCCCAACATAGCAAGTATTGAAAAGGACCCGTGGTTTATTGGCAGCAGTTTGTTAAAAAGGAAGTTTCTTCAAAATTCATGTTTCTAAAACTGAAGGTTTTTAGGAGAGTAAGCCAACCATACAGAGGAGAAGGAGAGGGAGTTTGCCTTAGGTCAGCACATATCACAGAACTGTCTTCGAAATGTATTCCAGAATCGTTGCGAAATTTTACACAAATTTGCTTTAAAAACTGGCGACGATGAGCTGCAAGAAAGTGAACTGAGCCGTCCGATATCTGGATTCGATGATAGTTACGATATAGCCTCCACTAAGCTACTCCGAAATCAAACCTCAACGCAGGCCTATAGAGCATTTATAGGACGATCTAATAAGAACTGTGCAAGTAGATGAAAACCTTTATTCGGAGGGTTGCCTTGAAATTCACTCAAGCTACCGAAGAAGTAGGCAAATGTGACAAGATAGACAACAAGAACAACTTGTCCTGCTTTTACTGGAACTTCACTGTCAAACATTTTAAGGCCTTTAACTATTGCTCCAATAGACAATAAAAAATCATCAGATTTCGCCGAGCTTCAGTCAGTCCTGCTCGGCTCTTAAATTGCCGTCTATTTCCGAAGAGGTCTTGACAGAGCACCCTTCCCCTTCTCCATATCATTTGTCTTATTCAAGTACCCAGGTCCGCAGAAAGGTTGCCGTGTATCCGCCATATTTTCTCGAACTGGCCGTGCATGCGCCAAATGTGTAACACAAACATCTCCAAAAAAATATCGTTCATCCGTTCTTTCGGTCCTTCAAAACGACAAACAAGGCAAAAGAAGAAAGCAGCATTTTTCAGACAAAAAAGAAAAAACAGAAAAACACATTTTGGCGCCAACCACGCAAAGGGAATCTAATTAATTTCGCAGATACACTCAGAGTGCTCTGCTGAAAGCCAGCCCCACTCAACCGTCCAGCAATCCTCACTGACACCGACACTTGTTGCGTTTTGACGGTGGGCAGAAGACGCGCCGTTCAACTCCCTCCCCAGGCTGCCGACTTGCGGATAAGACTTGTAGGTGTCCGTCCGAACAAAATTCAAACATCCAAACACTCACCTTGATACCCGTTCCCTTTTCAATTAACCAAAAGGAATTAAAAACAGTCAAACCGGCGCGCCGTCGTCGCTCCACAGGAGATAATCAGAGCCAAGCCTGGTCAATGGGGTCTGCGTGGAACAACTGAACGAAACGGCGGAAGTCTATGTCCTGTAGATGGACTTCTTGTGTTACACTTGATCATGGCACGCATCGACATCGCCAATAACATCGCCCAGCCCGACCGAACCGAAGCCGAAGACATTTTAATTTAATTTGATGCTGAATGTGGTCACTCCTTGGGCCCTTTATTACTTCGCGCCTCCTTCTCTGTGTGTGTGTGTGTTTGGGTGTGCGTGTGTGTCGGTGTCACTCAGGAGGAGAACACGAACAGAGAGGAACAAGAAGAAGATGTTCTCATTAGCATAACTTCTGAGGACGGTTCAGTGTTTTATTCGGCTACTGTGTGAGCAGCTTGTGAGGTGTTCCTCCGAATCTGGAGGAACTGGGACAGTTTATTGCCTTGATTTGCTCATTTTGTAATCGGTTTCCCTTTCCTCGTTCTCTCTGTCCCCGGTCTCTGCGGCTGTCCACATATGCGAACGGAGGAGTTAATTAAGATACCGAGACCGGTAGGTAGGCTCATTTTGGTGTTCTCTGTTCTCTGCCCCTCCGTGCGCTGCTGCTGCCTGGAATTCGCTCTGCGATAAGTTGCAGGGGATGCACGATGTGCGCATTGTTGGCATTCTTGTGCCGAGTCATCCCCTGTCAATGGGACTTCAACAGGGGGATGATGAATTGCTCGTGGCCCGATCATTATCCACATATGACAAGGAATTTCTTGACCCTCGCACGGCGGCAGTGGTTTGCTTTTGTTCGATCGGCACGGGGGTTGACTGAATTGGTGCAAATATTTTGGTGATTTCGTTGATTCTGTCGCATCAAGTGTAAACGGGACATATGTCAGCTTTTTTTTTTTGCCTTGTAGAGCTCATCTGGCGGTTGTCGCCAGGGTGACAGTGTGCTGCGTTTTGGATGACAGGCAATTAATTTGAGGAAACGTATACTTTTCCGGAGATTTCACGGACTTTAGAAGAGTTGGAAATTGGATTCTGATTGCTTACGAGCAGATGTCCACCTGAAAGGATATTCCTTGGAAATCGGAATGGGTTTGGGAACCCTTTACACTCTGCTCTGGTTGTGGGCAGAGTTTGTTTAATATGTGATTAGTGATTTGAATACTTACTTGGTGCAGCAGTGAACGTGCCGAAAACGATTTAATTTACTCGTTACTTGCATTTGGTAGACAGCTACTTAGGTACGTGATGATTCACTTTGTCTAAGGGAGGTCATTGTGTTGCCCAACTTCTGCCCTTAAAACCACTCTGACTTCTGTGTGAATATAGAAATTTTTTTGGATATTCATCGTATTCATCGTGCAGTACATCAATGTTTGAAGAAGATTCCAGGGCAGCAATGGAGAAGTGAAGGTTTTTCTCATTCATATGTTCATCGACAACAGAAGTCGTTTTGTGGTAAGTTAAGTCTTATGGCGTGTCCACTCAGTAAGGACGCCTCCTGATATCTCAAATTAATTCTCCTTCATACGAGGATGGCTGTTTGTTTTTCGAAAGTCAATTTTTGACCCCAATGGTGGAATTGTTTCATAATACGCCTCTTTACACGTCCTCTGTCGTACGATCTCCAGCTTCTTTATTTTCCAAATGGATAGCCTCTGAATATCCCTTTCAAACTTTCATGCACCCAGCATATGTTGGGAGTACAAAATAGGACCGTTGTTTTGAGTTCAAAAAAATGTTTGTATTTGGTAGAAAAAAACGTACAAAATTAAGGTATTGTGTGTCGGAAGCGACTCTGGTAGTTTTCGAAATGCATCTCTTAAAACTGAGTCCTCCCTGACATCGCTTCGGAACGTCCCAGAATCTTGAAATAAAGAAAGGAGAGGAAGGGCAAGGGATGCATTGTGGAAGGAGGCGCTCTCGGCATTTTCATACACATTTCACGTGGCCTGTGGCCTCGTTTTTCATGTGCTTTATTACATGACTAAGAGGAGCGCGCACATTATTCAGGATCGCGATCTAACGATCTCTGAACTGTCTTTAGCAATCTGCATCTAGTTTGAGGATCCCAATGCTTAATGTCTGTGTTCTCCAAGGATATGTCTTTCATTTTCTGTCTGCTTTCCATCTTAACTAATCAAGTTTGAGTTTTGAAACGCCGAGGGAATGACTTTACAACCACTTGTCTATTCGAGTAAAACGTATTTCTCTGGTTCGTGAAGTAGACGTCTTTCGAGAGGATAACCCCCACACTGGAGTTCTTAAATGGAAACTCTGTGCAGGTCAATGATACTAGTTGAGCAGAATCGAATGATATGTCGTTGCAACAGAACGGCAGTTCTGATCTCGAGGAAAGACCGCATTTATGGATATCTTAAGGAAAACTTTTTATCAGTAACCGGGATCTGTCCTCTATAGCAGTCTCAATTTCATCAACTTCGTCGTCCTCGGACTTACGATAATCCCTGACATCAAGCCTCAATCGACGGGTTGTTGTAAATTCTTTTTTATGGAAAAAACGTAAAAAAATCAAGCGACTCCTTTTTCCCATCTCTCTGGAAAGTTTCGAGTATCATCTCTTAAAATTGAGTCCTCCCTGACATCGCTCCAATCATTGAGCCATTCGATGTCTTCAGAAGACCACAACCGGTGACCTCCCAAATCGTTTTGCATCCCGTCGAAAAAGTCAGTGGTCGGAATGAGCAAGATCTGGAGAATATGGCGGGTGGGGTAAGACCTCAGATTTCAGTGCTTCTAGGTAATTTTTGACAGCTACAGCCGTGTGGGACCGAACTTTGTCAATTTGCCAAATCACCTTGTCATGGCTTTCAGTCGCTTTTGACCATTTTTCACGCAATGCACGGCTCAAACGCATAAGTTGTAGTCGATAACGTTTCCCATCAATTGTTTAGCAGCTCATTGTACACCACACGCGTCTAGTCCATCCATATGTAGAGCGCTTACTTTGAATCATGGATGGTTTCTTTGGCGTCGATGTAGCCGGCAATGGAACAGGTTCATCAGGCTTGTTTTCTCCTTGGGATTATTGCAATTTACCCACATTTCATTTCTAGCCACAATCCGGTGCAGAAATCCATTCCTTTGATGTCTTTCAAGAAGCAGTTCCGAGGTGAAAAATCTTCGCTCGAAATCTCTCTGTTTCAAGTACGGCACCAATCTTCCTTGATTTCGAATAAATCCAAATTGGTTGCTGAGACACTCCCAATGATTCTGTGGGTTTACTTTGCGTCTGGCACGGATCTTCATCCAGTAAAGTTTCCGTTTCCTCACCTGCAAACTTTTGGGATGACCAGGGCGCTCTTGGTCTTCGACGCTTATATCAACACTTCTGAAGCGTCGAAACCACTCTCTGCATGATGTGTCGGTCGGAGCACCATAAACTTCTACAAGCATTCCCTGGGCTTGAGCTGCACTTTTCTTCCGATTAAAAAAACAAAGAGATTCAGCCGCGATCAGATCGAGGAAGAGTGGAAGTTTTCGGGCGTCAATTTGTCAATTACATAAAACAAAAAAAAAAAAAAAAATAAAAAGGAAAAAAAAAAAAAAAACGATAAGAATATAAAGTGCGCAAGACAAAAAAACACAAGTGCCGTGAAAAAAAAAAGGAAAAACAAAACCTAATATTATTCACTCGTGGGAATCCCCAGTGACTGGGATTCGGAATCCCCATGAACATAAATTATATATACATAAATTATATACATATATATAAACGCTGAGTTAGACGGTGCAGAGTTTTTTTTTTGGAAAAAGAAAAGAAAGTGCACAGTGCGCGTATCTCATCAAAAAAAAAAAAACAGAAAAAAAAAAAAACATACATACATATTGATCGTCTGCCGTGCCGCTTCCTCGCCGTCGTACGTACGGACGACCACGAACACAAACAAAAACAACAATCGGGATTGTGAGCCGGGAAAGAAAGACACAGTGGAGTGCCGGATTATCGAGGGATTCGCCGTTCCAGTTGCCGCTTCAACCGTTTTAGTTTTATAAGTTAGCAATAAGTTTCTTGGTTTATTTGTGAATTTTGATAAGACTAATATTTATGAATTATTGTTGTGAAACCTTTTCCTTTTTTTTTTATAAGTATAAAGTCCTGGCTGACAGGAGAAGTGTTGTGAGTGTCCGGGAAAAGAGGGCTGAGACCCCACACATATCCGTAGAAAAATTTTATTTCACAGGGCCGTCACCACCACCGTGCTGCGCGCAGGACGTCGTGGGACCGCATAAAAGTGAGTTTGCGGGTTTCAAGTCATTGGAAACCCCTCTGTGTAGTGTGTCGTCCCGTAGCCTTCGGCCAGGGTTAGAACCCCAGCCCTATATTTTTTCTTGATTTTTATATTCTAGTGTTAATACATTTTTTTTCTCAATTTTTTTTACATTTGAAATTACATTTTGTTTTATTAGATATAAGGAATACTTAATTAAAATTAAAATTGCATACTCTTAGGGGCTGATAAATGTGTATAGTTTTTTTTTGAATTTTTTTTAATAAATGAAGTGTTATCTGGAAAAATTTTCTTGAACTGAGGCTTTTA
The DNA here is from genome assembly GCA_944738645.1 of Eristalinus sepulchralis. Classification (NCBI taxonomy): domain Eukaryota; kingdom Metazoa; phylum Arthropoda; class Insecta; order Diptera; family Syrphidae; genus Eristalinus; species Eristalinus sepulchralis. The sequence continues at coordinate 31,587,382 of OX122885.1, read as the reverse complement.
TTCACTTATAATGGAGTAGTTTCGTGCTTGCCAGGCGTGTGTGTGGGATGAAGGGAAGGCCGTCCTCCTTGGAGCGGCAGACGGGGTGGAGCGTTGAGCCGTGGCTAACGTCTCCGCCAAGGGGCTATCTCTCGTAGAATCGCCAAGAGAGATAGCAAAGGTCATGTCACTCTGACATGAGGGGTGGGATGGCGAGTTGTGCCAATAACATCAGGCACTCGTGGGTTCTTAACGAACCCTTATCACGAAATGACTCTGGAAGGTCAGTCTCGTAGTAGGGCGAAGCCAGGTAGATGTAAGTTAGTGTAGGTTTAGAGTAGACTTAGTTTTAATAAAAGTAGATTAGTTTAGGTTTAAGTTAGGATAGCCAGCTTAGCTCCGCGAACGACCTTCCGGCCTTGTTTAGTGGTAAGGACAAAGGCTAGAACACCCTTCTTTTCTATCCGTCCCCCCTTTTCCTTTCCTACGTTAGATGTCCGTCCGTTGTCAGGTTAGGGTATTAGGCTTTCTTATTCTTCACAACCTTTTCTTCCTCTTTCCTTCTATCTCCCATTAGCTAGTTTAGGCACGAATTTTTTTTGTGTGCAATGGGTGATGTGCGTGTGAGGGGGACAAGAACCACCCCGTCCGACGAGCTGAGCCGAGCAACCGCAAGCGTGCCGCCGTCCTCCTCCTCCTCATCATAGCTACCCCTGTAGCAGCCCACAAGCAACAAAGGTAAAGGCCAACGCTGTTTAACTCGGAAAAATCCAGACGCTGTTGTCTAAAAGAGGCGCTGATGAACTCTAATTATTGCTTACACATGTCACACCTTTCCAGTGAAGTAGGTAATCGCTTCCAAGATCAGCCAGAACTTGCAGGTGGCCATTTTTTGAAAACTGACTGAAAATGAAAACAAATTAATTTATACGCTGAATACTTTAGTCATAGCCGCTGGACTAAGCGGTGCAACCAACCAAAGCGCCTGTTTCGACGACTACCTGAGGAGATATAAGTCAACTTGCACGCTCTATCATTCCTTCAAAGTGGTAATGACTGCGCACCTCTATTAGCCTAAGTGTGGCTGAATCTCCTAAGCCTGCCACACTCCTATTAGATACCTTAATTTACCATTCTCTAGATTTGGTTTATATTTCTGAAGGAACCACCTGTTTCTTACCCTCCCCCACCACTGGAGAGCTTCTTGAAATAAATTTAGAAACATTTGATTCGAAACCACACATGAAATATGTATTCGTCCAACAAGCCTCATCCCACATCATTCGGACACCTCACCAGATACGGCTGTACTCAGTGAGGATCCGTAAATAATTTCGACAACAATAACGGCCCCTCAAACAATAACGCTACAACGCCTTCATTATCCAATTCAGCACTCAATGGCATATCGCTTCGTTCTCCTCCTTTGCCCTCAGAACTTCATTCATCGTGCTAATGCCGTGTTGACACACTCCTGTCACTCAGCCGAAAATTGGCCCCATTAGAGACGATTTCCCCTCTGCAAGTCGAAGCGACGTAATTGGCTCCGAAAGGGCATTACTGCTCCTTCATCGATTGCAACGCAGGCATCACACCGCCAAGACATCACCCGACTAATCAACTTAAGCACTGACAACCATTGGCTACCGCACTTGTGCTCCCTAGGTAGTCGCATCCTCGAGCTGTCAGTCAACCGGACAAAGCCGCCACCTTGGAAATGAAGAAATCTAACAGATACACGAGCAATCGCAGATAATTGTGTGGCAAGTGATGATTAACGAGTGGTTTCCCTTTCCTTTGTGCCTGCCTGCCGTCCTGATTGGTGTGGGCCAGGTGAAAATGCGCACGAATGATGCAGTTTTCTGAATTAAAAACCCAACTCAACCGCAACGCACATGTGACCAATCCAACAGGTTCACAATCACAGTGTGTGTATCTTTCGGATGTTCAATTTATTTCTTTTGGAGTTTTTGTTTTTTTTTTTGTTTTCTGTCCGCCTTGGAGACAAATACTCGTATCTACGCGCAGGGGCAATAAATTTCCGTTGTTTATAATCCAAGGAGAAGAAGAAGATTTTCAATTTGACAGCTACCGGTGGCCGGTCTCTTGTTCATCGCCTTCGCCGTATCTTTTTTGTTTCTTTGATCGTGTTTTTTTATTTTTCTTTCTTTCGGTTTTTTTTTTCTGTGTGTGAATCCAAAAAACCTCTCGGGGAGACTTTCTATTTCGTGTGTGCGTTGCCGCGCGATTATTATTGGATCTTTTGATAGCCATTAAAGCTGCAGGGTACCTGGATGTCGGACCGTACCGACAAATAGTATCCCAGCGCGACGCTTGTCCATGGAAGATAGTCTTCAATGCTCCACGCACCGATCTCACACTACGAGGCGCAAGTGACAATGCCCAAAAAAACGCAGAGATACCAAATCCCTAGCATGAGTGCAGGGTACAATCGACGGTAAAGGGAAAACCCCAAAAAGGGTCACAGATACTACACCCATCCGAAATGAAATTTATTAATTTCGAATCGAAGGGAAAATTGGTTGAAACGCGTTTTGTATCTACGTGTAGTTCCATAAATTTTACCAATGTCTCCGCGTTTCACCTCGTAGTCTCTCCTCACCGCCGCCTCTGTGACTTGCCCATTTGCCGGGATTCGATCTTCTATTCCACTTGACCATGATAGACGCGATAGTCTGTCGTAGTGGAGGCTATCTCTGCGGCGTATCTAATATGCGCTATAAGTGAGCGGTATTTTAACCTCTTTCCTCCATCCCGTCCTCCTACCACTTGATCGTCGTCTCTTCTTCATCTGCCTTGTCTTCGGTCGGTTTTCTGTGTGTTCTGTGTTCGATACTATGCGACAGATAAATTTTCCCGAAAACTGAAACCAAATCCAAAAAAAAAAAAAAAAAAAATGCGTCGTCTACTAATCTTCCCATGGATGCGGAGAACACTAGAGAGAGAGGAGACTCTCTTTGGAAACTGGTTCAAATCGCAGTTATGCCCCGATACTTGTTGACCTCCTGCTCCGCCTCTGCCCATAGCGTCGTCGATGCCGAAGAACCGAAGAAAACCCTCACAACAGCACACGGAATCAGAATCGAAGAGATATCTGTGAGAAACATTCATTCTGGGAAATTTATATGAAATTTTTGGAAACCTGTCAGGGCTTTGAACTCGCTCTCCTTAGGGCAGCAGGAAAGAGATATTCGCCGCAGATAAACACAACCACGACGACGTCGGCGACGACGACGACTGCACACCTAGAATGTGGGGACCGGGTGAGACTATCTATCTCGTTGGACAATAACTTAAATTGATATCTATAGTGCGGCGGCCTGATTTTGGGTGACATCTCTGGTGGATGGGAGCGGGTTTCCTTCCACGTCTGCTTTGTTCGGATGACCTTAATGAGTTCAGGTTGAGGTTGTTTCGTGTGCGATGTTACTATTTTTTTTTTCTTTCGTTGCTTTAGTGTGCGGGACTCCGGTGTCGGTGCGGCTGTTTGTTCTCAAAAGGATGACGGAAACGACATCTCAGAGAGTGGTCGAGCGATTTATGGGATTCCAATGGATGGACCTCATATGAACCATTTGCCACGCCTCATTGCGTTGTCTTAGGGAGAAGCATTTGAATTTGAATGGGTGTCCTTTTTTGTCTTGTGGAATGTTTTTTTTTTTATTTTTTCTTGTCGCCCATTGTGAGGATTACGCATGTGAGGGACCGCTAGGGATAGGGTAGGGAATTACCACTGTCTTGAGGTGTAAATTGGACGGGGGGTGTGGAAGCTTCTGCATCATTTGACGGATGCACTCATACCCAGTTTTGGCGGTGAGACGGTAACCGTGAGATTGGGTGTTTCTCTCCACGGGATATAGAGTGTTCCTCTAAATTTTAGAGGAAGCTATTAGAGGTACTTATGGGAGAGGAAAATCTGCAAATCCTTTAACTAAAAATGGTGTGAAATATTTTGAAAATTGTTTGAGTGTTCTATTGATCCCTCTTCTGTGGAAATTCACTGAACTTATCCCTTGAATAACCAATTTTGGGATTTAGAAAATGTCGTTGCTTGTCTAACTCTTTGAAAGGAATTCCTCACTTTTGATGCTAAAAGGTTTCGCAACAAGCGGTCTATAACTCGAATTGGTGATCGACCACAAAAACACAGTCAATCCAGTAGTTACTTGTGGGTTTCCAGTGGCAGACTAAGAGTTCGACGAGCTGAAGGTGCACCCGGAGGATGCTCAATGATGCTTTCTTGCATGGGAGGTATGGGGGGATGGGCAACATTAAATGTACAACTTGGACAAGGGGTTAGACAAAGACTGTAACGAAGATTTAGACAAATATCTGGAGACAGACTTGTTTAAAGACTTGGATCGAGGCAGAGGATGGATTTAATTTGCAACTTGGGCAAGAATTTGGATAGGATTGGACGGCAAGGACTAAGAGTATAAATTGAACTACAGTTTAAACAAAACCTTTCAACACAAAACTTTCATTTAGAAAAGTGGGACGGGGCCTAGGTAAAAACAAAACAAACAGTTCCGTTTCATTGGATAAGACTCAATGCAGTTTCATTTAAAATTCCATTTCTTAAATGCTAGACAAAAAGTTTCGTTTCATTGCAGTGATTTTTTGCCACTCTTTGCCTGTCTCAGCTAAAGAATCTGTTACATCTTTTATGTTCAGACGGCTAGAGGATTTCGGAACAATCCCTAAGACCTCACAAAGAAGATATGAATCGGCAGGAGCAACAGCCGCTGACAACTGCTTACCTTACAGATACCTTACGACTAAGTAAATGAACTGATAATGACCCTCCGGTGTGTCACATGACCTCCCGAAGAACTTTGTTCAAAGTGGGTGCTCCATCTTTCGCTTTTACGGTACGCTTCCTAGAGCTCCCATTTGTCCACCAGAATGTAGCTTCACTTCTTTTGCATCAATGTCAATTCTTACAGCTTCTGCATGTGCACTGACGATGATCTTTTCTCGATTGAGTCTTTGAACCTCGCAAGTAACGACTTTCTAGAGACTGGAGCGCTCAGTCTCGAAAACTAGTCCATTGTACTACCAGACAGTAACCTACATTTAATGAAAATTCTTGGTCTTCCGGATTGAAGCCAACAAGCGCCTATTTGTTCAGATCCCACCACATCAGCGCCAAACAGCCACCACATGATCCGAGCAAAGGCGAGATATTCACAAAGGAAGCACTTTGAACTTTCTTCACTTTCGCCGTGGCACATTTAAGTGCTTAGCTAAAGTGAAGTGTCCCGTTTGTGTGCCAAGAAGTCGTCTGCAGTCTTTTCCGTCTAGAGATAGCAGAAAAGCCGCGGATTTCTTGCTGACGTTTGGGGGCATGCACTTGGTCAGCCTGTTTCCTGGAGAGTCATGCCATCTCTGGTTGTGCTATTGGGTAGACCGAATCGTCGACGCCCTAAACAAGGACGCGGGCAGTCCTAATGTAGGTTCGGAGTCTATGAATGCCTCTTTTGATACTTGCCTTGCAAGTTCATCAGCAATCTCGTTTCCCATGATCCGGCAGTATCCCGGGACCAAACTGAGGAAAAACTTGCATTCCCGTACTACCTTGGAAATTGTCAGAAGATTGAGTAAGGTCTAAAGCACAGCTTGATTGTCGCCTCTTCCACCTATTCTTCACAAGATAGTTCGTCGCCATTAGGATCGCAAAAGCTTCCGCCTGGAAAACCGGCGCGAAGTTACCTAAAGAGGTATGAAGTCTAATGGTGCCATTTTCCACGAAGGCCCCAGCTTCATATCCCTCCATCATCTTGGAGCCATCCATGAAAATCCGAATACATTCTCTTCCTGGCTCAGTTTTTAGCCTGAGCCAATCCTGGACATAGGGAAAGTCGACTTTGTATGAAGGACGCAAATAGATTGTTGATTGTCCTCGCATCAGACGGCATGTCCGTGAGACTAGTATCAGAGAAGATATGGCACGTGAGGTCATCAAAGCTTCAGTGTGAGTTGAACTAAAGACCATTTCTTTTTTGTCGGAAGATAGCCTTGGTTGTGCATCCCATAAAGTGGATATCAAGAGGAGAGAGATTAAGCAATGCCTCAAGATCATTTCAAGATCATCTTCATCCGGATGTGCTTTACGTCCACGAAGCCTTAAACAATTAATTACTTTCAACTGCTTAGTTTGACACTACAGTCCAGTGTAAACCTGGCCTTCAATCAACATGCCTCTCCAGCTAGGATGTTCTCTCACCAAACGGCATCCAATTTGAGGTCCTCTTTTAAATTGTTTCAATGGGACTGATTCTCTTCCGACTGCAACTGTGTTTTCCACACGTTCTACATGGTCTAGCATTGTAGACTCTTGCCCAGGCGCATGCCGTAATAGAGCTTATATGGATCTTTGTTGAATCTTCTCCTCCAGATGCCACCAACGCAAGAAACACCAAAGAAACCGCACGTTGAACTATTCCTTTGAAAGAACTTCCTCCTCCGCTTTATGTAACGTCTAGGAATCTGCGCTAAGGATTGATGTGTTGAATGACAGCTTAGTCCTTTGAGTGCCACTTAAGGCAAGTGTGCTTAAGACAGCGACAGCTGTTGTATTTTGAAACCGATAAGAATTACATTTTTAAAGAGTGTGGAGCCTAGCTGAGCACAGTGGGAATAGAAAAATAATTTTATTGTTTTTTATTTGACTCCAACCATCATTTTTCATCATTTCTGTTCAGTATCGTTGGCCAAATTTCGCACTGTAGGTCCCTTCTACTCGTGAGAGAACAGTCGCATGCACAACACGAGTGGTTGTTGTAGAAGCTAGGCTCTGGTCCTTTGTCCACTGTAGTGCTACTCAATTATTATAATTTTCGTTGGACAAGTCTTCATGGAAGGACTCACACGACACAGCATCTTCCAACTGCTCAGCTGTATGACGAAAATCAGCGTCCTGTGATCAAAGTTCTTCGTGCGATTCAGATACTTGCGGTGCGCATAATCGAACTACTGAAACCACTACTGTCAATACCATCAGCAAATCAGTGAATGATACTCGGCCGGTTAGACCACATCCAGCACGTAGTTAGACCACATCCAGCAGCAGCTGTACCTGAGAAAGTAGGTGAAGACCGTGAGGAATTGATTCATCGTCATTCTTAGCAGTTTGACGTAGTGACTAGAAGCTTACAAAATTCAGCTTGTGCAAGAATTGAAGCCAGGGAACTTGAATTTGCGACTTTGGAAAACCCAATGAAAGTCCCGTCTTTTATCGTGATGAATACCATTTCAGGTTCAATTGATACGTCAATAAGCAAATTTGTCGCATTTGCGCTGATGAGCAACCCGGTGAGTTCCTAGAGCTACCACAATATCCATTAAAAATAACGGTATGTTGTGATTTATGGGCTATTCACACAAAAATCAAGGAAATCAGAATGTGATCGTCAATGGGAACCATTGTCGTGCCCTCGTAGCGGACCTTGCACTTCCAAAAATTCAAGTTCCGCTTTCAACAATGCGGTGCAACTTCTCAAACAGGACGTCAAACAATGAACTCGGTGTGGAATCATTTTGGTGAGCACTCTATTTCACGGTTCGCTGCGATGAATTGGCCGCCTAGATCGTGCCATATCCTTTCTTTTCAAAATTTTTTCAGGGGATATGAAAAGTCTCAGGTCTTCAGGAAAACGTCAACTACGAGTTATGTTTTGGAAGCCACTGTTACTCCGGTTATCCTTTAGATACCAGTCGCTATGTTCGAACGAGTCGCGCAAAATTGACTCCTCCGAAAGGACTACCTTAAATGTAGTCATGGCCAACAATTCCACGATATCATTTTCAAAAAGGAAATGCCAAGAGTTGTTCTTTTAACCGATAGCATAAATTTTAAGTCAGCTTTTAATTTTATATGCTTTACTTAACGTTATAAATCAAACCTCATGATGAATCTCACCTTATAAATGTATGTGGCATCTGCTGGCTTCCAATGTTTGTCTGAACTTTCATTTAACTTTAATTTTGCAAGACCCGAGTTATTCACAACTGCCGAAATCATCTTAAAGAATGTCCTCCCGGCAGTTGTCTCCAATTGCATCCGTCAAGTTGGTCTGCTTTGTCAATATGCGTGAGTCGTCCCAATCGAAACGTTGCCCCAACAAATCAGACGAAGGTTTTTCATTTTTGACTACGATTGCTTTGCCTGAGGACATGTTTTCAGGATCTGCGTTGTTTTTCTGGCCTCTCTCACCACTAGCTTCGAAATCTTGTTTTTCCATTGTCTCCGCTAAATGTGTGAAGTGAACTTGCCTCCTCAGCTAATTCATCTGTTTCACAGTTTCTCGGTGCCTTAAGGACAGAATCAATCACTGCCTCGACGTGCATGTGACACAGTCCTACCACCCTTATATGCTGTGTTCCGAATGCTTCATTTTTTCGCTTGGCTTTCATCTGATACCGAAATTGAGGACAGGTCGAAATCAATCTTCTTCATCTTTCATCCGACACTTTATGAACTTTAATCCTCTCAACCTGACGAGTGGCTTTAAGCGCCAATTTTTATTCTTCCGTAGAATGACCGTCACATTGAGGCACGTTGCCAGGTATGACCAATTTCTTAAGGCGATTATAACCAATCAGCATAATTCGCCATGTGACCAGCATTCTATCGCTTGCTAATTCGAGTCAAACGATACCCAAGGTGTGACCTTTCGGTTGGTGGATTCATTGTTCCAGCAACAGGAGTTTACTCAGCCATTCAAACCTAAACCGTGGCGATCGACACTGTGTCTTTCACTTGGCAAACATCTCCATCAGCCGCGCAGTACGCGCCGTCATCGTCGTCATCAGCACTTTCCATCGCGGCAGCACCACACTTTTGACGTCGTGCTCCGCGTGCGTATCGTCCCCAAGCCGATAGTGATCGATCTCCGGTGTCGACTTGGCCCCACTCTCCGCTGGCTGATATCTCTGGTATTTGTGAAACCATTCACAACATCATAAATCTGTTAACCTTGACCGAAGACCGAATGTGGGGAAGGGGGGGGGATGTGAATGTCCAACAAGATGAGCTATGACTAGGCCACCGCGCCAACACGTCAAGAGGTCGCTTAAGGTGATTTTGTAATAGCCTGGCGCGCGCATTTCTGTTTCACCCATCCGTCCGTGTGCCCACAGTCTACACATAGGTGTGTCAGCCTGAAGAACCATCAACATCATCATGATATCTCAACGAATGAGTCGCTCCAAGTACCCCGTGTGGCCGAGCGGCTGCCAGCGTCCACCACTCGCCCGTGTGCCCAAATAGAAACCTTAAGTGCCTCTGACCCAAATATTGGCAGCGAACAGCGGTGTAATGGGCCATGTTTACCTGGCCGTATTTGACATCAGGCCAACGCGCGCTTGATTTATGATAGACGCCAGTGCTGCTGTCCGTCTGCGATTAGAAGCATTAATCTCCAGGCATAAACCAACACAGTTCCCCGACCACTGCGGCTGCGGTGGCGATGGCGGCGTTTCTCTCTCAGATCAGTGGCCCTTCACCCGGAGGCGGCTACCGTGCTTACGCTGCTTTAAGCCTCTCCCCCCCTCCTCCTCCCCCTTCTCCGACACCGTCCTATGCCAACCACCACCAGCCGTCTGCCGCTGGACCAAAGAATCTCGAATTAAGTTTCAATTGAACCCGGCAACGTTTATGGCGATCATGACCTACGCTACGCCAAACATTGAAATTCATCTGGAGTACCGTGGCCCGGAGTCCATTAGCATTGCCTGCTTCAGCGGCGCGCACATAGATGGATGATGATGGTGGCCACCCTCCGCCCCTGTGCGCATCTGACGCGCTGAGTTTTGAGCGGAAAGTGTGTTAAACTGATGCGAAAAGGCCTTTTTGCATAATTCTCCAATTTCAAGGTCGTAAAAATTGCATACATTATCATAAATACACGGCGATAAACAGTGGAAGACGGAGGTAGTCCGCCGTCGGAGGGACTCGTGCTTCGGTGCTTCGGCGGCTCGGGCGTGCGACTGTGAGAGTCTGGCGAAGGTGATAATGGAGTCATTTCAACCCTTATAGGGCACAGAACAGAACTGGAATGCTGCTCTCGCTTACTAATTTACGGGCTATTGGAAACGCGTGTATCTTCGACTGCCTCTCACCCTCTCGCGCCTAGACGACTGCCACCCGCCCATTGGCGTCGCCAGTCATTATGCATACGTAATCGCAATAAAATGTAAATAAGACTTGCGGGCTAGCAGTCCGTCGATGGTGGTAGCACGGCGGACCTGTGAAGTGAAGTGATGGCGCTCCTGTGCCGTGAAGAGGCGAGACATGCAATGGAAATGATGTTGGAATGTGTAGAGTCGACACCTTGCCGATTGCCTTATATCGTGTGACCTTGGCAGTGCACAACTGGCGCAGCAGTGTCGCCTGCAAAGATGCTTTTGTTTTGTTACAACCACCCACTGTCGGCTGGTGGCGGCCTTTTGTCGCCGTCACTTGCATAAGGGTTGACGGAGCTAAAGAATTGGAGAGAATGTGCAGTGAATTTAATGGATCTCTGGATTGTTGAATATTATGCGGGAATTGGGAGAGCATGGAGCAGCATGGTCTTAAGTAAAGTTCGGATATTTTTATGACTGACAAAATTCGGAACGTCCCAGAATCTCGAAATAAAGAAAGGAGAGGAAGGGCAAGGGATGCATTGTGGAAGGAGGCGCTCTCGGCATTTTCATACACATTTCACGTGGCCTGTGGCCTCGTTTTTCATGTGCTTTATTACATGACTAAGAGGAGCGCGCACATTATTCAGGACTCTCGATCTAACGATTTTTGAACTGTTTTTAGCAATCTGCGTCTAGTTCTAATGTCTGTATTTTCCTAGGATGTGTCCTTTATTTTCCGTCTGCTGTCCATCTAAACTAATCAAGTTTGAGTTTTGAAACGCCGAGGGAATGACTTTAAAACCACTTGTCTATTCGAGTATAACGTATTTTTCTGGTTCGTGAAGTTGATGTCCTTCAAGGGTTAACCCCCACACAGGAGTTCTTATATGGAAGCCCTATGCAGGTCAAAGATAATAGTTGAGCAGAATCGAATGCCGTTGCAACAGAACGTCAGTCAGTGATAAAGACCGCATTTATGGAAGTCTTAAGGAAAGTTTTTTTTTGTGGTTTCCGTGGCGTAGTAGGTACATAAGTGCGTTGACCGCCACGCAGAAAGTCTAGGTTCGATTGCCGGAGGGGACACCACCACCTCTTTCGAGTTGCTGACAACACTCAAAGAGTATCAATTGTCTATGAAAAGCCTTTCAAATTTCGCCGTTCGGAGTCGGCAAAATAAACTGTAGGTTCCTCTACTCGTGAGAACAGTATCACGCACAATACGAGTAGCTGTTGTAGAAGCTAGGCCCTGGTCCCTTGTGGGCTGTAGTGTCATTTAATTAATTATTAAAGAACGTTTTTTATTAGTAACCGGGATCTGTCCTCTATAGCAGTCTCAATTTCATCAACTTCGTCGTCGTCGGACTGACGATGATCTCTGACATCAAGCGCTTTTACATGGAAAAAACGTAAAAGAACAAGCGAATACTTTTTCCCATCTCTCTGGAAAGTTTCGAGTATAATTTCTTAAAATGGAGTCCTTCCTGACATCGCTCCAATCATTGAGCCATTCTTCGATGTCTTCAGAAGACCACAAGCGGTGACCCCCCCAAATCGTTTTGCATTCCGTCGAGAAAGTCAGTGGTCGGAATGAGCAAGTTCTGGAGAATATGGCGGGTGGGGTAAAACCTCAGATTTCAGCTTTTCTAGGTAATTTTTGACAGCTACAGCCGCGTGGGACCGAACTTTGTCATTTTGCCAAATCACCTTGTCATGGCTTTCAGTCGCTTTTGACCATTTTTCACGCAATGCACGACTAAAAAGGCATAAGTTGTAGTTGATAACGTTTCCCATCAATGGTTTAGCAGCTCATTGTACACCACACGCGTCTAGTCCATCCATATGCAGAGCGCTACCTTTGAATCGGAAATGGTTTCTTTGGCGTCGATGTAGACGGCGATGGAACAGGTTCATCAGGCTTGTTTTCTCCTTGGGATTATTGCAATTTACCCACATTTCATTTCTAGCCACAATCCGGTGCAGAAAGCCCTTCCTTTGATGTCTTTCAAGAAGCAGTTCCGAGGTGAAAAATCTTCGCTCGACATCTCTCTGTTCCAATTTGTACGGCAACCAATATCCCTGCTTTTGAATAAATCCAAATTTCTCTAACCGAACGGAAATTGTTTGTTGAGTCACTCACAATGATTCTTCGAGTCTACTTTGCGCCTGGCTCGGATCTTGATCCAGTACCGTCCCCAATTCCTCATCTAAAAACTTTTTGGGCTGCCCAAGACGGTCTTTCTTTTCAACATCAAAATCAGCACTTTTAAAGCGTCGAAAACACTCTCTGCATGATTTGGTATGGTCGGAGCATAAGCTTCTACAAGCATTCCATGGGCTTGGGCAGCACTTTTCTTCGAATTAAAAAAGAAACTCGAACTTGAGTCAAACGCTGTTTATTTGGGACAAATCCAGACATTTTCGCCGTTGTCTAAAACAGACGCTAATGCACACAAATTATTGCTTACACATGTCACACCTTTTAACTGAAGTAGGTAACCGCTACTAGGATTAACCGCAAAATGCGTGGGGGGCGATAAAGGGACCAAAATAATTTGATCAATGTCTATGAAAATGGGAAAAATGGGATTACATTAAACTGAATCTTCGGAGCACTAAAACCGTTGAAAGGAACAACAACTCATACAGTAGTCACAGTCACACAGTCATTTTAGAAGCCATGCGTCATTATAAGGCACATTTATGCGTCTACACACAACATTTATGCCTTAAGCTCGCCACACATGCCAAAGAACTTCAATACAGCCGAAAACGCCTTTGTTTTAATTATTTGGCGGAAGATCTATGTCCGCCAACTCAAACTGCGATGACTTCAAGTAACCAGACCCACTAGATGACGTTGCAATTTCTAAACTTAAATTCCTTTAACTCTGGAATGTGATAGGATGGGCGTTCACCTTCGTAAGTGTGTAGACTCATATGCTGAAGGTTTCAGATTCGTCTCCTGGACTGGGCCACCTTTCAATTCACATTTTTCATGGCACCAAGTCTTTGGAGTTGCTCACTCCACAACACTCAAAAATTGATCAAATTTAGCCGTTCGGCGACGACAATTTATTGAGGTCCCTTTTGCTGATGAGAGAACTTAAGAGCGCACAACAAGAGTAGTTGCTGAAGAAATTACCCTCAGGTACGGCTGTACCCCGCAATGTAAGTCTTGCAAGACAGAAGTTCAGCATTTCAGAGCTAAGATTGGCTTTCTATGAAATTTGACACTTGTGAACATCGAAGGTTTCAGCGATAATTAAATAAAGCGATTAAGTTTGTGGATAAACATTTAAGAAAATACAGAAAGATTCTAAATACACCCTTTTTGTGTTTTTTTTTTCGAAAATCCAAATTCGAGGATTCTCTTGATAGCTGGACAGAATGTCAAGCTCCTTGTATCAAAATTCTAATTGTGAAATAATCAACAAATGGGAGTGTTGGATGAAGCGTTGTCGATGAATGAAGTTTGAAACTGAAATAAGGCACTTAACGATTATTGCTGAACCCTGGTTAGGTTTTGAAAATTTGAAAACATATGAAGTGTGACAATAATTTCGCATTGTGGTCCAGCAATAATGCGCGATTTTAACTGTGAGTCGCACCTTAACGTCAAGTTTTCTGGCCAAACTAAATTTGACATTTCTTAGTTTCAGGATTTGACAAATTCAACAATGGAGATGTGGACAACGAAAACGCGCTTTGAGATTGTTGAAGCATTTTATACAAATGGGCGTTCAAATCAAAATACATTTGGTGCACTTTGAGATTTTTTTTGTTCAGCATAACCAACCAAATGTGTCCAAAATCCGTAGAAATGTCGCCGAGTTCATTCGCGATGGTGTGGCAGACATCAGCCTCAACTCGTCGTCGTGTCCAGCACTTGAACGTCTGAAAAACATCACTGATGCGAAACTCTGAAAAAAAATTTAACGCCTACGAGGTTCAATTGACTCAAGATCTGTAGCCTACTGAGCATTTCAAGCGTCGTCAATATGCCGAATGGTTGGTTAAACAGACGGAAGTGAAGGGTGCCTCTGCAAAGAAAATCATCCTCAGCTTCGTTCATCTGATTTGGCCCCGCTGGGCTTGTTTTTTTGTACGTATGGCAATAAGAAAAGGACCACCAAAGAGTCAAAGGATGAGGCAATTCGACACATTAACTACATTGTATCTCAACTGTGTCTCAGAGTCATTGAAACTGTGAACCATCGGAGAGAGGTGTGCTACTAAAGCCATGGCGAGCATATGGGCAATGCCTAGCACAATTGTCATAGATCCTCCTATCAAAAAAAAAAAAATATTTAAATAATTCTCTGAAAACGTTTTGTTGTATTTTGTTGCTTTTTTGCTCTTCATTCAAGGCTTCATAAAAGTGTTACAGTCATCGGATTTAGTTCAAATATGCGCCGTTTTGTTCGATAATCTGTTTCCATCTAGACGGCAACTTCATAAGACCCCCCTCGTAGAAGCCCCCCACCTTATTTGCGAAGAACTCGGACAGCCACTTTTCACAAGCCTCTTTTGAGATCAATTTCACACCACCAAGGGCGTTCGCCATGGACAGGAACAGGTGGTACTTACTTGGCGCTACGTCCGAACTATATGGTGGATGCGATAAAACCTCCCATCCGTGCTCCCGTAGCTTCAGACGAGTCATCAACGAAGTGTGTGGTCTGGCGTTGTCCTGGTGGAACACTACACCCTTCCTGTTGGCCAATTCTGGACGCTTCTGGTTGATTGCCTGCTTCAAGCAGTCCAGTTGTTCGCAGTAGATGGTAGAATTAAGCGTCTAGCCATATGGGAGCAGCTCATAGTGGATCCATCCCATCCCACCAAACACACAGCAAAACCTTCCTGGCCGTCAATCCTAGCTTGGCCACTGTTTGGGAGGATTCAACGGCCTTCAAGCACGATTGTTTTCACTTGATATTGTCGTATGTGATTCATTTTTCGTCACCAGTCACCATCCGCTTCAAAAATCGGCCAAGTTCGTTCCGTGTCAGCAGCATATCTAAGGCGTTGATTCGGTTCAGAAGGTGCGGCACCCAAACATCAAGCTTTTTTTGTATCCAGCCTTTGCAGATGGCTTAAAATGATTTGGTGACTAACTCCCATCTCCTGGGCGATATCACAAGATGCCACATGCCGGTCTAACTCGATGATTTCCATGATTCGATCGGTATTCGTCGTCACAGGTCTTCCGCCGGCTGGCTTATCCATGGTGTCGGTTTAACCGGCTCTGAAGGGTCGAAACCATTTCTCCGCGATTCGAGGTGATAGAGTACTATCCCCCAAAACACCATTAATCTCACGGAACGTTTCTCTAGCGGATTTACTTTTAACGAAGGAAAACTTTAAAATAGCGCGAATTTCGGCGTTAGTGAACTCCATGTTTACAAGTCTATAACTGTTGAACGCAATATCCAGGCTAACCACGCATAGCGTCGTTTTGTAGGTTATGTCAAGACCTTTCAAATGATGTATAGTATTGCCAGATACGAGCTCTGTAGCGCTTTGTACATAGCCAGGAAATTCAAAAGACAAAAAGGCGGAAGGGAGATATGACAACCTTATATTTACAAATGTTATCGTGCGTTTTCCTCGGAGACACGCTTTCTACGCCATCAGCCAAAGAGGAAGCACAGCAACTAAGTTGACGACGGATCTTCACAATAGGCGGCTCAACCTTTGAGGCAGGTGTAGAAAAATATCCAACGTCGAACTACACGGAATGTGGCTGTGGCTTAGCGCTTAAAATGAATTATTCATGCGACTGAACAGCTTAAGCTTGAATAATATGAAGTAAATCAATAGAGGACGTGCTTAATGATGCACCCAAAGGAAGACGCATAGAGTCTCGGAATGGTCAAGGTCAGACAACTGAGAAAGGACCTTAAGGGCTACAGAACGTGCTGGCAGTGGAGTAAGTTTCAATCCTTCACTTTTTTTTCTTATTTCATTCCGTTCCTTTGATGCGCACAGCTAACTACATGTGTGCGGGTGGACGAGATCCTTGCTGTTTGCTGCATTACCCTGTTAGCTGAGAAAGAAATTGTGACCATACAAACAAAATTGGAGGAACAGTGTTTAACAAAATTTTAATGGAGTCTAAAAGGCGATGATGACAATGATGTAGGACTGCATTTAAATTTAAGCAGACTGTAAGACACCTGGCGCTCATTTGTTGAATTGTCATAGGGTGTAGCACGTCCTCACACCGTCCCTCTTCCGCACAACCCATCCTCATCAGTGATCCACTCCACCTGTTCGATTGAATTATGACTTTAGACCGAAGAATTCTGATCCACCCTATACGACAGATTTTTGTCAATGAAACAGGTCCTACGACAGCACCTGCTCCCTGCTCTCCACCTAATCCCATCTCATATCTATCACTGCATGCACCGCAGATTGCATGTTTGTGACTCACCTCACAACAATACGCACGCAACACCTCGCCACAAAGAATTCTATTCACCTTCTAGCACTTCCGTCGCAAAAGGACAATGCATCAAGTCAAGATTGAAATCTTGTTTCCTCATCCTCATCCCCCATGCCGGAGGAGGGAGTTTTGTATCTCTTTACTCAGAAATAAATCGCTATCGGCCACGAAAATCAGGTGCACTGCTGCTGCTGCTGCCACTAGCGCTGGATTTGTTCGCTCTTCCAGGACGAACCGTGCATGCGCCCGTCTATAGACACGAGTGATTGAATGTGTGTGCCTAGCAAATAGAGGTTGCGCACAGCACGAGAAAAGAAATGTCATAAATTACACCCGAAAAAGTAAAGGATTCCCAAAAATATCAACTCTACCTGGGACACAATTCCTACGTGGATCGGTGTGCACTCACGATTTCATCTGTCCAACTGTCCGCCGAACTGCTCTGCTGGCTAGTTGCGTCTGTTGTGTATATTTTTTCCCCCTGTTTTCGTGCCTCTTCCCCAAGCGAGTCCGAGTCGCAGTCGGTGGAAGCGCACACTCTCCTTCACGTCGACGTCGTCGTCGTCGTCGTCGTCGTCGTCGTCGCCATCGTCGTTGTCACAAAAACACAAAAAAGGAGCGCGCAGCAAATCCATAAAAAGGAAAGGAACCCCTAAAATGGAGATAAGACGCAACATAACTCAACTGAGCTGTACTGGACGGCCAACCGACCACCATCTCCGCCCGGTCGAACGTCCATTTCACCGCCAGAACGAACCGAACCATTTTTTCCCTCGTTTTTGTTTCGTAGTTTTTTCTTTTTGTATCTGCTGCTGTTGTTCTCGAATCAATTCTGGGCGCTGCGCTGAAGCCACTTTAGGACGGATTTTCATTTCTCAATGAACATATTGTAGATCTAGAAGAAATTTAAAAAAAAAAAGAAAAAATCAATTGTATCTCTCTGTGCGTGGAAGGAAGGAGGGAGACGGGCAAGGCCTGCCAACAACAGCGGCACCACCAACACAAAAGCAGCACCACCAAACGCGCGGCTCTCAGCTCTCCACTCGGCTCGGCCGCAGTAAGTCGACGCAAGTCGCAAACGGCAACGACAACGACAGCGACAACGACAACGACAATCACAAAGACGTCACCATCAGCGAAGCGACATGAATCGAGTTGAGTTCTCTCTACCGGAAGCCCCCAAACGTGATCTACCGAATAGGTTGGAGGAAAGATGGTACGTGATTCAACAGAAGGAGCGATGACTTTGAGGCAAAAAAGTGACATTACGAACATCAAAACCATCAAAAACGTTTTACGTTCTACGTTTTTGTCTGTATCTGGTACTGGCTGGCTGGCGGGCGTGTGTTTGTGG
Organism: Eristalinus sepulchralis; assembly: GCA_944738645.1. Lineage (NCBI taxonomy): Eukaryota > Metazoa > Arthropoda > Insecta > Diptera > Syrphidae > Eristalinus > Eristalinus sepulchralis. The sequence goes on along the minus strand of OX122885.1, from coordinate 31,569,452 downwards.
TGGTGCTTCTCCCCTGACTGTTGCTGGGCTTCGTGTTCGTGTTCGGCTTCGGGTTTGGGTTTTCATTTTATTTTTTTCCATTTTTTTTTTGTTTTCTTCATTTTAAGGTCTTTGTCACAATGGAGCGCGGTGCGTGTGTGCCGGTGTGCGTTTTGAGCTCGCCTTAACCGTGATGAACCCTTAACGAGTCTTGAGATCCCCGCGCGTCAATGCTGCAGAGCCGTTTAGCTGGTTGGTGATTTCGTGCGAATATGGGCTTCTTTTTGAATACGAGATCCCGCTTTTGGTGGTGGGCTGTCTTTTGAATTATCTTCGCCGTCGACTTTGAATGACCGAGTGACAAGTCCACTGCCCGAGTGTCGTTTGTGCGGCAGTCGTGTCCTGTTGGGATTTCTGCGAGAGAAGATGAGAGATTCGTAATTGTCTTCTTCCTCATGGATGCAGATGTTTGACACCTGGCTTGGACAGGTTCGAGTTTTTTTGGCTCATGAGAAGTAGTCCTGTCATCAAGCAATTGGATCAGTTCAGCATGATTTGAACCTTAGAAAAAGGGACGGGGCGAAGAGCTGAATAGACTAGCGTGCGCAAGTCCCTTTATGCGTCGCAGAAACTTTCTCTCAAGGATACCACAGCATCGGCTTGCTCTTCCTCTTCCTACCAGTTCGCTTGGGACTGGTAAGTGGTGGAAGAGTAACCTCTTAGGGAACGATATTGGTCGTTTGCATTGGGGATGTGGAACATATTGATGACGATAGCAGAGCTAACGTTAAGCTCAAGGCCTGTAGAAACGCGTTATCTTCTTCTTCTTCTTTTACTAGCGCCATAGTCTGGGGTGGACTTGGGCTTCAACCAACATGCCTCTCCAGCTAGTACGATCTCTCGCCAGCTTCCTCCAATTGTGCACTCCAAGTTGGTTGAGGTACTCTTTATCTAACTCAAAGTTAGATTGTCTACTATGACCTTTGTGCAAAATGGTCTGTAATGGCTGGCTTTTCACCCGACAACACACAGTTGGTGTTAAACTCGTAAACGCTAGGAGCCACTCCTTCCGCCTTTCCATCGATTCCCGTAAAGCGTCTATGAGGGCCTGTTGGGAAGGCACTACGATTTCGATATCATCTGCAAGCCCCGCAGGCGTGCTGAATTATTAGATCATCCGCACTATCACTCCAGCATCAAATAGAAGAAGCAAAATGGCATCGTATTTCCCTGGCCGGAAAGATGAAGATCCGGTGAAGATTTCGAATGGCTTTGGTGCTGCAAGTGATTCATTTTTCAAAATTGCCACCAAGTTGAGTTAGTCATTGTGCTGATGGAGTTTGGTAGTGCGCCCATGAGCACCAACTTAGCATCCTCTTCTATTGACAAGTTTGTAGATCATTTGTAGTCAGTTTAGAGTGTTTTCAAGGCGATCGTAGGCTTTATGAAGGATGACCAGTAAATAATCTGCATTGAGTGTGAGGAGATGAATGAAAATCCAGCGTCGAAGGGAGAATGGGAATCCGGCGTTTCCTCTTTCTTCCGCGAATGTAGGAACGCGTCACCGTTTCCCTTCTACTTGGCGCCGGTGAAGAAGTGAGTATTTGCTGGACACATGGAGGTGTGAAATTCAATTTATTGTAAGGGGTGTCCCAACAAGAACGCAAGATATAAATTTTAAATAAAACGCAAATATTTAAAAAAAAAATCGGGAATTCTTTATTATGTGTGTGAAATAACTCATTGGCCAGATGGCCACCACGGCTTTGCTGGCACATACGCGATCTCTTAATGAACTTTTCAATGACCGTTTTGTATAAATGCTGCGGTATTTGCCAACTTCCTCTTTCAAGGCTTGAGTCGTCGTCGGCTTATTCGCATAAACTATCGACTTCAAAAAACCTCAAAGAAAAAAGTCCAATAGTGTTAAATCGCACGATCTAGGCGGCCAATTGGTCTCCAAAACGCGAAATAACACGACCGATAAATGGCTGATGCAACAATTGAATTGTTTCTCCGGCTGTATGAGATGTGGCACCGTCTTGTTGAAACCACATCCCCTTCACATTCATCTCTTCAATTCTAGGCACGAAAAAATTGGTTATCATTTCACGATACCGAACACCATTGACTGTTTGCGCTTGACCCGACTCATTTTCATAAAAAAGGTCCAACGATTCCTCCAGCCCAAAATCCACACCACCCAGTGACCCGTTGAGGATGCATTTGCTTCTCGGGAATCACTCGAGGATTTTCCTCGCCCCAAATGCGACAATTCTGCCTATTGACGAAGCCATCAAGATGGAAATGGGCCTCGTTACGTGTCTCTCCAATACCCAATTAACGAACTCCGTTCGCTGTGCATGGTCAGCTGGCTTCAGTTCCTGACTCAATTGAACTTTGTATGCATGAAGCTGCAAATCTTTCGTCAAAATTCGCTGCATAGTGGATTTGGAAACACCAATTTGCTGAGCTCGGTATCGAATTGACGACACGTACTGTTGCGATATTTTGAATCGATCAACCTGGTTGAAGGCGCGTTGTTGTCTTTACATCAGTTACAGATCCAGTTTCAGCAAATTTTTTCATTAATCGCTTTACAGTTCACTCTTTTGGAGCATTATTGCAACCCCAAATTGATCGCAATTTGCGACCATTTTGGTAAAACAATTTCACAATGAGAATGCGTTGTTCAGTCGTGTAGCGCTCCATTTTTATTAACCTTATACCTTCTACTAACAAACAATAATATTTTTTTAATTGTCAAACAACGACAATTCGATTGGCGCCAAATTTAAATCTTGCTTTCTTGTTGGGACACCCTTTACAAACTTGGAGACACGACGTTTTCTGTTCTAAGTCTGGAGGGATACGTTAACCTTTTTAGTGTTGTCCATCCTTTGTCGGCTTGCTCAGCGTTTCAGCTTGCCTCATAGCTTACTCTTACACACGGCGATTCCTGCTCCGTATGAGGCGTACACAATCTCCTAACATAAGGCCCACTAGCATCCTAATCACAGTATTGCTGAAAAAATGTTTTTCTTCGTTATTTTCTAGAGATCCTCCCGATGTCCTTATCATGTCCAGTCATCCAGAGAATAAGTGAACAGTTGTGAAATTAAAGAAGAATGCACATACTTGGGTTTGTATATCCTTTCAAATAGGGGATTCATACTAACGTGCACCTCATTTCCGGGATCTGCTAAGTGAAAATTCGGTCTATAGTCAATTTGTTGGAGTAGAAGTTCCTCTGGCACTGCCAAGTAAAACCTCTCTAGACGCTCAGGCAGTGTGCTGGGCAAGATCTTGTAGGTGAAATTTAACAGGGATAAGTCTCACATGGCGCGGAAACCTTGACGTTACTCAAAGCGGATGAGGAAGACCTTTGTCTTTTCGAGAGAAAGGTTTTGCGTGCGATTTTTGATTTTGTTTGCTTTGATGGCATAGACTGTACAGAGACATGCGCTTAGTGAAGTGTCTTCGGATACAACGCTTAAGATGGCTAGGCCATGTAGAGCGTATGGACATCACTGTTCCGACCAGAAAACTATTTGAATCTAAGCCATTGGAACAACGCAACAGAGGTCGGCATAGGCTAAGGTGGCGCACACAAGTGGAGAAGGATCTCAACCAATTTGGAATGCGCAACTGGCGGCAGCTGGTGAAAGATCGTGCTGGCTGGAGAGGCATGTTATTTGAGGCCCAGGTCGACCCCGGACTGTAGCGCCAAAAAAGAAGAAGAAGAAGTCTCACACGCCTTTTGATTGATGAAGCATATGAGCGCTAGTGTGCCAGTCGTCGTCGTCCTAGACATGATATGGCGCATGCTGCCCATCGGCCTATTGGCGTTATCTTTAAAGAGTCCGATGGCAAGTCATCCGAACTTCAGCTTTGTTCACCTTCAGCTTTTTAACACCTGCGCCTCCTCCTTCAAGCTGGCCGAATGCACAACGTTTCAGGATTCCTTTCCTGAACTTCCCCATGTGGGCAGAGTTGAAACATTTTTCCTCTTTTTTTCTGGGTGGTTTTGTCAAGGGAATGGTCACTGTGGAGTAGTCGGTAAGTGCATCGCCTCACACGCCGATGTTCTAAGTTCGATTCCCGGACTAAACGCATTCTTTTCATGGCACTGCCTCTTTCGAGTTGCTGATAACACTCAAAGACTACTCATTGTCTATGAAAAGCTTCTTAAATCTCACAGTTCGGAATCGGCAAAAAATTTTAGATCCCTTCTAATTGTGAGAGGACTATAGGAGGCACAACACGGGTAGTTGATGCAAAAGCTAGGCCTTGGTCCCTTGTGAGCTGCAGTGCCATTCAAACCGTCAGATTTGCTATTCTTACTTGTCTTGTTCAGGGGGAGGAACTTCTTATGGGAATGAAGTCTGCGCAAACATTCGGAATGTCTTGAACCAACCACAGCCTTGGACCAGGCACAGCCTTGAACCAGCCACAGCCTTGAACCAGCCACACCCTTGAACCAGTCACATTTCACGTTTGTTTGTTGCCATTCTTTGTACCGGTTGACACCGTGTCTAAGCCAGTGACAGTTTTAGATTTGTTGTCTGCAGTCAGTGGGACTCGAAGGGACTGAGTCCAGGAAGTATGTAAAGTTTTTCCCTTTGTTGTGTTTGGCAAGAAAATGTAATGCAATCTAGCAGGCTCCCTTTGTTTGTGTGCCATGCTTCTTTTCTTTATCTAAGGCGTTTTGTGGTCCAGTGTTGGAGTGCCATTGGGTAACATCGGAATCAAATAATCTGCAGGAACAGTACCGCTTAACAACGATGTCTGGCACTGAAGTTTGGTCTTTCAAAGAGAGAGAAGGTTTTAGTCTTGGCACAAAATATGCCAAGTTGAGAGATGAAATTTTGTGAAACGCCAATTTTTCCAAACCTGGAGTTGGTTTCTCTTTGTCGCTCGTTCACAGACAGCAGTCATGTGCTGGTGTTCTCCTGCTGAAGCCACAAAATCTGGGGATATTTTCAGGACACTGAACCAATTTTGACTGCCGTTTGGCTTGGCATCACTGACCAAACAACGAACGATTCACTCAACAGATGTTCACCACAAACTATCTGCTTTCACACGTGAACAGCCCGCGTAGCCACCTGCCTCTACATCTTTAAGTGCAGAGCATGGAATCAAAGATTCCAAGTCAAATTAATCTTCCTCAGACCTTTAACCACCCGCAGCACTCGCAGAGATCAAACAGCCTTCCCCAAGAAGGCCAGTCACAAACTTTTATCTCATCACCAGCGAGTGTCGCTCATGCCGAATGGACTCCGCTCCTTCACCGGCGTTTTAAACTCCTGCAAAGATTTCGATTTCTTTGCACTGACAGCCGGGATTATGTCACATGATTAATGCCAAGAAATGTCTTCTTAAAAGCATCTCCCACCACCACCCCATGTCCTGGATGCTGTGTAATTACAACTGAGATTGGTAGAGAATAATTCCTTGGCCAGGCCATAAACGCAATAAAATCTACCAATTTACAGCCCCTTCGGAGCCGTATCCTGGGCACATGTGTGGCGGCGATTCAAGAGACCAATTGTGCGAGCGTGTGGGTTCCATTTGAAAAGTTTTATTGCTGTGTCGTCTCTCTGCCGCTTTTGAAATCAGAGTTAACCCTTTTTTGCACCTTGTAAACGGAATTTGGAACGTACGCTCAGTTACCCACAGAAGTCAAGTGAGCCTCACCCCCCTCCCTCACCCTGCAGCGGCGTCAGATAACGTCAGACACACACTCTCCTTTGCACTCGTTCGCGCTCCGTATCGCACGTCTAACCCCGCAACCCCGGAGAGTGGATCGCAATGGCCTCGGGCGGGCGGCACACTCAGTTATTATCTTTACGGCGGAAACTTTATGGATATAAAACGCACATTACACACACTATCTAGATTCACCCAGCAACCCTTTTGCAGTGACGACGCAGAGGGCGGGGGGGATGGTTCTTGGGTGGTTAGTTGGTTGGTTGGGCGGTTAGTGTAATACATTGGCAAGCCGAGGCAATGGCGTCAAATTGTTTGGGGAAAATGGAAAATTAATTTTCATTTGGCACAAAAATTAAAACTCTCATGAATCCTTGCCTTTGAGGGGGTTGAATGGCGAGCAGTTGACTTGACAGAGCCTGCAGGTCTGACACTCGAATTTATTAATTTTAATTGCTCCGCATAAAGGGATGATTATCGCCATAAATTACGGGGCAGCGGCGTGTATCGCCAGCGACGGATCTTCATCTCGTGCAGACAAATTGCGCGGCAGATGGATGGGATTCTGGTAATTCACGATCGTCCTCTTGCTTATGATCATAATCATCGGGATTCTGTGTGTGTGTTTGTGTGTTGGATCGGTTTGGAGTGGAATTATGCAAATTGGCGGCAGCGGGACCCAGAGGCGTCTAAATCGGGTCGCTCTGCTGCGATGCGTGGACAGTGCACCGCCGATCGCCGCTCTAATCTCAGGGATATCCGTGACTAAGATGCCTCTCAGACTCACTCACTGTCTGCCGGTCGGCGGTCGAGACCTGGCTCGCAAGGATCCGGGAAACAACTTAATAAGTATGTAGGTCAGAAATTGATTGTTGGCACGCGAGTAATTTACATTTCGACGGAAGGGTCGACTCGTTTGGGCAACAACAACGGCGACGTCAAGGATAATTTATGCCACTCTTTTCGTTTTTGAGTGTGTTTGTCAAATCACGTTTTGTTTTCGGTGTCCGCGTAACTCTCGTTGGTCCTTCATTTTGCGCGCCAACTCCGTTTGGGGAGTGTAAGAGGACGTGATGCTCTTGGGTAGCTCATTAAACACACTCCTCGCCTAGACACGTGAAAGTGAGCCGTCGGTTTCTATTTTTTCTTCCCTTTTAATTAAATTTTCAAAATTGGTTGGTACACTGTTGCGACGGTATCCATTTGCGCTCGCGAAAGGGTGGACAGGTTTGTTAATAAGCAGCAAGTGGGCTAAATGTTTTCTAATTTACGACAGCGTAATAATTTGTGTATTTTTGTCCTTGCCTCTTGTGCGTTCTCTTCGTTCTTGGCAGGGTAAAGGGGTGGCGGCTGTGCACTGAGAAAGGCGGTAAGCGGGCTTCTCAAATTTAAGTGCAACCTTTGCGAAAGTTGATGAGGCGAAACGAAAATTTACGGACACAACTGTCGCAGGTTGTCCCAGCGTCTCGTGCCAGCACTTAAAGTTATTGTTCAGGAATTGAACCTAGGATCTACGGCATGTGATTCGAAAATGCTTAGCAGAGCATCACGACGGTCTCTGTATGCTCGTATATTGCGCTATGTTTGAAGTAAGTGGACGGAGACCACAGTTTAAGCTTCAGTTCGACACCTAAGCATAGCGTTTGCATTTTTTGTGAATCTGAGAGATGAGACATATGTTCAATTAGAAAGAAAATTCCAAAAAAAGATTGAGAACAGCAGAACTGATTGTTAGACTGCGCATTGAAAGCTTAAGCTCGGATTCAGTTGAACTGGATTTTGAAATTGTTGCTAGGAAACTTAGCGTAGAAGAGCTGTCATTTTCGAAAACTTGAGCCATTCCATTTTCTGTAGTGAGACTAAGGGTCGAGTCTCTTGACTTTTCTGTACATACGAAAGAGGGTTCAAGGTGGAACGGATTGGCATTCCTATTACAGGAGAAAACTGACATATTGAGTGAAAAAGACTAAACATAAGGTTCTAACGAGTCAACTGATTCGCAGTAATAATGCCGCCTATCCTGACTTGTCGCTCGCTTTGCAATTCCATCTAGTAGGAGCATGGGAGACCATCAAGAATAGAAGGCAGCTATAGCTCAGGCTCAAACCGGTCATTGGTGGCAGGCCTAATACATAAACATGCACAGATGCATAGAGGCCTATGCGGAGACCTTCTTAAGTCACCTGAAGAAGATCAGGATGGGCGCAGGCACAAATCGACACTCACCATAGATTTAAGGGCCACATAGGACATCGTGCATAGAGACAAGCTATACAGTTGTGGTATTACTCCCAACGTCGTCAGTTGGAGAGCTCTTGCTGCTCCGTGAGAGTTATAGTTATAGGTCCTTCAATATGTTAACAAGATTTAAGACAAGGCGTCGGGCTCTCATGTGACTTCTTCTACATCATTCTTGAGAAGATCGTGCGAAACTCCCAAGCCAACACCAAAAGCATGATCTTCCCGAACTCTATTCATCTCTTGTCTTAGACGAATGACATTGACGTGATTGGAAGCACAAAGCGTGCCGTCGATGAAGGGTCTGCTGCTATTGAAATAGAGTCGGCTAAAATGCGTCTGACAGTAAACGAGGGAAAATCAAAGTACATGCTGTCATCAAGGAAGGACGCAGAACATCTACATTTCGGACTAGGCGTTACAATGAACTGCCAAGATTTTGAGGTAGTAAAGGACTTCAACCCAAGGCCCAGGTCCATCCCGGACTGTGGCGCCATAAGAAGAAGGGACTTCAACCAGATCGTCTGAGCAGTAAATAAGGACGTCACTACCTTATCACTCTTCAGACTCCCTGTACCCGAGGTCTCCAGAGGCAATTGAGTAACTAAGCCCTCTCGCGAAACCAAGTTGGGTTTCTGGAACTCCTTCAGCATTCCTATGCAACCCTCAAACTAGTTCAAATTGAGTGGCACTGCAGTCCACAAGGGGTCAGGGTCTCGCTTCTTCAGGAACTTCTCGTGTTGTGCGTGCTAGTGTTATCGCTCGAATAGAGGGGACCTGCAGTTCATTGCCGTCTCCGAACGGTGAGTTTTTGAGAAGTTCTTCATAGACATTTTGAACTCTTTGAATGTTGTTAGCACGTCGAAAGAGGTGGTGCCGTGAAAAATTCGAGGTGCTCAGTCCTGGACTCGAACATGCGACCTTCGGCGTGAGAGTCGACACTTTTACTCACTACGCCACGGTGACTTAAGCAGAGCTATCGCGCAGAAAGTTGGACATTACCAAAAGCGGATGAGGAAGCCTTCGTCAAGTCGTCTTCTTCGTGTGATTTCTGGAGTAGAAGGTTCAACGAGGATTTCTACAGGCTGTACAGCGGCATGCGCCTAAACAAGCGTCTATCGATACAATGCTTGGTTAGGTCATGCGGCCATGGGAAAACGTCAACAGAGTACGACCTCGTCTGATATGGCACACGCAAGTGGAGAAGAACCAAGTTGTGGTGCGAAGTGGGAGGCAACTGGCAGGAGACCGTGGTAGTCGGAAGAGGCAAGTTGCTTGGGACTGTAATGCAATTCAAAGAAGAAGTTGGTGACATGGACATGGACTTATGGACTTTAGACTCAACCTTGCATGTCCAGGAATCAGAATGGTTGAAATAATTGACTCAAATTAATTATTTCAAATCGTAATCGCGAAAGGACTGAAGTACTAAGATAACATCTCAAAATAACCAAAGTTCTATGTCGACCTTCTGTTTCTTGATCTCCATTTCTTCATCTTGTCTCTGGGAAGGAAGAAAAAATCAGTTTCAATATCTATGTTATGTTGTGTGGAGTTTGTCTACCTCGGGACACCTTAGTGGAGATTCGGCGCAGAATCACCCTTGACAACCGGTGTTATTTCGGTTTCTCAAAACAGCTAAGGTCAACCTTCTGACTCCTGACGAAGGACTAAGATTCCACCTACCCGTACTCTTATATGGAGCCGAATGCTGGATAATTAGTAAATCGACAGAGCAGATTCTTGGTTCCTTTGAGAGAACAATTCTGCGACGAATATATGGTGCTGTCTGCGAGGAAGTCGAATGGAGGAGAAGACACAACCGCGAACTCTATGTGCTGTACCAAGATGTGCTGTTTCGAAAGGCAAAAAAAAGTCGACCACATCGAGTAAATGGACAACAACGCTTCAGCTAAGAGGATCTTCGAATCCCAGCCTCTGGGTTCGAGAAGGAGGAAGGTCGAACCTCTGATATAGAGACCAAGTGATTGCGGACGTTAGAGACTTTGATCTTGACACCTGGAAGTAGCGTGCCCGGGACCGTAAAGAATAGAAGGCAGCTATAGCTTAGGCTCAAGCCCTTCATGGGTCGCAGGCTTGATCCCTGTTGTGTTCTTAAAAGTTCCATTTTGTTTTCTAAATGGTGGAAACCAAGCTGAATAGTGACATCGGCGAAAGGACACTTGCCTCTTTCTTGAATTATTCTATGGCCTCCATCAGGAGGAAAGTTATGCTGTTGTAAGCATTGATCGTCGGGGTGGTAGGCGGTAAGCAATTCCTCCTCGTTTCACTCAAAACTTCCTTCAAGTGCCTTACATCATGTGTGCCCCAGGGCGAATTGACGTCAAAGGTAAATATGTCCTCTGTATTTTTGAGTTAAGACGTGTTGGAGACGGAATTTCGAAATCTCAAAAATTTCCAAAAAAGGGTGACCCACTGCTTCCGGGTCACCCGGAGTTGAATGACGATGTAGAGGAGTTTGAGTTGGAGTAGATGAAAATGCTCACTTGGTCTACGTTGATTAATATTTTCGGATTCTGGATTTTGGGAATGCTGCCCGCCTTTTCATAGAGAACCTCCCAAAACAAAAGATTGTCTGTAAGCCCTACCTGACTTACAACCCAGTCAACTGCCCTTCAATTCAGAATGAATGGAATGGGGTGATCTAGCCTAACAAACGACCACATCTATGTAGCTGCGCAGTAAGTACTCTTGGCAAGCGAGGCGGTAGTCTCAACAATCGCCAAGCCTTGTCAGTAACCATTTAAGACTTGTGGGCCACCTGGCCGATTTCAAAATCTGTCGTGTCCTAACTTTAAAGCTGTCAATCCGGAAGGCTGTTGTTTTGAAGAAAGGATTGTCCACCCATTGGACCACCTAACCCTGGTCGTGTGGCAAAATGGAACAAATGACAGCCCATTCGATTTGTTGAGCCGTATCGACTCTACGAAATTTTTAAAACAATTGGAAAGCAAGTCATTGACAAAGTTTCCTATTCTCAACGTTGCACAGGAACGGGCTTCATGCCATGTGCACTTGGCTGCCGGAAACCTAAAGACCGACCAACGCCTATCGACTGAAGTCTCAACGTCCAGTGCGTCGGTCGACGAGTTGATTGGTTGCTTGTCATCTATCATCCTGCTTGTCACTTTGATGTGCCAGAATTGCCAGCCCCTCTGCGTTGGCCAGCTTTGCACGCAGTTCCCCGCCAACCAACCGGGTGGCTACAATCGCAGCCAGTATGTATATTTTTAGAATAATAACAGCATCGTAATTTAATATTTTGTTGCCGTGGAAGCGACCCGGTGTTCGGTGTCGTTGCAAGTGATTGCCATTAGCTCCGCTGCATGGCGGACGACAAAAAAGGGGCAGAACGCGCGCGAAACAAAACAAAGTGCAAAAAAAACTCACAAGAACGAGCGCGCAAAAAAACAAAAACGCAAAGAAAACGTAATTAAATATGCAAATGGCGTTTGCACAAAGCAAAGTGTGTGTAATAGCTCGTTGGGCCTAAATGCAACTGGCATGAGGAAGTAATATGGCTGCTATTAGTCAAAGGGCATTTTGATAGCGCTCCAATGTGTGCCGACATCGACTTTGTTGCCATCAGCGTAGTCGTTGTCCGTGTCGCTGTCGTTTGCCGTTTGTCGTCGTCATTCCTGATGGTCGTGCGTCGGTTGGTTGTATTAAATGCGGTCGCCGCGCATACACAGAGGTGTTGCCTTCCACGAAATACTCGTACAACAGCAACGGCGAAAAACACAAAAAACAAAAATAAATAAAATACCAAACATAGTTCACTCTGGGGGTGCCATTGAACCTGACTGGCTGACGGCCCAGGCACCACTTGTTCCGCCAGCCAGCCCGACTTAATTTGCTTACGCCGATAAAGGATATGAGAAATTTGGTTAAGCACCACGTTACCTGCTCTCTAACGGACGGGAGAACCGATGGACTCACTCGGGGCAATAAAAATGATTTATGCGTTTTATAAGGAAAACTTTTTAGAGCAGTCTCTCAGTGGGCCCGAGAGATAGGTCAAACCCATAATTATTGGTTCAATTTCTCGTCGATGAGCGGCTGGGACAGACGGTCGGGAGGAACGACACAAAAACGACCAGAGATCCACAGAGCCAGAGTCCGTGCAGCAGCGGAGATTTCACACGTAGTTATGTCATACCGTGGCTACACATGCGTAGCTCTGGGGACCGGCGCGATGGTACGCCGAAACGGTCATCGATAATTATGGGTTTCAAGATACAAGATATTCACGTGTATTCCCCATATTCGCTGGTTGATTTGACGCTCAAGGGCGGCCGCCGTTCAAAGGCGGTTTCCCGAATTCGATTCGGGTTGATAAAGACAGAAGTTTACTATTAATTGTGTCTAATTGGGATGGTGGTGGTGGCGACGGTGGTGCGGTTACGGCGGGAGGGAGTGCCCCGACTGGCGGTCAGCTTTCTCCGGGAGAATTCGTAGACAATCTCATGCATGTGACAGGTGGCTTAAGATTTATTGCCTTTGTGGGTCCAGTGATAGAAGTGATTGAGTTTCACGTGTGGCGGGCTTTTTCCTTTTCCAACTCTGACAGAAGGAGAACTTGTCGATGAGAAAGTCCAGGTATTTGGTAGGCGCATGGAATCACATTTAGCTCTGTGCTTTCTGATATTGTAGGTTGCGCCTTGATTTCCTCGTCAAGTCTAGCTTGGAAGCTGAGATTATCGAGTGAGGCATTGCAATGTGGCGTACCTTGCAAGTTACGGTTGTAGTTCAAGAATTTAATTTGGTTGGGAGTGGAAGTTGAAAGTAATTGAAAGCTATTCTCGTTTTGGACATGTTCGATGTTCGATGTCAGAGACAATTGACAGATCTGGCGACTGTCAATTGTCTCTGTCAGACATATTGATACTTTCACCAGAGACTGTCAACCAAGCAACACTCTGCCCTAAGTCTACGTCTTAACAGTAACGCTTACAGCATGCGTTCGGTTCCATGGACCCAATGCTAAACGACACATTTCGGCCAAAACGACCTCTATTTCCCGTTCAATGTTGGCTCTGATCTTTTCTAGCGTCATTGGCTTGTTGGCATATACTAATGACTTAACGTAGCCCCACAGAAGGCAGTTAAGTCGCACAAACGAGGCGACCAATAGACTAACCCATTTCTTGAGATAACATGCTCACCATACTTATTCCAATAAATCGATTGTAACGTGTGCGGTAGCACCACCCCCCTCTAAACCACATGTCGTTCAAGTCCATATCTTCCAATTCCGGCTAAAAAATAGTCGGTAATCATGACGCGGTATTGTCGCCGTAGCATAGTAGGTAAGTACGTCGACTCAAGCGCTAAGGTCCCAGGTTCGATTCGCGGACTGAACACCTCGCATTTTTCACGAAACCACCTTTTTCGCCTTATCCATGAGAGGGCTTCTCAAATCTTGCCGTTCAGAGTCAGCAAAGAATTGTAAGTCCCCTCTACTCCTGAGAGGACAGCAGTACACATGATACGAGTAGTTGCTGCTGAAGCTAGCCTCTTGACCCTTGTTGCCAGTAGTGCGAATCAACTATAACCACACCGCGATAACCCAGATTATTCACACTAATGTGACGATGGCCCAGTAATTTTGCTCATTGACACACAAATTGAGTCAAAAATGACCTTTGCCAATAAAGATGATTTCGGGATGAAATCTATCATCTTGAGGCATCTTCTCGAGGACCCAATTTGGGGCAAACGTTACTTCAAATGGCCAACCGTCTTCAATTGTTGAGTCAGCTTGATCTTGTGTGCGCATAAACAAATATGCTTACGCAAAATACTTCCGAATGCGACCTTCTTCTTCTTCTTTTACTGGCCCTACAGTCCGGGACTTACCTGAGCCTCAAGAAACATGCCTTTCCAGCTAGTAGGATTTCGCTTAGTAACCACCTAACGTAAGTACCACACCGATGTACGCGCATAGGGTGTTTCATCGTGAGGTTTGATTTTCATTACGTCTTTTTTCAGCGATCACGTGTTACTCCTATCAAACTGTTTTGCCATTTTTGTTAAGTATAGTTTGGCAAGTAATCATGGAAAGACTTGCCCCCCCAGCAGTTCCTCTAAATTATTTTACATGTGTTACGAAAATCAGTGCTTTGTCAGCAATTTTTTTCCATGCGATTTGAGGAACTCCCCGTGAGCTTAATTAACCTACTGAGACAACTATTGCCAGTAATAATTCAACTGAGTGTCACTAAAGCCAACAAGGGAGGGGCCTTGTTTCTTCAGCAACTACTCGTGTTGTGCATGCTACCGGTCTCCCGCGAGTAGAGGAGTAGTACAACCTTTTGTCGTCTCCGAATGGTAGGATTTGAACTTTTGCATTGACAATTATTACTCTTTGAGCTTTGTCAGCAACTGGAAAGGGGCAGTGCTGTGTAAAATTCGAGGTGTTCAGTCCAGGAATCGAACCTGGGATCTTAGGGTGTGAGTCAATGCACTCACAAACTACCCTGCAGCGACCTCTAGGTCCAATGCCATTCGCAAATTTGAGTCCCAGTTTATATTCTTGGATAATAGTCGACCGGTTAGACAACATTCAAGACGTAGTGAAGAGACAATGTCAGTTGCACCGGCAGCGACGATGGACAGTTTTCAATTTGTGACCATTTATCAGTGACAGTTTTTCCTTTCATACAATACCCATCCCCATCGAGGGAACCATAGCCATCAAAACTCCCCTTAAACACTAAGTTCAAGCAGGACATCCGTTCCACAGATGTCTAAATGAATCAATTTCTTTCATTCTTCCTCGAATCGTTGCCGAACAACTGAGGACATCGTAGCAGACAATCATTCGACAGTCCTCGAGACCACTTAGCAAACTCCCTCCGATGGCCGCCACACATCCATAGACACACAGATGCCGGCCTCCTTCACGGATACTGCGGTTAACATGCGTCATCAACGGACGCTCATCACAAAATGGCACGTTTGCGTATAATTTTGACGGGCCAGCCGATGAGTCCTTAGCGGATAACAAGAACATTAAGCGATGCGCCAGCGCGGTCCAACGCAACGGCGCAACCATGCCGAGTGTGCCTTGAGTGGAGTAATTTACTTGAAAACGTGTAAATAAAATCCAACCAACAGTCATAACTCATACGCAAAACATCTCCGCGCTCGATCGTTGTCGTACGTGAACGCTGCGCTGCTGCTCAGCCGATACGTGTTGACAGTTCACAGACAGAAGACAATTCCCGGCGTGGATCCTGTGTGCCACAAAATACGATCATCAACGTCCTCCACGTTGGGGTTGACACATGCGCTGACTGCTGTCGCCAAGTTAAAAGCGCGTACGTGCATCCATCCATCCATCTCGTGCGCCGTCATCACCATCCGGGGGCCAGCGCTTCAATTACTTTTGCACTCTGCGAAATGGTGAATGAATGAGCAATCCTTACGATCGTGCTCTTGGCCGCCAGATAAGCTGCCGATCTCTCCCTAAAATATCATACCCGGATCTAATTCAAGCCGAAGGAGACTCGAGGAATGCGAGAAGCTACACAAAAACAATGTTTGATCGTAAAATCCACAAAAAAAAAAAACAAACAAAACTCGACGAAGAAAGAAAAAAAAAAAAAAACAGAAACGATCTTAACCACGGTTTTATGACATTTTTCGTTGTCTCTGCGCCCCGTTGCGATGGCGGCGGCGGTCGGAGGAGCTGGAGGGGCGGCATTGTTGTCGGTTGTTGTTGCTTCTGCCTTTGCGTCGGGAGCCAAAAAGCTAATTTGAGCCGAAAACTCGTCGAGCTGAGCTAGTCACAAGAATATTTACAATCCGGAAGCGATCCTTTGGCAAATCGAATCGAAACCGGTTGGGGCGATGGTGGTTGGCTGATCGGGAGAGCGAGAGAGAGATTTTTGTCGAGTTTTATGGGCGTTTGATGTTTTTACGAGTGCAGTTTGGGCGATTAGATGCCGCCATGTGGATGTGGCTTGTGATGACATTTCTGTGTCACCTGTAATCCGGTCGATGTTTTGCTCTGGAATGTGGAGCACGAGGGTGTGCTCATGACACTCTATCACAAATTACGAATTCCAAGTGAAATTCACTAACCTTTGGCTGGTTCGGCGCGGATCTGTGTGGTGGAAGGTGTGAGCTCATAAATTTGCTGTGACAATGGAATGAAGGGAAACTCTTCGATTTGCCATTAGGTCAGACAATCAGTTTCATTAGACTTTCCCCTCGTGTTGTAGCGGCGTGGGCTCTTAGTTTTTAGAAAACCACTCCTCTGCTGAGTTATTGCGCGTTTGCATATTTAAGCTGCTAGATGGTATGGATATGAGGGACAGAAGTTCTGCATAGTGTGACAGAGTGAAGCCTGGCTTAAATGATTAACAAGATCTCTTCCAGAAAGCGTCGTCATAACTTGTCATAGACACAGCGCATGACATCATATTGCAACAGGCCATAAAACCCCACTCCAAAATGATCAATATCCGGTGGAGTGGAAGTGTGTGCATTCTTCTCGGATGGGATCGGCATTTAAGTCAGCGCCAAGTCGAGTCGCTTTGTTGCCGGTGATTGATCATAAAAACGAAAGTCAGTCGAGGGCTGTGGTGAGATATTTTTCAACTGCATGAACGTCTGAAGTTTGACTTCCTCTGACTTTGGTGAGCTTCAAGACAAATCAATCAAGACAATCAAATGAGTAAAGTCGCAAATTTTTCTGTGGCATAGCCCCTGCTCAATTTGCTGACGAGAACGCGACTGAAGAACGTAACCATCCGCAAATTGCAACAGAATTATGATGCATATCATATATAATCGACTGGATGGCTCAACATTTCAAAAGTTTCCGGGGCCTAGTTGCTTCAAAACCCACTCATAATGTGCGTTCTGTCGTTCTCTCAAGATAGGGAGGACCTGCAAGCGAAAAACTCCTCGAATTGTGTCACAAACTCACAAACGTTGAAGGAAAGTCCATTCCATGGATCAAACATACACCTCCAGACCAGTGAGTCGACGTACGAAGCCATTACGCAAACAAAGTCAAAGATGCTTCGGTGCTCGCGGAATGGCTAAATAGAATGGAGTGAAAATTGCTGCCTAGAACACTGATGAGGTACACAGCATTGTCCATCTTTCAATTTAAATAAAACAAAGCGTGTTTCAAAAATGAAAGACGGCTGTAATTTGTTCGAAAGGTTTATCCTTTACAGTGTCGCTTTGGTTTGGATCTAAAGGATGTTCCAATAAGGACGTGCCTTATTTTACATAACACGAAAATCATTTGATATATTTTAAAAACTTTAGTATCCGCTTTAACTACAATCAAAACTTGACTTCGTTCATATGGTCAGCGGTCACGTTTGGAACGGCCGATTCCTTGGACCCGATGTTGAGCGACTGGGCCGCGCAATTCAGTCTAAACGGCAGCTATTCCGCGTTCAATGTTGCCTCTGACGACTTGTTGGCATGAGCCAATGACTTAACGTAGCCCACAGAAAGCAGTTAAATCGCACGAATGAGATGGCCAATAGACTGACTTATGTCTTGAGATCACACCCCATCATACTTTCAATTTAATAAATTGATTGTAACGTGTGCTCTCTCAGCGTCGTCTGTCCGGTCCACAAGAAAGGAGACCGACTGCGCCAACTATCGAGGGATTAGTCTCCTTCACATCGCATACAAGTTCCTTTCTGCCGTATTGTGTGAACGCCTGATAGGTCCTTATGTGTGTGGTTTCAGGCCTGCGAACTCCACCCTCGACCAAATCTTAACACTACGGCAGATCCTGGAAAAGATGCTAGAAGTGTAAATCGACACGCACCACCTATTCGTCGATTTCAAGGCCGCATATGACAGTGTGCATAGAGACAAGCTATACAGTGCCATGTCTAGTTTTGGCATCCCTACCAAACTCGTCAGATTGTGTAGGATGACGATGGAGAACTCTCGCTGCTCCGTCAAGGTCGGGAACGAACTCACCGAGACCTTCAATGTCAAAAAAGGTTTTAGAGAATGCGACGCACTGTCATTTGACTTCTTTAACTTCATCCTTGAGAAGATCGAGCATAACTCACATGTCAACACCAGTGGCACGATCATCCAAAAGTCAGTTCAATTGTTAGCTTACGCCAACGACATTGATGTGATTGGACGAACACAGCGAGCCGTGAATGAGGTGTTTGCTGGCATTAAAGCGGGTCAGGTGGTTAACGAGGATAAATCGAAGTACATGCTGTCATCAAGGAAGGACACACAACATCGGCGTCTCGGACAGAGCGTCACACTAGGCAGCAGAAACTTCGAGGTAGTCAAGGACTTCGTCTACCTCGGCTCCGCGGTAAATAGGGACAATAATACTGAAAACAAGAGCTCTCGCTAATCGCTGTTTCTTTGGCTCATGAGGCAATTGAGTAATAAAGTCCTCTCCCGAAGGACTAAGCTTGCTTTATAAAACACCTTGATCATCCCAGTCCTACTTTATGGCGCAGAAACCTGGACATTACTAAACGCGGATGAGGAAGCCCTTAGTCTCTTCTAGAGAAAGGTTTTGCGTGCGATTTTTGATCCTGTTTGCGTTTATGGCATCTGGAGGAGAAGATTTAACGACGAATTCTATGGGCTGTACAGCGACATGCGCCTAGACAAGCGATGGCTAGGCCATGTAGAGCGTATGGACACCACCGCTCCGGCCCGAAAAGTCTTCGAACCTGAGGCATTGGGGCAACGCAACAGAGGACGGCCTAGGCTAAGGTAGCGCACACAAGTGGAGAAGGACCTCAACCAACTTGGAGTGCGCAACTGGCGGCAGCTGGCGAAAGACCGTGCTGGCTGAAGAGACATGTTGCTTGAGGCCCAGGTCCACCCCGGACTGTAGCGCCACAAGAAGAAGAAGAAAAACATATGCTCTAACACCATCCTGTCGTCCATGTCCATATCTTCCAATTCTGGCAAAAAAATAGTTGGTAATCAGGACGCGATGTGGTTCCCGTGGCGTAAGGACATCAACTCAAGCCCAATGGTCCCAGGTTCGATTCCCGGACTGAATACGTCACATTTTTAACGGAACCGTCTTTTTCTTCTTGTCTATGAAAAGCATTTCAAAACTGGCCGTTCGGGGTAGAAAAGAACTGTAGGTTCCCTCTACTCGAAAGAAGACACTCCTACTGCTTCCTGCAGCTCTGAGACCTCCCTGGAGCTCCTAGACCTCCCTGCAGCTCCTAGACCTCCCTGCATTTCTTAGACCTCCCGACCTCCTTGCAGCCCTTAGACTTCCCTGCAGCTCCTAGACCTCCCTGGAGCTCCTAGACCTCCCTGCAGCTCCTAGACCTCCCTGCATTTCTTAGACCTCCCGACCTCCTTGCAGCCCTTAGACTTCCCTGCAGCTCCTAGACATCCCTGCTGTTCGTAGACCAGCCCGTTGTTCTTCGACCTCCCTGCAGTTCTTGGCTCTCCCTGCAGCTCTTCTTCTAGCTGCTCTAAGTCCTACTTTGTAGTCCATATACATAAATAGCACTTTGTCTCCTGTCGCTTCCGATCACTTCAAGTGATTGCAACTGCAACCCTGTAAGCAAGCTCGTTTCAGTTCTACTGCGGATGACTCTTGATTTCCAGTTCATGACACCTGTGAGATGCTGAAATGATATCTAGATTATATCAACGCAAAGTCGTGACTTCGCTCACACAATCCCCAGGCGGTGATGTTATCCCAGAAATGAACCGCCAACCCGGCGAGAAAGCAAGGTCTTCGTTAGTCATCCGTAACTTACTGTCTCACGTCCACATCACTCCCTAGCCGATAGCTAGCTAGCACTCCAAAACATACGCTCCCAGAACGAAAGTGAAAAGTGTGTCATGACATCACATTCCTATCGCGCGCACTCATCGACACTCATTGATGTCTTGTTGAACAAGTATTTGCACCCTTCAAACGTCCAACAACGAAGAAACCAGTTACCTGTCAAATTTCCATCAACTCGAGCACTTTATGTACCCGAGAAATGCACAAACAGCTGTAAACTCAACTCATCCTGACCCAGTACCCATACGGCACCACCTCCGGCCACGGCTAATGGTGATGTTCTAGCCGCTTAAGAGTCCGATTACATCAATTTCAATAAAAATTCAATTTGAATTACGTCGACGCTAATGAAGTCCACCATTCATTGCGGCAAAAAATTATTTTTAATGTTTTCTTTTCTACACTGGGCTGTGGGTCGTGCCTTGTGTGTGCGTGTGTGTGTGTGTGTGTTTTTGTCGTCGCCTTATAACCGCCAACTGAGTGACTAGCACAACCTGCACAAGCAAGCCATGCCAACCGGTTTTGCCGCTCATTACCATTCTCATTAAAGTTTGCCCGATGTAAGAGTGCTGCTTGCGATTATAATTTATGGCGTTAGGTAAACAAACGCATATACCGTTATTTATAGAAGACTTCTGTCACTCTTTGCAGCATGAGAAGTTCGAAAAAAAAAACAACAAAAGGACACCGAAACGCAGAGGCTCGTGCAAAACATGACGTCCTTGAGGGGAGCACGCCAAGCCTAGATACTGAAACCGCGCGCGCGCGCGTGTGTTTGTGAGTGTTCATAGATTGACCAATGAATGGGCAAACAAAAAAAAAAAACGAAACTCTCGACTTTCAAAATGCCATCTCAGCGCAAAGCGACATCGCTGAGGAAAGTGTGAGTATTTGTCTCTCCCGGGGTAGGCCTGGTCTCTAAGATCGGAAAGGAACCAAACATCGTAACCGCCGCGCTGCCCGAAACATTAAGAACGATAAAAGAATGCCAGTGGAGCCAACCCTCACAGCATTCGTGTGGTATTTCCTCTGTGCTCGTATAGAAAACACCTGTCGCATTACAATATTTATGTCCACCGGTAGACCTTTGGTTTCATTTCAAGTTCTCAGCGACAAGCCGCAAGACGACAGGCCAACGAAAACCAAAACAACTTCACAGAAGAAAAAAAAAACGCACACACACACGCACACGCGAACCACTGAAGAACGAAAGAAATACGCGCGCTTTTTGGGCAAGAATGACGCAAGTTTTTGAATAATATGCTGTCGCGAGTGTTGCGAGAACCAATCGACAACAAGCCCGCTCCCCAACCTGTTCATCATCGTCAGTATCGTCATTATCGTTGCGATCATAATGATCAGCAACGTCGTCGCCATCGCCATCAACATCGCGATCGCGACCATCGCCATCGCTCCATCGCTCCATCGCGCCATCGCTCTCTATCGATCGGAATTCACGCGTTTGAATTCGGTTTTTGAATTGACGGCGGACTGGAGGGTATTTGGAGACGATTGCGACACGCAAGGCAGCAACCACAACCGGGTCCACCACGTTTGGGCAATCAAATCACAGTGACAACGGCGCGAAAGAGAGAGGAAGACAGACCCCAAACCAGAAATCCAAAAACGATCCACGATCAACGATCACCGATCGTCGACGGTGACAACGACAACAAGAACGACAATCGTCGTCGTCGTCGCCGTCAATGATGATGACAACGATTCGCGAAAGACGCTCAGCACTCAGTGACTAGTTCCACACACACACACAGTCACGCTCACCTGTGCGAGCACAACAGATACGAGTTTATCAGCGCCGAAGATCAGTTCTTGATAAACAACGATTTGATTTGCAAAATTTCCCAGATAAGCTCGGCCATGTGCTCCGCTTTGAATATTAAGTGGCTACGAAGTCAGAGAGTCAGAGTCAGAGTCGGAGTCGGATACACCCCACCGCATGCACAGCGCGGGTATCTAAGACGTCAAAGCGTGATATAATCCCATCAACCGCTGCCGCCGACAATGTTGTGGGTGAGCTTGTAATGTAGCAGCGGCGACCCTCCGCCGCCGCCGCCGCACCCCCGGCACTCGGCGGAGTACCCTTCACCACATTGGGTGGCGGGCTTACATCAGCCTTCACGGGCGAGCGACCTGTGTGTAGGCCCAAAGTGTAAGCCACTTTGGTAGGCAGCACTCGATCGGCAGCCTGCTCGCGCGCAAATAGTTTTGATGTTTGCTGTCAACTGTCACCAGGCCACTGACTCACCGAGCAGTCGCCTGCTGCGGCTCGGATGAGTAATGGGAAGCGAGGCCAAAGTTGTCCGTCGTTCCTGCCAAAAATCCAATTCGACTGATCACTCAATTAAGCGCGAGTGCGCGCAAGATCGGCGCTAGCAGCTCATTTCCATTTCCTTGCCAGCCCCTTCAAGGTGACGGCTGGAAGCTGACGCATGGGTGTCGATCGGTGTCCGATCAGACCTAGGCAAAGCACAGGCATCAGCGATCGACAAGCGCGGAGAACTGACTGAGAGTGCAGATAATGCTCGTGGAATGCCTTGGTTCGTCCCACGCTGCACGGTTACAACGACTGCCTGTCTTGCGGCCGCTGTCGTCATGATACTCGCATGTCGTGCGATCTAAGCAGCGAGCGCTTAGAATCGGGCGCTGGAGCGCCCCGCGGAGGGACGCAAATAAAATAATTGACGCAAGAAAATTTCTATCGGAGATAGCGATTTTGTAATCGGGGCCTCAGCGATTTTTTTTTTCGTTTCGTTTCGTGTTCGAGTCGACATCTAACTACAGTTGTCACCACATAAGCACGGCTCACCGCTGAGTCTGAGCTGCTGGTGAGGTGAGGTGTTGGGGCGTGTTTCTTTTTTTTTTATTTCTGCGCTCGGACTATGAAGGAACACCCTTGTAACGAGTTTTTCTGGTTTCGAATAAATTAATTTGTTGTTTTTCATTTGTTGTTTTTGTTTTTACAGCTCATGCAGGCGGGTGGGTATGAGTGTGCGCGAGTGTGTGTGATCGGTGGAATGCTACACCTTCTGAAGTCTCATCGGTGGCACTCGTATTGTTTTCCCATTGGACAGCGAGCAGATGTAAGCGCTTACAATGTACGGTCTGGAAACGTTTTGCGATCTTATTTGTAAGATATCGACGCGGCGGCCACGTGCACAGCCTGTCACGGGAGGTGTTCGGCTGAAATGTCACAGACAGCTTTGTCGGATGAAGGCCGAGCGACGTGGGGCATGTGTGCGGGGAATGTCTCTCGGCGAGAAGGTGTTCTTGGAAAAACTATTGATGTCAAGACCGGGACTCAAGGTTCGTATGTGATTGGGTTTTTGATAGCAGACTTGTGCTAATTATAGAGAATGAATCAATTGTCGGTGCTAAAGGCCAGGTTCACACTTAGTCACTGCACTCATGAAGACTGCTTCGAGAACGTTTTCGCGTCTTCAAAGGGACGGTTAAAATAAGAATCGGAAAACGGATTCAAGCCTGTTGGCGGAATGTAGCTGATGGAAAGTTGCGACCTACCACCAAGTTTGATTCAAACCTTCACTTATTTCTGGCCACGTGAATGTAACAAGGGTTGGAAACATAGATTTGGTCTCTAGCTTCATCCTTGGCTCCGATCGAGTAGAGAATCTGGAAATTCTTCAGCATATGATCCGTCCCCAATTGCATTTTAGTATTCTCAAGCTCTATGCGCAGCTCAAACAGAATATTCAAGAATAATGTGACCCACTCTTCAGAAACGTGGCTGAAGACACTGTCCTCCAAGCCAAGAGCAGAATGCTTTGCATTTAAAATAGCTCTCAGTACCAAGTGTTTGGGGGGATAGGCGCTAGAGACGTGGAAGATCTGGCTAAGACTTCCTTGACCAATTGGTCCCCCAAAAAGTGCGCGGTAGATGGGACACTAGCGACCATCGCAAAACAACGTTCAGTTTTCTTCGAGCCGTGTCACTCGTGAAATCGAGTGGTGGTTTCCTCCTCACCACATATCTAAGCTACTCCCTTAGGGGACAGGGTTCCTTGACGTCTTGCCTGTTCAAGCGATCCCTAAGCAAATCAGAGGGGTGCTCTTGCGGATATAGCTCCAAGGGCTGGTTGCACGAGGTGTGCAATGTCCAATGTTGAAACTCAAAGCCATTTACATAAATTGCACTGATGGAAATATCGATGTCAGATGGGCTCTCCAGACTAGACAAAGTACAGACACTATTAGGAACTTGCTGGTGAAGCCTTTTGTAGACGACGAGTCACAATTTCTCCTGCCAAAGGGGTAGTGTGGTCACCATGGCGTTGTGGTAATTGCGTTGACCGCCACGCAGAAAGTCTAGGTTCGATTCCCGGGCGGAACACCTCGGATTTGTTCACGGTACCACCTCTTTCGAGTTGCTGACAACACTCAAAGAGTATCAATTGTCCATAAAAAGCTTCTCAAATCTCGCCGTTCGGAGTCGGCAAAAAACTGTAGGTCCCTTCTACTCGTAACAGAACAGTAGCACGCACAACACGATAAGTTGTTGTAGAAGCTAGGCCCTGGTCCAATGTGGGTTGTAGTGCCACTCAATTATTAAAGGGGCAGTGTGAAGTATAGTAGCTAAGGCCACCGATTCGGGATGTGAAGGAATCGGGAGTAACGAAGTTATGCAGCTCAACCAAGAGCTGTATTCTGATATGGGGACCTGAGGCATAGCTTCAGCCTGACCGTGTGGTTGGCCTCCTTGTGGGAGTATCGTGGTAAACCAAATCGAGGTTAGAACTGAAAGCACTCAGACGTGCCATTTGATTTGATCCACCCTAATCACCTCTGTTAGGTTGTCTCAGGTCATGTGGATTTTAGAAACCAACTTCCAACTCAATGCGGAGGGTTGTTCAATTCGGTGCTGTGACGTACAAAGCAGCAGAGGTGTTAGAAAAGCCTCGCTCCTTACCAAGAAGGAGTGCCAACACCCAACGCACAGTCAACGTCTTCCTGACTCTGGGTATATGGACCCCGTGATACAAAACCTTACAGATAGATGACCACGTAAATCCAAATATACAAATGTCTTTTCAGGACTTCAACATTTCGGGATGTTGGCCTTTTCGGGATCTAAGGCATCTTGGGTTCTTTTGGATTCCGAGGTTCATTGATTCGAGTTTGAAACTATTTTTGGAATTCCTGTATTTCGGGCATTTGGGGACAGTTTCCATTCATTTCAAGACATTGAGCATTTCGAGACTCTGACCAACTTCTTGCCCAACCATGGAAAAAAGTGTCTAATACGAACTAACACCACAAAGGTGTCAGTGGTGCTGTCAAAAGTTTATTTCCAGTTGCCATCTATTGCCCGACACGTCTTCATTTACGTATACTTGGCACATAGCATTCTGCGCTATTCCTTGTCGAATCTCTTCATTTTACTCGTCAGTATCGCATAGACTCTCGAAAATCTTTTAAAGCCATCTACAGTCCATGATTCACCGCCAAGCTTACCCCGAAGAAAACTGTTCCACGATGATTCCGATAAGGGCGTTCAAGTCAGTTGACCATGCCACCTCCGGATGCATCTTCCTCACAAATAGATCAAACGCAATGCGTGTTGTGAGAAGCGGCGTCCATTTCAAAAACCTGAACACCTGGGAGGATTTGAAACAGTGGTCATATGACACCCACTGTCGTGGTTCATGTGGAATGTCATGTCTTCAACCTCTCTGACAGCTCGAAAGACGCTCGAATCAGTTTCCTCAAACTGCCGAAAAGTTGTTGCGGTGCATTCGTTTGCAGTTCCATTTTTGTACAGACATCAAGGGAAAGTGCAAAGCCATCATTTTAGGCAAGCTTTAGGAACACAAGCAGGTGGGCCAACAAAATTCTGCAAAGTTAAAATACATTCGCCCAGCAGATTCCAGTTGTCTAGCTGTGGTCCAGACATCATCATCAATCGGCGAGGGTGCGGTAAGAAAGGATGCTCCCATCTAACAAGTTCTTCAGAAGCTGTTTAAAGGTGGTGAAGAACTTAAAAACATCCTATGCCATTGCAGCACCTTCCTGTGGTTAGCCCTCAAACCCACTCCCTCAACTAACTTTTGACCTTGGAGTGTCCGCACGGGACAATGTGTGCGTTTCATGCACTTTCCTACTCCCATATGCACCACTGTAACGTCCATCACTCTAATCATCGGTACGATTTCTTCACCGAAATTTGGATTAAAGACTCACCCCCGCTAGGAACTCCTCTCGGTAAAAGTCGATTTCGGCAAAATTCCGACGAAACCCTCATTTTGCGGGCAGATAAGACGAACTCAAGCGAGTTTCCATGAATGTGAGTCTTTGGAGTCCAACAATGCCGTAGCTTCCTGGAATACGTATTCGTCTCTCGAATGAACTTACACACGATGCCCACACGTGACAATATGTGTCACTTCCATTCACAGCACTGACGCCCCCGTACATGCGCCTCAGCGGCATATGCAAGCCTCCGCACCTCCAGATCGATGTGAAACCGATCGGTTGTCCCACTAGTTGCGCTCCCATTCACCGCGTCTATTCCAGGCGGGTGACCCCGCTAAACTGTCATCGAAAACATTGTTGAGCAGTGTTTACACGTGATTCGTTTGTCAAAAAGATGTCAAACAGATGTCAACACCGTCCGTCCGGCCAAAGTGCACACTGCCAAGAGGCGGCTCTCTCGCGCACAGGTAGGCCATCGAGCACAGCACATCGCCATCCGGAGTTCTATAAATAATCTTAACATCATAACCTCAAACAACATGCACAAATAACCGTGACAAAAGGTCAACAAGACACACACGGGCACCGGAGCTCCGTCGCAACCACCGCCACCGCAGCAGCCACATGAACAAATCCATGAACATGATCACTCCGATCATCTTCGACGACAGCGCTCTCAGCGCGCAGCACAAACAAGACCCCGGGTGAGTGGGACATTCCAACTGAAATAGTGTACGCTTGTACAAACACCGTCCGCTCGGCACTTAAAATCCATGCGAGCCGAGGAGGAAGCCCGGACTCGGGCGCATTTACGGGGAAAAGTGAAACAGCCACACAGGTGCCACACGGGAGGGAGAGCGAGAGGCGGCCAATGTCAACCGAAACCAGGTAAATATCAATAAATCAATTAACCCGCCATGACAAAGTCCGTATTCCATGAAATTGGCCATTACAATGGAACAAAGCGCCCAGCTCCAGGTAAGGAGACCTCGGAGCGCTCCTCGCTGCAGGGGTGCCCGTGTGCAAGTGCTAATTACTCCCAGATCGTTCTTCGATCCCTCCCTCTCTCCCTCTCACAAGGTGTGAGATTCTTGCGTTATATGGCAGGGCAACGCATCCACGCGGGATGCGTGGCCCACGCGACTTGGCAAACGCTCCAAGCACGAGTCTTCGGAGGCCGACCGGCGTTCGTGGAATCGATCGTAAATGTCGGGTGGGGGCATTTCCCGGAAAGTAACACGACAATAAAAGTCATATTTAGACAACCAAGCAGAGTGATGACAGTGCTGCCGTGGCGGCCCCCACCTCCCGCCCCACGGGGCCAGGCAAGCGGCGCGCGATGCCAAATCGTAAATGGAAGTGCCTCGCATCAAGATGCTACGTGAGGTGCACGCTCCTCGCCTCTTAGAAATGCATTTAGTGCCATGAAAATTGTGTTTCGAGATGGAATCGCCTGACTCCTGTGTATACCGGCCGGCTCGTTATTAAGCGCAGCCGCATGCACGGACGAACGAGCATACACGCTTCATGCCTAGCGACAGCCGACCTCTACGACTGGAATCTCAATCTGTGACCAAATCTCACCAACTTTGGCGGAACTTCCTTGTGGAGACGCGGTCTGGGGGGGAGTGGAGTGAAGTTAAGCTGAAATCCAGGAGAGTGTGTGTCTCCACTAAGCTCCAGGCCGCGGCGAGTGCTGCCAGATAATCAGATTAAAATATTACAAGTGAGTACTCGTGTAATTGCTGCCCTCGGCGTGTTGGCCGCTACTGGCCATCGTCGTCATCCGCGCCGACTGCTGGCCCTTGGGCCGCATGTACCGGGCGTCGTGGTGTTGACAAGGTTCTTGCAAAATTAGGAGATCCAGTGGCTGAGCAGATGGAATGGGTGGGGAAATTAGAAATGCGACGTCTGCGCCGACAAATGAAGACTAATGATGAACGGAGTGGATTGGGGGAAAATTTCGCGTTAGTCTGATGTTTTGGCGGTGACCTCAAAGCAGTTGATTAATGCGTCTAGTTCGCACCACAGACTGAGATCGGATCTTATTACAAACATGCACGACCGTTGTAACCTAGTTTCAAATTTGTCTGTTCAAGTATCTAACAATGTTGTGTACATGGGGCCTGTCTGGATAGACTAATGGGAGTTGATGGCTGGTAGAGTTTAATCTGCGCTTCGCTGTGGCTTTGTAACATCGACGAAAAGTGATGAGAAGCTGAAAGCATTTGAGTCATGGTTTCTGTGACTTTTTGTGACTTACAGGCTTATCTTGGTGAAAGCACTGGGACTGCCCGTGGCGTCTTATTTTGTCATAGTCTCGGTTGGTCCTCACGTCAAAATACAGACAGTTGCAGGGAGCACGTTGGTTCAGTAGATGGTCCATACCAGTGCTCTGTCAATAGTGCAGCCATTTCTGAGCTAACATCGAACCTCGGGAATCAGTTCCACTGCGTGGCAAGATGGAGTTGCTGGTCTCTTGAACAGATAGGCCTCTGAAAATGTTTTCGTGTGGAGGAGGGGCAAAATGTCTCACATTCAGTAAGGAGGACATGGAGACTTTCCTGAAAGCACTGTTTATCGGGTCTCAATCTTGTTACTTCTTCAAACAGAACGATATTTCGCCAACTGTTTCCTACTGCGCACGACTCCACTAAGGTGAGCAAAACTCATTAGAGGGTGTCCTTTATTTTTTCGTGAGACCCTTCAGAATGGAGCTGTGCTTTGGAAACTCTCATATCAAACCAAGAAGTCAGGGATTCACTCCCTATAGGGAACACAACTCACGGTAACTTCTTAATCGACCTCATATTGGAAGAAGAACCACCCGCCGCCATCCTCAGCGCGAACAGGGCGAGCATGCGCAGCTGTTTTCGCATTTCCTCCAAACTCGCTTTTGCTGAAATTTGTGCACAACTGGTCGAATATGCTGACCAAGGCAATCAAATTTTGAATCAAAGTCTTCAGAAATCTTAACTCGCTGTTCAAGTCATGACATTGGTTGAACTTGTCAAACGCTGAAACAAGGAAATGTCAACAAACTTTGACGTTAGGTGGTGACTCAACGTGCACTATGGTTGGAGCACCCTTTACACAGTTCCAACATCTTATATCGAAAAATTGAATTTTGGACCAAGTACCCGAAACTTCAAACTCAAAGAAAGTAGAGTAGAGGTTTCGCAAGGAACAGCTGTAGGCCCAACACTATTTCTGATCAAAATGAAGATCGCACCGCACATTTGAATGCGAAGGCACATGTGACTACGTTAGCGGAGGACACGGCTTCCACATCAAAAGCCTGGTCAATGGCGTCAGCAACTACAGCAATCATCGTGAGCTATTTGTGTTCGAAAAAGTTTGGTAACAAAAAGGTGGGACTGGAAATAAAGGGAACACGAGACAAAGTGGAGAAGCAAATGGGGCTGGCAAAGCTAAGACGATTGGCTCAAGGACTGAAGGTAAGGAGAAGTTTTTCCTGAACTTTGACACACTCTAAACCTGATCTAAATATCCTACCACTGGGAACCCAAACACAGCTTCCTGTCTATTTCGACACACCTTTCTGCTCTCTTTAAATTTGTTTGATGAAGGTTTAATGTTTCGGGCACACGTTCAAAGGGCTAATCTCTCAACAAAGTAGTCAAGTGTGAATTTGTGATTGCACGTGGAGGGTTTCGTGTCAATACTTAATTCTTAAAAAATTGTATAGACGTTGCTAGAGAACTAGTGACTGATGTAAAGTGAAACGAAGGCCCAGACCACTTCAAATTGATTCTCTTTCCTGTGAAGCTGGGGATTCTTTAAATAGTTCCCCTCAAGCACGTCTGTTCGACTTTAGTCTTGGTATCGCTATCATCACCTCGCTTAATTTAATAATTAATTGAGCGGCACTACAGCTCACAAAGGACAAGGGCCGAGCTTCTACAATAATTTCTCGTGTTGTGCGTGGTACTGTTCTGTTACGAGTAGGAGGGACCTACAGTTTTTTGCCGATTGCGAACGGCGAGATTTAAGAAACTTTTCATAGACAATTGATACTCTTCGGGTGTCGCCAGCTGGAAAAAGCGGGATGTCCCGTCCGGGAATCGAACCTAGACCTTCGACGTGTGAGTCGACGCACCTACCTACTACGCCACGGCGACCACAACCTCCCTTAATTCGCGGCAATATAATTCTTGTCCCCTGTTCTGAAAGAATGTGTGGATCTTTCAACATTCGACGTTCAACAATCTCTGGAATTAATTGTTCGATCTTCACAGAATCAACCGCGACACCCAACTGCTCCTTGTCATCCATTTCTATTCGGAAGGCCTTAATTACGTCTAAATTTCTATCCATCGCGGATAACAGTTTCACCTTTCGGTAATATCTTATGGCCACCGTGGGTTAGTTAGGTGGGTGCTTCTAGCCTTGTCGCATCAAACCTTCCTCGTTTTGCTGCCAAAACTCAGGGAAAACTAGACGTCTATGAATGTCATGTTTTGGCGTTTGGAGCTGCGGATCTAACCACTCCATCTCC
Source organism: Eristalinus sepulchralis (assembly GCA_944738645.1). Classification (NCBI taxonomy): domain Eukaryota; kingdom Metazoa; phylum Arthropoda; class Insecta; order Diptera; family Syrphidae; genus Eristalinus; species Eristalinus sepulchralis. The sequence goes on along the minus strand of OX122885.1, from coordinate 31,538,970 downwards.
AACTCGCTCTTTTTGCATGCTCTTGGTTCCTGCTTTTGAGAATCCGATTCTATTCCCACCGTTCTGCATTCGCAGACCTCACAAGCAGCTCTCGTCATTTGACGAAGCCTTTGTGGTCTCCTGTTAGAATCCAAGCGCATGCCTCTACTCATTGTCAAATCTGTCTTTCTGGTGGTGGCGGTGGTGGTGGCTGGTGGCGGTACAGCACATCAGCCGCAGTTTGTTTGCTGTCTTCTTGTTCACATTTGCATTATTTTTCTGTTCTAAGTGCGAACGCCATCGAATGGGGGGACTAGGTGGGCAAAGTTCCAGAGGCTAACTGCGTTGGCAGCTTTCCGACCTCAAACTGAAGGAACATTTCTAGTAGAAGTCGACGAAGCTTCTCATTTAACCAAGGCGACAATAATCATGTTCCTTTGTACTATGCCATCATGGTCATTATTTGTGTTGACCCGCATGTTCCACCAATGCAATGCATGCACGAGAGACCCCTAGGATCCTCCTATTGCCAAGCGCAATCAGGCGAGCTAATGGACTTGAATCACCCACCTCGCCCTGGGTCAGCCCAAAGGTTGCCTTCCTGATGGAATCATATCTTAGGCACGCCTCGGAAGTAGTGATGAAGGGGACATCCGTATCATGTGTAACTCTTTCCGTCCGAAGAAGTAGCTGTCCACATTTACCTTCATTTCAGCCTTGATACATACAGCCACAAACCGTTCGAGCGCATGCTCAAGTTACGCCATTCAATCCAAAAGGTGCTCCTTTTTGAACGTGTTCCCCTTGATCCTTGAGAACACGGTTATCCTCCTCCTCCAGGTCAGGTCCAGTCAGATCCCCTGATTCTGATATGTCGACGTTGTGTGATCTTTCGAGATGATAGAGGTACAAAGTAGCCCCTGTTGGCCACTTGGACTGGTCTGAACCCTTTTTCAAATCATTGATCACATCCATTGTCCAGCATGGAAGTAACAGTTGGAATCTCCATCCCTCCCAACAACTCCCTTTGACTTCAGTCTCAACGCTATTCCACACCTAAGTCGAAGATTGAGAGGTCATCCTCGTTGTCTCTACTCTTCTCTTCGCTGCTTGGAGAAATCTCTCTTTGACATCGTCAGCTAGCCTCTCCTTCAGACAAGTTTAAAACAGGCTCAAGAAGGAACAACACACAAGTCCTTGTGAACAGACGGCTTCTCCCCAAAGAGATTCCAATCGAAACGTTGCCAAGAGGTCAGACGCACGAGTTAGCTTCTGCACTCACATGACTCTCCGTGCAACCCTCTTCAACTGCACTGACACCGAACCGCCACCGGTGATATAACAATGCAGCTCAGCGCTAATTTGGTCATTTCCAGGGTATCGCTGTGTTTTCAAAAAGCGGTTTCGTTTCACCCGCTTATCGGCCATCGATCTTTCCAGTGACATTAACCCCCCCGAGTAAACCGCTCTGTCGATCGCACCTTGCGTCTAAATACCTGAATGTTCCCGCTCTCCCGGTCCACCGTTCTCGTCGTCGTCGTCGTCGTCGTCGCCGTCATAAATGGCATTCAAAAATAATTACCACTCAGCGCGGCAGTGACGGTGACGGTGACGGTGGCGGGAGCAGTCCAATTGAAATTGCTTAACTGCACATGGAGAGCTGGTCAGGGGCAGCCAGCCCCGGGATCTCCCTCTCGATCGGCTAATTACCGTCTCGCGGGATAATTTAACGGCCTCATTTTCCGGCTTTCAGGAAGAGCAACCAGAATTTTTCTTAGGGTCCGTTCGCGTTGTCGCTGCCACTGCCGCCGGTGTCGGATCCTCGTTCACGGCTATCGAACCGCCATCGTCCCCGTCGGTGAAGCAAACTGCTCCGAAGAGTTATTGTGTTCCGCTTGAGGCAACGACAACGACGATAGCAGAGCCATGGACGCAGCACACAGCACACAACTGCAGGGCAAGGTGTTTCGACGCAGGGCACCTTTGGCGCTGTGACGACGCGGCGGTGGTGCAGGAGCGCGATAACGATCTCCCTTGTTGCTGCTGCTGCCGCCGCCTCGGTCAAAAATTGTTCGTTCCGTCGAGGACAGCAAGCAAATAGGGCATGGAACCGCCAACGCTGTTGCCACCGCATGAAGATATCAGTCCCGGTCAGGGTATCCGTGTCCTGCACTCGCGAAACAATAGGTGGAGATGAAATTAATCTCATTTGTCCCGAACGTATTCGCTTGGCAAATTAATATCGGCCGCGGCTCGGATGATGGGTCTATCGGCGTCGATCGTCTATCCCCCGACCGCTGGACCAAGCGCTGCCTGGGTTGGAGAGGACTCTGGAACAACAGTCAGCACTTAGGCGGTGAGACATCTGTGTTTGGCACTTTCTCGGTGACAGACAAGCTGTCGCTTCCTCACCACGCACCGACAGCTCCAGCGAAGCAGAGTGCTCGGCTGCCCGTCATGTCACTCAAGTCCCAGAGTCCCAGAGAACAGCGGCAAGGGTCCATCAAGCAACCATTTTGACGGGCGTGGAAAATCGCCCACACAAAAAAAAGGGGGAAACAGCAGAAGTGGCCCATCCCACCCGGCGCACATGGGGTGCGTTCCGTTCGCTTCGGCTGCTAATGCGAAGCAATAAGTTGGAATGTTTTGGTTTTTGACAGTTGCGCGAGTTGTCATAATTTTGATAGAATAACCGCAGCAGGGGGGGTGGGAGGGGGATGTGCGGTGGTGCGGTGACGCTGATGGGGGTGTTGTGCGGTTGTGTTCCTCGGTAACATGCTGGATTTTATTGTCGGTGTGCACACACTCTGATTTCTTCGAGGGTGTGGATGGAAAAGTTTTCGCTTCGGCGGTGGCGGTGACGGCGGTACACCGTTGTACACGACAACAGCGAGGACGTCGTCATCGACGACGGTTGCGTCGTTGTTGTCGTCGTTGGCTTTGCCATTGCTGGATATCGCAGAGCAGAGGGTGAAGTCGTAAACTTGTCGGTGGGGGTGGACCGAATACGGTTGTCATCGTGTTAGCCCCGTTCCATGTAGGTGTACCCTTCCGTGAGGGTTGTTCCGCTGTGTGTGCTCTCCTTCTCGGTGTGTTCTTCTGTTCCGATGTTGTGCTCTACGCCGCTGTGCCGTTGTGTAATTTTAACTTCTCGCATGTTCGATTGTTGCCGGGGATTGCGTGTGGGTAATGAACCCCTTTTTGGAAATCGTTTCGAATAAGCACATACCTAGGAGGAACGAGAAACAATAGCAGGTTGGATGTGGTTAATAATTGCGGGTTATTATTTGGGGTTTGTTCGCTGTTCGCTGTTCGGTGTTCGGTGTTGGGTTGGGGCGCACCAGAGGGGATGACACACTTACCGGGGGAGAAAGTTCAGTGGTGATGTATGTATGTGTGTGTGCATGCGTCGATGTGTTGTGGCCTATATTGGAGAGGGAGGAGCGGTGCGCTTGTTGAGTCTATTGGTGGTGTGGTTCAACATTTGATGAAGTAGACATGGTTCCCGAAAATGGCGGCGGAGGGAACCATTTGTGGAATAGTTCGGCTTCGGAGTGAAGAGGGGTGATCAGTGGTAGGACAAGACTACCCGGGGAACTGCAAGGTCTTGAGATGTTTGCTCACGAACATGCACAGCAGAAACCTTGGAGAGTGTCCTGCCGTTCCTTTTCATTCCACAGTGTCGTCGATGGGACCCATTTTTGTTTCGTCATATACGTCACATGGCTACGACTCTACTGTACTCCGACTAACATCGTCGTCATCTTTTTCGGCTGTTGCATCTGGATCATAGCGTCCGAACGGAGCAACAAGCGGCCAAAGAGCTTAACTTATGTTGTACACCCTTCTACGCAAGACTGCGAGGGATGGTTGGATTCCCGGGATTTTCAACCTCGATTCAATGTCACCTTCTTTTGCAAGTGCATCAGGAACTTCGTTGCGTATTATCCCGCTGTGCCCAAGTACCCAGCATCAAGAGCTGTGGGCTCTCTGCGACTGCTGGCGACCAGCTGTCTCTTACTCCATGACAAAGATTTCCTCTTTAACCGCTTGACCGTCAAAAAAAAAGTGCTACTCTTGGCATTGGTCATACTGAAGTCCATATTGTCCACCTCTGGCGTTTTCTAAGAATCTGATTAAAGCCAGTCGAGTGATGTAAAGTCGATGGTGCTGCACAAGGATGCAGGATCTGCGGGAAATTTTTTCTCCAAAGGGAAGGGGCACACAGTTTAATGCTGCTTGCGAAATCCGAGAAGCTTTTCATATTGATTGTCTCTGAGTGTTGCCCTTAACGCGGGTAAAGTGGGGCCATGCTCAAAAGCGATATGAACAATCACTCAGGATTCAAATCGAGACCACAACCAAAAGAGCCGACGCACAGGGACTGAGGTCTGAGCGTCGTATACGCATCACTGTCTTTCACATTCATTTCGGATCTTGGTTCAAAGAGTTTAACCGCATTATGCAAATGTTCGATTTTCCGCTGATTCTGGTCTTTCTGTAGACAACCTAGGACTCTACAGAACTGTCCGAGGTTTTGATATGACACCAAGTCCATCGATTGTTCACCTATCATCGTAAACTCCTCAACAAAGTCAGAAAATCATACGTCCATCGAAGTCGCCAAACAGATCTCAGCCGCACTCACGTAGTCATTCTCAACCTTACCCAGTTCAGTCACTCCGACAAAAGTGATGGCCATCCACGCCAAGGCCCTTTCGAGTCTCCAGCAAATTAGGCTTATCTCCACCCCAAAGGAAGTGACATTGTCGTCATCGGCATCGTTCGCATACTATCACCGACCCCCATCGCAGGCCGGTGCGTCGACGACGTGCCGTCATGTACTCGCCGCCACTAAACGTGCGCATGATTCCCCACTTAAGCCATCGCAAGAGATGAACAAAAAAAAACACAAACCTAAAGACGTTTCTAATGGCCCGAGAAAATTATAAAAACGACCATAAATGCCGCGAAAATTATTTTAACTGCACAGACGTGCCTGAATCCTCCTCCCAATGTGAGACAGAGAGATATTCGCTCCGGATCGGAGCTGATCTTCCCTCAGTCGGCTCACCGTCAGCGCGACACCAGTTGGTCGGACAACTTGCGACGAATTAATCATTCGGCTTGGGTGTGTGTGAGCGCATTCTGCGCGCCCCCGTCGAATGCAGCCAACCGCAAACTCGATAAAACTATCGTTTCACACTGCGAACCGCAGTAACCGCTCATTTGGGAAAGTGCACCCTCCTCTTTCGCGCCGCGGACTGAACGCCATCCATTACCTGGGACCGTGAAGATAGCCGCAAATGTCACCAACAGCCCCGCAACCCCTCCGTGAGTGAGTGTCGTCGCTGGGGTAAGGTGCTGCCGCTGACGCTGCCACCACACCAGTCGCCGACCACAGCGGAGCACACATGTGGTTTCCGCCAATTAATTAGTCGTAAATTACGCGGGTAATGGCTCTTGAATAGGTCTAGGCAAGGTATCTGCGGGAGATATCCTGGCGCAGGTCGTCACCGGGCGATGACGAAAGTTGTGTATCCATAACCGCAGCCCGCTTCTTTCGCGTACATGTCACAGCGATAATGTCATTACACGTTCCACATTACATGGCTGAGAGCGGGGCCGAGCGGAGCGGGGGCCAGGCAGAGGTACCCCGAAACACGAAATTACTTTAATTGACACATTTTTGGGATCGGAACTGGTACACGCCTCAAAAGCGTCGCACAACTCACTCGACTCCAGCGACTTCAGTGTCTCCGTGGCCCTGATGGTTTTGTGAATGAACGAGCGATGCGACGCAGAAAGAGGCAGCCGAGGAGACTTCATTCATTCATTCGAGCGATTCGCCGCCGATCAGGAAAGCCCACAGATTTATAACTCACGCCAGGGCCAGGCCGGGACGGGCCTCGCATCGGCACGAGCAATCATTAAGCAATTTCATTTAATCTGCGCGGATTCTCGTCTCGCTGTTTTCCGTGCTTGTGTGTGTGCCCGTCCCCCGTGCCCCGGTTTCTGAAGTCTGGATTCCGGGCTTGTAATGTTTTTATTACGGCCATAATCGTTTGCTTGGCACGAGATGACGGCGCAGCGGGTGTAAGGGAGGGGGGGGGATTGCGATCCGCATTGCTGCGGCAGCGGCGATGAGTCGGATGAGGAGCATTGCAGGCAGGCAATCGGATCTTCTTCTTGTGGTGTGGCTCTGCGATTTATTAATTATGATTATCGTCGGTCTCAGTCTCCGTGTGGTGTGCCTGTGCCTGTGCCCGTACGCTCTGCGGATCACACCTTGTCGTTGATTGCTATCGGATGTGGTGCGGGATGTGATGAAGGAGTTGCCTGGACCCGGTGGTGGTTTATTTGTTTATGAATTGTTGATTCACTTATCGAAGTGGGAATTGAGTGTGCGGTCTCAGTTTGATGGGCGAATGACGTGTGCCGAGATTTATGAGGATTCTCGGCTGTCTCACGACAAATTGGTTGTGTTCGCAGCAATAAACTGTCATAATTGATGACGCTATTTGAAGTTCAATAAACTTTTACTTTCAATGTTTTGGGAAGTATGGAGTTTGTGTTGTTGTTGTTGTGTTGGTTACTGTGTTCAATTAGTCTTCCAGGAGCAGGACGTTCTGTGCCGCTTATCCTTGACCGTTCTCTGTAGGGTAGGGACAACATGAAAGGAAACCCCTTCGACTGCCCCAACTATCAAAGGATCAGTCTTCTCAGCATCGCAGACAAGATCCTCTCTGCTGGATTGTGTGAGCGCCCGAAACCGTTCACCAACAACCTGATCCTGATCCATGATCTGATGATGGTCCTTATCAGTGTGGTATCAGGCCAGGGAAGTCCACCATCCACTAACTCCTTTCACCACGGCAGGTCCTGGAAAAGATCCAAGAAGTACAGATCGACACGCACCACCTATTCGTCGATTTTAGGGCCGCATATGACAGCGTGCATAGAGATGAGCTATACAGTGCCATGCCTAGGTTTGGCATTCCATTAAATGACAGCTCCCGAAAATAGTTTTCATCAATTTTTCCCCACATCCCGGTAGTATATCGGTCATCAACTTAAGTAATGTTAGTTTTCAATGCGTCTAGAATTTGGGGATTATTCTCGAAAACATGGTTTTTCTCCCAGCTTCAGAAAAACCAATCTAACGGTGTAAAATCGCATGAAGGGTCAGAGCCTGAGCAATTGCTGCCTTCCATCGCTGACGGTCCTTGGCACGCTGCTTCCAGTCATCAAGGCCAAGCTGTCTTACGTCCGCGATGACTTGGTCTCTATACCGGAGATTCGGTCGTCCTCTTCTCCTCGAACCAGGAGGCTCAGATTCGAAGACCCTCTTCTCTGGAGCGTTGCTGTCCATGCGTTCGATGTGGCCGAGCCAGTGTAGTCGACGGATTTTTGCCTTCCGGACTACATCCACATCCTGGTACAGCTCGTAGAGTTCGCGGTTATGTCTTTTCCTCCATTCACCTTCCTCGCAGACCGACGTAGAATTTTTCTTTGGAAGGCACCAAGAATCAGCTCTGCAGATTTGCTTATCGTCCAGCTTTCACCTCCATAAAGCAGAACTGGCAGTATTATGATCTTGTAGAGCATGACTTTGGTCCTTCGAGTCAGCAGTTTTGACCTCAGTTGTTTCGACAAACCGGAGTAGCATCGGTTGCCAAGGGTGGTTCTACGTCGGATCTCCACTGTGATATCATTTGTGGAGCTAACGTTTGCCCCGAGGTAGACAAACATTTACATTTGTCCTAGGTGGTGTGCGACGGAACGTTTCTTAGTCGACAGCATATACTTTGTTTTCCCCTTGTTGGTCTTAAGGTCAGCTTGCTTCGCCCCTTCTTCAATTGCCGCAAAAGCCTCCGCTACAGCACGTTGGGAACGCGCGACGATATTGATGTCGTCCGCATATCCCAACAGCTGGACTGTTTTGTACAAGATAGTGCCTTCCGTGTTTACCATGGCCCGCCGCACTAACTTCTCCAGTACCAAATAGAAGAAGTCACACGACAACGCATCGCATTCACCTAAACGTAATATTACGCGACAAATAAAGCCGCAATTGGTCATGTCGTGTGGTTTGTTTTCCGCGTTTTGTCGGAACCACATATCAGCTTAATCAAAATCTTGAATCAGGGGACAAGAAAAGAAAATCATATTACTCCGTCACCTTGACTGTAGCTGCCATATTTGAAGAATACAGACCAACGACAACTTTCTTGAGCACGTTACTTTGTCTGGATGCAATGGCATCTGTTAGATCATTTCCATGTTTTCTGATCGCCGTACTGCACAAAATTGCAGCAGTGCTTATCTCCCTACCGAGTGAAGGCTCAGCCGGCTTTAAATTCGCTTACTTTGAGCTCTGGAGGTACAAATCCAAATGCAAAAAAAAAGCCTTAAGGGCGTCTACAACACGTTCAATTGCTGCGAATGCCGGTAGCGAGACTTGCACTTACAGCAGCAATATTTTCAACCGACAATCCATGTGACACTTACACTCTCTTCAAATTTCTTAAGAATTTTCCGGATGTCATGCCTACTACGCATCAATTTTGGAAAACACAACGTACGTGAATTACGTACGTGAAAAGTGCCAACGTTTGAATTACCGCTTTCCTAGCAAGTTTTAATAAACGTATCACAGTGCTAAGTAGTTAAACGACCAATCGTCGTAAATGGCCAATATTCGGCTTATATTCTTTTGAGTCATATGACAGCTGAGTTTGGTGAGCGTCAAATGCCAGCGCTACCACCCTGAAATTACTAAATGAATGACACTGTATTTTAGTGTTTTTGAAATTCGAAGATCACTGGGCTGCAGTTGAATAGGGTGACTTTGTAGATCTTTTTCTTTGGAACACTGGTTTAAATAGCTGACGCACATTTCGTGCTTTGTTTCACTGTCAAACATCGTCAGTTTGGTCTATAATTTAACCATGAATCGCCTTATAAACGAACAACGCTTGCAAATTATTGAATTTTATTATCAAAGTGCCGGCTCTGCTAAGAAAGTTCATTGCGCTCCTTCTTTCATTTTATGGTCAGTTCATTTTTGGCTCAGTGGATACGTAAATAAGCAGAACTGTCGATTTTGGAGTGAATGTCAGCCAGAAGTATTGCAAGAGCTAACAATGAATCCAGAAAAAGTCACAGTTTGGTGCGGTTTATGGGCTGGTGGCATCATTGGATCGTAACGTAACTGTGAATGGTGAGCGCTACCGTGAGACGATATCCAACTTTTTTTTGACCAAAATGCAAAAACTTGACTTGCATGACATGTGGTTTTAGCAAGACAGTGCCACATGCCACACAGCACGCGCAACAATGGACTTATTGAGAGGCGAGTTCGGTGAACATTTTATTTCACGTTCGGGACCGGTCAATTGGCCGCCTAGATCGTGTGGTTTTACGCCTTTAGACTATTTTTTGTGGGGCTATATTAAATCTCATGTCTATACAGACGGCAGCTTCAATTGACGCATTGGAAGATAACATCGAAGGATTTTTTCGTTAGATACCGGCGGAAATGTTGAAAAGAGTATGCCGAAATTGGACTAAGCGGATGAACCATTTGAGGCGTAGTCAAGGTCAGCATTTGCATGAAATAATCTTCAAACCTTAAATTATATGGACCGCACTATCGATTCAAATAAAGATTTCATGCATTATTCTGAATCTTAAGTGTTTTTTGTGAAAAACTTTCCTATAGCTTTTAAAAAATCACCCTTTAGATGAGTTTCAAAAGGGAGTTGAGATCAAATGTCTCTCATAATAATGATTGAGTGACACTAGAACCCAAAAGAGACCAGGTCCTAGCTTCTACAACAACTACTCGTGTTGTGCGTACTACTGTTCTCTCACGTGTAGAACGGACCTACAGTTGAGACTTAAGAAGCTTCTTATAGACAATTGATACTCCTTGAGTGTTGTCAGCAACCCGAAAGAGGTGGTGCCGTGAAAAAAAATGCGAGGTGTCCCGTCCAGGAATCGAACCTAGACCTTCGGCGTATGGGTCGAACCATTTATCCACTACGTCACGGCGACCACCAAATGTCAAAATGTCTCTATATAAGTCAAATTTAGGGGTTTCACGGAGGGGAGATACATGGAAAGATTTCCAGTGAGTTGGTCTTTGCCCGTAAAAATTGACGTTGGACCATGTTCCACGCTGAAGAAAAAATCGAGCTCATGAGCTGTAACTTAGAAGATTAGCAGTGTTTAGTGGTATAACTTCGGAGCAGTAGGTCATTGTGCGGCTCACCCTTCAAACCTTTCTAATTTAGAAAAATGTCTCTGATGAGAGTGTGACTTCACTCACTCCTCAACTCGAGTGTTGCTGAGACACACTGTCGCGGTTTTATTTGAATTTTCATTCCTCTCGTCCTAATCTGGTTTTTCTTCTTCTTCTTCTTGTGGCGCTACAGTCCGGGGTGGACCTCGGCCTCAACCAACATGCCTCTCCAGCCAGCACAATCTTTCGCGAGCTGCCGCCAGTTGCGCAATCCAAAGTTGGTTGAAGTCCTTCTTCACTTGTGTGCGCCACCTTACCCTAGGCCGCCATCTGTTGCGTTGTCCCAATGGCTCAGATTCGAAGACTTTTCGGGCCGGAGCAGTGGTGTCGATGTGCCCTACATGGCCTAAGCGTTGTATCCGAAGACGCTTGACTAGGGCCTAATCTGGTTACACCATGCCCAAAGGGAGTCTCTATGCGATATAGATCGATCATAAGTCAGGAAGATGAACATCTGCTTATTAAGTTTTCAAATTAAAGAACCAGATCTTGGAGAATCGTTTCATTCCCTTCTGTAGACCTTGTTGCTGACACCAATTCATACTCTAGACAGACACAGAAACATGTAACCTTCACCTTCAAATCTGAAAGGCGCACTGTAATCGAACAGAAAACCCCCACCCACTACACTCAGCCAACAGCACATCCTCATTACAAACTCGAAATGCATTTCAAAAATCAAATCACCCATCAAATCATCACTCGAAAACTGCACTTGCTCTGCACACAACCACGTCCACACTCACAGTCTGGAGAGTCACAGTCAGAGCCACAGTCACTTCCATGTTTCAATTTCCAGTCAAAACAAAGCGCACTCACCAATTCAGGAAGTGCCCGTTGAATTATTTATGAGATACCAGCCCCGGAGCTCGGGAGCAAAAACTAAAAAAAAAAAACAGAAAGAGAGGGACAGAGAAAAAAATGCAAATGCATGTATTTATGATCCATTATTACCGTCAGTGGTTTATTGGGTCAAAAATCAAGTTTATCATAATTGAACTGGTGTACGCATAATAATTAATCCGAATCGCACACCAGAGCCCATCGGAGCCCACCGGAGGCGCAGCGCAACGCAGCGAGGAGCAACAGCCTCGGCGGCGACTGCACTAAGCCGGCTTTCCAGTCACTCAGCCAGCCAGCCAGCCAGCCAAACAGGCAGTAGTCGGTAGGCCCTCTCCTTTGGTTTTCGTGGATAAAGATAAACAAAAAAATGCCTATTTGCGGTAATCATCTCATCAGCAGCATAAATTACCATACCATTAGAATATGTAATTGTCTCGTGTGTTTACGGCGGTATCTGTACGTTCGGGGGAATGAGATACTTGTTGCTCGGCGCGCTCAGTGCTCGGCATGGTGGCCGGTGGTGTGGAGTCGTTCCACGTGTGGTTGCGGTTCTTTTCTGCGCTTTGCCGGCTTCAGGTTGAGGCTTTTGACGGGCGGTTGTTGTTTTGGCGGAACAGCAATCAGGTGGTGGTCAGGTGGTCGTTGCTCGGAAGGATAACACGATGTGGCACGATGTCGCGATTTAGTTCAACGAGAGAAGACTTTTTTGTGATTGCCTGTAGTGAGTGAACATTTTCAAGAATTTGTGTGATGTGTCTGATTTTTCAAATACAAGAAGTGACAACTACAGGCTTTATGAGTGGGCCCTGTGGGGTATTGTTGACACTTCAGTGGAAGGTGCTGCAGCGTCTGGTTGTGTGAGAATCGCCGATTTGCATCTTATTCAAGGAAAAATTTCCTCTTTCGAAAATCAATCATTGGAGGCTTTAGTGTCCGTCATTCGTGCGTACTCGTCTGCCATTGATTGTGTGAAGGGATCGTTTGTTCCGACTAAGCTGTTTCAGTGGACTCTTGTCAAATCTGCTGTTTACTTTCAAATGAATCATATGATCAGGATTCGTTACTTGCGATTCTTGCGGCCTTCAAGGACACAGAGAAGACGCGCTTGAAGTCTTCAAAGGCAGCTCGCCAAATTCGAGACAACCAATTCGCATTTGGAATTCATGCACATTCGATCGATAAGGAACATTGAGAAGCAGAGGCAGTGAACTTATATCCACGGGGGAGAGCTTAGAATCTTGCAATCTTCAGTGAATTTTATGACAAAACTTGGACTTCCAACCACTTGAGATCTGACTCAGATGTTCAACGTTCAACGAAGCCTGGACTTCTGATGGTCGGAAGATGACCTGACATATCACACAAAGGGGATACGAAATTTCCATCAGTGCACGCCAGCCTCACAAATTGGAAGTGCTGGGGACTTAAGACTTCTGCCTCTTTGTTGTTGATGGGTATTCCTGAAAACCACGGCGACGAGACGTTTAGTGTCGTAGAAAGGATTTGAACTAAAGAGAGGTGACTAGCATTGAATTCAGCCGTGGGAAAGGATACCTTCTCCCTAAAAGTGACATGACATCAGCCAACAAGATCGTTCAATGTGACTTAGTTGACATCGGCATCAACATTATGCCCGATTCAGTGAAAGGTTTAAGAGCCTAAGATTACTGGTATAACTTGCTTAGGTTAGCTTAAAGACCCTGCACGTTTTTTTTAAATGATCTCCTCAATTATCTTTCATTTCAAAGAACTGGTACGGTGGAGTGCAAAAAAATTGGCAGCCAATGCATATGGACGTAGGCACCCCAAACATAAAAACTGACCTGTATTCACAAACCCCACTTGTCCTATGAAGCAAGACCATAGGAAATACTTTTCAGCATAAAGACTGTTTATCCATAGAAACGATTCCCTGATTGACCAGCAGTTCGAAACGTTTTAAAATTGTCCTCACCGCATCGCTCGGAAACAGTTACATGGTCCGGACAGTTTTTACGGTATTCATCCTTGACGTGGTCGCCATGGCGTAGTGGGTAAGTGCGTGGACCCATGCGCAGAAGGTCTAGGTTCGATTCCCGGACGGGACACCTCGCATTTTTTCCACGGCACCACCTTTTTCGAATTGCTGACAACGGTCCAAGAGTAATAATTGTCAGTGAAAAGCCGCTGAAAACTCACCGTTCGGAGTCTGCTAAGAACTGTAGGTCCACACAACACGAGTAGTTGCTGAAGAAGCTAAGCCCTGGTCACTGTGGACTCTAGTGCCACTCAATTATTAGCAGTTTTCAAAGGCAGCCACAAAATGGTTAGAAAACATTTCTCACAACGGAGCCTCTCACAAGCGGTCACTTTTGGGAGGAGGAATTGTAAGTGTACGGGAACACCATTAGGACATATCTCTGGTCAAGACGTACTAATTTTTAAGCACGCAAACAAGTTTTGAATTGATGAATATTTGTAGGCATTCCTCTGGATGACATTCATTCTTTGGCTTTCTTCCCAGCTTCGGTGATCGAATATTTCATTGTGCCTTAGTTGTCACGCGAGTTGCGTACAACCTTGTCTGTTGGTTTATCAAACCTGCAACTAATGAAGGGTCTGAGCCTGAGCTTAGCTGCCTTCCATTCCGGGCACTCTCCTTCCACTTGTCAAGACTAAGTTCCCTAGCGTCCGCAATCGCAATTTCGGCTTTCCTCTTTTTCTCGAACCCGGAGACTGAGAATCGAAGACCCTCTTAGCTGGAACGTTCTTGTCCATTCTCTCGATGTGCGCTAGACACTGTTGTTGACGGATTTTTGCCTTTCGAACTACATCCACATCTTGAAATAGCACGGCTGCGTCTTCTCCTTCATTCGACTTCCTCGCAGACAGGGCCATATATTCGTCACAGAATTTTTCTTTCAAAGAAACCAAGAATCTGCTCTGCTCAAAGTACAACTGCAAAATGGTACTCTTGCATTAGCACAATGCCGGAAAACAGAAATGGAACCAAATGAGGGACCAAAGTGTCAAATGCTTGCCTTATCACGTTCGCAGTACTATTGACAACATCATTCGCAAATTTGAGTCCCAGTTTATGTATGTAAGTGGATAACACTCGACCGGGTGAACCACATCCAATGCGGAGGGAAGAGACTTTAGCAGCTGCAGCTAAGACTGTACGCGAAGACCGTGACGAATCGATTCATCGCCGTTGGCTTGACATATTTTATACGAGAAACTTAGCCTTAAAGCGTACAAAGGACTTGAATTTGCGTCAGAATTTCAGTGAATGGATGTCAAAACAACTTAAAGAAAAATTGTTTTATAGTGAAATTTTGTTCAGTGATTAAGTACATTTCTGGCTCAATAGATACTTCAATAAGCAAAGTTGCCGCATTTAGTCAGATGAGCAACCCCATGAGTACCAAGAACAACCATTTTTCTTCTTCTTCTTGTGGCCTTACATTCCGGAGTAAAACTGGGCCTCAACCAACATGCCTCTCCAGTCAGCGCGAACTTTCGCCAGTTGCCGCCAGTTGCGCACTCCAAGTTGGTTGAGGTTCTTCGCCACATGTGTGCGCCGCCTTTGGCTAGGCCGTCTTCTGTTGCGTTGTCCCAAAGAAGAAGACTTTTCGGGCCGGAGCAGTGGTGTCCATACGCTCTACATGGCCTAGCCATCTTAAGCGTTGTATCCGAAGACGCTTGACTAGGCGCATGTTGTAGAACCGTCGTTAAATCTTCTTCTTCAGATGCCATCAATGCAAACAGGACAAAAATTGCACGCAAAATTTTTCTCTCGAAAAGACTAGGGGCTTCCTCATCCCGTTTTAGTAGCATCCAAGTTTCCGCGCCGTAGAAAAGGACTTGAATTAGTCCTTCGAGAGAGGGCTCTATTACTCAATTTCCTTTTGAGCCATAAGAAGCAGCGATTGGCAAGAGTGATTCTGATGTTGCTGTCCCTACCGCTGAGCCGAAATTAACAAAATCCTTGACTACCTCGCAGTTTCTGCTGCCTAGTGGTACGCTCTGTCCGAGACGTCGATGTTGTGCGTCCTTCTTTGATGACAGCATATACTTCGTTTTGCCCTCATTAACCACCAAACCCATTTTATCCGCTTCCGCTCAATATCGTCGGCGTAAGCTAGCATTTGAAAGGACTTTTCGGAAATACTACGAATTGCAATAAAAGAACAGCGGAATGAATTATCTGGAGCTAAGGGACAGTTGATAAAAGCTCTTGCAACCGACGGCCAGAATTCATCAACAAAGACATCTTTTCAAAGGATATCGCAGATCGATAGTAAAAGTTAAGAAAAACAAACAGGTTACTTTTCATTGATTGCACCAGAATTAAGAAAACAAAAAACGTTTTCCAAAGTGCGCCAAAACATGTCATCATAAGTTCAAAGGAAAAGAAAGAAAAAAAGAACAGTCTTCACAAAACCCGTTTCGACTGAAAAAAACAAGGAAGGTGCTCTCATCAGCAACCCAACCAAACAAGTTTTTCCTGTAGCCACTGCATTCAATAGCTGAAACCGTGTTTGGGATCACAGGATGCCGATGACTAAAATTTTACAGAAGCAACAATTTCTTGGCCGTTTCTACTCAATCGAGTCTATTGGTGTCATTTTTTTCTCAATTGTTTTTTTAATTTTCTCAACCGTTTCTATCTCGAACTCGAACCAAATCCCTTAACAGCCACTGTTGCTTCCTTATAGTGGAAGGGACCTACAGTTCAATGCTTACCCCTAACGTCCACTTTCAAGGCCAGAAAACTTTTCGTTATCAGCTTTGTAACAGATCAGTGACGTGTTATGTTACGGAGGTCAAGAGAGGCAAAGTCTTGAAAAGTTTGAAAAATAGTTTGATCCAACTTTGATCCAAGAATCGACCTGGAGGCTTATTGCATAGCACGACCCTTCGCACCCACGCACAATCCCACTGAAAGTATACCTCATTGCTTTTTCTCTTTCGCTGCATCTGTAATTGCATCTTCAAATCCTCTTCCCAAGGACACATTACATCACATTCTCACGAAACTGCACGCAACTTTCCGCCTTAAATTGTCCGTTACATTTTCCAGTCGCAAAAATATTCGTTACAACCCCATCCACATCCAATCACATCCGCATTCGCATTCGCATTCACCGATCATGCGAATCCCATCCGCCGATGCATGAATCGAAATGCAAATGCAAATCTTAAGTCCCATCCCTGCACACAATAAGATATCTTTGTTCCACCTGAAAGGGTTACCGATCGATCATCAAATCGGTATTTTCCATATCGATGAGACATCCTGGGAGAATCTTCTCATCCATTGAGGGCACGGCGACAGTGCTTGCAGGCAGAAGAGGAAAGAAGAAAAAAATTCGCATCCAAGTCTGAATATTAATTGCATCCACGTCACCCCGAGAGACTTTACATATCTCCTGCGAAGGCAATTTATTATCCTGTATCCTACCCAAATCAGGCTCACAGTGTCCTGAAGAGATTCTTCACGTGTAAACAAAGGTGCGCTCGATTTCCATGGGAACGAAATTTTCTTCAACCCTTCTGCGTCGTCTCCACAGACACCACGGCATTCAAATCACTCGTCCTCCCTGTTGCATCGCCTCGCCTCGTTCAAAGGATGAGAAAATTAAATATGCAAAGTAAGGATGACCCCTAAAATTCCATCGCACACGCACACACACACTCGCAGCGAATTATCTCCGAAGAAGAAGACGATGCCGAAGGAAAAACCCTTCTGCGCACGCACGCAGCACCCCTTTTCCTGCGCAGCGACTTAGATTTGCGCAACCACTCCGCAACCCGGTGAGTGTCTCAAAGAAGGAGCCCGACCTCGCTGAAGATGAACCCTATTTGAATACTCATCCTTTATTGTTTGCGCAAATTTTTTTGAATAATTTTCACAATATGCATGCCTGCACACCCTAATTTCTGCGACGCGCCGTGCAAAGGGTGACACTCACTACCTGTGTAACTGAATATCCTTTTTCCCATTCACATGCAAATAGAGTCGACGGAAGAGTCCTGCGTAAACACAATGCACGCATGGAGTGGTGACCGAGAGAGGGGTGCCTTCGTCTTGGATTTCGATTATCTACCCGAGTCGTCGCCGTCGTTCTCGTAAGGATCCCAATTTCGGGCCTGTCCTCTTTGTGTATCCTTCAGACGTCATCGATCGTGCATCTCGTATGCCCAGGCGGAAAGGGGTGACAGGATGCGATGTCATTCACGTCCCAAATTACTCCTGATTTCCTCGTACCCACTGTCAATCGGGAGAGGCGCAGCAGCAACCCTTTTGCGAAAATTCGCTTCATTCTTCGGCAGTCCCAGGGAAGGGGATCTTCCACCGATTGATCCTTAATTTATGCAACCCGATAATTTATGCGTAAAAATTTTTCAATATAAGGTTTTCCGATGGATTTTCTTTTATTTTTCGCCTCTCGGGTCCTTGCTGCTGCTGTTCCGCAAATTGGCGAGGGTTTCGGTAGGCAGCACCTAGTCCTGTCATGGGCTGCATGTGGCATCAGTGGAGGGCCGTGGCGGCCCTTAAATTATTGGTGTTTGACGACGGCGCGTGTGTGCCTGTGTGAGTGTGTACTTTGCATACGACAATGGCTGGATAGAGGTGAAATGAAAATTGAAAATTGAATTCGAATCGTGAGCGAGAGCCGGGAGCCAGGAGGAGGAGGAGATCTCCGGATTGTGCGAGAAGTTGCAGAAGAAAAGACTCGGAGCCGTGCACCATGGATTTATCTCAGTGTGAGAATTGAACGGGAGAAGAAGAAGAAGAAGAAAACCCGCCGTGTATCCTGGTTTTGAATTTCTTCCGTTGGCTGTGTCGATTCTTGGTCGATGCTGTTGCCGGGGAGTCGATGATAAATTGCCGCAACCATGCCACCGCCGCCGGTGCGCTTGAATGCAAATTTCGATTTTGTTTTTGTGTACCGGAGGTTTTGTCGAATTCACGGCGAAGTGCCAGGGGGTAATTTTCTGACCTCCGCCAAGCCGCACTTGACTGGAGTAGTCGCGACTACTGTTGACAGAGGGATGAGATGATGCTCTGAAACTGACTGAAATCTTGCACGCTGGCAAGATAGATCGGTTTCAGGTGGTTTGAGGGTAACACCTGAGAGAACGGCTGTTGGAGAGCAATCAGAATTTGGAGATTTAGGCCACATTGACACTACGAACAAATTTAGATCGAAATCTTCCTCGGGGTAGCGATGCTGAGGTGGACGAGAAGGCAGAGAAGACACAGAAGAAGGTGTGTCCACTTTTGGTAGTCATACTGTTTTTTTTGTTTTACTTTTGGTGTAAAATATTATTGTATCGAAAATCAGAAAGCCAACTGCAGAGAGGAAGAGAGAGGACTGGTTCAACAGCGAATAGAACGAGGGGTGGGCGACCTATAAATTTGAAGCTACGCACAAAGAAAGTATCCAGAACTTCGTGAACTTCGAGGAAAAGTCCGAAAAGGAGAGAACGGCCGAAAGGAACATCAAAAACTTTGCGTTGCGACCTCAGCAGCAGTTTTCCTATTACCATTGCTTTACAAAATTTCACTGATGTCAGTGCTCGGAATGTGAGACGAAGGCTCGAGAGTTGAAACCTGCTCCGAAGAATAGCCAGGACAGTTCCTAGGCTGCGATCCGAAAACTTAAAGTCTCGCGAAGATCTTACGAAAATTCACAAACATTGGAACGGGCTGGAAGAAGGGAAATGGTGGCATGAGATCCAATAGAGTGACGAACCAGATGCAACAGATCACTCAATAAGTCCCGGAACATATAGAGGGTGCCACTGACAAAAATTATTCATTTAAAATTAATTTTTTTTTGTAAGTGGCGCCCCCCTATATGTCCCGGGACTTATTGAGTGATGTGTTAACAGGTGCAGTGGAGCTTGTTGATGATGAAACCAGTAGAAGATGCAGAGTACCTTTATTCTTGTCTTGGAGGTGCTGTATCACATTGAGAAGCCGTACTTTGTGATTGGCCGTATGAGCTGCTTGCATACATAGTAACAGCTTTGTCTTGTAGACCAGTCCCTCCTCAGGTTCCATCGTCAATGGAAAGCGAAAAGTCCCTTACGAAGAGGCACTTTGGAGTGATGATTGAACGGCAAATTGTCAGTGATGTTCAAGCTACTCTGCTTTATCCGTTGTGTAGCTTTTAAGCGGTCGTCTTCTAGAGTTTCGACAGAGTTTTTTTTTCAATTTGTTGTGGAAGAACTCGTATGGTGCCCAAAAGCGTGTATGACATCAAAGATCTGATAAGTCAACAACATCCAAACAGTCGTTGGAAGGAATTTTGTCCAAATCTTGGTGTCTTTGATCTCATCATAATACGGGATGTTCCCTCCTCGCTGAGGGTTGCATAAAGTATGATGTTTCCTTGTTGATACGAAAACTCCTCCTGTAGACCAACTAATTTTAGTGTTCCCACTAAGAGCGAACCTTTACAAAGGACGGTCCAACGAACACGTACGATGATAATTGTTAACAAAGCAACAACTTTTCAGAGAATTAACTTGATAGTTTCTATTTTGAGAAAGGGATCAATGGCAATTACGAGTGAAAGAAAATATCGGCCACGGCTTCAGTGGCACACCTCTATCCAATGGTCCGTATTTTTAATGACTCTGAGGCATAATTGAAGTTCAGTGTTAATGTTCCGAATTTTCTTATCCTTGAGCTCTTGAAGTGTTCCTGTCTTATTGACGTACACTTCTTCTGTTATATATTCCCAAGGAAAGGAGTCCAACTCCGGCACATCACATGATCGTGGTGGCAAAAAGACATCTCCAAGACCTTTGATAACACGGCCATTGAATTTCTCGTTATTGTTTCATTGGCTGTGTGGTAAGTTGCGCCATCCTGTTGGAAGTACTTATCATCCAGGTCCATAGACTCAATTTCTGGCCATAAGAAGGCGGTAATTACCTCGCAATAGTGAACATGGTAACTGCTTGACCGACCTCATTTTCGAAGGATTTGGGCCCGATGACGCCACACAGAGGTGCCATTGTATGGGGAAAGCGGTAACAAATCTGTGACTTTTAAACCTGTGTACCGATCTTGATGAAATTTGGAATAGCCTTAAGGTTTAAGATGCTCCTACTGTCTAAAAATGTTTAATTAAGTTAAAAATTGAAGAAAATGCACTTTTTTGTTTAATTGCATAAAAAAATATTTAGTAACAATTTACAACAATAAATTTAGGCTCAAAACAAAGCTGGACAACGTACCTATTTACAAAAATTACATTCAATACTACTCACTGACATGCTTTTGTTATAAAAAAAGGTGTAAAGTCGGAATTTAGTGTCATAAGGCTGGTGCTTCACTGTGGGAGTGAATCTTATGTTTTCGGTTCAGGCCTCAAATATGTTCTCCAGGGATCCGATGACACCAACATTTGATGAACTACATCTTCATTCGTCGTCGAACGAGAAAAAAAGCTGCTATTAGAAAATGGGATAGTGCCAATAATCCTTATTTCGTCTATCTTGGGCCTCCTCCTACAATGACACGACGGGCAACGGTGCTGATGATATTTTTTGCATTTGCTCCATGAAATAGAATTCTATGAATCGTTGCTGGTATATAGATCTATAGCAATAGCTGCAGTCTGCTGGGCATAAGCTTCAAAATTCTCAGTGTCAATCCAGTAATTGTTCGATATTATCTCTAGAATGACGTTGAATGGCGGATGGCGCTACAGTCTGGGGTGGACCTGGGCCTCAAGCCAGCACGGTCTTTCGCCAGCTTCCTCCAATTGCGCACTCCAAGTTGGTTGAGGTCCTTTTCCACTTATGTGCGCCATCTCAGTCTAGGACCTCCTCTGTTGCGTTGTCCCAGTGATTCGGATTCGAACACTTTTCGGGCCGAAGCAGTGTTGTCCCTCCGCTGTACATGGCCTAGCCACCTTCAGCGTTGTATCCGTAGACGCTTGACTAGGCTCATGTCGCCGTACAGCCCATTCAGTTCGTGGTTGAATCTTCTTCTCCAGATGCCATCAACGCAAACAGGACCAAAAATCGCACGCAAAACTTTTCTCAAGGGCTTCCTCATCCGCTTTTAGATGCGTTCAGGTTTCGGCGCCGTAAAGCAGGACTGGATCAAGGTGTAGTACAAAGTCGTTGCCTCTTAAGTTCAAAGAAACAGCGATTGGCAAGAGTGATTCTGACGCGGAACCGAGGCACACGAAGTAGACGAAGTCCTTGACTACCTCGAAGTTTCTGCTACCTAGTGTGACGCTCTGTCCGAGACATCGATGTTGTCTGTCCTTCTGTGTACTTCGTTTTGCCCTCAATGCCAACAAACGCCTCATTGACGGCTCGCTGAGTTCGGCCGATCACGTCAATGTCATTCGCATATGCTAGCAACTGAACTGACTTTTGGTAGATCCAGCCTCTGGTGTTGACGTGTGAGTTACGCACGATCCCCTCCAGAATGATGATAAGAAGTCGCATGACAGCGCGTCGCCTTGTCTAACACCTTTTTTGACATTGAAGGTCTCGGTGAGTTCGCTACCGACCTTGACGGAGCAGCGAGAGTTCTTCATCGTCATCCTACACAATCTGACAAGTTTGGTAGGCATCCCTACTAGACATGGCACTGTATAGCTCGTCTCTATGCACGCTGTCATACGCGGCCTTAAAATCGACGAATCGATGGTGGGTGTTGATTTTACTTCTTGGGACTTCTCCAGAATTTGCCGCAGTGTGAAGATCTGGTCGATTGTGAACTTCCCAAGCCTGAAACTACACTGAACGAACGGTTTCAGGCGCTCACACAACACGGCAGAGAAAATCTTATATGCGATGTTAAGGAGACTGATCCCTCGGTAGTTGGTGCAGTCGAAGGGGTCTCCTTTCTTGAGGACCGGACATACGATGAGAAAATTATTTAATTTTACTATTTTTTCCGCTTCGGCACCACTGTGCGCCACCAGCCCATAAGCCCACCAAACAGTCACTCTTTGTGGATGCATCAGCTTTTTAACAATCACTCAGGGATTCTCATTTGCCCAAATGCCGCAATTCTGCTCATCAACGAATCCTTTTGGTCGATTTAGCTGACCTAGGAAAGCACGAAAAGACTTTTGATTTGAACGCCCTGCTGAAAGTACCTTTCCGTGGCTAAATTTGTCAGACAATGAAGCAAAGACCCCCTAACTTGGGTAAAGAAACTTGACGTTAAGGTGTGATTCAAAATTAACATCGTGCATTATGGTTGAACAACAGTCACACATTATACCCCTCTTCCTATCACTGCCTTTAGGCACAAGAACTCCTCATTCTAACAGTGGGCGATACGACAGGGATTCATATCGGTTCATCAGTCTTAGCTTTGAACATTTAAAATTCTTTAATCTTTGAATTGTTACATAGATAATATCTGACCGCTCTTATTACGCTTCCAAAACCGGCGTTTTCAGAATTTCGAAATGTGTCGTCTTTGAAGTCTTACACTATGGAAGGTGTTGGAGAGAAGCTGAAGATAAGAGGTATTTATTTGAGCTTGACGCCATTCAGCTCTTTAACTTTACTTCAAACCCAAATCTAATCCAAATTCATTTCAGTAGATGTGTCAATTGCAATATCGTTCTCTGGGGTACGATAATTATAATTGAGTGGCACTACAGCCCACGACGGACCAGAGCCTAGCTTCTACAACAGCTACTCTTGTTGTGCGAACGGCAAGATTTGAGAAGCTTTTCATAGACAATTGATACTGTTTGAGTGTTGTCAGGAACTCGAAAGAGGTAGTGCCGTGAATAAAATGCGAGGAGTTTCGTCTGGAAACCTTGATCTTCTGCATATGGGTCGCCGCACTTACCCACTATGTCACGCAACCACTCTGGGAGCCCCTCTGGGGTACGATGCAATCCACAATTTTGTCCCCACCTTCACAGACACAGTAGCCGATCCTTATTATGGTCCTAAAAGCAAATCTGATATATGTGCAGTGATCTAAAGGGTAATTTTTTAAACGCTATAGGAAAGTTTTTCAAAAAAAAAAAAAAACACATAAAATTCAGAAAAATGCCTGAAATCTTTATTTGAATCGATAGTACGGTCCATATAATCTAATGTTTGAAGATTATTTCATGCAAATGTTGGCCTTTGACTGCGCCTTAAATGGTCCATCCACTTAGTCCAATTTTGGCATACTCTTTCCAACATTTCAGCCGGTATCTCACGAATAAATCCTTCGATGTTGTCGAATCATCATTGTTCGATCCAATGATGCCACCAGCCCATAAACCGCGCCAAACTGTGACTTATTCTGGGTGCATTGGCAGCTCTTGCAATGCTTCTGGCTGATATTCACTCCAAAATCGAAAATTCTGCTTATTTACGTACCCACTGAGCAAAAAATGAACTGACCATAAAATGGAAGAAGCGTGTGATAAACTTTCTTATTAGAGCACGCACTTTGATAATCGAATTCAATAATTTGCAAGCGTTGTTCGTTTGTAAGACGATTCATGGTTAAATTACAGACCAAACTGAAGATCAGCGTCAGCTGTTTAAACCAGTGTTTCCAAAAAGATAATAGCGAAAAGTCATCCTCTACATGCAATCTGCGACAAGAGTAACGACGGTAGGGCTTCCGTCGACGATTGGGTCTCCTGATAGAACAACCGGAGATGGCATGACTCTCCACGATGCAGGCTCAGCATGTGCATTCTCCCAAACGTCAGCAAGAAATCCGCGGTTTTTCTGCTATCCTTCGATAGGAAAGATTGCAGATGACTTGTTGGCATACAAGCGGGACACTTCACCTTCGATTTACACTTAAATGTGCTAGGGCTTAGTGATGATAGCCTATGCGCAGTCCTAATTTTTTGCCGCGCTTACCCACTGTGCAGCATCGCATTGAATCTTTCCAAAATCCGACCGACAAGTTCAAACATCTATCTCTCTCCAGTGAACACTCGAATTTCCTCCAAAAGCGTCATCTCGTCACAAATTCCAGAACATGTCACACGTAGAAGATCATCGCGACTCCATTCTTCACCAACGCAACAGATTCCATTTGCGGAGCTCGGTAGCAGATCCCGGACAGCCGTCTGCAGTGCAAACCAGCGTGTGTGTCCTTGTGTCAGAAACATCTGCAATGACTTCTTCTTTTAGAAAAGCACAACACCTCCGACAAGTGCCAGAGTGCACTATCGCACAAGGCACACAACACATTTGATATCCTGAAAGCAATCCCGGAAGAATCCGTCCACGGACCTCCATCGGCAGGGGTTATTTCATGCGCGACAGATGTCGATGGGCGTTTTAGCCTCAAAACTAATCCCATCTGACATTCGCTACGCCAATAAAACGAATAAATGGTTAATTCCATATCGTCTAAGGATTCCGAGTGTCAGACGCACAACCGAAGACCACACTTTGCGACAATGTCGCCCCTCCCCGCCGAAGGAGAAGTCACTTTTAATACAAGTCCCTGAGTGCAAGTTTGTTTTATATTTCCAAATTCTTTTTTTTTTCTTGTTTCGTGATTTTTGTCGGGGGTGTAGCAAATGAAGCAGCAGCAGCCGCAGCGACGCACACCCCTTTCGAGGCCTCAAGTTGGTTGAGGCAGTCGATTGAAAAGGGGAACAGACGTTCCGAGGACTCCCTCAGACCGCATAACAAACAATAATTTAGTGGTCTGTTGACTCTGTCGGTCGGGCAAACTTCATTTGCGGCTATTATCGAATCGGAAAGGATTATAATTAACGAAATTGAACGAAGTTGTGTTCCCGTCACCCTCGTTTGAAGGCGGCGCATGGATTTTATTCCACTCATCGCAACTGATTGGGGTGGGCGCTGGGGACACAATAATATGAAAATCAGGAAATGTACATATTTGATTTTCCGACTGGTATTCGTGTTTGATTCTGGATGAGGGAATGGTTGTGTTGGTGTGTGGAGACACTGAAGGCGGGCGATGTGGTTGTCGTCGAACATTTCTTGTGTTTTCTGGTGGTGGATGCTGGAAGTAGGGACAACAGCATCAGTAGCGAAATCAAACGCAGAACCTTGATCATCCCAATCCTACTCTATGGCGCGGAAACCTCGACGTTACTATAAGACGATGAGGAGGCCCTCAGTATTTTTGCGTGCGATTTTTGGTTCTGTTTGCATTGATGGCATCTGGAGGAGAGGATTCAACGACGAACCCTATGGGCTGTACAGCGACATGCGCCTGGTCAGGCGTCTTCAGATACAATGCTTAAGATGGTTAGGCCATGTAGAGCGTATGGACACCACTGCTCCGGCCCGAAAAGTTTTCGAAAGCCGGACAACCATTGGGACAACCATTGGGACAACGCAACAGAGGACGGCACAGGCTAAGGTGGTGCACATAAGTGGAGAAGGACCTCAACAAACTTGGAGTGCGCAACTGGAGGCAGCTAGCGAAAGGCGAAAGATCGTGCTAGCTGGAGAGGCATGTTGGCTGAGGCCCAAAAGAAGAAGAAGAAGGAGAAGAAGAAGAAAAGGAAGAAGAAGAAGAAGATAAAGAAGAAGGAGAAGAAGAAGGAGAAGAAGAAGAAGAAAAGGATGAAGAAGAAGAAGGAGAAGAAGGATGCTGAAAGTGTTGGAAGAGAAGCTTTTCAAACACATTGGAGATGATCGCTGAAGCTTCTATTTGTTTCGTTGACAGTCGATATAAAATGTCAGACTGACTGACGAAGGAGTCTGAATGGAGAATGAATGTCGATTCCCGATCAACTTGCACAAGACGGCGACTGTAGCGCAAACCACAGTCAGCACTATGCAACTCTTCTGCCGATGTTTGGTCAATCACAATGGCTGTTCCTTGAATGATTAAGTCATCCATGAACATTTAAAAAATGTAGTATTCCATTGAAGAAAGACCCAAAATGCAAAATCCTAAAATGCCAAATCTTATGTTACATCTCCGAGGGGGTATGCCATCCCCCTGTAATTCTATAAGCTTGGAGTCGGTGTACGAATTCAGGAAAATGAAAATTTCTACAAAAAAAGTTTGAAATTCTGTCAAGTTTTCTAAATTCGAGATTGTGGTCTTGTCGGTTATTGAATTTTGGAATCTGGGTCAGTTGGCTTAATGCAACCTCTTCTGCTTCTGCGTCGTGTTGGAATTAGAAAGTCTGATCAGGTAAGACGTGGAACGTTTACGTGGGTAATCATCCTCAGACCGTGGGAACACTTATGTGCACCTCATCTGTTTTTTTTTCAATTGTGACTAGTAATGACAGCTTGTGTCCACTAGGCCTTCTAGAAGTAGATATTTTTTAATTCAATTTTTAGTTGGCCTGACCTGCCGAAGCAGTTTTACAAAAAAAATTTTAGTTTGAATCTGACAGTTGAACATTTTTTCAGGAAAACGGCGCTCACAAACTTTGAAACTCCGTTAAAAATGTATTTTTTCAGTTAGGATAAATTTTTTTGTTGGTTTCTATTGCTAAGGTATTGGATTATTGTTTCAGAAAGTATATTTCAAGATTGCCTTCTGTTTTAGTCCTAAAAAGTTGGGTTTCTTTGTTGCTACACATACCTGCACCGTATGAATAAAAATTGGTTTTGTGAAAACTGTTACTGGATTCAAGCTTGCATAAATGATCAAGAGATTGAGGATATACTTAACGATAGTCAATTTGATTTCTCTGGAGATGATGATAATGATAAATATCTGCACTCAGATGTTGCAAAAACTCCGAAGAAATTGAGGAAGACGAAGAAGTAAGCGAACCTGAACCTGGTACTGAAGAGGAAGTTAGTAATTCATCGCGTTTATTCTTGCGCACTAAGGAGATGATTAACGTGTACCCGATATTGCAGATGACGTGCTAATTTCACGGGCAGCTCAGTCATGAATGTGTTAACCAAATACTGATGATAAACTGTGGAAAATAAGGCCTTTGATAAGCCCGATTTTGAAAGCAACTTACCACGATATGGCAATAGTCGAACAAATTATCGCATTTTCTAGTAGATGTGTGTACCGCCAATATGTCCCAGGCAAACCCAACCCACAGAATAAGTCCCAAAATTAAGGGCATATCCGAGGATTTCTTGACAAAAACCGATTTGTGCAAAGTTAATGAGTCAACTTCGTTCTTTAGCTGCAACGTCTTTTGGTCGGTTGAATAAGTGTCTGCCAAGCACTGTGTATCCGGTCTTGGCAACGGCTGGCAACAAGGACTTGACTCAGTCAGCAGTTCCTGCAAATACAAGCCATCCAGGAAGATGTTGTCGGACTAGAATATGTCATTAGTCATTTTTAAGAATCCATGCCACAACAGATTCTGAGGCGATTGCAGCGCTCACTAACACACCTAATTCTATGTACAAGCGGCTCATCAACAGCTGTGAAAAGGACTTTGATTGGAGTAGATGTGGTTTTTGCATTCAACCGGGATGACGCTCTCTGTTTAGGCAGAGAGGGTGTTTCGATACAGATCCGATGACACATTTGTGTCCTGAAATAGCTCGCATTGAGAGCGCGGGTTAAGAACGAAATTCTTAAGATGGGCGATTACCTACCATGCAGGCCTAACGAAACGTCAACACAATCCCGATATTTGCACAAGTCAAGTTTACATACAGCCTCCTTGCGGTAACCCAATGTATGCAGCATTTCCCTTTAGCGTGGGCTTAAAATAATGGTAGTGGCTTTTCAATTGTAGGTTGTGTGTGAAATTGGCCCTCTCACAAAAAAGACAAGCCCACATGGAGGGACTTACTGTTGACATGAAATGAAGACAACGTTCTTTGGCTCGATAAAGAGTAAGCCTGATACCTTTTTATCGATATCGAGCGATCGGTGTCTCGATCATTGCTTTTGGAAGGGGAAATTGTGCTGCACTCGGATACTGTGAACTATGAATCCTTTCCTCTGATGTATTGACCAGTTTCAGTGTGGTCACATGTCGGTTTTTGATGAGCCACTCCTTGCTGCCTTGGAAACACGAAACGACAAAAGCCTCATATTGACACACCGCTGAAGCTGTGAACCTCTCAAACGACTCCTGGGATCTTAACCTGCATGAAATGTTGCTCATGGGACGTTGTCTGAGCAATGGGTGCCACGCTGGTTCAATCCGGTCACCAAGCGCAGCCCAGAGATTCCTTCAGAGAAGCGTTTCAATCCGTTTGGGTGCGATTTGAAGGAGTTTCTGCGTCGTGCCTGATCGTTGACGAAGCATGGATCCACAAATATTGGCAGGCTGGACAAAATAATGTGTTCCAAGAAAGGCGAAGGCAGACATCGGACGGAAAGGTGATGACCACACTTTTCTGGCCTTCGCAAAGTGTGATCTACATCGACTACCTGCAGACAGGCAAAACAGTGACTCTATGACATATTTGGGCGATTCGATGCTGGGTTGCAACAAACTGGTCAAATTTGGAGAACGAGGCCCTTCCATAACAACGCACCGGATCACACCCTTCTCCTACGCGACGTCCAAACAATTCGAATTGGACTGCAAACAGATACCCACCCACTGTAACCTGGAATTTTAGACCCGAGTGACTTCTCTCTGTTTAAAAAGCCACTAACCTGGTCGCTTCTATGAAGATGCAGACATCCAGAGAACGTGGAAAGGATCTGCAGCATAGCTGAGTGGTGTGCATCGAGCTAATAGGAGACGGTGTTAAAAAGTTAGTCCTCTATAGTCAAATGTCTTGTCGGCAAAAACATCACATTCAGACTAGAAACGGCCACGTCAGGAGCAACAATTTGCCAGACCTCATCAACCCCCCCAAAAACAGGTGAATCAGAAAATGCCAAACACTGCAGCAAATGTGTCCTGAAATCGCGACGTCCACAGCAATAACAGCAGCAATCGTATCGCTTGTCGCCAACAGATAAACGCGTGTAACATCATTCAAATGTCGCTTGGGTGTCGTAAAAGTGAAAATCGCTGACGAGACCTCATTTTTATTGGTCCTAGGCAAACGTGTAGCAGTCGCTACCTTCAAAGGGGTCGGTCGAATCCTTTTTTCCACAGTTCCGCCCGTACACACGCACACATCAAACTCGAAGCCCATTGACGAGACAAGACAATGACAGGGGGTTGATCCAATGCGAAACCTCTGAGCAGACAAATTTTATTCGCGATTCCATTGAACACGGGGAACCATAAAAACGGGACAACGACGTCGCTGCAAAGCGGGCAATGAATCTCGGGACTGTAATTGAAGCGGGAATTCCTCTGGGTTAGGGGTTGATCGGACGAAGGATTCGATGGGGTGGGGACAACCCTTGCGCTCGGCAAAAGGGTTACCGTCGCACTCTGTCGATTGTTGCGGCATCTTACGGTGCAGCGTCACAAACTAATTGTCAAGCAAACTGGAAGAGTCCAATTCAATAGTCTTCTTGATTCTAATTCGAATATTCATCAGGACACCGCAAGGATATGCATCTCATCTGTGAACGGGCTGATTCACTTTACAGCAAATTAAACTTTTGATGAATCGCTCATGCTTCCGAGCGCAAGGACAATGCTTTGAGCTCGGCAGCACAGGAAGTACAGACGATCCATAGCCGCCCACTGAACTCCACCCCCCCCGCCCCCCCATAACTCCCCTTAGTCATCGACTGTCGGCCATGACCACTGACTACTGGATTGTGTTGGGTTAAATTTTAAGCTTTTCCGGCCGAGAGGATACCGACTTCCTGCTTCAGGGCAAGGCTTGTCTCATACACACAATCCAGACCGACGACCATTCGCGCCCCATTCCGGGGGTGGCCTGCGGTCACATAATAATTGCCGCAGTAATTTGTGTGGAGACCGTATCCAGCACAAAAAGCCCGTTTCTCCGGAATGTCCTCGACCAATTGGAAATGTTATTGATGTCGCCCACACCCGCCGGCCTCCCAGGAACCAGGAACTCGTGTGACAGACAGATACACACCACATCCAGCCACATGCTAACCAAAAAATTATTCATACGAATTAAGACCCGGTCCGAGGCAACCACTGAACGCACTGATGGCGGGGAGGAGGGGCGGTGTAAAAGAAACGACTCCGATTCACAAGAAGGGGCCCAAGGAAGCGCTCCGCCGGGGGTGGAAGGATAATTCCGATACCAAAGACGGATAAAACACGAAATTGACAACCAACAATGGGACTGAGGGACGAAATGATTGCCTATACTCTGTTTATCTTTCGAATAGCATGAATAGTATGAATATAAAATAGTCCTTGAAAGGACGAAACGAAATCTCTGCGTGATTTTCTCTGTTTTTTCTGTCTTTTTTTTTTTTCTTCTTTCCTGTGCTGGCTCCTTTTTCCTGATGTACTGTGTGCTGTTTTGTTTTGTCAATTTCTTATGTGAGCTTGACAACACCCTTCCCCCCCCCCACTCCTCAGTGGCTAGAACGACTAAAGGGGACGAACAACAAACGAAGACCGACGACGAACAGCGGAGGGTTAAGGAATTCGTCGCTGTTTACCTTCGGTCAGCACCCGAACTGACGGACTGTGGACTGTGGACACAGGCACACAAAGTTATTTTAGGACGATTTCCTCTCGTCTCAATCGCATCTCAACTATTCTCCTCTACCGCTTCTCAAGTGGGCGGTGGACGGTGGACGGTGGACGGTGGGCGGTGGCACATCTCGGCCAAATTGACCATTGTCCCCATGCATACCAGAACGGTGTTTAAATGGCTATCAATGTGGGATCAATGAGGATGCAATTATATTCAAATCGTTCGGTTCGATTTTGGTATCAGGGTTGACTTGTGCCTTGGTTTTCTTTTTATGACTTTGTTAATTTGGTGAAGGGGCTGTGCGAAGGGTCGCTGGGCATAAGGGGAAGAAGGCTGAAGGAAAGTGCACGAGAGTGGTGGATTCAATTTTTTTGCAGAGAGAGCTGTAATCAAGAGCCTAGATACAGCTGTGGTGGCGCCACGGCCTTACTTATTGTCCACAATGACCACGTTTTGATGGTACATACGAGATCCATGGCACTTCAATCAACTGGATCTTGATGAACTGCGGCTGAGAAATGTTCGCTGAGATAAGATAAGCGTCTGTATGGACAACGGGCCAATTCGTATCACTGATGACGTTTCTTTTTTTTACATCGGCTTCTTAAGATCCTTAGACGGCGGAGTGCGACTCTGTGTATGAGATTGCCCTCAGAATGAAATAGAATTTTCCCTATTTACTTGCCAGAGAGCGGTCATTATGGGCGTTCAAACTGAAGCAGCGGATTTTGAAGAATTCCTAGGAAAATGTTCTCGTTCGTTGAGGGTTTTCTTCTTCAGAAAACTGAAAATGGCATGAAACCCTCAACAAACGAGAAAATTTTCCTAGAAATTCTTCAGAATCCGCTGCATCGGTTTCTGTGACTCTGAGCTCTGGAAGGAAGGAAGGAACGCAACTATCACAATGGCCAATCTTCTCCAACATAAGGAATCTTGTAAGAAAAGTGGCTAAAAGAAGAGTTGACGTGACTTGTTGGTGTCAATAGGTCGTCTTGTGCTTTCGTCACCATCATTGATGACATTCTTGGTCTTCTGGGTGCGTAGGTGCACGTGGCTTAGAATGGCTATACAATGCAAACTTTTAATCCATAGCCTGGGCATCCATGGGCTTGATACTCCTTAGGAGCAGCAATTTGATAATTTCCTGCAGCCGCCCCTCAAGTACAGAATATTAGGTGAACTAAGTAGTTAAGCTAATGTAGTCTTACAACAGATGGCGCTACGTGATTTTTGTTCCAGTGAATCGCCTTTTCAAATATTTGTTGGAAAGCTACTTTCATGTGGCTTCAGAATCAGTACACTTTTCATGCAATATAGAATTTTTTTTCAGGGAGTATATTACTTCAAAATGAAGAAAAAAGCAGGCAAAAGTCATCGCTTTTTGGTGGAATCTTAGCTCTACCTACGGGAATCTTATTTCTTAGAACAGCCGCAGAGAAATACATGTACCGACGTATATAATGTACACGGCTTAGGACCGTAGGCAAATCACGAGGACAGAAAAATGTCTTTCTCTGTAGAAATGATGAAAATTTGCAAAAATTTCGGAAAAAATTCGTGATTGACAGCGTAAAACACCTTCTAAACCTGACCCTTGAGTTTGGGAAACACTGCACTGGAGCGCTCAGACTCCAAACCTGGTCCATTGTGCTTCTAAGCAGTAACCAACATTTAATATAATTTTCTTGGTCTTCTGGAGGATAGCCACAAGCGCTTCTGTCATAAAGAGCCTAGGTTTGCAGCTCCCCTCACATCATCTGATCCAAGCAAATGGGGGACATTGACAGAGGAAGTGCTCTACAGTGTTTTCACCTTCTCTACAGCCATCGCATAGGGTATCATTAGTAAGCCCAAGCACACTTAAGTGCTTAGCGAAGCTGAAGTGTCCCGTAAGCCAACAAGTCGTCTGCAGTCTTTCCTATCTAGAGATATCAAAAAAAGCATGGAATTCTTGCTGACATTTTGGAGAAAGCACTTACTCAGCTTGCATAATGGAGAGTCATACCATCCTTGGCTGTGCTATTGAGGGACCCAATTGTCGACGGAAGAATAATCAGGGCCGCGGGCAGTCCCAAGGTAGTTTCGGTGCCTGTGAATGCCTCTTTTGATTTGTACCTAGCAAGTTCATCGGCAGTCTCGTTTCCCATGTTCCCGTGGTGCCGTGAATTTAGTCTGCCGACCAAATTAAGGGAAGACTTGAATTCGTGTACTATTTTGAAGTGGTAAGAAGGTTGAGTAAGGCCTCAAAGCACAGCTTGACTGTCGCCCCTTCCACCTATCCTTCACAATATAGTTTGTGGCAATTAGGATCGAAACAGTTTTCGTCTAGAGGTGAGAAGTCTAATTTTATCGTTTTCCGCGAAGACCACAGCTTCCTCCATCGCCTTGGAGCAGTCCGTGAAAATTCGAGTACAAAAACCGACCCTAGTTCAATGGGATAAAAGACATCTGTTTATTACTTAAGCATGCTTCAACAATTCGAAGAAGATAAATAGAACATCATCTTGAAGCTTCTCATCGTAAAATAAAAGTATCCCTACAAAAAAAAAATTGAACACACCTTACAACAGGCAACCTAAACAGTGGCGTAACATCCTGTGGTTCGGTGAGATAAAAACAAATTTATCTGGAAGGAATAAGTGGCCGCAACGGCTGCAACGGACGAAGTCTAATCTAACGTATATCGGCAAAATCCCTGCCGTCGTATATCGGCAAAACGACAGTGAATGTTGGACTTCAAGGGGTTAATCGTTTTTGGCTTATCGGCTACTAGCCCCTTCACATATCCCAACAGAAAATAGTCAAGCGGCGTTAAGTCGTATGATCTTCGAGACCAATTCACGGGTCCTTAGGGTGAAACTATGCTGTTGCCAAAGGTTTCCTTCAACAAATCAATTGTGGCATGAGCTGTTTGTCATGGCGTCCACACGCTCTACATGGTCTAGCGTTGTATCCGAAGACGCTTAAGCAGGCGCATAGGGTTCATCGTTAAATCTTCTCCTTCAGACGTCATCAACGCAAACGCGACCAAAAGTCGCGCGCAAAACTTTTCTCTCTAAAAGTCTAAGGGCTTCCTCATCGGCTTTTAGTAGCATCCAAATTTCTGCCCCGTAAAGAGATGATCAAGCTGTTGTACAAAGCCAGTTTAGTCCTTCGAGAGAAGACTTTATAACTCAATTGCCTCTTGAGCCCAAAGAGACAGCGATTGACAAGAGTAACTATGCGTTTGACTTCGGTACTTATGCTGTTGTCCCTGTTTACGAGGAGCCGAGGTAGAGTAAGTCCTTGACTACCTCGAAGTTTCATCACGGTTGTTCTAGTCGTGACTATGTGTATAGCGGTCATCATTAACTGTAACGTTGTGGTTAGCATCCCTTCTGAAGAAGTACGAACGAAATAATTTCAGCAATTCATAGAGCACAGTCGGTTTTTGTGGATGCAACGGTGCCTTAACATGCTGAAGATTGCCATCGCCCCACAGTTCTGTTTATTGACGTATCCATTCAACCCGAGGGTGAGCTTTAAACAAAAATCCCTTATGAAAATTGGAATCAACGGCAATCTTGCTCTGGGCCCATTCTTCGAATCTTAGACTCCGGCAGCTTCAATTCTTGCACAAGTTGGATTTTGTAAGGACTCACACCAAGAATCTTCCACAAAGTGGGTGAACGCGTATCCAATTCCTGTATCCGATGGTGGATGCACTGGCTTCCTCTACACTACGCTCTGCAGCAGCAATTACTTCTTCTGCATGAGCTGTATGACCTCTTCGTGGATGCGTACTATCTTTTAGAGTGCGAAAACCGCTACATAGTTCATCGAATTAATTGCTCTGATGGACGATTACGTTGACTATGACATGGAGGTAGCGAGCGAAGCATATTTTGAACACGACAGAGATTTTTAAAATAAATTTGTCCAAATTGGAAGCGTCGTTCAGGCGTCAGTCTATTCATGTTGACTGTGTCAAAATGAAGTTTGAGTCTTGAAAAAGAGACCACTCTCCACTAGAAGTCCTTGGGCGTGAAGCATACCCTCCCATCAGATGTATCACTTCCGCGACTATTCTACAATGTAGCGATTGCCCCTCAAGACCTTATTTTAACCATCAACTGCCTGATTGTTCACAAGAACTGATGTTCCCTGTTGTCCAGGGGTTGAGTTGAAGTTTCTTTAAAAAAAATCTTCGTTCGAGCACCCAACACTGGTTCGAGACACTGCTGTGCCCCTTTCGGAAAATTTTCTTTTCCACTTCCGACACAGTGAGCTTCTAACACACTTTTGCAACTCACTTCTTGACCCAACTCTTTCTCCGGCAATCTACAGACATTTCGTGAAAATTTCATTCCCTGGGACAGGAAGACGTCCCGTGCAATCTCAAGACTCATGCTGTCGATCGCGAGCGTAAATACACAATATCTGCTGGAACGCACATTTGCGCTTGGTGCTCCTTAACTACCACCCCCCTCGAGCCAACCATTATTCCATAACGCCACTGGAACAATTGTAACCCCCTTGCTCGGTATTTTCCATTTTTTTTCTGAATTTTTTTCTTTCCAGCCCTACCCACCCCCCCCCCCCCCCCAGCGGATGGCTTGCTGCGTGCAAACGAAATGAAAAGGCTGATACGTGACTTTTGTCAAGGCGAACCGCTTCATCCCCCTTGTCAAGGAGTTTCGTTTTAAAATGAAATTTTTGAGCATGATTCGAGAAATTTAACGCCGTCGTCGCCGAGTACCCAGTCAGTCAGTACCCGTGCCCGAGACGACGCGGCCGCCGTCGCCGTCGCTCCCCCATGCGCAGCCATTTACTCAAAGCCAACAAGGACTCGTCTCTCTTGGGACCACCAAGGTAATATATTAGAGCTGGGGTGCGGGCGAACAGTTGAACGGCACACTCTTTATCTGTTATTCGATTTCGTTTGCCTTATTTTTTGCCATTAGTACGTGTTCCATAACCTCGTCGTGTGCCCCCCTCCCCCGTGCCTCCGCCACTGCGCGCGATGGGTATCTCAAAAATTAATACCGGATTTATAGTTGGCTCCGTTGGAGGTCAATAAACAACACCTCGTGACAAGGCGGACTACACTAGTGGCAGCTTCTTAGAATGTCTGCCTGCTCGCAATGCCATCAGATAAAGTGTCGCCTGTCGTGGACACCACCTCTCACCCGAAGCGGAGCAAATTTCCAGAGCAACTCATCTCATGTCGTCTGTCGCCGCTGTTGCCGCGGAGGCATAACGTTCCATGTCGTTCTATGTGAGGAGTCATGTTAAACGGCTCGTCTTATATTTTTATAACAACTTTGACAATACCCGTACCGGCGGCCGGGTGAGCGAGAGACCACAGCGTGACACGAGATTTTAGTCTTAATTACCCCCAAATGGAGGTATCCGCTGGTCGCCGGTGGCTGGTGACTCTTGGGCGCTGGCTACCGGCTGGCCGAAGGAACACCCATGGAAACGCTTTGTGAGGGAATGCGATTAATCGTTCAGCGGATCATCGATGAAATGGATCCGTTTTTATTATAACACATACACACACACACACATGTACACACACATGCACATCCACACACCAGGAGTTGGTGCTGAAGCTGAAGACAGCGACAGTTCTCTAGAGCGATGCACTCAGTGGTGGTGGTCGATGGTTGATGCTTGATGGCCGGTGTTTGGTGTGTGGTTGGGTTGGATTATTGGTTTCAGTCGGTCTTCATCGGACCGGACGGACGGGCCCAGTTCTACGAACTTCCTTAGAACCAGAAACAGTTGCCGTAGCTGTGGCAGTAGCACTGGCAACTGGCATCAGCTATCTATCAGATGATGTCTTTCCCAGGAAATCTTGCAGCCGAACAAATGAATGCTCGTACACACACCAACGGAGTGGCGGAATGGCGGAGCGGCGAAGTGCAGTGCACTTAGTGCTGTGTACCTGGGAGTTTGAGTGCTGAAATAAATCATTGGATCAAAGTTGGCTGGAAATAGTTGATACTGTCACTTGGGGGAACTGCTGAACGGGGTTTCTTCGGAGCATCCTTGGACAACTCTTCACCAATTATGAGAGCTGGCAAGGAGCGCCCAACGGGGAGCGACGAGCTCGAGAGGGGCTCCGTATCGTATATTGTTGTGAACATGTGGACGAGGAGCCCATATATCACAAGGATTGTCCAAGTTATGCCTGCATAATTGATTCGGCATGGCCTATGGAGAGTGTATGGTATGGCCTATGAACAATGTAAAGCGGATTTCTGCTCTCGTATTTAAGTAGATTGACAAGAGATTACGCATACAAAAGGCAGGCCTTGGGTGGTGGACTAATTTAATCAGCCGTGCGGGGGCCACTGCAGCTTGTTTTGTTCACATGCCGGCCGGCCAAGCGGCAGCCAGTCTGGGACCGAGGATTTATTGCGTCCAGGACAGTGATTCTGGGAGGGGAATCAGAAGATTCCGGAATTAAGGCCCCCTCAGAGATTGCTTCATCGAATGAATCCTGAGAGAAATGCAGGAGGATCTATGCAAAGTTTCCACACTTCGGAAGGGTGGGCGAGGAGACGGTGTAGGGGTTGGGGAGTTCCTGGGCAATGTGATGTGTTAGTGGCCGATAGTTGAGCGGTTATTCGAACTGAGTTCAACGTTGGCCACTCCGTGGACTGCTCTTTAACAGCAAGATGAACGCTCATCAGTTTTCTCATCAGCCCATGTATGAAGAAATGTTTGAAAGTCAAAAAATTTGAGTCCTAAGGTCTGTGTCTTCTTATCCATGGAGAGAGGGCTAATTGGGAGAAGCTCTACGGATGTCGCATTACAAGATTAAGCTGGCAACCATTTTTCGAATCTGGTTCAAAACAAGACTGCTGTTGATCCTAATTTTGATGGAGCGCACTTTCGGGAAACCGCAACATCCACAAGATCTGACAGTTTTGATCGACACCGGCCAGAACGTTGCAGTCAATGGTGACCGCTATAAATCCATGATAACTGACCTTTTTCTTCGTCAGTTTAACAACCATTATGTGCCGGAGCTGTGATTTTAACAAGACAGCGCAATATGTCACACAGTTCCTGCCACATTGATGTATCGAAACATTTGGTAAGTGCATAGTTTCACGTTACGGACCCGAGAATTGACCTCCAAGATCGTGCAATTTAACGCCGCTTGTCTTTTTTCTGTGGGGATAAGTGAAGTGGCAAGTCATCGCAGATAATCCCAAAACGATTGACCACTTGGAGGACAACAGTCGCCGAGTTACTGCCGATATACGGGATGTTGGATAAAGTCATTGAAAACTGGACCTCCATATAAGACAACATCCGAGCCAGCCGTGGCGGTTATATGTCAAAAATCATATTTTCACTATAATGCCAGAAGATAATCGTTCGAATAAAATTAGTTTCATGTCAATTTAAAAAATAACCTTTGTTCTTCTTCTTTGTTGGCGCTACAGTCCGGGGTGGACCTGGGTTTTGATGATATATTTTTTTAAAACATGTATTTGGTGTTTACATGAAATCAGCTCATTTTAACACTTTTTCTTCTTGTGGCGCTACAGTCCGGGGTGGACCTGGACCTCAACCAACATGCCTCTCCAGTTAGCAAGATCTCTCACCACCTTCCTCCAATTGTGCACACCAAGTTGGTTGAGGTCCTTTTCCACTTGTGTGCGCCATCTCAGCCTAGGCCGTCCACTGTTGCGTTGTCCCAATGGCTCAGATTCGAAGAGTTTTCTGTCCGGAGCAAGTAAGCGGTGTCCATACGCTCTACATGGTCCAGCCATCGTAAGCGTTGTACATGAAGCCGCTTGACCAGGCGTATGTCGTCATACAGCCCGAACAGTTCATCGTTGAATCTTCTCCTTCGGGTGTCCTCATTGTAAACAGGAACAAAAAGGGCTTCCTCATCCGCTTTCAGTAACGTCCAGGTTTCTGCACCGTAGAGGAGGACTGGGATTATAAAAGTGTTATACAAGATAAGCTTACTCCTTCGATTACCCAATTGCCCAAAGAAGCAGCGATTGGCAAGAGTGATTCAGACGCGGAACCGAGGCACACGAAGTAGACGAAGTCCTTCACTAACTCGAAGTTTCTGCTGCCTAATGGTATACTCTGTCCAAGACGTCTTTGTTTTATGTCCTTCCTCGATGCCAGCATATACTTCGTCTTGCCCTCAATTATTTCCAAACCCATTTTCGCCGCTTCTGCTTCAACGCCAACAAGCGCCTATTTCACGACGCGCTGTGTTCGTGCAATCACGTCAATGTCATCGGTGTAAGGTAGCGGTTTGACAAACGTTTGGAAGATAGTGCCGTTTGTGTTAGCTTGTGAGTTACACACGATCATCTCAAGAATGAAGTTGACAAAGTCACGCCTTGTCTAAAATCCTTTAAACTCGGACATTGAAGGTCTCAGTTATTTCGTTACCGACCATGACGGAGCAGTGAGAATTTTCCATTATCATCCTACACAATCTGACGGGTGTGGTAGGAATGCCAGGACTAGACATGGCACCGTACAGTTTGTCTCTATGCACGCTGTCATATGCGGTCTTAAAATCGATCTTAACCTCTGTTCTATTTCATTTTAAAGTTCTATACCTCAGAAAAAAGCATCCTTTATTTACTAAGATCTTTCTTCACCTTCTTTTGTAGGCGATATTGACTGGAATGGTGGTCGCCATGGCGTAGTGGATAAGTGCGTCGACTGCCACGCAGACAGTCTGGGTTCTATTCCCGAACGGGACATCTTGCATTTTTTCATGGCACCACCTCTTTCGAGTTGCTGACAACATTCAAAGACTACTAATTGTCAATGAAAGAGCTTCTCGAATCTCGCCGCTCGGTGTCGGCAAAAAATTGAATGTCCCTCCTACTCGTGGGAGAACAGCAGCACGCACAAAATAATTAGTTTTTGTAGAAGCTAGCCCCTGGTCCCTTGTGGGCTGTAGTGCCACCCAATTATTATTATTATTATGGACTAGAATTCAACTAGACCTTCATGGCGATTCCTTTACATCCCCTTCATCCTCCTACAGCTGGACACACCTTCCTCGTGTTTGGGCTTAGTAAGTGTCTTTTAACGCTCTAGCCTTGCTGCGCATGACTAAGTTATCTACTTGTTCAAGAGTTTCCTCGTTTGGTATTGCGACCTTAACAAGCAGATAAGGACCACAACCAGTATGCTGTCCTATGCTCAGTTCGAGGCTGCTAATGAGAGACTGTGTCAAGTGGATGGTAAGTATGTTGATTGAAATCTCACGCACTGTCTGTCCTACACCTTCATTCTTGATGCTGACAAGCCTGACTGCACTGATGCCTGTT
The DNA here is from genome assembly GCA_944738645.1 of Eristalinus sepulchralis. Taxonomy (NCBI): domain Eukaryota; kingdom Metazoa; phylum Arthropoda; class Insecta; order Diptera; family Syrphidae; genus Eristalinus; species Eristalinus sepulchralis. Next base: position 31,499,052 of record OX122885.1, on the reverse strand, counting down.
GAGGTCGATTCCGATGACAGACTTATGAAAGAGCTTAGAATTTAAGAAGTCTCATGACAGTGCGTCTCCTCGTCCTATCCTATCTGCAATAGAGCCTAGTTAAAACTTGTATCGACCTTGGCAGGGAACGGGCGTCCTGCAAAAATAGGGATCGCTTAGCTGACAGAAAGTGGTGCGCATTCTGCATAAGTAATGCGGCGGTGTCTGAAATAAGCAAACTCGAGTGTCCAGACCACAAACACTTTCTGAATTCTGCTTAATTCTCTCCTTATGTAGTCGATAAGTCAAGTATGCTTGGGACTTAAATTCTGCTTCCTCAACAGTTAGTCTTGTGATTTTATTTTCTGTACGGATCTAAGGATTTTTCGAGACCTTGTAATATCCTTGTTTGGGAGATTTTGGAGAGAGGGACTTTTGTGCGACTTATTTGAATCTTAGGCTGGTAAGGGAGATTCATTATCCTGCTCTCATAAGGTCACTTATAAGTACTCCTGCGATGGTTATCCAGAGGACGCCACGAGGAGACTGCATGTCAGCTTGACTTGAGCTCCAAAAGATAGGCAAGTTTGGCGAAATTAATTACGTTGTCCTGATTGCACAAGCCCATGCCAATCTGCACTAGCTTGACTAGGAATTTTAGTTTCAGGTCCGTCGTTGACTGCTCTTAAACATTTTTTGAGCCTCAACTTTAAGAACACTGTTTGGCCCAATGAGAGTCGGACACACACACCTATACCAGGACGACTGACAAAATCTTGAGTCGTCCAAATCCAACTAAACGTAATGATTTGGATTTTGGTTGAAGAACATGAAATCACCTTGAGCTGCGTCGTTTAGTGGAGTCGCCATGGTGTTGTGTGTGGGTATATGGAGGCAGACGACGGAGGACTATGCTCGTTACCTGAACTGAACTTTTGATCAAATTGTTCAAATGTTCAATAGGAACCCCCCGAGAGGAGTTTCTCTCACGATGAGCAGTGGATTTGTCTCAACTTTGGGTGGACATCGCCGCGTTTGTTTGCTGCACTAATTCCCACTGCTCTTTTTTGAAGGTCTAATGGACAGACATAAACTGACGCACTGATGACGGTTCAATGAAAGTGTCTTTTCGTGCTAAGTGTGACTAAGGGAGTCCTTCTTAAGAGCTGCTTCAATCCGCCCTTACTTTCTCACAGCGTAAGTTGATTTTGCCAACCAACTTCCAACTGGCAGAAACTGGCAAAGAAATCGCTTACAATCAATGGGCAGGTGGTCCTATAGCCCACAGTATGATATTTCAGTCAGTCGACAAGCTTGTCAAAGGTTCAGATTTCCCTTTGCTTGGCTGATTATCGAAGGACGAGACATTCAGGAGAGGATGACACAATAAAGCTCACGGTGCCATAGATTTCCCTTCAGACGAGATCCTCAAAACTGCACCAAAAAACTTCCCCGAACAATAAAACTCACATTCCGTGGTACGCCTTAAAATTGAAACCATGCCACACCAAATCTCAGCAGACCTCGTCTTGCCAATTGCCGCTGAAAAGCTCCATCGATGCACACACAGACTAGTTGCCCGCCAAAAACACAACTTTCCGTGAATTGTAGTAAAATTTCGCTTTCACTTGAGCCTCGGCAGACGTCCTTTGCATACGAAAGTCCCGTCCGTCCTCCACTCGGATGTTTTCCATTTCTAGTTGTGCTGTGCTCGATTTTTGTTTTGTCTCTGTGCCTCCCCCTGTCCACTGACATTCACTGAATTCAAATGCAGCCGGGACGGGCCCTCCGATTGTCGCCCGACGCCCCCAAAAAAGCAGCCAGCAACCGGCAGGGTGGTTTTAACATTTCGCATTCAGTTGTTGCACACCACACTTGCTGTGTCCGGAATTCCGAATTCACGTCGACAACAGCATTCCGACTTGTGAATGTCCTTGAAGTGCACACCTAGGCCGGCTGCGATGCTCCTGTGAATGAAAATGTCACCGAGCCGGCGATTGTAGCGCCGACGGTGTTTAGGCCCGATGGTGAAAAAACGAAAAATCCCTTCATTCACACCTCTGCTGCACTTGTGCGGGGGGCCGGGACGCGGGCGTGGGTTGTTTTGCCAAAATCGAACACACAGGCATGCATCGCACAGGACACACTACACAGCGCGAAGGAGTGTGGAAAGTGAAACACCGACTTGGGCGCACTCTTCGAGAGCGGCAGCTCATTTGAAATTCAAATTGAGCCAAATGCATTTACCCGCAGTGGTTCGTTTCAGGACACACTCTGCAAGCAAATCACTGTCGAGCTTCCACAACTCAGAATACTCCTCTCATTCATTTATCCTTGAGCGGTGGCATGACGAGCGGTTGAAACATCGCACAAAAAAAAACCGTCACGAAAGTCTTTCTGTTTCAAGGACGCTGCCGCAAAACGGATTTGTTATCCTGCGGAATGAGGTTAACCGTCCGGCGACTTTCTCCGGTCCTTGCTGATTCAATTAGCCAGCCGTCCACCTCCGTGGTTGCCTCATAATCTTGCGTTAATCACTGGAGGCAGGACCTCCTGCATGGAGTGCAGCACCTACGCCGCGCCGCCGTCCAACCACATCTGAGGTGTGTACGATACCAATCTCGGCGAGCAGACGAACAAACAAACGTACTTACGAGTGCGCGTGCAAATTTATTCCAAAACAACAGGACGAACAACAAAAAATGAAACACACCACACCCATCGGACGGGCTGCTCGACTAGCTAACTGGCTGACTGGCTGGCTCACTGAGTAGGCCTGGCTGGGTTCCCCGTCAGCGAACGACAAAAGATGAATTAAACGCTCGCAGCCGCAGACTGAGAGGAATTTTCTTGCGCCACAACCTGTGTCAGGGGGGGAAAACGAGAACCGCGCGCATGAAGGTGCATGAACCACAAAAGATGTGCGCTTCGCGATACACCGCCCGACACACCAACACACGGACGCTCACTCCGCAGGCGTACCTGCCCTGGCTCCGCCAAAAGCCAGCGAGATCCTATCTGCGGCGATCCGTCCGTCCATTTGGGGCGCAATGCCCAGTAGCACTCGGGATGTCGATATCCGTTTGGATCGACAATAAATTTGGAAATCGCAGGCCAGAAGCACAAACAAAGTACAAGTTCAGTTCTGGCGGGTTGCGGACATGCCCAAGCCAAGGAGCTACAAGCGAACAAAATTGCGGATCACGGCTTCAGACGCAAACGCAGACCCAGACGCAGAGTGCCTCTGTCGTTATCGGGTGCATGAAGTCGATCCGATGTTGCGGCGGTGGTGGTGGCCGCATTGCACATCTTCATGACGCTGTGTCTGCTGCCGGTGGAGCTGGAGCTGCCGGTGCTGATACTCCTGCTGATGCGGTTGCGGCAATCGATGACGACGGTGATGGTGTGCAGACGGCGGAGATTCGGCCGGTGTGTGCATATGCCCCCAGGCCACAGTCATCGTCGCAGTTTCCACCGATGAACGAAACGACTACGACAACGGCGACGACGTCGACGGTTTCTTTAGGGAATTCAGGGAACTCCCTTGATCCTGCCCCCTTTATCCGCTGCGCATCGGGCCTCCTCCATGTCCGTGCCTAATATGTTGGCAATAAAACAGTAGGTATCCTCGCGGTGCTGCTGATATAAAATTAATCTTGCCGTTTTGTTGTCGTCGTCGACGACGCTGCTGTGCGCTTACACAGCGAGGTGCGCATCCGTAGCAGGAGCCGCGCACCGGCCACCAGAACGGGATCAGCCGTGGAGAGAGAGAGAACCGATCGGCCATAAATAATAAAAGATATTTGCATTGGGCGGTGGCAGCGGCGGTCGCGTTCATCATCAAAAAAACTGCTCCTGTGCCCATCACATACACTTTCACGGGCAAAATTAAAAGCCCGAGCGGAGCGGATTTGTGATTTTTTTCTCTTCCCTTCATGCGCCCGCACGCGGTTCGCTGTGCGTGAGTGCGGCATATGTTAGTCCTTGTACGGACGCGCGGGGTTTTCTTCTGGCCCAAGCTGAAAAGCGAAAAAAAACGCAAAAAATTGAAACGGCTAAGCTCTTCATTAAATTAAAATAATTGCGCGTTTGCCACGCGTACCTTCAATTGTTTTTTTATGAGCGTTTTTATGGTTCATAAGAAGCAGTGTACAAGTCGACTTTCGGGCTCTGTCTCTCTGGTGTTGGATTGTCGGCGGTGGCGGCATTGTTGGGTGGGTGGAGGGTCCAGTCGTCGAGGGTGGCATGACAAAAGGACTGAACGTCGACTTACGGACATTTCTTTTTATTGCAGGATAATTCTCATAATTGTCCTTTTTAAATTGCTAGTGCACACCATTTACATTGCTTGCGCGCGTAACAAGCGACGCGACCGACACTGAGGGTTGGCGGTGGGTGCGGGAGTCTCTCCATTAATTCCACAAGGGCTACAGTTTTCATCTCTCTCTCTCTCTCTCTCTCTCTTCTGTCTTGTGTTTTCATGTTTTTTTTTGTTTCTTTAAAGTCATTCCAAGGGGAGGACTGTTTTGGGTGAGTCTGGGGAATAGCGGAGGCGTAAGTGCCATGTCGGGCAATGGTCCAGATCGAAATGAATCAATGTTCCACTGCAGGGGGAGATTGTTTCGAATGACATTCCACCGAGATGGGAGAGAGATTTTCTTTTGAACTTTAAAGAAGCAGCAGTGATGGCGGACTGATAACGAATTTAAGCCTGTGCGGAGTAGAGTCGATGAAGGGCCCATGGCAGAGGCTTACGATGTGCCGATATGCATCGGAGGTTTTTTTCTTTTTCTTCCTGTTTCATGACTTGACTTTGGAGAGAGAGAGGTGGTTTCTGCAGTTTTCGTGTGAACTATTGTCTGTCGGTGAGGAGTGGATTTCTTGGGCTTGAGTTTATCAAATTTTCTAGACAAGGGACCCCAATTCGTCACCTACTCGTGTTCACTTCCTCATAAGGACCTAGAAAATCTGCGTTGCGGTCGACGCACTTACCACGACGACCATACAGCGTTGAATACAGTCCCTTTTTTACATATACTGCTGCCGAGCAGAAAGCAGTCGTTTTTCCATCAATGATTACAAGGAACAGGAACATGGGATCCTGCTAAGTGACGACAGGATGAGGGAGGTTAAATGACCAGACGATAATTTGCTTTTCTCTGTCACCTGAACTACATTAAGAGACGAAACGAACTTTCGATGAAGCTTCTCCTCGTTAGGACACTGTTTTCTTCCCTTGCAAGAGAATGTGCATTACCACTCAAAGTATTGGCCAAATACTCGCCACGACTTCGGTTGCATACCTCCATCCGATGATCAATTTTTTCAATGACTGCGAGACATTTTCTTTTTTTGAGATGCGCCCAAGGATGTGGTAATCTTCCGAAGATACGAGCAGCCCGCGAAAACGCCTCTCCCCCCCGGCCGTTAGGTATTACTTCGCGGGTATGGTGAGCGACTCACTCTCGAGGGATGCCCTTTCTGCTTCAGCCAGTCTCACTTTTAAATGAGCCTTCACAGTGAATGAGGATACCTCATCCCAGTGCTCTACCAGGGACCATATTATCGCCCCTGTGGTAGGTTTTCCAATTGTCTCTCCTGCGCAAAGCGGCTGAAGTGAAAAACCGCGTGCTCTGCTTCATCCTCGAAGTTTGGTCATTCTGGGTACAGGGGCGAGTTGTTGTGGCCAAACCTGTGCAGATATTTTCGGTAGACGCTGTGGCCAGAAAGGAACTGTGAGAGTTGGTACTTGCACTCCCCTGCGGAGCTTAATATTCAGTTTTCGATGACGGGGATGAGAACATGCGTCCACCTACCTCTTTTGTGGAGGCGTCCCATTTGACATGTTTTTCCCTTCTCGGCTACGTCATCTGCTTGACGGTTTCTTGGAATGTTTCTGTGTCTAGGAACACAACTCACCATAAGGCTGCATTGTCGTCGTCCGACATATGACAGAGCCTTACGAGCTTCGACCGTATGAATGATGGTTCGAGTGCTTTCATTGCTGTCTGACAATCGGTGTAGAAGACACAGCTCTCGCCTGACAACGTAACCATTGAAAGTCTACATACAGCGCCTTCACATTTTTCCACTGGGATCACGCCACAAGGACCACAGGGACTTCCTGATTTGGAGTTGTTTCGGGTCTAAGCCCGCACCTATGTATATTCACAGCTGCCAGCTTGAGAACAGGCTCAAGTGAAGAACCAGATTCTATTCCCATTACTGTCTAATCCGAGTCTCTACTTGTGGCGCACCTAGAATTAGTGGAAGCTCTGATAGGCGCGCAGCAACGGCTACAGGACTTTTGTCCGATTCAGAGAATCTTACGTGCATGGGACCTGATTGGCACTTCCATTCGAAATCTAGGCTCGTGCGAAATTATCCCCTCAAGGACACTGTGGTATCTTTGAAGGGTTTCCTCTTTCCTGTGATATCTGAATACTCACCCGTCTACAGATTGGACTTTTATTGCGTTAAAGTTCAGATTTTTAGCCCTATTGTAGAAGTTTAATTTCTTTCCATCCATTAAAGCATCCCCCTCCTCCCACCACAATTCAAACGGTGATTACCTTAATGACTAAAAAAAAAACCAACCTCCCCTAAGCAACCAACGCACCACCACCCCACCGCATTGGCTGTAGTCTTCACTAAAAACCAAAGTGGACGCATTCCAGAACCAAATCGGCCATTCAAAACGAAGATAATCTCCACGATATTGTACGTGTTATTAAGTATCTTCAAAATCCCACACACCGCATTTGCCAGCTAGTTGAGCGTGAAGCTCCCGCATCACCGGGGACTGCGAGCACAGCCATCCGTCCCCTTGTCTCCGGCTCTGTGACCCGACAAAGAATGCCAATCGTCAACGAACGCATCGAATGCCGCCTTCAATCCTTTCCATTTCGCATCCCACCCCGCCCACTGCCTGACCATTGTTCGCAACCTATTCGGTTTCGGTCGTAAAACGCGACAATTAAAGTCTGAATGAAGCTAAGAATAGAGTTGTGCCGCGGCTTAACGAGATGTCCCGCATTCTCCTTGGTCATGGGGTCACAAACGTCGTCGTCGTCGTCATCGTCGTCGTTGTCTTCGTCTTTGCCGTTGGTGTTGTTGCCGCGCCACAATTCGCCAACAAATTACTTCGTTTGACTTCATTTAACCCTTTTTCGATGAGCTCTTCAGTTTTTCCCAAATATAGCCACCATCCGCGCCACCACCAACACCGGCGGCGTCAGCGGTGGCAGCATGGGCATGACAACGTGCCACCACCACGATAATGGAGCCCAGTGAAAGGGGTGAAGCTCAGATATCCCTTTCAATCCCCTGCATTGTGTCTACAACTTAATGAAATTCTCGGGCGCGCACTCATTTACTCTTTCTACGAATGGAATCCTTGAGATGTTTCGCGGAATTTGCAACCTTACAGCTGGGGATCGTTAAAGTGCTCGACGCTGTCGACGGCGGCGGCGGCGGGCGTTTAATGCCTCATAGCTGTGGCGGCCGACGGCGGCGGTGATGCTTGGTTTCACGGTGAATTTTTCGGGGCAAAAAGGGTTCGCAGCCATAATAGATGGGATTACTTCATCTTCGTTTTAATCAGACCTCCCCCACAGGGGCGCAAGTGGGGGAGCTGAGCTGAATGCGGCATAATTTTCGTCGGCTTAATTAATAAGTCCGCGTGAGCGGCACAGCCGGCTGAGGTGACGCCGAAGTTGGGAATTTTTGCGCTTGCAGTGCCATTTCCGGATACAAAATATCGCACACATATCGTGCAGGAAGTGCCGGCCGACGAGCGATAACTGCTCACCGCTCAATGCCAGCGTAATTGTCATGCAAGACGACATTGTCAGCGGGTGCAGGGGACCCCCACAGACGGCGACAATGGAGCCAACTTTCGCACTTCGGGAAATGCCTACCGGAATTGGATGGAGAAGAAGAAAAAGAAAGAAAAAACGGCTAAGACGTGAACACATCCACTCAACGCGGCGGCGGCGGCGGCATTTGTTGGGTCTGCCAAACATGGCACGTGAGTAATGCATAGGGTGCCGTCGAATGTATTGACGGTTGGTGGATGAGTGGACTCTGCCCTGGTTCTGGTCAAGATTTGGGAAAGTTTGAGAAACGCTCAGGTTGGCTGTGACATGGAAATGAAGGTTGGTGTGGCATGCATCGCCTCACTGACTTTTGAGCGGTTTTGGTGAGGTGATCAGAGTTGGTTGGCAACAGGACTTCTGACCAGTCAGATCACTGTTGGTAGTTGAGGATGCCTGTAAGAGTGCCGCGGAATGACTTCAGGATAAGGACTTTCGGGTCTGAAGGGCCGCAGCTTGAATAAAATCCAAAGTGGTGGCTCCAAACGAATACATTGTGGATCTCCCCCACCCCCCCACCCTACAGCGCACAATATGCCTCAACTCCAAATTTACCGTGGCGCCCCTTGGCTGGCCTATTTCTGTCGCATCACAGATTTGATCACAAAATCACTTCTGGTCACAAAAAAATCCTTAACAGCCTCTCTAGACACATCTCTCCCCACCATCTTCTCAATTTTACTGCCCACCCTGTGCCAGCGCGCCCATTCAGATCTGCACTTAGCCCGCACTAAACCACAACCAATTACGCACTACGGGCTATCCAATCCATCCGTGGTGGCGGCGGCTTACTCTCCAAACCGAGTGCGCTCCGAGTACTTTATTCAAATTTTCAATGTCGTCATCACATCGGTGATACGAGCATAAGACAATTAACACTTTGCGCGCCGGTAGATGTGGCAAATTAATAATTCATTGCTGGCTACGCCGCACACAGCTGATGCGCGCCGCTCAAGCTCAAGTCATTATGCTAAACTTTGTAATGATATGCCCATTGCGCGGACCCGGGTCTGGGCCGCCACAGCCGACGACGACGCCGCCGCCGCCGCCGCGGGACGGGGCGTAATAACATCAGCACCATCAGATAAGTAAACGCTTGCTAATCATGAAATCAATCGCATTTCCATAGACCGACCGGCGATGCCTTCATAATCCCGTCTCGCATGTACCGAGAGGGAGCACTTTCGGTTTCGACTCACAGTGGAAGCCGGAAAAAGTGTTCGAACCGATTGACGATGGTGGCGGGGGCCTCCGCGCCGCTGAGTAATTAGTCCGAATTTGTTATTCCTTGTCGCGCGGGCATCGACCTTGTGAGAGCGGTCGCCCCGAAGAGCTCTGCATAGCCAATGAATTCGGACGATGGAGGAAGCGCCACCGACCGGCGCGTGTGTCACGCGGTGTATGTGGGAGGAATCTGCCGACACCTGGCCAAGTGCCTTGGTGGCTTGCGCGGAATTATGGAGAGATGATTGTGGTCGTCGTAACGCTGTCGTTGTCGCCGTCGTCATCGGCGCGATAGCGAGTTGCTGATTTGCATCTGGATTTACATTGCCCAGTGGCGCATTGAGGGGAAGAGATCTCTCGTCTCTGTCGTGTCGGCCGATGGACGCAGAGGCTACGACGACGGTCGCTACTGTGCATTGTGCCGAGTGCTGGCGCGGACGACTCATAATTTTTGTATTCATTTATACAAATTAATTCACTAGGAGTATGCCTTCAATTGGTGGGGCCATGTCTTGTGGCCATGTATGGTGGGTATGGGCTTCTGGTTCGAGATCAACTCGCAGATGGGGCGAGTGGCCGCGTACCGGAGAAGTGTTGTTAGTTAGCACTTGAGGCGTTCACCGCTGTAAAGAGGCCCGGCATAGATGGCTCCGGTGGTTGGGGTAAGTGAAAGTGAATGGGTGATTAAACTCGTATATGTGTGCATTTTGTGCATCCTTTGGGGAATCGAATTCTTAGGGGATTCATGGGAATCGGTGGCTTTTTGGATCTTAATGAGTCGCCACTGTAGTTCATACAAGCATTAGATGAAATTGAGGTGTTTTTAATTTGGTCACTTGTTGCGGCAGTCGATAGACCTCCGATGCTTTTCGTGACATACATCTTGAAACAATAATTAGGAGCGAAAAAAGATTTCGTAAATCTGTCTATAGTGAGTACCCACTAAGCCATTGAAGGCACAACAAGGATGCTAATGTTTTTGGGAACTTTAGACAAGACTCAAAAAGACAGAAGCACAGCTTTGCTAATAAACCAAAAGGGAAGTGACTGAAAATGGAACAACAGCTTGGAAGTAGGAAACTTGGAATCTCTGCATTTCGAGAGTGCTTTAAAATCCCAAAATTCTGGAAATTACAAAATCTTGAAGATATTGAAATCAAAATAAGCCCAAGAATCCAAAAGGCCAAATTTTGAAAAACGATAGAAACTTCAGCAATCAACTGTGTCCACATTCCTAAAAGTCGCCAAAACTTCAAAACACCGTCATTTAGAGAAGATGACATTGACTGACTGACAAATGCAAAACTTTTAGAAACTTTTTGAAAATTCAAAAAGATCCGGAAAAAATCGTAAAGTCCTCCTACACCAGGAGTCACACAACTCAAGGCCCCAAAAATGCGGAAATTTCTGGATGCCTAAAAGGCAGAAAGGCCCAATCCGAAAAAGCCTAAATTTCGGATGTCGAAACTCCAAAATGAAGAATCAAAAGCGAATATAGGCCAAAAGTCTTAGAGTCCTTAAGAAAATGTAGAAAAAGTCAAAAATCGAAAACGCCAACCATAGTCCAAAAAGCTTTCAAAGTCAAGGTCCAAAAAATTCTTTTCAACTGGATAGTCAGAAAATCGAAAGGACGGACTACGAGAGGCCCAAGATTTGGTGTAGATACGAAGATCAAAACAAGCATCAAGCTGGAAGAGGAAAAGGACTCCAGTGTTAAAGCCATAGATCGGAGAATGTGCCGAAAGTTCAACATGCCAAAAGGGCCAAAACTCTAAGGACTCAACTGCCGAGAACAGTTACGAAGAAAACAACAAAGTTCAAAAAAGTTACATGAGACAGAGATTCAAGTTAAGGAAAACGCAAAATATCGCAAAGGCCATCACTGTAAGAGAGAGAGCTAAAATATGGAGAAGTCAAACCAGCGAAAAATCCCAAGAATCGAATAAAGCTTAAGAAAATGGTTCGTAAGGCTTAAGATTCAGAAAATTCCGGATTTTAAGAGACCCACAATTCAATACGAACCAAGTCGGTGAAAGGCTAGAACCTGAAAAATGATTCCAATGACGTGTGAAGGGACAAACAAACACTCAAAAAGAGGTAAACCTGAAAAAGTTTCCTTCCAAAAGGACTAAGACTCCCAAAACATACCGAAGTGCAGATAAGCCTTAAGAACCAAAATAAAAACACTTCAAAATGGCCGGAAACCCCCAGAGTCAGAAAACAAGGGAAAAATGCCGTAGGATCCACTTGAAATTTTCAAAAATTCCGAGTATTCAAAAATCCTCAAACTCGTACAAAGCTTAAGGATCTATAAATCTTAAAGTGATCAGTTGCTCGTCAGGACAATAATTGCTCGATATCCAAATTTCAATACCGACCAAAACCCTTTCAAGTTAAATTTTTTGGAATGGCTTCATTCACATACGAAGGTACAATTTTCCTACAAGCAATAAGTCAGAAAATATCTAGAAAGCCTAAAACTTCATGCAGACCAAAACTCAAAAAAGGCAAAGATTCTAAGAGGACTTAGGTGCAGAGGGCAAAACAAAAACTCTGAAAAGTCGAAAATGTCGAAAAGTCAAAATTCTGAAAACTCAAATGCCAAATATTCCGAATAAGCCCCGAAATCCTCTAAAGTGTGCAAGAAACCTCATATATTCCAATAAGTTCAGAATTGCCGAAAAGTCCAAATATGCAAAAGTTCAAAATTCTTGGGCGAAGAGGTGTTGAAAGTGCAACCAAAATGGCTTGGAAGACGTGCGATTTGGTTACCAAATTTTGAAGCTAAGAATAGGATCAAAAGTGAACTCCAGCACGGGGACAAGGATGACCCCTTCTCTCTATTTAAAATTTCATTTACCGCTTTTCAGGCCTTTTTTGACAAATTTTTTGACTTGTCTTCTCTCATTCTCTAAAACTCTTTTCAATCTCTCACATTCGACTGAAGCGATAGTCTCAAGGCCCCCTCCATCCAAACCTCACGAACGTCAATCCCAAGTGAGCATCAAATGGAATGCCGCACAATATCAGCGAGCCTTTCAGCATTCTCCGTCACAGAGATGTGTGAAAATATAATCTGCTTACCGAATCGTTCAGTCGGTGCGCCGCCGAATAGCAGCAGCTTTTGACAGATACCGTGAGCAGCGATGCCCATTAGACAGTCAAGTCGGACCCAGATACCCGCAGCATTCGCAGAATCCCATTCGATTTAGACATTTTTGAGATTTTCCCCACAAAGTGGCGCGGGGAGAAAAAAGTCGACAAAACGACGCAACGACGCGCACTCAATTACGGCGAAAATAAGTACAAAAACGCAGCAACAGCAAACTGGCAGAGGCAAACAATTATTTTCACCGGAGAGACGCCAAGCGTATGTGGCTGCATGCAGAAGCTGCAATCCGCGGAATGTTGACAGGATTGACAAGTTGTGATCGCGGCGATCACTCACGTGTCGACATCGCATCGATAGCACCGTCAACTGGTCCCGGGCTCCGGCAGCGACACCAGCCGCACCGGTAGCTGTCATCTCGCGCTCGCTGAATTCAGCTGAATCCATTTGAATTTGAAATTAAACTGTTTTAATTCTGCGCGAGGAAAAAACTCAAAAAGCCAAGTGATTGCGACACACTCGGCTGCCGGGGCTGCGTTCACGGCTGCAGAGGCTGCGAGTCTTTCGTCGCTAAGCCGACTCGGAGAGGTGCCGACCGATGATCGGCGGACGGGAACCTGGTGTAAGCTTGGTGATCTTTTTGCCGGGACCGCTCCTCGCAGACGTCGCCGTTGCCGCTGCCTTCGGCGGTTGTTATGATCAATTGTGTCAATCAAACGGATGCGATGTTACAGTGATATAAGCTGGCGCAGGTTTTAATTGCAGCGGGTCATGGGGGCTGTCACATCGCGGCAAAGCGAAACACTCTCCAGTCGACGATATGAGTCTCCGGAGAGATCGCCTGCCCCGACAGCGTTCAGTCGACTGGGAACGGTGCAATCTCGTCACTCACTCTCGGCGTCGCTTTATTAATTTATTTTGCACATCACCGTCGCCATCACTGAAATGCTGCGGAGCCTACGCTGCGACGACGCGCCGATTGATCAGATGCCGGCGCGAAGCGCGATTGATAAAGATCCATAAAGAGGTCGCCGAGTGACAGTTTTGAAAGGCTGTCCCACAATCCCATCACTCCGCGCGGCACGCACGAGAAGCACTCGCACACCGGCAGCGGCGATGGCGCACAAATTTGCGACTAAGGACGACCGCCTCGACGAGAGGCTGGGAGTGGAGCATCCGCATCTGTGTCTGTGTGGCGGATGCGCTCGACGCTATCTAATAATGTGTAGACATCCGATGACGTTGTGGTTGCAGTCAAAGCCAAACTAATAGCGACAAACTGCTACCTTGCGGGTATCAGCTTGTTCGCAATAATTTACAGTCGACAAGTCGGTATCCTTGGACCGGCAAGTGATCGCCGCGCGCAGTGGGCATGAGCACGCACTTCGGCGCTGCTGCGTTGCGCTGCACAAGCAACAAGCACGAGTTCATGTTTTCATTCGTATCCACGACATGCTATGAAAAGCGATTTGTTTTCCTTCACTCCACCAGTCTGGCAGACCGCCACCGCCACCACCACCAACACCACCGTTACCACCATCTCACCAGCACCAGGCTCGCCGGATTGTAATAACCCCGATGGAATCGACGGCGGCAGCGTCTGGGTCTGGCCTCTGGGCGCGCAGTATCCACCGCGGACTAGATGTGTTCTAAAACTGCAGCGACCGCCAGCAGGTGGAGAGGGAGCGACAGCTGCGCCGCGAAGAAGGCCGTTCGCTTTGCAATTAATTTTCGCAGATACAATCGATGTTAAATCTTAATTGGATATCGATCATTTATACCTAATAGCGCGAAGATCTGGTTTCTGCTGCGTCGCCACCGTAATTACAAGATATTAGAACTCGTATTTGGATTGCGGACGCTGTTGGGCTGCACAATGCCATGTCGACGTAGGCCCTGGCCGGCGGCAGGCGATAATATGCGCAGATCACAGGACACCCACTCGCCGGGTGTAAGTGCAGAAGTTATGCGCTATCTTGAAGCGCAATCTGACAGAATGCTGAGAACTTTGAAAGTCAAACGATTACCAGAGTCGACAGGTTGATAAGTTTGAAGCAGGTTCTGGTAGGCGGAAAATCGCAGCAGCCCAAGTGTGGAGCGGTTTCTTTTGGGCGACCGATGTGGGGGCTTGGAATGCAGTAGGTGGCAATGAGGAAGTGGTTGCAATTGGTTCTCCCCCTGCGAAGACGTTTGTTGAGGTCACTGCTGGGTGTGATTGAAAGGAGATTCTAGGAAACGGCCGATCAACCTAACTTGACCCGGAACGGATGATCCTTTTGAACGTGAGACTATTGTCAGCGTGGGCTATGCAACCGAACAGATGCGTTTGTTGTGTACACACGCGTGCGTCTATAAACTCAGTCGCATGGGGCCAGCATGAGGCATTCATGGACACTAATCACAGACAATTTCAAAGTGAAGTGCGAACGTGTTTTTTTCCTTTTGAAGATTTGTTGCGAATCCAATGTGTTCAAGGGAGGTCTAAGTGTGATTGCCGTTCCAACCTTACTTTGCTTCAAAACTACTGTTGGGGCGAACTCGAATCACAGTAGCTGAGTTTCCATTCAAGGATGGGACACGCAATGTAGGTCCAAGCGTACCAAAAGCAAAAGTTTTTCAAAAAGGAGAGGAAAAGGAAAGTCAGACTTTGATTGTTACATAGTTAAGGGCTCACTTTTCTTCTTCTTCTTCTTCTTCTTCTTCTTCTTCTTCTTCGTCTTCTTCTTCTCCTTCTTCCTCTTCTTCTTCTTTTTCTCGTTCTTCTCTTTCTTCGTCTTACTCCCTTACTGGCGCTACAGTCCGGGATGGACCTGGGCCTCAATCGACACGCTGGCATTATCTCTCGCCAGCTGCCTCAAGTTTTGCAAGCCACGTTGACTGATCTTTCTCCACTTGTGTCTACCATCTCAACCTAGGCCATCCTCTGCTGCTTTATCTCAATGGCTCGGATTTAAAGACTTTTCGGTCCGGATTAGTGGTGCTTAGACACCCGCATGGCCTAACCATCTTGAGCTTTGTATTCGAAGACGATTGACTTGTCGCATGCCGCAGTACATCTTATAAAGTTCATCGTTGAATCTTCTCTTTCAGACGCCATCAACGCAAACAGGTTCAAAATTTGCACGTCCAAATTTTCTCTCGAAAGGACTGAGGGCTTCCTCATCGGCTTTAAGTAACGTCTAAGTTTTCGCGCCGTAAAAGAGGACTGGGATGATCAAGCTGTCATACAAAGGCAGCTTAGTCTTTCGAGAGAGGACTCCGTGACTTTTGAGCCCAAAGAAGCTGCGATTGGAGAGAGCGCTTGTTTTCATTATTGATGTTGTTGTCGCTACTTACCGCGGAGCAGAGGCATGTAGACGTAGTCCTTGACTACCTCGAGGCTGCAGTTGCTTTCAAATGGATCTTGTACATGACCAATCCCAAGATCATCGTCAAGTCAAGATTTGCAAAGGGCTGAGTTCTTATTCGCGCGACATAAGGTGCATCTCGCTTCCTCCCAACCAGTGACTCTATGAGAAAACAAACAAAAGAGTCGTCGCCCTAGGAAACTCTGACGATAAGTTAGAACGCCTCGGTTGAGGCGACTTAATGGAGATCCGTCTGATAAACCGCGAGTTCCGGTCTGTTGGAAGATAATAGAATAATAGAAGTTGGATGGCACTTCAACCCACAAGGGACCAAAGCCTTGCTTCTTCAACAACTACTCGCGTTGTGCGTGGTATTTTCAGTTTACTTGTGAAGCGGCCCTACAGTTTGTTGCCGACACCGAATGGCGGAATTTAAGAAACTTTTCGTACACTTTGTGTGTTGTCTGCAACTCGAAAGAGGTGGTGCCGTGATAATGTGTGAGTTGTTCAGTCTCGGAATCGTACCTGAGACCGTTGCACTACCTGCCCACTTTAATGGGGCGGCGGTCGCTAAAGGATGTCACCTTCCACGTGGCGACTGTGTCACGTTATCATACAAATACAAGAAGATTGATATTTTGGGGCAGAATGTCACCAAAGCACGTTTTCTCATGATGCACTACATGGGGGTAGCTCTAAACTGCTGAAGTGGTATGTAAGTCGATAGTATGATGCGTCCTTATATTAGACAAATAATAGAATGATCGCATGTGCAGACGAGCTTTTTCTCCACATTCTCCCATTTCTCACTCCACAACCTACCTCGTCTGTTGTAACGAAGAAGCTATACAATCGTCTCAAACATTCACTCTTAGGAGGACAATAGCGCACTCAACGCAAGTTGGTTTAAAAGAATCTCTGACCTAGGCCCTGGTTTGCATAGTGCCGCGATCCAATTTGTATTTATCCTGGCCACTTTTGACTCATCCTTCAAGACCTCAATGCTTCAGGCTGATTCAGGTGTACAAAGCAACCATTCCATCAGCAGCATCTATTCTATCTGGAAGGCTCTCAAGTTGACCCACATTCAAAAGTGATGATGAGTTGTTCAGTGTGTAGCAGATGTGCTAGGTCTCCACCTGCCTAAGACGAGTCCTGTCGGCATGTGTTAAATAACCCACTTGTCGTGGAAAAAAAAGCTTTTCAAAGTTAACATCCAGGCTTAGCGGCCTAAGGGGCTACATTCCGCAAGACCTACGGCATCAGATCACACGCCGGAGGTCCTGACTAGGCCGGAATGAACACATAAGGCGTTGCCCTGCAAATGTCTCAAATCCACCCAAATCAGATGCGGCAAGTTGCCTCTACTCGTAAAACATCAATCGTCTATATAGCCTGATGCAGCCTGGATTTTCCTTTTCAAGGTTCAGTAAGAACAAGTTCTTAAGCCTTGCTTATGACAAGAGGTTCTGAAACACAGCTTGAAAGGCTGGCACCTTCTCCTGCGGACTCGTAGCTCCCAAGACATTGGCGCCACGTCCTGCACATCGTATAAATTTTTTGTTCTCTTCTTCTACTTCAATACCAATTTCTGATCAAGGTTCGTGGAGGAATTATCCGACCCACTGAGGAATCCAAACCACCCCCTCCCCACCTTGGACACACAGTCCATTTCGAGATGTACTCCAGCTCACCCCGAACGACAGCATAAATCACGGCTTAAATGTCTCCCGCTGAACTCGCCCCATAGGCTTCATTCAAAAAATGAGCACCCCAGCCCAAACGGGCCCATAAATAATACAAATTCGGTGGAAGCAAAAAAAAAACCCGTCTTATAATACAAAACACTCCCGGTATTATCTACTTAATTTCGGCGACTGCCACCACTCCACAGGGCCACAGCTCATATCAGCCACATGGAGACGTTAACAAGCGTTTTCATAGGTCATACCGTTCATAAACAAAGACCCCAACCCCCGGACGCTATAGGTATGCCAAAGTAGTGCCAGCAAACAAAATTCGAAGGACATGCGAAAATGTCATAAAACCCTCAAATCTATTGTCACCACCCACCTTGGGGGCGCACGGTGCCCCACTCCATCACCGAAGGTCAACCGCAAAAATGAGAAATAATTTATAACGCTACTTTGTATATTTTGTCCACATCCTACAGCACACGAATTTGTTGTTGCCGCCGCGGTCGATCCTGAAGACAAACATATGACTCTCTCGATATGAAACATTCCGCACCGCATACCGGAGCGTGTCCCTTGCCCGGGCTCCACTTTCTCGAGATACAATCTGATTGTTCCGTCCTCCACCAGATGTGTGTACACACTACGCAGTCTTGAGGAGATTCATTTATTATTTCATGGATAACCAAAGAACTCCCCACAGGATAGCGCGCTCCCACACACACACACACGCGCGTGCCATACGCGCACGTATACGCGCCTTTTCCATATTTGTTTTTCCGTTTTTTTTTTTTTGCAAGTTGGATGGGGTCGGGGGTGGTGGTTTCTCATCTGGTCCTGCTTGGGATGGGAAATAAAATTCCAACTTAACAGCGAAGTCGAAGCGTAAAAGAAGCCGATCCCGAAACAGAAGCAGAAGCAGAAGCTGTGGCCGAAGCTGGGGATAGACGTCGGGAAGAGACCACGCTGCTGCTGCTGCCCGCCGCTGAATTCACGCTCGCAAATATTGCATGATTGCGGATACAAGGGAGCCCACACACAAAAGTGGCGCGCCGAGCAGAGGGACACAAATATGCATGGGCAAGGGGACACACACATTTGCCGGGTATTTTTATATTTTATTTGGTTATGGTTTAAAAAGTAATGGCTTCGGGATTTGCTTTCTAAAGTCACTAAGGATACAATCGTGAGTGGGTGGGTGTGTGTGTGTGTGTGTGTGCACGTCCTTGGGCGTATATCCTTTCCCTTTGTATCTCATGCGTCGCACACGAGATTGTCTAAGGCGTTTCAATAACAAAACGCGTCCTAACTCCACCCCACCCTCGTTCGGGCCATCTCGGGGCGAATGAATGTGTGTGTGTGTGTGCGATACGGGGGAAGTATATCCTTTCGCCCTCGTTTAGCTGAACGCACCGAGTAATGGAAAATGGGAAAAAATTCCCCAATCGATATGGAAGACGACGTTTATTCCGTCCGTCTATGAAAATATTATACGTTAAGGAATGACGCCAAACAAGGTGGTGGTGGCGTCGTGGGGGCATGCATATACATAACACGATAGAAGAAATTTCCTTCACATCAAGAAGGCGGGTGGGTCTCCCCCCCCACCCATCGAAAATTCCTTTGTACGTGACCAAATCAACTTGAAAGGATACTACACACTCCATGTGCTCTACGGAATGGAATTCATTTTGCCTAGAAGCAAATTTATACCCTCCCCCGCCCATCATCGGGCAAATATCTGTGAGAGCGGGATGAGCCTGAGGAGATGAGCCTGGCTCACTTTCCCGAAAGGATAGCCTTTCAGCGCTGGTCAATGCGCTGACGTTGACATCACCACCAGCGATGGGGTGGTCGCACGCCCGCGAGCTGTAAGTCATCGCGTCGCGATCTCTCGCGAACAATGTCGAGTGTCCTTTCAAAATATTGTGACAGTCTCACAATGGCAGAGTGCTAATCAAATTAAGACGAAGCCCGCTCCCCGGGAGCGGAATCAAAACACACGTGACTACAATCATGGTACACGTGCGTTTTGTTCAGCAGCAGCAGCGGCAGCGTCAAGGAGCTCCAAGCTCCGTTCGCCGGTTCGGGGTTTTGAATTGATTGAGGAAGGAGATGATTGTCAGTGGGGGTGCTGCTGTGCGATTGAGGGTTGGTGTGGTGATGCGGCGCACACTTGAGATTGCCTCACGTCACCGGCGGCGATGGTGGCGGTGGTGGAAGTGCTGCTGCTGGAAGAGTAGCTCGACTCACATTGATTTATCGTGATCTGCGAGGCAATAAAAAAAAAAAAAGAAAACTTTAAAAAGAAATCGTTTCGAGGTCGTCGTCGTCGTCGTCGTCGTTGTCGTTTTTTTTCGCTCTAAGCCACCCCTTGGGTGAACTGCACTCACCCAACGTACAGCCCAATGTGGTGGTAAGAATTATTGTGTTTACAGTGCGCGGAGGGAGGGTGGAGGAGGGAAGGAGGTGAAATGCAGTCAATCTACAAAATAAGCAGAGCGCACAGTCACATTTGCTGATGCTGAAATATCCCGAAGGCAGCCGTGCCTCGTTTTTTTTTCTTTCGCCTTCTCCTCAGTCATTCTGCACGTGACCGATTGCGGTGCGGAACGGCGATGGTAGCGGCACGGCTGGGGTTGCGGATCGAAATTCCTTGGATTAATAGGATTTAAGAAATGGTTTCGCCTCGAGCTGCGGCCACTGACCAGCGCAGGGTATAGGGTTATTACTTTTCAATATTGTCATTAAGGATTTAACTCGGCGGGTGGGGGGACGGGAAGGGGGATGAATTTCTTCGAATGTGGTCTCGAACGGAGGAAGTCATCATGGCTATTTTGATTGAATTAACGTCCGGGTATGGGAATAGTTATCCACGTTGAGAGGATGGGTGCTTCTGCCAGTCTGGTGGGGTAGCTCTCTTAGCCCTTGAACGGCATCAGTGGTGCTGTAGAATTCAGAGCGCATCTTGCGGAGGCCAGTGAAAATATTTTTCGTGATTCCGTTTGAATTTTTTTTTTAAATCTCTGAATGTTGGGGAATGAGTCGGAAAATTACTTTGAACTGCAAGACGCGCGTCGAAAGGGGTCATTCTTCAACTGGAACAAGTCCACGTCGTTCATGCTGTCTGCAAAAAGAACATCATCTGTGAGGGCGATTTTGAGACACTCGGGTGTCAACGTTTCGAATAGGGTCTGACTGTGCGTCACGACTAAGTCCCAACAGAGCATCGCAACACTATCAAGGCTCCAGTGACGTTAACATAAAGAAGGGAGAAGGGTGGAAGCAGAAAGTACAAAATTGCGAAATGTTGTCCCATCGACAAGCCGCTTTCTTCTGTTAGTTCCGGTATAGCTTTTCGGGAATTTGCCCCCAACCGCATTTCGAAACTTTAGAAAATTTACCTAACATCAAGGAAACACCAGCAAATTTGGCACTCTTCTTCGAAGCTGTACAGATGCCTAAAGTGCGTGCATGGCCTGTACGAAAAGTTTTAGTTTCTTAAAGCATTTAACGCCGTACTGATACTAGTAACGAAGTGATGAAATGGCGGCGGGTATTGTGTTGGCGTTTTTGGAGCATATGTAGATGCCAACATGACGTCCGGACAGAAAATTGAAAGCTTCAATCTTGAACGTCTTTTGGAGGTTTTTCAGTTCATACTTCGACTCGACGATCTTAGCAAAAAATTCTAGAAATTATCTGTTTTGCACACTTCGCAAAATTCTGCGACAAACATCAAGAAATTGTAGACAGACATCCACAATGTAGTGACAGTCGAGGCGGACTCACGCTTACCAATAAATAATGAACACGCAACAAAACTCACTCTTGTGTACTCCACTAGCTCTCTTGACTGTAGCTTTGAAAATGTTGCCGGTTTTGGTCGGCATTACACTCTAAGTTCTCTCCACATGCTTAAGAACGTCATTAAATTGCCGAATGGAATTTGTGTTAAACTTCAAGTTCTCTCCACTTGTTAAAGAAAGCCACTAAGGACTTTACGCATGCCATCTTATAAAAATATTTATTCACTATGGAGTTAGACGTCAGCCGAACCCAGTTGAAGATCTGTCACGAGCAGTGCCCTTCAGTTGATAGAACTTTCGCACTGCTGGCTGCTAGTAAGCCACATAGTTAGCTGCCCAAGATAAAGCAAAAAGAAAAAGGAACGGAAGAAGAAAACCCTGTTAGACGGATAGAATCCCGAAATCCCTAAAAAGACCTTAAAGTTCAAAATTTCGAAATCATAAGATTTAGCAATTCTCCGATGAATGTCCAAATGCAGCAATTGCTTCATATCCCACAACCGTCCCAAGCAGGAAAATGTGGTGTGCAAACATTAGTTTCCAAATAACCATTCCAAGCGGTGAAGTTGCAGGGAAGCAGCATGCCCCCATACCCCAAACTAACTCCTCCCAAATGATTCTTCCGAATCATCTGTATGTGGGCTTTTCAGGACTTTAGCTTTGACTTCAGAATATTGAATGCTGGCATCTTGGACATCCGGATTTTGTCCCCAAAGCAAGGAGCCTACAGCAAGCATACCCGACAATCCTTTATTCACAACGAAACTACAGGCACTCGAGGACAAGTTTGTTTAAATATCACTCATCCTTGTGACCTTATGCCTAGAATCAAGACAAAGAAAGAATAAACGTCATCAGTGTCGAAGGATATTTTGCTTTGTTAGACAATTACTGCTCCGTGGAGCGGTAGGTATGCATGTAGACATCAATGCGGACGATGCTAAGGAGGGTAAGGTCATGTGCACTGCATAAAAGAGACTGCTCCGGCCCAAAGAATCTTCAAATTGGAGTTAGTAGGGCAAAGCAACAGTGAACGTCCTCGTCTGCGCTGGTGCACACATATGTACATATCCAACTGCAGATTGCTGACGAGACGCCTGATAGCTGGCGAGTTGTAGATGGTTGAGGTCCAGATCCAAATCGGACTGTATCAGTCACAAAGAGAGAAGGGCGCAGAAGGTATATTCAGTCACACCAACTACAACAAGAAATCTTCCTTAAGCCTAATTCGACGCATGCACCGGGTGGGCAGGTTACCCATCAGGGCCGCAAATACTGATGGGTAACCCCTTCTTCCTCTTCTTCTTCTTGTGGCGCTACATTCTGGGTTGGACCAGGGCCGCAACCAACATGCCTCTCGAGCCAGCACAATCTTTCGCCAGCTGTCGCCAGTTGCGCACTTCAAGTTCAATGAGGTCCTTCTCCACTTGTGTGCGCTACCTCAGCCTGGGCCTCCCTCTGTTGCGTTGTCCCAATGGCTCAGATTTGAAAAATGTTCGAACCGGAGAAGTGGTGCCCATACGCTCTACATGGCCTAGCCATCTTAAGCGTTGTATTCGAAGATGCTTGATTAGGCGCATGTCGCTGTACAGCCACAGAGTTCGTCGTTGAATCTTCTTCTCCAGATGCCATCAACGCAAACAGGACTAAAAATCGAACGCAAAACTTTTCTCTCGAAAAGACTAAGGGCTTCCTCATCCGCTTTTAGTAGCGTCCAGGTTTTCGCACCATAGAGTAGGACTGGGATGAGAAAGCTTAGTCCTTCGAGAGAGTACTCTTACTCTTGAGCCCAAAGAAACAGCGATAAACAAGAGTGATTCTGCATTTGACTTCGGTACTGGTGTTGTTGTCCCTTTTTACCGCGGAGCTGAGGTAGACGAAGTCCTTGACTACCTCGAAGTTTCTGCGGCCTTGTGTGACGCTCTGTTCGAAACGTCGATGTTGTACGTCCTTCCTTGATGACAGCATGTACTTCGATTTATCCTCGTTAACCACTTGACCCGCTTCAATGCCAGCAAATGCGTCATTGACGGCTCGCTGTGTTCGTCCAATCACATCAATGTCGTCGGCGTAAGCTGACAATTGAACTGACTTTTGGAAGATCGTGCCTCTGGTGTTGACTTGGGAGTTACGTACGATCTTTTCAAGGATGATGTTGAAAAAGTCACATGACAGCGTGAAGCCTTGTCTAAAAGCTTGTTTGACATTGAAGGTCTCGGTGAGTTCGTTCCCGACATTGACGGAATAGCGAGAGTTCTACATCGTCCACCTAAACAATTTGACGAGTGTGGTTGGAATGCGCAAACTAGGCACTAGGCTCGTCTCTATGCACACTGTCATATGCGGCCTTTTACTTGACAGCCTCTAAGAGATCAAAACCTCAGCCAGCACCCTATTTAGAGAGGATAAAGAAACTGCCCCCAAGCGAAGACAAATCGAAAATGGAAGAGTAGTGAACTCCAACGAACAGACAAACTACGACACCTCGCTTTCCGAAATCTCACTCTCACGAACTGACATCGAAAGCATGGCTTCAACTTCATTTCCCAGGACACAGCTATAACATTCAGAAATGTCTCCAAAACGCCACGTCGGTGAGAAAACGTGGAGGAGGAGGTGGATAAATGAAACGAAAAGAACTAGGAGCCTTACAGCTGGACAAGTTGTGAAAAGTTAGAAGTGTACCGGATGTACGCTTTTCCTGGCTAAGGACAGTTGTCACCCTACAGACACGACTGTCTGAGTATGTCAATCGCTAATTTGCTTTTCCAAGAGGGAACTTTAAGATTGAGGACAACGACTCAGAAAGGTAGTTACCGCCACCACTGAGCTATCAAAGTACACTTTACAGGGAAGCTGGTTAAGTCCGCTGACGTAACAGTCACTTACTCCGCGAGTGGTGCTGCAATATGTTCCTCATCCCCTGCTGTTTCTGTAAGACAAGGACTACACAATGCGTCCGAGCACCAATGATTCCAAACCAGCATTTTTGCGATCGATCTTGAAGTTTTGACATCAAGTCTAAAAACAAAATAAGCACACACCAACGTAAGTACTCGCTCTTCCCAAATTTAGAAAGCCAAACCCTTGTCACGACAACTGCCATCCAAATGACCTTTCATTCAACGACGGCATTGAAACCACGCAACAAGATCTCAGCCGCTTACGAGGTTGGACTGTCAAAGACCTTCCATACCAAGACGCCCCTCAAATCAGCGTACACCTCAGATTGAACCCATAACTCAGCCCAAAGTCAAATTGAAGCTATGATCTCAGGCAGCTTCGCCCTCCGCCCCGGCATCTGCCGCCATCGCGCCACTCCCTGAGCACTGTTGTCACCTAGACAGAAAATTTATGAACTTAATTAGAGCGCTGTAACCAATCTTCAAAGCTTAGATCATCAGTCCCTGGGCGATCTTGACCGGGCGTTCCACCGTACATCTGTGTGCGGTTGTCAGGCATTACCAGATTTTGAAGCTAACCTGTTCTCATTTTTATGGGCGGACCATGTCGGTTTCTCAATTTATGCAAATTCGTCGCTGTGACAATGCATTTAAATCAGACGCCCGGACTCGAAGATTCGGATTCCGGCTATAAGTTAGGAATAGGCCAACAGTTATGGGGCTAATTAGCGCTGGAATTGGGTGGTGCGTGGTTTCTATTTCTGTGCGAAAGCTGCGCGAGAGAGTGGGGTCAACAAACTGGCGGACAAAACTGGACTTGGGATTGGTGCTAGGGAATGGGAACGAGTTGGGGAATTTTTTATTTTTAACTTCATTTGCGAAAGTCCGGATTCGGTTCGATGGATAGCCAGCGTCCCGATCGGCTGATTATGGCTAATGCGTGATGGGTGGAAGATAGTGCGTCTTCTGGGTCTTCGCATTGAGTCGTCCCATTGACGTCTTCGATTCTGATGTTACTGGTCGTTTGTGGGAATACCGAAAGTGGTTCCGCACCTGATGTGAGTGGAAGTGTTTCACAGAACTGCCACTAAAGTTTGTTGAAGAACTAAGGCACCTTCAAATTTGCAAAGGCACTCAAGACGTTGAGCTCGCGGGGACCTTTAAGGATGTCTTGTTGAAGGACGAAGGCAGTTCAACGCCCATATGCTACGACCTACAGCCGAGAAAAATAAGATGCGCTCCAACAAGTCGTACTTACTGCGGCATTAGCGCTGCAGATGCTTCTCACAAGGGGCTCCAAAATGAACCAGAGACCTAACGACTTTCAGCCCACACCAGCCTAACAAAGCTGTTGATGCGATGCTCCATCTCAAACCCACAAACCGTCACAATCCCATTCCCGTATCCCGTGTCAAATTAAACAGATGCCGCCCAGCACCAAGTCATTGGGAATCACAAAGCTCACCACTTGCAGTGCAGCCGACGACGAAACTTCACCCATCCACAGTATGTGTGAACGCTGGAGTCCAGCAAAGCGAGTCGGTGCAGCGCAAAAGCAAATCAAAGTCAGACACCAGTACTTTCCGGAATGGTGGGTTTATAGCACCAGCTGCGCCCGCAAACGTCGTCGCCGATCGCACCTCCAACCGGCCGGAGCGGGGAAAAAATTCTCGCTCCGACATGAAAAGCTGTCGGCCCTGAGAAAAGCCAGTTTTCCAGTTTTCTGTTACGTAAGTTGGTCGCGAAAAAAGATTAAACCATTATTAATAAGTGATTTAAGTGAAAATATCTATCGCAAGATCGCATCGTGGCGCTGGGGCTGGTAACAGGTTGCAGGCGGCGACGGTCGGGCCAGCTGTCAGTGGGGTGAGCGCAGCGCAGTGGCCTGGCAGCGTCGCGAACCTCCAGTTTGAAAGTGTCAGGCGATTTGACTTTTTCAATTTCCGTCAAGTTTGGTCGGCGAGGACGCGCCTGTCAGATGATGTTCGGGCGCCCTCCGGCATCTCGTCCCACTGCTATAGCCTTCGCCGGCCACTGCCTGACATGCCAATCGAGCAGGTGATTGCCGTAAAATTAATTGCAAACACTATCGACGAACGCCGTCGTTGTCGTCGTCGTCGACTCACAACCATCGCGCTGCAGCCAGTCTTCGGGCTACATGCGATATATTCGCAAGCCACGTTAGGCTTCACACATCGCCGTTTGTTTAGAGGTTGCTACTGCTGCTGCGCTTGTCGGTTGCTGCCGTCGTCGTCTTCGTCGCCGCCACCGTCCAAGTGTGGATTGCGAATAGTTGGCCAGTGCGCCGATGAGGTGGTTGTTCGTTCCACTGGCATGACGGCGCGGTGGTGGCGATGGCGGGCGGGGTTACGTAATCGAAACTATATTCCGCCGCTGCACATGGGAAAACATTCAGTGGGTTGACAGAAATGAAGGTCAGGACTAAGGTGGATAGGCGCACAGCCATACACACTGGCGAGCACTTGTGCACATCTACAGCAGGTTGGACCGCCGTCAGTCTCTCCGGTCTCCAGCTGGAATGGAATGCCGATATCCAGTTGATGTATGATTTGCCTCAAGTCGAGCTGCGCAATAAACTATAAGCCAGTTTGTTGTTGCTGACTTTTATCGCAATGTTATTGCGGCTCGAGCTGTGAAGGACGTCTTCACAGCTACTGTGCATTAAAATGCTGTTTTCCTGAATAGACTCGCTTCACAAGCTGCTCAGTGTAACCTTTGACTCTGGTGATCTGTCAGCTAGTTAATTGGGGGAGGGGGAGGGGGGCCTGACGCCTTCTACATGGGACATGGTTTGGTTGTGCTTTGGAGAGTGGTGATCAGAATTAATATGGACATCTTCTTTGGCCAAAATATCGGATGACATTGGCAGACATTTTGAAACTCTCTCACTCGTGTAACTTTTCAGCAGCGACTGCATAATATCCATCAAAATCGACAGACACCGCAGACAGAAAGTAACCCCTTCAAACGGTCGAAGTAGGCCCGTCTCAATTGCAATAGAAAGGGAGATAAAGCTGTCCTTGGAAGACGATGGCATTCATCATCGACCGGGCCTTTCGACTCCTACATCCATTTTTAAGGAATGAGGATTAGGGGTTGAATGACAGTGTAAACTTTAAATTGCTGCAATCTATGTTACACACGATCTTTGGACAGTGCCAGAGTTTCCGTCCGTAGAAGTCAAGAAAGACAAATGGGCCACATCGTGAGCAATTTTGGTAAGCGAGCGAATCTCTCAGAACAGAACCAAGGACATTTTAATGCATGCGTCTATTTTTTTGACATGGAATTCAAGATCTATGTCT
The DNA here is from genome assembly GCA_944738645.1 of Eristalinus sepulchralis. Classification (NCBI taxonomy): domain Eukaryota; kingdom Metazoa; phylum Arthropoda; class Insecta; order Diptera; family Syrphidae; genus Eristalinus; species Eristalinus sepulchralis. Next base: position 31,471,787 of record OX122885.1, on the reverse strand, counting down.
TTCAGCCGTTTGGGTAATTTCAAATTTAAACGAACTTCATGGGCAAGCTTCCAGTTAAATTCTGACTCACGTTTCTTAATTTCTGTTCCAAATTTGACAATGGACTAGATCAGGTGGAAGAGGGTTTCTTAAGCCCACTTAGTCCACAGGTGGAGGAATCATTGTTTATGAAGGCGTCGTTTATGTCTTCTTCTTGGTGTCTCTGAAAGAGCTATCCTCAAAACTCTAAGCTTAGCCAATTGCTTGCCCTATGAAATTTCTTAATCTTTCCTTGCCCGACATTAGGTAGCTCATATCCGATCGTAGTGTTTCTAACTTCTGGAAGAAATGCGCAGATTTTTAGGTACTAGAGGACGGATTCAGAAGTCAACACCAGAGGCGCGATCTTCCAAAAGTCAGTTCAATTGCTAGTTTACGCCGACGACATTGTCGTGATTGGATGAACACAGCGAGCCGTCAATGAGGCGTTTGTTGGCATTGAAGCGGGTCAGGTGGTTAATGAGAGTAAATCGAAGCACATGCTGTCATCAAGGAAGGACGCACAACATCGACGTCTCGGACAGAGCGTCACACAAAGCCGCAGAAACTTCGAGGTAGTCAAGGACTTCGTCTACCTCGGCTCCGCGGTAAATACGGACTATAACAACAGTATCGAAATCAAACCCAGAATCACTCTTGCCAATCGCTGTTTCTTTGGGCTCAAGAGGCAATTGAGTAATAAAGCCCTCTCTCGAAAGACTAAGCTTGCTTTATGGTGTTATATAATGATGATTAATCATCCCAGTCCTACTTTATGGCGCGGAAACTTGGACACTACTTAAAGCGGATGAGGATGCTCTTGGTCTCTTCGAGAGAAAAGTTCTGCGCGCGATTTTTGGTCCTGTTTGCGTTGATGGCATCTGGAGAAGAAGATTCAACGACATGCGCCTAGTCAAGCGTCTTCGGATACAACGCTTACGATGGCTAGGTCATGTACAGCGTATGGACACCAGTGCTCCGGCCCGAAAAGTCTTTGAATTTGAGCTATTGGGAAAATGCAACAGAGGACGGCCCAGGCTGAGGTGGCGCAAACAAGTGGAGAAGGACCTCAACCAACTTGGAGTGCGCAACTGGCGGCAGCTGGCGAAAGATCATACTGCCTGGAGAGGCATGTTGGTTGAGGCCCACGTCCACCCCGAACTGTAGCGCCAGAAGAAGAAAAAGAAGAACAGACGGATTTCTTCTCATAATTGGACGGGCAACCACTACAGAAGTTTTTGTATAGAGTACTTAAGCTTTTTGCATCGTTTCCCACAAGAAAGTGTCCAGCAGTGTCAATGTATAATCCATCGGAAGCGACGAGGTTTACCGACCTTCCTTTTTTCGTATAGTTGGCGCGCGCTTAAGAGATTGTTTAGAAACCCTTAGTGACCGGAATTAAGTCACAGCACGAGCCGAAGGTATAGAGGAAGAGAAGGAAAAGGAGTTACCGGTGCACAATGGTTTTAAATGCCTGTATATTGTAAGGAGGTGCTAAAAGTTGAGCTCGAAAGAGCATTCCATATCCGTGTGGTACGTATGAAGAACGAGTCTCTAATCTTAACTGTACGTCGGAAGGTGGGCTTGAGGGTGAACGGGTGGGCATTCCTAGTGAGGCGGCACTACAGCCCACAAGGGACCAGGGCCTAGTTTCTACAAGAACTACTCGTGTTGTTCTCTAACGAATAGAAGGGACCTACAGTTTTATGCCGACTCCGAACGGCGAAATTTGAGAAGCTTTTCATAGACAATTGATACTCTCTGATTGTTGTCAGCAACTCCAAAGAGGTGGTGCTGTGAAAAAACGCGAGAAGTCCCGTCCGGGAATCGAACCTTGACTTTCTGCGTGGCGGTCGGCGCACTTACCACTACGCCACGGCGACTACAGCGAGGCGAGTATTGTGGGTAAATTCTTGAAGGGGAAGAATGCAACTGGCTAATTCATTAGAGCACTTTTTGTTACAATATCGACAAAATAGTGACAAAGACGCAACATTTCGTCGATGTGCTAGCGAGTATATTGACTTTGCATTAGCATTACCATTAACTTTTATCGTTCGCTGTTGACTTCTATCTAGTAGGTGCTCTGAGAATTTTCGAATACCATTTCGAAAAAATTGAGTCCTACCTATCATCGGTCCACCTTTTGTGCCACTTTTTCAATTTCTTCAAAAGACCCGAACCGGTGACGCTCCAAATCGCTTCCGTCGAAAAAGTCAGTAGTTGGAAGGAGCAAGGTCTGGAGAATATGATGGATGGGGTAAGACATCCCATTTCACCGTTTCCAGGCCGTTTTTGACCGCTACAGCCACGTGGGGCCGAGCGTTATCGTTTGGAAAGTCACATTGTCAAGCCTTTCAGCCGTTTCTCACCGTTTTTTTGTTTACACACTACACGACTCTAACGCATATGGTGTTGTCGATAACGTTTTCTATTGACGGTTTCGTCTGGATTTTACAGCTTACAGTATACCACACCCAGCTGTCCCCACATATACAGAGCAACACCTTTGAACAGTGGATGTGTTTCTTTGGCGTCGATGAACACGGCGATGGAAGGGGTTTAGCAGACCTGGTTTAGTGTTTTTTTTTTCTTCTGGTTATCGAGTTATATCCACTTTTTATCTCCAGTCACGATCCGTTACAGAAATCTCTTCCTTTGACATCTTTCAAGAAGCAGTTCCGAGGTGAAAATGGCCTTTCGACATCTCTAGGTTTCAACTAATACGGGACTCTATTTCCATGCTTTTGAATAAATTCAAATTTCTTCAATAGAGCGGAAACCAACTATTCTGCGAGCTCAGTCTGCGTTTCGCACGGACCTTGATTCAACTTCTGGGGTCTTTCAAGACGCTCTTTGTCTTCGATGCTAAAATCACAACTTTTAAAGCGTCGAAACCGGAGCAGATCCACCATAAATTTCTACAAGCATTCAATGAGCTTCAGCTGCATTTTTCTTCCATTTAGAAAAGAAAATCGTGGTCGCCGTGCGCAGTGGGTAAGTGCATTGAAAAGCTTCTCAAATCTCGCGGTTCGCAGTCGGCAAGAAAGTGTAGGTTCCTTCTACTCGTGCGAGAACACTAGCACGTACAACACGAGTAGTGGTTGTAGAAGCTAAGCCCTGGTCTCTTTTGGGCTGTAGTGCCACTCAATTATTTTTATTATTATTACAAAAGAAAATCGAAACTTTAGGCAGATGCTGTTCATTTAAAACAAATCAGGACGTTTTCGTTACAGTCCAAAACAGACGTCGATGCACACTTATTATTGTTAACAAATGTCACACCTTTGAATGAAGTGGATGATCGCTTCCAAGATCACCCACAATTTGCAGGTGGCGTCATCTTTTGAAAACAGATTCTGAATATAAGAATCGGAGGTTAGGGAGCTCCTGGGTTGGCTGCTGAAGACCCGCACCCTTTCTTCGAAGGTCATCAGCTTTCTTAAACGCCGAGGATACCTTTATGCCCAGCGGATCTAGCGTTACCCCTAGGTATCCCATAAAGAGAGAAACGGTAAAGTTTAAGCATCTGAGATTTTTTTTATTGAAATCTCCAGAGAACTCATGACCAACTACCTGTTTAGATCTAGAACGATAGATTCACTTTTTATGGGCACCTTTGATAGAAACGGGAAGAAAGAGGAACAAGAAAGGGCCTTGATTTGTGTCTGATGGGAAATACATATATGTATTTTGTGGACGCATCTTCCCACTAAGTCTGGCATCACTGACATGAATGCACCGCCTTTGCTGTCTGCATTTTTCTGACATTCCCTTCAACTTGGGCAACTCGTTTGCACTCATTTTTTCAACATTTTATTTTTCCGCTTAGAGGGGCCATCTTAGATTTTCAGCGCCTACAATTCTTAGCGCTGTCTGTTATGTCCTTTTTAGCACGGGATTCATTAGCACGGCTTCCACTTGTGCATTGCAATGATTCAAGTATTCATTGCTAAGTTATTTAAAAAAGTTGGGTTGTTTTGGAAACTTTGTCGCGACACTTCTGGAAATGTCGGTCGTGCACTTCAATCGGTCTGTGTGTATAGTCCGTCATCCCTTTTGTCTGCTTTCAAAAATTCCAACAGTGGAATCTTTCTTTGCAAAAAGTCAAAGCTCAGAATTAGTCCGATGTTTGGTTGGGTTGCTCTTCCTTCTCTTTTTCTAGTTCTAAGGCAATTCTGTTGCAGGTGGGTTGCTACAGGGGTAGCTATGATGAGGAGGAGGAGGACGGCGGCACGCTTGCAGTTGCTAGACTCAGCTCGTCGGATGGTTCTTGTCCCCCTCACTACCACATCACCATCAAATCGTGCCTAACCTAGTCAAAGGAAGATAGAAGGGAAGAGGAAGAATAAGACAGCCTAATACCCTAACCTGACAGCAGACGGACATCTAACGTAGGAGAGGAAAAGGGAGCATTATAGAAAAGGACAGGCTTAGGCATCTTGAAAGCGGATTTGATCTTTTTTCCGAGTGGTGTGATAGCTCCCTGAATGTAATGGTTCTAGTTGGAGAGTACCCAACCGTAACATCGTATTTCCGAATAGAGTCTGGTGCCTCCAATTTCACACCCCAACTGCGTTTCGACTTGTGTTCCCCCATTTCCTATGATGCCACCCTCTGTTGCGTTGTCGCGAAGGCTCTTATCCAAAGACTCTCCAAACCGGAGCAGCGTAAACCATTTGCTCTTCCTGACTTAGGTACTTTAAGGTACCCGTAGACGCTTGAAAAGAGTTCGCTAATGAATATTCTCCAACAGATGCCATTAACTTAAGCCGGACCAAAATTCGCACGTAAGACTTTTCTCTCAAAAGCAAACCTTTCCCATCCGCTTATAATAGCATCCAAGTTCCTGCACCATTGAACAGGTCGGGACTAACCAAGGTGTTGTACTAAGCCAGCCCTAGAGAGAGAGGGTTTCGTTTTAGGTTTTCACTAAAACCTCTGTCAACGGCGGCTCTACTCGTGGAGGCTTCCTTGTGGGATTACTTCCTATAAGGAGGTTACCTTTGTGACCTTTCCCATAAGGTTGCAACATAAATAAGTCCCCTCGACCTATGTTTGCTTAACGGTCTCCTCCCAATCTTTCGACTCTCGTTCAGTCACAGGTTTGCATCCATAGCTTGACTGCCCATAGCCTGATCGCTCTGAAGACAATTCTCGCATACTCACACAGGAAATTGTCAGACGACAGCAGTTCCTGTGCACCTCTCAAGGCTGAAGAAATTTGACTTTCCTCACGCAGAGGACTTCTAACATTCGAATTCGAATCAAACCTGTCTCTCAGCACATCCCAGTTGCATGAAATGGCTTATTACCCTTGCAGAGGCTTTCTCTTTTCGTACTCGATCCTACTCATATCCACTGGACTGTATTCAACTTCCACCCTGTAAACACATGTACAAATCGGGCGGCAGTTGATGAAACTGCAATCAACTCTGACACGAGTACAAAATCTCTGGTCTCAGCAAACATTTGTAGCAGCGGCGACGCGACGGTGCACCGTACCCATCGACACCCCTCAACAGGGCCCGGTTGCGTGTATCTATCCGTGACTGTGTCAATATTTACAGAGAACTGAAAATATCTCATTGACTAAAGTGTGCGAGCAAACACGTGCGATTTTTGGCCGTTTAGTGTGCACAAATGCACACAACGGCACAGCAGTCGGCTACAAAACGGATACACAAGGATAATCACACGTCACAACCGCCCATCGGGCGCAAGTCACTGCCGCTGCTTATGATGCCAATTGAGGGCGGAAAGTGAGCAACCCCCGGAGATGAGCAGCCGCCGACTGCGGTGCGATGCAGGGCCAACCATCGCCACTGCCGGCACCCTTGTTTGCATTTGAAAAATTTTAATATTTACACTCAAGCGCAACTTCCTTGCGCGACTGTTGTTCCCTTTGTGCACACTGGTGACGACGGCGGCGGCGGTGGCAGTGGCGTACTGATTAATTTGCATACGTCACCATAATTTGACGTTTCACGCAGGCAATCCTTTTGTCTGTGCGTGGTGTGCCAGTGGAGTGCAGCGAGGAAGAAGACCCTGAGTGCTTGTCAAACTGTGTTTTTCTTTCGGTCTGTATCCGTAAATACGGCTGTGGCGGCAGCACTGTGACAGGGGATGAGCAGAGCAGTCAGTCAACCAGCCACTCTCGGCATTGTAATCAGGAGTTGTTTACAAATTTTCTGGGTCAGAGGGCTCAGTCAATAGGAGCTGAGGCACAGGCGCAGGGAACCTTGTTGGTATTGACTTTTTGGAGCGTTGTGTGTACAATTGGAAAATAATTCAAATGATTCCGAACAATCAGGGGATTTCGGTTTGTCCAACGGGGGTGAGCTGAAGCGGCGAAAGATGGCCGACAGGAACTTTGCAGTGGAAGGAGGCTTCAGTGAGGCGGTCGCTTAATCAAAGAAAACCAGAAAGACTCATTCGATGTGTTGTTTGAGTTGAGTTGTCCTTCCGCAGGAATTTTTTTTTTGTTTTAACAAAGGGGGCACTTAGACCGTTGCCCAGTAGTTCCATCTCAGCAAACACTCAAACATTGCATTCAGCAGTTCTTTCTGCGAAAGGTGGGTGTAAGCTATTGTCATGAGCGGAGGTGGACAACCTCCTACGCATCCTAGCATCGTCGTCGTTTGGTCCGACGTGGTGATGCAAAGACGAACTTTGGACTGAATGCTGCAAGGACACAGATGAGCACACATTTTTGCTGACTATGAAAAAAGCAATATCGACTCAAAATGCCGCAGTTGGGCACTCAATTCCTATGAAGATGGGAAAGAATTCCCGTCCCCCGACCAAGACAAAGTCTAAACCTCTATTTCGAGACTTCAGTCGAACAAAGCTGCTCGAAATGACGAAGTTTTCTCAAAACGGAAAGTCCGTTCACGGCTGCTGAAGATGAATGAAAGATGTCCGACAACCAAAATCTGAATGTCTTTGAACCTGTTCACAGGACAGAGGAGACTCACGGCTAAGCCGCTCGTCAAAAAGTCAAGAAGTTTATGAGTGTGGTTTTAGACTATAAAGTCCAGGATATATCAAATATTCACTTTACGGCAGATTCTGTTGAGGGCTCAACAGCCTATTCGTTGATTCCAAGGTCGTACACATCGGTAGCGTGGCCAACCTTTGGTTCAATTGAGCTCCGCTTCCGAGACTGTTCAATTCGCATTTTTGAAGGCACCACCTCTTTCGAGTTGCGCCGACAACACTCGAGAAGAATTCGACGCCTGTGAAAGGCATCCTACATCTCGCCGTTCGATGTAAGCAATAAACTGTAGATCCCTTTCATTCGTAAGAGAATAAGAGCACGCACAACACGAAGAGTTCTTTAAGAAGTTAGGTCCTGGTCCCTGAGCTGTAGTGCCACTTAATTCCTTAAGTCACATGACAGCATGAATACTGACGAGTCATACAGAGCCATCCAGAGTTTCGGTATCCCTTGCAAACTCGTCACCTTATGAAGTAAGACGCTGATGAGCTCTCGCTTCTCCATCAAGGTCGGGCAGCAAAATGCTGATACTCTCAGTTTTAAAACATTTTTTAAGACAAAGCGTCACGTGACTTTTTTGACGCCGATCTTGAAAACTTCAAAAGCTTGATTCAATTTTTCGAAAGTTTGTTCAGCTGCTGGCTAGTGGGGACAGAAAGCAGCCCTTCGCATGCATTGAAACCGAAACAATGGTACCTAGTGGAATAAGCGGGTAAAAGAAAATACAGTCAACTCTCTCCTTGTGGAAACCCCTTTTGAATGGAATGGCTCACACATTTGGGTAAGTTGGACGACAATAGGTCGCTGATCTGATAATCCGCATGTTTCTTGACCTCCTAGATGAACGATTCCCCTAAGTGGGCATGGATAGCATTCTTTGGTTCAATACATTCTCCTAAACCGACACTGTACGTTGTTGATGTACAGGGTGGATGAAATTTAAGTTTATCTTGTAAGCGTTTCTGTAGAATCGTCTTCGAAACCAGACATCGACTCTGCCAGCAATTCTGTGTTCAAAACCACAGCCACCACGATACTCTGACAAAGGGGCCTACTGCTCAGTCAGTCTGGCACTAAAGGTCGAGGAGCTCCTTTTCTCCCGTGGCACCAGAATATAGCCTCTGGTCAAGCTGTCACCACCAGTCAGGTTCCTTTAACACCTGGGTCTGGGAGCTGCCATCATCAATGTGTTCGTTGGGACTGCTGTGAACATGCCCACATCATCTGATGCCACTGGGGCAACGAAACAAAGAATGAACTCGTCTAAGATGGTGTACATAAGTGGAGAAGGAGCTAAACCAATTTGGCGTGCGATATGGAAGGCAACTAGCGAGAGACCGTGGCATGTGGAGAGACCGTGTCACCCTAAGAAGAAGGACCGAAACCGAGGGGCTGGTACATAAAAGGTGGCAGACGGTTTTCAGTTCTTCCTTTATTCTATAGAATGAAGTTTTCTTCCTTGTTCATCTGTTCACAATCCGACGCATGTGTTGTCTATTCCTCATAAGTCACAAACGTGTTTGGGATCAATGTTGAGCGCGACTTCTTTCGATTCGCAACAAGAGTAGTCGGTCTGCAACCAAATCTCAAAATTTCTAAATTCCAAATCACCCAAAAGCATGAAAGACTGAATTTCCATAATTCACAATCCAGAGGGATGCGGTGCACCATCCATGTCTTTATGTCAGTTGTCTGTCGAAGGTTCACTGTCTGCTGTCACTCTGAATGTCACTTGTGACAGATGAAGCCTTCCAAGTTGTCTTTTGACCTCCAGACTGTCGTTTGTGTGGTTTGCAGGTCCTTGAACCAAATTTTATACTTCGTGGTGTACACAATTGGATCAAATTTTCTGAAATTTTACACTTGGCCTTGACCACCAACAAGCTCCTTATAAATGACTGCAGTCGCATGCCACGAAGGCTAGGTGACGCGTGCCGACTTAGAACTTGCCACTATTACATGGAACTTGCCTACTCTGTTGGTCATCATAAGCCGCTGAAACCGAAACACGCACAAGCGAAACTACACTCATCCTTTAACAGAACTCATTCTACACCACTTCTGAAGATGAAATCCCATAAACGTCAAGCAATCAAGTCCGGAAATGCAAGTTCAACATCTTTCGAGATATCCTCGCAAATCTCTCTCTTGTCCCAATCATGTACAATGCCCTCGTCAAAGAGGCTTTCAGTGTCCCGTTTAAGAGAAAATCCTTCAAGCCACTAACTTCGACGCGTGGAGAGGATTTGCCCAGATGCCAGATGGAAGCAGATTGCAGCGCACTCTCGGCCAAAGGTGACGAAGACACTTCAAGTCCACTTTCATCATCATTAAATCTGATTGAAATGTCTTGTCAATTTGTCGTCGCCGGTACTCAGAGAATCAATGCGACGCAGATAAGCGCTCGACGACTTTTCCACCATCGTCACATGTTGATTTAGCCATCGAACGATTGGCATCCAACTTACGGCACTTATCCCCCCAACTAACCGGCGAGATTATCGCAGCCATTGATCCCCCTCCTTGGATCAGTGCCCACCCGGCCGGGGAAGGCCGGAAGGTCAAGAGCACTTATCGCCAACTTTATTGCCTGGGAGTTCGTTAAAGGTTATCCATCTATTTCGGCTAATAGTCGAACTGCAAATGCCCGGCTCATCCCCTCCGTTCGTGAAATCGATGAGTTTGCTATTTTAGGACTGAACTGAGCCGGCATTCCCGTGTATCTCGAGTGACGACGACGCCGGCAGTGCATTCCGGAGTGGCCGAGGGTCGACGTAATTCACTTCCTTGAGGGATTTCCGTGCGACATTTGATGGTACCTTTCCCAGGGCGCACACACCCCCGCACCGCACTGCGACGACATGGGCGGCCGATTCTTGTCGAAGATAAACTATATTCGCATCGTTCCCACCACGGAGAGGTTTTCCGACTTTTTTTTTCCTCCAGTCACTTACTGGGCGGTTTTGTCCTCTTGTCACTTGTCACCCGCATCGATGTCCTTCGGCGCAAGTTGGGTCCGAGCGGTCGCTCGTTACGTAATGGAGATTTGTGGCGGGGTGTTGTATTGACACAAGGGGTCACAAATTGCCAAATTATTTTCTTGAGGACGGGGGTGGCTACTTGTTGGAGTCGAAACCAACCAGCGGCCATCCCGATAAGCGGACTACACACAAGCGAAACACAAACAATATGTTTGCCGACAGCCGCGTTGACAATTCAATTCGGTGCCCGGGGGGAGGGGGGACGACGACGTGGAGTGGGTGGCCTAATGCGTCGGATATGGGTGCTTAGTTTAAGTCGGTGGGTGGTTACACCTCGCCGATGAGGTGCAGTTTTGAGGAGTGTGAAGGGAAAAATAATTGTCGCCGCCGGAGAGCGTGGGGGCTCTTGATGAACGCTCTCAGACTGCAGTGAGTTGTGCTGCTTCATTCTCCTCGTCATCTTCGACAGCCCAGCCTAAGACACAAAACACAAACAAAACTCCCGCCGCCGCAGACCTGGCTCACTTGCTCGCTCGCCCACCCATAGAGGCGCGATGTTTGCTTTCCCCTTCAGCACTCTCTCTCGCTGGATTTTGTTTTCATTCTGGGTACGTTCTCGTGGTACCAACGCACTTGGCCCATTCATCCGTTCAGCCAACCGAATTGTAATGATCGAATAAGAGCGGCCACCTCTCATTCTTCCTGTTGTTTGAGCAGCACATCGCTGGCTTTGTTCTGGACGGACGTCTGCGTCATCTTCGTGGTGATCTATCGCTGCAGTGCTGCCGTTCGCGCTGTTCCTGATGCGATGATGGTGAAGGCGCAGTTCAATGAGCCTCGTTTGTTATCCTACCCGGCGCACTTAAAGTGTTTTCTTCGTGACTGGCGTTTTCTGGTTACCTCGATGCAGTCAATTGGAGGGTGAAGTGCGTGTGTGTGTGTGTGTGTGTCTGTGCTATTGGGACGGGACGGTGCTGCACTGGTGCTATACGCGAAGATGATGCTGATTTTTTTTTTGTTTTACTCTCGAAGCGTTTGGCTTTATTATCGGTTTTGTTTATCCACATCTCAGTGTGGGCACTTGAAGATGTCGAGTGATTCCCGCTCCCTCCTTACGAGGGATGCTCGGGTTAATTTTGGATCTCGGTGTTCCTTTGTTTCGGTAAATAATGATGGAGACGTAGACGCAGACGTCACACAGAAGTCACAGATTGGATTTTTTTTTCATTTCAGCTTTTTCTTTCGTTTTCGTCTGGGACTTCGATGGAAGGTGGAAAGGTTCGGCATTGTTCTTCGGTCGACTTGACTTAGGCCCCAAGGACTGTCACAGTTGGGAGTGTTGGACTGTAGACTTTTGAGTGGTAACTTGAAAAATCAATTCACGCCGGGAATGTAGGCGGGTAAAAATGGGGGGCCTAGGCAGGGACAGTCTCACTAAGGCCAGACAAGGGCTGATGTGATACAACGCGAGACGACCTCTTTTTCTGTCACCTACAGCAAAGTTTGACTGATGCTTGTCTCACGTAGGTCACTGGGATTGTCCCCAAGTCGGTCATTCCTTATCTAGAGAGGGCTTTACATGGGAATGAGCAGAGGAAAGCGCTTGCTTTCTCCTAATCATATCTGCAACCACGAAAAAAATCGCTGTGGCTTAAGTCTAGTTTGATTGCATCGGCATCAAGGGCGCGATGTCCGCTGACGATACCACTGAATCTTCTATCCACTGATCTGTCTGATCTGGCCCAGCATAATGACCGCCCAATGCTTTATTTGCCCGCCATCAGCTTTTTGATGCGACAGCTTCCGAATACTGACCACTTATGATCCATGTCCTTAATCGTGTCTAGCTGACTCAATATCAAGTTGAGGCGTGTGGTATTAAGTGGGTATATGGTGGGAAACCATATAATCCCAGTACCCACAAGAGGTGACGCTGAGCCATTGCGTTAAGGAACAGGGGAGCGTGTCGGATACGGTCCATGGAACAAATTATAATGAACCTATAAGATAACGCGCTGTTCTTCAAGCAGGAGTGTGTGACCTCGATCACCATCATCTCAGCCTGATTTACGCTACAGTGCATTGCGATACTGAAGGAATGGTTGACGTTCCTAGTAGGAGATATTCTAAATACCAGCTCCCTCGTTCGTCTTCTATCTGTCCGCGAAAATGCGCAAAGGCCCATCCAGCCCGTCTAGCCCATCCAGCCTGTCCAGTAAGTCAGACATTCAGATAGCTCCATAGGGTATGCTCGTGGAGAACTGAAGGTACCGTCCGTGTCCACGGGGAGGAAAAAACTTCATATAAGTACCCGTGGCCTAGTAAGGAATCTACCCAGGCCCTCCATCTGTGATGTGAATTTGCGTCTAAGGGAAATGGGACACACGTTCCCCTAAATTATCAGGTTATAAAAGCCGCAATGCGACGAAAGCGGTTCGTGAGCCGTACGAACATAAAAGAAAGGAAGACTTCTCAAAGAAATTTAAAAAGAGCATGTGAAGCGCGCAGGGTCTTCCAAGAGTCAGTTCAATTGTTAGCTTACGCTGATGACATTGATGTGATTCGACGAACATAGCGAGCCGTCAATGAGGCGTTTGCTGACATTGAAGCAGAAGCGGCTAAAATGGGTCTGGTGGTAAATGAGGGCAAAACGAAGGGCATGCTGTCATCAAAGAAGGACGCACAACATCGACGTCTAGGCAGGAGAGACTTCGAGGTAGTCAAGTCGGCTCCACGGTATATAGGGATGACATCAGTATCGAAATCAACGTTCTTGCCAATCGCTGCTTCGTTGGGCTCTACAGGCAATTCAGTAATAGAGCCCTCTCTCGAAGGACTAACATGCCTTTGAACAACAGGTTGATCATCCCAGTCCTCCTTTACGGCGCGGAAACTTGAAAGTTACTAAAAGTGGGTGAGGACGTCCTTAGTCCTTCCGAGGGAAAATTTCTGCATGAGATTTTTGGTCTTGCTTGCTTTGATAACGCCTGGAGGAGAAGATTCAACGACAAACTTTATAGGCCGTACGGCGGCATACGCTTTGTCAAGCGTCTTCGGCTACAACGCCTAAAATGGCTAAGCCATGTAGAGCATATGGACACCACTGCTCCGGTCTGAAAAGTCTTCGAATCTGAGCCATTGGGACAGCGCAACAGAGGACGGCCAAGGCTAAGGTGGCGCACGCAAGTGGAGAAAGACCTCAACCAGCTTGGAGTTCGCAAGTGGCGGCAGGTGACGAAAGATCGTGTTGGCTGGAGAGTCATGTTGGTTGAGGCCCAGGTCCACCCCGGACTGCAGCGTCTCAAGAAGAAGAAGAAGATGTAAAGCCGGCAATTAGGAATTAGACAGGTCTTACAGTAGTGAATTAAACAAATATCAAGTGATATGAACATTGGACGAAAGTCTGTCGGAACGTAGGGGAAAAAATAGTAGTAGAGACGCAGTCGATTCTAAGGAACTGGAAGGATCTCTCATGTAGACAGCAAGATAGTCGCATCGAGACTATAATTGGTGGTACAGATGGATTGTCTGAGGGACTCTGCAAGGAAGCAGAAGAATGCCCTGATGCCTATCATTCTGTAGTTGGTTTAGTCGAAGCGGTATCCTTTTCTGTGAACCGGGCAAACGAAAATGAAGTTCCATTCATTAGTATCGTTTACCCGGTGCACAGGGATACCGCTTTAACCACACCAACTACCGAGTGAAAGGTCTCCTTAAGATCACATGAAAGGTTTTCTCTTCTGTTCTATGTGAGTGCCTGATGTCGTACATCAGTAACCTGAAGGGTCCGGTTACTGCGATCTCAGGCCGGGGAAGACCACATTTTCAGATCGTTCAGGGTGAATGACTCCGACTTCTTAAAATTTTTGATGAATTTATTTATGCTGAGTCAGTAGTTTTCGATATGTCCACCTTTGGAGCAAATAATAGCCTTCAGCGGGCCGAAGAAATCATCGCAAGCTGCACACAAGTGCACGCCGAAGTCCTTGCTTGAGGTGGTCCAATCTTCGGTATTTCTTAGTACAAACCTTCGCCTTCAAAATTGCCCGTTGACAGAAAAATGCAATGTACTTGCATCCAGAGAATGCGATTCATTGTGTCGAACAACGCGTGCTTTGTGAGACTGCGCCGAACCTTGGACGTTTGTCTAAGATCTCCAACTGAAATGTTTCTTTGCCCTAAGCTTGCCTCTAAGACAGTCGCACTAGTTTTGACGAAAAAAATACAAGCGGAGCGCGCCACCAGTTATGGCGGTCCAAAACATCACCATTGGTACTGTCTGCTGTCTGTGGCTGTTGAAAGATGTAAACTTTCGAAAGACCCTTCTGGCGAGTAATATCTAGCATTTTCTTCGCTGACTAAGTGTTCGATAGTAAATGACAACTAATCGAAAAAAAAAAAACAAATTCGGCAACCCACTACCTTCGTGCTAGCGGTGCAACTCCTTCACTCTTTCGACTCTAACTTCGACTCTAACTCTGTTACTGTGTAAGATAGTGTGCTTTCTTGCTCTTCTTGCGCCTAAGCCCAAGCTCGTTTTTCAGTATGTTTTGCAACCGTTCCATCGATATGTTGAGCTCACGAGCCATTTTTCTTCCACGTCGACGCGGCTATCGCTGAACTCAAGCCTTCACTTTTCGAACCATTTCTGCCGGTGTTTTTGTTTTTTTATGATCACCTCCATGGCGTTTTGCAAAGCTGCCACTATCGCTGTAACAATCTACGGTTGGAGACGCAAATGATTTATTTACCTTTACGTGCTGAAGGACTACAACGATAGCACTTGTCGCTAAATATAGACCAACACTACCACGTTTGAATTTCATGGCGGATACAAATTTTTCAACACAACTGAGATGCAAGTCGTTTCACAGTCTTGTAGCCAAGAAAAACTATCTGTCATGTGTTATATTGTAGTCTGAAATTGGTTGCAGTTCGGGTCAGACAGGGTGTAAAAAAAAACCCGCATATGACAGCTTGCATAGAGACGAGGTATGCAATGCCATGTCTACATTTTTTACACTCCAAACGCTTGAATGACGATGACCAATTCTGTCTGCTTTATCAAGATCGGAAATGAACTCACCGAGACCTTCAATGTAAAAAGGGTATTGACAAGGCGACGCGCTGTCATGTCACTTCTTCAACATCATTCTTGAGACAATCGGGCGTAACTCACAAGTCAACACCAGATTCACGATCTTCCAAGAGTCTGTTCAACTGCTAAGACGATATTTACGCGATTGGAGGAACACAACGAACCATCACTGGAGTTTGTGTTGGTATCGAGACGATGGGCTTAGCGCTCAAAGAGGGCAAAACGAAGTATATGCTGTCATCGAGAAAGGCCACACCACATCAACGACTCAGCTAGAGCGTCACTATAGACAGCTATAACTTTGAGGAAGACTTCGGCTTCCAAGCAAATAGAACGGACAACATCAGTGCCGAGGTTGAAATCAGACTAACTTTTGCCAACCGCTGTCTTTTTTGCTTAAGAAGCTATTGAGTAGTAGAGTCCTCTCTCACAGGATCAAACTTGCACTATATACCGTCTTGATCATCCCTGTCCAGCTCTATGGCACCGAAGCATAGACTATGACGATAAGGAAGGCCTTAGTCATCTCTAGAGAGAAGTTGCCGGTTCAATATTTGGTGTTGTCAAGTTGATGGCTTCTAAAGGAGAAAATTCAACGGCGCACCTTGTTGGCGGCATGCGCCTATTCACGCACCTACGGATACAACGTTTAGGATCACTAGGCCATGTTGAGCGCATGGAAAACACAGCTCAAGTCCGGTGAGGCCTCCAATCCGAACCTGGCAATAGAGGTTACCCACAAAATCGATGGGGCACAAATGTAGAACGACGGCAACCAACTTGACGTGCAACGTGCTACAGATCGTGCCATCGGAAGAGGCTTGTTGCTTGAGGCCAAGGACCAGGAGTGAACTGTAGCCCCACAAGAGGAGGAACAAGAACCGCCCCAATTCGATTATCTGTTCCCCCATTCATTGAAAATGCTTCCATTCGTTTTTAAAAAGTTTCTTAAGACTCCATCCACTTCTAGAACTACTAGAGAGAAGTGCATTTGTTACTTGACCAACAGCTTGAGTGACGCTCCAGCTTAAGACTATCCTCTGAACGACATCAACGGCATTTTTCTACAGTGTCCGAGGAGTCGTTTTCCCAAACCTGCTCTTCGTAGCCCAACTGCAGGCTATGTAGCTCGTTTACCTTCAGTCAACTTTCAGATGAACTGCGCTGTTGAGCAGAATCAAACGCTTCGTCCAGGTAAGACAATAGGATTCGGCCTTCTTGCACATTCCCGCAACAGTTCGTCGCCTAACGCAAGTCATGCCTGGTCAACTTCTTCACCACCTTCACTACATTCTCACATCGCGAAGGCATTTACCCCCCAACCACCTCAGCAGCACACGCTACCAAACCGCTAGTTGATTCTAAACACAAGAATGCCATTACCAGCCATTTCTCGACCCTTATGCTGGCTGCATTCTTCGATGTCGCATGTCGAAAAACTTAAAAATTACACATATTCGCCCAACCACGCCCCCTGTAGAATTTCGCCCCAGACCAGAGGATTAGCCTTACGTACCGCTTCAACCTCCCACGTCCACCCACGTGAGAGGGTGCTTCGATGGTTCAGTGCTTCAGAGTTTCAGAGGTTCAGCGAAAAATGCAATAAATCAGGGAGTCACCTTGGTTTTATTGATTTTGTGGTTTTTGTTCTTGTTGTCGTTGTTGTTGCTGTGTGCCACGTAATTAACCGCATGTGTGTGGCTTGGATAGCACTTTGCTGGCCCATTCTGCGCGACTCGGTGTTAAAGTGTTCACGAAGGAGCTATTAATGCCCTCCCACATGTGTGCGAGTGTGTGTGTGTGTATGCTCCACTGAGTTGGGTGCGAAGATGAGAAGGAGGTGAAGGAGTCCCCGTCTTCACATGAAATGGGGCAACAACCGTCACTATGGGGCCCACTCAATACGCGGAAGGCATACTCTACGCGTGAGCACTTTAAAACACTCAGGCAGTGGCACCGGTAGCAGCAGGCCCACCCGGCCGAGGCTGGTGCAGTTCCAGATTCAATATTATTGACAATTAAACACACACGGTGGCAAGCACCTTCGCTGAAGGGCCCTGCTTGTGTCATTACGGCGTCGTCGTCTTCGTCGTTTTCGTTCTCGTTGTCGTTGTCCTTTTCCACCCGCAAATGGGTGTGTGTGTGTGCCTGAGGATGGGGTTAAACCGAGAAAAAGAGAAAACAAATCGCATAGTATGGGCGCGCTATTGAGGAACTCCTTGAGGCAGTAGCAGCCACTCTTGGTAGGTGAAGAAGAAGTCCTCGAGCCAGTCACCAAACGAGCATCTAATTATCCCAGATTCTAAGTCGGCCTGATTCGCGCTCTTTGTTGAATGCGTCACGAAATTATAAAATTTTATGCCCGAGCACACTCTGATCTCTAGCATCAGCTGATGTCCCGCTCTGCTGTGCCGCTGTTGTCTGCATCCCCCGGGCTGCACTCGGTGCAAATTCAATTATGACAACAAGGCGCGCAGCCCACCATCACCACCACCACCATCACCGTCACCATCACCACCACGCCGAGCTGTGGTTTTGTAGAGCTTTGTATTGCGGCCGGATTCACCCCCCGGCGAACATTTTTCATCTTCCTTTCTACAGGATAATCCAATTTAAAGTATTCAAATAGAAATTGTGGCAATCAAATGATAGACACGCTGACAGGACCACTCGGCGACGCGTTACGGGGCGGTGCGCGAGGCGGATTTGAATGCCGTCTTGATTGACTGCGTGCTTCGGCGGGGCCGCTTCTTGTCGTTTCCAATTTCTGAATACGGCCCCGTAATGACACAGGACAACGGTTAACCAGAGAAAGCAATCACCAGCATGTCGCAAGGTGCGGGCGGTGGGTTCTGATGGACGGGGTGGACGAGGGCGGGTGCGTGTATTTTTGAAAAAAAAATGTTAACCTGACGACTCAGGCATTTAGTCACATTTGTGGCGCAATTTTCCATCGCATCGACGCTTGTTTCGTCGCGTCGAGGGGTTGGAAGTTAATGAAAAGCGTACACATGTCGGCTTGAAATGTTGCAAATGAAGGGTGTCACCGCCGCAATCTGTCACTTCTTTCCTTTCCTTGTGACAACCGAGAGAGTGTCTATCACGAGATTTGTTTCGGGGGCGGCGGCGACGGCGGTGAACGGAAGACCACTGTGCTGGTTGATTGGGCCCGTGTGTACAATTTGTGGGGATGGACTGCGTTTAGACGCTGCTTCATTGAGTTTGTTGTTTCTGATGGGGATGTGTTGGACTAAATGTGGATCACAACAGAGATTATTCACTATTTCACGACTCTTCCTTGCTGCCATATCAGAGGGACGTCGTTCAAGCAAACCTAGACACTTGACAGCCTTCTATGCAATCTCGAATATTGACCGTTTCTTCTAAATGTTGAGTTGAGATCATGATTCTTGACTTCAGTTGACAGGGTTGGCTTAGACTCGCCAGGCAGGACACCAAAATCGTTTCAAGAGAGCTGCTTGTAGAGTCATTGTTAGGCAAGGCGGTCATCGGAAGCCGCTTTGCTTTCCTAGAAGAATTAGAAAATAGACTCAGGCTGATGGACTCCGACTTGGGCCAAGACTTCTCTGTACTAAGGACAATGTTCTCACACCGCAAGACATCTGGTGGTCTCCTGACAACCATCAACTGAATTGATGAAACTGCGATCCAAGCCAGAGATTCCTTCGAAGTTCGGAATTTCCGAGGTGCCAGAGTCGACTGTGCATCCCAAATGCAAGTGACGAGGAGGATCAATAATTCTGTCAACCTGACCAGGATGAAGTGGTGATAGTCAGATTCAAACTCAAATCCGAGGTTCGTAGAGCTGATTACCTGCCAACCGAACTGTGCAAAGCGGTAAGCGAGGACTTGGTAAGGAGCTTGCAGCTCATCTGTAAAATATGGACGGAGGAGTGCATACCCGATGAACGATCCACCAAAAAGGAGACTCTCCTTCAACTACCGAAGCATAAGTCTTCTGAACATCGAGTACAACCTGGTTGGTGAATAGCAGTGTGGCCGTAGGAAAGACAAATCCACCATTGAAGGAATATTCACTCTAGGCAAATTTTTGAAGGAACCCAAGCGCAGCAGATCGATGACCACCAGCTGCTTATCGAATTTAAGGCCGCATATAACAGCATCTATAGAGATGAACTCTGGCATCGCTATGAAATTTCATGGAGAGTGGAGGATGAGGAATACACGCTTCCCCATCAAACTCGGTAAAGACCTTGAATTCAAAAAAGGATTCAGACAAGGCGACGCACTGTCATGCGACTTGCGTAACATCTTTTTTCAAAAATCTTCGAAAAAAACCTTGCGCCATCACGAGAGGTACGATCTTTCAGAAGTCAGCCAACGCATACCAAAGATATTTGTATTGTCGGCAGAAGTCAGCTTGGTGTCAGTAAAACTTTTGTTAACAAGAAGAGTACAAAGTTGGGTAAGACCAAGCTGTCTCGAGGAACGAGGAAGGACATCCAATACCGACGTCTTAGACAGAGTGCCACAATAGGCACATATAAAATTGAGCTAGTCAAAGACTTTCTGAAAACAGCTATAATTTCAGACAACAAGAAACTGAAAAGGAACTCCTGCTTCCTTCCGATTGACAGGCTCTCTCTCTCTCTCTCTCTCTCTCTCTCTCTCGAACAACTAAGGGACCTGCTTTATGACCCTAACAGTCCCCGCTCTACTATCTGGCGCCAAGGCATGAACTTTTTCGAAAGCGGACGATGTTGCGCTTGGTTGTTTTGAGCTGAAAATTCTTTGGATAATCCTCATCCTCGTCGGCATAGATGGTGAGTGGAGGAGAAACCTTAACAATGCACTGTACGAGTAGTCAAAAGACTAAGTATCCAAAGATTGAGATGGCTGTGCCATATGGAGTCAAAGTTTCGAGTCGGAAAGCCTTCAAATCCCCCAAGGAATGGTGCAGAAGAGAAAGACTACGACTTAGGTAATAATAATAATAATAATTGAGCGGCACTACAACCCACAACGGACCAGGGCCTAGCTTCTACAGCAACTACTCGTGTTGTGCGTGCTGTTCTTCACATGTAGAAGGGACCTACAGTTTTTTGCCGACTCTGAACGGCGAGATTTGAGAAGCTTTTCATAGACAATTGATACTTTTTGAGTGTTGACAGCAACCCATAAGAGGTGGAGCCGAGAAAACTGCAAAGTGTCCCGTCCGGGAATCGAACCCAGACTTTCTGCGCGGCGGTCGACGCACTTACCACTACGCCACGGCAACCACACTACGACTTAGGTGTCGCATGCAAATTGAAATTGACCTCAGGCAACTATACGTGTGGAACTGGATGCGTCTAGCAAACTGTCAGTCTAGATGGAGTTGCTTGTTAGTTAAAGTCCATGTCCACCCGGACTGTACCGCCACCTTACGTAAGTTAGCCAACGTCGAATGAGATCATTTGCTTGCTGTAGGCAACCTCAGTACTAGATGAGGTTGGTGTGTATAAACCTCAGTTCTAGACAACATGGTCTTACTTCGGAAAACTATAATCGCAGCAGATTGCTAGGAGCGTTGCGTATCCGTTGCGAGTCCGAAACACTTTTTCCACTCAGAATCGAAGAAAACAATATTCACAAATGATAGAGAACTTTCTCTGCTTCAGCAAAGTCGGGACCTTAAGTGTCAAGTAAGGTTAAAGGCAAGACACGGGACTTCTTCAACTCACTGTCCACTGACCAACACCAAAGATGCCACCTTGCAAAGTCCGGCTTCTGACTTGTAATTTAATGTATGTAAGGCATTTTCTAGCAGTGGAACAGATTCTGGCTAATAAGGGGGGAAAGGCAGGCCTATCATTCAGAAATGACGTGTTTGCGTCGATCTTGTTTGAAGGGGAATATTCAACGGCAAACCATCTAGGCAGAACGGCGGCATGTATCTCCTCAAGTGTATACGGCTACAGTCCTTAGCATGAGCATGTCTTTCATGGCGTGTGAACAAAGCTGCTATGGCCCGATGAGTTCCCGAATCTGAGCGATTTTAACAACTCAATAGAAAATTTCCTCGCCTAAGATGGAGTGTACAGACAGGATCTCAACACACGTATTTTTCATCCATTCCCTCGCACTGTCCAAGATCATGAATTGTATATTGGGCAGGAAGAGTGAAATAAAATTGGATGCAGTTAGGCTACATGGTTCCTTCAAAGACTTCGAAACCATATGGTGCAGACGACCCGGAGTAGTGGATAAGTGCAACGACTCGGACGCCGGAAATTCTAGGTCGCATCCCTTTATTGAACAATCAACACGGCTATTATTTATAGACTCACCTCTGCTTAGTTGCTGAGAGATAGCCTCAGAGAGGAAGTTGTGGCCAAGTCCATCGACTCACACGGTAAAAGTCCTAGAATCGATTCTTGACTCGATCTTTGGTCCATTCCGCATATTTCACGTCACCGTAAAATTTCTAAAGAACGTTGAAGGAAATCCATTTATTTTTCTTATTCTTCTAAAATTTTACATTTTGGAATGAGCATTAAACTGCAGGTCCCTTCCACATGAGCTTGTAATAGCACGCACAACACGGATCAATTCTGATGATGACACAAACTGGGTTCTTATGGATCACAGTTTATTTTTACCATCGAGGTCAGCTTTAAGGTCGAGGAGAAGAGAAAGCTGGCCATAATTGCGAGTTGTGAGAGAAGGAGTTAACTGGATTTGAAATGTAAAAGCATTTGGGACACAAAACAGAGCCCTGAGGTACTCCTGAATTTTTTTGAAGAACATTAACATTTAAGTGGTAAGTGCTTCGACCGCCTGGCAGAAAAACCAGGTTCGATTCCCGGACGGGACACTTTGCATTTTTCACGGCACGACCTCTTTCGAGTTGCTGACAACACTCAAAGAGTATCAATTGTCCACGAAAAGCTTCTTAAATCACGCCGTTCGAAGTCGGCACAAAACTGTAGGTCCCTTCTACTTGCGAACAATAGCACGCACGACACGGATACTTGATGCAGAAACTAGGCTTTGGTCCCTTGTGGGCTGCAGTGTCACTGAATTATTATTATTATTAACATTAATTAGCTGATGCTACAGCCCTAAAGGACCCAGGGTCATAGAACTTCTGATTATGGGGTCCTTGAAATTTATGCTGACTTGTAAGGATGAAAGTCGAAAACAATTGTCCAATTCTTTAATATTTCTTGACTTTGCGTAGTAACCCAAGACAAGGGAAAGCTCTGCTAAACGTTCAAACTTAAACTTGCCGACTGATTTCGATGCATTTTCACTCAAAGTTGGCACAGTTCTTCTCTGTTAGTGGTGCAGTAGAAACGAGCATACACGAAGGATCCTATGCTAGACAACCGTCTCTTACATTTCGCAGCTCAAAATCAATGGAACAACTGACTGATGACTGACTGATGATTAGGGAAAGATTTATATGTCCTTAAGGCTTTCAGTTGAGAGAATGAAAACATTCCAAAATCCAAGACTTAAAAATTACCAAACTTCCAAAAAATTTGAATTCACGGAAAACCAAAACTTCGATAGACCTGAAAACTCAAAAACTAAAATGTGCCAAAATTCATCAGGGAGAAGAAATGAAATCCGAAGCTGCACCTTTTGCCCAAAAAATTGTATTTCCTCTGTGTGCGCTGTCGCTCTTTTGCGATTTTCTATTTCTTCGAGTTTTCAAATTTAAAAAATGTTCCCGATTTTGAATTTCTGCCCCCTCCCCTGGACACCATTTCAACAACAGCGCCTTTTCTTCGACAACCACTTTGAGGCCGTTTCATTGAATCCATCTGAGGATGTCGTTGTAACCGCAACTAAAAGCGGCTCACCACCTCACCCAATTAGACTCGTCTCAGTCATCAAAAAATGACACACTCTTGTCACTGCATATTCCACTCATTACCAGGATAAGATGGGTATCCTGGAGCCATCAGGAAAACATTTGACACCATCATTAGATCAAGATTGTCAGCAGCGTTGCTGGGTCTAGGTGACCGTTGCCAGCCTATGTCTTCTCAAGGACTCACAAATATCCTTCCAATTATCCACAATTGCTTTGTCCCCCCCTCCCCCTTATCCACACCACTCTTCACCAACTTGTAGACCCAGCCAAGTCGTTCTCGTGCAAACTCTAATGACAATTATGTTATCACACGAGAAAGTTACACCCCATGTCCTTCCGGCTACCCGCTCCGTACCAGTCACGGGCATTAAGTGCCGGATCAACCACACATCCAGGCTGCGTCTGTCTCTGTGTGCTCGTATATCTTCTTCAATCAATCTACGCAATCTAGTGCCGGGGTGGAATGAAACGACATCACAGAATTCCCCGAAAGTTCCCCAGCCAGGACATTTGATGCATGGAGGACGTAAGGTGTTCTCTTGATTGGCGGTGATATCCTTTTTGTCACCTGCACACCCCCCCAGGCAGTCGTCATCAGGAGAAGACGAGTCAAGCAGCAGCCCTCCTCAGACGTTGAATGAGTTGACACTCGACGGTTAGTTAGTTCGATTGGGAGTGCCTGAGAGGTGCCAGCAATGCCGGGAGCGCCGGCACACAAAAACCTCGTCTGTGAAGTGACACAGACGACGTAAAAGCTTTTCAAGTGTATCACTGTGTTCATTTGCATTGCACCCCCTCTCCCACCACATGTCTTCCCACTGACCGATGCATGCGATTCCAATTGAGAGGCAGACAATTGCATCCTGCCTTCGGAATTTATGCACCACGATTCCGCCAATGAATGCTTAATGCTGCCCCCTCTGGGCCCTTTGGTGTGGCTCAGTGGGTGGCGAAATATTATTTCGACCATGCGGCGGTGGCGGGAGAGACGTTGTAGCGATCTGGGAAAGAGATAAAAACAAATTAATGAAAGCCGAGGCAGGCCTTCCCCCCGGGGACATCCGTGCATACGCATCCCCGGCAAATGAGGTTTTAATTCCTCATGCCAGTGTGGCCGGCGCTGCGTTGTAGATCATCCCCATCAGTCGACGGTTGGGGTTGAACGCGTCCCGTTCGATTAATGAAACCGAGTTTTGATTTTTTTTTTTGACTTTTACCCGTCCAACGGACGGACTGGCCATCAGCGCATCCGCCATAAATCGTGCGGCTGTCATTTTTAAAATTCCATTCCTATTTGCCCCATCGCTGGCGGAGCGAGATGCAGATAAAGTCGCCCTGGTCGAACGACATGGTTCGGAGGGGCCGAGGGGGGAGGGAATCATTAAAATCTAAAATGTCCGACCTCGATGCCGCTTGGAGGCCTGGCACCCAGGTAAGGGCTAAAATCTGGTTTTGACTTGGGTGGACTGGGAACGGAATTGGCAGGTTCCGCTATCCGATGATGCGTCCCTGATGGCTGATGTGTGCCCCATCAGAGCGCAAAACAAAAACAATCGTCGCCAGATACACCACAGAGAACCAGTGAAATGCACAAATCTTCCTTCGCGGGCGGATGAGGAGGGAGGCCTGTTTGGTTGGAAGAATGGTTGAATGGTTGAATGGATCCACTGACGGATGTACCTACGAAGGTCTCAGAGCAGACGTCGTGGTTGTCGTGGTCATCTCGAAGATCAATGTCGTCGCTGTTGTCCATCGTCGTCGCCATCGCGGTCCATCAACAGAATTTCAAACAGCAACAGGACTCCTTTCCCTCTGAGACGGCCTGAAAGGGATTCAGACGTGGGCGCGAGGGCGGCGGCGACGGCAAGTGAAGACGATTGCGACGAAACGAATGCAACAATGAAATATCAGAATTTCAGCTGTCTGTCTGTCTGTCTATATTTTCTGGGAGCCATCAATCAATCCGTCAACTTGGGGGCACAACGCTATCTCCGCCCGACTGTCGAACTGTGGACGCTGAACGCCGAACGGCGAACTGAACCCAATCATATACAATCGATCCCTAAGGAGCGGGTGGGGGAATATTTTGATGTTGTCTCTCCACGGATGTGTGCGGAGCCGTGTTGTGGATGGCGTACAGAATTGCTCTGACCTGGGCTGCGTGGATGGGCATGTGCCTTCGACTGGCGACGAGAGTCGCTTACTTCCCACGTTTCTGTTGAATTAGAGATGTTTAGCACGTGAAGAGAGGTGGCAACCTCTGTGAGTGGACCTTCTGTGCAAGTGCAGAGGCTAATTGGAAGTTTTCCTAAAAACACATGTGAATTGCGGGGGAAGCAACAATTGCTTAATGTCGTCATGCATGACCGCTGGAAAGGAATCATTTAATAATTGGCTGATGAACCTCCTCCCACTTTTGAGAGTTGAAGCAACAGAATACGAGCATCTTTCGAGTCAAAATTGTTATTTGCTTGAAGGCTTGAAGTTGGTAACGGATATGAAAAGTAGGAGTGATTGTTGGACACAGTGGCCAGTAATTGTATGGAGTTGTCTTGTGTGGGTTAACTTGAGTCCTTCAATTGAGGGTGTTCGAGAGGCACACCCGAACAAAATTTTGTACAATTCACTAGATATGGGGTTAGACTGGCCGAGCCAAGACTTTCTTCCAAAGTTTAATCCTTGGGGCTTGCTTCCCTTCCCTCATATAAGGTATCCAGGGATTCTCTCTATTCAGACTCGAAAGGCCTGATAACAGAAAAAGAAGAATTTCTTATTCTGTTCCTCGATGTCGAACTGTGGCCAGGTGACTTCAATACGGATCGGATGTAGCTCGCATCTACGAAGGTCCACTTCGGTTCGTGATTGAGTCCGCGCTAGACCATTATCCGCCTAAAAACGAATTTTTATTGGTGACACCAAATAATGCCCAAAAGACTGCAACACGACATTTAAGAAAATAACAGAAAATCGGGACTGTGAGAAGAAGGAAAGTCTCAGGGGGCCAATAAGACGACCGCTGTGAAAACAACGTTTTTTGGTTCTGTATAGCCGTCGTCATCGGTTTAAGACCTCTGGGGATCTGAGGATTCTATGGATGACTACATGTGGTTTCAGGCCAGGGAATAATGCAAGAGACAAGATCCTCACTATACCTCAGATCCTGGAAAAGACTCAAGCAGTGCAAATCGACACTCACCACATATTTGTCGGTTTTAGGGCCACATATGACAGTGTGCATAGAGACGAGCTATACAGTGCCATGTCCAGTTTTGGCATTCCTACCAAACTCGTCAGATGGTGTACGATGGCGATGGAGAATTCTCGCTGCTCCATCAAGGTCGGGAACGAACTCACCGAGACCTTCAATGTCGAAAAAGGTTTAAGGCAAAGCTACGCACTGTCATGTGACTTCTTTAACATCATCCTTGAGAAGATCGTGCGTAACTCACAGGTCAACACCAGAGGCACGATCTTCCAAAAGTCAGTTCAATCGCTAGCTTACACCGACGACATTGACGTGATTGGACGAACACAGCGAGCCGTCAATGAGGCGTTTGCTGGCATTGAAGCGGAAGCGGCTACAATGGGTCTGGTGGTTGATGAGGGCAAAGCGAAGTACATGCTGTCATCAAGGAAGGACACACAACATCGATGTCTCACACAGAGCGTCTCACTAGGCAGCAGAAACTTCGAGGTAGTCAAGGACTACGTCTACCTCGGCTCTGCGGTAAATAAGGACATTAACACCAGGAACGAAATCAGACGCAGAAACACTCTTGCCAATCGCTGTTTCTAGGGGTCAAGAGGTAATTGAGTAATAAAGCCCTCTCTCGAAGGACTAAACTTGCTTTTTATCCCAGTCCTTCATTATGGCGCGGAAACCTGGACACTACTAAATGCGGATGAGGATGCCCTTGGTCTCTTGGAGAAAAAAATTCTGCGTGCGATTTTTGGTCCTGTTTGCGTTGATGGCATCTGGAGGAGAAGATTCAACCACGAACTGTATGGGCTGTACAGCGGCATGAGCCTAGTCAAGCGTCTACGGATACATCGCTTAAGATGGCTAGGCCATGTAGAGTGCGTGGACACCACTGCTCCGGCCCGAAAAGTCTTCGAATCTGAGCCATTGGAACAACGCAACAGAGAACGGCCTCTACGTTGAGAGGCGCACACAAGTGGCGAAGGACCTCAACCAACTTGGAGTGAGCAACTGGCGGCAGCTGGCGAAAGACCGTGCTGGCTGGAGAGGCATGTTGGTTGAGGCCCAGGTCCACCCCGGACTGTAGCGCCACAAAAAGAAGAAGAAGAAGTGTAGCAAACGCATGGCAGCAAAGTTTTTTTTGTTAACTTTCGAGTTAAGTACATTGCAACGGTGTTTCGGAAAGTTTGAAAACTAATGTCAAATGATCTGTATAGATGGCGTAAAGTACGTCAAAATCCGAAATCCCTCCCTTTCTGTATTTTTGAATTTTGAGAGTTTGCATTCTCAAAATGTTACTTCTTCGTTATTCTTGACATTTCTCTATTCTCAATTTTGGAATTCATTTCGTCTCACGATAAACAACTCACAAACTCCTTAACTGCCTCGATTGTCACATTTTGACCGAGACGAAGGTCGGACGGACTGTTTCTTTGTCGACAGCTTATATACGAGTGTTTTGTCTTATTCTACCTGTTTCGCCTGCTCTTCAAGAGCCGCTAGTGTAAGCGTGGAGCAACACAACCGGATCAGTTTTCCGTACAGTCCGCGTTCGCACATCGTATTAAAAAGTTCTTTGCGACAAATGCTGTCATATGCGGCCTAAAATTGATAGAAAAGTGGTGTGTATCGATTTGAAACACGCTCGTCTTCTGATCTGGTCCGTAGTCGAATTGCCAGGACGGAATCAGCACTGGTACATGCTGAAGTTCATACGGTATGCTTAACGTGATCTTCACGGCGTTGTTCAGCCGGTAGGATCGTCTTTCTTGTGCATGACACATATGGAGCTAGTATGCCAATCGTCGCTCAAGCCTTCGCCCTTTCAAATTCCACAAATGATCTGATGCATGCTCCCCACAAGAACAATACCACCAGCCTTAAAGAGCTCTGATGGCAAGCTAACCGAACCTGTGTCCTTGATATTCTTCAAGACTGGGCGGGTGTTGGGGCTTCCTCGTCCCCTACTACTCTGTCCTGGCCATGCCCGCAAAATGCTTCTTAAACATATGCACAATTCACTGCTGGTCCGTAACAAAGTTGCCGCACAATTTAACTTGTCACTCTTTATTATCCTGTGGCTTGAAGGTTGCCCCAAGCGCGTTCGCTCTAAATATGTGATCACTATCCATACACCAACAACCATTTAAAAGCACCGTGGAGCAGGTTTTTCCTCTCAAGAAGAACCATCGTGACTACAATCTTCGAAGTCGGCTTCGGCTGCCTCCTACTAACCCCCTTCGCAAAGCAAGAAAATCCAACAATCAGATGCCACTGAAGACCTAGATCGTTCTTGGGACACATCTCTCACCAAGCCTTGACCCATCGTGGACATCGACAAAGTCAAGGTTTTTGAGTTTATAGTCAAGCTGGCCATACTTTCTTTTTACGACGATGCTGTTAAAATCTATCTCTGTTCCTTTTTTTTTGTGTCCTCCGCCGAAATGACTCAGCAGGGCGACTGACATCAATGTGCTTTGGCAACAGTAAAACTCTGCCAAAGACCACCAAAAATCCGCAACTATTCTCATTTCATTACCATCTAGTGCTCGCTTAGCTCACCCCTGGCCGCAGCTGAGGAAACGCTCTCAATTTTCCGACGCGTACAAACACCACCCTCCAGCAACGAAATGAATCGCAAAAAATAACTCACAGCACTAATACTTTATATTCGCTGGGACTTGATTTTTTGCGTGTCCACGAAAGCATTTGTCGGATTTCGGAAAAATTTGCATTAATCAAACTCCGCACGCACACATGCTTGTGTGCCCCGCGTCGCTTTGTCGTCGCTCCCTGGAACATTGACGATAGTCAGCCATGCAGCAAGCACCGGCGGAGGGTTGTGGCGGTTTCAGTTACAGCTTAAGAAGACCCGGCCGATAGACGGCTCTTAAAGCCAGCGTGGAGGACTTCAAGCATATGAGAGTCGCCCTTCCACTTGGCGGACATTTGAATATCGACAGACAAATCGAATCCGCCGGGGGAGATGGGGAAAAAAATGAAACGAAACAAGCAGCAGCACCACCACCGTCGGCAGCGACACATCCTGATTGTGTTCGCTTCCGTTTGCCACTAGCAGCGGCGAATTAGTTTTCCCCTGGACCGGACAAATCTCTATCTGTGCATTCAAATCCAAACGAACGCCAAGATGGGTGGGGCGGGGGAGGGGGCAGGGCAGTGCTTGCACATGGACACAGAGATTTGCCTAGTGCGGGGACGATTTATTTATTTTGATGATATCTGCCAGGATAATAAATTGAATGAGCGGGGATAACTGATTTTTTAGGGCGCAACGCCGGACATAAATATAAATATTCACAGCGAAATATGTGAAGTGGTATAAAGAATCCATGGGGTCAGTGGGTGGGCGGGTGGCTCCAGCCGCACGTCGTCTATCGGATACGTGCCTAGTGCCACCCTCCCGCACACTCTCGGTCACACATCATGTGTCATGGGGCTAAGGGCCGAGGACTACGGACTGAGGACTGAGGGCTGAGGGCTCTTCTAAATAAGTAATGTCCAATGGATGGTACCGATTCGGCGGTGGAGAGGCCAGTGCTCGTTTCTGTGTGCAATCCTGACAGCTGCCCATAAATAAAAGGAATTGAATTTTTGCCTACACCACCGCTCGCATGCTCGTGTGCGCCCTCTCGCATCCATTAGAGACGTCCAGTGCGATGCGATAGAAATCTCATCCAATCGTTCGCTGCGCAATCTTTTTATTAATTTATTTCATTAATTCGCCGAGCCAAAGATAACCCACCCCTGCCGTGATCTAATCACTCCGCTCCTGGAGGAGGCAAAGCATCCAACTGAAAGTGAATTTATGTGCCCGCCCGGGATGGATGCCAATGAATTGTGCGAGGCTGTAATCAAAGGTGAGGTAATTAATGCCGCACTTGATAGTGCGCCCCCTCGCCACTGATAAGGACGCGGCCTCTCTGCCTAATGAGTGCGGACGTGTGGTGGAGTGGCGGCACAGAAATGAAAAAACACAAGCATAAGAGGTGAGGCAAGTGGATCAAGCACCATGTCGGAAGCTTATCGAGGCGATGCTCTCAATTAATCATGGCATAACGGTGGCGGTGGGGGGTGGTCCTAACCCCGTTGAGTTAATCGCTACCATGGGTCAGGGCGGCCGCGTGCGGGGGATGTCAGTAAAGTAAATTTCACGGCGCATTTGCAGCAGACAATAAAATAATTATGAGGCCTACAAAACAACCCCCGGGCGATAAAAGTTCATTGGCAGCGCTGTAAATGGGCGAAGATAAAGGGTTATGCGAGTGTCGGCCGCCCCGTGGAGAGGGTGGGCGTTGCGGTGATGGCTGTTCTTGAGGTCATAAGATCGCCATTGTCTGTTGGGCTGTGAGGGAAAGGGACGCGCTTTGACTGGCTGTAATTGTGACGAGTATTTTTATGTGGGCGACTGTCATGGGCGAGTAATAGACTTCCGAGGCGAGATGTTGGACATAAACCTTTGACAATGAACACGAGCCACTAAGATTACACCATGACTCTGAGTTGGCCTTCATATTGTGAGCTGGTGGCGGTACAGAGGAGATCGGGAAGATTTGCGATTGCTGCTGATGTTTGGGGAATAACGAGAGCAGGGGCGGGGCGGTTTTGGCAAACATCATTTCATCTCGTAAACGAGTTTCCCGTGGAAGTAATTAAATGCGATGGTGTCGTGTTCTATTCTTGAGATCACCTCCATTGGATTGATGTGTCAGCTCAGCGACGATGAATTTCGCGTCACTCGCGATTGAAGCTCTGGAGGGGTCTAACATTCCTTACCACTTTTGACTACCTTGCTCCAGCGCTGGGTAAGCAGTCAGACTGACCGACTCTGACTTGAAGCAATGCCTTCCTACATCCATCAAGTAGCAGTCAAGTCACTCTGCAATCCAATGGCTAGTAAGCATGGGTTGCAAGAGATCATTTTATCCTGAGTTTTTGAATTGGAAGTGGACGCCGTCGTGTAGTACGTGAGTGCGTCGACCCACACGCCGAAGGTTTAGGTTCGATTCCCGGACAGGACACCTCGCAACTGCTGACAACACTCAAAGAGTACCAATTGTCTATGAAAAGCTTCTCAAATCTCGCCGTTCGGAGTCTGTAGGCCTGTATATGCAGAGGACATGCTGACAGGCAAGTGCTTATGGGGTGGCACCACCATCAACATCAGCAAGTCCTTAGGAGACTTGCAAAAAATTCAACAAATGCTTCTCCCTTATCTGCGACCATTGCGACTGACAATTTTGAGACAGAAACCTATTCACTCAGTCTAACTGATAACCTTGACAAGACTCGCATTCCTTCCAGTGGTCTAAAAGTTCGCATATCTTTAGACAACTTCCTCTCACTGTCCAATCTCAACCAGCAGCAAAAAAGAAACCAACTGCCAACCATCGCCCAGCACAGCACCCATTGCTCGCTGCCTGTCAGCGCACTTGTGCAATATGAGACGCCATTGAGGCAGCAGCTCCAGCCTCCAATCTGAACCAGCTACCAGCCAAGCACAAAAAACGAAACCCCTCGCAACCATCCCAGGAATTCCAATAAAAATGACAAACGAAAACGAAGTAATTTTTAGCATTTCATTAAGTATTGCATCGATGCAGACGTCAAATGTTCGGATACCTGAATACCTGTGGCGAGTATCGCCATATACGGACCGGGCTGTCGTCTGGTCTCGTTCGGTTGTGTCCTCGTTGCAAGCGAATTCTACGGAACCGTGGCTGCTGCCTGTGGGCTACCACTTCAAAATCACTCCAGCAGCTCCCCGGTGCACCGTCCTCGTCGCTTGAATGATGTGCGTGTAGGCTCCTCCATTCACACACCACGTATGGCATTCGTCTTCACCTGGACGGACAGCAGCAGCAGCGGCCAGTGGCCAGCGAAAACAGATACACTTTCATTATCACCAACGTCGCGCTCTGCAGTGCACGTGTATATATCCTTCCCGGAACGGTCCACTCTGAGACGTCGCATAGCGTCACGATTTCGCTCATCGGCGTTCGCAACATGCCAAAGTAAGTTTCAGTTTTTTTTCTCCCCCTGCGCTCAATATCGACACCAGCAATCCGAAAAATGTTGACAAACGATATCGCTACGAGCGTCCGGATGACGAAAATCGCTGCTGCGCTGCGCTGGTGATAATGATGTCTTGACGTTAAATATTTAATCACTTGGGTTGCAGTGCAACGACGACGCCGGCAGCGGCAGGGGTGTGGCAGTGGGTCTGTGGGATGGCACTGAACGACGGATTTGTTTTTACTGTCAAATCGGTCAGTCCTAGACGAGAAATTGTACATCCTGAAAGTGTCTGTGTGAGAGAAAGAGAGAGAGAGGGTGAGGGAGAGGGAGAAGGAGGGTGGTTGGGTGTATATGCGGATTTTCGCTTTCCCCCGTTTTGCCAATCAATATTGTACGAGGACACTCGATGCATACTAAGCAGCCTCAGACCTGATGGACCTGTTACCTATTGCCTTGGCCCCCTGTCCCCGCCATGCAATAAGACGAAGCAACCCCCTTTTTACGCATACTCGCACACGGAACACTAGGCCCAACAAACCGACCAACCGACCCCTCAAAGCTATTATGCTGAAGCAGTTTTTTTTTTCCGCATTTTCTTTTTTATTTGTCTTCTCTTACAAGTCATACGTGTATTTTGTAGCAACCGGAATGTGTTGGTGTGCGTTACTGACGGGTGAAGGGGGCGGCGATACGTGGTTATTTGTTGGTTTGAAGACTGCGATACAATTCGACTTTAAAGACTTAACTTGACTCTGGAAGACAGTCGGGGGGGATATCGATTTTTTTTTTAACTGAGATGAAATTTGGAACAGAGTCAGCCAGGCGGTTGCCTAAGGAGTGCAGTCCCTAAGGGTGTTCTTTCTTTTCGGTAGATTTTTAGGAGGTGCGTCAAAAGTGACGTCCAGCACTGTCTCTTACCAGCTGTCTCCAGTTGTCCACTTGAATGTGCCTTCTCAAACGATGACGTCCTTTGTCGTCATCGCTCTGGTTCAAAGGCTCTTCGTGCTAGGGCTGTGTTGTCCATAGGCTCTACTTGCTCCAGACCTAGCTATTTGTAAGCCTGTCCAGTTTGTGGATGAATCTTTTGCTCTATACGACATCACTGTAAACATACTCAAGGCACATAGAACTGACTCGTAGAAAGGGCTGAAAGCTTCCTCGTCCTTTTTCTATTTCATCCAAGACTCTGTGTCACGACATGGATCATGACTGGGATGATCAGAGTGAGTACAGGGTCAGCATTGTGTTTCAAGAGATGACTCTGTTGCGGCATCTTGAGACGAAAGCAGCTGCAAGTGGCAGGAGTTCTGACGATGTTATTGCCATTTACAGCGAAACTGAGAAGAACGAGGTCCTATATGAATTCCGACTAGTCTGTGGAGTCAGTGGCTGGATAAATTTCTTCCAAACTTATTTTTGAGATGAGTGCAAGGGCCCAACAAGACTTTTACCCCTTCAGCGGACAAGGCTTACGTTCAAGTAGCTCTGAATTATGAACATTCAAACAGGCCTTGTAGTAGATCTCATCCTCATCCTTACTCTGGCCAGCTCATTTCACTGGAACTCCACCGAACGCGCTAAAGTTTGCTACTACAGCAGTCCAGGCACGGGTGTATGTAGTCTATTCGATGACTTTACATGTGGCAAATCCAACTTATTCTCTTTTGTTCGTCCATTGGGGATCAGCAGTAAGAATCTTCTGAGGGCTTTGTACAAGGGGATCAGTGATAAAGGAGCTTCTGATGGCTTCGTACAAGGAAAGGCACTATCTTTCGCCACTTCAGTTTGCACATTGATGTCCTTTTTCACTTGTGTGAGCCCTTTCGTTCAAGGACGAACTCTTCAATGTCATCCCAATGGTTCGGAATCAAAGGAACTTCAAGCCGGAGTTGTGGTGTCAGTAAGCATTGGATCCGCAGACGCTTGATTGCGTGACTTTCGCTGTCCGAACAGTTCCTAGTTGAATCTTCTCCTCCAGACGCCATCACTGAAAGCAGGACCAAAGATCTCACGCAGAACTTTCCTCTCAAGACTTCGAAGGTTTACTTACTTACTTAAGGTGGCGCTACAGTCCAGGGTGGACCTGGCCCTCAACCAACAAGCGTCTCCAACCAGCTCGATCTTTAGCTAGCTGTCTCCAATTTCGCATGCATAGTCGGTTGAGGTCCCTTTCCACTTGCGTTCGCCACCTGAGTTGCGGTCTTAATCTACGGCGCAGTCCCTCGGGAGTGGAGCATTGGCCGAAGCATTGGTTTCCATCCGCTCTACATGACCCAGCCATCTCAATTGTTGGATCTTTACTCTTTTGGCTAAATCGATGTCGCCGCCCATGTAGTTCCTCATTATATCTCCTCCTCTACTCACCATCTATGCAGACGGGACCGAAAGTCACACGAAGAATTTTTCTCTTGAAGCAACCAAGAGCAGCTTCATCTGCTTTTGACAAAGTCCATGCCTCCGCGCCTTATAGCTGGACTGGGATGAATAAGATCTTGTGGACTGTTACCTTGGTTGTCCGAGAGAGGGCTTTGGGTACCATTTGCTTTCTTAGCTTTCTTAGAAGCAGCGATTGGCGAGATTTATTTTTTGTTTGATTTCAGTGCTGGTGTCATTGTCTGAATTGATAGCGGTGCCAAGGTAGACAATGTTATGTCTGCTGTGACGTTCTGGCCGAGATGTCAGTGTTGGGTGTCGTTTCTCCTTGACAGCTTATACTTGGTCTTACCCTCGCTTACCGCTAAACCCATCTTCGCGGCCGCCGTTGCAATACCCACAAAAGAGCCATTGACATCACGCTGCGTTCTTCCAATAATGTCAATATCGTCGGCATATGCGAGTAGTTGGACGGACTTTAAAAAGACTGTTCCCTTGGTGTTGGCGTTCGAGTTTTTAAAAAATTCTTTCAAGAACGATGTTGAAAAAGTCGCATGACAGCACGTCGCCTTGTCTTAATCCTTTTTTGCCTTCAAAGGTCTCGGTTAGGTCTTTACCGACCTTGATGGATCAGCGGGCATTCTTCTTCGTCATCCTACTACACAATCGGACGAGTTTGGTAGGGATGCCAAAGCTAGACATTGCTCTGTATAGCTCGTCTCTATAGATGCCATCATACGCGGCCTTAAAATCGATGAAAAGGTGGTGGGTATCGATTTGTTGCTCCTGAGTTTTCTCCAAAATTTGCCGTAGTGTGTGTGGTTGATGGTGGATTTTCCAGGCCTAAAGCCACACTGGTATGCACCGACCAGGTTGTTGACGATTGGCTTCAGGCGTTCACAAAGTACGGCAGATAAGATTTCGTATGCGATACTTCGGAGACTGATGCCTCTGCAGTTGGCGCAGATCAGATGGTCTCCTTTTTATGTATTGGGCAAACAATACTGAGGTTCCATTCATCGGGCATGTTTTCCTTTGACCACATTTTACAGATGAGTTGGTGCATGCTCCCTACCACATCATCGCCTGCGGCTTTGAAAAGCTCGTCGGGTATGCCGTCAGCTTCCGCAGCCTTTTTGGATTTTAGGTTAGATTTTGCAATCCTCTCGTCATCCGGGTCGGGTGGATGGAAGTGTTGATCTTCATCGTTCCCTTTCATTCGGGTGGAATGGTTTGTTCTGCCTGACAGCGGGATTTGGTTCTTCGTCGCCGTTATACAGTCTGCAGAAATGGTTTCTCCACATCCTTAGCATTGACTGTGACTCTACTACGATCTACACGACATCGTAGTAGACTTCGAGGGCTGCTTTGTCCAATTTCCACTGCGCCATACAGCAGGACGGAGGTGATTAAACTCTTACGTAAGGTCAGCGTAGTTCTTCGGGGAGGCCTCAATTACTCAACTGTCTCTTGAGCCCAAAGAAGCAGCGATTGGCTAGACTAATTCTGCGCTTGATCTAACAGCTGGTGTCAGTGCGCCCCCCCCCCCACCTCCTCCCAGCCGAGGTTGATGAAATCCTTGACTAACTCAAAGTGTCTGCTCCTCATAATGACACTCTGTCCAAGACGTCGCTTTCTTTTGCCCCCATTCACCGCTATACACATTTTAGTCGCGTCCGCTTCAATGCCAGCAAACGCCTCATTGACGGCTCGCTATGTTCGTCCAATCACGTCAATTTCGTCCGCGTAAGCAAGCAGTTGGACTTTTGGAAGATCGTGCCTCTGGGCTTTTTACGATCTTCTCAAGTATGACAGCTTGTGGCATTGTCTGAAATTATTTTTGACATTTAAGGACGGGGTGAGTTCGTTACCGACCTTAGTGGAGCAGCGAGTAGTCTCCATCGTCTTCCTGTATAGCCTAATGAGCTTGCCAGGAATGTCACAACTAGACATGGCACCGTCTGTCATATGCAAACTTGAAATCAATCGGCAGACTTGAATTACTTGTCTCAGTAAATCGGTCGTATGATGAAAGTTACGTATTTTTGAGTCGCTTACTCACACTTCATCCCATTGTGGAGCACAGCAAAGATACTGTTTGTCAACTTGACTTGCGCAATCCCAGGGATCGTAGCAATTAAGGAACTTGCACAGAAACTCATGTTCCACAATCTGCACACTTACAGAGCATACCATCAACACCCAACTTGATGACACAGCATTTGATCTTCGGAACATATCCCTTCACGAGCCTTTTAAAAGAAAAAAACTTATCAGCAGTCAAAATGAGTTCTGAGTATCTGCACAGACCTCGGACATGGGTATCGTAGCGCGCTCCTTCTCAAAGTGAGTCCAGAAAAGTGTCCCACCCAAAAAAGTCGCATGCAATTGTACCGGCCTTCAGCATCCAACTATTTGAACGCAGCCTT
Organism: Eristalinus sepulchralis; assembly: GCA_944738645.1. Lineage (NCBI taxonomy): Eukaryota > Metazoa > Arthropoda > Insecta > Diptera > Syrphidae > Eristalinus > Eristalinus sepulchralis. Next base: position 31,434,807 of record OX122885.1, on the reverse strand, counting down.
CCCGCAGATCATCCCTTCATCACAATGCACGCCTCAAATCCTAGTCAAATCCCATCAGAACCCTTGCGACACTACAATGACCGTCCATGCATGACTAGCTCACAAATTGCTGGTAAAAAGGACGAAAAAAAAAAACGAACTCAACCGAATCTAGGACTCTCTCCCATTAAGGGCAATAAAAAAATTAGCTCCTTGCAGCCGGTGCTCAGCAGCCACATCTGTCACATTTCGCCGCCGAAGCAGTTCACCATTAGCCAGCAGCCAGCAGCCAGAAGCCATCAGCCTAAGTAGCCGCAATAATTGCAGAGTTGTCGCCTTGCCCGGAGGCGCACTCCAACGCACACGGGAAACTCTCATGGCGAGGCGAAGACAGAGAGCGAGCGGCATGAAATTGAAATCCCATTACCCGCAGAAAACCACTCACACGACGACGACGCAATCGAAAACGGACTGAGCACGCACTTGGAACAAGATTAAGGACCACCAAGTCATGGAAATCGCTCAAGAATGCCTTTGGGGCATCCAGTGACAAAGCCCACATTTGAGGATGGAGGCCGCATCAGAAAGAAAAAAAAAACAATTCAAGTTGCCGCGGGACTCTGGGAATCGCTGCCACTGCCGCACTTATCCATTACGCTAAGCGAATGCAGGTAAATTAAAAATCAGGACATCAATATTGCAGCATACCCTGCACGCAGGACGGAACGCACATGTCACGGCGATGCGCCCGCTTGTATTTTGTGCGATTTTATTGTCCTTCCCGTGCGCCGCCACCGCCGCCGCCCGGGACTGGGGTTATTAAGGACGAATTGTGTTCGCAGGAAGCGCAGGAAGTTCGCGAGCGAATAAGCGAGCGGGCGCTCACATCCCAGTGCAATCAAGGAAAGAGGCAGCGCACCCCACCACCGCGCACAGCAACTCAACTCTGTGGAGTTATCGTTATGATTATTGCATGAGTCGGGGTCGGGGTTGAGGCGCATCCCCCTCGACGGTGATGGTGCTGGAATAATTCCGGGACAATAATTCGCGTGCCTTGGGGGCGTCATTTGGACCTATTACAATAAATTTCCTTCGTCCTTTTATCCCTGGGACGGGCCGCGGGCACGGGATGAGGGACGAAGAACGGTCGTCTTATTAGGGGGTGGAGATGGACCGTTGCGGGCGACAGACGCACGACCGGCGAATCGTCAATCGGAGGCCCATAGCTGGTAATGATGCGAAAGGACGCCATTAATTTCTATTAGTTTCTGTTTCTTTTATTTCATTCATTGTTTGATTCTTCTCCTGTCACACTGCTGCTGCTGCTGTTGTTGTTGTTGTGTTTGGGCGATTGTTGATGGTGTCAGAATAATGGTATGTAAAGCGTTAGTGGGTCGTCCGATGTCTGAGTCGCAGTGCGGCAATAAAAATGTTTATGAATTGATATTCCAGAAGGTCGGGTGCGTGCTGCACAAATTAGCAGACCGGCGTGCATCTGGGCAAGGACATTCGGGACTTGGGCGAGAGATGATTCCCGTGATAATCGGAGGGATGCAAAATGAAATATGAGCTGGTGGTAACAAGGCGATGATGGTGGGCGAGACGGCTGAGAATTAACTCCATCGCAGCTGACCTGATGCTTGGATTCTGGGAAGGGAATGGATTGACTGAGAAAACAGTTCACGCGTCGTTCGGAAGGATTTTGAGAGAAGATCTTGTGAGCTTCGACAAAGACCTTTAATTTATCCCACTCCACTTTAAAGGGGAAAGCGCCTCTTAATCGTGATTTGCACAAGCTCGATGGAAGACCTTCAGATTGCTGCGAATGCGCAGGATGTCGCCTTTCATCTGTCCGTTGTCTGCCCTTCCTTTGAGAGAAAGCTTTGCAAACTTAAGCATCCGACTACTACATTGTCAGTCCATTCTCCACACAATGTCTGATGTGCACTTCAAGCTCGGCTTGAAAACCTTGACAAGGATCTTCGGGTGATTCGCTGTTGATATGAATCCGAGGATCAAGGGTCTTGCCTGCACCCAACCAGGCCCACCATCTGTGACTATTCTTCGAGGACTTCCTTCCAATCACCGGACTGAAATCAGTCAGCATCTGGGATAGATCAGATCACTTGGAATACGATCACTTAGACCGCCGTGCACCGCGATCTCTTGGGTTTCGATCATTTCCAGATTTGGCACGATCACTTGAGCCGCGTTAATGTGGATTGCGATCACCTGGCACTGCGAGATGCCTTCCCCGTTTGAGTTTTGTTGTCGTGAGGCGTTAATACCTTGGCTTGAGGCACCTTAAAGATCCCCCATGACTGACTGATCGCTTCCCCCAATGACCATCCCTTCAAGTCTTCGACTATTTAACGTCAAGATCAAAGTCAAACGACAAAGATGAAGAAATAGATACACCAACTTCCACCGACACCAAATGAAGTCATCGCATACTTCCATGCCCGCTTATGTAACGCCTTCTTCCCGCGCCTCCTAGGCGTCACATCGGCTTTGGCTTTCGCCATCGGTTCCTTAATTAATTTCGATATCAATGAGGTGAACTTAAACCTCAAGATGCACCCAACTCACGAACGGCTCCTGCACACTGCACGTATCCAAGCCGTGGCACGTACCAGACATTGCGGCGTACCATCAGCCAGGAACCACTGAACCCCGAACGAGGTTTGTACGTTATCAGGCAAAATGCATCGCGCTTCATGCAAGCGTTTGTCCTCTCGCACAGCACACTCGCCAGCGCGCCACTGAAGTGTGTGCGATTGCCGCTCGCGGCATCGCAGCGCGAATATTTTGAGTGTGTGGCGCAAGAGCGAAGACGTCCCGACGACAACGACCAACAATCATCCATCCACATCACATATCAAGCGGCACAATCATCAACCGTCAGAGCCGCTCCGCGCATCCCACAGGCGCAGGAAGATATGCGAGAGCACCTTTCCCCGGAGTTACGAGAGCGCGTGATTCACTCGAATTCACGAGCTTAATGAAGCTCTCTAAATCACGCAATTAAAGGGTCTAATTAACACCACCACCGGCCCAGTGCCGCACGCTACCGTGATCCTGGCGTGCTCACGCTTGTGTCCCGAACGGATGTTATCGACACAGAAATAGCCCTCTGCGCCGGGACTGCGACTCTGCGCGGCGCGAACAATCTCCAATGGAGATCGCTGCAAGTGCCAGCCCCGAAGATGTGGGTGCGCAACTGTGTGTGCGGACGGAGCGCTGCTCTGGGAAGGCGCCATCGAGCTCCGAAACTCTGTCCGCCCGAAGGAGCATTTTCGGCAGACGACAGTAAACACACATCCTAGATACACACAGCAGCCGAGGGGTCCGCCGCCATCGTGCCATCCACCCTTGTCTTATTTTGGTTGGTTAATTTTTCTCGTAATAATATTTCCCCCTGCTTTTCGTCCTTCGTGTGTTCCCGCGGACTGCTCCACCAACGGCAGCGTGTTCTTTTAATCAGCGACCTGTCTCCCCGGCACTCTCCAGGCACGCAGTATGAGAAGCTCCGCCACCTCCTCCGCCCGGACAGAGGCCGGAGTTGGAAACGACGCTGCGATTCCATTGTTTGCATTGACTGCTTCGTATGCCCAGGGGATTATTCCGGTTGATTGTATTATTTTCCTTTGCGATGATAACGCTGCGTGGGGAGCGCGGTCGATGGTGGCGACTGAATTGGTCCGCGGCACCCTGGGATGGGGATGGCGGTTATAATTTAAATTTCTTTCACTCTCGCTCTCCACCATCGGAGGGCGAACGCGGCACTAGTTATGTTGGAGTTGGGTGGAGGATGGGTGGAGACTGCACATCCTTTGGGGAGAGTTGCTAAGCTCTTTAATTGTTTACTGTTTGCTTGGAGTTCCTTTAATTTGTAACTGTTCGGGATTATTATCCGCGGGAAGCTGAAGATTTTGGTAAAATTTTAAGTGGATGGACTGAGGACTCTGTCTGTTTGCCTCTAGTCTGCGTTGATGTCCTCTGCTTCAAGGTTTTCTATGATCTTCAAATATACGTGGAAAATGGAATGTTTCATGAGGTGGATGATGGTTTGAACTGACGGGGAAACTTCAAAACGGTCGACGTAGTCAGGTGAACTTTTAAATGTCACGGTGAGGATTTCTGTAGTAACCTGAAGAACACCCTGGCGATTTGATAGACTTTTCTGTTCTACGAGGCGTTGTTTCTCGTTGCTCAGCATAGATAGAGCTCTGTCTGGTCTACAAAGCTGTGCTGATTGTCGCCCTGAGTGTAAAATGAACAGTTTGCAAATCTTGCCCTTCTTCAGTTTACATCGAGAGAAAAAAGTCTGTTGACTGACCGCAGGACATTTGCAACGTTTACAGGGAAAGTGCCATAAGACGAGTGTTTCTGTTTTGGATGTTTTGAAAATGGCAATCAACACTTGGAGACAAGCCCTTTCACCGGAAGACCTTTTTAACTCGACGTGACCGTTTTAAAGCCCGGTATAGTCTTGCATCGTATAGAGTCCATTCAACTGAAAATGTCCCCATCAACAAGGTCACACTTACTGCTGCAGAAGTCCTCAAAGCCACACCACCCCTTTTTCTCCCCTGGTTAAACTATATGCGAGGCAGTACTTTCGACAATGAAAAGGTCATAAATACTGACTCAACAGTTTCTTTAATGAAAGACCGTATTTCGAGCGTATTTCTTCTTCTTGTGGCGTTACAATCCGGGGTGAACCTGGGCCTCAACCAACATGCCTCTCCAGCCAGCACGATCTTTCGCCAGCTGCCGTCAGTTGTGCACTCCAAGTTGATTGATGTCGTTCTCCACTTGTGTGCGCCATCTTAGCCTAGGCCGTCCTCTGTTGCGTTGTCCCAATAGCTCAGATTCTAAGACTTAAGACTTTCCGGGCCGGAGCAGTAGTTTCCATACGCTCTACATGGCCTAGCCATCTTAAGTGTTCGAGCTTCTACACTTGGGTTTTTCATTTTGAGAGTTTTGTTTCCACACCTTATTCGTGAACCTGATTGAAGCCCGTTACAGTCTGAACACCTAGCTCCTCGACCAGAGCTTTGGCCTAGCCATTTATGGTCGAGAAATTTGAGTTCGTGTGGATGCTCAATCTCTCCATCTAAATATCAAACGAGGGGAACTGGAACGAATATAATTTGTAGAACTTTTCCCTTGAAGTGATTAAGAATAATCTTATCATACGCTGGAATAAGAATGGAAACGGTGTTAAGATGGGACACAGTATACTTCTTTCGCATATGACTAAGTTGCCCTCACATCACTCCAGGCGGAATTCCGGCTCGCTCTCGATAGATTTGTAGCCGCATGTGCTGATGCTGGAATGAAGGTGAATGTGGACAAGTCCGAAGTTAATGCCGGTCCAATGCATGTGTTAGTGGAGTCCCATTGACACACGTGTCTTAGGGTCTTTTTCACGAGTGATAGGAGGAGCACTACTGAACAGTATTGGCTGCAGCATTGGCCAAACTTCAATTTTGAAGCAACTTTGAAGATCAGCAATAAAGAAGGCCGAAGTTGGTATGAAAGCCAAGTATCAGTTCTTAACTCAGTGTTTGTTTCAACTCCCACCCGTAGTCATAACAATTGAGTAATGACCGAAAGACTAAGATCGCGAATACAAGCTGCCGAGATGAGATTTTTCTTTGCTGTTGCGGGTGTTACTTGCCAGGATAGGGTGAGAAACGCAGCAGTGCGGGGGGAACTCAATGCTCTTCGGACAGAAAGGACTATGCTCCGATGGCTTGGCCACATAGTACTGATGTTCTCTTTATCATGACTTTCGAGGCGTGCCTTAAATGCGATTCAATCGGGTAAGTGACCGCTCAGAAGACTCAGGACGACATGGTTGGATCAAGTTCATGACAGAGGATCGAGTGGCTCGGAGGTCTCTCTTGCGAGCATTGCCCCCGCGATCCCCTTAGTGGAACATGCGGGTCAATGAAAATTATGATGATGGAGATGACGGTTTTAGACTTGAATTTGGAAACAAGCCTATTTTTCAGAAAATACTTGTGTGGAAGGGTGTGTTTCGGAAAATTACGGAAAATTCATGATCAGCAATATTTTCATCTTCGAAATCTGCGTTTCAAGAAAATTTCTCAAAAAGGAATAAATATCAATTTCAATTAATAGTCGACTCCAAATGAAGGAGTTCAGTGGACAGTCAACACTCCGAAGTGGTGGAATCGGAGGAGGGGAAGAACAGCGACGAGCTATACCGTGCAGCCACAAAGATGTAGTCGTTCTGCAAAGCTGAGCCTGTTACTAAAACCAACTGCGACACTTCCCTTTGGGGCTCTTCACATAGAATGTGGAGACTGGAGATGATGAAATAAATAATGTTAATTCAAAACAATGAGTCTTTCCTTTCACCCTTTCAGTTCTTAACTACTGCCCTCGATCGTCCAATAAAGTGTAAAGTTTTTATTTAATTATTTCGCCTGCAACTTAGTTCGTGGGGTTTGCTAAGAGATGGCGTAACTTGTTTTGTTCCATTGTTGTTATTTCATTGGAACGTGCGTTGGAAAGCTACTGTCGTTGTACTTTATTTCATCATAACTTATTCATTTGTAACGGAAACAAATTTTTTTTTTACTCAAATATGTCGAACTTTGTGCCTGAAAAAGTGTTTTTGCGGGGAGTTCTCCTTCATTACTTTAATATGAAGAAAACAACTGCCAAAAGTCATCGTATTTCGTTGGAAGTTTACGGTGAACATGCGTCAGCTGAGCGAATGTGCCAAAAGCGTAAGCGTAGTCAGCAGCTCGAAAGAGGTGCGTTCCGTGAAAAAATGCGAGGTGTCCCGTCCGGGAATCGAACCTAGACTTTCTGCGTGGCGGTCGAGGCACTTACCACAACGCCACGGCGACCACTGGGTGGTGGTGATTTTGGCTTGGAAGACGATGAACGTCTTGTACACCCAAAAAAGTTTGAAGATGAAGAACTGGAAGCATTATTCTATGGAGATTGCTGCCACGAGTAGAGCTAACAGTCTTTGGGTGTCACTCGAGCAGCCATTTCAAAACGTTTAAAAGCAGCTGGAATAATACAAGTTACGCCATCTCTTAGCACACCGCACGAATTAAGTTAAAGATCCAACACGATTTTTCTACGTTGCATCTTTGTTTTCCTTTCTTTTCAAAAAAGAACCAACATTTCGGCCAGTAGAGATTCTACCACGTTAGCCATTACCTACCCTTCTTATGTTTAAAAAACAAAATCAAAATTTTAAAATTCCGAAGAGATGTGAAACTGAGTGGACCTAGGACCAAACTTTAAAACTTTTTAACAAATTTGAGAAGCGTCCTAGTTCGTAGGGATACGGGATGCTCAGAGTGCAAAATGCCGAAGCAAGGTTTATGACAGAAAGTCGCTGATAGCACTGGTATGAGCCTCATTGACCGTAAAGAGAAGCGCTCGATTTTCCGCATCACTCTATTTCCTCGAGTCGGAAAACAAAATCGCATCACGGTCCTAGTATTTCAAGCCAATGCTTCTTGAAAGCGATTAAAGTCTCATAAAAATAGAATCCCAGCTCTTAAGCTTTCAAATCAAGAAGCAAGTGCCTTCTACTGACGCACAGGCACCCAAATCTTTTTGTCGTAATCCTCGCATCTTTCCAATAGATACGCTACCAAACAAATAGCGAGTGAATCTTTTTGCACAATCTGATTGCCAACGAATTTAAATTTTTTTAAACGTCAAACAAACGTCTAAACCAACGTTTCAGCCTAACAACGTTACAAGTTTGGGACAAAATATGGCATGGCTTGCATTTGTCAGCTCATTTGTTAGTCCTTATCAGAACCTGACGATATTTGCAGATCTAACATTCGTCTGAACATAGTTTAAGGCAAGACTACCCTTTCGGCCAACGTTCGAAATTCAAATTGTCTATTCCCACCAAATCCTTCGACAACTGCTTTGTTCTGAAGCATAAATTGCGTTCAGCTGATCATCCGATCAGCACACATAGTCCCCGCCTCACAAACGATCCATCTTCCGCCTCGAAGTTTTTGTGGTCATCCCCACAATCACACACATTTTTTTTTTTTTTAAATTAAACACCCATCACTCATTTAATCCACGCATACGTCATCTTGTCCTTTTTGGGCGCTCTGCCGTCACCCTCGCTTCAATTGTTTCCCTTCCATGCCATGAATTTCCCATTAAAACTCGATTGGGATGTGCGCCAGGGCATGTGTTTGTGTGCGGCGTGTGCGAGTGTGTCCCATAATAAGGAAATGACTCAGAAGATTTCCATTGTTTGTGAGCATATCGGCGCGTTCGACCGATTCGAATTAACTTTCGATTAACTCTGTCATGTCACAAGGATCAGGAGAGTCGAACAAACGGGACGACCCACAGAGCGACTCACTTCGATTTTTCAATAAGTCCGCTCATATGTCGCCCAGGCGGGGGTTGTGTCAGAGACCGTTCCCCTTCACGCAGAATGTCCTGTCAATTTCGACACAACCCGTTTATGTGCCGGTGTCCCCGGCTGTGGCCGAAAGATTCTTTCTTGCAATTTCGCAGACTGACAGGTCGGCGGCGGCGAAGAAGGAGTTAAGAAGGAAACCCCAACCCTTGTCGAGGACAAAACAAAATGTCACGGTCGTCCTTTTCTGCATCCGCCCGTCCTCGCGCCGGTGGGGTGGAAGGTTTGTTTTTGCTAAAAACCAAAATTAGAAAAAAAAAATAATAATAGCTAGCGTGGAGGATAGCGACGAGGACAATGTGTATTGGTACGTGCTGCGGGGTGTTTCTTTCCTCCTTGCCGTTGTTTTTTTTCCTTGTTTCTCCTTCTTTTGCCGTCCCTCTGCGATCTGTGTGTAACTGTGTGTGTGTGTGTTCGTTTGGCAGGATTATCAATATCTCACTGGTGTAGTGGTCGCCGACGAAACCGAAAAGGCAGATGTCACATCTCGAAGTGAAATTAAATCGAAAGGAAGATTGATTGTTTTCGGGCGGGAGGATCACGGGACGACAGCCAGAATGCAATACCAGAGCCACAAAGTACGGTTAAATAGTTTTTTATTATTTTTTCTGCCTTTTTTTTTTGTTCTTCCTTTCATTCATCTTCTGTTTGTCCTCTCGCTCCCGTGTCCTCTCGTGGCATCGTCGGATCGCATTGACCCGAAGGGCTGCAGGCGCACACCGCCGAGGGGTTGTGTTTGTTTGTTGGCTTTGCGCAAAAAAAAAATTGAAAGCGTGCTAACAGTTGTTCTTAAAATCGCCATCCATATGGCAGGGTCTGTGACTAAAAAAAAAAAACCAACAGAACGCCCACTCATCCCCAACAGGAAGATCAAAGAAAAGCCTTTGGAGAGTGTTGCACATGGCTAGGTGCGAAGTGCTTAATCTAATTTCAGGCAATCACCCCCCAGCCACCACTTCCCCCCCGCCCCTTTCACTGGGCAGTCAGTCAGAGAGATAGCGCGCATTAGGGAATTTATGGAAATTTCCGCACCACACCACAGCGCCACTCACGACGCGTCGCTTACCGGCTAATTCAGTTATTTCGGGCGACTAACACCCAAGAGCACTCGGCACGCACTTGAGGACGATTCTTCAATCAAAATCATCGCGAATTATCTGGCCTCGGGTCATGTTACATTACGCACTTAACAGGTACTTGTGCAGCAGCAACCCTTGCGCGTTTTCTCCCAGCGGCGCGGAGCGTCGTCGACGACGACGGCGGGGGGTGCTCGAGAGCCGTAAGCCGGGTATTTCATTAATGATTAATGATAAGATGGCATGGAGAGTGCAAGTGCGATTGTGAGCAACACCCCTTTGAGCGCAGTCTTTCAATGGACTTTTGTCGCCTTTCCACGTGATTAGACTTAGTGGCGCGCCGGCGAATGAGTGTGAGAGATGTCACTCCCCTTTTTCTTGTTCCCGCTTCTTCATGCTCAGTGAATAATACATGTGCCGAGTTTTCAAGCATAAAGGGGTTATGGACGCGTTTCGAGTAAATCTGGCGCACAGGCATGTCGCTGGGACCGTCGCCAGGCTTAGCGTGATGAAATGAATGCCATTAATGACTAGAGGAGGCGTTCCGTCATAATCTTTGGCATCTAGAGCCATTTTAAGTTTCAAGTTGACTATTGTGGGGTAATCAGTGTTTGATGTGGGAACGAAGAAAGGGATGAATGGCTGTGGGCTGGCAGTTCGCTCTCAAATGGATGAAAAATTGCACTGAAACTGCTTTAGCCTATGAATGGGCCATTTAGACGACAATTTTGCATCCAGATTTTTGGTACAGCTTAAATGTAATTAATGGCAACAATTGAAGTCTTGTCTTTTATGTCTGAAGTTGGGGTTTGTAAATTTGAGATTGGCGCCCGACAAAAATTCAAACATTTTTGGCACATCTCGAAGAACCCAGTTGTCAGCGGTGGCAAGAAAGACAGAAATTTTGCTTGCCCTATGGACAGTTGATTAAGATTCTGGTGATGAGAATGAAGGTTTTGAAGAAGTGACCTCAAGCCGGGCGCCACTTTTTTTCTCTTAGCTTCATTTCTAGAGCGGCTTGGTTTTTTGAGAGATTTTCTGAATAGCAATGATAATTGTCAATTTCGGCGTATATTGTTGGTCTACAGATGACTTGATTCAAATATTTGCGAAGAATGGAGTAGGAAGCCGAATTGTCTTAAACCACGATTCTTCTTAACAGTAGTGTCTCCAAAGTGGGCGTAAAGGCAATCAGTGAAGCTCTGTCGCGGCTACGGCGGGAAGTAATATGCGCCCGTGACTTTAGCTTCTTCATAGTTGGACAGAGTGCCATAGAACCTTTATCTTTGATAACTATTAACTTAAGACCAGTTTTATGATCGGCCGAAGCACGACTTGGAAAACCGTATCTGGATTAGCAACTACTAGCTTCGATGTGAGCTAGACAACTGGCGATCCAAGACAACGACTTCTTTGTTTTTAATGACGACAACACGGCAGTTAATGTCATCGCTGTGGACGTGGTGCAACCCCCGTTCATACCGAAGATGGACCTCAAGGCAATTTTCGAATCAATCAAAAGGGATAAGTCAGTGGGTATCGACGGAGTTTCAAACGCTGTTTTGGGACATATCCCTCTGGAAGTGGTGAATGTGAACACAGTCATGTTAGCGATGCTGTCAATAACGCTCATTATCTGGAGCACTGGAAAACAGTGACTGTACAACTTATATCCTGGCGAGTAAGGTATTCTTTCGTTACAAGGCTCAAGTTATTGAGGCTTTACGTCGTGCCAAGTTAAAGTTCCCAATGTATTCTTCCATTTCGTGCAAACTCCTGTCTCCTTTCGAACATCAGTAAGATACTCGAGAAAGTGCTCAAAGGAGCGCCACTATCGTGGGCTTAGATCAAGAATATCTCTCCGTATAGTCAATTTGGTTTCAAAGCGGGGCATGACATCATTCATGCTACATGGAGACTAGTATCGGATGTCCACTAAGACCCGGAGAAGGCCTTAGACACCGTACGGCTTAAAGACACCATTTATAAGCTCAATGGGTTAGGTATCAGAGAACCACTGTTGTGTAACCACCCACTGTGTAACATGCTTACTCGCAGACGGTTCGTGGTCAAAAGCAGCAAAGTTACATCTTTGGGTATATTTGAAGTAAATGGTCTTCAACAAGCAGCTGTCAATTCACCGACGAAAGCGATCCCATAAATTCTCTTTGCCCCTCAATTGCGTATATAGACGACTTGATAGTATACAACTCAGAGCCAAGCATTGAGGACATTGCCACTCTCTTGCAGGGGGACTTTAAATTCTTTAGGCGAGATTGAGACAACTCGAAGTTAAAAAACAGCTTCGGCAAGTCGGAATGTCGAGTCTTGGCGAACACTTGAAAGAATTGGAGAAAGTCCTCATTCACGGGCAGCCACTGGCGCAAAGAAGTTTAGCCAGACACCTGGGGATCTGAGGAGATCAATTTCTATATTTCAACAAACTTGTAGAAGCTGCGCTAGCCAGGGATCGAGGAGCATTCGCTCTTAGAAATATACTGGTTTACAACAAACAACACGATGCGAGGGTGAGTCTAATCTGCTACATGGCTCAAGCCCGAACAATGCTCACCTATGGGCGTCCCATTTGGTGGGAAGTGTAAACGGGCAACGAGTGTCGTAGACCGAAGCACGACCTGGAGAACGGAGCTCTGTTGAACCACTTCTATTTTCGAAAGGGAAAAACATCAGCGGCGGTCTGAGAATCCCGGTTTTATCGGATTCAATGACGAAAAACAGGAAATCCTCTCACCCAAGAAGGCTACAATGCCATTCTCACCTCGAAGGTGGAACTTGAAGGCACCTTCAACAGTTTGAAGAACTTAAAGTCGACTGGTATAGACGGGATACTAAATATATTCTCCCTGACGAGGCAGTAGAGATATACACAGTCAAGTTGAACAATGCGTTGAGTAATGCACAGTAGCCAGCCCATCGGAAGACGGCTCCCCAAAAAGGCAAAAAGGACAATGATTCCTCCCTTCCACAAATTTTTTGGTCGATAAGTCTACTCCCCTGCATAAGTATGGTCTTCGAAAAGATTGTCAAGTTCTGATCGAGTGAGCTGAAGAAAAGAAAATTATACCGAGCAACGAGTTTGGATTTAGGGCGAGGCAAGACGTCGCATCAAAATTGGTTTCGGACATTCAGTGAAACAAGATCAAAACCGAGTGCACCGGGGCCTGTTTCCTCGACTTGGAAAAGGCATTATTTCGGCTTATGTTTTTCAAATCAAAAATGGGCTCCAAAAGAATGCAGGAAACCCACCAATCCTTTTTGCAGTTTTGACCAGCAAACTGATTGCCTTCATGCACCACTTGATCGCGTACGCCGACGATTCGGTCGCTTACCGTCGTGAAGAGTTCAGTGCGATATCTTGGCATTTTGGTGGACCAGTATATGTGGTGGTGGGTGGTGTTCATTCAGCTCTAACGAAAGCTAAGATAGCATTCGCTATGACCAGTTGGTTGTTTTACAGCCTCCAACTAGACTCCACCATTAACCAAATCTTCACACTTTGGCAAACCCTGGAAAAGACCCAAGAAGTGCACCTATCCTCGACTATAAGGCCGCATATGACAGTGTCCATAGAGATGAGCTATACAGTGCCATGTCTATTTTTGGCATTCCTACCAAACTCGTCAGATTATGTAGGATGACGATGGAGAACTCTCGCTGCTCCATTAAGGTCGGTAACAAACTCACTGAGACCTTCAATGTCGAAAAAGGTTTAAGGCAAGGCTACGCACTGTCATGTGACTTCTTTAACCTCATCCTTGAGAAGATCGTGCGTAACTCACAATTCAACACCAGAGGCGCGATCTTCCAAAAATCAGTTCATTGCTAGCTTACGCCGACGATATTGACGTGATTGAACGAACGCAGCGAGCCGTCAATGAGACGTTTGCTGGCATTGAAGCGGAAACGGTTGAAGTGGGTCTTGTGGTTAATGAGGGCAAAAGGAAGGACATGCTGTCTTCAAGGAAGGACGCACAACATCGACGTCTCGGACAGAGCATCACACTAGGCAGCAGCAAATTCGAGGTAGTCAAGGACTTTGTCTACCTCGGCTCCACGGTATATAGGAATGACAACATCAGTATCGAAATCAAACGCTCTTGCCAATCGCTGCTTCGTTGGGTTCGAGAGGCAATTGAGTAATAGAGCCCCTCTCTCGAAGGACTAAGCTTGCTCATCCCACTCCTACTTTATGGCGCGGAAACCTGGACACTACTAAATGCGGATGAGGATGCCCTTGGTCTCTTCGAGAGAAAAGTTCTGCGTGCGATTTTTGGTCCTGTGTGCGTTGATGGCATCTGAAGAAGAAGATCTAACGACGAACTCTATGGGTTGTACAGCGACATGCGCCTAGTCAAGCGTCTTGGGAAACAACGCTTAAGATGGCTATGCCATGTAGAGCGTATGGACATCAATGCTCCGGCCCGAAAAGTCTTCGTATCTAAGCCATTGGGACAACGCAACAGAGGACGGCCTAGGCTAAGGTGGCGCACCCAAGTGGAGAAGGACCTCTACCAACTTGGAGTGCGCAACTGGCGGCAGCTGGCGAAAGACCGTGCTGGCTGGTGAAGCATGTTGGTTGAGGCCCAGGTCCACTCCGGACGGTAGCGTCATGTGAAGAAGGAGAAGAAGAACTAGACTCCAAAGTGAAGCGAATCTGCTATACGTTCCTTATCCGGCCAATCATGGTGTCAATATGGCTGCCCGGTGTGGTTCAACGTGAGTCCTTCCAAAATGGAAAAGATGAAGCATTCAAGAGACAATCTTCGCGCTTCGTGCTTGTCTCAAGAAATACTAAGACCCAGAATCGGAGTACGTGACGTTCTATTTCAATGAGATCTTGTATAGCGAAGAAAACGTGAATGGGATGGATTATGAGTATTTCATTATTAAGCTGATTTGGAGGCACGTTGCAGGAGCTTTGACCTCTGAAAATAGTTTTAGCCCACTGGCCATATGAGGCATGTAATGAGAGCTCACGCCAATGTGGTTTCATTCATTCATTCATGGTTCTTATAAAAGCACGGTCTAATGCAGAATGCAGATGGATGTCCACTCAAGGAGAAGGACAGTGGATTGTTAGTCCGAGTGATCTCCGGTTCAGGACATCCATCTCCTTTCGTGAGACAACGGATTGTGAAAAAGAGCTGGGGTTCCCTTGGTGTATAAAGCCGCGTCAAGAGTCCCCAAATGTCCACATCGTTATCAGCTAAGAGTTGGTCTGCTAAGCCGGACCAGATTTAAGTACGTCTGCGTTGGTGGCTGCAGGGCTAATGAGCTTGCTAAGCATGCCACGAGACAGCCAGTTGAAAATATTTCCCCCATAGCAACCTTTATGTTACAGGCCCAGGACTTTAAAGCGCGCCAATCTTAAACTGCACCAACAGCAACTCCTTGCCAATGAGAAGCTTCCCAAGTGTCGGCATTTGCGAGCGGGTGCTGTTCGCGTACGCCGCAGATGACTTTCTCCTGTGGAAACCTTTCATCATTGCAAATGACTCTCTCACAGATAGAATCACGCGTCTAGCCACTTGAAGGTTGTGGAGTGTGGCCCTTCAAACTATCACCAATGGACCTAGATTGCTTGACTGCATACTGCGATTCGGTCATGGTCAGCAGCAATCGTCGTCAGCCAAATGTTGATGAAAACTCTCATCCTAGCGACCCGAGCCTAACTTCGTCTCCAAATACAACACACCCCAACAGCGGCAAAATGAAACTGATCTCTGAGCCTGTAACGCAACTCCAAGACTGCCCTCCCCCCCAACAATTGAAGTCGCATTGCGTTTCTAATTGAATCCGGCAGACGAGCAGTCATATTCCGGAAAACTAATTGAATCGCCCTTCCGACATCCATTCAACTTTCTCTCCTCCTCACTCCCCCCGCCACCCGCACCAGACCAGCTCAGTTGTCATAATTTGACTCAAAGACACCGAACTGTAGTGGGCTACAGGATTACACGATAATGTCGAAAGTTTCACGAGCCCAACACCCACCGCGCCGCAGTGGCTTGGCCAAATGTATGCAAATCGATGGGAAATTAACTCGGTCATCTGCTCGAATGTCGTCATAATTAGAATGGACATCGACGGTGCGGCGTGCCGAAGGAGGCGGACGGGGATCATTCCAACTCAATCGCCTATTTAGAACAATCCATCATTCCTAAATCCCTCGATATGAGATGTCTTTGTGCGCCACCCGCTGTGCGTTATATCGGCATGCCACAGGGGACCAATTCGCGTCCGCTCGTCATTCTCGTTCGGCTCTGATGATACGCGTATCTCTCGGTGGGAGGGGGTGAAACTTATCCATCCTCTGGTTGGCATTAGTGGCGGTGATGGTTGCAGAAAGAAGAAGAGAAAAAAAACCGAAGAACGAGCGCCGGGACCGGAGAGCGACAGCAAGTTCAAAGAGAATGTACACGCAATCGTAATTGAGAAGGGTGTCGGAGCAATTCATTTGAGTTAACTGTTCGAACACTTCCTGCACACACACACAAGACACTTTGGGCGCAGTGTCACAGGGTGAGTGAGGGAGATCCGCGATGACTTTGTCACCGCCGCCACCGCCGCCGTGCCACTGAGCAGAGAACAGTGCGCTCGGCGGACGGTGAGGCGAGGCAGCAACAAAGGGTGGCGCGAATTAAGGGTGGCGAAATCCCTTTATAAAAGAAAGCCCATCTTCCTTTTTAGTCCTTCCGTGGATAGAGAGAGGGGTTGATGACAAAACGAGCTCGTCACACACAAAACAACGCGACAGCACAAGGGGGAGGGATTTTCCTATTTAACGTGTACACGCATCGCAGATCCCGCAGCTCGCTTGCCGGAGTGTGTGTGGTGTCGGCGGCCTAAGGAACTTAAAACGATGATTAGGTTGTTATTTTAATTTGCCCATTGATATGTTTGTTGCTGGGCCCGCGGGGTGCTCGGGAAACTGTCGTTTCGGGATTGAAGCAGCCGCGGAAAGAACAACAGGGGATGACAATCGGCTGGAAGTTGCATGCCGGTCTGGGTGGGTTGTTCTTCGGCTGTTTGCCTGCTTGACTGTGTGCGCATTAAGTTTGTCATCGTGTCGTTGTTCGGTGCTTTGTGTGGGTCTTTGTGCCTAACTAGGTGTAACGTGTTCCTGCAATTTGTCATCGATTTCGCTTATAGAGCTCATTTGTGGGCCCGTATGTCGGGCGGTGGCGGCGATGCGCAGCGTTCTGGTGCAGTCAATCGCCTACCGTTCGCGTTGGTTGGGGTGAGGTGTGTGCGTGGCGGGTCCTTATGTCAACAATTATCCATAATCAATTGACAGTGTTTTTTTTTTTTCTTCCTCTGTATTACGGGAGGGGCAATGGTTTCAACTAGAAGGACAGGTTCTGAAAGTGCGTCATTCTTCGGAAGCAAATTGGGGACACAGGGTGAACTGGTTGCGGTAACTTGTTCTTCACTCGATCATTAAACTGTGGTTGACAGATGTTTTGTCGCGTTGTTAAGAGGAAGAAGCATATGCTGAAACGACGCTTTGTCAGCGAAAATTTGATTAAAAAGAAAATTTGGTTGAAATTTGAAAATATTCAAGGATCGGAATGGTTTGTCGATGTCTGCGGGGGTGGATTGTTAAGCTTGAACTTAAGTTTCTAAAAAATAAATACTGATTAGAGCTAGGAGTGAGATGGTCTAGGTGCATTCCCATTGATCTTGTAAAGGGGTGCAATCGAGGCGAAGTTGAGGTCTTGACCTCAAATTTTGGCACAGGCTTATTTTTAGAAAAAGCAATATCGACTCTGCGAGCACATTCACATGGCTAATGGCCTACTGGGAGACAAAATGGTGCAGTTTTCAGTCTTCGCAGCTACAAGGAGACAACTTTCGTACTTCGAGAAGTGTCTAGAGGGCAGCAATCGTTCCATAGATGCAGAGACTCAGCTGAGATTTTGTCATCCGCATTTGGAAATCAGTGCATACATACATACATATGTATGTTCATTCGAATGCGTCTGTCGAACAGGTCAATAGAAGAACGACTACACGGAACGAAGATATACAAGAAGATTGACGGCATTTTATAGCCTGCATTGTCCTGTTCACAAGGTGCTACTTGCTTTAGTATACGTGTAAAGGGTGATTTTCAAAAAGCTGTAGGAAAGTTTTTCAAAAAAACACATAAAATTCAGAAAAATGAATGAAATCTTTATTTGAATCGATAGTACGGTCCAAATAATTTAATGTTTGAAGATTATTTCATGCAAATGTTGACCTTGACTGCGCCTCAAATGGTCCATCCGCTTAGTCCAATTTCGGCATACCCTCTCCAACGTTTCGGCCAGTAACTCACGAATAAATGCTTCAATGTTGTCTTCCAATGCGTCAATTGAAGCGGGCTTGTCTGTATAAACAAAATCTTTAACATAGCCCCACAAAAAATAGTCTAAAGGCATTAAATCGATCTACACGGCCAATTGACCGGTCCCGAACGTGAAATAAAATGTTCACCGAACTCGCCTCTCAATAAGTCCACTGGTGCGCGTGCTGTGTGGTATGTGACACCGTCTTGTCAAGCTCTTGCATTTTGGGCAAAAAAAGTTGGATATCATCTCACGGTAGGGCTCACCATTCGCAGTTACGTTACGATCCAATGATGCCACCAGCCCATAAACCGCACAAAACTGTGACTTTTTCTGGATGCATTGGTAGCTCTTGCAATGCTTCTGGCTGATATTCACTCCAAAATCTACAGCTCTGCTTATTTACGTACCCATTGAGCCAAAAATGAACTGACCATAAAATGGAAGAAGCGCACTTTCTAATTCAATTTCAATAATTTGCAAGCGTTGTTCGTTTGTAAGACGATTCATGGTTAAATTATAGACCAAACTGAAGATGTTTGACAATAAAACAAAACACGAAACTTGCGTCAGCTATTTAAACCAGTATTGCCAAAAAGATAAAAGCTAAAAAATTACCCTTTACTTTTAGGAAGGCAAACAACATTATAAGAACTTTTCGCGTCGTTTGATTGTTTCAACAGGATGGACCAGATACAAGTTTCTCTCCAAAACTGCAAATCAACAAAAGTACTTTTTTTCATATAAAGTGCGGTCCAACAAAATGAAATGAAGATGATACAAAATTTGTCAATAAAGTGGAATGTTTTCAGCGACTTATCAATCATATGTGAGACAAAATATCGGCCAAAAGTTCTCCACTGCTTTGGTAGCATACCTCTATCCGATTGTCCATATTTTCAACGACTCTAAGACGAAATTGAGGTTCAGTGTCGTTAATGTGCCGAGTTTTCTCAGCCTTTATTTCTTGAATTGTTCTTGGCTCATTTAATTTGAAATATTCCCAATGAAAGAAGTCCAACGGTGGCAACTCATATGATCGTGGAGGCCAATTAACGTTGCAACGATGTCAGATTGCACAACCATTGAATACACGTGTTGAGTGGCACCATTAAGTTGGAAGATAACTCAATAAGTTATGGGACATAAAGGGGGCGCCACTTACGAAAATTTTTCATTTAATATTAATTTTTTGTAAGTGGCGCCACCTACATCCCGGGATCTATTGAGTGATGTGTTATTTATTGTTCAGGTCCACATTCTCAATGTCTGACCACAAGAAGTCCGTTGTCATCTCGCTATAGCGAACACCATTCACGGTAACTGCTTCACCAAACTTATTTTCGAAGAAGCACGGCCCGATGACGCTGCCCGTCCATTAACCGCACCAAAGAGTCACTCTATGTGGATGCATGGGTTTTTTCAACAATCACACGTGGATTCTCATTTGTCCAAATGCGGTAATTCTGCTTATTAACGAATCCATTTGGTCGATTGTTCTGAGCAAAGAAAACAAGAAGTGCACGAAATGCATTTTGAACTCAACGCAGATTTTCATAAAAGTCTTCAACAGTCTTAACGCGCTGCTCAATTGTGTGCCTTTCCATATTTAAATCTGTCAAACACTGAAACAAGGAAATGTCAAATTAAGTTAAGCAAGAAAACTGACCTGACCTGACCTTAAGGTATGAGTCACAACTAATATCGTGCGGTATGGTTGGACCACCCTTTATTATGACATACAATTAGTGAAAGAAAACATTCCCATTTTCGTCCCCTCTCTCCCCCTTTTTAAGACTTTGTCCACGGTTTCAAGTTGTACCTCAGGCATTACTTTGAAGGCATATTGGCCTTAAGTGCTTGCAGTGTTTCTGGATTGTTGGTCACAGTTTCGCACAAAGAAAATTCCAAGTGACAAAATCATAGCTCCGAGGGATCCTTTTGACATGGCTATGAATTTCTGGAGAAGAGGAAAAAGAGCTAAGTCTAGAGGTGCCTCAAAGGGCTTATATTCCACTCAACATTGTTTTATGAAAAACTAGGGCTAGACGGACCCGTCAGTTTAGAATTTAACGGCATTAACGGCAACGGCACATTATAGACGTGATGACTGATACCTTTGAAAGTCCGAATTTGACTTTTAAGGGAGACGGACAGAATCCCAAATTCCAAATCTTCTGTAAGACATCTCTCCTCTGCAAAGACATGTCGTCTTCTCCAGAAAGTAAGAACTTAACGAGGCTCTGTTTGGGTCGTACAACATTCAATACTGTCTGAAATATCAAACGAATTGAAAAATGCAACAGGTCCGGTCCAAATAAATTTGAAGCCATGTCCAACTCCCATTTGGCTCATACTAACTTTGCGGGCTCAATAGAAATCCTTTACTTTGTCGTTCTTATTGATGCCCACCTAAAGTGAGCTGAAACAATCCCAACAACATTTCGACGCAACTTCGAGTCGACTTAACTTGAAAGCTTTTGAACACAAAAATCAATCGTCTCCGATAATGGAAATCCGCTTTAGGACACAACCGGAATCTAACATTTTTAGAGTTGACCATGCTGATTATCGAACAACACCCAATCAGAACACTTTGGGCTAAAAAGACGTCATGTGAGGTAGTGCTTTAAATAAAGAGTGCACTGGCCCTAGATTTGATCAAAGCGCCGGAGAAAGTCGACTTTGGAAAAAAAAAATTCAAAAAACTATTTTTGCGAAAACAAAATGCTGGCGAAACAGTATACAATCATGTTAGTTAGTTAGTTCAATTCACGTTCTCTGAGATTGCACAGTTCACATAAGATTGGAAGATCAGGACGATGCGGTATGAAATTTAAGTTGAGAAGTTCGCCTCTTATTTTAAAAATCGTACTTATTTTTTCTGCCGAGTAGCTGTTTAAAAAATACGTTCCTTCTTGTAGATTGTGATTCATTTTGATGTAGTATTCTCTATATTGTGATGACAGTGCTTCATTTTTGCAATTATCGAAGCATTTGAGGCTAGTTTTCCGAAGCAGGGTGTTTAGTTTTTGCTTTAGGGATGGTAGTTGTTCGCTTGGTGAGAAATTAAAGCTATAACTGCATTCTGATCCTAAAGACTCCCATTCTTGTACACATTTTACTTTATATCTTTGCATTTGAGAGAGCAGCACCAACTTCGGGATTCTGTTTTGCCCCATCGCATAGACCTTATAAATATACTCAAGATGTAGTTTAAGGGTATTTAGGAAGAAAGGTGGAACTCCCGTCTCTAAGTGCAACATATAATTAGGAGAGTTACTTGGAAGCTTAAAAGTTCGTCTGAGGAAATATCTGAGGAACTTTTCCACAGTTTCAAAGGAGCGATAGCCCCAAACTTGTGCAGCGTACAATAGTATAGAAGCGGCTGTGGCTCGGATTATTTTTACCTTTGAATTGTGCGCAACATCTTTATTTTGAAAACATTTTCCCCATACAGAACAGATGGCCCGTTTAGCTTCTGCTAGTTTAATTTTAAAATGAGCGTTCATATTTAGGTTCGATGAAATCAATACTCCAAGATACCTATACTGCTTAACTATTTCTATTTGTTGTCCTTGAAAAGTCCATTTTTCACCTCGTGCGTACTTTCCTCCCCCTTCTCTAAATATCATTATCTTGGCTAAAGTTGACGGCTAAATTCCATGTTTTGCAGTAGGTACCTAGCCTGTTGATCATCAACTGCATAAAATCTATTGTGTTCGCGAGGAAAACTATGTCGTGGCAAACATAAGTGCTGGGATATTGGTTCCACCAAGATTGATACCACCTTTAACGACGTCCGTTTTGTCGTTTATGTACAGGATAAAAAGCAATGTACTCAGTACGCAGCCTTGTTTGACGTCCATTGTGACCTTGAAGTCCTCTGATAAAAGGTTGCCGTCCCAGATATATGCCTTATTTTTACTGTACATGGCTCCTAAAACATTCACGACTTGCGATGAGAGTCTGTACTGGTATAGTTTATAGAAAAGCAATTCACGTGGAATAGAGTCGAAAGCAGCACGGAAATCCACAAAGAAAGCGTATAATTTTTTACGCTTAATTTTATATATCTCTGCAATATTAACCAGCGAGAATATTGGGTCTATGGTAGAATAATTTCTTCGAAATCCAGCCTGGAATTCCTTTAGAATATGATTACTTTCCACCCACCTCATAAGCCTATTAAAAAGTACACTGGCAAACAACTTAGCAGACGTCTTTAAGAAAGATATTCCTCTGTAGTTTGATTGATCCTTATAGTCACCTTTCTTGTACATCGGAAAAATTATAGCTTTTCGAAAGTGTGCAGGTACATCACCGGTTTCAAATATTCAAATCCAAAAATTCATCCACGATCATCGGTGCTGCATATTCAAAGTTCGGGGACATTTGTGGTGCACTGAGAAGAGTTTTAAAATGATCTCTTAACTGCTCAGCTTGAAGTCCTAATGAAATGTTATTAGTTCCTCCGTTAATAAGCTTAACTGCTTTCCAAAATTCACCTGGTGATCTCGTTTTTTTTAACAAGGCAATATTTTGTTCTTCAAATTGCTGTTTTTTTGCGTGACATAGTTGTTTGAATTTTTTATTTGCTTCCACGTATAAAGCTCTAAATGTGCTACAATTATTCATCCTAAACAATTTGAGAAATGAAAATGATATCTTTCTAGCCCGCATACACTCGCTATCGAACCACTTCTGTTTCCTAATTTGATTGTAACTTTTTAGTAGTATTTCTCCAATTAAATCGTTTATTACCCTCGTGCCTTGTTGATTTCCGCATTTTAATCCTTCCGATAAGTCCCATGTGAACTCTCTGTCAGCAACATGTAATTTATCGTCTCTTAGTGAAATGTTTTTGATTTCTGGATGTCTTTCGCGGAGGAACTTCAATATTGGAGCCAGTTTAGTTCTTCTTTGGCGAATAACGAGCGGGAGGTCCTTACGTATGCTGATGTTCGTCCCTTTAAGCTTTTTCGCATTTCTAAGTACATTAATAGCAGCTTCGCGAGATTGCATTTTAAGTAGTATTGTTGCCACGGATTGGTTGCGAGTGAAAATTCTATGCGCGGATACAACATTGTTTACCTCGCCGTTGACCACAGTTAAATCGCTGCAAAGAGTCTTTGCTTTCTCGACTAAATTGGCATTGGTTTCAGCGGGCAGATGGACGATTATATTATCTTCTGTACTTCTTTGCGTCAACTTCTCAACTTGTGCTTCCAAAATTTTATTGCGATTTTCCAGATGTGCAACTTTTTTTTGAGATTTCAGTGTGTTTCTTTCTGTATTTATATGGTTACTATTATTAATTTAAAACTGATTTTTTTCCGTGGGGAACTCAACCACCCAACTACACTTTGACAGGTATCAAATGCCAATCAGCCCTATCTACAATCATGTAGATAGGGGCTTTATAAGGAGCGTGCAACCAATACACAATTCCGGCGAAGTGGGGAAAGGATTTTTCAAAAGATGCACCTCTAGCCAATTTACAAATAATATGCAAATAAGGCATATCCTGGAAAATGGGAGGCAAGCTTAAGAACCTGGACTGTCTCAAAAGAAGACCCAAGAAGACTAATGCACATTCCTATATACTTTCCGATGGGCCTGTGCACGCAAGGCTACGTTGTTGATCGCACTTAACATGACGAGATGCCAAAACTATTCTCGCATGTGCACAAGTCAAGTTGACATACATCCTTCTCGTGGCGCCCCCTGGATAACCATCACAACATCCGCTGTGTGGTGAACCAATGTATGCAGCGAACACCTCTGCCTGAGGGCACCTCTGCGAAGGCCTGGCCTAACAGCCTGTGGGTTGTGAGTGAGGCTAACTCCCTCGCCAGGTTAAAAAATTTCAGTTCAGAGACAACTATGTACATGCCTCGGATATGGACGGCTCTACTGTTGACGACCCCAGCAATCGATTAAAGAGCAACAATTTTCAGTTTTGCATGTGGAATGTGAGGTCTCTTAACAGACAAGGTGCCACTGAAGAACTTGCACAGGAACTGGACTGGGAGTGCGGTGCAATGGAAGATGAAGAACTGCAACGTCTACTACAACGATTGCTACAGAGAGAGAAGATAGCGCCTATTCGAACGCGGATTCGTTGTTTCAGGCAGGCTTAGGCAAAAAATGTTAAGCTACGATCCCGTAAGCGAACGCCTCATGACAATCCGCATCAAGGCTTAATTCGGGAACCTTGGCAGCCTTGTCACCAAATTTGGCTTCTCAGCACCAAATATACGGAATCGAACATCAAAGGATCGAGACGCATTTGGCATGCTGAACAAAGTTTGGAGATCATCTCGAATAAATTGCCTTAAAGGCACCTCTAGATTTATCTCTTCATCGGCTCTAAATGGCCACCGGTTTTGACGGTTTTGACGCATGAGACACACGACTAAACTCAGATTCCCTTCAATATGCCTACTACTCAGTCTCCTTAGCCCCTGAATGACGTCACGACTGCTCACATTTTGATCAACATTTTCAGCACCTAGGATTCACTTTCGGCCTGGTTCTATCTTGTGCAGTCAGTCCTTTCGTTTCACATTAAAGTCGACATTCTACTGCGAATCGCATTAAACCCTTATTTGTCCACATCCAACTGGCGGCGGTGGCATCACCGGCAACTGCGGAAGCACGAGTCAAAAGACCACCGTCATGAATTTGTTTAAATTTATGGCAAATTTCATTCTGCGCTAAATTGGAATCGTGGCTCCACGAAATACCACCCACTCCACTCCGAAGCACCAAACAATTGACAACCCACCGGATGTCATCCACCACCCCTTCTCTATCGCTGGTGTGTATCTCTTTCACTAAATCGCAATCAAATGGCAATATATTCATCTTAGACCAGACATCGACTGCCTAATCCTCACACACACACGCACACACACTCGCTAGCGCTCTAACAGCCATTGAAACGACAACAAAATCCGCCCCCAGAAACGCCTAAGCCAGGTCTATGCGCGCATTTTCTATTTCAAATTCGTTTCGCAATTCGCGCGTTGAACACTTGTCCGCTGCGAATGTACAACACGGCACACAACACACAGCAGCGCGTGATTCCAGTCAAATCGACCCGAAATGCGAAAATCCTCGTGGAAAATTTTGAAAATTTTTACAGCTGATTTCATTTTAGCGATTTGTTTGCATATCCTATCAGTGCGGGATGATGGGAATTTTATTTTTAAGCAACCAACCCCCGGACCGGAGTTGCGAGCCAAACAACAATAGGAACGTGCGTGTATGTGTGTGTGTGTGTGCTCCGAGGGAAGAGCACAACGCACAAACACCCGACACTGCCGCCGATGCTGCTGCTGCTGCTTGTCAACCGGAAAGGGGATACAATGTACAAATGCCATTAATCTGCAAAAGAGCCAAACTATCACGCAGCTAGCAGCAGGACCCCTCCGCCGCCGGATCATTCCCATGACTGAGTGCAGTTCCATGCGGATGTCACGACCGGAACGCGTGCATTAGGGCAGGGCAAAGAAAAAAATCACACAAACACACAGACTTTGCGGCGTGGGGGGCGGGGGACGACACAGAATGCAACACATGTCAGAGGGGGGGGGGGGGTGTGCTCTTCAGCCCCCCGGTGACGACCTTCGCGGGGATGACGATGTACCGTCGTGTGCTATTGACAAGTCATTACAGGTTACGGCCAGCAACCACTCGCGCCCTGCACAGACTGTGCGCATCTAATTTGCGACACCGCCTGACACTAATCTGATTAACATCACCGCTGCCACACAAAGCGACCAGAAATGGAACACCAAACGTAACCACGTTCTGATGGTGATGAATATCAAGTGAATCCTTTTATGACAACTATCCGCCACACCCCGCCCTGCGTTGCGACAACGTGTTGTATCTGTATGGCTGCACCCTCATCAGGCGGCGGCAGGGCAACCCTTGGCGGCGGACGACACAAGACCCAGTGTCACTGTCGAGTGAGTTTTTTAAGGTTGACACTGACAAAAGCACGGCACACACTCACGCGCGATTTCCCTCCCCCCCTGGCCGGGCCTGAGCCAGATTACTGCTGACACTGCGGATGTGTCACTTTTTTGTGTGTCTCTCTATGGCCAGTGAGCCAGTCAGCCAGTCACTGCGAAACACAACCAAAAATAATGCGTATCCAAGCGTAGTTAATGTGTAACTTCGTTAGGCCCTGAAGTGAAGTGCTCGACGACGAAGAAGCCGACACCATCCGCACCGCCATCGCCACCGACAACACCATCAGCGCCCCGTTCCGATGTAGCTGACAGATACAAAAGACAAAGATCGGAACGATGCGATATGCTAAGAACTGAAGCCGAAGCGACAGTCGATAGATTGAAGAGATATGACGATGGGTATCTAATGCGACTAGTAGTAAATTTGAAAAGTGTTGGTGCGGAAGAAATCCAATTGGACGTGGAAGTTTCTGCCTCCTTCTCCATCCATCTGCTGCCAGATCCATCAGAGCCATCAGGGGAGTGGGCGGTCTACGCGTTTTTTTTTTGTCTTCCGTTTTTTTTCCTGCGTGTCTAACGTGTGTCCTTCGCAGTGAGGAAATGAGCAGAAGCACTTCTGCAATTGAAGGATGTCGTCTTGATTGTGCTGGTGTTGTCCATAATTCGGAATTTTTTCTTTCCCCCAGCCTAAGATGGGAATTTCACTTATTTACTGGACTTTTGGATGGCGTCTGAAGCCGTGCAGTTTGGAGCAAATTGATCTGTGAGGCCATGCAGCAAGAGGTGGAATTCGATTCATCCGTGGGTCCTCATAAGGGGTGAAATGTTCTCTTTTAATTTTACGAGGATGTCATCTTGGTGTTGCACCGTTAGTGGCAAAAAGATGGAATTGGGGAGAACTACAGTCAAACAGGTAGCTTCTTCAGCAAACACTTGTGCTTTCAATTTTTAACTCAGGAGGGGCGGATATGGCCTTTTGTTTGATGTCAACTCCAAGCGGCTAAGAAAAGCGGAATCCTGAAACCCAGAGTCCCAAAATTCTAAAATGCCCAAAAATTTAAAGAGTCAAAGTTCCGAAAGGCCCAAAAGGAGAGAGTCTCTAAATTCCGAAAATTTTGAACCCTGAAATTTAGAAAATCATTAAATTCGCAAAAACCCGATCTCAAAGACCGCGAAACGCTTAGAACCCCGAGTGTCCGAAAACCTGAAAGACGGTATTCCCGAAATGTCAAAATTCCGAAATTCACAAGAACCCCAAAATGCCCAAAACCTCGTAAGCATCCATCCTTCTAAAGTTTAGTTTATGCAGCGATTGAAGCCTATAACCTCAGAACGCTTCTTCGATGTCGGAACAACAGACAAGGATCACCGATTTTTCGAACACCATTTCCTTTATCGATGAGTGAAATTACTCAATTGCTAGCATAAGCGAACAGCATTGATGTGATTGGTATACAAAGCAAGTCGTCAATGAAGCGTTTGCTGGTAGATAATGCAGGCGGTCAAATTGAATTGAGATGTGAATGAGGCCAAATGCCGTCGAAAAAGGGGGCACAACATCGACGACTCGGTCAGAACTTTACCATAGACAGCTACAATTTCGAGGCATTAAAGAACTTCGTCTACATCGGCTTCCAAGACTGCTAGCTAATGCTAGCGCCAATTGTAGAGGTTAAGGCTCTGCTCCACCGAAGATTGAAGCGTTGCTAGAAGTATTTCTGTAATGAAGTATGTTTCACATCCACAAGCCCCAGAAATGATCAATGTTTGTGTGACTTCAAGTTTTTTCGGCGCCAGGATCATGCGATCTAACACCGTTAGATTTTTTTTCTGTGGGACTATGCAAATGTCTGTGCTTACACTAATAATCCCCGAACACAAGCTGTATTAGGAACCAACATTGCTCAAGTTACTGCCGAGATATCGAAGGAAATGTTCAAAATATATAGTTCAAACTAACTAAAAAAAAAAAAATCGCAGGCTGCTAATCTTTCCGGGACGGCAATATAATTGATATGATTTCTTTACAGTCAATGGCAATGTATGTGTATTATAGGAAATTGACACTTTTATCAAAAATGTATCGACGTGTGTGTTTTATTAAGATTTACTTTTGAAACCAAAAAATTAGTGATCCTATATCACTTATATGAAGACGTTTTTTGACTTGGAATTTATTTGTGATTCAAGATATGTCAATGTACAACAAATTAAAAAACGTGTCGATTATGAGACACGAAAAAATGAACACCGTTAGTTTGGATTTGGTTAAACTTAACGGTAAGTAGCCTTGCAAACGGTGGTCCGACGATGATAATTGTTAATAGATGATGATAGATAGATGTATGATAAATAGGGACAACGACACCAGTACCGAAATCAAACGCAGAAACACTCTTGCCAATCGCTGTTTCTTTTGGCTCAAGAGGCAATTGAGTAATAAAGCCCTCTCTCGAAGGACTAAGCTTGCTTTTCATCCCAGTCCTACCTTATGGCTCAGACACCTGAACGTTACTGAAAGCGGATGAAGAAGCCCTTAGTCTTTTCGAGAGAAATGTTTTGTGTGCGATTTTTGGTCCTGTTTGCGTTAATGCCGTCTAGAGGAGAAGATTTAACGACAAACTCTATGAGCTGTACAGCGATATGCGCCTAGTCAAGTGTTTTCGGATACAACTCTCAAGATGACAAGGCCATGTAGAGCGTATAGACACTACTGCTGCGGCCCGAAAAATCTTCCAAACTGAGCCATTGGGACAACACAACAGAGGACGGCCTGGACTATGGTGGCGCACATAAGTGGAGAAGGACCTCAACCAAGTTGAAGTGGGCAACTGGAGGGAGCTGGCGAAAAATCCTACTGACTGGAGAGGAAAGTTGAGTGAAGCCCAGGTCCACTCCAGACTCCATTGCCACAAGAAGAAGAGAAAGAAGAAGAAGTGAGATAACACAGCCTTTGAATTTCTTGCGCAAACGAGTTATTTTTCTTTGGCTGAGTAGCAAGTGACACCATCCTGTTGAAAGGTCCACGTCCATATCCTCAATTTCTGGCCACAACAAGTCCGCGATAGCAAACACCATTCACGGTACCTGCTTGGCGAACCTCATTTTCAAAGAAATACTGGTCCGGTGTCACGGCCAACCCATATACCGCACCAAACGCTCACTCCTTGTGGATGCATCGGTTTTCAGAAACTCACTGGCGGATTTTCATTTCCTCAAATGCAGTAATTCTGCTTGTTAACGACATCATTTAGTCGATTATACTAACCGAGAAAATCACGAGGTGCACGAAATACATTTTTACCTGAACGCCCATTTTCGTAAAAGGCTAACAATCGAGCTGCTCAAGTGTGTACCTCTCCTTAATTGAATTTGTCAAACACAAAAACAAGAAAATGTCAAGTTAAGTTTGGGAAAAAAAGTTGACGTTTAGGTGTGGCTCAAAATTATCATCGAGCATTATGGTTGGACCATCCTTTTTTTCAATTCAAACTTCTTACATCGAAAAGGGGGCTTTTAAAAATGAATGCTTCAAGTTCAAAGCCATTACCATAGAAGTTCCACAAGGAACGGCTGTAGGTCCAACATTATTTCTGCTCAACATTCAGAGCGTACACGTGAATGCGAAGGCACTTGTGACACACAGCCACCGCATCAACAGGATGTTCAATGAAGTCTGAAACTTAAATAACCATAACGAGCTATTTGTGTTCGAAAAAGTTTGGGAAGAAATTTTAGCACAAGTCGACAACTTTTATGTGAACCGAGCCCTTTAAGCCAAAGATGTCTTTGTTTCCATTCTTGGGAAGCCAGCTTGAGCTGCGGGGATTTTTGAGTGATTGAAGTGCAGTCTTCCAAGGAGTTACGCAGAAGAGAGAGAGAGAGTTATGCAGAAATCGAAACAAATGATTATATGAAGGTCTTGGCCATATTGGGGATGCATACAGATTTTTGAACAAGGGCATAGATCATGATGGACGTTATTTTCATGATGGAACAGATCTATTTTTTAACTTCTTATTGGTTTTGTCGCTGATGGAACGGAATGATTTTCCATCCAATCCCACATCACACACAAGGCTATCCCTGTCTGTTGTCAATCCCCGGCTCTTTCACCCTTCACTATGCGCCGCCTTTCGTCCGCACAACTTTTGGGGCACTGTTGTCGTACGACCTGCTATTTTCGTCGTCCATTAACATTCGCTTCCGAATGGGTTCTATTTTGTTTCCTTTTTGCAGTCCATTTGAACTGCCAAGTTGATCGAATTAATTTTTCACCGTTTATTCACGAGTTGAGCTCCTTTGGGCATCCAAATAGATCCCAGGTAGATCCCAGATAGATCTCTGTCCATAGTCCTCATGATTTCATCGACACTCTCAGTGATTTGTCGACCAAAGCGAGGTTGAGCTTCTACATCAAAATTTGTCTTTCTCTTTTACTCGGTCTACAGTTCGGTGTGAACGTGGTCTTCAACCAACATGCCTCTTCATCTAGCCCAGTCTTGCGCTAGTTCCTTTCAGCCACGCACTTTCAACTGACTTCGAGCAGCTTGCGCCACCGAAGGCGTCGTCTTCCTTTACTGTGATGTGTCCCTTGGAGATGGAGGTGAAGACTTTCCGGGTTGGAGCACTGGCGTACATACGTTCTACACCAAGTACTTGGACTCGTTTGACCAAATTGATGTCTCCTTCTATAGACGCCCTCAAATTATACGGATTTCTCTCTAGAAGTGACCCACAATGACCGCTTAAGTTAGTGTCCATACCATACAGCAGGACTGGGGCTATAATGCATAGAGAGCAGAGATATCTCGGTTCTTCGAGAGAGGACTTTATTTATCGACGGCCTTTCAAGCCTGAAAACACAGCATTTCCTTTTAGAACAGATCAGACCGAAATTAAGTGAACCAGTTGGGCTCCGTTTTCCTTTATGCGGCATCGTCTCTGCACATTTGTAAGTTTTGCCCAGCTGCTTGAAACGCTGCCTTAGATATGGATAATCAAACTATGACAGGCACCATATGATCTTTGATAAAGGAAGCAGAACGTCAAAAGCGAAACTTGTCCTAGACAATGATTGGCTTCAAATATTTCTACCGGTGACATTCGTAGAGTCAAGCTACGAAGGGACTATGAAAGACATCAGTGCCCGTCCTTCACCTCAATTGCTTCATAACAAGCTCCGGAAGTGATTCTTAGTCCTTGCTGTATCACAACGAACCCAAACATGGCCTAAATGTGTCTGCAACACAGTCAGACTTTATCTTACTCAAGTCCATAATCTGCCTAAGGCAGCACCGCTAACATGATGAAACTTGGCTCAAAACAAGCAAAGGAAGATAAGAAAACTAAAAATCGACTGAATCAACAGTAAGTCCTGTCCTCACTTTAAATCCGGAAATTTCATGTTCTCCCCCCCTGCGAGGCAAACAGGACACTTTCATTATTTAGCGAAATTTATTGCCCACGTTCACCGCCCAGGAATTGTTGACAGATTCACCGAATCGAATCCGCCGTCGTCGTCGTCGTCGTTGTCGTTGTTGCCACCAAAACTGCACGAGATTCCCGAAACCAAAATGAAGAGCCAGAACACCACCATCAAAGGGGTTGCTTACCGAAAGGGGTCGTCACACATCCCGGCGGCGAAAGGGGTTAACGCCGAGGTTGTAGGTGATAATTATCCTAAAGACAAGGAAACGAATAAATTAAATGATTAATACGGTGCCGTGTTCATTTACTTCATGCTCATTGTCTCACCCCACCCCACCCCCCCTGCCCGCACACACGGGAGCGCTTCGCCACGGTTTTATGCTAATTACCGCCGGAACGTCTGTAGGTGTGAGAGCGGGGAGTGGGGTCAGTCCCAGTCTCCTGGCTTCTGCGGGCGCAGACGATCTGCCCCAATCAAGTCCACATTCACGGCGCCCTTAAAAGTGTTCCGCTATCCGAATTTAATTTAAATTAGTTATGACAACAATGGTGACGACAACAATTCACCGACTCGCACACCCCTCGCACACCCACACACATACATCGGCGTCGGTCGCAGCCATGACATGAAGTGCATGGAGTGTGTGGGTGCCGAAGGACTCCACCGGAATACAAATATCGCAACGCGACACATATACACGATGTGTGACTGCCACGACGTATGAATATGATCCGCAAATGGCATTCTGCACGAGTCTCGCATGAAATATCTGCTTCCTCTCCAAGTCGCTCGGTAGGCATAGTTTGCTGCGGCTGCTGGTGGTTTTGTTGCTGCTGCTGCTGCTGTTGCTGGTGACGGAGGCGGCTGCGGCGACGGTGGCGGTGGCGGTGGCGGTAGCCACTTCTTCCTCGAGAGAGTCAGCTGATCCGGGTGCCCGCATTGAATTCCTGATGCACATTCCCCAATCAAAGAGTTCGCCACGACCGACAACATCGACAACGACCACGACGACATCGTTGACAGTTGTACACGGCCAGCGTGTACGGGTACGGCGGCGGCGACGTGCGGTGTTATCAGTTGAGTCTGTGTGCTGCTACATGGAGCGCATACCAAGTGAGGGAGAAAACTGGGGGAAATCCTCGGTCAGCGTCAGTGCGCAAGTCCAGAGCGCAGGTCCCTCGTTTCTTATTGGAAACTCACCCCCCACCCACTGTGTGCCATGTCAACCCTCACAACTACAGCGACGCTCACCCGCGCAAGTGTTTGTGAATTTGAGTGGGGTTGCAGCGTTATACGGCCTGGTGCTGATGTGTGCGAAAAACTGTTATACGCCAGCACCGGCCTGGGGTTGAAAAATACAGAAATTTTGTTTAAAGTCTCTCGCCACATGACTGGAATACCAATGAGCTGTGCTCCTTGCGGCGCGGTGGCAGCGCCGCCGACATCATGGGGGTGTGGGTGCCCAGAGGGTGGGGTTCTGCTTTACACACAGCAATCAAGTACAGCGTTGTGCTTTTATTTTTTCGTTTTTTCTGTTTTTCTGTGTTGTGGACGGTTTTTGTTGTTTTCGCAACGAACATACAGGAAGCGAGTAATGTCGCCTGCACGAAAGTGTTTAAGGGCCAAAACGTTGACAGTTCTTTAAGGATGCAGATGAAGGATGTGTGTAGGTTGCAGTTGGGTACATTTGAGGGATGTGCCGCCTTTTTTTTTCTGGTTGTGTTTCATGATTCAGGTCAATACGTCCTGAGAATTGAAAAGTGAATTGACGACCGGGAATATTTGATTGACTGGCGGTAAAGAATGTTTTCTGGTTAATGGGGAAGGGAGTTGTTGCGGTGTTGTTGGTTGGTGGCAGAAATGTGGCCCTTCTGGCAAGGTCAATGACTTTTTTTGAACTTTAAATTGTATTTGTATATATTCAACAACTAGGGGGAGGAGGAGGGGGTTAATCGATCGATGATTTGAGGTTGTAACAACTGAAACTTTAACGGAGTCCATAAGGAACATAGTAGTGAGAGTTTCGGAACTCGGAACATGACAAGCAACACTCCAGGAAACAACCAAAATAAAAGTTTTAGCTCTATTAATGCTGTGGGCCTGCAAAATTGCTTAAGACTGTTCTAATAAATGACGACAATGTTCCAAATTTTCGTTATTCTTTAAAGGTAAACAACTTTTTGCAAGATAATTGGATTAAAAGAATGTCTTCTAACTAAACGAAGCCTAAGACGTCACATTTTCCTCAAGCCATAGTATTGCCAGATGAAAATAACATAACTTAAGTTATTACATTTTAAAGCAATCTATGGAACTTTTTCGAGCACCTAACATTTGGAACGTGCTAAAATATTTTGACCATAATTGACTTAATAATGTATACTTTTGTGAAGTCTCTGCAACGGAATGAGACCTAAGAATGTGTGCTCAAGACGAAAATATTTTGCACAGAAGATCTAAGAATTTGGATCTGTTTATGGTTTTAAAACACAAGTTCATGGATTCCGGTACATTATTAGGAACTGAAACGGGCTCCAAAATGTGCTCTAAAATGTGTCTAATGCAAATGTGTGAACTTTCCTAAAATGTCTTAGGGTCTAAGACCGGTATAATATCCTAAAATGTACAAAAATTTTAAAAGGCCTAAATTTTTGAACTTTGCCCATACTCTGCTTAAATTTAGAGATAAGCGTGGCACCTGTGACATTTTAAATTAATTTGAACATAAATATTTGGAGCCGTCTTTCATCTTCGCTACACAACAGGGTTAAGGGGTCCGTATTTCATAATTGATCATTGATTTTAATTTTGCATTTTTTCACGAGCCTTACGACGAAATTTGTATCAAATTCTGCTCCAAATTTGGTAGAATTTCATGAAATCAACCGGAAGTTCCAAAAAATGTTAACTAAAGTGTTCTGTGACGGATAACTAAATTGTTATGTACTCAGTCCAATATTTTTGGCTTTTGAATTTTGGCCTCATTCGTTTTTGGGGTTCGAATAGCTTGCGATTTGTATTCTTTTCTGATCAAATCTTTGATATGACATTGTGAATATTGTAGTTTTAGTGTTTAGCTTCTCTTTGTTTATGTTCCAATCCTTGTTCCATCTGATATGCTCTGTGGTCTTCTGGTTTCTTTTTTGATCACAAAATTTTGAACTATGCAATTGAACTTGTTAGTCCCTAGAGAGTTGTTTCTTACTATAAATTCTATTTCTGTGAGTCCTTTGCAAATTCTAGTATTAATCCGTGTTCCTTGCTGTCAGTTTTCAAACTCTGTGTCTGATTTATAATCGAGTCCCCACTTAAATTTGTAACCTTAAGTTTGCAGTCTCCCCGATAGTCCTTGAAGCTTCGGTAGCAGATTTTGCTTGATGGCTCCTATTTTGGCACTCTCATCTTTTGAGTAATTGTCTGAAAGCCCTCCCTGAATCTATGGATTGTGGTCTGTAAGTTTTTTCCACTCTTCGAGACATTTGGACCCAAACCTCGAATATAATTCAAACATTGGCGCCTTAGCTCTGGTTCCAAATAGATGTTCTGATTCCTAGTCTGTCATTTTGGAATCTTGCTCCTGCTTTTTTTGTATGAACTTAAGTTTTGTGTCGATGTTCCAAATACTTGTTAGCAACATTCAAGTTCTTTCCTCGGCCCCTGATTCATGGCGACCGGCTATGATTGTGCACCATAAATCTCTAGGTTCCGGTCCTTGAGCTTTGGAGTCTGGCCTTTTGTCGCCCATTTCAAGTGGATACATGCTCTTAAGCTGTCCCAAGTTCACTGTGACTTGTAGATTACCTTCGTTCAAGTCGTTTATGGAAAGCTCAATTAATTTCAGCATTTTCTGTCTTCCGACGTCTGGTGAATCACACTCTCTCCGGTGTCCAATCAACAGTCAAAAATCTCCGCCTCCTAATTCTTAATCTGCTTAAATGGCTACAAATTTCTGCACTTCTGCGCTACTGTCTCAGTTCTGTTCTGCTTGTGCACCACTTAACACTTAGATTAGACTGACTGACAAGGATTGGAGACATTTTTGAACACAAGTTATAACCTAACTAAATGAGAGAAAAGTTCCCCATTGATCTTAACGCCCTCCAAAAACCAATCCAGTCCCAATTCCACCCAAGAACAAGCAGCGAATGTCATTGCATTGATCTTGACCTCATTTCCTGTCAACCCCCGTCAATGAAATACACTCGAATAACTGTCAAAAAATTTCTCAACTTTCCCGACATAATCATATTCCTCTCACTGTCACATCGACATAATCGATTCCCTCGCCGCCACCCCGTCAAACGATCACACACAACTTCAATGCCAATGAATTACCGTTCGCACAATTTGAAACTTTGTCTTGCACCTCAAACAGAAGCCACACACACACAACAGGACTCTCGCCTGCTGACATTATCAGTGTGTTCCAAAACACAGGTGAAACACGGATAGGAAAGAACATAAAACTTCCGTTTTGTGTGGCACTCAGCCATAAATCTTCAGTTGAAAACTTCTCGCAGAGACCCATTCATCTGCGGCAGGGGGTGGCGGCAGATCGCCAGCCTCGCGACAAAGACTGTGACCGTGGGGAGCGGAGGGGAGCGGAGAGGAGGGGAAGACTAAAGGACTCCTTAAAAAATTCACAAATCGCAACAAATCTGTCTGCCAATGGCTGTGAATTTGCATAAATCCGTTCCACAGCGCTCTCTTTCACCTCTCCGCCCTCCACCGCACGTCCCACATCGCGCATCGCTATTCCGTCGTCATCCTCCTTCTCGTTGTCGTTGTCGTCATCAGCTAAAGCTAGCGTTCCTTGGGAAGCTCCATAAAACTGCACATTCAACAGTTCGTTTAGTTGTGGCAGCAGCACACAATATCACAGCAGGATACCGAAGGACGGGGAGGTGGCTGCACTGCAAAAGTGCACTCCATGCATGTGTGCCTTCAGCATTTTCATTTTCTCTTTTGTTGTTGTCGTGCATGTATCCCCATTCTCACCCAATGGCCTACAGATCTCATCGTCCTTCCACCCACTCTATGTGTGTGTGTGTGACCGTGCGGAGTGCAGTATCGAATCGATACACAAAACAGCGTTAAACTCATAAAAATGTACGAGGGCTTGCCAGAGTCACTGACTGCATTACAAAATGGCGGTTTAGTGTTGTACAATGTGTGTAAATCCGGCAAACACAAGCTCACAAATTGTTACGTTACGCGCCAGCTTCTGACTGAGTACACGATTGTACTCTCTCTGGTCTTGTACTCACTCTCTCACAAGCACTGCTTTATATGCGAAGGAAGGCGAGCTCCATGGCGGAGGGTTCATTGCGATGCAAGCGAGAGAAGCACAGCTCCACTTGTGAATGTTGACATCATCAGTATTCAAAAACATGCTTGTCCTTGTTCTCACACACAGCCAACCCGTCTCGCACTCTCCCCAGCCACCCACTGACACACGCACACACGCTCACCCATCGATGACAGAGAGGAGAAAGGACATGTATTGTGTGTTGGTAGCGAACTGGTATGCCGAAAGCAGTGAAACAAAACCAAATTTGAATGAATGTGTGTGTGTGTGTGTGTGTTGGGTTGGGTGGGAGGTGGAGGATTCGTTGGTTGTTTAGCGTGCCGTCGTCGTCGCTGTCTTTCGACTAAACTTTTCGAGGTCATCTGCGTAATTTTATTAGGAGCGAATGCAAAACAAGGATATTCGTTCAATAAATCCTTGAAAACGTTACATTTCCACTGTGCGCACGGTGGCGGAGAATTGGCATACTTCTGCTTGGGAATTGTAAATTAGATGGAAGCGGCGTAAATGCAAATCGAAGGTGGATATCCCGAAAGGTTGATGAACTTGACGGGGATTTGCATGGTTTTGCACAGTTTGACTTTGGACTTGTCTTGCTGATGTCTCGTTAACTCCTTGCGGAAGGGCAACAGTCTGTCGAAGAGTTTGTTGTTTGTTGTTGTTAAAGGTGAACTTTTTAACGGGTTATTTATAGCTTATACTTATGTATGTTGGGTATGTCCTTTTGCAACATGTCTCGCCTGCCATAAGGTGATTTGAAATAGATTTAACTTTTTGGCGAAGGCGGTAGAGAGTTTCATTGTATGCACGAGTGAAAATTTCGAGCGTTTTAGGGAGAGCGAGCGGAGAGTGTTCTCATGACACATGCAACGCATGTTACTCCAAGATGAACTCAATTTGCTGCCCTCCGTCTACGCGTCCACTTCAATACATTTCCCTAGACATCCAGTGTGTAGCAGTAAGTGATGAAAACCCTTTGCGAGCTGCACAAATGTGAACGTAGAGTATGATTACAGTTCGCCTCATCTAACATGTCTAACCAGTAAGCAGGGTCTTTCGTCAGATGTCTCCAATTTAGCATCACAAGTTGACAGAGCTCCTCCACCCTCAGACAAAGGACACTGTTCCCGTTTGAGGGCAGAAGACCTTGCTGCGTTTCGTATAAGCTGCGCATGTATACACAATTTAACTCAAAATTAAATCTGCAAAGAGCAAGACGCAAACTTCCTCAACAACCGCTCACCCTGTCCGTGTTATTTTGAACTCAAGAATGCCCACAGTTCAGTGCCGTCTCCAAATAGCGGAAATTTGGAAACTCTTTGAGAGACCATAAGTACTTTCAGGTTGACTAGAAAGATGTGGTGCCGTCAAAAATTCGACATTAACGATTTGGATATTATTCTAGGCACGCCCAGACGCAAGTGGGAAAATTCAGCTCGTTTTAAATTTCAAAGCGTCACCTTCAAACCTCACTCGTTATCCAAAAACCATCAATTCCAAAAACGTTTCATCAGTGAAGCTCTGCTCTTTGAGTAAATTTTCAATTCTTTCAGTAATCAGACAAGACTGTGTGAAGTAGAAGAAAGCTGTAATCCTCCCGTGGGAGCTCTCTTAAACCAGGACGAGCTCGTTGGTCCCTAACATTGACTGACCTTGTGTAATAAGGGGTTGACATGTTAACTCCTACACAAAAGGTCTTCATTTCGAATCCTCGATTTCACAAACATCGTCTGACGGATAAGCTCTTCGGCGTGTTGACCATAGAGACCTATGTAAGTAGTGAAGCCCAATGAATCCTCTTCAAGTGTTCCTATACTTTGATAAGACTTTCAATCCAACGCGATGAGGTGAATAATGTGTACACGCCATCAACATAATCCTTCTCTGAAGACTTAAATTTCAATCTTGTTCTGCATTCGATTCTTGAAAAAAAAAGGTGGTCTTCGATTCTACTCGCACTCGAGCTTTGATAACCTTGTCCACCGCATCTTCTATGACACTAGTCCCACGGTGCGAAGACGCCACCAAACCACTTGCGTCGACTGTTTCCAGGACTTGCTTGTGCCAGAAACTAAGCCAGGCAGGGAATGTACTTTGATTTTCACGGACGGTTCCAAAACGATAGAGGGATCTGAAGCTGAGGCCTTCATGGGAAGCGACAACATTTGACTTCACACCTCTTTAGGTAACTTCGCGTCGATTTTCCAGGCGGAAACCTTTGCGATTCTAATGTAGACAAGCTATCTTCTGAAGAATAGGTGGAAGGGGCGACAGTCAAGCTGTGTCAAGATAGTCCAGGCTTTCCTCAGTTTGGTTGGCAGGCTAAATTCGCTTTGACTTGTGCAGGTTCCGGGACACCACGGGATCATGGGCAACAAGATTGACGATGAACTCGCTAGGCAAGAATTAAAAGAGACATTCGTAGGGTCCGAACCTAAATTGGGACTGTCCGCGTTCTTGGTTAGGGCTTTCCTCGACGATTGGGTCTCTCAACAGCACAACCTCTCTGGTTGGCATGAGTCTTCAGGATGCAGGCTGGCCAAGTGCATGCTCCCAAACGTCAGCAAGACATCCGTGGTTTTTCTGTTATCTCTAAATAGAAAAGATTGCAGATGTCTTGTTGGCGTTCAAGCGGGACACTTCACCTTCGCTAAGCACTTAAGTGAGCTTGGCCTTCGTGATGATACTCTATGCGATGGCTGTAGAGAAGGTGAAGACACTGCGGAGCACTTCCACTGCCAATGTCCGGCCTTTGCATGAATCAGGTGGCGGCTGTTTGGCACTGATGTGATGGCAGCTGAAAACCTAGGCTCTTCGTCACAGGAGCGCTTTCTTTTGTCCCTCCGAAGACCACGAAATTACATTAAATGTAGGTTACTGCCTGGTTGCACAATGGACCGTGTTTCGATTCTAAGCACTCCAGTGCAGTGATTCCCAACCTCCAAAAAAAGAAGGAATTTTTTCTTCGGTACATTCACCGGTGCTCCTGATGAAATCGCCTTCAGTCCTTTTGGAGACAATGTTCGCATTAAAGCGACCAGTTCCCTTAATCGCAGTTATAGCGATGTCAACCTTCGAATTCAGGATGTGATAGAGCTGCTCTACAGGACTTCATTTGGACGTCCTGTAGAGCTCACATAAAAGTGTTGAATTTGTAAAAAAGCGCCTGGATCTATAAAGGAAGTCGTTATTATCTAAAAAAGACATTTATTGTCAATAGGGAAACTGAGGACGAAAGTCTGACTTTCATGAAAAAAGTTTCTCAAATCGAACAGTCCCAAACAATTGTCAACGGTGAAGAGTAGTTCTACATCAAGCTTTGACCCAAAAGGTCTACTATAAATAGGGTGGCACTACACAAGTGACAAAGGCCTAGGTTTTTCATAAATCATAGTGTTGTGTGTGCTATTGTCCCCCCACCAGCTGTGGGGATCTAGAGTTTAGAGCCAACTCCGAATGGTGAGATTTAAGAAGCTTCTCATCCCCAATTCATACTCCTTGAGTGTTGCCAACAACTGGGAAGGAGTGGTGTAATCAATCGAACCTTGAACCAGAGTGTAAGTCGAGGCACTATCACCTCAAGACTTACTCCCTGAAGTTCGTAAGTGACCAGAAAGTAGCTGGGGAATCTTCCGATGTGGAATATATCTTCATGACCATCCAATGACTTAGTGGACAGCTTGGAATTGCGCAGAGGTGACGCAGGGCCTTTAATAGACATTTTACAGTCGTTGTAGATGTTGATGATCTTTCCAGTCGATTTGCAATCCTTAATGGAGATTGCTCAAACTCTCCCTAAAAAAAAACAGTCGAGGCCCCTTCAAATCCAAATAGGTCACAGAAGGAGACAACACCTCTTCTCATGGCAGTTGTAACCTTCTCTCAATCTCACTTCAGTCCACAGTAGATCATTCCTCTCTGGTCGGGCAGTGAGTTACAAGGTCCCTCTCCCATCTGGTAGCCTGTGGATATATGTATGCCAGAAGAAATCAACTTGCTTTTGGCGGGGTGACTCATGTACCGATTTGACTTTTGTTCCAATTGTTTCAAATCATCTTGAAGTAGTGGACGCCACTGCAATTCTGTTAGATCTCCAATGAAATGTCCCAAGAGCTTCAAGTCTTTCAAGTTTCACAATCAAGCTGAGGTACTCGATTTGCATGTTTCGTGCGCTAACTCCATCAGAAGGCACAATCAAAAACATCGTCCCGAACACAAACGGATCCGCTGGTCCTACCTATCCTGAGAGTTC
The DNA here is from genome assembly GCA_944738645.1 of Eristalinus sepulchralis. NCBI lineage: Eukaryota > Metazoa > Arthropoda > Insecta > Diptera > Syrphidae > Eristalinus > Eristalinus sepulchralis. The sequence continues at coordinate 31,393,967 of OX122885.1, read as the reverse complement.
ACTATTTGGGTAGTGTCCTGCGACAGACTCAGCCAGACAGATTCACAAACCTCATCCCTGGGACACTGAAGTTGAAATCTTCCGCTTCAAGTCGAATGTCCATTGTGGCGTCTAGCGTCATGAGAACCAGCATTCACGTGTATGACTCATGCTGCCTACTTATCTTCCCTCTACTTTCCACCTCTAACAAAGATTCGATGGAGAATCCTTGCATCTACACACTGTGACGCTCAACAGACCGAAGCAACAGAATTGAAAAAAGCACGACGAACGCTGCACTTTCAGCAGCCAACAACCCTTTACGCTCCCTTATAACCGACCGCCCACCATGCCCGGCCGCCACCATCAAGACCCATCGGCCATTGCATAAATAAACCCCACAACGGTTGTCTTGTCCTGTCCCCCGGAGGCCCCGGCGGCCGTGTAACAATTCATTGTCACCCTTTCGATGGTAATAATCCTCGCATTCCGAGGACATAATCACTCCATAACAAGGATATTACCGAAAGATTTAAGAAAGCAATTCATTTCCTTCGCACACATTCACAGGCAGCCGGGGCGCACACCTCGCCGTCCTTCGCAAAGGAGAACACATTACCATTGCTACACGAGCAGAAAACAGGACACTGTACCGCCAGTGACACTGCCACCAAGGGGCCATGTGTGAGGGGGGCCGAAAGGCAGGGCAGGGCTGGGTGGAAAACCTCATCCATCATAACACAATAAAAACTTGATTTACGATGCAAAATGGTGGCTGGCGGCGGCGGCAGGGATCGGTGGCCGGCCGCCGTGTGGCAGGACGAGGCTTATCAAAGCTTGTTCAACGAAAATCACAGCGACCGTGAGCAGGACACAATGGAATTTTGTTTTGTGGCACTTTTTGTCTCGGTTCGCGGACGCGTCTACCTACGCACGCGGAACATATTGCGTAGCCCGACGTAATGAATGCCCACACGCCTCGGTGTATCGGTCTACACGTGTGTGTGTGTGTGTAGGGAGAGGAGGGGGCGTAGAGCAATTAGGATGGGGCAGGCTTGGAGGGCTGTGCGTTCGGCCATTTTGTTGTGACAGAACTGCCATCCTCACTCAGCCGGTACTCATCCGCCAGCGGCCAGCAGTGAGTGAGGATGTTGAACGCTCCGAGGACTCCATGGAGCGCCATCGCTCTGCGGTCTCGGAAGGGAACAAAAAGGAGCCAATTTCGTAATGGCAATTACCGAAGGGAATGCATCCCCCAGAGATGTCCTTTGTTAGAGCGCTTCTGCCCACCCGCCCTACGCCCGAGGTTTGCTTTTGAGTAAATAACACACAAAAGTCCCTCGGCCGTGGTGAAGAAGCTGGATCTGTGCGCCATCAGTGCGCATGACGCCATGTTGCCTGGCAACAATGTTTCAGCCCGCCACCCTGCGGGCTGACTGTATGGGCGGATGGGGGACTACGTTCACTCGCACCCAATCATAACCACAGCCATGTTGACATCGGCAGCGGTGGCGGCAGGGTGTCCTTTCTCCGCTGGGCCACGGTGTAAATCAGTGACATGTTACCGAGATTCCACCGCCTGCCTCCCGGTCGTATCCTGCGATGATTGCAACAACCACGGTGATGAACTCGGCACGGGAGTGAAGTAGACTGCTGCTCCTTCGTCTTCCACATCGACGTCGATGTCGACGTGGCTTTGTTTTTGTTTATCTGTTCATTACAGGATTCTTTTCATTTTCTCTTGTTTCTTCCGCTTCTCCGCTCTAACTATGAACCGCCACCATCGGAGTGGGGATGACACAGAGAATTTAAATTACGATGCTGCCCGACGAACGTAATGGGGTGGCGAGCGGGGGGGGCAGCAGAAGGATGCCCAACCGAATCGATTGGGTGTGTGTGTGGTGCTCCACTCGGTCTCTGTTTCACCTGATTACTTATCTCGGATGCCGGGACTGGGAGTGTGTGCGTGCGCGGTGCTAGCGGTCCCCGCATGGTGGGGGTCGACTAGATTAATTTCCATTTTGCTGGAGCTTTGCGTGTCGGATCATTGAATAAATATTAAATTAATCCGTGTTTTTGTTTCAATTTGTTTCGATTATTCGCTGCAGCATGGGGGCATACTGGCGGTCGCGTCGGGCATCGGAACATCGTTGAAGGTGTAGCCCGGGTGAGGATGGTATAATATGGGCGGACAACCTGAACCTACAGTGTGATCAGTCGGACCACAAAGTGGGGCTGACAGGGCTGTCGACAGAATGACATTTGTCCATAAGGCATCAAATAAGTTCATTAGTATCCAGGGTCCTTATGCGACGATCGCATCGAAGAGGCATTTTGCAACTCATATGTTGGATTGAAAGAAAATATCTGATTGAATTCCCCTCAAAGTCATCAATTGGCGAGGGATCAGTGGGGTCAAAGCCTTCCTTCTTACTTGGGGGCAATATAACATCCCAGAACTGAAACAGGGACTTATAGTCAGTTGCATTTAGCAGTAGAGCCCTTTCTTAGGAGACAATGTTGACTATGGTCTGTAGCCCTTAGGCGGGGATCCCATTCAAGGCGAATGATGAAGCTCTCCGTACCTTTCTAAGGAAGTTTTTAAATTCTTAAGTCGCAAGAATCTTGTTTTTTATAACTGTCGCTCGCTAAACGGATTATTTGGTGGTGTAAGTGACCGGAATTAAGACACAGAACGGGCTGGTTGGGTATGGTTGGTGGCTAAGCTTCTCATTCTCCCCCCCCCCCCCTCACTCTCCCTCTCTCACTCTCTCTCTTTCTGACCGAGGTTCCAGTGGCTGACTCAGCTGGATTCGCACAGTCTGTCAATCCAGATTTTGAAAACCTCGGATTGTAACTCGCAGATGTCTTGGACGACATTGCCCTCCCTGCTTGAACCGTTTCCAAATTATTATCAAACCACTGGCCCTTTACGAATCCGTGCAAAAAGAAAACCAAATCGCTGCGCCGCTGCTCCGTGAGATGACATCACCCTGATGTCCTACAACACAATGCGCCACATTGATAGGCTACCGCTCGACAGGCCCAGGGAGAGGTGCAACTCGCCTGGTTGCGCTTGGAAATAGCTCCTGATAAGTTACAGTTGATGGCGGAGGATCGAGCGGCCTGGAGGTCTCTCATGCATCGGCCCTGCGACGGCTTTACTGAAACATGCGGGTTAACGAAGATGATGATGATGATGATGATGATGAAAGATGGATTGTGGCCTGGGCTGTCTAACATGCAAGTTGAATGCATACGGTTGAGGAAAACTCTGCTCCCAGTCTTATTTTCGAAGAAATTGTTCCACTGATGCCACCATTGCAGAATGCATTCCAAACTGTCACTCTCAGTGGATCGATTGTCGAAAAAATAACGCGCGCTTTTTTTGAACCCCAGAAGCGGCAGTTCTGTCGGTTAACGTGGCCGCCGAGATAAAAATGCGCCAAATTCGTTGTCCAACTCAACTGTTCTAATCGCCGACAACGCCTTGAGTATTATGCAAAACAGATTCTGGCTAGTCTTCAAATCTGAGCCATTGGGACAACGCAACAGAGGCCGACCTAAGCTAAGGTGGCGCACACAAGTGGAGAAGGACCTCAACCAACTTGGAGTGCGCAACTGGCGGCAGCTAGCTAGATCGTGCTGACTGGGGGGAATGTCTGTTGAAGCCCATGTCCACCCCGGAGTAGCGCCACGAGAAGAAGAAGATTTTGACTGAAGACACCGCTACTTATCCTGGGCGGGAAGCGATGACTTATAAAGAGAGAATCCGGGATTTTTGTATAGAACTCATTTCAGGCTTGGACTGTTGCGGTCGATGGCGAGCTGATGTTCGTGAATTTCACTCTCTTGGAAACAGCAGCCACATTCTTATGTGTGCACACCGGACAATTGAAGGGATGACCAAGAGCTTGTTGTCCACTGGCATACCAGTTGTACGAACTTTCTGTACAAACTCACCTACTGAAGTTGCGCTGTCTGATTACATCATTACATCGACCAAAACTCGCGATTTGGACTGAACACGACTTACTTTGGAAAAAGGTTTCCAACACTCCACAACGTTCAAGCAGTTCCGGAGAGATATGACATCGAGTTCTGTTAAGATTCTAGCTGGAAACGGCTGTCAGTGTGGATGATTAAACAAAAAACAGGAAGCTTGATGGTCCACCCTGTACGTCGTCTAGAAAACGTCCAAGATGACCTACATTAGTTGTGTAGTGGATAAGTCCGTCAACTCACACGCCAAGGTCGCAGGTTGCATAGCCGGACGTAACACCTCGCATGTCTTCACGGCACCACCTCTTTTGAGTTGCTGAAAATACTCAAAGAGAATCAATTGTCTATGAAAAGCTTCTCAAATCTCGCCGTTCAGAGTCGGCAAAAAACTGTAGGTCCCTTCTATTGGTGAGCGAAGGGTAGGACGCACAACACGAGTAGTTGTTGTAGAACCTAGGTCCTGGTCCCTTGTGGACTGTAGTGCTGGTTCACTTGCCGATACATCTTTGATTTTCCGACAAATATCAGGGGGCCTTACCCGAATTCGCGGGCGTGGTTAACCCGCAGACAACGTCTTGTGACAGTGCCGATAGTGAATTCAATGACCAGTTAAAGCGGTTCAGATCATCAGGCATTTGGTGGCAACGAAGGTCTGTCTGTAAATGAAGGCATAGACATAGACGAACATTGAAAATATACAATGGCAACTACATGGACTCGGCTTTGTTCTAAATTCGTATAAAAGCATCTGACAGCGTAGAACATCATAAGCTAATAGCAGCTTCCTTGGACTGTTCAATAAATGAGCTATTTATTGAATTCTCAAGCTGGCTTTGGACAACACATTGAACGTTAAGATCCTAATTAATGGCGCTAGGACGCTGATACTATTGACGGAGAATCAGAAAGCTCATGATCTCTTCGGGAGGAAGTTTCTACGGGCGACCTAGATTCCTGTTTACATGAATTGTGTCATGAATGGGTTCACTGCAGCTCTAGCCTGAAATATATTCGAATCTAAACCATCTCAGGAATGAAACAGATGACGTCCTGGCCTAAGCCGCCAGCCTTATTTGAAAAAGAGCTTGAATCTACTTGGAGGCTAAACATTTTGCCGGCTGGGGAATTTTATTAATGACGACCTCGCCACGTGAGGTTTTCTTAAAAACAGTCTGACTTTAACGTTCAATTTTCTTTTGATGTTTTTTGAAACATACGTTAGGCTGCTTAAATGAATCATAGAAACCCTACACATATCTGTAAGGACTCTCTCTAATTCTCACTTTCTCCGTCACTCTGGCTTTGTTCATTTTATCTTCAGTTACCACAATTTGTCCGCTTTATATGTGCATGTGGTTAGCTACTCTGTCAAGCCGAAATCGGATGATCGCTTGAGTGCGAAACCTACTTCACTTTCAGATGCAGTAGCACCTATAGACTGTTTTCTGAAAACTATTTCAAGAATAGGTGAATAGCTCCATTCCTTCAATTTCCTCAGTGCTCCAGAATTTGTTTCACAAACTTGGCGATATTTCTGTGTATGACAGTGTAAGGTCCCCAAAAGCAACAGTACCAACAATCGTTCATTCAACTCGTGCTCAAATCTCATGACAGCACTGAAAGACTTCGCATTATTCTTCTGAATTCTTCCACTACCCTCCTTGACCCATCCTTAGACTTAAATGCACATATGTTACGTTTCTTCACTTTTAGCTTGAATCAAGCTTCACAAGTGGGGGTCACTATCCCCTCAGACTACTCAAATTCTATAGCTAGCTTAAGAATAGGGAATTTAGTTTCCCGATGTGTTTTGTGAGTTTTTGGCTCATTTTTGGATTTTGGGGTTTTCTCCTTTTCACGATTTTAGGCTTTTCAGTTTTTTTAACTTATCGAAATATTAGGCCTCTCGAAGTTTTGGAGTTTTTGGGACTCAATATTTTGATCAATTGGAGATTTCAAATGTAGGGATGTTCAATTCTTTTCTTAAGCGTGCATTTAATGCTTCGAGTTAGAGGCTCTAACCCCCGAAGAAGCAGCCATTTCCTAGACTTGGTCTACGTTGAGTCTCGATTAGGGTACCAGTGATAATAATAATAATAATAATTGAGTGGCACTACAGCCCATAACGGACCAGGGCCTAGCTTCTACAATAACTACTCGTGTTGTGCATGCTATTGTTCTTCACAAGTAGAAGGGACCTACAGTTTTTTGCCGATTCCGAACGGCGAGATTTGAGAAGCTTTCCATAGACAATTAATACTCTTTGAGTGTTGTCAGCAACTCGAAAGAGGTGGTGCCGTGAAAAAATGCTAGGTGTCCCGTCCGGGAATCGAACCCAGACTTTCTGCGCCGCAGTCGATGCACTTACCACTGCGCCACGGCGACCACAAGGGTACCAGTGAGGGGGCTTCTATTTACTTCGAGGAAGTCAAACACTCTTTAACCACTCGAATGTTGCCGTTGCTGACAGTGACGTTCTGTTTTAGTTGGTGCTCTGGTGTTTACTCGATACTTGGTTTTGTGTTTACTTCAAGGCAAAGTGTTTTCACCTCTCTTCTCTTCATTACCGTCAAAACGGTCCGCTGGGTGCAACTGACGATGTCGATGTTATCTGCCTAACCTAGCCAGTGGGTGGTTTTGTTAAAGACAGCACCGTCCGCACTAATGTCTGACCTGTGCACTTTTCTGTTCCAGAACAAGAATGCGCAGCAGCAAGCTAAACTTGAGTTGCGTTGGGTGCCACAGGCCATATTTATTTTCCTGGGAGCCCAAATTCAACCTTCGTTTTAAACATCTCAAGACGATGGATGCTGTCGCCTAAGACTTTGAACTCCATAAAGTTGCTGATGTGTTTCGTATTAAAAAGCTTCTGTCCCGTTGTATATGTCCCAAATGACCAAAGACAGAAAAATACACTTCCGTTGTAAAATAAAAATGCACTTTGCGGACAGTTTTGTGAAGGTTTGAGTGAATTTTGTTTAGCGAAAGCGCATAATAGATCCAAGTAAAGAGAGGAAGTGTGACTAAGGATTCATAATTCTGTTACATCAACTGGTGTTAAAAAGGCAGATAGTGAGTTTCGAATTAATGCCGTTTACCATGAGGTTCAAATAAACAGAGTGACGAAAATGTAGATTAAAGCGTGGGGGGTTATCCCAAGCAACAATTGAGATTCCCCCTGCTCCTCCTTGGTAGCAAGTAAGGCCCTTCCAACACATCTAATGTTCATTCTGTTAAAGCACCTAGTTGCAATGGATTTCCACCCATAATCCTTTAAACTGAGACAGAGCAGTGAGACAGTCTGCGCGGGTAGCTCCAACCCGAACTCTGGTCACAATTTGGGTTTAAGCCTTGACGGTCCCGGACACCATGCTTCCAGTTGTCTAGACCAAGCTCTCTAGCGTCCACAATCACTTCACATCTATACCGGAGGTTCGGCCTTCCCCTCCTTCTCCAACCCGGAGGCTGGGACTCGAACACCCTCTTACCTGGAGTATTTTTGTCCATTCGCTCGATGCGCACGAGTCACTGTAGTCGACATCGACATCTCGGTACAGCACATATGATTCGCAATTATGTCTTCTCCTCCATTCGCCTTCCTAGCAGACAGGACCATATATTCATCGCAAAATTGTTCTTTCAAAGGAACCAAGAATCTGCCCTGCCGTCGTGCTTATCATTCAGCACTCGGCTCCGTATAGGAGAACGGGTAGGATTAGCGTCTTGTAGAGCATTATCTTAGTCCTTCGAGTCAGGAGTCTCGACCCTAGCTGTTTTGACAAACTGAAATAGCACCGGTTGCCAAGTGTGATTTTGTGCTGAATTTCCACTATGGTGTTGTTTGCAGAGTTCACGTTAACCCCGAAGTTAACAAAATGTCTCGCGTCAGTCAACACGGCACACTACCTTACCCTCACCTTCAATTTGGTTTTATACCACACAGCCACCACTTCACTCTCAGAAAGGAGATTTAGGCACATTTAGGCTGAAAGAAAGTTTCAATGGCACCAAAATATGGACTCTCTTCATGTTGCCACTGCCAGTCAGATTCTCTAAAATCTAGACTTGGCAGCCGCCATCGATTTTCCTCCATCAGTGATTCCCTTGACACTGGTTGCGATTTGGAACCATAAGATCTTTGAGGATCTGGTGTTTGAAGGGCATCAACACCTATCCTGAAGCCTATCCCTATCCTGACCAGCATGTGTCTGACATCACATTAAGACACATCAAGGTAACAACTCACTGTTGCGGTCCTTGAAAATGTTCGAAATCACGTCCACAAATTAGGCTGTATCACGTCTAAGCACATCAATTCAAACATGTATCGCGGACTTACATTCTAAAGGACTGTTTCCTGTAATCCTTTCATTTTCCCTGAAATTCTCTCATTTCAGCCACACACACAACAATTAGGAGTCCCTCTCAATTTTTCGCATAAAATTTCACTTAAAATGTTCATCTGAAGCTGCAACAGGATCGCCTCACAATCACCATCACGCCCAAACCCCTCATCACACCCCACCACTCCAATGAAGATGAACAAAAAAACACACAACCTTATCCCCATCCAATGCAGTGTTAGAGATATTCCTCTGGGGGAATCTCGTTAACTCTTCGAGTGCAACTTTAGAAGCCAACCACCGACTGCCAGCCTTCCACGCGTGTAACGTGCTCCTTCGGGGCATCGTGCACACCCACACACACACACAGAGGGCCTCCGCACCCGCCAACCAATCCCTCTGTGTGCGACGGCAGCATCATCGAACAAGTGTTTTATATGCAAAAACAAAAATTGATTTCATATTCGATCAGGATTCCAAAGGATAGAGAGCCAGTCCTCTATCGGAAGCGCCTTGCTACCGGGCTCCCATCGACTTCGGCACAATAGGCATTCCTTTGATGCAAAATCACTGAGGGCACCGCCACCCCTCTTGGTGTTCCTCGATGGAGGTTTTTTTTTTTATTATCCTTCGGCTTTCAGCGCAAAAAGAGTTAAAGTGAGAGCACCCCCCCCCCCACATCGCTGTTGTCGCAGTTAAATTTATATGACGCGATAGCAGGGCGGTGAAGGGACATCTCCGAGGCTGCTCGCGCGCTAACCGGAATGCCATCGAATTGCGTGCTGAACATCGCCCCAAAAAAATTCGGCGTGCGTGTGGGTGTCGGTATGTGCCACCTTCACTCATGCCGCCCCCGCCCGACGTGTAGATCTTGTGCGTCCTGCGTCTACGGCCGATTCATGTTTTTTTCTTTATTTATTTGTGTTTCTTTTCCTAACGAACTTCCTAGGCAAATTTGAATATCCTGTGTGGCCGGTGGGCGGGGGTGACTTTTGGATTTTATTGCTTCCTCGACGAAGGGACATTTGCTCTTGTTGCCTTCATCGAATCCTTCCGACTCTTCGCCGTCGTTCTGGTCTCCTCGTCCTTCTCCTCGCCGAACATTAGTGATTTAATGACTCCGCGTTCCTATGGCAGCAATCAAAGCAAAGTCCGCCAATTCATGCCACGCCACCAAAATGATTTGTTCGGCGATTAGGCTAAACTCTGCGGATTCAGATATCCTTGAGGAAGACCCCCGTCTCCTTCCCTCCTTCCCCACGTCGTGGCTTAATGAATGTCATCGATGTGGGGTCGCATGGTTGCCTGGAAGGTGGGTGGGTGGTGCGTCGTGGAGGGCCTGTGCCTGCACACACAATGACATGCGATGATAATTTTTTACGGCCTCTCATAAATCGCAAACGCCCGTGAGGACACTGACTGACGGCGACAGTGAGAGCGATCAGATGCATGGCTCGAGAGCAAGAGTCATTAAATCGGAAATGCGAACTGCTCGCACAGACAAAGCGAGAGAGCGCTCCCGATTTATACTATTGCGCCGGGATTTATAGTGCCTTTCAATACAGGGGCCACACAAGGGCAATTGACGGCGCCGAAGGACGAATGTGACATCAACGGGGCACCAAAGTATATCCCATGCCCCGATGCGGTGCGAGAGTGGCGCGGGAAGAGTTTGCGTAATAAAATTTGCATAATTCAATCGCTGACGGCTAAGACGCCCGAACAGTCGGTCGTCCGTGTGGGGACACGAGTTCACACGCCCAGTGGCGTTCATCCTTTCATCGGTAAACACACGGCTCTCTCTCAGTCGTTTGACTTTCATGGCCAACAGTGGAATATATTTAAAGACCTTAAAGCAACAACTGTCACACGGTGAGCTGTCAAAGCTGTCGAGAGGAGCGGAAGGCTGTTGCGCGAGCGTTACATTTGCGTGCACACGCCGAACTGGAGTGTGTAGACGCGGAGCGACACACAAGCAGACATTGCGTGCTCCCGCCCAAAACTGACATTTCTTGCATGCAAATGCATTCTTCGGAGACACACAACAACACCCGCCCGGCGCGCCACATTGCCACATCCATCCCGAATTATTGATCGGCTAACCTAATTTTCAGACCCCAATACATCCTCTCAGAATGGCAGGGCGAAGAAAGAGAGAGAGAGAGCGCCACGCTCCAAGGGCGAGAAATGAACTGGATGGGAGCTGAATACCAAATGAAGCCCCGACTGGTGTGTGGCTGCCGCAGCTTTGCTGCGAAGTTGACACAGCTGCTGCCATCTGTTGGCTGCCGACGGTGACAGAAGCCATTTTGTTTCGTTTGTCTCGCTCTGTCCGTCCAGCCAACGGCACTTGAGTCTGCGCACCAGGGACCGCCCTAAGCTTGCGACACCCGCACCGCACACACATCGCACCATTTCTCTCCGTCACCCAACCGAGTGCATTTGTCGTCTCGCTTATTCCAGTCAAGTGCTTTCCCGTGCGGGTGTAGTGGTGGCATGGAAACTGGCCACGCCTTCGCGGCCACCAACACTCTGACACCACGCTGAGAGGGTGGATCTGCGAGAGACTCTCTGGAAAGTGTGTTGTTGTTTGGCTCTTGCTCTTGCTGGTGCTCTTGCTCTGGCTCCCACTGACAGGGCGCTCTCCCCAGTCGTCGTTGGCTGTGGTTAGCGACGCGATGGTGAAATTGACAATGCGATGGCTCCTGCAAGGTGTTGAATGATTGCGACGCGTTTCTTTGCGACGGCTTCTGACATGATTTTTCAAAAGACAAAAAATTAAAAATTCTTTTATCTTGTAAACTGTTTAAGTGGGAGTGTCAAACGGGGAAGGTATGCCGCCGCGCGGTCGTATCCCGCGGGACAGGATGCAAATCCTGCCAGCAGTCCTGTTTCTGTTTTTGAAAGGACACGAAAATGTAGTAGAGCTGCACCAGAACTGAAAGAAATTCCACCACACACGACGCACGGGCCGATAGTAACTGCCGATGACAAATTTGAAAAATTGATACGTTTTGAAAATCACACATCTGACACACAATTACGACCGTCAGTGTTGCATTTGATGGCATATTGCAGCATAAAACCGCTCTTGACGCCGTCACACGGGCAGGCACACTTAAACTGTCAAATAAATGTCAACCGACCGCCGTTGGCGTCGGATTTTGCAAAAGTGGAATGCCCACTAATTGCAAATGAAAAAACGCATCAAACCACGCTCGTGACTGTCAAAGGAGACAGCTCAGCGGCAAATGTATCCAACAGTGCAGATGAAGCGATTGCTTTTGAAGAAAATTCAGCAGTTGGGCGTCGTTGATGTTGGCTGGCATTGTGTGGGTGGAAAATTGCAAGACCAAGGAGAAGAGGAAAATTTTACTGACGTTATTAAAAATGGTGATTGCGTGGGAAAAACAAGTGAAAGAGAGTTTTGGAAATTTTTTGGGAACATTTTGTGCATCAAGGAAGACTAGTGTAAATTGCATGTGTAAGGAAGGACAAAAATTATGTACAAAGGGTAAATGCATAAGTAACTAGTCACGTAATTTGTGACCAGAAATGCAAATTTTTTTTAAACATTTGGCTGTGTGAAGCACAGATACCACTTTGAACAACTTTTTTGAATATACTCAAAAATTTGGGAATTTCAAGAATCTTGGAATTTTGTCAGAATTTGACTATTTTGATCCAACTTCTGGCCACGTCGTTTGTTTTTTAGAAAATCGGAAAAAAATTTAGTGACTCAAGAGACCGAGGCCTAGCCTCTTCAGAACTTAGTCGAGTTGTCCGTGCTATCGTTCTCTCATGAGTAGAGAGGACCTAAAGTTTTTTGACGACTCCGGACGGCGCAGAGCGGTGTCGCAGCGGAAAATGAAACGTAAAAAGAAATAATTTTCTCGGTCAAATGGTATTGGTTTTTAGATTCTACATATTTGAGGGCCAAAATTTTGTTGACTCCTAAGGAGCCGTTTCAGAGTACGACTTGCTCCAAGTTGGGACTTTGAAAGTTCAAAAATTGGACGTTTTTTTTTAAGAAAATTCGATTTGGAATATTTTTTTTTTAAAAAAGCCACCCTGGAAGAAGATGTTATATTTTTTTGAAAGGGCGCACACTTAACCTTCAAACTGCAACAACAGTTTTTTTTTTCAGTTTGATCACCAGTTTCCAAGACCCGGCCTTTTTTTAAGGCCACCTTTTGCGGGAAGTACTTCCATGTTTGGTGGAGCAAAACAAAAATGCTCCAAGAGGCTCCAATGAGGGATTTTTCTGAAAGCTTGAAATATTTTCTATCGATGGTGCAAATATAAATATTCACTAAATTTTGCACTTTAGGAGAACGAGTCGATTTATACAATGTCGGGCATTTTTCGGCAGTTTTTTGTATTTTCCTACGATTTCCCTTCGAATGCTTGTGCAAATACGAGTACCATGGGCATGAACAATGGTACCAAGTCTTCAGCAAAAATGAATGACTTAACTCTACTAAGGACAAAAACAAGCAATGAAGAGGCTCTGGCATTTCCCCTTTACGTGTCCACATTAAATTCATGGAATACTTAGTACACATGGCTTATAAGGGTTATTTTTTAAAGACTATAGTTTTTCAAAAAAAAAAAACACATAATATTCAGAAAAATGCATGAAATCTTTATTTGAATCGATAGTACGGTCCATATAATGTAATGTTTGAAGATTATTTCATGCAAATGTTGTCCTTGACTGCGCCTCAAATGGTCCATCCGCTTAGTCCACTCTTTCCTACATTTCGACCGGTATCTCGCGAATAAATGCTTCAATGTTATCTTCCAATGCGTCAATTGAAGCGGGCTTGTCTGTATAGACATGAGCCTATAGTCTCAAATAGTCTAAAGGCGTTAAATCGCACGATCTAGGCGCCCAATTGACCGGCCCCGAACGTGAAATAAAATGTTAACCGAACTCGCCTCTCAATAAGTCCACTGGTGCGCGTGCTGTGTGGCATGTGGCACCGTCTTGTTGAAATCACATGTCATGCAAGTCAAGCTCTTGCATTTTGGGCAAAAAAAAGTTGGATATCATCTCACGGAAGCGCTCACCATTCACAGTTACGTTACGATCCAATGATGCCACCAGCCCATAAACCGCACCAAACTGTGACCCTTTCTGGATGCATTGGTAGCTCCTGCAATGCTTCTGGCTGTTATTCACTCCAAATCGAAAGTTCTCCTTTTACGTACCCATTGAGCCAAAAATGAACTGACCATAAAACGAAAGAAGCGCGCGATGAACTTTCTTAACAGAGCACGCATTTTGATAATAAAATTCAATAATTTGCAAGCGTTGTTCGTTTGTAAGACGAAGACCAAACTGAAGACGTTTGACAGTGAAACAAAACACGAAACGTGCGTCAGCTGCTTAAACCAGTGTTTCCAAAGAGATAATAGCTAAAAAATCACCCTTTAATTTGGAGATTAAAGCATGGAGAACAACAAAATTGATGCTGCCTATCCTTCAAGAGTGGAAAAATAGGATTCAACAGAAGTTCCTTGAAAAAATGGGATTGAAAGTAGATATTGTAAAGCAAGCAACTCATACAACTAATGAAGATTTTTTTAGAACCCTTCACCAGCAGCAGAATAGATGTGTAACTTGTAAAAAAGATTCAGCGTCATCCTAGAGATAATATCGAGAAATTACTAGATTTACGCGGAGAAATTTGGAGTTAATGCCCAGGAAACTGCAGCTATGGCTATAAGTATATATCCCTAGTGTAATCTGCCAGCAACGATTAAAAGAATTCTATTCCCCGGAACAGATATAATATCGTCAGCAGCGTTGCCCATCGTTTCATTGTCAGAGGAGGCCCTGCAGAGTCGAAAGAAAGTTTATAGGCACTACCGATTTTTTTTATAGTTGGCGCGCGCTAAAGGGGTTGCGACTACCCTTAAGTGACCGGATTTAAGTCACACCACGGGCTGAAGGTATACAGGGAGAGATGGAGAGGAGGTACCGGTGCACATTGGTTTTAAATGTCCGTGGATTGTAATGAGAGGGAAATATTGAGCTGGGAAGAACATTCCACATTCGTGTGGTGTGGCTAAAGAACGAGTCTCTAAACTTTACTGTACGTCCGAAGGTGGGATGAAGGGTGAACTGATGAGCATTCCTAGCGAGGCGTGTATTGTGGGTGAATTCTTGAAGGGGAGGAATGCAGCTGGCTAATTCGTTTGAGAATTTCTTGTTGAAACAGCGATAGAACAGTGACAAAGACAAGACATTACGTCGAGTCAAACGACTTCGCAATATTATTATCTCCAATAAGTTTTACCGATCGCTTTTCAATTCTATCCAGTAGGTGCAGTGAGGTCTTGGGAGCACCAGACCAGATAGGAGCGTTATACTCGAGCTTAGGCCGGATGTAGGCCTTGTAAATTGTAGCCAGATTAGAGGGGGTAAAGTATTTTTTGAATCGTTTTAGGAAACCTAGACATTTCGCAGCATTTTTGGCGACCTCAAGAATGTGATCGTTCCAACTAAGTGTTGAGTTGATACGCATACCGAGGATGGAAAGTTTCAACAACGGATAACGGCTGGCTATTTTGGGAACGCTTGAGTGACAGTTGACAGCACTGGTTTTTTGAAGCATAAAATTCCACACTATTTCTTGTACCCCAAGCGGTTATGCTGTCAAGGTCGGAATTTAATGTGCTTAACATACGCTGCCGTTGCAAGTCTACGGCCGAAGTGCAGGGACGTGAGCCAAGGAAAGAATATGAGAAGCTGAGGGTACTGTCATCAGCGAAGGAGTGAATTGGATTAGAAGTAGCAGACAAGAGATCATTTATGAATAGCTTATGTTTAAGGTTGACGCCATCTGCAATTTCGACAGATTACCGTTGCCCACGATATATGGAGTGTGTAAGGAAATACCGTCGTACAGCAGCAGGCCTTAGCTATGTTAGCTAAGTTTGAAGTATCTGACTAGAAGGTAATTGAGCCTTGCTTGCTTGCTTGGTTGCATGAATTGACTACCGAGACTTCAAAACGCGTTAAGCAGCAACAGTAACGTGCCCAGAATACGCCAGCACCTAGAATTACTTGGAACTGATTACTCAGGCGTCTCTACAGAACCCACATGTTCTTGCTATAGATAGCCTCGGAAGACTTCAAACGGTCATGGGCTGTTACGCATCTTACGACAACAGGGCAATTTCATCTTCGCCTTTGCTTGATGAAACATCAATGAAATGTTGGTAAGTATTGGAGGTAAGTATTGCCACTAGTCAAAGAAGAACGCATTCCTTGCCCTCACAACAGAAACACTGCAAAGTATGCACGCATCTCCCAAATTTCTCTCTCAAACGGCTTGCTAGTGCGATTCACTTGATTAGGAACAGAGCTCGGTAGAAGAGAGTTTTGAAAATGTTTTGAACAGATTGTACTTCTGTCTAGTTGTGGCGGCAAAAAATGGATACTGCTTGATCCGTAGATGAATTGACTAGAGGACCTCCTAAGGAAGGTCCCTAAGGAAGGAGTGAAAATCACTGTAGGTAGAAGGAGTCCGCTCTTCAATCAAATTACAGCCATTGCGATGCTACGTGTATCAGAGATCCACTTTTCTTTAACCATAATCATCCTCAACCTCTCCTGTCAGTGTCCATCGCTGACTTCCTTAATACCACTTGCACTAGGATGAAAAACATTTTTTTGAAAGCCAAAAAAAAAATACTTTGTTCGAAGGATGCTCCATCGGTTGCTATAAAAATTTACCATAATTCGGTCAATTCGCCCTTTTGCAGTAAAACTATTCATCGAGCCATCTTTTAAATTTGTTCTACGAAGCAAATCTCTGGCCTGACCTATTGATACACACAAGTGATTGTTCAAAGGAGCCAAGTTTGGTGTGTATGTCAAAACTTCATAGCTGAGTGTTTTCAATTTGGAGCGAACAGGTTTGCAGTATGCCATGGAGCTTGTGGTAAGGACTAGTGGTTTTGCGCTGCATCTTTTGTTCTTCTAGCTTATTTTCAAGTATCAAGTGGTTCGACTTGTGCGCTTTGGATAGTTTTTATCCCCTGTAACCTATGGCTACAAAAACGACTTCCTTTTGTATATAATGCGTAAAACTTCAAATAAATAACTGAGTGGCACTACATCCCACAAAGGACCAGGGCCTAGCTTCTACAACAACAACTTGTGTTGTGCTTGCTATAGTTCTCTCATGAGTAAGGGGACCACGGCTTTATGTCGACTCCCAATGGCGAGATTTGAGAAGGTTTTCATAGACAATTGATACTCTTTGAGTATTGTTTGCAGCTGGTGCCGTAAAAAGATGCGAGGTGTCCCGTCCAAGAATCGAACCTAGACCTTGTGCGTGTGGGTTGACGAACTTAAACACTGCGCCACGGTGACCAAATACCTTTTTGCCCTTTTTTTGTCTGTTCTGCGACATCCATCTACTGAATTTCTGCATCCTCCCTATCTCTCAAAGCCTATTGGAAACAGATTTTTGACTACCTCTCGATTTTGACGAGTTGTTTTTGTGTTCGCGAAACTTCTTCTTGTTTTGATATTTTTCACGTTCCTGAAGGTCACAATGAAATCACCGATCACATGTGTCTTGTGAAAGCACATGTCCACCATAAGCTTGTCGCAGTACTTAGTATGATGTAGTTCTGAAAACAAAACAATTATTCTGTCCGCAAATGTTCTTCATTTGGTATAGATTTGAGTACACACAATGTTTAGCATTAAGTCCCCGTTCCTCAACACTTTGCTGAAGGCTTTGGGAAGCTGAAGTAGAGCCCTTATCAATGAAGACAAAATTCTCTGTTTCAGATGTTGCTATGGACATTGCTTCACTGTAGGAGACGGCTTCAGGTCGTTTTTGAGCAATACTGAACGCAAATACCTTACATTTCATAAGATCCATGAATATGATCCCATCCCAAAATTAATTTGGTCCTTCATACATTTGTGTAAGAACTAGATTTATTTTGGGACACAGAGATTGGTTGTGAATTCGACCACACACGAGCCGTACAATGCAACTAGTACCTCCTCGTGTCTCTTCTGAAAGGATGACCAAATTTGTTTGGGCGGCGAGAAGGCTAATTTCTTTAAAAAAAAGAATTCAAGGTGAAACAATGTATGTAAAGGAATGAATGGCCATTAGGATAACCTGTCTCAAGTGTGCAGACAAATTGAAGAAGTGTCCGTTTGTGGAGAAATTCTTCTTCTTCTTCTTCTTCTTCTTGTGGCGCCACAGTCCGGGGTGGACTTGGGCCTCAACTAACATGCCCCTCCACCCAGCACGATCTTTCGCCAGCTGCCGCCAGTTGCGCACTCTAAGTTGGTTGAGGTCCTTCTCCACTTGGGTGTGCCACCTTAGCCTAGGCCGTCCACTGTTGCGTTGTCCCAACGACTCAGATTCGAAAACTTTTCGGGCCGGAGCAGTGGTGTCCATTTGCTCTACATGACCTGGCCATCTAAAGCGTTGTATCCGAAGACGCTTGACCAGGCACGTGTCGCTGTACAGCCTGTAGAGTTCGTCGTGTAATCTTCTCTTCTAGATACCATCAACGGAAACAGGACACAAAATCGCACGTAAAGTGATCAAGCATTCTAGCGTCTCTATACCGGAGGTTCGGACCTCCTCTCCTTTTCCAACCCGGAGGCTGGGATTCGAAGACCTTTTTAGCTGAAGCGTGTTTGTTCATTTGCTCGATGCGTCCGAGTCACTGTAGTCGACGGATTCTCATCCACATATTGGTACAGCACATAGGGTTCGCAGTTGTGTCTTCTCCTCCATTCGCCTTCCTCGCAGACAGGACCATGTATTCGTCGCAGAATTTTTCTTTCAAAGGAACCAAAAATCAGCCCCGCCGTCTTGCTCACCATCCAGCACTCGGCTCCATAAAGGAGAACGGGTAGGATTAGCGTCTTGTAGAGCATTATCTTAGTCCTTCTCCACTAAGATGCCGTTTGTGGAGTTCACGTTTGCCCGAGCTAGACGAACTCATTAACTACCTCAAGGTCGTAGCTGGAAATTCCCACATTCCGGCCGAGGTGTTGATCGACGGTTCGATTTTTTGTCGACAGCCGAGAAAGTTAGACCAGCTCATATCGCCTTCTCTTCAATAGCCGTGAATGCTTCTACAACGGCTTGCTGAAAACGGGCGATCAGCATATCTCAGCAATTTCACTGATTTCTAGAAGCAAGTGCTTTCTGTGTTTACAGCTGCGCACCGCACTATCCTCTCCAGCACAATATTGAAAAGTCAAACGACAGCGCACCTAGCCGAAATCCGATGCAGTTTTGTAATGGTTCAGAGTTTCTCGAACCAAACTTCACGGTGCATCGTGTTTTTGTTAGCGTTGTGGGACACAACCGGATCAGTTTTCCCGGGATTCCGAATTCGGGCATCGCGTCAAAAAGTTCCTTGCAATGAGAGCTGTCGTTTCCGGTTTTAAATCGATAACAAGGTGATGTGTATCGATTCAAAACTCGCTTGTCTTTTCCAGGAATTGCGTTTGTGGGAAAATTTTATCTATTGTCAATTTTCCGGGCTGGAAGCCGCACTGGTGCATGCCGATTTGTGCGGCGCAAAACGGCTTTAGACGTTCACACAGTATACTGGACAGGATCTTGTAGGCGACATTCAACAGGGAGAAACCTCGATAATTCTTGCATGAAGGAGGATCGCCTGTTTTGTGGATTGGATGTATGGAGCTAGCATTCCAATCGTTGGGCATGTTTTCGTCTTCCCAAATTCTACAGATTATCTGGTGAATGCTCTCTTACGTCGTGTGTCGTGTGTAGAATGTAGAAAAAAGATAGTAAATGTTGTTTGACACGCTGATGGTAACAGGTTTGATTCCGAAATGTCTCAGACTTCCAAAGCACCACCTCTTTCGAACTGCTGACACTACTCAAATGTGATTAATTGTCTATGAAAAGCGTCGCACAGTGGTGCCCTTGTATGGGGAACGCGGAAATAGATCTGTAACTTTTGAACCCGTTGACTAATCTTGATGAAATTTGGAATATAGTATCAGTGCCGTAAGATCTTCTTGTCTTTCTAAAAATGGTTAATATAGCGTGAAGGATAACGGAGTAATCTTAAGTTAAAAAAAATATTTTACAAAAAAAAACGCACTTTATTTGTAATAAAGAAAAATATTTAATAACAATTTACAACAATAAATTTAGGCTCAAAATAATGCTGGAATTCATACCTATACGTAAAAATTACAAATAATACTTTTTATTAACACACATTCGTTGTAAAAAATTGTAAATTCGGAATTAAGTGTAATAAGCCTTGCGCTTCACTACTTAGTGGGAGTGAATCCATTGTTTTCGGTTCGGGCCTCAAATATGTTATCCAGGGATTCGATGAAAAGAACATTTGATGCATTACATCCTGATTCATTGCCGAAGCAGGATCGTTGCACTTGATATTTCAAAAGCATTTGACAGAGTCTGGCATCAGGCTCTCTTGTCGAAAATGCGTGCTTATGGAATCGATAAGTCTCTTCTTCAATGGATTAGAAATTACCTTTCGAACCGTTCAATACAAGTCGTGCTGGATGGGTTCAAGTCTGATATCCACCATATTAATGCTGGTGATCCCCAGGGCTCTGTTCTGTCTCCGACACTCTTTCTCATTTTCATAAATGTCTGCTACTTCTAATCCAATTCACTCCTTCGCTGATGACAGTACCTTCAGATTCTCATATTCGTTCCTTGGCTCACGTCCCTGCACTTCGGCCGTAGACTTGGAACGGCAGCGTATGTTAAGCACATTAAATTCCGACCTTGACAGCATAACCGCTTGGGTTACAAGAAATAGAGTGGAATTTAATGCTTCCAAAACCCAGTGCTGTCAACTGTCATTCAAGCGTTCCCAAAGTAACCAGCCGTTATCCGTTGTTGAAACCGAAAAACTTTCCATCCTCGGTATGTGTATCAACTCAACACTTAGTTGGAACGATCACATTCTTGAGGTCGCCAAAAATGCTGCGAAATGTCTAGGTTTCCTAAAACGATGCAAAAAATACTTTACCCCGTCTGATCTGGTTACAATTTATAAGGCATTCATCCGCCCTAAGCTCGAGTATAACGCTCTTATCTGGTCTGGTGCTCCCAAGACCTCTCTGCACCTACTGGATAGAATTGGAAAACGATCGGTAAAACTTATAGGAGATAATAATATTGTGAAGTCGTTTGACTCGACGTAATGTCTTGTCTCTGTCACTGTTCTATCGCTATTTCAATAAGAAATGCTCAAACGAATTAGCCAGCTGCATTCCTTCCCTTCAAGAATTCACCCGCAATACACGCCTCGCTAGGAATGCTCATCACTTCACCCTTAAGCCCACCTTCGGACGTACAGTAAAGTTTAGAGACTCGTTCCTTAGCTCAATATTTCCCTCTCATTACAATCCACGGACATTTAAAACCAATGTGCACCGGTATCTCCTCTCCCTCTCTTCTTCTATACCTTCGGCCCGTGCTGTGACTTAAATCCGGTCACTTAAGGGTAGTCGTAACCCCTTTAGCGCGCGCCAACTATAAAATAAATTATAAAAAAAAACAACTTAACGGACCTTAGAGTCTGCTTGTGAGGCTTCCAAACGATTCTCCTTTACAGAATTTTTTTCATTTGAGAAGAATGTGTTCAGTTTGGGTTCATTCAAACAAAAATTTTAGACATTTCGAAGTGGACCATCAAACCTAGCCACTCAAACTGACTGTCCTAGCCACTGAAAACTGACTTAGACAGCTTAAAGTCATGAAATCACCACAAAAGCTCAGCCCCACCCGCATCCTGCTTCAGTTAGTGTCACTTGTCAGACACTTGCCCCAGTTCCCACAAGCACCACGAGTTCACCATCAACCCAACCTCAAATCGAAGTGTCAATCGTTTCACCTGCCAAGGAAATCGAATCGTCAGGCAGCTCATCCGCCCGTAATTATGCGTGGCAGTGTGGCTTATGGCTGCACACGGTACAAACTCTCACGTCGCGCCCCCATCAGAATGTTAGATAATGGCACTCGTGACCGTGTGCCCCTCCTAAAACCGGCAGCACTGTCTGAGGAATTAGCAAGTCCATCAGTTGGCCATAACCGCCACACCGTCATACCAGACGTCTCGGGCTTCATGGACACTGCGGGCCATACAGACGGCTGAAGAAGAAGAGGCCAAGACCAGGCACAAAAAGCGCGCGTTAAACGGTCAATTTATTAACGCGTTGCACATTATCAGCTGATCGCGGCCGGCTTCAAAGCGCGACACGACGCGGTCCCGGCAAATTATTCGCGTCTGAAATTACACTTGCAAATATGCCACATTCTCACCTCTCTCACTAACGCTCGCTCTCTCCCTGTCTGCCAGAGTCGCTGTGTGCGCGTGTGTGTGCGTGTGTGTGTGCCTCCTCAGAGGTGGCAGGCACTCACGTGCAATTAATGACCTACAAGATTACCGAGAAGCGTAGCAGTGTGTGCATCCACAAATTACACGTATCCTAGGCCAGGAGGAGTACCTATGCCTCTCTTGAATTCCTTAACAGTTGTCTTCTCTTTCACTCTGTCCCACTCTCTGCTGCGTTGTCTGCAGCAGGGGCAGGTGTACCTCGACTGCGACTGCGGCCGTTCATGGAATTCTTGAGCGCTTCTCCTGCTCCCTCGGAGGTGCCAATACCACGCCAACGGTGTCTGAGTAATCATTTCCATGTAATTATCATGCTACGCGAGCGCTGATCATCGCTCCCAGGTGCCTGGCGGACTCTGGGCGCGTTGCTGTGTGTTGGCTGTAAACAACTTTGTTTGCTCACTCACTGTCCAGCACAGAGAATCAGGAAGTGAACGACATCGGGCCCGAAACCGAAAGTAGACGCAGCCGCTGGGTCGCACACCGAAAACTTCCCAAGACGGCACACATTATGATGTTAATTACATGCAAAGTGATTATTGGCCGACACCAGGGGCTGCCGCTCCGCACTCTCGTATGTCAGTCTCTAATAAATAAAACATGGGCTTTTGCCTCTACCTCGGCATCGGCGTCGGCTTTGACTTTGGCTTTGGCTGCG
This sequence comes from Eristalinus sepulchralis, assembly GCA_944738645.1. Lineage (NCBI taxonomy): Eukaryota > Metazoa > Arthropoda > Insecta > Diptera > Syrphidae > Eristalinus > Eristalinus sepulchralis. The sequence goes on along the minus strand of OX122885.1, from coordinate 31,371,572 downwards.
GCTTCCTCTGCACTCATTGCTGGGGCTATTGCTGGCGCTGCTGGAAACGGGTTTCAAAGTTCATTCATGGATTCGGAGTGGCCAGGCGTTGAGTGGAGTTGAGTCAAGCGAGCGCCGCTCGTTATGCGGCTAATCAATTCTGTTCGCGTTGGTCCTGCTGCCGTCACTACTGGCTGGCTTACTCCCCTCTGTCTGCCACCTTCCCTCCCTCCCGGTCATCATCACGAAGGCTTTCAGGTTATGTTATGAAATTATAATTTCATTTGCATTCATTAAGAGGCGCATTTGAATTGACGCGCAATCCTATTTGGGTCAGGGCCATCGATTAATGGGCTCTTGTGTGTCAGTTGCTGTATGCGTGTGTGCATGGATGTGTGTGTGTGTGCTGCTGGCGGGTTGGTATAGGTCGCAAATGTTTGTGTTTCCGGAACGGAATCCCTTTTTTCTTTTCAAACGTCGTGGCGTGGAACTGCATTGGAACTCTTGTTCTGTCCACACTGGTCGACATTCAGAACCACTGCTCCGACGCCGGGCACCAGGCAGCGCAGTTGTCAAAGTTGTTGGCTGTGGCATTCCACTGAAAACAGCAGTTCGAAGGCTTGACCTTCCCCCCGTCGAAAGAACCATGAAAAAAGGATCCATCCGCGTAATCCATTCCTACAAAGGCCAGAATCCGCTGCCCCGTCCCCTCACCTTCCCAAATCGTCCTTCTCAATTTCCCAACTCAAGGCCGCTCCTGCGCAGCCCTTCTGCCTTTCACAAAGTCAGCAGGTGATCGCCATGTCACCACTCAAGGGATCATTCACACAACTAGGGGTACCTTCACACGCCAACCCCACGGTGCGTCTCCATGGCCATCTAATTGCGCCATGGAACGCAGCCGATACGATCACGATCGCAGCTCCTATCTCGTCTCAGGATCGCCATGCACTCAGGTTTCCCCCGAAGTACGCGCGACGTGTCCTTTTATTGCACTTCTCCAAGGATACGCACACCGGCCAGCCAGTCAGCCAGCCAGCACACTGCTATCTGACACCAGTTCCGCTCGATGGTCCCGATGATCAGTGCGCGGGCCGTTCCCAAAGCTGCCGCGCTGCAGTCGGTCCGGACAACTTGTTCCGCTTGCCAATGATATGGTCACCTGGAGAAAAATGAGCGTATAAATTCTGGAAAACCCTTCACAGTTCATGATTTTCACTTGTGTTCCACTAGGTGGTTGGTGGTCGGTCGCCGCGCCGCCGTCGTTTGTGCGCGCTGGTGGCATGGCATCGTTGTCGTCGCAGTGGTCGTGGTCGTCGCTCGTCGCTGCATTGCTGTCGGTCGCGCCGGCCATTCTTGGTACTCCTTCGCGCTGCACGCATACGTATGCGGAAATTACGGGTTCGGTGCAGTGCACTCGACTGATGTGTGTGCTGCGATGTGCTGCTGATGTGGAGACGACCGCGCCATGTATGGACTGCGCTCAGAAAGATTCTTATCTGCGCCTTCCCTGCGCCCACCTCCACGGCTGACACCGCACCCGGGGAATGGTCATTTTCCCTAAATTATGTGCGCAACATTTTTGTTGTTCTACATGCATGACAGCATTATGTTGATTGATCGTCCGCTGCCACTGACACCAGCGCGGATGGATCCCATTTGCCGTGCACTCGTGTGATGCGATGCAGAGACGGATTGTGGAGCGGTACGCGGTGCTCGGTGACATGCACCTCGTGTGGGCTTATCAACTTATCAACGACCGCAACTGCCACCGTCCTTGAGCAGTTCGACGGTGTCGCGTTGAAATTCGCAAGATCTCCATAAATTCCCAGTTAAACGGTCGAAGGGATCATAAATAATTCATCGGGAGAACTGAGGGCGAGCTGGGAAACGGTGCGGATGCTGTGACAGACGGGATCTGCGAACGAACGGCTTAGGGGTGAGTGGGCGATGTGATCGCTGGCAATTTGCGTCGTGCACTATAAATCACTTAGAAGTCGCGTTAAATAACGCCGAGTGGCAGCTATGCACGGTTTCAATCGGTTTGACACTCGCGCTCGGTTGGCGAGTTGGATCTGTTGATTGTCTAGTCGGTGGGTGAACACGGAACTGTTTGAGGTGCAATCCATACCCGGAAACGTGGCTCAGACAAGTTTCAAAACAATTTGAGTTTTGTCAATGTCCTGTCAACGACTACAATTCGTAGGCTTTGGGTAATGCAGACAGCGCCATTTAAATGAGTCTGTGATATTCGGACCTCTGCTGTGGAATAAAATGCATGATGACGTCCTACAACTAGCGCTTCCCGATGGAGTGAAAATATTCGGCTTTGCTGACGATATCGCTGTTCGTCACTGTGGCAAAGCACATTGAAGACGTGGAGACTGCTACAAATACAGTGATCTCAAAAGTAGAAGAGTGGCTCGAAAATGCCGGACTGGAACTTGTGGCACACAATACGGAGGCGGTGCTAGTCACCAGTCGCAAGAAGGTGGAATATGCCAATTCCATAGTTGGAGACCAGACAATTAGGTCAAAGAAGTGCGTTGGACAACAGGGTCTCATTCAGGGAACAGGAAAGTATGCCAGTAAGGTGGCATCACATGTACAAGGATCACTCTCTCGAATCCTTCCAAATATTTGTGAAACCGAGTATGCACACAGAATCCTACTCTCAAGAGTAGTCACTTCGGTTCTCCTGTATGCAGCTCCGATTTGGGCTAGAGCACTCAGTTCACGGCAACTGAATCGGATGTTGATGTCAGCGTACAGACTCTACCCAATACGGACTGTTAGTGGTTTCAGCACCATTTCCGATGAAGCGGCGTTCGTCATGTCAGGAATGCTACCCAAAGACATTCTTACAGACGAAGAATCCCGGACAGACACCAAGTCAAGGAGAAGAACGAGCAGCATCCATAGCAATGGGGCAAGCCAGATAGAGCGCGTCAATATCCCCTGCTTCTCCCCGTCATTGAGACTTGACTATCAAGATCCGCAGTGAAGTGCAGTTAACACTTCCTTTCTGGCCATGGCGGCTACAGAGAATATCTGCACAGGTTTGGGCCGCTGTGCCCACAGTACTCAAACTCCCAGGAGGACGCAGAGCACGCAGTTGTTCACTGCAGCCGTTGGTAAATCTACAAGGAGCCGACAATTCGATCCCTTACATGATGAGATCTGTAGCCCACTGGAATGAGGTGTGCTCATTCATTGTCAAGGTTCATTCAAAACTTAGACAGAGCAGAGAGTGAGTCACTAAGCGACCCCGCGAAGTAATACCTAATGGCAGTGCCACGGAGTGAGTGCTTGAAGTGTGCAGCGTGTGGTTGGTACGTAAGCGTCTTCCCGTCGATTATCGCAGGTTGCGAATCGTGCATGTTGGCAGCTCGGGCTGCTAGTGTCTTCGGAAGATTACCACATCCTTGGGCAAATCCCAAGAAAAAAAAAATGAGTCTGTGACGTGGAGTGGAGCGAACACACCATGTGGAATATCATTCAATAAGGAGCCATTTTGCGGACTAAATCAAGAATGCAGTTAAGGGAAAAATACGGTGTCCCCAGTGGACATACTCAGGCCTACTGTAATTCAGAAAACCAACAAATTTTAAGACAGTAGGACTTTATACAAAACTGATCCATTCATGGGTACTCCCAAATAGTACAAACCAAACATCTTCGAATCTGAGCCATTGGGACAACGCAACAGAGGCCGGCCCAGGCTAAGGTGGCGCACACAAGTGGAGAAGGACCTCAACCAACTTGGAGTGCGCAACTGGCGGCAGCTGGCGAAAGTCCGTACTGGCTGGAGAGGCATGTTGGTTGAGGCCCAGGTCCACCCCGGACTGTAGCGCCACAAAAAGAAAAAGAAGAAGAAGAAACATCCTAGGCCATCCAATAGCCTTACCACCAAGCCTAGCACATGACCGGCTGGCATTGCTGCGTGCCCTGAAAGTTGAACTTCTAGTCGCCCCAAGAGACTGCCGAACAGGGCAAGTGCATTCCGAATGTGTTTAAGTCAATCCTTGACATGCAATTGAGTTTCTGCAAAAATCATTGATAAAAAGCAAAGTTTGGCAGATGGAAGCACGATGGTGCTGTGTCCTGTGATGGCCGAAACCAGAGGCCTTAACAGAGGACCTCTTTTGGTCGTGCTTCACCCATTAAGACTTATGATTCAGCATGTGGATCTTTTCGGCCATCTCAGTCAATTGTCTGTGGAGTTGAAGCAGATGGCATTCAAGGGAGATCTTTATCTGGGTAGAACAGAGGGGCCATGTCATATCTGGTAAGTTTGGACAGCCCGTAGTTACCCTTGACATCAGTGTGATCTGGCACCTGAATGGTTGTCATCTCGTTTGGAGAAGAGCGGCGCAGCAGATAATGTAATCCTTCTGAGCCAGGAGAGGGCTGCCTTTATAATAAAAATTAAAAAACTACATGTGGAAATGAAAAAAAAGGGCTGCCTTGTATGTCCATTATTTTCGCCTGTGATAAGTGCAATGTGTGACGTTACTAACAGCGGATGAGGAAGCCCTTAGACTTTTCGAGAGAAAATTTTTGCGTGCGATTTTTGGTCCTGTTTGCGTGCTGGCTGGAGAGGCATGTTGGTTGAGACCCAGGTCCACTCCGGACTGTAGCGGCACAAGAAGAAGAAGGTCAATGTTTGAGGAGCTTAAGAACTATGAGAAGGCTTAAATTCGCCAGGAATAGACATAATCTCTCCGATACGGTCTCACCCATTCCTCAGACTTCAATGAAAATGTATGGATAAGGCCACTACCGACTAAAAATATGCCCCACAGATTGGTCAGAGGAGTATGCTGGTAGAAGAGTTTTTTTTATCAAAGATTAGGTGGATAGCTGGATATCGATGTCATGGGGACGAAAATTGAAGATCCTAAGTATGAGGCAGTGTCCATAGTGTAGGCCAATGACAACCTCCTCTGTAGGTCTAGAGAAAGAAGGTAGAAAAACGTATCTACTGCGACTGTGGGGGTGCTTCAAGGAACATGTTCCTGCCTTACCCACCAAACAGAGAATTCCGAAAAGAAGTATGGATCTGACTGCTACAGTGTTTATCCAGAGAATAATATTAGGCTTTGCATCATTTTGCCTTTCTACAGTAACCAGGGGTCATGGAAGCCGTCTTCCTGGATGTAGGGTTTTCAGCATCATTTTCCAAAGGGACGTAAATAATGTTTGAGTGGCACTGCAGCCCACAAGGAACCAGAGCCTAGCATCTTCAGCAACTACTTGTGTTGTACGTGCTGCTATCCTCAGACGAGAAGAGCGGACCTACAGATTTTTCCCGACTCTAAATGGTGGTGAAAACAGCTGACAGTTAGTACTCTTTGAGTGTTGTCGGCATGTCGAAAGAGATGGTGCCGTGAAAAAATCGAGGTGTTCAGTCCAGGACCTTAGCGTGTGAGTCGACGCCCTTATCCACTACGCCACAGCGACCACCAAAGGAACTTAGATCCAGACATTTTGCCAGATTCGAAGTACAGGACTAGTTTGCCGTACTAGTGCATGATACTATTTCCTTCATTTTGATGATTGCTCCCTAAGCCTTATGTGTTAGTCCGAGCTGTTATATTGGATAGAGGATGGTGAATGAGAAGATGGGGTTTTTGCTGGAGACTGAGATGAAAACGTTGTCTGCGTGATAGATGACTTTGGAACTGTAGGAGGCGACAGAAAGAAAGAAAGATTTCACTCTGTACGTTATCTATTTTTATTGAGCCAAGCAATGTGTTAGATGCTGTTTTATGTAGTGGCGTAACCGGCAGAATTTCGCGAGCAGACTTCAAGAACCTTAGTAGCCGGATCAACGACTGCTTACTTACTTTAAAAATACAGTAGATGCATAAATTAAAAGCATGCGTAAAGCAAGTAACAAATTTTTGTAATCCGCCTACAGAACTCTTCGCATTCTAAATTTATCAAAAGTTAATTAAACACGAGAGGCACTAGAGCACCGACGTTTTAAGACTCTTTGACTTCTTACCCTCCTTTGATAAGTAAGATACATGACATCAGACTTCGCAATTTCAAATCTAGTGAGAGAAGCATATGCAGACAACCCTTCAATCTCGCCCATTCCATTAGAACACTCTGAAAGACTTAACTCATTCTAAAATGCTTTAAAATACGTTCCAAATAATATGCGAGTGGAGAAAATGTTGGCACATTGTAGCTCTCAACGAGAGCTCATGCATGTCACCGCATTCAACAACTTCATACAGATGCAGTTTTCAAAATGAAGAGAAATACTTTGAGAAGATTCCAGACGCGAAGTAAAGATTTTTTTCAAACTTTTAAATGTAATGGTGGCGTTTTAAAGGTGTCTTTTTTTAAAACTCGGATGAAATTCATCTTCTGGCAATTAAAATACCATTTGTGCTTTATGACCGCCACAGTTGGCTCAGATGCGAAGACTCTTTCCAACATCCCGAATATTGGCAACAACGCGACGACTGTTATCCACCAAGTGGTCAATTGTTTCAGGCTAAATGGCGTAGACTTCTTCTTCTTCTTGTGGCGCTACAGTCCGGGATGGACCTGGGCCTAAGCAAACATGCCTCTCCAGCCAGCACAATCTTTCGCCAGCTGCCGCCAGTTGCGCACCCCAAGTTAGTTGAGGTCCTTTTCCACTTGTGTGCGCCATCTTAGCCGAGGCCGTCCTATGTTGCGTTGTCCCAAGGACTCAGATTCAAAGACTTTTCGGGCTGGAGCAGTGGTGGCCATACGATTTACATGGTTTAGCCAGTTTAAGCCTTGTATCCGAAGACGGCTGACCAAGCGCAAGTCGCTGTACAGCCCATAGAGTTCATCGTTTAATCTTCTCCTCCAGATGCCATCAACTCAAACAGGACCAAAAATCGCACGCAAAACTTTTCTCAGCGCAGACTAGCGACTTTATATATTCTCACAGAAAACAGTCAAGCGACGTTAAATCGCACGATCTTCGAGGCCAAATTCAAGGGTCCGTAATGTTTTCTTCGATAAATCAATTTTAGCAAGAGCTTCATTTCACTTCATGCTTGTTCAATTGATAAACGAAAAAGTCAGTAATCATGGCACCATTGTGGTCACCGTTACCACACCGTACATCAACCCAATTGAGTAGTACTGCAGCCCACAAGGCACCAATAGTCGCGGTCATCTCTTCTCCAGCACTCTCGAAGTGACAAGTCATTCCGAGCACTGCAGTGACCTACAACTCCATTTTTATCAATCTACCAGCGCATCTCCTGCACCATCACAATGGAAGTGCCTCCGGTGCTTATCCTTCTAACAGAAACCCACTTCCTCCTATCTACCGCTCCACAATCGCTTGCTGAATGAACAACCTCTCATACTCTATTCCACTTTTTGGACAATTAATCAGCAACAGATCATGTTCCACAGCCAACTGAATCCCTAACCTGTGTTTTTTCATCGCCCGAGCAGCCGCCCACCGCCCTCCGCACCCGCAAGTCACTCTCACACACAAATCAGAAGCTTACAACCGAAGTGCATGTACACCGTATCTCGACGCGGAATCAGCGACATGTGAAATCCATCATGGCTCCTGTCTACCTCTCCCACTGTATATCATATCGTGATTTGACAGAAACGCGATCTTTCCCCTCCCCTCAGCACAACCGCCACGAAACCACTGCCGTAGCTCGCACAGACCGAGATCTGCCTTCGGCCTGGGAACTGCCTGCTGGCGACGGATGCACCTCACCAATGCACGTTCGACCGACATGAACTTTCCCACTCGCAGCAGAGAACTTTTCCACCCCCAAACCCAAGACGGGAGCACTCTCCCCCCGCTCACAATCCTTCAAAATGGGAGCTTTTCCAAGGGAGTTATGGGATACACACGCGTTTGTGCCGCCAATAGGTGTCTCTGCCCTCAGTACGGGGAACTTCGATGGCAGCAAATCATGCGTACTCCCCAATTTGCATAGCGTCGGAGTGTTATTGGCTCACGGCCGGCAACTTCGTGTGGGTTCGGGCGAGCTCGGGTCATTCCACCGCGACCTGTGGATGGGAGATGATGCTCTATGTCTGCGGTCGCTCGCTGCGTTCTAACCTGTCGCTTCCATCCATCTAGGCCCTTGATGGTGGTCTGGATGCCCCCTCTGAGGGGCGCATAAAAATGTAATGGCCTCCTAATCACACACTCACTCACACACAGACAGCAGAACAAGCAAAGTTAAAAAGGTAAAATTTTTCAGATGAGCAGCCATGCGGAAACTCGAAATGGCTGCGGATGGCACGCAATGGGAAGCACGGCCAGGTGACGGAAGACTCCCAGCTCGCGTCCCGACACCCGACTGCCGGCCCCGACTAAATGAAACGACAGACTACATACGAGTACTATCTGCTATCTGCGCTGGGTTGTAGACACGAGTGGTTATTGTTGTTTGGCACTTTATCTAGCGTGATTCACTATTTGTGCGCTTTTGTTCTGTTCTCTCGGCTTGCCGAGTGACAGGGTTTTGTTTTGTCTCAGCGCCGCTCCAGACTGTCCATTGTGTAGTCCGCCAATGTGGCGGGCGGGTTGGGTATTGGCCAGTCCATGACTGTGCATTTCATTAAGTGAACTTCTTTTGGACGAAAGCAATATTTGAAATTTTATTACGACGTCAACGTCACCACCGCCGTCGGCGTCGTGCTGTTCATCTGCACTTGGTGGCGAATGTTTGTGGCGCCAAGTAAAAAATCTGCTGGCTGCAGAATGAGCCTGGTAGTTTGAGGCTTTATTAGAAATCTCTTTGGGAGCAGCAGCAAGTGGACATCTTTGGAAAGCGAACGGAATGACATGTTGTTTGTGTGTAACTTCTTCTTCTTCTTCTAGTTGCGCTACAGTCCGGCGTGGACCTGGTCCTCAACCAACATGCCTCTCTAGCCAGCACGATCTTTCGCCAGCTGCCACCAGTTCCGAGGTGACATCGCTCGGTTTCAACTCGCACGGCACCCAGTTTCCTTTTGATTTCTGTATCTGAATGAAGTTTTTTGAGTTCGCTTTGCATCTGACACGGATGTTAAAACAGAAAAGACTCCGAATACTCATTTTCAAACTTTTTGGGCTGGGCAGGAAGTTCTTTGTGTTTCGCCGCTAAAAGCACCACTTGCGAAGTGTCAAAATCACTCTCTGGATGATGTATCAAGCGGAGTAGATTCACTATAATTCGATGGGCTACAGCTGCATTATCTACAAACGACCAGGGCCGAGTTTCTTCAACAACTACTCGTGTTGTGCGTGATACTGTTGTCTCACGTGTTGAACTCTTTGAATGTTCTCAGCAACGCGATGGAGGTGGTGCCATGAAAAAATGCGAGGTGTTTCGTCTAGGAATCGAACCTAGAAGAGATGCCGTAAAATGCATTATTCCCGCTGCTTTAAAACCTTTTGAAATGGCTGCTTGAGTGACACCCAAAGATTCTTCAAGCTTTTCTTGTGTTTGGCAACAATCTTGAGTAATGCTTCCAGTTCCTTATCTGCAAACTTTTTTGACTGCCCAGGACGTTCATCGTCTTCCAAGCTAAAATCACCACTTGGCACGCTTCAAATGAATGACATACACAAACATGACGTACAATGACAGTAGCTTTCCAACGCATGTTCCAGTGGGATAATAACAATGGAATAATGCAAGCGGCGCCATCTCTTGGCAAACCGCACGAGTAATAGACCCAATAGTTCCTAAAACAACAAATTTTGAACATATGCCACCTCAAATTTGACTTAAAATTGAAATCATTTCAATTTAAACTCCCAATTTTGAGCTGGTGGCACAACTAAATGTTTTACTAGAAGTCAACAACATTTTTGTGTTTTTGAATTTTCTCATATTTTTCCAATTCGGAAACCAAGAACACTGAAACTTTGTGAGAAGTCTACTTAAAAGACGCTGTAAGCAGAAAAACAGCAGCGAAATGAATTGCTGGTTGTAGATCAAATTACCTTGTTGTTAAGGATGCACTTTGCTCAGGTCTGTTACCACATGCCGATAGTGTCCGTTACCGTTATTTTGAAAACACCCAATATGGGAATCATTTTACGGCGAGTATCGTATCTAGAAGAGATCAAACAAAAATTAATTTCTAAACCAGCTGATCTCCCTTCATTTCGAATTTGACCGATAAAACTTCGCATCCAACTGTTCACAACATGCATCAGCCCATTTGTCTGACCTAGACAATGCAAACAACTCTAGAGTGCTCCAATTTCCTATGCACAACATGGAACTAGGAAGCACTCACCCAAAGGGGACAGCAAAATAGAATTCCAAAACCGTTGCTCATCGTTGCGTCAAAAGCGTACCCCACCCGATTAGCATTGCGAATGAATCCCAATTACAGAGATGATTAACAGCTTGTTAACCGATGGTGTCAGAGCGTATCTCGACGCATAAATCGAACTCAAAATGTGGCGCGAGTCCGCCTCAGAACCCAATGCCCACTGACGCGGACGGACAACCACACCTAGCCGTGTGTGATTTGCTAATAAAATCACGTAAGATCGCCATGGAACTGCCGCTACTGTACGCGCGGTGTAGTCGGAATTAGGAACTCCCGATCCACACCCACCGATTTCTCGAAAACTACGCACATCCACATGTCGGGCATGGGTACTCGCTGTCAGTGCGACGACGATGGCGGTGGTGTCATACCCTTGGGTAGGTGCTTCACGTCTAAATTTATCCTGAAATCAATGCCGCCCGATGGCGGTTGTGCACGGGGTGGAACTCACCTGTGACGCCGGGGGGTTGGATGATTGGCTCTGGTTCGCGGCGTGAATTACATGCGTCTGATGACAATGGACGGCATCTGCTTTGGGAGGCCCTGTTGCGCGGTCTATGGTTTCTCCACTCCAGCCAACCGAAGCGATGCTGAATGCAACCAACAATAGCGCTGTGAACCGTGAAATGAAGGTGGCTGGAGGGGAACTGCATGGCAACATCGGTGTGCAGAGGGCAGGCGGAGATGATTCTCTTTTCAATCACTCGACCGGCTGAGCTTGATGTGAAGGTGATAATTGCCAGCAGGAAGAGTGAAGAGCGAACCAATTTGTTTTGGAGTACAGAGAGTTTTGTAGCTGCCTCTTAGCTGTGGTTAGAGCATTCGGATTGGTGGAAAGTCTCCGCAGGTCACCTAAGATCTGAATTTCACTCTCAACAGTTGGTCACAGTGTTAGCAGCAGCTTTTAGCATTCAAGCTTAAGTTAGGTTTTTTTTCAGAAACAACCGAAGGCGAAGAATTCGAGTATACCGTCAGAAACATGTTCTTTTCTGGAAATCCCGAAGGAAAAATAAATTCTTGACAAGGTGTGCGCTCGTACAGCGGACTGCTTGGGATCAGTTGAATTCCTCTTCCCAAGTCCCTTCCGTACATGCCACTGAGAGCAATCAAATTGCCTTTATGTGAAATATTTTTCAGTCACAATCGCAAACTTCAAAGTTGTGATTCGATCACAGACACAAAAGTGATCAGAAGGAGGTTTCGAAGAACTGACAAACTAGAGGATCGAGGCGATACTCCACAGAAGTGCCACTGTCTGTCATCTCACTAGTGTATTCCAGTGGAGTGAAATATTTGGGAGTTATCCTGGAAAAAGCGATTGAACTGAAAGTCATGTATCGCACAGAGCGTGTTACTAGAGCAATAGGGGTTAGCAGACGTTTTCATGTTGAGGATTGGCGCTACTTACTGACGGAGAGACTCATAATTGCATACGCGGCCAAAGTTTGGAGCGTGAAAACTCTGCAACAAAGAATGTTAAGCAAATTGCAAACAAATTACGGAGAGTGCAGAAGAGCCCCACAAAGTCTATAGAAGCTGTTGGGGAACACACTTTTGAGCATAGAAGTGGACCTAAAATACTCGCATAGACCATCATATCGGGCATCCACTGATTCTAAGCAGTCCACTCAACTCCATACTTTCAAGAGACAAAATCTGTTGGTAGGTATATTGAGTGCCCTAGCATGTCGCGCCCCGTCTCCCTTGGAACCACCAGAATGTGTGCCTTAGGCCCTTGGGAAAGAGAATTGTTCTTGTTTATCTCGCGCTACTTAAAACTATCCCCATCTGTGTATAAAGACGCACCAGGACTTTCACCTCCTTTCGGTTTAACGCCCAGCAGTGGCTTGAGTGACCAAATTCTTCACAATGTCGTCATCTTCAGGATATGTCAGCTTTATTCAATGGCTTGTGATTAACAAGGCGAAGAGTAGTGACAACTTTCCGGACCTGGAAATAGACAGGACCTTCAGACCACACTATCAATGCCTACTCGTTGTAGAACACAATGCTGGGTCAAAATCTTAAACGAGAAGAGGCACTGGAATGTGCTCCAAACCTTTAAATTTACTTTCAACAGTCTATGTGATCACCACAGATGTGGGATTTGTTTTCCCAAGAGTCGAAGTAGTTACACAAGTACCAAACTGAGTTAATGCTTGAGGGCCAATCACTCCACGATGGTAGGGTGCGAGGCCCTTCTAAAACATCTGCCGCTCGTTGGGGTACAGTACCCAGTTGAAGATGCAACTCCACAATGGCCTTACTCCCTGAGGAGAGTAACCAGACCAGTCAGCACAGTGCACAAACCTCGGCTCTGCCCGTAATATACAGTTTTAGAGCACAACCGCCATGACACTCCCTACCGATTAGTCAGGTTGGCACCAAAGTTCCAGGGGCTCCTGATCTCCCATGACACCAGAATATAGCCTCTAATAAAGATGTCGCTACCAGTCAGGTTCAGCCCCTAACACCTAGTTCTGGTTAACGCCATCGCACCAAATGGCCTTTGGCTTGATTCTATTGACACTAATTAGTGCCACGGATGTGACTCTGAATCATTCGATTCATAAATCGAGTCACATCTTCTGGATGCGATCACAGGAGTGTCTTTCAAGTGGAGGGCCTAGCGGTCAAGCGACTATAATAATATCAACCACTAGCTGCTACCAGCATTCTTATAAGCATTTCGAAGTTTGAGGCATTTCGAGATTCTATGCATTTTAGGCTCTTGGCCATTTTGGGTATTTGGGAGTTTTGAGCATTTAGGGATATTGAGCATTTCGAAATTTCGACCATTACAGGATCTCTGGTTATTTTGGGTTTTTAGGCATTTCGAGATTTTGGGCTTTTCGTACTTTTGGCTATTTTGGGCCTTCACAGATTTCTGACATTTTAGGCATTTGGGCATTTCGAGATTCTGGATGTTTCGTGGTCTTGGGCATTTCCGAATTTTGCGCATTTCGGGATTTTGGGCATTTTGGAACTTTGTGCATTCGATAATGTTTGGCATTTCGAAACTCTGAGCACTTCGGGAGGTCTTTCAAGCGGAGGAGGGTAGATTCCACTAGAATGATATCAATCACTAGCTTTTACCAGCACTGTTATTAACAGCCAGGCGGCCACTTAGGAAGGACTAATATTGAGCCACTGCTGGCACCTCTGACTTATATATGAAAAACGGCTAAATTTTAAATTTGGAGACAATCTGTGTCGTCCCACAGGTCCATTAACCAAATGCCCCTAGCAAAATAGTGCAAAGCCCATCATCATAATCGGAGTGGAAAAAGGACGATTTGGATGTTTTTTGAAGTACAAATGGATCGAAACCATCTTAGGTATCGGGAAAAGAAAATGCAGTCTCATCAACGACACCCTATGACAAGACACTTTCTCTGCCAATGCACACGTCTATTTCAGACGAGGCTAAGAATGATGAACTACTGGACATAAGCTCCATTTGTAGGCTTTTGAGATTGGACTAGACTAAGTTAAATGGAAAGGAAACTCATTCATCTGAGTTTGGGAACTAAGAGAGACGCGGTCATGCAGCATCTACCCACCAATAAACCAGCAAATCAAGATCGACTGCGGTCCGCTGAAATAAAGTGAAGTTTACTTCGAGGGCAGATGCGCATTTCCTTTAAACGTTTGACGTTCTTCACAGCAGTGCCTGACCCGCTACTCAGAACAAAGCTTCAAAAATGACGTGATTCCATTGCGCTACAGCAACTTATCTTGAATCTTAATTTCGTTCAATTTCTAAATGAAATATGTTTCTCCTTTTGTGTGCGGTGTGTCACCGATTTCTAACCAATGTACACCCCCAATGTCAGGACAACATTCAATGACTCTCATTAAATGAAAACTAAGCCTGAAACCATTCGAAGGATCTCCAGAGTTTGGGGAAAAATTTATGGCATCTCGTTGGTGTTGGCGAGGCTCTCCCCGCCCCGCCCCGCCTCAAAAGCCCACAACCTGAAAACTGTCCATAACTCACAACACTGTCGTCCAACCAGCACCCCGTGGCCATCAACTCCACGTAGCCAGATCCAGCAGGGTGAAGACGGGAAGGGGCGAGAGAAGAGTCTGTTACCTTGCCATTCATTTGCATAATTCCAGCCCAAGGAGTGAGAGTGGAAAAGTTTCGATGATAACTTTCAAAAAATAATTACATCACTGACTAATGCCCAACCGCCATCAGTGGGGCGAAGCGGCGCGCCTCCCCATCTCGGTATCACTTTAAGGCCTTAAAGTGATATCCTTTCCTTCCACTCAGCCACCACCAGAGGGAATTCGTTTTTTGTTTCCAGAGGAAAAGGATAATTGCACGCGAAACACTTCGCACCCTCTTCGACGGTACGACTCTTCGACGCCACACACAAGTGCTGATAATCCTTGGAGACCGAACACGAGCGCACGGGGCGGAACATAAGAAGCAAACTTAGGCAGCATTGACTATTCAACCTGGGATAAGGAAGAGCCATAAATTCCACGAGGAAAAATTTCTTATCTCCGAGGTACAAAACAGCCTCCAAGAGAAGACGTGCACATCGCGGAGAGGTTTTAGTTTCGCCTTTCGGCAGGATTATGGGAACGCGTAAAGGATCGAGGGGGTGAGGAGACGCTGGAGCCTGGTAATTAGCGCCATAATCAAATAATCCTCCTAATTGCAGTCCTCTCTCCTGCGGAAAGGCTTATTGGCGCTGAATCAATTCCCGCTATCTATCCCACGAGCGCTCCCCCGCACTCGGTGGTGGGGCCGACGGCGGCGAGACTGTGCGTGATCATCGCTTACACGGAAGCCATCACAATTGTTTTTCTTAATTGAGCCAGTCGACCATCGCAACTTGGCGTAGCGGCGTTGAGTCAAGGCGACTCCATCGCCGCCTCTGCGTTGGTGGTGCCCATCAATTATGGAGGCGGCAGCGGTTCATACTCGCACCACTCCGTTCGCTTGTGTCGCGTCCGCTGCATCGATGTGGTGTGCGCATCCAGCCCGCGTGCATCCATTGTGAGCGGTTTTCACCTCGCATTCCTGGTGCATGTCAAAACAATTGCCGATGCAAGCAGTGCTTATCCCCAGGTGTGAGCGCAACAACAACTGGCGGGCGGGCGGGCGGTGATTTGCATTTTAATGCGGGAATCTATGAGATAAGTTATGGAACTGTGCGTGGATCATGGATGAGTGGCGGCAGCTGGACGGGTTAAGGGACCAGAAAATGTATGCCGAAAGGAACATGATGGGAGTCGCGCTAATTAATTGCGGGGCGAGTCTGCTGTGTGTGCTGGTAAAGTGGAGCAAGCGAGCCGTGTCGTCTGACTGATAGGCAGCGGCACGATATTGGTTAAGAGGCTGCTCCGTTCCGCAGCCATAAAACTTACACACTTGACTACTGCGGCCAGGATTTGATCGGTCTACCGCTATAGCCATTTTGATAAATGGGATTGTCCGCGAGAGTGGTCATCTTCGAAGCGTATGTGCGACGCACTTGTTGGAACCACCCGGCACGGTTGTCACGGAATGCGGGCCGCGGCAACACCTTTCAGAAAATGCGGCCACCTCGAATGCAATTAGACGTTGTTGAGAAGTGTTGTAATTGAGTTTGGCTGTGCTGTTGCATGCAGTCACGAGATGTTCCTTGTGGAGGAATAAGTTGCTTTTCGAAAGAGGGCCGAAACATTTGAAAGGTCCTTTTCTCAATATTTAAGGAAATGTAGCGTTTGGAACTGAAACGCAAACAAGCGAAGTTTTCCAGCATCGGAACTGCATGTCGATTTTCGGACTGGAAACTTCCTTCCCAAGTTTCCCATCCACACGGCTGTACAGAAATTGTTTATCAGACTGAAATGACAAGAACTGCTGAGGGAGCCGGTACATTTTCTGGTGTAAATTCGCACATTTGTAAGTCAGTGGAAACAAAACTGCAATAAGAATCGAGGGATCATCTGCGCTTAAGACCGCCGACATCAGTTTATATGCGGGACTATTTGCTTCTTGTCACAGTTTTTTAGGCCAGCGGAAGCAAGATCTCTTTTTGAATGCGTCAAGAAATGTTGACGCAATCTTCGACCCATTAAATTGATATCAATGTGCGAAGCTATGACCGGTGCTGCAGCTGCAGTTTAAACAAGAGACAAGAGTCCATTGTGCACATTATACTCATCAAGCGCTTCAATTCAGCAGGGCGATGGAGAGCTATCTCCCTTCCAACTATGACAGCAATGAACTTTGTGAGACTATCAAGCTGAATACGAAAAAAAAAATCGGGCAAAAAATTACAAAAATGAAATTTGGTTGGTTTGGAACTCCCTAGCTGACCGGTTGGGCAGGGCTCTCACGTGGCGTCAGTTGCATAACACCGTGCGTAACAAGATTCTGGGCATTTGAAGATTTTAACCGTTGCGGGGCTTTGCGTATTTCGACATCTTGGGTTTTTCCGGATTGTGGGCATCCCTGGACTTTTCGCGATTTTTGGCATTTCGGGATCTTGGTCTTTTCGGTATTTTGGGCATTTCGAGATTCTGTTCCTTTCAGGATTTTGGGCATTTTAGGATTTGGGTATTTCGGGATTTTGATCTTTTCGTGGTTTTTGATCACTTCGAGACTTGAATGTATTTTTGGGGATTTCGACAATCTCGTCATTTCGGGTCTTTGGGCATCTGTGGATTTTGGGTATTTAAGGGTTCTGGTCCTTTAGGTATTCTAAGTATTTTGGAATTTTGGACATTACGGGATCTCTGGGCATTTCGAGTTTTGGGCTTCGGTTATTTTTTCTTTTTGGGCGTTTAGAGATTTTGGGTATTTTGAAATTTTGGACATTTCGTGATTTTGTACATTTTGAAGTGTTGAGAAATTCAGGATCATGGACGGTTCGAAGTTTAGGTCATTTCGAAATGTTGAACACTTTTAGGCTTTTCGAGATTCTGTTCATTTCAGGATCATTTTGGTATTTTTCCCATTTCGGGATTCTGGTCATTTCGCGATTTTTGGTCATTTCGGGATTTTGGGTATTTGGGGATTTTGGGCATTTTGGATTCTGGTCATTTCGGGATTTTGAGTATTTCAGGATTTTGGGCATTTTGGTATTTTGGTCTTTTCGGGTTTTTTTTATTCATTTCGGGATTTTTGATATTTGGGGATTTTGGGCATTTTGGCATTCGGGCTTTTAGGCATTGTGAGATATTGGTCTTGTCGGGATTTTGGGTATTTCGAACTTTCCGGCATTTCGGGATTTTGGTCATATCGCGATTTTGGTATTTTCGGGATTTTAGGTATTTGGGGATTATGGTAATCTCGAGACAGGCATTTCGACATTTGAGGCATTTCGAGACTATGTACATTACAGGATCTTGGGTACTTTGGGATTTTTTATTTCCCGATTTTGTCCCGCTCCCGCCACCGCATCATAATCAAGCAATGTCACCACCATTCGGTTGGCAATGACACCGTTCAATTTATTGTTATCTTACTTTCCTTGAATTGTATGAGCAGTTGGAGAATAGAGACTTGGTTTGTTTGTTTTTTCCTTTCACGACATGTTCATAAAACAATATCAATTTTGTCGACGTCATAACGCACTTCTTCCTGTTCCAATCATGTGATCAGAATTTCAAAGCTAAGGGTCACGCATCCGATTTTCTCCACGAGCAATATACATACATATTTGATACGACAGTTGTTCAGAGTTTAAATATGCTTGCGATGTAGATGTCCGCAGAACATGTAATGACCTAACCTGAGCTAGGGGAAGGTGCTGATTCGCTGTTAAGTTCGAAGAAAGTATGTTCGGAGATGACACGCTATTCTCCTAAATTATAAAATGAATTGTACTCCTGAAAACCACTCGAATAACAAAATCCTTGGCTTCGTTACTTTCTTAATTGAACCCTTCCACCCTCTATATGGAGCTCTGTTACTCTTCTAGCCTCCTGCAGGATTTCGCTCATATCCCCAGAAAAGTGTAAGCATTTTCCCGCTCGTTATGCAGTTTGAATGTTATGAAGATTCTCCCTTGCGATGATAAACATCATAATTATCCTGTCACACAAATGTCCTCAAATGCCCTCTTTGCAAATTTAATCCACTTCTAAATATTTACAAGAGTCGCGGTCGGACGGCATTCATCCTCTCAACAGCTTGGCGCCCCCACACACCATCCATCTCAAGGATCTGCCGCCAAGGGTGTACAGTCTGCGGGTGGAGAGAGTTGGCAGAGGTCGGTCCTGAAGAGATGTCATTATTCTTTGTTCCAAGCTCACTCACCGCTGAGACGAAACGCAATAACAACAAAACAGTTTACCCCGTATTGCTGGTTGATTAAATTTTTTCATCATCTCATCCCCCACACCCCGGCCCACTGGCTTAGCCCAAAGTACACAGCCCCCGCCCCTGTGAAACCCACTCCGACGGGCGCGCACACACACTTCTGGCCTTAATATGTGAAGAATTTATGCAAATTAATGTTTGCTTAAGGATTTTTTGCCGCCCTTATGAGGGAGCCTTTATTTTTGCAATTTTTAAAATGACTCTCCGGTGCCACTATCCCGACATCACCACACGCCTTCCTGCTCGGTTCGGGGGAGTAAATCATTCGGGGAACGAGTGACGTTACAAGTTCATATTGGACGACAGGCAGGGGCGGGGATGCCCGGATCTGTGGGATCTCCAGCTTCGCCCACTTCACCGCAATTCCGTCGCCCTGCGTCGTCATTGAGATGATGGCGCTTGAAACAAAAGGAAATGAAGCGAGAAACACTTCTCGGTTTCGGTTGCTGCTGTTGTGCTGCGATATCCTTGCCACCGTCATCATTTGGCGCGGCACTTGCGATCCGTTTGAGGAACGCCACCGCTGCCGCCTCTGTTTGCGTATGCATATGGAGGACCACCCCCCCAGCAGCGTGAAGAGACGACGCAGTAATAATATCCCTAAATAAATATTTTGTTCCGTTCCGAGCCCGGCGGATTGCGAAAAAATACTGCTAATGCATGCAAATTAAATGTGGCTGGCGCGTCGTTAGCTAGAGCGCTCACTCACCTTGTTGCGTCCTCACCTCATGCCGTCGTGGATGGGGCGGGGATGTAGGACGCATCATTTTCAATGCAAACTAGACCAGCAGCGCCAATGCGGTGGACACAATCGGCGGGTGCAACAAGTCCGCCGAAAACGGCTCGCTCAGATTTCGTCGCCATAAAATACCGGCTGAGTGTATTCCATCACGGGGCGGGAGCTCCGTCAGAACAGAGCAAGTTGCCAAGAGCGGTGGAAATTTATTTCGTCAAATCGAATGCTTTATGTGCATGGCCGTGGATGTGTCGTGTGTTATTGCCGTTTCGGGAACGAGAGACATTTGTGGCGGAGAAAGGACGAGCTCAAGGAATCGCCGGGTACCTGCTGCCCGCAAAGCGAGTTTATGTGCAAACGGAAGACGAAACGTTCGAAGGAAACCGCATTAACTGAGAATGTCCTTTTCAGTCATTACAACCGAATGCCGAACGCCATTCATCCGTCCATGGATCCCCGTGCGCTCAAAGCGAATCGGGGGGCCGGCCACCGAGCGGAAGAGTTAGGGCGCATTACCCTGAGGTCACTGCATTCGAAATGAGCCCACACCACATGGGGAAGGGCGGGCATTCGCGTCGTTGCCGTTGTCGTCGCAAGCCGTGTGGGGGATTGAATTTGGATTCGGATCCGGACTCGGATTCTAAGACCGTTTTCAACCTCTCGCTCCATGTGTCGGAATTGGTCTGGGAACTGCTGGTGTCTCCTTGAAAGGAATATATTTCCGCTAAGGCGGTATATATGGGCCTGTGTGTGTGTGTGTGATTGTACGTGTATGTCCTAAGATGAGATATATGACCGTGGGTTTCTTTTTTATTGCCCCCTCAGCCGAGGGCGCAACGGAGGCGGCAGGGTGGACTGTATCCTGGTTGAGATGGATGTTTGTTTTGAGCTTTCGCCTGTCAGAAGTTAAGAAAGAGGGTATATGAGCGCTCTGTTAGCGAAATCCAATAGGATTATGAGTTCGGAACTCAGCTGGAAATAAAAAAGTGTCCCCGACGATGACGAGGTATACACGTGGACAGTGTAATTTAAGGATCAGCAGGAGATTCCTCGTAAAATATTGTCACATGGGGTGTGTGTCTTTTTCGAAAAACTCCACTGAATGAGAAGCATGCAGGAGAAGGAGCAGAAAATCCGAGCTCACGTTATACACACAAATGCTTTCTTCGTTGCGTTTCGGAGATCGATAGATGGGTGGTCGAAATGAACACAAATTTTTCCAGGGGTTTTCAATTGAAAAGAGAAGAAAATGAAAACGTTCTGAGAACTGTGCTGAATCCGTGGATCTTGGGAGACCTGGTTCACCTCTGTAGGGACTTATTGGAGGCATGTAGAAGATGTCATCCAAAGGGACCTTACCTAGCGATAGAAGAAGAAACATATCTGGAGCACATTTAAAATTTAAACTCAAAATAGTTGAACAGCAGCAAGGAACTGCGAACGAATGTGTAAAAGATTGTCCCCTAAAAGGGCAAGTAGTAGTGTAGTCTCCCAAAAAATCGCCTCAGTTCACTTTTCAGCTCAGCCTCAACGTCTCTGATAACGTCTCGTCGCAGCACATTTTTTACTCCTTACCTCATTGCCTGATAAAAAACCTAAAGGCACAAGGTTGGAACAGAGGACTTAGTTCACTCTCACTCCCACATTGGTTTTGTCCATCGATTAGAACTTAGTGTTCGCTGGCCCGCGAACGTGCTCAGATACCAGAGCATCTGACAGTCCTTCACCCTGTTGCAGTCCTAGAACTTAAGATAACAATAACGGAGGACCTTACTTTTCAATTTTGTCTACCAAATAGTAAGTAAATTTGACAAACTTATGTCTAGCCAACGTCAAAAGAACGCGAACACACTTCAAGTAATTTTTCCCCTCCAAGGACTCTTCCCAAAAATCAGGTTCTTGCGAATTTATTTCAATTTCCCACCACGTTTCAGAGAAATTTATCCAATCACCGGCCGGAAAATCTCCCTGATTGAC
This sequence comes from Eristalinus sepulchralis, assembly GCA_944738645.1. Lineage (NCBI taxonomy): Eukaryota > Metazoa > Arthropoda > Insecta > Diptera > Syrphidae > Eristalinus > Eristalinus sepulchralis. The sequence goes on along the minus strand of OX122885.1, from coordinate 31,350,249 downwards.
GATAACCGTGATCGCACGTCGATCTCTAAGCTCAACACGAACAGACTCACAACCGAGTCGCGTGTGTTTGAGGAGTCTACCAATAGACACGGACAGACGTGAGATTATCGCACCGCCGTTGTAAGACTGCGTGATCTGCTTTATTTCACAAACGTGTCGGCCATAGCGACCAAAGCTTTAGCTACTCGCACTTGTAATGGATCAGCGTAAGTTTCTTTGCATTCCAATGCAACTACATAGATCTGTTCGCATGTCATGCGCAAATCGCCCACTGGTCATTCAACTGTTTTGTAATAGGCTCAGAGCGAAGGTGTAATAAAAATTTGTGTACATTTGAAAAAAGAGACGTTCGACTCGTCGTGGACAATATGTCGCCTCAGCTGAAGGAGAGGCAGACAGAATACCCAAATTGCGAGAGTTTCGAAAAAACCTAATTATCAACAAAATATGACAAGTCTGCATAAAACGCATATTGGTTGAGCTTAACAAAGCGATCTACAGCGACCCCCAGCAAAGGATCGATGGGGGCCAAGATGCCCTTTCCCTCCGTAAAGTATTAAAAATTGGACGGTTTCATTGTTCCATCTTGAAAAACAAGCAAGTAAATGGATTGTATGAAAGCGGATGAAATTCGCGAGAGTGCTTCTGAGATTCTGCGAAATGCAAGTTACACTCACACATAATTGGTTTCGTTTGATTTTTCAGCAGCATTTTATGCAAGCAGTACATAAGTTGGCGACTCTTTTTCAACTGACGGCAATTTTGTCAGCTGTCAAGTGATTAATTTCTAGTTTGGTTTGGCATTTCCACATAAATAGACTGACACTTTTACAATGCTTCCAAATAGTGTGATTTAAACCCAAACAAGATAGATCCCAATATTCATGAGTGACTTTCATTTTGCAATGAAGCTCACTTTTGGTGAAATGGGTACGTGATGAAAATCCTCAAGTGTATGTTGATACACCGTTACATCCAAAAAAACTGACGTTTTGTGTGCTTTTCGGTTGGTGGAAAAATTAGTCCGAACTTCATTAAAAACGATGCTGGCCAGAGCGTCACAGTCATGGTGACTGACTGAACCGTGCTTACTGACTTCATCCACTGAAGAAAGATGATGTGCAGGAACTGTGATTTCAACAATACGGCCCAACATGTCACACAGCTCGTGTCAGAATTGATTTATTGAAGGAAACGCTTAGTAACTGCATAGTTTCACGTTACTGACCCGTAAGGGAATATTTGAGGTAATTTATCTTCGCGAATAAGCCCGAAACAATTGACAACTTAGAGGGCAACATTCGCTGCGTTATTTCCAAATGATTGAAAATGTCATTGAAAATCCGACCTCCAGTTTGGAGTATGTCCGAGCCAACCGTGACGGCAATCGGTCAGAAATTGTTTTTAAGTTATAATGCCAGAAGATCTTTCGAATAGAGTACAATTCAAGTCAATTTAAAAAGTCAGGTTTTTTGTACTCAATTTCAAGTTTGTCTTCCTTCTAAGAAACACCCTATTCGTTGGTATGTACCTAAGTATTAAATAGTTATTCGTCTGGAATATGTTAAGATTGCAAAGCAATAAATTTTCATACTTATATCTCAAAATTCAATGCACCAAATCTAAAGATTCAACATACACAGGGTGAATCATCGTGAGGTTTGATTTAACAGATCACTCAATAAGCCACGAGACATATAGGGGGCGCCACTAACAAAATGTATTCAATTAAATATATTTTTTTGTTAGTGGCGCCCTCTATATGTTCCAAAACTTATTGAGTGATGTTTAAAAAAACACATAAATTTGAAAGTGAGCTTAAGATTTTTACCGGGGTCAAAAAACAATTAATGGCATTTTATTTTCTTAAAATGATATTACGTAAATTTTGGCCATGAATACGTCTGAGGTGGTCAGACGTGAGAGAACAGTAGCACACACAACACGAGTAGTTGTTGAAGAAGCTAGGCCCTGGTCCTTTTTGACTTGTAGTGCCAGTTATTATATATCAGTTATTATCATTATTATAGGCCTGGTATCTCGACGATAACACAAGTAATGTTGGCTCCCAAAGTGTTCCTAAAGATCTGATGCTTAACATAAATCCAGAGAAAACAGTCCAAATGTGCGATTTTGCATGACCTAGGCAGCCAATTTACCATGAAATTGAGTCTCAGCAACATAATTTCACAACCAGGCCATTCTTTCACTCGCTGTATGGCACGTAGTGCCTTGTTGTTGAAAGCAGAGTTCTAATTTCTGGAAGTACATAGTCCGTTTACATGACGCGATAACAGATGTAGGATTTGGTTTAACGTGATCACCTGCCTTAACGGCTTATATAATATCATGCGGTCCATTTTCTCAAAAGTCATAGACAACGCAAGACTAGATGCTTTAGTTAGCCAAGTACCAAATGAGATCATACTTGAGGGACAATCACTCCACCTTGGTATGGAGCCAGGCCTTTCTAAAATCTCTGCCACTCTATGGGCCGCAGCACCCGGTGAAGAATGCAACTCCACACTGAGCCGGGAAAGTCCCCTTACCGCCTGACCTGAATCAGTAGGGTGAACAATCTGATTCAGATCAGTCAGAACGGTACACTAACCTCGACTCTGCTCGCGATATGGGCATTAAACCACAGCCACTACGATACTCTCACAAGGGGGTCTACCGCACGGTCAGGCTGAAACTGAAGTTCCAGGTGCTCCTGACCAGAATATTGCCTCTGGTCAGGCTGTCACTCCCAGTCAGGTTCCCTTAAAGGTAGCTAAGCTAGCTCCACTAATTGGTCTTTGGCTCAATCAGTGATTCCGTATACACATAAGATGCGATAACAGTCACAATTGGCGGTAACGTTTTAATTTGCCTCATTTTTGAATAAATAAGGATCTATGATTTCACTAGAACATAAACCACACCAAGCCGTTGTTTTTTCGTGGATGTTATGATAGCTCTTGGTAGTCTTCGGGTTTTTTTTTTTTTGTAGGAGGTTGGAGTACACTGCACTTGAGCGCTCAGACTCAAAAACTGGTTCATGGCACTACAAGGCAGTAACCTCCGTTTACTGTAGTTTTCTGGCTCTCGCTGCAGACGCAGATACTTCGCCCCTTCCACCTGTTCTTCACAAAATGGTTCGTGGCCATTAGGATCGCAAAAGTTTCCGCCTGGAAGACCAATGCGAAATTACCTAAAGAGGTGTGAAGTCTAATGTTGTCGTCTTCCACGAAAGCACCAGCCCCAGATCCCTCCGTCGTCTCGGAGCCATCCATGAAAATCCGACTTCCCAGTTCAGTTCTTGGCCATAGCCAGTCCTGAACGCAAAGTCCACTTTATATAAGTGACGGAGCTGGACGATGATAGACAAGAATTCCGTCCCCCCGACTTAGACGAGGTCAAGATAGCAATATCGAGACTGAAGTCAAATAAAGCTGCTGGAGCGGATGGACTGTCCGCAGAACTGTTCAAAGCGGCTGGGGATGACCTGGTTGGGCGCATGCACCAGCTCATCTGTAAGATATGGTCGGAGGAAAGCATGCCCGATGAGTGGAATCTCAGCGTCGTCTGTCCGGTCCACAAGAAAGGAGACCCAAGGAGACCCCTTCGACTGCGCCAACTATCGAGGGATAAGTCTCCTTAACATCGCATACAAGATCCTCTCTACCATATTGTGTGAACGCCTGAAACCGTTTGTCAACAACCTGATAGGTCATTAAGAGTGTGGTTTCAGGCCAGGGAAGTTCACCATCGACCAAATCTTCACACTATGGCAGATTCTGGAAAAGAATCAAGAAATGCAAATCGACTCTCACCACCTATTCGTCAATTTTAAGGTTGCATATGACAGAGTGCATAGAGACGAGCTATACAGTGCCATGTCCAGTTTTGGCATTCCTACCAAACTCGTCAGATTGTGTAGGATGACGATGGAGAACTCTCCCTGAGAGAGACCTTCAATGTCAAAAGAAGTTTTAGACAAGGCGATGCGCTATCATATGACCTTTTCAACATCATTCTTGAGAAGATCGTGCGTAACTCACAAGTCAACATCAGAGCCACGATCTTCCAAAAGTCAGTTCAATTGCTAGCTTACGCCGACGATATTGATGTGATTGAACGAACACAGAGAGCCGTCAATGAGGCGTTTGCTGGCATTGAAGCGGAAGCGGCTAAAACGGGTCTGGTGGTTAATGAGGGCAAAACGAAGTACATGCTGTCATCAAGGAAGGACACCCAACTTCGACGTCTCGGACAGAGCGTCACACTAGGCAGCAGAAACTTCGAGGTAGTCAAGGACTTCCTCTACCTCGGCTCCGCTGTAAATCGGAGTCTTTTCGAGAGAAAAGTTCTGCGCGCGATTTTTGGTCCTGTTTGCGTTGATGGCATCTGGAGGAGAAGATTCAACCACGAACTGTATGGGCTGTACAGCGGCATGAGCCTAGTCAAGCGTCTACGGATACAACGCTTAAGATGGCTAGGTCATGTAGAGCGTATGGACACCACAGCTCCGGCCCGAAAAGTCTTCGAATCTGAGCCATTGGGACAACGCAACAGAGGACGGCCCAGGACAAGGTGGCGCACACAAGTGGAGAAGGACCTCAACCAACTTGGAGTGCGCAACTGGCGGCAGCTGGCGAAAGATCGTGCTGGCTGGAGAGGCATGTTGGTTGAGGCCCAGGTCCACCCCGGACTGTAGCGCCACAAGAAGAAGAAGAAGGAGCTGGATCATTGGTGACCCTGCATCAGACGGCATGTCCATAAGGCTTGTGTCATAGGAGATGCTGTGCGCGAGGTCATCAAAGCTCCCGTGCAAATTGAACCAAAGACCATTCCTTTTTACTCGGGAGATGGCCTTGATTGTGCAGCGCATAATGTAAATGTCAAGAAGAGGGAGATTAAGCAATGAATCAAGAGCGGAGCCAGGCGTGCTGGGGAAAGCCCCTGTGCAGCCGCGACAAACCGTTCTTTGAAACTTGGTGAAAGCAGCAGTTACGTATTTACGCGAAACTATGTTCCACCAAACGACTGATGCATAGGAGAGAAGGTGTCTTATCATTGCCGTATAGATCCACACAGATCTTCTTGGTCATAGATCCCAGGTTTTACCAAGAACTCCCTTACACTGCCAGAAAACTGAAAGCGCTCTGAAGGTTTTCGTCTCAATGTGTCTTTTCCAAAGAAGTTGCTTATCAGCCGAAATTGGCAGAGATGGGCCTTAACATTGAACAAAGTGTTGTCCTTCCAGAGCCCGATCACTGAAAAATATTACACAATTCAAAATTTTGTGCCAAGATAGCGAACACGCCAACTAAGGTGCTGAGAACGACGACGAATCGATTAATCACGGTCTTTGCGTACACTTTTAGCTACAGCAGCTGTCGAAACATCGTAGATAATAATGTTAACTGGTACTCAAGTTTGCGAATCATACTGGCAACAGTGGTTTCAGCGGGCCAATTAGGCCTCGAACCACGTGAGAAACATATATCACAGAACGCTGATTTTCGTAACACAGCTGAACAACTTGGAGACGCTTTTGTGGTGTGAGTCCTTCCACGAAAACTTGCCAAACGATGATGAGCGCAAATGACAAATAAATTTGATTGGAATCACCCATGATCTGTCAAAAAAAGCCTCTAGAAAATCAAACCTCACGATGAAGCACCCTTTATGGCCAAACCTTGCCAACACACTACATATATCCTCAACATATGCGCTTCGAAATTGCTAGCCACCAATCGCTATCTTAATCTTAAGCCAACAGTGTGTAATGTGAAACAGTGCGTAGGTGCGTTGGCATCAATTTCAGATTCAAACTGAATGTTCGTCCCTGAACAGAGAAATTTGAGGAGTTTTCCTTAAACAATTAGTACTCATGGAGTGCTGTCAGCAACTCAAAAGAGGAGGTGTCAAAACGACCGACTTTTGGAATATGAGTTCTTCGATTTTAACTTTTTTCGACTTGTCCCTCTGTGCGGCGTTCAACAAGGCTATCCAGATATGACTGCTTTCTTTTGGATTCCAGAGTGCCAGTCCAGAAATGCTAACACCATACATTTCTTTCGTGCAATTATTGATGTTTCCTCGTCTCCCTTTGCATTAAAGGTGACATTGCCGTTTCCAAAGTGTTTTTGAGCTTCTCGTCTACAGGCTTGTGGTGGAACTGGGAAATTAGAGCTACCCCACCACCTATAAGGCTGACAAGATCCATAATTTTTAAATTTATTGTAAACCGCGCCTGCTAATCTAGGTTTTCCAAAAATTAGTCAAAAAGCGCTAGTTTGTTGCGCCATAAGTGTCAGTGCTCCACAAACGCTTCATAACCTGTCCGTCTGTCAAATCTGCGGCAGTTATGCGACAACACTGGAAATGTCATAGAAGCACGGCAATTGGAGGCTAAACATAAAGCTCCACGTCTTGTTGTGGGATGATCTTCGTCGTTAGCATTACTTCTCTAACACCACCACCTACTGTAAACGTAAAAAAAACGCATTCTTATCATTCTTATCCCTCCCCCGAGACTCATCAAAGTCTCCCCGGTCAGACCTTGGAATGTCAACGCAATTGAGTTCACTGAATTCATTAGACCCCAGTGCAAGGTCACCGGTAAGTCGGAGAGGTCAATGTGAAACGAACCCTTTCGCTGTTCTGTTTGTGTATCTTCTTCCGTTTATTGGCACCCCAATCAAGTTCAAGGAGCACAACAACTCGTCGCCACAGAGACAACGGAAAACGGAAACAGTCGCCGCAACAATAAATTCATTTCTCTTCATTGTTTTCGTTTTAGCTACACTTGGTGTCTCCTGTCTCGCCAACCCGTCCAATGGCCTCTGCGGGCAGCGGATAGCCGCTCTAGTGTCGCTAGTGTTCGACAATCGCGCCGTTCCGGAGTGCATTGGGTACTGTACTCGAACCGAAGGTAGATCGTCTCCGGCGATACATATAATTTGAATTTATTTAGCATTCATTAACCCAGTACCTGGAGAGGTTATGATTAAGACCAGCGGCAGCAACGGCCACGGCAGCGACGGCGGCGGTCAGTTAGCCCCATTTACGACAGACTGTGGGAACCGCTGGAATTTTAATTCCATTTCGTCTTCTTTCTCTCGTCTCATTTTTTTTTTTTGTTCTTCGTTTATTTTCTCTTCCGCCTGCTCCTGTCCCCGCTTTGGGTTTGGAAATTTTCTTTTCGTGGGTATCTTTCGTCTTTAATGCGTTTCCATGCAAACGCACCTGGAACTCGTAGACACAAATTGCAGTCGAGACTCGGTTGAGATATGAGATGGTCAACCGGCACCGAAGTCACTGACTTATCAATTTATGGCTTTCTGTGGGGAAGGAAGGAAGGGATTATTGAAAGGTTGAATGAAATGCTAGAAGGGGTGACACTCGATAGGCATGGGGTCACACAATGCGTTCATGTAGCTGTCCCATGAAATGTACATGTTCATGGCAAATCTCCCACTGGGCACTAGGTAGTTGGGCGAAGTTGCACCAGCGAGGGCATCTGGGTGGAAGCCATTGAAGGACATCGCTGATGTAATTGACTGGATTCAGCTGCACGCAAAAGGATATGAACGGAATCTTGCTGAAACCTTTGTGATACCTTGTCAGAAGCGGCTTAAATGGGACTGGCGGTAAATGAGGGAAAAAAACTCTATGCTGTCAAGAAGGAGTACCGTGCAACATCGACGGAAAGAGCCTCACAAGGGGTAGTCAAGGACTTCGTTTACCTCGGGACCGCAGTAAATTTGGACTGCAACATCAGCACCGAAATCAAGCGCAGAATTAGACTTGCCTTGCCTTGACTTGGGCTCAAGAATCAGTTGAGTAACAAAGCCCTCTCTCAAAAAAACCAAGCCGGCTATATATGACGCATTGTTAGCCCTGCTGTCCTGATTATGGTGAAGAGACTTGGACTTGAAAATCGGTCGAGGAAACCCTCGATCTTTGTTTGGACAGTTTGGACAAAACTTTAATCAGAACTTAACGAATGTCTGTAGGGCAGATTAAAAGAAGAAGGTGACTTATGGAAGTCTAGGGACTTCATAATTTAACAAAACCTTATAAAACCTTCGACAAAACATTGAAGACATCTACGTGAAGCCTTGGTGAAACTTGACGAAACTTTTATGTAATCATGACCAAATCTCCACGAAACTACATATAACCAACTGCTCGTGAAACTTGTACGCGTCCTTAGTGTAATCCTCATGAAAACGAAACGCTCATGAAAACTTCACGAAGGCTCGCTAAAGCTAAAACGAATTTTCAACGAAGCTTGAACGATGTCATGGGAAAACTTGAAGATAGGCAGACAACGATGAAGTTACTTAAACAGCCGTTGAATGAAGAGAAAAATGAAATGGAGCGATTCTGTCACTGAACCGACAGCTGACACGTACCTACAACTGCCCATAAACGGGTAAGTCCTCTGAAGGAGGACCCCAAACTCGACTTGGGCGTGAGTATCGCGGCAGTGGTGGTGAGATGGAGACTTCCTTTGTTTAACCGATCGGTTGCTAGCATTCGTAGCAAACACATTCAGACCACAGCACCGGTCTCATGCCAAGCTGCGAACAGAATCCCAGACAAGTTTCATGCCCCATCTGGCGCCTTTCCCTTTTGTCATTTCGACTCCCACTGTACATCTTCCCATCACGCTCCATGCCAATATTGGACTCCCACGTTTGGACACGTTTCACTTAAAAGCGATTACCAACAGCAAGTGTCGCCGAGATGTCGATTTATCATCAAGTAACATTCACACCTTCACCGCCACCCGTTACCCGCCTCCACGCACCACCCGCCAACCAACCGAGCCACCGTCAACAGTCAACAGATAAAGATGTCAAGTGTATTCTGCCCTGTCAGCGGTGTCAAGATTCCCATGTCCAGTCCGTAGCACGACACAGAATTACAGGTCAAACGCGTACTAATTTAAGGTAAAACTCTCACGGCGAAAATTAATCACAGAGCAGCACACAATCGGATGCCACATCCACACCTAGCCGCGCCGGGCTCCGAGAGGTAGGTACCATCCTCAATTGAGCAGTCAGTGCGCGTACGCGTTTCAGTTGTAGGAGCGATAGCTCTTCTTGCTGCTGCTGCTGCTGCTTCAAAAATTCCAACAGCAAGCGATGGCGGCTGTGGTGGTGACGATGTCGGTGGCGGCAGCCGCAATACTCGTAGCACGCAGTAACCACCTTCGGACATGTCTACCTATCCGGGAGCGCATGCAGGAACCATTGCGGGCCCCCTGCGCGGACGACGGACGGACCTTCATCGCGCAGCCTAAGCAGGCCAGGCCAACCGTAAAACGCGATGGATGGATGGATGGATGGATGGAAGATACACGGCGGACGGAGCCAAATCAAGCCAAGCCAAACCGAAGACGAAACTCGAACGAAAACAAATAAAAATCGGCGCAAGAAACATGAAGACATTTCGACGATTGACGGGTTGGTGGACACGGCCGCGGCGCGGACGGCACGGCGGCGCAGACCAGCCTCATTAGGAATTCTGTGCTGCCAAACGCAGAATAGGCGATTTACGAGTTTCAAAAGATGTCACAGAGAAGACAAAGTCTCAAGGTATTCCTCGCACTGCCGTTGATTTCCCATATCCCCCCATTGACAAATCAAAAGCCACACGGCGGGGGCCCATCATAGAGCGCTGTGTGTGCGCGCACGCCTGTACCTCCGTTGCTGTGGTCATTTTGGGGCTAACCTTGCTCTCTAGTTCGCATACACCTGCGCGTCGCGTCGCCACTCCTTCACCCCGCACACCTGGGGACCCGGGCCGCTGCCCCTGCTACAGTTTCTCACATGTGTCGCCGGAATGTATCGACGACTTCGCTAGATAACGTCGCATCGTTTATCTATTGATGGCACTCTAAACTGTTCATTTATGGGATTTTTAGAGCTTTGTGCTATTTCTGGCCGTTGTTCTCGATTCTTTTCTCTCGTCTCGCTGGCCTAGGGAGCCGCGGAGATACGGATTTGGGTACCGTTTGGTTTGGATTCTTTTTTTGGTCGTTTTTTTTTCTGCTTCGGGAGGGTTTCACTTTGTCATTTTGGTGTTGGCATTGTTATCGCGACCAGCAGCGCTAGGCAAGTGGACTGGAATGGAGCACAGACTCGACCTTTTTTTTTGTCTTGTTTTTGGACAATGGCCTGGCTTCCTGAGCAGAATAACCATAAGAACTGTTGTATCTGCCCGCAAGTATCTCGTGGGTTGGTCTGGTTCTTGTTGGTTTTCTCACATTTTATTGCACGTTATGAGATGAACTAGAAAGTACCGTACCGCTGTTGCGTGGTGTGACGTCAAAGGTGTGGTGGGGTTTTTTTCTGTTTTGGAATAATTTTCAAATTTAGCGGTTCCGTCCCCCCAAGAGAGCTATTTATTAGAAATGTGAAATGCAGGGGAGACAACAATTTTTTGTAGCGAAACTTATGGTGCCCAGGGGTGGATTTTGTTGAAGGTTCTGAAAGATGCATGCGGGCGCAGAATGTAATTGCGTTTCAGAAGCTATTTATATTTATATGGAATGTACAAAGATTAAGTCCCAACGTTCATTCTCAGCTATGAAGATGGTAACTGAACCCTTTAATCATTTCGGAAACATTCTTTCATCTGAATCGCTGCAAGCTCTATTTTTGGCAACGCTCTCAAGGTTGAGTGGGACTTAAAGGATTTATTGAACTCTGAATATTCAGGGCTTAACAACGTGGTCCAAGGCGTTAAGGAAATAATCATTGAATAGACTCAGAACTGATTTGGCATCACAGTCTCCAATCTCAAGTAAACAAATTCTTGACGACCGCGACGCCTGAACTTAGAGGAGTGCTGAAAAAGTTTTCGAAAAACTGTCACAGAATGTAATCGGTTGAACGACGCCAAAAAGGAAAACTCGTGGTTAGACGTTGGAGGCATACTAGGCAACGCAACGAAAAACACCGACTTCGCGAACAGAAAAAGCAAGAATATACCAAGCTCGTGCTTTGAATGGTGCTACGGTCTGTAGTCTGAAAGATTGTCAAAAGGCAAAACAGTTATCCTTTAGATATAAATTTTGAACAGAACCAGCCTAAATTAGAGTCGTAATTGATGCTGGAAGTTTGATGAAATCACTCCTACAAGCTTTAAAATGTCGAAGATCCTGGCACCGCGCTTCATTCAATTTGGACGACGTTGGACAAGAATTCCGTCCCATCTTCTTTTTCTTCTTGTGGCGCTACAGTTCTGAGTGGACCTGGGCCTCAACCAACATGCCTCTCCAGCCAGCACGGTCTTTCGCCAGCTGCCGCCAGTTGCGCACTCCAAGTTGGTTGAGGTCCTTCTATACTTGTGTGCGCCACCTTAGCTTGGGCCGTTCTCTGTTGCTTTGTCCCAATGGCTCAGATTCGAAGACTTTTCGGGAGCAGTGGTGTCCATACGCTCTACATGGCCTAGCCACCTTAAGCGTTCTATCCGGAGACGCTTGCCTGGCGCATGTCGCTGTACAGTCCATAGAGCAGAGTTGTAAAAAGTTAAGTACTTTTAGTACTGGAGTTAATTGACTAAGAAGACTCTTCTTTAGTCGTTTAACTTATAAGGGTACTTAACTAAAAAATTGTTAGTCAGCAGTTAATACTAAATTTTTAACTCATCAGTCAATAGAAGCAATTAATTAACTGCAGTACTTTTAACTACAGTACTTTTAACTGCGGGCAGCTTTTAGTCACTTGTCACTAAGTCAAAATCCAAACCAAAATCTTCTCCAGTACTCTTAGGATCGCCGAAACTCAAGCCTATTTTGAGGCCAAAGATAAATCGTCCTATAAACAAGATATCGAAAAGTTAGAGCGGCGTTGGACTGATTATATCACTCTTACAAGAAATTTTGTTTATGAACAAAGTAGGATTTTGTCTAGATAAAATGTTTTTATTGGTTAGTCCCGGGACTTATTGAGTGAAGTGTTTAGAGGCCTATTTAGTTTTTGGTTTTCCACAGATGACGCAAAACAATGTTTGCATTCATCGAAACGAAAACGGCCAAAATGGGTGTGACGATAAAATGAAGTGTCCGCTGCCACCGAGGAAAGAAACACATCATTGAGGCCTTGGATGGAGCAAAGACTTTGATTAAACCAATGACAACTATATCTGTACCGAAATCAAGCGCAGGATCACTCTTGCCAATCACTCATTCTTTGGGCTTAAGAGGTGATGAGTAACATAGCCCTCTCTCGAAGGATCAGACTAGATGAGAATCTTTTCAGTCTTGAATCCGACTAGAATAGACCACATCAGATCAGACTAGACTAGATCAGAATCTTGATTTTGAAAGCGGACGAGGAAGTCTTGTCGAGGGTAAACTTCCACAAGCGATTTTTGGACGTGATTTCTTTGATGGCATCTGGAGGGGACTCGCTGCCAAACTGCAATTTTGTACTAAGTCAAGCCACTATGGACACAGAGTTTCGGATGTCTAGACTGTGTAGAGTGCGGAGACCAGACAACTTCAACACGAAAAGTCTTTGATTTTCAAGCCAAAGGGGACATTCTCACCTAAAATGACGAGAGATGGAAAGGACTCGGACGCCCTGCAACTTCAAAATATTTGCATTGTGGTTCAACTGATCAATTCCCTGTTGGTCTCTAGAATAATCTGCAAATCAAAACCAACCCAATTGATGATCCACCACTTGTCCTAATTCACAGTGCAAAGTGGCTCCTTCCAGTGACTGGTCAGAAATGTTTCCAGTCGAACAGACCTTGAAGCAATGAAGTGTTAAAATTGAACTGCATCAAACGTCAGGGATTTCAAAAGAATCACCCACCACTGAACAACTGGTCACAGTCCACCCCTGATGCGACACAAGCACTCATTTCTCTTTTGAATGGTGTATTAAGCGAATCCGGATCCCCTGAGTTACGCACTTCCTCCACGATTCCTCGGCTTATGGTTATCGCGCACCCCACCCCCGAAACCACTTCACAGATCCATTTCTTTCGCCACACACACATACACACACGCATCCGCTTACAATGGTTATTACTATCCATCGATGGACATAAAATTGAGCAACCAACGTCGTCGACGAGGAGAACGAAGAGAATCCAAAAAAAAAAAAATAACATCATGACCCAAAACGAAACACTGAAACAAATAAAAAGGAAATCCACACAGTGGTCATCGGGTGAGATATGCCTCATCCCGGTGTCCGGCAGTTCATTGGTGGGCCGTTGATGGGCCGACCAGAAATGAGTTTCATTTTGTGAAAAGCCTTGTGTACGCTCCAGCCATCCATCCAGGCTGCTCTAAATTAAGTGAGGGTTTGCCATTATTGAGGATATTACCTATTTCGTTGAGGGAAAACCAGATAAAGGTCCATCTCACACGCCACGCATTCAGTTGAGTATGACGGCGCTGCTGTCGGCCCCCACCTCCGCCCCACTCCTCCGCCGACCACCTCCCACATATCGGCCGCCTGCTACTCATGCATAATTCAATAAAATTCAGAATGATTATTCTTTATGGGGCTGTTTATTTATCTTCGCCGCAGTTTTTTTTCCATCTCTCTGTCCTCCGCCCCTGCGTCGTTCCGCCGTCCAGTGGCTTTCTTCAAGGAGTCACAAGGATTCGCTCGTCCGCTTGTGTGTGCGTGTATCTCTGAGTTCATTTATAATACTCCGGTTTGTGGTCAAATTATCATCTCTGTTTGTTTTACTTTCCAATATTTCATTTGTTGATGGAATGATGGCGGGGAGGGGGGTGGGCTCCAGCTATTCTCTCCCCCACCCGAGACGCTTTAATTTTGTGACTGCCGAAGAAGCATTTAAGAGTCGCGCTGATTGCATGCCATGGTGGTGGACTTCCTTCCGCGGAGTGCCGGAGCGATGGTGGAGCGAGGGCATTGCTGCGCCACTCTATGCTAATCACCACCTAAATTCGTCCGGACATCCATAAATCTGTGGAACAGAGCTCCACCAAGCTGAGCGTTTTTTTTTTTTTTTTTGTTTTTTTGTTTACCTCTCGGTCTTGTGGTCTTTGCGGTCTTCCGGGAGAGTGACGGACGAACAAAGGAACACATCATGACGTAGATGCATTTTTACCGGCCGAGAGTTTTTCCACACCAGGCCGGAAGAATATTTCTTCAGTCAGGGTCCCTACCGACCTTCCGACCTGCAGCAGACTGCTAGCTGGTAAAGTTGGCGAAAGGAACGAAGGATTTGATTCGAAATGACGTCTCGTGGTGGACGAAAAAATATGTTGATTGCGATCTGGACATGAGTCGTAAATGTTGTTTGCAACGAGTGCCGCGCATGCAGAGGCAGGTCGCCTGGAACAGCGGTTGATGGTGCCAATTGAAGTGGGATTGTAAATTTGGAAATTAGTGGGGGGCCTTTTCAAGTCTCAGGAAACATAGCGCAGAATGCAGTCTGAAAACAGTCCCAAGATTGACATTGAAGCAATGAGTGAAAGTTAACAGTCAACTGCAATGAAAGACCATGTCGGCTATCTCATGCGTAAAACTTTACGATAGGGTATAATATGCAACAAATTACGTCACGACGTTTTTATGGTTCCGTTTTCACAAACGAAACTATTGTGGTATCAGCATGTCCGTCCATCCGACCGAGCGTCTTATTTATATTGAATCGACAGGATTTTCGAAAAGGATTTGATCTTTCCTATCGAGTTTTTTGGTTTGAACTACCGTTATCCTTGCAATTTCTACACAAATGTACAGAAGAACTTGAAGAAAAAAGACACAAAAAATGGGTCCAAAGGGATCTTTCTACTAAAATTGATTTCAGCTTTCTGAACTTAAGTGATCGCTTAGGATGAGCCCTGGTCCATGTTGGATGTAACTAAATTATTATTACTTCTGGACTTCAGTTTGGTATTTTTTAGGCAAAAAAAGGTGGACCATCAAAGTACGATTTGTTAAGAGTCTCTTTCTTTTGAAAATCTCTTTCACAGCATTAAGGAAGACTCAGTAAAAGACGGAAATATACATTGATTGAAATGTTTTTAGATATCGCTGATTTACGAACAACGGATCTAGACGAAATAAGGAGTCGCACGCATCGATTGGAATCCTTCACACACAATAACCACCGTGGAATTGCTTGTAAGCCAATGCAAATATACTCGTATTTTCATCTATATAATGCAATATCACCCCAATTCACTTCAAGAACTTGTTAATGAATTTGGGATTAGATCACGAATTGCTTGGATGGTATTGGCCTAAAGCACCTATATCGCTTAGGTATTATCGACATAACATCGGTCCTTTACAATTTTCTCGCAAAAATAAGTCAAAATGCGTCAAATTGCAGCTCCGATACAGCCACTTGACATCACAAGGAGGGCTGATAATACGACTTTGAGAATTTTATCGGCAAACGATGGCATGGGCTGTGTGGCGAATTGGTGCGAAATCAGTACATGACCCAATGGTCATTCAAAGTCATGTCTTTTAGTACAAAAAAGTCGGTAAACATGGCTTTGTAGCGGCCTCCGTTGTTTGAAACAATGCTTTATGTTTATATGTCCAAATTGAATCTTAGGATTGGGTACGTGGCTGCATTTAAGTTTTGTGATTAAAATATGCATCTTTACATTTGATTGTAAATCTAATTTGTTGCGTGTGTCAAATACCCACTTGTGCTGTAGTTTATACCATCGAGACTGCGAGAAAAACAAGATTTGAGAAGATTCAACCACCATGACTCTTCAGCCAGTACCATATCTCGCCAGCTGCCTCCAGTTGCAGTCTCCAAGTTGGTTGACGTCCTTCTCCACTTTTGTGCTCTATCTCAGCCTAGGCCGTCCTCTGTAGCATTATCCCAATGCCTCGGTTTCGAAAACTTTTCGGGCCAGAGCGGTGATGTCCATATGCTCTACATAACCTACCCATCTTAAACATTGTATCTCAAGACGCTTGACCGGGCGCATGCCGCCATACAGCCTGTAGAGTTCGTCGTTGAATCTTCTCTTCCAGATGCCCTCAACGTAAAAAGGACCAAAAGTCACTTGCAATCGAGTGTAGCACGTGTACTTTTCTTTGTTATTTTTTTATTCATTAAAAACTGTGTGTTGTTTTATGAGACACTGGTGCTGCGACATGACATACAGCGGCATCTGCATCGCCACGAAGGAAGCCTAGTGACCGAATTGAATTCGTAAGGAAGTTGTTGAACCCACCCTAGCTGACTTTTTTTGTACAACCGTACATTGAGCTGGGACATTGTTCTCTAATTGTGTGGAGCATGCATGAGCAAGTCCCTGAATATAGAAGGGGCTCCACTAACAAAAATTATTCATTTAATATTAATTTTTGTTTGATAGTGGCGGCCCCTATATGTACCGGGACTTATTCAGTGATGTCTTATTAGGACCCAGTCGTCAAAAGATTTTGGAGCCGGCAATCAATTAAATACGTCTTTGGGTGGGCGGTGAGAAATCGGTCCTAGCCGATGGTGATGTGACGCTCAATGTAAAGTCAACCAATTGGCTCATTCACAAGCTATGTCCGATTTTTACCTACCTTCGGGAGTTGTCTGGTGCAGAATTTTGAAGTCAAGTGGAAACCGCAGTAAAATCGTCCTCAAAGCTAGGATACAGGAATCGAAGATTATAAACTTATTATAAGTACGACTTCCGTAAGTTAAGTAAAGGGTGATTTTTTAAAAGCTGTAGGAAAGTTAAAAAAAACACATAAAATTCAGAAAAATGCATGAAATCTTTATTCGAATCGATAGTATGGTCCATATAATTTAATGTTTGAAGATTATTTCATGCAAATGTTGACCTTGACTGCCCCTTAAATGGTTCATCCGCGAAGTCCAATTTTGGCATACTCTTTCCAACATTTCGGCCGGTATCTCACAAATAAATGCTTCAGTGTTGTCTTCCAATGCGTCAATTGAAGCGGGCTTGTCTGTATAGACATGAGCTTTAACATAGTCCCACAAAAAGAGTCTAAAGGCGTTAAATCGCACGAGCTAGGCGGCCAATTGACCGGTCCCAAACGTGAAATAAAATGTTCACCGGACTCGCCTCTCAATAAGTCCATTGGTGCGCGTGCTGTGGCGGCATGTGGCACCGTCTTGGTGAAACCACATGTCATGCAAGTCAAGCTCTTGCATTTTGGGCAAAAAAAAAGTTGGATATCATCTCACGGTAGCGCTCACCATTCACAGTTACGTTTAGATCCAATAACGACACCAGCCCATAAACCGCACCAAACTGTGACTCTTTGTAGATGCATTGGTAGCTCCTGCAATGCTTCTGGCTGATATTCACTCCAAAATCGAAAATTCACCTTTTTTACGTACCCATTGAGCCAAAAATGAACTGACCTTAAAATGAAAGAAGCGCGCGATGAACTTTCTTAGCAGAGCACACATTTTGATAGTAAAATTCAATAATTTGCAAGCGTTGTTCGTTTGTAAGACGAAGACCAAACTGAAGACTTTTGACAGTGAAACAAAACACGAAACGTGCGTCAGCTGTTTAAACCAGTGTTGCCAAAAAGATAAAAGCTAAAAATTCAGCTTCTATAAGTGGATTAGACACTTACAGACATGGAGGTTTTATCAAAGAAAATGTACCCTTTCATGACATCCATTGTACAAATTCATTTCCATCTACTCACAAATCACAAAAAAATGGAAATAGAGGCAGCTTCCTGAACCAGTGCACAAAGGGGAGAGACTTGTCCGAACGCTTAGTAATAAATGAGTGACACTACATCCCACAAGGCACCAGAGTCTAGTTTCTTTAGCAACTACTCGTGTTGTGCTTGCCATAGTTCGCTCATGTGTAAAGGGGACCACGACCTTTCGTCGACTCCGAATGGCGAGATTTGTGAAGCTTTTCATAGACAATTAGTACTCTTGGAGTGTTGGCAGCAACTCGAAAGAGGTGAAAAATTCGAGGTGTTCAGTCTGGGAATAGAACCCGGAACCTTCGCGTGTGGGTCGACGCACGTACCCACTACTCCAAAGCGACCTTGTTCTTGCCAAAATCTTTTGCACGGTTTGTGTACGAGCTGCAGCTCAAGTTCATGTCCATGTTACAATCTAGTTTCGTCTCCAAGTCTTTGTTCTTGATTGTTTTGGTCTGCGACTTTTGGGGTTGTTATTTGTTCATTTTTTCTGGCGAGTTTGAAGCTGGAACGAGCCTATTTTGTTTTGTGTGTAAATGTTTACTTGATTGACTCCTGCCGCTACCAACTATCCAGATAGATACCAAACAGACCTTAAGATCCTATTCTCGTCAAATCAACAATGACTTGCCCCCGGAATAAAGTCTGCTCATATCCTCTAACCAAAGTCCTACCCTCCCCATTAGTAGGGTTGGGCAGCAATGACAATCTACCTTTCATCTGCCGCCAACACTTCAACGGCGCTGTCCAATGTGACAATCCCCATCATCCTAGGCCGCCACTCAGTCCCGCTGACCGGTGATTTATTCGCATAGCAGTCCCCGCCGAATATCGATTACCCCCCTCATTACGTATTCAAATAACTCCATTACCCGTGACAGTGCAATCACTCAATCGCCACAAATTGTGCACGAAATATAAATCATTTGAGGCCGCGTGCGGGCGTCACGCATATGTAATGCACCCAAAGAGGGCGCATGACGCGCCGCCGCCATCGTTGCATCCACAAACGAACTGGGCGAAGATCATCCCCAGACCCCGGCCCAATCGGCCCTCGCCATCTCGAGGCTTGTCACCGCTCAGCCGCCGCACCGACTGTATCCCATTCGCGTCACCCTATCAGCGATCAATTAATTATGAATCAGTAGCAAGTAATTACATGATAAGTGCGCGATGCATTCACTCCGCATTCAGCGTCCGTCGGCCACTCAGCGCAACAGCTGGAGAAGGAAATCGCCGCTCTGCCCGCCCCGCACGCATCTAAAATATTAATCGCTGCGATAGATTCGTAGCAGGACTCGCAGATGGGGTCTGAGCCTGAACTGCGATGAAGACGGCGCTAAGCCCGATGCAGGCATCCACTAGACGCAATCAAGTGCCGAGTCTGGAATTAATTTCCGTGGAACCAGTGCGCTGTCGACACTGGCCATGTCAAGTGAAGCCGGGAAATGCCATCAAAGTCCTTTTACGGCCCGCCGTGTATGATGTCGGACCGCATTTTTGTACAACCCGAGCATTCTTGTAAAACGAATAGGCCACCGGATTCCGATTTCGAATTCGACTCCACTCGGGCCGGCACTCCGGTGGCGTTTGCCGCGAGCATCCTCGCGGTATAGCTTCCCGGTGATGAGGGCCTGATTAACGTTCGATTCACACAATCCGTATCAATGTGGAACTGTTGGACACTGGCGGAGGCACACAAGGAATTAGCATTTGTTCGGAGCGATCACAATCTGAGCATACTAATTGGTTCTCCGCCGGCCGGAGATGGGGAGATTCATTCATCGGATCGGCGCGCTGCGCTGTCGTTGCCGTCCCCGATGCATCGCAGAGCCGGCACGACCGACAGACAGGCAGACGAACGGATGGACGGGTAACAAGGTATCATTACACGAGTTGCGCGCCTACTGCAGGTGATTCTCGTATTGATTCGGCTTAATTGTGTGCCATCGTCTGCGTCTGCTCTCAGCCAGAAGGATGCGTCCCCACTCTGGGGCGATATGTTGTTCTGCGTATGTTCGCAGTAGGTATGTCATTAGCGACAGCAGCATTGTTGCCATTGTGAACATAGATGCGAATTGTTTCGGATTTCTTCAGTTCGCTTCAGTCCGTGAGCACTGGCTCCCATCCAGCCAGAGATACCGAGATACCGGGCGGTCGTGCTATTTTTATTGCATTAATGTGTGAGAAATCAGCGATAAGTCGGCGATATGGCGAACGTTATTCCCATCATTAGAGGGTGTCCCCACCACTCGCACGATGTGAGTGGCTGCGTCTTGTGGTAATGAAGTCATGCGGGGCGGCTTAGGCGAGCTGAATGTAGTTATTAACGAGATACTTGGGAATGGATGCGTTTATCGTGCACGCAGGTGGAGGGCGCTGTGCTGTGCTTATCGGTTTGCTGTTGCGTGTGTGCGTTATTGTTTGTTTTCGAAGATGATTGCTGATTGTCACGCAAGTTGCGAGCTTAGACCTTGTGATGGTGCAGCTATTGGGGGACGCAGTGAATCATTTCTATGCTTTCCTAACTAGCTTTTGTTCCTCTTATTCTTATACTACCATCTGCAGTCAAATCAGCCGCGCGTTCGCTTTCCCCGTTGGTTGTACAGATGGACTCGAGTTCGAATATAGCTCTGAGTAAAATTAAGCTAAAGTGGATAAGATGGCGGTCCACAAGACTACACTTCTCTAGCAACTAGTCGTGCTGGGCTTGCTTTGGTTCTACCACAAGTAGACGCGACCTACAGTACGTTGGCGTTTTTTAATGGCGAAATTTGAGAGGTTTTTCAGTGTCGTCAGCAACTTGAGAAAACCTAGATCTTCAGTGTGTGAACCTACCCAACATGTAAAGATATCGCTCAAGGAGTAAGAGAATGACCAAAGAAGGAAAAAAATTGTAGGTCCTTTCGTTCAAGAGTTTAGTCTAAAAGATATGTCTGCGCCACCCTGATTGTATATTTCTTTAAGGAAATCCCCTACTTGTGGGATGAAGTTCTTTTTTATTGGGTCTAGAACTTAATTCGTGCGGCTTACTAAGAGATGTATTATGCCACTGGAACATGCATTGGAAAGCTACTGTCATTGTACGTCATTTCAGTACGAATATATGTTTTTTTTCAATCAAATATGTCGAACTTTGTGCCTGAAAAAGTGTTTTTGTGGGGAGTTCTTCTTGAGTACTTCAGTATGAAGAATACTGCTGCCGAAAGTCATCGTATTTTGGTGAAAGTTTACGGTGAATATGCGCCAGATGAGCGAATGTGCCAAAAGTGGGTTGCCCGATTTAAAAGTGGTGCTTTTGGCGTGGGAAACAATGAACGTTCTGGGAAGTCAAAAAAGTTTGAAGATGAAGAACTGGAAGCATGATGATTGTTTGTAAAAACAAGAAGATATCGCACAATCATTGGGTGTCACTCAAGCAGCAATTTCAAAACGTTTAAAAGCAGCTGGAATAATGCAAGTTACGCCATCTGTTAGCAAGCCACCCGAATTGAGTTATAGACAAAATAGCTTTGGTGAGTCTTAAACACAGCACTTTCGACATAAGCCCTTCGAGGGTTCCTGGTGTGAGCTTACTCGGTTTTGGCCCGTCCAACTTATAACTTGTATGGAAATGGATTTATCACTGATCCCAAGTCCCGGTGGCAAAAGTGGATCATGATTGGTATGGATGCACATTCCTAGAAGTGCATCACTCTGTCAATGACAATGAATGAACGGATGGATGAGGGATGACCAATTCTATTGCCAGTTAGTCAGCCAAGTGTGCTGAATCCATTGTACACGAAAGTCCATACAATAATTCTGGTCTTCGGGCATCAAAGTTCGGCATTCTTCGTTGCCGCCCTCATTCTCGTTGAGCAACATGGATAAGGGTACATCGCAATGCTGTCACACATCCTTTCCAATTGTTTTCTGGCAGTGTAACTCCCTTACACTGTTGTTAAAATTTGGGGCCTATCACCAAAATGATCTGTATGGATCTATAGGCAATGATAAGACTATGCATCAGTCATTTGGGGGAGCAAGCTTTTGCGAAAAAAAAAGTGTTTCAAAGAACAGTTCGTCTCGGCTGTACAGGGCTCTTCCCTAGCACGCCTGGCTCTGCTCTTGATGCATTGCTTAATCTCCCTTCCCTTGACATCCACCTCATGTGTTGTATAATCAAGGCCATCTCCCGACTAAAAAGGAATGGTCTTTGGTTCAATTTGCACGGGAGCTTTGTTGACTTCGAGTACCGCATCTCCTATGACACAAGCCTCATGGATATGCCGTCTGATACGGGGTCACCAATCATCCAGCTGCGTCGCATACAAAATCGACTTTCCCCGTGTACAGGACTGGCTCTGGCCAGTTTCGCCGGCTCCGTGCTTTACAGTCTTCATAGTACGCTCGGCTTAAACTCTTCGTTTTTTTGCTTGCGAACAAATGTCCTTGTACCATGAGTACCAAATAAAACAATTTTCGATTCGTCCCTCCGCAATGTACACCATTTAGTAGGTTCACAATGCAAGTGTTCTCCTGTTTTTATTCTTTTCATATTTGAAAGTGGAATTTTGTCAATGATGACATTTTTCGGGGACTTCTGGCAGGAAGTTCCTTCTTTATCAGCTTCCTTCTAGAGTTCGGCGATAATTCCAGTAAAGATGGTTATTTGCGTTGCCCCACAGGAAAAATTCGAACTGTCTCGAATCGCATGATGGCCAATTGACGTCGCCAAAGCGTGAAATTTCGCCACCTCACCGGGAGAGTTCTCATTTAATAAGGCCATACTTGGCTTGTGTGGCTTTCTGCCTGGTTTTGTTGAAACCACATATCGCTTCAGTCATAATATTCAATGGCTGGTTAACGAAGATTGGGTATCGTTCGACCATATCCTTTGGTGCGTCATTTGTGTGTCATTTGCCATTTTCGAAGCTGTATGCACCGTAGAGCACACCAAATTGTCACTTTGTCTGGATGCAGTTGCACCTCTTTGATCACTTGTAAGTTTTCTGAGCCCTGTATGCGGCAACTTTGTTTGTTCGCCTTTCCACCGGGTAAGTGCCTCAGTATAAGGATGAAGATGCATGTTTAAATGCAAAGCTTCAACAATAGTCGGAACAATGAATAAGTTATGCCAAAACATTGTGGCCCCGTTTGAACCCTTACTAGAATTCTTACTTCTCCCTTCAATTGAAGCTCATCTGCTATTTGATTATCCTCAAATTCAGTACCGGTTGGAGGGCCCCAATGTGAAAGTCATTCTCATGTTTCTCTATCAGTTTTCCATTTTAGCTGCGACGTCGAACCCTATTTTGCTCTTTACATGGCTTAGCCAAAAATGCGCATGATTTATGGCCATCGAGTGCCTAAGCGCTGTCCCTTCCATAGCAAGGGCATTCGCCCAGCGACTGGGGACTCAGCTGAATCAGCCGGTTCCGTTTTAGTCTTAGTTCCACCTCGATAGCTTGACCAGTTAGTGGCGTTGAAGGAAACTGTTGAATGAGATGATCACGTTGAGTTCCTTGATGGAGAATGCAACTTAATTTGTTGCCACCACATCCACGTGGAAAAGGGAGCAGTCCTCGTTAAGTACCACCGATTTCTGAAATTTAACACAAGAGACTCCCGCGTCTGTCCCTATGATAGTTCATCGGTGAACAGAGGCATCCCCCTTCAAGCCACAGTGGACCATTCCTTTCTGGTCTGTATGCATATTAAAAAGTCAGTTTGCCCTTCATTGGTAGCTGATGATTTGTGAATGAAGCAATTTTGCTGAAGTCCTTCTTACAAGGACAGACGCGGGTTGGAGATGTTTAAATCATATTGGAGGTCTTGCTGCTGCTGCAAATGTCAAGGAGATAAAACAGATCACTCAATAGGTCCCGAGACATATAGGGGGCGCCACTAAAAACATTTTTCATTTAATATTAATTTGTTGGTAGTGGCTCCCCCTATATGTCCCGGGATTTATTAAGTGATGTGATAGAAATAAAACAATCATTACAAGGTTCCCAGAAGAGGGTATGTTGAGGGACAGCATGCCCCTCCTGCTTTTACACAAAAGTGGGGTCTTTTCAGTTTAACTGTCGCACTTTTTGCGCCAATCGGGAATTACCTCTTTTTTGACAAGGAAATAATACCAAAACTGAAATTTGTGCCAATTTTGTTCTGAAAATCGAAATAAATTTAAAATTTAGGAATTTTCTTATTTCGGAATATTTTATTTCACTTTGCCCTCCGTACACTCTCCTCCTCCCAGACAGGACCACGTAGCCGACGCAAGCCTTTTCCATCAAAAGTGTCAAAAAATCTTTCTGGCACGTCTTCAAATCTTATGTTAGAGTTCGAGTTCGAGTTGGAGTTCGAGTTCGAGTTAAAAGTTTGTCTATCTGTCTATTGGAAACGACAGAAGAAACCACGGTTATCAAGAGTTAGAGCCACCTAAAAGTTTTTCCCCGAGTGCAAGAAACTTCAGCAGACGGAAAAAGTCCATTCTGAAAATGATGTAAGGCTCTCCACAATGAAATCCCCATGCCAGACGCTTTCAGAAATGCCCGTCTTTGTCTCAAAACCACCAAAATTACAGGAATGTCGCGACAAAATTGAAGTTTTATTCATACCCATACGTGGCACAGTTACAAATGTATCAAAACAGGGACACCTAGTAAAGTAATCTTCACCCGAGTCCTCAGATAATGGATTTCAAAATAAAACGAAAAAAATGATCTACAACCGATGGTAACCATCGCAAGGAATGAATTCCAATTGGATTGCATTTCGCGGGATATGCACTTTCGGGACTGCCTGCATGCGGTACATTTTTTCTCCTTTCCCAAGAATAATTCTAAGTGCACAAAATTCCATGAATATGAAAATGTATCTTTGCATCCGCACGGTAAAATTAAATCCCCGACGAAATACAATAAGCGAAAAAAAAGAAAAAACACGTTCTCCCTTAAAAACGCATGCATATGACATAATGTCACGAGGAATGGAAAATGGAAAATTCAACTAACATGTACGAGTAGTAAATAAAAACATGAAAAAGGATGCCAATCCCCCTCCCCCACGCCACCGATTGAGAGCCCCCCGCACCACCATCAACCTCCAGCAGCCTCTATGTATGTTCCATATTTCCCGGGACCTTTTTTTCCGTTTTTTTTTCTTTCGCTCTGCATCCTTCCCATCCAACAGATACAGTTTACAAACGCGACAACACAACCTGTTCCATATACATAACTTATGCGGAGGAGGTTAAAAACAAAGTTCCTATTCATCAGTAATAAAGGAGCTTTGACTCCGCCCTTTTCGCATTAAAAACGCCTCCACCCCGGCCCACGCCCTCTTCCCCCTTCACCCCAAGAGAGAGAGACAGACCCAAGGCAAAAAAAAAACACGCAAACCAACCAAAGAAACCGATGATAGATGAAAAGAAAAACGAGCAAAAAGGACTCCTGCCCATAGGACAGGATAGGAACTACAATATTTCGATTCTAATCGAAATAGGGATGAAGTAGGATGCCGCGCTGCTGTGGCCGGAAAAGCCAATCGAAAAGCTTTCAACTTCTGTGGGAGCGAAAAAAATATCAACGTCCTCCTCCCTGCCGCCCCGTCGAAGTGGTGAGAAACAAAGTGTGTCCTTGTTGAAAATGGAATGGAGGGAAGCAGTGGAAGTTTTTCGCCAAATCGTAAACTAAAACCAAAGCATGGCGAGCCAAAAACAACCAAGATTCGAACTCTGAAAGAGAATTGAAAACGGGCAGAAAGCTTACCGGGATGAGTTGTGCGCGAGGACGAAAGACGAGGCACCAGTAACTGAATGGGGCGTTGATTCGCACCAAACGTGCTGATGACAAAAAAAAAAAAAACAGAAACAACTGAGAAACATCATCATACAGCAATGGGAGCCTATAGCCAGGATGTACATGTGTGGGTACTTTCGAAGGATGCTGTGTAAGTCCACCGTGTGATGCGAAGAGATATGCGCACATGAAGTGAAAATCTGACTTCGAGAAAACAACCAACCGATAGCTTCCGATTATGTGTGTGTGCGTGTATGTGTGTGTGTACCAGAGTGTGTGTATTTCAGATGTGTGGGTTGGTCGGAGAGGAACTTTCGTGTCCTTGATGAAGACAACGTATGCGCGTCATGCGAGCAACATTAAGTGTTCGTCCTATTGCGGGAGGGGCTCCTGCTATTCACACACACACACACACTAGAAAATAGTCGAGAGAATTTTTCTGATTGGAAATTGTCGTCCTTGGCGCACGGAAAAAAGGAAGACATCGAGCCCATTATAGGCGGTATCTAAGCTCGTTTCCTTCTCATCACAGCATCTAGGATAGGACAAGCTTTCCAGCAGCTCGTTCATGCAGTGCGTCTTTATCGTTTGCGTTTAGAACTGCTGCGCTGTAGGGACTTTAGGGATGGCATTGCAGGTATTGCGCTCCTCCTATTTTTGCATGAATGTCCTGTTTCCCACTCAAGAAGCACTCTCAGGCCGTTGATGGTGGGGATAGTTTTCGCATGTCAGGTAATGCACTTCCACTCCCCCCCCCACCACCACGGAACCTGATTCTACAAAGGTGGAGCTGGTGGCTTTGCATTGGAGGACACCTGTGTGTCTGTTTCTCTCACTCTCTATCGCTCTATCTCCATTCCTGTCTCTGTCGCTGTCCTCGATGCATAACCGACTGTCAAGTGATGAGAGAGCATCATCATCAGGGATGCAGATCTGCCCCTCTCACTGTTTAAGAGGTTTTTCCTCGTTCTTCTTCATTTTTCCTTCTCAAATTTTTTCCCCCCGTCTTTCTGCAACTTTTTTGCTAATGGAATTGAAAGTTGGTTTTTCTCACTGGGAAAGAAGGTGCACACGGAGGGTTCTCTATTTTTAATTCTTTGTGTCCCCCTTTTCAAGGCGAACATGATCGTGAGGGGGGGATTGGAAACTCCTTTTCATGACAATTTGGTCTTCTGCTTTTTGGTTTGCAGAATTTCGTTTTTTTGCACGCTTTCTGACACCTTTTTGAATATAAATTGGATTTTATGCTCTCAACGCATTAGGTGTTTCGGGACATTGGTTGTGGTCCGGGTTTTCTTTGGGGGGCTGCATGTTGCGGTGACGGAAACACAGCGGCATTGCGGGGAAGCAACAACCACTTTTATGAACTAAAGCATTTTTTTCGGACATAAGTTTCGAGCGCATTGTAGCAGTGTGCTCAGAAAATACAAGTTCTTATGTGCAATTAATGCATTGGCTTATGTTAGATGGGTAGGCCAACTTTGCAAAGACTTTGAGTTCCATCGGTGTTCCTGTATCCATGTCTGAATGAAAAATGTTTAGGCGTTCGCTGGAAGATATGAACACTCTTAAGGAGATCTATGTACGTCTAGGTACGTATTTCAGCAGATAGCAATATTTTGTCATCTTTCCGTGTTTTTGAAAATCTATCGTGATCTTCGAAACCATCTGTTCGACGTCCCCTATTCGAGGTCCTCCATTCGAAGTAATCTGTTCCGTTGTTCAAATTGTTCGGATGTGATAGGTCTAAGTTTTTGTTCATGTTGAGCGCACGGACACCACTAATCCGGCCCGAAAAGTTTTCGAATCTGAGCCATTGGAATAACGCAACAGACGAACGGCCTAGGCTAAGGTGGCGCACACAAGTGGAGAAGAGCCTCAACCAACTTGAAGTGCGCAACTGGCGAAAGATCGTGTTGGCTGGAGAGTCATGTTGGTTGCGGCCCAGGTCCACCCCGGAATGTAGCGCCACAGAAAGAAGAAGAAGAAGTCTTTGTTAAAATTTGTTAATCTTTCCAGAGAGAGCGTTTTTTAACATAAGCCCATTGTATCCGCTTCGGCTTCAACGCCCTTGCCATTTGCGTAAGCTTGCAATTCAGAGGACTTTTGAAAGATCGATCGTGTGAGTTTCCCAGGATCATAATATTCTACGCCTTCCTTCGATAGTAGACTTTCTCTTCTCGGTGAATCACACAGTTCGAATTATGATCTGAGCCTTACCAGCAAATCTCTGTCTTAGGTACTACAACCATTTGCCAAGTATTGTGGACTATAAATTGGCGGAGGTCGCGTTGTGTGTCGACTTTCCAATGGTTCAACCCCACCTCTTATCAATGAAAAATGTACAACGGCTGAGAGTAGAATTTTTCTCTGTATGATGGTGTGAACCACGTTTAAGTAAATTTATTAAAAAACTTGCACAAACACGGATCCGCACAAGATTCTTCCTAACCGGGGAATAGTTGTAAATCTAAAGTTTTCGAAATTCAAAGGTTAAAACCAAATTTAGACTCTGTTCTTAATGAACGCTTTACTTATGTATACAGAAATAGAAATTTGTTTACTAAATTTTCTGAGACCTATAAACAACATTCATAACGTTCAATTATTGGTCTAAATGTTTTGAAAATAAAGTATACTAAAATGTCTACCTCATCTGAATAGTTTTTGGGCATTAAACTGAAAAAAATGAGTAGGGCATACATTTTTGCTCATATATTCTCCCTTATATAAGTTCAAGAAGTGCAAATTCACAGGAATGAACCTACAAGGATTCGGATACCTTACCTAACAGTTTTTGTGTACGTTTTGCACCCATGAATTACTTTTGGTCCAATATGTTGTTGGACGTTGTGGCCTTCGAAGCTTGCTAAGCCTCAGTTTTCGTAGTGGAAATATTATATTTATGCGAAAAGCTTTTCAACATGATAGGAATCCGAAGCACATGGCCAAGAAAATCCAAGGATACCTTCCAACTCCGCCGTTTGATATGTTTGATTGACCAGCTCGAAGTCCAGGTCTTAACCCAATCGACAAACTTTGGGCATATCTCAAAACTAGTCTTGTGAAGGTCTACAACTCGCAACCTTCAACCTTAACTGTGATGTGGTAAAGAGCGCTAGAGAAATGCCAAAACATCGTTGTACTCGATTGTTCAACAGTCTGGCAAGATCAAAGCTACTACTTTGCACAAAACTGAATACACCAACACAAAAATGGTTTAGGATATTGGATTCAGGAGTAAGTTCGAAGCGGTTTTTGCTTCAGAATCTATTATTAAATTGCCGTTTTCAATGAATAAAAATCTTAAATCTCGTCATTTAGAGTCGACAAACGTTTTGGTTCCCCTCAGTTTGTGAGAACACAACAGCACTTAGAACACGAGTCAATCAACCGGCTCTGGTCCCTTGTGGGCTCAGTTTTTTTGGTTTTTCATTTATCGCCATTGCTGTTCTCGACAAGTTGGCAATGTCCTCCCCCCAAGAAGCTGATCTGGTATTGAAGTAATTTTTAAGTCCGTTAAGATAGATTTCAATGTTGAAGGTAGCGCCCCTTCTATGCCACAAGACGGAACGGAAAGAATGCTAATTTGTAAAGATCCTGGAAAAGAAAATCGAGGGATACTAGAAGGCGTCGAGGTCTGGACTTAGTTTAGACGAGTTTTGTAACATACAAGTAACAACACCAAAAAAACGTTGCTTCACGTTCCTACAACCAGCGCTAGTCAAATCAGGGGGCTAAACGACTCCGCCGCATGCTGCAGGTGTAATAAGTACCCACCTTCACCTCAGGACAACGTGCATTGCATAGCCTGTAGTATTTAGAGTAAAAATAAGCTAAATTTTCAGTTAGTTTAAGTTTTTCTCTCAAACGGGGAACCACTACCCGAAATAAAAATCTTTCTTTGAAACCCAAAAATTAAAAAAAAAAAGTTATAATTTACATAACTCCAGGTGCCTTAAATGCAGTGTAACTTGGCTATGTAAGCCGGAATCCCTAACTTGTGGGAATCTCAAAGAAGATTCAAATGGAACAATTTCAAAGAGACGTCTTTCGAATGGACAAATGCAGGGAAGGACCATTTCTAAACTTTATTTGATAGTTATTTCATTCTTATGACACTATTCGACATCCCCAGATTTTGAACAACCCTAGATGTCAACGACTATTAGGAGTCGAGTGTTAGCAATGCTCCCAGTTCCAACGATCCCCCTCCTTCGATGACAGATACAGACAGTGTTTGAGCCTTCATTGTTGTATGTGCGAGATTTAAGTTTCCGATGACCCTATTGGACGTTTTTAATTAAAATATAAAGAGTGCGCATTACCCCCGCGATCCCTTTGCTAGAACATGCGGGTTAAAGAAGAAGAGGAAGAAGGAGATATGAAGAGATTTTTTTCTCTCAATTGCAAAAGTAATTTATTTTGATTTTGACATGTCTTTTACTTCCTTGCTCTGAAATTGTAATTATGTATCATTTTCCCGCATTAATTTGCTTTTGACTTGTAGTATACGTGACCTAAATCAGACAAATATTTTCCAAGTTGTGCTGTTTTATGAATTTAATTGTCCAGAGTGTCAGTGCAGTTGGATTAGTTGTCGCCTCCACACTTTCCAGTAAAGTATTCTGTTAACCATCATATTGCATTCCGCCACCTGCACCATGGAGACATTCACTACTTTCTTTACTTCGTATTCCTGGGATCACAATATACATTACCTCATGACGATTCGGTAGAAAAACTGACGTCTGCCAGTTGCCTTATAGCTGTCAAGCACGTGTTAAATTATTTCCTAGATGTTACAATTCTAAGCCGCAATGGTAACAGGACATGAATTTAAGAAAAAACAAAAAGGATGGTTTTGTAAAGCAGACAGACAGTCTATTCAATTAATATTTCTAAAGACTATGAAGTCATGCGATATTTTTCCCATATTTTCCCCATCCAATAAATTCAAATTCAAAAGAAGGTTCCTGTTTCTTTGTCTTTCTTTAAGAAAAATTACCTAAATTGTGGGTTGCCTTCATTTGAATTTTTTTTTTTCAGATAACACCAAACTCAGGAAAAAGGAGGTGACCCATAATATACATTTGTGGTCGCCGTGGCGCAGTGGTAAGTGCATCGACCGCGGCGCAGAAAGTCTGGGTTCGATTCCCGGACGGGACACCTAGCATTTTGCACGGCACCACCTCTTTCGAGTTGATGACAACACTCAAAGAGTATTCATTGTCTATGGAAAGCTTCTTAAATCTCGCCGTTCGGAATCGGCAAAAAACTGTAGGTCCCTGCTACTTGTGAAGAACAATAGCATGCACAACACGAGTAGTTGTTGTAGAAGCTAGGCCCTGGTCCGTTATGGGCTGTAGTGCCACTCAATTATTATTATTATTATTATATTTCAACATATATATAGTTTAACGAAATTAATTCATCTCCTGTTAAGAAATCGACACCAAATGTTTTCGGATAAGAAATGTAAACACACGTAGAATATACTTACATGCATATATTGTTAGTTTTCAACATCAATCCGCACTCCCTGGGTAAACAAAACCAAAGAAACACACCAAAGTGATTTTTAAAATTTATTTGGCTTTATAAAAGTCATTTAAGAACCCTATACTTCTGGTCTCGGAGTGCCGTGTTAAGAACGAATGCACTCAGAATTTGTTATAGACTCTCTGAAACAATAAAGGAGAGGTCGGTAGCGCAAATTCAAAAATTATGTCCAGTTTTCGTTTAGTGGACTTTGAACCTATAAACTACTTAGATTTCATTAAAAAAGTAGGATATAGGCACAAATGCAATCCAATTGCTCTTGCAACAAACATATTTCACGTCAATTTATCTGCTTTTCAAACATTGTGAAACTATTACAAAATCATTCTCCTTAACAAATGGGTGAAAATAGATCGTAGGAAATTTGTTGGCAATCCATCATACCGAATCCTCTGCTGAGAGAGGTTCCACATACGTAATCCTTTTTTTAATTACTATAGTACAAATAATTTGTGACTTCTTCTTCTTCTTTCTATGGCGCTACAGTTGGAGGTGAACCTGGGCCTCAACCAACATATCTCTACAGGATCAGCACGATCTCTCGCCAGCTGCCTCCAATTGCGCACTCCAAGTTGGTTGAGGTCCTTTTCCACTTGTGTGCGTCATCTCAACCTAGGCCGTCCTCGGTTCGGATTCGAAGATTCGTGACTACTGTGGTGTAGTGCGCACACACTAGAGGTCTGAGTTTTGAACGTTCATTTCAAAATTTTTCACGACACGACCACTTTTGAACAGCTGACAAAACTCAAAACGTACGATTTGTCTACTCAAAGCTTTTTAAATTTTCCCGTTCACTGTCAGCAATAAACCGTAGGTCTCCCCCACTCGTGAAAGAGCGGAAGCAAGCAGAACTCTCTGATGGGCGTCTTTTATTCGATAGCCTTTAAGCAACTTTGGATAAAAAGGAAGAAGAACGTCTGCTAATACGGTGCAAGCGAATGGTGTGCTCACTTTTTTGTGTGTTGATCGATATTTTGTTAGCCAGGATATCGTTTTGACCACGCCCCAGGTGTGCGTTAATATTGATTTGGACCGGTAGTGAGTTTGATCCTCTCCAATGTTTTCGAAGATAAGCCTTATGAAAGTGTCACAGTCATCCTCGTAATCCGTGATTTTTAGAAAATATGCAAGGATCATAGACTCTGCATGTACTGGGACACAAATCTTAAATATAATGCTAAGAATCCGAAAACCCCAATCTCTATGACGAAAATCAAAAGTCTGCCCGACTTCCCTCGACATTTGAGTCCAGTCTCACCGCTCAGATAATTTCCTTAAACGAAGAACATTTTTTATCTTAAAACTAAAGGAATGATTTCGTGATTTAAACTGAAATTGTCAGTTATACAGTTATAAAGAAGTACATCCCTTACGTGGACATCTCCCATAGGCGACTACCTGCCTTAAACACACACATCCCTTAGCTTGAAGTCTCACTTTGGTCGAGACCTCCTTTAGCAGAGAACTCAATTAGGCCAACACATTCCTTAAGCGGAGATCTCCCTCAAGCAGGGTCCACTTTGACACCGAAGCCTCTTCTGGTCGGACAACACCCTTGGGTAAAGGTCTAATCTTAGGGGAAGACTTCCAATTTTCAATATTTGCTATACTATACTATATTTGCGTACTTGGGAAAGTCTGCATTAAAAACCTTTGCTAGAATTGTAATCTGCCCTATTACCAAAAATTTACCTTCAATGTGAGCTTGAAATCAAAAGTAGATCTCAGCCTGTCTTTCAGTCGTCTGTTACACTGCATGCATTGCCAATGGGGTAAAGCAATCTCTGGACAACTCACAACCTCTTCCATGTTTTGACAATATTCGCTCCTCCCAGAACACCTTCAACTGATAATTACATTTCTTTTTGCTGCTCCTCAGAAGCGAGCGGCTCCTCTCTTCGTCGCCATCACGTATTGCCCATCAAAGCACAAAGTGTGACCTCAAGTGAAACACCCCACCCTCTGCCGACACCCCAATTAACAGCGAAACCATTCATTCATCCCAACCCCTTGGAAATCAATTTTCCCCCCTTTCAGCGAGTCAATTCCGACAACCTTCGCGATTTTGTTCCACATTGCGTGACGTGTCACTCTCCCCTGCGAGTGGCGGATTCCAATTAAGTCTCAGATTATTCTAACCTAGCTCCGCGGAAAATCTGCACCGCGCTTCGTGTTGACAAAGGATTGTGTTTATCCACCCAAGCGTGAGATGGTTCCCATTGTGTGCCGAAATAATTGCCATCACAGAACTCATCGCCGTCACCGCCATCGTCTCCCCGCACCGCTCTTACCAACCCGTTCAATGCTGTCTGAGTTGTCTGCAACACACACGTGTGTGCAGCAATCCGTTTTGCGAGTGTGTTGAAGCTAAATGCAGTTTCCCATCTCTTAAGGCATCCAAATGTCATTCAATTACAGTCACGCACCTATTCAATGAACCACACCGTTGTGATGTGTGAATGTTTCGAATGGCGATTCGTTTTTGCTCGCGAAAAAATGACTTAACATAGCCGGGCGACACAAATGACTATGTCAGCGGACACAGGGAGCCCCTCGTTGCGACATCAAATCACCGCCAACGGCCGACCGTGTCTTTCAATGGGAATTTTCGTGCCCAGTCCCTCCCTCCCCACCGGCCTAGCTTCATGCCGGACGAGTATTAACAAGAATTTTCTCAATGACGAAACATGAAATCCAAATGTTTTCAGTTTTTCTCTCGCCTCCCCTCCGCGCCTCGCCCGCTTCATCTTGGCGGGCCGCACAACTCGGTAGGGATGCCACAGCGGCTGACCACTCCAGCAGCGGGTGGCTGCAGAAAGGAGTGCTCGGGCCGAGTCGGGTGGAAGCTGGATGCGGCCACAAAAAATCCCCCAAACCAACCGCTTGTAGACACACACCGAATACGCTCTCGTGGATTTAAGCAACAATAAGAGGCGTTTGTTTCTGTTGTTGGCCGGATCTCGTGTTGTTTTTGGAGAATCGGAGCAAAAATAATCCAACCAGCCAGCGAGCGTTGACAACGCCGTCGCCGCTGTGAAGCGAACGTTGACAACATCGCCGCGCAAAACGAAACCGTCAACCCGGCCGTCGACGCTGACGACGACTACGGCAAAAGAAAGAGACAAGAGCAAGAGGCACAAAAAAATCGAAGAAAGACGCAAAAAAAAACTTTTGTAACATGATTTAATGACATGAATTATTTATGACTCCGCTGTCAATCAAAAACGACGATTCTGCTATGACGAGGACGCGACGCGAGGACCATGATGAACTGAAACAGAAAAATAACACGAAAAAATAAATAAAACGCACACAAGAGCCCCAAGTCCGGGGAGCAACGAAGGAGCAGCAGCAGCAGCCAAAGAAAAATAAAAACCAGCAACACTGAGGAGAGACACAAGGGAAAGATGATTGCGGATCGCAACTGCTAGGAGCGCGCTTGTGTCCGTCATCGGTTGCTGGGAGTGCGCACCTTTAAGGGATCAAGTCGAATCTCACGAAGTTGCCTCTGCCGTCGCCACTCCACTGCTGTTTGGGAAGTTTTTGAGTTTCTTGTCGTCGAACACATTGCAAGTGGCATCTCGCATTTTTATTCCATTCGTTGAGGGGCAGGACAGCCCCACAAGGATGGATTTCGAGGACCACCGACCAGGGTGTTTCCGGTCCGTCGAACTGCGATAGTGGCTGCGGAGCTGGATTGCATTTGGTGCAACCGTAACTTTTCTAATTTCCACAAGAGTTGCAATTTGAAGTTGATCCTCGAAACAGGGGGGAAATGGGAGTGCCTTCTTGTGTAACAGAACATCTGCACTGTATCCTAGGTTTCGGTCTTTGACACCAAGGGAGCAATCTCTTGGACAACCGTGCGATTGCCAAAAACAAAATATTGCCGCAGTCCTGTAAGGGAAGTGTTTGCCTAACAGAGGGGGAGCATAGCATGCATGAGGTAGGACACACAACATCGATGTATCGGACAGAGCGTCACACTAGGCTGCAGAAACTTTGAGGACTTCGTCCCCCTATGCAGTATCAAAATCAAACGCAGAATCACTCTTGCAATCGCTGTTTTCTTGGGTTCAAGAGGCAATTTAACCCTCTCGAAGGACTAAACTGACTTTGTACAACAGCTCCCAGTCTTCTTTTAGGGCACAGAAACTTGGACGCTACTACAAGCGGATAAGGAAGCCCTTAATCTTCTTGAGAGAAAAGTTCTGCGTTGATGGCGTCTGGAGGAGAAGATTCAACGACGAACGCTGTACGGTGACACGTGCCTGGTCAAGCGTCTTTGGATACAACGCTTAAGACGGATAGGTTATGGAGATCATATGGACATCACCGCTCCGGCCAGAAAAGTTTACGAATTCGAGCCATTGGGACAGCGCAATAGTGGACGGCCTAGGCTGAGATGGCGCACACAAGTGGAGAACGACGTCAACCAGCTTGGAGTCCGATATTGAAAGCAGCTGGCGAGAGAACATGCTAGCTGGAGAGGCATGGCTCGGATCCACCTCGGTTTGTAGCGCCAGTAAAAGAAGAAGAAGAAGATCTTCCAAATATGACATTGACACAACACACCCAGAAATGTGTACATCACTTAAAGTGGATGAGAAAGCGGATGGTCTTTCCAGAGGAAAGTTCTGCGTTCGCCTCTTCATCGTGTCTGCAAAGGGGCATCTGGGGAAGAAGATTCAACGATAGTCTATACGGCGACTTACACCTAGGCATGCATTCATATCCGATCTAGAGAGACACTGGAACACGACTTTGTCTCAGATGGCGCACACAAGTGTAGAAGAACCTTAACCAAGTAGGGTTGAGGTTGAGGCAGTTGGTACGAGATCTAGCGAAGCTTGTTCTTTGAGAGCCAGACCCATTTCGGACGGCAAAGCCACTCAAAGAAGAAGAATTTGGGACTAAGCGAGACTGGCAGCTATGTGGGCCAAAACCTACAACGATGGATGCATTCTCCCCATACCTACTCCCTGATATTTTATATAGTCGCTTTTGGAAATTTTCCAATTCGGTGTTATTGAATGAAATAAGCTCAAAATTGAAATTCTGGTTTGTTTTCGGATGAAATTTTGAATCTAAGGGCTCCGCCTAAATACATACTTCTTCCATTGAAAATGCAAGTAAGCCACCAACAACTTGGCCAACGAAGAAAAATCACTACGTAAGAAGATCGTACTTCAAAAAATGATCTCTTCAAGTCTCCGAAGATTATTAGAGCCGCACTACAGCTGAACATTTCTGAAAGCACAGTTCGGAGAAAACTTGTGGAGGGTAATTTGCATGGCTGTATCGCCAAAAGGGTGTCTCTACTAAGAAGCAAGGACATAACGTCTCGTATAAAATGTGCTAAGGTTAATCTTGATTGGAATGTCAAGAAGGAATTTAAAAAAAATGTTTTGTGGACTAATAAAACGAAGATAAACTTGTTTGGTGGCGACCTTTGACCTTTGACCTTGAGACCTTTGAAAGAACTCAGTCCACAATACACTCAAAAGACGGTTAAGAATGAAGGCGGTAGTATTTTATTATGGGTTTGTTTTTCATGGTATTGCGAAGGAGCAATTCATCTGATAGAAGGCAAAATGGATGAGAACACAATGTTACCCAACGCTGAAGAAAATATGCCCCTTAGGTGGGTTTCACAGCAAGATAACGACTCCAAGCATTATTTGAAATTGGCCAAAAACTTCTTGAGGACTAAAAAATCAATTTCATGGAGTGTCTATCCCAATCGCCCGATTTAAATAGCATAGAGCAACTAGGGGGAGATTTGAAGAAGGCCGTAGACAGACAGACAGACAAAGAATAAAGCAGAATTGTGTATAATAACCCATGAAGAGTGGTCGAAAAATATCGCCGATTAGTTGACTCAATGCCCAATAGATGTCATGTCAACAGTTATTAAGAATAAATAAGCGGGAAGCAGCAGAACGGCAAAGTTGCAGAGCGGCTAAGCGGCAAGTTTAGTCAGCAGCTGACCATTTAATGAGCGGCAATTCCTGAGAGGCTGAGCGGTTAGTTGTGAAAATGCCGTTCTCAAATGCAAAGAAAGTCGGTTTAAAATTTCGGATTTGGGATCCAATTAACAGAAAAAGAGGAAGTTTTGGTGAATTTCACAATTTATGTAATAAAATAAAAATAATTAAGTGGCACTACAGCTTCTCTCACGAGTAGAAGGGACCTACAGCTATTTGCCGACTCCGAACGGCGAGATTTGAGAAGCTTTTCATAGACAATTGATACGCTGTGAGTATTGCCAGCAACTCGAAAGAGGTGGTGCCATGGAAAAATGCGAAGTAGCCCGTCCGGAACCTGAATCGAACCTAGACTTTCTGCGTGGCGGTCGACGCACTACGAACACTACGCCACGGGGACCACAATTTATATAATAAACTGCGAAAATATGAGGATCGCTTCAAACAATACCTTCGAATGTCTACAAAAGCTTTTGATTTGTTGCTGAAAAAGTTGCTAGAAAAATTACAAAACGAACAAAATCAATTTCTGCAGAATTTCGGTATTGACTTCTTCCATGATTATGCCTTGCCACTCAACAATACGCTAAAATGAAAGAACAGATTTGAAAGCTGCCGCTAAGAAATGACGCTTGCCGCTCAAACACTGCGTGGCCATCACCATATACAGTGTCGGACAAAGCAATAGCACTTAGTGGCACTTAGTTAAATTTTGCCAAGTAAAATTTCAAAACTTTATTAAATTGAAATTAACTTTATTTGTGTAACATAAAAAGACTATAGCCTCATGTCTATACAAGAGTTTAGAAAATCTAACAAAAAATAGAGCAATTCGATAAAAACAGCTGCAGCAAAACTAAAGCACGCTTTTTTTAGTTCTTAAACGTTTTTTTTTTTCAATATTTCGTGGTGAATCCATTATTTTTTTATAACTGCTTCACATCTGCGGGGCATCGATTCAATTTCATTATTTATAATTTCCGCAGGTATACTTTTCCAAGCAATTTCTGTTCGAGCAAAAGAGAATCCTTGTTATTTCACTTTTCACCCTAAATCCTTCGATCTATAATATCCCATAGATTCTCTCTTGTGCTGGTCATTTGAAAACTATGACTTCTTTTCTGAAAGACAGTCTTGCACAGTCTTAGCGGTGTACTTTGGATCGTTACCATTTTGATATATTCATTTCAAAGGCATCTCTTCTTTAGTATATGGCAGCACGACGTTCTAAGGGATATCCTTATACATGAAACGATTCATTATTCCGTTTATTCTGTGAATCAGTTCAATTCCCTGAATAGAAAAACAGTTTAGTACTTCTTATGAAACGTGTGTCCAGCCGTTTGCCTTTTGGTCTTCCCACTTCTTCCATTCCATCAGAATCAATTTGAATTCATCTGAGAATAAAACTGTCTTACATTTGGCAGTTGTCCAATTAAAATGCACCTTTGCAAAAGCAAGTATTATTCTTAGATCTTTGGGTGAAATAAAATGGTGTTTTTAGAGCCCGATAAGAAAGAAAACCTGCTTCCACCACCCTTCGCTCGATAGATCTGGTGGATATACATATCCAAGTCTAGTTCACTTCCTATCGCTCTTGCAGGTGCACGGACTATTGCTCGATCATCTCGTTCGGTTGTTTTCCGAGGTCTTCCGTGTCGATGAATTGTATCAAGGAATCCTGAATTGCGAAACTGGTTAATTGTACGGGATATTACGGAATGATGTATCCGATATTTTTTGGCAGTTAACCGCTCCGCCTGCATAAAAATCCGTGATAATCTTTTGCTTAAATTCGGTGGAGTAATTGGTAGGTGTCATTTTTTAAACTTTTTTAACACTTTGTATGCTTATAAATACTGTGTCACCTATAAATTGCAAATGAGAGAAGTTTGCAATATCCTTCAAATCATTTCAAATTAAACAGGTAATTTGTTGTAAAGCCGAAAAACAAAACCAAGCAAAGTGAGCAATGGGATAATCTGGTGCAGCTGGTGCAATACGTTCGTGCTTTTGTTTTGTCGCAGCTGTTTTCATTGAACCGCTGTACTTTGTGGTGTATTTTCTTAATACTTGAATAGCATCCTTTGTTGTTTGATATCTAAAGGCCCATTTTCTATCCATGTTATTGAAATAAAATTCATTTCAATCTTTTTAGGCTTAGCAATTTTATTTAGCAAAATGTAATCAAGTGCCATTGAGTGCTATTGTTTTGCCCGACACTGTATGTAGCTGCATGCGTTTGCCACTTGCAACTTGCAGCTCATTGCGTGGCCAAGGAATATATTTCTGCATTTTTTTTAAAGAAGCCACTCTATTTTAATGTCCTTTTTACTTTTAACGTTATACGAAATATTATGTCATTTTTTTTTTATTTTTGTAAATTATTTTATTGAAGAAAATTAAAAAAACTCACTAACTGGAGTTCAACTCTAACATTATTCTCTCCTTTTTTTCTTAATAAATCCATGAATTCTTTAAAAATGTTAAGTGTCTCTATTTTCATGTCCATGTCTGTATATCGAATAAGCGTATAAAGGTATTTCTGAAACCCTTCAAAAATATTTAAGAGCTAGAAATTTTTAAAAATAGATTCCGAATGGACAACGTAAATCTATTTCAATGCCAACAATTTCGAAAACCTAATAATACCTTATGAAGTTTGTTATTAATAAAATAAAATGCTTAACGGGGTGTTTGACGCTTAACGGTTACTTAAACTATAAACTTTGTTCTAGTGTTTAAAGAAGGTGAAAACTCATCCACATCCACCACCACAACAAACCTATTTCATGAACAAAGGCCACTGAATAGCGGCACTAGCGACATAATGAAGTCTCCATCCACTAAAAAATGACCCACAGTACGCGTAAATTTGATGAGCAATTCAATCGTAAGCTTCAACTTAAGCAAACTTTACAACCTCCATTTGGAGGCACCTCCAAGAACTAATACCTCAAATTATGGCAGATCAAATGGCGGCCTCATAGCCGCACCCTCAAAGCCAATATAAATTAAAGCACTCACCCACCCACTCGCCATTCGCCCACTTCATAAGCGGAATGGCGCGCAATGGCGGCATGGCTTCATTTCGATATTAAATTTCTCATTCCATCACGAACGCGCGGGGGTCTACTCTCTCACGTAGAAGATGCCGTTCTTTGATCAAAGGAATAAGTTTAATTTCTTTCTTTCGCCCAGTCCCATCCCGTCGTCTGAGCGCGGAAACTTCATCTTTTTATAATGAACATCACAAAAGGAGGAGCGTTTGCCGTGCAAACTGAAAGTCAACTATGTCGCTCCTCACCTTGCAGTGTGGTGACGGGTACATGAGCCACTTCTTCAAAAGCACGTAGCATAGGTCCTTGGGAAACTGGAAAACTTTTCTATTCTCTTTCAGTCTGCCATACTCGTATCGCTGTCGACGTCATTATGGCGAAAATAATCGTTTTAATTAAATTTCTCCTCCCCCCTCCCTCTCTCTCTCTCTCTCACTCTATCTACCTCCCACACAGCTGCAAGGGGTCATAATAAGTTGAAGCTGTTAAAGTTGTTATGCTAGCAACTTACGGACTTTTAATTGATATCGAAAGTTCACCGGACAGCGAATATGTCCCACTCTGAAATTTTCACACTACCCCCCATCGTTAAAGCTGCCACCACCGATCAGAAATCTGGTCAAGCTGCGTACCAGGGGAATGTCAAAAGCGTGGAAAGTAATAAACAAGACAAGGCCCTCCTAAATTAAAAATCAAAAGAAATCCCCGCCCTAAAAATCACGACAACATAATAATGGAAGGCGACCGGACGCGCCAAGAGGACAAGAAAGCAAGACAAGACAAAAAAAAGGAAATAACTTTTAGCCGGGGCGTTAATTACACACAGACGCTCGCCTCACACCCATTCAGCACCTAACCCAGGCACATACAGAAGTCCTTCAGAAAATAAGTGTAATTCAAAGAGGACGTCGTCGAGGGAAGAAAAAATTATGCAAATACCGGGTGAGAGCGAAAAAAATCCTTTCGGCCAAGATTGAGGGAAGCTCGACGCCCGGAGAAGAGCCTTCACAAATAAATTTCATTAAAATCAAAAGAAATCACACAGCACGAGGAGGCGAAGAAGCGAAGATGGCTCGGGCCCCCGCCAACAGCGCCAAAGACAAGTGACAGTGAGAGAGTGAGAGGAAGAGAGAGAGAGGAGTCAACGGAAAAGAGACAAAGCGAAGAAACTCATTTAGACAATCCTCTTAAAAAATAATATTTGTTTTATTTGTTTTTCAGTTTTGCGACCGTGAGATTGGACCACGCCAGCGAACCCCATCAAACGTCACACGCAATATGCTCAAGTAATGGCGGTCGCTAAACGCACTCCATCCACATCCACGCCACAGTCGCTCGTCGGTCGTCGCTCGTCGCGTCGTCCGAACGAATGCAAAAGGAAACAGAACTTGTCGTCGTCGGTTTTGCGGACGCTTCTTGGAATTTTTGCATATTTCAAATATCACCCGGAAAATGTCCCTTAAAAAATAAACAACAACAAAAAGAAGAAAATAATAACGAGGACGACAGCGACAACGCAGTTGGTGATGGTGGGAGGGAGGGGTGGCCAGCCAGAGAGAGCCTCCACTCGGAATGAACTAAAAATTACGTTCCTGAGATTATGCAAATGCTATGGAAATTTTCCGTAGTATTCGTATTTTCCAAAAACTCCAAGGCAGAGCACGGCTGC
The DNA here is from genome assembly GCA_944738645.1 of Eristalinus sepulchralis. NCBI lineage: Eukaryota > Metazoa > Arthropoda > Insecta > Diptera > Syrphidae > Eristalinus > Eristalinus sepulchralis. The sequence continues at coordinate 31,308,516 of OX122885.1, read as the reverse complement.
GGGGAGAAAAGTTGTTTCCCAATTTGATTTGAGTTTTCCTCTCAAAAATGATGCACAACTACGCTCACCTAAAGCCTTAAACTCGTGGACAGCGCCCGGGTCGGCCGCACCGTTGTGTGTGACAAATTTTGATTGACAAATCAAAGCGAACATCTTCATCTGAGATGGAGGGGTGGCACAGGGTGCTAATATGCTGCCAATGAAGAGACAACAGATTTCCCGAGTAAAAAGATTTAATTAAAAGATCCCAACCCTTCGGTAGTCAGGTGGTGGCGGTGATGTTTTACCATTCACAGTTTTTTTTTTTTTTTTTGAAAAAAGTTTCCGAACCGGAACGGAATTAGAGTGCCGCAGGTAGGGTTGCTGCCTTCCGTTGCCGCCCGTGACCACGTTTGAAGGGGTTTCTCCGGTGTAACTCTAACCCTTCGGTGTATCTGACGGTGTATCCCTCTTAGAGCGGGTGATAAACGATGCGATGATAATTTTTGTGGTTCATTGTGAATGCGGAGACTAAGCGATGAGCCGGAGTGCGGTTGTCATCTAGCTTCCGCTGGTGGTGGTGAGGTCACAGGGATCAAAAAGGATCACTGAGTTTGATATGCAGATTAAGCTGTGAATGAAGTGGGAGGGTTACGCCGCCGCCGCCGCCACCGTCGTCCGTCTTCTGAAGGCATTTTACATTATTTTTCGTCCTCAGTGATTCCATCAGCGTTATCGAGAGAGCGGTAGTTCTGGCCGCCTTGCTGTCGTCGTCGACGTCGACGTTTGTCGCACATTCCTATTTTGAGATGTAGTGAAATATTTTTATTGAAAGGCGACAGCCCGTGAAATGATATGTCAATCCCAAAAGTGCACTTTAACACGGGACATGGCAGTATGGCAGGGTTGTTATGGAATTGTATGTGGGATAAGCACTTTATGGAAATCTTTTTGTTATTGTGAGCGCTGCTCGAGATGGATGGTGTGATAGTTGTGTGAGCTGGGGATGATGGGACTACAAATACGCTCGTGAGCAGCAAATTGACACCTTTGTGGTGGTGAAAGTGTGTCAAGGAGATTCGTTATCAAGCATTCTGGCGAGTGAATGATTTTTAATCGATGTCTTGCTAACAGATCAACAGGGTGTCCATGGTGCCAAGTCTGAACCAAATTTCAAATTAATTTTACCAAATGCGGCACAAAGATTAACAGTTTTCTTTATGAGTATATGTATACATATGTGTGTTGGTTAAGAGAAAGTATCGGGCATGATCGCCTGGGCACCGTCTTAGAACCTAGTATCCTGCAGTTCTACATTTTGGGCGTAAAGAATCAGCGGTATCAGTCCACCACCACCATATCCCTCATGGTGAAAGTCCCTCTCCAGTCAGCGATACAGGCGATTCCTCTGTCAGCTAGGGCCTGAACCAAATTTAAAATTTGAACAAAAAGCAACTGAACAGGTGCAGCTGTCTCAGAAAACATGCAAAACAGCGCTTGAAGGTAATTCTAAGGCCAAGAAGGGCCCCAATACCAATCTCTCATACAGATCACAACATCAGCATGGGCCGGGAGTAAAAAACTGCCAAATGAGGCCTTACTGGAAGTGAGGAACAAACTAAACGTAGTTCTCTTTGTTGACAACAATAAGAGAGCGAATTCAAACGATAGAGAAAATTTAAGTTCTTTGCTGGCTAATGTGTATATAAATTCAGAATCTTTAACGTTTCAAAGACACCTAGTGCTTTTGTTTCATTTTCCTGCCAAAATCATGCACGTAGCCTACACTTCCTCGAAAAGTCGGAGACAACTGAATGCTTGAGACCAAAAATCGCCACTGGTTGACGATTATCTTCAACGGACAAGTTTGTCTGCAAAAGTTGCCTGGAATTGGTAGGAAAATCAGTTTTGAAATTTGTACATTATCGGGCTCGCATTCTGTCAAAAGAACAATCCGAACTTTATCGACACCTTTTCTAGGGTGGGCAAAATATAAAAATAATTAAAAGTAGCGCATTTTGTCGCCTAAGCCCTTAGAGACTTTGTGGATGCCTCGGATAACTTTGAATATTTTTAACGCCGTCTTGTTGAAAATAGAGAAAACAGAGAGAACACCGAGACCATGTGTTTGAATTTCAGGAAGCACATCGTCGGCAGCTTGGCCAACGAAGAATCCATTCGTCACGGTCTTCACGTACACTCTCAGCTATAGTATACAGCAGCTATAGTTTCTTCACTGCATGCTGGATGTGGTCGAACCGACGGGGTATAATTTACTAATGAAACCTGGGTCTCAAATTTGCAAATGGTATTGGCAGCAGTTGTTTCAGTAGGTCGATAATACGCTCCGTAAGTTCCTCGAATCGCACGAAAAACATTTCTCGCAGACTGCTAATTTTGACAATACAGCTGAAGAATTTGGAGACACTTTTGTGGTGTGAGTGACGTCGTGACGATTTGCCAAATAATATTGAACAGAAATGACAAAACAGTTTGATACGAATCGAGCTTGATTTTTCCAAAAAGCATAATACAGATGAAAGCCCACGATAAATCACCCAATAACGCCTCCTAATCCCAGTCCAGAGGATGATGAAGCATCTAGCGTTCCAGTTTGATGATGACATCTAGTATTGAAGAATGCATGCAGGATGTGTACAGAGAGTGGTAATGATGTATGCTTAAAGAGAGATGTGGGAAGGATGTGCTGGCTAATACTAATAATTTTAATAATTAAGTGGCACTACAACCCACAACGGACCAGAGCCTAGCTTCTACAACAACGGCTAGTACTGCAGTGTACAAATGCATAATAACGTATGTATATTTTTTTTTCATATTGTAGAAATCATGCCTGCTATCATTTGAATTTGTATCATGGAGAGGTACACAATTGACTAGCGCGTTAAGATTGTTGAAGCCTCTTACGAAAATGGGCGTGCAAATCAAAAGTGCATTTTGAACTTTTTTTTTTATCAGCAAAATCTACCAAATGAATTCGTTAAAAAACAGAAATTCCGCATTCGGGCGAGAGAGAAGAAAATTTGATGCATCCACAAGGAGTGAGCGCTTAAAGAGGCTTATGGGCTGGCGGTGTCATCTTCGAAAATAAGGTCGACAGACCAGTTACCTCGATTGGCGAGATGGAACGGATTTCTTCTGGTCAGAAATTGAGTATAGGACCCTGGATGATATGTGCTTCCAACAGGATGGTGCCACTTGCCACATAGTCAGCCACTCTGATGTGCGAGAAATTGAATGGCCGTGTTATCTTACATCGTTGCGTTGTTAATTGACCGCCACCATAATGTGATTTGACGCCGTTGGTCTTCTTTTTCGGGGATATTTAAAGGAAAAAGTGTGCGTCAATAAGCGAAGAACAGCTCAAGAGGTAAGGGCTGACATAATTCCGCACATTAACGAAATTGAACGTTAATTGTGTCTCAAAGTCAAAACAAAGAGCATCGGAGTGGCGAGCATTCGGCCGATATTTTGCTCCACTCATAATTGCAATGGATCATTCTGTCTGAAAACTTGTTGTTTTACTTACAACTGCCATTGTGCGTTTTCGTTGGACCACCCTTTAAAATAAATAGTGACAGCAAGCTAAAGTCACTTTCGCACTTAAACGAGCGTCTCTCGGGAATACAGTAGACGGAGATAGATATAGAAAATTAGCAATTTTTTTCTTTTGTTCTAGCCGCATACGTATGCCTGTTGAGTTTGAGTTGAGCTCTGTACGACTTTAATTTTGATTTTAAATTTATTGCAATTATTTCATAATCTGAGTCTTTTACGGTTTAGCTTATGGCCGTCTACGAAATTGATAGCACATTGTATACTTTGCCTTTTTTTAGTAATCTCAAAGGCAGTCGTCCCATCCAGTACGATCCAATACGATCGCTCGTCATAAGATCCTTGCCCAACCGATGTTATTCCGATGAGAAGAGAAGAATACAGCTGCATTCCTACATTTTCGAAGGCGGCCACCAAATGGGAATAGGTTTTGGAAGGAATATCTGGCAGCGACATCCAAGGGCGATTGCATGTTGTGTATGGTGTCGCATCTCCTTTGATGGCGGCGGTGAAAAAGCGGTTCACCGTACAACTACGTCAGTTTTTGATGAGCCACGCTGTCAAGGCCCTGAAATGAAGGATAATATGGAAATAGTCTGGCATGTCACCGATTAAAGATAAATCAGACATGCCATTGAAGCCGTGGCCAGAATTTGTAGATCACCTCTACTCGTTAAATGGAATCCAAAACTTGAGTAATTGCCGAAGAATCTAGGCCTTGGTCACTGCTGGGGCCTAGTGTCGCCCTAAATTCAGTTCAGTCATCTTTCTTGATCTGTTCAAACTTGAACACATCATTTGGAACATCAAGGCCCAAATTACTTCAACAAAAACGTTTGGATTTCCAAAAACTCGTTCAAAGGATCATTAGATTGTTGAAATGAAGTCTAAGTCGTTGAATGAGTGAGATAATATGAATTTTTTTCCATTTTCTCAGGAAATGCATTACAAAGGATTGTAGTCCTCAATAACTCTTGACATGTCAAAATTAAATTTTTTACAGAAACGGTTCCTGTTGAGGTCTTAAATATTACAAACCAGCAAACTCTCAAATAAGCCCAACTGACGGACTTATTTGAACGAGAATTTACAGCAACAGTCACTCAGATGCGTTTACAACCAATTTAGGACAATGGGAGACAACACAGAAGGAAAGGGGAGCGACCAAACTCAAAATACACAAAAGACATGTTTCAAAGCACATGATTATCCATCCCTGGCTGGAAAAACAAAATGTTTTACAAGAAAATTTGGAGTACCCACATGTAATAAATTGGAAGACGCCAATCTTCAAGTAGAAGTCTAAAATTGTTTTTTGAGCCACCAGATCTCAACGAAGTTGCCCACTCAACTTGTCTGGCTAATCTGCCCATGTTGAAGCCCTATTTCGAATTAATTATCTCTTTCACCACACAAACCGAAACACCACGGACTCACCCCATGTGCATGTTCTTCCAAGCGGCTCATTCATTACGACCTCATTGACTGACACCAAACGGAGAGCGTGGCCCTCAACGTCATAACCCGCCACCGACACGCACCAAAGCGCAGATCCGCATAAATTCCCTCCGACACGGACACTATTTCCCAATTAATTTCCTTAATCACTACAAACTTTCAAGTGTGGACCCTAGCACCCAGTCGACTGGAATCCATGTCCATACAAGGGCGCATTCCGATCAAATTGCCCGGCCACCCTCGGCCGCACACAACACAAACTTCGGGGGTGGACGAGCCATTATCGTTGAACAAGAGAAGAAGACAAGGTAAACCGAATGACCACCGCAAAGGGGTCGCTGCATTGTTCGCACCCGGGGTGACTTAGTGTCATCCCCCTCCGGCGAGGGCATTGTTTTCAATTTTTGATAATTGATTCGGTTGTCCGCAAGGGTAATCGGCCATCGGTTCCAATCAATTACTTGCGTGCGAAGACGTCGCTTGCGTGCCATCGATAAACACCCCATCGACCTAACAAGTGGTCAGTTTAGAAGTCAATCTTGGCCGTGTTCGTCGACAACAAATCCCATCGAAATTGGTAATTTAATTGAATGGCCGGCGTTTTTAATTGGTACACATGTTATGGGACAGTTGCATTGATTCCATATGGTGTGTGCGTTTATGGCCGGATGCCGGGGGATGTGGGGTGACAATTTTAGAGTAATTTATTAAATTGCTCTGCGGCGATGAGTTGTTAGTGTGCGATTTTATTGCAATTATATCCCGAGGATAACCGGCGAGCGTCGTGCTGGGCGTTTGCGGCAACAGCAGGTGTGTGGAGTTCACTGACTCGTGAGGTCCATTGGTGATCTCAATCTTAGCATGTACCTCTGTTACTTGACATGGTTCCTTGGATCTCTTTCCTTTCAAGCGAACCCTAAGCGAATCAGAAGCGTTCTCGTGCGAAAATGTGTACATAGTTCCAAGGGCTGGTTCTAAGTATTGCGTGAAAGTCCAAGGTCCACCGACATTTGGAACCTGGGAGCTATGAACACAAGTTGCACTGATGGGACTTTAGATGTCAATCTGGTTCTCCATACCAGGCAAAGTACAGACATCATCAGGAGCTTTGCTAGATGTCGAGTCATAATGACTCCTGACCTTACGACACCGCGTAGCTAGGTAACGTCACCGGTCTTGGAAGTTAAGAATTCCAAGACGAAGGAACAAACTTAGGAAGCTCGACCGAAAGCTAAAATATGGTACCAAGGGAGCTAAGTATTCCCTTAAACTACGTTTCAGCCTGACCGTGAGGTTGGCTCCCTTGTTGGAGTGTCATGGTGATTAAGCACAAAGCGAGGCAAAACTTCAGAGTAAACAACCGTGCTATCGATCTAATCTGTCCGACTAACTTGGGCTGGATCGATTCATATGGTAACGGGGAATTAACTTCCGATTTGATGTGGAGTTGCACTCAATAGGGCAGAGATGTTAGAAAGGCCTCGCTCCTAATGGAGAAATGCTTTCAAAATGTTAGGCAGCGGGTGTATGGACGAACTCAGTAAGACCTTCAATGTTAAAAAAGGTTTTAGACAAGGCGACGCTCTGTCATGTGACTTCTTTAACATAATTCTTGAGAAGATCGCGCGTAACTCACAAGTCAACACCCTAGGTACTTTGTTCCAAAAGTCCGTTGAACTGCTTACTTACATGGGCGACATTGACGTGACTGGATGATCATATCGAGCCGATGATGGCTTTGAAGCGGACACGGCTTATAGGAGCCTAGCGGTGAATGAGGGCAAGAGAGAGTAATACATGCTCAGTCACTCGAAATCTCGGACAGAGCATCATAATTCTCAACAGAAACTTTGAAGTTGTCAAGGACATCATCTACCTCGACTCTGGATTAAACAAAGACAACAACATCAATACCGAGCTCAAGCGCAGAATTAATCTTGTCAATTGCTGATTCTTCTGGCTTAGGAGGCCATCAAGTGACAGGGCTATCGTTCGAAACACCAAGCTTTAATCATGTCTCTCCTGCTCAAGGTGCAGAAACATAAACTCTATTCAATGTCTATGAAAAAGCCCTTGGACCTTTTGAGAGGAAAGTTCTGAGTCCGATAATTTTTTGTTCTGTTTCCGTTGATGGTGTCTGAAGGAGAAGATGCAACCAGGAACGGTACGGGTTGTACAGCGACATACACCTAATTAAGTGTCTTCAGATAGAATGCTTAAGATGGCTCCGTCATGTCATGACCGGTAGATTACGAACCAGCACTGGGACAACGTATTAGATGATGTCCTCGAACAAAGTGGAACACACAAGTGGAGAAGAAACTCAACCAATTGGATGTGCAAAACTAGAAGCATCAGTACAAAGTTCATGCTGGCTGCAGAGGCTTGTTGGTTGGTGTAGCGCCAAACAAAGTAGAGGAGGGAACAATATAGTTGAATGTTTGGGATTTACGAAAATGGAACGCGTAACAGTCAGTCAATGCCTTAATATTTTTAAAATCTCTCTCAAAACTGTGATCCAAATGTAGCCACATTTCGGGGATCACGCGATGACTATGTATGACCGTCATAATCGACCGATTACGCCAGCAGCCTTTAAAATTTTGAAGAAATTTGAAGAGAGTGGTAAATTTACTGATTTCTCAGGGCCTATGCATCATCGTAATGGACGGTCAGTCGAAAATATTGCTGCTGCAAGTTTAAGTGCTTTGTTCGACTTCTGTCTCGATATTGCTATCTATAGTCGAACAAAGCTGCTGGAGCGGATGCACTGTCCACAGAACTGTTTAAAGCAGCTGGTGATGACCTCATTGGGCGCATGCACCAGCTCATCTGTAAGATATGGTCGAAAGAAAGCATGCCCGATGAGTGGAATCTCAGCGTCGTCTGTCCGGGTCCACAAAAAGGAGAACCCTCCAACTACGCCAACTATCGAGGGATTAGTCTCCTTTACATCGCATATAAGCTCTTCTCTACCGTATTGTGTGAACGCCTGAAACCGTTCGTCAACAACCTGATAGGTGTGGTTTCAAGCCAGGGAAGTTCACCATCGACCAAATCTTCACACTATGGCAGATCCTGGAAAAGACCCAAGAAATGCAAATCGACTCTCACCACCTATTCGTCGATTTCAAGGCCACATATGACAGTGTGCATAGAGACGAGCTATGCAGTGCAATGTCTAGTTTTGGCATTCCTACCAAACTCGTCAGATTGTGTAGGATGACGATGGAGAACTCTCGCTGCTCCGTCAAGGTCGACAACGAACTCACCGAGACCTTTAATGTCAAAGGAGGTTTAGACAAGGCGACGCACTGTCATGTAACCTTTTCAACATCATTCTTGAGAAGATCGTGCGTAACTCACAAGTCAACATCAGAGGCACGATCTTCCTAAAGTCAGTTCAATTGCTACCTTGTGCCGATGACATTGATGTGATTGGACAAACACAGCGAGCCGTCAATGAGGCGTTTGCTGGCATTGTCATGCTGTCATCAAGGAAGGACACACAACATCGGCGTCTCGGACAGAGCGTCACACTAGGCAGCAGAAACTTCGAGGTAGTCAAGGACTTCCTCTACCTCGGCTCCGCGGTAAATCGGAGTCTTTTCGAGAGAAAAGTTCTGCGTTCGATTTTTGGTCCTGTTTGCGTTGATAGCATCTGGAGAAGAAGATTCAACGACGAACTCCATGGGCTGTACAGCGACGTGCGCCTAGTCAAGCCTCTTCGGATACAACGCTTAAGATGACTAGGCCATGTAGAGCGCATGGGCACCACAGCTCCGGCTCGAAGAGTCTTCGAATCTGAGCCATTGGGACAACGCAACAGGGGATGGCCTAGGCTTAGGTGGCGCACACAAGTGGAGAAGGACCTCAACCAACTTGGAGTGCGCAACTGGTGGCAGCTGGGGAAAGATAGTACTGGCTGGAGAGGCATGTTGGTTGGACTGCAGCGCCGCAAGAAGAAGAAGAAGTTCAAATGTTGCTGTCATACTCCTCAGTATGGCATATTTTGCATTAGAATATGCATCTCCATCCTTATAAAGTTCAACATACGTAACAATTGAAACCAGTTGACCAACCACAACGCAGGTGGCTGTTGCAACAATAGACAATTTTCCAAAACAAATTCAATTTCAACAATAAAACTCTCAATGACACCCACAGTGTAATACAGCCTCATTAGACTTCCATACACAACTGCTAGAAGGCCAACAAACGCGAGTTTCGATAACACCCCCCACTGCAACAGCGAATAAGGATGGAAAGCGAAGAGAATTAAGCGATTGCGTCCTTTTCAACTGGTGGCAGATTTTTATCAATTTTCCGACAATTTGCGGTTGAATTGTCTGCTCCCTTAAGCCACTAACACATTTCCGTTACATCGCAAATCCCTGCGAAAAAGGATCCCAGCCCCGCATGTGTGACTGTTTGTCCTTTGGTATTTTTGTTTTTTGATAAGCCTCATGTTAGTCGTATATTCCAATTTCGCGCACATATACATACGATGTATGCCGTCGCCCCATCGAAACGAAAGGGTGCCGAGTACACGACGAATTTGAATATCATATCCCCCTCACACCACACCATCCCCCAGCCCCCCAGGACTACATAGAGGACGTGCCATACGTTTCGCATACAACAATCCTTGTTTTTTTTTCTTTTTTTTTTGAGTCAGTTTCGTGACGGAGCAGAAACAAGCAGAACATAACCGAGTATCTGTCGCATGTCCTTTCGTATCGAATGTTGTTCGTCCATATGTTTGGCCAGGGTGGAGTACAAGGACTTTCAAAGCCATCACACCATACAGTTCAGATTTCCTTGCAACAGGTGCTGCGTTTCGTGATTCTCGCATCGACTCCAGCCGGACGAGTCGAGCCACCACATCACGAGAGCTTAGCCAATAAATCACAAGACGCTTTACGATGTCATTACACAGCGTTGCGATGTCATTTGCGGCCCGCCATTCCGAGGACTAAATGACAAAATATATTAAATCACTTGACTGCTTCCAGGGATAGCGGAGGCGATAAATTGACAAGGACACAGTTTCGCCATCCATCCTAGGCAAGGACACCCAACCATTCCGGTTCATTGAGTTCTTTTGTAACAGTTGTTTTTGACATTACCGCTTGTAGCTGGCTCTCAGTCTTAAAAAAAAAAGACACGCCATAACCACCACCGCACTGGGACCGCCGCAATGTGTCTGGATAAATTGACAGCCGTGTAATTCGGTTCGCTTTCCCCGGGACCCGGGGAAAGTGCAGTTTATTTTCAATTAGACATCGAAGTTAGGCACTTTTTAAGGATGAAAATCACGGGAAAACGCATAAGCCGCCTAGGCTATGTAAATATTTGCGCTGGCAAAGCCGCACAACCCCAATTCAGTGGTTAGGGGTGCGCGTCTTTTTTTTCTCTCTTCCCATTCTTCCTATTTTTTTTTTGCCTTTTCTTTGTCGGTTGGTCTCTGTGTTTGCTGTTGCTACTGTATTCGAGTTCGTTTTGTTATGCATGAGAAGGATACAAAAATAGGCAGTCCTTTGAGGGGCATTGTGATGGCGGCTCGTGTCTGTACACAGGGATTTATGGCGGAACAATAATATCTCGAAAACCGCAGAGTCAGTGGTCACCCTCACCCTCTTACTGTTGTGGCTACAACGATGACGACGGCGACGACGAATGATCTCTCTGACAAGGGGATGTGGCGTTTCGAAACGTTTATCTCTTGGATGACGGAAAACGTTGAAAACGATGGGAAACCATGCCGACTGTCAGAGCTAACTGCCGATGTCAGTTAATTACGTAATTGAATCAATTGCGGCTGAATGACTTGCGTCTGATTCGCTTTATCATTTCGAAAGATTGTCGTCGTCTCATCTGTGATTTCAGTCCTTTCCATTTCGTTTCATTACACTAATTAATAAAATTTTGTGAGGATGAGGTTTCCCACTATCGGATTGTCTTCCACAATCGAAGACGAGATTTTAACATTTCTCCTTTAATTTGAAAAATTGTGTCGCTCTCTTGAGTGGTTAGAGGATATTTGAAGGAATGCCTAGCAAAGTTTTGAGCCGGAATAAATAAATTTTCTTTGTGCCTGGCTTAAGACTGCGAGTTGAGAAGATAGATGGAATCGAGAAATCTAAAATCGCGAGATACCCAAAAACGTCAAAGTGCCCGAAGTTACAAAAGACCAAAAATGCCAAAAAAGTTAATATTGTGCACGTTTGTGTGAACCAACTTCAAATCCTTCAGCTATCCTGGAAGAGGGTTTAAAGGGGGAAAAGACTGCCCTTCTGTGAAATTTTTTTTTTCCGAAAGAGGGTCTGAAGGGGAAAAGACTGCCCCTCTGTGAAGATTTTTTTTCCGGAAAGAGGGTCTGAAGGGAAACAAACTGCCCCTCTGTGAAGATTTTTTTTTCGGAAAGAGGGTCTGAAGGGGAACAGACTGCCCCTCTGTGAAGATTTTTTTTCGGAGAGAGGGTCTAAAGGGGAACAGACTGCCCCTCTGTGAAGATTTTTTTTTCGGAAAGAGGGTCTAAAGGGGAACAGACTGCCCCTCTGTGAAGATATTTTTTTCGGAAAGTCGTCCTATCGAACATCTGAAGCCCTATTCCGTTGTATACGTACCAGTATCTACAGCTACCGACTTGGCAATTCAACTTTAGACCAAATGTTCACATTTGTCTACGGTCTAATTGTGGGAAGGACGAAATAAATCAAAACTGTGAATTGGAGGGATGGACTAAATTCAGAAAGTCCAAAGTCGCCAAATGCCCGAAATGTTGATGTTTCCCAAATTACGAAAAGCTCAAAATACCGAAATGTCAAAATTGATGTAGTCAAAGTTATCGGAATTCGACACCTATTCCATATTCTAAGGCGATCTTAGCAGTGGGGTTGAAGGGGACACACGACCTGCCGTTACACTCTGCTCTGTGAAGTTTGTTTTCGGAATTGTTTGGTATCCACCATGTTGTCAAGTCAAGTCAAGTCGGCTTCTTCTTCTTCGGGGTAGGGAAAATGACTAAATCGTCACACTCAGGCAAATCCTAGAGAAGATCAACAAGTTTTAAACCGATACGTGCAATGTATAGATTGACATCAAGGAATGTGGCCTTTTGACGCGATATGACTGAATTCGGTATCCCGGTAAAATTGTTTCGGTTGTATCTTCACGTCGACACACACCTTGCAACTGTCTACAAAAACATATGCACGCCTTCAAACCTGCACCAGATTTCGGCAAGAAGATGGGCTCTAGTGTACTTTCTTCAATTTCAAACCGTTGGGAATACTGCGGAGGTCAGGCGTTAACACGGATAGACACCATCCCCTGCAAATCAGTACGTCTACTGAGTTATGTAATCCTTATTGACTCAATTCGGCGATATGAAGGAGTAGGCGAAATGAGATTTTGGACTCAAGTTTTTGAATAATGTCGGTAGACGTGATTTAGGTATGTCAATTATGCATACCGTAAGTTCCTTAAATCGCACGAAAAACATTTCTCATAGAGAACGCTGTTTTTCGTAATAAAGCTGAAAATTTTGGAGACGCTTTTATGGTCTGAGTCTTTCCACGGTGACTTGCCAATGATACTGAACAAAAATGGCAAGGCAGTTGGATAGGCTTAACGCATAACTTGCCAACAAACGCGTACCGAAAATCAAACCTCTCGATGAATCACTTTTTTCTTGTCGATTTCATCTGTCAATTTTCAATTTTACACCGAAAACCGTCTCGCAAGGAACGTCTGTAGTCACTTTCAAAACTTGAAAGTTAAACGCTGTTTCCTCTTCGTTTCACAGACTCAGTTTAGGAGCTCGACTTTTTCCTATAACTAACATCAACTTTGACGTACACTCGAACACCATCTTAACACGCGGTCGTCTCGTAGTTCCACTCAACCACTCCATAAGCTAAGTATCAATGTCTGTCAGATCTAAAAGGCTGCTCCACTCGTTGTTGGATCAACCTCACATTGAGTCTTTTCACGTACAAGCACTGACTGGTATTCGAAAGTGGGGATAAAATGCTGTCAAGTGGCATGATAAATATCTAAACTAAAAAAAACGCAAAATAGACTGATGTGGGATTTGGTTTTACGTGATCACCTGCTGTGAAGGCTTAATACCACGGGTTCCATACACCCATAGTCAGGAAAACACTGACTAACGCCTTGAGAGCTACCCAAGTACCAATTTGAGATCATGTCTAAAGGGACGGTCACTCCTCCTTGGTAAGGAGCGAGGCTTTTCTCACATCTCTCCTGTTCTGTGGGTCACAGCACCCTGTTGAATACAACTCCACATCGAATCAGATGTAATTTGCCATAACCATATGACCCCCATCCGACCCAGGTGACTGAGGTGGATCAGATCAGTTAGCACGGTTGATTACTTCCAATTGTCCCCGCGTTTTAGGAATAAACCACAGCCATCACGATACGGGCCAAACGCACGCTCAGGCTGAAACTACGTTTCAGGGGCTCCTGAGCTCCCGTGGTACCAGAATATAGCTTCCGGTCGAGCTTCGAAACTGCGTTGCTCTCGGTGGAGCTCCTTAACATCCAGGACCGATGGCCTATAATCCTACTCTAACTATGCGCTGCCGTGAGGGCAGCCATTCTTAGTCGTCGTCTAATGAAAACTTCTCTCGCAAAACCCCTCATGGTGTATGTATTCTGTCCAAGGTCCCGAATGTCATCATACAGAGGACATTGGCACAAGACGTGCAACTAATCCTCGGAGCTATACCCACTTATGGACCGCTTGAACAAGAATGAGTTCAAGGAACCGTGTCCGGTAAGCAAGTAGCTCAGATGCATGCTCAAATTAAGACCACCAATGGACTTAACAAGTGACACATCGCAAAGGAAGCTCTACGTCACTCTGTCATGGCAAAGGGTCTGGTAATCACTTTTGAGATAAATCGGAGAAAGAATGATTCCGATCAAGCCTTGACAGCCTTCAGAAATTGGTTTCCCTCTCACAAGTGAGAACAGACTTTGGTCGATCAATGTCTCTTAGAACATAAACCATTCCCATCTGCAACAGCCTCAATGGATGACTTTTCTGAACACAAATCAGTTCATAGCTTCAACAAATCATTCCAACATCATTAATACTGAATTGGAATCTTCAAAAATTCCCCAGGCAAGAGCCAACACATCCCTCGTCCACTGCAAATTCGCAAGACTGTTTGTCCTGGACCGTCCATTCGATTTTATGCATGTTCATCCGGCTCAAAGGACTAAATCCACATCACCACGTGTCTGCATACCGTATGTGCATCTTTCCGTTGAATGATTAAGCTTCTTTTGCCATTCAGATACCACCATACTCCCAGCGGGATTTTCACGTCGCAAATCATCGCTTACACGAGTTCCAATAAACTGCTGACAACCGAACACGCCCGCCAGTGAATGTAAGAAATTATTTATTTTGTCCCACTTAAGTCCCTGAGAGACTAAAAGCGTTAAAAAGTCGCAAACGCAATTTTCCAAATAAATCTCCTTACACCGGCAACGGCAGCGGAAAGGGGATGGAACGCGAGGATTCCACCTCCGAAACCAACCAACCAACCAGTCAGCAGAGACAAACTCTCAGTCAAGGGACGCTTCGGACCAACTTTTCATCCGACTAATGTGAGTTAATGTTATGGGGATTTTTCATCCTTGAACTATGTATCCGTGGGTAATGCCCGGGCCCAGCCGGGCGGGCTGGCCCCCGCTATAGAAAATAAATAAAAATTCAATGGAGCGATGTTTGCGCCGACTAAAGGTAGTGTCCTAAGACGGCACGAGGACGCGGGCCATCGGCAGTGAATAAATGCGCTCTCACTCTCCACGCCCTCCCCCCCTTTCACAGCCACCGTCTCGGGAAGGAACAAAACAGATTGGGAAGATGATTTGCATACACTCCTTGCCTGGGCTTTTAAGAAGATTTCGCTTTTTTCGTTACTTTCATCCGGAAAGAGCGGGGAAGGCAAGTAACCCCCGCCTCGTGACTCAATTCGACAGCGACTGCGAGGAAGACGTCCTAAATCATTTCAAGGTAAGAAAAAAGTTTTTCCTTTCGATTTTCCCGGTTCTCGGGGATAATACATTCAATCTTGCTTAAGAACCATTCGTCTGTCATGTGGATGTGCACAGGCAATCTGGCATTGGGAAGCGTGTGGAGCTCGCATATTCGGCTTGTCGCAGGGATTAATGACGCAGAAGAGGTGGAGGCGCCGGCAGACGGTGATTTACCCACGCGTAAGCTGTAAAGATGAGTTAAATATTTAGCATCCCGTCGCGGAGGTCGTTAGGAGCTTTAAGAGGGAAAAATGAATCAGAAGCGACCAACCAACCGCCGATACACCTCCATTACGCGGTGACGGTACGCACTTGAGAACCCCTTGAGATTATTTGTTTGCCACTAGGACGACGACAGTGCGGCGGCAGGGCGCACGCTGGCATTGTTATCGCCATCGTCATCGTTTATTAAACGATATTTCCCAAAGCAAATGTGTGTGAAGCGCACAAACAACACCGAAAAGCCGGGACAACAAAGGCAAACAAAGCGTCGGAAAACACTTAACCGGTGAGAGCGAGGGCAAAACAAAGAACAAAAAAAAAAAAACACAGAATACTGAAAAACTGAAAATCAAAAACGAGGACGAAATAACGACGCAACGAGGACGCGCAACGAGCGTCGACAAAAGGACACTTGACTTTTGTGTCAAGAGTCCATCACCGGCAGATACCTAATTGCTTTTGTTCGATGAAATCCCCATTGTGGCCCGTTCTCGACGACGGCAGGGAGGACGAACCTGACGCAGCGCACGGTTGCTATCGTTAATGAAAGGTGTAGACGGTTGCCGCCGCTCACGACACTGGGGCACCGCGACGTTAGGGGCGGCACCGGAATGGCGCTCTGACATTTGAGAAATCGGAAAAATGAAAACTGAAAATGAAATCTGAAGGAGTGTTTGCTCTGCAATGGAATACGCCTTATTTGACGGTTGAGTGTTCATTATCCTTTTCGTGAAGTAAGTGCGTTCGAATTGAAGTTTGCACCTGACGGGCGGGGGTGGAACGGGTGTGGAGTAACTAGCCAATGCTGGCTTTACGTCTAATGACAAAGCTCTTTATGATCTTAAAAATGTTTACACTCAACTGAGATCGAGAGTGCTATGTGGCATCACCATTAAGGCCTCAACTGTATACCGTCAGGATGCTGATTTAAGAAAAAGGAGTTTTGATATTGTGAACATTCAACAGAAACGTCCACAACATGTGAATCCATTGCCAAGACAGTTGAAGCTATCGTAGCACACTGATCACGGCCAGCGAGAAATCCATGGTGTGATCATAAAGGACGAAGCAGTCAAGATATTCAAAAAGACGCTGCAAAAAATAACACCCAAAATGACGCACGAGAAGTATGGAGCTAGAAGAATGAGCCCAAAGCAGCACAAAACGCGTGTAGACCGTAAGGTGGTTCAACCATTATGCCCGATGAAAATTGTGAGTCACACCTTGACGCCATATTGCTTCGCCCAACTTAATTTGACATTCTTCTGTTCCAGTGTTTAAGAAATTCAATCATGGAGAGGTACACGATTGAGCAGTGCGTTAGGCTTGCTTAAGCCTTTTACGACAATGGGCGTTCAAATCAAAAATGCATTTCGTGCACTTTGTGACTTTTTTTGTTCAGCAGAATCGATCGAACGGATTCGTTAATTAACAGAAATGTTGAATTTGGGCAAATGAGAAGAAGATCCGATGCATCCACAAAGAGTGAGTGTTTGGTGAGGCTTATGGGCTGGCGGTGTCGTCTTCGAAATTAAGGTCGACAGAGCAGTTATCTCGAACGGATTTCTTTTAGTCAGAAATTGAAGATATGGCCCTGGACGATATGTGCTTCCAACAGGATGGTGTCACTTGCCACATAGTCAGCCACTCTGCTGTGCGAGAATTTCAATGGCCGTGTTATCTTACGTCGTTGCGTTGTTAATTGACCGCCACCATAATGTGATTTGACGCCGTTTGACTTCTTTCTTCGGGAAGGAAGAGATAATTCGACCCATTAACGACACTGAACCTCAATTTTTTCTCAGAGTCATTGAAAATAAAGACAATCGGATAAGAGGTGTGCCACGGAATTCGTGGCAAATATTTGACCGATATTTTGTTTTAAGCATAATTGTCTTAGATCCTTCTATCATTACAAAAACTTCCGAAAACTTCTTATTTTATTTACAATTGCCATTGTGCGTTTTCGTTGGACAACCCTTTGGAGTATACGGTGACAGCAAACTTAAGTCACTTTCGTACTTAAACGAGCGTCTCTCGAGAATACAGTAGACGGAGATAGATATAGAAAATTAGCAATTCCTTTCTTTTGTTCTAGCCGCATACGTATGCCTGTTGAGTTTGGGTTGAGCTCTGTACGACTTTTATTTTGATTTTAAATTTATTGCAATTATTTCATAATCTGAGTCTTTTACGGTTTAGCTTATGGCCTACGAAATTGACAGCACATTGTATACTTTGCCTTTTTTTAGTAATCTCAACGGCAGTCGTCCCATCCAATACGATCCAATACGATCGCTCGTCATAAGATCCTTGCCCAACCGATGTTATTCCGATGAGAACAGAAGAATACAGCTGCACTCGTACATTTTCGTAGGCGGCCACCAAATGGGAATAGGTTTTGGAAAAAAAATCTTGAAGCGAAATCAAAGAGCAATTGGATGTTATGTATGGTAACACCTTTCATCTCGACAGTTAAAAAACAATTTAACGTGCAACTACATCAGTTGTTGATGAACCACGCCGTCGAGGTCCTGAAACGAAAAATTATATGTAAAACATCTGAGAGGTCATCAACTAAAGATAAATGAGACAGTAGGCATTTCAAAAGACATCCTGCATAAAAAATTGGCAATGAGAAAGCTGTCTCGACGAAGTATATGCTGTCATCGAGAAAGGACACACAACTTCGACGTCTCGGACAGAGCGTACAGGGCAGCAGAAACCTCGAGGTAGTCAAGGACTTCGTCTACCTCGGCTCCGCGTTAAATAGGGACAATAACACCAGTACCGAACTCAAACGCAGAATCACTCATGCCAATCGCTGCCTCCTTGTGATCAAGAGGCAATTGAATAATAAATAGAACCCTCTCAAGGGCCTAAACTGACTTTGTACACCAACTCCCAGTCCTCTTTTACGGCGCAGAAACTTGGACGCAACTAAAAGCCTTACTCCTTTTGAGAGAAAAGGTCTGCGTGCGATTTTCTGTTCTGTTTGCGTTGATGGCCTCTGGAGGAGAAGATTCAACGACGAACTCTATGGGCTGTACGGTGGCATGCGCCTGGTCAAGTGTCTTCTGATACAACGCTTAAGATGGCTAGGCCAGGTAGAGCCTTATGGACAACACTGCTCCGGTCCGAATAGTCTTTGAATCGAAGCCATTGGGACAACGCAACAGAGGACGGCCCAGGCTAAGGTGGCGCACACAAGTGTAGAAGGACCTCAACCAAATTGGAGTGCGCAACTGGCGGCAGCTGGCAAAAGATCGTCCTGCCTGGAGAGGCATGTTGGTTGAGGCCAAGGTCCACCCCGGACTGTAGCGCCAGTAAATGAAGAAGAAAAAGAAGAAGAAGAAAGCTGTCTACGCGATTGATGCCTCCGTACAGCAAACTCAACTCTAGCGCCACTTCTCTAGAGTTGTGATTGATGCTGTTTAAGTACAATTCGAAAGAGTACTTGTGTCGTTTCATGTTCAGACTGAGCCCCTCTTCGTGACCAAATCGCCATTTTGGTTGGCTTTTTGTTGAATCTCAGTTGAACTTGCTACATTAAAAGTTTTTGTTATTTGAGACTTTTTTCATTGCCTGTCTCAAATCTTTTAGTGACTTACTGTTGGCGAAAGTGTGAAGAATAGTTTTTTTTAGAATGTCCAAGTTGGAGATATTTTTGCAAATGGAGTTACTTGTGTCGAGCCGCTGCGGAAGATGGAGGTAGGTGAAGAAGTACATTGACGAGAGATGTACGTTAACTGGGATAGAGGCAGAAAGAAAATGTTTCCTGCTTGATCATATCATAAGAAATGACAATATTCCAAGTCGAAAACAGTGTTGAAGTCCTGGAAGGAAGAAAACAAAGACGAAAGCTCCGATAAAGAGATCAAGCGATTGGGTTTGGCTTTGACGAATTGGTCAAGGAAGAAAAGAACCTCTATCCCATTCTTAAGCCCTCCACGAGTACCTGGCATTATGAATATACAATGCCTATCCAAAGACAACTGTTTGAGCATAACAAATACCGGGGTGCTTAGGCACTAAATGCGAAATTTTAAAATTTTTTCATAAGAATCCAAGTTCTACCATTAGGCCAACTGATGTATAGTCGCTAGGATCTATAACGTGTCAAGGTTTTTGTACACTTCTGTTAACTGTGTATCAACTGGGATTTTTTTTCAGTGAAAAACTCTGCCGTCTCACATCGAAATGAAGACTAAACTCCCACAGATGTCCCAACCATAAGACGGGATGACTGTCCATCCATCTGAGACATTTTCTCTCACCAACACCAACCGATTTTCCGTCAAGCACTTTTATGGCCCAACTTTAAATACAACAAATTCGATTGAATTAATTGTTAAAGGCGAAAAGGACTAACCACCCGCACCCCAGAAAAGCGACGTTACATCACCTGATGAAACTCAAACTCCCCAACTCTCCAACTCACTGCCACAATTCACAAACTCTAATGGTCTTTCGAGGTTCATCCGAAAAGCCATTAGAGCTCCTGCATCACACATCTCAGTCGCATTTCTTAATGAGCTCACTCCCTCCAGCCACTCGGCCAAAGGAAACCTCACATTAACTTTTTAATGGAATTTTAATTAAAGGATATTCTAGAAGCACATCAAAAACCATGCAAAAAAATACATAAATTAAGGATTCAGGACCGCATACATCACATGTGCACGAACAAGAAACGAAAATGAACAAGTTTCTACCCCCCGCACATACTCGTCCTGTAGCGAAATACCTCAAAACATCTGACAGTTCATAACCAAGGAAATGTTTCAACTGCAGATGAATTTCGTGAATTTCCATATCCATGTCCAGACCTTTCGCTTGTCTACCTTAAACTTTCTCCACGGCAAACCCAAGCACACACACACCCCTTCCCAAGCCGAAACGAATGGCTTTGTGTAAGGATTCTCACTCCATAGTCGTCCTTTCCCTCCCCACAAGCGATCAGCATTATTGTCAGTAATATGGAGTGACATCAATCAACTAGAATCGAAAACTAACCGATATCTCATTCTGGAGGGATTTACCGTCGAACATTTTGCTCCCATTAAAAAACATTTAAAATCCCATTCGTCAAAGGACCTCACGCCCAGTGACTGGCCGGCCAGCCAGCCAGCCACGTCTGAATGCGATTCAGGAAAGGAATTCAAACGTAATTCCCACGTCGATGTGATGCGAATAATATTAGACCGCTGCAAGGACCCACATCCATTGTGGTGGTGTGCCATTGTTATGCGATTCCGGGGATCGTTTACCCGAAATTTTGCACGAACAGGGGCAGCTTGTGTTTGGCAACGCGGCGGCGAGCGGTGTGCTCGTGTAATTTTCGTTGATCGATTATGATTGATGCCGCGGATTCTGCTAGGGATTCGAACGCGTGCAAAGGACTCTTGGCATTCATCTGATGCGAGGAAGATTTGCAGGATACATCGGGTGTGTGTATCCTTGCGGGTCATCCATAACTGGCTCCAAATTAAAATGCTAACGAACTCCTGAGTTCCCATCGGAATGATGAAAGGCGAACCCCTCGCAAGGAGGCGTGGTGAAGGCGGACACGTGAGCTGTGAATTGCAGCCATAGACGGGCGGAAAAATGTCGGATTATTGGCAGGTCTCGCAGGCGACCCACACGCACAATGAAATCACACGCGCGGAATAATCAGATTGCAATTATGGACGTGTCCTGGCTAGACATCAATGGGCGACAGCGACGCTGGTGTTGAACGATGTTTGTCGCTTTCGGTATCGAAACGCTCAAGTTCCTATGTAAACATGACGATTGTTTCCAGCTGAATGCGCAACGATGTCAACACCGTAGACGTGGTGGCCGGGCCGAAAGGAGTGAGCCGGGGCTTAATTGTTGCGAGCGCGTGCCCGGTGGATGTCAATTCAGTGACGGCTGTTAATTACCGATAGTGTGGGGCCAGTGGCGGTGAGTCTGTGCTCGGTGAGTGATGAAAGTCATTAGGAGCGTGTCCTGTGATTAAAAGCAACGCGATGGGCTTAGTGTTTGACGCCTGAGGAGAACGGGGTTAAGACAGATATGACTGTAAGGGGGCAGACGATATAAGGTAATCTTAATTGACTGCGATTGCAGTTGACATTTGTTGGAACGTGAACCCTTTGGATGGGATGAAAGTGATTTCATCAATCCTACACAGGGGTGTGGCTTGGTTTGTTATGACTTTGGCTCAACTTGCCAAGGACTGGAGTATATCCGGTTCCAGATTTAATAGGAGAACTGAACATTTTTCGCGGTTTTTAACTTTCAGTTTTAAAATTGAAAAGTTGACCAACACTGAAACATTGTTTCGGAAAAAAAAAGAATAACAATACTTGCTCTAGGATTTGCCAATCGCTTGTTTAAAAGATGAAAACAATAATTGACGACGCGATCATTCCTTTTGCTTGAATTTGGCCTTGATGACACATCACGAAATTGTGTAAAATGCGATTGCCGATACACTAGACAGACAAGAAGCAAAAGTGATACTCTCGGGACGTGAATCTGCGTTGGTGCTACCGGCGTCCGTCTACAATGCATAGATCCACTGCTACAGCGACTAAGGAACAGTCGAATCAGTTGACAATGGGACAGACTCCGAAGAATGCGAAACTGATTCTATCGTCCCGAAAGGTGTTGGCCACTGTTTTATGGGATTCACAAGGTTGGACGATTAGATTTAGACGATTGGGTCGATTAGACGCCGACTTTTAGAGAAACTGCCGATTAAGTGAAGAGAAAACGTCACCTTCCACTATAACAACGCGCCGGCTCACACATCACACCTCGCCATGGCCATTGGTCGAAATGGAATTGGGCTTTGAACTACTACTTTTCTTTAAACTGTAGGTTTGATCCCATGCGACTTCTGTTTTTATTTACAAACTTAAAAAAGTCATTCTTCTTCTTCATCAGTTGGCGCTACAGTCCGGGGTGGACCTGGGCCTCACTTCCACTTGTGTGCGCCATCT
Source organism: Eristalinus sepulchralis (assembly GCA_944738645.1). Lineage (NCBI taxonomy): Eukaryota > Metazoa > Arthropoda > Insecta > Diptera > Syrphidae > Eristalinus > Eristalinus sepulchralis. Next base: position 31,286,212 of record OX122885.1, on the reverse strand, counting down.
CAGTCTAGGACGTCCTCTGTTGCGTTGTCCATGTGGTTCGGATTCCAAGACTCTTCGGGCCGGAGCAGTGTTGTCCATCCGCTCTACATGGCCTAGCCACCTTAAGCGTTGTATCCGTAGACGCTTGACTAGGTTCATGCCGCCGTACAGCCCATACAGTTCGTGGTTGAATCTTCTCCTCCAGATGCCATCAACGCAAACATGTTGTGTGTCCTTCCTTGATGACAGCATGTACTTCGTTTTGCCCTCGTTTACCACCAGTCCCACTTTAGCCGCTTCCGCTTCGATGCTAGCAAACGCCTCATAGACGGCTCGCTGAGTTCGGCCGATCACGTCAATGTCATCCGCATAAGCTAGCAGTTGAACGGACTTGTGGAAGATCGTGCCTCTGGTGTTGACGTGTGAGTTACGCACGATCCCCTCACGAGTGATGTTAAAGAAGTCGCATGACAGCGCGTCGCCTTGTCTAAATCCTTTTTTGACATCGAAGGTCTCGGTTAGTTCGTTCCTGATCTTGACGGAGCAGCGAGAGTTCTCCATCGTCATCCTACACAATCTGACGAGTTTGGTAGGGATGCCAAAACTAGACATGGCACTGTATAGCTCGTCTCTATGCACGCTGTCATACGCGGCCTTGAAATTGACAAATAGATGGTGTGTGTCGATTTGTACTTCTTGGGACTTCTCCAGGATTTGCCGCAGTGTGAAGATCTGGTCAATTGTGGACTTCCCTGGCCTGAAACCACACTGATAAGGACCTATCAGGTTGTTGACGAACGGTTTCAGGCGCTCACACAATACGGCAGAGAAAATCTTATACGCGATGTTAAGGAGACTGATCCCTCGGTAGTTGGCGCAGTCGAAGGGGTCTCCTTTCTTATGGACCGGGCATACGATGCTGAGATTCCACTCGTCGGGCATGCTTTCCTCCGAGCATATCTCACAGATGAGCTGGTGCATGCACCCAACCAGCTCATCCCCAGCCGCTTTGAACAGCTCTGCGGATAGTCCGTCCGCGCCAGCAGCTTTGTTCAACTTCAGTCTCGATATTGCTTTCTTGACCTCGTCTAAGTCGAGGGGACGGAATTCTTGTCCATCGTCCAAATTGAGTGGAACATTCTGCCTAACAGCGGGATTTGTTTCGTCATCGCCGTTTAGGAGTCAAAAAGTCATTCGCCTGCCAGAAATCTTAGCCTGCTTTGCAGACCCCCAGAAAACGTTTTTTTTCTAAGGATCAATAACGTTGGAGCATCACTGGGTCGTATCGAGTTAAAAGGAGACTGTGTTGAAAACTGGACGCAGTCTCGCAATGGTTAAATGCCTCACTTACAAGCCAAAGGTTCCATATTCGATTTCTGGATTGAACGTCACGCATTTTTTTCACAGTACTTCTCAAATGCCACAGTTCAGAGTCGGTTTTAAACTGTAGGTTTCCTATACTCGTGAAAGAGCACGAGTAATTTTTGAAGAAGCCAGGGTTTGGTCCCTGGTGGGTTGAAGTGTCATACAATTGAAAAATACACTTTTTCGGTTTTCTTTTTTTGGTAGGTTTTTACTTTATAACCCTCATTTAGCACAATGAAATGTTATAAACATCTGTAGCGATCCGGAAAAAGAAAGAATAGCTAAACATTTTGCAAGGCCATACAGAACAAGAATGTCTAGTGGTCCAAGTAAATAAAAGTCATTGGCAAATTTATTTGAATTACTCAAAAATTGCGAAAAGAACGTCAGAGCAAAAGAAATACCGTTAAATCTAATCTAAGTGGATCTTAAGAAATTTCACACAGAAAAGCCTTAAGTCGGCAATGTAAATAAAAAAGAACAACTTCAATTTAAGAAAATCGATAACGAAAAATATGTGATTATTCGAAAAAAAAATGGAGAAGAACAAGTTAAAAAGGACGTGAAAACTCTGAAGAATGAAAAAAAAAGCACGGAAGTTGATGAGGAAAATTCATCATTGGCATAAAACATTTCGGTGATCTGTAATGGTGTGGAGCGTCTTGTCAGGCAATGTAGAAGAGAACTTCTCGATGTTAGAGGAATTTATGCAAAAAATAGGCTCTTTCGTTACGACTTCGAGGCGTGCATTAGATGTAATTCCATGAGGTAGGCGAGCGCTCGGAAGACCCAGGGCGAGGTAGTTGGATTAAGGCCATCCACTCGCCTGGTTGATAGCCTTGGGACTAGCACCTGTTGAGTAAGAGTCGATGGCGGCCTTTAGGTCTCCCTTGAGTACATTGCCCCCGCGACCCCTTTAGTGGAAAATTCGGTCAAAGAAGATGATGATGAAGGGTACATTAACATCCTAAAAAAAAAAATTGTAACGAAGTGTTCTTAAGAGAGACTTGGGAGCATGGCTTAATTTATATCAAGATAGTATTCCCAAACACTAGTCCAGATAATTGTACGCATGCTCTACAATTTCAAAGCATAGCAACCACACTCCTGGTGTCTCTTGATATTATTACAGTAGAAAATGTGTGCACCTTTCTGGAAAGCTGTAATTAGAAACAAGAACAGGCTGATGAATGGTAAATTTGTTGAAGCGATTAGCTTGACGACAAATTAATTTCTGGCAGTTGTACCTATTACATCCTTGACAAACCCCATTTCTGTTCTTCTTCTTCTTCTTCTTGTGGCGCTACAGTCCGGGGTAGACCTGGGCCTCAATCAACATGCCTCTCCAGGCAGGACGATCTTTCGCCAGCTGCCGCCAGTTGCGCACTCCAAGTCGGTTGAGGTCCTTCTCCACTTGTGTTCGCCACCTTATCCTGGCCCCTCCTCTGTTGCGTTGTCAGCTCAGATTCGAAGACTTTTCGGGCCGGAGCAGTGGTGTCCATACGCTCTACATGGCCTAGCCATCTTAAGCGTAGACGCTTGACTAGGCGCATGTCGCTGTACTGCGCATAGAGTTCGTCGTTGAATCTTCTTCTGCAGATGCCATCAACGCAAACATGACCAAAAATCGCACGCAGAACTTTTCTCTCGAAGAGACATCCTAATCCGCTTTTAGTAGTGTCCAAGTTTCCGCGCCATAAAGTAGGACTGGGATGATCAAGGTGTTATATAAAGCAAGCTTAGTCTTTCGAGAGAGGGCTTTGTTACTCAACTGATTCCTGAGCCCAAGTCAAGCCAAGGCAAGTCTAATTCTGCGTTTGATTTCGGTACTGGTGTTATTGTCCCTGCTTACTGCGGAGCCGGGGTAGACGAAGTCCTTGACTACCTCGAAGTTTCTGCTGCCGTTTTGCCCTTATTTACCACCAGACCCATTTTAGCCGCTTCCGCTTCAATGCCAGCAAACGCATCATTGACGGCTCGCTGTGTTCGACCAATCACGTCAATGTCGTCGGCGTAAGCTAGCAATTGAGCTGACTTTTGGAAGATCGTACCTCTGGTGTTGACCTGTGAGTTACGCACGATCTTCTCAGGGATGATGTTAAAAAAGTCACATGACAGTGCGTCGCCTTGTCTAAAACCTTTTTTGACATTGAAGGTCTCGGTGAGTTCGTGCCCGACCTTGACGGAGCAGCGGGAGTTCTCCATCGTCATCCTACACAATATGTTTGGTAGGAATGCCAAAAGTAGACATGGCACTGTATAGCTCGTCTCTATGCACACTGTCATATGTGGCCTTAAAATCGACGAATAGGTGGTGAGTGTCGATTTGCATTTCTTGGGTGTTTTCCAGGATCTGCCGTAGTGTGAAGATTTGGTCCCTGGCCTGAAACCACACTGAAAAGGACCAATCAGGGTCTTGACAAACGGTTTCAGGCGTTCACACAGTACGGCAGAAAGGATCTTGTATGCGATGTTAAGGAGACTTATCTCTCGATAGTTGGGGATAGTATTTCAGCTCAATACAACGAAATATGATGTCGCGTCGACCGCCACGCAGAAAGTCTAGGTTCAATTCCCGGACAGAACACCTCGCATTTTTTCACGACACCAACTCCTAACGTCATGCAGATAAGCTCTCGTAAAATTCTTAAAATCCATTTTAAGCTAGCTCGTCGAGTCGCTAAGTTAGCCAGAATTACTTAAGAAGTACTTCCCTAAATACTTCGTTCTTCTTTTTGCAAGAGCTTGGCAGTGGCAGAGATTGTTTCATGTCGCTTCAACTTCAGCCTCGTCCCTGCAGAAATTATTGTAAAAAATGCCGAGCCTTGTTCTTCAATAGCACAGTAGGCAATTCTAATCAGAAATGAAATATCAACTTAAGTTGTACACCATGTGTTCTTACCAGTCAAGTCAATCAGACAGCCCAAAAATCAGTCTAGATGTCTTTCAACTTGTAGTATGGTAGTTCGCAGTTTACATGTGGTTCATGCGAATCGTGTCACCAGATTTGCATGTTTAAACGGAACTAAAGAATCAAATGCCATGAGGACGAACAAAATATATATATACAGTATGACACAATGAAATTCGTACAGACACTTTTGAAAATCAGAATTGCTTCCATAAAACGCATTTGTTTTCTAAATTAATGTTTACACTTCAAATATGATAAATACGGGCACGTATCACTCCAGAATGTAGCGCCATCCCAAGAATTAGAAGAAAAACAACCACATGACAAAATAATTCCAAATTTCTTCAAACATGTCCAATGTTCCATAAAAATTAAATTCATGCATGACACAAGTTGGCCATTGTGGGCAGAAGTAAATAAGTTAAGTCATCGTTCAGAGAAAAAAAGCAAATCAAAATATTAGAAAGGTTAGAAATCTACAACCAACTGATTTGTAATAGTTTCCCTCATGGAGGTATGTACGTTCCGGGTAAGGGGTTGCAAAATATGTCACCCGTCAGGACTGGAAATCATTATTTTATTCAGAGGGTCTTTACAAAAATGTCCTTTGAAAAGACCAAGAGCTCATACCTAATCTTCCGCTCAATAGTTTCCTGAGCTCGAACAAATGACGATTGGCAAAAATAATGCCCTTCCTTATCTGAGGACAAAAATTTTTGCTGCCCTTTCTCATACTCTGTGTGTCTGCGTTTCTGTAGACCACATGAACCGCCGAACCAATCTTGATTTACCTTTAAACAACAATGGAGTAGCATTACAATAAAGGACCAATGCCTAGCCACGGCAGCAATCATTCGTGTCGTGCGTGCTTAGTTCTCTCACGTGTAGAGGGGACCTACAGTTCTCCGTCTCCAACTCCGTCAGCAAAACTTAAGAAACTTTTTAAAGACAGTTAGTCTTTACAAATTTACATGTGTCTCATCTGTCGCTTGTAATGAAACAATGATTAAGGCATCCGTGCCAATCACAGGACAACAGGCAACCGCATTCACACAGCCGCCTCACCGCCCCCGAACGCACGCTGGGAACTTTCATTATTTTCGTAGTTGTTTGGCATGACCTCAAAAGCGCCACCCCACCACGCCGTTTCAGGCACAGAGCCCACCGGAGCGTTCAGATTTGAAAAATAAATAAATAATCGTTTTGAGAGATGTGTGAAAAACAGTAAAATAGCACACTTCAGCCGGGCCAGCCGGCTAGGCTGGTGTAGGAGTTTCCTAGAAATTACCGGCTGAGCGAAGGAATCAGCTCTCCCTTTGGTGCTCGCCGCTTATTTTCATTTGCATTGTAATCAATTCAGAGTTGACGTGGTGTGGCTGTTCCGGCGTTGTGGTGCTGAGCAAACAGCAGCCAGTGCGCCTTGTTTTTGCGTTTACGGGCTTGTGAGTGTAATTTTTTTGTTTCTGTGTGTGTTTGCACCCACCCGAGCCCATTCGAACCGGGGGTAAATCAAATTCGAATGGAAAATGAGAAAATGGAAAATAGGAAGAAAAATGCCAGCGGTAGCGATAGCATTGTTGTTCTACGTGCACCCACTGAAAGAAAATTGTTTTCTTAAGTGTTATACGATACAGACGCGGGCGAGGTAACAGGCTGCTCCTGGGGTTGCGTAATCAACCCCTCCTGCGTGTGATGAAACCACTTGTTGTTGGCTTAATTTCTTCTCTTTGTCGTGTTCATTGTTGTTGTCCCTTGTGTTTTCTCTTCGGCTCGGCTCCTGGACCGATTTGCACTTGTACCTCGTGCAATTGTGCGATTCTTTTAACGTAAACAGAGTGAGTTTTTTTTTTGCTTTGCTTTTGAGAGAAAATGACTGGAAGGCAGTCAGGGCAAGTCAAGCGATTTATTCACGTTAAGTGAGGCGTTGGTAATGCGGCCCCGTCGGCTGCAATAAATTCAAAAAGAAACTCCAACATATGTCAAAATATTTAGATTTTAGACATTAGAAATAAAACGACGAGCAGAGAACGAAAATTAAGCTGGAAGCTAGGTTTTCATGGATGACGTGATAACAGCGGGGACAGAATGATGCGTGGAAATTGAATGAGGCCAATTTAATTGACACAGAATTTTCTTAAAGGATTAAAAGTGAATTGGAAATCAAATATTCTTTCAAATTGTTATCACAAGCGTACGGACAATGTAAAGTGATGAGTTGAGCGAACTTTTCTGCAATTTTTCTGTAAGGGGACGGTTCGTAGTTCTGTTTACAAGTCGAACGAAATTATGACGCAAGGAACAGTGAAGGAGATCTTAATGTAAACAAAAATTTTCAACATAGACAGGCATAGTGTAAAATGCATTCGGTGATTCGGAGAAAGGATATGAGACTCTGTACGTAAATAACTTCTTTCTAAATATCATACTATCCAAATGCGTCAGTACTATGAACAGACGTGCATATGTATGTTTTATGTATATGTATGTCAAATGTATGCGCATTTTTGGAAACTTACTTTTCACCGCAACAAATAAAACGCCTTTTCGGGCTCGTCTTAAATATGGGCTGAAGATATAGACTCATTCAGTCTTCGGTTTTGGAAATAAAGCTTAATAAAACACACACAGCGATAAGATTTTGATAAAAGTTTAAATTTTTTGTAATGAATACATTTTCCCATTAAGTGTGAAAAACCACACTTTCCGAAAAGCTGCCTCAAAAATATCCATGCTTCCGATTATTTCGAAGAAGTTTCTAAGAAAACTTTCCCACATTTCGCACAGCATCTCGGTCATAACTTGAGTACAATTCATTTTTAGTGTGTCCATTTAGGAATTATTCCCGTTAACACCTTTGCATAGCCTCACAGGCCAAATTCGAATCGAATCGAATCGTATCAAATCACATGATCTTGGAGATCGCTTGGTGACGCCAGAAATCAGAAGCTTCTAACGCATTTCGGGCTTAATTGGTCGTGTTGTGTAGCTTATTGCCCCGTCTTGTTAAAACCTCATGTCGTCCAAGTCATAATTTTCAACAGCTGGCCAAAAAAATCGGTTATCATTCGACCATATCGCTCTGAATTGAACGTAACACTCGGCACTTTGGCATTTCAAAAAAAAAAAAATACGGATCATTGAAATCTTTTGGCCATAGATCACACCAAACAGTCACTTTGTCTAGATGCAATGGCACCTCTCCAATCATTTTTTGGGGATTTTCTGAGCCTTGTATGTGGAAACTTTGTTTGCCTGCATACACACCGAGTGGACAATGTGTCCCAACACGGTGATGCGAATAATAGATAGAGCTCTGTCTGGTCTACAAAGCTGTGCTCATTGTCGTCTGGTCTACAAAGCTGTGTGTTGCAGGTGGGTTAGCCACAGGGGAAGCTTCGATGAGGTGGAGGAGGACGGCGGCACGCTTGTGGTTGCTCGGCTCAGCTCGTTGGATGGGGTGGTTCTTGTCCCCCTCATACGCACATCACCCATTGCACAAAAAAAATTGTGCCTTAACTAGCTTAAGGAAGATAGAATGGAAGAGGAACAAGTGGTTTTGAAGAATAAGAAAGCCTAATACCCTAACCTGACACGGACGCGGACGGACATCTAACGTAGGAAAGGAAAAGGGAGGACGGATGGTGTCCTAGGCCTATGCTCTTACCACTAAACAAGGCCTTAAGGTTAAACCTAAACTAACCTACCTTTCTTAAAACTAAGCCTACTCTAGACATATACTAAGTTAAAACTACCTATCTTCCTACTACGGGACAAAGCCCTTCCAGCGTCGTTTCGTGATAAAGGTTCGTTAAGAACCCGCGTGTGCCTGATGTTATTGTCGCCCTGAACCGGCTTTACAATCCAGATTGTAAAATGAACAATTTGCAAATCTTGCCCTTCTTCAGTCTTCATCGAGTCAAAAAAATCCGTTGAATGAGCGCAGGACATTTGCAACGTTTACAGGGAAAGTGCCATAAGATAAGTATATTATTTCCGATGTTTGAAATTGACAATCAACACTCGGAGACAAGATCTTTCACCGAAAGACCTTTTAAAGTCGACGTGACCATTTCAAAGATGGATGTCCATTGGAGTGAGTCCATTCGACTAAAAATTCCCCCCATCGACAAGGCCACAATATCGTCCTTTATGACAACTCCACACTCGCTGTTGCGAAAGTCAATAAAGCCACACTCAAAGAGCTCGAATTGGATTTTTAGTATATACACCAGACCTTCCATATACTGAGTACCACTTTTTCAGCTCCTTGTCGAACCATATGCGAGGCATTACATTCGACAATGAAAAGGACCTTAATGCTGACACAACAACTTCTTCGATACCAAACCGTATTACGAGCTTCTACACTCAGATTTTGGAGTTTTGTCCAAGTCCCTTACAATCTGAACACCTCACTGGTTTTGGTGTCGTCCTTTTGTATTATTAAAATTTTATTTCGTTCGGTTCATCTAAACGTCTAAACATTAGAAAAGGGAAAATAATAATAATTGAGTGACACTACAACCCACATTGTACCAGGGCCTAGCTTCTTTAGCAACTACTCGTATTGTCCGTGCTACAGTTCTCTCACGAGTAGATGGAACCTACAGTTTCTAGCCGACTCCAAATGGCGGGATTTAAGAACTTTTTATAGACAATTGGCACTCTTTGAGGTGGTACCGTGAAAAAATGCGAGGAGTTCCGTCCGGGAATCGAACCTGAAATCTTCGCGAGCTAGTCGACACACGTACCCACTACGCCACGGCGAACACATGTTTATACAAAAAAAGAACGTAAATTCTAGGACTTCTAAATGTAAACCTGAGTTACACTCTGGAACCGTACAATCAGTGGTACAAGAGTTGTAAAATTAAATTCCGTCAACAGTGCTTGCACCCAGCAGGTCGAAGGAAGCAGAAATATGAAAACAAACAAAAAGTTAATGCGACGCAAGATAATCTTTGAAACTAGAAGCAGTGCCAGAAATCAGATTTAGACAGGACTTACAAGAATGTACTCGAAAATTGCATTATCAAGGCTCCTACACACGAGAGTTTTCAGTCAATTGATCAAAATACTTCGCATATCTTGATCCACCCCAAAGCCCGTGCATCCGAACCACTGAATCTACTAAGCCAGAACATGCACATCAAGAAAACCAAGGCACTCAGTTTACCTCCAGAAGTTAAACTCAATGTTACAATCCTGCGGAGAGTGAAGAATTTTTCAGACACTGGTGTGTGACCAGCATATATGTATCTGCTGCTAGTGGAAGCAATCTTCCAACAAAATTTCATCCTCACACTGTGTCTTCAAGGGGTGGAGAAAAGGATCATATTCAGACAAAATAATTTCACATTAACGTCCAGTCAACTTAAAGCACCGGCCACCTGGGAAATACATATTTTTCATACCCCGTTCAGCCTGTGAAGTTGTGACCATTAGCCTGCCTCACGGTCATCCCCCAGAATAATTTCCTTTCGCAAAAAAAAAAAATAATAATAACCGTGTTTACCCTGTCCCATCGATGCGAACAATTTGTTAGCTAGAGCCGCCGCCGGAGGAACACCGAAATGACCACTTTAACCGTTTATCTGCAGGAAGCAATAAAAGTAATAACTCTGTAAAGTCGAACCCTTTCGCCCCAGTCGCCTCCCCCCCTGCCACAATCGAATGCCCAGTTAAACCGAATATATTGCCTGCAAACCGAATTTGTTTTCTCAAGGAAATGGCCCTCCGTGGCCGGTATTGAATTTTCCTCTTGGGCATTTGCTAATGCCCACCCTGTCACGGGGCGTACCGGTCCTAGCCGGCATCACGTTCAACGTTGCTGGGGCCATAAACGACCTATGCTTCATTAATTCTGGAAAAATTCCATCGTTCGTCGAGCGGGACGGTAGCGGAATGGTTTGGTGACAATGTCTAGAGTAATCCCACTTCTTCAGCACAAAGCATGAAAAATGATGCTTCATAAGTACACGACGACAAGGCTCGAAGTCGTACAGTCCCCGTGCACTAACCGTGCATTAAGTCAACCACTATCAGGAGAGATGTTGGTTGGTTTTGAAAGCGAAAGAAAAGGATTGTCACCTGATTGTCACCCATTGTGTGCTGCTGGTGGGGACCACTACGCACACCACAAACAAGGAGCAAGCAGATTTCACTTTAGACAGACGAGCGCAGCGACAAGGGGGCATTGTTAAAGGATTCATACAAATGAACTCGCAAATGTATGTAAATTGATGCAGATCTCCGGCGCTCCTCAGGCAGGGGACACGCAAACAACAGCAGAAGCAGAAGCACCAGGAATACTGACGACGACAACGCTGAGAAGGGGATGAAAGAGTTGTCAGCGTCCTAGATTGTCACAAACCCAAACACGCTCCTTCTCAGCGCTGTGATTCAAGGCTTTACCATCGCAATTGACGGATTTAGTTTATTACAGGAAATCCTTGTTTTTTTGAATAATTAAGCAGAAACGGAGGAGCGGCTTTCTGAATGTTTCTTCCTCAAGATTTCTTTAATTGTATCAAACCGAGCTGAGAGGAACTCGACCGAAAGTCCTTTAACAGTTGAATGAGTGAAATGTCGGGTGGTGCCATCAGGAGGGGATTTTCTTTTTTTCTATGGGACTTTGATGGTTGCACTTAGACTAGCTTAAGGATGACTTAAATCATGCGTCTGTATCTATTCTGTGTGCTAACAAGAGTCAAATGGAGGAGTAGATGAACGGTGATAATTTGCAGGGAGATATCCTTTTCTTGTGGCCATCACAGTTTATTACCTGCTCCAAGTCAAAACAAAGAAACGACGAATGTGAATGTGGTATCATTCTAAGATACTTCCCGAGGCCCAATCAGTGATGCAACCCCTTACAAATTAGCTCAATCAAACGAGGATCATGAATGGCATCCCGATTTGTTGTCAGACAACAACCCGTTGCTTTCTTGAGACAAAAGTAAATGCTTCAATGAGCATTTGTTCTTTCAGCCTAAAATATGTGAACTTTGGGGGCGTACTGTTTGAACACAGTACGCCCCCAAAGTCTGTGTAACAGCTGCTGGTTGCCCACCTTAACAAGAACACTACAGCCACCCTTGCGCCTTTTGTGACACTGGAACCACAATGGAACTACTTATGAAGTATAAATGTCTGATACTGAGGTGCCTGATATTAATTTCAAAGAAATGTCAAATAGCTAGTAATTTTTGAGTGTGAAGAATTTTCAATATTTTGAAAACACTAACGGTGACGAGATTCTGTTCAGCACCTTCGTACTTTGCATTTTAAATGTTTGCTGAACTCTTCAGTTCTTAAATGCTTAAATCAAAAACTGTATAAACATTAATTACCGCTATTTAAAGCGTAAAAGACAGAGAATTTGATTCTCCAAAAAAATAAGTTTCCTCATTGACCTCATTGTTAAGCTAGTTCAAGTACTAAACGGTTTCTTCAACTTCAACTTGCCAACTGTGAATATAATTTGTGAACGCACTCTTTCACGCATCATCAAACGGTAAGAAACAATTTAACTCAATATTTTCACTATAGTAAAGTACGCGAACAAGCAACGTGCTCTTCTTCTGTTTCTTGTGGCGCTACAGTCCGTGGTGGACCTGGGCCTCAACCGACATGCCTCTCCAGCCAGCACGATCTTTCGCCAGCTGCCGCCAGTTGCGCACTCCAAGTTGGTTGAGGTCCTTCTCCACTTGTGTGCGCCACCTAAGCCTAGGCCGTCCTCTGTTGCGTTGTCTCAATGACTCAGATTCGAAGACTTTTCGGGTCGGAGCAGTGGTGTCCATACGCTCTACATGGCCCAGCCAACTAAGCGTTATATCCGAAGACGCTTGACTAGGCACATGTCGCTATATAGCCCATAAAGTTCGTCGTTGAATCTTCTTCTCCAGATGTCATCAACACAAACAGGACCAAAAATCGCACGCAAAACTTTTCCCTCGTAAAGTTGGACTGGGATAATTAAGGCGTTATATAAAGCAAGCTTAGTCCTTCGAGAGAGGGCTTTATTACTCAATTGCTCTTGAGCCCAAAGAAATAGCGATTGGAAAGAGTGAGTCTGCGTTCGATTTCGGTACTGGTGTTGTTATTCCTATTTATCGCAGAGCCAAGTTAGACGAAGTCCTTGACTACCTCGAAGCTAGTGTGACGTTCTGTCTGAGAAGTCGATGTTGTGCGTCCTTCCTTGATGACAGCATGTACTTCGTTTTGCCCTCATTAACCACCAGACCCGTTTTGGCCGCTTCCGCTTCAATGTCAACAAACGCCTCATTGACTGCTCGCTGTGTTCGTCCAATTACGGGAATGTCGTCGGCGTAAGCTAGCAATTGAACAGACTTTGAGAAGATCGTACCTCTCTGTTGTGCCTCTGGTGTCTCTGGTGGAACAAGCAACGTCTGCAAATCATAAAAATTGTCTAAAGGAATTCGAAGTTGGTGTCCGCAACTTTAAGAGCTATCCCTAGTAGACAGGCAATAACAAGTTTCGTACAAAAGTTTGAGTCTACACATTCGTTGTGTGATGTGGCCGTGTCAGTGAGACAATGGGTTGGTCGAAGTGTAGAAAATTTCACTGCCATTCTGGCGTCGATATTTTCGAAACTTCGTAGTGGCATATTTGACTTATGAATCTTGGTTTACATCCATACAAGATAAAGCTGACTTAAGAATAGCAGCCAATGGACGATTTGAAACAACGTACATAAACCCTCCGATTGGGCTCTGTCGAAGATGTGCCTGGATCATGAATTTAATCGCAAAAAACTCATTTTTAGATCAGTGGGTTTCTCAATAGGAAAAATACACGTGCATCATGAATTACCATTTCATCCACAAAAATAAGTGTTTAGTGCGGTGTGCATTGGCGGTGCTATTGGGCCATATTTTTTCGTCGACGATAACGATCGTTACGTTATTGTGAATGGTCAGCTTCATCGCGCCATGATTGTCGATTATTTTTGGCCCGAATTGGATAATATCGGATGAAAGGGACCTAGACTAGGGACGGCATGTGGTTTAAAGACTTAACAATCGATTTATTAAAGATCAAGTACGGTGAGTGTCTTATTTCTAGAGATGGGCCGGTGGACTGGCCTCCTCGTTCGTGCGATTTACCGCCGCTTGACTATATTCTGTGCGGGTATGTTAAGTCACTTTGTTAAGACGTTGGAAGAGGTCAGAAACAACATTAGAAAACGAAATAGAGGTCGTTTCAACCGAAATAAGTTGAGCAATATGTTGAGAATTCCTTACTGAAATACCCTTTTATGATCCCATCTTAAGGCCTTGAAGTGACTGTCCCAAATTAATGCAGAGCCTAAGTAAACAATATTTTAAATTATCATAATTTTCCTGCTGCCTATTGTTATGTTACGTGTGTCGATGTTGTGCGTCTTAACTTATTGCCAGAACACGTCCAAGTAGTGAAATCTGCTCTTTTTCATATATAAACCAAACAAGGGGTCTGAATTGTCCGCTTCTTCCCTTGGGAGATTCGCCACAATTGGAGAAGATTTTTGGGAGATGTAAAGTTCTGAAGAATTCATGCCAATTCCTTCCTTCCACAACCATCCAGCGGGGCATATCTTTCCATGTATGTCAATACAAAGAGCTTAAGGTCTCGAATCGTAATAACTAGTATACTGCAGGACTCTCATAAATATCTCTTCAACCTTATCTTCTTAAGAAGAAAGCATCAAAGAGACCAAACAGTTTTGTGGAACCTAAGACATCAAGCTTAAAGACGTATGCCTTTCGCAAACCTCAGTCTTACTTTCACCTCCGGAAAAAAAGCTGCGTCTAAATTTGAATTAATTAAATTTTTTACTAAAGTCCTTGAATATTAAAAGGAGAAGTGTTTTTTAATTTAAAAAAAAAAATTATACCCATTGGGCATCCCTTTTGTCGTCGGATTTGGATGGTTCCTTCTGCTCCTAATTTTGACAGAAAGTCAGTTTCATACTAAAGTGAAACAAAATGAGTTGCTTTACGCTTGAGCAACCTTGGAACATATAAGAAACTTATTTCCAAACTGATGTAACCCAAGCAGTGTAGATTTTGATATTTTGGTCGAAATGAACCATCCACCGCGACTGCTGTACGGACGTCTGTGCAAAAAAAAATAACTCGTTAAACAAGTATTAAATTGACAAAACTGAGAATACGACTGCTGTAGAAAATGGGGTAAAAGACACAACGTACAAACATCAAATTGTCATCAATTGCAACAGCTCAACACTTCACTTACTAGCCTGAGAAGATTTCTGTACAAAGATCTGGAATTATTTGCAATTAAAGGCGCACGACAATCCGCTTCGCAGTTTAGGCCTTAGGACAGCTTGAATTTCACACAGATTTTGCGTGAGAACTCATCTTTTCTGACAAGGTGCATTTTTTATCTCGGCTACTACGCTGACAATTAAGATTGCAGCATCTTAGGCGCAGAAAACTCGTACGTTATTGCCGAGAAGCCAATTTATCCACTGAGAGTGACGGTTTGCTGCGGAATTGGGGAACAATGGGACCCCACTAACCGCTTTTCTTAGAACAACGTTTCCGTTAACGGTGGGCATTTCATGGACTTGGACCTCCTCTGCTTCATGAAGGATGGCGCACCACGACACTTTTGACTTTCTTATTAAATTCGTCATGTTTGGTAACTAACTCATTTGATAGATGCCACACAGTCATACATACCTTGTCCCTTTGTATCATGATACAGACTGCCATGCCAAAAGTGTTAAAAAAAGAATCAGTCAATTAGAATAGATGTCGTGCAATGATTCAAGAACTAATAAGATGTCATCTGTCAGCCTGTCACTCGCTGAGTTGTCATCAAAAATATGTCAAATGTCTGCTGCCGTCACATAGCATGAGAAATCCTTGGTAATTATCATCTCCAAGGCTCCGACTACCCCACCACATACAGCACTAAGTCTGCTCTCGAAATAATGTGAAGCACTTTGTCTGAAATGTTCGCCTTATCGGTCGGTCTCCGCGAAGTCGTCGACTCAGTGTGTATGAGTGGCAGTGTATCTGTAACTAATTGAAGAAAATTAACGTTTGCCTTGCAGATATTTTATAGCTCTCATGGATATAATAACTCTTGTGCAATCGCGCCACCACCCACTGTGTGTGATTCGTGTTGATAAGGACGTCGTCGCCGCTCCGCTCTCCCAAGCCACTCTATGCCCTTATTGACTGTGTTTGTGAGGCGAACGAAAGTCAAAGGAAGGAAGATGTTTTTATTTTAATTTCCCTCTCAGCTAAGTACTATTTTATCAAGTATTGCAAATCTATGCAATTTATAGCCTTAACTGGTTTAATAAACACACACGCACGGAGCCGCGCCATCGCGCAGCGCACACAGCCAGAGATAGAGAAAGTTAAGGATCTTCTCGAGCAACCAATAAAAGTGTTTAGCTAAACAGTCGCCATTTTTATTGCTTCTCGTCCAGTGGAGAGGAGCGGAAAGGGAGTGGGGGGGGGCCGAAGAAGTCCTTTCTTGTTCATCCTTTGTCGCTTCTTGGAAGAGAGTGCTTTTAACGATATTGCCACTTAACGGTAGGAGAAATGGGGTGTGTGGGGCGGATAAGTAAAGGACACAAGGACACCAAGTATAAAGAAGCCACGCACACACAACAAGACACATATGTGTGACAACGCATCCCACCGACCGCGGCGCTGTGGGGGTCCCGCAAAGTGTATATTTGATTATCTCCAGTCCAGGCCCTCACATGTGAGAAGAGAGGGTGAGCAGGCTGCCTCGCCTGACAGTGGCAATGTTAAAACAAACGGAGCGTAAAAACATAATAAATTTTCCCATTTCATAGAATGCCCGGCCATTGGGACCAAACTGACACACATACACATGCACGGCCACTAAAAGAAGACAAACTATGGGCCAAAGACGGGACACCAGCAGAGTTCGGTCAGAAACGAAAAGAAAAAACAACCGCACACAATCCAAAAAGAAAGGAAAACGAAACAAACACGGAGAAAGGAACATCAAAAGGATGAGCTTCTGGCAGGGAACATATCATCCACACATATCCCGGGAGGTGGGCCATACCGTCATCACGCCGCGCCGTCTTTGGGTGATTATGCAGGACCGCTGTGCGAGAGAATTCGCAACGCTATCACTGCCACATTCAGCAAGGTCCTTGTCGCAGTTGTTACACTCCATAGTTGTTTCCCCAAACCCTCACCTCCATCCCCAGCGCCTGGTGGGTGGGACAGCGACAGATCTCGGTTGTTTTTTGTTCTTACTAGTTTTTCTTCTCCACGCCTGTCGGCCTTAGTTGTGTTGTGTGCACCATGAACGTCGTCTGCCAACGACATTAGAAATAGATGGCTAAAACGAAACCCAGCGAAATGTGTATACACTTGCAAGCCTGCCACATCCCGTGTGTCTTAAGATTTGTCGCCGTGGCTTCGAGAGTTTCACACATCAACGACATAAGAAGCAGAAACCAAAGAGCAGAGCGTATCCTTCTGCTGGCATCCGCTCTACCTCAAGTACTATCGCCGCCACTACCACCACCGCAGCCTTTTGCTTGGCAGATAATAGTGGTCCAAATGGGGGAGTGGTTTAGGTTGGTTATTGTTTTGGGTTTTCTTTTGGTTTTTATTACACACACCCCATTCTCGGTCGGCGAGCACAGTGGGAACTTTGATCCTTATTATGATATCTTTCGCCATAAGGATGTAGCCAACGAGTATGTCGTCTACTCCACCCCCCTCGACCGCCTCAGGGGGAAGTGAGTTTTCCTCTTTTATGTTCCTTCCGATGGATGGATACTTAAAGTTTATTTGTCCATTGTGAGCAGATATGGAATGTGTGGTCATTCTCAGTGAGAGAGAGTTTTTGTTGACCAATCGAATTGTTAATAGAATTTAATCGTACCCTCGCCGGAGGGGTTGATTTTCTTTTATTTGTTTTCCTCTATCTCTCTCTCTCTGTCGACCCATCCTCACCCTTGCACCACACTCCAGTTGGCAGCAATAACAGAAGTCCACTTTGGTCAAACTCTGCTCGAGAGAAAATGGACGAATGGACACGAGAAGAGCAGATATTATCTTTGGTCAATTTATTTTTGAAGACGTTAAAATTGTCTTGGATGTGTAAATATTCCTTCAAGGCAAGTAAACGGGAATGGGGTCATCGTTGCGCCCTCTTGGTTGGCGCTAGAGTTGGCATTCTTGAGCGGTGTTAAATGACCGAGCGACAGAAGTGTTTGTTTGCCGGTGAAAGGGATGAGAGTTAGAGATGGGGTGATTTTTTGTTTGTTTTAAAGGAAGACAGCACAGGTTTTCCTTTCAAAATTCGAGTTAATCGACCGAAACTGGCTGGCCATCCTGCGATTCAATGTTTAATGGAAGATTTAGGCAAATTGTGAAACTTGGATGTTGGCTGTCTTTGATTCTGTCTCTTATGCTGTTGTGGAATGGTCAGAAACAATGATGTCATTGTGACAGAGGTGGAATTTTCTTTATTTCTTTTGAATTTGGAAGGACTTCAATTCTCTGAAATGTAAGCATCTGACGAACTGCTCACTTCACCCAAAGAACGGTGAGTTTCGAAAGAAACGAACAAATAAGCGGCGCTCGATCTGCGAAGGACTCAAGTCGGCTTTTATACTTCTTATTCTTCTTGATGTTCGGGGTGGACCTGGGCCTCAACCAACATACCTCTCCAGCCAGCACGATCTTTCGCTAGCTGCCTACAGCTGCGCACTCCAAGTTTGTTGAAGTTCTTCTCCACTGGCGTGTGTCACCTTAGCCTAGGCCGTCCTCTGTTGCGTTGTCCCAATGGCTCAGATTCAAAGACTTTTTCGACCACAGCAGTGGTGTCCATACGCTCTACATGACCTAGCCATCTTAAACGTTGTATCCGAAGACGCTTGACCAGCCGCATGCTGCCGCACAGCCTATAGAGTTCGTCGTTTAATCTTCTCCTCCAGATACCATCAACGCAAACATGACCAAGAATCACACCCAGAACTTTTCTCTCAAAAAGATTAAGGGCTTCCTCATCGACTTTTAGTAGCGTCCGAATTTTTGCGCCGTAAAGAGATGATCGAGCTGTTGTACAAAGCTTGTTTAGTCCTTCGAGAGAGGGCTTTATTACTCAATTGCCTCTTGAGCCCAAAGAAACAGCGATTGGCAAGAGTGATTCTGCGTTTGATTTCGGTACTGGTGTTGTTGTCCCTTTTTACTGCGGAGCCGAGGTAGACGAAGTCCTTGACTACTCCGAAGTTTCTGCTGCCTAGTGTGACGCTCTGTCTGAGACGTCGATGTTGTGCGTCCTTCCTTGATGACAGCATGTACTTCGTTTTGCCCTCATTAACCACTGGACCCATTTTAGCCTCTTCCGCTTCAATGCCAAACGCCTCATTGACGGCTCACTGTGTTCGTCCAATCACAATAATTTTTTCGGCGTAAGCTAGTGGTTGAATGGACCTTTGGAAGATCGTGCCTCTGGTGTTGACTTGTGAGTTAAGCAGGATCTTCGGTGTTTATACAGAAGATCTTTAAAGCTCCTTTCTAGACAACTGCAGTTACTCAAGAAGAAGAATATTGTCGTGATATATTGGCGTGATATATTGACTTGGAGTATTTCTACGGGAACACTGTCCAATCATGTCACCTGTCGCTACCTTATAAAATACGCCACTTTCCCAGGCTTGACTTCTTCACTTTGATGTGCTACTTTCACAAATCTATTGACTTTCATTTGGCTAGCTAAGAATCCAGAAAACTATCATGGAACATCGTCTCAAAATAACTTACACAACAATGGACTGTGGTTAAACCGCTGTGGTGGTTCTCAAATTAGCTGCAGCTATGAGTTATTTCTTTTCTTTAAAGTCTGACATCCTCGGCTTATGTACCCAGCGTTGCTCACGTATCTATCTATGATAACAAAGTAGATAGGAAATAAGACTTAACCATCGCTTGAAATTGTCTGTATTTCAACTTCATTTTCGATTTGATTTAATTTGACGTTTGATTTTGATAGCGACAATGACTTGCGAACGGGGTTTTCTAAAGAGGTATAGAAACTAAAGTTGGCAACACTGTTTTAAAGTTTTATCAACTGTCAAGTGATTTGTTTTTGGTTTGTTTTCGTATTTCAACATGTAGGGACGAATTGACAAAGCTGCAAAATTGTGCAAATTTGATTCAAGACAGAAATGCCGTAAATCCCAATTCTCATAAGCAAATTTAGCTTAGCGATGAAGCTTACTTTTGGTTCCACGTCAATACAAGAAACTGTGAACATTTGGAGTGATTATAATCTTCTAGTGTATGGTTAGACACCGTAACAAAAACTGACTGTTTGGTATGCTGTATGGGTTGGAGCAATAATTGGTCCGACCGCCTTTAAAAACGATGCTGGCCAGAACGTTACAATCACTGGTGACCGCTAAAGATTTGATGATGTGCAGGAGCTGTGGTTTCGGCAATTGATTTATTGATAGAAATATTTGGAAACAGTACAGTTTCAAGGTACGGATATGTGAGGTGACTTCCGAGATGAAATGTAAGAACACAGCAAAACAGAGTGTGTAGAAAGCTTAAGACCTGATGTCAGATAGAGCGGACATCTAACGGATATAGCTTATGTACATATACATATACCTTAAACGAAGTGGATATTTAAAAAAATTTTCTCCCACCAGTTCATAGAGGAAATTACATTTTGAACTTGAACACGTTGTTCGCTTTCGCAGTCGTAAAATTCATTCAAAAAAATGACAGCATAACCTTTGGAACAACCAAGGATCATTCCATCCACGGGTGGCGGCGGCACGTGGAGGCTTGCAAAATTAAATTTGGGCAGCATATTGGGCAGCCTGCCGTTATTTTTCTTATATTTCAATATATAAATTGACACTTCCTAAGGCAGTCGTCATCAAATCCACAATACTTTTGCAACTGCTACTGTTGGCCTGCTAATCGTTCTCTGACGAGTGGTGGTAAACTACATTCCACACGTTCATTTTTTAGCAGCCTGTGTTCTTTTCTTACATTGTCTATAATTATATTAATAATAATAATAATAATTAAGTGACACTACTCATACAACCCACAAGGGACCATAGCGTAGCTGCTACAACAACTACTCGTATTGTGCGTGCTACTGTCCTCTCACGAGTAAAAGGGACCTACAGTTTTTTGCGACTCTGAACGGCGAAATTTGAGAAGATTTTCATGGACAATTGATACTCTTTGAGTGTTGTCAGCAACACGAACGAGGTGGTGCCATGAAGAAAATGCGAAATGTCCTGTCCGGGAATCAAACCTACTCGTAGACTTTCTGCATGGCGGCCGACGACCGCATTGTTCATAATAGAAGAAGCAATTAAAAATATCAGTAGTTTCCAAATGTTGCTTGGTATACCGACAATTTTTTAAAAACATTTTAAGCACCACACCTCTTTAGGGTTGCTGACAACACTCAAAGAGTACTTTGTCTATTTGCTATGAAAAGCTTCTCAAATTTCGCCGTTCAGAGTCGGCAAAAAACTCTTGTAGAAGCTACACCCTAGTACCTCGTGGGCTGTAGTGCCACTCAACTATTATTATTATTAATACCTGATGATCTAGTTTGCGCCGGTCTTTCAATTATGAAAAACACCCTTCCCTGAGATGCCTCTGACAATGGGCCGACGGCTATTACTGTTGAAAATATTATATCTTTTTCATGGGTCAGAATTTTATGTACCGTCCGTGGTATAAAAGGTCAGGAATTTAAATGTGTAACCATTTCTGGTGCTTTCCAATTTATTTGTGGTCCCAATTGTTCGATATGGAGGATTTTGACTTTTGCACTTTATTCTATGGTTTTAGCATAAACATTTAAAACTTTTATTACTACACGAAATGTAAAATTGATAAGTGTCTTATGACACCGCAGAAAAAAGTAAAAACATTTCCTTTCAATTACAACAATTTCGTAATTGTTAAAAATAAAAATAAATTGGATGGCGATAGAGTTTATTAGGGACCAGGGCTTGGCATTTTATCAACTACTCGTGTTTTGCATGTTATTGTTATGCCACAAGCAGACCGAACGAGTAAAGGGACAAAAATGAATAGAAAAGAGGAATCCTGTTCAAATCTTAAAGCTAATTCTTTTTAATTCTTTTTCACTTAGCTTGATATACAGCCAGCGTCGATTGACCATAAATGTTCGTCTAGAACTCGGTGGTGCTTACGATTCTTGTCACTCTTCGCTAGCCGAATGACATAAGTTTTGCTATGCTCCTTGGATAGGTCTACAGAGGATAGTCCATTAGTTTAAAGTAATAAAGCAGTAATGGTAATAACATGTGGCAAGGAGCACTATCCTGTTGAAAAGAAAGTCTGCAAGTGTTTCCAAAAAACTCCAACGCAGAGGGCTTACATTTTCCAGATCTCGGGCGTAAGCCTCTACAGTGACTTCTGACTCTAGGAGGCCCAACGTAATTTTTTAATTTCTTCCGATTTTTGGGGGCATCAAAAATGTGCATTTAAAGATCAGACGTTCAGCTGGATCTTGAGAAGCTATTGAGAACATAACAATCGTTTTTTTATCCTTCTTTTAAATTTCAGTATCAATACTGGGTTGAGCACTCCAGCTTTCACGAGACTTTTTCTCATTGAGTTTCACAAAATTATTTTTTCTTTGTCTGTAGCTTGGCACACGTCTACCATTTACCGAATTCTTGAACAAGTAACGATCTTTCACTAAAATCGCCTGTTTTGACTTCTCTGTGCTGAGTAAAGTGGGCAAAGCATGCAATCAAAAATGTGAAGTAGAAACGAACTAACCTTTTAACGCGAAGACCACTTTAAAGCAAATCTTAAAAAAAGACACTTTGAGGACTGTCAAAGATAGAAGGACAAACAAACCAAATGCATAACAAATAATGAAGGATACCAAATCAATATAGCCTCCTCCGCCATAAACCTACCTCCTATCGACAACCCCATCGTCAAGTGGGTCAATCAAAACGCTCGCGTTTCAAAAATAATTAATTTAATGCCCTCGCAATAAATGTCACAACTCTAACCCAACAAACAGTTTGTCATAAACCACAAACAAAATAACCCTCACGAAGGGAAATGTGAAATTAAAATTCCCCAATTTGTTTGGGCCCATTCTATTGACTTTTATTTCGCTTTCATGCAGTCGCCGAGCCGCTGGGAATTTATCAAAAATCGCGTAAATTTTTATCTCAATCGCGGCAATCATTGATAATTGCCCAGAATAGGCAGCCCCACGACATGCCATGGCGTACGGCAACCGAATGTCCGAAGGACTTTGCCTCGGGGAAATTCATCGTTTTTCCAGCCTGTTGTGGACGACACTTTTTGTTCGGTTTTGCATAATGTCTGAATTATGCACGGCTGTGTCGGCCCACATCCGTACTACGAAATAAACCATAATTCCATTTACATATAGTAACGTGCCATGAAATATTTGATTCCGTGATCGCCTTCGCGGATAAATGTTAATTGAATTAGGCAATTAATAAACACAAAGGGGACGTTTACGGACGGGGGACAGGAGCAGCGCGGGCCTGTGTTGTGGGAGTGAATTGGCCCCAAGGACACGTCAGTACAAAATGGCAGTTTAATGAGATTGTTTGGATTGGGTAATTGCGCCTGTTTGCCATGTGAATTTCCAAGTACGCGGACTTTTTGTCAAATAAAAATTGTTCAAATAACTCAGAGTTTTTTGTTTCTCGGTTTCGTGTTGATGGTAAGACGTAGGAAAATGCGACAAGGTGACTTGATAACGGGTTTGGTGAAGCAGGGAAGTTGCGGGTTAATTGCCGCTTTTTTAGAGATTATGCAGCGCTTGGGGGCGCTATTATGGACTATTATGGCATCCAACTGTGCGGTAAAGGTAGCGAATTTTGTTTTGAAGTTAACTATGAATCTAAACCTCACGCATTGGATAAAGCTTCGTTGTAGCCTAGTTTCTGACAATCAATTTCCTGTTCTCCCGTTTGATGTTAAATCCAGATAGCTACAACAATTTTCCTGGCACTCACATCAATCGACAAGGACTGACATTAGTCAAAATAATTGTTATGATATTTGCTCGGAGGCAGGTAAGCAATTGCTGCCATTCACTAGTGTATATATAGCTCACGTTCCTTATTTGAAAAACTGTTGTGAGAGTCACTTGCAATACAATATACATACATGAAAATTATTTTCACCTCCATCCACAATCCACCCTAAATACAACCAGTGTCTTTATTTTGTTCGCTTCCTTTATTGCGCGATATACTGAAAGAAGCACAGACAGTTCTAAAAACATTCTGGTGCCTTACGACCGCTAAAATGACCGACGTAGCCTAGTGGGTAAGTGCGTCTATCCATACGACGAAGGTCTCAGGTTTGATTCTTAAACTATTCTTCTCGTATTTTGTTTTCACTCCATCACCTCTTCCGAAGGTCCCATGATCGATTTCCGGATTGAACACCATAGTAGAGGAATTCAATTTTATCTATTTTAAAATCCCTGGAGCAAGTAAGTTGAACATAAATTAAAATATAGCAAAACCGAAAGTGGTCGAAGTGCCAAATGCTGCGGCCATCAAATATAGAAAAATATTCCTGTAGGAAAAGTCCTACATCAAGCAATTCATTAATTTCATGTTAACATGGAGAGCATTAAGGAACGGCTGAAATACTGGCAAAGAAGGGAGATGTCACATAGTGCAGTTTTTTGTACTTTTATGTATCAATGCCGCTACGAGTTCTTTATTTAAAGTGTTATTTATTCAATTGCTAATTTACTCTGTGGGCAAATAATATCAAAACATTTTTAATTCATTCACGCTTTCTCTGAAAGCGATCCCTACGGCTGCAATACACTCGTGCCAATGTTTTTCCGAATTTTCAAAAACTCTTTCTGTCGGTATAGCATGGATGGTTCTTTTGACCGAACCTCTTCTTCAACGTTTTCCCCAGTCTTTTTCAAACATTTTCCTCTACTCAAACGAAATTTTGTTTTTGAAAGAGTTTGCTCACCAATGAGCTTCTGCACTTGCGGCACTTCACAGCATTTCATTTTCGATTCAGTAGTAAAAATTTCTGTAAAAAAATCAAAACCAAATCAAACTTAACAAAAGGTCGCGTACCTCAAACACTGCAGACACTGAAACTTGAAACAGATATCAGTGACAGTAGTAAATAGAAAAACATTTGTCCCTATAAATATCCCAAACAAATTGTATTCAGCAAGGTGAATTTTCTTTTTAAATAGTAAAATTGTTGAGAAGAGCAGATAATAGTAAAAAAAAGAAGAACGCAAAACAAAATTAGAGATGAGCATATTTATACCGTTGTACTGCAAGTACGGCTCAGAAAAACTTGAACTTTATAAGCTACAGATTGAGTTCGATTGTTCAACTTAGATAGCTTTGTTTGGCTTTTAGTTATTAATGCAGTTTTCTTAATTTTTCATTTATTTTCTTACTAATATGATCTGATGTGATTTTAATTCCAACTAACTGACTCTTACTCTAAGCTAACCTAAAATAACGATTGCTCTAAGCTAACCTAGAATTTTGTATGCCCTTCCACCTCTTTTATTTAAATTTAGTTCTTTCTTTTTAGTTCAAACTTAGTGCTTACCCTATATCAACTTTATTGCTATTCCTCAAAGAAAATTAAACATAGTCTTGTAGAAAGAAGGGACAGGTCGGTAAGTCTTTGCGCTCAAGCCCTAACTGCAACGAGTTTAAGGAAGATCTCACCTTCTCCATAGCACACCCAGCTTGAAACAGTCTTTAATCAACTGACTGTATTAGATTTGAGCCGCCTTGTCCAATACCGTGCTACTTCGAATGGCTTGTGGGCTAAGACCTGGGGCTTCGGACGTGTATTATGCAACCGTATAACGATTTGGCATCAATTGTATTGACTGTGAGGTGAATTTTAGTCGTATGTATATACCTTCAAAACATCTACTTAACAGTCGTGCACACCTTGTTTTTCTTACAGCATTACATCAACGAACATTGCACTACTTTTCTCGCTGAGTGACACAATATCCCACCAGGGACCAGGGACCAGGGCCTAGCTTCTGCATCAAATATTCGTGCGTGCTTTTAATCTCTCACGAGTAGAAGGGACCTACAGGTTCTTACCGACTCTGAACGGCGAGATTTGAGAAGTTTTTCATAAACAACTAGTTCTTTTTAAATGTTGTCAGTAACTCGAAAGAGGTGGTGCGAGGTATCCCGTCCGGGAATCGAACCTAGACCATCGACGCACTTTTCACTATGCCACGGCGACCACGAAAAGCAAACTATAAAAAGCAACAAACTATAAATACTATATATAAACGAAACTATTCATAGACAATTAGTTCTCTTTGAGTTTTGTCAGCAAGTCAAACCCAATACCTCAACGAACTTACCAGCCAAGACCAGATATCCTTTGCGCAACATGTGAGAAATAATCTAAACTGGATAAATAAATTTGCGAATTCAATGTATTTAAAACAATGACCTACAATTACAAAGCTGACTAAAAAATGAAGAGGAAATGATTTTTGGAAACTGTCATTCTTTTCTTGTTGTGATTAGGGATAATGGTGCAGTTTGCGACGGGAGATTATTCAAGTTTACACGTTGTAATAAAACGTCTTAAAAAAAACTAAAACGAAAGTCACCACAATGCCACGATTCTACGCCACAATTTACGTTTGCGAAAAACGATGAAGCCGTCAAGGCAATGTCAATAATTTAAATCAAGGCTTTTAGATCTTCGAAGAGTTGAAGTCTTCTCTCATTCCGATTCAGAGTTCATTATTTGCGAATAACTGTGGATGGCAGTACGTCTTTTAAGTGGTATCTTTTGAAAAACATTGTTTAGGATAATTTATCTATTTGGTATTAAGTTTGAATGAACCGTTGTGCTTTGTTCCAGGTGTATGTATAAAGGATTTAAATATAAAAGAATCAATAGTTAGAATGTTGCCACTCGTCAATATTTTTTATCTGCAACATCACAATCACTCAATGACGATATTCCGACGGGAGAACCGCGTACTTCTCAAAGCATCAAAATCATCCGTGGTCTTGTTTTAGTTCCCCCAAAAATGATGGGATTCTTTGAAACCGATATATTGTGAGTTGAAAACATGTTTATTTAAGACTCTTCTTTTTAAAGTTATCAAAACGAAATCGGTCAAACTTTAGTTTGCACAAAATCAATCAACATTTAGTATTGTATTGTTTTCGTTACAGTCCGTTGTCAGATGACGTTTCATTTCACGATGACAGGTTCTGATATTTGTGTACTTATATTTAGCATTTCTCGAGTGACAACATAAGGCGTGTTTCCGTCGCTATTTGTAATGTCAGAGTTATGGTATGTTTTGGCATGGCAAAATCATTTTTTCATCAATCAGGTAAAAATACAATACACAATTTAGCATTTTTTTTCAGGAATTTAATTTGACGTCAAAACTTCAGCAATTCATTAAATATTTGACGCCTATTCTCCAAAATCGTCACGGCGGCATCTACTGTAAGGTGTAACGGCTTAACTAAATGTTATTTTCCTTCAAGCTACCTTCAACAGTAACATCCAGCAAGCCTGCAACATTCCCTCCAGTACTTCAATTTATAGCACATTAATTGTGGGAAGAATTTTGCATTTGTTTTGTGCTTGTTTTGCCTGAACTTGATATAAAATCGTGAAGAATTGTAACCTATGGAACAAGCCCCCTGCAAGATAATAATATTGCGAAGAAAGCGTTTGAAGTGACAATAATCCAGACGTCCGCACAGTGTCAATGTATGACGCATTTTCTAAAGACATTCATTGATTTGGAAGTTCACTCCAGGTCTGATCTGACAACATCTGGTGGTGAACTTCAAAGAGTACACACTGCCAATGGCTCCTTTTCAAAAGCAAAACACTTCACAATGATCACACTTATTCGACTGCGTTCCTTCGAACGCCACGGCGAGACGGAAATGCGGTACATTAAATTATTAAGTAATTTTCATCCCTTTTGAAAATCGCTTCCGTCTCGGGACGTTCTGTTTGTTTTTCCGCTTCTTCGTCCTGCCGTCGACTGTATGCACGCCAAGTTTTAAATACCTTTGTACGTATGCAAATCGTTTTGTTCCGTCATCATCTTTGTTTTTGCTGCGCGGTATACATGGATAGGGGTTGCTGACTGGATCTGTCCATGAACACAATCCGTACATCCCTCCGAGAAGGCAAGCAAAGAGCAAAGTCGACTTCAAGCATAACGACATCAGGAATAATTGTTAACAAACCGCTTTAAACGGTTAAAAACACATTCGTGTCCTGTTTAATCACACCACTCACACAAGCATATTCCGGCCACCGCACTCGAGTGGGACGCAGAAGGTATGAAATCCCGACGCTACTACTGCCGCTTCTCTGGCATTTCGAGCAAGTAAATTGAAATGACTTTGTGATGAGAACTCGAAATGGGGTTAAGGCACTCGGGGTTGAGCTCCCTCAATTAACATAACCCTTCTCTCCGGTTCGTATAATTATTCGCAGATTTATCCAATTCCCCTGTCGTGTGGTACGGTATCCCTGAACGTCGGTGTTAATGGAAACTGTTAAGTGATATGGGCTGTTAATAGTCAGCCCAAACATTCCCCTTAATTCTTCGGGATTTCTTCGCATTTCTTGGGGCTTACCGCATTTTCACCACGAAATCATCCGTCATGTGGCGCCCGCATGTGTTAGTTTAATTGGACACCATTGTTTTTTTTCTTTTTTGAAAATTAAAGATCAGAACCCTTGTGTCTATGAAATGCATGTGTGAGTTCAGTCAATTTTAACTCTTTTTAAAATCACAAAACGTTTCTCCAGAGTTTCGAAAACTTACGATTTAAAATTCCTCTTGGCTTACAAGCACTTCAGGGGATCAAAGAAATGACGGCTTAGGCAGAAAATTGTACAGGCCCATGCCCCCTAGGTTGATTATCCAAGTCTTCTTTTACGGCGCAGAAACTTGTACGCTACTAACATCGGATGAGGAAGCCCTTAGTATTTTTGAGAGACAAGTTCTGCGTGCGATGTTTGGTCCTGTTTGCATTGATGACGTCTGGAGGAGAAGATTCAAAAACGAATTCTATAGACTGTACGGCTTTATGCGCCTGGTCAAGCGTCTTCGGATACAATGCTTTAGATAGCTAGGCGGCATACGCTAGAGCGTATGGACACCAATGCTCCGGCCCGAAAAGTCTTTGGATCGGAGCCATTGGGACAAGGCAACAGAGGACGGCCTGAGATGGCGCACACAAGTGGGGAAGGACCTCAACCAACTTGGAGTGCGCAATTGGAGGCAGCTGGCGAGAGATCGTGCTAATAGAAGAGGCATGTTGGTTAAATCCCAGGTCCACTCGGGCTGTAGTGCCAGTTAAAGTAGAACTTAGTTCGTGGAAGGATTTTGTTTAGAACTACTACGTCCAGCCAAACTTTAGCGCCTGATATGAAAAAAGTCGAGGGTTCTACAAATGCGCCCAGGACTCTGTTTTGTTTTGTGTCAATTCGATGTCGAATTGGAGCAAACACGGCGCCTAATGGCGAAGAAAAAAGTGTTCTGGTCTACGAACTGCTGCCCAACTCATTGTGTTCTCTACTACTACTCTCACGCAACCTCTTTTTGTCACTCGCCAAGCTGAAATTTGACTCAAATGTAGGGGCTATCGTCTACTTTGCAGACCTCAAGAAAATGTATTTTTAAGACAATTCCAAGAAGTTGGAGCATCGGCTCGGATCAAGTGTATTGAGGTAAAAGGAGATTAAAAATATTCTTTTATATTTCATATCTTCATACTTATCGGAATGCCATCGTAAGCTTTTAAACAATTGCGTCGGTTTCACAGAATTCCAAACTTGTTAAGCATTGCAGACAAAACTTAAATGAAACGTTAAATGCGCTTACAATCAACAGTGTCGGAACATTTGCTAAGGAAGGGCCAAAGATGACAAAATCCATAGATCCAAATTGGGCACGTACTTCACTAAGTCATACGGAGAACGAGGTCATAACTAAATTGACAAATCGATAGAGGAACATCGAGAAACTTCTAGTAGGGCTGACAGGATTCTATGCTAATAGGCTTTCTTCACAGCGACTAATGCACAAGTAACAGGAATGGCGAAGAAATAGAATCTGTAAGGAAACAACTCTGCGATTGGTCATGATCGGTGTTAGTCAGACTGAAACGACCAGATAATGTCTTCTCAGTTGTCTCTGGGGGATCCGATCAACATCGAGTTTAAGGACACTCTAAGACTCGCACACAAATCGGAATGGTTCTTAGGTTTGCAACCAATCTTCAGCTTAGGATACAATGGACCAAACCTGTTGTCTATCTTAGGGAACCGTGTTAACTTCTTCTTCTACCGGACTTCACAGTGGAGCATTATCTTTTCATAGCGTTAACGAGCCCATCTTGTTTCAAGGAAAGTTTTTACTGGATTACTTGAAATTCAAAACCACGATGCTGCACAGTGAACATTTTCGGATTTGAGAGATATCCGATCCACCTGTGTACAATCTGCTGACATTTACGTTAGTGCTGGAATTGTACTCGAACAAAGGCGAAGCGAATCCGGTAAGATAAATTTTCAGTTGCACACAGTGTCCATCACTTTGATGCTTCGATTATCGGCTCTCAAATTCAAAAACAAGCGTCGATACCACGATACCGAACCATAACTCTCGCTCTCTCTCTACACACAAAAAAAACATCCCTCCCAATGTACAATTGGACCACTTTGTGTGATTGATGGCCTATCTATCCACTCACGCATTGGAGAGATACACAATAATTTCCGCTTAGTCGTTTTTATCCTGCAAATGACATAAATAAGGAGGTTTTGCCAACAAACTCTTAGATTCCCATCATCCATCTCTCACACCCACCGCCGCCGGCCGACGCTAAACGCATCCACGGCCGGCATATCGCTCGCGATATGTCACACAGACGTATGCATACGCTCGCTGCAATAAAATATGACACATTTCTGGGCCTTTTTACGCCAAATGACAGCGGCAAAAGTGACATTAATTTATTGACTTAAAAAAGACCCTTCAGGGGAGAAAAAAAAACCGAGCCACCACACAGTCGCTGACACACTCGCAAAACAACCCGCAACAAGACACACTTTATGCCGATTTGAATCGTTTCTCACTTCATTATTCCCGAGGAGCATGCGGACAAACCAGGACGAAGTCCAAGACCAACCCCCTAAGGCGGCGGCAGCGGCGATGACATCGAAATAACGAGTAGTTGCTCGCAGTTCTGAAGATGAACTCGAGATTTATGCACGCTACACAGCTCCCGAGCAGCCAAGGGCCGACGCCGAGGTTGACGGGAAAAAATTGATGATAGAGCATGACTTTCGCTTTCGTCGGCAGTTATTATTTTATCATTTCCTGTGCACGGTCAAGGCGCTGCTGGAATGAAGGATGTGCAGGCGATATTAAGCGAGGCTCGTGCCGCATTGTCGTCAGTTGTCGCCGAGCGCGGTGGGGGGTTGCGCTCTCGTTCACTCGTTATGGATCATTTAGCCTCGACATAACGACGACGGTTCACTGGACATCACATTAGTGCGTAAAAAATCGCAAAAAAACCGCCTTGGCGAGTCCGTTTTCAGGATGTCTGTATTCGAAGGAAATGATGGCCGAGTCTAACTGTTGAATTGGTGCTGCTCTGCATCGGGATTACAACATCTTTGAAGACGATTTCCGACGACTTGGACTTAATTTTTATTCCGTTCGTTGGCGCGCGTCCTTCACTCAACCAGTGTGGGCCTTTGATCCGTTTTTAATTTGAATTTCACTCCGTCTGCGGTGGAGGGGGACGGGAAAGAGATTAAAAGTAAATTGGAGCACAAAACAGAAGAAGGAGCGGAGGAAAAAATGGAAATTGGCTGCGCGGATATGCTGATTTAAATTTATTCATTTCTGATCACGGCTCGTATTGGAAATGTATGGCTGCGTCTTATCCAATGGGGTGGGGGGCGCCACTGAGACCTGAGGCTTGAGGGCAGGGTTAATGCATAGAAATTGAAAAAAATATTGAACACATTTCAGCGTCTGGGAAATGCGTGGAGGAGGACGGATATAGAAGCGCCGGCATACATCTGGAAGCGTAGGAAATTGATTTATGCTAAACTTTCAGAGAGGATGCACATTTTGTGGGCTCATCTCAAAGGGCGGTCTTCAGTCTTAAACTAAAGTTTGCTTTAGATTTGATGCAGAGTATTCGATTGTGGTTGCACTTTACTTTAGGTTCACAGTGCGAATGAAACAAGACTTAATTTAAAGCCACAATAGAAGTCGAAGACTAACTTGATTGCAAAGGAACAAAATGTCCCTTGCACTTGGTAATTGAAAAGCATTAAGATCTAAGAAGATCTTTGGAATGACACTCGACTCCTAAGGTCCCGATGCGTTTTTATCAGATTTCGTTTACATTTCAAGACATGAGGTTGTGAACTTCAAAATACGAAGTTTCGAACATACGAGTATATAAATCAATATTGTGGCTCTTATCCTAGCCATACCTCAACCCGTTAGCCTCTGTAGAAACGCTTATGTAGCTAAAAAAAAAAATTACTACGCTGCTGTCAATCAATAGTTGTACCTCGACCAATAACAATCCCGCTGTTTTTAGATCGGCAACTCTGACTAGACCTATAAATACCCGCCTGGCTAAGCTTAATGCTGTTTTCCACTTTCTTGCATATTTGACTCCCATTAGAAGTAGCAGTGTATACTTTTTAAGGACTTGATCCCTTCATGAGTCATGGTCAATAATATTTTGTGACAAGAAAGTTGCTCACTAATTTTGAATAACCTTTCTACTCGATTTGCACTAACCGTAGACATTTCAATAAAATGATACGCACAGGATTTATTATCTGAGAAACCAATTAGACAGACATTTTCAACAAAACAGAAACAGGTTTAATCTCTCTGCCTTGCATTAACCCTGCAGTGGTCAGTGAGAAGAACTGAGAGATATACTATACCTGTTGTTTGTTTTAAGGGATTAGCTTCTGTTTTTTGTACTTGCACCAGAAGGGATATGAAGCAGCCGGAGTGGCGCTGCAGCTATTCGCTTGCTTATGACAAAAATATTCTGGGCTTGAACAGTTAATCTGCTTTTTTATTTCAATTATTGCCGGAACGTCCATGGAAACAGCAGAATATAATATTGGTGTTTTATAGGCATTTAAGGTGTTCTGCAGTCTTCAATGGAATTAAAGTTAGTGAGGTTGGATTGCAATACCACTTGATTATAAAAAGGATTGCTTCGCATGACGTGAAGGCTCATTTATAGCACAATCTGCCGGAAATAGCGTTTTCTTAGTTTTAAAAAATAAATAATAGTTTTTATTAATTAAAAAAAAATAACTAGCAATGACGCCGAAAGGCAAAAACAAATATATCAATAGTTTAGCTTAGAGCGCCCGCATAGAGCCAGTAAGTAGTTAAAAGATTTCATTTCTGTCGTACCTAGGTTAAGCGTTTTATTCCTAGTTTTAAAATACCATTAGATAAATAATAAAAAAATGCCTTTTAAACTAAACTAAACTAAAACTGCCCGAAATAGTTAATAAAGAGGTGAATATTATTTATTCTTTGTATCTTCGACCGGCTTTTCCGAATTTCGCCATTCTAGTTTAGAGATTTTGACGTTTTTTATAAAGTTTTTCTCGATTTTCCAGTCTGTAGTAGCCATTGGAACCCTTGCGACAGCAAGATTCAAGCCAACTTCAAAGCTCAGCATTACTTATAACTAACTTTATTCTATCCATCTAAAGAATTTAGATCACTAACAAGTTATTTTTATTTAAAGATAACCTACCTCACGAAATCAGTCGTTGAAGAAAATTACTCCATATTGCGTAAAAAAAAATTTAAATACATGCTAATTTCTCTCCTTAAACTTTTTCATGCTTCTCGTGTATGCAAAATAATATACGGCTCAGCCAACCCCCGACACGACGTACCCTAAAGAACATTCAGTTCTCGGAAGTGCCTATCCAAAAAGAAATCGAAAAAAACTATGATGCGGTGCTTGAGTTATCGAATTGCGATCTCTACCTTTTGCCTAAATTAAAGTCAAACTTCATGGGTCGCAACATTACAGCGAACTTGCAAAAAGAAGAAAACATGGGACATGGGTGACAATATCTGAAAACATACTCGTGTAAGTGACCAAATGACCCTAGTGTTAGACTTGAACAAACATTACAATTCCAAGCAGAAAACAAGGCAAAACAAACATACTCTACAAATTTCCTGCGAAATATAGTATTGGCACAGTTTTAGTTGCAGAACCTTTATACATTTCTAGCGTTCCCTTGAATCTTTTAAATAGATTTCATAGCAGAAAACAATTGCAAAGTGTCATTCTCTGAAAATAACCTTTTTTCATCAGTTGTGTAGCCATTAAAGGCGGAAAATTCTCAAGAATTGCTGAGACGTAGTCACCAGGATGAAAGAGGAAAGAAACATCTGTAGAGGAGGGAAGAATTATGTGAGATTAGGAGAATAGTTGTCAAAAGTCGTTTTTTTGTTCAAAATGTTATTGGCCGTTTCACAGACTGGTCAAACTTGTGCAGTGCGATTAGAACAAGATGTCCACTAGAGAACAAAGATGCGTCATAAGATTTTTCCAAAAAGATCCAAAAATAACATCGCCCTGAACAGCAGCCCGAGTTGAAGACCAATTCAATAAAACTGTAACATCCAGAACTATTCAAAATATACTCCATAGGTGTTGGTTCCCGAAAACAGTTTTTAATTTCAAAAACAAATCAACGGAAACGAATTGAATTTGCTGGGAAGTACCACAATACGGATTTCAACTTTTGTAAGAGTGTTGTCCTTACAGATGGGCGTTCTAATGGTCGTCTTTCAGTTTGGCGAAAACCTAGCACGGAATTCGAAAGGAGAAAGATGTTACTCATAGTCAAAAGTGGTGTTGGTGGAGTACTTGTATGCGATGGCATGGTCTCCTCGAATGTTGGAGAATTAGATGAGGTTATGGGCAAAATGTCCTTGGATACATAACAGTACTCCACCATAATCCCCCAACTTAAAACCGATAGAAGACTTGTGGAATATTCTTAGTAGAAAAATTAGAACACACCAAATCAGAAACAAAGCTCAGTTAAACAAGCTCTTGTTGAAAAATGAGCAAATATTTAACCGAAATAAGCAACACTAAATAGTACAGTACAACGCAATCGATAGTACGGTTCATATAATTAAATGTTTGAAGATTATTTCATGCAAATGTTGACCTTGACTGCGCCTCAAATGGTCCATCCGCTTAGTCCAATTTTGGCATACTCTTTCCAACATTTCGGCCGGTATCTCACAAATAAATGCTTCTATGTTGTCTTTCAATGCGTCAATTGAAGCGGGCTTGTCTGTATAGACAAAAGCTTTAACATAGCCCCACAAAAAATAGTCTAAAGGCGTTAAGACGCACGCTCTAGGCGGCCAATTGACCGGTCCCGAAAGTGAAATAAAATGTTAACCGAACTCGCCTCTCAATAAGTCCATTGTTGCGCGTGCTGTGTGGCATGTGGCACCGTCTTATTGAAACCACATTTCATGCAAGTCAAGCTCTTGCATTTTGGGTAAAAAAAAAGTTGAATATCATCTCACGGTAGCGCTCACCATTGACAGTTACGTTACGATCTAATGATGCCACCAGCCCATCAACCGCACCAAACTGTGACGTTTTCTGGATGTATTGGTAGCTCTTGCAGTGCTTCTGGCTGATATTCACTCCAAAATCGACAGAAAGTATGTAAGGAGATTTGTGGAATATGTGCAGGTTTTGTTTTTTTTTTATAAAGTCTCAATTTATTTATTTTTTGATTAGGAACATCCGCAAATGCACATGAATTTGGACATCTACATCCGCACCCGCGTGTGCAATAATTAATGTGAATTTTCATGTAGATACGGATGTGAAAGAAGTCGCTGCAGAAAAGTAATTAGGCGGAACTTTTAATTGGCACATCCCGTTCGCATGATTTATGAGAACATCACCACCATAAGCCACTACAACAGCCACGAGGTACGCCATCAGCAACTATGTACTTTTCCCACCCACGGACGGTGGCAGAGTGCAGAGTTAACAATCTGGCGAAGATATTTGATATGTACTTGCATAGGTAATTTGCGATATCAACGTCCGTGAAATTTCCGGTATACGACCACCTCTACAAAACCAGGCAGTGGTCCTGGTGAACAATTATCTAGCAACGCGGAATTAATTTACGAACCTTTGCGTAACTGCATTGAACTAGAGAAGGCAGCAATATTTGTTTGTTTTTATATTTTCTCACGGGCAATTTTTTCGAGGTATACAACTTTAAGTTGGCAACACTATTTTAACTAGTGACCATTTTGTCAGTTGTCAAGTGATTTGTTTTTAGTTCGGCTTTGCACTTTACTGGCTGACGCGTGAACAACGCTTCCGAATTGTGCAAATTTTGACCAAGACAAGATTTTCGTTGATCTCAATTTTAATAAACAAATTTCGTCTCGCTTTTGGTTGAATGGATAAGTAAAACTGACATATTTGGGTTGATAATGTACTTATGTTGAGACGCTACATCCACAAACACTTTCTGTTTTATGGTTTGGTGGCAATTGGTCCGCACTTCTTTCAAAACGATGCTGCCCAGAAAATTACGGTCAACGGTGACAGCTGTAGAGACATGAATACTGACTTTTCCATTCATCACTTAAACAACCGTGATATGCAGGCGTTGTCTTTTCACCAAGACTGCGCAACAAGTCACACAGCTCGTATCATAACTGATTTATTAAAGGAAACTTTTGGTACCTTACACACGTTAAGGATACGTCAATAAGCCTCCAAGATCGTTCGTTTTAACGCCGCTGAACCATTTGCTGTGGGAATTAATTTAGACCTTAAGCATCCGCATCATTTCGGATGCGAATGTCGTTGTTGCTAATCAATCTGTAATTTTATTGAAATCAACCCATCCGTTCTGAACTTGAAAATCTCAGTTAGACAGTTTTGCAAATATATTCATGCCATACCGAAAAATTGTTGCTATTCGCTTTCATGGATACTGGAAGCTCCTT
The DNA here is from genome assembly GCA_944738645.1 of Eristalinus sepulchralis. NCBI lineage: Eukaryota > Metazoa > Arthropoda > Insecta > Diptera > Syrphidae > Eristalinus > Eristalinus sepulchralis. Next base: position 31,249,776 of record OX122885.1, on the reverse strand, counting down.
AAGGAAAGCGATTTACCCGCTATAATGACAAACAGAAAGTTTTCCAACATCAGTTCCGCTGAGTCGCGGTCTTTCTCTACTGCGCCGTCCCTCGGGGGTGGATTCGAACATTTTTTTGGGCCGGAGCATTGGTTTACATCCGCTCTACATGACATGACAAGACAACTCATCTTCACTCATCTGGCTAGGTCGATGTCGCTGAACAGTCCGTATAGTTCGTCATTATATCTCCTCCTCTACTCACCGACAATCACACGAAGAACTTTCCTCTCGAAGCAACCAAGAGCAGCTTCATCCGCATTTGACCAAGTCCATGCCTCTGTGCCGTATAGCAGGACCGGGACGATTAAGGTCTTGTAAGGCGTTACCTTGGTTGTTCGAGAGAAGGCTTTCTTTACCAATCGCTTTCTTAGCCCAAAGAAGCAGCGATTGGCAAAAGTTATTCTTCGTTTGATTTCAGCACTGGTGTCATTATCTGAATTGATATCGATGCCTGTAGACAAAGTTTTTCACTACCTCAAAGTTATATATGTCTGCTATGACGTTCTGACCGAGACGTCGGTTTTAGGTATCCTTTCTCGTTGACAGCATATACTTGATCTTAGTCTCGTTTACCGCTAAATCCATCTTCGCGGCCTCCGTTGCAGTAGTTGGACGGACTTCTGAGAGATTGTTCCTCTGGTGTTAGCGTTCGAGTTTTGAACAATTCTTTCAAGAACGATGTTGAAAAAGTCGCATGACAGCGCGTCGCCTTGTCTGAATCCTTTTTTTGACATCAAAGGTCTTAGTTAGATCTTTACCGACCTTGATGGAGCAGCGTGCATTCTCCATCGTCATCCTACACAAACGGACGAGTTTGGTAGGAATGCCAAAACTAGACATAGCTCTGTATAGCTCGTCTCTATAGATGCCATCATACGCGGCCTTAAAATCGATGAAAAGGTGGTGGGTATCGATTTGTTGCTCCTGGGTTTTCTCCAAAGTCTGCCGTAGTGTGAATATTTGGTCGTTGGTCGATTTTCCTGGCCTAAAGCCACATTAGAATGGACCCACCAGGTTGTTGACGAATGGCTTTAGACGTGCACACAGTACGGCAGATAAGATTTTGTATGCGATACTTAAGAGAGTATTGATCTTCATCGTCCCTTTCACTGGGGTTGAATGTTTCGTTATGCCTGACAGCGGGATTTGGTTCTTCGTCGCCGTTATACAGTCTGCAGAAATGGTTTCTCCACTTCCTCAGCATCGACTGTGATTCTACACTTAATATCACTTGATCATCCTTACAGGCTTCGGTTCGGACCTTATAACCTTGATTGGTTAACTTTACCCTTTCGTTAAACTTCCTTACCGCATTCCTGCAGTAATATTCCTCTTTTCCGCCGATCGCGCGCTTCTCATGCTCCTTTTGTCGGTGTTCGTTTCTCCTCTTCTTCTCGTAGAGCTCGCGACTAGCTCTTATCCTTCTTTTCAGTGCCGCTTTGTATGCTTCTTGCTTTGCTGCATTCGCCTGCCGACACTCGTTGTCAAACCAGGGTTTTCGTTGTGGTGGCTGATTGAAACCCAGCACATCAGAGGCGGCATCTCTGATGGCTGTTTGGCAATGCTGCACTTGGTCTTCAGTGCTTGATGTTGGCGGCGTAGGATTTCTTAAGACGTTAAGGGAGACACGATCGGAAAAGGATTCGGCAATCTCTTGCGTTCGTAGCCGGCTGACGTTGAACTTCCTCACAGTATTTCTTTGTCTTGGCGGTGTTCGGGATATCCGCAACCTTACCTTGGCTACAACAAGGTGGTGGTCCGAGTCAATGTTGGTGCCTCAGCACGTTCGGACATCTATAATACCGAAGGAGTGCCTGAATATCGAGATGTGAGAATCTTGTACTGGCTACTACAACATTTCATTACTCCAATATCAGTTATGCCCAAAAAATACAGGTTACCGGTGAGACCTCTGTGTGTCATAGCCTGTACCAGAGAAAAAATCGACCAACGCTAGTTCTGAATCGAAGTGTAGATGACACCACCTCCGTCATCAAAAACACACACCATAAAGTTGACTTCTCTCTTCCAACCCAATGACTAATGGTTACACGCAATTCCCACAGAGTTCCCACATTCGTTAAGAGCCGACATTGTCAGCTGTTGATGTTTAGTTCAGCGTATTTTTTGTCGACAGCTTAGTCGTCTTTTTCTGTGTTTATCCTCCGGACTTTGAATAAGTTACTAATCACTGCACATAAGCCCAAAGCAAGTTCCTTCAATGTCTTCGGAAAGCCCTAATATATCACTATCATGGAAAAAACCAGACGAAGTAAGTATTTCCACGCCAGGGAACCGCCATTAAAATGCTGACATATCCCAGCTCATTAAACTTCACAGGTTGAGACAAAAGAAAAAGCAACTAACCGCACGCCTAAACAATAACAAGCCTAACGTCGAAATAAAGGACCTGGACAAGGAAAAGCTTCTCGAAGCAGTAGTTGCACAAAAGCGAAAAAATCCATTTGCAAAGTGAGTTCATTTTATCGACTTAGTCGCTTTATTTAACTTCGATTCAATTGCAGATCGCAGGACCCTTCAAAGAGGCAGAAAACAGACCAAGACGTACCTAGCCCCGATATTAATGAAGATTCGGTTCTCTCACTTATCTCCACGCCATTACCCGAGAAAAATGTTGTCGTCGTCGAGACGCCTCAACGGTCTCCGCCGGCAAAACTCGTCCTTCAGCCCTTCGATCCGAAGAGTTTCGCGAAACTCTTCCACACCGAAGCGGATGACGATGACACCGATCACCTGGAGCAGCAGAAATTCAGTAAACACTTGCCCGTAGATTGGAGTATTAAGACGCGAGCACGATTCTTCTGCGAAAGCGACATGCCAGCAACTAAGCTGAAAACATCTCAAGAGGCGAGTGGACTTACAGGCTTTGTGAGGTGCATTGACACACGAACGTCAAATGGCGGCCTGGACATATCACCGGCAGCACGACTGAATCAAGCAACGTACTACTGGCAGCATCCGCATATTCCCTGGATGACATTGTTCCCCAGGAACTCGAAGGATAACAATGGCATTCAACTCGGAGAGCGCGAACGCAAATCACTGGCCAGCGATTGGAGCGACAGCTTTCGAGGGCTGTTTCAGTTGCTTCGAGCGAGGCAGTGTCCATATTTTTATCTTTGCGCCAACTCGTTCACCGTCCTCTTCAGAGCGGCTGGAATTGGTGGACATGTGGAGATACACGCTTATATGGCTCCGACATCAAAGGGAATGCGAAGTGCCTTGCGCCAGGAGGGAATTGAATTCAGCATGCCTCTCAGGAAGGAAGCAAATCTCAACAAATCTGGCGATGGGAGTTTCAGTGAAACGAAGCAGGAGAACGGCGAGTCAGGAGATGCGGAGACCAAGGAGGATGAGGATGAAGATGAGGAAGAGGATGAGTGGTTGGAGAAACTGGGAGTGGATGAAAAGGAGATCCGAAAAATCAACACAGCGCACAACCGTCAGCAGCAGCAAAAAGAAATGGCCGACGATTTCAGCGACATTTCTGTGGTTCTTATCGAAGGCATCGAGTGCCAGGCGTTTTTTAACTTTTTACTTAACGCTAAAAGCACCATAACTAGCATAGGCCGCTTAGCTGGCGTGCCCCCTACGCTTCTCGCGCCAGTTGCCTTCCCCAAAGCGACGATACAGAACCTCACTTCACGATCCAGCAAAGTTCGAATGGACGGCGTCGATTATCACAGTGTGGAACTGAAGGGAATCATTCTGCCAACAATTCTGTCCTACGTCTGCTCTCTGCTCCGTGAAACCAAGGAAACCTTCAGTGCCACCCTGGCCAGCAGCATACCCACCTTGGTATTCAGCAAAGCCTCAGCAAAGGTTATTGATTCCAAGAATGATGCACCGGGAGAGGAAGTATTTGGCAAAGAGAATCTCTCCGACTGTGGCCTGCAAGAGGAAGTAGTTGATTCCATGTGTCGGAGTGGAGAGAACGCGGTCGGCCTCATTGAAAGGGTGTGCTTCAACAAAGACTATGGGTATGCGTGGAGTTAAAGATTGTTGGCATTTATGTTTTCATTTTGTATTTAAAAATAAACTAATTCTATGTTTTTAACTAATGATCTACAATAATCAACTCGTCAATGCTCCAGTCCTCGTATGAGTGATCAGGCAAATAACGTCTTATGATGATGGGGATCTTCTTTTGCTTCAGTTCTTTCATTGCAATCTGCAGGGGATCTGTCTCACCATCCAGCTCAACCATAATCGGGGCACACATCGCAATTTGCAGAGCACGGGTCCCCAGGACACGAGCTCTTTCGTATTTCGTCATGTATTTGGTCGTGATTCGTTTAGATTTTGGAACTCCACCTCCACCCTGACCCTGAGCAATAATCTCTATGTTATCCACTTCCTCATCTTGATTTATATCATCAATATCGTCATCCTCATCGACATCCTCGAAGTCTTCTCCGCCGACGCTGCACGAACATTTTTTTGAGGTTAGGTATTGAAATTTGTGTGGAACGGGGATACTCACTCATCGTTGTCAAAATCTCCTTCATCCATGGTGTTGTTCGATAAGTTTGGCAACTATTAAGAAATTAAACTTGATGTAATTTTATGAAAAAAACAGCAAGGAAATAAATACGCGTTAAAAACAAGTTATCACGACGCTGTTTCCGAAATGTATGAATGACAATTCATCAGCTAAGTTTCATTTGACATTACCTGTTAAATGAGTTGTATGTCAATTGAGAGCAGTGCTTCCAAGTTGAATTTTAAGAATACTCACGAAATTAATATCATATAAGTCAATTAAGTATGTTTTCTTATCAATCACATTAATTGATCTTATTTTTTCAGCGAATGTTTCGGAAATAATCATATAAAGGAAATATTTTATTATCTCTTCGCAGAATTTCTCAGTTTTACTCCTTTTTTAATTAAAATTCTAAAAAATGTTTCAAGAGTCAAAAGGATAAGACTAATTATTGTTTAAATCAGTAGGGGACGAAATCCTGTTGCAGTATATTTGGATACTCACAATAAGTTAGTAAAGCCAATTGTGGATGAGAAGAAATTAATGAAAAGTTACTAACCTAAATATACAATATTAAATTTATAAAATTCCGTGCAGCTTACAGACTTGGCATCAACTTAAGTTATCCAGAAAAGACAGTTGTCATTTAATAGTTGGAAATAAAACGAACATGTCTCATTTCTAGAGTGTTGACAGCAGATTGACAGATTGTAAATTTTTTTTGTTTTCCCACGTGTAGTGTGATTCCCTCTTTTCGCAATTAAAAAAGTTACTTTTTACTTAATTTTTTCAACTACATTTAAGTATGAAAGACGACGATTCAAAATTAGATAAAAAGAAAGCCCATCGGGCGCGTCAAGCCGGAGTTAAAGCTGATAAAAAGAAATTGAAAACAAAGCCAAAGGAAGACAATCTTACCGCACGCCAGAGGAATCCCAAAGCGTTCGCTATTAATTCAGTTGTCAGTGCAGAGCGGAATTTTCGTCGAAAGGAAGATCTCACTGCTAAGAAGCAACACATTCCCCTTGTTGATCAAACCCCAGAAGAACCGCCGCCAGTGTTAATTGCGGTTGTGGGTCCGCCGAAAGTGGGCAAGACCACGCTGATAAACAATCTTATCAAGAACTTCACCAAGTCTACTGTGACAGAAATAAAGGGACCCATAACAATAGTCACCTCCAAGAAACGTCGCATAACACTGATTGAATGCAACAATGACATTAACTCGATGATAGACATTGCAAAATGTGCGGACTTGGTTCTACTTCTCTGTGACGCTAGCTACGGCTTTGAAATGGAAATTTTCGAGTTCCTCAACATATGTCAAGTGCATGGAATGCCGAAAATCATGGGAGTTCTCACCCATCTGGACATGATCAAGAATCCTAAGCAGCTACGGAAGCGGAAGAAGGAGCTGAAGCATCGCTTCTGGACGGAGGTGTACGATGGAGCGAAACTGTTCTATCTCTCAGGCATAATTCACGGAGAGTATCTGCGTAACGAAGTGAAGAACCTGGGAAGGTTTATTTCGGTTATGAAATTTAGACCGCTCTCTTGGAGAGGCGCCCACAGCTACCTTTTAGTGGACCGTGTCGAAGACGTGACGAACACAGAGTTGATTCGCCAGAATCCCAAGTGCGATCGAGACGTTATTCTCTATGGGTATGTGAGGGGAGTTCCAATGAAGCAAGAGTTTATGGTGCACATCGCCGGCCTGGGAGATGTGCGACTTAGTGAGTTGAGCAACATAATAGATCCCTGCCCTCTGCCTGGAACTGAGAAAAAAAGAAGTCTTCTCGAAAAGGAGCGCCTCTTGTATGCACCAATGTCGGGTGTTGGAGGTATAGTCTACGACAAAGATGCTGTGTACATTGAATTGCAGGGCTCCCACAGTCACAAGAAGAAAGGAACTGAAGAGGAACAGGAGCAGGACGAGTTAGTGGGCAAGATTGTTGACAAGAAGCAGACAATGGATGTACAGATTGAAGAACAGGAATTCCGGCTGTTTTCTGATGGAAGTGCTATCAAATCAAAAGACTTCAAGGACGAGGATGTCGCCTCAGACGATGAGAGTGAAGCTGAGAGCGGAGACTCTGGTTTAGAAGACGAGAACGAGTCTAATGACGACGAAGAGGAAAAAGATGAAAACTTGGGGTGGAAAGCCGAAGAAACGGATTCAGAGGAGGAGGAGGAGGAGGAGGAAGAGGAAAGTGGAAGCAAGTTAGGTGAATCCTCAGATGAAGAGTATCAGGAAGAGAAAGAATTCAACACCGCAGGTGAGATGCGCGAGATGGACAGCGACAGTGAGGAAGACGAAGACGAAGTGATCGCCAGCGGCATGAGTTGGAAGGATAACTTGGCTCAGAAAGCGAGAGACGCATATCTGCAGCGACAATCAGAGGGGAAGAGTTTAATGAAACTGGTGTACGGAGCTTACAACAGCGCGGTAAGAAATTGACCAAACTCGTTGCCATCTCGAACCAGCCATTGACAAATCTTTACTTATAGGAACGCAGAAAGGAATCACAGAAAGAAAACGAGGACGACACTGACTCGAACGATGAAGACATCGGTGGACTCTTCAAAGTCGCCGCCAAGAAACAGTCCGAACTGCAGAAAGAGAAGGACGTCAAGGACAAGGATGAATCGTGCTTCTTTGAAAATTACGCAGGTGAGTGCCATCTATCTTGTCAAAAAAAAATTCCGCTAACACACAGTCTTTTCAGAAACCACACTAAATTGGTTGGAAGAGAGCAACAAGGAGCTCATTAAGAACTGCTTCGTCACCGGACAATGGAAGGCGTCCGAAGATGCAGAGAACCTTCTTCGACTCGACGACATGAGCGGCGACGATGAGGTGTATGGTGACTTTGAAGATCTGGAAACTGGAGAGAAGCACTCGGGCAAGCCCACTGAATCGTCGGAAACGAAACCGGCAGACGAAGAGGAATCGGAGAGCTCACGAAAGCGAAAGATGACACGAGTCGAAGAGGAAAATCTCACAAAGGCCGAACTGATGGCGAAGAAGATGAAACTGAAGGCGAAATTTGACTCTGAGTACGACAATAAGGGCGAGGAGGAGACACGCATTACTGGCGACCATTCCTACTACGAGGAATTGAAGGCAAAGGCACAGCAACAGTCGGAACTGAACAAAAGCGAATTCGCGAGCTTGGATGCAGATTTGCGGGTACAGATCGAAGGTTACCGTCCAGGGATGTATGTTCGTCTGGGCTTCAAGAACATACCACCTGAGTTCATAGAGAACTTCGACCCAACCTATCCGGTGCTGGTGGGCGGTCTTAACATGGCTGAGGAGAACATTGGCTTCGTCAACTGCAAAGTAAAGAAGCACCGATGGTATAAAAAGATCCTCAAGACCGGCGATCCACTAATCATCTCCATGGGCTGGCGGCGCTTCCAGACAGTGCCAATCTACGCGAAAGTCGAGGACAACTTCAGGCATCGCTACCTCAAGTATACACCAAACCACGTGACTTGTGGCATGACTTTCTGGGGTCCAATCACTCCGCAAAACACGGGTTTTCTCGCCTTGCAGACCGTCAGCCATGACCGCGAAGAGCTGCAGCGGATCGGTTTCAGGATTGCCGCAACCGGGTGCGTTACGGAGCTGGACAAATCCGCGCAAATTATGAAAAAACTCAAGCTTGTGGGGCACCCCTTTAAGATCTACAAGAAGACTGCATTCATCAAGGGAATGTTCAACACCACTCTGGAGGTTGCCAAATTCGAGGGAGCCAAGATTAAAACTGTCTCAGGCATCCGAGGTCAGATCAAGAAGTCGCACCACACTCCCGAGGGTTCGTTCCGTGCGACGTTTGAAGACAGGATTCTGCTAAGTGACATAGTCTTCTGCCGTACATGGTTCCGTGTGGATGTCCCCAAAATCTACGTCCCAGTTACATCGCTCCTGCTGTCGCCTGAAAAGAAGTCCTACTGGCAAGGAATGAAGACCCTCGGTCAATTGAAGAGGGAGAACAACATCCGGAACGAAGTCGCTGTCGACAGTCTTTACACGGAGATTAAACGCCAGCCGAAAGTGTTTAAACCCCTGAAAATACCGAAGGCACTTCAGCGAGCACTCCCGTACAAAGATAAGCCCAAACTTGGTCCCATCAACCCCAAGAACTCCATTGACAAGGACCGTGTAGCGGTAATCATGTCGCCTCACGAGCAGAAAGTTGCCAAGATGATGAAGATGATCGAGACAAACTACGTGGACAAGAAGAAGCGTGAAAAGATCGAAACGAAGAAGCGCCTGAAGAACTTCAAGATTCAAAAGCGGGCCGAAGAGTTGAGCAAGTTGAAGCGACAGAAGGAGCTCCGGAAGAAGGTTTCACGGGCGTTGAGCAAAATGAAGGGGAAGCAGAAGACATAATCCACACCCACTACACTTAAGGATAAGCTGTTGAATTTTTTTTTTTAATAAAAAGAAAAAATTAAAATCACAATGCTCGTTTATTTCGATATAATGCGCGGTAGTAGAGGTATTCCAAAATATACGAATATGTGGTCATCTGAAGTGGAAGCGGGATTTACTCCTTCGCGGAACTGTCCTCGATGGCTTTGAGGGCAGCGAGTAGTTTGCTCTTGCGGTTCATATCCACCTTGTTTGAGTCGGCACTTGGCTGTCGGCAAAATGTATCCAAAAACGATTCCCGTTGCTTGTAGTCTTCGGTGATCTCCCTGCGTAAGTATCCCATATCATCGTTCTTGGCCATTTTGCTCTTTAACGACTGTTTCATTATCTGCAAAAGAAGCAAGCTGTAATCAAATTCGAGAACTTTGCAACAGTAAAAAGGACGTACTTCACTTGTGTCATCGCTCTTGTCAGCGTTTTCAAAATCGTCCTCGTAAAAGTGTTTTTCTTCCAATTTCGAATCGATCAGATCGAGATCAGCCTGCGAACCCGAAATGGATTCCGTACGGAGAAAAATGCTCTGTTCATCATCCTGAAGCCCATCCCCATTTCCACGATGTGTTGAGGTTTTTCCAACTAATTTCTGAGCAGTTCGACCGGTGCTTGTGTAGACGTCCGATCTATCAGTGCATGCCGACCTGTTGCTTTGATCGCCACAACTTTCCCTTTTATCAAGTTGTAGCAGGTGACTTTTGGACAGGAGACTCTTGTCATCCTTCTCCTGAATCACATTCGAAAGATTGCTCACTGAACCAAGAGACATTTTGGAGAGTCTTTCGTTCATCTTAAATATTCCAGAGAGAGATTTAGAATCATCTCTTTAACAGAGCAGTAGTTAGAAACTTACATTCAATTCGTCGATCTTTACGTAGCCAGATAGCTCCAGCTTTACTTTCTCTAGTTGGACCTGTGCGTCCTTACGTTTCTTCTGTTCAGTTTGCAGTTCCTTTTTGGAGTTCTTCGATTCCAATTGCACCCTCCTTGCCATCAGCTTCATGTCCGTTTCCTTCTCCTGCAGAAGGATTTCGAGCTTCTGAACTTTGTCGGCTAGACGCTGTCTCTCTTCTAAGTTCCTGTAAAAATGAAGAATGTGTCAAAAGAATAGATGCACACGTCATACGACGCACCTGTCGTTGTTTAATTGCGTGAGACGCTTATTTTGATCCGTAAGCGTGAGGATAGTGGCTTCCTTCTGTTTGAGTTTATTGACAAGTTCCCTATTCTGTGACTGAAGGTTTCGGTATTTCGCCTGCCAAACGCGTATTTCCTCTGCATGCGAATGGAGAAGCTGTGGCAATTCAGCATTTGAACTTTCGTATTTGGCTAGCGCCAAATCCTGGCGCCGATGAAGGGTGCGTAGCATTCTATTTTCATGGGCAAGCTCCTGCAAATACACACTCTTTCAAGACAAGCCGCCACACAAATGTCATCGACACACTCACTGTGATGTGCTGCTGAGCGTCAGCCAATTGATTTTGAAAGGTTTTCATCCGTAAACGCCTGGCGGAGAGGACACGTTGGCGTATGTCCGATGTTGCTGGAATGAATCCAGCCGAACGGACATTCGTCGATGCAGTCTTTCGATACAGAACTGTAGCGGATCCCTTTGAGCTGGAAGTATTGGAATAAAGGCTTTCTGTGCTCTTCGATGAAGCCCTAAAATCTCAAAGACGGTAATTAGCGAAAACAGATTGCTTAAGATTTTCTGAACTTACGGCATATTTCGAGACTTTTCCCGAGGAATCAAAGAAGATCCGGACGTTGATTTTTTTGGAGCCACCATGAACTACTTAATAAGGCGACTGGTTGATTCCTTTATGAAGTTCGAAAAATTGTTTAAATCATACAAAATGAAAATATTTACAATTTCTGTTTCGTTCGTTTTATTTCCGTTTTTCTGCCGCGACTCCTGTGTGCTTTGTGCGAAAAATTGTACGCAATCAAAGGTAGCCGCCACTCGACAGATGGGGGGTATTTGTCTATAAATACATTACAGGTATAGGTGTCCATGGCAACGGTTCGTTTATATGAGCAGAGGGTAATTGGCGGCGGTGGTGGTCTGGCGCATTCTGAACTTTGAAGTGCACTTTCGTGGCATGGATTGTTTAATCAATGTGGTCGTTGCAGGCGGTGTGGTGTTTGTTCAGTGGTTGCACTTTGGTAAGGATAAGATGCGTTATTCTAGAGGTCGATTGTTAATGTGTGGGTGATAGGTTTTTTGGGGGATTTTCAACTTTAAAGGCCATCCGAAACCTGGAATAGTCGTTTGTTTTGGAACAAAGTAACTCTTAGCCTTAGTTTTTTTTTGCGGTATGGGAAACTCCTGCAGCTGGTCTCTTCGACATACGAATCTTAGACGGAGGTTTTTTAAACGGTTGCAAAATTTTGAGTAGACAAGAAAGTTACATGTTATTATCCTCAATACCTCAGACTGATGACAACCGACGGATTCACGGTCTCTACAGGTGTAAAAGTAGGAAAGAAATGCTTACAGTGACAATCCTTGTTGTACTCTCACCCTAAAACAACAAGTAAATTGATGTTCTGTGCCCCATTACAAAGCCTTGACATTCATGTAGGTGGAAAAGACTTTACTAAGCCTCCTTTAACGAAATCCTAGTCTCATCTCTATGTGATATAACTTGGGAGGACTACATGAGACGAACCCGATCACGGTAGGAAGTCGTTGAAGCTTGCTAATGGGGAAGCATGTCTGTCACAGGCCACTTAAGAGGGTCCTCAGAGTCCCAGCCTCCGTCTTGGAGAAGAAGAAGAAGGCCGAAATTCCGGTATATAGACCAAGTGATTGCGGACGCTAGAGAGCCTGGAAGCAACTTGCCCGGGATCGTCAAGAATGGAAGGCGGCTATTTCTCAGGCTTTGACTCTTCATGGGTCGCAAGCCTGATACACACACAAACATGTCTGTCACAGGGCTTAATTCTTTTACATAATTTCGGTGTATGATCGGATTGAACCAGTCAATGGAGCGTTTTAAAAAGTTGAAATTACCTGGGCAACACTCGTCTAAGAGCAGACTCTTAGGACTTCAGGAGTAGTTTGGATTTTTGAAACTAAGTTGGTGGCGGGTGAGCATACATTGCTCAGATGAAAAAAGAGAGTACATATAAGATCAACGCCAAAAAAGACGTCATGTCCTTTTTAAAAGAGATGCTCTGGAAACGCTAGTGTAAGCCAACCATATGAAAATTTATCATCAAAAATCAAATGTAGCCAAACGAGCTATGTATGACAGAAATGGCCAAATCAAATTAAAGCTTTTAGTCTTTTACTTAAAGCTAAATATATTTTATCTGACAAAATGTTTAAGAAACGCATTAAAAGTGAATATATTTCCAGTGCTGTGAAATACAACGCATCGTTTTGGAATAGAAATTCAACGGAAAAAGTTCCTTGGCCATTCGTGATGTTAACAAACATGTTCCTTGATAAAACGAAACTTCCTGCTCTTAAGATTTGCTTCTCAAGAAATATGGTGTTAAAATATCCTTGTTCGTGTTGCTTAAAAAGAATTGTTTAACAAAGTTTCCAAAACAGCATTGATACAGGATAGTGTGGCAGTGAAATAAATCCGAGCTCATATATACAGTTTGCACAGACTGCGGACTGTTAACCAATGTGATTCTTGAACTACACCAATTCAAAAGTCAAATTTCAAGTTTTCAACTCTAATTTGAAAGACGCTTTCCTTTCTCTCTTATGCTTGCTGTTCGTAACAAACCACAGCATTCTTCTTAGTTTTCTTTCAACTGACATACCACTCCACACTTTTACTCCAATCAAAACAAAACTTAAAAAATTCCACTCAACCACGGGAGAGAAGAATAAAAAAGAGAAACAGAGAAGTTCCTCCCAAAAAGCTACGCCGTCCACCGAGACGTGGAAAGCTTTCACTCGAGCTGTTCTGCTGTCATTTTGCGCGTGTTTCTCGGTTATGGTGGACGTCATCACTTCGGGTAAAAGTATCGAAATCTAGTAAAATTCCGCAGTAAATCAGAGAATTATCCATCAAAAAAATTTTTCTGTGAATTACTTTTCCCTAGCTTAATTTTTTATTTATCTTTGTGCATATAATTCTGCAGCATTGTGATTATTTAGTGCGATGTGGGGTGTCCATCGAGTGCAGAAAAAAATCGATTTGGATGTAGACTCTGCATTTACGGTGTACCTTCTCGTCTCGTATTAGTGGAGCACAACCAGTCCCCCACATACCACAACAGCTCTCGCGTTCGGTGAATAATATAAATACAAAATCAAAAGGAAAAAAATTAGTCACACTTATCTGGTTGCTGCGAAATTACTTGCGTTTACCTTTTGTTTCCTGATCGTTCGCGGTCTCTGCATTGCAGCACAGTTCTTCAGAAATACATTGTTCCACATTTCAACTTTACAACATCAACAACAACATCAGGCGCAACATCACCAGAAGAACAGGAAACATAGAAGTCACCATGACGCGGTTAACTGAAGAGATGGTTATAGCTAGATCCAAACAGTCAGATCTCGGCTCTATAAAGAAGCTAAACTGCTGGTAAGCCACCAACAACAAAACATATGTACTATATTTTATTGGTTTCATCGCGGTTACCAACTAAGCCTTTGTCAGGAACATAACCGGGGTGTGCTGTTGCATTGGATTGTGCTCGTGGAAGCAGAGCACAGCTGGTTACTGAATTTACGCTCTACCGGGCTATGAATGAAAGTGCTTTGTTGGTATAAGTGAATCTCCATACGAACAGAGCTTGGGAAGCGTGTTTTTGTGGTCAGTACTACGCGTTAGCTGAAAACTCCCACGTAGATAGGTAATTGTGTTCGAGTGAGTTGTACAAAACTTTAATTTCATGGATTCTCAAGGCTACTCCTGAAGAATGCGCGGTGATTCAAAGATTACTCATATTGATGTTTACACTTTGGAGTGACTGTTTAGCAGAATTTTCTACGGCAGTGCCGAGCATGTCAAATGACAAATGATTCGGAAGTCAAGAGTTTGCAAACGTCGTTAGTAAATAGAATTAGCGAGGCGTTTTGGAATTTCATTACTGCCACCTACACACGCAATTACTGGGCAAACAAATTAAATATTTTTGTAATCGGTAATTTTGACGGTCAGTGTGTGATTATTGATCTTGCACAGCTGCAAATTGGGTATGCCAAAATAAACAAGCCTAACTCTATGGCTTTGCTTGCATAAGCAAGTGATATATGAGATGTGCATGAAACTGGGTCGTGCGAGAGTAGTGCAAGATCACACTAAGCGGACTTCAGTTGCTCAATCAAACAGAATCCCCTGGGAGTATACTCCCAAAGAGCAGGCGTCAAAGAGGAGTTCGTTTTCACAGGAAATGCAGCTGAAAATACATTCCCTTTTATGAAATACAATTCTGATCTGAGAAGTTGTTTATTTAAAGGCGGCATCACTTCAAATTATTTTACGACCAAATGGGTGTTTGCTTGAAAAAAACTTAGTTTGTGTGTAGACCCGGGCACGATGACTGATCTAACGATGTGGGAGTACAAAAAAAGTATCTCCAATGGCGCCTTATCACTTTATGATCTAGCTGCCCATATGATTGGGGTAATGACGTCGTCAGGCACTTTATGGAGGTGCTCCGTGACTTGTTGAATCTGACGTCGGATATATTTGATAATACATTATACATATCTGATCGAGTACGAATTTTTCAATGTCACTGAAATCCACAATTTTGTTTCCGGATATCTATGTAAGAGTAGTTGGTTGAGCTTCTTAAAGGTGTCGAATGTTTCTCAATTCTGCGAATACAGCTGCAGTTTGTACACAAAATTGGTTCAAATGACACAAGCTGGATACAAGCAAATTTCTGTTTAGGAGGTCGTCCCTTTTTAACAGTCTTTTCGCACAAACAAATATTGACAGCAACTAAAATTTTCACTAACAACACCTAACTCACACGCTGTAGGTCCTAGGTTCGAGTCCGGGAAAGAACATCGCACATTTTTTTTGAGACCCATCACTTTCGAGTTGCTGACAGCACCCAACGAACTTTAATTCGCTACTAAAAGCGTTTCAAATCTCGCCGATCAGAGTCGCAGGAAAAGTGTAGGTCCGGCCCACGAATAGAACGACAGAACGGTTAGTTGCTGCAGAAGCTAGGTCTTGATCGTTTTTGGGCATTTTCATTTGTATTTCATCTAACTCGTAATTTATAAACGTCAAAATTTCAAGCTCCTTAAGACCAATGTAGGTCTTACTAGAAAGCTTTTTTCATTTATAAGTTATGACAAATGGCGTCTCAGACAGAGCATACCACTAGGCAGCATAAAATTCGAGGTAGGCAAGGACTTCGACTACCTCTGCTCTGCGGTAAATAGGGACAACAAGATTAGTACCTTAATTAAACGCAGAATTACTCGTGTCAATTGCTGCTCTTTGGGCTCAAGAGGAAATTGAGTAATAGAGCCCTCTCTCGAAGGACTAAGCTTGCTTTATATAACACCTTGATCATCTCAGTCCTACTTTATGGCTCGGAAACCTGGACGCTACTGAAAGCGGATGAGGAAGCCCTTAGTCTTTTCGAGAGAAAAGTCTTACGTGCGATTTTTGGTCCTGTTTGCTTTGATGGCGTCTGGAGGTCAACAGAGAACGGCGGAGGTTGAGATGGCGCCCACAAGTGGAGAAGAACCTCAACCAACTTGGAGAGCGCAATTGGAGACAGCTGGCGAGAGATCGTGCTAGCTGAAGAGACATGTTGGTTGCCGCCAAGGACCACACCGGACTGTAGTGCAATAGAAAGAAGGGGGAGAAAAAATAAAACAAATGTCATAACGTTTGATTCATTTCAATGAAGGCGGGGGGAAACGAAGAGAATCTGAAAACTTACTTTATAACTACAACCTATGCTTGGTTCTTTAACTAGGTTCTTTACTTTCCAACTTGAATGATACACTGTAATACACAGTGGCAAACATCGGTTCTGATTGTGACTTTCAAGAATTTAAAATGAGACCTTTCCCCATTCCGATAAAGTCTGCTCTTTGTGAGGAAGAATACATAAAGGAGTTTATTGCTGATAACTCAAAACTACAAAAATTGAATTTGCTTCCTTCTCCTTCTAAAGACATGTATATTGTATGTGAAGGATAAACTATCGCTATGCCTTACTTTTGTTGCTCTTATCGCATTTAGTCTGTAACAAAAATCTTAAACATTGGAATTGCAGAAAATGTGAACGGAACACAAACGCTGCATTCTGAATCAGGCTGGAAAAAGTCTTAACGATTGTGATGAGGCAAAGTGCTTTCCTCTACCAAAATATCTTCCAATTACTGTACAACTGTGTTCCTGTTTCTAAATCTCACAAAGATTTGTTGTGAGAACAATAAACTGTTTCGCTCATCTGACAATGAACTCACAACAAAAGTTAAACAATGAAGATAACAAAGAACTCACAAAGATCCCCCTATCCCGGTGTTCATGTTCCAGGAATGAACACGTTCCATAGGACTTAGTTTAAATACAAGTCATATATAGGTATATGTAGGTGCCAGTTCCAAGAAGCCACCCCCGCAAGGAATGTCGTAGAACCTCGTTGAAGCACTGAATACACACGTCTATAGTCGGTTAGAGGTTGAATTGGAGGAACATATAGACGACTTACGTGGCCCAAACGCTCTAGTTATGCATATCTTATGCTATCGCCCACACCTCTGTGCAATAAAGCACGTGAGCACGAAAGGAAAGGACAAGGCGCGGCGCGACGCAAATGCCTGACTGGAGTGCAACTAGTCGTTTCTCTGCTGTCAACTTCTAAAGAAAGGTCGGGCAATCCATTTTTTTATTAGCGTCAATCAAATTGTCCTCTCCAAGAAGTATCTGTTTCTTGAAAAATTAATAACCACTGCTTTAGTGGAGGGGATAATGTGGGGTTTGTGTCTTTGTCACGGAGGGATATGGGTTTAAGAGTCAACGACATTCATTGACTCAATAAATTGGCCTTCGTTAATGCAAGTGTGTACCCTTGAGGGAAGTGAACAAAGCTTTCCTTGTTCTTGTGAAAGTTTGTGAATTAATGGTCATTAGGGTGTCTGGTCGGTTGGTTGAACTTCCTTCTTTGTGAGGGAAAGACACCGCGCGCTTCCTTTTTATTGACCATGGTTGTGAACGTCATTTTAATATGTTTGTGTGTGTCCAAAAGCCACGAAAGCGTTTCTGGAAATCGTAGCTTAAACTTTGAATTGTAAGTTAACCACGTGACTTTTAGTCAAAGTCTTTAAAGGTGGAGAAGAGTAGAGTTGGAAGTGGAACACATTTAATAAATAATAATAAAAATAATTGAGCGGCACTACAACCCAGAAGGGACCAAGGCCTAGCTTCTACAACAACTACTCGTGTTGTGTATGCTACTGTTCTCTCACGAGTAGAAGGGACCTACAGTTTTTTTCCGACTCTAAACGACGAGATTTGAGAAGCTTTTCATAGACAATTGATACTCCTTGAGTGGTGTCAGCAACTCGAAAGAGGTGGTACCGTGAAAAATGTAAGGTGTTCCGTCCGGGAATCGTCCACTACGCCATGGCGACCACGAACATATTTAATATTGGACTAAATTCTTTCAATGTCCTTGTCCTTGATTTCCAGGGGCGGCATGTGTATACAAATATCTCTACAAATGTGCAGGTTCAAAGTCGAAACCGGTTTTGTTTGAACAATTTGTCCTATATCTACATTTTATCGAGGAATAAGAGTGATCTTAAAGTATACTCTAGCACATTGTTCGTTTATTATCGTTTATTAGGAAAACTATTTGGTACCCTCAAGGAAAGAAGTCCTTAGAGGTGTTTAAGGAAGCATGCATTAGGGTGGCCGTCAGCGTGTAAATTCGCCAGTTCCCACGCATAAGGCTTGCGTTCATTCCTGGAACTGATCCTTGCTTTGTCTTTAATTTTGTTCACATCAATACTGCACTCAAAGTTCTGACAGCGCAACGAGATTATTTAGGAAAAAAGCTTCTAGTATTGTTTCATTACCGCAAAAGCATAATGCCCCTCGCAATTGGAGCTGTATCGTTCCATCAGGTCTCGCCTTAAAACAATTTGCAGGATTCGAGTTTTAAGTACACTTAAGTTCTCTTACTTTTAAAGCGCTAATAAGGATTAGGATAATATTTTTTCTGGGTGGAGGTTAGCTCAAACTAAACTACCGAAAACTGTTAGAGTTGTGAAAAGTCTCTATGCAGTAATAGTTCCTGGAAGTAGTCTTTAAAAAAATTGGGTCTTCTAAGTTTGCAAGCAGTCTATTCTCGTCCCATTGCCTTGAAACTCGCACGACCCCGGACTAAAAAAAACACATGTCTACTTTCGAAATTGAGCCTGTGCACCAAGTTAATCTTTTCCTACAATGCACTTCAATATCGCCTTTAAACCGTCGGTCCTTTTCAATTATCAGTGAATAAAAGCGCTCATAACAAAAGTGATGGTTAACTGGATATGGGCAACCATGAACCATCTTGAGACCATAAAAATGTCCTGCCTTAGTCCTTACAACACAAAATCTGCTTTGTACTTCTCCTTTGTTAGAGTTCGCAACAGACCTTAAGAAAAAATTCAGTTCAAGCTGTTCAATTAATCGCCAGCTGCATCGACTTAGTGTGCACTCACAATGTAGTCACTGTCACCCATTAGTGTGCATTATGTTATTCATTCTCTATTGAGATTTTCCAATGACTATGTTTCAAAAATTCTTCGCTCTACATGGCCTAAATGCATCAAGCTCTGTGTAATGTGAAGCTTGATAACACTGTAACCGCCGTACAGTTTGGTCTTTTCAAGAGAAGAATGCGTCCTTGTCCGCCTTTTCCATGCGTTATAGAGATAAAGTACAGACAGTATCCAGCATCAATTTTTTGAAAAATTTAGCCAAAGACATTTTAACAATGTTCAAAATTTTCATAATACTGAAATTCGTGGGAGACTGTAGAATGAATGGCACTTCAGTCCAAAAGTCAGTTTCTTCAGCAAAAGTTTGATGCCTAATCCGAATGAGGAGTTTTAAAAGGTTTGTTTAGACAGTTTAACGCATGCAATATCGAACCTATCGACTACTTTTCGGCAACTGCGCTCTTACAAGATCAAAGAGATCCAAACTGTTGCCAAGGTTCAAGGACTCAATATTCGCTAGGAAATCTATGCTTCAGTATGGAATTTAATTTGGGTCGGTGCTCTAACCATTTCTATTCCAAATTTCAGTTTTGATTTGATTTTTGGTCTTATCCCCTTTTTGAATTGGAGCAACATTTGAATTTGGTATTTTTTGCCAATTCCTTCTCTTGCGCAACGCATTGATTTAAATCTCGGTCATCGCAGATTCAATTTAATAGATTTTCTTTTAACTTTTACGCATCAAAATACAAACATTTGCTTGACACAAAAACCACTTGACTCACATTTGAATTCCCAGCAAACTCCATCCGCACTATGCCATCTGGCACACCTTAGATAGATGCACACGCTTTGTAAACAGCAAGTATAAAGAGTAGGTGAACTGCACTTAAATATCAAAACATTCATGCACTGCCTGCATGTATTCAGTTCAAGGTCGCACACAGAAAACTTAAGGAAAAAATTCTTTTTGCGGGCGTCATTTGTGTTGCCAATATTTGAAATCATAATTGTATGTTCACTTTCATCGCCAATGACTTCATACAGTTATTTGTTGAATAATACATTGCATGTACACACATTGTACATATGTGCGTTCATGCACATATCATATTTCAACAAAAGATTGATAAGAGCTTTTGTAAACAAAGACCTTATGCGTTTGAAATCTGCGTATTCCCTACACGATGGGATCATGTTTCCTGGAAGATCACAAACAGCGAAACAAGGTTAGTTTGAATAATAAAACGGTACAAAACAAAAGAAAAAAAGCAACATTAAGGGCATTGTGGCAGCGGAAGAGTAGGGCTAATGCAGTGTGAGCGGGATAGCTTCATTTCATATTGCATGGTCTATGGGATGAGTAGCGGTTCTGTAAGGAGGTCATGAAAGCATCATACCCGAAGCGATCTTTATTGTCATCAGCTTTCATGTTGAGTGAAAGGTCACAGCTTTTTGCTATTGCTTCAATTTCCGTGATCTGGGAGAGCCCGAACAGAAGATGTTGGCTAAGGTCGTGTTAACAATAGTTCAATGTCGCGGAAGTAAAAAGGATTTTGAAAATGTGTTACATGTTAGAGTTTTTTTGCTTTCATTTTAGTTTTGGTAAACAGCGGTAATGGCAGCGGTTTTTCTTTGTTTTGGATGTTAACATATAGGTCGCAATCTATCTCTTTCAATCAAATAAATATATGATAATTAAAAGTCGTGAGTCGGTAGTCGAATCGACATTAAACTGTATGTCTCATCCCCTCGAACGTAAACGAATGCACAACACGAGTAGTTTGTTAGGAGTCCCCAGTTCCCTGTGGACTTTTAGGATCACAGATTTTATTTTTGAAATTGGCAATTTATATTGTAGTAAAAAACGAAGAATTAACTGCAGCTTATATCACTGGAAATATTTTACGAGGCTTTATCTCAGGTCTACCCTAACCGTTTAATGGAAACACGTTATAGGGTTAAATCACCTACAAAGTACTGAAGTGAGAGCTTAGAAACATGACCGGTCGAATAGCTGGGTGTACGATTGCTGCGTGACATTGTTCAATACATCAATACAGCCTTGCCGCTAAAGAAGTCCGAATTGATGTAACACATTGAAAACGCCAAGTTAAATTATATCCGACTACTTTTGTCTTGTCGGGAATCCCAAACTAATAAAAATCCAAACTCGGGCAAATGGCAGAAGGTGTTTTAACTCTTGGTAGTTTTCACATTATCTTAAGGTTAATAATATATAAATATTTTACCGAATTCAGTGTTATAAACAGACCCGTTAACTGTTGTTGGTTAAGTGAAATCAAAGCAAGGCATCGTAGGGGGTTTCAAACTCTATAACTATTAAACAGCATTTTTGGAAAGAGGTCAATTGATTTTCTTTCTGAATCGTTTGGATTAACCAAATATGTACATAGCTATCATCTCACTCTTAAAAATGTGGCATATGTCGTGGCATTGTTTTCTTTGCGGGGGGGAAAGTAGAAGCGTGATTTTCCTAAAAAGGCTTGCTGAAGTATAATGAAATTTTTCTGTAGTATAGGTTATTTTTGTTTGGACTCCACTGCTCCGGCTGGAAAAGTCTTCAAATCTGAAGGACTGGGATAATGCAACAGAGAACGGCCTAGGTTGTTTGAACCTCAACCAATTTGCTGGAGAGAGATCGTTCTAGCTGAAAATGGCTATTGGTTAAGGCCCAGGACTGTAGTGTCTGCAAAAGAAGAAAAAGAAGAAGTTATTTAGACATTGGCCGATAGTGACATCGAGACTAGGCACTACTATAGACACACCTACTGGCAGATTGTATCTATTGTCGTAGCTACAGCGATGAAGAGGACGAAGGAATTCCATTTTAATCCCTCTATTGAAGAGAAGCATTTGCAGATCAAAGAAAACACAACGATGCGAATTTGAATCTAATAAACAAATTCAATTCTTTTAAGGATTCTTATGGGTTATGGGTCTTTGCCTTTACTCTTACCATTCTTCCACCCTACTGATCAGTCAATCTGCGCCTATTCGATATTTCTCAGCCTTTTTATATTTTTTCAGTTACGACAGCTATGTTTTCTATGTTTCACACGAATATCTTTCTCTTTGGTGGCTAAAGATTCAAGTGAGTGTGCGACGGATTGTTATCGCACTGAACGTTGACATTCATTATTTTCAATTGACTTCCACGCGTTTGGCAGCCGCTAAACATAATGCATGATCAACTGGCAAACTTTACTGATTATTTTGACATCTGGATGTTATTGACTACTTTGCAAGCTGCTGATACGTGGCTCGTTGTCCCATTGTGGTACCCAGAAGTAGGCGTGTAGGAGTGAAGGAATTTCCTTTCTACCGAGTTGAATCAATGATTGTGCAGCCATTTTGTTAATATGGAAACGTGTACAACGAGCCTGTAGGTTTATTTGAAATGTCTTAAAGTTCATAAAAAAATAAACCTAACGCTTGTTGTTGATGAGAACAATGGTTGTCAAAGAGAGCAGTTTCTTTCGCGAGAATTTAAATGATTGTAACTCGTAACTACTCCAAATAACATCCTTTTGCCGAGCCCGAAGAAATTGTGGGTTTCGCACTGTTATAATGGGACCACATGATCAACGAGGTTCCACAGGAGGCTAAGGAACGCCACTGATTATCTCATAATTTTCGGATCTGCATTGATTGTAGTGCCAGCGTTCGGTTAATATTAGGTCCTTCTATCGCAAAAACGTCAGTAAGTGTTGTCTTCATTTCCACGTAGGCAATTGCCTTAATGAGTGGTTATGTTGGAATAAGATTGGCAACATTAGCTATTTCCATCATTGATTGTACTCTGTAGTACATTGACGTTGTTGAAGAAGCTAGGCCTTGCTTGGTTGTAAGCTATAGGACCTCCATTTGAAAGACACCTTTGAGTGAGCAGTGCAAGTGACACTGCTGAAACATAAAAATTGAAAAAAGTAGCCGGCATTTAAATTGAGTGGAATCACAAATCTGTATTGCAAAAAGAATTCTAAGTAGTTTCATCATTGCGTCCGAGAACGACTTAAGCACTTGTAGATCACAGAGATTTATTTATTCAATTACAGAGCTGATACTTAGAATTAACCCACACAATTCATGTTTTCTCTTTTCTTATTCTTCTAGGGGAAGTGAACTCAGCGATGTCTCCATAATCAAACGCATGCGTGGTGTGGAAGTTTTGGCGTTGAGGTAAGTCACTGCGATTATAGTTTGACCGGCAGAAAATTGCCTGACACAAAATGTATGAACATCTGACATCGGGTCTCCCACCCAAAAGCGCAATATTCAAAAATGAAAAAAAAAAAAACACCGAAATGATATCATCCACAAGCGAACCGCTGTCATGTGCGCGATAACTTGTCGTGGGAGACTCACCAAAAACGGAAAGATTTGAAAAAATCATTTAAATAAGCAACCCACTACCAGTTCTCGTACGATTCAACTGCCGCCTAATTGGTCACTACTTTGTTCAATTAAAATTGCTAACGCGTACTGAGTGTGTGTAAGTTAAATGAATAAATTGCACTCTCGGTTTTGTTTAGTGGCTTGGTTGGAAGTGTGAAATGATACCTACACGAGCGTACACACGTAGTCCTCGGGGTAGAGGGTAAAGCACGATGATGACAAGAATCTCTGTGGGTTGCTGCACTGGTTGTGCTTCTTTTCCTTCCACATATTGAACAGTGCTGGCGGTGGCGCTCAGCAGAGCAATATTCAGTGGCGGGGAGTGTAGGAGGGGCGAGTGAACATATTTCTTCTTTTGGTCGATGTCCAAGTTCGGGCATCCAGTCAAGGTTAACATGCTTAACTTCTCGTAACAGAATGTAGGTTGATGCTGTCTTTGATGTCATTTTATTTCTTTCTGGTTTTAAAATTGCTTTAATGGTCGTAACATTTGAGTTCGAACGCGTGCGTATGTGCCGCGCACCAAGGGAACGCGACCGACAAAAACGCATCGATGAGGTCAAGAATTATGAACAGAACCAGAGTGCCTAATAGGGAGCAGTTTTTTTCTTTCGATCGTTAGAATTAATTATTGATTCGTCGGCACTTTCTCTTTGTTGGGAGAAGCAGACTTTTTCTTTGGGGAAAAATAATCTGCTTTTTTTTCAAATTCTTTCTTGCTGCAGACGATGTGCCGTTATCTGGTTTCTACTCAAAGAACGTCACATTGTTTAATTGAGCGACCGGAGTGTATTTAATCTTGTGAAAATATAAACAAGCACGTTGGCGGTCTTTGAAGCGTCGCTGATCACATAATGACGACTAATTTTTAGTGGAGTGATGCTAAATGATACTGATTGCCTAACGAATTTGTTTGAACAGAGTCAAGCATTAACCAATGGCGTCCTACAGAATTCGTTCTAAGTAGAAAGCTTTGCTGCATGTAAGATGATCAAATTAACGAATAAACAAGAGGATTAGTAGCTGCGCGTTAGTGTCTCGAATGAAAAATGTTTTCGAAACGAACTATAGGTTGCACTAAGTCATGTGTATAAAGGTTGTCCCAACAAGAACGCAAGATTTAAATTTTAAATAAAACGCAAATATTTAAAAAAAAATCGTGAATTCTTTATTATATCGTAAAGTAGACAGGATGAGGTTATGTGTGAAATAACACATCGGCCATATGGACCCCGCGGCTTTGCTGGCACATACGCGATCTTTTAATGCAATTTTCAATGACCGTTTTGCATAAATACTGCGGTATTTCATTAATGCAGCGTCCAATTTCCTCTCTTAAGGCTTGAGTCGTCGTCGGCTTATTCGCATAAACCATCGACTTAAAAAAAACCCCCAAAGAATAAAATACAATGGTGTTAAATCGAACGATCTAGGCGGGCAATTCTAGTCTCCAAAACGCGAAATAACACGACCGGGAAATGACTGATGCAGCAATTGGATGGTTTCTCTGGCTGTATGAGATGTGACGCCGTCTTGTTGAAACCACATCCCCTCCACATTCATTTCTTCAATTCTAGGCACGAAAAAATTGGTTATCATTTCACGATACCAAACACCTTTGACCACCATTGAGCTTGACCTGACTCATATTCATAAAAAAAAGGTCCAACGATTCCTCCAGCCCAAAATCCGCACCACACAGTGACACGTTGAGGATGCATTTGCTTCTCGTGAATCACTCGAGGATGTTCCTCGCCCCAAATGCGACAAATCTGCCTATTGACGAAGCCATCAAGATGGAAATGGGCCTCGTCACTAAAGATGATTTTATCGGCAAAATCAGCATTTTCATGTTGTCTCTCCAATACCCAATTAACGAACTCCCTTCGCTGTGCATGGTCAGCTGGCTTCAGGTCCTGAATCAATTGAACTTTGTATGCATGAAGATGCAAATCTTTCGTCAAATTTCAGATTTGGAAACACCAATTTGCTGAGCTCGATGTCGAATTGAGGTGGATGGAGTTTGAGCGACATCACCACGTACTGGTGTGATATTTTCGGTCGATCGACCTGGTCGAAGGCGCGTTGTTGTCTTTACATCAGTTACAGACCCAGTTTCAGCAAATTTTTCCATTAATCACTTTACAGTTGACTCCTTTGGAGCAAAACAATTTCACAATGAGGATGCGTTGTTCATTCGTGTAGCACTCCATTTTTATTTACCTTATACCTTCTACTAACAAACATAATAATTGTTCAAATGTTAAACAATGAGAATTCGAATGGCGCCAAATTTAAATCTTGCGTTCTTTATTAAATAACCAGAAGCGCAGTTCCCTTCTGCTACTTTTTAAAAAGAAAAACATTTTCAGCTCCTGGATATTCATTGAACAGTGACCATTGAACTTCTCTTCCCTCGTCTTTATTAATAGAGAAACACATCTTCTGCCTAAGTCAATAATATTTTGCATATTTGAATGCTCTAAATTTCATTTATGTCATCAAATGGTTTGTCGTTGAACAGTGAGACCACTATTCATGCACAACACATATTGCAGAGAAAATCTATAATTAAATTAAAATTCTTAAAAATACATATCTTCATTCCTGCCGTGATGTGTGAATTGTATTCTTTAAGAAAGAAAAATCGTTTTATAAGTATGCATGGACCTTATTTTATTTCTAGGTAACTTGCTTAAATCAAAGGTCGAAGGTTGGCAGACATAAAGAATGTCGTTTTTGAACAATGTAAATAGACATACAAAAATTATATCTTTAAACAATGAGGGGACATTGTTGCTCAAAGCCACAGCCTATCAGCTGCTGTAAAGTTTCTGTTTTCCTCAAACAATGGAATTATTGGAAAAAAAGATAAACTATTGTAAAAACACATGATAATTCCCTACTGAATTCCTTCAAACTTTAAAGCGCTTCCTGTTGAGGTATGTTTTGTCTGGGAGTGTTTCAATTGTCTTCGAAGGTGCAAAACAGCTAGACAACAGAAAAACGAGTAAGCCAATGGACAGCAATTTGAATTGATCATAAACTCGGTTTGGAAGCTCTCGGGATTAAGAGAAAACCAGAAAATTTACAAGAACAACACAAACGGCCGCCGTGGCGCAATGGGTAAGTGCGTTGACTCGCAGGTTCGATTCCCAGACTGAACACCTCGCACTTTTCACGGCACCACCTCTTTCAAGTTAATGCCAACACTGAAAGAGTACTAACTGTCCTATGCAAAGCTTTTCAAATCTCGCCGTTCGAGGTCGATAAGAAACTGTATATAGCCTCTAATCGAGAGAGAACAATAGCACGAACAACACGAGTCTGGTCCTTTGTAGACAAACGACACGAATAATTTTCCTAAAAATATGTGCTGTTTGGTTAAGAGCGATGGTAGTAAGGTTAGTCGAGATGAAAGTAAATCATTGTTGCACAAATGGCTGGGAATGTGCCTAGAGGAGGAAGCGTAAAACCTTGAAGTAATGAAACATGGCGTAGAATCGATCTTACTGTGGGACTGTTTTACTGTTTTTGTGGTGGGAGAACTACATTTAATCAAAGTCATTATGAACAAAAAAATGTACGAAAAGATTCTTACCCAACATCTCTCCCACACTTAAATTCACTCCCTCCAAACGCAAAAAAAGGTAGTTTTTTTTAACATGATCGAGACCCAAAAGACATGGCTAAAAGTGTACGTCCTTGCTTGGAATGCAAAATTTTGTCATTTTGGATTGGTGTGCGTAGGTCAAAAATATGTGGTCCTACCCTTAATATTGTTCCCCGCCTTCTTCATTCGGTGTTTTATGGGAATGGGCCATAAGCTACCGTGATAAACTTTCGTATAGCTCGCCTCACTGCATCAAAGGCATAAAAATCACCAAGGGCCTGTGAACCAAATATTAATACAGGTTTAACTAAATTAGCGGGTTGTAGTGCTATGCTTCAAAAGTGAAATGTTTTTTTTTTATATTTTCTATTTGATTTAAATGAAGTCTGTGTTAGTTGAAATAGTTTTAATTTTTTGAAAAATGCTTTTTTGTTTTTTTTAAAACCATCGAAGAACTATAGTCGGAGACTTTGGGACATTTATGCATTCTGCTAAAGATGTACTTTCTCGTATTTCTATTTCTATATTTTCTATGCTACAGGCTCCACGAACTTTTGCCAAAACAAGTTTCTTCTTGTGTACAGTGCAATTCCAATATTAAATAATTTTGTATTCGGAACTTTGCTCCATATTGTAAAAATTCGAAATGTGCATTCGCATGACATGTTACTCGTATTGTCTAAATCCATGTGGAACTACGTAAATATTCGCAGATGACGGCAATCATGTTAAGTGTTCTTCGATGATTTCTTTATTCTCAACGTACGATGAAAATGTGTATCTTTTTTTCGTTTTCGGTTTCTTGGTCTTTTCTTACAGATTGATGTTTTCGCTGTAGTGCTGATTATCGCGTGTCTCTGGAACTTAAACTTGAGTTTAATCGATTATTTCGTGTCATGCCCATCATGTAATCGGTATCGGCACAGTTTAAAAATTGTGAAATAGAGATGTTCCGATGACTTTCATATATATCTTGAAATTAAAGAAGGTTCATATCAGAAACACTGGTAAAAAATTCAGACTCCTCTATTGTGTTGAATGGAACTTTCATACAAGATAAGATTAGTCAGTATGCCAAGCAACATCTTATTCGCAGATAAGATACTGAGCGAGTGCAATTTAATTTCATACATGAAATATTTTCTGCTGCCGTAAGCTATGATTTGGTGATGGTTTGCAAGGTGTGATTGTGGAATATATTTTTTATATTTCGTTTTTCCATGAATTTTGAAATTAACCACATCATATCTGTTGTGTTGCCAAGGATTCCTACAAGGCCTAAGGTTTCTTCCTATTGGAACCCTATTACTTGGCTTCTATTTTTTCAACCATTTTTTTGTCTATGTTTTCGGTTTTTTTTTGTAATATCTAGACAATAATTTACATACATAGATCTATGTAAGTTTGGAAATTTGTCCAATGGAGACTTTTATGGACCTAACACTTAAGGCTTCAGAAGGCAGACATGGTTTCGGTTAGTACGTTGGGGCGACAAAGCTTGTGTGGTAGTGTGGTAGATCCAAAGAAAAAAGAGAAGCAGATTAGATAGCAAAAAATATATAGAAATAAAAAACGGTAAAAAAAAAAAATAAAGCAGCACATAAGTTTTGCTAGCTGGAGAGGCGTGTTGGTTGAGGCCCAGGTCCACCGCGGACTGTGGCGCCAGTAAAAGAAGAGAAAGAATAAATTGCATCAGATTGAAGTCAATACTTGCAAGTTTATATTTTTGACACGTTTTTATAAATTTTTCTTCCTTAAGATCGTCACCCGGCAAGAAATTTACTTTTATTTGAATCTCACTTTGAAATCGTGCAGACCTAAAATTTAGAATAACTTGAAAATGAATAAAAACCCTGTCAACTGAAGCTATCTAAAAATATGGAAAATTTATAGATGTGGTGGAATAAGAAAATCAACAACATTTTTACATCGTGTCGGCGTGCTAGTTCTGTAAAAAACTGAAAAAAGCACGGGCACCACTACTTCATTTCCTTGACCTTTCACAAAACAGTCCGAAATAGACCTGACCTTAACGTAACAGCTCTAAAACATCAACTCTAACGTTTTTAACGATAATTGCCTTAGTGTTTTGATGCAAGTATTCCCAGAAGTTTTTTTAAAAAAAAAAAGAGCTGTATCAAGTCTTCCAGTAGAAACAAGAAAACTTTAAGATTTGTAGCATCTGTCGAATGGGCTATACTCTGTTCAGTTTAATTTGCCAAACAAATATGGTAAAAAATAGCGTAGTACAACACGTGCAAATAGTATAGTTTGTCAAAAAGTTTGTATCAATTTTTTGGAAACATTCCTTGCTCTTTGCCCATTTAGTAACTGTAAGTGTTCATGTCTTTCTGGGAATGGTTTTACGCAATCTGATGGAACCCACTAACAATGACGAAGCACATTGAATTTGGAGATTCTTGCGTCAATCTGCGCTTGTAAAAATTTGAACTGACCCAGGAATTGAACGTAATTTTGTTGACTTGAAAGGGGACCACCGTAAACTTGTTTTCGGTGATGAGCAAAATCGTAAAATTTTAGACAAAACCACATTAGGTCCAAGAGCGTCCAAAGCATATCGAAAAAGTCAGTTCGCTGTGTGGATTTTGGGCTGGGGGCGTCACAACTTCACATGGAACATATTTGACAATCGTCAACGGCGAGTGTATAGGTTGAGGATTACTTACTACTTTTGGCTTGAATTGGATAATATAGACACAAACGATATGTTTTGACGGAATGACACTAAATGCCACACAAATTATTTTTTCTCCCCGAACTGTACTGCCCATCGTGCCATCTTGGGGGATGACTTAGGTCAAAGAATTGTCTGAATAAGTCATCATTTATGTATGTGGCAGAATGGAAATACAATACGCTGCAGCAGATATAACTTTTCACTCAAAACAAACATTTCACCACAGACAAAGAACGTACGCACGTTGTTGTGTAAAAATTTAAGAAAGGAAGCGATCTGTTAATTCCCTCTTCAAGCCTTTTTGACGTTGCATGATGACAAATAAAGAAACCGGCAGACTACCGCTCAAAATATTTTTAATTTAGTTAATTCCTTGAACTGTTTAACTTCCCACGCATCTTCCCCAATCCAAATTAGCGTCACACGAACGAACGAATCCTTAAATTCCCACCCCAATCGGTTGCCTTGATTTATCGAGACCAAAACGAGTAGTTTTTTTATAAGGCAACATTCAGACTGAGTTTGCTAAAAGCAAAACGAAAAGAACAGCGAACGCAAACGCAAAACAAAACAAGTAAGCAAAACGTGTTAATCAACTTAAAACTCGGGCAAAAAAGGGGTGTGTTGTGTATCGTGACATAATCATCTTCATTTGGAAAATTGGTCATTTGACAATTGACTTCCTGCAAAGGTGGAGTCACACCACACAAATGTGAACGACTTTCCGAAAGAATGCCCCTTAGAGTGCAAAACGACAAAAGCGCGAGAAACTATTCGCTCCACATCCACATGATGTGAGAACAAAACATTCGGCTCATTCTCTCCTTTATAATTAGAACAAACCGTCTGACTATCAACGTCATTTGCAGAATGCATTCCAGCAGCAGCGTTTCGTCGTTTTTGATTCACTCATTCCGGTGTGCAATCGATTGTCTGAATCGAAAACTATTTTTAAAAGCCGTTGACAATCGATGGGACAATGAAAGTTTGAAGTGCAATCCCAGGCAACAGGCGCAGCATTCTCGGACTGCTCACGGTCCGTACAACGAGGAATGCGCGTCAGCTAAGACAGTCATTGGGATTCCGCGCTGCCAAAAGCGCTCTGATGGATATATCGCGTGCATGCTGCACATTCGCTGCATGGGAACCAAGCTGCGACTTTGCTGTTTTTGTACGTTTGTTTTTTTCTTCTGATTTCTGGTTAAACCGGATTAGAACACAGACAAGTGACTGCTGTTATTGGGTAATCCGCGCGGGAAGACCTTGACCCATTCAGGCTAAAACGAAAGAAAAATAAAAATTGGGGAAAACGGTGCTAATTACAGCTTATTCCAACAAACGAACACAACGCTATTTCTCAAGTGATCGGCCGGGTGGAAGACCATTGGGCCGGCCGCTAATATGCGGAACCTAATGAGCTGCCCATTCAGTGCGCGAACACTTACGCGCGCAGTCTCTGAATGTCATATCGTCTGACCATTCTTTTTTCTTTTCTTTTGAGGAATGAATTTCCAATGATTGGAATTTGATAGCACGTACGCAAGACGCGAATGAGTTTTTAATTATCGCACATGCGAGGGAAGCCTAAGTCAGGCACATCCAATCAGTCAGGGAAGGAGTTCGAGATACGGCTCACGGACTCAGTGGCGCTTATGTAACTGCTATTTACTTTTGGCTCACTTGCTGTTTTTTCGCTTTTCTGCGTATCTTGTGTCGCCGTCGCGGGCACGATATGATTAAATCGGTTTTTTGTAGCTCGAGTTTGACACTTTTTTTGCAGTTTGTATTCTCTGCTACGTACTTTTATGATCTGGCGGGTGTTCGTGAACGATTATTGTGGAATTTTCATTTGACTGTATCATTAAAATCACGGGGGCATTAAATCGGCACACAACTGTGCCGCTGCTGGTGAGAAAGGGATTCGGGAAAGTAACGCTAATGTGTATTTAATTGATGTTTGCGAAATGACTAAGCTTTCGCGTTACCACATGTAATGAGTCCAGCAGATGGATCACATGATCTATGAGTGTTCCCCTTGGGTTTTCAAGGGTTTTTTTTCTTTTTTGCTTTTGCTGGCAATCGATAAAAAAACGTTAAATTTTATTCCTTTTTTTAAAGTGGATCATCTGTTGGCACCCTGTGAATTGGATTTCATGAATTTCAAGTTAAGTGGACATTTTAGTACATAAAATCGTCGGCTGAGACTTGCATCAGAACGTGCGTAGAATAGGACAGGAAGGAGGAGTTGGACTAAGAATTTGAAAACGACAGAAAATTGGCAATGCTTTGGGCTAAGAATTGAACTAGGGATCGAACAAGGAATTCGACAAGATAATATTCCGAAAGTTCACTTAGTTTTAAACTTAAATAACTTTTCACGGAAAAATTCGATGCAAAATGTCTTTTAACAAAATTATGATTCACGCAGCCTACCACAGGTATCAGTTTAACATTCATCTACCGACAATTTGTTACAGAACTTTTTGCGAAGACTAAGAAAGAGGATTGAACTGTAATTTGGACAAGAACGTAGACAATATACACAATCGTTAGCCAAGGACTTGATATACGTTAAGCACTATACAGCCCAAAAGGGTCAAGCTTCTACACTAACTACTCGTGCTGTGCGTGCTACTGATCTCTCACGAGTAGAAGGGACCTACAGTTTTTTGCCCACTCCTAACGGCGAAATTTGAAAAGCTTTTGATAGACAATTGATACTCTTTGAGTGTTGTCAGCAACTCGAACCGTCCGGGAATCGCACCTAGACTTTCTGCGTGGCGGTCGACGCAATTACCACTTCGTCACGGCGACCACGTTAAGCGCTATATCAGAGCTAGAATATATATTGAAGTTTAACTCTTGGTAACCTCTGCTTCTTTGGGCTAAGAAAGCAACTAAAAAACACCTCTTTTAAACAACCAAAATACTCCTCTATAAAGAGTCTTCACAGTCCTCTAATATGGCGTAGAGAACTCTGTCAAAAGCGCTTGTTCGTGACTGTCTCGAAGGGGAAGATGGTTAGCTAGCATAGAGCGGAAGGGTATTAATGTTCCGACCCGGGAAGTCTTCGAATGCAGCAGGGAAGGTGTGTCAGGTAACGGTCGCAACCAACAATGCGTGCAAGTCGATCCTGGAGTGCTTCTATACCTTAAATACTTGAAACACATTATGCCCACATTTCAAGAAAGTTATATGACTCACTGTCTGTATAAATAAACACACAGTCTTATAAAAAGGCAAAAAGAAAAACACTTTTGCGGGAAAAAATGTTATACAGCTTTCATATCTTTTGTCTCCTTTTTCTGCGATGGTTTTTAACGCACCCACTGAACAACTAGAATGCAATTTTACACTCGATTCTTTTATAGTCAGCCATTAACTAAGGTGGCGTTCCTGCTGCTCCTATGGTTGTTTAGGGGAGACATTTAAAATTATAAATTAAATAATAAATTAAAAATTGTCACCAAT
The DNA here is from genome assembly GCA_944738645.1 of Eristalinus sepulchralis. Classification (NCBI taxonomy): domain Eukaryota; kingdom Metazoa; phylum Arthropoda; class Insecta; order Diptera; family Syrphidae; genus Eristalinus; species Eristalinus sepulchralis. The sequence continues at coordinate 31,216,930 of OX122885.1, read as the reverse complement.
TTATAACAAAAACTGCATCATTACTTAAATCATTACTAGACTTAAACTGAAACTGAGGCAGAAGCTGAAACCGACACTGAAATTAAGGCTGGGATTCATCATTGACGCTTTCCAAGCTACGTGGCTTTACTTAAAAAGCAATTTTGTGTACATATTTTTCTCCCTCCTGACGTTCAGTGATTGCATTAGACGTATAGATCACATGTTTTTTTCGGAATGGTATCCAAGTACTGCTGCCGTGACGTTGCGAAAATGGGTTTCATTATAATTTTATATTTTTTCTTAGTTTTAATCCTCTCGAGATGTTGCCTAAGCTTAAAAAGTGTTCTCCTTCTTTGTTCGACGCTACAAACCGTGGTGGACTTGGGTTTTAAGCAACAGCCGGCTCCAGTTGCGCCCACCAAGTTAATTAAAGTCCTTCTCCACTTGTGAGCGCCATTTCGTTCGAGGACGTCCTATATACATTATCCCAATGGCTCGGAATCGGGCTTGACCTGTGGTGTCCATTCGCTCTTCATAACTTAATCATTTTAAGCGTTGGATTCTCAGAGGTTAACCGTACAGCTCATGTTCATGCTTGAATCTTTTCCTCCAGACGCCATCAACGTTAATATGATCGAAGATCGCACGCCGAACCTTTTTCGCCACTAAAGAATTCTTCGTCCGCTTTCAATAGAGTTAATGTCTGTAGGCCATAGAGCTGGAAATGGATGATAAGAGTGTTATATACAGTCTGCTTGGTATTTAGAGAGATAGGTCTGCTGCTTGAACTCAAAGAAGCAGCGATTTGCTAGAGTAATTCTTCGTTTGATCTCGGTAAAGCTGTTATTGCTGCTGTTTACTTCAAAGCCAAGGTAGACGAAATGCTTGACTTCCTCAAAGCTTCTGAGGTCTATTTTGACGTCGAAACATCGATGTGCGTTTCCTAAGAATTAAAGCTTCAGCAATAAAAAAAACGTGTCTGACAAGGTCTTTGCTGAAACTTCTTTGCTCAATAATGATTTTAAGGACTCTAGGAATATTGACTTATACATATATGTAAATTGTCAAAATGTCCAAAGCAATATACGAGAATCTCTCTAGATTTGCAATAAATAAATAGGATGTGACGAACTATAAAATGGCCGTAAAGTTGTTTAGGTGTTGAATTCAAATGTAGTTCACGCTTCGGTCAGAATTAAATGCTAATCTTTTTCGTTTTATTAAACTTCTTTTCATTTCTCTCCCCCTGCTTGGTCTATGTGAAAAAGTAAATGTTATGTAAATAAGAGTAACAGCTGAATCATTAATTCCAGTCAGACAAGCTTAAGCACATAACAATTATTTTTTTCTATCTCAACAAAATGAGTCCCAATTAATTTCGATATTCACTTTTTCGTTTCAGTGTAAATAAAATAAACAGCCTGCAACACTTCGAAGACTGTCGTAACCTTCAGGAATTATACTTACGTAAGAACAACATTCAGGATATAGGAGAAATAGTCTATCTGCAAAATCTTCCAAGACTCAAATACCTGTGGCTTGAAGAGAATCCCTGCTGTGATAATGCGGGTCCAAAGTAATGCAAAAACACACTTGTGATCGCAAAACGTTTTTTTTGGGTAATCTATTCAATTCATTTGCAGCTATCGATCGATAGTTCTTCGAGCATTGCCAAATCTTAAGAAACTAGATAATAAAGACGTCACACCTGAAGAAATTGAAGAGGCTTTAAATGCAGCTCCAGCGCAATTGGAAGAAGATGATGATGATCCTTATGAAGGTTCAGCACAATCACAACGACAATACTCACAGCAGCAACAGCAACAACACCAACAGCTTCAGCAACAACAACAGCAGCTACAGCAGCAACAACAATATTCACAACAGCAACAGCAGCAGCAGCAACAACAGCATCAGCAGCAGCAGCAGCAACAACAACAGCAATATGCATCACATCAGCGAAGAAGCTCAAGCCCTGTAAAAGAGGTAAGACCCATTACATTCATGTTCCCCATTGTTTCACTTATTCCCCGCCCACTAATGCACGATTTTGAGGAAGGGAAATAGATCACTAACGCGTAGGGTCAGTCTCGCATCTGATGTGAGACTGTGGGTAAAATTTCTAATTGTCAATGTACATTTTACTTTAAGCTTGTTGGTATTTAGACGTTGTAAAGCATTAACATATTGTAACTTGTTTTTTGTTTCTGGTAATTAAAAAAAACAACAAACAAACAAACCAATTAACAACTAACAGATCTCGCAACATAATAGCCCAGATAATACCGAGGAAAGCTTAAGTGAGCCAAATAACCAAGGGTCCGTCCCGTCTTCGCCACTGCAGGTACTTTCTTTTCAAAATTTGTTTTTTTTTCGTTTTGGTTTTCTTTTCATTTGTTGTTCCGTGTAGTTACGCAGTTTTTTAGTAGATGCTTAGTTAACAATTAATGATAGTTATTTTTTATCAACAAAAAGAAGCAATAGTAGAAAACAAAAACAATGTATTTGAAAATAAATTTACAGCATTCGCCATCGAATCAGGATTACTCGCCGCCGGAGAAGGACCATCCGCCATCTCCAAAATACACTCAGTCTAGGGAAAATCGTCTCTCTTACACGCAATATGATGTAAGATTTGTTTACTGTTTTTTTTTTCTCTCTCACCCCACTAGCAAGAAAAATAACTCTTATTACAAGTGCTTTATGTAGTTCGAGTCAAAAGTCAAAATGTGTAGCTAGTCTATTTTGTTTTTTGTTTTGGTTGATTCACTGAAGACATTGCATGACTTTTTTTTGTTTTTTGCTCTACCACGCACACAGGCGAGTCTATAGTAGGCGCACCTAACGAGTGTAACCAATTTGTTTGTAATCTTTCTGGACATGTTATCTTTTAAACAATCACGTAGTAAACATCACCATCAAGTAATTGAGTGCTTTGTGTATGGCTAGCTTCTCACCCACTTACAGTTAAGAAGATTGAACAAAAAAGAAATAGCTTATCTGCTTGTGTATCAAGTAATTAGTTCCGCTTTCAAGAACTCGAGTGTGATTGAACTCCTTAAGGTATGGAAATCGCTTGTAACTTTCCCTATCAATTGAGATTACCACAGTGGTGCTCAACAAACCTCGACCGAAGCTGCTAAAGGAAATTGTCCAAAAATGTGTGAAAAGAGAACATACCACCGGCTCATGTTTAATTCTAGGGCAGAGTCTCCACTGCGATCGATGCATTTCAAATAGTTTTCAAATTTCTTTTCAGTGGCCGTCCATTTTAATATCTTTTGTTTGCTTTCTCAGAACTGTTGACACTCAAAAATCTTTCCGAAGGACACGAAGGGTTTGATTTGTTTAGATTGAGGTGACCCTCATAATTATGTTGTGTGCTATATTGATTAGAGTGTGGCCTTGTTTATTCGGGTCGTTAATGGCTTGCAAATTCCGGCACACGATGCGATGACTGCTAGTGATAAAACTTTAAACGAAGCACAACGCGCTTTCGAATGCTAATACGGTTCACATTATTCACATGAGCTTTGTTTAGTTTTAAATTTGATTAGTTCTGCTTTGCGATTTGTGTTAATTCAAAATCTGATGGAGCCATTGACCGTTAAGCAGAAGACAGTGTTTTGTGAGAGCATGACTAAGATTCGTTGACCCTATAAAACTGGCTCGATTGTGAAGTGATAAAATTGTTTGTGTCGTCGTCGCTTAACAGGTTGTTCAAGATGCAGACCACAGATATCGAATGGCCCACCATTTTGTGCGGAATTTTAATGTGTAATTGACGTTTCGAGATCATGTGAACGGCAATTGGTTGATTTCCTGATTGCCGTATTAACTATAATGTAAGGAACTGTGATTTTTTTAAAACTGGAGATGTTATAAATTTGTTCTTGTTTTTAGTAATAAATCAATGTTAAGCCATTCTTAATGTTTTGACAGTTGCATTTCTCTCTCCTCTCTTCCTCTATACCTTCGGCCCTTAAATAATAATTGAGTGGCACTTCAGTCCCCAGGGGACCACGGCTTATCTTTTACAACAACTACTCGTGTTGTGCGTACTACTGTCCTCTCACGAGTAGAAGGAACCTACAGTTTTTTGCCGACTCCGAAGGGCGAGATTTTAGATGCTTTTCACAAATATTAGCACGCTTTGAGCGTTGTCAGAAACTCGAAAGAGGTGATGTCGTGAAAAATTCGAGGTGTTCAGTCCGGGATTCGAACCTGGACCCTTGGCATGTGTGTCGACGTACTTACCCACTACGCTACGGTGGCCTTCGGCCCTTGCTGTTACTTAATTCCGGTCACTTAAGGGTATCCCCTTATCGCACTATGTATTTTACAATACAGAAACCGTCGGCTGTCCCCCTTAAAAGGAATGCGAAATAAATGCTTCAAAACAAATTCCAAAAAATTAGAAAATCAGAATCATTCCTGGCATACGAGGGCTGTTAAAAAATTAATGTTAATTTTGCAATTTCGCGGGATACGTCCATTCGATTATCGTTTTTTTTATGTTGGTACACTCGTCTCGAACATGTGTTTACAGTGTCAGCTATACAGTATATTAATTTTGTGAGAAGCATACAAATTAGACGTGTTTCCTGCTGTTGAAAAAAATGGATGAAGGAATTTGGTTTCAATTTAGTGTGAAAAATGGAATTAGGTGCTCCAAACACTTGATGTTGATAGCGGCATACGGCGAGTGCTCTAATTAAAAAAAAAATGTTTATAATTGGCACAAGCTTTTCAAAGAAGGTTGAGAAGCTGTGAATGACGACGCTCGCCCTGGACGCCCAGCACATCAATAACCGATTAAAATGTTGAGAATGTAAAGAAATCTGTCATGAAGAATTGTCGAACCACTATTAGAGAAGTTGCTGAAGATGTTGGCTTATCGGTTGGTATTAGCCATGCAATTTTTCGGAAATTTTGGGCATAAAGAGTGTGCTTGCTTGTTCGTTATTTTTTGCAAAAAAACATCGACGACATCGTGCCTCAGCCAGACACCGTATTCCCAAGATTTAAGAGGAACATAAAAGGATGGTGTTTTGATTCGACAATAGAGAAGATACAAACCGAATCGCTGAGAGCTCAAATACCAAAAAGTGCATGTAAGAATTGCTTCGAGGATTTGAGAAAACGCTGGCACAAGTGTATTATTAAAGTTGATTTTTTGAAAGCTATAGGAAAGTTTAAAAAAAAAACGAAGAAAATTCATAAAAATGCATGAAATCCTTAGTTGAATCGATAGTACGGTCCATGTAATTTAATGTTTGAAGATTATTTCATGCAAATGTTGACCTTGACTGCGCCTCAAATGGTCCATCCGCTTAGTCCAATTTTGGCATACTCTTTCCATCGTTTCGGCCAGTATCTCACGAATAAATGCTTCGATGTTGTCTTCCAATGCGTCAATTGAAGCACATGTCATGCAAGCCATCTTTGAAGAAGTACAGGCCACCAGCCCAAAAAGATAATAGCTAAAAGATCAACCTTTATCTGAGGAGGACAAAATAGAAATTGATAAATACAAATTATTTTTTTGAGAAAAATAAAAATTCACCATATTTTTTGAACAGACCTCGTGTTTTAATTATGGCAGCTGTTGAAACATACCATTTGGGAAAACTGTCATATCACCAAACAAACAACTGAATTTCACATGAAATCAATCAAGTGAGATTTTTTCAATACATTTTTCGAAGAAAAACAGTTACGTAGCATATGTATGTATGCTCCGCCTGAGTTTTATTGAGTACTGTGAATGAGTAACAAGTTCAAGGACAGATGAAAACTTGCTTACGAAATGATGAAATTTGAAAAGAGTCGCGCCATTGTGTCTAGTCATAAATCCGAACAACTCTTAAATTTAAGCAGAAGGAAACTGCAAAATTTTGTAAAAAATTGATTAGTAGAAATATAATTTTTTAAATTTATCGATTTCTATAAATGAAATATGGAGAGTGACACAACGAACCACAAGCGACCAAGATATAGCTTCTTCAGCAACTACTCGAGTTGTGTGTGCTACTGTTCCTCTAACAAGACATACAGTTCAATGCCGAAATTTAAGAATCTTTTCATTCACAATTAGTTATCTTTGAGTGCTGTCAGCAACTCGAAAGAGGTCATGCGGTGAAAAAATTCGAGGTGTTCTGTCCGGGGATCGAAGCTGGGAATGATGATGTCTGTTTGTTTTCTTGTTTTTTTTTACGTAATTTTCACAATCTTTGACAAAATTTCATTTCCGTTCCTTAAATTTAGGCAACCAGTCATTGCGTATATTAGCCAAATAAAAAATATAATAAAGTTTTGCTATTTGAAATTCAGAAAACTGTTTTAGTCCTATTAGAGTAGGTGTATAGTGTGGTAATTTCATGCCTGACCGTTATGCATTACAATTTAAGCTTTAAATCCCAGGTGTCTCTAAAATAAAACGTTTATTTTGGAACACGTTAAACCCATCAGAGTGTTCAGTGTTTGCTTGTCATGTTTCTAAACATTGTTGTGTTTCGGCATTAGTGAGGGTATTAAGGGAGAAAGGACCACTAGATGATAAAATTTCAGGTGGTGAGCTTAAGTCTGTATTACAACTTTCACCGCAAAGCATTTTAATGTTTTTTAAAAAACAATCTATTACATCATAAAGCCACTTTCCACACTTTCCACACTGCCGATGATCTAAAGGTAGATCATATCTTCTAGATGATATGGCTTTATACAGAGTGTTATTTAAGCATTTTGTCTGCCTACAGTTTTAAGCGGTGAACTTATTTTCGAGGAACTCAGAAATGTACGTCTAAAGTTTAGAGAAGTCATCGTCACCAGAAAGCATTACTCGCATATTATAAACAAATAACTTATTAATCGTGCAATCATATTTTTTTTTCACTTAAATCTTGAATGAATAAATTTTGTGAATGCCTTAACCAGTTTCGGAAATGTTTATTTTTTGTTAAACTTGAAAATAACTCTCCCGACAGTAAATAGAAATCAATTCGTTGATTTTTGAATATTTTTATTTTCTACGCCGCGCACGCAAGGCATGCGACTCTCCAAAAGTTATGTACGTTAATTATTGATGAGTAGCATGCTCTTGCATGCCACTTGAGTACAAATCTATAAATCCCTTCTAAAACCAACAAACTTTCTCAATTTATAACCAATATGCACGCAATCGATTGTTGTTACCTAACCCAACACAATACTTAATCGCCTTCTATTTCATTCCGAATGTTGTACATTTTCACATGAAATCTCCTCATATCCATACTTGTTGTCTATTAAATGCTTTTGTTTATGTTTCTTTTCATTGTTTTTGTATTACGCTCATCTAACGATACTCATTGCCATTTAACATGCTTGATTTAAAATCAAAACAATTAGCAGAGGTCACCGGGATCCGACCAAGAGAGTCCATTGGGAGGATATCGAGAAAGAGGACCTATTCCGCCCAGTATATCGACACATTCGATGAAGGTGATGATGAATGTGTTCAACTAATATAGCGAACCATTAGAGTGTATCAATTGAGAGTGAATGTACGAGATTGATTTGAATTCTTTGTTTTGTAGGAGTACTATCAGTCGGATCGACCCTCCTATCCCGCGCACTATCGGCACAGTCAGACTGATTTGACGGAATGGGAGGAACATCAGCAGCATCACAATCAATACAATAGCGGCGGAGGGCCAAGAGGTCATCCAATTGAACGACGCAGTGCAGGTACGGCTGAGAGGGAAGTGGCAGACCGATATAATTACAGAAATGGGAATATGAGAGAGAACGGAGACTGGGAAGAGCGTGAAGAAAGGCCGCGAACTGGAAGGTACTTAATCTCGTTTATTTGTTTTAGTTCAACAATATTCGTTTTTTTTCTTCTTCTAGACGACCAGATGGTAGATTTAGTGACTCAGTGAGCGTTGTCTCCACTGCGGTACTCAATCATTACTCTGGTTATCATAGACGTCCAATTAATAGGGTAAGTCTTGCTCATTATTTATTTACGGTAGCCTATGTCCTGTCTGCTTCGCTCTATGTTAGAGCTTTACCCAATGGATTGTGGTGATTAATGATACGACGAATTCATTTATTCGAGGAGTGGGCAGTGATACTTACGCTTGATTAAATTCCCATTGACGATGATTTGATTAATGAAAGCGAACCTTGTCACTTTATTACGCTTCATAGTTGCATTCCTGGTTCCGCTCGATATTATTTCTTAGACTGAATAAACACGTTTGGGTCATTTTCGTAGGAAGCCTTTGAAGGCAAAGACCTTGAACTTTGTACGTAATGGCCATAGCAGTAATTCTCAACATATGTGTTGTATAATTTTTTGTGCCGTTAAATATGAGAAAGGCACAGTTTATTTATATTTATCCCATGACCACGGCTATTTACAAAACGCTTGTCCAATGCATCCTAAATTTTATCGAGCGTTTAAGTCATTTGCTAGCAGTAAGCAATCATGGTCTGCATGGATTCACCAGACAAAATGCAAAGTTTAGAGGAGCAGATGTTGTCATCTTTTACGACAAACTCAAAACCTACAATGAAGGATTTTATCTACTTCTTGCGTTTTGTAAGGAAGACTAGTGAGGTTTCGCTAACACTTGACCTTATATAATGTTTTGCCTACATGTATGGGCTCCTTACGTCCCGCTGTACATTTCATATTCTTATGTTTGCTCTCTGTTCTGGGGGTGGACCTGGCCCTCAACCAACATGTCCCTCCATCTGGCCTGGTCTTTAACCAAGTGTCTCCCTCATCACTTGTATGTGCCATCTCAGACAACCACCTCTTTCGAGTTGCTGACAACACTTAAAGAGTATCAATTGTCTATGAAAAGCTTCCTAAATATCGCCGTTCGGAGTCGGCAAAAAATTAAAGATTCCTGCTACTCGTGAGAGAACAGTAGCACGCACAACACGAGTAGCTGTTGTAGAATCTAGGCCCTGGTCCCTTGCGGGCTGTAGTGCCACTCAATTATTATTATCATTAAGTCAGTTTAAAAACAGCTTGTTTGTAAGCTGTTATAAGCAAAACCTAGTTTAGTACTAAAGGCTACAGGTTTTAACTTTTCAAACTCTGCTATGGCCCTGAAACTGCACGCTCATCAGCGACTTTTCGAAAAAATCTATGCCTCGACGGCATGTCCTCTATCTCAACTTTAGAAGTGTGTCTTTAATAAAATCCTATTAGAATGGAGATCGTTTGGCAGTCCTACTCGTGAGATGAAAAAGTTGAATCAAGTACGAAAACCCGCCTGGTTGCACTTGACTGCTGATGAATCAGACACATTGTTAATTCAGTTGGGCGCTATAACCTAAGTTTTAAAAATCACTCCAAATATCATATGATGTCAACATTTTTGACTTGAGCAATCAGAGGGAGTTCATCCCAAGCACCTGTAAATCGTGGAAAGAGCTTCCATTCACACCTTATTTGAAATGATTTTGGGCATCATTCCAAAAATTTAAAATATCGTATAGACGACTATGTGCATTTATCAAATGCATATGTTGATACTCCGGCATCTTAAGAATGCATTAAAGTGCTGAAAAAACAAAAGAGCAATATGTAAATCTTTAAGTATCAATTAAAAAAAAAAAAAGAACACGTTTTAAGTTTCACTAACAACATTTCTTTTCTTCTCATAATATCATTGCAGAGTTCTAATTTACTATCAGCTACACTGTGTCTTGTCAAGGAGCTAGACTATCCCAGCTTGGAAGTGGTGGAGCATGCAGTTCGCTGTCGAATCGATGAACTATCCGCTGAATGATGATTAAGCCGCCTGCCTACCTTCTAGCACCTACATCTCCTCGATCAGCAAATCCGTTCAAATGTCGTTTGAGTTATTGTCCTCTTATTTAGTTACCTTAATCCTGCCAGTAAACAACACGATACGATTGTGATTTAAAATGGTTTGACATAAGAAACACTTAATCACAGAAACTAGCCCGGAACATTACATCACTTCTGATCATTTGAATATCAAAATCCCAGTGAATCAGACATACGCATGAGGACGCGTGTCAAACGGAATCTTCTTAATCCTTGCCAATTTATTTACACAAATTGTTTTTCATTGTGCATATTTTTACATGTTTAATAATTATTTACATCTACTCTTACATCTTGTTAATTTAGTGCAATCAACTCTAACAGAAGTTACTCAATTTAGAAAGAAAATATATAATTGTAAATTTTTTCGTTTACATTTGTTGTCATTTGGAATGCATCAGTGGTTAGGTCACTAAGTGCCCAGTTTTAGTTAAGTTTCATAAGATTGTTCTTTTAATCAGCTATAGTTCGTACTTATTTAAATAATTCTCGATTAGCAACTTGTTGCCCTCGACAACTGAGATGATATTAATTATTTCTAACTTTACTTGCTGTCGCACAAAGCAAACAAAAACTATGAATGCATTGTTGTATCTGTACATGTATGTGAGTGTAATTAAATGATATAACGTCCACTAAGTTTCTATACTCATTTTGTAAAAAAAGAAAAGAAGAAATATTTAAAAAACAGGAAAAACAAATATATCAATAACTAGCTTAAATAAGGTTCGATTGAATCGGCCAACTATTGTACACGAGAGCCGTATGCAATACGATGCGAAGATTTGTTACAAAACTACTAAGGTTTAAACGGACCTATGAGACAAACTAATTATTTATTTGTAAGCCAATACAAATACATAAGCAGCAAACGCATATTGCAGTAATAAAACTAAATAATTTTTAACAACAGTTTGAGTTTTTTTTTTCCAAGTTTGAGACCTGAAATTTATCTTTCTCCCAATTTTATTCGCGAGACTGTGTCAATTCTCTTTCTCAACCTAAAGGATAGATGGTGTACAATGAATCTGACCACTCCCTTCTTATCCGACCTAGTAAAGTTTATGTAACGACGAAGGGAATCTTAAATTTTGCAGCGTTACAATCGATTTTCTACATGACATGACAGCGCTACAGTCCTAAGTAGAACGGAGCTTGAACCAATATGGCTTTGGGGACTCCAAAACTTCGGCTATGTCGAGATGCACACAGCAAATTAACCCTTCTCCACTTATGTGCGCCATCTCAAAGAAGGACACTCTTCTCTTGTAAGGCCGACAATGGGTTCGAAGACTTAAGTTCCGAAATTGGCAAGATTCCGATACTTGCGGCCCCTCGATTGAGTGATGCAGTTTTGTAGATCTTAATGAGACTAAGAAAAAATTGTATGGGTGGGGGGGGGGGCGTCTAATCGGCTTAGTTTAGACGGTATTCGTGTTCAAAAACTGAAAAAAGTCCATATAAAAAAAACGCCGAATTCTTAGAAATATATTTTTCTTGAAATTTATTTTATGTTTCTGTTGCATACATTTTGGCAGAGATATTAATGATCCATTGAAATTGCCCTTAGAAGGGGTTGTGTCCTTACGAAGAATATACGTTGCATTGCATCCTGTACTACGACCTTTATGTTTGCAATTAAATAGAATTAATTTCGTGATGAAATATTACCAAATTTATGATTAGGATATGCGCGTAATAAAGGAGTAGATGCATTTTAAACAAAAACAGATTATTCATTTCCGAATAATTTACACATGTGATTTACAATTTAACAATCTACAATAAGCTTATTTGTAGATGGGTGGTAGAGGGGATATTGAGAAAGGGGCAAATTGGTGTAAGAAACGATTATCTTAAGAGGATGTATATATTGAGAGGGGATGTTACTATGGTGATGGGGATGAAGTGGTTTACGGTAGCGGTAGCAAGCTGAAGTGGCACCCAATTGCCAACCGCCATGCAGAGTTCTTCATCTTTAAAACGTCTTCGTACAACAAAGTGGTCATCACTGCTCAGAGAAGAGTCAGTCACTCCACTGCGAGTAGCCTTCAGTGTCCGAATTCAAGGCACAGAGCGAGTCGAAGGTATAAAGGAAGAAAGTCTCTGTGACTTGTGGCACATTCGCTTGGACTTCTGACTTAAGAAAACCCCACAAGGTCTAGGAGAATCAAATTCGTTCGATCTTAGTAGACTGTTCACATCACCTCCACATGAGATGACAAAGTTCTCACATCGTTCTCCAGTGTAGCAGGACCATTGAGTGTGTGTTGTGTGACAAACCCATTGAAGGCACCTGCCACTGGCCCTGATCAATGCCTCGAAAAAAAGAGTGTAGGGAAAGGAAAACCTTCTATTGGTGAAAGAAAGGCCATTATATTTATTCATGTCATTCCGTCAACTGCACAAAACAATAGATTACGCCACGATTTCCGTATATATGTAAGTCTTGGTGTTTCCAGGTCCCAAAGTAAGTGCTAAGATCTGCTCAGATTTCAGGAATATGTCCAAAAACCACTTCGAATTGTCACAAATCACCTAAAAATGTTTTCAAAAATGGCTAAGATCACTAGGCAGATCTCCCTGCATATGGCCGCAGCAATTTTTGAGTCTCCGACAGTGCGAAAAATGCAATAAAAGAGCCAAAATATCGAAAAACACAAAAATTTAAAGGGAAAAAGGTAAAAAAAGGGAAAAAATATCGGAAAATTAAGAGCGGCCGGAGAGGCCGCTCCGAGGGTATATAAGGGGGTCCAGGCGCGGGAGCGAGTTTAGTCTGTCGTGAGTTGTCCTAGAGTGTACATCGGAGGTAATTGGGGTCTACTGATTTTTTTTCCCAGGTACTCATGTCCTCGGGTGCATGTTGGGGTCACCACCACCCACCAGTGATGTCTGATGGTTGATGGTTGGTGTCTTCGATGGTTGCTGATGTCTTTGATGATGGGTGACGTCTTCGATGGTGGCTGAGATGGTTGATGGTGTCTGATGTTTTGAATGGTGACTGACGTCTTCGATGTTGGTTGACATGGTCGGTGGTTCCTCACATCTTCGATGGTGGCTGAGATGTTTGATGGTGCCTCCTTTCTTGGATGGTGGCTGATATGGTCCATGGAGGCAGAAGTGTTCGATGGTGCCTCACATCTGCGATGGTTAATGGTGGCTGCAATAATGGTGGTGTCTGATGTTTTCGATGTGGTCTGAGATGGTTGATGGTGCCTCTCTTCTTGGATGGTGGATGACATGGTCGATGGTGCCTCACATCTGCGATGATGCCTCACATCTGCGATGATGCCGATGGTGCCTCACATCTGCGAAAGTTAATGGTGGCTGCAATAATGGTGGTGTCTGATATTTTCGATGTGGCCTGAGATGGTTGATGGTGCCTCCTTTCTTGGATGATGGATGACATGGTCGATGGTGCCTCACATCTGCGATGATGCCTCACATCTGCGATGATGCCGATGGTGCCTCACATCTGCGAAAGTTAATGGTGGCTGCAATAATGGTGGTGTCTGATGTTTTCGATGTGGCCTGAGATGGTTGATGGTGCCTCCTTTCCTGGATGGTGGATGACATGGTCGATGGTACCTCACATCTCCGATGGTGCCTCACATCTGCGATGCTACCTCACATCTGCTGTGGCTTGATGGTTGGTTGGATTTGCTCAAATGAGTATACTTAAGTATTTCTTTTCTATGCACAATAGTTTTTTAATATATTTACATATTATATATGCGCACATACATATACATTCGTTTGAGTCATGACTCCCGCGTCGAAAATTTACATGCTAGCATGATGCGGGCAGGCGCGCTTCGTCGAATCTTAGGTTCTTAATCTTCTTCAAGATACGAACAGGTGTTCTTGGGTTAGGTAGGGCTTTCTCACTTCTCTCTCTTTTCAGGTCTGCTTGTTTCATCGTTTTTCAGGTTTGTTCTTCTACTTTCAGTTTTTTTTTTCTTTCGTCTTAGATCCAACTTTCCGGGCGAGTCGTGATGATAGTCGTAGTATTTAGTTCCCTAGTAGTATTTAGTTTCCCTTGCCAGTCTTGTGGTTGATAGCATCAGGCTTGTTTGCGCAATGGGCTCGTCGTGCGGAATTGCACTTCACCGAAGATGCTTGAATAGAGCTCGTGCGGCGAGAGTTGAAAAGGCGCTTCCCTCGCAAACGTAGTGTAGACAACGGACGGATGATGTGCATCAAGTTAAGATAGACAACATCCTGTTCGATAGTAGTAGTTGGAAGCCATTCAGCGCATTCAGTCGAACGAAGTTAGAATGGAATGGACACTTCTCTCGTAGTAGCTTATTAAATGGATGATATGCATCGTAATGACACTACAACTACCGCACGGTTAGTGGCCCAATCCAAAGCTACAAGAATTAGCAAACTTACGTTCTTTTTATGGTGGTGGGATAGTAGTTGCAAGAACGTTTGAAAAAAAAAATCTAATTGGGTCATTTGATCCGCTCGCTGTAGATTGAGTGTTAAGATAGACAACATCCATTTTGTAGAAATGTAGAGTAGATGACGGACGGATGGTATGCGAATTAAGATAGACAACATCCTGTTCGATCATATGAGTCAGAAGTGTTCTCCTTCGACTTCCGCTGAATTACGTTGAACTGAGACTTCCCTCGTAGAGTAGTAGAGTAGACGACGGACGGATGATATGCATCAAATTAAGATAGACAACATCCTGTTCGTTCGTAGCGATCGGAAGCGCCATCCTCTAAGCCTGTCTGGGCCTTCAACTCTTCATGTGAAGTTGCCTCCGCCGTTGTTGCTCGTGACTGTAAACAAACTGGTGCTCCTCCAAGATAGCAAATAGATGATTGCCTTCGAGTTAAGACGGACAATCGTATGCCCCCTTCGTAGTGTAGATTGCAGAGGGACTCAGATTTCCTTTTAGCGTGACTTTCAGAACTATTAATTTATTTTGTGGCAGTTTGAATGTCATACGGCGCTTCTTAGAGATGTTTGGGTTACCTCTCCGTAGATTCTTTCTTGTAGTTGATTTCAGGTTTAGCAACTATTCGAAATCTCGCAGTAAGCATCAGTAGTTAGTTGTAGTCGGAAGACTTCTCCTTCGTGCTCGTCGACGCTCCCACTTCTCGGTGTAAGGTTATAGTTCACCGAAGTTGGTGGTTGCAGCTAGACGAGCTGGAGTTGACGAGAATGGCTTCGCTTTGAAGTAGAGTAGACAACGAACGGGTGCTTTGGCTTTGTTCGTTTTTGTGCAGGAACTCAAATTGATTTAAGCGCGATCGGCTTTTAGAACTATTGATTGATTCTGTGGCAGTTCGAGGACAGCCCCTCGGCGCTTCTTAGAGTGATGTTTGAGTTTCTGCGTAGATTAGTATAGACAGCGAACGCTCTTAAGTTAGAAACATTTTTTTTTTCATTCTAGAGCTTTAGCTTTGCACAAGGGGCTTTGGAATGGATCCCTAATTTTTCGAGCCTCTTCTACTTAACGTGAATTTTTTCTGTCTCCTGGGGTTAGTTTGGGGAAAATCTTTTATTTCATCGGTTTCGTCGGTTTCATCGGTTTCATCGGTTTCATCGGTTTCATCGGTTTCATCGGTTTCATCGGTTTCATCGGTTTCATCGGTTTCATCGGTTTCATCGGTTTCATCGGTTTCATCGGTTTCATCGGTTTCATCGGTTTCATCGGTTTCATCGGTTTCATCGGTTTCATTGGTTTCATCGGTTTCATCGGTTTCATCGGTCTTCCTCCAAACTGAGAACGATCTCTAGATTTCGGTCTATTTTGTGGCTTCTGATTTGGGCACAGTTTTGTTCTCGAGATAGTCTTCGTTTAGTCGCGCTTTTGATACTTAATTCATCCTCGGATCAAAAACTTGCTTTTGATTGCAATTTCGTGTCCGCAGAGTTCGAAGAAAACCTCACTGCTTCGTCTGAGTTGATCGGTAATGGCCAAGGTTTTCTTAATGTGCACCTCGCTTCAAGGGCCAGGTCAAGAAGATGTTGCCTTGATTTTGATTCTGGTTTCGTCTGCGATTTGGAACTCGATTTGAATTTTGATCGTGATCCACTTTCGTCTTCGGTTTCAGACTTTTTTTGATTTTATTGCTGCTATAGTCGGTTCTGTAGAGACTTAAGAAATTCGCGATCCTTTCGGGTTCTCCTCGCTGTCGAAGACATTCGCGATGGTGTTTGACTGCTGTATTCCTCAAGATCCTGTATGGCAGGCAGCGCTTTAGAAATATCCAAAGAACCAGATTAGCAGTAGTGAAGTGTTGTGTGTTGCAAGCAGATGTGGTGGCTTCTTCCCTCTGGGAGGAGGCTGAAAGTGGTCTCACGATCTACCACATCTCTTGCGATTTGTGTAAGGGCCCAAAAGTGTTTTTTTTTTTCGTTGCTGATCAGAAAAGATGCAGGAATGCAGTTCAACAATGACCACAAGCGGTCCAACAGAAGCAAGCCGTTTCCTGAACATATTTATTTATATTTTTCTTTTTTTTGTATTAAGAAAAACACAGAAGCTCCATTTGTACAAAGTGTCTGAGGTTTCTAGTATACTTCGCGACTCAACTTAATATTAAACTTAGCTTAAGCAGCTTCTGTTAGGCTTTGACTTGCTTCGCGTTGCTTTTTAAATTGCTTAATTAATTCTTAGTTGTTCGACACTTTCCTTGCAATCGTTGCAAACGCTTTTCTTTCTGATATTTTTCAATGCAAGACCTCAGACTTAGTTTCTTTAGATTAGGCATAGCTAGGGCTTAGAAATTTCGTTCAAAACACTTGGGAATCTCTGTCCTTATCACGGGCCAGGACTATCGTTACTTGCCTTTGAAAATAAACTTTAATTGAGGGTATGCATGCACTTGGTTCCGGGATGTCTGTTCCCCCTGGATTGTTTCTATCAAAGGACATCAACAGATCGGGTAGAATACTTTAGACAGGATGGTTAGGTTAGACAGGTTAGTTAGGATAGCTAGATGCGATGCAGATTTTGAGTAAATCTTTGGACAGCCAAAGAGCTAGGCATAGATAGGGCCGTCCTTAGACAGGGAATAGTCACTTTAAGTAGGAGATACTTAGTCAGGCACTTAGCTTAGATAGGTAGGGACTCAGAATGTTTTGCTTTTTTTGTTTGCTAGTCCGGTGTAATTACTTCATTCCAATATCTTTGCACAATTTTTGGTTTTGCTCGAACGCAGATCAAGAGTAGGCTTAGACAGTTTGGGAGGGAGATAGCTAGGTAGACAGCTTAAGCACGAAATTTTCTTAATTTTCCAAAAAATTCTCCCACTTTTGTCGATTTTTCAAAATTCTTGTGCAAAGATCTAGGGCTTAGAAATTGCAGACTTAGCCACGTAGAAAGCTTTTATCGCTGTCAGTACATTTGCGTTATCCGGGCGGGAGGATATAGGCGGTTGTTTTTTTTTTTTTTTTGTTTTTTGTGGCGGTGGTAAAATGCTCTCTGCGTGGAGAAGTCTGTATAGGTTTAGCTCGCGACTTGGTGTAGGACTTCGAGAGCCAAATAGGAACAGGTCTCTTTGAAGTTAGGTAGGGGACCACTCAGCGGACCCGACAGGTGTCCCTGAGGATAGGTAGGGAGACCCCTTGAGTGCTTCAAACAGAAGTGCTTAAGGATAGGTAGGGGACCGCTCTGGAGCACAGCAGGTGCTCCCGAGGATAGGTAGGGTTCTAATCTTTTCCCTTCTGTTTCAGCGCAGAATCTCGTTAATGCAGCTGCGTTCTTAGATTAAGTCTTACGTGCACGTGTCTTTCATAAGCATACCTTGGCCATTTATTCTCGTTGTTAGCCGTTTGGTTAGTCGGAAATTCTCGAAGTTTGCTGCAAAGCATTTTTTGGCCTTTTGTCTTCGGTCGTAATCGATCGCGAGAATAGCGTTTCATATAAAGAGGCGAGTCATTGAGAAGCATTAAGCATTTTATCTCGTTTTGAGATTATAATTCACTGATATTTCCAAAATAAAATGCATTAAAAAGAAGAAAAAAGAAGACGGTTTTCGATCGACACATTGCTCGGCGGACCGCGATTGCCGTTGAAGCAGACATCGATTGAAGCGGACATCAGGTGAATCAGAATCCGGATTAGATTCCAAGTCCAGAAACCAAGCTCCAGCTCGTGCTACTGCTCCTGCTCCTGTGCCTGCTCCTGCTCCTGTATTGTGTGTTTGTGTAAGTGAAAGTGAAAATGTGAGCTGATATGGTGGCTTCTTCCCTCTGGGAGGAGGCTGAAAGTGGTCTCACGACCTACCATGTCTCTCACATATGTGTAAGGGCCCAAAAGTGTTTTTCGTGCGATGACCAGAAGAGGTCCAACAATGTCTGCAGCTTTCCAGTTACGTGGCACAAAAATGCAGGGTAAGGCACTTCGGTGCATACAAAAACAATCAGTAAGAATTTTTGTTCTTTTATTTCTTTACCTTACTCACTTCGGTTCTCGGTTGAAAGCATGCATACCAAACTATACATTTCTCGGGAAAATTTATTTCCAATTAACCCCCTCAAGACGGCAAACAGCTGTCTCTGAGGCTAGGTAGGGGAACCCTCAAGTGACAGACGGGTGTTCTTGAGGCTAGGTAGGGGACCCCTCAGGACCCAAACAGGTGTCCTGAGGCTAGGTAGGCCTCTGCTCTGCTCTTTTCAGGTTTTCTTATTTCGTTTCAGGCGGGCGCGACGCGACGGTATTATATTATTCTTTAGAAATCATTTGAGGAATCAAGTTGAGGAATCAGTTGGGGAAGCATCTGAAGAATCAAGTCTGAAGTCATCTGTGAGGAACCATTTGAGAAATCATATTGAAGAATCAGTTGAAGAAGCATTTGTCTCGTACATGTGTGGATTCATTTGAGGACTCATATGAGGACTCACTTGGGGAATCAATTTGACGGATCGCTTGAGGAATCACTTGTGGACTCATTTGAGGAATCAGTTGATGACTCACTTGACTTCTAAATACTTTAAATTTGCTTTAAATTTGCATTAAATTTGAGGAATCAATGTTGAAGAATCAGTTGGGGAAGCATCTGAAGAATCAAGTCTGAAGTCATCTGTGAGGAACCATTTGAGAAATCATATTGAAGAATCAGTTGAAGAAGCATTTGTCTCGTACATTTGTGGATTCATTTGAGGACTCATATGAGGACTCACTTGGGGAATCAATTTGACGGATCGCTTGAGGAATCACTTGTGGACTCATTTGAGGAATCAGTTGATGACTCACTTGACTTCTAAATACTTTAAATTTGCTTTAAATTTGCGTTAAATTTGAGGAATCAATGTTGAAGAATCAGTTGGGGAAGCATCTGAAGAATCAAGTCTGAAGTCATCTGTGAGGAACCATTTGAGAAATCATATTGAAGAATCAGTTGAAGAAGCATTTGTCTCGTACATTTGTGGATTCATTTGAGGACTCATATGAGGACTCACTTGGGGAATCAATTTGACGGATCGCTTGAGGAATCACTTGTGGACTCATTTGAGGAATCAGTTGATGACTCACTTGACTTCTAAATACTTTAAATTTGCTTTAAATTTGCGTTAAATTTGAGGAATCAATGTTGAAGAATCAGTTGGGGAAGCATCTGAAGAATCAAGTCTGAAGTCATCTGTGAGGAACCATTTGAGAAATCATATTGAAGAATCAGTTGAAGAAGCATTTGTCTCGTACATTTGTGGATTCATTTGAGGACTCATATGAGGACTCACTTGGGGAATCAATTTGACGGATCGCTTGAGGAATCACTTGTGGACTCATTTGAGGAATCAGTTGATGACTCACTTTACTTCTAAGCATCACTAATAACGCGACTATTTGAGAAAGTACGCGACTTTTAAATTTAATGAATAAAGACGTTATTTAACGAAGGCTTAGTCCCTAGCGCAGACAAGAATACGTTCGAATCTAAATCTGCACTCATAACCATCATTCTTGTCTCAAACACTGTCTATCACGGCCATCAATGCGTCGGAATATGTCCTTTTCAGGGCATTAACTGCGACTAAAGCAGGACATTGAAATTGTGATTCACAAAATCCCCTTATTCTTCATCATATTAAGTGGAGATTTGAATTGCAAACAGATGCTGCTTCAAATGATGACTGAAACCGGCTTAGTCAAAACTTAGTAGTTCGGTAAGGAGCATCATTTTGAAGCACTTGTTCTATCGGAGCGCGTTTCTTGGAAAACGAAAAATTATACATCAAATAAAAGAAAACTTATAGCCCTTGTCAAAATAGAGATCTTGGCATTAAATGTGGGTCAAAGTTCCATCAGAAAAAGACGAACCTTACTATCACTAGTGTGAGAAGCTTATTTTGATATCAAGCTGAAAGTGGTCCATCGCACAGCGACTTTCGTTTGATGGAGTTTTTGCCTGTTCATTCCACTGCGAGTAGCCTTTGGTGTCCGAATTCAAGGCACAGAGCGAGTCGAAGGTATAAATGGAGAAAGTTTCTGTGACTTGTGCCATAAGCAAACCCCACAAGGTCAAGGAGAATCAAATTTGTTCGATCTTAGTAGACTGTTCACATCACCTCCGGCAAGATTCCGATACTTGCGGCCCCTCGATTGAGTGATGCAGTCTTGTAGATCTTAATGAGACGAAGAAAAAATTGTATGGGTGGGGGGAGGGGCGTCTAATCGGCTTAGTTTAGACGGTATTCGTGTTCAAAAACTGAAAAAAGTCCATATAAAAAAAACGCCGAATTCTTAGAAATATATTTTTCTTGAAAATTATTTTATGTTTCTGTTGCATACATTTTGGCAGAGATATTAATGATCCATTGAAATTGCCCTTAGAAGGGGTTGTGTCCTTACGAAGAATATACGTTGCATTGCATCCTGTACTACGACCTTTATGTTTGCAATTAAATAGAATTAATTTCGTGATGAAATATTACCAAATTTATGATTAGGATATGCGCGTAATAAAGGAGTAGATGCATTTTAAACAAAAACAGATTATTCATTTCCGAATAATTTACATATGTGATTTACAATTTAACAATCTACAATAAGCTTATTTGTATGTGGGTGGTTCCATCAGAAAAAGACGAACCTTACTATCACTAGTGTGAGAAGCTTATTTTGATATCAAGCTGAAAGTGGTCCATCGCACAGCGACTTTCGTTTGATGGAGTTTTTGCCTGTCTTATGAAAAAGAAATTGGTACAGAGACCACAGAAACCGATTCAAAAATGTATCTCAACCTTGTATTTAAAGGCGTTTTGTTTTTCTTCATAATTCTATACGTTGAAAAGGGGGAACAACTATCCCGAAGTTCCCATCATTCGACAGACCATAAAATTTTCTTCAAATGTCCTTCATAGCACTTGGACCTCGAACGCAGAATTCCCGAGATATACGCCATCAAACTTAACTTCTACGATTTCACTCATTTCACTCACTTCGTAGCTCAAATTCTGAGTTGAACTCAATTGATTTTCATCCAACTTTATTTCACACCAGGAACGATTTCGAATTCAACTGAAAGCTTATTCTGTCAGAAGCCTTGTCTCGTCTATCTTGACAACAATACCGGCAGCAAAATTAAACGCCCGAGTTCCCTTGTTAATGACCGTCCCTCAAAGGGTTAAATGGTAAAGGACAAGCCTTTATTTGAGTACTTGAATCAATCCTTCCTTCTAAATTATTTGCTTTAAAATTTCTTGGTGAACCTGCTGCACTCCAGCTGCCAAAATAATTTCCCATTCACTTCCAATTTAAATCGCCAAATCGGTTGACGCACCTCTTTGGAATGGCTCCTCGTGCTAAATTTGTTCCATCTTAAGTGTTTCATGTGTCCACACTTCACTAGACACTCGCAACACAAAATCCATTCTTTGTTGAATTTTTTTCTTCAAATATCGTCAACGCCAAAAGAAACAAAAACCTAACAAACTTACCCAGAAACACTTCCAAACTGCATTAACCAAACCAAACTAGCAAGTACACTCACCAAAAGTGCCCAGACGATATGAAACGATTAGAGCAAAATCTTAGGCTGAGATCTATTAGAGGGAAGAGTGTGAATTTACCGGGGAAAGTCCCAAAGATAGAGGGATGTGATTTAAATAGAACAGGGTACGTTCTCTGTTGGGAGTTTCATGGGAAATACACTTTGAGCCAAAATCTGTGCAAAACGTTCACTGATGCACTCTAAGCCCGTCTAAATGGCTCTGGGGGCAGTTAACACTTCGGAAATCTGCCAGATTTAACACCCGTGTCTTAGATGAGGATTCTGTATTGGGCAGCGACTGCTGCAGAGACAGTGAGCGTGATGAAAGCGACAACGACTGAAATAATGAGAACCATATCGCAGATAGACTTAAAGCATGCACACACTAGAAGGAATGGCCGCCAAGACTTTGAAAATTCAATCACTTTGAAAGAACTCTGTGTGTTGTAAAATTGTGCAGAGAGAATAGAGGGGGAAACAAAGTCACTGTGGGTGATGGATGATGGATGTACGGAAAGATCGGGAAAACGGAAGCATAAACCCTTTGATAACAAATCCAAGGATCGGGGGAAAGTGACAAGAAGGAGGCGAACAAACATTCGGTTACGTCGAAGCCAAATATATCGGTGAAGGCATTCTCAAAGCAAAAGTATGATGACGGCAACGGGGACTCTCGAATGGGATGCAAGGAGCTTTCACAGGTGTCATTCGCTTGCAGTCATGATTGGAGATCGGAAATCAAGGGCAAGGTCAGAGTCATGAAGGTGATAAAGAGAGAAAAAGACTGTTCCTGGGGTAGCGCGAGTGCCTCAAATCAAAGAAAATACTTAGGACGGGTGATGCTTGAGGTTCAGGTTCACTCCGGAGTGTAGCGCTGCAAGAAGAAGGTTGAAATTCCAAAAATATCGTGCCAGAGCTCTGTGCAGGAATCACGGACATTCCTGAGAGACAAAAAAGCTGTACTCAACTGCATTTCTTTCACAGATAGTCCGCAGACACACCTTTGAGAGACTGAATAAGATCAGGATGGACTTGAAGCCGAGGTAGCATTCTGAAAAAAAAAAACACTTTCGAGGGAACAGTCAGTCTTAATAGCAAGCTGAAGTGGCACCCAATTGCCTACAGAGTTCTTCATCCCTAAGACGATTTCGTACAACGTCATCGTCATCATTGCTCAGAGAATTATACCCATTCATTCCACTGCGAGTAGCCTTTGGTGTCCGAATTCAAGGCACAGAGCGAGTCGAAGGTATAAATGGAGAAAGTTTCTGTGACTTGTGCCATAAGCAAACCCCACAAGGTCAAGGAGAATCAAATTTGTTCGATCTTAGTAGACTGTTCACATCACCTCCGGCAAGATTCCGATACTTGCGGCCCCTCGATTGAGTGATGCAGTTTTGTAGATCTTAATGAGACGAAGAAAAAATTGTATGGGTGGGGGGAGGGGCGTCTAATCGGCTTAGTTTAGACGGTATTCGTGTTCAAAAACTGAAAAAAGTCCATATAAAAAAACGCCGAATTCTTAGAAATATATTTTTCTTGAAATTTATTTTATGTTTCTGTTGCATACATTTTGGCAGAGATATTAATGATCCATTGAAATTGCCCTTAGAAGGGGTTGTGTCCTTACGAAGAATATACGTTGCATTGCATCCTGTACTACGACCTTTATGTTTGCAATTAAATAGAATTAATTTCGTGATGAAATATTACCAAATTTATGATTAGGATATGCGCGTAATAAAGGAGTAGATGCATTTTAAACAAAAACAGATTATTCATTTCCGAATAATTTACATATGTGATTTACAATTTAACAATCTACAATAAGCTTATTTGTAGGTGGGTGGTAGAGGGGAGATTGAGAAAGGGGCAAATTGGTGTAAGAAACGATTATCTTAAGAGGATGTATATATTGAGAGGGGATGTTACTATGGTGATGGGGATGAAGTGGTTTACGTAAAAAGGAATCAAATTAATCGCATTGTTTGTCGGACTTGATCTGCTCAAGCTTGTTTCTGTATATTCATTAATAAGCAAATAAATAAATAAATAAATAAGCACCCTTGACAGGAATTTACTAAAGGGAATATGTTTTGGAAGTTTCGCTATGCACCCGCCTATGAATTGAAGTCAAACTTCTTATTCAGTAACAAAAAAGCAACAAAATTGAAAACGATTCAGGTAATTGCTCAGCCGTAGTTGTAGGCAGCTTAAATCATTACCCATTTGCTCTCAATAGATCAGTAGATCATTTAGTTTTTGAATTGAAGCTGTAGAACTTTTCAGAAATGACAGCTAAAATATAAAATCGTAACAATTGGTCAGCGTGAAAGATAGATGGAAACGATCAAATGAGAGAAGGTGAACACTTTTCGAGACAACGCAGTGATCAGTGTCTCAAATGCTTTCAGGGCCGCTTAACTGATAACGACCGCAATAGGAAAGAAAGTCAGGGAAAATGTCTTCCTTTTCTGAAGAAGGGTGTATAACATTTCGGGAGACAGATTTTTACACACATGAATTCAAAATTGGTGGGAGGTATAGTTTAAAATAGAGTGAAGGAGAGTTTGTATTGTTAACAAGTCATTTTTACGACCGACCTCACTGAAAACAATTAAATTAGATAAAAATAGGTCTTTGCTATTAATGTCGTCAGATAAATTGGTTTCATTAAATGCAAGAGTATCGTGGGGGAGTTTGTAAAAATGTGATGAAGTTTTTGTACGCAGACGTCTCACATTTTGATAATACGGAGGGGCTAGCTGACCGTGAGTGAGAGGCTTAGGTCGTCAGGGCCAATAATAAAATATTTACAAGAGACGTTGGTTTTCCAGAGAAAGGAAGTGCATTTAGAACTTAAAAAGGGGGGGGGGCGGGGTAAGGAAGACGTATCATTTGCATCTTTTTTGACAGACATTGCATGACAGCCCAGAAGTTCGAAAAATTAATCCATTCAACGTAAGTAGGGAAACCTTCTTGGGATTTTATAAAGAGTTTAATGTTCGTGTTCATTTTACCGTCAATGCAAAGTAAGTACAGTTCATCATGCACATTGTCAGTAAATTTCCGGTTCCCAAAAAGCGACATTACATATCGGTTATCGTCAGTGTTGTGGTATCTGAGAACAAACACTATGTCCGCATAAATCAAACTTTAACATTCTTTTACTAATGAACTTGCAATTCCTTACGCCTTAAACAAGTCCCTGTGTGACAACTACAACTGACAAACGACCTTATCAATTGAAACCGAATTTCAAATCGTCGATTTGAGCAACTACGTGACCAACTGACAAGCTGTATTAGAACAGTAATTTCAAAGCATATAAAAAAAAACGAGAAAATCATAACAAACTCTAATATTTTACTCGTTGCACACCAAGGGATATGTAACATCGGAAATAAAAATTAAATTAAGCCAATTCAATATAGCAAACACATTCTTTCGTTTTCTTGAATAATTCAATTTATTAATAAACTCAACTCAGAGAAACAACTGGTGGCTCGAAGACAGTCAACATAGTAGATGGAAGCAGTTGACCGTATCGATCTCGTTGACCGGATGGACGTTTTCCAAATTGAATGGTCGGAGGGACCGCATTCATCTGAGGTTGTTCGGAAGAATCCACAATCGAGGAATGGTTGGGATTTAAGATCTGGGAGCATATGAAGTTTGGATGTAGTCGAGTGTGTTGATGTGAGTTCGATGAGTTTACAGAGTGTGTAAGATCAAAAGAAATGCGACTTATATTTGAAAATCTCACCACCGAGCTCAGCTTAGGAAATAAAGCCCTTTTTTTGTGTAATATGCTTGTTGTGTTGGAATATATGTATGTATGTATATCGACCCAAAAACAACAACTTTTCAGCACTGACATTCAAATTCGTTTTTAATATGTCAGTTAACGACATTTAGTACATGATAATGATAATGGCTTATCGTGTTTTCAATTAAATGTATATTTCCAGCTAAATTCGCACTCATACAACCCCAAAGCATAACGTTATCACCTCCATATTTTACAGTTAGTATCGTGTTGTTGGAGTGGATTGCTTGTCTAACCTTTCTCCAAACCTTATGTCCTCCATTCGATCCAAAAATATTGATTTTGTTTTTTTTTACTAAAAATTACTCTATTCCAAAACTCTTCAGAACAATTCAAGTGCTCTTTTGCAAAATTCATTTATCAGTGGCTTGCACCGAGGAGTACGAACATTGTATCCAGCACTTCTGAGAACGCATAGTTTCATCACTTATGTACATTGACGTTATTGTATTCAGCTATTTTTTTTATTAATTTTGCCGCAGACTTTTTTGCATCTTGCATCACCCCCATCACCATAGTAACATCCCCTCTCAATATATACATCCTCATAAGATAATCGTTTCTTACACCAATTTGCCCCTTTCTCAATCTCCCCTCTACCACCCACCTACAAATAAGCTTATTGTAGATTGTTGAATTGTAAATCACATATGTAAATTATTCGGAAATGAATTATCTGTTTTTGTTTAAAATGCATCTACTCCTTTATTACGCGCATATCCTAATCATAAATTTGGTAATATTTCATCACGAAATTAATTCTATTTAATTGCACTCTCGTAGTACAGGATGCAATGCAACGTATATTCTTCGTAAGGACACAACCCCTTCTAAGGGCAATTTCAATGGATCATTAATATCTCTGCCAAAATGTATGCAACAGAAACATAAAATAATTTTCAAGAAAAATATATTTCTAAGAATTCGGCGTTTTTTTTATATGGACTTTTTTCAGTTTTTGAACACGAATACCGTCTAAACTAAGCCGATTAGACCCCCCCACCCATACAATTTTTTCTCAGTCTCATTAAGATCTACAAAACTGCATCACTCAATCGAGGGGCCGCAAGTATCGGAATCATGCCCCGAAATTCATTGGACGTTTCAGCATGTATGAAAAGGCTGCTGAACTGCTGCAGGACTGAATCGGCTAACAATGTTATTCATCCTCCCACTAGCTCAGCCAAGAGATTCCGAAAGAATCATGGTTTTGCGACCAGTGATAGCGCCAATCTGAATGCTTTTATTACCATTGCCTTTGGTCCAAGTACAGCCAAAACAGAAGGAAATTTCTTAAAACATACAATGGGGATAGCAATAGCCACTGTACGACTGGTGCAATGTCAGAGAGATTAAGCCTTCCGGAGAACGGTTTCTGCACCATTCCTAATTTATATACATGTACCTAAAATGTATACAGCATCTTCCTACTAGGCACGCATCCCCCACAAATCATTACTTAGGCTGTGTCCTTCCCATCATGCAATCACCAAGCATTCAATTTTAAATAAAACCCAACTTCTGCATCCGGTCACAATGAAAATTTTCAGTAGAGAACTGAAACTGGTTCGTGTCTTTGAGAAAGAAAAACAGTTTGGGGCACTGTGATTTGATTTTGCTGCAAGCTTTTTCGTCAGCTTTCGAATTGAAATATTCTCGTGCCTGCAATGTATGAAACGGCTTGAGGCCGGGATAGCATTCGCCGCAGACGCAAAATAAATTGTCTTACGTTTTTTTTTTTTAAATACATTTCTCTCAATTTCCTTACAACCCGAAAAATCAAAATTTACTCAACATCTGACTTTTGCGTCAGTTTCCACAAAATGGAGGCGGTGCTAATCACCAGTCGCAAGAAAGTGCAATATGCCAACTTCAAAGTCATAGTTGAAAACTAGAAAACTAGGTCCAAGGAGTGCGTGAAGTACCTATGAGTTATGTTGGAAAACAGACTCTCATTCAGGAAACACGTTAAGTATGCCAGTAAGACGGTATCACTTGTGCAAGGACTACTCTCTAGAATCCTTCCAAATATT
Source organism: Eristalinus sepulchralis (assembly GCA_944738645.1). Taxonomy (NCBI): domain Eukaryota; kingdom Metazoa; phylum Arthropoda; class Insecta; order Diptera; family Syrphidae; genus Eristalinus; species Eristalinus sepulchralis. The sequence goes on along the minus strand of OX122885.1, from coordinate 31,189,276 downwards.
GGTGTTGCACGCAGAATCCTACCATCAAGAGTAGTCAGTTCAGTTCTCCTGTATGCAGCTCCGATTTGGGCTACAGCACTCAGTTCACGGCGACTGAATCGGATGATGACGTAAGCGTACACACTTTACGCAGTGATTTCAAGACCATTTCAGGAATGCTACCCATAGACATTCATGCAGATAAGCTTATGAGGATGTACCACCGAAGAACCCCGGACCGACATCAAGCCAAACTGATAAAATCCCCGTCATTCCCGTCATCGACACCTGGACATCAAGATCCACAAGAGAGAGGAACTACTAGCTCTTACAGTTCCTTTTGGGACACGGCGCCGGCAACCGAAAACTTCTGTACAGGTTTGGGCACGATAACTCGCCGCAATGTCGACTGCAGCCGGAGGAGAGACACATGGTAAAGTTACCAAGGGCCGACAATTTCATCCTCTACATGATGAGATCTGTAGAGAACTGCAATGAGGTATGCTCATGCATAATGAAAGTGCTTTCAAAACAGAAACAGGCTGAAGCTGAAGGGACTTCCCTTCAGAGCATACCGTAAGTCGCTCCCCTACCCTGCGAAGTAATATCTAATGGCAGTTCCGTAAGGTGAGTGGTTGAAGTCTGCAGAGTGTGGATTAGCACGTAGGCGTTTTCTCGTAATCGACTATATCGGGTTGCGTTTACTGCATGCTGATAGTATCTTCGAAAGATTACCACACCCTTGTGCGCATTACATTAAAAAAACAAAAAGGTATAATGCTCGAACATCACGAAAGAAATTGATATCATGGAACTTATATGCGATCCTCTCCTAATGAAGAACATCCGCCATAGGAGAGATAATATTATAGACCCCACAGATTTAACTGAAGAAAATTCAATTGTAATAATATTGTGTCATTGTCAGACAGTCTTCTTCTTCTTCTTTTATTGGCGGTACAGTCCGGGGTGGACCTGGGCCTCACCCAATATGCCTCTCCAGCCAGCACGATCATTCGCCAGCTGCCTCCAATTGCGCCCTCCAAGTTGGTTGACGTCCTTCTCCACTTGTGTGTGCCATTTCAGCCTAGGCCGTTTTCTGTTGCGTTGTCTCAATGGCTCCGGTTCAAAGACTTTTCGGCCCGGAGTAGTGTTGTCCAAACGCTGTACATGACCTAGGCATCTTAAGCGTGGTATCCGAAGTGCAGTGCGGACCAAGCGCATGCCGCCATAGAGTTATTCTGATCCAGATGCCATCAACGCAAACAGGACCAAAATCGCACGAAGAACATGTCTTTCAAAGAACTGAGACTGGGATGATGAAGCTGTTGTAATGGATCAAGCGGACTGGGAGGGAGAAGGACTGAGATGAGCTGTTGTACAAAGCCAGTTTAGCCGAGGTAGATGAACTTATGTCAGAAAGTCGCATTTACTTCACACGTTTCAGACATTTCGAACTTGTATCCCATGTTTCCTGACAACGATTCCTTCAAATAATTTGTTTTTCACAACGGCTGGATCCTTGTAACTGACTTAGGGAAAAAGAAAGAAAAGGAAAACAACTTTCTACTTTACAATACAATCTTTATTATAATTTGTTTGATATTTATACATATTTATATAATGTAAGGATAATAATCAACACATAATTAGCTTTATATATACGCCATGATGTACATGTGTGACGCGATTCTTGTGAACTCTCAATACACGATCATTCACAGTAACAATAGATCAACATTTAAAATTGATTTGATCTACGAGAATTAAAACAGTTGATCTCGTTGTGTTTTTCACACATATACAAATACACGTTTGTATACAACTTACAGAAATTATACAATGTATATCATGTTTTTTTTTATGTATGTGGCATTTACTAAGGCTCACATTACTCATTTCGTGTTCTTATTCATATCAAGTCTGCGCATCTGAACAGTAGACCCGCTTATGTAGTATTCCTTGATTTAATTGATACTTGAGCGTCCTTCGTTAAGGAACGCACTTGTTTATTTTAATTGACCCTAGGTGATACGTTTATATATATATACCTTGCGTATATATATACGGTTAATGTTCAAAATAAAAAATCATAGAAACATTAAAAATATACAAGCCTTTTAACTAGTGTCTGGAAACCATAAACTAAGCATTCCTACAATTATTTTATACGTTTTTTTTTGGCATTTTTTTCTGTATTTTTTTTATTTTAAAGCAGGTATCAGGATTCGAGGTACGTTAGCTGGAATTTCGGTCATCCCAGCCGTAGCCTTTCTTTGGTATTTTTGCATTTACGTTAAAATATGTCATTTGCCCTTTTGACTAAACTAATGGACTGAATGCGTCCAAAAAACCATTGCCCAAACGAGGGACAAGTTCAATAGGACGCTTTATTTGTGTAAATTAAAGTGAACAAAATGAATTTATTGCACATTTCCCGACTAAGAGCAAACTAAATTAAACTCTTCAGGTAAATACAAACACAATCGTAAGTGTTTTGATTTTTTTGTTTTGACACATTTTTCTTCAGCGATATGTTGTGATTAAAAATACATCTAGATAAATTTGATATTAGTTTTAACATTTACGATAGGCTTCAGTGGGTATTCCATGTACATATACATTTCCAAATATCCTTTTCTAATAGTGTATTGTCAACAGTCACGAGTACTCAATTAATTTACAACAATATCATGTATGGGTACATATACATATATTCAATTTAATAGATAAACATGGTTTAGTGAGGAAACAAATACAATAGCAACATTCATTAAATATATATATATAATGTAAACTTTTTTTTAACTTTTTTTTGCATAAACATTATTTTGCTTTGAAATTCTTACAAACAACTCAACGTGAACGTAAACAATTGTGATAGACAGCTTTGCAATAAATAAGCAACAATGGTTGGATTATATGATATGCTTTTACCTTAAAGATACTCCTTGGTTGGTTTGAGATTCGATAATACATACATTTATTATTTAAAACATTATGTATAATAACAGCTTATTTTTGAAGTCCTTTTTTTCTTTTCAATTATAAATAAGTTCTACTCAATATTGACTGATGTGCGGTGTGAGTGAAGTGAGGATTTACAAGTCATCGCCGAGACGGTGGATTTCGTCTAACATGAAGTCGACGTCCTGTTCGGTGACAGCTGCTGATGAGATAATTGATCGGAAGAAGTTTGGTCGACGGTCATCGGGTTGGTAGCCGACCATGAGATTGCCTTTTTGCATCATACGTGCCTTGATGGTAGGGCAGATCTGTGAATGAGAATTCATTAAAAATTATTGTGCGGGAAATAATTTGTGCAACCAGTTTCTGATTTGCGGAAGTCTTAATATTAGTAGTAAACTTTGATTTGATTGTTCGAATTTTTGATTTGCTATAACAAAGGCGGAAAGTTCTACCCAGAAGTCGAACATAAGACCGGCGTATGTCGAAGCACATACTCACTACACCGCGGCGGTGGTCACTACTAATACCTTTAGATGAGATTTATGTTTTTTTTGTTTTTTTATCCATTACAAAGAACCACAATATCAATCGCTCTTACCGTGTTTGAAATTCAGTATGTTAAAAACTGTAGGAAAGATTTTAGCTTTTCTTCTTTTTTAAAACAGAAACGTCATTTAGGAGCTCTTATATTTCCTCACATAAAAGGAAATCGATCCAAAAACTATTTAAAATATAATTAAATTTTTTAATTCTTCAAATGTCAATTGCTTTCTCAGCTTTTGAAATTCAATGTCTTAACAATTACAGGAACGACTTTAACAGTTTTTCTTTGTGGCTACAGAACTATGAAAATGTATTTTTTTGGAACAAAACTAAAACTATTATCGAAAGCAGGAATCTCTCTGTTTAATTTCTAATTGTTTTATATTTATGTTTTTTTAAGTGCTTGGACACTGCTTAAGGAATAAAAATGCATGTTCTCCTTATGACGGTAAAGTATATAATGTCAATTAGAGAATGAAATCTCAGTTGTGCAGGTTTTGCGCGCAATATTATGTTCATTTGATTATTTGAATATTTATGTCTAAAGTAGTTTGTTATTGGACAGCACAGAAGATTATAAACAACGCGAAAGAGATTGGGAAATGTTCTGCAGTTGTAACGCTTATCTTCTCTTAGAGTGTCATTTTTTTCTGTGAGATCTGGCTTAAAGTTATGTAAACAATGATAAAACTACATTCTTGTGATATATTGAAAATAAAAGTTATTTTATTTCTTGTAACACTTGTTCTGTTTTTATTGTGCTCTATGATTTGGATCATATTATTGATTTATGTGTACAAAAAGCAACACAAAATTCAATTGTGGTTAAAATTCAATCTATTTTCAGTGCAGTTTCTTTAGCCGAGTTTTCTAGTTCTGTAAATCAATTTGTTAACACAGTGTGGCATAATCGACCACTGAGTCGATTTTTATTAAACACTTCATCGTACAGTTTGATGCATTATAGGACACAACTGCATCTCAGAAACTTTGTTATTTACAAATCATTCGTTTTTTATCTACTGTAAAAAAAATACCTTAACAAAATTTCTGAAAAATCTAATCACAAAAGAAATCGCAGGAGATATTTTGATTTGAGGGTTTTGAGATCCTAAAGCTTCAAGTTTTGTGCAATTATAAAGTATCAATTGTTCAAACGTATACAAAATGTGGAAGGAATATTTTATGCTATAATGCCGAAAGGTTCAGCAGCAGATTCGATACTTTTCAATTTGCTAACAACGTTCAAAGTGTTTTTATTGTCTATGAGGAGGTTCTCAAATTTCACCGTTCAAAACTGGCAACTGTAGGTGCACTCTATTCGTAATAGAACAATAGCACGCACAACACCAGCAGTTGAAAACAAAGCCTTGGTCCGTTGTGTTCTCTAGTTGATGTTTAAAGGCGGTTTTGAATTTTTTTATGTTAATTTTTATTTCCTTCAAATTAAAAAAATTCCAATTTCCCTTTTTTTCATTCAACATTGTTTTAGTGTAATGTGAAAACGGAATTTACTATTCACATTATAGTGTTCGCAATCCACATCCACAAACAAGAAATTAGCGGGTTTGCGAAATGTGCACATTGTGCTTTTAGGCATTTTACTGAAAGAGACCATAAATAGAATTTAATTTGTTCATATTTCTGAAAAGAGCTTCTTGTATTTATATTGAAGAATGTTAAAATAAGGTGAGTAGGCGGTTTACAAAATATATACTATTGCACTAAGTCTGATTTTAATTTATGCGAACCCTGTGTAAATGTTTCAGAATTAAATGGGTCGTCGTTAATTCGGGCTTGATGTCATGTAAAATTGTGTAAGATACATTACGGAGCTTTATATTAAGGAGAATGCTTCGAATAGAATTGTTGTTGTTTTCTCTGTCAGTCACCTACAGAAGATGCATTTTTTCTAAAAAAAAAAATTCATTTTACAAAAATAATTCTATAAACTAACACAAAAATTATAAGATCCTTTAATTTGTTCTGTCCACGCACATGAACGTTTAGTAAACGAATTCGCAGTTCGACGCCCATGTGAAAGGAATGAGACTATTTTTCAAAGCAACAGTGGATAGTCCGTAATGACCGTACTGTCATTCGGAGGCTCATGCAACATTTCAAAACCCCATTTTTTAAAAACAGAATTTTTTGAAAAGCTAGCTTGTGGGTTGATAGAAAGGTTAGTAGATTTCAGGGACACTTTATCTCCAAGTTCGTGAATATTCCCGTTTATGACAGTGGTAACATTTTCCAGATTAAATACTAATTTTATTACAAGAACACAACGATTTCTTTTAAACAATTCCTCAAGACAACAACTTCTTACCTCCTGATCATATAAGAAATGCCAACAAAAACTTAAAAGCAAATGAAATTTACAATCAGACTTACCTTTCCAAGATCCTGCTCTTTTTTGCTGTCATGTGGAATTCCCCTTAATCGCTTTGGAATATACCAGAAGGAGACGTTCACGCACTCTGGTTCCATGATCAGATGAAATCGGTCAGACTGCTCCTTGATACGTCTCACTTGATATTTGGTCAAGTCCATAAGACGGTCCTGTTGCCGTTCGAAACCTTCGGTACCCTTTGAACGCCACTGCAGCCACAGCTTGAAGATGTCGTTGTGTCGGCCGCACTGTATCACTTTGTCGCCCGTATCGTAACTGATGTCGTACTGTTTGTCAGTCATGAACAAATACTCAGCTGACATTTGATTGCAGCTGATTAAAAGGCCCTGCGGACGAATGAAGAACACAGAGAGGGGGGGAAGTGAGAGAGGCGTGAGGGAAAAGTACATGTCTATTTACTCTTAAACACTTTTAAACAGATTTTCCCCCAGGGAGAAAATCCTCTTGTTCAGTTGATTGGCTCTGGTGGTGGCGTTAAAGGGCGCCTTCTGTTGGCGTTCCCATGATCGGCTCAAAATCGCCCGACATTGTTTCTTACTTAGTCGAAAGTCTTTAACCGTCATTCCGCCGGGTATTGGGGCTGAGTTTAAAGGTTTTTTGTTCGAGGAATATTTTAAACTTTAAAAACGAACGCTGTGCTGTGCTCTTGCAAGTTGGTGAGTAAGATTGATTGGTTTTCGCTGGCTGACTGTTTTCTGTACGGGTTTACGTGCGCCTTTTATTTTACGAACGCATTCGTTTCGGGGTAGACTTTCGACGACTTTTTCTTCTCATTTCCCTATGGCGAGGGTCTGAGGAAAGCCACCCTTGAAAAAAGCAAGGCAAGCGCACACAGCAGCAGCACACCACGCCGTGCCACATCACTTGGAAGCAATAACTCTGGAGAATTTTAATTAAAAATTCCTTGAATAACATTCCCTCTTTGAAAGGAGGCAAAAATGTCGAACACAACTGTGGCCAATGGTAACATATTGCAAATATGTTGTCATGGAGAAGAAAACTGCTGAGAAATGCTTTTTGTCGGCCATAAAAGCCCGTTGGGGTTGTAGTGGAGAGACTCGGCGCGTCTTGTGCCCTGACGGGCAGGGCTGACTTGTCAGAGGGGTGGCTTGGGATGCCTTTTGGTGGTGGTCTTGTTCGTTGAAAATATTTAGACTATGCTGGCGTTTGTGTGCATGCATATACTTACATCTTCCTTGAAGTGAATAGTTGAACACTGAAGAAGTGCACCCATGAGCTTGTGTGGATTCCAGGTAACTGAATCGGCTCTGAAATGAGAGACAAGAAAAAAAATATATCAACAAGTGCGCCTGTACCGGTGTGTAGGCTTGTGTGTGTTGAAGAACGCCCGCAGGTGCTAATTGATTAAATTAAACCAGAGGTTGCTTGAATAATTGATTTCTAAATATCCAGGGGTGCTGGCATCGAGGGTTGACAGCTGGAAGGGGTAGCCAGCAGTAGATGAATTTAAACATCCCTTTGGGAGCTATTTCTGGTGTGATGATTGTTTGCTGAAATCATGAACAGGGAGAGAGATGGGATGAATTTCCACCCTCGGCACGCGCTTCAGTATGCGTTCGCTTTTTGTTATCTTGTTTGCTCAGGAAGTGTCATTTTGTCGAGGCTTCTTCGGGAAGCGCACCCCCGTCAGTTTGGGGGGTGTGTGGAATCGACAGCTGAAGAGAAGGAAATATGCCGTTTGACGTGTGCCGTATTTGCGTACTTATGTGCTCAGTGAAACCGCTCTAATTGCAAACAGTGGCGGGAGGTGGGCGCACAAGTGTCATTCCTCTGCAATCACACTTAAATTTATCTCTGCAATTTTCTATAGCTTTGCAAGAACTGTGGCGTCTGTTTTCAGTTCAAAAACACTGCTGACATTTGCAAGTATTTTGTGTTCTCGTTTTTATTATATTATCCTTTCGTTCCCTTATGGTGTGATGGGGCTTTTTTATCTTTTGCCAGTCTGTCACTTGTCGCTATAAATCAACTTTATCTGATTAGTTTTTGAGATGTTTTTTTTCATACTCCCGAGGGCACGTATAATGTGTTGACAGTATAAATTTATCGCAAAAGGATTTATGAGTTTTCGGCCGCGAAAGGCGAGAGATGTGGCATCACGTATTTGGTCAAAATTTGACGAGCTGTGTGTCGTAAAACAACGTGACAATGAAGGTACTCGGACATTTTTATGGCGTTCGATATCTGCTTAATAGTGTTACGATATCAAAGCCCATTTTTTGTCAGAGAGAGTTTAATGTTGATCGATGACTTTAAATGAGGATAACTGTTTTGATGATTGGTAAAATAATTCAAATGTCGTTTATAATCAAAGTTTACCCAAACAAATTGGCATACAGTAGGTTTTAATCCTTAGTGGTAGAATTTATGAAGCATCACTTAAACATAATTTGTATTGTATAAACTATATATGTCTAATAATAATTAAGTGACACTACAGCCCACAATGGACTGGGGCCTAGCCTTCTACAACAACTTACTCGTGTTGTGCCTCCTACTGTTTTCGAACGAGTAGAGGGACCTTTTCAAAGACTATAGGTACTCTTTGAGTATTGTCAGCAACTCGAAAGAGGTGGTGCCAATAAAAATGCGAGATGTTCCGTCCGGGAATCGAACCTGCAACCTTGGCGTGTGAGTCGACGCACCTACCCACTACGCAACAGCGTCCACATAAACTATGCATGTCTTCACTATATGAATTAATCTCAATGAACAATATATAGTTTTGTATACATAGTTTAAAGACGAGTTGGGGGTAATATCAGGAAATCTAATATTTCAAAATGTCCAAAATCTTGAAAACTGAGTTCTGGGGAAACCGAAATCCCTGAAAACTTAATCCCGACAAGGATAGGAGGGATCCTTAAGTCGGTGGTGAATTCAAACTTCCACCACTTTTATTTTTTGGAGAATCAAATTATGTCAAATTTTATGATTTTAGGATTTTGGGCTTTTTCTTAATTTTGGATTTCGGCGTTTTGTTAGTCGTTGCAGACTGATGCAGACAGACTAAATCAAAATCGCCTTTGGATCTAAGTCTGATTCAAATGAATAACATGTCAAATGCAGTGCCAATATAAGGTAAAATATTATTAAGCGAACCAGAGATTATTGAACACATAAGAAGGTATGTATAAAATAATAATATAAAAAATAATTGTTTTAGAATTATTTGATTAATTGACTGTTTGAAAAGTAATTTATTTAGGATAAAAAGTTCCATACGGCTATGGTGCAGGAAAACAATCTAACCCAACTTTGATCTCGAGATGCTGATGCCCAAGATGTGCACAGACCACACATTTGTTCGATTATTGGAACAGGAACTAAATATTGCCTAAAGTTTTAAAGAACAGATAAGGCAGAAACGGAATCTGTCCTCTCCTGTCTATGTCCCTGCCGAACGTTACGTCACTGGTAAGACATAAAAACTGGACACATACATCATCTCATAGCTGAGATAGAAAGAATCCCTCAATTAAGATTTGTTAAAATGTGTTCTTTTAATTAACAGCGTAGGAATTTAGGCCGCGTATCGTCATACGAAAATCCCGTTTGTATAGTTGAGGCATAACAACGAAAGTACATGCTTTGGTAAAGGAAACAAATTTTACTTTGAATCCTTAGATCGTAGTAAACTTGGCAACTTTCATTGAGATTTTTAAGCAAATTCATATAAAATTGCATAAGTCTTCAACGATAAATTTGAAAAAATAAAGATAAATGGCATGGTATGCATCAGGGAATGACTTAGCTGTGTAGCTAATTTTCTAACCTATTAAGAAGAAATTTTGTTTCAAGCCGCTACCAACAAACGAGAAGTTCTATAGGCAGTTCTTTTGTTTTTCTATATTTTCACTTGTTCATTTTGATTTTAGGAAATTGCATGTAGCAATTTAAAAGTATTTTGTGGTTATGGAATAAAGAAGAAATCAAAGGCTATAAGCAATTCCTATCATGTATGGGTAAATTCGCGAACAAAGCTTATTGATGCTCTTGATCAGATACACAGAGGGATGAGATAAACAGTCGAATGAACTGCATTCTCTTTTCTCCATCAAATGGAAACGGGAGAAAGTACAAAGAAAAAGCGATTTTTTGCGAAATTTTTGTTTCCATCAATTGTACTCAATTGTCTCGGAATTTCGAAAATTCGGAATAATCAGGGAACGTAACAACGTTCAGTGCAAATTTTGGAATTCCGATTGGGAATAAGAAATGTTCTTTTTTTTTTTAAGTAGGCACTGATGTCACTGACAAGTGTGCCAAACTTCATTTTAAAATGCTTATCAAAATTTGAAATACGCATCCTTTTGTGAACAGATAAAAGTGCATTTGTCGATTTTTCATAATTCCTGAAAGTATTCAACAACAGAGTTTCAGAAGAGGACCTTGCAGCATATTTGAAGCAAGTGTACTGTTCCTACTTTGGAACTACTTTGATGAAAATTAATAGCATGGGAGGAGTATCGCATGGTGTATACGCCAGAAATGTTCAAAAGGCACCCTTCCCTTCTCCAAATGGACCAATATGACAATTTTCGACTTCTTCGAAGAACGTTCGACGGGTGAATGAAAATATAGCATATTCAATATTTCATACGCGGCACTATCTCAGCAATCCCGCGCACCTTCAATCGGCCAAATCGGTCGTAAACTTATGTTATCTGGTAGCCATTTTCAGGCGTGGCTCATCAAAAACCATTATTGGATCTATTTGACGGTCGCCACCCACGGAGTAGATTCGCTGATCTATTTCTGTTCCACAAAACAACAACGCCAAATATCGTTCTTCTTAAATTTTACTAAAATTCGCGGACACTCCTCCTTTCACACGGACAAAACAAGACTATAAGTCTAATTTGTTTGAAGTTCTGTAAATGTCACTTGTGATAGTGGGGCCATCGAGTGGTCTTGTCTCGATTTTGTTTTGTCCGTGTGAAAGGAGGAGTGTCCGCGAATTTTAGGCTAAGTACCTACCTACTATAACCAAGCATCTTCGTATATTTTTATTAAAACAGTTTCCACGTGTTTCTCTTTCAAGTCCCTACAGCTAAACCAAATTGAAAATCATATGCTATCCCCTTGGTAAAAACTGAAGCAATATGAAAAAAGTTAAAAAGTAAAATTAAATCACTGCCCCAAGTCGTTTTTCACACGCGCAACCACACAGCCCTCAGGTGTTCGACGCACACCTCGGGATTAGTAAGTCAATATTATTTAATGCACAAGAGCAGGGATGTGCTTCTTCGGAGTGGCACCCTTGCCGTGGCCCTTGACGGCTGGCGCCCTCATTCAACTCGAATAAGTGGGTAATTTATTTCATTACAAATTCCTTAATCCTTATGGCAAACACACTAAAATGGAATGCTTCTTGAGCAGGGGTTGTTGGTTTACATCAATCACATGCCGGCCATGGGGTGAGTTTCGTTCCCCAGTTTGAGTTTAAAATTGAAAATGCAATTAGCGGCATAGCGGTAGGCTTCGGTCCTTCGCACATACGCACATACGCATTTAATTTATGCCCGATCTGGGTCCTTGAGCAGCAGACAAAAAACTACAGAAATCCTTTAATTGAATTGCTTTGCGGGCAAGTTGGGGAGAGTCTACTCTGGATTACGCAAATCCCACTTAGTGAAGATGTATTGGCATATTGCGGTCGACGCACTCTGCATGTAAGCCTTCGCTTTTAAGTCGCGCCCCCTTTTGGATTAGCATATCCATCAGCTGATGAGTTACGTCGACGACCTCCTGTAATGCATCTTTACCACAAATCGCACTATTTTACACTTGGCCCTGTCATTGTTACTGCTGCAGGATTGATTTTGAAAATCATTAGTGCCGCACCGATGCATATTTCTAATTCGAACAATGCTCGTACAACTTTCCCTTGGTTACTGCACGGGATGTGTGTAAACCCAGCAGTGGCAAGAGCAGCAGAGGCAGCATGGCGATGACAAATCATCCGTCAGTGGCAGCTTCGTACGTGAATGAGTGAGAGGGAGAGCGTGTGTGCTTTTGGGGGGCGAAATTGCTTCAACACTGTAGTCCTGCAGGGGAAGGCGAAATGGTGTGGATACTGTTTTTGATTAGATGGCAATTACTTGCAGACTTTGCTGTGATTTATGAGAGCACTCATTCTTGTGGACAGACACATTGTTCGGTAACCGCAATTTGGCCTCCGGCTATTGACCATCTGTGTTCTCAATGTTCACAGTATTTTTTTAAACAATTTTTTTGTTCGTTTTTTTTTCTTTTTCATCGTCCTTGATGTCCGCTTGAGTTTTTTTTTTTACTGTGACATGAGTGGTGGGGGTAGAGTGTATTTGGGATACAGCATGCGGGTTGATCAATCTTACCTCTCAATTCCTGTCAACCTTGGGTGACGATATTTGCGCGACAGAAGCAAGCCTCCTCCCCAAGCAGCCTGTTTTGTTGAAAGAGATGAAAAAAGAAATTTGATTATTTTTGAATAGTGTCAACGGCATTTTTTTATTCAAAAAAGGAAAAGGAAACAGAACGACAGACAAGTTACGTTAAAGAGGAAGTCTCCATCCATGGTCTAACCATGGCACTGCTTTATGGCCAGTCACTTAGATTTTAAGCAGTTATTTGTTGTCCTGACAGATTAAAAAACGTCATTCGTTGTGTGTTTCGCGTCAATCAAAAATTGGTTTACTTCAATCATACACCAAATTTTGGAAGAAAGTGTGCACCAACTTGGTGTAATAAATGCATCCCTACATCTTAGTAGTTTATTTTGTTGAGCATAAAGGAGTTTTAAAAATATGCATCAGCGAAACAACAAAAGAACAAGGGATCAAGTTATCAGTCCGGCAGTTTTTAGAAACTCGACCGACTGACACGCTACATCATTGAGATTCAGATGTTTGGTACTGAAGATGCAGACTTTTCATATTCGTATCAACTTTCAGTTTGATCTTTCCTCCACCAATTTGTGTGGAAACTGTAGTACGGTAGCACGTTTGAAAAAGAGTCTGACTGTAGGCTATAGAACGTCTAAAGTCAAAACTTAACGGTGTTTTCTATTAGATTCTTTGCTACAGAAATAAATTGCTGCCCAGGATAATTTTCTGCTGAAGATAAATGTTGCAGAATCGTTTCTTTAGACAACCCTGCTTTTAGATACAGGCTGGGCGAAACTTTTTTCTTGTTTAAATGCAACAAAATTAACAAAACTATTTTAACAAATTATGGCTTCCCGGCTAAAACCCGTCTTGATAATTTAAGGCTATAGATCACGGATTATATCGCCCTGTAGTGCTTGAACCTTTTTTTGGATTATTGGCATTACATGACTCCTTCCCTGTTCGCTACAAAAAAAGCCCAAAGGGGTCAATTGAGAAGACCGAGGCGGCCAGTTGACATGGCCAAGACACATAACTCACTTTGAAAATAAGTTTTCATTATTTCACAGAGTTGATCAAGCGTAAAGTGATTTATTTCATTCCGCGGAGGAATAATATTTACTTTCTGTCAAGATTTCGATTGGGGAACATTTACCGTTATCACTATTTTCTCCAGTTAAGAGGCACATTTCTCACTCTGTTGGTATGTTAACAAACACAATTAGCGCAGAAGTGATCAAAGAGTAAAAGTGAAAGTGATTGTTTGGTGTGCTGTTATTGATTTATATTTCTCCGAAGATGCAAATTGGCGGACGATTGTATAACAGATAATTCAGAGCAATATGGTTCAATGATGATCTTTTGTTTTGGCCAGCGATTGAAGGATATACATGAATTAAGTCAGACAACACTACCAATTAAGCCTTCAATGCATAAGAGGTTGCGTAATTTCACTTTAAGGTAATACGATTTAACACCGTTTTTTTGGGGCTTCGTAAAACACCGTGCCCAAGTTAATATTTTTCTAGACTTCTAGACGCATTCAAAAGCAATTTTGCTCAAGTATAGATGAGGTACCACCAGAAATGTGTGAAAAAGTGGTTCAAAATTACTTTAAAAGAACACGCACAAATAATTCGTTCCTTTTGTCAATTGTATGTAAATTCATTCTCTACGAATGGTAGGTGCATGTACGTAAATATTGACGTTCTGCACTGCCACCGTTTATGCTTTTGCATTCCTTTTTTGGATCAATGAGAGCTATCGAAAATTGCACAAGACTCAATATTTTATGCAGTGAACTACTGTGAACTTAATGAATTAGACGAACGAACTAGTTCAATAAACACATGTGAACTAAACGGAGAGCTCTCGAGACTAATCTCAAATGCGAAAGCCAGTTGTAGGTGATGATTTTGAAACACAATTCCATTCAGATAACTACATTTCACAGCCGAATCGAAGTCAAGAATATTATTGCACAAAACTACTTCTGGCATAAAATTTGTGAGTAGCTGTGTTTTTCTTTAGTCCCATTATCACAAACAAGTAATTCTTACATAAGCTAAAATCAGGAAAGGTTAACTTAAAATAATTCTACTTACATCGACATGCATCCAGCAGTTATGACGTTGACAGATGTCAGCAACTTCGTTGATTGGGTCGAAAGCTCCCAGCACTGTGGTTCCAGCTGTGGCATTCACAAAGAACGGCACGTAGCCCTTTTGCTTCCTTTCGATAATGAGTCGCTCCAGCTCCTTGGTAATCATGCGTCCCCTCTCATCAGACGGTACTATCACGCAGTTGTCTGTACCCAATCCGCACACAGCAGCACATGACTTCACCGAGTAGTGACTCTGATCTGAGGTGAACATCACCAATTGTCCGGGTGAAGCGCTGGCTCCGTGCTCTTTGTAGCCAGGGAACATCTTGTGTCGTGCAGCCAAGAAGGCATATAAATTCGAAATCGATCCACCGGGGGCGAGAATTGAGTCGCCACCATTCCAACCGATGATCTCCCGCATCTTCGACAGTACGACGTTCTCCATTAAAATGAACACTGGAGCAATCTCGTAGGTGAACATGTTCGTATTAGCAGTGGCAGTCAACCATTCACCGGCCATTGAGATCAAGTCCAATCCGTTCGACAACTGATTGAAGAAATGTGGATGTCCTGTCGGAGAGCAAATAAAAGCAAACACATACATTCACATAAGTACAAAAGAAGTTGATTGAAACACGGGGAGAGATAGAGGAAGCAATTTCTCGGCATATTAGCCACGACTACGAGAGACAAAACCTAGCAGAACAAACGAGGGTGGCACAGTTCACAGCAAATGTCCCGGAATAATCCTTCGAAATTTCGTTTTCAGTTTGTCGTCGTCGACGACGTCTTGTTCGTTCGACAAGATACAAGCTAATCTCCAATTGAAGGATGCCCCGAATCTACAACACATTATCTACTTTGTTGGAGGGATAATTATTATAGCGAGCGACACGAGGTTGGCAGTAATCCCTGACGTTGGATAAGGCTAAGCCTGATGGACGGATCCTCTGTTGGAAATTATTTTTAATGGAGCCGTGCGGTGTAATTTAATAGTTTCACTCATAAGCCCTGGAATAGATAGGCGGGATTAGGGTGCGCGAAACTTCCCATTCACTTGCGTATCTCAGTAGTTGCAGTCGCTTTCCGTGCTGTGCTGTGCTTCAGTTGGCTCTATCCGGGCGCCTTTATAAACTCTCTTTCGATTCGCTGCTATTGAGACAAGCAGTCTTGGCGGAAAAAATTGCTTCCATCGCCTGAAACAAAAGGCACAACGGATAACAATACGAATCGGGTGAATGCTTCGCTGGAGAGGCGAAGAGAAGGAGCTGGTAAAAAACCCTTTTTGTCGATGATTCATTCCTGCGTGAATTGAATCGCCCATATGGCCCGTCCGCGGCGGCTGTCAGCTACGAACGGCTTTTATTGATCAGCAGTCAAACATTTCAATTATCCACCGAAAGGTAACAGATAATCAAATGCTCATTTATTGCAGCTAATAGGAAGGAAAAACACCCAATCCCACCCCAACCGCCGACGTCGGATGGGTAAACAAATAAAGATTCGCCCTCTAAGCGCTCTCAGAGCAACCCCCCATGGAATGGCAATGTCAATTCACATTTTGGGTGCCATAAGTCGTGTGATTAAAATCCCATTGAAGAGGAAAATCTCCCTCCCTGCTGTGTCCGGAGGCAGGTGCTGGGGTGGGTGGTGGGTTACAATGCACAACTTCCGAATCCTTTTTGATGGAAGACATTGGGCTCTAAGACCAGGGGAATCCCTTATTTTTTCCAGCCTCTCTGTGTGCGTGTGTGTGGTTGGTTGGTGTACTTTTTCCCAGACAGCGTGAGGAACATTTGCAAATTGAAATGTTGCCACAGATGGAGAATGTCGAGTCGACCTTTTCCTGCTGCTCCTTGCTCGTTGTTTTTTTTTTGTGCAAATGTGTGTCTAACCCTGCAGTACGTTGAAGGGGGATCAGTGCAGCGAGTCAGAAAATAACAACGGATTTTGATTAAAGCTCCCTTTATGGAGTACTCTGGAATCTTCACAGGAGGACGATAAAGTGGATGTGGGTGATGTGACGTGGGTTGGGAGAGGCTTGCTCGGGCAATGGGCGATGGAGAAAAAATCCGGAGGGTTGTTGCTGGATTGAATTTTATGAGAGATTATGGATCATAAATGGTTTCATTCTTTCAGATTCTTTCGGATCGGAGATTGCGGCGCTCAAGGATGACATGGGCACATGCATTCAAAGAAATGTGCGCACTTCGTTGCTGAAGAATGCGTTTGGCTGTATGTGAGGGTGTTATTTCAGTGGATGGCTAACACGGTTCTGTTGTAAGTGTGTGTCTTTGGTGATGAAGTCAAGTGTGATGCCTGTGAAAGCAATTACATTGTTGGACCATATGTGAGTACTGAGAAATTGTTAGTCTTTGCGCGTAAGAAAGACGATTTGTGTCCTAGAGTAGGCATTGGGAATAGTGAGAAATTCCTTTTTTTATATAAAAATTGGGTTATTTTAAAAATTTAATCACTGATGAACTTTTCGTCAATTGATGTTGTAGAAACGTTTGTATAAGAGTAGCGTCTTCGAAACAACGGTTTCGTC
The DNA here is from genome assembly GCA_944738645.1 of Eristalinus sepulchralis. NCBI lineage: Eukaryota > Metazoa > Arthropoda > Insecta > Diptera > Syrphidae > Eristalinus > Eristalinus sepulchralis. Next base: position 31,172,327 of record OX122885.1, on the reverse strand, counting down.
TTATTTGCTCCTTTTTTTTGTTTGGGACGCCATTTAGATTCAGTTTTAGAGTGCTTCTAGAGATTCGTGGGCGGAGAAAGGCTGTAGTACATGTAGATAGCTTCCCCTGTTCGACAGTGTCTGACTGATGACTAATTTCTGGTTATTCTTAAAGAAAGGTATATTGTGGATGATATCGCAAAGTTGTATATAAGTGTGTATGTATATGTAGCAATGTTAATAAATGCATTTAATATTATCTTCAATCTTAAAATCGTCGATTCTTATGGTAGGCATTTGTTTATAGACGTCCCCCACCACAGGTGAAAATATTTGGTGAATATACTGTGATCATCCATGAAAGTTAACTTTCTGTGCAATGAGGTAAACCATCCAGCATCTAAGTAACATTTTGACTTTAAATTAGTTGCCGATAATCCAGTTAAAGAGCGAAGACAATCTTCACTGATGTCAATAGTTGTCTAAACTACAGGATTTTAAAATCGGTAACGAGATAAGATGTCTTGGCTCAAGTGAGGACAAGATAATTTAGACACATATGTCTTTAAAAGTTATTTATTACCTGAGTGACATCGGTACTGTTATTAGGATCAAAAAATAAGGCCCCATGTGCATCATCAAGTATTTTTTTCTTTTGGAAGTGACCTCTGCGCGACTACAGTGTTCGCGCAAACTTTTTTATATATACTCGATGCTTATTTTTTCATGAGCAATTCTAGATTGGGTACTTGGCATGGTTTTTTTGAATGCCAATTTCAAAAAATTCTCAGCCTAAATTTTCACACTGAAAATTTGGATTTTAGAAGGCCAACAGATGAACATACCTGCTCTGCTTGCTTTCACTGCTATTTGCAAAACAGAAAAGTTGTAGACATTTTCCTTGGATCGAAGCGGCATTTTGTTACACACATGGCACCTTAAAATTGAGACTTGTTTTTCGATTAATCGACCCTAACCACGAAAAATTATCCTTCAACTGAACGTTTTTTTTTTTTCAAAATCTGGTACACATTGAGCGTAAAAGACGAAGCATCTACTTACTTTTTGTTCATGGTCAATGCAATTGTTTGTTTCTTGAGGCTTGGATTTTCTACATTTTTGGACTTTTGTGATACAACTTCAGAAATATTGCTCTCCTTGCATTCGAGAGTATATTTTCATGCGCTTAAGCGGGCAAGAAACCTCACATTTAAAACAAACATCCTTCTACCACTCTTCTTATCGGTCTTGAAGAGTTAGGACTTACCTGTCATGCTTTGTCATAGATTTCGGGGCCAAAAGTAACACACTACGGGTCAGATGTGACTGTTGGAGTTCGTACTGTTAAAATGCTGAGCTCAAAATGTTTACTTTGATGCCATAGACGCTTGTGGAGATTTCGGACAGACTGTGCGGTTGAGTCCCTTGTGGGATCGTTGTGGTTGTTTAAACTTAAGCCCCGGAGATAGTTGGTGGCAACTCCATCGAACTTTGCGGAGACTTATTGCAATCATGTCCGAAACCACAAAAGGGAGGATGTGGTAAAGAGGTATGTTTCCATAGTAAGGAAGAATGAATGGTTTTTGATACAATGATACAAGACAAGAGGATATATATTTTAAATGTCCTCGTAAGCTAATCAGTCAAGAAATGTGTTGAACGACTAAACACCGTTTGAAAAAAGGGCACTGGAAAATGTAAGGTCTTACCCCGAGTGACTTCAGCGGGGCCGCAAATGCAAGCAAAAATCTGTAGACGTTTTAATTTTCTCTTCTTCTATTAAATTGTATGAATATCTGGACGTATCTGGTTAGTTTTCTATAGATTTCATGAATTCAAGAACGCTGTTGTCTATAATTTTCTTTCAGGTTTTAGTTGGTTACGGGGTTACCTCACTTTTATGCAGTTATCTCTTTATACTTATGTGAGGGTGTTGCGACTTCATCTATGTACACTATTATTTCTAAGTCTAAATAGGAGTTAATCGGCTAAACGTACACAAATCTATCCAAAATAATAACCAAATTCAAATGACATTCACACTATTTCTGTGCAAATATTTTCTTCCGAGTCTTCACAGAGAAGCTAATTAACGCTCTCTAGAGGAGATCAAATCTCTTCATCTGGAAAAGTTCCCCTATTTGTTCTTCAGTAATTTTCCATTGTTTCAAAGTGTAATTTAAATTAATGAAACTTAAATGAAGAGCTTGTGGTTAGAGGATACATAAATAAACAAAAACCCCACATCTCAAGAACTGCAAATACTCAAAGCAACCAAATGAATTCCCGATGAGTAACAATAGTATTCATTTGGAATTCCGATTTTATTCTTGCCACAAAATTCAATTAGGCAACTCACACACAAAACTCATATTTTCTCACAAGCTAGCAAAATTAATTGAATTCTCGTGCGTTTTCGGAAGTAAATGAAACTTGGAATTAAACAGCTCAAGTGTAGTTGTATTATGAAATCATGTATGAAAGCACAGATGTTTGTACGTGTGTGAACAATGTCTTGAGATTTACTATAAGAAACCGGTTTAGAAGTAATGAGGAGGGTAATGAGTGGTATGCTCTGGGATTCAAATGGCGGAGAGAATTTGAAAAACAAATGCAGGATTTGTGACATGATTCAATATTAGGTCTCTAAATCGACAAAAAATACAGAACCATGAAACTCACAATTCGAAAATGTTTACTGTTACAAACTTGACCAGTCTGCAAAAAAATTAAATATTGAAAATTTGAATTATCCGAACTACGCAGCATGCTAATCATTTTTTGGGGATTGTTTTTTTAGGTTTTGGCGTTTTGAGTATTTCGAGATATACCGACATTTCGAGTTTGGAATTGCGGTTAAACAACACGTTTTTCTAGTTCCGACTCGAAATCTCTCATCATGTAAGCCAACTTGGTGGGACCATCATTTCAATGGAGGATGTCTCCTATTGTTTTGTTCTAATATTTTGGAACTCCAAAAAAAAACTTCTATTCACAGCTGGACTACTGGTTTTTAAATTTTTAAAGTATCTTAGATGTACTGCGTACTAGAAATTATTCAAGTACAAGTTAATTTTAGATATCACTAAGTGATTAGCATTACAGCCCACAAGGGACTTTGGCCCAGCTTCTGCATCAACTACTCGTGTTGTGCGTGCCGTGAAAAATTCGACGTTTTCAGACCTGGAATCGAATATGGACCTTCGGCGTATGGTTCAACGCAGTTACCCACTACGGCACAGAGACCAATTTGAAGTTCATGCAAACATCACATTGACAAAAACATCAAAATCCTTCCTTGCATTTACTAAAGTTCAGAACTACAGATTTTTGGTACGCACAACCTTATTACTATCCTACATTCGATTTACACCTTAAAATGATGTACCTAAAATTAACTTGGCAGCATTGTACGATGGTATAAATCCAATGTACTTGTAAATGGAAATTAAAAAGTTGTTGTGCTCGTTTTTAGTACAGATCCAATCAAAACTACTGAAAAATGTACAACTCTGTTCAGACAGGAGTTGTGCGGTTCATATGCTTTTCATGGCCTAGCTGTCTAAAAGTTGTCCGTTTAATGTTACAGCTTATGCCGTCGTCCCGTTTGTGGTTTAACTTCATTAACTTCACCTTAAACATTTCCATTAGTTATTAAGTAAGAGGGCACGTTCGTATGACGGGCTCGTATTAAGTTTTGACCTCAAACTGATTGTACGTTAGTGGAATTGTACATTTTTGGAATACATTGTCAAACTGATTTCAAAGATTTCATAGAATGTTATATCAATACATTGTGCAAAGCTTCAAGATACTTTTAATTGCATCTATATTAATATTCATCTCCAGACAGACAGAATTTAAAAAGCAGATGACTTTTTTATTGAAGGCATGCTATGCAATCTTCACCCCAAGGTTGCAAACTCTGTAGAACAGGCCAAATTTTTGCAAGCAAACTTCAGGTTTGAAGTACAATTGATCGAAGCGAAGTTGCTTTTTTTTGGCAAGGCCTGGTATCTCTGGTATTATTGGAAGGAAATAATATATAAATAATTCATTATATTTAATTTTGTTCACTACAGTAAATAATTAAAGAAATTGAAGGAAGCAATTCAATGGCTTGAAATGATTAGCTGTTCTGTATCATCATGACAACTCCGGATCGAACACATCTTTGATGATGATGGACGAACAGATTCTAAAAGTTGTCATCCAAGCTCTTTTAGATTCTATCGGGTCATCATTATCAACCATATAGTCCAAACCTTGACCTTCAAGTAATTATTTGTTTCAGTCTCTGCACAATTCTTTCAATGGCGTAGTTTTATATTTCGTAGAGGTCGCCAAGGCATATCTGAATCAGTTCTCTTCATAACAATGCCAAAATGTATAAAAACGTCACATAGACGTCAAAGACATGTCAAATATCACATTTCTAAGAACGAAGTTCAATCAGGACGACTAAAGATAGTTCGATCTTTTTGCCCCCATTTAAAACTTGTTCGTTTCAACTTAAATTAAACCTACCGACCTAAACGCGTGTCTTCAGCTTACCGCCCTTGTTGTCCCGTTCAAGGGCTGGGAGTATTTCCAAGAGTTTTCAACCTTGTCAGGGTGTACGCGTATAACTTCCATGAGTCCTGTTTTCCCATTTTCTGCAAATAATCATTGGCAGCACATGCCACAATATGTACAACTCCATGACTATAAACGACGGGACGGTATCATAAAAAAGACAAATGTCAGTACCTGTATTCGCATAATGCAGCGGAACAGGACGCACCTGATAAGGCAGACAGGACATGACTTTTTTCCACTTAACGACTCGAACATGCATAAATGCTTCACCCGAACAGATCTGAACTCACCCTCACCGAAGCAACGTTCATAAAATCTGTTTGTTTTTACAGTCAAATGCTAATGTACATGCAGATGAGTAGCGCTCTCGCAAACGAAGATTTAATCAAAATTCCAGAGCTAACAGATTCTTTTTTATTTTATCGCATCCCTTGTTTGCTCAGGCCACTATTCAGCCACCCCAAAATTTCTCCAACCGGTGACGGGCGGCGCGACGTCCTCAAAATATACTTATCTCTTTTGTGGCCGGTATTAGGGTTAAAGATTCAATTGAAAATCCTCAAACAAAATGTGCATCCAAGGAGATAACCACATTAACGGCACCATTTTATAGCCCATTGAATCCAGAATCACACACAGTCTCTGATCCCTTTCACCTTTCATTTGCAGGCGATAATCCTGTTTATGATTTGCCGTCGGGAAAAGTAACACGTCGCCGCAAAAGTCGATGTTGGTACTTTGATTCGATTTTGGCAAGGTCCTGCTATGGCCTCGCCAAAAAAAGGGGTGAAATCCCCACTCCCAATAAAGCACCACGAACGACACGACCTTTGTATGCCGAGTCAAGCCATCAATCAATGCGTGCGGGGTAAGTTTCTCAACCATCCTCTGCCATTAATAAGTCGCTATTCAGCAGGAGAGACCGACGCAAAAAACTCAAGCATATTGTTAAAGTTTCTCTCCCCGGCACGAGCAGGAGCAAACTTTTGAATTATGGTGCGCCCCGAAAATTAAGGGCACTTCTCATACTTTTAATCCAATACCGCACGTGACCACAATAGCGTTATCAACGGCACTTCCTCTGGGAGCGATGCGGCTGGGTGAAGCCGCAATCCCTTTTGTAAACGGATGCTGATACCAGTGTCACCCAGGGATACATGTTGACGTTATCGAGACCATTGTCGGGGAGGATGTCTTGGTATCTGGCGCAGTGCGGAAATTAAGCACACAGGGAGTGAGAATACGTTTCAATTGATTATTTCAATAAACATCGTTTGTGGTTGAAGCACACTTTGATTGATTGATTAGATTGCGCACGCAGAGACTGCCGCGTGTCTCCAGGTTGAAGTGAGTGCTAATCAAGAGCTAATTAGATGGAGCTGTTTTGGCATGCAAGCCAAGTATACTGCATATGCCATGAATGGGGAGAATAGGAGACTTACCAGTCTTGACTTGATACTTCAGGGTGGTGGCGCAGTCTTCGACTAGCTGTTGAAGAGTGACAGCGCGGTCGGGGATCTCCAGGTCGAGAAGGCGTTTCATATCCTCAGGATGGTGAAAGTCAAGAACTTTCTCGTTCCGGTCATTGGTGGACTTGACGAAGTCGAGGAGAATATCGATGACCTTCAAGAGAAACTCTCGAGTCTCTGGAACTGCATTGACAGTTGTGGGCAGCAGATCTGCAAAGAGAGGAATGTAAATTTTATATGTGAGTAAAAATGTATTGTATTGATGTAATAAAATATATTAACTTCTTCATCTTGTAGGGAAAGGATTAAAGGTAGAGCGACAATTTTTAAAAAAGGAACGGCACAAAAACATTATTTCTCTAGGATGGAACACACTGTGTTGCGTTTTTCTTTTTTACTTCAACAATGTAATATTGCATCATTGAGTACTAGACCAGAAGCTTTTCATACACAATCGATACTCTTTGAGTGTTGTCAGCAACTCGAAAGAGGTGGTGCCGTGAAAAATGCGAGGTGTGCCGTCCGGGAATCGAACCTAGACTTTCTGCGTGGCGGTCGACGCACTTACCCACTACGCCACGGCGAGTAAAAACCAAGAGAAAAAGATGCGCAAGGCCCTTGAACCACTCACGCACCAGACGGTCTTAAAATTACACAAAAAACAAATAGATGTTTTCAAGACAAGTTGACAGAAAGGTGCAATGGCTATGCAATATGTTGCATTTTGTTGTCAATCAGGATTCCCCACTAAATTTGGAAGACAATGGACAAGACTGCAATGCCACTGACTACAGGTGTACATAACAATTTTGAGACTTAAATCACACCAAGATGATAGAATTGATTATCTGCAGTTTTCCTTGAAGCAGCTGGAGGTGATCTAAATCGACGCATGCTACAGCTCATAGGTAAGATAAAGTTGGCGAAAGGATGCCCGAAAAATGAAAACTAAGCGGCACTTTTCCGGTCCACAAAGAAGGAAAAAGAAGACCATCTATTTCCTTCGACATTGCGTACAAAATCTTCTCAGAACTTATATATTAAGGTCTGAAAACTTGAGTTAGGTCCTTATATGTAAATGTGAACCAGATTCGCACACTGTAGCAGATCTTGGGAAAGACTGATTATGTGCAAAATGTGGCTATGCGCCTATTCAAGCAACGCTTCTAGGCCATGCCAAAAAGAAACAGGAGAAAAAGAACCAAAATAAGGGAAATGATTTTTAGTTTTTTACAATTATCGGGTGAAATGTATAAATTTCTTTTTGAGCTTTTTCGAATACTGTATATTTTGTATAATTCTTTTATCTATGTTTGGCAAACACCCTATTGCTGGGGACATACATATCTAGATGAATTATCTTTTGTTTAACAAGATTTTTTGGAAAAGTACGTAAGGAAAGGGCTCTCTGCACTATAGAACTGCCTGTGCAAAAGACGATCAGTTTGAGACTCTTGAGCCTTAGAAATGGAAATGCAAAAGGACACACATACCCGCAACGGCACGGCGGCTCAGTTTGGTCACTAAATGTGTAGAAAGGGATGTGGCTTGAGTATGTATATTTATATCATAAGATCATGCTACGCCGAGGGGCCGCACCAAACCCAGTTTTAGGATACAGTATGTACATACAGATTTATGTATCAATAAATATGTAACGGGTGTTTTTTAGAGGTATAGAACTTCAAATTGACAACACTACTTAAACTGGCTGCCATTTTGTCAGCTGTTAAATGATTTATTTTTAGTTTGGCTTAGCATGAATAGACTGATGCTTGAGCAATGCTACCGAATTGTGCAAATTTGGCCCAAAATGAGTTTTCCCTTGATCTCAATTTTTATAAGTGCTGAATGGCCAATGGGTAACGAACTAAACTGTCGTATTTGGAGCGTTGATAATTCTAAAGTATATGTTGAGACATCGTTTGCATCCAAAAAACTATTTAGTGTGCTTTATGGGTAGTTTAAATATTTATTCCGGACTTTCTTAAAAACGTGCCGCTACTGAATGTTACAGTCAATGGTGACCACTAAAGAGCTATGATTACCGACTTTTTCGTTATCAATTGAACAACCACGATGTGCAGAAGCTGTGGTTACAAAAAGACGGCGCAACATGTCACACACCTCGTGCCACAATTGATATATTGAAGGAAATATTAAACAGCCGCACAGTTTCATGTTACGTATCAGTAAAATGGCCTTAAAGATAATGCAATTTGACGCCGCTTGACTATTTTCTGTAGGGATGTGTGAAGTCGCTAATCTAAGGCGAAAACGCAGAAAAAAATGACCACTTAAACGAAAACATTCGCCGCGTTATTGCCGATACACGGCCACAAATGTTGGAAAAAGGAATCGAAAATTGAAACTTCAGATTAGAATATGTGCGATCATTTGCCAGAAAACATATTTAAAATATATCGACAAATTTCATGTCAATTTAAAAAAAAAACATTTTTATTTTATACCATGCATACTTCTAAATAAATACACGCTTTATATACTCGTACGCATATTTGGCCATGCCACAAAAGGGGATAGTCTCTTCATACCCATGGCGATATACTGCCGATTAAGCCTTATTCATCCCAAATACTGTCAGTAACTGAACGTTAATCAATTTGTGAGACTTTATTCGCGTTAAATTTGATTTTCCTCGTGCGGTAAACATGAATTTGAGATATCTTAAATTTCTCCAATGAATGTTTATCTCCATATTACAATAACTTTTAATAAACGTACTCGATGAGCTTGTCCAAACCTGAATTTTTAAATTCTTAAAACTTCGATGTCGTTATTTTACCGTTTTTGGCCAAAAAATCTTACGTAATTTTGCTGTCTAGACGTTTCTTTTCAAAGCTTCCATTTTGTTGATTTTTTTTAACTTAAAAACCGCTTAAAACTTCAAAACTTTTCAAATGATCTATCAATTAATGTAGGAGTCCAAGACATTTCAAATGATGTTCAATCTTAAAATGTCAGACAGCAAAAATGCGTTTTAATTCTTTTCTTCAATATTTAAGGCTTTAAAACGAATATAACGGTAATTCGAAAGCAACTTTATGCAAATCATCACTTGGGAAAGAAGTCGTAAATTTAATTAACTCGTATTTACTGATGGTTCTAAATTCATAATTACCCCGCATGACTCCCTAATTAGCGCTTAATCACAAGTGAATTTCTACTTCTTGCAAGACTAACTTCAAAAGGCCTCCACCAAATGCTGTCCTTCCCCACCCGCTCATTTCACAAACGAATAATTTGTCTTTTATGCGTGTTAAGGAATTTTTAGTTTTTACTCTCAAAGTTTTCTCAATTAACGACGATAATTAAAACTACACTGTCGCCAGGGTTAATGCTCATAAAATACCAATTTCGCAAAAGTCCTGCACTCGATCCCCGATATCAACTCCTGACTCTCGTAAAAATCTCGATAAACTTTTACACGACTGTGTGACTCTGCAAGGCGGATGGAAGATGCTAACGTTCATTTTCTTTCGCTTGGCTTTTCCACCCCATAAAGAACAACAACAACATGAAAAAAAAAAAAACAAAAACAACAGCAGGAGCAATATCGACTACACCATTACCCTGACACCCGCCACTACGGGTTAGATCCGTGCGTCGTGGATTACGTTCTGCAGCTGTTACAAGCCGGTGATGTTGGCAAAATGGAGTCTAGTAAGTACCGCATTTATTTCTGCTCACACTGTTCGTGTTCCTAGCCATGGCGGGGGGTTTTTTATGCCATCACCATGAACACCATAGCACAAGTAGCAGCGCACAGCACCGCAGCATCACCACCAGCACAACCACTCTCCGATGCTGGAGCTGCTACTTGAATAATTGCTAATTGAGGATTTGGATTGCCCGCAGTGGGATTAAATTGTCGCAGTTAATGGCTCAGAAAAAGCAACTATTCGGCTCTATGGATGCAAATAACTGAAGTAATTCAAATTTATTGCATGGTGCAGGATTACGCGTTGGTTTATTGAATTGCCGAGTGTTTTAGTGGAGATGATCACCCAAAAACGACCCAAAATAGGGTACACAGTGCGAACAACTCGGTTGGCTGAAAGTGTATAACACATGCCACCCTGTGCCGCCCTGTGCCGCCCTGTGCCGCCCTGTGCCACCCAATGACACGTCATGCGTGCTCATCGACAAGCGTATGTATCTCATTTCGACGCAGGATATTGACTGCATTGGCTCGCAACTTTGTGTCTTTCGTTTCATTTAACCAGGCCGCGCCATTAATTGCGCAGAAAGGCGTGAAAATCATCTGTATCATTTCCGGGGCAAACTTAAAATTTAATTAAAATCCCGAAATCCCCGAAAGTGCAAAAAAAACATCGAAACGAAACTAAAAGCAGACACAACTGGCAAAACATATCCGTGCCGAATGGCGACCATAAAGCAGTCCGGACACACCCCCATCGCAAGAGCAAGGCAGCGCCGGAATCGCTGGCAATTAAACCCAACCGGCCGTGAAGTATATCAAATTGATTGAGGCTCCTGATGCCTTCTGAAGGCGGAGAATGGCGTTGCGCTGCGGTACGAAATCGTAAGCAAATTAATAAAACAATTCATTAGTTTGCTTAAGGACCACTGCTGATGCCACCGCACCAGAGCGCCACAGATACCGCCACGACTGTGGAACAAGAGTTGAATTGAATTTTGAAAATTACTTCAATAAATCAGTGGTGCGGTGCAGCTCTCAGTTCCACCCCCTACCCCAACCGGCATTCCACGGTTGGCATTCGTAAATTCCAGTTCACTAAAACGTATTTAATATCCACTTCGGCGCTGATCCACCACTGACAGGAGCAACAAAGGAAAACCGAAAAAACGAGTGAGCAACCGCCACCACTCTCCGCCCCGATGCCACAAACAGAAGCGGAGGGCGGAGAAGGGATGCGGCTAAGCCACCCCCTTTTCTCTGAACGAGCACCACTCGCATTCCAAGGGTAAATATAAAATTCCGCCGACATGTAATCGAATGTAATATCCTGTGACTAAACGGTTTATATTTGTACCATTCGCCGGGCGCTGAGTGTAATCTTTCTGACGTGAGGGGTGACTTTGTACCTTCCGCCTTGTGTGTGTGTGTGTGTGTGCTTAGATGGGTTGCTCGGTGGCTGAAATCTGTTCCATCACATGCTCGACTAAAGACAATTTATCACGAGCAGGGTAAATGCGTTGGACATGTGAAATGTTTACCGTTTTATTTGTTTAGTCCTCAGACTGCAAGTGGACGGCACTCGTGGGAAGGAAGGCTATTGCCGGGGCGAAACGATTTCGAGTGCACTTCTTGAAAGTGACAACTCGACGGCTGCCACGGCGGCGGCTATGGCTCCATTGCATTGAAGTGGATTGATCTTAAGAGAATTTTAAGCACCAATTGAAAATAAACTGTTTCCAGTTGACGCAGTCAATGGCTTCAATGGCAGATTAATGACGAAAAACTGCATTGCACTTTGGATCAATGGGCTGCTCATGAAGTCCAACAGGAGACTTTAGGATCTTGCAGCAATTGTTGGAGCTCTGTTCAAGGCAATGTATCTTCTACAGCTTCGAAAGTGATTCTTTGATACTACAGTCATAGAATTCAGCTTAATTATGCAATAATATTGTCCAGATAAAATTTCGTTTGAAAGTCAGCATTCAGAACTTAAGGAAGACGTCTTAGTGAATGGCGGTTATACATAGAATCACCAAAGGTAAAGTGCCTTTCAAGCGCTGACCGTCTTGCGAGGCAAAGGTAACATTGGAATGAATCAGCTGTGAGGAATAGTGACTGACATAAAAATGTGAACTTCCGACCGATCAGAGATCTTTTGTCCACGAACTAATCGAGAGCAGACTTCAATTCACTTTAATTCAATTGAAACTTTCTAGACTTAGTTTCTACTGGGTCGCTAAAGATAGAAGGATGGAACACAACAGCTCACCGATTTCGGTAATTTTTTATTAAATCCAGTTAATTGTTGATAGTGACCAAAATTAAGTATTTGCTTTGGTCGTAGAAGCTCATACTTGAATTTGAAAGGGACTTCTTCAGGAGGAAGCTTCTCCAGCAACTCCCCGTGTTGTGCATAAGTAGAAGGAGCCTTAAGTTCTATGCCGACTCCAAACGGCAAGATTTGAGAAGCTTTTTCATAGACAATGAGTACTCCTTGAATGTTGTCAGCAAATCGAAAGGGGTGGAAAAATGCGAGGTGTTCAGTCCAGGAATCGAACCTGGACCTTCGGCGCGTGAGTCGACGGACTTTCCCACTACGACACGGTTATCACCGTAAAAGCTCATATTCCTTCCTAATTTTACCAGAGGCTCATCATTTAGTTTCTTGAACCCAATCCTTGCTTGCCACTGTTTGCGAAGCTTCACCTATTTTAGTCTATGATCTTTTTTGCAGAATATTTTCGTACTTGATCCACTTTTCGTCGAACGTAATCATTCGCTTCAGAAAGGGTTCGATTTCGTTCTGTTTTAACAGTGAATGATAAATGGAAATTTGAGCTGTTACATTTTTAACTGTTAATTCATATGATATCCAAACATCGCACTTATTCAAATACTTGAGAAGTATTTTGTGATGGATGGCTAGATCCCTAGCAACGTCTGTATACGTTGTTGATGTGCTGATCTTGTTAATGTTTCCCATATGATTGATCGACCAGAGCGTATTTTTAAATTTTAAATTATCAGGTCCAAAATGAAGAAACCACTTCGCTTTTGTTTACTACTTACGCATCATCTCCGTAAACTTAAATTTTTTTTTCGTCAGCCTTAAAGCTTAAGAAGTCCCTTTTCGCATGTTACGACAATTTTTTACCAATTTTTTACAAACACCCAGGCTCAAGCTCCTACCGAAGTAATGGCAGACCTCATGAAAACCAAATTCTATGACCTTTTGAATTGTGTCCAGCAGACGGGTGACAACAAGAGGTAAAAATCATAATCGGTTACTAAAGTGGAAATATTGGAAAAAATATTGAAGGAACCTTGAGAACCTTGAGGATCTGAATGATTGTAAGAACTTTGGCGTTGATGTCGCCTCTAAGTCAGGTTTAAGACAAGACGACGAACTGTCATGAAACTCTCTCAACCAAGATGTAATAAAACCAAGGTGTGTTCGACAGTTGGTTGATACCGCCATATCGTAATTTGAATTTAAAACAAGTGGGTGACTGTAAACGAATGAATGTAAAACGATGAGGATAAGTTGCATGATATATATAGTAAGAAGGTATAGTTTCACTTTTTTGTTTTTCACTTAAAAATATATCTCATCGCACTTTTGAAACAAAATACGTCACGTCGTGACCACTCATAACGATCAACAGTGTCTTTACAACACACTTAAAACATCACACTAGAGACGACCGTATCATGTTCACAGGGCAATTTTTCAGACACGATTCCCAAGCCGAAAGCTTAAGCAGATTACATTGACATGATTAGACGAAATCAACAAGGTATTAATTGACATTAGAACCGATAGCTTTGCGGATGAAATGGATCCGGTGGTAAACGAGAACAAAACATAAACTAAGCCGTCATCGCAAAAGGACACATGGCATCAGCGTCTTGAATAGAGTGCCACAAAGAGTTGCAAAAACTTTAAGGGAGTTATGAGCTTTAACTGCCTCGACTTCGTTTTAGGGGATAACTGAAAGCAAGCGTAGAATTACTCTTGCAATTCACTGCTTATTGGGCCAAAATAACAAACGGTTTAAAGTTTTCTAAAAACTTAAAGACTTTCGAAAATATAGAGAAGTATTCATATATTTTCTTTTAATATTTAAAGGCCAACAATTTCTTCTGAAAATGATGCACAAAGTTACTTTAAATTGCTAACATACAAACATTTTATCCACATTGAGTTTGTTTTGAAGTCCTACCAACACTCTAGGATCATTTCACGCATCAGCTACCCGGAAACTTTCTTATTTGAAGCTCAAAATTTCTAAACAGTTATGTAAGTATGTATGAAGCTAACTTTCTATTAAGACGGCTGTGCAAACTGCAAATTGACTCCGAAACCTTCCGCAGAGTTCACAGCAACATTTTCGGACAACTTTGCCACAAATATCGGACGCCTGAGTGGTCTTACTTTGAATTTCAATAATCCATTTTCATTCTACAGTAAATATTGATTTTTCCTTAATTCCAATTTCCATTGTGGAATTTTCAAAGAAATGCATCCTCTCACATTTACTAGTATCCAAAAAGTTATTTATCTGTACATCGACCACTGGACGCTCTTGTAAATTTTCATGTGAAATGTGGTCTTTCGACAGACAGAACCAACATCCAGCAGTCCTTTTCGAAAATTACATAATTCACTTGTGCATGCAGTTTTAAAACGAATTCTCTTACCTACAAGGCATTTTCGTTAACGTGCAGAGTTATTCTGTAAATAGTTGCTTTCAATAAAAATATCGAAACTTCGGAAGTTTTTTTTTTTCAAACAATTTCCGAACAGTTGGATTTCCTTCGTTTGTGGAGCACATCTAAGAGAACACAAGAATGTCGGGAATGTGGTAAAAATGATGAGTTTAGGTTGAGAGGTGTATGCACTTCAAGCATTACCTCTTCTTCCGCCTAGCAACCTTATGCAGGTTTGCTCCACAAAACTATCTCTTGTAACCCACCGAAACTGACTGCTTCTGCAACAGAATTACATGTTGAACGTTTAAGGGTAATTTCGGTTTGAGGGGCGAGTCTTTAACTGAATGATTGCAAAATTGTATTTCTGTAGAGCATAAGCCATACTTATTTTCTCCGTGACGTAAAGCGTGCTTTTTTAGGTATAGAACTTTGAAGTAGAATAAAATTATGATGATTTTTTTAAATTGACATGAAATTCAATTCGAAAGATGATTTTTTGTCCATATAATTTAAATATAATTTCTGGCATATGACCGCCATGTCTGGCTCGGACGTATTCTAATTTGAAGGTCTAATTTTTTTTACTTTTTCTAACATTTGTGGCAATAATACGACAAGTGTTGGAGGACAACAATCACACATCCCCAAAAGAAATGGTCAAGTGGCGTTAAGTCGCACAATACTGAAGGACAATTCACGTCCGTTACATGAAACTATGCGGTTACCAAACATTTTCTTTAATTTATCAATTATGAAATGAACTGTGTGACATGTCGCGCCGTCTTGTTGAACTCACAGCTCCTACACAGTTGGTGAAGTTTGTTTTACTTCAGTTTAATTTTTCAACTTAAAGTCGGGAACCTTAAACATGTTAGGGTACAAAAAAATCATCCATGCATCCCAGGCTTCAATAAAGGAAAACGGAATTGTTAGAAGTTTCAAGTAAACATATTTTCCAACTTCTGGTTAAATAGCCTTAGAGCAATGAACCAGAATTCAACTTCATTATCTCCTTACAACGAAAACAAAGGACCATCCACAAAACTTATTTTTTTGTGATTTGAAAATCGAAGGAAGAATAGTGGTTATGAAAACTAACAAAAGTGTAATCAGTTGCATTTGCATATCGCAACTAGGTCCCGAGGGAAACAATTTTCTTGTGAAATATCAGAAACTTCACAAAAGCCATTTGGAACGCGTTTGGAGACATTTTTTTTTCATTTTTTTTCTCCATGCAATAGCTGTAATGTATTGTACAGCATTTTTCGGTTGCAACTGATATCTGCATGCATTGTGCCTTTTTCTGGGTTCGGGGGAGATGTGTGTGTTCTGCTTTTCGCGAATGCTTTTTACAAAAAAGAGGAAAGGATGCTTCTTTTGAATGCACAGAGATAGCGTGACAATTGAGGCAAGGAAACATCCTTGTTCATTTAAAATTGCATATTGTTCACTTTTGCGAAATACAGAGAGTGTTCATTTATGTGTATGTTTATGGTGGCGTTGCAGTTTACGAGGGACTAAAGGCCAACGACCTACAGTTGAAAGCCAATTCCGAGTGTTTAGTTTTAGACGATTTTTCTAGATATATAAAACTTCTGACTTTGGTTAACAGCTCTAGGAAATCGAGCTTTGGTGTTAAAGGTGGCCAGCGTACACAAGGCGGACTCTAAATATGATAATAGGTGTGGCATGTTTGGACACAATTCTGTTACGCTATCAAGAAATAATTTGAAAGGCTCGGGCCGATTGTGGACTGTAAAGTAGCGTTTTAAACAACTATTCGTGCTGTACATGCTATAGTTCCCTCACAAGAGCACTATCACATTATTGCCCACCCCAAACGGAAATTTTGAGACAATTTTTCATACACAATAAATACTCCTTGAATTATGGGGAAGGTGGAGCTTTGTAAACTAGGAAATAATCGTTCTTGGAACAAAGGACGTACGGCGTGGCGTTACCATTACAATTAAGTTTAGTATTCAAAAATCTTCTGATGAAAATTAAATTAAATTAATTTTCTGGGATTCAACATTTGAACTTTCGAAACTCCGAATGTCACACTCTAAGTACTTACAAAAATGTAGTTTCAATTTATATTTTTTTTAGTTAAGTTTTTAATTGATTCTAAGAGCGTGCTATTTCCTTAAAACGCTGGTACTATATCCAAGCGGAAGAGCATTTTATTGGAACTGTTGGCAAATTATGGGCATCCATTATTACTGAATAATAAATGAATGAAGAAAATATTGCAACATAAGTGGAATATTAAATCACAATGAATTTGTTGGATACCTCATCTTCATCAGAAGAGTAATTTAACACGCTAATGAACTCAAAAGAAAATACATCAAAACATCAGATTTTTAACTCTCCAAAGAATGTCTAGATTGAAATATTGAAAGCTTTGTCGAAAGTATTGCCAACCTTGTCGAAAATATTGTCCCAAGCGTAAATCAAGGACAAAAACAGTCAAATATGCACTATCTGAGTAAGAATGGAAAACGTCATGAGATTTCACTAATGCTCGAATATAAAGATTCGAAGAAGAAACGCATTGTTGAACTGCTAACAAATAGAATGACCTTTATTATGTAAATGCTATGCAAACTAGTGTCTCTCCTCTCCTGTCTGATAAAACTTTTTAATTCAAAATTGATGTAAACGCTTGTACTTAAAAGAGAAGTTTTATTTCGCGAGAGGAATTCTTGCTAAGACTGGATGAAATCTATAGTTGGAATATGTACTTTTCTATATGTACTTTTTTCATCGTTTTATGTTAACCAAAAGCGACAGAGTTCACAACCTCTGAAAAAGAAAAAATACATATTGGCGAAGAATGTATGGAGGAGATATGCCAGACTCCATGCTTTAGTCACTTTAGGAATTTGTGGGTGTACTTCACTCGCGCTATAGCCTCAAACCTCTACTTTCTAAAACTGAAGTTCCCACCTGTAGTGGGTGCATTTTTTACCACCGATTTTGTGAAATAATTACCATTCTTTTTCCCATACTCTCTTAAAAATAGAAGTGAAACTAATTACCCGAAAAAGGTGAATTTTACGCCCACTTTAGGTTGGAAATAACTTTATTTTTTAAAAGTTTAGTTTTTCCCACTTGTCTGTGGTTAGTGCGCGAGTGGTGTTAATACCAGAGAAGTTATGTTCCTGAAGGTGGTGGAGGTGAAAAGTTTCTTCATTTTTATTTCGCTAATTTGTCGAATTTTATTAATCTTGTGGGATAGTGTGTTTTTGGAATTCTCTTTCAATATTTTGGGTTTTTCGCGTAGTTTAGGTTCCGTCTGACTTTTAGGCCGACAGATGAGATTAATTGATTCACTTACTGAATACCATGAAAATGTATATTAATACTATTTCTAGCAATGTCTCTTCTTTAACTGCAGTTACGTCTTCGTAGTTAATTGCTGCATTTGGAGAACTTTATTTGAATGAATGAATGAATCCAATGTTATAATTCCAGGAATGTAATATCTGCCCAGCAGATAAGTAACCCGCTGTAATGTCGTGGCACAACCACACATTTTTTTCTTCCGGGAATATGGTCGTATCTGTCTGATAGATTTGTCATTTTCATTGTGTTGAGGTGTACCAAAATTACATTTTGTTATTTAAATGTTAATTCGAGTTGATTTGCAATGAAGCATGGTTTGTGGTAGCCGTGGCGTAGTGGGTAAGTGCGTCAACCCGCACGCAGATGGTCTAGGTTCAATTCACGACACCACCTCTTTCGAGTTGCTGACAACACTCAGAGTATCAATTGTCTATAAAAAGCTTCACAAATCTCGACGTTCGGAGTCGGCGAAAAACTGTAGGTCCGTTCTACTCATAAGAGAACAGTAGCACTCACAACACGAGTAGTTGTTGTAGAAGCTAGGCCCTGATGCCTTTTGTGCTATAGTGCCACTCAATTATTATTAATGAAGCATATTTTACCTTTCCTTCAATCTCAGCTATCTAACGAATATTCACCAGACTCACGGTATGGTATGATGTCTTAAGTGCTCAGAGCCGTTTGTGCTCATAACAAGGGACAGCGAAAGTGAGGGCACATTTTTTAAATGGCCAAATTTTCTAAAAAGTTATCTTCAGTCTCTTTAATGATTTAATCATGAGTGATTGCAATTTGCTCTAATAGGATTTCAAGATAAATATTTTATTTACTTTTCGAAAAAAGCTTACACAGACGTTTGATTTTTTTCTATTTCTCTGCTCCAGCCGATGACAATGGGGAATCAATCCAGTCACGGTTTTATTAAAAAACTCAATGACTGACCAAAAGAAAATTCTGTAAGAATGCGCTTCTATACGTGGACGCAGATGTTTCTTGTGCAATTGTTAAGAAATTCACTAGGATCATTCGCAAATTTAACTTAAACTGTCTCAATTCATTTCTAATCGTGTTTTAACATGTAAAAGGAGTTAGAAATTTAAAATTATCAGATTTCAGTGCAAGATGTGCAGGAAAGCAAATAAATGCCTCCTTAAATATTGGTTTAGGAAATAAATTCGAGGGGTAGAAGAAGACCTTCATCAGTTATAACAATTTGTGAATTATGTTTCATTTCTGGCGAAGACCGTCATCCACTTGGTGAAAAAATCACCCGGTCTGGTGTTAAGTTTTCCTTATGGTTGAGATATTTGGGATGAATAGGAAGAAATGCATCTAATCAATTTTTTTTATTTCACTATACTCGTGACCTTCGCCCGCCGCAGCGTGTTGCCAGTGCTTCCTCTAGAAAATGTATCCAGTTCAATATCCGTGTCATACAGAAATACGAAATAACCTTGAGTTATACACAAAACTAAAAGAACGTTCATTACCGAGAAATACATTTTCAAACCACGCCATTCGGAGTTGGCATTGAACTTTGTGTTTCCCCCTCGGCTGTTGATGAAAAAATTGCACGCTTTGAACGCATGGCTGCCCTGATTCTTTGGAGATGGTACTACCGTCGGTTGTAATAGATATACAAGTAGTTGAATTTAGTCATTACGTAACATCGGATATATACAAATGAATTCTCCAATGCTATTAAAGGCAATGTGATTAATTTTAATTTTGTTTTATTTAAATGAAATCCATGAAGGTATGCTCATCGCGTCAATAGCACAAATTTTCCTATTCACTTTCACAAATTAAAATCGATTTGCTGAACTTATACATTACGTAATCATTTCAACATGCAAGACCAAGTGAGTGTTTTGGGTTGCTTTAACAAGCAAAAATATCTGAACACCATAACAATTAAAAAAGAAGACTTCTAGGATTGTACAACTGAATTTTAATGTTGTATCCCGTTCAGCTTAAGGTTACGCAACCAAAGAACATTTGAAGAGGCTTCCTCTCAAAAATCGTTCCATTATGTGAAAACTTTAAGCATTCCACAAAATGGTTGATAATTTTCTTTAAGTGATATTCCCTTGAGAACCTTGCAACATTAAAAGCCATTATCGTTATGAGACCTCCTTAAAATTACTTAGAATTTGAGAAAATTATTTTTTTTTTGCAATTGTACGGTTATGTAGAACCCCTCACACTTATGACACCTACACAACGTAAGCTTACTCCATTTTTACACAACTTCCATTTGCAAAATGGTGAACTGTTCTGTACATAAGGTTCCCCTCCTTCGGTAGGTTCTGTTAATATGGCGTCTGCAACTGACGTCATTGATGGGGTACTTAACGAAAGCTTTCTTCTGTCACACATAAGCATATGTGATCGAATGTGTGTGTAGGACGCTCATACACAAGCATATCATGCAGAAAGCGAAGAGCCTTGATTTAATTTTGCTGGTGTTTTGTTTACATTTTGTAAGGACTTTGCAAAATGGGAGAAAAGAAAATGATACACTTTGTTCTCTCCAACAAATGGCTTCTGTGTCATTGAACGGTCAAAAATTGACGCCATTTTTATGGAAGTTCCAACTGTGCGCAGTGTAGGGGATTTAAAAGAAACGCGAATGTAGTAGATCTTTCAATTGAACTGGTTTTCTGTACATTTGAAAGTTTTCTTCTGATGGTACTTTGGACCAAAATCTGATTCGGAGTTGGATTATGTAACCGGGTTCACGTAACAATTTGAATTTTTTTGTTTTTCACTTACCGTAGGCCGTAAGTCTCCCAGTCTTGTCAGACAGCTTATAGTTGTTTGGATTCAGCGACATTTTCTCCTCTGAAATTTTCAAAAAAAAAAATGGATGAAAATTATATGAAATGTCCTGATTACCAAAGCTTTCAAGGAACAGAAAAAACAGCTAGTTAATTTAAGCAGGGATGTTGAACAAATCTGAAGCAAAAGCAATGAAAATGTGTGAATCGCCATGAAATTTGAATAAAACTAAAATGCAATGAATCACAATTTTTACTCAAAAAAATTTTGTATTGAATACGTTTCGCGTTGAGTTGGTTTGAGGTGTTTACGTCACGAACGGACAAAACTATATAAGGTCCAAGAGAATCCTGTGCCACAGGGTAACCGCTTTTGGATTATATATGTATCTTCTTGTTGTTGTTTCAATTTTTTTGTATGTGCTTTGTATGCATGCTCGGCTAAAGTTTGGTATTATACATCATGACCCATTTACGGACACAAGGGCACCTGAAGGTTATGATCATGTCCTTTCTGCGCGCAGCTCCGTGCGATGTTGGTGTGTTCGCCTACAAATTTCAGAGTGCGCATCTTCACACCATTATGCATGTCCTCCACTCGCAACGTCTGTATATAGGGGCCGTTACATAGACGTGAAGAGTGTGTGGAGAGAAAAAAAGCAAATGCCAATTAGTTTTTACGTAACACGTAAAAAATGGCGTCACAAGCAAAAAATGTTCACTTTTCAATTTATAGAATTTTGATTTAAACTTACAGGGTGGTACATACATTTAGATTTAGGAAAAAAAATATATCGTTTTTTTGTTTTTGTTTTTTTTTTGTTTATAAGAATCTTACCAATAATCTTGCGGAGATCTTCGATGTATTGCTTTAGGAAAATCAGTTTGACTGTTTTTCGAATATGGTGTGGGTGGAAAAAATGTTCAACAAACGTTTGACGTTTGATGTCAAAAAAGCAAAACTGTTGTTATTGTTGTTGTTGTCACAAGTGTCAAACAAAAATTACTCGTCTGTTCTCTTATACAACAACTAAGCACACAAGCAAGAAAGATGGCAAAATGTTCTGTCGTTTTGTACTAAAATGTGTATTGGTCTGTATCTTTGAGGTGGGGTGCAACAAAGAAAACCACCACAAGTGGTGTCGATCTGATGGAATGCGTGACCTTAAATGTGGGGAATACAAAAGAAAAAAAAACTGATATAGATATAGACTATTTATGTATGTGTGTATCGATAATAATTTTCTTATAGGTTTTATTTCTATATATTTTTTTTGTTTTTTTTTTTTAGTTTTGTAACTAGAACAACGTTAGGTAGTTTGTTTTAAGATTCTTAACCTCACTTTTTTATTTTCAATATTTTGTTAAACAAATTTCTTATAACTCTTTACTGTTACAGCTCCAGACACAAACCAAACTGTAGCACTTTATGCAGGAGAATGAGAAACTTTTTCAACTGAATTGTGCACAACTTTAATAATCACACTGCCTTGCTGAACGGGGACGGACAGAGCAGAGAACAGAAAGCAGCTTCACTGTCTGACGACCTGCGGAGCTATGCAGAAGTGCCTTGCTAGAATGCTTGTCCAGGCATTTTTGGTGTAGGATATATTCTCGGATGTTGGGGGCGGATGACAATCTCCCCATTAAAAGTGTCCTTAAAGATAAAATGAAACGCACACATGCACGTTGTATACACATTGTTTGCAATGTATATGATTATGTTCAGTTTTTTTAGGTATTGTGTTTGTATTTGTGTGTGAATTTTTCGGGGATGAATGACGTCATGGTTGACATTTAAGCAGCAGTAGTAGCAGTAGCAGCCATATTAGTTTTAGTCCCCCATTCCCGGTGTGTATTGGTGGAGAAGTGAAGGCGGAGCTTAATTCAATTTTGGATGAGTCCGATGGGGTAGGTGGTGTGAATGGAATGAGGGCACTCGCGAAAGCTCAAAGAGTAATGCTTTGGCAGAATTAAGTTACCGCTGTGCGTCAGAGGCACACCAACAAAACGTACAAAATGAGGGAAAAATTAGGAAAAATCTGTGTAGGTACAACGCCATTTCACGGTACATAACCAGGAAGAGTACTATTCTCCTGCGAATGCAATTTCAATAGCTCTGACCTCCGGTGTTTACATACGGCAACACGAATTCGCAAAAGGAACCGACAAAAAGATGTATTTACACGACTTAATAAACATTTTTAAATAAACCGCAATCTCAAATAAAGGAAAAGAAAAAAGCAACGACATGCGAAAAAGGCCAAAAAATTAAAAAAAATAAAAAAGAACAAGAGTTAAAAAATGCCACAAGAATTTAGGTGGAAGGCATTTGAAGTATGCCATATGGGTGGAGGTAGGCGGGCTTGGAATGCTCTTAGTCAGCTTAGCATTCTATGAATAAGCTAACATACGTGTGTGTGCTGTCGGGTAGGTATGACAGGCGATGGATAATCAAAAAAGGCTAATCAGTTTTATTTCTTGACATGTCTCGGAATTTCACCCACCCCGTCGGGGACGAACATGTTCACTTTTCTGAATGACATGGCAACTTGACTTTTAGCACATTTTTCGCACTCCAGTCGTTTGTTTGATTTTTTTTTCTTTTTTTTTCCTTTTTGCCATCAAATTTGACAGCTGTTCGGGTGATAAGAATCGAAAATTTATGCATGACATCGTTTTTGTTAGAGCGAATAAAAATAGAAAAAAAATCTAGACACATGTGTACTCGCGTGTGTATTTTATTTGAGTATCGATAAGATCCAAAGAAGTGTACTGGCACAATGATTGTCTAGCGGAGTGTGTAATTGAGGATCTGGCATTCTGCGGAGGAAACAGTGCTTTTCTAGTCGTTTTGTGAATTTAATGTCACTCAGACATGTTTTCTTAAGCGAAGATTACTGTTTGATTCTACAGAGCACATATGCACACACACATCCGTAGTTGATGTCAAGGAATGAGCAAAGATGGTTGAGGCTAAGAATTCTTGGGTAAAGATGTGCTCGTATAAAAGTCAAAGATTTTGCCAGAAAAGGGATTATACGAGAATAACCGCGATTCATGCGTCGTTGAAGAGAATTACAGTCGAGAAATTAGAGGAGGACATTTTACAGAAAAATGGTTTCTTTAATTAATCAGCGTCTGTCTAGAGCGCTTATTATGTTGGGAAAATTTGCAGACCAATCTGTACATATGATAAAAAAATAGGATGGCATTACAATCAATCTTTGGGGTCTTAGCTCACTCAAGAAACTTTTCGCAAGGAGCGGTATAATATCTTTGAGTGTTGTCATCAAGTTGAAAGTTGAAAAAAGTGGCCCATCAGTTCGGAAATCGAAACTCCAACAGACTGTGATCTTTAAAAAATGTTGGTTAGGGTGTGAAATCTACTTCTGGGGCCTTAATTTCCATAATTCATTTAATAATAATTAAGAACCTTGTCGTTAATTTATATTTATTGTTGTTTCAGTTTTAAGATGCCCACAAAAATGCACATATTGGACGTGGAAGCCGAATGATCCTCAATTTTCTTTAAAATGGCATTCCAGTAAATAACATAACGATGAGGTTCCTTAATTAAAATTCAATCTAAACTTACTGATATAATCTTGGTGCATGTAACTATTTCTTTCTTTTATATTTCTTTTGACGGTCTTCAGATTTTAGTTAACTACTTTCTTTCTTTCCTCATACTAGTCCCATGTGCGATGCTGTCCTAGTTTTCTACGTGTGGATACTTTTGGCAGAAGCTGAATCAAATCAAATCAATCAAATCAAATTGGCAGCTGATGATTTGCAGGTGGTTACAAAAATGTAAATCGAGCTGGAAAAATATATTTCTAGCTGGCGAATGTCGCTGACTAAGTAGAACTCTTAATAAAATTTTATGGCAGAAGCTTACCAGATATTCTTGGTTTCGCAACTTTCTCGCTTGGGTTAGGTTCAATAACTCCTGGAAACCTAGTTCGTCATTGTATTATTATTATTTTGATACATTCCAATGTTTCTGGTAGTTTTGGAACACCATGTCGAAAAACGATGTCATCCAAAAACAAATGGTAGTCGTTTGGTGTGATGTCTAGGTTACAAGATCAATATAATTTTTCCTTACTTTTAACTTTATTTGAACGAGATCACTTTGAAAAAAATAACATTCCCAATAGTTCTTACGAACGGTGTTGAACGACTTATTGAGTAGAGCGTTGGACACCTACATCATAGATAAGTCTATAAAACGAAAATGGTTCTCTGGGCTGAAAAATGGAGTATTCCCCAACCAAAGACGATTTGAATTCAATGAAAAGAGTCTAAAAGCACTGAAAACTACTACAGCTACACAACGTGATAAGGGCTCTTCGAATAAGAACCCCATCAACAAGGTCAAACCATAATACATCGCTAGGTTTGTGCCAAGCTAGCCTTGTGTCAAGCACTTAATGTTCGCTGCCAATCACGTTGACAGCACAATGTACCAAAACGCCTTAGTGGGCTTGTGGGAAAATTTAAAACAACCTACCAAGTGTTTTTGTTTTTCTTTTAAATTTAACTATTTGCCTCAAAGAAAGTCAGTTTTCTTTGCAGGTACCGGCCAAATTTTCAGTGACGTGCGTACTTTTCTGATGGCATCATCTACTAATTGTCTCCATGGTACTTCATTTTTTCGGCCAATCAAATCAAAGTTTTCCTTATATGATCTTCATAAGAATGATAGTGAACAATGTACAAAGTATGCTCAATTTTAGATCGTAACTTTCATAGAACTTTCAAACAGAAATAGCGCCTCAAAATTTGGACTCATCTACTTCATACATAAAAACTAAAATTTACTTTGCTGCAATTTCATAACTTTGCTCCTTTTTAAATTTCCCAAATTTCTACCACCTCGAAACCGCGGGAAAAAAAATCACTCATTACCTGTCACAATTATTTTCTATCCGATAAATTGTACGTCCCTCGATAACAGCGAAAACCTATTACAAAGTGGGTGTGCCAAGTTCAATTAAGAGGCAAAGTATTTGAACTATAGACGGCTAAATGTTATCGCACGTTCAATCGATAATACGGTCTCTTTTCGGTCGAAAAGAAAAAAATGAATCCTTATCACTTGACACACAGTACAGCTGCTGTACTCGTGTGACAGGTGCTGCTAGCCTGTCGACCTCGATAAAGATATTAACTGTTTTGATTGAAACATATTGTTATCCGTTTCACGTATAATTCCGAATCGATAGCCACCGAGCGGAGGTGTATTAGCCACAAGATTAAACGAGTGCGCTCCGCAAATATTTGAAGTTTCAACACATTTTTGATGTGCTTATCGGGACATCGCTTTCTGCTTATAATATTTCAAACTGGTGCGATTCGGCTTAGTGTTAATTTAACATTTCTCTGGAACAGAGTTTTTAGTGTATTCGGTTTAAAAGTGAACAGTTTTGAGATTCGGTGCTTTTTTCGAGTGAAAGAAATTCAAGGATAATATTCCATCAAGGTGCGATTGCAATTATTAATGGCTTCATTTCAACGGTTTTTCGTCTTATATATAGAACAATTGGACGAATATCCTTTAAAACAGTGTGTCTTGGTTGAATTTTTAAGAACTTCCAATTTTTTTAAGACCACATCAAAATGAGATTTCGTATTGTTTACCTCTTGTACATTAGTCATAATGCTTCGTCCAAAAAAGTCTCTTTTTTCGAGTATGTGCCTTTCGTTTTCCACATCCCTTTTACCTTTAAGGCATGATTGCACACTTTTGTCAGGTGTCCCAACGTCCCAACGTCGCAATGCTCTCAATAAGAGAAGTGCTTGCATTTAAATTAATCTAAGAGTGGATTCTCCACTTTTACAATCCCTTTCTGGTTAACCAATCGAATTGCTGAGAAAATTGTCACATTTGGTTTTAACTTCGTTTCTTTCATCAATTTCAAGGTCTATTTGGCGAAACATGACACATTCTTTTGAACACTAATTTGATCAAGGGTCGTAATCTTTTAAAAAGTTTTCACACTGAGATTTTGGAAAAAATCATGATCTTGATCGAAAAAGGAGAATACGTTCATAAAAGCAACAAGAAGGATACAGCATTTCGTGGGTTGGTTAGAGGTGCTTCAATAGAATTTAAACTTTTCTTTTG
Source organism: Eristalinus sepulchralis (assembly GCA_944738645.1). NCBI lineage: Eukaryota > Metazoa > Arthropoda > Insecta > Diptera > Syrphidae > Eristalinus > Eristalinus sepulchralis. Next base: position 31,145,639 of record OX122885.1, on the reverse strand, counting down.
CACCAAGTCCTTGGACCATAAAATGTGAAGACCCGGTATTGAGATATGTGGAAGATGCGAAACAAGTCGCTGCAAAAAGTTCGCAGCTCCTTCTTGAGTTTTTGGGAAAAATAAAACTAGCAGTTTCTTTAACTCTAGATTGAATTTTCACAAAGAAAATTTTGCACACATATTCCCGGATAATTGCTTTCAATCAGTAAGACCAAGGCTTCTTGCGCAGATGATCCAAAAATCCAATTTCCTTATTTATCTTCTTCTTCTTCTTCTTATGGCGCTACAGTCCGCGGTGGACCTGGGCCTCAACCAACATGCCTCTCCAGCCAGCACGATCTTTCGCCAGCTGCCGCCAGTTGCGCACTCCAAGTTGGTTGAGGTCCTTCTCCACTTGTGTGCGCCACCTTATCCTGGGCCGTCCTCTGTTGCGTTGTCCCAATGGCTTATTTATCATTACACCTATAATTCAAGGCCTTCTTGACTGGAGCAGTGATCTTTGTGCGCTGCATAATTGACACATGCGAATTTTTGCCTTTCGTGACAGGACAGGACCCCACCCTCGGATCATCTACAAGGCTGGTCGCCGTGGCGTAGTGGTAAGTGCGTCGACCGCCGCGCAGAAAGTCTAGGTTCGATTCCAGGACGGAACACCTCGCATTTTTTCACAGCACCACCTCTTTCGAGTTGCTGACAACACTCAAAGAGTATCAATTGTCTATGAAAAGCTTTTCAAATCTCTCCGTTCGGAGTCGGCAAAAAACTGTAGGTCCCTTCTTCTAGTGAGAGAACAGTAGCGCGCACAACACGAGTAGTTGTTGTAGAAGCTATGCCCTGGTCCCCCTGGTTGAAAAGCAAATCCCTCCGCAAACTGTATACATTTTTAGCAGCATTCGATGTTACTTTCAACACCTTGATCATCCCCGTCATGCTTTATGGCGCAGAGGCATGGACATGAAAGTGCGTAAGGAGGATGGATGAAGGTGGTGAAAAAGACTGTGTGCGATCTTTGATCGTTGATGGTGTCTGGATGAGAAGATGCAGCGGCGGACTCTACGCATAAAGTGCCAAGGGCATGTAGAGCATATGCGCTCTACTGCTCCAGCCCGAAGAGTCTTCGATTCCGACCCAATGGGACAACGTAATAGAGGGAGGCTAGTTGGTTGAGGCCCAGGTCCACTTACAACTGTAGAGCCAAACAATAATGGAAAAGCAAAATATAAATGATACTGTTGTTTTGATTTTTCACTTCTTTTTAATGGTTATTCACTTTTAACGAAAAACAAATTGATTTAATAATGTCCTCCTAAAAATGAAGCCTTTTACAATGTAAATATAGTGTTGCCTGATATAATTGAAATAACCAAAGGCAAAGAACTTTTTTGAAAGCCCTGAAAAATGTTTGGGAAATGCATTTAAATATATGTACGTCTATTACCCTTGAAAAAGAACTGAAGTTGCACAAGAAACAAATGGTTAATCAAGGAGTCTTCCGTGGATTTATTTTCCAAAACTGTGTTGATGTAAACGTGTAAAAGTCTTTATCGACCATTTATTTGTTCAATGCAGAAGATATTATGAAAAAAATTAGGACTTACAGACCGATACACACCTTCACCTGTATATTTCCAACTGACGTCGGTGGAGATCAAGCTTACTTTGCATTTACTAGAATTCTTCATTGATTTCTGGGTAGTAAGCGAATTTAATAAACAAAGTCTCTTCGCATAATTTCAGTAGCACGTGTGTGTTTCCGAGTGTTTCATATGGTACTATTATTTTCAAGCCGCAAAGCAATAAAATCTGCAAAGAAGAGCTTAATTGAGGCTCCGAGGGAAAATACCACGTCAAAAAGATCTGACACGATGTATTAAGTGAATTTATGTACTATTAAAAACCGTTTGTGCTCTGAGTCCCAATGTGCGACAGAGGATGCAGGATTCTTATTAACTGTTTTATAATTCAAGATTAAATCTGTTTTTTTTTTTTTCAATTTAGGAACATATTACTACAAAAAGGGCGGCTTGGCTAGAGTTGTTCTTTAAGAATCATTTACGGTCTGCATGTCTAATTTGGCTTTTACTATTACTTTTAATGTGTAGATAATCCCAACTCCGTTAAATTGCTTAGAGCCATGTTAATAGATAATGACATTATGAGCACCGACATCTCTCTGTGTACGGTAGTCCCTTGTAAGAATAAAGAGATTGATGTATATCAATTGGTCTGACCTCAAATCCTGAGTACTGTTCTGCACCCTCAATCCGAAATCTCGAAAAACCAAACTTCCAAAATCTTAAAACTCAATAATTGGAAAAGAAATGTTTTATTCTTCTTCTTTTCTACTAATCGAATTGTTAATAAAAATAATCGTCTACATATGTGAGTGTTACTTTTTCCAGTCCGATCACTTCTCTGACAAGACCAAATGTAATAACATTATTTGTAAACGAAGTCTTGAAGAGTCATGCTACTAATGTCTGCAAATAATTGAAAACAAGATCTTAATACACTTACAAATATTACTAACTTCGTATAATGTTTGGCATAATGGCGATAATAAATTCTATTCTATTAGATTGTATACACAACAGACAGTCAAACAGGAGCATGGTGGTAGTGGTAATTACTAATACTAATACTTTTGTGACAAGAAGTTCGTAGTCACCTCGCGATAGCGAACACAATTCACGGTAACTACTTGGGCGACCGCATTTTCGAATAAATATTGACGCCACCACACCAAAAAGTGCGCCAAACAGTAACTCTTTGTGGGTGCAACACTCTTCGAGTCTCGTTTGCCCAAATGCGGCATGTGGTCCAAAAAAAAATTACAAAGTGCATTTTGATTTGAACGCCCATTTTTGCAAAAAGGCTTGAACAATTTTAACGCGCTGTACAATTGAGTTTGAATTTGTCAAACACTTAAACAAAGAAATGTCAAATTTTGGACAAGAAAACTTGACTTTAAGTTTTCACTCACAATTAACATCGTGCATTCTGGTCGAACCACCCTTTCGGTGCTCGTTAGTGTTTCAGACCAAATGATGTGTCCGTATCTGTCTTATTAATATCCTTATAAGTTTGGCAAAGTAACCTATCAACTTGAGCACTGTCTGAACAAAATTTGAGACTATGCTAAATATAATATTCTTGGCTTGGCTAAACTGATAGTTGACTAGCCTTTTTGATACTGTGTCTTTTGAAATATGCTCGTTATGTTGAATTTGAACAGTGTCCGATCTCAAAGATCATTGGAATTCCAATGGGTATCCACTATCACCTAAACAATGAAAAATAACATTTACTAAATAATATCAGATTGCTTAAATTATGTGTGGTCTCTCTCATTGTAATTTTTCTCGAAATATTCTCTATCATTCGAATGTTTCCAAACTAAAGAATTATGAGCTGATTCTAAGTGTTCTACGCTTTCTAATGATTTTTATTTTTTCATCACTTTCACTGTCACAACAAAGCACTGTTTCTAAACATTTTGTTACTAACAATGTAACTATTTTTCTAAATTTTTCTTAAAATTGTAACAAGTTGTACACCAGCGGAATACAAAACGAGAGGGAAAATAGCTATCGCCAAAAACCGATCGACACGATGGTAGTGATTGATCGTTTTCAGAGTACATGAAGCAACCAAAATGGTATCGTTTAGTCGATATCGTTTTTTTTTTTTGTTTTTGCTTGCGTGATGCAAAACTCTCGTTTCAACGATATAGTCGTCATCCGTGATTAGACCCCAGATTTATGCGCGTGTCCAGGTCCGCAAATTAATTATAATTCATGAATTTGTCAGCAAGATTACATCATCTGTATGCGGCACCTGAAAAAAACAATTTTCCCATGGATTTGCGGATATAACCCTTTTTGTGTCCCATTATAAAGGAAACTCATTGAAGAAAAATGAACCATCTGTGGATATCTGGAGGCAACAGACGATGCACATGACGATAGTGTCCCAATTTCAGAACGAAACTGCTCAAACAATTGAAGTTCGATTGCACCACCATCTGTGAACTAGTTTTTTTTTGCTGTGTATGAATCTTATCTAGATGCCACAGGCAACGTGAATCCCTTACAGGCTGCATTTTTGCGCTAGTTTATCAAATGTTTATATGTTCCCGCATTTGAAATGCATTTCCCCTCCCCAACACCCACTCAAAATTATCAGCTTAGTTGAAGAGCACCACCAACCTCCGCATCGTGACCACAAGAACAATGGTCCTGTGTTAATATTTAAATAAAAGCTAGGAACCGTGCAGCTACTGGTTAACTGTGATTAATTGAAAATTATAAATTACACGTTTTCCAATGCAGCGTGTACGAACCTTTGTTATATCAATTTTGCAGGCACACCACACGCAAATGCCCCTCCCTGGGATGGTGGCCCTAAACTAGAGGCGGAATGGGGGACAAGCACACATCTTCGCCATTCGTCCTCATTAAGCAGTAATTGGGGTACGCAATTCACTAGCAGAATGGAATCATTGATCAACATGAAATAATGAACTGATACTGTTGTTGATGTTTTTAGGGCGGCAGCGATACTAGGAGTTTTGTTTTTCAGTTCGGAGCACATTGTTGTGCATGTTGTCAAGAGTTATTTAACCAGAAGGGATTTAATCGGATTATGACGCATTTGAGATTATTGTTTGGTGTTTAAGCCTTGTACGATTTATTTTTGCCTTCCCTACACACATGCCATGTGGGGATGGTTATTGATTTTGATGGTCTCCTCTGCTTATTCAAACACATACACCAGCGCGAGCGTTCTAGCGCGTCAGTGTTCATACCTTTAACGAAGCACTTTCATCCGCCCCATCCTCCGGCGGGTGGTGGGCTACACGTGTGGTAGAGGAAATCGTATATTTCCTCAGCAGCACGCCCTTCGTCTAAGGCCATTTTATACAAATCACATTCTATGTACCACCCAATGTCTATTTACAGGACATCATGGAAGTGGTGGTTACGCTTTTATTATTGGTTGCTGGTGCTTATTGCTGCGCAGGAGCTGGAATTTTGTCCCCAGGACTACGGTACGATGTGACGTCACCGTTGGGTAGAACACCAGCAGATGCGCAGTCGAAGGCCGTCAATGGAGCGTCGAGATTGAGAGTATTTCGAAATTTTCCTTCTTTAGCTGTTGAACATGGTCCAGTCAGCGTAGTTCAGGATTGGAGTTTGGTGTGTGTACAGCTCTGCGGGTGAGTGCCCAAATTCATACCTGGAAGTTATGAAAACATATTTCCATTTTGTGTTGTCGATATATTTGTATAAAATTTGAAAAAAAAAAATAAAATTCGCGTGTTGCGGAAGAAATTTTGATGAGTTTTATCAAATTTTAAAAGTGTTGGAAAATTTTTGCAAAGTCATATTGGTGTTCACGATCGAAATGCAATTCGAAAATATGTGTGCTTAAAAGTGCTAATTAAATTTGCTTACAAAAAAGATGAATTTCCAAAAAATTAACTGTGAAATAGTGACTTGTACATTTTTTCACAAGTCAGATAGAAAAAGGAAAACTTTGCGCCAAACAATGGATGACCAGTCATCCTTAGTCGCAGACACGTGAAAAGCTAGCAAGCCTCCCCGAAGTGTATTGTTTTCTCCTTCCTTTGTGTTGTATGTATCCCTCATTTAGTTTGTCCCCTGAATGACTAAAAAACCGGGAACGGCTGTCCGCACTGACTTTGCAGGTTTGGCTTTTGGATCGTGTTTAGTATTTTACGCGTCTCCCCTAATCATAACTCTCCCTAATCTCCCCTAATAGTAACAAAATGCAGATCATCGCGGATTTTTAAATTGAAATATACAAAAAAGTTGTATTAAATATTTTATCAGATATAATCCAAAACTGCAAATATTTGTTATCAATTGATTCCGGATATCCGGAATTTAAGTTGACGTCCACGCACGGACTCATGTTGCATGGGAATGTTGCTGTCAACAAATGAAAGTAATACGTTCAGCCACTTCTTCATATATATATAATTTCACCTTCTAGATTCAGATGCAACAGTTTTTATCATCCTTCTGTTGAGTATCTGATCAAAGTTGTGGTTGTGAGCACTTTTTGTGTTCGCTCCATGTTTAGAAACATGTTGACTTTTATTTGCACTAAAACGTTAAAAATGTTCTGTAATTCCAAACAGAACATGTGTTTTTTTATTTTTAATTTCACAATTTTAATAAAATTGTAAATTCTCGCTTACCATTGCTTTCAACATGAAAATGAGATCATCCTACAAAAAATTTAACACTTAAGGAAATAAATACCTTTCTGTTCTAAAATGTAGAAAAAAAAACATTTGCGATGGCGTTACTTAATTAATTTCCCATAATCTAAAAAAATAAAGAAATGGAAAAAAAAGTTAGTTAAGGTATGAGTTGCAAAAATTATCAGAATAACGACCAAACTGTCTTCACATATGAGTTTATTTCATTTTATTCCCCACATAAGAACCGAAAAAGGATAATGATTTAAGTAAATGTGACGTATCTCAGACAAGCATTAAGATTCCCGATTAATTGCCAAGTAATAAATTAAAAAATATCACTTTTTTTCTCGAACAAAACTCATGATCTGTGTTTTTCTAAGCCACTTAAAGTGCAAAATATTTCAAAGTTAAGGTTAAGCCCTCACAAGAAATATTTTAATATTGCTTGTTTTAAAGATAATCCTAAGAAATTCATATTCATGTTGTCTGGTTAATTCTTACATCAAAACTCTTCCAATTACGGATCACCGGCCCCTATGAACAAATCATCAATCTTTAAATGCTCAACTTAACATATTCGCTGTTAGGCTCAGTTTCCAAGATACCATTATTATACGCTCACCATACATTTATGCACTAAGAGCCCAAAAATTCTAAGTGAAAACAAAGCAAAAAAACGGCATAAAGTCTGAAAAAACAGGCAAGCAGAGATTTTTTTTAAAAAAAAACAGTGTTTTGTCTAACTTTATTTCATTATATAAAAATTTTTAAATTTGACAATTTTGTATAGCTTAGCACAAGCATTAAGGAATATCACTCTTTCATAAAGTTCTAAACAAAACACACTACAGATTAAAATAAAATTGCTTTGTTCTTGGCAATCACCACTTGGTCCTTAAAAATATGCATACTTTTTAATATAACTCCTAATAAAATTATTTGTGATTACATGTAAATGCGTAGGAAAAATGTGCTTAATATATTTTTGATTTTCATTAAAACGCCTTCAGAGAGGGACTACAATTCGTTTAGAAAAAAATGTTATTTTGCAGTCAGTTATTAGCCAAACCGTTCAGATAAGTTTCATAAATTTTATGGCCCAAAAAATAACGTTTTCGTGCTCTAAATTAATTTGATGTTCAAAAGAAATAAAATTAAATGTAAGATGGGTTTATTCGAAATTGTCGAAACTTTAAAGAAACACTAACTATACCCAACAAGAAAACATTATTTCGGAGATATTAAAATATGTCGTTTCTCTAATTTGTCAGAATAATGTAAGACTGTTCCCATCCATCCCAGAAAACCCTGCAAATTATGCAAGACAACACATGCTTTATGTAAAGTGTAAAATTTTGTATAGCTTTGTTCAATGTTCATTAAATTCAGTCAATACTGGTTTAAATTCAAAAAACAGACACAAAAAGGTACTTAGGCAGGCAATTTCACTTACATTCTTATCAATTATTCGTCGGTTACTCATTTTCAATATTATTTTTAAACCACTCGAAATTAAGAGAAAATCCAAAACAAGGTGGAAAATATTCGAAATTATATGTATGCGGACATGTTTGTACATGGCATCTGCAAATGAACAATTTACCATTTAACTAATGGTAAATGACTACATCGAATTTGGTCGGTTTAACCAATATTTGATTTCAACTCAAACTCAAAAAAAAAAAAAATGGTCGACGAAAACAAAATGTAGTTGTAAGGGATGTCTTTTTAAACAATCTGTCATATAAAAAGATTATATAAGGTTTTGTCTCAGACCTTAGAATATTATCGTCGTAACGTTGCTTTATTATTGCTTCATTGAAATAACTATCTATGTCGATGTAAAAAAATTTCAAAAAGCTCTCGTTTGAATTAATTGTATAAGCTTGTAAACATCCAAAACCAGTTTCAGACAATTGACCCCCTTTTTGCAATCCTGAAAACCATACACAAGTTAATTCCAACCAATAAAATGAAGCTAAAAATGATGAAATATCAATAAAATTAAAGTATACCAAATTCTTCCATTTTAGGTCGAATTTATTCACATTTTTCGGAAATGTTTTTTTTTTACCTAAGCAGATTGCAAATTCTGATTTAATTTTTCATACATAAACCATATGAGGTTTTATTGGTTTGGGAAAAGTGATTTTAATACTCTAGAGAACGAAGTAATTCAATGCACTCCCAAATCAGCTAATTCTGTTATAATTAACCAAACAAATGATAGGATGCTTAGTTTGATATTATATTTCCTTTTAAGCTTCAATATAATACTATTATAATTAAATATTATTATGCATAATAAAGGGCGATTTTTTTAAAAGCTTTAGGAAAGTCTTTCAAAAAAAAACACATTCAGAAAAATGAATTAAATCTTTATTTGAATCGATAGTACGGTCCATATAATTTAATGTTTGAAGATTATTTCATGCAATTGGTCCATCCGCTTAGTCCAATTTTGGCATACTCTTTCCAACATTTCGGCCGGTATCTCACCGAACTCGCCTCTCAATAAGTCTATTGTTGCGCGTGCTGTGTGGCATGTGGCAGCGTCTTGTTGAAACTAATGCCATGTAAGATAAGCTCTTGCGTTTTGGGCAAAAAAAGTTAGATATCAGCTCACGGTAGCACTCACCATTCACAGTTACGGTACGATTCGCATCATCTTTGAAGAAGTATGGTCCAATGATGCCACCAGCCCATAAACCGCGCCAAACTGTGACTTTTTTTGGATGCATTGGTAGCTCTTGCAATGATTCTGGCTGATATTCACTCCAAAATCTACAATTCTGCTTATTTACGTACCCATTGAGCCAAAAATGAACTCACCATAAAATGGAAGAAGCGCGCGATGAACTTTCTTAACAGAACACGCATTTTGATAATAAAATTCAATAATTTGCAAGCGTTGTTCGTTTGTAAGACGATTCATGGTTAAATTATAGACCAAACTGAAGATGTTTGACAGTGAAACAAAACACGAAACGTGCGTCAGCTGTTTAAACCAGTGTTGCCAAAAAGATAATAGCTAATAAATCGCCCTTTCAACAAACAAGCCTCACTGCGTCAATAAAGCAGAGATTTCATTGCCTTAGAAATGGTAAGACATTACTAAGATTCTAAATAATTTCACGCGAGAAAAATTATTTATAGAAAGAAGGGAAAGCTACGAATATGTAGGGTAAAACAAATGCACTTTATTGTTATTCAACGGCAATACTGTAGATGTCAATGCAACCATTGAAACTTATTGTCACTTATTCATTCAACTATCAAATTCAGTTCAACATAGGCCAAAAGCCAATTAAAACCGGCTCAACAGCTTCTTCAAAAATATTAACTGGTCATTATCCTTCGGTGGCAATATTGCTTTGCTGGGTATGAAACCCTTGATTCCGCACAGCATGAAGAGTATCAAACCCTAAGAAAACGAAAACTGTATAACTCGTGCTGTAAAGAAGCCATTAAATTGATAGAGTTGAGGTTCTGAAGTTACAAAGCCAACCACTCTGAGGAAAAACGGACAATGTTAAAACGAGCTCTAAATGACTACAATGCCCTAAGCAGACCTGTAATTTTCTATTTTTAAACACAAGATGAGGCAAACTATGTCCTAATGGTAGAAAAACATCCTGGTCATTTGTGAAACACATAAGGAATACAGCCTCGCTCTACAAAGACAATCCAGCTCTTTAGACGAAGCTAATCTTCTTGATGCACGTTTTGCAGTCAGCTTAACGTTGTCAGATTACAGTTTGCCTGTATTTAAGGGAAACCAATTCTGGAGCAAGTCCACAATAATCATTAAACGAATCCACTTTCGCACTCTTAAAGGTGGAAGAGTTTTTCAGCAACGTGCACAAATCAACTGGCCCCGGCTACCAAAAACACTGCTTAGGCTTTTCCATCTATCCCACTCTTTACGGTTCCTTCCAAGTAAGTGGCATGTGTCCAAATCGTCATGAAATAAACCGAAATTGAGAGCATAATCAATTGGGGAAAACACAATAGAGTGAAATTTAATGTATCCCAAACTCAATACTTTCAACTAATACGTACATTTTTGATCCACTGACTGATGGTACTTGTGTTGACGGAACCGAAAGACTTTCCATCCTCTGCATGTATGTATATGAAGCGATCACATATTTAAGGACGCTATAAGCGCTGAGAAATGTGTACGTTTCTTTTAACGGTGTTAGAAATATTTAACCCTCCGATTTGGTTACAAAATCTAATTTGACGAAATCAAACGCAGAATAACTTTTGTCAATTTGTGTTTCTTTCACTCATGAGGCAATTGCGTAACAGAGTCCTCTCTGGAAGTACTAAGCTGGTTTTGTATAAGAGCTTGAAAATCCCAGTCCTTCTTAACGACGCAGAAAATCGGACGAGGAAGCCCTTAGCTTTTCGAGTGAAAAGTTCTGCGTGCGATTTTGGCATCTAGAGAAGAAGATTCAACTATGAACTTTATAGGCTACACGGCGGCATGCACCTGATCAAGTGTCTTCGAATACAAAGCTTTAGATGCTAAGGCCAAGTAGAGCATATGGACACCACTACTCAGGCTCAGAGCCATTTGCCTAGGTTGAGATGATCCACACAAGTGCAGAAGGACTCCAACCAATTTGCAGTGCGCAACTAAAAGCAGCTGGCGAGAGATTATGCTAGTTGCATCGGCATGTGGTTTGAGGCCCAGGATCACTTCACACTGTAGCGCCATTAAAAGAAGAAGAAGACGATTTGGCTAAAGTATGAAATAAAAATAAAAGCTTAGCCTCTCCGGTAACTACACATCGTGTGCGTGCTATTGTTCTTGCACAAGTTGAGTGGATATATTTTATATCAGCAACTCGAAAGAAGTTGTGCGTAAAAACGTTCAGTTGTGGAATCATGTTCGACTGAATTATCCGCAACAGCACGGTGACACTAATACAATATATAAATTCTTATATTCGCATTGCACTTGAGTGCAACGCGCCAATCTGGATTAGGGCTTCAAAAACCTCTACACCTTCTGGATAGAATGCAAAATAATAATAACTGAATGGCACTACAGCCCACAAGGAACCAGTTCTCTTACGAGTAGAAGGGACCTACAGTTTTTTGCCGACTCCAAACGGCGAGATTTGAGCAGCTTTTCATAGACAATTAATACTCTTTGAGTGTTATCAGCAACTCGAAAGAGGTGATGCCGTAAAAAAAGGTGTCCCGTCCGGGAATCGACCCTAGAACTTCTACGTGACGGTCGACGCACTTGCCACTTCGCCACCGCGACCACTATAGAATGCAAACGATAAAACTCTTAGGCGATACTAGTTTTACTTAGCATTTCTATTTTATCGTTCAATTTGAACATAAGGGACTTAAATGAATTAGCCAGCTGCATTTCTCCCAAGAATTCACCCACAACACTCGAAATACCCATCTCGTAACCGTTCTTTTGAGCTTACAGTAAATCTTAGAGACTCGTTCTTTAGCCGCACGACAATTCAATTTCTCCGAGCATACCAGCAATATCATCAATCGAAATTAAAACATTCAATAACGTCAATCTGCAGTGTGGTCTGGGATATGTTTACGCATTACGTATATTTTCAATAATTTAACAATTCAACAATCTGCACAAAAGTATCGATACGTTGTCATTTATCAATAAAGCACAGAATTGAGGTGACTATCGTTGAATACACACCCAGACACCTATCCATATATGTATATGTAAGTTTTCCAAAAAAGGGCCTACCTTTTAATCGTTTACAGTGGAAAAGAATCTGTCATAAATAACTTCAGGAAGTCAAGCATGCCAGCAGCCAACAGAATATACAGAAAAATATATTCCTGCTGCAGGAATTCGAATAAAATTTATGTACTTCCTGCCTAGAGGCATCTCACATGTGCACATATCTATTCCCAGCAGAGAAAAAAAAAACTATTCTTGAACATGAAGATTTTTCCGTCGAGGTGTCCTTGCAGCTATGGATTTATCGAAATTTATGTTCAAAAGGGATACAGGACACCACCAAGACCGGACGAGAAAATTCACTGATGTGCAATATCATCATATGCAATATCGAGGTAATTTAATTTCCCTTACACTTTTTTTTCTCATGTTTTGAGGAAAAAAGTTGCACACGGAAGAGAGTCCCTGCCTAGGTAGTGAAGGAATGAAGGTTTTCTACTTAATTTGCTGCCGTGGCACAACGTTGTAGAACTAAAAACTGATATCAGTGTGAAATCCCCTTTGAACGTCTCGGGGACTCAGCACTAGCTTATCTACTGTCGTCTTTCTTCAGTGCTCATAAATACCGAGAAAGATTTAAGAGTAAACTGCAGTAATTTCTCACAGATATTTATTGCACATTCGTGCTTCAGACCGCTCCTTTTGAATTCATTTGCTGACTGAGATGAATGAGTTAAGCTTATGATGTGTTAAAAACGGGTTTTGCATTTTGCATTTAATTTGTTCGCATTTTTAAAAAAATTATTTTTTCTTTGTTTTGTTTTTTCAGAGCTGCCCTAGGGGGCGAAGCATGTGCCCCCTATTGTGCATCTGTGACGGTGCCGGGGAGTGTCCAGGATTCGAACGCAGATATTCTTCTTAGTCCCAATCGAGATGTGATATGTGAAGACCTTTGCACATTGCAACTGGGTATGTATAAGAAGTGAAAACTAACGCGGTTAAAAAGGAAACGCGGAAAATGATAGCCTCGTTGCTAAGAGTAACTTTTCTAAAATCTCCTGCTTAAGTTTGAAATGTCTTTTCGATAACTTAACACTTTGAAATGAATATTAAGACATTTGAATCGTTCGTAAATACGAATAGATGGTTAAGAAAGGTTGCTTACAAGCAGCTCTTTGTTTTCTAGTGACCTCAATACCACTTCTATAAAATATTTACTAATTTCAGGTCGTAGTTTACTTTTTACCAAGCAACACAGCTGTCATTGCTTCATTTTGAATAAGTAATCGAAAGCCGGAGAAAAGATTTGTTTAAATAATTAAGAGCAGATCCTATTTTGAAACATTCCACAGTATTTTAAGGAAGGGGAATTTGCGAATTTCGACAGTGTCAATTTATGTATGGAAAACATAATGCAGCGTGAATGTCTTGCAAATAGGTAATTGACAATTTGACCTGAATAGAAGTTGCTCGGCTAGGGAAATGCCACATCATACAGTATGAATTTCTCAAATTGAAGCATGGGGAAAAATTTTTGTGACATAATGGTCAACACAAATTTTAGGTATACATTTACCTCCATTTACCTAACACTACACTTGGCCACGCAAATATTTACTTAGTTCAACGGATAGAAATGTTGTGGCTTATAGTCAAAGTATGAAACAAATAACTTTTTTTTCAATTTCTTTGGCTGGATATGGCCGAAATTAGTAAAACATAAAATTCGCCACGGCTTCGGTGGCATAACTCTATCCGATAGTCCCTATTTTCAGACATAATTGAAGTTCAATGTCGTTAATTTGCCAAATGGTATCATTCTTTTACTCTTGAATTGTTCTTGGGTACACTCTTTATATCCCCAAATAAAGAATAACAAGGCAATTGAATCAAGAGAGTCATTGTTTTATTGGCTGTGTTGCAAATAGCACCATTCTGTTGGAAACACATATCGTCTAGGTTCATATCCACAATTTCTGTTCACAAGAAGTCACGGTAACTGCTTGGACAACCCGATGATAACGCCAGCCCGTAACCGGAGCCAGTCAGTCACTCTTTGGAGATGCTGTCGAGGATTCTCCTTTAGCCAAATCGGTTAACGAATCTTAAGGCAAGAACGCGCTCCATTCCTGCAGATACCTGTATAATTCTTACATCTTCCAGTTTTCATGAAATATTTACAGAAAACAATTATGTATGTTTAACGTCAATTAATGCAAGAAATCAAAATATAATTGATCGAAAGAGGAAATGTGGTTTGAGGAGAACCAGACATGGAGAATGTTGTTTGTTGGTAGCTGTTCAGACTCGTAAGCTAGAGAGACCTTCTGTAACCTCCATAAGCTAATGCCACAGTCCTTACACTATGGCTCTGCCTTTACGTTCTCTCTACATCTCTCTCTCCAGGATAGAAGTGAAAGTGTGCCTCGTTGCTTAAGATGTTTTTCTTTGTAAAGTCACATTCACTTTTTTCTGATTAACCAAATATTCGGCGATTTGACGACGCTTAAAATGGTCAGTAGGTTTCGGCTCTTTAGTCCTTATAAGCATATAAACCTTATAAGCTTGTTAATTCAAAACTTTTTACAAAATTTCCATCAGTGATGTAATTGAGATGATCAATTCTTAGGCAAGAAGATGAGTCGAGGTTGAGATGAAATCTGACTCTTCAGCCATACTATCGCGAGCAACAGCAAGATTTTCCGCAGTTGTTTTCACATTTCCTACAGACCCGGTTTGCTGAAATTTGCCCACAATTCTACCGATTGTGGACACACGAACTGAACGAAATGAACGTCTATTTTCGTAGTACACTTGAAATATTTCAACACTTTTGCATTAATTTTCTAGAAATGGTTAAAATAAAAACGAAGCGTTTTTCTGAACGAAACAAGATTGTCACAGGAAAGTAAGTCCACTAAGGCGGTAATTATATCAACTTTCTTGTGGAATTCCCATTCAGCAATCATCAGACCACAATTTTAACGTGAGTAGTATTAACTTGAGGTTGAGGTTGGCTCTTAGATTAAAAGTAGACTCGTTCGGCGTTTGCACTTTCTTTCTGAAAGTCTTTAATACAAGTTTGTAAATTTCTACTGTAAGGGCTACTTTAAAAGGCAGTGTCAAATGAAATGACTTTTGTCCCGGATGAAAACTAGAATTATTTTTCTTCATAAGATAGCAAGACGTTTTCAGCAACTATTCGTGTTATGTGTACTATTGCCCTCGCCTACCGCAGAGGCCTTAAAAAACATAATTGTCACATCCAGCCCGTTAATAAAATATCGAAGAGCTTACGCCAAACCTTGTGTTTATCCCTCAAACGCCTAAAACGAGAAAATGTTGCAAACAGTATTTGCTTTGACTTGGTTGATTGTGGGATGCGTATATGCGACACGGCTTCATCTCACTTCAAGACTGACAGGGCAAATAAGTCCGGAAGAAACCCAAAGACTTGTTGCCTCCATGGAATCGAGGGTAAAGGCTAGATGAAATCCAAATAATACCTAATTTGGGTGAAGTTTATCCATTTGGTTCTTATACGAGGGTTTGCTGATAAATAACCGACCTCAACTTCAAATTGTGCATATTATAATAGCTACTCGCCAAAATTTCAGAAATTTATCTTGCACCATTATCTGTTGATAGTCGTTTTTGTGAGTGTATTTCTGTAATTCCCCCAAAATGGAAAAAATTGAATATCGAGAATTTGAAAGGCAATACGCCTTCACAAATCAAAGATGAGTTGGACTCTGTGTATGGTGACTCTGCACCATCGTTTACCACCGTAAAATTTTGGGCAGCTGAATTTAAACGTGGTCGCAGGAGCTTGGAAGACGATGAACGTCCTGGGCGTCCAAAAACTGTAACCACTAACGATAACATCGCTAAAGTTCATCAATTGGTACTAGACGATCGCCGGATTAAAGTTAGAGAATTAGCGGAGATTATGAAGATGTCAAAAGAACGTGTTTGCCATATTTTAAACCAAGATTTGGGCATGAGAAAGCTGTCCGCGCGTTGGGTGTCGCGTTTGCTTACGCTAGACCACAAACGTGCGCGCATGAACATTTCCAGCGCTCTGTTGGCTCAGTTTAGAGGCAATAAGACCGAGTTTTGGCGCCGATTGATAACTGTAGAGGAAAAAAAAAAAAATTGAAAAAGTCGCGTGCATCATGGTTAGGTCGGTTATTTATCAGACAGCCCTCGTAGTTATCCATGTCAATCAGAAAACGTTATTATTTATAATGTGTACTTACATTTGTGACAGTGACTGTGTAGATTCTCATGATCCCATTTTGACGCCCAGAATTAGAGGAGAAGGAGTTTCCTCTACGCCCAGTATGTTGAACCGTGAATTGTACAAGCATGTTGTCAGTACGAGACTAGCTTTTACTTAAGACCGAAGTCTTATTAATTGAAGCCGTCTTCTTAAATAGACTGAGTAATATAGAATTACAGACCAAAATACATTCTTAAGGCAGCCTGTCTAAAGTGAAAAAATTTCGAATTTTTCAAAGATTTAAGACTCCAGCAATCGGGTCAAGAGAGTAAATTAAAGTCTATTAAGTGTTCTTTATTTTGTTGTGTTAATGGAAAATTTAGCGAACTGTTTTATTTGCAAGTAGTTCGCCAATTTTTACATTCTTCTAGTATAGTTGTGAAATTGCGAAAGCTGAGTAATTGATATCATTTATCAGGAAAAGTGCCATGGGCATGTTTCAGGACCAATATTTAAATTTGTCTTAATTAAACTTAGCAAGACTTCGGCCTAAAATTAAGTATATCGATTTACTAACATTCTTAAATAAAAATTATTTAAGTATTTTTAGTGATTAGAGAAAGTTTCTTGTTTTCATCGACCCTTAGGAAAAAACGGCTTAAAAGCGAAATTACTACTTAAAACCTACATAAATCATAGCAAAAATTGGATATTAACCATCTTTTCCTTCTTAACAGGTGGAAATGTCTGCAAATGTTCGAATGTAACATCGTCTAAGACCGTGCAAGCACGAAATTTGGTATGCCAGACTTTCTGCATCAATAACGGTGAAACACTTGCCGGTTGCAGTATATGCAATATGAATCCATCGCTAAGCGAATGGTCCACTAGGGAAGTGGACGATGGAACCGTTAATACATCAGATGACACAGACCCCGAGGTTGCCATCGCAGCTGGCAATCCTGCTACCGACCCAACAACAACACCCGATTGGAATGCACTCTGTGTAACGCTTTGTAAAACTGGCGATGGCGGGTCATTGTGCAATTGTGATTTGTCGCCTTTCTTTTAATCAGCTCTTTTCAGTGGGATGATTTGCGGCAGGCCAAAAACCCTGCCTTCAAACTTCAAAAGTAACCTGCAAAAATTTCTTTGTTTTGTATTCTTTTCATTTACAATTTGAGTTTTTTTGTTAAATTTTCGACAAATCACCATCTCTTAAAGTTTTTTTTAGCTAAAAAAATTAAAATTCTTACAAAGAAAAACAAATATCCCTATGCGAATCAATTAATTTGTAATTAATTTGTGTGAGAAATAAACAAAAAAAAAAAAAAAAGAAAATATTAAAGCGATAAAGCATGTTACAAGAAAAATCAAACACAATGTATAAAGGAAAAAAGATCACAAACATCAGAAACCTAACGACGATTTATTTTTTTTTCGAGGTAGTTTATCAGTTCAATTCGTGAGATTCAAAACACACAACAAAACACATAAGGGCTTCCATGCCCCTGACCAACTCGGTCTCGGGCAAAACCTTAGATAATTAGCACTAGCTCAACACACACGTATATACAATACATTGAAATGAGCGAGAAAAATTTTGACATTTTCCTTGTCAGAATTTTGCCATTAAAACGTCGACTGTCACGGCCCCCCTTTGGTTTGTTGGCACACGGTGGCGCTTGAGTTGAATAATTCTGCTTTGCCATCAACGCAGAGTATATTGTAACTTCAATTGGTTGCTCTCAGATGCGCAAGCGCAGCAATAGGCTTGAGAATTATACAAATGACGCTGGCATTCATGTCAGTCGCGTCTCGCTCTATTGGTGGTGCTCAAAATTGCATTAAGATCGCGATCTGAAAGCGCGGTTTGTTTTCTGCGATTAAGTTTTACAAATTTTGTTTTCAATTCTGGAAGGGGACTGCTTATGCTTCTTCCACATCGTTAAACGGACGAACCCTAATTGGATTTATAAATATACACATACAAAAAGTCTACTGTCCATTGATATTACACATTCCCGGCTGGAGAGTGCCGTGCGCCTTCCGATTCGAGCATATCCGTGACAGTCAACATCTTTAATGCTACAAATTATATACATATATTGAATGGAATTAATTTAGAACAAAAAAATAAATAAAGAGAATATTGTTTTTGATTGATAGAATCAGCATATCAATTTTTAAACAATACCTTCAGTTGAAATGTTTTTCTTTACATCTTTATAAACAGAAACCAAACAAAACAGCAACCTTATCATATTTGCATGTCTATAAAAAAAACAAACATATATATATATACACAGAAAAAAAAACAAATAAACAACAAACAAACATTTATACATACATATAGTTAATAATCAATTAAATAATGTTTATATGTTAAGATCTAATACTGTTGGAAGACATTACTAATATATAACATTGGCTTTTTTGGAAGACATACACTACTTAAGTAATCTTAGATGTTAAACAGAGACGATAACAGTAAAAACAAGCACATATTACATACATAAATATGATAAATAAATTAATGATATATTAAATTTTAAGATTATTCAGAGAATGCCCACTAAATCTGAAATCTTCGCTGTGACTGACAATAATTAAAATAAATGTCACATTAAATTAATAAAAAAAAAAATCTAAAGTAAATTCTTTGAGTAACAATTCAGTGTCAAAAATGTCTGCCTGATCGCACAAAATTACGCGATCTGTTCGAACACCATTCTCTGACAGGACATCAATTGTTATACTATCTCTATGTCAATAATTAATATATAAACAGAAAGACATTTTTTGTGACGCATATTTATCATATCGTAAGCATATAAGATTATAATTAAAATATATTAATCCGTTATTGTCAATCTAAATCTTGAAGCTTGTTGGTATAAATTAAATGAACAATTGAGAGTATTGTGCGAAGAAAGCCGAAAAAGAAATAACTTATAATTCATATCTCAAGTTATTTGCATAATTTAAAGTAAAACAAAACAAACTTTAAAATATATATAATATGTGTGTGTATTAAAATGTTTAAATGTTATAACTTAGCCCCCCCTGACAAATTGTGTTTTATTTTGCATTTTCTCCAGGAAAACCTTATAATTGCGCATTTTATAAAGCATTTTCCAATTCTTAACAGTTGCCTAAATACTTCTTTAACTTCGCCGCTCAAAGTCAATATAACAGTACGTGTCACTTTTACTTGTGAGAAGATGCTTATATATGCCTTAATCACATTGTTAAGGACGTTATTCAGTCCGTTTCTCTTAATTCTCCATTTAAGTTGTTTTCATTTGTCATATAAAACCAAACTCTCGCATTTAACCTGCAAACAGAAAAAAATCTTTCGGTTCACAAATGAAATGTAAGAACTCACGGATATTTTTCTGTATTTAACGAAATGTTGATGCTTACTCTTACTTACTCACATTAAGTTTCTCCCTTTTCTATCTCTATAAAAGTGAGAGAGTTGATCCTGCCGCAATGAATTATAAAGAAGGATTTCTCGAGAATTTGTCTTTGTTCGCAAGTGAAGTGTCAAAACGCAGTAAAATTTGTTTCAGCGCGTGTTTAAAACATCTGAAGGTAATTTGCTCCCTCAAGATTATTGATGATTTCTTTTTTCAAATTCTCGATATAACAATACATTGCGTGGGAAAGGCGATGGAAACCAATACGGCCATTAAATGTTTATAACACCTAAGACACGTGGTGAGACAAACGCACATGTCACAACGGCGGCAAATTTTGTTTCCTCATTACTTTGGCTAACTTTCTTCTAAAAAGTGACAATTTGTTTTAGAGTGTATTTTTAGAGTAAAAAGAGGGTATTTATTACATGTGTACACGTTGTTCATGTATATATTATTTGCGTATGGATGCTTGAAAAGTGTCATAGCCAATTTCTGGCTTTTTTAATTTACAGGTAATTCAGCTTTCCTTGCTGTATCGACACGGAAAAGTTGCTTAAGATACATATGTCCATATATGAAACCAAAAGCAAAACCTGGTTTTTATTTTTGATTCAATTTATTATAATAAATACGTTAATCTTGAAATTTTGGTCTCCGTGGCGTAGTAAGTGCGTCGACTCACACGCCGAAGGTCTAGGTGCAATTCTCGGACGGAACAGCTCGTTTTTTTCACGGCACCACCTCTTTCGAGGTGGTTTGCAAACAACACTCAAAAAGTAATAATTGTCTATAAGAAGCTTCTCAAATCTCGCCGCTCGTAGATCTTTCTACACATAACAGAACAGTAACACGCACAAATTGTTGTAGAATCTAGGCCTTGGTCCCTTTGGGACTGTAGTGCCACTAAATTATTATTATTACATCTTGAAATCTACTAATCTAATGCCAAATGAAAATAAGTGTCGTGGCTAAGCGAAATAAAACGTTACATCAAATTTACATCGACGTAGGCCACACATTTTGTAGGAAATATGTGGCACATACAAGCATTTAAGTCGAGTTACTGTAAACATTAATATTTTCACGCAACGGGTAAAAACACCTTTCACATCTGGCACTCATTGATGTCAAAAAATCCCGAATGTTTAAAAAACATCAGGCAGTTGTCGATGCCTGAAACCAACATATGATGTCCATTAGTTACACATTACTGACACTTGCACGTACAAGAGATAGACTTACATACTTTGTCTTCAGATAAAGTCTGTTGTCCTGTAAAAGATACAGTCGAACTACGATAATTCAAACCATCTATTGCCTGCAGAAACGTAGAAATATCGAGATTTGGAGCTTATTAACTAAAATATTAATGTGGTGCTATTGTCAATCAATTTAATTTTAATTATTAAATATTCATGATGTTTAAATTAATCTTAAGGATAGTTGTTAGAAGCTACAAGAAGCAGTAAAAATTTTACTACCCTTTTATGATTACCCTTTCACCCTCTAAGATTCCTCTGGAATGCGTAGGGTATGACGGTAAGTAGAATTGAATTGGAAACAATTGTAATAGAATAAACAATAGAATCGAGTTGAATTATGGGCTTTCTGTAAGAAGAAAACTCAGCAAACCCAAGTCAACTCTTCTTTACCTACCGTAGACATCCAAAACAAAAATTCAAAGTCTAGAGAACGAGCAGTTAAACAATTTTATTCAAATCGGAATAGCTGGCAAAACCTTTCCCTTGCAATCGCCAAAGCCAATGCGAAGACCGTTCTTCTGACAGAACCCACGAATAATTACTTCGTCACCATCTTGAAGGAATTTCCTGGTAGCGCCGTTCGATAGTGTAATGCTCTTCGAACCCTTCCAGCTCAGTTCAAGCATGGATCCAAAGGAGTCCTCAGCTTCACCACTGATTGTTCCAGAAGCCATCAAATCGCCCGGACGAATGTTGCACCCTGTGACGGTGTGATGAGCGATCTGCTGTAACGGTGTCCAGTAGAGATTTTTGTAGTTCGAACGTGAGATTACTGTTTCCGACTCATTTTCCGCTAAAATGAAAAAAAAATAATCACAGCATCTATTTGGCAATTGGTTTACCTACGTTTGAGAGCGACTTCAAGGTTAATGTCGAAATTAAACTTCTGTTGTTGTTTGAGATACGGAAACACTTCAACGTCCTGTGGAAAGTTATCAACGAGAAATGGTTCCAAGGCGGCCACTGGTACCACCCACGGTGAGATTGTAGTTCCCAAGTTCTTCGCTGTGAATGGTCCCAAGGGAACGTATTCCCACTTCTGAATATCCCTCGCACTCCAGTCATTCATCAGTGTGAAGCCAAATACATTTTTCCACGCCTCCTCGATTGGAACACGTTCGCCCAACTTGTTAGCCGGCCCACCAATGAAGAACGCCATTTCCAACTCGAAGTCGAGCAGCTTGCAAGGTCCAAAGATCGGAGGCTGGCCGTCAACAGGCAGAGTTTGCCCCAGGGGACGGCGAATAGGGGTTCCCGAAACGACCACAGAACTTGCGCGTCCATGATAGCCCACCGGTAGATATTTCCAGTTGGGCATGAGTGCGTTCTCCTTTCCGCGGAACATGATGCCCACATTGGTGGCATGGTGAATCGAGGAGTAAAAGTCTGTGTAGTCCCCGATTTGTGCTGGCAAATGCAATTCGATCTCTGATTGAGGAACTATAGCTCTGTTGGGTGAAAATTTTCGTTTTTACAAACGGCTTGGGAGGAAGAAGTTTTAAACTTACTTGGCAGTAAGCGTCGAATCTTTGTGAAGATATGAGTCTTTTAGAAGCAAGTCTCGAGTTGTAGTCCTCACCAGAGCCCAGGCCGCGTGCCCAAGACTCATCAGCAAGTTAAGAGATTCTGATTCTAGAGCAGGCTGTTGGAGCGATGATTTTGGAAAATTGAAAGGTGTAAAAATTTTCATCCACTTACCCGCACAGATGATGGATACAATGGCGAGACGGCTTTCAGATCCAACACATGGTCACCAATGGCTACGCAAATCCTCTTCCGAGTCTGTAACGATAGATTAAATTTAATTAAGACTACAACTATAAGCGATGTAGCGCATGTAGAGGTGAAAACCCTCAAATGTGTTTTTATTCCATTGGACATATTTCTATTATGGCTTAAGCTGTTGATGATATCCAGGCTTGGCATGAAATTTAATAAAGATAACATAATTTCAAGGTTGATAAAAAGGAGCAAAATATTTCATAAAAATTCGCAGTCAAGTCTTAACTGTACAGGCAAACAAAACATTGAATAAGTTGAACACACTTCTTAAAGCAAGGCCCTATGAATCCAATGGCCGTTTACGACAGCTTATAACGGAGTCATCAAACCATATTTCTATTTAAATTAGAGAGAAAGCACCGTTATCATAAATCGTCTCAAATGTAGATTGATGCAACACACGTTTAGAATTCATATCATTTCCTCAGTCTACATCAAGCTACTAGTCTACGCTAGCAGGCCAACGACATTGGGCTTGCCTCAAGGTCACATTAGCAGAACTGGAATCACTGTCGCATACTAGATTTAAGATTAATGAAAAATTGGACTTAGGCGAACGTTTAAATAATTTTCTGCACACATAGATAAGTTTAGTTTCAAAATAAAGCCAGAAAGAGTGTATGTATGTTCACATCGTTAACGGATTTATTAAACTTATTTTCTGGTTAACCTAAGAATTTCCTACTACTTGTCTGAGTCCCGGGTCACCACGGGATCATGCGAAACGAGATTGACGATAAACTTGCTAAGTAACGATCAAAAGAGGCATTTGTAGTGCCCGAATCCACATTGGGACTACCCGTGACCTTGGTTAGGGCTTCCGTCGACCGACAGGCCAACCAGAGATGGTATGACTCTCTAGAAGGCAGGCTGACCAAGTGCATGATCCCGCGAAAGCTAGAAATTCGCGGCTTTTCTGTTATCTCTTTACGCGAAAGACTGCAGACGACTTGTTGGCGCACAAACTGGACACGTCACCTTCGCCAAGCACTTAAATGTGCTTGGGCTTAGTGAAGGCACCCTATGGGATGCCTGTGAAGAAGGTGAAGACACTTCAGAGCACCTTTTCTGTCAATGTCTCGCCTTAGCTCGGATCAGGTGACGGTTGTTTGGTGCTGACGTGGTGGGAGCTGAAAATCTAGGCTTTTTATCACAAAAGCTGGTTTTCACTCGAAAGATCAAGAAAATATATTAACTGTAGCCTGGTATTACAATGGACCAGTTTTCGAGTCTGAGCGCTCCAGTGCAGTGTTTCCCAACGTCTAACAAAAGAAAAGATATAATATATTCGAATATCAGGCGAATACACCCCAAAGTTCACTAGGAAATACTTCTTGGTTTCCTACAATACATGGTGGAAAGAAAGAATCTATGTTGTGATTGACAGTTTTGGATGATAGCCGCGTGAAGTTGTTGTCTGCTTGAAGTATTAAAAGCGATAAAAAAACAAAATTCCTCTTATTCCAAATTTGACAATCGCTTACTAAATTTTACATTTTTTACTCATCTCATAAGCTCATCAATTTGAAATAGCGCCAGGGGCTCAAGAATATATCGGAATGTTCATAAAAATGCAGCTGAAATACAGCTTTTCTTATAGCACACACCTGCAATTTCACAGCCGATTTACAGACTCAATTTGTGAACTCTTTCGAGCAGCTGAGAACCACCGCTTTCAATGTATTGAGATGAATTTGTGTTGCATTTTAACAATCTATTATTTGTCTATGAAAAGGTATGAGCTTAACTAAACGAATCGCATTAAAGAAATCAAAGCTGACTACTAAATCAACATCAAAACTATTTATAACCATTTTTAACATTTAAACTTAACTTCCAGTAAGCAGTATACACTTAGTACTAAGGCAGACTTAAGTAGCAAAAAATGGAACACATGCTTTTCAACCGAACAAAATAACTCGTTCTCATTGATATTAATGTCTAAGCCGCATATGAGTAGAGTGAATTTTTATCAAACACTCCTAGAATGTTTGAGAAGCAAAACGCAATTTAACCAAAACTGCCAAGGTGAATTTGAGAGAATGTTTTCTGTACCAACTGGTTACAGCGAGAACAAGATGGTCATGTAAAATTGTGCAAAGCATGCGTGAGTTTAGATCAAAATCTGTTTTAGTTAAAAGTTGTGCCTAGACAGGCTAACATCTTTCTATTCCATAATGATATCCCTAATCATATCACAAATGAAAAAGATGGCCGCTTTGACAAGAAACTACATAACTAGAATTAAATGTTTATTGTACAATAATGTTGTTTGTTTTGTTTATCAAGCCTGCAACCCATGAAGGGTCTGAGCCTGGGCTATAGCTGCCTTCGATTCTTGACGGTCCCGGTCACGCTACTTCCAGTTGTCAAGACCAAGCTCTCTAGCGTCCGCAATCTTTATACCGGAGGTTCGGCTTTACTCTTCGGGATTCGAAGACCCTCTTAGCTGGAGCGTTGTTGTCCATTCGCTCGATGTGGCCAAGCCACTGCAGTCGACGGATTTTTGGCTTTCGAACTACATCCACATCTTATTACAGCACAAAGAGTTCGCGGTTGTGCTTTACCCCCCATTCGCCTTCCTCGTAGACAGGACTATATATTCGTCGCAGAATTTTTCTTTCAAGGGAACAAAGAATCCGTTCTGTCGTTTTGGTTATCGTCCACCACTCGACTGCGTACAAGAGTACGGGTAGGATTAGCGTCTTTTAGAGAACTATCTTAGTTCTTCGAGTCAGGAGTTTCGACCATAGCTGTGATTCTGCGCCGAATCTCCACTAACTCTTAACTACCTCAAAGTTGTAGTTGTCAATTGTCGCATTCCGACTGAGGTGTTGTTCGACGGATCGATTCTTTGTCGACAGCATATATTTCGTATTATCCTTAGACCAGAGTCTTAGAGTGACTCCACCACAATAATGTGTAAACGTGGTGAAAATGAGTGACTTTAGTACAATAATGTGTAAATGGTACGATTAATCAAAGAATACGATTTCTAAATATTGTCTCGGACATACAATTTGACATTAGTTTCCCAATGTATATTAAATTTGGCCTAAATCATCAAACCCTCAAAATTTACAAATTTTGATTCGAACAACTGTTAATACAAATTGAGCCTCAAACAATTTTGGTCTGAAACGAAATCGAAATTAATTTCAACATTTCCTTCGTTTCAGGCATTTTCATCTACCTTGGAGACAGTTTTTCATACAAAATTCAATTGTAGTAAAGTGACAAATAGGCACGTTCAAAATAAACAACATTTTTGAAGTTTGTATGGAGCTTAGCTCAAAACTCATTATTATTTGTAAGGTTTTATTGATAAAAAATGCAAACTTGTAATAATTCGCTATGAAGAAGTTTGCAATTATTTAAGTTTTCGTTCAAGACGAGAATCCTCATTTCTTCAGGCAAAATAAGACAGTAGACTATTTAGACCTATAACACTACCATATAAATATATACTAGATTAGCATATGACTGGGGCACATTGTACTCATTTTTTTAAACTACGCCACTGACAGAACTATTGACATGTGCTCCAGAACATATGATCACACACCCTCCTAGTTTCAAGTCAACATTCAACTTCTCGTCTCGGTAAAACAAGAATTATAATTTAAATGCCAATTATGGATTTGCATATGAGAAAAACAAAATTCCTCCAAGCCAACACCACAGACTAATAGAAAAACTAAAAAATACTTACGTTTGATGCTGTTGAAAAGACAGCATAGGGTAAGTTGTTAATGGGGAAATCACTTCCCTCGGGAACGGGCACAAAAGAAGTCATTTTATCGCACTGCTCACTTGTGGTTGTCGTCTTATCAGTCGGATATATTTCGAAAGTAGTTAGCGCTACAATAGTTAAACCGATCGCACAGGCTGTCAAGAATAAACTGAATGAAATACCGTTCGAGGTGGTTGTCATGTCAGACGACATCTGCTGGAGAGGCAAGTCATGGTGTTTTTCTGCTGCGAACACGATATCTCATGGGAATAGATGGAAACTAGTTCTGTGTATATTTTATTATTTATTTGTTTACGATGTTCGTTTGGGGGCTGGTTCGCATAATTAGCTGTGGCGAGATCGTTCTAAAGTGTCAGTTGGCAACTCTGTTAAGTCGTTTCATTGTTTCTTTGTTGCTAGGGACTTCGATGCCTAATGAGACATTTAGAATTTAGAATCATCAACTAATTTATTTTATTTGTGGGAAACTTATTGCCTGATGGAAATTAAATTTTGGATGAACTGGAAGGTAAGTTATGAGGTAGAAATTTAGAAATTTAGTGAAATTTTGATGAGGACAATGAATTCGGTAAAGGGAAGTATGTACGATTAATTTCGGGCCATATTTTGAGTGAAAAAGTAAATATAATCATGCGGCGGATGATGTTGTACAATTTTATTATATAATTAAGTTTAGCAGGCCAATCAATTTTTACCCGCTTTATTTTAAATAAGTGGATATTCATTAACTTAGCGGAATAGTGGAAATATTTTGATTTGATTTGAATATGTAAATACTCCAAAGTATGAACAGTCATAGATTTTATCGCCATCGAAAGTTGATTTTTTTTAATATATTTCAATAAATTGAAAGGATTTTCGAAAAATATCTTCCTTTAAGTTTACAACTTGTTAGGTTGACATAGAACACATGAACTTAGGCTCGAAAGGGTACAAACCAATTGCTTTTGAAGAATTATACTCGCATGAAGAGCTTTCTAACTGTGACAATGGGGTGGCAAACCTAAGTTTCAGGCGTACTACAATGCCGGCCATGTTAATCTACAAGATAATTAATTATCGTTATGTTATGAATATACAAAAAATAAGAAGAGAGATTTTCTCTTAGATAAAAGGCAGAGCTCCAACTTTGGTTTCAATGAACCCATAAGTAGGTAATTTTAAAGTTATAGCTACAAAATGAATTAAGTTCGTCAGGAATTGGGTTTTAAAGTAGTTTAATTTTTAAAAAGATTTTTATAAATTAATGTCGTTAATTTTAGGTTTTAAAGATTTTTGTTTTAAATTTTAAAAGTATTTTCGTTAATTAACGTCGTTTATTTAAAGTAATCTATGAGATGATGACGGTGAATGATCCTTAGTCGTGCAACAAAGTGACACTGAATGTCATTGTTAAAGATCTGTCTATACTTTAGGGTTTTGTAACGTTTAAAATGTTACAATTTCAGGTATACAGGCGCCATTTCATAGTGGGTAAATGCGATGACTCCGTGGCGTAGTGGTAAGTGCATCGACTGCGGCGCAGAAAGTTTGGGTTCGACTCCCGGACGGGACACCTAGCATTTTTTCACGGCACCACCTCTTTCGAGTTGCTGACAACACTCAAAGAGTATTAATCGTCTATGAAAAGCTTCTCAAATCTCGCCGTTCGGAGTCGGCAAAAAACTGTAGGTCCCTTCTACTTATGAGAGAATAGTAGCACGCACAACACGAGTAGTTGTTGTAGAAGCTAGGCCCTGGTCCGTTGTGGGCTGTAGCGCTACTCAATTATTATTATTATTAAGTGCGACGACTATTTAATAAGCTCAAAGTTCATCTATAAGACAAATGGAATTGCTTTAAAACTTGTAGCTAATTTAAATCTTTTTACCTAAGACTGCACACTTAAAATTAAAGAAAAAAATAAGTCGGCTCACACGGTGAGGGTTTCCATGACTTATCATCTCGCGTTCTTTATTTTCACGCACTACCTATTTCGAGATGCTGACGACACTTAAGAGAAACTTTTTGTCTATGAAAAACTGCTCAAATTTTGACTTGTATAAAACAATTGCCCACAAAATACTAGTATTTGCTGACGAAGCTAGAACTTGGTCCCTTGTGGGTAGTGTAACTCATTTATTCTCTTAGTGAATTGTCACAATTCTATGGACAGGAAAAACTTGAAGAACAACCTTAGCTATACAATTCTTCACATCAATTAAATCAAGCACAAAATAACTGTTGCGAATTTTCGCTTTTGTGGCTTGAAGTTTCCATACGGTGGTTCAACATCACCACCATCACTTTCAGTGACTCGCAAGTGTTCGTTATGGCAATGCATTCACGAAAGATCTCCCTGCCGTTCGATCGTCCGCCATCGACTCTAACTCATCAGGAGGTATTCCTAAGCGCAACCAGGTGATTTTATTGGTTTTCGAGCGCACATGTTCACAAGAAAGCTGTAGCGGCTATGACAGCAATTAATCTAATGTGGAGAACTTTCTTTGGTAACCAACGAATCGGCAGTGCGTCAAAGTTCAAGGTTTTCAATGCCACTGTGAATTCTTGTCTCTGCTACGCAAACCAAGTGTTTGGATTTAAGTTCTTTGAAGAATGCGAAATTGTACAGCGGTTTTTCTTCAAGCGAATTTTTAAACTCCCGCCAACAACTCCTTCATACGCTATCTACGTGGAATCTGGTTTGTCGCAAATCTACCATAAAAATCTGAAAGCGAATGCAGACTATTTAATTAAAGTAATGCGTAGGTCGAATAATAATCTTTCAAAGAGGCTTTTTAAGATGGCGCTTCGATATAATTTATCACCTTTTAAAGAATGGCATGAGCTCGCAACCTCACTTCACATTGCACTTAGGCTTACTGAGGAAAATTCAGATGAATGGGAGGATAAATTGTACGACTGCATTAGGAAACACGATGACAAGATGTATCTAGATTGCCTAAATCGAGCTCGTTCCTCTTCGTCGAGGCATATGTACAAACATCTTAACCATACATTGGGGTCCAGCAACTACTTTAGAACAGAACTCTCAAATAGACAAATAAGCATTATTTTTAGAGCTAGAACTGAACTGCTGAGACTTAACTACGTACCGCATCGACAAGATGTCAATGCCACCTGCACTCTTTGCAATCGCAATGAAGTCGAAAATATATACCATTTTATAGCAATATGTCCTATATTACTAGAACTGCGTCTGCTTTATTTCTCAAAAGTTTCTCTTACCCTTGAAGAAACGAAGAATATACTCAATGGCACGGAGGGTTGGAACCTGCTTTATAGTTTTTGTATTCATGCCTTGAATTACCGTAATAGTTTCAGTTAGCAGTAAACTCTTTCTTTTCTATAGCTTTATTCATACAGTTTTACTTTTTTTTTTTTTGTCTGTGCCCACTGTATTATTTCAAACAATGTCAATCTCCAACAGACGGCATTTTGCCATGTTAAATAATTTTTCTTTTTCTGTTATTAGTTGTTAAAGTGAAGATCAATAAAGAATGTTTATAATAATAATATAATAATATATTGGTTTTCGAAGTGGTCACCCACCTGATGGATTCGCATCTTACGCGATACGCGATGGAATGTTTCAAGTCTAGATAGATAGAATTTTGAGGTGGAAAGGGATATCAGCCATCTTGGGTATGTACACTTAGAGTCTATTCGGAAGAGATTAAGGTTCGGTGAAAATACAGAAATTCAATATCCTGATAGTCATATACCGAAAATATCTCAGGCCCATAAAGTCAGAACCTTAAAAAGTTGAATCGTAATAATAATACAAAATTTAGCGACACAACAGCCCACAAGGGACCATTGCCTAGCTTCTAAAATAACTACTCGTGTTGTGCGGGCTATTGTTCTTTCATGGTTGGAAGTAACAGTTTTTTGCCGATTACGAATGGCGAGAGTTGAGAAGCTTTTCATAGACAATGAGTAGTCTGTTTGCTGTCAGCAAATCTGCGTGTTATCAGCAAATCTGTGTGTAGTCAGCAACTCGAAACAAATGTTGCCGTAAAAATGCGATTTGTTCAGTTCGGGAATCAAACGTGGGACCTGTTTCGACACATTTACCAAATGCGCCACGGAGACCAAGTACTTATTTGAAATCCGGTAGTAGGAAGATTTTGATTTCAGGACTTTTGTTGGCGTTACACAGACGAATGGAATAAACAAAAAATTTTGAAAAAGCTAAGGTTCTGCAAAAGATTTTCCATCCTGCTAAAAAGAGACAATGCAGAACGAACATCAATAGAATGAAAGTGTCTGTACTTTGGTGTTGCGGCAAAAAAAAAAAACTTGAGAAAGTCGCTAAAAAACAAAGAAAAAGTTGCAATTAACAGCCATAACGTTTATTTTTCTAGTGGATAAGAATCTCGGCTTACTCCCTTTAAAGGATTGATTAACGGTAAGGTAAGTGTGAAAACACTTAGCGTTTCAATCTTAACATTCATTCGTCTGAGGGGTATGTGGCACCTTAGGTTAGGTACGTGTCGTACGGCAAAATGCGAAAGATATTACTTTCAATGCGAACAAACGCACATGGTATCTCGTCCGATGCCATTTAAGGCTATACTTTCTACTTTTACTTGCAGGTACGTGCCTAGCCTTAAAGCTGTCTGCACTGGACACTTCCATTCATACATATAAGCAACCCTGAAATATTTCACAGGTTTACTGTTCAGGGAAGAATAAAAGTTGAGTGAATTCTTCAAGCAAGCAATAGACATAAATTTCTCTGTAGTCTAGATCAGTCTTCTAAAATTTCAAAGCTCCACTTAACACCGTTCTCAGCTAATTGCCTTACACAAAGCCGGTCGGTTATTATTTCCTTCGCAACGAATTAACGCACTTTATCAAAATTCACATAAAAGCCCCAGAAAATCGCATACACAAACCATTTATGGATAACTCTTAAATTTTATGGGGAACTACTTTAAAAGTTTGCGCACGCCAGTGGATTCTATAATCCCGTGTTGTGTTATTGATTGGAGCCCATTATCCATTGTAACAGAAAGGAACGACTATAGACACAGCATAGTGGCGTCACGACAGATGCGCAGTGGCACTGAGCACTTGCTCCACAGCAGCACACACCAGGCGGTTAAACTTTTCTGTCCGACTTTTTTCATCTACCTCAGTTTTGCCTCCGAAAAGAGTTCATTCGCCGGAATTGCGTCAACCCTCGAGGGTTTTAAGGGATAGAAGCTTCGTTCGTCATTTAAAAAGCCTGACAAGCATACCTTCACCTTAACCGCCCCACAATCTGCAGAGTAAAGTTGCGAAGTATCGCTGACACTCGTATCTCACTCATTTCAAAGTGGAGACAACAAATCAGTTCCAGATTCTCTGGCTCTGGCAGTTGAAACATTCGGTGCTGTACGTTCAAATGATAGTAGCTCCACCGCTGCCGGTCGCTCTAATAAATAATTTATTTATTTATATTTTTCATTTCGCCCAGCGGGTGACACTTTAAAGATTGTCTCAGCATTTTGGAATCCATTAACAAGTCTATACGCGAGTGCCGGTGTATCTAGCAGAAATTAGTTGAAAAAGGTGAACACTTGCAGTTTTTTTTTTTGACTTCGTCGTCGTCTTAATCGGTGCTGGTGGAGAAGGAAGAAGAAAGAGAAGCGACGAAAGAAAAATCGGTGCGTACTTTAGTGGTGGAAAAATCAATTTTTGAGTCCGTGTATCCCTTGGATGCGAAGCAGTGAAGTATGCGATTAGTTTTCGTGAGCGCGCGTGTGAGGGTGGGTGTGGGTTTGAGTGTGTGTGTGAATTAGGGGGAGTATGCATGAAAGTGTGAGTATGTGGGTGTGTTGATTGTGATGTCGGTGGATTTGGCTACGGGTAATTTAAGTTCGTGCGGAGTATTGTGAAAAAAATGAGGAAAAACTTGTTTGATGTGCACTTGTGGATGAGATAAGACACACACCGATAAATCCGCCACCCCCAGTAGGGGCTGCGAGAATAGATGCAGTTCGGTTCTAACCTATATTCCGGGCCTGAGCTGAAAGTTTGTTTTGTGTTATGGTTTTTATTACGCTCTTGTTTTGCATTGAGAAGTTCTTATGAACGGGAACAATGACACATAGGGTTGAAATGCATGCATGTTTGCGTTATCGAAGTGCTTATTCGGTGCCATAACAGATTTGAGTCAAACGACGTCTTCGTCGTCGTAGTCGTCGTTGTCGGGCCTGCTGACTGAAACCGGCAAAAAGTAGTTGCCCGTGCGCTATCTTTGTGGAATATTAAGCAGGAAAGAAAAGAAAAACACGCATACAAACGTAAATATTGTGTGCTGCAGCCAGGTTTTTCGTAGACGGTGTTCGTATCCTTGCGGGGTGAGGTGGAACGACGGAATGGGTTGGGTGTAAGCTCATTTCAAGTTGAAATGCAGTCTGTGCGCCGTACGCCGTGTTCAAGTGGCTGGGCACTATTATGTCTGCAGACATCTAGCGTTCGGCTTTTGTTGTGTTCGTGACATCCTCTAGGTACAGGGGGCATGGATACAATTGCAGAATAATTGACGTTGTTGTTGTTGATGCCTGGTGCATTCTACGATGGCGGAGGTTTCTCCTTAAGAGGAGACCTTGGGTAGGACTTGACTTGAGTTTTCTGTTTTGCTTGGTGGTTGTCTTCTTTTCGTCGGACTTGAAATGTCTGAGTAGACGCATATTAGATTTCATGAATTTTAAGTACCTTTGCCTTTTGCTGTGAACTAAATACGTATGAGTGAGATAGTGAGAGAATTGTTAAAAGGTCAGGTGTAAGCACTGAAATGCACACCGAACTTTAATCAGCTGTGAGCAGAAGGGAAAATTCTTCAAAGAGTGCCTCTATATGGACGTACTGGCTTTTTCGTTGTGAGTGCAGTACTTTAAAAACAGCAATATGAGAATCCGAAAATGATGTTGAACTCTAACGAAATGCTAACCTTGGCAACCCTAATTGTGCCCAAACAATCACAGTTTTAACTTCCCATAGATGGGATACAACTCTAGATGGAAATCGAAAAATTATACTACGTAGTACGTGATCAATACACTTTCCCCGATTAGAAATATGTACACATGTACATATGTAGGTATTGATGTCGTTCTTAACTTCTATAAGTAATGTTTAATTTAACAGCTCCTCCTTGTCATCTAACAAAGGGGAAAGAATTCGAAATATCATAACACAGTGGAAAATTGTATGCTTTTTCAACAAAAGATGTTCTAGGCTAGATTCATTCCGAAGTTGGAAAATGTCACTGGATCTGCTGATCACACCCATACTATACAGAAGTTTCGTGGGCATTAACAAACAAAACAAAAACAAGTGACTGCTACTGACACATAACATTAATAATTGACCAGGGGACCAGGGCATAACTTCTACAACAACTACTCCTGTTGTGCGTGCTACTATTCTCTCACAAGTAGAAGGGGCCTACAGTTTTTTACCGACTCCGAACGGAGAGATTTGAGAAGCTTTTAATAGACAATTAATACTCTTTAAGTGTTGTCAGCAACTCGAAAGAGGTGATACCGTGAAAAAATGCGAGGTGTCCCGTCCGGGAATCGAACATAGACTTTTTGCGTTGCGGTCGACACACTTAGCACTACGCCATGACGCATAACATTGTCAGTAATAAATCAGTAGTAGGCGATTTTGTTATGCAGTAAACTCCATCTTAGCATAGACTCCTCCAAAGTGAATGATTCTCTTAAACAGACGCCTGCAATGGTTAGCTTGGTTTTCTAACTTTTGTTTCGTACCCCCTTAACCCAAAAAAGATCAGCATTGCGTTAACGCAACTTTTGGGCTCATTATTTTGACTCAACTTGAACAACTTTTTTACAGCTTTTCGAGCAAATTTAAATTTTCTGACAAAACAAGTTCAATTTTTTGTAGATTTTCTAAAAATGCAACCTTTTTGATTCTTAAGAGTTGGAATAGACTTTCGAGTACGTAGAGTATGATTGGTAATAACAGTATATACAATACACTACCTACACTGCCTTAGAGCACTCGGACGTGATAAAGCAACGTTGTGAACACTCAAGTATGGGGAAAAGAATGGCATTTGATTTTAAGCTGTTCAACTTTTCAGCTATCAAAATATTAAACGAACTAAACTATGTATGCATACATATGTATGCACTTTATTCATAACACAAACTAAGAAGAATAATAGAAATGTGTTCTTAGGCGACAATTTAAGCATCATTTCATGGAATTATGATATACAGTATATGACTCTTTTTGGGTGACCATTAACCGCCTTAATTTTAAAAAACATATACCTATGTCGTTGAAGAAACCAACATATGTATGTACTTAAACAGTGGTGTAAGACTAAAAGTATCTCTTACATTTATGCTTAAAACTAGTCCAAATTTTTTTCCTGTATTTTTAACTTGTAACTTAACTTGTACTGTAACTGTAATATCATAAGCAATTAAATTGTGAAAATCACCCCAAATTGGCTGTGCAAATAATTAGAAGCGCAAGTATTCTTATTAGAAAATATTTATTTATTTGAATAGGGAACTTAAATCTTTGAGTATTTAGTGCCATACCCACGGTTTACAATAACTGCCTGCAGTCTTCGGGGCATGGACTTTTAGCAATAGCCTTGCGGAATGCCCTCCCAAGTTTTCTTCAATTCTTCTTTTTTTTAAGTTAAAATCTCTTTTAATAAGATACCATATGTACGCTCTCAATAGCATTGAGATCAATCTCTTTTAATAAGATACCATATGTACGCTCTCAATAGCATTGAGATCAGGACTACATTAAAGACACTTTTCGGTGTGAGTTGATGTGCCAATATCTCAATATAATAATAATAATAATTGAGTGGCACTACAGCCCATAACTGACCAGGGCCTAGCTTCTACAACAACTACTCGTGTTGTGCATGCTACTGTTCCTCACGAGTAGAAGGGACCTACAGTTTTTTGCCGATTCCGAACGGCGAGGTGAGAAGTTTTCCATAGACAATTAATACTCTTTGAGTGTTGTCAGCAACTCGAAAGAGGTGGTGCCGTGAAAAAATGCTAGGTGTCCCGTCCGGGAATCGAACCCAGACTTTCTGCACCGCGGTCGATGCACTTACCACTACGCCACGGCGACCACCAATATCTCACTATATTGAAATTTGTCCATTCGACCTTCAGTCTTATGAACTGGACCAACGCCGCGCCAAGAAATTGCACCCTATATCAAAATGGAACCATCTCCATGTATGACTGTTGGGAAAGTTTATTTTGGGTAAAATTAAATGTATTGCTTGAAGTTTATAATATACTGAACTAAAGTACTCTCCTTGCTGTCGCTGCATAAAATTTGTGTCCGTTGATAGTCCCAATGTTGCATTAAAGCAGTAGATAAATACAGTAAATGATCCTTTCTTGTAGTGATAGGTCAAATGGGCAATCCTTTAATTTGTTATATTTGTTTAATAACCTTAATAAAAACGGCGACACAAGAAATATGTTTTTTTTTTTTTTCAAATCAATGCCAACAAAGTCATATATTGAGTTGGTTCGTTTAAAGAAGGACCTGGTCCGTTCGACTAGGAATGATCTTAGCTTGTGATATAGTTATACAGGGATAATAGAGACTTCCCTGCTGTTGGATAAATGATTTCCTTTTCAATTGGCTTCTCTGCTAAAGACTCTTATTTTGGAGCCCATTAAGACCAGTTGAGGTAACTAAATAGATGGACCTACAGTCAGGACAGGGCGAGAGCTTTTTCGGAATTCACTCTTGTTCTCTCACTGGTAGTGGGGACCAAAAGTTTATTTCGACAAATTTTTAGGAGCTTTTTGATACAGTATTTAACTACTTTAAGCATCTCGAAGAGATCCTGCTTAAAAAAGAATGCGTTCAGTCCAGAAATCGAACTTGTTCTAGGTACGAGATCGCAACGTTAAAAAGAAAATATTTTTGATGCATTTTTTCTTCTGCATTTGAGGTGTTAGAAAAAATTATTCTGGATCTGAATCACTGATTTCACATCGTGCCTAATTACGCATTTCGTGGATATTTAGTATATTAAAATAAGCTAAAAGGGCGAAAAAATATTTTTATAAAATACCTTTCAGTACAACGGAAAAAAATATTCACCCTGATCCTCGCGATTAAATTTTACCGGAAGTCTTTCTATCTTATGGTGCTTACACGTGAGTCACCACAAATTCGTCCTGTGAATAAAAAAAGCTTCCCTTACGATTATTATCAAATAAGCACTTAAAAATTTTTTAATTTTTTTTTAACAAATTAATTAGGAATTTTAACTTTTCAATGTCGGCCGCTAATCTTATATTGTCTTATCTGTATGGGCGCAAGCAAGCTGTATGTGTGAACGGGATTTTATCGGAATTTTTATCTGTACTAAAAGGAGTACCCCAAGGTTCGATCTTAGGACCAATTTTATTTAGCATATATATTAATGAAATTCCAAATGTTGTTACGCATTCAGCGACTCACATTTACGCCGATGACATTCAAATATATAAAAGCTGTCGACTTGGTCTTATTGAAAACTGTGTGGAAAGTATCAATTATGATCTGGATCAAATATATAAATGGTCTCTCAAGAATGATCTGAAGTTAAACCCGGAAAAATGTAAGTGTCTGGTTATTTCGAAAAACGTACTGACCCTCGATTACTTCCCTGCGGTTATGTTAAACAATTCACCCGTTGAATTCGTTAACACATCGAAGAACTTGGGCGTAGTTTTCAATAGAACTCTTAATTGGAATGACCAAATAAACTCTTCCGTGGGAAAAACTTATGGCGTTCTTCGTAGTCTGTGGATATCCCAGCAACATATTCCTCTTAGAACTCGAATGCTACTTGCCAAAACAATAGCAATTCCTGTACTGCTCTACGGTTGTGAATTATTTCTAAATTGCGATGCCAGTAGTTTTAGGAAACTTAAACTTGCTTTCAATAGTATTGTTCGATATGTTTACGGGCTTAGGAAATATGACCATGTTTCACACTTGTCTAAAAACATTCTTAATATGTCTCTTGAAAATTATTTGAAATTCAGAGCTTTATGTTTTCTGTTTAAAATATTGCGACATGGTGCACCAGGCTATCTCTATGAAAAACTTCGATTTCCGGTATCTAACAGGTCAAATTGTTTAATTCTACCAAGGTTTACTTGTTTAACTTCTGAAAGACAATTCTTTATCGCTGCTGTGCGTCTGTGGAACTCTATTCCGCTCTATTTAAGAGACCAAGGCAGCATCGGAAATTTTAAGAGAAACTTAAAGTCATACCTCAGCCAGCAAGAATAAAGATTTCTCTCTACAGCACACATTTTATTCTTATTATTTTTCATTCTCTTTTTTATTGATTTCTGTTTTTTTTACTTTCTTATCTTTCTCTATTTAAATATTGTTAATGAATTAATGAATTTAGTTTACTTTCATATCTTTCCTATTTTCCTTTAAAACATATAAAAACATATACACTTTTTTACTTTTATTCTGTACATCTGCCACAGATTCAAAAGACATGGTCTTATTGTGGTAGCATATTGTATTATAATAAATAAATAAATAAATAAATAAATAATAATTTTATAATTTGCAAAAGTTGTAGGTCATGTACTTTTATGAAAATATTGAGTTTACTGAAATCGACTGCGACGATGATTATTAGTGAAAGCGCACTCTTTTAATTTTAATTTAAAAGAATAAAAGAAACGACATAAATTAAAAAAATGTGAAATTCAAAAAATTCTGACAAATAGCAAAGTATAGAAAGTAAGCCATGGTTAATTTGTAATTGCTTTTGTGGTTGGTACATATTTTTCAACTCTCAAAAAACATTTGTAGGTAGGGTTTTTAAAACTACTGTGTGGTCTTTAAGGGGTAAATCAGCCGGGGAAATCCGGCATCACTGATCTGAATTTAAAAAAAAATAAGAAAACAAATTAAGAGAAGAAAAGAAAATAAAGGAGGTACATAGCTTGTAAATGTAAATATTTTGTTTGAATTTTGAACATTTGAAATAAAGTTGTTATGGTATGGTGCTGTTAGAAGTAATTTAACAGAAAAATAAGTTTAAACAAAGAGCAACGTTTTGGAAATATCGGGTTATAATATTTTTTTTTAAATAGATAACTTAAAAAATGTCACAAATATGACAACAATAACAAATAATTTAGAAATTTGATTCTGATAGCTGTGGTCAATAAATATTTTATGAATGTTTTAATTTTGCGTTTACTTTATGAATTTCCTTAATATATGTAACTTGATTCTCAATTAGAATTCCACGTTAATGGAAATAATTTTAACCTGACGACAGCTAAACTAATACTTTAACCATTAATTATGAAAGAGCCAAGGTTTCTTTTATTGCATGGGAATCATTTGAGTCAATACACGATTGAAATATGCTGTCATCGTAGACACACGTGAGGAATTCATAAATCACAGTGTCTCTCGTCGATTGTCAGTCACCCAACCCTAGGCGCCAATAACTCAAACTTCTCTAATTAAAAATTATTATTACCAGACGCTACTTGCGTAACGTAACTACATAGCTACACACGCAAAACACAACTGCATCGCTTTCTATTGTTATACATAAGTACTCGTGTAACGTATATTTTTTGCATGCTTTTACAGAAAATCATGGGGAATAGAAATAAACATAGTGTCAATTTGAAGGTGTAAACTACACAAATGCGAATAGAAGAGCGATTCAATCAGAACTCAACACAGATACGCTTTCTGTAGACACTTCAAAACTGAATACAATGAAATACTTGTGGCTGTTAGTCATTGGCGTTATAGCGAATGCCGACGCTGGTATGTAAACACGCAACGACGCCCCATATATCCTCGGTCAATGTCATCGGTACGAATTCGTTTTCATTTCAGCACCGAAATCTAGAATTTGTGCGCAATTTCCTGAAAATGATTCCTCTCAAGATGACGACGACTACTCCGAATATGTGTCCAATTCGCCGGAAGTCATCGCCTCTACCCGCTCCAGCAGATCCGTCCAGCCCAGCAGTGGATCGTTACAATCGGGAAGTTTTGTCGAATGCTCTCAGGATTATGATTTTTGCTTTGGCCTCTGGACTCCGCATGCAAATGGAACAAAAGTAGTGAAGCAAGGTGAGAAGGACGCAAGTGACTCGCGAGCGTGTGAACATGTTTCACTTCATTTCAAATCACAGGTTGCTGGAAGGAGAGTGGCGACAGGAATGTAACATGTGTTCAGAAAGAGTGCCTCACAATTGGTCACAAGCGCACGGGCGTGAACGGAGATGTGAATGTGTACTACTATTGCTGCTGTTCGGGGGATATGTGTAATCAAAACATGACGGTCAGTTATCCCTTGGAGGTACGATACGTTGTCTACAAGACCATCTTTTGCGTCACAACTTCTGTTTCTTTTGCGATTTCAGTTAACAAATTCTGTGATATCGAGGGATGTTGAGCATCCCAACGGCGATGGAACGACACATGTGCTAGGAATGAATTGGCCGAATCGCCTAATAATGTTGGCGTTTTGTTTTGCAATAGCGGCTGTTATCTCAGGCTTTATGTTTGTGCGATGCAATAAGCCAGGGGATGTGCCTGGGCCTGAGGCGGCACCGCTCTCACCATCTGGACCAGGATATAGTTCCAATTTGCACAACGTGGACAACCTCAAATTATGTTCAATGATCGGCCAGGGCAAGTATGGAACTGTGTGGAAGGGCATGATTAACGAGCAGGCGGTAGCAGTCAAGATCTTTCCGTCACAGCACAAGCAGTGCTTCATCAACGAAAAGAACATTTACTCCCTCCCGTTGATGGACAGTCCATCACTCCTTTCCTATTTCGGTAAGTCAAACGTGAAGTGAATCGTTTTAAACTTCTAATAACCACTCTTGCTTTCAGGTTGCGACGAAAGACGGAACATGGATGATCGGATTGAGTACTTTCTGGTCCTGTCGCTGGCTCCCCTGGGCTGCTTGCAGGACTGGCTTATTGCGAACACGGCCACCTTTGGAACGTTTTGCAAAATGGCAAAGTCCATAACGCGCGGATTATCTCACCTTCACACGGAGTTGCAGAGAGGCGATGACCTGAAGCCGTGCATCGCTCATCGGGATCTGAATACAAGAAACATTCTCGTCAATGCTGACCTATCGTGTGCCATTGCCGATTTTGGATTTGCACTGAAAGTCTTCGGCTCCAAGTACGAGTATAGGGGAGAAGCTGCCTTTGCGGAGATCAAGAGCATCAACGAGGTTGGCACACTGCGGTACATGGCGCCAGAAATTCTCGAGGGAGCTGTCAATTTAAGGGACTGTGAATCTGCCTTGAAACAAACGGATGTCTACTCTCTGGGTTTGGTGCTTTGGGAATTATGCACGAGATGCAGTGACTTCTATGCCGCTGGGCAGGCAATACCGGCTTACAAGTCTCCATACGAGGCGGAGGTTGGAAAACACCCGACGTTTGAGCAAATGCAAGTGCTAGTTGCTCGGCATAAAGCTCGCCCGCTCTTTCCCGCCGGATGGGGCGGTGCTGCTGCTGGCAAACTGGTGCGAGACACTTGCGAAGACTGCTGGGATCACGATGCAGAAGCCCGACTTACATCCCTATGTGCGGAAGAACGCATGCATGAGCTTTGCAACTTGAGACCGAGATCCCACATCAGTCTTGGAGGACATGGTCCTAGTCCTCCATTAAGCGCAAATAATTTTGTAGGGCAGTCGCCTACTAGACGACTGCGAAGTTTCTCATCAAACTCCTGTAACCTGGAGACGGAGCAAACTATAGTTACACCCCCCAACCAAATCATTCCAAGAGTAAGGAGTTGTGGTAATGACGCGACATCTCCAATCGTTGGGCTTCATACGGGCTCTGCCACAGAGAAGAATCACCTCATCTACTCGCAGCAGATTCAGCCATATCAAGGCCGCAACCCCTGCCAAGAAAGAAATCTAGCTCCTGTGACCGTAAAACCCACACAGGTTCTAGTTGAGAAGAGCAAGAAACATAGTTTCCAAGACAAATCACAAGACAATAGCTTCTCCTGCCTCGAAGACGACGTCTCCGTTGAGGATCTGATATCAGCGAATTCGAAGAAGCTGGCGCAGGATGCCGTTCACTTGGGACAAGGCTTTCCTAAGCAGAACAACACAGATAAGAAGCTGCGCGGTTGGCATGGTGTCCGAGCCCTTATTCAAAAGAAGCTCTTCCGAAAGGATTTTTACCAAAGCTTCGACGAAAAGTCGAACCTAGTCGATAATCGTAGTTATAGCAAACCCTCACCCGAAATCACCTCACCCACCAAAAACACGACCGTCAATTTGGTTGAGAATAAACATCACAATTGTCAACACAGCATTCTGACCACAATCGATTCCGCTACCACACGACGGCCGAACAACTTGGACTTAGTGCCTATCACCGTCCGCGTAAACGGACTCTCACCAGAAAACAAGTCAAATCTTATTAAGAGCATCTCCGAGGAGTACCAGTGCTCAATGAAGTTCTCCCCAGACGCCCGATGCACACAGAGCGCTCTGGACGACAGTCATACCAAATCAATCGCATCCAGTGCAGCAACAGTTCTTCGAAACATTCCCAAAGAGACAATTCGGACCCCCTCCGAGGAGAAACAAATCGTTCGCCAACGAAGCTTAGAGTTATTCCGCGAAGTATTCAATGCTCGAAGTAACTCAACTGATCATCGGCTTCGTAATCCCAGTCAGCGGGTGAAGACTCCTGGAGATGTGCCTCCATCTGTGCGTAAAGTGCGTGCCTCTAAAACTTTGAGCTTATATGATGACCGAATGATGGATTCATCAACGTTAAACATCCTCTAGCATGAGGAGGTCCTGCTGCTGGAACTGTAAGCAGGACGCGATGGAACTTTATCTTTAAATCCTTAAAAAAAACAACATCTAGACTAAGAGTTTGTACATACATATTCAAGCACATACTTTATACTGTACCCCAATGCGGTGGTTATCTAGGTTAACACCATGACTCCAAGTCGTTCAAGCATTAGACTCCACATACTTAGGATGGGTTTCTATAAAATCGACTCTGTTAGGCTAACCTTGCTTAGAGAAACGAATATAGAGTAGAAAATATAATAATAATTTATGAAGTGTAGCTGACTTGCCTTATAGACAAAAATATTTAGGTGTTCAATGTATGTATACTCGGAAGACTTGATCGAGGGGAGCGGATTTGTTTTTCTCTTTTTTCGAAAACCATTAAATATTGGACCAAACTTTGCCGCTTTAGAAGATTCAAGTAATTGAAGAATGTGTTGCGAGATTGCTTGGCTAGGTGC
The DNA here is from genome assembly GCA_944738645.1 of Eristalinus sepulchralis. Lineage (NCBI taxonomy): Eukaryota > Metazoa > Arthropoda > Insecta > Diptera > Syrphidae > Eristalinus > Eristalinus sepulchralis. The sequence continues at coordinate 31,102,955 of OX122885.1, read as the reverse complement.
AGTCCATTTAGGTGTATTGTCGTTTAAGTACAGAGGAGGTTAGGTGGAACGGTGTAGAAGAAATGAGGCATTTTTTGATGATTGTCAACTAGTCTCCACGAATATGGTTTAAATTGAATTTGCAGTTTATGAAATCAAGCAGCATTGCACCGTCTATGATCCTTCATGCGTAGAAATGATGTTTGTTTGAGGTCCTATAAGAATTTTTAAACATCTGATCGGTGAGGATTGAAATAAAATAGTTACTTAGTTTTTGCATCAAATTCTTTAATTTTTCATTTTTCAAGGATCACTCCCTGATGAAATTCTCTTAAAGCAAATAACGGAATTTAATAACAAATGTTATACGTTTTCTTCGCCCAAGACGAAGTAATGCTTTTTTGTGACTGTTTTTCTGGCTATAAGAATTTTGTTAAAAAGTTCATCCAGTTCTTGTCAAAGGAAATTAATTTCAAATATGTTAAGGTTAGGATAGGTTGATGTGGCCGCCTGAAGAAGAAGCACTAAGTCTACGAGTGGGAGATTGTTTGTTTCGTGATCTGCCCGGCGCTTATCCAGTTTGTTTCCCTTAAGAATTTCTTAACCTATTCTAACATCAAGTAGGCTATTGTAAAATGCCTGTTGCAAAAGAATGGCAAGTTTCAAGGTATTGGTTTTCATCTCGGCAACCCCTACAGAATTCACTGTATGGGATGCCTATCTTTCTTGTGTGGTTTTCCATCAAACAGTAAGTACGCCTGTAATCAATCGTACATCACTTTTGCCTATTCAGATCTGGTATTTGGTCCGTGAAAGACTATTTTTTCGTGGTAAGCGCTTTCGATGGCGACTCAGCCGCATGAACAACCTTCATTTCTTCCTAAAAGGCACTGCAATAGTCAAAAAGACGGATATTAAGTGAGCTGGCCAAAACTCAAGAGTTTCTTCCCTCCTCCGTTTTGTATCTTAACTTTACAGAGCAGCAGGGATTTTTTAATTGAACGCACGCCACAAATCTCAAACATAAGCTAAACAAATCGGCAACAAACCTGTTTCTTGAAAATTAATTTAAAAAAGTATAGGATTCTCTAAAGAAATTTTATCCGGGAATAAAAAGTTTTACCACGTGAAGAGTTTTTCCTAATTTGTCATTCGTTACGGAAGCTACAGCAACAGATCTACAAAAAAAGAATGGCAAGTTGCCAAGCGCAAATTTTCTTTGCATAATGGATATTTCAGTCAATTCGTAAATAACAGTTCGGCGTGAATTTGGATTTAGGAATAAAAAATACCTCACAGTTCAGAAGATTTGTAATATATTCACCGTTTATAGGTCCACACATGAAGTGCGGATGACAATTTTTTCTTGTATCACAGATGCAGTACCTGTTATGTACTCGAATTCAAAATTGCATTTTTGATTTACTTTCATTCATTTGAAATATCGAAAATTAATTCGTAGCATTCGAAATCCACTAAAATCCAGGTCAGAGACAATAAGAATTTGAAACTGAAAAGATCTACAAAGATCTGTATCTTCTCAACATTCGACAAATTGTGAGTGTTGAAATTTGTTTTCAAATCTTTTCCACTTGAAACGCAGAACATGGGCGATTGTGGTGGTGCAAAGATGAATACGTTCCTTCCTACGTCGATACGAAAATTAAGTTATAGCTATTAAGGGGCGATAGGAGCTGTGGCATAGTGATAATAGGTAATAAACATCAACTCACTCGCCAAAGGTCCCGGGTTCAATTCTTGGACTGTCAATTTTTTCACTGTCCAACTCTTTCAAGTTTCTGACAAGAGTAGTGGTGTCAATTAAAATCTTCTCAAATTTGGCCCAGTTGAGTCTGAACGCTCCAGTGCAGTGTATCCCAACCTCCAACCAAAGAAAAAAATCCTAAACGTTTCATAATAATCGACATAAAGATCTACAATCTTTAAGCTTTGATTAAAAGACGAATGAGTGAAATATGCTACCTATCCGTTTGTTGACTTTAAGTCACTTCCACCAGAGTAGAAAGCAAACCAGGGAAGACATATTCAAGCCCGGTCCTTTCCACCACTTTTTTTTCAGCTTTTTTTGCTACGCTTCTGCCTGTATTTGTGAGCTATTTTAAAAGCTTACGATAGGCTAAATTTGTTTAACAAACGATTTGATCAATACTACCACTCCTTACACAAGGACTTCACAAATCTTCATTTACTACGCATCGTCTCGCAACGCAAATCTTAAATCCCAAGCCTTCTAAAAAGCAATGTATTACGCAGCAAAACAAAATATACACACACACCAGCACGTAGTCACGATATTGATAAGGAAGAAAAAACTAAAAAAATAAATAATTACTAGTAGTTTGACTCTTTCAAAATACCTATACGACTGTCCATCCTTCTAGTTGATATTATATTTACGTCTAAGCATTGCATGCACCGATGCCGCAAAAATCCCAACAACAAGGTGGTACTGAATGTTGGAGCGTGTCATGTGTTTAGGTTTTTGTTTTACATAGATATTGAATCGATGTCAGAATGTTGTTGGTAAATGTTGTCTCATGTGGAATCCTTAAAATGAATTTGACTTAGATGTATTGTATGTATGTAAGGATCCAAGTTTAAGAATATAAACCGAAACCAAGGACTTATGATCTACTAAATATTGAATATTGTTAATTATATACCAAGCACTTCGTTCAAAATCAGTCCGTACTCTTGTATGCCTTTGTAAATAAACACGGAACGAATAAATATATATATATGTATGTAATTTAAGTTCTTGCGGTCTACATGGCTTTATTTTGTAACGTTGATACTCAAATATTAAACAGTGGTCTGTACCGAAACTGGAAATTGGAGTTTCTCTTTTGCTGTTTTCATTTTTCTTTCTTCTTACTTTGGAACCAAATATTTTTTATTTTTAATTCATATTTCGCATCACGTTTAGTTTTTAATCGTTAGTTCAGAAGAAATAAAATTCGTATAGAAAACCAATAATCTTCTTGTTTATTAACGAAAGACACTTTGCATACATTTATGTCAAGTTTTAAACCGATTTACACGAAATTTTGATATTAGATTTTCAAATGCCTTTTCATCAATAACTTCGATCAATCTTTCATCAATATCAGCGATCTGTTGATGAAAGATCAACGATATTGATGACAAAACAACGATGTTGATGAAATCGAAGATGTTGATGAATCATCGACGATTCGAAGATGTTGATGAAAGATCGACAATGTTGATGAAAGACCGATGATGTTGATAAAAGAAAATGGATGTTGATGAATCATCGACGATCTTGATGAAAGATCGAAGATGTTGATGAATCATCGAAAATGTTGATGAAAGATCGAAGATGTTGATGAAAGATCGAAGATGTAGATGAATCATCGAAAATGTTGATGAAAGATCGAAGGTGTTGATGAAAGTTTGACGATATTAATGAATGAAAGAAACAGAGTTGACACAGACTATACAATACACTAGCGAACTGTCAGAAAACAGTACATTCGTAAGCATGTTGAAAAATTTACCTAATCCTACGTTCACGTGAGGGTTTGTGTAGTCGCTCTATTAATGTAAGCCATGGCACGATAGATTTCTGGTACAACTGGTTGAATGTGCATTTGGCATTACAAGTCTGCGTATAAGAGGGCGACTCAAATTGGTTCAGTTCATTCGCAGTCCGACTAAGTTTGGAAGTCCTGGGCATGGACAAATTGAATGAACAATCAGTCATTTGTTTATCTGTAATTTTTCGTAGTTGTTTAACAAATTTTTCAAATCGTACCGAAGTCGTTTGAAGCATTTAGTTTTTTCGAAACTGCGACTTTTTGTTTTCTTTTCGCCACAGCTCCAATAAACATTAACAGAGACTCAGAATTTTTTACTCTATCCTTTATTGAATCAATCAATACACAACTGATAACGAATAACAATATTAAACATAAGTTTTTACATAAGAAATGTTTAAAACGAAAAATATCTTTAGACCTTTAATACAAGCTACGGAAATAAAGAAAACAATCATGCAGACATTAGTTTCACATTTCCAATAGAAAAACAAACAGGGTGTGAAAAAATATAGAAATACAAGTAAATTTGTAGATTAAATATTTATATCAAATAATATCAAAGAAATTACACAGTAAATTAATTAGAAGCAATAAATTATTTAAGTGGTAGGCAATTTTGTCTCGATTTCTTTCTACATTATTATAACATTTAGTATTAACGGTTTTTGCATACATGTTTCAGGTATTTTATTCCTCCTATATCGAAGCTAAGCGCGATAATTTGCTTTTCATGTCTCGGTAGAGGCGAGTTTGGGGGGATGGGCGAGAGTATAAGACAAAACTTATGTGTACATGCGTGTGTATGGTATGTTGAATTTAAAACAATATGACTAAGAACTAAGGAAACAAAAAATAACAATTCATTCCATTGAATTCGTATCGTAAATTCCTTTACATTTTATATTAAGTTTAATATTAACATTTAAAGCGATTGCGATTTATCACGAGGGAAATTGTTTTGTTTTTGCGTTTCATTTGTTTGTTTTTTTATAATTGTTGTTTAAAATGGCATCGTTGAAGGTAATGGTATGGGTTAACGAACCGTATATATTGAATGAGTGTTTGTCTATATATCTTATTTGTATATATATGATGCGTGTGTGAAGTGTTGTAATCTCTTATGAAATTGTACACATTTTCTTTAAATCATTTTCGTTTTCGTCTAATTCAACAGCATTTCCGTTTGGTATTGTTTTCCCTTCGATATTTGGTAAATATGGTTCGTAATCTAAGCCACGACGCTCGTAAAATAATAAATACGCTGAACTAGGATCGATATTTGGTTGTTTTGGTATTTCCCGGCATGAACTGTCATTATAGCAGTACCAAGAACCATTTGGATTTGATGCGTGCGAAATGTAATGACCTCCATTGAGCATTCCGGAATGTGACTGGAAAGAAATAAGAAATTATGTTAAATTGTAAAAAAAACAATTGTTAAATAGATCAAAAAAAGTAATAATATACGTTTTTGTGGTTTATTCGTAGAAACAAGATAGAGGGAATGCCTGTGTGGATGGTTAAATCTGTCAGTGGTAAAAGTCTCTCATAAACAAAGAATAACTTCAAAACAATGAACTTTCAAAACAGATTGAACACTACAGAACAAACATTTCATTGCTGACACGGAACGGCATGAGTATTCTTTGAGTGCAGTAGAAACTCGAAATAGTACGTTTTCATGGCTAAAAACCCCTGATTCATTCAAAAATAAGAGATCCAATTTTTTTTAAGAATCAACATCTAAAGTTGATTCTTGTAGAGTAAGGACTAACTGAAGGGGAGGGAAGTTGAAACGAATCGAAGCAAAATTATTTAATTCGAGGGTTTATCAGGTTGACTTCACAGTCTTATGCAGATTATATGAATTGCAAGTGATTACTTTACATGTCGGTGCTTTCTTTGACATACTTTACATTTCTCTACGTTTATGACACGCAATTCTTAGAAAACAAAATTAAATGATAACTCATTATACTAAAATAGAAAAAAAAGTTTAAGAAATGTTATCTAAGACTCACCACAACTGCGTACAATTTGTACTTAAGATCAAATGGATCGGCACCATCCTTCAGTTTATGTTGATGAAAATCTTCGAATTCTCCATCAATAACAGGAGTCTTTGAGAGGCTGGATGATATTAACCTTCTACGCCTCTCAATCCGGCCATTTGCTAATTTCTTTGATGCCGATATCGAATTATCTAAATTACTTCTAGTACTTCTTAGGACTACATCTTCTGTTATCACATCTTCGACACTGTTTGCAGCTTTACCCACAGTTCGGTAGCTTCCTTTACTCTCGTCTATTGTCTCGCAGTTATTTCTTATCTCTAATCCTGTTGCCGCATCATTACTTGACTCACTACTATTCTTTCGGCTGGTTGATGACGAGTCTTCTTCGTCAACATCGTCATCAACGAAGGCATACTGTTCAAGAGCCATATTTTTTAAATCCAGTAGTTCCTTATGTCGGAGGATTGTTTCCTGTGGCACCGATGCCAAATATGGTGTCGGATCAAAATCATCGAATGGAAAATGCACGACCTTCTGTGATTTAACCCACTTGCCATGAACACAATTGAAACGCTTTAAGTGTATAATCTGGAATAGAGAGGATAATAAGAGATTACAAGTTTCTATTGTGAGGCAATTTTGCTTACAAGAATTGGTGGCAGTTTCCATATTTGTAACTTCTTAGTAGCTGGTTTTTTGCCTTTACAGTGACTACAATTATACCATTGTTCCAACTTCTCCTCAGACGTGAACGCACGAAGGCAATGATTCAAGTCGACAGGCTCCGTTCGTTCTTTGCGGCAAATTGCAAGAGACTCATGATCGGTCCACAACTGTAACGTTTTTCTTTTGTGAGTGATAATTACAAGCTTGGTCTACTTGAGTGTTTACCCTTTCTCTTGTGCTTTGATAGCGTAAATGAAGCGCTGTTGGATCCCAATCAATTGCAATGTTGATTTGATCGATTCTTAATTGACCGGTTGAAAAATCCACTGATTTCTTTGGTTCCAGATTTGGCATCGATGAAGAAAACTTTGTTGCTAGCTTTGGTGTGGATGCATTACCTTTGAATGGAGAAATTTAACATCGATGTGAAACTGAGATTATCTTGATTCCTTACTTGTAGTAGCGCTCGAAGGAATCAAGTTCCCTCGAAGTAGTAACTCATCGTTGCATGGAATCTCACAGCCTCTGCAAAAGCTCGTCCAAGGGCATATTGCACACGTTAGACCATCGCTGGTTACAGCTCGTAGTGTGAAGGGAAAATCGTATCCAAGACTGTCGTCACTAAAATGGTAGAGATGAGGAAGCTCATATTTAGCGAATTGGAGAAGTGCTTAAGCAACAAGTCTGCTTGAGGGTTATGTGTTTGGAATTTAAAAGTGAAGTAGAGTGGCAGAGGAATTCCCTGTAACTGCAACACGTGAAAAAGTGCGTTTTGAAGTGAATTACAATGTAAATTGTTCCCTCAAGCAAGACAAAAAGAAACGAAATAATAGTAAATTACCAATCGGCCGCATGATTGGACTGGTCAGGTGTCGGTGGCAACGGGCTGAGTAATCGATTAACCTGCACCCACACAGCACAATACAAGTCCTTATTAGTTCCACTTTCACAGCACGGAATCAGCAGCGGTATTCCGAACAAACTAGGTCGTGTTTTGTGATACGATAAAAAGTACGTATCCTGTCGAGTGATCTTACGATGTACGGCGATTACGTATTTTCCAACTTTATAATGTTGCGGTGGCACTCCCCCGAAGAGTATTCCAGGTTTATTTGAGTTAACGTCGAAGTTCAACGAATTGCTGTCCTCCTCTTCCTCGTCGCAACTGCCACTGTTTGATGCGCGACAATCCGCTTTTGTCGTTTGACTAATATCGCAATCGGTAATGTCAGCAGGTGATTTTCCTATGCTGCTCGCCTCGTCCGAGCTGTTGTTGTACGATGATGTGGTTTCATTCAACAACTTTGCATTTGATATCCGCTTTCGTTGGCAGTTATTAGAAACGAATGTATTCTCCGGACTTGTACCTAGTTCCGGCGAATGCTGAAAAATTTTTAAACTTTCATTTAAACGAATCTCAAGAGCGTTTGTTGGATTTGCATGTTAAGTAATATGTGTGGTGAGAGTGAGTAGGGAAATAAACACGTTAACGCTATATTAAAATTATAGCTACGACTAGGGTAAATTTATATATAAAAATAAAAAAAGAAATAACAATAATAAATCAATTACACGTAATAACTGTGCAACATCTACGTAAATACAGCACCAAACAAAGCGATTATTCAATTTAGAAAAGAAAATATTTTTAAACGGATGTTGAAGGATTATATATTATTGAAAACTAAATAGAGTAGTAGTTGACAAACTGGCTAATGTGATAGGGGAAATATAAACGATTTGTCTATATGCATTTTGATCCAATTCCAAAAAAAAAAAATACGTCTACTGACTATTATATAAATTTTGTGTGACTATTCTTTTTTAATACTGTTGATTAATTTAGAAAACAATACCAAATCATATTAAACCAAAACCAATGGCATCATTTTTAACAAAGCTGTATTTAATATTTAGAATTTACAACGTTTAATTTCATCTGTGTCTTACGAGTTTAATTGGCTCCTGAAAATAAAGACTGGTCGTTCTAATTTGTCAATATGCACGTCTTTTAATTTCATTTTTGTTTTGTATTTTTTTTTTGATTGTCCCACAGTGAGCTTAGTTTATTTAACTTAATTAAAAACTTAAAGATGCACAAGACCCATTCATAATGTGGTTATCGTTTGTAATATATAAACAAATTTAGGGGCACAAGGAAGCAGTTCCTAGCTTCATCAGCAACTACTCATGTTCGTGTTCGTGCTATTGTTCCCTCGCGAGTAGAAAAAGATGACATTTAAGATTTTTGTTAACTCTATTACTCCCTTCAACTATTTAGCAACTCGAAAGAGGAGTTGCTATCGAAATCAAGTTTGAAACTTCGGCTACCAAACCGTGGTCACCTTTTGTATTGTAATATCTGGTGGTGTAAGGAAACCTTTACAGATTTACTTCAGTTATACTCGCAAAATGAAAAATAAAGCAATAAAACAAATAAAGCTATTTATTTAGAAATCGTAGAAATAAAGTAAATTGTACATCCATTTAATCGGTACGTTAAGCCCGCGTTGGTCAATTGTACTACTTAAACGTAAAGAATCATACACTTTACTTGGTCATAGATCCTAAACGATAAATTTTACAACTTTCGGCAGATGAATAAAAACCAGAATTTGACACAAGTAATGTTATTATATGAGTTATTTGGACATTGGATTATAATGTAAAGGTGTTATGCGTTCTACTGTTCTCTCACTAGTAGAAGGGGGACCGACCGTTTATTGCCGACTCCGAACGGCGAAATTTGAGAAGATTTTTTAATTAATTGCTACCCTTTGAGTGTTGTCAGCAACTCGAAAGAGGTGGTACCGGAAAAAATGCGAGGTGTTCCTTCCGCGGATCGCACATAGGGTCGACACACTTAGCCACTATGCAACGGCGACCAGATATTGTATAACAGTGAACACATTTATACGTTTTAGGCCTGTGTCAAACCTAAGCCAAAAGTTCCTTAGTCTCAGAAAGTTTTCGTACTTCATGGCACAACTTCTTCCGATAAAATACCGGTAATAAGAAACTACTATCAAAGTACGCCGTTCGAAGTTAGCATTAAACTAGTCCTTAGAACTTCATAAATTACAGTTTTCTTGTGCTGGTGTTCGGGTCCATGTTAAGCAGTTCATTAAAAGGTAATTTATTTAAGGTTTAAACAACATTTGAACTTAAGGCTTTATCATAACTTGATTTATTGCGAAGCACACAAAAGCAATTTTACGGGATATGCATATATCGAATGACATTGACTCCATAAGAAAAAGCAAAAATACAAAAGCTTTCATGTATATCTCCTTCTGTGCAAAGTATTTACTGCTCATTGGATGTAGAGAGCAATAAGTGACATTGATTAGCTTCTCTTTAATGCACACATTTATGTGAATAAAAGAACAATGTCTCATACATATGTGGGTGTGTATCGGAAAGGTTGATTTAATATTTCGATAGTGGCAAGGAAGGTGCTTTGCAAATGGAATCAATTCAAATTGAGATGGATGTTTCAGTTAACTCTCTAAAGAAAACTTTGATCTTATTGAGAAAACTAACGGATATCGGATATTTAGGATTGAGTGTTCTAGACGAGTTGTACAACAAAACTGCTATATATTGGGCGTTTGAAAAATGTCGGTAACAAATTACCGTCAGATTGCTGTGGAATGTTGTTACGTCTGTCATATCTCTAGTTTGTGTGTAAGGTAAAATTTCACGCTTAATTCTTACGCGCATTTTGCATTTAAAAAAAAGGAAACATAAAATGTGATGATTTTGTTCAAACGCTGCTGGCAAAAAGGAATGGCAGAGAAATCATAAACTCATCCTTTTTCCGATTTCCCTTTCGCTTCATTTTTTCATTAAAAAACGAAAAAACTAAGCCCTTCCCTACGTGTACCCTATCCCTTAACTTTCGAATTATCTAGTGGGACAATCTTTTCCTTTGTTTAAATGGATTTTTTTTCGTGAATATCTATATATTAAATACATTAATGTTATTATAGCCATACCTTGAAGCACAACAGATTCTGGGGCATGCACATGGTGTTTCCAAAGCACCGCCTTACCTTCGATGATCTACTATTGTCATTCACACTTGAATCGATTTCACCGCTATCGATTTGCATCTCCTCATCCAATGAGGGCTGCCGAAAGTGATGCTGGCTCTCAAGATGATTAAGCTGTGTTGCCAGCACTGCAGCCGGTGGTGGTGTGATTTGCGGTTGAGTCTTTTGCACATGCTGCTGATAGTTTGCTATTGTTGTGACCTCAGGTCCAGCTAGTAGAGCTTGTTTTAGTTGCAGATTTTCAATTCACAAAAAAAAAGGAATATGGAAAAAAAGATATATAGTTAATTCTTATCGTTCTGCGATTTCAGTAATTGATCTTGTGATGATGGTGAGGAAATATATAACCCGCATGCGCAAATAAATGAAAACCAGTTATTTGTGAAGTTAAAAAAGAACGAAAAGAAAAAACTACAACATGAGAAGAGATTTCTCAACGAGAATGAATGCAAGAGAACAGTGAGATACCTTGACTGCGCTGAATATCTTTTAGACCCTTTTCAATATTAACGCCGAGCACGGAACTGGTTCTGGAGCGAGTCTCATTGAAGTCCTCTGGTAGTTGATAGGCGTAGAGTTCGGTGGCACTTGAAGGCTTTATCTTTTGTTCATTGTAGAGTATCTGACAGATCTGTGAATTCGATAACTCACAAATAAGCATAACATACGGACTTAAGTTGCACAGCGTCGAGAGCTTCTTTTTAAGGTCAATGTATTTAGAATCCGGATTCAAACGAAGGCCGTACTTAACAGGAATGCTTCCGTCTAGTCGAATAACTGCATAAAGAAATATAAGAAAATTATTTAGACTCCGTTATGGACTAAAAAAATTATTGTTTTTACCTAATATCTCAAAATACAGATAATTTTCCACTGGAAGTGGTAAACTAAGTAAACTGAAAGGATCGAAACGAACCGATTCTCGACCACAGCCCAGACAGCTAACTTTCGATTTCAGTTGGCCATAAAATAAATCAATCACAATACTTTGATTTCGGGAATGGTGTTGTGACCAGGCTTCGAACGCAACTACTTTATCCGGACGACCGTTTGAGTCTTTTAGTTCACTGTACGGTTTCTCAGTCACGCGGTTGAGGTCCTCGTGAAGAGCGTCTAATAACCATTCAAGCAGTTCTTGAGAATCATGCTGTCCGCCACCGGCAAATTGTGGAGCGTATTTTGTGACACAAAAACGCAGCTTCAACGGTGCTACTGATCGCGTTGTTGCCGTCCAAACCTATGGTTTAAATAGGAAATTTAGAAGAATTAGAACATGGATTCCTAACAGGAAATTATCAATCAAGGGTACCTCTTTCAAAAGTTCGCCGTATCTTGTTGCAAGCTGCCCCTTAGTGCCCAATTTGTTCATCGTATTCATTTCGTAAAGGTGCATATTACGCTTGAAATACTGTGTCAGTGGCTGCGTATTAAAGAGAACTTGTAATGCGGCGTTCATGAAACAGGTATTGCCCAAGTTTAAAAGACCAGTTGCGCCCGGTGCATGAACAGAATGAATCGAGGCACGTGTCAAGCGTCTATCCTGATGGCCAGTACCATGACTGAGCGAAAGTGAACCCAATTCTTCGGGCCACGTCAGATCCTTATTGCGGACTTCCAGAAGAATTTGGTCGTTATCCTTGATGAGCAGCTCTTTCAGTGTCATATTCTCTTCTTCCAGCAGTATTGGATTGCTGTCAGGTGACGTGCTGGATATATGCCACAAGCGAATGTCTTCGTTCCTCAATCGCAAATGCTCACATAAGAACTCCCCGATTTGCTTGATCGTAGCTAAACGACTAAATGCCGCCGTATATGCCAACGATTTCTTTGGTGGTTGAAGTGCACTTGGTGTTGTTGAGAGCGCCGCATATCCTCCACCTGAAGCGACCACTCCATAGCCACCTGGGAAGATATGTGTCCATGAGAAATGTTCATCAATATGCTTTACATTTTCAAATGATCAACTCACCGGATACCGCACCCCAGTTCGAAACTGTTTGCGTATTCATTGGCATCTGCTGGTGCATGAGTATCCTCAAATTAAGGGGATACAGTTCCAATTCGACCTCGCACGAATTCGGTGGCTGAATAACCTGTCGGGGCAGTGGGAGAATCTCTCCGTACCATCGCCTCAGAGCCTTCCAAAGTGATTCTGGGACCAGCTCAAAATCGTGGTTTTGAACCAACGGGGTGTCCCGCTTAAGATGACCGCCCTCTCCGGTTATCGTGCGTACACTTCTGTAGGGGTTTGTGGTAATTAAATTCGTATTGTCAATCGGGCCCGGTCTAGAGCTTGAATGCCTCCCATCTGATATACCGCTGCTTCTTGATCCTAAAGATCGAAGAATATTAGTCATCCTTAGGAAGGATCTACATATCCTACACTTACCCAAGCTAGACGAATCGCCAGTGGCAATAATATCACCAACAGATTCTGATGAATGTGAATTGAAGCTCTCATCGCATACCATTGCCTCATCAACGCCGGTCAGAGTGTGCTTGCCGCCGTTGGTTGTTGATCTCTTGCAGTAATAGCAAGGAGTATTGGAGTACCTTTGGGTGTACTGAAGCCATGAGACCCACCAATCCTTTGAAATCAAATACCAAAACTGCCCAACGCTGTAACCGCGTTTTTCCTCACGCGTGAGCCATCCCTTTACTAGAAGTTAACAACAGTATGTAGCCTATGCAATGACAAAAATGATTGAACGTCTACCAATGTCATATTCCATGTGCTTGCATTGTGGGGACAAACCGAAGACAATGTGACACACTTCAAATGTCAAGTCGAGGAATGGCTGAACCAGATTCAGACTGCTTTCCACATTCCACATCATGAAGTCCTCTTGAGTTAAACTGATGGATTTTTCCACGTCTGATTGATCGTCAGCAGACACCTTAGTGGGTAAAAGGAAACGATAAGAAGTGCGTTCGAGTAAGCAAACTTTGCTGAGTCAGTTGTATGTATTTAATTGTGACATCAGTAAGCTGATAGGAGCTGCAGTCTGCTAATCAGAAGGGCGCCAGATTGATTTTTTTTTTCATTTCTTATCTTATATTATATTTCGCTCTCTGTAAGCACTCGAGAGGCAGGACAGATATGCGTGTAAGCCCTCGTAATTTATCGAGAAGATTACGAATGTATTTGCGGGTCAAAGTAAATCTGAATCTGACTATTAAGAGATCTTAGCTTTAAACAGCGAAAGATTCCATACCGACGCAGCCTAATGCGCCCTATCAAGGCACGGAAGGAAATTAATTTGTCGCTCACCTCATCTGCTTCTTTTGATGTGGTATTTTTTCTAGCGAAGGTCAACAGATCGCTCATAACACTCTTCCTGTTAAGGCTCTTGTAATTGCTTGCGTTATGGTTCTCCTTCGCAACGAATATTAAAATATCAATCATCTGAATGGTTTCCTCGTAGTTCAGTATTCCATCCCTATCAATGTCGAAAATCTTGAAGCAAACTGCGTAAAAAAACGGAATCATAAATTTTTTTATCTTTGTCAGGAAACCTGGCAGGATTACATTTGCAACGCTCAACGTTTGGCCCTCTACACGCAGCGCTAACACCGCAACACAACTCTTTGAAGTCGATGTGCCCATCCCGGTTCTCATCGAAAGCACTGAATAGACCGGCTAAAGCAGTTTTTGGAATGGGAGGGCTGATCAAAGGCCCAAATAATTGCAAATCGAGCTGGCCAGTTTGCGACGAGTTCTTCAAACGCCAAAACTCCTTCTCCAGATCTCCAATGTCCTACAACCAAAGAATCCACACTAAATCATGTTAGGGAAAGACTGTTAAAATCAATCATACCTTCTCCTCTAGATGTGTAACTCCAGCCAAAATCTGATAGAATGTGGGAGTTTCCAACTCAGACGTTAGATTAATGCTCGTGTCAGACAGCAACCACTTAGATAAAACTGTCGAGTTGCGATGATTTAAGATCCATTCTCGAAACTGTTCAAAATTCACGCGATCTGATTGACCAAACAATGAAGCGACATCGTTTCCATGCAGATTTAACGATTTAACATATTCCGCCTTGAAAATGTACGTTCCTGAATCATTGCAATAAAGGTTCCATAGAAATCTGCAAATTTTACAAAGGGATAATTGGCTCATGCTGCGGACTGAGAGTTTGAGAAGTTACCGTATTTTTTCTTCTTCTGTGGCACGTGTCAACAGAACCAATCCGCAAAAGACATCCTTAAATGATATTCCTTTTTGAGTGCCACCACATGTAACATATAGAAGCTCTGCAACATTCGGCGGTATCCCCTCACAGAGGACATCTTGTTGAAAAGCATTCTGGCTGAGCAAGGTGCTGCCAGGACCGGCTGATTTTTTAAAAGCCTCTTTTATCCGTCGAAATTCCGGATCAGTTACTGAAAATGAAAAATATATTAGAGCAAGATGTTAAAGTTTAAAATTTCTTTTATTGTCACAGACTGACATTCTAAAACTTAGTTAATACAATCCACATGATCTTGCTTAAACGTTGTATAACTGGACTCTCTCGCAATCAACTACCAATTCACAGAATTAAATTACCGATAACTCTGGGTTAGATAAGACCACAAGCAACTAAATATGGGAACACTCTGATGCACTCAGGTACTCAAAATATTTGTTCGTCTCTAACAACACCAAGCAGTGCACTCTTTTCGCAAACCTTCTCCAATGTCAAAAACTCAGGAAGGCTAAACCGCTGAATGCAGTCCACATGTGCAATTAAAAGATGTTTGCCGAACTCGAGGTATTCGACTCTTCGTTAAGTTCAGACTGAAAAGTACCAAATTTTGCATAGAAACTGGAACGAACTGGGTGCAGAACGACCCAGGTACTACGAGTTGTGGATGCAGTTCACAAGCCAATGATGTGGACATAACTTCTTCTTCTTAATGTGTCGAGAATACCGTATTTGCTTTATCCGTTCATCATAAGCTGAGAAGCATATTTTAATCGACGCTGCTTTAACGTAGATAGATTAGTTTGTTATCGGGTTTCAACTGCACTTTATAATTGTACTAATCAACTTCCCAGATATTGAGTCATCATATAAAATATATCCCTTAACAAGAGGGTTAAGAGGAAATCTTACGAATGTGCCCATCAATATAAACATTCAATAAATATCAATAGGCCCACCCAAATGTTAGGCACACCCAAAATCGAACCTCATATGGAACTTAGTTTTGTTTGTTCTCGAAAACAACCAAAAAAACCTGACACAGACCTAAGGTACGCCACCGAAAGAGAAATTTACGAAATCTTTTAGATTGATGACTATATACAACCTACAATTTGTCTGACCTCTCATAACACGAAGAGGGCATATTTCAGGAAAGTTCACTGTTACCAACTGAAGATCAAAGAGTAACATGAGAGTTGGATTACAATAAAGGGTCATAGTGGAATTTGTACATGGTATTTCGAGACGTAGAGCATGCAAAACTTTTGGCATAACATCACGATGCATTGCAGCTTGTAAAAAATACAAAGATGACACAATGCCATAGATGTTCTTGTCAGCTGTGTACTTTGGGAGATCCGTTTGCAATCATGAAAATTGACGATGCAATTGTGCCACTCAAGTTCGGGTCAATGCTTGTACAATCAAATTTCCAAGGTAGAGATTGACAGCTTAAAAAGGTACCATATTATACGTCATTATTATTCAGCGTCTCAATGAGTTCTACTCCCGTGAATCAGTGACTTAGGGCCAAGTAATTTTTTTTTTGCAACACACGCAATTTAAAACCGAATTTGTAGTTTTTACTTAAAGTGAATACGATTTAACATAGTAAGTTCTTATCTAAACTGGACCAATAAATTCCATTTCCACCCTTTTGTCGTTGACACATGTTTGCCTGCCACTCAGTAATTTGTTAATTACCATCATAAACTTGTACTCTTGCATAAACAAAACGAAACAAAAAAAAAAAGAATACTTAGTCAGGATAAAATGATATCAGAATGCGGAGTTGCCATGAGACTCTCGCCGATCAATTTAAATATTGTTAACATAGACCTATGTCGTTTTTGCTCCCATTGCAAGTTTATCTTTGAAATGTAAGTAAAATGCAATTAATCGCAAATAAGCAAAAAATACCATTACGTGACTACAATAAAATTCGTATTTTTGTGGAGCCACATTTTTTCGTATTTATGCTGTTTATCGTGCGCGCGGCCACGATCAAAATAGAAACAAAAGCAACAATAACCCTCACAGATAACTCACAGTAAAGAGTGTGCGTTGTGTTGATTTTTTTTTATATTTCAATTATCTAACTCCTTATCAAAAACGATCCAATTCTGAAATTTGTTTCCATTCAAAATTCTTTGAAAGCAATCAGACGACCGTCATGGCGAGCGGTGTCGGGGAAAATTAAGAAAAACACACAATACAGAAACAGGTTTTCCATTATTTGTTTAATAATCACAGCTTCTGTTGTCGTTCAACGCTGACGCTGTCGTCGTTGGGTTTCTGCTTTGCATTGTTACGGAAAGCAATGACTAAACGGGAGGAGAGCAAAAAAAAAGATGAAAATCACAAAGAGAATACATCTCTATGTCAACAAATCGCAACCTGCTCGAGAGTTCTTAGCAGTAATGCAATACACCTCGCAACTTAATCGATACATCAAATCGCACAAGTCTCCCACATTCGATTTACATCACGTACATATGTAGGAAGGAACCCCCCTCGTTAGTCTGATAAGAAAGATTAAATGTTGATTTATCAGGGAAAACTACCAACAAAAGCCCTAGCTAACCAATTAGAGATCCTATTAATAACCTGTGCATAAGCGGAATCGTGATTGCGATATCGGAGGCAAGTGTTGTTTTCACTTTTCATAGAAAAATCAGAATGAAACTGAACAAGACAAAACGAATTTATGAAAAAACATATCTTTGCATGTTGATCCAGTTCCAGAGAGTGGATAGGGGGGCAACAACAACAGCAACTATTAATTGGAATTCACTAATCTCTCGGGGGGCAATGTCGCAGTTATCAAATGTATCCCTGATTGTAGCGTGGATTTACTTGATGTTACAACAACATTAACCTAACATGCATACATTATTCACTTTAACTTTTTTTTAACCTTTAAGATGCTTTTTATCATTTTCTGATTGGAAATTTTGTCCGTCTTTATTGGTTAGCGCACAACAAAAAAAAAATAAAAAGGGAAAAAGAAAATGCCCCTCTTACCTCTTTTGATTGCATCTTCGTAACTAATACAAGATGGTTTGCATTCCTTTGCTCCCATTTTGCTATTACTACTTTAAACTGTTCTTCTTTATGGCATAATTAGTAACCTTTTGAATTGGCAAATTATTTTTCACATTTGCATCACGAAAAGTAATATTTAAAATTATGAATTTTCTCAAAACATTAGTCCTATGACTTGTTCCTAATCGCGAAGTAGCCCATTTGACACATTGGTCAAATAGGTGCTGACGGTTGAGAGATGGTGGGAAATGAAACAGGCGGACACAGGGTGTATATGAATCGTATTTAACTGAAGTCAAACAAGATAGATTGTCTAAGCTGAAGCGGATAAGAAATTGTAAACTTTGTGCGGTAATAAACGGCGAATGCATTTCGAGTATTACCAGGACAAGAAAATGTAAATTCCTTCTGCCATATAAATCAGAATCATAATTTGTAAGCTGTTCATACATATACGCATGGGACAATCCCAATGTGTGCAAAAATGATGACAATCTTGTCCTTATTAAAAAACTGTAGCCTCTAGTACATCATTCCCAACACTTTAAAAATTCTCCAGCATTCAAATGGTGCTGTGCATATATCGAATTTGTAACATTGCCGTTCATGAATTTTAAACTACCTTAATAATAGATTTTTTTGGAGTACACTGTATAAAGAAATCACACGCCCTGAAGTTATCAACCATTCATATTAATCATCTGTTTATGCAATCACTATTCATCCCTTTTACTCTCTATACACAAAGCACAGTGCGTATTCCTCCGTTGAAAGTTATCGAAAAACATTTGTGTCATCAAATTTTATAGAAGATTGTGAGTGTGAGGGTTTTATTCCTCAATTTTTCTGAATTTATTTCCGTCTTTCATTTGATTCTACCACAAAACAAATAATTCAATCAATCTGAAAAGTGTTTTGTTTTTGTTTTGTTTAAATTCCGTTTGATTGAAAGGCCTACACCATCATCAACCAGCCAATATAGATGCGCGATAACAAAAAGTGAAATCGTAAATTAGCGACACAAAAGAACACCAAGAAAATAAGACAAGCAAAAAAAAAAGAAACCATAACACCCTAGTCTAACATTTAGTGTCATCGTCTGAACCGAGGCAAAGAAGGCAAATATCCGTTTGAAAAGCAAAAGCAATGGCTAAAACATACGATTACTTGTTTAAACTACTCCTAATCGGTGACTCTGGGGTTGGCAAGACGTGTATACTTTTTCGGTTTTCCGAGGATGCTTTCAATACAACGTTCATCTCAACAATCGGTAAGTAGTAGACGGATATTGATGTCATTCCTTTGTAAAATTGCTGGAAGGTATGTCATTGGAGAATCCACCGCTCCCATATAATATCCTCGCGGTTATTGCTATGTTATTTAATCAATCCGCTGGTGCCCTCAGCGTGTTTTGTGTACAATTATTTGTTCTCTTGCTACTGGTATGTGATAAGAACACAAGAGAAAGGAGTAGCAAAGTCGTCGGAAGCAGAGAGCAAACACACCCTGGTGATAGAAGTTCAACTTCGAGGCAAAGAAACACACGCTTTATCGATTATGCCGATGGTCTAGTGTGCGGAAGTTTGATTTCGAATATGTAAAACCATTCCCCTGTTCTTGCTCTTGTGACATGGCCTAGGCCATTTAACCATTTAAGTAATTAAAATCGGCAAACCACTTGCGAGTGCGAGAAAATGCGTGCATATCGTTCTATGAATCATCTGAGCGCGTATGGATAATTTCGTTTCGTTTTTTTCTCTTTTATTCGTCACTTGCCCTGTGTTAATTAATGACCAACGCTATATACTCCTAATGTAATTGAGGAAAGAAATTTTTCATAGCGAGGGATGCAAATGATACGCCGCTTTACACTCATTCACATATGACACCGTTGACACTTGGATGAGTTAATCGCTTGTTCGCTGTTTGCAATTATAATTAAATCATCAAGTGCCGAATAGCATATCTCTATGGCGGTGGTCGATTTGTCTAGGAATGTGCTCAAAATGTGCGCAGTTATACTGCAAGTATGTAGTTTGTTTGTTCCGAGGAAAGAAAACGAAAATACAAGCAAAGATCAGCGTTCCATTCACGTCGCGGCCGTATTGCCCCAAAGCACACGCCAACTAAAAAAACTTTCGCTGATATTTAGATAAATTTAGAACAAAGATTCTATTCTCTAGCAGTAGAAGTTGCTAGTCGCACCGGACTTCTCGTTGTTGTAGCTGTTGTGTTTTTCGCCCCACTGATAAACTAAATTTATCGCTTCGCCTTGAATCTAAAGATCACCAAATTGTTTGTTTACATGATGCTGGTTGTGTCTCATTTTAGGCATTGACTTCAAAATACGAACTATAGAGCTTGACGGAAAGAAAATCAAACTGCAAATATGGTAAGAAAGATTGTTTGATATTATAGTTTTGTATACATGTTGAGGTATTTTTCCTTTACAGGGACACTGCCGGTCAAGAGCGTTTCAGGACAATTACGACAGCATACTACAGAGGAGCCATGGGTATTATGCTAGTGTACGATATTACACAGGAGAAGTCCTTCGAGAACATAAAGAATTGGATTAGAAACATCGAAGAGAATGCCTCAGCCGATGTAGAAAAGATGCTCCTTGGCAATAAATGTGAACTCAATGAAAAGCGACAGGTAAGACTGTGCTGATTGGTGTGACACCCAATCTAAGGGTATTGTGTCACTTTCGATTCAAAGAAAAACTTCTACTCGTGCTGACGTAAGCAGAACCCGATCGTTTAAGACAATAAGGGTTTAGAAAATGTATTGAAAATATGCTTACTTTTCTGAATTCTGTATATTTTGTATTGATAATGGGCGCAACTAGGACATCGCATATTTTACGCATGTGCAACCTTATCCAAGTGGTCCTAGTCAATCATACAACACTTTCCTTTAAAAAGGCAACAAATGTGTCCTAACATTGAGTCAGTTGGGACTTGGGAGTTGGGAAATTACTAATGTAGTCTACACTAATGACGATGTCCACTAAGATCTCAGAGGACTAATTAGGAAGTTCGTAATTAACAGAAAAAAGCCCAAATTTCATCTCTTCTCAACTCAAGAAAACGGCTCAAAAATCAAAAAAAAAATATATACATTATGTATACACCAATACGTTTGTATGCATTGATTTATGCACCAGGTGATCGCCGTGTCGCAGTGGGTAAGTGCGTCGAATCAAAAGAATAGGTCCCAGGGTAGATTCCCAGACTGAACACTTCACATTTTTTCACGGCACCACGTCTTTCTTTCGCCGTTCGGACTAGAAAAAATCTATAGGTCCCTTCTACTAGTGAGAGAGTGGGCTGTAGTTTCACTTATTTATTACTATTATTGATTTCGAGCGAAATGAATGACTACCTGTATGTAGCAGGTGAATTCTAATGTTGAATTACGGACACTTTGAAGTATGATTCCTACTAAGTTTCCTTAGATTTTTCTAAAAGAAAAACAGATATATGCTCTGCCTAGTTACAAACGTAAAAAAAGTTATTTCGTTGGTACTTACATGGGTACAGTAATGAAGTATTCAATGAAACTTTATGACGGCAGTAAAACTGTAGGTCTACCACATAACACGATGGTTGCTAAGGGTCCTAGTGCTGGTAAACTGTAACGGTACTCAGTTCAGTTAATTTCCATAAAATTTCAAATGGTAGTCAGCAACACAAACTGAAAAACAAACTTTATATCACTCCATGTTTTTGTTCCAATTTATGTGCAAACCGCACCATAAAAAGATGGTTTTGGCAATGCTATTATTTTATTAAACTTTACTTGTAATGGTTTTAGGTCTCGAGGGAACGTGGTGAACAACTGGCTGTGGAATATGGTATTAAGTTCATGGAAACATCCGCGAAGAACAGTACAAATGTGGAAGAGGCATTCTTAACCCTTGCTAGTGACATAAAAGCAAAAATGGAAAAGCGAATGGTAACGAATCTTGCAATAGCTCACCTCCTTTCATTAACTTTCTTCATCTTTCACACACACACAGGAGGCGAATAACCCACCAAAAGGAGGTCATCAATTAAAATTTTCCGAGCCAACAAGGAAAACAGACAGTTGGTTGTCTCGGTGCAGTTTACTTTGACGTGGTTGTAGTTATACTTCTTGTTAGAAAGGCAAAAACATTCAGAAATATTTCTGCAAGAACAAGAAATTGAAATAAAAAAACAATGATAATTTAATAAATAACAAAACAAACACTTATACATACAATAATAAAATTAAACAAAAAAAAAAAGTATAAGCCATTGAGTGGCGGGTAAAAAATTTCAATAAAACGAACAGTTATTTTTGTATTTCATTTAGAATTCTCGCTCATTTAAGTATTTGGTACACGGCGCACAACGCGTGTGTTGACTCATTCGTGTTGTCCTTTTTTTGTTTCTTAGTTTTTATATTTTTGTATATGAGTATAATAAATAGAAACAAAACCCAATGCAATTACCAACCCGATAGATTCATTAACCTTATTATTGTCTATATTTACCGCAATTATTGTAGCTTTCAAATTCGAAGTGTGAAATTATGTATCTCTTGTTTAAAAATCGAAACTCAGAATTTGAAGAGCAAGAATTAAAAATACGAAAGAAATCAGAACTTAATGTGTTACCTACTTGTGAAATTAAACTATCGTATGTAACATTGCGATGAATGGCAATGGATTTGCAACTGGCACAGTTTTATATATTGAAATACTTTGTACTTTAACATAGTGACGACTTAGAGAAATATTCAATTACAAAAAGGGAAAGATATACACGAATAAAGGCATTGTTTTGAAGAATATGTAGTCGAGCGTTGTTAATGATCGATTCATCTCTCACTTTGAATGCATACACACATTGTTTTTTTGCATTTCATTTATTTGTGAATAAATTAAGACCAAGTTGTCGTCTCTCATACTCATAATTAAATCTCTCATACAACGCACAAGCAATACCTTTTATACCATCGTAAACGCTTTCTTTTTTCACATTCGATGCCTTGTATCCACACATCACTTGCACTCTTAACCGCAAACAAGTTGTAATTTCATCCTTTTATTTGCTCTTTCTGTTAAAATGGTCTGTGTTCCGTTTTGACTTTTATTTAATAAATTTGGTTGTAATACAAAAAAGTAATAAACAGATTTGGTGCTTAATTAATAACATAAATCACACTAGAGATACTTTAAACACTTTATTTTGCAAAAACAAGTGGAAAACAAAAAGTAAAGTTCGTTATTATAAGAAGATAGAATTAGAGATGAAATTAAGAAAGAATGAAATGCATATATAAATTAATGATATGAAAATGAAAAGTTCGCGCATTTTATTTTGTTGTTGCCTATAAAAAGAAGGCGTGATCGTGTGAAACATGAAAATTAAATTCGTGCTAGAACGAACATAATGCTCCCCAAACACACTCTTAAGATAGGAAGAATGCCAATTTTTTATAAGTACATAAATTGATTCATTTTATTTTATTTTTTTTTATTTTTTTTTCTTCTTATTTATATCGAATATTATGATTAAATAAACATTTTTACAAAATATCATAATTTGTGTCCTTCAATAATGGCTTGTAATAAGAGCAGAAGCGCATCGCCGACAAAAGTAGATCGACTTTAAGTTGACTCTACTACGCAATTTCGGTGCTATTGGAAAGCAGATACTTTTATCACATGATTTTACATACCCATCTACATATATTGCCAACATTAAATGTTTTTCTAAAGACAGTTATCGCAAACAAGGCTAATGATCAACACAAACATGGCCAAAGATCACAGACATAACATTTTTTTCCATTTCCACATCTACATGCACCTGCGTAAATAAGCACGATGAAAAATATTATACATATATGTATGCCTAGTCAAAGGACTAGTGCTCCTTTACAAAGCTTAATTCAGTTTTCTTCTTCAAATTTTTGCAATTTTTTTTACGGCGAGCTTGGTGGATCCTGCTCACAAGTGAAAATATCTTTCTACTCAAATTCATAAATTAGTATTTGCAGCAGGAGACCGTCAATATCAAGCAAAATAACACAAACAAACACGTAGGTATGGTGTATGTTTACTATTACCAGAAAAAGCTCATTTCAGAGCCTGGACTATAATAAATTAGTCAACCCTATTATTCAACAAAATAATTCGCTAATTAATTAGGACCTTAACATGTATGCCCTGACAAGGCAGTTTACCATCCTTAAGGAATTCCACGCAGCTACTACTATGGAAGGTGCAGAGACGAAGAGAAATTTCAATCAATAAGAAAACTGTCAACCGATTGCCCAACTTACAACTAGTAAGCTACAGAAAACAGTGCTTTCGAAAGAGGATCTCGCAAAAATTTTCCTTAATTACCTATTTTCCTTCTGTTTAGATTGTTGGATCTTATTGGTAAAATTTAAAATTTGATATGTCTACTCGTAAAAGTCTGGCACGTAAAGGAATTGGTTCACTGGGTTGGTAAGAATTTTAAATTGCTAAACAACATATTGCAGAAAGATGAGTATGAGAAAGTAGTGATTTGAAGTTTTATGCTAACTAAGAATTTTTAATATGACGAATCACATACAACCCAAAAGGGAACTAAGTGATATGTGAGCGGGAAGCCACAATGAAAAGTGTGGACGAGATATGTTTATTGTATACAAATTAATGAAGGCTGAATTGAGTTTGCTACAATAATAGTTGTTCCGCATGAATGAGTGTATCCTGCTTCTTTTAAGAAGAGAATAACCGTACATATATTGTGACCGCGTACATTCTGTATCCAATTATTCACTTAAATAACGAATGACGAACACGATTGTCAAATTCTTAACATATTTTTTCTAACGTTACAATTTGGGATAGGTCTTGGGCTCAACAAATATACCTCTTCCTTGCCATCTCAGACGAGGTCACCCGCTATTGCCTAGTCCTAATGGCTTTTGAGAACATTCATACCAATTTGAAATCAAATCAGTTAATGCAAAAACGGTTAGAAGAATTAAATGTGCATAATTTCAACAAAGAAATAGTTCAAACATACATACATGTATGAGACTTACGTAATTCAAGTCAATAATGTGCCTGTTTCACACTGCTGCCTTTTTTCGATCGGCAACTTCGAAGCACGAGTTTATTACACCCTTGCTCGTTTTTCTCTCTTAATTACTGGTATTGAATATTTTTTTCAAACCGAATTTGCAAAACAGTTTTTTATTTGATTCTCTTACATATTTTTAAACATCACACAATGTAGAAAATGCGTGCTGCAGATGGTTGGCACGATACGCCTATAAGGATGAATGTAGGCGGCAGCCAGCGTCCCACTCAGCTCGACTTTGACAATGACACGAAGAAACCGGGTATTCATCACAAGGCGTTATGAACTTTTCTTTTTGAAAGTTGACACTCTCTGAACGTTTTTGATTTTTATGGTCCAGAAGAAAACCTAAAACCCAAGTATACTTATGTACATACAAATATACTGCTGTATTAGACGTAAGATATATTTCAATGCAGCAAAGTCTTTGTTATGCCAAAACGATGTATGTTACGTCAATTATCTGCCAGCAGGTTTAGACGAGGGAGCAAGAAGTGCAAAGTTTAGCGTGACAAAAATTGGTTAAAAGCCCAAATGTGAGAGATGGCTTTCTAATTGCAAGATCTCACGAGAAAGTAATCAGAATCATCGTCATATTTCAAGGTGGCCTTAACGGTAAACACAAAATTTCCGTTCGGAATACCGAATAAACACAGCTAAAGGGAAATGTCTCAAAATTTACTTTAGAAAAATAAACGAGAATCGTTTAAATAAAATAAAATAACTGTTTATTATTTTCCACATAATACTCTTCTCATAAATGACGCACAAAAAATATGAATATAACACAAAACAAAACTACTTGTATGACTTTAAAGCATAACCTATGAATTGGTAAAATTGCAACTTCCTGCAGTAAATATAAAATATGAATAAAAAAAAATGGAATATCATTGGGAAATGTTTCGTTTGCACAATAACAGGAGAGAACATGAAATGGTAAAAAACGTTAACAAAAACTAAATGGATCCGTATGTTTGGATGGGAGCTTTCAATGTTTGCCCTCATTGTCTCAATGGTTCAAATGTAAATGTCATATGAGCTATTTTGCTTTCGAATATAAGTTGCTGCCATTAGACTTATTTGCTAACTACTTTTTATTTGTTGATTGATAGTATTCGGAAAGGATTTTCCATGCTTTCGGTTCCATAAAGCCATCAGGTGGAAGCTGTCCAGTCCTGGCTAACGTGCGCATTTTTGTTCCCGATATGAACTCAAAGTCGTCCTTTCGACTCGGCTCGAAAAATGCCATTTTCGATTTAGTCTTGTCATATGCTGCAACTCGGAATGGAAGAATCTAAAAACAGAATTTAAAAAATAATGGTAACCATTTTGAGTGCGTCATTCATTCTTACCTCCAATCCATCAAGACCTTGCGCCATTTTGAGTACTCTTGCACCATGAGTACCGTCATACAGATTACCATCAGCATACATTTCTTTATCCGGATGTGGCATGCCGGCAGGGTCCCGCCCGACAATATAAAAATTAGCACCGGCATTCATGCCTGCAGGAAATCGCATTCTATTGAAAATGCACGTTTATGTTACAGAATTAAAAACGTACGTGCTTTTGCGTGCCACTGCACCTCTGTTGGTCCAGCATACATCATTGGCGATGGGAAAATGGCCAGAATGGTATCTTCACGCTTTAGAGCACCTGAATCCAGCACAGCTTGATGCTGAGCCATCCTAACATCTAAAGGAACATCATCATCTTTCGTCCAGCCGCCGAGTGGATGCAACAGTAAAACAGGTCGTTTAAAACCACGCTCTATTAGCTGCCTCTTCGTATCTTGCATTAACAGCGCGTGACCATTATGAATGGGATTACGGAGCTGAGTGACGGGAAATATGTTTAGTTAAGGGGCGGAACGAGAAAACATTGGCGAGAACTCACTTGAAAAGCAAAAATTGCATCTGCATTCATTTCCTTGAATTTCCGTCTGAGCTCTTTTGGTGTTAAACGGTACTGATCCAAGCCATCGTCCCACTTTATTCGCTCGTACACGGACAAATCCCCACCGACCAAGTATTCACCAGATTCGTACACCATCTGTGAAATGTGAAACCTGGGTAACCTTAAGTTTGCAGACGTAATGTGTACATTACTTTGTTGTATGGATGTTGCGGGTGACTGGTTCCGAACTGTCTGCTTAGTCGTTCTTCTTTTCGCTGCAAATAGAACTCGGGTTTTCTTAAAATAGCTACTGGCTTCTCGTTGTAAAGTAAGGTAATCGCAGTGACTCCTGCAATGGAAACAATCTCCAATAATTGAATAATCAATTTTTGCGACCCAATTGAAATTACCGTCAAGGTCTTCCTTCTGTTTTGCACTAACAGATAAGACAATAGGCACCGACTGGTTATCTCTAAATGCACCATCTTCGCTCAGGA
This sequence comes from Eristalinus sepulchralis, assembly GCA_944738645.1. Taxonomy (NCBI): domain Eukaryota; kingdom Metazoa; phylum Arthropoda; class Insecta; order Diptera; family Syrphidae; genus Eristalinus; species Eristalinus sepulchralis. Next base: position 31,075,909 of record OX122885.1, on the reverse strand, counting down.
GTGTGTTAAAATGCAGTGCCTGCAAGTACTCATCCTCGCGCATGAAACCCTTCAGTGGAAAAGCCCATCCTTCGGAGAGCACCTGCACCCATTGCAGTTCTACGGTGGTAATAGAAACCGACGGGAGTGACTTCGCTTCATGCAAAAAATCACTCTTCAAGCTGGGATCGACAAACAGTTCTGGAATCTGGAAACTAAATTCAGAAACTTGACCATTTCATAATTAGAATGATGCCAAACCTGTTCGATGCCCCTCAAGTCCTTGGGGATAATTCCTTCCTCCTCAAGAAGCTTAATCACCTTTTGCGTCGACTCCTGCACGGTGAAGCCTTCAGTATTTACAATCAGATCGGGCTTCTCTGGTCTCTCGTACTCCTGAGTGACGCCGGTAAAGCCTTTAATAACACCTTCTCGGGCCTTCTTGTACAAACCTTTGACATCGCGTGATTCGCAGATTTCCAGCGGAGTGTCAATGAAAATTTCGTAGAATCTTTAATTTTCAAAATGAATAACTCCCAGGTTCATAAAATTAAATTGCGTGGACTTACTTCAAATCGGAATCCTTGTGAATTTTTCTTGCCATGGCACGATCATCACTGAAGGGCGAGACAAAGCTGCAGATCGCTACTACGCCACTATCAGCGAAGAGTTTCGCTACTTCGCTGACACGTCGAATGTTCTCCTCGCGATCTGTCTGACTGAAGCCAAGATTTTTATTAAGGCCCGTCCGTATGTTGTCTCCATCCAATCCATATGCGGGTATTCCACGGGAGACTAGATATGCTTCCAATTCGAAGGCTATTGATGTTTTGCCAGCACCACTGAGTCCAGTTAGCCACACGGTGCAGCCACGAAAACCGCGACAGAAACCCAAATTCTTACCACGAATTTCTCTGGTAACCTGGTGTTTCTGTTCGGTCACATTTGTTGCAACTTGCATGCACTGAAAAGATTTTTAAGATTTTAAAATTAGTAAGAAATGAGCTCAAGCAATTCTCATTGAATTTCGAAGGATTTATGGGAAGACGCTCATTAGGAATATATTCAATCTTAGCCATGGTCGCAAAAGAAATGAGGGGGAAAAAAGACAAACTAATTCTCAAACCACAGGTAATCCCATTCAAATTGACAAGAAATAATGAATTAACAATCTGAATGCTGACGGCCAGTACATATTTTTGAATTAGAGACGGGGGTAGATCTTTGAGGTTAAATGTAAGAACATTCTTGAGCTAACGAACCGCAATTCTATTTGGAAACAGTCAAATTTGCAAAAGAAGATTGACTTTACGATCCAAAAAGCAATGTGTTTTATGTACAATTTGCGATGTTTGCTTAGAAAAATATTACTCGAACAGACTCATCTAAATTCTTTTGCCTGAAATGCATAGTATGGAAACAAACTCTATTATGTTCCCCTCCGCACTGACGCGTTTCTCACCATATTCCGGCGAGTTACTCCCGCAACAACAGAGAGAAACCTCATCTCAGCAGCTTGTCTTCGCGATTTTATTCTTTCGGTTATTAGGCAAATTGCATGACCATAGATGAGAATTGGAACAAGGACTGAGTGAAAAAACGACAACTTGGCTTGGACACCAAGCTCGGCTTTCCTTGCTACTGATTTTCAAAGCCGCTTCAAAATTGATCCAGCATGGGCAATCCTTAGTGTTGCAACTCCCATCACTCGTGAAAGATGCTTAAATTCAACGCAACTGGACTCGACTAACATGTAGAGTGCATTGGATAGGCGTTTAAGAAATTACCATAACTTCAGACATACCTTCATTTACCTTCATTACAGCATCGAGTGGCGCTGGAATTCTGTCTGGGATTTCGTTTTAAATAGGAATAATTTAAACAATAAAAGATACAGTGCCTACAGCACATACACTGTGATCGGAATAACAACGCACGAAAATGCGTCCAGAATTATTGTGAGAAAAACAAATTGAAGCAGAGCGGCAGACCAATGACGGCTCGGTTATGAACAATATGGATGGCAGCTATTAAATTTATGCACAAGGTCGCTATCAGGTCAATAACTTCTCAAAGGTGTCAATAGTTTCGAGTTAAGAGGAATTCAATATTCAACAGGACACTTTTTTTGATCACGCCAAAGGTATCACAGCCTTTCTCCTTGCGGAGCACTTTCTCTTCAATAAGTACTCTTAATTAAAAACAAATTTAGGGCATAACATAAAAAACATTTGGGCAGATATGACCCAAGGTTAACATTGAATGCCTATTGCGGCAGGAGGTACCACAATTAAAACACTTTCCAGAACCAATAGGATCTGTGCCTTAGGTACAGTGTGTATTTCCCTTCCCAAAAATTAAGAATAAGTTTATTTTGTCTGCGCATACGCAAAAAAAATTGTGCATAACCGTTTGACTACGGACAGTAATTCACGCAATATTCACAGACTAGACAATGACCCTCCTGTTCTAGGAATGGTTACAACTGTTACTCAAACAAATCAATGTATTTGTAATTTGTGGCCGGCGTTGTGCAGTGAGTAAGTGCGTCGACTCGCACGCTGATAAGTTTCAGGTTCGATTCCGGGGCGAAACATTCCACATTTCTTTTTACGTCAACACCTCTTTTGAGTTGCTGAAAACACTCAGAGAGAATTGTCTATGAAAATCTTCTTAAACTTGGTTGTTCGGATTTGGCAGGAAACAGAACCATGAACCGCTATCAAAGAAGCAGGCCTTGTTCCCTTGGGTGGCAATAAATATATAATTGGCTTTTTTTAGAACATAATGTACCAAAGCGATAAGTTAATTTAAGTTTTCATTTTGCATTTCACTTTGTCCAAAATATAATACACACAAATAACTCGAACTATCGAAAAACACGTTATATTAAATCGCTGTCATTGCTCGCAAAGTGGCGTAGTACGAGTAGCTATCAAAACGCATATTCTCGCTTACGCGAGAGCACAGTAATTAAACAGATGTATTTTGTATTTCGTTTTGAAGCACTTCGAATGGAAATTGAAACAGAGGAAAAATATTTATATTTACCCTTCTATAACCGTTGAACCACATTCTGATTTGACGTTATAACTCCCTATAAACCCTCCACAAGACAGACGGATTGAATGCCGGCTTTTAAAACACTGACGAGCGTATGCTTTTCACTGCTCAATAATATACTGTCACAGAATGTCGTGTGTGAACAGCTGATGCGAGTAGATACGTTGGCCTTTAAATACGTGGACCTCAATTCACGACAGATAAATAAATAGGCTACATGCAAGGGATCAGAGCATTGGCTGAAGATAAAGGTACATATTTGAGAATGAGTTGGTTTAAATCGTTTTCACACAATTATGACCCTTTTTCTTAAAATAATTTAAAGATTATTATTTGCAAACCTGAATCCCTGACCGCTTTTTCGTGTGAAAAGTAATTGTTTTTGTTAACTATGAAGGGAAAGGGGGATAATATGAGTGTCGATCTACAATTAGTAAATTCCGTTCTACTTTTACATTGAATAAAGACTCTTTTGGTATCAACACACAATCACACAATCTAAACAGTCTTTGTTTCTTGCTTCATTAAGCAGTCACGAATAGGGAAAACTGTGAAACTCGTGCGATATAAAATTCTGTATTAAGTATAGTCTTCCTCGACATGCTTCATCTTTTGGTATCACAGTTATCAGCAAACGACAGTATTTTTTTAGCTTAAAATTGACTGGCTTAGATAGACTCTGCATGCGTTTAAGAAATGTTTGCACATTCAGAATAATCAATAAAATTCTAGTATAAGACACGTATTCTCCGTTCTTTATCAAATGTGTTAAAAAAAAGACCTGATTTAAAAAAACAATATTTTACTTTACGCCAGAAAAATCACACAATCCACGGAAGCAAATGAATGGTAACACGAGCTCTTAGTCCGTACCTGCTTCTTAATATTCAGTTAACTCTGTGCCAGTCGTAGTGCATGTGTGTTAATAGCGCAGTGCCTGTAAGAGGACACAGACTCCTGGCACTGATTTAAGCAAACGAATTAATCAAACTCTCGATGTGCATACAAACCTCGAAAGGGTTTAGTATTCCCAGTACCCGGAAGTACAGTAAGGAGATTTCTCGAATACTAAACCCTCTTTAGAGTGATACTGCTGTTCTTTTCTAAATTCGAGAATAAAATCTGTAGCCAAAAAGTAGAAGGCAACGCACTCACTCACACTTTAAGAATGTATTTACTTTGGGAAAGTTGTAAAGAAAACAAAATTTTGGTAGAGCCTTTGCCAAAATATCAGCTTCACCCTTTACATTACCACATTTTCATGCGGTTCATAAAACACAGGGAATCATTTACACTCCATGAAGCCGTCCGCATGGTTAACTTAATAAATATGCCGTAGTCTCAATTAATGAAAATACGCGAGATAAGAACTGACTGACGCAATCTACTTTGGAACGAGTCATAGGAAATGTCTGATCCGAATTGCAAATCAATAAACTCTTATCAGTGGAGTAGTAAACGAACGTGGTTGTAAAGATGCTTATTTATTCCAGGGCGAAACTTTGAATTGGGCTTGGTTTCACCAGAAATATATACGTGTTCTTACACCACAAACGGAACTTAGAAGAGAACGCAGATCCGAGTACATGGTGCGCGTCAGTTTTGCAATCGATCGTCTATCTAATGTACCGCCATTATTGAATTTACACTTTATTAACCAACCAAAACATCTTCAGAATCCACTCAAACCTGTGAAAGTTGTTTCTGCGGAAACACGAAATCGAACTTATTCCCTCCCGCAAAACGCATTGCAAACACACTTGGATCAGCACAGACTAATTAGTAGGTTACCAAAACAACTTTTCCCCAAGTGAAAGCGACAGTGATTGGATCTTACAGAGCAAGTAAATTATTTTCTCAACACACGCACACAGCCATCCGTAGGATGCTGGAAGAGAAATCTTCACGGTCATATTATATATGGAAACACTGAAAGCGCCGTAACCGCGCACAACATACGAATACAATGACAGCGATAACCAAATCATATAGCGTAAGTACAAACATATTCCACACTTCGTTAAAAATCGTAGTCCATAACATAATTCCTGAATAAGTCTGAAATCAAGAGGAAATAAAACACACTTAGCACCCGCCGACAGTTTATCTTTAACCACACGCACTGGCACATATTCATTCACTCAAAAACCTTTTGATGTAAACTGCTTCACCCAACCTAAGGCTCTAGGAATAAACGAATCTAATAGTCCCCTTCAGTGCACACAGGGCTGAAGAAAAAATTATCACAACTCACTCTACGCTTAGCTGGATAAAACAGATCTACACAATTTGGCATGGTTTTGGTAAACGATTTCGAATTTCTGCGCGGGAGTTAAGGATTTTTCTGCGAGATATGGGCAATCCAAAATGTTGGCCGGACAACCGATAATCAACTGAGTTGGCCCAACGCGAGGCAGTTCTATTTAAAGCCAACACATTCAATCGAAATGGCTTTGACCCGCTGTGGCTCTCTCCGCGGCTGTTGTTGTTACTGACCGCTGAGTTAGCACTCGAGAAAATAGATGCCTCAGGCAAAAGTTTAAACACTCTTCAGCTTTTACTGTGTTTTCGTCGACTGGAGCACTGGCTTTGATGCGGACACATAACAAATTAGGTAATTAGCACTTTTTTCGAGAACTTTTGCTGAAATTCGCTTAGAGGTCATGTGAACGAAGTACCCTGCCTGAAGGCACGAAGTCTACGATGCACATTTTAATGTTGCTGCACGCAAGGTGGCACGGCATTACGGATACGGAATGCATTGAGATTGGCTGTTACATAAGGCGGGCGAAAAGTAGTCAAATTTTGTTTATGCTTTCACAATTTACACGTATTTCTTTATCTTATCTAACTCAAATCAAATGCAAAGTTTCCGGTTATGTTCAGTTGAGAATAAGAAATGTGAAACTGGTTTCTGTCGGCTTCGTGGATGAGAATAAATCCGGCAAAAATATTAAGGTCAGCAGCGGTCATTTGGAGTTTGTTCAGTTGTATGTTGTTGTTGTATTTTTTTTTTCTAATATTTTAATATATTTTTTTATTTTTGCTCTAATCAAACTATCCCCTGTGGGCTCTAGTGTCACTCATATTATTATTATAGGAACGTAGGGGGGTTAATATGAATACCATAAAGGTGTGCTTACACCAGCATGGGTCGTCTGGTTCTAAGCCATCTTAATGTTTAATAGAAAGATGTCACATTATAATGAGGATAAAAATCAGTCCATGTGGTCACCGTTCCAACTAAGATCCTTGATAGGCCTCCTTAAAATATCGAGAGCATATCCAAAGCACCTCCAAATTTGCATTCATAAATGCGATTGAAAAGAGTTGGTGAATAGCTAAGCAGGTGGTGGACAGTTAGAAATGTAAAAAACTGCTGTAATACAATCCCTGCGTTTGTAGAAAATATTGATTGGTGATCATTGGCCTTCAAATTTGAAACTCTGCATTTTTTTAAGTCATTGACTTTTTTTAATCATTGACTAGGAATCAAACCTAGACCTCTGACGTGAAAGTTGACGCACTTACCGAACTTACAGACAAATGATTCACTTCAGAAGTGAGAGTCAAAAAAAAACGTTTAATCAGATGACGCACAAGCGTTAAAGGAATCTCGATCAATTATGAAAATCATTATATACAGACATTCTCTTGTAAATAAAATAACATTTTTTACGCATTCTTGACAGAAAGTAACGGTATACGCCAATGTTGAGAATTTTTAATTTCAATTACGTAAAACGACAAGTCACAGAAACGTGTTCGCATGTTTGCAGAGTCTGAAATGACACACTACTTGGACCAATTAGCATCAAGCTGAACACAAAAAAATTCAGAGTGAAATTCAATAGATTAGAATGCTAAATCAGATGTAACATAAATAGCGAAACAGATGGTTTTAGCTTGCGAGAAATTGTTTTAGGGTAAAACGCCACGATATTACTTAAAAAGAATGGAAGATGAAAAGAGTTAATTTTTAATTACAAATCTCATATGATACTGAAGGGTTATCATTATGGTAGAAAAATATAGTCCATGGAGCGTGTAAAATAATTAAATAGAAGAGAAAGCATAAAGTCAAATCGATCGTATTGATATCATATAAGCTGCACAAGTGAAATCTGATCCAATAAGACATTGAATAGCCAAGATGTACAATAAGGCAGGCATTGGGTATGTGGGCAGGATTAAAATATCAAGATTTAGTTAGAACAAGTTTGCGATGAGAAATTTCTTTTTCAGACAATGGTTTCGTAAAGTAGCCCACCATACTTTTATTTCCTTTTAGAAGTAATCAAACACAATTTGTCAGTTGTGCCACTAGTTTAATGCATTTGTTTCGTCACATTTCAGAACTAAATCTTTGAATATCATTAGAAAAAAAATAAAAAAGAATCAACATTTTTTTTTTGTTGACTTTCTTAGTCAATCAAAAGTTATTTTCCCATCAAATCTATACCAACCTCACTGTGTTGTCGTGACAAATCTCCGCTACCACTGATACCGTTGTTGTTAATTGAAACTATTCTCCGTCTGACAAACATTTTTCACTAAGCATCACCTAACAAATTTTTGATTTGTTTATCACTTGTACTGTTTGATTTTTTTCTTTTTTTTTTTGCAAAATTTTCTTTGTATTTTGTTTACGGTTGAAAAAACTTTCCTTTTATTTTACATACAATTAAATTCAATGTAAGGCGTAACCCGCTTTTGGCATACTTCAAAGAAACCAAACAAGAAATCGAAAAAGAAAGTACTGACTACCACGAGATCTACACTGCAACTGCGCTAACGCACAGCCATGAGTCGGGCATTTCCCAAGACAGGCGGCTCTCTGGGGCATAGCTTATCCGTTATGAGGTGAAATCATTCAATTTAGACTGCGTACTCCCGTCTGTCCACAGATCAGTACAGTTCAATCAACGTTTTTTTTTGTTTTGTTTTGGAAATTGTTGCCTTGCCTAGCACGAGCCTTGGTTGTGTCGGAGCGGAGTGGCTAGCGAGAGAGCATTTGAGTGTGTACCAGTTGGCCATTAACCTGTACAGTATGTGTAAACGAATTGGAAACGGCGATTGAAGGCAAATGAAAGAAGCGAAACAGGTTCCATCGACAGACTGATGTATATTGCATCACTAACGCCTGCGGGTGTCTCTTTCGTTCAATAGCCGCGTTGCTAATATAAATATTTAGAAGTTTATTTTTTTTTCCTTTTTTTCCTCCCTGGAGGCATGATCAGTCTCAGAAGAGGTTATTCACGTATGTCGGAAGGTTCATTACTATGACCCCAAGTGGGGACTACAGAATGAAAGAAAATAAACCCATTGCTGGCGTTTTCAAATTTTTGAATTATATAGAATTATGTTTGTGCATATGTCTGGTGCCTAGTTTATACATCCTAATAAATTATAAAACCTTTCTCTTTGTTATAAATACAGACAAGTAGTTATGGATTGTATGGTAAAGATGGATTTAACACAAAACAGATGGAGGCATTGCATATTAATGAAATCACGAGACTTACCCTGGGGATTGATTACAGGCCAATAATTTTTCCTCATTTCTGTCTATTTATGCTGCTTTATAAAAAGCAACATTCAGGTATAGACAGAAACTCTCGGCTTTGTAGACTGCAAAGGAAAGTCTGTCGAAACCGTAATACACAATGTTGTGGAAACAATTGATAAATCGTTAGGCTGCATCGAGTACACTATGATTGAACGAGTTTTCAACAATAGGTTATGCATTAGACAGATTTAGATATTTTTCGCTGGATAAGCTTATGTTATATTGCCTAGCGTCACGAAAATTAGTACATATGTGAAAGTGTAAGTATTGTGTTGACAAGATAACCTATGTAAAGATGAAAAGGGGTGTCCAGAGCTTGGTGATAACTGCGTCACAGCATACCACTCCAACCACAGCTCTTGAAACGATTATAAACTTAACCTCCTCTTTACATCTCCACCAATGAAATTGCAACAAAATCGCTGTTACGGCTGAACGAACTCCCATAGTGGAGAAAACTCAGTAAAGACAAAGCCAAATGACTATACAGACTGTATAACCCCGATCTTAGACTTCAGCATCGATTACAGAGTCAAGGTTCAAGTTGATAGCAATTATGCTGAGCAGCCATAGCGCCAAGGAAATTTGCACTTGCATTAGATTCTAAATTCTAAATGAGATGTCAAAACAATGCGTCTTGAAATGTCCTGTATTTCTGGGCACCCAGGACTTATTTGTGTTTAAAAAAAATATTGAAAATTCCTTAATCTACGTCAGATTTATGTGTTTATATAACCGAAAAAATAAGCATGTAAAATAGTCAGTGTGAGTTAGGATTTCTAAACCATAATTATTTTTATTAATAAAAGAGCTTAAAATACTAAGAATGTTCCTTAACTGATATACCAGCGACAATTATAGTACATATAACAGATAAGGTTTCACTGCTAAAGATAGGCTTGTAAGAAATGAAGAAACTTAAATGCATGCTCAGATGCAAGCAAAACATACCCGGAAATGGACCCCCAGAGAACAATGGTCATCCTATGTATAAAAAGGAAACACCTGAGTAACCTAAACGTCCTTTACCCTTTAGCAACTACTTGTGCTATGCATGCTATTGTTCTATAGCAAGTAGCGGGAAGGTTTTTTTTTTGCTAACTCCGGATAACAAAATTTCAGCAACTTTTCATAGGCAACTAAAACAATTTGAGTGTTGTCAGCAACAGTACGACTAGGTGGTTGTGAGATATTCAGTTTCGGAATCAAACCCGGGACCTACAGCGTGTCAGTCTACAATGTTTAATGTCGCGTATTTACAGTGTTTAATTGAGCGTGTTGTTTAACATACAATACGTATATATGTATGTGTGAATTAAACTAAATATATATGTACTTTTTTGAAGACCGGGTACATATAAGGTTGTCAAATATACCCTTCCGCCTTCTTGTGTTTTGAATTTTCCGGCTATGTACAAAGCGCTACAGAGCTCGTATCAGGCAATACTATACATCATTGAAAGGTCTTGACCTACAAAACGACGCTATGCATGATTAGTTTGGATTTGCGTTGAACAGTTATAGACGTGTTAACATGGAGTTTACTAACGCCGAAATTCGCGCTTTTTTAAAGCTTTCCTTCGTTTAAGGCAAATCCGCAAGAGAAACGTTCCGTGAGATTAATGGTGTTGTGGGGGATGGTACTCTATCACTACGAAGCGCTGAGGAATGGTTTCGACGATTCAGAGCCGGTGAAATCGCCACCATGGATAAGCCAGTCGGCGAAAGACCCATTGACGACGAATACCGATCGAATCATAGAAATCATCGAGTTAGACCGGCATGTGGCATCTCGTGACATCGCTCAGGAGATGGGAGGTAGTCACCAAACCATTTTAAACCATCTGCAGAAGGCTGGATACAAAAAAGCTTGATGTTTGGGTGCCGCATGATTTGACGCAAAAAAACATTCTGGACCGAATCAACGCCTGCGATATGCTGCTGAAACGGAACGAACTCGACCCATTTTTGAAGCGGATGGTAACTGGCGACGAAAAATGGATCACATACGACAACATCAAGGGGAAAGCGGTCGTGGTTGAAGGCCGGTGAATGGTCCCAAACAGTGGCCAAGCCGGGATTGAAAGGGAATCATCCACTATGAGCTGCTCCCATATGGCCAGACGCTTAATTCTACTATCTAATGCGAACGGTGGCCGTGGCGTAGTGGTAAGTGCATCGACCGGCGAGTAGAAAGTCTGGGTTCGATTCCCGGACGGGACACCTAGAATTTTTTCACGGTACCACCTAGTATTAATTGTCTATGAAAAGCTTTTCAAATCTCGCCGTGAGAAAACAATAGCACGCACAACACGAGTAGTTGTTGTAGAAGCTAGGCCCTGGTCCGTTGTGGGCTGCAGTGCCACTCAATTATTATTATTAATGCGAACAACTGGACCGCTTGAAGCAGGCGGTCGACCTTAAGCGTCCAGAATTGGCCAACAGGAAGGGTGTAGTGTTCCACCAGGACAACGCCAGACCACACACTTCGTTGATGACGGGAGCTCGGATTGGAGGTTTTATCGCATCCACCATATAGCCTGGACATAGCGCCAGTGATAACCACCTGTTCCTGTCCATGGCGAACGCCCTTGGTGGTGTGAAGATGAACTCAAAAGAGGCTTGTGAAAAGTGGCTGTCCGAGTTCTTTGCAAATAAGGAGGGGCGTTTCTACGAGGGGGGTATTATGAAGTTGCCGTCAAGATGGAAACAGATTATTGAACAAAACGGCGCATATTTGAACTAAATCCGATCACTGTAACACTTTTTATGAAGATTTAAATGAAGGGCAAAAAAGCGGAGATATTTGACAGCCTTATATTTATTTAGATTATCGTACAAATTAGACTTGTGTTTGTACTTAGGGCGCAAAAGAGAAACGCGTATGAGCCTTAAGCCGTCCCCAGTGTTTTGATTGACACAACATTTTTCACAGTTTGCACATAGATGTGCTGAAAACAGTTCATACTCAATTTTGTGTAAGTTTCCAGTTAATGAAATTTGTTAAAAACTTCTTGTTCAACAGTTTCTCATACTTAGACTTAGAACCGGTAATCAGACAAAAAATGTGCTTGTCACAAGTACTTCAAAAATGCAACTACAAGCATACACCAACCAAAGTATGGTGAAGAATCTATCAAGCGCCTCGATTCATTGATTTTAATTATACCTATGAATCGCAGGGGCGATGCATGATATTTATATCCGCCTGTGGACGATAGTCGTGCAGAATTTTCGTTGCATGCCGAGGTTAAATGTCAGTGTCGTCGAAGCATAAAAAAACTCATTAGCCATCTGTCGAGTCACGGTATTGCAAAAGTTCTCTCTAAGATGCCCAACCAACTGCCACTTAATTATTTGCAAGTTTTTAACACGATTAACTATGTCAAGTGATAAATCGGATAAACGGTGTTATCCGAAGAAATGTACATTATGCTAAAGATTATAGAGGCCGTTAAGCAGTTAGAAACATCCAGCTAAGGTTTTTAAGTAATTGCCATCTTCGAATCAGAATAACCTTGAATAATGTGTAGATAAAAATGGTAGTTCCTCGTTGGCTTCGTAGTTTCTTCATCCACAAGTTATTCAAGATTGTCCAATGTCAACAGGAAAGAATTTTAAAAATTCCTTAATATAACTGCAGGGATGCATTTATACACAATAATTTCTTTAGGCATACAACAACATCAACCTACGAACAACTTATCGCTTTGTCCTAAGCAATTGAATCGTTGTGCACGTGGCGTTCAGAATTCAACCTTGTGTACATAGTATTATACACAATGTATACACATCTTCCACGAAAAAATAGGTAAAAATAGATTTTCGGGAAATAAGTTACATCCTTATGAAACTTTAGTCATATATTTACTCTAAATATCAAGGAACCTAGACATTTGAATTAGGTATTTCCTAAGCCATAACTCAAAGTAATCATAGGTGTTTATCATACGACCGAACTTTAATTTATTTGAACACTTGCACAACTGTTAAAGCATTCAAGGCCTCCGCAACATAGAGATAAGTATGTTCGTTAGCACAATGGGGAGCAATTGTATGTATACACAGTCTGGTTTGATATCTGACTTTAAATAAATACGCAAGAAATTCTGTTCATAATTCCGCTGTATATGAATCACAACATATGGCCAGCATACAATTATCTGGTTTTATATCACTTCATAAGTTCCATGGATCGGTAATCTGTGGAGGGCAATAACATAGGCAGGCTATAATCGCTGACGCCAAGGTCCAATAAATATCTTCGTGTTTCAGTTCTATTATCAATATGTTCTCTTTAAAAATTGACACACTTCTAGTTATGTCTTGTTTATTGAATGGGTCATAAACCACGAAAGGAAATGATGCGTGTTTCATGAATTTCCTGTATATAAAATATAATTCGGAAACTTACTGTCTTCAATTTTTTGGTGCTAGTTGGTTCTCCACTCATGATGATGCACTGAATCAATTGAATTCACTTTCGCGAACACTAATAAAAACACCGATTATAGAAAAGTTGCCTGACTTTTGCGGGAAGGATAAAGACTACACTTATATTTACTACCCAGGAAAAACCTGTTCAGACCGAACATTAGTTAGAAATTGTTTGGAAAAAACGATTGAAAAACTTGCAAACTGCGCTCACATATGTGCAACGAAACTACGAAAAAATACGTCAAGCAAGCATTTGTCTTGTCACTTGAATGAAATATGAGTTTTGCTGTGTTTGCATGCGGTAATACGATCGAATTTGTCGGTAACCAATGTTGCCAAGACTTTATAAGAAAATCGTGATAGAAAATACCGTATGGGGAAATGTTGCTACATATCGCTTTTTAGAAAGACAAATACAAGTACTCATGAATATCTCTACATGGAGTACAAACATACAAAACTATACAATTTAATCGGGAAAAAGAATTTGGGGTATTGTTTTGATATTTAGTCAAATTTCAATCTTTAGAGATATATGAAGAGCAAATAGGACGTCGGGAATTGAAAGGTAAATTCTGAAATTTTTAACGCTCTTTGAAGTATGAACTACATTAGCCCTATAACAAACATATGTTTCCCGCATTCAATTGTATTAAAGGGGATAATTGGTTAAATGAGCTTCCTTTAAAAGATGATCCTTATTAAAATTATGTTTACATTGTTTCCTTCATTTCAAAGTTTAAATGAAAAAAATTATTCACTAAACTTTTTTTATCCTGCTTTAACGAAACCGTACTTTGTGCGAACTCAACTTATGACACAAATCAAAATAGTAATAAAGTGTAACCCCTTGTATATATAAGCCAGATGTAAACAAATCCAAATTCACCACGAAATGTAAAAGTATGCGTAATCAGCTGATGTAAACAAACCACATTTCACCAATTTTAGCAACACTCTGCTCCGCTTACTCTCTTTTAGAATCGCGGGCTCCTATTTGTCTCCCTTCCACTTCTGACGATTTCACTGAGGTGAATATATGTAGGTGGCGTTGACAGGCAGCAAACCTACTTTTTCGTCATTCTTTAATGGCTGACAGTTGTTCGATTTTCATTTGCGTGTTTTTTCATATTTTAAAATGCTAACTAAATAGTTTTAAATAAATTTATTTTATCCTTCAAGTATTAATCCATATTCAACGATAAAATGTTATCGTATTATCAAGAGAAAAGGCCGCTTAAGCGGCCTCGTTTGGGGCCTCCGGATGTGTATCCCCAAGAAGCAAGACAAAGAGAAGATGAGTTAACTCCAACCAATGTTAAACACGGATTTTCTACTATACCACAATTGAATTCTGAGGAATTCGGCACTGCCCACAATAGCAATGTGAATGCCAGTAAGGTTGGGGCATTTTTCAACTCAATCCTCGTAAAGAAAGAGGAACTAATGACAATGCAGGATAGTGGTAGAAAGAAGCAGCAGATAAATTGCAAAGATAATTTTTGGCCGGTTTCACCACGCACTAAAGGTGCTCTCGATGCTTGGTTCAAAGATCTTGCTGGAAATAAACCACTTTTAGCACTGGCAAAGAAGGCACCATCTTTTAACAAAAAAGAAGAGATTTTTGTTACTCTATGCGATAACCAAGTCAGCATGCAGAGGGCAGTGTGGTTTATAAAGCTTAGTGCAGCATACACAGTGTCAGTCACAGAATCAAAGAACAAGAAGCGTAGTATTTTCGATCCTGCAGCTGAATGGACGGCAAATTTGATCAAATTCATGAAGGAACTATTACCAAAGCTGCAGGAACATTTCCACCAAGGTAAGTTGGTGATCCAATAAGACTAATATCGGAAAAATTTTGCAGCGTTCCGCTCAAAGGCTTGTGTGTGTTTTTTAGCACTAAGGTGGTGCTACGGGGATAGCTTACGGGGTTAATGGGGTTTTCATTCTTGAAGATTAGTTTCCTAATTTGTATTCATTTTAATAATAATCCCATTTTCTAAGGCACATTAGATAAAAACTCATCACATGCTTCTGGTATGGGACACACACCCAATTCGATGGGCATTCCATCAATGACAAGTCCGGTGCCTATGCTTAGTCCGGCAAACAACAACACATCTACCATAACCAATGTCGCAACAAATCCACAAGATGATGGTAAAAACGCCCTCAAATACTGGAACTATTGCACACAACTATCCAAGTACATGCACGAAGAGTCCCTGCTAGATAGGCAAGAGTTTCTAAATTGGATACTCGATTTGCTGGATAAAATGCGCTCGCAAAACTCCGATGACGGACTAAAGAAATTGATTTTGACATTTGCCCTACAATACATGAAGGACTTTGTGCAAGCAGAGCGCTTGTGCAGGAAGCTTGCGTACATTGTCGCAAAGAAACTAACGAGCTTGATTAATGCTGTAGTCGATAGCAATGCTGCAAATGCAAACTCTGAGAAAAATCAATTGAACTTCGACAACGAAAAACTAAAAAAGCCCGTAATCGACCCATACGAGAGTGCAATCAACGACTACATGACTTGTCCTCACCATCGTGACATTATTTTGTATCTGAGCTCCATTCTGCAGGTGATCACAATTGAATGTCCCACGGCAATGGTTTGGTGTGGCATAGGCGAGAATCGAGCTCCATCAGCTCTTAATGGAAGTCCACTCGATAATTTGCCAATAGCCCCGTCAATGCTACCTATGCCCAAGAAATGCGAGGCGACAAATATAAAGATACGGAGACAACTGAAAGACGCCGAAAACGAAATTATTCTTCGGTCGAAACACGCTGAAAATCGTTGGTGTGCTGAAAAGTGGCAAAACGCCAATAAGAATTCTTATTCCAAAGTTCTTACTATTCTCGATCACTTGGACTCGCACAGTTTCGACAAAATGGATCCCAGCAATTCAATAGAGTCATTGTATGGAAAAATCTTCACACCGTTTAGTATGATTAAAACTGAAATCGGACCCAATGGTGAGACAAAGGAGATCCGAGTTGAATATGACCCCAAGCAGGGTGCCGACACGGTAAAGATTCTTTGTGAATGGGCTGTTTCATCGCAAAGGTAAGGAGCATGCTGCGGCGTAGACAATTTATAAAATAATTCTTTTTTTTTTAGATGGGGTGAACACCGAGCCATGGTAGTCGCTATACTTTTGGACAAACGTCAAATGGAAGTGACCACACCGCCTGAAAATGAGTACGCGAATGGAAATAATAATAACGATGACAAAGACTCTGTCGCCTCTGGAGTAGGACTAATTGGCGGCTTACCAGTCTTTCAGTCTGTGCTTATGGACTTCCTCGATCATCACGCACCAGTATTGGAGGAGAATGGTTCACAGCAAAATCGCACGCAGTTTACGAATCTTGTTCATCTCTTCAGTGAACTATTTCGCTACGATGTCTTCTCCTACAATGCCTATTTGTGCACGCTTATTTCCCGAGGAGACTTGTTGATGGAGAGTGCAATATCGAAGGCTTCCAACGCAATAACAGGGACAGGACCAGTCTCGAACAAGCCATCCACACCGAATCAGGCGTTCGATGATTTCACTGAAGAATTCGACGACTCGAACGTTGACGAGGACTTGGATAAACTGCTACAAACTATAAAGGAGAAGGATCAGCAGAGTGCATTGGAAGCACCAGATAGCCCGAAGGAAACCGAGCACGTGGCCCACGGTATCGGATCAAATGATCCACCCATCTCGAGACATTTCATTTACACAAAGCACTTTCCTATCCATCAGGACGATCACTACGCCTCGTACAGCAGTGAGTCCAATCAGCGATACATCCTCCTCTTCGGAGTCGGAAAAGAACGTGACGAGAAAAAGCATGCGGTTAAAAAGATGTCAAAGGAGATATGCAAGTTATTCTCCAAGAAATTCAGCATTGACGTAGCCGAGGGGGGAAAAGTCAAAAAGCACTCTCGCAGTGAATTCAACTTCGAAGCTACAACTAGTAAGTGCCAGAATATGGCTTACTTTGATCAGCATGTTGTGACCTATCAGTGTGCCGCAACAGTCTTAGAACAGCTTAACAGCTTTGCCTCTGGAAGTAACAGCTACCTTCCGGTGCAAGAGCACGTTGCGTTTTTGTTTGATCTCATGGAAATGGCCTTAAACATCTACAGTCTGCTGGATTTGTGTAATCAGATCTTGAAAGAGTTACCAGAGGTGGAAAATCAATTGCTGGTGAGAAAGTCGGGTTTGGCAAAAAGCTACACCACATCGTTGGGACTTTACATTGTGGGCATCCTTCGCCGGTACCATAGCTGTCTGTTGCTGTCCCCAGAGCAGACTTTCTCGGTATTCGATGGACTCTGCAGAATCATAAAGCACGTGAACACACCCAGCGACTGCAGTTCGGCGGAAAGGTGCATTCTGGTCTATCTATCAGACTTGTACAACTCGTGCGCAATGCTGAAGGGAAAAGCACAATCGGCAGAGCATATTCACAGCGCATACACCAAGTTCAACCAAATCTTCAACACCCCACCTCCAGTGGTATCAACAACGGCCGTGTACAACCCACAGTTCTTGAGTGATCTCTTCACATCGCCCAAGAGGGGCGGGAAAATCGATCCGATATGGGTGTGCCAACTAAACGAATCACCAATGAACATCTACAGTTTCATTTGCAATGCTATCACAGCAATCTGCCGTGAAACAGATAATGACCGCTTAAACGACATCGCCATTTCATGCGCAGAACTGACTGCTTCTTGCAATGCATTGTCTCAGGAGTGGGTTGCGTCGTTAGGAGCTTTGTGCAACTCAAACGGTGATCCTCGTTATCAAGACCTCTTTAGTCAGATCGACATACAAAACGTCAACATTCACAATTCTTTAGCTGTTTTCACATGCATTCTTATTGCTCGATATTGCTTCTCCTTGGCTGATTTTGTAATGAAGATAGCGCTTCCTGCTCTGGCAAATGCATGCAATGGCGGCGGTGACATCACTGCAGACGCAGAAGCGGGTGCGCGACTGACCTGCCACTTGGTGTTGAAACTCTTTAAGACCATCGAAATTCCACAGCCTGGTCTGTATTCAGTTAGCACATCCCCGAATCCAATAAACGTCGCTGGCCCGACATGCAACATAAAGCTGAGTTGCGATCGTCACCTCCTAGTGGGCGCTCACAAGAACATTCCCATTGAAGCTGTTTTAACGGTCCTGAAAGCGATACTTTTGGTAGTCGATACCACAGCGCAGAAAACGCCGTCGACCGTCTTTAGCAGTGGAAAACGAAGTGGCCTGAATACACCCGTTCATCCAGGCAGCACCCCGAAGAACTCCGATCATCCTGTGAACTTAAGCACTATTCTCGGCACAAGTGACTTTGGTAGTCTGGGAGAAGCCGATGACGCCATGCAAGGTTCATCTTCAAGCGATCAAATTTCATTGTCAGACTTCGCGCAGCACGTTCTCAAACAGATTTGCTCTCAGGAATACGTCTTGGAAAGGTGTTTAGAGAATTCGGAGACACTCTGTGACATAATCATAGATGACGTGCTCACATCGAAGCAAGTGCAACGACTGCTTCACATGATATGCTATCCAGAGAACGAGTATAATCTGATCACTGTGATGGATCAAAAGACAATTATCGTGCACATACTGGAGAACCTTGAACAATGGACGTTAAGAATCTCCTGGCTGGACTTGCAGCTGATGTATCGCCAGACACTTTCCAATAGTAATGACTTGAACACGTGGTTGGATACGGTGGCAAGAGCCGCTATCGACGTGTTCCAAATTGACGAAAACTCTGGGAAGGACCAGAAGACAAAACCATCTACATGGCTGGTTGCTCCACTTGTGTCAAAGCTTACTAGTGCCGTGCAAGGACGCATTCTTCGTGTTTCCGGCCAGGTTCTCGAGAACATGAACTACTTCTCCAAGCAAAAAGACTGCGAAGACAGAGAGAAAATGCCCGGGGGGTATAAGAAAAAACTGCCAATGAACAATCAACCATTCCTAGGACTGGTGTTGACGTGTTTGAAGGGACAGGACGAACAGAAAGAATGTTTATTGGTGTCCTTACACGCTCAATTATCGCAGTTTTTGCAATCAATATCTGAGGTAAGTCATTCATGCTTCGTTAACTCTTTACTTGGCCTCAACAGTTCTGATTTGCTATAGTTCGAAGATGTCGGTGGCATTGACGATCCCCAAGGGAGGGAAGAAATTCTCGATGCTCTGCAATTGCGGTTTTCCTTAGTCGGTGGTATGTTTGATGCCATACAGAAAAATGGTGCTTCGACCACTGACTGGGCGATCCTTTTGGCACAACTCGTGTGCCAGGGAGTCATTGATTTGACCACTAACAGGTACCCTACGAAAATATTTTTCAAAATTGCTTAAAATAAATTTCATATTTGCAGCGAATTATTCACGACTGTAGTGGATATGTTGGCAACACTGGTGCATTCTACTCTGGCCTCCGATAGTCAATCCGATCGTGACGAAAATAAAAAGCTATACTTAAATTTAATGAAAAAACTGAAGAAGGAAATTGGGGAAAAGAACAACCCTTCAATAAAATTCATTCGACAGCTGTTGCCGCTTTATAAGCAGACAACCGAAGTAATTGCATGCGAGCCCGCCGGCATCGACGCAAAGGACAAAAAACTCGTAATTTAATGTGAAGTTTCAGAATTAATTCATTTCTTAAACAAGCTCTCTTTTCAGCTGCGGATATCAGATAAACAGAGAATAAGTGTGTGGGACATCCTGGAGGGCCACAAGAATCCAGCCCCATTGTCCTGGGCATGGTTCGGTGCAGTGAAGCTCGAACGGAAAGCCTTAGCCTACGAAGAGGCTCATCGTCACCTGAAGTATCACACACACAGCTTGGTTAAGCCAAGCAGTTATTACTATGAACCCTTACCATTACCGCCGGAGGATATTGAACCTATTCCAGAAAAAATTGTAGTAAGTCTGCACTCTATGAAATCTGATAATTGGCTTCCAAATTCAACAACTTTTTTGTTTTGTTTTTTTTTTTTTTTTGTAGAAAGATGAAATGAAAGCGGATACGCCTTCATCTGTAGATCAGTCACCGAGTGCACCCGTTACTGGACGTGGAAGAGCTAAAGGAAATCGTAAGCCGAAAAAGCCGAAGAACGCTAAGACGCCCCCGGTAAATGCTCAGAATCCAGCTCAATTGCAACCCAATCAACAACAACAGCAGCAACAGCAACAACAACAGCAGCAGCAACAACAACAGCAAATGAATCCCAATCAAATGAATCCAATGCAAATGAATATGCAGGTAAGATGGACGCTTTATCTTTGTGTATATTGTTCTGACATACTTTTATGTGGATGCGACACTATAAACCAGGTTCTCAGGAGAGGTTAAGTTGAACCGATTGATTTAGAGATCATGCTTCGAAGATTCCAATCTCTTATTCCTACTCTGATTCTTCCGTGTTGCTGACAACACGCAAGAAAAGCTTCTCAAATCTCGTTCGTGAGAGAGAACAATAGCTAGCACTGCTGAAGAGTCTAGGTCATGCACATATGTAGGCTGTAGCGCCAGCCAAAGTATTTTCTTATGCATAGAAATGTGGATTCAACACGTATGTACATTCGCCCGGTTAAAAAAATACGGGATGCAATGCACAGCTTCACTGAGCTCGCTTAAAATTCGAAAGAAAACAAGAAGCACGTCAATAGCGAAATGTATGGCAATTCACTGCACGTCTGGATGCCAAAGTTTTATAAAAAAAATTATTTGGATAAATTGATTCAATATGTGAATTCAATTTCTAACAACAACAATAGATGAAAATCTACATTTCCACATAATTGCAAAACATATGACGTGCCTCTGGTGTCGCTTAAAATGTGTTCACTTGCTTTTAAACGAGAATTTAGAATTGAACGGTAAACAAACTAGGGCAGAATGAAACAAAAAAAATTAAATGCCGATACTCCGTTACATAATGTTACCCACCTTTCTATGGTGGGTTAACAAGTGTCATTTGCGTTTGTGTATTATTTGTCTAATAGGTTACAATTTTGAAAAACTGAATTTATATCTCAATTTGGCGGCTGGCGAAATTTAGCATTGCTGAGTAATCTTGCAATGCAACATGCCTGAGCCTTGGAAACCACTAAGTAAACTATTTGTTGAGTGTGGTGAATCAAGGGACGAGGCAAGAGGACTTGCTCAACGAGACCTTAAAATTTGTCTGGGAAGATCACAATATTCTTCGTGTTTACCAGAAATTACAGCACATTTGTGATTGACATT
Source organism: Eristalinus sepulchralis (assembly GCA_944738645.1). NCBI lineage: Eukaryota > Metazoa > Arthropoda > Insecta > Diptera > Syrphidae > Eristalinus > Eristalinus sepulchralis. The sequence continues at coordinate 31,054,572 of OX122885.1, read as the reverse complement.
TGTATTAGTTGGAAGGTGTTTAGAACACTTAAGCTGAAAGTTTGTGAATAGTAAAAGTATGTCAAACATTTTACTTCAAAATTATCAATGAGCAGTACGTCTTAGGGAGTTTGGAAAATCTTAAAATTATTCCTTTCAGGTTAATATGCAACAATTTGCGCCAAACCAAATGATGCCTTCGAACCCAGCACAAATAATGCAACCGCAGATGCCGGTACCAGGAAATATGCATCAGCAGCTGGGTGGTGCCAATCCACAGCCAAACTCCCAAATGGGATTCGTTCCTGGTGCACCCGGAATGGCACAAGGACAGCAGCAGCCACAGCAACAATGGACTAACACAGGCTACCATACGATGCAACAAACTCCACAACAACAACAACAGCAACAATTCTACAATCAACAAGGATTGCAAAGTAAGAATGTAATAACACCAATAAAATTATAATTTTCATATTTCTTTTGTTGCCTTGCAGTGAGTCGTTTTGAGAGACCACAAATGAATAATTCCTCAAAGGCAGCTCTTGAGAAAATGCTTAGACAGCGCCAACCATTTATGAATGCAAATCAAGCCTCCGGAGCCAATTTCAATATGCAACAACAACCACAGCAGCAACGCCAGCCACAGACGGTAATGCAGCAACAACCGCAACAACAGCAAATGCCTCAGCAGCAGCAGCAGCAGTTTATGCGAGGTAATCTGCGCGGAATAGCGCCGAATCAGATGGCTGCGAACAATCAAATGGGCACTCCAATGAATCAGGGGATGGGTCAAATGGGTCAACCAAATATGGGCCAGACCATTAATCCAAACGCGATTATGACGCAGCAAAATCAAATACAATCGAACGGACTTAATCAAAATCCCCAAAATCAGCAGGCTATGGCAATGGCTCAAGGTGGCAATATGATCGGTGGCAACGGTGCTGGTGGTATGATCAGTCAACAGAACCCGGCCATGGTAAATGCGGGAATGAATCAAGGAACCGGAATGATGGCACAGCAGAACGTGGGAATGGTAAATCAGGGAGGTCAGTTCCAGAACTTTACGAACTACAACAACCATGCAATGGGCCAGCAAAACAGTCAGCAAAATATGATGGGCGGTTTCAATCAAATGGCTGCTCAACGGAGTAACCCAACAGAGTATTTGGCACCGCAAAGGGCTATGCCTGCCAATCGTGGCCAATACATGAATCAGGCGCCAAATGTTACCATGAACAACATGATGGCACAAGGACCTGCGCCCCCGTATTCTAGACAGCAACCGGCTGGTGGTAAGCCCGCCGTTGTTTCTGCACAACAACTCCAGCATCAAAGACTTCAACACCAAATGATGATGCAAGGTATTATATTTTTTGTGTGTTTAAGAATACAAACTAAAACGCTGACTTAAATTAATTTCGTCTTGTAGGTATGGGACAACAAAACGCTGGACCTGGTATGGGCCAACCTCAAGGGCAGAGCATGGGCCAGCAACAAACACCGAATTTGGTCGCTCAACTGCAGAGGCAAATGCCTAACCAGCAGGGAATGATGGGACAACAATTCTCACACCAGCCACCACCGTATTAAATGGGAACCATCCTCTCGTTCCCTATTTTCGTAAAATATTGATATCCTGTATTCTGTGTGTGTGATGTCTATGTGAATAGGATGCACAATATTTATTTCAATTGATATTTGTGTACGTTTGTTTAATCAATAGCGAATTAATAAATTCCCCAATCACCGGATAAGTCAGACGTAAATAAAGGAAAAGATCATCCAGAAAAGAAATTATTTATAAGCAGCAACCTTCCCATCATATAAATCATCAGATCAACTTTGAAATAAAACACATAATTAACACCAAGAAAAAATGTATTTTTTTAATGCTCGTGATACAAATGCAAAGAAATATAGAGGCCCTTAATGTCAACGGTCTCCTCAATTATCTTTTCGCCTCTGGTGGTTGTACTCAGTGCCGCGTCAATCGGCTTTAATTCTGACTGAGTGGGATGATAAATGAATTCAGCATACTTGGTGATTACATTGCGAAGACTATCTTCATGTGTGTCATAAAATACGATGACCTTTTCATTTCGATACAACTTCGCTTTTTTCTTCAATTTTTGAATACGATTGATTATCTCTCGAGCAGTTCCCTCTTCGAAGAACTCCACGTCCTTATTCATGTTCATCACAATGAGAACATCGTTGTTGTTGCACACCGCAAGACTCTCATCAATCACATCAAATTCAAATGATATCTTAATTTCGTCAAGACAGATTGCCTCGCCTTGAATGTAAAATACTTCCTCTTTCAATGCATTCTCTATTTCGGTGTCGGTAAGTTGTTTGATTTCCTTGGTAATTTTCTTCAGATTGCATTTGAATCGCTGTCCAAGCAGTTGGTATTGCGGTTCTGCTTTGAATTTGGCTCCATACATTCGTCGATTGGTGGTGAAAAGGATTTTTCGCACATTGAGTTCTTTGAGAATGATATTCTGAACGCTTTCGAGATCAGATAGATACTCGGTATTGAGATGAACCACAAACATTTCACTTAAGGGGTACTTGACTGGAACGGCTCGACGTTCTCTTAGGACACGTCCCATATCTATTACGGTTTGCATTCGAGCAATGGTGATCTCTGTGCTTGGTTGAATTAAGTTCAAATTCACTGAAGGGATGAGGACGCCGTGCACTGAATTTTGCTTTTTCTCACCATAATCGTAATAGAATGCAACTCGCTGGTAGATAAATTCCGAAAAATAAGGTGCAAATGGTGCCAGAACAATTGAGAACTTAGCCAGAACATACAGCAGCACATTCAAAGACTCTTCAGAATTACGTTGTCCTTCGTCGCATTTAATGCGACTTCGATTTAGTCGAATATACCAGTTAGTCAATTGCTCGATGAATTTGATTAATTTCGGTATGACAGCATAGAGACGGTATCCCTGCATTTCAGCTTCATAGAACTGTACTAATGATTCGATGGACGAAAGAATCCAACGGTCCATAATGTTTGAGAAGTCATTTTTGCTTTTAATTGCCTTGAAATCTGTAACCGATTGGTGTATGGCTATGTTCGAAATGCAGAAACGAAGGGCATTGTAGCACGGTAAGAGAATTGTCTTGATCACTGCCTTCACACCATCCTCCTTGAAGCAGAGGTTCCCCCCTTTAACTAAGGGCGAATTTATGAGATAAAGACGAAGTGCATCGGCACCGTACTTGTCCATCACTGCCAGGGGATTGATAAAATTTCTTTTCCGTTTCGAAATTTTCATGCCGTCTTCGGCCAGAACGAGTCCATTGACAATGACATTCTTAAAAGGTGGCTTATCGAAAAGAGCCGTTGAAATTACCAGCAGAGTGTAAAACCATCCACGCGTCTGATCGATACCTTCTGCGATAAAATCAGCTGGAAAACATTCTAGAAATTGATCTTTATTTTCGAACGGATAGTGCTTTTGCGCATACGGCATTGCACCAGACTCGAACCAACAGTCGAATACTTCAGGCACTCGACGAAGTTTCGGATTTCCTTTCTTTTCCGAAGGAATCAAGAGATCATCGATATTTTCTCTATGCAAATCGGCTATATTACACACTCCAGATAAAAATTCTAGATCGTCTTTACTACCAACACAACGTAATTCATCGCCAGATTCCGATGACCAAATTGGAATTGGAGTGCCCCAATACCGATGACGACTTACCGCCCAATCTCGTGCGTTCTTCAACCAGTTTGCAAACCGTTTCTCCTTAACCACATCTGGAATCCAATTTGTCTGGACGTTGTTTTCAATCAGTTTTTCATTTAAAGTTTCGACGTTAATAAACCATGACGGCACTGCCTTGTAGATCAGCGGAGTATCTGATCGCCAGCAAAACGGATAGCTATGTTTGATTTGACTAATTTTAAAGAGATTTCCCCGTTTCTTGAGATTGGAAATAACAACTGTATTAGCGTCTTTAAAATACATTCCATTGAGATCGGGAATTTCGTCAGTAAATCGCCCACAATCGTCGATGGGACAGATGATCTGGCTTGACTTGGATATGATGTCATTATTCAGACAAACACGAAAGTCATCTTCCCCAAAGTAAGGCGCTTGATGCACAATGCCCGTTCCAGTATCATCAGATACATACTCATCTAGTAAAACACGAAACCCCCCCACTTTGCGCCCTTCCTCTTCAAAATAATCGAAAAGTGGTTCGTAAGTTATATCCTTCAGCGCAGTACCTAGAAATTCTTCAAGAATGACATAGTCCTTGGCATCAGCGAATACAAATGGCAAACGAGCAAAGGAAAGAATGTAAACAGTTTCCTCGTCGTTGTTTTTCTGCACTCTCGCATATCTAAGTTTAGGGTTCACACATACCGACAAATTCGATGGTAGTGTCCACGGAGTTGTCGTCCAAACGAGGAGATTATCTTTCGAGTTAGATACCTTAAACGCGACAAATATGCATGTATCCGTCACGTCCTTGTAATTCTGGGTGGACTCGAAATTTGATAGCGGCGTGCAGCATGCTGTTGAAAAAGGCATCACCTTGGTTCCCCTATACACCAGTCCCTTTTCAAATAGTTGCTTAAAAACCCACCAAACACTTTCCATAAATTGCAAATCCATTGTTTTGTATCCGTTTTCGAAATCAACCCATCGGCCACTCCTTTCGACGGTATGCCGCCACTCATTTGAATAACGTTCGACTATTTTCCTGCATTCTCCGTTGTACGCCGCAATCCCAATTTTTTGAACATCTTCTGGACCATGAATGTTTAAAGTTTTGTCAATTTCATGCTCTACCGGTAGACCATGGCAGTCCCAGCCAAATCGTCGTTCAACATACAAATTCTTTTGCGTTACATACCTACCGACTATGTCTTTTATAGTGCCGGTGAGGATGTGTCCATAATGAGGCAGACCCGTGGCAAATGGAGGTCCATCGTAGAGTGTGAAATGTCCAGAGTTTGCACTTTTTCTTCTTCCGTCAATTTCTTTAAATATATCTTTGCTGAGCCAAAATTGAAGTATATCGCGCTCTGACTCTGGAAAGTCGATGTAATCAGGCAGAGTAATTTCACTTTTACATTTAAACATTGTGATAATAAAATGTTTCTATGACTTCTGTGAAGAAATTAAACCTCAATATTAAAACTGCACTAGCAACCAAATTTCAAATCGATTATAACTTTGATGACGAAATAGTCAAGGCAAGGGAGTAATTTTCCGGTGGCCTTGTGAAACTTCATCGAATTGAATTTTGCTTCGCCATCTGTTAGAGATTTTAGGATTTACCAGTAATTTAACGGATTTAAAAATCAAAAGGAAGAAATTTCTCCTTAACGCATTAACTGCCACCTGTCATGCTTCCGAACATCACAAAAGTCAGTTTTCAAACTTGTCACAACTACACGAATTGTTGTTGAGGTTAGAATTTTGACACAATGGCTGTGGAAGGTGTTTCTCCTGCCCTTGCAAGTAAATAAAATAAATTTTATTTCCTATTCATTTGATATTGTTATAAAGTTTACTAGAGTTTTCATAAACATACAACCGTAGAATGAAAATAATTTTTTCCTCACTAGCGTTGCATTTCATCTCAAATATAAGACATTATAAATTTGACGCATATTTACAACTACAAAACATCACGGTGGACAAGAAAAACGCGTGAAACGTAACTTTCTCCACATAGCTAACCACATTCATTTCTGCTTCCATTACAGTTCGCTCTAGCGTTGGAATTGAACTTTGGGCATCGACGGGACTTAAAGCCCCTTACGAGCCTAAAGCGGATCTTCCACGAGAGGAGACGAAGAACTCTCGGTCAATTACATTTAGCCCAGACGGTCGGTACTTTGCCCTTACCAATGGTATTGAAATCAAGGTGTTCAGTACTTCCGACTGGCAGGTAAAATGCTCGCTGCCAAGACCGAAAGCATTTTATCTAAAATTCTCGCCTCGTGGTAATTATATATCGACATGGGAAAGCTACGCCATTACCAAAGACAAACCTGAAGGAGCGCCCAATCTATATGTATACGAGGTAGAAACAGCCAAAGAAGTGTTCTCAATTGTCCAGAAGAAACAAACCGACTGGGAACCATCGTGGTCGGCCAATGAGTCGCTATTCGCATTGGTCGTTGGTGGTGAGGCACTTTTTTATGACCTGAGTAGTGAAGGTGCAGGGTTTACGTCAACTTCGAAGAAGATCGGAGGTGGTCGAGGTGGTGTGCTATCTGTTGGACCTGGCAGTAGTCCACCATTTCTGGCCTTCTATACACCTGGTGCCAAGGGGTCTCCGTCAATGTGTAAATTGTACAAGTATCCTTCTGTCCAACAGGCACAAACTATCGCCTGTAAGAGTTTCTTTCAGGTAAGTTTGCGTGTTTACTCACCAGATTACGTCATAACTTTTGTTTATATTGCACAGGCTGACCGTGTCGAAATGCTGTGGAACAAACGTGGTACTGGTCTCTTGCTTTTAACCAGTACCGAAGTGGATAAGAGCGGCGCTTCCTACTACGGTAATCAGGCCGTTCATTTTATGTCTACCAAGGGTGACACATGTTCTGTTCCACTATGTAAGTAATTTTTTTTCTTTTTTATATCTAACGTGTTTTTTTTTATCTAATAGCGTGATAAGAGATATTTCGCAAACACTACGTTTTATTATTTTTTTTTTCTTTTTGTAAAGGGAAATGGTTGTTTTATCAAAAACAAAAATTGTTGCATGAAGATTTGTTGATAAACGTTTAAAACATGTTTGTGTATCAAGTGGAAAAGGAAAGGCAACAAATTGCAATGTAGGGCAGGGAACACGATGAAAGAAGACATAGCACACACTCAACTCTCCTTCGTGACAATTTCAATTGCTGTTTCCTAGGGAAATTGGGAAACGTAAAGAAATACACATGTATAACATGTGTGGGTGTTTCCTTTTGAGTGTGTCAGAAATAAAACAATGCGAATTCTTCCTTTTCAGTTAGGCATGTTTTTGAGCATTTCTAATGTTGCTGCCGGTCTAGAAAAGGAGTTTTTTTTTAACTCACTTCATGCACAGACTGTTGTAATTTAATGGGTTGTAATGATGCTCGTTGTGAGTGAGTAGTTGCGTCGTCTCACACGTTGAAGGCCACAGGATCGATTTCATGGCGCAAACCCTTTCGATTTGCTACTAACAGTCAAAACGGTATAAATGTTTATGAAAAGCTTATCGAATTTCGCCGTTAGGAGTTGGCAATAAACTGGTAGACCCTTCTACTTGTGATCGAAGAAATGACTAGCACAATGAAGCAAGGCCTTTGTCCATGGTGGGGTGGATCGCCACTTTATATTTTAACAATGGTAAATTCCGAAATGGAAAGCCATTATCTTGGAAGAGTCATCCACACCGACTGTATTTTCAAAATATTTTTAAAAGTGTGGTTTTATTTTGCTTTAGCTGTGTTGTTTCCACGTTTACTTGAGAAGTTGAGTTCTTTCCTAACCTCGATAACAGCTTTAAGAAAAAGTGAATAAAATCAATGTGGACCAAAAATTAGTACACATAGTTTATCTCCTATCACGCTCATTGTATCTGTTTAGGGAACTCATATCATACAAATCAATTTTTAAGTTTAAAGAATGAAATGAAGTGAATTTTATAAAAATAATAAATTCTTTTATTTACAGCAAAAGAAGGACCCGTGCATGCTGTTAAATGGAGTCCAAAGGCCACCGAGTTCGTCGTTGTGTTTGGATACATGCCAGCTAAGGCGTCGCTTTTTAATCTTAAATGCGACGTTATCTTTAACTTCGGAGAAGCACCCAGGAACTGTGCTTACTTCAACGACTTTGGAAATCATATCCTTTTTCAAACTTACCACCGAAAAGTGTTCGAATCATTAAATTAAGACTGTAACTTACACAACCAAAAACAACAAGACACTAGACATTTTTTTACTTACAAGAACAGACCTTCGACTCGTTGAAAGAAATGTGCCCGCAGTCCATAATGACTTCGTGCATTCCAACAACATTGGTCGTAGACACTCCATACAATGATACTGAACAGATATCAACAAATTAAATGTTATTCCGATCTGGTCAACACTACAGTACATATGTAAACCAAACAATAATTCTTCTCCTCCACAGTCAGTTATATCAGATTTTTACTAACCTGTAATTTTCCTTAACAACAAAAATACTTCTCATATTAGCTGGTTTCGGGAACTTGCGCGGTTACATCGAGATGTGGGATGTCCAGAAAAAGACGAAAATTTCCGACATACAGGCCCCGGATTCAACTCTACTCGAATGGAATCCGGACGGCGAAAGATTCGTTACAGCCACCACGGCTCCTAGACTTCGCATTGGAAATGGGTAAGTAGGACGGTAGGAATCTCCATAATTTAAGTCTCATAACGTTTCATCAAATAGGTTCAAAGTTTGGCATTATTCAGGAGCACTTTTACATGAAACAGTCTGGCCACAAGGGCAAGAACTGCTTGGTGTCGAGTGGCAACGTTTCGCCGATGGAGTATTTACAGAGAAACCCATTTCAAATGTTAAGATTGAAGGTATTAAATCTAGTCAACCAGAGGCTAGTAAACAAGTATACCAACCTCCAAACATCCGTCTTCTGAAAGAAGGAAAGAACCCGGACAAATTGGTTCCACAGCCATCGTCAACGAATTTGGACACACCATCAGGTAAACGTTGGAACAATCGCTATAAACCATATTACAAAAGAAGGACATACTAGAAAGTTGATCACAAAAAATTCATTGCCGTTCTTCATCAACAAAATAATAATAAAACAAATTTCAAACAAATCTAACTCGTTTTCGTTCTCTTTTCTTTTGTTTTTTAAGGCAATCCCAAAAAGGGAACACCAAATTCTACAAATCGTCCCAGGAAACAGCAGAATCCGAAGACGAAGAAAGATACACCTGCCAATGGTCAAAATACCAATGGAGCCACATCTACTGCCATTACCTCTGACAATGATGCCAATAACGTCGCCGCAGCAACTAATCCTAAGCGTTCCTCGACAGCCTTAAATAATAGCCACTTAAAGAAAACTAATAGCAACAATGACGCTTCCCCTGACGCCGCTACAGCTCCAATGATCGGCGATGAGAACAACAAAAAGAACGAAAAGCGCACCGTCTGTTCAGAGAAGGAGAAGAAAATTCGAAACGTGGCTAAAAAGTTGGCTGACATCAAGAAGCTTAAAGTGCGACAAGATCAGGGCAACAACTTGGAACTGAATCAGTTAGACAAAATTTCCATGGAGGCCAAGTACCTTGAAGAACTCAAGGCGCTTAAGCGCTCCAATTGATGAATTTTTTTGCATCTCACTGTAATAGGTTCGAAACAGAAATTGAAATTTTTTATTGTTCCAACGTATTGTTGTTCCCTTGATTGTTTTTCTAAACGTAGCACAGTTATATTTTTTACAAAAGGCAAAAAACAAGAAAATTGAAACGTGATCGATCTTCAATTTATTTTTTTCGTTACGAAAATATTTAAAGAAACGTTGTTTTGTTTGCATTTCCATTTACATACTTCTATGTACGTACGCGCAAATTGAAGATAACTCAAGAATAAGTAACTACATTTACATCAGGACAAAAGTACACAAATAAATTTACCAAATCAACGGCCAACGAAAAACAGAAAACTTTTGGTTAACATCAAAAAAATAATAAGAAAATGATTTGGAAATAAATTTTATACTGAACCTAGATTTATGTTTTTTATTTATTTAATTTACATGTCCCATCTGGATTTCTTCTTTAAAAACACTTCCTTCCCTTCGTCTTGTACGGCCGAATAGTATCCAGCTGACTCATATTTGTACCTCATATACGCAATGTAACCAAAGACTCCGGTGAGACAAACTGCACCAATGCCCATAATAATAACATTCTACAGAACAACAGTGAATTAAATCCTTCCGAAAAGTTGATTCGTTGAAAACTTACTGGTTTTGCGTAGAGCTCAAAATTTATCAGCCGGAAGACACTTGTCGTTCTTACAGAACGCAAACCATCTCCTGGTTGTTTTGGGGCAGTCTTTTGTGAAGGTTGGCTGTCTTGTGTTGATGACATCTCCCGAAACGTTTATGAATGATAACTTTACTTTAAATCGGATAAATAAGCGTGTAAACAAAATAAGCAATCTACTATTATACAATAATTTATGTTTCTGAAGCAGTTCTTGGTCTGCTTGTGCGGCCTTAAAAAATCATCTTGAAGTTGACATTTCATTGGAAGGCATAATGTCTGTTCGTGTACGAGTACTTAGTGGTTCTCGCCGATAAGCGAATGATTGTTTATCTTGCTGGTTCACTCAGTAGAAAAGAAATTATTGCCAAGGAGTGTAAAAATAGCAAAAAAAAAGTAGAAGACTTCAGTCACTTTTGACAGGTATCACATCTTTCCAAGGCTGGAAGAGGATGGTTAGAAGAAAAGATTCTTACCAATCTATGACAGCTGGTATGCCCGAGCCTGTTTTGTGTGAGTGTTTATGGGTTTGACAAGATGACTGTTAAAGAAAACAACCATTCACAATAGAGTGCAATTTATCGATATTTGTAAAAAATTAGGGATTGATCATGAATAAATTGAACCCTCATTGGTCCTTGTGATTGATTTGCGATTTGAGCTTGGGCGAATTTTAAATTGTCTTAAACGAATGGTAAACGCATTTACAAGCTTCCCTCATTTGACAACAAAATTCAAGAAGTTTATTAGTTAATCTGGCACATTAAATAATTGTCTGAGTAATTAAAAAATCATCCATTATTTGAGATATTCAAATAAGTCTCTGCATTCCATTTTGATACAATATCTCGTACTGCATCTACTACAATTGAGTTTGGATTAAAAACGGCTACTTTTTTATGCAATTGTTGAGATTTTTAGAAATTAAATCAGAAAGAAAAGCTAGTAGGCATAAGAAAATGCATATACTTTTTTTTTATTTTAGTCCAGCCTTCCTGTTAATTTGATACTGTTTCTTGAAAAGCCCAAATTGTAGAAAATTACCAAGAGTTTAACCCAGCAGGGCTCCACTGCTACCGTTTTTCATTACACTCAATGGAGTGTGATCTGGAACATATTCAAAACCTGAAAATTTCAAAAGAACATCACCGTTCATGTGCTCATCATCCTAATTTAAATGTCCAAATCGCAATAACGTGGACCTTGACACCTTCAGTAGTATATATGTACCTGAAGCCAATAAGGTTTCTGATATGTACGTGTATTATATGTTTGAAGTCGGAATGGGATGATCGTGCGATGATTCTAAATAATCTAAATCTAAAAATCCGACCAAGTCTCTAAGTTGATGGTTGACATATATTTTTTTCTGTTATTGACTAGTGAAAGTAAAACTGTTCTATATAAGCGGAAGTTCAAATATTAGCACCACAGTGCTTTTCAGTGCAGCAACCCAATTGTGAGTGATAACCAAACTTGAAAACGTACATTTTTAATTCAACCATACTACTAATTTATCTTCTAACAGATTTATTAGGCAGTGTATATGTGAACGCTCTTTATCCATAACAAATGTAAACATTTATTGGTGTTTTCGATTTTTTCTTTAAACAAATGTCTTCGTTTGATGGAACGAATCAAGTATAACTTCAAATAAAAACGCAAACGAAAACCGATTGGAATACATTTGAATCAGCTCCACTATTGCTTTCGTTTTAGAATGAATTACATGTCCACTTGTGGCAACGGCACTACGTGTTTATAAATACTAAAGAAAATAAAAATTTATTAAAAAATCATAATTTGTATTTATTTGATGGAAGCTTTTTCGAAGATCTTTACTCATGTTCATGATTTTCTTTGTTTTATTTTGTTTCTGTATCTTTTTTAAATATTTTCTTTTATTTTCAATTATATAATCGTTCTCTCTTGCGTTTTGTTTTTATATATAGTTCTTGTTGTTGTTAGATTAAAGGGCGGGTGTGTTGTGGCAGACAAACAAGAAGAATCGAATTCTTCTCTTAGCGGCTGAATTCTGGCGCATCGTCTTGGGTGATGTCGCCATACTTCCAGATGGCCAAGTGAGCTGCCAAAGCGGTTGCTTGCGCTTGCTGGTACTGATCTACCAGTTCCTTGAGTTTTCGTTCACGCCTCTTCTCCGCAAGCAGGAGACCATCGGCTACAAGACCTTTGCCAATGTCTGCGTTGGTGGTTGGATCGTGCAGAGTTGCCAATGGTACACCGGTAGAGGGCCGTAACTCAATATTGAGTTGTACCTTCCGGTTAAGAACGTCTTGAGCGAAGCAGCGCAAAGCCTCCTCCTTGTCGTCAGCATCGGATGGCAGGAGAACCAAGGCCAGAGCATATTCAGTGGCATACGGTTTTTCGCCAGTGAATCCATTCGGTAAAGAAGCCAGGCGGGTAAAAGGCACATTCTGAAAATGATAAATATCTCGTTAGCACTCCTCATACTTTAGAATGAAATTGGATTGAATGTCCCTCTGAATCACGTCGCCTGCCCCTCTAATTTGATCCCTTAATTACAAACCACACTTTTGCAGACATAATCACCATGTGGCTTGTTTCAGAAACGATGTGACAAAAGAATATTGCCACTATTCCATCCACGAACCAACATAGAGACCGACTACGACTCGTGCAGCTGCTTTCGCCATAACCAAGGTTTATACTTTTGCAAGTAAAGAACAATTAGAAGTCCAAGCTTCGCTACACGTGAATCATTGAGTATTTTAATTTAGCAAACTTATGACTCAAACATTTCCTTTAAGACGGAAATGGATCTAAGGAGCTTGCGTATGTTAGTCGTGCTTGGGATAATGCTTACCTCCTTGTTTCCGTAGTCGATATATAAGACCGTAGCGGTGCCGTTTTGGACGCGCTCTACCTTCGCCCTGTACCACTCATTGTCGAGACTAAATTGAGCTGCGCATAAGTCGTTGCGTTTCGGCGTGTAAGTGCCGGCAATTGGTGGATTCGACTCGAACTCGGCGCGAAGTTTGGCCATTAAATTATCCAACTTGGGGGCAGCATCAACGTTTTGAACGAAGAAAGTAAGGTCTGGTGTAATCTCGGTGACAATAACAGTCTCATAATTGACCTTCCTTTCAACCACTTTATCCTCTTTCTCTTCCTCGGGTTTCTTCTCCTCCACAACTTCCTCGACGTAGTTTGCCCAGATGTTCTTCTTGGCTGCCTTGGCGCGGTCTTCAGCAGACTTCAGAGACCGATAGTACTCAGATTTCTCGGCACTGAAATGCACTTCAGCCAAGCCCTCCTCGACAAGTGCGACCGACAAGTTCACATTGTTGTCTGTCCACAACCAACCAATAACGCTGCTACCGGCCTTATCGGTCGTTTCGATGTGAACACTCACGTCGCGCTGGAGAATACGGTCACGGGTGAAGGTCAGTGCTTCGTCGCCGTAGGGGTCGCCCTCTTGTGCAGGAACTCCGTTCAAAGCAGGACGTGAAGAACGTGGGCACGAAATGCCCGCAAGCAGGAAAGTTACCAGGCAGCTATCTTTAGGAATATAAATGCGTAGGCGTGATCCACTTGCGACGAATTCAACTATTCCTTCAGTGCGAAGTGCTCGTTGCCACGATGGCAGGTATTGCTGCTTAATGCGGGAATGTTCAGTGGTGAGGTCATTGATGCGCAACACGGCGTTATCCTTCTTTCCATGCATACCCTTTTGACCCTTGATTGCTTGAGCTTCAGCGCTAAACAGCTCATCATAATGCGATGAACGTTGGTCATCATCTTGTCGGTATCGAACAACGGTAGCCAGACCCTTACTAACCATTGCTTCGGCAATGTTTTGTCCCCCAATCGTGACCGTATAACAGTACTTTTCAGGGAAATTGTCCCGTGCAGGCGAAATATAATCAAGAGTGCACTGAACTTTATGATTGATCAGCTTTTTGCGCAGAAATTCACGTGCCTCAAACATGAATGGAATCTCATAGAGCGGACGGTAGTTCTTGCTTCTTGGTGGGGCTTTACTCTCCCCATCACCACCGTCGACACCACCGCGAGCAGTGTCACGCGGTGGACGAATGCTAGACAGGAAGACTTTCTTCACCTGACCATTAGCCAGTTTGACATTAATAGCATCGCCATTGAATACTTCAACAACCGTTCCGGTGAAGTCCTTTTCCTTCGAGTTTAGCGATGGCGCCTTAGATTGATAGTCCTTCCACAGGCGAAGACGATTCTCCTTAGCTTGACGCTCGGCCGCACGAAGTTTGTCGGCACCTGAATAAAAAAAAAAAGAAATAGACAATTTTTTAATGCCGCGTCTTTAGTTCAAAGAAAATGAATTGACAAATTTAAAACGTATTGTAGACGGGGTGAAATGATGTGTAATGCTTGCATGAAGAAGCGATAACCATCTTGGAATCCGACTATTTTTTTTTTTTTGCACAACAGATAATCAATCAAACATTTTGGGGTAGTGTTTAATTATTTTGTACACCATTTGTGCGAATTATTATAGTTACTAATATTACTGACACATAGGGTCATCTATACATGTTTCTATTCTAACAGATTGTCGTTTGCTATATTACTATCTAAAGCCTTAACTAGAGCGAGGTTACGGTAAGTAAATTTGATTTGTAAAGTTCCACACCAATTAAAGCAATTCATCAGGCAACTCAATTCAAGTTGCCCGAATTTTTGCGAAAATTGACCAGAAAACCAAAACGGAAACAATCGTCCCTTGGAACATTTGTATCTCAATACTATTTAAAAAAAAATTGGTCTCCATTGATCCAATTCGGCAACTAACCATCAAACATTGAAAATAAAAAGAAAACAAATCCAAAATAAACTCTTAATTCTGACCCCTGCGAAGGTCATTCACTGTAAATAAAATTTTATTCCAATTTAAAAGTTCTCGAGCACTATGGCGTTAATCGGATTAGTGATTAAATGAATCATGACTGTTGTCTGGAATAACCTACTTCTACGCTTTCATCAATAACTTTCTCTTCTTCGGGCGGAAAATGAAATTAATTTACAATCCAAAAAGTACTAAATTTTCAAGATCTTGTTGACGGGGTGAAAGTATGCCCATGTCTTAGTTTAACATGCGCACTTGGAGTCCGTCGTTTATCTAGCAATCATCGTAGAAAATCAAAGAAAACTGTATTTATTTCAAGATTTTGAATTTGAATTGCATATCTGGATAACTCAAGCTAAACTCTGGAACCAGTGCCCGGTCGCTCTTCTCAGTGTGAACGCCAAAATTGTCTTAAATTTGGTCCCTTGTCATCTCAATTGTAGGCTTAATTCAACTTGTAGATGGAGATCTATTATGTTAATGCAAAATAGTTAATCACAAACATTTCAGATCCCATCTTTAATATTAGCAGATTTTTCAAAGTCAAAAAACTGGACAAACATCTAGTGACTAGATCGTACTGCTGATAATTGAAAAAAAAAAAAAAAAAAACCGCTACATATGCATATGAATGGTTGTACTTACCGCCCTTCATAACTGCCATACTCCAGTCCACACATTTTGCCAATCCTTCCCTAAGGAGTGCCTCAGCAATATTGCCCTTTGGATAGAGGATGGTACCAATGAAATTCGAGTTATTCACAGACTCCAAACGGATCTCAACTTCACGCTGAAGTAGGCGCGATTCAACAAAGTAACGTGCCTCATCAGCAAATGGAATCTTCACACTCAAATCGGGCTTGCCCTCCGGGTCCAATTTCACACCCGGACAACGAATACCAGAAATCATCAAAGTGATGTAATGGAAATCAGGAAGTAGAAAAGCACGAATGGTTGAACCGTCACGAACATGCTCAATGATGGCCTTTACCGGCTTGCCACCGTACATTTCAACAATATGGGCAGGATTCTCTTGGGTCCATTTAATGTGCCTCACATGCTCCGACGCTGGAGTATGACTCCACTTTCCACGGCCGGCTGCCTTAGCATGGTCTTCGAGTTCAATTAAGCGTTGCAATTCTGGCGTTTGTCTACCTTCTCGGCGCACACTCAAGAAACCCTCAAACACCATGGTCTCGACGACTTTTTCACCAGTTTCGGAATCTTTTCCAAGCCAAACGTTACCATATTCCCGGCTGGTGTTTGGTGCCTTCTCGAAGGTGAAACACACTTCTTCGCCAATCAACTTCTTGCGCAGAAATTCACGGGATTCCCATGCATATGGTTCGTCCTTGGTTTCATCACTAAAATTTAAATTATATTTAGTATTTAAAATTCCTGGCATTGTGGACATATATTGTCTTACCCTCCTGCACCTGGCCTTCTGGCGAGTTTTGGGGCCAACACATGAGAGAATGTTACTTGCTTCTCTGGTGGCGGGGCACCCTTAGCTGCGCGGATTATAACAGTATCGCCGGAAAGTACCTAAAAAAACACTCTCACTTTTATTGATGATCGTTTTATATATATATTTCTATTTTTTTGTAATTTAGTTTAAGAAAAAGTGGCGATCTTCTGCTCTGTTAAAAAGAAGAACGACCACATGGGTTCAACGGTATCTACAATGTGAGGTTACTAAGGAAAGACACACGTGTTTGAGGAAAATTAAATGTCACATCTGCCTCTCCTACTCTAGTGCACACACACACACAGAGGAATGTAAAATTTCCCTATATTTTCAAGGGTGTGTGTTCTCCTTTACAGTCTTACCAGTATATATTCGAGGAGTATTTCGTCATTAGTGATGCCAAAGTTGGAGAAAAGGAGGACACAATTTAAAATATACTCACTTGACTATCATCCAATTTCGAACGTCATTTGTTATATGAAAACAAGAAGCAACGGCCTCTGGTCTCAATGCGAGACGCTATTATGTTCATGCTTACATAGTTCAGTACAATTTAAAATTTGTTTGTTTACACAGTAAATACTAAAGAACGAATGAATAAATATTTGCGTTTGCTGTTTTCACGTCTCCATGTGCACACAATGGATACAGTCGGTTTTTAAGAATGTAGCTAGTCAATATTGCAGGAAATTTAAAATCTTCTTGACATTGAAAAGCGATTGTAGTAGTGTACCGTTGAAGAAAGAAAAACATGCGTCGCTACAGAAACATCAGTTATACTTTTGATAGTCACAAGTAATTTTCTAGTTTCGGAGCAGGTAATACTGCTGCTGTTGTTTAAGGTTACAAGAGGGAATATATGCACATGGTAACTGCTGATGGCTACATCTAGAACAGATGTAATCATTGCATAGTTTTTTTTTAAGTCTTACTTGTTTAAACCGACTGACTAAAGTGAGAATTTGTTAACGGAATAATACCTACATATGTATATTGCCAAGCATGCGCCTTGATCGTCACTAAGCAATAAAAAAAGAGTACAAGTAGTAGAGGTTTACAAATTTCGGGAATAATAAGAGCAAAGCTCAAATTTTGTCGATCGGATTCACCGTTAAACATTGGATCACTTTCACTGGAGAGAGATCTATAGTACGAGCAGAGAAGTTAGATCTTGGTCCCTTTGTAGAC
Source organism: Eristalinus sepulchralis (assembly GCA_944738645.1). Classification (NCBI taxonomy): domain Eukaryota; kingdom Metazoa; phylum Arthropoda; class Insecta; order Diptera; family Syrphidae; genus Eristalinus; species Eristalinus sepulchralis. The sequence goes on along the minus strand of OX122885.1, from coordinate 31,037,052 downwards.
TGTTGTGCTAACCACATAATAACAGGAACAAAGCCTTCATACAATGAAGGAAAACTGAATACATTTGTATCTTAACTGAGAAGAGATAATGTTCACAAGGAATCAAGATATACATAAGCCGACTTTATTGGGCAGAAACTAAAGAAGTAGTCAACTATAGAACTACAATGACTTGAACTTAAAAAAGTCATGAACAAAATCGATTTAGGCTCATATATGCAAATTCCTTAAAAACAATTTTTAGACAATTTATTATTCATTAGTCTTAAACTGACGAAACAAAAAAATCCTCCAAACACATGAAAATGCAGCGTATAAATCCATAAAAAATATTCCGGAATTTGATCGAAGCTATAATTTGACAGCATTTGAACTAAGAGTATCCTCGAGTAAAAGAGCCCATACACAAACTAAACAAATAGGTAATGGATTGTCTCAGACCAATCATCTAAAGGCAATAAGCAATTTATTAGACCTTAAAAGATGCTATCGTTAGTATAATATTCACTTGTACATATGTTCCTTAGCGACCCAAACCTGAAAGGTCCTTATTCTGCTCAGAAATTTGTCCTTTTGAATAATCCCATTAATTCACTCTTTGAAGAAAAAGTTCACTTAATTTCATTACGGCGACATACAATGGTGAAATGCTACTTATTTTTCTTCCTTGGAATATTGCATAAATTAGTTTGTTTTGCTGTTGACGTATGATAAACAACTTAACTCTGAAAGAAAGTTCACATCGCCGCTGTCTACACAAACAAATAACCTCTAAACAGCGTTCACACCATGGATGAACAAGGAAGGAGATACACAGCTTCTTCGTCTCCCGCCCTTGGGGAAAATTTGACAGCGTTTTTTATAACATTTCCCCTTCTTGAACAGCTGATCGGAGAGCCAAATTCACAGACAGGGTTTCTCTCCGAAATGAGAATACGTGTGAGCTACTCAATCTGCCGATTACCTTCCCGCTCAAACTATTGGGGTGGGTCTTAATATGAAAAAATGTCGTTATTTTTTGCCAATTTCATTTAATGTCATAGAATGCTGATTCCTGTGATAAATTCTGCGGAATGTGGAAACATAATTTTTTTTTGTTATCTTTTGTTGTTTTAAGACATTTTACACAGTTGAACTGATTAAAAATTTAAAGTGAATTTAAAATACCGGCAATATTTCTCACCACCAAAAAATTCAAGAACATGGCGGAGGGAGTGCGTGTTCAGAAGGTGCACCAGTAACGCAGCAGTTGCACTTAAGGCATACTTTTAAGAAATGTTTTAACATTGTAAATAATTTTGAATTTATTAACATATCAATAGACCTTGTTGTTAAATTATAAATTAAAATTGCATACATAATTTTATACATACAATATCACAATGCTTCCCTTATAAAATGAATACAAAACGCTACTACAGACTTATGTTTAAAATGAAAAATTATCATAAATCGCTCTATTACTTTAAGTATATATATGTTATTTAATAATTGTGTTCGTCATACTGTAGATGTGATTAGAAAAATATTGAATTCCACTAAATTATTGATTTTATAAGAATCGATGTAGATACGTCTTTTCGTTAGTTATAGCTTTAGCTTTATAATACTACCAAGTCGAAATATTAATAAAAATGAAATCAATAATATATATAAAACAAGAACATGAAATTCCGAACATGCGTAAATGTCTTTAATCGTACATTCATTTCTGTTTTCATAAGTCATGTGATATATAAGTAAATATAAATTTTACATCGTTGTTTTAGGTTGTAATTAGTTACACATTGGCATTACTATATACATTTTAATAAATGTAATGTAGTGGTACAGAATCAAAAAGAGTAAGTGATTTCTTATAATTTATAGCCCATTATTAAAAAAGAGTGGACGTGTGTTGTTTTTCTAAGGCTCATCAGAATCCTTACAGTAAAATACTGAATTCGCCTTTATTTCTGTAATTAAATTAGGTGCTAATAATAAAATTCTTCTTAGTAGTATATGAAAACCGCATAAAAAATACAAAATTCCTTCTTATGCTCAACTTTGAAATTGCAAATATGCTTCCTATCCTTTTTTGTACATATTTCACAACCCATTGGATGTATAATATAATACTGAATATCTATTTAATAATAATTTAAAATCTTTATATTATTAATTAATTAAAGTTTAGATGACACTAATTTCAAGGAAAATTTATTTGGTTACTTACGAACCTACTCCGAATAAAATCTCATAATGGTTGACGAATACAGGAAATACGTGGGCAATTTACGAATGTTTGACACTATTGTGGGCAAAAATTCAGGAAATGGTCGGCATGTTGCAAATTTTGGAGGGGAAACGTAAACAAGTGTGGGTAACATGAAAAAATGTTCGATGGTTCGTAAATAACTTTCAGAAATAAACCTAAATCCACCACAATTCGTCAATAACTGTCAAACGTTTGTAGAATGTAGGGGAAATCAGCTGATCGATCAGCTGAGAAGCTGTGTATCTCCTTCTTCGTTCATCCATGGTTCACACCTCGCCCACAATGCCGGTATTATGCTCGAAAAAAGCCTTATGCATTGATAAAACTGTTCGATAGTTTTTATCTTATCACCTGGAGAGTCAGAGTAAGACCAAAGAAAAAAAAGGAGAATGAAATCAACGATTGAAATCGAAATGTGGGAAACCAAGTGAAACGGTACAAAATCCATCACAAAGAGAAACAAAAAACGTGGCAAACGTGGAATTATGCAAGTTACCACCATTGACTGCCGACGATGTAGCAGAGGAATCAACTGTGACAACGTGGATTAAACCATCAGGATAGAAAACGTGAATTCTATTTATACTAACGCATTAGCAGCAGACACAAGAAAACGTCATACAAAAAGAAAAGCTGAAACTCGTTTCGGTATCGCAACTATTTTCCAAAAAAGACTTTCATGAATGTTCAAGTTCTGTAACTTAACGAACCGACGTTACTACAAGCGAGCGGTGTGACCTACAAATTGACTTCGTGTCTGGGTTTAACAATTTTATGCGGTCCTTTGTGTATTCATCATCTACCTGAAAACCATTCACTTTAACATGTGAAAGTTTTCGGCGGAATCTTCGTCAATGACGAGGTGCTTTTATGCGCTTGAACATTTTTCTCACCTTGATGATGAGTGAAAATGTGCTTCAAAGAGTACCTACTCTATTTCAAAAATTACTCTACACTCACACACGAACGGTTGTGAGTGAAGATATGCAGTTAAATGGTTTCTAATTTCCTAACTCCCCAGGCCTCAAGATTTTCGTCATCAAGTGAGTTAAATACATACGAACTTACGCAAACCGGGTTGTGTACATATGCTGCGGCCAATGATGCTATCAAGGGTGTCTTATGAATCTGATTGTCGTTGTCTGCTGTTGACCTCGAGAAATTGATGGACAAGGCACGTGGTACTTTCATTAGAAAAAAATATGTCTTTCCTCAAAGAAGACACCATCAAGGTCTATTTGCGAGCAACTGTACCAGACATGCGGTTTTAATAAGAAATAAAACAGGTGAACCTTTTGGGCGATACATATTGATATTGAGAATCCCATTGCTTGCCCAGTACATTGTTGCAATTAAGATATGCCTTGTATATCTCCATGCATGTATTTCCTAAGGTTCATCAACCCAAACAATGTGTCTAATCAAAGTGAATTGCAGTTAGCACGTGTTAACTGCGGCAATAAAAGTTTATATATATATCGATACCCAGGTGTGACTCAGGTAGCGAGGAACTTGCATGGAAGTCCAATTAAACCGGCATGTAAATCAGTTCTTTTCTGTTGATAAGGTGCTTCCGAACACTTTTTTTTTAAATTATCGAATCCCCAGGGTTACTTCGAGTAAATTAAATAATTACATACATTTTATTAAATTGTCAATTGTATTTTACAATTTTGTAAGTCATTCAAACAAAGAAATGATGCATAAGCATTGCATTGCATTAAACACATCTCCTTTCTCCTACGTGTGGCAAATTGACGATGTGGCACGACCATCACCAACGCAACGAGCGTCATCTGAGACCCAGCGCACACATATCTATCTCTTTGCAACATAAACTCGCCCAACAGGTTGTGGATAATAATAAGGACCACAAACTCTCTGAAGAACAAGTCAAATACGTATAATTGAATGAAGACACTTCCATGATATCAAGGTGTAGCAGATACATGCATATGTACATATGTACGTAGAACAATCAACTGAAGAACAAAGTTCACATTTATATGCACTGCCCACTGCCGTGTGTAATCAGTGAGAAACAAAATCGATTTATTGCTGAATTCATTATAAATTATCACAAAACCATTCGAATAGGAAGCGAGTTTATCAATGCTGCCCTGGCAGCAGATATAACACGTTACATGGTAATCATCTTATTTTAGATTGACGGCAAATTAATGACCGCTGCGTGGCACAGGAATAACTTTAAATTTTGATTGAAAAAGATACAAAAAAAAAAAAAAAAATAATGCCAGCTAACATTCACTTCGCCACTTGTTTAGCTTTTGTATTGTACTTTTTGTTGCTCACTCGTGTTTGTCTTTTAATCAATTCTATAAATAATTGAAGTATGGAGACATTTGAGAACATACACGATTCAGCCGGGTGTAGCCTACGATGAGTACCCATATGCCGAACTAAATGGGTGACACCAACATGCATTTCAACCGGAAATCTGATTTACAACACAAAATCCATTCAATTTAATTCATAATTTTCCTCAAAACCAAAAGAGGAGTGGTGTGCAAATTAAAGAATACGTACATATATATCCCTACTAGAAGCCAGAAGAAAATAATTTTAGGTTATGTTTGAATCTGCCAAGTTGGCAGCTTCGTGGAACATTTTTTTCTCCTTTCTACCAGCGCCCATCTTAACAAACTTTCACTTAAGATTTCATCTTCATCGTTAATTTTCAATGAAGTCTTTTAAAATATACATAAATAATTGCAGATTATAGCGAGTTTTAGAGGAATTTACCTGTTTCACAATTCCTTTACGGATTGGCGGTGGCGGATTTGCGGGAGCAGCTGCTGTAGTTGGAGCACTCATTTCTCGTTTTTTATCGGCGTTTCTTTATTTCTGATAATAAATGATCAATAATTCCGAAAAGAATCAAGCCCAGACGTCGTTATGAGAAATCGTTTTTCAACTTTTTTCTTTAATAAAAATTTTCAATGTGGAAATTCACACGCGACTCTACTCTCCAGACAACGACTCACTCGGTAAAATTAAAAAAATAAATGAAAAACTGAAATATCCCCACTGCCTGATGGGCTTTCGGTTGGTGCCGTTGCTGTCGTTGATGCGTTCACGCAAAAAGGGACCGGACCGGGTGTGTATGCAGTTGGCTCTTTTTGTCTTTAAAATATAGTTGGCATGCAATGCGGTGTTTTAACCAGAACGAATGCTTGTAGTCCTTCTCTAACACATGATTCGATATGAAAAATGAGATAATTGCAGGGTTGTGTTCGTCGGTACTGAGTAGAAAATCCAGGTAGTTGTCATCAGAAGACGGGAAATAAAAATTGAATTTGAACACGTAGCGATGACATATTGAGGAATTTCTTTCTTATAAATAATGGGATTTTCATTAAATTGTCTGATGTCTGGTCTGTTTACATTTTTATAGGAAGAAAAATATTGTTAGAAGAGTCAATACGAAAAATTATATACCAAGTGGTTAAAGTTGACGGTGAGGTTAACGAGAATCGTTAAGAAATGCACTTTTTGCCATGCCAGGATTGTTACAATAGGAATTTGGCCACGAAGTTAAGGACTGAATATGTGGTTAGGCAGCTGTTGTTAGACAGTTTGTGCCAAAGAGGCAGGTTGGGTTCGGTCCAGCCCAGATACACTCCGAACTATAATGTCACTTCAAGATTTTGTTTTCCTCATAACTTGTTATTGAATAACCTGACAAGACTGAGGCAAGTTAATATCCACTGTCCTTTTGTTTAATGTAATCAATTCTGGCAAGGCAAACTTGTTAGGTGATGGGATAAAAATTAATAAGAAATAACTGAATTATATAAAATTGCAAAACGACATTTAATTATAATAGCTTTTTCTTAAATACGACTGAAGTCACTACGCTACCCACAACTCCGCCAAACTTAAATGTCGGTGTCGGTATTGTACACACTTTTTCAAATTTATTTTCAAAGCTCAAAATAAGTTCTTCCTCTGTCCAATTGCAGGACGTTATTATGAAATAACTCGTCTCTGTAAGCATGTTATCCACACATTGTATGTACAGTTCACGTTTTTCCTTTGGATCGACCGGATTCAAACTTACCGCGTCGTATGTGCCTGCCGAGAAATAAACCATTACTAATGGTTACATAGAAAATCGACCAACTTCTTACCTTTATCATGCACAACATCAAAAGTACCGAATCTCTTTGAGTCATCTACATTCAGTAGGTCGGCGACTTCATATTTAATGTTTAGGTCTTGATCCTTGGCTATATTTGAAGCTAATTCAACTGCTTTCGGAGAATAGTCAACTCCAAGTAGATTTGTGTAGCCCTCGCGAGCTAATTCGATAAGAAGCATACCATTCCCACATCCTTTAAAGAAACATTATTAGACGATGAGTAAAGCAATTACCACAGAGATTTCATCTACCCAGGTCAATTATTTTTGAATCGGCGCCAATCTCTTCACGTTTCATTATCCAATTTATTACTCGGATTTGTGAATCTTCGTCGAACCAAATTTCACCAACGTCGCCGTGGTTTTTATAATTTCGAATTTCTCGCTCATAGCTGTTTTCCCAATATTCTTTCGTGCCAAGTTCGGAACCATGCAATTCATTGATCGACATCTTTGAGTCACTGTTACGATGGGTTCAACTTCTACCAATTGTCTGCTGAGCTAAAAAACAACAATATCACATAATGATTCAAAAATTTAACACTGTTCAAGAGCGTTGCAACTTAACAACAACAATCGTCGTAACAAATCGCGACTTTATGCAAAAAATTAATTTAAAAACCAAATAAATGAATTTAAAGTTTACCTCTGCGTCAAATGTGGACAATTTGCTGCCGGTGTGTTTTGTTTAGAAACAGTTCAGAAGCATTGCCGTCACGTGCTTATTACCATTGAGGAATGTCACACACAGAAATTTAATGCAAATGAAAACTTCTTCACAATGACTATTAAAGGATAAATAATAACTTTTTTGGTAATTTTGATTAATTATTAATTTCCAACTATTCTCGAATGGGAAAACATTTTCATTAAAAGAAATCGAGAGGAGGGTACTTTGACAATTATTCATTTTACGAACGCGCCCTAAAAAATGCCAAAATGGCTTTTTTCCGTGTTTTTATATGAACACTACTGCAATTAATTTTCGGTGGAGGAAAAATCCAAATTTCTATTTGTAGTGACTTGTACTATTCTTCAAATTGCTGTAAATACACCTTAATTTATTAGTGTGACAAGAACACAATGCAAATTTGATGTATTCTCTTGTAGATTTCTGGTTTCCTTGAACTAACACATAAAGTTGTTAGCAGAGCCCTCGCAAAGATATTGTTGGATGCCTCCGCAGAGGAACATGAATCGTGGCGGACCGAATAATGGCCCTAGAGGCGGTGGTATTGGCGGTGGTAATGGCATGGGGTCTGGGCTCAACAATGCGGGCCCAGGAGGACGAGATGGCGAGCGAAGAAATAGTGATTTTGCCGGCGGTCGTGGAAGGGGCGGGGGCGGTGGTGGAGGAGGAGGCGGTGGCGGCTTTAGAGATCGGGGTGATGATCGGGGAGGAAATCGTGGCTTCAACAGAAATAACGGCGGCGGAGGAGGAGGAGGATTTGGCGGCGATAGGCGAAAAATTCGATCCGGTCGTGTCGAAAAATTTGGTGGTCGTGGTGACAGGGACAGAGGAAAGTCTTCTCGGCGAACTAGTAAGTATATTCCCTACTAAGTGTTGCTGGTCAATATGCACTGAAAATTCCATTACCTGAGCTTCATTAAGTCAACATGTTTAAGAAATTAACCGACCCTTCCTTCTCTTTATATAGAAGTTTCTGTCTGTACAATTTTTCATGTGTTCAAGTTCAAGTTATGGCAGTTCCACTTTACTTTGTTTGCATAGAACACGTCGTCCTTACAATGCACCCTTCTCAAAAACACAAAGCGTTCATTCATTAAAGTCGTGTCTACTTTCAATACTTGGCAGGAGGATGGATAACAGCTATCCATATTGTGATTTAAATATAAACATTGATTCTAGAAAGGATATACACATCGTTCATTCTTGTTGGAAAATTTGCGCAGAGATAGAAAGGGAATTGCGACTCAAATTGAGAGGTTTTGAAGAAGTTACATAACACTAGAAGTGATGGCTGAGCAGCACATAACCAGGAAGGTTTATAGTAGCGCGTCTTTGAATAACGCGGGTTGATGTCATTTCCTTGTTGATGTGTGAATATGAGTTTTTATATTGATCTTTCTGTTAATCAACTGCGATCACGAGAAAAAACAAGTCGTTCCTACAATTTTTCATACAATCATTCATTCAAAATTGTCTTAAGCTTCTATCATAATGTAAGTAGGGATACTCAACCTTAGCAGCCGAGGTCATATGGTGCGATTAGTATTATCAATTAGTTGGACTTCGTTGAATTTTATACAGCCTTGGTCAGTTAGGGTAGGTGAGGAAACAAACGTGTGCTAGCATCCATAACACAGTCAACCGCTAAATTGTGTTGTTTGAAATACAAGCTCACGTTGAAAAACGGAGATTTTTCTGGCAGCTCTTCGTTTAACTTCATGCGACTGAAGTGGACCTTTAATTGTTCGCAATCTTCAAATGAACATTTTTTTCGTTAAATGAATAAGTGCCACATTTCATTGATTTCTCTAACTTATTATTAAAAAAGAATGTTTGACTTTTAGAAATCCTGCACTTCATGCGGAATATTCTACAAAATCCTTATAGACATTGCGTAGATCTACGCCTTCTGCTCTTTCTTTCATATTTCTATTTCATTTCAATCTTATAATCAAAGTCAAACTTCCGATGTACGGGTTTTATGACTACAGCCGAAAGCTGACTGCTTTAACTGTCAATAACAGACCTTAGCAAATTTTGGTGGCGGTTGGTTATTTGGTTGAAGTTGACGGAGGCTCGCCGGACATCATGCTATTTTTGTATGTTTATTCTGATTACCGTTTAAATAGTAGATAAATGTTTTCTTGGCCAACAAAAGAAGCATTTTGTGGAAATTGAACATTGTTTGAATTCTCTCTTAATCGCCACACGGCTTAATTCTTTATTTCTTTATTTGCAATTTACATACTGTACCACATCAGGAAAACTAAAACATTTATCATAATGAAAATCCGTTATACTCGTAAAACAATTCTGTAATGAACAATTTATTTTAGATCTGGACCCAATTGATTGGAGCACCGTCGAGTTACCGCCATTTCAAAGGGATCTATACAAGGAACATCCAAAAACCAGCAGTCGACCCATCCACGAAGTTGAAAAGTATCGAGCTGAACATGAAATAACCGTTAAGGGACCCGCTCCAAATCCCATTCAATTTTTCGACGAAGCTTGCTTTCCCGATTATTGCATGAATGAGATTCGTCGTCAGCATTATCAGCAACCCACTCCCATCCAAGCGCAAGGTTGGCCAATTGCAATGAGTGGCTTCAACATGGTTGGCATCGCGAAAACCGGATCCGGTAAAACCTTAGCCTTTATTCTGCCCGCAATCGTTCATATCAACGCTCAACCACCGCTACAGCGTGGCGATGGTCCAATAGCTCTTGTATTGGCACCCACTCGTGAATTGGCACAACAAATTCAAATGGTAGCCAACGAATTTGGCTCTACGGCATATGTTAGAAACACATGCATTTTTGGTGGAGCTCCGAAACCTAAACAGGCGTATGACCTCGAACGAGGCGTTGAGATTGTAATAGCTACTCCGGGACGTCTAATCGACTTCCTTTTGAGTGGCACAACGAATTTACGTCGGTGCACGTATTTGGTTTTGGATGAGGCTGACCGCATGCTGGACATGGGCTTTGAGCCGCAAATTAGAAAAATTTTGAGTCAAATTCGACCGGATCGTCAGATTCTTATGTGGAGCGCAACATGGCCGAGGGAAGTGCGCCAACTGGCGGAAGACTTCCTCAATGATTACATTCAAATCAATATCGGATCACTGGAGCTATCAGCGAATCACAACATCCGGCAATATGTGGAGATCTGCCAGGAGTCAGAGAAAGGCACCAAGTTAAAGCAATTACTTTCGAATATATACGATGCTGCAAGTGATCCGGGAAAAATTATAATATTCGTTGCGACAAAGAAAAAGGTTGATGAGCTCTATAGGTACATAGGGAGCTTTGGAGTTCGTTGTGGTGCAATCCACGGTGATAAGTCCCAGTCGGAGAGAGACAGCGTTCTTAGCGAATTCCGACATGGACGAACAAATATTTTGGTGGCGACAGATGTTGCCGCCCGCGGTCTAGACGTAGAGGGTATTAAATTCGTCATAAATTTCGATTATCCGCAGTCATCCGAAGACTACATTCATCGAATTGGAAGAACAGGTCGCAAGCATTCCACTGGAACCTCGTACGCCTTCTTTACCAAGAAGAACGTCAAAAACGCTCGTGGTTTGATTGATGTGCTTCGAGAAGCAAACCAAGATATAAATCCCCAGCTGGAGCAATTGGCAAGATCCGGTGGCGGGTTTGGCGGTGAGAGGAAACGATTCAGACAGAATGGAGGCTTTGGTGGCGGCGGCGGTGGTGGCTTCGGTGGTGGCGGAAGGGGCTTTGGAGGGGGCAATGGAGGACCTAGATTCGGAGGTAACTCCAGAAACGAAAATGGTGGAAACAGGTTTGGCGGTGGAGGTGGGGGTGGATTTGCTGGCGGCAATGGCGGTGGCGGTGCCGGGGGAGGTGGTGGTGGCTTAAACCGCGGCTTCAACGGAGGTAACATGAACGGAAGATTCAATGACAACAACTTTGGCAATCGCGGAATGGCAGGCGGCCCCGGTGAGGCTGGCGGAAATGCCAACAACGGAGGCGGTGGATTTGATGGATCTCGGAGAAACTTTTCCTCAAGACATTAGCATAAGTCGTTCAAGAATGTGAATTAAACTTCTTTCTATACTTCACACCCAAAAAAGAATTAATCCCAGAATATTTATTTGAATAAAAAAATAGTTGTATATTTTGTTCGAATGTATAGTTTTGAAAAGACAAAAAAAAAAAAAAACAGAACAGAAAAACAAATTTTCTGCCATACAGATACATACAGAATTGAGAATTTTGGTTTCACTTTTGCTAACCTAAGTCTTGATTGAAATGAATAAATCCTTAAATTTAACTTCACAATGGATGTTTCATTAAAAATGTGCTAACATGTTTAGACCCGAAAAGAAGCTTCGTGATGGGACATTCAACTAAAAAGTAATCCAATAAGCTGGTAAACAAATTGGGCACACAGCTGAAACAAATCAGATATTTTTATAACTCGGTAAGTTGACGATGGTTTCCACACAGAGAGAAAGTGTCACTTTGCATATGAACATATTTTGTCCTATGTGGGTTATGACGAGCTCCCATATGCCTATTATTACTTCTAGCAGTCGCCGTGGCGAAGTAGGATCTTAAGTTCTATTCTCGAAGTTGCTCAGAGTACTAATTGTTCGATTGCGAGGACAATGGTACAACATTAGTAATTGTTGAAGAAGCTGGGACTTGGATCACTTTTTTTGTGTAGTGCCACTCAATTTCTTATATTTACTTATAAATACTAGTAAGAAAAACCGGCACTCAACATTGTAACGTAGTACAGCCAACAAACCAGGAAATTTAAACTTACTTACAATATCAACAACAACAACTGAAAGCAACGTGTCCGGGACTGTCAAGAATGGAAGATAGCTATAGCTCTGGTTCAGCAGGCCTGATAAACAACAACTACCATATCAACAATAGGTTTTATTTTTAAGTTCGCGCTGCTATCATTGACATCACATCAAAATATTTAGAAGTGTTTGAGATACATATGTACATGTCTTTTCATAAACATCGCAGTTTTTTGTTGTTTTTCAGTTTACCAGTAGTGCAAAATGTTCGATAAGGGTCTAGGAAGACGCGGAGAAAAAGGCGCGGTCGAATGACCATCAACATCAACTGATGACCAAGAATAAAAAAAAAAAACAAATACGCAGAAAGGGTCTTCACCGAGTATTGGGTGTGTGTGTATATATCAAGCACATACGCCATGGTGCACGGCTCTGAGTGGTGTTACGGATTCAGTTATGCGTAGGGTAACTATGTAGTCGACGATATTTTTCCTTCCGGACTACATCCGCAGCTCGATACAACACGTAGAATTCGCGGTTGTTTTCGCCTTCCTCACAGACACGATCGTATAGCCACCGTAGAATTTTTCTCTCAAAGGCCACAAAAATCCATTCAGCCTTTCCCCAATTGTCTAGGTTCCGACTTCGTGAAACAAGACTGGCAGAATGAGCGTCTTGTAAAGCATGATTTTAGTCCTTCGCGTTATGAGTTTTGACCTTAGATGATTAAAAAACGCGAAATAGCATCGGTTGTCTGGTGGTGCTGTCAACATTACTAATATAATTAAAAACAATTTAAAAAATCACATGAATAAAAATACACTAAAACCTACTACGAAGAAAAAATTGAAAGATACATTTATTGGATATTCGCACAATTGTATTGCATTTGTGCAATAACTAAACTAGGTAGGTATTGATTGTTTTACCATTCAAGGAGTTTTGCAAAGATCGATAAAGTGGTGGACGTTGCAAAACATCCGAACAAAGCTCCAATAATTTTTGCCGAGTGGCCAAGGATGTGTGTGGCCAATGCAAGGCCATGATCTAATACAACACCTTTCCGATTTGTCGATTCGAGCCGCTTTTCTTGAACTTCACTGTTAAATTTTATTAGTTGTTCAATGTAGACATCTGGAATGATCGTTCGGTTGTGTGCCAAAAGTTCAAAGTATTCAATTCCTTTGTAATCTCACCAATCTCATAACATAACTTTCTTTTGATGAATATCAGTTTTTTATATTGTTTGAGCTGGTTCACCTGGCTTGCTACACGATCTTTTCCAGCTATCAATCGTTTTAAAAATGGATCATTTTCATTACGTTTCTTCAACAAATTGCAGATGTTAATGCGTTTTGTTAAATGATTTTGATGAACCCATATATCGAGTTTTCGTACATAGTAATGATGTTTTAAGACATTTTCAATGCATGTATGTGATTCATGAAGCTTCTCTGCAATCTCACTTGTTGTACTGTGACAATCCGAATCGATTATCGCTCTGATTTGGTCGTCAACAACTTCAACTGGACGACCAGAGGGTTTTTCATCATTGAGTGAAAAATCACCTGAACGACACTGCCGTTTTTTTAAAGGTTCATCACCATAAACACCACATAACTTCTTGTGAGCTTTTTTCTTTCCGGAAATAAAAAAGCAAAACGTTACTAAAATGTTCGTTTTGATTTTCCATTTTTCAACAGACACCAAACAAACATTATTTTTCTGATTGACAGTTGAAGTACCAACTACCAAATAACAAAATCTGTTAAACATTTGGATTATGTCAGCAAACCTAAAAATTCAACTTAAGCCGTCAATGAGTGAAATCCGCAATTACTTAGTTGCCCACCGAATACAATTCATATTAAACACTCGACGGCCTGGGTTTTTCGGCTCTTCTAGTCCGGTTTTCTCTGTCTGAAGAAGACAGTGTTGGTTCTGCCTCTAGTGTTATATTGATACAGCACTACATATTACTGTATGGGTTTTCCCCCTAAAATATAGAGAGATGGCGTTTATAATTCGTGGCAATGCAGACAGATTTGTCATTTCACTTACTCTCGTTTGTAAAAGTTTGGACCTTTAATCTTCAAATATACTCGTATAGGGGTACATCTCATAATAACACTCATCAAAGCTATCAGTCCGATTTGCGTTCACTTCCCAACAGAGGTGAAGAATGACAGTAGAAAGGATGATGTCTATGATCTCCTTTTAATGGCCCTCCTTAGACATTAAGAACTTCAAGGTTACTTTGTATGAATCTCAAGAAAATATGACCCTCACGATGTAACAGATCACACAGATCACACTGCAATCGATGTTAGATACTTACGCAGCATGATCGATGATCGAGCCTTCCGAGGAGCCAACATCGACTTTGAGAATTTTAGAAAATGTATTCTTTTGTATCGGGATTGTGATCCCAAGTTCCGCCATATTTTGTTGAAGCATGGATACCTCCAAAAGAGTGTGACAATGACAACAGATAAGCCCAGTGTACAATACTCATGAATATTGTATGCAGAATATCATGTTCCTTAAATTTTCCGCTAATGAATAAAAATAAAACAAATGTCATCGAAAATGTATTGAATAAATTTATTAACCCATATTTTTGTTCTTAATCAGTTCAGTTTACATACATATAAGAATTCATCCCCTTTCCTACTAGCAGGAAGAGGAAATGCGGTCAGCTATGTTTTCTTAAGGATTTTGGCATCTTTCGTTGACTACAGTCGTTGTTTTCGAAAGTCATTTTGGAAAATACAAATTCAAATAGAACTTATGTTACGGAAATTCATAGATTTAATTATGCAATATAGTAATATGAATAAACATTTGTTCACAAACTACTTATGAGGATTTATTCCGATTTAAAACAGAATTTGCGTATTTAAGTTTTGCATGTATTCCATAGAGACTTAGTTGTATTTAAAACACAGGTTTTCTTCTTTATTAAGCATTTAAAACAAAAATATAGACTCAATGTAAGTAGAACAATAAAAAAATGTAAATTGTATTTGTATTATTCGTTGAACTTAAGCTTAATTATTTTTTTTTTAATGTTGTATATAACTGTAAGAATCCTTATAGTTTCAAGTTTATTCATAGGATTCAATCTTCTTAGGCAGCCGGTGCTTTACGGGAACCTGCAAAAAAAAAATTTGTTTAATAATTGTTAGAAATGTATAAAACCGATAAATAAATAATTGTCTTTCCTTCAGACTCTATGATCACCTCCGCTTGTTCAAAAATATCTTTCTTTCTTAAATGCCGCAGAGGGATTTTTAATTTTTTCTTTTTAAAAAAGAAAGCACGTCCTTGAAAATCCGCTTTAAGATTGATGACGTTCGACGATCATATTTGAGAATCTTAATATCCCTTGTGTACAAAGTGGAATACATTACGCTAATTTTCGAAATTGGAAGTGGATAATATAAAAAACATTGTAAAAGTCGAAATAGGACAGACTGACGTTGATAAATTACAGACCGCAGTGTCGTTGACGTGAGCAAACAATTTCCACTAGCGCTACTCTCTTCTGTATAGGGCGTTGTAATTTCGTTAACTTACGTCTATTGTGAGCCGCGCCGACTATTGGTCTAAGAAACTATTTTTCTATGTATCTTCATTCCGTGAATCAATAATTTTTGAAGAAAATCTTTAAAACCTTTGAAAACCTGAAAAAGCTGTACGAATACCTTGACATCACATTCTTATAAAATCGATGAAACGCATTCTAAAGCCTGCCAAATCCCTTATTTAATTTTCATTTGGTTTGTATTTTATTTGCAAGTGGAAATAATGCGGTCACGCGTTGACGTTTCACAGAACGTATATCGTAAGCGTGAGCTAAAAGTTCGAATAGAGTTAGTCACTAGCAGAAATCAGCTAGTAAGTGGATGCACAGTTATTTAGCTTATTCCCTCTAGTACGGTTTTTTTACGTCAAAAATTTGTCGCCTCACATGTATTCACAGCTTCTATCCGTTATTTAGCTTTGAAAATGACGGGGAAATGTTAAAAAACAAGATGTTGTGTCGTTACCAAAGAACCAAACCCATACAGTCCGTATCCGTCGGTTCCGTTCGGTCAATAATTGACAACTCACAAGCTCACATGAGGGCGAGTGAGATGACAAATCTAGTTCACATGTGGAATGAATATCACACTTAATCTAACGGAAGTTTTCTGTTAAACATATTAACTTTGGCCTGTGCAACGACTTAGAGCCGTGAGAAGCAATTTGTGCATTTTTTAAGAAATTTGAGATGTTGGTATTACAAAACAATGTTCAGTTAATTATAGGTAAGCATATGGATCGCATACCCAACGTGTTCTACCGGTCATTCCTTTTCACAAAACATCTGTTAAATAAAGGGTGATCCAACCAATAGACGATATTAATTGGGAGCCGAACCTTAAAGTCACATTTGACACACCAACTTAATTCGACATTTCTTTATTTGAGTGTTTGACAAATTCAACCATGGAAAACACACAATTTAGTTGCGCGTTAAGATTGTTGAAGCCTTTTACAAAAATGTGTGTTCAAATCAGAATGCATTTCGTGCACATCGTAATTTTTTTGATCAGTCCACAATCTCAAATTTCAGCAAACCGGCTTCTTAGGATATGTGAAAACACCTGTGCATGTTCGCTCAGTTCGTTCTGCGTAAATGGTGCATCACGGCGTATTAGATATATATGTAAAGCATATAAATAACACATACGCCCTGGTGCACGCGTCCGTATATTTTTACGGACATAGTTAAGCTTAATGTAAATAGTTAAGTAGAGTTAAGTTTTAGGTTAATTTAATTGTATATAGTTATAAGTTTTAGGTGGTAGGTAGATTTTAGATTTATTTTAAGTTAGGCTAAGAAGAAAGAAAACCAGGAATTCCAAGTTTTTCCAAATTTTCTTGGAGGAATTATAAACAAAAAAATGTAATTAGTTAAATTTTAAAATTGCAAAATATAAGAGACCGAAAGGCGTAATAAATAAAAAATCCTAGATTAGCTTAGAGTACTCGTAAAGAGTCAGTAAGTTAGAATTAAGATCAGCAGATTGTATGTGTAAGCTAGTATTAAGTATTTTTGTCTAGCATGTAAGTAAACTTGAATGAATTAATAAAAATGCATTTCAATCAATCAATCAAATCAATCAATCGTTCTGCGTAAAACATTTCTGTTGTTAGCGATAGTGTGACAGATGAGTCGTCAACCTCGACTACCGTGAATGGTTTTCGCTATCGCGAGATGATAACGGACTTCTTGTGGCCAGAAATTTAACATATGGACCTGGACGATATGTGATTCCAACAGGAGGGTGCCACACAGCCAACGAAACAATCACTCTTTTGCAGAAATTAACCTCCAGAGAGCACCATTGTGATTTGACCTTTAATTTCAGACTCGAGCATTTCACAGATTTATGTGTCAATTAACTGAAGCTGATAAGACGTGAATAATAATAACATGGGGACTATCATTCTTGTGTCTTCTCAACTACGCCTTTTTATCCGAATTTGCCACACCCTGAAATTACTTAGTTCCAGTATTAAATAATGGTCGCTTTGTTGTTGAGCAATCGAATAAACACGCCAATAGAACTCATAATTCCCCAATCTTGAATTTTATCCCTTTAGAGAGTGAGAGGCTGCTGCTTGTACACGAATACTTCTAATTAATAACGTATTTTATTTTATACTTAAACTTTTATACTTAGAGCAAATTTTCAATTATTCAAAGATTTACCTCCATGCAGGACTCAGTCTCCATCCCCATTTCTGAGGGCAAAATATTTTAAATATTCCAACAGAGTTTGTGTTCGAAAAGTTTCTACACAAATAAATTGGCTTACGAATACTTAAAGGTCATTGGGACATTCCACTATCGTTGCATTTTAAAATGGATTTTCAAAATCGCTTCAAAACATTGACAAAACTTTCCGCCAAGCGTCTTTGCACGCTCGTCCTCAAGAAAACTATAAACAATGAAAGGGATGCAGCAGCACAAGAGTTTTCAAACTTCTCCAAGTGAAGATGTCTAGTGTTATTATTTTTTGGTTGGGAAACCCCTAGAAAACTTTTCCGGAATCTCAAGCTGGAACAACAGGCACCCTCGGCGCTCCAGAAGTAAGGTCAAACGGCGTGGGCCAGGGGTGGTTAAATATCGAATGGATGCGTTGGCATATTGTCAACTAAGTCACCACTTTAGCAAAATGATTTTTTGGTGCAGAAAGCCCGTCATATAGCAAATAAAGCGAGGGATTAATTTTCAACAACGACAGAGCGCCGCACACATGTGACAGGGCGGGCTTTGGCTATTGCACACTGTCCCTAATGAGGCTGCCCAGCTGCAACTTATGTGACTTGGCGCTGCACCAGGATCCTTGCTCGACAAGTTCTGTTGTGTGTTGTGGTTTAACGCCTTGGCCCCGCATCTCACTTACACCTGCAGCTAGCGAAGACGGTGCTGCTGGTGGTGGTGGGCAACGTGTAATCTAGGTGCGGATGGGTTTCTGTGGCTGTGTGTGGTCAGACTCTAATGTGGTGTTGGGCATAGTGCCAATGCGCTCGGTGTAGACAAAACAGGCACACCCCCGAATGTGTGCGAATTTAATTAGAGAGAGGGAGTGTTTAGGGGAAATTTACTTGAAAATGAGGCAAGACCACAAACTGCTGCGCACTGGTTTGAATGGTTTAGCCGCAAGGGGATAATGCTTTCCGCTGTGTGTATGCCGCAAAGTACTCTGCGACAATGTATTTTATGAATGAAAGCGTGGTGGTATTCAGTCGAGCTGGTAATGAGGTAAAAATTATGCAAAAAGGTTTTACGGTGATATTAAGGGGAGGAGCACTGTTGAGCGATAAGTTGTAATAATGTTATCCGAGTTTACCTTTGTCCTTGTTCTTGCGCTCTTTGTTGCTCTTATCCTTGGACTTTCCAGCGGGATTGCATTTTTTGTTGATTGAACGAACTGGCTCACATGTGGAATCGCTGGTAGTCTTCAGTTTGTCTTGCCTCGTCATTTGGCCAGAAGTGCACTCGGTCCAGGCTCCTTTCTCATAGCGGCAAGCTGAAATGAGGTAGGTCACAAGTGTGCATTATTAGTGAGGCAGAAGTGAATAACTAGCAAAAATATGCCCAATGAAGCATTTATTTAGGTGGAGGAGAAAATAAAATAATTATTGCTTTATTGTGTTATCTTCCAATAAATGTTAAGACTTTAGTTTTTTAATAGCATGATACCGGACAATATTTCTAATCATTTTGGAAGCCTATTGGCGAGTATACTCCTCTTGGAGAAATTGTAACTTCGTGGCTGAAGTGGAACGAGTGACTAGAGCCCTTGTGTGAACTTGGTTGGGTGAGGAAACTTGAACATATGAGGCTGGTATATGTACACATAAATGGCGTTTTTCATTCTGCCAAAAAATTGGGACCTAAAGTTGACGTTCAAAATCATACCATTTCAAAATCATACTTTTCCTGTTCCGTTCTGAAAAAGTTTAAGGAACACTCTGCGAAAGCAATTTGGCATAACCGATTCAGGCAAAATATTTGTTGGTCTCTTTCACAATCCAGCGTTGCGACTGCATGGGCGATTAGATGACGGAAAGATGATGGGACACATGTACAAAGCAGATATGTTGGGAACGCCATCCCTAACTGTGGTGTATTGAGACAAGAAACTAAACTGGTTAACGGATATCTGAAATTCAAAACAACGGACGGGTTTCTTTTATACGCATAAAATGGCAGAGCAGATCTTGTACATCACGTTAAGGACACTGATCGCCCGATAGTTGGCACAGTCAAAGGTATCCCCTTTATGTGAGGGGGGCAAGCGACAGTGAGATTAGATTCGTCGGACACACTCTCCATCAATAAAAAGAGTATATTTGTACTTGACAGAAAATCCCCGTGGATGTATAAGTCGTAAGACTGATGGAAATTAGCTTATAAGACCACGCATTGACAAAAAATCAGCGACTGGTATGTCTGAGAGTCAGTGGGGCAACAGCACTACTTCCACAGAGAGCGATTTTTAACGACTAAATCTTTTCAAAAAAAAAAAAAAATCCGGACCGCTCGCTCAGGCGCATGGTATTCTACCTCCTTAGGACGTGTCAGCATCCTGGATAGGCTTTGAATAAAGCAGGAGATGAGCGACTATAAGTGCTCTTTTCTGGATTTCAACCGTCTGTTTCCCTACCAGAATAGAATGCGAACCCAGCAACCCTTTCAGCGACCACGCTTTTTAGGTGTACACTGATGAATCGGAAACTTCAACGGCAGTGGATGCGGGAGTATCCACTTGCCCTGCTCACAGCAGTAGCTTCCAAGTGGAGTTCTTGTCTGTCAAAAAAGCGGGCGATGGATATAAGTGGCAATGCGCAAATTACACCTAGTCGCGAGCTGTTACAAAGATCTTACAGCTTGAGATTACTCTATTTTCGTTGGCTGAACACAGGGACATAGCTGGTAGTTACTGATGTCCTTTCGAAAGAAGAGGAAAAGAATTATCGTACCGACTTCTGATGACTTGCGGAGGAATGTTGACATGAAGATCCGAAGTAGTTGGTGGCACACCTAGCCACTTGTGAGACCCATACGATATTTTTGGCCCCAATATAACAGTGAAAAGACCGTCACTATAAATTCTGGTTTTAATTTTCGTTGGCCCGTTAACGTGACACGTTTATATCAGGTATGGTGAAATGGGTCTCGTAAAAGACAGCACTTGCGGGTGTGCATTTAAAGGGAAATTAAGAGGATACTTCTCACTACCTCTGTCCCATCAGAGTAAGAATTTAAGCAGTGTTATATTTTCACGAACTCCGAGACATTACATTGCTCTTAGATATCAGACAGATATCTGAGAGCAAAAAAAATAATTAATTAACCCTGGTTCTACGAACTAGGTGAAAAGAAAATTACCTCAACCCTTATTCCGGCCATCACAATGTGACCACAAAGACCTAAGTGAGACGCGTTTGTGCAGCATTTACCCACTTATCAAAACCAACCAACCCACAACCAGGTGAAAGGCATTGTTCTCACCCATAAACCCCTAATGATTTTGAATGCACACACCCACCTTAAAAAGCGATTTCTAACTTCTGACTAAAGATAATCAGCGCACAATTTGGAGCATAATAGTGAAGCATTTACTCAGCACTAACACACACTCACCGCCAATCTTCTGTAGAGCGGTGCGCTTTCCATTCGCTGGAATTAGATTTTGATGGCGCACAGACAAAGGAATGAATGGCAGCACGATAGCAAAACTAGAATGCAATTAAATTTCATGTGCAAATCGTTTCTAATTAAGCTCAAACGAAAGCGAGTCCTAGCAACAAGCCGACACATAGGATGCAAAATGTCTCTACCTTGGAGCTATGAGGAGGGGAAGACTGAGGGACAAGGAGATTGCGTCTATTTTCGTGTCTTTCACAGAAGCCCTGCCACACAACGTCCTAATTATCAGTGCAAGCACGCACAAGCTATTGTCTCGATAATTCTTGGCATCGTCGTCGTTGGCGATGGCTTGTGAAAGTCACGGGGAGACAACCGTTTTCACATTCGGATCCTAGTAGCATATGGCATGGAGAACAGTGAAGGACAAAGATACCTTACCAGGCGCAGCAGGAGCTGCCATCCACTCCTCTACTACCGGAAGTGAGGATTTCTGTACATTACCTACGGTATGCGTGTATATACGGTTGTAGATACATATGTAAGGGTATTTCCTCTTACTGAAGCGGTCCTCGAAAATGTCCCTGGTGGAGCACTATTTTCTCTTTTTTTGGGGACTCGTGCTCTTTCACTTTTTACGTTTGTATTTTCACATCCTGCTGGGCTCAACGAGCACGCTTTTGTTTTCGGTCTTTGTCACACGCTGTCGATGCTCATGAATGCTTATATGCGGGCACTTCCCTTAAAAATGGCACACTTCCTGAAATTCATATTTCGTTTTAAGGCCACATTTCGTGGAGGAAAGGCGTTCAACCAGCGATGTGTGTCTCGTTGGTGGACACGGTGCATATATTCGATACGTGGAGCTTTAATTTTTGGAAAGAGTCTCACTTGAATTGCGGGAAAATCACCTTCGTGTGGGTGATAGTGTCACGGTGTGACTGAAGATTGACGAGTTAAAATCATCTTTCTCCGGAGCTGCTTTCGATGAATATGAAGGTCATTATCATTAGGTTTGCGGAGTTGCACTTAGTGTTATGCATGCTTTGTTCGCTTCGTATCAGGAAGCACACGAAGGGATTTTCCGTTTCAGTATTCCAGGCTTGTTCCAGGAGTATGCCCTCGGGCAGGCGGCGGAAACTGTGTACGAACTTTTGCCTGATGGGTAGCATTATGGGAAAAGTTTGTGAGCAAGTTAATATGGCTTTATAGCAGGAAATTTCACCAGGATGGGTTTTACACTGAAATTATTCACCGCAAAGTGCTAGGAGTATTAATTCTCTCTGTTAACGGCATGGTCAACTGAATATTTATTGCAACTCATGCATTGATTGCATAATGTCTTAAAAGTTTACGAGCTATGACCTATTTACACTGCTGGGCAAAATAGTAGGTGTGTGCATATTATAATGTACTATTGCTAAGTGAAGGACCAAAATACAGTTTTTCATCAAATTTACCGTAAGGCATTCGACGTTTGAGTCCATACGATGTTTTTCAGACAAATTTAAAAGTCACATTAAAAGTTTGTGTGAGGTGAGCACTCATAGTTTAAAGCAATGAACATTTTAGATGGGTCAAAGAGGTCACTGCACTCTTGAAGAGCGCCGGCTAGTACAGCAGCTGCGAAACCAAGGAAAAAGGTACAAATTTATAGCGCAGTCTCGGGGTCGATCAGAAAACTTTGTTACAAATGCCCTAAAATACCGGAAAGTCCCTGAAACGGGAGGTAATCCTAGATTGACAACAAAAACTGATGATGATAGTCATAATTGCAAAAAGAGACCCATTTAAGTCTTCAAGGACTATTGTGGTAGAATTGGGAATGACTATTACTTCCCGGGCTATTCGTCATCGATTGGTTGATGCAAGGCTACCTGCAAGAGTAGTCCGAAAAGTTCCTCTTCTTCAAAAAAAATTTAGATGGTAGGAAAGTTTTTGCCGTACTTGGTGTGGAAAGAAAGAGGAAAAAGTGACGAAATATTTTATAGAGCGATGAGACGAAAATTAATCTATTCTATTCGTTCAAAGGGTAAAAAATTCCATGTAAACTACGGGAGAAGAACAACAAACCATGGCGGGGGAAACAATATGATATGGGGCTGGTTTTCCATAAATGTCGTCGAACCCATATTTCGAATAGAAAATACCATTACCAAATTTGAGTACAGAGAAAGCTGTATTATACGAAGGACAATATGCCGCTGATTGGCGGCGATTTCAGCAAGACAATGATCCAAAGCACTCATCTAAACTAGTTAGTGCTTGACTTATGGTTCAGAATGTCAATAATTTAACCTGGATGAGTCAGTCCTCTGATCTCAATTCCATTGAGAATTTATCCATATGTAGGAAGTGCATACACATATGTAGACATCAGCAACGTCAAGAAACATAACAAGTGATGTCACATCAGATTAGTTGCCGACAAATATAAACTTTGGAAAGACTTCAATGCGATTGGAAAAACCACCGTAAGAGTTCTTTTTTAAACAATTTAAGTGTAGAAGCAAGCAGATATACATATTATATAATCAAGCATGATATATTTAATTTTTTCCTTCTCTGCAGAATTCATTACGAGGTAGTAACATATAGGTATGTGAAATGTAGTAGAATGACTTCGACCTGCTCCATTTGGGGACTGTTTATCTAGTTGTATTAAATCGAGAACATTTTTGAGTCATGTTATGCAGTCCGATTACTCTATGGCGGAGGATTGCATTAGGCTTTGATAAGGGCATCAGAAGCCAAGCATCATTGCGACTATACATTTCTTTAATTTCAAGGTTTCTGAATGATTTTAGGCAACGAATTAAATTTACAGGATATAAAGAGGAGGAGACGATTTACTTAAGAATTAGTAGCAATTGTATACCAATAATTCGTCGTGTTGCAAAAGTTGAGCAAAATCGTTAAGAATCCTCGAAATTAAAAGGGAGTCTTAATCAGTTGTCGCGGAGTGCATGTAAGAGGTCTGTTTAAAAAATAGGGTGAATTTTAAATATAATTTTTTATTTTGTTATATAGGTACATTCGTCCCGAACCAATGTTTTAGAGCTTTAATTTTTTTTAAACGATTTCCCTTTCATCAAACTTATCCTTCGAAGAAAATATTTATTTGTTTTTTTTTATAAAAAAAATTCATTTTTTACATTTGTTTATTAAAAAAATACACACTGACCTTTCTTGCATTTCTTTTGAATAGTTCTTGTTGGGGTGCAGTGGGATTCGCCCTTCTTTAGGGTCAGAGTTCTTGTCCTGGCATTAGTTTTGGCATCACATTCAGTCCAGGCACTCTTAGAATAGCGGCAGTTAGATTCTAAAAGAAAAATATAAGTTCATTAGAATAAAAAACTGCATATACGAGTGTTATAAAATAAAAAAATGTTTTGCATTCTATCGCGTTGTAGTTTCTAAACTTAAAAATCAACTATGTACACATGCGATGGCAGCAGGAAAGGAAAATGCATTGGTAGCACCTTCTTCAATGTGGCACTAATTAGTGCAGTTTTTTATAATTATCCCCTATTTGGACTTCTTTCAATGATGGATTCAGGTCATAAATGATGCTAAAACCATTTACAACTCTTGCTTACATGAGGGATTCGCCTTCATAAATATTGGAAATTGTTAATCAATTCTATTTTGCATGTGATCAATTAATACAATTGAATTTTGTTTGAATTTTACAAAAACATGATTTTCATTTGTAATTATAAATAAATTAAGGTGAAAAAGGATCCATAACCAAACTTCTTTAACCAGCATTTGGGCTTGTGCGTGTCATGAGTGAAGACAACCTTGAAGTTAATGTCGACTCCTCTCATACAAGAATCACTTATGTACATATTTTGTATAATTGAAAGCGGTTGCCGGGATAGTATGGGTTTGAACCTCTCCTAATCGGTGCTATTTCACAGCACCCATCCAATCACTTTTGTCGAACACTATCTTAGTTTTACACGTACTTGTGTGAATATACGCCTCTGACAAAAATTTTCACCTCACACATTTTATCAATTGCTGCTGTGAAAAGTTTAGTGAAATTTTATAAAAACAGACTATCAAAATACTAGAGCGGAAAACTTGGAAGATGTGTGCCGCATTATCTTTCAGGTTTAGATTTGATTAGAATTCAGTATGCCATTCAAATAAATTTCTTTTGCCAACAACGAATAAATTGTTTTCTGAATTTGCTCTCTTACTGGCTCTAAGTTTTTGGGCTGTCAGTGATGATAGTATGCAAACCAGAAACCAATAAGGACGGAGATGTTCGACTAAACAACTGATTTCTCCCAGGGGGATCAAACATTTGACGGCTCTTTACCAAGTGTCGTGAAAACAGTTCAATTTCTGGACACTAATTTACGGAATATCGACCACTTTTTTCATTTTACTCATAATTGTTTAAGTTTCCTTTCCAAAAAAGGCAATATGACCGCTAATTCCCTCTATAGTGTCAAACATTGTCACGGTCATGGAATGATGTTTTTTTAAATAAAACATGATGGTTCTGACAAATTTTTAAACAAACACACATTTCCTTACGCTCCTTCCTAAACTTACGGAGAATACAGTTTCTTCCATTTGCAGATTTTTTTTTCACCCTGTGAATGTATGTTTATACTTGTCAGAACGTAATTCAGATTCAAATTTATTTGTAGATGTTCCTTTTTGCAAACGCACAACCATCGAGACTGTTTACATTCATCGTTGATGGATTGATCGATGCGTGTGGATTGTGAATTTAGTTTCACGATTCGCGGAAAGAACGCTGAATTCCCGGAGCAGAAAATCGAAATTGCTATTTCTCTAATTCGTCATATATTTCACTAGACTTTATGCAATGTAAAAGTTCAATGAAAAAAAAGGATCGTTTTTGACATACATATTTCTTAAAGTCCTATCGCACTTTGTATTGGTTTATCCGCTTGTTTTCATTTTCACTTCAAAATGTTTACTCTATGCATATGAATGTATGTAGTAGGCAGGCAATAGCAACAGCAACCAGACAGATTTCTATTATGTGCCCTTAATTCGACACGTGTTCAATTCTAATTATATCGCGCCTATTCTAGGTGCGCGTTTCATGTTTCCTAATCACAATTCGCTCAAGGCTCCAATTCCAGGGAAGTCTTTCATTTATTTAATCGCATTCATAAGGTCAAGGCCTCAACCAAAAAACAAAAAAAAACACCAACTTTACGTCATATTAATTTCGCTTGATTACTTCGCAAATTCGCAGAAACTATTTCGTATCATTTTACTGCTCCTTTATTGGGACACATTTTTTCTTTTGCGCACACACACAGCCTGCCATTCCCACTTGAGTGTTAGGGAAGCGAGAAAAATCACACAGCCCATTACAGTAAATGAAGAATAAATGAAGACCATTGGGCAGAAGGACAATGCGAAGTCCATACACCAATCTGCACGCATGGAGCCTCCTAATGGGGACAAAGAGTGAAACGAAAAACGAATCCAATTTCTGAGTGAGCCAAAGAAAACAAAAATCTCCGTCACAAGGAAACGACGTTCTTTGTGAATGGGTGTGTGCGTATCTCTTTGCGTGTATCCCATCTTTGTAGGATGCCCTAAGGGAGCAGCATCTTCAAAAAAATTCCTTATTAATAAAACATCAACCTTGTGTAACGTCTACTCGTGCCCCCTGCCTTCAATGTGTCAGTCAAGCTATATCTCTTACTAGATTTTGTATCGCCATAAAGCTCTGCGTCTGGCGTCTGACTCGCCTTCCCCGCTCTGCTTATACGATGCTAGGAAAATCATGATAAAAGCCGTGAAGTAACAGCGGCACCCTTCTCTTCTGCTTCGTTTCTGTCATTTCACTGTTCCCAGCCCTCCGGTTGGATGTGTTTCCAATCTTTTTCCCGTTGGACTCAAATGAGATTTTCGACAGTGCGGGGGTCGTCGTTTGTGTGTCCCCGCTTGAGGCAGGGATTTTTATCCTCACAAAAATGTCAGTCAGTGCTGGTGTGCATGTGTGCGTGCGGCAGGAGGAGATCTGTGAAAGAAGGAATTTTTCGTTTCGTCCTTTTTTTGTGTGTGTGTGTGTTGTGTTTGGGTGAAGAATGATTTCATCCATAAATGATGGATCGAAAATGTTAAATTATGCAAAATATTTGCACTCTTCCCCTCGGTGAGCAGGAACTACGTACAAACCGTGATAAAAGGTAACTGACATAGGGTGATCGGAAAAAATCCTTGCAAAGAAAATGGCGCGTTTGAAAGTTTGTGAAGACTTTGCCTTAATGCGAAAAGAATCGTAGAGATTTTTAAAATGAAGAAATAGGGACGCACTGCAATTTTACTTTCAAATTAATTGTCGATTCTGAACATTTTCAGCGATTTGTAAGTGATATCTGCTACTTAGGATGAATCTACCCTCTACGCTGCTTAAATTATTGGTGACCACAAAATGTTGTGACCACCTTAACGTCCTCGGGAACAGGTTTCATTGATAAATCATCCGCTGTGCTAGATTTTTTGGTGTCTAAGGCAAACTAAACAAGCAAACATTAGTTCCACCGACTCACACAATCTGGTGGACAGCCTTGGACAGAAGCACATACTGCATGCTACAACACTGTTGTCATCCCAGTCCTGGCTCAGAAACATGGGCACTATGTTTCTGCCGATAAAGAAACTCTTCGTCCAGGACAAGTGCAATTTTGATCCTGTTTGCGTTGAAGACGATATAAAGCTAGTAAAGCCTTTACATGCCTCTACTCATGAGAGAACAACAGCACGCACAACACGTGCAGATGATCTGAAGCTAGGCCCTGGTCTCTCGTGGGCTGAAGAGTCGCTCAATTCTTATAAGCAAACAGCTTAAGGTGACTAGGAGCGTTTGATTTACACAGCTTCGTCCCAAAGAGTCTTGAATCCAAGTCGGGAGAACGACATAGTGGACATGAAAAAGCGCAGTCAAGTGGAAAATGACCAACATAATGTGCGCAATTAGTGATAGATGCCGAAAGCTCGTGTTAAACTATGAACTGTGGCGGAGAAAGAAGAAGAACCGAGTGCAAAGGACAGCCATATGAATATACATATACATATATACTGGGTCCACAGAAATTTCTTCTTTCTTCACTTCTTCCTTAGGAAATGAAATCGCAGCACTTATCGCAATAAGATTCAAGTCCACAGGGCTATGGTTAGAACTAAGTTACGGCTTACTAAAACAGTTTAACTTCATCCAAAAAAGTTCGGCATCCCTTATATTACTTTTGTAGGGGCGGGAAGGACGAGACAAAAGATTGAAACATTCTGTCACCTCCTCTGCGACTGCTAAGCCCTTGAAAAGAGAAGGAAGAAGCCCTAGGGAAGACTTCTTTGAAAATCGATTAGCGGCATAACTGGCTCACAATGGAATATGCGAGCTACGCCACAAAGGATCCAATGATGGCTTAAGTGTGTTGCCCACTGGCAACCAGCCACTCCAACCAAACTATACCTACGCCAGCCGCTGATATATTGTCTAAAACGTGTAGACTTTACGCGATAAGATCATATTCAAGCGCCTCTCTGTTTTCGGTTCGGCGTTATTGACTTTCCTACTACCAGCATCACAAAGTCATCAGGACTCTTGAAAACAAAAAATTGCTTCACTTCGTGGTTATCCAACTTTTACGATCATATTGATTGAACAACCGAAACTCCCTGTGGCGGCCGTGTACATTCGCTCGGTGCTCCTCAATTAAGCTTCCCAGACTCACATCCATTCATTTTATACGCCCCCACCCCCAACTCGCTGCCATCGATGGACCGACAGGTCGAACCGTCTGCCCTCCATTCCCAGATTAATCCAATTTTTGTTATTCGACATACTACGCTGCCATGGAATTGAATGTAAATTATGGTATGGGCACCATAACCGAACAAAAGTGCTCGCGCAACAAAGGTGAAAGGATAATCCACCCAACGCCCGTCTCCCATCTAGTCGATAGAACCACAAAAATTGTACAAGGCAATGGAGTACGAAAAACTGCAAAAACATTTTCGAATCACTGACGGTTAATTATGCGACGACAACAACAGACATGCTATCCGCAACAAGCCCCATTCGATGGACATTACGGAAATTGAGTTCGAGCCGTTAGACAGCCAAGGCAGGCAACTCATCGCCGATCCAGACAATAGGTGAGACCTACAAACATGTTTCCATTGTTATTAAATTACAATTTCTGTTAAATGCGGGCCTCGGTTGGGTGCGACAGGACACGCTGGACGCGGTTTGTTGTGGGGAGGGAGTGGGAAAACAAAATGAAAGAGGATAAAAGGTCTGCCGCCGATGCCAGTGGCTTTAATCCTTTTTTCTTTACAGGTATGTGTTCTCCCATTTTTTTTGTGCTGTGTCAAATTAATTTTGAATGAAATGCATTTTTAAGTAAACAAAATTCGCTGGCGTGCGACAGCCCGCAGCTCTCCGGGGTGTGCTTCACCAAAAGAGAAATGTCATTCACTTGCTGCGCGGGGTGCTCTCGGGAATGAACTCATATTATGGATTTTGACAGGCGGCTAGCTGACACTTCTCAAATTGGGTTGATTGCGCTGAATGTGGGCATTGAGGTTTCTGTACATGGACCTGTATATTTGTTCAGCGTTATTTTTGGTAACACTCAGTCACCCGTTAGGAAAATGATAAGTTCTAGTGTTTGGCATTTAATTTTGACGTCTATTCAGTAGACATTTTGCGTTACGACGTTAATGCTTTTTGACGTTGTGGGATGACAGAATTCTATCAACTTTGCGATGATGTTTTGCAACTCTATCGGGATTATAAGATAAACTTCAGTCGCTTCAGCCAACCTATGGAATTCTTCTTTTCTTTATTAAGTATCTTTATTAACTGTAGCAGTAACGCAAATCATGTTTTTTGGACTCATTTTAAGTTGTATGCGCCATATCAGACAAGAACGTCATCTCTTGGCTGAAATTCGAAGACTCCGCGGGCCGGAATTTTGTAGCCCATGCTCTGCATTCAACTAAACCCTTATGCGGTAGGCACTTGACTATGCACATGAGACAATACAGTCCATACCGTTCATCGTTGAATCAATCTATCGTAGTGTAGTGTTAATTCTGCCAAATTTGTGCTTTCGCATGTTTCTTGCTTGTGATCTGGTGAACGCTTTGTTGTGATTTAGCGGTGCGCTCGTGCTGTAGTTCTCTGATACGCTTTGGCAATGTACAATGTGCATGGCAATACTGTCCCATTGCCAACTTAGCATTAAGTTTGGTCTTCCAACACAGCAAAATCCAACAACGCCGACAGCTTAATTAATTACCTAGCTATACTTTTACTTAAATTTGGAAAGTTGGAGAGATATTTGTTGCTATAGATGGCTCCTATATCCTAGGAATATTAGGTTCGTGGTCATTCTAAGCGGGAGAAGCAACTGATTTGACAGCTGACTTGCCTGAAATTTAATTCGAATTTTGAAAAAAAACGAACTGCGGGCAAAATTGACATTTTTAAAATGATTGTCATTCATTTAGAGGAATGAGTCAAATTTTGACAGTTATGGGCTGATGCCATGTTGTAAGAGAAACAAAGTCTATAGTATGTCAAAACCGCAATCATTTGCGATGTGTGGGGAATAAAGTTGCATTCCTCAGATTGTCAAAACAGACATCGATTGTTTTTGTTAATTTTTGACAGCGTCAAACATGAGTGTACACCTATCATGTGACAGTTCATCATAAAAAACAAAATATACCCGTATAAGCTCTTAGTCTCTTCTTTAAGGCAAACATTATTTGAATCATCAAAATGTCAAACATAAAACTATTAATTGAATTCACAAGACAAAAGGTCAAAAACACGCATCATAAGTGAGGGTACACATTGTTATTTCAATGATTGTAAGATATAGCGGTTTTGAATAAAAATGTTACAGAAAAAGGAAAGCTTGATACAAACTGATCATTTCTACTAATTTTACGAAGAAAACATCGCTCTCGGAGGCAGTGTCTTAAAAGTAGTTTCTTATTATAAATGCGAATCAAAACCTCAATTGAAACGTACAAAACAAAGTTGTAAGATATACATAGAAATGGGAAAAGCTTTAGTGGAATTATTCGAGCAATAGGCAGACATCATAATTTTTTTGTTTTTTTTTTTAATTTTTTTTTTTTAACTCATTCATTTCATTTATTCATTCATATTCTCATAATAAAGTGAAAAATATTTTAGATCGATATGAAACTTTTTATACAGTCCAAAGTGCTAAAAGATCAGGAGTGCTAAAACGTTTGAACGCATGGGAACATAAAGACATTGTAAGGGATGTAAAAAGACAGGATCCAGTGCTGTCAAAATTGCTGAAAAATTAATTACAAATAATAAAAGTGTAAGCGCAGCTACTGTTGTACTGTATTCTATCTTAATCGGGCTTACCAAAAGCAAATATAAAAAAAGAATGGAATTCGCTTAAAAAATCCAGTGATTCTTTTTGGCAAAACTAAATGTTTTGTTTGATCAGAGAAAAATGGAAAGGTATGAAAACTCAAATTGTGTTACCCACATCAAATCACGCTGGAGGTTCAGTTATGGCTTAAGGATTGTTGGCAGTATCTGATATGGGAATTTGGTTTTTGTTGATACAGATAATGAGAAGAGAAGAGAAGAGAAGAATGTGGTTCTTTCAAAATGACAATGACCCTAACCCTACCTCGTATCTAGTAAGAGAATAGCTCTTGTATAATGCACCAAGGATCGATAACGTCATGCAAATGTTGACCTTGACTGAGCCTCAAATGGTCCGTCCGTTTAATCTAATTTTGGCATACTCTTTCCAACATTTTGGCCGGTATCTCAGGAATAAATGCTTCAATGTTGTCCTCCAATGTGTCAATTGAAGCGGGTTTGTCTTTATAGACATGAGCTTTAACATAGCCCAAAAAAACAAAATAGTCTAAAGGCGTTAAATCGCACGATCTAGGCGGCCAATTGACCGGTCCCGAACGTGAAATAAAATGTTCACCGAACTCGCCTCACAATAAGTCCATTGTTGCGCTCGCTGTGTGGCATGTGGCAACCGCATGTTATGCAAATCAAGCTCTTTCCTTTTGGGCAAAAAAAAATTGGATATCATCTCACGGTAGCGCTCACAGTTACGTTACGATTCGCATCATCTTTGAAGAAGTAGGGTCCAATGATGCCACCAGCCCATAAACCGCACCAAACTGTGGCCTTTTCTGGATGCATTGGTAGCTTTTGCAATGTTTCTGGCTGATATTCACTCCAAAATCGACAATTCTGCTTATTTACGTACCCATTGAGCCAAAAATGAGCCTTGTCGCTGAACACAATGATGCACGCGATGAACTTTCTTAACAGAGCACGCATTTTGGTAATAAAATTCAATAATTTGCAAGCGTTGTTCGTTTGTAAGACAATTCATTCACCAAACTGAAGATGTTTGACAGTGAAACAAAACACGAAACGTGCGTCAGCTGTTTAAAACAGTGCTGCAAATAAAAATCACACTTTATTTAGTCATGTCTACGAGGAAGGCGAATAGACGGGAAGTGTTTGTTAAAGTATGAATTGCATGTCCACCATAGCTCCTGTTTGTATATTTTATTTTTGAAAATGAACTTCCACAAAATGACTGTACATTCAGCTTTGACGCTGGCTGTACGTATCATATCCTATTGTAATTAATTAGGCAAACTTACTTCAATTGTCAAATTGGAACATAAATACAAGACCGATTTCTTTGCTCCAATTCCATTTAATTATAATTTTCATTTTTGAGTTTTAAAACGACTGCCATTGTTTGTTGCTGCATTACTTTAAGAAGGTATTGCCTATCAAGCAGTCTCCTCAATTGCGCCAACTGCATACATACAATTAGTTACAACAAAGTTAAAAACAAAAGTTTGCGGCAAGAGGATTACTGCATCAACATTCACGCATCTACGTTTCAAAAGTTTACGACATCATTACGTCCCATACATTTTCAGTGCATACAGTGATTGAGACTGACATTTCAAATACCCGGCTTCGCATTTCTATGAGATTGCCTATCCTGCTGACATGCTAATGGGCGGATTTATGAATTCATGAAACTCCTCCTCCTGCGGGCGGGCGCTTCTTTGTGGTTTGAAAAAGAGACAAGAAGCAACAAAAAAATTGTCACAAGGAGACAACAACCCTCATAAGATTCCTGTCGTCCAAAGAAACTTACTGTGAAAACATCAAAAACCTTTTTAGTCCTAGCCCACCCACGGCAAACGCCCAATGATGTATACTACTTACGTTTCTGTTCGTCTGGCTTCTTGTCGGCAGCCGCCTTGGCGTTACCCCCTCCGCGCTTCACGTGAGTTTGGTGCTGTTGTGACTTCACCATTTGTCTTTGCTTTGGCTTATTGTGCTGGTGTGCAGATGAGGAAGATGCAGTCGATTGCTGCTCTTGTTGACGACCTGTGTCGGCGACCGTGCTTTGTGCAGATGATGATCCCGGTGCGTTAGAATTCTCTAAGTGCGTGCTCTTGTTCAGTTTTTTACTGTTCTTGCCTCGCTTACCAACGCCAGCTTCGGTTCCTTGATTTGAAGCTTTCGCACCGCGTGCATTTCGGACGAGAACATCGGCGGCTACGTCTGGCTGAACTTGAGCGGCTAGATGTTGCTTCGTCAGTGAGTGCTGCTTGTGCTCCGTCAAGCTTTTGGCCCCATTAATCACAGTTGTCTGGAATGCCAAAATTGTGACGAGCAAAACGCCAACGGCCGCAAGCAGATTCATCCTGTAATGGAAAAAGAAATATGCAAAATGAGAGTGGTTGCTAATGAAATGGGACCACAAAGGACCTGAGACAGAAATCGGTCCCATGGCTGTTTATTAATTCGTGCTAAAGGAATGGAATGAAATGCGACGCAGAAGAAGGCTTTGCTCTGAAGGAACTGCCTACAGGGGGGTCTCTGTCAAAATGAAGGTCTGCGAAATAAATATCGCGTAAGCCAATTCCCAGGGGAGCAGTGGGGTTGCCGTTTTGAGCGGGGCAAAAAAAAGTACACAACTGTAACGAGTGGAGAATTTAATAAGGACATTTTTTAGGGCTCCCCGACGCCCGCCTGCTCGTCGGATTGGTTTGAAGGCATTGGAAGTGCTTTCGCTTGGAATTAATATGATTTTCATATCAACGAGCGGCCTTATTGGTATTCATGCCAGTAGGTGTGGCAGATGAAAGGGAGACCTTTCATAACGGCCAGCATTGCGGACTAATTTTTTTTCAAGCAACAAATGAAAATTTACTTTGTCCTGATTGCTTTGGTGATTTCGGTGGGACGTGCCACTGTGAGGCGAACCGGAGTCCTTGGGGAAATCGAATGGCTAAATGGCAATTTTAAGAGGAGGCTATGCAATTAGAGTTTATTTCAGGACCCCCAACACGCCAGGGGTGGGAGTGGGTGTGAACTTCGGAAGGTTGCTCGGTGTCGTGGGACTCAGCTGGGTCAGTGCCAAAGACTGGATATCAAATCACAAACTCAGGCTACCTTTTAGGGAGGGAGGGGGGGGGGGCGAGGTTCCAAGGAGCAAATGATTATCAGGATACCTGCGGTTGGATATGGATACGTACAATTTCCCCAAGAGAGTTCACGAGGGGTCAACGTGATAAAGGCCACAAATACCGGAAGGAACGGATGTGATGGAACTAATGGATATCTTGGTATTTGCCGATAATCTTCAGGCTTGGCAACGAGCATTGTTCGCAAATCCAAAGAGGTATAGTCGTTAAAGGCGTAGAATATGATTCACAGGATTCGTTTGGCAGCTCTTTCACTCTGTTATATAAAAGTATAAAATGGGTAAAAAGAGGCTCACAAGAGACCAAGGCCTAGTTCTAGCTTTCGTTCTCCCAGGAGCAGAGGGGACCTACAGTTTATTGTCGACTCCGGACCGGTCTAAATCAGTCCCTGGGATGGATTGTTCATGGAAATCCACTTGTGGAAGAAACGAGGAGAACAGTCATAAGCAAATTCATAGAAATCAAACGGAGCGACGGTGCGTGGCTTACAGAGACGGGAATAGTTTTTCTAAAGGCTCCTAGCCGTCTTTCTTTTCTTCGTTTGGCGCTACAGATCGGGGTGAAGCTGGACCTAAACCAACAAGAGGTCAATCTTTACGTGTTTGCGCCATTTCGTTGTGACTTCCTCTACTTTGTCCCCATGGTTCCGAATGAAAGACTCTTCGGGTCAAAGCTATGGTGTCCATTCGCTCTGCATGACTTAGCCATCATAAGCGTTGGATTTGAAGACCTTTTACTAGCTGCTTGCCGTTGCGTTTTCTCCTGCAGACGGCATCAGCGCAAACATTTTTAATATCGCTCACAGATCTTCTTCAAGGACTTCTTCATTCACTTTCTATAGAGTCTGTATCTCTGCACCATGAAGGAAGCCGTGCATCAAATAGTTATATAAAGTCAGCTTGGTGTTTCGGGAGTTGGCTCTATCATTCATTTACCTCTTAAGCCCACAGAAACAGCGATTGGGAAGAGTAACTGGTGTTAATGCCCCTGCTTACGCTTAAGCCAAGATAGGTGAAATCTTTGACTTCCACAAAGTTCAGCTGCTCATTATGATGCTCTATCCAAGACGTAGATGTCTCGCATCCTTCCGTGATGCCACCGTGTATTTTGTTTTGTCCTCATTTACCGCTGGACCTATTTTAACCGTTGCCGCTTAATTACATCATTGACGGCTCGCTGTGATCGTCCTATCACGCCAATGTCGCCCACGTAAGCCAGCAATTAAACGGACTTTTGGAAGATCGTGCCTCTAGTCTTTTTACTTTATTCTCAAGTATGATATCAAGACAGCGTGTCGCCTTGTCTGTTCTCATAAGCCCATTGCTGTCCGTTTGATGTGCTTGTAGTGAGCGTAAGTCATCCTCTTCATTAAAAAAGTGACCTCGTCTGTCAATTTCGTTGAAAAACCGGAAAGGATTGCCTTTTTTAAAGCCAAAGAACAATTCAATTTTCCACCATTTACACCGCTATGTATAAAACATAAATTCATAATTTTGCATTTAAATTTTTTCAATACAGCCCAACAGTGGAAGGGAGGAAGATATACTGTTTCAATACGTTGTGCATTTGTTGGCAGAACTCGTTAGTGCTGGTTAAAGGGTTTATTTGCGTTGTCATTCACTTGCAGCGAAGCGGTTTATGGACAGCTGTTGGCTATCAATTAAATGTCAACAATTGTCAACACATACACCGACACACGTACACACTGGAATTTATTATCGTCACTTCACTCATTTAAATTATGTGCAGGGAGGATTTTGTGTAGTTCTATGGGCGCGACTGCGGATGCCAACAACGCGAACCCAGCGCTAAATTGAATTCACACTCGTCAGCAAGGTGTCAGCACAGTAATGAGTCTGGTAACAGGATGAATTCTTCATATTGTGACATATCTTGTGAATCAGAATGCATTCGGAGTGCTGAACTGTTGGCTTTTACAAATCAACGCCTACGTTCCGAAGTAGTTAAGCGTGTAATTGAATTTAAATTTACTAACAGTTCATTTAACGACTTAATGATGCCGTGCTCTGGAGATATTCAGTTTGCGAAACAGTCTGTTACGATTCTAATTCAACAGCCATTTCAAGTGCTTTCACACGCAGCAGCACAAACAAACAAAAAAAATACCAGAGGACCACAGATATACAAACATTAGACTGTTTACTTAAGCAACGGGCTTGGGCACATCCATAGATTCGACCTTCATACGAATTGATGTGTGCACACGGTCGTTCGAAGAAAATTCTTTTCTAATAGCTTGGTCGTCATTGATTTAAGACTCTCTCGCGTCCCTCCCCCAGCATAAACACACCACACCATACGACAGCCAGTCCATTGTCTGCCCAATTCAATGGATAAGTACATACCACCAACGTAGAACGTCTTTATTTCAGTAACAAGAACATTTTCTGGCCGAATTGTATATCGACAGACAAAAGATCGCAAGTGCCTCCACAAAAACCGTCGTCGTTTCTCATTAATATGATTCGCTTGACGACAGCGCGGCATTAAAAATCTAGGAAATGGCCGACAATTAAACCCGTTTGATGAGCAAGAACATTGTAAGCGTAATGCGAATAGAAAGCGTTACAGATTCATGAATGGGCTTTTGAACTCGCCACGCGTCCGAGATGAAGATAAAAACAGGCCGAAGCATGTTATTGTGTAATTTGGAAGTCGCTGACAGTGTTGCATGCAAAAGAGAAGTCGAGTTGGTTGCACCGCAGTAGGTGAGGACATAGGTATCACGCATACGGATGTGCTGCCTGGGAAAAGGCAAAGCGAGTGAGGGCAGCCCCATGTTGCCTTAAGTGCATACTTCTGATTACAAGATAGTAAGAATTTCACTGAAAAAAAAAAATTCAAACCTCTGAAAGCTTAAAACAGTAAAAAGACTTAATATCGAAATTTTTCAAAAAGCCTCAGCTGTCATGGAGATGCTACTGGAGCTGACTCCTCTGCACTTGGTGGTGGCTGACTGTGCAAACAAAGCAATAGTGGGGATGTTCAAGGAGGAAATAGGAATGCAAGTACATAACATCGAAATAAATAATAACTTGTCAAAAAATTCCCATCCTAATCCCGGCCATCCCAAAAAATGAAGAGTTCCTTAAATTTGACTTCCAGAAATATTTCGTCTGTAAACCCAGCAATGAAGGTGAGTGGAGCAGTGAATCCACAGGCTAAGTGACGATGCGAAAAAAAGGGAACACAGTCGGTTCAAGAACAGATGAGGAAACTGAGGTCGGAGTATTTGGACCAAGACTGAAATGGTAAGGGGCCTATGGGCAAGAGCAGCAGGATCTTCCAAACAGAAGTGTACTTGAGAGGAAGTGTACTTGAGAGGAAGTATACTATGGGCAAGAGCACCAGGATCTTCCAAACAGAAGTGTACTTGAGAGGAAGTATATAAATTGCGACATAGCGATAATGTTAGATAGTTGCACTTCCATCATGGCTCCAAATTCCCACCTTATCAATACCATGCTTGTGTGGGAATGCAGGCAGAAGCAAAAGGAGTTAAGCAGGAACTACAGAACAAAACTGTGCTGGATACAGGGATAGTTGACAATGAGATGATCGACTCCTTGGCAAGAAGAGGGGCATCAGAACCCCTCGATGGTCCTGAACAATTCTGTGCTTTAAGAGATTACATCCTCTATGAAGAATTCAGGTGGAAATAAGGATTCGGGCAGAAATTTGGAGCACTGCTCAAGGTATGAAACATGCAAACAGTCTCCTAGATAAATATAACCGACGAAAATTTAATCATGCATTAAATTGAGCAAGAATAGCCTTCATATCCTAACGGGGTTCAAAACAGGTCACTGCAGACTTAGGGAGCACCTGAGGACACTAAGGTTATCTGATGAAGGTCTCTGCAGATTCTGCGGAGCATCGTAACAAGTCCCAGCGCATATTCTGGGAAACGTGGGGCACTTGTCTATAAAAGGGCAGAAATGTCTCAGTAAATACCTACTGACAGATGGGGAAATGCAACTACTAGAACCGTCCCTCTGGTCTAGAGAGTTTTCTGTAGTATATATTTTCTCAACCCGTGCACAGTAAGAGAAAAAAATCCTCAATTAACCCTGGCAAAGATTTAATATGAGGGACGTTCGAAATGCACAGTGTATTAAAAAGGGGTGTCCCTTTATAGATAGATCTGCTACATCACACAATAGATCCCATTACCAACTACGTACTTCTAGTCAATGAAAAGATAATTCAAAACTTCTGCGTCCAGAGTCAGCAATAAACTGTAGGTCCTCTCTACCCGTGTGAGAACAATATGAGTAGTTTCTGAAGAAGCAAGGGCTAGATACAATGAAGACTGCAGCGACATCCAATTTATTTTAATTATAATTTCGAAAAGCAAAATCCGAATGTGTAACAAATACATTCGTCTTACCCAGAAATCTAGATTCACTGCCGAAATAGGCTTTGAGAACAAAGTTTAGATGGCGAATCGTACGCATTCCTAATTGTTGGTTGCAGATTTTTGGTTCTTTTCGATATTTTGCCAGTTCCAAATTTGCGGTTTATCAATTTTTTCACATCGTACACATTCCTTACAGTCGTTCACGTTTAGGTCTTTCATGACCTTCAAAATTTTCAATGATTTTAAAACTTTCGGATTTCGTTGTTTGAGGTTTTTTTTCGAAATTTTGAGCATTTGTCGGTTGGAATCATGTGCAATGGAGATGACTTTTCAAGGGATTTAGGATTTCGGGCTTTTGGAATTTTTGGATTTTAGGATTTGAAATTTTATGATGCTCTTGGCAATTTTTGTTTTGGACTCTTTCATCCGTCGTAATGTTGAACTTGGAATTCTTCAGGGTTTTAAAGAAAAAATAGAATTGTAGTTCTTTTGGAGAACTTCGATTTTGGGAGTTTTTGTTGTTTCTTTTTAAAATTTGCAGTGATTTTCAAATAAAATGGAGAACCTCATAAATTTTGTACTTTCATTATTTTCTGATCGCAGGATTTTCGGCTTCCCGAAAGTTTTGGATTTCGGATATTCTGGCTTTTTTATGTTTTCAATATTTTACTCTTTCTGAACTTCGAATTTTATCCCTTTGAAATTTTCAGGATTTTAATTTACTGAAGTCCTGATTTCAGCGAATTTGTAGATTTGCGTATTTTCAATATTTTGGTTTCGAGTTTTCTGGTTGTCGGATACCGAGATATAGATTTTACGAGATTTTGGTCTTTCTGTACATCAAATCAGGTCAAATGAATTCAACAACAAATTTACGAGTATATGAAATAAGGTTTAAACTAAGTTGTCGATGTCAAAACTGGAAGTTTCTTAGTGACGCTCTTTTTACTGTGGTGAAAGAAAATCCGTAATACCTGCGTAGATCCATTTGGTACAGTTGGTTTTTATCAACCTTTCTTACACTTAGGACGCGTGTCGAAATTTAGCCGTAAAATTTTGACTTATGAAACTATTAATCACCGCATGTCGACGCACATTCGCAACGTTAAAAAGATCAAATGGCCTTACGCCAACGAGCATCCGTAACGTTCAAAATCTTCAACAGATATTAGCCGAAACTTGTCGGCAAATACAAATAAGAAAACAAAAGACAAACAACTTGTTCCCCAGACTGTACTTCAGTGATGTTCTCGCATTGAGTCAAACATCTGACAACCGTAGAATTCCCCGAAGAAAGTTCACACAACTTATCAGCGGGATTTGTTGCTACATCGGCCCGAAGCCACGGATTTATTGTTCCAGATACACGCCTCAACTCCGCGCACCGGCAAGTGATCAAAGTGACCATTTAATTTCCATTGGACCATCTTGCATGTACGCCCGGTCATACATATTCATTAAAAGCCACGGGCAGAGCAGCGTTTATCCGCCTCTTAATGGAGAGCAAATATTTTTCAAACCCCCCATTCCATACGGCGAAGTAATGAGAAACACAGAAAGGCAAGGAGGAGGAAAAAAAGAATAAAAGGTCAATAAAAAGAGTCATTACCTAGGTCAGGTATAACACAGCTCCACGCACACTTGTACACTCTACCAGCCGTATATTAGTGTTTAATGGCCCTAGCGCAGTGGGCTGAATCACATGCGTTGGCCTGCTCTGCTCTCCGAGTCGTCTCAGCCAAACGTGAAAACCATAAAAGATGTTGTCTCATCTCGGATTTGGCTTTGACTCCGGCTGGACTGATTAAGCGTTTTGTGTGTCCGCCTATAAAAATGAGTGCAAGCAACGATGAGGCATTTAGTTCATCCTCAGACCCCCTGACATTCACACGCGATGTTCAAGTTGGTAAGTTGACCGTCGTCGTCTTCGAACGCCTATCAAATTCGCATTTCCCCTCGGGCTTGGATTACACACTTTCCCAAACTCTCACCCTGCAGGTCTTCCTTCTTGTGGTTTTGTTAGCCGTCGCCGTTGCGGCCAGCCCACGTCCGCGACAGACGCAATCGAAAAAGGCACTCTCCCCGCTGAAGCACTCTCCTCACCATGCAGTTGTTCGCAAGGCACGCAGTCATGGCGTTCACGCTCCGATTCACCACTCCCCTGGAGGATCTTCTCATCACACCAACAAAGTCGCAGCTGTCCACGGTGTTCATGCTGGAAACCATGCTGCCAACAAGGCCGTACATCGTATCGCGAAGCATCGAGCTCACCGCAAGTAGTTAACCGAAGTTTTCCTCGTCCAGTTTTTCCCCATAAAAATTACCGTCAAACTTCGAATAAAGCGAAGGCAGCACAAATACAAAAAAAAAATGTGAAAGAAAAAAAAAAAAACAAAAGAAAAACAAAATCATCCAA
This sequence comes from Eristalinus sepulchralis, assembly GCA_944738645.1. Classification (NCBI taxonomy): domain Eukaryota; kingdom Metazoa; phylum Arthropoda; class Insecta; order Diptera; family Syrphidae; genus Eristalinus; species Eristalinus sepulchralis. The sequence goes on along the minus strand of OX122885.1, from coordinate 30,995,589 downwards.
AACGTGCATTATGTAAGTTTGTCTGTTGTTCTCGAGTTTTCGGTCGACGAGCAACCGACAAATAATAATTTGAATTGATGCGTATGAACAGAAAAAGCTCTTAGGAACGCAGCCTCGTTTCTGAATGCTCAAATATTTACAAAAGCTGGATGAGTCTTTGTTGTTGGGGCTTTGAGGTTCTTCTGGCCGGCGGCGGTCGTTGGCGGTCGATGGCGGTTGTTGCCGCTGTTGTTTTGGCAGTTTCGTTCTCTCCCGGCTCCAAGGGCATCGTATGCCAGCTCAAAACAGTCTCTGTTGACTTTGGGGGTGAATATTATTAAAAGGAATTTCATTTGATAGAGTTTTGCGGGCACATTTGGCCTTAAAAGTTTGTACATAAGTTTATTTGGCCATTTACATAATGCTATGCGGTTAGATGGAATTACTTGTGGCTGCGAGTATTCGTACATAAGTATACGCATGGGTGTGGTGAGTTGCGTTTCGCTGCGTTGTCTACGGGGTGGGATAGTTAAATGGCCGCTGACGGGGTGTTACAAGATGCTGTAGAAAAATGTTTTTCTTGTTAAAAGGTCCTTTGAATGGGATCTTCGATGAGAACATTAAGATTGTGGTTTTAAGAACAACTAATATGAGTTTAGGGGTAACTGCAGTAACATTTGTAGGTCTGAAGATATCCCTTCACTTTGTGGTAGGAGCAACTTTGAACGGCCCTTCATTGAAAGCGATAAAGTGTGGAATTAAAGTGTTCTTTGCAACTTTTGTACACCAGATACTAGTCAGCGGCATAATACACTGTCCATAAGGTAACATTACGGATGCAGAGTTGCCAATAGAAGAACCCGGAAATGAGGTGTTGCATGGAAGGAAATGGGAGGCCACATTGTTTTTTCGTCGTGTATCCATGTCGTAACGACTTGGGTTTGGTTGTATTGTGGCGAAAGAATGAAGTAAGTCCAGAAGATGTGCTGTTTCCCGCATGAAGTGAAGGACTGAAGGGAGTATATCTCTGTGAAAAATTCGTTTTCCTTACCAGTTCTGGAAGATCGTTTGAAATATATTTTCGAATATGTTCCTCTTTTCGAATTATAGGTGATATTCCTTATTCTGACAAAGATACGTTTTCTTAAGACACTTCTCCTACTCTCCGTGCCAAAGATAAGGATGAGGACTAAGATATTTCTCATTGATTAAGTGATCTGCACAAAATCTATTTTCCCATTCGTTTATTACCGTTGTAGCGGCTGTTAAAGTAAAACCACACAACCACTGAGGGTCAATGAGCTCAAATTTCGAATACAATGTCTGTGCCACTGTCAGTTGTCAATCAGGCACCAGAACAATGTTTCCAATTGTGCAAATTGAGCCCAACTTAAGGTTGCCGTTGATCCCAATTTTCATGAGCAAACTGACTGTTCGGTGCGCTCTATGGTTTGGTGGAATAATTGGTCCGTTCTTCTTTAAAAACAATGCTGGCCAGGACGTTATAGTCAATGGCCACCGCTATAAAAATATAATTACTGACGTGTTCATTCATTCGATTTCGATTTCCAAATGTATTTTTTTATTGTTAATTTTTTCTAATTCCTTAAATCTAGAAGTAAAAATACTTAAACTTGTTACAAATTTCTTAATTATTGTTAAAACTATCTTACTGGCCCTATGCGGGCGCTCTAAGTTAATCTATATATTTATTACTAGTGCCTTTCGGCGTTGTCTTCTTTATTATATGTTTGGCTTCGTTATACAAAATCTCATTGCGATAGAATTTGTTGTACCCAGATTCGGGTGTTCTGTATTTTTTGAGACAAGTACGAAGGCATTGCCTCTCGAACATCCTCATCTTTTCCACTTGGGAAGGACTCACGTTGAACCACACTGGGCAGCCATACACCATGACTGGCCGGACTAGGGCCGTATAGCAGATAACCTTAACTTTGGAGTCAAGTTGGCTGCTATATAACAGCCTACTTGCCATAGCGAAGGCTTTCCTGGCTTTCGTCAGAGCTGTAACTGAATGGATATTACCATACAGAAACTGGTCCAACATGATGTCAAGATATCGCACTACACTCTACACCCACAGGGCCGGGGGTCCAAGATGCCGAACTTATGCCAGTTTTTCTTCGTATCCCTAGAGGCTCTGCATAACGGAGTCTGGAAAAGGATGGTTCACAGTTCTGGTAGTTAATTTTTAACTTCCAGTCGTCGCAAAATTGCTGGATCATTTCGAAGTCACGTTGCAAAAGCATGTTAATGACGCCAATCTCTCGCGCTGTTCTGTACACGACCAAGTCGTCAGCGAACGCGATCATATGCTGCATGGAGCCAATCAATTCACTGGACGTGTTCATTCATTTATTGAACATGATGTGCAGGAGTTGTGATGTCAACAAGACGGCGCAAAATGTCACACAGCTCTTGTCACAAATGATTTATTGAAGAAAACGTTTGGTAACCGCAAAGTTTCACTTTACGGACCCGTGAATTGGCCTCCAAGCGATTTAACGCTGGTTGACTATTTTCTGTGAAGATATGTGAAGACGCTAGTCTACACCGATAAGCCAAAAAAGAGGCAATCAAACAACTTCACGAATGTTAAAAAAAGTCATCGAAAATTGGACCTTCAGATTAGAATTTGTCCGAGCCAGTCGTAGCGGTCGTTTTCCAGAAATCATAATTTAGTTAAAATGCCAGACGGTATAAATAAAATATCATTTTTGTTTTATTTCATTTCAAATACGTCTTAAGAAACGCCCTCTAGAACAATAGTACGCACAAGACGAATAGTTTTTAAAAAAACAAGGTCCTTGTCCCTAAATCATACGCGTCGTCAGGCTATACGCAAAGTTGAAAGTCGATGTCGAATTCCAATGCTTAAAGTCTCGAAGCCAGACTCTACATATATTTACCGAGAACAATTTGTCGTACTATACTCTAAGAACTACTACTACACTGCACTACTACTGTCAGTAAAAGTCTACCGGCTGTTATTGCCGGTTTTGAAACAATGACCGCAACTCGAGCAACAGCACGGCAAAATGATTTTGAAACAAAGCAATGTTTGGTCACTTGTTATGCTGACAGTTCCAGCATGTAAGGTCTTGAGCACTTCTCCCCCCCGCACGGCCGTATCGAGGATTGTATTGCATGTATACCAAGGCGTATTACAACATTATCGGAAAAGCGGAATAAGTTGAGCATTTTAAATGAGAGACAGCTGCAATTTCTCGATGTTTGATTTGTGGGCGAATGTCAGCTCTTCCTGTTACACACTGCGAAGATTTGGTTTAAAGACTGCGCCGCGTCTACCGGCTGGTACTGGTACGTGCCGAGTAGTGCGGTGCGCTAGTAAGGATTTAGCAAAAAAATGCTCTACTTACATTTCTCCAGATGATGTGACTGGATTTATGAGTCTTTTGATTCAAAGTCACATTCGTAACACTATTTCTAGTATCAACAGAATCACTGGTGGAACCAAAGTTCATTTTGCGAGATGGCGGCTACCAGATCCAGGGAACTCGACTGTTAGTGACAGTTTAACCAGTGATAGCTTATTCTGGTGCCACGGGATGTCAGGAGCCCCTGGAACTTCGATTACAGTCTGACCATACGGTAGGCCCCTTGTAGGAGTATCGTGGTGACTGTGTCTTTAAACCCAATATCGTGGTCAGGGTCGAGGTTAGTGTATGGTACTAGGGTTTGTTCACTTTACTGATTCCGGCGAGGCGGTTAGGGAACTTTCCCGGTTCAGTGTGGAGTTGCTTTCTCAACCGGGTGCTGTGATCCAGAAAGCGGCAGAGGTTATAGAAGTCCTTGCTCCAAACTAAGGTGGGCTGATTGTCCCTCAATCATGATCTCGTTTGGTACTTAGGTTACAAAGGCGTCTAGTCTTGCATTCTCTACGGCTCTTGGGAAAATTGTGTCGGTGATATAAGCTGTTACGGCAGGCGATCACGTAAAACCAAAAACCGGACAATTTGTTTCGGACGAGATGTACTTGACACGCTGCCGATAGTCTAGGACATGATTTGGGAATAGCTGTTCCAGATTAACGATGAACAGGGAATAGTTAACGAACCCAAATTCGTTGAGCTGTGGTCGACGTGACGAAGTGTTTAAGTGCGTCGTCCCACACATCAAAGGTCCCCGTTGAGTTCCCGGTCTGTGCACCTCTCATTTTTGCGGCACTACCTCTTTCGAGTTGCTGACAACACTCAAAGAGTATCAATTGTTTATGAAAAGCTTGTTAAATCTTGCCGTTCGGAATCGGTACAAAACTGTAGGTTCCTTCGAACACGAATAGTTGTTGAAGAAGCTAGGCTCTGGTCCGTTGTGGGCCGTAGTGCCGCTCAATTATTGATTTTGTTAAATTTGTTGAGGTGTTTTTAAAATGAAACATATCTGACAATTTTCATAGGAATAATGTATTTTTCTGTTATTCCATCTCAAATAACACATATTTTTTAATGGAAACACATATTAAAGATCTTTTCAGATGAGGAACTCATGAAATTATGACGGAGAGTAGGGTTTAAAAAAAGCGCCTTACCTCAGTGCAAACATTTCTTCTGTTGTGTTTCAAAGTACATCCAAAAAACATGTAATTTGAACACATAATTGCTTCTTGGTAATTCTTTGGTTTATCACATATCAGACTTCAGATGTATACACCCACATCAGAAATTGAAGTCGTTCGTTTAAATTCATATCACAGCCGTTAAACTTTTAATGATCATCGGAATGGTACTCGTACACTGATGTCAGCCGCAGATTTCCTTTTGATCACATCGGCGATGCCACTGCATACACACACAAGTCTGTAAAACTTTTCCTTTCACCCCCCCCCCCCCCCCCCCCCAGGCATCGTTACCATTTTGTTTTATGTGTCAATTGCAGCCAATGCAGGACTTAACATTTTAATTACACGAAAATGCACACACACACAGACGAGGTGACTGCAGCTTCCGTGTAATGTCGCTGGCAGCAGTGTCTTTTACGTTTTTCACTCAATTTAACTGTGTCTCTCCTCCGTCGGACAACTAATGGTTTCCCGCCCCGGCCAGTTGTTATCTTATTCTTTTTAATGTTCCTCGATGTTCATTGAATTTTAATTAAAACTTTGAAATAATTCAACCCACAGAGCAGCGGACGGGGGGAAACCGTACCGGAAGAAAGTTCTGCTGAACTACTGCCACCCTCTCAGCAAGCCATCGCACTGGCAGGAAACTAGGAACTATGTGTGGAGAGCACAATTTCGAATGGCTTTCGATGTAATTTACATTGTTAATGCCGCGAATGACTATGATTAAGTGATGTGGGCGGGGCGGCCTCGGGAGGCGAATGGCAGGGGAAAATGTCGGTTAATTAAGTTACCCACACCGGGCCGGATGTCACATGGCAAACCGGAGGTACGAGCACGTGCTTCATTATCCTTTTGTTGGTATTAATCATTTGTTTATTAATTGAATGTTATTTTAATTACCGTCAATCTCAAAAGTGATGCACTGTGATGTGATGTCGGGGGGAGTGAATTCAACGCACATGGGAGCGCGCCCACGAGCTGAGCTGAGTCAACGACAGCGTTCGGAGGATGGTGGGATCCGGGGATCCCGCAAGCTGTGGACACAAGCCACTCATAAAGTAATCCCCTCGAGCAAATACCAACCGTAATTTGATGGAATATTTAATTGTCTCTGGTTTACGGAGCGCCATCGCGTGTGGCGCAATGAAAAAATAATTATTGTTATCGACGCCAAGGAAGTGGCATACAGATCGGAGGTTGATTCGCGATCAAACCACAGGGCATTCGGAGAGTAGAGTTCGTGACGTAAATAACGAGAGATTGGTGATGTTTGCAATCGCATACACACCAGCTTCTGCAAGTTGAATTAATTTAACCGTTGCCAATCGGAGGTTTATTGAAGGTGTGAGTTACCGAACAGCGAATGAAACGTTTTTTCTGACTGTCGTTTTTTTAGGCTAATTTAAATGTTCTATTAACAGACACAAGATGGCGTAACTTGAATTCAATTCCACGGATTCCAATATTTCTAAATATTGGAAGGGTTTTTTATCTCTAGATAATTAGATATTTAGAGACACCATTCTGTAACAAACGAATACGTGTTTGAATGGCGGTATGTCAGGATGCATCTTCTGTGTGTCGAGTAATTCTGTGAATTCGTGTGAAAAATTCTACTGATTTAAATGTTAAGGAACACGCTATGTGATATTTTTTTCCTTTAAAAAGGGGGAAAACCGTAAATATACACCAAAAGAAATGCGCAATTAATGGTCAAAGTGCTGTATGCCAACGGTGGACCAGAAAGTGGCGGAAATTTCGATGTAAAAAATGCGCTTAGCAGTGGTCAGTCGGTCACTGAAAATGTCAATTAAATATAACAGCTGATGGGGCAAGACCTGTCAGCTGTCAGGCACTAAACATCAATCGTAGGACAATTTGAAAACATGTACAGCGTGTAGACTACTCAATGAAGCGCATTTTTTGAGTGTCATAGAGCACAAAAACGAAAAAGTGAAACACTGGTTAAACGCGCGAAATGGAGCCGATTTTGAAGCGATTCATTACAAAAATGAATTAAAAACGAGAAATCCATAGATCGATGGCAAATCACAAAGGACTTTAATGCCCGGGTTGACAGCAAACAAGGTTATGTTGAGTGGTCGTCGCGATTGGAAGGGAAACATTAGTTGTCGACTGCCAGAACGTGGTGAAACGATAAATTTGAGCATATAGTAGGGAAGTGCAACAAGAATTGACCATTATAAGAATGCCAGGTCACACACACACAACGTCAAGTTATTTTGCCCAACGTACATTGACATTTCTTTGACTCAGTGTTTGACAAATTCAACTAAGGAGAGGTACACAATACAGCAGCGCGTTAAGATTGTTGAAGTCTTTTATGAAAATTGGCGTTCAAATCAAAATTAATTTGTGATATTTTTTGGTCAGCATAACGACTACAATCGACCGGAATTGCAGCATTCAGGAAAATGAGAATCCACGAGTGATTGTTGCAAGGCCGATGCATCCAAGAAAAGTAACTAATTGGTGTAGCGGCGTCATTGGGCCGCACTTTTTAAAAAACAGGTCGGCCACGAAGTCACAGTTAATGGTCTTAGCTATTGCGAGGTGATAACGGAGTTCTTGGGGCCGGAAATTGAGGATATGGATCTGGATGGTATGTGTTTTCGATAGAATGGTGTCACTTGCCATGCAGCCAATGAAACAACGATTTTTGCGTGAGTTATTTAATGGCTGTGTTATCTTATCCTTCTTATCCTTCATTCAGATAATTTTCTTTTAAAACGTTGTCTTTGATGACCTGGACTATGGCGGAGATTGTTTGGGAAACTTTAATGCATCAACTGTATAGCACCCCTAGTCTGTGGATGGTTAAAAATTGGCCGACCGAAGAGTTGCTGCAAAATAATCTGACATGATATTTGTTGGAAAGCTTCTGTCACGTAATTTCAGAATCAGTACGTGTCCTTTAGTTGAAGTGGAAAAAGCAATATTTCTTAATTCACTGAGTATGTTAATTATTGCGCCGAATGTAGGGTTTTTGTGTGGAAGTTTTACTTAACAATCTGATCAAAAAATTGACGATTTTGGTGGCGAAGCTCGAGCTGGGGGAACGTTTCAGAAACAATTTGCACAGTTCAAGTACACATAAGTGGAAGTTTTGACTTGGAAAACAAAGAGCGTCTCGGGTAAGCGAAAAGTTTGAATACGAAAAGTTGGAGGCATTGCCAGATGAAGATCCGTCACAAGCGAAAGAAGAACTTGCAAATTCGGTCAGTAAGCCAGTTTCGAACCTTAAAAAATATGAAAGATCCGAAAGTTAAAACATTGGCTGAAGTGAAGCCAAGATACGTTGTATGCGGAGTTTGCAAACACTGTTCAGCTATGGGCAATTCTTTGCTTCATTCTATGGAATTCTTAAAAATGTCAGAAGGTTTGATTTTGAGAAACCCCAATCCTAGACAGACGTCTCACATATTCTTATCTTTTTCTGTTCTTTGAATGATTGCGCCGGAAAGTAGTCAGTGTTTTACACAGACATACAGTTCAGACATCAACCATGTGCACATAAAACAATCGTGAACACCCCCGATGCCCATTCTACGGCGGCACAAATGGACGTTTTACGTCATTGTTGTACTTGCCGTGTCACAGGACAATAGAAGAGACGATGAAGCAATGTAGATTTATTTAATTTCTATAAATCTTCGCTTCCGCGGTCATTTACACACAATCATCGTTCTCTTAACCACAGCCTCGGCTCCATGGAGTCCGTAATTAAGGAATGTTAATGCAGGAGACTCGTTGCAAAAGCAAGGTACCAAGTTTATTGTTTGAAAGAAAGAAAAAAAGAAAACTACAATAAAAAAAAATACAAAGAAGGTAAGCCTCCTACACTGCGATACCAAGGCGGGAAAGGTGTCTGGCGTAAGGACTCGTCCTTAGGAGCTGGGTAGGATGAACTTTTCCAGAGGCTATTACCGGGTAAAATGAGGGAAAATGTAATTATTTACGCAAAGGACACCCCCACGGGTGAGCGAAATGAGGTTTCTTACGATGATGATGCATTTAGTGAAATTTTGTGTTTCTCTCTCACTTCGAAGAACAATGGAAGACGACGAGTAATGTATTCCAGGAAGTTGCTTAAGTGAATTCATTTTCATTTTTCTCCGCAGAATACATATTTTGTCTCGTCCCCCCACGGCCCGGGGGTGTCTGCATTATGAGCGAGTACGGCATAATCAGACGAGAGCAGACAAGAAAAAGGAAAAAAAAAAACATTTTTAGAACGCATTCAGCTTGGGTTTTAAGGGAATGCAGATTTTCGTCCCTTTGTGGGGTTAGTTCTCTGTCTTACATATGTTTGACATATTGATTAAAACAACATTTGGATGAATGAACTACTTTCTAACCAGTTCAATTAACGTTGTCTTACTTTTCTCAACCCTGTGGAACCGTTTCTTTGGACGAAGAGCAATAATTTGAAGCCCATCTCTGCTATATGTGGATCGTAGACGATGGACCTCGAGTAATGAGTTCAAAAGACGCTGCAATCCGTAGTTTAGGTTTTTTCATTTGCTGTCTTGAGAAAGTCAAGATTAAGGCAGCCAATCAAGCGATCAGTCCATTGTCCAAAGGGATCGTTTGAAGGTTGACATTTGAAAGAAATGGGTCCAAATTCCCGAAAACCAAAAATCATCAAACATCAAACAATATCCTAAATCCCAATAAACCAAAATTCTGAAATATACAATCCCATAAATTGGAATCCCCAAAAACAGAACTTTTCCAGAGAATTGGGAACGGGGGACATGCTGCCCCCCTTTTGTGGGACCGCTCATATAATGCAACTTTTCTGCTGATTTTTATACTTTAGAGGGACAATTTTTGAATTTTGGGTTTTCGGAATTTTGTCCCCAATCTTCGTTCCAGATATCACCTATCAAATGACTCATTTAGAAAATTTTGTGACCGCTATTGACTAAGTTTTTCAAGACAACCGAAGAAAATAATCATGACATCTATCCGAAGTCACGAGGCATATTTGAAAAAAATGACGTTTCGAGTCGCTTTCAGATTCGCTTCTTGCCCATTAATGTCTTTCCATTTCAAGGGAATGCGAATCCTACTCCGTTTCCTTATGAACGAACAATCAAAGTTCCGTTTATGTTCCCGTCAGAAGACCGAAAAACAGAACTCATAAGTCATCTTCAAGTTGTTTCAATGAACCTCGCACACAATTTGTCGAACCGCCCCCTCCTTCAACCATATAAAACTTTAATTTTTTTTTCATATCACCACTCCCCACTCGTTGTACACTTGTTTATTGCGCCAATTCCAGGAACACCGTGAAGTTTGCCTTTACAACGAGGGGAGGCAGGAAGCCGCAAAACTTTTCACCCACTGCCATAGGATGGCCGTTCAAAGCGTCCAACACACACTGTTCCCTTCTCTCGGCAATCACATTCGCTTGCAATTCTTTGGAAAACATTTTTCTCTTCTTCATTTTCCAAGAACCTTGTGGTGGCCCCTAGGCTAGGTTCCGTATGTCTAAGTGTATCCAATTTTCATAACTGCTCCTTGAAGTCGGGGAGCGGGAACGCATTCTTTTATTTTCTTCAATTTGATGAATTTGAAAAGTTCACTTGGCAGCGCTCGTGAGCTGACGACGTGGAGAAGCACTTGAGAAGGGCGAGCAGTTATCGGTGGATGAAGACCAGACCACTTTGTGGTGACCTTTGCGTAGACTTTGTTGCCAATTGTGCAGACAGACCGGTGGAGGTTTCATATCTTTTCACCTGGAGTCTAGACAAGGGATATCATCGGCGGAGAGTGAGCACAGAAGTTTTATGCTCTCTTCGGGGCGAGCCGTCGTGAAGGAGGAAGGAAATTCGCGATACATGTACACTGTGCACAAAGATGAGAAGTTCGAGTTCATCGTTTCTACGGCTGTCTCGTTAGGGGGAAATGTCCGGAAGACATGCAAGATAAACGAAATTGATTTATGAAAGAAGATATTTATTCAGGACAGGGCCTAACTCATCGATCTACCGCACAGAAAGAACTGCGAATGCACACGCGAATGTAGTGACTCAACTGGTTGGACGTTGCTGCCCGGTGAAGACTGTTCCCTGGGGGGTTGCCGTTCTTGGCACGGATATCTCGTGGGAGCTTACAAAAGTGAGTGAACTCAAAGGCAGTTCAATTGATTGCTTTCTCTTGAACGACTTAAATTAGGTTTTAGTGTATTTCGTGAGTAGGAGTGGGACGTTGTTAAAAGTACTTGTCGGGTTGTCCTTTGTGAAGTTTATTTTATATTTTAATGAAGGTTACTGAGTACATTTGATCGATTGACCAAGAGACCATAGTCTTAGATGAAAACTGAAATTATTTGCAAGATTTACTTATATCTTGCATTCACAATTATTGTCCAAATGTCTTGAAAATTGCAGTAAAAAGGAAGTTCCACGTAAGCTCCACACAAAGTTCCGTCATTGTCAACAATCTGAACGATCCTATTTGTTCCTTTTTGGTACAATTTCTCCAAATTCATCTACTACCATTTGCTTTCTGTAGATTCATGGAGTCTTTAGTTTCAGTTTGAAAGATTTCGGGTTATGTTCTTGCACCGAGATCGGAGGCTTATATGAGCTTAGACCAAAGTTGGTCCATTGTACTGTAACGTGGCAAGGGGTTTAGGCTGTGAGAGAGTGGGAGACGGTCTTCTTTAAAAAGTGTATCGGCGAGCTGCCTAGTGTCTTGCTAATGTTATTTAGTTGTCGTGACATCATCTGGAAGTATTCGAGTTCGGGCAGTAACAGGGAAAGTGTTGGATGCTGTACTCCGCGTCCTCTTGCTGCTGAAGTTATAAGAGAAAATTCCAAGCCATTTTGCCAGAAAGCCTATAAGGCAACGTCCGGGTGGATCTCTTTAGCGTTATCAGACAACGTGATCTTCTTAAAATTGCTGGAATAGATTGCAAGTTGTGCCTTTTATCCATTCCTTACTGATAGTCTGTCGATTAACGTCATGTAGTGGAAAATAGCAAATGGGTTACATAAAATATGTTGTACTGTAGCATGCAGTAGCTCCCTCAGGTATGCTCGAATATGCATAGATCGAGTCGTGCCACAGTGGATAAGAGCGTCGACTCACACATAAAAGTCCCAGTCTGGATTCCTTGACTGAAAATTTGATATTTTTTCTTGGAATCACCTTCTTTGAGTTACTGACTCGAACAGTTTTATTTGCCTATGGAAAGCATTTCAAATTTCGTCATTCGGAGTCGGCAAAAAACAATAGCTCTCCTCTACTTGTGAAGGAACAACAGAACACACAATACGAGTAGTTACTGAAAAAACTCGACGTTGGTTTTTTGTGGCAGTTTGCCTTAAATAAGCTCCTTGCTAAATGAAGCAAGAAGGGAAAGCAACAGGGAAAGCAGTCAGTAAACAAGAGTCCGGTTAGAATTTGCGACAGTTGTTTTGTGCGTCGATGGAGTCGGTGGAGTCTCCAGTAGTATTCTATCTTCGATGGTAACCCTGACGGAAGCCAATGACCTTAAAATTTGTGTATGTGAGTCAAAATATCTAGGGACAATAACACCAGTACTGAAATCAAACTCAAAATCACTCTTGCTGTTTCTTTGGGCTCATGAGGCGATTGAGTAATAAAGCCCTCTCTCGAAGGACTGAGCTTGCTTTATGTAACACATTGATCATCCCAGTCCTACCCTTTTGCGCGGAAACCAGGTCGCTACTAAAAGCGGATGAGGAAGCCCTTAGTCTTTTCGAGTTTTCTGTTGATGGCTCCAGAAGATTCAACGACGAGCTCTATGGGCTGTACGGCAACATGCGCCTAGTCAAGTGTCTTCGGATACAACGCTTAAGATGGCTAGGGCATGTAGAGCGTATGGACACCACTGCTCTGGCCCGAAAAGTCTTCGAATCTAAGCCACTGAGACAACGCAACAGAGGACGGCCTAGGCTAAGGTGGCACACACAAGTTTAAAAGGACCTCAACCAACTTTTAGTGCGCAACTGGCGGCAACTGGCCAAAGATCGTGCTGGCTGGAGAGGCATGTTGGTTGAGGCCCAGGTCCACCTCGGAGTGTAGCGCCACAAGAAGAAGAAGAAGAATGATCAATCATGAAGTGGTCGAAACGTATGTTTCACAGAATGGAAGTCATGCTCCTAAAGATTTTCTTTCTCCGAGTATCACTGTATGAAGTCGAATGCAGGATGAGAAGCAACACGAAATATCAGCTTCTCATTAGCTTCTATCTAAATTTTTGCCTGTCGGTTATATTGAGGGCAAGAAACCACACAATACGAGTCGTATGAAGATGAGGATTTAATCGAAAAGGCAGACAACAGTCGCCTATGAAAGCTCGTCAAAAACGAGCGATTAAAAAATAGCCCGCCACGTAAGAGAGGCTTCTACTTTCAGCTTCAAAATGAAGGAAGACCAAGCTTTAATCGCGGCATGGTTGACTAGAATCAGCATGCCCAAAACCGTCGAAAATGAAGGGCTGTCTTAACTCAGACATTTTATGGATCCAGGTGCCATCAATGCAAACAGGACCAATAATTGCACGTAGAACTTTTTTCCTCGAAGACTTCTCTCGAAAAGGCTTTCATGCGCTTCTAATATCTTTCAAGTTTCTGCGCATGGATGGTGTTGTTAGTCAATTGTCCTTCGAGCCCAAGGAAACAGCGGTTGGCAAGTCATATTATGATTTCGGTACTGACGTTAATGTTCGCATTCACAAACTGAGCAGAGGTAGACGAAGTCCGTGACTAGCTCTGAATTTTTGCTGCCCTTTGAGCCGGTCTGTCCGATACGTCGATGTGGAGGGTCCTGTCTTTCTCTGATGACAGTATGTACTTTGTTTACCGGCAGACAAATTTTAACCGCTTCAGTTGCTGATTGGTTGGAATTTTTAAAGGCTAGGGAACGAAGTATTCTAGAAAAAAAAACATTCAAGGCTTACAGAGAAGCCGTGCAGCCAGGCCAAACAATAGTTTCTAAGAGGAGCTGGCTTTCAAGATCTCGCTTCAATACAATCTACCACCTTTCAATGTATGGAATATGGAATAGGCTTGTCGGGCGGTCTCGACGTAGAGTTGGTTCTTACGGCAGGTGAATGTAAATGTATGGAAAGCTTTATGAATTCACAAGAATACAGGGTCATTATGTCCACAGGGGCCGTTTAATTAGAGCGCAATCGTCCACCATGCAACAAATTTATCTATAAACTTTCGGACCATAACCATTTTGGAAAAAAATCTGAATCCTATCAAATAAGTTCAATATTTAGAGTTTAAAATTAGGCTCTATTATATGCCCCATCGGCAGGGTTTCAATGCTCTCTGCATACTCTTGTTGTCACGAAAGTAAAGGGGACAGCAGTTTACTACCGACTCCGACGCGAACGGTGAAATTTGACAGCAACTCAAAAGAAGTTGTACCCTAAAATATGACAGATGAACATTCATTCGACAATATTACCGCTAAAAAATAGATAACAAGCACTTTACAAAACAGATTTACAACATTTTGACAATGCTAATCCTTTACCGTTGCTTAATCGTATTCAACTTAATTTGAATTTGATTTTCAAAGCACACCGCGAACATTTAAATGCCATTGTGACTGTGCACATTGACTAACATGAATGTATCATTAGAAACCACTTGTGGTCAAGGTGAGTTCACAAATTATGTGCAGAACCTTTCAAAAACGTTTGACCAGAAATTCCACTAAATGTCAAAGTCACATTCGTTGTGAGCGAACTCGTGCTGGGGTGGAGGGGCATGGATGGACGGATGGTGGAAAAAAGCAAGGCCAACCCAAAAAATATTCTTCAAAAATATTTCCTCAAAGTCCACAGAGGATGTGCCTAATTAGTTTAACTTTCGTTTCGAAAAGGTTCATTCCACGCGAGTTGTTAGCGCTCATTGCTGGAGGTTAGAGAAAGTCTCCCTAATGAGGACATCACTCGCATTTTTCATAACGAACTCATACTCTCGTTTGTATTTCCCTTGAAATGCCCTTCGTACCTCGAAGTCTCGAAATGCGCATCCATGTGGGTGGTGGCAGGCAGCAAAAGAAATTCGAACATCACAAATGGGAATATTTCTATGAAGGCAGGAAACAAATGAGAAAATAAAAACGCTTTGCTTCAGCAGCGTAGGAAATTCCTTGAAACGGCATTCTATTTCATTTCCTTCTTCACATCTCTTGTAATAATTTTCTGTGGCGCTGTTTATCGCAGGTGTCTGTGTGTCAGATACAGATGCTTGGGCGCGCGCATACGTGTACAATCCGCAGACGTGTGTGTGTGTAGAGGTTTTCGTTTGGGAAATATTGCTTCCTGATAAAATCATTTTCCCCAGCAAAAGGTAACACACATAAAAAGTTGAGTTTATTTCGGGATAGCTGGAGTGAGTGAGTGAAGGATGCTCATATGCGATGGTCGATGGAAGAACTGCGGTGACGATGCCAGTGCGATTGAGGGAGGTGGCGGTGCTTAGAAGGGTGCACAGATATAATATTAGAGCACTCACCGAGGGAAACTGTAGCCTTCGATGTGAATATGCATTACCGCCATCGTTGAGGTGAGCGGGAGGTGATGGAGTGGCTTGGTAAATATAGATTTCGCTTAGACTGTGCAGGCTTCAGTGGGGATGAAGAGGTTATGTTGTGTCAATGGAAGGATGTGTCGAATAATCCTATAAATGTCTGACCTTTCTGTGACCTTTACCAGACAGGTCACACTTGATATCGGTTACACTTTCCTAAATTAATTAACAATGCGGTTGAGACGGGTTTTCGTGATCTTTAAACTTATCGATTTTTCAATCGATTTGAAGTTGTTTTGAGGGATACAAATAAAGATTGATGATGGTTTTAAGTTGTTCATCAACATCCATTCAGGAAGGTGTGTTCTTTCGCCATCCATCTTTTTGTCCTTGCTTAAAGTGTGGGATTTTAAAAGAAATCTGCAGTTCTGTTGCGCTATGCTTATGAGTTTGGAAAAAAGGCTCTTGCCCCTAGGAGTATTTTAATTCGGCGACTGTTTTCAAGAACTGTCATTACAGCTCCGCGTGATGTTGGTTGAGTGAAGCGGCTTGGTGTGGCGGACTTTAAAACACTCGGAGTTCAAGACGCCATCAAAGGGAAGAAGAAACCCTACAGAGACTGGATTCTCTTGATGAACTCTGCTTCTCGTGACCGGTACACTGAGGCGAGAAGAACTTGCAAATGGCTGTGAGAGCAGCTAAGGAACAGTCTTGAAAGAAGTTCGGAGAGAAATTGGCGTAAAAGGTGTTCTAGCAAACCATTCGCCGACTCAGAGGAAGGAAGTTCAATATCATCGAAGGAGTCGAAGCCTAAGATGGTGTGCTTTTGTCGAATGAGGTGGACATCTTGCGAGCGAGCTCTTTTCGGAGCTACTCAATCCCGAACAGGGCACTGAAGATGACAGAGCTGTTGTCTTAGGCGGAGAATAAAAAGAGGAGAAAAGTTGACAAGTCCGCCGACTTAGATGAAATACGGCTCGAAATGCTTAAGGCCATGGCTAAAGATGGTGTTTTGTGGGTCTCTCGTATCACTAAGGGGGCCTGTGAATGGGGCAAGATACCTGGCGCTTGGCAGACTGGAATGATTGTTCCTATTTTCAAAAAGCGGGACAAGAGAGGCTGCTCCAATTACAGGGGCATCCCTTTTTTAAGTCTCCCCCGCAAGGTCTATGCTAAAGTGTTGGAAGCTCGTTCTAGAGCTATGATTGAGACCAGGTTGGGGTATGAACAGTGCGGCAGAAGTACAACCGACCAACTTTTCACTCTAAGAATGATACTTGAAAAGACTTGGGAGCATGCCAAACCGATCTACAGTTCTTTTGTAGATTTGGAAAAAGGCATTCGACCGAGTCCCTCGAGGTAAACTTTGGAGTGTTCTACAGGAGTGCGGGATTGGTGGTCCCCTGTTGAGTACTATTCAATCTCTTTACACCAACTGTAGCAGCTGTGTTCTGGTTAACGGTAGCAAATCAAAACCTTTCACCGTGGGCGTTGGGCTTTGTCAAGGGTGCGTCTTGTCACCTCTCCTTTTCATAATATATGGACTGGATGTTGCAGCGTAGACGAGGCGAGGAACGTTCCACCCTGGGAGATTTGAGGGCAAGTCGACTTCTTTTCGCAGATGACTTATTTGTCCTCACATCCTTGCAGACGGAACTCCAGCATGCGCTCAATAGATTTGTGGCCATATGTGCTGATGCTGGAATGAAGGTGAACGTGGACTAGTCCGAAGTAATGGTCATTTCCAAAACGCCTGTCCAATGCACTCTACAATTAGTGAAGTCCCACTGAAAGAGGTGGAGGAGTTTAAGTAGCTCGGCGTCGTTTTCCTAAGTGATGGAACGAGCAACGCTGAGCTTTATTGTAGGATTGGCCAGGCTGGATCAATTTAGAAGCAGCTTGATAAATCAGTAATAAGGAAGGCCGAGCTTGATGTCCAAGCCAAGTTACCAGTTTTAAACTCTATGGTCATGAAATTTGGATAATGACCAAAAGAACAAGATCGCGAATGCAGACTGCCGTGATGAGATTTCCCCGTGCCGTTGCGCGAATTACTCGCCGGGATTTGAGTTACTCCCTGGGATAGACTGAGAAACGCGATAGTGCGGGAAAACCTACTTGTTGAGCAGCTACTTCTTCGGCCGGAAAGAACTTTTCCACAAGGAAAGTAACCGCTTGGCAGACCCAGGGCAAGGTGGTTGGATCAAGTCCATAAACTCGCCTAGTTGCGCTTGGGACTAGCTACCGATTAGTTAGAGTCGATGGTGGAGGATCCACTGGCCTGGAGGTCTTTCGTGCGTGCAGTGACTCCCGTGACCCGTTAAGTAGAAAGGTAAATGTGAAAGGTGCGGGTAAAGAAGAAGATGAGGATGAAGATGTTACTTCCATACTTTGTAACTCAAAGCTTTGTTTATACTTGGATAGCTTGTGTCAATTCAAACTGTCATTTTTTGTGTAAATTTTCGCTAATTTGACAAACACAACAGTGTGATGAGTTGAGTTCATCAGAAAACAAAGGTGTCTAAATTTAGACTGTACAACAACAATGTGGTAGATAAACAAATTCTAAACCTAATCTCTGCCTCATTTCATTATCATACATTGTCTGCTTTGAATTTCAATTGAGAAATGTTCACCATTTCGGCAAAAAATCAATGTCAACTCTCATCCCTGTTACCAACAAACCTTTGGATGGTGTTCCACAGCCAAAATGAGAACGTGGCAGCAATGAATATTTTCCAACTTATTATCATATCGGAAAACATTTCATAATTAATTCGTTCCCGGTATTTGCTGGACACAGAATAATGGCCAAAAATATAAATAAGTGTATTCCGATCGAGATCCCATCGTTTCGAACATCTGCTCTCGAATGCAGCAAAACAAATTGATTTTCCCAAATGTATTTGCATGGTAATTAAGGGCCGATAATGGAAACAAAATGAAAACCGCACTGATGTCGTCATCTCGACGCTTGTCACAGAGCAGTGCGCCTCCTCCCTACTGCCAGTGTTCGAAACTCTTCAGACTGAATTGAAATATGTAACAACTCTGATCCCACCCAGGAACATATCGCAGCTAATCATAAAAAATCATCAACCCAGCAGACATGTGATGGGTGGGTGATGTGTCTCTCCGAAAGCCAAGCCCCCATTCATTGCTCATGTTTACAATTTTTTTTTCAACGGAAAAAAAAAATATCAAACGAAAAAAAATGCAATGTTAACACAGCGCACGTAACATTGCCGCCAGTGGAGCCGTACCGATCCCATCGGTTTTGACAGGGAGTTATTTATACATCCCCTGTTGATCAATGTAAAGTGGGAATGGGTGAGGATGAGCTGGGTGGCGAATGGTGTACTGGCAAAGTCTTGCGGAAACTGTGTGCGGGTGTGTGTTTGATGCGGAAGGAATTGACATCGTGTGTACAAATAAGGCGGGTTAACGTGCACTGCTGCAACATCAATGGCTCTATCAACATGAAACACTACCAATTTGGAATAATTGCAGACGCTTCTACAGTGAGGCGCTCAAGATAGGGTCGATTGAGATGCAACAGCACTGCTCACGACAACACCCAGCGTAAAAGACCTGAGCCGAATTCTTCGAGTTGATGAACTCGAACTGAACTGTGGATAAAATGGAAGCTTTCTAATAATTATAACAATTGAGTGGCAAAATGGAAGTCTTCCATTGCCTAAACATCATTCAGAGACCCGTAACTCTGCTGATCAGTGAGAATCATACTGAGTGTACTGCTTAGGTATTGGAACAACGCCACACAGAAGATTCCTCTTCGCAACTGAATAGAGTCAAGAGATTTTAGAAATTTCCGTTTCCACCCAAATAGAAAAAACCCACCAAAAAGCTGTCGTATGCCATTTTTGTAGTTGCACAGTAATTTTTCACATCGTCATCCTTTTCTCTCTTTGTGTCGTCGTAGGACAATATCAAAATAAACGGTGTTTTCTTTAGAGGTATATACCTTTAAGTTGGCAACACTGTTTTAACTGGCGGCCATTTTGTCGGCTGCCAAATGATTCAGTTTTTGTTTGGTTTGACATTTCAACATGAATAGACTGACGATGAAATTTGATCCAAATCAAAATTCCCGTTAATCACAATTTTGAAAAAAATTGTTTAGCGACACTTTTGGTTGAATGAAGACATCAATAAACTAAACTGCCCCATTTGGAGTGACGATAATCCTCAAGTGTATGTTGAGACACCGTTATATTCACTGATCAAAATTAATTAGATCTGAATGTTTGCTATTTTATGGATTGAAGGAATAATTGGTCCGTTCTTCTTTAAAAACGCTGTTGGCCAGGACGTAAGAGATAAAAGGACGTAACAGTCAATGGTGAGCGCTATTGAGCCATGATTACTGACGTATTCGTCCATCAATTGAACATTGATGTGCAGTAGCTGTGGCCTCAACAAGACGTTGCAAAATGTCACACAGCTCGTGTCATAATTGATTTATCGAATGAATCGTTTAAAAACTTTACTGACTTGTGAATTGCCCTCCAAGATCGTGTAATTAAACGCCGCTGGACTATTTTCTCTTGGAATATGTAAAATCGATAGTCTAAGTTCGAAACGATTAACCACTTATGAGTAATAGGTGGAAGGGGCGAACTATCTGCGTCTGTTGCGATATCCAAGCTGTGCTTAAGGCCTTACTCAACCCTCTAACCACTTCCAAGGAATGTACAGGAATGCAAGTCTTCCCTTAATTTGATGAGTAGACTCAATTCGCTGAGACTTGGATTATGGGACGCGACATTGACGATGAACTTTTTAAGCATGGATCAAATGAGACATTCATAGGGCCCGAATCCCCTTTGGGACTACCAACGTCTTTGATTAGGGCTACAGACGGCGGTTGGGTGTCTCGAGAGCACAACCAGAAATAACATGACTCTCCAGGATGCAGGCTGACCAAATGCATGCTCCCAAATTTCAGCAAGAAATCCTCGGCTTTTCTGTTTTCCCTAGTTAGGAAAGACTGCAGATGTCTTGTTGGCGTACAAACCGGATAAATCGCCTTCAATTCACTTATAAGTCCTTAAGTATGCTTGAGTTTTGTGATGATTCCCTATGAAACGCCTGTAAAGAAGAAAATGTCCCGACTTTGTTTGGATCAGTTGGCGGCTGTTTGGCGTTAATATGATGGGAGCTGAAAATCTAGGCTCTTTGTCACAGAAACGATTTCTGGTTGTCCTCAGGAAGATAAAGAAATTACTTTAAATGTAAGTGGCTGCTGGTAGTACGGTGCACAAGTTTCCGAGTCTGAGCGCACAGGTGCAGTATGACCTCAAAAAAAAAAAAAACACTTGAAGGATAACATTATCGCCGCGTTATATGCCCACAATCATCAAACTGCAGTGGTCTACTGGCTGGACATCTACTCCAAAACTGCGATTCGGTGTAAGGACACCTCCTTAATGCCTACCATACTTTATGCACAAATTTTTTTTTAAGAGCTGCCCAGCTATAGAACTGGTCTCTATTCAACAAACCACAGGTCCAGTATTTCATATCCAACTTTACCAACACATAAAGTCAAACAAAGGGGAAAAAAATCAATATTCCCAACCAATCTGTGGCTTCCATTATCGGCTATACTGTACCTGTAGCTTTATTAATATCCTCCTCCTGCATCAGTTCCCACAAGAAGTGCTGCGCAACTAAGTGGGCTCTCATAACGTTACATAGTGGTGTTCGTTTTCTGTGGTCTGGCAACTCTCACCCCACACATTCAGACCATTGAACCGAACGTAATACAAATAAAAAAAAAGAAAAAAATAACGGATGGGAAAATGCAGGGGAACAAGACGGGAATAAAATCAAATACACCCGCCACCGATGACTCACATAATCCTGCCACGAAATCGATCTCCTTTCCATATCTTTCAAGGGCCATGGGAGGGCATATCTATCTCGCCAGGAACTACGTACTTGAGTGTAGGTGGCCAGGATAGTGTTGCTGGGATATGATCTGAGTGCTTTACATCCACGAGGCCGATAACCTGGCGGGTCATCATCGATGGATTTTCATTTTTTGCACCCACCCACTCCGGTCAAGGATGAACGTCACTCATATAAGATGAGCTCTAAACCAACCACCTACGGCATCCTTTTAGGTAGGCGTACCGTTGCCATTGTTTAGGGCGAAGAACTCGTAACTCGTGAGGACACGCAAGACGCAAACGGGCAGGCCAACCAAATTCGAGTTGAGTGACATAAAGTGTGCCACGGCAACAGATAGCACGAGACACATTTGAAAGGCTTTCAGGAAAATGACTTTTTAGAGATAAGTGAGAGAGTGTGTTGACGGATGAGTGACAAGTGGGGTAATATAATCACTTTTTGGAGTAAGTGGTATCAAAATGAATTTCGGAAGTAATTTCTTGTTTCCAAAAAGTTTGGTCTGTACACTCTGCTCGATGGACATCGTTTGACGATTGGAATGGAGTTTGAGAGAATTTTCAAGTGCTATTGATGATTTTATTGAAAGAAGACAAGTGAGTGAGGAAATTCAACAATGGGGAAGGACAACATTTGCGTCAAACAATTTTCTATACCGACTGGACTTTGGGGAACGTCAGTAATTTATGAAATCTGAATTTCATACCGAAAAACATTTCTATTCCCACTTGTTGGATTAGAATTGTGCAATCAAGGAGAATGTCCTTGTTCTTGAGTGCAAATTGCAATCAAATTAAGGGCAGATTTCATTTAAAAGGATTTATCATTTTGAGGGACCTATTTGTTGTGTAAATTGGAAGCCTTCTTATTTATTGGGGAATATAACCTTAATCCAAGGATTCACGCTTTTGACTTGGTTTCAGATTAAACCAATGACTCTCGGTTGTTACAGTTTCAATTTCGTATGCCATGCCCTGCGAATTTCCTTTGTTTGTTTGAGTGACTGAAAGGGTATTTTCAAGTCTTATTGGTCAAATGATACTTTGCAGGCATTTTTACGCTTTTAGAATACATATACAGGAACTGCAGCCGAAAAAAAAATCACCTTTCATAGCTCTATGTCTCTAAAGTTGCTGACAGTGCATCCGTCGTTTTGTGCATCACTTCAGTTAAGCTGATTGCCTTTCATGTCTCTTTCCACTTTGAGGGAATGTGACACAGGGGTCATGCATAGTCATTATTAGGAGGAAATTGACACACATACAGAGCTGTGTAATCAGAGGTGCCACAACCTAACTGTCCGACTGTCACAAATCGTGCGCTAGTTTTAAAACTGGTTAACTGACAAATCCTGCCCTGACCCTGACCCGAAGTTCAATATTTCTCCAACGCTTGAGTTTTCTCCATGGCATTATTATTGTAAGCACTTTTAAACATTACCAGGACATAACGCCAAGCAACATATGTAAAATCCCAATGAGGCATAATGAAAAATTTAAACTTTGTCAGAAGGCGATATAAACCTAATTGGCTTTGTGTCAAGCTGTATATCCGATTTTGCTTGCTTATCAGGCTTGCAATTTAAGTAGAGCATACCCTAACCCTAGAGGAGGAACCCTAGCCTGAGCTTTTATCATCTTGGGCGTGTTGTTTCCAGTCATCCAAACCCAGTTCTCTAACACCCGCGGTTTATATTGGAGTTTCGGTCTTCATCTTCTCCTCAAATCTGGAGGATGGGATTCGAAGACCTTCTTAGCTTGAACGTTTTTGCCCAATTGGTCAATGTGGCCATTTCCCTGTGGTCGATGGTATTTTGACTTCCGATCTACATTCACATCTCAATACACCACGCTGAGTTCGCGGTTGTGTCTTCACCTCCATTCGCCCTTCTCACAGACAAGACCGTTTATCAGCAGCAGCCATTTTTTTCTCAAAGACCCCAAGAAATCGCTTAGCCTTTTCACATATCGCCAATGTTTCGGCTCAATATAACAAGACACGGAGGATAAGCGTCTTGTAAAGCATGATCTTGGTCCTTGGTTGGCAGTTTCGCATCGGTTGTCAAGGGTAATCCTAAGACGGATCTTCGCTAAGATGTCGTTTGTTAAGTTCACGTTCACCCTCAGGGAGATAATCTCCTTAACCACCTCCAAATTTTAGCTGTCGACAGTGATGTTTTGTCCCAGGTGGTGTGTGATGGCTGGATTTTTGCTCGACAGCATATATTTGGATTTGTCTTCACTGACCCTAAGATCAGTTCACCTGTTTTTTAATTGCCGTGACAATTTCTATGACGGCCCGCTGGGAACCCTCGTTGACATCGATGTCATTTGCGTAGCGCAGAAGTTGTACTGATTTCAAGAAGACAGTGTCTACTTTGTTAACACCTACTCTCCGCACTATCCTCGTGAGTACAAGATCGAAGGAGTCGTCGGTATCTCTTTGTCGAAATCCAGTGCAGGTTCCATATGGTTCTGAGATTCTTGAATAAAACTGACCAGTGCAGGATTTGTCTAAGTGTGCAAATTTGGTCTATGGACGATTATTGCCGATTAGTGCGATGCAAAACGGCTTTAGACGTTCACACAGTACGATTGACACGATCTTGAACAGGACATGAAGTAGGAAGATACCACGGTAGTTCTTGAAATAAACACTCTGTAAGAAATCATACAGCGCCATCTACATTAAGTTATTATTTATATCTTAATTTGCCTCGTGTGGCCCTCTGCCTCCGAATTTCCATAACTATAAGTTAATGAACCAAATGTAAAAAACAAAAGAACGAATCACATGGAAAAAATAAAGATGGGCACTTCCGTCACTACGGAAAAAGAAGAACGACGTTTCCTTTCAGAAAACGTGATTAATTAAAATAAAAACAAAAGTTTAGAGCAACAACTCTAAAAAATATATGAGGACTGATAGATAGTGAAGTAGGTATGCGGGTCATACTAACCCTCTACATCCCTCTGCATGGTCACAAATAGGATTTGCAACCCCCCCAAGGATGGGGTTTTGCAGAGGGTTCGCATTCCTTCGCATACCTACTTCAATTTATAACATTTACAAATTGGAACCACTTTTAGGGCAGCGTTCATAGTCTGTTGGGGACATTAGGTCAAAAACTAGAATCCGATATAAGTTCCTATATTTACTTTTACTTAAAAATAAAACCTTCATTCAGCCGACGCTTGGCTAACTAATTTGGAAATGGAGGCCCTGTATGCTGTATATGCTTATACATACTCTCAGAATTGATCACAAGCTTATAAAAAAATGCGTTTCCTAAGGACTAATAAAGATATGAGCGTGGAGAACTTCACTGTCAAACAAAAACAATTGGGAAAAGCATAGATTTCGAAATGTTAGAGAAACAAACAACGAAAAGTTGCATTTGATCAATTTAGTGAGTTCAACTTACTCCAAGGCATCATATCATAGTGTGTTAACACTTTGAGTGGCCTCCTTTTACAGACAAAAATCTTGTTATTCTTCTCGTCATTGAGTTTGCTAAGGTTTAAAAAAACTTTTGGTGGAACTTTATTGCATTCCCATTGAATCATTGCCCACTTTTAGTCCAGCTTTTTAGCCGAAGAATTGTCTATTGATGTGACCATGAAGGTGTTATATTGGGTTTAGGTCTAGACATTAGGGAGACCACTCCAGAATTTCAATTCCATCCAAGGTCTTGCCACTTTGCCTGCATGCTTTGTGTCATTATCGTCTTAAAAAGAAACATTCAAAAACGATTTATCCCATTTTTGCAGATGGGGCTCTAAGTAATTCTGAAAATTGTTCACGTACATCAAAGCCCCCTCCCTTGTAGCACAGGCGCCCCAAAATCATTTGACTATGTCTTCCGAACATACCATTTTTTAAACGGCCTCTGTGTTGGCTGTTTTTCCTTCATTGTCCATACACATTCGTGACCAACTGATCACAATCGGTTTAGTTTAGTCTTATATTGCAATCTTCTTCTGTGTACGATTTGGCGAACGCTTTACGAACAGCCCCATGGGAAACTTATGTGAAAATATGAAATATCTGATTAATTTCGAGAGCCACTGTGTAACGCGGAAAAGAAGTGACTCACCACAACATGAGTACGGTTTCTTTTGGGTATAACATGGTATCTGATCAATTTTTAACTTTCTTGGCTCAAACCCTCACTGACAGCCGGGTTCAGGTGTTTATGTCAAGCTGCGGACAGGAGTTTATACGAAAACTAACTCTTTCATCCTCCGTGACCTAAGTGTCGCGATTCCCCCTTTTCAGCACACAAGTGCAGAAACACTTCAGCTAACATTGGGACATTGGAGGCAGCTAGCGAGAGAACGCGCCAGCTGGGGAATCATTTTGGTTGAGGCTCATGTCCTCCCCAGATTGTAGCGCCAATCCAAGAAGACGATTTCATTTAAGAGCCATCTTTTGAAAGTTTTGTTTTCGAATAAGAATGCTTCAATCAAGATTTAAATTGAACAACACATATTAAGAAAGGCTTAAGAATCCCTGTCCCGTCTGCTGAAAAAACACACCTATAGCGTTACTTCCTTCAGAACTTAAAAAGATTAAATTTGTTCGATCAACTTCCTAGAAGTGCGGCCATAACGTGACAACGGTTGGGGTAAATTTAAATATGGGAACATCCATCGAGCTAGATTCTCCTCTCAATCCATTGGCAAATTCTCATGCAATGCATGCAGTGAACTAAATTAATACCAACTGCAATCTATTCCCCATTCACCATCCAGAACTCGATTGCCCCAACTGTACACGGTGTTGGCATATAATCCGATGTTTCACTCTTGCCACTCACTCCCCCGAATTACCCAAAGAGACTCACGGTAATTCGTTGCAAATCTCACTTTGCATCGTATAAACGAAAGCAGTATCGCAATCCTTGCAAAATCCGCCCCCGAACCTCTACCAAATAATTAAATGAAGCATTCAGAAGGAGCAGAAAAAAATCGATCAAATTAAATCGCTCGCCACACACCGATAACTCCATTGTGCCTTGCAGTCAATAGAACAAATTAATTAACCAATTCGCAATTAGCTATCGGATTGCTGAAAGAGTTCAGGCAGCAGCGCTATTCCGAAACGAACAATGAAAGGATCGACGGTTGGACTTGCGGCACAGGACAATGGAGGAAAAATTGTGTACTGCTGCACGGTGGATGTTTGGATAAATTCAATTGTTCACAGCAGTGCCGTGCCCTTTCTGGTGGTTGGCACGTCATAGACGAGAGTCGGAGGCCTATTCTCGGGCGATGAAGACCGTGTGCAATCCAATTGTGACACAACGAGTGACGACAATCAATAAACTAAGTTAAAATTGTTCGCTGCTCATCGGCTCGGAAGGAGCAGCACGATGCTGGCGGAAGCGCACAACGGCTTAGAGTGCCACAATTCAACAAATAATCCCTGAATGAGTGAAGCACCACCACCTGGATGTGGGATGAATGTTTGCATTCACAATAATCCCGCGCACACGTTGACAGTGAGGCTACTTTGCACTCCCTGTTCTTTCCGTTAAAGGGCAAGGGACCAGCTGAAAGGGAACGGACAAATAAAAGTCCGTAGCACAACTTTGCTTCAATTTGTATTCAGGGCAGAGACTTCTAATTGAATTACACAGGAGGACACAAAGAAAAGAATAGCCCCGACTAGGAAGGACCTAGTCCATGCGATGGAATGGGCCGCCAAGGGGTTGGCCATAAGCCCATGGAGAGGATGTGAGGAAAATCCACTTTATAAATGGCTTTTGTGAAATCGGATAGGATCTCTCGTCGGGACTGCGAGAGCACAATGAATGGATGTTGATTCCCATTGAACGGGGACCAAGAAACAGAATATACCGTTTGTCCGTCCGAGGCGCCCGGACGGGTGGTTGTTGAGCGAAGGGCCGTAAAATATCCGGCGAAGGGTCATTAACACACATTCGTAACATATGAGGACATTTTCATTTCGGTTCTGGACTGATTCCTTCTTTCTGTGCATGTGTTCGTTTGTGTTTTTTTTTCGTTCGCCATCACTCTCGGTCCTCGTCGTCCCAAGCGGCAGGAGTGCACAACAATACCATGAAATTGTCGGCAGTGAAACAAATGAGACCGTTGATGAAGATTGGGGAAGGATATGAAATGAATATAAGGTAAAAAGGGTTTTGCGAAGACAAATGGATTTCGAGAGAAGATTGCTGGAGTGTGTTATCGACTTTGGATTGCTTTGTGGGATTTACTTTCATCCAACGTCGTTGACGAGAGTTTTAATGCGTGTGTGGGGGTGGAAGGCTTTATCAGAGTATGCCCCTTGCAAGGGGTGCATTCGCATCGCTCGTTTTCGGTCAATACGAGAGTGTTCGAATTTGCATCTGGATGGACTTGGGGGACAGTCGAGGAAGTCCTTTGAATGCCTGCACAGATGGGAAGAAGATAATTGATTCACTTTGAGTGGGACAAAATGACTATTGCCATAAATTCACTTCGAATCTAATGCATCGAAGTTTGTTGCGATGGCAACTGTGAGCTGGTAGGTATTTGTTGAGTTTTAAAGGGTTTTGCATTTATGGGATTCTAAGATCTGTGTAAAGTTGGATGAATGTCCGCAGAAGTGGAGCATTGAGAAGGAAATGGTCTGCGAGCTGTGAACACATTGTCCAGCTCACGCAGATGCAGGAAGAAGGTGGCGTCGTTGCTATTGGATTGAAAGAATTTAACTCGATAATTGCACCTAATAAGAACTGTAATTTTCGTTTCAAAAGTTCTTGTTTTCTTTTTATGGTGCTACAGGTCAGTGTGGTATCGTTTGAATCACACAATAGAATAAGAGCCTTACAAACTTTTCCTGTCAGAGCTATGCTATCAGTTCTACACACTACTCATTCGAAGCATTGTTTCTGTAGACCCTTTACTACTGTTAAACGTGTGTATTCTGTTCCCTTTTGACCTAAGTAACGCAAGTCCCCGAGCAGACAACAAACGGGAAACGAATATAGTGCTAAACAGTATTGATTCAAAAGAAATCTGCGCGGTAGGGTCTAAGAATACGAGGGCTGTCTGATAAATAACCGACCTAACCATGATGCACGCGTAACTCCACACACTTCTCCCAGCGATGCTCCCATTTCTGCAACCTTTCCAAATAGTACTTGGCATCTTTGTCTGCAAAATACGAGTTCACGAAAGAGATTGCCTCCTCATTTGACGAAAATCTCTGGCCGCCGAGCGCAGTTTTAAGTTGAGGAAACAAAAAAAGTCGCTTGGTGCTAGATCCGGTGAATAAGGTGGATGCTCAAGCAGTTCGAACCGCAATTCGTGGATTTTCGCCATGGGGACTGTTGAGGTGTGAGATGGTGCGTTGTCTTGGTGGAACAAGACTTTCTTTTTTTGCAAATGTGGCCGATTTTTCGAAATTTCTTCCTTTAGCTTGTCCAATAATGATGCGTAGTATGCTCCTGTTATAGTTTTTCCTTTTTTAAGATAGTCTATAAAAATAATTCCATGGCTGTCCCAAAAAACAGTCGCCATCACTTTCCCAGCCGAATACACAGCTTTCGGTTTTTTTGGGGCCGTTAGTTAGTGGTTACAGTTTTTGGACGCCCAGGACGTTCATCATCTTCCAAGCTCCTGCGACCACGTTTAAATTCAGCTGCCCAAAATTTTACGGTGGTAAACGATGGTGCAGAGTCACCATACACAGAGTCCACTCATCTTTGATTTGTGAAGGCGTATTGCCTTTCAAAAATAAAAATTTAATTACAGCTCGATATTCAATTTTTTCCATTTTGGGGGAATCACCGAAATACACTCACAAAAACGACTGTCAACAGATAATGGTGCAAGATAAATTTCTGAAATTTTGGCGATAAGCTATTATAATATGCACAATTTGAAGTAGAAACTTTTTTTTTTTTTCACTTGTGCCGCTAGCTTCACGTTGAGGTCGGTTATTTATCAGACAGCCCTCGTAGTCTGAAATTTAGATCAAGTTTCTCTTCAGAAAATGTTTCTTCAAAAGCCATTCAACTTTTCATTAGAGGGGAATGATTGATTTTAAGACCTTTTCAATGTGAATGTGAATGTAAATACAGTTTCCGGTTGTCAACTTATTCGCTAGCACACTGATTTGAACACGCCTCCATAGCGAAAAGTGTACTGCTTCCATTTTACTTTGTCAAACTAACTGTCCAGTAATCACATTGAAACCCAAGTTTCTCGGTTTTAAGTTAAAAAAGAAAACTTTCTCAATGCTTTACCCAAAACAAGGTGAATATGATATCGTCCCAACCGCAATTCTGAAGACCCTCCCCACCTTTCTCGTCGACAGAAGCAAAACTCCTCTTCAAGCTTACCCAGTTCGCTGAGAACTTGCTTAGAGAGGAGGCGTTTTTTTTTGCCTCTCGTTCCTGTCGGTGCGGCGGGTCGTTTCGTTGCAAACTTTCCCCGCTTTAAATAGAGCCGGGCGCACAACACTCTTCGTATCAAAGAAAATTAATTTAAATCGAGAAAAGAGGAACGTCCACACTGAAACAGTGGAAGTTTTCGCGAGGAGTAGTCAGGTATGCGTGCGTCGCCTTCAACCGACGCGGGAGGACTTGAGCAACTTCTTCGGCAAAATGGTTAAGATTAAGAAAACTTAATGGAATATTATTGCTAGAGTGTGTGTGTGGGATGAGGGCAGAAAGGGTGAATTCTATGCCAAGCTTCGTTTCATCCTTGCTCCGGCCGGTCCCTGTTCTATATTTTAACCTCAAATTACTCGAAAGTTTCTGTTGAATTTCATTTTCCTCTCTTGTCCTCAACAATTCTCCGTCCGCCTTGAAGGGTCATCACGAAGAAGGTTTTGTGGAGACTCAAGAGCTTAACAACTATAACAAAAACAAAAAAGAAAAAAAAAAACCAAGAAACCCAAACAAACTACACGAGGGGTTGGGTTAGTGCTTCCCATCCCGCCGCCGTGTGGAACTGACTTGTTTCTTTGCATTTCCCCTAGTTTCCCATTCTGTTGCTGCACCGTCAACTCTTGGGGGCTCTTCTGCCTGGCAGCGATACTGCGCCGTGTTGTTGTGTAATTTTCCGACCCCCTGCCACCGTTGTGTGAAGTGTTTAATTAGTAGTTTGGCACGTAGGAGCCAACGTATTCATGTCCTCTTTTAGGTTCAAGTTGGTTTGCTCTGCTCTGCGCTCTGCGGATGAGGTATAGGCGAGGGGTTGAACAAAAGCAGCGTCAGGTAGCTCTTGGACTCCTCAGGTACTCAAAGGCTATTTGACTTTGCCTCAATGGACCATCTTCAAAGTTGGTCATTTCGGAGGTGGATCCAAGAGCTCTGACACTAGTTGAGGCCTGGTCGCTTTTGTATCTGGCTGGTTGTTCGTTTTGTGTATCAGAGCCGGTGGCGTCTGCTTTAGTCTCGCATTTAGACCAAAGTGGACATAGGTGAGGAGAGCGAAATTGCGTTTTTATATTGATTGAAAGGACATACCCCGATGGAACGCAGTTTCATACTTCGGAGGATCGATTTGATTGCCATCCCGCAGTGCTCCTCTCAATCAAACTCAGTCCGGTCGTTTGCAATTAATTATGCTTCTGCCGCTGTCACTCTACTTGCGCCGGATTTATCATCTCAGGCAAGTTAACAATGAAAGCCTCTTAGCGTCACGGTCCATATGCCATTTGCGCCGTTGAGCTCCCGCTTGCATGCCGTCGCCTCCATCGGAATACTGAAATATCATTCCACAATGAAAAGTACGGCACGGACATTGAATTATGGGCCCACCGCCCGCTCCCGAAAAGCGCACGGAATCAAGATGGTGGTGTGCTCCATTCAGAAACGACGGCGATAGACTCTGTGAAATACAGCGCCTCAGGGAGGGAGCATACTCGTAAAATGGTTTTCGGAAGTTCCACTAACATGCACTGCAGCGCAAAAACAAAAGATCCTTCGGGCGGTCCTTCTTTTCGATTCACCTCCACCCCCCATCATATCCCCACAAGAGGCACACATATTTGCTAGAGGAGGCACACTTCGTACGTTACCGGAACCGGCACGTAGTCGTCTTGTTCTGTTGTCGTCGTCGACGAACGAAGCAGCAGAGTCTCAATACCACTCTGACTGGCAGTGTCTTCCCGGCCCGCTTTCCGACTGCCGACCGCCTCCCGGTTGTCCATTAATAATGCAACACAATTAACTTTAATTACACGTTTATACTGGAGTCATGTTACATTGTCGGAACATCCTTTTCATTGGTGGTGTGGCGAGACGTGGACAGCGACGGTGCGCGGCGCGCTAGCAATTGGATGTGCCTTGTAAAGTGCTCGCTGAAATGGAATGGTCTGCCACCAGTTCTGGCTGGCTATGTCCAAGCCCATCCTCGCTGGGTGGAGGGGGGGGGGGGGGACACCGGCCAACGGGCACAACGAGCAAATACCATTTGTAAGGATTTCCATTCAGATAGATGGCAAAGG
Source organism: Eristalinus sepulchralis (assembly GCA_944738645.1). Taxonomy (NCBI): domain Eukaryota; kingdom Metazoa; phylum Arthropoda; class Insecta; order Diptera; family Syrphidae; genus Eristalinus; species Eristalinus sepulchralis. The sequence continues at coordinate 30,964,056 of OX122885.1, read as the reverse complement.
ATATTGTGCGGCGGTCGATGATAATTAAAGGATGGCCCAGAAAGCCAGCGGGCTAGGGTAACAAATGAGACGTTGTGCCTGGAAATTAGGTTGCAGACAGAAGATTCTGTTGTGATTTATTGTTTCCTGGTGACGGCAACAGTGAGGAGGTGGGCTTGCGGATTGTTCTGGGGATTTATTCTCGTTATGGACGGGTTGTCGAAGCGGGATGTGCCCGGAATTGAGAGGAGCTGTATGAATATTTCACAAGGCAGCGGGAAAATTGTCAGGCGGGCTGGATGGATGGAAGGTTTCCTAGATGCTCACTGTGCTTGACGAGAAAATTGATTTTCAAGGCATTTTGAAAGATATTTTGTTAATTAATAAAATATGGATGTTCTTACAAGAGAGGCAGCCTCTTGACCAACACTTTGGACCACGACTGAGAATCGTCCTTCTTGTGAATGACAAATGAAGAGCAAAGCTTTTAATGCGAGTCTTAGACGTCTGAAAGGTTTTCATTTTCTGTTTAGCACTCCCGGTCATGGCTGTGCGCGAAGGGAGAGAGTAGTTAATTGAAAAAAAAAACAAACAGCGAACGTTTTCTATCCGGTATGCAGAGCAAATGGCATTTTGAATGACTTGGCAATCTGGTATGGTTGAGTTATTCAAACCGATGGTGGAACAGTGAATTTGCGACAGAGCTGGATGTCTGAAGAAGATGATCGGATAGAGGGCTTAGGTACATTCCACTTGGACGACATTAATTCATACCGATTTGAGGAACAAAGCGACAGAGTAGAGGGTGGTCCAACCATAATGCACGATTTAAATCGTGAGTCACTCCTTAACGTCAAGTTTTTTTTGCCAACTTTAATTGACATTTTTTTGGTTCAGTGTTTGGCAATTTAAAATTATGGAGAGTTACACAAGTCAGCAGTGCGTCTAGGTTGAATCCTTTTAGGAAAATCGGGTTTAAACCAAAATGCATTTCGTGATTTTGAGAAGGCACCCCGTTGGATTTTTAACAAGCGGAATGGCCGCATCTCTTCTTCTTCTTCTTCTTCTTCTAGTGGTGCTACAGTCCGGGGTAGACCTAGGCCTCAACCAACATGCCTCTCCACTACAAGTTGGTTGAGGTCCTTCTCCACTAGTGTGCGCCACCTTAGCCTAGGCCGTCCTCTGTTGCGTTGTCCATGACCGCATCCCGGCAAATGGAAATCCACAAGAGATTGTTGAAAAATCGATGCATCCACAACGAGTACTCTTTGGTGCGGTTTATAAGCTGCCGGCATCATCGGGACGTACTTATTCAAAAATGACGACTGCCAAATAGTTACCGTGAATGGTGTTCGCTATCACAAGGTGATAACGAACTTCTTGTCGCCAGAAATTGAGAACATGGACTCAATGGTGCCACTTACCACGCTGCCAACGAAAAAATGACTCTTTTGCGCGAGAAATTCAATGACAGCGGTATCTGCCGTCGTTGCGATGCGACGCCGTCAGATAAAAGTGGTTGCCGCCTCCGTTGACCGCGTAGCGGTGTGTTTTATATCCTTCGCGAAATTCAAAAAAATAAACTGGGGATCAGGACGTAACTTCTTTAGCAATCGCTCGCGTTGTGGTGCTCGTGAATACCAATAGTAACCACAGCACGAGCCATTGCTAGCAAAGATTACTTCCTGATCCTCAGTTAATTTTTTTGAGTTTCGGGAAGGGTGCACAACCACACTGCCATGCGGGCAACGGAGGCGGCGACCACTTTTATCCGACTAATCATATGAAGGCGTCGAAGGATGCGCATCCACTTTCATCCGACTGCTAAGGATACCAAAACAATACATGTTCCAGTATCTTCGGTGGTCGATGTTGATTCTAAACTTTTTCGTCGTTTCCAGGATCTGTCGCAACATTATTGTAGCCATTCAGAAACCAGACTTCAGGAACCTGGTATATTTCTGTTGAACGGTAACAGACCCTCGATTGTTTGAATCACACTCTGTAGGTTTGAGAATGAAGGAAAGATCGCAACAAGGACCACAAATTACTCCAAATACCGGAGTCAAAGTAACTTGAAGCCGAGTGCATCTCAAGCAGCGAATCTTCTTGGGTCGTTCGCACAATGTGACAGAAAGGATCTCGTTAAAGAAACAGGATGTTCCATAATCAGCGCAGTAAAAGAGGTGTCTTTCCTGTTGATAAACAAATTCCACTCACAGGACATACTTCCTCTGAACACATTCAACCAATGAAGAGTAGAGTTTGTGCCCCAGCGGATCAACTGTTTTGAGCAATTTAGGAAACAGTCCATCCCATCCGTCAGTTTTGTTCGACTAAACTGTTGGCAGAGTTCTGTCCATTGCCTGAAGGCGATATTTGGATCTTCATCGACTTTTAACATTTTGCAGAAATATTTTTTTTAATTTCCCCCGATTTCACAGCACATCTCGATTTGGTTTTGGTCAAATATTAATATTTACATCCTTTAGACAATCGGTTTACCACACACACTACCACAACTCCTGCCGCTCCTCGTGTGCATCCTTGTCGGACAGGGCATTAAGTTTAGTTTAGGGCATTTTGCCTTGATTCACTACAAACAAAAAGAAAAGGATAATGGAACGTAACATATACGATGTACCAGATCAGACCTGATTCTAATCAAAAAATAATTACTCTTATGTTATTTCAAGACCGGGCCAAGCATTATTGTGATGGCCAGGTGTGACAAGGATGTGATGGGATATTCCAAGCAAACAAAACCGTCCTTCTCTCGGAGTCAGAGTGCTTGGAATTGTCCACAGTAGTTTATGAATCATACTTTCATAGTTAACTGCACTGCTCTGTCTCGATTTATGTTTATTTTGACTCGAACTCTCTGCATGCGATGGGAATTTGGACATATTTGATTAAAACGACAATGAGAGTCGATGAAATACAACAAGGGTTGTTGAACATGCAAGTTTGCAAAGCTTCTATGGTGATTGTTGGGCCCCCAACCGTACTGGCCCTTAAGCCCAAGTTATTACACATTTCCGAAGCAATCGATTTTGGGAAATATTTGCGAGCAACAAAGGAAACTGGAAGACGAACAGCTTGAATGTTGTAGTTTTAGGAATGATTTGTGAGTTTCAGTCTCAAAAACCTATTCTTCAGTGAAAACAGAAATATTGTTCGTAGTTTCCAGCGAATGAACTGTAAGCCCTCAATTATCAGAATGGCCTGATCAAGCAGAGTGCATGAATAATTCAGCTTTCGATGTTCGAATCTGAGTCATTGAGAAAACGCACTAGAGAACGTCCTTGCCTACGATGGTGCATCTTTACAAACTTGATGTGCACCTCTCGTTAAAGCCACCAAAAGAGGGAAACAGGTAGAGAAGCATGCAAACGATCCTAGACTCCTGAAAATGAAAATTTAAGTCGTTAAGCAACACCTCTAAACTGTCTCTTGGGCATCGCATCAGTAAGCCCGCCTCAAGTTGTCGGTCGTAGAAAACTTGTCCTAACCCGAGAACATCGATGCAAGGACTGTTCCATAAACTTAAGCCATCATTCTCCAAACGGCTTTAAAAGACACAAACAGAGATGATAACCACGAACAAAAAGAATTTGACGCCGATAATACTCCAAGACCACAATCTATCCCACGCCCACCTCCCCTTTCTCAGCTGTTTCAGTCGAACATCCTCATTATTTTGCATCCTTAAGCCAGGACATAGATTCCCATCGATTTGGGAAAATTACCCAAATCAATCCAAATAAAATCGCAGTCACCTTCCACTTCGCCTCGCCCACACAGCGCCTGAAGAAGAGACTCTCACCATCGCCCAGCGACAGGCGGCGGCGGCGTCGTCGTCCTTTTACAAAGCTCCAAGCAGAAGGAACCCAGCTGGAAGCTGCTCAGACACTCAGAATCTCTGTACATGTGTGCACAACTCTTGGGGGATTGAGTTGAATTACTTGTCATGTTGTATGTTGCTGTGTGAGTTGTGTGATGCGGCGAAGGGCGCATACCTACGCGTACGCGTGTCTGTTGATACTTTAAGGATTCAATTCCATGTTCAAACTCCATCTGGGATTTGGAAATAGAAACGAATGTAATGCCGTCGACATGATAGTTTTTCATGGCAGCCCTGTCATTTGTTGTTCGCTCCGTCTCCTTCTTACTCTCATGCCCTCACCCGCTCAGCGACCCTCGACGTATTTACTCGTATAATCCTGTTGAAAAGTTGCTCGTTAGATGAGCGAAGAGGTTCCTCGAAGTTGTCTCCTCCTTAACTTTGAAAGCAAATTGTTATCGTGTCGTTTCTCGAGAGACACGTCGGCGGCAGCGTTGGCGGCGGCGGCGGCGCCCTACCATGCCAGCGGGATGAGCGGGGAGATCATGCTCCTTTCATTCCTTTCAATTTGCCACCGCTGCAGGACGAAGTGACTTGTGTCTTCGTCCCGGTGACAGTGCCTGCAGATGTGTGTCATAATGCCTTCGAGAGTTGCCATGACAAAACGCTTCACATTTCTCAGCTTACTTAGCAGCACGGATAACGTCAGAGGTCGCAGCGCCTACGGCGAAATGAAGTTGTTGGGGCAGCAAACTAGAAATGCACTGAAGCGCTGTTTGGTGGCGATTACGGCGAAGGGAAGAGACAAGTAATAACTGCAAACGAGTTGATTTGGCTTATTGAAGGCAGAGACACAAGAAGTTTTTGCTGCGGTAGCGTCGGGGAGAACATCATTGATGAAGTGTCCCATTATGTTGACGGTGAAGTGGCGGAACGTCACACTGGATGGGCTTTGTTCACGTTGGAGAACAAGAGGAGGGAATCGCGTTAGTTTGGATAAAATTACGCAAATTCTTTGCAGCGCAATTCGCATTAACTTCTCAAGTGTGTTTTGCAATGTCTTTGTTGTTAGAGAATGAAAAGCTGGGCAGGGAGGTGTTCTTTTTCCAGAGAGTGAGGGCATGCTGAGATCGACGCATTCAATTGAGGTGATGGCGACGACAATGCTATGAGTGCGACAGACAGCACTTTATGATCTGATGTCATTGGGATGATGGGGTTTGGAGTATACTCACGCGGCAAGGAGGATGACGCACAGAGGAGGAATGTGGAGGTTGTGTTTGCTGTCAGGTTGTGAAGGAAAAGAAAGAAAAAGGTTGCATTTGTCATTGGGCGATAAAAGTGGGTCTTTCGAAAATTAAATTATGTCCTTTTTGATTGTTTTCGTTTTTCTTGATGTTGCATGAGATGAGTCAAATCAAAAATGCTTGCTGAGATTTCTAAGGTGTCACTTAGTTTCACCAATTTATAAAAAAACAGTTGGTTGCCGAGTAAGCACTTCCAGCGCATGGTGATTATCTGAATGCAATGTCCGGTCTTCGTTCTCTATCTGTCCAGCTGTATATGAACAGTGCACACATTACATCTGCTGACGAATACCGTGTCTAAAGCCTTCCTGGAAAGCCACAAAATCCCCAGGTGTCTGTTATCTGTTATGCACCTCGGCTTACGAACAAATGACAAATACATTTTTTTAATTGTCAATATTTTCATTCCATCCCACGAACTTTATTTAGAGTTAATTGTGGTAAAATTTGTTAAATCTAATTGGATGGGGAGGGGCTGTTTGCGTGTTGACTTACTTATAACACCGATTGTGGTATAAACCTACAGCCAAGTGGTTGTTTTTTGATTCACTTCAATTAGAAACCATGTGGATTACCTGCAATTAAGAAAAAAATAACATAAAACAACGCGTAAATATTTAAAACATCGAAAAACAAATTCAAATTGAAATGCACGTGTTTGAATTATTTTATTTGGAAAACATTGATGGCGTGGTTTTTGAGTCGTGCCAGAACTGCAAATGTGAAAAGAGATGAATGATTGAAAGGTCATTGTGCTTTCCATGACAACCAGACTTCAGTTGAGAGCTCAATGAGAGCTTAACAATTCACTCACTGAAAACTATTCAACTGAAAGAAATCATTTTCGTTAGAAGTCTTGCAGTTTATGATTTCGCAGAGTTTTGACGTGAATATTGATTGTGTCATCAACGTTGAATGATGCAAGTGTAAGCACCTCTGACAGATATCACGCTGACGGGTGGATTTATTGAAAGAATTTCGGATAAGCCATGCATGCAGAATAACATCATCTGTCATCTAGAATTACATTAGAAGCAGTCGTAGAGCACAGATTCAATATCTCGTTGACCTTTCTCTATTGGCTGTATCGAAAGCAGGAGTTTAGGAGTGTTAATAATAATAATTGAGTGGCACCACGGCCCACAAGGGACCAGGGCCTAACTCTCCAACAACCTATTGTGCGTGCTACAGTTCTCTAACGAGCAGAGGACATATACAGTTTTTTGCCGACTCCTTTGAGAAGAAACTCCAAAGAGGTGGTGCCGTGAAAAAATGTGACGTGTCCCGTCCGGGAATCGAACCTAGACCGTCTGTGTGTGGTTCGACGCACTTACCCACTACCCCACGGCGAGTGCTACATAATGTTTAAAGAGCAAGTGGTGAGGATGACCATCAAAATCAACTGATCAATCAATTTTTTGATTGATAAATTTGCAACGAAAAGTCAATAGAAGAGCCTCTAATTCGTTGCGAACTGTATTACTCAATAAGAGCTAACATTTAAAGAACCTATTGTGCTGCGACTTGGTTATACGGTGATACTGAAAATTGACACAATTGTCCAAAAACTTCCTTAAACAAATGTTTACCTAACGAACAGGACAGACAGAACAGAAAAATACATCAAGCTGTACAGAACGAAAGTGGTCGGCGTAGCGATTCGATTATTATTAGTGATTCAATTATTATTTTTATTTTCTTTATCACGAGTGGAGCGGGCTTACAGTTTTATGCTAACTCCGCCTTAAAAAAAATACTTTCTGAGGGTAAAACTAACACATTTATAAGTGAAATTGTTTGGTGTTTAAATAATGATCGCCAATGACAAAAAATACGTTCAAAAGGATGAAAAAAAAAGGAAGAAAACCGAAACTAACAACCGCTGATGAACGACAAGTAGTAAGATTAGTCAAACTTAACCCGTGTATGACCGCTAGGAAAATAAAAGAGGAGTTAAATTTACCCGTGGCAACATCAACAATAAGAAGAACCTTACTCTGCCTGAAGTCCCAGAACAGTACCACTACTGTCAAAAATTAACCTGCTAAAGCGAACTAAATTTGCGAAAGAACACCTGAACTGGGAACCTTTTTAATAGCGCAATATATTATGGACGAATGAATCCAAAATAGTTTTATTTTGTACATTTGATCGCAGGCAAAAAAAAAACCAAGAGTTTCGACCGGTGTGTACTATCAACACTGTAAAGCAAGTCGGAGCAAAAATTAAATTAATTTCCGATTAAGGTACTGGCCCCATTTTTGGATAAAACCAATGATGACCGCCGGAGTTTACATCAGCATAATGAGAGCAACCATGCTACCTTACGCAGAGTGGAAAATGCCGCTTAGATGGATTCTACAGCAAGACAATGACCCCAAACATACGAGCAAACTGGCCAAAGTAATGGTGTGGCCGCCTCAGACTCCAGACCTGAATCCCATTAAAAACCTTTCAACAGCTGTAAAGAAAGCTGCATGAAGCTTTCCAAAACCCAAAAATTTAAAACAGCTATGAGATGTTGTGCAGGTTGCGTGAAAGAATATCCCTGTTCAGCGAGGTCAGTCCTTAATCGACCCCTGACGCTGTACTTAAGAATAAAGGTTATACGTCCAAGTACTAACCCAATAACAAAAATTGACTTAACTTGAATTTTAATTCATATTTATGAATTTTTGCACTTGGTGTTAGCACAATCCGAAAGTCAATGTCAATCCGGATAACGGGCCGTTTCGAAGTTCAGAATGCACTTATCTTGTTTATGGGTTTTATTACTGGTAGAATAAGAATGTTGTGCAGTAAATATGACGCCTTTGCAAGACGGTAGGAAAAAATTATTAACAAAATAGTGACAAATAGTGCTGTACGTCAGATTTTTCATTGTTTCAGTCTGTTTGTTACAATATCCCTATATCCTGCATTTGTAAAACTATTTGAATAAAATCTTGAAAGTCATTAACATTGTAAGAAATGTCTGGATAACTGTGCATATTTAAGATTGGGGCTTCTAGCATGCATAAAGTCGGATCAAACACAAATATGATCGCATCCTCAACTATGATAGACCAACGGACAGATCTTTTGAAATTTTAAATGCCGTTACAGAGATATTAAGCTCCAACCTTTTAAAACACAACCCACAAATTTGAAAAAAACATCAGAACTTGCATTACAAGCAATTTTCCAACATTGCGTCGGGCATTCAGCCCGTCGCAACAAATTTGAAAAAAACATCAGAACTTGCATTACAAGCAATTTTCCAACATTGCGTCGGGCATTCAGCCCGTCGTCGACGTCGAGAACATTACGAATTTTTGACAATGAAGCTGCATCAAGGATCAATGTTTATCGATGGAATGGTGAATTCAACCGAGGTCGTAGTTCACTCCAAGATAAATTTCCTGAATGTCGTCCAAAATCAGTTGTTGTTCCGGAAACCATTGATGCTGTGCGTCAACTGATATTGCAAGATCGTCATGTGACCTATTGTGAGATTGAGACAACATTAGGCATTAGTGGGACCAGCATATATTCAATATTGCATGACCATTTGACCGTCAAAAAAAATTTGTTCGCGTTGGATCCCACACAATTTGTCAATCGCTCAAAAAAGGCTCGTGTCTATTGGTCGAAGGAAATGCTCCAAAAATACGATCGCGGTGCATTGAAACACGTCTATGACATCGTGACAGGTGATGAATCGTGGATTTACGCGTATGAGCTCGAAAGTAAACAGCAGTCGACTGTATGGATGTTTCAAAATGAGCCAAATCCAAAAATTGCTCGCGCACGAAGCACTTCCAAACAAATGGTCGCCTGTTTTTTCGGAAAAACTGGACATGTCGCAACCGTACCACTAGAACAACGCAGAACAGTCAATTCTGAGTGGTACACAACCATTTGTTTGCCGGTTGTCTTACAAGCAATCAGGAAAACCAATCGCCGAAGACGGATCACTCTTCACCAAGACAATGCGAGCTCTCACACATCGGCTCAAACAACTGCATTTTTGAGCACTCAAAACATCGATTTCATGAGCCATCCGCCGTACTGCACTGAATTTTACGACACCTGAAGAAGCGGTTGATGCGTTCAGAATGCATGTTCAATAAAGCTATTTTCGATGATTAATATTTGTTTTTGTTCTCTTATCCCGAAATATAAAAGGCAACCCTCGTAATCATCAGCATCAACATGCGAAGTCTGTAAGTCTACACACAGAATTTTAACAAAAAGTAAAGAGAATCAAAAGAATCGAAACACACTTTTTTCAGTTTGACAGGATATGTGCATGGAAAAATTGGCAACTTTGGAAAAATTGAAAAACAGTTGACTTTTCCAGTTTTGCATCATTTAAGATCAAATCTCGTTTTTTGGAATGGGAAAGGTCATAAACATTTTAGGCGACCAACGAATCAAACTGAATGCGTGCTTGTGCAATGTGCATGGGTATGGTGCGGGTATTGAGTGCCGGGTAAGAAAGTGAACTTGTTCACAGCTAAAATTTGGTGCAGCGCAGTATGACTGGCATATGCTATAGCTGCGCATGTTTATATTCAATTCTCAGTTCTGAACAACTTGTCAAGTGGCATATGAAACATTTTACAACTAAATAACTGATGATTAGTATTTTGAAACATATGTATATGGACTTCTTTTATCAAATGCTGTTAAAAAAAAAACGAAACCGTCTCAGTGGGAATTGTACTCCTCCTTGCGTCATTCATTTTATGTTTTCATTCTCTATATCGTCAACAATAATCAACCGTAGGCGATTCCATCCCCAAAGTCCGGGTCGGTGGCATCGATTTGAAGAAAGTCATCGACGGACTTGCGAACAAATTCGAATTAAATTTTTTTCCTTCCAGATGTCACCTCGACGGTGATACAATACTTAAAAAAAACTAAACAAGGCCAAGCTTTTTAAGATACCACTCAATTTATGAGTGCTTTTGCTTTCTCACGAGTGAAGCGGGCTATCAGTTTTATGCTAACTCCAAATGGTAAGTTTGGATAGTTTTTGTAGACTCTCTGGAGAGCAACTCGAAAGGGGTGGAACAAATGAAGTCAAATTATTGAAACGCCAGTTGAAGGATCGAATATCGACATCTCACTTAGAAGTTAGAGCAATTACTTTTCACACCGCGGCAAACAGTGGCCTCGCAGTGGTGAAAAACATTCAAAGTGGCATATTTTTCTTATGACGCGGTATAAGGTGTTCATTTCTATAAATATGACCAACTCGAAAACAAACATGTTGCTATGCTTTCAAGTGATATTCAGTTCATACAGGTCTCTTAGAAACCCTTCTTTTCAGAAACAGGAATTCAAATTAAATTGAAGTTATTTGTCGTCAAAAAGTGAACTCACCCTCCCCGTCTTCCGATTTTTTTGAGTCGGTGATGCATAGCTTGGTTCAATAGGACCCAACTTACTTGAAGGTCTTCCTTTAGTGAGTGTGATGTGACACACATGAACGCTAAACACGATAACCACATGAAATCATGCCCGAAGCTGAACAAAAACAACAAAACGTTATTTAGGGACCTCCGTTATATTTCCGTCGTAAAAGAGCAATGTAATCCGACCCCCAGTTCACTTGTTTACCATCGCACTGAAAAATTCATCGAAACTGATTCGACCATCAGAATCGGTGTCGACTTCGCGTATCATATCATCGATTTCATCGTCGGTTAACCTCTCGCCAAGACTCGTCAGCACATGCAGTAGCTCGGATGGTGAAATGAAGCCGTTGCCGTCCATGTCGAAAATCTTGAACACTTCTCTCAGCTCACTTTCGCAATCCGCCTGCCGCATCTTTCGTGCCATTGCGATGACAAATTCGGGGAACTCAATCGTCCCATTGCCGTCGGCGTCGATTTCATTGATCATGTGCTGAATTTCGCCTTCGGTTGGGTGTTGGCCGATGGTTCGCATAAGAGTGTATAATTCCTTCGTTGTAACCGTGCCGTCGCCATCTTTGTCCAGCAATTGAAATGCCCTCTTCAGCAGCTCAAGTTGGGGTGGTGTGAATTCTTCGACCATGTTTGATGTCTTTTTTTGGGATCCCTCTGTTTGAAATAATTTGTTTTTTTTTGAATTGATATCTTGATTTAATTTTGGTATCTTTAAGCTTACAGTAGACTAGAGTTCTTTCTTGGAAGTGTTTGGTTTTGTACATTTATTTGTAGTCAAAGTTGTTAGTTTTGTAGGTTTGCAAACTTAGTTTAGTCCAAGAGTTGAATTGTTTTTACCACGACTGTGATTCTTGAGCCTTTGACGACAATTGACACGCTTTTGACGGTCTAAGCCTTTGGGGATCATTGACACGAGGCCTGAGCCTTTGACGATCACCAGGATTGGTCGGACAGCTGGATTCCACGACAGGCAAATGGAAAGACACTAAGGCATGTACCATTATTTGTTTGCAATTGAAAGTTGTTCTTACAAGGGATGAAAAATCGGTTGATTTGGGAATTTTAAGCACGCACTATTCACATCGTCGGCTAGACGAAACTGGCAACTAGACCGGCGTGGCCGATTATACGATGGGAAAGCGGAACTGAAAGAAAAGTCAGATCATAGGATCACCTCTTTGAAAAAAGGCTTCAGAGTTTGTAGTAGTGTAGGGTAATACTATTCGTGGGAGAAAAACAGCACGCATAAGGCGAGTAGTAGCTGAGAGGCTTGATCCCTCTTTCTCGGCGGAATTTGGTTTGTGTGTTTTATCCCTATTGTTTACACTGTGGAAGGTTTCTCTCTGTGATTTGGTAATCCATAGTCTTGTGGTACGTTCCAAAAGATAACCATGTCTAATCAAAATTTCTACTTAACTAGCCTTCCTGATGCTTGAAAGATGGTCCCGTCGGGGGATATGTTTTGCCTCTTGCATCTCATCAACCGTAAAACGTTCTTTTTCGTTGTATATGACTTATTACAGCAAACATATGGTTGACGTGTTTGAAAGCTGTCTGCCTGTGCCCGTCAATCTTTTCAATTAATAAGATGGCCGTTGAATATCGATGCGACCATTAGACGATTTTTGATAATGGACACGTTAAAAAACACTTCATAGCGTTGGCTGTAAATTCCACTTAGCCTATTCAGTTATCGAGATGAAATGTACTCCATCTTGACGTAGCCAATGTAATCACAGATAGGAAGCAACGAGCATGAAGCAATCCTCAAGTCATACACAACCATACCCACTGCCATGCCGTGCACTTGGTTAAGGTTTCCTATTTTGTACTGCAGATTCCCAATATCTTAGCAGACTAATGGAAGATTGGTAGGGATTTTTGCAACACGATGCCTTTAACCAACAGCTCAGTTATATACTTTGGGTTGTTCATTGTGAGGATTGTTTCTTCAACAAGCGTTTTTGACAGGCCAATCGTCACTTGTATTAAACTGCTTAGTCATCACGGAAGGACTCAGACCACAACAGCCTCTCAAAACTGTTCAGCTGTGTTACGAAAATTAACGAGACTAGAGCACCTTCAGCAGAGAGTGTACCCGAAATCATTCTCAACAGCTTGGGAATGTTAACAGACTTTGTGCTTCTTGAGCTTCAAGCACATGGCCTCGGTGAGCAATGGTTTCAACAAGACGGCGCATTTCATTTCACTTTTTGCAGGATCGTGCGATATAACTCCTTTGGACTGCGTTCACTTCTTCTTCTTCTTCTTCTTCTTCTTCTTCTTCTTGTGGCGCTACAGTCCGGAGTGGACCTGCGCCTCAACCAACAATCCTCTCCAGCCAGCACGATCTTTCGCCAGCCGCCAACAGTTGCGCACTCCAAGTTGGTTAAGGACCTTCTCCACTTGTGTGTGCCACCTTAGCTTAGGTCGTCCTCTGTTGCGTTGTCCCAATGGCTCAGATTCGAAGACTAAGGATATATAGAGTCTCAGGTCCTCAAGAATAAGCCAATAACTTGGAAGCCAACATTGATTGTTTTTTTTTTTCACGAGATACCAGTTGCTATGCTCGAATTAGTAACACAAAATTTGACCACCTTAGACGGAGTATTGGCTAAAATTTCCACGCTATCATTTTCGATAAACAAATGCCAAGAATTGTTCTTTTCACTGATAATACAATTTTTATATTCACTTTCAAATTTGCGTGATTTATTTTACATTTTGGATCAAACCTCGCGATGGATCACCCTTCAATTTTCTTTCTCGGTGAACTCTAAACACTACGAACTTTAAGTAATGTTTGCCAATGGTTGTGACTTCCTGGTGGTTTCATAGACAACGTTGTTGAACGTCGAGTAATATTGTCTTTCCTTGAAAGTCGTATCTGCATTTGCTCAGTCGTAATTTTTGTACGGGTCTATTGCTAGCTGCCACGAATTTCCCACAACAAGTAAGTTAAGGTCTTTCTTAAAATGTCTCCCCTGTTGTGTTGTCGCAAGAGTTCCGGTAAATCTTCTCGACCAGGAACTCAGTTTCTTCATCATTTCAAGATCATCGCGTATGTTGGCAGCTGACGGAGGGTCATACCTCCATGGTCCTTGAATTTCGCCAGATCTTCTGAAGAATGATTTTGGATATTTACACGTCGCTTTATCTAAAACCTATTTTTTTATTTTGAAGGGCTCGGTGCAACTATGGTCGTAGTCAAAGCCAGACAAGCAGGAGGTCTGCCTGAAATAGGCAAGCTTATGTGAGAAAGCACTCATGCTGATTGCATCTTCGTTAAACAGAGAAAAAATGGCCATGCCAAATCAATAAGATTCAATCGCACTTGCTGACATTCCCGTGTCTGCCTCATCACCGCCTGCAACAGGAAAGAACACATTCACCAGCCTGACTGATCATGGCCACCATCAGCTCGCCGTGCCGGGAATGCAGACGATTGACTTGTTTAAGCGCGGGAACTGCAAAACACCTCCAGGCATACATAATGCATCCGCGAGCAGTCAATTGAATTCTCGAATTCAGTAAATAATCGACAGACACAATGCCGCTTGTTTTTCTGCCTTTTCCCCAGCTTTCAGGTGCGCAGCGCACATGTATGCCACTCCTCAGCGGGCAGTATCCTCCTCTTGAGGGCGATTTAAAATTCCCCACACACGCGATGGCGGACACTCGTCCAAAGGCAGGAATTGCAACGGCGGCGATCCCATGCATCTCCCGCGGCAAACGTGTATTTCATTCATTTGCATCTCATTTCCACGCCAAAGAATCCTCAGCTAAGTCCAATAAATCCGATCACGAATCAAAGAGTGTATGCATGCACGATTGCCACCGCCGCCTCCCATGAATCATTAAGCCCCCGTAATGTTGCTTTATGCATTTACACTTGAAATTTATGAGCCTCCGCGCCTTGTTTCCCGGGATGCCATCAATAACCTCCGGGGAACCTGTTCGCACGAGTTCATTCCCAGGCTGCGCCCTCTGGGGCTCTCAACAATAAATACTTCGTTCCAGATGTGCATTTAATTGCGCGCCGCTCTCCGGCTGCCGGGCTTCTGCTGGATGCACCCAGGGATCCCACATTAACTCAGGCGATATTTTAGAAATCGTAAAAGTCGCTTCGGGTGAAAGACAGCTCTCTCGCCAGCCCGAGCCGCAATCTAAACAAATTAGTTGCCATACATAACGTCGATGGGGCGATAGCGTGCAGTTCCCTGTTCCCCGTTCCGTCTCGTTGGTGTGGCCGATGGTGTTGCAAGGAGCGGCTTACGGTGCTGATTTACAGCCGATCGACATTTGAATTTCATTTTATTTATCTTCCCTGGCATCCAGATACTGTGCCGTCCTCCCTATCGGCGTCGTCATCTGCATCCTCATTGCCATCGCCACATTCCCGACGACGTTGATGGCGTTGCTGCGCGGTGTTGTTGCCTTTGCTCGTGTTGTTATTGTTTCCTTTATTGATTCCAATGAATGTGTTTTTTTTTTTTTCTGTCGCTGGTGCTGGCGTCGAATCGGTTTACTGGGTCCGGCATCCGGTTGAGTGTAGCTTGTGAGCGGACTTTTGCTCTGAGGCAGGAGCTACTGAATGCAACTGCAGGCGATTCCCAACAACACCAAACAGCGATATCGATTGCGTTGAAGACAAGCGACACCATTAATTCGAAATGAAAACATCTCCACATAATTTTTAGCCCTTCGCTTTGTTCGACATTGTTGTCTGGTGCTGGGCGATGACTGAGAAGGAGAGCGACGGAGGTAGAGGGACTAATCTTCCCAAGGCACCGATCAGTGGGCCCTTTAGGGCTTTCAGAAGAGCTCTACACTTGTTTGATGGTGATTTGAAGGACTTCTAGAGCGGTTGCAAGTTCTTGTGAACTGGAAGGTTTCGCGACGAAAACAGGCGGTCGACCACAAATTTGTGCCTCTCTCTGTGTTCGTTTTATTGGAATGTTTGTTGTTACCTACTGCCTGAACGCTTACACCGTTACCTAGGGCAATGTTTTTGGTAAGGTTTGCGGATACTTATCGGTGTTAACGGTCTGTGTGTCGTTCTTAAAGGACTTTGGGGCGACATCAGACAATGTCTGGACGCTTCTAAATTGATATTGTCCCAATTTTGACAAATTTTCCTATTGACGTACTTACTTATTCCGGACTTAATCGCACCATGCTGGCTGAATGCAAATAGTGACTCCGACTTTAGTCCATTCAGTGAACGCGAGTCCCCGTCTGCGATCGTTCCTGGGCCAGCTGAACATTGAATGAATACAAGTGGAGTCACAACACAAAATTGGACAAGTTGAGCTCTATGAAAAGTTGAGTTCTTCTAAGCGCTGTGAAAACAACAACCTGGAACATTGGCAATGTTTTCAGCTGCTCCTGCATCCCCTCGACGTACCTTTGGACCAATCGACTCAGTGGGAAGTTAATATGGCGGAGAAACCAGAAAATCGCTCAAACAGACGCCAAAACAGACTGATTATGGTCACCGTCATAAGTCAAACTTCAGAAGTCTCTGTTGGAAGATCGAATAAAACTTCAGGGTAAACCTGAACTTCAACCAACATGCCTTTCCAGCTAGCTCGACCTCTCGCCAGCTTCCTTCAGTTGCGCACTGCAAGTTGATTGAGATTCTTCTCCAATTGTGTGCGGGATCTGAACCTAGGCCGTCGTCTGTTGCGTTGTCCCAATGGCTCGCATTCGGAAGACTTTTTGGTACGGAGCAGTGTTGTCCATACGCTCTTCATGGCCAGGCGCATGCCACCGTACAGCCTATAAAGTTCGTCGTTAAACCATCTCCCCCAGACGCCGTCAAGGGCAAACAGGACCAAAAATCGGACGCAGAATTTTCCCCTCGAGAAAGGCTTCATCGTCCGCTTTTAGTAACTTTCAAATGTCCGCACCGTAAAGGAGGACTGTGATGATCACGCTGTCATACAAATTTTAGTCGAAAAGTGGGCTCTATTACACGATTGCCTCTAAAGCGCAGAGAAGCAGCGCTCGACAAGAGTGATTCTGCGTTTAATTTCGGAACTGATGTTGTTGTCCTTATTCAAAAAAGGCATCGCAAGCTCTTACGAGTATATTGCTTTAAGATTCTACGCGAATCTAGCAGACATTATATGGACCAAACCCCAGGACGAAATCCCCTCCACATCGGAATACGGCTCAATTTATTTATATTTTGTATTGTAGCAGGAGGAGGGTCCTTTTCCCTTTCACCAATAAGAGAGAGGGGATGGGGTTGATCTCTTTACTAGCATAGATGAGTTTAAGGTGGCACTTCCCACTACACATAGGTGGTCCAAATCAAGGAGACAGAATGGGGATGGGGTGAGCTTATGAAGAAATTCGTTCCCCAATAAAATAATGGGGTATTTGAGGATGTTGGCTTTGGTGAGTTTGTTAGGACTCCTCACTTCGAATCGTTCGAATTGTCGGTTTGGGTGCACTTTCCGATTCTGAGTAGTAGGATTGGGGTTTGACTTCCTTGCGGCGCCGCTGAGCTGAATTTTCGACTCTCTAGTGGCTTACCGCTTGCCTCCCATCATTTTTCTTATCGCAAGGCGTACGCATTTTGCTCTCCACTTTTGTCGACTTCTTTGTAAGAATCTGCAAATCTCAGTCAGTTTCCCCAAAACTGAGAAAGTTTGGCGCATATCCCTCACTATGCCTGTCGGTACAGTCTTTCTGACGAAGAAAATTTTGTAAAAGGAGTCAAAAAGAAACTCAGGCAGCAATTTCAAAAAAAAAAAAAAACAAACTCACAACCACTGAAATCATTGTAAGGCCCCTCTGAACGGCAGCACCGATAACAACATGTGTATCACAGAGCACAATAGTGCACGTTGCTCTCGATGGTGACGATGTGCGCCCATTTCAGAGGGCACTGGATAGAGATAGCAAGGATGCCGCCGTGGAGTGGTGCAGTCGTGATATAACGATAAATCACAGCGGTCGGGAGAGTTGCTGTCAGGAAGTTTGTTGTGCATGGAAGCATTTCTCGCTGCAGCTACAGCATCCACAGTAGCAGCAGCAGCAGCAGCAGCAGCAGAAGCGGCACCATCACGACACAACACTATGCGATCATAAATAAACCATCGGATGCATGCAGCCTGCCAGTGTATGCTGTTCGAGCACACGAAGCTAATGTCCTCCCACACACAGCCGCGCCACAGCATGATGCAACGAAAGCAATGTTATCGCCGTGCCATGTGAAAAATAAACATCTCCGTAGTGTGTGTGTGTGTGTGTATTTATAGATGTATGCACGGCAACCGGGTATCTGCACAATGAGATATGAATATGCAAATGAGGACGACGCAACGCACAGATTGGGCCGATGTCGACGACGAAAGACAAAGTTAGCACCTAACCCCGGTGCGCGGAGGGGGCTAATTCATATTCGGAGGCATACGCGGTTGCTCCCAGTGCACTGGGATTGGGGTTCTTTCCTGCCACCGTCAGTGCCTCTGCGTTCGCTTTAATGATGTCCTTCCTGACTGCCTCCTCTCCCATCCTTGCCGTTTTATCCGAAGTAATAACTTGTGTAAGCAGTACCCTATGTTCACTGGTGCTGAGGCTCTAATTGGATCATAATCAAGTCCAAAGAGTTTCAGTGAATGGGGTCGACCCTTTGCTAGCCGTCTCAATTTACGATTTTCCGCTCAAATTGACGCGGTCATAGCGGGACTAATTTTATGCATCGCATGGCACTACAGGAGCGGACGTACACAAGGGCACAACACTCCGTTTCCTTTCGTCCCTTCGGCGGCATTGTTACCAAAATAGAAAATATGCGTGGCCAACGAATTTCGGGCTCAGTCGGGTTGGCTTTCAATGCAAATATGCTCGTACGTCGAGGAGTCGTTTGCATCACAAAGTGGAACGTGTATAAGGGTCATGAAGGACTACAACGTACATTTCGATCTTGAAATTAACCAAGAAGGCCAAAGCACACATGGGGAGACCTCGGGTTGTGGTAGTCAAATGCGAACGGGTGTCGGAACGGAGTGCGCGTTTTTTGGGCGCCAGACTGGGGCTTATAGTTGATTTTCTGCTTTTTAACATGCGCGGGATTCCAGCTAGGAGATAATCTGCTGCTGGGCGGATGTTCAGTGGTTCAGTTCAGAGTAGGGAGGAGATACGCATACAGGATTGAAACTAGAATTACAGAGCGATTTGGTGATTGTTTGTTTCAGACTTTGGATGTGAGCCGGGTTATGGATAACTTTGCGAGAGTTTCAGGGCAACTGACAATTTCCTGGAATATCTATGCCACACAGCATCAGTAAAGTTTCAGTGGCTCTGTACTTTCGCCTACGGGGTTTGAAGTTTTACGGAACTAATTTGCAGGCTGGTCATGTTGGAGGCATTCTTAATAGGTATTCAGCTTCGTCAAAGGCAGTGTTTAACGATGTATAGGTCACTGAGTACAAGGTTCCCTCATGACAGGGAGATACACAGGTCCACTTAAAGAAGGTAAACTTTGTTTGTATGGTAGAAGGGTATTCAAAAAAAACTGCATCGGTTGTTACCAGAGCATCAATCAGTTACGTCACGAGAGCAGAGAGAAGGGCAGTCTAGAGATGGCCTTGTCTTGTCTGTATTCTATTTTTGGTCCTTAACTCTGGCAGTGAGGGGGCTGAAATTTCATTGAGCCTCAAGCAACAAGCCACTAAAGCAAATGGGGTCCAGCTCACGCGAAGTAAGTTTCGCAGCACCGAGTTGATGCACCTGCTGAACCTAGGAGCTTGTCTGTTATGTTGTGCCTCTAGCTGAGGCATTTTCAAAACTGGCTCGGGCCATTTTATACATTTCCATTGATGCTTGTCTGGTCGTATGTAGTTCTACAGTTGGTACCTTCGTATGATTCGTGTCGAAACTTTTCTTATAAAAGCACAAAATCGTCCTAATACGTGATCTAAAGCGTCTATAATTCCACTTCCGAGAGCAGGACTGAGATGAGTAAGGTGTCAAAGTCAGCTTGGCCTGAATTGCAGGTTTCCTCGGATAGCAATGGACTGAGACGAGTAAAGAGGGATTGCGCTGTAAAGATTAAGCCTAGCAACCACTTGTTAAATGTCTTTATTTATGATTTCCTTCACCACCTCAATGTTCTTACGACTTATTGTGATGGTCTGTTCGAAATTTTGTGCAGACGGAAAGAGGTCTGAAATTCCGAAACCTTGAGTTCACAAAACTTAAGAAATCCGTAAACAAGTAATAGTCCAATCTACTCCTGTAATGGAATGAATGCTCCACAATACATACTTCTCTGAGATACTTCTTAAGCATTTCGGCCTTTCTAGATTCTAGATTCTTAATTTTCCAACCAATCCGAGTGATCTATTGGTGCAGTCTAAAGGGTCGTCGAAACCAAAATACCACTCACGTGCTTGTCTCGGATCATACAGAATAACTGGTATATGTATATTTGCATAACTAGACTATACTCAGCTGCGTTAAGCAGTGCTACAAGGCATCTGACCAAAAATCCCTCTTCCATGTTACTGTGGGACAAATTTTTGGAAGGACAAGTTTTGACACTTTTCGATCTAGATTGTTGGTCGAGGAGTTTACTTTTGTAAGATTTTCAAGGGATGAAGAGATCAAAACCAAGGCTGTGCTGGTTGTCACGTTAAGCTCATTAGAAGGTTTGATTTTGAGAGCAGCATTGATGCATATGAACACTGTGTGCTGTTCCATACATCCTCATACATCCTGCATCCTACCGTGGCCTTCATTTGTGTTCGGTTCACCTTTGCCCTACGACCTGGTAGGCTGAAATTGCAATAGTTGCCTAAAAGATGCGTTCAACGATCGTTCACCTTCGGACATGAAACATGTACTTATTGTGATCAAATTCGTTTCCGTTGTCATTCATTACTACCGACTGTTAACGACGGCATTTAAGCTGAAGTCATGGCCTGTTGAAGTATTGAACGTCATAGAGAGAAAATGTTGACGTTCATTTGGCCATTAAGGGTGAAAAACAAAATTGTTGAAATGGCTGACTCAGAAAGAAACACTGTATGTGATTTCTTTGACGTAATTTATAACCAATTTTGGGTGATATTTCGATCATAATATGACTTATATTGTTTTTTATACGACTGGAATTGGGATAGCGACACAAGTGTCAAATCCAAAAAATCTTGGTAGGCAATTGACGTCGCCAAAACGTAAAATTATGTGACAAGGCAACTTCGACCCTATCGCTTCGAATTGACTTGACATCTTCCAACAAAATACGAAAGAATGACACCTTTCGACCAAAGAGCACACCAAAAACTTTTTTGAATGGATGTGGGGGGGCAGCTTTTTTATAACGCGTGGCCTTTCTGAGCCCCGTATGCGACAATTTTGTTTACATACCCATCGATTCGAAAAAAAACTGATTTTAACATGTCTGTTGTTCTAAAGGCCAAGAAGCGTATATTCCGTTCGTTGAACTTTAGTTGAAGTTGAACTTTACAAGAATGGAGAGGCAAACCCAAAATATACGTTATGAGCTCACACGACACGTATAATTGCAGCGAAAGCTGGAAAAAATGATAATTTCCGATCTTTAGCAACACTTGCATGTTGTAACGCCAATATTTTCGACCAACCGCGAATTATGACGATACACACACCTCACGCCATCAGCAACGCCTTACGGTCTTTTCACATTTCTTCACAATTTTACAATGACCATAATCATCGTGTAAAGCGCGAAAATGGCTTTTTAGTAATTAGTTTTAAGCATTTTTACGTATAGTTCGATTGTTTTTCACTCCATTGTCGTAAATGGCATACACTCCTTTAAAATTGTGATACACCGAATGACAGCTGAGCTTAGCAGGTCTTAAGCGCCAGAGCTACCAACTTGAAACCACAAATTGCATAACCCTATATTTCGAATGACATAAATGTATTCCTTCATTAAAAATAAGAAAGAGTTTGCTTTAGCTATTCCGCATCACTTGCAAGTTCTCTCCACAAATTTAAATTCTCTTCAACTGCACTTTGCATAGTACATCGAATTTAAATCGACCCCACGTCCTCTCTCGGTTAAAAATAAAATAATTCGCAAAAACAAGCACAAAGTCGGATCTCTTGCAGTTTCACTTCCCGTAATCTTCTCGCCGAGATCATCTAAGCATTAAGTTGAGCGCAGTCACCGAGAAACCGGATATTCTAGTTGAAAGTTCCTCAACCAACCATTCCCGCGCTCATATCTTATGCTGCACTAACTTTTCAATTTCCGATTTCTTTTCGAACGCGCCCATTCCACCCATCGACACTAACGCTCAGTTTGTTTTGCCAGCAGAAAACTGAAACCAGGAACTGAAACGCACGCAGTCTGCAAACTTGCAAAAAGCCAACTTGCACTCAAGGAGATACAACTTCCTCCGACACTTAACTTATTTCCGCCACAGCCTTCAACTCGGCGTGTTAATGCAGAATGTATGGAAGCAAAACTTTACCTGTCATCGACAAGTGTGCAACCTCCCTACACTCATGTGACAGGTGACACCTGCCTGAAAGGAATTTAACGGTGTACCGAAAACGAAATCAATACCCCCGCGGGTGATGTGCAATTCAATCGGAGCTCATGAACTCTTTAGTCGGCGCCTCTGCTCTGCTGCATATGGTCCACGCTTGAGGACGTGAGGTTTGTCGTAACGCGTTCGGGGAGGGAGGAAATCCGAAACGTGGACACGAGTATGGAATTTCATTGCCCATCAGCGCGTTCGAGTGTGGGCCCTCCTGGGAGTGCAATTTTGTGGAACGCACATCCCGAAACAATGCCGCAGGGAGTTAATTGGCTGGAATCCGCGATGTGTCCTATCGCGCGTCACACATAATGAGTTGGTGCTACATGGCAAAACCCCAGGGAGGGGGTCGGTTTCGATATGCGTATGTTCCATTAACGGGCGGATGCGGAAAGAAGTCATGAGAACCGTGAGAAGCGAGGCGAAGTCATTCGGAATGCAACCACGCATGCAGTGCCGGCTAATGAGAAATTCCAGAGGCACGGCCCTCCGATCCAGTGGCACTCCGGCAGACAACGTCAGCCAAATAATTTGAATTTTAATTGGCCTTATCTCTCTTTTGCCTCCTCCACCTACACGCACACCAGCATTATGGCTCTGCCGGAGCACACATGAGCTCCGATTGACATCTGATTATGGAAATGTGTAACTGGAGCAGACAGCAGCTCTCTGGAGTCTGTCAAGCGTTCGGTCGGCTGCGTTCCCAGGAGGGAGGGCAACTTGTTTGGATGCCAGGCACGAATCCGATGCTGGGCTGCGGAATGAATGAGGCGAAGGTTATGCCTTCTGGGGGCTGTAAAAGATCTTGATCAGTCGTAAAAAAATGCTTTTGAATTTTGATGGCACACAAAGTGGCAGGCTTCTTGGATTTATGGCTGTGATGGCCGAATGGTTGACCCTGGGACGGTCTGGTCTGGTGAACTTCTTGAACCGGGCTCGTTCGAGAAGATGCCACTGGGATGGATGTTGTAGCCATTTGCACTTCACTTCGGCTACATGCGTTTGTGGGCGGAGCGCGTTGTAATCAAAATGGACATTATCGTAAGATGATCCAAACGGCCGCCATGTTTATGGTTCAAATGAATGGCGCGCCATTAAATGCCTCTTTCAAAATGCTGGAGATCAAAGTTAGTACAGAGAGGCGTGCCACGCTTGCCCATCAACGATGTGATTCCAGTTTGACCG
This sequence comes from Eristalinus sepulchralis, assembly GCA_944738645.1. Classification (NCBI taxonomy): domain Eukaryota; kingdom Metazoa; phylum Arthropoda; class Insecta; order Diptera; family Syrphidae; genus Eristalinus; species Eristalinus sepulchralis. The sequence goes on along the minus strand of OX122885.1, from coordinate 30,940,775 downwards.
AGGGGACGAGGCATATGATTGTCTGGGACGGAATGCTGCATTTTGGCAGGTGACCTGTTTGTTTCCTGATTGTAAGCGTGAACTTTGAAAATCAATGATTTTCGAAGTATTTTACTGACATGCGTTATGCGAGCTTCCGTTCCTGCCTACTCTTCCAACTTAGTTCTGGCAATACTCCTGCCATTGGAAAAGAATTGACTTGCTTGACGTGGGTATGCAGAATCCTGCGGAAACTCAAAATTAAAGAAAGTTCAAATTTAAGAACGTTCATCCAGATAATCGCCCATTTCAACCGACTACGTGGACCATCCCAATCAAAATGTCCTGCCATCGCAGCAAAACGATCATCCATCTTGGAGCAGTGACAGCACATCTTCACCACCAGACTTTGGAGTGTACATATATCAAAGACGAACGACCACGCCATTCAATGGATTTCCTCTAATGAATCCCGAAAATGCATCCTTCAGCTGCCCCTCCCATCCCCACCCCAGACATCGTATTTTCTCGCTCTTATCACCTCCTTAAAATCACTGAACAAAAAAAAGGAAGGAAGCAAGAACTTTCTACACAAAACGTCTGAGATGTCAGCTACTTGAAAAATCTCTACCCCACCAAAGATAGAGAAGGAGAGAGGAAGAGGAAGAACGCTTTTTACCCCGTGTCTCAATGGCCAAGTTCCAGGTGCGCCCATTCGTCGCACATACCAGACCGAGTTCCATCCCAAAATTGAATATTCCCCCCACCGAAAGGGTCAAAGTTTTAGTTGACCAAAAACTTGGACGAAGGCGTCACCAGTTGTTGTCTCCGACCAGATGCCAACTCTTGCCCGTCAATTCAACTACACTTATCATCCAAAACGAAAAGCTATTCTGCCGCAAACGAAAACAAAAAGCGGACGAACGGCCCCTGGAATGCAGGATCAACATTCCGCCCGTAGCCAACCTATGTCCCACGCCCCGAGTCGCCGAGTCATTTGTTCCCTGGCAATGTAAATCTATGAGCTGAGCCGTTTTTCATTTGACTCTTTGAAAACGGTTCGCTCTATCTCTGGCATGGTGTGCTTGCGTTTGAGGGCGAAAAAGTTTTCCTTCCTCCGTTCCGGGTTGCCACAGTGACATGGACGACGGAATTGATTTATGCGATGCTCGGCGAAAGGACTAACGTCTCTTTTTCACTTCTACCCCTTAAACCCCACTGACTGCGATGGTGATGGTGGTGGCAGCGGTGAGGGAGTTTAAGCTGCTGGAACCGAGGATTGAGCATGGAATGCCTTAAATCTGAGTTAGCAGCGTTTTATCATCGGCCAGCCCAGACATTGTTCGTTTCCCCATTAGATGGAGTGATGTAGACGGGGTAGGAGTTAACTGGCTGAATGACTGCGTCCCTTGGTAATGATGGATTGTCAGTGGCGGGAAAAAGAAGCAGAAAACTCCTCTGACCGAAGATAGCCGCGTTCGGCTGTGGGTTCGCGTTTATGTGTTCGCTCAATCCGCTGAAGACACCAAGTCGCTGTGTGGGATTATTACTCTTCGGCGAACACGAAAAGGGTCATTCGTTGGCTGAGTTATCTTTTTTTTTCTTCATTTTCGTGTTTTTCACGCTGACAAGGGGAAACATTTTTGTAGCAAATGCCTGTGACATGGATTTGCGATGGTGACGATGATGACGGATGTTTTTCTGATGACTCACGTTAAGCTGGGAGGGTTGTGCATAATATTTATAGAAGCTCCTGTTTATGCCGTTGCGATATTTTTTGATAGAGAATTGACATTTTCATTATTATGTAGAGTTTTTGAAAATAATGAGCGGCATAACCAATGGTGCAGAAGGAGGAGAAGAAAACGAGGCACAAGGAGCACAATTGGATATTTTAAGATCTTAGATTGGACTGCGAGGAAGGGGACAGACTGTACAGGAAATTCGAAAAGAACAGGAGCAGAGGAAATTTCAGAAACCAGCATCAGGCCCGCATGTTTCACTAAATGGATCGCGGGGGCAATGCACGCACGAGCGACCTCGAGACTCACTCATCAGGAGCTATTCCCAAGCACAATGGACTTGATCCGACTACCTCGCCCTGGGTCTGTCGAGTGGTTGTCTACCTGATGGAAATTCATTTAAGGTATGTGATGATAAAGGGGACCAGCTTGGCCAAGCTACATTGGGTAAATCGAGAAGCAATTTGGGATCTATCTTAAAAAGATTTTTGCTTCCAATGGGGATGACTCATACGCTTCGCGACTGCTCTCATCGTGTTTACAGGAAACCAGGAATTTCGATCGAAATACAGAAAATTTGACTACTGCCACTACAGGTGCCACAGATGAGCAGTTCCAACCAATAGGGAGACTTATCCCTTGGTAGAATCAATCGACACCCAGGATCGTTCTTGTCTTCGCTGATGAAAAGCATATGCCCAGCTGGATTATAACTAGCTGATCCCAAGTCTCATGCCACATGACCAAAAATCTTAAGATCAATTCAATTTAATAGAAATTTGGCCATGGCGTTATTTCCGCATTTTTATATCCATATGGTTTTTCCCATTTAGATTCCAAGTCCAACAATGTCAAACTTACAGATTGGTCCCAACAGCCACACTTCACGTTTGCCCAACTCCTTCAGTCGTCCTCGACAACCACGGAGAGGTACACAATTGAGTAGCGCGTCAAGATTGCTGAAGCCTTTTACGAAAATCGGCGTATTTCGTCATTTTTTTAGTCAGCATAATCGACCATAGAAATTTCACCAACCGGGTCTGTAGAAAACGTGAAAATACAATGCTCGCTCAGTTCGTCCTGTGTAGAACATTTGTGTTGCTTGCGATTGTGTGGCAGAAGAGCCACCAACCATGACACGTCATCGTGCCCCCCAACAATTGAATATCTCACGCTTACAGGATTTAATTGACTCAAAAGCTTAAGCCTACTGACCATTTCAAACGTCGTCAGTTCACCGAACAGATAGAAGTGAATTTTTTACCTCAGTGGATTCTTTTCCAAGCAGAATTGCAGCATTTGGACAAATGAGAATCCAAGAGTGATTGTTGAAAAGCTGATGCATCCACAAGGAGTGACTGTTTGGAGCGATTTATGGGCTGGCGGCGTTATCGGGTCATAATTCTTTGAAAATACTGCTTTACCGGCCTCATTTCATCTTTAAAAACTAGGTCGATAACGGATCTCAATATCACGAAATAAAAGGAGACTTTCTTAAGCTACAAATTGAGAACATGGACTTGGATGAAATGTGCTTCCAACAGGATGGCGTCACTTGTCACGAAACAATGACTCTTTTGCGCAAGAAATTCAATGGCTCTGTTGTGTCATGTAATGGTGATGTGTATTGGCCGCCACGATCATGTGATTTGACACCATTGGAATTCTTTCTTCGGAGATATTGAAAAGGAAATGTGTACGTCCGTAAGCCAAGAAGACTTCAAGAGCTAAAAGATGAGTTACAACATTGAACCTCAAATATGTCTTAGACTAATTGAAAATATTGATCACCGGATAAAGGTATGCCACCGAAGCTGTGACAAGCATTTGACCAATATTTTCATTCACACATAATGCCATAGATTTAGAATTTTTTTTATTTGCAACTATCATCATGCATTTTCGTTGGATCACCCTATATTATTTTAATTCTCATCACTAGGTCATATCATGATTTCGTTTCCAACTCACTGCTTTTCAATGCACGACTGCGTTTAATTAAATTTCGAACGATCACTTGTGAAAAACAGCGAATATTGAAATTCTCTGAGTGGATATACCAAAACGTATGTTGAAGCCAATAGACCATAAAGCTCAGGTTACACTGGGAACACATATTCTGAACAATAATGAATCTGTCCTTAATTAAATTTCCTAGAGTGTACATGTGTGCGGCTCGCTTTGTGCGAAATGAAAAACTTAGAAAGGAGAAGGATGGACTTTGTTAATCTGCGTTTAAAGCCTATCTCCGACCTTCAGACACGCTTCGTGGATGACTTTTATACGGGATAATAAAAATAATTGAGTGGCGCTACGACCCACAAGGGACCAAGGCCTAGCCTCTACAACAACTTCTCGTCTTGTGCGTGCTACTATTCTCTTATGAGTAGAAGGGACCTACAGTTTTTTGCCAATTCCGAAAGGCGAAATTTGAGAAGTTTTTCACTTGAGTGTTGTCAACAACTCGAAAGAGGTAGTGCCGTGTAAAAATGCGAGGTGTCCCGTCCGAGAATCGAACCTGGAACCTTGGCGTGTGAGTCGCACTTATCCACTACGCCACAGTGACCATTCTGTTGGGTGCACTTAAATCAAGAGACTGATGTCCAGTGAGCCGGATTTCGGAAATCACTTTACTTTTCGGACAAAAATGCAAAATTTCTTATTGACATCAATTTCTAATAAGCTGGCGGTTCCCAAGGATTCTTTCCTTATGGAGACAATTGCGGAACAGTTGGGATCGTATTTCCTCCACCTTTTCTTTCATACATCTGTTACTACAGTCGGCATATGATAGATTTAGTCTCTCTCCCTTCTACTCCTTTACCTCCGCTCAAACGGAGAGTGGATGTGACTTCCCCTATATATCCGTTTTAGGCACGTTTATTAGACATGTCACCAGGTGCTTGGATTTCTCTATCTCTCACAGGTCTTACAGATCACTGACTTTGAAATTGTTGATTTTAAGGTTTCTTTGAGTACAAAAACCTTTAATTTGAAATTATTTGAAGTAGGTACCTTTTAGCTAGGCCAGTATTCCAAGAGGTTAAGAGGCATATTCCAGAGGCTTTGCAATGCCGATCCTATAAATGGTGACAGTGCGCTCGTTATGAATCCCAAATTAGAATGTATCGAACCAGTTTGCAACATATTGACTCTGCAACATTACCAACAAACTGCCGTACGAGTATTCATAACCCAGCAGCTTATATACGAAACAGCAGCAGACAATGTGAAAGTACAGCAGCATAATAATATCAATGGTGTAGTGCATTGAGCATACAAGAGAGATGACGCGGCAACAACATCAACACGGCACCTAACAGCTAAGAGAGAGTTTCCAAGCATCCCACGCTATTCTCACAAATATGTTATTTTTACATAGCCAAAATGTACAGTCTGATTTAGGTAAGCTTGCCTCGAAAACAGACATTAGTTTATTATAAGCAATTTGTTTTATTGAACTAAAATTTATAACTCGCTACTAGAGACTGCTGGCGAGAAATCGTTCTAGCTGAAGAGGCATGTTGTTGGTTTAGGCCATAGTCCACCCCCGATCTGTAGCGCCTTTAAAAGAAGAAGAAATAGAATGGTTCGAGTGCCTTAAGTGCTTCCTGACTGTCGATATAGATGACCCTATATCATACCCATCGGAATCCATTCAGCGGCTTAACGAACAGCCATAATTTCCGCTTGGAAAACATTACAATGATCTGGGCTTTATTAACAGTCAATTTGTTAAAGTGGATTTTCATTGAATTCGAATCGAAAAATCCAGGAAGACGATTCTTCTCAAAACTTGTGTTTCTAATTCCAGTCGACAACGTGGGATGCCTGTAAGAGGACAGTAATTGGTGACGCTACAGTCTGTTCTTCGACATCCTCTGATGGGGTGGTGTTCATTATTTTTCAGAATTTCATATTTACAAAAATATTCACTCAGCAATTAAGTTCCCCATCAGTACCGCCTCAAGATTATGAAATTTCCTTGAAATGCGAAAATATTTGCACTGTTTTGCCAACAAATCTACCCACCAAGGAAAAACAGCACTTCGCACAAAATTGGATTAGAATTCCCGCCGTGAACTTCAACAAATTTCAGACATCTTCACATCATGTCAGCAAAATGCCTTGCGTTTGAGTAATTTTCCTTTAATTGGATAAAGATCGTCGCAACCGAGGCTCAGATGACAAACAAGTTAAGGGGAAATTCAATTTCTCCACAAATCCAATCACCATCCTCGCCGTTGAAATAAAAAACGAAACGGGCGGCAACAACGCGTATATTTCTTCCAAGACTTTCCGAAGGACAGACGACTCTGTCCCGAACACTGCTTGTTTTCCGCAAGTGTATGCCTGTCAACAACGGTGACTCCCGAACGCAGAAAAACGCAAAAAGGAAAAAACACACAAGAACAAGTCAGAAAACGAGAAAACATTCGGCCGGCCCGTGTCATGCTCAATTATTCCCACTTAACGAAGCGTAAATCACTGCCCACAGAAGCGACCAGCAGGGCTATTACCGCACACCGGCAGCAGGGGCACTATCAGCATCGACTTTGTCGCCCGAAAATGAGTCCAATTGAATCCGTGCGCTAAGGGAAACTCGCACACACACACAAGCGTTCGCGTAAATATTAAATTTCGTGCTCAAAAGGACGAACTCAGCCACGGGTGGATGGACGGATGTAAGAATCGAAGCTGCATCAACAAACTCCCCCCTGCACCAAGCGTATCAACCGCGTAATGATCTCAAAATTAATGAAATTGATGAAGTGCACCAAGTCTGACGATTATCATCACGGTTCTGGTTGCCCCGGCAGAGGCTGCCATCATCTTTATGCTCTCGCACAAAGCGCAGTGCATCCGCGCCAACATCATCATCCGCAGGAAAGACGAGAGATCATCGAAAACGTCTCATCCACCCCTCGGCGGCGACTGCTTCATTCGAAATCATTCACAGACGCGAACCGAACGAATCGCAGAAAGAGAGGGCGAGAGCAAAAAAAGAAAACCTCTTAAACGAGGAACGAAATTAAATCGGAATTTTAATTGCCGCTTCACACCGCCCTAATGAAGGCATCCTCCATTGGCAAAACAAACTCGAGGAGGGGGCGGTGGCGGTAAACATTTTGCAGGCGCCTCTAGGCCCGTATTTGCTGTGTGGAGCGACGAGCGCACTTGTTGGGTGAAGATGTTCGCTCATATTTGGTTCATTAGACTTGAAGGCTGCAATGCATCACTTGGTTTTGCAGATGGAAGGGCAGCGATGCGATTGAATTCTAAGAGAATACACTTTGGTGCCGCTTGCCTAGGTGCACACGCTGAATGGGATCGATAAGGACCAGATTTCGGTTCAGTGACATATGTATGGCTTCGGTGTAGATGAACTTTGGCTAACTGAAATCTGACTCTGGCTGGTTATGTCTGATTTTCACTTGTAGACTCTAATGTACGAAAGACTCACAGCTCTGATGATTACAACTGGGTCCTGCATACGTTGAGGGTCCTCGCGTAATAATCCAGCATAAGATAAGTGGTCTACCAACTTGATGATGCATAGGCTAGCAATCAGAGAGTCACAAGGAAAGGGTAACCTGAATGCTGGGAAGGAAACTGAATCAACACAATTTTAAGTATGACTTTATTTTGACGCCATTTTGACAGTTAGGAGTAACACATCAGACAAGTGGCCGCTAAAACTGGGCTGAATCCAATTTTCAATCATCAATATCAATCAACCCCTTTTAAAGTTTTCGTTTGTCTGTTGGCATGTGTCTTAATGACATCAGTTGTTACGTCAGTCACTTCGGCGGTATATGTTAGCCCGAGGTAGGTCTGGGCCTCAAACAACAAGTCTCTCCATCTAACCAGCTACCTCGAATTTCGCACTCCTAGGTGGCTGAGGTGATTCTCCACTTATGTATGTTTGCCATCGGGTACGTGGGAGTCCTCTATGGCGTTGTCCTATTGTTTGGGGCATCAAGGACCTTCGGGCTGTAGCAGTTTTGTCAATGCGCTCTTTATGGTCTAGCCATTTCAGGCTAGGCTCCGCAGACACATTGAAAGAGGTTATGCAGTGAAAAAGTGGTTTCCCGTTTAGGAATCGAACCTAGATCTTCTGCGTGTGGGTCGACGTACTGTTTTGGAGCCGAGATGGGCAAATTCCTTCACTACCTTGAAACTATAACTGCCTAATGTGACGTTCTGGCCGAGGCGTTGATATTGTGCTTCCTTCCTCGATGACAGAATACACATACATACACAAATACACATACACAATTGAGCGTAGTCAGCAACTCGAAAGACGTTAACCGAACCTGGTACCCAACTACGCCAGGGCGGCCTCATCTGACAATACTATAGCTTGTGTGAAAAGTGACATCTTAAGCCTGATTTTGGGTTGTTTGTTTATCAGGCCTGCGACCCATGAAGGGTCTGAGCCTGAGCTATATCTGCTTTCCCTTCTTGACCTCCAGTTGTCAAGACTGTCAAGAGGCTTCTCCTCCATTCACCTTCCTCGCAGACAGGACCATATATTCGCCGCAGAATTTTTCTTTCAAAGCAAACATGAATCAGCTCAGCCGGTTTGCTTGTATCTCCACTAAGGTGTCCTTTGTGGAGTTCACGTTTGCGCCGAGGTAGACAAACTTCTTAAATACCTCAAAGCTTAATTTTGGTAGAAGACGTTCATAAATTCGCATGTGTCCTTGAATAGGAAATTGTCAGAAAAAAATCTGACTATGTTGCATGACAACGCAAGACTCCATAGCTCACATGAAACGGTACAAAAACTGTTGCAGTTGAGATTTGGATACTTCTCCAAGGAAGTATTACATTTTTCGCAGGCTGACGTCGTCCTGTTGGTCCTAGAAGCCTTTGAAAGTTTCAGTTACAAGCCAGTTGATTACAAATTGCAAAGTCCTTGATCGATCGATCCTATCTTGGCGGGAGGTCAACGAGAATACATGGCATACACACATTCCTGTAGCGAATCAGCACAAAAACTGTTGAAAAATTATGTATGCAGGCAAGAGAACGTAATCCTACATAGCTCAAGTCGCCGGTTGTGCAGAGGGATAACAACTTGCCCACCTTGTTTTGAAAGACCTCCAGCCTCGAATTTATGAACCGCCCTTTAAGGGCGTCGCGAAGCCACTGCTTGGAAGGTAAAGAATAGACACAAGTGCAAACTTTACTAGTTGTACCAAGGGTTAGACAAAAGTGACCACTGGTACCTCCTCTCCCTCTCTTCTTCTATACCTTCGGCCCTTGCTGTGACTTAATTCCGATCACTTAAGGATACGAAATAATCCATTAAAGCGCGGTAAATAAAAAAAATAACATCACTATCGCGGTCATAAAAATTTGGAAAGGAGACGATAACCGTCTGTATAAAAACCAAGTCATCTCCGTCGCAAGACTTGCTTTCAAGGCAGGGATTAGCAACGAGGAGCAGCGTGTCAAGGAGCAGTAAGGATGGAACAATGTCCTAGCTCGGACCCAGACCGTTCCTTTTAAACTCTCCCGATGAAGTAACAAAGCTGAGGCGTTTTTCTGTGTCTAAAAAAAATAGCTGAATAGCTGGAAGGTATGTAAAACCAATGGGCACTCGTTTAAATATCGCATCGAAAGCGAAATGAAAGAAAATCCTTCTCCCCCCCCCCCTTGATGAGCTTAAATGAAGGACTATTCGTAGGATTTCCCAAATATTTTGAATCACACAAGTTCCCTTGCACAGTTCGACCATGACTAGATGACAAGAAAGTGATTAGAAAAGTAGTTTCCCAAAGGGAAGGGAAGTAAAAGAATGTCCTAATGACAACGACTGGTGTTTCACCCTCCGTTTGCCAAGATTTTGTGATCATTTGCTGCTAAAAATAGCATTCCACTTCCATTGCCTAATCAAAGGACCGCCAGCATCAGCAATCTGACCCAGATTCGACTACAGGCAAGTTTCCACTTTCCCGCTTAGAACTCACAAAAAAAAAAACTAATTTCCCGCAAAACGAGAAGCTGGCGCATTTCACTCGCCTCACTCATTAACATTTAATTAAGAGACATCAAATAGACAGAGAGCAGCAGGATTTCACTCTCTCGCCCAGTAAGCCGATTCCCTTTGGCCTGCGATTATCAGTACTGTTCGCCGGGAGACAAAAACTCGCCAGACACAAATCCTTAAAACATCTCATCAGCCGTCCTTTGTCCCGTGGCTGCTGAAGTAATTCATCATCGTTTCGTTAATTGGCTCGGAAACAAATACGATTGCAACTGTGATCGGCGGGTAGCGTTGCAGAGAGACAGAGTGCTGCTCCTTTTCAGCTGGCAACCAACAAAAGCGATTGGCGACCATGAAACATGGCGTACGGGGGTGTCTGAAATTAATTAAATTTCATTCCCTGCCCCATCACCCGCCGCGCTGTGTTCATGTTTGAAACCACTTGAGTTTTATTCCGAGTCGAGGTGTAGACCGGGAGAGTGTGTCTGCGAAGACCCAACCATCTGGTGGTGGTTTCATGCCAATCTGAGTCACTTGAGATTTTCGGTTCCATAATTTACGGCTTCCGCAAGTGATTCAAATTTTGTGCACATGCGTTGATAAATGACTGGGGTCAAAGCTTCCCTCAGACAAGAGCGTAAGACACGGCCATTGACCTGAGTTTATGGGCATCTTGAGGATAAACAGCCTCGAGTTATTTTTATGCAATAACGATAATTTCGAGATGGGGTTTCCGTTGTGTGTGTAAAACTGGTGATACACGACTTACGCCTCGGCTAACTGTTCGTCGACATCGATTTACATGGGAGAGACAAACGACGAGTTCATAAAAAACTTCTTTTAATGTTGGGATAAATGTTGGGATAAATTTGTACTGTGCCAAAAGTTCTGTCTGTTTGCTCGCGAAAATCTTTAGTCAACTCTAAAAGACTGGTCAGACTGAAACTGGAACAAATAATTTCAATGAGACTTAGATCAGGACTGAAACGAAAAATTAACTGGGAACTAAAATTGGAAATAAAACTTGAAATGAAACAGAAGTTGAAACTGGGAATAAAACTGAAACTGAAATTTAGAACAAAATAGGAACTGGGACAAGAACTTGAGATGAGGCTGTGAGTTTAGACTGGGATTGGAATTAGAATTAACGTGAGAATAAGACTAGGAATGAAACTGAGAGCAACCTTGGGATTGAAACTGGAATAGAAACTGTGACTGCCACTGGGACTGGAAACGAAATTGAGAGTGAAACTGACAATGAAATTGGGATTGAAAATAGGAATACAACTGAGAATCAATCTGAGAACAAAATTCGATTGAAACTGGGACTGAAACGGGGGCTAAAACTGGGACTGAAACTGAGAGCAAATCCGGAACTGGGACAAGAACTTGGAATGAAGCTGTGACGTTATACTGGTAATGGAACTCAGGATAAAGTTGGAAAAAAACTAGAAATGAAACTGAGAACAAACTTAGGAATGAAACTGGAATACAAACTGTGACTACAACTGGGACTCGAACCAGAATTTTGAATGAAAATGAGAATGAAATCGGGGTAGAGACTAGAAATACTACTGCAGCTGGGAACAAAACTGAAACAGGGACTAAAACTTGTACTAAAACGTGGAATGAGGCGGTGACTTTAGACTAGGACTGGAGCTAGGACATAATTAGGAACGAAACTGAGAGTGTTACTGCTAATGAAACTGGGATGGAGACTGAGACTGAAGCTTGGACTTGTGAAAGAAACCGAGAACGAACTGAATGGATGGAAATTAGGAATAAAACTGAAACTCAATATAACAACAAAATTGGGATTGGAACTGGGGCTGGAACTGGGGCTGAAACTGGGACTGAGTCTGCAAATAAAACTGAGACTGAGACTGAGAGCAAAACTGAAATTGGGACAAAAACTTGAAAGGAAGCTGTGACTTTAGACTGGGATTGGAACAAGGATAAAAGTGAGAATTAAACTAGGAATGATACTGAACAGTGAAACTGGTAATGGAATTGAGATAGAAACTGAGATTGAAACTTGGACTAATATTGCGACTGGAACTGGAATCAGAATTGTGAAAGAAACCGATAATGAAATTGCGATTAAACCTAGGAATAAAACTAAAACTCAATCTAAGAACAAAATTGGGACTAAAACAGGTGCTAAAACAGGGAATAAAACTAGAACCGCAACTGGCACCGAAGTTGTGAATGAAAGTAAGAATGAAACTGGCACTGGAACTGGGTTTGAAAACAGTGCATAACCTTGAATAAAAATTGTCAATAAAATCGAGAATAGAGCTGAAACGGAATGAAAGCGGTACTGGAACATTGACTAGAATTGGGATTAAAATGTGAAATAAAAATGTACTTGAACTGATATGAAAGTGGGAATGAGACTGCGAATAAAAATAGAACTGCGACTGGGACTTACACTATATATCACCGGCACAAATGGTACCAAAAGAAAAGTTCTATAAAAGTTGTCCACTCTCTTCACAAATCGTAAAAGAACTTGAGCAAGTTCTATCTGTCAACCCAGCCGAATCCTCACATCGAATCCCAAAATCCTTTCACACAGAAACTCTTAATCAAATGCCAATAGATTCGTCCCCAAAGGACACACCGGCATGTCGGATGAATCCGCTTCGTCGCATAACCACACCAACTTTTTACAGACCTCAAGAGCAGACATTAAATATTTAGACAAACGACGAACCGCCCCTATGGGAGGTACAACAAGGAATGAGTCCTGCACCCACATAGAGTAAGAGCAAACTGACACTATCCCATTTCTGAAATGTCCTCACACAAAGGGACCTTCATCTTTCGTGGCAATAAAGTTTATCCTCCCCTCTCCCCCCCTATCGACGTCGTGGGTAGCTATGAAATCAAAGTCACGTCACACATTCAGTGGAAATCTATTTACAAGCCGAAATTAGATTTTTAATTAGTTTGTAAATAAGACGAAAATGTCCATATAGCCGGACTGCCATACAACGGACCAGGCACAAAGCAAAAGGTAAATAAAAGACGAAATCCATCTGCGCTTCTCCCTCAAAGAAAAGTTCGTCCTTTTGATTGTTGCTTTGCTCATTTATGGTCTGTAAGTTTGGTCCTTTACGACCCATGAGGTACACCCACCCACACACACTCACAGCGGGAAGAAAAATAAAAGCGAAACACGTCGATGACTGACAAATGTTGCAGGGAGGACACAGCTCTAATTTGGGTGCGATGGCCACGACAGTTTGGCCCCCAGTTTGCTTAAGCGACCCCCTCAGGCCCGCCTGCACATTTAATTATCATAATTTGATGACTTTTTCACTCATAAGCACGACATGATGGAAGTCCTTTATTTGGTGTTTGCGTAGAGACCGCGGCGCTTTGTCATCCTCCCGGCAAGACGTCTCACGCAAAAATTTAAACACTTCTGCGTACGATCCGGCTTTCTGCATATTGAAATAAAAAAATATTTGAATGCTCGAACGATTCCGCCCGCCTTCCCCGCCAAGCAGAGTCGAGCACATGCTGTTAAAGGATTTATAAATATTAATGAAGCTCCAAGGGGGGGCGTTGCAAGGAGGCGGAGAAAACGTGGCGGATAGATTTAGTTCTCACTGTGCGGAGTAGGCCTCATCTCCATTATTAATGGAGCAGATTTACCGTCAACAGAAAACGAAAAAAAAACCGCTGGAAGAAGGGAGCACTGAAAGGGTTGAGACTGAATTATGTTGTAGAACATCGACATCATTACGCCGACACGATGGCAGTGGCAGCGCCGGCAACCGGGGCGTGTGGCGTGTTTTATCTCAAATATAAGGCTGCGTCAGATTTGAAAATGATATTAATGAGTGCATCTATCACTGATAATATGACTCTCGGCGGAGTCGTAGATGGGTTCAAATGGTTGTGTACCTCCCCTAACTTTTTACTCATTTCGAGTTTCGAAAATCACTCAACCCTTCCGTTTTGCATTGGAATTCTGGGTTGGGTAAGCGAATGGGTGTCCTTTCGGAAGTGAAAGAAAAAATCAATACGGAGATCTATTGAAGGAATGAGAAGTTTTGGCATGTGCAAAGATTCTTGGAAATTCTGGAGCTTCTTTTGTTGAGTTCACAACTTTTAAGGATTGAAATATTTTGAAAGAAAGTTGGTTAGATTAAAAGGCAAGTTATGTTCGTAGAAAAAGATAAGTTGGGGAATGTTTTCAAGAGGCGGCGTTACCAGGGTCAAACGATGTTGTAGTCAACTTCAAACCTCTTCATTTGGCATTATCTTTTAATGTGTTGCCTCTAGCTGAAGTGTAAGCAAGATAGTGTTTGTGTGGTTTGGGGGATAAGTTCGTAGCAAGCTGTGTAGTGGGTAAGTGCATTGGCTCACAAACTATGTTACGCTCTCTAATTGTGAAACGAGCCAAAAAAAAAATCCCTTTATGTCATCAAGAACAATTACTGCGAAATAATAACATAACATAGCGAGTGCTACAAAATCTGTTAGCTAGCTAGGATAGCTCAAAAAGTTCCCCTACTAAGTAAAACGAACGTTAAAGAATGAAAAAAAGGCACACTCTTCACACCCTTAAGTTTCTCGAACCATCAAAAAAAAATGTTTCGGAACATTCTCTGGGGTGATGAAATTTTAGGCTTCCTTTGGGTCTTGTTTTGGCATTCCAGCCAAAATCGTCAAATTGTGTAGGATGACGATGAAGAACTCCCACTGCTCGGACAAATAACAAACTCAAGCAAGGTCTTTGTCATCACTTCTGTTTCACAAAACAAAGCTGTATAGCATGGGAAATAAAAGATACGGTGACAAGGAGAAACTTATCGTGATTTCTTAAAGAATTTAAAGTTTCAGTATGCTGCCGTTAGAATGGCACATCCAACACAACAATGATCCCACCAAGCACTCATCGAAATTTGTGGGTGCTTGGCTGAAAGATCATCCGTATTAGTATGATCCTCCCAGTCCCCCGATCCCAATCTGATCGAGAACCTGTGGGACGGAACTGAAAAACTCATTGGCCACCCAATGAGCGCAATTTGCTAAGTGCCAGAAACTGATTTAGTCTATGCCACGTCGAAGAAGTGTTGTTTTAAAGATGAGAGATGCCGTCCTGATGTGCTAGGTTTTAATCCGCCACCACAACGAAACCCCTGGTTTGATAACGAGTGTCGTCAAAGCATACAAAGCGGCACTGCAAGAAGGACAAGAGCTTCTCGGGAGCTCTACGAGCAGAAGAGGAAAGACGAACACAGGCTTCTCAAGAGAAAAAAGAAAGAGCATAGTAGAGTCACAGTCGATACTGAGGATGTGGAGAAACCATTTCTGCAGACTGTATAACGGCGACGAAGAACCAAATCCCGCTGTCAGGCAGAACGAACCATTCAACCCCAATGAAAGGGACGATAAAGATAAACAATTCCGTCCACCCGACTCGGATGAAGTGAGGATTGCCATATCTAAACTGAAATCCAACAAGGCTGCGGGAGCTGACAGCCTATCCGCCGAGCTTTTTAAAGCTCGCAGGCGATGACTTGCTAAGGAGCACATGCCCGATGAATGGAACATCAGCGTTGTTTGCTCAATCTTTAGAACAGGAGACTCTTTGAATTGCGCCAACTCCTAAGTATGGCATACAAAATCTTATCTACCATACTGTCAACAACCTGGTCGGTCCATACCAGTGTGGCTTTAGGCCAGGAAAGTCCATCATAGACCAAATATTTACACTACGGCAGATTTTGGAGAAAACCCAGGAGCAACAAATCGATACCCACCAGATTTTCATCGATTTTAAGGCCGCGTATGATAGCATCTATAGACACGAGCTATACAGAGGAATGTCTAGTTTTAGCATCCCTCCCAAACTCGTCCGCTTGTGTAGGATAACGGTGTAGAATGCACGCTGCTCCATGAAGGTCGGTGAAGACCTAACCGAGACCTTTGATGTCAAAAAAGAATTCATTCAGACAAGGCGACGCGCTGTTATGCGACTTTTTAAACATCGTTCGTGAAAGAATTGTTCAAAACTTGAACGCCAACACCAAAGGAACAATCTTTCAGAAGTCCGTCCAACTTCTCGCATATCCCGACGATGTTGACATTATCGGAAGAACGCAGCGTGATGTCAATGGCACTTTTGTGGGTATTGCAACGGAGGCCGCAAAGACGAGAGTCAACGAGAAAGGACACCCAACACCGATATCTCGGTCAGAACGTCACAGCAGACAGATATATATTTGAGGTAGTCAAAAACTTTGCCATCAATTCAGACCATGACAGCAGCGCTAAAATCAAACGAAGAATAACTCTTGCCAATCGCTGCTTCTTTGGGCTAAGATTGGTACCCACAGCCGTCTCTCGAACAACCAAGGTAACGCTTTGCAAGACCTTTATCATCACAGTCCTGCTTTGTGGCGCGGAGGTATGGACTTTGTCAAAAGCGGATGAAGCTGCTCTTGGTTGTTTCGAGAGGATAATTCGTCGTGTGATTTTCGGTACCGTCTGCAGTGGATGGTTAGTGGAGGAGGAGATATAATGACGAACTATACGCGGTGTTCAGCGAAATCGATTTAGCCAGAAGAGTGAAGGTCCAACGATTGAGATAGCTAGGTCATGTAGAACGGATGAAAATCAATGCTCCGGCCCGAAAAGTTTTCGAATCCACCCCGAGGGAGGGCGCAGTTATAGGAAGACCGCGACTCAGGTGGCGCACGCTAGTGGAAAGGGACCTCAACCACCTATGCGTGCGAAACTGGAGACAGATAGCTAAATATCGAGCTGACTAGAGACGCTTGTTGGTTGAGGCCCAGGTCCACCCCGGACTGTAGCGCCACCTTAAGTAAGTTGTATACCCTTCTGATTTTATAAATCCCTCACGCCGATGAGGCATAGAACAAACAAGCATTGAAATTGCTTGTGATATTATATGAATATTTTGAAAGTGATTTTGTGCTACTGGACGTCCCAGTTCATTGCGTTTGGGGCAAATGATCTTTGAAGCACGACCGTGTCTTATAAGACTATTGCTTTTGGTCCTTGTGCGGTGCAGGGCCACCCCTAATATGCACAATATTTGCGCTGTTCACTTTTACACGTTTTTTTTTTTTCGAAGTTCTTTACGAGTGAAAAGCGTTGTTTGGAGTAAACTTTTCACGGTACGACTCAAGTGCAATTTTTGTGGCTGCCTACCGTCTCCTCATTACCGATTTCTTTAACACCCCAAATCATTGTAAAATAAAACAAAATCAAATTACAATGAGAGCATTTCCCAACCCCAAAGGTGCATAAAAATTAAACAAAACAATTAAGAAACCAAAAGCATACGATGCTGGAGAGGCTTTCAAACCACTTTGATTGAAAATAGTTCTCCTCGAACAGTCTTTGATGATTTAGCGGTTCACCTTAAATGGCGCTTATTTCATTTGCATATATTTAAACTCTACCCGGGAAAGTTAATTAAACTCATCTGAAATTCACTGAGGAAAACTTTTCTGAAAATTTAATCTTCCCACCGATGCGTTGAGCGCTTTCAACGAAGGCCGCATATTTTCTGAAGGATGTAATTAATGAGTTTATCGCAGAACATTAATTCAGTGATGATTACAGATTTTATGTTGTGAGTGAATTGTGATTTTAATCGAAGCTCCTGACAAAACACCGTTCAGATGTTATGGTGGTTTTCAAGGATTTCAGTCGACGGTTGGCTGTGGATATGAATTAGGTTTTGAGAGAAAAATTCACCTTTTATCTTCCAGAAGCAGAAGCTGTGGGTGGTCTTAATATGAAGCGCCTGCCCCTATTTTGTAAATGGACATCAGTCAAATCTGCATTCCAGGCTTCTAAGTGTCTCCACATCGAAGTAAATGCTGTGGAAGTGCATTTACAGATGAAAGTTATCGGTGCCGTCAGCTTAATGTCGGATACAGCTCTCAGACCTTCAAGCCCCTCGCCACTTGTCCTCCTTATCCTACCCTCTACACATCACTTTCTGAGGATTTCTATGTCCACACCGAACTAAACAAAGTCCAGTGACAGCACTTTAGAGGAAGAATTCTATTCGGCAACCGGAGTGCTAGTGAATCGAATTCAACAAGTCAAACTCAACATTTTCAAGGTTTTTTGTTTTTTTTTTGGTTCGTTGTGAAAGCCACAAACCAAAACATACCTGTGAGTCCTCTTGTCGAGGACAACTCTTCTCTTCCCCTCGAGGGGCATTTTAGTAGATTTTGAAAACTTTTAGACTTTCTTTCGTCGGATGTGAAATGAAACTATGACACAGTCTCCTGCAGCACTGCAGCACATTGTTGTGTCTCGTCAAAGGCCCGCTTTATGTTTCTCCCAGGACGTCAAAGCGCTCCGGGGACGAATCGCCATTAACCGCATAACCGACGACAATCTCCGCGTGGATGCGGTTCTTGGTCTCAGGACGCCCATTAATCGCTTTACGATACAAGTCATAACCCAGTTGTTATGCCTTTCAATCACCATAAAGTTGCATTTTGTAGTTTCACTACCCCCCCCCCCCCTGCCCGTTCTCTCTTATTCTTTGCACTAAGTGTACATTTTAATTTTATCTTCCAGAAGCAAACATTTTTCAACTCTTTACCGCTTGTCAACACTGCGGATCGCGGTTTAATGTCTAGAGATATCCTAAAGTCTATAGCCCCCCCTGTGCAGAGGTCTGAGCAGGGGAGGGCATCCCTTGCCTTAATGGCAGGATGTGAAGGCAATAACGGCAAAGAATTAAGCGCGTGTTTAATGACATGTGACACATATCGCTTTGCCTTGTCTTCACCACCTTGCCGCTCGCGACGGTGACTGCTAATTTGATATCAGTTCGGCGACACCAACGATGTCGTCACAACGATTTGGCTCGCAGTGAAAGTTTCTGCATACCTCCCCTTCATCGTCTCCTCCCAGTTAACACTCCACCACCCGCGCGCCGAAAACGAGTGACAGTTAACTGAAAATGTTCATGAGATTTTCCGGAGGACAAGGAGACATGAATCATCCAGAAATGTGTTTCGGTTTCGAATCACTGTCACACAACCGCCTCAACCCCTTTCCGAGCTGACTCTTTCGAATGGAATCGTTCCGCTCGACAGAAGGCAGACATGCCGGCGTGCTTTTGGTGTGGGCTCGTGGCACCCACATCGTTCCTGCGAAGTCTTTTTCGATTGTATTTGTCTCGCAAACATGGGGGCACCTCATCCCCGCACGGCATCCTAGGCGATATTCCGTCGAAAAGAGATGCCCTTCAGTTGTGAAATTGAGTTTTTATTTTCTCTTTGAACCGATCCAGCCGGTGGAGGCGGTGGCGGGGAGGGAGAGTCCTTTTGGCAAGCGTCCATTAGCATAAGATGACTGTCCCGGGAATTTGCTCGTCAAGTCTCGACAAATGAGTTTCTGATTTGTACCCTTCGAACCATTTCGCTCTTCTGTTTACTTTTCCAGTGTGTGCAACCCCTCGCCTGTCTCTCAAAGGCGGATATCAATTATTTGTCAATTCCAGCGGATATTGCATGCTGAGCGGCATGACGGTCGTAGGACATGGCCATATGCAAATGCGAATTTAATTGGGCCAAAATCCGTAGGATGGCGGTGCTGCGTAACAACATCGTCTCCAGTGCCCGTCACTCCCATCCAGGTCTCAGGCAGAGCCGTTCCTTCTCGACGGGATCTGTGAGGCTTGTGAGACGTGTACGTGAAGAATCCGGGTCAGTGGAGACTGGTTGCAGCCGCCGGCACAGCGGGAGGGGATGAATAAAGTTTCTATTTCAAACCCCCCCCCCCCCCCCCCCTCGGAGATGTGACATTGACGAGCGTATACCATAATTGTGTTTTGAAAGAATTTTTCAATTAAAGCCTTTATAGGTCGTCAAGTCGGCCATGGTCGTAAATCCATGGACAAACTACTATCCACCCCTTTCGGGGGGAAATCTATTACAATTTAGTTGGTGTGGGGAAAGGGGAAAGAGAGATTTATGGGCCAAATTTGATGCTTCCTCAAGCGGACGATGCCTGTGCTGCCGGAAATTCTATGAGAAGTTGTAAAAGTCATCAGGCAAAAAAATGTGAGCTCCTAAAACGGCTGATTGCGTGGTGGACACAACCCATTCAAATATGTCATTATTTCGGGGTATATGGACTGCAAAAGTTGGTTTTATGCCTTACGATCTTGATTGAAAGATGAAATAAATTAAATCCTTCAGGAGACTTGGGGAACTAGTGCTACAGGCGACAAAAGGGAGCGGGGAGGACTGGTTCTCGGTGCTGGAGAAATATAATATTTCCAGAAGTTTTTGTGGGGAGGAAAGTCAGCTGAGTTTCGAGACAATCGTTACTAAAGGGAGTCAGCTTATCTTCGTGGGACAGAGGAAAGGCAGGCAAACGTAAAGGTGAAAGGCAAAGTCACGACTGAATGTGGAAAGAAAGAAAAGATTCCTGTCTATCGGAATCGAATTTAGAAGCAATAAGGTACGGCGAAGCTTTTACGTTGGAAGACCGCCCCAATTTTGGATAGACCGCATCCTTTTGATCTTCTGAGAAAATTTATTCATCAAGAGGAGAACCCTAACTTAGGCAGTTTAACACATTGAGACGAAAACCTCCAAGGCGTTGTCAGTCTTTTTGCAGTGTAAGGGAGGTTTCGGTAAAACCGGGGGCCTAAGAGATCTGTAAGTATCTATATGGCCCACTGTCTTCCATATTATGGGATGGCCATGGATTACACTAGTCTTATGGCATGTCCATCTGCCTGATGTGGGGCAGAAACTGAACCGAGGAGGGATTGTACTAGAATTTTCCCGGACGACTCCAAAATGATCTCGAGCTGGGGCTTTCGTGGAAAACGAAAACATCAGAGGTGTGAAACCTCTTTAGATAATTTCGCGTCGGTCGTTGGCGGAAAAGTTTGCGATCCTAATGGCCACGAACTATATTGTGAAGAATAGGTGGAAGGGCAAAGTATCTGCGTCTGTAGCAACGGTGAAGGCCTAACTCAACCCTATATCTACTTCCATGATAGTATAGGAATGCAGGTGTTCCCTTAATGTGGTCAGCCGACTAAGTCGGACGGCTAAGACGAAGTCTGGGACCCTGGACAGGACGAGATCCTGGAAACCTTGTGGAGAAGGTGAAGTCAATGCAGAACGTTTTCTCTGTCAATGTCTCGCCTTTTTTCGGATCAGGTGGCGGCTGTTTGACGCTGACGGGTGGGAGCCGAAAACCTAGGCCCTTTATTACAGAAGCGCTTATTGGTTTTCCTCCGGCCATGTAATCCAATGGACCAGTTTTCGAGTCTCAGCGCTCCAGTGCTCAAAAATAAAAAAAATTGCCAGTTTATAGGGAACCCATGCTGAAGAGACGTCTGGCCAATTGGCTGCAGCTTACATCAGTACCCTGGAAGCCAAAACGTTCAACCATGTCTTCAAAATCTTGATTTTAAGCCGACTTATTGACAAAATCGGGATTTTTTACAACCTTCCATTACTGAAGAAACCTGCCGTCTTGAGAGCCACTGAAAGCCTCCCACAGACAATTGAAGGATAAAGGTTTTCTTTAACTCAATCCAAGCTAAGCCAAAAATAAGGCGCTGTCACATTAAATAGACAGTGCACTCCATGAAGCCATGAAGGAGTAGTAGTCCTGGAACACATTTCAGTTTCATGCATTTTTTGAATGACAAGCTGTCAAACCTAATTTACCAAATGAAGGAGCATGTGCTTAAACCGGATGTTCCACTAAAGGAATCGCGGGGGCAATGCACGCAATAGAAACTTCCAGGATGCTCGATCCTTCGCCATCGCCTCTAACTCATCAGGAGCTATTTCCAAGTGCAAGCAGGTAAATTTATGGACCAGATCCAATCACCTCGCTCAGAGTCTACCGAGTGATCGCCTACTCCTTGAACCGGATGTTCCACGCTCGATCCTCTGCCATCGCTCTAACTCATCAGGAGCTATTTCCAAGCGCAAGCAGGTAAATTTATGGACCAGATCCAATCACCTCGCTCAGAGTCTACCGAGTGATCGCCTACATCATGGAATTGCATCCTCGGCACGCCTCAAAAGTGGCGATGAAGGCGGCCATACCTCTTGACTAAACCAGCAAAATAAAGCGCTTTCCGTCCGAAGACGTGGCTGCTCAACATTGAGTCGCTTATCTCAGCCTATCCCTGTGAGCAACTCCCGCGGGGGTATGGAAATTGCTCATCTCGGCAGCCTGTATTCGAGATTCTTTTGGTCTTTACCCAAATTTCATGACCATAGGTGAGCGTTGGAACAAACACTGGCTTTGGTACCAAGCTCGGCGTTCCTTAGTACTGATCTACCAAGCTGCTCCAAAATTCTCCTCCTCCTCCCAAAAGACACTGAGGTACTTAAGCTTCTCCACCAGCATTTGACTGGCTTTTTGGAAAAGACAATTACTTCGGACTTGTCCAAGTTCACCATCATTCCAACATCAGTTTATAAGGACCTATAGAGCGCGCGCTGGTGTTCCGTTTGTGAGGATGTAAGGACACTAAGTCATCTGCGAAAAGAAGATGACTTGCTCTCAAATCTCCCAAATCTCCTTATTTGAAACATACCAAAGGAAACAACAGACCGACATTGAAGGCAGATTACCTCAGAGTCTTCGGATTCTCAGAAAGGCTTTGTGAAAGTCTTCCAGTTCTGTCAAGGAATTGAACGATTTCGCACAAGTGGCACTCTTGACACTGTTACACAATTTGCGACAACCTGTTCCACATAAACACCAACATGTCGGTGACTTCCTGTTGATCCACCTCTCATTCTGTCATAATAAATACCGTTCACTCAGTTACCTCGTAAGTTATCCCTAAGACGTCGTAATTACACCGGAATATCTGAAGTACGCACCAATCTCATCCACATTCCAAGTCAATTAAGAATTACCTGCAAGAAGAGATAAAACAAATTCTTTTAACAAATCGTCGTAAGGGATAAGTAGTTCAAGTCAATTTGCCACAATCCCTCATTCGCAAACAAGCCGGCAGCCCATAACTCAAGCCAGTCGCCCTTAACCACATAACATGCATCAAATAAAGAGCCCACACCCCCGCCCCGCCTTGCCGCACCGACACACATTACAAGAAATGAACTTGAACCCATACATCGGAGATAAGAGCCATTTACACGGGTTTCAAGTCGTGAATAATCCAGACCCCTCCGGCAGCCCATAAAATTTGAAATAATCGCTTTTAGCTTTCTGCTCTCCATTTCCGGTCCCTTGTTTCATAAATTTGTGCCAAACGGTTAAGTGCGAGCCATATTTTGCCCACAACCCCTCCCCAGCCCCCAGCGCTCCACGCCAGCCTCCCTGCCCAGCGTCTGATGAAGAAATCCCTTATTTTTATGAGCGATTTAGGGAAATTGTGTCGAAGGCTTTGCCTTTCGACAGCCGCCAGCAGGAGCTGCGTGCCGTAAAGCCTTCTTTTGCTCGGTTGCAACTCGTGCTCGCCGCACGACCTCTCACATGAATTTGACATGAATTCCAGGGTCAATGCCTCACTGAGAAGGCTATCACTTCTACAACGTTCCTCGAGCTACATGCCCCGCCGCTGGCTGAATATTTCATGAAGGCGGAGGGAGGCTGGCACTTCCGTCGCTCACACAGTCGTGTATTGTCGCAAAAATAATAACACAACCGTCTGGCCGGAGGACTTCATGCAAAGTGTCCCCGCATTCTCTCTCGCAGTAGCAAACCAGTTCCCACTCACGACAGGAAAGCCATTGAACCATTAGACGTTGGACAAAATCGCAAACAACCAGCAGGGCAGCTCCTACTGACCAGAGCCCAGCTAGAAACTGAACTCTTGCGTTAGAGAAGACCGCGTCCATGGACTGTGTGCTGTGCGTTCGATGTTTTTGTTCGCGTCCGCGGACCGGTTTAAAGGTACGCGCTGCGCTACAGGCAGGTTATGGGAATCAAGTGAGGAGAAATCCACGGAACTGAGGAATGTGTGAGTGCGTGTTTGTCCGGGATCAGAGGCTGCCCCCTCACCCCTCCCCTCTGAACCACTTCAACAAAGTCATCGTGAATAACCATAACAATAAGAGTGAGCTCTTGCCGTTGGATCAATATCCGAGGCGGGGCGTCAGGGAAGTGGGAACATGCATGACAAACAAAAACAAGACAAGAGGAAACCAAATAAACGAGGAAACCATGCCAAGTGCCCATGGATCGATTCGACGGCTGTACAGCAGCGGCGACAGGCGCGGCGGGGAGGCCAAGTGAAAGAAATAAACTGAAATCAATTTTACTGGTTCCTCCATTCTCGATGGGGTCCTATTATTATTCTCTCGGAGCCATTCGGCTACAATGGAGCGCTGCGACGAGGACGAGTTATTGAGGCGGTGCGCGACAGTGCCACAGAGTTGCCATGTGGACAAACCATAAAGACGGCAATTGTTACAATTTATTTGATTCTGCTATCTCTGCTCGTTCAAATGGAAATTTCTTTCTTGTGTGGAAATGTAATTTATGTCTGCTTGATGTGACCGAGTATCTTATGTGGACTTACGTGAGCTTACTTTTAGCACACCAGATAGACGAACTTCTGAAGATGTACAATGTAGTGGGGCGGTGGGATCGGGGAACGTGGCTTCCGGGGGGTAAGCATATTTATGAGGGATTTGATTTTCTTTTATGCGGCGTGGGAATAGCTGAATAAGGGATTATCTGTTTTTCTTTGCAGACACTTTTCAATCATCGTCTAGCACCGCACGGGTTGATGCAACACCAGATTGTTCCTCTACCCTGGTCAAGGACTGTGAGGTAGCACGTCTATTGACTGGCTTCGTTGGGCTCAAGGAGCTATTGAGTATGGGACCCCCTCTCTCGAAAGACTAAACTGGTTTTGTACAACAGCGTGATCATCCCAGTCCTTCTTTACGGCGCGGAATCTTGGACGTTGCTAAAAGCGGATTAGGAAGTCCTTAGTCTATTTAAGAAACAAGTTCTTCGTGTGATTTTTGGTCCTGTTTGCGTTGTTGGCATCTGGAGGAGAAGATTTAACGACGAACTCTACGGCGGCATGCGCCTGGTCAAGCGTCTTCAGATGCAATGCCTAAGACGGCTAGGCCAGGAAGAACGAATGAACACCACTGGTCCGGCCCGAAAAGTCTTCGAATCCGTGCCATTGGGACAACGCAACAGAGGAAGGCCTAGGTTGAGATGGCGCACACAAGTGGGAAGGACATCAACCAACTTAGAGAGCGCAACTGGAGGCAGCTGGCACGGGATCATGCTAGCTGGAGAGGCATGTTGGTTGCGGTCCAGGTTTACTGCAGCGCCAATAAAAGAAGAAGAATAAGAAGAGAGAACATGAGAACCTGATCTAGCAAGAACCAAAAAAAATCCTCTTCAGGACTAGAATGTATATTACTAGGTTGGTGGTTATCCTCACTGAGCGCTGTCCTGTTAGCAAATAAGCCCTAAAATGGGCAACCCACACAGCGACCAGCTGCCAAACTGCATCGGAGAAGTAGATGATTTTTTACTTGCGCAGTCAAACGGAAGCTTGTCTTCTGTTTTGTCTGTTTAGGAATTCTCAAAAGTCACCAGCTACAACTCAATTTTCTTTACAACGTTGTACTCTGTGTTGCTAGTTGAACTTTTCCTGCGAAGAACGCCACTTAAGCAGACGCACAAACGACTAGGACTTGCAATTACAAGGCAAATTTAAGACCCTCATTCCCTTTCTCGACTATCTCCTGAATAAATTTTCTGCTGATTGACATATCATTGCCCGACGACCAACATTCGCATAAAATATGACGCTCATCTGTGTACACAGCAAACGTTTTTTAACAAAACAAAATTTACAGACTCTAATCTCTAAGGAAATTCAATCGAGTCAAGGACGTGTTTTATTTGCCACGGTCTGTATTTAAATTTATCAAGGGTAATAGTGTGTTCTCGGCGACCTCTTCAAGTGACTGGCCAGCGATAAGAGCTATCTCCAAAAATAAGTTTTCTATTCTTAATGGATTCAGTGAACCATGTACTGGCGCCGGCAGTTCCCCTTCCACTGACACTCCTCGCATATCATTTGGAGAGGCTTGAGGCGCTCTTGTCTGTGACCGTGAGTGGCGTGGCGGTGTTTCAGTGAGGGGGTACAATTCGGAATGGAATTTGCGTCATTTTCTAGTCCGAGCGACCTATAGGACAGTTGGTCAAACACCAAACAGCATGCGATGGCTTTGTAAATCACTTAAAAGTCCCGCTTTAATGCGCACATAACCACACAACTCACACTTTGCCTTTGGAGACAAAGATTTGACGTCCCCACGTATGTGAACATTCTAAAGTAATCACTGCGTCGAGGACACCTGCCTGTGCAATGCCACTGGCCCACGTCAAATTGCTTCGCGACTAGTTCTGAAAAATGTCATCTCAGCTAAGAAAATCAAAAACAAGATCTCCGCCAGATACAGACACCTGCTGCTGCACAAAGTCCTCCAAGGCAAACTCACAGTACACATAATTCGTATCCATCGCGCTCTGCTGTCGTTCTCCGCGAAGCGAAACACTGCCACCACCAGCACATGTCCAGAGATGTGGCACTTCTACGCAGCGCCCGATCCAACTGCTTGCTATTTGTGATACATTCGCTGTTGACTTCGTTTTCCTCTCGTTGTCAGATCTATTTCAGGTTGGCTAATGGTGGTAATCGCCCACTTTTAGCATTCATCGCGGAGATTCGTGGAATTTCGTTCTCATTTGTGCTGCTTGTTGTGAATTGGATTGCAGATCGTATGAGACACACGCCGCACTGACTGTGTCACAAATCCAATCTTCAGCGGAAAATATCCCTCAGTCAGTAGCTAGCATCATGAGTACTTCTCTGATGGAGTTTGAATGCAATTCTCGGATGATGTGTCGATTTCAATAGAATTAGGAGGAATTTTTGCACATTCCAGGAAGAGCATAGACAAGCATTGTTAGCAACGAATACCAAGACATCATTTGTTCCGAGGTGAAGGATGGAATTGGATTGGATTGAAATCCAATTGGGTGACCGAATGGATGCAACTTTTGAAATACACAAAACAGTGGGGAGAATCAAATTTGAATAATTTGAAGAGAATGTCTCTCTTTCCGAATGAATACATTTTGGGGCGACACAGAAGGAACAGAGAATAGCTTCCTCAATAACCGCTCAATTTGCTTTCATTTGTGGAGGGGAACTACAGGTCAATACTGACCCCTCAAATGGCGACGTTCGAATGAAAAATCATTTGAGGACTTAAATTAATTTCTTAACACACAGGCAACATTGGCTTGCATTAGAAACAAAGGAAACCTAGATTAAGATATTTTCGTATATTCTGTTATACAGAAGCGACATCACTTTTCAATTGCCTTTCAAATTTTACAAAGTTCAGGTTTGACAAAATTATGCCAAGCTACACAATTAAGCCGATCTGAGGGTCTAGACATTAGATTTCAATAAATTAGCCAGAACATACATCTCCTTCGTTTTGTGGTTTCAATTCAGTAAGCATTGGCGTTTGATACCTGTCAAACGTAGTCAGCACTTGAAAAGTCACAGCATTAGCTGAATGTTTGCCATTTACGATAATTCATCGCTGGGCAATTGAACAACGCGTTCAAAACTCACTACAAAAGTGGTGATTGAAACGTGGACACTTGTTACGCATTACACGATAATTATGGTAGCCGTTGTGAAGCGACTACGCAAGCATTCGGTAAAATTGTGAGAGAGTGGAGGCGTTTCTGACGTCGTAGGGCGCAAGTGTTTTTGATGATCCGAATTTATGGACTTCCCGACTTTCGCTCCAATTAACCGTGCCTTTCACTATGATGTATTTTATATTTGGATTTCCATCTCCGTCCTTGTAAAGCTAAATTTACGCAACGATTGAAGCCTGCTAACCATTCACAAGGCCGTACAGCTTCCTGGCTCTTGAGACAGACAATAAACGCAATTGCATCCAGAAAAAAATTCTGTTTGTGTGTGTTCTATGGTCGAAAAGTGCATTGGTCCGTATTTCATCGAAGGTGCCAATAGGTGGACGGTTACAGACACTTCGCAGTAATGTGGCTGGTGACTGAAGGTTATGACTTGGACGATCTGTGGTTCAAACAAGACGTGCCAACAAGCCACGCAACACGACCATTTATGAATTTATTGCGTGAGGAGATTCTTGGTAGTTTAATTTCAAGTTTTTGACACTGTTGGATTTGTTGGATTGTTTTGTAAGGCTGTGCAAAATAAAGTGTTTACGTGAAAGATCCCAAAACTTTTTACGCAGACTGAAATAACTCAATTTATATAGCACTAAAAAATGTGCGGAAAAGTGGTTAAAAATTACTTTAAAACAATCGAATGTTACGAAAAATTTCATCGAAAGTGTACGAAAATGTGTTGTTTATTAAGCTTTACTTTCGAAACTAAGAAATGAATAAGTCATAAATGAATGCGAATCCTGGAGGAAGAAGTTCTGTTAACAAGCGTTGCTTAAGGTCTATGTACAAAAATTGGGAATCGACGCAAAGAGCTGTTCACTCTCCACAAATTGTATAAACTTCAATAGGCCTACCTCCACATGTGGCACTTTTGTGCAGTCTTTTCTATTTTTATGTGACTTATGCTCTAAATCTGAGTATGAAAAAGAAAACCTTGCATTTTATTTTTCAAGAACTCGAATTATACAAAACGAATACAATGGTTACTGTATCCTGAGCACATTGTGTAAGCCGTCCGAAGCAGCTCAACTGTTTTAAGGTTTCGTTTACAAAACGAAAAAAAGGTGGATCGAAGAAAACAGAGCAGAAATCTGATATTTATCCGAGGCGAATTAGTTGGTCGCCGTTGCCTTGTGGGTAAGTTGCGTCAACTCAAACACCAAGGTCCCAAGTTCGATTCCCGGACGGTAAACCTCGCATTTTTTTCACGGCACCACCTCTTTCGATTAGCTGACATCACTCAAAGAGTCCTAATAGCTATGAAAAGCTTCTTAAACTACCCCTTTTGGAGTCGCCAAAAAACTGTAGGTCCCTTCTACTCCTACGAGAACAGTAGCATGCACAAAACGAGTAATTGTTGTAGAAGCTAGACTCTGGTCCCTTGTGGGTTGAAGTACCCCTCAATTATTAACGTCATCAAAATGCATCCATCCACGAAGCGTATGTAGGTCATATAGAGGCTATAAACAAGCTCTTCAGAGTGGCTAAGAGACAGGAGAGCATTTCTCAGAACTCTCAAGTCTATACATCGGACAGGAACAGAGGCCCACTCTCTTTCCAGCTGTTTTTTTAATTTCATGGTCAATCAAAGTAAAATGCCACCTTCCCACAACCACACATCAAATCAGAAGGAATCTTCCTTGAGCATGTCACATGATTGCAAAGTCATTTCAAACCTTGTTCTAGGAAAATGAATCTTGACGGCAACAAATATCGACACACGCATCCCCAGAGTCCATTTTAATGGGACGCCTCCCTCTCACCCACTGGCCAGGAACAAATAAAAATAAAATGAAAAATTATATATTTCGTCAAACTGTTGCCAGAGCCCTGCAGGCAGTCGAATTCCTTCCTTTTTTTCGTTTATCCTCCGTCGGCTGGAATTATCTCTCATTGCTTCTTATACAATTTCCGCCCTAGATTCTCCCCCGCTCCGTCGCCTCCTTCTCCACCGCCGCCGTTGCGCTGCTCTTATTTATTTCATATTTTTTTTATGTTTACTTTGTTCTTTTTGCGAGGGGACGCTGCGATAACGCTACACCATCTCCCGGGCAAGCGGCAGTGCTCGCCGCTCGCCGCACCGCCACCCCGCCATATTGCTGAGTCAATTTTGCTTGGTTTAGAAATTCGTTTTGATGTTGGTCGTGCTTTTTTTTCGACTCGCTTTATTTATAAACAAAAATTGCGTGTCTTTCTTTTAATTTGATTGTTTATTTAGATTTAGTTGAATGCTTTCCGCTTGCCGAGAGTGAGCCGTGGGCGACAGGCTGCAGGACGTCGTTAGCAGCGAGAAAAAAAAACAACACATCCTCTGTTCGTTCTTCGAATATCGAGGGTGATGTGCGCGTGTGTGTGTGTGTGGGTGTGATTCTTGAAGTGGATACACGTGAGACGGCTGACTGTTGCTTGTAGCAGCGTGTAGGTTATCGACAACTAGCTGGGGGCGAAGAATTACGACCAATAAATGCTGAATTAGGTGAACGGCGGCACGGCGGGTGTCGTTTATCAAATCGCACCATTTTCGGCTTGATAAGGCGAAACGGACGCGATGTGTCTAGAGCTGATAGTGACACCCTGATTGGAATGGTAGCGCATCTGCGTCATATGGCACGCGCTGGACATGATTTGGAAGCCACACAGCTACGACCTGTAACCGCAGTCATCGATAAATGTCCCCACACACATGTTTGTGTATCGGGTTGAGAGATATGTTATCTAGGCAGTGCATCATGATTCAAGAACCGTTTCCACTTCTTGATTGATCAGTGACCATTTTTTTTTTTTGGGGAAATTTTTTTATCGGCTCCTGATATGGTCAAAGAGTGGAGTACTTGGAGTTGTATTTCCCCGCTTGTCGATGAGAAGAGCGAAAGAGAGGGACTGGTTGCCACTTGAAAAACTTTTTCAACACTGCAAGCGAACGGCACAGTTGCGTCCGCAGCCGGAACTATTCCACGGAACGTAGAGCATGTTGCGGGACTTGGGCTTGTTTCAATGTTCAAGATCCAATACGAATCAGCCTGACAATTGTCCGTAACTCAAGTAAGGTTGGCCAGGGCAAAATTTCATCAGAGGATATGAGAACAGGAGCTGACAAAGACCCCTCTCCACAGCGGTATATCTTCAACTCGGCGAATTTGTCCCGGGAACTCGAAGATCGCGACGAGGATGCGAAGCCCATGAACGGTCACTCCTTAATTGAAAGTTGGATGTCGTTAGTGAAAGAGTTGAATCTGTAGTATGTGCAATCGACGAAAATCCGAAACTACGAATTCTTCTGCCTGTTCCCCCTGATGCCCCGATCGTTGGCTACACATTGTTTCCCTTACCTTTTGGGTGATGTAGGACATGGGTGGCTCAACAATTATATCTGTTCAATTATGTAACAAAGTGGGGCGGCAGATATGTACTGAACCTCTTTATCACGGGCGCCTACTTTTCGCTGAACCTATTTTGTAGAATGCTTGCTTCACGTTTTGCGAAATATAAAAAATGAACCATTTAAACATTGCTCAATACTTCCACCTTTTTTGAGTAACTGCTAGGACGAATCAAAATCTTAAAGACGAGAATTTTTTCCTCCTGGGATTTTATGAGGCTCTCCGGGTACTCTACGAAAGTAAGAATTAGAAAAGCCGATATAACAACAAACTGCCCGAAGGTCAACAGGTGTCTTCGGGGCTGCACTTCAACCATCCCTATGTAATGCCCAATAACAACTTAACAGACAAGTGCGGAAGGAATGGAGGAAGGAAGGAGAAACCTATTCGTAAGACCAGATTCCCACAGGCGCAAAAAGTTAAAATATCCACCAAAATTGCATCCGAAATATTTTCCAAAATGTCAAGTCTCCGTTCGGCAACGTAATAAAGTGGAATCATCATATATAATCAGGCACATCATACATTCCATTTCCCTTTCAAAGACGGGAAGTCGCTGTCAACGAGAAGACTTTCCTAAAAGGAGCCGACTGTTCTGTGTTGATCCACCTGACCGTCTTTCATCTTTCTTCATTTTCGCTTTTCAGAACTGAGTGTATCCTCGGTCATCTCTAATGAGAGAAATCCCGAAAAATCCAAAAATCCCAAAATCTAAAAATACCGAAATGCCGAAAAGTCTGAAATTCCAAAATTCTTAAAATTTTACAGTTCTTCGACATACTTATATGGTGGACTCTTACACTGTTCAAGCACCTACTCCCAAACCTATAGTGACTCCAAGTAGGCGGAGGGGTTGCAAGGGAACACCATGCCCGCAAAAATACCCGTATGAAATATTTCCTTCGAGATTTGATTTTCAGGATTTTGGGCGTTTCGAGATTCTTTGTAGTTGAAGAATTTAATTCCTCGTCGGCTGTTTCGAGATTCTGGCATTTCTTGATTAAGCGCCCTTCTAGATTTTGGGGATCTTGGCATGTGACCCCAACCCCTCTTTTCATTGCTTTGTTTGCGGAGTGTGAGTTCACAATCAGACATCATTGCCAAGACAGACAGCAGTATCCAGGAAGAATAATGATGAATAGCTTAGGACGGGTGTCATCCAGTTTCAGTTCTGGTTCCGAAGTGCTGGCTTTGACGACGCCCGTGGTAACATGTTTCCCAAATGTTTCCAAACATAAGTACAGACGCACAACCCATTCAAAAACAAACAAGTGATTCAAAACCAAACCAAGATGAAACTAATGCGACATCCATGACTGCCAGCAATGAGTAGGCATTTGACGGAGCCACCCTCCTCACAAACCACGCACAAACTTGCGCCTGAACCCTCATTCTGTGACATTGACAAACTGAACATCGAGCTACAGCTCAGATAAATAGAATTTTTATTTCATTTATTTTCCAGCAACATTGCAGATAACTTCTTCGTCGTCATTCCATTCGGAGCCGTTGCCTGGCATGACAAGCACTTTTCCATTTATATCGCACTTAAGACCCGCTCGCTGTGTGGCAGATTTCACCGTCAGCCGCGCCGGAGTAATTGGTCTCGCTTTATCTGATTATTTCGTCTTCATCCATCAAACGAAGAGTTCATCTCGCACACAATGGGAGCCTCCGAAAACTGAGTCGCCTCCCGCACACCCGCACGCGCTCGCCGTCTGTCGCACTGGGGAACAAATGCGAAACAAAGCCTCTGCCCGCCAGCATCCTAAGCAGCGCACAAAGCAAAACGAAGTCTGCTGTTGTGTTCTCCTTCGCCTCTCCACAAGTTCGTTTGTGTCTTCCATCAGAAGCACAACAACAATGCTCAGCCAAGCCATCCTCCCCACCGAGCGCCGAGTGCCGCAACACCGAAAACAATTACATTTACTTAACTAAAACATTTCGGCAAAAGCCGCCCCTCCGGCTATGTGAATGATTTCTACGCAAATCTCCGCAAAGTTTCGCCCTCGTTCCTCTGCTTAACTACCCGACCTATGTTCTTTGTGGATACGTCTCGACCTCTGACTGGTGAACGTTTTAGACGCATATGATATGCCAAGTGTAAGCTGACCGGCAAGGCACTTAGTTCTGAGAAGTGGATATGCCGCCGGTAGGCGGGTGGATACGGGAATAGCTGGCTGTTCTAATTTGGATCTGGGTTGTTTCCATTGGCAATCGCTTGCCGGCTTTGAAAGTGGGAAGGTGATGCGCCAAGGATGAAACTTAAATAATTTGGCAAACATTTTTGTGGAGGGTTTTAACGACTATTTCGTACTATGTTTGTGAAGGGTTTCACAGATTAGGGTGATATTTGGTTCACGCACTGTTTACGCTCTGGTTGAGGATGAAGACTGCACGGGAATAACAATCAAAATCTGTGATTGTTAGCGCTACAGTCGGCGGAAGACTACTGATTAGCGTCTCGACCACATTTTTGCCGACCAACTTGAAAGTGAGATTTACGAATGGAGAGTGCGTATAAATTGTACGTCTTAAGATATGGGATCAAAGCTTCGCTTGAGTGGGCGTTGTGGCTCACGCACCACACCCACTAGCAAAAGTCTTCGACACGACACTACTACAAATGTTCGCCCATAGAACAGGGTATTTCATTTCATGGTTTCAAGTTAGTGGTGTTTGCATTTGACACCTGTCAACATTAGCCGTCACTTGAAAAGTCGCAATATTAGATGAATGTTTGCCATTTACGATAACCGATCGCTGAGCAATTGAATAACGCGTTTAAATTATCAAAACTTACTACAAAAGTGGTGATTCAAACGTGCCCACTTTTTACGCATTACACGATAATTATGGCCGCCATTGTGAAGCGACTACGCAAGCATTTCGTAAAATTGTGAGAGAGTGAAATCGTTCCTGACGTTGTAGGGCACAGGTGTTGTTGATGATTCCAATTTATGGACTTCCCGGCTTTCGGTCCAATTGAACGTGCCTTTCACTATGCATTTGGATTTCCATCTCCATCCATACCCCAGTTATGGCTGAGATATCGCCCAAAATGTGTGATATTTCGCACGGAAACGTCTTAAAAGGAGCGCTGGTTACGAGCCAACACGAGGGGTGCACTTGAATGGTAGGTCCCAATTCCGTTTTATGTCTTCAGAGGCTTAACCTCTGTCGAGTCGCTGACAATGTGCAGAATGTTTCAAATGTCATGAGTAGCTACTCAAACTCGACTGTCGGAGTGGGTATTAGGCTGTAGGTGCTATCCCCTCGTTAAGATAAAAATAGCGCTATGAAGCTATGCTACTTTCTGATTCTTAGTGAACTTTAACGTGGCCTGTATACGTTCAGAGAAAGAAAACGTTTTTAGGTTCACTAAATGTAAAGTTAGTGTCGAATCAAAAATTTGTGCCATTGTCGTGAAGAAGGGTTGGTTTGAAGGAACAAAACGCTTTGCGATAAGTAAGTTTTCAGACTGTGCTCCTCACATTTTTTCTTCGTAGAAGGATTGCATTCACATATAGAGAGCTTGCATCTCTGATTGCTATTCGCAGAGAAATGAACGATTAAAACGATTCACGTGCAGGCATAACCGGATTGTGTATATTAGCATTTGCCTACATTTCCAAGCTTTTCTTTTCTTTTAATTTCATTCTTCTATTCTTATCGATCGGACAAGGATTTTTAGATTGGCGTTGAGCTTAAGTATTCTATGGAACGATTGTCGTTTTTGACCTGTAGAACTATCCACCAACAGCTAGAGAAATGTACTTATGTTCGATTATTCTTTTAGACACGCGAATGAGCGCAAGAAGAGCTCACTTCTTTTTCTATATCCAACTCTGTGTAGGGTCTTTGTGACTTTGCTTACTCCTTTTAGATCATTAAGCCACAATTGTCGAAAGCTTCGTTGCAGCTGTGCGGTAGGCACTGGTTTCATGATCAAACTTCAAGCATTACTTGACGAAAGACAACATAGTAGTGTTCGTCATTTGAAGTGAACTTGTGGCTCATGAAACCTAATCAACTTGATAAACTATCTAAGTTTACACAGTATGAAAATGGGCATTCTCTTTTAAGTTCAACGTGCACAAGTTCCTTGGCACCTCACATCTAATCCCATCTGGGAGTTCTCTTCTGACCATCTGGATACATTAATCTTTTGGAATAAACACAGACAGACTCACGTCTGACTTTATGCGCATTCAGATGTCTGATGCTGTTTTCTAGAAGGATCTATGCCGTCTATTCAACACTTTATTGCCGATTCAGACATTAGAGGAAATGCTTAATTTTTCTTCAGCATCAGACGTTTGTTTGTGTTTGATCTATTGCTATTCTCGAGGTGTGACTGATGGATATGCGAGTTTTGCAAATCGAGAAATGCGTTCTTCCCTCTTGAAGTATGAATTTCTTTGAAGGTTTGCAAGAATTTTGTATTCGCAATGTGAAGCAAAGCAGAGCAGAATGTAAGACTTTTGTTTATTCCCTCGATAGCAAATTTATCGTTCATTTAGAATTGTAAAATTGATCGTGTGATCACAACGAGCGCAGGATGGGCAAGAGCCAAGAGAAACTATACTCGAAGAAGTACGTCACCTGCAGGTTAGGCGCACTCATTCCCATCTTTGACAAATATGGAGGACACTTAAAAACAGTATGCGGATGGCTACGAGGGAATATGAGTTGTATCAGGCACTCTAACCAGTTAAAGAGATCTTCAGTTTTATGTTGAGTTCGAAGGAGGAAATGAACAAGAAGGAGGAAATGAACAAAAAGAGGACTTTGATCAGTAACCTACAACGCATTCCTACTTTTTCTATAAACTATGGTGACAACTTTTAATAAAATTCATTCAGTGTCAAACTTTAACAACTTTCTGCCATGAAGTTCAATTTTAATAACGTTCAAAGCCTAAGAGGTCACCTCTCTAAGAAGCTATAGTACTGCCAAACTCAATTAAAGCAACCAGAGGTACAGAGCCATAATTAACTTTCGAAACTTTTTCGAATAAGTGCTCTCAGTGACCATATTCAGGAACTTCTAAGAGGTGAAGCTGCGAAAGATGGATGTGTCTAGAGCGAAGGTTAAGCTTGGTCACGCTCTATTTTCCGTGACTGCATTAAACCGAAGAATTCGTTTTCATTTTCACGCAAATCGAGTTGCTTACTAATCACACCAGTGGTTTGTGAAGAGTCTGAAGCAGAATTAGAGCTGCCTACCATTATTGGAATATCCCTCCAGACCAAGTTCCCTAGGGTCCACGATCACTTGATTTGTATGAAAAGAAGTTTTAGCAGAAAGGAGGCACCCAATGCGCAATGTTGCACGATCGCAAGTTTATGCAGAAAGTTTGTGGGACAACTAGCATCGTCCCCATCGTCTTACGGTGTACACTGATGAAGAATGTGACTACTGTGGCTGAGAGTGTGATCTAAATCGATCTTATCCGATCAACATTGTGATTCTACACCTAAGTCCAAAGTGATTCGCCACAGTGAATTGGAAAAAAATTTGTGCGAGGTGTTTTTTTTTTCTTAGGAGACTTACGTGAACGTTATAGCACTCGGAGCTCAGAAAAACCGCATGCTATTGGCAAGAAACCACTTCATCCAGAGCAATAGTGCCAGTTTGGTGCGGATTGTAGAGTCCCACCACACCACATCATTGGGTCACTGGATTGTTTAAAAATGAGGCTGAGAAACACGTTTTAGGCAAATGAGCTCACTTTGTTTTAATGAAAGTGGTCGCCGTGTTGTAGTGGGTAAGTGCGCCGATTTACACACCAAGGTCTCAGGTTCGATTCCTGGACGGAACACCTCGCATATTTTCACGGCACCACCTCTTTCGATTTACTTATCAAAGAAGTCGGCAAAAAACTGTAGGTCTCTTCTACTCGTGAGAGAACAGTATCACGCACAACACGAGTGTTGTAGAAGCTCGGCAGTGGTCCCTTGTGGGCTGTAGTGCCACCCAATTATTATTTAAAGACATGAATTTGGATAACTTCCAGTTTATGCAGGATGACACGCCATGCCACAGAGCCCATGCCATAATTAAACTTTTGCGAATCAGATTTCCAAATTGTCTCAACAGGCGAACGATGTGAATCGGCCACCTCGGATTTGACCCCTTTAAACCGTTCTATGGGATTGCTGTCATGCTAACATTCCGGGAACAATTCAAGTTGTTAGGGCCAATTTCATTTAATCAATGCGTGTGCCATACCTCGAAACCATCAATAAGGCATTGGAATATTGAGGCACTGCGAAGGCAGTCGAAGTGTAATATGTCAAGATCTGACAGAGCTATAAAGTCGTTAAAAAAACACTTGATTTGAAGTCTTAGCTGCCATATGTCTGTTTGGTATAAAAGCTTGCGACTTCCTCTCAAAAGCGTGGGAGTCACAAATTTTGCGTTTAAATATTCTGACAAAAATCTCATAAATTGTAACCCTCAAGAGAACTGTCGAAATTGTCATAAAGTGTTCTAACTGGTTTGTGGAAGAAAAAGGAATTTTTATGTAATAAAAACTAGGAAACGTAAGAGACTATTTTTTGATGGCGACCATTTAAAGTTAAATTAACGAGTTTCAGCGCGGTCGCCCTTCGGCTTATGAAGAGTCTCGAAAACGGATGATTATGGACGAAAATTTACTCCATTTGTAGTTTCACGGTACAGCTGAGACCGCATGAGAAAGCCGCCTGCGCAATGGACGCAGCATTTGCAAACTCCGGGCAACAAGCGCATCCGTGGGACTTTAGAGCAATGTTTGATGGTGCTTAAGATTAATCCAAATTATTTTCCATGTCATTTTGCCACCATGAAATATAGATTTAGTGTAACACATCAAAGAGAATGGAATAGTCGAAACAGTAGACTTGGGTGCAAGTGCTCCGA
Source organism: Eristalinus sepulchralis (assembly GCA_944738645.1). NCBI lineage: Eukaryota > Metazoa > Arthropoda > Insecta > Diptera > Syrphidae > Eristalinus > Eristalinus sepulchralis. Next base: position 30,903,030 of record OX122885.1, on the reverse strand, counting down.
AGACTGTCCTATCGGTAAGAAAAGTATTGGTCATTACTACATTGACTCTCTGAAGAAGGCCAAAACGGTCATAGGGTCCTATTGCGCCGAATTATTGGGCCGATTCGATGCCGAATTGTTGAAATTGTGGTCTCATTTATCAAAGAAGAGAATATAACTTTCAATCATGTAACGAACCCGCTCACATCCAGATAGATCGTTTTTAGACTATGAAATGTTGCCGGAAGGCCTAATGTCTTCTATTTCTTTCCAAACTTGAAAGAGTCACTCGACAGGCAGAAATTTTTATAGAATCAGTGCTGCCAACCTGCTTCCACTTACAACGAAGCACCGTAGTGGGTATGGTTGCCAGTTTATACGATAGGTTCTTCCAGAAAGTGAAGCTGACATAAGGAGCCTCTCTAAGGAGCAGGCACATTTCATATACCACGGAATTATCTTGTTTGTGACTACATCACAGCTGGAATAGTGGAATAAAAGTGTATTTGAAGCGTCCACTATGGAACAGGGTGTCAATTTAAGCCACCACACAGTGTCATGACTGTCGAAGTTTCAGATAGATATACAACCCACTAGAATTTTATCATTGAGAGCCGGGATCATTTAAGTACAGTGCGACAGGAAACACTCTGAATGTCATACTTAAACAAACAATTCTGACTATGAGGTGATCTTAAGAATTCAAAACGCCTCCCTCCATTTTTCTCGTATGACCCGCTTCTTTTCCAGAAGATCACAAATTTGAAAGTTCTCGAGAAGGTCATAATTTGTGATTTCCTAGAGCACAAAAGAGAAAACTCACGATTTGTGATTAAGCATGCTTTTGAGAGGCGTCAGAGAAGTGTGCCAGAATAGGAACATTAATTGTTCCAAACCGTGATTTGACAGATAGATAGCGTCAGAAATTGGACATTCCTCTGTAAAGTAGGACACTATCTAGCGTAGATAATCACTGATAATGAGCAGCTGTCCTGCATTCGTACAAAATTCTGTCGCAAGTTGAATTCGTTGCTTCTCAGATTACAGACAAATGACACAAAGTGAATGAATGAAAAAAAACCCTACTTACAACGATTTCAACCTGTCTGCGTGACATTTAATTCAGTCCTCATTATTCTCGCAATTTTCCAAAGCTGCCTCTGCATCAGACACGCACATCGATCAGTCGGCAGTGACACAGCATTCGCATTACGATGTGAAAATACACTCGAATAAAACAGGGATTCATTTTTTTTTTCTTTTTTTGGTTGTTTGAGAACAGCGGGCATAAACGGACGGGTGATCCCTCACCCGCATGTGGATTTCCATAGTGGTGTCGTCACCCGCATCTTTCGTCTCTGCAATTCAAATCAGTCCAGCAAACGACAAGAGAGCAGGAGCGGGGGACACAGTGTCTCGTGGACCAAAAAAAATGATGATTGAGCAGACAATAAAATAACCTTTTTGTTGGTTACCTGTGGCCCTGCATGGCAAGGTGTAGTTAGAGGAGAATGATGAACAAGAAAATCGCACAAAGCTACACTCATCAGTCATGCAGACACACACACGCCCGCACCGTGTCACGGGATGAAAAGCAAAAGCAAAACAAAAAAATCGATTTCACCACAGGACACAGTCCCTAGGAGGAGGACTGAAAATTACCTGATGCCTGTTTTTGCGCGTTTCTCTCCTCTGGATGTGTTCACTCTTCGGTGGTTGCGACGGTGGCGGCGGCGACGATGGTCCTGCTACGAGGACAGGTCTTCTTCAGATGCTGTGCCAGCTAAAACGGCGATGTGCTGCTGTATATCCTGCCGATTGCCGGGGTATCTGCTACTCACACACAAGCACTCGTGCACTTCACTGCGAATTGATGATGCGCGGGCGCGTATCTCACGCGAACGAGAGCAAAATAATGCGGTCGGTATCCTTGCAATATGGTTTCAAAAACAAATTAATTATTTACGCGCACCTTTGGCGAGAATGTTGTTCTCCAAGTAATTTCTTGTATCTCACACTGCTGCGCACTTACAAAACACACTCTCAACCGACTCGGGGAACTCTCGGTAAACAACAAAATCACGGCTGTGTCGATGGGCGAAGCGTCAGACGAACGAGCAGCGATAAACGACAAACTAAGAATGAACACAACACACACAGTTACACGGAATGCGAAGCGCAACGACAGAACAAACTCAATCGGAGAGCTGAAGCCAAACTGAATCCGTTTGATACAAAAGGCGCACTTGTGGGCCTCGTCGGTTGAATTCGATTGAATCGTGTGGAACAACAACAGCAACATGCCGGAGTTCTTGTCCGTCGATGTAGATTGTTATCTGCGTCGCATCGGCAAGGGGTGGGAGAGTTATTGCTTGCCTTATTTTTCTCTTGTGCGTTGCTTTTTATTTTCTTTTTTCTTGTGTGTGAGTTTTCGTGTCTTGTCGCTGGGGAATGGTGTGGTGTGGTAGTGCGGAATGCCGTGGTGGATTTTGTGTTGCATTAGAGTTTAGGCAGCATTTGTGACAGTGTTGCTGAGGGGATTAGATTCTTGTGAAATTTTACAAAGAAAAGATTTGGGTTGAGAGTGGCCAACAAGTGGGGCGTATCAAATTGGCTTTTCAAGTTGGCAATGTTAAGATATTTTCAATCAGCCCCAGACTGTCAATTAGTCAAATTTATCATGAAACCACACATATGCCATCGGCACTGTTGGCGATGATGGGCATCTTTCATGTTTTATGGGAAAGGGAAGTGCACTGGTACCTGGCTACGCAACACATTATCCCACTTTAAAGATGGGTAACTAACTTAGCCAAAAATTAAGAAATTTGTCCATGTGAAAAAAGGGAATTTGAGTTAGTACCCCGTCACTTAATTTAAGTACCCGTCCTCATCTTATCTTTAGTCTTTGGAAAATTTGGATTTGATGAAATCAATATTTAGTAGTTTTCTACGCCATTCTCTAAATGTGAAATTTTCGGTACTCATTGCAAAGGTCCATCTTAGAAGTTCCAACGTTGTGGTATCGCATCGTTTGTTAAACAAAATTAACGACTTCAAAGAGCTACAGACAGTTTTGTATTCGTGGAGCTCAGAATTTTACAGGTAAGAGGTAAAGCGTGGTCTTTTAGACGCTAAGAGAGGTGTGAAGTTTGATGCTGACTTATAGTCTTCTATTCCGTCATTCAGTTCGTTGATCATTTGGACCATAAGACATTACAAACCAATTGTGTCACTTTAGCTGTGGTGGACCTGTGATTGTAGGTAATTGCCGCTCCAGCTAGCATAGTCTACCGCCAGTTGTCTCCTGAGAGGTTGAGATCCTTCTCCACATATGGGCGCCGTCTTAAACTTCCCTTGCGTTGTCCCAATGGCTCGAAGACTTCCCATATGCTTGAAATAGCCATAAGCATTGTGTTTGTCGACGTTTGACCAGACGCTTGCCGGCTTTCCGCTTCTACAGTTCCTTCTTGAATCTTCTTCTCCATGAGAACCACATTCAATGTTGATTGCGGAGTTTGTCTATATGCAAATCTAGAAAAGAAGAGCAGAACTTCATTGTATCCTAAACAAATCTGAAAACGGACTATCATTGTCTCCCCTTATTCAAAGTGCTCCAAACTGCAATCAAAGTTGCGTAGTAACAACCCTAAATTGTCCTTTTTCACTCTAAAAGTTCACAAACCAGTCTCTCTATCTGTTGGAAAAGGACAATCAAAAGTACCTTGACCGCAAATGCGAATGACCGATCTTAGACGATACAGGTTTGGTATAAGATTGACAGCTTTTGAGGAAGTCACTTCGAAGGAAAAGTCCTGCTTGCGATCAGTCCTGTTTGCATTTATGACATCTGGACGAGAAGATTTAATGATGATTTCTATGGCCTGTACGATGTTATGTGCCTGGCCAAGCATGATACAATTCGTAGATGCTTAGGATGGACACACTGTATAGAGCGTATGGAGAACTCGGTTGCAACTCAAAAGTCATCGACGCTGGGTTAAAGACGACTCCTTTGTCTAAGATTCCACACACACGTAGAGAAGGACATCAACCGACTTGATTTGCGAAATTGGAGGCAGCTGGCAAAAGAATCTGCCAGTTGGAGAGTCATGTTGATTGAGGCTAAGTTGCCCCCCGGACTTCAGCATCAAACTAAGGAGAAGATGAAATAAGTTAGTGAAGAAGTTAGATTGCTGTTCGATGCTCTTCAATTTTAATAAACTCGAGATTTTGCATTGATATGTGAAACTGGATAGGATCGGGCTTAATTGTTTCACTCCAAGGTCCTACCAACAGTTAATCTTCATAAAATTAACCGAATTTTGAAAAGTGAGAAGATGTAGCAGTCAGCTAACAAAGTATTTGACTTCATCGCCTCCATTATTTGTTGCTCTTGGAATGTGTTCTTCTTTACAACAATACGAACCTTTCAACTTCACTGTTTCGCCTACATCATTCCCCTCTAGGGTGTTAAGGTACAGATATCATCCTCTACTCCGCCGACTTAAACAGCGAAGATGAAGCATGTTTGCAGAAGTTACACTTTTAGGTTAGCTTCGTAGATGCATTCGACACTTTGGGAATCTTAAGTTGCGTCTGGCCCTGGGTTTTGTAATCGTTTCCAACTTTCCCCTAACATATACCCAGGATAGCAGCGGCATTTCACGTCACTCTCTCAAGGGTGCATAGACAAGTGAAGATTGTAGCGACTTCTGAAGAAGCTGGCCAGATGAGGAAAGGGAATAGAATCTTCCCAATCTACTAAACACCTTCTCAACTCTCACCTCAAGCAGATAAAGAATCCTTGATGAAGTGCTTTAAAAAAAAATTCAAGTGGTACTTTAAGTAAACCTTCTGAAAACTTCTCACAGCAACACTTGCCCAAACCTCTTAAGTGGATTTTGTTGCATTGTTGCTCGATTACCGCTGTAGCATTCCCCGCCCACGGCACAACGCATTCCTTTTCGTGTGTTTACGTTGTTCTCGGTCTTTGGTCAGCAGAATTGAACCTTTATTTCATTTTACTCGTTTTCTCCATCGCAAGCGGGACACCACGAAAGTTCACAAATCTCCACGAACGACCGAGAACAGAGGCAGAGGCAACCAATAAAATCATCTGCGCCCCTAAGCTGGTCGTGGTGCAACGTAGAACGTGCCTGCGTTTAGAGCACAGTGGCAATCAAGAGAGAGTGGAGAATTCTAATGGAATGCCATTTCTCAAATGTGCAACCTTCGAAAACAGTTTTCGGGAAAACAAAGGAAACTTGCCGTCATTTCTTGATTATTCGGGGTTGCCGCAGCGCCTCGAATTGAAATACATATAATGTCAAGGGATCTATCCATAGATATAGGTGGCGGTATGCTGGGCGGAAAGAGGCGCACACCACACGGGCGAACGTTGACTGCATGCAGGTTGCATCTAGGTGAGGCAGCCGTCTGGAGGCTGTAACCGAAGTCGGAATAGACGAAACAGTTGTGGGAACAGCGGGTAGTCTGGCATGGGTCGTCTGCGGTTAGCTCTCATGCAAATGGGACACAAATTGATTTCTATCGGTCCCCATTCGAAAGACTGATGTTAAGATGTGCCACAGTTTGAAGGGCCGATATCTAGGTGTGGGAACCGAGGATTCACGTTGCTCCAGTCATTGAATTCATGGGCTGGCATGAGACTGATGGGAGCTCTTGGAAATTAACGCAAGTTGATTGTACTTGATTCAAGCGGAGTTGTCGGGGCGAAGATGAGCAAATATCAGACTTATTCAGGAGCATTGCCTCTGGAGGATTTAAAAAATTCACTAAAAAGTCTCTTAAAGTTGAAAAAGTCGTTGTTAAATGAAACTTTAATTTCGATTGTTCCCAATTCCTTGCAACTTCTTTCGGATTGAATGACTTTAACAGTAAATACACATCAGCACTTATTCACTTCTTTTTCTACTCGCTTTTCCAAGAATGCAAAAAATACGTATGGCGTCCCTAAACCTTGTGCATTGCCGAACGAAATTCAAGGGCGCGTGGCAACTCAATTTTCGCAAGAAAATGCAAAAAGTATCAAAAAGGAGTGTGTTCCAAAAAGTTGTATCATGGTCTTTGACCACCACAAAAAGTAACGAATTTCGATCGAAATCGCAAAGTGGCAGCCCTAAACAAGAGTTGTAACCGCTAGCTAATAAACCAACCATAATGCACGATACTCACTGTGACTCACACTTTAACGACACGTTTGCCCAACTTAATTTGGTATTTCTTTGTCTCAGTGTTTGAAAAATTCAACCATGGAGAGGTACACAATTGAGTAGCGCGTCAAGGCTGTAGAAGCCTTTTACGAAAATCGGCGTTCTCATCAAAATGTAAAATAGTCAACAAACTTCAGAAAAACACCTGTGCGTGATCGCCCAGTTCATCCTAGTGGAAACTTTGCAGTTGTTCGTGATAGTGTGGCAGAAGAGACGTCGACTTCAACTCGTCCTCGTGCACAACAATTGAACATATCAAGGACATCACTGATTCTGACTTCTTGTTGCATCAGCGCCCCGTACCGTGAATGGTGTTCGCTATAGCGAGATGAAAACCGACTTCTTGTTTCCAAAAATTGAGAATATAGACCTGGACGACAGTCCTTCCAACAGGATGGTGTCACTTGCGACGCAGTCAACGAAACAAAGAGTCTTGGCGTCCTGGCGATCCGTCCTGGCGATCATGTGATTGGACAGCGTTGGACTTCTTTCTTTGGGGATATTTAAAAGAAAAAGTCTGCAGCAATAAGACAAGAACAAGTCAAGAGCTTAAGTGTGAGATAATTCGACACACACAACCCACAATTCAATTATATCCCAGAGTCATTGGAAATATGGACCACGGATTGGAGGTATGCCAGAGAAGCCGTGGCGAACATTTGGCTGATGTTTGGTTTCGCACTAATTTGTCATACGTAGATTCGTGTATGACAAAAACAAAATTCATTTACAACTATCATCATGCGTTTTCGTTGGGTCACCCTTTATATTATTGTTTCAGTTCAATATGTGGCCAAATTAGTTTCGAAGTCGTGCGGTTAACATAACCCGTTAAGCATCTAGCAGCGCTTTTATTTCTTGAGGAGGCCTTGGTGGCAAGCCAAGACAAGTCGATATAGTGGCAATTGTTGCCTGGAGAGATACTGCATGTCCTGCCACTAAATTCCTAATAAGACAAGGAGCAAAATTGATTTCGATTTTTCTTGGATCCTACAACAGGTGAAATTTCGCTGTTGATAGTGGCCACATTGTTAAAGTGACAATTGTCTATTTGCCTGTCATTTCTTCAATCTTCATTGCCAAAGCTACATAAATGTATATAGTGCCCAGAAACCCACGCAATTGTTTGAGAAACGAATTGTTTTATGAAACTGAAACGAATCTCTGTTTAATTTGGCATTTTCCCTTGGAAATAAGGGTTCTACCGAATGACTATTTGCATTGTGATAGGCGTCAGTCGGTACAATGGTTTTGTCGACGATATGCGAAATCAGGTAAAAGCAATAACGCTATATAGGCAGTGTTATTGCAAGAATTTTTCCTTTTATAGAGCACAACTTTGCGCCGTGACTTGAAGTGAGTCCATACAAAATCAAAATGGTTCAGTAACTAAATGCTAACGGTCCAGGAAAACGACTTGTGTGCATTGAATTGGCTCTAAAGCCATTGGAAGACAAATTTCCATCGATGCGACACTTTTGGGACGTGCTACGTCTAAAAGAGAACTTAACAAATCTGGAACAAGACCAAAAAAGGATCGTCTCGTATATTCCCCAAAATTAATTTGATGGCGTGGACTTTAGGATTATGACGTCGGGCTATAATTCTTTCTGAACTAGGTTGATGATAGCCAACGAGGAACCTTATAAGTTGATGATGCCAAATAAAATTAGCGTTTGAGAAAGCCCGTAGTCCTTTCGAGAGAAAAGTTCTGCGTGCGGTTTTTATTCCTGTTTGCGTTGATGGCGTTTGGAGGAGAAGATTCAACGATGAAGTTAATAAGCTACACGGCGGCATGCGCTTGGTGAAGTGTCTTCTGATACAACGCTTAAGACGGCTAGGCCATGTTAAGCGTATGAACACCACTGCTCGAAAAATCTTCGAAACCGAGCTATTGGGACAACGCAACAGAGGACGGCCAAGACTGAGATGACGCACACAAGTGGAGAAGGACCTCAATTAACTTGGAGTGTGCAATTGGAGTAAGCTGGCGAGAGTTCGTTATAGCTGGAGATGCTTGTTGGTTGAGGCCCAGGTCCACCCCCGGACTGCGCCAGTAAAAGAAGAAGAAGAAAGTTCACAGGCAACCAGGGCTTAGCGTTTTCAGCAATTTCTCCTGTTTTGTGTTTTCTACGCTAAACCTACAGCTGAACCTACAGGTTATTGCCAAATATGAACTGCGAGATTCGAGTGATCCTTGAGTGTTGTCAGCAACTCAAAGGGGGTGTTGAAAGAGGAGATATTCGGTCTAGGAATTGAAACTCGTACCATTAACCGGCGAGTCGACTCAGTTTTGCGGCGGATACGATTTGCGTTGAATGCCACATTCAATTCCTTAGTTGAGTGATAGGTGAGTCCACCTACTCCTGTGGGTACTGTAGAACACCCAAGACGAGCAGTTCTTGGAAAACCTTTCGTGTGGCTGTAGAGCCACTCAATCAATTTATTTTAAGATAAATGACAAACATGTTGTCTGTTAAAGACTCGAAGGTTTAAGTTGCCCCAAGTACCACATGTCTTAAGGGAAAGTGACTCCTCCTTGGTAGCAAACACTGCATTTCTGAAACGTCTGCTTTTTTGGGTTATGCCAGTTCACACTGTGTTGAAAGCAAAACTTCAATTATCTTATAATCTAAGGCAGCCTGTGTAAGAGAACTATGTTAATCAGTCTGACTGCACGCCACCACGATCTATCACATAATCAGGGTGAAAGTCGCGTTAGAATATGGGCTTAGGCCGGTTTCTTCCTACCATTGAGGTTCCCCTTGTATTAAGAGCTCATATCCTGCGATTGTAGTAATTTGACTCTATCTGTTTTTCAGTTGAAATCCCGATGGTATCAGAAAAATTCACAATCGAAGGCCATATGACAGCATAGCTCTTCCTCATCCTCTATAACTCAAAGCTCTTTATATAGTCTACATAGTCTGCCAGGAACCTTACAATCTTGGCCACCTCCACGATGCTTGATTGGCACCGCTTATGAGCAACTTTTTGCAGCTTTTGTCTTTCAAAATATATCCTGTAGTCACATATTTCCTAAAGTCCTTAGGTCCCTAGGACACAGAAGATGTCAAAATGCAAACAAATTCCGGACGTCCTGCACGTGCACGTGCACCGTTCCGTCCGGCAGATGTGTTTATTTTTAACCTCAGGCAACTGCGTTTCACTGCCCGAAGGCGCGCACATATTTGCACTCCTAATCATCGCAGCACATCGTGCATTCCCGACGCGTTTCCATATGCCACTGGGCATTCCACCAACTCCTACAGCCCCGCGGTAGATTTTACAGCGATGTAGACTTTTATCACTTCGCTCAACCTCCTCTCTGTCGTGACCACTCTGCCGGCTAAAGTGGGTTTACTTCACCGCCGACCGACGACGCCATCGTTCCTGCTGCATTTGCATAATGATAACACATGTCGATGGTGTGCCATGTTTCTGAGATTGACTGCAGGTCTTGTGGCACGGCCCGATCCGGGCTCGTTGCCGGTGCATGGCCATTTTCTTGTTTGTTTATCAGAGTCGAAGGTCTCGAGTGCATGATGTGACATAAATTAGGTAGCAAGCACTCCAGCCGGGACGGGTCGGTGTTTACCTTTGTGATTTATGCGTGGGTTCCGGTGATGAGGACAAACGACCCTGACTCGCCTTCGATGGGGCGACTTCAGATGTGACACAGATTTGCAAGCGAATGTGGGGATCAGTGTTGCAGGAGTTTTTTTGTCGTTTTGTTGAGGTGGCCGTTTATCCAGTGATGCAGGATTCAAATTTCGGAGACACATACATTTTGACATTGATTCGCAGTCTGTGCGGAAGGAAAAAAACACAAATGGGAATTGAAAACAATCTGTTGTGTCTGTAGTTTCAAATTTAAAGTTTTTGAAAGTTTTTAACGGTCCGCAACTTGTGAGGCAAATTTTATGTGATATTATTGACGACCTTGGCTAGGCCATGTAGAGCGTATGGACACCACTGCTCCGGCCCGAAAAGTCTTCGAATCTGAGTCAATGGGACAACGCAACAGAGGACGGCCCAGGATAAGGTGGCGCACACAAGTGGAGAAGGACCTCAACCAACTTGGAGTGCGCAACTGGCAGCAGCTGTCGAAAGACCGTGCTGGCTGGAGAGGCATGTTGGTTGAGGCCCAGGTCCACCCGGGACTGTAGCGCCACAAGAAGAAGAAGAAGAGGAATTACTGACGACCTACCGCTCATCCGTGGATCACATCAATAGGGATGACCTTCGAGTCGTCAGCTGAATGGAATTATTCCATATTTATGTTACACGACGATGCTCCCACATGGTTCTACAGGAAGCCATCTGGAACGCCCTGCAGAATGGTGGAATACTACCATCCATTTTGCAGAAGCTTAATCAGGAGGTGTCATGCGAGGTACGCCTCAAGGGTAAGGACAGAACCTCATTGAACAGCACCAGAGGTCTAAGGCTGCATCCTTGCTTCTCTACATTGCCCTTAACCTTGTAGAGAGTCACAAAAACCACGCTGCCTAAAAAGGAATCTTACGGAAAAACTTCACGATCTAAGCTGCACTGATGACATCTTCCTGCTATCCAACTCCATAGTCGGTGTTCAGGAAGCACTGCACGGTCTGAAACTCAAGGCTAAAGGAGTTGATCTGAAAAGCAACCTAGCCAAGACAAAACTGATGAGAATCAGCTCAAGATTCAAGGCACCGTCCTGGCTAGACAAAACCCAATTGAGGATGTCAACAAATTTTACTACCTTAGCAAAACTTTGTGGAAATATGGTGGTGCAGAAACTGACGTCTGGTCTCGGATAAATGAAGCCCATCACACTTTCGTCTCGTTTGGTCATGTCCGGGGATTCATTCACCTCCCTCTCCACCCCACTCAAGCTTCGGGTATTCAACTCCAAAGTGAAATCCATGCTGCTGTAGGGATGCGAGACTTAGAAGACAACCAATATCAATGCTCTCAAGTTTCACGTTTTCGTTTATAAATCTTTAAAGCGAATCCTGGCAGTCTTCTCGTCGGATTGGTTAACAAACGAAGAGCTGCTGCGTAGAGCTTGACAGAAACCCATCGCAGCAGGGATACAACACCGAAAGTGAAGCCAGTTAGACCTCACCCTGTGTAAACTGAGGACACGCGTCGAAAGGTTGGCCCACACTTGGATATATTTGAAGTCTATTAGGCTCAAAGTGGCAACAGACCATGGAGAAAGAACATAAACAGGTTAGTAAATTCTGGCTGGAAATGACTAGGCTGGTCTAAAGTAGAGTTGCACGGAGATCTTGCACCAAATCTTTGTTACCACTATTTGCTCCATAGGAGTGTTTCGCGTTGGCCTAGTCTATTTGATGGCGTTTCGTTGAATTATAAGTTTAATTTGAGACCGCAACGTTCAAGTAATGTACGAGTATAACCGCTCTCCACGAAATAATCGTTTTTTTTTTTTTTGAAAATAGGTACACAGCAAGTTCCATGTTTCGCCTAGACGAAACTCCCGGGCCAAAGAACAACAACCACATTGTTTCAAATCAACTCCTCCTACATAATGTCTGACTTTAGAGGACAGCCTGAAATTGGAGCACAGTTTTTGTTTTTTCGACCTATAATTTGTTGTCTGAAGACGTTCTAGCTCTGCTGTCTAGCTCAAGCCTAGAAAGTGGGAATTGTTGTCACGAACGTGTGAGTCCTGGAATACAAAATCACTTAACCTACAACAGCCTTGCTTCCACTTATACAGTTTCATTGACAGCCGCCATTATTTAGATTTTGCATGTCAATACTGCGTAAACACTTTTGAAAAAAACATGACCATTAAAGATCTATGCAAGATCATTGATGAATCCAACAAACAGGTCAAAATGCTCCAAGGTCTTAGAGTTAATCATCACGTTAGGAATATTAGGCTCGAGACTGGCACTGTAATGCCTGCCTCTTTTTCTTCTTAGTTCCTGTATCCCCTGGGGGGGCCTAGGACCTCTACTATTCCTACCCGCCATCGCATGCAGTTGAAGCTCTCTTCAACTCTTTCGCAATTTTCGGTACTCCTTCTCAACTCTTCCCTGCCATTTGCTATAGGAAGGCTATGACCAATCCATCGCTCTTGCGTCATTGGATAATGGTTCCTATGAGTTCCTGTCTTCTTCTCTGTTGCCGTTGTTTGTTAGAGAAACGTCAGCATTACCTTAAAGTTGGAATATCAACGATGAGTGTCAATTTGATGTAAAAATCTTTGCTGCTCTGCACTCGTATCTCTTATCCTTTCACAGCAGCTTTAATTATCTTCCCTTAAAAGTCGATGTTCATCTGATTTAAAGCAGATTACGGGAACACATTCTAACTTCCATGTTTTCATTGCCCGCAGTCCAGTGCAATAGCAATAGAAAGTCGACGTATCGCCTGGCCGCATACACACGTTTCCGCTGCTGCCGCCGGTAATCCGCTTCTGAGTTGTCGCTTGTATCGAATATATGTCAACATACAAATGCACTCCGAAGCCAATTATCATTGGCATCAAACATAGGAGGTGGGGGAGGGGTGTGCCACTTAGGACGTTTAAATGGACAAATGCAAATGTAAGCGTTTTCGGCATTAAGATATGCAAATGGATGCCGATGAGCCGGTGAGAGTGGTTCTAATAACCCATGAATTGGGTCAGGGCATATTCTGAACTGCGGCGGTGGGGAATTTCGTCATAAGATGCTTGTATTCACTGGAAGGCAGGGCAGATGCAGTGTACATTAGAATTCCATGTTTTAGGAATGCTTGGAATTTTAATGGCAAGTCCAAGGATTTGAATGTAATTCGAAGGGCCCAACTGGGATGTGCTAAGGATCTGACAAGTTGCATTTCGTTGGGGATTTGGTTAAAACTCTTGTATGTGATACACTCACTGATGCGTGTCTATTCATCATGGGTAACTAAGGGGTTTCAGTAGTTCGGGAGACGGGAAGGGAGAGTTTGATCCTATCTGATGATTCGTGTTTTTGTGGACTCCACTTCTTTGGAAACTTGCTTAATTGTTACAACCGCTAAGCTGACCTGATATCTTTGAAATAAGTTATAAAAAGGATTGGGTCCCTTATCTGAAACATAAGGTTTTCCAGTTTATCATCTTTTGAATTTTTAGATTTATTGGAATCTCGAACCTTCGTTTGAGGTTTTCAAAAGTTTTCTATGTGTATGTCTTTTAAGTTTTTGAATGTCAGTGAAAGAAATTTTGATTCCTCGGTTTTGGTTGTTCAAAATTTCTAATTTAATATTTGATTTTGGTTTTCACAGAATTTGGAATTAATGATTTTTTTCTATTTCCTAGATGTATGTCAACCTTTCGGATATGTGGGGTATCTCAATTTTAAAGATTTTGAATTTTTATTCTTCGGGATGTTGAAAATTTTCATAATTTTCGGTTGTTGAAGCGAGATTTTGGTCTACAGGGGCTATGGCTACGGCCTTTTAATTTTTAAGGCTTGAGGTTTTATGTTTTAAGCTTGTGTTTTAGAGACTTAAGATGTTAACTTTTTCGAAATTTTGGTGTTGCGAGTTTTCTGATCTAAATTGTAACGATTTGGTATTTAATGAAAACACACATTTTAGATATTGCGGTCATTCAGCAATTTAGTCTTTTTGAGCCATTTTGAAATTTTGAAAATGTAGACTTTCCAAAAATTTATATATCTCATTTTTAACCCGCTCAAATTGAAGAAATAAACTGGCCTCTGTAAGCACTTAGTCACCCGGTGATGCCAATGTTGCCAGTTAAAAAAGCGAAATCAAAGGTAGCTTGAAAGCTGTGAATAGTGGTCCTTCTCCATAGATGATTTATAGTTTCACGAGTTTCAAGGGGGCACACCTTGATTTGTGATGACCCGAAACGTCAACGAAGATCTCCCCGAAAGGCGCACTAGATTTTACAAACAGTAGTCATCTCAAAAGATCGCATGTGTAATGATAAAATTTTTCGCGGGAAAATTTTCTGCGTAATAGATGCCACGTTTACTTACTTCAAGCAACAAGCGCAATACTAAACCACATCAAAGCAGAGTTTGATGCTATCGACGCACAATCCGTAGAAGCCTCTCTGTCCACTAATCCACTCGAATTCGCTGGTACACATCAGAGACCAAGGAACGATGGAAAGAGTGGATTACATTCGGTAAACTTGTTTCGAAGAAGGCGAAGATGTTCTTATTGAACCTAAAAGTGATGAAGTTTTTTGGAATTCACATGGTGGGATCTACATCAGGAGGACAAAACGGTCACAGGGCTTTACTGTACCGAATTATTGGTTCAATTCAATTGGAATTGCTCTGACAATAAACTGGCTCAAGCTTCCGCCGTCTCCACCATCAAACTGTTCGAATTAGAAATGCTGTCCCATCCAACACCATTTGCCAGGTTTCGTCGTACACGGCTTTCTTTTGTTTTCAAAATTTAATAACTAACTTGTTGGTCTAAAATTTGAATGAGGTAGTCTATGGCCGCCATAAAGGCCTTCTTCTTCTTCTTCTTCTTCTTTGATTGGCACTACAGTCCAGGGTACACCTGGTCCTCAACTAACATGCCTCTTCAGCTAGCACGATCTCTCGCCAGCTTCCTTCAATTGGACACTCCAAGTTCATTGAGTTCCTTCTCAACTTGTGTGCGCCATCTCACCTAGATCGTCCTCTGTTGCGTTGTCCCAATGGCTCGGATTCGAAGACTTTTCGGGCCGGAGCAGTGGTGTCCTTACGCTTTATATGACTTCGCCATCTTAAGCGTTGTATCCGAAGACGCTTGAGCAGGCGCATGCAGCCGCACGGCCTATTGAGTTGAATTTTTTCCTCCAGACTCCATCAACGCAAGCAGGACCAAAAATCGCACGCAGAACTTTTCTCTCAAAAAGACTCATCCGCTTTAAGTAGCGTTCAAATTTCCGCGGCCATGAAGACCTACTTTGACGAATTCCAGATTTCGAGGATGCGCTTAAGAAGCTGTGGGCGTCTTGGCGTAGTGGATAAGTGGTTCGATTCACACACTACGCCCTGAAGGTCCAGGTTTGATTCCTGTACTGCACATTTTTTCATGACAACACCTCTTTTGAATTGCTGACAACATTTAAAGATTGCTAATTGTCTACGAAAATCTTCTCAAATCTCGCCGTTCGGAGTCCGCAAAAAGCTCTAGGTCCCTTCTACTTATGAGAGAAGAGTAGCACGTACAACACGAGTGGTTGCTGCAGAAGCAAGGCCCCAGTCCCTTGTGGGCTTGTAGTGCCACTCGATTATTATTAAAAAAGTTCAAGCATCGCTGTCTCAAGTATTTTAAGCTAAAAGTAGATTGAATTGTTTTCTGTGAAGTTAAATGTCGTCTAAACACAAAATCGAGTCATGTAGAATAGGAAGGCAAGGAGAGGGTCATCGATTGTTACCAACAACTGCTACTCACACTTTTACGTGGGTCATCTGTTTTATTATCAAAATTCTTTTTGACAGAAAGTCTGTATCACTTTAGACTTAAACGAACTTTGGGAAATATTGAAAACTTACGAATTGAGAACTTGGAGCAGTAGTTTGATCCCATTTGACGTAAAGTACAACAGTCCGGAAGCGGTCCAAGAACTAAAGTTTTATATCACCTAAGCAAAGCGTGGCTCATAGCGTAAAACGATTGTTGAGTTGACAAAATTCACTGCTGTGAAGACGTTTTATTTCTAATAAAGCCATAACACATGGAGAAGAAGTTAATTTAGTTAATTTTTAACAATAACCTTTCAAAATCACCAAGCACGATGTTAATTCTGAGTGACACTTTAACGTCAAGTTGCTTTTTTGTGGAACTTTATTTTACATTTCTTTGTGTCATTTTTTGACAAAATAACTGGCTCAAGAGCTGAAGCCTAGTGACCAGTTCAAACGTCATCAGTGCGCCAAATGGCTGGTTGATCAGATTCCTACCTGAATGAATGAATGGTGACTTGCAAAGGAAAATCATCTTCAACGACAAGGTACACTTTCATCTCAGTGGATTCATATCCAACAAGTATTGCCGAATTTGGAGAAATGAGAGTCCAGGAGCGATTGTTGAAAAGCCGGTGCATCCAGAAGGTGTGACTGTTTCGTGTGGCTTATGGGCTGGCGGCATCATCGGGCCGTAGTGTGTTCGCTATCGCGTGATTAAAGTAGACTTCTAATGGCCAAAAATTGAGGATATTCACCTTCCAACAGAATGGTGCCATTTGCTACGCATCCAACGAAGCAATGACTCTCGTGTGCGAAAAACCGTGTTACCTCACGTCGAAGCGATCATGTACTGTGAAACCATTTAAATTCTTTCTTTAAGGTGCGCAACAATAGGCCAAGAACAATTCAAGAGCTAAAAGATGAGCTAAGTCGTCACAGGAACGACTTTGAACCTCAAGTATATCCCAGAGTCATTGAAAATATGAACCACGGATTAGAGTATGCTACCGAAGCTGTGACGAGCATTTTTTGGATATTTTGCTTTACACATAATTGTCATATATCCTTCTAAAGGGTGTCTCAACAAGAACGCACGATTTAAATTTTAAATAAAACACACATATTTAAAAAAAATCGTGAATTCTTTATTATATCGTAAAGTAGACAGGATGATGTTATGTGTGGGATAACACATCGGCCAGATGGCCACCGCGGCTTTGCTGGCACATACGCGACATTTTAATGAAATTTTCAATGACCGTTTTGCATAAATGCTGCAGTATTTCATTAATGCAGCGTCCAATTTCCTCTCTTAAGGCTTGAGTCGTCGTCGGCTTGTTCACATAAATCATCGACTTCAGAAAACCCTAAAGAAAAATGTCCAATGGTGTTAAATCGCACGATCTAGGCGGCCAATTCTGGTCTCCAAAACGCGAAATAACACGACCGGGAAATGACTGATGCAGCAATTGATATGTTTCTCTGGCTGTATGAGATGTGGTGCCGTCTTATTGAAACCACATCCCCTCCACATTCATTTCTTCAATTCTAGGCATGAAAAAATTGGTTATCATTTCACGATACTGAACACCATTGACTGTTTGCGCTTGACCTGACTCATTTTCATAAAAAAAAGGTCCAATGATTCCTCCAGCCCAAAATCCACACTATACAGTGACACGTTGAGGATGCATTTGCTTCTCATGAATCACTCGAGGATTTTCCTCGCCCCAAATGCGACAATTCTGCCTATTGACGAAGCCATCAAGATGGAAATGGGCCTCGTTACGGTAAATATACCCGTTGTCTCTTCAATACCCAATTAATGAACTCCCTTCGCTGTGCATAGTCAGTTGGCTTCAGTTCCTGAGTCAATTGAACTTTGTATGCAAGAGGATGCAAATCTTTCGTCAAAATTCGCTGCATAGTGGATATGGAAACACCAATTTGCTGAGCTCGGTGTCGTATTGATGTGGATGGAGTTTGAGCGACATCATCTCGTACTGCTGCGATATTTTCGGTAGATCGACCTGGTCGAAAGACAACAGTCTTTACATCAGTTACAGACCTACTTTCAGCAATTTTTTCCATTAATCGCTTTACAGTTGACTCTTTTGGAGCATTATTGTAACCCCAAATTGATCGCAATTTGCGAACTGTAGCCGCAATACTTTCACCATTTTGGTAAAGCAATTTCACAGCGAGAATGCGTTGTTCATTCGTGTAGCGCTCCATTTTTATTAACCTTATACCTTCTACTAACAAACAATAGTAATTGTTCAGATGTCAAACAATGACAATTCGAATGGCGCCAAATTTAAATCTTGCGTTTTTGTTGGGACACCCTTTATTATAACGAAACATACATATAGTGAAGATAATTTTTCATTGGCCAACCCTTAAAAAACCCTGTATTTGGCGCAGCCTGGATGTCTCTTACGTGTCATCGTATAATCCTTCTCTCGGCGTATTGAATTGAGTTTATTATCTTCAAATTTGTGTCTTTTTGATCAAGTTTAAGTTTGTTCATTTTTAGCCACTTATTGAATATCTTTCGTCAGTTTATCCTTTTCCTTACTTCGGGCTTTATTTTCTGCATAGATCAAGTATTGTCAGCGTATAATACTGCCATGCGTTATTGCACTCAAAGAACTTCTTAGGAGACAGTTTCTTAAATTCGCCGTTCTCAATCGATATTAAACTGGAGGTCATACTCCACTCGAGACTGATCAATTGCGTTCACAATTCAAGTGCTGTAGAAGCTACACCATGGAACTATACTGCCATTAAATCAATTTATTTAAAAAAAAACTACCGCGCCCCCCATCACATTTACAAACTTCCTTGAATTCACTTTTGAAACTGCGAAGGTGAAAGGCGATATCTGTCTCTGGCTACATACCAAAGAAGGACGATTAAGATGATTGAATATCACATCTGCGCTTCTTACCTCGCCCTACCATTGGCCATACACAGCAAGCAAGGTCACCCAACGATCTGGGTCAAGTGAAATCCACAGTATCAATAAACCAGAGAGTCCTGTGTCCGCATAAAGTGCATACTGCACTTGACTTGAAAAAATGGTTTCAAATAACAGATCCGTAGCCAGCGCAAGGCTCAACTACTGCCTTCTCATTGTATCGCTATCGATAGGGACTAAATCATGTCAACAAGTTTAAACCTCCCCCTGTGCTAGCACCCTCATCGAGGATGGTGTTGTGCACCAATATCCTTTCAGGGAGTAAATGTTGTTTTCAACTTGAAGCTACTTTCATGCCAAGTGGCTCCTTCTTTATGAGTGCACCGTATATCACCTCCTACCAGCACGCTTTTATGAACGAATCCATAACCCATATTCGCTGAGCGAACGGACTCACAAAGCCAACACTAAGCTTAAGTGTACTTCGGTGTAACCCCACCACCCCACCTCACCTACTCACTGTACTAACGTTGCAGTTTCAAATAACCCCCCGCCGACACTGGTGTCCTGCCAACATAAAAGAGAACTCAACACCGATCATCGAATGCGGCATGATTGTGTGGTCGTTGCTCTAGCAGGCTCACGAATACATTCGTGGCGAGCATAAAGTTTCATAAATGATTGAAGAGACGCCCCGCAACAGGATTAAGGAAATTGCTCCATCGTTGCCTCTGGAAACGAAATCCTTGCGTGTCCCTTGAAATTAATTTCACGTGACCAACTTTATTGGCAGCCATACAATGCGTTAATTATGTGTTCGCACATAACTTGATTAAGCTTCGTGCCCGGACAGGCGGCTGTGGCGCGTTTGTGTGGTCATTTCCCCCATTGTGTGGGGGTCGAGGGCCTCAAGGACATATCGTTTGAGTCTCCCCTCGGGTTTTTTTCACGGTTTCGATTTTCTCCCAAATATCGCAACATTAACGCTCAATTTCCTTGTAGCCAGGGCATAATTCACTTATGTGTCACGCAAATCCAATTACCGTGGCGCGTTGTGTTACGTGGTGCTCGCAGGGGCAAGGGCACAAATGCGTGCTTCCAACATATGCGTCATTCACTCTAGCCCCCGATGCGGAGCAGCCATTCGGGAGTTTGTAATCCCTGTGGAAGGACAATGAGCCTACAGTTTGATGTGCAAGAAGCTTTCATTTTGCTGGCAGATGTTTTTGCTTGCCATGGATGCCGGCACTGGACAAAGAGTCCGACGGAGATTCCCTGATTGCTGGGCAGCAACTGTGTGTGATTATGCCTTTTGATGTATGACCATGCTCAGAGGAACTCATTTCCTTTCTTGACTCCCTCACTGTATCACAGCGCAGGCAACAAAAATACGCTACACCCACTTTTGTGGCTCTTATTCCGCGCCAGCCCCAGCTAGACCAGTTGTGTCGCCGAGCAATGCTTTCATACCATCGCCATGCTTTGTGCTAAGCCCCAACCTATGACGGTGATAAATTAAGACACTTTGGCGCCCGTGTTCGTCAACACACACTTTCCAGGTTGGCAGTGTCACACCCTTTGATTTATTGAATTTGCAAGGAAGCTTAGCCCCCGTCACCTAACCGTACACGTATCTCAATCCACCAGGCGTACGAGTAATGTAAAAGTTTAGAGATTTATCCGCCTCACCCCTGCCACACCACCGTGCACAGGAAACGTTAGAATCACCCACTCAATGCACCTTGAAGCCCTTCGGGATACGTGATACTGCCGTGATGAAGCTAATTTTCCAGTAATCATCACCGACAAGCACTTTGCAAGGGTACCCGTGCGCACCACGACACCGATTCGAGGCGAGACGGACTGCCGGAGTATTTACATCTGGAGGTGATTTTTCCGTGAAACTAATTGCAAATGGAAATCGAGAGGATTGCAACAACCCAGCACACCAGTGCATCCTGCGAACGGTGCAGATACCCGCAAAATACAATTACACGAAGGGATGGTCAGATTAATTGCGATTCCCGTAATTGAGTTCCATTCGAGTGGCTAATTCGCCACAGAGGTCGCCAAAAGAAGTCATTGGTTTCGCTCGCCGGCGGACATTATTTTGAAAATAATTAACTTTAGCCAAACAATTAATGACGGCGATAATTGGAAACCTAATGGAGTTTCATCCCGGATAAGCCATACGCATAGCAATGAGTCGAGGCCCGAGGGTGGCTGGCTTTTATCCACTGACGGATTATTATTAATCAAAATTTTGAAAGGAAATTATGGTTTCGTTTAGGAAAAGGGACTGAATTCTGAAAGTGCAGGATGCGAATTAATTATCGGATGTAAGGGAGGTAGGAGATAAGGGCCGTCAATCTGATAAGCGGCCGGGTATGAGGCACAAAATGTGTCCAGTGTACTACTGTTGCGTTTTTAGGGTTTCGTTAATACAAACAGTTTTTAAATTTGAAGCATTTATAATGTGAAGGGGTAATGTGGCATTTCTGTAAATTTGGGTTATAATCTTCTGCGAATGTATAGCTAACCCTTCTATCTAAGGAAAACTTTGTAGGTAGCAGTAGTAGAGACGCGGCGATAGGACGAACATTTAAATTATCGATGGACGTGATATTGTGAGATATTCTACTATTCTTGTTGCTGGGTAACAAATTGGCCTTGTGCGGATGTATGTTAGCAATTACGTGGCAAATATTGTCCACTAAGCGGTCAATAGTTTGGACTTATAGACAAACAACCTCACACATCACCAGAGGAAATAGTAAAGCGGCGATAAATGACACCATCTTGAAGGCCAAATCACGAGTCCGTAATGTGAGACTATCCGGTTACCAAACGTTTCCTTCAATAAATCAATTGTTACACGAGCTGTGTGACATGTTGCCATCATATTGACACCACCGCCCCTTCACATCATGGTTGTTCAACTGATGAACCAAAAAGTCAGTAATCATTGTTTTATACTCGTAGCTGTCACCACCGACCGTAACCATCTGACCAGCGTCGCATTTAAAGAAGTACAGAGCGATTATTAACCCTAAAGCACGCCAAACAGGTGGGTTTCGTGGATGTATGAGTGAAATGTCTGCAGGCAAACGTTATGCATGCCAAAACGCACACATGCAAAAAACATTTAGAATGCGGTGAGTGAACGTCGGACTCAGAAGAGGATTTAACAAACTTCTTTGTAAAAGATCCACATCACACTTGTCGGACTGTCACTGAAAAAGTCGATTAATTTGGGAACTGACGGTACGAAAACTCACAGGAGATAGCTTAGACACTGAACACTAACCTATGCGACAGTTTGGAATATTTTATAACGAGAAGGCATGCGCTGCTGAAACGTAACGAAAAGAAACCATTTTTGAAGTCATTCATTACGAACGAGGAAAATTTATTGCAAAATGGACAACGGCCAGTTCTTCTTCTTCTAGTGGTGTTACAGTCTGGGCCTCAACCAAAATGCCTCTCCAGCCAGCACGATCTTTCGCCAGCTGCCGCCAGTTGCGCACTTCAAGTTGGTTGAGCTCCTTCTCCACTTGTGTGCGCCACCTTAGTCTAGGCCATCCTCTGTTGTGTTGTCCCAATGACTCAGATTCAAAGACTTTTCGGGCCGGAGCAGTGGTGTCCACACGCTTTACATGGCCTAGCCATCTTAAGCGTTGAATCCGAAGACGCTTAACTAGGCGCTTGTCGCTGTACAGCCAATAGAGTTCGTTGTTGACAACGACCAGTTACCGGCCACAAATGACTTTAAAGACTGAATTGACGCCATGCAAGGTTATGTTGAGTGCTTGGTGGGACTCGAAGGGGATAGTCTCTTTTGAACTGATAGAACGCACTTCTGAAGGAAACAGTCAATTCGATCCCCTACTGTCCGCAACTCGGATGGTTGAATGAAACAATCAAGAAAGAGTGACCAGAATGGGCCAATAGGATGGCAGTTGGTGCCTAACATGACATTGCTAAATCACACACATTTATGATGATGACTCGGAGCAAATTTTTCCGAGCTTTATTGGGAAATATTGATTCTTCCACCGTAGAGCCCAGACCTTGCGCAGTCTGCTCGCCAATTGCTTCTGTCTCTGTAAAACTTTCTTTATGGTAAAAAAATGGGCAAACGGAGAGCCACTGAAAATCACTTGACCAAGCTGATAAATCTGATATTTGCAAAAGGCCATACATAACACATCACACAATAAATCCCGGGACTAACCAATACAAACACATTTTCTAGACAAAATTCGACTTTATTCATCAACATAGTTTCCTTCAAGAGTGGCACAATCAGCCCAACGCCGCTCTAACAATTCCATACATTTTTTACAGAACGCTTTATCTTTGGCCTCCAAATAGGCTTCAGTATCGGCGATGACCTCCTCATTCGAGCCATATTTTTTTCCGGCGAGCATCTTCTTGAGGTTTGAAAAGAGGTAGAAGTCGCTGGCGGCCGAATCTGGAGAATATGGTGGGTGCGGAAGCAATTCAAAGCCTAATTTGTGCAATTTGGCGCATATGTAGTTGCCAACGACTCGTGAAATGGTGCATTGTTTTGGTGGAAGAGGATTGTTTTCTTCTTCAAGTGGAACAGGTTTTTTCAATATCTTCCTTCAAATGCACCAATAATACCATGTAAGGGGTGATTTTTTAGGACGCACGTTTCGTGTTTTGTTTCACTGTCAAACATCTTCAGTTTGGTCTATAATTTAACAATGAATCGTCTTACAAACGCACAACGCTTGCAAATATTGAATTTTATTATCAAAGTGTGAATTAAGTTCATCGCGCGGTTCTTCCATTTTAAGGTCAGTTGAATCAACCCACTGAAGCGGCTATTCGGGCTATTGTGACTAAATTTCGCACCAAATTTACATTGTTGGAAATTAAACCACCAACACGCTAACGTAGAGTGCGAACTGAAGAAAATATCGCAGCTGTATCGGCCAGTGACAATCAATTATCGATTCGTCGCCGTTCGCAGCAATTGGGCCTCTGTTACTCAACAACGTGAAAAATTTTGCGGATGGATTTAGGTGTGATGCCTTTCAAAATACAGCTGGTGCAAGAATTGAAGCCGAACAACCTACCGCAACGTAAAATTTTTGGTGAGTTGGCCGAAGATCCACTTTTTTACCGAAAAATTGTGTTCAGCGACGAAGCTAATTTTTGGCGCAATGGGTACGTAAATAAGCAGAATTGTTGATTTTGGAGTGAATATCAGCCAGAAGCATGGCAAGAGCTACCAATGCATCCAGAAAAAGTCACAGTTTGGTGCGGTTTATGGGCTGGTGGACCGTACTTCTTCAAAAATGATGCGAATCATTACGTAACTGTGAATGGTGAGGGCTACCGTGAGATGATATCCAACTTTTTGCAAGAGCTTGACTTGCATGACATGTGGTTTCAACAAGACGGTGTCACATGCCACACAGCACGCGCAACAATGGACTTATTGAGAAGCGAGTTCGGTGAACATTTTATTTCACGTTCGGGACCGGTAAATTGGCTGCCTAGATCGTGCGATTTAACGCCTTTAGACTATTTTTTGTGGGATATGCTAAAGCTCATGTCTATACAGATAAGACCGCTTCAATTGACCCATTGGAAGACAACATTGAAGCATTTATTCGTGAGATACCGGCCGAAATGTTGTAAAGAGTATGCCAAAATTGGACTAAGCGGATGGACCATTTGAGGCGCAGTCAAGGTCAACATTTGCGTGAAATAATCTTCAAACTTTAAATTATATAGACCGTACTATCGATTCAAATAAAGATTTCCTGCATTTTTCTGAATCTTGTGTTTTTTTTTTAAACTCCCTGTTGAGCCTTTTGCCTTTCTCAAGATAGTCGATGAATTAAATTCCATACGCATGCCAAAATACGGATGCCATAACCTTGCCAGCCGATCTTTGTGTTTTTGGACTTATTGGGCGTGGTTCATCGGCTGCTGTCCACTCCGCTGACTGACGATTGGACTCTGGAGTGTAGTGGTGGATCCATGTGACATGGACCAAAATCGTCACAAAAAATCCCTTTTATTCTAGCGAAACAGCTACAAACAGCTCTCAGTATCATCGATACGTTGTTGTTTACTGTCCATTGTGAGCAAACGCGGCACAGATTTCTCATGGACAAATGTTCATGCAAAATAGTGTTCACACTGCCTTCCAAAACGATTTTGTGTACTTTTTTGACGTTTTCCGGTGTAATCAACTCAATTGGCCTTCCAGAGCGTTCAGCATCATTGGTGTCTGTACGGCCAGGTTTAAATTCAGCATACCACCGACAAATAGTTGTTTTTGACGGACCAGAGTCCCTGTAACATTTTTCAAGCCATTGCTAAGCTTGCACGGTATTTTTTCCCATCAAAAAGCAGTGTTAAATCAACTCACGAAAGTCTGTTTTTTTTCCATTGTTTCCAAGCAACTGTAACTTGTGACCTAACATCAGATTGTCATGCAAATTTGACAGATATCATTTGAAAGTTTGTACTTCCTAAAAATTATATGAATTTTTTGTTATTGGCGCTCTCTATATGTCATTCCCGGGACGTATTTCTAAGGTGTTGCCAAGAAAAGGAAGTGGTCGAACTCATTCAGCACCATCTTTGTAACCTGCAATCGCCCTGAACTGAAAGGCTTTAAAGTGCATCTTCATATATGG
The DNA here is from genome assembly GCA_944738645.1 of Eristalinus sepulchralis. NCBI lineage: Eukaryota > Metazoa > Arthropoda > Insecta > Diptera > Syrphidae > Eristalinus > Eristalinus sepulchralis. The sequence goes on along the minus strand of OX122885.1, from coordinate 30,877,778 downwards.
CAAGTTCGCTGATCTCAGCAGGACACCGATTAATTCGCGGTAAACTATCTAGAAAGCACAACAGGCTGGCTATCGTTCTCGTTAACCCCCTCTCAACGTGGTAGTACACTGAACCTAGCATGTTCTGAGGGCAGAAAGGCCACGACTACCTGCTTGTTCACTGCCACAGCAAATCATACTGAAATGATAACAGGCAATTTTGCAGGGCTTTCCAATACGCACTCTTCGACCACATATCAAACAGTCACTTTCAATTTATTCAGCAAAGTCTGCAAATTATGCAAAATTTCTACCGAAAATCGGGATCGGTGAACGACTTATTTTCGGTCTTAATTCTCGCTCTTGTAGACTGCGCTAAGTTTAGTTGGAGTCTACACATTCGTTATGTAATGTTGTTGTGGTTCAGGCGTTCGAAGGAAACAGTCGAAATCCGTCAATTCCACGGCGTTCTCATGAATTGGGCTCAGACCACATTGGCTCTTGATTTCCATCCATACAAGATGAAGAAGACTCAAGAATTGAAGTCTGTGGATCGTCTTAAGCGACATAGGTTCTCCGATTGGGTTTTGGAGAGGATGCGCCAAGATGATTAATTTCATTGCAAAATCATCTTCAGTGACGAGGTTCGTTTTTGGCCCGAAGGGTTCGTCAATGAGCAAAATATGCGTCATTGGCCGTGTGAAAATTCACATGTCATTCATGAATCACCGCGTCATCCACCAAAAATACCTGTTTGGTGCGGTTTCCATGCATGCGGCATTATTGGACGACGATCGTCGCGTTACTGTGAATGGTCACCCTTATGTCACCATGATTTCCGATTATTTGTTACCCGAATTGGAAGATATGGACTTGTACAACCGGATTATGCCACAACCCACACAGCATTTAGATAGAATCGATTTATTGAAGACTAAGTATGGTGAGCGTGTTATCTCAAGAAATGGATCAGTCGATTGCGCGCTTCGTTTATGCGATTTAACGCCGCTTGACCATTTTCTGTGGGACTACGTTAAGTCATTGGTTTATGCCTATAAACCGACAACGTTGCAAAAGCTCAGAGACAACCTTAAATGCAAAATAACTGCCATTTTTGGTTGAAATTTTGGTAAATGTGTGGTGCTGACAACGCTGAAAGAGTACAAATTGTCAATGGAAAACTTTTCAAATCTCGCCGTTCGGTGTCAACAATGAACTGTAGTTCCCCTCTTCTCGTGTAAGAACAATTGCATGTGAGTAATTACCAAGGAAGCTTTACCCTGGTCCCTTAAGGGTTCAAGCGCCATTTAACTTATTTTTATTTTATTGACTGGTTTTCCAACTTCCCGTGTTGTTTCAATGTCATCCCAGTGTTGTCAGTCGCTGTTGATTATGGCGGCCTACCTCAAACATATCCCTCCGAAAATAGTGCGTAACCGCTAATTTGTGGGAAAGTAGAATGTTCCCTACGAAACCGCACAACTTGTCAAACTTTTCTTCCCCATTTTCAACCAAAGTTGTTTCCCCTTAGCTACACTGGGGGGAGCGTCTTGGGAAAAAAAAAACCCGATTGATGTTCAGCAGTCACGGCACGTAGAGCGTGTACTTACCGCAAAATTCAACATCGTGAACCAGCCCAAGAAAGACACCGAAACCGAGTACCGGATGACGTTACTATTCAAATCTCTCCCCCACGTGTGTCAACACCATGCAACGCAGCGGCAAATCGAAGGTACATACAACTGAGTCGTTAGCAGTTTGCAAAGTACCCGAAGTTGTTTAAATATGCCCACCCACGGGTTCTAAGGGCGCGTACAAGATTTTCGTGACGATGATGGAGGGCGTAGTGGCAATGGTATCGAGTGGGGATTAAGTTTTCAGGAAAAGTCTTCAGGAGTAGGGCCTGGACGGACTTACACGTGGAAATGTCTCTACCGCACGTCCTTGAAAAAGTCTTTCAGCATTTCCGGTGGATTCTTTCCGGTCTCCGGTGCGTAGCACAGCTTTCGAAGGACCTGGCAATCGTATGTGATCGATCACTCTTATAGAACACCGTTTCATCAAAGGGGACGCACTCACCAACGCAACAAAACACAATAAGCAACAAAACAGAAATCTAACAAAATTTTCAATTTCCTTCCTTCGGCAAGGACCCCACTCGCACCGCCACGGTAATCGCCGTCGTCGCCGCCCAATTTATCATCCCCAGGGGAAGTATGCAAATCAGCACACAAAGGGAAAAGTGCTCGTACCGGCGGCGTACGCGGTGCTCCGCATCCGTTTGCATGATTACACATCAAGAGCGCGCCGACTGAAACCTGACTGGAATGTGAACGGCGAGCATGTCACCCATCCCGACCGTGTCCCAAGATGCCGTCGACTACAACGTCAGGGTACTGTAGCTCAACTGATCGGGTCATGGCCAGCGAGCATCGAAAACAAGAATGCCAGCACACGTGTACGCTCGAGCGAATCTCGAAACCCTTCACGTTTCGGATTATTATCCCCATAAAGTGTGCGAATCCTTTCGGCAAACAGCAATCCTTTACCTCAAGCACCCCCCGAGGAGGGTTGTGCCGAAATACTCTCTCACACTCAAGTGCCACCCCTCAGGTACACGGAGCCGGAGAGGCAGTCTGCGCGTAAGAACACGATGTGCGGAAGGACAACAATCACTGACATGGTATTTGTGACGAAATTCAATCAAAATTTTCGGCAATCTATCAGACGGACAAGTGCCGGGAAGGGTGCTGAGAAAATTGATGGGCTACGAGGGGGGTGAAAATAAATTCATTTGGAGCCAAACTTTGGGCAGATGTTTTCAATTCAACGAACGAGTGGGGATGTGGACGGCTTAAATTCATCCTACTGTGCTTTGTCCTTGTGCTGTGAGCCATGGTAATGGTGAGAGAATTACTTTCGGAACCATACCGGTTTGGGGGTCGAAAACTGGGTCAGTGGGATGAGATCAATCCTTTTTTGCGTCATAACTTCATTCGTTCACGGGAACGTGTCTTTCATTTTAAGGCTTGTAAGACTTAAGCTCTTCAATAAACTGAAGTTCGTTGAAATTGCCGGTCGCCTCCGTCGTACGTGGAGGATGTGTATGGGCCCTTGCTAATTGCAAAGCGCTGGCAGTGAAAGCAAATATGGATGGAGACCAGAGCAGATGTAACGTATTGCAGACTGAAGGATTATACATTCATGTGTATATCCTTTCTGAGAGTTAAAGGATGCAACCAAGTGTGTGCCTGCTTCAGGGAACTCATGATCTGCTGGAAGGGACTCTGAGATTAATGAAGAACGACGCTTGTGGATTCTGAGAATATGGAAAGAAGTTTTGTCATCACACTGTTGACGCACATGCATCTGCCTCGGAACGGCTGACAGCTTCGTCTGCCGAATATTGATTTATCACATGTCTTCTTAGTCGGATATGCACGCATACAGGCATCTCTCTCTTCTGAAAGTCTTAAGGAACGCACTTTGCGGTTCGCAAGACTTTTCGATGAAAGGAAATTTTTTGCACGTTGTTAGGCTAAAGGACGCGATTCTATTACACTGCTTTGCATTTCATTTGTATCCTCATGGCCACGCGGAATAAGTTTTGCCATGACGTTGTGCCTGAAAATCGTGTAGAAATGGACTTTCTGGGGGGATAGCCCTGTTTACTGTTTATACACATTCCACTAAGTCAAGTAAGACTTAAAATTCTAGGGAAGGACATGGTCACAGGGTCAGCCACAGTCGCTATCTAGTCGGCAGTGAAAAGACTTCAGTCACTTCTAAGCTTAAATCGGATGCTAAGAGGCACATACATATGTGCAAAATTGAATCCTTCCATTTAGAGATTTCTGGATAAGCTGGAGAGATGATGAGAAAATAGAATTCGTCAGGCCCACCAGCCGAGATGGGTGCAGACTGTAAGGCCGGCGTTGCAAATTCAACGACTTAAGAGACGCGTCAGAGAAAGCGTGCGGAGCAGCAATATATCTGAGCGTTCAGAATGACATCGGTAGGGTGTCCCTGCACTTGTTTAACGCGAACTCAAAAGTAGCACACAGTTTAAGCCAGTCTAACTCATCTATAGTTATAAAGGGCAGTGGCACTGGGCAAGTAGCTGTGTCATGTCATTAACACACTCGAGCTGATCGTGGACTAGCAGCACAAATCCTACATGTGGCTGACTCGTGCTGATCCTAAGAATGGCGAAACGTTTGTCAGGAACAGGATTTAAGGAATTTTAGGATCACGCGGTAATTTAGAAACATGTTCCCACTCATGATAATCCATCCATAAGTCTTAGCATTGGTTGGAAGGGCCATCTGTCAGCAACTGTAGAAGTCTCAGAATTGAAAAGAAAATAAAATGTGTCAGGCACCTGCTTTGTGATTGTGAAGCAGGTCTAGGAGGTCTTGAAGACTCTCTTGGCAGAACAGAGGTTGCTTGCATTTAACTGAGCTTTGCTGTTTATGGGGTTCCCTTCCGGATGGGCGGGAGGCATGAAGAAGTCTCCTCCTAAGATCGGTCTTCAATAAAAGGTAAAAGTCCGTGCTTGCGTTTTTATTGTAGAAGGACATTTTCTGCTTTGAGGCACTTTACGTATCCAGCTAAAATTCTAACCGTACTCTCCATATTTTGAGTAGTCTTTTAGGTTTTACTTCCCGCTCGCTTAGTTTGTTAAATAACAGTTTGTTTATCTAGGTCTGTTCATTGAAACTTTTACTGTTTTCAAGAGGAAAGGATAAGGCTCGTCTTAGGATTTAAAGTCTTCTTTTTCGGGAAACGAATCCTCTACAGGTTCGATACGTCCCTCTGATCGTCTGTCACAGTCTACATATTTCCAAAATGCATGAAGCGGTGTTGATCAGATTTTGATAATGTTCTACAGAGACATTAATATCGGAGAATAATTGGAAAGTGAAGGCAGGCATATCGGAGTGTAATTCGACAGTTCTGGGAGTCGATTGGGGCATGCAGCCGCACAGTAGGCTTTCAAGGAAACGCTGCACCAAACAACGAGAGCTGTTCGTGAGCTCTACAAACAGACGAGAAGGCAAGATCAATGGTTTTTCAAAAGGAAAAATAAGTGCGTCAAGATGTAGAGTCCGTAAAATTTATCGAAAGGGAAAACGGGTATCCGTTGGATATACACAAGCCTTAGACCGAAACCTGCCGAAAGAAAATGGGTAACTTGTAGTGGAGTTGCATTCGATGGTGAAAATTTGAAAAAAAATCACTTCTGCAGACTATAAAACGCCAACTCCGCTACCAGGCAGAGTGTTCCACTTAATTTGAACGAGGATAAACAAGAATCCTATCCCTCAACTTAGACGAGGTCAGGATACCGATATCTCGAGTGAAGTCGAATTAAGTTGCACGAGCCGGCGGACTGTTCAAAGCAGCTGTAGATGATTTTGTTGAGCATATGCCTCAGCTCATTTGTAAGATATGGTCAGAGGAAAGAATGTCGGATGAGTGGTATTGCAGTGTTGTCTGTCCTCTTCACAAGAAAGGTGAAGCCTTCGACTGAGCAAACTATCAAGGAATCATCCTCTCTAACATCGCTTTCAAGATCTGCTCTGCAAGATTTTGTGGACGCATGAAAACATTCGTTAACGATCTGATTCTATCGATGCAGTTTCGAAAAAGGAAAGTCCACCATCGACCAAATCTTCACACTCCGTCAGATACTGAAAAAGACTCAAGAGATGCAGGTCGCGCATGACAGTGCTCATAGGGGCGAGCTAAACTGTGCTATGCCTTATTCAGGGATTCCTATCAAACACGTCCAATTGTGTAGGATGACGATAAATAACTCTCATTGCTCGGACAAGGTCAGTAACAAACTCATGAAGGCTCTCAACATTAAGAAAAGTCTCTGACAAGGCGACGCGCTGTCATGTGACTTCTTCAAAATCATTCTTGAGAAGATCGTGAGCACCAGACTACTAGCTTAGGCCGATGACATTAACCTGATGGGGCGAGCATAGCTAGTCGTAAAAGAGGTGTTTGCAGGCATTGAAGCAAAAGTGGCCTAAAATGGGTTTGGCGATAAATGAATGCAAGACGAAGTATATACTGTCAGCAAAGAAGGACGCACAACATCGACGTCTGGGACAGAGAGTAGAACTAAGTAGCAGAAACTTTGAGGTAGTCAATGACCTCGGTTCCGCGGTTAATAACGGCAATAGCATCCGTACCGAAATTAAGCGCAGAATCATTGTTGCCAACTGCTGATTCGATGGGTTCAAACATCGATTGAGTAACAAAGCTCTCTTTCGAAAGACTAAGCTGCTACCTTGATTACCTGTCTTGCTTAATGGAGCAAAAATTTTGACTTAAAGTCGCAGTGAAACGTCTATGGATACAAAACTTAGGATAGATATGCCATGTACAGTGGATTAATAACATTGTACCCACTCGAAGAGTCGTCAAATCTGAGCCATTGCAGCGAGTCAACAGACAACGACCTCATCTGAGACAGCTCACACAAGTTGCACTTCAAAAATGAAATCAAATTAATAAAATTATTTTTGTTATGTAACACATCACTCAAAAAGTCGTAAGAACAAGCGTTCCCAACGTCATTTAAGTGGCTGCCTAGGCTGGCTTCGCATCAACGCATTCTCTCATCCTGACCCGAAAAGATGTTTTTGACGGTATCTGGGTGTGGTTTTGTTATATTAGGTTTATATTGGACTTAACTTCTTCAATGGTTTCCAGATTTTTGGAATGACATAGATCCTAAATAGATAATAAAATTGTTTAAGCATTTCACAGACGTTCAGCACTATTTAAGTGTTGTCAGCAACTTTAATTCAACCAAAAAAATATGAAATGGAAACGAAACCCTTTTCATATGAGTCAAAATCACGCTTGTCTATTTTGTTTCTACCCTTGTCGTATAGTTCTATAAAACATAGCCGCAATAAATCATCATTGAAGCGCCAAATTGCTTGACAGTGCTGCCAATCGAACAAGTCAGCAACAGAACCACACCCAGAACACAACTTTTGTTTTTTACGGCAAATGAGAACAACTAATGTTTCAGTAACCAGTAAAACCAATCCCATTGCAAAGGAGCACTTTTGGCTTTGTGGGAACGTCTTACGTGGCAAGGCTTAAATTTAACATCCGCCTCTAAATCGCAAATGCCCCAAAAAATTTAAATGCAGAACTCGTCACAGAATCAAAAGAAAGCACCATTTCGCAGCCGCATAAAAGAGCCAGTTTACCCGAATGTGTCCCTAAAGCCGCTTTGATTCTTTATCATTCGAATAAATGCAACGGAATGAGCGATCCAAGGGTTGGTCGATGGGTCCAGTCGGTTTATCTAACCAATGCAATCCGTCACACAAAAATTAGCATAAGTCCTCACCCAGACTCCATTCAGAGCTCGGTCACAAACAACGGCAATAAAATTCTTGCATTTGGCATTTCATAGTTTTGCCATATCACAGACGAGGCTCGCCACTGACTGCGGTTTTGGCTTAACTCCACGCCTCATGGCAGCTGGCGTGACACAATAGATACGCCATTCAACCAACCATGGTTTATGACTTTGTGGCTAACAAAACGCAGAAAACAAGAAAAATGGCCGAGGAGCGGGTATAAAATAGCAACGAGCTACAAAAAAAAAAACGAAATACAGACGAGCACACAAAATAAGCGCTCCTAAAACCGGAAGCGCATAATTCAGGGATTCGCAGCTCCGCTAGGGTGCCTCCCCACTTGCACTAGCAAACGATGCGCGATACCCATCCAGCGAACTAGATACAAGGGTGTACGCCAGATAAATAACAACACGCCGTATGAACGCCAACCGCCAGCCACCACCCCGCCATTCAGGACACTTTAAGAGTCGAAGGCAAAGTTGAAGTTTTATTCTCGGTTTACTGCTCCTTTACTGCCAGAAAGAAGAATCCTTGCTCATTTCCTGCGAGATAGTGCACTGAAAGCGCGAAGATGAATGGAGTGAGCTGGAAAAGTTTTGCACTTTCCTCGGGAAGTCTGCGACTCTGTGTGTGTGTGAGAGGAGTGGGGGTGGGAGTTAACATAACATCGATCTTGGGATGGTCACGAAAATTTAATGGAGTTGGCCGTTATTTTAAAGGTTTCGCCTTGATTTAGACGCTCCCAGGGGACTGTTAGCTTGCGGGAAAGCGTGCTACATATTTCATGAGTGCTGTTCGCAAGACAGACGCTTGTCAAAACAATTTGCCCAGTCACTTAAGTCATCCCACTATAAGTTTTCAACATTTGACGTGGCAACTCAGCCATGCAATATTTGACAAAGAAAAAAAAAAACTGTTGACTTGATGGGCGGTGACTTCGGCGATAGAGGAAGAAGAAGTTCCGCTGAGGGCAGGTCTTAATTTTCAGCAATTTAAGAATGAGGAGCAAATTTTAGTGGCATTCAGTTATGTCTACAAAAGACTTTCTTACGGACTTCAGTGGCTGCAATTTCTGAGTCTCCTGCGACACTGTTTCCTTGACAACACTTTTTTTTTTAAGGACATGCTCTTCGGGAACCGCTTGATCGAAGCTTCCCGAGTTCTTATTGCCAGTGTAGGACTGGAAGATATTTTCCATCAAATGTTAGTCACAACCTTAAGAAAGGTAAATATGACGGTAAAGGTTTGGGATGGATCTCCGAAATTTAAAATTTCGAAATGTTTGAATTCCCGCATACCCAAGAGCCTGAAAATCATAACAATGAAAGCGAAGTCCTAAGAGAAGATTTTCAGTGGAGAAGGGGAGGGGGAATGCTGCCCCATCGGATCCCATTCTCAAGGGATCCCTGTTCTTCATGGAGCAGGGGCTGAATTTGGTTTGCGTAAAAGAAACTTGGGCATTTCATTTTGGAATTCTGTTCGTCTTCTGATGGCGACGACTTTTGGAGCACTCCATCGTGTAAGCATTGTTGAGATACAAGTTACTTTAGGCATTTATGGCATTACAGCACAGTGCATGGTATGATTTATTTCTTCTGCGTACTTGCTTGTCAGGCTGACATCCTATTTAGAGTCAAAGCCTGAGCAAATGTTACCTTCCATCCTTTTCGGTCCCTGGCAAACCGAGTTCCTAACGTCTGCGATCACTTAGTCTTCTTTCTCTTCTCCTCGAACCTAAATGCCTGGGAATCAAGCTTGCGATTCGAAGGCCCCCTTAACTAGAGCGTTGTTGTTCATTCACTCGATCTAAACGAGTCATTGAGTCAACGATATTTAACCTTTGGACAACACCCAAATCTCTTTACAGCATGTAGAGTTCGCGGTTGCGTCTTCTCCTCCATTCGCCATCCTCACAGACATGGCCTTATATCCACCGTAAAATTTTTCTCTCAAAGGTCAATAAGATCCACTCGCTTATTGTCCAGGTTTTGTCCCCATATAACAAGATTGACAGGATAAGCGCCTTGTAAAGCATGTTCTCGGTCTCTCGCGTTAGGAGTTTTGACGACCTGATTTAGCATCAGTTGCACAGGGTAATCCCCGTTAAGATGTCGTTTGATGAGTTCACGTTCCCCCCGAGGTAGATAGACTCAGTAATTAGCCCGAAATTATACCTGTCGACAATAAGTTTTTGTCTAAGATGGTGTATGACGGAAGAATGTTTGCTGGACAGCATATATTTAGTTCTATCCTCATTGGTTTTGAGACCAGCTCGCTCCGCTTGTTGTCTCAATTGCCGTGAAAGTGTCTACGACGGGGAACTGGGAACTCGCGACGATGTCGATGCCATCTGCGTGGCCCAACAGTTGTACTGATTTGTAGAAGATATTGTCTTCCGTGATAACACCTGCTCTCCGTACTGTCCTTTTCAGTACAAGATTGAAGAAACAAAAGACAGCGCATTTCCTTGCCGAAATCCGGTGCAGGTTCCAAATTACTCTGGGGTTCTTGAACAAATCTTCACGGGGCATCGGGAAGTTTTAAGCGGAGGGCGACGCAGACGAGTCAATTTTTCGAGAATTCTGAATTCACATCAATGTTTACGAAATCAAAGTAGGGAACAAATTTTAAACGTTTTATTTCGATAAGCAATTTGGGAAAGGATGGAATATATACACGCTTGTTTTATAGTCGAGTCTTAAAAGACGTTCCCTTAAAATACGGATCCGTCTTTGTCATAAGGGCGCCATCACAGAGTCTTACTTAATTAAGGTGGCGCTACAGTCCGGGGTGGACCTGCGCCTCAACCAACAAGCGTCTCCAACCAGCTCGATCTTTAGGTAGCTGTCTCCAGTTTCGCACGCATAGTTGGTTGAATTTCCTTTGCACTTGCGTGCGCCACGTGAGTCGCGGTCTTCATATAACTGCGCCGTCCCTCGGGGATGGATTTGAAAACTTTTCGGGCCGGAGAATTGGTTTCCATCCGCTCTACATGACCCAGTCATTTCAATCGTTGGATCTTCACTCTTCTGGCTAAATCGATTTCGCTGAACAGCCCTTATAGTTCCTCATTATATCTCCTCCCCCACTCACCATCCACTGCAGACGGGACCGAAAATCACACGAAGAATTATCCTCTTGATGCAACCAAGAGCAGCTTCATCCGCTTTTGACAAAGTCCATGCCTCCGCGCCATATTGCAGGACTGGGAAGATTAAGGTCTTGTAAAGCGTTGAACTGGTTGCTCGAGAGACGGCTGTGGGTACCAATCTTAGCCTAAAGAAGCAGCGATTGACAAGAGTTATTCTTCGTTTGATTTCAGCGCTGGTGTCATTGCCTGAATAGAGAGCGGTGCCTAGGTAGACAAAGATTTTGACTACCTTAAAGTTATATCTGTCTGCTGTGACGTTCTGACCGAGATGTCGGTGTTGGGTGTCCTTTCTCGTTGGCAGCATATGCTTGGCCTTACCCTCATTTACCGCTAAACCCATCTTCGCCACCTCCATTGCAATACCCACAAAAGCGCCATTGACATCACGCTACATTGTTCCGATCATATCAATATCGTCGGCATATGCGAGTAGTTGAACGGACTTCTGAAAGATTGTTGCCATCACAGAGTCGCTTTAGAAAATTGCTTTTAGAAGCAGCAAGACTTTCTGAAATGCTGAAAGGATGGATTGAAATAACCCGAAAGATCACAATGCCAAAGTCTTAAAATGTTCTTTACCGAATTTTACACCTACTCCAAATCGCACATCAACATCAGCTTGTCATATGAGCATACTTCACTTTGGTGCTTTTTCTTGGCGATTTCGTTTCAATTTTTGGACATTTTCGAATTAAGGCTTTTTGGGAATTCTGATATTTTTGAGACTTTTTTTTAATTTCGAAATGGCAAAGAATTACGATATGAACAGAGATTAACTTTCTTTGTGGAGAGAGCAAAAAGACACAAGTTTTCGAAATACATTTTGAAAGTAACACAGAAATAGCGAAAACCTTACTGCACTGCACTGTTTGTTTCGAAAAAGGAAAATATTTTGAATGAGAATCAGTTAGTGTACCATAGAAAATTATTGCATCCGGTGGAAGGCTGCATTATGTCTTGACATATCCATTTAACAAAAACAACCAAAAGTGAAAAATGAAATGAAAATTTGGATCAACGGCAATTTTGTTTTGGTCAAGTTTGCACAATTTGGCAGCCTTGTTCAGGCGACAGTCTGAAACCAAACTAAAAATAAGTCACTTGACAAAATGGTCGCCAATTAAAACAATGTTACCAACATAATATTCTATAACTCTAAGAAAAACATCCTTAACCAGAGTTAGCGGAGTATACATACGTTACTTTATCTCTGGTTAAAGGTTGCCTTGGGTTAAGTCCAACTATTTCTCGGCTTCCCCCATGTAAGGTGACCTCTCCTTCATGAATTATTTGCAAATCAATGATGCTCGGATACCCGCTCCTGGAAATGAGTATAAAGTAGTCAAAATGCGCAAGAGCAGGTCTGTACCTACTTTTTGGATGATTTTCAGTTTCAATGAAAGTTTGCACACTTCGCTTTTGGGATAGAATTTCGGGTGCATTTGTTGTGAAATTGTGTGTGGCCCAAGAAAAGGACCTGAAGACTATTTTTATCCTCTCTTTTCGGGATAGTCAAATAATAAAGGGCGAATTTCAAAAGCTGTTCTTTAAAAAAAGAACACACAAAATTCAGAAAAATGCATGAAATCTTTATTTGAATCGATACTACGGTCCATATATTTTAATGTTTGAAGACTATTTCATGCAAATGTTGACCTTGACTGCACCTCAAATGGTCCATCCGCTTAGTCCAATTTTGGCATACTCTTTACAACATTTTTCGCCGGTATCTCACGAATAAATGCTTCAATGTTGTCTCCAATGCGTCAATTGAAGCGGGCTTGTCTGTATAGACATGAGCTTTAACATAGCCCCACAAAAAATAGTCTAAAGGCGTTACATCGCACGATCTAGGCGGCCAATTGACCGGTCCCGAACGTGAAATAAAATGTTCACCGAATTCGCCTCTCAATAAGTCCATTGTTGCGCGTGCTGCGTGGCATGTGGCACCGTCTTGTTGAAGCCACATATCATGCAAGTCAAAATTTGGGTAACTGAGTGGCACACAAGACACAAGGAGCAAGGAGCTAGCAACTGCATCAACTACTCGTGTTGTGTGTGCTATTGTTCTCTCACGAATACAAGGGACCTACACTTTTTTTGCTGACTTCGAACGTCGAAATTTGAAAAAAAGCTTTTTATAGACAATTAGTACTCTTTGAGTGTTGTCAGCAGCGGAGGAAGGAAAAGTGTCGTAAAAAGGGCCAGGTGTTCAGTTTGGGAATCGAACTGGAACCTTCGGCGTGTGAGTCGAAGCACTTACGCGCTTTATAATTGCGGTTACAGGCACCAATAATACAGCTCAAATGTCAAGCGTAGATCTTTTCCTACTTGTGTTTGAGCTGCATTCCAGGTGGACCTCAAGCAACATGCCTCTCTCGCAAACTGCGTTAAATTTCGAACGTCAAGTTGATTGAGGTCCTTCTCCATCTTTCTGCACCCTGTAAGACTTAAACGTCCTCTGCTGCGTTGCTCTTCGAACTGCAGCACTGTTGTTCATGGCCTCATCATCCTAAACGTTGTATCTCCGGAGTCAGTTGACTAACCACATGTCTTAAGAGGTCATCGTTGAATCTTCGACCTCAAACGCTATCAATACAATCAGGACGATAGAAGCGGGCGCTGAGTATTGTCTCAAAAAGATTTCCGCGCGATATAGAAGAACAGGGATAATCAAGGTGTTGTACAAAGCCAATGTGGTCTTTTGAGAGAAGGCTTTGCTGATCATTTGGCCTTTCAGCCTAAAGAAACAGCGATTGGCAAGAATGATTTTATGCCTGATGTTGTTGTCTCTCTAGTCGGGAAAATGTGACTACCTCTGCTGCCCATTAAGACACTCTGTTCGAGAATGAGAATGTTATGCGTCCTTTCTTGACAACAGCCTTATAGTTTGCCTTCATTCACTGCTAGACCCATTTTAGCAGCTGACATTGCAGTGACAGTGACAGGCCTTATTGACGTTTTTATCATCTGCGTTGGTCAGCTGTTGAAAGGACTCGTGGGTCTCGCACGATCTTCTCAAGAACGATGAAGAAAAAGTCAAAAGAGAGACCGCCGCGTTGTCTGGAAACATTTTTTGACACTAAAGGTCCGGTTGAGTTCGTTATCGATCTTGACAGAGCAGCTAGAGTTCTCCATCGTCATTCTACGCAATCTAAAGAAATTTAAAAATTATACACTGCCCTAAAAGATATGCCATGGTAGGTATACCCTTAAGCCCACTTTCGGACGTACAGTTAAGTTTAGAGGCTCGTTCTTCAGCCTTACTACACGAAAATGGAATGCTCCTCCCAGCTCAACTTTTCCCCCTCATTTCCATCCACAGACATTTAAAACCAGTGTGCACCGGTACCTCCTTTCCATCTCTTCCTTTATAACTTCGGCCCGTACTGTGACTTAATTCCGGTCACTTAAGGGTACTAAATAAACCCTTTAGCGCGCGCCAATTATAAAACAAAAACAAAAACATAGCGTGTGATAGGCTTTCTCAATGCATTCCATCATATGAGGGCTTCAAATCGGCAGGAAGATGAAGAGTGTTGGCCAGCCGCAGAAGAAAAAGTTCTTCATGTCTAGGAGAACTTGACCTGACTTTAATCTAGCAATGGGTAGGTGGTGGGTGGCGACCAGCCTCGGAAGCAAAAGTTTCTATACCTAAGAGAACTGGGCCTGACTACAGCCTACCAAGAATTTTGGAAATCCTTCTCAGAACGCGAATCGGTTGTTGGTAGACTGGTGAGCGTCCTCACTAGAAACTTTGAAATTGCCCTGTTGGAGGATGTGCTATAAAATGCGTTTGCCACAAAAAAGCACCAGTCAGGTTGCATGGGATTTTCAGGTCCTTGCCTCCGCCAGGATGTGAGAAATACGAAAATGAGATTTTGCGAACTCAACAGAATGGGTACAACTACTGTACCTATAAGCAACATCACTCCTTCTTCTTCAGACCGTTGTGGTCTCAAAACGAATGCCACACCCAAACCCCAACTTACCTCTCTGGAAATCATCACGGACGCTCTTATGTAATTCAAAACACACTTGGGTTTAAATTTTTATCGTAAAGTTTTATTTAATAATAATTCATTTTATTTTCCACAAAAAAAGATTTTTTTTTGTCTCTGTTTCTGGTTTCATTTATGTTTGTTTTTTTTGTTCTCCTGTTGATTCCTTCAGTTATCTCCTCTGCTGCGTTCTGTCAGAATTTAAAACGTGTCATTCATTTTATAAATGTCTAGTTTAATACTTCTGTATGTGTGTGTGTTTTTTGTTTGTTTGTTCTGTTCTTTGCTGTTTTTACCATTTATGTTTCTTTTGAATTGATTTCGTGTCGTATTCGCTCTGAACGCTTACTTCAGTTTAAATGCAAATTCATTATTCATTACTGTTTCTTATTTATAAAACATTAAACTTAAACGCAACGAATGGGCTTGTCTTTGAGTGGCTGTGTTCGCCATTTTTTAAACATATTACGTAAGTATAAAAACTCAGGGTAAATGAGAGATGTCCTGAAAACTGGCACTAATTAGTGGGAGGGGGGTGTTGCTGGAAATTCATTTTAACGTGTTCACTTCACAAACTGTTTTTGTGTGTATATGTTTTATACAATATTTACAATAATCGTTTTTGGTTTTTCTTTCTTATGAATTCATTTGTTTGTTTTACCAAAGAAGTAGTACAATGTAGTATGTGTATATATATAGTCTAATTAATTCACCATTTTTTCTTTTTTTAATATTAATTGGGTTCTCATATATATATGTATGTATATATAGATGTTTTTTTTTTGTATTTTCCGCGTTTTAAGAAAGAACAATCAATCTATGTAAAGATTCAATTTTATTTGTTTTCTTTTCGAAAAAAAAATCAAAAGAACACAAGAACGTAAATAAAATTATTTATTTTTACCATTCTTTTTATTTAAGAATTTATTAAAATGCAAATACTGTTTCTTTTTAAGTTTAAATTTCTTTTTATTATTATTATTTATTTTTTTTAATTTTATTTACTTATCTGTTTAGTGGTTGGATTCACGTAACTCGGTAAACGGATGTTTTTTTTTAAGTTGTAATTTATTTTTTAAATTTAACTGTAAACTTGTGGATTGATATCGTTTCTTGTTTATGTTCATTAAAATGAGGGATATATGTTATTTCTTGTTTTCTTACAGTGAACGTTGCCAATGAATAAGTTCTGTTCTATTGTGATGTGGAGATCTAAGGGTTAACGTTGTTTTTTTTTTTTAATTTTTTTTAAGAATGTTTTGGGAACTCTTAGGGTTTCCTGTTTACTGAGTATGTCTGTTTTGTCTTGTGTTGGAATATGTGATTTTGATTTAAGAGGTTTTGTGTTATTTATTTATCGATACCACATCAAGGGCATCAGCCTTTGTTAAAAACTTCTTAAGCACGACCTTTGCGAGCGGCTGCATGAGGAAAAAAAAAGAGAAATCAACATTTTTATAAAAATAAGTTCTTTGCTATGTGTTTAATATGAAAATACAATAAATAATAATGGAATTTGGTATATTTTCAATGCCTTTCGTCTAATTAGTTGGCCAACTATGTCCTATGCTTTTGAAGAAATGACAGATGACGTTTGGTTCATGTTAATCGGTCACCCTATTCCGTACATGTCTTAGGGATGATATCAGAACCTTTCGTAAGCTGTATCAGACCATTCATATCCGAAAAGAAGAAAACTTAGTTTTCTACGAGAGGAATTGTAACCCATAGAACACAATGTTTGGCACTCAGTCCCTTCCGGAGTTAACAACGAGCGCAGAGAGGACTCACATAGCCGAAATAGGCAAAAAAGGTTACATCTAAGAGTGCTGACTATTCGTAAACTCTACGAAAAGAGAGAAGAAGATAATTCGTTTCTCAGAAGGAAAGAAATTGACACGAGATGGAAATGAGAAATAGTAGGAATGAAAGAGCTGCTTGGAGAAGTAAGATTTTGCAAAGGAAGTCTGCTGAACGAGTAAGGACCGCTGCTTATAAAATCGCTGCCAATGTTGAGAATTTGAAGAAGGAATTTTTTAAATTCGGTCAAACGTCCACGAGGATGCAAATTCCACTGTAAGGTACAATATCTCATGACATAGATCAGTCCTTTGCAACAACCACCCATACAAAATGGAACACGCAGATCAGAAAACTGCAGGCACTGTTTACAAGCAAAGGACGTCATGGAAGATCTGCTAGTCAAGTGTCCCAATCTGATAACAACCAGGTACAAGGCAACCAGTAAAATCATATAAACAGGAACAGACTATCAGGACATCCCATCCCAAAGAGACTATAAACTTTCTCTAGATAACTCTGAAATCTCAGGTAAAGTAAGAGAGGACAAAGGATCAATTATGGTGGCAGTGCTAAGCGACGACATAGTCAGTGCCCAGTATCTTAAAAGTTCAATTTAGCCCAAAGAGCAACATCAAGACTGAAGACAAACAGAATTGCCGGAGCAGACGGACAACCCGCGGAACTCTTGAGCCTGGGATGATTTAACTGAAAGCATTCAGCAACTCATCTAAGCGATGTCCGGTAAGTGCAGTGTTAGTGCCGTTTGGCCAACCCACAAGAAAGAAGACTTCCAAGATTACGGACAGATCTGTTGCCGTTGTTTTGTGAGAATGTCTTAAACCGGCCGAAATCCTTTGGTTAGACGGTAAGTAGTGAAGCGCTAAATTCAAACATTTCGTCTTGAAATTCGAGTCCTTATGACTTCAACTGAAAGTCAAAACCTCTAGATTGGCGAATAACCGAAGAACATCAACAGCTGAAGGAGTTGTTTCCTTATATCAGATGACGGTAATGTAAACCAGCCAAATAGCAATATATGGAATAAATCTCGTCCAGAAGTACTCCATGAGATGGAATTGCAGGCTGGACGAGTTACTGTGTGGTGCGCAATTTGATCAAAGTGCTTTGTGAGGCTAGGAGTCTAAAGAAAATGATGTGACAGTGATGGTCAATAGGGAGCTTTGTTGAAATAAGTTAAACGCGTACAGGAAGTTGTGAGGGTGAGTGCACTGAAAGCATTGAATACTACAGAAGCACAACTGGAACTGGACTGGAACTACACTGAACATAGTTATTTCAACAGCGTTTGATTTCAACTGGAGATGGAGCAAGTGTGCACACAGCCCGGGGCTGGGAAAGTTCCCAAAGACATATAGTAACATTCAGAAGCCCACACATTCTTCTGGGCTTTTTAATTGAGTGGCACTACAGCCCATAGGGGACCAGAGCCTAAGCTTCTAGAACAACTACTCTTAGTAGAAGGGACCTACAGCTTTTTGCCGATTCCGAACGGCGAGATTTGAGAAGCTTTTCATAGACAATTGGTACTCTTTGAGTGCTATCAGAAGCTCGGAAGAGGTGGTGCCGTGAAAAATTTTAGGTGTTCCGTCCGGGAATCGAACCTAGATCTGGCGTTTGAGTCCATGCACTAGTTCATTAAAATTTAGGAGTTCCTGACTTCTACTGGTTGAAATGTATAATTTTCCAATCAGGTGTCGCATGTGCGTAAATAAGCATCGAGGTCCTTTACAGTCAATCATCTTTGGAAAACATATACATACATAACTATATGAAGTGAAACCGTCAGTGAGGGGAAAGCTCATTGCTGAGCACCTACTTCTTCGGACGGAAAGGACTGTGCTTTAATGGCTTGGTCATGTGATACGATGTCCTCCTTATCACGACTTCCGAGGCGTGCCATAGATGTGATTCGATCAGGTTGGTAGCCCCTCGGAAAACCCAGCGCAAGGTGGTTGGATCAAGTCCATAAATCGGCTGGTTGCGCTTGGGTGTAGCTTCTGATGACTTAGAGACGATGGCGCATAACGAAGTGATATGAAGGTCTCTCGTGCGTGTATTGCCCCCGCGATCACTTTAGTGGAACATGCGGGCCATTAAGAATGATGATGATGATGGCGATTTTGAAATAAAACCAAATGCAAAATATTCATTCGAAAAAAATATTTAAATTGCATGTACCACCCTGTACATGAACGTACTTCACAAAAATTTAAAAAATCAAAATCAGTGAATTGGTCCAGATAAATACCACAAACTTGATCTTCAAACTACTTCAAATTCAGCTTAGCATTCCAAGAGTTTAAAACTCGAAGTGTCAACGTGTGATGCTTTGGGCTGCCATAACCGCCGATGATAGCTCTTCGCTCGTATTTTTGGACTGTGGCCTCAAAATTAATGCGACCGTATACCGTGAAGCTGCTTTAAAGGCTGTATTGAAGTAAACAAACATTTCGATCTGAGACGGTGGATTTTCGAACAAGACCCGGTACCATCTCACGAAGGGCGCTTCAACCAAGATTGGTTAAAAACCAAAAACACTTCATTTCTTCGACACAATGGATTGCACTTGCTTCGATTACAAATCCGTCAAATTTTTCTGTTTTGGGTATTTGGAAGACGAAGGTTGGCACTGAAAAAATACCAAAGCTCGGTCCACCTCAAACAAGCACTTCGCCGGAAATGAGACAAGATAGCGCAGAGCCACTTGCGTGCAGTGTGCGTTGCTTTCACCGGTCGTCTCAAGGTTCGTATTCGCACGAAAGGTGGACATGTTGAAAAGTACTGACGCCATTTGAAAATTTATGTATTTTCCAACAGTTTTTGCTTTGGCGCAAAAAAAAATTTATCAAAATAAACAAAATTATAGAATTTAAAAAAAAAGTTGGAGTTCGAATCATTCACCCTGTAGAAATGCATTCTACTTGTGGACTGTGAGTGTGTTGACTGAGTAGATGCGGACTGTGCCTTAGTTACGGTTTACTGCCCTCAGTTCAGAGCAGGCATGAACTGTCACAAAAAAAGAAGGTTTAGCACATCTCTGCTGACAGCACTCTTTTTGCTTCTTCAAACTCGAACTCAGTGGCAATTGAAACAAACTTTGCCAAACTACTTTTGGCTGCTTAAGGTCCTCTAAATGACTTGCATCAACAATCTATTTCATAAAGTTTGCATTAATTCGCGACCATTTTTTATTCTCTTCTGCACGGCAGGATCCAAAAAACCACTGCTGGCTTGGGTGTGGGAAACTTCTCTTCACTGCAAAATGATAATTGCCTTCGAAATACACCTCGAATGCGGAGAGAGGAAACGTGGTTACATAAAATCTGATTTTTCGTTCACATACTGGTACGTATTACCGCTGCCTCCGGTGTGGTTGGTAACTGAAGCGGACACGAGCCGGGCGCAACACATGTCGCACACAGATATGTATGTTCTCATGCGTACGTTCTCGGTTAACCCTGTTCCACTTTCGAGCGTCCTGCATGTGTGCTTCTCAATTAATTTAATTAAAATTTAAATGCACTAGAGACAATAACCGCAAACAATGAACAGCCGTGCTGCCCTTCTGCCGGTTGACTTGCGCTACCATCCCTGCATCGCTGTCGTGACCTGCTTTAATATTCTGTTCTGTGAAAATGCTGCCTCCACATGCATCCGGGCCGATGATTCCGCCATCTAATACTGCTGAGCGTTGCGGTGTGCTGAATGAATTTCAACCGCCGAAGGTGCAACTTGACGAAATAGGGCACTACTCTGTGTGGGGGAGAGTGGCAGTTGGGGAGGTCATTGGGGGCAAATTTAATGCCAAAGCGAAGCTCTGATGGTGTCATTAGTGGTCAATTTCATTTCATTTTCTCGTCGTGCACTACGGTAGTTTGGGGGCGTTGGTGGGGCGGATTCATTAGGAATAACGGTTATGTGCTTGAATAATTAATCGAAATGGCCATCGCCGTAGCACGGACGCGTGCAATTGAGTGTGCATTCGCCATGGTACTTGCAAATGCACTCACCTTTGTCTTTGTTCTTGCGTTGCTCCTTGTTGCTCTTATCCTTGGATTTACCTGGCTTGCAGTTCTTCTTGATGACACGTGTTGCTTCGCACGATGGGTCACTGGTTGATTTTAATTTATCAGCTCGAGTCATTTGGCCAGTTGCACACTCGGACCAGGAACCCTTCTCGTAACGGCAAGCTGAAAGTACAGTGAAAGGACAATGTGGTAAATAAATGCAAAATTTAATTTAAGAAAGGGTTTTTGTTTTATTCAGAAAAAAAGTGGAGAAGAGTCTCGCTTTTTCTGACAGCAAGGGACGTGACCAGGCTCAAGAAGACATGGACAATTTGGAGTCATCGACACTAAATTCAATCCCAAGGCGCACACAATTTAGAAGATTTTAGGAATACGAGTAATTCTTTCTACAAAAAAGGTGGTATTTGACTTTTGACACTTGCTCGCCTAAGGTTCCGTTCACAGAAAATGCAAAAAATTGTTTTTTTTTTTAAATTTTCTTTGATTGAGCTTCCCAACTCAAAGGCCATTTCCACTGGTGTCTACCTCATTTCAATTTCTTGACTGCATCTTTGATGTCCCTAAAAAAAAGTCTGTTATCTTTAAACCTTTACAGTGCCCGCTAACAATTTAATAAGAGCTCGCAGCGAAACGAAGTCAGATCGCAAAACCCCGATACGGTGTTATATTCTGGAGGGAAAAAAAAACGCTCTCTCCCGCGGCAAGGCGCGGCACCAGAAAGCATTTTAAGAATTCCCATTCTTTTCATTGCAAATTACATTACGGACTGTAATTTCAGTCAGTCCTTGCCATTCGGGAAACCCTTACACTGCGTTGCCCCACATTTGCATTCCGACTGTGCCACGTTCGTGTGAACAACAAAAATAACCGCTGCGACTCGGTCTGAAGCTAAAGTCCTCAAGCGTTGTACAACTGCGTCAAGGAGAAGAAGAAAAAAAAATGTGTGCACAAAACGATAGCGCGCACAAAAGAAGCAGTTTTGCAATCATAATCGCCGGGCATTTGTGTGCGAAATGAGATACATTCTGCGGGAAGGAGCGGGGCGCGACGCAGAAACTCTCCACATACACTACTCGCTCCCCAGGAGCTATAGGGTATTGTAGTTGCGCAACGTTCCAGTTGTGAAACATTGAAACTTTTCGCTTCTTGGATTGCTGGACCGGAAAAAAATTATTTTTGCTTTTTTTTCTTCCCCTCTTTGCAGTTGCCATCTCGCATTGTCCTTTTTTTTTGCGCTCGTTGCCGACGTCGCTGGCTCGATGCTAAGTGTTTCCACCCGAATGCATCGCTTAGACTGTGTTAACAGCCATTTGCCACCAACAACTATTTTCGCTACGCATTTCACTTGCTCCGCTCTGGGTGGGTGGTGTGTTCCAAGGCGATGGAGTGGCAGCTTCCACCCCCGTTTCGAGGGTGTTTGTGTGCGAAGGCTGTTTTTGGTGGCGCCACACTGCTCTTACCGCCCTGTAACAGAGTCACGAAATGGTTATTGCCACTCCCGGAAAGGGCGGACAGGACGCACTTCGAGGGTGAATTGTCCACTGAAGTTGGAGGAGCTGAGCGCTGTCAACACGGCAACGGAACAGTTGTGCGAGGATTTCACATGGAATTGTGCTCAAATGAATTTGAATTAATTTTACTGTTATCTCTGGATTTAATTCATTTTGATTTGTTTTACGATCTCTTTCAGGGCCATAAAGCCTTTAAGACCCGATCTAGGGGGTGCATGTCTCTGGAGAGAGGCGAAATTGATTTGGCCCCCAACCACTACCGGCCGATGGACGGAAGATAAAGCCGAAAGCAATTGAGAATAGCTGGTAGGGAGCTGTAGCAAAAAAAAAATAAATTGCCGCGAAAGTTTAGTCAAAGCCGTCCGTAGGCTGAGAAAGTCATTATGCGAAAGTTCGTTAATTCGTAATGACACCAGAAAGTGTCCGATTTCGCTCGTAAATCAGAGGCACAAGACAGTGAAAAGTGAGCCCGGACAACACGGTGGTCGGCACAGCCATTAGTCGCTAGTGGGTACATGTGCGTCTGCCAAACTTGGCCGTGACTGCGAGTATCTTTTGGCGATATTCTGTGGTATTCGTTTGCTCGGGGGTTGCGAATGTGAATGGGATTGTGTGCAGATTACTGCAGGTACAATTAATCACCGAGATATATGGATGTTCAGCTAACCGGGTCGTTTATTATATTTGCGTCGGCAAAACACAGCCACTGTCGTTCGAAATTGTTGCGCAAATTCGCAAAACGCCCGACATCAGGCGGAGATTTGTTTGACATTTCTGTGGTATGTGGTTTATTTCGGCTGTCAGAGGTGAAATATCACGTCATATGGAAAGTTTCGGCGTCCGTTTTGGTGCCCGAATTCAAGTTTCATGAATTGTGGCTATTAAAGAGAACGGTGTTTCCGCTTAGATGGTGAAACTTGACTGAGGCAGGTTGTGGCAGCATATTCAACTCCTTGCCACTTTAAATCCTGTTACCCAACCTTACAGCAATGTTGACAGACACAACTGCCTTCACAAGCAAATGTTGTACCAAAATCCGGCCTAAAATCCAGCTTCCTGTCTGGATCCTGCGATATCACAACTTTGAATGATTTAAGTCAGTTACGATTGGAAGCCAATATCACCCTTGTTATCCACGAGATACCAGTCGCCATGCCCAAAGGTCTCCACCACCTCCCGGGTAGTCGTGACTAAATTTCTTTAATATCATGCTTGAGACCGTGAATGAATCACAAGTCAACACCAGAGGCACGATCTTACAAAAGTCCTTTAAACAGCTTGCTTACGCGGATCAAATTGACGTGATAGAACGATCACAGCGAGCTGTCAATGAAGCATTTGCTCGCATTGAAGCGAAAGGGGCTAAAGTGGTTCTAGTGAATGAGGTCTAAACAAAGTACATGCTCTCATCATGAAAGGACGCACAAAATCGATGACCCTGACAGAGCGTATAATGGGCAGCAGAAACTTTGCCGTAGTCGAGGATTTCGTCTTACTCCGCTCCGGAGTGAAGAGGGAAAGGGCAGACTCAGTCCCTCCAATCGCTGCTTCTTTATGCTTAAGAGGCAATAGAGTATTAGAGCCCTCTCTCGAAAGACTGAACTGGCTTTGTACAACATCTTTATTATCTTAGTCCTCCTTTATGGCAAGGAAACTTGGACGTTACTTTAAGCAGATGAGGCAACCCTTAGTCTTAAAACTGAACCTGTTCACATGGGACGATAGTGTTGGTAGCTGGCCATCTTGAGTGCGATCAACGACATTGCCTCGGGTGCACAGGCCCATGCTCCACTGCATGCATCTGGAGGACAAGATTCAACTACCAACTGTACGAGCTGTACAGTAGCATATTCCTAAGTAAGAGTCCTCTGATCCAATGCTTGAGATGACTAGGTCATATAAAGCGAATGAACACCACAGCTCTGGCCTGAAGGGTCTTCGATTCGGGACCATTGGGGCAACGTAGCAGAGAAGTTTTTGAACGAAATGGCGCACATTAGTACAGAAGGACCTTAACCAACTTAACCAACAACTGAAGAAAGATCGTTCTGACTGGAGGGATACACAAAAAAAGAAGAAAAGTTTCCAAAAAGTAAATGCCATGAATTTTTCTTTTAATCGGGAAAAAACATTTTAAGTTCACTTTCAAATTTATGTTGTTTATTTGACATTAGAAATCAAACCTTACGAGGAATCACACTTGACGTGAGTCTTTCCAATTTGTGATCGCGATACGGCGAAATTTGGGGAAGCTTTTCATAGACGATGGTAGTGTCGTAATAGACCAGAAATTGTGCATGAGATTTACGGCATTGAATCCACGCAATACGCACAGGCACAGACCCTAGTAAGGTTTTCAAAAACGACACACGTTATTTCATACTGCTACCATTTGTTCTCTGTCTCTGAACAAATTGTGTACTTTTAGGCGCTTATCCATATTTCCTGAATTTTCTTCTGCCAAAATTTATTTTTCGACGAACAAGTCTCCGGAATGACACTCAGCTGGTCCCATAATTTTCAAAATAATTTGATTTATAGAAAGCCACACATTGCATGCCAATTGGAGCATTGGTTTAGAAATTTGAGAAATATTTAATGACGTACAGAAGTTTGATTGATTACTTGAACACTTTGAGAAAACTTCAAGACCAAATGGTTGGGGAGGAAATAACGAACAAAGCTGGTAAGGATACTTTTTAACATTGCGCAGACACACCGTCACACAAATAACATTTTGAGTACATTTAAATGACAAATTCAAAAGCAACTGTCAAACAAGAAGGAACACTTTGTGCGCGCTAAAGTGCTTCCATTTGCATCGGAAAGATTTTTACCAACTTCCCCCCAAATTTCTCAAACCACGTTGATTGAGGTCCTTCTCTTTTTGTGTCATCTCAAATGGGGATGTCTCTTTGTACCACAGTTCTAATGGCTCGGATTAGAAAGTACTGAAATTTACTGAATTTTTCAAAAGTTTCAAGGTTTTCAAAACTCGCATAATTGTATCTCATTTCAGATGAGAATTCTCTTTGAGGAGGGATGAGACACATTCGGAATTTAATATCTCGGAAACGATTTCTCTATCAACTCTGCAACTACCCGGTACAAATTGTTCGGAAGCCTTCGAAAATCTTTAAACTCTGGTTGGGACACAACTAAAAGCGAATGCAGTCTTATTGGGTCTTCGTGAAAGGACGGTAAAATTGCCGATAGATGACTCTGAAATGTTGTTCCTTTTTGTTGTAACTCCACATGGGTGTGCATTGTAGCAATACTGGTCTAAGTTCAAAATAGGCGCCCCTAGGTACCCACTAGGACGCAGAGCAAGCAGATTTTCACATCAGCCGCTTCGCACAGGAGGGACACATGATAAACCTACCGAGGGCCGACGATGTGATCCCCTACGTAATGAAAGAAATCTGTAGAGAAATGGAGTGAAGGATGCTCATACATAGTGAAAGTGCATTCAAACAAAGACAGGCTGAAGCAGAAGGGGCTTCCTTTCAGAGCCGAGCGTAAGTTACTAACCAACCCCGCGAAGTAATGCCTATCGGCAGTTCCGCGTGGTGAGTGGTTGAAGTGTGCAGGGTATGGATAAGTACGCAGGCGTTTCCCCGTAATCAAATATCTCGAGTTGCGAATCGTGCATCCTGGCACCACGGTTAGCTAGTATCTTCGGAAGACTACCACATCCTTCGCTGCATGCAAAAAAAAATGTACCCACCAACTACTATCTTTCTGATAAAAAGTTAAGAAAGCGAAATAACAGAAGAGATTGTTTGTAAAGCACACATATGCATTCACTCCGTCAAGAGAGCAACTGACTGGTCGTAGTCCGAAAAGCCGATATGACAAGTCAGTAATAGCTGTGTGGACTATGAAGAGTTTATTTCCAGGGCTCTCCCACAATAAACAGAACCTTCAGTGCGGCGCAGGTGATGTCAAAAGAATTGCACAAATTTCACAGACACGTTTTCCTCCCCCTTGCAACCACCGATAAGTCTTTGAAATGAAGCCCCATCCGTTCCATCGGTAAGTCTCCTTGCAAAGACCCGTAAATACTGACGTTCATCATATTCATCATTTCCAGACAACAAAGAAGCCAGTTCAAGTCCATAGCCTTACAAGTTCATCACTGTCAATTTGCTCTCGCCAGGAAGCAAGCGGGCAGACGGAAAGACGAAAAGCGGATTTCACCGCCTGCCCCCCTGTTGGGTGATTAGTTCTCAAGACAAACTCAACTAATCCGCGCTTAACTTCCACCATAAGCCCGTGCAAATGATGAACCCTTTCGTCTTAAATCGGTTAATTTGTTTCTCGTTAAGCAGCAAGGATCACCCCTGAACCACCACCTGAGGACCGTTCTCGAACACAATCATTCGCATGCCTCCCACCGACTGCCAACTGCCGACTGCCCATCCCATTCAACTAAAAATAAATTACCTTCCACCGACAAATTACACAGTCATCCTGCCCTTCCGTTCCGTCAAACCTTTAATGTTCAACGAGCATTTCAGCCCGTGCCCTCTGTGTTGGGGTGTATGTGTGCCAGCGTTCCTAATTACCGATGCGCACCCAATTTGGGTATGAACAGGCGAAATGAGTGAAAAGCACTAAACTGAGGATTATAAAGGAACTTCCGTGCCATAGAATGTTAGCCAGGAGGTGTATATGTGTTGGTGTGTGTGTTTTTTTGCACATAAAAAGGTGTCCTTCACCCGACGTCCTCAAGTCCCCACACACCGCTTAATCGGGAGAATGTCCGCGACGGCGCGGCGCGGCGCACGGACTCACTGCTATCACAACTTATACTACAACGGTGTATAGTGCGTACACACAGAGCTTTGTGATTTTCAAAGGATTATGCGGCATTTGGGACTCATTCGGCGGGGGATATACGGTCGGACACACAGCAGCAATGTCGTGATTACCATCCTTCTTTCCCGTCTCCCGTGTTCACATTAAACCGCATGAAATCGCAAAAGAACAGTTGGCTGGTTGAATTCCATCGCAGAGAGAGAAAAAAAATTGGTCCCGTGAATTTATGTTTGGATTCAGTTCAGTCAGTGTGTGGGTGTGTGTGTGTGCGAAAGTCCTTAATGACGAAAAAAAGAATGCAAATCGGACTCGTTATCTTCGGACGGGGATACATGTAGTTTTTTGCACGCCGGCCGCTCTATCGCTTACCGTGATCCCGCACACAGAGAGGAGGGATTGGATTTGTTCACAGCTCCACGGATAACAATCCACAGTTAATGCGCTCAGCCACCATCGCCACTAGGTCGTCCGCGCCCACCGCATGCACATGCCCACAGACTTGTACGCCACCCGTAATGCGGTTGATAAAATGTTAATGTCCGCAGGATAATTAGCATTCGACGCCAGGATGTGCACAGTGTCTGTCGGAACGGCAAAGGTGGGAGGCAGTGAATGGCCGCAAACTAATTGAATTTCTCAGTGCTATGGTGCTCGTGGCGAGACGCCAGTGGCGAAACTGGCGTTCCATTCATAATCCCAGCGAATGTTGGCTATTCACGCCGGGACGTGTATCATGCATGCTGCTGATGAGATTTTAATGATTCTGCCGGACGGTGTTACGGTCCGCGTTTCCGCACGATACCGAATTATCAAATTTGGGCTTGGTTTCGTGGCATGTTATCAATTAGGGGAATCACATCGATTTCGCAATTCACTAAGGGCGGGTAGTAATTCGGATTGAGAAGAGGCCCTGAATCCAACTTGGACAGTGGCTTCCAATGGACGGATGGGATTAGTTTTTGAAATCCAATTCAGAGGAAGTGCTGTGCAGAAGCAGTTTTAATTTGTGAATCCTTTTAAAGACTTTTCACTCCACCGTCGTCTCTGAACCTGACTATAGAGATAAAATTGAAATTTTAAGCTGCGTCCATAAGTCCTCTGGTAGAGCAGTTGCAGACTTTCGAATCTGACTGATGGGTTCTTGAATTAGTTTGATCCCAGTTGGAGCACCACAAGAAATTGTAAGCGCACAAAGAAAGCCAGAAGGCAGCTCTTTCAAACGTGTAAACAGGTGTGTGGTCAAAATAGGTGTATACAAGGACTTCAGTAGGCAAGTATGCATGGGGATTAAGGCTTAGAACTCTATGCGCTTGTGCCGGCTCAGTTGACCATGGACAAAACTGTGGTCTTGTCCAAAAAGAAGATGAGGCGATTTTTAAATCCACATCTTGGTCAAATGACAAAAGTTCAAATTATTGCATCGAACACAATTCTTCTGATGCGAGAAAGAAAACATTGTAACCGTGGTTTCCAATATAAATGATCGGCCTTAGTAGACAGTGTCGAAGAATATGCCAGATAAGGTTCATACCCAAGCTACAACGCCGTTTTCGGGCTTGCAGTGAAGTATATAAATCAAAGTAAGGCTTTGGGTCATATAAAGGACCTCCGCAATTCCTTGTCACTAGATGGCGTTGGTGTCCATACATCTGGAAAGATCAATCTGATTGCATGGAATGAATTTTTGTTTTAATGATGACCTGTCAGTCCACATTTTTTGTGAAGACAGCTGCTAGTCTCAAGACGTTGCTAGTGTTCAAAGTAATACCGTTTTGCAAATCAGTGAAATATCTAAAGCAACGTTTAATCCTCTGCAAAAACATGCCGAAAACTTTGTGCAGCTTACAGTGGGAATGCTCTGAATGAACGCCGGACCCACAAGTGGTTTATTCAGTTCAATTCCAGAAATGTCGATGTAAAAGATGCACTAGTCGGGCTGTCAATACCATGAAATTTGAAACTGAGGGAGGAAAAACTACACGGAAGCTCTCAGGAGATAGCGGAGGCACTGAACATCTACCCATTCACAGACAGTTTCGAATAAATTACAAGGAGAAGGCTAGTCAAAAGATGTAGATGTTTGTGCTGCATGAAGCGCTGCTGAAACGTAGCGAAGTGAAACCATTTCTGAAGCGCGGCAATACAGGAAATGAAAATTTATAGCAGAAACCGGTCAAAATCCGGTGATTGATCAGGGATCACAATCGACTTCAATTGACGGCACACAAGGTTTTGTTGTTTTTTTGGTGGGATTGGAAGGGAGTTGTCTCTTTTGAGCTGCAAGAACGTGTCGAAACAGTCAATTCGATTCACTACTGTGCACAACTCGAGCTTTTGAGTACTTGGCATCTTTGTCTGCAAAATACGAGTAAGCGCAGTTTTAAGTTGAGGAAACAAAAAAAAGGCGCTTGGTGCTAGATCCGGCGAATAAGGTGGATGGTCAAGCAGTTCGAACCGCAATTCGTGGATTTTCGCCATGGCGACTGTTGAGGTGTGAGATGGTGCGTTGTCTTTGTGGAACAAGACTTTCTTTTTTTGCAAATGTGGCCGATTATTCGAAATTTCTTCCTTTAGCTTGTCCAATAATGATGCGTAGTATGCTCCTGTTATAGTTTTTCCTTTTTGAAGATAGTCTATAAAAATAATTCCATGGCTGTCCCAAAAAACACTCGCCATCACTTTCCCAACCGAATACACAGCTTTAGGTTTTTTTGGGGCCGGTTCCCCCTTTTCAATTCAATGTTTAGATTGGATTTTTGTTTCGGGCGTATAATGATGAATCCAAGTTTCGTCTACAGTTATCAATCGGCGCCAAAACTCGGTCTTATTGCCTCTAAACTGAGCCAACAGAGCGCTGGAAATGTTCATGCGCGCACGTTTGTGGCCTAGCGTAAGCAAACGCGGCACCCAACGCGCGGACAGCTTTCTCATGCCCAAATCTTGGTTTAATATATGGCAAACACGTTCTTTTGACATCTTCATAATCTCAGCTATTTATAATTAATAATAATTGAGTGGCACTACAGCCCACAACGGACCAGGGCCTAGCTTCTACAACAACTACTCGTGTTGTGCATGCTACTGTTCTTCACGAGTAGAAGGGACCTACAGTTTTTTGCCGACTCCGAACGGCGAGATTTGAGAAGCTTTCCATAGACAATTAATACTCCTTGAGTGTTGTCAGCAACTCGAAAGAGGTGGTGCCGTGAAAAAATGCTAGGTGTCCCGCCGGGAATCGAACCCAGACTTTTCTGCGCCGCGGTCGATGCACTTACCACTACGCCACGGCGACCACGATCTCAGCTATTTCTCTAACTTTAATCCGGCGGTCGTCTAGTACCAATTGATGAATTTTAGCGATGTTATCGTTAGTGGTTACAGTTTTTGGACGCCCAGGACGTTCATCATCTTCCAAGCTCCTGCGACCACGTTTAAATTCAGCTGCCCAAAATTTTACTTGGTAAACGCAGAGTCACCATACACAGAGTCCAACTCATCTTTGATTTGTGAAGACGTATTGCCTTTCAAAAATAAAAATTTAATTAAAGCTCGATATTCAATTTCTTCCATTTTGGGGGAATCACCGAAATACACTCACAAAAACGACTGTCAACAGATAATGGTGCAAGATAAATTTCTGAAATTTTGGTGAGTAGCTATTATAATATGCATAATTTGAAGTAGAAACTTTTTTTTCACTTGTGCCGCTAGCTTCACGTTGAGGTCGGTTATTTATCAGACAGCCCTCGTAGATTCGGACAACAGAAGGGGAGTTGGGAGTTCACAAGGCTAAGTCACACACATCTATGTCGACCCAAGACAAAGTGACGGACATTGGTTGGGAAGTTTTGATTCAACCTAGCGCCCCCCGTTAACCATTTGTTTCGAGATCTGCAAAACTCTGTGAAGATTAGGTGGAAGGGGCGCAGTATCTAAGTCTGTAGGGACAGCTAAGCTGTGCTTTAGACCCTCAACCCTCTGTCCACTTCCAAGATAGAACAGGAGTCTTCTCTTAATTTGGTCGGCTGACTAAATTCTGACTTGTCTGTATCCCGGGACACCAGGGGATCATGGGAAACAAGATTGTCGATGAACTTGTTAGGCAAGGATCAACAGAGGCATTTATAGGGTCCGAACGTACCTTGGGCCTGCAAGCCGTTGGGTCCTCCGAACAACTAGAGGTGGCATGACTCTGAAGGATGTAGGCTGATCAAGTGCATGCTCTCAACAAGAAATCCGCGGCTTTTCTGTTATCTTTCGATGGAACAGTCTGCAGACGACGTGTTGCGGTACAAACGGAACACTTCAACTTCGCTAAAGCTTAGGCGTGATTGGGCTTTGTGCGGACACCCTATGCGACGCCTGTGGAGAAGGTAAAGACACTGCAGAACACTTTCTCTGTCAATGTCCCACCTTTGTTAGGTTCAGGTGACGGCTACTTGGTGCTGATGTGGAGGGAATTAGGTGGTACCAGAAATTTTTGAGTTGAACTGCTTTCTACTCAGTCAACAGACATTGCGCAGTTATATGTCCCAACAGATGATGGAAGATCGGTCCATAATTTAACTTCAAGTGAAAGTAGCGATGAATCGTTTAAGATGTTTAATAACCCCTAAAAGTGTGCAGCTGTTGAAGGGATGTAGAGAAAGACACAGAGGTGCTTCCCCTTTCATTCCCGTCACTTTAAAGAGTTTTAAAAAGCAAATCGATCTGTGCCCCAGTGGTTATAAGTATTTGAAAAAATATGATTTCCTCATTTGATTAGATTTTATGAGCGCCTTGGATTGGAACAGCTTGTGTTCATCTATTAGTAGTGACATCTGCAAAGCACAAGAAAGTATTAAATCTGAAGCGTAAGGCATCCATTAGAGGATGCTGCGTGTCTTTGCACCTTTGGACCCCATAATTCCTTGAAATGAAAAATACATGACAATTCATATGAGAAAGCTCGAATCCGACCGCTCTTACGAATTTGCAAGAACGCTGCGCTTGTGAAGTTAGATTGAAAACAAAACGCTGAGTTTTCACATGAAAATTTCTACCCCAGGAGATATCAGGCCTCTGACTGCAGCAGAAGACTCCGTTCTTTCACGAACGGCACTTATTTTCGGAAACTCTTCAGCGCAATCAAGATTTCGTAAAGCACATGTTTTTGTAACTGAGAGTTAACTTCCGCGAATGCTTTAGACTTCGTCAGGTGATTCTTGTCTAATGATTAATTGTCTTGCACCCTTTTACCGCCCTACTGTGGATCACTGTACCATTTGGGTAGGATCCACACCTACTCCACATGTTGCAGGGATCCACAGGGCGGTGAAACGGTGCAAGATAATACAAACTTTCACTATACGAAGGTTGCCTTTTATATTTCGGGATTGGGCAACCCCAGTGTTGCAATCTTTCAACTGCCAGCTCTATTGTAAAGTTTGACATTTTAGAGTACTCAGAACATTTTGACATACAAGCGCTATTTGTGTTGTTTACAGTAACTTAAAAGATTCATCTCGCCCAAAAAATGGAATTAAATCGTGAAAATTTTCGAACGATTATTTTTTACAACTATTAACTCAACAGCAGTGCATCGATGAACTTAATTAAATTTTTGGCGATGAAGCTTCATCAAGGACCAGTGTTTATCGATGGTACGGTGAATTCAACCGAGGTTGTAGTTCACTCCAAGACTAAATTCGTGAAGGTCGTCCAAAATCAGTTGTTGTTCCGGAAACCATTAATGCTGTGCGCCAACTGATATTGCAAGATCATCATGTGACCTGTCGTGAGATTGAGAAAACCTTAGGCTTTGGTGGGCCAGCATACATTCAATATTGCATGAACATTTGACCGTCAAAAAAATTTGTTCGCGTTGGATCCCACACAATTTGTCAATCGCTCAAAAGAAGGCTCGCGTCTATTGGTCGAAAGAAATGCTCAAAAAATACGATCGCGGTGTTGCGAACCATGTCTATGACGAAAGTAAACAGCAGTCGTCTGTGTGGGTGTTTCAAAAGGAGCCAAATCCAACAAAAGTTGCTCGCGCACGAAGCACTTCCAAGCAAATGGTCGCCTGTTTTTTTCGGAAAAATTGAACATATCGCAACCGTACCACTAGAATAACGCAGAACAGTCAATTCTGAGTGGCAAACAACCATTTATTTGGCAATTGTCTTCCAAGAAATCAGGAAAATCAACAGCCGAAGACGGATCACTCTTCACCAAGACAATGCGAGCTCTCACACATCGGCTCAAACAACTGCATTTTTGAGCACTCAAAACATCGATTTCATGAGCCATCCGCCGTACTGCACTGAATTTTTCGACACCTGAAGAAGCGGTTGATGCGTTCAGAATGCATGTTTTGAGATACTTCAATGCTTCTGCTTCGACAATTGGTTCAAACGCATGCAAAAGTGTATAGATCTTAATGGGGAATATTTTGAAAAACAATAAAGCTATTTTCGATGTTTAATATTTGCTTTTGTTCTCTAATCCCGAAATATAAAAGACAACCCTAGTACACACTCAATTTTCAACGGTCAGGATTTTGGATTACGGAATTCTGACCGTTTTCGAAAAAATTCAATTCTGACAAAAGAAATATATCCCCCCCTACCCCATTTAACACTGACCATGACTTCTGGCCTATTCGATACTGTCTTTAAGACAGGACAAGGTATATTTGGACGTCGTGGCTTAAGCTTGAAATAAACTGCGTTTTCGTAAATTAGAGGCTCAAAAGCTTAGGGCAACGCCCATTCATGCTCTAATCTTCAAAAGTTCTAAGGGCGACCTTTAAGCCACTATGATTCTATGAATCCTATTCGAGGATGTGCTTGCCAATAAACGGATTTCTGCCTAATCAGCGAATTTCTTAAAGGTAAAAAAAAGTCAGACCGAATCTTTAACAAGAATTGATTAACAAATCACAAAGTGCATGTTTCTGTACATCCTGAAAATTTTTACGTGGCAAAAGAATGAATTTACCGCCTTCGCTTGTGTCCCCCCAAGAATTTGAACCCCTACAACGGAAGCATGCAATCATTCTATGATTTATAATCGTTATCCGCCTGGCAGAAGTTCCATTTTGGGAAGGCAATCAATAAAGGCTTCCGAAGAAAATATGTTCACATCCCCGCTTATTGCTTACTTACCTTTTTTGCATTTTTTCTGAATTGTCCTGGTTGGATCACAGCCAGAGTCACCCTTCTTCAGTGTCAATGTTCGTGATCTGGTGTTGGTCTTGGCGTCGCACTCAGACCACGGATTCTTTCCATACCGACAGGAGAGTCCTGAAAAGACAAAACAACACCCATTAAGATGAATAATGCCCTCTCATCGCTCCCGCCATTAAATGCTTTGAGAATTCGAGGAACACGCCATTGTACAGCCTTATCCTGCCGACAAACAATTTTCTCCTGCTCAGCGATGAGTTCGTCCTTTTCGCTGTTTCGGGCGGAATTGCTTTCAGCGCGCGCACAGCCACACTCCCCCATGAGCGGTCATTATTTGGCTAATGGCATTTTTATTACCCTGTAAACTGTCATATCCTCTCAAGGACTTATCATTCCATTCATTTCGTCTAATGACTGCGCTCCAATAATTCATAGCTTGTGTGCGGAACATCCTTCATTTCATGGTTGCTAATCCTTGAGAGGATTTTTTTATCGGCTCGTGTGACAAGTACAAATGGACAATTGTGTCGTAAAAGGACGATAACTGAGATCAGTCCTCCGGTGACATGCACTGCCCATAGAGGCGGTGCGTCGCAAGAAATACTCACCACTCTGGCTGCCGTCGGTCTTTGTGCCCCGCTCGTTGCGGATGAGTATCTCATGGTCGTCCTCCTCCCAGATTTCGCCCTGGGACACCACTGTGGTTGGCTGTGTCTGTTCGGCAACTGGCAGTGCCAGTGGTGTCTCCTGTACCTCTGTTGTGCCCAGAGCCTTTGTTGGCAGTAGTGACAATGACGCGATAACCAACACCGCTGATACGATGAGGAAATTCATTTTTGTGCGTAGTCTCCTGCAAAGGCAAACAAAAATGTAAAGAATGTAAATATCCATCTATCCATGGTCCAGATGTTTGTTTTCTTCAAAATTTTATCGCAGTTGATCGGAGGGAGTGGGGAGGTGGGAGTTCAATAAACGAAATTAAATGTTGCGGACGGGCGCAGGATCAGGAGCACGCATCATTTGGCGCATTTCACGCGGCCGATGGCTCCTCGAAGGAGTCCATCGGAGGAGCTTATCTGCGTGCGATTCAATAAAAAGTATCAATTCATGCGGCCAGATGGTGTGGCCATCGGGTGCGGCCTGTGGGTGGCCGGATTTGCTTGCAAATGTCGCCGGCTATAAATATTTAAGTTGTTCTCCCTCTTAT
The DNA here is from genome assembly GCA_944738645.1 of Eristalinus sepulchralis. NCBI lineage: Eukaryota > Metazoa > Arthropoda > Insecta > Diptera > Syrphidae > Eristalinus > Eristalinus sepulchralis. The sequence continues at coordinate 30,842,690 of OX122885.1, read as the reverse complement.
CTCTGTTCATTTGGCTTATTTGAGTGGAAAATTTTCGATATAAAGCAGCAGGACTTGGCGTAGTCTCTGGCACTTTGCGAATTAAAGCGCTATGGGGTGGTGCATAAATTTAATTAATACTCCTCCTGCCCGCCCGCGCAAGATGTCGCGGCGTGGATGCTTTCAGAATACTCATTTCTTGAACGACGTGATAGACAATGATGGCTTCGATGGTCACAGATCGAATGGATTTGTTCGTTTCTCTTTGATGCCGATGTTGAGAACAGATATACACAATGTGTGAGGTTATGGGGAGCAATAGAAAGGGACTCTCGATCGTTGTCTCATTGAAACTTCGTGCTTTCTGATTTGTAGAGAGGTAGTTAGCGATTCTTTGTGGCTATTTGCAAACATAAATTGGTAAATCCTTGGGTGTACATTTGAATTGCTTCACACAAGAAATACAGCCAGAAATTTAAACGAAACCATGAATGCGTGAGTTAAACACACACCTGCCGAATTTGTTGTTTATAGAGATTTCGGTGGCACTGGCCGTTTTTTGCTCATTTTAAATAGTTTTCAATTCAAACACAAAACGATTCTCGTAAAATTTGATAATAGTCTGGCCAACTGAGCGCCTTGTTATATGTAGTTCGTGTCCGAATGCATATTTCCCTAAAATTTCCCTTGTTCTTTTTTGACTGGTAAAAAAAAATTGCTTGCAGAAGAGATACAATACGACAACGACAGCCTCTAGAACAAAAAAAAAACAAAAACTAAAACCAATTCGATTTACTTGAACCCATCCAATTTGGGTTCGTTCAGCGAAATAACATTTCAACATCCGGTACTGTTGACGCAGCGGATGAGTGCTTCCATCTATTCATTGCGTCCGTTTGTGTAATTAATTTAACGTCGATAACAGATTGCTTTTATCATCGTACGCTCCACTTTCGCAGAGAGAAGAGAAGGAGACATCAACCGAAAAGGATCTGATGCAAAAAAAAAAATTGGAAACAATGGCCAGGACGAAAACAATAGCGAACGTTAACCACAGCATGACTAATGTGCGGTCGTTATGTGTGTACGTGCCTGTGTGCGATAGGAATTCATTCACGCTCCAACGCCACAACCGCATTTTGTACTGAGTAATTGGAACTGAACTGAACAGAGAGTGTACACAAAAGCCGTCAGATGTACACCAGATACAATTTTCTCATCAAAGCAATGCGTCGTACGGTCTGATTTTATTCATATACGATCATGTACGGAATTTTGTTCAGTCTTCAGCAGAATTGGATTTGAAATTTATTGATGCGGAGTATGAAGCTTTTGCGTAGAAATGAACAGAAGGTCATATTTTGAATTTATCCATCAACGTGGGAATAATTCTGAAGTTTTCTCCAAATGTCGGACAAGAATTCAATGTACAAAATATGAATTTAATGTCTGGGAACTTGTCGCGTATCACTTTTGAAACTAAAATCCGATCAATTTACATTTTGTGTCACTTCTGGATTGCAATTTTCGGATGTTTCTGATTAAAACTTGTCATCTCTGCAAACAACTCCGGAAGTGACACAAAATGTGAATTGATCGGATTTTAGTTTCGAGAGTGATTCAAAATAAGTTCCCAGACATTAACAGTAGGAGTTACAAATCCTGTAGTAGGGCATGAATTCGGAATAAGCTTCCAAACTTCCATTATAATAATTTTTTCGCCGAATTTTGGTGGGTTGTGATTTCAAGTTATTTTGGGATTTGGGATTTTTCGGAATTTGGGCTTTCGAAAATTTGGTCTTTCGGCAATTTGAGCTTTCGGGAAATTGGGAGTAAAAAAAAAATGGGAATTGGACAGTCCAGGAATCGAAACTAGAGCCTTTAGTATGCGAATACAATATAATACTGAATTGACACAAGAAACTTAAGGAAGCCCAATCAATTTTAAGACAGTTCTCACGAACTTGAACCACAAGTACTTAGTTTCATGTTGAGGCTTATCTAGTATTTATTTCAAGTAAACTAAAAGGAGACAGGTTCTTTGTGCGATTTTGGTGCAGATAGTCGTCCGACCAGAAGAGTCGTTGAATCTGAGCTATTGTGACAACGTAACGGAGGACAATCTGCTTTGAGATGGCACACAGAAGTGGAGATAGACCTCAATTGACTTGGGATGCGAAATAGGAGGCAGATACGACTACATCAATTATCGAAAAATTAGGATCGTTGACATCGTGTACAAGATTCTTTCTGCTGTTTTATGTTAAGGCCTAAAAACCACTCGTGAACACAGTGACACATTCTTATCAGTGTGGTTTCAGGACTGCGTAGCCAACCAAAGATTAGATTTTCAAACTGTGGCAGATCCTGGCAAAGACCCAAGAAGTCGAAGTCGACACACACCACTTACTTGCCGATTTTAAGGCCGCATCTGACAGCGTGCATGGGGACGAGCTAATTTTGGCACTCCTACCAACAAACTCGTTAAATTGTGTAGGACGGCGATGGAGAATTCTGCCCTTTCCATCAAGATGGGACTCACTGAGCCCTTCAATGGTCTTAAACAAGGTAAAGCACTTTCATGTGACTTTTTCAACATCCTTCTTTGGAAGATCGTACGAAACGCCCCAGTCAACACCAGAGGCACGATCTTCCAAAAGTCCCTTCAGCAACTGACTTATGCGGGTGCCATTGACGTGATTGCGCGAACAAAGAGCGCCTCATATAGGTAAACGAGGGACAATCAAAGTATGGTATAACACATCACTCAATAAGTCCCGGGACAAACAGGGGGCGCCACTAACAAAGAAAAAAATATTACGTGAATAATTTTTGTTAGTGGCGCCCCCTATATGTTCCGGGATTTATTGAGTGATCTGTTATGTATACTGTCGTCAAAAGGGGGACACACAACATCGATGTCTGAGCAGTAAGACCTTTGAGGTAGTCAAGGACTACCCCGTCCACGTAGTATATAAGGTCAATAACATTGTTACTGAGATCAAGGGTGGCATTACACTTGCCAATCCCTATTTCTTTGGGTTCAAGAGCAATTGAGCAGAAAAGCGTTTTCTCTATCGGCCTAGTTGGTTTTATACATCACCTTGGTCATTCCTGTCCTGCTCTATGGTGCAGAGGTTGGACGTTTTTAAAAGTGGATGAGGGGGGCCTTGGTCGTTTTGAGAAAAAGGTTCTTCGTGTGGTTTTTGGTCCTGATTGCCTAGATGCTGATTTGGAAAAGAAATTTCAAAGACGAACTCTATAGGCTATACGACGGCATGCGCCTAGTCAAACGTTTACGAATACAACGCTTACGATGGCTAGGTCATGTAAAGCGGATTTATAACACTTCTCCGGACCGAAGAGTCATTTCATCCGATCCATTGGAACAACGTATCAAGCGACGACCTCGTCTAAGAAAGCGCGCAGAAGTGGAGAGACTCAATGAGCTTCGGATGCGAAATTGAAGGCAGCTGCCGATACTCGTAGACTGTGTTAGCTGGACAGGCATATTCTTTGAGGCTCAAGTCTACCCTAGACTACAATCGCATCTGAGGAATGGTTCATTCTAACTCTCACCTATAATTATGTGATTCCGACAATGAAAACGTGTAGGCGGTCACTTCGCAGATCCAATACGAGGTGGTTGGAGGAAGAAAAGGTATCACCCGGCTGCCCTTGATATATCCTACTGAATTAGAGAATCTTTATCACATAAGGAAAGTAGTGCAAGATGTTATCTGTTCAGAATGAAGATAACGATGGAATTGCAAACAAATTTTTTAGAATCACGGTTTCGGACAACGAAGACACATTACGAGTTGACAGCAACTCGAGAGGCCTGAAGCTATGACAAGAATAATTGATACTCAGCTTACCCCACTCCAGACACTTTGCAAGATCGTGTGTGCAATAAATTTCTGAGCTAATAGGGCTGAGTACCCTTTGTTTTCTGTAATGAACTGTAATTGCAATTATCTGTCTCTAGGAAGGTGCGGCCATTGCATCGAAACCGGTTCTAAACAAGTCGTGTCCTGGAAGTTTTTAAAAATTAAACTGAGTGAGCCAAAGCCATTACCAACAGGACTGCGCAAAATGTGTAGCGGTTAAGAAGGAGACACCTTGTCCCCCGCACTTCAGATGGGCTGCAAAACAATTAGAAGTCTAACAGCTAGTAGAAAGAATAAAAAGAACAGAAACCTCTTCCCCTTGCGACCAACATCCAACATCCAACTACAGCAACCATCAATTATGGATGTTGGACAACGCCTTTGAATGTTTCATTTTATGAAAATCGCCTTGCGGCTGGATTTGCACTTGCCAAGAGGGCCATTATTGCCACAATGCCAAAAAGAGCCGCAGAACAAAAAAAGAAAAAAAGGTAATTTCACATCCCCGTGGCTGTAATCCCATATTGTCCGAAACATAATTTGCATAGCATGTCCTTTCCCACAATAACGAGCCGCAACACACTTCGCCTAATTCCCATCACTGGAGCGGACAAGAAGGGCGCGTGAAGCATTGTCCTTTTGCAAATGTCCCGTCGTAAAAATAAAATAAAAGCATAAAAGATACAAAAATGTGCTTGAAGAAAATTTATCCTCCCACATCATAAAGTGCGCATTAAACTGATTACTCGAGGCACACTGAGTGCGAAGTCGCAATCCGAGAAAAAGGGACACCAGCTCTTCGCTTCGCCACCCAAAACCACACCGGCACAGACTGTGTGCGGGGGGAGGAGGGCGATAATAAATTCGCTTCTATCAGAATAAATCGTCGCAGAAATTAAACGAAATAAATGCCTGCCTACGTTGGTGAAATACAGAAATTCTAAAATTCTCAAAATTCACAAAGACGCCTCTGTCAGGCTGAAATTGGAAAGTGGGCGGTGGGGGTGGTGGAGCGGAGGCTACGTGTTGTCATCGTGCATTTGACAACGACTGCGACGAGGGGCTGCTTTTTGTGCGGGGAGCGTAAGACAGGCGTACCATGACGTAATCCACTTAGCGCGTTGTATGTTTATTTAATGCTCGAAATTGCAAGCTACAACTACTGTCAGTCAGGAGCAAGACGCGCGCACTATGGGCGACGGGTGACGGTGCGGGGGAAATATAAATCTTGGAATTCACGCATATTACGTGGCTCTTCCTGTCTGGAGGGAGCGAGCACTCATTCCTGCATAAGCTCCCTTTCCGTCCTGCTGATTCAAATTAAGACATTCACCGGCAGCACGGGGAGGGATAACGATCGACTTGCATGTTTACCCGTTGAGTGGGTGATTTTTTTCTCATCTCGTCTGCAGCAATCAAGCTGCATTTTCCCATGTGCAGGGGTGGGTTGTGTGTGCGCACGTACACACCCGACTGACTAAAGCTGCTGCCTGCGGTGCTTAATGAATTCGTCTGCTCTCGTTGTATGTACGTGGCAGGGAATCTCTACTCTCTCATACAAACCACACACACACATCGCGTTCGTTGAGACCACTTCATCCTTTGCATGTGCTTACAAAGGATTTCCTTTTGAAATTAGTTTCGAGACGCCTGAGGTGAGGTGCGTGTGTGTGTGTGTGTGCCTCTCGTCTACTTCACAAAACCTCCACAATATGAAATCACTTTGAGTTGTGAACAGTGGCCGACAAAAGTTTGCAGCTGATTATGAAAATTAGAGAGCATGTATGCCTCGCTCCGTTAATTTGATTGGCTGACAATCGGGAGCCATTTTGAATGAAGCCTTAATTTTCTACCGGCAGCCACCACCTGACAGTTACGAGTTCAGGTACTTAATTAAATCAAATGGATTGTGTGTGAAAACTTAACAAAGTACCCAGTGGCAGGAGCGTGTGTTGACTTCGTTTTGTTACCGCTACACAATAGCAACTGTCAGCCGGTGTTCGGCAGGGGTGGCATGGAGCATGGAATACGTGGACGTATGGCGAGAATTTGTTAACTTAATTTACCATCGATACGAGTGAGCGGGCGAAGTTTTATTAATTTAATGCGAAACGGGAATAGGCCACACAAAATTGGAATTATCCTGAATTGACAGTGGGAGTGGCTGTTTGCCACCTCCGCTGCAGTTGGAATGATGAAGTGTTTTTGATTTCAACAATTTGTATACTCCGTAAATATTGATGACAGCTGAGAGGGTTATGAGGCAATTTGGGATATGGATATTTTCGTCCTAGTGATCACTGTTGTAGACAATTTGGCCGGCAGAATAAATTTGCTAAGATTTGTCTTTGTCTCGGGATACTACGGGGGTATCATGGGAAACAAGATTGTCGATGAACTTGCTGAGCACGGATCAAAAAAAAACATTCATAGTGCCCGAACCCACCTTGGGACTGCCCGCGTCTTTGGTTAGGGCTTCCGTCGACCGTTGGGTCTCCCGAAAGCACAACCAGAGATGACATGACTCTCCAGGATGCACGCTGACCAAGTGCATTCTCCCAAACGTCAGGAAGAAATCCGCTTTTTTCTACTATCACTAGACAAGAAAGTCTGCAGACAACTTGTTGGCGTACACATGGGTCAGGGCTTAGTGATGGCACCCTATTCAATGCCTGTGGGATAGGTGAAGACACTGCGTAGCATTTTATCTGTCAATGTTCCACCTTTGTTCGGATCAGGTGGCGGCTGTTTGGCGCTGACGTGGTGGCACCTGAAAACCTAGACTCTTTATCACAGAAGCGCCTGCTGAAAATTAAATAAAATTTAGGTTACTGCCTGGTAATACAATGGACCAGTTTTCGAACCTAAGCGCTCCAGTGCAGTGTCTCTAAACCTTAAAAAACAAAAAAAAAACATTTTTTTGAAGTGCCATATAATATTTCCGTCACCTTCTCTTTATATAATATTTCCGTCACCTTCTCTTTCAGTTTTTGTACACATCTTTACCAAAATTTGTATTTCGAAAGGAACTTTTAATTAAAATTATTTTGACGATTAGAGCTTCTTCTTAATGTGATATAAGCCTGCTTCAACGAGCTTCAAAACTCTGAGGAGCAGTTTTGAAAAGTTTAATGAGAGCATTTAGAAATGCTAACCAATGGAAAAGCGTTTAAAAAGTTGATATCTGTGATGTAAATTATATTGTTTTTATGAAGGATCAGGTATACATGTGATCTAAGTGCTTCAGCTCACAAGACAAGGCCCCAGTTCGATTCCCGGACTGAATACATCGGATTTTTTAATTGCACCACCTCTTTCGAGTTGCCGACAACACTCAAAGAGTATCAATTGTTTATGAAAAGTTTCTCAAATCTCGCCGTTCGGAGTCGTCAATAAACTGTAGGTCCCTTCTATTCGTGAGAGAACAGTAGCAGTAGTTAAGCTGATGGGGTATGATAAGTTGCGTGTGTGAGGGGAGAAAAGAGTTAGGAGTTGGGGAGCCCGACTTCAACGGCCGTAACAACTCAAACTTCAATTTATAGGCTCCTCTCAGGACCTTGGGTGGTTTTTGCATGTCTATTGATGTCATCTAAGTGAGGTTCGGTGATCTTTCCTGACCTGTTTTTATCAAGCATCATCTACAGCACTTGGACAAAAGGTTGAAAGAAGAAGTTGAAGGATTTGAACAAAGACAAGATGTGGACATGTGAATGCGGGGTTTGACCAGGACCAGTAAGAACTTGGATAAGGGATTGAACATGGTTGTGAACAAAAAAGTGGAAAGAAAAGTTGGTAAGCACTTGAAGAAGAACTTTGAAATAGTCTTGGGTCAGAATTTGGACAAGAACTTGGACAAGAAATTGAACAAGAACTTGGACCAGAATTTGGTCAAGGACTTGAAAGAGAATTTGAGAAGAAGAACTTGGACTTAAGCAAGAACTGAAATAAGGAGTTGAATGAATTGATAAAAAAAAACTTGACAAAGATTTGGAGTACAGCATGAGTTGCACACGATTTTTCAAGGACATCATGTGACCAATCGATGGATGAGAGTGAGACTAAAGAAACACACAAGCTCAGAGAGACACGAACACTCCCTTTGAAGAGGCCCATGTCCCGACTGTGACCCGGTTTCTCTATGACAGTTTCACCAATTTGCTTCTCCTTTCCTTATGCAGTGGTTTGTAAAGCTTCTGCTGTTCTACCAGAATGCAGTCTTATTAAACTCTCACTTGATTCACAATTCTATGGATTTACAAAGACGTTTGACGTATTGGGTTAGTATGTCGACTCTCACACCGGGGTTTCTATTTTCGAATCCTTTTTTAAAAGATAATCTTTTCGCTGACAAGACTCAGAGGGTGCTGACTGTCTACAGAAAATGTCTCACAGGTTGGAGTTGGTAAACTTAAGGTCCCCTCTACTGAGAAAAGTACCGAACTGAAGATTATTATTTTCTTATTCCGCAAATCTGTAGCAATGCAGCCTGTTTGGCACTTGACACTGTTGCGTCGTGATTTCTTATTTTTGTTCTTTTCCTTTTACCGACGCTACAGTCCAGGGTGGACCAGGGCCTTAATCAACATGCCGCTCCAGGTAGCAGGATTTCTCGCCAGCTTTCTCCAATTGTGCACTACAAGTTGATTAATGTCCTTCTCCACTTGTGTGTGCCATCTCTACCTACGCGTCGTGGTTTACCCTAGATTAGATCGATAACTATTGACGACAATGATGGAGAGAGAACTCTTTCCTGGCGGCAGCCTTTGGCTGTAGTTCTACAGCTCAAGAGAATGTGATTGGGCGACTCTTCGGGATCACCATCAACCTTAATCTACTCCAAATCTTGTCCTTACCCGTTTGCAAATTTTTGTAGATTGATTGTAGTGTTGTAAAGCTTTACCGAAATTGAGGTTTCCCTCGTGTGACTCAGTCAAGTGTAACAGATTCCGACTAACGAGTTTAGAGCCGCCCCAAAAGTAATGTTGAACACGCTTCTGATTCAACTTTGCAGCACTAGGCATCCTCGAAGGTCACATCAAACCATCCACCACCCTCTCCCACAAGGACCCTCTAAACAACCCTTGCAAACCGCTACAAATTGAAAAGATATACGGCCTGCAATTAAAACGCGCGAACAATACACAATCAATGATTGCCCACCAGGGTGTGAGAGGGTGAGCGGATGGCAAGAAATTCTCCCCTAAGTTCCCCCTCCCCCACTATCGAGCTTGATAAGGGGAAAATCTGAAAGCAATTTCAGAGAAAAGCAACGAAAATGAAATCCCTTTTTCAATTTCTCTGCGGTCGAGAGTGTAAAGCGCGCCGAACATCAATTGAAGCAACAACACCTCATCGGCCCAACCCCACTGGCGGGATGGTGATGGGGTGAGCGCACGAGCGGCTGCTCGGTAACAGTGGATATATCCAGTGTCAGGCGAAGTGGAACGTTCGCTTAATTATTAAGGTACACACGAGGAAAGGATTTTCAAACGGTTAATGAGTAGGCGGTGGCCGTAGCAGGGCGGCCAAAGTCCGCTTGACTAGTGAAGTGGCTTTTGCTCAAAGCATTTGATCGGATTTCAGTGTGAGTTAGGTCGGGCCTGTCTATTCCTTCCCCGCGGAACAGGTCACTCGTGAATTAATTTCACTCCGATTACAAGGAATTTTCAATGTTCTCGGCTTGATAATCAACTGACGGACGGCCGCCAGGGAGGGGGGTTGTCAAAAGGGCTGAACTGAGTTGCGTAACGCACGTTTATTTCGCAAATTAGGTTCCGCGTTAATTCTTGGAACATTGAGGGAGTGTTCAATGTCGGTGGATGTAAGTTGGTGGGTGGGGGTGACATTTTTCACCCTCCATCTTCTGTGGTGTGGTGAGAAGATTAAATTTTGCCACTTACTGAAGTGTTTGGATGGAACTGAAGCTACACATACATACATATGTTTCCGTGGAGGTGGCGGGGGGGGGGGGGGGGGGAGAATTTCAATTCGAGGAAGAGATTAAGTAGATAATGAAGGGTACTCCATGTCGTGTCTAAGGGTTGTTTCGCTGGAATCGTGTCAGGCCGGAATGCTAACTTGTCAAGAGTTAACAGCTTTCATCAGCTTTTCGAACTGTTTTTTGATATTTGTTAACTTCTGGAAAATTGCTTTTTCAGACATGTCGTGTGTTTTCAAACACTGTCTGTGACATCTTTGAGGCGGGCTTACAAAAGTTTGAAGTTGCTGCTATGCAGTAAGAACTTTGTATGTTTTGGGGATTGATGTCATGTGGCGGTCAAGTCTTTTGAAAAAAACAATCAAAAACATAATTTTTAGAAAGGTTTGGGTTCAGATATTAATGAATTTAAGTTCGTCATTATTTTCATATGACGGGTAGTGGAGAAACGCACGCATGAGACCAATCTACTCGATTCTCTGTCAAGCCCTCAAGAGCTATATTCAAGTGCTACAAGGCAAGTTTTTGGACTTGATTCAACAACCTACATAGATCTGGACCTGGCAAGTAGTCTCTTACAAGCATCGCATCAAAAGCACGCCTGGGAAGTCGTATTGGTGTCGATGTTCATGCCACGTGTGATCACAACATGGACGCATAGCGCTTTCCGGGTTATGCGAGTGGATTTTGTAAGAATGGAGAACCCATTGGGCTGTAGTGTAGAGAGATGAACTTATGGGCATGACTTCTGGATGTGGTTGGAACAAGTCTGATGTTATCCTCGCATTTGTGTTGTTAGCTTTGACGAACGAACTTTCACTGCGATAATAAGGAGAGATGGTGTGAGGAATTTATTCCCCCACCCAGATGGTCCTTGATCTATGATGACTGCAGCTGTGCCACTCTGACAATAGGTTTCTTTTCCGTTTTTCTTCGTCTTTCCAAAGTGATTGCATCTCGTGCTAAGACTCCCGTCAATTCTCCTTCATCCTCGTATTGCCCTGACCTCTTATTTGTCGATGGTAGAAATGAAGAAAACAGCCGAACCTCCTGCATCTGCCGCGATTATCACTCGATCACAGCGAGGCGCTCTCACAACAGCATGAAGAAATTTCATTCTGGGCGCTTGTACTTCATGACAACGGCCGAGAGTTGGAACAAGTTCTAAGTTGAAAACTTGGCCTTAACACCATGCCTGGCCTTCCTGACTGTAGAGCTGCAAAGCTGCTTTAAAGTTGAACCAGCATGGCCAATTCTGCTAGAAATCTCGGTATGGCACCTCCCACCGCTCATCGAAATGACCCCGAGATCCTTAGCTTTCTCTAGTTGCATCAGTGGGATTCTACTAACGTGTAAAGAAATATTCTTGAAACATTAAAAGTTTCGTTTGCCTTCCTCCCTGTGCGTTGACTTTCTTTCGTTTGTAAACGAAACCATTCAAAGCACTGAACTCAAAAGGATCATCCTCCTTGGATGAATATCCATCGAACAACGTTCAGTTTCACAAGAATATCTTCTTTATCTTATTGTGATGAAGTACTCATGTATCTAGTTCGATCCACATGCTCTTTTGATGGCAGATAATTTTAATAACGTTTCTCTCCCCCCATGCGTCAATGTTCACCAGCTTACATAACAGACGATCACAACCACCCCGTTCAACCTTTCCTTGTGTCGTGTCCTTTCTCCCCACATTCATCATTGTGAACAATAGATACCTCGAAATGGTCATCCTGCCGTCCACCCTTCAAGGTATTAAATTCTCAAATATTATCCCATCCCCAATAGTCCAAACATAATTTCTCCCCCAAAAACCAAAAAAAAAAAAAAAAAACAATAGACACTGCCAACCGTCATCAGTTGTTGGGAGACGAGGCACGAACGTCGGATCTTGAGGGAAATCAAATGGAGCGCCGAAGAGAGCATCCCCACAGCCTTTCACCTTTAACGACGACGCCTGACGCTTATATTTGAATATTTTCATATCGGATGAGGATTCGCTTCTGTGGCTAAACGATCCCAAGGACTCTCCTCCATCAATATTCGAAGGAGTCCCGCCTCTGCCGATGTAACCGACACTAATGAAATGCGTAGCTGTGTGGATGCAGAGCGATATTAATATTCCGACGAAAAGGGACTTTTGTATCAATCAAAGTCTTCCTTTGTTTTCGGGGCCCACTCACAAAAGGCTCTCGGAATGTGTATGCCTCCACGAGCCTATATCCGAATCATTCACTTCAACGAGCAATATTTGTTTTTGCCTGCCCCTTTACGTTGTTGTCTGTTTCTTCGTTTACAGCGAAGGGAAGGGATGATGCAGTTTTTTGGGAGGGTCTCGGCAAACGGTGCGGACACGCAGAGATACCAATTAGAAGATGGCCATCTGATGCTTCAGAGTGATGCAATCAAAATGGGAATGGGAATTTGATTTTGTTTGGGGAAGGGTAACTGGCTGTCGCCAGGATATACTCTTCGATTGTGTAAAACTCGATTGGGTGGATGGTGCAGTAACTTGCGTGGGCCTCAGTTGTTTCAAACTTTTTGAAATCAATATTCCGGGTTGAAAAATTCACCCCTCCCCCCTCCTGTACACTAGGTACACCATCAATCACCAGTCAGAGCATCAATCAATCGCTCCGCCCCTGCGCACAAAATATGAAATATAATACATTTCGCTTCCTCCCCCTTCCGGGTGGGTCGGAGTGAGAGTGGCGATGAAAAGTTTTTCAATCAACTAATAGAAGCGTACTTTTGCCAACATCCACCGCACTCTCGTTCGTGCGCTCGCACCACGTGTGAAGTACGCAATGAAAACTCCTCGGAAAAGGAAACGTTCATTTGAAACTCCTGAAAGCGTCATAAATACGGGAGAAGTTGCGTGGTGGGCCACCAGGATAAATATTGAAAAAAAATTGTTTTTTTTTTCGCCTGCGAACTTATGAATATGTTGAAGACGCGAAAATGCAAAAATCATTCGTATTTCAGGTGCTCGCACTTGAGCTGAAAATCGGATGAAAACCGAAATTCGTGTGGAGCACTGGAGTGGAATAGTTTTGCCAACGATCGCCCCCTTGACAAGTGCCAATGAGCGGAGATGAGCGGTGCTGGGGCGAAAGCTGCCGGAGGGAAAGTTTTCAAATTAGAATTCCGAACAAGTTTATTTCTGTGCTGTGCAGTGCTTCTCTTGTTCAGTGGCCTGTACGGACTCATGTCAATGGGCTTCTTGTTCCCCTTTCGTTTTGTTTTTCGTCAGGCCCGATGGCGTGGGATGCGATGGTGTTGGTGGGGAGAGGGGGGGGGAGGCTTACAAAAGTTTCCTCCAACTAACCACATTTAAATATTTGCCTGAGTTGGTTTCGGCGGATGGTTGCGCACCATTGTTAGTGGTCAAGTGAAGTGGAGTTGTTGGTCAACTGACAAGAGGATGATGTCAGGCGCGGGGGCTGTAACTTTGGGATGCCTCTGTAAACTGGTCGCTTCCTTTTGAGATAAAGGTTTCCACCTTTGATTCAACAACTAACGAGAATGAGATAACTTCTCGGGAAGGGGTTGGTGTAAACTTCTGGGACTTTGCGCTTGAAGAGCTCATTAAGAGTGGAACGTCCTCATCCTCAAAACATTTTCACTAGTGGAAGGATATCATTGAAATGGAGTCTTTACCGCTGCACTCTGTGTGTCATGAAGAGCGAACCTGATGAAACAAATTGCCCTCAAGCTGTATTCAGGTCATTCGCTAATTGCAAGTGATACTTTGCAGAGGAGCAAACCAATGAAGCATGCAATACAAGCTGTGACTCTTTGTGGGTGCTGTGCCAAAGCATTCGTGTGTACAACGGCGCACACGTACTTCGCCCTAACCGTTAGATAACGCCACTATCGAGATATTATAATATATATTCTCGCAGACGGTCGTTGCCAAAATTTCAGAAGGATCAGAGTAGTAGTTTTGGTTTGATCGCTCGCGGCGGTGGATTTTCGGATTTAAAAAAAAATGGAAAATGGGAAAATTGGTCGATTAACCACTCTTTGCTTCTTGAAAGGGAAATCGCGCAGCGAAATCTAATGAATCTTGTAGCCAATCTATTCCTTCGCTAGAGCTCGTTAAAAGTTGGTTTCATCAGTTTCAATATGATCCCACGTCGGTTTTTGACGAGGAACGCAAATGTGCTTTAGACTTGGGCTGACCGTCAGTTTATGGTGTGCGAGAGAGCTAAGCAGTAAGCATCCAAAATGGAGTCGTGCATCAGGCCCTGCCTGAAATACTGGCCATGAGGAAACCGTCTGCTCGATGGGTGCCGCGTTTTCTTACTTCAATCAACAAGCGCAACTGCAAGACAGAACAGTGATTGACGCTGTGTTGAGTGCAAGGCTAAGGAGTTTCTTCGTCGTTTTGTGACTGTCACCGAAATCTGGACACACTGATACAAAGCAGAGGCCAAGGAACGGTCGACCTTACAAGGTGCTCGTGCCACAAAGAAGGAGAAGACTTTTTTTTTGCCTGAAGGGGTGATGCCAACAGTTTTCTGGGATTCATTAGGTGGGGTCACAAGGCTCGATTATTTCAAATAGTTGGCTCGATTTGACCCCGAATTAGTAAAAAAATGTTGAAGACCACTCTTCCCCCATGACGATTGCCAATGTCGCCGCGTCCAAAGTGGTCAAATTATATACTTTAGATTTTTTTAATAGATGACTTGTGCTAAGGGATTATTTGCTACCCTTAAGTGACCAGAATTAAGCCACAGCACGGGCAGGAGGTAAGGGGGAAAGAGATGGAAAAGAGGTTCTGGTGCACATTGGTTTAAAATGCGTGTGGATGGTAGTGAGGAGTGGCAAGTTGAACTGGGTGATGTGGCGAAAGAAAGAGTCTCTAAACTAAACAGTGCGTCAGAAAGAAGGCTTAAGATTGAACAGATGGGCATCCCTAGTAAGGCATGTATTGCGGGTATTTTGCTGAAGGGGAGGAATGCAGCTGGCTACTTAATTTGAGCAGTAAGACTAGCAATTAAAGATAGAAGAGCGATATAGACGCGATATTTCAACGATGAACTTTATGGCCTGTATGGCAGCATGCGCCTGGTCAAGCGTCTTCGGAAAAAATGTTTAAGAAGCCCAGGTCATGTGGGTTACTGCTCTGGCGCAAAAAGTTTTTGAATCTGAGCCGAATCTTGGGACAATGCAACAGAGGACGACCTAGGTTGAGATGGCGCATACAAGTGGAGACGGACCTCAACGAACTTGGAGTGCGCAACTGGAGGAAGCTGGCGGGAGATCGAGCTAGCTGGAGAGGCACATTAGTTGAGGTTAAGGTTTACTGCGGATGGTAACGCCATGGAAAGAAGGGAAAAAGATGTTCTAAGGACTCCATTGACTGGTTAATTCTCTATGAGATCGCCCGCTCTTGAATTCCATCCAGATTTGTCCCTATCCGACTTTATTTTGTTTCAAAGCTTGAAGACGTCTCAAAATGAAGAGAAATTCAAGTTTAAGGAAAGGAGACTCATTTTTCAAACCTCAAGAAATGTATTTCTTAGACGGGATCAAGGTAACGAGTTCAAACGTCGCCAATATTGAAAAAAAAAGACATATGTTTAGCCACTTTTTCAAAATGTTCGTTACGTTTCCCGCAGCCATCGTATTCCAACTTTAATCTTTTATGTAAATAATGAAAAAATAATTCTTTTCCAAAGAATATATTTAATTGATGGGGAATTTGAAGATTTTTTTTTCATATCTCGTGCGTTTACACAAAAAAAAACAAATTTTGAGATAATTAATCATCCACACAACTTTTGTGTCAACAGTGGTGTTGAATTATTTATTAATTAATTATTAATTAGCAAACTCTTAATGGATCCACACAAGTATTAACATACAAATTGCGTTTCGTTTCTGTGCATCGGCTATTTGAAAATGCACTCAAACACGGTAGCTGAGATAATTAAATGAAACTCATGAATAGGAAATCTTCAAACAATCAGGATTTATTTGACCATAATTTTAAATAAAATTAATTTAATTACACAACGAGAAACGATGCTGTCGCTCATGGATATTCTAAAATACACAATCATTCAGTGATTGATTGCAAATTTATTTCCTAATTAAATGCAGTGTCATTTTTTTATAGAATTTAAGGATATTTTTTTTAAATGATGCAATATATAAAAAAACTAAATTCTTTGAGACAGTTTGGCTCAGAAACATTCCGCAACCTTAACAAAAGGAACAGAATATTTCCAACCAAACTCAACTCAAAAAATAAGATTCTCTCTTGCCTTATAAGCTATTGACTATAAAACGGGTGGTTCATTGTGAGGTTTAACTTTCAATATTCTGAACAAAAACGAACGAAAGGTTTCTGTCCAGAATCCTTTGGCAAATCATCATAGAAATGCTCACACTACAGCGTTGTCTCCCAATTTGTTCAGCTATCTTACGGAAGCCAGCGTTCAGTGAGAAATGTTTTTCGTGTGATTCGAAGAACTCACGGTTCACATAATCGACCTAGTAAAACCACAATTGTGAACATAGTAAAAAGACTTAGCAACTGTAGCTGAAAGCGAACTCGTATAATAAAACGCTTGACCAGGTTAATAGCCTCCGTCTTTCCTAAAATTCAAGCACATGATCGCGGTGAGCTCTTGGTTCCAATAAAACCACGAGCCATACAGCGCGTAAAACAATGGACTTGTTGTGAGAAATAAGTTTGTGAGCACTTAATTTCACGTTGTTTTCATGCGGGAAATTCTCCGCCTAGATCATTCTCTGGGGGTATGTAAGGTTTTCGCGTATAAACGAGCTACGATTGACGTTTTGGAAGCCATCATTGTCCATGTTACCTGAGAGTGGGCATGAATGAACGCATTGCCCAAAATTAAACCTTCCGAATAGACAATCTCAGACGTAGTCGCGGCCAATATTTACACGATATAGTTCTCAACAAGTACTTGCCATGGACTGTTCTCTTAACCGATAGTAAATACTTATAGCTTACTTTAAAATTTCTGGGTTTCATATGACATTATAAATCAAACCTTACGATGAATAACCGTTTCCCTGTGACATGCAATACATAAAACTTTTAAATTTTGACTTGCAAATGGGTGACCCACGCAATATTCTTGATTCAGTGTCGGACTGTCGCGTTGATGTCCGTTTTGAAAACATTAGGGAACCGAAAGCAATGGAGTAATATACTAGGCCTTTCATTGGCGTAGTTCTTGAAATTCATCAGAAAAGGATGTGTGAAGAAAGTTTCTAGAGTTTAATTTGAGGCTTAATTTGTTCAGATTGCTTTGCTGTCTGTAGTCACCGTTGAACAGTAGGAAAGTGCGTGGACTCACATACCGAATGTGGCTAGGAACTGTGGCGGAAACATCAATGGGTAGCCATTTTGCTCTAACGCAATATCTTGCAAGCCTTCAAGATCCGAATACAGAAAGATTTACTCTGGAAACTCTGTATTTATCACACAAAACATCAAAACCATTAATTGTAGGGATCCCTCCCAGGTCGCTCAATCCTCTGCCATCGACTCTTACTCATTAGGAGCTATTTTCAAGCTTGAGCTTACGCTTCGGAAGTCATGATGAAGGGGCATCCATATTACGTGGCAAAAACATCGGGGCAATGCCCTTTCCCTCCTAACATGGAGTTCCTCCGTACAGTCGGTTTTCTCAGCCTACCCCATAAGTAACTCCCACGACAGCATGGAGAAATTACATCTCGGTAGCTTTCGGTCATTACCCAAATTTTACGACCATAAGTGTAACTTGAAAGTTGGAACTAACACAGAATCAAAACCCGGTTTTGACACCAAGCTCGGCGTTCCTGATCGATCTGGTTTTCCAGACTCCTTCAAAATTTATTCAGTTTGGTCAGTGTTCTTCCACCCATCACTGATGAAAAAGACCCCGAGATACTTAAACTTCCCCATCTGTTTTGATGGGACTCCACCAACATGTAGAGTGCATTAGACAGGCGTTTTGAAAATGACGATAACTTCGAACTTGTTCACATTCAACTTCATTCCAGCATCAGCACATACGGTATACAGAACCTTTCTGCTGTATGTCCATTGTAAGGGCTAACGAAATGAAAATTTAATTTTCATTTGAAAAAGTGCTACTTCTGTGTGGTGTCCTAGTTTAGTTAGACTTGAATATTAAGTGAATAGCAAATTTAGACTGATAGCACTTGCTCGTGGCCAAAATTCAATAAAGTTCATTGAGTACGAAACATAATCGTCTTACGCTGTTTAAGTGTATATGAAAAGGTTTATTAATTTCGTAGTTTCAAGTTGGTAGTGCTGGCATTTGATACACGTCAAGGCAAGCTGTCATTCGAAGTGTCGGAATATTGAATAAATATTTGCCATTTACGATCATGGATTGCTTAACCATTTAACAATGCGTTACGATTACTAAAACTTACTACAAAGGTGTAGTGTAATTTGATGTAACATCATATACACACATCCAAAGGCTACTTTTTGAACGATATTGTTTTTTACATTTAATGGAAAAGTTTATAAAAAAAACTTTTTTTTATTAAGGCTGACTTTCGAAAACGAAAACGACCTCATATACACATTTGTGGTTTCAACAAGGGTTTTGAATTGAGTTGAGATCAATCTTCAATTTTATTCCTGAATTTTTTTGTTTTTGAAAATGGGCATGTCATGTCTTTTGATGCACCAAACACACCTATCGTCAATCTGTTTCCGCCTCAGTGAGATTAAGTTGTAAGTAAGATACGCCTTCCAAAGTCATCAAAACCTCCCCCACAACCAGCGTTTCAGCATGAAATCTCCGCTAATTGAAAAGACTAAGTGCTTATCAAGATAATTGACTTTTAATTTGAAGCTCTCAACAAAAAAGATTTTACCGCGTGCACGTACACAAAATGCAAATTTGCGACGCATTTACTGCCGGCACAGTGAAATTTTACGACCCCGCACTGAAAAACTCGACGGATATTTCCTTTGTCGAGCGAGTGCTTATGTTGTCGACGACGCACGGTGGTGGTGACTTCCATTATTCACTGCGTCACATCTGTGCGTTACCATTGGCTTTGCGTGCAGAGACATATTGTCTTTTTTTGTGCAATCGGCGGAATGAAACTAAATCGGGATTGAGGTTTGCGTCAACCTTATGCACCGCATGTGCTGCCTAGGCTTGTACTCGTTTTCGTTTCACACTTGTGCACACATATTGCGTGCGAGGGGTGCTTTCTCCAAGCTAACAATAGGATTATTGTCACGGAGGGTGTGCGCTTGATTGGCAGAAGAGTGACACTGACCTACTAGAAAATATGCAAATAGACTTTGTTCAAAATAAAAACTCAAGTGGGGATGACGAGATGACGAGAAATATGTGCAAAAAGTTCTTCAGCAACTACTCGTGTGGTGCGTGCTCTATCACAAGTAGGGGGGACCTTGCCGACACCGAGAGGCGGATTTGAGGAGCTTTTCACAGACAATTAGTACCCTCTGAGTGTTGTCAGCAACTCAAAAGAGGTCGTGCTGTGGAAAATGCAGGATTTTCAGTGCAGAAATCAAACCTTCAGCTTGTGAGTTGACAAGCTTAACAAAACTTTCAAAAAACCACTCACGATGATCATAAACACAGAACTCAGTCCATGCCCGGTCATAGTTTGCTGCCGAAAACCTCAATTGCCTGTCTCGGCAACAACAAGTTTGAAAGCATTTTTGGGCTTACATTCTGACCAATTTTCATTAGGAAGACTGCTGCTTGTTTCGCTAAAAAACTGCAGCTAGACTGCAAGTTGGAACCAGGCTCTGGTTAGCCAGCTCAATACCAAGGTCGTACATTATTTCGGTAGAGTACTTGACGTTGAATTATTGGTCTGGAAAAAAATGTTGCAATGGGGTTTCAAATCTATTCCACAAAATTCTTATTTGGTATACACAATGGTGCCTTGAGTTGCATACAGAGTATATGCAAGTTAAATCCATACCAAGACAAGAAAATGCCCACTATGCCTGGGAGAGGACGAAATATCTAAGAACTGTAGATCTAAGTGTTTAAGTGACTGTTAAGAAAATTCTAGATTAGGAAAAGTCGTTATGGCTTGATGCTGAGTCCTTCAACGACCTTTGTACTGCCACACCATGACGAGAAATTGGTAGTTATGACGCGAACCATCAGGACCAGTTGAGGAAATTTAAATTGTTCAACACACATCATTAAAAGAAGGGTGAAGGGTAGCGCTAGTCATGTACATAGAAGGAAGGAGTTCGTTTCTATTTCTTCTTCATCCCCCAAATTCAGCAGAAGTCGTTAGTCTTGCGTATTCACCTTTGAAGAAATGTCCGGCCACAAATCAGATAAATAATCAATCTGTCAATCAGATGGCTTGCAGCATTTGGGATCAAGGCAAGGCTAAATTCCTTTTGACATCCCACAAGATTTAGCTCTCATTGCCGTCCTTAGAGTGGATTACGTCAAAGTGCAAGTGGGGTGAGGCAGTCTTTCTGTAGAAGAAGTTATCACCCAGCAAATGAGAATATTGCAATAATTCATCATCTCATCCAAGAATGTGTGGCAAGCACTGACTGTGTTAGAGTTACGCGGTTCAGATTCCAGGCCTTTAAAAGCTGCTTGGCTGTCAATAAGAGTCAGGATAGAATTGACCGGTACAACGATCCACTTGAGTCACAGCACCGACTGACGAATTTTAATTTTTACTACTTGGAACATGGCACAGTGATCTGGAAGTCAAAAGGAGTTATAACGCGAAAGCCTCCTGCGTCTTAAGGCCATCCAGACGGCGTCCGCATACGGTTTAGCATCTTCCAGGCAAATGGAACGATCTTGAATTCTTATTTTGAATTTGTGATTCGCATCACAAAACCACCGAGAAATAGACAGAGGACTTCCTCATCTCAAGCCTACTTAAAGTTTTTAGCAATGTTTTATATAAGCTTTCCAGGCACTTGAACTGGAGCTGAGGAACATCGAATTCCTGCCTTGTGGTGATGCTTCCATCATAGAACTTAAATGCAGCTGTTGTGTATGAAATTCAACAGGGGTATCAAGGAACAAGAAAGCGCTAGAAAGTTGAATATCCCGAGGGTTAGTGATATGTGATCGAGATTCAATGCGGACGCTGTATATCCAAGGAGAAGGTTATTGGTATGACACAAAGAGGCGGTTCCTGGTATTTCATAAGGGAAGGAGTGTGTCTTTTTTTTGGGAAACTCCTACCAACTGATGGTGTCGAGGCCATAGCGGCTGAGTGTTACAAGAGAAAAAAATAAACCAGCTATAAGGTTGTCAAATATCACCCTTCCGCTTTTTTGCTCTTCATTCAATGCTTCATACAAAGTGTTACAGTGATTGGATTTAGTTCAAATATGCGCCGTTTTGTTCGATAATCTGTTTCCATCTAGACGGCAATTTCATAATACCCCCCTCGTAGAAGCCCCCTCCTTATTTGCGAAGAACTCGGACTGCCACTTTTCACAAGTCTCTTTTTAGTTCATTATTTTATATGGTGGATGCGATAAAACCTCCCATCCGAGCTCCCGTAGCTTCTGACAAGTCATCAACGAAGTGTGTGGTCTGGCGTTGTCCTGGTGGAACACAACACCCTTCCTGTTGGCCAATTCTGGACGCTTCTGGTCGATCGCCTGCTTCAAGCGGTCTAGTTGTTCGCAGTAGATGGTAGAATTAAGCTGGGCGATGTCATGAGATGCCACATGCCGGTCTAACTCGATGATTTCCATGATTCGATCGGAATTCGTCGTCACAGGTCTTCTACCGACTGGCTTATCCATGGTGTCGTTTTCACCGGCTTTGAATCGTCGAAATCATTCCTCCGCAGTTCGAAGTGATGGAGTACCATCTCCCAAAACACCATTAATCTCACGGAACGTTTCTCTAGCGGATTTGCCTTTAACGAAGGAAAACTCTAAAATAGCGCGAATTATGACTTTCGTGAACTCCATTTTTACACGTCTATAACTGTTGAACGCAATATCCAAACTAATCATGCATAGCGTTTTGTAGGATATGTCAAGACCTTTCAAATAATATATAGTATTGTAAGATACGAGCTCTGTAGCGCTTTGTACATAGCCGGAAAAGTTAAAAGACAAAAAGGCGGAAGGGAGATATTCATATTAATCTGTACTGTGTGGGTCCCATACGATTCTTTTAGTCAATAAATCATGCGATTGGGGCTTTGAAAAGTGTCCCGAATTGATGGCAACTTCCAGAATTTACAGACGGAAATAATTTGTTTGTCTATGTACGCAAACACAAGTTCGTGGTCTTTAGAAATAGGCTCAGAACTTGTCCTTTCATGCCTTTAACTAAAAAATGGAAATTTTTTAAATAAGATAGCTCTCGTGTGTCAGTCTTATACACCAACAGGATATCAAGAAAATGGTTACTGGCGCTATTTCCGTTCTTCTACTTTTTTGACTTTTTCAAAATGTTTGACAGTATTTCATTCCCATTGCCATTGCGAGAACCAATCATTGATTGTGATTGAGGCGTATTTTAACAACATTTCAAATTTCATGATGCTGGATGTAACCAACAGAGTAACCATTTCTCGATTCAGTGACGTCACACGGCGTAACTAATGTGATGTGGATGATCATTTTTTGGCAAAAGGAACTCAAAAGAAAAGAAAAAAAGTCGTAGAGTATAATGAAACTGAAAACAACCCAACAAACCCCAACAACTCTTCGTTTTTAATACCGTTTCTGACGCTGCCTACCCTGACTCTTTGTATCACCGTCCTAATCCTTGTCAGTACGGAATGTATTGCTAGATGTTACAAAAAATAAGTCCATCACTTACCGTCACAAACAAAATCACAGAAATGCAAATTCAGTCCATGTAGATGGAAGAAAAAAATATATTCCATCACTGTGTAAACGATAAATCCCCAACAGCGCAGCAATTAGAATAATTTGAGCCGGAATCGCCACAAAATTTATTAGTTAAACAAATTCACCGCAAATAAATCTGGTCCTGTGTGCGGGAACAACATGAATTGTAATTGCATATCACCCACACGATGGCAGCACAACGGGCCAAGCAAACACGGACAGATACTCGTAGCCGCGCACGAAGCAATTAGTTAAGCCATGTAGACAGCGAAACGAATAAAATAAAATCCCTTTGGCAGGACCGCAACGATGCGTCTCATTAAATATATGGATATGGTAAAATCTGATTTCACTGGAAACGTATTTTTTCGGCAGAGCACACTCGTTTTAATGCGGATGCGAAACCGCTCCATCATGATCATCAAGGATGTTCAAGCTTATCGCTTCTTTTTCGGGCGTGATTCGATGAAATTAATATTCAATATGGTGGATGCGGTGGGCGGTGCTGCTGCTGCTTCATTGGAACCGCAAAATGGGTTTGCGAAAAAAATTCCCCCACAAACGGACGTACGAATTAGATAGAGCATTGTTTTTGCGAAAGCGGTTGTACAGATTGAACATTTGAAAGGGACGGTACACAGCGCACATTGGCTGTCAAAAATTTTAATTTCTGATGCAATTAATTGATTGAGAGAAAAATCAAGAGAATTTGAATTTAGTTTCTGTTGGAAAGTGTTTTTTGAACTGTGGGAAGTGCGAGGGAGATCAGTAAAAATGTGGAATACGGCAGGCCAAGCTACTGAAAACGACGAAGAATCGATTCGTCACACACCCTCAGCTACAGTTGCTACAGTTTCTTCACTACGTGCTGGATGTCGTCTAACCGGTCGTTTGGCAATAGAGGTTTTAGCAGAAGCGCACTTTATGATCTCCGAATCGCAAGAAAATTATTTTGAACAGAATGAAGACTAGGTTCGATTACTTCATTACAGCGACTTGTTTGCACTATTTAACCATTTAACGGGGAGAAGGTAGAAGACCAAATCTGAAAAAAATGAGAAGCAGACCTGGAGAGGGAGGGAAAGTGCATAAGCCCTATCTAGCCTAAGGACACCTGATGTGACACTAAGGGGTTTAAAATCAAAATTTTGATGAACCATGCGTCCGAAGTCATGCAAGCATGTGAGGGTTCGACGCGATAGTTGTGACTTATCGAATGGAATTTATAATGGTCGCGTGGCGTAGTGGTAAGTGCGCCGCCACGCAGACAGTTTAGGTTCGATTCCCGTGCGGGACACCTCGCATTTTTTCATGGCACAACCTCTTTCGAGTTGCTGACAACACTCAAACTGTATCAATTGTTTATGAAAAGTTTCTTAAATCTCGCCGTTCGGAATCGGCTAAAAACTGTAGGTCCCTTCTACTCGTGAGAAAACAGTAGCACGCACAACACGAATAGTTCTTGTAGAAGCTATGTCCTGGTCCCCTATGGGCTGTAGTGCCACCCAATTATTATTAGAATGTTTGTCGTTAAATAGCTGACCAATCTGGAGACGCTGTTATGTAAGTCTATCTGATACCTCGCCAAAAGTGACAAAGCACTTTGACAGGAGTCACGTGTGATTTGTCAAATACATCAAACCTCACGATGAATCACTTTTTATACTATTGGCAATAATAGTTGATATTGTCAGCGGTATCTCATTTCAAAGACATCTACTGACAATTTGTCACCGTCCATAAATTGTGACCGCAAGAGAGTACCATACCGATGTGTAAGCTTTTTGGAGCCTGTCAATGGAAGTTCATCCGACATTATATGAATCATGGTTTCATCATTTCACACCAAAGCACTTCTGCCAAGTTGATGGCATAGGATGACCCATATCCAGTCAGTTGGTAGAAGTTATGACTTCTGTACTCTGAAATGGGCGCTATCTTGAATAGGGGAACAACATCAACAGCGTCTGAGGAACAATCGCGCGAAAAGGCACCGTTTTTCTTGCGCTCTGACCTTCAGCGAATGCTTGCTGAGAAGGAATATGGCGCAAATAAAGTAGTTTCCGCCCAGACTGAGGCTTATTTCGAGACGAAATGTGAACAGTATTCCAAAAATGGTGGTACATACCGGTTTTTTGCACTCGGTGGGACGTTTTTTTCTTAAAAAAATCATTTGAGTTTCCCTGCTGAACTGCATTAACTTAGAATGATATGGAATTAGTTGCACTAAAAATGTGTTGTACCTTTTCAGTTGAAGTAGAGCGTATAATAAGGTTTTCTCTGCAGCAAAAAATCATCAAACTATTGTAAGAAAAGATACATATGTACGTGGCTAAAGATATGAAAAAATATTTTTTTCAAATTAGCAGAGCTCAATCGAAACTGTTTCGAAGTTTTCTTATGTAGTGAATTTGTAAAAGAGACTTATGCAACCATTTTACAAATTTTGAATCGAGTGATAGCTGTTCGTAACAAAGCGCCGCATAATGACAAAATTTGGTAAAGCGTAACGAAAGCTCATAAATTTTCTGTTTATTGGAACAATTCAGCTGTATTCCGAACACACATTCTGAATATATGTACGTATAAAGAACAGCACATTGTTCTTGATTGTTCAAATAAAGAACAAATGAAAATGTTGAAAAAGTGAAGAAAATTGTTATGTTTCGAGAATCGTCGAATTACTAAAAGAGAAGTTGCTGCTCATGCCATGCACTTTTTTTCGTAAATTTTTGGTCAAAAACAACACCGTCATCATGCCCTAGCCACTGTATTCACCAGATTTGTGTGCCTGCAACTTTTTCCTGTTCCCAAGATTGAAGAGACCCATGAAAGGAAGGGGTTTTGCAACGATTGAAGAGATACAAACCGATAGCTGAGGCAGCTCAAGGGCATACCAAAAAGTGCATACTAGAACAGCTTTGAGGATAGGAAAAATCGCTGGCACAAGTGTATTATATCCGAGGGCGACTACTTTGAGGGACACAAAATAAAAACTGATGAATAAAAAAATTATTTTTTGAGAAAAATTAAAATTCACCTTATTTTTTGAACAAACCTCATATATGACTTCAGTTCGGACAAAACGTATACCAATACCCAATGTATTGCATAGCTTGAGTGAAGGGTTCAGTTGGGCTAGCACAAAATGTGTAAGAGTAAGAATATTTATCGTCATGATAGGTAACTTGAAACCGCTCTCCACTTTTGAATTCTAAGATTTTCCAACATAAACCTTCTTCTACAAATACGAGGGCTGTCTGATAAATAACCGACCTCAACGTGAAGCTAGCGGCACAAGTGAAAAAAAAGTTTCTACTTCAAATTGTGCATATTATTATAGCTACTCGCCAAAATTTCAGAAATTTATCTTGCACCATTATCTGTTGACAGTCGTTTTTGTGAGTGTATTTCGGTGATTCCCCCAAAATGGAAATTTCGAAAAATCGGCCACATTTGCAAAAAAAGAAAGTGTTGTTTCACCAAGACAACGCACCATCTCACACCTCAACAGTCGCCATGGCGAAAATCCACGAATTGCGGTTCGAACTGCTTGACCATCCACCTTATTCACCGGATCTAGCGCCAAGGGCCTTTTTTTTGTTTCCTCAACTTAAAACTGCGCTCGGCGGCCAGAGATTTTCGTCAAATGAGGAGGTAATCTCTTTCGTGAACTCGTATTTTGCAGACAAAGATGCCAAGTACTATTTGGAAGGGTTGCAGAGATGGGAGCATCGCTGGGAGAAGTGTGTGTAGTTACAAGGAGACTATGTAGAAAAATAAATAAAACAATTTTGAAAAAGTCGCGTGCATCATGGTTAGGTCGGTTATTTATCAGACAGCCCTCGTATTTCTTGTGCAATCGAACATCTTCGAAATTGTTGCGATTGTAAAGCAGACAAGTGAACTTTATACAACTTCTGTGTAGTCGGTATTTGAGTTTAAGAATGCTTGAGATGCTCGCTCATATCTTTCTTGCTGTTAGGCGTCCATTAACTATAAGGATCCAATTTCAAATTGCGTTTGCTGTACGCGGCACTTGTAAGTGAATTCCTGGCTTTTGTGCGTACTTTTCACATATATCCTAGATACACAATCATAGATCAAGTGATTCTAATTATCTACAGCGACCACTTCAACCAGCTATATCACCGCAAGTGTCCATTTTATTTTCAAAATCATTTTGCATTGAGAAGTGTGACTTTTATTGCAATTAATCTCCTCTAAAAGCTACATCACGAAGAGCTTTCTGAGACGCTACGACCATTGCATCACCTTGTGCACAAGAATAGTGCATCGAATTCCACCCTAAACTCTTTTAATTCGAGTCCCGAGCTGAGTAAAATCAATGTTAAATGCATCTTCTGGCTTTACCCCTCTCGAACAACTGACAACGTTCAAGAAGTTGAGAGATCTAAAATTTGTTTCGGCCACAAAGTCTAAGTTCATCTCACTTATGAGACACAAATTGTACGCACAACTTGGGTGGTGGTTAAAAATGAGTGATCCTTTTTATCCTTTTATCGGTCTTAAGTTGGTAGTGCTGCCATTGGTTCGCACTTGAAACACTCGAATATTAGCTTAATGTTTGCCATTTGCGATAATGGTTCTCTAGCAACGCGTTAAAATTAGGAAAACTTACTACAAAAGTATTTTTTCAATTGTAGTCACTTTTCGCGCAAAATTGTGAAGAAATTTGAAAAGATCGGAAGTGTTCCTGGTGTCGTATGGCCGATTTCCTGGCGGCGGTTGCAGTAATTGAACACACCGTACACCACACAATGGCGCACTTTAAATTTAGATTTGAATATTCATCCTTGTAATATTCACCACACACAGCAATCGAGGCGGTGACCTTTCATGCATCTTGGGTACTGAAAGAACAGACCAGAAACACCGATTTTCGAAAAAACCTTTGCTTCAGTAATGAGGGACATTTCTCACTCAGGGGGTATATAACAGACCAAATTTCGGCATATGAGCCCCAGAAAACACATAAGTGATCGCATTCTGCCAAAGTGAATGCTTAGTGTGCTCTATGGTCGAAAGATCTCATTGGTTCATATTTTTCTTCGAGAATGCCAATAGGCGGATTGTTGCAGTCAATTCGGAGCGATGTGGTCGCGTGATAAGCGTTTCTTTGGCCGACGGATGGGGTTATAAGTGAGACAACCCAATCAATGACTTTTTGCACTAAAACTTTCCTAGTTGGCGACATCATTCGTGCGCCAAAATCATTTTTTTGCTGTTAGAGTAGGGGAAAAGAATTAGTTTGCCCGAATAATTCTCGAACTCTAGACGCATAAAAACTAACATTACTCAGGTTGTGGTCAAAATACCGCCCAAAGTGTGCGAAAAAGAAGCAAAAAATCACCTCAAAAGAATCGAATTTAAATGATATTCGCAATAAATGGCAAGGTCCAAAGATTGTAAAAAAAATAAAATTTTCATAAAAAATGTACCGTTGGGTGGTTTTCTTATACTTCACTTTTGAAGACGCAGAATGAATGACTCTGCAAAAAATAGGGTCTGGTGCTTTGACAACGATTTCTAAGATCTGATCGATGATTCAGTATATTACCAGTAAATGAAAATGGTAGATTGCTCTGTGCCTGCTCATTGGCTCCTACGCAAAGTTGCTCCTAATGCAAATTAAGCGGAGTACAAAATTGTTAACTTTTTCAAATTGTTTGCAGTCGATGTTATGCCCCCCACTCGTGAAGAATCATATGTGCGCAGCGCAGACTTCAATTGCTGGCAAACTACTGTCATATCATTGTACATCAAGTCTCAATTGGCGTCATGAACTTAAGCATTGAAAAAATTTCTATCGTTTTTGAAAGTTACAAATTGAGATAAAAATTAGAGCGAAACGCACCTTTGATTGAGACGGCGCACGTTAGTCGAAGAGAATGCGCAATTGAGGGCAACTAGTGAACGATCTTTCTGACTGGTGCGGTTTTTCGGATTGGGTCTTGTAGCGTCAAATAAAGGACCATAGGACTGCAATTGAATAAACCGTATTCTCAGATAAGAGTAGGGTAGACTTCAGTAATGTGTGATCGTACCAATGTGTGATCCATATGGAATCCCATCAAATATGCACAAAGACTCGCCCTCCCTACCAAAAGCGAATAATAAAGTTAAATTTACTCTGCCAATGTCGTTTCGGACCCTCCTGGCAAAAGGACGGTCACACCTTTCGCAAAAAAAAAAAAAAAACACCAATTGTCGTCACTGAGATGACCGCGAATGGACGCATTAAATTGATCCGTAAACCGTTTGTTCCTTTGTTTACGTCAAAAAACAATAAACATGATACCGAGCTCACAGGACGCCCTTCCGTTGTCGGCTGAAAGCAATCATATCAGGAACAACACATTCAATTGAAGACATCAAGGTAAACAAAACTGAAAAGGAAAAAAAGGTCAAAAACACATTCCCGTCTAAATGCGAAGCGAAATTCAACTCTTCGCACACGTGTCCCAGATAGAATAGACCCCTCAACCCACTAGATGCGGACTAAGATATTCCATTCACCCCCCCAGCAAACAAAAACAACCCCACAGAGGAAGGAAAAAGTCTCCCTCCGAATGGCAGGAAACTTCTAACCGCCAACCTGGGACAAACGATTATAAGACCCGATAAACGTAATAGCAACACGCCCATAAAAGCTGAGGAGAGAGGCCGATGAAATGAAGAAAAACAAAATGAAAGAATCAATCTCCTCAGCGATAAGAGAGCAAGTGCTTCTGTGAGTACCACGCATTCAGGACGCGGTAGTCTTTTGATTTTGATTTTCATAAATCAACGCCATCCCTCTCAGGTTTGATTTATCGATTACAATTAGATTTTATGTCGGAGGGGACTGGAATTACTTCCTGTACGCCGCCGAATGGCGTAACCAAATGATGATGCCGTGCCGGTGTTGATGGGCTCGAATGCGCTCCAGGACTCAATTGCTGCAAATAATTACATTCCATTGCTCTGTGCGGGGTTGTACATTGTGTCTCGCTCTTTGTCTCCTGCAAGACGGACGGGGTGCAGCCCTCTCCCTCACAGCCTGTCTGCGCCCAGAGACGCAGAGTGTATTTGCTTATAAAACAGCACTTAAGGCCCTGCTCTATCCTTCACGTCGCTGCCGTTTCAGTCAGTTGTTTGTGGGATGGAGCAATCCTCTTTGATGATATAAGCTTCACCATAATGGGTGGGTGGCCGACTATAGCACACCTCACTTGCTACCCCTGCGTTTGGTTTATGACTCTCTTACAGAGGAGCTACCCCTCCGACCCATACCCCACTCCAGCATGGCAGATGGGAAAGCATCCTCGTTAAATATGCATTTGAAGTTCGTCTAATATGCACGCCTACCGCACTACACATCCTCAGCTACGGAGGCCCCCGCGGCTACGATGGAGCTTCAGACCAGTGTGAATGAATCCACAAGGATTCACTACCATCACCGCCAGCGAAAAAGAACCGTACTTCGTTGGAAGGCGAGAGCGAGTGTCTCGCAAACTGTTATCCTTACCTCGGGCAAAAATCGATTTCGGGAGAGTAACACGACGGCACTCACCATCGTCGTGGCCAGCGACGGGGTAAGTGGGATTTGAAAAGTGCAAAAAAAAAATTCAAATGAAGAAAGGAACTTGTAGGGAATTACCTTCAGCAGTCGATAGGGGATGTCAGTCAGATAGAAATGCCCTCAAAGCAGCTGGCTTCCGATGATTTTCTTTGTTCACCCCTTTCCGTGTGAGGGCTCCGAACAGGAATTACGCTTCGTACCTTCACTGGGATTCACTTTGAATGCACAACACTGAGTATTTGGATTGAATTCTCAATTCTGCGGGTATTTTCTACTTTTTTCCTTTTTTTTTGGTTGCACTTTGGGCACTTTAATTCACGTCAGCACTTTTCTTTCAGATATCCATTCGATTTGCGACCACAAGCTGGAGCTGGGGCTCGACGTCACCGCGAGATCTTTGAAAGGGTATATTCACACACCCACACACTGACACTTGGATCAATTTGTCTCAAAACTCAAAACCAGAACTGAACTCGAAGTACGCTGGAGACTGACTGAATTTTGCAGTCGCGCAACCGACTCCTATCCTACGTTTGAGGGATGAAAAACGTATCTGCGATGGATCCGGTGGAATGTTACTCAGAATTGCGTGATGTTCTCCAGCCATCCCCTGCACGGGGCCGCACAGGAGGAAGCTTTCTCACTTTCCTGCAGGATTATCGTCTCTGTGTGTGTATGCGTCGTGGCACTGAGCATGCGGGTGAAAGCCGAGTACCACGGCAGGCGTTGCCATGCGATGCCAGGCGGTGGCTGGCAACTGCCACGGCAACGGTTTTATCATGGCTCATCATCTTTTCTCAGTCCGGCAGATATCTGCTGTATCTGTTGGGGAAGTCCGCGCATGTCAGCCACGGTGCTCGCTCAAGTTGGCACTCGACTTCTCACTCATTTGGAGCCGCCGCGCCATTGCTACAGCCAAAGCTCTGACGTCGTCGCCGAGCACAGGTCATCTCATTTTCATATTTTTTGCCACGTATTGGTTCATCTCTACGCAAATAGATTTTTCATCCTAAGTCAACACGAAAAGGGAATTCTGTACGCGTAGCAGGAATTAATAACGTACACACCTCCTGTCCGGCCCCTGCACCGGGGAGGGGAGCAGCGGGTTGGCTTACTCTATGGTGAGCATTAAAACATGATTCATCCAGAGCCCGGGGACGGTAAGTTTCTCCGGTGTGCCATATCCTTTCTTCGAATAATTCCGAATTTGAGTGATGGTGTAGAGAGATTTTAGGTGGTATACGCCGTCGGAGTGGGAACGATTTCTGTTTTTCGGTGGTTTTATTTTTCGCGATAACGCTGATTTTGCGTCGCCCGAAACGGCTTGAAGCAGGGTCTCTCCCTTCGATTAACTTTGTGACACTCATTGTGGGGGAATGATTTATGATTATGTAATTGGGTTCCATTTGAGATAAAAAGCCATTAGCATGGACCAAGGTGTCGCTACACAATCTGCTAACGCTGAGTGACTGTGGCGCCTAGCACAAGTGATGACGGTCCATCACTGTAGCGACTGTAAGTACCGAAATTGATTGGCTTTCAATGAGTCGAAAATCAAGTTCTTCTGATGCAAGCGGAGAGCAGAGCAAATAGACGCATATTTTCGAAATGCACACGGTGATGGCATAACGTGGGCTTTTAACCATTTCGTTGGCATTTTGGGCAAAAGGGCGTTTTTATGCCTCTCAAAAAATAAATGAAAGCATTTAATGCATACAAGTATTTGTTACATTTTAACTGGATCACTGAAGACGTTTATTCAAATTTTTAAACACAAGAGAAACGGCATGTGGTGATAGATTTCGATGGGACCCGGTTTGTTTGTCTTTTTGGTGGTTCAGTCAGACTGTTTGCCTGTGGAATTTCTTGATCTTTATAACGCAAACATCAACTAGTGCATTTCGGATCGTAGTCTTTTAAATTGTTGCAAGGGATGACCATATTTCTGGGAAGTTTCTTTTCCTCTTCTTTCAAATTCTTATATCTTTTCCTGGTAATAGATTTTCGCCTATAACTATGCAATGTTTTTCATAAGTTAAAAGTCGTGGCCATAGGAGATTCATTCATGGAGCAACGAATGCACTGAATGTGAGGATGGCGTGAGTGGTTCTCGATTGGATGGCCGCAAATTCAACTCCCTATGCCGTAAGTAGTGAAAGAAAAACGGTAATTTTCCTTTCGGAACATATTCCAGTTGTGGGTCTTGTTTGGTAGTTGGTTGACTGAAAAACCGTAACTGTCTCTCACATAGGTCAACAGAGAAATCGAATCTGGCCATTGATCAGCCAGGGAATGGCCTTTTACCGGCGTAGCAAGAAGCTCAAAGAAAAGCAAGCCATAGGAGAGCTGGGAAGTCAGTCAGTTTTCTTTTCAAATACAACTCAAACCATATTTCAAAAAATTTATTATCGACTTGAAGTACAATCGAAACATTTATGAATGGAACTTGACTGTATATGGCCACCGTTGATATGGACACCGCGGGTACGTGTGCAGTGGTGGATCATTTAAACCCAATTTTCAAAGACTCGGCCACACATTCCGGCAGAAACGACGGCAATATTGTTGACTCTGAGCTCTTTCAACGTCGTCGGCTTGTTGGCATAAACTAATGACTTTACGTAATACCACAGAAAATAGTAAAACGGCGTTAAATCATATGAACGAGGCTGCCAATAGACTGGCCATTTGTTAGGATAACACGCTCACCATACTTGTTCGTTAATAAAGGGCGATTTTTTAAACGTTATAGGAAAGTTTTTTCAAAAAAAACACATACAATTCAGAAAAATGCATGAAATCTTTATTTGAATCGATAGTATGATCCATATAATTTAATGTTTGAAGATTATTTCAGGCAAATGTCCTCACCTTGACTGCGCCTAAAATGGCCCATCCGCTTAGTTCAATTTTGGCATAATCTTTCCAACATTTCGGCCGGTATCTCACGAATGAATGCTTCAATGTTGTCTTGCAATGCGTCAATTCAAGCGGGCTAGTCTGTATAGACATGAGCTTTAACATAGCCCCACAAAAAATTGTCGAAAGACTTTACATCGCACGATCTAGGCGGCCAATTGACCGGTCCCGAATGTGAATTAAAATGTTCACCGAACTCGCCTCTCAATAAGTACACTGTTGCGCGTGCTGTGTGGCATGTGGCACCGTCTTGTTGAAACCACATATCATGCAAGTCAAGCTCTCACGGTAGCGCTCACCGTTCATATTTACGTTACGATTCGCATCATCTTTGAAGAAGTACGTACCAGCCCATAAACCGCATCAAACTGTGAGTTTTTCTGGATGCATTGGTAGCTCTTGCAATGCTTCTGGCTGATATTCACTCCAAAATCGACAATTATGCTTATTTACGTACCCATTGAGCCAAAAATGAACTGGCCATAAAATGGAAGAATCGCGCGATGAACTTTCTTAACAGAGCACGCATTTTGATAATAAAATTCAATAATTTGCAAGCGTTGTTCGTTTGTACGACAAGACGTGGTTAAATTATGGACTAAACTGAAGATGTTTGACAGTGAAACAAAACAAGAAAAGTGTGTCAACTGTTTAAACCAGTGTTGCCAAAAAGATAATAGCTTAAAAATCACCCTTCATATCGATTGTAATATAAATTGTAACGTGTGCTGTGAGGCTTGTGGCATCATCCCAAAAATAATTGGTAATCACGGCACGAATAACGCTGAACATTCACAGTAGAAGAACGATCGTTATTGTCGAAAGAAAGCCCAAAACCGCGCCAAACAGTCATTTTTAGTGATTCATGAAGCAAATATGGATCTTCACCCGAGCAACACTTTGCTTCTTGACGAACCCAATGAGCTTCGTCACTGAAGATGATTTTGGGATGAAATTCATCATCAACTTGGCGCATCTTCTCCAGAACCCAATCGGAGAACGTACGTACGTACGCTGCAAATAGTTCAACGGCTTGAGTCAGCTTGACTTTGTAGGGGTGTAAACCAAGATCTTAACGCAAAATACGACCACGTCACACGTGGTCTGAGCGATTCTTGAGAAGACCGTGGTATTGACAAATTTTCATCGTTTGCTACGAATACCTGAGGGGCCACGATATTTTCGACACTTCGACCAACCCATTGCCTCACTAACGCGGCAACATCACACAACAAATTGGTAGACTCACGTTTGTTCTTATTGCCTGTCTACTAGAATAACTACCAAAAATTGGAGTTGGCGCTCTTAAATTTGTGGTCACCGACTCCAAATTTCCGTAGAAAATTGTTTATAATTTGCAGACATCGCTCGTTCGTGTACTCAACCATGCAGCAAATGTTGACTTTAATGAATAAACTGACAGTGACGGTTTGATGATTTGTGAAAGAATGTGTTCATAAATTAAATTCATTGTTGTTAAGTTTTTATTGGAAAACACCTTAGTTGAGCTTAGTGGAACCTTCTCCGTTTCAAATAGTCCCAGTGAAGGAACAGAAACCTGAACAAAGTGCATGCGTAGTGTGCATAGTGTTACCTTGTCTTTGAATCGTTCTCCTTAAGACCAATCCACCAAGATTTTCTTTTTTTTGCATGTCCTAATATTGACATTTTTGAGTCCGGAAATAGAGTCCGTAGAGTAAAGTCTTTTTTGTTTGATGGGTGTGTTGATGTTTCTGGCGATGTTTGGTTTCATCAAACTAGCACACCGTGAGCAACAAAACAGGAAGAAACGATATCCGTTCGCCTGCACTGATCATCGTCCAGCTCTAAAAGTAAGCTATCTCAAATTATGTATGTACATATATAAGAAAAGCAGGATGATACCATAAAACCTTAATCTGCACAAACACCAGAGCCGTGTAAAAGACCAATCGCGAAGGTGGGCACGTGGTGGGTAGGTGGTAGGCAAAGAGGTCGATCCATCACAAAATTGTACACGGGCCCGATAATCTTAGACCACGTGGGCTTTGTTTTTGTTTTGTCTTGTTCTTCATCGCAAGAAACAAGAATCAACTTCGAAAATAATTGAAGGTAGGACTTGTTTAAGTTGAAGTTTTGAATAATATCGCGAAACCTACCTAGACATAAGATTAGATGCAAGAGAATTTTGGTGATCTACAAATGGATTTAGCAGAACACTGCGTTTTACCTATATATGGAGGTACAAGGACAGTAATCGCGTGGCGCCCAAATCTTACCGCCATCTATCTCGAAGCTGGTCGACAAGCGCCCCTTTCCCTTTTCTCGGAACGTAGCATCGGAGAGGAAAGGTGACACTCTACAGAAGTCATTTAAAGCAATTTCCTTGGCTCCCCGTCACAGAGCAAGTTTGAGTGAAAAGAACTGATGAGGTCTAGTTTAGCTCTCTGGATACACAGTATGCACATTTCTAGTTCATTCCATTTAAGCACTTGCGATGACCTGATTAAATAATTTCTTTCTCACGAATTGAATTGAAGTGAAGGGTATTTCTTGATTAGCCGCCATTAGCAGACAAACCCCCTTTAAAATTTTAGTGATCTGAAATTTTGTCGATGACGCTTCCAAAGCTTTTAGGGCTGCTTGGCTGTACAGCACAATAAATTTTTCTGCTTGTCTGCTGACGAATACATTAATAAAGTCAAGAAACGGGTACTTGATGCCCGAGTGAAGGTGAAAATGGTGACAGAGATCACTAAGCCTTCGACAAAATTAAACAATTTTCAAAAGTCCGTACAAAGTGTGACACCGAAGTGACGCTGACGAGAGTGGTTTGCAAATTCTACGAACTAATATGAAGTGCCCACCTCTCAAAAGAAAAACGAAAGAGCGAGAGAGGTACGTGATGAAGGAAGTGCGCTGGTTAAAATGATGTCCGAAAATTTTGTGAAACGACTATCTAGTGGCCATAAGCTTCAAACAGAATTCGAGACGAAGAAGGGCAACTGGCAACAGAGTTGCAGTCAAAACTGAGAATTTGAAAGGAGCACTTGTGCAGCCTCTTAGACAGCGATGGAGACAAAAATGCCGCTGCCAGGCTGGATGCCCAACTCCACAAAATGAATAATCATAGAAGAGAATTTCGCCCCTCCAGCCGAAGTCACGACAGCGTTGTCTAGAATAAGCTTGAAAAAAGCTGCAGGTGCAGACGGATGTCTGCAGAGTTTCTTATGTAACTCAAGATGAATCGAAAGAGCGCTTAAAAAATATCATCAGTCAGATATGTTATAGTCGGGGAAAGAAGGCCAGATGAGTGGAATCCCAGTATCGTTTACCCAATCCCCAAAAAAGGAAATTTCATCTGCCAAGGAATAAGTCTTCAAGACATCAAATAGAAGATCTCACTTCCGTTTACTGTGGGCGGCTGAAAACATTTGTCAATAACCTGATGCGATATCAGCCCGTGGAAGATCTCCATCGAAAGAATTTTCACATTACTCTAAATCCTGGGCGAAAACTCAAGAGATGCAGAGTCACAACCACCATCTTAAGGCGTGCCTAGCGATGAGGTACATCACGCCAAATTTGGCATTCTGCTAAACTCCTCAGATTGTGGGGAATGACGATAGGGAATATCCGCTCTTCTACTTAGGTCGGAGACGAACTCATCGATGCCTTTAATGTCGAAAAGGATTTAGACAAGGCTATGTCTGCGTTTTGTGACTTGTGACTTTTTTAACATCATTCTTGAGAATGCCTTGCAAAATTCACTCGCCAAGAAAAGGGGAATGCTCGTCCTTCATTTTGTTTTTTGTCTAAAATGTTGGTTTTACATTTGCCAACCTTAGATCATTCTTAACCTCAAATACTTCTCAAATCAAAAAAGCAAAAATATTAAAATAAATCAAATTTCAAAAACGAACAAAAATTGCTCACTGTTGCGTATACGCAACATTGCATTGAAGAAGTGTTTGACACTTGTTCTTCACTTTTTGTCAACAGGGACAAAAACATCAGCCAAATGAGAATGGTGCCCAGAATCAAAAGCGCAGAGAAGCTGCCCAACCACGAATGCCACGTATCTCGTGTGTTGGTGCGCCCCTTTGTTCGTGTTCTCGCGAAATGCCATTAACCAAATTGAAAATCCTTCCACCATGGACGAAACATGTCAGCAGGTTTCGGAGGACCATCTCCTGTGCTGGTGCATTTTGTTCTAATTTCAAATAAGTGAATCATTGTTGTGGATGCACTGCCACCAGGCAGCGCAAGAATTCGACACATTTTCATAACGATGTTGATTTTGCGGATGCCAGAGTGGGTCCGGTTGAGTTTCGCTTGTCTGCTGCCACCTCGGCGTTATTGAGTTCATACATTTTTCTCATTTTAAAATATTTTGTGTGATTTTATTCGCGTTGGGTGGGGAATTTGTTGAGTTGAGTTTACCCATGGACGACGACGGTAAGGATACGTAGCATTGTTTCAGTGCAAGGGTTATGCAAGAACCGGAACCGTTTTCATATTCTCGGAATGCTGGGAGGGAAGCATAATGGTATTGTGCACTGGGTTTTGTTTGCTTGGAAGACTACAGGAGTGGAATGTATAGTCTCTGATTTTTTGATTTTGTGTCATGGGTGAATAACAGAGCTTTGGCCTTCGAGGAGAAGAACATATGTGCGACCAGCATGCGATAACCTTGGCACCCTCGTTTGAAGAAAGTCTACCAACCTTGAAGGAGTGCTGCAATATCCAAGATCTTTTGAGGTCGAGGAAGCCAAAGAATAGGAGAGATTTTCGAAATATGTAGTTGTAGTCAGTTTTTCCATGAAAAGCTAAAAATGACTGAAAATACGGATCAAAGTCATCATACTTTGCTTTTCTGTTTCATAAAAGGTCCGATGTGTCGCAGGCTGCTGAGACAAAATATGAAAGAAAGAAAATGAGGTTTTGAGTGAGCGCCACACCCAGAAGTCATTGGTTCAATTAGAAATTTTCCCACTGATCCGCCTGTCACTTACAAAGTCGATGCACTACTGGAGCCAAACAGACACGGAAACTTTTCTGAGGAAGGAATTCATCCACGTGACGGTTTGGAATCATCTTATACGAGCTGGCTGGCTACTCAAAGAAGCACGATGATTGGTTGCCACATGAGTTGATGCAACGAAACGCCGTTGAAACGAAACGAAATGGAGACATTTTTGAAGCGATTTGATAACGAGTGATGAAAAGTGAACGAAAATTTCTGACCGACTAAAATTGACTTCAACGCCTGGATTGACAGCAAACAAGGTTGTCGTGGGATTTGAAAGGGAGCTGCAGGATGATGCGGAAAGGGTCGATAAGATTGTCATCTCTGCAAAGAAAATTATTAACAGAATGTATTCCCCATTATGAACAATTACCTTTTCCCATCTTTAAGGCAACATCAGAATGCCACGCTCATAAAATTTCTGGCTTTTATCAGCAAAAAACTGAACCAGGTACGATTTGAGATCATCATCACTATTTAAATTTTTACCATTCAAGGAGTTTAAAGTAATCAGGTGGTGCAAGGTCAGGACTATATGGTGGATGTGGCAAAACGTCCCAACCAAGCTTCAATAATTTTTGCCGCGTGACCAAAGATGTGTGTGGCCTTGCATTGTCATAATGGAACACAACATCTTTTCGATTTGTCAATTCGAGCCGCTTTTCTTCAACTGCATTGTTCAAACTTGTTTTTTTGTTCAGTGAAGACATTTGAATTGATCGTTGGGTTGGGTGGTAAAAGTTCAAAGTATACAATGCCTTTGTTAAAACACCACAGGCTGAGCTCCAAGGTTACATACCGTGGGATACTTGTCAAAAAACGCCCATAACTGGGCGAAAAAAAAAATCCAGAAAATTTGACATCCAGATCAACTTTGTTTGTAAGCTTAGCACTAAGAGTCACTAGAGCAATGAATCCATAATCCACAGGCTAAATAACGATACGATCAAATGGTACACGGGCGGTTCAAGAGCAGATGAAGGAACTTGACCAAGAGGGAAGTATAACGAACCTATGGGCAAGCAGCATCTTCGAAGCAGAAATGTACGCTTCAGACAGAGGCGTTCAAATCAACCTGGGGATGTATAGAAACTCCAACATAACGTCGGATAGTCGCGAATCCATCATGGATCTATGTTCCAAGGTAGTGTGGGAATACCTGCTGAAGGGGGAGGAGGAGAGTAAAACTACGCTGGATACCTGGTCATATAGGGTAAGCTGGCAATGAGATGACCGACTCTCTGGCAAGAAGGGGACCATCAGAACCCCTTAAGGGTCCTCAACCATTCTGTGCTGAAGAAGAGTACGTTTTTGAAGAAAAATGGGAAATGAGACATGCAAAAAGACTCCTAAGCAAATAAAGGGTGTCCCAACAAGAACGCAAGATTTAAATTTGGCGCCATTCGAATTGTCATTGTTTGACATTTGAACAATTATCAGTGTTTGTTAGTAGAAGGTATAAGGTCAATAAAAATGGAGCGCTATACGAATGAACATTGTGAAATTGTTTTACCAAAATGGTGAAAGTTTTACGGCTACAGTTCGCAAATTGCGATCAATTTGGGGTTACAATAATGCCCCAAGAGAGTCAAC
The DNA here is from genome assembly GCA_944738645.1 of Eristalinus sepulchralis. Classification (NCBI taxonomy): domain Eukaryota; kingdom Metazoa; phylum Arthropoda; class Insecta; order Diptera; family Syrphidae; genus Eristalinus; species Eristalinus sepulchralis. The sequence continues at coordinate 30,802,910 of OX122885.1, read as the reverse complement.
TGTACAGCGATTAATGGGAAAATTTGCTAAAACTGGGTCTGTAACTGATGCAAAGACAACAACGCGCCTTCAACCAGGTCGATCGACCGAAAATATCGCAGCAGTACGTGATGATGTCGTGGTCGCCGTGGCGCAGTGGTAAGTGCATCGACTGCGGCGCAGAAAGTCCGGGTTCGATTCCCGGACGGGACACCAAGCATTTTTTCACGGCACCACCTCTTTCGAGTTGCTGACAACACTCAAAGAGTATTACTTGTCTATGGAAAGCTTCTCAAACCTCGCCGTTCGGAATCGGCATAAAACTGTAGGTCCCTTCTACTCGTGAAGAACAATAGCATGCACAACACGAGTAGTTGTTGTAGAAGCTAGGCCCTGGTCCGTTATGGGCTGTAGTTCCACTCAATTATTATTATTATTACGTGATGATGTCGCTTAAACTCCATTTACCTGAATTCGACACCGAGCTCAATAAATTAGTGTTTCCAAATCTACTATGCAGCGAATTTTGACGAAAGATTTGCATCTTCATGCATACAAAATTCAATTGACTCAGGAACTGAAGCCAGGTGACCATGCACAGCGAAGGGAGTTCGTTAATTGGGTATTGGAGAGACAACATGAAAATGCTGATTTTGCCGATAAAATCATCTTTACCGTAACGAGGCCCATTTCCATCTTGATGGCTTCGTCAATAGGCAGAATTGTCGCATTTGGGGCGAGGAAAATCCTCGAGTGATTCATGAGAAGCAAATGCATCCTCAACGTGTCCCTGTGTGGTGCGGATTTCGGGCTGGGGGAATCATTGGGCCTTTTTTATGAAAATGAGTCAGGTCAAGCGCAAACAGTCAATGGTGTTCGGTATCGTGAAATGATAACCAAATTTTTCGTGCCTAGAATTGAAGAAATGAGTGTGGAGGGGATGTGGTTTCAACAAGACGGCGCCACATCTCATACAGCCAGAGAAACATTTCAATTGCTGCATCAATCATTTCTCGGCCGTGTTATTTCGCGTTTTGAAGACCAGAATTGGCCGCCTAGATCGTGCGATTTAACACCATTGGGCCTTTTTTCTTTGGTGTTTCTTTGAAGTCGATGGTTAATGCGAATAAGCCGACGAAGACTCAAGAGGAAATTGGACGCTGCATTAATGAAGTACCGCAGCATTTATGCAAAACGGTCATTGAAAATTTCATTAAAAGATCGCGTATGTGCCAGCAAAGCCGCATTGCAGATTTGTATCCCAATGGGCTTCCTAACAGATCACGGCACCTGAAACTAAGGCCCCTATCTGAGCAAGATCCCTGCAAATATTCTCAGACCCTGTGAGGCTCTTGCCTTTAATAACCGCAGAAATGTCTCGGTATACATACTGACAGTTGAAGAAATCCAAATACTCATTCTCTGTCTTGAGAGTATTCTTTGATCTCCTCTACTCGTCCACAGTGAGGTGTAAAAACCCTCAACCCTGGAAATGATTACATAAAAGAGGAGCTCGAAATGCACAAGGTATTGACACTATACTCTCATCAGCAACGTGGATGTTTCTAATTAAGCTCCGTGGACTGCTTTCCTTTCCGCCACATACTCGAAGGAAACAACTTCTTAAGAATTCTTCTGTTAGTTTGCTGAACCTCAGATTTGAATGTGCGTTCCTTAACTCATCACTGTCGACCATAAGAAAGCCGACCTTTCACTGCACTTCCAGTTCCAACATAAGCTAAAAAAAAACCGCCATCATCACTTGACAGCACAGCTTCAGAGTTCATTTAAACACCTTGCTTCACTCAAAGGATTGCTCTCACACGAGTGGCCAGTGATTTGTGTTTCTCACAAAACGCAGCCAACATTCAAGGCAAGCACCATCTCTCACTCTCAGGCCTGTGTGCAGTTGCAGCATTGGATTGAGTACGTAATTCAGCACAGTCTGGTGCAGGCAGCGAAAGGAATGGAACGAAGTGTGTGGTTGCCTTGAATTTTCGAGACCACTTGTGAAAATAATGGAGGAGCACACAAACATCTCGCCATGCAGGAACGGCATTTTTCATTTCAGCTGCAGGCTGCATTCTTTATTCTATTTGTTCGTCCTCAAATCACACAATTATGAAATCAAACTCTTAGCTCTTCAAGGAGGCCAACCGATTCTGGACCCTTCGTGTCGTGAATCAGAAGGGAATTCTGTTTCAGAAGCTTCTCATTTCCTGGTGTCGGCCGTTGCTTCGCACCGGAAGTCGAATTATCATCGACAAACGATGCCAGTGTGCGAGTGTGCAACTATCCAGCGATTCGGTCAACCCCGCTGGGATGGGTGAGAAGCAGATAAAGTGCCTTTCTTCATCCGGAAGGGACTTCTCTGATCTGGTGTTTGTTGGTTTTTCCATTCTTTTTGCCATCCGCTGCCCAGCCGCTTGGATGCAGTTACACACTGCATCCCAGATTGAATCCCTATGCATGCAGAAAAGAAATATTTGCAATTTGAAGACCGTAGGCAAGAGCTACTGCACAAAAAACTTCACCCAAAGAGAGAGAGAGAGGAGAACACATGTGGAATCGAGCAAGCGGAATATTTCATTTCACGAGAAGAAACGGTGAAAAGACGAGGAAGGACTCAAAGTGAAAAGCAGTTGCAGTGAGGATGTGCTGTGCGTTCGAGAACGTTTGTTTGTTCGTCCTCTTTTCAAAGTACTTAGCTGGAAAGTGTGCATCTGAATATGATACGGATGACGACCTTTTCACACATGTTTCCGTCAGTTTGCCTCAGTTTTCGTCCATTTGCTTTTTGTGTGCGCTTCTCGGCGTGTGTTTTACGTATTCTGAAGTGACAAATGTTCAATTTTCAAAGCACAGCTGTGTGTTGTTTTTCTTTTTGCTTTGCTTTCCTTGACAAAGAGGGCTTTCTTCACCAGGACCTTTGGAACTCCAGTTTTTAGACGAGTCAGTGATGCATTTAGAGAATGCAAGCGACTGTGACCTTTGATACGTTGAACCTGGCAGCGAGGGCCACTGAACCTTGGCTTTATGGCTGTGATTTGTGTAGACAGCGGCAAATGCCAAGAAAACAAGTTCGAAACTAATTCGATGGTCTGGACGATATGAAGCAGTTCTCAGAAATCACTTATAACCCTGTTGGGATATTTTTCGACCCACGTACATCCCACGACAGTATCAAATTCGTCTGTACGGAGTTTACATGCCCCATCAAGTTTGTGCGATCAACGCAACGTTTTCATCATCTCTCGAGCTGACTTCTCACCCCTATCAGCGCATTCTTAAGTTCCATTTCATTTGTCATGCATTACTTCAATCTTCTGCATGGATTTCATAGAAATGTCATCGTTCCCCTCCACTATCCTTATCGCGATTGCGAATGACGATACCCGCACAGCAACACCATCACACACAAGCTGCACGGAATATCTTCATTGCCCGCATTCATACCGTTTTAGTTCGTTTCAGCGCCCCGTTCGCTGTCGTCCTTTCAATGTGGCATTTAATTTGCCAGCCAAGGTAATGCCATGTGTAAGCGAATCCGATGCACACCCATTCTGCAAGCATATCCCTGTATGCATCTGGCGTCTGCAGGAACGGTTTTTTTTCCATCGTTAAGAAATGTATCTTCTTCTTGAGCTTGGCTGCGTTTCCTTTATTCGACTTTGCACTTCCCGCTCCCTCTTGCTCAGACATCTCCTTGTGAAAGTGAATTATTTAAATTCCATGAAAAGGATTTCATGTGTTCATTCTGGCGGGTAGGGCACACACCCTCACATCACCGACGACCGAGTCGACGGGTCCTCTGTCGCCGTGGTTGTTGTCGTTGGTAGCGCAAAAAGTGAAGAAAAAAAAATCCTCGAACAAAAACGAAAACTTTCCCAATCTCGCAGAGCATATGAAAAGATCGTATCATGTAGCTGAGTAACCAAAACTGAAGGAATTCGAAAAGGAGTCGAAAATGGAGGGAAAAGGAGGAGGAAAGCCCGAGGAGAATAATCCAAGCAAAAATCTTCTGCAGAAGGGGAGTAAGAAATTAAAATGAAAATTGAAAACGAAACTCAAACTCGCTACAAAATAATGGGGAGGGGGTGGTCGCTATGTTTGTTGGAGATTTGCATATGTTCCATCAGGGGAGGTAGCGGGGGATTTGTCAGTCTTAGTTGGAAGGATAAGAGCCTGAGTATTATCCTCATCCTCATCCTCATCCTCATCCTCATCCTCATCCTCATCCTCATCCTCATCCTCATCCTCATCCTCATCCTCATCCTCATCCTCATCCTCATCCTCATCCTCATCCTCATCCTCATCCTCATCCTCATCCTCATCCTCATCCTCATCCTCATCCTCATCCTCATCCTCATCCTCATCCTCATCCTCATCCTCATCCTCATCCTCATCCTCATCCTCATCCTCATCCTCATCCTCATCCTCATCCTCATCCTCATCCTCATCCTCATCCTCATCCTCATCCTCATCCTCATCCTCATCCTCATCCTCATCCTCATCCTCATCCTCATCCTCATCCTCATCCTCATCCTCATCCTCATCCTCATCCTCATCCTCATCCTCATCCTCTCCCCACAACTTTGATTCGTCATAAATTTTCCGCCACCCCTCAGCACACCTTCTGTCGTTGAATATTCGTCCCCTAAGCAGCACACTTGACAGTAATTCGAGAACCTGTTCGGATTCTAAAATATTTCATTATCTCCCGCCCCCCGCGCGCACAACAGAACTGAATGGCACACATTTGTCAACTCCGATGACTTGACATTTCAGTGTGAAACTTTCACCCCAGTGAGTAAGGAATTGCCGTCTAAGCCCCAGTCAGGATCAATAAACGATTTTGCTGTGTGCGCCTCCTCTCCCTTGGCAGTGTGTACGTCAAATGGCAGACCGTTGACGTTCTCGTAAATGCGAGGCGACACGAATCATGGCCTGGCAGGAACAGTGCTGCTGTTGTTCATCGTTCAACGGCGGCGGCGTGGCGTGGTGCGGCGGTAGTTGTCGCTGGGTTAGCCAAAAACAAATTGAATCCAATCCGCCATCAAAATCACTTTCTCCATGCGCCCGCTCATAATGGCAGACAACCTCTCAATCGCGTGTGCACAATACAAGCTCTGTTATCCTGAAGCCGCACACATGACTGCGCCCTTGCCACCGACCCCCGCGTGTGAAGAGTGTTCAATATCAGCGCGTATCTCATTTCACTGGGTGGGGCAGCATAGCGTTGTCGGTTATGATGAGAATGTTTGCGCCTCGACACCTGGGTCCCGAGCGAAATGAATGACTGCTATGTTCGCGAGTGAGCGCTAACGGGCATTTTGTTCTGTTTAGTAAAATCATATCGCGGCGGTGTTTACGGAACACCCCCTCTGTGCTTTGTTGGATGCACGAGTTCGAGACCATTGTCCCGCGAGATTCAGGCAAGGAACTATACTCTTCGTAGAGGAGCGGTGCTTATGGAGTTCTGACTATAGTTCTTTGAAGGTTGCATCTAGAAGCGAACTTTCACGCTCTCACACATTTTCAGGGCAAGGTGATGACTCTCTGGGTAGTGGGCGTTCTAGTTTTGGTTGGCAAAGGGAAGACCAGCCAGGGGAATGATAAAGTTTTACCGGTGATATTTCATGAACGCATAGTGCGGACAGACATACAGACATTGACAGAGATATAGTTAGATTTTGACTGGTAAAAAAATTATATTTCGGGCATACTTTTAGGCGCATATTGAACAATTGGTCATTGCATTAAAGTTTAGGCGCGAGCGTTGGTTAACTTTCGTCTTGGGGATAGCGATTTAATCAGGAGCTGAATGTACTTCTGAAGGGCAGGAGTCGAGCCAGGATTAAGGATGAAAGAATTGTGGGAATGGTCTCATGATAATCAAGAAACATGTCACTGAGTGCTCTCAGGTTATGCTTCGCTTACTGGAATTGGCAATTGCAGAACAGTCGGGCAATTTACTTTGTCTCCTCAGCGTGCCTAGACAAATGCATTTGCATTGATTGTACATTGATCTATAATGGCGCCAATAAGATTCCTAGGACGTGGTGGACAGTTTGAGTGTGGATCAAATTTGATGTCGGTGCCTTATGACCATCTTTCCTTAGGACGAACAACCGTGGACTCTTTGCCCTGTGGACTCATCTGAAGTGGATCTTGGTCAAAAGTTACCGTAAATGGGCAACTACAGTGCTCAATTTGTCCTCCTTCCTTTCGAAAGAGTTGTTCCATACAGGATGCCCTCGACAATGTCCAAAAAAGGAGAGTCGATTATTCCATCCACCTCTGGTTCTTTACCACACTTTCAACAACAGTGACAGACTGTTCAACAAACTGAGGCAAGTGTATTAAACGCCTGTTTTCATTACTAACCGTTTCAAATCTGTCCAGTGATTTTAAGCTGTTTACTCTCAGAAGAACGTGGAGTAGACTTAACGTCTAACCTTTGCACTCAGCTTGTATGATTTAAATGCACTACTAAATTTCTAAGAATATGATCCGAAGTCTTGGCTCTAGTGACAGAAAAAAACTCTAAACCTCGGCTAACTACCGGTCGTGTTTGGCGTTCATCCATTCGTCGTCTTCCTTAATGTCAGCTCAAGCATTGCAAACTGTCAGAGCAGAGCAATTGTTTTCACAAAAATTCTTTATTCTCAAGCAACCTTTAAATATGTTCGAGTCGGGTCTAATCTCAACCTGAAGTTCTTTTCACACTCTCCACCAACCATGTCCAACACGCATCCACTTCGAGTGCACTGACATCAAGTATAGAAACACTATTATCCATTACAGTAAGTCCCTCCATCTCCTAAATGCCACAGAACCTAACCGACACGGCTGCAGCGGCAGACCAATCAAGATGACACCCCTGATCCAGTAAGCTGTGATTAAAGCCTCCACCACCGCCTAGGATTGTGTCATAATTTCTCGCCTTCCGGTATAACTGCAGCAATTAATCCGACACCCATCCGTCGCACCCTGTCTCTCATGCATAATCATATCTGGCGACGGGCATTCGTGATCGGATTAAGTGTCTCTCATCCGCGCAACCTGCTCTGATTGCAGTCGTGACATGCCGGGCGCAAGAGCAACCCCCTTTCACAGCTAGCTCGCAAGAAATCACAGTAATTCCCGGGAGTCGCAGTTCCACAGAGCCTCCTCGAGGGCAAGGCACTGTGCAGGATAAAAAAACAACAAAAAAAAAACAAAGCACTTCTCACCGTCGCCCGTCACCACTCGTCAGTGACTTGAGGCTTATGTGCAACCCAGAGACTGGCTGCACTCAAAGTCAACACCGAGGCTTAATGACGGCTACGCCCACTCCCGCGGGAACAAACAAGAGGCGAGGACATAAAAATGAAATATTCCCTTCCAATTAGATAAGTGGCGGGGATGTCGTTCATTAGGTACGTCCGCCTGCACACCGGGTGCATTCAACCCAGAAAAGTCCCCGCCATCATCCGGATTAAACAACTCGAGTAATTTCAAGCTCCGATAGCTATTTCCATTTCCTTCCGCAACTAATTAGGTTAATCCTAGTCCAAACATCATTCGTGAAACGTCTCCCAGTCACCGACGACTCGGTTGCACCGGCATGAGTTTTCCCATTTTCGTCCGTCCGTCTCCGACTTGACATGTATCTCGTTTCAACGATGCTCAAAATCAATTTCCCAGCTTGAAATTCACTCACAAGAAGTGAACACAGACAAAAAAAAATGGAAATGGAAAACAGAAATGACTGGTCCTTACGTCCCATCGGAGCTGGTGTCCTTGCGGTGTACTACCGAGACTTCCGAGTCTGTCTGTCTGATGGGACATGTGTAGGGATTGCATTAGGGACTGCTTGCCGGGTTGTTAGGTTTGAGTTGATTACGGTTGCACTGCACCGCTCGACCCCCGGGCTTTGTCCACCCGGTGAGTAATTGCAGATTCCTGTAATCCCTGTCGTCATCGTCGGTTAATGCTGCGCTGGCCTTGCCTGTCGAAATGCTGCCCGCAAGAAAAGCTCTTCTGCAAGGGGACGTCCTTTAAGGATTTTGTTGATTTCCGCATTTCCATCATAATCTCATAGCGATTCTCGTTGCAGGGCGTTGATCGCCGATTGGATAAGGTGAATCTGGTCAATTAGGTGCGGAATTGCTGCTCGTTCTGGGTTCTGGCGGGATGGTGTTACGTGTTGAAGTGCAAAGTAATGAAGTGTGTGACCGTGGAGGGGTGAAGGACATGAATGTATGCAGATTTAGTGGCTGTTGTGGGGAGGGAGTTTCTTGACCGCTTGACTTGCTGCGGTATCGTACATCTCCGTCAGATGCATCTTACGCATCGGTTGTGGTCCTTTGAAAGTGAAACTCCGAAAAAACTGCATGGACTCACCTTGACTGTATGGAAATGTATGGCTGTGCGGAAAGTAACCAGCAGGCTATGGTCCAAAGTAGCAAAAATTCATTTTTCAGGTTTCAACTTGGTCACAGGTCGGAAGTTTTTGAAGAGCCACACCCAAGTACCACCGCTACGGCCGTCATGGAGGATAACGTGGCAAAGATCCTCAATCTCGTATTGGCCGTCTGCCGATTGAAGCTAGGATAGTGGGTATCTCAGAAGACCACATGAGCATATTTGGGGCATGAGAAAGCTGTGTGAGTGACGTTTGCAGCCCTTGCTCACCCAGGACGACAAGCAACCATAAGACCAGTTTAGAGCAATCCTTGATGTTGCTAAAGAGAAAATAAAAGAGTTTCGGCATCTTTCCGTGAATGCCAACGAAACGGTTCACTCTGTGAACGTGCTCCAAAGACAGCGAACACTTCGCTCTTAGGTAGGCGTAAGATGTTTCAATCGCCATAACTCTACCTTCCTCCTTAAATCCTTCGGCAACGCGACACAATGCAAATTCGATCAAAGTCCTTTTGTTCCCTCATGCACTGAGTTTCCCACCCACTGACTCAAGGGCTGGTAAAATAACCATCCACCCCGTTGGCTCATTCTCTCATGATTTCATATGGCCCAAAAAATACGTCGAGACAGCCAAGTTCAAGCAGAGCGATTTCATCCTATCGATGGTAGATGAAAAAAGGATTTATCCGGGTGCCACCAGCACCACCAGGCTGACGGTATGTTTGCTGCCTCGCTACGCATGCATAGAATCGTGCTCCTTGGCAAGGCTACACGACTGAGACTAAATGAAGGAAGGGTGCGATAAAGCGATGCTTTGATACGCCTCTTCCCGAGAACTTTACAAGCGCACAGTGTGTCTAGGCAGCTGGCAGGGAGTTCGAATGCAAATGCGATAAGAATTCAATTTTTGCAGCAGGCATGTGTGCAAATGGTTTGTTTGGATTGTTTTTCATTTCTGTTGGAACAGCCGTCGAACATTTCTTAACCGAAAATCCAATCAGGCGTGCCCCTTCTGTAAATCTCACTGGAGGGTACACAACAATGAGTGTGTTCCGTGAAATGAAGTTGCTGGTCCCTGGGATGGAGCTCTAATTGAGATCGAGTTAATTAAAGAGTCTGAATCGATTGAGATATTCAATTGTGAATGTAAACATGACAAGCAGATCCATTTCTTAGTTCCATGTTTGTGCTAGCATCTGGGAGCACGTATGAGGGCGTATTTGATAGTGTGTCGTATGCGAAAAGCAAAAGCAGTTCATTCGTTTTAGATTGGTTCTTTCTTCGAACTAAGATACGGTCACCTCTTTATCGTGAGACGGTTCAATTCAATGCGCTCGACGTACCGATGTCAGCCTCCCTTTCAATCTATGTTTGAGAAAAAATTCTCAACCACAATAGCAAGAAGGACGGACTCCAGTCTGTACCCACTTTGCGGATTGGTTAACGATGAACGATGGGGTAGGGCAGGGGTTAACTCAAGAGACCTAAAATTTTGTCTCCGCATCAATCCACTTTCATACTGCGTCGTCTTTCAGACAAAGATTGTGTTATTCAAGGAAGCTAAGGCTGTAACTAAGAGACGGTCGACGATTGGGTCTCTCAACAGCACAACCAGAGATGGCATAACTCTCCAGGATGCAGGCTGACCAAGAGCATGCTCCCAAGCATTAGCAAGATATCCGCGGCTTTTCTGTTATCTCTAGACAGAAAAGAGTGCAGAAAACTTATCGGCGTACAAACGGGACACATCACCTTCACTAAGCACCTAAGTCTGCTTGGACTTAGTGAAAACACCCTTTGCGACAGCTGTGGAGATGGTGAAGACACTTCACAGCACTTTCTCTGTCAATGTCCCATCTTTGTTCGGTTCAAGTGGCGGCTGTTTGGCGCTGATGTGTCGGGAGCTGAAGACTTAAGCTCTTTATCACAGAAGCGCCTGCTAGTCTTTCTTCGGAAAATCAGGAAACTACAGTTAATGAAGGTTACTGTCTGGTAGTACAATGGACCAGTTTTTGAGTATGAGCACTCCAGTGCAGTGTATACCAACCTCCAAAAAAAAGATCATCCGTTCAGACAGGCAGGTCGCATTGAAATCCCTTGGAGGCAACTGCCTTTCAAACAGCTCCCTCAAGGGCCGTCTAACTATTAATGCATAGACCAAGTTCTTCTGCTTCTTCTCCTGGTGCGGTTGGTGAAACAAAGTGCAATCAGCAATCTCTCCCAAAGATGAAGTGTCTTACATTCCCTTCGCTTCAGTCAAGCACCTACTAGACTCAAACATATTGAACGAACAACAAAAAAGGTGTGAGAGCCCTCTTTGTTCTTTAAACAAAGCAATTTGACCACAGGTGGTCGCTGCGGCATAGTGGGTAAGTGCGTCGACCCCCACGCAGAAGGTCTAGGTTTGATTCCCGGACGGGACACCTCCCATTTTTTCACAGCACCACGTCTTTCGAGTTGCTGACAACACTCAAAGAGTATCAATTGTCTATGAAAAGCCCGCACAACTCAATTTTAAACGTTCTCTCTACCACGAACGCTCAGACAATGCGCGTCTAGGGACTGTAATAGGTCTTATAACAGGCCACTATTCCTATCGGTGTCCATATGTCCAAGCTCGTCATCCCTCGCAAATACTTCTGGAGGAGCTCCAGGGACGAGGAAGGAGTAGAATCCATTTTCTCTCTTAAAAAAAATAAAGAAACATTTATGAAAATACTTCTTTGGTATCATGGGTGAGGTCAGAGACATACACGTGGCACAAGAGCTACAAACCTAGCTCGCACAGATCTTAAGATCATCTGTCCGGGGTAATTATTGGCTCAAATGTAGCCTTTGTGTGATTGCCTATTGATGTCCAGCCACCCTAACCTTAATTAACCTAATTACTCTCAAAGACACTCACCCGCAAGAGTTGCCTTTGGAGCAGAAGATTCTGCCACGAACTGTATGGGATATACAGCGACATGAGCCTAACCTATTCGACGGCCATTTGAAACGCAGGGATAGTACTGAATATTGAACTCCGAATCAGTGGGACAACGCTTTGAAGGAAGCCTATCTCCACTTCTTCTTCTTTCCAAGAGGCTACAGTCTGGAGTAGACCTGTGCCTCAACCAACATGCCTCTCCAGGTAGCACAATCTCTCGCCAGCTGCCTCCAGTTGTGCACTTCAAGTTGTTTGAGGTCCTTCTCCACTTGTGTGCGCCATTTCAGCCTAGTCCGTCCTCTGTTGCGTTGTCCCAATGGCTCGGATTCGAGACTGGCCCAAGCGGTGGTGTCCATACGCTCTACATGACCTATACATCTGAAGCGTTGCATCAACAGGTGCCTGCCACCGTGCTGTAAATAAAGTTCGTCGTTGAATCTTCTCCTCCAGACGCCGTCAACACAAACAGGACCAAAAATCGTAAAATTCTCCCTATTTACCGTTAAGTTAAGCTAAGTGCAAGTACAAGGATAATCCAAGAAGATCAAAATTTTTATCAGCGCTCGGCCAACATTCGAGATGTCACTACTATCGAGCGCAGCCGTAACAACGTGGGTAACTTTCTTGAAGCGAAGTCGAGGTCACCAATTCTACATTCCGCCATTCCACAAATAACGGTATGAAAGCAGTTTCGAAATGGACTCAGAGCTCATTTATTGCAATTAGTTCTTCAATCGTTCTTATCTTTTCATCCTACACAAGCTGCACATAATAGCTCTCCTCAGTTCCTTTCAGTGGAATGAACTGCACCACTCCCTGCAGTTAAATTAGAGAAGAAATCCGAAGCGTCCACAACTGTCTCCTGCAAGCGTCTCATTTCAATAGTAAAACAAACTTTTCTCCCCAATTGGCGGCGGCTCTGCTAAAAAATTCACCCTCGAGCGACGCGGCTCAGCTGTATTTACTGCACTTCGGGCTAGAGCCCGTCACCTCTGTGCACTATTGTGCTGGCACATTCTCAGGGCGAGGCCAACTCACCGAGTGGCCGGGAACGTCATTCGTTTGCATCGCACAAACCCTCGATTACCAGCAACCCACTCATTTCAGTCCGAATCCACTTTCCGTCATCATCACTCGCAAATAGATGGAAGTTGCCATCACCAAGGTGGTCCTTCTTCAACCCCAAGTGCAACATCTCTGCAATGCATCCGTCCAAGCGGATAGTTGTCCCACCGCAAAGCAGTACCCTCGTCTAAGCACTGTTTTCCCCAGCGGAGTCATCTTCAACTTCCCTTTCAGTTGACGGCTTTGGCTGTTGTTGCGTCGTCATCATCGGGTCCTGGTCCCGTTCCTCGTTGCGCTCACCATGCTCTGCATCTTTGTTGATGTTTACCATTTAAATTGGATTTTTAATTAGTTTGAATGTGTTGACATTTTCAGCTCTCGAAGGATAAGAGGGCGAAGTCGGACGAATGATATTTGCTGGAGATGATGATGGAGTCCAAAAGTGTTACACGCTCACACTCACAATGAATGAAGTGCAAGCATCACTTTCTGTGGGGGACGGAGGGAGGAGTCGTCAAGGACAGGGGTTTTCTCTTCTTCCACATGGTTGCTAACATAACTTAGGTTCACCCTAATCCTCTGAAGCCAAGGCACTCGCTTCCCGCCAAATACGCCCCGCGGCTGTGGGCGTAGAAAGGATTCCACATTAGCGCCGTAGTTACCAAATAATTTCTAGAAATGCAGTTTTCATTGCGTTGATTAACTCTCCCAGCCAACAAGGAGGGGGGGGGGGGTTCTAGGCAATCCTTGTTTGAGCTGAAAAATGCACCGACTGTCGGTAGTCCTTTGTTTGGAGTGGCAGTCCGGCGAATTCACGGATCTGCTGAGTGTCCTTAATGGGGTTGGAGGCGAAAGCTAATTTAATTTCTTCTGCATCGCCTCAAGGCTGCACGCGAGTCGTTTCTTTCTTTCTGGACGGGCTTCCCATTGTTTTCCATTTCAATCGATTAAAGCTAATTAAGAAGATTTCTTTGTCCAGCGGCGTTCCGGCTGTCTAAATACGTTTGCGTTTCCTTTAGCTGTTCACCAGGCACAATGATAATAGTCACTCCCTGACTATGCAGTCGGTAATGCCGTTCACGTCGACATGCAATTCGCCTGTTAAGTAGACTTATCAGCACGGTTTGAACAAATTATGGAGACAGTGCTTGCCATTTCATTTAGTGCGCCTTCCTTGTACATGATCCAATTGAAGAGTGAAAGGATTTTCTTTCAAATCACCCACCCTGTAGACAACCGCGACGCAAGTTCATCAAAATGATTCACACAGGCTGATGTAATCCATAAAGAGCCCACATGTGGCTCAATAAAAGCTGCGGTTCGACGTTAACACTGCTTTGGGGAGGAGTGGCACGTATCCTGATCGGGATAGTCAACCACGCACAAACGCTTTGTGCTCACTTGTTAAGACCAGCCTAACCAGTGCCACCACCCATTGGGTTACCCCGAAATGGCAGGCAATTTTCTCGGTTTTGGTGAGTAAAAAAAATGTCCCAGGACTCATGGAGCACGAAAGCCACATGACATCTGGTGCAAGGCTTCGCTCTCCCATTTAACAACTGCGTCGTTCATCCTGCAGCTGCAGCAGCGCAAAACAAATTGCCACAAATTTATTTGATGGGAGACATCCTCTGTGCAGGCGTACATACATTGCAGTGCCAGAGTGGTCGCATACCCACACCACTCGCTCAGAAACAATGGCATCCAACGAGACGCACAACACTTGAGCTCGAATTGTTGTTGTTTCCTACACCCCCCCCCCCTCCCACACACCGCCTTTATCCATTGTGTTCACAAGAATCGCTCAAATGAGCTACTGTGCTGCATAAGAGTGGCCATGCAGCCACGCAGAGCACAACCATACACTATCCGCATCCTTGTTTTGCTTCACGGAGCGGACAGGAAAACTTAATAAAGTGATTTATGATTTTGCATAAAAAGGATTCTCATATCACAGAGTGTTCCGGTGCCGGTTGACGCGCTTGTAGTCCATCATCGCAACTCTTGTCGTACATTGTAACCATCGCAACTTAGTCCTAGGACTATCATTGAAGCCTGAGTCGCTTTGTGAGCTGTGTTGTGTTGCTGTCCGCTCCGGGGATGGGATGACGCCTTATAACTGAACAATTTCGGGTCTTCGTTCAAATTTGATTAGAAAATCGGTCAGAGATGTGCTCCTCAGTTGAAGGACTGGGACGTTGAGACGAACAAACGGTGCGGCCATAAATTGAAATCATCGTTCGCTCTGCATCCAGTGGGAGTTGTGTCCATGCTAAGTCCTGGGAGTACACAGTTGCTTTGCATTGAAATTAAGCGGCGCTGGTTTTGAGTGTGTTCGTTGAATCTCTGTGGAAATTTGTGAAATGCAGTTTGACCTGTGCAACTGGATGACCCTTGACTACTCGCGTAGACCGATGGACAAATTGATTTGCGACGTCCCGCAGTGGTCCAGGATTGCGTATCTATTTGTTTTTTTTTCGATTCTTCATTTTGTGATGTGGGAGTTGAGATGAATGGCATTTCTCTGTGAAGCACTGTTTTTTTTTGGGTAAATTTGCAGCAGAGTTCCTGGTACAGAGCGGAATGTCCAGCTTTTTTTCAGTGTACTCTGGGCTCAAAAAATTGCGGCAAAGCGTCTGTTGACTGTCATCCGACGTAAATGAGGCCACTGGCGGAAGCATTGGCAGAAAAAATAATTATTCAATCGCATCGCATTCAGATGAGAAACCGAGAAAAAAAGAAAAAAAAACAACCTTAAGCCATTACTCTCTAAAATGTTGACACTGGTGCCCATCGAATCCACCTTCAGAAGGTCGCGACAGCAAAGATCAATATCCTCACTCGTGCAGGTGAACTCATGAATTTTTCACAAAGACAACGTACGCACCCCATCGTGCTGAAGGGGATGTGAAAGAACAAAATTGTCCGTGGAGCTGGCGAAGTTTTGTGATTGATTGACTGTCAGATTCTTGTGCTTCGAAAGATTGAATTTCTCGTGCCGAAGGCAATACAATGATGATTGACGGCCGGGGGAATGTGAAGGGAGCATAGAGAAGTATTTTTTTTCGCCGGCGACACCGCCATTGCCTACTGACGGAGGTAAAACTTCGTTTAGAAAATTGAAAATTGTCTTATCGTGTCCCTACTAAGGACAATGGTTATCTCATGCCGATGAGTCCGCCTGATTATGACGTTAAGGTCTCTAATTGATGGTGGCTGTGGGTTTAGGGAAATGTGGGCAAAAAATACTAGAAATTTGTACTCGTTCTTGCAAATTTACATCATCGACCCTAAATATCCCTCAAAGTAGTAGGAACACATTCGTCACACACCTTGGTGTCCTCTCCGAAAACTGGGTTGTCTTGGAGCTAACATTATAAGCAAACTGAGCAAGCGAGAGTTACACTCGCGCACAGAAGGTTTCGTTTTTACGTTTTTTTGATACAAGTAATCTAAGCATGTTCTAAGCTTCAAATTACATAATATACATAAAGTTACTTAACTGGAAGGTGAAGCCCACCATCGGCAAAATGTTTACACCTTGGCAGATCCTGGAAAAGAAGCAAGAGATGAAATCTGACACCCACCAACTATTCATCGATTTCATAACCGCAAAACAGCTTGCATAAAGACGAGCTTTATAATGCAATATCTAGTTATGACACCTTTAATGTCAAAAAAGGTTTAAAAAAAGAAGATAACTGTTATGTGACTTCTTCAATGTCATTCTAAAGAAGATGGTGCGTAACTCACAAGTCAACACCATATTCACAGAGACCTTCCCAAAGTCCATTCTACTGCTTGCATACACAGACGACATTGACGTTATTTAGCGAGCTGTCAATAAGGTGCTTCCTGGCAATAAAGAGACCAAATAAATGGGTCTGGCGATGGGGTGACGGGAAAACAAAGTACACGCTGTAATCAAGGTAAGAACGCACAACATTGATGCCTCGGACAGAGCGAAATAGGAAACTTTGCGGTAGTCAGGGATTCTGGCTATCTTGGCTCTGGAGTAAAAAGGGACAATAACCGACTTCGAGCGCGGAAACTTGTCTTGTGAATAGCTGTTTTTTTGAGCTTAAGAGGCTCAAGAGGAGAGTAACAGAGCCGTCTTTCGAAACACCAAGCTGACTGTACATCAGACTCTAGTTATCTGCGTTCTGCAGAGACCTGGCCTCTATTGAAAGTAGAACAAGAAGTCCTTGGGAGTTTTGACAGCAAAGTTAAAAAAAATTTAAACTAGAATCCAGGAGTGAGTGTTGTGAGCTACAAAGAGTGACTGTTTGGTTCGGTTTATGGGTTGGCAGCGTCATAGAGCTGTGATTCTTTGAAAATGAGGTCGGCCAAGGAGTTGCCCTGGATGGTGTTCGCTGCCGCGAGATGATAGTAGTCTTCTTGTGCCCAGAAACTGAGGGTTGGCCATCTGAAGGTAAGCTCATTTCATGTGAAGGAGATATGAAGTAGAGGTGGTGATCGTGAGATCTGTCACTGTTTAGATGACGTAGGGCTTATACGGTTTATGATGCGCTTTAAGGTTAAGTCGTTGGAGTATGATAAACTGGCTTGTGGTGTGGGAAAGCGGTGGATGTATGATGATGATGAGTATGACATACGTAGCCTTATAGAACACCATCGACTAAGACCTGGATTAGAGGTGGGACAAGGTATTTTCCTCCAATGAACAAAAACCTGAACAGGAACTCAAATTATAATTTGATCAAAAACTTGGACTGCAATATGGGCAAGGACTTGGGCCACAACTTAGTCAGGCACTTGGACAAGAAATAAGAAAAAAAGAAAATTGGAACAGGACTTGGCGGAGGATTTAAATAAGGCACTGAACCAGGAATTGGTCTTTAACTTAGACAGGGACTTGTAGAAAAAATTTTTCAAGCACTTGTACAAAGACTTGGACAAGGAGTTGGACTTTGACGTGGACAAGTTGTTGGACTGTTAGGTGTACAAGCATTTTAAAAAGTTATAAAACCAGGATTTAGTCCTGGACAATGACTTGGACAAGAAATTGGGTACAATCTTAGACACAGACTTGAACAAAAACGTAGAGTATAATTAAGCAACAACTTCGATAAGGAAATGGAACACAACTACTTATGTGACCTAACGGTGGGCCACAGTCAGTAAGAAGACCCACAGCTGGACACAGAAATACCTTAAGCCTCCAATTTTGAGATCCGCTGTCTTTGATTTGGGTTGGGTCACATGACCTCCTACTAAACTCTTTTATATGCTGTCTCCATCTTTCGTATCCTTTTTGTGCAATAGTTTGTGGAACTCCTACTGCTCTTACCGTCTCTGCACTCACTCTCAATTTTTTTTAAGTTGCAGAACTGCGTGAGTAGGGCACAAACAAAAGCGGCCTTCAAACATAAACCATGTCAGCGGCTAAGTTCGGTAAAATTTATTCGTCAGATGCATTGGGACTTGGACATCCCGGATGAACGCCATCCAAGAATATACATACCGTAAGATGTCGTTGATTGACGTCTCAAACGACTTAAAAATTTTAATGAAAAACTCCACACACAACTGCTTCCATCAGCAGGATAAGGAAACAGGTGCCAACCTCACTTATAATCACATTACATCAAATACCTTCAAATGGCTGATTAATCTGTGATTCAAATGAATTCGCCGCAGACGACCTGCTTCGCCTACTTACTGAACCATGTCAGCTGTCTTGAGATGTCAAAAGCTGTTATCCACCTCAAAAAGTTAAGGAATTTTCATTTTGAACGCGAAACGCGACCACAACCCAATCCGCCTCTTAATATTCCTACGACACACCAGGTGAGGGCAGAAGGTGGGAATAAATTACGAAAGTCCTTCGAGAAGTGACGCAAATGAAGTGCGGTTGATTTTATTTTTCCTTTCATGTGCTAATTTCTCAGGGAAAACGTGATTGCTCGCGGAAGTCTTCGTTTTCGGATCGAGGAGGCATGTGCCGCAGCTAGTAGACTGAGAGAGAGACTGCCTCAAGGGGGTGTCGGGATAATGGATCACGAGAGTTGATTGAGTCGTTACCATATTTGAATATGATTTCATGTAAATTGCAGCGGGAGTCGATTGGGAAAATGCATAGCCGAGGTCAGTGATTTTCCAGTCAAGTCTTACATGGCTTCGTGGCAGACAAGTCAGGGCCAAAGTTGCTTTAGACTGCATTGACACTCAAAGGTAACGGGGGGACGTTGGTAACAACTAAGTTTCATTAGACACAAAACCCCATCTTTCCCACTGCACACTTTTCACGTGCCACTCCCTCTCAACGATCAATATCCCCGATCCCGGTGCTTTGATGTCTAATCTCTCTTGAGTCATCCAGTTGCACTCACCATCCCTGCAGCCGGAATACAGACCGAACATGATACATGCAGGCATCATCCAATCGATTATGATTATCGACATCTAGATCCGACATGAGTGTGATTATCGTCTGCAGAAGATTGCTTCGGGGAAATGTGATAATTCACTCACTCTGCAGGCAGACACACTCACATGTCAGATGTCACATGACGTTGCATGAGACGTCACACTTGATGGCTCATCGCAATATCTAATGCCTGTGCGGCGAAAATTCGAAATACCATCGGTTCGGTTACGTATACGCCCCATGGAACTGACAGTGGGAAGGAAACCGCATCGGATGCACAGGGACGAGGTATAATTGTATTTCTTTGCAGGATCAACGGGAAGCCAGAACGATGTGATGGTGACAAATATTGAATTCATCCCCGCCTGTGATATTGGCTGCCTGACAATCTCATGGAAAATTCACATCGCCCGACGTGTAGATACTCGCAAGGGAGTTTCCGAATTTTCTGCTTGCATTTCGCACATGTGCACATACGAAAGGTGGATTTGTGCAGAGCTGAGCAGGTGAGTGGATGGCTGGTGGAGCTGCAGCATGCTTTATGGAAATTTAATCATATCCTTGGAAATGGTCAGTTGGAATGGAGTTTACGACACTGTGCTTGTGACTTATACAAGCGAACCGCAAAAATAATCAAGTAACAGATATGAAGGCGTGCTGGGATTGTCTGATTTGAATTTATTGAAGAGGACTTGAAGGAGATGCAACTTCGATGCTCTGACTTGAACATGTCGTGTGTTTGCTTCAATTGTCGGAGAATTCTGAATGAAATTGAAATTATGCATGCATTTTTTAAATCCATTGATGGAATGAAGAGACTACTTCCCGTTGATGTGGAATAGATCCTTTAGCTAGAAGGGTTGGGGAAATATATTTCAGGAGACACTAAAGTGCTCTATGTCCTATAGGAATCTTAAACCTCTCCGATTATCAAGATTACATGCTGGTTGAGATCACAGCGATAGCGGAACTTGACGTTCATTCAATATCGCATTATTGGCCTGCATTGGAATCGTTCACTTTCTTGAGATAGTGACGCAAGAAGCAGATGTTGCCAAAATTGGATGAGAAAGCCTTTAGTCTTTTCGAGAGAAATGTTTTGCGTGCGATTTTTGACCCTGTTTGCGTTGATGGCATCTGGAGGAGAAGATTTAACGACGAACTCTATGGGCTGTACAGCGACATGCGCCTAGTTAAGCGCTTTTGGATACAACGCTGCTCCGGCCCGAAAAGTCTTCGAATCTGAGCCATTGGGACAACGCAACAGAGGACAGCCTAGGTTAAGGTGGCGCACACAAGTGGAGAAGGACCTCAACCAACTTGTAGTGCGCAACTGGCGAAAGATAATGCTGGCTGAAGAGGCATGTTGGTTGAGACCCAGGTCCACCACGAACTGTAGCGCCACAAGAAGAAGAATGCCAGAAGTACATCAGTTTAAAATAAGTCTTTATTTTGTTCGATTTCAAAGTTGTTTGCCTCTAAAAAGAACACCCTTTGTAAAAGACAAATAGTTCTTAGGCTGACATGTGCCCAACTATTCCTGCTAAGGGGCTGAAAGGACATCAGGTGGTGGAAAAAATGTTTGGCCTTTCTAAATTCCATTTCACTTGGTACCTACATCTCCAACGATTGGTTGATACTTTCTTCACCGCCTTCGTTCCAAGTGATGTTGCATTTTCCTACTACGAAGAGTACAGACCGTCTCTAGGTGGAAAGGCCGCTAAATCTCTCATCTTGAGAATTCAATTCTTACGCCATTCTGGATATGGTATGTCCGATACAATTTCTGGTTCACAATAGGGTATTCTCTTCGAACATTTCTAACATGATACGGAGCCATTTCTTAATGAAAACCAGTCATTTCTGAACAACGTTGTTCGAAATCACCCAGATTTTATTGCTATGGGTCGTAGATGCCTGAATGACACTCTTGCTTTTCGGAGTTAGTTATGAATATCGGCTTCTGGTACTTAGATGGCGTTATCTATTTAAAATATAAACTCAACTCAAAAAATAAAACTCAACTCAACGGTAGTCCTTGTAGGGCTGACTAGGAATTTTGCTCCTAGTCCCCTAGCAGCGCTCTAGGAATTTTCTCAGACAGATCCGAGACAAACGAGGAGTCTGAATTTGCGTCCACTCTAGTCACCAAAGTTTGAACATGTCAGCCTCCAATAACGTATTGCAGTCTGAAACGATGGCGATCGAGGAGCCACTCTCATGGTTACCAAACAATGGAATACCGTCATAGCCAGAAAGCCTTGAACCCAGTACAACACTGTAAGCCCAAGGAGAAAGGAACAATTCACTTCAACCTTTTTGCCATGACAGATAGCTGCAGAAGAAACCCCCCCATCCCAACCCATCTTGGTAGAAGTCCCATCATCTGGACGCGGCACCATCGCTCAGACACTGATTGATGGAGGGACAAGAGTTGCTCGGACCTAAACCCTTCTATGGCCGTTGGCTAGATGAGACCAAAGCACGTCAGACCGAACGCTCAGCCTTCTCAAGTCAAAAATGTCACCGTCAGAGAGGGCCTCCAAGTCGACTCCCTTGCACAATGCTTTGAATTCAACTGAGTCGTTCGTCCATCCGAATGATGATTAAGTTAAGACCTTTAACCCGTCTCCTTGGAGACTTGAATCCTTGAATCCCACCCCACACACACACACAACAAAGAAGAATTCATTCAGCATTCAAATGATAAACTGAATCCACTCCGACGAGTCCTCGAAACTCAACGCGAATGAAGAGGGGGCACAAAGTTCGCTTTTATCTTGGCCGATGCCTGCAAACAAACTTTCACATTGGCATTGGCAGAAAGTTACCCTCGGTCTTATTCGTTTATGAATTTTGTCCTTTCTCCCCGGTGGACCGCGAGGATACACAATGCACGAGCATGTATTCGCTTGCGAAGTTTTCGTCTCCCTCGTGGACGTAATGTATGTGCGTATACTGTGCAGGTCCTTATTTCTGTCCGCATGTCCTCGGGGGAGTGATGCCATGCATCCGCCATAACGCTTCCCCCTTCGTTTTCTTCCACTCGACATATTCAAGGTGAAATGCACGAGTCCTGCAGTCTCCCGTGCGCCGGCACCGCCCGCAGTTTTCAAAGTAAACGCAAACGAACGGTAAAAAGGACACTTTTCGAAGGTAATGAAGTTGGAAACATACCTGCCAGCAATTGGCCGCTTCTCATCCCCGTCTCCGTCTCCGTCTGCGTCTGCGTCTACGTTTGCTTCTTCCCTGCCCAGGGGGTTTTGTCAAAATCGTAATTAATCATACTTGCCGTTAAGTTTTGCTTAAATTCTGTTACAGTTTTGCAAGTGAACTTCTGCTCTGTGGATGTTTCGCATTTCGCTCTCGGGTACTTGGGAGCAGTCCAACTGGTGAGATGAGGTGTGAGGAGGGGAATTCAGGAAATCGGTACTGCTGCTCGCGCTGGCGTTTTGCGCTAAATTGATTGAAAAACTTTCCCCTACACTTTTTCATTGGCTTCAACCCTGTATTGTGTTCCATTGGAAACGGCCGGGTCGAGGGACAGGCTTCAAAAGAAAATTAATCATTGGCAGCGGCGGCGGAAGGAAACGGCGGCGGCAAAAAGTTTGTTTTCCTTTTGCGTAGCTTCGACTGGGTCATGAAACGGATGTGCATACATAATTTCTGTTCGGTTTGGGTGGTCTTCACTGGGGCCGGATGGGTGGATGGGCGGATGGAAATTGTTTTTAATTAGCTTAATACAACAGCCTACAGGGGGTAATCTCAATTAGCGAGGTGTCATAATGAGACTGCCTCGGCTGAGGTTGATCCCGGCCTTGAATGGCGGCAATTTGTCTTCGAGTGTCTAGAAATTTGTCTTTTGCTCAGTCAATCGCATTAGCAGAGAGAATTTCTTTTGAAATATTTTCAGTTTGGGCTAAAGACGACATGATGAAGGCACGTGTCATGCCAAGTGGGGTTGTACCGCCATCCGTGTGTATGGTTACATGTGAGAGAAATGATTACGTTCTTGTGGCATGTGCGTGGGTAGGGAAGAAGCAAAACTTTCAGAGGATGTGGGTAACTTTTTCAGCGACATAATGTCACTTGAGCTCTGCTGATGTTGGTGACTTGCAGGTAGATTATTCCAGAGCCAGATGTGGTCTTCTCTTTTGAACGACTTTGTGAGCGGTATGTGTGTGCTTGGGGAGACAGTATTTTGTGGGAAATTGGTTGCTTTAGAAATCTTTCATTGCATAGGAGAAAGGATTGTCTCGAGGAAGCTCTTAAATGTTCATATTCGATGGATTCACCAAGACAATCCATTGTTCTACCACTAAGTCGGCTTCAGACCACTGTTCGCGAAACCATTTTGATCTATGAGTTAGTTCTTCGATTTAGAATGCTCACAGTAGACAGCGGCGCTCACTTATTTTCAATTTGGTTCTTAAGCAAATCCCATCCTTTGATGTCCACATTTTGGGATGTCCAATCAAGGCCATCTTCTAGTGGAGCTTTGATGACCTCGCGAACCGCATCTCCTATGACATTTGACTCACGGACATGCCGTCTGATGCGAGGACACCAAGAATCTAGCTGCGCCGTTCGAACAAAGCCGACTTTCCCTATGACCAGGACTGGCTTTGGTCAGAAACCGAGCCAGGAAGCGAATGTACTCGAATTTACACGGACGATTCCAAGACGATGGAGAGATCTAGAGCTGAGGCCTTCGTGGAAAACGACAACATTAGACTTCACACCTCTTTAGGCAACTTCGCGTCTGTCTTCCAGGCGGAAACCTCTGTGATCGTAATGGCCACGAACTATATTATGAAGAATAGGTGGAATAGGTCTGTTAAGTCAGCCAAACTGTGTTTAAGGTCTAACTAAACCCTCTGATCACTTTCAAGACAGTACAGGAATGCAGTCTCCCTTTAATTTTGTCTAAATTCGCTAAAACCTGTCTGGGTCCCGGGACACCACGGGATCATGGAAAGTAAGATTGCCGATGCATAGGGCTCGAACCCGCCTTGGCACTGCCCACGTCCTTGGCTTCCATCGGCGGTTAGGTCTCTCCACAGCACAACGAGAGATGGCATTACTCTCCAGAATGCGGCCTGATCAAGCGATCAACTTTTTTGCTGTCTCTAGATAGAAAAAAACTGTAGACCCTCCTCTGCCAATGCCCTACCTTTGACCGGATCAGGTGACGGCTGTTTGTTGCTGATGTGGCTGCAAAAGAAAACCTAGGCTCTTTTTGGTCTTGGAAAACATAGAAATTATGTATATCAAATGGTTACTGCCTGGTAGTCAATCGGTTCACTAATAGCTGAGAAATTCCGAACATCAAAGTACCCAACAAAACAACACTAGCAACAACGGAGAAGGTGAAGTATTTTGGAGAAAACTTCACGGGGAGGCTGAGTTTGAATCCTCAGTCCAAAAGACTTCAACAGGAGAGTTTGGCATCTACCCATAGATGCGATGAAAGAGCGGACTGAACCAGAATATGAAACTGTTTCTATAGAAGCAGTTCATCATAGCATAGGGCCTCCCTCTGTGGGAGGCTATAGTGGTATAGCATCTCCGAGATTAGCATGAAGGAATTCTCAATTTTTAAATGGAATGTACCGGAACAAATATCGCAGTGAAACATCACAGTAACAGGAAAGTCTGCACAAAAACGCGCGTGATTCCCTTGCAACCCTGTTTGATGCAACTTTTCGAAGAGCATCCACAAGGAACTTAAACTTATCCTAATCTAATCATCAGGAACTTGAGGTGCTCAGCTCTCGGGATCCGATATCTGAATGCGCACAAAAATGCTGAACGAGGGGCTTTGTGTCATGACATCCATCGAATGCGAGCTATATCACATTTAATCCATCATCGGGACTGATCAGACAAAATAAAAGTCCATACCACAAAGGAACATCTCCGACACACAGATCTGAACACGATGAAAACAGGACATGATATGAGGACAGGACCGTAAGCCTTAGAAAATCTCAAATTGTGAATATTTTTGTTCAATAAAGCCAGCAAGCTCTGTCTGTCCATCTGCAGTTACAGCAGTTTATCGCACACCGGGAACTTGCTACAATTTGGTTACACTGACGTGATGCTCAGAGCAACATGCTCCATCTCTATAAAGGTAAGTGACGTCCGGCTTCGCACACGGATGGAATATCCCGTGACTTTAACAATGAAATACAAAAAAATGCTTAAGCCCCATCACACAACTGCCGTCTTGATGTCCCCCACACGTAACAACAGCAACAAGACACATTCAAAGAACCATCACAACAGCAAGAGCTCCATCACATGCGGCCAACTAACCTGATGCTGCCAAAGGAATCGTTCACACATGTGGAAGAGCAACAATTGGTTGCTAGGGTACTGAAGAACCCTTTGCACTAGCTGGAAGACGATCCCAACTATCAGGACTTGGTTGTACGTCACCACCTGCCTTATATCACGGGAACTACATATTTTCCCAAGAGCCATAAGTAAGGCAAGACTCAATTGCCCAAATTCCAAATGAGATCATAACTGTGGGACCGTCACTCCACCTTGGTTGGGAGCGAGACCTTTCGAACACATCTGCCGTTCTAGGAGTCACAGCATGTGGTTGCAATGCAACTCCACTCTGAGCCAGGAAAGTCCCCACAACAGCCCGGTCTTATCAGTGGGGTGAACAATTTGAGTCTGACTAGTCAGCACATGCTTCGACTCTGTCTGCAGCCATCTCGACACCCCCACAAGAGGGCTTGTCGAACTTTTTTTTTTTCCCCGGCGCTACATTCCGGGGTGAAGCTGGGCATCAACCAACATGCCCCACCAGCTAGCACGACCTCTCACCAGCTATGTCCACTGGGGCACTCGAAGTTGGTTGAGGTCCTTCTCCACATATGTGCACCACCAGGACTTCATCTACTTCGGCTCCGCGATAAATAGGGACAACGACGAAATCAAACGCAGAATCACTCTTGCCATCGCTGCTTCTTTGGGCTCAAGAGGCAATTGAATTATTGAGCCCTTCATCTCTTGAAGGACTAAACTGGCTTTGTATATATTCATTTACATCACTTGGGCTTCTAACTATCAGTCCAATCTAGCAACAGCCACTCAAACTTCACAACTACTTCAAATTTACAGAAGATTTAAGTTAGTGCAGGTTCCAATCAGTGACAGGTAGAGCGGAGCGTGACAAAATGTCAAATTGATGTAAGGAAATCTGAATGGAACATGGATGACAATATTTGTCATCGATTCGAGTAATGGCTAGATCCTTCTGCTGATGCGTACCAATGGTAACAAATATCCCCAGGACTGGAACGGAGATTCAAACTGACGTCCTGTCTCTGCCTTGTCTCTTCTTATCAAGACATTAGCTCCTTACAAAGTGAATAAATGTGGATAAGCCGCAGCAGGGACAATGATACCACCACAGCAGTAAATATACTGGCGACAAAGCAGATTAGCCCGAACCATCGTATAGTCAGCCACCCACGTCCTTATCAGATACGACGTCAAACCAAGGGAGTGGAGTAAATAAATTTGCCTCCCCCGCAAGCAGGGTTGAGTGCCACATGATTGATTTGTCGTTAATCACTGCGGAGCCCCAATCATCCCATAGGCCTAAGCCGGCAATCTTTCTAATGGCGATTTGCTTACGTCGAGGCCGCAACCACTTAATGCCCACATCAACCGAAATCCAATCAAATTTAGACAACTTCCACTTCATAAATGTCCCGTGTACGCCTCATTAACCACCCGTTCCGTCCCAGTCACATCACAGACCAGCGGCGTTTGTCATCCTTCAGGAACCGAGCCGGCGCAGGGAGGCGGCGAGACGCGGTGCCATCTGCTTCTCTGCCTCGGATTCAGTAAATCAAATAAATGATTTTCAGTGCCGCTGATTAATTGACGGCACTCAGGACATTCGGAATAGCGCAACCATAGCGACGACCGGGGGCAGGGGCAAAAGTGTATAAACCGTTAATTCATTTATATTTACATTTCCATCATCAGCCGTCACACATGGATAATGCGCGCTGACGTCGGCCATTTATCAAGAAAGCGCGCCGTCGCGTCCTTTGAACGCCCGTCAGGCAGTATGCCCTCGAAAGCACTTTTCAAAATTAGCTCACAGACGAGCATGGGGCCAGGAACGTGGCCGGCATATCATTACGCCAGAAATTGCACCCAATCTTAATTGATTGATGATCTCCGAATCGGGTAGGTCTGTGCATTGGCGTCGCGGCGCGTGCACATAACCTCAATAAGTCGGCGCTCGATTGTATTTAAGTAATCACTTTGAGGGGATTTGCGCCTTAATGAAAGGAGCTGTGTGGTGGGGTGGATGTCCGGAAGAAGGTCGGAAAGACAAAAACACATCCCACCCACATCTCGTCCTTTTGTTTGTCGTACTCCATGCCTGTCAAGGCTGCCAGCTTCGCTCTTCGTTTGATCTGCTCGAGTGTTGGCGACACCACCCGACCCTTGCTCCCGACCCGACATTGTTTTGGCGACTTCTGCTGGCGGAAGGGAGCTCTGGCCCTCCATTGTTGTGCGCTCATAAGCGTGGTATGAAAAATCAAATGTTTAGTCAGAGTTGTCAAGGATGTGCTTTGTGCATGGATGTTTGTTTGTTCGCTTGGCGGCAGAAGCTGCTTCTTGCCATCGCTCCGTTTGTCGACATTGCCACCACTACTGACGTCGTCGTTATCGTCATCGTCACTGAAAATTCTGCTCCTCTCAGTAGTCAGCGGATTAGGGAAATTGTGAAGAAAATCACGTTTTGACTTTTTGCTCAGAACAATTCATGGCGGTGTCTATCCCCGTTCGTTCTGCGCATTCAGTGTTCTCTCCGTTTCTTTGTTCTTCCCAGAAAGAATACCAATTACAACGGGGTTATGCGAGCAAATGCACAAACAACACAATGAAGAACAGGAGCCGTCCAACAATGGGGATGCGCAAATAAAGACGACGAATCGAGCTGAAAAGGGTGTTAATTGGGAAGACATTCAATGCTGGAGGTGACATGATGGGATTGAGTTGGCAAGTCCCTTCGCCAGAGTGCCTGACTCCTGAGGGGTACGCCCCAGAGCGGAGGTTTCCTTTAAAAAGGATCTCTGAAGGATTTTTTCGTATTTGCGTGTAAGATTCTTAACTGGTTAGTGAGGGAACAATGGGTGCGCGAAGGCGACAACCCGTTGGAATTTCTCCAGAATTTGACTCACAATCCGAGTGAGGCTTAGGGTCGAATAAATTACTGACTGCAGGCACCGTTAAAGTGCTTTCACACCCAGAGAGAGGAGTTCATTCTCACTTCACCCTGCAAATTCCTTAAACAGCACTTGCAAGAAATTGAATGAAAAGATCTCGTAGAGAGTTTGAAACCTAGCTCATCCTAGGCATCCGAAAAGAGGCACAACTCACGGCATGAGTGATGATCGAAATTTCTAGAATTTGAATTTATCAACTTTTCACGAGCCACGTAGTATGAGGCGGACATTACTGCAATCCAGGTTTGACAGGACAAGGTATAATGCGAAAAAAGGGATTGCGACATATATTACAGTTGTCACGTAAGGTGGCACGTATTAGGATGCGGATTCGTTGTGGGAAAGAGGCTAAGATCGAAGGTCATCGACTTCAAGCCGATAAGTGATTGCCTGGCTGTGATTCGTATCATAGGCAAATTCTACAACATCAGCCTGAGATGTGCCCATGCACTGACCAATGCCGCTGAAGACCCCATCAAAGAGCATTTTTATGACCTCTTGGACGGTGCCGACGGAGCCTGTCCAGAGTACAATGTCAAAATCGTAATCGGGGACTTCAATGCAAGAGTTGGTAAGGAGAACATCTTTGGCGGAGTAATTAGAAAGCACAGCCTCCACGCCACGACAACACATAATGGTTTCCGACTCAGCTGCCAGCTTCACCAGAGGCTATATTCTGGTACCACGGGAGTTCAGGAGCCCCTGGATCTTCGGTTTCAGCCTGACCGTGTGGTAGGCCCCCTTGTGGGAGTATCGTAGTGGCTGTGGCTTAATACCCATATCTCGGACACAGCCGTGGTTAGTGTACCGTCTGACTTGTCTGAATCTGGTTGTTCAGCCTACTGATTCAGGCCAGGTGGTTAGGGGACTTTCCCGGCTCAGTGTGAAGTTGCATTCTCAAACGCGTTCTTCGACACATGGAGCGGTAGAGGTTTAAGAAAGCTCTCCCTTCATACCAAGGTGGGGTCATTGTTCCTCAAGCATGATCTCATTTGGTACTTGGGTAACGAAGGCGTCAAGTCTTGTGTAATCTACGACTCTTGGTAAAATGGACCCCGTGATATCCGCCGGAAGGCATGTGATCACGTTTAATCAGATCCCACATCTGACCATTTCCTCGTGGCAGCAAGATTCAAAGCTCGACTATCCAAGGTTAGGAAGCTGCACCAACCAACCAAGAGAAGATTTGACATTGGACGCCTCAGCACACCGGAGATTGCCAGAGTCTGCGAAGAGTGAGAGAGACTCCAGTATGCCTTCATCGATCATAGACGTCAACAATAAGTGGTTGCATTGCCGCTCAGCCATCCAAGAGATAGCCGCATCCATTATTGGCTACCGACCACCCAGACACGCAATCCGTGGTATGATGGCTAGTGTGAGCAGAAAAAACTCGCTACGGACGAGGCATACAGTAAAGCGCTGCAACGGAAAACTAGGGCAGCGCGGGAGGAATATTGAGCTAGAAAAAGGGGGGAGAAAAAATGTCCACGCCTGAATAATAGGTCTCTCGCAGCATCTTAGCTTAAGGACATCGAAGAGTCTAGGCAACAAACAGCTCTTCAAAGCTGGCGGCGGTGTCTTGTTTCCTTCTCCCTATAGCAGACAGTTGCAACTTCATCAAGGAGCAAAATATAAGCAGGCTCCACATGTGGACGTCCCTTCCATCCCTTTAAATGTCACCATGTAACATATGCAAGGTCTCTCTTTGTCAGGAATGTTTTCATTACCTTCCCCCCTCCACTGCCACTGCTTCATATTCCAACTCAGAGTGATTAAGACACAACTCACAGAAGTTGTTTTGAGAATTCCTCAAATGTTTATCTATCATACGGGCCATAGTTTCATACCCATCCACATCCTTCATATAGCAGCTGAAGTTAATTGCCTTCCTTCCACCATAATCTTTCAATTCCAGAGAATGTCACCGCCTGCCCTTCGGCTGCCAAAACAATGTTCCCCTACAAGGCATATCATGCCCGGGCTACGCATAAGAATTCATTTAAATTTTCCTCAGCCCTTGCCCCCCATCCGAGTAAAGCACTTATATCTCAGAATGTTGCTGAACTCTCATATTCAGTTATCCGTCCACTTGACAAATTCCACAATCCTTTCAGACATTCATCAATTCCACCCACAGCAAAACAACGACAATGCGCAAGCCTTCCGGCCACCCCTGTACGGGCGCACACAGTGTACACTTCATTTGCAAATCAAATGCGAGAACCTCAAGGGTTCGTTAAACAAATTTTTCCATCTTCGCCCCCCACCGAAGTCCCGTCTCCAAGTGGGGACTCTGCCAAGGAGAATTCATAAGGACTCGAGTGTTGTCAAACAAAAAGTGGATGAAACTATCCCACAAGCCCGCCCGAATCATACTGCCACGAAGCTTGAGCTTCTAGTGGAAATTATTTCGTCCTCCAATTTCCATTGCAGATTTACAAACAATGGAGACGGCGCGGCGCATCCATGAGTACGGGCGGGGGCGCTTGACTCATTCGAGTCACCTGCCGACAAGTGCATGTAAAACATCAACAAATCATCTTCTCAAGTTGCTCCTAGCACTCCCCACCGCAGCAGCTCTGCAGCATAATGACGGTGAGAAGTTCATGCCAAGCCGCTGCCGCCAACCGCCACCAGTGATGTCTGCAGAATGTTGCTGTAATCAAAGGATCACGACGATGATGAGAGAACATTCTCCGACGAGCGCACGCAGTCACCTAGACTAGTCCCTAAATGGCTGCCGAGTTGCCATGTTATCCGGGGTGGTTTGAAACTCTCTCTCTCTCACTCTGTTCAAATCCGAGACGATGTGTTCAGTCGAGTGTTGGCCCGACGAATAACTTTCAAGAGTTGCTTCGGCCGAGTTGTGAGCGAGTCTGGGGTGCTGTGCCATTCACAAGAGATGGGGTTCATGTGTAATTTTGAATAAATGCATGTGTTCCCGGAAAAACGAGGAGCTATCCGGGTTCACTTCGGTCGTGGGACTCCGAAATGATATGCGGGTGCGTTTATTCGAAGTGCACCTGTGGCTGATGTTGAAGTTCGTTTCGCTGTTTTGTGTGCTCGGGGGGTTGTCACCGCCTTTGCACCGCAATCGGCTGCCATATGAGGGACAGATGTTTGCATTTCGTTACGCCATACTTCTTCTGCACTTTGTAATCGATTCTTTGTCGTGTTTTTAATGCCTGCGCGATGGTTGCTTTTGAGGGGTAACATCTTTTCAGAAAACTCCCACGCGCTTTGCTCAAACTGCGTCATCAGTGTGCTTGAGGGAACAACGGGTAGAAATCATATGGGTGACAGTAATTGAATGAAGCACCTGTCAAGTGTCCTTAATGTGAGTTTTCTTTTATTTTTTGAAAAAAAACTTGCGAGTTTTTGAGATGCGACAGGTATGGAAAAAGTTCACGATAAACCCGTTCATTAGGGAAAAACTTGAAGAGTCTTGACTGCGTACGACACCCATCGGCAGAGGTATGGGATCTGGATTAAGGTGTCCACTCTATACCACGGGTTCCATTTTCTAAAAGGTCTGAAGTTACGAAAAACAAAACACCTCCCTTAACCAAGTTCCATCTGAGATCTTGTTTTGAGGAACAGTCAGTCCACCTTGGCAGGAGACGAGGCCTTTCTTTCACCTTTGCCGTTTCTTAAGTCAAAGCAGCCCGTTGATTGGGCCACTACACATACGTCGAGGAGAATAAAAAGTCTGCAGAGCACTTCCTTTGATAATTTACAACACATATGTGTTTCGTATGCAACTCCACACGGAACCAGAGGCAAGTAACCATAACCCTCTAATATGAGACAATGGAGCAACCAAGCCGCTTTCTCTAACAGCCACCACTGCACTTCCACAAAGGGGTGTACTGCACGTTTGGGCTGAAATGAAAACGTTCAGAAGCTCCTGACCTCCTCTGGCATCAGGATATAGACTCTTGTCAAGGCATTGCTCAAAAGTTGGAGAGAGCTGAAAAGCATTTCTGGCCATCGTACATTCTGGCATACTGTTCCGAATGACAGCACCCACTGACGTACTAGTTATGAAGAAGCTGCTACCAGTCAAGTCACTCACACGCCTAGGCCTGGTACCATCCCTTGCATCAAACGGCTTTCATACCGACAGTGATTCTGATATGATTCATAAGTCCTGTCACATCCTCCGCACAATGGATCATGTAAGGATCTCTCAGTCCTCTATCTAGGTTCTAGCACTTTTGGTAATACAAATCAGTTTTTTCTTAACCGACATATTCACAACTCATTGGCAGTCTCTTGCAATTCGGTAACTTCCCAACGCCTTTCACCATTCTCCTCACACTCGTTTGATGCTTTCATGAACAGGAGTCGTTTTCATTCCATCGCACGTACGTTTAATCAAATCTCTCAGCGAGTGATGTAAGTGGTTTTAATTTCCTTACCTCTACAGTCGGCCAACACCTACCCTCTCATCAACTTGCACTCAGCTCTTATCAAGACTCTTTGAGTGCAGCCTCGGACTATTCAAAATGTCGCACTCTCATTCACAAAGTGCTCTCCAAATCCAGGGACGCGCGCAAAAAGAATATAATATCCTTGCCCAAAACACACCTTCAGAGAGAAAACGGATTTTTTTCCGATAATTGGAGCCAGTGGGTGCAACTCCTGACTGGGCACCGCAATCAACCAGAATGGATACGTGAACAAAAGATGAAAAGTGGATGCGTCCAACCAAATGACCCGCGGTCACAATCAATTCTTTTATATCGCCTCAAGATGCACCTTCCGCCCGCTGACAAGCAAACAGAATTCATTTGTGAGTGCTTTGCATTGGAACGCGATAACAATGCCAGTGCAGCTAACGACACGGCAGGAGGGAGGAATCCTTCGGAATGTTCAACCGCTCACGGTAACTGAACAACTTCTTTGAAAATTCGTCCCTGTCATCGTCGGTGAAAACTTCAATTACAGACGGACATAATTACGGAGCCTTGAAGAGGAATGTGGCTAGCAGAGGACAAGCCGGCGGCATCTGCTGCCTGGATGCTAATGGAAGTCATCATAATTATTTTGATTTGATGTGAAATTCTTCACGGGGCACAATCGGATAAAACGAGAAAACTGAGTTAAAGTTTTATCCTCCGCCATTTGCCGGAGGAGATGATGCGAGGTGGAGTGGATGAATCTTTGACTTTACTCCCCGGCGGCGGAAGTTTTGTGGTTTTCACCGCCAGAAGTCACGTTAAAGTTTAATGGGCTCTCGAATAAGGAGCCACTGCTGAGAGGTGACGGTGGGCGGGAGTGTCTCGTAGGTCCTTGGCGAGATGTGGACCGAACAACGATGAGAGGTGACTTTGAAAACAAAGCTAATTTCCGTTGACGTTTTGATCTCTTAGGGGAGGAAGGTGAAAGAAGTAAGTGGCTTATTGGAATTTAGAAATCGAATTCTGAGACAGATGGATGGATGGTTCTTGTGCGACACAAGTTTTAAGACACTTGTTGAGTCCTATACATGCATTGTAAGCCTTTAGTAACGGTTTTGCTTGCGCCACAAACTTCGTGAGACAAAGCTACAAGCTTCTGGTGTCTGCTTCAAAGTAATTTGTTTCCTTGGCGGCAACTTATTTTTCTTACTGACTCCGATTTTATAACGGGTGATCCAAACACACCATAAATATTTTCAGAGATGACAAGCAGCACCATCCTGATAGAAGCTGTTGAACTATTTTACTAAAAAGACCAGAGGTAAGGACCTCTAGCGGTAAGAAGTCAAGTAAAAACTATGAGTTGTCTTTTTGAACATCCTTTATTTTTGCGTTTGCACGTCTTAAATGCTATTAACTTGCTTATTCTACACTGATTCTAAAAACAAACATTTTGCTTATCGTGTAATAATGTTGTTCTGAAAGGCGAGTCTGACTCGAAAAATGAAACGAGGTGACTGCACCCGACAGACAGCGGATGCCGTCGTGTATTGATTTCTGCTGTACGTGCATGTGTCATCACTTTAAAGTCATGCTCACAAATTCTTGTGATTGATCACAATCACCAAATGTATTGTCCAGGTCCTTATCCTCTATTTATGGTCAAGAGTCCGTAATCATTTCGCGAAAGCAAACAACATTCCATTCCAACTACTTGGTCGACCTCTCTCCTTTTCGATGAAGTACGGCCCGATGACACCGCCCATAAGCTGCACTAAACAGTCACTCTTTTTGGATGCATTGGCTTTTCAACAATTACTCGTCGATTCTCACTTGCCAAATGAAGCATTTCTGCTTGTTAACAAGGACCCACTGAGGTAAAAGTGTGCCTTGTCTAAATCACGAAGTGCACGAAATGCATCTCCATGGTAAAGATGTGCATTTAACACATCACTCAATAAGTCCCGCCACTAACCAGTAAAAACACATTTTCTAGACAAAATTCGACTTTACTCATCAACATAGTTTCCTTCAAACCGACTGCTTATCTGACTCTGGAGTATAGTGGTGGATGCATGTTTCATCCAATGTGATAAACCGATACAAACAGTCCTGTTTGCTCTGGCAAAACAGCTCTCAGAATCATCGATACGTTGTTGTTTTTGGTCCATTGTGAGTAAATGCAACACCCATTTCGAAAACAGCTTTCTCATGGACAAATGTTCATATAAAATAGTGTACACACTCCCTTCTGACGCCATTAACGTATCAGCCATCTCACGCAACTTCGCATTGCGGTTTTCCAAAACGATTTTGTGAACTTTTTTGACGTTTTCATGTGTAACCACCTCAATTGGTATTCCAGAGCGTCCAGCATCGTTGGTGTCGTTACATACCACCGACAAATAGTTGTTTTTGATGGAGCAGATTCCCGGTAACACTTTTACATCCATTGCTGATATAGCACGGTCCCATCAAAAAGCAGTGTTTAATAAACACACGAAATTTTGTTTTTTTCCATTGTTTTAAAAATCGCAAAAGTAGCGTCACTTGAAGCACTGTAACTTGTAACTTAATAATCAAATTTTCATGCAAATTTGACAGATTTCACTTGAATGTTTGTACTTCCTAAAACTAATATTGATTTTTTGTTAATGGCGCCTCCTATTTTTCAGTCCCGGGACTTATTGAGTGATGTGGTATTTTGCATCAAAAAATTTGGCGGTAAAGTTTGACACAAAGTTAGCATCGTGCATTATGGCTGGACCAACCTTTACAAAAAATACTTTTATCGCTTTCGATAACATGCATTCGTTTCGAGAAAGAAAGTTTCAAATACTTCGACCTCTACGTCTTCCTCTAGGACGCTGCAAATTTCACAAGAGTTCAAGGGCATTAATTTCGAGCTTTCAGATTCGAAGCGCGGGCATTTAACACCTGTGTCAAAACATTTATGTGTGATAGCTTCGTATTTAGGTGGAAAACGACAAGTAGCTGTCGTTAGAGTTCTCCAGCATTTCAACGTGAATAAATCATTTGTGCCTTGAACCATAGTTCGTTACCATGATACGGCAACGTTGCAAAACTCGACAGAAGCAGAAATGTTTCGGAAAGTGAAGGCGAGCGAAATCTGCGTCGAAGTGTGATAGAAATAGTTTATGAGTCCAACATATCATTGGAACAAATGCAACACAAACTACAAAATTAGCTTACGCTTAAGCCTATAAGCGTAAGCTAATTTAGTTCTAATTTAGTTCCAAAAAGAACACCATTTAACGCCGCAACAGAAAAAGGTTCCAGTCGAAAGAGCGAAAGCGGTTAGTTTCCGAATTTGTTTTTTTCCGATGAGTTGCTTTCTGTTATCTACCAATATGTAAACAAACAAACTGACTTAGTTCAATCGACAGAAACGGCCTTCGAACGGTCAGAAGAAAGCAAGCAGCACCGATAGTGATGGTTTGGGTCGACATAACGGCTAATGGTCGCCTTCTACTCGTATTTTTGGATGGTGGCTTCAAAATTAATGCGACCGCATACCATGAAACTGTTTTAGGGGCAGTATTGAAACCTTAGAAAAGCAAACCATTCATTCGGAGATCCTAGGCATTTTTAAAAATACTAGGCATAGTCCAAGAAAACGAGCATGAGATTGGTTAAAAAACTATTTTCATTTCTTCTCCAGATTCAAATCCGTTGTATTTCTCTGTCTGGGGAATTTCAGAAGGCGAAGGTTGGCAGTAAAAAAAGTACCAAAATTTGGAACCCCTCGAACAATCACTTCGTCGGGAATGGTCCAAAATATTACAGAGCCACTTCCATGCAGCGTGCGATACACTTTTCGACCGTCTTTCGACCATCTACCACTTTGAACTTCAACTATGATATGTCATATTTTTTTACGACGCCAATTTTTTTATCATGTTATTGGTGACATTCAGACAGTGCTTATTGTCTATAAAAGGCATTTTAAATTTCTTCCTTCGGAGTAGACAAACAAAAACACTAACACTCCTCTGCTCGCGAGAAAAATACAACACTAGTAGCTGCTGCAGAAGTTGGGCCCTGTTTACTCATAACTGTAGAGCCATTTTATATCTTTAATTTCTTGTTCTTCTTTCCGGATATGGCAAGAATGTCGTATCTGTCAAGCGTGAATCTCTAAAATCATTTTTTTCCTGAGCTGCTTTCAATTGATGTTCGAAAAAAGTGACTTGAGAAAACATTACAAACTTTTTGGAATCGTTGTCAATATGCACTTGTCAGGCTCGAACCTTCTTCCAGAAATTAAGACGCACTCCCTCTCTCATATAGCGGTACAGCTTTATGCTACACCAGCGACATTTCATTTCAAAAATAGCAGAAAGCTTCTAAACATCCTTAAGGTTGGGAGATTTCTTGCTTTGTTCCTTTTTCAATTTGTCCCAATTATTGTTTTCGAATACCAAGAGTCACCACATTCACATTCCTCATAGTTAAGATAACCGAAATACCCACTGACGTCATATTTTCGTTTCACGCACTCCTCTCACTTTTCGAAAATATTTCCTGAATAGCAAATTTGACCCACAATTTGGCCAACAGCGTTTGGAGACAAGCGATTAAGATGATATTAATGACACCGACGAGGATATCATTCCATACCACACGAAACAGGAACACAGGGTGCGGCACGGAGATAAAATTTCCATATGAATGTGCACATAAGTCCACTTAACCCCCCCGTTCACACGTAACAAATCCGCATAGAGCTCCCTCGTTCGGTGCAGAATTCCGTATGCCACCACAAGACCTCTTCGAAAAGGTCATCCCAACACATGTAATCTCAGCTCAGCTCCGCAGAAGGTCCGCAATAATTACAAAGTAACCGTGATCTCCGTATTGGGAGTACAAGTGATTTGTGTAAATTTTTTCAACTCTTCATACCTTATCCTTAATTAGGTGCCGGACGCATGAGATGCCCCCCAAAACACAGCAGACAACGTTTGTAGGCAGCAGGTTTTGAACTGAGCTTGATGTGTTTTAATAATGCGTCCAGAAAGGACGTAATGTTGATTAAATTTTCCAAAAATACAACCACCCCAACCGAACTTGTCAATAACACCTTTCGGGATGAGTAAGTGACACTTTGGATTCATTCGTCCCCAGTTGCCACTGAAATCTGTCACAAATTCCATGCATAACAAATCCCAAATCCGGGAATTCAAATAACCGCAAGAATAGGGTCGTTTAACGGTAAATTATGGGAAGATGAAAAAACAGTTCCAAGACGAACAACGAAAAACGAAAAATGAATCGTTTACCTTGACGACTCTCCCACCACTTTCCACACGAACGGTCCTCCGTGCACAGGGACCCAGGATCAATTGCCACTGCTGCTCGCAAAGTTTCCGAGTGTCCCAAAAGAGAGAGAGAAAAAACGAAACAGACGAAAAAATCTGTGAGGTGTGTGTTAAGTTGAAATATGTACAATACATTATTCCACCCCGGGACATCCGTACGCATCGTAAGCCAAGCAGCTCTCACATCAAAGCCACCGCCAAAGTCCTTGTGGGAGTTGTGCTGTCGGCAAGTCATAGTGGGGGACTGATGAGTTCGCTTGCCGTGCAGCCAGCGAATGAATGAAGTCGAATTGAAAAGCGCCCCCATGGAGAGATGTTTTCATGGATTTACTTAAGGGCTAAGACGGGACATTTATCCCTTTGTGATGAATTCAGAATTTCGAGCTCGAGTCATAAATATTCAATGGGACGAAGTTTACCACATCATTCCTCACGCCAGAACACATAAATCCCAGCACAGAGAAGTCGACAAAAAAATGCTAATTAAAGGATCGCTGCGAATGCGTTCGATTGACCTCACCTCAAAGGGATATTGGGAATGTGACGGCCACGTGCGTTGGCGGGCGAGTGAATCGAGACTGCAGGGCATCATGTATCTAACAAATGCTGTGGAAGCACAGACGAAAGCCGTCTAATTGGTCGTTAGGTGGATGAATGCACTTGTCTGTTGGCTTACAATACCGCACTCACTTTTACAATCCCTTTGATGGGGATGCCACCTTCCGGGGATGTGTGGCAAAGGAATGCTGCGGGTCTTCGTCGGGGATTCGTCGAGGATTCGACGGAAGGAGAATAATGAGGGAGATGCCGTTGCAGTGGAAACATATGTACTCGTATGAAAGAAGTGAATGTAAGCTGCTTCAGTTCTCTTCTCAAAAGAAACCCAAGATTGAGGGTTAATGGCGGGTATGAGCAAATTGCATTAACAGAGACCGGGAAAAACGGGTAAAATTAACAATGAATTGAAAGTGATTCCTTGAAATTGGGTGGCCTATGTGGACTGCTATTGATTGTGCAAGCTATTGATCTTTCGCGGATTGAGATTTTACACTTTTGTCTTGTTTTTGGATATCGTTTGGAGGAACGCCTGAGACATGCGCCTATTCAAGCATCTGCAGATGGCTAGATTATGTACAGAAAATGGATAACACTAAATCTAAGCCATTGAGACAATGCAACAGAGGACGACTTAAGCTAAAATGGCGCTCACAAGTCGAGAAGGACCTTAACAGACATTTGGTGTAAAATTTGAGGCAGCTGGCAAGAGACCGGGCTAGGATTTAGAAAGATAATGGTGCTCAATGAAAAAAAAGAAGAAGAAAACGATTTGAAGGCCCTCCCCGAAAGATGAACTGTGTAAAGCTTTTCCTAGACAATAACTAATAGAGGTTGTGCCTCGAAAAAATGCCAAGTGTACTTGAAGCCAACCTGTGTAGTCATTTTCAACATAGGCTGCGCCTTAATGGACTTTGTTCAAACTTTATTTGGCCTTAATAACCGAATGCTTAATCCGCAACACTTTCAAATCTGTTAATTTAGGGCAGACTGTACAAAATAATCGTTTGAGGTTCATT
The DNA here is from genome assembly GCA_944738645.1 of Eristalinus sepulchralis. Taxonomy (NCBI): domain Eukaryota; kingdom Metazoa; phylum Arthropoda; class Insecta; order Diptera; family Syrphidae; genus Eristalinus; species Eristalinus sepulchralis. The sequence goes on along the minus strand of OX122885.1, from coordinate 30,763,546 downwards.
TTAAGAAAACTTAAATCTTTCAATCGCATGGGTGTAGAAAACGAGGAGGGACACAATTTGCTTCCAAATATGAAGCTTAATAAATCTGTGACTTGCTTTAGCAAACAAAACCGTTCCGTCGATGTTAAGTGAACAATGAGCACATGCACAGGTAAAAAAAATGAAAATCTAAGGAGTAGGACAAAATTTGGTTATGCAAAGATTTTGGTAATCTTTACACTGCCAACATCCTTATCCAAGGGAGATATTAACATCTTCAGTCTTGCAAGACTAGATAGAATAAATAAAAGAGGAAACACGCTACAAAAAAGACACTCAGGCTTTTCGAAATTATGAAGGCAATCTTATTTCTGACTAACAGGGAATTGTAAACCTGCTTGAGCATCACTTTCAGGAACAGCAGCATGGCCAAGGGAGAAAGAAGAAATCCTAACTTCAGCCAAGGTAGGAGTACACCAGCCCAGCTATGATAAAGTGGGCACAGCTACTTAGAAGCTAAAGAACAACAAAGACTGACAGTTATATTTTGGTTATACGCATGCACCAGATTATTCGTGAATTTTGGTAGGACGAAGGCATGCCCGACCATTGAAGTATCAGCTCCATATGTATTATCCAAAGAATAGTCGATCCAGCCTCATGCAAGAACCATCAAGGTATACTGCTGATAGTTTCCTACAAGTTCCTATCTGTTGTTCCACTGTTGGAATGTCTAAAGTTGGTTTGCACGGCACTAATCGGCACGTACCGGTGCAGCTTCTGGCTCGGACAGTGGACAAAATTTCCACAATAAGGTAAATTCTGGGAAAGACAAGCGAGTTACAAATCGATACACACCACCTCTTTATCGCCTTCAAGGCCGCATACGACAGAATATGTATACCACGAAGCACTTTTTGATGGTATTCAGGATTTCGAATTCGGGATCTCAGAAAAATTGATTCGACTGCGTCGCACGACGCTAAAAAATCACGATGCACAGTGCAGATAGGTTCAAGAACCTCAGAAACATTTAGAGCTTGTATCAGATTTCGGCAAGGAGGCGCGATGTCGTGTTATTTCTCTAATCCTTGACTGGAGAGTATATCGCTGAGGGCAGATGTCAACAGGGAAGGCACTTCTTTCTTCAAATCAGTTCAGCTGCTGGCCTACGCAGAGGTCGACATCGTCGTGCGTCGCCAGTGGCAATTCTAGAAGCTTTCACGGAAATTGAAGAACACGCGAGGCGAGCTGGTCTTAAAGTTAATATATTCTGTCACAAAAAAATCCAGCCATCATGCACCATCTCAGACAAAACGTCATTGTCACTATAATTTTGAAGCTGAACTCCTTAGTTCAGTCGAGTCTTAGAGGAAAGCCTTGGCAAGAAAACTTCTAACGCGAAGGACCAAGACCATGCCTTACCAGACAGTTATCCTACCACTCCTAATATACGGAGCCGAAACTTGGACGGAAAGTGAATAGTTTGAGCGGACTCTTGGGACCTTTGAGAGAAAAATTCTACGGCGGATATAAGATTCTGTCTGTGATTAGGGAGGAGGTAGAAATGGAGGAGAAGGCACAATCGCGAACTCTACGTAGAGTATCAAGATATGAATATAGTCTGGAAGGCAAAATATCATCAATTACACACGCTCGGTCACATCAGCAACGCTTCAATTAAGTGGGTTTTCGAATCCCAGCATCCAGGTTCAAGGAGAAAAGGACCAAACTTTCAGTATAAAGACCAAGTGGTCGTGGACGTTTGGATTTGGATAACTGGAAACAGAGTGCCCGGGACCGGCAAGCATGGCAACATCAGATTAGTCCATGGTTCTGCATGGGGTCCCAGTCTGGTAGCTAGTAAGTAAGTCTTGCAAGACTCTTTATTCACAGAGAGCTGTTATAAATGTCTAAGTATTCATAGGCAGGTACCATTTTGGGAAAGAATATTTTCGTAGTCATGGACGGCAAACCACCATCTGATGCCCTAACACACCAATCGCCTGGCTATTTCCTAGAATGTTACTTTCCACTAAAATCTTATCTTTAAATCACATGTAACAGCCCAAGCAAGATAATCTTTTGAATCCTCCTCACAAAAGTCTCCAACTCAAAAAAAAAATTCATATTCCACTGAGTGATGGGTTCTGTGCTTCCCACACTGAACTCCCTGCCCGTTGTACAGTTTCAGATTTCGCATAATTTTTGTCCTTCAAGGTACATCCAGAGTTGTTGGTTTTCCGATTCTGTAATTTTTAATTTTTAATTCTTGACAGACGTATTCACCAGCAGTTCCCACCGGCAAGCATTCTCCGCGTAAATCATATGCAAACCTAGAGAGCCACTGGGAGTAATTAATTTTTGAAAAGTTTTCCCTGAACCGAGCTTTTTTCAGAAAAAGCAACCGAGTGGAAAGACAATTCAATTTGTGCTTCACATCGATTTTCTCGAAAATATGGGAAAATATCTCATAAATGCCAAATTTCGTGTGGGGGAGCGCAGCACACAATATCACTCCCATTTGCTGTCCCATGCCAAACAGAGCGAAAACTAAAATCGACCCCCCACCCCCCTTGTGCCACACTGACATCATAATGTTACTACGGTCAAATCGTAAAATCATATTTCCACCTCCCTGGCACATTCTTTGTTGGCTCAAGCAGCAGCTGCTCCGTCTAGCCGCAATTTTCAATTTTCCTGTTAATGCCCGTTTGGCCAACATCAAGAGAAACTCTCCCTCGCACACACACACACGAGAAGGAGACAATGACTGTCTAACCCTTCCAGGCGTATCCCAAAAAATTAGCTCAACATCTGCTGCTTGTATGGTCAGTCGTAAATGGAGCAAAACAAAAAAAAAATCTGGTGACACATGTGCACCCGAACAGGGTCGACGAAGAGCAAAAGGACTAGGTAAATATTTTAATCTAAAAGCGTTTTATGTTCCGTTCGTTTTTTACATTTCAGCCACGGCTTCGCCTTCGTTTGCTTTTACTCTCCGACGCGCCACCGGGGAGTGCAGCACAAGCACCGGCACTCTGGTCGAGCTTATGGCAGTTCTGTTGAACTTATGTACATCCTAGGGCTGTAGAAATTCATAAACACAAGAAAAACACTTTTTTTGCCGCTCCCTCGCAAGAGGAAGGATATAGGACGTGCGGATGAATGAACTCAGACAAAACAAATAGTTTTGGTACCGTTTTCGCGGTTGGGCATGGACTTCATTGCTGCCCCGGTGTCCTGCGGCACTCGAAGTGGCGAACAGCGACTGCAAGGATACAAGAATTAATCCTTATCAAGGCGTACACGCCGGGTTTAGTTTACAAGGAAAACATTAAAACGGAAAAAAAGATTAAACTTTGAAACTTCCATCCAACCGCTGGCCATGGGGAGTGGGTTGGGGTGGATGAGCCCTCTACCGAATATCCTGGCACGGTGATGTGAATGTGCACAACAGGAAATCTCTTTTATTTATGTGTCAGTTGTTGGCGGTGTACCTATCACCCTTGCCCGACCGCTTTTTGCCACCACCTCCGTCCCGTGTTGGGTACACTTGGTAGTGGTTAACCCCGGAAGACTTGATCCTTTCATTCATTTTAATGCGGCTAGCACTCTGTTTCTCCACCGCAAATCGTTGTCGCCCCACAAGAGAGCGTTTTGGGTGGCGTACAACGCACATCAAGAGTGCAGGAGTGCAGAACTCAGAGCTCACCTTTTCAACATCACAATCTACGCGAATATCCTGGAGGATCTGGGAGGCGGAGAAATGAGGCCGTAAAGGTTTTAGGACGTATCACTTTCAAGCGGTTGGTGGTGCAGGCGTAAAGGACGTCAGCAAACGGGATACGAATCTACTTCTGCCCTCTGTCTTTCCTCATTCTCGAGCACTCATTATGATAAGTCTCCGGGAGGTGCTCCAGGATTTGCATCCTGAAAGCCTATTATCCAGATAGAGATTTCCTGATCTTCCCTCTTTTGCACACCCGTTGATGGTTTTTTATTCGTGCGTGTGAGTGTGTGCTTTCGTTGGCACCCCCTTTTAACACAAATTGCACGGATTCTACTTGACCGCCGGACTCCTGGTCCCCGGACAAGGAAAGCAAGATGAGACCTGTCCTTGATGCTTAATGCGATAAGATGATTCGCAGTTCGGTCTTTTTCTTCTGTTGTCTCAGTCTATTTGTGCCGGCAGTCCTTTAATCTCATTTCCAAACTGTCCTGGAGACGAGTCAAAGGGAAATATTTATCTAAGTCATTATACAAACGGCGACGCCGTCGCCGTAAGACACCGCCGGGTGGGTGGGTTTAAGTGATTTTCAATTGTAATCCGTCAAAGGTGTTGGCGGAGTCCTTAGCTTTCGAACTAAGTGCTATCATCGTACTTGTGTCGCCTCCCTGGGCACGATTATAATTATGAGTTTGTCGCTTTTGCGAAAATGGGGTTTGATGGGTTTAAATTTGTTCATCGTTTGTGCTGGGGACTGGTGAAGATGGGAGATGGGGATGATGTTCTTTCAAATATGTAGAAAAGGTTTGGCACATGAATACATAGTTGTCGGTAGATTGTCCATAAATTGCAAGATTTGCGAAAGATACAAACCTATGGCTCAAGTAGGCTGTCCCTGAGTATCCCCTGACAACCCTTCAAAGAGGACAGGTGTGTATTAAAATAAAGTGGGTCTGGGTGTTTTTGTCAATTACTTAGCCCTTCTAAGGGATTTTTGTTTTAAAGACGGAACCATTCTTCTTTAAACTTTTATAAAGTATGTAATGTAACAAACTGCACTGTTCCGCATAAAATGACAGACTTGTTACTTAGTCCTCACTTAGAGGAGTCGCGCCGTCCCGTGGAAATCGTTGCAAGACAGGAATATTTTTTTTTTTTTACAAGACAAAGTGTGTTTGATGAGCGATTTCCTATAGCACGCTGTCGATGATTCAAATTCATGTTTGTTTCCTTTACGGGTTCAAACTTGAATTTAATCCGTCTTTGGCAGCCTACAAAAAATGTCGCATTTGGGAATACCGCATTGACCGAAAGCATCATTCGGCATTTGTTTAATAAGTTCCGTTCGAAAAACTTAGGCCTCGAAAACGAAATTCGTAAGAAACCAAAAAGAGTTTCCGACGACGCCATTTTGGGCGAAGTGATGAGTTCAAACGCAGTGTTCAAAATTGATACAGGGTATTGTACACCGCGTAAGAGCGAAAGTTACAAACTCGAGTTTCACTCACAAATATATGGTTTCGTTTTCCTTTTTGTGATTATTTGCATTAAAAACAAGCAAAGCAGGATATGCATTTAAGTACATGTTACTAAATAAATACTTATCTGCAACATATTAATTTTAAGCTCGTAACAAATTCCACATAGAATTAAACAAAGAGACGCACATTTATCTTACCAAATCCAGTCACGCTGCGACAAACCGAATCCATCGATCAAGCGCGATCCATCTTTTGCCAACAGTGGGTTACTTTGCATTCAAGATGACTTAACGGTGAAGCTCATTCGTATTCTACATTGGAACTAAATAAATTTTTAATTTCAATTAAAGGTGCTAAGGTACCTAACACTGGTCCTTCTAAACTGTATGACTTTAAAAACACAGCCATTGATCATCATTTTCAATATATATGACAAAATCGTCAAATGTGGTAAGACCAGGGAGATAGTAAGCATTCAAAGGAATCTATGAAGGCAGCACTAACTCGCAGAAGATTCAAAACTTAAATCGTCTGTGAGTTAAATAGTTGTGAGGAGCCTTAGCAGGACATGGAGCGTGCAGCTACTACTACACAAAATTGGTTTAAATTGAACAAAGACTTGCAGGCACTGTGACCAGAAGAAGGGGACATTTTCTAACAATTCAACCCAGCCTTGCCTTAGCCAAACCGAGAACAATTAACGAAACAATCATAGCAAGGGACAACTTTCAGAAACATATCATCTAGGAAAAATGCCGAACTTATGAAGGCAGTACTGAAGCCGTAGATCAGTAAAAGAGGTAAAAGACCCCCTTCGTCGTCTTGTATCATCGCAATCCTTGTGTCGAGCAAGACACCCCACGGCTTTCAGATGAATTCAAGAGATAGGCAGGCAAACATATACATAGATGGCTTAAAATGGACGATGGAAACTGGAAGAAGAGGCAGTAAAAGGAACTGCGTAGTAATCACACTTGACTTGAAGAACGCGACAAATTAATCGCATATTTATCAATGCTTCTAGAGATAAAATGTACAGAAGCATATTATCATATTAATCAGGAGCTCCTTTAAGCCTCCGACGGCGGTACGAAATCGTATGAATTTACAGGGAGAGTGCCACAAGGATCAGTATTTTGCCACTCCCAGTACCCAAGACGATATTTCCAGTGTTACAAATGGCTTAAAGAAATCATCTTGTTTGGGAAAGAAATGAAAAAGAACTGGTTACGCTATATGGATCAAAAAAAGGAATCCGTCGTCATCACAATAAGGAAGTTGTTAGAGACCATAACGGGAACCACAACATGGTTTCCAGAAAAAAAAAATCTGAGAAAGATGATTTTTGCTTTGCTTAACTTCAAGCGTCGTCATATCGACGGTCCAGAGCAGGGCAAACGATAAATGCTAGCGAGAGTTGTAGGCTACATGAATGAGGGATACGGATATGTTCTGACATCGTGAATACAAAGTCGCGCATGAAAAGCGTCATGTCGGTGCGCTGCGAGTTGGCAGTGCACGCGAATCGGTTACTCACAATGCGATATTGATATTATCTTCTGCGGTATCTATCGATATTCGAGAATTAGAATCTAGAAGTCCTGATTACAATCACACAAGGAAGCTCCAATGAAGCTTGCAGCATAAAAGCCTGGAAATAACAATATAACGAATCCCCAAAAGGGAGATGAACGAATTCGAACTGAGTTGGGTAAATCCGCGGTACACGGCGATCTTACTTAGTTCTTCACTGGTCACAGTTTTTTTCTGGAATTCAAACGAGAGAGGAATAAACGAAAAGATTCCTTGGGTGGTTGTCTTATTCTGTAAGAACTTGACACTTCCTGACGTACGTAGTGACGATTTTCCACGCTAAATAAAATAGACAGAGGAATAGATCAAGAGGCAGGCAGACAAAAAAACAGACAGACAGGTGACAGAAAGGCGACAGACATGCGACAGACATGCGACAGACATGCGACAGACAGGCGACAGACAGGCGACAGACAGGCGACAGACAGGCGACAGACAGGCGGCAGACAGGCGACAGACAGGTGACATACAGGCAGGTAGTTAGACAATCGACAGACAGTCAGATAGGCGCAGACATTAAAACAGGAGCAGAAAGTCAGACAGGCAAGAAACAATCAGACAAGCGGCAGACAGTAATAAAGCCGAATGAGAGTCAAACAGACGACAGACAGAAGACAGCCAAATAGGCGACAGACAGCCAACAGGGAGAAAAACTGGGAGAGAGACAACAGATATACGGACGAAAAGACAATCAAGCAAACACACAAACAGACAGTTAGACGTGTGTCTATCTGTTTTTTTTTTTTTTGGGTAAAATGTAAATAGACATGTGCATCAACCCAATACCTTCAAATATGCTGCGACACACAACAGAATGCGTCCTCTCATTGACATCCAATTACTCCTTACGCTTCTGGCGACAGCAACATTTCATCAATTCACCCTGCAACCGTTTGCAACCAACCAACTAACAAGACGACTTTGATACTTTTAGTTTGAGCTAACTTTCCAATTGAAACTGTTTCACAGAAATAATTTTCAACCGGAAACTTAATGTCAAAGTCAGCCCGACAATCGACAAGTTCTCCCTGCAATCACTCTCGACATTTGAGCGCCAATTAAAATCGATTCCCTTTCACATACAGCAACTGTCACGCTGCTGTGCCCGCACGATCACTCTCTCTCTCTCTCTCTCTCTATCTCTCTATCTCTCTCTCTATCGTCATCTTGAAACTTGAGTTCTAATGGAAACCCCCCAGGGGTAGCGAAGCAACAGCACCAACTAGCGAAACGATTCAAGTTACATTTCTTGCCAATTTACGCACCCCATAAATTTTACTTGCCCGCTCCATTGTACGCCGCCGTCCAAAAACGAACGAAACAATTCCCAACTAAGGGTCCATTGTAAGTTCATTTCGTTCCATACGTGACCCGTATGCCAAGCAGTTGGCATTTCGTTTCGCTTCCTTCGACCTCCACACAACTACTTTGCGGTTAACTGCACAAAAAAGAGGACCAAACTCTGTCACACAATTCACCACTACTCAGAAAATCACGTGAAACTTCGACATAAGCAAGACCAAACGAACCAAGGAAACCGCAAAGAGGACGACCACCCGATGTGGGTGGGCGGAGTGAGAAAAGGGTATCAAGTGAAAATCACTTTACTGCCCCAAACCAGCCACGGACTGACGAATTCGCCATCCCAATACAGAATTAAATTTCTTCTACTTTCCAGAGCATTTGCTTCTGAGTGTCCTTGTGTGGGGTGGGTGGAGAAGGAGGGCGAGTGGGGAGTAGGAGTCAAAGTGCAGAACGTGGGTGTGCGTTCTGCGGGGGCGGCCTGTATTTTTGAGTTATGACTTTGTTACGTTTTCCATGCCGTGGTCAATGAATTTATGACCACTTGCGATATTGGAGTGTGGATTGTAACCCGACCTGTGCACTGGGGTTGGGGGGAATAAGAGCGCGCGGGGATAGGCTATGGGGAACCCTGCTTATTTAATTAAACCCCACATGGAAGTGAGTTTCTTTGACGATGAGTTTTAGGAACTCACCCTTTTCACAACGAAATGCATGTGAAGCAGCTGTTGACGTCTCGTTCTGTCACTGTTGCGGAACAGTACGTACACGTACATATGTACATAACAGACATGCAATTCATATACCCGTACCGTGCCCTTGCCCACACCCCACACACCAAGCATGAGCACTCCTCATACCACCTTTGCGTTGTCGCCTCCTAAGTAAAACAAGCATTTCATTGGCAAAAAGGACTCTTTGAGTGTTGTCAGCAACTCCGAAAGGGTGGTGCTGCGAAAAAATGGAAGGTGTTCAAACCGAGAATCGAACATGGAACCATTGGCGTGTGAGTCGACGCATTAACCCACTACGGTATGACCAGCGTAGATCCATCTACCTACGAGCAGATACTATGAAAAGCCGGTTTAGCCCGTTCCATCATTGTCCACATTGACGCCAATCCGCCATCCACAGTTCAAACGTCATGCTCAGCATATGGTGGGACTAGACGGGTGTGGTGTACTATGAGCTGCTAAAATTAGGCCAAACCATTGATGGAAAACGTTATCGAGTACAACGAATGCAATTGAGTCGGCCGGAGCAGAGACGACCGAAAGGCACGACAAAGTGATTTTGCAACATTATACCTGAACTCCACGTGCGTGTAGCGGTCAAAAACTACCCCGAAACGCTGCGATGGGACGTCTATCCCCACCAGCCGTATTTACCAGACCTTGTTCCTTTGGACTACTGGCTTTTTCGGCGGATACAAAACGATTTGGAGGGTCACCGGTTCGGGTGAAGGACGGCTGAATGATTAGATCAATGACAGAGAGGTTGTTAAAAACTTCCCTCAATTATGCAGTTCCTGTTGCGAAGTGCGTTGAATGTGTCCTCTGCTGCCATTCAAGATATTCATTGCTTCCTCCAGGAACTCCTCAAGAAAAGGGAATCTTGCAATGAAGAGAAGCACATCCTCACGCTCCTTGAGATTGCACAACTCGCATTAAATTGGGAGCTCAGGTCAATGCGGTATTAAATGTCAGTTGAACAGTTCGCCTCTTATTTTAAAAATTAAACTTATTTTCTCTACTATTTGAAAAATAAGTCCCTTCTTGTAGGTTGTAATTCATTTTGCTTTGTGTGGGGATGACTGAGCTTCATTTTGTGCGCTTCTTTCCAATGAGGTGTAGATCCTGTGAGCTCTTTTCGGGTCCGCTCAATTTCGACCAGGGCATTGACAGACCTGTTGTCTTAAGTGGGGCAGAGAATAGTTCAACGGTGGTGGAAGTCACTTTGGCGATTGAATCGCTAAAAGTTTGCAACTCCACCGGGGCTAGGATTGTTTCACATTGGGAGATTTAAGTGTAAGTCATCTTTTTTTCGTAAATGGCTTAGTTGTCCTCACATCCTCCCAAACGGAACACCAGCACGCCCTCGAAAAGCTTGTGACCGTATGTACTGATGTTGCAATGCTGGTGATCGTGGGCAAGTCCGAAGTAATGGTAATTTTCAAAACGTCTGTTCAATGCACTCTACATGTTAGTGGAGTCCCCTTGAAACAGGTGAATGAGTTTGGGGTCTTTTTCACGAGTGATGGGAGGAGCAACACCCAGCTTTCTTGTAGGATTGACCAGACTAGATCAATTTTGAATCAGCTTCATAGACCAGTAATAATGATGGCCGAGCTTGGTGCCAAAGTCATGTAATCAGTTTTAAGCTTGTTCCGGCTCTCACCTATGATCATGAAATTTGGGTAAAGACGCAAAAAATAAGATCGCAAGTACAAGTTGTCGAGATGAGATTGTGATAGGTTCTCGCCAGGATAGGCTGAGAAAGAGGACAGTGCGGGGAGAACTTAATGTTCAGCAGCTACTTCTTTGGACGGAAGGGGCGTTATTTCGTTGGTTTGGTCACATGGCACGGATATCCCCCTCATTACGACTTCCAAGGCGTGCCTTAAATGCAATTCTATCAGATAGGCAACCGCTCGACAGACCCAAGTCTAGATGGTTGGATCAAACTCAGAAGCTAGTCCCAAACGCACCCAGGTCGCTTGGGAATAGCTCCTGACGAGTGAGGAGGATCGAGCGGACTGGAGGTCTCTCGTGCGTGCATTGCCCCGCGACCTCCTTAGTGGAACATTCGGGTTAAAAATGATCATGATGATGATGACGACTTGAAGCCACCTGCTTCAATGCTGCTTCGGAAATCATTCCCTCTGACAAGGACTCAAGCAAGATTGCAAATCACCACCACAACCAATCAGTTCATCTCGATATGACGCCACTAGATTCATTCGTATCTTAAAAAACTGTATCACCATTTATTTAATTCACTTTGCATAAAGGGCATGAGAAAACAAACAGAATCACACTTATCATTCCGTGCAAACCAAATTTCTTAAACAAATACTCCTTCGGGAAGAGTTTCTGTGTGCTCGTCGTCTTGGCAAAGCAATCTCGCTCCGTCGTTCAATCATCGTCATGCGCCCCTCCGCAGATAAAACACATGACAAACAGCTCATCAAAGATACATTTATCATTCGGGTACCCTTGGAAGCGAATTATCATCAAGGCCCGCCACGTCGCGCCGTTTCTCGCTGAATTTTATTTTTACATGTCACACTTAGGAGCTTCACCGTCGTGAAGGAGGCGTCGTGCACGTCGAGGGGCGGTGAAAAAAAACGAAAGCCTCACATAAATAAATATAACAGTTAAAAGTAATTACTCCGCGCCACGCGTTTAATGATCGTTCGCTAGGATTCACATCTAAGGATTTACGTGAGGAGTAAATTAAAAATCAATTATCTTAATGATGTGGCGGGGACGGGCCTGTTATCCTTTCCGGAGACAACGCACGCCACCGCCTGCAGACAAAGTTTAATATGCTTTTTATTTAAATTTAATTCCCTTTAATGCCGTACCTTACGCATAAACGTGCGGAGAGTCGTTGCGCCGGCGAGACGACGACAGCAACGTGTCCTTGCAGAGGTGAGCTTTGAAGCGGTTACTGGCACGCGAAGGTGTGTGAGTGCACATTAACACGGTGTGAAGCATCAAAAAGTCAGTTTATCGCTTTCTCGATACGCAGTGACGCGTGTTGAGTGTGATTTGATTATGTGGAGTCAATGGGCGCGACAATATATCCTTAGAGTCGAAAATAATGGAGAAAGCTTTAAGGGAAATTTTCACATTTATTCACTTAGGCCTGAGAATTCATCGAATGCTGGAAAACATGTCCTTTTATCCACACGTCGTACAGACGAATGAGTTTGAACAAGTGTTGACGAACGAGAGGAGTTGCCTAGTTTAGTTTACACGATCTACGCATAAAGCATACATTTTAAAGACTCTATGGCTCGGAGTCACATTATCTACATATATGGAATTAGCACCTTGCGCATTGTATCCGAAGACGCTTGACAAGGAGCATACCGCCATACTAGGCATGCCGCCAATGCTTAAAGGCTTCTCCTCCGGATGCCATCAAGGTAAACAAGACCAAAAATCATTAGCAGAACTTTCCCTAGCTTCTAAAAACATCCACGATTCCGCACCATTGCTCAGGCCTGGGATGATAAAGGTGTTATACCAGGCCAGCTTAGTCTCCCAAGGAAACAGTGACTGGCAAGAGTGGTTCAGCGTTTGATTTCGGTGTCAATGTATTGAAATCAAACGTAGATAATGTCTACCGAGATAGATAAACGTCGTCTACCGCCTTAAAGAGATGGCTAGTCTGGTGTTCTTTCCGAGACGTTGATGGTGTGCGTACGTCCTTGATGACAACATACACTTTGTTTTTCGCTCGTTTATCACCAGAGCTTTTTTCCGCTTCCATTTTAATCAAGGCAAACGCCTTATTGATAACTCCCTATGTTTGTTTAATTACGTCAACGTCATCCGCGTAACCCAGCAGTTTTAGACGATCTGTCTCTGGTGTTGATTTGTGAGTTTCAGACGATCTTCTCAGGAATTCTCAGGATCTTTTTAGGAATTATGTTGACAAAGTCACAATCAAAGCCCTCGGTGAGTTCGTTACAGTTGTTGATCAACCAGGGAGACTTCCTTATCGTCATCCTAGACAATCTGACGAGGTTTGCTCATATGCCAAACCTAGACGTGTCACATCTCTTTACAACCTTGAAATCGACGAAAAGGTGGTGGGTGTATTTCTTGGGTCTTCTCTAGGATGAAAATCGTAGACTTCCCTGGCTGAAAACTTACACCGATAAAAACCTATAAGAATACTCTTGGACGGGAAATTTCGCTTGATATGTCCTCAATCTAGTTCAAATACACGCGTTATAAACGCATTTCAATAACAGTTATCGTGCCTGAAAACCTTTGGCCAATATGCCCTACACAGGTCAGTCTTTGCTGCAAAATTACATCTCGAAAGCATCATTGCAACCAAGACCAGCAGTTTTCTTTTTCCTGCTAATCGTAAGCTTCAATCTGATATATTACTGAGGGTCGTAATTTGGCTCCTTGAAGGAAATCACTACAGAAATCTTGAGTTAAGAAGTTCTCCAGTTGCTTTAATTTTGCCTTTTTCCAGGCCTAAAACTAATCCGTTATACTGTCAGCCAAGAATTTGAACTTCAGTTCCCTATCTATTTGCAAGAACACCAACAAGCGCTGTTGTGACAAGCAGCCTGTACATCATCTCTCGCCACATCAGCCCCCATAGCTGGCCAACTGATTCGATCAAAAGCGGGGCACTGACAGATGAAGTTCTCTGCATTGCCATAGCAGAGGTTTCGATCACGTAGGTGCTTGGAGACTGTGTAGGGGCCTGTTGTAGGCTTGTATGTCGACTGGAGTATTTTCTGTTAACATAAGTTTTGCTGAAAAGTCGGATAAGTTTTACTCCATCGGACGTAAGGATAGTGGGACATTTTAGAACTAGTTGAGTCAGACCTGTCAACGACTTCCTTCTCCTAAAGAGAACAGCTTCGGTTTAAGGAGAATTAACAGAACGACTATTCTTAGAACATCAGTCATCGTTTACGTCGAGAGAAGCCTGTGTTTTTGAACCCATAGCCGCTAAGCATTATCCGAGAGATACTACAGCTACATCATCCGTATAGACTTGAGCGTTGTTCTCAGAACCATTGAGTGGCCCAGAAAAGATTCCAGCAGCACACACCATAACAGGGAAGATAGGTCCCCACCCCCATCAGGACCCCGACATAATAAACTGTCTGCAGTCCGTGCCCACAATGTCACATGCCATCAAAAGTTTAACAGTCAAAAGCAACACTCTTCCTCGTTAAAGATGCTTTGCGTGTGCTCCTTCTTATCAAGTCCGTACTCAATTCTGACTAAAGTAGATTTTAAAGTGTAGTCTCGCTCATAAGCATCTGAAACAGAGGCCTTTCCAAGCTTAATAGCAAGAACGAAGTTAGTCTTATTGACTTTCTCCTGTTACTTTCAAGGACACAACTTCTACACACATCACAGTTCACTGAATTAGATTTCGAGGAATGCGGCGAACATTGAGCCCACCAGACTCTTTTCTTTCATTTTCCGCTGGAAGTGTCGCTGAAACCTTGTCTGTAAACTCCCGCAGTCGCACAGACCTTCGCTGAGCCTTTTTGTCAACATGCAACCAGGCACTGATCCTTGCCCACTGAGTTAAGTTTTCAAATCCATCATCGCCACCACCACCACTACCTGCAGCAGAGGATACTTCGTTCACTCTATGACGAAAGAGTTCGATATGCGAAGCGGATTAGAGCTCATGCGAGGTCCTTCTGAGGAAAATCCGTGATTGTAGAATTGATTGCGCATTCAAGCTCCAACTGCTTTCCTCTCGGTAGGAACGCGATCAAATCGATTGTCTGCTCGCTGCAGGACGTCTCCATTTTCATGGTTCAGCAGCCAATGGCGACGTAGAGAGGTAACATCAAATGTGAAATTTCCTTAAATTCAATTTCCAGTCAGTACATGGACATAGAAAAGTGATGCTGGACAGAGTGCAACCCTAGCCAAACTCCCATTGAATTAATGCTAATCTCTGGGGAATCATTTATCTGGCCTGTGGCCCACGGGCAGTGTTCCGGGGAAAATTCATTCCACAGTTGAGTTTATTTAAATGCTCCCCACCGATGCGACCACCAGGCACAACCACTGCCGAGGCCACGATTCAAACGGTTTAAGCTGCCAACCCAGCAGATGGGTATTTGAGGATTCGATGGCCAAGTGGAGATAGGAACAACTGTTTGCACAACGAGTTTGGGAATCTGCAAGAGTTACGTGTTCAGGAATTCCTTCGGTGTGTGAGGGAGGGCTGGAGGCAGACAACGAATGAAAATAGTTTTAAGTTGTGTTGGTTTAGGCAAATGCTCGCTGAAAGATGAAGAGAGTTGGAGGCAGATGGGTTTTGAGGTTGATTCCAGGATTGTGTGCATGCGGATGTCCCTTTTTTCGGTGTCCGCAAAGCGGATTAGTGCGAATCGATGAAATGTGGTTGGTTTGCATTTGAGCAGATGAACTTTGGTAAAGGTATTTTCATGGGAGGAGCTCATTGTCTTCACTAGAGAACGCCGAGGCTTAGCCGTGGGAGGAAGTTTTGCCAAAGATCAAGGGTCCAACAGAAGAAGGAAGACTCTGAAATGGATAGCGGAGAGGATTACGCCAAACGATGATGTTCCCGTACGAGCATGTGCTGCAATAGATTCGGGTTCTGTGTAAACTTGGTCTTCAACTAGAGATACTAGTCAGAAGGATTAACAACTGCGACTGGATGGGAGGGGGGGCGCGCGAATATTACATCGGCATGTCGATGCCGGATGTGCCCTAGAGCTTTGACGTGGATTTAAGTTTGATATCGCTGGCTGTTTGATATCCTCATGGAGTTGGAAATGCAGTGAACCCTCCTGTAGTTGACAGTGGCGCTAAACTGTAAGGGGTGGCGCATATGGGAGGATGAATCCTAAGTATCTGTCAAATGTATAGATTAGGAGCTTACTGTCCGATTGCATGTTTCCCGTTTTTGTGTAGTATCAACCCTGGCATTAACTGACAAGCATCTTTGGCATTTTCGTCGATTCCTTCGATAGAGGATGGTCTCCATGTCCCTTCAGCTGTATGTACTAGCTGTCTGCTTTTGTACCAAAATATCTTCATCTGAAAGCCCTCTCTCGGTTGACAAAGGGGGCTCTCTTTGCTGTATGACGTAGAAATGTGGGCATTACTGATAGTGGT
The DNA here is from genome assembly GCA_944738645.1 of Eristalinus sepulchralis. Taxonomy (NCBI): domain Eukaryota; kingdom Metazoa; phylum Arthropoda; class Insecta; order Diptera; family Syrphidae; genus Eristalinus; species Eristalinus sepulchralis. Next base: position 30,747,590 of record OX122885.1, on the reverse strand, counting down.
TAGAGGAACCATGATCCTTTTGACAGAAAATTTCTGTGCCGTGATTTTTGGTCTTGTTTCAGTTCACGGCATCGTTGAAGAGGAGATTCAACAATGTGCTCTACAGGTTGGTCGGTGGCAAGCGCCTGGTCGAGTGTACACTGCTTAGGGTGTCCAGACCATGTAGGGCGTTTGGAAAACACGCAAGACATTTCATCGGTGTTTTAAAGAGTCGAGCAACTTGGCTTGTGTTCGACACTCTTGTCTTGTCTCTGCGGCAGGCGATAGCCTCTGGATTCTATCCAGTATAAAGTATTTTTAGCGCCACACCAGAGAGTGTGGCTCTACTCAAATTTGGGCAAATAGAGGTCTTTTCCCTTGTATCCAAATCAGAATGTGTTAAATATTGAATGCTTAGTTTGCAGAAACCGCAGCACTTTTAGGAAACCTCAGTTATGTGATCGTTCTCCTTAATGTTGAGTTGATCCACCAACCGAAGATGGAAAGTCCTTGGGTACCTTGGCAAGTGCCATCGATGGACAATGGCTGAGTGATACTAGACAGCATTTAGTTTTGCCTTTGTATTCAATTTGCCGTGGCGTAGTGGATAAGTGCGTCGACTCACACACTGAAGGTCCAAGTTCGATTCCCGGACAGGACACCTCGAAGTTGTCACGGCACCACCCCTTTCGAGTTGCTAGAAACACTCAAAGCGTATCCAATTCCCTATGAAAAGCTCCTTAAATCTCGGAGTCGGAAAAAAACTGTTGGTCCCTTCTACTCGTGGGAGAACAGTAACACGTACAACACGAGTAGAAGATAGGCCCTGCAAGGGCCCTCAAATTTTATTATTATTATTAAATTCCACTCTTTTGTTTGATTACGCTGTCAATGTCAAAATTTAATGTCCCCAACATACGCACCCTTTCCAATTTGCGATCAAATAGGAGGAACATAAGCCAAGGAACTGAATAGTTGGGGCTACCATCGTCAGCAAAGGAGTGGATTGGATTAGACGCAGCAGGCATGAGATAATTTATTAAAGTGAGAAAGAGTATCAGAGACAAGGTGTAAGGAACACATGCACTTATATGATGGAACTTGGACGCATGGAAAACGATTTGTATTATAGGCAACTTCTTACTCATAGAAGAAGAGACTGATCAATGCCACGAGCACAGATCTTCGAAAAGAGAGTCCGGTGCCAGACTCTGTCAAATGCCTTTGAAATATCAATTGGCACAACTTCTTTTCTCCTTCCTTGTGAAAGGATTGGTTCGCTTCGATACGCCATCTTGTAACCAATAGACCTGCTGCTGCGAAAGTGGAACGCGCCGTTCAATAAAAAATCTTCACGATTCAAGGTACTTAATAGGCTAGCGGCTTATCAGCGCCTCTATGGCCCGAAGGGACGTACACACCATTGGTCGGTAAGTGGTGCTGGACCAAGATTTTGGAAAGGCTAGACATTCTCTGACTAGACCTTGCAAAAGGAACGAAGTTAGACTGTTTCGGAGAAGCGAAGTTAAACAGTTATGAGTCGGAAGAAGAAGTGGATGACGACGGTTTGCCCGTTTTAGGGACGGGCTGCATTTACTCGGACTGGACTTCTTAACGGGAACAAGTTTAGACTGTTATGTGTCAGCAGGAAGTGGCAGTATTGGGTTTGCCCATTAAAGTGATGGATAGGACTTTCTTCGAAAGAGCCCTAAAGAGTAGGACAGATACAAAAGCTTACACAGTGCCTTTGCAAGCGTAGAAGATCACCGCCTTAGAGGAATACCATCCGGACGTTGAGATCTCTAAAGACTCTTGAAAAGACCAGGAATAAAATTGACGGACCTTTGGTTGAAAGGTTTCTCGCACCCACTCATTGGCATTTATTTCACTCTCTGCGAAATTCTCTTTGCTTGGCCACTCAATAGCTTGTGGCTTGGTGTGGCGTTTACTTGGAACCATAAGTCCAAATTTTCAATCACCGAAAAAAAAACCTTTTATCATTCGACCATATTCCCCACCCCAGAATTGACTATAATCTTCCCCACCCCTTCCCCCCCACACTTTCATCATCACTCAGACTGGATACGCTGACACATCTTCATTCAAAGGTAAGTTTTCTTTTAAGTCCTGATAAATTCAAAGCGCCCAGCGTGGCTGCAACACAATACTCGACATCACTAAAGTGTCACCGTTCATTAAGCAATATCTCACACAATCCTCATTAAAATTTGCTCTCAATTTCAATTCTGCTCACAACGCACATCCACAGCGTGTAGGAGGCATTCCACCAAATCGCATGCATCCCTGCCATTGTTGCGGTAATCAAATATCATTTCAACGCATTCGCATTCATTTACACAGAGATAATAAAGTTAAGCAACAAATGCATTTCAGGTGCATTTCAGCGTATAAATCAACTTTCCCCCACAGCACGCAACTAAATGCAAACCGTTAGCGAAGCACAATGTCCAAAGCGTTCGAATACAGACACCAGCGGCAGCGGTTGATAGGTTGAACCGAATTGAAGTTGTTAAAGTGCGACCGAGAGAGCGATACGAAGCGCCGCCTCACGCCCAACTAAATCAACCCCTAAGCCAGGCGGGTCGGGTTAATTCCATTATTTAATATTTATTGTGTCCAGCAACAGGATCTGTTATGCAGTATCCAGCGCACACACAAGCATATCGGATGAATGAAATAGCCACTGCTCCAAAAGAGGATATAAGTCATCAGGGCTCGGTGACCCAACATAACGCTGCAGCATCCTCCGTAGCTAAATTGAAGTTTTTCCAAAACAGTTACCGACGGGCCACAACGTCCAGCGACGTCCGATGCGGACGGATGGCAGATTAGGGACCGACCAATGCACTCATAATTCATTTAATTGAGTTCGGTGTGCCGCCTGCCGCCGACGATGCCGGTCGAAATAATTACGATAAATAATTAAATTTTATTCCACTCCATGCATGCGCATGGGGGTGGAGGTGGGAGTGGGTCCGATGCAGAGGCAAGAAATTTATATTAATTATGCCGCTCCACTGTGAATGCATTAATCTCAATTGACATCGGTTCGGTTAAGGTGCATAAAAACGTCCCTTTTGTGGGCTATTCCGCAGACGTGATTTTCTAAATTCCGTGCTTAATCGAGAGGACCGCCACGCATGGGTGAGGACGGCGGTATTCCATTCACAGTTGAGTGGGCTTAAAATGGACCAACACGCTGACTGACACTAGGATGCAGCCAATGTGGAATAGGGAAGGTTTTGGTTATGGCCCCGTCAGGTAGGATGAACGCCTACAATGCCTTATCAACCATTTGGTGGATTTTGCTTGTTCAAAACGAAAGATGGCCCAAATCCTCCTATTAGGCAGAATGCTCCACTCAATTTGGATGATGGTAAACAAGAATAGCAATTTTGAAACTGAACTCAAACAAAGCTCCTGGAGCGGACTGTCCGCAGAACTGTTTAAAGCCGATGGAGATGACTTGGTTGGACGCACGCATGTTAGAAGAAAGCATGCCCAATGAGTGGAATCTCAATATGTCGTTTGTCCGATCAACAAGAAAGAAGATCTCCTCGATTGCCTCACCTACTTAGCCTCAGGGACAACTTTTTGCTGCCTCGAGGGGGTTAGTAGAAAATATTATTTTCCGGAGAAGCAATCTCAGTAAAAATGAGCGAAGAAAAGTGGCGTACTTACCCTTAATCTGCTTTCTCCTACATTCTGGAATTGCCTAGTATCCTGCAGACATTTCTAGAACTTTTCTAGAAAATGCTTTTTGGCACTTACACTTCTGAGAGAGACATGGTCCTGTTATACAAAAGTAGCAAAATGAAAGGATTAGGGACAGGAAAGACGAAAAACGGAGCGTGGAGTAAGGAAGAAAGACGCTTGATTAGAATTATGGCTTTAAGCTCGAGGCTTGGCCTTAGTTGCATTTAGATTCATCAGTAATTCTTCGAAAAATCATCTCCAATCGCGACTTCATTTCGATCGATGGCGTCGAATGCCACGAAACAAAAGAAAGAAACAGGCATGGAATTGGCTAGAAAGTCAGTTCACGTTCCATGTCCATCACTCACGTCTGACCCGCAGCTGCATCACAATTCATTCAAATCTTACTTCTTCTTGTTCAAGCAAAAAATAAGGCAAGGGATGAAATGAGACATTTGACCATGTCCGTTTGTTGTCCACTGTTGTAAAAAGTGACTATGGACACAGGTGTGTACACCTCACTTCACCCTGTAAATAAAAGAATAAGAGAACTGCTTATCCTCACGGACGCCTGTTTGGACCCTGAGCGGTTTGGCTCCCGAAGTCCTACACCAAGTCGCAAGCTAAGCCTGCACAGACTTCACCACGCAGAGAGCATTTTACACCCACTTTCTACAGAGGATAATTTTCTCTACCGGCCGACAAATAGTTCGGTTCCCTGCGATAGTAGGAGCTTCCCACATAGCTTGGTCTGCAATATCAAAGCCTCAGATCTTTTCACAAAGGGGGGAAGTAAAGGAAATTTATAAAAATTTATTCAGAACTTTAGAAATACATACATAGAAATACGAGGGCTGGCCTTGAAGCCGATGAAGCCGTTAAGCCGATGTCAGAAATCCGAGTCTGACAAGTAGCCTTTTTTTATATCTTTATATAGGAAAGGGCTTCCCGTACTAATCGGACATCCTTTCCTTCAAGTTGTTCAAGTTCAAGTTTCAACCAACTGAATGTTGATTATCTTTATGTGATGCATATCATCCGTGCGCTGTCTGCACCTACATCTACAGGAGAGGCCCCCTTCAATCCCGAACGAACAGAGCGCTCCTGCTGCAAGATGGTTTCAACCCCAGCTTGAGAAACTTGGAGAGTGTTGGCAAACTCGATGACTAGGAACGAACAGAGCAATTCCGAGGGGAAACCTCTTCAACCCCGGCTTACAAACTTACTGACAAGCGTTTCAACTACTAATAGCGAACATAGCGCTCCTATGAGAAAAGCTCTTCAACCCCGGCTTGACAAACTGATCGAGAAGCATTCTAGAAGCAGTGAATCCGTTCTTTATCTGCTCTTATTCTAGGGTGAAAGGCCCGTCGTTTCGAGCTTGTCTTACTCCGTTCAGCAACTTTAAATGAAAACCTGTTGTCGCCGACTGGCTTGGAGGAGAAGCCTTCCGACTACGAACGAACGTAATGTTCTCCATCTTAATGCCATGCCTTCCACGCGTCCATTGTCTACACTTATTCTAGGAAAGAAGTGCACATCGACTCGATTGCACTATTTAGTCATTGAACGGGGAGAAGGTAGAAGACCAAATCTGAAAAAGATGAGAAGCAGACCTGGAGAGGAAGGGAAAGTGCATAAGCCCTATCTAGCCTAAGGACACCTGATAGGACACTGAGGGGTTTAAAAATCAAAATTTTGATGAACCATGTGTCTGAAGTCATGCAAGCATTTGAGTGTTAGACGCGAGGGTCGTAACTTATCGAAGGGATATTGAATTTGTATGGCATGTGTACATGATTGAAAATAAATAATGAATTTGGGAAGAAAATACTTTGATTCATCAATGTTTCGTCGTTCACCCACTGCGCCCACAGGCTGCTAGTGGCCTGCATACCAAACTGACCAGCCTGTCCAGTATTCAAATGGCAGTGAAGACTCAGTCGCTTTGATGGGCATGCGGTTGTGACTGTACCGTACCGTATGCCTATGCCAGTGACAAGATCCTAGAAGGCCGCCCATTCTTACTCGTGCACACCAATAACATTACAAGGAAAACAGACGAGTGGGTGCGTCAGTCAATTCGAATGAAAAATAAAAAAGCGCTGCATTAGTCCCCGATAACGAACGACCAAAGAGAGCATGTGCCCCATCAGTATCAGTTGCACCCTTCATCATCCAACAATCCACCATCGGCAACTCACCATCGGCAACCCAGCATTGGCAACCCACCATCGGCAACCATCTCAGCATGCTGTTCGTCCTGTCCACATGCACCCGAGTGCATCTGAGCGAGGTGCGAGTGAGAGAAACATTCGTACACCCAAATTACCCCCGATGTGTACACTCCGAAGATTTCTAGCAAACTAAGCTCGCTCCCACGACGATACTTCCCGATATATGTAGAGTAAGGTCAGTAGTGAATCAAGTCTTGTTGCTGCCATTGATCCTATAGTTTTGGCATTTGCTGCAGAATCTTTACAAGATAAGCTAAATTTTTTCTGTTGTACTCCAAGACTTGCGAACATTTTCTGGGAACTTAGAAGAACGGCCGCTATTTCTGGCCAACTACATAGACTTGACAGACGAGTTCCATATAAAGAAACGCAAAAATCTAAGATATCCTCTTTCTGCTTCTTCTTGTGGAGCTACAGTCTGGGGTGAACCTTGGCCTCAACCAACATGCCTCTCCAGCCAGCACGATCTTTCGCCAGCTGTCGCCCGTTGCGCACTTTAAGTTGGTTGAGCTCCTTCTCCACTCGTGTACGCCACCTTAGCCTAGGCCGTCCTCTGTTGCGTTGTCCCAATTCGAAGACTTTTCGGGCCGGAGCAGTGGTGTCCACACGCTCTACATGGCCTAGGCATCTTAAGCGTTGTATCCGAAGACGCTTGACTAGGCGCATGTCCCTGTACAGCCCATAGAGTTCGTCGCTGAATCTTCTTCTCCAGATGCCATCAACGAAAACAGGACCAAAAATCGCATGCACGACTTTTCTCTCGAAAAGACTTGAGGCTTCCTCACCCGCTTTAAGTAACGTCCAGGTTTCCGCGCCATAGAGTAGGACTGGGATGATCAAGGTGTTATATAAAGCAAGCTTAGTCCTTCGAGAGAAGGCTTTGTTACTCAATTGCCTCTTGAGCCCAAAGAAACAGCAATTGGCAAGGGTGATTCTGCGTTTAATTTCGGATCTGGTGTAATTGCTTGTTTACCGCGGAGCCGAGATAGACGAAGGCCTTGACTACCTCGAAGTTTCTGCTGCCTAGTGTGACGCTCTGTCCGAGACGTTGATGTTGTGTGTCCTTCCTTGATGACAGCATGTACTTCGTTTTGCCCTCATTAACCACCAGACCCATTTAAGCCGCTTCTGGTCCAATGCCAACAAACACCTCATTGACGGCTCGCTGTGTTCGCCCAATCACGTCAATCTCGTCGGCGTAAGCTAGCAGTTGAAATGACTTAGATAAAAATACCAACTCCTCACAAGAGGCAGTTTGATGATTAGTGAAATAGCTGAATTCCAAATTGTCAAGTCCCAATTGGAAAACCCCTTATCTGTAAGCGCGGATGATAAATTTGCCCTTCTGTACTTCTTTTGGCCTTTTTTGCGATGATGTTAAGGGTCTCCTATTCTTCTTTAAGAACAGACGCATTCGCCCAAAAAACGTAAGATGGTTGACGGTGTCGAATTTTGAAGACTTTTTAAGAAACGACAAGCAGCAGAACATGCGAGTACTGAAAAGTATTAACCTGACGCTGATATAAGTCTTCCTTCTTAATCACCTAAATGAAGTTCTCACTCGCACACAGTTAGAATTTGGACTAAACGTACCTGAAGGGTCCAGTTTGAGCAAGGATATGGTAGGTAATCAGAAAGTTGACGTTAAACTCTAACACACTTTAGTCAAATATTTACTAATTGAAGCGTAATATTTATTTATATTGCTAGTATCTCCACGTGAATAAACGAATCCTTTTTTGTTTGAGTGTAACTCGCACTTGCCCGGTATATTTTCTGATTCACCTCGGAGTCAAGTCAAACAACGTTCACCGCATGTCGACAGTAGCCATCGTCATTCACAATCGCCCTCGGCTTCTGTCATCGATGGGTGTTCTCAGGAAAGAACTCAAGTAACCAAATGAAAATAGTTTCTGCCATCCACCGCCCCCCATGCATTACAGCGCAGAGGATGGAGTCAGCAATGACGATGCCAAACACACAGCTCAATGACGCACAGCTTCGATGGGATAAAGTTAGACGGCGACCGCACAGTCTGACGTCCGGCAGGGTGTACAGGGGCGGTGTTCGTTCGTAAATAGCTTGCCAAAACCAATCGCCTGCAGATGTAACGGAACCCAGCGTCCATCCGCAAATCAATACCAGCTCCAAAGGGATATCAGAGACAATCATACACAGAGTTTGACGCCCCATTCCACCCCCTTTGCCATCGACAAAATAAATACGTAGCTATACGTCAGGGGGGCGCTCAGCTGGTGCCATGTCGATGGTGGGACAGCACCAGGTCGGGAGAGACCCTTAAATAAATTATGAATACGAAAGTATCGATAATAGTACTTCACTGGCAATTGGCTTCCTGCGTCCGATCGTCTACATCTGAGGAGGACGTGTGTGTGTGTGTGCCGCAGGGAAATACGAGAAAACTATGAATCCCGTCCCGGAACGGATACGTATCTCGTGACCATTATGCCGCGATGATTTATCCAGGACCGAAAGTGGTTCTGGCGTTTTATTAAAGAGTCGAAACGTAATGATATCTGAATTATTCCGGACGCATACAGCGGCAGGTGGGGGCTAATAACCGGTTAAAGAGGTGGATTGACGACGGATATCCTGGTTGGATGCCGTGGTCACCGGAAGTGGGTTCGCATATCTTTGGTTGAACTTCGCAATTTACGGTGACATGAGTTGCAGGCATGAAAGCAAAGTAATATGCTACAACCTGGCTTGCAAATTGATTGCAATGTCGGAGATTGCTGATGAAACTCAAGCAGATTGTAAAAGGATGCTTTTGTGATTAGAATTTTAATTTGGAGCGATATTCGAAGAGGAATGCGGGAAACGACAGGAATTGGAGCTAACCAAGAGCAGCCCTAGAGAAGACAACACCACAGACTAATTTATTCTTATCCACTAACTTCACTTGACATGCGACACGAGTTGAATATTTGTTGCGGTTCATTATTCAAACAGGATGTTTAACTCTAACATTGCAAATCAGGAATTTGAAATTTTGCAATTGCATTCGATTAGATCAAATTTCGATTGAGGTGGAACATCCTTGTGGGCATTCACTCCAGGAGCCGTGTCCCCATGCACTAAATTACATTTATTTACAGTGTTCAAAGCAAGCAGCCAGTAAACAAAGCCACAGAGCCATAAGTGCAAACAACCGAAACCCGAAAATCACTTTGCGGCGATGCCAATCCAAATTCATCAAATCCCCTGCACCTCGACTGTGTCTAAAGCAATGATGTGTGCCTTCCAGTAGCCACTGGTATCCCAGTGAAATGCAGATGTTGCTCGCTCATTATTGATCGTATTTGCATAACAGCAGACAGGATTTGACTCTTGAACGACTTCGAACACAACGCGGTGAGGTGGGAGTCTTTCGGTAGTTTACTCAAACATCCCCATTTTGTGTAGCCGGCAAGGTACACGCCCCTGGAGGATAAGGTGGAAAAGTATAATGCATAGACGGACCACTGTGGAAATAAATCTTCATTTAAACTTAGCTGTCCCGTTGGGTAGCAGCAGACAGTCTCCTGGTTGTGTCTTCCGCATCGGATGCATACCTCGGGCTTGTTCTACACGGTCCCGTGGCAATTTCCAGGACGACAATAGTCGTTGTACCTCGTTCTCATGCATGCTCTGCGAAATGAAAAGTTACGCCACTAGGGACACACACGCTCTGACGGAATCCTTTGCAGCCACAAACATGCATGGAATTACCATTTCAATGTCATCATCACTTTCAATCTAGGACACATCATCTGGGAGGACGCGATGAAATAAAAGTAAAATGAAATAAAACTCGCTGGAGTGGAGGGAGTTCAGGGAAACTCTGAACATGGACCTGCATGTAGCGCAAATGCATCGAGGGAGTTCTGGTCGGGTTTCGTTGCGACAACGACGGACAGACGTTTGATAGATGGCGTGGCAATTCATTTGCATATTGTCTGCCTGAGGCTGGGAATGGATACACGGACCCGTCGAATGACTCGTTACAACTGCAGTCAGTGACAGATGCTAGCTGCAGTTCTCCCACGTTAGATGACATTAAAGCTGATCGATAAACAGTCGCGTCGGGTGTGGGGAAAACAACGAATTTGAGGACAATAATTTTTGTCTTCCCAAGTCAGACCGTGATCCTAGGCAAAGGTGTTCTGGAGATGCATGAAATTGAAGCCAAGACCGCAATCACAGCCTACAACACTGCACACAACGAAGCAGACTCCCACGCCTTAATATGGTGAGGGACCTGCACGGACTCCCAGTCAACCGTCAACCAAACTGATCACACTGCGAACCCCTCCAGCATCTTCAAATTCTGAATTATACGCGATGACAGCATTCCGATTCGCTTACGGACTCTGTCTTGTTGTTGTACAATCGTCAAGACAGAGTTCTCTATCATCCGCGATCACCTGGTCTTTATACAAAAGGTTTGGTCTTCCTCTTCATTTCGAACCTGGATCCTGGAATTCAAAGACCATCTTCTCCGGAGTATGGTCAATTTCCTTGATGGGACCTAGCCAATGTAGTCGACGGTTTTTTGCCTTCCAAACTAGGTCAACATCTTCGTAGAACTGGTAGGGTGCGTAATTGTGTCTTCAGAGTGGATCATATAAATGACAAAAATTTAACCAAGAATCTGATCATATGCACAGCCCCATCTATCGCTTTGCCTCCTTCTTCAAAATCCTTCACAACTCCCATTTATGTTGCCTTGTAAGTGCTGAAACGTCAGACTACCAGTAATTGACTTACGATTTCTGAAATCAATAAGCATCCACCGCATCACATCTCTGACACAGATTCCCTATGCAGGAGCTGCATTAGCGCCACTTGAGATACCAATACCATATCCGAGTCATAAATTTCTGCTTGCTCGGATTAACGTCACCAATTAATGTCGCTGCCAGCGGGAGCCAAAGCGACGACGAGCTTGCAACACAACCCACTACAAGGACATCAGCAAGGACCCACTCCAACGTTAAACCGCCATTTAAACTTAATTATCGAAATTAAATCCTCCGCCTGAAGCTCATAAATCCTCTCTGCCAACTTAAGGACAATTACGTCAACAAGAACTTTGGCCCGCAAAGGTGGTAGAAGCGAGTGTACGCGGGACAATGAGAATCGCAGGATGTTTCACTGTTCAAAGTTTTTTAACGAAGTTCGCCACAATCCATGAAACATGTGTATGTGTGGGATGTCCTGACAAGAACTCATTAAATGCAATGGACTTCTGGACAAGTTGAGATCGGGTCTGCACCAGAGCATGACTTCGGATAAACAATAGTTTCCCCCTCCCCCCCCAACAACGCCGCCGCAGTTCGCGGTGAGTGAGGGAGGGAGGGAAATGAAAAAAGTTTCTTGGCTATCGTTTGCTTTGTTGAGGACACAAATCGCCCAAGGAGAGGGATGTGCCGCAGACAAATAAGAGACAAAAAGAAAACTGGTAATTCCTTGCAGTGTTCATTGCACAGTTCGAACGCAAGTATGACCGAGTGTGACCCTTGGTCACGATGCGTGGTGCACCGCAAGTGGGTTTGTACAAAGTAATTAAATATCCGTCGTCGGGGTGTGAATTGAGACACGTTCGCAGCGATAGTGAGACACTTTTGTGAGATAAATTAGAAAATGGGTGGATAGAGGAAACTTTAGTCAGTAGGCCTCATCACATTGAAGGATTGCATTCATCTTGGTGTATTGTATGGCAACGGGGTTAGCTTCTGTCATTACTTTGATTCGTAAATAAAAAGACACACTTTTCTGTTGTCCTTAGTGCTTTGTTTCCTAAAGGTAGTCAGTTGATAGATTTGTTGATATTTCCCATATCTTTCACTCGCACACTAACCATACTTCCCGTTCTAGAACGTAACGAGGTTGTATTACTAAAATTTTGAGTTGTTGAATTTCAGCAGGTAACAAAGTATTCTACAAGACAGACCTGCATTTTCGCACATATTGGCTTAGAATTTAGAAGATCAGAAGGACAATTTAAACATTTCCCACTAAATCTTTCAGACCAGGCTCCTTTGTTGGCTTATTAGATAATGAAACGAAATTGCAAGCACTGGATTGAATTTATTGTAACACATCACTCAATAAGTCTCTGGACTAACCGGGACTTTATTCATCAACATAGTTTCCTTCAAGAGAGATACAATTAGCTCAACGCCGCCCTAACATTTCGATTTATATTTGGCCTCAAAAAAGACTGCAGTTCGGCGATCACCGGCAAGCATCTTTTTGAGGTCTGAAAAGAGGTAGAAATCGCTGGAGAAATCACTTACCCACTACGCCACGGATGGATGGATGCCATAACCTTGCCAGTCAACCTGTGTGTTTTTGGACGCTTTGGACGTGGTTCACCGGTTCACTCCGCTGACTGCCGATTAGATCCTGGAGTGCAGTGGTCGCAGAAAGTCATTTTTATTCTGGCAAAACAACTCCAAACAGCTTTAAGAATCATCGATACGTTGTGGTTTTTGGTCAATTGTGAGCAAACGCGGCACCCATTTCCAAAACAGCTTTCTCATGGACAAATGTTTAAGCAAAATAGTGTACACACTGCCTTCTGATATCTTTAACGTGTCAGCCATCTCATGCAACTTCACTTTGCGGTTTCCCAAAACGATTTTATGTAAATTTTTGACGTTTTCAGGTGTAACCACCTCAATTGGCCTTCCAGAGCGTTCAACCTCGTTGACGTCTGTACGGCCACGTTTAAAGACAGCATACCCCTGACAATTAGTTGCTCTTGATGGAGCAAAGTTGCTCTAACACTTTTCCAGCCATTGCTGAGCTGGCACGATATTTTTTCCCATCAAAAAACAGTGACACACGAAATTCTGTTCTTTCAATTGTTTCAAAAATCACAAAAGTAGCGTCTCTTGAAGCACTGTTACTTGTAAGCTAATAACAGACTGTCATGAAAATTTGACAGGTATCATTTGAATATTCTTACTTCTTAAAAATAGTCTGGACTTGTTTGTTGGTGGCGCCCCATATATATCAGTCTCAGGACTTATGTGAGGAGTGATGTGTTTTTATACTCAACTTGGGCTGTTAAATAGACTTTTTTGACTCATCGAACTCATCATTTTTTGATTTTTAAGGTTTCGTTTTAAAAAAAACTAAATCTTTACAGTTTCTGTTATGTCTTCACACTCACAATCTCTTGAAATATATGTAGATATATGCAGAGCTTCAGTTGTTCAGATGCATTGAACAGAAAATCACAACTTGTTGTATTCGATGAGAACTTTCAAATAATATTCTGACGCATGCTGATAAACCTTAATTAGCCAGAAAGCTTTAAACATCAACGACTTCGAATTTTGGAACTATGAAAACGCCGTTTTGAAAAGCCTAATCTTTGCATTCGGAAACAGTTATAATCTGAATATGCATTACTTGAACAATTTGAAGATATCGCAGAGGAATTAAGCAAACTAAGTCTAAGCAGTGGAATCAAGACGAATCCCAGTGGTATAGCGCGCATTCAAGGACAGGGGTAAGGCAACACAAGCGACTGGAACTTGTGATCTATATAAAATTGAGTGTTTACATTGAATCTTGATTGACTGTAAAATTTTTCTTTTCAAAACGATTTGGATCGCTTGTATGAAAATTAAAACGAGACCTTTTCTGTTCGAGAGAAACTCACACTTACCCAGTTTATGTACTGTTAAGTTCTTCGGAGACGAAACTGGAAAATGTGGAGTGGGGGTGTATAAACCTATGTAAGAGTTCATCGAGTCAAAATGTCGGTACATCGTAGCAAAATGTTGGCAAAATTCAAACTAATTTCAAACTATTTGTCTATTGAAATATGCTATGATCTTGCACGGCTTTGTATAATGCCGCGAATGTACACAGAATCATTTTAATTTCTGATAGTACTCGCATATAAAGGTGATGAGGACTTCAAAACAACCAATCCTATCTCGCACTGACTGCTGCGTAGATTCTTCAGTTATTCAGCTGGTTTTCTAGTTGCCATTCCAGTCCAATTGAAATTAATTCAATTGCCACCCTTTCGCCCAGACGGCGACAATTGCGTTGTCCTCTCACTGTATCGTCGGGTGTCATTTAATTCTGTTCTCAGTAATGTTATTGACCATTTGGCATCCTCATTTCGATGGCTGAAGCAAAGCATTCTGCGGTTAAATTGTTCAGAAGTTTGGAAGACATTCAAAACGCTACCCGATTACCTACGAATGGTGCGAAAATGCAGCACAGCATTTGCACAATTAAGCTGCTTAACGACAGACACGATTTCAGCGTGACACTGGAAAAAGGTACCCATTCCCGGTCTTTTGCCGAAAGCAGAACAACGAAACGGGATGAAAAAAGGAAAAATATGCAACGCAAAGGGAAAATATAAAACGAAAACAAGAACCATCCACGAAACTATTCAAATTAAGGACAAAGTCCCTGGAGGTTGTCCTGACGAAGAAAGTGCCTTAAGGTATGTGACATTTAACGTCCCTTTCGCTCCCGAAGAGGCAATGCGACATTGTCGCACCCTTGCATAGAGTGTACCTTTCTCCTTTTTCGACTTTTCGTATAAAACGTGACGAGAATCCGCTTGATGGTGTTGGAGTTAGACCTTCCGTCCGGGGGAAACTTTCCAAATTGTCATTGCAATCACTGAGTGTAGTCCTTTGTGCATCTTGCATCCTTGTTTGGGCTTATGGCATTTTGTGCAATGTGAGTGGTGAAGACACCTCAGTTTTTGTTTATTTTCCTCTTTAGGCTCGAAAGCGCCTACTTTTCCATGAAAAGATACGATTTCTCTTAGTAAGCTGGCACTGGGTATGAAGTGATGCGCATCAAAATTTGAGGAGCCACATCAACTAACTCCACATTCCAGACTTATCGACAACCGGTTCACGAAATAGACTTATAAGTGATTACATTGAGGAATGAAGGGCTGTTCATGTGGAAATTATGTCCATGCCATAAAGTTGATTTTCCAGATAAAAAAAAAGTTCTGCGCTCGATTTTTTGTCCTGTTTGCGTTAACGGCGTCTTGAGGAGAATGTTCAACGACGAACTCTTTAGGCCGTACGGCCGCATGCGCCTGGTCAAGTGTCTTCAGATACAACGCTTAAGATGGCTAGATCATGTAGAGCGTATGGACACCAATGTCCCGGCCCGAAGAGTTTTCGAATCTGGGCCATTGGGACAACGCAACAGAGGACGGCCTAAGTTAAGGTGGTGCACACAAGTGGGGAAGGACTTCAACCAACTTGGGTACTCCAAGCAACTGGCGGTAGCTAGCAAAAGATCATGCTGGTTGAAGAGGCATGTTGGTTGAGGCCCAGGACTGTAGCGAGACAAGAAGAAAAAAAAGAAGAAGAATTTAAAAAAGTCACACAACAGAGCGTCACCTTGTCTAAGAAAATAAAAGGCCTCTGTGCGCTTGTTGCTATTTTCGACCGGCCAGGCAGACTGCTTCATTCTCATCCTACACCATCTGACGAGATTGGTAAGACTGCCGAAGCTAGACATGTTACATCTCTATACAAGCTGTCATTTGCAGTCTTAAACTGACGAATAGGTGTTGGGTCTTGATCTACATTTCCTAAGTCTTCTCTGAAGCCTTTTTTGACACTGAAGGTCTCCATCAGTGGAGTACCGACCTTGATAAGAGCTCTCCGTCGTCCTCATACACAATCTAAAGAGTTTTGAAAGAATGCCAAAATTAGACATGGCAAAGGATATTTCGTCTTGTCTCTATACATGGTGTCACACGCGGCCCGAAAATCGACAACTTGTAGGTGGCGGATGAGAGCCTGAATTACAAGGAACTTCTGAAAGATCTGACGCAGTGTGCAAATTCTATCAGTTGTGGACTTTTCTGACATGACACTAAGCTAATGAGGACCATTGATTATTCACGAACGGTACCAGTCATTCACACTAAACGGCAGAATCCTGTACTCGATGTTAAGGAGACTCATCTGATAGTTGGCGCGGTCTAAGGGAGCTCCTTTCTTTAAGATCGGGCAAATGACCTTCAGATCATTCCTTGTGTATGCTTTGCCCTGACAAGAAGAGCACAAACCAGATCAGTTTTAATAGCTACCCCAGCTCTGTGACAGCCCATCTGTTTCAGCAGCTTCCTTCAGCTTCATTGTCGATGTTGATATCCAGATCTGGTCTAAATGAGAGGAACAGAACTCTTTTCCGATTTCCAATAAAAACACTGACCGCATAGTGTGCCATCACTTTCTATAGATAAATTTCACCATTTACCACGAAGCATGACCTCTTTCCAAGACCCGTCCATTACTCAATGCATCCCATCGCCATCTATCTATGCTAAGACAAAAGCAATAACTGCCCTCATCAAACACGGCCATTATCAAAGCTAACAAAAATTAACCACTTCCCAACTTAACCAAACTTAACGGCCAAGGATTAAACTTAAAAACATTCAACGAGAACAGCCACGACCGACAACGTCGTGAAGTGAAATCCCCTTTTAATGAGCTCCACCAGGATACTGCGGCTTTCTCATGTCCCAATTAATCTTATTTTCCTTGGTCTAATCTAATTGGCCCTAACATCTATCACGAGCGTGCACTGCACACACAGGTTAACAGAAGACGTAATGGAGTTACTTCAAACAGCGTCCAGGACATGGGACATGGTTGGGAAAAGTTTCTCATGTTCTAATGACATCACCATCATAATAATGTCATTCACCATAAGCCCGTGTAAGCTCCTCACAAACAGTGGCTCTTTGCAGGACGATGTGAGCATGTCGCTTGGGCGGCGGACGGCGCGGACGGTGGGCGGGTTATTTGCCTGCCAACACTGGTGCGGCGCCACGAAAGCGTTTCAAACTTGTAATAAGGCCAGTAAAACTGTCAATTGAATTGCATTATTGAGAGATTTAGCTGTAGGCCACGGGGGATGGGTTGTGTGGCCTGTGTGATATGGCCCGATAACAAAGGAATAACTCTTCATGGCGTGTCATTGAATGGGTTGAATGGCAGGGCTTCCTGCCGAACTAAATTAACTCGTCATGTCGTTAAAAGTTCTCCCCGGGGTGTTGTGCCGCAAGTGCATGTCTGACGTTATGAAGATTTATGGTGACAGCCATGAGTGGAGCGAGGCATTGATAAACGAGCATATTCCACGACGGGATATGACATTTTTGGTGAGTGGTGTGAACGATTTGAAAAAGCGAGACTTCAAAGTCTATTTTGCTTATGAGGCAACTCATATTTGAATACATATCGTGGGTGGTACAGGGGGTTTGTTGTGTTCTACGGACAATGCAATTGGAGTAAAGCAGATTTCAAAAGATAGTCCTCAGTTACAGAGTTCTGCGATTTCGAAATGTAGAATCAAAATTGTATTTTGAACAAACGGAGTACTGCCTGAGCTAACCTGGTTGAGGTGACGGTCAATCCCATCTAGTGATGCGCCACTCTGAGTAGAAGACCAAAGAGACCCACTTAACTTTATGTAACTAGGCGCCTTAGGGCACTCCACTTAAATAAGATTCCTTGGGATAGAAAAAGTCTCAATATCGTCTCATACGTTGATGTGTATCAGCAAAAAATTGAGGACGTAAGACTAAACCAAAGGTGGAGGCTCTTTGGATTATGTCTTTTCAGGATCTTGGCTTTTCGGAGTTTTGGTTTCTTAGGATTGTAGGCATTTAGGCAATTTGGGATTTCTGGCATCTTGGGATCTTGGGCACTTTGAACTTTTGGGACATTGTTCATTTTAGAATTTTTGATATTTTAGAATTTTGAGCATTTTAAGGTTTTGATCATTTTGAGCATTTGGGATCTTAGGTTTTTTGGGATTACGGGTACGGGGATTTAAGGCACTTTGGGCATTTGGGATATTGGGATTTTTTTTTGATTTTGTGCATTTTAGGATTTTTGGTCATTTTGGGCATTTCGGAATTTTAGTCAGCTTGGGATATTGGAGATTTTTGGGACATTTGGTGTTTTAAGATTTCTTGAATTTTAGGATTTCGGGCATTTTGGCATTTTGAGAAGTTTGGGATGTCGGGCGTTTTGGGATTTCGCGTTTTTGCACATTTTGAAATTTTGAGCATTTTGGTCATTTTGGGACATTTGAGGTTTTGAGATTTCGAGCATTTTAGGATTTCGGGCATTTTGGGAAGTTTGCGATATCGGGCGTTTTGGGATTTTGTGTAATTTTAGGTTCTGAGCATCTTAGGATTTTCGTCATTTTGGGATTTTCGAGCTTTTTGGGATATTTGGTGTTTTGAGATCTTTGGAATTTTGGGATTTCAGTCACTTTGGGATTTTGGGCAGTTTGGGATATTGAACATTTTGACATCTTGGGATTTTGTGCATTTCGGGAAATTGGACATTTTGGTATTTTGAACATTTTAGATATTTTCACCATTTTATGATTTTTTTTCATTTTGAGAATTTCGGGATTTTGATCATTTTTGGAATTTTGGGATTTTAGGTATCTTTGAATTTTGGGCATTTTGAAATATTGGGCATTTTAGGATATTGGGTATTTAAGGATTTTAGGTATTTTGGAATTATTGGCATTTTAGAATTTTGGGAATTTGTATTTTGAAAGTTTATCTCCATTACGTGGAGAATAAAACATTTTTAAGACAGTTTCTTACGATGGCTACGCATTCCAATATATTTTCCATATAATTAAGCCCCCTAAGCTGATCCCTTTGTTTAACCATGGCTATCAGCAAGGCCCTGCCCTGGTTACAGTGGCAGGTATGATATTCGCCCGGAATATCTATATCTTCATGGATAGCCCGGCAACCATTCAATCGATAATATACTAATATAAGAATACTAATCGACTGTCGATCATCTCTTGGCGGAATATCCGAGTAGTTTATAATACACCCAGGTTGAGTGTCGGGACATAAGTTATTGGGAATCGCGAAGCTAAGGAACTTGCTAAGAATGCCACCGGATTACAGGCTCTTTTGTAATTAAGGTTCTCCCTAAAAGTAGCTACTAGTAGTTAAGACTCTGGATACCGGACTCTTACTCACAAGGTCTTCATGCAAGGGGCTGAGACTATTTTTTAAAAACTGCTCTTGACGCTGCCTAGGTGAGAAGGAGGTGAAAAACATTCAAATCCTTCTCTTTTAGTTGCTCGTCCTAGCGTCATAAAGGAAAACTAGGAGCTTTCTTATACGATAATCTAAATGAGTACAGCAGAAGAATCGTGAATTCGCTGGAAAACAAAATAGAAAAAATAGGCTGACTATCACAACCATTGAAACGTGGTAGTGCTTAAGCTTTTCTAGTCTAAGTGCATAAAAGTCAGAGATTTTCTAGATACCTTTAATTAGGTCAGATAGATGCTTTTCATTCCACAACTGTAAGTACAACAGCTTTAAAGCTATAAAAGTAGAAGAACAAGAAAATTATCTCAAACAAAACTGGATAAAGTACGTATTCACGATTTATCCAGGCGAAACGAAATCCACAACTCATTGCCGATATCATGCTTCAGTCTGAAGAGTAATGATGACAATTGTCCTGCGAAAAGATACAAATTTCGCTTATCCCTCTTTCCCAGCTCTCAAGGTAAAGGTGAGCGTGCACAATTTGCCAGCAAGAACACGTAGCACATCATGCCAACCTCGCCATCTTCTCACCCAATCAGACGTCCTCTATGTGAACCGGGATACAGAGTCCTACGTTGGCATTACGTGAGATATTTTTGCAACGCCACGATACTCTCATACCAGACTAACGTAAAATTTTTCATTGCACCGAAGGAGCAAACTTACATATCCTTGTAGCATTGGCGCCCGATGGCGTTGTTGTTCGTTAGTGTCAAAATGCCGAAAATTTATTCTCCTTCTTCGTTCGTTTTTCAGTGGGAGGGGGCGTGAGACTGGAACTGGCATTTAGACTAGGACTGAGACCGGTAACGAACGTTTGCGTCGGTATCGTCGCATTTGTGAAATGTCATCTGGGCGAGTGTAAGAAACGTCCTGCTCGGGATCCGGTGTGTGCACTCAGTGCTCACTCCGAGTGGTGTGATGAATGCAATTTTCCAAATTAAACCGACACAGAAGTATACACAAGAGTATTACCGCCATCCTCTGTTGGGCATAGATGGTGCTAGGTAAGTGGCAAAGGTCCGCAATTAGTGCGAAGAAATATGATGAAAGATGTCGTGCTGGCGAGGATAAAATGGCAGAACTTGGCTAGACCGTTCGTTATCGAATAATTGCGCCACAGTTGGTTAATCCACCTAAACTGTGAAATTTTCAAAATTGCACCTCTTCTGATAAGTGATGATGTTCATTCATTTTCACAACCGTTATGATGCTGAAGTGTTATACGAAGAAAGCCCGTTATTTATGTCTGGATAAACACCTTAAGATTACCATGTTTTTGAACAAACGATTTAGTCTGAACTGTCAAAAGACATTTTTTTTTTGGGTCACTTGATAGCGTTATCAGGAACAAGTGAAGTCGAAGTTTTCCAAAATGGTGGACATCCACTCATTTTATCACACCTCCTGCACGTTGTTTTATTGGACTTGAAATTCCCAGCACACATTGGAATTAAATTCGAATTGGTAAATGCGATGGAAATCTACTCATAAATTGCGCTCACCAGTTCAATCGTTTATTCTTCTCGTCACCAACTGCACGAACAACTTGGCGAACATCTTGCGCAGCTCTTCTCATCTTATTTTCACAGCTCTTCCGCTTGTGTGCTTGCGATGCATCTGATGGAAATCGAGCTGCATTCGAATGGCCAGCTGGCACATGTACTGTCTGGCGGAATATCTGAATCCAATCGACCAGGACCCTCGTGCAAATGGAGCACACAGCGCGCATTGATTCCAACTCCGTGACTTACATGAGGATTTAATCAACTAAATGCACTCGACTGGTCGATGCCGGATGCCATGGGTACGACGGACACGTTTTCGTTTTGAAAACTTTTATAGCTTTCTCCTCCAACGCGGACGCGGTTCGTGGGTAAATTACTTGGAGCTGTCGTGAATTCATTTAACATTCGCTCAGGGATGAAAGAGAGCGATTGGCTGCGTTTGACAAATGGGAAGAAATATTCAGCCATGACTGAATCTTAGTGTTTGAATGGCCAGGCTAGCTTTAGTTCATTCTACTTTTGATTTAATTAAAACCGCCATAAACTCGTAGACAGGAAGAAAAGTTTCAGTTCGCAAGGTGCAGGACCGGGCACAGAAATCGCAGTGGACAAGATGCGTCTTAAGAAGCTTTTCCTACTCCGACTTTAATGTGATGGGGGACATTCAGACGTGGAAAACATAAAAACTATTTGTTCCTAGTGGGACAGCAAGCCGTTGTGTGTCTTTGTACTTTGTTCTTTCTGTACCTTTCGCAAGGATACCCCACTAAGACAAACATTTCTATTGACGGACAATTCCTCTCTAAGCCGAAAGCGTACACTATTCGCCACAAATTAAAAACTCTCAAAGAAAAAAATGAACAAGCAAGAGGCAACAAAAAAATCGAACATATATTTGTCTACGACAAAATCACCCTTCAGTTTAGATAGTACATATGTCCAAATGTTGTTCGTCTACGCAAAATTATTGCAGTTTCTCGCAAAATATGCTTAGTAAGAAAATTCATCCACACTGTTATTGTCCTGTTTATTCATACTACTACCTGTAATGTCTGTGGCGAAATCCCTGGTCTGTCATTTGACAGGTCTGTCATCGATCCAAGCTCAATAGCCTACATTTCTTTTAACAACGTCTCTAGTTACTTAGTTCCTTTATTAGAAAGTTTGTCAGTAACAAAGAAAAAGTGATAATAAAATTGAAATTTTGAAAAAAAAAAGAGAAAACTAACATTATGTATTGTAATAGTCTTAAAACTCACCGAGACCTTCAATGTCAAAAAAAGTTTTAGACAAGGCGCAACGCGCTTGTGACTTTTTCATGTGAATTTTTCAACATCATTCTTGAGAAGGTCGTGATCACAAATTAACACCAGAGGCACGATCTTCCCAATGTCAGTTCAACTGCTAGCTTACGCCGACGACATTGGCGTTATTGGACGAACACAGCGAGCCGTTAATGACGCGTTTGCTGGCATTGAAGTAGAAGCAGCTAAAATGGGTCTAGTGGTTAATGAGGGCAAAACGAAGTACATGCTGTCCTTAAGGAAGGACAAACAATATCGACGTCTCACGTAGCAGAAACTTCGGGGTAGTCAAGGATTTCGTCTACCTCGGTTTCGCGGTAAATAGGGACTACAACATCAGCACCGAAATCAAACGCAGAATCACTCTTGTCAATCGCTGTATCTGTGGGCTCAAGAGGCAATTGAGTAATAGAGCCCTCTCTCGAAGACTAATCTTGCTTTATATAACACCTTGATCATCCCTGTCCTACTTTATGGCGCTACTAAAAGCGGATGAGGAAGCCCTTAGTCTTTTCGAGAATAAAAGTCGTGCGTGCCATTTTTGGTCCTGTTTGCGTTGATAGCATCTGGAGGAGAAGATTTAACGACGAACTCTATGGGCTATACAGCGACATGCGCCTGGTCAAGCGTCTTTGGATACAACGCTTGTGATGACTAGGTCATGTAGAGCGTATGGACACCACTGCTCCGGCCATAAAAGTCTTCGAATCTGAGCCTTTGGGACAACGCAACAGAAGACGGCCTGGGCTAAGGTGGCACACACGACACACAATTGGAGGCAGCTGGCGAGAGATCGCGCTAGCTGGAGAGGCATTCTGGTTGAGGCCCAAGTCCACCCCGGACTGTAGCGCCACAAGAAGAAGAAGAATAGTCTTAAGACACATTTCTATCGAACTAATGGAAATTTGTTACAAAGTATAAATCAACGCCCCCTGCTTTCATGTTATAGGATTGGCAACTAAGTATTTTTTAGAACGAAATAACTTTATGGAACGAAATAACTTTATTCTGTAATGTATTGTCCATTTTGAGCAATGATCTTTTGCCATCCTTCAGGCAGCATGATAATTTCACGTTAATAAAACTTCTGGTTTTCATCAGCAAGAAACTGAACCAGATACGATTTGAAATCATCATCATCATTGGCTCAAAGAATGCAGAATAAAGTTATTCCGTTCCATGAAAAATGATCTAAATCTAAAGCTATCTATGGGTGAATTCCGCAACTTAGTTGCTCACCCAGTATAAGGCTGCTTGTGTATCTTGTTACAAAATCGAAAGCCGGTTGCCCAACTTGGCAACACCCTTTTTTTTGTTTTGTTTTTTTTTTCGGATAGTAAAACTATTTTATGTTTCATCCGCGTTTTTTTAAAGAAATAAGAAATCGGACCACCATTACATTGGGATTAAATCAACAGGAGTAGATAAAGACAACATTTGGCAAAAATATGGCTCTAAGCTGGGTAGCTAGTGAATATTGGAACATTTAAAGAATCTGGACAAATGAGTTCTTTTCACGCGAAGACGGTTTCGGTTTCACTTTATTTGATACAACCAAATTGGCTAAAGAGAACTCAGTCACTTCGGACTGTTTTCATATAGAAGTACATAAATGTATGCAACACCATGCTTTTTTCACAAGCAATACACATCTTTACTCACGCAGCGGTAAGGTAATAGGTATTTGGCTGGCACGAAGCGAATCAAGACGAGAATATTTGTTCCTAATTTATGTCGCAAAAGCCAATCATGTTTCAACGTCTTATCTTAAGGCCCAATATGAACACACATATTTATATATTTGATTTATATATTTATCAAATGGACAGAATGGAAATCATTAACTCACATCACCTCCCTATAACGAACAGGCTTGGTGGTCCAACGGTTGCCCGCTATAACGAAACATGATTACATGCAAAATCACATACAGCTCTCGGTCACATCTTCTTGTTGCCCAAGTAGACGGCTAATGGTATAGAAACCATCTGTAAAGAAATATCTTACTACAGACCATCTGTGGTCGCCGTGGCGTAGTGGGTAAGTATATCGACTCACATGCCGAAATTACCAGGTTCGATTCCCGGACAGAGCAGCTCGCATTTTTTCACGACACCACCTCTTTCAAGTTGCTGACAAAGAGTACCAATTGTCTATGAAAAGCTTCTCAAAGCTTACTGTTCGGAGTCGGCAAGAAACTGAAGGTCCTTTTTACTTGTGATAGAACAACAGCACGCACAATGCAAGTAGTTGCCGAAGAAGCTATGCCCCGGTTCCTTATGGGCTGAAGTTCGACTCAATCACTACAGACCATCTGCAACAAAATATAAAGATAAGCACACACGTTGGTAGACCATTATTGCGCACTCTCTTGGTTGTCACCTGCTCGAAACACATCACACAAATCCTGCCGCATTCGCACCGTACCTACGAAGGACGTGCAGCCAACATTTTTCTTTTCCTGTTTCCGCATCGAAAACTATTTAGATATCACAAAATCATCCTCCTACCCAGCGTTCGCCTTTCATCCTTATCGCAGAATAGGTTGCACACAAAACGTCCGTCCAAAGAAACCACGTGACTGCACATTGACAATAACATGTATTGCAGTTAACAAGATAAATGAAACTGTCTCACCCAATATCCCTTCGGCTTCTTAGTGTGAGCTCCTACTCCGACCCTGTCTTCTTTTGCAATTCTTCACTTGCGATAAGTTAAGCAATTTTTCGCGGATGCATGAGTATAACATACATGCATGTCTTTCCTCTTTCGAGACTCGCCTCGCCTGCGGATGCTCACCAGTTTCCCCACTATCGCATTCTCGTCCCATGCAATACGAGCGAACAAAATTCGTTCCACAACAATCTCTGCCTAGGGATGGAAGAGTGGTGGATGGATGGCATACCCTTTTCCCGGTCCCGGAGCCTTTGTCTACATGACTATTGAAATGCAAATTTTCCAAAAAGGAATACTTGGCTTCCTGATCGAATACAAGCACAGTGCATGCATCCGGTGCCCAGGCGAAGGACTCCAATCGCACCCGATCGAAGAGAAGGTAAGTGAATGAATATTCAATTTTCTATTGTGAATCACATCCACCCCGTCACCCCCCATGGGTCAAATCCCTCTCATTTTTATTCAATAATAAAAGCCTCAAAAATGAGGTCTGGCCGGTGGGACTGGTGGCAAATAATGAGGAATACTCACAGAACCGAATATCCATGCCATGGAGCTCTGCAATAACTCTTTTCAGGTGCATGCAAGAGAAGTTCGATATTTTTCGATTTCAAGGATCGGGAGTGGTGGGTATTGGATTCTACCCTTTTTCGCGGAAAATATTGTTTCTGTTGACTGCTTGAAAAAGTAATTTTCATTTGCATTTTCCACTTGCGGAGTTTTCTCGTTTCAGGATTCTCTTTGCCGCACCGAAGTCTGTAATCCTGACGACCGTTATGAAACACTCAATTGGATCATTAAAAAGTTGAATTAAAAAATGCCCAATGCGAACTGGAAGTTCGATTGCGGTTTCGCTACTGTGCGGTCCTTCAGTCGAATCCGGCTGCATAGCGATAGGGAATCGGGAGCCATTACTTCTCTTTCACATAGTAAGTTGCGGCTACAATTTCTTTTGTGATTTTTGCCTTAATTATGCAAAAAATAACGCTATTATAGGCGATTTTCTGGTGTGCAATTGTCGGACACATTTTCATAAGGATAGGTATTCCTTTTTTAAAACTCCGTGGTGAAAGGACAATTAACTTAAACCAATTTAAACAACATCAATGTAAAGGAGGAGGACGCTCATTGAAAAATATCGTTATCCCATTGCGGAGATAGGTGTCTTATTTGTTTGGTGAATGCAGTCAGAATACGCGTTCTTATGTTTCCTTGGGTGTAAGAGGTAAGGTTCAGTCTACGTTGATAGCATTTGCGGGAAAGATTCAATGACGGACACCAAATGCTTTACGGCCGCATACGCCTAGTCAAGTCTCTACGGATACAATGCTTAAGGTGGCTGGGCCATGTTTATAGAGCTAGTCCAAAATGAAGATACTTTCAATCCGACCCACTGGGCCAAAGAAGCAGAAGACGTTTTCATCTGAGATGGGGGATACAAGTGGAAAAAGTGCGAAATTGGTGACCAAAAAACCGTCCTAACTGGAGAAGTATGCTGGACTGGAACTGTTATAAGGAAACAAAATCAAAACTTTGATATAGGTATTTTATTTCTTAGGCCCTGGCCACGCAATGAGCGGCAATCGGCAAAACGGCAGAGCGGCAAGTTAAGGCGGCAGCTGACCAATTCCTAAGTGGCTGAGCGGTTAGTTGTGAAAATGCCGGCCTCAAGTGCTGTTTTTGCGTTTTAAGTTAAGATCGGCTTTAAGTTTGGGATAGTATTTTATGTTTAAAAAAAAGACTATGTACTCACCCAATTAATAGAAAAAGAGGAAGTTATGGGCAAATATAAGGATCGCTTCAGACAATACCTACGAATGTCTGCAAAAGCTTTTGATTTGTTGCTAAAAAAAAACATTGCTAGAAAAATTACAAAACAGAAAAAAACAAATTATGCAGACTTTCGGTGTGTGTTGGCGCACAGGAACAGATTTGAAAGCTAAGAAATCCGCTCATCCATTGCATTAAAACCTACATATACCTGCATGTGTTTTTTGTTTTTTCCGCTCAGCATTTTGCCGCTTGCCAGTCATTGCGTAGCCAGAGCATAAGTCAGTGTATTCTGTAAATGAATTCCCGCCTGTTTGCCCTACATTACATTAACACTTGTGCTTATATAATTCAGCCACTTAAAAGGGTAAAGAGAATTTGATCAAAATATCACTTGTACAATAATATATAATTCTTTTTATTGAATTATACCAAAACTTTAAATGTATTTAATTATTCATTTAATAACCTGAAATAATTCAAATGTTCCGATCTTGTCATTATTGCAAAGTAACGCCTGCTCATATAATTAAGCCACCTGCCAAAAAGTATTACAACTATGTAAAAATCGTTGAAATATAATATTTAAAAAGCAAAGCCTTACATTTCGTTGTTAATACCATGTTGGAAAACCTTTATTTTTAATAACTGCGTCACACCTTCGCTGCATAGAGGACACCTGAGTTCTGCAGACTGTTGGGGAGTTTTACCCACTCCTGCCTTATTATTTCAAACAATTTGGCTTTGCTAGAGGGTTTTTAAGCGGCAACCGATTTTTTATTTTACCCCATAGATTTTCTATGGGGTAAAGGTCTGGACTTTGTGGTAGCAAATTTAAGACCCTTATATGTTCATTTTCCAACCACGACGTTACGACCCGCGAAGTATGCTGAAAATCATTGTCGTTCTGAAAAGTCCAGGCTAATGGCAAATCATCTACAAAATCACCTTTTAGATGTGTATCTAAAAGTTTTTGTAAATTTCACCGGTCATTTTGCCCCATATTATTACTGAGCCTCCTCCATGTTTGACCTTTTCTTTTTGTGTATTTTGGGTCCAGTTCTTTGGACGGGGGACGTCTTACGTATGGTTTGCCATCATTACCAAACAAATTAAATTTTACCTCATCGCTCCATACAATCAAATCCCAAAATTGTTGGTCCTTAGTAAAATGCTCTTTTAGCAAAATGCAATCTTTTTAATTGGTTCTTCTTCTGCCAGACGCCTTCGCACGGTTTATGATGACACTTTCACATCGTATGAGTTTTCCATAGTCGCCCTTATTTCCGCTGACGTTGAAAATGGATCAGGTTTGCTCAAACGGACAACTAATCGATCCTCAGCAAGGTTAGTTTCTAGCGGCTTAAGTCGTGGCAAATTCTCAATAGTTTTATTATTTTTTTTTTTTTTTGTAAAATAAGATATGGTTTTTTTACTTTTCCGCGAGAAAAGCCCCAGAGTTTCGTCACCTCGGCTACGGTTTTCTGCATAAGGTGCAACTTCCATACCATTTCTTTCTCACATGGTGTGCTTCAAGTTTCAAATTTAACGCGAGACCTAAACACTGTGATAACGTTTTAGTGCAAAAATGTATTTTATTCAATTCTTACTGAATGGCTTAATTATATGACCACAGTCAGAAATAAATAAAAATAAATAAATTTGTTTGACAACGCATCTCTGTTAATCGTATACAGTTGGATTTCCCGTACCAAAATAACTGATTTGTACAAAACATAAACTAAAAGAAAAATACAACAAGTATATACGCCTTAAACTGGAAAACAAGTGTCTCATTTCTTCTGACTCACTTGTGAATTTTTGAGGGTGGGCAACTAAGTGATTGATACTTTTTAAGAAAATAAAATACAATTTTTTAATGACAAAACTTAAATGACCTTTTGCCATCTTTCAGGCAGCATCGTAATTCCAGGTACAAAAAACTTTTGGTTCTTAGCAGCATAAAACTGAAGCAGGTACGATTTGCGATCGTCATCATCATTGAAACTTTTACCATTCATTACCATTGCAAACATCAAAATAAAAACTAATCAGATGGTGCAAGTTCAGGACTATATGGTGGATGTGGCAAAGCATCCCAACCACGCTCCAATAATATTTGCCGAGTGACCAAAGATGTGTGTGGTCTTGCATTGTCATGAAGGAATACAATTGTCAGTTCGGGCCACTTTTCTTAAACTGCATTGTTTAATCCTGTTCGTTGTTCAATGTAGACATTGGAATTGATGTTGGATGGTAAAAGTTCAAAGTAGACAATTCCTTTGTAATCCCACCAAACTCTCTATGATCTTTGGATGTTTTTTAAGCCATATATCGGGACTTCGTACATAGCCAAGTTGTTTTAAGCGATTTTCAATGCATGTGTTGTACGGGGACTATCCGAATCGACTACTGCTTCGATTTGGTCGTCATCAACTTCAACCATGGATGAACGAGGAAGGAGATACACAGCTTCTTCGTCTCCCGCCCTTGGGGAAAATTTGACAGCGTTTTTTATAACATTTCCCCTTCTTGAACAGCTGATCAGAGAGCCAAATTCACAGACAGGGTTTCTCTCCGAAATGAGAATACGTGTGAGCTACTCAATCTGCCGATTACCTTCCCGCTCAAACTATTGGGGTGGGTTTTAATATGAAAAAAAGTCGTTATTTTTTGCCAATTTTATTTAATGTCATAGAATGCTGATTCCTGTGATAAATTCTGCGGAATGTGGAAACATAATTTTTTTTTGTTATCTTTTGTTGTTTTAAGACATTTTACACAGTTGAACTGATTAAAAATTTAAAGAGAATTTAAAATACCGGCAATATTTCTCACCACCAAAAAATTCAAGAACATGGCGGAGGGAGTGCGTGTTCAGAAGGTGCACCAGTAACGCAGCAGTTGCACTTAAGGCATACTTTTAAGAAATGTTTTAACATATTATATGTGTGTAAATAATTTTGAATTTATTAACATATCAATAAACCTTGTTGTTAAATTATAAATTAAAATTTCATACATAATTTTATACATACAATATCACAATGCTTCCCTTATAAAATGAATACAAAACGCTACTACAGACTTATGTTTAAAATGAAAAATTATCATAAATCGCTCTATTACTTTAAGTATATATATGTTATTTAATAATTGTGTTCGTCATACTGTAGATGTGATTAGAAAAATATTGAATTCCACTAAATTATTGATTTTATAGGAATCGATGTAGATACGTCTTTTCGTTAGTTATAGCTTTAGCTTTATAATACTACCAAGTCGAAATATTAATAAAAATGAAATCAATAATATACAAAACAAGAACATGAAATTCCGAAGATGCGTAAATGTCTTTAATCGTATATTCATTTCTGTTTTCATAAGTCATGTGATATACAAATAAATATAAATTTTACATCGTTGTTTAAGGTTGTAATTAGTTACACATTGGCATTACTATATACATTTTAATAAATGTAATGTAGTGGTATAGAATCAAAAAGAGTAAGTTATTTTTTATAATTTATAGCCCATTATTAAAAAAGAGTGGACGTGTTGTTTTTCTAAAGCTCATCAGAATCCTTACAGTAAAATACTGAATTCGCCTTTATTTCTGTAATTAAATAATGTGCTAATAATAAAATTCTTCTTAGTAGTATATGTAATTCAAAATATCGGTAGAAACGAAAACCGCAAAAAAATACAAAATTCCTTCTTATGCTCAACTTTGAAATTGCAAATATGCATCCTTTCCTTTTTTGTACATATTTCACAAGCCATTGGATGTATAATATAATACTGAATATCTATTTAATAATAATTTAAAATCTTTATATAATAATTAATTAAAGTTTAGATGATACTCATTTCAAGGAAAATTTATTTGGTTACTTACGAACCTACTCCGAATAAAATCTCATAATGGTTGACGAATACAGGAAATACGTGGGCAATTTACGAATGTTTGACACTATTGTGGGCAAAAATTCAGGAAATGGTCGACATGCTGCAAATTTTGGAGGGGAAACGTAAACAAGTGTGGGTAACATGAAAAAATGTTCGATGGTTCGTAAATAACTTTCAGAAATAAACCTAAATCCACCACAATTCGTCAATAACTGTCAAACGTTTGTATGATGTAGGGGAAATCAGCTGATCGATCAGCTGGGAAGCTGTGTATCTCCTTCTTCGTTCATCCATGACTTCAACTCGACGACCAGAGCGTTTTTTCATTTTTGAGTGAAAAATCACCAGAATAAAATTTGACAAACAATGTTGACACTGCCGTTCTTTTAAAAATTTGTCACAAACAGCACAGCATGCGTTTTTCCTTTCCTGAAAAAAAGCAAAATATGACGAAAATGTTCGTTTTGATTCTCCATTTTTCTGTTTTACATTTTGATGACGGTGCAAATCTAAAAATCTAACTGAAGCCATCTATGAGTGAAATCCAAAATTGCTATTGTCCACCTTATATTCAAAAAAGAAATCCTTTAAAATATGGGGCCCAAGTCAATCATTGAAGCACAAATTTGGTCGGTAGGAATCGGTCTAAATTACTATTCAACTCGAGCTCCGAATTCTGCAAATCATTTAAAACATCTCAAGTACCGTAGGTGACTGGCATTTTTCCCACTTTATAGAAACAATAAATGCTTCAATTGTGTTGGGCAGTTGCTTTTCTCACAGAAGTACTATTAGCACAAAATGCTGATAACGGAACAAACCTGTATATTTGCTAACAAATCCATACTCATGCTATGAAGAGTAAATAATGAAATAATTTGTGAATAAATTTATTTGGGCCGATCCCGGCGGTACTGCAATACCGGGCCAACCCGCGACAGAGGTGGAGCAAGCCCCTAGCACTCCGTCTATTTCCAAAAATCAGTTTAACATTTGTTGTCCCCCGATGGGGGATCTATCAGATGTTAAGCTGATAAGAACAGATACTACACTTTGATCTTAGCCATAAGGCCGAGAAGCGATAACTACTCCATGCAATATGCGCACTACATGTAGGTACATGTTACTCAAACTCAGTGTGAATCATAAGAACGAAGTGAAAACAATATGTATAAATTGTTGTTTCATGATTATTATAGCCTACACTGACTAATGTACGTATGAGGGATAATTTGAAAAGTTGTTCAGGATTTGTATTTTTATATGTATGTATGTATGTTTGTATGTGCACATATTGAAACGAAACTTTTTTTAAAGCGTAAAGTATGGATGAACTTAATCAATATAATAAGGAATTAACAGATTTATGTGTGTACTTATGTAGATAGATGTAGATGATGTTTGATATGCAATATGTTTGCATGCTCAAAGTACATATGTATGTACATACATACCTGTGTGCTTAATTTAAACTGTTAATCAATTCTTCTACACGAGAGTAGACATCTTTCATTTGCAAATAATGCAATTTTGTGACTCAATCGTTTCGTTAAGATTGTCACAATTGTTGTTGGTAAAAGTTGGAATGTACATCGACACAAAATAATTTTTGATAAAGTTTTGCAAATTTATAAGCAAGTGCGATTTGGGGTAGCAGTTTTTTCAGCCATCAAACTAGAACCGTACGCATTGCAGAGTCACGATTGTATGTACCTAGAACTTCACAGCCTGAATTATGCAAAATCCCTCCTCACAACATCCTATAGGACAGGTGCACCAGGGCCCATCCGGTCACTTTCTATTGAAAGACCATTCTTAAGATTATTTGACATTATTTGCATTTCCGGCTACCCACATGTCCATTAGAGGCGGCATGGGGCAATGCGCGCACTACAGGCCTTCCGGCCACTCCATCCTTCGCCACCGACTCGCTATTTATATAACTCAGCTATTCCCAAGCACAACTAGGCAACTGGATGAACTTCATACAACCACCTCGCTCTGGGTCCGCCGAGCGGTCGGCTTCGTGATAGAATAGCATCTAAGACACCTCTCGAAAGTCATAATGAAGGGGAGCATGTAGTAGCATGTAGCAAAATTATCGAAGTAAAGCACTTTTTGTCTGAAGGAGTAGCTTCCTCCCTCACTGTCGCATTTCTCACCCTCTCCCGACAAGTAACTTCCGCAACAGCACGGAAAAATCTCATCCCGGCAGCATGTATTCTTTCGGTTATTATCCAAATTTCAAGACCATAGTTGAAGGTTGGAACAAACACTTGGAATCCGAAACGGCCTTCCTTTTTACCACAAGCCACCTATAGGTGGTTTGTGCTTTTTACTGACTATCCATCAAAATTTATCCAGCTTGGCCTGTCCTACAAGAAATCTCGGTGTTGCTCCTCCCATCACTCATGAAAAATATCCCGAGGAACTCAAACTCCTCCACCTGCTTCAATGGGACTCCCCTAACATGTATAATAAAAACAACAATTTGGGTTCAACGCACATAAAAACTTTATTTACAGATTCCAACTGCACGTCTACTTTCTCTTTTTGTTTCCACCTCTTTGCGACTTGCGCATGCTCCTCTTGCGGTTTTCCGCCTTTTTCACAATATTCTCCTGCTGGCGCTTTTTGATGAACTCCAAACGCATTCGGCTCTTGACAATCTGATCGGGATTCCTCAACTCCTTGTCCAATCCCAGGCGTTTCTTCTCCTCCACCTTGGCGTTGTGACGCGCATGTCTGCTTACTGGGTACCGTTTCTCGTGTGTAAGCGGCTTTTGCGCTTCATCATCGCTGTCGGCTTCGCGCTGCAGTTGCTCCTCGATCTTGGACTTCTGCTTCCATTCCGCATAGCGACCTGTTTTGAAACTTGCCGGGATCCAGGCACCAGACTCTGTTCGGATTTTACCGATTCGGGGATCTTGCACAGCCACCATCTTCTTCTTAACGCGATCCCACCTCTTCATTCCGGGTCGGTGCTTCAGCTCTGGGACGGTCGTGCGCTCGACGACACTGAATTCGGCATTCATCGCTTGACGCTCGAATGTGCTGTTGATAGCGAGGCCATCTTCGGTGTGTTTGTCTGCCGATTGGTAGGGAATGAAGTTCTCCGTATCCTTTGTGTGCTGCTTCTTTCGCTTTTTCGCCTTCGGCTTGTAGAGGGAGTCCATGTTTTCACGTTTTCTTGGGGCCACGACTTTGTTGAATGTCTTTGTCAGCTCCTCATCATCTAGCTCTACCTTGGGCTGAAAAGTGAAAGTAGGAATAATTGCAGAATATGAGATTCACGGGTTTTACCTTTTCTTCCACTTCAAGTTTTGCCAGTCGCTCGTCCTCCTCCTTGTCCAGCTCTTCCATTTTTGTGTGGAATTTTCCAATTGCATTGGTGTGCTTCTCGCGTTTCTCCTTCATCACCGTGAATTCCACGGATTTCCTATTACGCCCCAGCTCGAAAATTGTCTGTGAAAGGTCGAATTCATATTCCTGCAATTGATTAAGGGAAGGTGGAAACTTACAGCAGGCGGCCGGAAGTTCCGCATTCTCATTACGAAATCTTCTTTTTCCTCCAGTAAACGCTGCTTCTCCTCAGGTTCGTCGGTAGAGCTTTCTGGCGCTCCCTTGTCTTTCACAGCGGCATCTGCTGCATTTGAGAAGTCAGATAAAGGCTTCAGACTGAAGAACTTGATGAGCTTTACGCGTTTATTAGCTTCCACGGATGCTACCGGCCTCGACGCCATGTACTTTTTGTACGCATTCTCGCTGGTTCTCAAAACACCACTCTGAAACGAACAATATTCATTGCGGGCCCTAGCAACTGACAAGAGGTCTTACAATGTGATGGCTGTTCTTGTATTCCATAACGGTTAAGTGCTCCTCTTCAAGCAAATCCTGCGGCACGACACCAATTGCCTTGGCGTCATTTATATTGAAGGGCCTGTTCAAGAACATGTGCAGATCGAGCAGATGTGCTTGGTCCTCTGTGGAGAAGATGGTGTACGCTGTACCAGTCCGACCAGCACGCGCGCACCGACCAACACGATGGACGAATAGCTTCGGCGTGCCGGGGAAGTGCACATTAACGACATAATCCAGGCTGGGTATATCGATACCGCGTGCTGCTACGTCCGTCACCACCAGCGCAGAGACTTTTTTGTACGCAAACTTTGCTGTGTTGATTTTTCTTGCGGACGGATCAAGACTTGAGTACACCGGTGCATTGGAGACGCCAGCTTGAGTCAGAATCTGAAAGGAAGGGTGAACATATGTTTCTCTCTCAGAACACAAAAACTTACAAATGAGATGAGCTCTACGTGATGCTGCGTTCCAGCGAACACCACTGTTTGAGCGTCCTTCGGTATGATGTACTTGAATAGAACTATCAGAGACGTATACCGTTCATTGGGGCGACAGAACAGGAATTTAAGTGTTAGCGCGTCTGGGATCTTTGTTTCAACATCTGAAATGAAACGCCAAATGCTTAAGGTTCTCTTTTGGGGAAGAAAAATTCTAGTTACCCAATCGAATCAAAACAGGATCACTAAGACCAGCCTTGGCGAATTCCACCAAAAGCTTTGGCAAAGTTGCGCTGAACATGACCATTTGCTTAGAGGCTGGTAAACGATTTAAAGTCTCATTCAATTGCTCTCCGAATCCCATCTCAAACAATCTGTCGGCTTCGTCAAACACCACATACTCTGGAGAATTATGCAGGATAAATTAAAATTTCACTTTTTTGCGAAAGTAAAAACAATACTAACGAATTGAACTCAATTTCAGATCCATTTCCACACACAAATGCAAGAATCTGCCGGGTGTGGCAACAATCACATCTGGACAAGTGTGAATCGCTGAGAATTGCGAGTCCATTGAATCACCTCCAAGTACAAGAATCGTTTTCAAATCCATGAATTTTCCAATCTCTTTGATGAACTTGTACGTTTGAATAGCCAATTCTCGAGTTGGAGAAAGAATCAGAGCGCGCGCTCCTTTTGTTGGTTCACGGTGCTTTAATTTTTCAAACATAGGAATCAGAAAGCAAGCTGTTTTTCCAGAGCCAGTTTTGGCCATTGCAACTACATCACGTCCTTCCAGAATGAGTGGAATTGTCTGTAAACAAAAATTATTGTGAGTGCTTAAATAGGCTTGCGGGTTCTTTTTTTGGACGTACCTTTCTCTGAATTGGTGTTGGAACTTTATAGCCACGTTTTGTGATACCTTTTACAACATCAAAACTCAATCCCATTGATTGAAAACCACCACTTTTCTTTGATTTTGATCCCTTGACTGGCTTGATATCAGAATCCTTTTTTCCATCGTCCAGGGAAGGGAACCCCGGTAGATCGATTTCCTTTGGCTTTTTCTACGTGATAAAAATGAAAATATTTGTCGTTTTATTACTAGAAAAACAATCTGGTCACGGTTTCCTACCATTTTTAGCTTCTTATAATTTTAAATAAATGTGCAATTCGCTTAGTACCACTGAAGAAGAATATCTATGCGGCTGAAAGTTGCACGTGTTGATAAACTTCAGTTTAGGTGACAGTTCAAAGCACAGGGATGGTATTCAAGTGCAACAGCTGCTTGGCATTATTATGATTGTCGATAGGGTAGTTTCATAAAATCTATATATATTCCTTGTTAATACTTATTTCTTCAGTTCAATATCTAAAAATGCTTTTCCCTTAAGATTCTCAAAAGAAAGGATCGACTTTTCAGATTTTGAATGGAATAGCTTAGTTTTGAAACATATCGCGTATACTCACACTTAAGATCAAGGTCGCATTTTGAGAAATGGACAACAGTTGACAATAACCCAAATTTCAAACTAAACAATACAACGGAACACATTTTTAATTGAATCAGTATTCATTTCAATGTTAAGAAAACAGCAATTATACAATGATTTGCTTAGAAAAGTAAAAAATAGGAAAATGAACTTTATAGACTCTAAACTGCGGTAACAAGTATTCACCTTCAATATTTAACAATGGCTGACAAAGTTAAGATTCATTAGAAAAAAATATATATGTATGTTTGTTTATCTTATCATTTATCTTTTCTTCAATCTGATGAATGAAATTAAGCCCCGTTATATCGCCATGGAGTAGGAATTAAATTGAAACAAATCTATGTACAAAACGAGTGTTTCATTGTGAATCCATTAAGGAGGGCATTTACATTTCCGAGTAATCCTCCTCTGTGTGCTCGAGTAGTAGAAATGTTTCCAGCTTCTCTAGACGATTTCGAAAGTCCTCTTTTTCCTTTTGTGCGATTTCATATTTTCTTCGCAGTTCATCGTTTTGTTTACGCAACTCAAGGAGTTGCCGGCAAATTTCTGGTATTGTCAATAGCGGAATCACAGGAGTACGTTCCGACTTAACGTCGGATCCTACGCTAGCAACGCTCGGTGATCTAGAGTATGTTATTCTTGAATTATATGGGACTGATTGATGTCTCACTGGTAGAAGACGCTGGTCCACAGTTTGCTGCTGTGCAGGTGGATGCATGATTGGTGTCTGATGAGTTTCAGCATCGGAATCTTCTTGATCACTCTCCGGTGAAACCTTCACTATATTTGGGGGTAGTTCACCGTCATCGTCCTCCTCCAAATTCCCCAAGTCATCTGGGTGAATTATGTGATTCTGGAAAGATGACATAATGTATAACGCAAACACAAATTGTCTGTTACCCGTACATGATCTGGAGACTTTCTATGCGTGTAGACCTTGTTCTCCTCTCCCTTAAATTTAGCGGTCTGAGATCTGAAATCGAGGATAATCATGAAATCAATTGGACTTGCTATTCTGGAACCTACTTGTTTGTCGATGTATCGATTTTCTGCAATGACTTCATGTTTCCAGTTCCGTACATCTTCTTGAAATCATTCAATGAAATTATTCGAACGTTCTGCAACGACGACTGTCAACAGTTTATGTGCTCTATCAGCAAAATATAAACAACCGCTCACCTTGTACTGCTTGTCGTTGTTGTTGTTTGATGTGGCATCGTTTCCCGGCAGTGTATCCTTCTTTATTGCATCCCGTTGCCTTGAAATGATATTCGGACGGAATTTCGCGACTGATTGCACAGGTGATGACTCGAGTTCGGTCTTTGTTTTCACTTGTGTCACTGGATTCATGTATGAGCTCACGGAAGTTCTAATGTTATTCGTCATTTTGACCGCACCCATTCGCTTGGCTTCGTTTAAGAGAAGCTTTCCGCCCTCGGAAAGGATTAACTGTCGACCGTTTTGCAGAGCAGTAGTGAGAAGATTATTTGAGGTGTCTTCGTCATCCTTCATCATGGAAATTCCATGACTTTTGAGTAAATTTATGGCTGAGCTATCTAGGTCTTTTGTATCTGGAAATTCACAAGTGGTAAGCGAGGAAGGGGGTAATGGATATGGGATTGTTTTACCTGTAATATCCTCAAAGTGTTCGGAAGGCAGACCTAGACCGTTTTTTATAAATTTTTCAGATTCGCTGCACAACCTTGACTTCTTGCTGACTGGTTCATCTTCGTCTTTCACTCCCCCTATTATTGAGTTTACAGCTTCATTGGTTTCCTTCTGTAAATCGAAGAAAAAATGCGAAGACAAGTTAAGTGAGATTTTGTTGAGAATAGGGAGAAAATGGGGCTGTACAGCGACATGAGCCTAGCAAGGCGTCTACCGATTCAACGCCTAAGCTAGTTCGCTAATCAACATTGCTTCATCTCGAACAGTCTTTTACTCCGAACCAGAGGGACAACTCAATAGAGGACGCCCACGGACCCAATGGCACACACAAGTGGAGCACGGCCTCAACCTCACTTTGAGTACGAAATTGGAGGCAACTTGTCAGAGATCGTGCCAACTAAAGAGTATTGTTGGTTACGCCCCGGTTCCACCCCGGACTGTAGCGCCATATAGAGAAGGAGGGGAGAAAAGTTCCGTAGTTCCACATTTTGGACATTAGGCCGTGCCTACCCCGAGATTTGGGCGAACATGTTGATGAAAGTTGATTTCTCCTGCTAACAACATTAAGCAACTATTCTGTCACTCTTTGAGTATGCAGAAAACTTCCAACGCTGTTTCCGTGTAGACGGCAGCACCACCCACTTCCATTTTTCATTTGTAGGTTAATAGTTTTATGGTTAAGTAAAAACAATGGTTAGGACGGGTCATCCTTAAGCTGCGTGATACCACTGTTGGACCAAGTGTGAACTTTCAACGTTGAAGCAATTGAGTGAAAACTAACCTAATTTCTCCTGACAAAATGAATTAATCAGCCCTCCATTGGAAACGCGACTAATACTTTGTTAGCAGCGTTTTTCAATCGAGTGCGCCTCCAATTACGAAAAGAGAAGGGGAGGATTCAAATTTGAATAATTTGTCCAAAGAAGTATAAAAGATCATAGTCAAAATGACTCGACTACCAAAGTCTTAAGCCGTCCACATGAGAACGAAGGAAATTCGACAAAAACTTGAACGGATCTACTCCTAGTGCAACTTAACCTAAAAGTCGCAACTACATTGTTTCAAAACGACTGGAACTGTAAAGCCCATGCGGAAAGACACAATTTCTGACCTTGATTGGATTCGCACCAAACACAATTCAGAGGTGAGCGCATTAGGACCACATTCGTAAGTTGATCACAATCTTTACAAATTCCCAATAAATGTGTATACAAACAATACACTAATTAAACGAATATTCCAATACACAATCTCACCTCATGCTGTTCGTTGTACTTTTTGCTCTTTTGAATTTGTCTGGCAGTTTCTAATTCTTGCAGTATATCTGGCTGTTCCGTAAGCACAGCTAGGGCAATTGGAGTTTTTCCAAACTTCGATATCGCAGTCACATCAGCGTTGTGCTTAAGCAGTAAACGCACGATAGCTTTGTGTCGTTTCTCCACAGCCCAGTGGAGTGGCGTCATCCGCAACTACAAGCACAAAATAATAAAATACGAAAGGTCATAACAAAACGATGAAGTTTACCATATCCCTAGGATTCAATGCACACTGAAATTCAATCAGCAGTTGTGCTATCCTTTCGTGCCCATAAAATGCGGCTAAATGCAGCGGCGTTCGGTCCACTTTCGTGCGGGCATCTTTGTTTCCGCCGGACGTCAGAAGTAACTTGCAAATATCGTATCGGTCGTTCATTGCAGCAAAGTGAAGTGCCGTCATTCCAAGCTAAAAGTAAAGAGGAATGAATCAAACAGGTGGTGGACAATGACAGGACGAGAATACATACCCAGTCTGAGGCAAATGGTGCACCTTTTCGCATCATCGATTCTACACCGTTTATATCATTATCCCGAGCGCATTGTAGCAATTTCTTCCCCAAGTCCAGGATTCGATTATTGGTCATCACTATGTCGGAAGATTCACTCATAGTTTGGCCACCGGCCGCATTCATTCTCTGAAAGAGATTGAAAAGATTTTAGCATTCTTTTGTATGTATTCCTTTTCGTTTACGAACCAGTTTCAGATTGAAAATATTTGCAATTTGGCCATGGTTGGAATTAAGGACACTTCCACCGGAGGCAGTGCCGCCCTCGTCGTCGTTTAGTGGGTAAACTTTACCGTCTGAGCGTATAGCTGCAATGATTTTGTTCCCCACCATACTCAAACTAATTTCCTTCACACAGAAAATATATTTTTCAGAAAATATAAAAGAAATTCATCAAAATAATGCCATAAATATACGAAAATGATATGAAAACAATTCCGAGTCCCTGCGACTGCTGTCAACACGTTTGACAGTTGGGCTTATGTCAAAATTTCAGCGGAAATCTTTCGACAAACAAACTTGCAAAGATTTTTTTCTTGCTCCCTTCTTTCACCATTTGACCAACTTCCAGCAATATTTCTGAATAATGCCGGCCCTTGAGGATGGAATTTCTATTTGAGAGTTTGTTTTTGATGTGAAACAGAATGAAATAATTCAAATTTCGTTGGTGCAAATTTTTGCGGGGAAAATCCTGCGCTAGAAATTAACAACAATGGAAGCAAGTGTTTTCCAGTTCCGCTACCCGCAAAACGGAAGTCAGTAAAATTAATAATATTTAATTTGCGAGGCAATTGATCAAATACACTTTAGTACTAAACGGAAACTGAGAGTTTTCCTATTTTCCAAATGTGGTTTTCATTAGAAATTCGTTTTGATTTACATACCTTTAATTGGTTGTAAAATGCCGTCTGAGACGATTGTCAACAAGATAATTCTCTCTGCCAGCAGATTATTGCTTTGAAATTTTTTGACATTTCCCGTTGCAATGGCGGATTTGTTGTTGATTACTTGGTTGATGTATATGATAAACATGGCAAGGCAGTGCGGTCTCCTTAGTTGAGAACTCGAATAATATGTTTGTTGTGCCCCAAAATGGCGGGAGTTTACAATGAGTTTGATTTAAATTTTAAACTACACTTCTGTTTCGAATGATACTCATAGTATTTGTTGATGTAATATCATCTAGTGTAAGTTGATATGTCGTACTAAATACTTTCGTTGTTATAGAAGATTCTTACTTTAGGCAACTAAAATATTTTATTTGTATATATTTTCATCGGGAATACATAACATTTATATTGAAATTTAAATTCCTGTAACGTTGGATTTAATATCTGAAGAATCTGATGAGCAAATCTTTTGCTCAGATTTATGCTTGATACATTTCAGTACACATTTTGAAAAAATGTTTTGATTGCTTGTGAAAACTATGAGCGAAAACAGGGCTTCTTAAGGTTGTTCGTTTGGTTTAGAATTCGAAAAATTAACAAAGGACATTTACCGTTGGTCCTTGTTATGTGAATATGCACACTAGTGATTTATTGAGTCCCTATCCATACTTGAGAGTTACGGGAACACGTCAAAAGATTTTATGTGACCCACAAATGCACAAGATTAAACAGCAGGTGCACAATTTTTTTTAACACCGAAACACAGAACAATAACAAAATATACACAAAGACTATGTATTAACAGTGAAACAGATTATATGGCGACAAATAAACAGTAAAGCCTTTCGTTTGGTTGGGCGAAAATTCTTTAAAAAAGTCAATGAATGAGTTGGTCGGCTTGCATTACTACAGCGCAGCGCACAGGATCAGGATTTATCTTCTTCAGTAATTATTTGTGTTGTGAGTGCTAACGAAGATGAGGAAGCCCTTAGTCCTTTTGAGAGATTGAGTGTGATTTTCGATCCCGTTTGCCTCGATGGTGTCTGGAGGAGAAGATTCAACGACGAACTTCATAGGCTATACGGCGACATGTGCCTGGTCAGGCGTCTTCGGATACAACGCTTAAGATGGCTAGGTCATGTAGACTGTATTTAAACCACCGCTCCGGTCGGAAAGCTTTCGAATCTGAGCCATTGGGACAACGCAACAGAGGACGGCCTAGATTGAGATGGCGAACACAAGAGGAAAAAGAGCTCAACGGGCTTGGAGTGCGCAATTGGAGGCAGCTGGCGAGAGATTGTCTTAACTGGAGAGGCATGTTGGTTTAGGCACAGGTCCACAGCGGACTGTAGCGCCATGAAAAGAAAAAGAAGAGTGCTAATGAGTACACGGACCTACAGTTTCTTACGACTCCGAATGGCGAAATTCTAAGAGCATTTCATTGAAAATTAGAACTCTTTGGTCAGCAAATCGAACAGTGGTGCTCCAAAAAAATGCAAGAATTACGTTCTTAAATCGGACCTAGGCCGCGGGAGTCGACACACTCATCCACAATGTCATGGCAGCCAATAAATTTTTTTTGAATGTGCTAAAACCAATGCTCATATGTAGCTATGTAGTTCTAAATCAGGAAAAACAGGACGATTAGACGGTTCGGGGCCAAGTATTTTATGGCGAGCGCAGCTGATCCTGTAAAAGAGATCAATTTTACTTACAAAAAAACACGGTTAGTCTACAAAAAAAGTTTTCGTTTTTGATGTGTACGAAACTTCAATTTTACTGAAATATTCTGTATGTGACAGATGTTTAAATACTAAATTCTACCTTCCAATAGTGGTTTAGCCGCTTGCATATCTGCTCTGCTCTGCTTCATCTTTGTCTTTTAGGCCAGTTCGTCTTATCGTCGTCGTCGCTGTCGTACATCGACTTCTTTATCCGGCTGCCAATTCTGTTAATTTACTGCCGCCCAAAGGGCGTTATTTGTTCACTTAGCTTCCATACAATACTCCAACTATAATGACAAACTGCGCACTAAGTAACTCGATGAATTGTCGTTGACGCTTTGGCCTCGTTCCCTTGCGGCATTGCAAAACAGGCATCAGTTGGCAAAGTACGGGGCTGGAAAATTGTGTATAAGGGTCAGAAAAACGCTATAATCGGTGTATGTTTCTCGGTGATGAAAAATAAAGTCGTTCTTTAGAACGTCAGGATCTTTTACCCTTCGAGAACGATAAATCAATCATTACCCGAAAACCAGCCCACGCCGTTTCCTGCAAAACGGTAATCGTCTCTGAAAAATCAAACAAGAAACAATTGCAACCACAAAAGACGTAATTTTGAAATCCAATTTATTTTATTAAATCTGTGTTTCCGTTACCCTGGGTTTCCAATTGCCGATTGTTGTGTACAATGAACTCAGAACTCTTAAGTTGTTTGTTGATTCTCGGCGTTTATACACGAAACTTAAAGGCGTCAAATTGCATGATATTGTTGGCTAATTAACGTTGCCAAAATTAAAATAACGCTACCAGGAAATTTTCACGTAATAAAGCTATAATTGGTTTTGTTATGTGAGTTGTTGTCTTTCGTCTTGTTGGAACCACATATCTTCTTCAATTGCCAACAAAAGTAATCAATTATCATTTGACCATGTTGCTTCGAATTCGCTGCATTCGTCCGCCTGTTGGCATCTTTCGATAATACTTTTCGACCATAGAGCACACCTCAAGACAACCTTGTCTTTCACAACTTTTGCATTTTCTGAGCCTCAAATGTTGCAATTTTGTCACAGAAGTATAGTATGTATTTCGTCACAGAAGATGCCAATTGAAGATGTCAATTGTTCGGTAAGTTAAACTTTACAATGCAAAATATGTCATAGTGCGGTCAACATCAAGTTCGATTGCGTTGAAATCGATAAATTCGGATCATCAGAAATCCCCTGCACTTACAACTGCAGTTCCTTCCACTACGAATACAAAACAACAACGCTTTGTCTTCCTTCAAATTTCTTCACATTTTTACCAATTACATGCGTTGTCGATGTCGTTGCATGCATATAACGATCACAATCATCCCTTAGTGCGCGAAAAGTGGCTACGTTGAAATTACCGCTATTGTAGTAAGTTTTAGTAATTGTAACGCATTCGACTGTCTAGCGATCGATTGTTGTCTCCTTGTATATTGATATTTCAAATGACCGCTGAGTTTGGTAGGCAACCTACCAATGCCAGTGCTCACAACTTGAAACCACAAAATGATTGATCCGCTGCAGTGGAACGAAAACA
The DNA here is from genome assembly GCA_944738645.1 of Eristalinus sepulchralis. Classification (NCBI taxonomy): domain Eukaryota; kingdom Metazoa; phylum Arthropoda; class Insecta; order Diptera; family Syrphidae; genus Eristalinus; species Eristalinus sepulchralis. Next base: position 30,703,903 of record OX122885.1, on the reverse strand, counting down.
TAAGTTATGCGGAAGGGGTGGTAGAGTGAAAATTAAGAAAACATTTTAACTGTTGTTCATTTAAATTCATTATATTTCTTGTTACTCAATTTCAGTCGTATATAATATTTATGTTGGCTATTACATACACAGTTTACTTTACGGTTAGTTTATTTTTGTTCTAAATTTTTCAATCATCCTACTATTTAAAGTGTTGTTTATATTTGTATTGTTTTCACTATTTTACCTTCAACGCATTGAATATAGAAAACACAAACAAAAACATAAGAAAAACCCTGCAATTTGATTGAGTGTCCTCTCTAACAAAACATTTTGAATACAAATCATGAGTTATAATAAATGGTGGGTGTTTTTTTTCTTTCTTTAATGTTAATCAATTAAATTCGATAGCATACACATGTAGACGACAAACAAAGCACTCTTTACAGGATCACATTTCGAAACTCTACAAATAACCATAAAAATAATTTCATCCTGTTTTGGTTTAACTGGTGTCTAGGAAATCACCGTTAATTTTAAATTCTTAGATATTTTGACTCACAATGAAACGAATGGACTCATCTTAAAATTGACTGGAAACCAATATTGTGTTTTGTTTTTTGAATATCATTTGGCTCAAACTACAGTGTTCTTGAAAAGGGGCTTCCGCGCTACAGTTGCTTATTTTCAACAAATGAGTACAGATGCATACACTATGCTTAACTCATGCTTAACATCGATGTGTTTCAATAGATGGCTTCTGATAGACATAAAAATATTTACACTTGTTCAACTTGGGGGTGGGAGAATGCTTCTGAAGCATCGCCTTGTCTGTGTTTACATCTAAATTGTAGAATTCCTAAGGACTAACGATAGTACTATAGTTTTTTTCTAAACTAATTATTTGCTTTTTGCACAAAGTGTGTGTGTTTTTTTGTGTTTTGCTCCTTTTCCGATTAAACATTTTTGCAGTTTTTCTTTCATCTTTATGCTAGTATACGGAATTTTATTTCTTCCCCTCTACATGTATAGGTATGTGTTGTATAATTTTTAATGATAACTACAAATCTTATTTTTATTTATATTCATATATAGAAATGGTAAAGTGTTGCGCTTCTTGATAGGCAGTTGTTTATTCTAGATTATTTTGGTTTCACATTTTGTTTCAAATTTCTTGTTAAGGGTTAAGTTTTTTTTGTTTCTCTTTGGTTTCTTACTAATAGACACTCAAGACAAATGTAATCTTTATTGTGTGGTTGAAGGAGTTTAGAAAAATATTTATTTTAGCTTTGTATTTGGTTTGTTTTAGTTTTGGGTACTTCAAAATATTTTTTTGCGTGTGTTAAATGAAGCGTGAGAGTGTGTTCTTGTGTGCATTTGTGGGCCCGAAATTTGTTGCAAGGAATGTGCTAAGGAAATTCATCAAACCAGTCTCTCCTATACGATTTTTTTGTTGTGTTACTTGTGCTGTTGTATACAATATATCGCTCAAATATTTCAAAATTGTGATTGGTTAAATGCATGTATATTTGATTACCACCAAATCACAAAGAAATAGTTTCATTTTGACACATTCTTTTTTGACACAATGTTGGCTTAGTTTCTTTTGATTTTTGTTCTTTGCCTCCTTCTGTTTAGACTTGAAAGAAGTTATTTCTATCGTTCTATTTCTTATTATTATATCTACAATACAAACGTGTTATCAGTGCAAGTGATTTTCATTTTTGTTTACAAAATAGAGAATACACAGAGTTCGACATAGAAGAGTAATGAAGGGGTTAACAACTTTGTCCCAACAAGCATAAAACGCAAAATATAAGGCGGGTAAGATATTTTAGTCTGTTTTAGCAGAAATGTGGCATATGACGTGATGTCGCTTGTTGCACATAAAAAATTAGCTGTTTTTGCAGTACAAGGTTCTATTGGGGAAAGTATTGGTGAAACATAAGGGTGTGAAAATCATCTCTCAGTTCAGACTCTTCCATATCAAATGAATCTCACACTAGAAAAAAAAATTAAAAAATAATGACGCTACTGTCCACAAAAAACCAAGGTCAAACTTCTTCTTCAACCACTCGTCCTGTGCGTTCTATTGTTCCCTCACGAGTAGAGGGGACCTTAAGTTTATTGCCGACTCCAAACATTATGAAGCGGGGGAAACTTTTTTTTTCGTCGGCACTATGTTTGGCATCTCTCCAAACGACTTTCATGGACACTTAGTATTTCTTTGTTGAAAAATTGAGCTAACGACCTTCAAAATGCGAATCAACGTACTTACCGACTACGCCACACTTGCCACCGCACATTAATAACATCAAATGTTAATACATCACTGCTATGGAAAAAAGGATATCTATCGCTTAGTTTTCCACAAGACGTAAATAAATAGTAAGTAGAGGAGGCACGAAAAATTTTCGAATATGCAAAGCAAGAGGACGTCCTCGTCTAAGATGGCGTTCAGAAGACGACATCAGCTAACTTGTTGTGAGTAATTGCAGATAGCTGACGACTGTAGCGCCGAAAGAAGAAACAGAAGTAAGACCTGACACGAACGTTCAGGTCCTAAAACTGTGACTACTTTCGATAACTTTTCTAAATTTCACGAAATGGTGTCAGGCGACCGCCTAATGAAAGTATGAGAAATAGTTGAGGTTATGAAGGAAAGTATTTGTTGCATATTACACCAAGATTGAGACATGAGAAGAGTGTCCGACGGTTTGGTGTCTCGTTTGCTCACATTACTCGCCGATTTCGACCGGCGAAAATCGAGAAGCTTTTCATAGACATTAATAATCTTTACGTGTTGGCAGCAATTTAAAACGTTGTGTCTTAAAAATATACGGAATCGAGTGAGTCGACTACAAATAGTTAATCTAATTCTAGTTGCATTTATCCTTCCCAACTGACTCAATAGAGTTAAGGGAGTTCAGGAATTAGACACAAAGACCTACCGTCGAAATTAATTGCTGGGCATGACAAAGGATTTTTCAGAAATAAACGATGCATAACCTGACAGATCCAACTTAACAGATAACTGATTTACAATGTTACTTTTGAGAAAATCTCTAGCCCGTTACAGTGGGACAAAGCCAATAAGTGGAATTGGGCAAAATTCAGCGTGAAGTGTAGGAGTTTTCTGGGTTTAGTGAAGAGGAAGATAACTTCTCCACTTAGCCTTGAAAACTTGAGGACTCTTAGGTACGTTCACGCAAAGGTGCTCAACAAACAGTAGCATTACTTCGAAAATAAATTCAAATAAAAACCAAAATCTTCAAATACCCTTTGCCAAAGAAAATCAAATACGTAAGCAAAGAAAACAAAAATTAAAAATTAAATTAATTTTATTTATGGTTTAAATAGAAGTAAATATTAAATAATGACAAATAATAAAATAATTGTTATTCCAGGTTAACTTAAAACTATTAACAAACATTTAAAAAAAAATATATTTTCTTCTTAAGAACAAAATTTGTTAACCCAACGACATTGATTCGCAGATCAGACTTTGACGGCACACCTTGTCGTCTTCTTCGATCAACATTTTAAGTATTAATTGAAATCTGAACAGTAATATACACAAATATACGATGAACGAAAGAAGAAAAGGAGTTCTTGACCAAACAAAATCAATATAAACGAATAAAACTGAATCGATAATTCAATTACTGACAAAACTCTTACGCTCCGGTTTGCTTGCTTCACTTGTGCTTAGACTAACGATAAAATATATAACATGGTTAAGTGAAATACATAAATTGAATAATGTACAGAATAACTTGTGGATGTTTGCTCAATTCATTGAGTGACACAATTGACACAATTTAATATTCAGGTTGGGATTTGGAATCGAACTCGATTACGCCTCCCTTTATGTTTCTTACAGTTCACGATGACGAACCTGAGGAGTCCTTTGATTTGCCCTTGCCCAAGGCTGGACTACTCTGTGATGAACTGTCCGAATTGAAGATTATCACACTCGGGTTATGCGTTGGCGATTGGTTTGGCGTTGAATTCGTGCTCTTTGATTTGCGGAACCAATTACCGATCCGTCGACGACCAAGCGAGCCGGTGTTGTATTCGTAGCCCTCCTTCGAGTTAACCTGTCGCGATTTCTTGGGCAGAGTATCACTGTACTTTTGTAATTTCGCTGGAGATTCAAGGGATTTTTCATCGTAAATGTTCTCCTTCCAATTGAGCTGCACACTGCTGTAGTGATTCTCTCCGTTCGGCGTCATAACTGTCGTCGTCGCCGACATGGCCTCATAATCACTGTGATATTCTCTGTCAGATAGATTATCTTCTTCATCGCCAGCCAGTTCGGAAATAAAGAGATTCTTTCCGCAGAACTGACGTTCCAGCGCTAGTGTGCTGAGAAAACGTTTCTTGCGATTTGCACTGCGGAAACTAAAGTCAAACCACTTATTACGAGATTCACAATAAATTCGGAGCGCATTCTTAACAGTGGCTCCAAAAATCTTGCCATCCGGCAGGTTTAGAATTCGACAATTGTCAAGGAATATTCGGCCTTTGTAGATGAAATGATTTCGCTTCAGGATATCCTTCTTGCAGTATATCAGTTGGTGATCGAACAGAAACAGGGTGTAGGTGTTGTTCCATAGATTCGGCGAGACGCGAGTCGCATCGATTTGCGTGAAGTATCTTGTGCTGTGAAAGTGAAGCGGGGGTCCGGTGAAGTTTTCAAAACTGGACTGATGGCGGGCTAGATTTTCGCTGTGACGTTTTCCTGCAAAGTGCAATATCGTGTTGTTAAAGGAGTTCAGTTGAGAAATCAGAATCTTACCTTCGTTGACGGCTTCTGTGACTTTCCTCATTGCCTTCAGTGCGGCTTCGAGTATTTCTTTGGAGTCTACGATGTCCAGGAGACTGGCATCAATTTCATCAATCGCCTCGCCATTTTCGCTCCCACTGCTGTATGAACTCTTTATGAGTTCCGCCAAATGAAGTGGGTACCGGCAAATTCTTTGAATGGGGGCAAGTAAATGGGCGGAGAGTGGAAGTTCAGGGAGATTCTCTGCTTGTCGGCAACTAAAAAAGGTTGGAAATATATGAGTAACGAACTTTGAAATGAAAAGGGACGAGCTTACTTTTCTAGGACAATCCTAGCGTCTTTGCTTCGGGAATAAGTCTCTAGTTCTATCAATGCGCGTGGATATGAGTTGCAGTATGTGGAGTACACCAAAAACCCGGATTGCTGTGAGAAAAGAAGTTTTATTCAGCTCTGAGTATAAAGCGCGTGTAATTTAGCTTACATGTTGGAGGAACACCTGAGCGATGCGATCCAATTCTATGCCCCGTCTTAAGGAGTCAAGGAAATTCTGTTGGAACTTCCAAATATTCTCAATATTCGAGAATATCAAATTCAGACTTTCAGTTGAGAATATATCAATTCGCTTCCTCATCGCTGGAAGGTATCTGTAGAGCAGAGAAACAATTTCTTATCTCACCGATTTAATGCATTCGCTTGCCAGTAGAATCTTACCCAGTACAGAGTGAACCCAATAGCTTCACATAGTTAATCTCAGTTTCCAGTAGCTCCTTGACGGCATTATTTCGCAAATAAACCGCCTCTTGTTCCGATTTTTTGGGACTCATATCCGGAATGGGATGGTCAACAACGATTGTGGTCACATTGTTTTGGCTTATGCTGCATGTGGTCGCGACAAGTGTTTCGTCGAGGGATGGTGAGGTTACCTTACGTTGTCGCGCGATGAAGGTGCCGTCCGATTCTGGATACTGAATGACACGCACAAAATCCTTTGGAAACCATCCCAGTTGCGGTTCGAAAAGTGTTTCTATAACTGCATCATTTTTGATTCGACCATACCACCATGGACCCACTTCCTTACGAAGGATTTCGACTAGATTGCCACGCTCAAGAGCGAGCTCCTGTTGACTGGCTGGTGAAAAATTGTGCAGAACTTCGGCATACATTGGACGGTGTTGAACTGCAGGCGAATCGGATAATTAACCTCAAATGCGTATTCTTATTGAAAGTTAAACAGCTTACCTTCGTGGCTGTCAGGATGGGACGACACACTATCTGTATCGCTCTCGTCAAGATCTGAGAATGAAAAAAACAACTCAATGCCTTTTGTCCACTTTGAAAATTTCAGTTAAGCCTCTCACCAGTTTGCGTAACTCGGTCCAGACCACTCGGTTGACTCAGTGACCTCCTGGCAGGCAGGGAAGCCGGTGCCATACGACTGTCATAACTTTCCATTTTCTTCAGTGCCTTTGCTTTAGCGGTCAGTGCTGATGTGGGTGAGCTGGTTGCCTTTGCCGAGTTTGCGCGACGTATTCTCGCCTTTGGTGTTGACGTGAGTGTGGCTCCATTGATTTCCTGCTGGGATTATGAGTATTTAAAAATATTCCTACACCACCCCATGTTTTCCACCCATTACCATTCCGGCGAATGCTTCGTCGTTTTCCAATTCAATTTGAATCCCAGAGTCTCCACTATTGCATTTATCACGACGGTTGTACTTTGTCTTCCGACGTTCCTTGCTCGACCTCCATATCAGCGGCCCGAAGCGATACTTTGTGGTGCTGTCGCCCATCTCCAGAACTGGCACTGGAATCTGCTGTAGATGCGCTGCTGATGTTTGTTGATTTGGCATCGAATCAATTGTGTTCCCTCCTGACGATGAGTTATTACCGTTGCCGGTGCTGCTACCGGCATTAGAAGGCTTGTTGAAATTCGAGAACGTTCTCTTGAATTTCTGCAGGACGCCGGTTGATACTGTTGATGATGTAGATGCATGATGACCATTTACAAGCACCGTATTGGTGGCAGGAGGAAGTTGATGCTGATGAGTATCGGTATTGTGTTGGTGGCTTTTGTATTCAGTCTGATTGCTGTTTCTTAGTTTGAAATCCGATGGATGCTCGGAGAGTGATGGACTAGACACTGCACGTATTTGGGTTTGCTGCAAGAATGAAAGGGATGGGTAAATTAAATTATTTATAGATTTAATAAATCAAGATAAAAGGAAGGAAGTGCGAGAGAGTTATGAAGAATGACAGCATGTAGATTACATGATTGATTTAGGTTCCACAATGGGGATTTACTTAAGTTCAAGGTTCATTTGGCTGAAAAAGGATTGCTTTTTGTACTTTGCTTGTTGACGTGGCAATGAGACAAGAGATGCTGTGACTAAAGAAGGGTGACTGTGGGATGGATGAACTTAGGATAGACGATGTAATTCATTGTCTTACTGGTAACAAATAGGATGGACTGGAAACAGTTTCAAATCAGTCTCATACAATTGTTGTCAATGGACATAAGCAGTTTGCTTGGGATACAGAATGAAGCCGATGCAAATGACAGGATGGCAGGATGAAAGCAGATTTATTTCGGCCTGCTAAAGAGGAGTATACATTCTGAGTGAAGGTGTAGAAAACAATTTAATCTTGATTGGAAATGTTTATTCCATCGTAAAGAACATTTTATTCCTGCAAGGCAATCATTCTGAGGCAGAAAGATTACTTTGATCCTATGCAGGAGTATATCAAATGACAGAAATTGACTAAAAATATGCAAAAGAACATTTGTGACAGTTAACTGTGGCAATGTTCCACAATCATTGATAGTGCTAAAAGAGTACGCCGTTTCAAAAAATTTCTTACACTTCACTGTTACTACTGACTAACTTCTTCAACAACCGAAATATACACGTTTTCTTCGTGTTCATAGCAGTATAGCTATTTTTTCTGGGTTTTCAAATTTAAAATTATGTTAGATGGTAAATCAGTATTGACAGCATTTAACACAAGTGAGTTAATAAGGAAACGCTGCTAAAACAAATACGTAATTTTTGAGCCACTGAATTTTATTCAATTCGTTCGAATTTTCAAACGAAAATCGATCCTAAGAACTTTGAAAAATTTATTCATGGTTGACAAAACATTATTTCAATCGCGTATCCGAGTATGATGAACTATTGGAGCGGCCTTAACCTACTTTTCGTTTCAATAAAGACATATTACGTTATTGTTAAAAAAGGACATAATTTACTTCTATTATAATATAGTGTTTATCGTATAGCTGTAAGTTATAAATTATTGAAAAACGTTACAAGCGCGTATAAATTGGCGCTGTCCTAAAATTAATTTTTATATTAGTTGAGACATCAATTTTGCTTTACTCTTATGAAATAGTGCTCGTCAAAGTTGTCGTTTCGTTTTTACAGCAAAGAATTTTCCTAATAGTGTCTAGTATGCGGCATTACTAAGTTATAATGTTGAGTCTATAACTTAATTCATGCGGTTTGCTAAGAGATAGTGTAACTTGTTCCATTGGAGCACGAGTTGGAAAGCTACTTTCATTGAATGTCTTTTCAGCACATGCCATTCACTTGAAGCGAAAACATCAATTATTTTTCACTCAAATATGTAGAATTTTGTGCCTAGAAAAGTGTTTTTTCGGGAAGTTCTGCTTCATTACTTCAATATGAAGAAGACTGCTGCCTAAAGTCTTTGGTAGAAGTTTATGGTGAACATGTGCTAGCTAAGAGAACGTGCCAAAGGTAGTTTTTGGGATTTAAAAATTGTGATTTTGGTTTGGAAGACGTCCTTGGCAGCCAAAAAAGTTTGAAAATGAAGAACTGGAAACATTACTCTCTAAAGATTGTTGCCAAACACAAGAAGAGCTTGCAGAATCTTTGGGGGGTCACTCAAGCAGCCATTTTAAAACGTTTAAAAGCAGGTGGTTATATTGTGTATACGCCACCTCTTAGCAAACCGCACGAATTAAGTTATAGACTCACTTATAGGCTTATATTTGAAAAAAGAATTACAACTTAGGTCCGAATAATATTTTGGATTGATGAACATTTTATTTTGGAAAAATTACCAAACCTAGTTATACGAATATTCACATTCAAAAACTAAAAAAAAAGTCTTAGTTAGATTAAAGACTGAATATAGTAACACATAAGAAGTAGTCTGCAGTTAAGACGTCCCTTTAAATTAATTTTTCTGAATTAAGCCCTTATGGCATTATACAAAAATTTCTTCTAAGTGTAATATAAAAAAAATCGTATAAGACAGAAAAAGGGCATGTTTTAAAAACATATGAATATGCAGAAAATCCATTTATGTCGCGGGAATTTCGAAAACATTTATTTCCGTAAAAACGAAATCGCGTGTGCTGAGTCCGTCTATGTGGAAGATATATAGAATAATAGTTTTTGTGCTCATAGACAAGGTTGTGTTTACCACAGTTGAAAAATGACGAATTTTCTGCATTGGATTGGATTTTTTGAATTCTGATATTTTAAAGTTGACACTACTGTTACTGGCATCTGTACCAAATTTCACATTTTAATATTAATTTATTTTTTTATTTTTTATAATGGCCCAAATGTTTACCACCATAATTTTGGAAAATAATTTTTTTGAAAATTGAAAAAATACATGTTTATTGCTAGTAGTGTTATCGCCGTGACGTAGGGAATACATGCGTCGACGCGCACGTTGAAGGTGCCAGGTTTGATTCCTTTTCAGATTTCGCCGTTCAGAGGCGACGAAAAACTGTATTCCCTCTACTACTGATTGAACAATACTACGCATAGCACGAATAGTTGCTGAAGAAATTAGGTGTTGGTCCCTTGTGGGCTATAGTTATAATAATAATTCTGTGGGACTACAGTCTTCAAGGGACCAGGGCCTAGCTTTTTTTATTTTTTTTTAAGGTGGCCCTACAGTCCAGGGTGGAACTGGGTCTTAACCAACAAGCGTCTCCAGCCAGCTCGATCTTAGCTAGTTGTCTCCAGTTTCGCACGCATAGTTGGTTGATGTCCCTTTCCACTTGCGTGCGCCACCTGAGTCGCGGCCTTCCTCTACTGCGCCGTCCCTCGAGGGTGGATTCGAAGACTTTTCCAGGGCCTAGCTTCTACAGCAACTACTTGTGTTGTGCGTGCTACTGTTCTCTCACGAGTACGTTTTTTTGTCGACTCGGAACGTACAGTTTTTTGTCGACTCGGAACGGCAAGATTTAAGAAGCTTTTCATAGACAATTGATACGCTTTGAGTGTTGTCAGCAACTCGGAAGAGGTGGTTCCGTGAAAAAGGCAATGTGTTCAGTCCGGGAATTGAACCTGGGACCTTGGCGTGTGAATCGACGCACTTACCCACTACGCCACGGCGACCACTGTGGGCTATAGTGTCACCCAATTTATTCGTAATTACTACCACTGTCGGCCAACTTCGAAATTACAAAAAAAAAAAAAATTCAGTTTTTTTTATCATAACTTTGCATGTCAGTTCGAATGTTTGGGTAGATAGATGCGCTGTAACTTGTGCGGAGGTGCTTGAGTTCTTGAAACCAACTTAAAAAAATTTAGCAAAATATTTTTTTTCCTTAATTCACTTCGTTATGACTAGAATTATATTCGCTAATGAGCGGCAAAAAGCTTTGTACATAAATCGGTTGTTTGTCACTTCTTGTCTCATTTCTAGATTACTGTCTTGCTGCAATATATTGTCTCTTCACTATAAGCGGTAACTTTATCGGTTTATGTGTTGATAACAATGATTGGTTAAAAATTTCGCACTCAGTTTAAGCGATAGGTTCACATTGAGGAAGGTTTTGTTACGCGATAAATACTTAATAGCAACGGACACGTCGCTGAGATTTTACTTTTGTTTTGTATCGACACTCCTGTGTGGGGTGAGGGAATTCACAAAGGGATTAGTCACTCAACTTTGGAATTAGCAATAATCATTTTAATTGAAATGATTTATCTGTTAGATTGAAAGTAACTTTTGCGTATTAATGTGCGACCTGTGTCCAAATATGAAATTTCTTTGTCGCTCCATAACATCCCACGAATACTGTTTTCATTTCAAAACAAACGACTACACGTTGGTTACTGACTTCAAAACAGGCACATACTCTACCGTTTCTCGGGGAACTGAAACAAACTAGTAGGGAATGCAATTTTTATATGTCAACAAATGATTCCTGTAGTACTGTCGAATTTCCAAGATACACTTTACTGAGAATTTTTCAGGCGATCACAAGCCTACACCATTCCCTCGAAGTGTTCCCCAGCAAGTCGGCAGTTTTTGTTTTCATTTCAAGTCTACTGACACATATTGGGACACAAATTTAGAATTCTTCCACATTCCGTCGAAAACCGACAACATATCGTTTTTCAGAGCAGAGAAATTGTCATTTTACGACATTGTAAACATGAAACACATGAAATATGATAATTTAGCATGATACAAGGAAATAAGAGATAACACAGTCGGGGTTTATTCCTGACACGAAAATGTTCAAACGATAACGAATTCATAAACTTTACGGGAGGGGAGCACAGACCTCATCGGTGGTTTTATCAAATTCCAACAGCCTAAGGTATCCATAGGTGTCAGAGGAATGTGTGAACACCATGGTCTTCAGACGCTCAGCGACGTGTTGATCCAACTTTACCGATAATTTCAAACCGAAACACTGTACAGGCAAAAACAAAAAATACTTCAATAAATACGCAAAACTAATAACACTAGAGATTTGGTGCTGTTTTGCGAAAGCAGCGGGTGAAAACGAACAAGAAGTGTGTGTTGACCCGTCTTACTATATCTGCTGATAACACAAAACTGAATTGTGGAATTTGAAAGCGCCAGTGTAACGCAAAAATAAGCCAGCATACGAATACCTTATCAGAATGTGACGAATAGCACTGCAAAAGATACGAGGATGATTTATTCGCTACTACCGATCGGTAATTTGACAGCTTTAATGAGGTAGAGATCGTAAATTGAAACTATTCCGGTGTGAAATGCAAGAAAACAAGAAATAGAAAATCATCAGTCGTAAGCAGAGTGCTGAGTGGAGGCGGTGACGCAAGAGATAATCTTTGCTTTTATTTGCTACTCTTTGTATTGAACACTGCCGGCACTATTGTGTACAAGGTTAGTGAGATAAGGAGCGGGGGCAAGAGTATTGATAGGAAGTTGATGGATTTTCTAGGGCAAATGGGAAGTAGATTGATAATCTAGTTTAATCGATAAGCATCGGGAGGGGATTTGAGAGCGAGGGACTTTTTGGTTCATACAGACAAGAGATCACCGCCAACTGGGCATTGTGTGTTACAGAAGCACGTTATTTTGCTAGATGGTGCATCGACAAAGAACCTGAGATGGTCATACACCTTCCCTGCTCCTCTACAGTCTGAAAAACTCTCTGACATCACCATTTGGAAACATATGTAGGGGCTAAATAATTTGCTTCCTAAATGGTCAAACTTTTATGTTATACGGATTGGAATGATATTCTAATGGCGGTGAAAGGTATTTCCTAGACTTCGGCAATCCATTTACTAAAGGCATGAGGATCGCCGCGATACACCCGATAAAATGAAAACACTCAGGGAGCATGAGGTGTGACTTGTCTACCACTAAACTGGTGCACTTGCGAGAAGTGCCAGACCAGACATTGATGCAGCGGCTTCACATTTGTTAATTTTACAGTTTGCACATCATAGTTTTTGTCGCTAAAAGATTATGCAAGATGGCGATCGCTGCTCCGTCAATGAGTAACTATTGTGCGGTTGAGAAGTTACACAAGATCATAAAATATTTCGCAGTAATCTTGCAATAATGAAGCAACAAGCTTGTTGTTGTTGACAATTATGTCAATGGGTTTGGCGATAAACCGGTCTTCTTTAGCCTCAGAAAATGACCCTTGCTCAAATGGAATTTTAATGTCATAGATTGATTTGAAGATATTAATGATTCTCCATGAAAAAAGGTATTTACGTTTGAAAGTTAATGAACTGTTTTTCTGCTAAAGAAATGGTAAGAAAGCTTCCTTGCTGGGTAAGGATCAAAAGAGGCATTCATAGGACCCGAACCCACCTTGGGTCTCCCGACAGTACAACGATAGATGGCATGACTCTCCAGAATGCAGGCTGACTAAGGGCGTGCTCCCAAAAGTCAGCAAGAAATCCGCGACTTTTCTGTTATTTCTATACAGGAAAGACTGCAGACGACTTATTGGTGTACAAGCAGGACAAGTGACGTTCGCTAAGCACTTAAGTGTGTTTGGGCTTAGTGGTGGCATCCTATGCGACGCTTGTTTAGAACGGCTTTTCTGTTATCTCTAGACAGAAAAGAGTGCAGAAAACTTGTCGGCGTACAAACGAGACACTTCACCTTCGCTAAGCACCTTGCTCGGATCAGGTGGCGGCTGTTTGGCGCTGAGGCGGTGGGAGATGAAAACCTAGGCTCTTTATCCCAGAAGCGCTTACCGGGTTTTCTCCGGAAGATGAACAAATTACACTATATGTAGGTTACTGACTAGTATTACAATGGAGCAGTTTTCTGAGCAGCCCAGTGCAGTGTTTCCCAAACTCCAGCAAAAAAAAATCTCTTCTAAACAGTATTGTCCTACGCATCGTGAGTCCTGAATCCTCCTAGGCTTTCAGGAAATGGTTGCACTGGTATAAACTCTGCTCAGGCAATAACATCAGACAAAAAGACAAGACAAAAAAAAATCAATGAAAGAATTCTTGCACCACACACTGTGCCATCATGACATAAATAGTGCTATCTCGTTCTGGCTTAGAAAAGTGCAAGCCAGCTGATCGGTTGAACGACCCGAAGTCTCTAAACTCAAATACGTTGACCTTCACTGGCAGCGGCGAATATTTTAATAAATGCAGTTGCAGTTTTAACAGTTGGATTTTTATTTTAAATTTTCTTCGCCACACAAGTAAAAGTGTAATTTGGGCAATAATTTTAAAAATGTTGTGAAATAATTTCCCATGCGTCAGACAACAGGACAAAGTCCACTGAAGGACTTAATTCTCATAGAAAACGAATTAAGAGGGTACAGTTAGTTAGATTTCTTCCCCGGGAAAGGTATGTGGAGCATGCTATCCACTAGAAACCTCCCTGCTTGGCTATAGATAGCATTTAGCATTTGATCATTGAACTCCAAACAGAGCACATACTCCAAATAATTTCTGAATCTAATCAGGGTGGTTGACTCCTTCCTGTTTCTGCGCCATAGCCTACGATAGGAATGATCGAGGTGTTATTCAAAGCCGGCTTGTTTATTCGAGAGAGGTGTTTGCTACTCAATCGCCGCGATTGGCAAGAATTTGAAACTTGATTTGGAAACTAATTTCCTGCGGAGCCGAGGTAAACGAAGTCTTCGACTATCTCAACATTTTTTCTGTCGATTGTAACGCCTCGTCAGAGACGCAAGTACTTTGTTGAAGTTGAAATCCTATTAATATTTTATTTTGTTTACTTTGCTAAAATGTGTGATATTCTTTACCGAGTACTGGAGTTACTGTAAGTCGAAAAACAATACGAATACTGTTGAATTTGGAGAGATGATAGTCCTAAAGTAAGACACCGTTAAATCCACCAAAACTGACTGTTAGGTGTGCTTTATGGGTTGGTGAAATAATTGATCCGTACATGTTTAAAAACGATGATGTCCATGCCAATGATAACTTACTTTTTCGGTTATCAGTTAATCAACCACGATGGGCAGGAGCTGTGGTTTCAACAAGACGGCGCAACATGTCACACAGCTCTTGCCACAATTGATTAATGGAAGGAAACGTTTGAAAACCACATAGTTTCCCGTTAGGAACCCGTGAATTGGCCTCCAAGACCGTGCAGTTTAACGTCGCTTGAATATGTTCCGTGGGGATATGTGAAGTTCATAATCTACGCCGCGACAACGCTCTTAACCACTTGGAGACCAACATTCGACACGTTATTACCGATATGCGGCCAAAACAGGTCGAAACAGTCATCGAAAATTTGAGCTCCAGATTACGTCCGACTCAGCCGTATCGATCATACTTATGTATCAGAAGATTATCTTTCGAACAACTCAAACTGCATGCCAATTCAAAAAAATCATTATTTCAAAATTCTGTACCTCTAAAACAGAACCTTTATAAGGGCGATTTTGAAGATGTACATAATTTGCTTGCGAATAGTCGGGTGAACTGGTGGAAGACTTTGCGGTCTTTGAGTAGACCAAACGACCAACATCATAGATAGATAAGAATTTAATTTTTTCCAACCACAAGACAACAGCCATTTGGTGATTTGCATTTGATCTGATCCATCCGCTTTGCATCTCAGATTCAAGTAAACGATATCAGTAGCAACTGATACTCTGCTGCTGTGCATTGTATATGCATAATCGATCTGTTCGTTGAACTTTGTCGAGGGGAATGCCACCAACAACATCCTACGTGCTTTCAGTTCAGTGTCAGTAACATTGTCTCTCCCATGATCTTACACTGACGTCGCCGTAAGGTGTTGAGTGATGAAAATCGATGAGCACCCCGATCGATCAAATTACACGGCTCGTCTTGTGGGGAATGAATGAATTCCATTATTGATTTCGAGCTGTGTGTATTCCGGTGTGTCTGGGACCCATGGGAACAGGGTAAATAAACCCTGGTAGGTGGTTGCATTCAACTTACGCCATCGTTTGCGGTTTCACGGTCAACCAGGCATGTGCGAGGAACTTCATGCGGATTTAATGCATGAAACCTTAGGCATGCTCTGGTAAGTTGCAGAATCCAGATTGAGGGTTGACTATATGCCGGTCGGCACGTTCGAAATCTGTGTCAAGGCTTCGTGCGTTCTGTATAGGCGAAGGCAGACTGCAAGTTCTTTACCTACATAGTTACGAAAATGCGGTCGTTGGACTCGTGCTTTGTTATTCTCCAAGTGCTCCAAGTGGCGCTCCATGCATAAGAGCTATTCATAGTTGACAAGACAGTTGCTGTTCACCCTGTCATACAAGTTGAAGGCGTGGCAATTGAATTAAGAATCATTTTTTTTTCGGATGCAGTTGCCCCAGTTATACGTGGCATGGGGGTTTGTGTCATTGTTGACATTCATTTTTTTTTTGCTGAGGACTGTGCTTAATTGCAACAGTGACTGAAGTGTGACGTTTCATTAGGTGAATGCAAAGAATTTTAACTTAAACACCGAATGTGTTGACATTAATCAGATAAACTCCCAATCAACTTGTTTGCAGATCATTTGAGAGTTTGCTTAAAAGGGGTGTAAGGGAATGAACAGTTTTTGAAACTCGGTTTGACTGTAATTGGCGAGTATTAGAGTCGCAGTCAATGGTTTGAATTGGAAAAGTCAATCCTGCTGAGTGTTTCCAGGTGAGGAGGAGCCAAATAGTATTTTTGGGCAGAATGTTTCGTTTAATTTAAGCGATGGAAGGCAACAATTCTATAGAACTGACTGAGACGAGGAAGGAGTGGAGGGCAATATGGGCGACGCATCCTTGTCTCTGAAGTTTGGTCGAACGAATACATGCCCGTCAAAGGGAAACTTCAATATTGCGGAAGGAAGATTTAGTTCGGCTTCCTTAACGTGGTATTCATGAGCTTTTTATGGTCCATAGCACTTGATGCCTTCTTCGCAGAAGCTAAGTACTGACAGCTGAATCTGAGAGGAAAATGAAGGAAATACTATCAATGACAAAGGACATAGAACATCACTGTAAGCAAGACCTGAGTCTTAAATAATGCTAGTCTTAACTAGCCTTAGCACTAAGGTCAAACGAAAAAATAGTTACACTCGTCAAAGTTTGTTTCTTTGGTCCTACTTTTTTACTTCAATCAGTGCCGTCTCTCGGATGCCCAAGCTGTGTCAATTATCACTCTAGTCCTGTTCAGGATGCACAGAAAGTTTTGAAGAAGGAAACGATCTACTCGAGATAAAAGTTCTTTGCGCAATCACTTGCGTTGGTGATACATAGACCGACACCCGAACGAGCCTTGCCAACCGTTGAAAACGTTCAAGATGGCTTTGAATGTACACATGGACAACACTCCTTTGCCTAGAAGAGTGTATAAGTCACAGCCATTGACCTTCGCTTGAGATGGTATACACAAATGAAGAAAAATCTTAATGAACGCGGAAAGCCAAATTTTAAGGGACCATCGAAAGGTGATGTTAACTAGAGAGGTTTGCCTACATTCAGGAAGAGATGCAAAATTCCTTAAAGTAAAAGTCTTTGATATGACACACATATGTAGGTCAAGAAGGTCCTCAATCAGCTCGTTGTGCACAATTAAAGGCGAATGGCGAAGGACTACTCTGGTTGGAGAAGCTTATTGGATGAGACTTGGACTACAGTGTCAGACAAACGATAAAGAGCTGTTTTGTTTGATTACTATCCTGAACGTCTAAGTAGTCATTTGCAAGAGAGGTGGTGGTCGCCATGGCATAGTGGATAAGTGAACACCTTTCATTTTCCACGGCACCAACTCTTTCGAGTTGCTGACAACACTCCAAGAGTACTAATTGTCTATGAAAAGCTTCTTAAATCTCGCCGTTCGGAGTCGGCAAAAAAAAAACTGTAGATCCCCTCCACTCCCGAGAGAACTCGTAAGAGCTAGGCCCTGGTCCCTTGTTGACTGTAGTTCCACTCATTTATTGTTATTAACAAGATAGGAAGGTACTTACAACTCCACCCAATCTATGTGTGCGTACATCTTGCTTACGACGGTGCAGAACATTCAAACTTTACATTAGAAGCATCATGTAACAAGCCAACCATCACGTGTGCATCTTGTGCGAGACTATCAAAAAGTTTCATACACCAAGTTCATCAAAGTCTAATCCCCCAGCAAGAGTCACAATCTCTCGAAGCATGTAAAATATTATCCGCATACATTTCCCCGGACAAATAATTTGTCATCCTTTGCGGCACTGCCACAGTCGCATAATTCATGCATAATCTTGCCGTAAAAATGTCACTACCACGCATAAGTCATTCTCGCAGCCGCTTGGTTCTCATCGCTGCAATGGGCTCCGCCGCATGCAGATACATTTCTGAGACTTTTTTCTTCAAAGAGATACTAATAAAAAGAGGAGGCATCCTCCTCAGAACCAACAGCCAAGTGCATCTTCGATTAAACACTTTCCACGGCGGCATGGTTAAAAATAAACTTTTTCGCTTCGCAAATAAACTCTGCGTCCCACTGACAGCAGCAGCAACGTTTCCCGAGCGATGCACCTCAATCACGCCCAAAAAGTCCATGTGAATGGGAAGGAAGCTGATTCAGATTTAAGGCAGGAATATATGTATTTTTGGCATCTATTTTCGGAAGCGGCACGAGGATAGAGGGCACATGCACTTCTTCTTATCTCGCAACAACTGACAGTCTAGCGACGGGGTGAGGGATGAAAACAAAAAATCCATCAGACTGATGGAAACGTGACTGGAGGAGCTGCTCCGTTCGCTAACTCTGACCTGAATCACTACGAGTCTGGCTCAAGTGACAGAGAGGAGAGCATTTCATGTGAGATCTTGTGACTCTGAAATCCTCGCGGCAGCTGATGGTTCCCGTGTAAACCACAAATCCTTTCCAGGAAGGTATCTGCCGCATGTGCGTCTACGGTCGACGACAATTTATTTTATTGATGACATTTGATATTTTTGGATCCTTGTTGTCGTTCTAGCGCCAAGCCAGAGTGCTATATCCTTTCTTCTCATTTCTCTGGAACATTTTATTTAGGTTCAATGAATCTATTTTTAAGTGCGGTTTGGAAAAGGAAACACACGCTCACAGGATAAAAGATGAATGTTCGTATGGGAGATTGTTACTTAAGAGAGCAGCTGTCAGCTGTGTTTTGTTGAATCCGTGGCAATGTACGGATGGAATTCATCTGCATTTGAGATTGACTTCACAAAAAGAACTCAGTGCGAGTAGGATAAGGATGTGGAATTTCTTTGCTCCATTTCCATCCCCCGCTCACAAGCGGAAGCATACATTTAAGCAATTAACGAGTGTAAGAGTTTATTTCTACGGGCTATGTTCGTAAAGAATACGCCAATTGAAGCTGATAGGGAAACACACAACAGAGAAACGAAGAATTTAATTGACAGACAATGACCGCTTGACTGTCTAATGACGTTCACGGACTTGACCTTTGTTTCTATCGTGACTTTGACATTCCTTGACGGATTGTATGACTCGTACACGTTGTTGGCATTTTGTTTGTTGATTGATATGAATTCATTATCGGAGCAGGTTGATTTATATGATAGGTGAAAACTTGGCGGACAAGTGACATGGAATGCTAGCTTCGGATATCGAACTGTCATATTAAATACCTTCTTTGTGGAGAATAAATAATGCTGTTGAGTTGCTTAAGACTAATGTACTTTGATTAGGGATTTCCTACTTGCTTAGAGGACTTGACCGCTTCAAAGTAAGCCATCCTGCTCTCAGCAAGTCTTAAGGTATGTGTCTCCACTTAAATGAAACTGTGTCGTAAATAAGGAATTGTCAGCATTTTTTCGTTATAGTGAATGTCACTTAACGACATAATAGCGAGGTTACAATCCTTTAGAACTTTGTTCTGCATAAACAAATGCGGGTTAGCGATTTTCTTGAATGCTGTGTCAATGCATATAAAGTGATTAACAATTAGTTTGATCCTGGAGTTAACTGAAGTCTATCCTTCTTCTTGAGCATGGCTGGAGTGCGAAGACGCTCTTTTCTGAAGCGTTGCTGTCCACGCAGCCACTTTTCTAAAGTGACTACATCGAACTGCATACATCTACATCTTTGTACAGCTTGTAAAGTTCGCGCTTGTGTTTTCTTTTTCTCTTCATCTGTGTAAATGACAAGACCGCATACCCGCCGCTGGACTTTTCTTTTCAATCTTTTTTATTTTGTGAACAATCCGCCCTGCCTTTGCTCTCGTACTCCTGCATTTGACTTCGTATAAAGTGAGTAAGTAGGAGTGGTATTGAAAGTAGCTAGCACTTTGGACAAACAGCTGGCCGCCATGGCTTAGTGGGTAAGTGTGTCTCTCTCACGCGGAAGGTCTAATTTGGAATTCAGATCTGGACTTTCGCCCATCTATAATTGTTCAAGGTTCTGCCTCTACCGAGATGCTAAAAATACTAAGCACCCAACTTTTAATTTGAATTTCTTTAAATTACGCCGGAGTCGACGGTGAACAAAAGATGCCCTCCAAAAGTCTGAGAACTATTTATAATACGCCAGAACGAGTGGCTGTTCGTTAGGAAGTTAGACCTGGTCCCTTGTAATCTGTGGGGCATCGGTCGCAAAGGTTTGCTCCGGGGATGACAAACTGCTAACTATCTGTAAGATGAAGCTGTCGATAGTGACGTTTGCTCAAAATGCTGTAATGATGGTTAAGATTTTACTCGGAAGCATATTTTTTTTATTTGAAGACTGGTCTTAAGGTTCCATTGATTAACTGGGATCGAGTAATGATGTCGAACTAGATCAGCAGTTGTACTCCTTTAAAAAAGCGAATCCTTTCCGTGCTAACGTGAAGCGCTTCCTTGTGATCAATTTTTTAAACATCCCTGGCTGTATCACTAAGCAAAGTTTCAGTTGAATTTTTTATTTTTGGTTCCGTCTTCATCCATCAGAATTCATATCATGCGACGCGTTCTATTTTATTTAATTTATAAAGTTCATACGACGGCTGTCTGACAAATAACCGACCTCAACGTGAAGCTAGCGGCACAAGTGAAAAAAAAGTTTCTACTTCAAATTGTGCATTTTATAATAGCTACTCGCCAAAATTTCAGAAATTTATCTTGCACCATTATCTGTTGACAGTCGTTTTTGTGAGTGTATTTCGGTGATTCCCCCAAAATGGAAAAAATTGAATATCGAGCTGTAATCAAAGATGAGTTGGACTCTGTGTATGGTGACTCTGCACCATCGTTTACCACCGTAAAATTTTGGGCAGCTGAATTTAAACGTGGTCGCAGGAGCTTGGAAGATGATGAACGTCCTGGGCGTCCAAAAACGTTAACCACTAACGATAACATCGCTAAAGGTCATCAATTGGTACTAGACGACCGCCGGATTAAAGTTAGAGAAATAGCTGAGATTATGAAGATGTCAAAAGAACGTGTTTGCCATATATTAAACCAAGATTTGGGCATGAGAAAGCTGTCCGCGCGTTGGGTGCAGCGTTTGCTTACGCTAGACCACAAACGTGCGCGCATGAACATTTCCAGCGCTCTGTTGGCTTAGTTTAGAGGCAATAAGACCGAGTTTTGGCGCCGATTGATAACTGTAGACGAAACTTGGATTCATCATTATACGCCCGAAACAAAAATCCAATCTAAACAGTGGATTGAAAAGGGGGAACCGGCCCCAAAAAAACCTAAAGCTGTGTATTCGGCTGGGAAAGTGATGGCGAGTGTTTTTTGGGACAGCCATGGAATTATTTTTATAGACTATCTTGAAAAAGGAAAGACTATAACAGGAGCATACTACGCATCATTATTGGACAAGCTAAAGGAAGAAATTTCGAAAAATCGGCCACATTTGCAAAAAAAGAAAGTCTTGTTCCACCAAGACAACGCACCATCTCACACCTCAACAGTCGCCATGGCGAAAATCTACGAATTGCGGTTCGAACTGCTTGACCATCCACCTTATTCACCGGATCTAGCACCAAGCGACTTTTTTTTGTTTCCTCAACTTAAAACTGCGCTCGGCGGCCAGAGATTTTCGTCAAATGAGGAGGCAATCTCTTTCGTGAACTCGTATTTTGCAGACAAAGATGCCAAGTACTATTTGGAAGGGTTGCAGAGATGGGAGCATCGCTGGGAGAAGGGTGTGGAGTTACAAGGAGACTATGTAGAAAAATAAATAAAAAAATTTTGAAAAAGTCGCGTGCATCATGGTTAGGTCGGTTATTTATCAGACAGCCCTCGTATTGCACGCTCTTATCTTGCCATCTCGTATTTTCTAAGCAGACTAAATTAAGGTTTCGTTTGCTTTTTTTATTTTTTTTTTTTGCTCCGTGATCGATTCTTCGTACTTTCGTACTTTATTGAGGAAAAAAAATCTTCCTCCGCATACTAACAATTCCATGTACCATTTTTAATGTATAACTTGGATTGACGTATACCTTGAAGAGTTAGAATTTAGCTTTAACTTCATTTAATGGCATGGGAGAACTGTCACTAAGTTTGCCGTCTAAGACAGACAGTGTCGCAAATGTAAGGTACATACTTTGAATAAGTTTCAATGAATAAACAAATTCGATTTTTGTTACAATATTGTATTTTGACATCTCTGTGTCAGAACAGAATCTTACAGCACTTTATGACGGATTATTAACTTCTTCCTAAAGAGGACTTTTTCCCGCTTTCTGTATAAATAACAAATTCCCAAGGAAACCAAAAGTGTGTCATTACTTTTGAAATACAAAAGAGAGCTTCCGCAAGTCGAAAAACCAAACCCCTTTAATTTTTGCTTTGTTTGCACAGAGTTCATGCGCGCACATGCTTTAAAATCAACAATTAAAGGTCAGCTTCCATTAATTACTGGTTTCTTGGAAACCATAATGTGAAACTCTCTTAACTGCTACTCCACAAAGGAAAATTTTTTTTGCCGCTAAATACAGAAATACTGTGTGGGAGTCAGAAAAGAGCAAAACAAACAGGAATTGGCTATGCGAGGACAGTCAATTTATGACCAAACCAGATTGAGATTCTAAACATTCTCCAAACGACAGTCACGAGCAACATCAGAGATCAATGCTCGCATGGCCATTACCCCTTACCACCTAATTAACAAATAATGCTCTCGTATCTCAAAGGGGATCTAAGTGCTCAATTTCAGCGTCCCACAATTGAAATGCAATACAAAACAATTCACACTTGAGCCGCGCCATTCTCCAACCGAAGTCAGTTCTTAAAACTCTTCCCATCGAGTGTGATCAGGCGAAAATCGATTTGAAGGACTTATGGCACAAATCCGCTTCAAGAGCGTCTGGAGGCGCTCATATGTAAAATTTCCCGTCGCAACCTTGAAGTCTTACGGCGATGGGTGTTGTGTGTGTGTTTTTTTTTTCTTCAGATCACTTGCCATGCCAGATGCATAGGTAGAACCAGTTTAGTTGATCTGAATTCGGATTTCAGTAGTTGTGAAACAGCTGTCGCGTCAGAGCAATGGTTGTGTTTGTTTTTCTTCCTCAGAGTAGAGGGGACATTTGTCTAAGGGGGAAATTGGGTCAACTATGGGTCAGGCAATGGGCCTTAATTATTCATCTTTGGGGACAAGTGGGCACAAGATCCAATCAACCCACCCAACCGGAATGCTGTTTACTTTCGATTTCGACTTCATTCACTCATTCGTGCGGACTGCATGGAAACCGGATTCCCAGAGAGCCCACCACCAGACGAACAGACGTTTTTCGGGTTGCCAAATGCACATACCATGGGGCGAGCCTACCAACTACACATATCACAACCATCACAACCACCGCCACCAGACACAACTTGAGGCAAGACAAATTGCGTCTTGAAGTGTATCCAGTGTGAGTGCAGTGGTCTTTTTCATTAAAAATCAATAAATTGTCGGCACAAGTCTTGTTGCGAGAGAACTAGTTTCGTCAGTGTTCCAGCGTTCAGCTAGTAGTCCAACGACACAACTGGGGGGCATGTGAAACAGGCTTCTGTTTTTTAAGTGATTCAGATTTCTGCATGTTTTGCATATTTTTGCTGAAAATTTGATTGTTAGAATTTCAAAGAATGGCGGCAGCGAAGTGTGCAATACAAATGCGGAAATGACACAAGGGCAATCAAGAAACAGGAACAAGCATAGGGATTGAGATAGGCTTCTGTCTTGGACATGCCGGAGGTAACGAGGCATAATTCAAATTGTGCAACACAAGGAGAGCACGGATATGCTTTCATTGTAGCTACAGTCTTTTGGAAAGTTAGAACAACGGAGAGATTGATATTTTGCCAGTTTGAAATTCGAATTGAACAGTCAGCTCACTTGTGACAACATACAACACCATCGGTTGGCAAGGTCAGAAGTATGAAGTTTGTACCAGTTTGAGTTCGTTAAAATTGTGTACATATCCGTGTCCAGGTAGCTGCACACAATCTGTTGCGTGCATAAATTACTTCGGTTGCCAATCTAATGTTCTAGGTGTTTACAGTTGTTACACAGAGAAAATGCCATAATCTATGCACATACATTATATATCCGCAATCTCATGGATATTGATCGAATTAATTGTTTCATTTTCTCATTTACGCTACAGCGCATCTCGACTTCGGGCGGGCGGAAGAACGGTTTTTGCGTTCCGCACGACTCTCATTAACTGTATCACAAGCTGAAGGTGTGGCTAGAACTGATTGAAAGCTAACTAGTGCAGATACACATCGCATGGATTACTCCAACACATTTATGACCGACAAGAAATATTCCGAAGAAAGAAGAATGCTTTTTAAAATCTTTTCCCAAATTGATTCCATATGGGGGGTACTCACCAAATTGTTAGGAAACAAATCTTGTTTTATGTCGCTGCTACTACTTATTCCAATGACACTGACACCGTCATTCGTTGTCGTTGTTTCAAATCTGAAAAGAGAAAACAAACAGATTGTTAGTCAGGAAGATGGGTGGGTAGCCCCTTATTTTTCTAAACAAAAGCGCGATTTTATGAGGGCTCGTGTGAAAAACAAACCAAAACTCTTTCATCACGGTGATGGATTGCACAATGTTTGTGGAATGAAGGACGAAAGGAAGATGAATTGCTCGTTTTCTTTGTTTCGATGATGGGAAGGACACACGCGTATCCTTTCGTGTGTTTTTTTTGCGGAAATGAAGGTAAGTAAAATTTCGCTTTTCATTCATGAATTTGTTCGGATTCAAGGAATGGGCGCAAAACAACGAATAAATATGTTTCTTTTTTCGAGGCAAATCCACAATTTTACCTTCATTCCCGGAATTTTATTGAAGTCAACCACACCACCTATGCTCCATAGGGGGTACACTTTGGGCGAGGATAATAATTCCATTATTTGCGCTAGAAACCAAGGACGTAGAGGAAGAAACGTTTCCGATGACAGGAAGTTCTACATGTGGACAGTCAATATTTACTCGTATGGGAGCCACTTGGACAGAGAGGTGGATTGATGTCGTGTTGTGCGAAAAAGACGATTTTCAGAGAGACAGACTAGTTTTGAAAAAAAGAGTCTTGTCGTTTGTAAAGACAATTTTTCATGGATGACGAAAGTACAATATGTTTCAGAATTTTTTCCTAGAAATGTTTTCACTGAAAAGTGTGTTTTTTGACAAGTTACTGTATGTTGTATGTTTTTTGACTTGATTTTAATTCAAATCACAAAAAAACTCAAAATTTTACTTAATCTGTTAAGCGTAAGGTAAATCGATGAATATGTATGGAGAAACTAAGGAGGGATCGAAGAGTTGGCTTAGACTAAAAAAGGTCCTTACCATCCCTGGATTCGTCATATGGGGTGGTAGGGGTTTATTAAAGTCGTAGCTAGTTCTATACTGAAAAGGTTCCAGCAGATCGAAATCGTCGCAGATTAGTGTTGAAGGAGACAGAAGATCGCGGCTTTATAAAGTGCCAGCTATAACCTAATTTATAAATCACACAATTTAAGACATTAAGCAAGAGAGTGAATATTCATGATTTTAGTTAGTTTTCATAAGAAGATTGAAATTATATTGATTCACACTGGCCGCCTATATATTCATTTATGCGTGGAGTACATCTATATGACGTGGTCGCCGTGGCGATGTGGGTAAGTGCGTTGACCAACACACCGAAGGTTTAGGTTCGATTCCAGGACCTAACACCTTGCTTTTTCTTCACGGCATCACCTCTTACGAGTTGCTGACAACACTTAAGGAGTATTAATGTCTATAAAAGCTCCTCAAATCTCGCCCTTCGGAGTCGGCAAAAAACTGTAGGTACCTTCTACTTATGAGAGAATAGTAGCACGCACAACACGAGTAGTTGTTGTAGAAGCTAGGCCCTGGTCCGTTGTGGGCTGTAGTGTCACTCAATTATTAATAACGTTACATCTTTATGACATCTTGATTGACTTAAAACAAACTGGGCAGGTTCGAGTTACACTCACGAATTTATGGTTTCGTTTTTTTTCGAGCTTGAATATATATAAAATATTATATATTTATATTTATTAACTCGAACAGCTTTTTCGAATGCCTTGAAAGGTTGTGGTGGTTGTTTTGTGACACCTGTGGGTACTTGAATTTTTTAGTGAGAGTTTCAAAATTATGTGTGTTTTATCAAGTTGGTTTTACCAATGAATGGTATCGGTTCATTTTTCGTTTGTCCTTTCTGAGTTCTTTCGTCCAAAATTCGAATGTTGATATTTTACGGTCTTTGGTTAATAACGTCAGTTATTAGTTTCACTGAAAGTTGCTTTCGACTGCAACCGTTTGTGATGTGTTTTTTTTTTTTTTTGGATGATGATGCAGAAACTGCGGGAGTAAGGTAGACCGACGAACACAACGGAGAAATTGAAGAGGCAATTTGTATTCTCTCTGTTTTAAACACATCTTGTGCCTTTCATTCACTGGCTACTCTCTGGCAGACTTGGTGAATGCAGGATCCAAGTAGCAGTTTGTAAGCACACCATTTCTCTGAAAATTTGCTGTCAAAAAAATGCTGCTTCAGATTTTGAAGATTGCTTAAAAAGCCGCATAGAAAGCAAGCTTTTCAATCTAGAGCAGCGTAGGACAATTCTGGAATTGTAATGTCTGGCAAATTTATCTCTACTCCCAAAGATATCAGCACACCTTCCTAAAACTTGAGGTCTGGTCTAAGTATTATGGTTTTAAGGAACTTATCAAGAAAATACAGGATTGCCTCATTTTTCACACCGTAACTGTGTGCTACAGTCCTTCATCTGAGCACCAGCACTTAATTCCTGAATCTCATCTTTGACAGCAACCCTTATTGGAAACCCAAACACCCAAGAGCGGTCCAGGAAAGCCCTATCAGCTCCTTACTACTGTAAAAACTAATTTAATGCAAATGGCCTTCGAACACTTGGTGTCTTCCTAATCTACACTTCAGTGGTAAGAGCTCTATGGAGTCTCTGTCTGGTGTACAACTCTTGACAAAGTTACAAAACACAATTTCATAGATTGTTTGAAAAGGTCGATTTGCCTATGAGTAAGTGTTTCGCTAAGAAGAATATCAACCGCTGTACATTTTTAATTGCCTCTTATAGAGCTAGTAGGCAGACAAGAGGCGGCCTGTACATTGGTTCGAATTAGGTCAGCGAATGTGTCTCCGATCTCCTCTTCTAACGTCTAGTCCTCTCTAGATGAAGAAAACCCCACTGAGGAGTAGACTTCTTTGACGATCTGAGCGAGGTTAAGGATATACTACGTACGCATTGGACAACTCGCGAATTTGGATAAAGACTCCGATTGGTTAAGGGTCATAGGAAGGGAGATCCTTGATTCCCATGGTATCTAATGGGTTTTAGTGGCATGACCCACGGGTAACCCGCCACCATCTTTCTAGTACACTTTGACTATTGTCAACAAATGGAAAGAAGTGTTGCTGTGAAAATGCGAAAAAAACCTTTAAGTTGAGGAATCGAACTGAAACCCTCAACATGGAATCCACTAAACCACAACATCGTAGTTAACACATTTTTTAGTCCTTTAATTTTTCAGTCACCACGAAGTCCTTTATCCCATCAGAGATCACATGGGTATTGTTTAAAGTTCCACTCAAAGTGTTTCATTTAAAGCATCACAGTCACAACAGCACATTCCCACCCCAAAGTCTATGAAAATTCACACGATTATCCAATAAGGGATAAATTAAGCACCAAATTTTCACGCACTTGAACGCACACCAACGACATTCAAAGTGTCTGCATATTGCTGCTACTGCCAGCACAGTTTCCCCGGCACAGATTGAATTTCGTTTTAATGCCCCACTTGTGTCCTTTCACACACTTTCCGTCGCAGCAAGTGTTGGACACGAAATTATCTGCTTAATTAAATCCAATGTTAGCACACGCTTAATTTAACATCCTGTCCTCACGCATTGATATCTCGTTGCTGTTGTTGTTCTTGTTGCAGTACATTTTCACACTCTTCATCACCGGTGATTAAAATTCAAGAGATTATACATTCTCCAATCGACACAGCTCCCCTCGACGCCTCACTTACCGTGGCGATGATCCTGTCGGTTGGCAGCATGTCCTTGCTGGCGATAATGGCGAGGGTGGATTGCTTGTGGTTGGACTACTCGTGTATGTTCCATTCACCCCATTCATAGCCGTGTACTCCGTCATTGATGATAGATACGTAACCCGAACCCGTGTGAGACGCAATTGTCCAGAAATCAAGCGTTCCCGATACGTAACCATGTCTTGATTTGATCAAATTGCCGGTGAGACTGCGACCTGAAACCGATTGCTTTCGATGCGGCGATGCTATGTGAGGCAAGAACACAGTGCACGGACGATGACCGAAGAGCGACTGTACGACGGCGATGTATGGATCCTTGGTGCGAGGCTGCAGCGGTTCGAAAAATCTCAACAACAGCTGTTCGTTTGTCCCGCAAGGACATACGATAGGTCTCCCTCACACTCGCATACACCTTCGCATTTCTCTTCTCCTTCCTCAGTGGATAGACATCATCTGAAAGGACTTCACTGCCGGCAGCTATAATCTTGAAGAAGGTAGAGAGCCAGCGCTACAGGATAATTTTCTTTTCTTTTTTCCCCTGTTGCGCAGTGTCAGAGAGTTTGCCGAACGTGAGTAAGGAGTTCCCAAATGATCCAGGGAACCAGTTTGAAGAGACCCAACAAAAAGGTACTTGAGAGGTGAGGAGCGAGCGAGAGCATACACCAAAATTGGGTACCTGTCTTGCGAGTTTAGGTTTTTTGGGTACCAAAAGATGGAAAAAAAAAGAACAGAAGAAAACATCTGCTGCCCGGTGGCGTGTGTTCAGAATGTTACTCTGCCGTGCCTCAGAGATACATAAATAATTTTTGTTTCGTCTCCTTTTTTTATTCTTATTTCATCAGCAATCCTTTATTTAGACATGTAGGAGTGCATTGTCCTGCCTTCAAGGGTTCCAGCGCTTCTTCACAAACCACTTGTCAGAATCCACTGCCAATGTGGACGGAAAATCAAGGAGGTTTTCGACTGAACATCTGTCAGTTGAGAACGTGATGCAGCAACAAAAAAAATGTGCGGCATCAAATACTCAAATCTCCATTTGCATGCTTTTCGGTTGGTTGCTGGACAGTGCATCGTCCAGATGATAAAGTTTGCAGAAGGTTCCTATTAGTGGAAGCCTGTTGACTTATCTATTTCATGAACAGTTTTGTGTTAATGTCGTTAGACACACAGTGTGTGTGGAAGATTCTTCTTCACCTCATTGAAGTAGTGTAAAAAGTTTGAATTTCTCACAGGACGATATTCGTTGCTGTGTCCTTTCTACATGAATGTTTGCCAATGAAGCAGCGATTATGCACTCTTCCTTAACGCTAATAATAGTGGGGATACAAACATAACCTTAAATCGACTGCCGTTCAATAAAACCAGGGTTATTCTGCAAAGCTCACCCTTTTAAAGTTTAACCCCCAAGTTGACCCTCAAAACTGGATTTCAAGCTTATCCAAAGGGATAACATCGAAGAGCGCACACACAGGGCTACCCAAAATAATTATTTATTAAAATGTAAATCTTTAATCCGCTTGAAAGTACTTCCCACCGACACCGATACACTTCCAGTCCAGTCTTTTATCCCATTGCTCGAAACATTGCTTTTTTTTAACTCACCTTCTGTGGCTCCGTTATTTGTTTTCACTTTAGAAATGTCGGCAAAACGTTTTCCGTTTTCCTTTCATATCGCTTTTCATGTAGGAAAGTAAAAAAATCGCCAGGGGCAAGGCCGGTTGAGCAAGAGGAATGGGTCTAAGGGTTCATGTAATTTTTGGTCAAAGAGTGACGCACAGAAAGTGAAAAGGTACTAAAGGTACGAAATCGGTAAAATCCACTTTCATCCTCAAACCTTCCGTAAAAATTAGATCAATTGAATTCTAGGTCACTTCAGACAACTGCTATGGACAAACGACTATAGCAAAGTTTGTCAAAAATTCAAAGTTCTTGAATTGGGAAAACAACTTAAATAATTAAATTTGTCCGATTGCACCATGCTAGGCCGTTTTAAAAAAACTCAGAAGCTTCTGTGCCAGTTTTTGCGAGCAAGAAGCAGAGAATTCAAATTGTTACAAAAACGACAAATACACTAAAAATGTGCACCAACCGAAAAGAATCTTCCTTAGCTTGATTTCCTGATTTTGTATGACTCGATACTCGGCACACTACACCATTAGTTCGGTTTCTTCTGGGAACACTCTCGTAAAGGACGCTCACAAGGGCTTTCAGACTTAATTCCGATACTAAGTGATGCACCATTAGTCTGACAACCAGCACTGTTCGTTTCAATCGACAACCACATCGTCCTCAATATTTCCCACTCCTGAGGTCATCAGACCAGTGGACCACAGTCCACCCTCGAAGAAGAAGAAGCATTCATCATTCTAAACGGATTTCTACAAATTGTCTAAAAGAGAAAACGAAACGCTCTTCTACGAAACAATATTTTAACTTGCTTCTTTTTTACTCTAACGTAGAGAAAAGGCTCAGATAACAAACTCCCAAGCGTCACTGTACTTTCATTTTCTCCAACCCAAGCAAAGGATGCTTATGAGTTTAATTCTTAAATATTTCATGACCACTCCCCCGTTACCAACACAGAGCAAAGGATTTATGCGAAAAATTCTGGGATTTCAGATAATTTCGTAATCCCACAATGGATGCTTTCAAATGAGAAGCATATGAATCATCTCAGAAATCGTATGCATAAGAGACAGCTTAAACAAAGAACGCATTTTGCTGTTCAGTTCTTCGTGCGTCGATAGATAATGATGCTCACAACTGGAGAAAAGTTGCGTAACTCAAAGCACACGTGCTCAAAGGAGCAAAAATCTGTTTGGGGAAAATGACTCGAGGGAAGGCAGGGCAGCAGGTTTTCCTGAAATAGTCTTCAGTCAACAACAGTCTTCAACAACACGAGTCATGTGTTATATGCCTCATAACCCAAGTCTCATATTTCACGCTAAAAGAGCCACCGAACGCAAGGTCAGCTTTTGTCGTAACATATTATACCTCAAGTTCAAAACGAACGCGTATACTTAGATCCGGAGCGTTGGTTTCCATTTTCTTATTACCACATTTCCATCGGGAATTCGTATGACCAGACATTGTTTATTATTTTCCTCTGTGCAAATTAGTTCTTCCACGAATAGATGGAGCCACTCTTCTCCTTCCCTTTCCGAAACCATTTTTGTTCGCACTTGATGTTGCGTATGCATAAACTTAAACTTGGTTTGTCAAGGTCTTACATGGCGAAACCTTGATTCTTCGACAGAGGGCTTGCGTATTATATCATTACTCATAACCTTCATTTTACCTCCGCAAAAGAGGGTTTCTTCTTTCAAGATAAACAGTACTGCACTACTTCAAAGTTATATGTAAAGGGTGATTTTTTAGCTATTATCTTTTTGACAACACTGGTTTAAAAAGCTGACGCACGGTTCGTGTTTTGTTTCACTGTCAAACATCTTCAGTTTGGTCTATAATTTAACCATAAATCGTCTTACAAACGAACAACTCTTGCAAATTATTGCATTTTATTATCAAAGTGCGTGCTCTCTTAAGAAAGTTCATCGCGCGCTTCTTCCATTTTATGGTCAGTTCATTTTTGGCTCAATGGGTGCAGCCAGAAGCATTGCAAGAGCTACCAATGCATCCAGAAAAAGTCACAATTTGGTGCGGTTTATGGGCTGGTGGCATCATTGGACCGTACTTCTTCAAAGATGATGCGAATCGTAACGTAACTGTGAATGGTGAGCGCTACCGTGAGATGATATCCAACTTTTTTTTTCCCAAAATGCAAGAGCTTGACTTGCATGACATGTGGTTTCGACAAGACGGTGCCACATGCCACACAGCACGCGCAACAATGGACTTATTGAGAGGCGAGTTCGATGAACATTTTATTTCACGTTCGGGACCGGTCAATTGGCCGCCTAGATCGTGCGATTTAACGCCTTTAAACTCTTTTTTATGGGGCTATGTTAAAGCCCATGTCTATACAGACAAGCCCGCTTCAATTGACGCATTGGAAGACAACATTGAAGCATTTATTCGTGAGATACCGGCCGAAATGTTGGAAAGAGTATGCCAAAATTTGATTAAGCGGATGGACCATTTGAGGCGCAGTCAAGGTCAACATTTGACTCTTCAAACATTAAATTATGTGGACCGTACTATCGATTCAAATGAAGATTTCATGCATTTTTCTGAATTTCATGTGCTTTTGTTTGAAAAACTTTTCTAAAGCATTTAAAAAATCACCCTTTACAATAGGTTCTTCTTCTTTTTGACTGCGTACTACCTTACTTAACACCACCACACCACTGTGATTCACAAAAAGGAATATCAAAGTGAATTGAGGTCGGATCGAAGTATTAGAAAACGTAAACTTTCTAATTATATGTTGGAGTCCATGTAGGAACGTTTATATCACCCTGTCATCGCTCCAAGTAATCCGTTTCCACCTATCCCCAGTCAGCTGCGTGTATTCAGCGACTTGTCTGGATTGTAGACGGCCTCCTGCAGTTCCTATCGCGTGGAGGTAATTATAATCGGCACACAAAAACAGAATTTCAGCAGCAGCCCAATTATTCCACTCCATCCTTCGCACGCAAAATGTAATTGGAGAAACTGTTTTCTTTTTTGCACTATTCCTGGAATTCCTCCCCGCGAAATAGTTAATCGCGCAGCAGGCGTCTTATTTCCATCTCAACGGTCATCTCATTGAGCGGTAAAAATATTCCAATCATTCGTCCGGTTGGTTGTTTCTGGCCTTATCTCCTGCCGCCCCAAGGAACGGCAATAAAAACCCAGTCAGGTTTCCGATCTCTTAGGCAGAAATTAATTACCGTCATTAGGGTGCATGTGTTTTCTGTGAACAGACACCGCCCTCGGTGCACAGTTGTCCTTGTGCAGAGAACCGCCCGTTTATCAGGCGCAACCACACGCACATTTCCCCCTGTCCGCAATTCGATCCAAGAGATAGTCACATTTTTTGATGGTCCATTCAATGCGCGAATTGTGCCGCAGAACGTTCCTCGTTTAATAGTCACAGATAAATCGAAAGAGACATTCATGCCACGAGGAGAAATACCTAAAGGCGCACTCAATTATAAGGTGGACTCGAGCGTCCATTGAAGTTCAGTGAAGTGCCAACGCATGCCCGGCAGCGAAATACCACATGGCATGGTCAGGTATGAGTCGAGTGCAGTCAGGTGGATGGGCATAGGATCCCACACCAATTGTCGTGCGGAAGATGAATTGTTGGGATCCCGGTGCACAGGACTAGACTCAGGTAGAAGTGCAGCAACGGACAGCAGAGAATGAATTATTTTTGCAAGGATTTGAAAAAAAAAAAGGAACAAAAATTGCAATTTGCAATGCACTGTGGGGAGCGGTTTATAATCTGCTCTCGCTGGGATGACACTCATTAGTCGGGACTGTGAAAGCAGGTTTATCAACACGAAGAGCAGGGATTTGTCACGCTGGCGACGGTGGTCTTATGGAAATTCTGAAATTCTTGGAATTCCTGGAAATCGCATGGCATACATGGATTTGCACAAGAATTTAGAAAGCATCAAAATTAAGGCGGTAAATTGTTGAAACAGCGCTCTTCTTTAGAAAATTGAAATGAGTTGACTAAGATTGGTGTGGATGAGTATGATTTTGAAGAAGAGGAGTAGGGAAAGAGAACGAGGAATGTCGGTGCTCTTGAAAGCAATTTGCTCCGCGAAACACCGTTGTTGACATTGGAAAAACGAAGAGCAACAAGGTTCTCTTTTTTTCTAATTAGCAATCATTTACTGATATCTAAATTTTGTCCTAATGCACATCCATTAACAATATTTTGCAGCCAGTTCCGAACACACAGCAAAGGTAACGTGTATTTTCATGCACTCTCTAACGCAAATAATAACAAACTCCATGTGTGCTCCGAAAATGAAGTCATTAGCATCCTCTGTGCGTTCTAAAGGCACCTTTCGCTGGCGCTGCTGTTTGGAAAATCCATTTACGCTATGAAAATCCCGAAAGATAACAATAAAGTGGAAGTCGCCTCACAAATTGTTTGCGTTTCATTTC
This sequence comes from Eristalinus sepulchralis, assembly GCA_944738645.1. Taxonomy (NCBI): domain Eukaryota; kingdom Metazoa; phylum Arthropoda; class Insecta; order Diptera; family Syrphidae; genus Eristalinus; species Eristalinus sepulchralis. The sequence continues at coordinate 30,669,812 of OX122885.1, read as the reverse complement.
GTCTGGGTAAATATTTGCCATGCTCTTGACTAGTCGAATTTTATGCAAGGTAGTCGCAAGAACGGAAGGAAATATAATCAAATCTGCAGGCGTCCTACGATTTCCGGTTTATATCCCTCTCCACTTACGGAAATGAGGAAATCGAACTCCGTGGGAAGAGGTCTTCGAGAGAAGTGTCATCTATCACCAGCTGCACAACATTGAATCAAATCAATTACTGGACCAACACTCAAAGAAATAGTAACGGAACATTTGAGTAAGAGAGTGTGTACATAAGTACATATGAATGGTTATTCTAATTTCCATCGGTCAAGAATGTTTACTGGAAGGAATGTTAGGAGTTGGATGACCGTTTTAAATAAGGGTTTGTGGATTTTGGATTTCCTCATACTTGCTAAATAAAAGCGCGTGGGTGTTCCATGCATACCTTGTGGCGATCGCTGTTTGTCTTTATAATAACAAGAATTGAATTTCAAAAAAGGAAATGCCATGAACTGTTCTTTTACTGAAACCAAACATTTTTAAGTTTGCTTAATAATTTTTGTGATTTATTTCTTATCATAAATCAAACCTAACGATGAATCACAAATTTGTAACCGCTCAACATTTAAATGACCCCCTGGGAATTTTGTCCAGCGATATTGCAATCTCTCGGTGCGCCAAATTTTTAATTTTCATACTTTAAAAAAAATAAAAATAGTATAACCCAGTGAAAGGAGTGGGAAGAATTCTAAATCAATCGAAAATGCAGAGGACGCCCTCACACGCTTTTCAGGGTCCATACTTCTCGAGTTGCAGACAACGCTCAGAAAGTATTAAGTGTACGAAAAGCTTTTCAAATTCGAGTATATTAAAATTCAAGTATCATCTACTCATGAAAGAAGCAGACCCCTAGTCCATCGTAGCACATTGACAAGTAAAAGGTTTGTGTAGCGGGAGCTGAACACCTCTGGAAAAATGTGTGCGCTTCTTTTTTTTTTGTTTTTTAATGTGTTTAATGCTAACATATGCCAATACCTAAGATTGACTGACACTACAGTCCACAATGGACCAAGGTCTAGCTTCTTCAACAATTATTAGTGTTGTTCTATTGAGCTATTGTTCAATTACAATTAAAAGTGGCTAACAGTTTTCCCCCGGTGGTTGCCGTGGCGTAGTGGTAAGTGACCGCCGCGCAGAAAGTCTGGGTTCGATTCCCGGAAGGGTAAACTTGCATTTTTTCACGGCACCACCTCTTTCGAGTTGCTGACAACACTCAAAGAGTATCAATTGTCTATGAAATAGCTTCTCAAATATGGCCGTTCGGAGTCGGCAAAAAACTGTTGGTCACTTCTTCTCGTGAGAGAACAGTAGCACGCACAACACGAGTAGTTATTGTAGAAGCTAGGCCCTGGTCCGTTATGGGCTGTGGCGCCACTCAATTATCATTATTATTACAGTTTTTCCCCGAGTCGAAACGGCAATGTTTGAGAAGCTTTCATAGAAAATTATCCCTCGGAGATATAATACATTTGTCATTTGTGCCGGCGTTTTGTTCCAATCCTCGAAGCAGTTCTGATACGCACCTGTTGGCATGCCGCCCTTTATTCAGCGATTCGGTTTGTGTCTCCTCAATCGTCGCAAAACATCGTCCTTTCATGGGCCTCTTAAATCTTGCGAACAGGAAGAAGTCGCAGGCGATCAAATCTGGTGAGGATCAACGTTGGCGTCATTCAACAATTCCTGAGCGATGCTCATGCGACATTTTTTTTTTTCAAAATTCAGCAATTTTGCAATGAACTTCGCTGCCACACGCTTCATGCCAAAAATTTTCGAAAAAAATTGCATGACATGAGCCAACCGATATGCCGACATCTTTAGTGATTTGTCGATTCTCCATAACAATTTCCTCACTTTCATTCGGGCAATTTCCCGCTTTTACGTCGTGAATTTCCGTTTTTTTTTTCAAAGTTAAGTAAACACAGCAATTTTTAACATGATTGCTAACATGATTGATAACATGTTCGAGAAAGAATTTTGGCCAGGCTTCTAATACGAAATTCTCCTATGTGCGGCTGTGAAATTGCCCCAAAGTATGCAACATTTGCTTAAATCAACATTTAGTTTGTTAATTTTATGTAAAGGGTTTTTTTTTTTTAGAGCTATAGGAAAGTTTTTCAAAATAAAACACATACAATTCATACAATAATATGTTCACCGAACTCGCCATGTGGTGGCATGTGGCATGTGGCACCGTCTTGTTGAAACCACATGTCATGCAAGTCAAGCTCTTGCATTTTGGGCAAAAAAAAGTTGGATATCATCTCACGGTAGCGCTCACCATTCACAGTTACGTTACGATTCGCATCATCTTTGAAGAAGTACGGTCCAATGATGCCAGCAGCCCATAAACCGCACCAAATTGTGACTTTTTCTGGATGCATTGGTAGCTCTTGCAATGCTTCTGGCTGCACCCATTGAGCCAAAAATGAACTGACCATAAAATGGAAGAAGCGCGCGATGAACTTTCTTAAGAGAGCACGCACTTTGATAATAAAATGCAATAATTTGCAAGCGTTGTTCGTTTGTAAGACGATTCATGGTTAAATTATAGACCAAACTGAAGATGTTTGACAGTGAAACAAAACACGAAACGTGCGTCAGCTGTTTAAGCCAGTGTTGCTAAAAAGATAATAGCTTAAAAGTCACCCTTTATTTTCTAACCAGTCATTTTCGTCGGGCCTTAATGTCCTAAAACTACACCGATAAAAGCTTTCGAACAGTTTTCGAGCGAGTTTCAAAGTTTACACAGTGGACAGTGATGATCTTAACGTTATATAAGACAGCCAAGTAGGTTTCCATTCTTATTGATCTCACAGATCCCACTAGTTGGGTATACTTGCATAGAACCATATCTAACAACGGCTTCATACATCCATCAGTCTCCAGCTATTTAGCAAGTGTCTCTTCACTTAATTCACTCCATTCTGTGTGAAAAATGTTTGCCTTGGCCTCATCCAAGTCAGGATACGAAATTCTTGTCTATGGTCATCCAAAGTTCTGGACAAAGACTTGCTTGAGAATAAACAACCTCATCTTCATATCAACAAACTATTCACCATGAAAATCACCGGTGTTACAGGGGCTGTACATTCTAGGACAGAATTTTATTACGTCACGTATTAACAAACTTAACAGCAATAAAAAAACAGATGGAACAGCAATCCTAATTATACATGAAGTTTATTGGCCATTTATCATCAGTAATTAAAATTTGCCACAAAGATCGTTTGAGATATGACACGACTTTTATTCTCTATTGTATGCAATCGTTAGGGGGAAATAATGTGTTTTAAACTACGCTACAACTATTAAGACTTCAACATTCCTCTGAAGTTTAGTGGAGATTTCTCTTAGAAAGAGGATAGACCTCTGTGGTGTGAGAGAGAGATTGATATTTTATATTTTTTATGTTTAAGGCTCGGTTCAACGAATCAGAACCCCTTTGGTACATCCATTCGTCTGTCTGAGTTGCTCAGTCATCTAAGATTTTGATTTTAATCTCTGTGAGAAGGTTTGAAAAAAATGGAGGCATTTTTGTGCGAATCCTACACAACTTAGAGAGTGCACAACAACGAGGCCAGAAATCGACTTGCAACGATTTTTTTTGTTTGGTTTTTCACACTTCACCTCTTCCGGCACATGAAAATAAAGCGCCACGTAAATTTTTGCCCACATACGCAATGCTTCCCTTATTTCGATTCACCCAAAACCAGACAATTGTTAACTTTCATATATTACAGCATAACAGACTGTTCATCCGGATCTTCTACACCATCGCCAAAAAAAAGTTAGGCGTCACAACAACACTGCAGCCAGTCAAAGTGCTTCGCTATGAATTAATTTTCTCGTCTACTAGGTCCGAAAGGTTTTCGTTTTTCGTTTTCTGCTGACATTTTCTATTTTGAAATTCTTTGTCGTTCACCAACAACTGCATTCGATTTGAATGAGAAAAAACTTTCTGGCCACTGACCAGCAACATGTTTGCAGACTTTTTCATTTCGACGTACACACGGACCTTTGTGTTTTATTTTGGTTTCTCTTTTTGGCTCTCCTTGTTTGCTGTTCCCCTTGGAACATAGAGCAGACGTTGCAAACGCCACAAAAAAGGGTGACTTTTGTGGGAGCAATTGGCGCGATACTAATTAGGTAATGCCTGCATCGGTTGTCGGGCATTGTTGCACACAGTGTTGTTTGCATACTCATGCGCTTGTCCGACAGCGGCGGCGACGAGACGAGTATTGTTATGAAATTTATTGCTGAACGAATTCTGAGTAACGTACTAGTGGTTAGCGAGTGCAGCGAGTGTGAGAACAATTTAAATTGATTGGAGGTCGTGTTACCACTTTGCCGACGACCAACGGGGTGTGGAGTCATATCAGTGAATCATAGGCGACTGTTGCGAACGGAAGGGGAATGTGTTAAGTGCTTGTTTGACATTAACAGTGAAAGATGCGAGCACATTTGGTGAAGTTCAACGGGTGGCGCATTCCGTTTTGAACTGGAAATAGAGAAACACTCGCATTCATATGGAAATAAGAGACTAGATGCGGCTAGAATGCACAGTCGTATTTGACTTGTGGTAGGAATGTAGACAGTGGCGGGGACTTAAGGTGCTGTGGTGGAAAAATTATACAAGCAAGATTAACCAAGAAACAATTAAATCGAGTGGGCCTGTAGTTCACAAAGGGACCAGATTCTTGTTTCTTCAACAGCTACCCGTGTTGTGCGTAGTGGAGTGGATCTACAGTTTAAGGGCAGCTCTGAACGGCGGCAATTGTCGATGAGATCAGAAATACTCTTTGTGTTGTCGGCAAATCGGCAGAGCCTTAAAAGATGTAAAAGACAAATGAGAATCGACGAACCCTAATTTTCAACGTACGACTCGAAGCACTAATTAACTACACGTCACGGCTGTCGAAAAAAGAAGAACTGGAGAACACGTATTAACAGTCACATTTGCCAGGTGATGGGAAATCACTACAAAATGCTGGAAATCAAAACCTATCAATAACAGTTGGAAAGAACTCGGTTCTCGGGAACCTCCGAGAATTTCTCGCATAAAAATAATTTTGTAAAGTTTGGTAAAAAGATTTAAGATGATAACGAAACCTTTTACGAGTGAATGTAACTCGCAATTGGCATTGATTGACAAATCTTCATTTAGAGCTGGCGGATTGAAAACAAAACAATGTTTTGACTTCATTATGGAAGTATCCATCTCAAGGCGCATTAAAGACAAACACCGACTCCATTCGTGAAGGAACTTACTGTTACTAAGGAAACTAGCACTGTTACTAAGGAAACTAGCACTGCTTATAGATTCAGGATATTAGTTGACAAAATTCACGTTAGTTTAAAAAATTCAGGGAGCTTCGTCAGGGATAAAGACGAACGAGTCTTATCGGCTTCGGATCCCCTTCTTTTGATTTCCTTTACAATGAAGCAGTTATCAGACCACAAATTGTCAGAACTTTGAATTTCGGTAATCTGTCTGTCTCCGGCGCAGCAGTTACTTGTATTTAAACAAAATCGTAACTGTTGAGCGGGAGACAGAGGGAATACCGAAATCCAAAATTTCACAGCCTTGTGAACTGACAACTGCTTCATTGTCAAGGGAATCAAAGAAAGGATATCCGAGCGTTTTGGTCTGCTTCCAGCCAGAGTAGGACGGATACAGAAGAGATGTTTCAGAGATTTGCTTGTCAAGGGGTCTCTACAATTCTTATAAGTGTCTGTAGGGTTTAAGCCAAGTTTGCAAGCATGCTTATCCGTTCTGTGCCCTTGAGTGTGCTGCAGTGTTCCTTGGATGGGGAGAGGACACAGGCCGTTTGCAGTCCTGCCCCACACACATAGTATCGGGCATAATTTCAAAGTTTTGCAACGTTAATAGTGACTTGTTCTGACTTTTAGGATCAAGTGTGTACGAATATCTAGATTGAGTAGATTATCTGCAGTGTTATACCCTTGAATGACATGATCAGGTGGACAATGTAAAGAGACAGGTTTGACAGGAAGCGAAAGAAGATGACACTCTGGCGATGCAAGGTTTTGGTTATGCTAACTCCCATTGTGCAAAGTGTGGGATATGAATTGGCCTTCAAAATACGGTCTTCTAGTCGTTTATAAAGTATAAGTATTTTAAGCGGGAAAGCTGCACTATAGAGAGCTCCTTACTGATTGTGGACTTATCTTAAAACATTTTCAATTTTCATTGTTGTATCTCTCAGCAACCCCAAAAATAAGAAATTTAAAAACTCGCCTAAAGGACCTTTTCTGAACACACAGGTTTAGCAGTTTTTTTCAATCGACAAAAAGCAATAAAAATCGGAGAAAATTAAGTGGCCAAAAATTCTTCCTTTTAGTCCTAAATTTCACTTTTAAGACTGAACAAATAATGTAGGAACAAATTTCACAAAAAGACAGAAAAGTTCTGTAGGAACAGCCCTATGGAAAACAAAACAAGTTACGAACATATTTCTCAGCACAAAATATTTCGGCTGTCAATAAAAAGAATGTAGGAGTCATATCCTTGGCATTGTAACAATCAAAAAGGTATTTTTCCCAAGGTTTGGGCTACTGAATAATTTTACTTACTCAAACCTTAAAAAATGTCAAATGGATGCTTACCTGAAACAGAAAAGAAAAAAAGCAAATATTAGTTTCTGTCGCAATTCAAGATACACTTTAAGAAAAATTTAAATGCATCGAAGAACATAAAACGTCCTAAAGCTAGATTACTACAAAACCGGATAATGGAGTGTTCTGTAAAATAATGGATTATCCATCCACAATGTAAATTTTTCAAGAATCCCATAGTCCGCATTCTCCACCTCCGACAGCAACAATCTAATTAGTAACGGCATTAACTGACACCGATTTACATCGCAATCAACCTCAAGCCGCGCAAATAGCTGCAAATTTGTCCTCAATTCGCGAACACCACAGAGGAACAGCCAACGCAACGGAAGAAAACCCAATTAGAGACGAAACCCGTCCCCTGCCCGGGAAAAATAATGTGAGTCTGTTTAGGCTGTCTTCTGCTGTTCTACCCACATTCTTCCGCTAGATTCCAAATTCCTTCCCCTCCTCACCTTCCTGCAGGCGGGTGTACATGGGCTGTGATGATGCACTAGCTGCAGACGATGTGACCCCTTCTGTCGCCAGCAGACAAATGTCGCTCCCACACTCTCGCGTCGCATCAACTGTCATCGTTGTCATCATCTCACGCCGAGCACTACGAACCGTCAAACTTAATTTGAATAACGAATTACTCTCTCGGCACACAGCGCCACAGCGACGACAAAGAGCGTCAACGCAGTGTTGTGCAAACAGGAACATCACATGCCAATGCAGCGGATGCAGTCAGCAAAAATGTGGTTTAATAGGCCCAGACACAGAAACACCAACCCACAGGGCACCGGCCGTCAGAGCCGGACTCGGCAGACAACCAAGAACTCGTCCCCAGGCACGACCGAAACAGTAACAACTGTGCATTGTCGGATCGACCGACGTTGGCATAGTTAAGTTCTAGGCGGTTTCCCCAGCCCTTCGTGTCTTGCTCTTGGCACTGAATCAGTGATGGGCTGCGGCCGGAGGGGATCGTAGGTGCACGTTGGAGGAGAACGACATCATCAGCCTGCAGCGCCGTTCTTTGTCTCGTCTTTGAATCACTTACTCCGGTGACACGATTCGGATGATGGTGGATTCCCTTTAAGTGCTATTTTTCGACATGTTTCTTGTCGTCTCTCCCCCGTCATGTGGGGCGTACCGCCAAATCCGTAGACAAAACAATTCCTCCCGTGGGTGACTATGACACGGGCGCGGATTTGGAATCCGAATGATGTGGCCGGGAAATGGAGTAAGAGCAACAGTCGGTCTCCGAGGGATTTACTTTGTAATGCCCGTTCCTTGAATTTTGCGACCCACCAGCTTTTATGACTGCGCGTTGATTAATTTTGTGCGGTTTTACTGTCGGCAATGATGTCACACCGCAGAAGACACTGGGTCAGGAAGATTGACTTCACGGAACATTACTGCGGATATTGATGGTGATGAAGTCATTAAAGGTGAAAGAGATGGACTGGGAAATTAACTGAGGGTGGGAGTGATCCATTCATAAGAGGCACACAGCTGTGGACGTTCGCGTTGATTTCATGGGAAAGTCCTGTCAGTTGGCATAGAAACTTCCCAAATATACACCTTCGGTCTGGCGGTATCATTCGCTCGTTCAACGCGTCGTGAATTAATAGAACAATGGAAACAGACAATAACTGAGCACGGGGCGAAATCTTTATCACCCGAAACACGCAACTCTTTCATAACCGAGATCAACAAGACGTTGAACCCCCACAGCTGAGACCGTTTCAGCGAAGACCACGCAACGCATCAATTAGACACGAAGAGGCGCCCGTCATTAAGACGTTCCGTTCCGCTTGAAAAATGTTTAATTCAGTTAAACTTTCATGAATTACCCGATTGTCTTCATAGACGTAATTCCATTGTGTGTCTGGTTCTACCTACCGCCGCAGCACATCGCTGTCATCATCATCGTTATCGTCGTCCCGTATGCCGCACAGTGAAACGGTGAAATTGATATTGAGTGAACGTCTCATAACTTCACGTAGCATTGCGCCCAACGTGCTGCCTTTTCGGGAAAGGAAAAAAAAAATAATTAACCATCCCCCAGAGTCTAATGCGTGCACCCACCGTTATCGTAAGCCGGCAAACACCGCACTGACTGGTTTTCACTTTCTTTCCACAAAAATAACAGTCTTGCGTCTCGCGTTACATGCACTGACAATAGGGGGAGAACGACTTCCCACAACGCCTACTGGTCGTTGGGATCATCTATCACAAGTGACAGGAGCGTCCCCGAATGTCAGCCCCCCACACGCCCAGAATGACTTGATTGACAGACTCGTTGACTGTAGTCAGGTGAAAATGCCAAGGTCGAAGAGATGGGCCCATCCGAGATGATTCCCGTTCTCAATGAGCTTCGTTAAGTTGATTATTGACTTGACCGAGATAAGCACAGTCGGAAAATGATGTGATTTGATTGCAACCGGTGGCGGGCGTTTGTGTAAGCGCCACTCTGGGTGGTTGCTTTGCCAAGAACGAACATTATTTCAACGAAAACTTTCATTTTACTGCATGCTCGAGTGAAGCTCGTGTCTTTGCGTTTTACTGCTTAATTGAAGCGGCGAATGCGAGTTGTAACCCCGACTAAATTGTAACGACTTAAGTTGCATAAAGCGGTGGTGAAACAGTGAAGAAATGTTTTGAAAAGAAAGTTGTGCCTTAACAATGGTTGCGCGCACACCGGTCTTTACAGAGACATTACATTACATTAAAACGTCTGGCTTTCTTAATAAATTTGAATGTTACTGCTTTAGAAAAAAAACATTTAATTCATCAGTGTGCGAATGGGTTGATTGAAATGCTCCAGTGACGGGACGGGACTTTTTAACGACTTGCATCTTGCGTAAGAAACGGGTTTAAGAAACTTCCGCTTTTCTATTGAATTTTGTCGGACGAAAGAAATTTCTTTCGGCACTAACCTCGAGATGATGACACGAGACAAGTTAAGGAAAATGCGAAAATATGATATGATCTTTAACGGAGGCGATAAAAGTCACCATAGCGAAGTGGGTAGGTGCATTCCACGCATTCAAATAAGTTTATGGAAGAAGCTTCTCACCATCGAGTCTGATCTTGCGAAATGAATCTCCGTCCATTTAAAATAACAAAGTTTGGGATGACTTTAGTGCACATTTATCAAATTTATCAATTGAAATTCGGTAACGAACTCACCGAGACCTTCAATGTGACAAAGGGTTTTAGACAAGGCGAGTCATGTGACTTGTACGACATCATTCTTGAGAAGATCGTGCGTAACTCACAAGTCAACACCAGAGACAGGATCTTCCAAAAGTCAGTTCAATTGCTAGCTTACGCCGCCGACATTGAGGTGATTGGATGAACACAGCGAACCTTTAATGTGGCGTTTGTTGGCATTGAAGCGGAAGCGGCTATAATGGGTCTGGTGGTTAATGAGAGCAAAACGAAGTACATGCTGTCATCAAGGAAGGACACACAACATCGAAGTCTCAGGCAGAGCGTCACACTAGGCAGCAAAAACTTTGAGGTAGTCAAGGACTTCGTCTATCTCGGCTCTGCGGAAATCAAACGCAGAATCACTCTTGCCAATCGTTGCTTCTGTGGGCTCAAGAGGCAATTGAGTAATGGAGCCCTCTCTCGAAGAACTAAATTGGCTTTGATCATCCCAGTCCTGCGGACGGGGACACGGACACCTGGACGTTACTAAGAGCGGATGAAGAAGCTCTTATTCTTTTCGAGAAAAAATTTTTGCGTGCGATTTTTGGTCCTGTTTGTGTTGATGACATATGGAGGAGAAGATTTAATGACGAACTCCATGGGATGTACAGCAACTTGCACCTGGTCAAGCGTCTTCGGATACAAAGCTGAAGATGGCTAGGCCATGTAGAGCGCAGGTACAACACAGCTCCGTACAGAAAATTCTTTGAATCCGAACCATTGGGACAACGCAACAGATGACGGCCTTGGCTGAGGTGGTGTACACAAGTGGAGAAGGACCTCAATCAACTTGGAGTGCGCAATTGGAGGGAGCTGGCGAGAGATCGCGCAAGCTGGAGAGGGATGTTCGTTGAGGCCCAGGTCCACACCGGACTGTAGCGGAAGTAAAAGAAGAAGCAATTGAAGCGGTTGCTGCTAACTGATATTGCACATCTTTGTCGAATTTATTCTCATTGGTAAGGGAATAGAGAAATTTGGCTTAGTATGTAAGAGGCAAAGACTTCATAGATGCAGATCATTCTTTTCAAATTTAAAATAAATTTTAAGACCTTGACGCCTTCCTGGCCTGTAACTCTACCTCAAAACAAAAGGTTTGTCAACTGGACCAGAGTTCATTTTAAAAGATGTGTCGGTTTATACATATATCATGCAATTTTACATTTGTACCTCGACTTTACGTATGCGCGTCTAATACCCGAAATTTCCTAAAAATCACCTCATAAGCTCAGGAGATAGGACAAACATGACGGACGAACGGACCGACGAACACGCTGAAACTATAAATGAAGGGACCTACAGTTGCTTACCGACTCCGAACGGCGAGATTGAGTAGCTTTTCATAGACAACTAGTACTCTTTGAGTGTTGTCGGCAACTCGCAAGAGGTGGTTCCATGAAAAATGCGAGGTGTTCAATCCGGGAATCGAACCTGGGACCTTGGCGTGTGAGTCGACGCACTAACCCACTACGCCATGGGACCACCTCTCTGTCTCTGTGTTAGCAACCAAAAATTGATTATACACAGGATTTAAGGACAGCTTGCAGTACTTTTGGGTGAAGTCTTCGGGAACCCGATCCCATTCTATTTTCAAAGCTTCCCTGAACGTGGCCTTTGATGTTTTGCAGGTCTTTCTCCCGGAAGTACCACAAATGCTCAATGGGGTTAAAATTTCCACTCTATGGACGTGCCTTCAACTGTCTTGGGGCATAGCATAGCACAGCTTCCTTCTGTCTTTTCGAGCTTTGTTTTTAGGGTTGCAATGCTGTTGAAATACCTAACCAGAATTCGAAATCAATTTATTCACTGTTGATTCAGTGATGGGTCGAAATCTTTACTTCTGGGCAGTATGAGTCGGGTTAACACTTCAATACTTCATAAAACAGTAACGACCCATTTTCAAAATGAGTGCTGTGTCGCCAAGATTGTTTTTTAAAAAAAGTTTTGGCCGAAATAATGTATTCACATTGACAGCTGTAAGCAAGTTCGTGCAACAAGTTCGTTAGGCTACTGGTGGCCGACAGGGTGCCACTCAATTCATAAGCATTAATGCGCCATCGACTTACCTAATAAAGATTTAGGACGAAAATCTCGGATTATTCGAAAAATTATATTTTCTTACGAGGGGCATTCTCACCTCGGCGGCAACGTTAAGAAACAAAATTGATGCATCTGGGATTCGAGACGCACGTCGTTGTCCAGAAATGAATGCATTCACAAAAAGAATGGCAGGATTTGGGCGAATTCTGGTTCAAGCAGGATGGCACGCCATGCCATACAGTCTATGTGATAATCGATCTTTTGCCTACCAAATTCCCAAATCGTGTTATCAGACGTCGTGACGATGTCAATTGACCGACTCGGAACTGGGATTTACCCTTCTTCGACTTCTTTATGTAAGGAACAGAGGCGGACCGGAACGATACAAGAGATGCGGAAAGGATTTAAGCACCAACATCATCCAAACAATCCATGAACTACACCCGAACGAGGTCTTTGGAAATTTAGGTGACAACATGGGCTGCAGCTAAGCTATCCGAGGCGTAAGCATAGTCAAAGCTGGAGATGAAATAAAAACGACACTTGCGATGCAGAATCACCCTCCGCCGCAAACAATGCTACTTCAGTTTGTCGAAACAGCTGACTTGGAGAACCTAAATCATGCTCTACACAGCGTTAATCCTAAGGCCGAATGTTGGACACTAAACGAAATGATAAAACAGATTCCTTTAAGGCAAAATTCTGGGTCGGATACACGAAGTGTGTAGGAGAAGACATAACGGCGAACTCTACCAGTTGTGCTAAGAGGTGGATGTAGTCTTGTAGTTAACTATCTTGGCCACATCGAGTGAATGGATAATCATCCCCAGGGTATTCGAATCCTAACCTTCAGTTTCGAGAAGTAAAGAAAGACCAAATCTTCGATATAATGATCAAATCATCACCAAGGAACGGCTTGGCCTGGTAACTAAAAACAGCGATAGACAGATTTTGACTCAACTCGGCCAAGGTCCGCCAACCGCTCAACTCTGCTGCTCCTGACTGAACTCTTCGTGGTGCAGCTTTTCCTTGACAGCTACTGAAAGCCAACCCATATTCCGAGCCAACACTAAATATTTTACGAGTAAGAATATCTCCTTGGTACAGACTTGCACACAACCCACAAAATCGTAAAAAAAACTCGCTTACACATATTCGCTTGCAGTTCAAAATGATTTGCAGAATAACGACGTTTGGCATGATAATCAATACTCCACCATTCTCGTTGTTCTAGTTTCCTTTCAAGGCTTCAAATTAATTTTAAATGACATGCCTCACTCTGTCCTATGATATCCTTTATTTGTCAGCCCACACTGACGCATGCCCATATAGAATCATCGTTTACGTCAATCGACGTAAATGGACTGTGCTGTCCATCCTCCCGCAATCAGAGTAATTTTTCATAAACATCCCCACGTCTAATGATGCGCGTCTGTGAAATCAACACCAGTCAGGGAAGCTGAACGCAGCGTCATCACAGCCCATTCATGGCGAGACCTCCTCCGATCAAATATGCAGACGACAGCCATTGCCGGTCTAGCAAATGAGATTAACCCGATTAAGTCGGGAAACTTTTGTCTTGTGCTAATGCGATTGCAACGCGCCAGACTTCGCCAGTTCACATGACCGTGCGAGACGGAGGGCATAGAACGGCGGGTTCTATAATTGAATAATTCGTTCGACCCAAGAAAAGAAAACACAACCAGTGCAGTTCAGCTTTCGAGATAATCAGTCATCTTTGAGTTTCTGTTGGTTCTTTGGACGCCGATGATTTCCCAGAGTGGCGGCTAGCGGCTGTGAGAGAGTGATTCGTTCCAGCCGGTGGGGTATAATGATGCGCCAAGGCGATACCATCCATCGACCGGCTGCGCTTAGACGAAGCACATGTGATTAATAACCGCCGCTCGCATCGGCGAGTGTTGGTTTGGGCGTGGCGAAGGGTGCACACTGAAGGCAATAAATGATTAATAGTAGGCAGCAAATGTGTGTTAATAGAATCGGTGGACTGGAGCGGTTCTTCTGGGGCGAATACCAACGAAGATATGCAAACGAGTCTCTTGTTTGCCGACTCTGAAATGAATTTATGAAGCCGCCGCTTCTTCAGCGACATTAAAGTTTCTTGGGGAGCTGCAGTCGATGATGTTCCGAGTGGGTGGTCTCAAAGGAATGCAAATTTGAACTCTTCTCAAACTTTGACAAAGGGCGTGAAGCGTGCAATCTCGCAACATGCCTTTGACATACGTCGCAGATGTGGTAGTAAACCTTATCCGACGGTTTTTTTGCACACAAAAGTGACTGCATCTGCCCTTGTGTACCAAAAATCAGGATGCAGTGAAGGGCCGTTAAAGCCGATGAATGGACGTTCAGAAAATGCAAGCCCAGAATCGAAGAAAACTGCTCCGTCAATCTAGATGAACATAAAAGAGCACTCCATCACCAATCGACGGGGCGCACTTAGGAACCCAAAAGCCGTCCATTCCACCCGACCTCCGACACCGCCACCGCCAACTTTTCCATGTTCGACATTAAGCACTCTCCAGTCGTCAATGTCTCGTTAAATAAGTCCAAACACAGACCATAGACAGGCAGACAAAGGAACCGAGGGCTAAGTCCGCTTTCGCAATAAAACTCCTCATTTTATTGCTCCCGAGATTGTTATCCTTGCGGAGTCTGTCTGCTGTGCGTGCATTCGCAGCGGACGACGGCCGCGGAGTGTGCACAGGAGACACCGCCCATCATTAATGTGGAATCGATTTTGTGCGTTAGCAGTGCATTCAACAGATGCCGCCGCTATCGTTAGTGTCACATCATAAATCGCTTCAAAGATATATAATATCGGCGAAGACTTTGGACTGGGATTCGGGGCACATGTGGAGACATGTGGTGTCCTTAGAGTGGTTTACACCATCGCGCCGCCTACGACTGCTTTCGTTGTTTCGTTATGCGGAAGGCAGCGAGCATGTGTCGCATGCCAGACGTCGGCGTGTGGAAGCGACTTCCATTTGATAATCTTAAATCATTGCTGCAGACGCTTATTGGCGCTGAATGAGGGGGTGTGTTGTTACGTGGCAGAATTTACGAGACTTAATGGGAGGTGAACGGACACTCTGCTAGTGGCAGTCAGTTACATCATGACGGCAGCGAGGAGGGTTCGCATGAGATCACATTTCACTAAAGGAGTCGGCAAATTGCAGATCTTATGTCGTGCATTAGTCAAAGGATGCTCTGCAGATGCTTTATGACGCCTCAGGTGGAGGATTACGCCTCTAGGGTGTCAGTGGATGGACGGGACGTCAGAAATAGAAATTGATTGCTCTGAAACGAGATCTATGCAATTCGATACCGATGCGTAAGTGTACGTTCGATTCGTGATTTCATATGACATCCATCTAGCCTCCATATGTCAAAGCCTCTCAGAACGAATATTGCTTCTGCAGCCACCAGCACTCCATCACTTCAAACCTTTGTGCATACAACCATTTCGAATGCTTCAAAGACTCCAGTGAGTACATGCGTTATTTGGGCGCTTCACCCCTTCCACTCTGAATGTACCCCTTCACTTCACTCTTGAAGCGCAAATCGACCCCATATGCCAAGTCTAAGCCCTCTCAATTAGTCATTCAATTGAATTACACTCCTCTCCCGCCCGCCACTTGACCCATGCCACGCCGCGCCGTCCCTGCCATCACGTTTGATTTCATTTAATCATTCGCCTTGCACCAGTTCCGACAAATCATTTCGCGAAATTGGCGCAGCTAAACACAGTGCACGACTGCCGCCAACAATGCTCGACTGCAATGAAAGCGATTCGGGAAAATCGCAGCGCAACGTGAAACTGCGGCTTAAGCGCACAGAGACTTCCTCTTGGATTCAGGGGAATTGCACGTCTCGCATTGCAGTCGTTGACGCAGCGGTTTTGGGTCACCCAGTGACATATCGCATAACGGAAGCCAGGGAGCCCACATTTATAAATTTCTCCTACATGTGTGGTGGATTCAAATCGCGAAAGCCAAAATGCCAGCAGGTGGTCGACCGACAGTTGTTCTTCACCCCAGACTGCCGACCGATGACGAATGGGCACGTTCACAGACGGACTGTTAGTGACGGGGCGTGTGCGCTTCCACAACCCATAAACAGCCCGCGAAATGAGTCAGAATGTGTGCGGTATGGTTGATTAAATAAATTTAGCGTTGACAATGCAAAGTCCATGGAATTCCCTAAATTTCCAATGAATCTGTTAATTTCCTTGAAACAAGACCAATTAGACCAATCACCCACCGCAGAGTTTCAATTTAAAGTCACCTTCGGCCACGTGTGTGGTCAGGTCGTTCGCCGGAAGGACTCTTTCCCGGTAACAAGGTCACCGATCTTTCCTTGTCGGGCACGTACGGCTGCTCGGAACAGAATGCGACGCGTAGTAAATCTTCCAAGGATATCTCGTTCTCTTTAAGGCGGCTCCTCGGAGATACGCGTCGTTGATGGGAGTCCCCTCAGAGTGCTGTCGGGCACGTTCAACACAATTACACAATGAAAATAGAAATAAATTTCTCGCAGGATACGAACGTACTCCGTACACCGCAACGGAGGGGGAACACGAGAAACGTAATTTAATGATGGGCGTCTAACAAGATGGTTTCCGTTTAATTAATTTGTGAGCCCTCATTATTGGGTTCGGGGGATGTTGGATCATAATTAATGTACTGTGTGGCGATAGATGGATTACCGAAGACGCGGGCTCCGTTCGGGGACTATTTTATGTTTTTATGGTCACTTCTACGGGGGGCGTCTATGATGGCGGTCTGAGACTTCAATTTAGGGGAATTGTTGAACAAAGAAGGGAAAGTCGTAACAAGCGAAAGTAACCCAAGGGATTTGTCCTCGAGAGCTCTCTCACTCAATGCGAACAGGTATTTTCTGTTTGATCTAAGAAACGAGACTGAGGGGAACTTCAAGCGGATAATGAGGCCTTTGAGTTGTTTAATTTACTTTCCGATTTGATTAACATAAAATTAAACTTTGTAACTCGAAAATCATACTGACGATGACAAGTAAACACGAAAAGGGATACGAACTAAAAGTCGATTTCTCCGCAAAAATCCGCTGTGAAGATCAAGGTAAGAGAGCGGCAATTCATGCAAGCACATTTGAACTCGAAGTAAGAATGGGAGTCCTTCAAAAGGAATAAAATTCAGAAAGCCTGTAGGTGTGTTGTAAAGGGTGGTCCAATCATAACGAACGGTGATAATTGTGAGTCACACTTTAACGTGAAGTTTTATTGTCCAACTTAATTTGAGATTTTTGTTTGTTTCTGTGTTTTACAAATTCCACCATGGAGAGGTAGACAAATGAGCCTAAAGACTGTTGCAGCCCTTTTCCAATAGCCCCTGAAATCAAAATGCATTGCGTGCACTTTCTGCTTTTGACAAATTACACTTTCCACCTCCTTAGGTTCGTTAACACACAGAATTGCCGTACTTGGGCAAATAAGAATCCACAAGGCATCCACAATGAGTGAGTGAGGTTTATGGCCTGGCGGCGTCATCGAGCCGTTCTTCTTCGAGTATGGGGCCGGTCAAGCAGTAACCATGAATGGTGTTCCCATTCCCGAGATGATAACAAACTTTTTGCGGCCAGAAATTAAGGACATGGATCTGGACTATATGTGCTTCCAACATATCGTCACCGCTAGCGCCACTTGCCACACAGCCAACGAAACAATGATTTTTTTTAGCAAGAAAATCAATATCCGTACGCCATTTCCATTTGATTCGATACAGTGGGACTTGTTTCTTTGGGAATAGAAAAATAAAAATTGTACTTCAAGGAGCTGAGAAAAATTCAAAAACTAAAGGATTGAGATATTTCAAAAATTTAATCATCGGCTTGAAGTACAATCAAGTCATTTATGGACGGAACTCGACTTCGTTTATAGGGGTATAGCGGACGCACTTGCAGCGGTGATTTCGTTGGACAAAATCTTTAACGGTTCGGACCCAATCTTCAATGATACACATTTCGGGCGAAACGGCACCTATTTCGCATTCAATGTTGGTTCTAAGCTCTTCCAACGTCATCGGTTTTTTGGCATAAAACAATGTCTTGACGTTGCTCCACAACAAATGTTAAATAAAACAAACGAGGCGGCCAATCAACTGGCCCAGTTCTTGAGTGAACACGCTCACCAGACTTACTCTTCAGTAATTCGATTGTAACGTATACTGTGTGGCTTGTGGCAACATCCCGTTGAAACCAAACGTCCAAGACCATGCCTTTAATTCGGGCCAATTATTTTTGGTAATCATGGCGCGTTAACGCTGACCATTCATAGCACGATCATTACCGTTGACGAAAATAATCATATGGCAAACAGTTATATTTTTTGGATGAAGTGGAGATTCATGAATTGTGAATTTTCACCCGACCAATAACGCATATTTTCCCTTTTGAAGAACCCTTTGAACCGAAATTTTGCTTCGTCCCAGATCTTGCGACGAAATTCATCACCTTGTCGCAATTTCTCCAGAACTTAATCGGAGAATGTATGTCGGTTCATATGGTCAATCGGCTTTAATTCTTACGCCAGCTTGATCTTGTAGAGGTCTAAACCAAGATCTTTACGCAAAACACGGCAGAACGTGGTTTGAGCGATAACCAATTCTTCCATGAAATCTACTGATTTCGATTGTTTCCAACGGAAGCCTTAGAGACAGCGATATTTGCGACAGGTTGACCAACTCATTGTCTTACTGACACGGTAACATCGCATAACGAAAATGGAATCGCAAAATTTTACACTAAGCTTGTTACTGCCTGTCTACTAGGGTGAGGATCATAACCGAAAGTTGTGGGTAACGCTCTTAAGGTAGCACCGGTGTTTAAATAAGATAATTGTTTTTTTTTTTTTTTGCTTCCCCTTAAGCGGACGTCCTCTTATGTCGACTAAAATGCGGGCATCTTCGCGTCCATTACTTCATATGGTTATATAGTTGCTTCAGCCGTTGGTGGATTGTGAACAAATTGTCTTATATTCGTATTTTTAGTTTCATGAAAAGAACGATCCAAAATTGTTTGAGAATGTATACTTTATAACACGCCGCATCCCTCTGAAACTCTGCCATATCCTCACTGACTTGATTCAGCATTTGCGAGGTGTTTTTCGTAAAGAACTCTTATAGGTACAAGCAATACTTATTTTATACATTTATCAATTAGTGTATGTACTATAGATTAAATCGTAGCCAAGGACTTTGCTATAAGCAGAAGAAACGTTACGCTAGAGGGAACAAAGGCGGGTTGTAAAAAAAACTTAAAATCGGTTCAAAGGTAGCTGACAAACAACATAACAAATAGAATAGAGAAAATCCAGATAAGCCAGAAATGTCACAGTATGTAAAATTTTAAATGCTTTAAATAAATGTCTATTTTCTGAACCAAACACACGTGAAAAAGGCGTAACCTCCGATTAATTTCCGCCCATGTCTTAAGATTTCTACCCACATTCTGTTTCACTAAGTGGAAATTACCTACCAACAAGTAAGATAATTGCCTCCAGAATTTTCAGCACAAACAAAAAGATTGCATCTCCAACCTATTGAACATCTTATCCTCCAGAGATACATCCATTTCAAATCAATTCCAAATTCATCTATTGCCGGTAAACAGCATTTCCTTTGGTATTTTGCCCGATTTTGTGTTCTGACCAAGTCATCGATTAGAAGCCCAGCATGTATTCAACGTTTTCCCGATAACATGCGATGTATAATTTAATTGCGACATGAACCTCTGTTGCTACTTTCTACCAGAAGAACACGCTCAATGTGGACAGTTCGGCCTCCGAAAACTTGGCACGCAATGTATCCGCATGCAAGAAGCTCAAATTTCGTCACGCGATCTGGCAAACATATCGTCCCAGGCTCCCAGTTTATTTGCCCCCTTCCCTCCTCTCTGATTCAAGGCAAATCTTCGTCTCCATTCAAATCCTGGTAATCACTCAATCCAACTGCGAACTCATTTCTCAATTTTCAGCCTCAAACATTCATCCCGGCCGATAGAATGGAAATTCTGAAGTCGAGAGGTGTGGGGAAATTTAAAATTTATGGAAACTCATAATAAAAGAGGGTGCCTCGACTCGAATCACTCCTTTCAACCGAAAAGTCATAAGTAATCATGACCATTAAATCCAGCGGTAAGCACTGTCAACCCTTGCATTGGGATGCCATCCCGGGAGTGATTCCCTTAGTCCTCCCCAAAGGGGTCACACATCTTGCTTTCGTTTTGTGTTGCCGTGACTCATCCGTTGACAAACAGTGCGCGTGCTGGAGGAGCTACAATTGCATTCGTTGCGTACAGAAACACGCATCCCAATGGGATGCTCGGGAATGCATGCATTTGAACGGTGCACAGGAATAAAGCACTTCACACAGCAACAAACCCCCGGCGTTGTCGTCGTCCCGATTGTCAAGTGCATCTCATGTTGCTGAGATTTTGTACGTTTTTCCTCCACATCCTGGCCGCAGTGCGGGTTTTGTGTTTTTGTTGTTTGAGAGTAAACAAAGCATAATCCCAGGCAACGAAAAAAAAAAGATGATCACAATGAAAGCAACGTAATGACTGATAAACATCCTGTCATCGAAGTGCTGAGTTATGAAGTGTATCCTGAATAACGCGCTGCTGTGGAAAGATGTTCGCTTCCATTACGGAAAGGAGTGAAAGACCCACCGCGATGTAATGCTACACAGTGTGCTTCAGAAGTTGGGAACTTGAAATTAAATGTTTGCATCGTTCTAAGGTTACTTTCTTGCTAACCTCAAGATTGATAAGTTAATTTAAATTACGAATTTCTTCGTCACAATGCACAAACTTGAAGTTAGTTAGAGAAAATCGCATGTCCTTCAACTCTCTTTTCCTGTTAGCCCCACTGTAAATGCGCTGAGACCTACGTGCACAATGTTGTCCTTCCCCATCAGACGCTTCTAATTAGAAACTTGGTCGGGGAGTTTTCATTTATCTCTTACACCTTTCTTGACAGAGGCATCCTGTCACGTTGCAGCCAAATGTTGAATTTTCATTTCACTTCCACAGACACGCACATTCAGTCGGTGTTGTGGACGACGGCGAAGGAAAACATAAGACCAAAAGGAACATACTTTCTAATTAAGATATTGAAATGAGTTCTTTTCAATATCCTCTTCTCCCCTCTGCTGTTCCGTTTCCGTCTGTGCGCACGTTTTCGTTAGGAGAGTTCTTGACAGCCGCTGAATGCACTCTGCAGGAGTGAGATCCTTTCCTCCAACGCAAACTTTAGTTAGTTGCCAAAGGATACCACTTAATACTGTGAACATGAAATGTGAAAAGAGAGCCAGGATGCTGCTCCATCGCTGTCGGGGGTAGAACACTCTGTGGCTGTGTGAAGGAATGGGTATTGAAATGAATTAATTGGTATAAATGTTGTTTAGTCGCACAAGCCCGATGCAGTGGTGTTGGTAAAAAGACTAAATCGAGGACCAACACCAGCTGAACAAGTGGACTTGCAGTGCAACCACATTAGTTTTCCATTCGATTCGGTTTATTTCGGTTTCATTTCGGTCTGCTTGTACGAGCATGCGTCAAGTAGGTTCAACGATTCACTTAGTGCTGTTTTGCATGGGGCTCTTCAATAACTTTTCCTTAAACTGCGCCTTTTCACCAATTTTCTGGCCATTTAAACAGGGTGCAGGTGCTATCGGTTACGGTGGGCAAATTTGCATTTCATACAAAGAGTGTCCACTTCAGACTGCGTCCACGCTTAAAATGAAAAACAGCTGTGCTACACGACAGCCCTTGCAAATTGATTGTCGTTACAAGATAAGGACGGCATTGAATAAATTCCGATAACAATTGAACACACTCTTCCATTGTGGCGTGGTAATCATAACAGTAAGAATTTACGTAATCGAAGGAACATCGATTGGATTGCTCATTCAATGAGATAACATTTGAATAAACGAAAATAAAAGATAAGAGATATTGTCATCGAGATAAGAGCGGCTCTTCACTGAATTGAGGCAAAACGGAAGTTTGGGGAGATTAATAATGGTCCTTGCGGTAAGAGGTCTCAAGAGGAAGTTCGAAGGCTTCACGGCGCTGAGTAGTTGCCGAACAGTTTCAGATTATTTTCATGATCGAATGCCGAAGTGTGCAGTTGAAACAAAAATTTCTTTTTGTATAGATTTAGAATGTCATCACACTCTTGTAATGAAAAGTGTAGTAAAAAGTAATCTACTTTTTTCTCAATAGATGGCGTTAGTACTCTGTTTCTGGCTTAGTTTTTGTTTCATTGATTTATAACTCAAGTTGTTATAAAGATGTCGGTCTGTACTAGAAAAAATGTTTCTTGACCTTTTTGCATCTGATTGATATACCGTTACAAAGAGAAAATACGTTACAATTTCAAGTATTTCTTTGATAAAGGCAAAAATGGCAGGCGATGGAAAATGTGCTGATGGTCCTGATAGCCCAATCATGCACAGTTTTTTTTCGATTTCATTTCATTCCGTTCCACTTGAGAAGACCAATTATTCAAAAATGTTGATAAAATTATGGAGAAATTTGACGGTCATCACGTAAGCACTGTTTCGAACTGTACAGAAGCTGAACATTGCACGGAAATAGTTTGGAACTACTTGAATATTTCGGATATAAAAGAAAAACCTTACATCAGGTTTCACCAATTTCAATCTAAAAATTTGAAATTGGTTTTATTGCACTCCACGTATAAATCGAACTCAACACAATCCACAACATACACGCTCACGCTCTAATTGCAAGAGAGTACTAAACGCAAACATTTCAAAATGCATAGCTTTCCCTCAAAGGAATTCATTCGGAATTCTCTTTGATTTCCGCCCAACAAAACTATGTTTTCATCCGAACTATGTAATGGCATATTTTGAAAGTTCGTCGAACCCACTTATGACGTGTGGATCATAGTTCTTAGACCTCCACGCCGTCTTGAAAGAACGTGCTCGTAATAATCATTTGCTCTTTCGGGCTGCGCGTATGAATATAAAACAAAACGAAAGTAAATCTGTCACGTGCATCTGTCAAGTGAGTTTTTCTTTGTGTTTGCTTCCCTCCTTATATTATCTAATCCAGGCCTGGTTTCTTTTATTTTTCTTATGGATTTATGTGAGCAACAGTGACCCGAAACTTTACGCAACAAGTGAGAACATACAAAAAAGAGACCACCTTCCCCTTCTTCACTTCAAATTGCGCCCTTCCTGTTTGTGGTGCTCTAATCGGTTTAATTCAGACGTTACCTGGGCGTCTAAATTACACCACGAACCCTGGCCCCTTGATAGTTATGCTTTTTTTTTTATTTCTTTAACAACTCACTGGTTCAGAGGGTAACACGAAACCAACAACAACACGGTTCAGTTGTTTATGTTGCATGTTGAACGCATACGAAGGCGGGTTCGATAAACAGGGACAACGAAGAAGGAGTGTCTTAGGCCCAGGAAACGACGATAGGGGGGGTAAACCTAACCCCTTCTCGTTGTCAATCCACGCGAGGTATGTATCTGAACATACACAACTCGGTGAGAGGCTTCCCTCCGAGGAGATGCAATCCTCTTCCGGTTGATGAAAGAGGCGATACAAAACCCCGTCGCTTTCGATAAATATTTGGTAGGCAAAGTATGTATGTACGTCTGAGTTGCCGAAACCTTTCCCAATCTCCGAGCAGCATAACGAGCGAAGTCAAATATTTGTGATGACATAACAACAAATGTATCTATTCCAGGATGTTTGCTTTATTTCAGAGGCGTTTTACCGTTTTCTTATTTTTTTTCGTGTCAAGCTGGGTGCAATTAGATATGGCGGAGTGGGAGCTGCACGTCGAACTGAGGAATGTGGATTTTGGTGATAAAACGAACCTATAAGTGCGAGAAGTGTCACCCTCAAGAAACAAGATTCAGAGTTATGTCCTCATATGCATATTTGTACATATGTAGAAGGATGTCTGGTGGATTCCGCGTTTGACGTTCCAACGTCCCAAATCGACGATTTCTTATTGGATACTTAAATGTTTCGAATATCGAGTCAAGGGGCAGCAACGACGCGTGTTGTGAAAATTCCAACAGAATTTGGAAAGAAGATGTGGCGTGTGTGTAAGCACAGACAACAACATTTTTCAAGAAATATCAACTGCTGAGTTAACTGACATAAACATCTGCGCCTGGGTTCGAAGTGAAATGGCGTCATTACAAAACACTTTTAAAAAGTATTTTTTCTTTTTACCTTAAAGTGGGCAACTTGACTCTTACAGATCATCTAAGTTACGCTGTCTAACTAACTTCTTAAGCATAGTCGATAAGGCAGTGTGGGGTATAAGACCCCTTGGAGAGTAGTGCATTCACTAAACCTCTAACTTAAAAGTTTGTCTATACTTTTGTGACTTTGATTTGAATGCAAAATACTGCGTTGCTTCTTTCGCACGGATTTGGATCCTTCACGCATTTCGTATATAGGCTAGACAGAATTATCGTCATCAATCGTTGATTACTGAAATGAAGAAATGCGGCGTATGCTTAACTATGCTCTGTCGGTGTATATGAGCCATCTCCTAATCACACTCATGTTGGACGTCACTCGTTATTGCGCAAAAACTCTTTTTTTTAAAGTATAGGAAAGGGGTTCCCCAGTTCTTTCAATCCTAAAGAAAATATGCCTGGACGCATTTTCCTTCAGCGAACTGAGAGAGTTGAGGCGACACGATTGTCAAAACCATTTCTATCTACCTGCAACAAAAATACAAGGAGCCAAGGACAGTAGTCAGAGTAAGCAGAAGCTATACGTCAGCAACCACTAGTGTCGCGTGTGATATTGTTCTCTTACATATGGAAGGGAGCTGGTGTTTAATGTCGACTCCGAACGGGGGAATTTTTGTACGACTTCTGAAACGAGCCGTGAAAAAAGAAAGATGGATGGAAGTCCAGTTAGTGAACCCAGACATTCGACGTAGGAGTTGACGTTCTTTCTTTCTATGTCACAGCGGTGTAAAATGTCACAACCATAAAATAAATAAAAATGTAATGAGATTCAGTGCACAAAACCCCAGGGCCAGACTCTTTCAGCATTGCGTACAACTGCCTTCTTATGAGTAGAGAACCAGCAGCTTATAACCGACTTCAAACGCCGAAGTTTGAGACGTTTTTCATATAGAAGTGCCGATGCCATGGAAACAATTCGCAACAAAATCGTCAGTCAAGCACTCGAAACTGGAGCAACTCACACACTACGCCACGCGACGGCTTTATTCCAAAATTACGATCACCGTTGTACTCGTGATTGTAAAATTACGGCTAAGCCCATTTCAATTGCAAAGTTTAATTGATAGTTCCCAGTCGGCCAGCCGGACCCACATTTTGAAGGTTAAAATTTTTTGAAAGTATCTTTCATCATCTAATTTTTGCTTTTTTTAGTAAATTTAAAATTTTAAGTAATATCAATCAAATTGTAAAAATAAGTGTAAAAATCCATTTGGCAAGTGATTTGGCAGCACTGTAAAGGCAGCAAAGTAAAGTAATACGTGCCGCATCACGAAGACCGTCAACTGGAAATGTCAACTCACCCACATTCCACCGTTCATGGATTTCTCAGAAAATGGAAAGACAAAAACCCCCAAGAGCACTTACCTGAAACGAAAGAAAGAAGAAAAAATAAAATAACTGTTGCGTTATTCAATTTATTTAAGATTCGACAAATTAGAAACTTGAGACAAATCATTTATCTTTGGTAATATGGAAGCGCTTTGAATTGATTCTCCGGGAACGCTGCGCACACGGAGGTCTCATTAATCATTCTTCTCCTGGTATGAACAATGTAACTTAATCTATTTCAGTGGAAAATTGAAAAGAAAGACACACACACACAATGAAAATCGTTTATCAAACCTGAGCATCAAGATCTGTAGTAGCGTCTCATCGGATGCAGTAGTTAACGAGAGGTTGATGTACAACTAGAGATAAGTCAAACACCGTTAGTTATCTAAAGGGACATCGGAAAATGTGGCGATGAATTGACTGTGGAAGCAGAAAGCGAGTGGATGTACATATCAGTACATCGTCGTTTCTGTTTCAGTTGACGCACATTTTCAACGAAAAGTCAACCGTAAAAGACTAAATAAATTCAAAGAAACCCAACAGTAGTGGAGAGGAAGTGCTTGAGTCTCCCAACGCGTCTGTACTGGGAGCTGTACATTGTGTCATCTGTTAGAAAAGACGTTGATTGAGGTTCGTAGAAGCTCTTTGCCGGGGGACTGTTGATAAGGGAGCTGGCTCTTTCGTGCGAAACGAAACTCAGATGATTCATCTAATTGGATGGATGTGGTTTCGAAATTCTTATTGCAGAATGAAACATCAAATTGGCTGACATTTCGGATGTGACAGTCCTCGTTGGGAATTTGAATTTTTTTCTAAGTATTGAAAACTGATGGAGTAGGTAAGTGTGGCTTACAGTTCTCACTTCACTCATCTCTCTTTTTTGACAGCTCCACCCCACGATCAGGTATAATATCAATTGTTTATGAAAAACTTTTTCAAATTTCACCGGACAGTCGTTTCCCTCCCCTCGTAAGATAACAGGATTATAAGACATGATCTTTTGTGGACTTTAGCGCCACTTAATTTAATTACTTCTTTAATCTCGAATGGGTTCTTTTGATGCGAGTCACGAAGCCATCCGTTAGACTTTAAAATATAGACGTGCTGACCTTACCGGACTTGCATCGTAGACGATAACAAATGGTTATCGGAGAGTATGATGACTAGGCTATGCGGCGGGTGGGGTAGCACTTGTATTTCACGTGTTCCACAGTTTGACCGGCTGCGTGACATGTGGGTTGGCGTTATCGTTTTTCAACATTATTTCGTGACATATTTTACTGAATTGCTTACGAAGTGCACCAAGCACGAATTCTGTGGCTTGATGGCGCGTTTGAGTAGAAAAAAACGTGCAGCGCAGATTTTGAAACTTTTCAACAATCGAGAGGGTTTTCGAGAGCGAAAGCATGCCCTTTGAGTGGAATACCAATCTTATGTGACCACCACAAAAGAACGGTCCTACTTCCTACTTATGATCGTATACAAAATCCTGTTCAGCATACTGTATGAACAGCTTCGGCCTTTTTGCAACGCACCAACTCAAATTACAGCATTCATCCCAAAGGGCCTTTTGACGCGTTGAACGAATTCGGGATCCAGGAAAAAGAAGAGGTAAATCGTTTGAAACCTACACCGGAGATCAACAAGCAAATGTACCCTCAAGTGATTTCTTCGGTCTTGAACTGCAAAGGATAACGCAGCAAATGCTAATACGGTAAACTGTGCTACACAGACCACATTGACCTCACTGCTGTTTCCGCTTCAGCTGTTACGGCGGTTGAAGAAAAGACAAAATGGGCTATATACGAGTATATTACCAGCTTAAAGTATGGGGCATTTGAGGAGGTTGTATCCGCCATTGCATGTTCTGTAACTGCGTCGACTTGCTCGTCGGAGATTCAAGGTTCAATTCCTGAAATTAATAATAATTGAGTGGCACTAAAGCCCACAAGGTACCAGGGCCTAGCTTCTACAACAACTACTCGTGTTGTGCGTGCTACTGTTCTCTCACTGGTGGAAGGGACCTATAGTTTTTTACCGACTCCGAACGTTGAGATTTGAGAAGCTTTTCATAGAGAATTGAAACTCCTTGAGTGTTGAGAGGTGGTGCCATGAAAAAAAGCGAGGTGTCCCGCCCGGGAATCGAACCTAGACTTTCTGCGTGGCCGTCGACGCACTTACCACTACGCCACGGCGACCACAATTGACCTGAATTTAATATCAAAATTTGTTCCCAGTACGGAAAAAGCGTTCCTTTCCTACTCGAAAGAAAACAATAACACTCACTGAATCAGAGTACTTGCTGAATAAACTGGACCCTCCTCTCTGGACTGTGCGGCGCCATCAAATTTTAAGGAGTTTGCCTACTTCTGGATGGATGTGATCTCTACAAACGATACCTTACAAAGGTCTTTGCCAGCAGGTGGTTCTTCGGTCTTTCCAAACGACTAACAGGAAGTGAATCATGTTCTTCAAAACGTTTGATTCTTCAGTACAATTATACGCAGTCGAATGCTAGACGTTAAGCGAAACGCAGAGCAAATTCTTGGACCCGTTTGATGTATGATCCTGTCTGTGAATGAGAAGTCAAAGGAAAAGACGTATTCGGGTACTCCAAGACCTGTACCAAGTTAATGGGCAGTCCAGCATAAAAATCATTGAGACATTGATGCTACTAAGTGAAATAAAAGGCTCTGTTTAGAGATGCTTTTTGTTTAGAGAGGCGCTCCCGTTGCTTTGAATTGAACGGATATGGTTAGCTGAATGACGCTACATGTCTGAGTCTTTTAAAAATTTATCGAAATCGATCGTTTTACATTTGCCCAGCAATTGATGAAACAAGATTCTACTGACATCCTTTAAACTCAAAATGCAATCAAATCTATGTTGACTCCAATCGCTGTGGCAACTTCCAAATGACTTCCTCTTACCGAGTCGCTGCTGAAATCAATTAGCAATGCTCACTGTGCTCTATAGTCACGCAGCGTACAAAAACAAACCTGCAATAATGTTTGTTTGAAAGATTTCTGGGTCAGAAGAAAAAAAACGTGTGTGTCTCGTCATTTGTATTTCAGTGTGACGGGGAAGTCCCCACCTCCTTTCACTCCTCAGAATTTGCATAACGAGTTATTTCCGCTCCACGCAACGAATCTGGGTTACTTCGACGCTCGGTAGAGGGTAGGGGGTAGGTAATTGGAGCAACAATCCAGAACAGATCCCAACTGACGAATGATGATTGACACGACTGCAGCAATCAATCAAAACAATTTTCTATTCAAATTGCAGTCGTTGAGACGCAAGACACTCCGTTGGCTGCACGTGATTTCATCTCTAAATCGGATTGAGTTCCCAAGAAGCGAGCGAGTAATTGCCGTGACTTCGAGCGAATTAAATGTCTGTGCTCGCAAAGCTGGTGTTGGGTGTCCGGACATAGTGGCAAACAACCAAGCCCACGTTCAGATAGAATCCGAAGATTCTTAGGTGCATAACAAGTTAATTGGAAGTGACAACGCTTCGAAAGAACGCAAGTCCAGACGTAGAAGACGCAAAAAAAAACGAATCAAAACAAAACGAAGCTCAAATGACTGAGCTAAGAGCGCAAGCATTCGTTGCGGTGTGGAAGCGACCGTCACCGGTTTGTTGTGTTTAATTGAAGGAAATTACAAAACGACGACGCGCTGCGGGAGAACAGTGTATTTTGTGCGCCTGGAAGTGACGTTCGTGTTTGCCGTCCAGCTGAAGCTGTGGACACTGTGTCCAAACGTATCCACATCGGCCAGGAGAAGCAGGTTATACGTACTGGTTGTTTCTTGTTTTTGTTCCTGTTCTCCAACTCTCTTAACTCTGGTCCCCAGCAGTGGACAGCGATGACGATGCATAACAATAAGCGTATTCTGGAGAATGATGACATCATCAGAGCGCAAGTGTGGAAAGAGTCGTCTGCTTCCTTTGAGTGATTTTTGAGCTTATGGCGAAAGCAATTTTGTAAAGCGTGCATTTTGGGGAGTTTTTTTGACAGTCGCGGGAATATGTATGTGACGAGGGTTGCGATTAGAGGGGGGTGACAAAATAAAAGGAAACAAGCTGCGTAGTGGAGTGAAAGGGGGCGCTGATGAACAAAAGGATTTCAATTATTCTGAAATCATCTACTGCTTGCAATTTTTTTTGCCGCTTTAGTTATACATACAAGCCCCAAGGGCTGACAAAGGCTTTCCGACTTTGTGATTTTTTCTTTACACGGAGGTACGGGGTTTATGAACGAATGCCACAGGGCAGAGAGTTTCCCACCAGATGTGAATGTACTTACATGCAAATAAAGATCAGTGAGATGACAATTTTTGAGAGATTAATTGCGGGAACGAACACAGTCAATTTTTGAGGCGAATGAACGCCGCGTGTAAGAATATCCTTCCTTTGACTTTTTCTCAGTCACAGACTAAAACTTGGTTTTCCCCCAAAACAAATTTAAGCTTCATAGTCCAAATTTATTTCCAACTTTATTCCAAGTCCTAGATTTACCTCCAGTTTGAATTTCAATCTCAATCTCATCTCTTTCTCCGCCTTGGTCTTCGTAGCAGTCTAAGTCCCATATAAGTCAGAATTGCAATTCATGTTTCAGTTTCAACATCGGTCTTAATCCTAATCTCAGTCTCAATCTTAGTGCCAGTACTTATTTTAGTCGAATTTTCTGTTCCACTTTCAATTTCATTTTCAGGCTTAGTTTTCCTTTTTTCAGTCTCATTCGCAATCAAGTCTCCGCCTCATTCCCAAGTAAATTGCAATCTCAGTCTTAATCTCAGTTTCAGCCTTAGTTATTAACTACTAGTGTCAGTCTCGGTCTTCGACTCAGTCTCAATTCTAATTGTAGTCCACTTCCTGTCCCTGTTTCATTTTCAGTTTTAGTTTCAATCCCACTGTCACCCTCAGTCTCAGTCTTTTTCAAAGTCTCCGTCACAGTTTTATTCTCCGTTTCTGTCCCTGTTCCAGAACCAGTTGTAGCTGTAATCGAATGTTCTGTTTTTGTTCAAGCTTCAGTTACAGTCTTCCATTTTAGTTTCTACTTCCATTTCGGTCTCAGTCATATTTCTTTTCTTCTTAGTCCATTTCCTGTTTCTATTTCATTCCCAGTGGCATTGTTTCCAAACTCATTATCACTATAATTGTCAGTTTTCGACTCAGCCCCAATCCTAATTGTACTCCATTTCCTGTTCCAGTTCCATTTTCAGTTTATGTTCAGTGTCACTCTCAATCTTAGTTTTAGTCTCCGACTCTGTGTCAGTACCAGTTATAGTTGCAGTCAAATGTTCTGTTCCAGATCACATTTATGTTCCAACCTCAGTATCCTTCTCAGTCACAGTCTAAATATCAGTTTCAGCCTCAGTCTCAGCCCCAACCGTTATTGTAGTCGCATTTTCTGTTCTAGTTCTAGCCCCAGATGTAGCAGTTCCAGCCTCAGTCTCAGTTCAAATCAATTTTAGGAATCCACATCACAATCTAGAGTAGCGAGTGATAATATTCAACTTGAAAACTCGACATCATTCAAGGCAGCGTACCTTCCCCACTTGGATACCACACAGTTGAGTGACATACATTTATGAGGCATGAGAGAGAAAAGAGTGTGTCCCCTCCGATGTCATACCCGTGGTCGCATGGGAAATGTAGCCACAGCAAGACGAAAAAGTGTTTGTGAACTTTTAGCAGTAATTCCATTTTCAACCCCACTCAAGTATGCACGACACACGTTAGTATGTTCCCCACCTCCTCTGATTTAAAATCCCAATTTTAAACTAAAAACAAATCCCTACACTACCCGCCAGAGCACCGAAACCAGTTCCTGTCACACTCATCAAACAGCTTGAGGTTTTTTTTCGCTCTTTGAAATATCAGCCCCATTAACGTCACCAGATAATCAAACACTCATAAAGACCAAAAATAAAGATTTCCTCAGACGACGACCTCTAAAATTTGCATTGACCTTGATAATAGACTGCCCGAGAATCATCCATCTTTCGAGCGACCCCCTTTGCCCTCGTCCCCACTCGACCAATCTCCCATCGCCAGCAGACACACCAGCATCCGACACTTAATCGATAGCTCAACAGTAAGGGGTCATCAGAACGAACACCAAGCGGATATTATGGCCAGCGTCGACGTGAAAAAATAATCATAATGTGACGCGACTCGATAGATGGATGTGCCGTCGAAATACCGTCTAACCGCCATTAAATCGCCGTCAACCCGCCCAAGATAACAATCCAGGTCAGATGACTGGGGCAGCCACAGCTCTCGTAAAAGAAAAGTTTACCCAATGCAGCGGCGAGTGATAAGAGCGGGAATCTGTCAAACATCTGTCATCCGGAAATACGAGTTCTCCAAACATTGCTTCGTGTTCCGTTTGATGATGGAATCTCGGCATTAACTCATTCTCCTCAGCTCTGGAGCAGAACTTTCTAAACGTGGCATTCCCAAAATCGTTCCCTAACTGATTAATTAGTGTTTGTCGGTCAGGCGCATGTAAACATGCACAGGCCGCTCACACATGACACAGGGCGTGTGCGAGTGTGTTCCTTGACTTTGGACGCATTTGTATCTTTGCCCCCCCCCCGCCGCCTCCCAAAACAAAGACGAGAAGAGAAACAAAAAAAGAACACCCATAGGGGGGAATATGAAATGTCGATTAGGGAAAATTGGCCGGCGTCCAACGTCGCCTCAGGCACGATCGGTGCAGCTATGAAGCACTGAGAGTGTGGCCCGTGCACCCGAACAGGGGCTGCTTGCTCGTATCTAACACGAAAATTGATTACATCTGTGTTGTGCTGGGGATTTGTTATGGTCCAGCGTTTATTGGTCTATGGCATCTGGTGGCCTCGGGCCAACCCTCTATTTGGCAAATAAATGAACTCACACTCATGCCAACTGGCGGCACCGTAGACGGCTGTGTCGGTGTCGAAGACTGTGCCGCCTGCACCGAATGCATGCTTTTATTTTCGGCTTGATAGCCGTGAACAGGTGGAATGTGCAGCTTGCCATTTATTTATAAACATTGTCTTCCTTTGATTGTGCGGTGCGTAGAAATGGCCTCAAATCACTTCGAGATGAAATAGATTCGACTCGTCATAATTCTGTCAGGCAGTGTGTAATTCATGCCGTGTTCGTTCTCTGTGAAATGTGGCCACTAATTTGGAAAGAATCTAATGGGATTCAGGGGGAAATGCTGTCAGAGGAATAATCCCTCGACGATGGATGGTGTTTTGTGCACTGACAGGGCGACGATTGATAAGACGTCTAAAGGGAATAGACTTTATGACTTTAGTGGCAACTGTAAATTAAAGAGAAAAAATCAATTTTATGTGTAGGTAAATGCCTTGAATACTGCTCTGATCCATTTGAGGTAAAATGCGCTCTGTCGGGCATACCATAATGGCTGATTTCGGACAGAAATAACCGATTTAGTGACCGAAACTCAATTCGATGATGATTCTTAATATGTCTTGTTGGAAAGTGGGGAGGGAAAGAGGAGCACTTTATCTTTAGTCTTTAAAGCCTAGATATACTTCAGAGAGACTTAAGCACATTAGTCATAATTCATGCGCCCCTATGTACAACATCCTTCATAACGAGCTTTCTTTCTTGAAACTTAAAGCAATATGTACGTGAGTTTTCACGGGATTTTTCCAATCATTTAAAAGAGGACGTTGATGTCACATTACGTTAGGAATTTACCATCGTTCAAATGTTCGTCGCGGATTGTCTGGCTGTGGGTCGCATTGTGCATGCCAACTTTGGCGCATAATTCAGGCTGAATTCGATCCCATCGTTTGGGTTATGTTGGCTGCTATGCTCATTCAGCGAACACATATCGTTGTCCAAGGTCGTTTATCTTCATTTTCTGGGCCAATTGAGTTTTGAACGGTTGCAGGCCCAAGTCACGATGCAAAATTGCCTCCTAAATAAGCTATTGGCCAACGTTGAGTGGGAAATACTCTAATCCTTTGAACTCACTTTTGTGAAAGCAAATAAAACAACATTTTCAAAATGCGTGTGATTGTTGACATTTCTTGACATGGCGAACATCATGCTTATCTCTCGAACATACAGATTCTAATGACGTCAGAAAGGGTTTCTAGACAATTTTCATTATTTCGAAAACTCTACTTCCGCTTAGCATAGGAGATAAGTTGGATGTACTAAAATGTTCACATATCCTAAGTCCACACTGTAGCATAGAGGTCTCCAAGGAAAGGTTACGTTCGGTTTTTGTGATTTTTGTTAATGACTATTGTTTTGTGAGTTCCTCGTTTTTAGAATAGCTGAACAACTCATGAACAACGCGCTGGTATAGACTTTTGCCTCTGGCCAAAAAAAAGTGGTACAGGAGCTTTTGAAATGTCAATGAATAAAAGTTGGAAAAACAAAATCCCAAACAACATAATCCTGAAAATGAAATTCGGATAGGAACTTCCAGATGAGTAGATTTGGACAGGATCTCCCCGCTTGCAACCGCAGCCCGCTTAATTGCGCAGCAGAATTTTGAGTGGGCGTTGAATCTAGATAATGCCACAACCATTATGCCAATTCGCAGAATTGTCAAGTTAGTATGATTAGGGGAGTTTGACATTTCGAAATTTTGAGGATTTTGGGAATGTGACCTTTCATTTCGGGATTGTCCCAAATAAAGTGTTTGGAAAAATTTAATTAATTCAGCAGTTTTGATGTTGCTTAGTATACAACAGCGGTGATATATCGATAGACGACAAACCTCGCTTTGGTTGTATGCATACCCCTCCAACCGAGGAAAATGTTGAAAAACTTCACAAAATCATTCCGGTAAGTCCACAAAAAAACTTTTGAAGAAACTGTGGAACTATCTGGTTTTACTTGGAAATAAGTTCAACGAATTTTAACGGATGATTTTACGAATTTCACGAAATTTCTGCGAAGTTCGTGCGTCAACAGTGGGACTGCTGCTGCTGACATCGTATAAATCGATGCTTTGTATTGCGAAACGGTGCAAGTTTTATTTTTTGAGGGGGAAAACAGTTGACATGGAGGCACGATTGTGAAATAAAACGGAAGGATTTTGCCAACATTACTAAAGCTAAACGAGGAGGTACTGTCGGGCTTGAAAAGAACGATTTCAAAGAGCGAACACGTTTTAAGTAATGAAACAAAAGTTTGCAGTTATCCACTTAAATGCAGATGGGAAGTAGTTTTAAAGGGATTGCCCATTTCTTGTTTAAAAAATTTATAGCGTTGACAATGTTCACCTATATTACATCTCATCTGGTGCCACTGAGCATTCTTGAAATCTTGAGATAAATAAAAGAAAGTAATTGAAACTATCCAAAATAATGCTAGACATGTGCTATACTTATGAACTATTCCATCATTGCATTTGAGCACAAAACAATTTTTCACTTCATCGTGCAGTATTTTGTAAGCGATTTACAATAAGGTGTTTTTTGCTTTACGCCTGTTTTGAATTCATGCACGTACCGTATTCCTCAAGGAAATAAGCAGCCGTTCTGTTTGCGAAATTCTCAAGGTTCCCCACTCCTTTTAAGATCGTGTAACACACACTGCGGGGCTCAATAAAAAATAGATAACGCACAGAGAAAAGTGAAGTCTTTGTTTTCTTGCTGTCGGGGCGCAACAATATGACGCTGAAAATGAAAATAAATAAAAACGGACAAGTGGGAGTCACACGCAAAAGGCTTCGTTTGTTTTTTGTTGTCCTTGATATAAGCAATCAGATGGTTAAATTTGCGTGATACTACATTTTACATTTATTCAACTAAATAAGTGAAGACAATCAGTCAATCAATTTATATCTCCGATATATTTAAATGTTTCAATGTGTTTTCAGACGGTTGAAATTCCTCGTCCTCATTGTAATTGAGTTGTTCGTCAATAACGACAAAACTGCGTGATCCATAATGCCTGAAACAATTTTTATTGAAAGTTTCCATCGAATGCAGATTTTTTTTATGCATCGGTGCAGAAACTGGAGAAGGGGAAGGCATCATAGGACTAAGAAGCCTTCTAACTCTGGAACAACCAAAAGTTGTTAATAATAATTGAGTGCCACTACAGCCCACAAGGGGTATCTTCTAGGGGTCTAGCTTGTTCAGCACCTACTCGTGTTGTGCGTGCAGCTGTTTTCTCACGAGTGGAAGGGACCCACATTTTTGCCGACTTCGAATGGCAAGATTTCAATCAAGACAAGATCGATAAACTCTTAAGAAAGACGGTGTAAACATGTAGAAACTTTTATTTTATAATTTTCATAAACAATTGGAACTCTGTTGTTGTGAAAAAATTCGCGATGTTCAGACCTGAAATCAAACCTGGGACCTGCGTCGTGTGAGTCGTTGCACTTACCCATAAAAATTGTTTGCCGAACTTAAATTATTTTTAATCGATCTGTTGATGTATCATATGTATCATATGTTGGGGTACTATTTTGTCGCAACTTTTAGAACACGGGAGCTATCCCTTAATTTGCAGAGAAAATTAATTTCCATTTATAGAAAATAATCGCTAGGTAACTACATCCAAATTTCACCCAACTTCCTTAAAAAATCGTTCCAAAAGTTCAGGAGATATGACAAGTTTGACGGACCTTACGGAAGGACACATCACAACTATAAACGAAACCTTAAAAAAACAGCATAAATGGACAAATATAAGCTGATTCCCTCTAGTCGCTTAGCCAAATCAATGTGAACTTCTGACGACTGTTTTCGGCAAACGATGCGTTAATGGAAAAATCTTATACTCATGGAAAACGCATTCCAAGCTTACCTAGCGTAATTGCGCACAATTGTCAGACAATAAAGAAACAGAAATTAAAATGAAAATTGCGTGAATGATCGAATCGGGGATTGCAAAAAAAGAATTTCACTGTTGTCTTACAACATGTGCCGACGATTTATGACGATGAACGTTAGAGAATGGCATTTCAGCTGTTATCCACTCCGTAAGCCCTTAAAAGAGAATTTCATTATAACCACTGACAGCACAACGCCCCGTCATCAGCTAGACAAGAATTTGAACGCAAATAAAATTAGCTCAGCGGCAAAGTCGATTTAGAAATCAATGTCGTGTGGTGTAATCACTTGGCCGACAAGATCATCTTCCAGCGGATTGATTGAAAACAATAAATGCCTCGAAGAGAGAAGCAGCTTAAGAGTGATGTAACTTCTAAGAAACTGAAAACTATTATTATAGCAGCGCTCTCGCTTCAAAGAATCAAAGAGAAGTGTGTCATGACGCACAGCAACAACAGAAAAGTATTTGGAACAAATTTTGTAGCTTGAAGCCGCTTTGGTTCTACAATTACATAACAAACAGAATTCAAAGCCGGAAAACTTACTCAAACAAAGCGCTGTAAATCGAGCT
This sequence comes from Eristalinus sepulchralis, assembly GCA_944738645.1. Classification (NCBI taxonomy): domain Eukaryota; kingdom Metazoa; phylum Arthropoda; class Insecta; order Diptera; family Syrphidae; genus Eristalinus; species Eristalinus sepulchralis. The sequence goes on along the minus strand of OX122885.1, from coordinate 30,632,859 downwards.
CATTTCAAGGTTCACACCGATCCACCGCAACGAACAATGAGTGACAGTCCACTTGATTGGTTCCCCTAATGCTCTTTAACGCAGCCAGAACGGAGCAGCAAGGTGTGAGCCCCCATTTCGGAAACTCAGTGAGTGTATGATGGAGATCTTGTTAACATTCGGATGACCGCCTGAGCAAACACAGTGTAGTGACGCAGAAGGGAGCATTTTCCCTAAGCACGTAAGACGATTATGCATGTCACCCCCCTTCTAATTACAGCCTTCGGAAATGAACATCTACCCCTGACGAGGACAGACTGTTGCTTTCGTTGTCGTCGTGAGGGTGAAATATAACTTACTGCCTGTCAGGTGATCATCTTCTTCGTCATCTGCATTTCTATGACGAGAAGCAGACATTCGAATGGGCACAAGCATTGACACAGATCCCCACGCGACACCACGTACAGCGTAGGCAACCATCATTCCCCGGAGTGGCTGGAATGAAAAATCACCCAGGAGCGCAATGATATGTACATCCGCCGAAAGAGAACGTGTAGGCAAGCGAACGCAACAAGCAAGCAGTCAGTCATTCAGCTGTTCGCCGGAGATATTGGCGGTGAGCAGGTTTTTCCACCTCCCACTCGTGCTCGCGCCTCTGTTCGTGTCGGAAGGCAAGTGTATCTGCGAGTATCTATGCCAGCAGAGTGGCCCCTCCGGCTTTGGGGTCATCCAGAGGGAAATTATTGCCACACTCTTGACAATTGACTGGTGAGTCAATGAGTGCTGGAGCGTTCTCGGTTTGTTGGCTTATGCTCCACTTCCACGAGGTGAATGTCATTAGTCGTCCCAGCGACACGGCAGTGGCATATCGATTTCGCAGGAAGATGAAAACAAATGCTTTCGAGATTGTACCACGTACTCTTGTATTTAATTACCCTTCCTGACGGGTGCCTAATTACACCGACCGCCACAAATTATGTGAGGGATCTAAGAGTAATTTCCATCAATTTCCAATGACTTCAGCCACCTTACCGGTGTCTTGGCTTGTCACCTCATGCGCTTGTAATCAAATAAACACAGCGCACGTAGTCGTCTTTGAAATTCAAATTATGTTACTTCACTTTAGTCGCACCTCGGGCGGAAAGGGGGGGAGAAAGAGGCGCCCAGACAAACAGTTTGGCTTTCGTCTTGAATGTTGAATTACATATTAATTTATACTGTCAACTGTCAAATTAGCTGCACGGGCCTTGTTGATGCTTTGAAAAGCCACGGGAACTGAAAAACGAAACTTTTTTGATTCGGCAGCGGCAGTCATACGTCCCGCAGCGAACTTTGCTAACGTTGAAGGTCAGGAGTTTTGCAGAGAATGGGTCCCTTGTTCGTTTTTTTTTTTTTGTTTTGTTTTGTGGGAGTGTTGACATATTGGGGATTGGCCAAAGAGGGTTTTGTTATCATTTCAATTCTGTGGAAAGATACGAGATGAAGTTGGCAAATTTGTCCCTGAGGCTTGAGCAAAAGCACGAACAATGGAAGCAAGTTGTTGTGACTGCAAATTCACAGCAATGTGGAAGGGTTTGAATGGCAGAGAGGTGGCGCAGAAAATTACTGCGAAGATCAGTAAAAAGACAGTTTATGTGGTCTGAGGTGAAAAAGTTATCATCTGACAGAGTTTCTGAAGGACAAAGTGGAAGAAGAATAGGTTAGTTTATGATTGAACACGAATCTCCCAATCTCTCTCTTTCAGACCTTATAAGCTGTCACTTTTTTACATAAAACGTAACGCGACGGGTTCCATATGTCGAAACTTTAATTAGCGCTCTTCTTCGGAGAAACTTAAAATTAATTTGAAGGCACTTTTATCAAGTCGAACAATAAGGGATGGCTTTTAATGACACGGCGACTAAGAAAAGTCCCTCTTCGAAGTAAGAAAAAAACAGATTTAAACTTTTGCCAATGGACACCCCCACCTTAAAACTGGAACAGTATCTTGCACGAAACAAACATGAATTTGTCTGAGGGAAAAACACACGCGAGACTGCGAAAAAATTCTGAATTTAATAGAAACTACGCAAAGAGAAAGCAACCTAGTGATTTAGGTTTGTGTTGAACACTATTTTGGACAAAGGTGGGTTAGGTCGCATAAAGATAGGCTGCTACGCAGCTCGACTGGGTGAAGTTGGTGTACCACATCAGCACTCAATCGAGAGCACTGTGTTTACATGTGGAATATAGCAACATCCTGAACAAATGGTTCCAAGCAAACTGTACAATCCTCTGATCTAAATGTGATCGTGGAACCGCGTGGAACTTGTGGAGAAATATAAATCAGAATTTTGGTCCAAATTAGACGGAAGTTGTCGATCTCCATCTGCCCAAACCACTGCCAAATTAGGCAACCATGGTATGTGGGACGTGGGAATAGAATGTCAAGGAGTGGTTAAAAATAAGGGAGCTACGATCAATCACCACCAGTAATGAGAAATTTGAGTTGAAAAAATAATAATTTCAATTTTGTATTTTTATTTTTGTCAGACTTAAATTGAAAAAGAAAGTTTTTGTTTTTTTCCTTTGACCGTTCATTAAAAAATGTCATATCCCTTTATACCACCATAATCTAAGAAACGTTTTCATTTATGTTTGCCTTTTTTCGTCTTCAAGTGGCACTACAGCTTGATGTGAACCTCGGCCCTGAGGATGCCTCACCAGCCAGTACGATCTCACGTGGGTTGAGGTCCTTACCCTGATGTGTGCACCACATGTCGCCCTAAGTTGCGTTATCCCAATGACACGGATTCCAAGACTCTTTGGGCTGAAGCAGTGTTACCCATCCGTTCTACATGACCAAGCCATTTTAATGTTTGTTTTCGTAGACGTTTTACCAAGCGCATTCCACCGTACACCCTATAAAGTTCGTCGTTGAAACTTCACCTTCAGACGTTTCCTCAAGATGGTTTACTCGCAAATAGAAAAAAAAAATCGCAAGAAGCATTGTGATCCATCCGTTCTACATGACCTAGCCATCTTAATGGCAGATGCCATTAAAGCAAACAAAACCAAAAATTTCAAGTAAAGGGTGTCCCATCACGTACTGCTGCGATATTTTCGGTCGATCGACGTGGTCGAAGTTAGACATCAGTTACAGACCCAGTTTCAGCAAATTTTTCCATTAATTGCTTTACAGTTGACTCTTTTGGAGCATTGTTGTAACCCCAAATTTGCGAACTGTAGCCGCAAAACTTTCACCATTTTGGTAAAACAATTTCGCTTCAATGAGAATGCGTTGTTCATGTTCGTGTAGCGCTCCATTTTCATTAACCTTATACCTTCTACTAACAAACAATAATAATTGTTCAAATGACAATTCGAATGGCGCCAAATTTAAATCTTGCGTTCTTGTTGGGACACCCTTTAGAACTTCCGTCTCGCAAGAGCTTATACAATGGCTTTTGAAAGCATCCAAGTTTCTGTGCCATGAAGAAGAACGGGGATGGTCTCTTGAGAAAGGACTTTCTTACCCCATTCCCTCTAGCTCAAGGAAACAGCGATTGTTGTTTCGTTTCACGTTTTCATTATTTTTATATTCGAAATGAGTTTGTTTCCATAATTTTTTCCAACACATTACATATGATTAATCGCATATATTCGCAAATCAGTACTTCATATCAAAGTGTCAAATTTCAAATCAACCCCTGAAGACATCAATCATCTACTGAATCAGAGCTAGATGTGTTTCAAATCCCATTGTCTGAAGCAGAAGCAGCCAAAGTCTCGTGACTAAAAAACAATCAACCTTCAATTTAGAATCCTTAAGGAAGTACCTAAATAATGAGTCATTTCCAAAAAGGGCAAAGACCTATTTTAAAAGTTCCAAACTGCCACACCCTCTCCCTCCAAGTCCCATTATTTTAAGTAAATGTTTCCTCCTTCTCGTAAAGTTTCGTTTTTACGTGTAACCCTAACAAGCCACAATCTTTCCCCTACCTTTTATTGTCGTCTCTAATTTATTTTAATCCCACCCCATTCTGCCTAATTGTCCTCTAGTGTGAATGGTCATACGCTCATATGCTCTGTCGTAATCCACATTTAATACGTTCTCACTGGTTGGTTACGACCTTGGTTACCTAAGAAGCACACCGGTTTTCACCGAATAGCCGCACCAAACCGGCTGACACTCCGAAGTCATATTCTCCGGTTTTACTGCTGAACAATTACAAGCAAAGACTGAATCGTAAAAACCTCGAAAATAGAATGCTGAAGTGCTGTAAGCACTTTCCACGCCACACACGCCGGCTGGTAATTACCTGTCCAGAACGCCAGGTTTATGGGCGTACTCCGCTCATAGATTCACGCAATTCAGCTCGAAATGCTAAATGCGAATTCAGCTAGAAAACACGCCAACTTCCGCGTTAGCTATCGGTCACACGGGTGACCTTTCTTTGTGGAGCATCAGAGGGAGAGCAACTGCATTTGCATGCCACCAGACAACCACTGTATGACTCTCACGTTGTGGTCCCTTTGTGCTCATCCGAGACAACTTCTTAACGCCGACGATCTGAGCATATCTCCTCTCTGCCCACGAAAGACGCAAATGCCAGACCATACGCCATGGTGCATGTCAATGACTCCACTCACCAATTGACATCGTGACTTGGCCATTAGTGATTGAATCAACAGACCAAAGTGTCTGACTACGGCTTAATTAGTTTCATACGCCGCCGTCGAGGTGAACTCCACCCACCGCAGTGGGAAGGAGTTCATCACCTTTTCCCCCGGTGTAGTGGAATAACAACTTGTTTTCGGAGTGCGGCGAAACAAGTTTCTGTCTCTGTTACAAATCCACGCTACTACGGGACACGCTCACACACAGGTTAGCCCATCGCGCACACCCATTGCTTGGAGTTGTGGAATCTTATCTTGAATCGCTGCGGTTGAGGAGCGGTAATGAATGGAAATGCATTCAACATTCCCGGCACGCGCGCTTTGTGTCTGCTTTTTCGATGCAAGGAGTGTTGGAAGCTTCCCCACTCGGTGATGTAAGGCGTTTGGACTAATTGAAGTCAACTGTCATGCTCGAAGTTTTAATTCTTTGAAATTTTTTGGGGGGGTTTTGGTTATGGAACTTTTTAGATTTCGACGATATTGGTAGGGGAGAAGTTGCACCGGGTATTATCCTACCGGAGTTGGGTAAAAGGTCACTATTCGGTACAAAGTTCGAAAAGAAATCAACAACAATCTTGTGCACTTCATCTTCTATCTTTTTTGTCCCCTTTGTCATTTAGTGTCAGCATAGAAAGTCACAATGACCTCAAAAGCCCTTCGCTAGCAAACTGTCACTGTGATGGTGATTGACAGCCACGCAAGGCCGCTCTGTCACGGAAACAACCAATCTGTGCCCTATGCGCTCGCTAATGGAGATCTAGGGCAATGGTCGTGACTCCAGTTTCCGGTTGCAACCAACTAACGGTCTTTCGCTGGCAGCAGACCGTGTCCGACTATAAGAAAATAATAAACAGCAGCAAAACTCATTCGCAAGCAAAGAGAGAAGCGTGCGTCAGACGGTCAAAAAGTTTTGATGTGACGACTTCACTATTTTCCAGAAGACCCCAAAGAAAGGTCGACTAATTAGTCGAGTCAAGAGGTGGAAAGCCCTCAAAGAGTTGTAAATTGTCGACACGATGAAAGCCGCCGTCAAAACAGACAACAAAACAAATTTCATTAACGTCCACTCTCGTTGCACAGATTCACTTCCCCCATTTCAGCACATCGCTCGCACAACCTCGACGCGCCCGTGAATTTTTGAAATAATAATATTCACTTCCGCTTTCTAGCGGCGTCCACGTGATGTCTTCAGTTGAAAGTGGATTCAATTCGAATCACGCCTCGGTTCTCGTTCAAATCCTCGGAATTCACATACTTCCGTGGGCAATCACCACCTCTCAAGGAATCCCTCAATAATACTCGTAGAAACGTAAATTTGTGTGTGTTACAGATTTAGAGATACATCATGCAAGAATGCTGAAGGAGAACACGTCTGCAGGAAAGTGCCTAGGTAGCATTTGATTTCAGCCTTTGTTGCAACAAGTCCCCACGAAACACATTCACAAACGACAATGAGCTAAATTACACGAGTCCTTGGGCTTGATAAAAAAAAAATCTAGAACATCATTTCTGCTAAAAGGATTATTTGCTGCACCCCATCTCGTCTATCTCGTCCTTTTTACTTTGATTTTTGTTGCTCCCCCCGTCTGTTTCTTTTGTATTCCTTTTCTGACAAAAGATGAAGCGATGTAAGAATTTGTACGTGCGGCTGTTAACGTGTACGTGCTTCATGGGTCCATTAGCAGAGAACCGGGGGAGTGATAGAGGCGCGCAGGATAATGGGCCAACCAACAAAAAAAAAACATGAGAATGTGGAATGCAAGAAGAGTAGGCATGGTTTTTTTTACCACACACATACACGTCGCTCCTTGAGCAGTCTTCCCCTGGTGCTGGCGAGACCAGCGCCGAGGATTCTCCCTCCCAGTCGGCGCGCCCGGAAGGAAGTTGGAATGGACGTGTAAGGGGGAAAATATCAACTGCACACACCGCCCTGACAGTTGGTGTTGTATGTAGTTCGTGGCAGCAGGTACCTTGTTTTCTTTTGTTTTTACGACCAACGCCTTGTTTGTTTGTTAAGGAAATAACTTAAGAGCCAGTGCCACCGCTGCCGCGACGGATGGACGGACAAGGGGAAAAGTTTGTTAAGTGTCCTTTTTCATTGTTTCGTATTTGGGTTAGGATGTTGTGCTAAGAGTGTGTGGTTATAAATTAATGACATTCTTTGTCGCGCACAGTCCCAAACAGAATGAAATGAAGTGCAATGAACTTTGCACATCCTGTGCCCATCCTTTTAAGATGACAGCCTTAATGATGAATGTTGGGGTTCGAGGGAGGATTTCACTCACTACGTGGCGACAAAGCAGTTCACCGAACATAATTGGGAATCCTTTACCGGGTGTTTTTTTTTTCCTCCGTGAAAACTAATGTTTCAGTGAAACGATTTTTTTCCTCTCAGTTCCACACGTTCAAAAATAAATTACTTCTGAGGAGGGTATGTGGCATCGTCATGAATATTTGATGAGAATCCTCGGACACGTTAGGGAGTGCTTCAATTTGAATAAAGGACTGACGAGGTGATGGGGATAATCGGATATTCATACGTAAATGTGCTTCTTGTGTATGAGTTAGCCTCATTTCGGACACTTTCGTTGAAGGGAACTTGTTGTCGATAAGTTTGGCACGAAGAATTTGATATTTCGTTGTGGCCAACACGGATGGGGGAGAACGTGTTTAATTTTATACACGTAATCAGAATTCTTTGATGATTGAGAGCGCAGGACTTTGAAAGTTGCACGAGTGGTGATTGGTTTGAGTCGAGAAGACTTCATTCAGACATACAGCAAATAAAGCAAAAAGTGAAAACATTTCTTAGATTCATAAAATGTGGCCCTTTTCATTTTTCCGCAGTTGGGAACAATATGTGTCAAGCGGAAGAAATAATTTTGAAAATTAGGGTCAGTTTTAAAACATCTCAGGGCTCAGCAGTTGGCATAAAAGGTTTGACTGTGACAGAAATTGATGGGAAAAGAAGACGGTAGTGTCCAGCATTAGAGGGGATCGAGAGGATCGAGAGGTCTCTATATTTTGCAAGAATACTTCACCGCGACGTCTGGATCACTTAAAAAAAAATGATGATGATGCGTATGAGCGCGTTTTGAAAAGCGGCGAGGTTCAAAAGCCCACTGGTTGAAACGAGGACTTACCCCCAAATACACCATTAAGCTCAAGCCATCTGCATTTTTGTGATGGTGTCAGAATTGAAATTGACGAAGGCAAAGAGGTTGGTTTTTGTTTGTACTGAATAATGTGTTGATATGCTTCACTAGACAATTCATAGTAAGGATAATCTTAAAAAGTAGTTTCTAGTTTTTCTGAACATAATTTATAACATCAGACAGAGCTCGCTTAATGACAAAATCTCATAATCTGACGTCGTAGTGGAAGAGGTGGAGGAAGAATTAAAGCCAGCAAATGATTTCTCTAACAGAAACAAAAACCCGACAAAGAAGTGGCAACTACACCGCACACAAAAACAAAGCTTCTTAAAGGTCCTCCTCTATCGTCAAGAAATAACATAACATACCTCAACTGTGACAACGTCAAATGTCCCGAGTTCTGTTCCATTGACACATTTGAGAAATTAGGACTCTGAATACAAGAACTCGAGTCGGATACTTCCTAATTTCTACCCTTCACCATCAAATTCATCTCAAGTTCATTCTTCACCCCTTAACTGTCCTTCCCTTAAGAACAAAAAGCAAAGACAAGAGAGGAGTGGGAGTAGTTATATTTTCTTCGTGTATGCCTACAGGCGAATGACCACTTCTTGCTTGGTTTTTTATGCCCCGAGAGTAGAGTGTAGCACGAATTGGATCGAGGAGTGTGCAGGCACGTGAGGACACACGCTTCTGCAGCTTCTTTTTTAGTCGGTAATGGGACAATTTGCATTATTTCATCTTTCATGTATCCATTGCTCTAGGTGAAACTAGATTGTTACAGTAGCATAAGATCAGGCCTTCATCCTCAAGCGATCGTATTAGACAGTTTTACTGTGTCCATACTGCACGCTTTTGAGGACTGTTTGGTGCGCCAATAGTGTTTCTTTTCATCTGAGTACAAAGGGTCCAAACGGACCAAACCACGTTTTGAATCATATGCAGTAAAGAATTTGTGTTCCCAGCTAAACTTCAACAAAGGCTTTATGTTTTTGCGGGATAACGCGGTTTCTTTTTAATGACTGGTTAGTCGTACGCCCTGGCATAGTGTGTAAGTTCGTCTTCCAACACGCAGAAGGTCTAGGTTCGATTCCTGGACGAGCCACCTCGCATTTTTTTCACGGCATCGCCTCTTTCGAGTTGGCTGAAAACACTCAAAGAGCATCAATTGTCTATGAAAAGCTTCTCAAATCTTGCCGAACACGAGTAGTTGTTGGCTGAAGCTAGGCCTCGGTCCCTTATGGGCTGTTGGGCCACTCAATTATAATTATTATTAGGCCTATACCGTTAAGTTCTCTTCGGGTCGTTCACTCGATGACGTTCTAGTTTAAGCTTATTTGGGCAGCAAGTTTCGTTCAAGGAGGCGCCCATCCTCGTCTGATTCGAAGACTTTTCGGGCCGGAGCAGTGGTGTCCATACGCTCTACATGGCCTAGCCATCTTAAGCGTTGTATCCGTAGACGCTTGACAAGGCTCATGCCGCTGTACAGCCTAGAAGTGGCGGTCAACGCACTTATCACTACGCCACGGCTACCTCGCAAAAATTTGTAGATGCCTTCCTATGGTTTGTTCTAATTAACAGACGGTCATAAGCAGTAAAAATTATTTTAACCTTCACTCGGAAGGACCTTCGAAATTTGACTATTGGTCCGAATTTAGGTAAAAATACTGATTGATTGAGTGACGCTTCAGGCACCAGGGAATAGCTTCTTTAGCAACTAACCATTTTGGCGTATCATTTTCCTCTCAAGAGAGGGAACCTAGAGTTTATTACCGACTTTGAACGGCGAGTTTTTAAAAGCTTTTCATAGACAATCAGTACTCATTGAGTGTTGTCAACAACGGTGATTCCATGAAAAATGCGATGTGTTCAGTCGGAAAATTGAACCTGGGACCTTCCACGCATTTTATCCTTATGCCACGCCGACTACAACTCCCAAAAAAATATACTGCAATTAAATACGCAAAGCACACTCTCGAAACGAATGCTTGTCTGATTGGCCGATATAAACTGAATGTCCTTCAGTTTGTTATAGTCGCGTCAATAACAACAACAAATTGTGTTTTCCATCAAATTATTATGTTTCTCATCGAGTTTGAGACCTGCCAAAAGTGCAAAGCTGTGCTCTACGATTCATCTGCATTGTCATCGATTGACAACAGTTGCACGTTTCCAGTTTCCGATTTAAAATATGAATTCACTTCACTTCTCCTACCTTGCTAATATTATTGTAATATGTGGCTGTGTTAGAACATGTTTTAAAGCTTAAGAAACGAGACCTCATCCACTTTCTAAATAAGCAATGTACCGAAACAACTGGGATCAGCAACTTGGAACCACAACTTCATAATCAATCTCTCGAAGAAAATATCTTAAGCTCATCATGAAACGAACGTCAAAGCTTCTCCCTTAATAATACCATCTGTACACTTCAACCCCCTCTACAGACTTCAAGTTGTATACTATAACGCAGAGAAGTCTGTACCCAGTGTTGGTATACAAACAAATCACTCTGCGAGTTCATGAAATTTGTGTTTTTCTTGAGTTCTCTACCTTTTGACATTCTGCAGAAAACTGTCAACCTGTCAGTGAACCGAGGAAAAAGGTTTTCATTTTGAAATTTAAAGAACCCTTAGTGACGTTCCCTTTTTTGCAGCAGCAGCATGCACATTGTTCCCTCATTGGTTGTGGCGGCGGGTCCTTTTGGCGTAATTAAAATTCAAGCAGATGCCACCACGGGACAACTGCTGGATGATTGCGCAACCCACCCTATCAACACCACGGCTGTTAACAAAGTCAACAGGAACACCACTTACATTATGTCTCTTTCGCTCGTCTCCAGATGCCAACTGTGTCGATTCACGGCTGAAGAGGCTCTCTCCTGATCGCATCGCAACGCAACAGTGTCACTGTTATCCTTTTCAGTCTGTTCGGCGGCGACATCCACGTACCATTCCGTCTGTACATCATTTTTCTCGTCGCCACCCTTCTCCGGGCACGGCCTCTTGTACAGCTGTCCACTGTCCAGTTCGAATTCTGTTACAGACTCCCGACCACTGTCACAGGCACCACCACCCACAGACGCCACCACTCCACTCTCACTGTTAATTTCGATTTTCACACCGCCCTCGAGCGAGCCGCCCTCCGCGGTTGAAATCACCATCTCGGCCATTTTCATCGGGGTTGCGGATGAAACGAATTTTCACAGGATTACTTGACAGCTGACCGAACGACACCTTTTCCCGGCAAAACACCGCACACAAGCACTATTTACCTCGCATACACTCGCACTCATACACACACGTACAGACGCGACAAAGCAAGATGAAGAGTCCAAGACAAATTGGCACTGCTGACTGTATATCGCGGCGATTCTTTCTTTGTTTTTTTTCGATTCTAATCAGATCCCCTTCAGGACTGCAGACATCCCTCGTCCTGTGAGAAGTCTGACCTATGGTGGGAGTTCACTTTCTGGTCACTAACTCTCCTGATATGTACACATTGCATCTTTAATTGAACGAATTAGACACGCGCACGCACTAACCGACGCGAAAAAATTCGAAAAATCAAATCAAAGAAGCAGCAGGCAGAAAGGAAAAAAAACACATAAATCGATTCACCCCGAAAACAAAAACGGAAAAGCGAAAAACGGTTGAAACGCAGCGCACTGTTATGCTCCGTGCGGTTGTTTACACTCTCACGGCTTTTTTATCAATGAATACAACCGAGACGGAGAAAGATAGAACCGTTGCTGGTACGAGGCACTCGCCTGAGAGCACTGCGTTATTGCATCGAATGAATGTGTGAGAGAGAGAAAGGGATTAGAGGAGAGGAATCGTCCGAGATAGACTTAGTTCTGTTGCTTAGACTGCTGGCGCTAATCATATGTGCGAGGGAGACGGTCAGAGTGCGGGAGAAAAATGTGCAACTGTTTGAGAAGATGTGGTGTTGGATGGCAGTGCGAATTTTATCGCAGAATTTCGTGCAGCCCAAACGTGGCAGCATTACCAGATTAAAGTCTTTCGCATGTTTTATTTCATTTGCAATTCGTTTGGTTTTTATGAGGAACTTGAAATTGATTGCTGATTGGAAACCAACAAATTAGTTCTCTTTGATAGTTTATAATCGTGTTATATATATTCAAAAGTAAGCATATTTATTTGGGGGAAATGTTTGACAAAAAGAAGGAAGGACTAAAAAGGTACAGGCTACGTTGTTAAATGTCACGATGTAAGGAGGAACGGTATAGTATGTGTAAAAATCACGATATTATCAATTTGTAATGCCATTTCGTGACAGTTTTTTTGGCATTTTGTTTTTGCTGTGTAAGTGTGTGGCTACAAATTGAGAAGAATAATTTAAGTAATAATAATAATTTAAGTAAATTGAGAAAAGTGTGGAAAAGTGGAGTGGAGATTTCAAAACATTTCTTCACACTTCATACTTCACACGGACATAAAGACATCACGTCGTGATCACTCAAAATTATCAAACACACTTTGTTTTCCATGCACCAAGGTTAAAAAGTCTGTATTCACATGATTGAAGAATTTGGATTGGGGGCAGAGAAATTAATAGATTTTGACATTTTTCATTTTGACATACATAAGCACATAGATCTATTTAGTTTACACTTTTTAAATTCAATTTTAAGTATATCTTAAGGACCGAATCGAGACGGTGGGTTGGCGCATTCCGGCTTTGACAGACTTTGATAAACGTTGCATCGATTTAACGAGAATTTACGTCAACTCGCGACCTCTTCACCTTTTTCAAATTGGAATGAAACTTGTTCGTTCAAAATATGTCCTGAAAAATAGCTTATAGCAATGATTTCCAATTACTGGAATTTATATAAAAATCAATTGATTGCACTTATAGTGGCCACAGCTCCGAAGATTTTAAATAAAAATATTTTGCAATCTGAGTAGAGATTAGCCCTATTTGGTTGGAGTTACGATATTACGACCTGAGAAATGTCAACACTCGATCGCCCCATTTCGATACAAGACATATGATAAACGTTGGTTGTTCTACTGAAACTGTCAAAGCTAAAGCGCGCGATGGTGTCATTGCAAATTTTGTACAATGAATGGTCCTTTTTAGTTACTTAGAGTTAAAAACAAAGTTTATCCAAATTCTGAAGTTCATCAAACTTCGAGTTCAAGATTCAGAATTTGGATAAACTTTGTTTTCAACTCTAAGTGAATAAATTGGTCATTCATACCCAATTCGCAGTGCCGCCATCGCGCGCTTAAACTTTGACATTAATTGGAGAAGATTGGGAGCCCTATTTTTATTTGTCTATTTTTGAAATCAGTTAGCGAACAAAGTCTGCTAGAAAAATAAAACAAATATTGTTTCATGCAAGTGCGTACAGTATGATCTCGATGGAATGAACTATTTAAAACAAAACCATTACAGAGCGTGCAATTTTTAAGCAATCTTCTTCTTCTTCTTCTTGTGGCGTTACAGTCCGGGGTGCACCTGGGCCTCAACCAATCTTTCGCCAGCTGCCACCAGTTGCGCACTCCAACTTGGTTGAGGTCCTCCTCCACTTGTGTGCGCCACCTTAGCCTAGGCCGTCCTCTGCTGCGTTGTCCCAATGGCTCAAATTCGAAGACTTTTCGGGCCGGAGCAGCGTTGTATCCGAAAGCGCTTAACAGCCCGTAGAGTTCGTCGTTAAATCTTCTGCTCCAGATGCCATCAACGCAAACAGGATCAAAAATCGCACGCAAAACTTTTCTCTCCAAAAGACTAAGGGCTTCCTTACCCGCTTTTGATCAAGGTGTTTTATAAAGCAAATTTAGTCCTTCGAGAGCGGTACTTGTTAATCAAATGAGCTCAAAGAAACAGCGATTGGCAAGAGTGATTCTGCGTTTGTTTCGGTACTGGTATTGTTGTCACTATTCACCGCGGAGCCAAGGTAGACGAAGTCCTTGACTACCTCGAAGTTTCTGCTGACTAGTGTGACGCTCTGTCCGAGACGCCGATGTTGTGTGTCCTTCCTTGATGACAGCATGTACTTCGTTTTGCCTTCATTAACCACCAGACCCAGGCCGCTTCCGCTTCAATGCCAGCAAACGCCTCATTGACGGCTTGCTGTGTTCGTCCAATCACGTCAATGTCGTCGGCGTAAGCTAGCAATTGAACTGACTTTTAGAAATCGTGCCTCTGGTGGTGACTTGATCTTCTCAAGGATGATGTTAAAGAATTTTTAAACAATCTATAGCACAGATACCTATCAAGTGTTTTGCCAAGAGATACAAATAGAAGGAACATTCATTAACAATTTCTTATTCAGTGTTTATTGCAACTCTCACATATGGTCATGAGATTTGGGAAATGACCGAAAGAATAAAATCGCGAATACAGGCTTCCAAGGTGAGATTTCTCCATGCCATTGCAAGAGTTACTCACCGAGATAGGCTGAGAAAAGCGACGGTGCGAGGGGAGCTCAATGATGAGCAGCTTCTTCTTCGGCCGGAAAGAGCTTTATTTCGTTGGTTTTTGTGGCGTGGTATGGATGTCCCTTTCATTACGACCTCCGAGGAGTGACTTAGATGCAATTCTTTCGGGTAGGCGACCGCTCGGCAGACCCAGGGCGAGGATCAAGTCCATAAACAATTTTTTTGTTACCCATTGTGACGACCTATCCGAGACGTTGATGTTGTGTGCCCTTCCTTCAAAACAACTACGTGAAATTTGAATCGTCTTTTTTTCCGATAGGAACAAATGTTTCTATATTAAAATTGGCCCTATTGTGTTTTCCATCTGTGGCAATTTTCACTTCAAAATGTTAGCCTTTAAGACACACATTTTTTTTTTACACAGCTAAGAGTGGATTTGTATTTTATCTAAATGTCTGAAATAAAGAACAGCGTAGTTCGGGATGAGGACTCTGCAAGATGTTTGGAAAATGGAAACTTTGATACAAGAGTGTTTTTTTACTTTGGGACTACTTTAAAAAACCTTTTTTTTTTTGTTGAGGGTTGGGAAACGCTGCAATGGAGCGCACTTAGAAACTGGTCCACCAGGCAGTAACTCGTTTACTGTAGGTTTTCCGAAGAAAGACCAGCAGGCGCTTCGCTTAAGTTTTCAGCTCCCACCACATTAACGCCAAACAGCCGCCACCTGATATAAGCAAAGGCGGGACATTGGCAGAGAAAGTGCTTTGAGGTGTCTTCACCTTCTCCACAGGCGTTGCAAAGGGAGTCTTTCCTAAGCCTAAATAGACTTAGGTGCTTAGCGAAGTTGAAGTGTCCCGCTTGTACACCGACAAGTTTTCTGCACTCTTTTCTGTCTAGAGATAACAGAAAAGCCGCGGATTTCTTGCTTGTTCGGGAGCATGCACTCTGTTTGTGCTGTTGGGAGACCCAACGGTCTACAGAAGCCCTAACCAAGGAAACGGGTAGTCCCAAGGTGGGTTCGGGTCCAACGAATGCCTCTTTAGAGCCTTGCCTGGCTAGTTCATCAGCAATCTCGTTTCCCGTGATGCCGTGATGGCCCGGGAGCCAGACAAGTCTTAGCGAATTCAGTCTGCCGACCAAATTAAGGAAGGACGTGCATTCCAGGACTACTTTGGAAGTGGTTTGCCCCTTCCACCTGCTCTTCACAATATAGCTGGTGGCCATTAGGATCGCAAAAATTTCCGACTTGAAGACCGACACGAAATTACCTAAAGAGGTGTGAAGTCTAATGTTATCGTCTTTCACGAGAGCACTGGCCCCAGATCCCACCGTCGTGGAAAAGTCGACTTTATATAAGCGACGCAGCTGGATCGTTGGTGTCCCTGCATCAGACGGTATGTCCATGAGACTTGTGTCATAGGAGATACTGTGCGCGAGGTCATTAAAACTCCAGTGCGATTTGAACCAAACACCATTCGTTTTTAGTCGGAAGGTGGCATTGATTGTACAGCCCGTTATGTGGATATCAAGGGGAGCTTGGGACTACTTTAAGGGATATGAAATAGATTTTCAAGAATAAATAGTCCTTTTTAAAAAAAATGTCCGGTATTTCCACAGGAAAATGTAGATTTTACCCTTATTTGCCGTCAGACCCAACTGGTTCAGTGCCAGTAAACGCTCAATCATGTCAGTCAAGTCTGCGTTAACGAACAGAGATATTGACATTTGCAAAAGTGTGTGACTTTCGTATGGTCTTCTAAAGAATATTGTAGAAAAGCGACATGACGCGCGGTCTTGTCTAAAACTGGTTTTAACATTGAAGGTCACCGCAAATTCGTTACCGAGCCACGTAAGTTTTCCATTGTCTCATACGCTTCTTGACGAGATCAGAAGGCGCCTGGACGAAAATATGAAACTCTAAGAAGAGCCAAAGAGACGGTATCAGAAAGTCATTGCTACCCGATGCTGCGAAGTGAAACCTAACGACAGTCCGTGGTTAAAATCGTGGAATCAGTGGTTTTAATTAGAAGGTAGGCTCAAGGAAGAAAGACAATGATATTACGTGTCTCGTTCATGCTGGGAGCACGGGCTATTATATACGTTGGCGTAAGCAAAAAAAAAATGGCAAGCTGATGCATGCGCTTAGCCAGAATTAGCGGACAGTCTGCCTATTTCAGCTTCTTTGTTGGAGGTTGTTCACGTTGCTGTTGATTTAACCAACTTTTGATACATATATTTTATATATTCTAACCCGCCTCTGAATTGCACGGATTTCATTTTTTTTAATTTCTTATCCCTTTTAGAATGCATCACACCTCCAGCCCCGTGGCACAGGCAAGCAATAGATTATTCGGAAAAGTAAAATTCTGTATGCTTCAGCACTTTGTGAAAATTTAAATTTCCTCCACAGTTGCAGAGCCGCTGGGGAAATAAATTTGAATTCATACCCTAACCACTCACAAGACGAAAAGCCAGAGGCTCGTCACCATCGGTGTAAGTGCCAAAGTGCCATTGAAACAAGAGTCAAGTTGGCTTGAAGGGCGCAACAGCTGGTAGCTCTTATCAAAAAATCGATATCCCACCACAAGAGCGAATGGGAGCACAATACATTGTGTAGCGAAAGGAAGCTCCGAGGCGCATGTCCGCCTCGGTGTGAAGAAAATGTGAAAATGCACCCTTGGTGGGTGGCGGTGAAAGTGTAGAAGCATGAAATTGCATAACGCCTAGAGCTATGCAATTAGCTTTTCCTTTGTTTTCTGTGACGTGTTTGTTGTCTTCACAACGAATCCAAGATATGGGGCATACACTTGGGCTGAAAAGAATGTTTTGCTTTTGAGGTGTGTAGTTTCACCTCAAGGATTGCGTATCAGTGGAACAGGATGTACTCAAGAATCCTGTGTGGGACTGAGTATGAGGAACAAAAGAATGCAATAATGGGAGAGAGCATGGAATCTGCGGGAGGTGAATAGTGTTTTTTTTTCCTTCAGGATGCGGAGCTTCCGGTTGTTTGTGCAGTGTGTTGTTGGTTTGTTTTCAATGTTTACTATGCGAAGTGAATATGAAGGAGGGTTTGTCAACTCGACTCAGAGCGGGATTTGATAAAGGCAAGGGAGGTTGCTTGAAGATGTATGTATGTCTTGTCTTTAACCATCAAGCCACGTGAATAGACTTTTGGCTTCCGGAAGGTATTCAGACTTGTTAGGTGCAATACAATTATTTAGATTCTCTTACTTTCATAAGCTCATACACAACGTAATTCAGAAAATAAGTAATCATTGGGAATGTATTCTGAACAAAGATTTCTTGTACTCCGAGTAAGTTGTGAAAGATGTGCATATACTCATTCATTGCGTCTTCGTTTTCGGGAAGTTTGTTTTCTAGTTTAAAAAATAGACTTCGTGAGGAACGTCTCTACAGAATTCTACGACAGACGAAAGAGCGGAAGAATTTCACTGCTCTGCGGTACGAGGCAGATTCAAGCTCTTCTGATGGAATCAATAGACAGACGCGATTGTACTTCATTCATCATGGATATAGAAGTGAATTGGATAGAGAGTCCACAAGGGGGCAGGGTCTAGCTTATTTAGTAACTACACATGTTGCCTTTTTCTACAGATTTCTCACGTTTGGATACGAGCTACAGTTTATTACCGACTCCACGCAGTTATGAAGCTTTTCATGGCTTTCAAAATGTTGACTCTGTGAGTGTTGCCAGGAACTTGAATAGGGGGTGGTGGATGGTCCAGAGCTCACCGTGACCCGTTTTAGCTTTGATCCTCACGTTAAGGCAAGCTGTTGAGAACGATAAATTTTTTCGCGGATTGATCTATACTCTAAGTACAAACAACCGGTCGAGAATCATCCACTAATGTATGCTAGGACTCATATTTGCGAATGCTGATTTGAATGATGAATGATTTTACTAATCCAGCTGATCTATTTGGAGACTCTGTTGTGATGTGAGCCTTCCATGATGACATGCCAAGCGATACTGAACAAAAATGACAAAGCAGTTGGATAGGAGTCACGCGTAATCTGTCAAAAAAGGACTATCGAAAATCAAACCTCTCAATGAATCACCCATTAGGTGTCACAGTGTAAACAATTTGGGGAAACTGCAATCAACTGACCTTCATTTTATGAAACTATCTGAGACACGATTTGGAAATTTTAGGAGAACTTAAAAAACTTTGCTTAAGTCAAATCATTGCATAAGCCATAACAAGGAGTTGCCGGTTTTCCCTCTTCCATTGGTTTCATTTCAATGTCACCCAAGTCAATATGTATACTTTTGTCATGGATTAAAATAACAATAACTAACAAGAAAATTCCCCAAAACATCTTCTTGTCTTCAACATGCTTCTTAAAATTTTGTGCGACATATTTTCGTGGTTAAATGGCCACTGAGTTCAGGTACACAAAATCAGGAGCATGAACAACGACGAAAAAAAATCTAAAGTCAACTGTTAATTTGAATTTCAGTATATTCATGCGACTTCACTTCCTACTTACTTCGGAAGAGAAAAAAAAAGTCGAAGCCTTAAAAATGAATTGGTTGCCTTGGTAGCCGGCGCGGGTTTTATCGCAAAATAATGAAAACAATTTCGCAGGTTTTATCGACGGTCTGTTTGTGCTACAAACTCAGGACAAAAACATAAACAAATTACGCAGAAGGCTTGTAATGGCTTCATTGTCCGCTTTCCTACGAGAGTAAGTGAGAAGGAACTTTGTTTTATTATTTGAAAAGTATTTATGAAGAAATGATGAAAAAAATAAATTGGTTGGCGCTATGGTCCACAAAAGACCAGGGACAGGTTTTCTTTCAGCAGCTATTCGTGTTGTATATTAGAGTAAGTGCTATTGCTTACTGTTTTATATTTACTTCGAGCCACACTTACTCTTTGAGTTATGTTAGCATCTCGAAAGTGAGAAAATGGGGAAGGGAAAGGAAGTTCACAGGCCAGAAATCGAAAGAGATCCTTCGGCGTGTGAGTCGACGCACTTGTTCTCGAAGCCAGAGGACAGCGTGGAATTGTCCTAAAGTTGAAAAAATTAAATTCTGATTTCTCCAAGGGAATTGATTCCACAAAAATTGAGTTCCTATTGTGGAAAGACAAATTTCTATTGCTTCCAAGGGATCCGTTCGCACCGTTGTTTTTTTTCATAATTGACGCGCGCTAAAGGGATTGTTTGGTACCCTTAAGTGACCGGAATTAAGTCACAGCACTGGCCGAAGGTATAGATCGCTCGAAACTCACAAATTCACCCTAGAGACACGATTTTCGAAATGTCCCTTCAGCTGCTGGATTACGCGCTTGACATAATTGAAAAAACGCAGTGAACCGCCAATGAGGCGTTTTCTGGGATCAAAACGGAAATGACTGCCTGGTGGGTCTGGAGTTAAGCAAGGACTAAACATAGTATATACTGTCATCAAGGACGTTTTTCACGTTACGGATAGAACATTAGTCAAGAACCTCGTCCTCCTCGGCTACGCAGTAAATAGAGACATCGATATCAGTACCGAAATTAAGCGTAGAATCACTCTTGCCAATCGGTGTTTCTTT
Organism: Eristalinus sepulchralis; assembly: GCA_944738645.1. NCBI lineage: Eukaryota > Metazoa > Arthropoda > Insecta > Diptera > Syrphidae > Eristalinus > Eristalinus sepulchralis. The sequence goes on along the minus strand of OX122885.1, from coordinate 30,613,089 downwards.
GGGACCAAGAGGTCCACCAAAAGGTCTAAGACTCAGCATAACAGAAATGGAATTTGAAACAGAATGAGTTAGTTAGCGCTCAGCAAAAAAAAACGGATCTTCTCTGTCCATAACTGCATTACATTGTGCAACACCTTGATCATCCCTCTCTTACTCTATGGCGTAGACAATTTTAAATCGGCTAAAGAAACTCTTAGTTTTTCGAGAGACTAGTTTACGGTGAGAAAATAAGACGATTTAGGACGAACTTTATAGGCTGTACGGTGATTTGAACTTCGCCCATCGTCTACGGATACAAATGTAGGATAGGCTATGTTGTACTTATGGGCAATACAACTCCAGTTCGAAGAAGCTTCGAATCCAACCCATGGGGACGACGCAACAGAGGAGAAGGACCCTAATAAACTCTGTGTGTGAATTTGAACCGAGCTGGGAAGAGATATTGCCAGTTGGGTAGAGGAGATGTTGGTGGAAGCCAAGGGCATGAACAGATTGAAGCGCCAATCTAAAAAGAGGAAGAAGGCCCGTCGTAACTGCTGAACAAATTTCGTTAATTTTTGAACTGTTAGTAGAAAAGTTGCACCGAAGTGGCTGTACAGTAAATTTTTTTAAAATAATGTTGATGTTAACAAATCGTGTACGGTTAGGTTTTTTGATCATAGGTGTAATTAAGGCTCCTACTTATAAAAAAAAAAGAAACGTCTGATTCATTGATCCTCGACCCATGTCAACCGCTTTTTTTCCAGTACAAAACTATTTACTGCAACTTTTTTATAAGATCGACTCACTGATTCAAAAACTATAGGTCCATTTCAAAGGCCCCCACACAAGAGGACCATAGTGCGGCCCCCACAAATGATACAAGACATAACTACCAACGACATATCTCATGTTATAACATACACACATGTGCATCAGACTTTTGTTTCTTTCGAATCTTGCGGTTAATTTACGGACATCAGTGAAACTTGCCCCTACCTCGTTCAGATTATCTCCAAGTTCCTGCATTTTTGATATTCTTTCATTGGCCACATTTCAAACGGGGAAACTCTCAAGTGGTTCGTTCTGCGATACTTCATAGGATTACGCTCCTCCCCCCAGCCACAGCAGTCACGAGAGTGCACGTTGGCCTCACATGCCAATTTCGGTATTGACAGTTTTGGCACCAACGACACTGGTCGATACCGTTAATCAATCAACTTCAACTCCCCAAACAGCAGAGATAAAGCATCCGACTGACAATGATGCAGAATGCATCAAGCACTCAAGGGGAGATCCTTTGCGCCGCGTCGGCGTGAATGTTACACAAGAGAAATCATCAGTCACTGCTTTCAGTTTTGAGGCTGTGCTCAACGACAAAGCACTCAATTAATATCCTTGCCGTGGATCTAATGACGTTCCCGCCAAGCAGCCGGCAATCTCCCCACGCAATTATTTCCCACAGTCTTGCGTTGATTTTGACTCCCCCTCGGCATCAGCGGCCAATACTCAAATCAAGCGATGATTGGCGTAAATGAAAAATGCGGAGGAGGAATCCGTCATCTCTTCAAAACAACAATAATCACCTGCATCTCCTGCAGAGACATCATTTCAATGGATATTAATTCTGAAAAAAACAAAAAACATCTCCGCATCTCTGTGCGGTCAGCCTACCCTTAAGGTGGACTGGATAGCCCTGCTGTGGTGAGTGACACTTGTTGTGGGTTTCCATCGAATAATTGGGTGTGCATGGCTATCCTTGGCTCATAGAGCCTTCGGACTTCTGCGTTGCGAAAATTTATTTTTGGTCCCCTCCATAGATTTGTGATGTCATTTTAATTCTGTGAGTGGCAGTAGACAATTTGAGGCACAGGGACATGACCTGATTCTAATGCAAACTGAAGATGTTTCTGGGACACTAATGGAATTCAGATGGATTGCATGCCGTTGTCTCGAATTACCGCAGAGTCATCGGAGTGGGGAAGACTTACTTGTAAGGCCTTACAAATTCAAATTCTGGGGCAGCAATATTTTAATTTGATTGGAACCGGATGCAGGTTTGTTCACTTGTGAATGTATGTTTCACTGATTTTCATTCCGTTTTACGAATTTTGACACAGGAGTGGATTTTGTTTTGTGTGAGATGTCTTGTTGGGGCGATAACTTAGGGGTTGATTTTGAAATTGTGCTCCTTTCGTAATTTAATATTATTTTCCTTTTTAATAGCATTCAGCGGTATACTTGAAAGGAGATGACAGGAAGGTAGGTAGACATTGGTGGTCTTGGAGGAGGATAACTCTGCTACCATTCAAGAACTCGATGAAATGTAGCTACGATTTGCTTCTTCTCCTTTCCATGGCGTTACAGTCCGGGGTGGATCTGGGCCTCAACCAACGTGCCCTAGCACGATCTCTAGCCAGCTGCTTCCAATTGCGCACTCCAAGTTGGTTGATTTCTTTCTCCACCTGTGTGCGCCATCTCAATCTAGGCCGTCTTCTGTTGCGTTGTCCCAATGACTAGGATTCGAAGGCCGTAGCGGTGGTGTCCACAGGCTCTACATGACCTAGCCATCTTAAGCGTTGACTTCGAAGACGCTTGACTAGGCGCACGCCTTAGTACAGCCTTTAAGGTTCGTCGTTGAATCGTCTCCTCCAGATGCCATCAACGCCAACAGGACCAAAAATTGCACGCAGAACTTTTCTCTCAAAAAAAAAACTTCTTTATCCGCTTTAAGTAGCGTCCAAGTTTCCGCGCCGTAAAGGAGGACTTGGGTGATCAAAGCCAATTTAATCCTTCGAGAAAGGGCTCCATTACTCAATTGCCTCTGGAGCCTACAGAAGCAGCTCTTGTCAATGAGTGAATCTGCGTTTGATTTCGGTGCTGATGTCGTTGTCCTTATTTACCGCGGAGCCAAGCGAGACGAAGTCCTTAACTACCTCGAAGTTTCTACTGCCTAGTGTTACGCTCTGGTTGAGACGTCGGTGTTGTGTGTCCTTTCTCGATGACAGCATATACTTCGTCTTGCTCTTATTTAAAGCGAGACCTATTTTAGCCGTTTACGCTTCAACGCCGCAAACGCCTTTTTAACGGCTCGTCGTCAATGTCGTCGTGAAAGCTAGCAGTTGAACGGACTTTTAGAAGATCCTGCCTCTGGTGTTGGCTTGTAAGTTACGTACGATCTTCTCAAAAATGATGTTGAAAAAGTCAATTAATGTTAAAACAATTGGCGCCGATAAGGGCGTTTAGTTCATGGGAGGGGATAGTGTTGCTGAAGTCGTGTAGGTCTTTAAGGACCCAAATATTTAAGAACATTTTCCTGAGGCGTGCCGGGGAAGTGCAGAGCAGATGTGAAGTGGTTTCAGGTTCCTCCTCGTCCACTTATGCAGAAATCATTTTAGGAAACGCCTAGCCTTTTTGTGTTTGTGCCAGCCCAACAGTATGCAGTTATTGGTCACACAGACGGACTTATGTCCGATCTCTTCAACGAATGGAGTGATGGTTACATCATTTAAGAATAAGAAGATTTGAGTGACAATACAGCCCTAAGGGACTAGGGCTTCGCTACTTCAGTTTTGTCAAGAGTAGGGGGACCTATAGTTTTTCACCGACTCCGGTCGTCGAAATTTGAAAAGCTTTTCAAAGCCAGTTAGTGCTCTTTGAGTCTTGTCCGTAGTTTAAATGAGTTAGTGCCGTATAAAAATTTAGATGCTCAGTCGAGGAATCGAACCTGGAACCTTCGGTGTGTGAGTCTAAGCCACAGTGGCCACGGGTTTCATCACCTATGGTTAGTTTATTTTAGCTAGATAGGTGTTAATCTTTCTTGCAAGAAAGGGCGTTGTCGCAAAATTTCTTAGCTGGCTGGAATGTCTCTCCGGCCTGCACCCAGCACAAACGAAGACAAAATTGTTCAGTTTCCCATCTTACGATGCGTTGCAATTAAAAATGATCTTGCAGTTTTGTGAGACAGACTACAAGGCCTTGACTACTGCTTGACTGTCCATAAGGTCGAAGGTATCCTCTAACGATACACCATTCCCTTTTAGCAAGGATAGAGCTTCACCAATGACCATTATTTTAGCGAGCAACACACTACAGTGATTCAAAAGCTTAAAAGACAGATTAAAGCTAAGATCTTTTGAGTAAGTGTCGCATCCGAATTAGACATTCAGCCGTAATCCTCCATTGTTTAGTTCTTCTTCTTTTTTTTCATCATATTGCGCTATAGTCTGTGATGGACCTGAGCCTCAAGTAACAAGACTTTTCAGCTGGCACGATCTTTGGCCAGCTGCCTCCGATTTCGGACTCCAGGTTGGTTGAGGTCCCTCTACACTTGTCTGCGTTATCCATTTATTGTGTTGTCCCAACTGAAGACTCATCGAACTAGAATGGTCTTGTCAATGCGCATAGAAGAATGGGTGCGTTGGCTAACAAATTTTTTTCGACAAGTTTAATTGGGATTCACGCGGAGGCATAATTAGTGCCATAAGTAAGATCTCGCCTCTGGTATAACAAGATAATTTCAGAGGCACAGTCTTTCAAGAGTCGTTTCAATCGCAAAGTTATGCGAATGACATTGACGTGCACAACCTGCCGTCAAAAAGGCGTTTGCTGGTGTGGTGGCAAACGGAGAGCAAGAAACAGTTTATGCTGCCATCAAAAGTGGTCACACATCATCGCCGTCTCGTACAGAGCGTCAGAATGGGTATCAAAAGCTTGAAGATAGATGAGGTCTTTGTCAAGATCCAACTCATAGAGGTCTGGATATCAACTACCAACTCTCACAGTTTCTTTCTAGAGACGGCGGCTACAGAAAATATCTGCCCAGGTTTCAGCACGACATCTAGCTGCTGTGCCCACACTGCCTAAACTCCGAGGAGGACGCAGAGCGCGAAGTTATTCATTTCAGCCGCTTTGTGCAGGAGAGGCAGTTGGTAAACCAACCAAGCGCCGGTAATATGATCCCTTACATGGTGAGATCTGTAGATCACTGGAATGCTCATTCATTGTGAAGGTTCATTCAAAACTAAGACAGACTGAAACAGAAAGGGCTTCCCCCCAAAGCAGAGCGTGAGTCTCTGACCATCCCTGCGAAGTTATACCTAACGGTTGTGCCGCAGGGTGAGTGGTTTCCCGTAATCGATTATCTCGGGTTGCGAATCGTGCATGCTGGCAGCTGCTAGTATCTTCGGATGATTACCACCGTCTTTGTGAACCTTGGCTAGGTACAACAACATAAGTATCGAAATCAGGCGTAGAATCCCTTTTGTTAATCGCTGTTTCTTTCGACGTAAGTGACAGTTTAGTGAGACCCGTCCTCGAAAGCTGGCTTTCTGCAACACCTTAATCATCTATGCCCTGCTCTACGGTGCACAAAACTGAACGTTGTTTAACGTGAGTCGTGCGATTTTCGGTCCTTGTTTGGGTCAATGGCAATTGAAGGAGAATATTCGGCGACGGTTTCTATAGGTTGAACAGGGGCATGCGTCTTGTCAACACTTAGGGTGGTTACAGAGCTGCCAGCACAGCTCCAGCCAGGACAATCTAAGAATCTAAACCATAAGGACAACTAAACAAAGGAGATCATCGTGTAAGACGGCGCATACAAGCGGAGAAGCCCTCCAACATATTTGGGGTGCGAAACCGCATTCAGCTGACAAAAGATGTTGCTAGCTTGAGAGGCATGATTGGTGGGGACCAGATAAAAGCTGGACTGTAGTGCCAACCTTACAAAAAAAGAAAGCGAATCGGCGGCATATTGTAGACAGATGTTTTGACAGATTTTCGGATAAGAATCTTTTCGCCCGATGGCGCCACTATAGCCAGCTTTCAACCGTGTAGTACATACCCGTAGTCGGTTACTGTTGCAAAGTCGTAGTGACCGCGTGTTTGTGTGTCCATGGACTTGAGAAAAATAAAATAAGAGCTTCAATAGAAGGAGCATTTTTTGTTTTTCAGAAAGGAATTCGCATTTCTGCTGTGTTTGTGGACCTTATTTTTGGACGGGCATGAGAATGCTGTCAAAGAGCTGGGTGCTGTGTTTGCTCACTCCAAGACACCTAACGCAATTGCCTTGATTGCCAAGAGGGCTAGATTTTATTGTCACGTAGATCCTGGAGTCTATCCACTCTCGTGGAAAACAAATATTTAGTTAACTTCACTGAATTTGTTACGTTTATTTTTTAAATTAACATTTACATTTTAAGCACTCGTCTATCTCGCACAAGTTTAAAAAAAAAACATTTTCCCAAAGGCCCCTCCGTTACGGAAAACAATTAAAAAAGGATATAATGAAACAAATAATTTAAAGAAACGCTATACAGATTTCTAACTGATATTAGCACGGAGAGTAACAGCTGCTGATAGGATATCACAGTGAATTGCGCGTACATCCTGATTGTAGCCTGATGTTTGATGTCCCTGCCACAGATAGGCTTTGCGTCTAATCCAAAGGCACGCGCTAATTTATTTTTAAGGTCCCTAATCATTAGGTGAATCTTTCACAAGAGATTCACTCAAAGACAGGATTTCCCATTCAATTACGCCACCCCAACAGTTCGCATCGTCCGTGGCGCACGCATCCATAAAACGGAATGTAAAAGACGCACATCTGCCGTCATAATTCCCGAGCATTATGAAGGAAAATCGTAAAACGCGTCCCATGGAGATACATGACAGAAAAGATATCTCCCACCGACTGGCTACAATTTTAATACAATTTTAATTATTCTTCTTCAAGTCCATGACCTAAAGTTCGTCCCAGGCCAGAGCTCGTGGCTATAATTACTTCAGTCTTCTCATCTTCTCGGTGCAAGTACCTTTGCGGGAATTGAAGAGTATTCCATCATCTCGCCGCTCCATCCAACAGATGTCCAGTGGTGATGGGGGAGGACGCTTGCTGCAAGGGTTCTCCACTGAGACACAGAGAGAGGGGGAAAGTATTACCTAAATGTAGGTCAGACCGGTATGCCGCACCTCACAAGCGCTTGAGGTGTGTGCGCCCTTCGCTCGAGCACATTAATTAGATTCCTTGTGAAAGTCTGAAAATAAATTCTCATCTTCTTCAGCGTGTTCCGTGTGCCCTCTGTTGTCTTTTTTCTTCACCGAAAGTGTTTATCCATCGTCGTGGGGAACTATGTCTTGTCCGAAGTTAGAGACTAAATTTCCTGACATGTAGCTCTGGCTTCTTCTAAATTGACGCAAAATGCTGCTTCAAGTTTCTGACTTAACGATGATACTCTTCGTCTCTCTTTGTGAACTATTATCTCACGATTTTTCTTTGGGGTTGTTGTCGTTTGTTAAGCTTGGCGCCAGCCGGGGGTGTTGTTCTTATTTCCCTGCACCAATGCACGGATTCATCAAGTGCCCGGACTGTGTGCCCTCCTTCGGGTGTCCTTTGTTCGGAAATATTAAATTATTCCACAAGTACCTTTTATCAAAGCAAAAAATCCCAAGTTGCCTAAGGGGAGAGGGATTAAATAAAAAGAAATCCTCAACACAGATGGTAAGGTATTTGCCAGTTTCAGGTTCGCGCGGGAATCGACTGATACAGCATTTCATCGTTGTGGAGAGCATGCGGCATTGAATTTCACTCTTGAAGCGATGGGATGTGAGAGTGCTCATGAGTGACGGATCCTTGGGGGACCGGGAAACGTGCGATGCGACCTTGAGATGAAAGTCTATTTAGATACATTTGCAATCAACTTGAGGAATTGAAATGGATGGAGTTAAGTAAGATGTTGACAATTTGATGAACTAAGTCGTTCCTGGGCCACTTGGCGGTCTTGGCGTTTATTTCAATCCTTTTTTGAAGGTTGCCTTTTGTTACATCTGTAAGACTGGATTTCTAAATTTTCTGATATCCTCCCCACACTGTCTTGTTTCATCAAAAAGCATTTTAAGCCGTGTCTCTCTGTGGTGTCTCCTTTTTTCTTGGTATGATGAAACATTGTTTCCAAACGGCACTATCCTTCCTGTCAGTCCTTTGAGGTCTATTCCTTGTTTATCAACATCACACTTGAGGTCTTCCTTTCGGACTCCTTTTAAAGCCAAAACTGTTTTGTCTCCATGGCCGATCTTGTCAGTCTTCTGTCCCGGAAGGATCAATCACCTAAGGTTCTGGTGTTTAGGACGGTAGTAGGGCACATTCTTTCCAATAAGACCGAACAAGACATCATATGTGCTCGTTTCCGTAGCTTTACTACGATTGATGACTGGCATCAGATTTTATGGTGGATTTGCATGGTGTTGTCTGTCACTGAGCCAAAATTGAATCCCGGAAATCATCTAATTATTAGTCAACCCCTCTGCTTTTCTCTCTCTCTTCCCCGCCATTTTCCCCTGGGCTACATGAAGGCGCCATGCGAATTTTTCGAATGATTAAGAAGACTTAGTTGCAAAAGGACCACCTAGTGAGACTCTGGCCCACCAACGTTCCTTTTCGTCGTGCAACGAAAATTAGCAATTACAGAACATCACATTGAACTAGTTATGGTCTCCTATAAGCAACTTCTTTTCAAACTTCATTTAATCCTCTGACACTTTGGAGAAATCACTAGAGTCCTCTCTAGTGAGAGAAGAGATAACGTTCAAGGGCAGTAAGGCCTTTCACTCAAGTAGGTACTATATGAACACGATGATGTAGACATACGTACGTCTCGTCCTGTTTAAAGTTTTAGCAAGCACGTGGGATATCAGGAGTAATCTGTTCAACACGGATGATGGATGACAATGTTTGTTGACTAGATCTTCCTGCAGCTGATTCGGGTAATGCATAGGCTGGTGGACTGACATGAACCCATCCACTTTCTCTCCACTTGTGTGTGTGGCCCTATCAGGAAGAATATTCGAGTGAACTTTCTTAGCATCTATTGTAGGAAGTAAAGGTAGTTCAAAGGCACGTCATTGCCTTTAAATGGTTCCGCGCCTAAGACTCGCTCTTTTCGCCGACTCTTGGCTCCTGCCTTGGGGTTGGTTAGCCTTTTTTGATTTAAACTAATTTGAACAACAGTTTTGTCACTTTGAGCAGTAATTTGTTGCAAGAAATTGCGGCAAAGACAAAATGCAGGAACTTAACGCACTGAGGTGAATTGAAGTCTAACGGTCATTGTGTCATCTCACTTAACCTTGTTAAGCATAAGTTAACTTATGAGCAGCCTCAACGTACATCCCTATCATCAGCAGTTGGTATTTGATTCTTTGTAAGCGTGGTAAGAAGATATTTTTTGTGACCAAGCGGGACTCCTCCTGCTATGTCACTTCGCTGGTTTTTGTCACGAGATGGAGCTTGGTTCAAATGAACACCTGTTTGAAAGGTGACACATCATTCTTTAGCTGCGTTATTCATTGCTCACGCTAAAAGTTACACTGATTTGAATAAGAGTGGAGAAATTAATTACGAGCAATGAGAAGTGGTTAAAATATGAGAATTCCCAACAGATGATAGTCATGGTCAAGGGTCCGCCACCGGATCAAATGTAACTGTAAGGCTTGGATAGCCGGAAAACAAGGTTATGTTCAGTGTTTGGTGGGATTGGGGGTAAATTCAACAATTCAAACGGTCCACTCAACCGTTTGAGTGAAGCAATCTTGAAAGAACGACCAGAATTGTGCAGCAGAAAGGACGCGGTCTTTAATTATGACAATGTTAGGCTACACTCATCTTTGATGATCTGGAAAAAGTTTACGGAGTTGTTAGGCTCGGACCTTGCACACTCTGATTACCATTTATTTCGTTTTCTGCAAAACACTTCTTATGTTAAAAAATTGACCACGGATCAGCCGCCAAAAATCACTTGAGCAAGTTTTCCGGCCATGAACTATTGAAATTCCACACCGATGAAATTTAGTCATATATGTTTAAAAATGCCCAATGTGTAAATCGATTTTGATTCTCAAAAAACATTTTTTTTCAAAAATCGACAACAAAACACGAACCTGATATAACCAAACGCATAAATGAACATCAAACTTGCACCCAGACTCTTATTCAATTCGGTCTGTGGTATTATAAAAGTCTTGTTTTATTGTGAACAACTATTCAAAATTCATCCTTTTTTAAGTTTAAAAAGTATTTTTTTTATTTTGAGTTTCATTTCCATTAAATCTAGATATAAAATACTTAAACTAGCTATAATAACTTTTATTTTAATTAAAACTATCTTACTGGCTCCATGCGAGCACTCTAAGTTAATCTATGAATTTTTTATAATTGCCTTTCAGCTTCTGTGTTTGGTTTTGTATGTATATTCAAGTAAAGAACTAAACTATGTGATACTTAATACTAAGAAAATGTTCTGTAAAAACTTAGCAATCTAATTAAATTATTTTTATTTTAACCTACCACTAAACAACTAAACAAACTTAACCTAACTACAACTAATTTTTTTTTTTTTTTTGGGCTATATATGAATATACTACACTAACTTAATCTTAATCTAACTTATACTATATGTAAATTGTCCGTAGGGCGACCAATTTCTGCAGCAGCTGACGGCAGCTGGGCCACCAGATGTGGCTCTAGCCACCAATAAAATTGCCTATCCTTTTCCCGATCTTTAATGTCGCGAATGGGGATGGATGTGCTGAAGCGGAGATCACCCGGCCTTACGCTTCGTACATTGCTCTCGTAGAGCAGACGCTTGTCCACCGTTCTTCTTACTACGTGGTAGAGAAGTGGACATCCCTCCGCATCCTGGACCAAGCCAATGCGGTCCAGATACAAGAACGCTTCCGGTGGAATGAATCCACTTCGGCGTGCGCTCTCATGATATGCGTCGTTCGGGTAGTAAGCTCCGAATATCAGCTCGTTTTCTGAAGTCATTGCTCGTGCAACGTGCCTTCGAATCAGCTTAATAATAAAATTATCCAGCCTATTCACGTTTGCTGCGTTGTACAAGATTTCATTAGCATAGAACTTCTTGTACTCAGACTCTGGGGTTCTGTACATCTTGAGACAAGCTCGAAGACATTGCCTTTCGAACACCCTCATCCTTTCCATCTGGGAAGGACTCAAGTTGAACCACACCGGACAACCATACACCATGATTGGCCGTATTAGGGCCGTGTAGCAGATAATCTTCACTCTGGAATCAAGTTGGCTGCTATAAAACAGCCTACTTGCCATAGCGAAGGCTTTTCTGGCTTTTGCCAGACCCGTTGCTGCATGAATATTACCATACAGAAACTGGTCCAACATAATGCCCAAATACCGCACTACACTCCTCACAGCTAATGGCTGCCCCTGCGGGTCCAAAATGCCGAACTTACGCCAGTTTTTACTCGTATCTCTTGAAGCCCTGCACAACGGAGTTCGAAACAGGATGGTTTCACACTTCTGGTAGTTGATCTTCAACTTCCAGTCGTCGCAAAATCGCTGGATTTTCTCGAAGTCACGCTGCAAGAGGATATTAATGATCTCAATCTTCGGTGCCGTCCTGTACGCGATCAAATCGTCAGCGTACGCGATCAGGTACTGCATGGAGCCAATTAATTCACTGGTGAAAACAGTGAAAAGAATTGGTGAATTCACTGCACCCTGCTGGAGCCCATTTTTAATGTAGAAGACATTAGTAGAAACCTTGTTGCCACTCTTAACAACAAACTTTCTACCTGTGACCATATTGTAGATCGTGTAAAGTAGTTCTTTGCTTATACCTAACCTCGTCAACTTGAGGAAGAGGCCTTCTAACCAGACGGTGTCGAATGCCTTTTCCAAGTCAACAAGGCAGGCCCCGGTGCACTGGGTTTTATTTTTATTCCATTGAATGTCCGAAACCAATTTTGACGCGGCATGTACAGTATCATGCCCCGCCCTAAAACCAAATTGGTTATTCGGTATTATTTTTTTGTCCGCAGTCCACTGCATCAGAACTTTATTGACAATCTTTTCAAAAACCTTGCTTATGCAAGGGAGGAGACTAATCGACCGAAGATTTTTCGGAAGCGAGGAATCTTTGTCCCTTTTGGGGATGGGTTGCACTACCGCCGTCTTCCAATGCTCTGGGTAATGTGCATTACTCAGAGCATTGTTAAACAGGATTGTGTATATCTCTACCGCCTCTTCGGGGAGATGACGCAACACAATATTCGGTATTCCGTCTATTCCGGTGGACTTTTTGTTCTTCAGAGTGTGAAAAATGTCTTTGAGATCCACCTTTGAAATGATTATGGCATTAGATCCATCTTGGGCGACGGCATTAAGTGCCTTATTTTCATCATTGAATCTGGTGAAACCATGATTCTCAGAACGCCATTGCTGTATTTCATTTCGAAGGTAGAAATGGTTAAGCAAGGCTCTGTTCTCCAAGTCGTGATTCGGCCTACGAGATTCGTTGACCGTATACACTTCCTGGAAAACCGCTCCTATTGCTTCAACCTTCTCTTGGGCGTCCTCAACAATGAAGAACTCATTGTCCAGCACGGCCCCATCCGGATCGATGCCAACTGAAGTCAGTATGTTTGCGTTGTCGGTTGTTCTGTCAAGTCGAACAGCCTCCAAGTGGTTATGATCCCTCCTTCGGAAGATTCGGTTAATTTGGGGAAACATACCCGGACAGTTCGAACGAACAGCCCGAATCTTGTCTCCCCAATAAGAATTGATAGCAATTCTGTAATTCATCCGAATCAAACTCTGGAGGTTTTTCATCTGCGACTTGAGCGACCTCAGTTCCTGGTCGTCTCTGTCCGTAAATCTTCTGTAAAGTGTCTTGATTCTCGTCAGCAATCTGCTTTTTTGCACGTGCAGTGCGTCGATTGTATCATTCCGATAGATGTCGCCATCTGTGATCGGTGATACTCTAGGAATCGCTTTGTCCATTGTCCGTTATATTGTAGTGTCCATTTGTATGAGGTACCTGTCAACCTCTTCGTTAGTTAGGTTTCTGTTCGAGGGGGGTGTCATGTCATTCGAACGCAGTTCTCTGGATAGGATTCTGGAAAAACGTGGCCAACGAGCCTTACAATAATTGTAAGGATACGCCTCCACAAATTCCTCCAGTTCCACCATTTCGTTCGGGATCCTGATAACAGCGGCAAGCCCACAGTGATCACTGTCGTACTCAACCGTTGCTAAGCAGTTCCTAATTTGTCTGTTTACGTCCCGTATTGTTAGTCGTCTGTCAATTAGCATCAGATCAAGATAAGACCCACTTCTGGGAAATGACGGCCTATCGGTTGCAAGCAAATTCAGCTTGAACTCAATAGAGTGCTGCGTCAACCACTCAAGGAGTGAATTCCCCCTGGGATTTGACACAGAATTACCCCATTCCTCATGCTTCGCGTTCAAATCGCCGGCGACAACAAAGAAGTTATCCTCTGAGCATAAACGCAGTTTTCGAAAGAGAGATTCGAGCTCTGAAATGAAATTTGTAGACCGAGGTGCATCTGGTGCATAGACCGCTACCACGTACAACTTCTTTCCACCTTGGAGAGAAATGCACGCAATAGACGCTTCCAGCACACCGAAGCTTCGCACTTCACTGCAATACACGATCTTATGGCGAATGCCTTTTTTAATGAGGAGAGCGACCCCACCCCCTTGTGTGGAGTGGGGGCGGTCCCTTCGAATAACGGAATAATCTTTGTACCTGATTGTGTGCTTCCGGTTTAGCTTAGTTTCGCTAACCATTAACACATCAGGCTTATGGGACTCCAACAGGTTAAGTAAAACCAATCTTCTCTCGATCCTGACAAGTGAATTTACGTTCACTGCCAGGATCGAGAGGTCTCCAGCAGCTGGCGTATCCATTAAAATGGATACGCACCTGACCCAGCGGGTCTTGACGAAAGGATCCGGTCCATTCGCGAAAGATCTTTTTGGAATTGTTCCATCTGTGCCTTCATTGAAGCCATCATGGAAAACAATTCAGCAAAGCCCATATTCGGAACTTGTATAGGTACCGCTGCCGCTTTCGGCACTGTCTGTTGTGCCGGTTGCCTACAAGACGCCATCTGGGCGTATGAAACAACCTGCGTAACAGGAGTGGCTGGAGTTCTCGGCATCGGCCTCGAATCCGCCACTTTTTCTTTTTTTAGCATACTCTTCTTCTGTAAATCCTTTATCTTTGGGCATCCTCGATAGCTGGAGGGATGTCCCTTTTCCCCACAATGCACGCATTTTAACCGCGATTTGTCTTCTACCTTCCCCTCTCCCATAGGGCAGCGCGCCGATAGATGCATCTCTGCGCATTTACTGCAGCGAGGCTGCCTATTGCAGTTTCCTGCTGCGTGTCCAAATGTTTGGCATCTTGAGCAGAGAAGCATTCGGTTGGTACTCCTTAATTTTTCCCAAGAAATTATCTGGGAACTGAGAAGCCTTATCCTCCTCAAACTCTCTAGTTTGCTTTCTGGTGTCAACTGCACCAAGAAAAGGGGAAGTAGACGCTCAGGCGGCATCCTCGACCGTACAGTGGAAAAGCGGCTAACCGCAACAAATTCCACGTCTTCGATTTTAAGTCCTCGAAGTGACTCTAAGATGTCCTCTGGATCAGCAGATACATCCAACCCTTTTAGCAGAACTGTCTGCACTTTTTCCCCTTTTGGAGTGAAGGTGTAAAATTCCACCCCAGCTGCCGTCATTTGTTCTCTAATTTTTTGATAACTGTTCAATGATAAGCAGTGAACAGCCTGTTTTTGGAAACCCTTATTTTTAATAATGAATTCGTCCCCTACGGACAACTTACATACTTTTATGGTGTCCATTGTGTCCATTCCGCTTATGTTGATCGGTGGCATTCGTTTCTTCTTTTGTTGCTTCCGGTTGGTCTGGTGTTGCTGCTGTTGTTTCTGCTTCTGGTGTTGTTGTAGTTTCTGTTGCTGTTGTTGCTCTTGTTTCTGCTGTTGTTGTTGCTGATTCTGCTCTTTGGGTTGCTGCAGCTGTTGCTGATTTTGCTTCTCTTTTGGCGATTGCTTTTCTTGATCTTTTTGAATTGCCAACTTCTTTCTGGCCTCCAGTTTAAGTTGGAGCGCTTTAATAAATTTCTCCAACTCTTCTTTTTCTTTAATCTTTTCCGCCAACTCCTTTTCTTCGGCGGCCTGGTCTTCTAATTTGGACGAAGCGAGTTTCGCGAAAGTATTCCCGTTTCCGCTGTACGTCATCACATCGTTCATTTCCGTGTTTTTCAAAGAATTACGCAGCCGTCTTTTAAACTGCGCCTGCGGCTTCATGGTTTTTCTCCTTTTCGTATTCCTATCTTTGCTGCTTTCCGAGTTGTCACTCGAAAGCAGCTCTTCATCCATTTCTTAATTGTTTGTTCGATTAAATTGATTATTTCTTCAATCTTCTTCAATTTTGATGATTTTTAATTTTTTTTTTTTTTTTTTTTCAAATATTTTTTGTTTGTTTATTTGGTTGTCTAGGCAACCCCGCACTTAAGTCGATGAACGTCCTTCCTCAACGGATTTCTGTAATCGACTCCCAAAATTCATCCTCGTACAACAACAATTTATCACAGACACCACAAACTGCTAAGAGCACTGCCCCAATTTAAAGGACAACCGGTGAACCCGAAACTCTTTTCAACTCTGATAAATGCCCGATTTGAAAATAAAAAAAATGTATCATTCCCCTCAAAAGCTGTGGTATTTCAGTGAAAAATTAACACACACACAAACACACAGAACCTTTTCCGTGAACCGTTAAATTTAGCGAACCCCGTGACGTGAAGACAAATCCCTCTCGAAGAACGCCTCCGCTGCTCGTTTAAAACACAATTTAAATTGTTCGACAAGCGATTTATTTGTGATTTCTAATTTAAGACCGATGACCCATTCGCGGTTCAGCGAATAAGACAACAAATAACTCTCCCACTTCGCAAAAGAGTTCTTTGCGTGGTCACAGTCCTTTTTTTGAAGGCGCACGAGAAAAGGCCAAGCACCAGACAATTAATCAATATCAACGAAGCCCATACACACAAGGGGCTTTAGCATTCTTTGGCATTCACTGCAAACGAGAGTAAACATGAATACTGGTGTCAGGAACGAAAGTCCTTGTTATTCACTTCCGCAAAATAAGTGCTGCCAAAAACAGGATTTTTTTTTTCGCCAGACATCGCGTGGTGATCGGACAGCACGTGCCTTGTTACAATATTTTATTGAAATCCCTTTAATCCAAAAAAAAAAAAAAAACAAACACAAACCATTACATCCCTGGAGCCTGTCAAAAAAAAATCTCCGTGCCTCACTTCAAAACACAGAGTTGTTGTCGCCGTGAAACCTGAAGTCTTCAGTTTTTATTTCAAATAAATGCAAATATTCCACAGGGACTACACCAAAAACATTTACATACAGAAACAAAAACAAAAAAAAAAAAAAATTAAACAAAACCACCCAGAATCCTTCGAACATCCCGGGCAAAAATTCTTCAAATTCAAATCACTCGTGTTGGCGCGAGCGTTTAATGAGTATGAACAACTCGCATAAAATATTCGCGGTATGAATAAATTCCCTGGCAATGATTTACATTTTGACGCGGAAAAAGATGTCACGCCCGTTCCGGTCCACCGCCCACCGTCACTTAGGCTTTCCGTGAATTCAGTGAAATTAGGAACTTATCCAGCTGTAGTGTGAGTGAGAATCAGGCGCAAGTTTAATTATTTAAAGGCAGCCTAGCCGTCGGCTGTTCCGATGACCGTGGTCCGCTGTTTTCCTGTATCAGGAAATCTAATTAATTTTACAGCAAAATTCACTCTCGTTCGCTGGATTATGGGGAGCTTCATTTTCTCTAGGACAGTTCGAAATGACAGCTGTCAACACTGTGGCAGTGAGTACAATGTAAATCCCAGCGGCAGGTCCTTCTAATGGATCATACGTAAATGGGTGGGCAAACAAGCACACACTTGTACACCTCACCTCATGGCTCGGAGAAGTGAGTGAAATTGGTGGGGAAAAGGGGAAAATCCACCGCCTATTCTCAGTCTGAAAATTGTTTGGAAAATCTCTTTTACCCCTGAACCAAAGCAGTCTTTTGGCCGAAAACACCAGAGAGCAGCATGGATGGATGCTAGCTGAAGTAGCAAATCGTATAACGCACATGAGCGAGTTTCTTGGGAAATTCGGTTAGGTCACAGTCGCATAATTGAATTTTGATGAAGTCGCGGAAATTCTGCTTGAGTTCTGCGAAACAATTCTTAAGTGCACTTACACTGGCGATGAAAGAGTTTCGCTTGGTGTCACTTGGTCACGGCGAAATGACTGTGAAGGTCAGGTAAAATCAATGATAAAGGGCGTCTCTCTTAAAGTCATAGAACTTTGGAATGATTTGTTTAAATTGACATGGAATTTAATTTATTCGAAAGACAACCTTCTGGCGTAATGATTGAAACATGATTTCTGGCATATGACCTTCACAGATGGCTCAGACGTAGTCTAATCTGGAGGTCCACTTTTCAGTGACCTTTTTCAACACTTGTGCCCGTACATCGGCAATAATGTGGCGAATTTTAGCCTCCAGCTGGTCCAGCGGTTCAATCTTGTCGGCGTAGACTAGCGACTCTACATATCCCCCACAGACAAGCAGCCTTAAGTCGGGCGATCTTGGAACCCAATTCACAGATCTGTTACGTAAAACTATGCGGTTAATAAACGTTTCCTTCAATGAATTGACTGTTTCACGAGCTGTGTGACATGTTGCGCCGTCTTGTTAAAATCACATCATGGTCGTTTATTTGATGAACGAAACAGTCAGTAATCATGGCTCTATAACCGTTATCATTGACTGGAGTACGGACCAATTATTCCATCAACTCATAAAGCACCCCAAACAATCAGTTTTTGTTGATTTAACGGTGTCTCAACAAACACATGAGCATCATCATCCAACAAAATACAGTAGTTTTGTTTATTGAGGTATCCATTCAACGAAAAGTCGCTAAATAAAATTCGCTTACGAAAATTAGAATCAACGGCAATCTTGTTTTGGGTCAAATTTGCACAATTTGGAAGCATTTTTCAGTCGTCAGTCTTCTTCTTCTTGTGGCGCTACAGTTCGGGGTGAACCTGGGCCTCAACCAACATGCCTCTCCAGCCAGCCAGTCGTCAGTCTATTCATGTGAAAATGCCAAAATCACTTGGGAGCTGACAAAATGGCCGCCAGTTAAAATTGTGTTGCCAACTTAAAGTTCTATGCCTCTTTAAAAAAAAACACCAATTATTATATTTTCACCTCAAATCAAGAGGGGATATTGAACATTCTGCGATTGTTTGTTAGGAAGGGGAGTTCATGATTCGTGAGTTTCTTTGTGGACTTATGCAACATGAGACCACGCGTTGTTTATTCGATTTTTTTAATTCAATTGTTTATTTTACGGAGTAGCAGTGCTATGAAAAGGTTAAAGTGGTCCCTCCGAACATGGCTATATATAAAAATTCGCGTTTACATAAGTATTTATCGTTGGCCAAAAAAGAGACCTGATTTCTCCTTTTATTTTTTCCAATATAAATTAAATTCCTATCTAAAACGAAAACTGGTCCGATCTTGAACTAGTTGCCTCCAAGTTGGTTGCGGTCCTTTTCCTCCTGTGGGAGCCATCGGGTGCGTGGGCGTCCTATATTGCCCAGTTCAGAGTTGAAGCCTCTTTAGGCGTTGAATCTATAGACAACTGGCTACGCTCATATCGTTGTACAGTCCGTATAGTTCGTGGTTGAATCTTCTTCTTCAAAAACCATCAACGCAAAAGGGCAAACAATTAAACGCAGAACGTCTTAAAAAGACTAAGGGTTACTTCATCTGCTCTTGAGATTGCCAAGGCTTCCGCGCCATAGAGCAGAACAAAGATGATCAATGTGTTGTATAATGTTAGTCAAGTCCTTTGAAAAAATAGCTCTAGTTGTACATATGTATGATACTTCAGTCATACATCAGATAGTCACATAAGTATGCTTCAAAATGCACGATATTCTACGACTAGAGAAGGCTATCTGAGAGCAGAGAAGATGCTTTCTTCCACCTTGATTAGTCAGTAAGTTAGTTAGAGCGCTCTAGGGATTAGTTCGATCAGGTATCAGACCACTCATTTCTGACATCATCACTGCTTCTACGCCAGAAGTCATTGTTGGGAAGACCAAGTCCGTTTGCGTCTCCTTAGTGATGACAGCAATGAGTGGCCTGAAACCTGACCTAACTAAACATAACGAGCGCCCAAGATATACTTTGTGTCAGACTAGCGTAGTAATAGAACAGGTTGTGCATTCGGAGCATATTCGTTTCACTCTACTAAATGTGTCATCCTGAAGAAGATGTTTAGTTGAAACATATGCCCTAAAAATGAGAACTCCTGAAGGAGTTAGTAGTGAGATGGTACCACTTTTTCTCTCTGGAATGACACTGACAACACTGTCCCCTGGCATCCACAGGAGGTAGACATCTCGTTAGTGGCTTATTTGGGATGTTTTGCTATTAAAGGTAACACCACCCTGCATATCAGTACAAATGATAATATCCCTTTTAGATATTACGTCGTTAGAATACACTACAGTGCCTCAAGATGAAGATATGATGAACAAAAGTTGAAAATTGAAGTCCTTAGAGTAAATGCCAATTCCAACTCCCTCGCTTGTCTTTGATCTATTCTTGGAGATTCCAGAAGACCCACTTACTGTGATTTAAACTGTCAGGCCTAGAGGTTAGACTGGCTGAGGCATTCTTCAATTAGACGACTTCTTCACGAGAAGGAAGTTGAATTGCCCAGCAATTTGAAATCACATTAATCGAACCTCAATGCAAGCTAAAACCTATCTGGCAACCAGCTCTAGAGAACACAGGTGAAGAAGTACCTTAACTGCAGCAATTGAAGTCTTTCTAGAGCCTTATCGACGCAATGTGTGAACAAGTCTAACGCGCTGATACAGTATTGACACAGTTACGAACTGGGTCTATGTAGATTTCACTTTTTACTCCGCGAACTATGTCACCAGACAAGGGACAACCCTGGCCAATAACTGTGTCCTTAAGCTCGCCAAAGCTAGAACTAAGCTATCTTTACAAAAGATATTGATAGTCCCATTCCTGTTGAATGGACCAGAAGCATGGACAATATCAACTGCAGACGAAAAAGTTGTGGATCGTTTCGAGAAGAAAAGAAAATCCGTAGGATTTGTCCCGATCCGGTCCCGTTTGCGAAGAAGGGGTTTGTTGGTAAGGGTTAAACGAGAAATTCTACGAGCTGTACAATGAGATCGGCCTAGTCGTACAATCGACTCAGATGGCTAGGTCAAGTAGACAGTAACAGACAGTTGTAAAAGCTTCAAGTCCAACCCTCCTCCTCCTTCGGTTGAGGAAGACCATGCCCCTGTTGTCATAGCCAGTTCAAAGGGGATCTTAATCAGATGGGTGTACGAAACTGGCGAGGCATACTGCCTGAGGTCTAGATCCACATCGGATTGCAGATAAGTTGAAATTGTGATTTTCAAATGATAACGAACAGGTTTGGTTTTCACAATTTCGATGCGAAGTACAGTTGCAAGGATATGTTACTACACCCATGAACCCAAAAACTGAAAAAAAAACGCCTGTCCTCCAAAAACTTTAAACTGTCAGCATTTGGTGAATGTCTTGCACACCGGGGTGGCAAAGGTTGTTCTCCCGATTGTGTGGCTTAGCATCAAAACTTTTATTGCCATTACTGTTCCTGCCTGCCTAGTCGGAGCGACTCCTTTACACGTAGTCTTCAGTTTGCATTCCATGTTGAGCAATATTCTGTCATATTTTCCAGGACTTCAAGATAGACGGTCCTCGCAGTGCAAGACATAACTAGAAGTATGTTCTTCGCTCGACCAAAAATCAAGTTCGCCTTCAATGTGACAAACCCAACGAGTCCTTGTAACTCCAACATTCTTTAGATGAAATTGAAATATTCTTCGATTTGATTAGGCACAGCGTGCACTCAGTGTATTCAAGTAATTGTGAAAAATAAACAAAAACCAACTCGCTTCAATTAGCCCAAATAGGACTTCAAAGTCCCTCTCGGACGCTGTTAAATTCAATTTGACAAACATTGCTTCCCGCGAGGAAAATCAAATTTTACTTTTCGTTGGGGAGAACGTCGGGGGCACACCCTCCCTCAACTCAAACACAGTTATGTCCGTTGTTTAATCTAATTCAAACACAAGTCAATTCCATTCACTGCGCTCAATGAAAATCAATTTCATCAAGGAGCCTGCAGAGACTTCATATTTTCCAGCCAACCACATACCAGAGGGCAACCTCATATTTAAAGGAATCTATAAAGTGCCGACATCTTGGGGGCCCCAAGTCATTCTTCATTTCGTTGTGAAAACCAATGAAAGAAAAGCACATTGAGAGGAATGTACCTCATTCTTTAATCCCCTTAAAGGATATCGTTTCACAAGACAAACGTTTTCTTCCCATGCAAGGCTGTGGACGATGGTTCTCAATTTTTTTTATGTCCAAACGAATTATTGCTCCTTACTGCTGCAGGACCCTCATTACGTTCATGAAGGCAATATGTGCTCGCGATTTATTGCAAAATATTACAAATCCTTTATGCAGTCCTTAGTGGAATGACCGGCAATCCTTAGTTTTGCGCAATTTCTTTGCGGACGTGAATGCTTGTGTACGGACAACAATGACAACAATGCAATTAATAAATTCATTGCAACCTTAAGCGCATAGTCTGCACGAAGAATACGAGGGAGCGATTATGGCAGAGCAAAAAAACCATAAATGAAAAATATCCCTTTGTGGAGGGAGTTTATGTCGTTTTTGCCGTGAATCGATGGAGAAATTAATTTTAATTTTTTTTGGGAGTTCGGTAGATGAATGTGAGTGGTTGTGTCGAATGCAGAATGCAGCTGGCAGGTGTGTGTGTGCACAGGTGTGTAAGAGCTGAACGTGTACAGTTGGATAATGTTCACTCTGTGGGTGAAGTTCAGTTCGTTGGTAATCATAAATTTGCCGATACATTGGGTAACCGTTGCGCAACGACGGGGTGGGTGCTTTTTCATTTCATTTTGCTGCTGCAATTCAATGCAAATTGTGGGAATCATGGCTATTTTTTCAATTGAAGGGTGGAAGGCATGAATATTGCAACACTTATCGAATTGGCTATCGGGAGGTTGTCTGGAACATTAAATTATGACTAATTTCTGCGAACAGCACAACTGTTAATCAATTCAAAGAATAAATCTATTGAGTCATGGATGTATCTGTTTTCGAGGAAAGTTAAATTTCTATCTGGGTTTTGTTGTGTTTTGTTTGTAAAAATTCTCAGCAACCGCCCAATAGCGTATTGCTGGGGTCTTGGACAAGGATGAATGTATTTCCCTGCTATCTTCGAAAACAATATTATCAACAGCTGTTCTTCTTTGCTTTTCATCGAGGCCTAAATTCTTCTTCATGGTTGCTGTGGCGTAGTGGTCAGTGTGTCAACTACCACGCAGAAGGTCTAGGTTTGATTCCCGGACGGGACAGCTTGCATTCTTTCTCGGCACGACCTCTTTCGAGTTGTTAACAACACTCAAAGAGTACCAAATGCTATGAAAAGCTTCTTCAATCTCGCCGTCGTTCGTCGTCAGCAAAAAACTGTAGGTCCCTTCTACTCGTGAGAGAAAAGGAGCACGCACATCACGAGTAGTTGTTGTAGATGCTAGGCCCTGGTCCCTTGTGGGCTGTAGTGCCACTCAATTATTACTATTATTTAATTCTTCTAAAGCAACCTGGAAATTTTTCTGCAGACACTGCGACTAGGGAAACTTGTGAACCGCTGCTGGCCGGTTGCTGAAAATTCCTTATCCATAGCAGATGCAAACTGTAAGACCCGCAACTAAGTGCTCTCATTGTTGACCAATAGATTTTTCTGGGAATTAATGCTGGGCGAGTGCCGCCTATCCAAATCATCACAAGACTAAGGTTAGACATGAGTTAAAACAAGACTGTTTTCACAGTTCAGTGATTTTTTTTGATTTTGTGAGAGAATTTGATTTCATTGCTGCAAATTTAAAACTTTTTCCTCGACGACTGAAGTGCAAGTAAGTAAAATAACGTTTTCTGCATCTCTTTCAAGACTTTGACTTAGATGTTGACCACTGTTCGTGTAAAGGACAATGTGACATGAGTTATGAAGCATTTGAATCCAAAATCACATTCGTGTCAACGGAATCACGGACACAACCAAAGACTATTTGGGGAGATGGCGGCTACAGTTGCTGAGGCAAATTGACTGGTACTGATAACTTGAACAGAGGGTGTATTCTGGTGCAACGGGAGGTCAGGAGCTCCTGGAACATTATTTCCAGCCTAACCGTGTGGTAGGCCCCCTTGTGGGAGTATCGTGGTGGCTGTGGTTTCAAACCAAATATTGTGGGTAAATTCGAGGTTAGTGTACTGTGTTGACTGGTCTAGTTTATTGTTCGGGGACTTTCCTGGCTCTGTGTGGAGTTGCATTCTAAATCGGATGCTGCGACTCAGAGAGCGGCGGAGGGTTTAGTAAGGTCTCGTTCCAAACCAAGTAATTGTCCTTTAATCATAATCTCATTGGGTACTAAGGCATCCAGTCTTGCATTATCTGTGACTCTTGGGAAAATGGATCCCGTCATATAAGCCGTAAAGGCAGGTGATTACTTACTGACCAAATGTGGAGGTTTTTCCCGATTACAATCCCCGCTTCGTTGGTTCAACATTAGATGTGACCCGAGAAACCATTTTCAAGAGGTTGTGGAAATGATTCAAACCTCTTTCCATATGATTTGAGTACCAGGGACGTTGATTGTTGTTTCTTTATCTCTAAACAACTGTTCAAGTGGCAGCAAAGGACTCTTTTTTTTTCATTGTATCTTGACGGGTGATGAATAATGGATTTGTCACTGAGGACTGCTCGATAATGTCTCTACCTCATAGACTTCATCGAATGTTTACATTCATTGCTAAATTTATGCTGTGTGTTTCATGTGCTAATAGGTCAGTGCTTGTTTTAAAGAACTGTTGAAGCCGAACGATAAAGCACGGGGTTACAATCTCGACTTCAGTGTGCACTTGATCCCTATATACTTAACAATGTTTTTCAAGGACTGGCCCTTGCAAAGCCAAATATGTTTTTAGAGAAGTGAAATGCACTATGCACAACTTTTGACATGACTGAATGTTTTTCTATACTGTTTCCGAAGACGAGTCATTCAGACTCTATAAGCGAGGGCGAACTGCCAAATCGCTTCAATAAGCTAATTCTCTCGCAAATTGTCGAGGATCTGACCCAAGTAATTTAATGGTGCATACCTACATCACCTTCTCCAGAATGCTGGAAAACTGCAAGAGTCCTGTCAATGTCAAAAATGCCTCTGAGACATTATCTACTGACTTCAGATCAATAAGGATTTTATTGTGCTAACTCTCACTTAACAAATAACTGAGCAAACTGCAAGAAATAAGACAAGATTTCGAATAGGATGTCTGTCACTTCTATGTCTGCTGGATTTATTGATAAAGTTAATGATTGATTTTTTGTCGCAATATAAACTTCTGGTGACACGATACATCTTCTTCCGCATCTAACGTAGTTACGATCATATATTCAAGTTATAAAAAATATATGTACATATGTAACAACGCGACAAACTGCTTTTTTATGCAAAAAGTTACTCGTAACAAAAATTCGTCGTGAAGTTTGATATACATTGTCAACTAAAACACACAAATTGTAAAGGGAACTTTAAATTTTAATTATCGCATAAAAGAACATATCAAGGCATTTACTTTCTAAAAGTTCTATCATGTAAATGGCAGTCACGTCTACGTCTGAGGAGGTCCATTCAGAAGGTTTAATTTTGGGTGATTTGTTTGAGCATAACGACAGGAATCTCGCTGATAACGAGATTCGTATTTTCCTTTCAAAGCCTCAATCGCACCTGGCTTATGGCTAAAGACGTCTAGGATTACAATTCCCAGAGAAAAGGACTTAAGGTGTGATATCGAATGATCTTGGCTGCCAATCTACCACAGCAAAACGTGAATGCTCACAAAATGATTTCACTGAAAATATTTAGCAAATTCAAGTCGGCTTTAAGTTGAATTTCGTATGTCAAGTTGTCGACGACTAACCCTTTCGTTACGTCCTTCGAGTACACTTTCGGCTACAGCTTCTATAGCCTCTTCACTTAGTGTTGGGTGTTGTCTTACCGATCGAGTATCATTCACTAATGTCAACTGGGACTCAAATTTGAAATTAATGTTAATGGTAATAGTCGTTCAAGTAGTGTGATTGTTGTTGTGATGTTAATTTCTCAACGATAATTTGCCTAACGATCGTGACGAAAAATGACAAAGCAGTTTGACAGGAGTCATGCATGGTCTGTCAAAAAAAGTCTATAGAAAATCAAATCCCACAATGAATCACTCTTCGTTCGTTTTGTTTTCCTGTCAAAACTAAAGCGCGGTGAACGTGAGTTCTGGGTCTAACATTTTGAACCAGAAACAACGAACATCTTACATTCTGTCACAGAAATTAGTGTCTCTGACAAATGTCTCTGGTTGCACTTAATATTGAAAATCTCATCAAAATTTCACCTTTTTCACGGAAATTACTTCACCACTGCCTAGAATCGCTCAGAGAAAAAAGAAGTCATCAGAAACAATTCACAGATAATCCCATTATATCCACCAATCCCATCCCTATCAGAACCGATCTATTTCTAAGGCAAGTCCTTGAGTGTTAAGCTTTATTGTTCGATAAATAACCACAAGACCTTTTTCTGAAGCCAGTCGCAGCGACCACACATCTT
The DNA here is from genome assembly GCA_944738645.1 of Eristalinus sepulchralis. NCBI lineage: Eukaryota > Metazoa > Arthropoda > Insecta > Diptera > Syrphidae > Eristalinus > Eristalinus sepulchralis. Next base: position 30,587,385 of record OX122885.1, on the reverse strand, counting down.
AATATTGAGTATTTATGTGGCCTGGGGTTAACTCCTGAAGATGTGAACTTTACCTCAACTCTCCGACAGACAATTGATTGATGTTTACAGGTGGGTAGACACAGAGGACAGTTCCTTTAAATTTCATTCTCTATTTCGCTGAATTCGCTTGTTGTTTGAGTTGCTTTTAAGCAGGATTTACTTTACACTGTGGTGGCGGTTGCGGACTTTTGTGAGGCTGTGTGAAAAGGATTTGTGTCAAACAGCAATCGCGTTTGAGAGACTTTAATTGCCTATCGAAGTTGATGGAGCAAAATTGTGTTTAATGTAGGAGCAGGAGAAGGGGCGGCATACGTTTGACTTTTTGAAAGGTAAGACGACAGGACTTGTCCAAGGAGCATAGTTTTCATTCATGATGTCGACTTAAGCTCTCGTTTGTTATGACGAAATAGGCAAGAGGAAGCCTTCAATTACCAGCTGAGGGTTGATGACCTCGGGGGGAATTCTTCCTCATTATAGCTACATCTTCCACGAGGAAAAGTTATAATTGATTTGACTTCTTCCAGTTTGTTTTATTTGAGATTGCCGGAACCGTACTTTGCCGCTTTCGTTGAACAAACGTAATTAGATGGCATGTACTTCAATTTACATTGGCTTATTTGAGGATAACTGGTGATTTGGGAGCAGGTTTACTTGAGTTTTGAATTGTGTGTCTGGGGGTGAGTGGAATGGGCTGAGATGTTGACTTTCTGCGCTAAACCCAAAAGATGACATGTAGAAGTGACTACTGCTTCGAGCAGTATGAAACATTAATTTAGCTCTTTAAAATAATGCTGGCTTATGTGCACCATGAAGGGTAGACCTAAGGATATTTTCAAATGTTTTAAGACTGTTATATTAAAGCATTTGCTTATGTCAATTCTGTCGAAGGGACATAACTTCCATCGAACTGAGAAAGGTGTTCATTTTGAGGCTTGCCGTCTGCGTCCAAATCGCAGTCCTCATAGGGGTCCTCATCGCGCGACATCCATGTCGTAACTCTCGTATGTAAGCTTATCCGCATAAGGTATGATGTAATTGTACCTGGCAGCAACTTTTTTGGAATCAAGGAAGAGCACTTAAGAAGAGCAAATTTCGAAAATGTTTCTGTGTTGGCGATTTCTTAAGTAGAAAGAACTCCTTCACCATACAATTTGGCCAAGAGAAAATGTAAAAATGGGCAGCCCTAGTGGCAAGGCAGTGCATGGCAAGCACATACATTTCGTATCTGTCTAGTGGGTTGTGTCAAGAAGTGATAACTCGTAAGCACACATAAAAGCGAGTAAGACGGTAAGTTTAGTCCACATGTGTAAATGATTTGCGACAGATGATGACTATGCGCATTCTATATTTTCAGAAAAATTTTGAATTTTTGGAATGGCAAATTGAATCTAAGCTTATTGGAAATTGAGCTAATACTAGTTGAGTTGATACTAACCAAATTGAGTATTTGGTTAATGCTTTATCTCTCACTGACAAAGAGACCTTTGCGAGTACCGTGTAATAAAACTAATTACAAGAACGCCAAATTTTCGAATTCGGTGTAAGTTCGAATTTGGGAATAAATAGACTTTTACTGAACATTCAAAAGAGAAATAAAACCGAAGACTCACTGAGCAAAAAAAAAAAAACGGAATTTTAGCCAAAATCTAAGCAAAGCATGCTTGAACGGGAAACGTGCAGCCCTTCTTGGGTAAAGATAGGATTTGTGCTAAGTGCTAATTTGACAATATCTTCACTCACCAAAGGTTGTTATACACATCCAATCTTGCATCCTTTCCGCGAAAAAGCGAGGGGAACAGTACGCCCCCTCTCCCTCCAACAAACGACGTCTTTCGTTTTTCGTCGCATTATTTGTGGATTCAGTTATTCGCACACGTGTAAAACTTGCACTTTTAAATTCAGAGTAATATTTTATTTATTCAAAATGCAGGAGTTTATAGTGCAATATTGCCGATTTACGAAATTCAGCTTAATTTCACTTGAAGAATGTGAAGTAAGCGGCGCTAGTCCATGCAATGTCTAACACTACACATAGTGCACGAAATTCCTTAGACGTTGCGAACAGGACAATGCAACCATAAAACAACTGAGTGTCTAAGCCTTGTCGTCAGCAGATTCAAATTCTTTAACTTAACATTCACAATTCATGGAATAGATTGCGAGGACATTCCCTTTTGGGAAGTTGCCAAGCTTGTAAATATAGACTGGAAAATCTGAAACACGATTTTAAAAGTCTCGATTTCTTAAATCTTATTCGAGAACTTAATTTTCCCGCCCAGTTTATGGATATCAATTTATTTTCCTAGAGTGCGTGTTATACGAAAATTTAATTCATTTAAGGAATATTTAAATGTTTACTTTTTAATAAAATACGAGTACAGTGTAGAAGTGTAGAAGCTAGGACCTGGTCCCCTGTGGGCTGTAGTACCACTCAATAATTATTATTATTATTAGGTACATCACGCGTTCTTTGGGTCATTCGTTTTAAATTACAACTATACTCCTTGTATTTGCATTTCATTGCGGATAACGAAAAAGGCCTCTGTGTACTCTGACTATAAACAGTACTTGAATTTCCCTGGTCAAAGTTCAGGAACTTGCATTCTGAGGAACATTCCATTCCCCTATACCTCCGGATTAGTGATTTGATCATATATCGGCTGAGCGGAATATGGACAGCGCGATGCACTTAAGCTAACACACTTCATATGAATAAGATTACACATTATGGCACACTTAAATCTTGTTTTGTTAAAAAAAACTGGAAGAAAGTGAAAAAACTGTACTAGAACATTAAATTGCCATCTATACGCGTAGCAGAGAGGCCGAAAGGCAGTTAAGTACTCTCCTTTTGATTAGGTTAACTTAGAGCACATGCACGGGCTCAGTAAGTAAGATGCAAGAAATTGACTTATTAAGCTAGTTTTAAGAAAATTTGTCTTGCATATAAGAATTACACTGATTTTAATAAAATCAAATTTGAATTTGTTGGAATTCAACCTTTTACTGCTGGAAAGATTGGAAAATGTTCACTCTGTGGGCGAAGTTCAGTTCGTCGGTAATCATAAATTTGCCGATACATTGGGTAACCGTTACGCAACGACGGGGTGGTTGCTTTTTCATTTCATTTTGCTGCTGCAATTCAATGCAAATTGTGGGAATCATGGCTATTTTTTCAATTGAAGGGTGGAAGGCATGAATATTGCAACACTTATCGAATTGGCTATCGGGAGGTTGTCTGGAACATTAAATTATGACTAATTTCTACGAACAGCAGAACTGTTAATCAATTTAATGAATAAATTTATTGAGTCATGGATGTATCTGTTTTCGAGGAAAGTTAAATTTCTATCTGGGTTTTGTGTTTTCTTTGTAAAAATTCTCAGCAACTGCCCAATAGCGTATTGCTGGGGTCTTGGACAAGGATGAATGTATTTCCCTGTTATCTTCGAAAACAACATTATCGACAGCTGTTCTTCTTTGCTTTTCATCGAGGCCTAAATTCTTCTTCATGGTCGCTGTGGCGTAGTGGTCAGCGTGTCGACCGCCACGCAGAAGATCTACGGGACACCTCGCATTCTTTCTCGACACGACGTATTTCGAGTAGCAAACAACACTCAACTCGCCGTTCGGCGTCGGCAAAAAACTGTAGGTCCCTTTTACTCGTGAGAAAACAGTAGCACACACAAATGAGTAGTTGTTGTAGATGCTAGGCCCTGGTCTCTCGTGGGCTGTAGTAACACTCAATTATTACTATTATTAAGTTCTTCTAAAGCAACATGCAATTTTTTCTGCAAACACTGCGATTAGGGAAACTGTTGAACCGCTGCTGGTCAGTTTCTGAAGCTTCCTTATCCATAGCAGATGCAAACTGTGAGGCCCGAAGCTGAGTGCTCTCACTGTTGGCCAATAGATGTGTCTGTAATCGGATCTTTTGAAGAAATGGAAGACAATATTTGAAAATTACCAGAGTGAGAAAGTAGTCCCGTCCGACGGACACTACTTAAAGTGATGTTTAAAAAAACTTCAACACAGAAAAATGGACTGAATTAATTTGTACTCCCAATAAGTTTTCTTCTGGCAAATGAGGTTTTCTAATTTAGAAACAAAAAGAAGTCGCGTATGAAAAAATTGTGGAGAAGATGTTACACGTGAAAAACCAGTAAAACTTTATTTGGAGGCCTAGAACCGGCCCAGTGGCTCTCCAAAGGTACCAGCTTGGTGCTTCACAACTAGCCCGGAACAGCCGATACCTTCCCTTCTAAGTTGACCCGAAAACTTGAAATTTTCGATATCGGAAAAAAGTGCCTGGATGTGTTCTATGGTAGCAGTTCGTAATTTGATAAATTTGGCAGCGGAAATGGCGGTAGCATGATCCGTTCCGTTGTTGTGGTTGAAGATCACTTTCCTTTACCGGCGTCAAGTTTACTCGATTCAGAATAACAGAGCTTGTGACCAAGGCGGTCGATTTGCAGATTTACAGCAGTCGAGCTCTCAGAAAACGAAGACTGTCTTATTTTCGATCTTTAGAGTGACGTTTACCTTCGTCGGAGCGAGCCCGTTAGCAGGATGCTGATCACTGGCTTGATTCATCTTGGCATTTGTTGTTTACCAGTGGAGAGAGACATATCATCAATTGTCACAAAACGACTCAGATCCTTTTATGTTTCGCCTGAACAACACCAAACACAACTAAAAATGTGGGATAATTGAGTTTGACGTGGATAGCTTTCTCTTGCCTAACACTTTACACAGGAAATGATATATACGTAGTCTTCTGATTTGCCTGTCGGGTGAACCTTCAATCTGTGGTTTGACTATACGAGAACATTAAGTTTTGCAACACTAGGGCGACGACTTAAAAAAAAAAAAGTTGGGTGCAAAAATGAGTCGATTTTATACTTTGGCTTGCATTTTTTCTCATATATTCTTTTCTATATAAGTCTAAGAAGTGAAGCTTGAAGGGGATTTACCGACGTATTCACACTACCAGTTTTTTTAAATTATAGTCTGGAAATATTTTTTAGTTTCTAAGAAGTGAATCAGATAAAATAAAAAGAATTTAGTTGCAGTATATTGCAATTTTTACAATATTTCTATCTACGGATTGAAAGAAATTTAAAATTCACACAAAATGCGCACAACAAGGAATGCCCAAGAAGCTCACTGATCAGGATGAGCGAAGTTTGGTGAGGCTTATGCTCTCAGGAAAGACGATTACAGCTTCCGAAGCGGTAAAAGAGTTAGAGGCAGATACAGGAAAGGGAATAAGTCAATGGACGGTTAACCGGACAATACGCAAGCACAATGTAATAGCTATCGAAAAGAAAAGAGACCAGCCCTTTCGAAGAAAAACATAAAGGCAAGACAAAATTTCGTCAAAAAATATAAGAATTGGTCCAAAGATGATTGGGGTAAGGTAATAAGCTCTGACGAAACGAAGATAAACCGCTACTGTACGGAAAGAAGATCATGGGCCTGGAAAAGACGAGGCGAATCATTAAAGGCACATCATGTAAAACAATTTGTGAAGCACGGAGGTGGTTCGATAATGTTGTGGGGCTGCATGAGTTCTTTTGGTGTTGGGAAATTGCACCTTATAGAGGGTAGAATGGACCAACACATGTACCTGGACATTCTTAAGTTAAATCTCATACAGTCAGTGAACAACATGTCCTATCCTCCGTGTGAAGTTGTTTTCCAACATGATAGGGACCCGAAGCACACCCAATCCAAAATCTTTGTGCTTATCTTAAAACAGGTCTTGCCAAGGACTACGACTCGCCACCATCATCCTTAGCTATTTTAGCGCAAGAGCAATGAAAAAAAATTACACAAAATTATTGTTCTCGGTTATCCAACAGCCTCCTTAAACGACTCAATGAAATTAAAAAAGCAAAAGGCCTGTGGACAAAGTATCGATGTCATACATGTTGGTGACATATCAACATGGAGCAAAAGTGAGTCATGGTAATTTTGATAAAATTGTTATTAAATGAATTATTGTTTTTGTTAAATTTATTAGATTAATTTTGTAACTATTGTAATCATAATTTTGTAAAATTGTAATTTTGTAATCATAAGACTTGGGTTAGATATGAGGTAAAATAAGACTGTTTTCACACTTCAGTGTGAACAATAATAATTTTACTGCTGGAAGGATTGCTGTCACCGAAACGAACAATTTCTCTATACATCACTGACTACAACACAATTAAATTTGAGTAATGAGCTTCGAAGACGACACCTCTTGCAATGACTTGAGATTCAATTTCGTTTTTGCCTAGCTTCTCACATCTCTGCACACACTCGCGCATTTGAAAAGTTTATGTACATTATCTCTAAACCGGTAATAATCTTCTTGAAAGCGGATATCTGTTCTGCATCACCGAATAGAGGCGTATACAGCGAATGGCAGTTTTCCGAAATCAGATATACCAAAATTTACGCAATCGTTTAATGCCGAAAAATACTTTTTTTTTTGATCCTGTGCATGTATGCCACATCCTAACTTCTTAACTTAACTGCTGAGATTCTCTGCCTGGCATCCGGCCAAGTAGAAAAAACTGTACAAGAACAGCCGAATATCTGTTACATCTCTTTTTTAGGCGCTTCTTGTACCTTGTCCTCTGTCACTTAAGGGTGCTCGACATCTTTTCAGGGCGCGTCAAGTATAAACAAAATGTATACGTGTACTGCTGTTGAAATCTTTTGAGTGTAAGGGGTGAAATATGATAAAAGTTTGTACGGCGAGATGAAAAAAATGGACTCCATACAACCATTTTGAGTAAGCGTCCACGAGCCTATGTTATTTTTTCGTGTCCCCAATCTCCCAAAAAAAAAAAAATGTTCACACATACCGAACGTAGCCCAGATGCAAAGTTTAGCGCATCTATCACAAGCACATGGAGAGATAAATTACATTAAACAAATCCAAACAATGAGTAATAAATAATTAGCACATTCTTCTCGCCTCACCCCTCGTTTGCCCCATCCCCACTGGGCGAGTGAAAAACTTTTGTCCACGACATTTGTGATTAATTAAGGATTTCCGGCTTTCACCCACTCCCCCACAGATAATTCCCATCAAACCAGCTCCACATGGGTACGGGGGTGCAAATATTTCACCACTCTTGCAGAGGTAGTTTCGTAACAAAATCTGTCGCATCCTCATATCCACGTTCGTGAGGTGAAACTATACACGTTTCTATTGAAAAATGTTAATCAAATTTCAGCAGAGTTTATGAAGTTTAATTCATTCAGTTGCAGGCTTTGGAGAACTTACACAGCAAAAGCGTCGCCAACCCGGAGCCACATAAAACGGCAACGGAAGCACTGCAGCAACGGCGGAGGGGATTAAACGGGATATTTCAAAAGTTGCACACCGGAGATGAACCCTATTGTCCTCCGCGCCTGCCTCGCAAGCAGCGGTGGCGCTTACTTAATGCATGGAAATCTCCGCAAACAATAAACCTGAAGCTCCTGTTAATTTGCAGCACAGATTTGTTCGCTTTGTTCCTTCATTTTTGTCCTTCTCCCTTTCCGGCTTTCGCCCTTGGCTCCCTAGGCAGCCGTTTGGGCAAGTTTTCTCTGCGTCCTTTGCAAACAGAGAAACGAGAAAAAAAACAGACTGTTTATACTTTCACTTACTGCTTTTGTTTCGTCGGAATGAAATGGAAACACTCAAACGACAATCAAATGAATATTCATTAGTGTGTACTTCGTCATTGTTTTCCTTCTCCTCCCCTCCCTTTTACTGCAGGGTGAAAGCAAACACGTGAATGGTGGACATGCTCTGGAGGGAGGGCGCACGAATGCATTTTGAAATGTGCGCCTCCTTCAGATCAGGTGACTCTGATGTGATGGGTCATTTGCGGAAGTTGACCTCAGGCGCTGACATTGGGAGTGCTAGAACTTTCTCTAATTCAGGGAGCCGGATGGGTGAACTTCTTTATTTTTCTGCACATGCGTCTTTCTTTTGTGACTGAGCTTCAGTCGACGGCAATTCTTTCATTACATTCATTAACGCATCTGTTGCATAGTTCTCCTGTGAATTAACGACTAATGCTCGGCACTCATTGTGCTACTTTTTGTGTGCAAACGTTGCACAGGGACGCTTGCCTGTCTGTGTAAATGCTGTGAGAGATGTGCTTGCGAGAGGAAGATGATACAATCCTTTGATGTTAGCGTGCATTAGGAAATCCTTTGGAGACGAAATCAAGGCTTCTTAACGAGTTGGTGGATGTGGCATTGTTTTTATTTAGATTGAGGTCACCCCTCGAGTGCTCAAAGAATAGAAAATGAAAAAAAGTTTTCACTTGAGAGCGACTCGACCAGAGTCGGTTTTGAATTTCACAGGAAGGAAAGTTTGGATTTTAAAAGGTTCCCAGAAAGAACTCTACGAAAGCAATGAATTGAATTTTGTAGTAGAGACCGGGGAAAAACTCTTTCTTCTGACAATGTTTACTGTTTTCCCAACAGTGTGAGACTGCGAATCCGGAAATCGAACCTAGACCTTCTGCGTGTGGTTCGACGCACTTACCCACTACGCCACGGCGACCACGAAGGACTGATAGTATGCCAAAAATCCTGAAACATCGACATTCACCAGGCAATCCAAGAACTACCGCCCAAAACCATCAACACTGTCTTCAAAAATTAGTGACAGAATGAAACTCCAGCCGAAACAGGGAACTGATAGAAGTTATAGTTCATAATTAATGAGACCGTTTGGTGCGTTTTAAAATTAGCTCTTATGCAAGGAACACATGTTATGATGTGGTACTGTGGTGTAAGTGGATAAGTGGGTCGATAGGCACGCGGATGGTTCCGATTTCGATTCCCGGACTGAACACCTTGCATTTTTCACGGCACCATCTCCTTCTACTTGCTGACAGTACTCAAAGAGTACGAATTGACTTTGAAAAGTTTCTCAAATGTCGCCGTTCGCAGTCAGTATAGAACTGTAGGTCCTCTCTACTCGTGAGAGATTAATGTAACGCACAACATGAGTAGTTGGTAAAGAAGCTAGCGGCTGGTACTTTGTGAGCTGTAGTGCCACTCAATTAACCAATTTAATAACATTGAACAAGAATAAAACTGTTCTCTGCCCCACTGTAGGTACGCACTACAAAAAAGTTTATTGAGTGTACAAGCAAATTGTAACGAAATCTACAGATTGTGATAGTAACTCATTCCCGATTCGAATAAATTTAAATTTTGAAACAGTTTTAGCTTCGGATAAAATCAAACCCAATCAACATTGGGACACATCACAAATTAATCTCCTTCAACAAGTTGCCCATAAAATCTCCTCATCCCATCCCACATCTAAAGGATACAAAATTTAGACAATAAAATTCGAAATCAAAATGTAAAACTCTTTCGGAGAACAATAAACCCCATCCCCTCAACCAGCACGATTCGGTTTTCTCTGACCAACTCTCCTCCATTCATATTTCACATGAAATATTTATGCCTGCGTGTGCAACAGGAATTGATATTTTCCAGGGCGCTTCTCATGGCCATCTGGTCACGCTAATAAAACCCCAGATGCTTGTCTCGTTTTCCACCATTCTCACTAGCTCTCTGGATGGCGGAGGGTCCTCCATCGAAAATTCCTTCTTCTTCGCACTCATAACTCAGCGAATGAATGAACCATCCCCCTTCCATCCACCACCTCCAGCAGTCGTGAGCAACTCCTTGTGCTAATGTTACGCTGCACAGCCACGAGCAAGTAAAGTGCACATGCACAAATATATGCACGTAAATTCTCCCTCGGTTGGCAGCTAAGAGAACTATGGACCCATTTCAAAGGCACACAAACATTTGCAGCAATGTTATCCGTCCGTGTGGTAAAAATGCTCGTAACTGCAACCTTGGAGTATCGATTACTCACGAAGTGAGGAGGAGGGAACTTGAGGCAGAAGTTAACGACAGCCACAAAAGGGTCTAGTACTTAACAACCCACTCCAGATGCAACTCAAGACAGTTGTGGATCGCTGTGCTGTTCATTTTCTTTCAGCTTTATGGCCTGGAGTCCCTTTTGGGGGATGAGGGCGCAAGCAACTTATTCAGTTGGATCCAATTCGATGATTTATTTGACCACCAACCCCTCTGAATGTAATAAATGCCAGGCAGTCCAAGGCAGTTTCCTGGTAGGAGATGGAATGATGACTTGAACTGGTCTGCGAGGTGGAGAGTCACACAAAGTTGCGAATTGTCGCGCGATAAGTTAGCACAACTGACGTTAGGGAGAACGGGCATGGGGTGAAGTAATTTTGTTCGAAAGCTTTGACTGACGTACTGTCAGTTTAAAGTGGATATATTTATTCAAGGAATTGCTGCGTCACGGGACTAATTACTCAAAGATGATGAACAATTTTCAACTGCAAATAGTTTGTTCATGCTTTTTCGATTTTCCTGTTCAATTCTGCGCTTCAAACTAGAAGTGCAGTAGATGAATTTCATTTGGTTCTTCTGTCCTGGCCCACGAGTGAACTTTGTTTAGGAGCGAGAGAGTCCAGAGTGAGGTGGTTGAAGGTTTCGTTTCGAAAAGCGTGAAATTTGCATTTCCGTTTTTTTCGGGCGTCAGTGAGTAAAATTTTTGACACTCTCCATGCTTCCTAAGCTTATTAAGTGGTCGATTTTGTCAGTATAGCTATTACTGTACATACCCTCCATCATACTGTATGGCCTTCCTATGTGCATTATTTCCAAGACCAGCATGGAGAAAATTTCGATCTTCGAAGGGAAGATGCTACGAATCACTTTCAACATCGACAAGAACTGGATGAAACACCCCAGCAACACGAAGGTCCAGGGAAAAGTGCTTGTCCTCCATCAGTTAAGGTAATTGACACAATTGTTCAGAAAATTACTAGAACACACTAAAACTCATCCACATCCAATTAATAGGAACTTGAGTTCAGTTCCCGGACATCGATATCTCAACGCGAAGATTTTGTCCCCGACATCCACTGAATGCTTCTACCTCAGCAGTGATACAACTCATCATCGAGGCTTAACTGGGTGAATATAACCCCATAGCACAAAGATGCGAGGGAAGGACATCGCTAAAATTTACATTTTTGGAAACTGAGAAAAGAATTTAGTGTTGGATAACGATAAGAGTTTTGAAACCTCGGGGGATATATTTCCATGGCGTAGTGGGTAAATGCGTCAAATCACACGCCAAGGCAGGTACGATTCCCAGAGACAACACCACGGGACCAGGTAGAAGCTGGAAGCTGGAAGGTCCAGGTCCCTTGTGGGCTATAGTGCTACCCAATTACAATTATTACAATTATTTACTATCGAAATATGTACATGGGTGTGTATAAATTAAAACCAAGCTTAGTGCTAGTAACATAACACATTTTTTGTAAGTCGCCTACAAAATAAAATGCGTGAACAAATTCGAAACATAACAGAATTGTTCATCCGTCGGGCCTCTATTGTTGTTGCCAGTCAAGCCTAACCACGAGATTCTCAGATCGCTTTGGAAGATACAATACAACCACAGGAATGTACGTGCTCAGTTTTTTTTAATATTTTAAATATATAAAATACATTTGTTTTCTATTTCTAGGTCCCACAGCGTGCAGACAATCTTGAATGCTTGGAGTCACCCTATGCCGAAAAATTGAGTCGCTGCGACGCCATGACAACGCACCGTATCACAGCTTTGCCTGCACTGTCTGCACTGTCAAAACCACACTGGGTCAAGTGTGTGGTGACTTTCTACTCTAAGTTGGCAACACTCTTTTAACTGGCGTCCATTTTGTCAGCTGCCAGGTGATTTATTTTTAGTTTGCCATGAGATTTTAACGGGAATAGACTGACCCCTGAACAAGACTACCGAATTGTGCAAATTTGGCTCAAAACAAGATTGCCGTTAGCGTTAGCGTTAGCTTAGACCACCTCTTAAGGGTCAGAAAGTTAGATTTAAGAATTATTAAGGAACCTACTTTTAAGTATTTTCCCACATCGTTCATCAAATAAAAATACGAAGAATTAAAAAAAAAAAAGATTGCCGTTTATTCTAATTTTCACAAGCGAATTTTGTTAAACGACAAACCTCACTTTTCGTTGAATGGATACGTCAATAAAGAAAACTGTCGTATTACGTGTGTTGAGACACCGTTAAATCCACAAATACTGACTGTTTGGTGTGCTTTATGGGTTGCTGGAATAATTAGTCCGTATTTAGGTAAAAACAATGCTGGCTAGAAGGTTACACTCAATGTTGACGGTTATAGAGCCATGATTACTGACTTTTTCGTTGCTCCATTAAATAATCATGATGTGCAGGAGCTGTGATTTTAACAAGATGGCGCAACATGTCATGATTTATTGAAGGAAACGTTTGTTGACCGCATAGTTTCACGGTGTGGACCTGTGAAGTCGCTAGTCTACGCCTACAAGCTTAAATCGATTGATCACATAGAGGGCAACATTCGCCGCGATGTTGCCGATATATGGTAAAAAAAATGTTGAAAAATTTCTTCGAAAACTGGACCTCCAGATTAGACTACGTCCGAGTCAGCCATGGCAATTAGCAATCATATGCCAGAATTTATATTATAATGTCAAAAGATTTCTTTTGAATAAAATTTATTACCGCCTTGGTATTCAATAGTTAACTTTTCTTCTAACACAATTGCCCTTCGACAGGTTTTGAGAACTATTGGTGTACAAGAGAGTATTTTGCTTAAACGATAAATTATTGGAGGATTTGGCAGGAAAATGGGTTAACTTTTCCATAGAAATAGGAAGACATGTCACAAAAAATGGATCCTTAGCGCACACCTGCAATTACTTAATTGATGTCAGAGACGGTTACAGACAGCTTTCATTCCTTTTCTATGGTACAGCAGCGACAATCACTGTCGCAAGTTTAATACCTCATTCGATTCTGTGTTGTTTTACGAACATCGTTGGGACACACTTAAGATTATCTGTCAATCTGTTTAATACAAGCTAAAATAAGCTATGGTGTCTAACTCAAAAGTCTCTGTAAAAGTTTCAATGTAAACACTTCCTCCAAGCCCATCATGCATTCAATTCATGCGGCAGCTTATTCAGTTTGACAAGTGCACGTCACGGGCATTGACGAAAAGTGTACAAATATCTTCTCAGTCAGTCTGCAGTCTCCGTGTAGTTCATCTATACCCACGCACATCGAGTGAACCTTCAGTCTCCTGTCTATCCATCGCAGCTGTCAATATCCATACATCGCTAGATCTGGCCCCACCCGCTTCAGTGTTCCACTGGGTGGTATCCCGTCAAGTTGGTTGGTAACCCGTCAAGACCCATCAAAAAAAGGCCCTGAGTAGTGCCTTGTGCCAACACACCCACGATGCGATGTCATTTCAAAACATCAATTGTAATTTTTTTTCGTTGAACCCATTCTCCAACGAGTTTTCTAAGCGACAGCGTCAATATCCCACAAACTCAGGTACACCATAGGGACAGCTGGAAAACAAAAGTAGCACGTGCTGGATAGCTATCTAAGCCCGCCATCGATGTCCTTGCTGAAAGTGTAAATATACCCACAGTTGCATGCAGGAAGGATTATTCCGCAGCGCAGTATGTGTTGCACTTCCACCCCATTTTCACCTCAATCTGAAAGGTTGCCAATCCACGCATGAATAGAAGCTAGTCTCAAATCATCAATGCACCCTTATGGCATCTTCATTAGAGATTGACATTCTTATCAATTAAAGACCACCCGTGTAGGATGAGTGCAGGATGTGCGCTTCAACTCATCAAACACGACGGCGGCGGCGCTCTCATCGTCTGGAGTGCACTCCACCGGTCCTATCAGCCCATTTGAAAGCAAATATGACATCGACACATGGCGGGGATTCAACAGGGTGACACTGAGTTCGTGGATGTGCCGAGGAGGGAGAGAGAGAGGAAGATTTTTGATTCCGATTCACTAAGCAGCCGAAGAGGCATTCATGCACGTCGGATGGACAGATAATGTCATGTGGGAGGCAGAAGACTGAAGAGAGACCGACGGAGTCCTTGTAGTTTGGTTTATTCCGCATTTAAGCTCCCGAGGGCAGGCAGACCGAGATTGCTCAGCAGTTCTGCATGTGGGGCAAGCAAAACAGGAAGAGAACGCTGAAGGATTCTATTGCTCAACAAAACGTGACTGAGTGGGAGTTCAGGTACCTCTGCGCATTCACATGAAAACAGTAGTTGGTGGGAGAGAGGGGGAAAAAATAATATGATGTACTCACCGTCGTTCAAATAGGTTCAGGATATTCGGCAAGGACACGCTGCGGGGCCGCTCATGTGACGTTGGGGCTTCCGCGAAACTATTTGCTTTCCCGATTACGGTTAATGTGGAAATCTGCTTCGCTGAGGTGCCGCCGTTCGTCGTCCTGCAAAAGACAAATGCGTTGATTTTCAAATCAAAAAAAAAAAAGACGAAGCATTTTTTCGCTTTTATCAAATGCATGCAGTTGGGAGCCCAGGAATAGGAGGAAGACACGCAGTTGGATCGCTTGTGTGTACGAGATGTCATGAGACGGGGAGGAGACGGCGCAAAAAATCGGATTTCCTTGGAGTGTTATGACATCAGGTATGGGGAGGGATAAAATTGGATGTAGCAGCAAATGAAATGACAGTTATGGTTCTTCGCACAGGATCCAGTGCTACGACCAAGGCACGAGATTGAAAGGAACAGAAATGTGCTTGGGACAGCAGCGCGGATGAACAGATTTGAAGAGGGCACTCTGCCAGTGAACACAACCAACATACGTGATGTTTCTGAGAGACTCCTGCACGGCAGCAGTGATTGATTGAGGTTTCGTCCCGTTTTCAGCCCCCTGTCCGGGCAGGAAATCCACTCAAACCTTGAAAAATCGAATAAGAAGATTTTTCTAAAAAGAAATGTTCATTCACACAAATTGATGTTGTTTTGAGAAAATTACACTGTCAAGACGGTCACAGACTTAAGCCATGTTTGCCTCCGCCATTCTGAGCAATGGAGAGAGAGGTAGAGACGCCAAATGGCTGCCATACCCCATACCCATAAAAATAGCTGCTATTTGTATCTGTCACTGCGATGAAATTGAAATCTGAATCAGGAAAACAGAATTCAAAATTCGAAGGCACTTGCAACTCAATCCGAAACACAAGATGGGCAGCATGACCCTCTCACACGGAGGGGTATTTCCAAAATTTTGGACAAACAAGTTTTTATGTTTCGAAAATTGGCGCCCAAATAAAGGCAAGATATCAAATTGAATGCTTTGCAAAACCTACCTCGATCGTATGGTGTCCAGGGCATTCCAGTCGCCACTCGGTGAATGTCCATAGCGGCCACCGCCGCCGCTTCCAGCTGACGATGTACCGCTTGTAGTCGGTGAGCTGTGATGTTCACGTTCCCTCGTGATAGGCATCTCACAGTCGCCTAAGAAAATCGACACAGACGACGATGACGTAGCAAACGGCTTAAGTGTCGGCCTACCCTCCACGCGTATGGATGTCTTTGAAACGTTACTCTTGACAGTCACACCACTATCGCGATTTTTTTCATTTTGACAATCGACACCGTCACCATTCGTTACACAATTATTCACAGTTGTCCTCACACCGGAACTCTTCCTATTGTCAGACCTAATTGGGCCGGTGCTGCCACCACAATTTTTTGACACTTCAGCACACACAGTGATTTGACGTTTCAATTGTTCTGGTTTCTGCGGTTTCTGCTGACGGTTCAGTGACAGTTGTTGTCTGTGTTGCTGTTGCTGCCGCTGCTGCTGGTGTTGGGGCTGATGATGCGGTTGGTGTTGGTAAGGTTGCGGTTTTGCTTTGGCTTTTGAAACAATTCGATTGAAATTGGCGCCACAGTGTGGCCAAAAGTCACACGTACTAGCTGTACACGAACTGAAAAAACATAAAAAGAAAAGAAAAGAAAAAAAAGAAAAGAAAAAACAAAATTCAAAGAATCCAGAGTCACACACAATTAAGTCACTTTTTACGGTTTTTTTTGTTCTTTTCTTCTTTTACACTTGACAGTTCGGATCTGACATATGAGCACTTATGGATCTGACATATCTTTGACATTCGCTTGCTTTGATGCAGATTATGGTGAATTTTGGGTGGTTAGTGGTGGTAGTGGTGGTGGTGGTGGTGGTGGATAAGTTAGTGGTGATGATGATGGTTGGTGATTTAGCGGTTACATATTGTTCTACATTGCATTTTTTACAGTTATTAAGTTATATAAGCAGATTACATATTGTTTTCTTTTTTCAATGAATTTATTTAGTAGCGGGTTGCGGGGTGGTTGCATTTTCTAGAGGACTATATGCTTGATGGTGCTATACATTTAGATGCAACTAATTCGAGTACATTTTCAAGAACGGTCTTGCTCATTGGCTGGTTGATTGTTTTTTTTTTTTTTTTTGTCTTTTAACGGTTCTTAGTTAAGCACTACGTTTATGAAATATCTTTATTTAATGATTTTGATTTTAGCTCTTATTGCAAATACATAAGGAGGGGACTAGACACTAGTCAGCTAGGGTTTTGGTCTATTCAAGCAGTTTTGTCAAGAAAAGACGAGTCATTCAATACCTTCCTCGGTTGGTTCCTTGATGAGAGCGTTGCTGCTGCTGTTGCTGGCGGTAGAGGTACTCGGAGCGCAGCCTCTCGTCGCTGGTGACGAGTGATTTGAACTCGTTCGCCGAGTCGGGAGTGAGACTGTCGCGGGAGTTGTGCAGGCGATCGAGGGAGTAGTTGCTGTCGCTGGGCGACTGATTGGGACGTTTTGTGGTTGGGTGATCGTAGATCCTTTCGCTGCTGCTGAGAAAGTTCAGTTCGCTGTTGCCGCCGGCATTGATCGTTTCGCGATTCTTCATCGACTGCGGGATGTCGTAGTCGCGACTGAAATCCATGATCGGTGAGCGATCGAGCGATCGGCGGAGCATATCGTAGGTGAGCTCATGGTCGCACAGTCGAGTACCGTAGTTCTGCGGGCTGGTTTGACGCGGGCCCAGGGTTGTGCTGGAGCTGGTGCCCGACGACTGCGGCGACGGTATCGGAGAGGATTTCCGCATCTTGCGCATGCCGGGATCGGTTGTCTGTAGGTACCGCATGCTATTACTAGTGCTTCCATTATTATTGCTTGGTTCCCTGTAGTCTTCGTCGAAAGACCTGCTCTTGTCGACAAAGTCAAGACGCGTAGGCACATTCTGATTGCTGTACGTACCGTAATCGAAGTCAAACGATCGGCTCTTGTCAATGTCTGAGGATCGTAGGTTTCGATTACTGTTAGAGTTCGTGATAAGGATCTGCTGGTGAGATTGTTGGTTGGTTGTCGTCCGGATTGTGGGTGGGAAGGCGCTGTTCACTGCAGACCTGATCGAGGATTGGTGGTATATTGGCGGCTGGTTGGGTGGTACGGCCTGTCCCACGCAGACAACCATTTTGTGCGATCGATTTGGAGATCTCTCAGTTAGCTGAAGGGATCTGAAAGTGTACAAAGTGTTGTTTAGTAGTTTTGACTTTGCAGACATCTTGCGAACTTGCCTCGATCTTCGTATGCGATGATCCTCGGCAGCCTTGGCATTTCTAGCGGCTGAGCGTCGATGAGCGGACGACGTGGGAGGGGCATCGTGCTCTCGTCCGCTGTAACTGGAGCTGGACGAGCTTCGCGATGCGCTCAGTGACTTGTCCTCGAATTTCTTGTTCCGCTCCAATGTGTTGCTTCGCGAGCCAGAGTTTTGCCGGGATCCTAGAGAGCCCTGTGAGCCCTTCTTGCGGCGATCTTCCGGCGTTAGGGAACGGCTCTCGGGTGTGATTGACCTCTGCTTCCGCAAGCTGCTGGACGAGCTATGCGAGTCATTTCGGTCGGGTGTAAGGGAGCGTTGCCGTTGCTGCTTGTACGGCGATATATTGTGATAGTTGGTCGTTAGGAATTCCGTTGACTCGTCCTCCTCGTTGTCCAGCTCATCGTTGGACAAGTCTGGAAAGAGAGAAACGTGTGAAACAATTACAACGCTGGTGGTGGTGGTGCTCCGATATTGGCCGTTTGTATCGGATATGACTTTATCTACCGCCTGCCATTGATTTACATGACAATGACTAAATTGCATATGAGCATCGGAGTCCTCCTTATCGTATGGAAACGTGATTTTTTGTTGCCTCAGTGTGGGTGGCGAATATAAGAGAATTCGTTCAGGAGTGCCCTGCCGCACAAAGTGCGAAGGAAGGGTTGTAAGTTGAAGTGCACTTTGCTTGTAACAGTGGAGCGAGTTTTTTCTCTTTTTCTGTTTGTCATGTTGGAGTAGGGGATGGTGAGCACAGGGTGGCGGATTGGAATTGGCAGTGGACGTGGCCTCGAATTGAATCGTGTACGGGGATAGTGTGGGACTTGAAGTAGTTTATCGTTCTGTTCGAGGGGACTGCAAGGGTTTGGGTAGACCAAGGGAAAGTATATGGGATTGAGTCGACCATAGGGTGGGAATTCGATTTGGAGAATAGTCCTTCATGTAGAAAATAGCGATTCTCTAAAAATGAACCAAAATGGATATCACATTAGTCTTGCCATCTCCGTCTGCGTTTGGTCAGCAAATAATCGAATAACTTGGCAGGTTTGAGAGGGCTGCACGAGGATCGAGGTTTCGTGGAAAGTGTGCCATTTGCATCGGAGATTGCACTTTGAAATTGAAATGTGTTGGTATGCGATTCAGATGGCTAATGGATCGTATAGGGGCTTCAATGTTGCATTTATTTGCGCTCCATAGCCCACAGTCCGCACCACCTCAAAGCACTAGCAATGCTCGGGAATGGAAAGCAAAAAAAAAAAATTAATTTGAATTTACCTGATCGCGCACCGCTATCACAAGAATTAAGGCGTTGGCTTATGCTCGTGTCGAAGCTTCGAAACCTTGACATGTTGGCAATGGACGGTGGGATTACCATGCCCACGCCACTGCCAGTGCTGCTCTGAAGGCGCGACGAGAACTGTGCCTTTCTGGATCGGCCATTTCTGTCGAATTGCGACTTCGATTTCTCCAGCTTTCGCGGCTGACTGTACATAGGTGGTGCCTCCTTTACAGACGTGTTCAAATAGGCAGTCGTTAGGTTTTGCTGATACTTGGGCGAGTTGTCGCGGCTCTTGTTGTGGGTGTTCTCCTTCTTTGTGAGATAGTTCGGGGAGCAGCCGGTGAGAGTGCTGAAATTTGGTGACCTATCTCGTTGCGGTGGCGGCTTGTCGGATAGGTTGCAGTCGAAGCTCCGCGAAAACGTCTCCACATAGCTGTCCTTGGGGGGTTTACGCGCGTCGTACTCGAAACTTCGACTGAAGACCATTCCACCCTTCACCACCTTGTTGGAGTCATACTTTACGGGATTGCTGCTGGTGGTGATTTGAACACGAACTGCAGTGTCCGAGCGCTCGTACTTTGCTTTTGAGTCCTGAAACGCTGGCGGCGGCGAGAGAATTGGTGTCACTGGCGGCGGCGACTCGGAGTCCAGGTAGGTCTTCACGGGGAGGAAACCGGGTCTCTCGTTCAGAATACTCGCAATCTGGGGATCGATGATCTTGTAGCCTGGCTTCATGTAGGTCCGCGTGGCGGAGGTGTTTCGCCGGGCCTCATTCCGCGAAATCAGCTCCTCTATCTTGCTGCCCGCTATCTTGGGCACAGCGTACACTGGCTTATCGCGGCCGGTGTTGTCGATCTGTATGACACGGATCGTGTTCTTAAGGTTACCAGCACCGATACCGCCATTTTGGAAGGAGTCATGACGCAGGTAGTTGCCCTTTCGATTGTGGCTGCCCGGAGAGTTTTCGTCGTTGATGCGTTTTGTATTGACCTGCACCCAGCCGGATTTGTTGAGGAATATCTCATCGCCGCACTTCTTCGTGGAGCGGTTTTCACCGAAGAGATATGTCGGCTTTTGGGAGCTTGACGCGGCCGACGTCTGACTCAGGCTGTGATAGTGCATTTTTCTGGCTTCCAGCTTTTCGTTGAAACTCCGTGTGGAGGCCTCCAGGCTCTCGCGCCGTTTGGCAGCGTACAGTTGATAGGACGTGCGGTCGGAGTAGGTCGAATCCTTTACATTGTCTTCGGGGGTGGTGGTTATAGACGAAGAGGCGGGGTAGGCCGATGAAATGGGACGTGAACGACTCCGTCGTTTTTTGGGAGGTAACGCCGGCAGGGGTAGATTTGAGATATCAATCTTGTCGGGAACCGACGATCGGTCGTTCGAACTGTGGCGGGAGTCTCTCGTCAGGTGGCTATCGTCTGTTGATGCCGCTTCGCTCGTGGAGTCTATGCAGGAGTATTCTTGGCGGGAGAGGGGCGGTCGTTTTTGTAAGCTGCTTCCAGTTGCGTCTGTCAGAGGATCACTGAAATTACAAAAAAAAAACAATACTTGAACTGACCGAAGTGTATAAGGTGATTTAAGATTGCTCCAACCCCTCGCAGCTTGACATGATATCTGCTTGGAGAGCGTAACTCTTGAACCCTGCACACATGATGTTGTGGCAGTTCCATTGTAAACAGACTGGGAGGGATGCCGAAGCATGTCATGTCGGAATATTGTCATCTTGTTGTACCACCAGTGACACTGGTCAACCTGCACATGACATCTGCCCGGGTGTGAGCTATGGGGTCAGAAAAAAAAAAATCCCCAAGCACTCGAAACAGCAGGGATAATGACAACATTGACAACAAAATGTGCTGCTGTGATGTTAACAGATTCGCCTTGATATCTTCTGCACACATCATCCCCACTCGGCCGAATGCCATTCATAAGCAACACGACATGGGTGGAATATGTGGAGGCACCCTTGCCAACGTTCATTAATCACAATCTTGCCATCTTCCCATCGATCAGAATGTCAAGCAGAGCGGCGGCGGAAGCAAGCACGATGGTGACGACGGATATTAATTTATGGGCTTTAGATGCACATGACATGAGATAGCAGTGACCAATGGCCTGGTGCAACAATTGTGGGAGCTCCTTGTGGTGAGCTGAAAAGGCAACCGCATGTAATCTGCTCATAATTGTGGGGAGGTTTATGCATTTTACAATCAACTGGGAGATGTCGGTGGAGGCATCCCACACACCCACCACTGGAGAATATCTAAGGGGTGACGATGGATGTGAAATTAGACATAAACAGTTGATTTAATTGATTGGTATGCTCAGACGCGGTTATCACTGACTGCCACGTCAAAATTACGATGCGCTTGTGTTCATTATGTAGTCGAGCAGATTTCAATGAAATTTAGCAGAAATACCACGACATGGGTATGCCAGCTATGAACAAAAGCAATTGTTTCAGGTGACTGATGCGCGCGACCAGATCTATTCTGGTGTTAATTGGAAAACTATGAATGTCCGATAGTGGAATTTCGCTTGATTTAGATGTGTGTTCAACAATGAAAGATATATAGGCTTTTGTGGCTTTGTCAATTTTCAATCATTGCTTGCGGAATTAGGGTCAGATTCTTATAGTCTTTGAACTTGCTTGCGGAATTAGGGTCAGATTCTTATAGTCTTTGAACCTTCCAAAAGTAAGCCAACAAATTTGCCCACATTAACTTAATTTGTATTTTTCCGTATAGGGACGAGGGCCAAATATTTGTTTTATTATAAATACACTCGTATGAACATTAATGTCAACACGCAGGTTACCTTGTGAAGTCCAATCCCTCGATATATGAATATACGATATCTAAGCACAGAATCCAAGTCCAAAGAGTGGATTAGAAATGTTTAACACGTGCATCCTTGTACCCACTCCTGTGTACAGTAATTCCTCCGACGTCTACAGTAATTCCTCCTTCATGCCTACTTAAATTTTTTTCATGCATCTTAAGCATGAATAAGAGGGAATTCATAGTGAGGTTCGATTTTCAATGGGCTTTTTCTGACAGCTGACATGTGACTCCTATCAAACTGCTTCATAATTTTTGTTCAGTATTGTTTGGCAAGTCATCATGGAAAATGTCGCATCACAACAGCGTTTCCATGACGTAAATCAGCCTTTTGTGAGAATGGGTTTTTGTGGGATTCATGCATACAGTGCGCATAATTGACCGTAAGCCACTATTGCCAGCAACATTCACAAACTCGAGTAACAGTTGACATTATTGGATGATACTTGATCAGTTATCCAGCGCGTAGCGGCTTTAGCAGAGAGTGTACGCGAAGACCAGGGCGAATCTATGTGTTGGCGTATTCGATTCGAAAAAAATGAAGCATTCAAAATTCAATTTGTGCAAAAATTTAAGCCAGGGAGCTTGAATTTGCGTCATTTTTACAGTAGGAGAACTCTGGAAAGTTCAAGAGTCTGGGAAAGCTCAATGAAAATTCGGTGTTTTAACGTGAAATTTTTGTTCAGTTCTGAAACCTATTTCTGGCTCAATGGATACGGTATGGTTTATAGGCTTCTGAGTCCATGGTCCATATTTCTTCAAATATTAGCCGAGCCGAGGTCTCAGCTAGCTCTGGCTTCAACGGGACTATAGCGTGTAAAACAATGGACTAGTACAGAAATCATTATGGTGAGCACTTAGATTCACATTTTGGCTGCCTAGATCGTGCGATATCTCACGTTTGTACGATTTTATCTGAGAATATGCAAAGTCTTCCAAACGGGCCACCTCAGATATAGTCGTGGCGCACATTTAAATGATACCATTTTCGAGAAGTAAATGTAAGTAAGTAAATGCCACGAATAGTTCTTTTAAAAGATAATAAAAATCGTATGTTCACTTTCAAATTTATGTGTCGTATATCACATTATAAATCAAACCCCGCGATGAATCAACTTTCATCATCAGAGGACGCAAGATGTCTTCAAAAGAAATTTAGCTCGACATGACACCTTTTAAACGTGTGTTCGTTTGGCACAATCAGATAAGTGTTAGGATAGAGCACTCACCTCAGGGTGACTGAAACGAATGATAACTTCAGCGTACAGACTCTGCGCAATACAGACGGATCAGTGGATTCAGGCCCATTGAGGCGGCGTTCGTCATTAGCCATAAGCCTATACCCAAACAAGCTTATAAGGGTGTACCACCGAAGAACCCCGGACCGTCACCAAGCCAAACTTATAAAAGAAGAACAATTAGCAACACCCACAGCAATGTGGCAAGCCAGATGGAATGCCTTCACAAAAGGTAGATGGACGCATGTACTCATCCTCGTCATCGAGACCTGGATATCAAGATCCGCAGGGGAGTGTAACTAATTTTGAAATTTAAAAAATTTTGAATTCTGAAATTTTAAAATTTTGAATTTTTGAATTTTTAAACTGGAAGGAAGTATGCTCATTCATATGGTCGCCAAAAACCACTTGTGACAAAAACAAAAAACACCGTGAAGGTCAATACATCATATAGGGAATTGATTCCTATGAAGAAAGCGATTTTTTTATAATTGGCGCACGCTAAAGCGATTGTTTAGTACCCTTAAATGACTAAGTCACAGCACGGGCGAAGGGATAGAAGAAGAGGGGGAAAGGAGGTACCAGTGGACATTGGTCTTAAATGCCTGTGGATTGTAATGAGGGGGGAAAGTTGGGTTGGGAAGAGCGTTCTATATTCGAGTGGTGCGGCTGAAGAACGACTCTCTTAACTTAACTGTACGTCCGAAGGTGGGTTTAAGGATGAACGGGTGGCCATTCCTAGCGAAGGGGAGGAATGCAACTGGCTAACTCATTAGATCATTTTTCGTTAAAATAGCGATAAAATAGTGATAAAGACGGAACATTTCGTCAGTGTTCTAGCGAGTAGATTAACTTCGCAGCATTGGTATTACCAATGTGACCTCTCTGTACCTACCATCTAGTAGGTGCAGAAAGGTGTTTGGAGCTCCAGACCAGATAGGAGCATTATACTCATGTTTTGGGGGGATGTACGTCTTACATATTGAATGCAATGTTTAATTCCCCCACCTAGGACGTTTAGTAAATCAACAGGGAAATAGATTCAGTCGCCCCTTGTGGGTTTAAGACACTGGCGACTTGAGAGCTGAGTAATTTATTTCGAAATCAGGTGAATCTAGGATTCAAGAGGCAGTCTTCAGAGGCACACAATTAAGTCCCGCCCTGTCGCCTCTTTTCTGAACATTGCTTCTCCCAAATCAAATGGAAATTATTGTAACGCAAATTAATTCAACCAAAAGTAAACACACATTGTGTACAGTGAGTCTCAGAATTGATCGCATATTTACAAATATAACAAAGTCAAGATATTTTCCTATATTTCTCAAATATATTCCTTCAGTCTAAAACAAAAACATAATCAACTTGATTAGAAATAGTTCTAAAAATTGTATTGTTTGTTAACCACAAAAAGTGTGATTTGATTAATATTGCGAGTTTGACTTGCTGCGAGGCAACATACTGTTCTGACACTTTGTGTGGCATCCTTTTGCACACAAAACATTTGTTACTCTTCTCGACATTGAGTGTAAAATTGTGGAATTGTAAGGGAAGCTTATGCCATTGGATTTGTACCATTGATGACAATTCGTTTCGTTTTTTAGTTGCAGCAACAACACTCTCAGGTTAAGGTTAAGGTTTACATGTTATGGTGGTCACTCCAGAATTTCAATTCCATTACATTTCAGTCGATTTTTTGTCGATTTCTCTGAGTGTTTTGGATGATTGTTAACATTCGAAATCGATTTATCCCATTTTTGCAGACTGACCCTAGAGTAGCCATCGATGCTCTTGAATTTGTTCACTCCTTTGAACACACATGTACCCCCAAAAGCATACGACTACCATCATCAAAAGTGGCCGTTCTTTAACAACCTTTTGATGATAGATGTTGTTCATTTTTTTCCGTCCCATTCACCACAATTTAATTCGATTTCGTTATTCTTTTCTCATACCTAACCAAATCTCCCCAGTTCAGTCTTCTTCTGTGTATGATTTTGTAAACGCTTTAGAAGGAATACGCCTTAAGGTCAAATACGCAAAAATATGAAATATATGATCAAATCTGAGAGTCACTGTACATTACAGTCATCGTGCGAGTACATCATTTTTCACGAAAAGAAAATTTAACTAGCACCCGAGCATATTCCCAGTGAAATATCCTGCCAGTAAGCTCAATTGAAGTATTCCAGAGAATCATCAAAAATATCCTTGGCCAGGTCCTTACATATCGTTAGTCCATTCCGAAACAATAAACGTCTGCACTTGAACCATAATTCAGATTCGTAGTTCAGTAGTTCACTTCTTCTCTGAATACGGAAACTTGTTTGAGTCCCGGAAAACAGTTGGGATCATGGGTTTTGTTCGCGTCCTCGATTAGGGCCTCCATCGATGTTTGCGCCTCTCGAGAGCATAACCGTAGGTGGTTGCCTGGATTCATGTAAGCGCATGCTCCCTAACATTTCTATCCCCGGAATTTTTGTCTTAACAGAAAATATTGTTTCGAACTTATCAACTTACATACGGGCCAATAAACTTACACCAAACATCTATGGAACTGTGCTACGGCTCAGAAATGAAAATCTCTGTGACATCTAGGGGGAAAGCGATGACACTGCAGAGGATTCCTCTGTCAAATTTTTGGCGCGGACATGCTGACAATTGATATTGAAGGTTCATTTGCACAACAGCGCCATCTGGTACTAAATTCGGTGCACATATGTTTAAATTTCACTTCAATCGTCTCTACCACCTTGGAACCGTGCCCATCGAAAATTACTCCTCAGTCACTGACAGTTATCACAGTGTAACAAGGGACTCATTTACAGGACATCATAGCCAACCATCAAAACGCCACTTCGTAACAAAATCAGCACAAAAGAACATTTTTTTAAGCACTCGTCATAATGTCCCAATTGAAGTCTGAAATCATCATCAGATGAAGTCATCCACCCACATCCCTAGTCGTGGTCACTGCCTGCCTCTGCCATTGAGGGGGGACGTTTTCAAAAGACAAGAACAAATCTTCATCAAAACAGACACTCCGCTCCATCCGTTGAATCTGATTGCCATTGGTTTCACTAATAACCCCCTTGGGGACATTAAAAGAACCAAGTCGCAACCGCTCATCCTCGTCCCTTCCTTTACCGCTCCGACATCTAAAGCTAAAGCACACGTTTCCGCAATGGAGCGGAACTTGAACTTAAGAAAATAGATGTCCATCCAGTCTCCCTTAACGGCTTAAATGACTTTAATTCGCCTTTGCCCACTAAAAGGGACGCAACTATCCACTGAAATGACATCAATTAACCTACTCGCGTACTCCTCTGTGTTTCACCGCTGTCCAGCAAGGGTGGACAGGGGGGACGGGGGAAGGGGAGTGATAAATGTTGAAACAAAGGATCAACAACCATTTTCCGTACTCGCTTGCTGCTGTAGGTTCAAATGCTAACGACCCACGAACGGAGGAAGACATCGCCTCACATGAGCGCCCTTAGGGATCACGAGTTAGACGCCCTATACCACTCCGTCGCGGCCTCTCTCCTCCAAGTTAACGCTCCCGGGTTTTGTTTATATGCGAATGTAGGGAGTAGTGATTTTGTGGTCATCACCATCAACTCTACCACCGCTTTGAGTGCTTGCTCCTCTCATGCTCCCTCCCTCGGTGGCTACGAACTTTGTTTCCGCGCAAATGTAACCCCCGCCCCAATGTCGGTGCTCTCATTTTTCATTCCAAAGATGAATCCCATAAAGTTTCTGAAAAGTTTGCGACTTTTTTTTTCATTTTTAATGACAGTGCCAACATCTCTCGTCGTTGGTTGGCAAAAAAAAAGGCTACGCGGCCGTTCCTCGTTTCCCTGTGCTGTCTGTCAGTCAGTGTGTATGCCGCCTGGGTGGGTGGGTGTGTTGCTGCCTTCCACCTTCTTGACTTTTATGCTCGGGTGATGATAGAGCGCGGATGCCTCGAACGGATGTAGTCCCTTGGCGATGTGTGTAGTGTTTCGAGGGAAAGAAGAGCAATCGCAGACAGCAGTCGGTAAGTAATTACGTGGGCGAGTGCAGAATGCGGATGGAAGTGGCGGTTGCGG
This sequence comes from Eristalinus sepulchralis, assembly GCA_944738645.1. Taxonomy (NCBI): domain Eukaryota; kingdom Metazoa; phylum Arthropoda; class Insecta; order Diptera; family Syrphidae; genus Eristalinus; species Eristalinus sepulchralis. Next base: position 30,560,355 of record OX122885.1, on the reverse strand, counting down.
CGTAGAATTCGGTGACGGTGAAGAACGCCTTCGACGTCTGAGTGGGATGCTCAGGAGGCAAGGCCACTGTTGCCGAACCAAATGTACGCCCGTGAGTTTTATTCAGGAAGTAAATAAGGCTATTGACTTTTCACCTAGATTTACTCCACGCCCTATGTGTGTGCGGAGTGTGGCGAACTTATGGCTGTGTCGCGTACTCAGGACATTTAGTGAAAGGCTCACTCTGATGGACGCTTAATTAGATGTGCGACACAGAGATTTACTGCTGTTCGGCTGTTGACTCTCGAAAGCCTTTACGTCACGACCAACTTCTTGTTGGTGGTTAATGCGGCATGGGCAGGTCGTGGAGTGAAAGGATTGCTTAGGAAACGTCCCGTGATACCTCAAATGTCAAGGACTGTTTTTCAAGAAGTGCCAGCGCCGAAGGTACAACCAAACATTTGTCTTTATTGAACTTCTTCCGTTCCCCAGTGTTGCCTCAGTTACTTCCTCCATCTAATAAATCGCCCTTCGCATCAGATGGAAATCATTCAGTTGGCTCCGAAGTGCTTTACAGCTTGTTGGTTTTGAAATAAGTTTTCTTGAAACTTTTCGTTCTACAGTTTCGAAGTTATTGAAAGAAATTGATGGGAAGTTAGAGGCGTGCAGGAGATCCTTCTAACAATCGGGTCAAGGTAAGAGTGTGATCTGCTGTTAAGCTCATCACTGTACCATGTTCAACTGGCCTGTAGATTATTGTCCATCACACATGAACTGGTTTTCATCGGAAACCTTTTGAGGCTTTGAAAGGTGAAAAACCTTAAAAACTAACACTATGATATTGTTAACGGAATTCATCGGAAGTAGACGCATAGTTGAGGCGTTGGCTATACACTGATTAGTCTTTCCGTCAGCTAAAAGAACTGTTCTTTCTGGTATAGACTCAATGCTCAAACAAAGCTCGGTTAATACCGTAAAAAATAAGGGAAAAATTCCAGGCACATTTTTATGAGACACATGTAGTGCCAATGTAACTGCTTCCTAGGACACGCACGATGTGAACATTCCAGTGCTTAGTCAACTTACTGACAAATGAGTAGCACGTTGGGTATATTTTGCTTTATGACTGTCTGACTGTGAGAACGAATGAGAATACCCTTGCTGCCATTTCGTCTTCTTAATCGCCACCGTTTGGAGGGATTGAAGCAGAATCGGTTAAAATGGGTCTGGTCTACATCGGCTCCGCGGTAAATAGGGACAACAACATCAGCACCGAAATCAAACGCAGTATCACTCTTGCCAATTGCTGCTTCTGTAAGTTCAAGAGGCAATTGAGTACAGGAACCCTCTCTCGAAGCACTAAATTGGCTTTGATCATCCCAGACCTCCTTTACGGCGCGGAAACCTGGACGTTACTAAAAGCTCATGAGGAAGCTCTTAGTTTTTTTGAGAGAAAAGTTCTGTGTCCGATTTTTGTTTCTGTTTGCGTTGATGGCATCTGGAGGAGAACATTTAACGACGAACTGTACAGCGACATGCGGCTAGTCCAGCGTCTTCGGATACAATGCTTAAGATGGCTAGGCCATGGAGAGCGTATGGACACCTCCGCTCAGGCCTGAAGTCTTCGAATCTGAGCCATTGGGACAACGCAACAGAGGACGGCCTAGGCTAAGGTGGCGCACACATGTGGAGAAGGACCTCAACCAACTTGCAGTGCGCAATTAGCGGCAGCTTTTGAGAGATTGTGCTGGCTGGAGAGGCATGTTGGTTGAGGCCCAGGTCCACCCCGGATTGTAACGCCACAAGAAGAAGAAGAATCGGCATTGTTTCAATCTGAATTCGGAGATTGATATCCCTAGAATGTATGCCAATAAGGACCCCTGGTTCCTCTTCCATCCATCCCTGATGATTCGCAGAGGACTGTCCAGGGACTGTGAGTCGGATAAGCTGTTAACCCATGTAGGATCAAAAACCTGAGTAAATACGGCTTTCCATCCTTGGCAGTCACGGGCACACTGTTTCCAGTCATCCAGACCAGGTTTGGTCACTTACGTTCGCGTTCACTTGGTCTTTATACCGTATGTTCGGTCTTTCCTTTCTCATCCAACCTGTATGCTGGGATTCGTAGACTTTCTTGGCTCGGGTGTTCTGGCCCATTCGCTCGACGTGGCCGAGCCAGTGAATTCGACGATATTTTGCCTTCCAAACTGCATCCATATCCTGGTTCAACGTGTAGGGTTTGGGGATGTGTCTTCTCTTCCATACGGCTTCCTCACCAACAGGATCGTATGTCCTTTGTAGAATTATTCTCTCAAAGGCCCCAAAATTTCGCTCAGCCCTTTCGCTTATCGCCCAAATTTCGACCCCGTATAGCAAGACTGGCAGGATGAGCTTCTTGTCAATCTTGGTTCTTCGCATGTGGAGTCTTCTGCCTGCTTAGAAAATTCAAAATTGCATCGGTTGCCAAGGGATGTAAATATGTCCTTTACAGAGTTTCCGTTCGCTTCGAAGCAGATAAACTTCTTAACTAAATTAAAAGTTTAGCTTTCGATGGTGACGGTTTGTGATGGTTGTGTGGTGTGTGCCTTTGATGCAATTCCATCAGGTAAGCGACTTCTCGGCAAATCCAGGACTGGGTGGTTGGATCAAATCCATAAACTCGCCTGTTTACGCTTGGGAATGGATTCTGATGAGTTAGAGTCGATGGCGAAGGATCGAGCGGCCTGGAGGGCTCTCGTGCGTGCACAACCCCCGCGACCTCTTTAGTGGAGCATGAGGGTTAAAGATGATGATGATGATGATGATGATGATGATGATGATGATGATGATGATGATGATACTGATGATGATGATGATGATTATGATGATTATGATAATGCCTCGTTCTTGCCCTGTAACAGTATCTCAAAACAAAAAAGTTGTCAACTGAACCCCAAGTTAATTTAAAAAGATCTGTCGATTGTTGTGTGGAAACTGCCCCTATTTACGCCACTAATTACATTGCTCACATGCATACAATAATCGCAAGGTCAAGTGCGAGGAAATCGAAATCACAAGATCAGGCGACATGAAAAGTTTGACGCACGTGTCGGATGGACGAGTGGTCACAGTGAAACCATAAAGGTTTCGTTCTTTGGTAACGATTCGGTTTGATACAAATGAAAATCGAGTTGATACACAGCTTGTTAGACTCTCAGTCAACCCTATGTTGGTTAAGAAAGTTTGGGTATCAGCGGATATCAGATTGGCGTCCATGTAATTTGAGTAAATTGGAGCGTCGCAAGGGAAAAACCGTCCACATGTGCAGTAAGTGCACCAAGTTCAGGGTTTGGCGTATCCTTTAGCCAAGTGCTGACGCATAGTCAAGCCGATCTGGCTTAGTTGCAACAGATAAGAAAACGAAACCCTGTCCGTGGGAGTAAAACTTTCACATGCTCAGTTGTACTTGACGACCTACGGCTCGTTTCATTGTTTTTAATTATTAACCATGTTGTCGGCAGTTCCATTTTGAACCTTGAACCTTAAAAAATTAAAATTTGGCATAACGCGTCATTGGCAATGAAAGACATTAATGATGCATTAGTGAATATAGATGGTGAACGAACGCACGAGTGGACGTTGGTTTTAAAAGTTCAGTTCGTAAGATATCAGCCTTAAAAATGAGCCAGATTGAAATTTTAGTTGACATCCAAAGTACGGGTGTATCCCCGATTGATAGTAAGTCTCTCATTGGAAAGGTTGTACCACACGAAATAGGATACTTTAATCATTTTCCAGTAAATCAACAAAGTGACCGCATAATTGACACGTCAACGTCAAACGTCAAATGTCAAAGAGCAATTTTTTTCCCTCTCAGGGGCACTGGCTGAGTTTGGGCTGCGGTTTGCCTCCTTCATACGTGTTAGTGTAATTTTTTCTCTTTTCACTTTTATGCCGCTGGCCCTTCACAAGAAACATAAAATCTGATGAAATAATTTAATTCATGCCGAGCCAGCATCATAGGCTGCTTTACCCCATTTGTGCGCTCAACAGTGAAATTTCATCCCACAATTTATTCCAGCTGAGCTGATAAGTCCCTACTTTCAATAATAAATGCAATTATGTCTCAATTAAAACATAATATAATTGGAAAAAAACAGGACGAAATTGATTCCCTTTCCTCCCCTCCAATCACGAAACAGAACGACTGTGATGGATTGCTTCATTTGGAAATATTGAAATACAATTCAATTGAATGAAACGCCATGGAACATGGTTATTCCTCTGTGCACTAAGTCAGTCGTTGTTAAAAATAGGAGCGAAATGAAATGAGAACGACGCACGGCATAATCTGCGTGTGTATTTATGGAGGGCGTTCTTATGGAGATTATGTGGCGCGTGTGCTTGAACACACACCGCCTATTGTTGAAGGAAGGAAAACAAGGAGGAGGACGTCGTCGTATTGGTTTGTTTTAATCGGCCTCGAATTGAGTAAGATTGATTTGAAATATGCGCGGAAAGAGCTTTTGATGATTTGATTTTCATTGAGAAAAAATCTCTTCATCAGGATTTTCGGTAATTTGCTCGATGCGTTTTTCCACTGAAAATAAAATGGGACCAATCGGCGTGACATTGTTTAAGGTGATTTCTGTTGTATGAAGGGTTGGGTTTACTCTGAAGTTTTCAGTCTTTTCTTTTCCGGATAGCTGTGGAGAAGTCTTGGAATGTCTTCATTTGACGCGGGGATATATAGTATCCCCGTATTGAACGAATACTCTATTTCACTGTACAATGAAGACATAAATAGAAAACCTAATGAGAAATTCATTTGTAGTGTTAACGTTCCTCCATTTCTAGGCATTTTTGCGGCATTTGAGGGAATGCAAAGAAGGATTCCACGGGGTTGTAAAATTTGTGTTGCAATTTGATTTCTATACTCAGCATTTCAACTTCTAAACAAAGCTAAGGGGTTGTTCATCGTAAGGTTTGATTTAGAATGTAAAATAAAACACAGAAATGTAAAAGTTAACTTAAAAGTTTTTATTTTATTTTTAAAGACCATTTCATGGCAATTACTTTTTGAAAACGACATCAAGAAAATATCGGCAAAGTCAACGTCTGAGGTGGTATTCGGAAGGTAAAAATTAGGACTTTATACATCTCCACAGGAAATTGTCTAAAGGTGTGATATCTAGCGGACATAAATTAAAAAATGCAATTTTGAGGCTCCTTTTTGAAGTGGTCATCAAAAGGTTTTGATGCATTGAAAGAAGATCTTATAAGCACTACGGAAAACAAAGCTCTCGGATTATTTACTTAGAAGACCCATGCGACACAAGATTCGCAAAACCTGCTATCAACGGTTTTCGCGATGTCGATTGACCGCCTCGGAGGTTTGACGCATTTGCATTATTTTCTTACAGATCATGAAGGACCAATGATTTTTTCCAATGATACGGAAACGATTCAAACACTTAAGGCCAATATGATTCAAGTAATCGGTGAGCGGCTGATGGTTGCCGTGGTGTAGTGTGTAAGTGCGGTGACTCACACGACAAGGTCCCAGGTTCGATTCCCAGTCTGAGCACCTAAGCTTTTTTACGACACCACATCTTTTGAGTTGCTGACAACACTCAAAGAGTGATTAAAAACTATAAGTCCTAGTCAACACGAGTAGTTGATGCAGAATCTGGACCCTAGTCACTTGTTATCGCCACAATTACACAATTATTATTTTTTTTTCGTAAGCGGCAGTCCGAAACCCTCAATAAAGTCTTCGAAAATATGGGTGACAGAATGAACTCTTGAGATGCCATACGCGACAGCTTCTTGAAAAGCTGTGTATTTTGCATTTAATGGGAATTTTTGTTTTCACTAAAAAGGGAACATTTAATTCTGTTTATTGTGGTTTTTTTAAAGAAGCTTGTAAACTGTGTATACGGTTTTGGCAAAGACTAAAGCAAGTAAAAGGACCTCAGTCGTTGATGTTAATACACAAATAAGATTGGAAATCCCCCCACTTGCGACAGAGTTGTCTTTAACAATAAATAGGAAGGAGACGTTATCGGTAATTAAATGTATAAAAGTCTGTTTTTTGGAATGGAATACAACAAATATTTAAATTGACATGAAATTTAATTTATTCGAAAAAAAATCTTCTGGCATTACGATTAAAATATTATTTTTGGCCTATGAGCGCCACAGTTTTTGCGGACTTAGTTTAAATTGAAGCAATTTTTTCGAGAACTTTCTCCTACATTTAAGGCAATATTGGCAATAACGCAACGAATGTAGTCCTCCGAGTGGCCAATCGTTTCGAGCTTACATTTTCAACACATGTTTTTTTTTTCATATCCACATGTATTTGTTTATTGTTAATTTTTTTCTAATTCCTTAAATCTAGAAGTAAAAATACTTAATCTAGTCACAAATTAGCGTACACATGTCCCTACATGTCAAGTGGACTTAAATTGTACAAACTTACAGGACAATTCACTAGTCCGTAATAATAAACTATTCGATTAACAAACGTTTATTTCAAGACATCAATTGTGGCACGAGCTGTGTGATATGTTGGACCGTCTTTTTAAAATCACACTCCCTGCACACTGTGGGTATTTAATTGAGGAAAGAGAAGAAACTTTTTTTCTTCTTCTTTTAATGGCGCTACAGTCCAGGTCAGATCTGAGCCTCGACCAAGATGCCTCTTCCTTTTTAAAGACCTAATAATAATAATAATAAATGATTGGCACTACAACCCACAACGGACCAGGGCCTAGCATCTACAACAACTACTGCGTGTTGTGCGTGCTACTGTTCTCCCATGAGTAGAAGGGACCCACATACAGTTTTTCGCCGACTTCGAACGACGAGATTAAAGAAGCTTTCCATAGACAATTGATACTGTGGTGGTGCCGTGAAAAATGAGAGGTGTCCCGTCCGGGAATCGAACCTAGACTTTCTCCGTGGCGGTCGACGCACTTACCCACTACGCCAAGGCATCCACGTTTTTAAAGACCTACGGACGAATTACCCCATCAATTCATAAGGTTCATCGAACTGTCAGTTGCCATGGATGTAACGGTATCTCAACCTACGCTTGAGGATTATCATTTCTCCAAACATTGCAGTTTTGTTTCTTCATATTTCCATTTCGGATCCAAATTGGGATCAACGGAAATTTTGTTTGGGGCAATTTTTTCAGAATTTGAAAGTGTTGTTCAGGCATCAGTCTATTCATTATGAACGTGAAAATACCAAACCAAACTAAAATAACTTGCCAGCTGACAAAACGACGAGTTGAAATAGTGATGGCAACTTAAAGTTCTATATCTCTAAAAACTCGTTACAAAGATTGAAATGCGTTCGCAAATGTAGTTCAGGAGATAAGCTTGACTGAACTGAAAGAAGTAAGAAAAAAATTATGTAGCAGGCAATTTAAATTCGCACATTAAACTGATTTGAAGTTCACGGCTTGGTAAACTTTCTGTCGTTCAGTTCCAGAAAATATTTTTTTAACACTGTATAAAAATTAAACTTTTCCTAATTTAGTCTTCATTCCCGACTGTCCGCAAATATTTTAACTCTGTCATTTCTTACAATTTGGTATGTCAATAAAAAAGGTGGAACTAGACTGACAAGAAATCTCGCGTTCAGATTCGACAATAAATTGTAGGTCCCCTTAAGGTGTAAGGGAACACGAGATTTTGTTAAAGAAACTACCCTGTTCCCTTATGGACCGGATTGCCACTCGCTAGGTAAAATTTATCTATCTGTGTCCGATGACTCCTATTGACCACCTACACTGCAAGCGGATTTCTGCACTATATGAACCCACTTTATGGTGATGATAAAGGGTGATTTTTTAAAAGCTTAAGGATAGTTTGAAAAAAACACATAAAATTCAGAAAAATTCATGAAATCTTTATTTGAGTCGACAGTACGGTCCATATAATTTAATGTTTGAAGATAGCTTAGTCCAATTTGGGCATACTCTTTCCAACATTTCGGCCGGTATCTCACGAATAAATGCTTCAATGTTGTCTTCCAATGCGTCAATTGAAGCGGGCTTGTCTGTATAGACATAAGTTTTAACATAGCCCCACAGAAAATAGTCTAAAGGCGCTAAATCGCACGATCTAGGCGGCCAATTGACCGGTCCCAAACGTGAAATAGAATGTTCACCGAACTCGCCTCTCAATAAGTCTATTGTTGCGCGTGCTGTGTGGCATGTGCCACCGTCTTGTTGAAACCACATGTCATGCAAGTCAAGCTCTTGCATTTTGGGTAAACAAAAGTTGGATATCATCTCACGGTAGCGCTCACCATTTACAGTTAAAAGTACGGTCCAATGGTGCCACCAGCCCATAAACTGCATCAAGCTGTGACTTTTTCTGGATGCATTGATAGCTCTTGCAATGCTTCTGACTGAGATTCACTCCAAAATCGACAATTCTGCTTATGAACTGACCATAAAATGGAAGAAGCGTGCGATGAATTTTCTTAACAGAGCACGCATTTTGATAATAAAATTCAATATTTTGCAAGCGTTGTTGTTTGTAGGACGATTTATGGTTAAGTTATAGACCAAACTGAAGATGGTTGACAGTGAAACAAAACACAAAACCTGCGTCAGCTGTTTAAACCAGTGTTGCAAAAAAGATAATAGCTAAAAAATCACTTTTTAATAACGTGGAGCACGTCTTCCAATATTTCTTATGTACAATCGACATAACACGGTGTGTTAAGTTTCAGTCGCACAACAGTTGCAAACAAGAATCTTGAGAAAACACTCCACATCTTGTGGTGATGTTGCGTTCCTTTGATCCATTGCTTTTACTTGCTTCCCTTCTCTTCAGAAACCCTTCTCAAAGGCTTCTAACGACATCCTACGACGTATGTGATTCCGGGATCTTGATGATTTACACTATGAAAAGCGAGAATTCAGCATTTATTCACTTCGCTTGAAACCACTGCGAAATTCCTTCATTAATTAACAGAAGCACCTTTGTCGCGGTTTATACTATAGGAGAGGAAGACTGCTTTGAGTCTGTCAGGTATGCATTTGGAAGCAGTACGCGGAAATACCACAACATCTACCCTCTACATGCCTGAATTATTTTGCGATGTGCTAACACAATGCGGATGTCATTTGATTGTTAGTTGAGTCTGAAAGATGTGGTAAGTTGACAATTCTACCCACCACCAGTAATTTTTGCATTTTTTTTATACTCAGCTTTAATTGTCTCAACATTTCATGATAAAGAAGAAACAGTTTCAAAATCAAGACATAAACCGGTTATAAGAGCGTTCCAACAGCTCTCACAAAAGTCTTGAAAGCGTGGCGCCCTTTTTCTTAACACCTGTAAACTCGTTACAATTGACCAAATGATGCTCCAATTTCCTTAACTATTAAAAAATAAGTTTCATCGAATTCCGTTAAGTTGGTCCTTTCATTCGACTCAGCGAATACATTTTTCAAGTTTGGCAAGAAACAGAAGTTGCTTCAAGTCAAATATGAAGGCTCCGGTGGATGCAGCAGCAGCTCGTAGCTTAATTGGGCGGGTTGACGACAGAGCATTGTAATAGTGGAGGAGCACTTTTTCTTCACCAAAAGAAACGTTTTTCTTGCTTTTCCGCGTGGAATCGGTTCAATGGTTCCATATAGTAGAGTTCTGCAGCCATTTTGCTCTTATTCAGATTCTCGACGTAGATCCCAGGAAAGAGTGGCCATTTAACGGCGGAGCGGTCAATCGGTCGAGGATCACGAAACGACACAGAAGCTCCTTTGGTTCACACTTAAACATCATCAAACTCTTCCATGAAGTGAGATTCAGGGTTACGCTTGTTATCCAGTCCAGCGACAGACAGCTTTCTCCCGTCAAAAATTTCATGCAGGATATGCCCCAAGCGGTTATTTCAGCCAGATTTTCAAAGTGAGTTACTACTCTCCGCTTGCAGAGGGTGAATGGCAACGAAACAGTCGATGTTCACTAGAAATCATCGCTTCCCTCAGCCATCTTTCCAATTATGACTCCATTCTGCCAAATTAACCCAAGTTACCCGCTAGACTGTCAAGACAGATGCATGCACTCACACATGACAATGTCTCGGACATTAAAATAATGTTTGTTGACTTTGGTCCAATTTACTGAACCGACCCACGCTTTACTCGCCACGTACACACACCGACCCGATGCCAACCGAGATATGCGACTCTCTCCGCGAAGTGCCCACTCAAGCCATCAACGGCACGTCTTGTCTCTATCTACTTTGTTTCAGTCGACTTGAGCTCAGAGACTGCAGCGTTGCGTGGGCTTTGTAACCCCATTCAAGGCACCACACTTGTGGCAATGAACTTCCACACAACTCGACCACTCGTTCTGTGGGTGGCGTTGGTGTGTGGGGTGGAGACGAGTCCAGTGCCGGGTAAACTTTTCATGAAGTTCCCGCCATTAGCAGTCAAATTTTTAAAATTCTCTCTGTGAATTGTCATTCATGGCATGGCCACTTGAACCGACCAGGCGGAGGGCAAATAATTGATCAGACACTCAAGGGGAGCCCAGCTCGCTCCTGGGCAGCCATTCATATTTCATCAGAAATTTATTAGAGAATTATCCGTTTGAAGCAGAGGACTCCTGTACTCCTCAAGTGACCCATTAAAAGTTTGCATGGCCTTTTTGAACGTGCGGGGCCATGGCAGAACAGACGAAGGGCAGAGCTGAGTTGGGGATATCAATCGATTGAAGGCACAGACCATTGAAATGCATTCTGATGAGTTCATTATCCAGGGGGGAAGGACTTTTGAAAATTCAGCACATTCCTCGGTGGGCCATTCGAATTTTAATTCAAGCGGATTTGGATAGGTGCTTGAACATGAAGTTGACAGAATTTGCTATCATTAAGGGAATAAGCCAGAGAGGAGGGCTTCAATGCCCGGTCAACAGATAGTGGAAAGCCATCGCATTTTCATCGATTTCTATTTCGATGTAAAAATCTCCAATTATGCCTTCTGGATGGTGCATTTGAAGTTGGGTGGGTTTTTTGTATTCTGGTCTAAGTTATTGAAGTGCTTTCAACGCCTGCTTCAGTGGCAATATTTTGGTACGAGATTTTAAGCTGGACGGGAAATGTGCATTTTGTTAAAAAAAATTCACGGTCGCTAAATTATGATGCTGTGACTGATAACTTGAATCAGCATTTGGACATGAACAACAAAAAAATACGGACTAAAGACGAAATGTCATCAAAAGAATACCAGATGAGGTAACTTGTATCTTAGAACCTTAGATTTGGGGATGAACCACAGAAATCCAAGATCTAAAAATGGCCAAAAACTCAGAACTCGAAAGCTCAAATATCCCAAAAAACGAAAGTCCAAAAATATAGTCACAAGGCCGGAATCTTCAAAAAAAAAAACATTTCAGAGAGAAATGTAAGAAATGCACACTTTACCCTTTAGCACTACTTTTGTAGGGGGAGGGGATGCTGAATTTGGATAGTGCAAATTTGCAAGTTATTCATGTTTCGCAGAATTGTCGCAGAAGCGTCGGTCAACGCACTAGGTCAAGCTCTAGACTGTGGCGCAGAAGATACATAAGTGTGTCGACTCACATTTCTGAACATTTTGTTTTTCTCGGACCTTTTTTCGAGTTAAACAGGATACACAACGAGTGATAATTGCCTTTGAAAATCACCAAATGGTGATGTAGTCAAAATTTGAGGGGGATCACTTAATTTTATTTAACTAAGCAAATAAAGCGCATGTTACCATCGCATTCCATGATGTCAGATTTGACTTTTCCAGCAACTGATTCAGCAGAAGTTCCATGTATCACTTCATCTGCACCTGAAATGTTTTTGTCCTTCAGAAGCAAAAACCACTTGGGTGAGTGGTTCTATAATGATCTACTTGACCTCAATGAGAAGAAAGTCAATCATATCCTTCGTTTCGTAAGGTTCAGGATTTGAGTTCACTTCAGGATTTTGGACTGGTCTTTTCAGCATTTAGTGAAATTTAACATTTTGGCACTTTCGGAATTTTGAATAGTTCGGAATATTGGAACTTTTTGATTTATTCCGCAATTGGAGATTTTGGACAGTTCGGGATTTGTGAATTTCAGCATTTAGTGCAAGATGAGATTTTAAACAATTCAAAAATTTGATAAATTCTGTTTTTTAGCGGTTTGTGAAATTGCAAATTAAAAAAAAATCGGCATTTTGCCCAATTTAAGATTTTGAACTATTTGCGATTTTGATGTTTTCGGCATTTGTGCAGTTCAAGATTTTGGCCAAATCGGTATTTTGGACATTTCGGCAATTTTGTTCTTATCACCATTTTGTGTATTTTGTAATTTTCGAAAATTCGAGATTTTATGAATTTCGGCATTTCGCGCAATTTCAGATTTTAGACAATTTGAGATTTAGGTCTTTTCGGCATTTTTCGCATTTTGGGATTTTGAAAGATTCTGATTTTGTGTATTCCAGATTTTGCACAGCTCGACATTTCAACCATTTGGGGCACTTCATGATTTTAGATAGTTCATTTGGTACAACTCGAGATCGTGCGCAATTCGAGATTTTCGACAAATTGGTATTTTGGATTTTTGGATTTTTTTCGGCATAAATTTGGGATTTCGTGCATTTCAAGATTTTCCACAATTCGAAATTTTGATCTTATCGATATTTTGCGCAATTCGTGTTATTAGAAAATTTGGGATTTTATGAATTTCGGCATTTTGGCAACGATTTGCAGTTTTATTCTTTTGTGCATTTTACATAAATCGGTACTTAGAGCATTTTGGGCAATTCGTGTTTTAGGACAGTTCTGGATCTTTTTCTTTCCGACATTTTATACAATTCGTGATTTTAGACAATTTGTTACTTCGTGAATTTCGGCATTTCGGCGCAATTCGAGATTTTACACGGTCCGCGATTTTGGGCATTTCATGATTTTGGGTATTATGGGATCTTAAGCATTTCGGAATTTTGGATTGAGGGATTATGACGATTTTTCGCTAATCGGATAGCGTCTAATGACAATTATAAAAACTGAAATGCATCATTACCTCGTAAGATCTAGCATGGAGTTACATTTTTGGAAGAAAATTCTTTAAAAAAAGAAACTCTACAAAAAGGTGTTAGAGAAAACCCATTTTAAGGGATTCTTTAGAGTGATTCAATTTGACTGCAACTTAATTAATACGAGTGAGTCTATGGCCATATATTCCACCTGCAAAGGGGTCACCCGAAACGGCTATACATGCAAAACACAGATTTCTGAGCTTCAGAAACATGGTATTTTTCAATGATTCCAATCTGAACTTTAAGAATAGTACTCGAGTTCGATTGCGAATAAAGAAGACTGACATTACCTTCTAAGCATCCAAGCATTTTCTCGGTGTTAAATGGGTGTGAATCTTTGAATATCAGACTTCACGTACAAGAAGAAAGGGATGATCGAAACTTTGACTGAGAGGTCAAGTGAAATGACGAAACTGTGGACGTCATCCAGGATGAATGACATATTTTCCTTAATAACCTCCTATGTTGGTTAACTATGGTTAATTGTAACTGACTGAATTCAGCTCTGATTTCACATAAACAATGCCACTGCCTGATGAACAGTCTAACTTCACATTGCACGTCCGCAGTCTATACGTTACTGAGGCCGCTCCCCCGTAGACAAATAATCTCCATAAGCGTAGTCGATTCTGAAAATCGTCGAAACGAAAATCAGTATTTCAGCTGAATGTACATAATAAGTTGAATGCGTGTTTCTGATCCGAGCGAATTCAAATCGATTCATCAATACTCCATCTCTGCTTGCCAGGCTTAAATTCGTTTTTCATTTCAACAAGCAAGTGAACAATTTCTGCACCACCCCTCGTGATTCCTGTGAACTTTAGCATCTAAATTCTGAACAACATTCATTTCAGGTCGATAATACTTCAGCGCGGATATGACTGAACCGGCGGTATTCCTCATTGCCGTCGGTCGGTATGCCAAAACAAATTTGTTACCCATACGCCCCGTGTGCCTTCTATTTTCAAAGGATTTACAAGTATCTTCCGCAAAAATATGGCAGCGCACATAAAGCGAGAAATAAATGCTATTTGGGATTCGTTGTGCAAATAAAACCGAAAAACGATACACCTCCAAGAAAGGGGGCGCACAAACCTCTGCACCCGTGGCAGTACACAATGTGAGTCGTTTGGGTGTTACCCCGTCGGCAAGTAATCCTCTGCCCATCTAACCGTGAATTTATTTGAACGATAAATCACCGAGATCCAGACATTCTACTCACAGGTTCATATGTTTGTGTGGCGACGGGGTTAGTGCATCGAGGGATTTTTTAACGCACACGTTCCTCACTTTTCAATGAATGATGAATCTGTCTGTTGGCACGGAAGCGAGTCTACAGCGGGATGCACCTGAAGACTCTTATCGACACCCAGTTCGGTCCCATCCCGACAAGCGGGGATATTTCATCGATTAATGAAATTGGAAAATAAAAGAAACCTCGGCGGGCCGATGGACCGCTTTGCGATTCATCAAAAACGAGCTTTGCTCCCATCATGCCTGGGTGTGGCTGCTTGTCGAGGAGAAATCATGTTGTATTAATAAAATTTATGGAAAACCTAAGGGATAATGATGATGACAGCGGTAGATGTCTCCGTGGATGTGACAACGGAGCAGTGTGCAGGAGGCTTTCGGGGATATGTGAGTTCATGGCGGAAAGAAACATTAATCCTGTGAATGTTGATTTGGTTTTTTTTTTTGTTTGCTCTGATAAATTGAGAAGCTCTACTCTGTGCGGGAGACTGGCGGTGGGTGCATCATTATTTTGGATATTTGTCAGAAATGACAGAGCACACTTCAGTGGGCTGACGAATAATTGAAATCGCTTCGAGCCCCTATGGTGTGCAGGGGACACTGAAGTGCATATGTATGTATGGATATGGCATGTGAAGAAAACGAGTTCTGGAGAAGTTCTTCTCGACAGTTTTGAAAACCCCACAGACTTCAAAGTTGTCCGTTTTTAACTAAAATCTCTTTTCCGACTCAAAACTATGTTTGTAGATTTTCAATATTCGGATGTTGAGAAGAACTTCAAATCTTTTTGGGGTAAGAATTTTTGAAATGTTTTCATTTGAAAAATCTAGTCGAAAACAATTTGTTTTTGAGATACATTGGAGTAGAAAATGGACTCCATAACTGTACTTTAACTCAAAAAGTCGCAAAATGAAACATTCCAATTATTGCAGACGACTTGTCGACAGATATTACATATTTTGGGTCATGAAAACCGCTTTATAAAACCAGGACACATGAAGAGGGTGAAAGACAGACAGACATGCCAGGTTTGATTCCTCAACTAAGCACCTGACCACCTCATCCTGAGGGTGCTGTCTATGAAAACTTTTCAAATTCTTCCAACTTTTTAACAGTGGCGTGGTACATTGACTCATACGTCAAAGGGTTTGTTTTAAATTCCTGAACTGTTGATTTCGCATTTTTTCAAAGCACCCCCTCTTTGAAGTTGCTATTAAAGCGTCGCCGTTTAGAGTCGGCAACAAATTGTGGGTCCCCTCTACTTAAGAGGGAAGTCGGCAACAAATTGTGGGTTTCCTCCACTTAAGAGGGAACGCAAGCACGCCCAACACGGGCAATTGTTGAAGAGCCTGTGCATTGTCCTTTTGTTCGTTTAAGAAAACGAAAGGAAACGAAAAAAAGGAGATAACAAAATAAATCTGAACTCCAATTCTGAGACGTCATCAAAGGAACATGTTAAATATTCTTAAACTGAGAATCACTTTATCAAGTTCCATTAAGATTCCTATCTCACTTTATTCACACACCTCATTGCAAGCCCCTGCAAGTGGTTGACTCAACACAAAGTCGCACTTAGCTCGATCACCAGCGCCCTTCAAAATCACCATTTTCCTCCCAAAGGATATTCATATGTGCACATTAATCAGCAGAATTACGTCAAGTGAAAATTCAAAGTTTAAAATTTTAGCATCACTTGCGAAAAGGAGTGCTGATGTCGTTCACTGTTCACTAGGGACGGTACACCTCGCCCCCCCATTGCCTAATGATGTGTGAATAAAAAGTGCGTGTGACAGCAATTATACGACGGTGCAGCTAATGTGGAGCAAGGTCCTTAATTCCACCATAACGAGGACGAGAGTGATTCGGCACTTTAATTGGATTTATTCCTTCATATTTTTTTTGGAAACAATTTTATAGTACCCACAAGGGAGCTGCAATTTCATTTCCATCCGCATCTGACTATATTCCTATTATATTTTCTCGTTTCGTGGAAGGTTACACATCATAGTGGTGAAGAGTTCACTTTGCAAGACACACAACAGCGATGATGAGAGCACTTCAAAAGAGTTTGAGCATCGCTCTCATAGTCAAATTTCGATTCCGGATATGTGACAACGGCCAAAGAATTGAAAGGCAGACAATTTAAACTTGGCAACTGGCTGAATTTAGAAACTGCATTTCCATGCAAATTCCAGATATTCAATCCCCTCCAGCCCACCCCGGAATGTGGTCCAGAACCAAAGTCGCACACCCCACCGCCCATTTGTATCGTAAATCAGTGACTTTCCTCTCTATTCCGGGACAAAAAATGTAAATTCTGCAAAGGATTGCCAAAGTGAAATACACAAAAACTGCTGAGTCCTTTTCAGTGATACATCCCTGCCCCTCCCCCCTCCCCCTACGCACACACAAACACAGACACAGAATACAATCCCCAAACAACGACTAAATGGAGCTAAGAAAGAAATAAAAAATAATTTGAATGCGAAATTTGAATTCGTGGACCGTTGGATATAGAGAACCGACTCCCACCCCCGCCCAATGCAGTCAAGCACTCACCATCGCTACTAACTACGGCTGAATTTTCGTCCTTTGTGATGACTTATGCAGAAAAAAACGAACCTCGTCGAATGAAGTGGAAAAGAGAGAATGAAAATCTCGTGATTTAATTCCTGGTCCGTGTTGGAAATATGAATCGAAATGGTTTTATGCGTGATTTGCTGGAGAAGAGAGCAACCAGCGTTGGGGTGCCTCACTTCGGGCGGATGTCTATCAATTTTAGTTTTGAATTTTTCACCGCTCCTCTCGGCAATTTGGCTTGGCTGGTGTGGTGTGAAGAGGGTGGTATTTCGCATTAATGGACCATTAAGTTTATTGTATCCTTGATGATGCTTCTTTTTATGCTCTCTACCACTCCTCTCGATTTTAGTTTGCCTTGGATTTAAGGGTACAATGAAGTAATTGTCATCGCCTTTTGAAGTTGTATGGAGGGGACTGTTGTTCGGTGGTGTGTTGGGGGGCATAAACCTGATGAAGGAGAACACTTTAGGACGGAGTTCAATTTCCTTACACGGACGACGGCTAACGTATTTCGAATGAAAATTTGATGACACTTTGACTAATAATTGGGTGGCACTACAGCACACAACGGACCAGGGCCTAGCATCTACAACAACTACTCGTGTTGTGCGTGCTACTGTTCTTCACGAGTAGAAGGGACTTACAGTTTTTTGCCGACTCCGAACGGCGAGATTTGAGAAGCTTTTCATAGACAATTGATACTCTTTGAGTGTTGTTAGCAACTCGAAAGAGGTGGTGCCATGAAAAAATGCTAGGTGTCCCGTCCAGGAATCGAACCCAAACTTTCTGCGCGGCGGTCGACGCACTTACCACTACGCCACGGCGACCATCAGGGGTAATAAAAGAAAATTCACAAAATTCACAGACAGTGCAAATTTTGGTTGGCGCCACCGTCTGGACCTCAATCAGCATACCTCTCTCCTGGAGAGGAGAGCTACCAGCTAAGACGTTCTGCAAACAGTTCCCTTTGATTTCGCACCCCAAGTTGATTAAGATATTTCTCCACTTGTGTCCGCTGTCTTAAACGATAATGCCCTCTAGTGCGTTGTCTCGGATTCAAAGATTTTTCGAGTCCATATGGCCTAGTCATCTTAAGCTATGTATTCATAGACGCTTGACTAGACACATGTCGCCGTATAGCCTATAAGGTCCTTCGTTGAAGCTCCTCCTCAAGATCCCATCAACGCAAGCAAGAACTTTTCTCTCATAAAGACTAAAGACTCCCTCAACCGCTTGGTTTAACGTTCAAGTTCCCGCGCCATAGACTGGGATGATCACGATGTTGTACAAAGCCAGTTTGGCTCTTCGAGGCTCCATTATTTAATTGTCCCTTAATCCCCATGAAACAGCGACTGACAAGAGTGTTTCTGCGCTTAAACTCGGTGCAAGATAGACGGAGTAGTTCAGTAGCTCAAAGTTTTTGCTGCCCATTGTGACGCTGTGTCCGACATATCGATGTTGTGCATTTCTTGGTGGTGCCAGCCATATACTTTCTTTTGCCAGCAAGCCCTTCATTGACAGCTCTTTATGTTCATCCAACCACGTCAATATTATCGCTATTAGTTGAATGAAATTTTAAAAGATCGTGTCACTGGTGGTGTCTTGTAAATTTGGAATGATTTCCTCGAGAATGACGTTGAAAGAGTTATATGACGTGTCAACTTGCCAGAAGCCTCCTTGCCATTGATGGTCTCGGTCACCTCAGTGCCGACCTTGATGTACCAACTGGTCATCCTACACAGTATGACGCCACACTAAGGAGCAGTCCATGGATTACCAAAATCATGTGTAATCGCATTTCCTTCGTTTCGTCAAATTCTTTTTGTTTTTTACTTGCATTCTTTAGTCTTCGCAAATGCACTATCCGTCGGACAAAGATTTCATGATGGATGCCGAGAGTATTTTAGGGACGACTGTCATTTTCTTCCCTCAGAACGTGAACGAGGATACGACACAACCAAAGAAGTGAACCTGCCATCGTATTTTAAGGCACGTTCTTGCGAGAAAACAAAAACGTACCGACAATTTCTTCTATCTATTTCCATCCCACACAACACAGATAATTTCACCCGTCTCTCTGAACACAGCTTTGCACACCCATCCAGGTGCTTTGAAACACATTGGAGCGTTTGAAAGAGTCGATGAGAACTGACCATGACCCTACTGCTCATCAGCAGTCCCGGGTGCTATGTTCGAAGGACCCAATCCATTCAACCTCAGCCAGAAATATGAAATACTGAGGAATAATGAAACGTGCTTTGCTAAAGGTGTGCTCCATCTTTTGTGATAAATTTTTCGCATGTCTCAGACAATTTAAAAACACCGTGCCAAAACGAATCTTCTCCTTTTGTTGTGAACCCTTCGCCAAGCTGCTGTTCAGCAATTGCGTGACCCATCGATGAAAGTGGGTGAAGGAGTCAAGTCTAGCGTAACTGACTGGGAACCGGTGGGACTCTATGGGGTGGAACACTGTCCTAAAACAGGCAAGCAACGTTGGTTTGTTTATCAGGTCTGTGACCCATTAAGGGTCTGAGCCTGAGCTATAGCTACCTTCCATTCTTGACGGTCCCGGGCACACTGCTTCCAGTTGGCAAGACCAAGCTCATTAGCGTCCGCAATCAATTGATCTCTATACCGGAGATTCGGCCTACCGCTCCTTCTCGAACCCGGATGCTGGGATTCAAAGACCCTCTTAGCTGGAGTGTTGTTTTCCATTCACTTGATGTGGTCGAGCCACTGTAGTCGACGGATTTTCGCCTTGAGAACTACATCCACATCTTGGTTTCCTCCATCCGTCTGCCTCGCAGACAGGACCGTATATTCGTCGCAGAATTTTTCTTTCAAAGGAACCAAGAATCTGCTCTGCCGTTTTGTTTATCGTTCAGCACTCGGCTGCGTATGTGAGTACGGGTAGGATAAGCGTCTTGTCGAGCATTATCTTAGTCCTTCGAGTTAGGAGTTTCTTTTGAAAAACCGAAGTAAAACGGGTTGCCAAGGGTGATTCTGCGCCGAATCTTCAATAAGGTGTCGTTTGCAGAAGTGCAAAGATCGTTTCAATATAATCAATTGTTGTTGTTAACTGTGAGTACTTCCAGCTTTCCCAGACTTTCACAACTTTTAATAAACACACGTAGTTCTGGTCACAACACCTTGATCATCCCTGTCCTGCTTTACGGCGCAGAAACCTGGACGCTACTAAAAGATGAGGAACTACTACTACTACTAAAAGATGAGGAAGCCCTTGGTCTCTTCGAGAGAAAAGTTCTGCGTGCGATTTTTGGTCCTGTTTGCTTTGATGGCATCTGGAGGAGAAGATTCAACCACGAACTGTATGGGCTGTACGGCGGCATGAGCCTAGTCAAGCGTTTACGGATACAACGCTTAAGGTGGCTAGGCCATGTAGAGCGGATGGACAACACTGCTCCGGCCCGAAGAGTCTTCGAATCCGAACCACAGGGACAACGCAACAGAGGACGTCCTAGACTGAGATGGCGCACACAAGTGGAAAAGGACCTCAACCAACTTGGAGTACGCAATTGGAAGCAGCTGGCAAAAGATCGTGCTAGCTGGAGAGGCATGCTGGTTGAGGCCCAGGTCCACCCCGGACTGTAGCGCCATCTGAAGAAGAAGAAGTTCTGGTCGCACCATGCACAGTCTATTCGAGCTTGGAACTCCTTTCCTCCCTTGTAACTGTCCAATGCAAGAGCGGATATATCATGTCTTTGTTCACTTTTCCACATGCCCGTCACCCAACTTATTGTTTACCCGTCTTCTGAATCCGTTCCATCTGTGGTGTCCTTTTGAAACGAGTTTGTTGAATTATGCCCAAGTGCTTGGAGAGTTGCTTGCAATTTCTTAACTTTTGTATTCTTCCAGAGATTTTCAAATTCCTTCTCTGTCAAAGTCACCGTTTGAAATCATAGTTCCTTTGTGGCTTCTGATGTCGCAAGTTGTCGGTCTGATTCAGAAGCATATTCCTTCAAATAAAAGCATCGGTGGTCTTTTTGTTTGCTGTCTGGTTTTAGGACCAAACAAATCTTAACAGAGAACCATTTTATCATTCCCAGTGACTTCCATGACAAGTGCTGCCGTATTTTCTCCTTGCATACACCACTGCTGTCTCCGAAGGAAAAACTTAATTATTGATGTATTGACACCCACAAGCCGGCATCTCATACCCTCATACCCGAATATCGACTTAAGTGGCTCATCCCGCCCCTATGAGGGATACATCTTTCGCCCAGATTCGCTTCAGACAAGTTTTCCTCTTTGCGCATTTCGTTCGATTGTGTTGCTTGACCCCTCGTCCTTCGATCGATAGATATTTGTTCCGACAGAAGCCTCTAGGCGTAACATATGTTTGCAAATGTATGTTCCCGGTACGATGCTTTTTGGTTACTTTTATATGAGGAAGTGACCTGAAGTTGAATTCGATATTTCGAAGGGATTTGCAAGTGCTTTTGCGATAGCTTGCACCAGTTGAAGGAGACTTCGTTTAACTGGTGACTGTATACCTGGTGGCATTGTGAATTTTTTAGTTTCCTTAAAGATTGAAATTGGCTTGTAAGCCCATCTCTGGATTTTGGATTTTATTGCATTTTTTATTTAAGCCCCTCTTTGTGCGAAGGAGATATGGATGGTTTTCCAATCAAATCGGATCATTTTTATCCGTCTGCGAACAGTTTAAGATTTAAGAGTGCTTTAGCGGATTCTTACATTTGCAGACTGCATACTGTCGAGTACCAGGATTATGTCAATCAGCCCTAATTTCTGAACAATAGTAGTTGTCTAGAGTGCTTTGGGTAAAGAGCGAGTCATATTGCTCTTGAAATTTGGCAAGAGGCCCTTTTTTAGATTATTCAGGTGGATCGCAAGCAGCTTTGGTTTGCAAATGACGAGAGGTATGCCTACATTATCAAGTATCTGCATCTTCGTATCGGGTCTGGATAATTCGGCAGCTTTTCGCCTGGGATGTTGGTATGATTCGGCACTAAGCATAGGTTGAGTAGCTCAACTATCTCAGCTTAAGTTGATTGTTTTGGAGTTCAAGGGTTTTGCCTGACTATCCGCAAGGACGAACATATATCTTTCGTTGATACGATATTCTGCGTTCCTTCAGACAGGGCACCACGGACAGATTGGAACAAGCTTCAGTTCTGCGAAAGTTCCTTGGATAGGCTTAAATTTTATTTTCGTACTCCATCAGTATTAGTCTAAAATCGGTCTTTATCAATTGTAGACGGCGAGCGGTTTCAGAGGGAATATATTTAATTGCACACATTTTTGTTGTATAGTCCAGCTATAAGGGTGAGCCGATTAATTTTAGTCGGAATTTCGAGTGTCCGTGAAATACATTGAGATGAAGAGATCAGCCTTAAAACCTTGTTGACCGCCGACTGTTGGCCTTTCTATGTATGTTGATAAAAAGGTATAAGACTTAAGAAGACATCTAGTTTGTCTGGCGGGGAGAGAGATTACTAAAGTACTGCCACTGCATATCGATGCAAGTCGACATTGTTGTATTAGCTATGACCACCACACTCTTAGACATGAAAGTAAAATGGGGATATTAATTGTAAGTCACTCTTTGAAGTCACATTTGACGTGCCAACTTAATTCGACATTTCTTTGTTTCAGTGTTTGACAAATTCAACCATGGCTGGGCTGCGAAATTGAGCGAGCGTTAAGATTGTTGAAGCCTTTTACAAAAATGAGAGTACAAATCAAATCAATGAATTGTGACTTTTCAAAGGAAATCATCCTCAGATACGAGGCACACCTTCACCTCAGTGGATTCGTTGAATGAGAATCCACGATTGACTATTTGAAGTCCGATGTATCCACAAAGGGTAACTGTTTGGGGCAGCTTATGGGCTGACGACGTCATCGGGCCGTACTTCTTCGAAAATGAGGTCGGCCAAGCAGTGACCGTGAACGGTGTTCACGAGATGGTTGAACTCCTTGTGGCCAGATTTTGAAAGTACGGATCTTTACGATATGTCACTTGGCACACAGGCAACGAAACTTTTGGCGCGAGAAATTCAATGACCGTGTCTTACGTCGTGACGACTTTAATTGGCCGCCACATTCATTCGATTTAACAACGTTGGACTTCCTTCTTTGCGTATGTCATTAATCCCAGAACAATTCAAGAGCAATACGGTGGAATTGGGCACATTGACAAACCTTAATTATATCTCAGAGTCATCGAAAGAATGGACCATCGGATACGAGTATGCCATCGAAGCCATGGCGAGGATTCGAGGTCTGTTCAAATTTTCTAATTTCGAGGTCAATTTACTTTCCATTTTTTTTTATTTTGTTATGTTGGTATACTCGTCTCAAACATATGTTTACAGTATCAGCTATAGAGCATATTTATCTTGTTTGTGAGAGGCACAAAAGTTAGACGTGTTTTGCGTGTTCGACTATTTTCTGCTGTCGGAAAAAAATGGATCAAACAATTTTGAAATGTTGACAGTGGCACACAGTGAGTGCACTCTGAGTCTAAAAAAAATGTTAACAAGTGGTACAAGCTTTTCAAAGCAGGTCGAGCAGATGTGAGTGACGACGGTCGTCCTGGACGCCACAGCACGTCAACAACGGATGAAAATGTTGAGAAAGTGAAAAAAAAAAATTTAAAGACAGGCGTCAATTCACTGTTAGAGAAGTTGCTGAAGATGTCAGTATTTCGGTTGGCTGATGTCATGCACTTTTTTCGGATATTTGGATCTTGAAGTGTGTGGAAGCGAAGTTCGTTTCAAAAATGCGAAATTTTGACAAAAACAAGAAACATGTCGCATGAGCTTCACTTAGGAATTGTTGAATGCCGTCAACGACGATTATAAGATTATGATCCTTGCGACTTTTTCCTTTTCCCAAGACTGAAGAGACCCATGAAACGACGGCGTTTTGTGACGATTGAGGAGATACAGAGCGAATCGCTGTGTATCCTCCAATTGAGAGGCGTGAAGCAAAATATTGACATCTAAGGTCCCAAAAACCAAAAGTGCCGAAATTCAAAAATCAAATCCTTAATCCCAAAGTTCAAGTTTCCGAATAGGCAAAATCTCAAAGCTAAGTAAACAAAAAGAACACCTCAGAGGTGGCCATTCTCCAAAACATCTGCCAGATGCCGCTGAAGAACTCTAAGTCGGCGCGCAGTCCAGAGTCACTAGGTTTCTTCATTTGGTGGGGATTACACGCGTTTTTGGGGGGTTTTGGGGATGTCTAGCTTCCAAATTATCATAATTTTCAAGATCTCATGATTTTGGTCATTATTGACTTAGGATTTAGGAATTCTGATCATCATTTGAGTCTCAATGCCACTTGGAACAATGTCTCGCCCACCTTCGAGCTGACACGTCTGAGCCGACCAATATGGCCAACACTGAAGGCAATGGTCTCAAATTGTCTATGAGCCATTGTTCTAGCATGGTCTAGCAAGGTAAAGAGAGCAGATCAGAAAACTAACGCCTGTGCCAGTGATGTAAAGTTCACTCTTAAACAAAACCTTAATTTTCCAAAAAAAGCCATCTGATGTTTGTGAACTCCTCTTCTGGTGTCGTTCTTGCGGTTTGTTTCCTTCTGACAGATTGAAGATTCAGCTAACAAGAAAATAAATTAATTCCCGGAACATGAATTAGCTTTTACCCGCTATACAAGTGATTGTCAGCATGGTACTCAGCACAGCAGCTGTTTGCCTTTCAAAGGCTAAAGGTCGAAGTGAACAGTGATATATCCTATCCGAATTGAAACATCGATACACACAACATGCAAGACGAATAATCATCGTCAATTTTGTTCATTAAAGCGACGAAACGAATACACATTGAATGGAGAACAAAGCAAAGAACTCACCATCCCATTGCCCGCTGAAGGAGACACACCCCTTGAGGAAGAATGTCCTTTTGGATGGAGCAAAGTGCTTCCACAGATTTAGACATGGGCATACGTGCCATGTTCCTTTGTACACTCTGTCGTCATCGGCATAAATTTGAATATATATTTTTTTTCTTTTTTGCACACCAATATTATCGATTTCGGTTTGTAGATACACACGCACACAGTGAAGGGCGATGGATGTCTGATATCGACATTCCATTACATTTTATTTATCGAATCCAGTTCGCATGTCATCCTGAAATATTTATCATGAAATTCCCTCGGGGGGGAAAAACGAAAAAGAAAAAATTACAGCAAGGGAAGCCGACAAGCTGCTGATGGTGGAGCATGAATTTAAAGCCTCTTCGATCGAATGTCTTACTTCGCTTGGATGCAATGCAAGTGGTGGCGTGGTGTATTGGATGATGAAAATTTAAATGAAATGTGTTCCTAAAACTGTTTAGGAGAAAGAAAAAAATCAGTGGGACATATCCCCGATGTGCAATGTAACTTAAATGCTGTTAAATAGTATCGAATGCAAACGTCATTCTGAAGCTACCCTACACGTAAAAATGTATCGTAGAATATACTAAGTGGCGTAGTCTCATACACCATCATTTCTTGCAAGTTCTTGACAGAAAGGAATTGAATCATAGTCGGCATTGCCTTGTAGGTCAGTTCCCTTTGGGAGCACAATGTTAGACCAATTTTTGTAAGAGAAAAACGAACGTCTAAAAACAACGTTAGACGTATAAGAATTTTTAAGTAAACTAAGATGTGATTTTTTGTTTTAAATTGACGTGAACTGTTTGATTTATGGGATGTAACCATCATGATTGCCTTGGTCGTAGTCTTACATGGAGCTCCAATTTTCGATGACTTTTTCCAACATTTGTGGCCGTATATCGGCAATAACGAGGCGAATGTTTTAGTCCAAGTGGTCATTTCGGGATTATCGGCATATAGTGAATCGGCAAATAGTGACTTCACATATATACAGATAGTAGTCAAGCGGAATTAAGTCGCACGATCCTTGAGACCAATTCAAGGGTCCATAACGTGAAACTATTCGGTTACCAAACAATTACTTCAATAAATCATTTGTGGCACGAGCTGTGTGACATGTTCCACCGTCTTGTTGAGACCACAGCTCCTGCACATTGTGGTTGTGCATTGCATGCAGGAAAAATTCAATAATCATAAAGCCGTCACCCTTAGCTGCAACGTTCTGAACAGCATCGTTCTTCAAGATGTACGTCAAACACACGATGTCTCAACATATACCTAAGGATAATCCTCACTCCAAATATGACAGTTTTACTTATTGACGTCCATTTTACTACAAGTGAGCTCCAAGATGTAGTGCTTGATACGTTTTTCGGACAGAACTATGACTTGAAAAAAAAAAATGCCAAACCTGGCTAAAAACACATCACTTGACAAGTTCAAGCTGGCCATCATATAAAATAGTGTTTCCACCTTCAAGTTTTATATCATAAAAAAACACATATTTCTACGATTGAAAAATTGAAGAGCTTGAACTGAAGGTCCATTAGTATCCATCGTATTCCCCACAGTTGACCCACAGACTGCAGTCTTTTCGCTTCCCCTTTGATTCATATGATTTACGTTACCTTCGACAATAGAAAGGACCTTCCTCATTTGTTTAAACAACTTTTTCAATATGGCGAAACGCCATCGAAAAAATGTCAAGACTTGGATCGAGAATGCACAATTGTTGAATTCATTGTTCCAACCACGAGGGCGGGATGTACTTAATCTCACTGCTCACAATATCGGGTAGCAGACGAATCAGTCATTTTGCTTTTATTGAACTTGTGAATAGACGGATAAGGAGGAATGTTGGTAGGTGATTCAAATCTGGGTCTGATATGAGAAAAACTAAACTCCGCCTGGATGTGACTCTTCTTCTTCGATGACTATAGACAATATTTGGCTGAACGAGTTTCAGCGTGGTCGGAAATCGATTTTCGATGAATCAAGCTTACCTTATGCAGGTATAGCGAAAATGCGACTATCGTCGTTGATGACGTCGCAGAAAGTGAGAAAGTGGCCCATAGCGATTTGAAGTGTTCGCAAGATAGCTGTCGATAGTAGATATCTTTAAAGGCTACATGCGTCAAGTTCTGCATGGACTATTGGGCATGAGAAAGCTATGGGGTACAGCGTTTGCTTACTCAGGGCAACAAGTGAGTCCAATCTGTGCAGCTTTTGGTGCTTTTAAGGCGCATTCCGACGAAAGTTTTTGTGTAGTTTCGCGACCATTGATGAAAGATGAATTCACTGCTACACACCAGATACCAAGGAATAGTCGAAACAGTGGACTTCACCCGACCAATGAGTTCTGAATAAGGGGGAGACTGACCTATCGGATGAAAAGGGGATGACCAGCGTTTCTTAGGATTTATAGAGTGAAGTAGACATGGACTATATAAAGAAGACCAAAGCTATCATACGGCTACACTGTTTTGAATTATTAATCCAATTCTATGCCCAATTACAGAAAATACGGATCGGTGAAAAAAGACACCATGACAACACATTAGCTCAGAAATTGACAGAATTGAGATACAAACTGCTTTCCCATCTTTCGTATTCTCTAGATTTGACTTCGTGCAGTTTCCCTTTGTTTCCAAACTTGAAAAAGTCTCTCGCCGGGTAGGCTTCTAAGTCGATTGAGATGGTTGTCTCCACCACGAAGGCTGATCTTGAGGAATAGGAATAAGTCCCGGGACTTACCAATAAAACACATTTTCTAGACAAAGTTCGACTGTATTCATCAACATAGTTTCCTTCTAGAGTGATACAATCAGTCCAACGTCGCTCTAACATTTCGATACCGTTTTTATAGAACGATTTATCTGTGACCTCAGAATAGGCTTCGATTCGGCAATAACCTCCTCATTCGAGCTAATTTTTATTTCACCGAGCATCTTTTTGAAATCTGAAAAGAGGTAGAAGTCGCTGGGGGTCATATCTGGACAATACGGAGGGTGCGGAAGCAATTCAAACCTGTGCTTCAAATGCACCAATAATGCCATGTAGTATTCGCTGTTGATCCTTTTGCCTTTTTCAAAACAGTCGATGAATAAAATTCCGTGCACATCCCAAACTACGGATGCCATAATGTTGCTAGCCGACGTTCGTATTTTTGGACGCTTTGGACGTGGTTCACCGGCCGCTGCCCACTCCACTGACTGCCGATTTGACTCTGGAGTGTAGTGGTGGATCCATGTTTCATCCATTCTGACACACAGCTCCAAACAGCTCTCAGAATCATCGATACGTTATTGTTTTTGGTCCATTGTGAGCAAACGCGTTACTTCTATGACAGCCGACAGAACTGACTTTGGTTGAAATAAAAGTCTAGGATCAATTTTACTACCCCCCACCCCTATACAATTTTGGTGTTGGTTTGCTTGGGTTTCGTCTAATTTGGGTTTATTTCAATCAAGACTATTCCACTTCACAAAAGGCAGTTGACTGCATAGCTTGAACAAAGAAACAGTGCTTTGGTTAGAGCAGAAGTGCCTCACGAAAATGTTGAAAGTTGTATGTGAGCCATGAAATACCACTTCGCATACTCGTTTATCTCTATTCCTGTGAAATTTTAGTAATATGAGATACGAGTTCATTTTGGGATTTTGACTTTTCCTTAAAAATACCGCAGGTCTTTTGAACTTTTGACCCACGTAAGTATTCAATTCTTAAAAGTTCATTCATTCAGAAGTTTTCCGGGCAGCATACGATAACGTTCGAATTTTAGGTGGCATTGGAGCGTATTTTTAAAACTCGCTTGAAATATGAATCCGCAAACTTGATTTTATGAAATGAGTTTGAAAGCAAGTTAATACCGGTCCATTGGTTTTGTGTTCAAAGTTTGAGCGTCAGTGCGGACACGATGCAGATGTGGTGTCACGCAGCTTTGGTCATCGGATGACATTTCCTTTCGTAAATGAACTCTGTTTCGTTCGATTTTTTTGGGGGATTTTATACTTGTTGGTGACACATTCAGAGAACGTAAGAATCATCAGCTGAAAGTCAAATTAAAGCCATCAAACTTCGTTTATATTAAATTTTCGACGGAAACCTGTACAACCCGCTCCAGAAATTCAATCGACGCAGATAATTGGAAAAGTCCATATCGTCGCTCAATCTGCCATGTGGTTTACTCGACTGAAGCTATATTTTAAGACTTTCCCCTAGAATTCTGTGCATCGCAGGATGCAACACCCATCTATTGTGTGTTCCAGTGTCACCTCCGGTAGTGTGAAAAAGCTTTCATGAAATTGCCGCCCAGTATTCGTTTTTCATATTCACCACTGCATCGTAAAATACGTCGTTTCCGCTCCAAGATAAGCGACCCCCGCCGGATTAAATGTCATTCAAGAGCTCCTACACTGGAGCCACAACAATTGAGCATTCCAGAGATGATGTGCCAACGCCATTATGATCCTACGTGTCTTAATTTAAATTCGTTTCTGTTGTCAGTCATTCCCAGGATGTCAACCAAAGAGTACAGAAAAAAAATAACACACCACCCCCCACAAGAACCCACCCAGCACGAGATTGTACTACAATTCAGTAGACATGTAGCAGCCTATGAAGTAACTTGTTCCTCGTCGCAGAGGGGCAAATTGAAATTTTACATTCAGTTATGCGGAATTAATTGCTTTGGAAATTCTGTTTAGTTGTGTACACAGAATGCAGGCGATGTTCAATAAGGGACACATGCACAGTGCTCCATTCTCGGCTTGAAGCAGTTGCGAGAATGGTCCATTAGCCTGTGCCGAGCAGGGATGCAGGAGCTAATGATGTGAAATGGGTCCGGAAGCGTCGGCCATCCGGCCCTCTGGCAGCAAAATAGAAACACGATTGCATGTCACGTACTCGAGCTCTGGTACAAATTCGGAGCACACTACAATCGGGTTCCCACATCGTAATGGGATTTTGATGTTTAGCCGGGCTCTGAAAAATGTTTCTCTTTATTGTATTTGTGCTCTAAGTTTTTTTTTCTTCTGACAGCGAATGGGGTGCAACTTTTCGACTTTTGCACTTCCGGTTGTTTGCGATGTTGCTATGCGAACGATGTACATACGTGGTCCAGCAGCTCGACGTACGCCCAGAAGAGGTCAGTTTGGCTGGGGAGGCGATCAATTGCAATCAGTTCGGGGTTTAACACAGAGCGGCGATGTAACTTCTAATTGGATTTAATCGTGAGCCTCACATACCCGCAGCACAGTTGGCACTTTTCGTGCCGAGAATTGTGTGGCTGTTTACAGCAAATCGGCCTCGAAGGGGGATATCGACGAGTGTCACGCGATGCAGGCTAAGCCCAAAATTAGACAAAGGCGTCCTTAATTGATTCTCCGTCATAAGGATACACCGCATGGCATTAGTTCCCATCTTCGTGACCACTCGCCTTGTATCGTTCCCAAAAATACAGCCGCTCCACTTAATTTATATGAGGAGCACACACAATAATGGATCCTTCTCCCGAATGGGCCCTTTGTCCGCTAAGCACACAATGGCCCCACACAAACAGGTCAATTAGAAGAAATGAATTGATATTTAATGAAGCGGCTCCTCTCGTGGAGGGCATGCGGGAAATATAAAAACCGCCTGACATAAGCAAACTTTTCCGGGAATAATTCTGCCATCGCCATCGCCATCGCCATTAACATTTAAACAAGGACCCTGGACGTGGTGGAAGAGTGTACACATATCCGAGTTAATTGAATTTGTAAATCGAAGTCTTCGGTTTCGTTTTGTTTGATCGACTATAGATTTCTAGTTAATTGAAGGGACGTTTCCGTTGGAATGATTTGCGTGTTACGGTGGCAGAGAATGAGTATCCGACGAATGCCACGGAATTTAATAAACAGTTTAAGATTGAAGGTTCTGTTTGATGAATCTTTGTCTTCAGCCTCGACGCACTCGTACTACTCGTACTGGAGCATTCTGAAGTGGAGGTTTCGGTAAGAATTGCAAAATCATGTGACTTTGACTATTGGCGCGTAGAGAAGGGTCCTTATTGAATGTGATTCAATAATTCACATATAATTGAGCTTCTGCTAGGTTAACTTGGAAAAACACACATCGACTTGTGAGTGAGACAGTTTTTGTGGCTTACTGATTTATAAAAAATGTGTAAGCTAAAACAATCAAAAATTGCTGCTAACACTACTCAATTTTGATAGAACTTGTAGCATACAATGCGAGTATAACTTACGCGACGAAGGGTCTGTTTGTATAAGAAAATGTTAAAAACTAGAAATTCCAAGTACTGAAATTGTGTTGTTGTCAACTATTGCAATTAAAATATAACTAATTTTTCCAAGGAAATCACCAAGCTTATAGACATCCTGTTTTTCTCTCATACGCATATTATCAATGACAGAAAAACAGACGTTTCGGAGAAATCTCAATTTCATGTTCCTTTCTTCGTAATTCTACTGCTAAAGTTCTTCAAATTTTGTTAATCAAAAATTTGAAAGGAACACGTGTCCGAAAGTTTCAAACAAAATTATTTTAGTTAAACAAATTTTATTAGGAAAAGTTAAGTGTATTCAAAAGGAATTTTCTTTTAAATGTATTGAGACAAGAAAGTATGTTAGACAAGATAGTCGATTATAAGTTATCAGCAGTGATTATCGGCGGTTTGACTATTCGATGGTCCTACAAAATCTGCACGTTCGTTCATCGAGATATATTATATAAGCGGGAGTGTGGTACAAATCACTTGCCTGCACTAATTATTGTCCTATTGAATTATTCCCACTTTTGACATCCCTAGAAAATGTATCCTGCTGTATCTAATTTCCGACGTACAGGAAATTTTGGTTTGAGGTCCTCAAAACCACTTAAAACCTGTGTGCGCTGTCGTGTAATTTCTTCATTCTGGTACCAGAAAGGAGTGCGGGAGGCAGCTGGGAATACGTTATTCACTATCTAGCTGGGCTACAGAGATTTATTGCAACGTTCCAACATGCTTCTATAAATCAAGGAAAAGGATTGAGGTGGTCTTAAGGCAACCTTAAGACTTGGGAGGGTATTAAATCTCAAAGAGGACAGATGCCTAGTTTCTTTAGCAACTACTCGTGTCATCATAAGGAGGGTGGGAATCAACAGTTCGGCGGAATGGAATTCGGCGGTATAGAGGTCGGCGGCCTACAAACAGCGAAATTGTGAAAATATTTTCAAGAAAAAAGGGGTACACTTTGAGTTCTTCAAAAAAGTCGAAGGAAGTGTTGCCGCAAGAGATGTTCAATTTGGGAAATCGATTCTGGGATTGTTAGCATGTCAGTCGACACACTTACCCACTACCCCAAGGTGGCCACAGATCTTAAAGTTTATAAGAACTAAGCAAGGTGCTTGGTGTTCAGTAAGAATGTCATCATACTGCTCTAGGCAAAAAGTACTGAACTTTTACTATAAATCAAAAAATCTGTATTCATTATTCTAAGGTCCTTTCTTTTCCCTCAGAGTAGTCGTCTTCCGATGGGATTCATTGGTGCCAATTTTTTAATTTTCAAAAATTTCAAGACGGGCTGCAAGATACTCTTCTGTTCCTTCTTTCTTATCAGTATGTGTTGATGGTTATCCTGGTTTTGATTCTTGAACATCTTATACAACTACCACTATAAGGCTACCTCAACAAAAGCCTTCTGCAAGATGTTCCACGTTTCGCCAGTAGAAACTTCTTAGTAGTTCCAGACTTTTGAAAAATTTAAGAAATGACTTTAATCTGTTAAATAAAGTTTCCTGTCTGAAATCACTAGATTCTGCCACAGATGTCAGAAATTCATTCATTCTAATGACACTCTCTACATCTACAGCCTTGAGGCGGTTAAGGGTTTTTTTTCCTCGTGTTAAAGTTTGCAAATGACGTCGTAATGGTGATCCATCGTAGAATTATCCTTTGCAACCGATGGCATTTGATTCGCATTCGATTGGCACTACAGCCCACAAGGGACTAGGGCCTAGCTTCTACAACAACTGCTCGTGTGGTGCGTGCTACTGTTCTCTCACGAGTAGAAGGGAACTACAGTTTTTTGCCGACTGTGACGAGACTGCGGCGAGAAGCTTTTAATAGAAAAGTGATGCTCTTTGAGTGTTGTCATCAATTCGAAAGAGGTGGTGCCGTGAAAAAATTCGAGGTGTCCCGTGCGGGAATCGATCCTAAACCTTCCGCATTTGGGTCGACGCACTTACCACTTCACCACGGCGACCACGCGTAAAATCATGCTGAACAAAAATCGAAAGGACAGAGATGATTCTTGGGGCTGTCGAGATCGGCAGATGGACGGCTCTGCCTGTAAAGAAGACAACTGAAAATGTCGACAAAGCTCTGAACTCTAGTCGCTGTATAAAAGCGTGAATGTGGTAACGAAGCAAAGCGATAATACTGGCTCACCAACATCGAGTGCATCTGCAGAACGCTTTGCCAAAGGAGGGCCGAGAGCCAACAGATTTGAGGAGGTGAGAAAGTTTGAACCTCCTGTATAAGGACAGACGATAGACAACGCAGTTATAAGGACAGGAAGCAACGTGTCCGAGACTGCCAAGAATCCAGCTACAACTCAGCAATTAAGTACTTTTCTATCATAGAGTACAATCGATTTTTCTTAAGATATGGTAGTCGTGTTTGATGTCAATTCAATCTCTGCCGGTTGTACTAATCTCGAAGTCCGCCTTGAACTGTTGGTCCATTCCATTGTTAAAAAATGAATCTCGGAATATAAACCTGTGTCTCCTGCACTTTTGAACGAAGTAATGATTATTTAAGCACATTTCCAGGGTAGGCAATTTAAAATCCAATAAACCAACAACTAAGTACATTTAAACACGGATTAAGCGTTGAATTCCACAGATGATTGAATATTATTGTTTCATTATGCCGAAACTCTGTCGCAGCAGAGCCTCATTTTGGGGTGAAGCTATGCGTACTCGAAATAATTTTATTACGAAATCAATGGAATTAATTAGGTTTTTCATTTAGCTCGCTCACGGTAGGTTTCGGTATCCCGTCGTCCTGCCGCCCACTGCAAGCCCATTAATAATGGATTACTGATTTTAAATCACTCAGAGAAGAGTATGTCAGTAGCCAATGCAAAAATATGACGGTCTTGAATAATTCCCGTGCTGTGTTGGTTGCAGCCCCTGGGAATCGCGCTTTGTTATAACCCGTTCAGCTGCCTCGATCACTTTTTGTCCATCATGTAAATTATTTTCCTGTCATCGCACAATTCGATCGAGATGGGAGGATATTATTGTTTGCACACATTGTGGGTAAATATTTCAAATTGTCCTGAAATGTTGATGGCAGCGCCCGCAGTTGCAATGTCAATCGATTGACGGTCAGCAAAAATGAGGTAATGAGGTGGCTGACTAGGGAGAGGACACAATGCACACTTCAATTAGCCTTGAAAGCCATTTGCGTTGTGAATGCAACGGACATGACAGAAAGCATATTTAAGTCCCGTGTCTAAAAGTGTGACAACTTTTATGTGTTCCTGACGCTTGTCAAAATAACAGCGAAATGTATGACTTGGAAATTATTACCAGAAAATGAATGTTTTCCTCATGGGATGTGCCTTCTTTCCTGACACTTGCTTCAGATATTTACCTCTCTGTGACGGGGGAAGGAGATTCCATTTTCATTGTTGAACTCCCGCTGGGGAAGGGACAACTTTGTTTTTGTTTTTTGTTTCAGGTTGGGATACACAGCACTGGAGCGCTCAGACTCAAAAGCTGGTCCATTGTACTACCAGGCAGTAACCTTCGTTTACTGTATTTTTCTGGTTTTCCGAAGAAAGACCAGCAGGCGCTTCTGTGATGAAGAGCTTAAGTTTTTAGCTCCCACCACTTCGGTCAAACAGCCGCCACCTGAAGTGTCTTCACCTTCGCCACAGGCATTGCGGAGGGTGTCTTCACTAAGCCCAAGTAGACTTAGGTGCTTAGTGAAGGAAAAGTCTCCCGTTTGTACGCCGAAAAGTTTTCAGCACACTTTTCTGTTCAGACATAACAGAAAAGATGTCTTGCTAACGTTAGGGAGTTTGCACTTGGTCAGCCTGCAACCTGGAGACTTATGTCATCTCTGGTGGTGCTGTCGGGAGACCCAACCGTCGACAGAAGCCCTAACCAAGGAAGCGGGTACTCCCAAGGTGGGTTTAGGCCCAACGAATGCCTTTTTAGAACCTTGCCTGGCTAGTTCATCAGCAATCTCGTTTCCCGTGATCCCGTGATGTCCCGGGACCCAAGCAAGTCTTAGCGGATTCAGTTTCCCGACCAAATTAAGGGAGGACTTGCATTCCCGGACTATTTTGTAAGTGGTTAAAGGCTTGAGTAAGGCCTTAATCACAGCTTGGCTGTCGCTGCAGACGCAGATACTTCACCCCTTCCACCTGTTCTTCGCAATATAAGTGGTGGTCATTAGGATCGCAAAAGTTTCCGCCTGGAAGACCGATGCGAAATTACCTAAAGAGGTGTGAAGTCTAATGTTGGCGTCTTCCATGAAAGCACCCGCCCCAAATCCCTCTGTCGTCTTGGAGCCGTCCGTCGAAATTCGACTACATTCCCTTCCCGGTGCGGTTTCTGGCCAGAGCCAGTCCTGGACGCTGGGAAAGTAGACTTTGGGACTTAAGGTACAACTTAGTGTTGGTCTATTTCATCGAATATTGAATGTGACCGTAGTGTGTTAAAAAAAATGTGTACATTGCGTCATCTTGAATGCCTAAGATGGCTAGGCCATGTACAGTCCGAAAAGTCTTTAACCAGTGGGACATCATATTAGGGGACGCCTACAAACTCGGTGTCACCCTCAAGCGAAGAAGGACCTCAACCAAATTGTAGCCAGCTTGTTAAAGATCGTGCCAGCAGAAGAGGCTTGTTGGTTGAGACCCAAGCCCATCCCATCCCATGGCAGACGTTTCAAAATACAAATAGTCAAAGTTGACCTGGGCCTCAACAAACTTGCTTCCTTAACTGGAAATGTGTCTGGTGAGCTTTTTTCGCACACAAATGGGGTTGAGGTCCTTCTCCACTTGTAAGCACTGTCTCAGATGAGGACGTCGTCTGTTGTGCTGTCGAACTCAAAGAGTCTTTAGGCCTTCGGCCAACTTCCATCTTCAGCGTTGTGTGACGCTTCATGTCGTCGTATAGGCTGTAGACTTCGTGACAAGGAAAGGAAAAAAGGATCAGAAATTATACGCAGACACTCACTTTCGAAAACACTTAAATAGGCGAGAAGCTAAGTGTTTAAATATTTTGTGCAGAGGAATGAGGAATGAGGCAATTAAGACGTGTATAACTTCCCGCACCACTCTCTGTAAATATTTGCACTTTTCCCCGGAGCATAACCAATACGGCATAACTGATACATTTGCGTGGTTAATCAGAATGCAATCCACAATGAATGGAATGCACGCAATAAATATATTCATTGAATTCTCCCAAAAGAAAACTAAGGACGCAAAAATATTTCCTCCCACCCACGCGAGTGTCAACAGTAATTCAAAATTCCGATATTGTGCGAATGCTATGCAAATAGAAACCCCGTTGAAATACTTGAAATAACTTTGAAAAGCGCTTTAACTTTTATGCATTGGTAATGAGATCCTTCCCGTATTGAGTTTGTTGCCAACTTTACTCTGTACTAGACTCTGACGCGTCTACTCTGCGTGGTTTCGTGCTCAATCCAAGCAGCAATTTTTTTTCGGTTTCCACTCTTAAGCAGGTGTCCAGTCGGGAATCTTTCAGCCATCATGAAAGATGCCTCCAATCGCCTTGATTCACTAGCAGCTTTGGTGAAACTCGCAATGATGTCCACCAACAGATAGACAAACTCAATGCAGGTCATTTTTCATTTGCCCAGTCCGTGCACACTCCATTATGTCTGACATACAGAGTTTCGGAGGACAAAGCCTTCAGAGAAAAGCACTTTTCCAATGTAGTGGTAATTTATCGAGAAAGAGAAATGTCACTCTTCAGAATCGGAAAACGGAAATTCATCGCGAATGCAGGCATACCACTGATTTGTTTATTTCTCCCCCCCCCCCCCCCATTTCAATCTAAATCAAAACAATGAGAACTAGAGTCGCTGGAAAACCCTCTTCAATGGCCACACAGACACAACAAAAAAACAGGAAAATCGCATTTCATCTTAACGAGGAAAAATTCCAATTTCCAACAGACAAACACAAGGAACGATGCTCCTTTGAAAAGGACTCCATTCGAGCGCTTCAATGGGAATCCATCCGGGCAACCCGGACGGTTGCACGCCTTAAACTGTGGCCAGATGAAGGTGGCACTCACATTCCAATTTCTTCTATCCGCTTCTCCTTTCGACAATAATTCAATTTCGCTAGTCTTCTCCCTTCACTCCGAGGACGGGCGCTGCGGGCGTTTGTATTCGATTTTAATAAAACGTGTATTGTGTGCATGTTTGGCTGTGTGTAATCCGATATCAGGAAATATGGAGGATGCGATGTAAACTCTAGGCGGCGAGAGGAGGAGATTGCCAGTCCATCTTGACACATCAGCTGCTGTTTGTTATCACGAGGCTTAAAGGGCTCCACGACCTGGATGTGGAGCCAGCACACACGCGAAAGAGTGGAATGTTTCCATTTTCTCGTAACTAGGTCAACGGCAACTGCACACCCTTTCTCCGAAGGATAGTGTGCACGAGTTGATTGAACAAATGGTGTTACTATCATCATTACAACTCAACTCACTCGGCTGACCACTTGGTTCGTTCGCTTTATTGATTCCTTGTGATGTCGAGAGCGTCCAGTCGTTTGCTCCAACTGGGTTAAGGGTTGTAAACGGTTTGCCATTTTTTTTGCGGTGCTTTTCTTCAGCTCTCCATTTTCTGTGGGCAGGGCATCTCGTGCATAGGATGCATTTGAGTGATGGTGGAAATTGGAGAAATTGGAAAGTAAATGCGAATTCATTCGGAGTATGATATTTCAATCTATCAGCGGACGAGAGGGATGTGATGCCGTTGACCCTCATTTGAAGAAAATCGTAAGGAGACATGACGTTGGCAAGCATTTCCAACTCAAAGACAACTTCCGACATAGAATGCATAGTTGAGAGGCTTAATCTAGAAAGTACTCTTTGAGGGGACTAAGATTGGTGCATTTGCCTTGAGCTCCTGTCATTGGGATTTAACAGGAAGTTCATAAATTTGAGAATTCGACAAAAGTAGTTGGGCATGAAATCAAAAATATGCACATGCCGCCTTTGAATTCCCGATTTGTTTGGGGAAAAGATTGTGTTCAATGATTAAGGTTTTAACGCCTGAGACCGAGAACCCCTGCCCTAACACCGATAATTATGTGTGCATTTCGCAATCTCGGGCATTTCGCTATTTTTGACATGTTGGCCATTTCACCACTTTAGGTCTCTTGGGAACTTAGACATTTCAGGATTTTAGTTATTTTTGGATTTTGGCATTTAGTAATTTGAGCATTTTGGGATTCCGGGCATTATGAGATCTTATTCATTTCGGAATTTTGGCATTTTGAAATTTGGGCGTTTGAAGATTTTTCTATTTGGAGTCTTGACCATTTTGAATTTTTGGGCATTTCAGTATTTTTGACATTTCGGAATGTTTACCATTTTCGGGACTTTAGTCTTTTTGTTATTTCAGATATATCGAGATTTATAGCTTTGCGGAGGTTTGGTAATTTTGGTATTTATGGCATTTTGGTAACTTTGACACTTTTGGATCTTGGGAATTTCGGCGATTTGGCATTTTGGGATTTTAGGTGTTCAGTTATTTGATTTCGAGACTTACATTTCAAGATTTCGGGCAGCTTGAGATTTTGGAGTTTCGGGTTTTCGTACATTTTTTGGATTTTGACATTTTAAGCATTTGGGGATTTTGGACATGGCGAAATTGTGTACTTTTAAAGATTTTGGGCATTTCGGGCATTTTTTAATTTATGTCATTTTGGGATCTTGGGTATCGTGGGATTTCGGGCATTTCGCTAAATGCATTACTTCATTTCGGGATCATTACCGGACCCGGAGGACAATTCGAGATTTTGTTCATTTCAGAATTTTAGGCATTTTCAGATTTTGGACATTTGCAGGTTTGGGAATTTCGGAATTTTCGACATATTGTGATTTTTGGTAGTTGCTCATTTCCGGATATTGTGCATTTAAGAATTTTGGGAATTTCGGGATTTTTGGCACTTCTCGATTTTTGAAATTTCGGGACTTTATGTATTTGTTGAATTTAGCTATCTTGGACTTTGGCGTTTCGGGAATTCACATATTTTGGGATTTTGAGATTTTAAACATTTCGAAATGTTGGACATTTTGAGATTTTGCAATTTCGTTATTAGACATTATGCTTTTTTATGGATTTTGTACATTTTAAGATTTTGCGCATTTTAGGATTTTGAAAAGTTGTACTTTTTGGGATTTGAGCATTTCGTAATTTTAGACATTTTGGGATTTTTGTCTTCCTTTTATTTCGAACATATCGAGATTTTTGGCATGGGGGATTTTGTGAATTTTGGAATTTGTGGCATGTTAGGATTTTGGAAATTAATTACATTACTTCATTTCAGTACTTGGACCATTTCATATTTTTGGATTTCAGTCAGTTTCCAGTTTCCGATTTCAGGCATTATCGGATCTAGAACAATTCGGGATTTTGCTTATTTCGGCATAATTGGCTTTTGTGGATTTCCGGATTTTCGGTTTTTGGGCGCTTCGGAATTCTGACCCTTTAGAGATTTAACGGCTTTTGGGATCTTGGACAAATAGAGTATTGCGCTTTTCGGGAATTTTGGGCATTTCGGGAAGGTTGTACACTTCGTAACTGTGGTCATTTCCGAATTTGGACATTCCCGGATGTTAAGGATACCGGCATTTTTGACATATCGTTGCTTGGGATTTTGGCCTCAACCCGAAAGCTCACGTAAGTAACCTTATATCGCATAAAATTTTCGCCTCGGTGTATCAGAAGATTGTGTTTGTTTGGCGGGAGGGAGATGGTTTGCTTCTTCACTTTCACTTGCAGAAGTATTCACTTGAACAGCAATAAATAGATTTCATGTCTCGCAGAACTAATTCCAAATATGTGCTCAAAAGGCAAAGAAGTTGCCCATTTTGATGATCCTTGAGTATTAAGGTAAATGGTCGCTGGAGTGTGCACCAGGAAAGTTTCTGTCTTCCCTCATGGGAATATCTCCGGAATGTTGAACTAAAAACACATACTTCAAACTCCATCACATATTCCCATCTTGTGACATTTAGAATCTTAGAAATACATGCATTTCAAATAATAAAACTCAATTGGGTTTCAACACCCTTATTGCTTTACGTATCATGTATCTTCTTCCCACCTCGTCTTTTGCGACAGACGTGCTTCACATCAAGTCACTCACCTCTCATGAAGTACCTTGGCACAGGGAAGCACAAGCAGCCTGCAAATGTCGCACATACTCGCCGTCGACTCTCAGCATCCCATTCACGCAAGGACTTTCTGAGCACGTCTCACTTCCCAGAATAATTTCCTAAAGTCTCGAAATCAAAGGGAAATTTGTTATTCCGCATCGATAGCGGCAGAAGATTGCGGAAATTGCCATCAATTACGCACTCTCGAGCAACACGTGGTAAAAATTGTCAAACACACAGTGGCTTCCATAGAAAATCTCACGACAAGCCAATAAATCGTTTCGCCACGCCACCTCCGCACTTGTGAGGTGGCAATCCCCCATTCCCCCAATAATCCGCCCGCGATTGTACATTTGAAGTTATTTCGCCACTTTTCACCCGCTGGCCAGATTAGTTGCTCTCCAATTCGGGCTGCGGAACCACCGCAGCAACGTCTTGTATGTTAATTCTTACTCTTTGTTCGTCCAACGCATGAAGACCATAAACAGCGGAACCGCATTCTGCCCTAACAGTCCGGATAGATGTGGGCTCTGGGCCGGTTGCGGGCCGAAGTGCGTGGTACGTAGGTTTAACGTTTCAATACAAATTCATGGATTTGCTTCTTGCGTCTGACCTCAATCGCGTTTGC
Organism: Eristalinus sepulchralis; assembly: GCA_944738645.1. Lineage (NCBI taxonomy): Eukaryota > Metazoa > Arthropoda > Insecta > Diptera > Syrphidae > Eristalinus > Eristalinus sepulchralis. Next base: position 30,519,536 of record OX122885.1, on the reverse strand, counting down.
CGTCAATAAGCGGTTCAGTGCTGTTGTTGTTGTGCACGCGCTTCCACGCGGCCTATTGGATGGACGACGGGTTCGCTTATATGGAAGCTTGTGTCTGCCTCAATTCTTGATGCTAAACAGCGTCGCGCAGTGGAGACGGTGATCGAATGTTTTGTGCCCGAGATACGTTTTGTTTCTTCGGTTTTCCTATTTGGTAGCCCTCATTACGGTGACTAATGGTATTCGCGACGGCAATCTAAATGCCAAACGAGTCACAGTTTTGGTGATTGTTTCTGGGTTAAGCTGAAAACTGTCGCTTGGGATAGTTGCCTGAAGAAATTCAAATGTGCAGCGTGCTTTGAAGTGGAGTGGGACTGGTTGCAGGGTTTCAAGGCCGTTTTTCTTTGCAGATTGCAACTGGTTTTGTTTTCATTATCGTTGTGATATCTCGGGAATCTGAGCAACTACAATGTGGTGCACTTGATTTACTGGTTTTCCGCTTGCTCTGTGGGCCCTGATTATGAAATTGATTAAAGGGTTTATTGAGCGGGTTTTTAATGCCGGTTGTGCAACATGACGGAAGAGAGTGATTGCCTCATTTGCGGAGGGTGTTGCGTTGGGTGGGTTTATGTGCTTGATCCCCGGTTTCTCAGTGTTGCCCAATCGTGCAGAACATTTTCGTCGTCAGTTACTGTCAAAATTTCCCTCGTAGGCCAAGTCGTTTTTTTAGAAGTCACTTCTAGGTGCCTCGAAAATGATTACAATGGAGGATAGCTTGAAAGAAAACGCGATGCCGTACTGATAGACCGCCAATTTCGTGGAATAGCTGAGGAAGTAGGCATCTAAACAGATCGCACAGAACTATTGGGCAAAAGAAAACTATCTTTCCTACAGGTGCCTTACTTTCCACAACGTGACCATGACACCACTTCAGATGAATGTTTGACTCTGTTCAAGAGAAATCTGAGAGACAGTCGATAACACATGGATCCACTGGTACACATCAGAGCTCTGGAGAATGCGAAGATTGTCATATCGGCCACGTTTTTCTGGGGTCCACAAGGCATGGTCCTTACCGCAAACTACCCAGAACAACAGAATTTTATAAAAATAATTGAGTGGCACTGCAGTCCAGAAGAGACTAGAGCCTTGCTTCTTTAGAAATTATTTGGCATGTGCTTGCTACTGTTCACTCACGAGTGGAGGGGCCCTACAGTTTTTCGCCGACGTCAAACGGAGAAATTTGAAAAGACAATAAGTACTCTTGAAGTGTTCTTAGCACCTCTAAAGTGGCGGTCCCATGAAAAATTTAAGGTGTTCAGTCCGGGTATTGATCCTGTGACTTTGGGGTCTTAGTCGACGCAGGGTGGGTACTTACACCACGTTAACATCTCGCATGTCGATTTCACACAAAAAACGGCCCCATTTGACGAAGAAAAAAATGCTGTTCCACCACGACAACACAGCGGTTCACATCTGCCATGACAGAACTGATCAAATTACCCTAAGAACTGCTGCCCAATTTATTTATCCAATTTCCAATTTATTTATTTATCCATACGTGGCCCCGAGCGACTTCTTTATGTATTCAAACTTAAAATAACCCCTCGTCGGCCGGAGGTACAAGCAGAGTGAAAGGGTTATCGCTGCCATGGAGGCTTATGAGAATATCTTACCCATCTTACGATCATGATCAAAGTGACGTCTTAGCGTGGATTGACGGCACATAAGGTTGTGATGAGTTTTTGTAGGAGTGAAAGGGAATTTTGAATCAGGATCCCATTTCGAAGCAATCAGGAAACAGCGACCGAAATTGGCCAACTGAACGGGTCTTCCATCACTTCAATGCTTAGCCGCACACATTTCTGATGACACGGAACAAAACTGGCAGAACTCGGTTCTGAAGTTCTGATACAAGTCAACACCACAAACAATGTTTACACGCGCCGTTCCAAAACTGCGAAAATTCGAGCATAGGAATACGGGCAAAGCAAGGTCGGCACTCTTCTCCAACATCGTTGTCATGGTCAAACATTGTCCACACGCGGCACCGACAATAGTCCATCCGTTGCACGAATAACATGATATTAACGCATGGAAGCGTGGAATAGCCTCCACACCACTACCGGGTGCTCGGGGTGAAACGTTCGTCGGAGCTGTCGATTGATGGTAGAACCTTTTTTTAGTTTTATTTTCAAACGCTTAAACAGACCACAAGGTTTGTTCCTTGAAAAACAGAAGTTTTACACCGATGGAACTATAAAGCCAAATGGCAAAGAGTTAATATGCAAGTTAACAACAACAACGTTTACATCCCCACAATCCACGCCGATTTCCATCAGCCGCAGATGCTGAATCGTGCGTCGTCTGAGCCAAATGAAGACCGCCGCATTCTAACACGTAAGGTATGTGAAATACGAGGGCACCTGTGCGGACATTTCGCCACCGAATCATCTGCTGCAGCGAATGCGGAGCGGAGCGTTGTTTCTGGAATTAGTGTGGTTTCCAAGAATCTTGATTCTAAACGGACAACAAACGGACAGAAAATAAATATTTTTTCAAAAATGTAAAACAACCGTCAACTCTCTTCTGCTACAAAAAAGGCCACAAGCGACAGGAGTTCAGACTGCTTAACACAAATGGCTTTACATAAAATCCCCCCTCAGTGCTTCAATAGGCGCAAGCATACACATGTACACGCTGTCTTCGGCAAAGTTCGCACTCCATTCAAACCCTCCCAAGTCCGGAAATATCAGATTCTCGCCCGACCGCGTGTCAGCAAAGTAAACTGATGTCGACCTTGAAAGATGGAAGAGGAAGGCAAAAACACCCTAAGGGTGAAAAATTTCATATCAACATGCTATGCGCAAGGCATTCAGTGAATGTGCCTATGAGTGAAGGCTATGTGCGTGTGTTGTTCGGTTTGTGGACATCCTACGACAGTGGCACGTGTATCTTCATCGCGCCGATGAAGGCGGCCGCTTCTTGACGTTGCTACTGCTGGTGATTAAAAATTCTTAATGCTAAGGCTCTTGTTGCGAACTACAGTCAACTACTACTAATTCAAGAAAATTCAAGAAAATTGTATCGAGCCACGAGCGAATAACCACAGAAAGGATATTATCCCTCTGAGAGCCATGAAGTGGCCAACGCAACGGCGGAAAGGACTACAAGAACCGAGAGGGGGTGACGAGACAAGCTTTTGCATATTTATTTCTTTTTCGCTCCCCTTTGCCAGAGAGGCGAAAACTTAATACACTTCCTAGCGGAGGAAGTGTGTCCCGACAAAACACTGCCACCCCCACTGCCACTACCACTAACTATGTATAACGGCGAATAAATATTGATGGGACAAGGGGATTTCCTGTGGCTTCCCTGCTCTGGCTGCCTCAGCTGTTTTCGTCGCTCTGCCGCATATTATTAAAGTGTCTCGGAATCAGATATGCGCGGCAGCTTAATTGAATTTTTGTTACCACCCTCCCCTCCCCTGAGCGAATTCACCACGAAATGGTGCGAATGATGAGGAATGTGTTTATTTATGAAAGCCAGAATTGATAACTGGATGCGGGTGGCCAAGATTGAAGGCCAGTTGCCCACTTCTCCTGACAGGCAATCACGTGTGTGTTATGCGGGTAGCTTCATCCTTATAAGCGTCGCATTGATTTGATTGATTTCACAGAAACAAATATTGATCCCCGGATGCTTACTTATTTAAGTTGGCCCAAGTGTGTGCAGAATAGATACTCACCTGTAAAGAGACAGAGAGAGAAAGAGAGAGGAAGACAAAAAGATTAGATTAGAAATGAATACATGTGTTGCTTGAATGAGATGAGATAAATCAGATTGCCCGGATGATGATGGAAATACACTTGGCTACAGTCGAACGCATAATTGAACACAATGTTTTGGTAACGAATTTATTGCGATTGATTGAGAGCATTTCCTTTCACTTATTCGATTCGACAATCAGTGCGCCCGAAGGTGATAGAGCATACTGAGTGATCATTCTCTGTGGTTGAAGTACAAATTTTCCACTGTCCTTCGGTTACATGGTCGCTATGCTTGACTACCCGAAGCTCACATTTAACAGGAAGCCTTTGAATGAGGAGGGTGGATATGTTATTTGGATTTACGTGATCACTTGCCTTTGAGACCTACTACCAGCAAGTGTGGACTGCTCGGTTACCCAAGTCTTGTCTTAGGAAACAACCAATCCACCTTTGTGGAGCGTAAGGCTTGTTAACGTCTGCCGTTCGTTGGGTCACAGCAGCTGGTTGCAATGGAACTTTGGACTTAGTAGGAGGAAACTATCTACCTTGAGAAAGTAGGGTGAGAAACACTGTCTCAGGTAAGTCGGCATGGTACACTACATTGCACCCTTTTCACAATTTGGTTTTAAACAGCCGCCATCAAGATGATCCAACATGAGGGGCTTACCACACAGACAGTTTGGAACTAAGTTTCAGGATTTTCCGACTTCCGACTTTTCCGTGTGATCAGACTGTAGTCACCAGTAAGGGTCCGTCTTTGCACCAATTGGTCTTTTGATTCATCAAATATTCCGTTGGGATAATTTTTGTGATTCTGACAGCCCAGTCACACAATCTGGAGGCTAACTTTTTTGCACAATGAGGCAAATCTCGTCAAAGTAGATAATTTTTGTCGAAACATTGCTTGAGCTTTGACTTCAACAAACAGCAGCACTTCCCTAACATGAGATGCTGAGTCTTGACAGCTTTATTCCGTCCGAACGTTTCCCTCATTTTGGCGCTAAGGGCCCGATACGGGATAGGGAGGGATATTCTATCATCTTCCATGTAATACAAGAAACAGAGGGTCAGCACCTCCAATTCGGGACGAACATCGACCTTCTTCAGTTAAGTAGAGAGATCTCCGCCCGAGAGAGGCATAGTCCATCAAAAATATCACTTTACTTGTGGCTATATAAAAACTAAACCCTGCTGCCGTTCTGTTCTCTTAAATATCCGCTAAATACTTATGTAGCGTTGTTGTGTTAGAGTAGGGAGTCAATTTTATTAAATCAAAGAATTCAAAAAATACAGAAACAGTTAGCCGTCAATGCCCTGTTCGTCGTGTTCGTCCAATCACGTCAATCTCGTCCACGTAAGCCAGCAGTTGAACGGACTTTGGAAAGATCGTACCTCTGGTGCTGACTTGTGAGTTACGCACGATCTTTTCAAGAATGACGTTGAAGAAGTGACATGACAGCCCGTTGCCTTATCTAAAACCTTTTTTGACAATGAAGGTTTCGGTGAGTTCGTTCCCGACCTTGACGAAGCAGCGAGAGTTCTCCATCGTCATCCTAGACAATCTGAAGAGTTTGGTAGAAATGCCAAAACTAGACATGGCACTGAATAGGTCGTCTCTATGCACACTGTCATTTGCGGCTTTAAAATTAACTGCTAGATGGTGGTAGACGATCCGTACTTCTTTGGTCTTTTCCATGATCCGCCGTAAAGTGAAGATCTGGTTTACAATGGACTTCCCTGTCCTGACGACATTTTCAGTTGTTGACGAACGGTTTCAGGCATTCATCCAATGCGGCAGAGAGGATCTTGTACGCTATATTGAGTAAGCTGATTCCTCGATAGTTGGCGCAAACGATGGGTGTCTCCTTTCTTGTTTACCGGGCAAACAACACTGAGATTCCACTCATCGGTCATGCTTTCCTCCGACCATATCTTACAAAAAAGCTGGTGCATGCGCCCAACCAGGTCATCTCCAGCTGCTTTAAACAGTTCTGCGGACACTCCGTCCGCTCCAGTAGCTTTGTTCGACTTTAGTCTCACTATTGCCAGTTTGACCTGGTCTACGTTGGGGGACGGAAGTCTTGTCTATCATCGTCAAAATTGAGTGGAACACTCTGCCTAACAGTGGCTTTCGTTATTCGATGCCGCGTTGCCTTGTAAACCTCCTGTTTAGCTGCATGTGATTGTCTGCACTCGACGTCAAACCATGGATTCCTTCCAGATGGTAACTTCAAATTCAGCACATTAGTGGCAGCTTCTGTGACGGCTTTTTGACAACATTTCCATTCTTCTTCTATTGTTAGGGCAGACAGCGTTGAACCTTAAGAGAAAAGCGTTGGTCAAAGGATTTGTTACTTAATCAATTTTTGAAACTTTTTTTTCACTGAATCCTTGTCCTCTACGTACGCCTTGGACAGAGAGTATGGCCCATTTAATGTTTTTGACACTGGCATCTGTTTCACGCTCGAAACCGTCAGTTTATTACTTTCCCGAAATAACGTGAGTCGTTTTCCGCTGGAACAACGTTGGGAAATATTGAAAGCGTTTTTCCAAAGTGAGTCCTGTGTCTTGGCGATGTCAGTTGGCCGCCTCGGGGCTGTGATTTGACTCCTTTAACTGATGTTATGTAAAGAATTCAAAGTGAACTCTGTGCCTCATCCCAAAACCATCAGCATTACTTTGTTCTTACTAATAAGGTGTAACAGACATGGACAAAATTAAGTCCTTTGCATTCAACAAATTTAAAAGGAAAACTTGTATTTGGCCCATTTTGTATATTTGCCAAGCATAAGATTCATTCTGGAACAAAATAGCTCTCCCACATCTGACGGCAAGCAACAAAATTAAACTTGATGTACAAACATGGCAGCAGTGCTGTTGACTCCGTACACACTCAACAGGATGAAAGTATAGCAAAACAAATCATGGATTTATTAACACGGCAGATGAATGATTTCTGTTTTCATTACAGCCCCACCACGTAGATGGCATTTGTGAGGAGCCACGAACAACACTACGACCTCATCCCCAGATGGTGAAGTTTCAACCTGATTTTCCATTCTCCTCGCTTTATCGTTCGGAGAATCAACAATGCGATGAAGGACTCTATAAAAATTACTGAACTTACTTCTAACAGGACAAACTCTTAAGTTCAATGTCGTGTTGAACGTCTTCAATAATCAACCGGAGAAACTTTCTCTTCTAAAGGTCACATCAGACAGATGACACTTTTCAACTGTGAGTCCTGTCGGCCAGTTCAACTCTCAGGACAGGCGCGTGAAAGGAACGAATCAATTATTTATTATCCTCATAATCTTATCAAATTTCAAATCGATTTCCTTCTATCAATTATGCTATTCCCATGCCTGACTGGGGGTTTCCCCTTAGGGGGGCGCGCAACTCCCGCCTGGGCATCGACACAATAGATCGTCACGAGCTGTGTATCCTCTCATCCTTTGATATTTACTAATCATTTAATATTCCCCAACCAATGAGGCATTCAGATGGATCAAAGGAAATTTTATGCAAAACGCGAACAAGAGCTCCTTGACTGGCGGCAGGACAATCTGTTGAATTCGAAGCTGAAGACTCTATTTTGGGGCAACATTTTTCATTTCAATTCAATATCCGCTCTCGGTTGAGGCTGAACATCCGCTTGTCACAGGGACCGCTGTGTGATGACAACTCACGAGCGACATCTTCCATGACTGTCATCTCCTGTCCTTTTTGGAACATAATATTCAATTTGAGGACCTCCACGTCTACACGTCGACGTCGAGGAGTTATGAATAAAACATCGGTGAGTTTTCGTTTTTTGTTCGGTTTTTTGGATTACTTTTTCAAAGTTTTGTTCGTTTTTTTATTTTGTGGCAAGCGTTTTCAATTTAATGTGATGTCTGTGGTCTTTTTTGGGTGTGTGAGCGCCTCACGACAACTACATCTCATCACATCGCACGTATCACAGTGAAGAAGAAAGCGCTGCGTGTCACCGGAGAAGATGAATCGACTGTTGAGCAACAGTGAGCGGGCGGCCGGCAGCACCCCCTCACTCTCTCGCGCACTTGAAGCTCACTAATTAAGTGGGGTTGAGTGGGCGGCCTCTGGAATAATTTCACACAATTAAATATTGAAGACTCAAACTCCGCCAACAGCGGCAGCGCCCCGTCGGGGAGCATGTGACACTATATAAATTGCAAACACATTTAAGGGTAAGAAATTTAGTTTCGTTTCAGTGATTAATTAGTATTCCGGTTGCAAAACTCATTATCTAATTTGGACGCTAATGGTGGCGGAGATGATGGTGTCGGTGGCAGTGTCGGTGCCGGTACGGTGAGAGGCAACGAATGTGTACGCGATGATTTATGCGCGGTTGAAGGCAATTATCGTTAGAAGTTTGTGAGAAGTGAGGCCATTGGCATTGAGTTTGCGGTAAATTCTTTGGATTTCTATGATTTCTACAATTCCACGGGGGAGAATCTTGTTGGTGTTCGTGGTGGAAAACGAAAAAGTTGGAAACGTTTTATTCAGTGAATCGAGTTATGGGCTTATTCACTGCTACAAGAGGGTTAGAGCACTTTAAATACACAAGAAGCGCAACTGAACCCTATCGTTCTTGGAAATATGCCAATTTACCGGAGCGTTGTTTTTCACTTTCAGACGTCTTAACTCTGATGTACGGGGAAGGAAAACGAATTTCGACTTAGAGGGAATCAACTATTTTCAACATGGGTAGAAATCTGATTTGGGGATTCGTTTGCACTTTCGGTTGGTTCGGTTCCACAGAGTTCCCTATCAACATTGACACAGAAACTCCAGTTCCCTATCACCATTCTGCAAAAGCACCTAATGACTATGGTGCCAACTGTGAGACAAGTTCAATGGCCTCATCCAATTCTTCGGCCGCACAAAAAGTTTCCACCACACCGTCGCCGCCAACAAATTTGGCCTTCATTCCATTTTAATTGCCAGCAACCAGGAAGAGCATGGCTTCGGGGGCCAGCGAAAGATCAACCCATTAGGTGAAATGAAGTAATAAGTTAGCAACCAGTTTCATCGATGCCATGCCAGCAACAACTTTCCACATGCAATCACGGTCTTTACTCACCACCGAACCCACAAATTACATCCACAAACCACCTAATCTATGACTTTGCCGTTGTCAGGCCTGCACCGGTGCCGTCAACCTGTCTGCCAGCTGAGCAGGAGCACCTAACACAAATTTCATTGCACTTCTCCGGCAATTACCATCACCTGGCCACGGACGTCCCCGTCAGACATTCACCTTGCAACAACGTGTGAGCGTTTGCAGGGTAAATACCTTTAGGTCGTCAAACCACATCCTCTTTGAATTCACTTTCGTTTTCCAAAGTGCACACCTCCCAGTCGGGGCCAGCGCTTAAGAACGGCTAATTGCGCTAATATGTTCAGTCCGTTTGGTGATTTCCTCAAACGGTTGGAACGGCGGTCGACGTGCAGTGCGAACGGGACTGCTTGCCATGTCTTTCTCCTCCTAGGCCGCTAATGGCGCTCGGAACCAGACGTGGTCGCTCATAAATCTTAATATCGCCGCTGTTGTAATCACGTGGGGAAAACGAATGAAAACTGGTTTCTGTGCACCGGGGACGTATAACGATCGTCCGGGGCACTCAAATGGTGGACTGCTTATATTTTTTTTTTCGCTTTTCTGAGAGACATTGGGTTCCGACTGTTGGGTGGGCTAAGTGGAAAACCTGTCTCTGCAGCGATGCCTAGTCGCGGTTTGTGCCGGGATGGAAATGTGATTTGCTGTGTTCCGTGTGCAAAATTCTTGACGGTGGTGAATGGAAAACGTTCGTCAGCGAGGAAATCTCATCAATGCGCGAACATAATGGATAAATAATTCACTTCAGCTTTCAATAGAAATTCCTTTCCAATGGCTCCATTTGTGTACAGGGGGATGGAGTGACTTTTTTTTTGGAGTTGGAGTTGTTCCGCCGGGGCACATTCATATCATGGCGAGTAGTTGATTACTTGATGAATTGAATTAAGCTCTCTTAGGGAAGCAAAGGTGCGTGTATTCGTGAGAAACAGAGGGTGACACTTCTACTAACTGTCTGTGCGAGTTCGCTGTAAACTGCTCGAAATTGTATAATTTGGTGTTATTTCTGGGATTAGACCAGAAATGTTTGAATTAATTGGAAAGAGACTTCTTTCATTTAAGGGGAAATAATACTACTCGTAAAATTTAATTTTTAAGTCAGATTTCGGGCTTACTTCGTTCGGCAATATTTCACGTCATCCGCGAAAAAGTCCCACAATACGAGAAAAGGTTCGATCGAAGTTATTTTGCAAGATCCAAAGTTTGGCTCAAAATATACATACATGCGATGAGCTTTGCTTTTTTATCCTATGAGTATAGTACGGTACACTTTTCGTCATTGACGCCTGCCTAAGAGATTGTAACTTCAGGAAAAGAGGGCGTGTTTAGCATTCCAGCCTCATCTGGCAGGAGTGACGTACATAGCTGGGTACTGGAGACACTATATAATTTAATCCTTAAGACATTGCAACATTTTTTGTCATTCAAGCCATTCAACCCCAACTGGACTGCTAGAAATTTTAAATAGAAACCCGATCTGTCTGTCTGTGATCAAGAAGTCCCATCCTAGTGTCGCAGACCGGCCTAAATTTTTCTATGAGCACGACATTTTTGGTCCTGTTTGCGTTGATTGCGCCTGGAGGTGAAGATTCAACGAAGAACTTTATAGGCTGTACGGCGGCATGCGCCTGGTCAAGCATCTTCGGATACAATGCTTGAGGTCATGGACAATAGCGCTCTGCCCAGAAAAGTCTTCAAATCTAAGCCATTGGGACAACGCAACATAGGACGGCCTAGGTTGAGAAGCCGTACACAAGTGTAGAGGGATCTAAATTTGGAGGGCGCGATATCGTGCTAGCTGAAGAGGCATGTTGGTTTAGGCCCAGGGCCACCCCGGACAGTAGCGTCATAGAAAGAAGACGAAGGAGAAGACTACAACCACCTAATGTGTCGGTTACTTCAACACGCCACAAAAAGCAGAATTACCTGTACCAGCACCAGACAATGGCTCCCACCCTCATGGTGTTGCCTGTTTCTCCATCGATCGCACGTCAACAATCAGTCGCAATGTAGTGTGTTGCAATCTGCAATTTATTTAAATTTTCTTACCTCCCCCAGGCCACGTCGACACTATGCCAATTGTCAGCAACCGTTGAATGAGAATTTTCAATTACATTCAAACACAATTCCCGCATGTGTGTTACATGTTGCCAATAGATGTGTTCTGCCTCAAGGCGGCAGGTTTCCCTCGCCCTCACCCAGCGACAGCGGAGCATAATCGGCAAGACATGGTGACTTACCAGTAGCGGTGGTCATAAAATGAATGGCTTTGGGTTGTTGTTTCACCTCCTGTGATTTTTCTCCGGCGAATGTTTTGGTGTTTTGGGAGAAGAAGGAATTTGCCGATCCACTGAAGGGAATAACATCAGAAATCGAATTTGCTTTATGCATTAGCCGGCATTACCGTTGGGGCGTGCAGGAAGCTGTTTCGCTACTCCATCACATGACGGTGGGCAGGAGGAAAGGACTTTCAGTTAAGTCAAAGGATAGCTGAAGGTATCCTAAAATTGATTGGGATTATGTTGCTAATCGTGATAAAATAGAAAATTAACGCTCTACTTTGTTGAGTTTGTGTTCAGATCAAATTGCTTCATTATGATGGCATTAGATGCAGAGATACGAGAGACGACAACTATTTGCGTCGCGCATACAATCGCTTTCAGACATTTTCTCAGGGAACTAAGGAAACAACAAAACAACAACTCTAAAGTACTGAGTTAGAGGCACAATCTCGATGTACCCTAATTCCTGAAAACGAGGTCCCAAAAAAACCCTCACAAGGAGCAGTCATGAGTGGCACGTAATTCAGTTGTTTGAGTAGAAGAATACACTTGCTTATTGCGACAGAGAATTGCTTCTGAAAGAATGAAGAGACAAGACAAGAGATGGAATCGTTTGAATGACAAAACTGTCCCCTATAATTTTCAGCACATTTTTCTGGATAACGTCCAAGAGGCGGCGAGGAGTTTAAGGAGCTTTAGTTCAGATGTGTGAATTCTGCTCAAGATTTGTGTGTATGTCTGTTTTATAAATTACACCCAGGCAAGGTCATGGGCAAGAGAAACTTTCTGTAGCGGTGAAGGATGCCAATATGTGGTCGTTGTCCATTTGCAATGGATACCGTGAATATATATCTGTTCAATTTCTTCCACACAATCCGCCATTCATGCAGGCTGACAGTGGGGGCGGGATTCCGTTTGATGACAAGAGACAGTGTTGTGTTAAACCCCACTGGATTTTGTTCAACCCATTTGAACGATGTTTTCCAGATGTGAATTCAATGAGTTATGCCAACATTGTTTTTGAAGCTTCTCACTAGTGAGGACGTTTATCTGTTGGGGAGTTTTTTTGAGTTTCATTTGCATTAAATCTAGATATAAAATACTTAAACTAGCTATAATAACTTTTATTTTAGTTAAAACTATCTTACTGGCTCCATGCGAGCACTCTAAGTTAATCTATGAATTTTTTATAATTGCCTTTCAGCCTTTCAGTATCTGTTGGGGAGTATGAGAAGCAAATGGCTCTTTTATCCACTAGACAATTTAATAAATTAGCAGTTTCATAAGCAGGTGACTGATGAATGTCAGAGGCTCGGTGACAGAATGGAAGCCTGTGGTACGCCCATTGACACCAAATTCTTTTCCCCACTGTTGATAAACTTGAAAGGAGGCTCATATTAAATGGAAGTAAAAATATTCAGATTGAATACACTCATTTTTATTACAAAAACTTTATGTCCTGCAAACAAAACACAATGTCAGGACCCATGGGATTTTTCTGTGAGAAAAGACAATGATTCGCTAGTAACGAGTTATTCATCGTGAGGTTTCATTTAACAATAAAATCAATAAATTTGAAAGGGAATTCAAATTTGTCATGATTGGCTAAATGAGCAATTATTGGCATTTACTCTTCTAAAATAATGTCATGTAAATCTTGACTACGACTACGTCGAGAAAGGATCCATTCGGAATGGCGAATTTTTGGCAACTCGTCGAGCAAAGCGCCTGGAATCTCGTGGATAACACCATTATTCTTGACATTTAGGACGTAAATCGTAGCTGTCGTATTCCCAAAGACCTGAGACTTTACATATCCCAAGGGAAAATAAAGGGTAGTTTTTTAGCTATTATCTTTTTGGCAAAACTGGCTTAAACAGCTGATGCACGTTTCGTGTTTTGTTTCACTGTCAAACGTCTTCAGTTTGGTCTATAATTCAACTTACAAACGAACAACTCTTGCAAATTATTGAATTTATTTTCAAAATACGTGCTCTGTTAAGATAGTTCATCGCGCGCATCTTCCATTTTATGGTCAGTTTAATTTTTGGCTCAATGGGTACGTAAATAAGCAGAATTATCGATTTTGGAGTGTATATCAGCCAAAAGTCACAGTTTAGTGCGGTTTATGGGCTGGTGGCATCATTGGACCGTACTTCTTCAAAGATGATAAGAATCGTAACGTAACTTTGAATGATGAACGCTACCGGGAGATGATATCCAACTATTTTTTTTGCCCAAAATGCAAGAGCTTGACTTGCATGACATGTCGTTTCAGCAAGACGGTACCACATGCCACACAGCACGCGCAACAATGGACTTATTGAGAGGCGAGTTTGGTGAACATTTTATTTCACGTTCGGGACCAGTCAAGTGACCGCCTAAATCGTGCGATAAGCGCCTTTAGACTATTTTCTGTGAGGCTATGTTAAAGCTCATGTCTATACAGACAAGTCCGCTTCAATTGACGCATTGGAAGCCACCATTGAAGCATTAATTCGTGAGATACCTGCCGAAATGTTAGAAAGAGTATGCCAAAATTGGACTAAGCGGATGGACCATTTGAGGCGCAATCAAGGTCAACATTTGCATGAAATAATCTTCAAACATTAAATTATATGTGCCGTACTATCGATTCAAGCAAAGACTTCATGGATTTTTCTGAATTTTATGAGTTTTCTTTTAAAAACTTTCCTATAGCTTTTAAAAAATCACCCTTTAGTTCAAAGGTATGGTACGGTATAGGCGGCCAATTTATTGCAGAAATTAAATTAGCCCCCGCTGTATGCCTCATAGCGCCATCTTGATGAAATCAGAGCTCACTGAGACCATGTGCTTTAATTTCAGGAAGCGCATAGTCTGATAACATATCCAAGCAGCTAAGAACGGTGACGAATCAATTCTTCGCGGACACTCTACCAACAGCAGCCACAGTCTCTTTACACCATGCTGCATGAAGTCTAACTGAACGAGTTGCATCTAGTAAACTGGGACTCAAACTTGGGAATAGTATCGGGAATAGTGTCTTAAGTGAGTCGCTTATTTCATGGGCATAAGCGACTCACTTAAGACACTATTCCCGATACTATTTCCCGAATCATTTCCCACATAATGCTGATTTTTGTCATACAGCTGAAGGATTTGCAGACACTGCTATTGTGTGAGTCTTTCCATGATGACTTTCCAAACGTGGTGGGGGGGTCTAGAGCCAAAGCCAATTTACTGATTTTACATATATGTTATATCGACAGTCAGACTTGAATCAAATAGCAAACAAAATCTTTTCAAAGATCGACAGGGGGTCTGCACCTCCGGAACTCTTCATTGCACCCCTCGTTGTTATCTAGTTAACCATCGATATCTATGGGAAGATGATAACCCACCAGACGGTCTTAAGGTTACCGAAGAGCAGTTGCTGGTGAACACAAATCTCTTCACAGTAAAAGCCTTCAAAATGGCAAGCCACCAACGCGCATCACTAGACAAGAACCGTGGGATAAGGATTTAGTTGGAAGTCCTGCTGTTCTGAAAATTAACAGGAAGGTGCCGACGGACTTAAGAGTGTGTGCGATTTCATCCAGTATAAAAGTGGCAATCCCACTTCTCGATCATTGCAGCGTCTTCAAGGCTAAGATTTAGTCTTCTCATTAGGCTACTCATTTTCTGTCAATGAAGCCAAAAGACAGAAGACTTATCTTACTTTAATTAGACAGACAAAATGGCCATTAAGGTTGGGTAAATACCGTCGCTCAGATCCTAGATTTTTAAACTTTGCCGTCTATATCTGCGTGGTGACACGCAATCTCACCTATAACATGGGTTTTTGAGCATCACGCTTTCTTGAACATCGGTAGATTCGACGAATTTGCGTTCTACCACCCGCACCGTATTAGAAGGTACCCTCTGCCCCAATGCAAGCAGATTATTTTAAGGCTTACATTAAGTCTTTCACGGAGCTAAGATCGCCTCAGGTTAGGTATAAGTGACGTACTCGTAAGACTGATTATAGGGAGTACTTACGGGGCACTGTCTGCTGGTAAAACATGCAAGAAGATACTCGTAAGGCTTCTCATGTAATGACTTCTTTAGTGGTTGTAAAGACGAGGAAGAGACCGCCCTTCACTATCTTGCAACCTGCCTATTTCTTGGAGAATTAGGTTCTTCCACAGTAGGATAGGTGAAAACAAATTCCTTAGGAAAACAAACTTGCTAGGCCAGTAAGTGCTTTAGGGAAAATTTAATTTTATATAGGCAACAAGTAGACTAGGAAAACAAGTGTCATCACAATGTTTCCAGTCGCGGACTACTCGAGCTTCCACAATCTTGCTATTTTATCCTGAAGTAACCTCATCTTAATGCGACCACAAACACGCACACCCCGTTTTATATCAGCCACTAATGAGATCCTCATCCAAATATTCAAATATTCCATCATCGAAACTTTTCGGGTTGGCATTTGATTTCTAAAAATAAGTTTATGTAACTATTTCCTGTCAAGTTTGAGCCTGCCACCTGGTAGGTGCGTCATACGCGTCAAGTGTACACATGTCCTGAAGCACACTTTGTTTGATTCATCGTCAACTTTCTCACATTTCTCACTGTCAGCTCCGCCACCCGTTCAAGTGACATCGAACTGACGCAACCCTCAAGCGTGCCGACAACGTATACATTTTTAAAATGAGTTTTGAAAGGTGAAACCACATCACGTCGCCGCTTGAATATTGATTATTTGTTCTTGTAACCCAAACGCTCGCATCCGTCTTCGTCTTGTATTTATTGAATTGTTTTCATCATCCCCCGTTTCGATCAAATATTTACAAAAAAAAAGAAAAACTTTTTCTCCTCCGACTTTGGATGATTTATTGACGTCGACGGTGAACCCTTGGGAGGAGCCATAAGCGAGAGGTAAACAGAACGGAAGATGCCTCGGACAGCCCGTTCATTGCTCGTCCTGCATTCCATCACAACGAAAAACGATTATTAGCCTAATGAGGAGACCTTTTTTTTCCGAGTTCGTCCTGGCTGCACGGAGGAAGGGACAGGGCGAAGGAAAATCAATTAAATTAAGTTTTCGGTGGTCGGTGGAATTGATTGCTTAACGCTTCACTTGACCAGCTCGTGGCTTTTCTGGGACTTAAAAAATCAAAGTACTTGAGTAGAAGCTCTTTCAGAAATATAAAGCCCGGTTTGTGATGAGTAATTAAAAGCCGGTTATGACGCCCTTACAGGGTACGTTTTTCTTTGCGAAGATACGTTCACCCCCTTAGTAATTTCACAGAGAATGCAATTCATTCCCAACCGAAGTGCTGTTCAATGTTCATAACTATGAGTGCAAGGACGAGTCCTCCTCACCAGCCTTTGGCTTGAATGCGCACAAATTTCCAGGCGTAATGTGTGCAATTAATTTAAAATTAAACCAACCGATGGTGTGGAACATTAAAGTCAAAGGTTAACCCCAGAGGAACCCCGACTTCCCGAATTGACGTTAAACACCAAGAGACATAAATGAGGAACAGCCATGTATAAATGCGTTCGTCGAAAGTTTAACAGTGCTCCGGCAGAATGGCTTTGAATAATTAAGGAGAGTGGTAATTTGCATTGCCTTCGTTTGCCGTCCTTGACGCAGGTATTCTCCGTGAAGTTCTGTTTTCCCGTACATTGCCAACAACGTCGAGGATTCAGTTAAGTCAACCAAACCTGTATTTATTCAAGATTCGAATTTTTAATCTCATTGCTGAGGCTGTTGTCTCTTGAATTTTGATTTTGCCTAAGGGAGCCAAGTGACCTGATTTGGCGCGAAGTTCAAATGAGGACTAAAGTTGATCGTCGCTGATTGTCTTTAGTGTTAGACAGATGGTCTTGTAGATGCTCGCATGCCAAAACAAAGAAAAGGACCTCTGGCAGAAACAGAATTTTTTCAATACAACATACTTTCGGGCACACCATTTTTTGTAAAATTGCTACGTCATTCATTTTGTCTTTTCAAGTGTGTAGGGCTGCCATTTGAAATTTGTCAAGCTCAGCTATCAATTCAAGTATGACTCTATTATCAAAATGATTGCCATTTGTGATAATGGATCGATTAACAATCGAAAATGTCGCAAAAATGGTTAAAACTTTCTACAAAATTAATAATCAAAACGTCGCAACTTTCCGCTTATTACTCGTTGCCATACTCCACAATCAGGAAAATTGTGTGGACATTTTAAGAGAGTGGAAGCGTTTCTGAGTTTTGGGTAACATTACAATCCACGGTTGGTGGAAAATATTGCTGCTGAAAGTGTTGCTGATGTTCCGAATTTATCAATTTCCCGGTGATCGCAGCAATTTAACGTTTCGTACGCCTCACTATGGCGTGTTTCGCATTTGGATTTGCACCTTCATCCTTATTAAATTCAACTTCCATGACAACTGATGCCTGCTTACCATTCACAAGGCCGTAGATACTTTTATTTGATGTTCCAACAACAGGCGATAAACACAGATATTTCGAACAACATTTTCTTCAGTTATGAGACTCACTTCTCACTCAGTGGGAATGTAAGCAAACACATTTGCCTCATACGGGGTTATGGTCGATGAATTGTACTTGCATCCAGACACAGATACTGGTGTGCTTTATAGTCCAAGGCTGTCATTGATCCGTAAGTTTTCGAAGATTACGGAGGCTTGCAGCGAATTCGGAACGATATGGTCGAATGAAAAGCGATTTTTCTCCGCCCGGCGATTGAAAATAGAGACTTGGGGGATGTGGAGTTCCAGCTCGACATTACCAATAAGCTTCAGGACAGAGGCAATTATGACTAAATTGCGCGAGAAGTTTCGTGGTAGCATAATTTCCAGGAAAATATAATTTTTTTTAATTCTGATTAAGAGACAAATGTTCTTATTTAAAAGGATACTACTGGCGCTGGCATTTGTGCCAAAGTCTGCGCTGGTGAGATACTCGTTATCTATCGTCTTAAAGTATTCAGAAAGATTGAAAGCGTTACTGCAGACTTTTAGTGAGCTTACGAGTGGTTCAGAAGAAAAGAGACTGGAAGACAAGGGACGACCAGGACGACAATCATTTATTACTGATAAAATTAAAGCCTAAAGAACTTTGCAGTATGTTTTGAAAATTGGAAGACAGATTGGCAGAGGTGTATTGCATCGGGGGTGAAGTGGGATGGTAGGTTTCATTTCATATCAAATCTTCTTCATATCTCTTGAACGATGAATTTCTTGAAATTTCGAAGCTGCATTTGACTTAGAAATCATTTCAATTAGGTTGTGGTTCCTGTGAACGTAAGGTCTGGGCAACATTAGAATTGCAATTCCTAGTATATAGGTCAACAATTGACAGTTCTTTTGAAATGAAACTGAGGTTCAGTTGACAAGGTATTGTCTTGAAGTAGGTCGGCATCAAATTCACAAAATTTCTGTCCTTCCAACAATTCAGTTTGTACACCGATGTGCCTAAAGATTAATCACAACATGTTGTATTCAATGGAAACTTTCAAATAATTTCGAGCTTAGTCGTAATTCGTCAAACCCCATAAAACATCAACGACGACGAATTTCCATATTCTGACAAGGCAGCCTAATGAAATCCCTCAGAATTGGTTACCATCGTAATATGGATTCACTGGAAATTCTAAATTTATCGAAGTCGATTTGGCGTAATGTGTAAGTATGTCGACTCACATGAAAAGTGTTACTGGAACTCGGCTCCACCAAAAGCAACTATTTGTCGGTGCTGAACGCTCTGAATGCCCATTTGAGGTGGTTACACCTAAAGACGTCAAAAAAGTACACAAAATCGTTTTGGAAAAACGTACAGTGAAATTGCGTGGGATAGCTGACAACTTAAAGATATCAGAGGATAGTGTGTACACTGCACATTTGTCCATGAGAAAGCTGTTTTCGAAATGGGGGCCGCGTTTGCTCACAGTGGACTAATAACCACAACGTATCGATGATTCTGAGAGCTGTTTGGAACTGTTTCGCCAGAAGAAAGAGGACTTTTTGTGTCGGTTTGTCAGAAAAGAGGAAAAATTGATCTATCTACACTCCAGAGTTAAAATGGGCAGTTAAATGGGCAGCATCCAAAAACACGGATGTGGGCTGTCAAGGCTATGGCCTCCGTATTTTGGGATGCGTACAGAATTTTATTCATCGACTATCTTGAGAAAGGCAAACGGATCAGCGAATACTACATGGCATTACTGCTGCATTTGAAGGAAGAAATTGCAAAAAAACGGCCCCATATGAAAAAGAAAAAATTCCTCTTCCACCGAGACAATGCACCGTGTAACAAGTCGTTGGCTACCATGGCCAAGTTGCACGAATTGGGCTTTGAATTGCTTCCGCACCCACCGTATTCTCTAGATCTGGCACCCAGTGACTTCTACCTCTTTTTAGACTTCAAAAAGATGGTAGAAAGGAGGTGATCGCAGAAACTGAAACCTTTTTTGAGGCCAAAGATAAATCGTCCAAAAAAAGGGTTTCGAAATGTTAGAGCGGCGTTGGACTGACTTTGTTGATGAACTTTGTTGATGAATAAAGTCGAA
Organism: Eristalinus sepulchralis; assembly: GCA_944738645.1. Classification (NCBI taxonomy): domain Eukaryota; kingdom Metazoa; phylum Arthropoda; class Insecta; order Diptera; family Syrphidae; genus Eristalinus; species Eristalinus sepulchralis. The sequence continues at coordinate 30,499,816 of OX122885.1, read as the reverse complement.
TTTTGTCTAGAAAATGTGTTTGTATTGGTAAGTCCCGGGACTTATTGAGTGCTGTGTTATTCGCCAAAGGTAAGCCTTCGTTACGAGGACATCCCACTCAACCGACTTAAAAGAGCACTTGAAGAAATCGCACGAAATGAAATCTGGAGTATACGGAAGAAGGGAAAGCAGTTCGTATCTCAATTCTGTCAATTTTTGAGCTGATGCGTTGTCATGGTGAAAGAACACTTTTTTTCTTTCCCGATCCGTTTTTTTCTGTAAATCGGCATACAATCGAACCAATAATCCGCCATAGTACAGCCATGTGATCGCTTTGTCCTTCTTTAGATAGTCCATGTCTATTGAACTCTATAAATCCTAAAAAACGGTGGTTATCTTCTTTCCATCCGATAGGTCAGTCCCCCCCTTCTTCAAAACTCATTGGTCGGGTGAAGTCCACTGTTTCGACTATTCCTTGGTATCTGGTGTGTAGCAGTGAATTCATCATTTATCAATGGTCACGGTGGTCACCGTGGCGTAGTGGGTAAGTACGTCAACCCATACGCCGAAGGTCTAGGTTCGATTCCCGGACAGAGCACCGTGAAGTTTTCACGGCACCACCTTTTGCGAGTTGCTGACAACCCTCAAGCAGTGCTCATTTTTTATTGAAAAGCTTCCCAAATCGCACAGTTCGGAGTTGGCTTAAAGGCAACCCCTTTACTCGTGAAAGAACTGAGGCACGCACATCACGAGTAATTGCTAAAGAAGCTAGCCCTGGTCCCTTGTGGGCTGAAGTGCCACTGAAATATTGTTACTATCGAAGACATAAGGAACATGGTACAGTATATGGTATGATAGGAACTTTTCTGCCTTCAGCACGAATTTCTGCGTCGTTACGCACATTCATTAAATTCTCAGATAGATACTCCTGAAGACTTCAGTGGAGATATAAGTGAAAGAGGTGACAAAATGCTTTAGAAATGTTTAGTGTGATAAAGAGACGTATGGAATAGACAAAACTATCAACCAGCTCGAAGCAAAGTAGACAAACAGAGACTGAACTACAATCAAAATTAGGCCAGGAGACTGAACTGAGTCGTGAATTGAGACTTTTTTTCACAAGTGTGGAACTTTACGTGCTCACATGGTTTAACACTTTCGAACTTGGTGTATGGTCGTAGATAACGCAATAATAGGCGCCTTAGTTAAACAAGTTCCAAACTGAGTTTATTTCTAAGGGACACTCGCTATAACTTGGTATGGAGGCCGGTCTAGTACCTCTAACCGTCTATTGCTCACAGCACCCGCTTGCTACCCAATTCCGCATAAAGGTGGGAAAGTCTCCATACTGGACATGACTATGTCAGTAGGGTGAACAAAAATGAAAACTCCTTCAGTCCAATCGGCACGGCTTTGTTTTCAATTCTGATTACTAAATCACAGTCACAACAATAATCCCACAAAGGACGTTAGGCTGGAACAAAGTTTCTGAAACTTCTAACCTCCTGTGGCACCAGCATAATGGATCAGTTCATTCAAAACCTCAGTGATGCCATTGCACATTGCACATACTACACTCTTACGGATGCGATTTTGAATCGTGTGATTCCTGTCGTGTCATCTGGACAGTTTTGCACACTGAAGTTGGCCATACTAACTCAACTCCAAACATATCATTGCATCGACCTACTGGAACATAGCCACGCTGACTACTCACTCTGGTATCGCGGACAAATGAAAAGTCTCCGTTGATGAGCTCTGGGAATAAATACAACTGTGAGGTTACACTGTCTTCTCGGTTCGAGTTCACATTGTTGTGTGAAAGAAAGATTGATTGTATCCAATATTTCCACAGCGAAAAGTACTTGCGAAGAGTTCATCAGCACAATTGAAGTATTATTCAGTGAGTTGCCAAAGAAAAGTCACATCCCACCGCATAAGAACACACTCCGACATATTTATCTGGCTCATCCCTCAGCGCAATCTGCCTCAATCCTTTTCCTCAAACAGCATATCTTCGACTATTTATCATTCATTTATGCAGATACACAAAACTATGCGCACGACAGGGAGGGAGGAAGAACTTCAACGGGGTGATACAACGATAATGACAACGATGATATCTATCATACTGAATAGTGATTAATGAGAAATAAAGCTAATGCCCTATTCATCCTGGGAGCCCCGACTGCCTCACAAGAATCCTGCAAGTATGCGGTGGTGCCATGAATTTTAATAACCTCAGACTCCATCGATAAGCCTCTCGGTGGAGACGAGTGAGGATACTTGCAGTACACAACATACCGCATCGACACCACAATCAAGGAAAGGATGAGGTTTCCCTTTTTCGCGTCGCTCCTCCCATATCCGTGTGTTATCTTGCGATGTCGACACAGCTAATTAAATTTAAATTGAGTTTGAAAGTCGGCGGGATTTCCACAAAATCCCCCCGCTCCCCCGTTGCAAAAGAATTTTCCTGCGACTCACGAACTGCTGTTCGTCCGGGAAGGTTGTACGCAAGAAATCTATTGATTTAACTTAGGCGTGCGAATCTGCCTTGGAAAATCTTGTAACTCCGACACCCGATCGATCACTTTTCAGCCAGACTGTGCATCCACTTGAGTGGATATAAATGCGGTCGCTAGCGGGCACAGAGCAACACAAATAATTATTTATGCATTTAATTTGGCAGACACACGCTGCTCCCTCTTTTCGTTGGCCTTTCTTCAGCATCGCAGGGGATAATTAATTTATTCCAAGCTCGAGGTCACCCCGGAGCGTGAGCCATTCTCCATCCGGAACGCGATTGCCTGCATTCCAGTGCATGACAAACATCATGACACCGAACCGACTGACTTTTGCCGGGTGCTCCTTGTCAATGAGTGAAATGGAGCGGTGCCGATGCCCAGTATCCAACCACCCAACCTACCGTTCCGGGGTAAGTGTTAATTAAAATTGCATCGCCTTTGTTCACGAAACACCAGTGTGCAGAATTTTCGGTAAACGAATGCCTGTCCCTGTGAATTGCAGGAATTCCGCCCTCTCAGCTAGCCTGTCGATGTGGACGGGGAGATCTGCGATAGCCGCCTACAAATTCCATGGGCCGCAGTCTATGGCAACAAACTGGTTGATTTTGTCGTCGCACCAACACCATCATCAAGAAAACGTATCTCACGGAACCGGTCTTTGCGTTGAGTGTGACTGAGCGGCTGCTGCTTCCTTTCCTCGTGGCGACATGTTGCGTCAGCTCTGTGTGATTTCTGCTGCGATTCAAGCTCAAGGCCACCTCACTGTTGGTGGCGGTGGTGGTGGTGGTGGTGAAGTCATGGGTACGCCTTGGATGGTGGTATAAGCTCAACAAGATTGTTCGCTTATTAGCCGCTTTCTGTTTTCAGTAATTATTTGATTTATCTCTAAGGGGGGTGACGAAGTAGTGGCAACTGGTGTTGTATTGCTTAAGTCACAGCTTTTTGTAAGGCGATATAATTTTGATCTCTTTGGTGTTTGTGGTATGGGAGGGAGTGGGGGGTGTTGTATTGCGAAACGATGTACGAATTTTCAATAATTGAAGTATAAGACGGTGTGATTTATTTCTTGTTGCAAAAAATTGAAATGTGTGATGAGCTGTTTGTGACGTAACAGAGTCTATCGCTAATTTTTCAAAGAGTGGGGACAAGAATCTCTCAGAGAGACGCAAATCAAAGACATTACGGGGAAGGGAACTGAATGTTGTCCAAAGTTGACTCTAACCTACGCACTGTGCTCTGGCTATGACTGGTTATTATAAGGCGTGTGCTCACAGTGAGCTTCAACCTGTGTACGTCTGATATCGATTCCATCCCTCATCTTTCGATTGTCACGAGTTCCCAACAAAGTAGTGAACTCTTGACCGTTCGAAGAAAGAGGACAATGGGACGCACAACACCCCTAGATCTTGAAGAAGCTAAGCCTTGGTTCCTTGTGGACTGCAACACGACTCAATTCAAATTCAAATTCTTTAAAAAGCTACTACAAATTGTAGTAGTTCCAAATATTTGTCAACTCAAAGTCGCATCCCCCTTGAATCAAAAATCTCCATTCGCCAACCAAAACTCTCCACAATGACCCCTATCTCTGTCGTTCTGTAAATTCAATCGAAATTCATCCCCCACTCAATGCAGTATCGATCCTCTGGTCCATACTATAGGGGACCCCAAACATTCATCCAATTCAGCTCTCATTTCATTTAGAATTCAAATACGACATCTAATCCCTTCGATTCGTTCAACCATATGACAGCCATTACGAGCAGTCGACGTGCAACAGTCGGCGGAGTGCAGAAGAGCTGTGTAATTACACTTGAACTTTTCAATGGAAATCCAATTCTGCTGGCAGTCACAACTGGCTTTAACGATTTCCTTCTAATTGAACTGAAGGATTAACTCTCAAATATAATGCCCTTTTCATTCGGTCATTATTTTGCCATAAACTTTTTGAATTGTTATGTCACAGGGCGTGGCGTGGAGAAGTCCTTGCCCGCCCCCCCCCCCCCCCCCACGTTCATTGCTCATGGGCACGTTGTGTCGGCTTTAATTTTATCAGATTGGATGTGTTTCTTTAACTTGAGTTGCAATTGCTTTCATTTGTCGCCCTTTTGGACTTATGAGCGTTGATCTATTCAAAGTAAGCTTTTGCAGGATAAAAGGACCAAGAGGAGAAGTTCTTGATTTTGATCGCAATTTCCAGACAAGTTTGGAGTCGGTCCTCATATTAGGGTAGATGTCAACTTAGTGAGGGCAAACTGTGTGGGAAACTTAAGGGCATTTCACGACTTTCTCATTCTCTCTCATTTTCCTGAACCCGTGCTAGAATCACAATTGTACTGCTTACAGTAACGCGATCTTTCGGAATTTTGCGACATTCTCCATTCCTTAAGCTTCCAGATTGGTTAAAGACGAGAGTACAAATTTAGGTAGTTGCAAGATTGTTTGTCCGAAGTCTGTTCGGAAAATAAAGTGAGGTTTGAAATTTCGTAGGCTACGTACATTTGATTATCGATTTTTTTATTTTGTTATGTTGGTACACTCGTCTCGAATATATGTTTTAGCTATACAGAATATTTGTTTTATTTGTGAGAGGCATACAAGTTGTACGTGTTTTGCGTGTTCGTCGAAAAAAATGGATCCAGGAATTTCCATTCAAGTTTGTGTGAAAAATAAAAGCACTTGAAATGTTGACAGTGGCATGCAGTGAGCTCACTCTGAGTCAAAAAAATGTTTACAAGTGGTACAAGCTTCTCAAAGAAGATCGAGAACATATGAATGACGGTGCTCGCCCTGAACGACCTATCACATCAAAAACCCAGGAAAATGTTGAGAAAGTGAAGGAAATTGTTATGGAGAAGCATCGAATCACTATTAGGAAAGTTGCTGAAGATGTCAGCATATCGGTTGGCTCATGCCATGCAATTTTTTCGGAAAATTTGGCCAGAAGCGAGAGGCAGCAAAGTTCTTTCCAAAATTGCTGAATTTGCTTTTGCTTGGTCCTAATTTTTTTGGCCAAAACAACACCATAATCATGCCTCAGCCACCGTATTCAACAAATTTGGCACCCTGCGACTTTCCCCATTTCCCAAGATTGAAGAGACACATGAAAGGACGGCGTTTTGCCACGATTGAGGAAATACAAGCCGAATCGATGAGAGAGCTTAAGGGCGTGCCAAATAGTGATTCGGGGATTTGGCAAAACGCGCGTCCACAAATGTATTACATCTGAGGAGGAGTACTTTGAGGGGGACAAAGTATAAATTGATGAATAAATAAAAACTGTCCTAATTTTTTGAACAGACAGTATATGGTGACTTTAAGCCGATACAAGCTAGGGTTAAGCTATGACAGTGCACCTGTGTATATTTGATTAAGGCCGCTAAGAGTCTGCAGGGTCGCTTCATGTATCCCGTACATTCATGAATCGTGGACTTCCTTTATCACCTCAGTGACAACAGAAACTACTTTTTCTATATTGCGTTCTGACAAAAATTTGATTTAAATGAGTGTTCGTTGAAATAGAAAGCAATTCTGCATGTTGGCACATAATCCACAGAACTGTCGACACCTCAAGAAAAAAAAAAATCTTCTTCTTCTTCAACATACCTCTCCAGCTAGGACGATCGCTCGCCAGCTGCCTTTAGTTACGCATTCCAAGTTGGGTGAGGTTCTTCCACTTAAGTGAATCATCTTAACGTACGTCGTCCTATGTTGCGTTGTCCCAATGGCTCTAATTCGAAGCTGTGGTGTGTATACAGATCGAAAGTCGCAAGCTAACAGACCACAAGCGGCTTTAAAGACTAGATGGACTGCAATCCAAGGTTTGTGGGGTGTTTTGTGGGATTGGAGTCACAAAAGAGATCCTCTACTGTGCACAATAAGGAGTTGTCCTCCATCATGAAATCTCCACTTGTGTGCGCCACCTTACCCTAGGCCGTCCTCTGTTGCGTTGTCCCAATGGCTCAGGTTCGAAGACTTTTCAGGCCGGAGCAGTAGTGTCCATACGCTCTCCATGGTCTAGCTATCCTAAGCGTTGTATCCGAAGACGCTTGACCAGGTGCATGTCGCTGTAGTGCCATCAATGCAAACAGGACCAAAAATCGCACGCAAAACTTTTCTCTCGAAAAGACTAAGGGCCTCGTCATCCCGATTTAGTAACGTCCAGGTTTTCGCGCCATAGAGTAGGACTGGGATGATCAAAGCCAATTTGGTCCTTCGAGAGAGGTCTCCATTACTCAACTGCCTCTTGAGCCCACAAAAGCCGCGATTGGCAAGTGTGATTCTGTGTTTGGTTTCGGTACTGCTGTACTTTTCCCTGTTTACCGCGGAGCCGAGGTAGACGAAGTCCTTGACTTCCGCGAAGTTTCTGCTGCCTCGTGCGACACTCTGTCCAAGACGTCGATGTTGTGTGTCCTCCCTTGATGACAGCATGTACTTCGTTTTGACCTCATTAACCACCAGACCCATTTTAGCGGCTTCTACTTCAATGCCAGCAAACGCGTCATTGACGGCTCGCTGTGTTCGTCCAATCACGTCAATGTCGTCGGCGTAAGCTAGCAATTGAACTGACTTTTGGAAGATCGTGCCTCAGGTGTTGACTTGTGAGTTACGCACGATCCCCTCAAGAATGATGTTAAAGAAGTCGCATGACAGCGCGTCGCCTTGTCTAAATCCTTTTTTGACATCGAAGGTCTCGGTGAGTTCGCTACCGACCTTGATGGAGCAGCGAGAGTTCTCCATCGTCATCCTACGCAATCTGACGAGTTTGGTAGGAATGCCAAAACTAGACATGGCACTGTATAGCTCGTCTCTATGCACGCTGTCATATGCGGCCTTAAAATCGACGAATAGGTGGTGAGTGTCGATTTGCTCTTCTTGGGTCTTCCCCAGGATCTGCGTAGTGTGAAGATTTGGTCTATGATGGAATTCCCTGGCCTGAAAGCACACTGATAAGGACCTATCAGGTTCTTGACGAACTGTCTCAGGCGTTTACACAATTCGGCAGAGAGAATCTTGTAGGCGATATTAAGGAGATTAATCCCTCGATAGTAGGTGCAGTGGATGGGCTCTCTGCTCTAGTGGACCGGACAAACGACGCTGAGCTTCCACTCATCGGGCATGCTTTAGTCCAAACATATCTTAGAGATGAGCTGGTGCATGCGCCCAACCAGGTCATCTCCAGCTGCTTTAAACAGTTCTGCCGACAGGCCATCCGCTCCAGCAGCCTTGTTCGACTTCAGCTTCGAGATTGCATCACAAGCCTGATACGAGTTTATATTTCTCAGAGACTTCTCAGACTACATAAAATGACGTTGTGATAAAAGCTGCACTTTTACTGCATTCCCTCACCCAGACTTTATAAAACCAAAAGCAAACTCCCAGTCAGTCACCACACAAAAGAGGATGAAATTTTCAAAACACGCCAAAAATAATAGTAAAATGAAAGTATTTTTTGAAAAGTTTAATGATCGCTTATAAACACGGTCTGCACATAATAGGTGACTTCAATTGGAAAGTAAAAGTTATTGCCAACACTGTCGGTCCTCCATTGTTGGTGTGAAACCTGCTTCGTTTTTTTGATAAATTCATTTGAGGTATTTTCCCTCAAAAAGAAAAAAAAAATAAATTGTGACAGATACAAAGAACGGTGCGTAGCACAGAAGGCAGCACAGAAGACGTAATTTAAAGCTCAAATGGATGTGTTTTTTTTTTTTTGTACACGGGCGAGAGTGTCTAAGTGACCGTGGCAGCTGACAGTTTCTTCTCAATTCTTTGCCGATTGATGTCTACCTCTTCATTTTTCTTTTTTGTTATCGTTCTCGGTGTCATTTCGTTTTTTTTTCTCGTATTGGAAATGAAATCCATTTATTTCGGGTTTCATTGGATTAAATGGGTTTTTAAGTGATGTGAAATTTGTAAGCGACAGAATGTGTTACTCTTCGGAGGGGTGTAAGTTTCAACTTGACTGAGACAAATTTCATTTCTTTTCAAGCGTGCGATAAGCTCAGGGTGCTGAGGTACAATTTTTTTTTAAATTATTTAATGTATGCCTGGACTTTATTAAAGACCTGTCCTCGAGGTTAAAGTTCTACGTGTTGTTTTTGGTCCTATTTGCCTTGACGGCATCTGGAAAAAACATTGAGCTCTACAAACTACTGCGTCTATTCACGCGTCTAAGGATACAAAGCTTAAGATGGCTGTGTCAGGCCCAAAGAGTCTTTGAATCTGAGGCTTTGGGACGATGCAACTGGGGACGGGATGGTGCACATAAGTGAAGAAGGACCTCAGGTAACTTGAGATGCGAAATTTTATGCAGATAGCGACACCACGAAACTTAGTCGGAGTCCGGTTCTGTACGGGTCGCTACTCGAAGAATATGGCTTAGAGGTAGGTGTCCCTCTGTACCCAGCCGATCGACGCGTGACCATAGCAAACAAATCCTTTACAAACTGAGCCTCCACAGCCACAGTGCCCAGAAACGTGCAATGAATTCTGTTCTTAGGCAGCCTTGTTAGTACGTGTAACGTGTTGACCACATTAACGCTAAGCTCTTTATCAAAAACACTTACAATATATGTAACAACACTCGAGCGGGAACATCGAGGACAACATATTGCTGATACAACACTCACGAGGGCTGTAATCCTGTTAACAGCAATCCTGCTTAGACTCCCGTACTCCATTCAATTCTACTCTAACAACTTTGCAGCAGAAAAAAAGGGACAAAACATATGCCATTGGCCGTATACCCTCCTCCAAATATCTCCCAAGCACTGCTACTCCATTCAGCAAATCCCCTCTAATCCGCTTCATAGTCCCAATAAAATCGTGAAATTAAAAAAAAGAGAACCTGAAAAGTGACAAGAAAATGTGAAAATCCCAGATAAACTGAACACGAGAGCTTTTTGATGTCACAGCATTGAGGCGGACCTGTGTGTGTTTACACGAGCGTGTGCAGCAGCCACTCATCCTTTCACAGTGTTTAACGAGACCATTGCTACACTCTCAGTCTCCCCGAGGCACAAGTCAAATGGGAAGAATGCAAGTTTCGAAAACGTTCTGCCACTAGCGAATGGCATCACAAAAAAACGAAAAACTCCAATGGAGATAGAAAATGAATATAAAACAGGAGTCTAAGTGCATGGTACATTTAAATGCTCGTTGTCACCACACCGTGGACGTCCACACGTTCAGCGGCTCAGGGGAGCCCTGTATGAACTCTAGTCGTAAACCCAAGATCAACCCCTGCCCATCACAGGGATGTCGAGTCACTGCTCCAGGAGGGCATCTTCTCTGAAGCTATTCACGTTTCTTCTACGATGCAGTCAGAGGAGAATGAGATTCCGCTCTATTGAACCGAGTGCACGCGTTTCACATTGAAATTGGATTTTCGGTAGAAGGGACCCCATCATTGTCATCATTATCGTCAACTCCACTGTCGCTGTGACTGCCATCAAAATTCACGATAGTCAGACATTATGTCAGCACTGTCATTCTCAGCAAACCGACTTGAGGGTACTCGTCCTCGTCCATGGTTTGCATAAGAGTGAAACTAGCTGGCAAGCAGCCTCCTCATGCGACATTCTGTGAAACGGGCAATTAGCAGCAGCCGCAGTAGAAACTGCCAACTCGCCACATACAACAATATTTCAGTCTACTCGTATGTGGTTTTCGCTATAAAATATTTATCAGGAGTAATCTGCTTTCCGATTCGGATTGTTTTGCTTTGCGGAGGAAAAACGTTGAGTTGCGCAAGCTTTCAGCTGTCTACGGAGTTAATGAATGAATGTTGTGCTGCTTTTTAAAGTTTTATGCTGGGGGTGGTGGAGGTAAGGGAAATTCAAGCGGAATGGAACGGTGGAAAGGGATCGGGATTGCACTTAATTTGTTATTAAACTGATTAAGGGCACAAATCGGCTTACCCGGTGCGGTAATTGAGTAAAGTTTCCTTCAGGACGTGATTAAATTGAATCCTAGGAAGGTTGGCATTTTCAATTTTAAATCTATGCTCGGTGGCAAACTTTAAATTTTCACCGAGCATGAGTTTGAAACTGCTTAATTAACTTATCGGCAAATTGTAGTCGAAAACAAAAATTCCATTCACGTTCTGATGGTGGATTTGAATTCTTTCTCTGTTCCACTGTTCTTTTGGTTAATTTCTTTTTTCTTTCAATGGCACTACAGTCTGGAGTGAATCTGGGCCTCAACCAGCATGTCCCTCTAACCAGCAGTATATCTCGCCAGCGGCCCGTTGGCTGAGGTCCTTCCCCACTTGTGTACGGTATCCCAACCTAGGCCGTCGTCTGTTGCGTTGCTCCCAAAGGCAGAAACTTTTCAGGACGGAGCGCTCTACATGGCCTAGTCATCTTAAGCATTGTATCTGAAGACGCTTCACCAGGTGCATGTCGCTGGCCAAAGAGTTCGTGGCTAATCTTCTCCTCTAGATGCCATCAATGCCAGCAGGAAGGGCTTATTCATTCGCTTTAAGTAACATCCAAGTTTCCATACCATAAAGGAGCACTCGGATGATGAAGCAGGCCAGTTTCAAGACCAGTTTAGCTCTTTGAGAGAAGGCTCTCTGCCTCTCGAGACCAAAGAAGCTGCGATTGACAAGAGTGATTCTGAGTTTGATTTCTGTCCATATGCTGTTGTCCCTATTCACCGCGGAGTCGAAGCAGACGAAGTCCTTGACTACCTCGAAGCTTCTGTGGTACGCACTGTCCAAGACGTCGGTGTTGTGTGTCCTTCCTCAATGACAGCATATATAAGGTTCTTCCGCCCTTTTGTCTATTGAATTTTCCGGTTATGTACAAAGCGCTACAGAGCTTGTATCTGGCAATACTATCATGTGAAAGGGCTTGGCATAACCTACAAAATGACGTTATGCATGATTAGTTAGGATATTGCGTTCAACAGTTATAAACGTGTAAACATGGAGTTCACTAACACCGAAATTCGCGCTATTTTAAAGTTTTCCTTCGTTAAAGGCAAATCCGCTAGAGAAACGTTCCGTGAGATTAATTGTGTTTTGGGGTATAGTACTCTATGCCTTTGAACCGCGGAGCTTCAGAGCCGGTGAAAACGACACCATGGATAAGCCAGCCGGCGGAAGACCTGTGACGACGAATACCGATCGAATCATGGAAATCATTGGCATCTCATGACATCGCCCAGGAGATGGGAGTTAGGCACCAAACCATTTTAAGCCATCTGCAGAAGGCTGGATACAAAAAAAAGCTTGATGTTTGGGTGCCGTATGATTTGACGCAAAAAACCCTTCTGGACCGAATCGACGTCTGCGATATGCTGCTGAAAAGGAACGAATTCGACTCATTTTTGAAGCGGATGGTGAATGGCGACGAAAAATGGATCACATACAATATACAGCAAACAATATCAAGTAAAAACGGTCGTGGTTGAAGGCCGTTGAATCGTCTCAAGCAGTGGCCGAGCCGGGATTGACGGCCAGAAGGTTTTGCTGTGTGTTTGGTGGGATTGGAAGGGAATCATACACTATGAGCTGCTCCCATATGGTCAGACGCTTAATTCTACCATCTGATGCAATCAACTAGACCGCTTAAAGCAGGCGATCGACCAGAAGTGTCCAGAATTGGCCAACAGGAAGGGTCTGGTGTTCCACCAGGACAACGCCAGACCACACACTTCGTTGATGACTCTCAGAAGCTACTGGAGCTCGGATGGGAGGTTTCATCACATCCACCATATAGCCCGGACATAGCACCAAGTGATTACCACCTGTTCCTGTCCATGGCGAACGCCTTTGGTGGTATGAAGTTGAACTCAAAAGAGGCTTGTAAAAAGTAGCTGCCCGAGTTCTTCGCAAATAAGGATGGTGGCTTCTACGAGGGGGGTATTATGAAGTTATCGAGCAAAACGTTCCATATTTGAACTGAATAGGATCACTGTAACAGTTTTAATGAAGCATTAAATGAAAAGCAAAAAAGATATTTGACAACCTTATACTTCGTCTTACACGCATTTATTACCGATCCCATTTTAGCCGCTTCCGCTTCATTGCATGCAAGCGCCTAGTTAAAGGCCCGTTGTGTTTTTCCAATCATGTCAATATCGTCGGAGTAAGCTATCAGTTGAACGGACTTTTGGAAGATCGTGCCTCTGGTGTTGACTTGTGAGTTACGCACGATCTTCTCAAGGATTATGTTAAAGAAGTCACATGACAGTGCGCCACGTTGTCTAAAACCTTTTCAGACAATGAAGGTCTCGGAGAGTCCTTTGCCGAACTTGACAGAGCAGCGAGAATTCCCCTTTGTCATCTGACACAATCTGACGAGTTTGGTAGGAATGCCAAAACTGGACATGGCGCTGTATATCTATGCACGCTGTCATGCAGTCTTAAGATCAACGTTGTTTTTTAACGATCGGAAATAGTACGTTAAGCAACTCCTAGTGTATTTGCAAGCTCTTTTTACGTTTGTGACGGATCTTCATTGAGCAATACCGCCAATTCTTAATCTTCGAACTTTCTTGACTGCCCAGGACGCTGTTCGTCTTTCATGGCAAAATTATCACTCAGCTAGGTCATAGTTGCAAATAACTTCCATCAGTTACCATGACTTTCTGCTGCTGTTGTCATCAAATTGAAAAAAATATAGTTCAACTCCCCGCAAGAACTTTTTATTTCGCACGACGCTCTACATACTCAGGGATTGGTTTTGTCATTGACGCTTCTTCCAAGTGACACTTTCTGGTTCTGAAGCTATATGACAAGTACCTTTCCAGCAACCATTTGGAAGAGTGTTTCACGGAAATTGTGATTAAGTTGCGCCATCTTTTGTACCTTATCAGACTTCAGCTGCTGGTATGGAGTATACAGACTAAGCTTTAACGTATTCTTGCTTTTTAACGAAACTTTACCTTGTGTCCATTCAAATTTTTCATTCAAATAATTTAATTCTAATATTCCACTGATCCCAGTCCACCACTTAATGAAAAAGTTCCCCGTTCATCGGCCAATTGTCTCAAAATCCACATAAACCTATGGGAAATGGACCGCAACCCTTCCAAGTCTATTCAACCAACCGTGTTCGAGGATCTCTGTATCCACTGTTTCAAAAGTTATTTTCTTTCCTCTTATCCTTCGCAGCACTTTCAGGTGGCAACGTAGCTCTCCTAGGCAAAGCACAAAAAAAAAAAAAAAAAAAAAAAACAGGCCCTTGCATCCTCCCCTTGCACATCGACCACTGTTCATACCTTCAGCGATGCATTTCGATTGGCTGCATAAATCAAAAACTTTGTGCGAGCGCTGGAACATCTAAAGTCATCTAAGTCTAAGTGCACATCCTGGAGTTATCGCTTCCCGTTTACAAATTCAACAATCGTCCGCACAAACAATCCTTAAGTGGGTGGGACGGACGTTTTTACAAATCCCCTCACGATGAGGGGTTTCACGTTCATCCGTCCCACGACCAGGCAATTAGAACCTCGGGTAATTAAGCCAGAGAAACTAGCAGTCATTGAGTTTGTTGCGCGACCCGTGGGGACAATTACTGCGGTGGAGGGCTTAGATTCAAAGGGGGAGACGAAAAGCGACCAAAAGACGGTCTTGTTCGCGCGCAATAATTCATTTCGAGGATAATTTCTTTGCGGTGGAGCGTACCGAGCACCTGGGTTTGTGAATGTGCGCCTGTGAAAGCGTACAAGGGAAGCGTATTGGGGGGGGCTTAAAGCAATCACGGCCATAATAATGAATGCATCTCGTCCCATTAAAGAACCGCTTCACTTCTCCTGGCAGAGAGTAGACGTGAAGTTTACCCTTATTGTCAATCGGCGAAAGGGGAAACAACCGGAAACCGACGGAAGTGGCGGAGGCAGAGGGAAACTTCAACAAGGCAAAAGTTCACCAAAGAGTTGCCTGTGTAGACCGTGTGGCTGGGACACACATGGAAGCGACGGAGAATGTACTTGTTTTTATTCCGGTGAGTAAGTGGAATAAGTAGGAAAAATCACTTTATCCCCGTCAAGGACATTCCAGCTTGAGGATGGGCATGTGTTGGCAATGAGACTGTTACAGTGGGTGGTGGGGGAGGGGGCTTCCTTTTAAATAGTTTGCGAAGGCGAAGCGCTGAACGGCTGTGAGATAATAGTGACCTTGGCTGTTGACACATGAGATTGTATTTGACCAAGAATCTTTGTTGGCAATTTCATTTCATGCTGCAGTCATAAGGGGGTGTTGAGATAGGGAGCCAAGATTGGGGCAAACTAAATGAAGCGACTTTTGCTGCACTTGGGAAATTCTTATTTCATTCCAGCTAACCATCTGCTTCGGAAGACATGTGCTCTGTCGCAGTTATGATGAAGTGAAGAAGTTCTTAAATTGTAAGTTGTTACGGAATGATGGCACATCCAGTGGTGTGAAATGGCATCTGCATGCGGAGTGTGGAAAAGTTCAAAAACAAGTGGGAAAAGGGACAAATATTTGGAGCAGTCACATTGATTAGCATAACCTTCAATTACGTTTTTTTTTTTGTTTTCATTTTGTGAAGCCTTGGAAAATTGAAATTTTGCGTTTCACTTGAAAATCATCGTTTGCTGCGCATGATATTTGAATGAGATCTTCTGAATAAAAACATCATAAAAAGAGTAAAGGATACAAAAATTCATAAATAGTTTCAAAATATTGCCGTACAAGTGACATAAGGCCACCTCGAGTCACCTCCATGAAAGCCATCTTAGCTAATGTTGCATGGTGACGCACTGCATGTAGCGATCACTTTCTGCCCAATGGTTTAAACAAAAGGCCTGACCTCCCATAAAAAAAGCGGATGTAAAGAGTGTGGTAGACACACTGACAAACGGACACACCGAAACAAATAAGTTTTCTTTAATTGGTTACGCAACTTTAAAAACGAAACCTTTAACACGTGAGTATAATTTGCACTTACGCAGTTTGTTTTTTCGTCTTCTGGCATCTCGAAATCAACACTTTATTTTTTCAGGACATGATAACACTTCCCAGCAATGGAACGAGAGACAAACACTGTTTCAAAATCTAGAGAGAACTTCTCAAATATTAAATTTTCTTGGTGCAAATGTATTTCAAGTTTGTTCTTAAAATAAAAATAAAAAATAAATTAAATAAATTGTACACGTGGTTCTAGGACCTAGCTTCTTTATCAATCACTAGTATGAGAGCCTGCAGATGCTCTGCCTGTTTGGTGGCGTAGATTAAAAAGCTTCTTTGGGACAACACTCTTTTTCTTATTCTTAGTTCCTGTATCCCCTTGCGCGTTCTAGTGCCTCTGCTCTACTCTACTCCTACGCACCCTCATGAGCGGATTCTCGCAATAAGTTTCAGCTCTTTCCAACTCATCCCCAGTTTTCAGAACTCCTCCTCTACTGCACCATATACTTCTCGGTCTGCCCACTCTTTTGCCATTCTACGTTAAAGGGTTCAACTCTATCGCATGTTTTGCTAAGGAATTTTCACCTTTTCGAAGGATGTTGTCAATCCACTGCCACTTGCGCTGTTGAATAATGGTTTCTATGGGCTGCTGGCTCGTTCTCTGATGACGCTTTTCATTTGAAATACAGTTCGACCAATTTGTTTCATAAGCTCGCAAACGTCTTTAGTCGTCTTGTGACATTGGCTGTCACTTTGTAAGTGCTGCACACGTATGACAACATGGACTCAACATGGGAGTGAAACCGTCTTAATTTGGCGTTTAAGTTAATAGCCCCTCCGAATGCTGACTTGGCTTTCGATATTCGATTTGGGACATCTGCCTCGTTCCCTCTATTTGCTGAGACCAGTGGTCAACCAGTGGTCCATTAAAGCCCATTTTATTTGACTGACAGTGTAAGTCACGCCCGGCGGCATAAACCATATTCTATTATTTTGCGTTGTAAGCGTAGTCACGATGATATAGGCCAGATGAAAGTATCCATGGTGCTCTCGATGACAGAGCAGAGTTAGACACATTACTTATCACCTTACCTTGTCTGACTCCATCTTGGACAACTTTCCTCTTTGCAAAACGTCACACTTAGATTAATGCTAAGTCGTTTTGATAATGGCTATAAGCTTATCTGGGATGCTCCTACTGCGCAAACCAAATAATCTCTTTGCTGACACTGTTAAAAACATTCTGTTGAGACTGTTGAAATGTTCGTAATCAATGAATAACAAGTGAACTGGCGACCGGTATTCTGAGCATTGCTTGATGATGATACGGGTATTGATGCGGTCGACAGAGAAGGTTGCACTGCGAAAATCTGATTGTTCTTCATCAAGTGCGCTTTCCAGATGCTCTTCAATTCTACCTAGTGCTTAATGTTGTAGGCTTTTATCTTAGCAACCGCAGGAAGCACACATGTATGTACGCTTTCAATTCTTACAACTGAATTTGGTGTCTATTCTTGGGAAGCCTGTCAGGGATCTCTCACTTGCCCTCTTTAGGTGGAAGTGCCAATACTCTCAAGAGTAATAAGTGTAATAGCACACCCGACATTGTTAGTACAGCCCTCTTTGAAAGCTGTCGAAAACGGAGCTGTAAAAAATTCAAAGAAATCTTGTGGAAAAGTCTGCGCAGCCATATGAATTAACCGGCTAACTTTTTACATTTTTGTATCGTTTATAGCCGTTGGAAGGAAAACGAAACCATCAATGAGTGAGCGTTATTCGCAGTTCTACCATCTGTATTGATCTTAAACTTTGTGAGTTTGCAGAACTTTGTAGTGGCAGACGAAGCTGCAAGCATAAGTGAGTTGCGTTAGTTCGTATACGCAACTAATGATCAACGAAGTAGTTTCCTTATATGATATTGGATATTGGAATACTGTTGCCTTTCTGTGGTTGAACAAACTAGGACCATACATTATGCCCACTGAAAACAAGATAAGCAAACCTGCAACTACCACTACAACTCAATTCCTGCTCCATTGATAAGTGCCTATTCGTCTTCCATCAAGGAAGTCCTTCAAAAAATGCTTGAATGCATGAAAAAATCCAAAAAACACTAAAGAGAGAATAAGAGGGGAATCGACACACTCTGCTACTGAGTAACACATTACATCAATATGTGGAGTTGTAATAAATGTTTAAAGACGCCAAGGCAACCCGCCGCAGAGGTAGACATTCCCATTCGTTATTTACGACCCTTAAACCGTGTTGATTTTATTTGCCAAGGAGTATTAAAAAGTTCCAGACGAAGACCTTACGGGCGTCAACTGTGTCAACGGCTCTATGTGCATCCACTTACAACCAAGACATTATAGATGATACGAAAAACATGACGAAGCTAAGAACAATTTGAGGATTTAACGGCTCCTAATGAAAGTGATAACGTTTTGAGTGCCTGACATCTTGGTACGAGTAAGGGGATCTCCGAAAAGATGAACATTAACGTTCTTTATGAAACGTGATTTGTTCGTTTGAGTATCGGAAATTAATTTTATTTAGGACTTTGCTGAAATATGATGAAGGGAAACGGGAATAGGAAAAGGAACGGACAGAGTGAATGAAGATATCACCCATGCCTTGAAGGCCACTGGGGACTGGAGTAACGAAAGTAGTGCAGGAGTGGAACTCAAGAAACCTGAGTCGGTTCTGTCATGCCGTTGTTCAGGCCTTCAACAAGAGTACTGCTCCCGATCAGAAGCAATCGTGCTCACTATCCAGAAGTTAGTCTAAATAGGTGTGGAGTTCAAGAGCAAAGTTAATGGACTTCTCTCCATCAAGTAGTCGTTACAAAAAGACACACAGGGAAAAAAATTGGTTTTACATCCTAAGTTGGTTTTGAGAGGGATCTGGAACTTTTTAGGCTCTGACACTTAAGTTCTAAGATCCTTGTTTTCATGCATCAGGCCAGAGTTAGCAAACTGAGAAGTAAGTCACTGTTAACTAATTTCAAATTGACTGACGTGGCCAGGAGAGTGCTTAGGCGTGGCGAATTTCGGATTGGGATTTCTCCGTGCGGGACTTACTCGCCAGGACGAGATTTCTCCGTTGCTAGTGTTATCATCAGATGTTGAGCAGGTAGTTCTTTGGACGGAAAGGGCAAAGTTTCGTTGGTTTTGCCATGTGGGACGGATGGCAACTTCATCACGACTTCCAAGGAGTGCCGAAAATGCAATTCCATCAGGTAGGCGAATACTCAACAGTTCCAGAAGTTCATAAACTTGCCTGATTGCGCTTGGGAATAGCTTTTGATGCGTTAGAGTCGATGCCGGAAGTTCGAGTGGACTGAAGGTCTCTAGTGCGTGCGTTGCCCCTGATATCTCTTCAGTGCAATCTAATGGTATCCAGCAAGAGATTATACAACGCTTAAGATAGCTAGACCATGTAGAGCGTATGGACACCACTGCTCCGACCCGAAAAGCCTTCGAATCAGAGCCATTGGCACAACGCAACAAAGGACGGCCCAGGCTAAGGTGGGGCACACAAGTGGAGAAGGACCTCAACCAACTTGGAGTGCGCAACTGGCGAAAGATCGTGTTGGCTGGAGAGGCATGTTGGTTGAGGCCCAGGTCCATCCCGGACTGTAGTGCCACAAGAAGAAGAAGTAGGAGATTACATATCGTTCAAGGACATGCAGCTAAACTGTACCGAGCTCAAAAAAAGGCACATTCTTTCATTCATCGTCAGGCTGTTCAACCCATTGGGATCGATCTCACCCTGTGTGGTAAAAGGCAAAATAATGATGCAATAATGATGCAGCAACTTGGGATGAGCCAATCTCAAGCGAATTAGGAAAAGAATGGCAAGCATTTCTAAAATCTAGAAGGTAACCAGTTACCAAGTTTAACCAAAACGGAGAAAACGTAGAAGAAGATAGAAGTCCCATGGCTTCAGCGACGCCTTGAAAAAGGGAAGTTGGCCCGCGATCTACCTTCGGGTGTTCGATGCCAGTGACCAGGTGAGTGGCACTACAGCCCTGACCTACAGTTACAGAGTAGAAGGGACCTACAGTTTTTTACCGACTCTGAAAGGCGAGATTTAAAAAGCTTTTCATAGACAATTGATGCTCTTTGAGTGTTGTCAGCAACTCGAAAGAGGTGGTGCCGTGATAAAATGCGGGGTGTTCCGTCCGGGAATCGCGTGGCGGTCGACGCACTTTACCACAACGCCACGGCGATCACTTACTTCACTTCCGTTTGCTGCCAAAAAAAACTCGGGTAGCTCCAGTAAAGACGCAAACCTTCTAGAGCTCTGCGGGGGAGTACTCCTTGCCACGCTTCTCGAGTACACCGCCAGGGTGCTAGAATTGCAGCATGCAAAACAGTTTGCATGAACCGATTCATCTATCACACTAGCTTGGATAGCAGCTCCATCAGGCAAGTGAGCAGCGTTCGTGAACAATCGTGTGGTGGAAATCCAGCGGTTTGTTAACGAAGATGATGATGATGATGATAAAAAACAAAATCTCGCATAGGTACCCTTGATTCCCTTCGTGTCCTTGATAAAGGGTGATTTTTTAAAAGTTATTGGTAAGTTTAAAAAAAAACACATAAGTGTCAGAAAAATTCATTAAATCTTTATTTGAATCGATAGTACGGTCCATATAATTTAATGTTTGAAGATTATTTCATGCAAACGGTGACCTTGACTGCGCCTCAATCGGTCTATCTGCTTAGTCCAATTTCTTTCCAACATTTCGGCCAATATCTCACGAATAATTGCGTCAATGTTGTCTTCCAATGCGTCAATTGAAGCGGGTTTGTCTGTATATACATGAGCTTCAACATAGCCCCACAAAAATAGTCTAAGGGCGTTAAATCGCACGATCTAGGCGGCCAATTGACCGGTCCAGAACGTGAAATAAAATGTTCACCGAACTCGCCTCTCAATAAGTCCATTGTTGCGCGTGCTGTGTGGCATGTGGCACCGTCTTGTTGAAACCACATGTCATGCAAGTCAAGCTCTTGCATTTTGGGCAACAAAAAGTTGGATATCATCTCAAGGTAGCGCTCACCGTTTACATTTACGTTACGATCATCTTTGAAGAAGTACGGTCCAATTATGCCACCAGCCCATAAACCGCACCAAGCTGTGACTTTTTCTGGATGCATTGATAGCTCTTGCAATGCTTCTGGCTGAGATTCACTCCAAAATCGAAAATTTTGCTTATTTACGTACCCATTGAGCTAAAAATTAAACTGACCATAAAATGGAAGAAGCGCGCGATGAACTATCTTAACAGAGCACGCATTTGATAATAAAATTCAATAATTTGCAAGCGTTGTTCGTTTGTAAGACGTTTCGTGGTTAAATTATATACCAAACTGAAGACGTTTGACAGTTAAACAAAACAGCTGTTTAAACCAGTGTTGCCAAAAAAAGATAATAACTAAAAAATCACACTTTAGAAGGTGCACTTTACTTAAGTATCGGGAGCGATGCATCCGATGGCTACTCACAAAGGCTAAGCTCAGCTAACGCTACCGGGCGTGTCTGTATCTCGTCGTGTTGTACCCTCATTCACGTTTTTAAAGGTCAAGAACGGCAGCTGCCAACTTTCGTTTTCACGAAAGCATATATAAGAGTTTCGTCCTATTTCTTAGGAAAGCTCAACTTTGACGAATATCGTCAATCATGATTGACGAATATCGTGTTCAATCATGTGCCAATATAGGTTATCAGCAACCTTACCTACCGGCGAGAACAGGTGCTATGCCACTTTGAATAAAAGTCCAAACATGCAGACCGAAGAGAGAGCTTCGCTATTGAACAGAGCATCGGATTATTATTAAATGAGCCCTTAAATGAAGCATTTAAAAAATAAACCTATAAAACCTGCATCAGAAACAAATTCCACCCCTAAGCCACTTAAGGGATCAGTTTATTTGTGATTGCAGCTCAAAAGTGTCCACAAACATGTAAATCCGTTCCTCCGGCAATAGAAACTAGTTTTCGAAATTACGGCAGACCGATTTTAGTTGATTAATAAAATCCTGCCGGAACACATTGCAATGCATCCTGCACTCATATGTTCTGTGTATACACATGCAAATGCCTGGGGCTTTATTTGTAAATAAAATATACTCCAGTGCCCATGTCACAGCCTCTGATGAGTGGAAAGGGCACGCTACCCTTTGAGCCCACACACACAATCCGTTGAGCAGATTACTCTTACAAAAATAACATGACTTCCACGTGACACCTTCAATCAGTGCGGAGAAAGGATTCTCCGAATTTGTCAAACAATGACACGCTTACCTAACTCTCAAAAAAATAATTGTTTTCTGTGCTTTAAATAGGTTTGTTCTTATTTAATGTAGACTTAGAAGCCACAAGGACGCATCGCACTCCCAATCAAGAGATATCAATCGGCAATTGAGATCCTTTAAATATGTAGCTGTTTCCCGGAATAATAGGATATTCCCAAATCGCTTATATTGTATATTTGCCCTTTCGGCTTAGTCCTGATTGGTTATACTGGAAATTAAATAATCCTCTTATAAACAGCTTTTGCGAAACGCCCAGAGGGAGGGAGCACCGAATCCCTGGCGATCCTTGCGAGTGTGTACATTTCTTTGGGTGGCCCTTGGAAAAGAGGACCTGATGGGACCAGCTACAACAACCAACGTAGCCCGCCACTGAATTTAGGTAATTATTTACGAAATGAAAGGATGCCAGCGTCCCAGCTCACCTCATCGTTGCCCTCCGTGAAAGAATGTAATTCATCCAAAAGTCCCATGAATAATTGCAGCCCAGGAACAGGAGTCCAGTGCAAACTCACCGTGTTGTGGCAATTTGCTTTGGTTGCACTGCAAGGGTCAAGGGAAAAGGGAGCGTCTTGAAAAATAAGAAAATTTGCACAAAGAGGCGGCAGCGGAATAAGATAACGTTGCACAAATCCCTGTGCATGATTTGATTACACTGTTTTCCATCTCCCAAGGAGTCATCCTGCCCTGCCCTGGGTGCTGTGCCGCGTCGACGAGGGAGATTACTTTCACACTCCACCTGCACAAATTCCATTACGGTAATTAATTTAACAAGTATTTAAACCGAGATTGTGAGTAAAATTATTTCGCAAGGATGTTGCCTTCTGTTCTCCAATGTAATTGAAAATTGTGCCTAATGAGTGGGGGATTAATGGGAGATTGGTTTTTCATGGAAGGTGGCCTTTGTTGTGGCGCTTGCTGCCTTTAATTCGTAGTCGCTGTGGCAAGAATGGATAAATATTCCTGAAGGGGTTGTCTCGGGTAGGTGTCGAAGTGCCAAAAGAAAATAAATTCAGATGGCTGGTTGAAGTTGCTTGCCAACTGAGCTCTTCGAAGGCGTTGTGAGGGGGAGAATGACGTTTATTGCCTCACTTACGTGATAGTGTTAAGTAGTGTCTAAATGCCAAACTTGACTTTGAAATCAGGTACAATTCGAATTTTCACCGATACGCACATAACATTGAAAGTGTGACAAGCCAGCTACTATCTTCTGGATATCAGTTGAGCTGCGTGAGTGGATGGCATTACTCGCGTTCAGTGACTAGTTTATTTGGCACAAATACAAATTTTGGGGTGAGAAATGTAAGTAAAAAATATTTGCAAATATTTTGCAATTTATAGGTTAGGTTTGGTTAAATTGTGGTAGCTGCTTGGGTAGCTTAAGCTTCCTTAGCCTCATGACCGAAGGATTGTTGTTTTCTTGATCTTCTTGGAACCTATCCTTCCCAACAGTACATTTCTCTCAGGTCTTCCACACGGTGACATCAGCTAGTACGTCTAGTCTTTTGAAGAAGCAGTTTCCCGAAGTAGTCTATTTAAATGTTCAGCGTGATGAGCTGGTGTTGCTCTTAGAATCTCAATCTTTTATGCAGACTCTCCAAGCAATGTACAGGTTCCCAAGCTGAAGTCATTTGTGAACCACTGTCCATAACCAAGCAGCAGTTAGGGTCTTAAGATTGGGCAGCACCTAAGGCCTTGCAATTAATCTCAAAAAACACCAAAACAGTGATTGATTGTCACCGTCTTCTTAGATAAGACTGCAGAGCAATAAAAGACTTGTCTATACAAGATGCTAGGCCATAAAGTCAGTTATCAGTCCAGGTACTTGCAGAGCTAATAATTTAGCCAAGTATATGACAACACTGCCCTTACCTCCCGCCACGCATAAGTCAAAACAACAGCAGGATACGATTCCCTTGATCAAGTAAGGATGTTCCGACTATCTCATCTGCCTAATCATTACCCTTCCTTGACACTTAGCGCCCAAGACTGGTACTATACCTCAACTGGGGGGACATATGTAAGTTTGGTTGTGGGAGCAATGTTAGGACACTGTCAGCTTGGCGTATTGATAGTAGACGAGGTGCTCCCTTGAATGATTTCCGTAGAAGCTATACGGGCGAGAGGGAACCAAAAACCATTCTACACTTCTCCTGGACCTGCCCATCGATAGCGTGTCTCAGACACACTTGCCTAAGCAACAACTTCAGCAACATCCCTTCCACCGATTATTTGAACTGTCTCTCCGGCACTAAATCGCTCTAATTGTTTATCAGTTCATTCCATTTTCAATGACAACGCAATGGTCTAGTATACCAAGCCACCTCTATCTAGTTGTGTACCTAAATACTTGGGCATGTTTCTAGGCAGAAGACGACGAACTCCTCCTCATCATCGGTTCGGTAACCTTTACGGAAGACATTGTTGGGGTGCCTAACATTCTTTCGTCACGGTTACTACAGTCGGGCTATGGTAGCTCTCTCTCTCTCACCAGTAGAGAGGGCCAACAGATTATTGCCGAATCCGAACGGCAATATTTCAGAAGCTGCAGATTCAAAGGATAACAGGTTTGATCTTTATGAGATGCATGCTGTAGGATTAAACGTAAACCTTTACTATTTGTATACTGAAATATTTAACAACTTTCTGTGTTTCTGTGTGCTGTCCCTATGCTTATTCGCACGGATGTGCAGCCGCACAGTGGGACAAAATGGTCTAAAAGTTGATCTTTTATCAAGTGTACCTTAGCTCTTAAGATTAATGTTTCGTTTATTTATTTGTTGTTTGGTTCGAGGTTTTGAAGTACTAGAGCACTCAGACCCCAAAAGTGATCCATTATTCTACTTGGCAGCAAACCTACACTTTCTGTATTTTCTTTGTTTTACAAAGGAAGTAGGCGCTTTTGCGACAAGGTGCCTACATCATGATTTCGCTTCACGACAATGCCAAAATTCTTTCACCTCATCCGAGCAAAGGCGGACCAGTTACAGAGGCTAGGCTCCGTAGCGCCTTCGCCCTTTCTACTGACATCGCAGATATTTTGCCTTAGCCGTAGCACACTTAAATGTTTAGCGAACATGTAGTAGTCCATTTCCAAGCCGATAAGTCATCTGCACTCATTTCTGTTAAGAGAATAAGAATGCAAAGGCTTTTATACAGACATTACGGATGTCTTAATGGCGTTAGAAATGCGCTTGGTTTGTATGCGTCCTAAGGATTCACAGCACTTTGTGCTCTCGAGAGGGGCCGCAATGGATGAAAGCTCCAACCAAGGATAACACATCGCGGAATAAAATCAGAATATCTCCTTTGATCCCTGCCTGGCAAGTTCACCAGCGTTTTTTTTCCTGTGAGCCCATGGTGACTCTGAGACTTGGCGAATTAAAAGTGCCCACCAAATTCTGGGAGGATTTGCATTCCTGAACTGTCTTAAAAGTGGCTAACCTTCCACCTGTTCTTCACAATACGCTCGTAGTTCCTAACCATTAAGATGGCATGAGATTCCGGTTGGAAGACTGATGGGAAATTGTTTAACGCGGTGTACAGTCAAATGTTATCGTCCTTCACGAAAACGTCAGCACCCGAACCTTCATCGGTTTTGGAGCCATCCCTTAAGAGTGAACAACAAAATCCTTTCCTGGCTTAGAGTGTGGCCAGAGCACATGAGAACTGAATAATTGGTGTCTGTGCGTCAGACGGCGTACTCGTGAAAATGGTGTCAAGAAATGTGCGGTCTTCAAAACTCCAGTGCGAGTTAGATCAAAGGCTACTTCTTTCACATTTAAAGACAGCTTTGACCGTGCAGCCAGTGATGTGATTATCAAGAGTGAAGAAGTTTAAAAGTGCATCTAAACCAACCAGTGCTAGCCTAGGAACCTGTGCAGCCGAAACAAACCGTCGTATGATGCTTATTGAGGGAGAGGGAGAGAGAGAGAGAGGGAGAGAGTGTGAGAAAAAGAGAGAGGAAGTGATATTACGACCTTTGCATCCTCACACTGCCAAAACACTGTCAGCGCTACAGTAGTTTGCAATTCAATGTTTTTCTTTTCCAAAGAAGTTTCCTTTTCAAGATGACATCCAAAAATGTCGTATCATATGCATGTTCCAGAGCTTGTCGCTAATCAATCTGATCGATATTGAAATTGCATACAAAAATCTGTGTAACGACTCTCTATTTCATTATTTGAGCACTTTTTGTACATTGGACACGGCTCCAATGTCCTTTGTGCGGCGGATCTGTGGCACCTGCTGATATTAAGGGGTTACCAATAAGAGCGAATGAATGTTTGAAATGATAGATACATACATTGAAAAGTGAACTTGAAACAATTCTAAAATTATAAGGGGCCGAACGTCCAAGGCGCATTTAATGGAAAGTTTTATCGAAATCAATGTTATGTGATGAGTTTAGATTTTCACGTACTTCGGTATAAAAAGTGGAGGGGAACAAAAAAATAACAAACAAACTTCCCAATTCGGAACCTGAACCATCTGTTACGGAGAAGTGATTCCCCTTTCGTTTGAAAATATCCATCCATTCGAGTGGCATCAAATTTCGAGTGTATAGGAGCTGTACAGTGTTTTTTCCCAAACTTGAAATATAAGTGAATTTGCTTTTTTACTTCTGTAATAATCCTTTGGAAAACCTCAGGGACATGCCTACAATGAGAGACAGATACGGGCGCCGAAATTATAATTTTTTCGTGTTTGAAAACGAAACCATAAAAATGCGAACGAAATGCGCCAACCCTAGGGTAAAATCTAAAATTTCTTGGAATAAAAATTTTAAAATGTCTAAATATCTCGTCTTACCTGGGAAGTTTGACACAGGTACAAGCGACAGAAGTGCAAAAATGTCAGATGATCGAAACGAAACCTTTAAAAAGTTTGAGGAAATTTGAACTAACGTTATGAACAAAATTTTGACATATTCTAAAAGGCATTGGAAGCTTCATAAGCACCATGCATAGGTCTGTATGTTTTCCAATTCCATTCTTTCAGCGTGGCGTAGAACGTAATTCGCTTGAATTTGTAAAGAACGAGATGTCTGCTAGACAGTGAGTCTTAAACGAATCAACTGCAAAAACGTCTAATCCTCTGATGCTTTTGCACAAGCAACGGTCACCTGTTCCAGTAAATTCAGATTTTCTTCGCCGTAAAAAGGACGAAGGATGAGCAAAAAATTATCAGAAAAAAAATCCCTTCTCACACAAGCATCGCTGCATGGGATTCAAGCGAACATAAAACAGCCCGATCGGAAAGTAATAGGATTCTGAAAGACGGATGCTCTTTTAAGCCATCGGCACGACTGATGGCTGAAAGGGAACGAACTCTTAGATTCCCGACACCTGCCCACCGAAACGAGCTCGAGAATATGTCAAACGACCCATTTACCATAAATAATTGATTAACCTGTCACATCTAAGGAAATGTTCTCAAAATTCCCCATTCCGGATGTGGATTCAGCGTTTATGTATTCCAGCCCATCAACAAGTAGCGCCTTGTGGGAGAGCCCGCATCCATCCGCCAGGCGCTACGGGGCAATGAAAATTGTTGACATAACCTTGATAGAATTGTTTATTCCTTTCGTGCACAGCGCACAGAATAGAGCTATGCCTCTGAAAGGGGAGTGAAAATATATCAAAAGAATTTGCGTTTGATGTGTGTTTCCACAAGTATCTTTGCGGATTTTTCATTCAGCGGAAAACTTGTTTCCATCTACTGGGCGAAAGGTTTCCGCTGGCGGATATGTTTTAATTTCTCCTTTCTACTTCGCCCCCGTTGAAGGACGCCTCGGTTCTACAGTAATTCAGCGACAAGCACTTTGCTTGCTATGGATGTGGAATTTATTATCCCTCTTGCAGTTTGTTTGGTTGAATATTGTTTTCAAGGACTGAGGGAAATTTAATTATAATATCATAAGATGACGGGAGAAACTACGTTAACTGCTGTTAGAAGATGGTAAAATTGACTTTATTTTTTGGATAAAACTAGCTAGCGAGCGAAAGGCTGTCAATTGGCGATGGGAATAGTCGTTGGGCAGGATATTTAAGCGACATTATTTTGTGCGTGAAAGTTGGTCGGGTGGTAGATGAATTTGCATGCCAAAGGTTCTATAGTCTCGATGGGGTGCAACTTAATGTTTAAAGCAGTGAATTGAAAGTCCTGTCACGATGTGGAAGTTTTTTTGCCACTGACAGCGGATCCAAATCTTTACACTTGAACTGCGTTGGAAAATATCGAAAACGTATTTCCAAACTAAGTGCTGTTGTATAGCACACACAGCGTCTTCTTTCAAAAAAAGAAATTTGCTCGAAATGGAGAGCCAACAGCGACCGCTGTTCGTAACACAGGTATGCTGATGAACAACACACCTAGTCTCCGTTTTCTTACAGCGTGTAGCCGTGCGAATGTAGCTGCTATGCCCAAGAGTCCGACACGCAACTCACGAACATCAACGCGTATTCGATTTCAACAACTCAACTTTTCAGACACTAGCTTGAGTAGAATCCTGCACAAAGATCTCAAATTTATCACTTGCAGTGCTGAAGTGACTCAGCATTTGAGTGCCCGAGACCATCCGCTTTGTTATCGCTTCGCGGTTCAAGCCTTAGGGCAGCTAGAACCGCACTAAGATTTTGGGTTCAAAACCCACTTCTCTGACTATACACAGTATCATCTCGGCGGCGAGGTTGACTAACAATATTGCCACATCTGGGAGTCAGAAAATCTGCAAGTCTTTCTCAGGAATGCAGTAAATCTATATAGAGTGACAATTTGTTGGGGAACAGGGAGCGTTGGCAGCATTGAACCATTTTTCTGCAAACATGAGGCTGGGGACAAATTTCGCTCAACGATGGACGTTACAGGGTCTTGTTAACCGACAGTTTTTTTTTTACTGAAATTGAAGGCATGTATTGGGAAGACCTCTGGCTTATGAAGGATGGCGCGCCATGTCACTCAGCTCATGCCGCACAGCCAATGCCACACAGCCCACACCACAATCGATCTTTTGCGTGTGGAATTTCCCAATCGTTGTATCAGTCGTCTTGAAGATGTCAATTCGCAGCTTCGGAGTGGCTCCTTTGTACTTTTTTTTCTGTAGGTTACTGTGAACGACAGATATTGGAATCCGGAAACGATTCAAGGACTTAAGATCAGTTTGAATCAAACAAGGCATGAGATACACCTCAAAGCCATCAACAAGGTCACAAAGAATTAGGGTGACAGAACGCACTAATGTTAAGACAGGCCACTTTCTACAAGTCTACCTCTTTATACCTTATTAAGGAACACAAAACAACACTGTCTATGCCACATATAAGAAGCGTCTCCATATAGGCTCCGACCCGGCAGAGTTCTTCATTTTCACATGTTTGCCTGACAGTTGATGAGACAAGAATTAGGAGCATTCAAATTTGTACTTGACTAAGAAATTTGTACTAAACTACTTAACAGTAAAAGAACAGCATTCTTACTGTGTTGAGATACTCTAAGGACCTTCGCTTGAATATGTACGAAATTTTGAGCTTAACACAAGGTTCTAAAATTACAAGAGCATTATGACTTAAATGGCGGTGATAGCTTAAATGTCAGCTCAATCCGGGTGGCTTAGTTTGTCACCTACTTAACTCAGTATCTAAAAAAATACAAGTTCTGTAGATGGCAAAAATTGTGGTAAGACAGCACTGTTTGCGTAGGCTATGGCTGAGGTTGAATTTTTGGGTTCAAAATCTAGTCTCCAAAAGTCTTGTGCGGACCAGGGTCTAAGCTATAGCTGCCTTGCATTCTTGATGGACTCGGGCACGCTGCCTCCAGTTGTCAATGTCAAGCTCTCTCGCCTTCGCAATCACTTTGTCTATACCGGATCTTTGGCCTTGCTATTCTTCTCGAACCCGGAGGCTGGGATTCAAAGACCCTCTTAGCTGAAACGTTGTTGGCCATGGCTGAGCCATTCGATCTGCATCCACTTCTTAGTACATCACATAGCGTTCGCGGTTGTGCCTTCTCCTCCACTCACCTTCCTCGCATACAGGACCATCTATTCGTTGCAGAATTTCTCTTTCCTTTCAAAGAGCAGGTCATAGCCGAGCCGAAAATGATATCTGGAGATCTCTGGAGCCACAATAGGACTTTTGCACAATTTCGGTGAAATCCTTCCTTTCTAATCTGAAATCTACGCCATTGACATCTGCGCTTAACTTCTCTTAGGATAATCAAGGGCGCTAGAATAAATAATGTGCTCAGGACAACTGGAACTTAAGAGCAAAACTGTAAACATAGAAACGACGGACTGTTATCTTTTGCCAAACGCATAAAGTGACACTTGGCTTGAACCCTGGAGACCAAAAGAATGCAGGCAATGAACTGGCAAAGTTGATTCCGAAACTACTTTCGTACATTCTGATCTTAACTGTAGAATCCCAGGATCACAGGACAACACCTACAAAAATAATGAACGAATTGCCAAACAAAGAAATGAACACTGGGCAAAGTGTCTAATGCAACCCAAGCACTTAATCAGAATTTACTCCTGCAAGGAAAGCGTTTATTTAGAAAAGGAAAGTTTAAGCATGCCAATGGGCTTTCTAACTGGTTTGACCATTGTGCAATGCCACCATAACAATTTATGCCAAAGCAAATAGTGTGGTCACTGTGGCGTTATGGGTCCACCAATACACCAAGGTCCCAGGTTCCATTTCCAGGTGGAACACCTTGCAATTCTTCATGGCGCCATCTCTTTCCAGTTGCTGACAACACTCAAAGAGTACTTATTGTCTCTGAAAGGCTTCTCAAATCTCGCCGTTTGGAGTCGTCAAAAAATTGTGGCGGTCCCTTCTACTCCTGAGAGAACAGTAGCACGCACATCACGAGTAGTTCGAGTGAAGAATCTAGCCTCTGGTCTCTTGTGGAGTGCCACTGAATTATTATTAAAAATAGTGTCGGCTATGACCTCAACCAACTTGGAGTGCGCAACTGGCGGCGAAAAATGGTGCTGCCTAGAGAGCCATGTTGGTTGTGGCCCAGGTTCACTCCGGACTGTAGCGCCACAAGAAAAAGAAGAAGAAGAAGTGTCGGCTATGTCAGGAAGAGGACGAATATACCCGAGCACGTTTTAAATGAATACCCGGCCCTTCAAGCAAAGGGTAGCATGTTTTCCATAGGAAAGTAGTTCATTGAGTGGATTCTAAGAGAACAATTGCAAAGGACGTTCGTTCCTAAACAAGCAGTACTTCTTTTGGAGTAATCCAGGCCTGAGACGCAAAAGATCTACTAATCTAAGAGAAGCAAAAGCAGTCAGCAGTCTTCTCAAGTCGTGGGTGTCCAAAAGACACATCATGACCAAAGCAACGAATAAAGCAAAAACTTGAAATGCGAAGTCAGTGGTTTCGACCAAAAATGTTCACATTTAAGTTCCCATTCCAAGGAAATAACATCCACAGGGAGAATTTCCAAAAATCCTCATTGCATCCCACCCTCTGAAAATGTGTTCAGTGTCGAAGACTTCAAGCACACATGTACCCTTAAAATCCGCAAAGAGGAATGCCATGTTTTTCCGAGCACCTCAAGGGCTGTTGCATTACAACACCATTCCGCATTCACCTGCGGAAATTCTACACATCGGAAGGACCCCTCCAAAGTTTGCATAGCCAATCCCACATTTACATTATCCCGCCCAAATTGAAAGGTTCTTGCCCTTAATAAGTTTTCATTAATCCCATTCAATTGTCTGGCACTTTATGAACGACCACAGGAACCATAATAGCGCATCTGTTGACTTCCTCTCATCCTCTCATCCTCAGACGGCGAATGCGCCCACACCCCAAGCCACTGAAACTATTGTGAAGGATTAAACAAAGGATATCCGCTTTGGAGTTTTGCAATTTCGAAAATGCCAAATTTATCCCACCCATCATGTGGTGCTTGAACCTTTTGTGTGAACTCGAAGGTGGTTGGATCATGTTTGTCGTTTTGTGGATTTGAAGAATTGCTAATGGCTTTGAGTAATCAGAGAGGATCACTCCTTCGTTATGCGTATAAAAAGTTTTTGCAAACTTTTACCATACACCCCACCCCCCACCCGCATCCCGCCACCCACTGCTCCAGTACATAATTTGCAGTCTAATTAAATTATCAAATGGGAGGGAATGGCTGTGCCTCGTGGCCAATGAAAACGTACAAGTTGGTATGTGCAGTGGTGACGGCATATCACAACGCCCATCAAAAGAAATTCTATAAAGCGAAGGTGAGCCATAAAGGATGCGAACTCTTTTCGAATGCTTTGATTTGATAGCCCAAAAGCTCAGTCACGAAAGGTTATATTGCAGGAAATGCCTTCGGGATTGGAATTCAGGTAATTCAGGAACTGAACCTTTTCACAGAGAAAATTCCCATCCCAAAAATGGGAGTTACAGAGGAAGCAACAAAAAAAAAACTGATTTTTCGAGATGAATTTATAATCGATTTTCTTAATGCTGCTGCTGAAAAGGATTTCGAGGATGGGTTCGACGGATAATTTTAAATTTGCTAACGTTTGTATGATGGGTCGTGAATATCCGCTCTGTGGGGTGTGAAATGATGGCATAGAGGTATCCATCGTGAAGCATAAAGTGTCATTTAGTTTAAGCACCTCTTTGAACTAAAGAAATGGTTTCGTGTTCAATTTTAGAATTGAAGCGCATTGCTCGCAGAGGTTATGACAATCGCAGAGACACTTTCATTATTGGCCAATCGGTTGGCAGCCACAACTTCCATTTGAACACTTCCCTCAAGTGGCTCTTATCACTTACCAAGATGGTCAAGTTCTTCAACATTCACTTAGAATCGGTGACGGGGCACAAGAAATTCAGGGAAGTTGTGAAACTGGACACCTTGCCAGGCAGGGAACTAAGTCTGTAATCCAGCCAAATTGTGACAGGCGTTCCATTTCCTTCGCTGCAGTCAAATATTTTCTAAGACCTCACACATTGAGCGAAAAAAAAGAAACAAAAGATGACAAAACTTTGTCTGAGAACCAAAGCAATTTGACCGCAGCTCCAATAGCTTCATAGTCACCTCAATAAGTACATAGTTAGATCACAGTGGTTTAAAGGTTATTTAAGACTCAAATGTGCGCTAAGTGTGGTTGCCTCTTGACTACTAGCCACGTAAACCTAACCTAACCTGTCACCTAGAGACTTAAAACACAATATGTGCTTGATTCGGTTCAGAGAGCAGAAGCTAGTGAAAGTTAGGTTTTTGACAGGCGCTACCGGGATATCACTACGGGCGTAGTTTGTGCAATTGACCGGGCAACAGGGAAATGAGTGGATATTTAAAAGTAGACTCGGGAATATCTCCAGGTGTGGGTCTTTTGCATGACAGAAGACTGAACGCTCACCGATGTCTTTCGTGTCAAATGTACTCATGCCCATCTTGATAGAAAAGAAAATGTTGAAGTGGCCTGGCGCAGTTATAAAAATGGGACTCAACTTTACAGAAGGGTTTGGAGATAAATATCTTCAAGACTCACCCCATAAGCATTAGCAACGGTAAAAGAGAGGGCATTGCCATTCAAGGAAACTGAGTTGAATGTAAATATAAACATATAACGCGATTTAAGTATCAGAAGTCGATGTTCATAACCATTTCCGAAAAGAAAAAGCGTCATTCAGACATTTACGGCCCATTTGAAGGAGCCCTCAAATTTTCAGGAGAAAAAGGATTGAAAGAAGCAACTCATGTGTCAAATCAGAGCATATGGCAATGAAATCTGGGTGATTTCGAACAACTTTGTACAGAAATGAAAGGTTTTCATTAAGAAATGTCTCCGTATCATGTTAGAAAGGATCCTATTGTGAAACAGAAAATGTATCGGACATACCATATTTAGAATGGCGTATGAATTGAATTCTCAAAATGAGAGATTTAGCGGCCTTCCCACTTAGAGACGATCAGTACTCTTCGAAGTAGGAAAATGCATCCTCACTTCGAATAGTGTGAAGATAGCATCAACCAGAATTTAGAAAGACCAAACATTTTTTCCACCACCTGATGTCCTTTCCAGCCCCTTAGCAGGAATATATGGGCACATTCCAGGCTAAGACCTATTTGTCTTTTACAAAGGGTGTTCTTATTAGAGGCATACAACTTTGAAATCGAACAAAATTAAGACTTATTTTAAGCTGATATACTTCTGGCATTCTTCTTCTTGTGGCGCTACAGTCCGGGGTGGACCTGCGCCTCAACCAATATGCCCCTCCAGCCAGCACGATCAAGTTGTGGACTCCAAGTTGGTTGAGGTCCTTCTCCACTTGTGTGCGCCACCTTAGCCTAGGCCGTTCTCTGTTGCGTTGTCCCAACGGCCCAGATTCGAAGACCTTTTGGGTCGGAGCAACGATGTCCATATGCTCTACATGGCCTAGCCATCTTAAGCGTTGTATTCAAAGACGCTTGACTAGGCGCATGTCACTATACAGCCCATAGAGTTCGTCCTTAAATCTTCTTCTCCAGATGCCATCAGCGCGAACAGAACCAAAAATCGCAGGCAAAACTCTTCTCTCGAAAAGATTAAGGGCTTCCTCATCCGCTTTAAGTAACGTCCAGGTTTCCACTTCTGGCATTGTAAAATAAATATGATATCTGTCTTACGATAGCCACAGCTGGCTCGAACGTATAAAATTCAATCTGGATGTTCAATTCAGTTGTGGCCATATATCGGCAATAATGCGGCGAACGATGCCCTCTAAGTGGTCAGTGGTTTTGCGGTTATCGGCGTAGACTTGCGAATTCCCATATCCCCTCAGAAAATAGTCAAGTGGCGTTAAATCGCGCGATTTTCGAGGCCAATTCAAGTCTGCAACGTGGCACTATACGATTACCAAACATTCCCGTCAATAATTCAATTGTGGCATGAGCTATGTGACATGTTACGCCCTTTTGTCAAAACCACAGTATCCATTCAACTGAATATGAGCTTCAACACAACAAAAAAATCGCTTATGATAATCGGGATCAACGGCAGTCTTGTTTAAGGCGCACTCACCGAATGTACACCTTGTTAGATATAGGGGAACCTTGAAAATGTGAAATACCAAACCAAACTAAAAATAAGTCACTTGACAGTTGATAAAATGGCCGCCAGTTAAAATAGTGTTGCCAACTTAAAGTTTCTTGAATCACATTTTATTAATTCTTAAAGCCTTTCTTGGCTCCTACATCTTCACACTTCCTCCTCGACTCAAAAAGTAAATCCAACGAAACTGCATTGCATTAGATAACCTCTTTAACAACTACTCGTATTGAGCGTGCTATAATCCTCTCCCGAGTAAGGAGGAGTTTGTACTAGTAGCCGGGCAACAGTGAAATGAAATTAAAAACTGTTCTTCAGGTTCGTAATTTATTACAGGATCTCCTTAGGCAAATTTCGGTCTCCTGGCTAAGGATCCGAAGTTACAACGCAACGAATAGATCATAAGCTCTGCTTGCTTTGCAGCCTCGAATCCTTCACAGAATTTGGCGCGTCGTTGCTTATGAAGGCAAGTGTTATATGAAGGACGAGTCGCACATGTCGCTTTAAAAGAACAACTTTTTAGTAAAATGTCTACTGCTGCTCGAATGAGTCGGCTTGTAACAGAACATTGTTTTGCAGAATATCCAAAAACTCGATGTGTCCCCTTCTGACACCAGCAGGGACTGTAGAATAGCAGACATCAGTGGAAAGGTAGGATAGCCACTCTGTTCCCCAATGCACGATTTTAGTTGTGGGTCACACCTTAACGTCAAGTTCTTTTAAGAATAATTGAGTGGCACTACAGACCACATGGGACCAGGGCCTAGCTTGTACAGCAACTACTCGTGTTGTGCGTTCTACTGTTCTCTCACAAGTAGAAGGGGCCTACAGTTTTATGCCGACTCCGAACGGCGAGATTTGAAAAGCTTTTCATAGACAATTGGTACTCCTTGAGTGTTGTCAGCAAGTCGATGTCCCGTCCGGGAATCGAACCTTCGACGTGTGAGTCGACGCACTTACCCACTACGCCACGTCAAGTTCTTTTGCCCAATTTAATTTGACAGTTGTGTGTGTCAGTGATTAACAACCAGGCAGAGGTCCACAATCAAGCAAGGCGTTTCCTTTGGTTCACCCTTTACTACTCCAATGGACTTAAAGATGTGGCAATGTGCATTTCGATTGCATCTTATTCCACGCTTTGTTTGAACCATACCCTTCCCCGAACAAATTTGGTTTGAGAGCTCCCCACTCGAGCGGACCTTCTTGATATGAAAGTCATATTTTGTGCAGTCAGTCAAGCGGCCTTGAAAACATTGAAATTCCATCTGATTTTTTCCTATGTCTGCAAACTAGCTTTTTAGCCTAAAATGTCCCCGAAATCCTCTGCTGGTTGGTTCTAGATGAACTGGCAAGAAATAATTTAAGCTCAAGCACATAATCGACTTGACAAAGTGAGCCCTTCTTCCAATAGCTCAACCAGAAGGTTCGTTGACCTGTGACAAAGGTAAGTGAACAGTGACAGCGCCCAATTGCTTATGGTCTACGTACGCTCTAAACTGAACCAAACCACAGGAGAAGTGAGCCAATTTCAGTCCAACTATTGTTCTTACTGGTCACTGCAAGGTTGGTGCAATGGAGAGGAGAAAGGACGAAAAAGAAAACAAATTTGTGGAACATCTCGTTTATCACTGACTAGCTCTTCAAGAACCGTAGGCTTTATTCATTCGAAAGCAAGATCCTTTCAGATTTCAGACCTCAGGAAATTTGTACTCAGATCGGGGAGGTCTTTGAAATTGTACGTTGCCTTGATGCCTCACACAATTTGCTTTTACGACATCTGGGTGTAATTGCTAATCTGATAGGGAAAACTTCTTTCGCCTCTACCAGGAAATGCTTTCAAAGCTGAGCTTCTCTCAACTAAAAGAAAGGAATCATATCTTGATTGAGATTGTTTTTGTCTCGTCACAAAGCACAAGAAACTGGTTTAAGTCACTCTCATGCCACAGCCACTTGCGTTTTCTTCAACGCGAGCACTCATCAGCATCCACTTTGCTATCCTTCGAGATAAATCGCTCGTAAATTACCCATTTTGACGAGTAAAAGCAAGAAACACCGACATTAGTCGTCTGTTCATTGACCGTAAAGTTGTTAAATGGAACCACTTGCTATGGCATATCGATTGATTGCACACAAGGTTCACGATGATTGTTCCGGTTGTTGTGCAGTCCGCTGATGGAATGGATGCTCATGTGCTGGGAATGTTGATGCCTGGACTGTTTTTCCTTTAGGAAGTAAATGTTTCTTGATATCAATGATATGCCTTGAGATTGAACTTGAGATAAAACAGACAATTATTCCGGTGCAAACCATCGTAGGTCGTACAGCACATGGCTTATGAGGCTGTTAAAACGGACTTCGAAAGGAGAAAGAGGCACAAACTTCCGGTGTAAAGGAAGGGTGATTGCGCATGGAAAAAAAGTCCGGTCTGAAACTGCGTTAGCGGCAACTTGGATGAAAGAACAACATAGCGGAGACCTTGACACTTCTTGGGCAACTCTCCAGAAGAATTGGTATCCAGACGGATTTCTGACAATAGATGACCGCGGAAATGCAGTTTAAGCTATAAAATCTTGCCACTGGGATCACTGGATTCTGTGGCAAGTAAGCATTAAGTGGAAAGAGTGTGTGCATAGGTTTGTGGTGTTTTGTTCAATGTCCGGGCATTATCATATCGAAAAAGGACTGTTTGTGGCAAGCAGTCGTTTTTCATTTGAATTTCTACATTTTATACCGCTTGAAGGCGTCTTCAAAGGATCCGTGATGGACGGGCTCTGTGACTTTAGAGAACCTCTGAAAAATTACGACGATGCGAAGTCACAAGCATTGTTGGATGAAGATGATAAGCTACAAGAGATTCAGAAGTCCGGTAGATGTATACCACATATGGTTTATCGCAATAGTTGCCTCTCATGTGGCCCTACAGTCTGGCGTAGACCTGAGCCTCACCCAACAAGGATCTCCAGCTGGCACAACCTTCAACTTGCTGCACTAAATTTTGTACTCCAAGTTGGTTGAGGTCCTTCTCCACTGTTGTGCGCCATCAGATCAGTGATTGCCTTCTATTGCGATGAACCATTGATTCTGAGTTGAAGACCCTTTGGGCCAGAGCAGAGACCATCAATGTCAAAAAAAATTTTAGACAAGGCAACGTGACATGTGGCTTTTTCAACATTGTCCTTGAGGAGGCTGCTCAGAACTCACTCGCAAACACAAAAAGCACGATCTTCCAAAAGTCCGTTTA
Source organism: Eristalinus sepulchralis (assembly GCA_944738645.1). Classification (NCBI taxonomy): domain Eukaryota; kingdom Metazoa; phylum Arthropoda; class Insecta; order Diptera; family Syrphidae; genus Eristalinus; species Eristalinus sepulchralis. The sequence goes on along the minus strand of OX122885.1, from coordinate 30,461,817 downwards.
TCTGCAAGCTTACGCGGATGACATTAACGTGATTGGTCGAACACAGCGAGCCGTCAATGAGGTGTTTGCTGGCATTGAAGCAGAAGCGGCTAAAATGGGTTTGGTGTTTAATGAGGGCAAAACTAAGTCTATGTTGTCATCAAGGAAGGACACACAACATCGACGTCTCGGACAGAGCGTCACACTAGGCAGCAGAAACTTTGAGGTAGTCAAGGACTTCTTCTACCTCGGCTGCGCGGTAAATAGGGACAACAATACAAGTACCGAAATCAAACGCGGAATCACTCATGCAATAGCTGCTTCTTTTAGCTCAAGAGACAATTGAGAGGTGAAGCCCTTTCTCGAAGGACCAGGATAACAACGTCTTGATCATCCCTATCCTGTTCTATGGCCCAGAAGTTTTGACAATCTCAAGAGCAAAGTTGTCAGAGAAAAGTTCTGCGTGCAGTCTCTGACACTGTTTGCTTTGATGGTTCTTGGATTTTGGAAAGTTTTTCTACAGGGGATTGACTTCTTTAGAGAATCTCAGTGGTAAGAGCTCTTGTGTAAAACCAGGTGCATTATCCATATCGACTGCACAACCGAATGGCTTTGGAAGAAAGCTGAACATCTGTATTTGGTAGCGACGTCTGTTATGACTTGCTTAAGACTGGGAAAACAGTGAAGTTGAGTAACTATCATCAATATGAACAGTTTTCTGCTTAAAAAAGGACATAAATATGGAAAGGGACACCGCAAAGTCATTTTCTTCCCGACAATGTTTCACCACAGGCAGCAAACACGGTTGACGATACTTTAGAGGCACTCAGCTGGGAAGTTCTTTTCCGTGCAGTGTTCTTGCTAAACTTGCCTCCTGCAGATTATCACTTATTTGCATCGATGGGTCACGAATGTTGGTCGGATTGCTGCACCATATTGCAGAGCTACAGGTTCGCAACTCAAGCGATTCAGGTAACCTCTGTAAGACCTGAGAAAAGGAAAACCCCCTTTTTCAAACTGCATCCATCAGAGAGAAGATACGCCCTCCACAAACATTCCCTTTCTACGCTTACTGAAGAAAGCACAACGCCTCCCCTTAGGGGGAATAATTGTCTAGAAAACTTCTTCAACTCGGACCTTTCGCAGTTCTTAACTCAGAGGACCCTTCACACATGAGAGCACAATAACAGAAAAACAAATGTTGACTGGAGGTCTACCCCATTTTATTTAGCTTTCAGCAATTTAACTCAGGGAGCGCAACAAATAAGGCATCACACATGATGTCCACAACGAAAGCAACAAACGAACAAAAACAAAACCACAAGAAAGTTTTTGAAGCAGAAAAAAAAACACTCTCCACGCGTGTCCTCGACTACAAATTTCCACGTAAGTGACAACTCCTCGGTCATCATCAATGGAAACCCACAGCCGCACAAGTTTAACGTCATCGCCACATTTCCTAATGAGAACGATTCAATTCAAGTTCAAACAACAGACAGCCTCGCATCCGTTAAAAGCCCACCTTTCCCGCGACACCATCTGGCATCAAGTAGCGCCACATGGGACTCATAACTGGTGGCCGAGGAAAGGGAAGGGGAGGGGAGAAGAAAAAAAACTGAATCCGCAGAGCACTTAAACAAGTTAGTTTCAACTTTGTCCTTGCAGAAGTTTAATCATTTTAATTGAATCCTTTTTTTTCCATCTCAGCCACATCCGCTCCAGCTCTTGATGGAGCGCAAATGGAACCCAGAACTTTGGCCCGGAATGAGAATGAGATTCTGATGAATTTATCATACATGTTATGTCACCATTACCGGGGTGGGGGATGACAGGTCATGTGATGTGAGTGCCTGACACCTATCGCGGTCTCAGAGCGAACACAACAACTTCACGGGGATATGCAATCCTAACCAAATCGCACTAAAACGTCACATTTGGTGATGTCCTTTTTGCGTTAAAAGCTCTGCGACAAGGATAACGCAAGGAGTCCTCTTTCGCTGAAAATGAACAGCGGTAATGAAGAGAAAACAAGTTGTTCCATTTACGACAACGGCCAGGGGACTCATCTGGCGAGAGTGGAATAATCTCCCTCGGTATCCCATTCATTTCCCGCTTTTCCCTGAAATGCGTATGTACTCAGGGTACACGTTTGCTCACCTTGAATGTGTCGCTGGGAGTGCGTATATTCCAGTTCACTGCTAGTCCTCGGCGTTATTTATTTCCTTCTTCAATAAATCGCACAGAATGGGGTGTCGGAGCGGTTTAGGGGGCGAGTAAAACTATTTCCGAGACACACACACACACACGCACCACGGACCATGAAACGAATCATCAGCCTCGAGTAAGGATTCCAATTGGATATTCCGGAAACAAACAAACTCCTGACTATGACTACTCATATATTATTTAATTTTTTTTTTTTTTTGTTGTACGACCCTCACCCCTTTGCCTGGGTGACACTGAATTTCAAGGATGTTACCGAATACATTCGCACCAACTGCACGGTCGTCCTTCCACTAGGCACAATGAATCCTTGAAAGTGAAAAGGAAATTATCAACCCTCTCTCCCTCTCTCGCGCGCTTTCTCACTCTCACACTGATTACGCTCACTCACATGCAACAACACCGAGAGGGAGCCCAATAAAGCATCACTTGGCTCAATCGCGCACAGGACACACAAGAATTTTAACAGAAACCAAGAAACAAAACGAACGATTATTCCCTCTACAACAAGTTTTCCCTGCGGGCCTCTATGATTTTCCCTCAACTACGGTCTACGGATCTACGAACGCGTACCTGTTTGTCGTCACTGGCGCTGCGACACCTGTGATATCCGAATCACGACTGAGCTCGCTGGTGGCTTTGTTGCCAGCAACAGCCTCCTCCGCAGAAGTTGTTGTTACCGATATGGTCACTGCTGGGGTTTCCACCGCACTTGCTGTCGATGCTGTTGCTGTTGCTGGCTGCTGGCTGGGTGTTGTGACGATGTCGACGCTGCTGCTGGTCGTGTTGGTGGTGTTGTCGTCAGTGATAGTGGTGGTGGTGGTGGTGGTGGTAGGTGTTGGAGCGACTGTTGCTACTGTCGGCTGATGCTGAGCAGCAGCAGCAGAGTTGGCACTCTCCGCGTTCGGTTGGAGTAAGTCTCCACTGTTTGTGTTGCCATTTGTTGTGATGATGGTTTCATTGACCTGTGGATTGTGTGCAGATTTTTTGTGGGAGCTTTCACCAGTGCTGGTGGGATTCGCAACTTGTGGGAGCTGTTTGTCTGGCGCATACTCAACACTTGATTTGTGTGGAGAGTTGATGTTGCTGGTGGATGGTGTGCTGGCAACAATGCTGCCGACGGGCGATGCATTTCTGGTGGATGTGGGGGACTCCTCCAATTGGCAGCATGTATCACAACTGATTGTAGACTTGGGAGGTGGTTTGGGTGCTGCCTGAACTTTGGAACTTGCAGTAGCGCCCGTGGATGTTGCATCCTTTCTGGGGTTGACTGCTGCCACTGCTGCAGTCGTTCCATTGCGCGGCGAAGTGGGTGGAGTTGTTTGATCCTGGAAATATTAATTGAACACAGTTAGGACTTAAATGCTTGCTGAGCGGATGAGGGGAGTGTTATGATGTTAACATTTATTTAGAGGGTAGCACATGTGTGTGCTTATTTTAAATTAAGAGTTATGAGTGTGCTTGCAAAGTGTGGTTATTGCCTGACACAGAAATGTGTCGCAGTGTAACCACAATCCGCGTTTGTAACTGTGCACGGGGTTGAGCTCCAGTTGGAGTGTTATTTTCTGTGAGTGAGGGGATTGGAGTCGGGGCGAAAGGATGCGCGCTTGTTGAAGACTTTCAAATAGCAGCTAGGACCCGTGCAACGTTCAATGGAAATGTGCAGGATGAAGGTGACTTTAAAGAAGTCCTTGGCATGACCTGATTCTATGGGCTGACAACAGTTCCTTTGGTTCGTGTTGTCAAAGGTCAAGGATGAAGGTTCAATTGATTGATTAGAATACGAATGCCTGTGGGTGCTTTGCTAACCTTCACACAGATGTACATGCGACGGAAGGGAATACTTTCGCACTTTACAATGCGTCAGTGAATAAATTCATTTACTTCTACTGAAATATGAACTGAACTGATGTCACTTTTATATGCATATATACATTTTCAAGGACTATAAGAAGGAGGGATGAGAACCAAGGAACGAAGATGAAATTCCTGACTGACCTGTGGAAGTGGATTGTACTAGATGTAGCAGACAAGACAAAACAGAACTCTGGGGAACGCCAGTATGAGTTTGTTGGATATCAACTTGAACTCATCCAAGACAGCTTGTATTGAACATTTCGAAAGGTAGCTTCGAATTCAGAGAAAGAAGAGACTCATCGTTGCAGGAGGCACACATTTTCGACAACAGAGCGTGACTCCGCCAGACTCTGTCAAATGACTTTTAAACATCAAGCAAAAGGATCTTGTTTTCTTCTGCATTTTGCAAGGATTGGTTCCACTTTTGGCATTGGCAAATAATGACGTTAAAATAACTGTATCTGTGGTATCGGTGAGATGTTGAATATAACTCATTACAGAAATCTCTAGTCATACGAAGAGGAGACGAGAGGTCAGTTTACTTGCAACTGCCTACTGTAAATGTCTGAAACTCTTATGAAGCTGCGATGCTTAGCAGTGTAGTTTGATAAATCCTTCCACTGCGGCGAATCATGGAAAAGGCACAGGGATTGCACACCGACTCTCACCACCTAGTTGTCGACTTCCATATGACAACGTGCATAAAGACAAGCTCTGCGATGCCCTCCCTAGTCTTGGCATCTACACTGAACTCATCAGATCTTGTAGGATGACGATGGAAAACTGGTCTGTCGAGGTCAGTAAGGAATTTATCGAATCTTTCAATTTTTAAGTGGTGTGAGGCCTTGTCAGCATCATTCCGAAGAGATCATGTGAAACTCAAATGTCAACACAAGAACCACCATGGGTGATACCGACGCGATAGGACGCACACCGCCAGTCCTCAATGAAGCGTTCGTTAATATTGGGACAAAAGTTGTTGAAATGGGTCTGACTGACGTCAAAATAAAGTACAAGATGTCATTTGGAAGGACGAGCAATATCGGCGTTGCCGACAGAGGTGAAAATTCACAACAAAATTCGGTCTACCACACAATAAATAGGGAAAATATCGGTCCCCAAATCGCTGTTCTTTTGCGCTCAAGAAGCAATTGAATAATAAAGCCCTTTCTCTCTTTGAAGGAGAACACCCTGATCATTCAGGGTATTGCTGCTTCATGGCGCACAACCTCGAATGCTATTAAAAGCCGATAAGGTAGACATTTTGCTCCTGGCTCCATAGATGCCATCGGAGAGAAATACTTCAACAACGATTTCTGTAGGCTGTACGGCGACATACCTTGTGTCAAGCAACTGCGGATACAAAGTTAGGATGAATGAAGAGCACAGATTGCAGCCGCATAATATCCGAGTCTGAGACATTGGGACTACGCAATAGAGAGACGCCCACTTCTGAGGTTACGCACACGTGCAGAGAACGACTTCAACCAGCATGGTGTACGAAATTGGAGGTAGCTGGCCAAAAACAGTGCAGCTGGAGAGGTGGAAATGTATGTTCGCTACGTGTCAGGTCTACACCGGGTGTAGCACCATGAAAAACAAGAAACCTTACAGTCTGAAGCATAAGGACAAATTATAAAGTTGAACAGGGATTTGAAAATAAGGCCAAAAAAAAGGATGGAAGGTTGACTGAACCAAATCTTTTAAGTGTTTCACAAGAAGAACAATGTTCAAACAACTGTAAAGGAAGTACTGGCCAGAGCATCTGTGCGCTCTGTACGACGTCGAGAACTGAGTGTTGTCCGTTTGCATTCCAAAAGTGGGTAGATTAGTCTCAGTGGGTGCTACGTTTCTAACAGAAAAAAATTTTAAAAAACACACAACTTGAGCATTGAAAATAGAGTTTCCAACGTTATTGAAGCGTTTAGCCACTCACGACTTTCTGTCGATATTGCGAACCGGAAAATAGCACTGACTGTCAAAAAACATACATAAACCCCTAGATGGCTCACCCTGTATGAGAGGATATGTTAGTTGTGAAAATTTTGCATTTAGGCCCCTGGTAGAAAGGGGACCTAAACAAAGTTGTTTTATTGTGTTTCCTTACGTTTCGACAGTCACCCACTTTTTTAGGAAAAAATGTTCAGTTGCGGAATGTCCCCCATTGGGCGCCAGTTAGGGAAAACTTTAAAGGTTTTCACCATCTCTTTATTTATAAAATTAAACTTTCAGTTCATTGGGCTTAATCCTTAGATCATTTGATCTCAATGGTTTCCGAAAAATGACTAAATGATAGATTTCTCCTTTTTCAGTGTATTGCCTACGACTGACATGCAGATCAGTGTTTATCCTACATCAACAGTGACTCTGGGCTGACAACAAACATAAACGTCTAGTAGCCAACATCTAGTTGAAGTTCTCTTCACATCCAAAAGCCCTTTAAGCAATATAGACCTGCTAGGGAATTCGTCGAACTCTCTCCACTTATCCCTTCTAAAGTTCCAACTAAATTTGTTGTCTAAGGGGGGACTTCATACTTTGAATACTTTTACTAATCTGTTGGTCAGAGAATATTTGAAAGTGTGATTTTAGATACATTTCTCTGGGTATATTGTATCTTCACTCACCTTCTGAGGGTGGAGAACGGCAGTAGCCTCACGAAATGTGGTTGGCGCCTATCTTAAGATTCTTGTGAGCTCACTTTCGAAAATGAGATAAGAACAAGGGTATTTAGAGAGCAGGTCAAAAACGAATATCTGGGGAAATGCGATTTCACACGATATTGGTAATCCTGCACTGCGGACAATACTGCTTCTACGAAAATTTAAAATCTAACCAGACTAATGCTCATTGAGATCGGATTTTTTGTTTGCGTGTCCTTTTTCTTCGAGGACAAGGATGAGCTTGAGGGTTTGAGTTTTGAGAGAGAATATTTCCCTGTTCGTGTCCCTACTGGTTGGCTTGTGTAAACTGACTCCAAAAATTATACCCAAAACCATCGCGCTAGTGCTCAGATGAAGAGCAATGAACGCAAAGGGCAAAAAATCAAACTTCGATTCGTGGGGATTCTTACACACAGATTGCAAGTTTTGCAACCAGCTTCCTCTAGCAACAAAAATAGTCTGCGATAATCAGTAGAAAGGGGATAAGAGCACCACCTTGTGGCGTGCCTCTATTGATAGCCCTTGCAGCTGGACTCACACGGTCCTGAAACAATTACCCTGCTAACAGGGGAACATAAGTCACTGCGCATGTTGATTCCGCCTTCCAGCAGATTTGAGTTCTACACCTTCTAAGGATCTTGTTCTTGGTCATGACATTACATAGTAGTGCTCCTTTCCATATCTCGGCTATTCTGAAGGGGGCTTCCCTCTGCGATTTGAATGATACAAAATCTCTGCTAACAATCGTCCTCTAAGCCAGCAATAGGTAGACCACTGCGCTTTATGATTAGGCTCTGTTCGAAGACGTGCATAAGGAGGGAAGGAATATTGAAGGTTGGGTAAGTAACGAAATCAAGGGTTGGTCTTGACCATTGGAAATAACCTGATCGGGACCGACATACATGGAAGATTAATCTGAAGCTTTGTCAGCTTAACAAGCAACTGAAGTGCGCTTTCAACAGATTAATAAATAAATCGGATTCCACTACAATCCGCAGAGGAATCGAGACAGACTTCATCAGCAACCACTCGTGCTGTGCGTTTTTCTATTCTCTCACAGATGTAGTTGGCCTGCAGTGTAATGCTGAAGGATGGAAGGGGGCCTGCAATTTAATGCCGAACGGCATGTTCTCAGCGTTCTACGCTAACCGATGTAAGATCAAAGAATGCGAGTGTTTCTGCTTGATGCGCACACAAAAATCACTCACTTCCCAAAAGTTGCAAAGTCTTCACAATCTGTTTATCAAAGCCCACAGAGCACACGTTCTTGAACTTCACCCCCTTCCTTCCTCATTATTCAAACCTTTCACATTCTACTCTTTACACGAAAGACGAACGCAGTTGGGAAAACTTCCCAGCAACTGCAAGTGAAAACTGACTTCGTTCCGCGAAATGGAAGAGAAACTCTTTTCAAAAGAACAACAACTGTGGGATAGGAAAATACGCAACTGTCCTTAAATCAAGTCACAAATTCTAATTACCATGACTGGGGGCGGGGCAGGCTGCTGTGGAATGTATTTGCACTCACCTTGTGTCTCCGGCGAGGAGCGACACTAAGCGACTCCTCACTGCGTGCATCGTAGAAGACGTCGTCATCTTCGTCGGGTGACGTTGTTGTTGTCGCCATTGCAGAAGCGGCGTTGCCGCCCCTATCCGGGCCAGGACCAACTTCGCCAGCAGTGGCATTGCTCAAAGCCTTGTCATTGTGTGCACTTTCAATTTGGTGTTCATTGGAACGCTGTTTCTCGGCGGTTGCTGTTATCGGGCTGCGTTTTCCCGTCGTTTCGACGTAACCAAGGCGGCAGCCTGTCGGTTGTGTATCGCTTTCATCTCTCTTTGCTGTTTGCACGTCGCTTGCTTGCCTGTCATTAGTCAAGGCGACTGGGGGTTGGGGCTCTTGAGATTGTGTAACATCTGATTGAGTCACCTTTTGTCTTGGTAAAGTGCTTCCCCCATTCTTGCCTCGCCCGTCGTTGACGTCGGCATGGGTGTCCGCCGTCTTTGCCGCTGTGGTCGCCGTCTTTTTCTTCGTCTTCGTATCAACGTCACTTTGCTTTCTGGGCGTTGTAATTACTTTGTTGCAGGATTCCATAGTTACCGAAGCCGAAACCGTCTGTTCGACGGAACCTTGCTGCTTCTTCTGCCTTTCCGACCTGTCCTTCGTTTTGTTTTGCTTGGGACTGGGCAGAGGACTTTGATGTTTATCGTTTGCATTGAAGTTGGAATGGTTGGCGGCTCCTGTGGCGGCGGTGTTGGTGGGGGGCTTCTGAAGCTTTTGCGACATCGGTGTGCCTTTTGGGATTGCGCCCGTTGTGGCGGTTGATTGTGACACTGCTGCCGTGCGATGAGTTACGACGCGATCCAGAGAAGCGTATTCTCCGCGGTCACGTGGCAACGGTGGCGGCTGCTGTTGTTGCTGATGGTGGTGCTGCGTTTGTTTCCGTAAGGATGAGAAATTTGACTGCTGTAAGGTGCTTCTCGGCGCTGGCACTGGTTGGTGCTTTATCGATGGACGTGCCGCAACCCGGTCTTTGGCCAACGGCAGAGTGGAGTACATTGAGGGAGGCGGTGCTGGAGGAACTTTTATGTTCCTAAAAGGACTTCCGCGACCTTGCTGATACCTGAAAGAAGACAGAGAATGAGGGTGAGTATGATTTGGATGTGAGTTGTAGTCGCTCAATAGTGGCGGTATGAATTATAATTAAAGTGAACCCGGGCCCGGGATAGAAGTGAAGTTGTTACCTGTGAATGAAGCCATAGCCGGTGGAAGGATAATGTAAGGTAATGGGAATCCTTTGAAACGTGAGAACAATATTGTCATTCTTAATAAATGAAGTAATGAATGGCACCTCAAAGGTGGCACGTTTGAAGGAAGTGGTTGCCCAACAAGGACTAGGTCGCCAGAAGTTACAGAAAGAAATTAATTGTGTGCTGGGATATTTTGTACGTAAGAGCTGAGGAAAGGGGTGGATCAACCATAATGTCTGGTTGGGGAAAATATGACTTGAGAGTGAAATCTGAGATTGGATCTGCCCAACAATGAAACTGCTTTAAAGCGGAGACAATCCTGTCCCAACAGAGATGAACATTTTTGATATTTTTGGTAATGTCTTTTCTAAAGGGTGTGCCTACAATACAGTTTAAAGGGACTTTCAAAAAAAAAAAAAAACTTAAAAGCAGTCACTCCCACTGCGAAAACTGGTCACTGGAGCGAGCTTTTCTGTATGGAACAGCGCAGATGCAACTGAATCCTTCATTCCTGGACAAAGCAGAAGTCTCTACTGCAGTGAAGCTGATGAACTCGAAAGGAAGGTAACATCCCTTTTCATTTTTGGCAGGAAGGTTCAAACAGCTTTTAGCTTGACTTTGAATATTTGCAGAATATTGCAAGTATCCCTGACAGTGGTGAATCGGAGATGCCATAGCTTCAAAAGCAAGCACGCGGCCGCACATCTTTGTCCACAGATAAGCTACTCATTCCATTGATCCCTACTTATCAATGGAACAAGTTGTAAAATTGCTCCCTTTGTAACTGTTGCACACTGCTTATAATTCGAGGGATTTTAACTATCCTACAAGTTAGGTGAGGTTAGGTTAGGGGTGACCGTCGACCCTTTAACGTAGATCTGTACTGATTTGCTATTCGTGTTAACATCTGCCATCTGTTTCTAAGCCAACTTAAGAAAAGTTGTCGATGGCGTGCTGGTACGTACAGAACTCCTGCCTCATGAGTTCTGGACATACCAGCATGCCTTACCAGCACGAACTCATGAGAGTTCACATCCATTGGTTTGATGACTAGAGTGGATGTCTTCTCCTCTATACATTACATACAGTTAGGGATGCTTCAGATTTTTGGGGCAATAAGCAGATTGCCTCAGATAGGACAACCTTGAGGTCCTGATCTATGTTAAATAAGGTAAATTTTCGAGTGGCATCTGAGCAACACTACATCACGGAAAAAATCGAAGAGCTATGTGGATCGTAAATATGTTTTTAGGCAAAATTAATTGGAGGAGTACTCAAACTTGAGGAGAGAATTAAGAAAGTGCGCTTCTAATGTTACATTTCTAGTTTTATTATTAAGCTGGGATAGGCAGAGAAGTTCCGGGACTGACATATAGGGGGCGCCACCAACGCACATTTTTTAGGAAGTAAAAACATTCGAATTTTCGTTACGATCTGATTATTAGGTTACAAGTTAAGGTGCTTCAAGTGACGCTGCTTTTGCGATTTTTAAAACAATGAAGAAACAGAATTTGGTGTGTTGTTTAAACACTGCTTTTTGATGGGAAAAAATATCGGGCAAGCTCAGCAATGGCTTGAAAAGCGTCACAGTGACTGTGCTCCTTCAAAAAGAACTACTTGTCGGTGGTATGTTGACTTGAAACGTGCCACTACAGTCATCATCGATGCTGAAAGCTCTGGAAGGCCAATGAGGAGGTTACAACTGAAAATGCCAAACAATTTCGTGAGATATCTGACACCTTAAAGATGTGAGATGAATGTGTGTACACTATTTTGCATGAACATTTGTCGATGAAAAAGCTGTTTTCGAAATGGGTGCCGCGTTTGCTCACAATGGACCAAAAACAACAACGTATCGACGATACTAAGAGCTGTTTCGAGCTCTTTCGCCATAATAAAAAGGACTTCTGGCGTCGGTATGTTAGAATGGATGAAACATGGATCCACCACTATACTCCAGAGTCAAATCGGCAGTCAGTGAAGTGCGCTGCAGCCGGTGAACCACACTCTAAGCGTCCAAAAACAAATATGTGGGCTGTCAAGGTTATGGCATCTGTATTTTGATTTGTGCACGGAGTTTTGACTTGAAAAAGGGATCAACAGCAAATACTACATGGCATTACTGCTGCATTTGAAGGAAGAAATTGCTAAAAAACGGTCCCATATGAAGAAGAATTAAATTCTCTTCCACCAAGCTAATGCCCGTGTCACAAGTCGTCGATTACCATATCACGAATTAGGCTTTGCATTGCCGCCGCACGCACTGTATTCTCGCCCCTAGCGACATCTACCTCTTTTCAGACCTGAAAATGATGCTCGCCCGAAAAAAATATGCCTCGAGGTAATCGCCAAAACTCAAGCCTATTTTGAGGCCACAGATACATCGTTCTAAAAGGTGTCCCAATTTGGCACCATTCGAATTGTCATTGTTTGGCGTTTGAACAATTATTATTGTTTGTTAGTAGAAGGTATAAAGTTAATAAAAATGGAGCGCTACACGAATGAACAACGCATTCTCATTATGAAATAGTGCAAGTTTTGCGGCTACAGTTCGCAAATTGAGATCAATTTGGGGTTACAATAATGCTCCAAAAGAGTCAACTGAAAAATTTTCTGAAACTGGGTCTGTAACTGATGTAAAGACAACAACGCGCCAGCAAATTGGTGTTTCCAAGCCCACTATGCAGCGAATTTTGAAGAAAGACTTACATCTTCATACATACAAAGTTCAATTGATTCAACTGACTGAAGCCAGCTGACCATGCACAGCGACGGGAGTTCGTGAATTGGGTATTGGAGAGACAACATGAAAACGCTGATTTTGATCTTTAGTGACGAGGCCCATTTCCATCTTGATCTTCGTCAATAGACAGAATTGTCGCATTTGGGGCGAGGAAATCCTCGAATGATTCACGAGAAGCAAATGCATCCTCAAGGTGTCACTGTGTGTTGTGGATTTTGGGCTGGAGGAATCATTGGACCTTTTGTTTATGAAAATGAGTCAGGTCAAGCGCAAACAGTCAATGGTGTTCCGTATCGTGAAATGATAACCAATTTTTTCGTGCCTAGAATTGAAGAAATGAATGTGGAGCGGATGTGGTTTCAACAAGACGGCGCCACATCTCATACAGCCAGAGAAACAATTCAATTGCTGCATCAGTCATTTCCCGGTCGTGTTATTTCGCGTTATGGAGACCAGAATTGGCCGCCTAGATCGTGCGATTTAACACCACTTTTGGGGGGTTTTTTGAAGTCGATGGCTTATGCGAATAGCCCGATGACAACTCACGCCTTAAAAGAGGAAATTGGACGCTGCATTAATGAAATACCGCAGCATTTACGCAAAACGGTCATTGAAAATTTCATTAAAAGATCTTCTTCTTCTTCTTCTTCTTCTTCAGTTGGCGCTACAGTCCGGGGTGGACCTGGGCCTCAACCAGCATACCTCTCCAGCTAGCTCGATCTTTTGCCAGCTGCTTCCAATTGCGCACTCCAAGTTGGTTGAGGTCCTTTTCCACTTGTGTGCGTCATCTCAGTCTGGGACGTCCTCTGTTGTGTTGTCCCTGTGGTTCGGATTCGAAGACTCTTCAGGCCGGAGCAGTGCTGTCCATCCGCTCTACATGGCCTAGCCACCTTAAGCGTTGTATCCGTAGACGCTTGACTAGGTTCATGCCGCCGTACAGCCCATACAGTTCGTGGTTGAATCTTCTCCTCCAGATGCCATCAACGCAAACAGGACCAAAAATCGCACGCAAAACTTTTCTCTCGAAAAGATTAAGGGTTTCCTCATCCGCTTTTAGTAACGTCCAGGTTTCTGCACCGTAAAGCAGGACAGGGATGATCAAGGTGTTGTACAAAGTTACTTTGGTCGTTCGGGAGAGGGCTTTATTACTCAATTGCATCTTAAGCCCAAAGAAACAGCGATTGGCAAGAGTGATTCTGCGCTTGATTTCGGTACTGATGTTATTGTCCCTATTCACCGCGGAGCCGAGATAGACGAAGTCCTTAACTACCTCGAAATGTCTGCTGCCCATAGTGACGCTCTGTCCGAGACGTCGATGTTCTGCGTCCTTCTTCGATGACAGCATATACTTAGTTTTGCCCTCGTTTACCACCAGTCCCACTTTAGCCGCTTCCGCTTCGATGCTAGTAAACGCCTCATTGACGGCTCGCTGAGTTCGGCCGATCACGTCAATGTCATCCGCATAAGCTAGCAGTTGAACGGACTTGTGGAAGATCGTGCCTCTGGTGTTGACGTGTGAGTTACGCACGATCCCCTCAAGAATGATGTTAAAGAAGTCGCATGACAGCGCGTCGCCTTGTCTAAATCCTTTTTTGACATTGAAGGTCTCGGTGAGTTCGTTGCCGAACTTGACGGAGGAGCGAGAGTTCTCCATTGTCATCCTACACAATCTGACGAGTTTGGTAGGAATGCCAAAACTAGACATGGCACTGTATAGCTCGTCTCTATGCACGCTGTCATACGCGGCCTTGACATCGACAAATAGATGGTGGGTGTCGATTTGTACTTCTTGGGATTTGCCGCAGTGTGAAGATCTGGTCGATTGTGGACTTCCCTGGCCTGAAACCACACTGATAAGGACCTATCAGGTTGTTGACGAACGGTTTCAGGCGCTCATTAAAAGATCACGTATGTGTTATTCCAAACATAACCTCATCTTGTCTACTTTACGATATAGTAAAGAATTCACGATTTTTTTTAAATATCTGCGTTTTATTTAAAATTGAAATATTGCGTTCTTGTTGGAACACCCTTTATAAAAAAAAGTTATCGAAAAGTTAGAGCGGCGTTGGACTGATTGTATCACTCTTGACGGAAATTATGTTGATGAATAAAGTCAAATTTTGTCTTGAAAATGTGTTTATATTAGTTATTTCCGGGACTTATTGAGTGATGTGTTACACACACAAACAGTCATACCACTTAGCTACCTACATAGTTATACTCTTGCCAAAAGAACTTCTTTTTAGTAAACGGAAGCGTCGGCTCTGATTCTACTATGACCATAAGCGTAATGTAACTTCTAATATGTTGTTTGGTTGAGGGTGATGTTGCAACCGCCTTCAGATGGTTAAGACTCGTTTTAATGACACAGACGCAGTTAGAAGAAGCTGTCTAATGAGTCCTTGAAAGGCCACACATTGTCAGTTTGCTCTTGAAGACGGTACTGGTCACAAGGTGTTTTGTATTCAATAAACAACCTTGCTTGAATGATTCGATCTTAAAACCATCCGAGTCCTTAAGCCTTGGAGTACCCTTTAACAACTTTAAAAGAAGGGAGTCCTAATTTATACCATGTGATGCTGTCGATCTTGTTTTGAGTTCTGTGTGTTGGGTTAGGTTGAGGGGAAACCTCGCACATACTCTCTCGGTCCATTGAGGAAAACCACATAACACTAAACAAACCAAAGAAACCCTTTTAAGTAGACCATTGCTAAACTCACTTTGGGCATCAGGTCTTTAAGTTAACCAAAGGCATGATCATCTTGCTCTGACTAGAACCGCACGTTCGTATTTGTCCCTCTGCAGTTCCAGTAAATGTCAGTGAATATCAGACCCAGTTTGTGAGCATGGTATCCAAAAAATTAGTGACCAAATAAATTGTGGCAATGATGGCGGAGTTACCGCAGTTCCGCTTTCGGTTAAGGTGCAAGATGAAGTCTTTCGAACATCGTCGCCGAAATTCTTTTCAGTAGTGGCTAATAGGGTTCACAATCTCAAGTGCTTCTGCCACAGATTAAGCACAGCTTGTGCTTCATTGAATGGATTGAAACGGTTTTTTAAATTAAAAAATGATACGGATAATCATACTACTTGCACTGTCTTAAGAGGCTCTCTAAGCAGGCTCTCTAAGCAGGCCCTCTAAACAGGCTCTTTAAACACAGTCAAGCCCACAACGCATCAACGAGAAACCGACTTTCAATCGGTTACAAGGTTCAATTTTTGGAGGACACAAAATGTCAATTTTGCGCTTATCTAAAACTGATCCACGAAAGAGGGACGCTGGTGAAAGGAAGCAACGCCGCCCACATACACATCGGAAATCTCCAATTTTTCATGAGTCCGAAGCATCAGTTTAATCGATTGCATGCTGGCTTTGAGGGCCACTTTTTGTTTTGTTAAAGCCTGGGGCTAAGGAGAGAACCACAAGACAAAGTCAAAAAACTTTAGCCACTTTGTATCCCCTTCATGTGATATTTTCAAAGCGCTAATGAAGTATAAAGAAGCTTTAAGTTCCATTTCGCAAGCTTACGTCGGTGTCTATAGTCATTTGAACTTTCTACGTCGGTTTCCATAGTGAGTAGAACTTTCTCAGAGACGATCTGTTTCAAAATTTCAGCCAAATCGTGACGTCCGCGCAATGGGTGCTCACTCTGGATAACCAGTACAATAGGGAGACCACTGTAGAGCAGAGTTTGACGGTGTTTGAGCGCAACTCGAAGGAGATTCGAAGTCGCTTTGTGGACGGCAACGAAACATGGGGCCACTGGTTCACCCCAGAGATCAAGGAACATTCGAGAAGGTTGAACCATGCTCCAATTCCAGACACGACTTAACATTACAGGCCTTTTGGAAATGTCAACAAATGCTCTAGGAGTCACACCTTCTTCCTCCTTATCCTCCTTATCCTAATGAACCGAATCCTGGCTGCCAAGCCCCATCAAGTTCTAGAATCGCTTTATCTAGTACTCCACAGATGGTGCACATCTTAACCAGAGAAGACGTGTGCAGGACTTAAATTAGTTCGCAAGTGACCCTTCACTTCTCGGACAGCTTCTACCCTTTACGATCAAAGGACGAGGAAACCAGTCAGAAGACAGCCGCCAAGAATGGTGTCCCTCTCCTGCAGAATTAGGAAAACGTGACACTTGTTGCGATGGAAATTTCAAAAATTCCTTCGTTGCCACACATGCTGTGGCTAAGGGCACCATTTTTGACGCAATTCGCGTAATTGCGCTCTAAGCAAAGTCGCAGACATACCGTCGTCACGTCTGCCTAACCGGAAGCGGACAATTGATGATTGAACATGCTCCACGTTCCCTTGAGCTAAAAAGCACCCTTTTCCCCGAATTCACATGAAATGAGCAACAGGACACGCCTATTCCGTCAATCCATTAGCGGATAGAGTCTGAGTGAAACATTTACATTCATATCTCACCTTCCGGCATGACCCTGATGCTGCTGCTGGTGTTGTTGCTGCTGCTGGCCACCATTTGCTCCGTTTTGGTTTGGCTCAGGGCCGCTGCTGCGCTGCAGCTCCGCCTGATAGATGCTGCGCTTCACGTCGTTAACGTGCTTGAAAAAGTCCTGGGCGTACTTGTTCTGCTTCACGTCCATGTTGTTGTCGTTAAAGTACTCGTACGATTTCTGGCTACTGCTGCTCTTCCTGCCGTAATTGAGATCATCAAAGTCGGACGAGAAGTAACTCGAGGAACAATCGCAATTTCTGCACTCGTAGCGGCATGTGTCGGAGAAGCTGCACTTCTCACCGTCCAGACTGCAACGACGGCACTCGAAGGCGAAGCGACAGCTCTCGGAGCTGCCGAAGTACTTGCGCTGTTGCGTGGAGTAGGAGAACATTGAGTCGCCGAGGCTGGAATCGCTCACCTCGCCACAGCGAAAATTGCGGTTGGAGGTGTTGTCACTGCTCCTCACCGAGTACTCGCTGATGATGGAGACCTTCGAGTCGCTCTTGTAGATTTTCGGCTCGTACGATGGCTCCGGGAGGATTTGAGAGCCACCCAAGTGGCCGCCCAGGCGGTACATTCGGTAATTGGGCGGTGGCGGTTGGTGGTATTGGTCGGCGGAGGCTGATGCCTCCAGCCTCGCCATTGTGTTGTATTTGTGGTGCAGTGAGTCGCTGGACGACGATGACTTTGTGTTGTTGACTCTCAGACCGATGGTGGCACTGCCTCCCACTCCCCCGCCGACGATAAACGCCGCCAGTGGAGGCTGAATGGCTGCACTTCCTGCACCGACACCATTTCCAGCTGGGATCCTTGAAGTTCGACGTGGTTGCGGTATCGGTGGCAGAGTCGGCTGCTGGTAATGTGACTGCAGTTGGATTTGCTGAAGCGAGTGGTGCGCCGGCATGTGCTGCTGGTGCTGCTGAGGCACCTGCTTGTGGCTTTCCGGTGGCTGCTGCTGGAACTGTAGGATGGGATTGTATTCGCCCGTTATGGCGACGGGGGTCGTTTCAATTTTGTACACCCCCGGGTTGTTGGGGTTGTACGATTGGAACTCAAGAATATGTGCAGCGGGAGTTGCTTGCTGCTGCTGCTGCTGTGATTGCCTCTGTTGTTTTGAAGCAGCGGCGATTGAGTTGCGGTTGTCGTTGCGACCCAGACTCCCGAATTGCTGCTTTGACTTCAAATTATCCTGCAGGCAGTATTCGCAATCTTCCTTGGTGCACTGCTGCATGCAGAGCTCGCAGTCGGGATATATCGAGTGCGGTGGCGGTTGGCTTTGGCTCTGTGGCTCTTCAGCGTCCGAGGTCCGGTCCTTGAAGAAAATCTCCTCGTAGATGTTCTCCTCGCTGCGGGAGATGTGCTTCTTTGAACCCAGTCCACCGGTGAGTGAGTTGCGTTGTTTCTCCACGAATTTCTTTGATGACTTCAGGCCCTCCTTTAGGAGGTAGTAATTAAAGCTCTTGATGCCGATTTCGCCTTTAAGGAACTTGCGTCCTATTTGCATTTTCGACGAGTCCTTACCTCGGACGGAGAATGTGTCTTCCATCTCGGGTTTCACGGGTTCTGGCGGCACGTATTCCGGCCAGTTTTCCATGTCTGGACTCGGCTTCGGCGCACCAGACGATTTAGTTTTTGAGCCCCTGTAGGAGCGGTCGATACTTGCTAGCTTTGATGGTCCTTCGCCTCGTTCCAACGACCGCCGCCCTGGCTGTGTGTTGTCCAGGGAAAGGTTTCTCTTCTGCTTCGACGAACGATCGCGCTTTGTGTCGCGTTTCTTCGGGGACTTCTCGGTTCTCTCAGCCCGTTCCAAGCTCCTGCCGCGGTTTCCCTTTCCCACATCGGCTGGTGCATTATCCGAACTGCTGGATCCATCCTGCTCGTAGCTACCTGACTGCTTAGCCGCCTGCTTTGTCGATATCTTTGGTCGCTTCCCCAACGAGCCACCCACATGCTGCGCCACGTCTCCTTTCCCTCCCGCCGAACCCCCAGCAGACACGCTGCTGCGTCGCATGGGATTCGCCAGGTGACTTATGTCATCCGTGTACGCGGGGTCGTCGTAAATACGGTCCCTCACCGTTGACTGCGACCGGTCCTTAGCCTGCAACGAGAACAGAAAGAAGATGGACTATTAATTCATGCTTGGGTTGTAATCAATTTTCATCGCTGCCTGAGCACAAGTGCGGAAGAACGGATAGCTGGTGCGATTCAATATCTTCACGGGGAAGCGAAAAAGTCGAACAAGAAAAAATTATTTCACGTCAGCAGTGGGGAGCAGGGCAAACTCGGCGTTCAAAGGTAAATGAACCCACCGTCTGGGGCTTGTGCAGGTTGTCCTCTTTTTTTTTTTTTTGTACCCGAGTCACGAGACGATAAAGGTTATTCGTTCGTCGTGGTGCTGTGCGCCTACTCCTGTAGTACGGCGTTAAGTATTTGACGAATTGAGTTCCTTGTCAGGGCATGGGGGAATGATGCGCATTCCATTACTGTAGCACTTGCCGCGTGCTGTTGCTTTGTGCCTAGTGGGTGTGCGACACTTTAGAAATGGGAAATTCCCTCATCCAACCAGGGGAATCATCATATTTCGCCAATAAAAATATATTCTCGTTCTTCACTTCTCCTTAAGAGGAGGAGAATGGCTTGCTTTGAGCGCGAACGGATGTGGATATCGGTTGAGAGATTTTCTCAAGCAGAGGTTCAAAGGGATGTGAGTGTGAAAGTTTCTCAGAATAGAAATCTATGAAGGGAGCTTCAGAGGTAGAGGTAGGTGTGCGAAACTGTCAGCTGAACACAATCCATTCTTTTGTGCACCCTACCAGCATGTAGTTTTGAGTTTTAGCGGAGGTAGGGTCTTTGAAACTGGATCCGACCTTATAGAGCACACGACGACGTACGGCGGAGTACCTTAAAAGGAGAAGAATCAGTTTGACGTAAACTTGTGTGTGCTGTGATTTCTTATGGCTGCGTTCAAAAAACGATATGTTCGTCTATCTGTCTTCTATTACATACTCCCAATTTGCATTCAATTCACCTAATAAGGAATAGGAAAGTTTCAGAATAGGGAACAAGGATGTCTTTCATATTCATAAAGTTGCGTTAAAAGAAATTAATTCCATTTTTTACTCGGATCAGCAGACAAATCCTTTGGAAAGAATTGAATGGTATTTTAAAACTTTGAATTAAAAAAAAATATCTATTGGGTTTTTTATCTGAATTCATTACAAAAGCTTATTTTCAATGGAAGCTCTCAATAAAGTCTGTTTCGGGCAATGCATTTCAAACGAGCAAATCTTAAGAATGATTTACTGCATCGCAACACCGATTTTGCTGCTTGATTCTCGTTTTGTTTGGTTGAACTTTAATATTTTTCAACCAAATTTAGTTACATTTTTTTATTTCTTGCATCGAAAAGAAAACGAAACCATATATGAGTGAGTAAGACTTGCTCAGTTTTTAGTTTTAGTCCCTTTTGGCCTGTGAACGCCATGACGTAGCGGGTAAGTGCATCGACTCACACGCCAAGGTTCCAGGTTCGATTCCCTTTTTCGAGTTGCTGGCAAAACTTAAAGAGTTCTAATTGTCTATGAAAACCTTCTCAAATTTCGCCGTTCGGAGTCACCAAAAAGTGTAGGTCCCTTCTACTCGTGAGAGAATAGTAGCACGCACAACACGAGTAGTTGTTATAGAAACAAGTCTTTGGTCCTCTGCTGTTTCCGCAGAAGAAGAGGTGAAAGCTTCCAAAAAAGGATGAAATGCGAAAACTGAAGGACTACTGCATTTTACTTTACGTCTCCATTTCCATTTAACTCTCGATTTCGAAGAGGCAGATTTCCGACCTGGATCCATGACGGAACAATGTGCTACCCCCGCCCCCGACAGCTTGGTTCGAGATGCAATCTAGTTGGCTTTGGACAGGCATAGGGGCAATCCAGAAAAACTCAAAGCTTATTTAAAGGCTATAAGTCCCATCCCCAAGAAAGGCGATCCTACATCATGCAAGAACTATCGAGGTATCTCCCTGTTGAGTGTGGTGTACAAGATCCCGTCCAGCATACCGTGTGACCGTCTAAAGTCGTTTTGCTAATCGTGACGTCCCAGTGCGGCTTCCGGCCCGACAAATTGACTATAGACCAAAGTTTCACACTAAGGCAAATCCTTCCAAAGACCAGCGAGTTTCAAATCGGTACACATAACTTTTTAATGGATTTTAATGGATTTTACGATGGCCGAATTCGGGATCTCGCGAAAACTGATCCGGTTGTGCGACACAACACTAACACAAGTGAACCTATGAACCATTCCAAACCTGCACAGGATTTTGGCAAGGAGATGCCATGTCGTGTGACTTCTTCAATATTGTGCTGGAGAGGATGGTACCGAGGACAGGTATAAACGCGAAGGGCACTATCTTCTACAAATCATTGCAATTGCTGGAATATGCTGATGACATCGATATTATAGCCCGTTCCCAGCAAGCCGTTGCAGAAGCATTCACAGCTATTGATGAGCGGGTGAAGCGAGCTGGTCTTAGAGTGAACGAGGATAAAAAAATACATGCCGTCGACAAAGAACCGAACCGTCGAACAGCACCTCGGTCGGAATGTGACAATTGACAGCTACAACTTTGAGGAAGTTAAGAAGTTTGTCTACCATGGAGCAAGAGTAAACTCCATAAACGACACCTAAGTGGGGATTGGGTGCAGAATCACGCTTGACAACGGCTGTTATTTCGGTTCGGGTCGAATGCTCTACGAGACGCTAATCCTACCCGTACTCTTATACGGACCCGAGTGCTGGACGATAATTAAAACAGAAGACCAGATTCTTGGTTCTTGGTATACAGTCCTGTCTGCGAGGAAAGCGAGTGGAGAAGAAGACACAATCGTGAACTCTATGTGCTGTACCAAGATGTGGACGCAGATCGACAGACAAAAATACGTCGAATACCGTGGCTCGGCCACATCGAGCAAATGGACAACAACACTCCAGCTTGAAGGGTTTTCGAATCCCCGGGTTCGAGAAGGAAAGAAAGGCCGAACCTCAAGTATAGAGACCAAGTGATTGCGGACGTTAGAGAGTTTGGTCTTGATAACTGGAAGCTGCGTGCAAATCAGGCTCAGACCCTTCATGGATCGCAGGCCTGACACATATGTACATACATACATTTTAAAGACGTATGGAGTAGTAAGTGTAAGTTCCTACAGAGTAGTCGCACAGCAACGAGAAGTTTGCTGTCGCAGGAAATATTCGGCAAGGGTGCATTCTGCCACCAATATTGTTTCTGGTGGTTATCAACTATGTGCTCTGATGATGGGTGAAAATAATGGCGTTTGATGGCTAACCTGATTTTTTTTTTCTCTGCTTCAGAGTCAGACTACGGAACTTCACCTGATGGTCCACAATCTAGAAGCTGAGGGAAAGCAAGTGGGGCCCAGATAAATTTGAATCAACTTCTAGGAAACTCCCCCAACTGAACATTAGTGGACAGAAAGCCGTTTCTCTTTGTAGGAAATATATCCCCTTCCACGGAGGCCTAGTACTGAATTGGAAAGTATGAAACTACTTCCATCCAGCCACCAGCTTGAGAACCAAGCAGCGATTCAAATTGAAAGCAGCGCTGCTTAGTGGATGCAGTACCTTGAAAGGTGACACCGGTATCATTCGGAAGATGCAGACATGTTGGCCATTGTACGTGAGAACTGGCCAAGAGCATACCAATCGGATGGAGAAGATTGTAGTGGATTGACAGCACACTACGCTACGGTGAGTTCATTGCACACCGCAGGAGTGGAACCCGGTTACCCAAGCAATCTGAACAGATCGACATACTAGGCAAATGTGTCGCCGAACAATTGGAACTGAGTCGAAATCAGACGCATTGCAGAACGTCCTATGCCCCCAGAGGTTTCTTTTTTCCACACATATTCGAACAGACCGCACGAAGCGACAACTCCCTCCACGCAGAACACACTTTCGCACTTACCTTGACTTTTGTTTTCTTTCGACTTCGGTGTGGCATCGTGACATCGGTCAATTTCAGCAGCTTTGGCCTTATCGGACGCTTACCACCGCTCTTACCCGTCCGATCGAAACTTATATCCTGGTACGTTTCTGACGTCATTTTGTGCGGCACCCTGTTACTCCTCAAATCATCTGAAATAGAAGAGAAAAGAAACCCACAACACGTATTAGTCTCGGAAACGATGTCAATTAGATTAATTTAACAAAACGATTGTGTGTGGAATCGTTGAACAATGACAGAAGTATGTAATTCTGTGCGCCGACCTGAGTGCTGTGGAAAGTCGGAGAGGAGACGGAATACACACACAAGTAAACGCGTCCAAAGTAACCTTCTCCTGCTTTAAACATGTCCCGTTGCCATGGCTTTTTATTCGGCGTTTGAATGAGATTCCTGTCGGAGGGGGGGGGGGTTGAATAGGCCAAATAGGCCGAATATTTATAAGGATATTCAATTCCAACTGCCGTTTGCAAAGTGAATATGTCTGTTTGGCTGTGCCTTGGAAAAGAGGTCGCACGCACATTCCTGTCGTTTTGTAATACAGTTTGCTATTGTGTTCCTGTGGTTGACCAGGCGATGGGACGGGGAGGGACTGCGGGATTTCGGCACTCGAACTTAAATTGATTCACTGGATGTATCAGAAGCAAATTAGAATACTGATTGATTTAAAGGACTGTCCGGGACACGTGAGGGAAATCGAGTTTCTCCCCAGGGGTATGTGCGTCAGACGAATACGTTATCCTTTTTCAAACTCGACATGGTCATTATCCAAATTAACTTAAATTCCTGCTGGCCTTAAGTCGCAGCAGTTGTTCCATTCGGCTTCGGGGTCCTGGGAGGGTGAGAGGAAATTTCGGCAAATTCAGGTCTGTAGAAAATGTGAAGAAATCTGTCACGCTCGTCCAGTTCGTCCACATTGCTGGTGGCAGAAGAGCCGTCAACCTCGAATGGTGGTCGTTCCCAACAATTGAACATCTCTTCTTTTCTTCTTCTTCTTCGTCTTCTACTTCTTTTGATTGCTCCACAGTACGGGGTGGACCCGGGCCTCAACCAACACGTCTCCCCAGCTAACACACTCTCTCGACAGCTGCCTCTAGTTTCGTACTCCAGGTTGGTTTAGGTCCATTTCCACTTATGTGCGTCACCTCAACTTATTCCGTCTTCTGTTGCCTTGTCCCCATGACTCGGATTCGAAGACTTTTCGGGTCGCAGCAGTGGTGTTCATACGCTCTGCATGGCCTAGACCACGTGCATGTCGCTGTATACCCCATATAGTTCATCGTCAAATCTTCTCCTTCAGATGCCATCAACGCAAACAGGACCAAGGAGAGCTTCATCATCCTCATAGCTGTTGTACAAGGCCAATTTAAACTTTCCAAAGAGGGCCCTATTACTTAATTGCCTCCTAGGCCCAAAGAAGCAGCGATTGGCAAGAGTGATTCTGCGTTTGATTTCGGTACTGGTGTTGTTGTCTCTATTTAGAGCGGAGTCCGAAGTAGACGAAGTTGTTCACTACCTTGAAGTTTCTGCAGTCGAGTTTGACACTCAGTCCGAGACGTCGTCCTTCCTTTCTTCACAATCTCCAATCGCCGGTCAAAAACAATCGAACGACATTCAGCCATCCCGCTCCGAATTGACTATAACCATCCGTCTATTGGCCCCTACCCTTATCAGGTTGGCAACCCACTTAGGGCTAAAGCATGAGCTATTGTCGACTTCCATCTTTTACGGTCCCCGGCCCACTGCTTTCAGTCATCCAATCAAGTTCCCTTACCGCCCCCGGTTAAGGGCGGTTAGAAGGGGAAGATCGATGAGGATCGGTGTTCTCTTCGAACCTGCAGAGTGGTATTCAAAGACCCGCCTAGTTGGAGCATTGTTGTTGATTCGCTTGATGTAGCCGAGTATTTAGTCGACCGTCCGCGATGATTGGTCTTCCTCCCACTCTATAACCTACAGACCTGGATTTTAATTTTTGCTGAAGCATTGGTTTTGATCGCGTTTGCAGTAATTTTAACATTTTTGATATTTTGTTCAATTGTTAAGCGTTTGTCTATTGCACACAGGAAATATTTAGATAACATTGTGGTCCACAACGGTTGGAGGTTATGTCATTTTGACCTCATTTACTGCCAGACCCAATTTAGCCCCTTCCACTTCAATGCCAGCCAACGCCTCATTAACGACTCGTTGTATTGGTCCATCTCAAACACATTACTGATGCGAATTCTGACGCAAGATCTTACAAGGTTCAATCAACACAAGAGCCGAAGCCTACTGACAATTTCAAGCGCCGCCCATACGCTGCATGGTTCGTTGAACAGACGGAAGTGAATGGGGATCTTAGAATTATCTTCAGCGACGAGTCACACTTTCACCCCAGTGGATTCATTAACAAGCAAAATTGCCGCATTTAGGCAAATTATACAATAGATTCTTCTGTCAGAATAGAGAAAATTCGTGTGTTTTTATTGGACAACACTTTAGAACCCTTCTGACTCCGCCACCAATGCCGATTGACGGTTTTTTTTAAGTTTAAAAATGTATTTTTTTATTTTGAGTTTCATTTGCATTAAATCTAGATATAAAATACTTAAACTAGCTATAATAACTTATATTTTAATTAAAACTATCTTACTGGCTCCATGCGAGCACTCTAAGTTAATCTATGAATTTTTTATAATTGCCTTTCAGCCTTTCAGTTTTTGTAGGTATGTTCAAGTAAAGAACTAAATTATGTGATACTTAATACTAAGAAAATGTTCTGGAAAAACTTAGCAATCTAATAAAATTATTTTTAAATTATTATTATCTAACCTAACTAAACAAACTTAACCTAACTACCACTAATTTTTTTTTTTTTTTTTTATGGGCTATATATATACTACACTAACTTAATCTTAATCTAACTTATACTATATGTAAGTTGTCCGTAGGGGGACCAATTTCTGTTTCAGCTGACGGCAGCTGGGCCACCAGATGTGGCTCTAGCCACCAATAAAATTGCCTATCCTTTTCCCGATCTTTGATGTCGCGAATAGGGATGGATGTGCTGAAGCGGAGATCACCCGGCCTTACGCTTCGTACATTGCTCTCGTAGAGCAGACGCTTGTCCACCGTTCGTCTTACTACGTGGTAGAGAAGTGGACATCCCTCCGCATCCTGGACCAAGCCAATGCGATCCAGATACAAGAACGCTTCCGGTGGAATGAATCCACTTCGGCGTGCGCTCTCATGATATGCGTCGTTCGGGTAGTAAGCTCCGAATATCAGCTCGTTTTCTGAAGTCATTGCTCGTGCAACGTGCCTTCGAATCAGCTTAATAATAAAATTATCCAGCCTATTCACGTTTGCTGCGTTGTACAAGATTTCATTAGCATAGAACTTCTTGTACTCAGACTCTGGGGTTCTGTACATCTTAAGACAAGCTCGAAGACATTGCCTTTCGAACACCCTCATCCTTTCCATCTGGGAAGGACTCAAGTTGAACCATACCGGACAACCATACACCATGATTGGCCGTATTAGGGCCGTGTAGCAGATAATCTTCACTCTGGAATCAAGTTGGCTGCTATAAAACAGCCTACTTGCCATAGCGAAGGCTTTTCTGGCTTTTGCCAGACCCGTTGCTGCATGAATATTACCATACAGAAACTGGTCCAACATAATGCCCAAATATCGCACTACACTCCTCACAGCTAATGGCTGCCCCTGCGGGTCCAAAATGCCGAACTTACGCCAGTTTTTACTCGTATCTCTTGAAGCCCTGCACAACGGAGTTCGGAACAGGATGGTTTCACACTTCTGGTAGTTGATCTTCAACTTCCAGTCGTCGCAAAATCGCTGGATTTTCTCGAAGTCACGCTGCAAGAGGATATTAATGATCTCAATCTTCGGTGCCGTCCTGTACGCGATCAAATCGTCAGCGTACGCGATCAGGTACTGCATGGAGCCAATTAATTCACTGGTGAAAACAGTGAAAAGAATTGGTGAATTCACTGCACCCTGCTGGAGCCCATTTTTAATGTAAAAGACATTAGTAGAAACCTTGTTGCCACTCTTAACAACAAACTTTCTACCTGTGACCATATTGAAGATCGTGTAAAGTAGTTCTTTGCTTATACCTAACCTCGTCAACTTGAGGAAGAGGCCTTCTAACCAGACGGTGTCGAATGCCTTTTCCAAGTCAACAAGGCAGGCCCCGGTGCACTGGGTTTTATTTTTATTCCATTGAATGTCCGAAACCAATTTTGACGCGGCATTTACAGTATCATGCCCCGCCCTAAAACCAAATTGGTTATTCGGTATTATTTTTTTTTGTCCGCAGTCCACTGCATCAGGACTCTATTGACAATCTTTTCAA
This sequence comes from Eristalinus sepulchralis, assembly GCA_944738645.1. Lineage (NCBI taxonomy): Eukaryota > Metazoa > Arthropoda > Insecta > Diptera > Syrphidae > Eristalinus > Eristalinus sepulchralis. Next base: position 30,434,759 of record OX122885.1, on the reverse strand, counting down.
AAACCTTGCTTATGCAAGGGAGGAGACTAATCGACCGAAGATTTTTCGGAAGCGAGGAATCTTTGTCCCTTTTGGGGATGGGTTGCACTACCGCGGTCTTCCAATGCTCTGGGTAATGTGCATTACTCAGAGCATTGTTAAACAGGATTGTGTATATCTCTACCGCCTCTTCGGGGAGATGACGCAACACAATATTCGGTATTCCGTCTATTCCGGTGGACTTTTTGTTCTTCAGAGTGTGAAAAATGTCTTTGAGATCCACCTTTGAAATTATTATGGCATTAGATCCATCTTGGGCGACGGCATTAAGTGCCTTATTTTCATCATTGAATCTGGTGAAACCATGATTCTCAGAACGCAATTGCTGTATTTAATTTCGAAGGTAGAAATGGTTAAGCAAGGCTCTGTTCTCCAAGTCGTGATTCGGCCTACGAGATTCGTTGACCGTATACACTTCCTGGAAAACCGCTCCTATTGCTTCAACCTTCTCTTGGGCGTCCTCAACAATGAAGAACTCATTGTCCAGCACGGCCCCATCCGGATCGATGCCAACTGAAGTCAGTATGTTTGCGTTGTCGTTTGTTCTGTCAAGTCGAACAGCCTCCAAGTCATTATGATCCCTCCTTCGGAAGACTCGGTTGATTTGGGGAAACATACCCGGACAGTTCGAACGAAAAGCCCGAATCTTGTCTCCCCAATAAGAATTGATAGCAATTCTGTAATTCATCCGAATCAAACTCTGGAGGTTTTTCATCTGCGACTTGAGCGACCTCAGTTCCTGGTCGTCTCTGTCCGTAAATCTTCTGTAAAGTGTCTTGATTCTCGTCAGCAATCTGCTTTTTTGCACGTGCAGTGCGTCGATTGTATCATTCCGATAGATGTCGCCATCTGTGATCGGTGATACTCTAGGAATCGCTTTGTCCATTGTCCGTTTTATTGTAGTGTCCATTTGTATGAGGTACCTGTCAACCTCTTCGTTAGTTAGGTTTCTGTTCGAGGGTGGTGTCATGTCATTCGAACGCAGTTCTCTGGATAGGATTCTGGAAAAACGTGGCCAACGAGCCTTACAATAATTGTAAGGATACGCCTCCACAAATTCCTCCAGTTCCACCATTTCGTTCGGGATCCTGATAACAGCGGCAAGCCCACAGTGATCACTGTCGTACTCAACCGTTGCTAAGCAGTTCCTAATTTGTCTGTTTACGTCCCGTATTGTTAGTCGTCTGTCAATTAGCATCAGATCAAGATAAGACCCACTTCTGGGAAATGACGGCCTATCGGTTGCAAGCAAATTCAGCTTGAACTCAATAGAGTGCTGCGTCAACCACTCAAGGAGTGAATTCCCCCTGGGATTTGACACAGAATTACCCCATTCCTCATGCTTCGCGTTCAAATCGCCGGCGACAACAAAGAAGTTATCCTCTGAGCATAAACGCAGTTTTCGAAAGAGAGATTCGAGCTCTGAAATTAAATTTGTAGACCGAGGTGCATCTGGTGCATAGACCGCTACCACGTACAACTTCTTTCCACCTTGGAGAGAAATGCACGCAATAGACGCTTCCAGCACACCGAAGCTTCGCACTTCACTGCAATACACGATCTTATGGCGAATGCCTTTTTTAATGAGGAGAGCGACCCCACCCCCTTGTGTGGAGTGGGGGCGGTCCCTTCGAATAACGGAATAATCTTTGTACCTGATTGTGTGCTTCCGGTTTAGCTTAGTTTCGCTAACCATTAACACATCAGGCTTATGGGACTCCAACAGGTTAAGTAAAACCAACCTTCTCTCGATCCTGACAAGTGAATTTACATTCACTGCCAGGATCGAGAGGTCTCCAGCAGCTGGCGTATCCATTAAAATGGATACGCACCTGACCCAGCGGGTCTTGACGAAAGGATCCGGTCCATTCGCGAAAGATCTTTTTGGAATTGTTCCATCTGTGCCTTCATTGAAGCCGTCATGGAAAACAATTCAGCAAAGCCCATATTCGGAACTTGTATAGGTACCGCTGCCGCTTTCGGCACTGTCTGTTGTGCCGGTTGCCTACAAGACGCCATCTGGGCGTATGAAACAACCTGCGTAACAGGAGTGGCTGGAGTTCTCGGCATCGGCCTCGAATCCGCCACTTTTTCTTTTTGTAGCATACTCTTCTTCTGTAAATCTTTTATCTTTGGGCATCCTCGATAGCTGGAGGGATGTCCCTTTTCCCCACAATGCACGCATTTTAAGCGCGATTTGTCTTCTACCTTCCCCTCTCCCATAGGGCAGCGCGCCGATAAATGCATCTCTGCGCATTTACTGCAGCGAGGCTGCCTATTGCAGCTGCGTGTCCAAATGTTTGGCATCTTGAGCAGAGAAGCATTCGGTTGGTACTCCTTAATTTTTCCCAAGAAATTATCTGGGAACTGAGAAGCCTTATCCTCCTCAAACTCTCTAGTTTGCTTTCTGGTGTCAACTGCACCAAGAAAAGGGGAAGTAGACGCTCAGGCGGCATCCTCGACCGTACAGTGGAGAAGCGGCTAACCGCAACAAATTCCACGTCTTCGATTTTAAGTCCTCGAAGTGACTCTAAGATGTCCTCTGGCTCAGCAGATACATCCAACCCTTTTAGCAGAACTGTCTGCACTTTTTCCCCTTTTGGAGTGAAGGTGTAAAATTCCACCCCAGCTGCCGTCATTTGTTCTCTAATTTTTTGATAACTGTTCAATGATAAGCAGTGAACAGCCTGTTTTTGAAAACCCTTATTTTTAATAATGAATTCGTCCCCTACGGACAACTTACATACTTTTATGGTGTCCATTGTGTCCATTCCGCTTATGTTGATCGGTGGCATTCGTTTCTTCTTTTGTTGCTTCCGGTTGGTCTGGTGTTGCTGCTGTTGTTTCTGCTTCTGGTGTTGTTGTAGTTTCTGTTGCTGTTGTTGCTCTTGTTTCTGCTGTTGTTGTTGCTGATTCTGCTGTTTGGGTTGCTGCAGCTGTTGCTGATTTTGCTTCTCTTTTGGCGATTGCTTTTCTTGATCTTTTTGAATTGCCAACTTCTTTCTGGCCTCCAGTTTAAGTTGGCGCGCTTTAATAAACTTCTCCAACTCTTCTTTTTCTTGAATCTTTTCCGCCAACTCCTTTTCTTCGGCGGCCTGATCTTCTAATTTGGACGAAGCGAGTTTCGCGAAAGTATTCCCGTTTCCGCTGTACGTCATCATATCGTTCATTTCCGTGTTTTTCAAAGAATTACGCAGCCGTCTTTTAAACTGCGCCTGCGGCTTCATGGTTTTTCTCCTTTTTGTATTCCTATCTTTGCTGCTTTCCGAGTTGTCACTCGAAAGCAGCTCTTCATCCATTTCTTAATTGTTTGTTTGATTAAATTGATTATCTTCTTCAATTTTGATGATTTTTAATTTTTTTTTTTTCAAATATTTTTTGTTTGTTTATTTGTTACTTAATTGCCTCCTGAGCCCAAAGAAGCACCGATTGGCAGGAGTAATTTTATGTTTCATTTCGACACTGATGTTGATGTCCCTATTTAAAGAGGAGCCGAGGTAGACAAAGTTGTTCACTACCCTGAAGTTTCTGTTATCTAGTATGAGATAGAGACGTGGTCCTTCCTTTCTTCACAATTTTCAATCGCCGGTCAAAAACAATCGAACGACATTCAGCCATTCCGCTCCGAATTGACTGTAACCATCCGTCTATTGGCCCCTACCCTTATCAGGTTGGCGACCCATTTAGGGCTAAAGCCTGAGCTATTGTCGACTTCCATCTTTTAAGGTCCCGGGCTCGCTGCTTTCAGTCATCCAATCAAGTTCCCTTACCGCCTCCGGTTAGGGGCGGTTAGAATGGGAAGACCGATGAGGATCGGTGTTCTCTTCGAACCTGCAGAGTGGTATTCGAAAACCCGCCTAGCTGGAGCATTGATGTTCATTCGCTTGATGTAGCCGAGTATTTAGTCGACCGTCCGCGATGATTGGTCTTCCTCCCACTCTAGAACCTACAGACCTGGATTTTAAAACAATTTTCGCTGAAGCATTGGTTTTGATCGCGTTTGCAGTAAGTTTTAACATATTTGATATTTTGGTCAATTGTTAAGCAATCGTCTATTGCACACAGAAAATATTCAGATAATATTGTGGCACTTCAACGGTGGGGGGTAACATCGTTTTGACCTCATTTACTGCCAGACCCAATTTAGCCCCTTCCGCTTCAATGCCAGCCAACGCCTCATTTACGACTCGTTGCATTCGTCCATCTCAAAAACATTACTGATGCGAATTCTGACGCAAGATCTTACAAGGTTCAATCAACACAAGAGCTGAAGCCTACTGACAATTTCAAGCGCCGCCCATACGCTGCATGGTTCGTGACAGAGTGATACTTGAACTTGAACACTGAAGAAGAACACAAGGTAAACGTTGGAAAGAAATTTATGTTGGACCCTGTTGAAAAACAGCCAACAGACCGTTAGAAAGGTGTCAGACCTTTGTATGTCCTTTTAACTTGCTGGCATATGGATCATGCAGGTTGTCTGGCAGTAAGAGAAATATAGGAGCAAATCAAACGAATGGTTTTACACCAAGTTAGTCTTTATTTGTACTCAGACGATGTCCGAAGACACACATGGATGACGTTCTTTTATAATACAACTGATATGCACCTAGAATTCCGTATTTTGGAGAGATTTTTTTTACTAAAGGGTATGTTTTCTTTAGAGGTAAATTAATTTCTTAAATTGACCGAAAGGCAATTTCTAACATTATTTTTGAAATATGTATGATTTTTGGCTTATTATCGCAACAACTAGTCCGGATGGCAATAACGCGGCAAATATTATCCTCGAAGTCGTCAATCGTTTCGGGCGTTATCTACAGAGGCAATAAGTTGCATGCTCCGTAAAGTTAAGCTGTGCTGGTACCAAACATCTTCTCAATTTTGGCACGAGCTGTGTGACATGTTACGCCCTCTTGTCGGAACCACAGCTCCTGCACGTAATGGTTGTACAATTGATTAGCGTGATTGTAACCTTCTGGACAGCATCGTTTTCGAAGAAGTACAGAACAATTATTCCACCAACCTATAAAGCAGACGGAACAGTTGGTTTTTGTGAATGCAACGGTGTCTCAATATACACTTGAGGATTATCATCGGCCCAAATATGGCAGTTTTGATAAGTGACGTATCCATTTAACCAAAGATAATCTTCATCGCTACACAAAAAATTCGCTTATCGCAATGGGGATCAACGGCAGTCTTGTTTTGGTTCCACTCGCTGATTCTACACCTTGCTAGGTGGTCGAGAATCTTGAAAATGTGAAATGCCAAATCAAAATAAAAATGAATCAATTCACAGCTGATAAAAAGCACCTAACATACGATCACAACAAATATGTCAAAATTTTAACGAACATTTTCAGCAAAAGAGACGGCTCGCGAAAGTGTCATAACGCAGTCAGGATTTAAATGGAAATTTTGTTCCTAACAAAGTGATCTGCTGTCTCTACCTTCCGCCTCTTTATATAGTTTTCTTATTTTTAGGCATCACCACTAGTAGCATGAGAAGACTTGTCACAGCCTATATCCGAGCGGACCTGTAGAAGCGGGGTCCTTTTGCCGGACACGAATGGCAAAAGCTGTTTGTTTTGTTTGAACGCATCCCTTCTCCACTTGTGTGCGCCTTTTCAGACCCAATGACCCCTTCTCCACTTGTGCGCAATGTCCCAATGGCTCGTATTCAAGGACTTTTGGATTCGAGACAGTGCTATCCATCAACTCGTGACTTTGTCATATTGTCGCTACTCGCTTGACGCGGTCAAGCAGACCTGTAGCCTATATTCAGTCGTTGAATCTTCTGCAAAAATTTGACATGTGTCAATTTATACTTCTTTTGTCATTTCCTGAATGTGCCGTATCTTCAGTGATCTTCAGTGTAAAAATGTGGGCTTCCTTGTCCCAAAAGCAAGTAAATAAAGACCGATCAAATTGTTCACGAATGGTTTCCTACATTCGGGCAAGTTTTGTACGGAGTTAAGGAGTAGTAGGCGCAGTCGAAGGTGGTCTCTTCTCTTGTGGACTGAGATTCCACTCATCAGGCATACTCTCCGCCAACCATTTCTCAGAGACGAACTATTGTATAAGCCCAACCAGATGATCTCTAGATGAGATCCTTCTCGACTTCCTCTAGGTCGGAGGGGCCAAATTCTTACCAATTGTTGTCGTAGGCGCCATTTAACAGATGGAAAAGGTGACTTTTTGAAGTTCTCGGCATTGAATGCTGCTCTACGAGAAGGTATTGTAGGGTATTGTCCTGGAAATTTTCACTCCGAGGAACAAAATTTTCGGACTTCAATCCTGACCTCACGCTTCTCATGATACGTATAGATCCCATGTTTATCTGCACTCGTCGTCAAACCATGCGTTGGCAGCACATGACACGCCAATGGCTTTAAGACAAGGCTTTCATTCAGGTTCTATTGAAAGTGCAGGCTGCGTCGAACTTTAATAGAGCTTCAGGGACACTTAATTGGCTACCAGGCTCTTCCGATTTTAGCTTGCCGACGTCAAACCATGCCGCCCTCTCTCGAGTCTTTTGGTTTCTTGACATCAATTTCCTTTCCCCGGATAGTACAAGGAAATAATCCGAAACGATGATTCGGATTCAGAAGTTCTGGAGATTCGGATTTCGAGGGGTACCTTACGCCGATTACACCGTCATCTGATTGACAGATGTCATGGCTATTGCCATTCTTCTTCTCTGTCGAGACGTGGGAGCAAATCAGACAAGTAGTCCCAAACTTAGCCTCGATGCGGATTGTCTTGTAGTGTTCACTTATGGGACTGTAGCAAAGAAAGACTCTTTGCCTCAGACAACAAGTCCACATGCGAATAAGCGCTGCCTTCCCTTTCTGGAGCTACGTCTGTAGTGGATGTCGGCAATGTAAATATTTAAGTGCAGAACACTGAAGAAAGAATTAAAGAGACTTTTAGTCCGAAACTGAATTTCTGACAAAAACAAAAGAAGCAAGGCCGGGTGGAGGATCTTCTTTCAAATCATTTGTTCTCTGTTACGCGGGTCTAACCCAGGCAGTTCGCAAACTATACACAATTGCTTATGGAAGGTAGTGCTCGGTACGGTGTTAGCACTTATGGGCATATCAGTCTGCGATGTCTATCATCACTGAATGGTTTCGTCTTGCAAAACTGTCCTTCTGAAATTTCCCAAGGGATGATACATAAGACCAATTTCCTCCTTTTCAAAGGATATCTTTAAATTGACTTGAACTCTTCATTCTTCATTTTTCTGTTCTCCTCTCGCGGTTAAAATCGAGCGGAGGAGGAGCGCAGTTCGGTCCACAAAATGTGGAGGTTGTTAAAACACTTAAAGGGAAATATACCTGCGTTCACTTTTCCGGGCACAGGCTTTAGCCCAGAAGGAGAGACAAAAACTGAATTGTTAATTTTCTATATCTTCTCACTTGCGAGGGCATATGTTTAAAAGAACACTATTTGACTGTCGATTCGCTGAAAACTTTGCAAAGCCCCAGATAGGTACGTCCGACCGTTCAGTCACAAAATGTGTGTATCAAGACGTCAATGACTTTCCGTTCAAATACATTTAAAGCTATGAATGGTCGTGTGACGTATTTGTGCGATGACCTTTCAGTGACTGAATAATTGAACGCCAAGGTCGGATGTACACACCTAGAAATACAATCCCCGTAACTTTTTCACCGACGCAGAGTCTAAGTACCTCTTGGACAGTCACCCACCCCTTTATCCACTCTGCGTTGAGCAAACACTGACCAAAGACCCACAGATTGTTCGAGAGGGCGGCAGAAAACTTTCAATTTAACGTATCATTTACCCGCATTAGAGCCCACAATGCCAGAGACAGGTCGTTGCTTCCGGCCGCCGCGGCGATCCACCGGATATTCTCTGCCCACTCGCACAGTGAGGCAGAGCTATAACTCTTAAAATAGAAATTCGAAATACAAATAACAATTTCCTGAGTGCGGCCTTGAGTTGGCATTGCGATTCGCGGCACGCATCAGCGCTAACTTTCATCCCGCACCCCCCATACATCCCCCTTTTACATCGCTCATCATTCCGTGCACGACTAATCCTTGATATTCTCCTAATTTACTCTCCATCACCTGGTAGTGCCCGTGCCCGCACCAGTCTTCATCTGCTTCAGCCAACATGTGTGCGGCAGCAGGTTCGTGATGTGACCGCGCACATTCACCCGGCCACGCATGTTGGCACCGTGCGGCGTGTTCTCCCCATTCTTCGGCGATTTTATGAACGTTTGTTTAGCATAATACCTTATCGGAGCGTCCTTAAATATTGCCGAACTCAGAAAAGGGTTTTACGGCCATTTGTAATGAAAGTCCTCGGAAACGAATGGACAGCTCTCGCCGATACCGCCGCCGTCGTTATGAACTGGCACGTGTGCACGGCACTCTGGGGTGTGCTTGCTCGAGCGAGGGCCGCAGTCGTGTGCAGGCCGACTGCTCTTCATGCAAATTAATTCCGACTGGCGTGGGTGTTGAGGTGAGCGCCGTCGGCGAAGGGTGATTCTTCATGCTCTGCTACCTGAACCGAGAAGAACCTTGATTTGGACTGATGTTGGGGTAGATTCGCGCACCATCCGTTGGGGAAAAAGGGATTACAAAGAACTGTTGATTCAATTTAGGTCCTTGACAGCCACTTTCCATGTCGAAGGGGAATGCATATGTCGCTCTCAATGAGACGTTCAAGGTTGGTTAGGGGATGATGGCGCAATGACGGTGTGATGATGATGCCACCCTCTCTGTCCGGCACGGTACTTTGTTGGAAGCGCTCAGAGGTAAGCCTCATCACCTGCGGCATTTGATGAAAATAGTTTCCATCAGTTGCGTGTTTTAGATTTCTTTTATGGGAAGTGTGCTACTGCTAGACTCTGGTGTCGGATTTATAAATAAATTGCTCACACACACCTGTCCGTACGTTTTGCCACACAAGGGTGATGAGAGTGAAGTGACCTTCTGATTGATTCCCGAGTGCTTTAAAGGTCGAGATGGATATTTCTGGCAAATACTTGATATGGGGTGAATTTCGCATTTAAGGCACTCGAGGTAATGTTATTCGATCGGTATTGATTTCGTCTAGACGATGGTTACACGTGAGCAAGACCGCATTGAGACTTGGGTAGCCATTGGTGAATAATTGTTCTTGAGAGGATTTAAGGTTCACTTAGGATATTGTGTTCGGTGAGGGCTTGTCATCGTGATTGATGGTTGAATGGAGAATCAAAATATAGACAACCGAGTTTCTCAGAATTGACCTTGACACTTCCTTCAATTGCGTTTGGAAGGAACATTCGATTACGCTTTTGGAGATTCTATCCCTCTGTGTGATGTCCGGCTTGTGTTGGAATCACCTGCATACTGTTCGAAATGGAAAATGACAGACCATCCTTCCGTAGTCCCTTGCAAGTCATTTGCAAGCAAATAGAGAAAGGCGTTGTTCGGAAAAAGGACATTAATCGTGGTGCATTGTTTCGAAGTATAGTTTGTGGCAGTACTGCTCAGCATCGATCTCATTTTGACAGTCTCTCTGAAATGAATATAATTTTGTCCCTAGAGGCAGATCTATTTCTCCTGAAGCATCACTAGATATTCATATAAGTCAAATTGTTGTTTTAATGGTAAATTGTGATGGTGTCGAACCTGTGAGTTCAAAATCTGAAATTTGGTTCATAGATTGTTTCCGGTCTATAGTACGACGTACCACTTAGAGTAAACGGCAATGGGAAGGAAGGTCTCATCGTCTGATCATCATTAAATAATAGCCGTTCCCAGTGTAAAGAGCTTAGTCCACAGGAAGTTAGATCAATAAGGGTCTGAGTAGTCAATTTTTGGGGACTAACTCCATGTCAAAACAGGTGTTAGACAAGGCGATGCACTGTCATGTGCATTCTTAATCATCATTCTTTGGAAGATCGTGCGTAAGTCACAAGTCAACACCAGAGACACGATTTTCCAAAAATCAGTTCAATTGCTAGTTTACGCCGACGACATTGAAGTGACTGGACGAACACAACGAGACGTCAATGAGGCATTCCGAAACTTCGAGGTAGTCAAGGACTTCGTCAACCTCGGCTCCACGAAAGCAGGGACAACAACACCAGTACCGAAGTCAAACGCCGAATCACGCTTGCCAATCGCTTTGGGCTGGCAATTGAGTAATAAAGCCCTCTCTCGAAGGACTAAATTGGCTTTGATCATCTGGACCTGGACGTTACTTATAGCCGATGAGGAAGCCCTAAGTCTTTTCGAGAGAAAATTTTTGTGTGCGATTTTTGTACCTATTTGCGTTGATGTCATCTGGAGGAGAAGATTTAACGACGAACTCTACGGGCTGTACGGTGGCATGTGCGTGATTAACGTCTTTGGGCACAACGCTTAAGATGACTAGGCCATGTGGAGCGTATGGGCACCACTGCTCGGGCCCGAAAAGTCTTCGAATCTGAGCCATTGGGACAAGCAAACAAAGGACGAACTAGGCTAAGGTGGCACACACAAGTAGAGAAGGACCTCAACTAACTTAGAGTGCTCAACTAGAGGCAACTAGCGAAAGATCATGCTGGCTGGAGAGGCATGTTGGTTGGGAACCAGGTCTACCCCGGACTGTAGCGCCACAAGAAGAAGAAAATGGATCCCATGTTCGAAACTGAGAGAAAATAGTGCTCTTGAAAAAAAGAGGATATAAAGATCTCTATAGATAGGGTTTGAAGCAGGTGCAAGGCTGGATATTGTGTTTCTAATATGACAAGTAACCAACATTCTTTCAAACCCGCATTTACACCAAAATTTGTCACAAAGCAGAGGAGCTGCATGCTTCCTCCTATTCCACCGGCATTGTTTATAGAGGGTTTTTTTAGAAATACTTTGAAAAAGAATAAAACAAAGATTTGGGGGGCATGGACCTGTGCACACGAGGCAACGTCGTTGAGCGCACTTAACATAGCGGGCTGCCGACACTATCCTCGTCCCTACACGGGTCAAGTTGACTACAGCCTCCTCGTGGCGCCCCCTGGATAGCCACCACAACATCCGTTGTGAGGTGAATCAATGTATGCAGCGAACCCCTCTGCCCGAGGGTTAAATAATGGGCCTGGCCTACCAGCCTGTAGGTTGTGCGTGAGCCTAACTCCCTCACCACTTAAAAAAGAAAACGAGTTCAGAGACAGCAACATGCCTCGGATATGACGACCCCAGCAAACTTAGGCAAAAAGTCTTAAGCTACGATCCCATAAGCAAACGCCTCATGACAATCCGCATTAAGGCTAAATTCGGGAACATCAGCCTGATCTGCGCTCATGCCCCGACAGAAGAGAAGGATGACAACAGCAAGGATGAAGTCTATGATCTCCTAGAAAGAACATACGATCGATGCCCCAGCTATGACACATGTGCAGCTGGGAAGAGAGGACATCTTTGCTGGCGTCATCGGGAAACACAGCTCGCACGACACCACCTCCGGAAACGGACTCAGGCTGTTGGACTTTCTGTGAGTAGTACGCGGTTCCCACATCACCACATCTTTAAAAGACCCTGGTGATCACCCGATCAATTTACCGTCAACCAGATTAATCACGTTGCGATCGATGTCAGGAACTCCTCCAACATTGTCGATGTCCGAACATTCCGAGACGCCAACATCGACTCGGATCATCACCTTGCTGTAGCCAAGGTAAGAACCCGGATATCAAGAGAGCAATGGAGTCGAGATAGGCCACAACGGTTTGACGTCGGAAAGCTACAATCGCGGCAGCTGGCGAAAGATCGTGCTGGCTGAAGAGGCATGTTGAGGCCCAGGTCCACACCGGACTGTAGCGCTACAAGATGAAGAAGAAGAAGAAGAAAACAAAGATTATTTTCTAAACTGACGTCAATTTTACTTCTTTCGAAAGAAAATCTCCTAGCACTTTAATTTAAATGCGGCTTAGCCGACAGTCTGTAGACGCAGACCGAAATCCAAGTTAGTCGTGTACATTATCTCAATCCTGCATTGGAACACAAACAACACTCCACTTCCCTTGAATCCTGTCAGTGTCAGCATGCGCAAAATAATACTTGAGGCAAATCTAATTTATTCAAGCTAATCCCATTACAGGATAAGACGGCATGATTTACAAATCTCTCGGGTCCTTGGTTGTTGTTGTGCTCCCAGAGGCAGACAAATGCTTGCAGCGTGGATGTGACCAAAGAAACACAAATTGCTGGGATCGTCTAGCCGTGTTTGTCTTACAAACTACGTCTCCGCAAAATGTTCGCGGGCGCATTATTGCAATGAATAGTCAATTGCCGTACCGTGTGTCATCGTCGATTTGAAAAACAAACAAAACCAATCAATCAAAGCTGCCATACACCCGTCGCGTAGTTTGATTTCTCCATTAAACTTGAATTGAGACGTGTATCGGTGCCTTGGCATCTGTCATAGAACTTTTGCTTGGATTCGAATCAAAATCCTCGAGGAAGGGGGGAAAGCACTTCCGACTCGGGACAAACTTTGTCGTGACATTCGACTGAATTATAGAGGAGGAGACAAGTAAATAATCGAAGAGCCATCCACCGCCCACCACCCACCTCACCCTCAACTCAGGCAACAAATCAGCAATAAACACAACGCCCAAGGATAAGTCGTCCGCAGAAGGGAATAAGAGATAATCCTTATCACAGGTTTCGCAGTGAAACAGCAATTGGAATCACTTCCGGTGTCCCCTGGGTCTCTCCGCAGCGTTGTCACCTTGGATTTCATTTGTCCTTCAACTTCGATCAGGCGCCTTCAGTGGGCGGCATACATTTTGTTTGCAATGATTCTGCTGCATCACCGATAGTCGCTTGCAGCATACTGACGGACTTTGAGGAGAATTTATGGCGCACCGGGACGGCAGCGACAGACGGCTCTAAATGGAAAATCAACTGCATTCAATTTGAAATTCAAAACACCCCTATTTGTCTTCATTACTTTGTGGAGTGAATGAAAATAAATGCCGGCCTCTGATGGCTGCCCGTGCAATTCCTTTCCAATGGGGACGCAGTGAATAGTGTCGCCAACTTTATCGACTAAACATCCTTTTCAGGCTGACAGGTGCTTATTAATTGAATGTCTCTCAGTGGGTCGTGGCACGGGGAGGGGAACACGCCAATTGTTTGTTGAAGAAAGTGAAAGATCCTTGGCACAGAGCAATCTTCTGAATGGATTCGAAGGGAAATCGACACTCTTTCGCATGTCGAATATGGAATACGCGAGGATATATCTACGTGCGATAAGGACGAGTAAAACATTTCATTTATGTTTACTAATCCAATTTTTGCCGCCATCTCGGGCGAGTACGTGTGTGGGGTTCGCAGAATTTTTGCGGTTCCTGGTTGGAAGTCGGGGTAAGGTGTGGGTATTGTTGTCATCTGAAGGACGAACACACACACACATTTATGAGAATCTTTGTCGTTGCTGGCGCTTAATGGATTTGGAGTATCTTTCAAGAATGTTTGCGTGCGCAAGAGTAAATGGTTGCAATTGAAGACGCTTAAATATTAAAGCACTCTTACCGTTTGTATGGGCATGTAAACGGATTCTGAGGAAGTCACAAGAACAAATTGAGGTGGGGAGCTAAAACGAACGCATTTTTCTGCCACTCGCTGGCATTCTTGACAGTATTTCCGTATTTCTAAAAAAGGGACCATATTTTTGGGTATTTTCGCTCTTTTCCGTTTAAGCCGTTTTTATTTTTGGACATATGTTGTTCAAGTAATCGCATTTTTCCGTGTGTGTAAAAGAGAGTTCTGCGGATGGGCTTAGGAGGGCTGTATGCCAGGAGTAACACTTCCATCCAAAGAGAAAAGTGTGCGCATACAGAACAGCATATAAAATTCATGTTTTCTGTAAAGTTGTACCTTAATCCTCTCAGTCCTGCTATATGTCGCGGAGGCATGGACTTTGTCAAAAGTGGACGAAGCTGCTCTTGGTTGCTTCGAGAGGAAAATTCTTCGTGTTATTTTCGGTCCCGTCTGCATAGATGGTGAGTGGAGGAGGAGGTATAATGACGAACTATACGGGCTGTTGAACGACATCGATTTAGCCGGAAGAGTGAAGATCCAACGATTGAGATGGCTAGGTCATCGTATGGAACCAATGTTCCGGCCCGAAAAATCTTCAAATCCGCCCCCTAGGCACGGCGCAGTAGAGAAAGACCGCGACTCAGGTGGTGCACGCAAGTGGAAAGGGACCTCAACCAACTATGCGTGCGAAACTGGAGACCGCTAGCTAAAGATAGAGCTGGTTGGAGATGCTTAATGGTTGAGGCCCAGGTCCACTCCGAACTGTAGCGCCACCTTAAGTAAGTAAGTAAGTAAATTTTTCGTCATTATAGGTTGATGGGATGATGCTCATAACTGTAGTTTGTTTCACTAACGTTCACAAGACTTTACCATGCCGAGTTGTTTCTCGACGACATTTTGCAAAAAAAACGGCACCATTTGGCTTTTTTATGACAATGCACCAGCTAACAGTTCGCCATCGCCACGGACAGAAATACGAGTCAAATGGTGCATTGAATACCTACTTTGCAGACATCCAGAAATGGTGATTTTGAGGGAAGTTGGTTCATCTCTGCATGAAGGCTCCGTTGAAAAATGATGTTACATTTTTCCAAAAATAATCATTTTGATTTTGTTAGTTATCGGATCGCCCTTGTAAATGTCACAAACATCGTCAGGAATATAATTAAGTCTCTGGAATTTATCGTTAATTCAAAATAGTACACTTAGATAGTCACCTGTGCATCAGTCGCTTAGTGGAATAAACTTTCGCGCAAGTACATGACTGTCTGCCTTCACCAAGCTTCAATGAAGGGTCTGTCTTGGCTGTACAGGGTCTCTCCCTAGCTCGCCTGGCTCTGTTCTTGTAGCACTGTTAAATTTCCCTCCCCTTGACATCTACATTATGAGATGCACAATCAAGGCCTTCTCTCGACTAAAAAGGAATGGTCTTTGGTTCAACTAGCACTAGCAGAACTCTGATGATCTCATCTCCTAGAACACTAGTCATGGACATGTCATCTGATGCGAGGTCACCAACAATCCAGTTGCGCGTCTTATACAAAATCGACTTTCCCCGTCTCCCGGACTGGCTCTGGCCAGAAACTGAGAGGGGAAGTGAATGTACCAGGATTTTTACGAACGACTCCAAGACGATGGAGTGATCTGGAGCTGGGGCCTTCGTGGAAGCCCTAAAGACATATATTCAGGTAATTTCGCATCAGTCTTCCATGCGGATACGTTTGCGATCCTAATGGCCACCAACTACATTGTGAAGAATAGATGGAAGGAGTCAAGTGTCTGCGTCTTTAGCGACAGTCAAGCTGTTCTTGAGGCCTTTTCCAACCACTTCCAAGATAGTACAGGAATGCAAGTAATCCCTTAATTTGGTCGGCAGACTAAGTTCGACTTATCTGGGTCCCGGGACCCAGTTGCCGAATCAGAAGAGGCATTCATAGGGCTCGGACCCATCTTGGAACTACCCGCGTCATTGGTAAGAGCTTCCGTCGACGGTTAAGTCTTCCAACCATTGACGGAAGCTCTAATCAATCCTGGAGGCTCAACCAAAGACGGCTCTGACTGACTCTCCAGGATGCAGGCTTTTCAAGTGCATGCGTCCAAAAGTCAGCAAGAAATCAGCGGCGTTTTTGTTTGCCCTAGACAGGAAAGACTGCAGACGACTTGTTGCGTAAAACAGGACACTTGACGTCCGCTAAGCACTGTGTTCACCAATTGTGCTTGGGCTTACTGATGGCAGCCTATGCGGTGTCTGCACAGCACTTTCTCTGTCAATGTCCCGTCTTTGCTCGGATCAGGTGGCGGCTGTTTAGCGTTGACGTGGTGGGGGCTGAAAGCCTAGGCTCTTTATCATAGAAGCTCTTGCTGGTTTTCCTTTGGAAGACCAAGAAATGTAGGCTAACACCTGGTAGTAAAATGCTCCAATTTTGAGTCTGAGTGCTCCAGTGCTGGCTAGATTATGTAGAGCGTATGGACACCCCGGACTGCATCGCCACAAGAAGAAGAAGAAGAAGAAGAGTGTCTAGAAGAAGAGTCACTAGAATCTAGTCTGTGTTCCAGAGGTTTGTAGAGATGGCAAGTATAGGAAGATACGGCTCTAGTTATACAGTCGTAGACATGATAATCTTGTTTCCTTATGCACTTACGAAGCTATTTTCCTGTGCACTTACATTCTCCTCTGTAAGATTCCACACTTTGCTGTGCGATTTTGCGAGCAATTCTACATAACAGATCACTCAATTAGTCCTTGAAAATATAGGGGGCGCGACTAACAAAAATTATTTATTTAACACTAACGTTTTTGTTAGTGGCTCCACCTATATGTCCTGCAACTTATTGAGTGATGTGGTATTTTAGGGTCTTTTGTTTGTCCAGCGCATCTCCGTTTTATGAGGAAAATTAAGGAAACCCGGATTTAGCAAAAAGAAGGTTAAAACTGAGGTAATCAAATGTCGACTTTCGTTACTTCTATACTCAATTATTGACAGAAGGTCATGGCAGAGCAACATCTCTCTTAACCAACCATAGCTGCATCATTTTGTTGACCCTCATGTTCCTCTGATTGAGTCGGGGGTCAATGCACGCGTGAGAGACCTCGATCCTCAAGCATTAACTATGTGTAAGTCATCAGGAGCTATTCTCAAGCTCAATCAGGTGTGTTTATGGACTTTATTCAACCACCTCGCACTGGGTCTGCCGAGCGGTCGCAAACCTGACGAAATCGCATCTAGGACATGCCTTGAAGGTTGTGCTGAAGTAGACAGCCATACCACATGTGCTATCGAAGGTCCGTCGAAAGGAGTACCTTCTTAACATTGAGTTCTGCCCGCACTATCACGTTTCTCACCCTACATGGGCGAGTAACTCTTGCATCATATAAATCTCATCTTGGCAGCTTGTTATGCTCTTATTCTTTCGATCTTTACTAAAATTGTATGACCATATGTGAGGGTTGTAACAAACACTAACTTGGCTTTCACGTCAAGCTCGGCCTTAGGTGCTGGTCTTCCAAGCTGCTTGATCAAGCATGGCCAATCCTACAAGAAGGCTCTTTGTTGCTTCTCCCATCAATCTTCAGAAAAGACTCCAAGCAATCTTAACTTCTCCACCTGTTTCAATGGGATTGCACTAACAGGTAGAACGCATTAGATAGACGTTTTGGAAATGACCAGAACATCCGGTTTGTCCACATCCACCTTTATGCCAGGATCAGCACATACGGCCACAAAGCTATCATCACATTGACGAAAATTTTTGTGTTTTGGGCTTATTTCATTCTGTAAGAGGAGATAGAGAAGGCGACCCTACTTTATGGCACTGAAACCTGGGCGTTTCTAAAAGCGTATGACGAAGCCCTTAGTCTTTTTGAGATATTTTTGGTCCTGTTTGCGTTGATGGCATCTGGAGAAGAAGATTTAGCGACGAACTCTATTGGGTGTACAGCGACATGCGTCTTTGGAAACAACGCATGTCGCTGTAAGATGTCTGTGCCATGTAGAGCGTATGGGCACTACTGCTCGGGCCCGAAAAGTCTTCGAATCTGAGCCATTGGGACAAGCAAACAAAGGACGACCTAGGCTAAGGTGACGCACACAAGTAGAGAATGACCTCAACCAACTTGGAGTGTGAAACTGGCGGCAGCTGGCGAAAGATCGTGCTGGCTGGAGAGGCATGTTGGTTAATGACCAGGTCCACCTCGGACTGTAACTCCACAAGAAGAAGAAGAAGGGGAATTATTACAAAATTAAAATTGGAAATTTGTGTACAAAAGTCGAATCTTGGATATGAATAAAAAAATTGAATTGATGCTTGACAATAAGAGACTGGGATACGGCCCCCTACAGGCCCCGGTGGGCACTGCTGTGCCATTTGCAAAAGGGGAATGCGGGGAAATATGTAAGGTTTCACCAAAATTAATCTCCAGATTTTTTCCGACTCCATACTGCCAGATTTGGGCAATTTTTCGTTTAGTGTATCAACAAGTCGAACGAGGCGGTGCAGGGAAAGAAAAAGGAGCAATCCAAGAGTGACTTTCTTTATGCTTGTCTTGCAAATAATAAAGCTGGATAAAGCTCAGTCCCAACCTTATTATTTTGTCTTCTCTTCGTCAAACCCGGGTTTCCTTAAGTATCCCTTTATTTTCAACCAATCAATTTGCTTTCGTTTTGTAATATCCTGTCTTTGCTTTCACAACCAAACGAATGTCCGGTCTCTGCAGCATTGTAGGTATTTGTCTACCTCCTTCCACCCTCATATGGATGCGGCAGGCTGCCCACCAAAAATTCCTAACTTATTAGATGCACATTTTGAACTCAAGGATGGGTTGAAGCCATACAATTGTGACAGAACATAGCTTAGAAGGACATTGTTCACCAGACATTGTTTCTCCTTCTTCAGTCCTCAAAATTGATTTTATTTTGCAGGCAATGGTCGTCTCAGTTTCGAAAGAGAGCATCAAACTAATCCACTCTAAGGTTTATTGCCTGCTTCAACTCGGAATCCCTTGAGTCATCTTCTATGCGGCATGCCCCACAGCTGGGGCCAACGAAAAATGTCAGGGTCATCACGAGGACTGCATTTCAATCCTTTCAAGTGGCACTTCACTCCAGCTCATAAGTGGACTCAAGCTACGGCACCGATTTCGTACAAGTCCTCTTCAAGTTGATTGTGTCGTCTCAATTGAGGGCAATCTTAAGGACTAACGAACGATTCATGATTGATTCTTCTTCAAATGACATTAACATACGGAGTCGATTCGCTTAAGCCAAGTTAAATGTCCCTTCCCTCAGTACCAAAAGTAATAAAATTCCAAAAACGGATCAAACCAGTGACTTGAACAACCAGTCAGTTGAAATCTTCCTTCCATATGTTCGTCTTGATATGTCAGCACGGAAGAGGGATGTTCGCAGTTGGTCGCCGCCCTGCGAGTTCAACTGGTATGACCGGTTCTCTAATCCTTCAACGCCCCCACCTCATGAATAAAACACATTTCACAAGTTATTCCGAATAAGCCATGACACACCCCATCGGGAGCAGAACGCAAGTTTAACGTGGAAACCTGCGGGAACGAATGAAACCGCACCAGCACTAGAGAAATTCAAAGCAATTACAATCCTAGGGCAGGCAAACGTTTCCCTCCACAAGTCAGCTGGTTTTGATAAAGGGACTAGAGAGACGCTGGAATTTCAACTCGCATACACAATGAGGCAGTTTCCAGACAGACGCATAGGCGTATACGTTACATTTTTTTTGTCTGCATTTCCTTTCTGTTGTTGTTGTTGTTGTGGTTTATCCTTTCCTAGAATTCCGGCAATTGGGAATTGGGAACTTCGTCAGACGCTGAACCGAATATCCCCCTGGGGTGAAATTTGTTGCTCACAAATTGACACCTGTCAATTGCTAATCGGCATTCGGGACAAAAACCAAACAATAACGACCCTTTTTGCAGTCACCCCCCACCTTCACCAACATGAGTCGGACCGTAAATCCCTCGACAAGACGCCTCACGATGAACGCGAAGCACAAAAAATGAAGGATATCCTTTTGCGGCGAAACCTAAATAAAACAGCAGACTTAATCATTCGCCTATGGGAAATCGCGCAGTGCCCTCCCTGCCCCCGGTCCATTGTTTGGGCCAAATCAGTCACCCATCCGCACACGATGATGACTTCCATCCAGCAATATGACTTACTTCTGCGGATACATCTCAGCCGTCTCGGATACAACACACAATCACACGCTCACCCATCCCAACACAGACGAACGTACTTACTTCGTGCGACCAAAACTGTGTTCGCATATACTCTGACAGTTGCAGGCAAGAATTGAGAGCTTTTCTATTTCTCTTCGCCTCTTCGCCTTTTCGCCACGCCAAGGAAATAAAGGATGTTGAGGATGCTGATGGAAAATGTACATGTACGTCCTTCTCGTTCCTCCTCCTGCGGCCTACAATTTTATGGATTTTCCGTTTTTTTTTGTCCGTTCTTCACCGCGTGCTATGCTGTTAAGAGTAGAACAATGCGAGGAGACACAAATTGCCCGAAGAGGATAATTCCTTTTGGGAAGGACACTCTCCTGTTTGAGTATTTATTTCAGAATTTTTCGCGCCCCAATTGCTTGTTCGCACTTAAGTAAACAAAAAACAATCACCGCACCAATACGCATACGCAGTAGTTGTAAACTGACAAACACACGCGATGCTCTAACACGCACACACAATACCTCTTGTAGTGAATGCAAGACCGACATGAGGACAATCTTGAGTGAGCCCCAAAAGAAAAAAAAACACAGCACGAAAAGGAGAAAAAATCGATACTAGGTACACACCACTCCGTCCTACACAATCCTGAATGGGGCACACGCATACAAGGGCAAACAAACTGTGTGAAGGACTCTACTCTCGGTGTACACAAGTGCACGAGTGTTCCTGGCAAGGAAGTGCCAACATAATACGGATTTACTTTGAGTTTCTCTGACACGGAATCTCACCACTCACATACGCGCCGCCGGATTCTGTGCCAATAGTGCGTGGTTGAGGATGCGGCGCGACAATCATCACAAACCAGGAACTATTCCAGTATCCTCTGCCACCCTCTCTGCTGGGTGGTGAGAGATTCTAAATAATAAATGAATGTTCGTCTAACTTGCTTATCGACGCCTCAGCCCCGGCGACAAAGCTTAAACCAACCAATGCTGAGATTGGACGATTAATCACGCATTTTCGAACGAACGACGACGACGACGATGTAAATACACGGAGGAGGTCCTGTGAGATTGTTTGTATTCTTTGTGCACACCTGCAACTGTACGTGGTGTGTGGTCAATTGGCAGACGACCCCGAACCCATTTCTGCTGTCAACAAAAATTTGCTTCACTTAAGCTTTTGATCCTTGCCGATGGGACTGAGACAGGATTCCGCATTAATTACAGTAAAACTCACAACGTCCTTGTCTTATCAGTGTTATGCGGGGAGGGTGAGATTTTGTTTTTTTTTTTTTGTTTTTTTGTAAATATTTACGTGACAAGGGTAATGACGGGTCGTCACTGGCAGTGTACAGACCCTCTCAGTCAGCCACACAGACACAGACACAGACACCGCGTTCTAGCGGGCACGCACCCCGAAAGTGTGCTCGCTGCACGTGAATCTCGTATACCGTGGTAGAAGTTTCACTTTTCGTCCGATGAATCAATAGGCGCGCGAAAAAATTAATTAATTCTCGCCAGCAGCGGATGGAGCGAACACGTCAGTGGGTGTGGTATGCGTGCCATGCCACTGCGAATATCCCTTTATTTTTTCAGAGATCGGGTATAAATTTGCTTGGGCCCATTACCACGTTTCGTCTCGTATACACAGCTCAAACCCGAGGGGCGTGTGGAGGGCGAGGAGGAAACTGCACAGAATTGAGAGGATGAAAAGAACCCAACAAAAAAAATAAAACGATCAACAATTCACAACGGATTCAGGTTTTCCGATACACGAAGGACACTGAGCGGAGAACGTTTCCGAATCGACTGAATATCTGGGGAGCTTTTTCGCAGATACACAGAATCCTTGCCGCATTCACACAATCAGTTGACGGATGCCTGCAGTTGGAGGAGAGAAGAAGAGTACTGATGGGTGCCTGCCGTTGTTCGGTAGTAGTAGTTTTATAAGAAACCTGAGAGAGTCTGTGTGCAAGAGAGAGAGAGAGAGAGAAAGCGTCAAAAGCTCTCGCCCCCACGATAATTCACCATCAGCACGATGCCAGTTCGCATCCGGTCTGCTGTGTTTGGTTGAGTGTTCTCTGTCCTCTTCTCTTTGGCGCTGTTCGTCCCTCACTTGTACCACTGATGGTACATTGTTCCTGAAGAGTTGCTTAAGTAAGTGATGCTCCTAATGCTTACCATGAGTGTCGACATATTCATTCAGGATCCTGGAATGGAATTTGGAAACTGCCTGCAGATGTCCTTGATCTTGCACCTGGCCACCATATGCACCTCATCCTGTCTCTTGCCTAAAGACAGCAGTGAGGACAAATCGATAGAACGTCCTTCGAGGACCCACACCAATCGGTTATTCTATAATCCATTCATTCAGGGGTTTTCAACGGTTCTTGTGTATGCGTTCGACTGGCGAAGTTCATTCATTATTTTTCGAAAGCATCACTTGCATGGCCTGCTGAAAGTTTTCACCGCTCACCAGCCTCTTTGGGCGGCGATGCAGGAAACTGTATCGATTGAGTAAGCAGGAAACCACGCAAAACCACGTCGGATTGCTTGATGAATGATGAATTCTCTGGGGGAGTGTGTCGGAAATCGAGGGGGCCCTTGTATAAATCACACGAGGAAATGCATTACTTGGTTGGTTGCCTCGCAGAATCATGAATTCCTTTTGAAGAGACACCAATTAAATTGGTTGAAGGAGTTTGAACCCAAAATATGGAGGGCGGATTGCCTGGACTCTTTTTGGACTCTACTTGACTGTCTGTAAGAAACATGTCATTCATCCCAGGAACTTCTTCTCTCACTTGTTGCACAATTTGTAAAACTTTATTTTTTGCAAAGATTTCTTTTTGAAAATATAGGGAGACAGGCTGTCAGATGTTGTTTAATGTTTATAGCTGAGTACTTGTATACAACAGGGACAGGACGGACCAGAGCCTTGCTTCTACAACAACGACTCGTGCTGTGCGTGCTAATGTTCCCTCACGAGTAGAAGGGACCTACAGTTTTTTGCCGACTCCGAACGGCGAGATTTGAGAAGCTTTCCATAGACAATTGATACTCTTTGAGTGTTGTCAGCAACTCGAAAGAAGTGGTGTTCTAGAAAAATACGAGGTGTCCCGTCCGGGAATCGAACCCAGACTTTCTGCGCCGCGGTCGATGCACTTACCACTACGCCACGGCGACCACATACCTAATACAAGAAATATGCAAAAGTCGCTCTAACGTCAAAAATTTAGGTCTTGTGTTGCATGAGGTTTCCCACCAGAGAGCTCTCATGTGATTGCTCTGCAGAAGGAACAAAAATGTTTATGCCAAAAGCGCGCTAAGTTGATATACAGCAATACCACGTTGAAGAGATTGACATTGTGGCCAAAAAGGATCTCCTTGCATCCAAGAAACCCAATTTAGAAAATACTTCTAATTTGCACGTCATTAAGACAATTCAACAATTCGCATGAAGGCATTCATATAGACATTCAAATAATGAAAGGGCATACTTGCATCTCCCCCTAGAAATCGTTCTAGCAACTCTGCCTGACACTCCAGCAATTTTTTCTGATCCTTGTGTCGATTCCGAAAAGACTGGCGAAGCGCCCTCCGCAACTTTTCAACTTTCGGAATTCTTACTCTAGTAGACAATAACAAATTTAGTGCAAAAATTTGAGTAAGTGTCGAAAATATAGCTGCCGCTCAAACGTCCGTACCAAACGATCGAACCACACATACACACATAAATTGAAGCTAATGGACCATATAAAGTGATGAACGTTCTCTGGTTGGGTTCCGAAGAAGATGTCCCAAAATCCATGAATCGAAGCTCATTTTCGACTCGAAGAGTTTGTCAATAAGCAAAATATTCGTTACTGCTCGTCTGGAAATTCACATGCGCTTCATGAATCAGCACTTTATCCACAAATAAAAACCTGTTTCATGCAGTTTGCATGCTGGCTTAATAATTGAGCTTTATTTTTTCGTAGACGATAACGACATCACTTTAATGTGAATGGTTTGCTTCATTTTATTTTCTGTGACGCTACGTTGTCATTGGTTTAAGCCAACTAGTCGATGATGTCAAAGTCAATATTGAACGCGAGTAGTGGCCGATTCGGCGGATATGTGTGGCCGAGTCGTTGAAAATTAGGTCCAAGGAAGCGACTGTTGTAAACGTGCCCACGGTGTTGTTGCAATTGTTTGAAATGCATTCGAAATCTCATTTCACAAAAGGTTTGCACACTTTAAATGCGTTCCTTGGCCTTATTGTGATTTTTCCACTTTCTGAAAGATTTTTATCCCCACTCCTTAACGGATTAAAGTCAGCAAAAGTACGCCAACCCAACCGCTGTCCCTCAAAAGGTTCCCGCCCCCTTGCCGTCTTCTGCCTTCAATCCATCAGTGAAGATAGCTTTTCTCACACTTTGCATTTTCTTCTCTTACGTTTTCGTTTCTTTAGACTCAGGTTTCTAATCGATTTTCTTCCATCCATTAGTTCGAGTTGCGAAAGTTTCGCTTTACTCGAAATGTCAACAAATCTGTGCCCTGCATTCATGAATGCGAACACATGTGGCCTACCAACTTTGATCGACATATCAAATGAAGCAGCTGCCTGGAATGGACTCGCTGGATGCTTCAGAAAATTTGCCACACACTACAACACAACCGGCTTCATGCCTGCATCTTAATTGCTATTCAAACCGCAAGACACTCATCTCAAAGGAATTCAATCACAGCTTGACTTATGTTATAACGCACAGTAACAGAACCAAGTGGCGACGGAGAAATGAGTATGAATAAACATTGAACACAGGCGACAGTGCTAACATTGCTCGCAGGTGCAACGGCATTGGCGACCAAATAGACAAATGCCTCTTCGCCACAATCACTTTCATCCATTCCAGAGGTGCGAGTGCAACTGCTTTCACGTGCAAAAGGAGCTATGTGCATTTCCCTTTCGTAGACCAAAGTGAATCGTGACTTTCGCAGCACTCTGTCGACTGTTAAATAATCTCCATGGTGTAAATTGCGGTCACAGCAATAGTGTGTCCCATTGAACAGTAATTCACGGCCGGAGGAGGGGAGAGGATCCTCTAAAGCAGTCTCTTAGCCCTCCTCTCGCACCTAGGCATCTGTTTGTCTCGTCTCGTCTTTGTGCCTTCGGTCGTGGATACTTTCAGTTTTTTTTGCCTCCTGCCCACGATCCCACTCTCCAGTAGCTGGAGCTTGTTTCCATTTGCTAACTTGGGTCATTTCCGACGGGTGACCTTCTTGGTGTCGAGATTTGCTTTCCATTGCATTCCATGTGCTCATTGTCATGCATGGGTCCTCTCCTTCGGTATCGTTGAGATTAATATTTATGGCCACGTCGGCCGCAAGTGGTCGGTGGTGGCGTGTTGGCTACAAGTAGGCCATTATCGACTTCAATGAGAGAGGGGGACGTGTTGGAAAGTATCCCCATCTGTCTATCTTTTGTTGTCGTTGTTCGTGCTTGGTGCTGCGTCGCTTTGTTGAGCTTCTGTAAATCACCGTCTAGGACTGTCAGGGGACATCGCAATAGTGCTTAAGTTGTGTTTTCTAATTTCTTCTCTGTGTTTCTGGATTTCAATGGATTTTTTATTTGTACCTGTATCTATGTGGCTCTCCGTATCCACCCCTTGAGATTAGTTTGTCGTTCCCCCCATTCAATGGCCTCCTCTTGTTCCACTTCTGCAATCATTCGCCTCTATCGGTGGATCTCCGTCCCCAGCAGACATTTCTGTGCTTGATGAATGTGAAAGGATACGGAAAGTGTGTCGAGTGAGTAATTATTTCTTTTCCCCTGCCGTGATTTGTTTTACCTTTGCGGGCATTGTTACAAGGAAGCCTGGCTCTTTGTCCAATTGCCTGTGGGAGACGGGGCGCAACTGCTCAAAGACGTGGATTTGAAAAGAAGGCAGCTTCTCAATTTTTAATCCTTCAACTGTCCCAGTCTTTGGATAAGCAAGTAGTGATACGCTTCCAACTAACATCGATGAGCAGCCAAATTCTCAATTGTTCAACAGACATAAGATCCACTTACAAATTCATTAAAATCTCCACTCAAATCTGTCCAACACGTGATTCCTAATCCCCGCCCTCCTAGATTCACTCTTGACACCACGCCCCAAGCTGTTACATTAAGAGGATAAATCAAATACCTCTCGATCTTCTTAGAATTGTCAACAAAAACCGCCGATAAAATGCTTCCTCCCCAGCAACAGCAAATTATCCTCACAGCAGGAGTAATTAAAACCAAAGCAGACATGAAAAAACGGAACTTAATCGTTGGTGGTGGTGTCTGTGTCAGGCTCTGTCTTTCATAAACAAAATTCCCGTCTAAAATAAGACGTTGACGCTCATTAAAAATCAAATTGAAAAGAAGAACGATACAATTTTAATTATTCACGAGCTGTAAAGTCTATGATCCAGCGAGCGGTGCGGGCTGGGCAGGCGATTTTTGGCGTGGAAAAGAATCTCAAACTGAGGGAATTTCGTTTGAATGTAATTAAGGGGCAAATAGGAAAATGCGAGAAAATGGATTCTTCTACATTTTTTCCCCTCCTTGCTCCCTGTGAACATGGCATTTGGGTTTGACAAGTTAGGAAGCTGTTATGACTCATGAAGATGATGAGTTACTTGTGATACCAGACGAGATTGCGGTTACCCAAGGAAGAAAAGGGGTGCATTTTAAGGAATAAAGTCTTTGAGCAGAGTCAGTACTTTTGTATTCAGGGCATTTGTCAACAAGATGTACCTACATACCGTTGAATAATTCATTTTGTTTCATCATCATCTTTAACTCGAATATTCCCCCAAAGGAGCCGTACGTAAAAGGGACCTCCAGGTTGTGCGATCCTCCGCCATCGACTCGAACTCATCAAGAGCTATTCCCAAGCACAATCAGTTTGGATTCGATCCACCCACTTTGTCCTGGATTTGCCGAGAGGTCGCTTTCCTGACAAAATTGCATCTAAGGCATGCCTTGGAAGTCGTGTTGAAGGGACATCCCTACCACGTGGCCAAAGCAATGCAATAAAGCCCTTCCGTTCAAAGAAGTAGCTGCACAATATTGAGTTGTCGCGCGCCGTCGCATTTCTGAGCCTATCCAGACGAGTAATTATCGCAACGAAGACAGTCTCGGATACCGCCTACCCTGGTCTGCCAGGGCCCAATTTGAAGCCAAACCTAAACCTATGCCAGCATTAGGTGGCCGGCCTGTACCGTTTGGCAGCCGGTCGGACTCATGTCGAAGGAGTTACGAGCAGTGGCCTCGTGAGCCACTGTCGTAGTTGGCTGGGGGAGGGGAGGGGTGCGAGGGAAATCACGCTATGCACAAACCCGTGCGTACAGGGACCAAATAGGCCCATATTCCGCGCACACAAAATAATGACAACGAAGCCTGCTAGACCGACGGATTTAAGATCAAACAAGCTGCAGGTGTCGACGAGAGGAACTGTGGTGGAAATAGCAATCTTCAGAGAACACGTTACCTCACGTTACCCTTTAAGCCAGCAGTCTAAAATCTCAACAACATGACAACTGGATGCACAGTCAGCGTCTTAATGTGTTGTTGTATTGTTCGAAATTCAAAATGACTGCACAGGTGATTGCCTGAACTTCAGAATGGCAAACTCAAAGTTTGGAAATTCATAAGCGGGAAGACAAAGATTTCATGATAGACGCCGTCCGTATTTTATGCGATGACTGCCATGCTCAACGGCTCAGAATATGAATGAGAATACAACACACTCAGAAGAATCCATCTGCGACCGAACTGTAAGGCACTTACTAAAGTGCGCGAGAAGAAAATAAACACACTACACCCTAAAGCGGGCGACATACTAAAGAGAGGTAATCTGATGACGACGGAAAGACTTCGTACAACATGTGCTAGTTATCTATTCATTCGTCGGTCGAGCTAGAAGGAAGTCACGCTGAAAACCGCACACCTCAGGGAGACATTGACTGAGTTTCAGAAACTTGAAAGTCTGAACATAACCGAGGAAGCTCTTCATCAGTGCTCAAAGTCTTCCTTAACCTTCTTTCGATGGATCTCTTTCCGGAAACGTCAGTCGCTAAGAGTGTCGTAAACCCAAAGAACCCTCTCTTTGGGCTTACAAAGATGTTTTAACGACTAGGCTTCTTCTTTGGATTTTTAAACTTGCAGTGCTTCAACAGGCTTCCTGTTGGGGCAGTGTCTCTCAAGTGGATGTGCTAGTAGTCAAAGAAAAATTATGAGAATTGGGAATACCAGCAGCTGATGGAACCAGTTTTGTTGATAGTCTAGTGGCCACGAGGATAAGCTTTTATGCAAAAATGAAATTAAAGCTAGTCGCGGTTTTTCGCTTACGAAATCACTTTTTACGCACAACGAGGCAGATGACGTACAAATACACGCAATAGTTGCCGTTGACTTTGACTCGAGGCAGGTATTCCAGGGATGAAGCCACAACTCAAAGACTTTAGCAAACTTTTGGCCACCTGTCATCCACCCCCCCCATCATGTGTCAGGTACAAGAACTGACGTTGATATCCAGCTAGACGAAAAGATGCTCTTGATGCTGGTTGGAGTATCGGTGGGTGCCAAACAGGGATCGGGTAATGAAAACGATTCTCATTAATAACTGCCGCGAAAAAGAGAAACTTAAGGACACTCCTCACAACGTTTCACACTGCCCTAGCTTAGGGAGAGAACACTTCTTCAGCGAAACCTCTCGGCTTCGTATGCAGCATTATATAAACAACGAGATGACTGGGGACGATACACCAGACGTTAGACGACAAAGCTAGGGTTTGTAAGCTTCCTCTCCGGCTAGGACTCTGGCGTGAATCAAATAATACAAGGGTACAGCCTTTACGAGGAGAAGGTCTATACAGGTCTTGAGTCACCCAAAGATAAACGAAGCTGAACTCAAACTCGTAGAGATGGCAAGGTCATCACGCACCTGTCCAAGCTAAGCTGAGAACGAGAAGTATATTAGAAGTGGGTACGTAACGTGCGGTAAGTTCCAATATGCTGTCGGTAGCATTGTAAATACATAGGGTTTCCAACTGAGGGTTGTACACTGTCGACAAACGGTTGTGGTAAGACAGATTTCAAGGCCACAGTCCAAGGGGCAAGCTCCGTAAAAGAAATATCTTCATTCCAGCCCGACCAAGATTCAGGGTTTCAGTCCACCAGGGATGAGGCTAAGCGTGCTATTTTCTTTTCTCACTAGTGGAAGAGACCTACAGTTCAATACTGACATCGGATGCACTAATGCGGGAATCTACTCTCACGCAAAATTACACAGAACTCGTGCAGATTAGTCAGTAGGTCGAAATAGAATGAGCCGTGCAGTTTGGGGTTTAAATCAAGACATCCTACGTTGCACTTGGTACATAAGTTGGCCTATTATGCACAAACGGCGTGTAAGCCCATCCCGGGTACACAATTTATGGTGTGCCAATCAGCTGAGTTTGACAATGGCGTAATGAAATGGTTCTTGACCAGTTTTAAAGTCATTTGGTCTCGATCTTCATTTGTACCACTTTGGGTTCTTCTTTGACTGTCACTATGACCTTCCCATGGAAAAGATATGCACAGGCTTGTAACTGTAACGTCCTCACTTCGAAGTCTAATCTAGTCAATAGGTTCAGAAGAAGATACGTCGTGACAGGAACAACCATTCCCACTGGAGATTAGAGGCAGAATGCCTGCTGTTTGAGAAACGAAAAAGAAAAACGCGATCCCTTGACCAATTTTCGCGCAAATATGAACTCCCCGAACAAAGAACATCCCCGACGAGGCGGGAATTAAAACTGTTTCCGTCAAACGCTGCTCACACGAAGAGAGTAATTTATGACCTCCGGATATTGAAATAGTTAAAGCTGGTTAAAATTAGTTTTCCCCCAGTCCCGGTCAACCCATGCAACTGACCATGATGCTGGGAAAAAAAATTGCTGCTCTGGATTGGCAACTTTTGCTTGTTCAGGTGCCCCCTTAGAGACCGTCAACCAAACGCCGCCGGCAATCACACCCCTAATGACCATCATCCCTTGGACGTGTTTGTGTAGGTAGCATGAGTGCTTGCATGGCGGGATAAGAATCACATGCACTCGACGTACTTCCTTGTTCCGGGAGCGCCCTCAAATGCAATTCGTAAACAAACAAAAGGACAACAAAATCCATTTACGTTAAGTACATCGCCGCACAGCGTTGGTCGTCCGTCGAGCTGACGGGATGGGCAACAATTTTTGTCTGCTGTTGCTGCATCAGCCGGAGAGGCGCCTCCATTCACTGATGCATGCACGTATGTACATATGTGGGCTAGTGGGTAAGTCATACGGTGTCCCTTCTGTGCCGCCTAATGAACGGCGAACTGTACACACGTGTGTATACGACAGCTCGAAAACAAAACAGGATATAAAAGGAAATCGGGTGAATGGAAGCGAAATTGTGCTAAACAGACGAGCGGCCCGAGAAGGTGCTTTTAAAAAAATGACTCGAGGGTTGATGGCGATGCGAGACTGAAGGAGCCAGTGCCCGGATTATGCTTACAACATGGCTGGCAAATACAATCACATGAATAAATCCGGGGGAGAACTGCTGAGAGGTTGCAACCTGTAATGCAGACGAGCTTATTTATCTTCTGTTGCATGGCGACGAGGTCGTTCACTTTTTCTGTGTCTGGGTGGAATTTTAATGATGGCTATGTGACGGGAGCTAAGCTCGCACCTAAGGGGCAGGAACACTTTAATACAAATAAGGATGAGCTGGAGGAAATTTGAAGGATTATCTTGTCAGTTGGGGGGATACTGCGGACACCCCATTAAAATTTCAAAACGCAAGTTATCATGCTGGAATGTTTTATGAATGGTAAACAATGAGATGACGCTAGAAAGGTGTGCGAGCATCAACTGGTTTCATAGAAGTATCCTTCAGCATGTGATTATATGAATTTCTTTGACGTTTCAGATAGTGTTTTTGCTGTGACACTGCTCTACTTTAACGAACATTTTGACTTGAGTTAAATTGTTGGGCACTGTTGCCAAAATTCGTGTCGCGCGACCAGTCAACTATAGGGAGAGGTCATAGGTTATGATTGGCTTAATATCCTCTCGAGTATTGAAACACGATCGTGGTCTCCCTATTGAACAAGTCTTTCAGTCGGTACATTCTTTGTCTAAGTACCGTCCTACGCTACTTAACACAAATGGACTTAGAAACATGTACAATCTAGCTTACAACTTATCTGACTTTGCTGGAGTCCCAACTTCTTGGGGACTTGGGGATGTGCTTTCCCAAACAAGAAAATTTCCAACAGTGGACTCCCAACTTGAGAACTCCTTCAGGGGATATGAATGCAATTGAAGAAAAGGAAATTAAGCCAATTTATGTAAATCGTAGGAAATCGCGGATCCCGTACCAAAAATTACACAGCTTCTCGACGCTTAACGCTCAGCCCCAATCGACTGCGTGGGACGGTTTGGTCAGAAAAAGTATTGTCAGCAACTCGAAAGAGTTGGTGCCGTGAAAAAATTGCAAGGTGTTTCCTCCGGGAATCAAACCTGGACCTTCAGCATGTGGATCGACGCACATACCCACTACGCCGCGGCGACCACAAATATATAAGGTTGTCAAATATCTCTCTTCCAACTTTTCGTCTTTTGCATTTTCCGGCTATGTACAAAGCGCTACAGAGCTCGTATCTGGCAATCCTATACATTCGTTAAAAGGTCTTGACATAATTTACAAAACGACGCTATGCATGATTAGTTTGGATATTGCGTTCAACAGTTATAGACGTGTAAACATGGAGTTCACTAACGCCGAAATTCCCGCTATTTCAAAGTTTTCCTTCTCTGAAGGCAAATCCGCTACAAAAACGTTCCGTAAGATTAATGGTGTTTTGGGGGATGGTACTCTTTCACTTCGAACCGCGGAGGAATGGTTTCGACGATTCAGAGCCGGTGAAAACGACAGCATGGATAAGCCAGCCGGCGGAAAACTTGTGACGAGGAATACCGATCGAATCATGGAAATCATCGAGTTAGACTGGCATGTGGCATCTCGTGACATCGTCCAGGAGATGGGAGTTAGTCACCAAACCATGGATACAAAAAAAAGCTTGATGTTTGGGTGCCGCATGATTTGACGCAAAAAAACGTTCTGGACCGAATCAACGCCTACGATATGGTGCTGAAACGGAAAGAACGCGACCCATTTTTGAAGCGGATGGTAACTGGCGACGAAAAATGGATTACATACTACAATATCAAGTAAAAACGGTTGTGGTTGAAGGCCGTTGAATCGTCCCAAACAGTGGCCGAGCCGGGATTATCGGCCAGGAAGGTTTTGCTGTGTGTTTGGTGGGATTGGAAGGGAATCATCCACTATGAGCTGCTCCCATATGGTCAGACGCTTAATTCTACCATCTACTGCGAACAACTGGATCGCTTGACGCAGGCGATCGACCAGAAGCGTCCAGAATTCACCAACAGGAAGGGTGTAGTGTTCCACCAGGACAATGACAGGCCACACACTTCTTCGATGACTCGTCAGAAGCTACAGGAGCTCGGATGGAAAGTTTTATCACATCCACCATATAGCCCGAACATAGCGCCAAGTGGTTACCACCTGTTCCTGTCCATGGCGACCGCCCTTGGTGGTGTGAAGTTTAACTTAAAAGAGACTTGTGAAAAATGGCTCTCCGAGTTCTTCGCAAATAATGAGGGGGGCTTCTACGAGGGGGGTATTATGAAGTTGCCGTCAAGATGGAAACAGATTATCGAACAAAACGGCGCATATTTCAACTAAATCCGATCACTGTAACACTCAATGAAGAGCAAAAAAGCGATATTCGACAACCTTATACATCTTAGGGCAGATACGCGTATTTGACGATAATTTGCCCTTTCTTGATGATGCAACTTTTGCATGTCCCTTGCCCCATTTAATTGCACCAGAAATTCCCTCTTTTTGCCCCCCCCCCCCCCCCCTCTCAACACTTGTTTTTCGTTGCTTTCTATCTTGCCTCTGCGATGGAGAGCCCAGTAAATTTGGTGTGGTGGAGATGATATCGTTGCTGTTGGTCTTGCATACGCGACAGGCAAAATGAAATTCGAAACATAAGGAGATTCCTCGTTATGGCAAGAACAAGTGAAGCGCATGAAAAACTCAGTTAGACTCCAAAAGTCATTGGTCGTTGAGATAATGTTCTCGTTTGAGATGGAGCACACAAGCGGTAAAAGACCCCAACCAACTTTGTGTGAGAAATTTTAGTCAGCTGGTTAGAGATGATGGACCTTGATTGACACAAGGCTCATCCCAGACAATAAAAATTTTTCATTGTTTGTATCATATCACATACGGGAACAGTCTTAACACAAAACAAATCTTCCATCTCTATCCCAAGATACTCCGCATCCCTTCTCCGGCCTCATACCTCTGCTCCCATAGAAGGATCGCCACTGTGTCACAGTGCTTATGCTATCCACTTAGACCACCATGTAAGCAAGGCAAAATGGTCAAGAATTCGGCGTCCAAAAAGGGACCAATAGTGAATTATGCGATAATGTTAACCGTGGCGGTGCTTTTGAGCAGTTCTAGACTCACTGCCAACAAGGAGCCTTCACCAACATTTGGCTGATCAGATCATCCTTTTCTGTTTCGAAAGGCAGCATACTTAATGCTTTCGCAGCTCCCCTCACACATTGGTGACGAGCACTTCATGACAAAAATTTCAGATCCGCTTTGCACTTAAATACGCTTAACTTCACTCGTTAATTAAAAGAAGTTTCTCACTGCAGATGACAATCCTTTGACGCCATAAAGTTTGCAACAATTTTTGTCATCATTGTGGAAAATAATCTTTCGCCCATGTATCTAAGTAACTCACATCCCCACTACAAGTTAAACGGATTTGTAAATTTACAAGCATCTACGCATTGCAACCCTTTTTCGTTCACCCACGCTCACCACGAACAGTGCTCACGAGACAAATCTTTATGCTCACATACCAGCAGCCCCCACGATACTATGTGCACAGCCGAGTGTACGCCGCAAATCGCTGGGACGACAACAGCAAATCCCAGCACAATTTCTTTGATATTCCACTCAGCAGATTGCGGTGTGCACATTCAGACACCTTCCGCTGTGCGATGGTTCCTTGCGAATTGTTGTCTTTGCCGTTATGATTGTCACCTTATTGTGCAAGTACCATGTCAGAAAGTCTTACACCAATATGAAACGGCTGCAGGGGATGCAAGTGATTTTTGTGTTCAGTTGAAGTGGGGAGGAGGGAACCTTAAGAAGAACTTAGTTTAGGTGAAATTCCTTTTTGAACACTTGATGGGAATTCTTTAATTGAGTTAGAAAATTTACTAATGTGTTCGATACAAGAATGATGTCAAGACCACTGCAACTACAAGCTGGGTAAACATAATTTCCAACCCACCCTAGGGACTGCTGTTGAATGTCTTAGACAATAAGAACAGCAGCACAGGCATTAAGAATACTCAACATCGGACAACCTCCCTCTCAGCTTCAATATAGGTTTTTATCCTTTTCCGACGTTAGCTCAATTTCACATAAAAATTTGATGCGCTAAACAGGCTGATTGTTCTGACGTCAAAGAGTTTTCCCCAATCGAAACAGCCTTATCTTTGGATGCTTTTAACTCACACGTGAATGGTTTCGTTTTATTTTTGATTTAATTGAAACATGTGCTAGTGTATAAATTAGTGAATGTCATTAAGGGTCTATGCTACAGATAAAAATATCCTGCAAACTCACTGAAAAATGTTGTATAGGTAATCATGCCAAGAGGATGGGTGCCCCCCATAACGTCAGAACCTGCTTCCTAGGTTCGGACGGTTTGCCATCGGAACTCTTCAAACGTGGGGGCGGTGAGTGTATACCGCGATGATTCTTAAGGAGGGCTTATCTTGAGGATTCATACGGATACCACCTTGCCAGCGGAACTCTTCGATGGGACGGGGGTCGTGTTGGGTCTACCAGACCAGATGATCTGTAAAAAAAATATATTTGGGTGATCGGAAGCATGTGGAATATCAGGCCCTATCCACAAACACAGGCTATCCGACATCATTTAAGCAATATCGGGGTTTCTTCTGCTTCCTATGCCGCTGCAGTCCGGGGTGGATTTGAGCCTCAACTAACATGTCTCTCCAGCTAGCTCGATCTTTCGGTAGCTGCCGCCAGTTGCACACTCTAAATTAATTGAGGTCCTTCTTCACATGTGTGAGTCACCATAGCCAAGGCCGTCCTATGTTGCGTTGTCCCAATGGCTCCGATTCGAAGAATTTTCGGGCCGAAGTAGTGGTGTCCATACGCTCTTCATGGCCTAGCCATCTTAAGCGTTGTATTCGAAGACGCTTGCCCAGGCACATGTCGCTGTACAGATCATAGAGTTCGTCGATAAATATTCTCCTTCAGATGCCATCAACGCAAGCAGGACCAAAAATCGCACGCAAAACTTTTCTCTCGAAAAGATTAAGGGCTTCCTCATCCGCTTTTAGTAACGTCCAGGTTTCCGAATCATAGAGTAGGACTGGGATGATCAAGGTGTTATATAAATCAAGCTTAGTCCTTCGACAGAGGGCTTTATTTTTCAATTGCCTCTTGAGCCCAAAGAATCAGAGATAGGTAAGAGTGGTTTTGCGTTTGATCTCGGTACTGATGTGGTTGTCCCTATTTACTGTGGAGCCGAGGTAAACCAAGTCATTGACTACCTCTGTTGCCTAGTGTGACGCGCTGGACGAGACGTCGAACCCACGTTTTTCCTTAATTATAGCATATACTCCGTTTTGCCATGCAGCATGAGTCCATGAGCTTTGTCACAAGAGGCAGAACATTGTCTGAGACGGTGAAGATCTGGGTTAGTTTGTTTCTGAACTTGACAAAGCAGCGAGAGTAGTCTTAAACAATGTGACGATTTTGCCTAAGGTTTAACTAGATATGGCACTGCATAGCTCGTCTTTATATACTCTGTCATTTGCGGCCTTAAAATCGACTACTAAGTCGATTTGCACTTCTTGGATCTTTTCCAGAATCTACCGCAAAATGTAGACCTATTCCCATGCGGACTTCTCTGGCCAAAAATCACACTGATAAGGACCGATCTGGTTATTGACGAACTGTTTCAAATTTTCTGAACACTACGGCAGCGGGCAGAGAGGATCTTGTACACAACGTTGAGAAGACTAATCCCACGATATTTGGTGCGGTCGAAGGGGTCTCCTTTGTTTTAGTCCGTAGAACCGACGCTGAGATTCCATTCATCGGGTATGCTTTCCTCTGATCATATGTTTGCAATGAGCTGGTGCATGGGCCAAACTAGGTCACCTCCAGCTGCCTAAAATAGTTCTCCGGACAGTCTGTCCACTCCGGCAATTTTTTTCCACTTCAGTATCAATATTGGTGTCGGGGAAGGGACTTCTCGTCTACCATCGTCCAAACATTCTGTCTGTCAGCGGGATTTGCGCCGTTATCCCATTCAAAAGATCTGCAGAAATTATCTCCCCAGATTCCCAGTATCGATTGCGACTTAACTACTAGTTGTCCATATTGATCTCGACAGGCTTTGGTCCAAAATCTATATCCACCGGATAGATTATAAATATCATACTGAACTGTAAATAAACCACGAAGAAAATGCGCAAAAAAATGTATGACTTAAGAAGCATGCCAGTCGTCTTGCTTACAATCTACCGCAAGTCTTCACTCTTGAATTAAAGCTAAGAGTCAACCATTAAAGAATCGCAACCATACACACGCTTTCTTAACCAAATCATATTATTTCGGTCCAGATGCAAATATCGACCGATGAGGCGTGGTGTCGAAGCCTTCGGGAAGTACGTACTCTTACATAAATTCGTCTGGCAATGACTCAGGGCAATGAAAAAGGGACCAAACTTTGCGGAATTCTCTGAAACAGCATTACTCGTGTTGCACTGCACAAACCAACACGATATTAGGAATGACGTCGCCTCACGGATGTTTGTGCTGCACGTTTCGTTATAACACGGGATGCAGTCAATGAAATACCCCAAATGGATGTGTTTGCACAGCGGGATGGATGGGAATGTATTCGGAGGCATAGCTTCCAGACCTATCACCAATGCAAATGCGTGTGGTGTGTGAAGTTGTTGTGAATTTTCAATTAGCTTTTGGGTCCGTCCTTTCTAATTCCGGAATGTTTGCCGTTTGCCTAACTTTTGTAAACATTAAGCGTTCGTGATATGATTCGGGAATTGGTGAAGGTTCTAGAACAGAATGCGGCGCTAGGGAGGGTCATTTCGAAGTGAGGGCCATCTCAGATGGTATTTAAAACAGTGGCACCGCTGATGTCTAAATAGAAACATCCCACAAGGCGATGTAGTCTCTCTTCTAGCTTTGAGGGAAGTACAGGCAATGTGTAGAGTATTTTTTTTTTATTACTGCTAAATTAAAACGTTGTTATTATTGTGATATTTCCAGTCTTTTGTCTAGGGAATGTTCCAAACAATCCTGATAACGACGGGTAGCAGTTCCGGTCCTTCGACTTAGGCCAAGCGCTATCGAGACTGAAATTAAGAGAGGCCGCTGGAGCTGAGCTGAGCTTCGTAGAACTCTTTAAGGCAACAAGAGATGATTAAGTTGGGCGTGCTCATTTGTGAGATTTGGTCGAAGGAAACCATAACTGATTCTCATTTCGGATGCTTGATCTATAAAAAAAGAGATCCCTACGACTGCACTGTACAACTACCTTAACATCGTGTACAAAAACTTCTCTCCTGTTTTGTTTGAAAGTCTGAAACCATTCTTGAAGAGTGGCCTTTATAAGTGTGAGCCAAAGAAGTCCATCATAGATCAGATTCTTGTACTTTGTAAGATCCTGGAAAAGACCCCAGACATACAAATCAACGCCCAGCACCTATTTGTCGATCTTAACACCGCATATGACAGTGTGTCCTCTATGGACTTCTTCGGCATTTGGAAAATCAAACTTTTTAAAGAGGAATAGGAATGTTTCAAATATGAAGCTCGTATGGTGTATCAGGGACTCTGCAAAGGATGTCCACGAACCTCAGTCTTGCGCCAGCTTAGTCATTTCCGACCATAATTTGTCGCTCTGTCGATGGTCCCCATTCAAGGTTCACTTTCGAGTTTGGCATGGTCGACGACTCCTGCACAGTGCTCGTTGTGTCCAAGTAAGCCGCCTTTGAAATTTTTATGTCAGACTCGTTAGCCGGTGTAAGATGACGATGGAGATGAAGGAGTCCAGATCGGTAACGAACTCACCGATGCTTTCAACGTGACGACGCGTAACCCACAAGTCACCACCAATGGCACGAACTTCCGAAACTCCATTCACGTGCTGGCTGGAACGGATGATCTAATTTGCTTTGACGAACACTGCCAGGCGCTTGCTGCAATTGAAGCGGAAGCATCAAAAACGAATTTTGCTGTATGCAATGGTAAAACGAAAGTATATTTCAGCATTAAGGACACACAACTCTTACAGGACACGATCACATTGAGATCATATAAAATTTCCTTTACTTCAACTTCAAGAACATCAATACCGAAATCAAGCGTATAATCACTTTGGCCAAGGGCTGTTTTTTTGGGAGCCAATTGTGTAACAAAGTCCTCTCTCACAAGACTAAGTTGACTTCGTATGACATACTGATCATCTCAGTCTTGCTCCCAGGGGTCTATGGTAAGGAATCATCGGTCTTTCTAAGAGGAAAGTTCTGCCTCCTTTTTGGTGCTGTTTGTGTTTGTGTCTAGAGCCGATATTGTTTGACACGGTAAACAATTCTTAAACAAGCCAAAAATCTCTTGTGCCAAGCCCTACTGATAATAATAATGATTGAGTGGCCCTACAGCCCACAAGGGACCAGGGCCTAGCTTCTACAACAACTACTTGTGTTGTGCGTGCTACTGTTCTCTTGCGAGTAGAAGGGACCGACAGTTTTTTCCGACTCCGAATGGCGAGATTTGATACTCTTTGAGTGTTGTCAGCAACTCGAAAGAGGTGGTGCCGTGAAAAAAATGCGAGGTGTCCCCCGTCCGGGAATCGAACCTTGACTTTCTGCATGGTGGTCGACGTACTTACCACTACACCACGGCGACCTTACTGATAGTTACAATTAATAGACGTAGTTCGGTGGCTGTGTGATGGATAGAAAAGAATAGATTGATATGCAGATACGGTGTCATACCATCACCATTTCAAGAATGATTATTCAACATGCTCGCGTCTACTAGTTGGGATGAAAGCAGGCAGTTAAGAACTCAAATGAATCTTGCGTCCTTCTTTTAGAAAAAAGTGAATTAATTTTCATTCAGTAGACGACTTGGCTCTGTGTCTAATGAATCTCTTTTTCTGGGTCCCATTTTTGACGTCCCTTCCTACAACGCAGGCAGTTACAAGTGGAGCCTCGTATGCTACACAAGTCCTTCGTCACAATGATAGGATCAGTGCTTTTGAAGCCCTTTAGCAAAAATTTAGGAACATTGCTTCTAAAGCCGAGCATTGATGCGAGCGTGGTGGCGTAGTGGGTAAATGCGTCTGTCCGAACCCCAGTAGCTGACAACGTACAGAGACAAAACATCCCTCAAAATCGCTGTTCGAAATTTTCAATCTCTCATTGGAAATGATTCAATGCTCGACATTCATCTCAAGGTCTACAGCAAAGAGGTTCGCAGTTGCCAGGCAATAAGGTAAAAGATGTTGTTGATTGGTCACTTTAGAAACATCAAGATTGAATTTTTTCAAAATTCATAAGCCATCAAAGTCGACTTTGTTGAAGACATTCGATTGACCGAAAACTGTTAAACATCGCCAAACAATCCAAGCAAGCAAGCTAGGAAGCAACAGTTACAGCAGCAACTTTTTTTT
Source organism: Eristalinus sepulchralis (assembly GCA_944738645.1). Lineage (NCBI taxonomy): Eukaryota > Metazoa > Arthropoda > Insecta > Diptera > Syrphidae > Eristalinus > Eristalinus sepulchralis. The sequence continues at coordinate 30,395,062 of OX122885.1, read as the reverse complement.
TCATAATTCGTGCACGCTAAAGGGATTGTTTAGATTTAAGTCACAGCAAGGGCCCAAGGTATAGAGAAAGAGAGGGAAAGGTCGTCCCAGTGCACATTGGTTTTAAATGCCTGTGGACTGTAGTGAGGGGGAAAGGTTGAGCTGGGAAGAGCATTCCATATTCGTGTGGTGCGGCTAAAGAACTAGTCTCTAAACTTAATTGTACGTCTGAAGGTGAGCTTAAGGGTGAACGGGTGGGCATTCCTAGTGAGGCGAGTATTGCGGGTAAACTCTTGAAGGGGAGTAATGCAACTGTCTAACTCATTTGACCATTTTTTGTTTTTAAAGCGATAAGATAGTGATAGACGCAACATTTCGTCGAAGTTCTATCGAGGCGATGGAATTCGCAGTATAAGTATTAAAAATAACTTTTATCGTTCGCTGTTGAGTTGTATCTAGTAGGTGAAGGGCATTAACCCACCCGACCAGGTAAGAGCATTAAACTCAAGTCTTGGGCGGGATGAATACTTCTTGCATCGCTTTTAGAAACCTAGACTGCTGCATTTTTGCCGATCTCAAATAGGTGATCGTCCCAACTAAGTTTTGAGTTGATGCACATGCCGAGGATGGAAAGTCGGCAGTCAATACGAACTTTGACAAGACATTACAGATCACTGTGCAGGTTGTAGTACTCATTTCAGTCCCAAGAGGCACAAACGTTACACACTCCAAGTAAGTTGTGGTCCTTCTCCACTTGTGTGCGTCACCTTAGCGTAGTCATCTGTTGCGTTGTCCCAATGGCTCAGATTTGAAGACTTTTTGTCTTCTGTTTGTCATCAACGCAAACAGGACCAAAAAACGCACGCAAAACTTTTCTCTCGAAAAGATTAAGGGCTTCCTCATCCGCTTTTAGTAACGTCCAGGTTTCCGCGCCATAAAGTAGGACTGGGATGATCAAGGTGTAATATAAATCAAGCTTAGTCCTTCGAGAGAGGGCTTTATTACTCAATTGCCTCTTGAGCCCAAAGAAACAGCGATTGGCAAGAGTGATTCTGTGTTTGATTTCGGTACTGGTGTTTACCGCGGAGGCGAGGTAGACAAAGTCCTTGACTTCTTCGAAATTGCTGCTGCCTAGTATGTCGCTCTGTTCGAGACGTCGGTGTTGTGCGTCTTTCCTTGATGACAGCATGTACTTCCTTTTGCCCTTATTAACCACCAGACTCATTTTAGCTGCTTCCGCTTCAATGCCAGCAAACGCGTCATTGACGGCTCGCCATGTTCGTCCAATCACGTCGATGTCATCGACGTAGAATAACAATTGAACTGACTTTTGGAAGATCGTGCCTCTGGTGTTGACTTGTGAGTTACGCACGATCCCCTCAAGAATGATGTTAAAGAAGTCGCATGACAGCGCGTCGCCTTGTTTAAAACCTTTTTTGACATTGAAAGTCTCGGTGAGTTCGTTGCCGAACTTGACGGAGGAGCGAGAGTTCTCCATTGTCATCCTACACAATCTGACGAGTTTGGTAGAAATGCCAAAACTAGACGTGGCGTAATGTGAAGATTGGTCGATGATGGACTTCCCTGGCCTGAAACCACACTGATAAGGACCAATCAGGTTGTTGACAAACGTTCTCAGGCGTTCACACAATACGGCAGAGAGGATCTTGTACGCGATGTTAAGGAGACTAATCCCTCGATAGTTGACGCAGTCGAAGGGGTCTCCTTTTTTGTGCACCAGACAGACGACGCTGAGACTCCACTCATCGGGCATTCTCTCCTCCGACCATATCTTAGAAATGAGCTGGTGCATGTGCCCAACCAGGTCATCTCCAGCTGCTATAAACAGTTCTGCTCACAGTCCATCCGCTCCAGCAGCTTTGTTCGACTTCAGTCTCGATATTGCTATCTTAACCTCGTCAAAGTCGGGGGGACGGAATTCTTGCCTATCATCGTCCAAATTGAGTGGAATATTCTGCCTAACAGCGGGATTTGTGTCGTCATCGCCGTTTAAATGTCTGCATACCGCCCGGACTAAAATCCCGTACTCCTGCAAGCCTCTAAACGGGGCCTTTAGTCTGCTCAAATTGTCGAAGAAGTGCTCTTTCTTAAGTGTGTCCTTCTTTATCATGATGGTGCTTGGCAGTTGCACAGAAGATGGGCTATAGAATATGTACTACAGATCCGATTTCTTGCTTATCCCTGCAGCTGTGACAATAGTCGTTGTGAGAAATGTTAACTCAGAGGGAATGTGTGCCACAATGCCTTGGCATGGCACTAATTAGTACCTTAAGACGAGGCTTTTTACCCCTACGATGCATTGTGTGCGTTTAGGGTCAAACGTGGGGCGCCAGATTTTTTTTTAGAAATATTCGAGAAACGAAACCCTCACTGTGCAAATATAAAAATATTTGCGATTCGTCACAACGTGTGGCATGAATGAACTAAACCACACCCTGTGGCATAAGCATCTTATGCAAGTAAACGTAGTAAAGGTTTGAACAAGTTAATACACAGGCAGCTCATAATTGTCTTGTACAAGATTGAAGGATAAAATGTTTAAATGAAAAACATCCAAGCCATCGGATCCATGTCGGGAGCGGCAATTTGAGCATTCAGCTATCAACCCTCCGCAGATGAGGATATTATGTTGGTTATGAAATGTTTTTTTGCCACAAAAAGATTCAGTCTCATGTGCATCCGTCATCGCGCTGATTGATGACCACAGAAAAAGTGAAAACAGCCCACTCATTATGCGGCCGCAGTCGAGAACATGCGACGCTGATGTCGAGTTGGGGATGGGATGGGGAGAGTTCCTGTCTTTCCCCTCGAATCCCAAACGAAACATTGATTGATGGATGAAATCAATCAGCTGCAAGGGCTCACATTGTGGCGGCGCGAAAACAATATCCCATGCAAATTCGTCTAGGTGTGGGCAGGCAGTTACTTCGCTCCTTCGTCGTTCGTGTTGGTGTTATTTTCCTCAAGTTCATATTTCCAAATTATAGACCGCGTTTCAAGGAGTTCAGTGTGAAGATGCTTGTGTGTCCTCTCCCCTAGAACAAGTGTGCTAAGGAGTTGGTTTTTGTGAAGGAGCAGAGCAGGAGGGATTTTTTATCGGAAAGTCAGACTGAAGGCTGAAAGTGTGTAGAGAAATTTTCTAGTGATTGATGAATTGCCCAATTTGCATGTGCATTCGAATTTGGCGAGAGGGACCAGAAACTCTGCTCTGTTAGGACGGTTTCAAAAAAGGAATAATATTCAAGATATATAAGAATGAGATTCTTAGATTGATTTCAGAGATTCTGAGAAAGATGTCTTGCAAGACTCAGCCTTGTCAGCTTAGTCATTTCTGTCAGGACTCGCCGCTCTGTCGATGGTCATTCTTGAAGGTTCTCCCCGTGCCCAAGTAAAGGATATCCTTGCAATTGTTCACGAGGAAATAGATTTCATTCACAACATAACGGCAGGAGTTCCGCAGGGATCAGTCCTCGGACCTCTACTGTAGAGTATAATATATGATGGCGTCCCATGACTAGCACCTCCAGATGGAGTGAAAAAATTCGGCTTTGCTGACGATATGGCAATTGTCACTGTGGCACAAACATAGAGGATCAGGAAGCTCTTTCGAATATAGAGATCTCTAATGTAAAACATGCGGCACACAAAACAGAGGCGGTGCCAATCACCAGCCGCAAGAAGGTGGAATATGCCAACTTTATAGTTGGAGACCAGACAAGTAGGTCCAAGGTATGCGTGAAGTACCTAGGAGTCATATTGGACAACAAGCTCTCCTTTAGGGAACACGTAAAGTATGCCAGTAAGAAGGCATCACTTGTACAAGAAGCACTCTCTTGAATCCTTCCAAATATTGGTGGATCCGGGTATGCACGCAGAATCCTACTCTCACGAGTAGTCAGTTCAGTTTTCCTGTGTGCAGCTCCAATTTGGGCTAGAGCACTCACTTCAGGGCGACTGAAACGGATGATAACGTCATTGGTACAGAGTCTGCGCAATAAGAACTATAAGTGGTTTTAGGACCATTTCTAATGAGGAATGCGACCTAAAGACATTCTTGCAGACCAGCTTATAAGGGTGTACCACCGAAGAAAACCCGGACAGGCACCAAGCCAAAATTATAAAAAGGCAAGGAACAAGCAGAATCCATAGCAATGTGGTAAGTCATATGGGATGCCTCCACAAAAGGTGCGTGGTTGCATGTGCTCATTCCCGTCATCGAGACCTGGTTACCGAGATCTGCACCAACTCTCACAGTTCCTTTCTGGACACGGCGGCTGCCCAAAATATCTGGATAAGTTTGGGCACAACAACTCGCCGCTGTGCCCACAATGCCCAAAGTTCGAGGAGGACGCAGAGTACGCAGTTTTTCACTGAAGCCGCTTTGCACAGGAAAGGCAGTTAGTAAACCTACAATGCGTCGATAATAACAACCCTTACATGAAGAGATCTGTAGAGCACTGGAATGGGGTATACTCATTCATTGTGAAGGTTCATTCAAAACATAGACAGGCTGAAGCAGAAAAGGCGTCCCTGCAGAGCAGAGTATGAGTCGCTTACCAGGCCCACGAAGTAATACATTTTGTTTTATTATAATTGGCGCGCGCTAAAGGGATTGTTTAGTACCCTTAAGTGACTGGAATTAAGTCACAGCACGGGCCCAAGGTATAGAGCAGGAGAGGGAAAGATGGTACCGGTGCACATTGGTTTCAAATGCCTGTGCATTGTAATGAGGGGGTTTCCCGTATTCGATTATCTCGGATTGCGAATCGTACATGCTTGCAGCTCAGGCTGCTAATATCTTCGGAAGCTTACCACATCCTTGGGCGCATCCCATAAAAAGCTACATTTTGGTGTACTGAAGGAACTTGATGGTTTTTTCTCTTTCCCTCTGTTCCAGAGCTCGTAACCTTATATTTTTCGATTTGCGAATCTTTGCTTGCAATTATTTCTTTGCCGTACGAAGTGAGGTTTATTCCACTGAATTGTAATTCATTCGTTCACTTGAAATTCTTTTTTCGCCAAATTCAGCCTTGATGAAGGTATAACCTGACACTAACTGCGTGCTGTGGACTAAGCTCTTGACCTTACAGTGAAGTTAGAACCTGTCATAGACCTAGAACTCGATGTTTAAAAATTGGAAATATCAAATACGTCTAGAGACAGAGTCGTACGAAAGAAAATCACATTTTGCTGCGATTCTCAATCAATCCCTTAATCCTCTATAAGTCCTGAGAAAATATTTGACGCCTTCTCCAGTGTAGTCACCAATTATTCCCAATGACAGCGACACTATTTGCGGCCATGGTTATCGCCACAAATGGTCTAGAGCGCTCTCAGCACGATTTTCTCAGGACATTCGATCATTTGCTATTAATTAAATATTTAACAGCCTCCCCTCCCCCCATCCAATAGAACAGCGATGACTTGCTACGTTCAGGTGCAGACTTAATCGTCCCCTCGCCCACATCCCCATGACACTTCAGGAGCAAATAAAAATCAAATTGTGTTCACATAATTATCATTTATTGTTATTTGCTCCCGGGGCTGGTCTCTTTGCTCGCTCACAGCAGGACCGGGTAATTGGTTTTCATCGTGACTGTCGCACATAACCACCATTCCCTGCGGAGTGCTGCTGGCACGATTCACCCACGAGGGCGCAAGGGCGCTGGGTTCATTCAAATACTGTAGGCGAGTAATTTATCGTGTTCCAGAAACAGTGAAAGTTTTTCGATAAATTCCATCGGCTCAGTGAACTCGAGTCTCATTTCTAATCGATCGGTGAAGATTTATGAAGCTCGACGGAATGTAATATGCAAACCATTTGGCGCACTTTGCACCACAATGCCACAAACAATGACCGATACCTGAGCCAGTCGGTATGATTTAGGGCTGAATTTGTGCGGTGGCTTGGTGAAGATTTATCTGCGCAAGGCCGCCAGATAGTGCTTTAACGGGTTTCTGGGATAAAAGTTCCCTCCTCACCCTCGGCGGCGGTGCGATGGAAAGATTTTCAAATTCAAAGGGTGTTCTGATTTGTAAATCCAATTGGATATAGAGGCACAACAGATACACAGGAAGATAACCAAGAACCGGAAATAAACTTCGTAGGTACGACGTGATGAGTTGTGGGTGTGCAGTGCTTTAGTTTGTGTGCGTTTCCTATTTTTGGGTGGACATGGACGTCTTCTTTTCCCAACGCGGTGGCGGACAATCGAGGGGGGATAAGCATCTACAACCCGTTTTATATTTGTTGACAAGGGTTTGAGTTATTCCTTGTGTGGATGAAATATCTGATTATCGTGAGGCTTACAGTTTAATGGACTCTGGGTTTTCTGCTGGGCTGCGACATGGTTTCATTAAAATTCGTGTAAGACGAATTCGAAATTTTGACCAAAGCATGTGACGTCAATTAGTGGTCGCCGTAGCGTAGTGGGTAAGTGCGTCAACCCCCTCGCAGAAGGTTCGATTCCCGGACAGGACAACTCGCATTTTTTCACGGCACCACCTCTTTAGAGTTGCTGACAACAGTCAAAGAGTATCAATTGTCTATAAAAAATGCCCTGCCCTGCTCTATGACACAAAAGCCTGGACAATCTCAAGAGCAGATGAAGAAGCAATTGATTCTTTTAAGAGGAAAGGTGCAGGTCTGCGTTGATGGTTTTTGGAGAACAAGACTTAATCATCAACTGCTATACGCTCTATATGGCTAAACTCAATGCTTAATGTAGCATGTAGCCCTCCAGCCCAAAGAGTCTTCAAGTCCCAACCAGTGGAACAACGCAACAGACGACACCCACAAAGCTGAAGACGCACACAAGTGGAGAAGAACCTCAACCAACTTGGAGTGCAAAATTGGAAGCAGCTGGTTAAAAATCGTGCCAGCTGGACAGGCTTATTGGTTGAAGCCCAAGTCCACCCTGGACTGTAGCGCCGTATGTAGAAAAAGAGGAAGTTCGAAATTTAACATTTCGGTGCTCTTAGAAAACAAAAATGTTTCCAATTCGGAGAAATTTATGAATACCGCGCCAGCAAGATTCTCCCCCTCTTTCCGCAAACTTCTCATTGAGTCATTTTTTACATCCAAAGTGCTGCTCGAAAATTTCGTTAACACAGCGATGTTAACAATTTATAATCCTCAGGAGCCAAGTCTGGTCGGGCACCACAGTGGAAACATTTTTCTAGCTCCCAACGTGTCGCGAACTTTATTTGATGTACGTGATGGAGCACTATCGTGAAGAAAACTGATTTTGTGTTGCGTCTGGCCCTTTGTCAAACAATGAACACATCGTATCGATTACTTGTTGTTGGTACAGTTGGGTACTCATCAGGTTTCAATACCCCAAAATAGACCACACTAGACCCAACAAACGCTGAGCATCGTGTGCATCGTCTCGATGACCACTTGGGCTGAAAATATATTAACTTTTCGTCCCCTGCAGCAATCCGACGCGAGAATGACTTTTGCACCGAGCAAGCGAAAATTGGGTGGCGTAGTGGGTTAGTCCGTTGAGCCATACGCCGACGATCACAGGTTCGATCCCCGGACTAAGCACCTGACACTTTTCACGACATCATCCCTTTAAAATTGCTGACAACACTAATTGTCAATGAAAAGCTACTCAAATGTTGCCGTCAACAGTCGGCAAGAAACTGTAGATCCCTTTTATTTGTAGGTGAACAGTAGCACGCACATCATGACTAGTTCAGTCGATTACAATAATCCGTACAGGAAAGACGTACATCGACTTAAGTGCGTGGTTGCCTAGACAACCAAACAAACAAACAAAAAAATATTTGGAAAACAAATCAAAATAATCAAAATTCAAGCAAATTGAAAAAAAAAAACAATCAATTTAAATAAAAAAACCATTTTGAAATGGATGAAGAGCTGCTTTCGAGTGACAACTCGGAAAGCAGCAAAGACATAAGCACGAAGAGAAGAAAGAAAATGAAGCCGCAGGCGCAGTTTAAGAGACGGCTGCGTAATATGGAGTCTCTTAAAAAAACGGAGAACAGCGACGTTGTGACGTACAGCGGAAGTGGGAATACTTTTGCAAAACTCGCTTCGTCAAATGAAATTGATGCAGCTGAAAAAGAACTGGAGGAGAAGATCAAGCAAAAAAATGAGCTGGAGGAGTTTATTAAAGCCCTCCAGCAAAAGCTCGAAACAAAACGGGCTGACAATCAGCAACAACAAAAACAGCAGCAAGAAAAACAGCAGCAACAACAACAGCAGCAACAACAACAGCAGCAACAACAACAGCAGCAACAACAACAGCAGCACCAGAAACACCAGCAGCAGCAGAAGCAGCAGCAACCAGAGAAACAGCAGCAACAGAAAACTAATAGGAAACAAAGGGTGCCGCCGATAAACATCAGCGGCATGGAAACCGCAGACACCATTCAGGTATGTGAGTTGTCTGTGGGGGATAATTTTTTTATTAAAAACAAAGGAAGTGAGAAGCAAGCTGTCCACTGCTTAACAGAGGACAGCTTTAAAAAAGTTAAAACTTCGTTGACGACAGCTGGGGTGGAGTTTACCACTTTCACCCTAAAAAGCGAGAAGATCCATACGGTCCTTCTCAAGGGCTTAGCTGCTGCAACTGAGCCGGAGAGTATCTTGAAGGCTCTTCAAAAATTGAAGGTAGAGGGCGTGGAGTTTGTGGCGGTTCGTCGCTTCTCCACTGTCCGATCCAGAACGCCGCCTGTGCGCATGCTTCCCCTCTTCCTGGTCCAGGTCTCTCCGGGGAGCAAAATTGAATGTCTGAGGAGCATTAAGTTCCTCAACAAACAGGAGGTCTCCTGGGAGAGGCTCAGGAGGACGAAACAGATGCTTCTCTGCGCAAGATGCCAGACCTTTGGCCACGCCGCGGCGAACTGCAACAAGCAGCCTCGTTGCGGCAAATGCGCAGAGAGGCATCTGTCTGCGCAGTGTCCCCTTGGAGAGGGGAGAGTTGAGGACAGGGCGCGCTTAAAGTGCGTGCACTGTGGTGCAGGTGGACATCCCTCAAGCTACAGGGGCTGTCCAAAGGTCAAGCAACTCCATAGAGAGTTGCTTAAGAAAGAACTAAAAAAAACAACAAAAGTGGCGGATTCAAGGCCAGTGCCGAGAATTCCAGCCACAACTGTTACGCCGGTGGTTTCCTACGCCAATATGGTGTCAGGTAGGCGATCGGCACAACAGACATTGCCGGCAGTAACGTCGGCACCAGTAGGGGCCCCAAATATGGGAATTCCCGAATTGTTCAATCTTGTGTCGACAATGATGGCCAAGATTGAGCGATTTGAAGATCGTTTGGTGCGAATGGAGCGAGTCCTTTCGTCAAGACCCGGTGGGTCGAGAACGTATCCATAAAAATGGATACGCCAGCTGCTGGAGACCTCTCGATCCTGGCGGTGAATGTAAATTCACTCGTCAGGATCGAGAGAAGATTGACTTTGCTTCACCATTTGGAGTCCCATAAGCCTGATGTGTTGATGGTTAGCGAAACCAAGCTAAACCGGAAGCACGTACTCAGGTACAAAGACTACACAGTCATTAGAAGAGACCGCCCCCGTTCCACACAAGCGGGCGGGGTCGCTCTGTTCATTAAAAAAGGCTTACGCCATAAAGTCGTGTATTGCGGTGAGGTGCGAACCTTCGGTGTACTGGAGGCTTCGATTGCGTGCATTTCTCTCCAAGGTGGAAGGAAACTGTACGTAGTTGCGGTCTATGCATCAGATGCACCTCAGTCTGCAAATTTCATCTCAGAGCTCGAGACTCTCTTCCGAAAGCTTCGGCTTTGCTCGGAGGAGAATTATTTTGTCATCGCCGGAGATTTGAACGCCAGGCACATGGAATGGGGCAATTCTGTTCCAAATCCGAGGGGAAATTCACTCTTTGAGTGGATGACGCGGCACTCTATTGAGTTCAAGCTGAATTTGCTTGCAACCGATAGACCGTCGTTTCCCAGAAGCGGGTCTTATTTGGATCTCCTGCTAATAGATAGACGACTGACGTTACGAGACGTAGACTCTCGCACTAGGAATTGTATGACAACGGTGGAGTACGACAGTGACCACTGTGGTCTTGCCGCGGTTATTCAATTCCCGAACGAGCTGGTGGAGCTTGAAGAATTCGCCGAGACGCACCCTTTTGATTATAGAAGGGCTCGTTGGCCGCGTTTCTCTAGGGTCCTATCCAGGGAACTACATTCGAGCGAGATAACACCACCTTCGGACAGAAACCTGACGAACGAAGAGGTTGACAAGTACCTCATACAAGTCGACAACACAATTCAACGAACCATGGACAGGACGCTTCCTAAGGTATCACCTACGACAGATGGCGACATTTATCGTAATGATACCATCGACGCACTGCACGTGCAAAAAAGCAAACTGCTGTCGAGACTGAAGACTCTATACAGACGCTTTACAAACCCAGACGACCCGGAAATACGATCGCTCAAGTCGCAGTTGAAGAACATCCAGAAGTTGATTCGGATGAACTATAGAATTGCTGTCAATTCGTATTGGGGAGATAGGATTCGGGCCGTACGTTCTAACGGTCCGGGTATGTTTCCCCAAATCAACCGAATCTTCCGAAGGAGGGGTCATAACGACTTAGAGGCTGTTCGACTTGACAGGACAACCGACAATGAAAACCTACTAACTTCGGTTGGCATAGATCCGGATGAGGCTGTGCTTGACAATGAGTTCTTCATTGTTGAGGATGCCCAAGAGAAGGTAGAGGCAATAGGAGCTGTTTTTCAGAAAGTGTACACGGTCAACGACTCTCGTCGGCCGAACCACGACCTGGAGAACAGAGCCATGCTGAACCACTTCCACCTTAGAAATGAAATACAGCAGTGGCGTTCTGAGAATCCTGGTTTTACCAGTTTCAATGACGAAAATCAGGCAACCAATGCTGTCGCCCAAGATGGCTCCAATGCCATCCTCATTTCGAAGGAGGAACTCAAAGACATCTTCAACGGTTTGAAGAACAAAAAGTCGACTGGCATCGACGGGATACCAAATATAGTGTTACGTCATCTCCCTGACGAGGCGATAGAGATATACACAATCCTGTTTAACAATGCACTGAGTAATACACATTACCCAGCGCATTGGAAGACGGCGGTAGTGCAACCTCTCCCCAAAAAGGACAAAGATTCCTCGCTTCCGAAAAATCTTCGGTCGATAAGCCTCCTCCCCTGCATAAGCAAGGTTTTCGAAAAGATTGTTAACAGGGTCCTGATCCAGTGGACTGAGGACAATAAAATTATACCGAACAACCAGTTTGGATTTAGGGCGAGGCATGATACTGTACATGCCGCGTCAAAACTGGTTTCGGACATTCAGTGGAACAACCACAAAACACAGTGCACCGGGGCCTGTCTCGTTGACTTGGAAAAGGCATTCGACACCGTATGGTTGGAAGGCCTCTTCCTTAAGTTGACGAGGATGGGTATAAGCAAACCGCTGCTTTACACGATCTATAACATGGTAACGGGTAGGAGTTTTGTTGTCAAAAGTGGCAACAAAGTTTCCACCAACGTTTTCCAAATAAAAAATGGGCTCCAACAGGTTGCAGTGAACTCACCAATCCTTTTCACTATTTTCACCAGCGAACTGATTGGCTCCATGCACAACTTGATTGCGTTTGCCGACGATTGGGTCGCATACCGGATGGCACCAGAGATAGATATCATTAACACGCTTCTGCAACGTGTCTTCGAAAAAATCCAGCAATTTTGCGACGACTGGAAGTTGAAAATCAACCTCCAGAAGTGTGAAACAATCCTCTTCCGGACTCCGTTATACAGGGCCTCAAGAGATACGAAAAAGAATTGGCGCAAGTTCGGCATATTGGACCCACGGGGTCAGCCACTAGCCCTGAAGAGTGTAGTGCGATATCTTGGCATTATGTTGGATCAGTATCTGTATGGAGGTATCCATATAGATACAGCTCTGACGAAAGCCAAGAAAGGCTTCGCTATGGCAAGGGGGTTGTTTTACAGCAGCCAACTTAACGCCAAAGTGAAGCGAATCTGCTACACGGCCCTCATCCGGCCAATCATGGTGTATGGCTGCCCAGTGTGGTTCAATGTGAGTCCTTCCCAAATGGAAAAGATGAGGGTATTCGAGAGACAATGTCTTCGCGCATGTCTCAAGAAGTACAGAACCCCGGAATCTGACTACAAGAAGTTCTATCCTAATGAAGTCTTGTATAACGAAGCAAACGTGAACAGGGTTGATAATTGTATCATTAAGCTGATTCGGAGGCATGTTGCACGAGCCATGACTTCTGAGAATGATCTCATATTTGGGGCCTACTACCCAAATAACGAGTACCACGAGAACGCTCGCCGAAAGGGTTTTCTTCCACCGGAAGCGTTCTTGTATCTTGACCGCATTGGACTGATCCAGGATGCGGAGGCATGTCCACTTATCTACCACGTGGTGAGAAGGACAGTGGACAGGCGATTGTTGTACGACGCCAACGTCGTTACTCGGGATGCTCTTCGGTTCAGCACATCCATCTCCATCCGTGATAGGATGGACACGGATAAGGACCGGGGGTTCTACTGGTGGTTAGAGCCACACCAGGAACCCCAGCTGTCGTCAGCCTGGTAGGTTAGGGTTGGTCCCCCATGGCCAACTCACATTTAGTTTAAGTTAAGTTAGGTTAAGTTAGTAATTAAGATATAAAAACTGCACAAAATTAAAAAAAAAAAAAAAAACAAAACAAAAAAAAAACAAAAAAAAAAGTTTGTCGTAAGTATTTTTAAGTTAGAATAGGATATATTAAGATAGATTAAGATATTTTTGTAGAAAATTTCATAGATAGCTAAGTTTTTTAAAACACGTTTTCTTAGTTTTACAAAATAAATAATAGTTTTTATAAAAAAAAATAACTAGCAATGACGCCGAAAGGCAAAAACAAAACAAATATATCAATAGTTTAGCTTAGAGCGCCCGCATAGAGCCAGTAAGTAGTTATAAGATTTCATTTCTGTCGTACCTAGGTTAAGCGTTTTATACCTAGTTTTAAAATACCATTAGATAAATAATAAAAAAATGCCTTTTAAACTAAAAACTAAACTAATCATGACTAGTTGCTTAAGAAGCTAGGTCGTGCTCCCATTTTGGCTGTAGTGCCACTCAATTAAAATAATAATCAAAAATTGTCAACTTCCTAATATCCCCCGAGTTGTTTCTGAATTTGCGTTCCAAACCTTCTTGTCTTAAATGCTTGTCTGCAACACTAAAGACTACTGAACCCTTTGAAACCATCTCTGAGATGTGTCTTGTAATGGCGCATGATCTACACCTTCTTCTTCTTTCCATGGCGCTACTGTCCGGGGTGGACCTAAGCCTCAACCAATATACCTCCCCAGCTAGCACGATCTCGCGCCAGCTTCCTCTAATTGTTCACTACAAGTTAGTGGCGGTCCTTCTCCACTTGTGTGCGTCATCTCAAACTAGGCCGTCCTTTGTTGCGTTGTCCCAACGGTGCGGATTCGAAGACTTTTCTGGCCGAGGCGGTGGTGTCCATACGCTATACATGACCTAGGCATCTTAAGCGTTGTGTTGAGAGACGCTTGACTAGGCGCATGCGTCCGTACAGCCTGTTCGTGGTTCAATCTTCCTGTTCACCATCAGCTTCTCGACATAAGCGACTTGTGCCAGCACCGCCTTTCTTCAACTGAAAATAGAAAATTAGTCCTGTCGTCGAATGATCTCTGATCGGAAATAGTTTTCGAGTTAATGAACACAAACGCAACTTAATGAATACTTTCGTATGACAAAACAAAATGTTCAAGACTTTATAGGTGGGTGGGTAGGTAGACATTGCCAATTTGACTTCAATCCTCTTTCAAAATACTTCCTATCTTAGAAGTAAGCTCGCTCGATAACAACAGGTTGCTCTATTCAGGACATCACTCATGTTTCACACATTCCACTCGCTGCCTGCTCGTACTCGCCTCTTCCATTCCCTGAAGCATGAAATTCCCACAAAATCATTTTAAAATCCGATCGATGCGGCACTAAACTGCAACGCAATGGCTGCCAGAAAATCGTTGTCTGTAAGAAGTTTCATTTCCACATCCACCAGACCAAATTACTGTCGCTTGCCATACCACGTCGAAATTGAACACAGAGTCTACGAGGCGTATGAGCAACATCTGCTGTCCATAAACACTGATTTCTACGACAAGTGTTTAAGCGAGTGCCTGAGAGATGGAACATCGCCGTTCATTCTCCAAAGAATGAAAACAAACTAGAAGCCCATCGTCGGTGGGGACAATCAGAATCCTGAAAAACTTTTGCAATTTATCCGTAATTGTTTTCCCTCGAAGGGCAGTGTATACCACACGCCTGCGACGTCAAGATCGCCTTGTAACGGGACAAGGAAAAATGAAAGTGCTCTCGTAAAGCATTGAAAACGGATGGGACACTCCCACACAAATCGCTTACAGCGGAGAAAATGTCCTTTAGCAATCGATGAAAGGGAATTACGAAATTGCTTCAGGTTCTTCTCTCCTGTAATTGCAAACGACTTATCGAGAGTTTCAAACGTCAATTCGCCAGTTAGGGCTAATCCTTGCTCGCACTACACTCCGCCACCAGGTTGAGGAAGAAGATTCCGTCATGTTCCGCCATTGAACGTCGTTTGTCGTTCACTTCTTTTGCATCTGTGTGTTCGATATAATTGGCAATTCTCTTCGGTGTGCATGAGTCCTGTCGCATCGTTCTTTGCAGCCATGGAGCTGAGAGTGCTGCTGCACACGTACCGAACATGGCGCGAGAAGGCAGCTTAAAGGAGCGTGAGACTAGAAGGAAATGGTGAAGAGGACATCCAGGACACGTCCGCTGGTTAAGTCCCCAGTATCCATGTTCAACGGTGTGTTCATGTGCATGTCTTGTATTTGCGTTCAGCAATAAAATAGTTAGTGCAGGATAACAAAAGTTCTCGGTAGTAGAGATTATTCTTTGTTGTTGCCTTTCTCTGGTGGTGACGGTGGTGTGCAACTCTGACGGAGATTTTTGATACAATCATGTTAATGTAGCACATTCTTTTCCGCCTTTTTCCGTATCCTCCTCCCTTTGAGAGCCACAATGCTGCTGTTGTGCAGGGGCATTGTCAGTGAAGTTTTCATTGTTTCCAGAGGACATGCTCTGCTGAGAGTGTGGGGTGCTCGAATAGATGACGAATTATGGCTGAGTCGTTGTGTGACCATTGCAGGGTAGACAACCGTGCAAGGGCGGTGTGTGCATGAGGGAGTATGAAACATTCTAATATGGATTGAATGCAGTCGGTGGAAGATACAATGAACCCGTGGAATAATTACTGTACATTCACAGCGGAAGGGTGCTGCGGTTGGAGACTTAATTCGAGTCCACAAAGATTAGACAGCAGAAGCAAAGGTTTCCCAACTTTATTCAACTATTTTCTACTTCCGGGTAGTTGTTAGTTACATGTCATCCGACCGAGGTTTGATGAAAAGTTCATCGGACTGGAATTGGTAACGTTACACGCGGAAGTGCGTACTCCTTTGGTATACATTCCACCTATAAGTTATGCTCTCGGAGCAAAAATGAGGATGAAATAGTGGAATGCTGAAGGGACGGAAGGATAGAAGTATGGAATGATGGAATGATGGAATGATGGAATGACGGAATGACGGAATGATGGAATGATTAAATGATGGAATAATGGAATGATGGAAGGATGGAAGGATGGAAGGATGGAAGGATGGAAGGATGGAAGGATGGAAGGATGGAAGGATGGAAGGATGGAAGGATGGAAGGATGGAAGGATGGAAGGATGGAAGGATGGAAGGATGGAAGGATGGAAGGATGGAAGGATGGAAGGATGGAAGGATGGAAGGATGGAAGGATGGAAGGATGGAAGGATGGAAGGATGGAAGGATGGAAGGATGGAAGGATGGAAGGATGGAAGGATGGAAGGATGGAAGGATGGAAGGATGGAAGGATGGAAGGATGGAAGGATGGAAGGATGGAAGGATGGAAGGATGGAAGGATGGAAGGATGGAAGGATGGAAGGATGGAAGGATGGAAGGATGGAAGGATGGAATGATATAATGATGGAAGGATGGAATGATATAATGATGGAAGGATGGAAGGATGGAAGGATGGAATGATGGAATGATGGAATGATGGAATGATGGAATGATGGAATGATGGAATGATGGAATGATGGAATGATGGAAGGATAAAATGATGGAATGATGGAATGATGGAAAGATGGAATGATGGAATGATGGAATGATGGAATGATGGAATGATGGAATGATGGAATGATGGAATGATGGAATGATGGAATGATGGAATGATGGAATGATGGAATGATGGAATGATAGAATGATGGAATGATGGAAAGATGGAAAGTTATCTGCAATCATCGACGTGGAGTGCAAAATAAATCGCGTTCACAATCTGATTACAAACTGTTTCTTCCTTTCCATACTCATTAAATGGCTTAACTCGTTTCAATTTCTTTTCAAAGCCAAGGCGCACATTCATCATCTCGGTGAGCCGAAAACAATTCAGTTAAACCTTTAATTAGCAGTTTTCCTGTTATTCCCTGCACCAATTGAAACACCCTTGCCGGGTCAAATCCCTTCGAGTGAATTTACATGTTTCTCGCCTTAGCACATCACACCCATTTCCCAGCTTAATTCTATACAAAATTCCACAACCAAAAAGTACGACCATTGAAGTTCCTGCTGGAAAATTCTAATTACTTTGGTTAAAGTTTGCAATGAATCAACGCACCCACCCACCCCCCAAACAACCAACGGCACCAAAATCCACGCAAACGCAAACCGAAAGGATGAAGAAATCGAATAAAAGTCATTTACCGAACGGGACGACGACGACGACGACTTCACTTTCAGCCTTCGTGCTAAGTAGCATTCCCTACGTCTTGGCGTTTAATTCGAAATGTGCTGAATAAATACAAAGGACCCGCTTGTGTCAGCTCTAGCGCAGTGAGAGAAAGGATAATGAGTTAACAATGGAAATTTTATGAGATTTTCCCCTTACACACTCGCCATATTACCTACCCCTGGGGCTGTTCTCGAGCAGCGCTGCTACGCACTGAAGGGCTGTAGGGAATTCGCCTCGTTTATGTGTAAAAGCTGAAAATGCCTTTATCCCATATCCGGCGGCCCCTCCATCCATAAGTGTGCATAGAAGGATATTCATTTTTAAGCAATATATTCGAAAGCGCGTTCACTTCCCATTTTTAAAGAACACCTTTTTGAAGTTAAATCATATTACATTACTGCAGAAGTGTGTTGTTTTCCTGCAACAAAAAAGGCGATACGAAATTATTTTCAAAAACGTGGAGAGCTTGTGATGCGAATGACAAAGTACGCTGAAGAGATGTCAATCAATGATTATGGCGGTGGGTACAAAACCCGAAAGCCACCACTGAATAAATTGTTTTTTAATGAAACCCCTTGGGGTACCAGTCAATTGATTAGTAGGAGAAGCTCGTGGGTGAATGTGGAATGAGAGCGTGGCCCAAGTTCTTTGACTTTGGGTTTTTGGAATAACCAAAGTCAAAACAAAAGTGTAAACACTTTTGATTGGGTTATGTGGAAAGGGGGGATGGGGGAGGTTTCACTTCAACTTTATGGATCAGTGGTTTGCAACTGGGACTGAGTTGAAAGACTGCATGTGTTGAGAAATAAATTGTTAAGAGTCTCTCCTAAAAGGAAACACAGCGCCGTCATATCAAAGTCAACTCTAATTTAAAGCCGACAACCTGTGACAGATTTTAATATTTTCCAATAACCCACGCATTTTCCCACCACCCATACAGGGCGAGTTAAATTTAAATTCGATAGACAAACCTAACCAACAAATCTAATCATTGTCAGTGGAGAGCCGCCCCCTTGGGTTACAAATTTTGGGTGGATACAGCAGAGATGAAGTTCCACCACTTACGGATGTCCTTCATTAGAGAGTGTCTCGTTCCGTGACGTAGATCCACTCTCAAGGAATACCTTTGTTGTGGTTGCCCTTTAATTTATTCCCTATTAGGAGACGAATTCATTGGTCCGTTTGTGTAGAATATTAATTGCAACCCGCATTTCGTCCTTTGTGATGTTGTCCGTTTGAAATATTTGAAATCATTGTCAAAATAATATTGTGCAACAATTGGACTCAGACGGTTAAGGTGCTTGATAGGAGTGCTGGGACAGAAGTGGTTGGGCATTGTATGCAGGCTGCAGAGTTGACATGTATGTGCATGCAACGGATATTCAAGGAAAATGTTTATAATTCGAATGAACAATGGTCTTGTTGGGTCGAAGAACTAATTGTAGATAACTCTTCATTGATACCAGAAGAAATTCCTTAAAATCTGTGATGGGGCTTAACTGGGTTGCGCCATTTGAACGAGATGGAGAGGGGCTCAACAGTCGTTTTCCTTTCGTGCTCCCTTAGGCGGAGTGCAGCAGTTGATGTGCTGGGTCCCTTGTCCTAAGTTGACTAGATGACACTACCGACTTGACATTAATCCTTCTCATGGAGGTATCTGCATGACCAGACCAACATCTTTTATATGATGCACCAATGCATAGAGTAAAGGGTTATTCATATTTTGGTATCGAAAGTAAAGCTTCATAAAACACAAATACGGTACAGTTTTGATGAACATTGCTAGACCTTACCTTGCCATTAAGTGCTGAAAGCCACATCATTCCCATGAACGCCTCTGAGTGATTCCAAGCAAGCGATTCCCTTGAAGTAGATTTTAACTTCTTTTTCGCACATTTCGGGCTTCAACTTGGCCATAACATGCGTAATGTTACTTTTTAATGAGTCTAGAACTTGGTGGTCGCCGTGGAGTAATGGGTACGTGCCTTGACCTGCACATCGAAGAACCAGGTTCGATTCTCGTACTCAATAATTCACACGAGTGGCTGACAATACTAATTTTCTATGAAAACTTCACAAATCTCGCTGCTCGGAGTCGGCGAAGAAATATAGGCGCCCTACTCGTGAGAGCACGCACCACACGAGTAGTTGTTGTAGAAGCTGAGACCTTGCCCCTTGTGGGCTGTAGTACCACTCAATTGTTACTAATAACTGTCCATTCCGCAGTAGTTTGGAGTGTAAATGCGTCGACTCACGCGGAGACGATCCCAAGCTAGATACCTACAGCTCCTCCTTCGAGTTTCTTACATCCCTTAAGCGATGTACTGATTTTCTATGAAAAACTTCTCGAATGGTGTTCTTCTTTCAAATGAGGTTGATATCTTCCGTAGATGAAGCCAGCACTTTTCGGAGCTGCTCAATCTCGAACGAGGCACTAAGATGACAGACCTGTTTTCTTTAGTGGGCTGGAGAATAGTCCAACTGTGGAGGAAGCCACTTTGGCGATTGGATCGCTTTAAGTTGGCAAATCATTGTGGGCGTTGGAATTCTTTACGGGTACGTCTTGTCACCTATCCTTTTCATTATATATATGGACTGCATGTTGCAGCACAGCCGAGTCGTGGAATGTTTAACATGGGGAAAGCGCGGATAAGTTACCTTATTTTCGCAGATGACTCAGTTATCATTACATCCTCCAAGACGAAACTCCAGCGTTCCCTGGTTTGGGGCGCTGGAGTTTTTTTTTTTTTGAGTTTGTGCTGATGCTGGAAGGTGAACGTGGATAATTTCGATTTTCTGGTCAGTTCCACAACGTCTGTCCTATGCAATCTACACGTTATTGGAGTCTCATTGAATTAGGTAGAGCAGCTTGGAGTCAGGAATTAGCCAGTATGGATCAAGTTTGAAGCAGCATGGTATATCAGAAATAAGGAAAGCCGAGATAGGCGTCAAATTCAAGTTATCGGTGTTCAACTCTGTCTTGGTTTGGGCAATGATCGAAGAAAGAGATGAGAGATGAGACTTTTCCATGCCGTTGTTGGAGTTAATAATAAAATAAGCTTGTCAAATATCCGCTATTTTGCTCTTCATTCAATGCTTCATAAAAAGTGTTACAGTGATAGGATTAAGTTCAAATATGCGCCGTTTTGTTCGATAATCTGTTTCCATCTAGACGCAAGTTCGTAATACCCCCTTCGTAGAAGCCCCCCTCATTATTTGCGAAGAACTCGGCGAGCCATTTTTCACAAGCCTCTTTTAAGTTCAACTTTACACCACCAAGGGCTTTCGCCATGGACAGGAACATGTGATAATCACTGGCGCTATACCCGAGCTATAGGGTGGATTCTATAAAATCTCCCATCCGAGCTCCCGTAGCTTCTGGCGTGTGGTCTGTCGTTGTCCTGGTGGAACACTACACCCTTCCTGGTGGCCAATTCCGGACGCTTCTGGTCGATCGCCTGCTTCAAGCGATCCAGTTGTTCGCAGTAGATAGTAGAATTAAGCGTCTGGCCATATGGGAGCAGCTCATAGTGGATGATTCCCTCCAATCCCACCGAACACACAGCAAAACCTTCTTGCCGTCAATCCCGGCTCGGCCACTGTTTGGGACGATTCAGCGGCCTTCAACCACGACCGTTTTCACTTGATATTGTCGTATGTGATCCATTTTTCGTCGCCAGTCTCCATTCGCTTCCACAATGGGTCGAGTTCGTTCCGTTTCAGCAGCATATCGTAGGCGTTGATCCAAACATCAAGCTTTTTTTTGTATCCATGGTTTGGTGACTAACTCCCATCTCCTGGGCGATGTCACGAGATGCCACATGCCGGTCTAACTCGATGATTTCCATGATTCAATCGGTATTCGTCGTCAGAGGTCTTCCGCCGGCTGGCTTATCCATGGTGTCGTTTTCACCGGCTCTGAATCGTCGAAACCATTCCTCGCCGGTTCTAAGAGATAGAGTATCATCCCCCAAAACACCATTAATCTCACGGAACGTTTCTCTAGGAGATTTGCCTTTAACGAAGGAAAACTTTAAAATAGCGCGAATTTCGGCGTTAGTAAACTCCATGTTTACATGTCTATATCTGTTCAACGCAATATACAAACTAATCATGCATAGCGTCATTTTGTAGGTTATGTCAAGACCTTTCACATGATAGTATTCCCAGATACAAGCTCTGTAGCGCTTTGTACATAGCCTGAAAATTCAGAAGACAAAAAGGGAGATATTTAACAGCTTTATAATTATAGTAATTGAGATGCACTACAGCCCACAAGGGACCAGGACCTAGCTTCTACAATAGCTACTCATGTTGTGCGCACTACTGTTCTCTCGCGAGTAGAAGGGAACGGAAAGGTTTGAGAAGCTTTTTCACAGGCAATTGATACTCTTTGAGTGTTAGCTCTTCACCACCTTGAAAGAGGTGATGCCGTGAAAAAATGCGAGGTGTCCCGTCCGGGAATCGAAGCTAGACCTTCTGCGTGTAGGTCGACGCACTAACCCACTACGCCACGGCGACTGGAGTTACTCGCCAGAATAGGCTGAGAAACACGACGATGCTGGTGGAACTTAGTGCTCATCAGCTATTTCTTTGGACAGAAAGGACAATTTTTGGTCCTTCCCTTCATGACGACTTTAGAGGCGTACTTTAGATCCGATTCCACTATGAAGGCGACCACTCTGCAAGCCCAGGGCGAGGTGGTTGAATACACTTGCCTGGTTGTGTTAGAGGATGCGTCCTGATGATGAGTCGATGGCCGAGGAACGAGCGGCCTGGAATTCTCTCTTGCATGTATCGCCCCCACTTACCCTTTAGTAGAACATGGAGCTTAATATTTATCACGAAGCTTCTCGAACTTCGCGGTATTGAGTCGGTCCCGTCTACTTGTAAGAGCACAATGGAGGCTAGGCTAGGTCTTGGTCCCTTGTTGGTTATAGAGCCACCCAAAATCGATGTAATAGCTAACAGTGTCATTTTCACCAACAACGACATCAAAAGGACAATTTTTTTGTAACCTCTGTTTCTTCGGGAGGAGGACCCTCCACCAGGAAGAATGATCTGACACCTGCAGGTGATGATATTGTCTCTGCAAATGATGTCCTACACTTCGATTCGAATGTATCAAATGCAAGACGAAACCCTTTGTGTTCGAGTGTAACTCGCACTTGCCCAGTTTAATTTCTTCAAAATCATATTTTCTCGGATACGTATTCCTCAGTCAAGACCAACTGACAAATGTCAAAGGAGGCAATAAAATAAAAATCAGCGAAACCTAATGCAACAGCATGAAATACGTGTCACAACTACGAGAGCAGTAAAGCCTCAGGCCTTTTTTAAGAATCACTAAACTCCATTCCAGACGCAGCGCAATAAAGACGTAGAACGCTGCCATACCCACAGACTCCCGAGATTATTGCCGGGCTGCTGGTTTTAAAATCCGTCCTGCATTTTTGCAAGGACATTAAGCACAGACATCAGTCAGCTTTCCAAATGCGAAATGATCGCATCAAAATATCGATTCTCGTCAAACCGCCCTTCAGTCATACTTCATTTGTGTTGACTCCATAAACTCTTGCATAACTCATTTCCATACATACGCCCTCGGTCCTGGGGGACAGCCGTCCTGATGGCTGTACGTCACGCTTATGCTGGCAAGTGGAGGAAAAAGTATATGAGCTCATGAAATCTCAGAATTTATTTAAAGGCAGTCATTATGCGAACTTTATTGCGCATCGAGAGCGTTCAACTACACATTCCATCTGCGAGCTGCTTCATATTACTGTTGTGCCTTCTGGTTCATCTCGCGGGTGTGTGTGTCTGGTTGTGTCTACCAAATCGTATTCGCTTGTGTTCTTTGCATTCTCGTCCTGCCCTCAAATGCGGAGTGGGTGCGTTTCCACGGCTGTGGTTGCAAGGAACTGAAGGAATGTAAATAAAGGAAGAGCTTGCCAGATAAGAGTAGGTTCTGTGACGGAGGAAAGATGAAAGGCATGTCTGACATTATAAAGGAAAGAAGTCCTTTCCAGCAGCGTGCACTGGACTGAACTTCCCCCGCACGGTGCTGGAGATGCGACTGGAACACACATTCGTGGACATGCAACCGGTATTTATTATTGATGGTCAATGGTCAGACTTCGAAAGGAGAGCAAATTGAATTTGTCCATGCAAACGGATTAGGAGGAGAAAGCACCAGCGTAATAAAAAACCCATCTCCTTTCAGGAATTGAATGTTGATTTGAACAATTCCTAAGAAATGCAGCAAATGCAGGCACAGAACAGAAAGGAATGAATTTCTTCATAGTTCGAAAATCATTGCCGATGCCTTATCCTCAGATAGTTACACACATCTTTCACATTCCGCTTCACCTCGAGATACATGTTGGAGGACACAGAAAGCAACATTTTTAGATGATGCCGATGATGCAGGAAGTGTGTTGGGCAACTCAAAGAATGTTGAGAAACATTTGTCCGTGATTGAGTGTGTTTCCCTTTCTTAAGGCTAAATTTTGCAAGTATGAGTTTGGTATGAGGGCTGTAAGCTGATCATGATTTAAACATAATTTTGGAAAGGTTTGCTAGTGCCGGCAAAGTGTAGGTCCCCTCTACTTGTGAGAGAACAGTAGCACGGCCAACACGAGTAGATACTGAAGTAGCTAGGCCCAGGTACCTGGTGGGCTGTAGTGTCACTCAATTATTATTATAATTAATGGCTAGGAACAATATCCTCAGGCACATTTGGAAGAGGCCCACAGCCACAACCAAGCTTTTGGTAAGACATTAAAGGAATAAAAGTCTTTCTTAAAATTTATAGCCACGTTTTTGGATCCGGGGTCATCATAGGTTCAGGGGAAATGAGATCGCGAATGAGCTTACCAAGCAACGTCCAGAGTATGTTCTCTCAGGACCCGAATTAGCATTTTCCATCGATGTCTGCGCCTCTCCCCGACATCACAATCGTAGGTGGCATTACTTGCAGCTAACATCAGTGGCAAGTCGATGGCTTTCTGCAGACACCTTATCAGTGTACAAGCTCCATGTTAGCCAAGCACTGCTGTGGCTAAGCGATGAAGACCTCTGCAACGCCCGTGGAGATGACAACGATAGTCCGGAGCCTCTCCTCGAATTAAGTGAGAAAGCTGATGTCGTAGGCTCCTTTTCGCCAAAGTGCTTCCTAGTATCCCTTCGGAGGACCAAGAAAATGAATTAAATGTAGGCTGCTGTCTGACATAATAATGAACCATTTTTTAAGTCCAGCTTTTGAGCCTCCGACAAAAAGGAAAGTGAAAAGAGACGTTTTGGTATTTCGGAATCTTTTTTAGAGCCTTTTTCGAAACCTGTTTTGGAGTCTTTTTCGGAGTCTTTTCGGAATCTGAAGTGACACATGGGATGTGAGATTTCATCACTATAGATTGAGATGTGCCATTTGCTCCCTTCCCGCTTACCGAGAGGCGAGAGAGTAAGTTGTTGATCATCTTCAGTGTGCCTAGCACTTTACCCTCACCCACAGAGATGTGCGCTTTGATGCTCAATTGTACGGCGTAGACCTACTGTGTTCTTCAAAACCAGATGATGTGACTAGATTTATGAGACACTTGATGTGACACTCACTGACTCATTCTTGCAGATATGAAGGTAAACAGAAAGGGAGTAAATGGCATATCTCAATCAACACTGAAATCTCACATCCCTTGTGTCACTTGAGGTTCCGAAAAGACTCCGAAAATGGTGCCAAAAACGATTTCGAAAAAGTGTCAACGGAATCACCGTTTGAACCAAAGTTCCTTTTGCGGCGTAATGGCGGCTACCAGACCCAGGTGTTGAGGGAACCTGACTGGTAGTGACAGCTTGATCATAGGCTATTTTCTGGTGCCACGGCAGGTCAGGAGCTCTTGGATCTTCGGTTCCAGCCTAATTGTGCGGTAGGCTGGTTGTATCTGGGGAGTATCGTGGAGGCTGCGGCATAAACCACAATATCGCGGTCAGAATCGAGGTTTGTGTACTGCGCTGACGGGTCTACTTCATTGCTTAATCCAGATCTAGGCCAGGAGGTTAGTGGACCGGGTCAGTGTGGAGTTGCATTCTCAACCGGGTGCTGCGAGCCAGAGAGCGGCGGAGTTTTTTGAGAGGCCTCGCTCCAAGCCAAGGTGGGGTGATCGTCACTGATCTTATTTGATACTAGGGTAGATAAGGCTTCTAGTCTTGCCTTATCTACCACTCTCGGGAAAATGAACCACGTGATAAAAGCCGTTAAGGTAGGTGACCCCATACCTCTACTTTTCAAAGAGCGCATTAGACAGATACCAGTAGGAAATTTTCATCAGCTGGCTCCAAAATCTCAGATAATAATTTTTAAATCTGGCAATGCAGTACCTTATGTGAAAGGTACTACCTTAGGCTTCACTTTGTTACAAGAAATAGTTAAAATTAATTATTTCATGAAAAGTTATGCGCGTCTGAAAAATATTAGGGACCATTTTGTGCATAACTTTACAACTTTACCTGCAACTAGCGGGGATACCAGGAGTAGGTTATCCAAGGAAAGCCATACTAATATGTGAACGTAGCTTTTACAATGGATGCCTGTAAATGTGCAATGAATACTAGCACTTTTGTGTAGAGTAGTGCTGGAACCAACTCAGAGCGAGCAACACTCTGAAACGCTGTGAAAACTTCACAGACACGTCTCAAATTTCAATTTTTAAATTCGGATTTACCAACATACATGTTTTTCAATACCTCCCCATAGCTTAGCATCCACAACTCGCATCGAATTGAATACCACGCACCAACTAAAGCGAGACTAACATGCTGGTAAGCCACTGGCACAATCCGCAAAGATGCCACCCCAGACACAGTACCGATGCAGTTTGCAAACTCCAAATCCATTGTTGACGTACCTTAAACTTTTGCAAAACCGATAATCAAAAATGTAAATCGCAACCAGAACAATGCACATACAGCTCCCTCACCACCTGGTGCCTCCCAAGCGCATAAGAAGAGAATGCTCCCAAGAACCAACACACGCCACTGGCTCGGTTGGAAGAAAACTTCATCCTTTCACGTATGCCTCAACACAGGTCCTCTGCTCCAGGTCAACACAAACAAACACATAGTACTTTCAAGGTCACTGGATAACTTGCCCAGAGCATAGGAGACCTGTCTGGGCAAACTTTCCCGCTCCACGCTCGTCGGTTTATTAACATAAAAAAGTACAAACAAAGCTTAAGTCCTCCCCCTCCCCAAGGAATTCCCGCAAACCCCGAATACTGAAACACAAAACACCTCCCCAGCCACACTGGGTTGGCTGCTTAAATTAAGTGAAAATGAGATCTCCTCCCCCGGCATTGGCCATTCAGCCGCACTTAATTTCGAGCCGATAACAGTTGCTGGAATCTGTTTCGTTCCACTTAACCAGCTCCGTAATGGGCCGACTTGGCTTCATGATCAGCGTTAAGTCGTTGTTGAGGTGGAGGGGGGAGAACTTATTGATCACCAGTGCTTTGGTGGCGTCCCGGTACTTCCTCGGTAATTCGACGGAGCTGTCCTCGTTCCCTGCTGCTACGACCATGTCGAGGCTGTCGTCGATTAGGCGATAGCTGGGATGCGCGCCGGAATGATAGCCCAGTTTGCGGCATATCTCGGCAACCTCGGCTGCATCGGGTGGCTGCTTGCGTGGGAAACACTTTGTATGCCAGACGCCGTAGGTTTGTTCCATTACCTGTCCGTAGCCCATTGGCAGGCCGGGCCTCGGGACACTGCAACGATGAGAAATTTGAATGCATAACGCGTGGCGATGGGACACGATTGCTTACCTCTGCGCTGAGTCATCGTTCGAGGTTATTGGATGCTCGATGCCGTAGCAGAACTCCTCGTCCTCGCCGTTCGGGCAGTCAATCTCTTTGTCACACACAAAGTCCTTGGGGATGCATTCACTTGGCGAGCTGTCCGGGGAAAATGCCACACGCCCCATTGGGATTTATAAATCGATACATTAAGACAAAGCTACAGTGCAGGACGGGAAATTACCTTCCACAGGGGAACCGGTTCGATGTGCAATTGCAGAGCACCGGGCTCTCGTCGCTCTTGTCCCAGCAGTTTCGGATGCCATCGCATAGTTTGCTTGGATCAGTCGCCCTGGGGGTGGGGGGGATGGAGATGGGCTTAAGTGAGAGGTGGTCGTGTGTGGTTGGTGTGCAACTTACTGGAGATACGTGAAGCAGGAGCACATTGTTGGCTCATCGGTCAAGTCCTCACAATCGGCAATGTGGTCACAGAATTTTATCTTCGGGACGCATTTCCCACTCGAACGGCACTTGAATTCTGTTGTCTTGCATTCTGTTGGCAGATGAGTGAAGATCGATTACACGGGAAAGCATTGATGAAAGGATGGCGGAAAGGGGGTGTTGAAAATTAGTTCTAGAGTTCAAAACCTGTGCTGGGGGGAGTTCCTGTTGATTGGGGGGAATGCGAGAGTTTTTGAAGCAATATTGTGGGATGCAGCGGAAATGAAGAATTGCCAGAAGTGGAGGTGATGACTACGGACGTGTAGAGGCAGAGGCACAATACTTTAGGCATGTGTTACGCAATGCATGCATGAGAGTCCAGATCTCCCACGATTGGCATGCAGTGGATCAGGAAAGGCGGTACATCGGATGGCATAATGGCTGTAGGAGCTTGTTCCCTCACTTATGAGGGCTGTGAGCTGTACCAAGGTGTGGGCGTAGAGAGAAAGATAAAGAACCTGCACTTCCTCAGACATACCAAGCGGATGAACCTAAATCACATCAACTAAGAAATCTTTTGATTCCCGGCCTAAGGGTCTAGAACCAACAAGAAGACGATGAAGAAGGAAAAGAAAAGAAAGCTCTTCCGAACCTGGGAACGGAAAGAAGTCATCTCGTCATCTCTAACCCAGAGGCTGGGATTTAAGAACTCCCGGAATACAACATGACTGACGCGAGCTGCAACCAATTTCAGACTGCTTTAATTTGCAAATACTTCATGACCTCAAAACACGACAGATAGGTGTATTGCTTACAAGCCTTTTAACCGATTCGTGTCTCAGTTGTGTTGAACAAATTTTATCCACGATAGAATTCAAACGTGATTTGTCTGAAAAACCACAATTAGCTATCGGTAGAGGCCTCCAGGACCTTAACGTGAATAAATCATTTGTGTCGGGAACACTGACAGCGACAATGAAACATGCCATGGAAGTTGTCATAAAAAATAGTAAACATCGGCTGAAATGTTTCGGAAAATAAAGGCTCGAATTGAGCGAAATCCGCGAAGAAAAGAGGCTTGTGAGCTCAACATATCATTGAAACGGATGCAACACATACTGAAAAATGAGCATGGACTCAAGTCATTAAAGTTCCAAAAGCACACGATCTTCCACAACGACAGAAAAAAGTAAGGCGGAAGAGCAAAGGAGTCGCTACGCTTGCATGAGAGTGTTGAGTTGCCGAATTCGGTTTTTACCGATGAGTCGCCATTTGCTATCGAGCGCAATGTCAATAAATAAGTTTACTTGCCAGAGAGGTTCTTCGCAAATGTACACCTTCGGATGGCCGCCAGAAAGCCCGCAGAGCCGATGGTGGTGGGTTGGGCCGCCATTACCACCGATTGTGGCCCTCTGCTCGTATTTTGGGAGCGTGGCATAAAAATTGATTCGGCCGTATACCGTGAAACTGTCTGAGAGAAAGTACTTGATCCTAGGGCAAACAAACATTTTAGTCACTCAACAAGACTCGGCTCAACAAGACTCTACAGTATGTCAAATAGCGCGAGTCCATCGGGATTGGTTAAAAAACTTAAAAATGTTCCACACTTCATTTCTTCAGCTCAATGGATTGGAAATCGCAAATGAGATGCAAATCCGTGGGGTTTCTCTGTCTATGGTATTTTTAAAGGCGAATGGTGACACTAAAATGGTTAAGACCAACTTAAATGAGCACTTGGCAGGAAAAAAAACTGAGTGGCACTACAGCCCACATGGAACCAGGGCCGAGCTTCTCCAACAACTACTTGTGTTGTACGTGCTACTGTTCTCTCGGGAGTAGAAGGCTCCTACAGTTTTTTGCCGACTCGAAACGGCGCGATTTGAGAGGCTTGTCATAGACAATGAGCACTCTTTGAGTTTTGTTAATGTTCGCAGAAACTGACCCAAATTACCGCAGAGCCACTTGCGTGGAGCGTGCGATCCTTTCTTCCGCATCGCTACATGCAATTTGAAAATTTATGTATTTTCAAACATCTTTCGCTTTGATACAATAAAATTGATCAAAAAATGAAAATCTGAAGAGTTCGAGTTTTTCAACCTGTAATCCAAAACTTGGACTTGGGCATCAACAAATGCGTTCTTGCGTCAGCTGTTGTCATCAATTTTGCACATTAATTTGGCGGAAGTCCTTCTCGTCTTGTGTAGATTGCCAAGAACGAGGGTGCCTCTGTTGCATTGTACCCATGTCTCTCGCTTACGATGGATCTTCGGGCTACAGCTGTGTTGTCTATGGCCCATTAATCCTAAGCGCTTAATCTGTAGATGCTTGACTAGGCACATCCCATTGTATGTAGCTCGTCGCTGGATCTTCTCCTCCAGATGACATCAAATGCCCCCATCCCCTCAACTCGACCTTGTTCACTGCTAGCAGCATGGCCGCAATCATCAAGAATGAAAAACAACCATTAGCTCAGGCTCAGATCCTTCATTAGCTGCCGTCTTGATAAGCAAGTAAGTAAGTAGTCAATAGAGTTCTGATCGAAGTTTGATGGAAGAGGCAAGACGAGTTTGTCTATTTGGCATTACCTACGGAAAGTGCAGACGCTTCAGAGGACGCCTCACCAATGTGGAGGAATGAGGTTTTATTTTGGGCGTTCCAGATGTTGACCCTGGGAGGGAGGACTACGGCATAAAGCGAAAAGAAATACGGAAACACTGATGGCTTTGAAAGATGGTGAGACTAAGGCTGCCAAATATCATCAAGCTTAACCAGTGTCTACGTCACTCTGTCCCTGTGAACGCACCACTGCATAAGTCATGCTTAAACCATTGCAAAACGAAAACGCTCTTCAGATGATTATGAAGACTTGTGACCCCTTGGCCAACATTTTTGGTCCAGTCGTCAGGTGGAGCCTCCTCTTTGGATGAACACCGTCCACCCCAATAATTGTTCTATACCCCCAAGTTTCTCTAAGACAATAAGAACCAAGACCTAGTGGCCAGATCATGTCCATATTGGACAACCTTAAGCTACGAGCAAATAGAGTCCACTTTGAAGCCATTTATTGTGCAAACAATGCTCCTGACTTCCTCTCCTGCAATAACCAACGAAGGAATCAAGCTTAAGCCCATAAGTGAACCGTCTACCCAATCGGATGCTCTCCCTCATTTGACATCAAGGACAGGGTCTGACATGTTCGAACCAACAAGACACTCTGACCTGCTGTCACAGACGAAACTTTAATGGAATTGCTTGTGCCGGCATTCCCATTCCGAAACAGAAGCTCCACCCCTCCCTATCACCACTCACCATTTTTGTGCAGGCGGCAGAATTCCTTGTCCTCGTCACTGCCGTCATGGCAGTCTACCTTACCGTTGCAAATTTGCTCGGGCAGCAGGCACTCGCCCAGGGGGCATCGCATGGTCAGACAAAGCGGCCGATGGAAGCTGTCCTTGCAGTCTGCCTGTTCTGTGAAAAAAATGGAAAGACAATGTAAAAGCAAAATCCTGAAAAATTATGTGAAATGAAATGAAGGGCAAGCGACTGTGCGATTGTGTCCACTAGAACGGGAAACAAAAAACTGTTCCCTGCCTGACGCGAGCTTACCGATGATTCGTTCAATGGGAGTGTAGCACGTCTTTAACGTCCTCACGGCGAACGGCTGCTGGAGGTTGTTACACTCGCTGCTGTTGAAGGCATGGAATGCCGTCGGATACCATCCGGAGCTGTCCTCGCGGCAGACTATAACACCCAGTGTGGGGGAATCTGTGGAGGAAGGGTGGAAATTATTCGAACCGAGTGGAGATGTCTAACACCCACCAGTCACGTTGCTGTCAAGGTCCTTGCAAAAGTCTGACAAACTCTTTGTGTCCTCTTCCGGATTTCCTGACGCGACCACATCCTCCTGGCCCAGGTGCTTCGCTTTGAAATGCGACATAGCCGCGAGGTTCCATCGATAGTACACCGGTTCGTTGTAGTCGGCGCACATTGTGTCCGAGGCATTGTTGTAGGGTTGTTGCCCGGTTTCCACAGACAGCCCAACGGTGGGCGTCACTTTGATGCCGCCGACTTTATCGTGGACAACCGACATGCATTCCAATTTCGCCTTGCCTTCGTTTTCCTTTTCCGTCTGTGATCTATGCGAAGAGAAGGGGGTGACGAATGACACGGGGGTGGGGAGGAAAAATTGAAAGCACTCACACATCGGGCAGAAACGTGGGGAGGATGTGACGAGTGAAGTGGGCGGCATGCTCCAAGTGCAGGAGCAGAACGTTGCTACCGGCAACGGGCCTGAAGCAGTCTATGCGCTTAATCTGCTCACGGGGATTTCTGTGCGGGGCATGTTTGCTCTTGCCCCCGCCCAGGAGTACGGCCACATAGTCCACGTCGAGCCTAAAATGATGCGGAAAAAATTAATAAAGCTTATCGCAGAACCTTTGAGGGGATTTCGTTGCAAATTAAGTGCTTAGTGTGTGGGCACCCTTTGGCTGTCACATGCTGAAGTGAAGCTTCACTCAACATTCGTCAGTCGGATTAGAGAGTCCCTAAGTGGTTGTGAGGTGGGAGGGAAATCCTCTAAACTCTGTTACGCGGCTTTCTGCTAATGTCGCCCGATACCGACAAAATGGACAGTCAGCTGATCCTACTCAAAAGTGAAAAGTGCCGTTAACATCTGTCTGACTGTTGCTATTCGTCTGTGGGATTAAAGCACAAATGGTGGTTGCCACTGAAGCCGACACCATCGAGGGGGTGCACAGTTTCAAAAAAAACCGATTCCCTACCATCCTAGCAAAGGTCCAAACCGAAGCCGAAGCTGACACCGAAAAAACAACTCACCTCACGCCATTGTAGCACGATTCGTGTACCAGAACCCAGTGCTTGTCGACCAAGACGCCGACACATCTAAGCACTCCGTTAGTGTAGACATCCACCAGCCAGGGCCAGTGCCACCTCTCGACACCCTCGTGCAGCTTATCGTGCACCAGAACCGATTTCTTCGTTTCGATGAGTTTCGTCAATTTATCCAAGAGCTCGTTCTTCGTCTTGTCCGCACTCGGCTTGTGTCCGTGGACGTTCAGAATTTTCGGGCTTATTTCATCCCCCGCAGAAATCGTCATCAGTGGAGCAGTTCCGTTTGCCTTGGGCACACATTCGACGTGTATGCCGAGGCAGTGGTCGGGGACCTTTTCGATTGGCATGGTGCGCTGTGACGGAAGAAGGATGTGCGCCGGATGCTTGACGTCGTCAGTGAAGTGGATTGCGTCGCCAATGGCGTGCGAGTCTCGAATGTAGGCCGCCCTTAGGATGGGATCCACAGGTACGATACTCTGATGGGTTATGTTGATGGTGCTGAAATCCTGGTGACCCTTGAATCCGATGAGAGCGCAGATTTCTGCTGCCGTCTTGGCGCTGTGCGCATGGAATGATGTCTCGTAGGAGCAAACCACCCGCCAGACGCCGTGCAGGTTGCGGGAGAAAATACCGGCGCTCTGCAGATGCGGTTGCTTATTGGCGTCCAGGTGGACCTCCTTTCCATTGGTGAGGGCGACTGTGAAAGAGGGGAAGGCAAAGTGAGGCGAGCCACTAGAGACGAGTGAAATGATGTCCTTACAGCAATCTTTCTCGTCCTCGTTGAACTGACAGTCGACGAAATTGTCGCAGCGTTTCTTTGCATCGATGCAGGTGTTGGACATGGGACAAAGGAATTCAGTGGCCGTGCAGTTTCCTGTGTAGGAGCAAGGGTTGAGAAACCAGTCTTCACAGAACTCTCCAACTTACCGCAGTCGTCCTCGTCGGTGAAGTCTTCACAGTCGACCTTTCCGTCACAGATGAGCAAATTCAGTGGACCCTTAAAGAGAGCACCAGAACTTTGAGATCACAGTCAGGCCTGGTGTCCGCAACTCACCTTCAAGTACTGGCGACAGGAGCAACCTTCCTCGTCGGTGCCGTCCTCACAGTCGGGGATTCTGTCGCAGCGGTTGTTCACATCGATGATCTGGGGGATCCTGGAATGAGATTCAAGTGAGTTAAGACTGCTCGGCAAGGCTACTCGTCCTGGCGTACTTAGTGCACACGAACTTCTGCGACACGTTCTTTGGTATCGTCTTCGGTTGGACAGTTGGCGGGGCGTTCTCTGTTGCGTTCTCCCGCTTGTGAATCGACGTGGGACTCTCCGAGCTGGCGTCTGTCAGATCAGCCTTGAAATCTCCGAATCCAGTTGTAACTGTGGAAGCCTCCGTTACTGACGTAGTGTCGAGGAGTTCCTCGGAATTGTTCTTTAGCACCGTCGATTCTTTGGTGGATGGCGATGGAGGTGTGGACACAACTTCTTCCTCTGTAGTGGACTCAGATGCAACCATTTCTGTAGTCCTCCCTCTGGTTGTGGGGGCGGTGATAGTGGAGGACGGCATTAATGTTTCAGGTTCGTCAAAAGAGCCAAAGAACTTCCCGTGAGGTGCGAAGGACTCTGTCGTCACCTCGGCGCTGGTTGTTTCGACGGCAGTTGAAGTGGACTCACTGTCATCAGCTTGCTCTAAGGAAGAAGGATCCGTATCCCCTCCGCCATTAACCGCATCAGCAGGAGTTTCTTCAGTCGCCGCGTCACTAGCGCCTGTCGTTGATATTGCCCCTTCGGTGGTTTCAGATGGAAGGCTCGTCGTCGAATTGACAGCAGCTCCAACATCCGGAATGAAGTTGTAAACACACCCAACCTCGTCCTCACCACCCAGGCAATCCACATCGCGATCGCATCGCTTAGCATTCGAAATGCAACGCTTTCCACCCCAAATGCACACGAAACCGGGACACAATTGCTTCGGTTGCTCCCTGGGCAGATTTTCCGGCTGCAGGGCCATGGCAATCCAATCCAGGTACAGTGCCACCCGTGTGTACACGCCGAACTCCCCCGCTCGAGCACATCCGTTCCCGTGGCTTACAATTCCGGCCAGGTACCACTCCTTCTCGTTGGACACACTGCGGCAGTAGAGCGGCCCACCCGAGTCGCCCTGACAAGCATCACGCCCTCCAACCGCTTCACCCGCACATATGTCTTTGGCGTCCTGGTCGTCCTTCTCCGTGCATCGCTTCCGAATTGGCAAGTGGACCTCTCTCAGCGAATCACCTAATCAGAGGGAATGGAGGTGAACGTCAGTCAAACCAAGCACGCACTTCTGTGTACACATTGCGCACTCACTTCCTGGGCCCTTCTCGCGCACAGCACCCCAACCGACCACCGTGCATATGGTGTCCACCTCCGGGCCCAAGATCCAATCAGCGCCCATTGTCGTGCGGCCTTTGTCCGGCAGGCAAATCGGTTTCACCCACCTGTTGTACCGAAACGGTTTTTCCGTCCGCAGCAAGGCGATGTCGTTCTTCATGGTCCGGCGTTCGTACGCCTGATGCATCACCACGTGCGTGACGCGGTATATCTGTGTGGATGACGCGAAGCTCGAGCGCCGCAGAATCCCCGCACGCACTTCGTAGAAGTACTTCTGAAAGCCGATGGTGCAGTGGGCGGCGGTGATTACCTATTCAAGGAGTCGATCAGAAATGTGCACTCCGCCCCCTTGGTACTGACTGGTACTTACCCACTGTTCATCGAAAATCGTGCCTCCACAGTGGAAGTCGCCGTTCCGGTAGAGAGCCACCGTGAACGGCCATTGCAGTGGCTTGCTTTGCGAACCTCCCACTATGCGTCCTTTGTCGTCGTCGGCGGTGGTCCTTCGGCGACGCCTGCGAGATCGTATCAGCGGCGACGTGTTCTCCTGAATGACGCCGCACTGCGGCAGGGGACATCTGACATGCGCCGCATGATCTGTCAGCTCATCGCGCTCCCGCTTCTGGCACGACTGGGGAAAGTGGGCGTCGGCTAGGCGGTGTGGTTCGATGAATGGTCCTGGAAGCTCAGACTCTTGGAAAGTCACCAGTGGATCGCTGGCTAGTGTACCCAGTTCCTCAGCGCAGGCCTCGCGAGCCCACTTGAGGGGGTTGTTGCAGACGGGGTACCAAGTGCCCTGGTGGTTGCGGTAAAGGAACCCCACTGAGCTGGACGCCGCGTGTGACTGAAATGAAAGCACTCCGTCAGAGTGATCAGCGTGGACGGCGGTATCTTACCATGTGATGCGTCAGGTCGTTGACGATCAAGTTGCAGCCCATCTCGTCCCTGCCATTGATACAATTCCTGACGCCGTCACAGCGCTCCGTCGTCCCGTAGCACATGGCCAGCGTGGAACGGTTGGCTCGTTCGAACTCCTCGCTGTTGTCGTAGCACGAGTACATGAACTTATCGCAGCCGAAGCAGCCAATCTGTACAACGAGCGCGCTAAAGATCTTGTAAATGCATTGGAACTCGGTTTACGTACCTCATCCTCGCCGAGTGGGCAGTCCGGATATCCGTCGCAGATTCGGTCAGCTGGTATGCGGTTGCGACAGGTGCAGGCTGCTTCGTCACTGCCGTCCGAGCAGTCGACGGAGTTGTCGCACCATTTCCTCTCCGAAACGCACTCGTTGCCCCCATAACAGGGAACGTCACCCTCCATGGGGCACTGGAAGTGATCCTCCTGGCCGAGGTTCGATCCGTAAGCGTCGGGCATTTTGCTCCAGTAGGACGAGTAGACGGCGTCTATCGGCGATGAGTCGTTGCCGGATGAGTTGCGCAGCTTGAAGTTGGCGTTGGTGAATGCGCCGCTGGGCGTGTGCTTGTCAACGTTCTGCATGTAGGTGCAGAAGAACTGCTGTTGCTTCTGTTCCTGGAAGTGTGGAACTGCGCTCTTCGAGAAGATGTTGGGAATGTTTCCCTGTGACCTAGAAGGATAAATATGGGATGAGGTCTGTCCTGTGATTTTCTGCAGATTCTTACCCGCTAGCCGTTGGACTGGAATGTCCAAAAAAGTTTCCGTTGCCGTGCATATTCCCGAAGGAGGGCGGAATGATGAATATTCCGCCGTTGGAGCCAACGTTTGTGTTGCCCCCGTTACCGCCACCCATTCCCTGCATTCCAAAGAACGGTGACCAGAACGGCTGCATCATCATGCGAAAGCTTGCCGGGGTGATGTAGAAGCACACCGGTATGGAGGGTGAGCCAAAGTTCGGGTTGATAAGGAACTGTGCTGAGGCCTTCATGGTCTCACCAGTCACCGGAAACCCGGGCCCTCGGCTGGTGAATTGAACACTCGGGGAAGGAGTGATGTCCTCCTTTTTCTCAGGGACGGGGGTCACTTTGTTGCGGAACTGCCTCGCGAATTGCTCGCACAGGCTCATCAACTGGCGGTTTTCAACTAGTGGTGGAGGAGAGGCTTGAGTTCGTGGAAACTCGCCGGTGTTGGGAGTGGCGTTACCTGGGTAGGTTTGGTTTGTTGGCATCATCTTCGGGCCGAAATTGTCGATGTCTGCCTTCTCATAGGCGTTGGAGGCATCGATTTGAGTCTCATTTCTGGTGATTGGCTCCGTCGTGCCATTTTCGTATATCTGTCTCCACTCATCCTGCATCGCGGTGGTGTCTGATTCGTTCATTTGCGTGATAGGCTGCTCGTCTACCATGTTCTCCCTGCTGCTGGGGAAGTCAAGCGGGTGATCTAGATTGGCTTGAGGCTGATCCTTCTTCTTGACAGACGCTGGTGTCGGATTATCTGTTGCTGCTTCGACTTGAGATGGAACTTCCGTCATCTGGCTGCCTGCTTTGAGCGGGCAGTCCTTGGAGGGGGTCTTGTACTCGTAATTGGTTGAGCCACACTTGCCTCGGTAGGTAATCTTCACGTCACTTGTGTGATTTGTGATCGTCGTCTTGAAGTTCGGACTGAGTTTCTTGGTTCCGAAGGAACGCTGTGCATGGTCAGCATGCTCTGTGGTCTCACTTGGCGCAATAGGGGATGTAGATGAATTGTTGGACATGTCAACTGAGTTTGTAGTTTGGACAAGATCTGCTGTGGAATCAGTTTCCAGGGGACTGGTGACGACTTCAACCATGACGGTGGTATTTGTCATTTCTTGACTTGAGCTCGTGGACTCGTGGACAGGATCGGTCTCCAGAGGCTGGGTGAAGAGCTCAAACCTGTCGGTGGTATTTAGCATTTCTTGACTTCCGGTCGTGGACTCGTGGACAGGATCCGCTGTAAATTCACTTTCCATCGGACTGGTGACGACGCCAACCATGTCGGTGGTATTTGTCAATTCTTCACTTGCAGTCATGGAGTCATCGGTGGTTATGTCAACTCCACGAGAAAATGCTTGCGGGGTACTGATGTCTTCCACTCCCAGAGTTGAAAAGCTTACCGTCTCCTCTGAATCGTTCGTCGTGGAATGCTCACTCACCGTTGGTTTCAAAATCTCATAAAACTCCGTCGGAAGTCCTTCGGTTGTTGAATCATTCGCCGTGTCTGTGACCGCGTGCTGCGTTGTGTCGACTCTTTGGGTCGAAGGCATCATTTCAGGTGTCGAATCCCTTCCAGTGATTGCACTCGAATCGTCTTGTGCTGTGTCCGCCGTTGTGGTTGACGTTGACTGTGCTGACTCGAAAAGCTCTGTTGTAAAGGACTCCGTTGGAACTCTTTCCGTCGCAATTTCGATTGATTCAGGCGTTGTGCTGAAGTCTGTCTCGAGTTCATCCGGAGTCACAGTTTCACTGGAAGTGTCCACCACTATGGTACCGTTCTCCGTGCCAATGTCAATCATTTTTCCTTTTTTTCTTTTCAAGTCATCCTCAAAATCGCAACCATCACTGCACAAGCTCTCATCAGAGCTAGACTTCGTGTCGACTTTCAAGATCTTCTCCATCGATGCTGACCAAGAGAGCGGATGTCCATTGGGCACCTCACTGTCCCTCAAGATCTCCTTCATCTTTTCCATTTTCTCACTAATGTCCTTGGCGATCTTATACATTTTTTGGAACGTTTCCATGCACTCGCTGTGATTGGAGGCAATTTTTTTGCATTTCGCGTAGTCCTTCTGCAATTTCGAGAACTCGATCTTCGTGCGTTTGTTTCGAATTTTCGAGCTTATATCCACGAATTCCGACTCAAATGGACTGAGAACTGCTTGCTCGGAAGCTTCACGCTTGTGGCGAGTGCTATCCCTCTCCTGTTGTTCGCCAACAAAAGGCATTTCTTGATCTGTGCTGACTGAAAGACCCTTGGAATTTCTCTCAATTACGTCTGAAAAAGAACACTCTTGAAATTATCGCGAATGAATGTAGTTTCTGGTGAGTACCCTCTGATTCGAAAATGATTCCATAGTTGACTGCGGTGAATATGAGGACAGCGAGAGTGATCGAGGCGACGACGCTGATCCTAAACAGATTGTTGTTCCAACACTTCTTTCGAGCACGAACATCGTGCGATTCGTAATCTGTAAGAGGTTAAGGGTTGTGTGTAAAATGATTTTTGAACTTCTATGAAGGTTTTAGTTTAATGAGGAAAGGTCCTGGTTACGAGCTTCACACTGAAGAAATTCTCAACTCTACTTAATTCTGTCTCTCTTGGTCTGGAGCATGTTTCTCTCTGGCAGCTGGGAAGCTATCGATAGATACAAAGCCCCGCTACTCTCAGTACTATGATGCGTTTGAAAAACTTCTACCCAGACGCATAAGTTCAGTTGTGAAGAAATAAATAAGTGTAACAATTGGAAAAACATTCGAACGTAAACTCATTTGTTCAGTCGCATTTCTTAACACCTTTCCCAGCCTTTGAAAAAATTTGACACAAGCACGTATAAACCTTGTCACTTCTTGCCAGGAAAAAAATACAAAAATTTGAGAAAGCTTTTCACGTTCCAAACCTCGGTCGCAATAACTCTATCCTTGAAATATCCTGTTAATCTAAGTTTTCAGGGGTAAATTTCGAAGGAAAACAAACATAGAAGAGCACATTACGAAGGCTTGCATTTCCACTTACGAATCAAAGTGGTTCCAGTTGTTCAATTTGGACAACCCAAATTGAACAACTGGATCTACACCTCTTTCATAAGACCTATCTCTGTGGTTGCAGCGATTTGGAGAACCCTAGACAAAATGTCTATCCATAGTCCAATGACTAGAGAGCGTTGACACACAAAAGAAAACATCGAGAGCTTCTTAAAATTCATACGATCTTACACCTACTTTCTGTCAAGAGTGCAGCTAAGGCTAAAGGCAAATAGTCTTAAGTTCGGGCTCAACTAGTTCTGGGGTGTAACTGCCTTGAAGAGCATATTTGATGTTTGTATCCTAAAGTTACTGGGCAACATCTATACCGACGACTCTAAGCAGCCCGAAGGAGTTGGCTGGTATTTTCAACACCACTTACATCCAATGAACGTATTATTGGTTACTTAAGGTATATAGCATTACAGGCTGAGCTCAAGGTCGCTGAGCTCTTAATGTGGAGATGGACAGTCAAGACGTTCTTAAGGCCCTTAAAAACAACAACATAAAATCGAAAGGTGTTCTTCAGTGGTATGATTTTCTGCAGGAACTTTATAGATATTCAACGGTCTCCTTATACTCAGTTTCAGGTCACGAAGGAATTATTCGTAACGAAACTGCCGACAAATTAGTTAAGCTTGGCGTCTCGGATCTGGCAGACACTAAATACATTTGGCTACCTCATTATATAGAAAAGACAGAGTCTCATTAAAAACGATACGAGCTTCTTGCAAGGCTTCGGTTCTCCGGAAACGAATAGTACCCGCCCACTTTCCAGAGTGCAAAACAGTGTAGCTGTTGGGATGATTATGGGGAATTGTCTCTTAGATTTTCATACTCACAAACTTGAACTAATATCTACGGACATCTGTACGTACTGTTATGAGGAAAGTGTCAAGCTGAGGAATACCTACTCTGAAACTGCCCGACTGAACAGAATATCACTCGATCTGTATCGCTTTACACTCGGTAATTTCCACTTCTACGACTACTCAAACAGACCTACCTAACGTAACACAGATCTTCTTCTTTCCGGTTTGCTTGAAGGAGCTTGGAATAACACTGTATCGTGACAAGCGAAATACATGCATCGGCGTTTACAAGCTGCCACTTACTATAGATGCTGAAGAAAGTGCATTGCACTGCTTTCTCATCTCATTTCTTCTTCTTGTCTTCTTGGTTTTCTTTAAGCCATAAGAAACAAGGAGTCAAAAAAAAGCACTATGATTTGACTTCAGAAGGCTGCAATCCATACAGACATCCATTCCTCAACAGCTTTCTGAATTGAAAGAAAGAAGAAAAAAGCCCAAAGTTTGGTGTTCACAACAAAAGGCAACTCGTGCTTAGGTCTCTTCAGAACTACAGCACCAAGCAATGTAGAAAAACGTAAAGTATTGACAAGGAATCAAAATCTCAGATTTAAAATGCAACAAATCAAAACAGACCGTCGGCTGCTGACTTAGACTTTTGTGAAAGTAACATTTCTTAACGGTTATATCTTTCTCGTATAGCCGAAAATATGCGCGAAGTATAAGTTGCCTACATAAAGCTTTCCCGGTTCGGTGTGTGCATTGAACTTTAGGTCTCCTCCACTCATGAGGGAAAAAATCACATTCACAGCATTAGTGTAAAGGAAGTTAAGTCATTTTGTATGTGACCTCAATGATATGGTCGAAAAGTCTGTATCAGAGGACGGAAGTCATACTCCTGAAGATTTTCTATCTCCTATTATTACTAAATGAAGCCGAATGCAGGGTGACAAGCAACACGAAATTACAGATTCTCGGTAGCCTTTTTTCTTAAATTTGTTTGTCCACAGTACATGAACTATATTAGCTCGTCGAAACGAGCCAATGAAAAATAGCCCTCTATAGAAGAGAGCCTTCCACTTTCAGCTTCAAAATGAAGAAAGACCAAATCTCTATTGCAGTATGATTGACTAGAATCAGCGTGAAAATGGAGGGCTGCCTTAACTCAGACTTTTCATGGATCGTTGGACACATTAATTAACTAAGTATACATACGATGGATGTTATGACACACTGTACAGCTGATTTCAGTTAATGCGAATGGATTTATGAATCAGAGCAGCAACTCTTTCTCGTAATGAGTGTCATTCAGGTGTTGAGGAAACGTAACTGGAAGTAACAGCTTTCCCCCTGGAGCCAAGGGAGATCAAGAGCCTCTGGCCGCTTGTTTGGGTGGCCTGTGGAAGGCCCAATTGTAGAAGAGTCATGGTGGCTGTGGTTTAATACCTAAGATTGCCAGCATAACCGAGGTAAGTGTAACGTACTGACTGGACTGACTCGGTTCGCTTACCCGTTTGATGGGACCCGGGTGGTAACAGGAGACTGGCTGGGTGATCACATAAATAAATCACATAAATCTAAATCCCATACGAACGTACAACAGTCTCGGCTAAGAGTAGGAGATTTTTTTCACCGCAGCCGCTTTACGCAGGAGAGGCAGTTGGTAAACCTACCAAGCGCCGAAAATATAGTCCCTTACACTGTGAAATCCGTAAAGCACTAGATTGAGGTATGCTCATTCGTTGTGAAGGTTCATTTAGAACTTAGACATGCTGAAGCAGAAGGGTCTTCTCTCTAGAGCAGAGCGTGAGTCACTAACCATCCCAGCAAAGTAATATCTAACGGCAATGCCTTAGGGCAAGTGGTTGAAGTGTGCAGGGTGTGGATTAGTTCGTAGGCGTTTTCCCTAAATCGATTATCGCTGGCAGCTTGTGCTGCTAGTGGCTTCCAAAGATTACCACATCCTTGGACGCATCCCCAAAAACAGGAAACCCTGTAAACATTTGAAGTGTTGCAACATCACCACAGGGCCACCACAACGGCGCACTAGGAAACAAATTGTGTCCGCGTCGTTGGCAATGGGTTTAGAAAAATGGGCATAATTCAAAATTCCCCCCAGGACACGCGGCTACAAAGAACTTGTCCATGAAAAAAGTACATAATGAATAAAGTTAATCAATTTGTGGTGAGTGCTTAAATGAAGAGCCTCCATAGAGGCTGTAAGTCAAGTAAAACAAGTCCTACCACTTGGAAATTTCTTAAGACAAGTTAGTACTCTCCTAGAAGTATAGCAGAAAATACAAGCACTCAAACAGCACAATTGTGATCAGATTGCAATTCCCTGTCACACCCGCACTTCTCAATCTGTAAATTAATTTGCAGAAAAATATCTTACGCGTGCAAGGCAGTACTTTCTTTCTAGATGAAATCATCTTCCAAGCTCACTATTTCTGAACTCTAAAGAATTTTAAAAAAAAACGATGAACGCAGTAATTTGTT
Source organism: Eristalinus sepulchralis (assembly GCA_944738645.1). Taxonomy (NCBI): domain Eukaryota; kingdom Metazoa; phylum Arthropoda; class Insecta; order Diptera; family Syrphidae; genus Eristalinus; species Eristalinus sepulchralis. The sequence goes on along the minus strand of OX122885.1, from coordinate 30,352,736 downwards.
AAAGCCCAACGTATGACATTAACAAGATCTTTCCCAGATCAATGACATCAAATGTAAAGCGTCCTCAAAATTATGCAACTTCCTACACTTCCGCTGAGTCACACATATCGCATGCCTCGTCAGAGAATTTTCACACAAAGTCCAACGAAGTTCAGCGATGCAAATTTCACAAATAATGCAAACATCTATGTGTCGAAAACGTCGCTGTTCCAAATGAATTCCGAGAATCGGCACGCCCCTCCCTCTTACTGTGCACATTACCTTCGCCAAGTAGGATGTGAGTTTTTGCCGTCATCTTGCAATCTGACACTGAGCACTATTTTTAAAACATGAGTATGTTAATTCACTGAATTATATTCACTGGCACTTGCAATCCACTCCGGGAGTCTGAACCCAAAAAAGCAAAAGTCAGTCAAGGGGCTTCTGGTGATGATCACTCAACAAGTTAAAAATTCACTTTATCCGTGGTATCCGAGCACGATGTACCTTCGAACTGAGCCGCCACTTTACTGCGCTAAAAGCGTTCAATTGATTCCGAATCAGGGTTCGTTTTGATTGCAGAAATGGGGAACAGTCCAGCCTGGAAACCGACCCATATTTCTGTTGATTAATCAAAAATAGCTGAATTCGCGGAAAGTACCTTGAGCCAGCCGGTCGCGGGCGAGTGGTGGTCGGCTGGGCGATCGCGATGGCAGCAGCGTATGCCGGACGAATCTTGGATGCGGGGAGGCGGTGACTTTGGCAAAATACATTGACTTCTGGCAATGTGCGAAGGAAATGAATGAAATGAGTTTCGCAACTCACTTGGAAAACTGCGTTACGCAGCGCTCGACCTGGATCATGACCTATATGTGGTGTTGAGTTACAGTACTCTTGCAATTATTTGTGCGTGGAGGAAATTTTTGAAGTCGAATTTTTTCGCTAACTTTGGAATAATCGTGTGGGTAAAGTGTACTTTTGCATGGTGTTCTGGACATAAATTCAATTTTTCGAAAACCAGCTCAAAGTTGGCAAACGACTTGGCTTTTCGATGTCCGGACAAGCATTTGCAGTGGCACATGCCGCTTAAAGGAGACATGCGTCCTTAGGCTGCCTTGCTGGTTGGTTTTGTAGCTTCTGTGAGCTACTTTGAGCAAACGAGAGTCTCATTCTCCTTCCTCCTGAATTATTTCAAATGTTAGCCTGTTTCTAGACCTGCACAGGGAAAAGAGGGTTTTATTTAAGTAAACTCATTGCACACTATGGTGTTACACTGTGACCACTCAGATGCCTTGTACCATTCGTGCAAATGAAGAAAATGCTTTAGTTCTGTTCCGACAACGTCAGTGAGACTCGCCTATTTCACGATTGTCAGAAGCGTCCCTCCGATGCCTCTGTAGAGTTGTAGAGCAGACCATTTGTTCACTTTTTCTCTTTTCTTTGGTGCTAGGACGTCAAACAACTCGCCCTTACAGCGAACACAGTCTCTCTCCAACTGCGTCCAATTTCACACACCAAGTAGGGTGATGTCCTTCTACTCCTGTGTGCATTATTTCAACTAAGAACGCGCCTTGGTTCATATTTAAACAATTTTCGGACCGAAGCTGTGTTGTCCATGCGCTCTACATAACCCGTTCATCTGAAGTGTTGTGTCGGAAGACGCCTAAGTAGACATGTTGTGCCACCTAAAATACCTTTGATCACGCCTTTACGAGAATCGCGTGATCAAATAGAAATTGCTTATCCGGGATATTGATAGAAGAAGATTCAGCTGAGAAAAAATGTAATCTCCATTCGGCTTGACATGCGGCAGATTTTGTGAAGGGAAGGAGATTAACTACGAGGGGCGTTCAATATTTTCTCGCTATCGATATGAAGGAAAATGCGAAATTAATTTAAATTGTTTTTATTTTTCAATATAATCTCCCCTAACATCAATGCATTTGTTACATCTTGAGGTAAGCTTCTTTAAGCCCTCAAAAAAATAAATTTCGTCTTTCTCGCAAAATACCCATTTATTGCCGACTTGATCCGAAAATCTTTTCCCACGAAGACATTTTTTTCTTAAATCCGGAAACAGGAAATAATCACTAGGGGCACGGTCTGGACTAATAGGGTGCGTGTTGGATTTCTTCAAAACTACTATCTCGAGCAGCAGTCTTAGAAACTCGCGCCGTGTGAACAGGAGTGTTGTCATGTCATTGTGTGAATGTTACCAATTGAAAGCTTGGTGATCTCTGCCATCATTTTCACCTTTATTCGGGCATCCTCAAGAGCAAGTTTTTCGACTTCTTTGATGCTTTCTCCCGTACAAGCAGTAGCCGTGGCGCCGGAGCAAGGGTCGTCTTCAATGCTCTCTCTGTCTCTCTTGAACTCACTTGACCACTTTTTCACAGTTGATAATGAAGGTTCGGAACCCTGGCAAACAGCCACCATCTCTTCATGAATAGTTTTTTGACTTTTTCCTTGCATAGTGAGAAATCTAATTACAGCGCGATGCTCAATTTTCACCATCATCGTCTCAGTTGGCATTATGATTCTGTTTCACTGGAGATAAAACGCGAATTAATAACCACATTTATATGAAATTTTACATGAATGCACTTAAATAATAGTAGTACTTGATAACTTAGTCAATTTATATATACAACCGCAGCTTCACCCCGATACCCAGAATATATTGAACGCACCTCGTATCAAACAAATTTCTGCCACTGCTTCAATTCCCAAAACCAGTTCAGCCTTGCCAAGAACCCGTTGCCCAACATCACAGTCCCTCACTGTTCAAAGCCGACGTCACGTTTTCATGTCTGATGCTGAAACACAATCGAAGGACATTCTGTTGGTGTGACACAATTTTCCAAAACCCCAGTGCGAGAGTATGAATGCGGTGGTGTTTAAATATTTGCCTCTTCCTGGCTGTTGAACCGGTCGGCAGGATATTCCCATCGCCCCCCAAATCAATACGAAAACGCATGTACACATACAAGGCCGCACACATGCTCGCAAATGATTTAGTGATGATTGTGTGCGCATGCAGGAATGATGCTTCACGGTATTCCCCAAGGTTTTGGGGGCGGAGAAGTGACATCCTCATGGTCTTCCGCTTGCCCTGACTGTCGTCGTTTTGTCATGTAATTTGCATTATAGACACGTTTATGTCACATTACACGCATACATAAAGCAGAGCGGCGCAGAAACGCACGTAGTCACTTACTACACTCATGGCAATGACAAAGACGCGCCATGCCGCCAGCTCCCAGTGTGGCGTCTCTAACGAGTGTGGCATGTGAACGGCATGCCACTGTCAATGATAACGCAGATAGGGAGTGATTGTCGGTCAATGCTGGGGACGAGACGATGGAGATGAGGCTATGATCAAACTCAATCGTATGGATGGGGTGGATGGATGGATGGGGGGGGGGGGGGGTCATAGCCGGAACGGCTTTACAATTAAATGCGTTTGGGAGGAGGGACACATCGGGACGGATTGCCGGACAATAAGGTGAGCGAACAGAGACTTAATTCGAAACTATGCAAATGATTAAATCTGTAATGGGTTTTGGGATAAGCACACACATAATCGGATTAGTTGCGTGGAAGGATGCAAGAAATTAGGAGTCGCTTTGTGCAGCGCTTCTCAGAGGGTGGTCCTACACAGATTGACGAATGTTTCGCTGTGCAATTCAAGAAGCTACATAATGAGTAGCCTTCGCTATTATTTTGAAAGGCACTGTATGTGAATGTCTGCTCGGGTTCCTACTTTTTTTTTTAAAGAAAATTCTGTTCAAGATGTTGGTATACGGTTGATATATACTGAAGATATCGACGTCGACTTGGGTTAAGGGAGTGTCTTGGGTATACTTGCCAAGAAGCAATTTATTTTCTGTGACCAAAGACACAAAATATCGGTATTTCTGAGCCATGGACCTCATTTTTAAAATTAGAAGGAGTAACATGACGTCTCAGTCGACCCACCGCAAGCGGTCTTCAATCGGCTGCTGCGATGTTACAATCGTCCTGACCTGGAGCTTCCGTTGCCAATACAACGATACGTTCGTGATCAGGACGCTATTGGCAAATAAAATCTTACACATTTCAGAGCGAGTCATTGAAGGGAGTGGCGTGTTTAAGGAATGCCAGCGAAACCAAGGCGGCAGTTTGAATGATGGAGCATACTTCAAAATGCTGTAGTATTGATAGTTACGCCCTTTTAGAAGAAGAATTGGAGGATACTTGATGTTTCCTGAAGTATAGAGCACAAGGCAAGCGACAATATACCTGTGGTCACGGGAACAAAAACGTATTTGACCGAAAAATGAGTTTTAATGTACCTGTCTCAATGTAGGGGATTAAAGAAAAATTCTTTATTGTTCAAACATTTCTTTCTTCTCCAAAACATTCTCTATCTATTTAGTACTTTGCTGTATCTCATCTAACTTTCAATACAGCTACACATTGGCGAGACATTGACTGGGATAGGTTTTTCCATGTGGAAGAATAAATGGTGTTCAAAATTCGGATAAATACATTTTTGTCTGTCTGTCTTCCTCTTAGAAAATAAGCCTACAAGTGCCACTTAAAGGCTTTAGCGCTTTAGCTTGGCTTGTGTTTCTCAGAACCCAGCGGCTTCCTATTCTACGTAGCCGTCTGACAGGCCCACCTTTACTGACAAAAACCGACCATTACACTATCACTTTTAGGGGGCGCCTGAAGGTGGTGGTGCAATCAAAATGCACGATGTTAGTTGTGAGTCACACCTTAACGTCAAGTTTTTTGCTCAACTTAATTTGACATTTCCTTGGTTTCAGTGTTTGACAAATTCAATGGTGGTGTGGTACACAATTGAGCAGCCCATTAAGATTATTGAAGGCTCTAACGAAAATGGACGTGCATGTCTAAATGCATTTCGAGTGCTTCGTGATTTTTTTTCGGTCAGTATAATCGACCAAATGGTTTATTATAGAGAATGGCCACATTTAGGCAAACGAGAATCCACGAGTGATTGTTGAAAAGCAGATGCATCCACAAAGAGTGACTCCTTGGCGCGGTTTATGGCCCATGAAGCCACCACACCACCGATAACGGCACCACATCGGTTCGTACATCTTTGAAAATGAGCTCGGCCGGCCAACTACCGTGAATGGTGTTCACAATTGCGAGATGATAACGGACACCTTGTGGCAAAACTTGAGGATATGGACCTGTGCTTCCAAAGGGATGGTGCCACTTGCCACACAGCCAACGAAACAATGACTTTTTTGCGCTAGAAATTCACCTAAAAGATAATTCAGCACACTAATATGTGCTGAAAATATGGACCAGTGAATAAAGGTGTGCCGCCAAAGACAGAATCCTTCCATCTCCAAAATGCTGCAACAGCTTTGATCCGTTGAAAGCATGTCTTAAGTTCAATTAAGAACTAAGGAACTCTTGAGTTTCTCTTTGACTCTCCGATTTCCGTACTAGCTTGAGTGTCAAAGGTTTCACGAGTCTTTTCCTCAGTGAGTTTCTTCTTCTTCTGGCGCCGCTACAGTCCGGGGTGGACCTGGGCATCAACCAACATGATTCTCCAACCAGCACGATCTTTCGCCAACTGCCTCCAGCTGCGCACTCCAAGTTGGTTAAGGCCCTCTCCACTTGTGTACGCCACCTTAGCCTAGGCCGTCTTCTACTGCTTTGTTCCAATGGCTCAATTTCCTCTTGAGCCCAAAGAAACAGCGATTGCTAAGAGTGATTCTGCTTTTCCTCAGTAAGTTTGACGAAATTATTTTTCCCGTAGCCCAAGAGGGGTAATTTTTAAGATCTCACTTACTCTTGAACCGATGCTGAATTGTCAGTGGGGTTGCCTTTTTGAACTTCCCGAGCATTTCCTTCTTATGGTGTTCTGGATTTCACGATAGTCTTTTAATTAATACTTGCCAAAACCTTAAGCAATATTAAATCATTTTTGAAATTTGAATTGTTATCAAATTGATACGTGACAAGCTCAAAATATTAAACTTTTACCCCGAAGTAATTCTTCGCCCCATTTTTTGTCACAAAATCACTTCGTTTCGTTTGTGACAGCTATTACCCGTTGAATACACTCACTATTCATAAAAACATCGATTACTATGTACTGTATAAGGCATCTTTTGTTTCTTTATGCAAAAGGGAGTTGCTCTCATAAATTGCAAAAAGGGGCAATAAATGGTGTCACCAACATTTTTGAACAGTGCTACATTATTTCGTTTGGGATACTTCAAGATTGTGCACTAGGTCCTATCTTATTTAATATTTTATATCCGACATACTAATCACTAATGGATATACATCTTTTCCTCTCATCAAATACAAAAAAAAAAAAAAAACAGACTACACCAATGCTTTGAAATTAACTGAACCGAGCGTCTTATGCTGACCGTATCTAGTGCAGATTCAACTCTTCTCCCATCGTCTTATTGCATAAAAACAAAAGTTTAAGCGATCTTTAATCAATTGTCAAAATGGAATTGAAATATTTCCTATAAATCAACAAATTTGTGTGAGAGCGATTTAGTGTACAGTTGGGTGACCCATACAAAAATCGTTTGAATAATTTATGATCCTAATATTTTGCATACTAGGTGAATTATTCATTTGCCAGAAATAAAACCGCATTTATCCCCCGTTTAAAACAACTGTGTGAGAAATAAGCTTTTAAATAATAAATTAAATGTTGTCCTACACATGAAATAACGTCAATAGTGGGGTGGATGCAAAGTCGGGTCCCAGTATAAAAGGAAATAGCGTTCCCTAATAAGTTTGCTTTTGTAGCGCCAACAGGACAACGGGTGCAACACTAATTGACAAGTGGCCAAATAAACTGAACCAATGGCAAAGGTGGTCGCCGTGGCGTAGTGGTAAGTGCATCGACCGCGGCGCAGAAAGTCTGGGTTCGATCCCCGGACGGGACACCTAGCATTTTTTCACGGCACCACCTCTTTCGAGTTGCTGACAACACTCAAAGAGTCTATGGAAAGCTTCTCAAATCTCGCCGTTCGGAATCGGCAAAAAACTGTAGGTCCCTTCTACTCGTGAAGAACAATAGCATGCACAACACGAGTAGTTGTTGTAGAAGCTAGGCCCTGGTCCGTTATGGGCTGTAGTGCCACTCAGTTATTATTATTAATGGCAAAGGTCCGAGGCAATCCAACTGCTCAACCAAGTATTCCTCCAGCAAGCAAATCTTCTATTTGGGCAAGATACGCATGGGGAGGCTAATGAGCTTGCTCACTTATCTCTGAGGTTTTAACGTACTGAACCGTCTGATCCAAGACAAAGATTTTAGACTATGCCTTGAAGATATGCAAATATCTATCACAACGCCGGCTAAGGAAATGTTGTGCCTATTTCGGAAGAGGGTAATCAACTGAAATTTCACAGAAGAAGTGGTCTTCTGTGATCTTTAGGAGTTACTCCAACCACACGCATCTGTCGAGGAGTCGTAGCGAAAGCAGTTGGGTAATACAAAGGGAAAATGGCATTTCAAGATGATTTCGTTTGATTTTCAACGCATATAGGTAATTTATAATAATTGTGGACACAAGGGACCAGGGTCTAGCTTCTACAAGAACTACTCGTGTTGTGCGTGCTACAGTTCTCTCACGAGGAGAAGGGACCTACAGTTTATTTCCGACTCCGAATTTGAGAAGCTTTTCATAGACAATTGATACTCTCTGACTGTTGTCAGCAACTCGAAATATGTGGTGCCGTGAATAAACGCAAATGCATATTTAGGTACAATGTGAATATACAGTCAGCATCAAAAGTAAGTGTACGAGGTCTGTTCAAAAATAAGGTGAATTTTCATTTTTCTCAAAAAAAAATATTTATTTATTCATCAATTTCTACTTTGCTCCCCTTAATGTAACCCCCCTCAGATGTATTAAACTTGTGCCAGCTTTTTTTTTTTTTTTTTTTTATAATTGGCGCGCGCTAAAGGGGTTACGACTACCCTTAAGTGACCGGATTTAAGTCACAGCACAGGCCGAAGGTATAGAGGAAGAGAGGGAGAGGAGGTACCGGTGCACATTGGTTTTAAATGTCTGTAGATTGTAATGAGAGGGGAATATTGAGCTGGGAAGAGCATTCCATATTCGTGTGGTGCGGCTAAAGAACGAGTCTCTATACTTAACTGTACGTCCGAAGGTGGGCTTAAGGGTGAACTGATGAGCATTCCTTGCGAGGCGTGTATTGCGGGTGAATTTTTGAAGGGGAGGAATGCAGCTGGCTAATTCGTTTGAGCATTTATTATTGAAATAGCGATAAAACAGTGACAGAGACGCGACATTACGTCGGTGTTCTAACGAGTCAATCGACTTCGCAATATTGTTGTCTCCTATAAGTTTTATCGCTCGCTTTTGGATTCTATCCAGTAGGTGTAGGGAGGTATTGGGAGCACCAGACCAGATAGGAGCGTTATACTCGAGCTTAGAATGGATGTAGGCCTTGTAAATTGTAGCCAGATCAGAGGGGGTAAAGTATTTTTTGCATCGTTTTAGGAAACCTAGACATTTCGCAGCATTTTTGGCGACCTCATGTATGTGATCGTTCCAACTAAGTGTTGAGTTGATACGCATACCGAGGATGGAAAGTTTTTCGGTTTCAACAACGCAGGTGCCGTCCATGGATAACAGCTGGTTATTTTGGGAACGCTTGAGTGACAGTTGACAGCACTGAGTTTTGGAAGCATTAAATTTCACTCTATTTCTTGTACCCCAAGCGATTATGCTGTCAAGATCGGAATTTAATGTGCTTGACATACGCCGCCGTTCCAAGTCTACGGCCGAAGTACAGGGACGTGAGCCAAGGAACGAATATGAGAAGCTGAGGGTACTGTCATCAGCAAAGGAGTGAATAGGATTAGAAGTAGCAGACAAGAGATCATTTATGAAAATGAAAAAGAGTGTCGGAGACAGAACGGAGCCCTGGGGAACACCAGCATTAATATGGTGGATATCAGACTTGAACCCATCCAGCACGACTTGTATTGAACGGTTCGAAAGGTAATTTCTAATCCATTGAAGAAGAGACTTATCGATTCCATAAGGACGCATTTTCGACAAGAGAGCCTGATGCCAGACTCTGTCAAATGCTTTTGAAATATCAAGCGCAACGATCTTGCTTTCTCCAACATTGTGCAAAGATTGGTTCCACTTTTCGGTGAGATATGCCATCAGATCACCAGTGGACCTGTTGCTGCGGAAGCCGTACTGCCGGTCATTAAGAAGCTTCCGGGATTCAAGATATTTCACAAGCTGACGATTTATCAGCGTTTCCATGACCTTGGAAAGAAGGGACGTAAGTGCTATGGGTCGGTAGGAGGTGGGTGACGAAGATTCCCCTTTTTTAGGGACGGGCTGGACAAATGCTGTTTTCCACTTACTCGGAAAGAGCCCTAAAGAGTAGGATAGATGGATAAGCTTACGCAGTGGTTTTGCCAGCGTTGAAGAACACCTCTTCAGAAGAACAGGGGGTATACCATCCGGGCCAGCGGATTTGTGCACGTTAAGATCTTTGAGGACTCTTGCAACTGTACGAGTGCGAAAGTGGATCTGTCCCATGGAAAAATTTACGCTCTCAAGCACAGGTGGAGACAAAGCACAATCTGGAAGCGTTGAGCTAGCTGCGAAGTGAGCAGCAAGCAGATTTGCTTTGTCCAAAGAGTTGACAGCTGGAATGTCATTGTGAATAAGCGTCGGAATTGAAGACGAGGCTGTGTTTCTAATGTTTTTCACAAAAGACCAAAAGTTTTTGCTATCCTTGGGACATTGTAGCACTTTTTGCCTCAACTTTTGGTCGTAGGAAAATTTCACACGTCTTAATAGTGAATTGCAGTCATTACGGGCCCGTTTAAACTTCTTCCGGTTTTCCTCAGAAGGGTTGGCTTTATAAATCCGGAAACTCATCTTTCTTAACCTGATAGCCTCTTTGCAGCTCAAGTCATACCATGCATTTGCCAGCTTTTTTTGGAATCCTCGAAGCAGTTCTGTCTCTCTCAGCGAATCGTCTCAAAACCCCATCCTTTCATGAGTTTTTTCAATCTTGGGAACGGGAGAAAGTCGCATGGGTCAAATTTGGTGAATACGGTGGCTGAGGCATGATTACGGAGTTGACCAAAAAAATTACGAACAAGCAAAAGCAAATTCTGTAATTTTAGACCGAAATTCGCTGCCATACACTTCGTGCCCAAAATTTCCAAAAAAAAACTGCATGGAAAATATGCAACCTTCTTGAAAAGCTTGCACCTTACAAGTGGCATTCTTTTTGACTCAGAGTACACTCACCGTATGCCACTGTCAACATTTAATGTGTTTTCAGCACTTTATTCCATTTTTTACAAAAAAAAAATTCAAATTCTTTGATTAATTTATTTTGACATCAGAAAATTGCCGAACACGCAAAAGACGTCAAACTTTTATGCCTCTCACAAACAAAAGAAATATGCTAATATAACACACAATAAGTCCTGGAACATATAGGGGGCGCCACTAACCAAAAATATTCATTTAATATTTTTTTTTGTTAGTGGCGCCCCCTATATGACCCGGTACTTATTGAGTGATTCATACGGCTGAAACTGTAAACATTTGTTCGAGATGGGTGTACCAACATAACAAAAACAAAGGTAATCCAATATGCGAAATTTGAAAATTCAACTTAGACGTTGAACCGACCTCGTCCATGCCCATTTACGGCGGCGAGTTAGTCTGAAGTTGTCACCAGCGGCTCCAAAGTTTCAAATTTATAAATGCCCTCTCGCGGTTATATTGTTGCAATAAATTCAGAAAAAAAAAGAAACCCAACCCATCCCCCTCACCAACACACACATACACCCGTGCGCACTCGATTGGAATATGCACTCGTACACATTCCATTATAACTTTAAACGAATTCATTACTAAATACCGCCGATGCCACAGCCCCAAACAGCAGCGATTTCACAGAAATCAACAAACAAAACATTAATTAACATTAAAACATCGCTCCCGACCTGGGGCAACCCCTGCCCAGCGATTCCACATTTCGACTACCCCCGAAGTCAAACTCTTCGCAGTTGCACAGTAGTCACGCTCACCTGTGTGTAGGTAAATAAATAAATTGCCGATATGAGAGCTGTCACATCCTCACAAACGCATTTGGCTGCGCCTGCTTGTGTGCAGGTGGGTGGACGCATGGCACATCTATCATGACAGCTAGAGCAATGCATTTTCACATCATCAAATGAGCTGCTTTAAATGTTCTGCTCATTTTATTGGCAGTCCCTTCTGCGCCCCGTGCCGTGTATTGTTCGGAATGAAAGCCGACGGCTCTCTCATTCCTCCGATACAGATCACACACATGTGTACACAGTTGTGCAGAGGCAGTAAGTGCGTTTAAATTAAGCCAGCATGGTTTGTGTCCATACCTAGTCCCTCCTCCTGCCCTGCAGGGGAGTAGATTATCGCATAAGCCAACATGTGTTGTAGCTTGATGCACTGAAAGAAAATATCTGTTCAACTGGTGTACACGAGCATCTTGATCGGCATTCAGAAGGATGCGCAGACAGAGGGGGGGTTCAACTAAATCCCACGATGATAATTGTAAATAAAATAAAAAGTGTTTAGAGAATTTTTTTTATTATAAGATATTTAGAAGGATGTGTGAACCAAACATTCGACTTGTCACGGATTCGATGGCATACCTCTATCCGATGGTCTATATTTTCAATGGGTCTGAGGTCCAATGTGGTTAATGTGCCGAATTGTTTCATACTTTAGCTTTTGACTTGTGCTTGGCTTATTTGCGGACAGTTTTTCTTTTAAATATCCCCAAATCAAATCAAATCACATGATTGTGGCGGCCAATTAACATCGCCATGACGTTAGAGGACACAGTCATTGAATTTCTTGCGCAAAAGAGTCATTCTGTCATTGGTTGTGTGGCAAGTGACACCATATCCTCAATTTCTGGTCAGAAGATGTCCGTTATCATCTCGCGATTGTGAACACCATTTACGATAGCTGGCCGGCCGAGCTCATTTTCAAAGAAATACGGCCCGGCGACGCCACCAGCCCATAAAGTCACTCTTTGTGGATGCATCAGCTTTTCAACAATCACTCGTGGATTCTCATTTGTCGAAATGCGACAATTCTCCTTCTTAACGAAATCACGGGGGAAAGTGTGACTCGTCGCTGAAGATGACTTTTTTTTTCTAGAGTAACCATTCATTTCTGTTTGTTCAACCAAACATTCGGCGTATTGACGACGCTTGAAATGACCTTGACAACGGCTTCAGTTCTTGAGGCAATTGAAATTTGTAAATTCAAATTTGTAGATTCAAAATGAGTCAATTGAAATTCAGTCTTTATTCAAAAGTCGCATCAATGATGTTGTGTGGATGTTCAATTGTTGGCCATGAGAACAAGTCCAGATTGACGGTTCGGACAACTACTCATGTTGTGTGTTCTACTGTTCTCTCACGAGTGAGAAGGACCTTCAGTTTTTTGCCGACTCCGAACGGCGAGATTTAAGAAGCTTTTTATAGACAATTGATACTTTTTGTGTATTGTCAGCAACTCGAAAGAGATGGGCCGTGAAAAAAAAAATTCGAAGTGTCCCGTCCGGAAACGGGCGGGTGGATGCACTTACCCACTACGCCACGGCGACCACAGACTACGGCTCGGATTACGTTTACCAAAAAACTTGACGTTATTCGTTATTTTGCAATGCCCACACCTACGCAGCAAATTTTGGTAAAATTGACAAAACATGTTTTCTTATACGAGTATTTTTATGGTTCCGTTCATACAAAGAAACCTTTGTAATTTCTGTGTTTTCGTCTACATGTCTTTTGTCTCTCATTTCATATGTCCTAGATTCATAAAGCGATTTAACTGAAATATTAAGAGAAGACGCATGATAATTAGGGGATCGTTTGGAAGTGTATAAGAAGTTGGGGAACACTTTTGAAATAAAGGTTCCATAGCTGAATTTTCAATTTGATGAACGGACTCTCCCTTTCGATTTTTTGCTCTTCATTAAATGATTCAGATTCAGGATTTAGTTCAAATATGCGCCGTTTTGTTCGATAATCTGTAGCGCTTTGTACATAGCCGGAAAATTCAAAAGACAAAAAGTTGGAAGGGAGATATTTGACCTTATATAAAGCTCTTTATTTAGAAAAAGGTGTATTGCCGCATCAGTTTCTACACCAATGCAGGTACAAATTTGAAAAAAAAAATTCGCTGAACAGAAATTATTTCAAACACTCAGGCTTCATTAGTTTTAAAGCTATCTACCAAAAACTATTAAGTACTAACATCGACAATCACCATAAACATTGAAAATCTAGAAATGCAGTTGGGAGAACATATTTCGCCAAGAAATCATTCTATTGCAGTGTTACTCGTCAGATTTTAATTCCTTTTGCTTACTAACTCAAGCCGTAACATGCCTATTTACTTACTTAAGTATGTCCTTTTACCTCTCGGCGTTTATAGGGCATCAATCACGTCATAGAAAAGAGAAGTACCTACACATAACAAAACATAAGAAAGTTCATCGCGCGCATCTTCCATTTTATGGTCAGTTCATTTTTGGCTCAATGGGAACGTAAATAAGCAGAATTGTGGATTTTTAAGTGAATATCAACCAGAAGCATTGCAAGAGCTACCAATGTATCCAGAAAAAGTCACATTTTGGTGCGGTTTATGGGCTGGCGGCATTATTGGACCGTACTTCTTCAAAGATGATGCGAATCGTAACGTAACTGTGAATGGTGAGCACTGCCGTGAGATGGTATCCAACTTTTTTTTGCCCAAAATGCAAGAACTTGACTTGCATGACATGTGGTTTCAGCAAGAAGGTGCCACATGCCACACAGCACGCGCAACAATGGACTTATTGAGCGGCACGTTCGGGACCGGTAAATTGGCCGCCTAGATCGTGTGCTTTAACGCCTTGAGACAATTTTTTGTGGGGTTCCCGCTTCAATTGACGTATTTGAAGACAACATTAATGCTCGTGAGATACCGGCCGAAATGTTGGAAAGAGTATGCCAAAATTGAACTAAGCGGATGGACCATTTGAAGCGCAGTCAGGGTCAACATTTGCATGAAATAATCTTCAAACATTAAATTATATGTGCCGTACTATCGATTCAAATAAAGATTTGTGTTGTTGAATTTTGTGTTTTTTTTTGAAAAACTTTCCTATAGCTTTTAAAAAAAATCACCCTTTACTTCTTGTACGAGTTGAATTGACAAATGTAACTGCGAAAAGTGGATTTTGAAGCCGACCTGTGAAATAAGTATAAGCGAATATCTCTCTTTTGCCCATTTATTTGATTAATTTAAGGACTTGTTCTTTGCCTTTGGAAATTCTACGATTCTCTAGATGGGATTTCTTTTAAGCGTCTTCTCTTGGCACTTGCATGACTTTTGTCTCAAGTGTGGAGGGCGCCTTGGTCTTGTCTCCCTACATTACTGACTTCAGTTATACTCATTGAGTTAGTTGCAATAGTTCTTCGTCGCTACACTGCACAGCCAGAAACGCTTATATGGAATATGTACATTCCCACTGTCACCCAAATTTTCCACGACCTTGTTTATTGTTTCGGGCTGAAGTTCACGGCTGGATTGAATGATATTGGTCTTAAGTGCTTGAATCATTTCCGGATTGGTGGCAAATTACTGGTGCATCATTATTCCTTACAAAAAGATTTCCAATGGAATCAAATCGTAGCACCGAGGCAGTCAGTAGATATCGTAAAGACGGATAGTAGCAAGATTTAGGAATTTGGTGCGCAAAAGACCGATACTGGCATGGGCTGTTTGGCATGGCATGGCCGTTGAAATTCAAAATTTAAAAAAAAGTCGACTTGTATGACATTGTAACACCCACCAAACTTGTTCCCAGCTTCATTTTGCAAGAAAAAGGGTTGAATGATCCCACCACTCCACAAAATCACAAAGGCCTTGGCTTCTGGACCATACCTCTCGGATTTCTCGATCCCCAGATGTGGCCATTCTGTTTGTTACCACAGGAGCCGAGATAAAAATGAGCCTCTTCAGTACTTGGACTACGCAACACTCGTTCGGAAAAAAGTTTTCAATATTTCTCAATGTCGCCCAAAGATAAAGTGACTCATTTCATTCCGCGGATACTGATTTTTTCTCAAGCTTTCAAGCGGGAAGCATATAATCCATACACCCTGTGTATAATTCAATTCTGGCATCAGGCAAAAATCTTACAGCAGACTGAAGCGGGGTTGTAGCAGGAGCACTGCATGCGCCTTCCACCCCACATACTTCTCCAATTTTTGCTCTTCGCGACCTTAGAAACTTCTATATTTTGGCCTTTCCGGAACTTGAGCATTATTGGATAATGGCCCCAACCCAACTGCGAAGAAGAGCAGTTAATTGACAAACCACGTTCCGCATTTTTTCCAATGCCCAAGAACCGATGTTAACCCATTTTTGAAATCCAACATTTTTCCCCTCTAAAATTGATGGTTCGTTGTGAGATTTATGGTTCGCCTAGAGACCTCCCAACATGCATCGTGACCAAACTGGGCTCAATCTGATGGAGTCTTAATTTTAAAATCTAAGTGTTAGCAAATTGCCATCGTTCCATATTCATTACAGCCACTGGAAATGAATTCTTATGCTTTTTGTTGAACCCTGTGCCTTATATTTCATGCAACGCCTTTCGTTGGAACTTTAATTTATTTCGTTCCGTGTGGTTAACCAAATTTAACTTGTTACTGTGTCGTATGTGTAACATAAAATAATGCGTTTGTTTCCGAGAGTGTGAGCACATATGTACGCACACGTTAAATTGCATGTCTGCCAGGCCTCACATCGTCACATAATGCCCATTGTCTGCACCTTTTGTGGTCACACCCCACACAGAGGACGGATATAATTTTCAATTTAACCTTGCCGTCAACTCGTCAGCAAAGTGGTCGCGGAACCATCCCCATTCGTTCCACATTCGACCGTTTTTCATCCGCCGCCGATCGTCCTCGTATATAAACAATAATTTTCATTTTACGAAAATTCAATATTGTAGTCGAAAGTGTAATTAAATTAAATCTGTCATGGTGGCGCTGGGGGGTGGCCTTATGTTACCGTCCCAGCAGCGTTGTTCTGTGTGTATGGAACGGTAAGTTTTCGCAGATTGCAGCCAATGGTTCGCGTCAACGGTTCAATGAATTCATGAATACATATTTTTTAATTATTTTGTTCGGAAATAATTTGGTAAAAAAATTGAAGGAATATTGAGCAAAAATGTGTGAATTTACATAGTTCTCGTTTTCTTGCCTATATTGCTTTTCCTCAGACTGCAAAATATGGATAAAGTTCGAAAATATATACTTTTCGAGTGCTTCAAAGCTAACCTACCGAGTTGTTGAGTTCTTTTGGACCTTTGCAAACTTATAGAAGCAATTGCTCTCTTGAATTTCAATATTTTACAATATATGTTATAAGATCTAAATCAAAAAATGAAGTCTGAATGCATAGCATTATCCAGAGTGAGGGCCACTTCCTTTTTGTTGGCCCATTCTGATTGCTATATCTGTCTTGATTTTTTTAAACAACAAGACAAGTTGTGGACAGTGGACGAACGTATTGACCGCTTCGTTCTACGAGCTCATACTAAACAATTCCCTTTCAGTCCCACCAAAAATTCCACATAGTGTAGCCTGCAGTCAATTCAGGCCTTAAAGTCGCTTGAGATCATCGGTTTTTGACCATGATCATTTTGAATCCATTAATCCTTTAAGAATTGTCCGGTCGGTTACATCAGGTGTTTCTGATGGATAATTGGTCTATGAAATTACTTTCTGTAAATGCATCTATGATCCAAATATCAATCGTTAAGTAGCCTGCTTAAAGATCGTCATACGGTTAATGTTTAATGCCTCGTCTATCTCCTGAAAGCTGCCTATCTTGTTCTGTTACTTACAAAATTGCATCGATTCTTTCAGTTAAAGGCCCAGCAGAGCAAGGGGTGTATTTATATCGAAATTTCCAGAACGGGACGAAACAAACTACTGTTGGGTTTGGCGTTCTGTAATCTCCGTAAGAAAATATAGCCTGACATGTAACCTTTTCGAACACGTATTCATTTAATACAAACAAAATAATGTTTTTTTAATGGGTGTCGAAACGTTCGCCTTTTTGCCAGAAATAGAACAACAATTCCCTATCGGTTTTGGAATTGAATGTTTATTTTCTGAAATAATATATTATAATTAGATACAATAAGTTTCTTAAATTTTTACCTTTTGGCAACTTAACCGGCTTGCAAACGTTTTCAACGATACTGTGATGAAATTGAGCAGAAAATTTGTATTTATACTCATTTGTTACTATGGCTACGTCGAAAACGCCTACTTGCAAACCAATTAAACAACCAATCACAATGTAGTTGCTTTTGTAGGTTACTTTTTTACTTTCAAATTCAAATATTTTTCACAAGTGATTTTTTTTAAAAAGACATTATTCAACATTCCACCCCCCGTGAAGCGATTGAATCTTGATGAAGAGCTTCACTCACTTTTAATACTGCAATTTTTACAGCTGGTCTACGATATATTCCTGACGAAGTTTTTACGTGAGCGCATCGAACCTGTCCATCGCGTCCTGGAAACACAGCGACAATCCTTCCACGCAGCCATTGACTTCTGGGTACATCAGAATCACACACTAACACCAGATCCCCGACTTTTATCGGTGGCGTTTCTTTAAACCACTTGCAGCGTTTTGTCAACAGAGGGAGATATTCCCGTATCCACCTTTTCCAAAACATATTCTTAAGTTGTTGAGTAATTCTCCATTGTTTTCTCAAGCAAAGCATTTTCTCATCTTCAGGTCCTGGGGTTTGCGTTGAATTTAGGGATCCTAGGAGGAAGTGGTTTGGAGTAAGTGGTTCTTCATCTTCAGTTGAGACTGGTATGTGTGTCAAGGGACGACTGTTTACGATATTTTCTGCTTCAATCAGTGCACTTTGTAATGTTTCTAATTTTGGAGCCTTTTCTTTTAGTATTGAAGACAAAACACGTTTAATAGATTGGACGAGTCTCTCCCAACACCCACCAGCATGGGGATTTAACGGACAATTAAATACCCACTGAATACCTCTCGAAGAGAGCTCTGCCTTCAATGCTTCTTCATCAAAAATAGTATTGTTGCATAATACCTTTCTAGTGCCGATGAAATTGCTTCCGTTATCACTTCTTATTCGTAGTGGGACTCCTCGTCTATTTACAAAGTTGCGTATACAAAGTAAGCAGGAGTCTGAAGATAAATCAGTCGCGATTTCGATATGTACTGCTCTAATTGTAAGGCACGTAAAGAGAGCGATCCAACGTTTTTCATTACGACGGCCAATTGTAATTGTAACAGGACCAAAATAGTCGAGACCAGTGTAAGTAAATGGCCTAACAAATGGTGTAAGACGGTCTTCCGGTAGTTGACCCATTATTGGCGGCATAGGCTTCGCGCTACGAATTTGACAAAGTTGACATTTTGTTCTTGCTTGCTTAACAGCAGTTCGTATTGCTGGTATCCAAAATCGCTGTCTAATTTCATTTACAATAGTGTCATCATTCTGATGTCGAAAGCGTCGATGAAAATGATCCACAATTAAATTCGTAACGTTATGGTTTCTTGGCAAAATAATCGGTCTTCTGACACTAAATGGTACTGTCCTAGCAGCATCTATTCGCCCCTTTACACGTAATAGCCCATATTCATCAAGATAAGGCGTTAAACTGAGAATTTTACTATCTTCATTAATTGGCAATTGAAGTCGAAGCCTTTCGATGTCGTCAGGAAATGCATCCCTTTGTGCCTGTTTACATATTAATTGTTCAGCGTTATTGATCTCAAGTACTGACAATTCGCCCTTGTGTGTACAATTGCGTTTACATTTAATAATGAAACGCTGTACCCAGGCTATGGTCCTGCATAGCTTTAAAAAATTTCCAAATCTTGAGTCATCGAATAGGTGCTCAATAACATTTCTTAATGTTAGTAAACATTTTGTACGAAGTTCTTCTGCTACTTTATAATCAGCAATATCTGACGGCATTTTGGGCCATTCGATTTCATTGAGCTTGAGGAAGTCTGGTCCATGCAACCATTTGTTTTCTATTTGAAAATGGGAAGGAAATCGAGGCCTCGTTGCTTCATCTGCCGGGTTCAGTTTAGAAGGCACCCATCGCCATTGCTTAGTCCGACTACTCTCGAGTATCTCTGCAATTCGGTAAGCCACGAATTCTTTATGGCGCCGTGGATCAGATCTAAGCCAATGTAGAACCGTCTTGGAGTCACTCCAAAAAATACTGTCTTCAAAGTGAATTTCGTGGTTTTGAACGACGGAATTATATACACGAATTCCTAAAACAGCAGCTGAAAGTTCTAATCGTGGTATAGATAAAAGTTTCTTTGGGCTACCTCTTGTTTTTCCACACACGAACGAAACATATACTTGTCCCTCATATTCAAAACGAAGATAGGTCACGGCACTAAAAGCTTCTCCACTGGCGTCGACGAAAGTGTGGAGCTCAACTCTTTTCGCGTTAGCTAAATAGCTACTGTGGCATCTTGGAATCTTTAATTGTGTCAATATTGGAAGCTCCATTTTCCATTGCTTCCATTGAACAAAATACTCATCTGGTATAGCTTCGTCCCATTCTACACCAAAACGCCAGATTAAACTTAACAGCAACTTTATGGGAAGAACAAAATTCGCGATCATACCAAATGGATCGAAAATTGACATGGCAATACTTAGAAATTGTCTTTTTGTAGGGCATTTATCAAGGGCAATTATTTCTGGCTTCACACGTGTGAAGCATAAGCGGAATATAAATACGTCTTCGGTACTGTTCCAGTGCATCCCTAGTATCTTATCGCTCATTATTTCTGTTCCACCGCTTATATCAATTAATTTGGGAATTGTGTCCGACGCCTTGGGTCCAGATATCTTTTCAAGGACTTCCAATGAATTTGATGCAAAATTTCGTAGCTCGAAACCACCTTGTCGGTGTATATCAATCACGGCGTTAGTGACATAAATAGCATCCAAAGCGTTTTGAAAACTGTCTACATAATCGTCTACGTAATGATGACAAGTAATGGCTTTTACTGCTCTTGGATGTTCTTTCTCGAATCTTAGAGCATTAAGATTCTTAACATAATTAGCAGAACAGGGAGAACAACTGGCACCGAATATCATAGCCTTCATTACACATGCTTGAATCGGTTGGTCTTCGCTTTCACGCCATAAGAACCGCTGTGAATCTTGATCTTCTGGCTGTATGAGTATCTGGTGGAACATTTGTTTTATGTCTCCTACCACTGCTATCTTTCCTATTCGAAAATTATAGAGTACCTTTAATAGCGGCACATAGTCATCTATTCCCTTTAATAAAAATGAATTAAGAGAAGTTCCATCGACTTCTGCTGCCGCATCGAAAACCAAACGAACTTTTCCAGGTTTATTAGGGTTGGTTACGCCAAAATGAGGTAGATACCACGTGCGAGATGTATGCATTTCTGTTTCTGTTTTTGTTAACTTCCTGGCATATTCATTTTGGAAGTAACTTGCCACAATACTTTTATATTGACATGCAAATTCTGGCTCTTTACGCATTTTTGCTTCTAAGCTTAACAATCTTTTCTTAGCAAGTGAATAACTGTCTGGAAGTTTTACATTGTCTTCTTTCCATAATAACCCAGTCTGGTATCGATTGCCAATTCTTACTGTAGTTGATGATAATAGATGCAAGGTACGCTTATCTTTCTCGCAAATTATATTTTTTGTGGGTTTCACTACCCCTAAATTATCAATATTAAAATATTCATTTATAAGGCGATTAAAGTGCAGATCTTGTTCTCGTCTGCTACACAAGATTGGGTCTTGTGGGTTTGAGGGTCTCGACGTTTTTCCATATACTATCCATCCGAGTTTTGTGTATGCTATAATTGGCCCGTTTGAACATTGAAATACTTCGATTGGAAAACCTAAATCGCTATTATCTAATCCAATGAGAATCTCCAGTTTAGCATCTTTATAACTTATCAATGAGCAGACAGGATGATTCTTTGAACACATTTCTGAGTACTTAACTGTCTGAATAGGCAAATTCAGGTCATCAACAGTTTGTACATTATCAATTTTGTACTTTTTTGCTGTATCTTGGTCTCCACTAATCTCAGTTTGAACAATATACGATTTCTTTTGTATTGTCGCACTACCAAACCATTTGACATTCAACGTATTGGGTCGTCTTTTTAACTGAAGGCGCTCGGCAAGATCTTGGCTCATAATAGTGATTGAAGATCCCTCATCAAATAAAGCATAGGTTTTTATTTCTATATCTCCATTATAAACTCTTACTGGAACTATACGAAAAATAACCTCTGGATGTCTTTCAATGCAATTAAGAAGAGGTTTTGGAACAGGGATCTTTGTATCACGTATCTTACGGTTTTCGTCATGCAAAGATTTGTGATGCTTTCTGTTGCAACCATTTATTCCGCATGGATTTCGATTTTTACATGCACGTAGCGCGTGTCCAAATTTTAAACAACTAAAGCACAACTTATTTGTCTTCAGAAACTCCCATTTGGCAGGAAGGCTTAATTCGGCATATCGCTTGCATTCATTAACTTTATGAAGGCTTTCTTTACAATAAGGACATTCCTTTTTTATTATGGCAGCGGACCTTGAATCTTCCGTTACATGCAGAATGTTTTCTCTATTAAATTTCTTTTCATATTTCACTTGCGTAGAGCTATGATGTAAGGTAGTAGTTGTTGCAACGCTTATAAGTCTAGCTAAGCGAGTCAACCATTCATTAAATGATTTAATGGTTGCAAATGGTTGAATAGACAAACTGTGTTGCGTCCAGTCCAACTTCTTACTTACTGGTAATTTATTGACAAGCTCTTCCAAAAGCATATTATTGGTCATATAACGAAACATTCCGCTAGACTCTAAAAAATTTGAAAAGTTTTGTATTTTTGTTGCATATGGTATTATTTGCTCTAATTTGTCTTCAGGAATTTGGCGAATCATTCTTATCTTTTTCAATTGACTCTCAATCAAACATTCTGGACGGCCGTAGCGAAACTCAAGAGTAGCCATCACTTGATCGACGTTGTTAGGGTGTATTAGAAGTGATTCAACAACTTCCCTTGCTTCTCCCTTTATGCTCTTATCAAGCCGGAACATATTGTCTACCTTTGAATAATTTTGTATTCTAGTGGATTCAACATATGCCATGCAAAACTTAGGCCACTCCTCAGGTATTCCGTGAAATTCGGGAAGATCACGAATTTTTCTATAGCCGTGTTCTGCTAAAGTGGGTTGCTGACAAAATTGATTTGGCTGAGATGTTAACCTTTGCTGATAGTTCGACTGATATGGAGGGTAATTTGGCTGTTGATAAGTCGTTTGATACGAAGGTTGGTCGAGCAAAAATGTTGGAGTCATATTAACGGCGGTTGATGATTCGAGTGAAGGCAAAAATGTTGGGATCATAGTAGTATCTATTTGTTGATATTGAGACGCATTTGCCCATGAATACGTGAGGCATGCTTGCTGGTTACTAACTATTGGCAAAGATGCTACCGATGCAGATGGAAATTGAGTAATTACAAAATTATCAAAAGGATCTTTTGCGATTGATGTATTGGTTGTTGATGTTGTAACAGATGCGATCGTTGGTGTGGTTGTAAAGCTACTAATAGAAACATTGGTTACCTGTTTTGGCACTGTTGACATGACCTCAATGCTTCCTTGCCCAGTTTGTATTTTAAGTTGTTCCTCCAAATGTTGACGCTCTTTCTTTTCAATGGCTGCTGCTGCTTTCGTTGCTTCTAACTCGGCTCGTAACTCCCGTATTTGTGAAAGTATCTCCATGTTAGATGATGTTTCTTCTAAGGGTTGAATATGCGATGGCTGTGGATCTGGCATTTGCGAGTTCTCGAGTCGTTTAGAAGCACTTCGCGTTACTATTTGGCTTGGTGGACTATTGAACATATTGATGACTATTTTCTGTGGATTCGTTGAATGCGAGACAATTCACCGCTGACTGCTGCAAGGATTCGCTGGCTGCGAGGCAAGATACCGCTGGCTGCGGCGTGGATTCGCTGGCTGCGAGGCAAGTCACACCGCTGGCTGCGGCGAGGATTCGCTGGCTGCGAGGCAAGATACCGCTGGCTGCGGCGTGGATTCGCTGGCTGCGAGGCAAGTCTCCGCTGGCTGCGGCGTGGATTCGCTGGCTGCGAGGCAAGTCACACCGCTGGCTGCGGCGAGGCTGTTCAAATACAAATTTTCTTCCAAAAGAAAATAAAAATGTCGAAACGTTCGCCTTTTTGCCAGAAATAGAACAACAATTCCCTATCGGTTTTGGAATTGAATGTTTATTTTCTGAAATAATATATTATAATTAGATACAATAAGTTTCTTAAATTTTTACCTTTTGGCAACTTAACCGGCTTGCAAACGTTTTCAACGATACTGTGATGAAATTGAGCAGAAAATTTGTATTTATACTCATTTGTTACTATGGCTACGTCGAAAACGCCTACTTGCAAACCAATTAAACAACCAATCACAATGTAGTTGCTTTTGTAGGTTACTTTTTTACTTTCAAATTCAAATATTTTTCACAAGTGATTTTTTTTAAAAAGACATTATTCAACAATGGGGACAACAACATCAGTACCGAAATCAAACGTAGAATCACTAATCACTGTTTTTTTTGGGCTCATAAAGCAACTGAGTAATAGACCCTCTCTCGAAGGACTAAACTGGCTTTGTATAAATTCTTGAATCTTGATCATCCTAATCCTCCTTCACGGCGTGA
Organism: Eristalinus sepulchralis; assembly: GCA_944738645.1. NCBI lineage: Eukaryota > Metazoa > Arthropoda > Insecta > Diptera > Syrphidae > Eristalinus > Eristalinus sepulchralis. The sequence goes on along the minus strand of OX122885.1, from coordinate 30,328,864 downwards.
AAACTTGGACGTTACTAAAAGCAGATGAGGCAGCCCTTAATCTTTTCGAGGGAAAAGTTCTGCTTGCGAGTTTTGGTCCGGTTTGCTTTGATGGCATCTGGAGGAGAAGATTCAATGACGAACTCTATGGGCTGTGCAGCGACATGCGCCTAGTTAAGCGTCCTCGGATACAATGCTTAAGATGGCTAGCGTATGGACACCACCGCTCCCGCCAGAAAAGTTTTCGAATCCGAGCCATTGGGATGACGCAACAGAGGACGGCCTAAGCTGAAATGGCGCACACAAGTTGAGAAGGACTTCGACTAACTTGGAGTGCGCAATTGGAGGCAGCTGGCTAGAGATTGGCCAGCTGGAGAGGCATGTTTGTTGAGGCCCAGGTTCAACCCGGACTAAAACGCCATGAAAGGAAGAAGAAGATTAATGTTTTCTGGAATACGGCATAAAAAGTACGATATGTGCGAATACTTTGACAAAAAAGCGTACGATTTCATATACTACTTCCATTAACGTATTTTGAGGTTTTTCAAGATCTATTATTAAGTGTCTGTAGTTTGGTAAGGGTTTTACTAGTGATCGGGGCAACATTCGGTGAACGTCTCGAGTCATTCAAAAGATTCGTTAGCAGTAGTAATTGAGGTACCGAAATTATCATTTGAATGATTATTGATTCCGGTATCTTGCTTCATCCTTTGAAATCATTCGAATGAATTGCCTGTAGTTTTCGAACGATAATCGATTCAAACATTGAAAGGTTATTGCCATTCATCACTTAAATATATTGAAATGATTGTTTTAGTAGGAACGTACCGAGAACTTAGAGCATTTCTCACATAACCGCGACAAAGGGTAACAAAATCTTCCCGCCCAGAACTACTCATCAAGAACATAACGTGATGAGCGAAAATACTAAAGAATTTTAGTTCTCGATTCACTGGTACATATGGAATGTAAGTTATACAAAATTTATGCGTATATACAGCTTTTGCACTGTTTCTCCTTTTGAGTAAGTTGTGTTTGAGTTCGGTTGTGAGTGAATTGAGTTTGAACTTTTTGGAATCCGGTTTCTTGTTCGTTGTTTTTGTTTGTTATTTTTATAGTGTGGGGTTCCTCTTATTTGGAACCAAAAAACGGTTTCCATGCATTTTTGGTTTTCACTGATTCACCAAAGTTATCATAGATAAACGGCTTTGACGATCATTCAAAATGAAACCAGGGTACACAACTTTAGTAGAATGTAATTTTTTCACAAAATCAGTGAACTGCAACATATTCAAGAGAAAATTGAAATTCTTTGATAATACGACGAACTTAAGGCCTCATCGAGTCCATCCTGTGCAACAGACGTCCATGCTGTTCAAGACAAAATAAACTTTTACACTTAAGACCCTGTTGCTTAGATTAAAGAATCACATCAATATGGTATCTCCGATTCAATGGATGCATTTAATCCTAGTTGTTCCAAAAGATTTGGTGCAGATGTAGAGCAAACAAAAAAAAAAAAAAAAAAAAAAAAACAATCCAAAAAAGGAAAGGCAAATGCTGCTACTTGCAGAAAGAAACAAGGACACAAAATGATAAGATCAAATCGACAGGTAGTTGATAAAAATGATAGCAACCGATTATATTCAAATCAAATTTTTTTTTTTGAAATTCGAAGGATAATGGTTTCCCAATTATTGGTTTACATAATAAAAATCTCCTCCAACTACTCTCAAATTCTATAGATTTCTACAGACTTAGTTCTTATGAGCAACACCAAATAGTAACACCCTTCGACAAGACCCTCTGTGAGCACTATTCAGTCACCAGATTCACTCCCTTTGGCTGACATAAGTCTAATGCTTCGATTGAGACGCTTAAACTGCCCGTTGAATTGAGATGAGCCCGGGGCAAATTGTATGTACAGCAAAAGATGATAAGATCCTCCTATGAGAAACCACTTCCCCTGTCAAATAGTAAGTTATGGGTACGAAAATATAATCCTCGGCATGCAATAACTTCTTTCGTACTCGTTGTTTTTACCGCATTTTGAGAAACCAACAACAATCAAGAAAACATGTTTTTTTAGAGATCCGTACTGGGGATGGCAGTTGTTGATCGTGGTGAACGTGAATGCTTTCAAAAGGCATATAACCTTTTGATGAGCTATACACCACACACCCTCCCTTTTACCAGATGGTCTCGAAAAGTGTACGCATTTTAAGTTAAGCTCTTCATCTTTGCATCCTAAGAAGGTAATCAGTAGACCTTTGTAAGGAAATCTTAACACTTCTCAATACCCACGTGACACAGAACCTCGTCATGTATTTGTATTACATTTCGTTCCATCTTTGGTGGGACATAAAAGAAATTCCCGAAATTCCCCTCTTATATACTACACCATTTATCAACTTGTAGGAAGGACTCTCCCTATTTTCAAACATTTCAACAAGCCGATTCACTATTGGGACTGTCTCTTGAGATGCACCTAATACAGAGCGTTATGACACCTTCTGCATGGTTTATTCTTTTACCATCTAGGTGTTCAATGTCGTAATCAAGATTCCTCGTGCCCACCGTAAACAAATTCTAGGGTTCAAAAGCTGTTGGGAGTCAAAATTAAGGGTAGACAGACAGTCTACAGCTGTCTTAAACTTCAAGCCCTAAGAAGCGAAAACTTCTGAGTGCATAAATAATCGCTATAGTCTCTTGATCTCGCTTGGTAACTGGACACTTGAGAAGGGGAATATTTTGAGAAGTAGAGGAGCGGGTTATTTTCTCCACGCTGGACACTTTCGCCACTTAGTGACAAGAAACAAGGAGACTAATGAAAATGACACCAAGTATATGAGTTAAGGATAGAACTCGAACGTATGGAAAATAATCAACAATAAGCTGAAAATAACCAAACTGTCAGCCAATAAGAAATCAAATACGAAACTGCCAACAAATGTTCGATCTCCCTCAAACGCGTCCGTAAACATCACTCCGCGCGTTCATCCTCCGCACGGGGGTCCATCCTCCCCTATGGGATAATGTAGACAATCACCAGCAGCAATATTTAATTTTATCCTGTTGTCCTTTTCACATTTTTTTTATTTTAAATTATCATTAATAAATAATTCAATTTATCCATGATAAGGAGTCAAGTGAGGGTGGTGTGCATACATTACCGCCCATCATGTGCAACCAACCGACCACCTCAATCATTCCTTCGCTCTCATCACCGTGACCATCATCGGGGTGCGATTTATTGACTGACACTGTTGATGTCGGCGAGAACGATGAGCGGTGTACACCGTGTACGCTGCTGACAGAAGGTAAACAAACACACGCATCCGCGTGTGAAGGTGACTGTAAGTGGAAGCTATTATCTGCTTAACGGTCATCCGTTGCCTTCATATGATTAATTAATATTCCTACAAAGAGTTATTAGCTATGGAAACACGGCAACCCCTTCGCCGGCACCCACATCGCCGGTAAATGATGATAAAGTGAAGAGGGTTTCGCGTATCGCGTTTGCATTTAAAACCGTCGACGAAGTGGGTGGCAAAGGGTGGTGTTGAAGTGCTGTTTACTCAGGTTGCACTGCGGCTGGTGCCTTGAAGTGTACACACACAATTGAGAACCCCCCCCCCCCCTAACGGATGGACGTTGCAGGATATGCTTGAAGTTTGATCTGCCGATTGTGGGCTATGGTGGACGGTAAATGTAATTATTTTATTGATAATTCAATTATTTTGCATCGGTATGTATTGTTGTGTGCTTGTTGGCACCTCTGGCGTATGCTGCAGTGCACTGATCATATTGATTATTTGAGGTTACCGTTTATGTCGCTTGTTACTGATTGAGGACGCATCTCAAACACTTAAGGAGGTTGATGACGATTTTCGTAATTATGTTGCCTTCGCCGTGGGCTATAGATTTCACATACGTGGGACTAATTGGATGACAATGGGTTTAGTGGTTTTCTGTAATCAGATCAAATCAGTTTGCTCGGTGTACATATGTAAACTATGAACTTTTAAAATGTCAACCTTGGTTAGATGAGGTTGACGAGGTTGCTTGAGCAGAGTTGTTTTTGCTGTCGAATGGGAGTATTGTGCTGCGAGATGTCCTCTGAAATTTCAGGGAAACCTACAACTTTCACTATAACTGAGCGAGATTGTTTCCTAGAGTTATTTCTTGATCTTTTCTACTTAAGCTGGAAGTAAGTTCATGTGGAAGAAGTTTCAGTTTCTTCAGTTTCTGCTAAAAGACACGTAAAATTCATAGAAATTGAATAACGATAAATTATATTTCTCCTTTTTATTACAGCCATCCCTTCAGAAGTTATTGTTTGCATGGTTCTGCATGGTAACACATTAGACAGTGTCTGAAATGAATCAGACCTAAGTCACATTTTTCTAGACTGATGAAATGTCTTTTCCGCATTAAACTGCTTTGGTGTACTGTAGGTTTTCAAGTCTGTTGACTGAGCTGGGTGTTGAATTTGTATTTAAACGTTGTTTCTTCTCTTCTGTTTTGTGAGAGAGCCGATACTCAGTTTTTGAGCAACTTGGGCACTTACTTTCAGTATGTATCTATATTTGTCCATCGTCAAAATGCAAGATTTATAAGGCCGGAAGGAGTCACGATCCCCACACCATTACACTGCCTCAGCCCCGCTGTACTGTAATGGTGAACAACAGTTCTTGGCTTCCTGTACACCATATGTCGTCAATCTGAACGAAGAATGTTAAATTTGCTCCCATCTGTAAATGTAACCTTAGCACAAAAAAAAATTTTCTTACGTAAGTAGCATACTACAATCTCGCCTTCAATTCGCTTTCAGTACACATTCTTTTTCATTGACCATTGTTATCATTTCTTTTTAGGGCATTTCTTATCACTTGGGGATTCACATCACAAGTAGGTCTTACCTTACAGGCACTTACAAGGGTGCTTTGCCGAGGATTTCCTTCGACACTTCTTTGCCTCTTCGTACAACTATCTATTTTTGTTTCTCGGCCACAACTTGGCTTGTTGACAATAGAAAGAAAACTTAAATTGAGTGAAATCCCCGTAGAAGTTGAAAAAAATTGCTCGTTGGCTCAACATATCGTTGGAAGAATGCAGCACAAGAACACAATCTTATCTTCTTCTTCTTGTGGCGCTACAGTCCGGGATGGACGTGGGCCTCAACAAACATGCCTCTCCAGCCGGCACAGTCTTTCGCCAGCTGCCGCCAGTTGCGCACTCCAAGTTGGTTAAGTTCCTTCTCCACTTATGTGCACCACCACTGGGCCATCCTCTGTTGCGTTGTCCCAATGGCTCAGATACGAACAAAAGATACGGCCTAGCCATCTTAGGCGTTGTTGATACAACAATCTTACATCGCATCAGAAAAAAAATTTGAGTCGATAGAGCAAATGGGTTGCTACGCACGCACGAATGTGATAAGATGCCGAATTCGGCTTTTTCCGATGAGTCTCCATGTGCTATAGAGTCGTATATCAACAAACAAAATTACCGACTTTCCTTGCCAGAGAGGTCCTTCAAAAAGGTACACCTACGGATGGCCACTGGTAAGCAGGCAGCAGCGATGATGTAGATGGTTTGAGCTGCCATAACCGCCGTCTGCTCTCTTTTAGTATTTTTGGACTGTGCCGTCGAAATGATTGCAACCGTATACCGTGAAACTGTCTTTGATGCCAGCTTTTCGGTCTGCCGACAAAACTCGGCACCGTATCAAAAAGAGGTCGTCAACCAAAATTGGTTAAAAGTCAATGTTGCACACTTCCTTTCTTCGACACAATGGAGTGCGAATTCTCCGGATGCAAATCTCATGGATTTCTCTGTCTGGGGTATTTTGAAAGCGAAGGTTGACACTAAAAATACTATTTACACAAGCACTCACCGGGAATTGAAAACAGTATGAATAATCACCGGTACCTATAGGCCTTTTCAGCTCGACACAAATAAGATTGAGGTTGTAAGCGGTGCTCTTACTGGTGGTAGGATATCCATCAGACGCTTCAGCTGTCGTCAGTTTGGCTAAGACAATTTGGCTTGTTTTCCCTATTGTGTAATCCACTCTTATGAAAGACTAGTTTTAAAAACAAAAGTTAAAAAAAAAATTGTTACAAAATGTAAAAAAAGTGTTGTCCTTAGGGTATTTGTGAAAAGTTGGTTATAAGACTAAAATAAGATCAAAGAAAAAATAAATTTTCTTCGTGACCACCCTCTAAAGTTTTAATATCTACATGGGAATGGGCATCCCTACGACTGCGTCTACTGCCGAGGAATCAGTTTCCCTCTCCCGTCTGTGTGAACGCCTGATCTATAGGTCCTTATCAGTGCCAGGCCAGGGAAGTTCCTGGAAAAGACTTAAGATATACAAATCGACGCCCACAACAGTGTCAAATTTTGGCGACGATGCGGAATTCCACTGCTCCATCAAAGTCGGTAACAAATACGAGGGCTCTCTGATAAATAACCGACCTCAACGTGAAGCTAGCGGCACAAGTGAAAAAAAAGTTTCTACTTCAAGTGTGCATTGATGAGTTGGACTCGGTGTATGGTGACTCTGCACCATCGTTTACCACCGTAAAATTTTGGGCAGCTGAATTTAAACGTGGTCGCAGGAGCTTGGAAGATGATGAACGTCCTGCGCGTCCAAAAACTGTAACCACTAACGATAATATCGCTAAAGTTCATCAATTGGTACTAGACGACCGCCGGATTAAAGTTAGAGAAATAGCTGAGATTACGCGTTTGCTTACGCTAGACCACAAACGTGCGCGCATGAACATTTCCATTTCTGTTGGCTCAGTTTAGAGGCAATAAGACCGAGTTTTGGCGCCGATTGATAACTGTAGACAAAAAAAAAAAAATTTTTGAAAAAGTCGCGTGCATCATGGTTAGGTCGGTTATTTATCAGACAGACTCGTACACCATTTACTTTAAGGGCTGTCTTGCGACTTTTCAACATCCTTCTTGAGAAGATTGTGCGTAACGCAAGTCAACCTCAGAGGCATGATCTTCCAAGAACTGTTCAACTGCCTACTGACGCGAACATCCTTTACGTGAATGGAAGAACACAACGACCCGCCAATGGGGCGTTTTCTGGCATTGAAGCGGAAGCGACTTATATGGGTCTCACGGTAAATGAGAGTAAAACGTCGGTTATGCTGTCATCAAAGACAACATCGAGGTTTCGGTCAGTGCGCCACTCCAAGCAGCAGAAACTTCGAGATAGTCAAGGACTTTGTCTAACTCGGCTTCGACATCAGGACCGAATTTAGGCGTAGAATCATCTGTGGCAATCGTTGTTTCCTCTATAGACCAAGTTGTCTTCGGATGACACATTGATATTCCCTGTCTCTGCGTATGGCATGGAAGGACGTTATTAAAAGTATATGGAGTATCATTGGAATTTTCGAAAAATGCGTTGATGGCTTTGGGAGGAGAAGATTTCCCGACGAGCTCTCTGTACGTTGACATGCGCCTAGTCAAGCGTTTATGAATTCAACGCAAGGGAAATTCTTGTAACCGAGCCTTTGATGTTACGCAACAGGGGACGTCCTTATCTGAGGCGGGGTGTTAACTCTATAAGCTAGTAGTAAGTAAATTATTTAACTTGAAAATTCAAGTGATTTTGATCCAAGAGCACATTCGCAAATCGTAGTCCTTGCTCATCCCACGTCGTCGCTGTTGATCTGTCCATGATTAAGAGGTTTTCCTATCACATGACCTGTCCTTTGTTTTGGCGGGTAATGCGGACATTACAACCACAGTCCATAGAAGATCGATGATGTGGTTCAAAATGCTAAGATCTGTCGTCTACATGCCATATTACAACGTAACCAGTATGGACACCAATCCTTCAGCAGAAACAATCTTCAAAATCGAGTTTTCACCTTTCAGAGGGAGATTAAATCGCATGTTTCGTCGCTTAAATTATAGCGAACGAAGGATCTCTTTTCCCTGAGACTGCCCCCTTACCTCTGCAGGTCCTCTGTCTTTGCCTTTAGCTCTGTAAATGCTCAAAATGTCTATCATTGCAAATAAATCATTAAAACCACCCTATCGTAGGCAAGTTTCTCAAATGATCCACTCTCCAGAATGTTCACAGACTCTGACTTTATCCTGTCAAAATGTAGTGTCTCTCGAAAATCTGGTTTCATCTTGTTCCTGGTGGAGTTTTGTCAAAACGCAAAGCATGTCATAAAAATACATAATTCTACAACTTTTGCCCAGAATCCTTCCACCCCACAGATCGACCGGCAAAACTCCCACCGGGTGTCATAGAAAATAATGACTCCTCGTCTCTCGGTATTAATAATAAATTTGGTGAACAATTTGCTTTCGCCTTCATTGCTCCTTGCCCGATGCTCTACTCCGCGTGTATGTGTGTGTCTGTGGAATTATGCCGTTTGCTTGGCAATCAAATAAAAATTCTTGCGCACGTACTCACATCCGGGAGTATCCTATTACTCTCTGCATCCATGCCCCTCTTTCAACTTAACGCATCCATTGCGCCCCAATCCCCCACATGTACACCACCCAGCCGCCGACCAACCGAGTCTCGTGCCTTTGTTATGCATAAAGGTACATTTTTGTTTGCTTGCTAATGTGTACTAAGGAGCCTTTTTTATGACATCGTAATGAACCTGAATGTGGAGAATTATTGTTGGCTGAGGGCAACCTTAGGCTACATCTCGTCGTCCTCTCGAAGAATTTTCGCTTTTCTCCCCAATGTGTGTTGTGCCGTTGTCAGAGGGGAAGCAACATTTGGAGGCGTCTCCGGAAAAGAAATTGGAAATTATATGTGTCGGTGGTTCGGTTCGTTTTGGGAGTAATCAATTGAAGACTTTGTTCGTTCGGATGGTGAAATAGCATACTAGCGATGGCGTACTCGCACATGCCCGTGGACAAAAATTACAGGATAATGTTTGAAGGAGTAATTTGTGAGCACGTAATGGCTGTGGCGATGGAGTCGCCAATTGTGGCGTTTGAGATACAAATTGAATACGGAATAATTGAAGAAACATGGTGTGCTCTGTTGGTAAAGCTTCAGGGCGTGCTCCCAGCTTACGATTTGCATGTAATTTAATTGAGTGTCTTTCACTGGTTTACAATGGAATGATGTAGGTGGGCCATGTAGCGATGTCTGCTAGGTTTGCACTCTACTCGTCAACTCTGAATTGGACAGGGTATCACTGTCAATCGGCAAAATTCGCACATTCTACACATTTTCATAAGGTTTCGAAATAGTATATCTATAGCCGTCGTGTGCACAGTAAATAAGTGCGTCGATATACACGCGGGTCGCTCTACCTGATCCTAAGCTTAACACCTCTCCCAAATTGCAGACAACACTCAAAGAGCACATATTGCCATTGAAACATTTTTCAAATCTCGTTGTTCGAAGTCGGCAATAAACTGTAGGTTCCTTCTTCTTCTGAGTAAAGAACAGCACGTGCAACATGTTTAGTTGCTGAAGAAGTCAGGTCCTTCTGATTCTAATTCCCGAAGCTTACAGTTTCCAATAATTTCTTGATGAAAGCGATATTCTTAAGGTTCAAAAGCTGGGGAGCATTTGGAGATCTCGATGTGGTATCCCACACCAAAGCAGTGAAATCAAGGCAAAAATCGTAAAATTTCAAAACCGTTGCAAGAAATTTTGTGTTCTTTCGGCACTCGGGCGAGCTACAAGGTCGTCAACACTTGCAAGGCAAGGTACTCAAAAATTGGAATCGACTTATACGTGATTTGTCGTACAAACAAGCTGAGGCATTTACAGAACCCAAGGGATCAGAGTCTAGCTTCTTCAGCAACTACTCATGTTGTGCGTGCGAGTGAGAGGGACCTTCAGTTTCATGCCGATTCTGAACGGCGAGATTTGAGAAGCTTCCAGTTGCCAAGTAGCACTCGTTGAGTGTTGTCAGGAACTGGACGATCTCGTAAGACATGTGAGTCTTAGCCACCACGTCAAAATTTCAGGCATTGAAATGGATGCGTCGAAAATGGGCTTGGTGTTAGGCAAGTCTAAGCATGCTATCAACAGCGTTGAAAGTGCGACATCGTTGTTTCATGGTTTCTCAGACAGATTTTGAGATTATCAAGGACATCGAAATATATTCATGGGTTTGAAATCAACTGTATCGAAATGCTGCACAGAGTTACTTTTTGCAATCCTTCAATCTTTCGCCCCAGGAAGCAACTGATAATCCAAGCCCTTTTTCACAGACCCGACTTGGATAACTCTTTGATCTTCCTTCTCCTACCCCATGGTGCCTAAAAAGCGGGCTAAATTTTTTTTTTCTTGATATTTTTGATCCGGGTTGCGTTACTGGCACATTGAGAGGGGGCGCTCAGCAACGATGGAATGCGCCTAGTGAAGCTTCTACAAATACAATGCTTAAGATGTTCAGGCGATGTAAAACGATTAAACACCGTACCTCCGTCCAGCGTAGCCTTTGAAACCGAAACACTGCCACAACGCAACATAGGACATCTTCGTTTGAGACGGCGCACACAAGCCGAGATGGACTTCACCCATAGGGTCACAGGTGTCGATAGATCGTGCTAGAGGCTTGCTTGTTGAGAGAGGGTTTCCTTTTTTAGGGCAAAGCCCAGCCAGGACATCCAGAACAACTAAAGCAAGGATATGTTTTGTAGTTTGGAATGGAATTCAATGGCGTATTGTTCGTTTTGGAAGTGTAAAGAAACGAAACCTTCTTTATGCGAGTGTGGATCGCCGGCATTTTTTTTAAATATTCCCTTTCAGTGGCATGCCTGCCTGAAGTGGAGACGTTTAACTCCATGTAACTTTCACATAGCGATGTGGCCGCCTCTGCGGAGTCAAAATCTCCCATGAAAGTGGTTCCCATGAAAGTCCTTGTTACACACATTTGAAGTCAAATAACGACGTTGCCGTTCTGCATTCACATTACATTCCGATTTCAGCTGAATTGAGGCAAAGAAGCTTTTACGTAATGTGTGTACCTGTCATCATCGTGCTTCCACATCGTTTGTACTTGCCATCTCTTCGAGTTTCACAGGACTTGAATTGGGCAAACCAATTTTACCAAAAATCCGAAACTCCTGCCTTTCTGAAATACAATACGTTGGCGGTCAAATGTCCAGAGTGAGAGACGGGAACGGAACGTGTGGGCTAAGCCTTAGGACACTTTCTCACCAAGCTAAGTGCCTTCATGTTTCTCTGGCAATGTATTCCACAAATGAACCCAGAGATTGCCTACACCCCCGCGTCGTCCCACTCATTCTGTTCAGTTTGGCAACAAAAGTTTCAGTCCTTCGGTTGCTTCTTGACGTGCAGCATACATACGAACAAATAAAGCCCTGCCGTAACCCCCAAAAGGTTCCACTTCGGGTATTCATAACTTAACACAATACAAGACTTAACTCAAGTTTCCCTTTGTATTGCGAAAGAAGCACGAGGGAGTCAGCCACAGTGTATGTACGGTACGAACACACAGAGACGCTGGAGACAACATACTTGGGGGAATACGGTACGAATGGCATTAAATCACACACAGCCCCTGAAAACCCATTCCGGAGCTGGGAGTTGATGATGACGACGACGAGAACGATGTTATCTCTCCGTTCCTTGCGTGGCCTTTCATCTACACACACGCAAGTGTATTTGTGGATGGGATGTGGGGTGCACAAATCAAAGAGTAGATATGTTCACCTTTTGTATAGCCCCACCTAAGGACAAGCGGAGTGAGAATTCCCATGAAGGATATTCTTGTTGTACTTACAACACTTCTCCGCGCTGACATATGAGCACATGTACAGATGTTGCGTGCCATCAGATCTGCATATACATACAAACGTTGGGGTATCGATCCAAAGAAAGACATTCATTCGAAGCATGAGGATGCGATAAGACTGGCAATACAAGGACATGTATGTCGATGTTGGCGAAAGGAGAGACGGTAACTGTCAAGGATAACAAGGCACTGTTGAGAAACTGCAGACTTCGGGATGATGTACCCTATGGATGTTCATTCAGGTGCGTGGAGAATTTAAAAAAGAAATGTTGAAGGTTCATCTGTGTCTTGCTGAAAGGCTATTCATTCACAAAATGTGGTCCTTTGATGGCTAATAGCGGCCACATTTTTCAAGGGGATTTGCATCAAGTTGGATGTCAATTATTTAGTCTGTGCGTTGGTGAAAGGATAATGTGCTGATTGCTGTTGTGGTGTGAGTCCTTCTATGGTGACTTGCCAAAGGACTCTGAATAAAAATGACATGGCCATTTCAATGGATTCAGGCCTGATTTTTCCAAAAAGGCTATTCAAAATCAAACCTCAAGATGAAGTACCCTTTAATTTCGAACTAAACATGTATGTGCAACCTTAGCCTTAGTAGTCAATAGATAATAGAAATCTAGTCCGTCGAGTACAACGAACAAGGCCGTAGTAAGAACCGTTCCTGTCTTATGCAAGATTGATTTTAAATAGACCTAGGCGTTGCGCATCTAAAACAAGGAAAATGTGTCTTTAGTCACTAAATATCTGTCACTCTTTATCTTCTCTAAATGGTCCTAGTTCTCAACCAACATGACTTTCCAGCCAGCAAGGTCTCTCGCCAGCCGCCTCCTGTTGCCCTCTTATGGGCTTCTCAACCTAGGTCATTCTCTTTTGCGTTGCCCAATGACTTGGACTCGAAGACATTTCAGGCCGGAGCACTGTTGCTCATACGCTCAACATGGCCTTGCCATTTTTTTCGATTTTTCATTTTTTTCGATTTGGTGAAAGTTTGTACAATCCACTTCAGCTTTTCAGCACCTTCCTTTATGGTGGGGGTTCCAGGAGACAGTATATCCTCCAAACACATTCTTCTAAAACTATAATGGTCTACGAACTAAAATTTTCAGGACTTAAGATTATGCACCTTTTTTCTAAAAATTGCAAAACCGAAAGGAGTCTGAAAGCAAGTGCCAAGTCCGTCTGACAAAGGGTATATTTGTTCATTGTCTTTGATTCACAGGTGCACGTCATTAACGCAAGCAGGATCAAAAAGCGAATGCAGAACTTTTGCCTGGAAAAGACGAAGGGCTGCCTCATTCACTTTTAGTCAAGTTCAAGTTTCCGTGCGCTGAGTTAGGCACGATCTTCTCCAGAATGCTGTTGAAACATGACAGCGCGGCGCCTTGTCTAAACCAATTTTTGACATTGAAGGTCTCGGTGAGTTCGTTATCGAACTGCACGAAGCCGCGAGAGTTCTCCATTGTCATCCTAAGCTTGGCTTGGTGCATAATACGAGTACATGAGGATTTCGACGTAAAAGCATACAAAAGTAAGCCCATGTAAGAACTAAAGACAGGCAACTTAAATTTGTATCAAATTTCTAGTGAATGGGTTCTAGGAAAACGTTTTGAAAAACCTGTGTCTTAAAGTCAAATTTTGTTCAGTGATGAAGCCCATTTCTGGCTAAATGGATCCGTTGATTAACAAAAAATGCCATTTTTGCACTTACATGCAATGCGAAGAATACCAAGAGCTTTTCATGTGGTTTGTGTATTATTGGTTCATATTTCTTTAAAAATTATTCAATTCAGAAAATGACTATCACGCGCAGAATCACTCTTGCCAATCGCTGTTTCTTTGGGCTCAAGAGGCAATTGAGTAATAAAGACCTCTCTCGAAAGACTAGACTTGCTTTATATAACACCTTAATCATCCCAGTCCTCGTTTATGGCGCGGAAACTTGGACACTACTTAAAGCGGATGAGGATGCCCTTGGTCTCTTCGAGAGAAAAGTTCTGCGTGCGATTTTTGGTCCTGTTTGCGTTGATGGCATCTGGAGGATACAACGGCGGCATGAGCCTAGTCAAGCGTCTACGGATACAACGCTAAAGATGGCTAGGCCATGTAGAGCGCATGGACACCACTGCTCCGGCCCGAAAAGTCTTCGAATCTGAGCCATTGGGACAACGCAGCAGAGGACGGTCCAGGATAAGGTGGCGCACACAAGTGGAGAAGGACCTCAACCAACTTGGAGTGCGCAACTGGCGGCAGCTGGCGGAAGACCGTGCTGGCTGGAGAGGCATGTTGGTTGAGTCCCAGGTCCACTCCGGACTGTAGCGCCACAAGAAGAAGAAGAAGAAGAATGTCACTATCAATTGCAAACGTTATGGCGCCATCTGAAATAACTTTTTGCTTCCTGAAACTCAAGCACATAGTCGCGATAAGGTATGGCTTCGACAAGGTGGCACTTCTAGCTATACAGCCCGTGAACGAATACGCTTATAAATCATTTTGATGAGCTGCAATTAATGCGACGCATTGATCGTGTGATTAAATACTTTTGGAGTAGTTTTTCTGGAAAATATGGAAAATATCAAGTCTTAAGGGGTAAGTCAATTTCGAGTGAAGCTAACATTAGCAGTCCAGATACCAGTCGCTATCCTTGAACGAGCCGTCCAAAATTGGACGTCCCGTATGAACCGCCTCAGACGTAGTCTTGGCCACTACTTACATGACATCATTTTCAAAAAGTAAATGCCATAAACTGTTCTTTAAGCCGGTAGTAAAGCTTTAAAATTCACCATCAAGCTAACGTGTCTTATTCAACATTATATATCAAACCACAATGAATCAGCCTTTGTTTATTGCAAGCGAATTACGAGTTTTTCGATTTTCTTGATTTTGGGCTTGACCCAGAGATTAATACCGCTCTAACGCAGGCCATCTCTGTTTATCCTTGTTAAATGAGCAATCCTTACGCATTGTCAAACGTTGGAACTTGAAGAAAATGAATGGATAATGGTGTTCAGTACAGAATTCGAACGTGGAATGTATTCTCATTTTTATCAATTTCACTTTACCGACACGTTTCCAAATTTATTACACATTTTGTAATTTGACTGGGGAATTTTATTATCCTACGAGAGTTTAAAAACCAACTGTTTCACTTCCTTGGTTAGGACGTCCGTCGACAGTTGGGTCTCCCAACAGCACAACCAGAGATGGCATGACTCTCAAGAATGCAGGCTGACCAAATACATGCTCCCGAATATCAGCAAGAAATCCGCGGCTATTTTCTTTTCTCTAAACAGAGAAGAGTGCAGAAAACTTGTCGGCGAACAAACGGGAAATTTCACCTTCACTAAGCATCTAAGTCTGCTTAGGCTTAGTGAAGCGCCCTTTGCGACACCTGTGGAGAAGGTGAAGACACTTCAGATCACTTTCTCTGTCAACGTTCCATCGTTGCTCGTATCAGGTGGTGGCTGTTTGATGCTGACGTGGCAGGAGCTGAAAACTTAAGCTCTTTATCACAGAAGCGCCTGCTACAAGAAACTACAGTACATGTAGGTTACTGCCTGATAGTACTGATAATGGATCAGTTTCGAATTCTGAGTGCTCCAGTGCAGTGTATCTCAATCTCCAAAAAAACAAAACAAACTATTGTGCTTGGAACCATTTAAATTTCATCGGAAGCGAGACTTATTTAGTTTCAACCTAGATCTTGCAAATGTGAGTTTGACAAATTCCGGGTCCCGTGATTTACAACGCATCAACAAAGTTGGACCTTAATGAGTGTACTGCTTAACTTTCTGAATTCTACGATAAACGAACAGATTCTTGAAGTCCAAAACCTCGAAATGCTAAAATCCCATCAATTGCAATCATACTACTTCATAATTCTGTGCAGAAATGATGTGGTGAAAGTCTGTACAATCCACTTCAGTTCTTCAGCACTTTCTCATATGGAGGGGGTTCCCGGGAATAATTCTTTCTAAATGTTTCCTTCGGATTTATGTTGTCGGGAATTTTAGCCCCTTGCCAAAATTCGACAAATCAGTCTACGAACTTATATTTTCAGGACTTAAGAGTATGTACACCTTTTTCCGAATTGCAAAACTGCAGGGAGCCTAATGCAACTATCTCAAAAGTCTGAGAGCAAGTTCCGAGTCCGTCATATTTGTTCAGTGTCTTTGATTCACAGGTATCATCACATCCCAACCTCCATGCCGTCTAAAATCGACAATATCCCGAATCCGATTGTATGGAAAAAAAATCTCTTCAAAAAGTCAAGTAATTTCCAATACACCCTATTCACGAGATGTCAGGAAATATCCTTTGCAGCTGCGAATATATTTGTCTTGTTTGTATGCTTTCGGGATCTCTTGCAATAAGTGAAAAGCTCCACTCAAATGGCTGGTGTTGTTCTTTTCCCTATTGCCGCCCCCAACACACCCGCCGCTACCCGCTTCGCGACCGGGCCACCCTTCAGGCGGTTTCTTCTCTGTGCGAAGCATCCCACAGAGTCTTTCTCAAGTTTGTGGAACACTTTTCTTTGCCGAACTTTCTGTTCTCCCATTCCAAACGCACTGTTTCCCCCCTTAATTCTCTGTCATGGGAAAATGCTTCTTATGGTGTGGGTGGGTCGAGTGTGTGAGGATGTGTGCATGCATGTGTGCAGGATGTGTGTTCACAGCTTATTACGTTATTCTACAATCTTTCCATGATGGCTTCTTGAGAGAGAGATACTAATAAAACTTTATATCGGTTTCCTTTCGGCATAAAAGTCCTCCTTATGTCGTGTGAGTATTCGGATGTTGGTGTGTGTCGACGGACTAATGTGGGTGGAAGGTGGGAGGCGGGTGTATGCCGGTATGTCATCATCTTTTTTTTATTAACATTGCATTGTGTGTATCCTTTTTACAGACTGAACGACCGAGTTGTAAGTTTTCGCCTGTGTGCGGGTGTGTGTGTCTGTGTCGGTGTACTTATATCACTCACCCACTGGGTGGTGGTGGGGATGGGAGGGTGGCGTAGGACGACTCGTTCTCTTTTGTTATCTTTTGAAGCTTGTTGGCTGGAAAGGAAGACGAATGATGGCTGGTGTGGATAGTGAATAGGATCGGAGTGGGGGGGGGGAGGGGGGAGGTCTGTATTTCATTTGAACATATGTGCGATGTGAATTTCACAAGGACACTCTGCTGGCAGGATTTATTCACTTTCTAGCATCCTGTGTGAACACAGCGACGTTTCGCTATCGCCCGCCGCTAGGGTGGAGATTCTTCTGCTGCACTTTGTCTGGAGTTCAAAGTTGTCGTGGTTGACACTGGCAGGGGTGCATCATGGGTGGTGGCGCTGGTTCCAAAGGGCTGCAGCTCACACAAATACTATTTAGCTACAAAGACGGCAACATCTGGCAGTTGTGTGGTGCAGTGGGTGTGCCGGGCTCGCAAGCGTAGAGCTGAAGGTGCAAATTAAACCCGATTGCAGTTTACGGTAATGCCGTGAGATACTAATATTAGGGAAATGTTCGTTTTTTGATGCTGTCCGCCTGCTTGAGGCGGCAGCGGGGGAAGTTTCGTGTGTTCGACTGACGCTGCAGAGCACATGTCTAGGTAACATATGCGGAGAATTAATGAAGATTAATGCTTTTACGAGGAGCAAGTTGGAAAGGTTTTCAGTAAAAGTTTCAAAGATTCCCTTGATGCTGGCTGACTGCGGTTTTGAATGCTTAATTAAACGAGAAGCTTTTGTATGAATAAAGTTTCATGTTGTTTCCAGTCTGCGAGCTGCTGGATGTGGGTGTATAAGGCGCAGGGTAGAATGGCCATTTTGTATAAAATGCATACACGTTTGAATGGTGCTAGTTACTGGTGTGTGAATCTTCTCGAATGGAATGAAGTTGCGAATATTTGCATTTTGAAAGTATTCCCACTTAATTAACACAGCCTCAATATACATTACAGTGATGGTTAAAACTGCAGAGTCCATAATTATAAGTCGAAACCAAATAAAAAGTTGTTAACATGTCCTGTGCAACATAGAGAGAGATAGAGTGTTGAAGGGAAAATCTATGTAGATTCCATTTGTTGCCAGTGCGCAGTAGGTAAGGGCACCCACTCACCAGCCGAAGGGTACAGGTTCGACTTATAGACTGAATGCTCATTTCGCACTTTTCACATCACCACCTTCTTCGAGTTACTGAGAACACACGTAACTCTATGTTACGCCTCTCAAATTTCAATTTGTGAGAGAACGATTGATCGCTCAATATCATAAGCTCTTGAGAAAGCAAGCCGATAGTCCCATATTATATATTCAATTGTGAGCAGAAAGATATTAAGCCTATAATTGAATTCGTGCGATTTGCTAAGAGATGGCGCAACTTGTATTGTTCCAGTGTTATTATTCCATTGGAAAATGCGTTGGAAAGCTACTCTCATTGTATGTCATTTCGGTGTATGTCATTCATTTAAAGCGTAAGCAACAATTATTCTTTTTTTCACTCAAATATGC
The DNA here is from genome assembly GCA_944738645.1 of Eristalinus sepulchralis. Taxonomy (NCBI): domain Eukaryota; kingdom Metazoa; phylum Arthropoda; class Insecta; order Diptera; family Syrphidae; genus Eristalinus; species Eristalinus sepulchralis. The sequence goes on along the minus strand of OX122885.1, from coordinate 30,310,607 downwards.
CGAACTTTGTGCCTAAAAAATTTACTTTGCGGAGAGATCTCCTTCATTACTTTAATGTGAAGAAAACTGCAGCCGGAAGTCATCGTATTTTGGTGGAAGTTTATGGTGAACATGCGTTAGCTGAGCGAACGTGCCAAAGTGCTTACACGGTTTAAAAGTGTTGATTTTGGTTTGGAAGACGATGAACCCAGGATGGGCTGCCAAAACATTTTGGAAGATAGTCTATGAAGATTGTTGCCAAACACAAGAAGAGCTCGCAGGATCTTTGGGTGTCACTCAAGCAGCCATTTCAAAACATTTAAAGGCAGCTGGAATAATAGAAGTTACGCCATCCCTTACCAAACCGCACGAATTAATATATAAATCCAATACGGTTCCTTGAGACTACAGTGTAGGCAATTTTAGTGACCAACGGGTAAAGCCGGAAATCCGGACACTTAAACAGCATCATATCAAACACAATGGAAATTGGCCTTTCAAAGAAAGACTCAATTTCGATGATAAGGTGAGATACGAACTTCTTCTTTTTTTATATAACTGGCGCCTGCTACAAGGATTGATTAGTACCATTAAGTGACCAGAACTAAGTCACAGCACGGACGGCAGGTATAGAGGAAGAGAAGGAAGGGTGGTACCGGTGCACATTGGTTTTAAATGCCTGTGGATTCTGATGGGGGCTCAAGTTAAGCAGGGAAGAGCATTCCATATTCGTGTGGTGCGGCTGAAGAACGAGTCCCTTAACTTAACTTTACTTCCGAAGGTGGGCTTTAGGGTGAACGGGAGGGCATTCCTAGCAAGGCAAGTATTGCGTGTAAATTCTTGAAGGTAATGAATGCAACTGACTACCTCATTAGATAATTTTTTTGCTATAATAGCGATAAAATAGTGATAAAGACGCAACAATTCATTGATACTCTAGTAATTCAATTGACTTCTATGCATTATTATTACCAATAAGTTTTATCGCTCGCTATTGAATTCTTAAACTTCTTCACTTTAATTTTAAATATTAATAAAATACTCTACACATTCATTGCTTTCGAAAAAACGTAAAAGTCATTCCGAAAGAATGGCTGAGGTGGGCAGTCCACTCGCTACAGTCTAAATAATATCTGGATGTCCACAAAGTCGGAGGAATGGCATTGTCGTCCATCTTTGTCGAAAAATAGTTTGAGATTTTGAGTGGCAGAAGTCCCTAGATTCACATCATCAAACAAAAATTTAAAGATTATGGAAAATGACTTACTGATTGCTCACTTAATAATTGCTAGAAAGTCTGATTGTATTCCATTATCCACAGTCTAGGATCATTGGACAGAATGATAGCCATTTACGAAGTCTGTGCCATTGATTAAGAATTTTGTACATAATGTTGAAGTACAAAATGTTTTTCTGTGTTCAAAAATTTGTTCTTGTTACAAAATTCTTAAAAAAAAACAACAATCAAAGTATTGCCCGTTGGAAGCGATTACTTTTTCCCATATATCTGGTAAGTTTTGAATACCATCCCTAATAAATGAGTCCTCTCTGGCATCGATCCAATCATTGACACATTCTTCGATTCCTTTAAAAGACCCCCATCCACCGAAAAAACTAGTAGTTGGAAGAAGCAAGGTCTGGAGAATACGACGGGAGAAGTAAGACCTAATATTTCAATGTTTCCAAGTAGTTTTTGACCGCTACCGCCCTGTGGGTCTTGCCTTTCGGTCATTTCTGGCCGTTTTTCACGCAACGCACTTTTCATCTCTAGTATCGATCTGGTGAGAAAATCCCTTCCTTTGGCGTCTTTCAGGAAGCACTTTTGACATTTGGCTTCGTAAGGCACCCAATTTCCTTCTGAATAAATCCAAATTTTTTTGACCGAACGAAAATTGTTTTCCAAGTCACTCCCGAAGATTCTGCATCTGGCACGGATCTTGATCCAGTAAAGCGTCTAAATCCTTATCTTCAAAATTTTTGGCCTGGACAAGACGCTCCTTATGTTCGACGCTAAAACCACCACTTTTAAGGCGTCGAAACCACTCTGTACATGATTTCTCGGTAGGTACTAAATGTTGCTGACACATGCCACACAATTTCAATGAAGTAGGTAACCGGATCAAATTGCAAAATTGTATTACATCCGTGGTGAACTACTTCCAGCGGGAAGAATGTCGTGAGTTTAAATATGGGTGTACTAAAACGATTTTGATATATTTTCTAGATAACACCAATGCATGAAGTTTGAAGCCTCAAAGAGGCGGATTTATTTGCCAAACCTACTCAGTGCGTACAGTCCGGCTTTGGTACCGGCAGAAGTACAGTCGACAAGTTGTTCGCTCTTAGAATGGTATTTATCGGTATGCCTTACCGATCTACAGTCGCTTCGTAGATTTGGAAAAGTCATATGACCGAGTGCCTCGAGGTACACTCTGGAGTGTACTGCAGGAGTACCGAATCAATGGACATCTGTTGAGTGTCATTCAGTCTCTATACGCGAACTACATCAACTGTACTTAAGAGGTTACTAGCTGATCAGCTGATCCTGAAATGAAGGTGAATATGGACAGGTCCGAAGTTATGGTTATTTTAGTAATGACTGTCCAAGCACTCTACATGTTGGCGAGGTCCTGTCTAAGCAGGTGGAGTCTCGGGTTCACAAATGGTGCTAGGACCGACATCCAGTTTTCTTGTAGGTTTCGCCAACCTGATCAATTTTTAAATAACTTGGAAGATCAGTAATAAGGAAGGCCGAACTTGGTCATCAATTTTCAACTCAGTATTTGTTCCAACTCTCATCTTATAATAAAAACAATAATTGAGAGATATGACAGTCCACAAGGCACCACAGCCTCACTTCTTTAGCAACTACCTACGCGTATGTAGATGGCACCTATAATTTTTCACCGCGAGATTTGAGACACTTGGTACTCTCTGAGTGTTATCAACTTGGAAAAGGTGTTCAGTTCGGGAATCGAACTTGGGACCTTCGTCATATGAGTCGACGCACTTCCCCACAACGTCACTGTGGGAGTAAGCAGACGGTTTTTAGACAACACCGAAGGTGCTGCTTGCGGTCATAATCTCCCAGTGCCATCGAATGCTGCTTCTGATGTCCAGGATGACTTGTATCAAAACGACAGTACTGAAAATGGCAAGCGTTGTGAGAAATAAATTAAATTCGAAAGTAAGAAAGAAATAATGAAGCGGAGTGTTTCTTTTTCCATTGCCACTCTCAGCTTTAATAATTTCGAGAACACACTGGCATACACATTTGAAATAAAAAAAATAATAATTACATCCAATGATGCATTAACTCCATCGATATCATTTGCTTATCAGTCTTCTCGGTGCAAAAACTATTGAAGTATAAAAATGTGAAAATCTGATTACGGTCAATCACAACTCAGGCAATCTCTCCCCCTCACACTTCTGCCATCATTCTTTAAACACGAAAACTCACTTTAACTAAACGACAACTGAAGCCACTACATAAACTCTACGCTCTACACATACCAACTCAACCCCCCCCCCCAATCAGTCGCATTGGCAAGTCCCCTCATAGGGCCACCAGCATGTGCATCATTCAGCTACGAGCACCCACCACCCACCACCCACCACTCAACATGATGTTATTGCGATTGATTAAATTTAATTACAAATCGATTTTCTCGCATAACGCAATGACCACGTTGATTGAGCATATTATACCCTTCGCTCGTACCACCCGCAGCTATGTCCTGCACTGCTGCGCCGCTCGAATGCCCAATAGAAGCACTTTCGTTGCAATAATAATTAATAACAGCACGCTTCCCGCAACCAGCCAGGGATAATCCACATCCATAGCTGTGAGTGGTCGAACTAAAAAAAAAACACTTCACCCCGACGATGGCCATATCGCAAGCATTAAATAATTTTGTATTTCGCACTAAAATGGCGCCCAACAAGGGGCGCGCAAGCGATACTCAATGTTGCCGTCATCGGAATTGCCCTCTCCTACCAAATCATTATAGTTGGATGCAGCCCACTTGCGCGAGGTGGCTACCAGTGCAACTGTTAATGCAGTTAAATGCAAACATGTGGTCGGAACCGGACAACAGACTGCAAATAAAAATCAAACAAAACATACAACAGCTGCTAGCCGCACAGCTATATGCACCCTCTGAGGGTGGTAAACTGGTAAACTTTCAAACTGGCAAAGTGGTGGAATGTAGCGGCATCCCTATTGTGAGAAGGTGAACCGGTGAGAGCTAGCAAGCCGCTGACCTACTTGTATACTTTTGCGGCTAATGAGCTCGCATTTAATTTTCACGCATCGACACATCCAACAGCCCACTGCCCTTCGGCTCGCCTCGCCATGGATGCGATTTGAATGGCGGAATGAAAAAGCATTTATTTGATTTAAACTGAAAGCAAAACAAAAAAAAAACTAATTATATTGGAATTTATAATTTAATTAATTTCAATTGCGATTAACGCGCCCGCCCGTGGAAAGTAGAAGAGTGCATATGCTGCAAATGGCAGCGGATAATCAGATGAACAGTATGGATCGGTATTTGCGCTTAATGCGAACGCACGCAACCGATGTGCTCGATTTAAAGTACTTATGAAAAATGGCTTGAAATTTCGCAATTATTTCGCTCGGTGAAATTGCGGTGGTTTTCGCTCCATTTGACGGTGGTCCCTGTGAACTGCACATATTTTGACCCAACCAACTGCACGGATCCCGAGGACTGGACCAATTAGCTGGTGCTAGTGACGTACTTGACATTTGTCGCATTTTATATTCCCCACTTACCCGCTACAAGTAGATTGACACTATCTTTGTTTTTTATAATGACTTAGCAGTTTGTTTTAAGGGCTCGCTATCCTGTTCTGCAAAAAAATAGAAAGCCAACAGTTAACAATATGAGGACGATCCTACTCTTTAATTTTATTTCCGAACATAGGCGCACCTTTGCTCAATACACTTAACCCAGCCTTTGGAGCATGACAGAAAAAATAACATTTTCCAAAGATCGGTAAAGTAGGACTCTGTGGCGGCAACAATCCACTTCGTGGACACACCGGACCAAATCTGGACAACACGTTGGTTGGGACAGCATTTCGATTGAGCGCGTCCCAACCGACGGATCATGTGAATGAAGAGCAGTTTGTTCTTTAGCAAATGGGGCGCCTTTTTATAGAAATCTGCAAAATTCTTACACCAGATGGTCACCACTCGAGCCAATAAGTCAGTTTTAGCCTTTTTCACAGCACGTTCGCCAGATGAGGTTCGACAATTGTTCTCCGTCCTCGTAAAACGACGCAGAACGTCAAACTGTACTCTGAAGTGGGCCCATGGTTCCTCATGTTTCCCGGAGTGAGCACCCAACCGGCACTCATTGTGCAGACAGGCTTTTCAAGCCCAATATGAAGGATAAGACAAAGGTGGGCTTTTGAGATGCCTACTGTCTCAGCTATCTCGTGCATCTTCCATCGGCTATCGTATATTTTGGTACGTCAACCTCTGTGCTAGTCGTTCACAGGGCACTTGAAAGTCGCTTATCAAAACCCAACACGGGACCACATGAAACTTCTTAAGGAAATTTTTGAGAGTCTCCATCGAAGGATAAGAGTAACCATAGGCAGCGTCTGAGAGCTCTTCGATTTGACCCATCCATGTTGTTCTTTTTTAGTTTTTTTAAATTACGCGCACATGCCCGCTTCTGCACGCCGTCAAAAAAGATGTTTACCATAGAATGTTCTAACACATCACTTAATAAGTCCCATATATATAGGGGGCGCCACTAACATAAAATTAACGTCAAACGCATAATTTTTGTTAGTGGCGCCCCCTATATATCCCGGGACTTATTGAGTGATCTGTTACACGCCACTTAATTTTTCTTGTGATAGTGGCGTCATCGAGGGCCAAAACTTATTAGGGCGTCCTCGCAGATCCCAGTCCAAATGCGACGTCGTTAAGTAGATATTGTCCTCAAGAAGACTCAAGACTTAACCAAACATGCTGAAAATTCACACATGAAGAGGTCGTCGAAATCGTTTTTACCATCGAGAATCTAAGGCACTATCCCAAATTGTTTCTTGAACAGGTCAAGGATATCATTGATGGCAAGAACACACAGTACCCATAATTGTTCTTAGATTCCAAGCTATTTGGTAATTTAGGAACGCTCAAAGAAGATCTATTCCCATGCCCCCTGTGCTATGCGACACTACTGCGGTTTCCGCTCCAGTGAACAACACCTGAAGACAACTGGCTGTCGTGGTCGCACTGTCAATGTATCCATGAAGAAGTAAACATAAGTGTAATCTGCAAAGTTTTATTTCATTTGCTGCTACCAACAGTTGAGCTGTATGTATAAATATTGGTTTTTAAAAGTCGTCCAATGTGGGTTATCACCATCTATTTTTTTTTATGTTTAACTGAACTGACAGCATCAACTTGTCCCATACTCCAAAAGTCTAAAACTCATCGATGCAGACCTCTAACTTCTTACTTATCGCATACTGCTTAATAGTCGCCCCCTTTAGCACAAATTCTCATTTCCGCATGAGCTCACAATGTACTGAATTAAGCATCCTTGCTTTAAGAAAGAAAGTTACACTTGGCTAGATAGGTATTGTTGAGTTGAGAATGGTCCACAAGGGTCGAGGACCTAGCTTATACAGCAACTGTTAGTGTTATGCTGTGTCGCCGTGGCGTAGTGGTAAGTGTGTCGACCGCCACGCAGAATGTCTAGGTTCGATTCCGGGACGGTACACCTCGCAATTTTTTCTCGGTACCACCTCTTTCGATTTGCTAACAACACTCAACGAGTATCAATATCAAAAGCTGCTTAAGTTTCGCCGTTCGGAGTCGGCAAAAACTGTAGGTCCCTTCTGCTCATGAGAGAACAGTAGGACGCACAACACGAGTAGTTATTGTAGAAGTTAGGTCCTGGCCCCTTGTGGGCTGTTGTGCCACTCAATTATTAACTATTACTAGTGTTGTTCTAATGCCCTTCTCACAACGAAATGGAACCTACAGTTAATTGCCGCTACAAAACGGGTAAATTTATAAAATTTTTTAAAGACGAACGTAACTACGACTTGTGTCACTTACGCACTACACAACATGACCTACTTCCTTGATATGAATGTATGGCTAACTTTGTGCTCATCATTTATTCAATTTCCACAGTAATAAACAGAATATGATAGAGTTAGTAACACATTGCAGTACTCAGGATGAGGAACCTTAAGTTGAAAATGTTGTGGTTCATGGAAAAGACTCTGAGCACTTGGATGCAAATACGAGTCTGTATTTACATTTTATTTTATCCTTGTATTAAGTTGGCTTGTGGTAAATGAGGGCAAAACGAAGTATATGCTGTCATCAAGGAAGGACACACAACATCGGCGTCTCGGACAGAGCGTCACACTAGGCAGCAGAAACTTCGAGGTAGTCAAGGACTTCGTCTACCTCGGCTCCGCAGTAAACAGGGACAATAACACCAGTACCGAAATCAAACGCAGAATCACTCTTGCCAATCGCTGTTTCTTTGGGCTCAAGAGGCAATTGAGTAATAAAGCCCTCTCTCGAAAGACTAGACTTGCTTTATATAACAACTTCATCATCCCAGTCCTACTTTATGGCGCGGAAACCTGGACACTACTAAAAGCGGATGAGGATGCCCTTGGTCTCTTCGAGAGGAAAGTTCTGCGTGCGATTTTTGGTCCTGTTTGCGTTGATGGCATCTGAAGGAGAAGATTCAACCACGAACTGTATGGGCTGTACAGCGACATAAGCCTAGTCAAGCGTCTACGGATACAACGCTTAAGATTGCTAGGCCATGTAGAGCGTATGAACAATACTACTCCGGCCCGAAAAGTCTTCGAATCTGAGCCACTGGGACAACGCAACAGCGGACTGTAGCGCCACAAGAAGAAGAAGAAGAAGTTGGTTTGTGATTTTTTTCTTCCGGGCAGCTTCTATCTAGCGCTAGTTTTGTGACACATAAACATAGTTTCTCTCAGCATGTCCCAATTGGACATCTTCCACAACGAATTCGTAAGCCTATCAGGCATACCATAAGGCTTAACGTAATGTAAAGTTGCGATTTTACCCAAAGCCAAAGGACATCCCAATGCTTATCCCCTTCCATTGTAAAATAAGTGAGGATGGTCCATCGTACGGACCATCCCCGACTTGACTCAGAGCTCAAAGGAATTGATGTCTTAGGACAAACACAAATCACTTGACTTCTATTCAAATAGACAGTCATTGGTAATTTCCATAAGAATGCACAGTATGATCTTTGACAGCTTGCACCTTGATCACAATATGAAAAAAAGCCCTCTTTTCAAAATGCCGTTTGAAGTCAACATAAAGTCGGCTAAAACCTTTTTTTTTTAAATCAGGCCCGTATACAGACGAGGTATATGACGGGCGCTTACTCGACAAGGGTCACATGTAGCCACTACTTTACTGATGAAGAGTCAATTGCTTTATCCAGGCTATGCCCCGAAATACTTTGACACAAAACTGGCAATATATACTACAGCTGCAATGAGATGATGAATCTAATGGTTTCACAGTGGACGGCAAGAATAATGACATTATCTAATATGTGACCTTCTATGTACAAACTTTTTGATTTGACTACCACAAACTTCTTTGTCTGACAGCAAGAACAGATGCATCCTATGTATGATTGACTGACTTTACAGGGCTCTATGGTGCCAATACCAATCACTTACTGCAATACAATTCAAAAAGTTCAATGACAACTTTATCTTCAATCTAACGACTTAAATCTGTTTGCCAATAAACTGCACCAAGATCGATCTCCTCAAACAACAAATTTCAGCTAACTGTTTACATCCCCGTCACATGGGGACTTATGAGAAGATACACCCGTGGAAATCGTAAAGCTAAAAAGTTGCTTAGCTGCATTGCGATGCGATCTCCCTGATGACACAAAAAGGATCTTCCCTACCTGCTACCCTATTTCAATGCAGATTTAACTTTCTCATGACTCCAAATGCTTTAAAACGCTTCTATCGTCCAGAAAGTACATAAGCTTGTCTGTAGAAACAATTATGCAGCACCGTCCCATGCAAAAATGCCTGTTATTCGATCACACAACAGAAGTTGTAGGAATGGAGAAGAACCAGTTCTACACTAAATCTGCCCTTGTCCGGTACTAGCATATTTTAAACGCAAGTTCTTTGGCGAAGTTTCTGTAAACGATCTGCCCTTACTCTTAAATAGTCCCCACGGGCGAGTGTTCCATAGGATCAAAGTGGCCTTAAGGTTCCTAACTGAAGCGCCAGCACAAGGATTCTTACTTGGACTTACATAGCACAGCCTCCTGCTTCCGCTATGCTTCTCTTCATTCCATCAAAGACCTACCATTCAACATGACAATCGATAGACTAGAAATTTCTTTATTCACAGAGTTTCCTGTTGGTGGTTTAAGGCTTTCCTCAGTCCTTTCACTTCTTGATTAGAACGGAAAAAAAACCCAACAAATATTGTCAACATTGAAATGTCCTTTTTGCCTGGCTTACCATTTGTAACAGAGAACTTCCATCTAACAAGGGTCACTGTGATGTCCTGCAGACAAACAAAAAGCGTTGAATAGCTTTCCCTTCAGCTTCTCCGGCAGACGCAGCCCGCCAAAATCCTAAATCCTTGCATACGCTCGTGGTTTTCATTGTCTCCACATCAAGACAAAACTGATAATTAAACATCGTTTGCGGTGTGGTCGCCGTGGCGTAGGGGCTTAGTTCTTCGACCCAAACGCCGAAGGTCTAGGTTCGATTTTGGGACGGAACACTTCGCATTTTTTTCATGGCACCACCTCCTTTGAGTTGCTGACAACACTCAAAGTGTACCAATTGTCAATGAAAAGCTTCTTAAATCTCGCCGTTCGGGGTCAGTAAAAAACTGTAGGTCCCTTCTACTCGTGAGAGAACAGTAGCACGCGCAACACGAGTAGTTATTGTAGAAGCTAGGCCCTGGTCCCTTGTGGACTGTGTAGTGCCACGCAACGTCGCTTGCATACAGCGCCACTGGGCTGCACTGTGGGCGTAAATTACTTCTTGAGCCCTAACCATCGTGGCATGCCAGATGCGGTGGTTGTGTCACAGGAAGTCGAAGGATATTACAAACCATATTTGAATCCAAGATTACCACATACTGTGCGTCGCACCAGCGCACACCGCCCGGCACGAGTTGTATAATTAAAGGGAATTATTACACACACTTAACATAATGACATACCCAGACGCAATATCTCGGACGACGCATCGCGCAACATGTTTCGCAGCCACCGGATCAATATTTGATGTGGCCAGTGGAGCTGAAGTCGGGACTTACGCCTGGAGAAAATTATTTAAATCGTGTGCACCACCGGCAGGGCGAGCACAACGCACACACACGCGGGGACCGGCCAGGACCAACCTCACTGCAGGCATGGAGATGATGTTGATTATGTTGTGACATTTAATGTTTGACATACACAAACAAGCACTTTGCATCGATTGCTCCGGCCGACTACGCCTGGATGATCGCAAGGCATAACAAAGGAATCGGTTTTAGCCCAGAGGTGACAATGTGTGTACACTGGAAATTGCCGAGGAGTCGGTTAATTACCGTTCAACTGGAGCGGGTAGATTAATTGATATTTATGCGGAGGATTATGTTCCAGGAGGCACTTCCGGAGTCAGAATCGATCGGGCCATAGAGGGTGGCTGACGGCCGCCTCGTTGCAGCAAAAACTCATCATCAGGCACCCGATTTACAATTCATTACATAAAGGATCCATGGAAACACCACCCCTGAGTGCTGAGTGAAGAGGACTTTTCGGTAATTCCCCATTACATTGTACCCACGCCGCCGCGTTTATACTTTAGTGTCCTCGGGGCGTATACGTACCCACCATTGATGTGCTGCACGGAGTGGAATCTACTGTGGCTCCGGCTGCTCTGCTCCTTCTGTCAGCCCCCGTCGTTGTATTATTTGTTATTATAATTCAAAAACGATTGTTGTGTGATGGCGGCCAACTTCAGGTGGTCCCCTGTTGCCTTCATTAAACACGCCACTGAAAGGCAATGAACCAACGTTTCCTCTCTTGGGGTGTGCTGTCTACGAGTTTGCAATCCTATCTGCAACGGGCATTGTTGGCACCAATTTTAACCGTGGAGGCTTCAGCATTGTAACGCGGCATATGGCAGGATGGTTTCATGGCTGCTATGAGGAAGATGAAGCACAGCAGGTTTCTGTGTTGGATTCTGTGTACACCCAACGATAAGGAACCGTGGTACAATTTCGGATAACGCCCTGCCAAAAAGTGACACTCCATGGATGCTTATGAGGGGATGCAGATAAATTTTCACATAGCTGCGTTGAAGTGCAAGAAGTCTTTACTCTCATATGAGCAGGTTCTGTATGGCTTGGAGTGCCATTCATTTTCGTGCACAGCCCAAGCAGGCAGGATATCTGCTAGAAGTGGCGGTATATTTTGGGTTTTTTACGTAGGGGTGTCTTTGGGTTACGGAAAGAATGCCAAAGTGTATCAAGTTTCGAAAATACAGAACTCCGATTAATCTCGAAAACTAAATTCCTTCTCAGAGAGGACTTCATCCCATCTAAAGTAAATTTACGATGTAAGTTCAAAACATCCTTTGTCTGTTAAGCATGTTGGAATTGTGGCACGAGCTGTATGACATGCTGCATCGTCTTGTTGAAACCACACATCCTGTCCCAGTGACGAACGAAAAAGTCGCTAATCATGGCTTCATAGGGGACACTATTAATTCCAACGCTAGCAAACAAGGCTAGGACCATTTTTAAAGAAGTGTAGACCAATTATTTCACCAACCCATTAAGCACAGCAAACAGTCATTTTTTGTGAATGTAACGGTGTGTCAACATTCACTAGAGGATCACGATCACTCTAAATATGTCAGTTTTGCTTATTGACGTATACATTCAACCAAAAGTTCGTTTCATTATGTTGAACTTAAAATGAACGATAGTGTGCGATACGTATTTCGAAGAGAACAATGTTTTTAAAATAAATTTGATAAACGTTAAAGCGTTGCTAAGATGTCAGTCTATTCACTCTGAAATGCCAAAACAAACTAAAATAAAGAAATCACTTAGCCGCTTGGTTTGATGAGTTCAGTTTCAGTTCGAATATCTGCCTTCCTGCCACTGGCGCTACAGTCCGGGGTTGACCTGGGCCTCAACCAACATGCCTCTCCAGCAAGCACGATCTCTCGCCAGTTGCCTCCAATTGTGCACTCCCACTTGATTGAGGTCCTTCTTCACATGGGAGAGCCACCTTAGCCTAGTGACATTTCGGGCCAGAGCAGTGGTGTCCATACACTCTACTCTTCTCCCCCAGACGCCATTAACGCAAACAGGACCAAAAATCACACGCAGAATTTTTCTCTCAAAAAGACTAAAGGCTTCCTTATCTGCTTTTGGCGGCGTTCAAGTTTCTGTGCCGTAAAGGAGGACTGGGATGATCAAGTTCAATAAAAATATCAGGCGGTTTATTATGGACTTAACGAGAACTCTTTGTTGTTAAAAACACTTTCCTAATAATTGAGGGACACTACAGCCCACAAGAGGCCAGAGCCTAGCTTTCTCACGGGACCTACATTTGTTTGCCTACTCCTTACTCCTCTGTCCCGCCTGGGAATCAAACCTAGCCCTTCGACAACGGACAATAAAATGGTGGTTAACGTTTTTGAGATTTAAAGTTCAGAATCGATTGGATTATGTAGACAAACAAGTCGACGGAGGTCCGTCTCCATTTTTGCGCACTCTCTGAACTGCCGACGTCCTGTGTTGTTCTGTCTTCCAATGAGGGTTCAGATTTGGAGACATCTTTACTTCATTAACACTTCTGACGAAATTGAAAGGAAATGCATAAATTATCATTGCAGGTAAGAGCTCTGAAATATATGTGGCCATGTGCTGCATTGATTTCGTTAAATAGTACAAATGCCTTCATGCAAATAATTCAAAATTCAAATATTTTGTAATCTTTCTTAAAGTGACACGATAACAATAATAGCACTATCAATAAAACAGTGATTTCGAGCAAAGGATCATTCACAGGACCTAACATTTGCATCAGCCCCTAAAAGAATAACAAGGAGGTCCGTGATGCATTCATTATTAGTTTTTTTTAGAACGAGAAGTTAAAAACTTATCAACCGACCGACCTCTGATCGGTGTCTGAAAAACGTCCGCTTATAAAATGACGCCAGACAGTAAACAGCCCGATAAAACTTACTCACTTACTTACTTAAGGTGGCGCCGGAGTGGACGTGGGCCTCAACCAACAAGCGTCACCAACCAGCTCGATCTTTAGCTAGCTGTCTCCAGTTTCGCATGCATAGTTGGTTGAGGTCCCTTTCCACTTGCGTGCGCCACCTGTGTCGCAATCTTCCTCTACTGCGCAGTTCCTCGGGAATGGATTCGAAGACTTTTCGGGCCGAAGCATTGGTTTCCATCGGCTCTGCATGACCTAGCCGTCGCTATCGTTGGATCTTCACATCGATGTCGCTGAACAGCCCGTATAGTTCGTCATTATACCTCCTCCTCCACTCACAAATTCGCACGAGGAATTTTCCTCTCGAAGTAACCAAGAGCAGCTTCATCTGATTTTGACAAAGTCCATGCCCCCGCGCCAAATAGCAGGACTGGGACGATTAAGGTCTTGTAAAGCGTTACCTTTGTTGTTCGAGAGAGGGCTTTGTTTACCAATTTCTTCCTTAGCTTAAAGAAGCAGCGATTGTCAAGAGTTATTCTTCGTTTGATTTCAGCGCTGGCGTCATTGTCTGAATTGATAGTGGTGCCTAGGTAGAAAAAGTTTTTGACTACCTCAAAGTTATATCTGTTGGGTGTCCTTTCTCGTTGACAGCATACAGTTGGTCTTACCCTCGTTTACCGCTAAAATCATCTTCGGGGCCTCCATTGCAATATCCACAAAAGCGGCATTGATATTAGGAAACTGTTATAACTTTTGCACCATTACGTAATAAGTAGTTTTGTGGCCTAATGTGCTGACTCTGAAATGAAGGTGAAGTCGTTGTGATACTTTCCAAAGCGCTTGTCCAATGCACTCTTGGACAAGTTTAAATATCTTGACATGAGTGACGGGAAAACACAAAGTTTTCTTGCAAGCTGGATCAGTTTTGAAGCAGCTTGGATTGTATTTACTTCGAATACAAGGTGCCGAGAGAAGATTTCTAGCCGCGGTAGTGTAAAAACCGCTATGGTTTGGAGGAACCCAATGTTGAGCAGCTACTTTTCTCCGACAGGAAAAGCTATGCTTGGAATGTTTTGAATGCCCATATATTCATGCCTGAGATGCGATTCCATCAGTTGGGTGACCGCTTGGCAGACCCAAAGCGAGTTAGTTTGATCAAGTTAATCAAGTTACGCTTGGGAATAGCTGCTAGTGAGCTAGAGTCGCTAGTCGATGGCGAGCTGGAGGTCTCTCGTTAGTGCATCGCCTCTACGACGCCTTTAATCCGATGGGACATGCGGATAAATGAGAATGATGATGACGTAAGAGGTATGGGGTCGTAAGAGGTACAAAGTCAGCTTTTCAGCCAAATTAATTTACATTATGTCGAATTCCGCACAATCTTTGACTGCATTTATCGTTTCCCCTGGTTGAAGACATGAAACACGGGTTGATCCTTTCGATGTCAGCACGGTTGTCATAGCCTTGTTTGGGTGAGGACCAATTTTGATTATGTGCCTTGGATTATCTCCACTTCTTATCATATGCGATTATATGATGCAAAGACCCCCCCATTGAAATGCCTTAGACGCAATGCCAAACTGACGTGTTTTTGAAATTCGTTCAATTCATGGGGTACTCACTTATCTAGTTTTCATGCACCGACAAATTTTCGTAGGGATTACTCTCCTGGTCTTAAAGTCTGTACTTTCCAATTAGAGCTTGTCTAGTACCTGAGACTCCTTTAAGTAGACATTGTTCAGCAACTAGGACAACAAACCAATCGACTATTGCGTTGTCCCACTGGTTCGGAGTTGAAAACTCATCGGGCTGGGGCAGTGTTGTTCGTGCTTGGCCTAATCGAATTAAATATTACAGAAGCAGGAAATAGGGGGATGAAAACAGAGATAATTCTGGGACTGCAATAATTTCATCAAAGCAAAAGATGGAATCAAAGATAAAAGAAAAAAACAAACTTTTGTCTATTTCATCAAGTGCTAACAAACATTCGCTTACGACTGTATCGCGTCTGAGACCAAGCGTGTACATTTCAATTTCCTCATGCACCTTATATGTTAAACGCATCCCTACCGGTTCGTCGAATAAGACATAAAGCGTCCTGCTCCTCAGGCTGAATCCAGGGTTCAGCTGCGTCGCAATGATACAGCGACCTAAACCGCTGCGTTCACATTCAAATCACTGAGAAAGAAGCAAACAAGTGCGCCCATTTGTTTTATGTTTTGTCGCGAATTCGCGATCGCTGCGTTATGCATATCGCCGTGCAAGTAGTTGGATCGGTTTTTCTCTTCTCTTGTCCCTGCACACTGACTGAGGGGAAGTTCGTAGTGATGGTGGAGGCAGTGCGTCTGAGGCGTGCAATGAAATGGAGAAACAGAAAACGCTATGTTTCATTATCTTAAGTGTTTTTTTTCGAAAATGAATACAATTTTGACTTAATTTCTTAAAACCTGTTTTTGTCGCTTTTAGTTACAATTGTTCGCAAGTGATTTTTCCTTTCTTAGTGCTAAGTGCAAAAATCAGAAGGATGATTGAACAACTTTGTCATATTTACATGCTTACATAAATGGAATAAATAACAAAGCGCTGCCGTTAGCAAAGGACCTGGATCGAACTCTGTTTCTACAGAAACGTGCCACTTGTCTCCAACAACTGCAAGCAACCTATTGCTCAGTTCAGAGAGAGTTTCTTTCCACAAAGTTTTTTTTTTAATTGGCCCAAGCTGAAGGTACCCTTATGTGACCAGAATTAAGTCACAGCACGACCGTACCGGCGCATATTGGTTTCCAATGCCTGTGGATTGTTATGAGGGGAAAAACTTTAAACTGGGAAGGACATTCCATACTCGTGTGACGGTTTATCCTAGATGAGCTTTGTCGATGAAAAGAGAGAGGTCGAGCCGTGAGTAGTACAATTGCAAATCGGCATCCGCTAATTATGTGTGCATTTGGATTTAAAAAATTCTTCAATGAGAAGATGCGAGAGACTATAAATTGTCCTTCCTTGAAATTGATAAAGTTTTTCGTTGCCAATTTTTGCAATTGTCAAGAGGAAATTTGAAGTTTAACCTGCCTTTTGAAACTCCGATCATATAGGCCTGTACCATAGCGACGCACAGCCAAGAAGCGGAAAAAATGTATACCTCGAGAACTGTAATGGGTCTCATCTTTAGATTAGTCTCACACGATTAAGGATGAGCCAAAACATAAGAAACCCAAGCATTTTTTTTATTGATTTTTAGGATCTACATGTCTGCACAATTAAAATGAAGTCCATGTTAGTCCCACGCTCATAAAAACGTTGAAGGCTTTTGAACCAAAAATCAGGCATTCTTAGATTTAGATTTTCGAATTTTGGAAAGCGGAAGACAAGGTTTTAAAGAATCAATTAAAAAGAATATGAATTCCGCTCTGGGGTAATTTTAAAATGAAAAGAGCATGTTCGATGGTCATGCTGTGGGCAAGTATCTGGACCTGCCCATCGTAGTCCAATTAAACACAGCTCTGGTCGAAAGCATTTACTAATCTGATCTATTGGGACAACGCAACAGAGGTTGACCTCGTGTAAGACGGTACACACAAGTGGAGAGGGACCCCGGTGTGTGGAAAAGCTGGTCAAAAACTGTACTGAAGAGGCAGGTTGGCCGAGTTATTGATTCGATTCCACTTCAGCACTAACCTACGAAAAATAACCAACAATCTGCAGTTATAGTAGGTGAAGTAGCAATTTGAAGATAAGAAGAAAGCTAAGCCAAAGCTTAAGCTTTATTTGTAGTTGGAATAAACATTACCAGGGTTCTATTACCGAGTTTTCGCTCAAAAAACTTGTAATAGGTTAAAATACTTGAAAATGATTAATTGTTGCTTTACTACGGGCGGCCAGCATACCCGGAAATATAACATCTACAGTCTAACCCTAAACTTTTGTTAATCATTCTAAAATAACAAGATTGTTGTGCCAACAAAATGTCTACAAGCCTTTAATCTTAGTTAGGGGACTGCAATCCTTTTAAACCTACTACAGTGGAAATAACTTTTAGCTTACTAAATGTACTGCTTTCAGTTAATAGTACTGCACTTAATTAGCTCCTTCTATAAACTGCAACGTAAAAAGCTGATTTCCAACTGCTAAGCAATGTTTTTGTAGTTGAATACTTGTCGCAGTATTCATATTTGCATTCAATAGCAAATTTAACTTACTGTGACTGAATTGACGGAGGTACTAAGTGTCATTATTCTTTTACAACGCTGATAAGTTTATACTTGAGTGAGTTTGTGTTTGCCGCGGTGTAGTGGGTAAATGCGTTGAATAACATACAATTACAATCCCGGATTGAACATCCGCATGTTTAACCACACCTCCTCTATCGAATTGCTGACAAACCTCAAAAAGTAATAAATGTCTATTAACAGCTTCTCAAAACTCTAGGCCCCCTTCTACTCTTCAGAGGAGGGTAGCGCGCACAACACGACTTGGTCCCCTCGTGGGCTGTAGTGCCACTCAGTTAAATTATAATTTGAGTCTCGAATGAATATGATTGATAGCTTCATATATTGCAGTTTACAGCGTCCAAGCCAAATATGTAATTGAAGTGCTTGAATAAAATATGAAAACGAAACCTTTCCTGCGCGGTTGACCATTTCTTTATTCTTCCTACAATTGCTGCTTAAGAACCTAGCTTTTCGGCAGTACATTTGAGATGGCAATACTTTTCTGCTTTTCTGTCTCCTTTGAAAAACTTAAGTACACTATTGAATAGAAGCGTTATTTCAGAGAGTCGGAGCGACGTCCGTTCTCCAATTGTGTTCTGGAGAAGATGCATCAAGTTTATGAACATCATTGCAAGATTATCTTCAGTCACAGCCGGTTATTGGTCGGCTGAAAATCCACATGTGCCTAATGACTCCCCACTTCATCCACAAAATTAACTGTTTTGTGCGGTTTACATGCCGGCTGCGTTATTTGGCCATATTCTTTCGTCGACAATAAAGCTTGTCACGTTACTGTGAATGGTCAAGGTTATAGCGGACTTAAAAGGATGGGGCTTCAAGCCACACAGCACACTTTACAACCGATTTATTCAGATATGGTCAGCGTGTTATCTCAAAAAACGGACCAGTCGACTGGGCGCCTTTTTCGTACGATTCAAAGCTGATGGATTGTTTTCTGTGTGGCTGTGGGCCAACAACTTATGCCAACAAGCCGACGACGGTGGAAAAGTTAAGAGTCAGCATTGGCGGCGAAATAGCGGCTGTTTCCACAGACACGTGCGCCCGAGTCGGTGGAAATTTGGCCCCGACAAACCGACCGCTGCAAACGTGCCCAGGGTGGCAACATGAACGAAGTCGAACTCCATTCTAAGCCAAGAGTACACTTTTTGAAATTACTCAAAAGGTTTGCGTTTTACTTAGCAATGAAATGGCCTTATTGGAAACCTCTTTATATGATTTTCTGCATCTGCACCGTTGGCGACTGTTGTTCTATGAATTCGGCCACTTTCGGACATAAGCAATTCTTCACACACTCAAATTATGAAGGAATGAAGAAAGACATTTGGCAGAGTCGCCTGCGGAATACGTGTGCTTATGTCATTGATGATTCTCTTTTTGTGTCTCGTGTCCTTTCTCCTTGATCGAAAACGGCTGCGTATGCAGTCTAAATTCTGACAGTGAAAGAATATGCATGCATGAAAGACCCATAATTCATAGGTGACAATTGCGCTGTTGAAACCAAAGGATTTCATCGCTCTGTGTATCAACTTAAGACTAAGTGGCCTAAACCTCTGTGAAATGTCTTGATTTCTTAACACAGTAAAAGAAATGCTTAACACCCTCTAATGTGGTTAAAATGTCGCTGCGGCGTAGTGGGTAAGTGCGCCGACCTACACGCAGAAGCTCTAGGTTCGACGCCGGGACAGGACACCTCGCATTTTTTCGCGGCACCACCTCTTTCGAGATGCTGACAGCACTCAAAGAGTTTCAATATTCACCTCCAGCTTGAGTACTGGTCTGTTCCTCCAAAGATATCTTTACACCTACTGACTAGAGTCCAGACCGACCGATATCGCCTTTGCAACAAAAGATTTTTCAATCGACTACCCCGCTATATTTCACCCCATCAAGAATTTTCAATTCACACCTCGCTCGGAATGCCCATCAGTCCAACCATAAGCCCACTTTCGGACGTATGTACATTTAAGTCCCTCTTTTGCCTCTTCAATTTTTTTTTCGCTAATTCAAGCCACGGGCATATGGGACTCTCTCTCTCTCATTTTCTATATCTTCGGTCCATTCAGTGCCTTGAGTCCGGTGACTAAAAGGTACTGTGCCCTTAGCCCTAGCCGTTTGTGAAACAAAATTTGGACATGATTCGATTAGTCGTGTATCTATTTCACCTGACGATCGTACATCTGCCTAAATCAACAGTTTCGTTCCTCGCAAGCACAACCACTCCTGACTCCCAGTTGTATTTGAGATGTCGGTATTCACATTTATTTTTGCGGAGAACCCAGTGAGTCATAAATTTAGACAACCCCCTTGAGTTGAGAAACTTATTTTCTTGAATACAAGGACTTTTGCTGAAACTTCAATCCTTCATAGAGTTCTCGAGAGTAATGAGGAGTAATGAGTCATAAATGTTCCAATCGACACTCACGGGTTCCGTCTCCAATGCCGACCTTCTTCTTCGCAAACTCGTCTTCCGGAGAAATCAGCATAAATCCTTCTCCGACGCACACACATATGTGCATGCATCATATTGCTCCAGTTGTGCTTCAACTCTTGGCCCACATTTTATTCACTCCTGTCCGGCGTCACAGAAGAGTTCAACAATTCATAATCAACACCTCAATGCGGAAGTCTTCTAGCAAAATAAGATCACCTCCAGGCAGACACACACACACACACACACATCCAACCAGCTAAGTCCCCACACATGCCGTGGATAATCCGCAACACCAACAAGACTCCCATTTTGCTTTGCGCACGATCCGTCACCCTAGCACGGCTGGCTCGCATCGCAAACAATAGCGACTCACACCACTCACCAGACCGTGTGCATGAACTCTTAATAATCCGTGCCCTGTGAGCTGGGAAAACGCGAAAATCACTTCCAAGTCTAACGCCTTGGACGGAAATCCCCGCAGACTCTCTCTGGTTGCGCGCGTTGATCGATCGATTTTGTTTGTGAGCAGAGCTCCGCTGAAAGTAGCGCGAATAAAATTTCCACCCAATGGGGGCCCACATCGCCCCCTCTTACGCCGTCTGCAGCACGACGTAATCTGCCAGCTTCACTGGAGGAATTCTATGATCGGTTTCATGGGAAGCAAGTCTTGTGCACACCGAAACCGCCCCACCATCGCTGCCAGGGATACGGAGAGGGAGACAGCTTGAGGAATACAAAACGAAGCACACAATACCAAGGAATGCACTTGGTCCGCACTTGTCCGCAGTGATTGTGTGCCCCTTTGGCTGGCATCGGGTACAGTATGGCCAGCTATGCGCTTCTGTGTATGCAACACACTCCACCTGGGCGACTCCAGAAACTGGATGGCTGGATGGTGGGGTCAATACAACCGGTGGAATTTCAACAGTCGTACGCGCGCGAAGAATTGCAAAAACCGGCAACTGATAGGACTGGTCGGCGGCGGCGCAGTGGGATCTGGCAGATGGTGAATCAAATCTCCTTCTCCAAGTCCAAGTAAGACTTGGTTGAAGGAACGATGATGATGACGATGGTGATGATCATCATCATCTCGATCACCGTCATTGGCATTGTCGTCCGGCGCGGTGTCGGTGCTCTGTCGCTCCTTGTGTGCAGTGGGATCAGAAAAATATGGAAAAAGATCTTTGGTGGTGAAATGTGGCGGAGAGATCAGCAAATGCTGTCTTTAAAGTCAAAAGAGGAGCCTCACAAACGCCGTGTTATTGTGTTGTGCTGTTTAGTTGAGTCTTTTCATTTCATTGACAGTGGTGACCCAAAAAAAAAAACATTTCGAAAAATTAAAAATTTTATCATGTTGAAGGGGTAATGTGAGTCTAAAGAGGCTACATTGGACATGAGTAGAACTTAAAACTTGATCCTGGAAGCACAAAAATTTGAAAGATTGAAAAACATTTCCTGAGATTTTAAGAGAATTTTGATCAAACCTTCAATTAAGGGACAAAACCTTTTTTTGCTCCAGAAAAACTTACCTGAGCAGGGGAGAACCGTGACCCCTCTCATTGATAACTTTGTTCATTTTTCCATTAGAGATAATCACTGTGAAGGGAGCAGTTGGCACTTTCAAGCAGCTCAACTAAACTCCCGCTGCAGTGCCACTTACAAACGGTATCAAAAATGACGGCCCTTTACATAAACTGGACCATGTATTGCATAATTCAAGGCGCATTTCACGTTTTAAATTCTACCTTTCTTATTTTTTCGTGTTGCTACGAACTTTGGTAGTTCATTGGACTGCCTGTCAAAGCATGATCAATACTTAAAAAATCACGATCGCTTCCATACCAATGATTGTAAAATCACAAGTTACGTCCATCCCTTTTTTCTAGTTCCAAATTTTGACTCCAAACTAACTTGTGATGCACTCAAAAAGAAAAAAAAAACAAATATTTCTGCAAAATTAAATAAGGTGAAGTACAACTTTTCAACACCACTGTTAGATATGAGAAATCAGAAAGTACTTTAACGAAACCCATCATTCAGTCACAGTCCGCAAATACAAACACAACCATTTGTGACCGCTTCAAGGATCATTACCTAAGTGGCAGGTTAGTTACTGGTGTGTGTTACACCGTCTGTCAATGTGTGGTGTGTCCCATGCGGCCCGGAGTCTGGATGGGGACGGCGACGACGTTCCTCCGTCGCTCCAAGTGTCGCATTCTGTCAGATTTGTTCGCGGTAATTTTTCCGCTCGTTTAAGCTGCGCCCGGGATTCGAATATTCATTGAATCGCTGTGCCCGCGTCCCGGCCACGGACGGACATACAAGAGAAACGTTTACGCTTCCATCGCATCGGCTGTCGTCCCGGGCCACTCGTGAGATGATATCAAATGCCCCGTCGATGTGGATCGTCTTGGCTCGACGGCGGCGATCGTTGCCATCGTTCCGTCGTCGTCATCACTTGCCAGTGGTGGCTGCGACAGAAGGATGCAAGTGTTGTTATGTATGGCTCGGCGTTTATTTGCTGTTTCCCGCAAATTCGCTGCAAAGACGATAATGATGATGCTACACTCCGACTGGCGCAGATGATGGGATCAGACTTGGAGGACGGCGGCGTGCGAGAGCCGTGCGCTTACGCGGGAAGATTGTGGTGGTCAATTGCAGCAGGAATTACTTAGGCAGATTTAGTGAAAATTGTTTTTTGTCATCGTCCTCCTTTGGGGCCGTTCTCCAGCTAGCTCTCAAAACCAGTTCCCCAGGGGCGCGCACACCGTCACGGGGCGCGGACGGGTGGCTCGGATTTAGATACGTTTCTCCCTTATCCCAGATCGGTTCTTAGTCGATTCCCTGTTTGTTGTGCCTGACTTTTCGTGTTATTTATGTGCTCTGCAGCATGTGTCTTTTGTTTTTGCCAGTTGCTGTTGTTTGGACGGTGGTTATTCCACTTGTAATCCGCCGCACCGCCCGTTCTCGCGCACGTACACGAGTATCGAGTGCGATTATAGCGCTGGCTCTGGTAGTGAAGTGAAGGATATGAGGACATGCACCTTGGCAAGTTGGTGACTTGTCATATTGTTATGTCGTCGCTGCGGCAGTCGGCAGTTGGCAGGAGGCAGTTGGAATGAAGTTTGGAGTTTGCTCGGTGCTCTGTGCCGGTGTTGGTGTTGGTGTTGGTGCTCCTTCTCCGCCGATGATTTGCGAGGTGGATTTTGCTAATGGCGAGTTCGCTGAGCTCTTTCTCTCTCTCCGCTTCTGAAGAATGGTATGCGATATCCGTGCCTGTTGCCTTGCAGCGGGTGAATTAGTTCGGTTGGCCGTATCTGGAGTTGTGTTGCGAGGTACATTAATTGAGTGCATGTTGCGATGCAAAACTTAATTAGGATTTATTGATGTGTGCTGGTAATATTTCTCGTGTTGCGGCGCGGAGCACTGCTGTGGATTTGCATGGCAATTTGAAGTTGCTGAAGTTTGCCTCTGAATGGAATTCAGATCAAGTGCTTGTGGGAACTGCACTCGGCTTGGAGTTAATCACAGTTGCGAGTGACTTGAGCTAAGGTATTGATTTTTATTTTCTTTGTAATGCACTTGTTCGTGGGGTTGATAGAGCAGGAGAGTGAATCAATAAATTCCACTAGGTACTTTGTAGACAAAGGAGATTGAGAGCGAACATAAAGTAGGAAGACTCGTTCTAACTAAAAGGTGGTTAGCAGCAGCAGAGATCAAAAGTAAACGAGCACTTTTTGTTAATAAAATATTTGTGTGGCTCGGAACTGTGGTCGCAGTGTGGTAGTGGGTAAGTGCGTCGACCGCCACGCAGAAGGTCTAGGTTCGATCTTGGGACGGAACACCTTGCAGTTTATCACGGCACCACATCTTTCGAGTTGCTGACAACACTCAAAGAGTATCAATTATATTTGGAAAGCTTCTCCAATTTCGTCGTTCGGAGTCGGCAAAAAACTGTAGGTCCCTTCTTCTTGTGAGAGAACAGTAGCACGCACAGCAAGCGTAGTTATCGCAGAAGCTCGGTCCTGGTCCCTTGTGGACTGTAGTGCCACTCAATTATTGTGGCGTGGAACTAGTTTCATTAATGATGACAATTTCCACGTTAGCTCACCTCACGACAAAAGGCAGATTTCTGCACAAATCGGTGCTCGACCTTAAAATTGATATTTGCCGCCCTACGCAAGTCGATCTTTCACTGAAAACATTGTCATTTAAAAATGTTGACAACTCCCCAATTACTTTAAAAAAAGTTCACGCATTTAAGAAGGAGGAATGATCGTCTAAAACAATTAAAAGGAATTGTCTAAGTCGGACCTCACTACAGAACAAAGACAAAGATCAGTGGAAGTGCTCTTGGGACCTGAACACATTGGGACTTCCCGCATCTCTGGGCTCTACTACCATCAAAGGTTGGGCTTCTCGAGAGCACAACTGGAGGTAGCTTAACCCTCTAGGATATAGGCAAACAAAAGTCATACTTGCTGACGTGTGTAAAAATTTCGCAAAATGTTGATTTATCTGATGCAGATGATTGACTGGCATACTTATGGGCCACTTCACCTTCTTCAGGCATCTATGCTTGCTTTCCGCGACGTCTATGAAGAGGCCATGAGAGCTTGGAGCACTTCCTCTGTTAAGCTCCAGCCCTTTTTTTTAATCAGGAAGCAGATATTTGGTGCTGATGTGGGGAGAACAGATAATGTAGGAGGTCGCACTAAAGAGCTTAGTAAATGGTGTACAATCACTTCCCGACGGCTAACACTTGGAGGTTAAGGAAACACAATTGAAGGAAGATTTTTAACAGCTGTCTATTAACAGAATGATGATACACCTGCTGCGTCCCATCTGAAAGAGCAGGAAAATGGGGTTAATGTACGTTCCTGTCTGGTGAAACACTGGACCAGTTTTTAAGGGTGTGTTTCAATGCAGTATTTGGGACAGCTTTGAACTTTAAACAATGAAGGACTTAAAGGTTCATATTCGGCTTTTAATCCCTTCTTTGACAACGGTGGAGATTTTAGTGCTTATTGTGGCAGAAAGAAAAAACATGTCGATCTGATAATAATAATTGATTGACACTACAGCCCACAAGGGACCAAGGCTTAGCATCTACAACAACTACTCGTGCTGTGCGTGCTACTGTTCTCTCATGAGTAGAAGGGACCTACAGTTTTTTACGGACTCCAAACGGCGAAATTTGAGAAACTTTTCATAGCCAATCAGTACTTTTTGAATGTTGTGGTGATGGAGAGGTGATGCTGTAAAAAAATGCGAAGTGTTCCGTCCTTGAATCGAAATTAGAACCTTGGCATGTGAATCGACCCACTACACTACGGCGATCACAAAAAGCAAGAACGACTTAACACGAACCTTGTTCTCAACGCCAAAATTGTTTAAGTCGTTTATGCAAAAGAAAACTTCAAAGGGTGTTACAAGAGAAAACCAAAATGAAATGAAAACACCGCAATCTACACATAATGGGAAAATAATAAATTTAGGTGGCCCTACATCTCACAAGCCCCTTCCACAACTAATCACCTTATGCGTGCTATCACAAGTATAGGGGACCTACATATGATTGCCCACTCACTCCGAAAGCCGGGATTTCAGAAGTTTTCGTTGGAAATTAGTACTTGTTGAGTGTTTGTCGGCAAATTGAAAGCGATGGCGCCGTGAAACAAATCTGAGATATTCACACCTAGAATCGAACTTCGGCTCAATTGTCACGGCGACCATACAATTGAGATTATTGACAAGTCGGCCTAGCACTCTGCTTAAGAAGTGTTTGAAAACAATTTTATATACACAGATTTAAGTAAGCCTTCTATAGAGTATGGTCGTGACGAGTTGATAAGTATGTTCACTCACTTGCTCAATGCCCGAAGTTCAATTCTGGGACAGAATATGTGAATTTTCTTACGATTTGCAGTTGAATTCGACAGCGACACTAGTGAACCTTTTCTTTTAAGACATTAATATTTGAATTATAATGGAAACCTTGAATACATATCCCCTACCACCACCGAAACTCTGAATCTTCTACCAGCGACACTCTGGATTCCGGCATAAGCGCTGAAGTCAAATTTTTTATGGAGCAAAGAGACGCCACCCTTATTTTCAAGGGGCCTCTTTTAATATTGGCTTTGGAGCAGTTTACAGTGAGTGACAGTATACAATACAGAGGCTCAAAAGTGCCCTTTTTGATGGCGTAGTGGAAATGCCAGTGTAAAAAGTGTACCTTACACAAGTCGTGCTGTAAGTGAAAAAGTCTATGAAATCCGGCAAGGGAATCCCCCTCATATCCAATAATAAGTTCAAAGCTTGTAATGAAAACAAGGACTCTAAAAAGTCTAAGAATGGGTGTCAGTTCTAGTAGTTGAATTTCCTCATCTATCAGTAGGTACTGAGACCATTTCTGCCGTTTATAGGAAAGTGCCTTACAGGTTTCTAGAACATGCACTGGGTCTTCTTCCAATTCTCCACCTTCATCACGTAGCCTTAGTTTTCCCACGTGCATTTCACCTATTTCATACTTTGAGCCTTGCTCCAGATTTTCGGCCGAACGTTTGTTTCCATTCTTCTGAGTTCTTCTTAGAAGTTCGTGATCTCCTACAGCACAGAATGTTTCACGCCGGGCTCTGAGACCCTTTTTCTTGAAGAGGCTCCGATGCTTTCCTATTGACAAGTAGGTTCTGATGCCCTTCTTCCTGCCAAAGGGAGTTCTGATGATCTTCTAGAAGGTGTGCTGATGTCCTTGTTCTTGCTAAGGAGGGTTCTTATGCCCTTCTTTTTGAAGGTGCTCTGATGCCCTTCTTCTTGCCAAAGGGGGTTCTGCTGATCTTCTTCTAGAAGGTGTGCTGTTGTTCCCTTGCGGGGGGTTGTAATGCCTTTCTATTTTAAGGTGTTCTGATGCCCTTCTCCTTGCAAAGGTGTCCGTCATAACATTGTCAACTGTCCCTTCATGCCTAGGTATGGAGCATAGTTTTACACAGTTGTTAAAACACTTCCATTTAAAGTCCCACTCACAAGCAACTACACAAAATCTGCATCGCCAGAACCGCCAGCACTTCAATCCGTTTTCCAGATTGAAGAAATCAACCGACTTCAAGCGCCACACCTGTTTCATCGTGCATTTCAATTAAACTTAAGAGGCTATCGCCCAGGTGGACTTGCAGCCTTGGCGAAGTGTCACGTTCGTTGTGAGATTCCCTTTCGGTCTACATTAAAATTTAAGCCACACCCCTTGCGAGAAGTTCACCAGCAGATGGAACCATAAATTCAATTTCTTTATAATCGTCGCTGCCACATTGACAACGCGTCCCAGTCAAAATGATACACAAAAGGGAGCAAAGAAGCGAACCGACAACTGCACCGTCAAAGAGTGGCTCCGGAATGATAATGATGTGCCCCGAGCTTATCCATTGCAAGACGCACCGCGCCAGCTTACCGGACATATTTGAATCGCGATTTAAATTGCGCGCATCTACCGCGCTCAAAGCGAGCTCGCGCGCACTGCGGCATCGACCAGGTAGCCAGATTGGCCAGTCTTGCGAATTCTTTTCTCTGCCTCCCTTTGTTGCGGCCCTTGTCGATTCTTCTTCGTCTGCGGCTTCTTCGGCTACTGCTCCATTCTCGCTGTGCATATTTTCCCATGCCTAAGGGCAAGCAGACAACGTTAAAGGGCCTCCGCAGCCAGATCTCGCGTCATTACATGATGCCACCGACAAAACAACAAGCCCGAAAATACCACCCAAGAGTCATAGAATTCAGTTTCACGCCAGACCGCCGACCGCCGCCGGAGCGCCTGCTCCATTCCGCGGCAAGGTCGTAAATAATTCTCTCCCGTTGACATTTCATCGGTCTATCGATGGGCGTTCGGGTGGCTTCTTTCACGCGCACACGGTCGCACTGTCAATGTCATCGTTAATTAATTGCTTAGCTAATTAGCGCTCGTGTCCTATTGCGATTTCAATTAGGCAGCCAGCCCACATATCATCGAGCTGGACGTGTGTCGTCTTCATCGACGGCTGCGGTGGCGGCCGCGCTGATTTGTTGTCAATGTGTTGTGGTTGTGCGCTCAACTGCTGCTCCGTTGTGGTGATGGTGTTGGTAGTGGCTGCACGCGTGCGCTGCAGCAACACTGAACTTGCTTATTAAATGCCGTCGTGGGGCTGAAGGAGCCGCAGAACTGCCACCACCACCACCACCTCACGCCTGCTTGAGTACCGTTTACTTCTTGTTTCTCCTCTGACACCTGTTTGCACCTGGTATGCGAGCTCTGTCATCACTGAGGTGCGCGCAATGAGTGGCGCGCAATGAGTGCGCACTGAGAGAGGCATTCACCTGCCGTGGCGTTGATGTCGCGCTATTAAAGGAATGGTTTCCGTCAAACATTCGGCTTCTTAATTGAAAGGTACTCTGGGGTGCAGCGTTGTGGCGTCGTCGTAGCCAATCGCTTTCTGACCAGAGAAAGATCTGTTGCGTCATCGAAGACGGCCATTGGCTGGGGTGATTTACGTGATAATCGGCGTCGAGGTGAAGTGCAGAGTTAAGTGCATCATTACGTAATGTCGGGAGGCACAGGAATGGAATGTTTTCGCCGCTGTTGCAAAGTGTTGCCGGTACTTGTGATGCTAATGAGTAACATTCAGGGTCATTTAGTCAATGAATCGCTGTTCACTTGCTTGACACCTGCCAGAGAACTGCCGCCGCTTCCAAGGAAATTTTGAGACGTGCTGAGTTTTGCATTTCCTGTACACCTAAGGGCGGATGGGATTTGATGGAGGATGAAGATAAAGCCTCATCCATTGCATTGATTGCTATAGAGTAAAGATCTCTAATCATAAGTAATAATATTATAATAATTTATAATAATTCATTTCGCAATGCGGCCTATAGTGTTTGTCATTGAATCTTCTCCTCCACAAGCTGTCACCACAAACTGGACCAAAAATCGTTCGTACAACTTTCCTTTCGTGGTGGCCGTGTTGTAATGGGTAAGTGGGTCATGCATCTAGATTCCATTCCCGGTCTGTACGCCTTGCATTTTTTTTGCGGCACCTCCTCTTTCGAACTGCTGAAAACGCTCAAAAGGCACTAACTGTCTTTGAAAATACTCGTGAGAGAACATTAGCACGCACAAGACGTACGTGGTGCCTTGTGGTGCCACTCAAATATTTTAAACTTTCCTCTTGAAAAGACCCACATATGCTTCCTAATTGACTTTCAATAAGTTTTTGCGCCATAGTGCAGGACAGGGCTGATCAAGGTGCTATACAAGGACAGCTTGGTCTTTGTTACTCAATTGTCCCTTGAGTCAAAAGTAAAAACCTGTTGGTAAGAGTTATTCCATTCCATACCATTTACTTGAATGCCGATGTAGACGGAGCCCTTGTCTAGTTAAAGCTGCCTACGGTAACGTTCTGACCGAATTGCGGTGTTGCACGTTATTTTTCGAAAACGTTGTTTTCCCTCCTTTACCACTAAACCCATTTTAGCCGCCCCAGTTGCTATATCAGGAAATGATTTGTTGACAGTTAGCTTGTCACGTCGAGGCACGTCAGCGTCGTCTACATATGCTACCAACTGTATGGATTTTTTGAAACTCGTGCCTCTTATATTGACGAGTGGATTCTGCATGATTATCTCAGTAATCATAGTCACAAGTGCGTCGCTTTGTCTAAAACCTTTTCGACGTTGAAGGTCTCGATGAGATCGTTCTTGACAAGATCGTGCGTAACTCACCGAAGCACGATCTTCTCAAAAGTTCATTCAGCTGCTAGCTTATGTGCACTATGATTGGACGAACAGAGCGAGCCATTAATGAGACGTTTGCTGACATTGAAGTGGACGCGGCTAAAATCAGTTTGGCGATAAATAAGGACAGGACGAAGTATGTGCTGTCATCAAGGAAGGACGAACAACATCGACGTCTCGGACAGAGCGTATCACTAGGCAGCAGAATCAAGATCTTCCCCTACCTCGGATACGCGGTAAATAGGGACAACAACATCAGTACCAAAATCAAACGCGGAATCACTCTTGCCAATCGGGCCCAAGAAGCAATTGAGTAGTAGGGTCCTCTTGAAGGAATAAGCTGGCCTGACGGAATCATGGACGTTACTATAGCGGATGTGGAAGCCCTTATTTTTTTCGAGAGAAAAGTTCTGCGTGCGATCTTTGGTCCTGAAGAGAAGATTCAACAAAAATCTTTTAAGGCTGTTCTACTTCTACTTCGGCTGTAACTTCCAAGCCCCAAAGATCTTATTTACGGTTTCTATCTGAAGCGCACGGCTACATTGTTTTACATTTGCCTTAGATGCTTGACTGGTTTGCAGTGTGTCAGGATAACATTAATCCGTCATTATTTCTCACACGAAATTCCAAATGCAATCTGTCTTTTCCGTTTGGTATTCTATGCCTTTTTGTCTAGTAATCCGTAAGCTATTTGCAATAAGCAGGACACATTTGGTGACCAAAAGCAGATTTTCCTTCGCAGAATCTGCTGATGAGTTTTATCCTTAGTTTGTTTTTTTTTAAATACTTACCTTTTGTTCACTATCTTCGTTTGAGGAATATGTTTGCATTACCCAGCGCATTGGAAGACGGCGGTAGTGCAACCTCTCCCCAAAAAGGACAAAGATTCCTCGCTTCCGAAAAATCTTCGGTCGATAAGCCTCCTCCCCTGCATAAGCAAGGTTTTCGAAAAGATTGTCAACAGGGTCCTGATCCAGTGGACTGAGGACAACAAAATTATACCGAACAACCAGTTTGGATTTAGGGCGAGGCATGATTACTGTACATGCCGCGTCAAAACTGGTTTCGGACATTCAGTGGAACAACCACAAAACACAGTGCACCGGGGCCTGTCTCGTTGACTTGGAAAAGGCATTCGACACCGTATGGTTGGAAGGCCTCTTCCTTAAGTTGACGAGGATGGGTATAAGCAAACCGCTGCTTTACACGATCTATAACATGGTAACGGGTAGGAGTTTTGTTGTCAAAAGTGGCAACAAAGTTTCCACCAACGTTTTCCAAATAAAAAATGGGCTCCAACAGGGTGCAGTGAACTCACCAATCCTCTTCACTATTTTCACCAGCGAACTGATTGGCTCCATGCACAACTTGATTGCGTTCGCCGACGATTGGGTCGCATACCGGACGGCACCAAAGATAGAAGTCATTAACACGCTCCTGCAACGTGATTTCGAAAAAGTTCAGCAATTTTGCGACGGCTGGAAGTTGAAAATCAACCTCCAGAAGTGTGAAACAATCCTCTTCCGGACTCCGTTATACAGGGCCTCAAGAGATACGAAAAAGAATTGGCGCAAGTTCGGCATATTGGACCCACGGGGTCAGCCACTAGCCCTGAAGAGTGTAGTGCGATATCTTGGCATTATGTTGGATCAGTATCTGTATGGAGGTATCCATATAGATACAGCTCTGACGAAAGCTAAGAAAGGCTTCGCTATGGCAAGGGGGTTGTTTTACAGCAGCCAACTTAACGCCAAAGTGAAGCGAATCTGCTACACGGCCCTCATCCGGCCAATCATGGTGTATGGCTGCCCAGTGTGGTTCAATGTGAGTCCTTCCCAAATGGAAAAGATGAGGGTATTCGAGAGACAATGTCTTCGCGCATGTCTCAAGAAGTACAGAACCCCGGAATCTGACTACAAGAAGTTCTATCCTAATGAAGTCTTGTATAACGAAGCAAACGTGAACAGGGTTGATAATTGTATCATTAAGCTGATTCGGAGGCATGTTGCACGAGCCATGACTTCTGAGAATGATCTCATATTTGGGGCCTACTACCCAAATGACGAGTACCACGAGAACGCTCGCCGAAAGGGTTTTCTTCCACCGGAAGCGTTCTTGTATCTTGACCGCATTGGACTGATCCAGGATGCGGAGGCATGTCCACTTATCTACCACGTGGTGAGAAGGACAGTGGACAGGCGACTGTTGTACGACGCCAACGTCGTTAGTCGGGATGCTCTCCGGTTCAGCACATCCATCTCCATCCGTGATAGGATGGACACGGATAAGGACCGGGGGTTCTACTGGTGGTTAGAGCCACACCAGGAACCCCAGCTGTCGTCAGCCTGGTAGGTTAGGGTTGGTCCCCCATGGCCAACTCACATTTAGTTTAAGTTAAGTTAGGTTAAGTTAGTAATTAAGATATAAAAACTGCACAAAATTAAAAAAAAAAAAAAAAACAAAAAAAAAAAAACAAAAAAAAAAAAGTTTGTCGTAAGTATTTTTAAGTTAGAATAGGATATATTAAGATAGATTAAGATATTTTTGTAGAAAATTTCATAGATAGCTAAGTTTTTTAAAACACGTTTTCTTAGTTTTACAAAATAAATAATAGTTTTTATAAAAAAAAATAACTAGCAATGACGCCGAAAGGCAAAAACAAAACAAATATATCAATAGTTTAGCTTAGAGCGCCCGCATAGAGCCAGTAAGTAGTTATAAGATTTCATTTCTGTCGTACCTAGGTTAAGCGTTTTATACCTAGTTTTAAAATACCATTAGATAAATAATAAAAAATGCCTTTTAAACTAAACTAAAACTAAAGGAATGTGTTTGCATCAACTACCCTACTGATTGATTGATATAAAGCCTTAACACATACTCCTATGTGGCATGTCACCTTCACTCGCAAACAATATGACTAACTGTTATTTGAACTGGGCTCTAACCCTTTGTGGACTAACCCTAGGGCGAAACTTCTGTCCGCAAACTTCCGAGATAAGTTGTAGTCGGTGATGCTTATTGAAATATATACTTGCGGGTTGGAACATACTTTATTTGCTTGCATCAAATGTTTTCAAAAAAACAAGAACGAAACCATCTATGTGTAAGTGTAACTCTCACTGTAGCAGTTTATTTTTGGATGAAGCAGATAACTACACTCATCTTCTTCGTTTCAACTCACATTCGTCAATTTTTAAATTTTTAACAAAGATCTCGTCCAATGCTTTCAATTAAACTGTGATCCAAGGAACTATAAATTTCGAAGTTTGGGTTGAATTGAAGATTCACACATTTATAAATGTTCAACAAATTTTCGAGGCCCCGTCGTTTACTTTCCACCGCCCACTTTTCGGCGCCATAATTAATTTTTACTACGCACCTTAGATGCATCCCAACTCTGACCATCCCATGCCAATGTTGCATAATGACAGGCAACAACGTTTCCATCGTTTACCCAAATGCCATGCGCAGCTTGATTTCCTCCGTCGAATGCCACCGCGATGGCGCGAATACGTCGGCGAACATGAAGGCGCTCTCACAACTTCGTAAATTGAAAATTTATTGCGAAATAATCGTAAATTGTTTTGACTATGAGAACTGTGCGATCGGCTGGCATTTAGCGCATCGGCGAGACACAAGACGGCGTAACGTATTTTTCACATGGTTGCTGGCCGGGCATCAGCTGTGCGATAAATTAAATGTTTTCTCCTCCTTTCCGAGCGGAAACTTTGCCCAAACATGTGCTAAGCACGTGAACATTTTGGGTGTTGGAGAAAAGTTTGGTAACACATTGCATCTGAAATGTGTGGATTGGATCTGGTAAGCGTATACCTTGTCGGAATGGTGACGTCTTAAGTTTCTAAAGGTATATTACATTCTTGCGTTAATGAGTGAAAATACGAATAGTATGCTTTTCTACTGCAAAAATGGATCGCAGCGTGCGGTAAGTCTGTTACGCCATGCCTGCACGCGCTTAGGTCTTCTTTATGTATAAGGCATGAGCTGTAGTGTTCGATCGCTGAACATGACCCAACCATCTTTAGCGTTGAATCCGAAGACACTTGACTAGGTACGTGTTGCGGTACAGCCCATAGAGTTCGTCGTTGAATCCTTTTCTCTAAAAGCTATTAAGAGAAACAGGGCCAAAGATTGCACGCAGAACTTTTCTCTCAAAAAGACTAAGGGCTTCATTATCCGCTTTCAGTAACCAAGATTCCCCACCGTAATAGAGGACTGGAATGATTAAGCTGTTGTGCAAGGCCAGCTTAGTCCTTCGGGAGAGGAACCTATTACTCAATTGTCTCTTGGGCCCAAGGAAGCAGCGATTGGCAAGAGTGATTCCACGTTTGATCTTGGTACTAATGTGCTGCCTAGTGATACTCTCTGTCCGAGACGTCGATGTTGTTGATCTTTCCTTATACTTTGTCTTGTCCTCATTTATCGCCAAACCGATTTTAGCCACTTCCGCTTCAATGGCAGCAAACGCCTCATTGACGGCTCGCTGTGTTCGTCCAATCACGTCAATGTCGTCGGCGTAAGCTAGCAGTTGAACGGACTTGTGGAAGATCGTGCCTCTGGTGTTGACTTGTGAGTTACGCACGATCTTCTCAAGGATGATGTTAAAAAAGTCACATGACAGTGCGTCGCCTTTTCTAAAACCTTTCTCGACAATGGAGGTGTCAGTGAGTTCTTTACCGACCTTGACGGAGCAACCACAGTTCTCCATCGTCATCCTACATAATCTGACGAATTTAGTAGAAATGCCAAAATTAGACATGGCACTGTACAGCTCGTCTCTATGCAGGCTATCATATGCGGCCTTGAAATCGACGAATAGGTGGAATGTGTCGATCTGCGCTTCTTAAGTTTTTTCCAGGATCTACCTTAATGAAAAAATCGTGTCTATTGTGGAGTTTCCTGGCCAGAAACCATACTGATCCTATCAGGTTGACCTATCTCGCTGTTGACGAACGCTTTCAGGCGTTCACATAATACGACAGAGAGGATGTTAAGAATGCGATGTTAAGGAGACTCATCCCTCGATAATAGGCGCAGTCGAAGGGATTTCCTTATTTTTTTACCGGACAATCGATGCTGTGATTCCACTCGTGAGCTGATGCATGTGCCCACGCACTAAAATATGGTGGATAGGTATTCTGCATATTTGCGACAAGTGCTGTCCTCTGCATAGCTTACTGCGGAAGCAATGTCTAAGGAGTGAGTACTTTCTTTAATCTAACCGCCTTGATTTCATATTTCGATTTTAATTACAAAGAAGCTTTCAACGATGCCGTGCGTTACGTCTACGAAATTTCCCGATACGAGTACCTGTCTTTACACTCTGGTAAACTAGGATCGATTGTAACTTGCAGGGAATTGTATGTTTTTACAGAATACGAGCTCCAAATAGTAAGCCATGAAAGATTGTCTGACTTCCTCAAGCTTCTTCCCAAACTTAAGCATTCCTTTCAAAACCACACAATGCATCCGTAAATTTAAAATAAAATATTTGCAACGAAGCTTGATGCGTACCCAGAATCAGAACAATTTCTTGTAGCACTCCCAGCGTCCACTTCAATTACTCACTTAACCATCTACCACTTCATCAAACGAACAGCAAACAAGATGAAAAAACAAATCCGAACGATATATCGAACTGGATTCCTCTACTGGATATCTTATCGCAAAACCAATGTCAATCATAGATGATGACTCATTGCCACCGTTGTGATGAGTTGTCGCCAGGACAAGACACCATTTAGTCGGACTGCTGAAGAAATTAGTTAAACATGTTGATGACGACCGTGCTGATGGCTATGATGTTGATGGCCGGCTGAGGACGACGACGACGATGACGACGATGACAACGATGATGATGATGATGATGATGATGTGAACGATGATTGCGTTGATGGTGCCAGTCAAGTGCCGCCGCTGGCGTCTAGAGATGTCCTCACTGAGTGATAAGGAGATGACAAGTTTTTCATCGTCTCGCTTGTGAAACAGTTTCCATTGGCTACGGACTCTTTTCACTTTCTCTCTCTCCAGTTGTAACCATAGAAGTTCAGACATTAATTAAAACGGGGAACGAGTGCGTGCGCTCATCCTCTTTTGGTCCGCGCACGACTGACAAATACGTGCAAATAGTATGAGGCTAGAAATCAAGTTTTTATGGAGGATTGCTCTTGCCCGGATGGTGTTTTCTTATCGGGTCTTAATCTGTAGGGATGGCGCTTGGTGTGTCTGAGATGACGAACTTCCTTGTATGAACAATCCATGAATAGGAGAGTTCGTCGGTATTCCCTTTGGTGTGAGCACTTAAGATTTAATTAATTAAGATTGATGAGTGACTGAAGACCTATTGCGATTTAAAAACTAGAAAATGTATAAACAAACTTTATCGGCAATGGGTTTGACGGTAAAAAACAAGGAGGTTTACCATGGCGGTTGAACTTTGTCAGAAATATACCTTTGTAAACAATAGGGACTAACTAAATAGTGCAAAGGATACGCTACTATAATAATAATAATTGAGTGGCACTACAGTCCATAACGGACCAGGGCCTAGCTTCTGCAACAACTACTCGTGTTTTGCGTGCTACTGTTCTCCCACGAGTAGAAGGGACCTACAGTTTTTTGCCGACTCCGAACGGCCAGATTTGAGAAGCTTTTCATAGACAACTAATACTCTTTGAGTGTTGTCAGAAACTCGAAAGAGGTGGTGCCGTGAAAAAAATGCGAGGTGCCCCGTCCGGGAATCCAGACTTTCTGAGCGGCGGTCGACGCACTTACCACTACGCCACGGCGACCACACTACTATACGTACAGCAAAAAGGACAATAGACTAAGACTAGTACATAGGAGTCCTCTCACCTCTTCTGAAGTCTCAAGTTTTGAAAATGCCAACATGCAGCAAGTGAATGTTTCCAAAAACTTCCTAAATTTGTTTTCTTTTTAATAAAATTTTATACAAGTCATAATGTGAGTACGATTTTCTAACAAGGTTTCAAACATAAAATGCAATCAACAAAACAAAGCCTGTGAAGAACGACAACTGCAAACACAAATATT
Source organism: Eristalinus sepulchralis (assembly GCA_944738645.1). Lineage (NCBI taxonomy): Eukaryota > Metazoa > Arthropoda > Insecta > Diptera > Syrphidae > Eristalinus > Eristalinus sepulchralis. The sequence continues at coordinate 30,273,858 of OX122885.1, read as the reverse complement.
TATGTGTCTGAGAGCCGACGCTGGTGCAGTGATGCAAATTCTGGCCACAGGGAAATTCTTTAGACGCATCCCTTGTGAGGACTTCGAAATTTCATATAATATTGGGATTGTGCGATTTGGTTTAACGTGATCACCTGCCCTACGGCTTATATCACGGACGCCTTAGTTACCCAAGTACCAAATGAGATCATGCTTAAGGGACAATCACCCCACCTTGGTATGGAGCGTGGCCTTTCTAACACCTCTGCCGCTCTATGAGTAGCAGCATCCGGTTAAGAATGCAACTTTACATTGAGCCGGGAAAGCCCCCTAACTGCCTGGCATGAATCAGTAGAGTAAACCACCTGATTCAGACCAGTCAGCGCGATACACTAACCACGGCTCTGCCCGCGGTATGGGTATAAAACCACAGCCAGCACGATACTCCCACAAGGGGGCCTACCGCACAGTCAGACTTAAACCGAAGTTCCCGTGGCGCCAGAATACAGGTCTCTGGTCACGCTGTCACTACCAGTCAGGTCTCTCTACACCTGGGTCTGGTAGCCGCCATTCCGCCACCAAATGGACTTTGGCTCCATCAGTGATTCCGTATAATAGTGCTGCGGATGTGATACATAAATCCAATCACATCATCTGGAAGGGATCCAAAGAGACAACTGTCTACAACAAAGTCTATGCAGAGGAGGAGGAAGATGGCTCAGAAGTTCTTATTACCTCACCTAGTATATCTTTGACTATCCGCCTCCCCGGATCGTTTTTCTTCTTCTTCGCATGGCGCTACAGTCCGGGGTGGACCTGGGCCTCAACCAACATGCCTCTCCAGCTAGCACGATCTCTTGCCAGCTGCTTCCAGTTGCGCACTCCAAGTTGATTGAGGTCCTTTTCCACTTGTGTGCGCCATCTCAATCTAGGACGTCCTCTGTTGCGTTGTCCCTGTGGTTCGGATTCGAAGACTCTTCGGGCCGGAGCAGTGCTGTCCATCCGCTCTACATGGCCTAGCCACCTTAAGCGTTGTATCCGTAGACGCTTGACTAGGTTCATGCCGCCGTACAGCCCATACAGTTCGTGGTTGAATCTTCTCCTCCAGATGCCATCAACGCAAACAGGACCAAAAATCGCACGCAGAACTTTTCTATCGAACAGACCAAGGGCTTCCTCATCCGCTTTTAGTAACGTCCAGGTTTCTGCGCCGTAAAGTAGGACAGGGATGATCAAGGTGTTGTACAAAGTCACTTTGGTCGTTCGGGAGAGGGGTTTATTACTCATTTGCCTCTTAAGCCCAAAGAAACAGCGATTGGCAAGAGTGATTCTGCGCTTGATTTCGGTACTGATGTTGTTGTCCCTATTCACCGCGGAGCCGAGGTAGACGAAGTCCTTGACTACCTCGAAACGTCTGCTGCCCATAGTGACGCTCTGTCCGAGACGTCGATGTTCTGCGTCCTTCTTTGATGACAGCATATACTTTGTTTTGCCCTCGTTTACCACCAGTCCCACTTTAGCCGCTTCCGCTTCGATGCTAGCAAACGCCTCATTGACGGCTCGCTGAGTTCGGCCGATCACGTCAATGTCATCCGCATAAGCTAGCAGTTGAACGGACTTGTGGAAGATCGTGCCTCTGGTGTTGACGTGTGAGTTACGCACGATCCCCTCAAGAATGATGTTAAAGAAGTCGCATGACAGCGCGTCGCCTTGTCTAAATCCTTTTTTGACATCGAAGGTCTCGGTGAGTTCGCTACCGACCTTGACGGAGCAGCGAGAGTTCTCCATCGTCATCCTACACAATCTGACGAGTTTGGTAGGGATGCCAAAACTAGACATGGCACTGTATAGCTCGTCTCTATGCACGCTGTCATACGCGGCCTTGAAATCGACAAATAGATGGTGGGTGTCGATTTGTACTTCTTGGGACTTCTCCAGGATTTGCCGCAGTGTGAAGATCTGGTCGATTGTGGACTTCCCTGGCCTGAAACCACACTGATAGGGACCTATCAGGTTGTTGACGAACGGTTTCAGGCGCTCACACAATACGGCAGAGAGAATCTTATATGCGATATTAAGGAGACTGATCCCTCGATAGTTGGCGCAGTCGAAGGGGTCTCCTTTCTTGTGGACCGGACATACGATGCTGAGATTCCACTCGTCGGGCATGCTTTCCTCCGACCATATCTCACAGATGAGCTGGTGCATGCACCCAACCAGCTCATCCCCAGCCGCTTTGAACAGCTCTGCGGATAGTCCATCCGCGCCAGCAGCTTTGTTCGACTTCAGTCTCAATATTGCTATCTTAACCTCGTCGAGGTCGGGGGGACGGAATTCTTGTCCATCGTCGTTCAAATTGAGTGGAACATTCTGCCTAACAGCGGGATTTGTGTCGTCATCGCCGTTTAGGAGTCTGCAGAAATGATCCTTCCAGATTTTCAGCACCGACTGCGACTCTACCACCAGTTGTCCATTTTGGTCCCGGCAGGCTTCAGTTCGAGGCTTGTAACCGCCAGATAACTGTTTTACCTTGCGGTAAAAATTTCGGACGTCATTCCTGCCATAGCACCTCTCCATTTCCTCGACCGCGCGCTTCTCGTGCTCTTTCTTTTTTCTTCTGAGAAGCCGGTTCTCTTCCCTTCTTCTCTGTTTGTAGAGCTCACAAACAGCTCTCGTCGTTCGATGCAGCGTTGCCTTGTAAGCTTCCTGTTTGGCTGCATGCGCCTGCCTGCACTCGTCGTCAAACCATGGGTTCCTTCTAGGTGGTGGCATGAAACCCAGCACATCAGTGGCGGCCTCTTTGATGGCTTCTTGACAACGTTTCCATTTGTCTTCTATTGTTTGTGCAGGCAGCGTCGAACTTTGAGACAGTTTCAGGGAGAATCGATCGGTAAAGGCTCTAGCGATCGGCTGCGATTGTAGCTTTCCGACGTCAAACCGTTTTGGCCTGTCTCGACACCGTTGCTCCCTCGATATCCGGGTTCTTACCTTGGCTACAACAAGGAAATGATCCGAGTCGATGTTTGCACCTCGGAAGGTTCGGACATCGAGAATACTGGAGGAGTGTCTGACGTCGATCGCAACATGATCAATCTGGTTGACGGTTGATTGATCAGGTGATCGCCAGGTCCCTTTATGAATGTTGAGGTGTGGGAACCGCGTGCTGGCCACAGAGAGATTTCGCCCCGAGGCGAAGTCAACTAGCCTGAGTCCGTTTCCGGAGGTGTTGGCGTGCAGGCTGTGTCTTCCGATGACTTTAGCAAAGACTTCTTCTCTTCCCAGCTGAGCGTTGAAATCTCCTAGAACGATCTTGGTGTCGTAGCTGGGACAGAGATCGTATGTCCTTTCTAGGAGGTGATAGAAGTCTTCTTTACTGCTGTCATCTTTTTCCTCTGTCGGGGCGTGGGCGCATATGAGGCTTATATTCCCGAATTTAGCCTTGATGCGGATTGTTATGAGGCGTTCGCTTACGTGTTGGAAGCTTAAGACTTTTTGCCTAAGTCTGCCTCGAACAACAAAACCGCATCCAAATAAGCGTTTCCCTCTCTCCCTGTAGCAGTCGCCGTGGTATATGTCGCAGTTTCTCACTCTTCTCTTGCCCGGCCCATCCCACCGCATTTCCTGGATTGCGGTAATGTCTGCTTTATAGCAGTCCAGGGCCTCCGCAAGTTCATCGGCTGCACGTGGTCTGTTTAGGGACCTCACATTCCACGTGCAGATCCGTAAATCATTGTCCTTTGTTCGTTTGCGGGGGTCGTCAACAGTGTATCCATCCGTATCCGAGGCATTCGGTCGTTTCGTAACTGTAGATTTTGCAATGTGGTCGGGCAGTTACCCCGACGCACACCCCCAACCTGGAGGACCGGGCCCTTTTTTATACCTCTTGGGCGGAGGTCGCACTTATAGGTTTAGCAAGTTGAGTTCGGATGAACGACAACCAGTACCCGGTGGCTACCAACGTGGAGGTACTATAAGCACAGTTGATGTGTGGGAAACAGTTACAACAGCTGGGCATCGCCAGGTTGATACCAATCAGTGCCTACCCTGTTCCCACAACACCCAGCAACCCCATAACCTTACCACCGATGCCTTTTTGGACGCCTTGGGTGTGGTTCACCGGCTGCTGTCCACCTCGCTGACTGCCGATTTGACTCTGGAGTCTAGTGGTGTATCCATATTTCATCCATTGTGACATACCATTGACCCATTGTTTATTCTGGAGAAACAGCTGCAAACAGCTCTCAAAATCATCGACGTTGTTTTCGATCTATTGTGAGCAAACGCGGAAACCGTTTCGAAAACAGCTTTCTCATGGACAAATGTTGATGCGAAATTGAGTACCCGTAGTCTTCCGATATCTTTAAGGTGTCTGCAATCTCATTCAATTTCAGTTTGCGGTTTTTCGAAATGATTTTGTGTACTTTTTTGACGTTTTCAGGTGTAACCGCCTCAATTGGCCTTCCAGAGCATTCAGCATCGTTGCGGTCTGTACGGCCACGTCTAAAGTCAGCATACCACCGACATATAGTTGCTTTTGATGGAGCAGATTCTCTGTAACACTTTTCAAGCCATTATTTAGCTTGCACGGTATTTTTTCCCATCAAAAAGCAGTGATTTTCCATTGTTTTAAAAACCGCAAAAGTAGCGTCTCTTGAAGCACTGTAACTTGTATTTCAATAATCAAATTATCGTGAAAATTTGACACGTATCATTTGAATGTTTGAACTTCCTTAAAATAGTATGGATTTTTTTTTTGTAAGTGGCGCCCCCTATATTTCATCCCCGGGACTTATTGTGCTATTTTTGCTCAACATTGGGTACGTGTGCGTTGTTGTCAGCAATATTAATGAGCGACACTCCATCCACATTTACATACTCAGTTTTTTTTTTTACCGATTTTGAGAGGGCAAATTACAGATTTCTCAAAATCCATTATCCCCATATACTACCTTACCATTTTTAAACGGATTTCGTTTAGCCATTTAATAATATTCCCTATCATCCATAAACTGCTTTCGAACAGGATAGAGACCTTGAGCATGCGCAATAAGTGAAGAGTTACCTTCAAACGGCTCACATCCTATTTCTTGAAACCTCTGTAGTATACGATTATGACTCGTCATCAATTTTTTCGACAACAAGACGTCTCTAAATCCGAATGATTAATCGAAGGCAACGCAAGAGAGGACACCTGAAATTAAGATAAAGCGGGTGGGTGAAAAAGGACCTCAGTCGTGTTGGCGTTGCCTTACCGAAGACCGTGTTGATCATTTTCCTTTTCATACGCCACAGGACTGGTGGAATCGGATATATTTTTCTCTGCGCTTAAGCGTAGGTACGACCTCATTGAGGGCGATGAAATCCAAATCGAATTGAATTCAAATCTGCTCTATGCAACCGGAAAGCCTACATTTACATTTACATACGTTTATGTTGTTCCTTGTGTGTTACTTTTCAAGCTTAAGATCCTTTAAAAAGGAAGACATCAAAAAAAAAAACGGATAATAAAGCAAAAAAGGAAAAAACAAATTCACTGTAATGACTTTTTATAGCTGCCTTCTTCTCGTTTTACAGTTTTACTGCCAAAGTCATAGCGCTCCACACCCAAAAGCGAGGACATCGCACAGATGTATGTATCCTCGGCACTCCCGTTGAGCATTAGGACTTTATGGGAGCCCGTCCAGTTTGTTTCTGTAGGTTTCCTTTACGCCCAGTATCCTTAATTTAGTTGACAGTGAAGGATACAATGGAATACCCATCAAGAGACACGAAACACAACACAGAAGAGCGGTTTTCGTAAATTTCTGCCTGCAATCCAGAGAAGGCATTTCCTCATCAATCTGGCAAAAATACCCGCATTCACCCTGAAAAACCGTAGCACCCCTCACGCAGGCAAGGGATCCTTTTTGTAAATTTCTAGGATCTTTTTGACTTGATGATGGATGAAAGCTTGGGTGTACGTAATTTCGTGGCTTGCTCTGGTGAACATTTTGAATGCCCAACAAACTTTCCGTCGGGTACTGCCTCGGTTTGAATTGGAAGTAGACTAAAATCGGTATTGTGAAAATTTGTGGATGGATGCAGTGATGGGGTGGAAGTGTTTTCGGAATAGGGGACCGCAAGCAGTTTTTCATTTATTAATTTTATCTTTTCTCAGAATTTCAATTGTAGGGAGGAAGACGAGCACATTCTTAATCGAATCTGGGGAAGATGGGATACAGAGAAACTAGACATCGTCAAATTAATAAATTGGTTTGAAGCTACAGTACTTAAGGGACCAGGACCTAGCTTGATCTCTCGCGAGTAGAGGGGACCAACAGTTTAATTTCGACTTCAAACGTGGTTCAAACAGCAAGCAAACAATACTCAAGTGCGGTTTGAGTGTTGCACGAAAGATGGGGTGACGTAAAATGCGAGGTGGATGTGTACATGTAATATCATGAACACTAACATTTTCAGATGATTCGGGTTCGCAGTTATATTTTGACCGCAACTGGTAGTTGGTGTGTTTGCGTATTTGAGAACAATGTGAAAAAAGTGATATCGTTCGGTGGCTCGATTTTTATTTTGACAGGAAAATCGAACAGCGAAATCAAAAGCCGCTTTGATACTATGTACAAGGACCCTTCATCTTAGTGGAGACCCTCGAAAATTTTTTTAACAAGTCTTAGTGAACTCGCTACTAAAAGCGGATGAGGAAACTCTTAGTCTTTTCGAGAGATAAGTTCTGCGTGCGATTTTTGGTCCTGTTTGCGTTTATGGCATCCGTAGAAGAAGATTTAACGCCGAACTCTATGGGCTGTACAGCGACATGCGCCTAGTCAAGCGTCTTCGGATACAACGCTTTAGATGGCTAGGCCATGTAGAGCGCATGGACACCACTACTCCGGCCCGAAATGCCGGATATGCGAGACAGCTTGAAGGCAGGCATCTCGAGACTCCACATTTGTTGTTTCGTGCCTAAAATATTGGATATGAGAAACCTGTCTGCATGATGGGTGCAGTGTTTGTTCACTCTAGCAACCATGAGGTCACTCCGAGAGCTTTCTGCTCCGTTTTGTGACTGTGTACGAATCATGGTTCCACTGGTGCACAATAAATTTGTCACCTTCGAAACTTAGTTGTCTGAATGATTGAGTCCAGTCCAAAAATGCTGCGTGGCTCTTTATACTCATCCAAGAGGGAGTTCTGGTACCTTGTACAAAAATAATTAGAAGACCGAGCAAAAGACAAAAGACAATCACAGAAAAATGAGAACGTAGTTATGATGCTTATCCCTCAAACATCAAGGACTCTCCAGTTCAAAGTTGGATAAGAAGAAATTGCAAAATATGGAACTAGTGCCTCTGATGATCGAAGGACATTCCATGTAGAGAAAATTACAGGGGAAATATTTTGAAATATGTGCATCAACTCATTTTACTCTATAAAGCGTAAGCACATGAACCAATTGATTAATGTGATCATAATTCATCCTTCGAGCAGTACCTGATGGCACACTTTTGGCAATTAGTTTAATGATCTCATACAAGTACCCATCAGTGACATGGAAATAAGATTTTATGAAAAATCCTTCTCACAACGTACAAGGCAATGTGCTCCATCAAATATCCACATGATTGGGTAATACTACAATCTACGAGGGAGCAGAATATAGCTTCTAAAGCAACTGCTCTACGAGTAAAGGGGACTTTCAAGTTTTTTGACGACTCCAAGCGACGAGATTTGAAAAGCTTTTCATAGAGAATGGATACTCTTTGATTGTTATCAGCAACTCGAAAGACATGCTGTCTTGAAAAATGTGAAGGGTTCAGTTCAGGAATCGAACCTATTACCTGGGACCTGTGAGTCGACGCACTTACTCATTACGCCACGTCGGACACATACATATCTCCATCTGTTCCCCTAAAAAACTGAACCCCGTTCACCGAAAAAAACAATTCGTTTCAATTCTCAATTCAATCGAACTAACCGATGACCCCTAGGTCTGTAACCCATCTGTCAACTTAAAACAAACCTTCAGAAAAAAACAAAAACGTAAGCATCACAAAAAACGAGGTTGATTCAATTCAACCATCTCCTTTCTTCAGTGATTCAAGTGCCATCCAAAGAACCAGCCCGCACACATCTGAACAAACACGCACACACACACACACACACAATGAAACACCTCACTCTGCAGCCACCCCCCAACACGATGGTCCTTACGACCGAATATTTATAATAATTTTCTACGAGGAAAAAGCTTAATACTATCTTCAGCCACCCCACTCACCCCACCCACCAGCCCGCCCTGAACACACAGTGGCTCATTTCATTTAGCATGTTTTCCTTTTTCCCTCTCGGTCTGTTTCTCTCACTTTTCATCTCCTTCGCTCTCGTTTTTCATGTCTTTTTTTCGCCTTTGCCTTTTCACTTCATAATTATTATTTCATTTCCTTCTCTCCGGCGGTATAAGAATGGCTTCACATCCCTAAACTACTATTCGGTGCCACTGTTCCTATTTGTACGTCGAGTGCCTAACGTGTGGGCTGACGATCGAAGTTTGGGGAAGGAGCGAGAGAGCGAGAGAGAGGCCAACACATGGCACCATCGCTACCGCCGTCACTGCCGCCACCGTACACAACGGCTGTATGCCGGTATAGATGATGATTACACTGATGGTGGTGTTGTAGAGGTTGCTGGGAGCAGAGTTCGTGTCTTCAGCTCTCCCAGGGGGTGGTATGGATACGTACCCTGCTTACTTGTGAGAGATGGGACAGGGAAGCAAAAAAGGACTAGGAGAATAACCATTTCGGTTGCAATGGAGAGGCCGAAGAGGAGGAAGACGGATAAAATTCAGAAATTCCTTGGCAAAGGAAATGTTTTCCTCCTTTCTTTGCACTTCACGTTCGCACCCCTCCGCCGGCACAGCAAACACCATGGGCCCGCTTCAACAAATGACTTCATAGCCGTACACGTACATAGAAGAATCGCAAGCATACTGTTGCCGTTATAAGGATTTATAATACGAAAAAATCAAGAAATGGCAGAGAGTTGGGAATGGGTGGGGGGTGGGGTTGGAGGGTTGCTGTGAAGAAGATGGTTGATTTCGAATGGATTTTAATGCGATGATGTCGATCTGCATGGAGCGAGGGGGTGTGCTGCAAGAGAACCGACGACAGAAAACGAATGGAAAACAACACAGAAGGCAGCTCCAAGGAGAGGCAAGACTTTATTGTTGCCAGCAGAAGGAAAACTTGGAGCCCATAACCTGCAGAAGGATGGGTGGTGTACATACGCCATGTCTGTGTGGTTCTCATTTCTGAAATATTTGTTGAAGAAATGTTAAAGTGAATGGAAATGGAAATGAAAGTTTAAAATTACGGAAAACTTCACCTACCATCAGCAGCAGCGAGCGAAAGCGAAGACGAAGCTGATGACGAGGACGACGACGAGGACAAGGATGAGGATGCGGACGACAACAACGACGTCGACAACGATATCGACTATGAAGAGCATGCACAGGTCACGCTATATGCCACTGTGTCTAGGGGGTGGTGGTGCTGGCACAAGAAAGCACAGACAATCCCCTCCTCGATGATGGAATGATACGAGTAGGCACCATCGACCTCGGCTAGAGAGAGGACCAACAACAACAATAACAGCGCACAGGTTAGAAATAAGCACAAAAGAGATTAGGATACAGGGGGTGGCTGATGTCGGCAGGAAAAGTTTTTCCTAAGTTTGTTATTTTTTAATGCCATGTCGTTTGGAAAACACTTGGAGCGGTTTAAAATGTTGCCAACACATAACAGGGAAGAGGATTGTGATAGTAACTGTAGTGTGGTTGGCTGCAGAGAAGTGTTCTGGTCGGGGGTGATAGTATGAACTTTTTTGTGGAGCTTCATTCATAGCCATCGATACATCCTGTGTGTGTGTGTGTGCGGTGGGAAGGGGGATGAAGGGAATGTAAAGAAAATCTTTGAATTCATAACTTTAGTTTCTAGTGGGTTTCCCCTTGAGGAGGAAAACTGTGCAATTGAGAATGGAGAAATATTTGAAAGAATTTATTGATTGTCTTACATTTTGGTTGACACATGTGTTGAAAGACGAAGCAGTACTCGACTGATGACAAGATGAAAGAGGGATTGAAAAACTTACTACTCAACAATGTCAACAACTCTGTCTCTGTCTTAAAATCTTGGGCTGTTTCTAAAACCTTGTTATGGCCAGTGCATACACATTTGGAAATTTCACTATTACAACTTGTTTCAATTTCGAAAAAAATTTAAAAAAACAAATCACAAGCATTTTATAGGATCTCGTTGTTGAAATCATGAAAAATGACAAGTAGGCAAAACAAAATCTAGAAGCAGTACTTGCAGCAAAAACAATTTTCATGTCCTATGTCCAAATTACAAACTTATTCCTCTCCTTCAAGTCATGTCGACTCTTCAATTCCATTCACTTTGAACAGAGTTGCCGCTCTGCGACAACAATATAAAGCCTCAAGTATTCAGAAAAAAGCTAGCGATAATTGAGCCTTTAGAAGCCAACAATTCTCGTGTTATTTGCAAGGTACTGGATACTACGCTCAAACGAGGAGTCCATCATTGAAACCTCCAGTTCGATCACCTGAAACGTGGTCGTGGCCATAATTACATAATATCATAACCAAAACACAAATGCCATGCGTTTTCCTTTTAATCTATAGTAAAAATTGTACGTCTGTTGCCATATTTATGTGTATTGCTTCACATTATAAATCAAACCTCACGATGAATCACCTTTTATATGTCCACTCTGATTCGGTGAAACAATAATATCACGCGCAACATTAGTAGTTCCTGACGGATAAGGGACCATGGCATCTGCAGGAAGTAACCACGTGGCACATCCTATTTTTTTCCCTCACGACTAGAGGAAACCGTGGAAAGTGACACCTTTTCTACGCTGCACCTTTCACACAGGTCCCCTCTAGTCATGTGACTTCTTTAATCTCATGTTTGAGAAGATCGTGAGAAAGTCAAATGTCAACACGATCTTCCAAAAGTTCATTCAACTGTTTGCTTTCGCAGGCGACATTGAGGTGATTGGATGAACACAGCTAGCCGTCAATGAGGCGTTTGTTAGTGTTCAATCAAAAGCGTTTGCAGTGGGTCCAGGGTCGGTCATCACGGAACAACGCACAACATCTATGTACGTCTTGGGCAGAGCGTTATAATGGGCAGCAGAAACTTTACAATATACCTTGGTTCTGGAGTGAATAGGAGCAACTACACCAGTACCAAATCAAACACAGAATTACTCTTGCTTCTATGGGCTCAACAGGCAAATGAGTGACAGATCCATCTCTGGAAACACCAAGTGGACCTTACAAGCATTGATTATCCCCGTCCTGCTCTAATTCCCTATTCATTGACATTGACCATATTGACAATCCTTCGTCGTTTTAAGGGAAAATTTCTGACTGCGATTTTGATCCTGTTAGCGTTGATGGCGTCTGGAGGAGGAGAAGATTCAACCACGAACTGTATGGGCTGTACAGCGGTTAGGTTTCTTCGGTTCCAACGCTGAAGATGACTAAAGTCATGTGGAGTGAATGGACGCTATCAACCGATTTGTCTCTGTTTCAGAACCATTAGGCAAACGTGGTAGAGGACGTCCACGAACAAAGTGGCGCACATGAGTGAAGAAGAAACTCAGGCCAAGATCCACCCATCGTCAAACAAAGAAGAACAGTGCAGGAATCGGCCGGAGACATGGTGCGTCGACGCTCTCTTCCACCACGCCACGACGCTCACTTGAAATGCAGCTTATTTTCCTTCAGCATCTGTTTAGCAACGATTTGAAGATTATATCGGAAGGTAAGTCATAGGGTGAAATTTCGAGACACGGAATATTGAGTGAGACGTATACAGCGCGGGCTGTACCCATAGCCACCATTTTTTTGAAATAATTAACTTCTCTTCACCACACCAAAGTCACACCAATTTTTGACTAATTTCAAAATTTCTCTCCATGTACACACTCTTAATCGGTTTATATTTCACACTTCCGCCCACTTCCTCCAGTTTTACGAGGACCCTCCTTTTCGCTCTGTTCACCGGGTAGGGCAGCCAGTAAAGTTTTTCACCCGATCTTAAACTCATTTTATTTGATTTTCAACCCTCAGAGCTCCTACTGACAGTGAAGCATTAACTGCATTTGCACTGCCCACTGATGGGGGATACCAAGAGCTGGTAAAATTTTATACAACGCATTCCCTCTCCCCCTCCCACCACACACACACACACATACAACAGTTTTTCCTTTTTTTAATGGTTGAAGAAGGCAAAACAAAACAAAGGCATTCCCCAACCTAGTTAAGGTTTTGGCGCAAACTTGAGTACTTATGCTTTAATCTACACTCTCCTCATCTTGTTCCGGTACCAGGCAGGGTCCATCCTTTGTTTTAAATGGGAGGGGGGAGAGGAATCGTAGTTTTATGGGTCGAGGTTTTGGGTTTCATTGTTTGGGTTGGACGATTCGTTGACTGTACCGAGATAATTGGTGTGTTGGCTAGCACACTCCCAATCGTTATGTTGGGGGTTGGAAACTTTCTTAGCAAGCAAGCAGAATGAGTTTCTCACTCATTCTGTCCGAGAACATTCAATACTTTTAATAATTAATCGAATATTGCGTATTCTTAGCACGAAGACAGTCTCGCATACAAACCAGCCCTTGCACAGACCATCTGACGCGAGGGGAGCTTCCTATGAACTCACCGTCGGGAATACAGCCAGATGAGCTGCCAATCTATAGCTGTATCCATACATCAATGAGAGATGCTTACTTAGAAAACTTTCACCCTCTCCCTATCGGCAATCACACCAAACCATTGCATCGGCTCCAGCCCCACCAGCAGCACCAACTTCCATCAAACCTCATCATTGTCTTCTTATCCTTGGCGCTGATTTTCCACCGTCTGCCGGGAACTGTCTGTGGGCGGTATGACAAACGGGGAACAGGGAACGGGGCAACGAAGGCAGTGAAAGAAAGCAGCATTTTCGAATTATATCGTTAATGAAAATTTTCGTCGGTTTTTCGATGATTTTCCAAGCAATTCCCCCCACTGCGTGTCTATGTGCGTGTGCCTCTTTGTCAGGGTACTTGTGTTCTCGGGGCGACCGTCTTTTGACTTTATTCAGTTAGTCGAAAGTTTATTTAAGACATCCTTCTGTTCCCGCCCCATAGCTGTTGTCGTTTTCGGTCTCGTTCCCGCGCCCTCATCGTTGTCGGCGGTGTTCTTCGTCGATATCTTGGCCCAGGGGTGAACGAGGAACGGGGGAGAAAAGTCGATTTTCCTGCCACTTGTACTCTGTGTGTTTAAGTTTTTGTGATGGCAGAACGGTAAAGTTGGACACTTTTAGGGTGGGTTCTGTTTGAATAACAAGTAGATCGGGTGTAAGAATACAGAGGATTCGGGTGTGCGGTGACGGTGACGGTGAGCTGTGGGCGGGTGCTTCTATCCTCGAAAGGATAAAATAATTTGATACAATCTCTTTTTGAGGAGAGGAAAAATGATTTTTGTTGCTGCCTTTTCAATTTGAGAATGGGACTGCCTTGCCTGCCTTCTTCTTCTTCTCCTCCCCGCCACCGCTTGAGGGTGTTTTTATGGTACTCTGGGGGATTTACGTGATTACAGTGTTACCATGGTGAGATTTTTCTCATGAAAAATATTGTTGGCTGATTTGTCGAATGTGCCATGAATGTGGACAACATTTGGATTTCTATTCGAATTAGCATATTTTCAAAAGAGATTCTAAATTTATGAAACTTGTCTCTATCTTATGTTTGCTGATGGTTTTTCGATATCTTGTTGAGTGGGTGTATTACAGATTCCCGAAGCCAAGGAATGTTTGAGTTTTCCTTGACTTCGGGGTGATGTTATGGTATTTGGACAATATGACATGGAACACATTTTCTTTGCTTATAAGGAAAATCCCACTTGTAAGGAATATCTGGAGGGGATATTTGTTCCAAATGTAATTCTTGTAACATACGTGAGCTTTTATTCGAAATTCGGTTGGATTTAGAAGTTGTCCTTGAATTTTCTTGTATCAACTAAGAAAGGAAACCTTTCGTGTTCGAGTGTAACTCACACTCTCAGTTTATTTATGCCTAGACAAAGGGAGCTTCTTTTCGAACAAAATAGTATATATTTTCAAGAAATGTGATCTTGGCAGCTGTCAAGTGATTTATTTTTTGTTTAGATTGGCACTTCAACATTAACAGACTGACGCTTGAACAAGGCTTCCGAAGCGAGATTGCCGACGATTCCAATTTTAATATAGAGTCAGTGGTATTTGGAGTGATTACAGTCCACAAATATACATGTCGAGACACCGTTGCATTAACAAAAACTGACAGTTTGGTGTGCTTTATGTTTTGGTGGAATAACTTATCGTTACTTCCTAAAAACGATGTTGGCTATAAGTCAACAGTCAACGATGACAGCTAAAGAGCCATGACTGACTATTTCGTTCATCAATTATACACCAATGATGTGCAGGAGCTATATGGTATCAACCACACAGCTCAACATGTCACACAGCTCGTAACACAATTTATTTAGTGAAGAAAGCGCCTTATAGTCTTACGGACTCACGGGGGTTCTTTGAACATACAATTAAGCCCTTTTTGACCATTTTCTGTGGGCGCGGATAGTGAAGTCGCTAGTCTACGCCGACAAGCCCAAAACGATCAACCACTTGGAGGATAACATTTGCCACGTTATTTCTGATCTACGGTCGCAAATGTTGGAAAAATCATTGAAAAATGGACATCCAGATAATGCCATCAAGTGCGTCAAGTGCGGAAACGTACTTACCGAGACCTTCAATGTCCAAAAAGGTTGTAGACAAAGCGACACGCTGTCATCTGGCTCCCTTAACGTCATCCTTGAGAAGATCGTGCGTAACTCACAACTCAACACCAGAGGCAAAATTTTTCAAAAGTCAGTTAATTTGCCAGCCAGTCCAATCACGACAATATCATTAACGTAAATATTGTCGTGATTGGACCAGCACAGCGACCCCTCAATGTGGCGTTTGCTAGTTTTGAAGCTGAAGCGGCTAAAATGGGTCTGGTAGCTAAGAACATGCTGTCATCGAGAAAGGATACACAACACCGACCTCTCCGACAGAGTGTACCACTAGGCAGCAGGAACTTCAAGGTAGTTAAGGACTTCGTCTAACTCGGCTCCGCGGTAAATAGGGACAACAATACCAGTATCGAAATCAAACGCAGAACCACTCTTGCCAATCGCTGTTTCTTTGGGCTCAGGAGGCAATTGAGTAATAAAGCCCTCTCCTGAAGGACTAAGCTTGCTTTATATTACACGTTTATCATCCCAGTCCTACTCTATGGCGCGGAAAACTTGGACTCTACTAAAGCCGGATGAAGAAGCCCGTAGTTGTTTCGAGAGAAAAGTTTTGCGTGCGATTTTTGCTCCTACGTCTGGAGGAGAAAATTCAACGACGAACTTTATAGGCTACACGGCGGCATGCGTCTTCGGATACAACGCTTTGGATGGCTAGGCTAGGTAGAGCGTATGGACACCACTGCTCCGGCCTGAAAAGTCTTCGAATCTGAGCCATTGGGACAACGCAGCAGAGGACTTCTTAGGCTAAGGTGGCGCACACAAGTGGAGAAGGGCCTCAATCAACTTGAAGTGCGCAACTGGAGGCAGCTAGCGAAAGATCGTTCTGGCTTGGAGAGGCATGTTGGTTGAGGCCAACCCGGGACTGTAGCGCCACAAAAAGAAGAAGAAGATGTCAATTTAAGAAATCGTCGTTTTCACTCCATTTCAAGGTTTTATACCTCTAAAAAATTGACGCTTTATAAACAGTCGTTTTAAACTCTTGTCGCAAAAAGCTAAAATCAATTTCGTTGCAAAGATCGTTGAAGTAGTATGAAGACGCACCTGGTAAAAGGTTCACTGCAACTTCAATTTGTTCTGTTTAACATGTTCGTTCTGTTGTTCTGTGAAACCATGGCGAAAATTAGTTCTGGTGAATTGAAATGAAATATAAAAATGACGCGGACAAGCGTGACTGACGTTACCTTATTTTTTGACATACATCGGTATAGTTAAAAAATATTTAAAGAATTACAACTTCTTGAAACTTCCTAAAATTAATTTAAATTAATTCGAGTCTACGTTCTCATGCATCTTAGACTGAATCTAAAATGATGCATGACTGGTCTAACTAATGAACAATGGATAGACTTAGGACTAGATATGTTCGTTAAGCTCGTTAGTTGTTAGTAGCATTGGATGGCTCTGAGTTGAACCCATGTGCTACAGAAAAAATGGTTGATACATGAAATTGATGAAATTATTTTCTAACTCGATTGCTCCTCTAGATAAGAACGATCCTGTGGAAGAGGAAACAATAACTGGATAGATAGAGAGAGACAGAGAGAGAGAGAGAGAGAGGAAATACATACAAGCTACTGACTCTGGCTAGGCGTAAAGTAGAGCATCGGTGAGGTCCGGTCGCTGCTTAGCGATTTTTTTCAAAAATATATTCTTTAATTCACTTCTCACACGTTTCTTTGACCTGATTGGAATGAGACCGGAACAACCTAATGTTCCCGACAAATTTAATTTTTTTCTAATTTTAAGTCGACATTGGTCGCTGTACACATGGCATAGGCTTAAGTTCGATTCATGGAGGAAACACTGAGTAATCTCAAATTCTTGACGAGTTCATGACAATTCTCAAAGAATTAAAAAATTCGCCATTCCTAGTCAGCCTTAGATCGTATGTTCCTCCAACTCATGAGACAACTTAACACAAGACAAAAGTAGCTTAGCCCTGATCTCTGGTAGCGCCACTCAACTTAATTTGATTTCTATCGAACTCTAGCTCGTGTCATGTTGCATGCGTATCTGCGCGCACAATCAACACACTTCGTCGTCTCCAACTCGCGAAAATACCATCACACAGTGACTCATCCACTCAAGGCTGCCAAAATAAACTCCTTCTAATGTTTCAACCCTTCTTATGGCAAACTGAGTTAAGCCCCCATATTGTGCCGCAATTATTTTTCACACTTCACCATTTCGATCGCTTATCATTGTCAAGCAATGACGGACAGTCTATTCCTACACAAATCGGATAATCGCTTATTGTTATAATTACTTTCCGAGCTCATCGTGCACCCATTCCATTGAGGGGTTAACGCTCCACTCTATCTCGCCGCTGAAACGGAATGCGGCAGAAATATTTTTGCTCAGTATTGACGTCATTTCTAGTCGGTTCCCACGTTTTTCCAATAAAGGATAATTCACTCCTAAAATTACACTTCCCACCATCACGTCACCGTCGCCGACCGACTGTAACCCACACAAATCGTCAAGAAAGGACAACAAAAGCGAAAAAAATCGCACACGGAATTATTTCCGATTACTCCCTGGCTGCTGGCTTCTGGCTGAGTGTCCTTTTTACGCTTCGCGAGCGCCCACAAATACGAGCGAAAAAATTGTAGGTATATACCGCACGACCTTTCTTCGTCAACCGGAAATCTAGCCGATGAGAGTGGGAGCGGAAAATATCCAAAGACAGAGAGAGAGAGAGAGAGGGAGAAAGGGAGAGAACGAGAGAAAATGAAATGGAATCACATGGAAAATTCCCTTCTAACACAGTGATGCGTGGAAAATGCTAACAAGTGGGAATCGCGTCGGAGGTGGTGGCAGCGTCACGAAGGTGGCAGAAGTGACGCACAGGGCGCGCAAAGGTTAATTTCACGCGACGTGCGACCAGCCCTCGAACACTTTAATATCATAGCGAGAGTAAATAAAATCAGTCAAATCAATAATTTAAGCGATGAAAATTAACTATTTCTACCTCCCCCGGCCGGCGGCAAATGTGGAAGCGGCAGCCACTGTAGGCGGCTGCGATGACGGCGACGGCGAGGTGGTGGCATCTCACGGATTTCTGTCTAACGCTGGTTGTTCGGTAAACTTTCGCCGGAGGGGGGTGCGCGCTTTATTGCGTCCTTTCACTCCGTTAACTAATGAACAGAGCCACCGCCAGCGAAGGGTTGGAAAATCCATCATCTTCACACAGCCTTATGGCACCCGGGACCGTAAACTCTGTCTTCGTCTTTATAATTATTATTATTATTACGATTACTATTACAAGAGGAAATAATTAATGTGGATTTTGTTGTTGTTGGCAGGATGTTCGACGAAAGACCTGCGTACCGAAAAAGGACCACGGGTGTAGCATGGCAAGCGGGGGTGTTTAATCACGTTGCTTACAAGGGAAATATGGTTAAATAGATGAATGACAGGAGAAATAGCGGAGGGAGCGCAGGATTCGCTGCTGGGAATGGTGTGGCATAATTAATTCAACTCGCTGCGGTTCTAGCTTGTACTTTTTGATGGTTTCGCCGTGAACGTGCTGCTGCCGTTTGGGAAGGGCGGAGCTACGCTGAATTTTGATTGCAATAAAAGTCTTGGGGGGGGGGGTTAGGTTTCGATTAATGATTTCATACGTGAAGCATTAGGATTAATTTATTTACTCACATGACACATTAAGTGAGCAATAGTATAGACCATGAATTTTTGCAGTGTAACATATATCCGCCAGATTTCACCATTCGACGCACTCAAAGAACATAAGTTCTATTGGGTGTCTACTTGGTTGTAACTGCGGTCAATAGGTGCATCGACTCCTATGGGGCAGGTTTCTGGCTCGAAGTTCTCGCTCGACGAACACTATACCCATCAGCTCTGCAGTTACTGACAGTGTTGAGAGAGCTATTTGATGTGCAGGAAATCGTAATATCTTTGATTTGGGACCCACTTATGCACAGCTATAAAAGATTGGCACTGATGCGCCCTGGCAACACTTTATTATTAAAGTGCACAAGAAAAATTGAGTTTAGGAGACCACCTTAGACGCTTTCAAAAAGACAGGGTACCTTGCGCCGCTTAAACAGTTTTTTAAAACAAATAAGCTTCTTTGCTTCGACAAGACTCGTAGCATGCAATCCTTTTGAGTTAATTCTGTCTACGGGCGGTGTATCGGCCATAACTTAAGTAATGTTGGTTCTTTATGCGTCTAAAGCTTGGATTTTGTTCACGTGGGCACACTACTTTGTAGTGCTTAATGCTTCCAGATCGCCTATCCAAATGCGCACTACAGTGAGATGTACGATACGTTCAGTTCCTGCTCACGCCGTTAAGTTAAAAAACATTTGGAGAAACATTTGCATTTACAGCTGCAATATATTTGGCTGAGATTGCACTTTTATGTTACACTGGCCTTATGACTTCAAATTTCTTTCTTCAAAAGTGTCTCCGTTTAAATCATCACTTTTATAGTAAGTCTTTGCAGTCTTAACGCATTAATCGCGTGCCATGCGATCCACTATCCTAAATGGCAAAAATTTAGCTACGATTGTGAAACTTCAAGTGACAGATGAGTTTAACAAGTGTCTAAGGCCATTGCTACCATCTTGAAAACACCAAATGAAAGACCCTGCGCTATATGGCCCCTCTGATTGGCGACGTCAAAATTCAACCTAGAGTCGTCCCTCCCAGGTCTATCAGAAAAACTTGCTCAGTTTAAGTATCTGCATCTGCAAACGTCTACCGCCGTTATATTGTATATAAAGACTATTGAGCTGCACATGATGACACATATGAGGTGCATGGTGCACATTTGCCGACCGACCTTGCTGGTCAACCAACAAAGTAGACTTAATCACTGAAAAACTTCAGCTAGACTGGCACTTAAGCAGCTTGAACCTTGCCAGTTCCCTATGCCAGGTATGAATAAGTTGAAAAGCTAAATGCACAAAGAAGTTTGATGTTTGGTAAAAAATGCTGAAAAGGGGATCATAAAACTTCAAATTCCTTCAGCAGTCAGTGGCGCTGTTTTAAATGTTTACTGATTTCGAACATAAGTTATTTTTCAAGTTTCTTAATTGATAATGAATTTGTCCAAATCAAATGACGTCTAATATGTCACACTTCTTCAAGGCTATAGCGTTTTCAAGTGTATAATAGTTCAGAGCTACTTGAAGACCATATGTTACCGAAATTTTCACGCACCCAGCACTATGGCTGATGCGTATGACTGGTGATTGGTTATCCAAAATAGTGCCATTTCATTCAATATCAGACAAAACAGCAATGTGGCAAATCTAGTGACTGGGCCTTGTAGAAAAAGTAGTCGCGATAGAAGCTAGAAGACAAATTCTTGTGTGAAGCGTCGTTTTGTTTATTGTCGATTAGGCCACAATGAAAAGGTACGTTATAATTTCAAAGACCCAGGCTGAACTTCAGGGAGAACTTTTGAAGATACACTTAGTTCCACATAGGACCGTAGATCGGTCTATGCTAGGTAACATGTGCCGTGAAACTGAAAATATTCTTCCCCCGTAGGCTATAACACAATTTTGAGGGAGACCAGGAAATATTTTTTTTAAAGAATACTCTAACAGACAAAGGAAGAATATCTGAAGTGGACATTTTCAAAAGAAAATTTAAATAGGATATGCGGAAAACGCAATCATTTTCGGCCTTTGTGGCTCGATTGTAAGGATATTCTTTCTGGTATCTTTAGAGCCCTCGCACAATGATCCCTGGCAAAAGATCGTGCTAGTTGGAGAGGCATGCTGGTTGAGGCCCAGATCCACCCCGAACTGTAGCGCCATCTGAAGAAGAAGAAGAAGTCGACGCACTTACCACTACGCCACGGCGACCACAGTTAATCGTTATTCGTAATAGGGGAAATATATTTTCAAAAAAACAAAAAATATAGGGCGTGAGGGAAACGTAATGATTATAAAGATATTCTTGTTGGTATCTTTAGAGCCCTCGCACAATAATCCCTCATATATTTATGCATCAAGTTTCGCCACCATAAAGCTTAAAGTCATGCAAATTGGCCTCTTTAGAAAATGTTCTCTTGGAGAAAATGTATAGTATGTGCTTAACCCAATTGCGTTCTTTCTGCTCTACACAACTGTGGTAATTACCATTTGTAAAAGTTTAGTTTTTAAAACATTTGAGACTTGAAAATCCAGTTTCCTAAAACACCGCCTATTTTATACTACATCGCTACACAAGATAAAAAATTGTTAAAATACTTAAGTAAGTAAGAAGCAAATAATCTCAGCGTCGTCTGTCCGGTCCACAAGAAAGGAGACCCCTTCGACTGCGCTAACTATCGAGGGATAAGTCTCCTTAACATCGCATACAAGATCCTTTCTGCCGTACTGTGTGAACGCCTGAAACCGTTTGTCAACAACCTGATTGGTCCTTATCAGTGTGGTTTCAGGCCAGGGAAGTCCACCATCGACCAAATCTTCACACTACGGCAGATCCTGGAAAAGACCCAAGAAATGCAAAACGGCACTCACCACCTATTCGTTGATTTCAAGGCCGCATATGACAGTGTGCATAGAGACGAGCTATACAGTGCCATGTCTAGTTTTGGCATTCCTATCAAACTCGTCAGATTGTGTAGGATGACGATGGAGAACTCTCGCTGCTCCGTCAAGGTGGGGAACGAACTCACCGAAACCTTCAATGTCAAAAAAGGTTTTAGACAAGGCGACGCACTGTCATGTGACTTTTTTAACATCATCCTTGAGAAGATCGTGCGTAACTCACAGGTCAACACCAGAGGTACGATCTTCCAAAAGTCAGCTCAATTGCTAGCTTACGCCGACGACATTGACGTGATTGGTCGAACACAGCGAGCCGTCAATGATGCGTTTGCTAGCATTGAAGCGGAAGCGGCTAAAATGGGTCTGGTGGTAAATGAGGGCAAAACGAAGTACATGCTGTCATCAAGGAAGGACACACAACATCGGCGTCTCGGACAGAGCGTCACACTAGGCAGCAGAAACTCCGAGGTAGTCAAGGACTTCGTCTACCTCGGCTCCGCAGTAAACAGGGACAATAACACCAGTACCGAAATCAAACGCAGAATCACTCTTGCCAATCGCTGTTTCTTTGGGCTCAAGAGGCAATTGAGTAATAGGTTCCTCTCTCGAAGGACTAAGCTGACCTTGTACAACAGCTTGATCATCCCAGTCCAACTTTATGGCGCGGAAACCTGGACACTACTAAAAGCGGATGAGGATGCCCTTGGTCTCTTCGAGAGAAAAGTTCTGCGCGCGATTTTTGGTCCTGTTTGCGTTGATGGCATCTGAAGGAGAAGATTCAACCACGAACTGTATGGGCTGTACAGCGACATGAGCCTAGTCAAGCGTCTACGGATACAACGCTTAAGATGGCTAGGCCATGTAGAGCGTATGGACACCACTGCTCCGGCACGAAAAGTCTTCGAATCTGAGCCATTGGGACCACGCAACAGAGGACGGCCCAGGATAAGGTGGCGCACACAAGTGGAGAAGGACCTCAACCAACTTGGAGTGCGCAACTGGCGGCAGCTGGCGAAAGATCGTGCTGGCTGGAGAGGCATGTTGGTTGAGGCCCAGGTCCACCCCGGACTGTAGCGCCATAATAAGAAGAAGAAGAAGTAAGAAGCAAATAAAAAATGTTAGACGCTCTCTGTGACATGTAGTCATCCATCCAAGGGAGTTCTCGAATGACAAACATAATTAATAATTGCGTGGCACTACAGCCCACAAGGGACCAGGGCCTAGCTTCTACAACAACTACTCGTTTTGTGCGTGCTACTGTTCTCTCGCGAGTAGAAACGACCTACAGTTTTTGCCGACTCCGAACAGCGAGATTTGAGAAGTTTTTCATAGACAATTGATATTCTTGGCGTCCCGTCCGGGAATCGAATCTAGACCTTCTGCGTGGCAGTCGACGTACTTACCCACTACGCCACCGCGACCACGAAGGGTAAGCATACTGCATTGAAAAATACCACAACGGAATGTTGTGGCTTAAACAGCCCAGATACACTGTAAGAGTAGGGGTATTTGACTAAACTGAAAGACGGACACAGTATCTAAATCAGAAAAGGCAAAATACTGAAAATAACGATATCCCAAAAAGCTTAAATCCTAAAATTGTAAAAAGTTTCATACATGTACATTTAATGGGTGTTATCTTGATATGAATACTGCACCTACTCCGGATTCTTCAATTACTCTCGGCGCTTGGTTTCACTCGGAGGGTGGAGGGGCAACGAGGTGGCCATCGTGCTGTTGTAGATAAAAATTAAAAAAAAAAACACCTGTCGACACTCTGAGCGTTTTCTTAAAACATTTTCTTTCCATCGTAGCGCCACGTAGTTGATCTTGAAAATTTTGATGTTGGGCTGGAAAGCATTGAACGAGGAGCCTCGTTTAATGGCGTCCACAACGTGTTGCCCTTTATCAGTTCGCGCAGAGAGTGATGAAATCTTTCAATACTTTGCAACATTCAGTTTGTGGTGCATGCCAAGAACTGTACCTTGAAATGAAACGCAGATTTAAGACAATCCACAAAAGTTTATCGATTTACTGGTCATTTGTACAGTTTTTCAGACAAACTTCGAAAGACTTTCAGAGGTTCATAAAGTCCTGAGGGGTTAAACTTAACTAAACATAGAGATCATGAAAGTCTCTCACGCAAAGCTGACCTTCACACAGTGCTTACGTACACAAGCCTCTATATACAGGCAATAACTGTAAGTAAGGTCATTAAAAATCCTTAATCCTTGGGTAGCATAAATTTGTTCGGCCTTACACGATCCACTCTATCCCTCCGTCATCTAAGCGAACAAATTTTCACAACCGAAACCACGGTAGATACACAATTCGCTCCCCCGAATGTAAGTAACTACCTCTAGGCTAGAATTCAGACCCTTCATCAATCAGAAGTAAATGTATCTCTTAAGCCACTCCAGTAAATATGTGTGCCATACCGTGAAACACCACCCACAAAACAATAAACCAACACGCGTTTCCATGCTTTCCCCCGTCTTCGTGTTGCCCTTGGCTACCCCGTCTCTCATCCGCTGCGCCATCAAAATGATTACGGCGATAAAAATCTCATCTACTTCGCTAGAGCGCCGAACCAACCCCCCAGTGAAAGCCGCAACAGAAAACACATTCACTTGACCCCATTCCGCCACTTCATTTCTGCTCCTACATTCACACCGCAAGCACACACTCAACGGCAACGCACACACATTCACGCACACAGCCCAGCGTATCCTTATCGTACCCGCTGTCATCGTCGTCTCATCATCTTTCACTGCGAAGCCAACCAACCTTCACTTTCAACACTGCTGTCAACTGCTGAAGACTATGTCAGTTCTTCGTCGCCCTCTGTCCTACAACGGAATCACCACCCGCGTCGTGGAAACTGTGAAAAAAATGCCTGTTATTCGGTCATAGATGATGGAATGGTATGCCTGCGACTGGAATGTGTTAGCAAAAATGTCCTTTTCTCTCCCAGCGAG
This sequence comes from Eristalinus sepulchralis, assembly GCA_944738645.1. Lineage (NCBI taxonomy): Eukaryota > Metazoa > Arthropoda > Insecta > Diptera > Syrphidae > Eristalinus > Eristalinus sepulchralis. The sequence continues at coordinate 30,249,463 of OX122885.1, read as the reverse complement.
AGGGATTCCGTCCCATCGAAAGCAGGTTGGCACCCGAACAGCTTATTCGATGCGTTCTGATACACTTGCTTGTATGCCCCGGGTGGTTTATTGGATTGGGATACTTGTGGTTCGTCGGTTGGATGTGGTGATTTGAATAGCTAAACGATGACTTTCCTCGTGATGGATTATATGCAGGATTGACGATCTTAACAGACCAAGAAAGGGTAGTTCACGTTTTCGAAAACCAATTAAGGTGGACGTCAAAAAGAGCGATTCCTTGCACGAAGACGAACTGTACTAACTGTACTAACATAGCACATCTTTGTACCGACGAAGATACAGATGAGGATGAGGATGAGGATGAGGATGAGGATGAGGATGAGGATGAGGATGAGGATGAGGATGAGGATGAGGATGAGGATGAGGATGAGGATGAGGATGAGGATGAGGATAAGGATAAGGATGAGGATGAGGATGAGGATGAGGATGAGGATGAGGATGAGGATGAGGATGAGGATGAGGATGAGGATGAGGATGAGGATGAGGATGAGGATGAGGATGAGGATGAGGATGAGGATGAGGATGAGGATGAGGATGAGGATGAGGATGAGGATGAGGATGAGGATGAGGATGAGGATGAGGATGAGGATGAGGATGAGGATGAGGATGAGGATGAGGATGAGGATGAGGGTGAGATACACTGTTCGAAACCTCTTCAATCCTTGATTCATCCAAATTCATTCTATAGCCTTCATTCAAATCCCTCACAGTTCATAACATCCCCCTTTTACTTAGAAGATTGTTCCTCACGCTCCACTCATTTCTAAGTTACATCGCACCCTTCCAAATCTGTGCACATGTGTACACTACTTCCCCGACAAGTCAATCAAGAGTGTCGACGTACAATTATGTTTTGAGTTCCCACCCCACAGTCTGCGTCATGAGGTGGGAAGATTTCAATCAAAATCGCCAACCCTATTCAACAACTTCTATCATACATTTGTCTGCTCACTGGTCCTTGGTGGTCCGTCCAAATTAAAAAAAAAAAGTTAAACCCAAGAGTCTGGTCTCATATCGCTGCAGCCACGACACCAACTCACACACCAGCAAAGTGATTGCTGAACGTTCAGAGAGAGATATCTTGATTTTCTGACTTCATTGCAATCGGTTGTCCGAACACCACCCCCCGGCCGCAAGCAACACTCAGCCATCCTTTGTTCCCGGAGCATGGCATTCGTCCTCAAAACCAACAAAAATGCCGAGGATCCATCCAGCAAAGTTTAAGTGCTTTAAGCTTCGTGTATTTTGACTGCAATTCAATCCGAACAGACACTACCCTGCACATGCATACTCACATACCCCCGGAGGGGGTGGTGGAGAACGTTTGAAATATTTACACTATAGCAGTGGAATGCTTGAAAATCAACTACGTCAGCCCCGCTAACAGGGACTTAATTCAAAAAAAAACAAACAAACGACTAGAGAAAAAAATTTCACACATACCAAGGTGAGAAGAGTGGAGAAAAGGTAGAAAAAATATCGTTTTTTCCTTTACTGAGGGAGGCGAACATCCATCGACTCTTCCCTCGTGTACGAAAAATGAACGAAGAAGGCGCAATCTACACTTCGCTTTGAGAATGTAAAAAGTTTGCTGCTCTGCCATGGGCATGACTTGATGGAAAGGTGTTGCCAGGTCACACGACACACGACGAAGTCATTTACTCGTTAGCAACGCAAAGAAGGCAGCCTCACGTCTTATTGGCAACTGCCTTAGTTGAAGTTAGGCCGTCATCGAGAAATAAAGCGGTGCTAAGGAGTTTAGAAGACCCAGGTTCGAAAGCGTCATTCATTACAGAAAGGGCGGAAAATAGGTTATATGAGAGGTGCGAGGCGTACTTGCATTAATCGGGGACGAAAGACATTGATTCATGTGTAAGCTCAAATAGGAGACTACACACAGATGGCATTAAAAAACTCAAACGGGACCTGTTCGATATATGAATTCTTACTAGGGCACTGTGGAAGTCATACTATAAATAATTGCGTGGCACTACAGCCCACAAGCGAAAGGGGCCTAGCCTCGACTCTCACGAGTCGAAGGGAACTACAGTTTTTTGCAGACTCCGAACGGCAGGATTTACGAAGCTTTTCACTGTTTTCCGCAACTTAGTTAGAAAAATGCGAGGCTTTCGCGAGTCGAACCTGGGACCTTAGCGTGTGAGTCGACGGACTTACGCACTACGCCACAACGACCACTGTGGAACCTTAGGTTCATATTATACGTACTAGGCAGACGCACTATCATGTTCTCTCTTAACGTCAACCTTGAGAAGATCGTGCGTAACTCACAAGTCAACACCAGAGGCACGATCTTCCAAAAGTCCCTTCACCTGCTAGCTTACGACGACGACATTGACGTGATTGAACGAACACAGCGATCTGTCAATGAGGCGTTTGCTGGCATTGAAGCAGAAGCGGCTTAAATGGGTCTGGGGTTTGATGAGGGCAAGACGAAGTACATGCTGTCAACAAGGAAGGACACACAACACCGACCTCTGAAACAGAGTGTCCCACTAGGCAGCAGAAACTTCGAGGTAGTCAAGGACTTCGTCTACCTCGGCTCCGCTGTAAAAAGGGACAACAATCTCCAAACACGGAATCACTCTTGCCAATCGCTGTTTCTTTGGGATCATGAGGCAATTAAGTAATAAAGCCATCTCTCGCAGGACTGCCTGAGCTTGCCTTATATAAAACCTTGATGATCCCAGTCCTACTCTATGGCGCGGAAACCTGAACGCTACTAAAAGCGGATGAGGAAGGCCTTAGTCTTTTCGAGAGAAAAGTTTGCGTGCGAGAAGCAGAATTGACGACGAACTCTATGGGCTGTCGTCTGATACAGCGCTTAAGATGGCTAGGCCATGAAGAGAGTATGGGCACCACTGCTCCTGAAAAGTCTTCGAATATGAGACATTGGAACAACCCAACAGAGGATGGCCCAGGCTAAGGTGGCGCACACAAGTGGAGAAGGACCTCAACCAACTCGGAGTGCGCAACTGGCGGCAGATGGCAAAAGATCGTGCTGCCTAGAGAGGCATGTTGGTTGAGGCCCAGGTCCACCCCGGACTGTAGTGCCACAAGAAGAAGAGGAAGGAGGCAGACAGATAATATTGATTACATGCGGTTACGGTTTTACATCCCGGAGTTCTTACGGTTTACATGAAATCTTATCTTAAGGATTGGTCAATCCACCTTGGTGGCTTTTATAATGTCTGCGCAGGTCTTTGGGGCACCACCTGCAGTTTCATTGCAACTCCGCAAGTCGTGAAATACTAGGATCAGTATGAGTTGAGGCACTCTGTGTGAATAATACGGAATCAGGTCAGGCTTCATGTTGGTTGTTGCTTTCCTTGATCTTGGTTTAACTTTATCCACCACGATGTACCACAAGGGATTGTACCGCATGATCAGACAGACACATAGCCTTAGGGCCATCCGAATCATCAGAATCTTGGCTTTGATCGATCTGAACTGAGCCAACAGATCAAGTTGAATGTTTATGTGAGTCTGACGCAGTGATTTCAACCCCTAAATACACACTTCTCTTCATAGTGAATTTTTAGATAAGGACTTGCCAACTTTGAACAGCTGCTATCGACATTGAAGCCCTCCAATGCGAATCAGAGGGCAATGAATGCCGATATTCATACAGAGGAAGTGATAATTCCTTTCAAGTGCTAGCAACCTCTGACGCCGATGATGAGGCAGAAGAACTTAAAGAGGAGATGAGGAAACTGGAGAAGCTCGACGAGGAAAGGGCGAAGCTCAACGCCCACATAAATTTCCTCAACGAGCAATCCACGGCCAGGAAAGCGGCGGAAAAAGCAGCCAAGCAAAAGCAGCAGCAGCGCGAACTCTTGGAACTTCAGCAGAGACAACAGCTGCACAAAGAGAGGAAGCGGCAAGAGCTGCTAAAAGGGCAAATCACAGAGCTGCCATCAACATCAAAGGCAGCGCAACGGCTACAGCTGGTACAAAGGCAACTGAGCCAACAACAAAAGGATCAGCAACCAAAGCAAACGATAGCTACTGCATCGAAGGCAGCTCAACAGGGCAAGCAACATCTCCCAAAACAGCAGCCACAACAGAAACAACAGCAGGTGAAACAACAGCAGCAGAAACAACAACAACAACAGCAGCAGCAGAAACAACAGCTTCAGCATCAACAGCAGCCAGAACAACGGCAGCAGAAGGAACAGCCACGGGAAAAGAAAGTACGCTGCCCGCCCATCAACGTCTTTGACATGGGGACCGACGAGCTGGAGACCCTATGTAAGTTGGCCCTAGGGAATAAGCATTTTTATATTAAATATAAGACTCCCCAAATTCACACTGTCCATTGCTTAACAATGGACGGGTTCCGATTTTTAAAAGAGAAGTTAGCGGCATCGAACGCTGATTTCTACACCTACACCCCCAGAGGAGAAAGACCACAGACACTGCTCCTCAAAGGCATAAACCCCTCTGCTGACCCGAAGGTCCTCCTCAACAAGCTGCGTCAAGTTGAGAGCGACGAGGTCCAGTTCGTAGGGGTTAAGCCTTTCAGCACTGCGGCAGCGAAAGCGAAGAAGAAGGCACTTCCCTTCTTCTTAGTTCAGGTAACCCAGGGCACGAAAATTGACAACCTTCGAAAAATCCGTTTCGTAGGCGGTCTTAGTGTTAAATGGGAGAAATTGAACAAAACTGACCACGTACTTCAATGTGCGAGGTGCAGAAGGCTGGGGCACGTCGCGGAGAACTGCAATATGGAGTTCCGCTGCGCACGATGCACTTTCAGCCACAATCAAGGGGAATGCCCTTTAGGCACGGATGAAGTCGAGGATAAGGCGCTCCTCAAATGTGTACTCTGCGGAGGAAATGGACACCCTGCAACCTATTTGGGGTGTCCACGAATAAAAGAACTCCGTCAGAGAGTAAAAGATGCAAGGATAAATAAGAAGGTAGAAGCCAGGCCGATTGCCAGAGCTATAGCTACCACCGTTACGCCGGCCGTCTCCTACGCCCAAATGGTGTCAGGCAGAGAACCGGCACAACGGACAGTGCCGAAGGTTGCCCCGGCTCCAATGGCCAGGCAATCCGAGGCAGAGCCCTCCATAAGGGACGTAATGTCCTCCATTCAGTCAATGCAAGCGCAGATGATTGCCTTGCAGAAACAGATGGTCGAATTACAGACCAGTTTCCTTGCGCAGACGGCTAGAGTAGATTTTCTCTTCTCTAAGCTGCCTGTGAACCAACGCTCGCAGATATAATGGGCTCACGCGAGGTAAGAACCCTTAAGATCCTAGCAGTGAATGTTAATTCGCTGATTAGGATTGAACGAAAATTAACGCTCTCAAACTTGTTGCAAACCCACAATCCTGACGTGCTGATGGCTAGCGAAACTAAGCTAAACCAGACGCGCATTCTCAGGTACAAAAATTACCACATAATCAGAAGAGACCGACCCCAATCCACTCGAGGTGGCGGGGTCGCTCTCTTGATTAAAAAGAACATTTTTCACAAGGTCGTTTATAGCAATGTAGTACGTAGATTTAGCGTGCTAGAAGCATCCATCGCACGCATCTCTCTCCAAGGTGGAAAGAAGCTGTATGTGATCGCTGCTTATGCATCGGAGCCTCAAAACCCTAACTTTCTTTCGGAGCTCGAGGCTCTCTTCACTAGCCTGCGCTTGAACTCGGAAGAAAATTACTATATCCTAGCCGGAGATTTGAACGCCAAACACGGTGAATGGGGTAATAATGTTCCAAATGAGAGGGGAAACGCCCTCTTAGAGTGGATGGAACAGAACAATATCGAGTTCAGGTTAGATTTGCTTGCAACCGATAGACCATCCTTTCCTAGAAGCGGGTCTTATTTGGATGTGATGCTAATCGACAGACGACTGACGATACGTAACGTGGAGCGACGCACGAGGAACTGTTTAACCACGGTCGAGTATGACAGTGATCACTGTGGTCTCGCCGCGGTAATACAGCTCCCGAACGAGCTGGAGGAACTAGAAGAATATGTCCAAACGCATCCTTATAATTATAATAAGGTGCGCTGGCCACGTTTTTCTAGAGCCTTATCCAGAGAAATAAGTTCGAGTGTGGTCAATCCTCCTACAAACAGAAACCTTACGAACGCAGAGGTTGACAGGTACCTCACACAAATGGACGAGGTCATTAAACGTACAATGGACAGGACGATTCCGAAGGTGTCACAAACCGACTATGGAGACATCTATCGGAACTCTGAAATCGACGCACTTCACGTGCAAAAAAGTAGACTCCTGTCAAGGCTAAAACTCTTGTACAGGCGGTTTACAGATCCACAGAGTGCAGAGATTCGCTCTCTGAAGTCACAGATCAAAGTACTCCAACAATTAATAAGACAAAATTACAGTCTATAAGATTCGGGCTGTAAGATCTAACAACCCGAGCATGTTCCCGCAAGTAAATAAAATCTTCCGGAGGAGAGATCATAATGACATTCAGTGCGTTCGACTGGACAGAACAACAGACAACGCCAACTTACTTACGTCAATTGGCATCGATCCAGACGGGGCTGTGCTTGACAACGAGTTCTTCGTAGTGGAAGATCCCCAGGAGAAGGTGAATGCAATTGGTGCTGTTTTCCAGAAAGTATACACGGTCAACGAGACTCGTAGTCCGAACCACGACCTGGAGAACAGGGCCTTGCTGAACCACTTCTACCTACGGAACGAAATAAGTCAATGGCGATCCGAGAATCCTGGTTTTACCAGATTCAGTGACGATCATCTGGCAAATAATGCCGTCGCCGACGATGGAAACAACTCTATCCTTATTTCGAAAGATGAACTCCAGGGTGTCTTCAACTCACTGAAGAATAAGAAGTCAGTGGGAATCGATGGGATACCAAATATTGTTCTGCGCCATCTACCCTCTGAGGCGGTGGATGTATACACAACACTGTTTAACAATGCGTTGAGTAATGCATATTACCCGAAGCATTGGAAAACAGCTGTGGTACAGCCAATTCCGAAACGGGACAAAGATACTTCCATCCCGACAAATCTCCGGTCTATAAGTCTTCTTCCGTGCATAAGCAAGGTATTCGAGAAGATAGTCATTAGAGCTCTCAAAGAATGGGTTGAGGTAAAACAAATAATACCGGAAAATCAATTTGGCTTCAGGGCGGGGCATGACACCATTCATGCCGCGTCTAAATTGGTTTCCGACATACAGTGGAATAGAAACAAGACCCAGTGTACAGGCGCCTGCCTGATCGACATGGAGAAGGCGTTCGACACCGTATGGTTAGAAGGTCTCTTCCTTAAGTTGGTCAGGCTCGGCATCAATAAAACATTGCTATATATGATCTATGACATGGTCACAGGTAGGAAGTTTGTTGTGAAAAATGGCAACGAAATTTCGACTACTGTGTTCCATATAAAAAATGGGCTGCAACAAGGAGCTGTTGGTTCTCCGATCTTATTCAGTATATTCACTAGCGATCTCATAGGTTCTATGCCTAACATCATAGCGTTTGCCGATGATCTAATCGCGTACAGATCAGGTCCGAAGGTAGAGGTAATTAATGTCTCGTTGCAACGCGACTTCGATACAATTCAACGATTTTGCGACGACTGGAAGTTGAAAATCAACTACCAGAAGTGTGAAACTATCCTTTTCAGAACCCCGCTGTCCAGGGCCTCAAGGGACACGAAAATGAACTGGCGCAAGTTCTGCATAGTTGACCCACAAGGACAACCATTAGCTGTAAAAAGTGTAGTCAGATATCTAGGCATCTGGTTGGACCAGTATCTGTATGGTGGTATCCACATAGATACAGCTCTGACCAGGGCTAAGAAGGCCTTCGCTATGGCAAGAGGACTGTTTTACAGCAGTCAACTTGACACCAGAGTGAAGGTCATCTGCTACATGGCCCTCATCCGGCCAATTATGGTGTATGGTTGTCCTGTGTGGTTCAACGTGAGTCCTTCCCAAATGGAAAAGATGAGGGTGTTCGAGAGGCAGTGTCTTCGGGCCTGTCTCCGTTTATATCGAACACCAGAATCCCAGTACAAGAAATTCTACCCCAACGAGGTTCTGTACAACGAGGCAAACCTTATAAGGATAGATAATTTTATTATCAAGTTGATACGTAGTCACACTGCTCGAGGCATGGCTTCAACCAACAGTCTGATCTTTGGGGCTTACTACCCAAATGAAATGTACCATGAACGGGTACGTCTTAACGGCTTCATCCCACCTGAAGCTTTCGTCTATTTGGACGCTAAAGGCCTGATACAAGATAGGGAAGGCTGCCCTATCATCTTCCACGTCGCACGCCGAACAGTCGAGAGGCAACTTCAATACGAGCCGGACGTCGCTCGCAGCCACGAGGAACTCCTACGGTTCAGTAGAGCGATTTCTGCCCGCGACAGAGCAGTTTCTGCCAAAGAACGGCTTTTCTACTGGTGGTTGCACCAGAACCAGCGTTCGATGCCGCTAACTTTTCAAACAAATAGAGGGGGAAGTTGAGTCTTCAGGACCAACTTACATAGGTTAAGGTAGTTTTTAAGTATTTTATTATAAAGAGAAAAAAAAAAAAAAAAAGCAAAAAAAAATAAAAAAAAAATAATTTAAAAAAAATTAAAAAATATAAGAAAAAAAAAAAAAAAACAAAATAAAATAAAAATAAAAATGAAAAAAAAGGTGCATCACGGCGTATTAGATATATATGTAAAGCATATAAATAACACATACGCCCTGGTGCACGCGTCCGTATATATTTACGGACATAGTTAAGCTTAATGTAAATAGTTACGTAGAATTAAGTTTTAGGTTAATTTAATTGTAATTAATAATAATTAATATAGTTATAAGTTTTAGGTGGTAGGTAGTTTTTAGATTCATTTTTAAGTTAGGTTAAGAAGAAACAAAAATCAAGAATTCCAAGTTTTTTCCAATTTTCTTGGAGGAATATTAAACAAAAAAATGAAATTAGATAAATTTTAAGATAACAATATAAGAGGCCGAAAGGCATAATAAAAAGAAAAATCCTAGATTAGCTTAGAGAACTCGTAAGGAGTCAGTAAGTTACAATTAAGATCAACAGATTGTATGTGTAAGCTAGTATTAAGTATTTTTGTCTAGCATGTAAGTAAACTTGAATGAATTAATAAAAATGCATTTTAATCTAATCTAATCTAAACTTGCCAACTTTGAATTTAATTTGCGTTTACACTCTTTCACAAGTCATCAAACTGTCACCCTCGATTTATTCTGAAAACTCAAAATGTTCATTATGGTAAGGAATACGAACGAGCAACATTTGTAAAATATACAAATTTTCTACCGAAACTCGGAGACGGTAACCGCAACTTTGAGAGCGTTCAAATTTTCGGTCGTTATTGGGGCTCTAGTACCAAGGCAATGACAAGCAAAAGGTTGAGTCTACATTTTCGTTGTGTGATGTTGCCATGTCCTTGAGGTAATAGGTGGCTTGAAGTGCGGAAATCATCGCTGACGTTCAGGCGTCCGTAGCACAAGGTCGAGATCAATCAATTTCACGGCGTTCTCAAGAGGTAAATATCGCTCAGACCACATTATGGAGTATTTTGCGTTTGGATCTCGGCTCACACTCCTACAAGATCAAGCTGAATCAGGAATCAAAACCGATGGTCCATTTGAAGCGAAGTACGATTGGGTTTTGGAGAAGATGCTCCAATTTCTTCTCAAAATCATTTCCCGTGGCGAAGCTAGTTCTCGGCCCAATGAGTTCGTCAAAAAGCACGATATGCGTTATTGGTCGGCTGAAAGTTCACATGTGCCGAATGAATTGCCGCTTCATCCACAAAAATAACTGTTTGGTCCAGTTTGCATGCCGACGGCGTTATTGGGTCATATTTTTTCGTCGACGGTAACGATCGTCACGCTACGGCGAATGTTCTGCGTTATCGGGCCGTTATTGCAAGATACGTATGGACTTGGACGATATGTATGCTGTTTTAACAGGAAGCCACCTCGCAGGAGTCAGTATGGTGAGCGTCCTACTTCAAGAAATGGGTTTAACCCATTTACACCACCAAAATGACAAAAGCAAGAAAACGAATAAAACATCTCATCCTTTCAGCAACCATCATTACAGTGTCCATCTGCGAACCGAATTAAGAACAAAACAATCCACATCCATACACGCCTGGCAACACCCTTGATCTCGTCACGTAATCATTCATTCGCCGATAAATTTGTGCTATTTGTTTTCTTAACACACAAGAATAAAGAAACAAAAGCATACTCCCACACGCAGGGATACACCAACTTTTCCACACACAAAACGAAAAAAGGCAACCAATCATTGCGCCAGAAGAAACACCAAAATGACGAGCTTAACCTCCTTCGCACCACTCATCCCCTACCAGCGCGCCAACAACCCAAACCACTGCACTTGTGTACGGCATTTCATGCATACACTTTTATATCACCCTCAGAGAACAAAAAGGAACAAACGCTTCGCAAAATAAAAAAAAAAGAAAAGAAAACGGCGAACAAAAGAAGGGAGAAAGAAAAAAAGAAATAAAAGAAGAATGATGAAATTGCGGGGATAAAAGAGAGAAAAGCATCAGCAGCACCAACACTCGCAACGTTCATCATCATTCATCCCCCCACAAACACACAGACGCATCTGTGGGGTGGGTGGGTGGTTGTGTGGGGGCTGACAACAAAAAGGATGATTTTCCATCCGCAAAACTTCCCGATCTAGATACCCGACATGACTTACTCCGGTGGTGAAAATATTGAAACCCGTTATGTGATTACCACTGCAGCCCTCCCTCGGCCAACGCATTCAACAACAAAACTCATTCACTCACACAGCCAGCATGAAGTTGAACCGAAAAAAAGGGCAAAACGGACTGCGGATGGAAAAGTTTGCCAGTGTGTTTCACTATTTCAGCACACCCCTTGGGGACTGTGCCCACTACCTCAACCATCGTCGCAACCCCCATCCGGAGCAAGGTGAATATGTGGCTTAACGCAGGGTTGCCTGTTGGGTGGCGTACAGTGCAATAAAACCATTGTGGACTGAAATTGCTGAAGGTACCACCGAGAAGGAGCAACAAACAGGGCAAAAAAAAAAACACAGACCGAGGACTTCTCCCGACGGGTGTGGGGATGTTGGGACATGGTGTGAATACTTAATCAGATTGCGATGGACGGAATGGCAGCAGAGCGAAAGAGAAAGCTTCACGCACACACTTGCAATCGCCGACGGATGAGAGGTGGTTCTCCTTGCGTTCGTGTGTTTGATTTTTGGGCCATGACCCATACCAAGTTGGTGTTGACTTGATGTACACGCTCCGAGGACGACCAGCTACGTCTGCCTGCTGAAATGTCTGCTCGCCTGGTAGCTTTGGCCTCCGCCATTTCTGTGCACAACCCTGCTCTGACTAAGTTCTGCTATTTCCCGACCAAACCACCCACCCACCCACTCAGCCCCTATTCAACAGAACGAACGTCCTCGCCGGCAGTGTGAATGTTTCGTGGAGCTCTTCTGACAGTCGTTCGATTTTATTTGCGCCCGTCAGTTAGGCAGTCGCACCAACATCCAGTGTGTCTCGAATTCAAATGGGGAAACTCGTATTGAGCGCCGTATTCTGTAGGCTGTGTGTGTACGGAGGTATAATAGCCGAACAGAAGGACTCCAAAGCATTATAACATTATCCTTCTGGTTATGTTTCCGCCACTGTCACTCTGTGTGTGTGCATACCGTTACATGTGGAACGGAGTAACCACCGAGCGCCAGAAGCTTTGGAGTATAACCGGAGCGGCGTTTAAACCCAAACGAAACGGATTGTACAGACCCATCTTTGCGTATCCTCAGTATTCGGGCCACACACAGTGATGACATTCAGGGCTGACACTTTTTCGTGCTCTCTGTTACTTGGTACTTGTTACTTGCTACTTGTTACTTGCTACTTGTTACTTGTTACTTGTTACTTGTTACTTGTTACTTGTTACTTGTTACTTGTTACTTGTTACTTGTTACTTGTTACTTGTTACTTGTTACTTGTTACTTGTTACTTGTTACTTGTTACTTGTTACTTGTTACTTGTTACTTGTTACTTGTTACTTGTTACTTGTTACTTGTTACTTGTTACTTGTTACTTGTTACTTGTTACTTGTTACTTGTTATTAGTTACTTTCTTCCTGTGCCTCACTGCCAATTGCAATACCCAGACCAACTTAATTTTGTTTTCTTCTTGAAAAGTGGCAACACTGTTAAGGATTAATGTCCTTTTTTTATTCCGGTAGATATTATTCTCCATGTATTGTCCCGTGTATATGTTGTACAGCGACGAAATTTCATTCAACTTCTGCCAGGCGGCACTGCCATAAAGGACATTATTCATCCTCTGCGCTTTCCATTCTCAGCCACGTTGTTCCTGCATTTCCTTCGTACTCATCGTGCCGCTAAGTCCTTATATCTCGCTTTCTCTCGGGCGTTTTTAGGATTTACATTTTCTGAACTCAGTTTTGCTACTCTTTTATAGCTCTTGGCTTTTGGTAGTCATTCGCCACCGAAGAGGGCGGCCTGCTACAGCAGCGGATGATTCTTGTGTGCACAGGACATTTATTGAATCTACGTACACACACGTACACTGGCGCTGATGGAGTTGAAGAAATGGATAAACATACATACATACTTCGCCAGGATACAGTCATTCATTTTATAAAGTTTGTGCTCTTTCTCTCTCTCTGTCTCTTGCTCTCTCTCGTGAGAAGTTCGGAAGGTGGGAGGTTGAAGGACGTTGGGTATACTTGGCGGATGAAAGTGTTTTGTACAGCTAAAGACAAAGTGTGTCTTGCATATTTTATTTTTATTTTCGTTTGTTTCCTCTCGGGTTTCCTTTCGAACGCGATGCGGAGGGGATTGGTAACCATTTCTGCTTACTTTGCTCCATGTCCTGTTGGCGATTGTATAGGAGCCTTACGTGCAAATGAGTCGTGTACTCCTAGAAGTGCTCGTTGAATGGATGGGTGTTGCATGATCAAGTTACATCGGTTGCAAGGGTGGTCCAACGAAAACGCACGATGACAACTGTAAATAAAGCGAACAGTTTTCAGAAATAAAGGTAGAAGGATCTCTAAAGCTTTATAAAGAGATAGAAGGATATGTAAAGCTTTGTTCCTTAGTTAAAGGTTTTCGCTTACAGTTGGGCAATGTTTTCCATATGTTAGAAGTCGCGGCTTTAGGAAGTGCATTCTGACTCAAAGAATTTTTCGAGTGAGGGGGCGGCGGTGGTAAGTTTAACTCCACATGTGCGATCGTTTTTCTTTATTGTGTAATTCTGAATTTTTTTATAGCATATATTAGTTCTAAGTTGCGCGTCTAGCTCTCGATAGTTGTTTGACTTAACTGACTTAACTGTCTCTCACTCAGGCCACCGGGGAAAGCGAACCTCACCAACGACCAGGAGACAGCCTCTTGCCGGCGTAGAAAGGATGCGCAAGGGAAAAGAAGCCAAATAAGAGATTGGGTGTCACGTAGTTGACCTTGGTTTCAAAAGTGCGCGTGGAAAAGAAGAAAGGAAGAAAGAAATAATGACGAAATGTATAGTGCAAAGTGTTACCACGTCGGAGACTTCCTAAAACCAAACCGCCAAAAAGGTAAGTGTCCTTGACTATTGTTTCCTTCTCTTACACTAAGAGATGGGGTTGCTCCTGTTGATGACTTCCTTAATTTACCTTTAATGACGTACCGTGATCAAAACCATAGGCATACCCAAATGGCATAGACGGCGACAAGAAACGATTATCGTCCAACTCAAAAGCAAGGAAAGCATCATACCAGTACGTGCACAAGGGTCGTGTTATTTAGAACCTAGTAACGCAAGTAGGCACGTAGTTGGGTGGGTTGAGTGGTCGATCTATTGCAAAATTGTTCTGGGAAAACGGGGGTTCAAATACCGTGGCGAATCATCGTCGATCAATCATCGGTTTTGGATACATTGGGTTGATCATGCTGACCAAAAAAGATAAGGAAGCGGAATTTGATTTGCAGGCCAATTTTTGTAAAAGGCTTCAAAAATCTTAACGCTCTCCTCAATTGTGCACTTCTCTAGTGTTCAGTTTAGCAAAACTGAAGCAAAGAAATGTCAAATTAAGTTAGACGAAAACACTTGACGTTAAGATGTGTCTCACAATTAACGACGTGGAAACATTTTTAGAAACATACATACGTTCATATTAGAGTCGTTAACTGCTAAAAGACCTGGTCGGGCACATGCACCACCTCATCTGTAAGATATGGTTGGAAGAAAGCATGCCCGATGAGTGGAATCTCAGCGTTGTCTGTCCGGTCCACAAGAAAGGAGATCCCTTCGACAGCGCCAACTACCGATTGGTCTCCTTAACATCGTGTACAAGATCCTCTCTGCCGTATTGTGTGAACGCCTGAAACCATTCGTGAACAACCTGATAGGTCCTTATCAGTGTGGTTTAGGCCAGGGAAGTCCACCATCGACCAAATCTTCACACTACGGAAAAAAAGACCCAAGAAGTGCAAATGAACACTCACCACCTATTCGTCGATTTCAAGGCCGCATATGACCGCGTGCATAGAGACGAGCTATGCAATGCCATGTCTAGTTTTGGCATTCCTATCAAACTCGGCAGATTGTGTTGGGTGACGATGGAAAACTCTTGCTGGTTCGTCAAGGTTGGAAACGAACTCACCAATAACTTCAATGCCAAAAATATTTAAGACAAGGCGACGCACTGTCATGTTACTTTTTTAACATCATTCTTCAGAAAATCGTGCTCACAAGTCAACACCAGAGGCACGATCTTCCAAAAGTCCGTTCAATTGCTAGCTTACGGCGTCTACATTGACGTGTTTGGACGAACACAGCGAGTCGTCAATGATGCTTTTGCTGGCATTGAAGCAGAAGCGGCTAAAATGGGTCTGGTGATTATTGAGGGCAAAACGAATTTCATGCTGTCATCAATGAAGAACGCACAACATCGACGTCTCGGACAGAGCGTCACACCAGGCAGAAGAAACTTCGACATAGTCAAGGACTTCGTCTACCTCGGCTCCGCAGTAAATAGGGACAACAGCATCAGTGCCCTTGCCAATCGCTGCTTTTTTGGGTGCAAAAGGATTGAGTAAGAAATAGGTCTCTCGGAGGACTATACTGGCGTTGTATAACAGCTTGAACGTCCTTGAACCAGGTGAGGAAGCCCTCAGTATTTTTGAGAGAAATGTGCTGGCGCCACAAGAAAAAGAAGAAGAAATGCTTAAAGGTCGTTGCCAAATCATCAACTTAATCGATATCTTGGTTTCCGATTTATAAATATCACTCTGCTGTGAATGGGTGGTCGTGGTGGCAAAGTGGGTAGGTGCGTCGATCCTCACGCCAAGTGTCTAGGTTCGATTCCTGGTCTGTACAGGTTGCAATTATCACGGCTCACCTCTTTCGAGTTGCTGACAACACGCAAATAGTACTAATTGTCTACGAAAAGCTTCTCAAGTAGATACCTTCTACTCGTGAGAGAACAAAAGCCCACACAACGCTGAAGAAGCTCGGATATGGTCCCTTGTGGGCTCTAGTGTATTTCAAAGCTGCGGTGAATGGTTGTTGCTATGAATAAAAAAAAATAGTATGCTGAGGATTAATTGCCGCAGCTTATGATTCAAAATATATTTGGAATTACATGTTTTTTTAGTTGATTTTGGGTATTAACCAATTAATTAAAAAAAATACAACAAAAAAATATTTTGACAAAATTTATTGTTTCAAAATGTATTGTCCTTCATATTGTACGGTTCTTATTAAATGTAGTTTTTATTTTTACATTAAATTGTGTGACACATACATTTTTATTCCCTGATTTAACCCTGCTGAACATTTTGGAGTCTCGATGCACTCTCATGTTTTGCAATATTTCTTCACCAAAGAGCGAGAATTCACAATTCGAGAAAAAAGGCATACGATTACTTCACATTTGTGCGGTGCGGGTAAAGAACGAGTATCTTAATTAAAAGGTACGTCGGAAAGACAGCTTAGGAGTGAACTCATTAGAATTTTGAGCGATGCTTTTTTAAGGGTGAATCCTTGAAGGACAAGAATATATTTAAAGGAATTATGAAATTTTGTTAAATAGCATCGAAAGTGTGAAAAAGACAAGACATTTCGTTGGTGTTTTAAGGAGTCTATTCGCTTAGCAATATTGTTTTCTAAAAAAGGGTTTTTTCGATCGCTTTGTTTTTCAAACAGGGTACCTTAGAACTCCGGACCAACGGAACTCAAGCTTGGGGAGTATTTATTGTCGCCCATTGAGAGAGTCTAAGCTGCATACTTTTTGGACATATACACACGCATCCGCTTCCTAAAAAGCTGAGGATGCTGTCTTTAGTGAAGAAGGGATTGGACTAAAAATAGTCTTATTTATAAAAATGAAAAAAAAAAAAATTTGGAGACATAACAGAGCCCTGGGGAACCCCATCATTAGAATGATGGAGATCAGACTTGAACCCATTCAAAACTACTTATGTACATATCAAAGGGTTGGAGAGGTTACTCCTTAGCCACACCAGAAGCAGATCATCAGTTTTGACAAACGAGCCTGTTAGCAGGGTCTGTCAAATTTCTTTTTAAGCGCAATGATCTTGTTTTTTCCTTCCTTGTGCAAGGATTATTCCCACTTTTCAACTCAGATATGCCATCAGAACACCGCTGGACATATGGCTGCGGAAGTCGCACTGCAAGTCATTATGTAGCTTCCTCGAAATTTGAAGGTTTATCACCGTTTCCATGACCCTAGAATGTTGTTACGTCTGAGGATGTGGTGGAGTTGACTTACCCTTTTCAGGGACATCCACATCTTCAGAAAGAGTTCTATGACATTGATTGATTCATTGAAAAACTTACACAATTGCTGTGCCAGCATAGAAGAACAGCTCTTCAAAACAATAGAGCCTGCTTTTTATCTCTCCTATGTGATAACCTTGCCCCAATTTCAGGGTGTTACAGGCTGTACTGCCTGCCGTTGCCTCGCTATACCAGCAAACAATAATAACGTATTCAAGCAGAACCCATAACTCTCGTCAAACATAAAAGCCTTCGACATAAATATCCTTTCAACTCATAACAATCAACCACCCCCCCCCCTTCTGGATCTTTTCGCATACGCATATTCTACCGCTTTCCAGTACACACTTCAGACATATTTCAATACGCTTGTCAATCAGAAAAAAAGACCACCCCCACCCCTCATTCATCCCTTTCAAACTCCATCCATCGAGTTTCGCTATCATTTCGGGATCAATATTGCTGCAATATATCCTGAATTTGGCAATTTCCCCACAGTAATCCCTTTTCTAAAGATACCGAAATAATTCTTACCCAACGGCAAAAAAAAAAGAAAACACAAAAACAGCAAAACAACTTAAGCAAAAGACAAACGGAAGGGTTCTTGGGATCATATTCCCCTTTAACACTATAATACAGCTTCGAATCCCCAAAGTCCAGACTCTTGTGTGTATAATGACACCCCTATTCACCCCGTAAGCCGGCACACCATCGGGACCACCGCTGGTGTCCTAGTCATGCCACACGTCAATCCGTGGCCAAAGGCACCACCACCGACAAAAATCGCAAGAACACTTTCTTGCAACCAAATTACCATTCCAAAGCGGATACGAAACCGAAGAAAAGGGAAAAAAAGAAAGAAAAAGGATCAACAGTGGAGTTGTGTTGGGAAAAAAAGGGTAAAAAGGACACCCATATCCATTTTTCCAATTTTCTTAATTTCCTACCCTCTGTTGCGTCGCTGACGTTTCCTGCTCATTCTCCCTCTGTGAGATTAATGTCCCTCCCCCACCGGAAAGGTACAAAGACGAGAAAAATCAAGCCCAAAAACACAACAACCATCGACCGCCGCCGTGTCCTTCACATCACCGAATGAATAAAACACCAAAATTGACCATTTCCATTCAATCCGAATGATTGCAATGAAAGTCCGAAGGACATATTATGCCCTGTCCTGTCCTTCTCCTGCCCGACAACTGAAAATAAAAATAATAATAATAATAAAAATAATAACAGGGAAAAGAAAAAAGGATTTTGCCATAAATTTCTTCGCTCCTACCCTGCCACCGGCGACCGACATGACTGCCAGACCATCAGTAGCAGTGTCTGCTTCTTGTGGACCAAACTGAAAATCCGACCCGACCTGACCGACACCCTGACACTTTTGTCCCCCACCCTCCTCATCAGGCACCCAAATATAGCCTTGGCCACGCCATCTACCAAAAACAACCCTCCCCCCCCCCCCCTGCCACCACACACACACACACACATCCTCACTCATTCTGCGTTGAATGAAGCGACGAAAATCGGTTCAGAGCAAAAAAAAAAGGATACTTTACTTACAACGCTCTATGGGCATATTCTGCATGCAAAAAAAAAAAAAATAACGGAGTAACGGAAGAAAAAGGACATAACGAGGAAGGAAAAGAAGAAGCGAAAGAATGATTGCAAGGCACCAAGGACGGAGTGCGGAGATGGCAGAGCAGAGCAGGCACGAGATTGGCATGAAACGTGTAGGATGGAAATGGAAATTTTCTTTTCAAGAAAACTTTTTCTGCCTTCGCCCATTTGTGCGAGGAAATGTATATCCTTAAGGATCTTGATTTTATTTTCCCGATTTTGTTTTTCCTTTTCTACTTTTGTCAGTGCCTTCATCTATGTATGCCCTTTCTTGGGACTATGGATTGGTTTGGCGTTTCATTCTCCAGACAATCCCTGCTTTCAACCGTCGACTTCTCAACTCACTCCTATGATCCATTTCGTGGTGTTTGCTCTGCAGTCTTTCTTAAAGTTTTCGCAAAATATAGTAGAGATCCAGCAATGGAGGGATAGAATGAGTTTTCGTCATCTTAGCATATTGATGGATAAAGGCTTCCTGAAGAGGTCTTCTCGAACTTTCCCAGCGAATGCAATGAAGTGTCTTCTCTCTGGTTTAATGGATGTTTGCAAACTATTTGTTTTATCATTTGTCCAAGAAGGGAAAAACATTTTCCGGTGAATGAGGGTCGCTAGTACCTGACTGCAATCGTTTGTAGATGGGAAGATTAAGCTTCGACCAACTACTTCTTCTTCTTTCCATGGTGCTACAGTCTGGGTCCATCCCGGACCCCGGGCCTCAAAGAACATGCCCCTCCAGCTAGCATGATCTCTCACCAGCTACCTCCTTGGTTGAGGTCCTTTTGCACTTGTGTGCTCCATCTTAACCTACACCATTCTCTGTTGCATTGCTCCAATGGCTCAAATTCGAAGACTTTTCGGGCCGAAGCGGTGGTATGCATAAGCTCTACATGACCTAGGCATCTTAAGCATGGTATCCGAAGACGCCTGACCAGGCGCATGCATGTACAGCCTATACGGTTAGTCGTTGAATTGTTTCCTCCAGACGTAGGACCAAGAATCGTATGCATAACTTTTCTCTGGAAAGGACTAAGAGCTTCCTCATTCGCTTTTAGTAACGTCCAAGTTTCTGCGCCGTAAAGGAGGAGTGGGATTATCAAGCTGTTGAGAGAGCGCTCTTTTACTCAACTGCCCTTTGAGTCCAATGAAGCAACGACTGGCAAGAGTGATCCTGCGTTTGATTTCGGTACAGATATTGTTGTCCCTATTTAACAAGGGCCTTGGGCCTTTGCACACGAGGCAATGTCGTTGATCGACCTCAACATGGCGAGCTGCCAACACTGTCCCTGCTTGTGCACAGGTCAAGTTGACATACAGCCCGCTTCGTGGCACCCCCTGTATAGCCATCACAACACTCATTGCATGGTGGACAACGAGGTGGGTTGCAGAGGAGCAGCATGGCCCCTCGTAGTCATCACCATATCCCAACTCAACATTTAAAGAAACTTAGTCGCTAAGCGCCAAACAAAGTGTGTAAGTGGGTAAGGAATGCCAGGAGACGTTGGTGAGTTTGTGAGAAAATTGGGATAGGGTCTACTTCCTTTTTGAAGTTAGTGAGTTTAAGTTAGTTCACTCCGCTACATACAAATGTAGACTTTGATTTACGCCATCATCATCAGCTTCACGGCCTTATAGCTTTCCATCCATTTAGCTTGAAAGGCAATTGCTTTGCTTTGGTTGGGAACGAGGGCTTTTGTGACACCACAGCTGTTCTGTTCTGGTTGCGCATACATTGAGCCGAGAAAGTTGCCATAACCGCTTTATACATGTCAGTAGTGCCACATCACGGTAAACAGTTGGCTCTCCCCCAATTTTGGGCCGTACATACTTACTTAAGGTGGCATTTATTTTCGGTATTAAACTAAAATTATTACTATACTATCAGAATATAGCCTCTGTACAAGCTGTGACTTAAAAGAATGAGCTAAACATTTCTGACAACCGTACAATGGCGCATTAGTGCATTGATGGCGTTCTGAAAGAAATCATTCACAAACTAATAGGCCTCAGGACATAATAGAAGAAGATGTCGCTACCAGTCAAGATCCCTCAACACCAAGCTTCGGTAGTCGCTATCGCAGCGTCCACCATTTCTATGCAACAGTGGTTCCGTTGACACTATTTCCAGTATAACGAATATGATTTTGATCCACACCACAACATCCACATCATCTGGACTCCACCGCATATAGGAGATTCCAACTATTTTTATTTTTATTTTATATTGGAGGTCCGAGGCAAGGCAAGCGATAAATATTGTGGACTCCATACAACAATACGAAGCACAGATATAGTCTGACGTCTGGAATAAAAAGTCGTACATGGAAAACGTCAAATCGGTGTATTGACCCTGCGCGCTGCGAGTTAGCAAAGCATACCGAAAGGGGTCGCACAAAGCGATAAAATCTTCTTTGGTGCCTATCGATATTCAAGCAATAGAATCTAGAAGTTCTTACGTCAATCGCGCGCAAATCAGACCACTCGCTCAACAGCTCGTGGCGAATCAAAAAGCCCAAAAACCGCCCTTCGTTATACATGGCAGTATTTCCGCTGGGAAATAAACGGAAGGATTTCCTGCGAGATGGTCTTAGTCAGTTCGAATCTGATAATTACCGTATCATAACTTGCCTGCTTTGAGTAGTAAGAATGGGGTGTACCTCCTTATTGCACCAAATAGGTGGAAATCCGATTTTTTTTTTGGTTCGCTGGGATTGTACCTCTGGTGTGTTGTACGCAGTTCTGTATATTCAAAATTCAGATTACTTGATATTACCAAAGTCGTTTTCCATTATTCTTGCAGACGAGAGAAGGTCTTTAATTCAACCATGAATAGTCTTACAAACGAACAACGCTTGAAATTATTCAATTTTATTATCAAACTTGTGCTCTGTTAAGAAAATTTATCGCGTGCTGCTTCCATTTTATGGTCAGTTCATTTTTGGCTCAATGGGCATTGCAAGAGCCACCAATGCATCCAGAAAAGTCACAGTTTGGTGCGCTTTATGGGCTGGTGGCATCGTTGGACCGTACTTTTTCAAAGATGATGCGAATCGTAACGTAACTGTGAATGGTAAGCGCTACCGTGAGATGATATTCAACTATTTTTTTGTTCAAAATGCAAGAACTTGGCTTGCATGACATGTGGTTTCAGCAAGACGGTGCCACATGCCACACAGCACGCGCAACAATGGACTTATTAAAAGGGTCGGTTCGGTGAATATTTTATTTTACGTTCAGGACCGGTCAATTTGCCGCCTAGATCGTGCGATTTAACGCCTTTAGACTATATTTTGTGGGGCTATGTTAAAGCTCATGTCTATACAGACAAGCCCGCTTCAATTGACGCATTGTAAGACAACATTGAAGCATTTATACGTGAGATACCGGCCGAAATGTTGGAAGGAGTATGCCAAAATTGGACTAAGCGGATGGACCATTTGAGGCGCAGTCAAGGTCAACATTTGCAGTAAATAATCTTCAAACATTAAATTATATGGACCGTACTATCGATTCAAATAAAGATTTCATGCATTTTTCTGAATTTTATGTGTTTTTTTTTTAAACTTTCCTTTAAAACTTAGCTTTAAAAAAATCACGCTTTAAACCGAACATCAAGAGAAAATAAGTGGTCGTCCGCCAAGCACTTATCGTAAATGGAGTTCACTATCGCAAAGTGATAACGAACTTCTTGTGACCGAAAATTGAGGATGTGGACCCGGACGATAAGTGCTTCCTACAGGATACTACACGTTCCACACAGCCAACTATACAATGACTCCTATGCGCGAGTAATTTAGTGACCCGAAAATCTTGTGTTACTTGACCGCCATAATCATGTCATTTGACATCGTTGGACATCTCTGATTGATCCTTCATCATTGATTTGAAGGATTTGAAGGAAAACCAGTGGGGCGACATATTAACGCTCAATTATGTCTCAGAGTCGTTGAAATTGTATGGTTCATCGGATATAGCTTTGCTACCAAAGTCGTGGCTAAGATTTGGCCGATATTTTGTTTCACACATAATTGTCGTAGATCCATCTTTAATGATAAAAAATAACTGAGATACCACCCTTTACATTTATACAAATAAATTCTGTTCCAACAATTTTTATAAAAGTATGAATGCCACATATGGATTTACAAAAAACTTAAGGGACATCATGCAAAATAACCTGACAGCTATTGTAAGTCACTGCTGCTTCAAACTTCACCTCAAAATTTCATCAAGTGCTCTGTTCTCTACTTTAAGAAGACCAACAAATAAAACGACTGATCTGTCCCGAAAATCAGCTTTGTCCCCGAAAAGGATCTAAAGAAGTATGGTCGAATCTAGTTGCTTGCTAAGCCAAGGCTATTTGACGAACTGCATGTTAAATGAACGGAACTCCAAAATCCAAGACCTTGAAACGATTAAGCTCCCGAGATTCTAATTGATCGCAGAAATGCAGTTTGCATATTTGTGAGCAATTTCGACAGGACGCAAGGGAATGCATTGCATACGCAACGTCGGGATTTCGCACCATTTCAAAATTTTGCGACTTTTGGGTTTTTGATTTTTTTTTGGTTCGGTATTTTGTCCGTAAACACTTGTCCCTAAACGACTGAAAATATATTAACGCGAGCGCAGCACATGAACAACAAGAGGACAGTTCCAGTTCCGCCATCGGTGATATTCCAGAAACTATCATTGCTTCTGACTCTTTATGATCTGATCATTTCAGGATTTTGGGCATTTCCCCCTTTTAATCTCTGCACTTGGCCCCCATCTCTCACTTTCCTTCATTCGACACGTCATTTGCGTAGATACATAGCCGTAGTGTGATCCAAGACAGGTGGCCTTGAATCGCTTTTTTGGTATTTCCTTCATATTGCATGATTCCTTGAAGCTTCATTGTGCTTAGCAGTCATTTCACAACCTGTCGACTGCTGATGAAAATCATCAACCACCCCTCACACTCCAACATTGCTATCACCATCGCCATGACCATCACCATCGACAAAAGACGGCATCCGTCTAAACAGTTTACATCTTACTCGTGATTCTTCGCTTTTCTTCTTTGGCCAATAGAAGACAAAAGGCACCGAATAAGCAAATAATACACACACACACACACGCACGCAGAACAAACTCCAAGTCAACCACACCGCCCATGGTCGATACGCGAAAGGGAAATGCTGCTAAGACTCCGTCTACAATGCCTTCAGATTTTGGAAACTCTACTCACTGCCATCACAGAATTCATTCTTAACCTCTGACGCGGTGGGTGGAGGACTGAAATGCACCCAAGTGAAATTGCAAAAAGGACATGGACGACTCAACGGCAACGACAACGAAGGCGAAGACAACAAAAGTTCCGCCAACCATTCCAGCTATCTGCCTTCATTCTTCATGTCCTTTCTTGCATCTTCCGCCGGCCCGCCGCCCGCCGCCCGCCGCTTGCTTGTTGGACGGGTATCTGCAACTTATTCCGACAATTTAAGCGAGAATCATACATACATACGTACATACGTATACCTCTAATTTTGGTCCAAGGGATAAGACGGAGAATATTATCGAGAAAGTGGAAGACGTCGAAGGAGCACAAGGAACACTGGAAGGATGAGGTTAAATGTAAAAGTTTGTCTTCACTCCCTCCGCTCCGGTTTGGTGTTTTCTTTTATTCATTTTCCCAGTCGGTGTGGGTGTGTGTGCATACGTTTGTGTACCGAGTTCGTCCTTTGAATCATGGATGAAGTAAACTTTCGGAATACCCACGTTCTCGTTATATCTCTCTAGATTTCTCTCAGTCGCTCCTTGTTACTCTCTGCTGTGCTCTCGCTCTCGGTCCCTCTTTCTCCGGTTGGAGCCTTTCAAGCACAGGCGGGCAGCATAACAAAAGGATACAAGGATACATTTTAATGGAAAACTCGAACCTCGCCATGAATCCTCAAGTGGAAAGCATGAGCTTAGGAGCCACCAACCGCCCCCCACCCTCAGCCTCTCACTCACACACACCTCTGCCCGGAGGGATGATAGACTGGTCTGCGCTTGTAGAGCGGGTACTTCGTGGCGCTTTGCCAAATGAAGTTTGGAGAACTTAGTGCTGAACGATGAGCGAAGAGCGCGCGACGGCGCGGCGGACAAGAAGGTGCCCTCAGTGTGCAAGGAGACCTTGGATCCGATACGAGGGCAGAGATTGTCTAATGGACAGATAGTCGAAGTCGATGATTGCGTGGAAGGAGTGTGCTTTGTCGGATGTTTGAGTGAATGAGTGAATGTCGGCGAACAGTGTGCCCAGAAGAAAGTAATTCCCATCAAGTGAGTTGATTTCCTATTTGAGGCGGCACCAGTGGGTTGCAGTTAAGGAGGTGGATGAGATGGCGGTCGTTTAAGGTTTGTGCTTACGACCACGGTTTTTGGGCAGTGGTTGCAGGATAAAATGTTTATACGCAATGAAAGAAAAATGGCTTGCAAGGGACAGTGAGTGGGTGGGTGTGTACCGGACGGCATGTGATGAGTTTTGTCTTTGGTTTGCCAATTTGTAAGCTTAACTTTGGAATTGAATTTTGGAACGGCTGCTGTGTGCTGAGTTTTGTGCGAAGTTACAAGTTGCCTGCAACAATGTTGTCACTTGTTACAGAACAATGAACAGGAGGAGGAAGTCTGGAATTAGCATCGTGAGCATGAAGAGTTTGAAAATACATGTAGTAGCACATAGAAAGCTGGTTGCAGTCTGGGAGGCATTGCAAGAGTTTAGATTTCAAAGCCGTGCACAGACAATTTATTACAGAACGTTGTAGAACAAATAAAGACTCTCTCATCATGAGGTTGGATTTACAATGTAAATAAAAACACGTAAACGTAAAAGTGAGCTTAGAGTCTTTACCATCAACTTAAAGAAGAATTCGTGGCATTTCCTTTTTGCAAATGATATCACTTAAATGTTGACTACGACTACGTCTGAGATGGTTTGAAGGTCAAACTGTCGGCGACTCGTTCGGGGATAGCGACTGGTTTCTCGCAGATAACACTAGTAATTTTGGCCTCCCCAGATTTCAATCGAAGGTGGTTTAGTCTTGAAGACCTAGGACTTTACATGTCCTCAGAGAAAATGGTCCTAAGCGACTATATCGAACCATCTCGGCGGCCTGACCAAAATTGATTTCTCAACAAATCCATTATTTTTCGAGCTGTATGGCTCGTATCGCCGCCGTTGAGACAGCAGCTCACTCAGACCATGTCTTTGGATTTCGAGAAGCACATAGTTCCTTAACATGGCCTATGTTCTGACACTTATGTATCGATTTTCCATGAAAACTCTCTGCTACGGTTTCTATAGTATCTTCAGTACGTGCTGGATGAGGCCTAATCGGTCATGTATCATCCACTAATGTAAACTGAGACTCGAATTTGCGAAAGGTATTGACAAGGGTGATTTCAATAGGTCGACTCCTTGAATCCTACAACAAAACATTAGTCATATAACGCTGATGAGCAATTTTAAGATTCTGCTATGGTGAGAGGCTTTCCATGATGATTTGCCAAACTATGCTGAACAAAAGTGACAGATCGGTTTCATAGGAGACTCGCTTGATCTGTCAAAAAAAGCCTATTGAAAATCAAACCTCATGATGAATCAACCGATTAATGGAAGGATTTTGCCAACTTATCTGACTAAATGTAAAATATTTGGCAATTAAGTGGGGTTTTCGGATAATTTTCGTATTTATCACAATTACCTAAAATAAGCAAAGAGCTTAATTGCACCCCAAAAATTGACTTTAATAAGACGGTCGAAGTTGGTGCGCAACAGATCGATTGTGGCATCGGCTCTCCTATATGAACCATTTTATTAGAATCCATGTCTTCAATTTTAAAAATAACTAAATGTAACCTTGGCTCTGCAACGCACACCGTGGAAGAAGAACGTAGTTCCCAGACAAGACATTTTCGAAGACAACTGGTCCAATGATGCCAACATTTCACAATCAGACGTTTACTTTCTTAAGCTGTTGAGCAGTAACATGGAACAGTTTTGTTTATTGACGAAGCGACCGAGTTGAAAATGCACCTAGTCAGAAATGATGATTTTCGCCTTAAGTCCTTGTTCATTTCAAACTGCTCTAAGACCCACAATGCTTCATTATTGATTCAACTGCACCCTCTCAGCGAATAATCCAAGGTACACCATGTCAAGCACAAGCCTTCACATCAATACCACAAGCATCAAACTCTCCTTCTATTCGCAAGAATTTCAAGTTGGTATACTAGGATTCTCTGATCAGCATGTTGCATTAAAATGAGCGAAAGATAACCTAGTTATAGTTGATCTTGTTGCCTGACAAAACACTGTTCAACGTTATAGACGCGTAGAGCGTCATAAGCTTACTAAGCTGACGGCTAAACTATATAAACTATTATCTGATTCCAAACTGTCTATTACGTCGTCAATATAATTCACAAGACCGGTTGGAATTTTCTTGCATCTAGGTATGATCTTCAATTTAAGTCAACGATAATTCAAAGGCACTCAAGAGCTTGTTTGTCTCACTTATAAATTAGTTCAGCTTGGTGTTGAATTTATCACGACTTCTGTGGCGTGCCTAAGATGGAAATTCCCACGAATGAGGCTGTCAATCAACTGTCCATTTCTTGAGATAACAGGCTCTCTTAAAATTGCGGTCACCGCCTCCGAATTTTATTAGAAAATGTATATAATCGGCAGACGTTGCTGGCTCATGTAGTTCATCATGGTGAAAATGTTGAGTTTACTGAATAAATTCGATATTTTCCAAATGCTTCAAATTCAATAAAGTTTTTAAAAATTATTTATGTCAAACGAAACCTTCCCCGCGCGAGTATTGGTCGCACTTGTTCTCCTCACACAAATTCTATTAAAAGTCCCACAGCGACTTACCTCTTGTTCAAGTCACTAAAGTTCGTTGTTTTCTTCTTAAACACAATCGCTTTAACCTTGACTGAATGCGAAGTTATTTAAAACTCACTTGTATCCATCCCTTCAACCATTATCGTCGCTTCGCAAGCAATGCTCTCTGTCCTTTGTACTGCGCGCATAATTCCACCCTTCGGATGATACGTCTAGACACTCCCACATATCCATTCCAAGAGCGATTCAAACAAATCTCAAAGGACATAACCCGCAAACTCAGACCCAGTGCGGCAAGCTGCTCTCCCCAGCCATTTCCCTTATCAACAATTCATTGAACTAATCCGACCGACAGTAAACTACTTCAACTGGGGGAGTCGCCGGGTGGCAAGATGCCTAACATAACAATCCCACGTCCTGCCAACTGAAAGAAAGCAAAAAAAACGTACACACCGCACTCGTCGTCGTCGTCGTCGTCGTCGTAGTCGTCGACATCGAAATCGCCGTCATAGTCTTTCCCGTTGTTGTCGTCGTGTGAAATGAACCCTGAAATGCCTGTGCCATCCGCACAACACCGTTTGACTCCCCACTGCAATGCAGCACTCTCAGCCCGAGCTGAACCCGTACCAGGCCACCAGACAAGCGAGAAACAATCACCCTCAGCTACTACGGCTGTGGAATTTCGATGAGACACCCAAAGCGATGAGAAAAAGACTCCCGTTCCAGTGGTGCAGACATACTACAACACACACCCCAGCAGCGTTGCCCTCACGACTTTTGTGTTCGCCCCGAGAAGGCGGTGTGGGGGTGTGGAAAGATGAGTCGCTTCATAGAGACGTCAGAAATTCAAGAAGTGACAAGAATTCACCGAAGCCAGCCGCCCAGCCAGATGCTTAAGCCCGCTGGCCATGAGACGACTCACGTAAGTCATAGAAGCGACCTAAACGCTATTCGCCCTCCTCCCCTGGCAGTGTAGTCGACTTTCGGGGGACCTCCACCTTGGGAGGAGCGAAACCGGTTCGTCGTCGTCGTCCAGGAGATCGGTTATGTAACTCCCAATTCGGAAACCAGAAAACCCGGAGAGAGGGAGAGTGAAAACCGGCTTGTGGGCCCGAAGCCATTGGCACATCAGCGATCCGCGGCGATCGTTAGAACAGGCATAAGGCCGCTCTGGAATGACGATTTGCACGTCGCTGCGATGGAAGAGTCTGGGTCTCATCGATTCGAGCTGCAGACGAGGAGGAATCCGATATCAATTCGTCGGCAGAACAAAAACTTAAATTTGCATATTTCACTGAAGCAACGCGAACATCCAGCCGCCTGGCTGCGCACTAATCGGACAGATTCGAGATACAGCTAATTAATTGAGTGAGCTTCCTCCACGCCCTTTTACTTTCGATTGCCGAGGCGTTTCTTCAAAGCGAAGATGCGGAGGTCAAGTGTGGTTCAGCGGAGATTTATGTGGCGGAGCTTTGCCCGCAACCGCATTCGTAGTTTATGAGGCTCTAATTTGACATTTTGGGTCACCTCAGGTGGAATTCATAATGAGTGAGTTTTATTGAACAGGTTTCAGTCACTTTGGGGCGATTGGCGGTGTCGAAGTCGACGGCGGCGGCGATGGCGGCGTCGTGGGGCTTTGTGGCGTCATCGTGGGTTGCTGGCATATTCGTTGATTGATTGAGTACGTGAGTAAGTGGGAAAAAGATTTGTGGCTTAGATTCGATCGGGGGCATTGGCTTTTTGAATAAATCAACACAACAGCAGGTGGCAGGTTTCGCAATGGTGATCCACGGAGTTTTTCGTCAAGAGTGCATTGCGACGCAATGCCACCCTCATCGCTCTGTTTTTTGCTTTTCACGATGCCCCGTCACAGAGAGGTCAGTCGAAATGCGGATTGTGAAGTGCGTTCCATTCCCTGACTTGTAAATCACGATGATAGCTCCTTCTTCAGACGTTCTAATTGTAATTTGTTGCCTCGTCTGTCTGCGATACATTTGTGCTTTTGCCACGTAACGACGTTGCTCACATAAATCATCGTTTTAGGAGATGAAAGATTGCTTTATGCCTTTCCCGCTACTGGGCACTAAAGAATTACAATTTTGGTTTCAGTCTCCCAGACTGTGCTTGTCGGAAGGACGATCGAGTGGTGGCTTTTTTAATATTCTCTTATCCCAATCTTCCCTCCTGTAAGGCTGCATTCTAGGAGTTCTTGATGACTGATTTTCATCACTGTGAATCGCTGCGTACCAATGCTGTAAAGTCTGATACATCTCAATTAGTGAATTACAAGATAAGCGGCGACTAAATAGATGCTCAAACAGGGCATGACGATAGCAATGCGCTGACAAAGTAGTCATAAACTCTTTCGCGCGAATGATTGAAATAAAATCTTTGAAACAAGAAATATGAAACGTCTGCCGTGCAGTTTGCAAACGTCGAAAGATTTGAGTTTTTGAATTTTTCACTTCTATGGGGTATAGAAAGTGAATTGAAGTCTTGAACAGAATTCATGTCTGCATCACTCACTTAGAAACTGCCACATTTACCCACAAGAAATCAAATTTTTCAACTGCAAGTGACCTGAAAATATTTCGAGAGAAAGTAAAACCTGAACACTAACCACCGTTTAACCCCATGAACGCCACGGTTCCGGCCCAAAGAGACATCGAATCCAACACAGAACCTCCCTGAGTAAAAAATCACAATACAATTGGAGGATGGTCTTAACCAGCTTCAATCTTGCAGTTCACAAAATATGGTGCAAACTGGACAGGTTTTTTTTTATTTGCGGCCCCTTTCAACTCCAAGGCGCACAACGACGTCGTTCGAAAATGTCGCGACTTAGCCGGATAACTCAGGGTGAGTAGAAATCAAGTTTTTCGTATTGTTTTCAATTCAATCAACAACGCGACGAACAATCGGATAGAGAAAGACCGCATCACATGCTCAGTCTGTCAAACTACAACTGCAACAGCAACAATGACTGCAGCAACATATAAATAAATGGACAAAAAAGTTTTGCATTCAACCCTCGGAGAGTCAGGAAGGTCTAGAAAAAATCTTGAGAGTTCATCGGAGAAGAACCCAGGAGACCCTTAACCTGAACAAATCTGACTTAGCCATTAAATGCAACACTTATTGGCTGAGTCAGTTTTGTTTCGTCTTAGGAAACTATCACCTCAATAATACGGGGCATCTTCTTCTTCTTTCCATGGGGCTACAGTTTAGGGTGGACCTGAGCCTGGCTCTCCAGCTAGCACAATCTATCGGCTGGTGCCTCCAGTTGCGCACTCCAAGTTGGATAATGTCCTTCTCCGCTTGTGTGCGCCACCTTAGCCTAGCAGCAGTTAAAGGGACTTTTGAAAGATCGTGCCTCTGGTGTTGACTTGTGAGTTACGTACGATCTTATGAAGAATTATGTTGAAGAAGTCACTTGACAGTTCGTCGCCTTGTCTAATACCTCTTTTGATATTGCACGTCTCGAGTTGTTTCTTACCGACATTGACGGAGCAGGGAGAGTTCTTCATTGTCACCCTATATAATCTTTCGAATTTGGTAGGAATGCCAAGACTAGGCATGACACTATATAGCTCGTCTCTATGCACGCTGTCGTATGCGGCTTTAAAATCGAAGAATAGGATTTTTGATTTTTGAATCTTTTCCAGGATCTGCGGTAGTGTGAAGATTGGGTCGATGGTGAACTTCCCTGGCTTGAAAGTACGCTGATAAGAACCTATGAGGTTGTTTACGAACGGTTTCAGGCTTTCACACAATACGGCAAAGAGAATCTTGCAAGCGAGGTTGAGGAAGCTGATTCGTCGATAGTTGGCGCAGTCGAAGGAGTCTCCTTTCTTGTTGACCGGACAAACGACGCTGAGATTCCACTCATCAGACATGCTTTCCTCCGACTATATCCTATAAATTAGGTGGTGCATACACCCAACCGTGCTCGCCGTGGAGTAGTGGGTAAAGTGGGTCGACTCACACGCCAAGGTTCCTGGTGCGATTCTCGGACGGGACACCTCGCATTTTTCCACGGCACCTCCTCTTTCGAGTTGCTGACAACACTCAAAGAGTATCAATTGTCCATGAAAAGCTTCTCAAATCTCGCCTTTAAAAGTCGGCAAAACACTATAGGTCCCTTCTACTCGTGAGAGAACAATAGCGCGAACAACACGAGTAGTTGTTGTAGAAGCTAGGCCCTGATCCCTTGGGGGCTGTAGTGCGATTCAATTATTATGATTGTTCAATGGCCAACTAGGTATTCTTCAGCTGTTTTAAAGAGTTCTGCGGACAATCCGTCTGCTCCAGCTTTGTCCGACTTAAGTCTCGATATTGCTATCTTGAGCTCGTCAAAACTAAGTGCACGAAGTGCATTCTTATTTGAACGCCCATTTTCGTGAAACGCTTCAAAAGTCTTAAGGCGCTGCTCAATTGTTTGCCTCTCAATGGTGTCAAACACTGAAACAAAGAAATCTCAAATTAAGTTTGAGATTATTGAGATTATGGTTGAACCAACATTTATAAAAGTCGAGTGTTTGCCTTGAGCAGAGAACTTTCAATCTGCATCAGGGAATCGAACCCAGATCTTCTGCGTGGCGGTCGACGCACTTACCACTACGCCACGGCGACCACCTACTTTTCCATTGCTAGAATTACAGGCTGCAAAAATATGTTGAAATCAGTTCTATAAGTTTGAGACACCTGAATGCAAATCTTAAAGATTTAGCAAACTCAAAGATTCGTTACGCGTCTACCTGCATAGGACAAAGGAACAATCTTGCACTTGGATACACCATCAAAATGCATTGCTACACACCAGCATTTCCCAAAACACAAACTCTTACAAGCAGAACCTTGTGAAATGAAAGTATTACACAAGAGAAGATACACAGCCAACCGAACACACGCTGATTGCTCAGAAATGAATAAAACAGTTCGCGGGGGAGTGAGTAGTGTGGAAATTTATAAATAACGCATTTAGTCTAGACGTGAAGCCATCGCTCAGACATTTATACGGCTCTTGTTTAGCCACTTAACTAGACACATTAAAACGGCATAAATGTCCGATTGTATTTTAATTCAATTTAAGTTGCTGTATATTCATAATCATTAAGAGGCTAGTTTATGTCTGCAATGCAAGCCAAACGTCAAAACAAGCGGAGAAACCACATCGCACGGGAACCGAATGACTTTCACGACTTCTAATTTCGTTGTTGGCCATGATGCTGCACACGGCGGCGGCGTGTAACGCGTGTTGAAATCTGAAATCCTTATCCCTTGTGACCACCGGTGACACGCAAAACGTCTCTTCCTTCATTCTGTTTGATTCCATTTTTCCTAGTCCACTCGGAGTGAAATCAGGCCAATGGCTATCCGATTTATACTTCAGGACAGCAGCGTAAAAAGGTCACACAACCACATCGTTATTATTGGCGTGATGGCGACTGATGGAATGAATAACTGAGTGTCAGGGTTGATCGGTGCGGACAACAAAAGGGCATCACGCAGCGCGAGGTAGCACAAATCACCCCCCTATTTACAACGAAACTACCCGCCACAGTCTCACACACACACACACCGGAGCAACCCTCAGTTGCGTGTTATTTATTAAACAAATAAAGGACATTTGTACTTCCGTTGACATTAAGCAGCGCATTATTTGTCCTGGCAGCCGTCGAAGTCGTGTTCGTGTCGTCATCGTCATCGTCAGTGCTTGGCCACTCAAGGAAACTGACGGCCGGCGACAAGACGAGAGAGAAACAAAATGAAAATGTCTAGGCTTCAAGGGGTTGGTTGATTTGCTGCGCCGCCGGCCACTGCCCCGACAGGGGTTGCACACTTAAGTAACTTGTGAGTAACGCGAAGAAAAATGAGCTCAGTGGTTGCTAATAAATTGATATCAGATCGAAATACAGGACATCTTGTCCTCTTTCGCTTCGGTTTGTGAGGAGAAGGAAATGCGTGACTTTTGCCTTTGTCCGGCTTCGAATCGGAAATGGGAATATGTGTGTGTGGCTGAAACATATAGAATTCTTGTTGTTCCTATGTGTACATACACACAGGCACATGTTTTTCGTTTGATTACAATTGAGGACACGTCGGCATGGCGAACGACGAGCGACCCTGAGAAGAAATAGGAATAACTTTTGCAATTAACTTAATTAGTCCTGCGTATGGATATGAAAATTGCTGGCAGCGACGGTGTGGCGTAACAAACAAATGCGCCAGTGAGAAATAATTTTCCAAGGATATTCACTAAAAAAAAAAACAAAAGATGTAGGTATGTGTGCGGAACGTTAATTTTTGTGTATTTCTACCCCTCGCGGTAGGCGTTAACGCCTATCTTTGGTTTTTTTTTCTACTGATTTGTTCTTTTTTTTTGTTGAAGGATACTTCTCATCATCCCTTCGGTGCTGCGGATACACACATATGATGTAGATGCGAATTTCTCTACCGTGGGAAATATGGTAAATCAAAGGGATGTTTGTTTGTGTATGGCAGCCGAACCCATGAGGAGGGTAAAACTGAGAAAAATGATGCGATAGTGTGGGAACAGCAAATTCGAAACGCATCCTCTCCTCTGATCGATGAATGTTGTGAAATGAACGAAGGATCTCAAAAGGATCTCATGGGAAAGCTGGCATACTTATGCAAGTAATACTTGACTTTGACAGCTCTCATTTTCAGAAGTGAATCGCACACGATGCAATAACCGAAATGGATGGAAATGTATTGGGTCGCTTTAAATGATGAGGCAACGCACTAACGCAGCATTGTGAAAAAGGCTTTTAAGTCGCTTTGAGTTTTTCTAATTGAATTGCTGTTATCGTGCGTGGTAATACGTTTTCATTTTTTGTGTGTGCAGTTCGAAATATTTTCTTTTTCGATTTCTTAATTCTAGACATCTCTCGAGTAACTAATCGAAAATTTAACATAAATTATTATTTGAGGATAAACTCCCACAAGGCACAAATGCAACGCAATCGCCCACTGCCCTGGAAATTTAGATAACACTGAAACTGAGGATAAGAAAGCGCCCAGCAGTTTTATCACCTCACCTTGTATAACCATCCAAATTCTCCATTCCGACCAGCATATTTTCTTTCAGGCAGAAATTTAGGTTATTCATGAGGCTTCTCATTTTCTGTAAAAGAAGCCTACAGATGGTAATTCTGTCGTGCTCTATATAGACTGCCAAGGCTCTGATAACGCATCGAATTCCAGATCCTTCAACTTTCTTAAAGGTATAGAAGTAGTACATGTAATCCTACTTTATTCTGGCGGTCTGTCATAGTTTCTTTCTGGCAGAAATTTAGGCTATTTCTGTAAAAAAAAAAAATGCATGTAAACAGTGTTCTAAATAAACAGTAAAGGGGCCATTAGGGCTCTGGAAACGCCATCGACAATATCTCAGACCATTCAAATTTGCCGTCTACGTCTTAAAAGGATAGATGTAGTGAATTTAATCCTACCTTTTGCTTGCTTTCTGGGCATAGATTTATCGTGGACATTGAAAGAGTTGAAGAATTGGCAAGAAAATGGCGTTTCTGCCGTCGGAAAATAATCAGCAGGGAACCTTCTCTCCAGGTCAAGTGTTGAAAACAAAATTACTTAAAGATTTCATCGAATAATTCAGTCTTTCACTGAGCCAAAACCTTCGTTAAATGAGGCGAAAGTGTCGTACAACAAAATATCAAATCGTCAAAAGTGGCAGTCTCGTTCAAGGCTCTCTCATTAGTGGGCACTGCTTAGTGGGAAACCATTCAAGAAAGAAAGGCTTCCGTAGGACCTACTGAAAAGAATGAGGAGGAGAGAAGTGTAAGGAAGAGAGGAAGAGAAGACTACGATCGAAAACTACTTCAACAACAGCCTGGACGAATTAGCTGACGTTAGAATATGAAAGATTTAGAAATTTATTAGGAAAAGAAACTCTATTAGCCAGTGGAAGTTTGTGGGTCCTTTTATATGCCCACTAACCAAACCCGATAAAAGACAATCGTTTGGTCAGTCGGTCGGTCATTTCGGGGGCTTTCGCAATTCTGATCAGGCCCTTACAGGTGGAATAGAAACTTACTGCTTCTCATTGTTTTCATTTCCTAAGCCTTCAACGCCAGCCAAAATCACAACTAATTTTTCCCCAAATCTAACATACCTTCTCCCTTCGCATAATGTGCTCCACAGGTTTTCAAGGCGTGCATACTTTGTACGTACCTTGTGTATAGAATAGTAAAACAAAAGTGAAAATGAGTGTTCAACTGCATGACTTATGGAAAAAAATGTTGGATTTGGGAAACATATGTTTTCGCCTTAAATACATTAAAATGTCGACATCATACTGTGACAACTTGAAAATGTCCTTGCTGCAAATGAGTTATATATCTGGGTTGTACTTGCCATCGCCCTCTTTCCCATATGAACTTATTTTTTCAATTCACAAAACGTAACGTGACGGATTCTTTGTGCCAGATGATAAACCCAGACCCTTATTTTCCTCTTTTTGTTTGGCGCTAAAATACAGGATGGACCTGGACCTCAACCAGCCTCTCCAGACAGCGCTATATTTGGAGTTTCCTCCAGTTGCGTAGACCATGTTGCTTGAGGTCCTTCTCCATTTGTGTACGTCATTTCGTTCCAGGGCGTTCTCTTGAGGGCGAGACCGTGGTGTGCATTAACTACATGCCGTAGCTATCCTTAACGTTTAATCCGAACCTAGGTGCATGCCGCTGTACAGGCCGTGCAGCTTCTGGCTGAGTCTTCTCGTCTAGACACCGGTAGCACAAACAGGATCAAAGATCTCACGCATAACTTTTCTCTCGAAATTAACCTTTCAATGGAGTCCACACCTCTGCGTCATAGAGTAGAATGCGGGTGATCGAAGTGTTTTATAGAGTCAGCTTGGTGTTTGGAGAGATGGCTGTCTTACTCAATTGCCTCTTAAGCTTACGGTGGTGCACTGGAAATGGAGCTTTCTCTTGCAACCCGAACATTCAGCAAACTCTTCAAGCGAGAGATTATCACCGCAATGCCCGCACACATGCATGTTAGACAAATATTTCAAATTTTCAAAGACTTAGCACTAGCGAACAAATTAAATGAATATTATTGTATGAATTTGTATATAAATACACTAAATAATGTCACTGCCTTTTCGGTTGTTAGATTTTTATTTAATCAAAAAATTAAAACTTGTAACTTTGGCAAGGAAATCAATTATCTGCTATCGAATTTAAAACACGTCAACTGAGCTTACTGACCAGGCGTTTTCGAACGATATGCCCAAAGAAGCATATTCATACTGGTACATTCTCAAAAATTCAAATATTCTAAAACCTCTCTGAAAAATGTCCACAATGAACCAAACCTCACAATGAACCACCCAAAATAAACAAGAAACCTTGAAACCTGTTTCCTATTTCGTAGGCAAAGTTGCACTGGTCGGATTTGAAGAAACAAACAACGACGGGCTTACTACTGCTGTTGTCCATACTATTGCTCTATC
Source organism: Eristalinus sepulchralis (assembly GCA_944738645.1). NCBI lineage: Eukaryota > Metazoa > Arthropoda > Insecta > Diptera > Syrphidae > Eristalinus > Eristalinus sepulchralis. The sequence continues at coordinate 30,212,590 of OX122885.1, read as the reverse complement.
TAAGTAGGAGAGGAACTCCGAATGAAGAAGTTGAGCTGTCAGTACCTCAAAAGAATTGGAGCCGTAAAAACTACAAGATAACCTCCTCAGCTTCTTGAAATTTATAGTAATTCTACAGTGAACCCCAAGCACGTTGGTTGTAGAGGGATGTATGTATGCCGTTCATATTTTGCCATCTGTCTTCTGGGATGTTCGTCACAGGAGCTTATGCACACTCGCGGCGGTTTTTCTGAATTTTTGGCTTTCGAGATCTAAGCCTCTGCTTGGGGCTTGAGGTCTCCGCAACTTAATTCAAAATGTTAATTTTTTCGAATTTCAGTACACCATCCGACTACCGCCGAATCGCAGTCAGGTGGAAAGACCAACACAAACAATCAAACAGTCACACCTTAATCATGCAGAAGGACATGCAATTTACAAAATCCATTTAGAACAACCCGCAAAGGACCCCCAGCCCCGCACTATGGACCGAACAAATAAATCACGCAAACACATTTGCAACCTCATCTGCAAATATCTTCCCAGCATCAGCAGGTCGTAGCTCGCCCTCCCTTTCGCGCTCACTGCAATTAAATTACATGCTCCAAATATCCTGTTACATCCACAGAAATACCCCTTAAAAACAAAACAATACCCTTAGAAAGGATGTATGCGCATACACAGGGCGAAAAAAACAACAAATAAAGAAAAAAACGACAAGAAAACCAAGCTCACATGATAGCACTCCAGCCAAGTTCCGGTCCTTGGCTTCCCGAACTTTTTCGCCTGTCATCTGCCACCCTTTAACATGGACCTCCTCCCCCTCTACACATGCACACGATCCCTCACACACACACACACGCACAGCATTGAGATACACTCCATACACGACAGTTTATGAACAGAAGAGATGCGGATGCTGCTTGCCTGCCTGCCTTGCATTCTCCATCCTCCGAGACAACCATATAACCACCAGTGCGCTCGTATCTCGCCCCCATCTAGATTAATAAAGAAGCCATGAAACCCGGAGAACGAGAGGAGCGACGAGTAAATGTTTTCTGCAATCGCAATCCGCCCCCCGCACCACCCCCAGAAAGTTAGGTTGTTGCATTGTGCACAGAGCAGTCTAAAGGGGGCAAAAAAAAGGCGCACACAGAGCGCACAGAAACGAAAGAAAAAGCGAAAATGGAAAATGGAAGCGAAAACCAACTTAGGCGAACACAATTTTATTTTAGCAACTTCCGCCATAGAGTTTATCTTCCCATACCCACGCCACACCATCTCGCAACACCCGCTGTTGCCGTGGACGGGGCCCTTGCCGTTGCTGCTCCTGGCTGCCGCCGCAACCGAATGCAGTTGAAAGAACTGCAACAGGACAACAACGACTATGATTACAACGACAACGAAAGCGACGACGACGACTATGACGACGAGGACGACGTCGGCGACGATGATGTCGAGTACGAAGGTCGGAATACAGTGCGCTGTACATTTGTAGGTATCCTGCCATGAACTGAATTCCATGAAGCACCACAGCAGCACCAGCAGCAGCAGCATTGGTGTCTAGCATCCATCCATCTCGGCGTCGTTGAATCTCATGGGTCTCCCCCCGGGTTGGAAAAAGGGGGGACTCGTTCGAGTATGTATGAGTGTGAGGCTTGTGAGGGAGGTGTGTGCGAGTTTTTGCTAAATCTCTTCAACCAGCATTGTGCGCCTCCTTGCACCTCTGTCCTCCTGCATGACCTCGTTCTCATAACTATGTGTGAATGCATACGTGAGAGGGCACATTTATTGAGGTTACGATGTATGTTGGTTATGCTGAGCAGAATGGTGCCGCAAGTGGGTGGCTATGGACAGTAAAAAGGGGGCGGACATGAAACCCATTAAAAAATTACATCGCACATGAAGAGCCTGTGTATTACGGTTGAAGTTTGCCTCCCCTTCTGCTGAATGGTTGGCGAATAAAACAAGTGAAATATGAAGCGGCAGAATGGGTCGGAAGACATACACCACGCGCTGAATGACTCTCTGATAGTGTGTGAAGGGTTGGTTTGGCATGCAACGCAAATGTTTCTCTTCTAATTGAATGCAATATGATGATGGTGGTGGTGGAGTTGGCCCGAACTGCAACAACTCTGAAATGAAAAAAAAAAGAGTTTGTACTGTATTTGCTTTCCTTTGAATTCGAGAACTTTACACACCTCCACGCTGAAATTCGTTCACCATTTTTGTGTTCCGGGAGAAAATCTGACTTAAATTACTTCTTCTCATTTGTTCAGTGTTGCAGAGGTAGATTCAGGCCTTAACCAACAAGCCCTTTCAGTATTTGACGTCAGAAATGAGTTACAGTCAAACTATAACCGAAGGCAAAATTGCTCATAGTACAGCGTCTTATCGCTGCTAAAGCTTAGAGAGTACGCACGAAGGAACATCATCAAACCTAGAGATGCCATCTTCAGCAGTAGCCCATCTTATCCGTGATCCACTACGAGATTACGGTATTAGGAATGTCAATTGGAAGTCTAATTCACTGCTCGCTTCTAACAGAGGCTTCCTTCATAGAAATTGTTGGGCCTTTCGAAATTTGACTAAATATTCCGTTTGGTACTAGCGGTGGTAGTGACAGGCACCTTTTCAGCATAAGTCCGGTTTCCTGATAGCATGTAGAACTATGTGTGCTTTCTGAATGCAAACCACTTTCACCTGCAGCCCACAAGGGATCAGAGTCTGATTCCATAAGAACTGCCCACGTTCTGCGTCATATTGTCGTGTCCCGAGTAGAGGAATTTTTAGCGACTCCGAACGGCGATATATGCGAAGCTTTGTCAGTAACTTGAGAAAGAAAAAAATGCGAGGTCAAAAAAGAAACCTTGGGATCTTCGACGTGTGAGTCGACGCCCTTCGCCACTAAACCACCGCCACGACTACGACTTTCACTTATGTACATGTGCAGTTCAAATCTGGCAAAATGTAACACAGCCAGTAAACATTTTCGATCCTGTGCAGTTTTTTAATAGTCGTAACGAGGGTCTCAGCGGATTATGCTAATTTCCCCGATACGAATGAATTTTTGAAAGGTGGATGCCATTTCAATATAAAAGAGGAACCTAAGACTGGCCGGACTGTTAATAAAAAAATCAATGAAATTTGAAACTGATGAAAGAGCTCTGAAGAAAAACTGTCAGGAGATTGTGAAGTCCGTTAAAATCAACTGTACTGAAGCTGACAGCTCGTCATCTAAAAAAAACATGATCTTAAACGTGCAAAAGATCGATATTTTAAACAGTTTTGCAACGAAAACGCGCTATGATACTTGTAACTAAAACTAAAAGTTCTCAGAGAATCATCTCAATATTTTCCATGATGATAGGAGGATTTGTGGCAGTTATTCATGGTGCGAAACATCGGCCAACCTAGAATAACTCAATCCGATGGTCCATATTTTCAATGACTCCGAGACATAATTGAGGTTTAATGTCAATATGGTGCGGAATTATGTCATCCTTTAGCTCTTGAATAGTTCTTGGCTTATTGAGGTACACTCCCTCTTCTAAATATCCCCAAAGAAAGAAGTTCAACGGTGACAAATCAGATGGTCATGGTGGCCTAGATGTTATCCTCCTCTACTTTGGACAAAAACACATTGAAAACTTCCAAGGCACGGTCAGTCTTCTGTCAGTCTAAGGTAAAACCTGAAGCCTATCACCATTAAGATCTGTGTGGATCTATACGACAATGATAAGACCTCTTCTTTCATTTGTATGTATCAGTCGTTTTGTGGAATAAGCTTTCGCTTCGCAAGTACTTGACTGCTACTTAAGCCAAGTTTCAAAGAACGGTCTTTCTTGGCTACACAGGGTCTTTCCGTAGCACGTCTGGCTCTGTCCTGGTGCATTCTCCTTAATATCCACATTATGGGATGCACGATCAAGTCATCCCTGTGTCTAGAACTGAATTTGCCGCGAAACTTAGCCCAGAAGGGAATGTACTCGAATTTTCATGGACGATGGAGGGATCTGTAGCTGGGGCCTTCGTGGAAAACGACAGCATTAGATATTACACCTCTTTATGTAACTTCGCGTCATTCTCCAAGGCGGAAACGTTTGCAATCCAAATGACCACGAACTATATTGTGAAGAACAGGTGAAAAGAGCGGAGTATCTGAGTCTTTTGCGACAGTCAAGCTGTGGTGAAAGTCTTACTCAACCCTTTAAGAACAGGAATGCAAATCTTCCCGTAATTTGGTCGCCAGACTAAGCCCAATAAAACTTGTATGGGTCTCGGGACACCACGGAATTTAGGAAAACGAGATTGTCATTGAACTTGATAGGCAAGAAACAAAAGACGCATTCATAGGGCCCGAACCCACCTTGGGACTTCCCGCGTTCTTGGTTTTTTCGTCGACGATCGGGTGTCTCGACAGCACAACCAGAGATGGCATAACTTTCCAGGATGCAGACAGAACAAGTACATGCTCCTAAATGTCAGTAAGAAATCTCCGGCTTTTCTGTTGTCTCTAGATAGGAAAGACTGCAGACGACTTGTTGGTGTACAAGCATTATACTTCACCTTCGTTCAGCACTTAGGTGTGCTTGGCTTTAGTCATAATACCCTATGCGACGCTTGTAGAGATAGTGAAGACACTGCAGAGCACTTCCTCTGTCCATATCCTGAATTTGAGAGGATTAGGTGGAGTTTGGGGCTGGTGTGTTGGGAGCTGAAAACATAGACTCTTTATCACAGAAGCGCTTGCTGTTTTTTCTCCGGAAGACTAAGAAATTACCTTAAATGTAGGTTACTGCTTGGCAACACAATATAAATATCTAAAAATCCAATCTCGAGTCTGAGCGCTTCAGTGCAGTGTTTCCCAACCTCCAGCAAACCACGACGTGATATAACACGGCCTTTAAATTTCTAGCGCCACAAAAGTTATTGTGGCAAGTAGCACTGTTCTGCTGGAAGCTCATATCGCCCAGGTCCATATGTTCAAATTCAGACTTTAAGGAATTCATTCACGGTAACTGTTAGGCTGACCTCATTTTCAAAAAGGATGGCAGGATGATGCGGCCCGCCCATAAGCTGTCAGTCTCCGTGGATGCATCGGCTATCTAACAATCACATGTAAGTCTCCATTTGGCGAAATGCGGCAATGCTACCGATTGTGGACACATTTGGTCGATTATGCTGAACGAAAAAAAATCACGAAGTGCACAAAATGGATTTTGATTTGAGCGCAAATTTTCGTAAAAGGCTTCAACTGTCTTAAGACGCTGCTCAATTGTGCACCTCTATGGATGGTCCATTTGACAAACACTGAAACAAGGAAATGTCAAATTCAGTTAGACAATAAAAGCTTGACGGTAAGGTGCAACTGACAAGTAACATCGTGCATTGTGGTTAGACCACACATTTTATTGTATGACTGAGACAATATTTTACTTTTCGGTCTTTCAATTTAGCTGGAATTAGTTTCTTAAGGGTTCCTTCTATCTTTGTATTTTAACTGTCAAATTGCATCTCCTCAAGTTGCTTTATTTTCCCTGCATCATGTTTGTCGCAGTCTTCTGTAAGATTTGTGATAATTATGGACAAAGTAGAGGCGGTCGCCGTGGCGTAGAAGGTATTACTACTCAATTATGGTTATTATGGACAAAATAAAAGGCGCCCGGGTTTTTCGCCCCAATAATATCATTATGCAGTTTTTTCTTTGTTGTTCAAACTACAAGAAGCAAAACATAAATATATAGAATATTCTGAAGATAATGATGCCTAAAGCGGGCCTAAAACAAAAAGAAACAAGTGTAACACGGTGTTAAGAAGCTTGACGACAAAAATGTTTTCCAGAAATTAAAATTTGCTAGCAAAAGTGGGATGCTATGTCCTTGTCAAGATTAAACTACCGAACTCTAGCCAACAACCCCACAAACAGAGGAGAAGGATGACATGGCTGATGGAAGACTATCATGATCTCCCAGAAAGACCATGGGACCAATATTCCAGCTATGATGCGACATAATCGTTCTAAAAGCCGGTGCTGTGTCCCACGAAGCCACTAAAAAAATTGTTTAACAACAGGGGTACGCATGCCTTAGCAGACAAATACTAGACTTGCAAGACAATGCGGCAGATAGTGCGTCTAGAAGGTGGTTGTAAAAGTTGTAAAGCGAAAAAATTCACATTTCGATGTCTTCAAACGGATGCGTATCTCAAACACTAGCAAATACTTTGGCATGCAATTTGACACAGATGTCAGTGACAATTGGTCATTTGGCACCACTTTTCACACGGGAACAAGGCTGGGCTTCTTCAGCAACGACTTGCGTGTGTCTTCTTTACAAGTAGGGACTTCTTAAACATGTTAACATGAAAAGCTTCTTAAACACGTCCTTATCCTTATCCCAAAGAAATTGTTACTCACAGCTGTAAAGATTGCAGGACTTTCAGCATTTGTTCGTCAATCTTGATTGCTAAATGAGAGCAGTCAGCAATATGTCCACACAGACTTTTGAGCGAACATTTGTCATTTCTGTTCGCATGATTAATGCGTAGAAATCGTATACAATTTCTTTTTCTTTTAGCTTTTAGTTTAAACCACATCTTGCTATTGGGGTACCGGTGCACACACATTTCCCCACACAAATGTAAAGAGAGAAAATGCAGACCATAATCATTATACATACATATTCATTTATGCACTGGATTACCACCAAACGGGAGATGTTAAAATATAATTGTTGCAAGTGCATGAACTCCAAGCACCTGCGTGAATGCATTCACATCCAAATGTAAATAAATAATTCGCAAAAAATACGAGCACGTGATGGTGAGTTATGTGGGAAATGTTAACAAAGCATGCACTTCGCACATTATAAATATCTTAATGCTCTAGTGGTATCGCTCATGAATATGTGAATTTTGAGGGTTTGAGTTCAGTGGTTAGTGTTACCTTACGGTGCGCGGGTGCATTGACCTGGTCACACTTTCAGCTGCCAAATATTGTGGCATATTTCATACTTCTGTACATGGAAAGGTGTCGAGGGAGTTGCTTGTGACCGCGGATCGGGATGCCTTAAATTTAAGGACATCACCTCAAACGACGCATGTCACATAGTATCAACAACAATTGTCAACGGCAACACTGATTCCTTGGAAATTGCTTGTTCATTCAGCACAATATTGATATCAATGAAGAAAAAATAAATAAATAACGCAAAACACTTTCCCATTCAGTCGCATAGATATGTATGTATGTATGTACTGCACCACATCCGGCTGGATCAGGAAAAAAGGCATCAAACCAACACAGTCTCACGGACCGGAGCAGGGAATACTCGATCAAGTAGGTACACACAGTTCCATCATGATTTATAATCGCATATCCAGTCTCTCTCCTTCTCTCTCTTGCGCACATCTAAACACACACACATACACACACAACCCGACGCCAGAGAAGCCACTCAACCCAAATACATCACCAGATGTCCTATTTTGCGACAATAAAGAATTTCCGAGCTTCAGTGTTCTGCGGTCGCGGCGCTGCTGCTGTAGGAAGTCCACTACGTTCACGTTCGTTCGTTTTTTTTTTTTTGTATTTTGCTCTCCTCTGCGCTCTGTCACTCGCTGAAGAGGGCTGCATGCATTGACAGTTTTAAAACGCAGACGAGTTGACATTTGTTAACACAGTTGAACGATGCCAGGGCATAAAGCGCCACAGAGCATCAGTGTGGTGGTTTGTGGATGTGTGTGCGAGAGGGTGGAAGGATTTAGTAGATTTGGTCCTTATTGTTGGCGGTTGATTGAGCATAGCGTTGATTTTGAGTTTTTTTTCTTCTTCTCTTTTCACTTTGCTCCGCTTCCCCGCTTTGGCTCTGGTAAGTAACCTGTTTGTCAGGATAATAGAGGGTAGAGGGATATTTTCTTTTTCGCAGTCTGACGGAAAAAAAAAAATCATCAAATAACGAGTTGTGCTGAAATGGAATTTGATAATGTGGAGCTAATGAGGTCACATGGAGATTTATGAGGGCCTGATGACAGGGGTAGAAATGGGCTTGAACATTGGGTGGAGAGGCGTGCTCAAAGAAGAGCTAATTAGGTTAATTGATGAAAATCAAGGTAGTTAACATTTCAATTGATTATTGGATTTCTGTTTTCCGCTTTTACAGTGCCTGCGTGTGGCTGAGTTGCACCCTCATAGCGGGAGAGAAGAGCAATTAACAGATGAGGAGATGGGTTTTATTAATTTTCAATTATATCCGCTGCTGCAGCTGTCTAAATATGTTAAGGGACTTAACGTACAAATTAAAGTTTATTCAAGTCCAGCTTCCATTGACCTGAAACACTGTTCAGTCGGCAGATTTAACAAAAACATGATGATTAGAAAATCAGGTTTGTCGTCGACATAAAAATGAAAGCGAAACTTAAGAATCAAGAAGTAAATAAATTTGTTGGCGATAAAGTCCCCAACGGACCAGGGCTTCAAAAATCGTAGAACACTTCTTTCCTCCTAATTCTTACATTTCGTTGAATGGCGCTTCAGTTTGATGTGAACCTGGGCCTTAACCGATATGCCTCTTCAGCTAGCACGACCTATAACCAGCTGCCTTCAGTTGCACAATCCACGATAATTCAGGTCCTTCTCCACTTGTGGGCGCCATCTCAACGTGGGCCGTGATATGTTGCGTTGTCTCAATGGCTCGGATTCGAAGACTTTTTGGGCCGAAGCAGCGGTGTACATATTCTCTACATAGCCTCGCCGTCTTAAGCGTTGCATCCGAAGACGCATAACCAGGTGCATAATGCCATACAAACCAACACAAGTTCATCGTTGAATCTTCTCCTCCAAATACCACAAATATCAAGCGGACCATTTCTCTCGAGAAGACTGAGGGCTTCCTCACCCGGTTTTAGAAACTTCCAAGTTTTCACGTCGAAGAGCAGTACTGGGACGATCAAGCTGTTATACAAGGCCAGCATAGTCCTTCGAGAGACAGCTCTTTTACTCAATCCTTTTGAGCCCAAAGAAGCAGCAATTGGCAAGAGTACTGATACTCTTGTCCGTAATTATTGCGGAGCCGAGGTAAACGAAGTCCTTGACTAAATCAAAGGTTCTGCTGCCTAGTATGACGCTCTGTTCGAGACGTCGATGTTGTGCGTCCTTCCTTGATGACAGCATGTACTTCGTTTGCCCTCATTAACCACCAGACCCACTTTTGCCGCTTCTAATTCAATGCCAGCAAACGGCTCTTTGACAGCTCACTGTGATCGTCCAATCACGTCAATGTAGTCAATCTAAGCAATCAGTTGAACTGACTTGAAGGAGGATCATGCCTCGGGTGTTGACGGCTGCGAGAGTTATCTCGGCGTCATCATCAAATTAGAGTTGGAACAGTATGCCTCGAGAAATAGGTGGTGGGTGTTGGTTTGTACTTTTTAGGTCTTTTCCAGGTCCTGCCGCAGTGCGGAAATCTGGTTAAAAGTGGATTTCCCTGGCCTGAAACCACACTGATTGTTCACGAAAGGTTTAAGGCGTCAAAACAAAACAGCGGAGAGGATCTTGTGCGCATTGTTAATGATTCTGACTCCACGGTAGTAGACGCAGATGTCTCGTTTCTTGTGGATCGGACAAGCCGCGCTTCTCCAGCTGCCTAAAAGAGTTATGCGGATCTGCCGTCTGATGGACAAACTAACTTCTCCTTACTTATTCCAAGTGTCGTTGACTATAGGGCCCCGAAAGTGTTAGCTGACGGCAACTGGGGCGCTTTTTAGAGCCAACATCCCCATATCTCCCTTTTCTGCCGCGAAAGAAGGTGAATGTTATAAGCCTCAGGTATTCCGATTAACGAGCGAATTAGCGACATCGTTCTCGTAGTGTAGCCTCCTGCCCAAAGTCCTTCTTGCCATGTGATTGACAAGTGGTCACCCCTCCGCATAATGTATTAAGTCAATGCGAGTCTACTTATGCATGCGCTCTCAAAATATACGCCCTTTGGTTAGTAGACGTCAAATATCTCCTCATTTCCTGAAGATATAGCTTCTTCAATATGCCTTTGAGTCACCTTAATAATAAAACTATCCAGCGTGATCATTCGTTGTACAAGATGTCGTTTGGAATCGAATTACTTGTGCTCAGATTCTAGGGTTTATACATCTTGAGGTAAGTCTAAGAACCCTCGTCCCTTCAGCCTTAAAAGGACACAAGTGCAATCACAGCACAATTGACCGGACTAGGGCGGTGTGGCAGATCACCTTCATTTTCGAATCCAGTCGGCTGCTGTTAAATAATTTACTTAAGTGTCAGTTGTTGTCGCCATACAGGTAGTGATTAAACATTGGGCCAAGAGGCGTTTTATTTTTGAGATTGGAATACACTGCACTATAACGCTCAGATTTAAAAGCTGGTCCATTGAACTACCAGACAGTAACCTTAATTTACTGTAGTTTTCAGGTTTTTCGAAGAAAGACAAGCAGGTGCTTCTATGACAAAGAGCTTAGGCTTGCAGCTCCCACCACATCAGCGCCAAACAGCCGCCACCTGATACGAGCAAAGGCGGGACATTGACAGAGAAACTGCTTTAAAATCTCTTCACCTTCTCCACAGGCGTCGCAAAGCGTGTCTTTACCAAGCAGACTTAACTGCTTAGCTAAGGCGAAGTGTCCCGTTTGTACACCGAAAAGTTTTCTGTATCCTGTTTTGGCTAGAGATAACAGAAAAGCCGCGGATATCTTGCTGACGTTCGGGAGCATGCACTTGGTCAGCCTGCATTCTTGAAAGTCTCCTCTGGTTGTGATGTTAGGAGACCCAACCGTCGACGGACGCCCTAACCAAGAAAGCGGGTAATCCCAAGGTGTGTTCTTTAGAACCTTGCCTAACTAGTTCATCAGCAATCTGCCAAGATGCGTTACTACACTATTCACAGATAATGGCCTCCAGTGTGGGTCCAATATAACGATTTAAGGCCAGTTTCTATTCGTCTCCCTTAAAGACCTGTATTAAGGAGTACGGAAAGGATGGCTTAACATTTCTGGTAGTTCAGATCGCTGTATCTTCTTGAAGCTACACTGCAAGAAAGTGTTTCAAATTGTGTCGGTGGTTTTAATGTTTTTTCCATAACAAGCCATTGCTGCAGTGACTATTATACGCTAAGCTGAGAAGTTCTAACAATTCGACGTTTGTCAGAAAAAGTGAATACAGCAGGCGTTCCAGATTTGGACCTATTCTCTTCTGTGTTTCTTTTGGAGTGTCTCTTTATTATGTCAAGCAGTGTATTAAGGAGTGTAATTTAAAGCGAAGTCATAAACCGAATTACTATGTTTAAGGAAAAGGCTCCTTGAGGTTTAGGATGTCTGACGGCACTATTTACCAATGAGTGGTCCAACTGTAATGCACTTATCGTTAAGTTTCTCCGCGCAACTTAATTTGACATTTCATTATTTTAGTCTGTGCGTGTCTACAAAATAGTTGGTGCAAAAGCTAGTTACACCATTGTCACAGATTGGACATAGGAGGACGCCCTCTGAGCGAAATTCAGACATCAAGCGCGAGAGGGAACCCCCGTAGCAACCCATTCTTGAGCTGTCATTCCTGATCTAACCTCAAATCAGGTAATCCAGTAAGATTCTCTGTTCAACTTAAGCTAAAATAATAAATGAATTTCAAATAAAGTTTTGCTTTCCTTAATTCAATTGCGCGCATCGAAAAGTGTTGGGCAAATTCAACCAGGGAGAAGCTCACAATTGAGCAGCGGCTGAAGACTGTTAAAGACTTTTTGGAAAATAGGCGCTCAAATCAAAATGCATTTCGTGCACTTCGTGATTTTTTTTGATCCGGATTTGACCAAATGAGGATTTTCAGGTGATTGTTGAAAAGCGGATGCATCCACAAAGAGTGACTGTTTGGTGGGGTCTATGGGCTGACGGTGGCATCGGGGCTTATTTCTTCGCAAATTAGGTCGGCCAAGCAGTTAGCGTGAATGGTGTTCGCTATAGAGAGGTGATAACGGACTTCTTGTGGGCAGAAATTGATGATATGGACCTGGATGATATGTGCCTTCAACAAGATAATGGCACTTGCCACACAGTCAACGAAACATTGACTCTTTTCAGCAATGACCGCGTTATCTCACATTATGGCGATGTTAATAGACCCTTAAACGTACCTTTCTGCGGGGATATTTAAAAGAAGGAGTATACGTCGGTAACCCGAGAACGATACAAGAGCTAAACGATGATATAATTCGGCACATTATTGACATTGTATCTCATTCATGCCTCAGAGACATTGAAAATATGAACCTTCGGATAGAGGTATACCACCGAAGTTGTAGCCAACATTTGGCCAATTTTGTTTTTCGTTTATAATTGTCATAGATCCTTCACTCACAATAAAAAAATATTAAGATAATTCTCTCACATCATTTTATTGGACCACACTTTTTTTTAACTCAAAAAATTAAATCTATTTGACTTCATTTTTGACATTTAATACTTTAATTTCTGTACCAGCTGGTTAAAGGCGCAATTTTTTCGAAAAACTTAACACTTCCAGTAGATACGTTAGAAACTATTACCACAAACATCTAAAAATACCAGACAGACAAACGATCAATTGCATACAAAAAACCTCACATCTGGCAATGCCGTAAAACGTCCGCATATCTGTGCCCAGCGCAACCAAACATCGGCATACCTACCCTACCATATGGAGTATAATCAGTGGTAATGCGAAAGCCGAAAGGGGAGGCGAAAAATCAGAATATCCACAACTTTCAATCTCAATGCACACACTGTGACAATATATCCAGCAATCAAACATCCCCAACAAAATACACAGTCAAACAAAGTAGCTGCCAATTTGGACCAATCTCTTCCGCGTCTCTCCACGACCACTCTTCTCTTCAGCTCGACCACCAAAGAGATCCATTGACTGTCAGTTTCTTCTCTCTCTCTCTTTGAAATTTTCACACACTTCAATTGTGTGATGTGACACGTACAGTGTAGCGATTGCTGCGAAGCACGTGTGAAGTGGAATCCGATAACGTGCTCTTTACAGAGAGCACACTTCTCTTCACACTGTCGCTGGTGTCCGTCGTGCTATTTCATCTTATTCGCTCATCTCGAGCACATTTGCTGGTGGAACGGCAGCGATGGTGTTCGTGTTCGTGTGGTGAGGGCGAACATTCGTCGCTTCTTTTTCACATCTCAGCAGCGGTTTGATTGTTTATTTGCTGCTCCTGGCTGGGTGTACCCACTACCCAGCGATGGCATGAGACACAGAGCGTAAGTTAACAAAACGATGTTGTGTTGTGCTGTGGTGTGTTTGTATTTATGATTGGGTATGCTCTCCTCGCTCTCACGTCGCAGTTGTTGAACGCTTTGCTTTTCGTCTCACAGATAAAAATCATTGAAAAATGTTTGGCACAGTGCCGATGGAGATTTTGCGAACACACCGCACAAAAGGCGATGCTAATCGAAGAGCGGAGATAATGACAGTCGCCTGCCGTTGGTGTTAGTGGGTGTGGGTTCAGGGTTGTGGAGGACTCCGGAGGAGGCCAATGGGCAGTGACATGATAAATTTCGAGGACCACCACGCCAATTGGGTGTCGAGAGAGTGGCGCGCTGAACGGGACTAGGGGACAGCAGATTCGCTTATTAGTATTCGTGATATTTATGGATTGAGTTTCGACAACTTTGACAGTCGGTTGACATGTGTCACATGCTGAAAATTCTGTTTTTAGTTTTGTATGTGCGAGGCTGATGCTAGGATTTGATTTATGGCGATAAGGGGGAAATTGAAACACTTGAGTGAGCAGTGAAGGTGTGACAAATTGAAGTCATCTGTCAGAGTGCATGACTGCACTCATCCGTAGTTTGACATACATATGTACTTGTGGCATTTAGCGAACTGCCTTAAACTGCGATTTGTCACGAGATTTATTTTGTTAATTGGCTGCAGAGAGCCCAATTCAGCTTAAAATGCCAACGGGTTCTCTTTTTCAGAGGCAGTCATCGATTATTCTCACTCTTTGCATCTAGAACTTCACCACCCAATAGGTGGGTTTGCAGCCGTTTCCTGGTATGATGGTAAATTTCGGTTAATTCAAGTTTGTTTCAGTTTTCCTGCAAGTGCAAACGAGCCTCGTAGCCATTCCACAAGTGACTGAGGGAGGAATGCCGAACTTTCTTCTGAATTTTGTGTCAAAACCAAGTTAATGGGCTTGGACTCAGAAATATTTTTTATCTGAAAAGTTCGCATCATTCCTATTGGAGGAGGAGCCAGAATTAAGCCTCTTGCAGTCCAAAACTGTAGCTAAGTTTGCAACTCTTACAGCAGGGCAAGCATGCAAATCACCCACAGTAGTATCCCAGGATAGGACTTCATCATTTCAAACACATTTAATATACAGAAATACAAAGATGCAGTTCCGTTTTTGTTTTCTCTTCCAGCGTTTAGGACAGTGCCTAGAAAAGCAATCGTCGTAGTCGTAGTGTTTCCTATTTCTCGTTCTGAGGGTCAAAAACGGGAATGATTCCATAAAAACGCCCGGCGCCCTTCATAAAAGTCCTTGTACACTCGATGACAACAGTGCGATAAGGATATATGTAGGAATAGAGTGCAGACAAGAAAAAAGAAAATCGACAGAAAGGAAAATGCGTTTAAAAACGATTTCGGCAATCCCTGGGGTACACAAACCCCTGCTCTTTGGAAACAAACTGGCGCCCGATAGGTGTCTTTATTGCACTTTTCTGCGAAGGTAGAAGAAATTTTAGAGTAAATATTTTCGAAGATTGCTCCCATAATGTAAAATGGACCTCAATTCCAAGTTTGAATAAATTCCTGCCCGTTGGTAAGAAGTGAAATTTTAAGCGGTGCGTAGGACGCATAACCTCCCCATGCAACCCAGCAGTTCAGTTGCTGTGCACACAGAGTCATGGAAAAGCGTTCACCTCTCTAAATGCAGCAAGGACCACTTTGGAGGATACGAACGCATCACTTCTATATAATTTTGAAATTTATTCAATTCCAACCACAGATGAGGGTTTTGGTTTTATGTGATCACCTGCCTTATGGATTATATCACGGGGTTTATTTTGTAGACGATGCTTGATTAGACGCTTAGTTACCTAATTACCAAATGAGATCATGCTTGAGGGACAATCATCTCACCTTGGTATGGAGCGAGGCCTCTGTAAAACTTCTCTCGCTCTATGGGTCTTAGCACCCGGTTGAGAATGCAACTCCGGGAAAATCCCCTAACTGCCTGACCTGAATCAGTAGGGTGAACAACTTGATTCAGACCAGCCAGCACAGTACACTAACCACGGCTCTGCCAGCGATTTGGGTATTAAACCGCATCCACCACGATACTCCCAAGCCTACCTCACGCTCAGGCTGAAACCGAAGTTCCAGGGGCTCCTTACTTTCCGTGGCACTAGAATATAGCCTCTGGTCAAGCTGTCACTACTAGTTAGGCTCCCTCAAAGCCTGGATGTGGTAGCCGCCATATCGCTACCATATGGACTTTGGCTCCATCAGTGACACTAATGATAGTGCTACGGATGTGATTTGAATCAAGTCATTCATCAATCCAGTGACATCATCTGGACAATTCCTATCACAGCTTCACTTGGGGTTGGATGTCGAAAAACAAAGACAGACCCCTTGAAAAAGTGTCTTTTTTTTCAAAATTGGCACTTACTAAAGGCGGGCAAGTCCATCCCGGATTGTAGCGCCATGGAAAGAAAGGACAACACGTGATGCTAAGTTCTGTATCTGTGCGCATATGGAAGCTTACGTATAATACCTGAATAAAAAAGGTTGTATGTTACAAATTCTTGGTGATTCATGTGCATCGCAAACGGCCATGAGTGTGATCGGCAGAAGGGTGGTATGGAATTTAGTGGAATGAACGAGTGGAGGGGGGAGGGGACTCGTATAATGATTCAACAGCCAGGAGAAATTTCAATTTGAAATATATAAATTGTCTCTCGCCGATGGATCACGTGGGGCCAGTTCAAATGTCTGTATTGTGTTCCACTCTGTCGTCTGACTCTTTATGCTATGATCCATAGAGCTGAAACTATGTGGGGAGGGCACGTAAATGACTGACGAGAAACATGGTGAAAATCTTCATGCATTAAATTTCGCTTCCTGCTATTTTTTACATGCTTCAGTCCTGTATTGTGCATGCACTTCGCTTGGGAATGATTTCCAGTTCGTCTCTTAATGCGGATTCTCAAGCCTTGAGTTACTGACTTTTAAAAATTGATCGCCTATTTTAATTTGAGCACATCTGGCTGACTTCATTTGAGTGATGCGAATTATTCTGAATAAAAAGGAAAAAAAAAATATTTGTTTCCTTTTAGCTCCGTTTAAAGCTGTTGCATGCGAGATGGCTTCTTTCATCAACTACAGAGTTCAGTCGACGGTAAGGCGACTAGACACACAGAAAACCGAATCCAAAGAACCTATAGACGGAGCAATCCAAAGCGACTACAGACGCAACAAGTCAAAATAATAGGTATTCCGAAAAGTGGTAGCCGTGCCGTTGTGGGTAAGTGGGCCGACTCGCACATCGAAGGTTTCGCATTTTTTACGGCACCACCTCTTTCGATTTGCTTACATTACTTAAAGAGTACTAGCTGTCTAAATCCCTCGGAGAGAGAGGAATAGCACGCACAAGAAAGGAAAGTTCTTTCCATTGTGGTGCCCGACTAGTTGTTAGCATCGCTCTTCTTCTTCTTGTTGCTCCACAGTCCGGGGTGGATATGGGCCTCTGGCCAGCACGATCTTTCCCTAGCTGCCGCCAGTTGCGCACTCCAAGTTGGTTGTGATCCTTCTCCACTTGTGTGCGCCACCTTAGCCTAGGCCATCCTCTGTTGCGTTGTCCCAATGGCTCGGAATCGAGACTGTTAGCATTGCTAGCTAGGGGCTTGAGCCCCAAAAAAGTGGCTCAGTGAATAGTTTACTACAAGAGGGGAGATTCTTACTGTCGTGGTACTCAAAACTTTCCCGAATGACGACGCATCACACAAGAAGATGCCCCGAATAATTAACTTTTTATCATTCCTCCTTAATTTTGTATTCTAGGAGCACCGAAATGTTAAATTTCGAGTTTCTTCTTTTTCTTTATATGACGCTGCAGTCCGGGGTGGACGTGGACGTCAACCAACAAGCCTGTCCAGCTGGTACGATTTTTAACCAGCTGCTTCCAATTTTGCACTTCAAGTTGGTTGAGGTCCTTCTTCACTTGTTTCTTATGTTCAGGAGCATGAGCAGTTCCTGTGCCAGTGCCACTCAATCAATTCAGAAGAAAGGAAACTTAAAAAAGTTTTAAAAGTTAGCAAGCGAAATTTTCTGTCACTTCTACATGTGCACAGGAAATTGCGAAAATTAAGAAAGACTTACCATAGGTGTTCATTTTGCAGAAAGGAATCTTAAATTACTTAACCAAAGTTGTGCATCAGCTAATCCCGAATCCCAAATACAAGAAGCCTGTCATTGACAGTTAGAATGTTCGCTCCGATTACAATATTCCACTTGATCCAAAATTTAATCTGCTTACTAGATGTCAAATAGACTGAAAAAATGAATGAAAAAAATTCCCAAAAAAAAAGTTACTCATACGCCACAGTCACCACGATGTGACACTAGTGCACAAAACTTCTGAGCACCTCTGTAGGTTAGCGCTCAAGCATATCACGGTTTTTTACAACTCCGCAGCTCGTATGTACACTTGTGTGTGGACACTATCTCGCATGACAATGCAAAAGAAGAACAAAAAAAGCAACGGACACACGCACACACACTAAAAGACAAAAGATGAAGGAACGAGGAAACCCCGGAGAAGAAAAATATTAATTCATTTCAAATTTGGAACGTGAACGCAATGTGGATACGAATCACAAGGAGAGCAAAAAACACCAGCTCACTGTCTGTTCTCCAGTACAAGCCCCTCACGGCGAATGCCATGCGACGGGACGGCAGAGCCCGACGAAGCGAGGTGTACACAGTGCACACGTTCACGTTTATGTGGGGGAGTGGAGAAGGGACAAACAGTAAATAAAATGAGAATTACGAAATTAGTTCAAAGAGTAAAGTGGAAGTGATGAAAAAAGTATTAAAGCGACAAACTGAAAAGGGAAAATGAAGGAGGAGAGCAGGAGCGAAGCGCACAAGTGAGCGACTTGAGAGCAACCGTGTGAAGCACACTTAGCCAAATCGACTGTGTCGGTACATACCAATGAACAAAGTGGCAGAGGGAATTGCCAATTAGTTTGCATTGTGTTGGTCTCTAATGTGTCACTCTCTCTCTCTCTCTCCCTCTCTCTCCAATCGGTTCTCCGCGTGCTGTGTTACTCTGCCACGGTCGCTCTCTTCAGAAGACGGGAATGGGATTCCTGGCAAGATTTCTCGTGTGAAGCGCTGCCAGAAGAAGAACAGACGACGAGTTGAGCGCTTGACAACTGATAGCAGATTGTAACGATAATCGAACCAAGTGCACACCGCACACACCACTTTGTCGTGCTCCTTAACCCCGCAGAGTCTTCAGACTTCAGACTTCAGACTACCTGCAGTTGTTTACACATGCTGTGTAGTCAGATTGCACTCTTTAAGTCTGGCGTTGGCTAGTTATGGTTGTGCAGTGGCGGCGGTGCTGGGTGGGACTGGTGTTGGAACCGCTCTCTGCTGTCATTTTCGATGCTTGCACACGATGTGATTATTAGTTGGCCCGTAACTCTCCTCAGTTAGGTGCATATTTTAAAATTAAATTCGCGTCTACGTATAAATAGAAATGTTCACGCCGAGTGCTGCTATTGTGGCCGATGCTATAATTGGTAATAAATTCAAAGAGAACGATACACTGCACCTACATCTGTTAACATGAGGCCTGAGACAATGGGATTGGGATTTTGGCAGCGCGTTGCTACCCTTGTGACACCTGTCATCGAACACAATGGGCCAGACACCACTTAATCAGAGACTCTTGTTGCTTGGATGAACTGAGGCATGTGTGGGCTACTCAAAGAGATTGGCTTGCAACCGGCTGCAAAAGTTTTGATTCCTGTGTATCGTGGTAAACTAGACGATTGTTGACACATACTTTCCCAGTGACTCACACAGCAAATGGAGATGTTCTGGGGCTACTACCAGAAGAAAGGCATCCCGCGGAGATCGACATGACGGGGTTTCGAACCAGGGGGAGAATGCTGAAGCACCAATCTCTTTCCATTCAACAGTGTGTTTTACGAAGCATCATTGAGTGAAGTAGACTTCAAATTTGCTGCTTTAACAGCCTCATAGTACAGGGTTACCCAAAACCCAACTTAGTTCATCCTTAAAGGACAATCATCAAATCTTGGTAGGGAGCTCCCCCCTTTACAACGCCACATCAAACAGCAGTCCCCAAAACAGCCGGGTCTGAGTCTCCAGAGAAAAAAAAAACTGCATCAAACCAGTCAGTTAAGTACCTTAGAGGTGCGGTCTGGAGCAGTAGGGTGAATAATCTGTTTCAAGTCAGTCCTCACGGAAGGTTAACCTCAGATATTCGGACGAATTTGAGATTAAGGCACACAGGGATTCCTCACTTCGGGCCCTTAAACTTTGTTTATAGGAGCTCCTAACCTCCCATGGCACCAAAATAAGGTCTCCTCAACACCTGATAACCACCATCGTACTAAATAGTGATGTCCTCGGTAATCCTTGCCGAATCTGATCTTTAAAATTTAATTCTCACTCCTAGGCCAGTTTTGCTGCCCCTGGCATTTACCCACTGATCAGACAAGAGAACGGACTGACGTAGAAGACAAAGCTGTTACTATACACGCAGCTCACATGAGCCCTTATAGCGTATGGCGTCCTCGTGTGGCTCAGTATCTCCAAGACAAGAATGAAGAATCTTAAGATTTTCGAAAGGAAGATACCACGGATTGTCAGGCTACCGATGATTAAATTCACCGTGGCCATGGATATATGACAAGAACTCCGCTACAGTACTTAGTGAAACTTTTCAAGAAGCAGCTACAGGAATCTCGAAATCCCCCGAGTTTAATCATCAGAAACCTAAGGAGTTCTCAGACAACGATTTTTGAACGCACAGAGGATTTATTTTCCCCGAAATCTACTAAAGATTCCCTCCTACTTCAGCTTCACCATCATCGCTGCTGAACTTGAATATGAGCCCCTTACGGAAAGGACCAAAATTGTTTCATATATTAAAATGCTTTGACGTACGCAGGACATCACGAAGATATTTAAATTCAAGCTTCCAAGTCACAACTTAATTAAATTCGAGGTTATTCCGAGACATAGAACGTGGGATGCTCTGATCACAGTGTCATAGTGATGAGTGCGTAGATCGCCGCGCAGAAAGTCTAGGTTCGATTCCCGGACGGGACACCTCGCATTTTTTCACGTCACCACCTCTTTCGAGTTGCTGACAACACTCAAAGAGTATCAATTGTCTATGAAAAGCTTCTCAAATCTCGCTGTTCAAAGTCGGCAAAAACTTGTAGGTCCCTTCTTCACGTGAGTGTACAGTAGCACGCACAACACGAGTAGTTGTTGTAGAACCTAGGCCCTGGTCTTCTTCTTCCTGTGGCTTCTTCTTCTTCTTCTTGTGGCGCTACAATCCAGAGTGGACCTGGGCTTCAACAAACATGCCTTAACAAAGCCAGTTAATTGCCTCTTGAGCCCAAAGAAACATCGATTGGCAAGAGTGATTCTTCGTTTGAATTCGTTACTGGTGTTATTGTCCCTGTTTACCGCGGAGCCGAGGTAGACGAAGTCCTTGACTACCTCGAAGTTTCTGCTGCCTAGTGTGACGCTCTGTCTGAGACGTCGATTTTGTGCGTCCTTCTTTGATGACAGAATGTACTCCGTTTTGCCCTAATTAACCACCAGACCCGTTTTAGCCGCTTCTGCTTCAATGGCTGCTACTACAGTAAACAAGAGATATATCAGTACATCCATAAGACAGCTTTTGTACCAAAAAGTCGAGGGTAGCCTCAACTTTCCAGGTGAGACGAGGACTGATCCCACCGGAACAATCTTAAAGAATAACGATTAATCTGAAAAGCATGCTCTCGATGCAACAGCAAGGAGCAATCCCCTAGAATGTGGACTGCAGCTTTACCAGCCTCAAGGCAGAGTCTGCACTCATTTTCAAGAGAGAAAGTATTTTTATGAAAGTGGTATCTCAGACCGCTGGGACCTGTGAGGTTTCTAGTGAGTCCTCTGATATGCCAAACTTTGGAATTCAAAAAATGTTTGAAGAGTTTGTTCAGAGGTCAAATGCTTGTCTTTTTCGCCAAGCGAAGTCCTTGCATTCTATTCCAATGGGAAAGCTGTTGAGATTATTTTCATTTGTCAAGCCGCTTGCTGGCTCTAGATTTCGGAATCCCTAGAGAGAGCTAAAGAGGAGCATTCTCTAGCTAAGAGGACAGTGATTTTGTTGCCGGCGATGCCTCTAAGTCCGAGATCACACCAAAATTTCACTTTGTCTCCAATGGCTACGTTGCAGTGATTCATTGAGACCCAAGAAGGCGTAGATGTATTTTTTGATGAACGACCTCCTTAACAAAAATGTTTGCGTGCAACGAAAATCAGTTTCCCATTTTTTTTAAGATTTCTTGTTTCTTCCTTTTAAAAAGGACTCTCTGTAGATGAAAAATGCTGATCCTTTGGCTGTTTACACAGAGCAGAATTGAATATTTTAGTCTTACGCTAGAAATGGTACCGAAATGTCCTTAAATCGTCCTTCAGTGACGATAATCACGAATATCTCATGAAACAGTTAAAATCATCATTCCATTAAATGTCCTCATACACACCCTCATTCCAAGGAAAATTCCTAAGAAAAAAAAAATATCCTCATTTATCATTTCTTTCCTTGTGTACCACATTCGTCTCACGTATCATCACCACTGCTGCCTTGTTGCACACAGTGAGCAGCATAACACATTAAATCCATCCAAGCTCTCGCGAGAATTAACAGCTTAACGCACTAACGCCAAGCACTTGAGCGCCAAACAACGCGTGAAACTAAGAACTTAACACATTCACTCCTTTCCTTATCCCTTGTCATGTGCATTTTCCTGGAGGGTGTGTTCCATTTAATGTCAAACTTGTCATCTGTGACGTTGCCGCGACAACGATGCAAAAACAAACCACAGATTCGCAGCATCACGTCCCGTTGCTGTTCGTTTAAAGTGCTCAACGAAAACGCCCAACTGACAAGGCTCGACGAAGAATGCGCGTAGAGATGTGTCAGATTTGACAGATGGACAGATGTGCGAGGATGCTCGTTAAAGAAGTCCAAATAAATTAAATTGGATGACCCAAAATGGTTGACTCAAATTGAAAGACGCTTAATTTGTGACATTTAAAATTTGACATTTGACAGATCGTGGTAGTCTACCGGTAAATGCCAGCTGGGGTAATTCATCGACCAATTATTATGGTAATTTGTAATTCAGTCGCCGTTGGCGGCAGAGAAGGCCCAGCCAGCGGAAAACTCGTGAGTTTTTAATTGCAACCGATTGACGGTGTTCGAAGAAAAAAAAAACCCAAACAAACGCAAAACGAAATTGGAGGGTCACCACCTAGACGCGACTTAATGCGGATGACAACTATCACCGACATTGACAACCGTTGTGTGATTAATTGTTCGATGAGTGACCGTTAAGCAAATGAATCCATAAATCACCCTTTGTGTCTCGGTGGGCATAGGCAAATGGCTGAGGACGCCCAGAGAGTTGACATTTATGAAGAAAGACCGGTTTGTCATGTTTGATTAGTTGACGTTGTTGATTTTGCGTTTTAAAAAGCCCTTCCTGTATGTACTTCCCTTCGACATGGCTCTGTCAAAGATCAACTATTTGTCAGGGCTTAAAAATGTTTAAGATATTCATTTCTTATTCTTTCTGCGCACTGCTCACCCTTGACCTGAAAGGGGTGAGTCATGCGTCGAATTCTCAGACTGAATCGAGAAGCCAATGAAAGTCAATGCAGTTAATTGAGCGACCCTTCTTCAGTGGTTTCTTCAGTCAGTTGCGATCCCTCTTGTGTTCGTGTGTTAGCCCCCTAATGGATGTGTGTACAACAGGGGTGGCTTTGTACGAGCCACCCAATGTAGTTGTCAGGCACAATAGGATTATTCTGTGTGGGGTAGCTACTCAAATGCGCATAATCGGTTTGAAAATACGCTTAAATTATGATGGAGTGGCAGGCACCTTAATGCAATGGCAACTCGGGAAGGATGTTGTTCCTCGTTCGAGGGTTGAAAATTCACGCTTCATCAAAAACATTCTTTTCCATCCGCAAGATGACATCTCAATGCACCTTCACGCCGCTGGTTTCTCTCGCGTGACCCTCCCAAAATGTCTCATTACCGCTAGTGTTGGCCATCTAACAGCAACGATGCGGCATTTTCATTAAAAGAACCCACTCACGATTCAAATGTCCTGAAGATAGCGCTCGATTCTGTTTCGCGGCTAATGACACTCTAGTTGAACTCCATAATCCTCCTCTTGGCCTTCACCACACCGTTACCAACAGCGGCAGTTCGCGGCAAACGCACAACCAAATCACTCAACATTGACGGCCGCAATGGTGAATGAGTGTATTGGTCGGTAGCGGTGGTGTTGAAACTGCTGCTGCTGCTGCTGCTGCCAGTGGTGCTGGTGGTGACAGTAGTGGTGATGGTGGTGGTCTCGCGTAAGATAACCATTTTGACAGGTTCAACATAACTGAACCGCACCGAAAGTGGAACAATGTCAGTGAACTATGAGTGCTGGCTGGCTGTGCGCTAGAGACCTCCAGTGACTTCACGTACAGGCGAGCTGCCGTATTACTGTTTTCCCCATCGCCACCGGCTCCGTACGCTCTGTCATAGAGTTGAAGTCAGGCAGCCAGCCGGAGCATGTGTCTGAGTCTGGGATGGCGGAACGGTGCGCAACGATCGGGGGCTAAACCTGCTTTGGCGGTTGATTTCGAAAACACACCGCTGCCGCTGCGGTGCGCAAGATGTGTCGGATCGAATTAGTCTCGTTTTCTGCTCACTTAGCGCACGAAGGAGACCGTTTGCATGAGCTTTGCCCAACAGGCCAACATCGTCTCGTCGTTGTCGTCGTCGTCGTCGTTCTTGGAGTCGTCAAGTTATTTGCATTCCAATTGTTTGTTGTTGTTGTTGTTGCTGCTGCTGTTCTTTATTTGCTTTTAATTTGGTTGCTTGTTTTATTGGTTAAATTATAATTGAATCGCACGGGTTGAGGAATTTGTGGGGTTCGGGGCGGCGCAGGAGGCTGGATGTCTGGATGATGAATCGAGTAAATATTGTGAATCTTGACGAGGCAAGCTGGGATTTATTGGCTTCATTATGGTTATCTGGGAAGAGCTGACAGCGCGGTGGCAATGATCGTACTTAGTGACCCAAATTTGGAGTTCAACAGGCTTACTGTACATCGGAGGAAAGCTGGAGGAATGCAATTTTTTTGTTTGATTGTTTTTTCTTCTGTTTTGCCATTCGGTGAAAGCAGCGGTGCTAGAGTGAAGAAGGGGGCGCAGGCATTGAACTGAATGCTTTCGTGGAACTTGAGATAGAGATAAGCGTGAGAGGAGTTGCTGATGGGTAAACTTGTGGGATGATTTGGGAATGACCTGAATGCGTCACGGTTGTGGGGAATAGATTCAAAATGGGGAAGAATTGGGCCCTGCAGTGGGGTCTTAGAATTGAAATGGAATGGAACCTATTTGAAGAACTGGAAAGGAATTTGATTGAGAATGGGGTAAGGAGTGCGACAAGAAGAGCAGAACAACAAAGCCATCGACACGGATTAAAAGGTCTTACAAGTCAAATGGAATGAGATTTGGACTAAAGAGACTAAGAAGAAGCAACTTGTTATAGCTAAACGAAGGAACAACAGTGGAGCCACTGGACAAGGGGAGGTTTTACTCAATTTTATCTTAATGCCTTGGTGTGGACCTTCAGATTTATACTGGCTAACCACACTCCACACACTCACACTTTTTCTTTGTTTGAAGCCTATTCCGGAGTGGACCCAAGCATCAGCCAACATGTCTGTCCGTCTAAGCAAGTCATGCATCAGTTTAAATGAATGAGATCCCTTCTGAGCTACATTTGTTTTCCTTTACCGTGCCGTCCTTTGGGGGTAAAAAGAGCCTTTGAGAAGGTTTGATGAAATAAAGGCATGCCCCTGACCACCAGAAACAACCGTGTCAAACAAATTCAAGAAATATCAATTTTGCTCCGTTCAAATGTTTAGATTGTCGTTGCTCAAAAACTGAACACAGAGTCATCTTCAATTGTTTCTCCAGTTATGTGCATCACATCAACTGAGGGCATACTATGCTTGATTTGTCCAAATGACCATTAATCAAGGACTCTAGGGGCGGGATCTGTATCAGTCATACAGTCCATACATAGCCCACCAACCGTCATGCAACTCTTTCATTTCTAGTCCTGATCGTAAACAATTAAGACCAACAATTTCCAATGCCTCTTTAACTAGGCTTAACGCCTTGCTCCATGAAGACAACCAGAAAATTACTCAAGTCCAGTACGGTCCCGTGATAAGGCTCTATCAATCATTTGCATCTTGAGCCCTAATAAAGAGAAATTGCGAGGAGGAATTCTGAGATTCAATTCTGTAAGGATTCAGTTAACTTTTTCTTCTGCTAAGTTGATTATCACATCACGCCCCCACTCCAAAATATCAACATTGTGCTTCTCTTCTTGATCACATTAATAGAGCGAGGTAGGTGGAACACTTCATTTACTTGAATGGTTCATTCACCTCAAGTTGTTGAACACTTCGATTGAATGCCCCGAGTGACTCAGAATTTTTATTATAACATTTTTCTAAAGTAAAGGATGCAAGCTTAGCAACTGCTTCGCTCTTTCGACTCGAACTTTTATCTGTTGCGTTGTGAAATCGTGTGCTTTCTGGAACATCAATGGCTTGAGATCAAGCAAATTTTCCAGTGAGTGTTGCTCCGATCAAAGGATATGTTGAGCTCACTAGTTTCTTTCCTTCCACTTCAACGCGGATTTCTTTCAAATTGAGCCTTCAATTTTTTAACAATTTCTGTCGATGTTCTTTTTATTTTAAAACCATCTACATGACGTTTTACAACGCTGCCAGGATCACGGTAACGAGCTAAGGGTTCGAGAGAAAAATGATTTATTCACTATGAGGTGCTGAAGGTTTCCAACAATAGCTTCTTGTTGTTTACCAGCCTGCGATGCAATTCATTTAAAGGACTTTTAAGCAATAAAATGATCAGTCATATTTCAAAATTTGAGCTAACTTTTATAATCGGGTCTGTCAAGGCGCACATATTATATTCTAAAAACAGGTATTTTGCTGGTCGCTTTGGCATAGTGGGTAAGTGCGTCGATCCACACGCAGAAGGTCTAGGTTCGATTTCCGGACGAAACACCTCGGATACACCAAGAATACTCATTGTCTTAAGAAAGTTTCTCAAATCTCGTCGTTCGGAGTCGGCAAAAAACTGTAAGTCTCTTCTTATCGCGATAGATTAGTAGCCCACCCAACACGAGTACTTTTTGCAGAATTTACGCCCTGTTCCCTTGTGGCATGCAGTGCCACTCAATTATTATTATTATTATTATGCTAACACATTAGTCGTATTATTCAACCGATTATTCAACATCTTTGCATGATAAAGTTAATAATTCTAATACCTATGAGCAGAGACTTAGGTATAATCTATGGTCGTTCTAAATCCATTCACTATTCCAAACTCTACTGCGTTCTCTCAATGCGCATACAAAAACGCTTCGATTCCGTCTGTCAACTCTAATTAACATCATCCACTGTTCGCGCATACGTTCATTCAATCCACACTTCGGGTGAAAAAAAAATTCTTTACCTCTTGTACCGTGTTCACAGGCTGAACGGAGTTATGTCACAGGGAGTCTATAAATAAACAAATATTAAATAGATAAATATTAAGATTGAGACATATACAGTTTTGCATTTACATATACGGAGCAACTGCGTTACTGAAGCGAAGCCTTGAGATGGTATGAAGCGAAATTCTGAAGCGCATGAAGCATCAGAAGTGCGCGGATCTCATGAAGTGCGAAGCGTCCAAAACAGTGAAGCATAATCGCTGAATTGAAAGAAGGATTCAATAAGATGGAGAAAGCATTCAAATTAAAGATTCCACTTGGCCTACATCTCTAAGGCGAAGAGATGAAGTGAGGTCAGTCAGTCAACATTCATTCAGACGAGTAGTTTGTCTTTGTCAAGTCCTTCTCTCAGCAGGGTTCTTAGAATAAAGACCCATAAGGAAATTTATGAAAAACCTTCAACTCCTACCTAGTTGATACGGACTAGTAGAGAGCAAGGTACTCAAAAAATCGGTCCCTAAATTGTAGCATTAATAAACAGGCAACGTAGGCTCTGATATGCGCCTTGCTGTCTGAGCTGTTTGAAAGTGGTAAAATTGCTGTATTTGAAGCAGGCAGTAGAGCACCTGCTAGATTTGAGGGCAAAAGGTATTCCCGCGTAACTGACAAAGGACGGATGCTTTTTCTGCAGTGTATGGTCATCGTGGTGTAGTGAGTTGTCGACTCCTATGCGGAAGGTCTAAGATCTTAAACTAGATTTTTGTTCGCGACATACGTCTTTTGACTTCCTTACAACCTTTAGAGAGTGTGAAAAGCCCCTCAAGTCTGGCCATTTAGAGTCTGCACTAAACTGAAGGTGTATGTTACTTGTCAAAGCAATAGCAAGCACAGAGAACTTGCGTGTTTGTAGACTGTAGCATCACCCAAATTATTTAACTTCCTCCTTCTTAAAGAACATACCGTAAATGTGAATATATAGAAGGGCCCTTCTTCACCGCATCCATCGGTACGTGCCACACACACGATAATCTTAAAACGCGACTTTTAAGACTTTCAAGACAATCAACTATCTTGTTGTCAACTTGAGGCCAATTTGATATTGCATGGAGCTCCGCAAATCTGTGATCGAGTTCAGGATCAATGAAAGGAGGCAAGATCTTTCACCAAATTCCCCCAGGACGGTGCGCTGTCGCTCAATGTTTTCATCTGGAATTGGAAGGAGTTATGAGAAAGCTTATGTTTATACAAATGGAACTAACTCCTGAAGACGCCTTCTCAGCTTCGCAGACGATTTTGTGGTGACTGTAAAGTTATGCCAAAGGAACTGAATTAAAAACCATTGAAGGTCCACCGCTATGTAAGGCACCTAACATTGTTGCAATTTGAAGGTAGTCATAGGACCGATATACGTTGAAATAAACTTGTGAGATCAGTCACATCTTAGACCCAATGCAGGGTGGGCCTTATGGTATCCAAAAATCTGGATGATCAAATTTCTGTAAAATAAAGAACCATTCCAAAAGATGGCGTCCTACATGATGATGATAAGGAGAGCATGATGCCTCATCTGAAAACACCCATCAAAAAATAAATTTTGCAAATATATCAATTTGCTGATTTCGGGACACTGGGCATATCGGGACTTTGAGTATTTTAGGCATTTTGAGTTTTGGGAACTTTGAGCATTTCGTGATCTTGTATGTTTCAGAATTTTGGTTATTTCAGCATCGCAGTCATTTCCAAACGGTAGCATTTTAGGATTTTTGACATTTTGGGCATCTCGGAATTTCTGACATTTCAGGATTTTGGGCATTTCGGTTCGGTCGGTTGTGGCGGTTTCATTATTTTTTGGTCACATCATGATTTTGGTCATTTTTCTGTTCCGATTGGGGCTATTTAAGCTTATTAAAAGTAATGGGTAAGGCTTAAACTCCAGTTCCCATGGCCGATCGAAATGGTCAAGAAAAGAGTTCCAGTTCGTTACACTTTGCCCAACCAAAATGATTACTCTTCTGTAAATGATTGAGGCTGCATGAAATTATCTGCCAATCACCGTTAAACAAAGCAACGACTCGGCCTCTGCGTCACCTTTTGAATGCCTTTTGTTTTCCTTTTCTACTGTCGACCGAACATAAAGCACTCTAATCGCATAAATCGAACTGGTCGAGTGTCATTTCAGCGTTGACACACGACCACCTCATGCCCATTGAAACTCCCATTGGGTCAAAGTCGCTCGTCACATTCATATCATAGACAACTCACAACCTCTCACCTTGCTGGCGTCGTCTGCGGCCGTAACAGCAGCATCTTATGAATGGCATTCGAACTCAGTCGCACATCCCAGCTCAAGGTCTTCGCAGGTTGTTTGTTATTTTTTTGCGAAACGACTGACAACAATAGCTGCTCGTAGGCTTTGTTTTTATAACGGCGAGAACAACAAGCAAAAACAAATGAGTAGTCAAAGCAAATGTGTGTCCATGTGCTGGATAGGGTGTGCAGGCAGCCCGCTCCCTCCAGAGTGACAGGCGAACAAGAAATCCATCACCTCGTCTCGGCAGTGTCCTCGATGGACTTCATTTGCCGCTCCGGACAATGATTCGGAAACCCGTTGACTGACAATCGGTTCGGCCTGACAGCACCTCGGTTGGTTCTCCATTGAAGTTCGTCGATACCCGTGGGATATGGTTTGGGCTTGGAGTGCACGCGGACGAGAAAATAGCTCCAACCCGATAAGATCGAGTAATTAAATTTGAACATTTTGTCGGCCGTGGTGCCTGCAACAAAGTTATTGATGAAAACAAATGCAACAGGGTGGCTCAGAAATCCGCCATGAATATTCAGGTTGCAGGCAAGTAAGTCGCGGTGCGGCCGTTGAGATGAAATTTGCTCAGTTCTTGGACATTTTTCCTCCTCATCGTCGATGTCGGTGCAACTTATTGGAATTCGCTTTGATTTGCGCCGCTACCTCTGTACCTCTTGAATTGGTCAACGGCCGGCGCAGAGCTGTGCGATGGCGGGAACAGCTGCCGCCGCTGCTGTGGAACTGGCAATTGTCAGGCGCATTTCGATTGAGGCCAACTCGAAGCAGATCAATAGCTGAAGGTATTCAATTTTGCGGCCCAGCCTATGGTGGTGGGGCTCTCCATGCCGCGCAGATTGGGTACTGTAACTGCATGCATAAGACGGTTTGCCGATTTTGGAGCAAGTAACGTTCAATTCAAATTGACGTCGTCGTCGGCTTGGTTGCCTGTTCAAAACGGTCAGAAATGGGCTTGGTTTCGTGATTGTAGGCAATGAGGTGTAAATAGTAAAAGGTTCAATGAAAAGAAAACAGATACGTGTGTGTGTGGTAGTGAGAAGCAAAATTTGCCGGCGAAAGCCTTCAACAAAATGGTTTATGGTTGGGGGCTTGTTGTTAGGCCGGTGTGAGAGGCGAACGATTTACTGAACATTGCCAAAACAGGAAAGTGCAGGACAAATACGGCCAACCAATGAGAGCATCATGAGAGAGACTTTAACCAGGGAAATAGTTTAGGAGAGAATGTACCTGTTCCATAAAGTATAAAGCGCGGTTTTGTCTATACGAATTGACAGCGAAGACGTGCTTGAGCTGATCAGTCTGTTTGGCTAGAGCACAAAGAATGAATACCAGATTCATCAACATCCGCGCGCTTCAAAATGTATTCAACTTCAAGGACTAATGTAGTGGTGGGAAAGGATATCTTGGATCATTTCAGCCAATAAGGCTCGTTTTCTTCGGAATATATTTTCTAGACGTTTGCATAATGAGTCTTCGTAGCATCGGTAGCATCCTCATTTGACTTAAATTTCTGAGAAGAGAGTAATTTTATCCAGCACGTAAACAAAAACATGTCGCACGGCGCCAACTCTGAAGAGGCCATTCTATTTTCGGCGAAGAAAACAGTCTTTGTTTACTGTTTTCAGGTATTATATCCCTAACGGCGGCCATTCCATTTTCGGCTGAGAAGATAGCTGCGGCCTTGGAAAGTTCACTGTTTCGACTATTTCTTGGTATCTTGTGTGTACCAGTAGATTCATGTTTCATCGATGGTCACCAAACTATGTTGGAACTCCTTCGTATTGTACTTAAGTGGCGTCACGCCCTGCTCTGAAGTGATTTCACTTTTGTTCTTGTTTTCGGGAGTGATCAACCTCAGCACTCATCGATAGGCACTCACGCCCAATATTTCATGTGGAATCTGACCATCATGGCCATGCCTGTGGTCAACTGTCTTAGTTGTCTAGCGCAGATTGCGGACTCTTCATACGTTATCCTGTGAGATTTGTTAAGGAAAGAGTATCCAATCATCAAGGATGAAATGTTTTTGATCAACTCATGATGAAAACATAGAAATCGAAAACGGTTTGGATAAGAAATTAACTGATAAATACAAATTATACTCGTACATACATGGTTTCGTTTTTATTAAACAACACTTCATAAGTGTGGTCGCTGTGGCGTCGACCCACAAGCCGAAAGTCTAAGTTTGATGGGACACATCGCATTTTTTTACGGTACTAGCTCTTTTAAGCTGCTGACAACACCCAAAGGGTACTCATGTCTATAAAAAGCTTCTCAAATCTTGCCGTTGGGAGTCGGCAAAAACTGTAGATCCCTTCTACTCGTGAGAGAACAGTAGCAAAGCACGAGTAGTTGTTGTAGAAGCTAGGACCTGATCCTTGTGGGCTGTAGTGCCACTCAATTATTATTATTATTATTATTATTATTCATGGAAGTAATTTAAATATGCACCAACATAGAAATAAGTCAAATATGTTAAGCATGTCGTAGCTGCTGTTGAGTGGTGGACATGTAGGAATCGGCAGTAAACTGTGGGTTCCCTCTACTCTTCAGAGAGAACAGTACCATGCACAACAGGAGTTGTTAAGGAATGAAAGTAGTCCTTGGCCCCTTTTAAATAATCAAAAATTGAAAAATTAATTATTTTCTATGAATCGTACGAGATCCTGAAATGCCAAAATACGAAATTCTTAGAAAACACTTTCGCGATTGTGTATCCTTGGGATTTGAGCATTTCTGATTTTCGGGCAGTTTGGGCGTTTACAGATTTCAAGATTCTGTCCCTCTAGTTTTTTTCTCCTCTTCGAATGGCATTACACTGCCTCTTCAGCTAACTTGGTCTCTTGCCAAATCCTGCATTTAGATCTTAGAAAACGGGTTGATCGACTTTATTTATGTGAAGGTAGCAATGAATATAAGAGCCAAAAGTGTCTGATAAATGTAACGCCCGTTCCAAATAAAATTAACACTTGTGCCCGATCGCCGCTGAAATGCATACTGCGAACATTTCAGTGATCAGGATTATGCCCTCTAAAGGAATATGGACAAGAACGGAGGAGTTAGCAGCTAACGCATATAAGAGAGCCCTCGCTTGAGTGTGAGGAAACATTTTTTGTTACAAGAACAGAAGTGGGATAAATTGAAGTGGTTCGTAGACTGTTTGTTTTGATATTTTTGGTGCTGGATTGGATCTCCGGTTATGCATGTATTTACTTCAATTTTAAGTACATGCAAGTGCGATCATATAGACGACATTGACAAACTCTAAGCCATCTTTGCTTCTGAACAATAGAGTACGCTTAAAACACGGTTGAGCACGTTTATTTCTATAGGATTAAAATACTGTACATGGATATAATTTCTTTATTGAACTCAGTACTTACCGCGGTTTGCACCTCTTCCTGGCTTCGACTATCGACAACAGAATGACAAGGCCAGTTATGGTTGCCTTCGTTGGAGAGGTGGCAACCGCAGCATAAGTATTATTAAGTGATCTATGCGCTCCTAGATGGCTCATTAAGTCTAAGGGATTTTCCACAAATACTAAAAATACTCAAATACAAATTTAAAAGTTGGAAGAGCTTAGGGACAATGTTGTAAGTGCGTTAAACTTAAATTAATGTCAGTAACTATTCAAATATTAGGACGACATTTAGTCGTATAACACTTTGAATGCAACCACAAATCAAACTTTAATTTACCGCCAATTCAACGTAAATGATAAAATATCTAGAGAAAAGGCCCAAGTGCATACAAGTATAGCCACTATTCGGTATTTAGAAAATGTGGAAAGAAAGAAAAAAATCTCTTTCTTCTTTCCATGGGGCAAGAGGCCGTGTTGGGTCTGGGCCTAAACCAACATGCCTCTCCAGCTAGAAAGAATTCTCCTCAACTATCTCCAGTTTTTGACTCTAATCTGAGGTCATTCTCCACTTGTCCACTTGTGTGCGCCATCTCAACCTGGGCCCTCTTCTGTTGTGTTGTTTCAATGACTCGGATTGGAAGACTTTTGGGAGTGAACCATTGGTGTCTATACGCTCTCGTGACCTAGCCATCTTAAGCGTTGTGTCCAAAGACCCGTGAGCCATCATACAGCCTATAAAGTTCGTCGTTGAATCTCCACCTCCGGACAACATCAAGACAAACAGGACCAAAAATCGCACGCAGAACTTTTCTCTCAAAAAGACTAAGGGCTTCGTCATCCGCATTTAGTAGCTTCCAAGTTTCTGCGTCGTAAAGAAGGACTGGGATCGTCGGTTTACTATGGATTTTTCGAGAACTCTCCGTGGTTGAGAAGACTTTCCTAATAGTTGTGTGACACAACAGCCCAGGGCCTTGCTTCCTAGGGGACCTACAGTTGTTTGCCAATGAAGCAACAATTGTCAAGAGTGATTCTGCTTTTGAATCACGGAACTGATTTTCTTGTTCCAATTTACCGCGGAGCCAAGGTAGACGAAGTCCTTGACCACCTCGAAGTTTCTGCTGCCTAATGTGATACTCTATACGAGACGTCGGTGTTGTGTGTCCATCCTCGATTACAGCATATACTTGGTCCTACCCTCATTTATCGCCAAACCCGTTTTAGCCGCTTCCATCAACAATGCCAACAAGCGCTTCATTAGTTGCTCGGTGTTCGTCGGAAGATCATGCTGCATGATTTTTTCAAGAATGATGTTGAAGAAGTCATATGACAGCGCGTCGCCTTGCCTAAAACCCAAATGTCTCTGTGAGTACGTTACCGATTTTGACGAAGTAGCGAGAGTTCTCCATCGTCATCCTACACAATCTGACGAGTTTGGTAGGAATGCCAAAACTAGACATGGCACTCTATAGTTTGTCTCTATGCACGCTGTCATATGCGACCTCCATCATATTTAAAATTATAAGAATTAAAAAAAGAAACACAGTGGCTTTTACAAATCGCATTGTGAACTATTCCGTTTTAGACAGTTTTTTGACATATT
The DNA here is from genome assembly GCA_944738645.1 of Eristalinus sepulchralis. NCBI lineage: Eukaryota > Metazoa > Arthropoda > Insecta > Diptera > Syrphidae > Eristalinus > Eristalinus sepulchralis. Next base: position 30,178,430 of record OX122885.1, on the reverse strand, counting down.
GAGTCTTGGGAAAAATCCCACTGTTGCGTTGCATTTCAAATGTAATTTTCTAAACACAATTTTTCACGCTGGCATTGAGAAGTCGTTGAAAACGCCACACTTTTCGATGCAGAGAATTCTCTATATCTAGTAAACTTTTCCTAGAAACATGCTCATACATATGAAATTGAATTCCGAAAATCTGATCATGTGGCGGATGGTGTTAATGCAAAGTGATTGTAGTCAGAGTCGAAATGAATAATTCCTTCCCGCCGTCTCGTCGTCGTCAGTTCCTTGTTTAATTTGTATCCGAAGACTGTGAACAATTATTCGGTCTCGACATGTGAACGCTTGTACCGGCTGAAGACCTGACAAGTGAATACATTTGAATATCGTTCTCCTGTTTGCTTTAAATTTGAATTCGATTTTTCTCAGTCGGCAAACGCACGAATGGGATTGCGCGGATTGGGGGAAAATATTTTTCTTACTTTGCGTGTATCTTTCCTGGTACATAATTTAGCACTTGCGATTTATTCACTTGTTTGTTGTTTTAATAATTTTCGATTTGTTATTTTTTTTTCTTTTGCTTTTTGGCCTTCCCTCTCGTTTTCCGCTCCATCGGCGAGAGGGGGGGGGGGGGGGAGGGACGTTATTGAGCTTGCGAGATGGCCGGACTGATGTACGACTTAGGGAATATTTTTAGATTTTGACTTAATTTGATTTTTTTCGTTCGCTCTTCAATTGCATATACATAGTCACCAGATGAGGGACGGTCTATTTGTTTGTTTAAATTTCGGTTCAGCCATGAGACTGGTTGTTTTTTAGTTGATGAAATTTTTTGTTTGCCAAGACACGAGGTGGGTACCTCTTGATGATAGCTCTTATGCAAGTGCAAACACTGTCTGCCGAGGAATTTGTGAATTAATAGGACGCGTGGACTTAATTTTAAGAAATCATGCTCTCTACATAAATTGAAAAGCATGTACGTACGAGTACTTTTAACTTGATGTTTGGTTTATGAAATTGTTCGTAAAATAAAAAAAAATAATTTTAATGAATTTTCATTTGGCATTCTTTAAGGACCCTCAGTCCAAAGAAGGGTGTTCTTAACTGAGGTTGTACACATACGTATGAAGTGCATGAAGGTGCTCAAGATGTCTCTACTCCCTAAAGACTTAAGGTTAATATGCGTCCAACAAAACTCATGCTTAGCGCATTCGGATGTGCTGCAAGCAAATATTACGTATACGCCCCTTAGTTAAGCAACGTTTTGGTATCCCAAATGAATATCTTACATTCTTCCAAAACAATCTTATCCTGATTATGCGTATGATAGATCGAGTGATCCAGTGAAATAATTCTGGGACTGGAGCAAAGACGGTTAGGAAATCCCAAAAAGGGTTCAAACTATAACACTAAGTATTGCGAAAACGGGAAGGAAACACGTTGAAGTGATCAACCTCTCAATCATCAGAAAGATCATTTTTCAGTGGGTTTGGCTCGATGCGTGGTCTCTAACCTAATACTAAGTGGGAATCGTTCCTTCCCACTGTTCTATGTGGATCTTTCCTGATTCTTTAAAATGAGTGGCCGGGCCCGGGCCTAGTTACTGCATCAAATACTCGTGTGTTGTTGTTCTCTGTTGAAGGGACCTACAGTTCTTAGCCGACTTCGAGCGGGGGATTTGAGAAGCTTTTCACAAACAATTAGTTCTCTTTGAGTGTTGGCAGTGATTCGAAAGAGCTGGTGCCATGAAAAATGTAAGGTGTGGGTGATCTATGCCATGGTCATCTAACTCTTAACGTCCTTATAATTGAAGCTATTAAGTGACACGTTTAGATAATTGACCATGTTGGTATCATAGTCAAAAATGTCAGTTGCGAACGTGCTCATTAGGACACCTCCAACTTCCGAACTAACCTCCCTGTTCCGAGCCCAATGGACCTCTGTACATGTACATATGTATGTACCAAGCCTGTGGTCCATGAAGGGTCTGAGCCTAAGCTATAGCTACCTTCCATTCTGGACCCGGGCACGCTACTTTCAGTTGTCAAGATCAAGCTCTTTAAAGTTCGCAATCACTTGGTCTCTTTAGCGGAAGTTCGGCATTCCTCTCCTTCTTTAACCAGGAGGCTGGGATTCGAAGACCGTTTTAGCTGGAGTGTTGTTGTCCTGTCGACGGATTCTTGCCTTTTGAACTACATACACGTCTTGGTACAGTACATAGAGTCCGGTTGAGTCTTCTCCTCCATTCGCCTTCCTCGCAGACAAGACCATATATTCGTTGCAGAATTTACGTACCAAGAATCTGCTCTGCCGTTTGACTTACCGTCCAGCACTCAGCCCCGTATAAGAGTACGGGTAGGATTAGCACCTTGTAGAGCATTATCTTAGTCCTTCAAGTCAGGAGTTTCGACTCGAACCGAAATAACTCCCGTTGTCAAGTGTGGAGTTCACGTTTGCCCCGAGGTGGAAAAACTTCTTAACTTCCTCAAAGTTGGAGCTATAAATTGTAAAATTCTGACCGAGGTGTTGATTCACGGATCGGTTCTTTGTCGACAGCATATATTTTGTTTTATCCTCGTTTAGTCTAAGTCAAGCTCGTTTCGCCTGCTCTCTAATAGTTGTGAATGCTTCAACAACGACTTGCTCTGATTGACTGCTGTGAGGACTATTGATTTCTGTACGGAACGATTACTCCTTCTATGTTATTCGTAGAAACAAAACAAATGTCTTAAGGAAGGAACATATAACCACAAAACAAAACCTGAAATTACTGAGACACAGATTAGAGCGGTAATCCAATCCATTGACAGATTGGGCCAAGAGCAGGCGAATCTATTTTCGTCAAACTTCCCAAAATTGTCTCTCTTACGCCCACCGCGTAAGCCTCTAGTAGCATACAGCTTAAGCAGTAATAAATTAATAAAAAAAAAAAAAAAAAAAAAAAGTAGGTACACGATGAGGTTTCAGCACCGTCCCTCACGAACCAAAGTCCCCTTTTTGTCGTCGTACCCGCTACATGGGCCAGAAGTGCTTGAGAGGCCAATGAGGAGTCACTTTGTCGACAAAATGGATCAGAAGAACTGGGACATCCACTCCCTTGCGTAGGTCAGCAGTACCAGTGGAGTCGACAGCTTCATGTCTTCTCTTCTCAGTCTACATTCACATTTGGGTACAAACCGTAAAGCTAACGATGGTCATTTCTCCAAGGATCCGACGCAAAAAAAGTTTCGTTCAAGGCATCAAAAATCTTCTCATTTTTTTTTGTTGTCCTGCAGCTGTAATAATGGGAGTGAAGAATGATGTTTGTCTCGACAGATGGAAGAAACCTCGGTTCCAATGAGAATTTTTTGTTACATCTTCATCAGGTGTCTATGTGTTGAGATCTTATTCATTTAGAGGCAGAAAGAGGCAAACTTTTTCTTCTAGACGCAAGAGTCCGGGGAGAACTTGGGCCTCAACCAACATGCCTCACCAACTACAACGATCTCTCGCCAGCTGCGTCCAGTTGCTCACACCAAGTTGGTTGAGGTCCTCCTCAACTAGTATGCGCCATCTACATTTAGGCCGTCCTCTGTTGCATTCGGCTCGGATTCGGAGGCTTTCCGGCCCGGGCCAGACAAACTCTTTTACTTCCTTAAAACAAAAGCTGTCAGTTAGGCAATCGCAGTTTGCTATGTTGGCTATTTAAGCACGTCCAAGAGAACGTCGCGAATTATTTTCAAGAATATCTCGACTTACAGTTCTCATTGGAAAAAGTAAAAATTCAATAAATTCGAGAACAGTTGGAGGGAAAGCAAAATCTTAAGAAAAAGTGCGAACATGAGTGAAAACAAATACAAAATTTTGGTATGGTCCTCACGGAGGTAACATCCACGTAAAGAAGGCAATCAGCATAAGTAACGTCAATGCCCTGCGTCACAGTGTGGCAGCTGCCTATGGGAACTCATTTTGCTTTTGAATGCTGACACCTATAAAAATACGCAAAAAAATTGTCGCTAAGTTATGCGACATTTAAGGGATATTGACCGAAGCGTATGACTTTTACGCGCATGTGAACACTTTCTGCATTTTTAGTAGGCTGGATCAGTGCTAACGGCGGAAGGTGATGGCCACTGGAGGGCATTCAATCACGAGTTTTATTTTATCCAGACAATTCTAGTTGAATATTCCATGCAGTGGTTGTCTATTAGGGTCTAATTAGATTTAATAACTTCGCAGGGAGACAGTGATTGCTTTTCGGTGGTTGAGAATTGGCAATTCGATGTAGAAGGGGATGGGATTGGGTCTTGTGTGTTATTGTGACTTTAGGATTGAAAGTATAGGCCTTAGGCTCATTCTTCCCTCTTCGAAAAAGCTTCATTCTCTAGTGATTGCAGACGAGGAGTCTTACAATGTGTGTCCTAATCCTCTTCGGAAGTTTGACCAATTTATGTTAGGCAATGCATAACTAGTTCCATACTTTCATGATTTCTTCAAACTCCTTTTAGACTTCTTGTAAAGCGGCGAGACGAAATCCAAATCAAAGCTCATAAAAAAATAGCCATCTGAATAGTTTCTTCTTACTCGGTTTCGTAATTACCTCCCTTTTACTGTTCTACCTTTCTGAACCCATTGGTGCGATGGATACTTGCGAAGACTCATACTAGTCAAGGTCCCACGAGTAGGATCGACTACTGAAATACGAGACATTCGTAGACATCTTGGATATTTTCATGGGACTGACAGCACTCAACGAGTCCCAATGTCTATGAAACGCGTTTCAAATTTCGCTGTTCGGCATCGTCTATAAACTGTAGGTCCCCAGCCCTTGTAAGAGAACAATAGCAAAGCGAGTAGTTCCTGAGGAGAAGGCGCTTGTTACCTGCGGGCTGCAGTGCCACCCACATTTTTATCACCATTTCCTATCAAAATTTCCCAACGCAAGCTCCTTTTGTACTAGTAAGCTGGTTTCCCTAGTTCCTCCCGCCCTTAAGTCATTTCCCCAATCTCTGAAACCACCTTTTAGACCATATGACTTGTGAATCTTAAGGTAATCTGAACACAAGTGCACGTAGCTCACTTTTTTCTTAGAAAGAACGTAACGCCCCTCATTAGAAATTTTGAGTTTCAAAAAGCATTCCTATTCTCTTCCACTTCCAATCACAGATCATGCGCGTTGGTTTTCAGAATTTCTGTTTGTCAAGATTGCGAAATATTTTCACTGTCCAGCCTAGACACAACCGAAAAATTGTTGTGACGCTGATCTCACTAGCTTGATAGTCTCCGCTTGTATAAACAGCAGTGTGTTACATAAGCGCACTGCCTTGGAATATCTTTCCGTAGTTTGAATCTAATTTCGAGCATGTCACGTTTTTGCTTCACGTGTTCGAATTTGAGTTTCTCTCGCCGCCGCTTAACGAGTCGATACAGACAGTGATAGCATTATTTCCTAATTTGAATACGGAATTTGTACTGAGTGTATGAAAATAGGTATTTATGCTTGTTTTCGTTTAAAAATAGAAAAGCTCTATCTCTAGTTGAATTTACATAACAAACCTTGAGGAGCTCGTGGGTTCGGCCTTAGAGCATTTAGCGTTTTAACTCAATCAATGGGAGATTCGGAGTCTTGTTATTGAAGTGCACATCATTTGGCAACACTATGCTTATGGCCAAGTAAGTGGGATCTATGACAGACAAATTGAATCTTAACATGCAAGTTTTATAAATTTATTAAAATCTCAATAGTGTGTTTAAATAGTCAAGGGATTGATTCCATTACCCGGCAGGTCGTTGGGGAAATGGAAGCGTTTTTATCATTCATCGAGAAACCAATTTTTTTAAGGTTTCGTTTTCAAAAAAGTGAAGGATGTGTAGCTTTGCTGCGTTTGTTAGTCGGTCCTTCTGTCATGACTGTCTTGATTTTCATATCTCCTGCATATATGTTTGATATAAAACAATTTTCATGAAGCTTCTTTTATACAGGGTGGACTAAAATGCAAAAAAAAGTTTGCCATTACATTGTGGCCTTATAAGTAAAAATTAATGTAAAAATTAATGTCCATAATTGATGAATGGGACAGAATGCGTTTTTGCGTACTCTGTCACTCCATCCCCGAAAGACCCTGTTATTGGTTTCGAGCTGTAACTTTCGAATGGCTGACCGCACTTTCTTGAATCGTTTCCGGATTGTTGGTCCATTACTATTCCCCAATTTTTAAAAGTCCAAAACGGTGGGATCACAAATCCGATGCTGCCTATTGACATCGCGAAGATACAGCACCGTGCAGCACTCAAAATGGCTTAAGAGTAAAGTGACTCAAGTCAGTTCATGGAGTTATGCTACGGACGTTCTGTGAAGATATCGAGTGTCAACCATCCATCCCCTCTCGTTTGTAGTTTCTACACCAATGTACCAACAAAATTGCAAAAAAAACTCAAAATATTATACTCGGCGGGAATTTTTAGTTAAACTTGTTTCGGATCATACACTTTAGCCTTAATTTAAAAGTCGTGAATCCTGGGCAAAGAACAACTTCGAAACAAGAAAACACTACAAATCAATCATAAATTGAAACCATCGGAAACTACATTCTTTGAAAATTTAATTAAAAATTTCGCCAAGAAAAAAAAATAATGTTATTGTTTTAGCTTAGTCATACCAATGGTGGTGATATTGCGCATACAGAGTTAGCTTTGACCATTTAAAAAAAAGTTCGTAACCACCAATAGTTGCAATGAGGGGTGATCGTGCATAATGTTCGTGCTGGGAGCACCAGAGAATGACCTCAACCACCTTGGTGTGCGCAATTGAAGGCAGCTGGCAACCCCCTGGGTGTTGTTAGCAACTCGAAAGAGATGGTGCCGTGAAAAGTGCGAAGTGTTCAGAACCGGAATCGAACCTGAGACCTTCGGCATATGAGTTGATGCACTTACTCACCAGCTACGGCAGTCACATAACAATATTAAGGCTTATGGAAAACTAGCTAAAGATAGGTTGTGTGTTTCTTGAGTTTTCGTAGTTTCTTTTCATTCGATTTTGCTGGTCTGAATATCGAAAACCACTAACCTGCCTGGGTCAAGTGAACACGTGTTAAAAAGGGCAAATGTCGGGCTACATTTTTTTGAAGACCGATGTGTAATTTGTTGCGACGAATTTTTACAGCTGTGTGTAAGTATCGGACCCAGGTTTGTTCGATTCCATTCTGGAATTAATGTTGCAAAAGATTCACCTTGCACTAGTCGCCCCGAGACTGAAAAAATCAACGAAATATTCCAACTGATGGAGCAAGACCTTCAGGAAACTTTCAGGAGATACCGGAAGCACGAAGCATCAACAACACAGTCACACAGTCTACGAGTAAACCGAGCAGACTCCTCAAAGAAGTTCGGTGTTTGGGTGTCGCGTAACATCAGTCAAACGCTGCTGAAAAGTAACAATATGGAACCATTTGTGCAGGGATACGAGAATATCCAATGCAAGCCATCATCATCAGCACAAATGACTTCGGAGCTTAAACGATGAACGTCCTGGGCAGCCAAAAGGTTTGAAGATGAAGATTGCTGCAAACATCAGAAGAGCTCGTAGACCCAATAGAAAAGCGCGAAAAGGTCAATTCGATGATCTACTGCCGACAATGGTTTTGAATGGAGCAATTAGGAAAGAGCAACTAGAATTGATCCACAGAAAGGGAGTTGTCGTGCTTCATAGCAGGCACACATTTTTGCAGCAGTTTAGTCAGCCAGCTGTTTCCTTCTCTGTAGAACTCTCTTAACGGCGAAACAAGTGTTTGACCGAAGATCCACTAAAAATCACTTACCGAAGCTTTACGCAAGTAAAATACAGAAATTCAACTTCTTCAGTCCGGGGTGGACCTGGGCTTGATACAACGTGCCTCTCCAGCTTGAACGATCTCTCGTCAGCTGCCTCCAGTTGAGTTCTCCAAGTTGTCCAACCAACGCCATCCTCAATTGCTTTGTCCCAATGACTCAGATCCGAAGACTTTTCGGGCCGAAAAAGTGGTGTCCATTCGCTCTGCATGGCCTACCGCTTGTGATGTATTGTGTCCGAAGACGTTTGACAAGGCTCATGTGGCCGTACAGTCCATAAAGTTCGTAGTTCAACCATCTCTCTCAGATGTCATCAACGCAAACAGAGCCAAAAATCACAAGCAGAGGAAGGCTGGAGCCTTCCTCATCCACTTTTCAATGTCAAAATTTCATTGGCCCAGTTACACAAAGCCAGCTTAGTTCTTTAGTCAATCGTCTCTTAATCGAAGAAGAGTTTGGATTCGAAAGTGTACCAAGAAACCTCGTAGACTTTCCTACTACAATGAGTTTCAAGCTATGTTCTGGGCCTGACATCGACTTGAACTTCAAGCTGCTGCTTTACTTAGCCCTTGAACCGTATACATACCTACGTCCACATCCCGGGTAGACGTCGCTGTATCGGCTAACTCTAGGTTATTTACTTCAGGCAACACACAGGCGTTTAGCTTCAACCATTCGGATTTATTTTTCGCTATGCAATGAAATCATACTCCAGCGATCCAGAAGATTATTTCAATCGAAACACAAATAAACACAAACCGGAAAAAAGAAAGAATCGCGAAACTGTTCACGAAGCACTCTCTGTAGACATCTAGCCTCAACCCAAAGCAACGAGCCAGCCACACAACACCAAAATAAAATGAACAAATCTAAATAAATCTTGTGATGATTTTCTGATGGGGTATTTTCATTATCTTCCACTCTGCTCGCACCACGCATCCATCCAGTCCATTGGGACACTGATTTCGACGCGCATCATCACTCCGCGCTGCTCGGATTAAGTGCTGGTGTGTTTCTCTTGACCAGAAAAATTCATTGTTTTATATGAAATCTGTGCCGCAGCCACATATGTGTACATAGCCAGATGTGCCGGATGGGAAACGATGGAATAAAAAAAACTACGGAATACCTAACGTACACATGTCGTTCAACCGAAACTTATGCTCACAAAGCTCTTCGAGCCTACGCCACAGCCACGTTTGTACATGTGTGTGCCTGTGTGCCCACTATGTATCCCTCGGGTGACAAAGAACTCATTAGTTTATTAAAAGAAATTTATGAGTTCTTCTTCAGATTTGGTTATTCTCTCGCGATTGTTGTTGTAGCGACGAGCGAAAGAAAAAAATCCGAAAATTCGTTACGACGCATGAAAAATTATGCTTAAATGTTCAAACGATTTGTCCGTCTCCCGTTCGGATGGTTCGATTTAAATATTCATTACAAATCAATTCCGGCGAACGGCACACAATTTGTTATTAATTCGTTTTGTGTAGTTTTTAGTTTTATGCTTATTTAATCGTAGGAAGGCATCTTTTTTCTATTTTTAGAAATTATGGTTTCGTTTTGGTTTTTACGCGCATACCGCTCTGCTATTCGATGGATGTGAGGCTGGGGTTTGCCGTATAAGGTCGAATTTGTTTTGGCTATGCGTCGTGAATGGGAAGCGCGTGGATGTGTTGTAAAAGTGATGGTGTCGACGTGGTGTGCACTAACGCGAATGAAATTGGTTCTTGGGGACAGTGGAAGTGAAAAAACTGATTTATGGTGTTGAAAATGTTTTCCAGTTCGAACGTTTAGAAAACTAAGCACAACCTACGCAATTTTTTCCGAAAACTTTCCACCAACTAATTGGCAACTACTTTGAGCGGAATGGCTGATATAGATCGATATTAATTGCTCTCGCCAAAGAGGCGTTTGATGTTGTAATTGCTGTGAGAAGGAAAATTCATAATTGATGTTGCGAATGAAAGCATGAATGAAACGTGGGGCTGTCTGTACGAGCCTCAGATTTATGAATGAACTTGAACACGGCTCTTTGGGTTGTTTTTAACAGCCTTTAGCTCTGCATGGAAAAACATTTCATGAATGAATAAGCAGTCGGCGCTTTTTGTTTAGCGTCACTTTATAAAAGCTGCAAAACATAGAGACTTAATCAATAAGCACACTTTTGATTCGACGATTGACTTTTTCACACATTTGTGCAGCTATTCACATGTTCATAGCAGGCCTTAACACATCCGGTGGCAGTCCGAATCCAAAGTGGTAGTGGCGTGAAAAAATGCAAGGTGTCCCATCCGGGAATCGAACCTAGACTTTCTGCGCGGCGGTCGACGCACTTACCACTACGCCACGGTGACCACTTCAAGGACACTGCAAAGTAGAAAATAAAAAATTCAGCAAGTGTATGGCCACAAGAGCACTTTCCAGAGCCCGGCTGGTATCAGCCATTTGTAGGTCGTCTGACAAAAAACTTAGACGTTCGTCTAAGGTTTTGCAAGGAAGACAAATGTGCGACCATAGATGACTTGAAAGGAATAGTCTAGTCCGACCATACGAACATTAACAATTTTTAGTCAAATGGAAAGGAAAACTTTTGACATCGTTCACAAGATCATTTTTCACGAACATTAGGTTAAAGAAACTGTTGCATACGGTGGTGTTAAAGCCCATTTGTGGGAATCATTGCTGGCAACTCTGCTAGAATTAATGGATAACGAGGCATATCCTGAGTCTTGAACAGGATTGAGTACCAAAACACAATATAGACGATGATGCAATCAGGCTAAAACCACAATTTGCACACAATCGATAGTTTGTGACCGTTAGAGAAAATGAGAATACGCCATGCAATTTGCACGAAGCATGGCTTAAATTGATGAATGAGTGGCAACGTACCCCTCATAAGCAAAGAGCTCTGAGCAAAGTACTAAGAAAGTGGCAAAACACTAGGCTAATCCAAAAACGTGTTAAGGAAAAGGAATAAACACGTTTCAACTGTGATTTTTTTGGTTTGATTAAAAAATTTTTTTACTCTTAATTGAAACAAAAAATTGGGTCCTGCTTCAGTCTACCAGGGCTTACATCCAAGCTTCTTCTGTTCTTACTCTTCTTTCTCGACTAGAGGGGACATACATTCTACTTCCGACCACGAATGGCAAACTTTTCAAAGGCAATTGGAACTCGTTGAATGTCGACAACTGAAAAGGGTTTAAATTGAAGCTGGATCCTTCAGTTAACGCATTTATTCAATAGGCGGTTCCTCTAGAAAATAATATGTTAAAATAAATAAGGAAATCTTAATGGGGCATGCATAAATGTGAGATAAAAGATTTCGAAAAATTCTAAATTCACTTAATTGGTCTGGCTGGCCATGTTTTCATTCAATATAATAATTTGACTTCAGACAATTAAGCCTCTTCTTTATACTTGCCGCAGTCAGAGCCATGTTCTTGACATTAACTTGGACGGACATGCTAGCTTAGAAGCGCTCAAATTGGAAAGAAGTCCTTACCATCCCATTGCATGATTTTATGAATTTTTGCACCTCGATCTGATGAAATTATATTCAAGGCATGGGTGAGAACGTCTATAACAAGTTACCAAGTTATCGGTCAAATGGTCAAGTAGAAATCTCAGTATGTAGAGACCATAAATGAGAGGAACAAGAAAAACTGTAACTTGTCTTTGACACCAGACTCCACCTGCCTAACTTAGTGACTTCTTTAGCTCCCTAAAAAGTAATCGAATTCTATTCTCAACTCAAAAGTACGTGACCTGTGAAAAATTGTCTCATCTCTATCACCTTAAAGTTATTCAAGTGTTTTGCAAAAAAATCATGAATTTGCATTTTGATAAGCTTTGTCACTGGAATTCCGCCTAGGGAGGTAAACTTGAGGATAAGTTGCGTGCAGTATGAAGATAACTAGCACCCAACTCAATCGACGTAAAACACTGCGTGTCTCTACTTTGTATCTAAGTTGAGGCTATCAGTACTGTGAAAAGGAGATGTGTGCTCTGTGAAAAGTACTCATTTGCTAATGCTTACCCCATCACAGTTTGTGTACAGAGGTTGAACTATTATCAGCCGAGTACTTCCACAGAACACCAAATAAATCGAATCGAAGAACAGCCTTTTTGAAATCTATACAACAGGTGTCATCTCCAGCATTCTCAAGATCAATTCTTAGACGGAAAATGTAGTCAGCCGAAAGTTAATTTGTACGGCTTATCCGCTCTTCTGGATTTGAGCATGCCTCTTGACTATCTTACCTGTGAAACCTAGTCCTATCCTATCCCTGTCCACCATTAGTGAATTGCCGCTCGTGCCCCAAGAACCGAGGGAGTAATTCTGCACTTTATTTCAGTACTGATAGTGCTGCCTCTATCAATTGCAGACAAAGACGAATTCTTCGACAACCTTGAAGTTATTCCTGCCACTTGTAACAAACTTTCTGAGATGTCGAAGTGTTGCCCTAATTAACCGCCGAATCTGTTTCTATGGCATTTACCTCCGCCTTATGAGCGGTTCACTAAGGTCGCTCAATCATGTCCAGCGTCGTCGACCAGCAAATTGAAAGATTGTGGCTCTTCTCAAGACTGGTGTTGAAAAAGGAGTTCTGAGACATCCAGTAGCCACAAAGCTGTCAGGCAAAAATAAAAGCAATGATTTTTGTATAGAGACGCAATTATTGTCCAACAGTCCTGCATTTGCACATTTATGACCTCGAACGGTATCTGCCCTTCACATGTACAGCGGAATGCTTGGCCGTACAAAACAGAAATGGCAAACTAGATGATCGAGGTAAAAAAAATCATAAAATTATGACTTCAACGAGGCATCCTGAATTGTGACAGTTTAAAAGTACTCCCAAGAGGAAATGTGGAAAACATGGTAATTAGCCTCACAATATGACCCAAGCAAATCAAAGCAATGTTTTCCAAGAAGCTCCGTGCTCCAAAAATGACATCTTAACTGTTTTCTCTGCTTGTTGTTTAATCAAATTTGAAATATTGTTCCATTCAAAAATCTAGAGTTGGCGTTAAATTAAGAGTTCGTGTATTCGCGTTTATTACCTACATCAATGGTGACGAATAATACTCCTGCTTTCAGAGTTCAAGGCTTTTTTTTCAAAAAGTGACGAGGTGACGAAGATTCTCAAGGTTACGTCCTAAGGAAAGGACTAAAAACCTCCAACGAATAGACATCGGAAAACAAAAAAACATGAGCCAAACATATCCGCCTTCCATAGTCACCCACAATCTCTCACAATGCAACACTGACACCAAGTAAATCATAACCAAATCCCTTAATCATACTCTCCTTTGTCTCTGAGTTCATGAGACTCAGCGTGCAATTGCGAAAGTCCTTGTTGAAACATTCCACGCTTTGATCATCTTCCGAGACCAGTTGCCGACAAAAGTCGCCATAATTTTAAAAACACACTCACGTGTGACAGGTTGCCAACACCACGATGATCACGATTGCTGCCGCAACAGCATACGCATAAGACGGCAACAGGGCGGCGACGCCGGCATGTGATCATTCCATTAGGTATGTGCCATCGAACACGGGAAAGCATCCATCACAACTGGGACGCATTAAACGGCCATTTTTCATTGTAGCGCCCTCTTGTTCCGGTCCTGCCCAGACAATCGATCAGTCGAGACACTCATCGCCCCATTAGTACCCCAAAGGCCAGCGCCAGTTATTCACTTCCAATTAAACGCCACACACAATCCGCAGTCACGTGCGGTCCTCCGATAAGGGCGGCATTTGACTCCAGATTAATCGCTCGTCCTGCTCCATATATTACGGCCGCTGGCTACTTTATATTTAGCTGACGCGCATTCTGTTTGTTTTTTAGAGCTTCAGTCAAATGAGCATGACGGTTGACAATTTGTTTGGGTGACGGGCGATCATCTGTGACGTGAGGCAGCAAAAAAATACAAACTGTCAGCCGCGAATGGATGCGATGATCGGGCGCGATTAAATTGTCATGTCGTGGCCGTTTTGTTAGCCGTCAGTGTTATTGTCACTAATGACAGTGTTTACGGCAGAAAGGAGAGCTAAATGGCATCGGAGGGGGAATTGTGGAAAAAAAAAACCAAAGCAAAACGATCGCCGATCGCCCTTTCGCGATATGCTCAGGGGTTCCTGTTCGGGCCGCGGGCGCCGTATATCATGGCGAAATTCTAATGTTAATTTGTGTTTTGACAGGGCGTGCTATGGGAATGTCAGCGGGAAAAATGTCCATGAATAATGGCGCAGCGATCGCGTTCTGATCGCACTCAGTGATCGCGGTTGACCTTTTTTTTGCTGGTGTGTCTCCCGCCAAGGGGACAGACAGAACAGAAAAATGATTTATTGCGATACGGGCCGTTTGTTTGGAATTTTGCGGTTCGGTTTTATTTGATTTGAAAATAATTAAGCGGTCAGTTTTAATTACACATGGGAGCTTGTCGATTGATGAGGGTGACCTGTGTCGCGTTTGCGGTTACAGTGGCAGGTGAGGAAAGGGTGATTTGAAGAGAGATTTAATTTTTTGGCAGCTCACTTAATGTATTGGAAGAGAACTGTGTCCCTTATGAAGTGATGTGATTGGTCAAGACATTAAGCGCCTTTTATAGAATCGTCCAAGCAGAGGAGTAATTGGTTAGTAAGTGGTAAGCTTTGATTTGGGCTTCAAAACAGATCATTTTTGAGAAAAGCGGTCTGAAATTGAATTTATAACGTTTGGGCCACTCTGAACCGCCTTGATATTTTTCCCAATTCACCTGACTCGAATTCGGGCACGAAATCAAGAAAAATCAATCGTTTCGTATTACCGCTGTGACAAGGTGTGGTGATGTTAGAATTGGCAAATATAGGTTTCTTTAATAAATTGGGTAGAGTTCGGTATGCACGGCAAGGTCTTCTTCATATGGTGTAACAGTCCGAGGTGGACCTGGGTCTCAACTAACAAGCCCCTCCAGCTGTCAAAATCTTTAACCAGCTGCTTCCAGTTTCACACTTCAAGGTAGATATACTTCTTCGTCTGTTTGCGCTTTCAGATCGGTGGGCGTCCTCGATTGCACTATCCTACTGGTTGAGAGTAAGAGACTCTTCGGGCTAGAGCAGGGTTGTCCTTGCGCTCTATATTGGTCGGCCATCTTACGAGTAGTCATTGGAGCCGTAGACATCTGGCTAGGCTCATGTAACGCGTAAAGTTCCAATCGGAGTCGAACCATCAACGCAAACAAGGCCAAATAATGAACGTAGCACTTTTCTTTCGATAAGACCAATGGCTTCTTCATGTGCTTTCCACATTGTCCAGCAATATTCTGTGCAATAGAGCAGGACAAGGATGATCTAGGTGTTCTATGATGTTCACTTGGTCCTTCAAGAGAATGTTTTACTAATCGATTGCCTCTTGTGTCCAAAGAAACAGCAGTTGGCAAAAGTTTTTCGACGTTTCATCTCGGTGCTGAAGTTCTTTGTACCGTTTCTCTTTTAACCGAGGTAGACGAAGTCCTTTTCTACCTTAAAGTTAAAGCTGCCTTATGTAACGTTCTGTTCAATTTATCCAAATTGTGCATCCTTTCTTAATTACAGCATATACTTCATTTTGCACTCTTTCACCATTAAACATCGCATCGATACCAGGAACATCTTCGTTGGCGGCTAGCTGTGTTCTACCAACCGCACCAATGTCGTCGGGCGTCAATGAAATCATTGACGGTAAGTTCTAAAGGCCGCCGAAAAGTGGGGAAAAATTTGTGAAAAGTTCTGAATATATTTTCCAAACTTTTTGACCCTTTTAAAACTTATTCTCTAGAGGTCTGAATTGTTTTTCATTCAAAGCTTTTCTTCGTGAAAAACTATCTGAAACACATTTTTTTCAAATTTGGATCTTCAATTATAATTCAGCTTAAAAAGCTGGAAAGAAACCCTTAAGCTAATTTTAAAAAAATTTAGCACCATACTTTTGTGCTCGTTAAAATTTGGCTTCGACTATTCCGGTCAAGTTTAGCATCCGTATTGCTAACAAAAATACAGGGACGACACAGGGAAGATGTCTTCGAAACATCCTTAGTGTTTATTGGCCTAGTCGACTACCCTGTAAAAAGCTTCAAAGGGAAACGAGTCATGAGCGCATTGACTCATTTATTCGAAGACATAAGTATATGGCAGTGGATTGGCCAGACACTTCCAAGAAGTTAGCGACTGTATTGCAAGTCATGAAATGCAGTGGCACCCGCTGACACAAGATGTTTTACGAGCTGGATGACCGAGAAACACATGGCGTAAGAAATCAGCGCCACTTCGAAAGAGTTGAAGGGAATCATACACGATGGTGCGAAGGGGTAGTCAACGCCCTATCTCCCGGAAGAGATCACCCACGAACGTAACAAGTCGTGATCGTCATACTGACATAAACTTTAACGTAAGTTAGGAGTGGGATGCATTTTTGCAACTCCACGGATATATTTACTCGAATGGCATCCCGCTAGCACAACCCTCGTCAACAATGATGCTTACCGATGACTGACTCGATCTTCTGGGCGGTGTAGTTTTGGTGAAAAAGGATTTGGGTGCAGCTCTGTCTTTTGACAAACTGACATGCTTAAGACGGTAGACTAGTCTAGGATGATCCCTTCCAATACAAAGGGGTGTAGTTCTTAGAAGGAGGAACTCTTACACTCACGAAAGAGTTGTTACAAGTTCAGAAAGCTTGTAACCTCTGACTGTGTTCTTCCCAATGATTCAAAATTGAATAGCAATGATTCCCGCAGTGATACTCTTGAAACGACTAATTTTTAAGTCAAGGTCTTAGTAAACTTTTCATTAAGAATGAATTATCTATTTTTTTTTTATTTGCAAACAGTGAAAAAACACATAATTGTACTTGCAAATAAATCACTTTTCTCTAGCCCCCCCTGTGACATGAGAGTCAGCAGGCCCGAGTGAGCATCAAGTTCAATTTGATCTCACAGCCAAAACGATGACCTTGTCGACAATTTACTCAGCCAGGTGGCAAGAGTCATTTGCAAAACAAAACTTGTCTGTATGAGATGGTCATCATTTTGCGAACAGCGCAGCCAACCGATTCAACGACCCGTGCAATTTATTCAAATAAATGCAGCTCCATACGCAGAGTGGCGTGTAAACGGCCACTTTCAATTCCATCAACTGTAATCGTTTCATTTTGGCCATTTTTTTCAATTTCCCGATTGATCATCTACCCTTCGGAGCTTCATGTGTGACCAGCCACCAAATCAAAACAACACCCCTCATCGCCAAGTCCCTCTCCCAACCAACGCCCCCGTCCGATGCCTGCCTAATGTAAAATTACAATATGAACTGTAGCCCGGTGATAAGTATCGACAGCCGCAGTGCTGTAGTTTCAGATGGCTGTTGCTGTGAGAGACAAAAATGAAACGAAAACAAACGTTTTTTTTCCACAATTTTTGTTGAGTAAATAAATGAATCCAAATTAGCCGTGTAGTTCGGTCGCATTTCGTGCGGTCGAGTGGACGCATTGTCTGGTCAGTCGATCTCGTCGCCTTCGTCGGCTGGAGTTCATGATTTTGATTGCCTACTTCTTAGGTGGAGGTCTGCGGAGGCACACTTTTCACGAGATCCAAGCCCATGAACTGCTTGGAAACTTTTTGGAGGGGATCTCGGGCAATTTTCGTGCGGTGACACATTGGTCGCGGGGGCATCGGAGTGCGTATTGAAATAAGACTAGACTGGACCGGTACCGAATGAGGAAATATTATTTTATGACTACGCTAAGTATACAATTCAAGCACCCACGTTGAGAGCGCAGCGCTGCCTGAGTGTGGAAGGTGCCACACGGTATGCAGAGCAGTGTACGTGGGCCGAACGAATGACAATCGGATTGGGTAATGGTGCAGCAATGTACATTTGTGAGTGAAATCTGGAACATGAATTTTAATTGAATATCACTTTCTGGAATTTCTTGTGTTGTAACCGTGCGCTATGATTGAGTGCGTTGGGTAGGATAAGTCTGTGGGGTCGTGTTATGTTGAATCGTGATGATTACGGCAAGGCATCATAAGCAATTTCTTAGACTCTAGCAAGTTGGATGAAGCCGTAATGAAGAGAGGGGTGTCTAAAGAATCGATCATACACACTAAAATGATCAAGGTGTTCAATTACTAGTTATATCAGACAATATCGGCCTGTGGGTCCAAATTGCCATTACATCGGATTGTGATGGCGAATACTTAGTATCGCCAGTTGGACTGATAGTCCCAAACTAGTTCCAAAATATTTCCTTTGCCGAACAGCCGAGCAACACTGATGTCAGCACTCCAACAGTTAAATTCTCGTTTGAAGGCTCAACTAGAAGCCAGACATCACGTCAAGGCCACTATTGCCTTGTGGACCTGTCATGAGTTTTAAGAGGGGCCTCAGACAATGTATGAGTCACAACACCTACACCATTAAAAATGCGTAGTTTACGAAAACGGATACTGATTATGGTAAAATAGCAGCGGAGTAGCTGATTCCTTTTTGATCTGATGATTTTGATGTCTGAAATGCACTTCACACTGGACAACCAATCACAGGTCAAAGAAGGATAATACCATTCAACAGCTGTGAAGACGTCATCGCTAGAGCATCTGGCTCTCATCACTATACAGTCGCTTGGAAAAAATTAATCGTGAAAACTGAATAGACACCAGTATTTATTTGCGGCTCAAAATTGATGTATTTCTGAATCAAAGCGATTAGAACACTTAGTTTTAAATTATTTTTCAGTATCCAACGACGTTTTCTTACATTTTTTTATAACTGAATGGCATTTTTTATATCAGTGACTGCTTCAGGCGTCTTCGGCAACTACTCACCTTGTGCATGTTATTGCTCTCGCACAAGTATAGGTGACTTACAATTTGCAAGCAACTAAGTTTGAGAAACATTTCTTAGACAATCAGTACTCCTTAGATTGTTGACAGAAACGCGGTGAAAAAGTGCGAGATGCTTAATTCCGAAATCGGATATGGGACCAAAGAAAAATAAAGTGTAGAGTCTTCCGATTTTTCATTCACTCTTTGAAAGTACAAGAATACTTCCTTCTTTCCTTCTTCATCTTCTTCTTTTTCATACAGTCGATGTTGGATCTGTGTGTCAACCAGAAAGCCTCCCCCTTTTTGCTCCACTTGTATGCACCAATCGATCCATGGATATCCTCTATTTAGTTCCCCAGAATCTTCAACCTGCAGCAGTGTTATCAATGCACTCTACTTGGTCTAGTGATCTTAAGTGTTGGGTGCCTGGCTAGGCTCATATCGCTGTACTGCCATCAGTTTCTGTTCCAAAAGCCACCAAAAAAGGCTTAAGATTAAGCACAGAGAGGCTTCTTCAGCTTCTTCATCTGCTCTTGACACTTTTCAGGCTTTTGGGCAATAGAGCAGGACAGGGATCAAAGTGTTATAAGATGTTAACTTGGTTCTTCAACTAGAATGCTCTACTACTCAATTTCATCATGAGTCCAAAAAAACAGCGCTTGGCCAGAATAATTCTACTCTTGATCTCGGTACTGATGTTATTGTCCCTTCTTACTCCAGAGCCGAGGTGTCTGCCTAATGTGACTAACTTTTCGATGTTGTTCATCCTTCCTCCATGACAGCGTATACTTGTTTTGCCCCCGTTCACCATTAAGCCCTTTTTGGCCGCCTCTAACTCGATACCAACAAACGCTTCATTGACAGCTCCTTTTGTTCGACCAACCACTTATACTGGCAATTGTATGGATTTCTGAAAGATCGTGCCCCTGGTGTTACCTTGTAAGCTACACACAATCTTCTCAAGAATGATGTTGGAGTAGTTAAATGACAGCGCATCGCCTTGTCTAACACATTTTTTGACAAAGAAGGTCTCGTCGAGTTGGAAATGGGCCTTTACGGAGCAGCGAGAATTCTTTATCATTGTCCTGCTCAGCCTGCCGAAATTGGAAATTGGCGTTGTATAGCTCATCTCTATGTGCGCTGTCCAATGCGGCATAAAAATCGACAAGTAGGAGGTGAGTGAACATTTTCTGAGTTTTTTTTTTCAGGATCTGCCCCATGTGAATATATGGTCAATGGTGAACTACCCCTGCCTGAAACCACACTGATAATTACGTACCAGGTTATTGAACAGATTCAGGCGCTCACACAAAACGGCAAAAACGATCGTATGCGAGGAGTCTTATTCCTCGGTAGTTGGTATAGTTGAAAGGATCTCCTTTTTTGTGAATCGGGCAAATAATACTGAGATTCTATTCGTCAGGCATACTTTTCGTCGACCATATTAGACAAATTAAGTAAGTGCTTCGATCCACACGCAGAAGGTCTAGGTTCGATTCCCGGACGGGACACCTCGCATTTTTGCACGGCACCACCGCTTTCGAGTTGCTGACAACATTCAAAGAGTATCAATTGTCTATGAAAAGCTTCTCAAGTCTAGATGTTCGGAATCGGCCAAAATCTGTAGGTCCCTTCTTCTCGTACTCGTGAGAGAACAGTAGCACGCACAACACGGGTAGTTGTTGTAAAAGCGAGGCCCTGGTCCTTGTGGGCTGTCTCTTATCGCCATGGACACACCCACTTATCTGATGAAGATAGTCAGGTACTAGTTTACAAACGAGGAGACTTATGTCTAACACAGAAGATGGCGTAAAATTCTACAACATAACTCCAGGAGTTCCGCCGGAGCAATCCTTGGACCTCTCCTGTGGAATATAATGTATGATGGCGTTCTACGAATAGCGCTTCCAGATAGAGTGAACAAATTCGGCTTTACTGACTATATCGCCGTTGTCACTTTGTCAAAACAAATAGAGGACGTAGAGGTTGTTACGAATACAGCAATCGCAAATGTGAAAGAGTCCCTCGAAAATGACGCTCTGGAACTTGCGGCACAAAAAACCAGTTGGCCCCAGGCAGCGCTAATCACCAGTGGCAAGAAGGTGGAACATGCCAACTTCACAGTCGGAGTCCAGACAAGTAGGTCCAATGAATGCGACAAGGAGGTTCAAGAAGTGCGTAAAGTACCTAGGAATCATGTTGAACAACAGTCTCTTCTTCAGGGATGAGCAAGTATGAAAGCAATAAGGCATCACTTGTACAAGAAGCACTCTCTTGAAGTAATCCAAATATTGATGGACCCGGTTATACACGCAGAATCCTGCTTTCACGGGTAGTCAGTTCTGTTCGCTTCGTTTTGGGCTAAATCACTCACTTAAGGGCGATTGAAAAATATGATGACGTCACCGTACAGACTCCGTGCAATGCGGACTATCAGCGGTTTTAGGACTAATTCTGATGAGGCGGTGTGCGTCATAGCAGGAATGCTACTTATAGACATTCTTGCAGACGACCTACTGTTGGTGTACCACCCAAGAACCCCGGACAGGTACCAAGCCAAACTTACGAAAGTAGAAGAACGAACAGCATCCATAGCAATGTGCCAAGTCAGATGGGATGTCTCCACGTAAAGATATATGGACGCATATGCTCATCCCCATCATCAAGACCATCATCGAGACCTGGACCATCATGGATCTGAGCTAGATCACAGTTCCTTTCTGGGCACGGCGGCTACCAGGTTTGGGCACAACGACTGGGGAAGAGCACCACATCTTTGGGCTCATCCCAAAAAAGAAATGTGCTCTATCAGCTCAACCCCAGCTACTTTAAAGGCCCCTACAGGCAGCGCATGTGCACCATCAGCCGTATTCGACTTAGTCTTGGTATAGCTAGATAGACTTAGTTTAGGCCGACCGGATGCAATACTTTTCGTCCATTGTTTGTAGTGGAATATTCTGCCTGACGGCTATATTTGTGTCCTTATTGCCATTGAACCGTCCTTTGAAATAAAGCGAAATAAAGAAGTGAACATGAATTGTAGAGCTCCTTGTTCACTGACTGTTGTATACCTCTGAAAGTTGTCTAGAGCCACGTGTTCTCAAAATTTCTTTCAGAAAAGTGAAACTAGACAAAGCCAACCAAAACAGAACGTCCCTTACTGCCAATAGGCAATAACTGCAGTCCCCCGAATGACCCACATGTCAACCACAATCGCAAACAGGAACCCCATGCACCGTGTGGGTAAACACAGCCCCCCGTGTTCAGTTCCATTATTAGCCTATTATTTCAAACTTCACGTACCCGCTGTGCGCCAACCATTAGGCGAACAACAAAAACAATGAACAAACGACATTATTACTCGTCAAAAGTTGTAGAAAAAAAATCCACCAACAACACACACGCTGTTTGCACAATTATTACGTATACGACGCAGATACTGGGACGTACCGAGAGTCGGCCCAGTCAACTTGGGTAAATAGTATCATTTGCCTATTGCGTTAGGGATACGTTCGCTGTCTTTGATTTGCGATAGACTCTCAGCCCTGCACTGCACACGCTCACATTGGCGGCTTGAAGCGTGAGTAGGAGAGAGGCGAGAAAAAAAACGTTTCAGAACAGACGAACGTCTTATGCAACCGGCCACCCAGCCAATGTCAAGTTCGACTTAGTCGCTGAGTCGCTCGCGGAAAGGTGATCGCAGATTGAGCTATCACGGCGCTGCGCCGACGGGTGGACAGCCAATAATTAACTCTGCTCCTAAGCCGCCCTCTTCCGCTTGACACTTGTTTGTCATTTTGATAATTAAGAAATTTGTAGTCAAGTGGCGGTGCAGAATTTTTTAACGCGTGCCGAATGGTGCTGTCGCGCTGCTTTTTTTTGCCTCGCGTCTTTGGGTGTCTTGGCGCGTCGTGTCGACTACCGCCGCACGATGATTTATGATGTTGCTAGTTGTTGGTAATGGCGCTGATCTGTTGCTGCGGTTGTCGTTGAAGTGTCGTGTGTTGCGCGCTGCTGCTGTCGTTGCTGCTGCGGCTGGTGCTCAACGGCGCTGATGCTCATGTGCCCCGGGTTGTTTTCGGTGGTGGCGGCGGCGGCGACGACGACGGTGGTGGTGGTGTGTCCACGATGATGTTGCCAACAATGACGATGATGCCGATGATGGGAATGGGGTGTGTATGGCTAATTTGATTGAATATAGTGGCAATTTGTCAGCTTGTAAAATGTAGGTAGCAACACATGGCTGGCAGCAGCCTGCGCTGGTGGCGGCGGCGGCGACGACGGCGATGGATTTGGCGTGTATTACGGCGAGTAACGCGCGCAGCACTGCCGCCACCGCCGTGAATGTGTTTCATGGAAACGAAACGGTTAAATGGAGTGCTACTGTCAAATTTATAAATTGTCACACACGAGTTCTAAGGCTCATTAGCATTTGAATTGACAACTGGGAACGACGTGATGTGTGGGACCAACTCGTAACCGTTGTCGCTGCCGCGCTTCCCATAGGATTGACCTTTTAGCGACGCCTGCCTCGAGCGTGTGTGCAGCATTACTGATGGCGCTGGCGACATATTACACTCAATCAATATTTCCATGAGGGAATTTCAATTGACCGTCAATACGACCATCAATCATGGGCCCGTCGAGATTGCTTGTCATACACGGTAAAGACGGCGGCAAAGGAAGTAAGGCAGCGTCTGGAGAGGCTTGTTCTTCGAGACGCTGTGCGAACTAATTGCGTTTCCATGAAGTGAATTTGTTTCCGTCTCACGGGCAAACAAAAGAGGCACTGGGTCTTGCCCAAATGATGTAACCCGTTGAAATAGGTTTCAGATCAACTTTTCCGAGACTCGGTGATGTAATTGCTCGATGACTCTGCAGGTGACAAACAGAAATTGATGCGTTCAACGTGACTGACAATACCACTGGGTGATGGCGAACTGGGCGCCGATAGCACTACACAGATTGTGTCATAGATTCGATTGTGACTCATTGTTAAATCATTGAAGATGGAAGTACGTTCTGTAGTCCTGGAATGGTTTGTTTCAATGTGCATTTGATTTAGGGGGCAGCTGTGAGATTTTGGCCTTATCCAAGAGGTGGTTACGAATTCTAACTGACTCATTCGAAGATGACAGTAGCCATGGCGCCATTCAAACACGAAAGAGTTTAACACGGGTGACTGCTACAAAGAAAAAAACTGAAAGGAGACAAACAGGACAGTGCGGAACTTTAAATTCAGATTCTGTTTTGATATCCACAGACAATGGGTCAAATATTATAAGAACGTTCTGAAGTATGTTGCCTCTAGCTTGCATGCGACAATTCTATGAAAGTTGACATTTTAAGCTTCGGTTTTGATAGAATATGTTGAGCAGTCCACTTTCGTTATCCGAAATGATTCGCTTCAGAAAAGGTTCGATTTTGTTTCGATCCGAATATTTCGAATGTATTCCGAACAAGCTTCTTCAGTTTCATATTTGAAGTCAGGCACAAATTGTGGGGTCCAATAGTAACCAATTCTAAAGGGTTAAAGGGTATCATAAGCTAGATACGAAAGATTATAGAAACATGATGTTGGCAGGACCTAGGAATACACATGAGACCGTCATTCGCTGCTCAAAAACTGCTCAAAAACTCTCCAAAAAAGTTGTTAATGTTATTATAACAGACGCCACGGGAACTTTTCCTAAAGCAGCTGCTTATCTCTCTTATGAACGACACTGTATCAAAATTCCCAAACTCAAAATGTGGGGAATCCCGAAAGCACCTTAGCTCCAAGTTCTTAAGTGAACCCGAGCGTAGGGTATTTTAGTTCGATTAATCGTTGGCTGGATTGAAGCAGCCAACACAAGATTCCAACAGAAGATTCTACATAAAACGGAGGAAGATTTGCTTCTGCTATAAAATAATATGTAAAATATGTACGAAAGTCTAAGAAAAGGAATAGAAAAAAATCAAAGCAAGTGCGAATTATACTCGCATTGCGAAGGTTTCGTTTCACTTACATTCGTTACACAAACAGCTCAAAAATAAAATATTGAATAACATGAGCGAAGGCTCACCATTGAGAACATTGCATTGCGCTTTTTTTGTTCCCTTTTTTGTTCTGTTGTTGTTTCGTGAGAAATGAGGGGGTTTAGTCGTCGAGTATAAAAGTATTGGTGGCTGGGAATATTGTGACAAAGTAAGACTAGGTGGTGATTTTGAAAAGGGTTCGTGGCAGTGCGGAAAGGTGGGGTTTACGAGCCATCACATACGACATCATGTCGTCGACTAAGAGTTGGACCACAAATCGGGAACGGAATTGAAGCGGACAACTTATGGACACGGACTTAGAAAGGAACTTGGTGAAGGTATTCGACAAGCATCTGGACGAGGAATTGAACAAGGAATTGGACAAGGAATTGGAAAAGGAATTGGACAAGGAATTGGACAAAGAATTAGACAAGGAACTGGACAAGGAACTGGGCAAGGAATTGGACAAGGAATTGGACAAGGAACTGGGCAAGGAATTGGACAGGTAATTGAACAAAGAATTGGACAGAGAGTTGGACAAGGAATTGAACAAGAATTGGACAAGGAATTGGACAAGGAATCGGGCAAGGAATTGGACAAGGAATTGGACAAGGTATTGGACAAGGAATCGGGCAAGGAATTGGGCAGGGAATCGGGCAAGGAATTGGACAAGGAATCGGACAAGAAATTTGACAAGAATTTGGACAAGGAATTGGGCAAGGAATTGGGCAGGGAATTGAACAAGGAATTGACAAGGAATCGGACAATTAATTGAACAAGGACTTCGGTAATGACTTGGACACACACTTGGCCAAAGTTGTGAACAAGAAGTTATCTAAGATTTTTAACAAGAACTTATAACTGGAGCAAGGACGTGGATAAGGAATTGGGCAACGAATTGAACCGAGACTTCGACAGAAGCATCAACAAGGAATCACGAACATGGACTTAGAAAATATCCGCCAAATGGACTAAGGGAAAAACTTGAACTTTCCTTTTGGCAAAGTGTATGCTGTGAAGTTTTGACAAGGACTTGAACTGTAACTTCTCTAAACTCTACGTTAAGGAATAAAATAAATACAACCTTCGATGCTTGGGGTAGTGCCAGGAAATTTTACAAGGATCTGGATAGTTAATGTGATGAGAAATTGGAGAGGTACTTGGACTGAATAACAGAGCGTAATGATTTTAACAAGGAATTGACATAAGCGTGTTCGATGATTTGGGCAAGCATTTGAGCAGGGAAGGGGACAAGACTTTGGCACGAGCTTGGATCAGAACCTGCGCGAGGATATGGACATGCACTTGAACGGAAAAATGCGACTTACATAGATAAGCAATTGTTAAAAGATTTGGGCAAAAAGTTTTAGACCAAACATTCAACAACAGATTGGAGAAGAACATAATTAGGAAGGGACTTCCACAGGAACTACATGGCTTCCACCGACTTGCACCGCTATTTTTCAAAAGAATTGAATTGCATCTAGGACAGGGGCTCAGACATAAAGTTGAAGAAGAGCTTGGTTAGGGATCTGGACAAGAAGATTAATATAGGCTACGTTTCGTAAAAGATAATGTGACCCACCAGTGAGTTGTAGGCAACATGTAAAATGTATACAGATACAATGAGACACAAACACACTAATTGAAAAATGTATTGATTGCGATAGGACAGTGGAGGGAATGAAGTCCGGAAAAACTTCCTACGTGTCTTCCTACAGTTTCAAAATATTTTGTATTCTCAACTATGACTTGTAGAGATTGCAGTTTCGCTTCTACCGCGTTCAAATCACGCCCGAATTTTTATTTTTTTTCCAAGTTCCGCTCTTCCAAGTCTAATGCTTTTCACAGCTCAATCTGTCTGCATTTGAGGACAACACTCAGGGAGTAACTAAAAGATTATCCAGCTTCCATATTAGAGGCGTGTATTCAACTGAGGTTCCAGTTCAGCTGACGGAAGGTGCTCAGAAACTCAGTCAATCTAACAACCAATGTATTCTACTTCTTCTTCTTCTTCTTCTGGTGGCGCTACAGTCCTCTCACTGATTCACCCCGATCCACCACAAATCACAGCTTTAGACCCGTCTGCCCCACTGTATCCCGATAACAGATCATTGACAGTGGTAAGTGTTTGCTCAGCCGGATTGAATTTGATCTGAAGAGTCAAACTTTTGCATAGTCAGCATGGGCATACAGAACAGGAATTCGACCTTGAAATCAGTGTGCTACCTTGGAGCCGGATAAACTCCTTGACATTGTACCGTCTCTCTTCAGACCTCCGAATGCTTCAGCTAGTTATGAACTGTGTCGCATATGTATGTACACGCCTTATAAAGTATTCATCACCAGCCTTTGCAGCCGCACATGAACGCATACTGTTCGATTCCCATCGTGAGGCATACAATTTAATTGCCGTTCATGATTCAATCTAAAAAACAAACATTCCCACACACACACACACACGGAAAACTTAAATAAATAAAATCCAAGCAAAAGTCGAAATTGAACTCTATCGTGACTGAACCGTAGCAAGCCTCCCCCGCTTACAAAACACTCTGCTAAAGCCGAACGTCAGATGGGGGAGACAAAAACTATGAAAGGAAAGAAAACAGTCAGAAGCAACAACAACACCAGCAACGAAATATACTAAATGCTCACCAATTGGCCGAGCATACGTGATTCTCATCGAAAAACGAAGCGACAACACCAACACTCACGCAGGACACGATATAAAGTATAAAACAATTACGAGCACACAACAAGCATAAATCGAATCTGCCGCCGAAGGTTAGGCCGCAGATTTCCGCCCAAAGATCACAAAGAGCGCCAACGATCGGTTCGCCTCGACCGCAGCGCTGCCCGATCAGCGCAACATCGGCGGCAGCGGCGGACAGCAGCGGGCGGCCGCCCAGAACGAAGGTGAATCTGTACCCGTGTATGTGTCTGATGTAAGTATCTGTGAAGTTGCACTGAGCTGACAGTGACGGTAGCTAAAAATATCACCAATCATACATAACTTTTTTTTTCGCTTATTTTGTTTACAAATTTATGATAATTGCCGCAAGTGATGCGCGCGCGTTGCAAAGCGTTGTCATGCGACGGGGGCTCGTTGATAGCCGCCAACGAGTAAAACAACCAAGCTGCTTAATTGTTTTTAATTTGTCCATTTTCGTGAGCTCGTACCGCTCGCTGTCACATTATATTTAAATTACTCCCCGTGCATACATACACATGCACCGCGCACGGCCGCGCTCGCAGACGCTGGTACTAATCTCAGACGACCGACATACGTCAGGCGGTTGATGCTGGCCGACGGATCGCAGTTGTGGGTAGTAGGGGGAGATTTAGCGCGACTTACGTAATGTGTAACAATTACTTAGTTCTCCACTCCATTTGTGTATAACGGTGTTGGCCGCCACAGACGAGCGGCGAACGTACACAGAGAAAGGACTGACACTGAGTGGCAGCCTGTGTGTTGCCATAAAGACGGATTGACAAGCTGACAGACCAACTGACAGATATCTGTCATTAGCATTATGGCCCGAAGTGGGTAAATTCTGTGACATTTGAGTGCGCAGTTGCATTTCGCGAATTTCGAAAAATGACTGGGAGAACGGGATCAATCATTGTACTTGGCCAATTGATGTATTACTATGTAGTGACCGGACGCCCACCAGACCCCAATCTGCCGACGCTGTGTGACAGACGTGGCGGTAGCGTCCGTCAGCGAAAATGCTGGAAAAGTGATTTTTATCCGAGCACTTCATTTTGTGTACGTGCATAATTGACTGAACGAAGGGTGGCGACAGGATGTGTTCGAAGAGCGGAGAGGCGAGGGTGACTGGAAAACCTTGAGCCGGCTGCGGATTCAGCAAAGGCGATTCATCAGCTCCGATTTCAAACTGCAATTGGTCATGAGCATGATGTATAATTTGTTGCAATAGGCAATAGCAGCCAGATTGAATTGCGGTTTGCTGCTGCTGTTGATATTAATCTTCGATTGAGGTGAGGTCAGGCGTTGTCTTGGTTGCAAGAAGGCTTATTGAGAAAAGATCAGCGATTGTTGAGCGTTCTAATGGGCGGCATGTGTGGGAGTGGACGGGCGATATTTCCTTTCACTGCATACGTCAGGCGGCATGAGATGAGATGACCTGATGCATATTCATCGACATCAAGGTCATTCTGGTGTCCGATGATGTGTTTTCGAAGCCAGCGTTGCAAAGCAAAGTGTAACAACGGGGCTCAACTTCTTTGATTTGTGCTGCACTCGTGTTTTTTTCTGACTTTTTGACATTAACACTTGCATTTTGAATTTCTGAAATAAAGAAGATAATGGACGAAACTTAAGATGGTTCGCGTTCACATTATTTCTTCATGTTTTTATTTCTAGGACTATGGTAGAGGTGATGATCATTGACTCTTAAACACAAGTTCCACAGTTTGAACGTAGCGTTCATATTTTGCGTGACCACCGCTTTGAGGAATGTGAGTAAGATAAGTTTTAAAGGAAGGCATATGACCTGTGGTCGCCGTGCCGTAGTGGGTAAGTGCGTAGACCCACACGCTGAAAGTTTAGGACTACCTCGCTTTCTTTCACGGCATCACCTCTTTCGATTTGCTTACAGCACTCAAAGAGTACTTATTGTCTACGAAAAGCTTCTCAAATCTCGCCGTTCAGAGTCGCCAAAAAACTGTAGGTCCCTTCTACTCGCGAGAGAACATTTTCACGCACAACAAGAGTAGTTGTTGTAAAAGCTAGGACCCGGACTGTAGTGCCAATCGAATTATTATATCACTCGGAGCTGCAGAGTCTCCAGCAGGATGG
The DNA here is from genome assembly GCA_944738645.1 of Eristalinus sepulchralis. Classification (NCBI taxonomy): domain Eukaryota; kingdom Metazoa; phylum Arthropoda; class Insecta; order Diptera; family Syrphidae; genus Eristalinus; species Eristalinus sepulchralis. Next base: position 30,148,939 of record OX122885.1, on the reverse strand, counting down.
CCTTGCGAGGTTTAGGAATATCGGTCGGTGGTCTCAATTAAGTCCGCTTCTCCTGGCAAAAATTAGTTTGATTTTATTTCGACAGACAGATATGTATGAATCTGGTTCATCTTTTGGAGTGAAAAATTTTGTGTCTCTTGTTCCTTGTGGCATTTTATTAAAAAGAGGTTCATGACGATGACTACATCTGCTCTGACTTCAGGTGCTTTTAATCTCTTACGAGTGTAGAGGATCAAGATTGACTTCAAACGGCAAAATTAATTTATGAGGCTCTATGTGGACAATTCCCTTTTCATAATTCAATGAAGCGGCTTTCGTGAAAAATTAAAGACATTATGTAGAGCGCGAAACCAAATTAAGGACATTCCATGTAGAAGTTGAATCACACAAGTATGAAATTCAGACCAATTAAAGAAATTTTACATTTGTACAGGTTCGCGTTACGGTCTATGGTATTCTTCAGCAATCAGATTCATTGTGTGTGTCATTTTTCGCACACAAGTGAAGGGGACCAAGAGTTCGAAGCCGACTCCCAACTATGAGTTTCGTTGAAGACATGAAATGTTAACACGTTTCGTTTGCATGCACCTACTCACTATTTAGGCTGATTGCCTCTCGACTTTCGTTTTTTTTCTGAATACCTTATGTGTCTGCAGAATGTGTTCGGAAATCTACCAGTATTGGCCTGCAGCAATCAGTACTACCTTCACACATAAGTTGAATATTCTGAGCTTCGTGTCCCTTTAAAGCTGGGAACACATTTACATAGGTTCTTGTTAGTCGAATGCTGCTTTTGTCTTGCAGGTTGTTTTTATACAGCTTTGATCTCGTTGAGATAGTAGGCAATTCTCATCCACATCATGTGACAGTTGAAATGGGATGCGCATTCTTGCTTAACGCCTGCATTTGTAGTGAGAGTTTACCCCGAGTTTCAAATATGTAAAAAAAATTTAAATTTAAAATCTGGCTAAAAATATTGTACAAATTTGTTCGAAGAGAATTTTTTTCAAATTCTTGGTTTTGGAGGCAGCATATTCTGATGAGTACGAGTAGTCAAGAGACCGATAACGAACTGAAAAATAACTCTTGCTTTTGACATTTTCGAGGTATCTCGTCTACAAAATCCTGCCCAGCATATTGTGGCAACGGCTTAATTTCTTTTGCACTGTTCTAATCGGCTGTAGCAGTACTGCTTCCTATCCAGCCAATCGGCAATAAACCGAATTTTCAACCTTCAAAACTGTAAAACTAATTAAAACCTTGAATTCCACACTCGAAAGCATCCACCGCCAAGTGCTTTTTGATGCGATGGCCGAGCTCAGGATCATCGCAAAAGTGACCCAGCTCTGTTGCATGACACTAGATAATTAATCCTGCAGATTGGTTCAAGAACCTCAGATCCATTTGGAATCTCCAGCGGATTTTGGCAAGAAAATGCGCTTTCTTTGCTGAAATTTACTGCATGTCATATCTTCTTTAAATCAATACAACAGCTGGCCTATGCCGATGACATCAACATCGTCGCACCTTTCCAGCGGCCCGTCATAGACAGAAGAGATTTTAAAGTCAATAAGGATAGATCCAAATTGTCGTGCAAAACTCCAGTTGTGATACACCATCTCGGATAAAACGTTACTTTCGGCAGTTATAATTTGAGATAGTTAAGGAGTTTATCTACCTCCAGCGAGCATGAAGTCTACAAACCACATCTAGTCCTAGGTTCATCCTTGACATGCGATACTATTGAGCGTTTTCTAAACAGCTGGAGTCAAAACTCCAAAAGAGAAGGACCACTATCATGCTTTACAAGACACTTTTCCTGTCAGTTTTGTTATACGGAGTCGAAACCCGGACGATAAGCGAGCTAAGCTGAGCGCTTTCTTGGGGCCATTGTGAGAAAAATTTTCGTACCGATAAGCGACCCTGTCTGTGAGGATGGGCGAATGAAAATAAAGGCACAACCGCGAACTCTATCTGCTGTATCGAGATGGGGATGTAGTCAGGAAGACAAAACACCGTCTAGTACACTGGCTCGGATATATAGAGCGAGTGGATAACAACGATCCAGCCTAGATGGTCTTCAAGTCCCATCTTCCAGGTTCGAGGAGAAGAGGCAGACTGGTCCTCCTATATTAAGATCAAGCTATCGCGGACGTTAGGGACTGGAAGCAGTGTGCTCGGGACCATCAAAGATGGAAGCAACATAAGTTCAGACGTTGACCTAACAGAGGTTCCTAGCTTGGTAAGTAGGTAAGCATTGATGTTGATCCACAACAATAATACAAATTGGCATGATGTTCTGGCTTAAAAATAAAAATTCCACTAATCTTAGCCTGATAGTCTAATTGAACGAAAACATTTTACCCCCCCACATCGGATAGATGGCACTACATTTTCTTAGCTGAGTGCCAGCTTAAAAGCATGATCCTGTTTGGCTTACCCTACTCCTTCGCGAAGCATTCATGTACGTGTCATATCCCCTTACACCTGCGCGCCACCGATCAAGAGTGATTGCATATCACACCCCGTCAGTCCAATGCACTCCATAAACCCCAGACTAAAACTTAATTAAAAATTTGAACGATAAAATGTTCCAATTAGTCGCACACTGACAAGTTGATCAACAAACGATAAGCTCCCATTGTATCGCATTATAATTGTGCGTGTAGCGCCATTCGTTTCAACGGCAACCCTCGCCGCCCCCAGTTGACAGTCCACCCACCCACCGTGTGTGCATATGAAATTTATGCAAATCGCCACGCACATTGAAACACAAAGAATAGTAGACGCTGTCGGAATCATTCAGACTATTTATGGAAGGCCGGCACAGCGAGAGAGAGGGTTTTAAAACGCGACCACAGCCACCGTGCCGACTTAAACAGTCTTGACTGTCGTCAACGCTGACTGTCACATTAAATTCATACGTCTCTCAGATTCTTGTTTTCGATTCCTCGACTGTAATTTGTTTCATCTTCCTCCACCCGCACGGCCGGCTACTGCTTCATATCCCCCGCCGCCGTGTATACGCTCCCACGACACAGGTACGGGCACAGAACGCTAAAAAACAGAAAAAAAACATCCGAAAGCGAAAAAATTGAAAAATTAACAACACATAAAATTTAATTTCACTGCGAGCTCGAGTTAGCCCCTTCAGACTCGCGGCTCTGCGACTGCGGACGTAAAGCAGATAAAACTACGAAAAGTAATAACAAAACAAAGGTTACGCAAAAATATTCAACAGTTTGAGAGTGTTCAATGTCATACTGACGACACTGGCGACGCGACGTATGCCCAACTACGTGCACACAATCATACTTCACGTTCGTGCATTTTCTTTTCCTCATTTCGAAGGTTTTCTGTTTTAGTATCGGCTATCCGCGTAGTGAGAGACGTAAACAACTATTTGACGACACTGACAGGGTGACACATTCGTTGTATGATTTTCTACAGTTATATCTATGTACTTGAACTTAAAAAGCGGCGAAATGGAAGACAATTTGAAAGCCTCTGCCTCCTAACAAACATTTGGATCTGCCGTTTATTGGCTGCTCAAAGGGGGCTAGAGTTGAATGTCGAACCGAAGATTTTGAAAAAAAGTTATTCTGATGTTTGAGGGAGTTGAGAGTAACTGTAGTAATCTGGTCTGAAAGTATGAAGGATATTCGTTTGAAGGGGAATTCGAACCGAAGACCTTCTGCATAGCACTCCTCCAATCGACTTTCACAAAGTCACCCGCCACAAAGACAGTCGAAGGGCAGTGTCACAGTCGTCGCCATGGGGATCATGACCCGCGAAAGTTTATTGCACTCGACTTTTGTGCTTCTTTTGCGGGTTTCTTTCACTTCCTTATCAAATTAGGGGTAAGATATGGAAATACAACAGTTGTACAGCTGCGCCTCGTCAACTTTTAGTGTCACATATGTACTTAGGATCCTTGTGGCTACACCAGGCAGCGGAAGATAGAAAGTTATCAGACCTTGTGTTTTTCTTTCCCAGCAGGCATCTACACGATTATGAGAGACCGAATTCTCCAATTTATTTGAATCTCCATTCGAGTTCAGAATCCATGTCATGCCCGAACGCCGCCTTACAATCTCACAGAAGGAACAGAAGATTATGCAGTTTAGAAAAAAAACACATTTACCTGCGGTTGTGGCAATCCCTTCACTGCAAACACTCCTATCACGAGGAAGTGTATATCCCACTATATAAGTCAAGAGTAAGAGGATTATCATTCATTTTTAAGGGGAACATTTCTCTAGTCTTACCCGACGATTTGGGCTGTCTGAAAGCACGCTAATTTTCAGTCTACTCTCGCATCACTTATGATTATGTGTTAGACAACGTCGGGCAAAGTATTACAACAGTTATTTTGGATCACTGTTCAGTGTGGAATTACGCAGCTAACAAGTCTTTTGTAAATGACAGGAAATCAGGCAGTAGGAACAGTATTCATCGGAGCTATTGAGGCAATCCACCTGGTGATTGCCAAGGAAGCAAAAATGATCCTCAACTCTTCGAACTATTGGATTCTGCCAAATGAAATGTCCGACTGATCAAACTTAATTGCCGTCATAAATTCTTGTCCACCGCCATTGGTGAGCTACTGAGGGAAGCGTGCATTATTTCCCAACAAGGCCGGGCGTTGAATTGGAAAAGTTGCCCCGAACAAGTTGTGGGACATTTATTTGGTGACACTTTAGCTATTGCTGATGGCGTGCAGAATTTCTGAATTGGGATTTGTTTGTGGACAGATTGGGATATGATTCGTAGAAGTTTGGCAATGGATTGTCCTCATATGAAAATTCTTTTCTTGATGCATCGAAAGCTAATGAAGTTTGGTGTTCAGCTGCTTTGAATTTCCTACTCCGAAACCCAAGTCTCTCTGCATTTCAAAAAGTCTTACAACGTGCCAGACGAGCTGCTGTAATTTTTGTTATTTAGAACTAACTGGTATTTGTAACAAGGCAAGGATACAAACGCTACATTCTCTTTTTTCTGTGTCACTGAAGGGTTTTTTCAATATGCCCTTGAATTTAATTTGTGAACACTTTCTTTTACTTATCATTAAACTGTCAATTGTGTGTCAGTTTATTCAGTAAACTCAATTTATAATTTGCAACTTAGACTTAATAGTCAAAGATTAATGAATCCTTAATAGTCAAAAATAAAGGAACTGCCTTTTTATTTATTCGTCGCCAAATAGTTTTGACCCATCATCGACATATGACCCAATCCGTGCATCTTGTGAATCTCTAAAATTAAGTAATTTTTCAGAATTGATAAATTATAGGACAAGGACTAGCAATGCGGCAGTAGTATGAATATGCTTTGAAATAAGCAATACCTTTAGCTGAATGTGGCCAGTTGCATTTAGATTGATAGAAAAACGTGTTTATTTAATTTCAGACAAACCTCTCCGACGAAAAATAGCCCGTTACGAAGTCTTAAGTGTGTCACATATTCTGTGCTAACTAATTGTAAATAATTTCGTCGACTCACAAGCCAGAGCGTCCTTGCTTACATTCCTGCTTTGACGATTAGTCTTGTGCTTTTTCACTGCACCGTGGCGCCGTGGCGTTGTGTTAAGTGCGTTGACCGCCACGTCAAAGAGTGAGGAGTATCAAAAAAACTGAGGTCCCTTCTACTAGTGAGAGAACAGAAGCACGCACAGCACAAGTAGTTGTTGTAGAAGCTAGGCCCTTATCCCCTGTGGGCTGTAGTGCTACCCAATTATTATTATTATTTTTTACTGCACTAGCTCTTTCGAGTTGCTGACAACATCCAAACAGTACTACTACTGTGAGCGCATGATTGAAACGAATATTGAGGGTTCGGATTGGATTCTGAAGGAAACAATTGTTTTTTTTTATTTCTACGTTGGCACTACTGCTAATGACGTCAGTGCTAAAATTGTATTTGATGTTGAATTTTCGCTAAAACTGTGCAAAACTATCTGCTGCCGAAACTTTGAAGATGATGCAGAAGACCTTCAGTGAGCAACCCTTTTGAAAACAGGAGTTTGAGGGTGATAAAAAAGGGTTTGAAGACAGGGCGAGACCCGGACGACTAGCACCACAAACTGACAACGAAGAAGGAATTGAAGGCATGTTTCGAGTATTGGAAACAAATGTTGACACAAGTTTTTTGCAACCATGGGGACCTACTTTGAGTTAAAAAAAAGAGTCTTAAGGAGTGAATGGAGGTTTCTTCTACTACATGAAGTCAGTAACATTGAGTCATCATATTACACTTCTGCTGAACGGAATATGTTGAAATATGCCTTTGGCTTCAACAACGTTGGGAAATGTTGAAAGTGTATTTTCAAAGTTATGTGTCAAGGTTTTGCCAATTGATCTCTTACACCCTTTCCAAGGTGATTCAAGTATATAATAATAGTAATAATTGAGTGGCACTACAGCCTACAAGGGACCAGGGCCTAGCATGTACAACAACTACTCGTGTTGTGCGTGCTACTGTTCTGGGAGATTTAAGAAGCTTTTCATAGACAATTGATGCTCTTTGAGTGTTGTCAGAAACTCAAAAGAGGTGGTGCCGTGAACAAATTTCTGCGTGGCGGTCGACGCAACTACCACTACGCCACGGCGACATGCACCGCATTTATTTAGGCCACCAACACGGAAAAAATTAATTTTGTTTATTTTGTTGCATTTTTAAAAGGGAACGTTTTAAAAGAAAACATGTGCAGGGCTTATCCTAAAACCTATACGTACATATTTCTCTACTATTATGCTATTGTAAAAAATTAAACTCATTTCACCACTTCGTGAACGATAAATTTCTAGCTGTTTTGAAATTTTTTACACAGTATAAATCTTTTGACGCACTTTAGTGCAGATTCGTTTAGTTTTTGACGGGGTACGGAATGCAGCAGATTGTAATGTCACAAATGCTGACAGTTGAAATGAAGGTGCAAGAGAGGCTAAAGTTGAATATTTGCTTACTTATCCGTTACCTTGTTCCAATACTTGTTCATTAAGTGGCGATCCATTGTACTTAACTTCTTTATATCATGTTTACATTGATGCAAAGTCCTACCTCTAACTTAGATTTACTCGTATTATGCAAAACACATTGGCCGTCGTCCCGTGTTTTTGATAAATTGAAAAAACTCTTGACTTGACATTTGAAGATTGATTCTCCGAGAGTTTGGTATGAGCTTGTTTCTGGAATGAACTGCATAATAAGCAGAGTAGATAACAAACCTTCACTTACGCTTCTTACCCTCTCGCGGCATAGCAGTTTAAGCGCAATGGATAGACGAATAGAGAATGAAGAGAAGATCTTGACAGTTGTCTGTTATATGCGTGTTTAAAAGGAAGACCTCATTGAGTTTAATTGGACGTGACGAGTTGTCCTACAATGTTACCATTAGCCTGAGTTCAGCAGTTAGCTAATCAGGACCTACTTGAGGTGTCCCACGAACCTTATACAATCTTAATGGGCCAGCTACACATGGAAAGACTGTTTTCGGGTAGGCTTCCATCACATGGGATCCCGGGGCGATGTTACCTAGCAGTTGGATGTTTGGCCGTCCCCTCAAGTCTGAACTCTGGGATTTGCTTTTAGTTTCATCGTCCTTGTCCAGTCGCTTAATATGGTCGCACCAGCTTATTAAACGAGCGTCCACCTTCCCAACTACTTTCACAGGTTTGCGTCTTGCGGCTTATCAACTAGCACCATGCAACATATATCCGATGCACATTTTTTCGTTTGCGAGGACCTGCTTACCGTCGAGTATGAGGTTTCCCAAGGTTCTGATGAAGGTTGGGGATCGGACGTTTGAGTCGTGACCTGAAGTCACAAACTTGCACCTTCTGACAGGTCAAACCAAAATCGCGCCGAATACTTCTTGACAAATTTTATAGTAAAAGGTTCTCGGTAAGTTTTTGGAGTTTGTAACACAATTTGACTAAATTCTATCGAAATCTCGATGTTCTCAGGTTAAAAACAAATTGCCCAGTTTCAAAGAAAGTCAAATAAAATCAAGTGTCTGCCTTGATGCAGGAGACTCTTCTAATGCAACCCCAGTCTTCAGCTATCAAGTAAGTCAACTTGTACGCAATGTACGCTTGATGCAGCACACAGCATCCTTTCTATTTTCTGACTTCTGATCACTTTTTCTTGTGGTGGAATGACTGGAAAAGCCTTTACAAAGGCATAATTTCCATTCCCCGCTCAAAACACAAAACATCTGGACAAAAACTGCGACACCCTGTACTCTATCATTCAATAACTTCATTTGCTGGCAATTATCAAATATAATTCTGATAAAGCCCGATACACGCAATTGTTTTCCAGCACTTTTACATAAGGCAGTGATGATGGCGCTCCCTTTGGACGCGTTCGTCACACAAACTCCGAATGTATCGGCGACAGCGCCGCCCGGTGTGTGTGTTCGTACCAATGCCAGTGCGCACGTTATGTACTCTTACCTTAGCCGAGGTGAATGGGGTTGGTGGTGTATGGGGCGATGTGTGTGCTCAAAAGTGATTTTTTTTCCATTATTTTTGTTTCAGTTGGTTTTCTGATAATGATTTTCCGATTGGCGATAAAACGCCGCCTGTGTCACGGTATTTGGAGTGGAACGTGTGGTTGATGGTTTTCGTTGTTGTTTTCATTTCACTTCCCTGCTTATTGTGTTATCTAATTCGGGCTTGGGAGTTGTGTTTCTTTTTTTTCGGGGTTAGGTTTGGGTTCAAACTTTGCATATTGACAATGTTTTCGCTGACTTGAGCTTTGTAATAGATAATGAAACAATCTGCTTCGAAGTGACAAGGCGCGTTTTTTTTGACAATGACTTAAATAAAACGCTAACGGGACTACTGATTTGGTTGGGGTTTCTTTAAAATTTTGAGAAAAATTTTTAGTTTTCTGGCTATGTATTCCTGGAATTTGTTTCAAAATCTGAGGCCTGTGACCAAAGGATCTGTTCGAATTTAGGAGGCTTTGACAACACATCTCCTCACCTTTACATCGAACTTTTAGTGGAAAATTTTCCGAAAATACAGTGCTGCTTTGACCAAGCTTCACGAAATAGTCTGTTTCGGATGCGTCGCAAGGCTGACTTTGCTCTTGGTCTACATGTTCATACTAGGATGCTCTCTTAACTATCTTCCGATTAAAAATAACTACCATCTGCCTTAACTCCCAATAGCTTTTTACTGACCTTGTGCACCGCAAATCCATCGACACTGTGCATCGCGTATACGTCTCAAAGGCAAACCGTCTGATACGTGGAGCGGCATATACAAGGTCGAGTTTCCCTGCACTCAGGATTGGATCTGCTCAGAATTCGAGTCAGAAAAGTTGATTCTTCACGTGGTGTGCTAAGGGTCAGTGAAAATTCGGATGCCAGCACCTAAGTGGAGGACGACAACATCGGGCTTTAGCCTCGGCAATTTTGTGTCGGTCTTCCAGAAGAAAACCTGCGCCATTTCGAAGGCCGCGAATAGTATTGTAAAGAACAGGTGGAAGGGTTGAAGTACAGTACCTACCGCCGTCCTTGCTCAACCCCTTAACCATGTCCAAGATAATTCAGGAATGCAAGTTTTCTCTAAATCTGAAATCTGGTAATTTAATTTTCTCTAGGACTTGTTTGGGTAACGAGATTGGCGCTGCACATAAAGGGCAACGATCAGAGAAAGTTTTTGAACACGGTTGAGTTTTCATAATTGGCTGATCTCTCAAGAACTCAACCGCATGTGCCAAACTCTTTGGCTCCTTAGAATGAAGACAAACGAAGTGCATACTCCCTAACGTCCGCAAGAAGAACAATGTAAGTTTGCAAAGATCCCCAAATCACTAAAAATAACGTAGATCCCTCACGAAAATACACAAAACAGGTCTAATTCGGTACACTTTCCCACATTCACACTGCCAATCGACTTCACATCAAACAAAGTCCGTCCCCGCTGTTTCTCCTCTAGAAGCCCACATTCATTTATTTTGTGTTTTTTTTTGTTAACAATTTGATAGACGGCCAATTCGTTTGTCATATCACAATTCATTTACATAATAATCGCGCGCTTTTCGAATTAGCCAGGGTCACATTACAAAACAGATTGCCCCACTCATGACAATCAAATCGTCAACAACAAGCCTATCCATTCTGCTGCGCTCCATTCTTCATTTTGAAATGACAAAAAACGAGCTCAGCACCAGGCGAGCGCACATAAATCAACCCAGTCACCCCCACACGCCGTCAACATCTCACCCCCCTCTCCCTAGAAGCATCATTCGCCACCCCACCACCAGCACAGCATTCATTTAAACACACACAAACTGATGGCTTAATACGCCGCAACTAATTTGTTAATTTGCTTTGAAGAACGTTATAAGTGAATAAATGTTCCCACATTATCGTTACCTCATTGACAATATGTCAGGCCGTGTCCCACTGATCAAAACAAATTATTAGACGCGATGAAACACACGCGAAATGATAATAACTAAAATTAAACAAAGTATAAATAAAACAGATGAGGAATCCACAATTTATGAACACGACCCCACATCGGATCGAAGCTGAGGAAGCTGCAGACACCGTCGAACCACCTCCACGAAGCTCGGTGGCAAGCGCCTGACCATAAGTTCGTATATTTTATTCAGCCACTAAATTACACGGTTCAGCATAATTAATGGAGGTTCTAGTCAAATCTGGGTGAGGGGAGGGGAGGGACGGGCAGGGCAGCAAAGTAGAAAATTAGCAAAAGACAACGAAGCGAAGAAGACATTTAGAACAGCACTTTGTTTCAAATGTTTATGCCATCGCCACTTGGAGGATGACAAAGACAACGACAACGACAGCGACGCCGACCTCAATTTCACACACCCTCCAATACGCGCACACCTCACGGCATAGGAACTAGAAAGCTATTCTTGATGTGAGCAAGTGCATTGAGAGATACATAGCTTCGCGGAAAAATACTCTGACTTGACTTGGATTTATGAATTTGAAGTCTATCCGTATACCAACCAAATGCAGTCTGCTGGCAGATGACTGCTTCTGAATTCTAAGTTCCAGCAAACACAATGCACATGGTTTGATTTTCTTCGATTTTAGGTGGCTTGGGGTATACACTTCAATGGTCTGATGGATAAGTTATGTGCAACTGACTAGTGGTTCGATCTACTAAATGTCTAATGTTCTACCTTTTTTGAGAGAATAACGTCAGTATGAGAGTATTAAAGGAAAACAACGCACTAAGGCGAAAGACATGTAATTGCAATTCCACCTGAGGAAGCTCTCATTGGCAAAGGCTGCGTGCTTCGTTCTTTGTCTTCTTTTTTTCAATTCTCTGCAGAGTGGTGGTATTGAGAAAATATGCCCCGCGTCTATGGAATCCATATCTTATATGCGTCAACGCATAGTCAGCGCATAGTCAACGCATACTCAACTCATTATTAACGCACACTCATCGCGTCAACGTAATGTTAACACATAGTCAACGCGCTGTCAATGCATAGTCAATGCAACGTTATCGTAATGTTAACGCATTGACAACGCATTGCCCATGCATAGTCAATGCAACGTTAACGCAAAGTCAACACATAATCAACGCATAGGCAAAGTGGTCAACGTAATCAACACATAATCAACGCATGGTCAATGCATAGACTATGCAACGTGTAGAAAAGAATCAATGCATAGTCAACGTGTACTTAACTCATATCAATGCACACCTAACGCTTAGTCAAAGTAGTCGACGCATACTCAACGCATAGTCAACATAATGAAAAATGCATAGTTAACGCATATCTCAAAAAAAATATTTTTTTAAATACAGTCTCGTTCCCATCAAGTGTAAACTCTATCTGCTAACGGATACCAAATCGGATTGTATTGGACCACGTAGATAGACTTTTTCTTTTCACATTGAGAGATGGTTATATAAAAACAACGCAACCAATCACTGCGTTTTTGAGTCAAAACCTTAATCCACTAAATACAAAGGTGACATTTGCATAATAATACAAATGCTTACTAACCGTAGGTTTCCTAAATATTTTGAACCTGACATACATAAGCTTTCGCGTGCATGTTGGCAGTTCACTTCCGAATCGACAGACTTTCGATTTGTATGAGGAACGGTTAAGGTTTAATTTTGTTATGTTAGAAAAGTGAGACCAGCAGAATATTGCGACTCACCAACGTAGTAATGTGAAATAGATCACAGTGACATGATCTTGCACTGAATTGTAATGCAAGATAGTAGAAGGTTTGTAATCAATCTTTTCCCCTATCAGTTCTTCAACAAAGACTTGAATTTTCGTAATAGTTAAGCCCTGTGTCATTCGGCCTCGTTAAACATTTTTCCAAAAACAAATGTCGAATCCCTACGTCTTATAACAGCTTTACTAAAATTTTGTTTATCCAATTAACAAGTGCGGTTCCATACAATTTAGAATGTGTCAAGTCTGTTCCATTCCAATAAGTACTGTGCCTACAAAAAACACGTTTCGATTTATTGCTGACCTTACCCAATGCTTCAACTTCTTTAGCCAGACTGAAGGTCTACAAGAAAGATCTCGTTGGAGACGATAGCCTCCTCATTTAACCTAATTTTCTGCCCGTTGACAGGACCTTTCTTGGTACCATGGTACACAGTGTAAGGAATTCTTCACCAATTTGGTCGCGGCGAGGGCCAAGTTGTGAGCCTTCCTTGTCACATGTGCCATTTCTGCGATTCGACGTCGAATTAGCCCAATAAGTAGATCCTGTGACAATTTAACCCTTCTCCAGGTAAGAACTTGTGAACCTTAAAGAATGGTGTGTAGTAAACCCTGTGACACATTAGTCCGTCTTCAGGTATTCGATCACTCCTCGTAAACTCAGAAAAGGGGGTCCATCACCCGTGCGAATAGTCTTTGTCTTCTCGGGTGAAGTCATGTGTAACGGCACTATCGCAGCGTATAAAAATCGTGCTCAAAGGCTACAAAGAGAACCCTCACCTAACTAACCTAATCGGGGTCATACTGCATCATTGCATGCAATAAAGTCCACAAACTCGATGCTTCTGTGGGTTTTCATTCGCTCCTGACATGTTTAGTCAATGGTCCCCAAACTATGCAGTTTGGGCTTAAGCAGTGTCGAACACAGTTTTGGAGTTGGTAGCGCTCTTTGTCCCATTTTCCTTTTGATGCACCTGGATGTGTCGACGCTCTTACCCACTACGCCACGGCGATCGCTATTTTTATGTCAGCTTTTCTGCGCGGTTTACCGACTGAAGATCGTGGACTTTTTTCGCATTATCCCCCGACCATTTGGAAACTCTTAAAACTGATTTTTGACGGTCGCCATAAAAGGAGAAGAGTCATTCAAGAATCTACCTTTTAAATTTTTTTGCAAAATGCCCGCTCCACACAATGTCTAGAACAATTTCTCCCGATTTGTTTGAAATTTTAAGAAAAGTCAAGGTGATGTTCTAAGGAATGAGAGGCTTATTTGCAAGCCTAACTCTGCTCTTCTCAAATCCATTCATTCATCCCCGACGTTTTTCAACGACTTCGACATTTTTCACTCCATTCGTGTCTATCTTCGTATCTGGTCTTCCCATTTCTTACCTGTTTTCCTCTAGTTTCTGTACCAATATACTTACAATTCTAAAAAACAAAATAAATTTAAAGAACGAACTTTAATCTGTTACATAGAAGGTTTGGATAGTCAATCTTCCCGCTTTCTTTATCCTGTCTGTAGTGTTTGCAGATTTCTCTGCTTTTGCTATGAGTACTCCACGCACAACTTTCAGGTCTGCTTTCTTTAGTTGTAAAGCTTCCATGACTCCTTTGGGATTGCTTCTCATTAAAAAAATTGTTTCCAATTTCAGAATTCTTACAATCCTAGCCTTTCCTCGGCTCATCCAGAACGTATTGGCTCAACAATACCCCATTAAAGTTAACTTTTCCAACATTTCGGAATCAAAATTGATCACAAAATTTATGCGCGAATGTATCTAATAAAACGTACCTCGGAAACCACATCCCACATCCTTTTAGATTTTTGCATAGACTTCTAAATCCATCTAACAAAACTCTCAAGGCTTTTCTTTCTCGTTTGTGTTTTGTTGGGCGCCCGAAAAATATTGAATTCGAATTCAGATGTTATGCCGCAACAGTATTATCTCTAAAAATACAGTTTTACGGTTTCGGTAAAAATAACTCAGAGATGAGGTGGTTAATGTCGTTAAGTAGCCTCGGATCTCTTTGCATGACTCAGTTTTTATAATCAGATGTAGGCAGAAGTGTTTTTCGAAATTGATTTGACATCGCACAGGTTCTTGCAATAAAGGTGACTCAAAATTGCGGCTGACAAATGTTCGTTCTTCCACAACAGTTTTGTGAGTCGATCGATTAAGCAAAGCGTACAAATGACAAAAAGTATCGAAGGAAATGTTTCTTGTGTCCATTACTTTTCTACAGCCAGAATGTTCTAAAGTGTTTTCAAGATAAATTTTTATAATTAGGCAACATATGACAGGTCAGAGATTGCTTGATTGAATTTTGAAATGGATTCCGATAGGGCCGTATATTGTCACCAATTTTGTTCTTATTGGTGATGAGCGACACATTGGGCACAGCCTTGACTCTAAACAAAGGAATTTGACGGACTTTCACATCTAATCTGACACATCGGTATAACGTAGAGAATGTGTGCTTAATCTTTCATAGGAACATCGTTGACAATAAGGATGGAGAGAAGCAAAAAACGTGGGACTGAATATCAAAGCTAAGATCAAACTTAGACTAAAATTAGCCTCGGGCCGCAGTCATCCTCTTAAACAAATATTTCGCAACAGCCGGTAGAGAAAGTTCATTGTCTCTACTGAAGCCGGAACCGACACCGGAAAGGTTGTCCAATGTTTGGAGAAATAACTCTTAAAAGCTATTCCGGTTAAATGTCCATATTGCTAAAGGGATGCAGAACCTGGAAAGTAACATCAGCAATGAAGCTGGAAACTTTCCTCAATACGTGATTTCGGATAATTTTTGGAGTTTACTTGCCTAATCGCATATCCCTTGAAAAACTTGAAAGGAGATGGGACCAGGCACCTCTCGACTCAATAATTCGATGAACCAGCAGATAGACAATGCAGTGGAACCCGCTAATACGAGCTAGACCACCGAGAGGCACATGGAGTACATACAGTCAGTAAAGAATCAGCGCAACATGAAAAGTGTTAGAGGGAACTGAAGCACATTTCTGGCAACCGTTCACGAGGGTAGTCGTGGACCTATATACATATGTATGTCCCACAAGCGATCACCCCCTTAAGTAATAGGTATAGGGATACAAGAGAAAACGGAGAGAGAACCACAGAGTAGAACCAAACAGCTAGCGCGAATACATCGATCAGTAAGTGCTTCGATTCCAGGACTGAAAAACTAACCTCCTCTTTCGAATTGCTGAGAACACTCCAAGAGAACTTATTTTCTACAAAAGACGTAAAAAAAATGTATTGTTGGAGTATGCATCAAGCTGTAGGTCCCCTTTACTTGTGAGAGGACAGTAACATGCTCAAAATGATAAGGTGCAGAAGAAGATAGATCCTGGCCTCTTGTAAACTGTAGCGCCATCCGATTCATTCAAACTTAGGTTGATGCAATTCGGACTCGAATGATGGCGTTTCACACAACTGACACCATAATGCACGTTTGAATATAAAACCATCATAATTGAAAGAGTTTACATTTAAGCAAAGGTGTTCATGCGCTTCAAACCTAAAGGCTAGCGTGTATCTGCAAAGCAGGAACAATGAGAATGACTCGCGCGTTGGGATTGGAGGGAGTGCTAGACATTATACAACTACACTTACTCGTAAAACTGAAGCTGCGGAAAAAAGACTCAGCGTAACAGAGAGCATACAAATACAAAGAAGGAGACATTGTGGGATACTTGGAGATCTTCAAAGAGGCAGATCATATTTGTGTGACCTGATGGCCTCTAAGCTGAGATTCTTAAGAAGTTTTCAAGTACCCATATCAAGGAGAAAGGATTGAAAAAAAAAGACCCCCTTCGATGAATGGATAAAAATCAGGCAACAATGCGAAGCTGTGGGGCCATGGGGCCAAGATATAGTCTACACATTCATCTCTGTAGTGAAGCAACATTCTAACAAGCAAAACTATTTCCAATTGAACATCGAAAAAGCACTCTGCATCAGTTACAGATGGTATACCAACATCAAGATATCGATAGTCTCAGATAGTCAAGCAGTACATAAAGCGTTAAGGAGACGTTCACTTACCTCCAATGAGGTCTGGGAATGTCGCGAAAACTAAATTCAGCGCCAGCACTTGAAAATCATATGGGTATTGAAATGGCTAACAACCAAGTGAATAACAGAGCTTGATCGCCGTGATGTAGTGGGTGGCTGCGTCGACTCTTACGCCAAGGTCCCAGCTTTGATTTCCGGACAGAAGCCCTCGCATTTTTTCAGGGCACCACTTTTTCGAGCTTCTGACAAGACTCAAAGAGTACTAATTGTCTGTGAAAAGCTTCCCAAATCTTTCAATTCGGATTTGGCATTAAAACTGTAGGTTCCCTCTTCGTGTGAGGGAAACGTAGCCCGCCCAACACGAGTAGTTCTTGCAGAAGCTAGGCCGTGGTCCCTTGTGGGCTGGAGTGCCACTCAATTGTTATTATCAAGTACCCTTCTCGGGGCCTTCTTATTTATATGGTTTGAACAACGTGGACATAATTTCAAACCTACAGAGATGGATTACCGAGGAACGAGGCCGCTTTCACAACCACCAGGACAGTATTAGACACTCTAAAAAATTTATGAAATCAAACTGTTGTCCAAAAAAAGCTAAAATGCTCTTGAATTAAATTAAGCTGACCTAACAATACTGTATTGTGCACTAATGGCATGGATCAACAAATATACCACAGAAGTCTGTAGGCACTGTAATTAGGCACAAGAAGTCATAGAACACATAATGATGGACTGCCCTAGCTATGCTTGAGATCCCAAATACCAAAATCAAGAAATCTCACGTAAAATTGTAAAATTCAGGAAAGAAGCACTTAAGTCTCAGACCAAGAAAGGGGGGTACAGAAGACCTAGGTCACGATGCAAGTGTCGCTACTTGATACACCTCTCTTCACCTTCACTTCACCCATTTTCACTTTACTCCACGTAGGAACTGCTTAATTTGTCTTATCTGTTTGCAGTCTAAATCTTAGTGGAAACTGCCAAGGACTGAGAGGCGATTCTTGTTCTTATGTTGGAAGGAAAGGATGGTTGAAATTAGTATGAACCGAAAATCGAACTGCGACTGTCAAAGATTTCGAAACTTTCCGCTCATAAAATGACTCTTGATCCCTAAAATTTATGAGGACTCCTTGCCAACCTACAAGTGAGAGTCTAGGGAAAAAATCAACAACCTCGCCATTGCTCAGCAATCTATAACAAACAACAATCGACGAGTTCTATGATTTTGAAGTCAACAATGTCATAGACCACCCCCAGAGGAGACCCCCTCTAAATCACTGAATTCCCAAGTAGCCTCTGACACAACATATCATCGCTCATCTCACGGACCCCATTCACTCTGCATCTCGCAACGTATTCCACATCGCTTCGAGTGTGCTTCTGGCGCACACTTTAGGCGAAATTTATTAGGAATTCCCGACTGCGCGAGGGATGTCTCTTAATTCAGTTTTAATTGATTGTGTATGGGTTCGTGATTTATAAGACGCTCCCATAGTTTCCGCTAGATCGGAGCAGCCAAGACCAGGAACAGAAAAAAAACACATTCATTACACCACTCTTAACAGATTCGTACGCGACATGACAAATTAATGGCAGGGGTTAGCGCAAAATTAACGCCAAGCGACACTTAATATTCTAATAAATTAATTGGCCAGCATGTGAGTGCGAGTGTGTATATCTGGAGCAGCTTTTGCGTGGGCGGCTCGGAGTCCGCTCGCCTCTTGCTCATCACTTACGGCCGCCGATGGGAATGCTTTTATCCAACTTCCTCGAACGTGGGCTCCGTGGGAATCTACTGGGGCGTTCAACAGCAAGTGGACTTTTCGGAATGGCCGTTTGTTAATCATCGATTAGGTGTGGCAACGTGATAATTGCGTAGAAACTCGGCTTGCCAAACGGAGATACCGTCTGCGATGACACTTCGGATTTGCGTTGTTTTCATCGCTGGATTCTGTTTCGTTTCGCTGCGGGTTATGAAATGTTTTCAGCTCAAAATGGGCAGCACAGCCTTTTGCGACCGGTGGACAAGGTTACGCGTGCTAGCCAACCGCGGACCGTAGGAAGTGTACATCAGCTGAAGTGGCTTTTCTGTCTCCAATTCCTTTCGATTTTTATTCGAAAGTAAGTCAAACACAAATCGATGTGTCTCGGTTGCCTAACGCGTGAGGCCGGCACAAGCCAGAGGCAATGGAAGTCCTCCACTCCAACAGCATAACCATCGCCATGACGGTCGTGGCAAAATTGTGTCTCTCGAGCATAGGTGTCTTGAAAAATTTGCTAGCTATGCTGTCATCGCGTAATCACATTACACTCCAGCAAACTTCGATGTTGTGACGTAGATTTACTGGTAT
Source organism: Eristalinus sepulchralis (assembly GCA_944738645.1). Lineage (NCBI taxonomy): Eukaryota > Metazoa > Arthropoda > Insecta > Diptera > Syrphidae > Eristalinus > Eristalinus sepulchralis. Next base: position 30,130,350 of record OX122885.1, on the reverse strand, counting down.
ACCAGCGATGGACGCCGTCGCTCTGTTTTTGGATACCCGCCGATACACATGAATGGTGTGGCGGCAGCGAGCGATTGTCGGATCAATGAGGGGGGGCACACGTGCCAAATAAAGTCAATAATCCATATTTGGTTCAAAGCTATCCGAGTGGTGGGCTTTTGTTGGTGGATGTGATTTTGCCGAACGAGACGACACGGTGGCGGCGATAATTGATGCCTCTGAATGATGTAACATTGCGCATAAGCATGTTGGCGGCCTAATTGATTAGCCCCGTGAACTTACGAAGGGGAAATGTCGGCGTCGTGCATTCGACTAGGAAGTCTACCTCCGCGAGGACTTGCGTTACATTTGAATTTTTTGCTGCAACCTATGCTACATACTGATTTTCTTGTTATCTAATATTTTGAAAAATGGCATGTGTTGGCCAGAGGCGCCTTTCCATCAAGGGAGCTCAACAAAAATTAATTTGTGTGTACATTGTGCTTGACGAGCGATTTGTGTACTTTCGCTGCATCGACCACTGGATGGCTTTTAGACACTTGTGGGTTTCCTAACTCAATATCTGGCTTTAGCATCTTCTCATGTGTTCATCATTTAACTGCTAAACGTAAAAACAAATTCCTGAGTCCTTAACTGCATCAAATGGTTTTAAGTCTAAGATCAGTATTTAATGTTGGGCAAGGAGGTCAAGATTGGACATCTCTGTGCACTTGGTTCAGTCTCAAGTTTCCATGATAAAGCCTCATAAATCGGTAAATTTTTTCCAATGACACGGGCTGTGTTGGGTTGTGGCGTATTTGCACAGTCCTGCAACTGCCCAGGTGTGCAATTCACGATGTGGTTGGCGGAGGGTCGAGGTCCTGAGAGCGACGAGAAAGCAATGCACATCTTGCGTTTCGTCGAGGAACACATTTTGATTGAGCTGATCCAATGAACGCAAATTTATTGACTGTGAGCTATTATTTCGATGGGCCCTTACGTAGATAATGCGCCGAACCTGTTTGCTCTGCTCACTAGCAATCTTATCGATTTCATGCCGCACTTCATAGTATACGGACTCAGGACCCAAGTTTGTGGGGTGACTTCGACAGACTTCAGTGATCCGGATGTCAAAGATTAACTTCCGGAAGTGCGAAACTATCATATTTAGTACCTCGGTAGCAAGGGCGCCAAGTCACACAATAGAAAACTGGCACAAGTTTGGTAAAGTTGACCCGAATAACCAGGAAAAAATGTAGTTAGATGTATTATCTTGGCATCTGGTTGGACCTTGCTGCTGCAGAGTGAAGGTCATCTGCTACATGGTCTTTATACTACTAATTATGGTGTAAGGATGTCTAACGTGTCTCAACTTGAGCTCCTCCTAAATGGAAGAAAAGAAGGTTAGAGAGCACCAGAGGCAACATCTTCCGGCCGATGTATCGGACACTTGATAATGAGAAATTCTACACTAATGGGGCCTTGTAGAAGAAATTCAATAATATCATTATTAAGCTGATTCAAGTGGATGCTTCAAGAGCTAGGACTTTTTCTAAAAGTCTGACCACTGAAGAAGACTGCCCCGAAGTGATGTACAAGGTTAGTTTTAACGGCTTTTTTCCACAGCAAGCAAAAAGGGTAATACAAGATAAGGAAGGATCTGATATAATCTTCAATGTCGTAGGTCAAACAAGCAGTGGATTGCCGATTCCAATGCGAGTCGGACGCCGTTCATAGCCGCGAAGATGTTTTGCAGTCTTCTGGGGCGATCCTCGTCTGAGGTAGGCCACAGTTGGCCAGAGAATGTAATTTTTACTGGCAAGAACAGGCATCGCCACCGCTCAAGACCTTTTGCCCAATTTAGTTAGTTCGAACGTTATCTTTTCGATAGGTTTAAGTTATCCTAAAGGATACTATGTACAGAAATAAAACAAATATTTTTAAGATAAACTTGTCTTAAAGACCATAATGTAAAGATGTCAATCATAAATTTTAGGATGGACATGGACCTCAATCAAGAAGCCTCAGCTAACAGCACGAACTTTCTCCAGAAGCCTAGAGTCCTTCCCTTCTTGTCTGCGGCATTTCGTTTGGTTACCTCCTCTGCTACCTTACTCTTATGGTTCGGGATCGAAGACTCTTCGGCCTGAAGCTCACCATTTTATGTAGCCACCTTAAGCATTGATTCCGATGACGGCTTTTCATGTCAATGTAAATCTTCTTCCCCAGTCGCCATCGACCCAAACAGGACTAAAGTTCGCACGCTGAACTTTTCTTTTAAAACGACCAATTACTTCTTCATCTATTGTGCTTTCAATAGAGTCCAGGCCACTGCGATATAGCAATACTGTGATGATCAAATTGTTATATAAGGGAAATTGGTATTTCGAGAAACGGTTCTATTCATCAATCGTCTCTTGAGCTCAAAGCGCTGCGTTTGGGAAGAGTAATTATCTCCTTGTTTTCAGTACTTGTTCTTTTGTCCCTATTTACTACAGTGTCGAAGTAGACTAAGTCCTTAATTACCTTTAAGTTTCTGCTGCCCATTATCACGTTATGTCTTAGATCTCGAGTTTTGCGCTCTGCCATGACGACAGCATACACTTCCTTTAAACCTCATATACCGCTTGAACCATTTTTGGAACTTCTCCTTTAATGCGTCCTAGACAGAGCGCTGTGATCGTATTGACATGACTGACAGGGCAAAGCTGCTGTTTGCAACCATACTAAAAGGATGGCATAATTATTCCTGCTTCTGAATAAGTTATGTTGACATACAGCCTCCTCGTGGCGCCACCTCAGAGATAATAAAATGAGTGACGCGAAGGTGACAAATTTGAATGATTGACGGGCTTGGTAATACCTGGTCCACGTTACTGGATCTTTTTCTTTGAAATAGTTATGCTTTTAAACATTCTTTCAATGTTGTCCTTAGTTCAGCGCTTCAAATTTGATTGCCATTTTCAAATGGATTTAGGACTCGTTTACAGTTTATTTTGCGAGTTCTCCTTAAGGCTCAATTTGTAAACAGAATTTGAAAATAGCTATGTGGCGCTACAGTCCGGGGTGGACCTAGGCCTTAACCAACATGTCTCTCCAGCCAGCACGATCTTTCGCCAGCTGCCGCCAGTTGCACACTCCAAGCTGGTCGAGGTCCTTCTCCACTTGTGTGCGCCACCTAAGCCTAGGCCGTTCTCTGTTACGTTGTCCAAATGACACAGATTCGTAGACTTTTCGGGCCGGAGAAGTGGTGTCCATACGCTGAACATGGTTTAGCCAGCTTAAGCGTTGTATCCAAAGACTAGGCGCATGTCCAGCGTTCCGCGTCAAAGAGTTGGACTCATGTTGACTTCGCTTTGTTTAATTATTACAATCCAGTTGTGATGTTTTTGCTTTGAACAACAGTCAAGGCTTAACCATCAGAAGTAATGACAATTTTCACACACATATCTTTGGTAGCGTTCATCATGATCATGATCACCCTTTGAAGGCGTTAATTTCATCATAAAGGTTCCGACATTCATCCGAAGGCTGAATATCGCAAAAACAACGCACAATTCCCACGAGTAACGCTCAACGGCCCAGTCCAAGGCATTATGATTTCACATATTTTCGATACCGACAGCGTCAAAGTGATAATCATTTTATATTTTCTCTCGTTGATGTGTACCCCAAAAGTAGCGCGCCATATTGCCACAGTAATAAACTCATTCATCTTCTCTTGCCTCCGCATATCGCCGAATTCAGGGGGGAAACAAATCAAATCCTCCCATCCACCCAACACCCTCTTAATAAAAAGATACATTCTTGGGGCCACAGAAAGTTCATCAAAACGCCTCGCCGCCGCCGCATGCCAGCGGACGCAAACCGATCCGACCGCTCCAAACGAACCGACCGTACCGAAAACGAACACAAACCGCTCATTCTGTTGGTCGAAATCCAACAAATTTATTATAAATAACATCCGAAATAGATTCGTTTTGTTATTTTATTCAAAGATACAATTTTTCCTATATTTACCGCTAATAATAACTCAATGAAAAATCACAGCCAGCCGAAAGGAATCCGCCAGCAGGGAGCGAGCGTAGCGAACACTAAACGCTACCTCAGATGCTTGTATCTGATCGCGATGATGATCACGATGACGACGATGATGATGATGTTGCATGCTGAGCTGCGATCTAGATGAAGACAATATCTAACTTTGATGGCAGTATTTTGGATGCGAGCAGGGGCGGGGTGACCGCACCCAGACACATGCATCGAGATAGATTTGGCAAATTTACACAAATGCTGTGTGTGCACTTGAAAATTGGTCCGAGCAATATTTCGTATACAGGCGACGTCAAACGTCACAATTGTACGTGCCAGATGCCAGATGAGCTTGATGATGGGTTATTTGGTATGCGCCGGTACCTGCCACTCTCCGGCTATATGTGGCACCGGGTGCGGGTGCGAGGGAACACATTTAAAAATCTGAAATGCGTCAAAAATATATGAAAACTGAAAGAGGTGAAATTATGAACACAGAATGAAATGCGGGAATGAAGGATGAAAACAGAAAAAAAAAACAACAAAACATCGAAAAGTACTTGCCAAATAATTTTCGCGCGAGATACAAAAATAGAGGAGGCAAAGCAATCAGAAAGAAATTGTTTCATCATCATCGTGGTGCTGCGGTGGCATCGCCACCAGATTCATAGATATTTTAATTTAATGATGGGAATTTTTGGTTTTTTTTTGTAGTTTAAAATTTTACAAAAATTTTAATCGATAAAATGAAAATTTATTGGAGCTGATTTTATATCCTGCGCATAAAGTTCATTCAAGTGTTTTTGGCTTATTTTTTTGCATTTGGCGCCCGACGAAAGACCAGATGTACTTTTGTACTAGAATTGTTCGTGAGATTACAGAAGAAGACCGAAGGAAAACAACTGTTAAAAGAATGAGTCATAAAATTGATTCTGGCGCTCCGAAACTGCAAAGAATCCTTCATTCTGTGTCCATTTCGTTATTCGGCTACTTGGATTTCTAAAAATTTGACTTAAATATGTGCGGCGCTAGCCTCTCAGATATTGGCTTGAAGTCCGTAAAAAATAGCTGACTTGCAAGCCTGGCGTAGCTTTGAAAAAAATAATCGTATCGTGTCTTATAACACACCACTAATAAAAACACATTTTGTAGACAAAATTCAACTTTATTCATCAACCTTTCCTTCAAGAGTGACACAACCAGTCTAATGCCGCTCTAACTTTTCGATACCGTTCTTATAAAACGATTTAACTTTGACCTCAAAATAGGCTTCAGTTTCGGCGATCACCTTCACATTGGAGCCATATTTTCTTCCGGCGAGCATCTTTTTGTGGTCTGAAAAGGGGTAGAAGTCGCTGTAGAACGGATATGGAGAATACGGTACGGTGCGGATGGCCGTGGTAGCCATCGACTTGTGGACGGTGCACTGTCTTGGTGGAAGAGAAATTTCTTCCTCTTCAAATGGGAACTTTTTGTCTGCAATTTCTTCCTTCAATTGCACCAAAAATTTCAAGTAGTATTCGCTGTTGATCCTTTTGCCTGTCTTTCTGAATAAAATTCTGTGCGCATCCCAAATTGCGAATGCGCTTTGGGCGTGGTTCACCAGCTGCTGTCCACTTCGCTGACTGCCTATTTGACTCTGGAGTCTAGTGGTGGATCAATGTTTGATCCCTTATCCTGTTTAGTCCTGTTTATTTTGGCGAAATAGTTCCAAACAGCTCTCAGAATCATCGATACGTTGTTGTGTTTTGTCCATTGTGAGCAAACGTGGCACCCATTACGAAAACAGCTTTCTCGTGGACAAATGTTTGTGCAAAATAGTGTACACATCCTTTAGGTGTCAGCTATCCAGAATAATTTTGTGTACTTTTTTGTCGTTTTCAGGTGTAACCACCTCAATTGGCCTTCCAGAACGTTCAGCATCGTTAGCGTCTGTACGGCCACGTTTAAAGTCAGCATACCATCGACAAATAGTTGGTTTTGATGGAGCAGAGTCTCTGTAACACTTTTCAAGCCATTTCTGAGCTTGCACGGTATCTGTTCCCATCAAAAAGCAGTTTTTAACCAACACACGATTTTCTGTCTTTTCCATTGTTTTCAAAATCCCAAAAGTAGCGTCACTTAAAGCACTGTAACATATAAACAGATTGTCATGAAAATTTGACAGGTATTATTTGAATGTTTGTACTTCCTAAAAATAGTATGACATATATGTCAGTCCCGGGACTTGACTTGAGTGATGTGTTAACTAACCCAATCGCCCGATTTGTGTTTCAGGACATTGGTAATGGCGTCGCTTGTGGCACATCTACTGCTACATTCTGAGTTCTGTAGGTGCAAGGTTAGTAAGGATCCAACCAAGTTGTCTTTGTGGAAGAGAATTAGAGACAGTATAATGGTCGATGAAGCTAAGCATTCGCTTCATCCCAAATGGAGATCTCCAGCGAAGTTTCGAATTAGTGAATTCATTGAAACTCGGACTTGTCCATGCTCGTGTGGTCAAATTAAACTGCAAGGAAATACAAAATGACAAGCGAATGACATCCCATGCAAGTGATCGCCACAGACACTTCCAAACACCTCTTGATACTGATCGCTGTGGCGGAAATTTTTTCCTCAACGCTCATCAATTTGTTGTGGAGTTAAAGTTCTTTCTCGATTTAAGTACATATGAGCAGAAGTTCATTCTCTTAATCCTTCCATTTTTCAGAACCGAAAAGTACATAAAGGGTGTCCCAACAAGAATGCCAGATGGCCGCGCGGCTTTGATGACACAAATGAAATTTTCAATGACCGTTTTCCTCTTTTAAGGCTTGAGTTGTCGTCGGCTTATTCGCATAAACCATCGACTTCAAAAACCCCAAAGAAAAAAGTCCAATGGTGTTAAATCGCACGATCTAGGCGGCCATTTCTGGTCTCCAAAACGCGAAATAGCACGACTGAGAATTGAATTGTTTATCTGGCTGTATGTGATGTGGCGCCGTCTTGTTGAAACCACATCCCCTGCACATTCATTTCTTCAATTCTAGGCACGAAAAAATTGGTTATCATTTCACGATACCGAACATCATCATCAACTGTTTGCGCTTGAGCTGACTCATTTTCATAAAAAAAGGTCCAATGTTTCCTCCAGCCCAAAATGCACTAACTCGACCTGGTCTAAGGCGCGTTGTTGTCTTTACATTAGTTACAGTCTCAGTTTCAGAAAATTTTTCCATTAATCGCCTTACAGTTGACTTTTTTGGAGCATTATTGTAACCCCAAATTGATCGCAATTTACGAACTGTAGCCGCAAAACTTTCACCACTTTGGTAAAACAATTTCACGATGAGAATGTGTTGTTCTTCCGTGTAGCGCTCCATTTTTATTAACCGTATACCTTCTACTAACAAACAATAATAATTGTGTAAATGTCAAACAATGACAATTCGAATGGCGCCAAATTTAAATCTTGCGTTTTTGTTGGGACACCCTTTAGATAGAGATAGATCTCGATTGTTAAGTTTAACCAACGAAGAAGCCTTGGAGCAAATCTATCTCTTAACGGATTTTCTTTTCTCGACCGCAAGAAATACAATTCAGCTACAAGTTTTATCAAATCCAAGTCCTTTCCACATCTCATAGCTTTCCAACTCAAAAAAAAAAAATGGCGCCCAACGCAAGCCACTCTGCAGAAATGCCCCCACTCGAATTACGCCATCTCACTAACCAACATCCAGAAACGGATCCATCTTAATTTACAAATGTCTCCTTGACAATCCGCTCAAACCACTTCTAATTCACTTTGCATCCCCAGATCCAGTTCGATAAGTCCTCGTCGCCGCCGTCGCCGTCGCCACCGCCAACAACGACGCCTCATTAATCATGACAGCAATGCGAATCTTCGGTAGCACATTCCAAGCGGTACAGGTTCACATACATCTCGCAATCGATCAGTTGGAAGCATTCTTGTTTACATTCTCGCGAACACGTTCGTTTAGCCTCCCCATTTAACCCTCATCAGCTGCTACATCATTATTTGGTCACGTTGATGGTTGGTGAAGAGGGGTGAAGAGGGTCCGCTTTCCGCTCGTGCACCCTTGCAGACAATCGAATCATAATCAATTAATTCATTAATCCCACTAACTGAATCCACTTCGCGGTGGGACAGTGTTTCGTTGCTGCTCTCTTATCCTGCCCAGCTTGAGACTCTCTTAATCAGCGTAAGAGCGCACATCTGAATTCAGTGTTGCAGCTCTGCTGCCTGTTCGGACGCACGATTGGTTCTTTTGCCTTGTTTTGTTGCACTCGGCCGCGGCTCTTGGCTTAATTTGTAAAATTAGTCGCTTCGCTTGCGGTGCGCACACACGCTGAATAGAGATGGCGTTGTTCTCGCATCCTCCCGGCCGCGGCCGTGGTGCACCACAACTCACACTCATGCTCTCACCCTGCGGTAAGTGGAAACCAGATTTCTTGGTGGAATTGTTTTCTCAAGAAGAGCGAAAAAAAGCGCAAAACAGCAACAGACGGGTTTTTTGCCTTTTTCGCTTCTTTTCCGCCGATTGCGCGCAGAAATCCCGTGGATGAGGATAAGGAGACGGCTTTTGATTCCCTCGGTGGCTTGCGTTGTTTTCTCTTTGTTGGCGGATTTCATTTGTTGATTAATTTGTCTGAGGGGTATTTAGGACGTGGTCGTCGTCGTCGTAGTCGTCGCCATAGTCATCATCGGCCGGGGCTGGTTTCTTGTGTTTCTTGTGTCTCCGCCGTCTACGAGCGCTTTCTTGTATGCAAAACGAAGCTGCTTGAGCAACGTGCGTATGTGTGGTGGTAGTGCACCGTCGCGGAGTCTTGTTGTTTGCACTTATGTTCGCGAATTATCCAGATATAGATACCGAGATACTGTGTACCGTACGCGCGCGTACCAGTGGATAAGTATGCGTAACGAAGTGTTCTCAATTGGTTTTTGTTTTGTGAGGTCTCGACGGTGCGGCGGAGTCGGTGGCAAGCGACGGAGTGCTGTCACGGGAGGAGGAACGGTTGCCGGCGAGTTGACTCCTCTCCGGTGTGTGTGCGCATTTTGGCGACTTATGAGGCCCGTAACACGATGATGAGGAGGCCATTTAGTTTGTCATTTATAATTTCAGTTGCTGGGGCGATGTTGTCTTGATGCTCACTTTTGCGAGCGAGTTGGCTGGTGGGGACTTCTGTCAGTGTGCAGTTTCGGTTCTGCTTCGCGTGGAATCTGCGCTGATGACGTGGGGTGGCGTTGGGGCAATTTAACGCACACCACGCAGGTTGGATTTGCGATTCGCCGCGGTGCATTACATGATCGGCTGCTGTTTGTTGACAGCTTTGTCGACAAGCGTTGAAAATCACTTGAATTCGCGAATTTCTTCTGCTTGTTCTTCTTGTTTTTGGGTTTTGTTGTTTTATTATTTTTAATTCGAGCAGATGAAAGTAAGTGAAGTGGATAATTCGTTTTTCTTTTTGTGTTACGACTGCGAGTATTTTTATTTTGACGCATGCGTATGTATAAAACTAACGATTTTGCAACTCTTCACATTTTTAAGGTTTTGTTCACAAAATAAAACCTTTTATTTTATCCTACTGAATAACCACAGTTTTATTTGACGGTGACGGTGACTAGCTTATTCTATCAAGGACTCCTTACAAGCTGTCGATTCACATGTAAATATCCGTTTCTGGGAAAGTAATATCTTCCGTAGAACGGCAACTTCTCCAAAGGACTGAGGAAACTGTCCATCAGGCTTTTGCCGGGATTGAAATGGAAGCTGCTAAAATGGATCTGGGGGTAAACGAGGGAATAAACCGAGTTTATGCTTCGACCAAGAAAACGAACACAATATCAACGCCTCTAACTAAGTGCCACAACGGGCAGCAAAATTCGTGAGTCAATGGCTTCATTTCGGATCCACAGCATGTAAGGACAACAGCAGCAGTAGCGTACAATCACTCTTGTTCATTGCTGCTTCTTTTGGCTCATGAGGCAATTTAGCAACACAGACCTCTCTCGAAAGACCTTCATGTTTTACGGCGCGGAAAGTTGGATATTATAAGCGTGTTAGCCCTTCCTCTTTTCGCGAGGAAAGTCGTACGTGCGATTTTTGATCCGATTAGCGTTAAGATTTAAAGAAGAACTCTGCAGGCTGTATGACAATGAAGACCTGGTCAAACATCTATGGATGCAATACTTAAGATGACTACGGCAGATAGTTTGAATGGCTAACACTTCTTCTGTCCAAAAGTCTTTGGAACCGAGCCACTTAAGACAACCTTGCAGAGGACGTACTCGTCTGAGATGACGCATACAAGTGGAGAAGAATCTTTATTAACTTATGCTTTGAAACAAAAGCAGCTGTCAGGAGACCGTGCGTGCAACTCCTCTCCGAACTTTCATGTCACACAAAAATGTGAAACTCAAAGGAATTCATATCGAACTTCAACAAAATATTTTACTGATCAAGCTCCCATTTACAATCTTCCTGCCTCAGTCCAGAAACCGCGCCCGGGACTTTGAGAATGTCGATGCTCGTATCCACTGCACCACAGTAGCATGATGGGTCTATCTGTTCTCGGGATATACCCCATAGCTAACGTGGATGGCATTAAGTGTCTATATACATCGTTCTTTGCGTTTCCCCACAAAAACAGAAATGCCATAACGAGCCGCTCCTCCCTGGCGGAAAATCGACACCAACAAGACGATTTATGAATTTGTTTCCCCGAATACCAGCCGCCCGTGTAGCATGGCACACCAACCTGCATGAACCAGACGTCGATGAAATTCATGTCTGCAACAATTTAAGTAAAACAAAAAGTTGGTCCAAATGGGTCTGTACTGCCAACCGTTGGTGAAACTGCTGTTCCCAGCCCCACTTTAAATAAATATGAAATTATGTCGTGACCTTCAGTGGATGCCTTAACTTCGGGACAATAACGTGCGGGATTTTCGAACATCGGCTGCGTCAATTTTTCGTAACGTAGCCGCTGAGATGAAAATGCTTCTCCTCCGAAATGACGTCTTTTCGCAGATGGCCCTTTCTCAATTCACGCTGCTTCATGGCCTAGTCTGCGAAGCTATAGCGACAGTTGAACTTTCTAAATGAATAATATGAGATCTTTGTGCAAAATTCTCCTCAGACTAGAGTGCAAATCATGGGCCTCACAGTCTTGACATATCAGCCAAAACTGTGCGCAATGTTTGACAACGGGGGCCATAAGTGGCGTCAACTAGCATACCACTCCTACGTACATTTTGACCTTACATAGAGCTGTTTCCGTTGTTGCTTCGTTTCGTTTGCTCTATTTGGGCTACGCAGCACTTCCTTTGAAAGTGAAATTTTTTTCAAGCTTTTTTAAGCGAAGAGTATTTCAATTCGTTTTGCGGAAGTATAGAAATAACTTCCTTTTTGAGAACATTAAGTGTCAAAAAATGTCAAATATCCCTAATATGTATACAAGGATTATTACATCAACAATTGTTAAAAATAAAGAAAAAACGAAACCATCAATGTGTGAGTGTAGGTCATTCTTATAAAAGTGTTGACTAAATGTTGGCCTACCGATGCACAGGTTGAGCATTCAGTTTTGTGCTCTTCTATGTAATTCTTTACATATTTTCAGTCGATATCGACATTTGGCAGGACATAAACGTTGAATTTTTCGAAAATATCTCTTGGTTTCAACCCTTCACACTGTTTGTTGTGGAAAATATCCTTGAATAGTTTTAGATGGAGTCGACGCAATGACTGCAAGGCGGTGTCCAAGAATGGAATACACTTTTCCACAATTTGAGTCTCCCATTTTGGATTGATTTGAGGGCAGTTACACCTACATTTTTGACAGCGACCCGTGCATTAGAAATGCCTTTCAGCAGCTGCCAATAGACATCCAGCTACAGTTCCACCTTAACGCCCCCATGTATGTTGGAAACTATTTACAGAAATTGCGTTTAACTCACACACACACATCCAGACGCCAAAAAAAAACAGTCTAAAAATGAATTTCTTACTCAGCCATTGTGACGAATTAATAATACATTCCCAAACATTGTCCAGTTTTGCACACTTCAGCCAAACCACACTCATTCATCATTTGTTCACGTCATAAACCAATTAATAATTTTATTACCAATAATCAGCCGGGTATCGTATTACTGTCAGTTCATCCGGCCGCAGTCGTACTTCAACAACCGCATTAAAAAAACGAAACAAACAAAACAAAAAAAAATGCCGAAATACAATAGGAAACAAAACAAAATAAAATTGATGCGCTACCGACTCCCTGCTGCCGGCCGAATCAGCATCGACAAGTCAAGCGCTCCACCTGGCCAATTATGACAGACCGATTGAAAACCTATGAGGTTACGCGTCCACTCCTCCCCAGACCGCGGTATGAATGAATTACCCTCCCGCCTGAGCTAGCCGGCGCGTACGCTCATAAATTGCTTCTCAAGCCGCATCTCGAGCTGGCTTATTTGCTGTGTCCCCTAATTCATGCATTAACTCGGGGGTTTACTGATTGAAATTTCATTCGAATTCATAATTGGATTTGGGGAAGCGGACAAAAGTTTTTGTGATTTGTTGGTTGGCGAGCAACCGGATCGGGGCCGCGCGAAGCGTGTGAATTGTCTGGCATGCGGTCTCCGCTGGGCGAGTCAAACGCATTTCAGGCGTTAAAAGACGATTAAGATGTTCGCAGGGTAATAATTTTATGGATTTCGCTTAAGCCAGTTAATCAGATTAATAATTGTCTCTAATTAGCATTTTCTCTTTGGCAAAATGATGCTCAAGCGGAACCGCGTAACGCCTGTTGACTTTTCAATTAAGCGCGTGTGGCGCCCCCTACTGTTGGCTTATCGGCGAATCCGACACCTGTTCCATAAAGATAAACGATGGCTACCATAAAGATATGAGAGGGCAATTTATTGATAAGTAGATTGCCAGCGAGATCGGCTTAGCACCGATACATTATTGATAAGACCGGCCGGCCAATGGTAATTGGACCGGTATGGATTTTTGATTTCGGATTAATTTACATCCCAACTCAATTGAGCTTTATCGCTTCACATTTGTATAGCGTGGGAACGCTGCCGGCGATGTGAGGTATTTGTTTTGTTTTTGATTTTTATTTTCTTTTACAAAACGAGTTAAATAGGACCGAACGCCAAATGGCTTTGACAAAAATGTGGTTTCTGCAAGTTTGTCAAACCGGTACCAAAGTGTTGACGGACACTTTTTGGCGGATTGAGTGGTCTAGTGATACGCTAAGCACAAGTGACTTTGAGGATATAGCGTCATTTGAGTGAATGACATTGGAACGTTCGCTTTCGGAGATCAGAAGTTTAACACAAAAAGTTGCAGTTTTGTAAGTCCGCATCGATTTGCATGCGACGATTGATTTGTTCCAGATGGGGACAAATCTTTTAGACAAATTTCACAGCTAGAGACGAAAATTTGAAATGGGGAAGCGAGGTGTGTCCTTCAGTACATATATGAATACTTTCACTTTTTAAAGGAAAGGTTGAGATTATGTTCCTAGAAACGCGCTCCGGGAGAGGTACAGGAATAGTCGAGAAACAAACCATCATTCTTCGTTTTGACACTTCATTTCTATTAGCATTGGCCAGGAATTGGAGTTTCTTGGAACTAGGAGTACGAGTGTAGAGCACGACACCGTAAGAACGAGGAACAAAGAGATGAGCTGATCCTAACTTAACTTACTAAACTGACACATGTGGTATTTACGTTTCAGAAAGCATTCGGATTATCCACGACGTTGGTCAACACATGTGGTGTTATATGTTCCTTGTTACGACTGCACTTACTTTCGATAACTCTTGCTTACATAAGTAGGGTGAAATGGATCACAAAAATGCCAGTATTTACACAACTGATTTGAACTGAAATTGACATTCTGAAACATGGTGTAGCTGGTGCAAGTTTTTGCTGAATATAAGAAAATCGGGATTTATAGAATGGTCCAACCATAATGCACGATGTGAGTCACTCCTTATCCTTCTTTGTTTCAGTATTTGGCAAATTCAACCATGGAGAGATACATAAGGAGGAGGAACGCGTTACGATTGTTGAGCGGAAGTGGACGTTCAAATTAAGATGCATTTCGTACACTATTGCTTGGTCATGGATGCCTTAACGAGCTGAATTGCAGCATTTGAGCAAATTAAAATCTAGAAGTGATTGTTTAAAAGGCGATGCATCTAAAGGGTGATTTTTTAGCTATTATCTTCTTCTTCTTTTTGGCAACACTGGCTTAAACAGCTGACGCACGTTTCGTGTTTTGTTTCACTGTCAAACATCTTCAGTTTGGTCTATAATTTAACCATGAATCTTGCAAATTATTGGATTTTAATATCAAAATGCGTGCTCTGTTACGAAAGTTCATCTCGCGCATCATTGTGTTCAGCGACGAAGCTCATCTTTTGCTCAAGGGGTATGTACATAAATAAGCAGATTTGTCGATTTTGGAGTGAATATCAGCCAGAAGCATTGCATGAGCCACCAATGCATCCAGAAAAAGTCACAGTTTGGTGCGATTTGTGGGCTGGTGGCATCATTGGACCGTACTTCTTCAAAGATGATGCAAATCGTAACGTAACTGTGAATGGTGAGCGCTACCGTGAGATGATATCCAACTTTTTTTTGCCCAATGCAATAGCTTGACTTGCATGACATGTGCACGCGCAACAATGAACTTATTGAGAGGCGAGTTCGGTGAACATTTTATTTCACGGTCGGGAATTGCCGCCTAGATCGTGCGATTTAACGCCTTTCGACTATTTTTTGTGGTACTATGTTAAAGCTCATATCTATACAGACAAGCCCGCTTCACGCATTGGAAGACAACATTGAAGCATTTATTCGTGAGATACCGTCCAAAATGTTGGAAAGATTATGTCAAAATTGGACTCAGCGGATGGACCATTTGAGGCTCAGTGAAGGTCAACATTTGCAGGAAATAATCTTCAAACATTAAATTATATGGACCGTACTATCGATTAAAATAAAGATTTCATGCATTTTTCTTAATTTTATGTGTTTTTTCTTTGTTTTAAAAACTTTCCTATAACTTTTAAAAATTAACCCTTAACATAGAGTGACTGTTTAATGCGTTTATGGACTGGCGTCGTTACCGTGAATGGTGTTTGCTATCGCCAGATGACAATGCACTTATTGTGGCCGAAAATTAAGGATATGAATCTGGATGGTGTATGTCTCCAACCGAATGGTGCCATTTGCCATAAAGCTTCTCTCGGGATATTTTAAAGAAAGAGTGTACGTCCAATAACAGCTCAAGATTTAAAGGAGGAGATCATTCCAATTGTGTTACAGAGTCATTGGAAAAATAGAAAAATAGAATAGTATGCCATCAAAGTCGTGGAAAGCACCTGGCCTGGATATTTTTCAATCAAATTTAAATTTTTTATATTTTTTCTGTTTTTCCTCCTTGAAACGGACGGACGGCAAAGTTTAAGGGCTAGCTATTGTTAATTAAATCGCGATATGAGGTGTGGACTGAGATTGAAATTAGGCGACAACCAGAAATAGAACTGAAAGTTGAATTGAAGATTTTGCGGAAAGAACTTGGCTGGCATGATTACAAAATCCAGCTCGTCCCAGAATGGATGCCTTGCACCTTGTAAGCCATAGATTTGATAAGTGGGGCAAAAAAAATTACCGTTTATTTCAGTTTTTTCCCTACAGAATTTGTTGAGCGCTGAACCGCACTCGTAGTTAAATTTATGCGTCAATAAGTCAAATTAATAATTTGTGTATGCTGAAACACCTTTATGACCACAAAATCTCTCTGTTTGGTGTACATGTTCATAAAACGATGCTGGCTTGAAGGTTGTAGACAATAGTAACAGCTCATGACAACTGACTTTTCCGTTCGTCAATTGAACAACCATGATGTGCAGCCGCTGTGGTTTTAACAACACGGCACACAGCTTGTCCCTCAATTGATTTATTGAGGGAAGCTATTGGTAACCCCATGTTATGGACCCATGGAACTGCCTCCAAGATCGTGCGATATACAGTCGAATGAATATTTTCTGTGCGGATATGTAAAGTCGCTAGTCTACGCTGATAATCCCGAAACGATTGACTACTTGAGGGACAACGGTCGCAAATGTTGAAAAGAGTTATCGAAAATTTAACCTCCAGATTGAACCTCCTAGACTACGTCCAGGATTCGAAATCATATTGAAATTATAATGCCTGAAGATTATCTTTCAATTGAAACAACATGATCTTAGCATACAAATCGATGTTCATATTTTGTAAGTATGTGGTAAGTCTTTGCACTCTATGCCACTGGTCAGGGGCAAGTTGTATCTGCGCGTCGAGGGTTTCGCATATAAAAATTGGAAAAACAATGTTACATATAGGTCAGGTCTCAAACTATCCATAGAGAATTTGAATCGAATGAGACAGTTATAGTGGCCACTAGGTCCTAATTTCCCGAATTTTTAATGACTTTCGACTTTTTAAAGAAGTTGCAGCATCACCAGTCGTGACAATAAAAGCGGTACTCTTCAATAGTTTACACAACATTTCTGTAGAATTCAGTCTTTCAAGAGCAAAAACCAAAAAAGGATAGAACTTAGCTTATTGCAGTAGCAATTGAACCAAAAAACCTCCCACACCGTCTATTGCGACTTGTTGCAATCTCTGATCACATCGAATGAAATCGTTGATAAAATGCAAACGTATGGTGTAAAGTGTTACAAGGTCAAAAGATGATGTTAGTAGTTTACATCATGCAGCATGTGATCTTACCGGTGTTTATTCAAGACAAAAGCTTTGTGTGTGCCACACGACTGCTAAGAGTGCAACAAGTGTTCTGACAGAAAATTGCCTCTGTGAAGTCATCGATGACAACGTCTACAAATAAGATTAATTTCCAAATAAAACAGTTTCCTCTTGCATGAAAGAATGGAAAAGGAAATTTAATGTTCCAAAATCAGGACGATTATATGTGCAACGGCTTAAATATCCTTCTGTATTTCCATTTGTGGCATGTCGCCTCTTATTGTCCGCACCTGGTGTGTGTACTCAAATCGACTGTTCAAATCGACTGAAATGGAACCACAAAACCATAACAACCGATTCTCTTAGCCTCGATAAGTTTCAGTCAATTTTGCTCTTTTAAGAAGTTGAATATGAATAAATATTGAGTTATGGATTAAAAAGCCACTGGAGGGGTTAAGGAAAATTCTACATAAATTGCAACTGAATGTTTAGTTCTATGAATTGGAGATGGTTAGGGAAATTGTCCACCAGAAGTCAACCTCGTGAATGACGTTGTAGTGGAGATCTGACGAAGGCCTGACCCTTAGCCTGGTTTGTCAAAATAATGACGCCCAACAAGGTTTGGCTCTACAATCGACTTTACTACCAGAAACCTAATGCCAAGCAATGCGGACTGGCAGAGTGTATTCTTGTTAGCTTCCAAAGAAGTCTTTAGCGTGCGGTTTATGGTCCCTTGTACGAAGAAATGTGTAGGAAGGAGAAGACGCAACCATACGAGCAGGGGGGAAGGCAAAAAAACCATCTTCTACTCTGATTCGGCGAAGGAACAACAATGCCGAAGCTGAGAGAATCTTTGCATCCTGGTTAAAAAAGTAGAGGAAAATCAAACTTTCAGTATAGAGACGAAGTGCTCGGAACTTGGCCTTGATACATTGAAGGAGTGCGCCGGGACGGTCAACGATGGGAAGACTGACGATTGCTCAAGTGCAGACCTTTACAAGGATCACTGAGCCGAAAGGTACTTTTGGTTGCTAATCTTGTAAAAATGTGCATGCTCATTTTAAGGCCTTCTTCTTTTCAAAGTTAGAATCGTATCCTACCATGCCTACGGTGGAATTGCGAAATTAAAAGTTACTACCGCCGAAATTTATCTATGCACTTCGAACGAAATAGTTTCAAAATCCTTCGAAACTTCTAATCAGGTCGTTGTCAATTGAATTCGAAAAATATTTGACCTGGGGATGAAAGGGCCGAAGTCGACGTACATATCTGCCAACTACCCTCGCAAGTGTCGTAGAGGCACAACACTTTTAAGGCCCCATAACATTATTCTGACTTTCAAGTTCCAAATCTTGTTGCCATCATCATCAACAGAAGGAACATACTCCATTGTGATGCCACCAACAAGTCACTCACCACCGATCGTCTGGTTCGTCAAACAGAGGGAGAGCGAAGCATTCAAAAGTCAAAGCACATTACATCATCATGCCACTGGAAATGTTATAATGCGCGGTACCGTAAGTGTGGTCACTCATCAAGTGACAGATCATTTACGAATAACGGTAAAATTGTTAATCTCCAAACATAACGGAAAAAATCTCTCCGAGTTTCATTTCGAAAATACTTGTCTTTACATAATTTTCAGATAAATCTCCCGAGCAATGGCTGACGGATTAATTTGCCAAAATGTCATCGCCCATTCCGAGCACAAGAGGGCTCCGTTAAATTGGACGGGCTTTATGCCATTGTTATACGCCGATTGACAGGTGAAATCCCAATCCATAAATCTGTTGGCCAATAACTCAACAAATTGGCCAGAGAGCACGAAAAGTCGCCCGTGCTCGTTCAGAAGTACCGTCTGACACGTTGGTTGCGGATGGTAAAGGGGGGGGGGCGCGCTATAGGGTCGGTTCCAAGTCAGGCACATATTTCAATAAGAGTTCCGCTGCTTCGCCTCCCCTACCGAAGCCGTTTAGAAGATCGATGACCGATCGGAACCAACACAAACCGCTTGAACCCATAGCATACAATGCGCCAGCGTATTGTGTCTCTGTTCGGCTATTCTATCCGCCGCCGAAAACAGCAGATAAGGTCACCGCAGCCAACGGCTGGCGATTTGCATAAAACGTGCGA
The DNA here is from genome assembly GCA_944738645.1 of Eristalinus sepulchralis. NCBI lineage: Eukaryota > Metazoa > Arthropoda > Insecta > Diptera > Syrphidae > Eristalinus > Eristalinus sepulchralis. Next base: position 30,111,433 of record OX122885.1, on the reverse strand, counting down.
ATTTCCGAACAACAGAGACGGATCGAATTGAATTGCTAATTCGAGTTCGCGTTCGCGTTAGCGTTCGCATTTTCGTCGCTTTTTCTGTTTTGCTGACTTTCGGTCTTTAGCTTGACGCGAATGGTGAGTGATTATGCCATGTTTTCATATCTAATTAATTCTTTAAGCCGAACGAGTCTGTCTGAGTGTCAACACCACTCACACTCGGGCACACGCGCACGGGCGCACACTCATTCACCGGAGTCAGCGACAACGCAGCACTGCCGCCGCGCGGTGTGTCTCTAGCGCGGGGGACGCGTCCACAGCGGAAGGGTAATTCGATTTATTGTTTCGTCTCAGCGATCGTCCGGAGTATCTGTGTGTGCTTATGTGTGGAATTAGCCAAAAAGATTGGCAAACAAATATTTTTTCGAGTTAAGCGGAGAAACTATTTTTCACTCTGGATGAAGATTTATTTTTGTCTTGTGGACGAGAACTGGTTGACGGCTGGCGGCGACCGTCGTTGTTGGTGGTGTTGGTTTTTGGAACTGGTGTTTGCTTAATAAATCAATTGGAGTTTGATGGAGTGGCCGAGGGGTTAAAAATAGACAGATCCGCCAACACCGACGACGACGACGACGACGACGCCGATGTTGATGGCGGCTAAATGCCAATAATATGTGCGCTATCAAAATCGAATCAAGGAAGCGCTTCAGCCTTCGGGGCTTTGAATGTGGGCAATATAGATGCGAGATATGGAGCGATGCAGTCTCACTGAATTGACGATCTTGGTCTGGGAAAGTCCCTGGGTGTTGGACGCTGCTGAACGACATGATTGTTTGGTTTTGGGGAATTTTGTGATTTTCTGTTCAAGCGCCCACACTGGGCTTGGAATGTTTTGCCTTGTGACTTCAAGCCACTCCTCAGCACATGATTACCGAAGGCTGAATATGGCATAATTTTGCCTTGGCACATTGCTCCATACAGCTCCATCACCGCTGACTCCGAGGAACTAACGCCTAACGAACAAAATGCAAAAATTCAAAATCCAAAATTTGTAAAACCTTTCAAATGTAATAAACGGGTCTGAAAGCAATGTTTACAGATGAAAACTTTTCAATATACAGTGACTACAAGCAGCAAGCTCTCGCAATTTCCAGAACTTTGATCTTGAAAACCTCAGGAGCATGAGCCAGTAATTCTCAAACATCTTCCAAAGGCAGTCAAATCTTCTTCTTCTTCTTGTGGCGCCACAGTCCGCGGTGGCCCTGGGCCTAAACCAACATGCCTCTCCAGCCAGCACGATCTTTCGCCAGCTGCGCATTCCAAGTTGTTGAGGTCCTTCTCCACTTGTGTGCGCCACCTTAGCCTATGCCGTCCTCTATTTCGTTGTCCCAATGGCTCGGATTCGAAGACTTTTCGGGCCGGAGCATTGGTGTCCATGTCGCTCTAAATGGCCTACTCATCTTAAGCGTTGTATTTAAAGTCGCTGGACCAGGCGCATGGCACCGTATAGCCCGTAGAGTTCGTTGTTAAATCCAGATGCCAGCAACGCAAAGAGGACCAAAAATCGCAGGCAAAAATGATCCCTCGAAAAGACTAAAAGGCAGTCAAATATAACCCTCTTAGTCTGCAAAGGAACACTCCGACCAGGAGACATCAATGCAAACAGGATCAAAGATTGCACGCAAAACTTTTGTTTCAAAACTACCAAGGACTTTTTCATCCACTTTCAATAGAGTGCATATGTAGAGCAGGGCGGATACAAACAGAGTCTTATATAAAGGCAGCTTGCTGCTGCGATTGTTAGAGGAAATTCTTGACTGTCTCTTCTCCTAACTAAACGCACGCTCTGTTCGAGACGTCAATGTCGTGCGTCCATCATGGGACATCATGTATATAGCTTGTTTTGCCCTCATTCACCTCTAGACCCAATGTCAACAAACACTTGATTGATGGCTAGTTGTATTCGGCCAATCACGTCGTTGTCGTCGGTGTATGGAAGCAGTTGAACGAACTTTTGGAAGATCCCGCCTTGACGCCCTGTTTTGCACGATCTGCTCAAGAATGATCTTAAAGAAATCACATGACAGCTGTTGCCTTTTCTGAAACATTACAAGTCTAGGTATATTCGTTTCAGGCCTTGATGGAGCAGCGAGTCTTCTCCAGTATCATCCTCCATAACCTGACGAGCTTGGCAGGAGTGTTAAAATTAAACATGGCGTTGTATAGCTCGTCTCTATGCTCGCTATCATATGCACCCATGCAATCGATGCATAGGTAGTGGCTGTCGATTCACAACACTTGATTTTTTTTTTCAGGATGTGTTACATGTAATACCAGTCTTTAATTAAATTCTGAGCATTGTCATAACATGAGAGTATTTACTGAGGCAACAAGGCGACACCTATCTTAAATAGGAAAAGGGACATAATCGGAGAAGACTCACCTTTGCTGAACGATGCCAAACAACTACGTTAGGAAAGCTGTACATCACTAAGGAATTTTTGCACGGTATGGTCGCATGTGATGAAAAGTGGATCTTGTATGACATTCGTTCTGGGCTGGTTGGTTAAAAGTAGACTAGAACTTAACAGACATCCCAAAACTGGTTTACAGCAATTTATGGTGAAAATCTGATGGGTATCAAAAGGACTAATGCACTTTTTATTTTTCTAAATCTTAGAAGGAAATCGACATAGTGAAAGCGAAAATCACTGAACAACAACCGAATCGTATTGCATGACAATGCCAGACCCCATCAACCATACCATCCTGCATCCACCGTACTCAAGAGATATTTCTCCAATGCATCATCGCATTTTTTGCAGCGCGACGCCAATTGGTTCGTGATCGAAACCTTGCATCATTCTACAGTTGAGCTCTCTAAGATCTCAGATTTGCATATCTTACATCCGTATCTTCTTTTTTGATACTTGATTGATTTTGGAGAACCAAGACTTCAGTTATGGATATAGTTCGCACTCCTCTGTGAAATATCCCCCACGAATATAATGGTCGCTTCGGTGTAGTTGACTCATACGCCGAAAGTCCGAGATTCCACTCCTGAACCGTTTTCCCAAGTTTTCACAGCACCGTCTCTTTGGAGTTGCTGGCAACACCCAAAGAGTTCTAATTGTCTCTGAGCAGCTTCTAAAATTTCGACAAAATCTTTCAAGTCCCTTGGATGAGAATATCAGCACAGACAACAGGAATAGTTTACCGAGGAAGCTAGGTCATGGTCCAATCTAATATGTGTCCCAACTCCTTAAAAGGAGAAGTTGAAAAAAAAAAAATATTTTCGAATGCATTCCTTGAGGGAAAAATTTTAAAAGAACTGAAACATCCCAGACGAAAATAAAAATGAAAAAGAATCCCGAGTTTAATTTCAAAAGTCAATTCAAATTATAATGTCAAACGTCGTGCGAAAAGCCAAGAGATTTATTTGACGCAAATTAACCTGATCCAAAAGCGATCGTCATCTCGCTCTCGCCGACACCACTTATTATCTGCGGGCTGAATTAATTAGCCAATCCCCCGCCACCCGCCAACCCACCTATCCAATTCATTTTCGAAAAGATTCCTCATGTCACCTCGTCGTCAGCGTCTGAGGTGTGATGCGGCCGAAGGCAAAAACAAAGCGAAACCAAGCCGCCACTCGTCCAGACGGTAATATATTTAATTCGAAACGAGTTTCATTATTTATTGCATTATTATGCACTGCAAATGTCTCCGGCTGACAGAACAAAACTGTTTCTATCCGAGAAATCATAAAAAATTCCTAATAACCCCGGCCGAGTGGTATAATTTATGAGCTCCTACCCGACGAACACCCGAAACAAATTAACGCAAATGTTTAACCAAACAATATCTATAAATCTATTTCGCTGTTGAAAGATACAATTTTTTGTATCGCCGCTTGTTTATAGTATCTTTCGGTTGACAGTGAGTGGTCAACACACCAACAACGGGCCGGGTGGACTGGTCGGGTCCGTGAGCCGCTCAGGTGATTGAGTATTTTTTGGGGGATTTGCTGACAATTCCGTCTGTGCGCCCCAATGGGGACATGTAAATGCCCGTGAAAACACCTACTATCTGTCTATTATGTGCTTTCGGCTGTGTGGCATTCCCTCTGCGAGCGTCTTCGTCTCTCGGGTACAAATCACCCGGATCGAATTCCATTGAGATGGTGCCTTCAATAAATTATCTTTGTTGGTTGCGGGCTGACCGTAAGGTATCTCCCGATCGCCGTGGGAAGGTGGAGAGACAGAAAGCGCGGGCGCGCGCGAGACAAAGAGAGAGAGAGAGAGCGATTTGATGATGTATCTGATATCTGGTGAATGGGGAATGTTCGGTTCTAGCTAAAGTGGTGGCTCTTGGATGTGTGCTGTTGGTCAATGGACGTTTCGGGGTCTTCTGAGAGTCCACGCACCGCGTCACCGTCGGCCGTTTGAATGAGCTTGAGAAGCCCAGCGCGCAATGGACGCGGCGACGAAATGAATAGGAAGACGAACGAGAACAAGTTCAACTCGTGGCCGGCGACAATGTAGTAGTGTAGGGCGTCGTCGGCAGTTGGCTGCGTGCGGGGGCACCTACTTACCCGGACCGGAAAAAGGAAACATTATCGTCGCAGAACGTGTGCTCGCTTACACACGCGCAGTGGGTCTCTCCAAGGGAGGACAAATTCAATTTGATTCGCACCACAGCGTCTCTGGTGTTCTGGACTTATGTCGGTCTCATTTGCTGCTTCTTTTGTGCTAAGCCTCCACTTGCGTCCACTGGCTCTCAGAGATTGTCAGTCTTTTGGGTGGGCTTGAGCATCTCTTGCGCGTTCGTGTGGGGAAACTGTGAGATCTGATGCGTTAAATGGGCAGACAATTGGAGTCGACTTCGGTGAAGCTCTCATCTCTCTTTTGTTTGGAGGAATTTTCACGCGACCAATGATTTGTTGTTTGCCTCTTCCGACGACTTATTCTCCAAGAGGCTGTTGACACACGATTCAATTCTGTGCCTTTTTGGATTGTTCTTTCTTGACGGGTGTAAGTGAGAATCTTATTAGGGCCGGATCGGATGGCGGGAACAAGCTTAAGAGATTCGGCGTAGTTATGTGAGCGGTGTGTGGCGAGTTTGAAAGGCGAATTATGGATCAGATAAGCTGGATCTTTTAACGAGCGTGTACTGAAAATTCCTAACCTTGAACTGGCAAGGTTAAGGCACTTGGCCAAGTGATTAATTGCTGCAAAAAATTCTCGCAACTGTTCACTGTCTTATAACTGACGTGCAATGAACTTTTGAAATTCGTAGAAAATCACAAAAAATTAGCACTGCTTGGGGATTCAGATGGCTGTCTTTGTGACTGTCCTGGAGTAGTGTGTGGGTGTGGATGTGGCAGCTAATATTTCAAAATACGCAGTTTAAATATTATGTTGGTGAAACATTTATGACAACGGCGCCTTATCGGGAAATTTCCAACGGCTAAGAAACCCTCAAGATAGGAACCTCGCTATTGTTTACACTGACGTTTTTCGGTCCTTCTTCAAGGGAATTTTACTGTTCATCTTGATGGGTTCAAAAATCGATTTTATACATAATGTGGTGAAGATGGTAGCAAATTAATTTTTCAATTCCCTTCTTCAGCTGTGTTACGAAAATCTCTTGTGAAAAATTCGAGGAACTTTCGGTGCGCATAATTGGCCAACTGAAACCACTATTACCAAAACGATTTGCAAATCGCAGTCCCAGTTTACATTTGTAAATGACACTCGATCGAATAGATCACATTCAGTACGTAATAGAGACTGAGAGTGTGCTCGAAGACTGTGAGGAATAGTCGGTACTTTCAGAAGCCTTGCCATGTTAAAGTACAATGTGCTTCCAGAATTTGAAGCACATAGTCTCGGAGAGGTTTTGTTTCAAGAAGACGCCGCTAGTAGCTATGCAGCGCGTTTTTGTGAGTGAGGCATCGCTAATGTCATCGCATCCTCCCAGATGGAACTTCACCACGGACTCGATAAGCTTTTGGCCGAATGTGCTGATGCTGACATGGTCATGGACATTGTTTTGGTCATTTTAAAAACGCTCATCTAACGAACTCTAGGTGCCAGTGGAGTCCCATTAAAACGAGTGGAAAAGCTAAGGTATCTTGGGATCTTTTTCAAGTTCATACATTTTAGAAGATTAGTAATAAGAAAGGCCGAACTCAGTGCCACTGGTCCGGTCCGAAAAATCTTCGAATCTATGTCATTAGGACAACGCAACAAAAGACGGCCTAGGCTAAGGTGGCGCACACAAGTGGAGAAGAAGCTCAACCAACTTGGAGTGCGCAACTGGTGGCAGCTGACGAAAAATCGGGTTGGCTAAAGAGGCATGTTGGTTGAGGCCCAGGTCCACCCCGGACTGTCGTGCCACAAGAAGAAGAAGAAGAAGAACTCAGTGTCAAGTTACCGAGGCGTGTCTTAAGTGTGAAATACGGCCCAGAGTGAGGTAAATGCGCCTGGCTGCGCTTGGGAAGAGCTCCTCGTGAGTTAGAGTTGATGGCGAAGAATCAAGCGGGGTAGAGGTCTCACGTGCATTGTACCTGTGATCTCTTAAGTGGAACATTGACATAATTTTGCTGTGGTAAATTGGCTTCTTATGATCAGACTATTTTGTCTGGGGATATGCAAGGCCTCAGGTCAGGAATAAGGCTGCTACAATAGAGGCATTGAAAATCCACATTTGTCGTGTTATCCGCCATTTACCAGTCGCAATGAACGAGTCGCTCAAAATTGAATTTTCCCATTGGATCACCTCAGACGTAGTATTTGTTGGACACATTTACAATACAACATTTACAAAATTAAATGGTATTAATTGTTCTTTTGTGGTGCTCGTTGCATAGTGGGTAAGTGCGTCGCCGCACACGCCGAAGGTTTTGGTTCTATTCCCGGACGAAACACCTCGAATTTTTCACGGCACCACCTTTTTCGAGTTACTGACAACACTCAAAGGGTATCAATTGTCTATGAAAAGCTTCTCACATCTCGGCGTTCGGAAACTGTAGGTCCCTTCTACTCGTGAAAGAACAATAATAGCACGCACAATACGAGCAGTTGTTGCAGAAGCTTAGGCCCTGGTCCCCTCTGGGCTGTAGTGCCACTCAATTATTATTAATTAAATTCCTAATTGTTCTTTTAGGCGTTAATAAAAGTCTTAAGTTCACTTTGTGAGTTATGTGGTTTGGTCACTGTGGAAATTCGAAAAAAACGGACAAAACTTTAATAGTCGATCAACAGATGTTCTCAAGTGTAACTGGCCTGAAGAGAGTGTGAAACCCATCCTTTGGATGCACCTTGTCTCGTGAAGGTACTTTATTCAACATAATTTTGTTGTAGAGCTTTTTTGGAGTTGTATGTTCAGTAGGCGGCTTAGCAAAGGTGTAAGGACATCGATTCTCGAATTCACAGTCACAGTCTCGAATTGAGACACTGAAATCTTCTTTCTTGATTCTGCCAATCCCTAAAACAAATCTTTCAATTGAAGGCATATTGATTTGAATTATCTTGTGGACTTTAAAAACTTCAGATCAGGGCCGCTCCATTATCGTTTGATGCCTATACAGAAATTAATATGATGAACGTCGAATTAATGAGAGTCAGTATTGAGGCATGGACAGGTGCACAAGAAGTGTCGGGTGGTTTCTGCAAAAATTATTCGAGAGAACACACAATCTACTTGCGTGCTCGCCAATCAGGCGGTAAACAGTTATTGTTTCCATGTTCCATCCTTAAAGTGATAAAACCTATCTAGAACGGTGTTCATCAAAGGAGGGAGAACAGGAGATATGATTACCTCATTATCCGTAACCACGTCCAATTTCCGCTGGCATGTGGCGAGTGGTATGCCGAAGTGTTCCTGCTGTATGGCAGCATTGTCGAGTGTTGCTCATCATATTTGCAGGAGGAGGGATTAAAGTTAATTTAAAGAAGTACAATATTTAAGCTACCATTTTTGAATTCACTTTGACTGATTCCGATTCACTTAAACTGAACTGCTGCTTGACTGGCTAAGAGAATATCTGCAGGGGATACCTTGTTTTACTTTGGGCAGGACGGATGGTTATTACACCAACTTGGAACATAATCTAATGATACGGAAGTGTGAAAGACAGTGGACCAGTCAGGGAAGATGCAAATAAAGTCAAAGAGACAAAGAGTGTTTTCACCTAACTAGACACACGAAGGTGAAGTTTCGCTTTAGAGCACCCTAGGTTGTGCGTGAGATCTACATTGTTTCATCCATTGTGACGAGGAAATCAGTGCTAAGTCTGTGCTAGCCGTCACTTGTCCAAATTAACAATAAAGAGGATTGGGATTAATATTGGACCATGTTTAGAAAGCCCCTATTGCACATGAATGTTAGTCACTGAACTTTCCGTAATATGTTCTAGTGATGATGTATAATGCAGGCCACCAGAGTGCCACGTGATACAGGGCCTACGACAACTGTCGTAGATCGAAATTATAATGTGTGATTGAAGGCACCATCTTATACTAAAAGCAAATAACGTGCAATTGGGACCTTACGCACGCATTTCGAAAAGTTCGCCTTTCATCTGAGTTTTCCGGCAAGGGTTTACGCTAGGAACTTTTTTATTTTTGTTGGAGGTTAGGAAACACTGGACTGGAGCATTCAGACTCAAAAACTGGTCCATACTACCACCAGGCAGTAACCTTCGTTTACTGTAGTTTTCTAATTTTTTGAAAAAAGACCAGCAGGCGCTTATGTGATAAAGAGCTTTAGTTTTTAGCTCCCACCAAATCAGAGCTAAACAGCCGCCAACTGATACGAGCAAAGGCGGGACATTGACAGAGAAAGTACTCTGAAGTGTTTTCACCTTCGCCACAGGCGTCGCAAAGGGTGTCTTCCCTTAGCCCTAGTAGACTTAGGTGCTTAGTAGACTTAGACTAAGGTGAAGTGTCCCGTTTGTTCGCCGACAAGTTTTCCGCACTCTTTTCTGTCTAGAGATAACAGAAAAGCCGCGGATTTCTTGCTGAGGTTCGGGAGCATGCACTTGGTCAGCCTGCATCCTGGAGAGTCATGTGCCCTAACCAAGGAAGCGGGCAGTCCCAAGCTGGGTTCGGGTCCAAGGAATGCCTCTTTAGAACAAAGCTAGGAACTTGAAGTTGTATATAAGTTTCATGAAATTTACTCTATAATAATTGAATGGCAATACAGCCCACAAGGCACCAGGGCCTAGCTTCTACAAGAACTTCTCATGTTGTGCGTGGTACTGTTATTTCACGAGTAGAAGGGACCAACAGTTTTTTACCTACTCCGAACGGCGAAATTTGAGAAGCTTTTCGTAGACAATTGATACTCTTTGAGTGTTGTCCGCAAATCGAAAGGGGTGCTGCCGTGAAAAAAATGTGGGGTACCCCGTCCGGGAATCGAACCTAGACTTTCTGCGTGGCGGTCGACTACGCCACGGCGACCACCGGCGAAATTTACTCTATAGCTGAGAATAGTCTGACCAGCATGAAATGGAGCTTTGAGTTAAGCTGTAGCCTCTTTTTCTGTCTCTAACAACAATTAAAAATGTGATCATTTCCGTCACTTTGTGTGTGTGCAATCTTCAAACCTTTCTACCCTGAAAACATTTGAGGAGAACTTAACATATGATATCTTCGTTTGTAGGGACATATGTACACAAATGCAGAAGAAGCACCCATCTTCGGTACATAGCTAATTTACTGTTTGCAGTTGAATGCAGTTGACTTAAACCTCACGTCATGACAGACCCAGTCTTAACTTCCAGAGGACCCTGACACCCTGCAAGCTGTCTACAGTTTAAAAATTTTGCTTCACTTTAAGCTAGGGCCTCCTCCTCTAGCTTTCATCTCTGCAAGAAAGTTACGTTATTACAGCAAATCCGCTCTGGCGGCATTTACAACATCTGCAAAGAAAAACATGCAAGGAAACGAAATTAATTTACAAGTTTGTATAAACTTCTAAATATGCATCGTTTTTGTAAAACAAAGGCTACGCCACCTTTTCGCTGTTCGGGTATATTGCGCTTCGCCCCTCCAACTGTGAACCGCTCACCATGGGGAGACCCTGTAATTAACTTTACAGTTGCCAACTTGAATCTAATTAAATATACACCCAAGGATATAGTATACGTACACAATCAAAAACCGTTATTCCTGTGCACACAACATTATCTCGGCCTCCATCATCATCTCCATCTCCTCCCCTGACTCCCTGACAAGTCTTCAATCGATAATCGAATGAAAAACTTGCCAAGGTATCTTTAGCGAAAACAGCCTCTTAATCGGCTCACTCTCCTCCGCCCACCCACCAGCAGGAACAAAGGAAGGGGCGAGGGTGGTGGGCGGTGGGCGGTGGGCGATGGTGGGCTGTATCTCCTTCATTTTCATCAGTATTATTTATCCAAAAATATTTCCTCGCTCTGGATTAGTTACCGCACAAGAACGGTTCCGTTCACGTTGCGGATTGTGTGTATTTATTCTCACCAAGCGGAGCGTATTTTTAATGAAGAGGGGAAACGGCGAAAATCGTTTTTGGAAAGTCGAATTCTATTTTCGTCGCGTTTTCCTCTGCGCGTACACTCAACAATAACAGATACAAATTGGGGAGTATCGAGGATACACTCTTTGGCGCTGAAGAAATCATCGCAGTTTCTTCACTCTGCTGGATTGGAATTCGGTACAGGCACCCATCATCGTGCATGCTTCTTCCCGTCACCGTCACCGTTTGTGTGTGCGGCTTTGGTTGGCATCATCGTCAAGTGTACATACATACTCGTACGTATACAACTACTACTGTTCACTTGGAAAATGAGGGAAATCGAAGTGAAAAGCGCACACAAAAAGAAAGGCACACCACGAAAGATTTTCTTCGTAAAGAAAAATTAAAATGAAAGTATCTTTGGCGAGATCATTGCTGGTGTTGTTGTTGTTGTTGCTGCTGCCATCGTTGGCTTCGTTCACAATAACGACGACAACGTTGCTGCTGTCGTCATCGTTGTTGAAGGAGAAAGACCGTACGCAATGAGGCAAATGAAGAAGAAAAAAATCATCATAATTTCGTTCAGTTAAATGCAGATAATTGAGATGGTTTGCAAAGTCTGTACAGTCTGTGCGGAAAGTTGCGAGACGAACGGAAAGATACGTGTATGAAAGTTAAAATTTTTCGCGGTAACTGGATTGTCACTCACTAAGTAACATTAAATAGGGATAAATATACACTCACCAAAAATGCAAAAAAGAAATTGTTGGTTTTAGAGAATTTAATTTAATGAGGCGAAGGGAAAGGGGTTGGAAAGTCGATTGTAGTGGAGACATGCGATGTCTGATGTATGTCGCAGGGAAATAATACAGTCCACAAGTGAGGTCTTGCACTCTAAAGTGGAAGAGACTCACAGCTTAAGAACGACCTCGAGCTTTGAAATTAAATATGATCTCTTTCGACAAGGCTTCTGTTGGGATAGCTTATTCATTTAGACTCGTTTGATGTAGGATTATTAAATTCGCAGTAAAGCCCACAGGGGACCAGGGGTTACCTTTTTCAATCGCTTTGTGTGTGCTTTTCTATGTCTACAGGTTCTTACCAACTCGGAACGGCCAGATTTGAGAAGCCTTTTCGTGACAATTATTGTAGTTCTCTTTGAGTGTTGTCAACAACTCCAAAAATGTTGTGCCGTGTTCAGTATGGGAATCATACCTGGGACCTTCGGCGCGTGGGTCGACGCACTAACCCCTTCGCCACAACAACCACTTAATGTAGAATATTTCTCGAAGCTTGAATGAGCCTCGTTTTTTTTTAAACAGAAGTAAAGCCTTAGGAAAAATATACAAACATCTGTATAAGTGTTGAAGAGGGCGGAAACAACGGAAACAGAATTCTGTTATGTTTTTGACTACTTTGAGCACATTTGTCCGCTTGTTGTCCAGATCACTACCTGCTGAGGAAGTAAAACCTGTTGTCCCCCATCTTTAGAAAATTTGGAGCTTAGATCAGTTCCAATGATCTTTTGGAATCATCATCTTGTTGCTGCATCCTTAGCTTTTATTAAGGCATCCATCTTATAAGAGGTCTAAAATTTAGTCATTTCTTAGTTGCCGAAACCAAGCATCCCTGATTTCTTTTCTAGTATCTGATTGTTGTGGTCGCCGTGACGTAGTGGGTGAGTGCGTCGACCCACACACCATTTCCCGGACGGAACACCTCACGGCACCACCTCATTCGAGTTGCTGACAACATTCAAGGAGAAATACATGTTACGAAAAGCTTCTCAAATCTCGCTGGTCCAAGTCGATAAAAAACTGTAGGTCCTTTCTACTCATGAGAGAACAGAAGCACGCACAACACGAATTGTTGCTGAAGGAGCTATGGTCCCTTGTGGGGTGTAGGTATTGATTGTTAGGACTCGACATCCGTGTCATTTAGAGCATTGTTATCATTTCGCTTAATGCCATGGTGGTTGTGGTTGAAAGATCTTTGGTTCCTAATACTAACCCAGAGTTCAGGTTGTAGCCTAGTCAACTTCTTCTTCTTAGAATAACGTCAAGGTCTAGGGTTTCCTTGGTCTTCAACCTAAATTCTCCTTGGTCGGCCACCAGCTGGCTACAGTTGGCCGCAACAAGTTTTTGAAGCCCTTCTTAATTTGTGACCGCCAACTCTGATGAGGACGTAATTTATTGCCTGTAGTTCTTCCCTTGATTTCAGGACTGCTGTTGTTGCTTAGAGGTAGACAAAGTCCTTGGCCAACTCAAAGCTTTTGCTGCTAAATGCCACTCTCGAGGCGTGGAAATTGTACGTCCTTTTTTGATGAAAATGCCAAACCATCCGTCTCATTGATGATTCGATGTGTTTACCTAATCACGTGAAATTCAATCCAGAAGGCAGGAGCTTATTGGAGTTTCGAAGGATGATTCTTTTTGTGTTGACTTGTGCACTTCGTACGATCTTCTTTGAAACGTTGTTGAAAAAGCTGCATGAAAGCGCGTTTTATTAACCTTGACAGAGCAGCTTATCTTCTCCATTCTGGTGGTGGGTGTCCAGTTGCACTTTTGTGCATTTTCAAGCCAAATACAGCAGCGTTAAGCTTTATACTGATGTGGACTCTCCTGGCACAAGCCTGTACTGATAAATGTCCATTAGTTTGTTGACGAATGGCTTCAGGATATAGACAGGATCGTAAACACGACCATTAGGAGATTGATCCCTCTATATTTGGCGCAGTAGAAAGGCTTTCCCTTTTTTTGAACCACAGTCTCGTCTTCTGTTATTGGTTAGCAAACTGTGTAGTCACATTTTTTACATTCTTTATACTCGAGTGCATTTTCTTTGCTAGTGGATAACTTTCTATTCTCTTTTCTTGCTCTATAAACACATCTTTCTATGCCCCAGCAGCATCTATCGTTATAGGAAGAGCTAGATTTAGGAACTTAGAAACATACTAAAATTATGTCACTGTCTCAAGACAGTTAGCTCATACTTTATCACCAAATTTTTGGGAATCTAGCTTGCTAAAAATTGTAGACATAATTTTTATAAACTCGTCGTGTGTGCATTTGGGATCGGAGAAGGATGAGCGAACTGGGACACGAGTCTTCTTAAGATTTTATATCCAATTTATCTCCTAAGTTCAACATTTTCCATTCAAAAGCAAGGAGTTTTCGTGACTTGCTGGTAGAGCCACCTTGGTGGTGTTCGACTCCATTTCAAAACTTCTCTCGTTCGTTTTGAAAATTATTATTTTGTACCTTAATATTTACCTTCCATTGAAGTCGAGACAAAACGACATTCAAAGGAACTTAGGAACAGATGAACTTGCCAGCACTGGTCAAAGCCCACAACCTTACTCATAGCGGACACATTTTCTAAGAAGATTACCAAGTCGATTTTACCACAGCCCAACCTCTGCTTAATTAATTTGAACAAAACACGTTTTAGGACTTTATTTCGGGGTATGGCGTCCCTCACAGTGGCTTATTTATTCGCTGTAGGATAAAGGAGCTGTCGAAATTTGTACGAGTATTTCTATGAGAACATCGACGATCGGGTGACCAAAAAACTAAATTCTTTAAAAATACGTTGCGACTTTAACGTGCCTTTCTTATGGCCTAGTTTGTGAGTTAGGTCTTAATTTGCCACTTCCGTCAATTTAATACCTTGGTATGAGTTGCAAGCATGTGACATTTTCGATTGTTTGTATCGATAACCCTTCTAATCAGGAACTTAAGTTTTTCTCCAAACGCCATGTCCCCAGTGACTCGACTTGCAAAGTTATCCATCCATAAGTTGGCTAGCCACACATTTGTTAAATTAAAACATACAATGTCCCCTGATCCCTTTTCGTTCTAAGTTTCAACGTCAATTGATGCCTAAGACATGTTACAAGGCATAGCGAATGGATTGGTAAGACTCGTAAAAATTATTTTTCAAAATGACTTTCAATCTCAACTGTAGTCCTAATCTCATCGTTCTTCTTCCCGCCGACCATCCCCATGCCAGTAGCACTGTATGAGTGACAGTTGTTTTGTATCCCCCACCTTACCGCAGCCGCTGCGCCTTCGGCCAACATCATCGCCCGCTCTCCCTCCCTTAGCATTATTAACCGCACTGTGCGGATGATGTGCTACGATATGAGTGAGTACTCGTATGTGCCCGATTTTGCTGGTTGCGATGGCGTGTACACAGCAATTATACAGCTCATTCCTTAGGAGAATAGTTGAGCATATAATACGTTTGCCACGCATTGCGGTTAAATGGCATGTGCGTTAGATCAATTTTCGTTTGATAGCTACGCCATGTTGGCGTTTCTTCTTCGGAACTGTGAAATACGAATTGTTTTGCTGTTGTTGTTGAAGCGGGAGATGCCTGATCATCGTGAGATACTTGTTAGTGAATTGATTTCTTGTTTGCGTTTTGCAGTTGTGGGTGGATGGGGGTGATTGGGCTTCGCCTGTTTATATGATATGTAATGTGCTTCCAATCAGAATTGACAGTTCGCTATTTTCGCTGTAAGGCCACGCTAATTTTTAGCCAACACGTCAGATCAAAAAATTAAATTTATGAAAAATTGTAATACAGAGAGTACTGTTAGAGTGGAATCAGATGATTTTTGTTAAAAAAGACAGAGTAACAAATTTTTGAAATGAAATCGATTACAGACTTTTAAAATGACTCAAGATTTTTAGGAAAGGTTCGAACGCTCACTGCAAGCCTTAAGTAAATAGGATTTTAGATGATAGCTGAATCTGAATCGGTTCCTATTTTCCAGAAGAAAAAATAAATACATAGTTGAAAACGCTCGCACGAAGAGGGTTTTGTTTTTAAATTTAATACCTGTATGTTAAATTTTTATTTAAATATAAACACTCATTTCCCCATCACAGGTCCAAATTTATTGTGCTACGTACGTAAGTAGCTAGCCTTGCACATATGTGCATCAAAATGAATATCCACCATTGCGAACGTACATACGAAAGAGAAAGTGGTCACACTTCATAAACTGTTTACAATGCTAACGATAAAGTAAAGGTAGCTCTAGTTAAAGTGCTGGAAGTATAGCTTTTTCTAGAACAAAATTTTGTTCGAAAGCACCTGAATTGCACTCACACACTGAACCTAAAAATGTCTCGTTTCTTGAAATTAAAATCTTATAAATAAAAGGAAAATTGGCTAAAAATGTAAAAGTGAATTGGGCTAATAAATCGCTCACGTCGTTTTGCTCACAGATGCTGACCAACGTTGATTTGGTTCCTGAGATTACTCTAATTTTGATTTCCTTTATTGGACATAGAAACCTACAACTAACATGGTTGATCAAATGAAATTGACACGCCCATCCCTATGCAAAATAATTTAAAAATATGAATTCATCATCGATACAAAATATAGGAGTACGAGGTCTGCTCAAAATATAAGGTGCATTTTTAATTTTTTCAAAGAAGTTTTTTTTTTAACATCAATTTTATTCCTCAAATCGCTTCCCCTCAAAGTAGACCCTCAGATATAACATACTTGCGCAAGTGTCTTTTCTAATCTTCAAAGCTGTTCAGATATGCATTTTTTGGTATGCCCTTAAGC
The DNA here is from genome assembly GCA_944738645.1 of Eristalinus sepulchralis. Classification (NCBI taxonomy): domain Eukaryota; kingdom Metazoa; phylum Arthropoda; class Insecta; order Diptera; family Syrphidae; genus Eristalinus; species Eristalinus sepulchralis. The sequence continues at coordinate 30,095,356 of OX122885.1, read as the reverse complement.
TCTCTCAGCAATTCGGTTTGTATCTCCTCAATCATCGCAAAATGCCCTCCTTTCATGGGTCTCTTCAATCTTGGGACCATAAAATGTCACAGAGTTCAAATCTGGTGAAATCTGTGACTGAAGCATGATTGCGGATTTGTTTTTGGCCAAAAAATTACAAACAGCCAAAAGCAAATTCAGAAATTTTGGAACGAACATCGCTGCCACACGCTTTATTTCCAAATTTCCGAAAAACTTGCCGATATGCCAACAATATCGAATCGACAACTCTCCATACAAATTTTCTTCACTTTCTCAACATTTTCATCGGTTGTTGACGTGCTGGGGCGTCCAGGGTGAGCGTGGTCATTCAGATCTTCTCGACCTTCTTTGAGTACACTCACTGGATGCCACTGTCAACATTTTTCAAACAAAATTGAATGCTAATTCTTCGGTCAATTTTTTCGAGAACACGAAATCGCCGAACACGCAAGACACGTATAAGTTGTATGCCCCTCACAAAAAAACTTATTTCGCTGACACTGTAAACATATGTTTGAGACGAGTGTGCCAACATAACAGAATAAAAAAATCGGTAATCGGATGTACGTAGCCCCGAATTTTCAAAATTCACCTTATTTTTGAATAGGCCTGGTTTAAATTAATCGTCAAAATATGTGATATCTAAATGGGTCATGGTTTTGTTCCAACCACATGAAATGTCTGCTTAACTATGAGACCATATATTTTTAGTTCTTTACTGCAAAAGTCGAGCCCACAGACTAAAAATAAATCTGAAAGATTAACTTATTCCAACCCCATCCCCGGTCCATTGAATGTATCTTCTAAGATCCAGCCGCTTATTAAATAATAAAAACGGCTTTTAAATTATATAAACATTCTTCATTGTTTGAAAAAAAAAATGTAATGCCCCGGGTGAGGATCGAACTCACGACCTTAAGATTATGAGACTTACGCGCTGCCTACTGCGCCACCGAGGCACGCAGCGGGAGGGTGCATAATTTGACCCAACCCTGAGAAATCGTTCCTTAAAATAACATCTTGCTTAAAAGTTTTGAAAACAAAAACCAAACTACAGTTGGCATGTCTTGCTATATGTCCGATAAATATAGTACATATGTAGTAAAGTTAAGTGTAGTGTTTTAGTTTTGGTAGCTTAGTTTAATTTCTTAAGAGATTTAAGAAATCTATAACGTATTAAACTGTTTGTTTTTTAATTTTACAGCAAAATTTTTTTAAATTGTATTTTTGTTCTATTTCATTAAATATGTCTTAAATTCTACATAAGTATATTTATTTCTTAAAATTAACAAATCCTTTATGTAGAACCTACATATGTATATGCAAGTCTTAAGAGCTTAACAAATTACTCTACTCTCGACAGGACACTTGAACGTGTTGCAACCTACAATAAATATTGGGGTCCTTCTCGAACTCTACACTTACACGAGCAACGACGGCTCTTTTAAAACGAAGACTGTCCGGGTACAGTTGACGCTTAGCCATTGCTCTGCAAGCCACATGGAATATCAAGAGACCAAAATTTGGATTAGACCGACTTGCTCGAGTTACAGGAAGACGTTTGGAGGGATAAATATGGTTTGGGTTAAGCCTTCAAGATGCCTAATCGTTGGCAATGTAAACTCCAGATATGTAGATCTTTTTCGAAGTCATGGCTTTCGAATCAGCTTAATAGTGGAATTATCCACCCTGTCTACTTAAGCTTCGTTGTTCTAAAGCACACTTCTCGCTAAATTTTATCCCATTCCTCTTAAACCCTACACCGCAATTTGCCCAGCGGGTGTTCTAATGGGCTAAGGTTCGAAAATTGGCGACGTCCTCCAGAACTTCAATCCCATTATATGTATTTCAGTCAATCTTTTCACATATTGTCTGTGTATTTTGTGTTTACCCCAATTTTACAGAATTCTAGGAAATAGAAATAATAATAATTATTATTATAACTAGAAAATTCGTTAATGTACATCGATGCACATAAATCGAAGCTGTAATGCGTCCACCGATACTTCTGCGTATGTCCACTTCCTATAAGTTCTTGCTCCATGAACTCCCTACGACTTCCACCACCAAACTTGACCATTCTCTAACCAGCCTCTGTGAAATCTGTTGACCTTCCTTGTCCATACCTATTCGCGTACATCTGATGCAAATCGGTTTGGATTTTGTCGCCAGACGAAACAACCTTCTTTTCGTAGGGGGTTGGGATACACTGCACTGGTGGGCTCAGACTCAAAACTGCTCCATTGCACTACCAGGCAGTAACCTTCATTTAATGTAGTTTAATAGTTTTCCGAAGAAAGACTAGCAGGCGCTTCTGTGATAGAGAGCAAAAGTTTTCAGCTCTCACCACATCCAAACATCCGCCACCTGATACGAAATAACCTTAGTTCAGTCTTATTTTTTGTACGAGTTGGCGGACGCCTTCGAAAGAGCGCCATTTCAAAAATACGTAGGGGTATGAAATATGTGATCAACTTTGGGAGTCACTGTAAGTCTTCAACAATTTACGAATTCAATGTTGACTTCAAAAACAAGCCGTTGATCGAAATGAAAGATGGCAGCCCTGGTTCACATTTGTAGTACATTGCTGAAGCGTTATGACACACGGCTATCAGGGTAGTCAAAGTTCGTGTATAAGAGTTGAGAATCCGTCACAAGATCCAGGCGAATCAGAAGAAAAAATGATATTGCGCTTATTTTACGAAGGGACGATGTCCACTATGAGCTTCTTTCAGTTGGTTAGAAGATTGTTTTCTCTAGTCTATTGCGACTATTTTGAGCGATGGCACCAGGCAATTAAAGAAATGTGGTGCATTCAGTGGAAATAACAATAGGAGCCTGTTGTTTCTTAATAACTGTCAAATGGCAACCGGTCAAGTTTCGTTACAACAAAAAAGATTGCATTACCAAAGAAAAAAATTAATTACAACAAACAGAGCTAAAAACGATTTCCTGATATAACACATCACTCAATCAGCCCCGGGACATATAGAGGGCGCCACTAACAAAAAATTAGTATTATATGTATCATATTTTGTGGCATTTAGTGGCGCCCCCTATATGTCCCAGTATTTATTGAGTGATCTGTTATGTACATATTTCTGAATGATTTACTTAATCAAACGTTTCAACCGCATTTACTTTTAAGAATAGACCACTTTAGTGAACTTTGTGTCAAAACTAAGGCCACTTTGCGTTCACACTGTTTCACAGCTCGACAATTATCGCACATGAATTTGACCAACAAGCACTAGCCTGATTTTCAAAAACCCCCAAAAAATGTATTGCCCCACACATTTTGCCATCACATCATGGCATGGCACAGCTTCTGAAATGAAATGCAAACAAATCACACGCGATATTTATTTTTATTTGAACCCGATCAACCCCTCCGCTCTTTATCTATTTCTAATTTAATGTACCACCACCTCCATTTGATCCATGACCAAAAACAGAAATCGCCCCTCTCAAAACATCATCGGCGAGGAGCGAGCACTGTGGCAAAGGAGCTCTCATCGAGGCTCCCTTGCCGCGCTCGACTGCGATTATGTTCTGTATGTATGTATCTCTATCGGCCTATCTAGAGCCCCGCCAAATCCATTAAACGCAAACAAGATAGCAACGTAAAAAGATGTAATTACACGTACTTCCACCGACTACTCGGCCCGCGAACTCGCGCCGCTACCCAAACGGCAGGCTAGTGCGGGATGCGGAGAAGGCAACGGTGGCAGCGGCATCAGTGGCAACTAGCTTGCTCCCCAACAATTATTATTTTTATTAATTTCACCTTCTCTGTAGTCCCCACTGTTGGGCCGCGTACTATAGGCGATGCATTTCATCGGTTGCCGATAGTGGCACCAACACCAACACTGCCACCATCCACCCATCCACCGCCGGCATTCCCTTCGAGTGGCAGCAGCCGCCGCCGCCACCGAGCCGGCCGTGTGTTGATGTGCCAGCACGAGAGAGAATGATTTATGTTGGATGTGAATAATTTTCGAATAATCAGCTTCGATTTGCGGACTCTGTGCCTCGCATACTAGTGTTTGTCGGCGCGCCGACGGGCTACGGGGACCGGAACGAGATGGGGGCTACACATGAACCAAAAGCTCATCGTCTCACCTCAGTCAGAAACAAACGATTTACGCGACGAATTCTACGTGCAAGTGGTTGTGTTGGTGTGTGGGGGGATGCGCAGGGCGGAGTTGTGTATGGACTTTTGGGCAAACCGTGTGTACGTGTGCACACAAGTAGTCGGCTTCTGCTGATGGTGCTGCCCCTGCCCACTCCAGCTCCCCACCGACGTGCTGCTCGAATATTTAGTTTTATAGGTGAAACATAAGCATGTGAAGTAAGTGTGGTGGAGATACATTATTATTATTATTTTCATTGCTTTTTGTCTGAGTTTTATCTTCGTTTCGTTTGCCTTTTGTTTGTCTCTCGCACTGCGGCGCTTGTATGTGGCCGTTTGTCGTATACTCCGCCGTGTGCCTTCTTGTTGACTGATGCTCTGGGCTGTGCTCTCCGCGCTTGTGGTGTTGATGCTTTTAGCATAACTTACTTCATATTTTGATCAATACACACGTACATATGTATGGCTGGTGAAATGCTACACAATTTCAAGTGGTTGCGTTCTTATTTGATTTCTCTGTAGAGGCGATGCGTGATATTGAAACTGCCGATTACGGATCAGTGCTGCCGAGTTCGTTGTAAGAGGGAGTCTATTGTACTTTTTGGCCAGGGCAGTGTTGTAGAAGACATGCGTACGTATTTACCGTGAAGCTTTTTCCAAAACAAAAAATGGTTTCTTTTTAAAATCCACAAGCGGTCGCGTTTCTTAATAGATTGGTCAATTTTGATAATTTTTTAGGGTTACGTTTTGACAAGCGGACGGTATATATTTTCTTCTGTTCGTCTGCTTTACACACTCTCCATATGTTTCACCTACCTACTACCCTTGGTAAATTGTTGAAATGATTTGCATTAATTTCTAGAAGTACATATGTAGATGCACTTCGTGGTCGCCGTGGCGTAGTGGTCAGTGTGTCGACCGCCACGCAGAAGGTCTAGATTCGATTCCCGGACGGAAAACCTCGCATTTTCCAAGGCCCAACCTCTTTCGACTTGCTGACAACACTCAAAGAGTATCAATTGTTTATGAAAAGCTTCTCAAATTTCGCCGTTCGGAGTCGGCTAAAAACTGCAGGTCCCTTCTACTCGTGCACAACACGAGTAGTTGTTGTAGAAGCTGGGCGCTGGTCCCTTGTGGGCTGTAGTGCCACTCAATTATTTTTATATGCACTTTGCCAAGCTAGAAATTGGAAACGAAAATTTTCGATTTTTCGAGGTTGTCTTGTATTATATCATTCGATAGATCTTTTGAAAAGATTTTGTAATTTCTTCAAGCCGGAGTTAAACATTAGAGACTGTCAATGCTCTGTGAATCCGAAGGCTCAAGCCGATTATGAAAAGCATTTCCGTTTGTGGCGAAACATTTCCTTCAGAAGTGAAGTGTGATGTGCCTCTTGCAACAGTAAGCTAATTGGTAAGATCTAATGCCCTGCATCAGTTTTACGTCACAATTCAGTTAGCTTTCATAAACATGTCTCTGATTAAGGATTATCCAGAAAATACCAAGAGCTTACGGCAGATGATTCCCTGTTAAATAAGACGCCACTCATTATTCCCTTCCATTTGTGGTAAATCTCAATTTTCTATTCAAGTACTGAGAAAACTTCAAACGGCAACTCTGCACCGGCGACGACCGACGGTGGCAGCTATTAACATCACCCCCTCTCAGTCAGCGCGTTCATTCCACTCATTTAGCTTCCAATGCACAGATATAAATCGCCTGCTGGTGTTTTTTTGGTTTTACTTCAATTGTATCTGATAGATACATGTATTTATTTCGTTTGCACGTACTATCATCGACTCTCGATTCACTGTACGTTTAATTGTATTACTCGGGAATTCTGTGTGGGTTGCTTGTGTGCTTTTCGCCATTCTCTCGATCTCTCTCTCTCGTCATTTTCCATCTCCGCCTCGTTTTCCCTCACCATTTGCACTGCGCTCTCTTTGGGTAGCTTCATTTCGTCTTTATTTGATTTCGTTTTGTTTTGGTTTTGTTTTTCTTATCGAGCGCTATCCTCCTGTGCCGACGTACTTGCGGTGACTGGCGGCAAGTTGATTCTGTGTTGTGTTGTGATTTTCACATATTGTATGTGCTTGGGGCTTGGAGCTCAATGTGGCGGTGGCGGCGAAGGTGGTGGCAGCCGCACACTTGCCTTCTGTGTCTCACAGTGCTCCAAGGGAGATCTCGAACTAATACAAATGTAATGACACGATAATTTATTAAAGACAAAGCGAACCAATGCTGGGAGGGGGGTGGTGGGGGTGAAGTGAGACGCTGCAATTATTTGACGCTCATGAAGCTAACTTGGCCGAACAACGAAGCAGTCAATGGCTGCACCATTCTGGACCTGTGGAGCTGCTCATCAAGTTGTTCGCAGCTGGGCAACCGATGAGTGGGTGGTTGGTAGGAGGGTGGTTCTTAGCAGGGACACACATACCTGGGTTAACTCACATGATCCGAGCGAATTTTGTTCGACTCGATCAAATTGCCCGGTGCTGGCAAACTGCTTGACGGTATTCAGGCCTGCAGGATGGTTGAGTTTGCATGCCCGCATTGGCGGCTTGCATTGAAAATCTTGGCGGGGTTATGGCTATATTATTGTTTTTTTTTGCTTACACGCGAGCCAATAAGCGAAGGAAGTCAGCTCAGCACTTTCAGCACGCATGAAATATGTTTATGCATAAATGTGTGCGAGAGATGATTGTATCTCGGCTATACTTGGACTGTTTACGGTGTAGATACGGTGCTGTTCCGTTTTTAGAAAAGTACTCAATATATCGGAATGAATTGAAAAGGCAGCGTCATCACCGTCGACGTCGTCGTAGCAGCACATCGCTCGCCCGTCCTCGGTGAGGGGGTGTTTTCACTTCGTGAAGTTGGTCGGTGATAATTTACGAGATTTTTTTTTTTATTTTCTTTTTAAATTTGCCAGAGTTGAATGAGGGGTGGTGTCTGTTTGTTTAGAGCGTTGGCTCATTCTGATCATTTTGACTGGTGTGCGCGGAAATTCTTGACGCAGGTTCGAATTCCGTGATAACTACGTTGTCATTTGAAGTACTTACTGGTGTGCTTTATATCTCTTTGTAGAATTTAATGAGCGTCATACCTAGTGATATCTTGAGTTATGCTGTTGACTATGACGACTTCCTGTTTTCAATTGTTGAACTGAAACGAAGTTGTGTTTGATCATGTGAGACCAAGTTTTGCTGATGTGCGAACTGTGAGCAGGTTGTATGTAGGTACATAGCCTTGAAGGGCTAGAAATTTGATTATCATGTACGTTATAGCTACTGCGATGCTTTTTTATACAAAAAAATGTTAATCGTTATTCAGTTCAGTTACCTGTTGAGTTATCTCCTCTTATTTATTTTTTGGTGTTTGAAAAACGACAAAAGCCATCGATCGCGTCGTTGTATTGACATGTCAAAAGAACTAATTTAAGACATCAACTGAAAACAGGAAAGAAATTGAGGATGATTATGTTTTACTACTTCCGCAGGACTTTGCAGTTATCGCCTAATAGAAGATGGCCTGATTCTAAAGGGTAATTTTTTAGCTATTATCTTTATGGCAACACTGGTTTAAACAACTGACGCACGTTTCGTGTTTTGTTTCACTGTCAAACATCTTCAGTTTGGTCTATAATTTAACCATGAATCGTCTTACAAACGAACAACGCTTGCAAATTAATGAATTTTATAATCAAAATGCGTGCTCTGTTAAGAAAGTTCATCGCGCGCTTCTTCCATTTTATGGTCAGTTCATTTTTGGCTCAATGGGCACGTAAATAAGCAGATTTGTCGATTTTGGAGTGAATATCAGCCAGAAGCATTGCAAGAGCTACCAATGCATCCAGAAAAAATCACAGTTTGGTGCGGTTTTTGGGCTGGTGGCATCATTGGACCGTACTTCTTCAAAGATGATGCAAATCGTAATGTAACTGTGAATGGTGAGCGCTACCGTGAGATGATATCCAACTTTTTTTGCCCAAAATGCAAGAGCTTGACTTGCATGATATGTGGTTTCAACAAGACGGTGCCACATGCCACACAGCGAGCGCAACAATAGACTTATTGAGAGGCGAGTTCAGTGAACATTTTATTTCACGTTCGGGACCGGTCAATTGGCCGCCTAGATCGTGCGGTTTAACGCCTTTAGATTATTTTTTGTGGTACTATGTTAAAGCTCATGCCTATACAGACAAGCCCGCTTCAATTGACGCATTGTAAGACAACATTGAAGCCTTTGTTCGTGGCCTCGTACCGGCCAAAATGTTGGAAAGAGTATGCCAAAATTGGACTAAACGGATGGACCATTTGAGGCTCAGTCAAGGTCAACAATAATCTTCAAACATGAAATTATATGGACCTTACTATCGATTCAAATAAAGATTTCATGCATTTTTCTGAATCTTATGTGTTTCTTTTTTTTTTGAAAAATATTCCTATAGATTTAAAAAAAATCACCCTTTAGTAGGCATAGCTAGAAAAAAACCGCTTGTTTCAAGCACAGCTTAATATTTGCGAAAGAACGTTTGAATAAACATCTTCAGATTTGGAAAATTGTATTTTAGAGTGATGAGTTGAAGTTTAATACACTTCAGTCTGATGGACAAGTATATTTTAAACACCCTAAAGGTCACGACATCAATCCGAAGTACACTTTGAAGATGGTTTATCATTGTGGTGGCAATATCATGGTTTAGGCAGCTTTTTCTTAACATGGCATTCGGCTTATCGTAAAGACATCCGATAAAATTGATCTTAGAGTCACATATGGAACCATTTGCATTCGAAAATCGGCCAATAATCTGAAAATTTGTCCTTGACAATGACTTGAAACATATTGCTAAGTCAATAAAGTAGTGGCTTCAAGAAAATGGAATTAATGTTTTCAACTGGCCTCCACAAAGTCTAGACCTCAATCCAACTGAGAACTTGTGAAATGATGTCAAATTATTTCTAAAGCAATAATTATACAAAAATTTGGACGACGAAGAGGCCTGATATTCCATAACACAAAGTCGGTGTAAGAAACTGGTAGAATGTTTACCGAACCAATTGGGGGCAGAGTTATCAAGTAAAGCTTATACTAATAATGAATAATTTTAATAATAATAATTGTCCACAGTCCACGAGGGACCAGGGCCTAGCTTCTACAATAGCTATTCATGTTTTGCGTGCTACTGTTCTCTTACAAGTAGAAGGAACCTGCAGTTTTTTGCCGACTCCGAACGTCAAAATTGAGAAGCTTTTCAAAGACAACTGATACTCTTTGAGTGCTGTCAGCAATTCGAAGAGGTGGTGCCGTGAAAAAATGCGAGGTGTCCCGGCCGGTTATCGAACTTCGACTTTCTGCATGGCGGTCTACGCACTTACCACTAGTCCACGATGGCGCTGTAATAGAAACGTCATTGGTCGAAAGGAGTTTTCCAGTAGCTTGCGGCCAATCATTAACTACTTCGTATCGTTATTCGTCTTTCACTGAGCCTTACCTTATCTGAACTGGACAATTTCAAAATGGAAAACAGTCCTTTTTTCAGATGAATCTAAATTAAATAAATCAAATTCAGATGGCATCACTCAAATAAAGAGACCGCAAGGAAAAAGATTTGATCCGAAATATTGCATCTGGGGATGCTTTTGTTTGGGGGATCGGCCAATCTACAGAATAAATGGTATTACGGATCGCTTCAAATATTTGGAAATATTAAAAACAGTGATGTTAAATACGCAGAAGAAGAAATGCCGTTGAAGTGGATATACCAACAAGACAACGACCCAAAACATACTAGCAAAGCTGTGAAAACTTGATTTAATGACAACAAAATAGAAGTTCGTAATTGGCCAGCACAGTCCCCAGACCTTAACCCTATAGAGAACTTGTGGGAAATAAACCGGGACCAGTGCAACAATTTGGATCAACTGTACATGGCCGTAGAGGATGTATGGAAAAGTGTTCCTATGAGTGGAATACACAGCCTAATTAACTCAATGCCAAAAAGATGTATTGTTGTCATAGAGGCAAAAGGGTTCGCAACGAAGTTATTAATATGTTCCATGTTCTTGTTATATTTATTTTTACATTTTTTGTATCGTTTTATTAGGGGGTGCTTTAGTTTCGTCCAACTGAAATTTGAGCATTTTATTTAAAATAATGTTTACTTTAATTTTTTGTTGTTACAAATAGATGTTATGTTCACTTTTTTGCTTTGCTGAAGAAATTTAAAAGAATAGCAAATCAGGAAAAAAAACGTCAGTCTTATAGCTTAACCCTGTTATTTGTTATATGTCGAATAATTTCGGTATATGCTATTGCCTCAGAGGGGGTACTTTAGTTTTGTCCAATACTGTAGACTTTCTGCGTGGCGGTCGACTCACTTAAAACTACGCCACGGCGACCAAGAATGGGTATTAAAGAACACTGAAGGTGCCTAACTTAAAACTGTACAAAACACTCACTAATACTATTTTTTTTTCCTAATTTTTACTTAGGGCGCTATTCATATTTCGGGCAATTTTTTTACACTGCTTCCACTTTGCTTCTTAGTTCTTTTCTTTCTTCTGTAAATATAAACTTAGATCAAGGAGAAATTCGTGATTCAAATATAAGTTGAAAACTATTTATAATAGTATAGAGTCTTAGATTAAATTTATACGTGAAGTTTGTGGAATTCCATTTTACTAAGATTGGGTGCTATTTAACTTTCCGCCACTCTACACATATGTATGAATACGTACACATAAAAATGTGTGCCATATCTTGACAGTCTCTTCCTGCTCGCTGACAAAACATGAAATGAGTTACCTTATGAACACCTTTGAGATACGAACTTTATTCAAAAACTAAGATGAATTTTTTTTTTTAAAAAGTATTTATTTATTCATCAGTTTTTATTTTATTCTCCTCAAAGATATGATACACTTGTACCAGCGTTTTTTTTTAAATCCTTAAAGCAGTTCTGATACCCAATTATGGTATCCCCTTGAGCTCTCTCAGCGCTACGATTGAACTTTGGTTTCTATGTACATATATCATAAGCATACACCCATGATTCGTCACCGGTTGTGACAATTTTAAGCAAACCTGGATCGTCATTAAACAATTCCTGACCGACCCCCAGGATCAAACGTAGCACGCACAACACGAGTAGTTGTTGTAGAAACTGGACCCTGGTCCCCAGTGGGCTGTAGTGCCACTCAATTTCAGGGAAAGTATTTCTCTGTTGCGTTTTTTCCAAGGTTCGGATTCAAAGATTCATTGTTCCGAAGAAGTGTTATCTATCCCCTCTACATGATTGATTGATAGCCATTTTCAGCATTGAATCCGTAAACGCTCGACTTTTTGCCTGTCGCCACACAGCCTGTAGAATTCTTCGTTGAATCTTCTCCTTCAAATTTTCTTCCTCGTTCCGGAAAACTTGCATGGCATGAGCTTCCGCAAATTTTCGAATAGTTATTTGACCATTCTCCATAAAAATTGTCCTCACTTTCTCAAAATTTTCATCGGTTTTGGATTTGCTGGGGTGTCCAGGTCGAGCGTCGTCATTCACATCTTCTCGACTTTCTTTGAAAAGCCTGTACCACTTGTTAACATTTTTTGGACTCAGAGTACACTCATCGTATACCCCTGTAGTAGTTTTGAGCATTTTTCACTGAAAACTGAATGCAAATTCTATGAACCATTTTTACGTCAGCATGAAACCGAACGCGCAAGACACGTATAGCTTTTACGCCTCTCTCAATAAAATGGTATTTATCTGAAACTGTAAACCTATGTTCGAGACGAGTGTACCAACATAACAAATAAAAAAAAATCGATAATCGAATGTACGTAGCTCTCGAAATTTGAATATTCACCTTGTTTGTTAAACAACCTCGTACATTTATATGGAACAACCTTTCTGCGCACGGTAAGCCGGATGGATTTGGATGACCTTTAGGTTACAGCCATTTCAACAACCGGTCTCCTCCGCACTAAATTCCCAAATTGTGTTGCAAGAGCCCCTTTGGAGTTCTTCTTGTTGGGAACCATGAAGGTCCGTTGTTATACAAAATTCGGTAATGGTTCAACGGCTTAAAAAAAATATCTTCCAAGCAATCCATGAGGACAACCTGAAACCATCAACAAACTCTTGGAAATCTATGGTTTAAGAAGGAGCTATTGCGAAGCCAGACGATTCCATAATTAAAGGAAATGTTTTTTATTAAAAATTAAGATATAATAAGAGCAAAAAAGTGCTTGTTCATTAAATTGCATTTTTAAAAATAAACCCATCCTTAGGTGTGTTTGTTATTATGCGACAAATTAAAATGTTTCAAGTTGAAGTTTGATTTTATTGCTAAGTGTTTAGAAGTTACTTTGAAAGAACAAGCCCTTTCCCTGTGCAACAAAAGAAGGTAATTGAACTCTTCCGTATCACACAATAATCCTAAAACAGTTCTAATGACTTCCTTTAATTTGCTCTTACCACTTGCTCTGTACTTTCTTCTATCGAGTCTTTCACCAAAGTCAATGTTGGTTTCTCCTCATCCAGCCCAAGTAAAACGCCGCTGCAGATAGCCTCCTCCTCTTATGTGTGTGTGTACCGCTTGTCTTTCCTGCCCAAGAAGCAACTTATATGCTGCCGCTGTGACTGCGTTCCAGCCGCATGCTGGTCAAATCAACTGCACGGCCAGTGTAAAGCGTCAATAGACGAATCGAGCATTCAGATTTACGCGATTTGTGTGCGCGAAATACTATGCAGCGCGGACTGTTTGCTTTTGTTCACTGCATCCGTATCTATGCCTGCTTTTGCTCTTCTCTGTCCATCACAAGTAGCCGCTACCCACACGGATTGTACACAGTTGGGATGCGTTTTTCCATCTCCTTTGATAAAGGAATTTTATACACTTATAATTGCCTCTTTGCGCAGAGCGTTTGTATTGATCAGGGAAATGTGTACTCTCTTACAAGGCAAGTTCTACTAAGTCTTCTTGTTTTCATTTCAGTAGATACATATAGTTTTCATAATATTCTCCCCCCCCCCCAACTTCTCAGAGGATTTGATTTTTCTGCTTCATGTGTTCGTGGTATTTTTAAGATGTTCTTTTAAGACCTTGAACAAACCTTGCCCATCCAACGGTAGCTTGGTTTAACTTTTCCTTTGATTGAATAAATTTTTGCCGAAAGTAGTGAGTGTACATTCTTCGGTCAATGCTAGATAAAGCAACGAAAGGAAAGCAGTTCTCAACTTGCTAATTATGGCACTAGGACCTAATGGAATCAAAAACCAAGGGCCACCAACTGGCCATGTAATACATTTCATAGGTATGCGCTAAAAAATGTATTCACTGTTGCCGGTTATCAATTTATTGTAGATTATTAAAGTCATCAGCTCCACTTATGATACTTTAATCATAACAATCTAGCTCCTTGGCGTAGAGGAATGGACATTTCTTGTAATGGATACGGTAGCTCGCAGTATCTTTATTTTCTTTTTTCCAACTCTTCTTCCAACTATTCATAAGACTCTTTATCCAACTATTAAACCGAATCTTCATCCAACTCATCATCCAACTCTTCATCCAAATCTTCACCCAACCATTCATCCGACTGTGCATCAAAATCTTTAAAAAAAACTCTTCATACAACTATTCATCCGACTCTTCATCCAAGTCTTCATCCAACACTTCATCCGACTCTTCATCCAACTCTTCATCCAACTCTTCATCCAACCATTTATCCGACTCTTCATCCAAATAATCATCCAAATATTAATCCGACTCTTCATCCACCTCTTCGTCCAACAATTCGTACGACTCTTCATCCACCACTTCATCCGACTCTTCATCCAACTCTTCATCCAAACATTCATCCGACTCTTCATTCAACTAATCATCCGACAGTACAAATCATCAACTAATTATTAATCCGACTCTTCATCCAACTCTTCATCCAACACTTCAACCGACTCTTCATCCAACTCTTCATCTAACTCTTCATCCAACCATTCATCCGACTCTGCATCCAAATCTTTATCCAAATCTTTATCCAAATCATCATCGAACTATTTATCCGACTGCTCATCCAACTTTTCATAAGACTCTTTATCCAACTCTTCTTCCAACCATTCATAAGACTCTATATCCAACTCTTCTTCCAACCATTCATAAGACTCTATATCCAACTCTTCATCCAACTATTCATCATCATCAACCAACTATTATCTCAACCCTTCATCCAACTCATCATTTAAATATTAATCCAATTCTTCATCCAACTCTTCATTCAACTCCTTATCCAACCACTCAACCGACTTTGCAAGCAAATCTTAATACAACTCTTCATCCAACCATTCATCCAACTCTTCATCCGACTCTTCATCCAAATAATAATCCAAATATTAATCCGACTCTTCATCCAACACTTCGCCCAACAATTCATCCGACTCTTTATCCAACTCTTCGTTCATCAATTCATCCGACTCTTCATCCAACTATCAATCCGACTCATCATCCAACTCTTCATCCAACCATTCATCGACTCTTCATCCAAATCTTAATCCAACTCTTCATCCGACTGTTCATCCGACTCTGCATCCAAATCTTTATCCAAATCATCATCAAACTATTTATCCAACTGCTCATCAAATTATTCATAAGAATCTTAATCCAACTCTTCATACAACTATTAATCCGACCCTTCATTCAATTCTTCATCCAACCATTCACAGGACTCTTCATCCAAATATTCATCCAACTATTAATCCAACACTTCATACAACTCTTCGTCAAACAATTCATCCGACTCTTTATCCAATTCGTCATCAAACTCTTCACCCAACCATTCATCCGACTGTGCATCAAAATCTTTATCCAACTCTTCATACAACTATTCATCCGACTCTTCATCCAAGTCTTCATCCAACTCCTCATCCAACCACTCATCCGACTTTGCATGCAAATCTTATTACAACTCTTCATCCAACCATTCATCCGACTCTTCATCCAAATAATCATCCAAATATTAATCCGACTCTTCATCCAACACTTCGTCCAACATTTCATCCGACTCTTTATCCAACTCTTCGTCCAACCATTCATCCGACTCTTCATCCAAATAATCATCCAAATATTAATCCGACTCTTCATCCAACACTTCGTCCAACATTTCATCCGACTCTTTAAGCAACTCTTCATCCAACTCTTAATCCAACACTTCATACAACTCTTCATCCAAATCTTAATCCAGCTCTTCAGCCAACTCTTCATTCAACTCTCCAAATATTAAACCGACTCTTCATTCACCTCTTCGTCCAACAATTCATACGACTCTTTATCCAACTCTTCATCAGACTCTTCATCCAACTCTTCACCAAACTCTGATGAATGGTTGGGTGAAGAGTTGGATGATGAGTCGGATTGATAGTTGGATGATGATTTGGATGAAGAGTCGGATGAATTGTTGGACGAAGAGTTGGATACAGAGTCGGATGAACCAACTCCAACTCTTCATCAAACGATTCATCCAACTCTGCATCCATGCCAACTCTTCTTCTTCATCCAACTATTCATCCGACTCTTTAACCAACTCTTCATCCAACTCTTCACTCAAATATTCATCCGACTCTGCATCCAAATCTTAATCCAGCTTTTAATCCAACTCTTCATCCAACTCTTCATTCAACTCTCCAAATATTAACCCGAATCTTCATTCACCTCTTCGTCCAAGAATTCATACGACTCTTTATCCAACTCTTCATCCGACTCTTCATCCAACTCTTCACCCAACTCTGATGAATGGTTGGATGAAGAGTTGGATGAAGAGTTGGGTTAAGACTTAGATACAGAGTCGTGACGAAGAGTTGGATAAAGAGTCGGATGAATTGTTGGACGAAGTGTTGGGTGAAGAGTCGGATTAATATTTGGATGATTATTTGGATGCAGAGTCGGATGAATAGTCGGATGAAGAAGAAGAGTTGGCATGGATGCAGAGTTGGATGAATCGTTGGATTAAGATTTAAATGATGAGTTGGATGAAGAGTTGGGTTAATAGTTGGTTGATGATGATGAATAGTTGGATGAAGAGTTGGATAAAGACTCTTAATAATAGTTGGAAGAAGAGTTGGATAAAGAGTGTTATGAAAAGTTGGATGAGCAGTCGGATAAATAGTTCGATGATGATTTGGATAAAGATTTGGATGCAGAGTCGGATGAATGGTTGGATGAAGAGTTGGATAAAGAGTCGGATGAATAGTTAGATGAAGAGTTGGTTTAAGATTTGGATGTAGAGTCGGATGAATGGTTGGGTGAAGAGTTGGATGAAGAATTGGATAAAGAGTCGGATGAACTGTTGGACGAAGAGTTAGATGAAGAGTCGGTTTAATAGTTGGACGATGATTTGGATGAAGAGGCGGATGAATGGTTGGGTGAATTGTTGGATGAAGAGGTGGATGAAGAGTTGGTTAAAGAGTCGGATGAATAGTTGGATGAAGAAGAAGAGTTGGCATGGATGAAGAGATGGATGAATCGTTTGATGAAGAGTTGGTGTTGGTTCATCCGACTCCTTATCCCACTCTTAATCCATCTTCCGACTGCTTATCATACCATGATGATGAAGAGTTGGATCGAGAGTTGGATGAATAGTCGGATGGAAAGTCGGATCGTGTAAAAGTCGGATGATGAGTCGGATCGTGTAAAAGTTGGATGGAAAGTCGCATCGTGTAAAAGTCGGATGAAAAGTTTGATAGTGTAAAAGTCGGATGAATAGTTGGATCGTGTAAAAGTCGGATGGAAAGTCGGACCGTGTAAAAGTCGGATGAATAGTTGGATCGTGTAAAAGTCGGATGATGAGTCGGATCGTGTAAAAGTCGGATGGAAAGTCGGACCGTGTAAAAGTCGGATGTATAGTTGGATCGTGTAAATGTCTGATGGAAAGCCGGATCGTGTAAAAGTCGGATGGAGAGTTGGATCGTCTAAAAGTCGGGTTAGTAGTTGGATGAAGAGTTGGATGCAGTGCTGGATGAACAGTTGGATGAGGAGTTGGATTAATAGTTGGATAAGGAGTCGGATTAATAGTTGGATGAAGAGTAATCTTATAAACAGTCGAGTTGAGATTTGGATAAAAAAAAACAGATGATTAGTTGGATGAAAAGTTTTATGAAAAATTGGATGAAATGGTGGATGAAGAGTTAGTTGAACAATTGCACGAGGAGTCGGATTGAGAATCAAATGGAGAGTTGTGTAAGAAATCAGAGAAATTGTCGGATGAAATGTTGGATGACTGTTTTGATAAAGTTGTATATGCTTATTCGGATAAGGATAGCTCGGTTAAAGGATAAAAAGTTGAATGACGAATTAAATGAAGAATCGGGTGAAGAGTTGGACGAAAATTTGGATATTAAATTTCAGAAAGATATTTTTCAGAAAAATAAAACTTTAACATTTTTTTATTCGTAAGCAGATATTTACTTTTTTTATATATAAATTATTTTTTAACACAAAAGTATACTTCAAAACTTAAAAACTCTGAATAAGGCGTCGGTTTGAAATTGAAGATTGCCAGGAACCTGCTTTCTAGCCTCTGTGGCACGAAAACTTCCATTTCTTTGCATGTCGACATCTCTTACAATTCATCAAATGTCAACAGCCACAACCAACAATCTGGTCAAAATCCCTTGCTTTCTATGCATGTACATACATATACCCGTATGTATCTATTACTGCCGGTATGCACTCTGTGTCGAATAATCACATCGAAAGCGGCGTTTATTTGAGGTTGTCACCACTGTACATGCTTCACTTCCAGACTACTCCGTCTATTTTTATGTTTTTTTGATTGACATCTTGATGAATAATCTAACGTATAGTGTCAGGTAAGTAACTGGCGGGCGCTGTCTGAGCGGTGGGAAGCAGATAACTAAACCTCTAACAACATCATCTAGGACTACTACCGCTTAGCTGAGGTACCGGTGACGGCGGCGTCAGCGACGATGGCAGTGAAAACGGATTTTTTTCTCAGTGGCACTGCCAAACGCCGGCACCCTCTCTCACCATATTAACGCCCCCACCTTAGCAATGCCGAGTGGAGTCGATAGTGCCAGTAGTGGCGGCAGTGGTAGCGATGTCGCAGCTAAAGGGTGCCCAGCTAAATGCAGTGAAACTTCAACAGCAACAAAATAACAACAAAAACCAAACTCAGCGGAGGGCGATTGTGAAACAAACATCACCATCGGCACGTTGTCGTCGAAGTTGGTGTCGAAGTACGACGAATAACTAACCAAACCGAAGCGAACAGAGATTGCATAAAGCGCACATGTTTCAATGTATGAAACCGTTTTTATTTCACCTCAAGTAGACGAGAAAAAAAAACACACACACACACTTTTTTTCCTAAGAAAACAAACAACACAACTAGACCTAAGGCACAGGTAGATTGTTGGGCGCGGGTGGTGGCGCAGGGTGCGTCTATGTGAAGTAAATTTTTACGTAACATGAAAGTGGGCTTATGCATGTCGTACGATATTAGTGAAAACAAAACTGAGGTAAATGGCAGGAGCGTGAGTCATTCACGCGCTATAGCCGGCTTTTTAACTGTATTTGTGCATACATAATTGGGAGGTAGAGTTTCACCATGCTGGAGTTCACTGTGTGCAATGGAGAAACGTACGTAAGTAGATAGCGTAGACTCAGACTTTGCTGGCAGGGACCAGCATCTGGTTGATGAAACGAAATTCAATTTCAATTTTCAGCCGAAATTTAAATGGATGTTCCTCATAAATGCCCAACATTCTATTGGCATGAAGGTCTCAAAAAAAGTCGCCACCACAAATAAATTTCCAAAAAAAAAAACAGAAAAGATGTACAATGTTACAAGAAATTCGACATGTATGTGGGTTAGAATTGAAAATCAGATTACTTTGACAACGAAAAGAGAATTTATCTTCTAAATGATGAAGGAAGGCATTATTCATCGATATTGTCTGTAGCGTGAAGCGTTTAACTTAAGGGACTCAAAGCTTTAGGGTGTTCCCAATTGAAAACGTGTCCAATGGAGAATGACACAGTTTGGAGAGAAGTTCAAATAAGCAAGGACCTAACTAATTCTTGGAGTGTAGAGAGGTAAGTATGTGTCAAATTTCTGAAATATGATTCGTTTGAGTCACTGCCTTCATTCAGAGAGTACTTAAGGACACAAGGCCTTTCATTCGAGTGACGAGATACGAAGTTCGTAAACTTGATATTTCGTTCACATGGACTCGTTGGTAATGGCATTCACGTTCTATGAGGACATTTCTCTGGGTCACTGTATTTATTACTAACTTCAATATTCCTTATTCGTGGTCGCCATGGGGTAGTGTAAGTGCGTCGACCCACTCGCAAAAGGTCTAGGTTCGATTCCCGGACGCAACATCTCGAATTTTTTCACGGCACCACCTCTTTCGATTTGCTGACAACAGTCAAAGAGTACTAATTGTCTAGGAAAAGCTTCTCAAATCTCTCCGTTCGGAGTAGGCAAAGAACTGTAGGTCCCTTCTACTCGTGAGAGAACAATAGCTCGCACCACCCGGCAGTTGTTGTAGAAGCTAGACCCTGGTCCCTTATGGTCTGTTGTGCCACTCAATTTTTAATCCAAAAATTCCTTAAAAACCGACTTCTTCAACAAGTGTTAATCTTTCGCAAACACACAAACGCGAATCTTGTTGTTCATAGCGAGCGTCTGAATGTGGAGCATGAATTAAGTTCAGCAATTCGTGAAAAGAATGTTCAATTCGATGGAAAAAAGCAAAATTGGAGACAAATGTGTTTCGATAATCTAAAGCGCACATTTTGTCATACCGTACTAGTTGTAGACTAGTTACTCATTCGCAATTCCAGTTTAATGCAAAGGCCCTTAATTGCCTATGAAAAAGCTTCTCAAATTAAAAGTCCTTGATAAAGTGTAGGTCTCTTCACAAGCAGATGCTTGAAAAAGGTAGAACTTGGTCTAGTCTGGTCAACCCTGTGGGTTGTACCGCTATCCACTTTTTTATTTCAATGTCTTTGACAAACTCAACAATGGGAAGGCCCACAATTGAGCAGCTGGTTAAGACTGTTGAATACTTCTGAGAAAATGGGCGTTAAAAATTTAACACACAATCGCCCAAATGGAGCAGAATTGTCGCAGTTGGGCAAATGAAAATCCAAAAGCCATTGTGAAAAACTCCTTGTATCCACAAAGAGTTTAGGGCGACTTATGGCCTGATGTCATCGAGGCTAATTGCTTCGAAAATGAAGTCAGGCAAGAGGTTGTCTTGAATGTTGTAAACTATCTTGGGTTGATAGCGGAATTCTTGTGGCCAGAAATTGAGAATATGGATCAGAGCGATATGTGCTTCCAACAGGATGGTGCCACTCTCAACACAGCCAACGATTCAATGATTCATTCGCTCGAGAATTTTAATGGCCGTGTGGCACATCGTGGCGATTAATTGGTATTAACTGTCATATGTCAGAGGCGATAGTCTTAAATCTGTGACTCCTCTTTAAGTACTTTATTGATTTTGTTTTTAATGCACTCTAAGAGTTAACCAAGACTGCATATTTTCCAAATTTTTCATTTAAAGTTTTGATTTTTTTGTTTCCAAATTTTTAAGTAGAGTCGTATGGAAACTAGTTAAGGGGGAAATTTTTCGAATGGGTACCTTAACTCTCTAGGCTAGGTTATGTGGAGCGAATGGAAACTACTGCTTCGGCCCGAAAAGAATTCGAAACTGAGCCATTGGGACCACGCAACAGAGGACGGCCTAGGCTAACGTGGAGCACACAAGTGGAGAAGGACCTCAACCAACTTGGAGTGCGCAGCTGGAGGCAGCTAGCGAAAGATCGTGCTGATTGGAGACGCACCTTGGTTGAGGCCCAGGTCCACCCCAGACTTTAGCACCACAAAAAAAGAAGAGAATCTTTACTCTCTGCAGCGTCAAATCGAAATGTTGAAATCAATTCCGTTTTTATTTCATCGTATGTTGGTTATAATAACTGCGTGGTTCCGCAGCCCACAAAGGACTAGGGCCTAGCTCCTACAAGAACTATTCGTGTTGTGCGTGCTTCTGATCACTTACAAGGGACCTATAGTTTTTTGGCGACTCTGAACGGCGTGATTTGATAAGATTTTTATCGACAATCAGTATTCCTTAGGTGTTGTCAGCAGCTCGAAAAGCTGGTGCAGTGAAAAAAGCGAGATGTTCTGTCCAGGAATCGAACCTGAAACCTTGGTGTGTGAGTCGACGCCCTTACCCACTACGCCACGTATTTCATAAAAAAATATTTTGCTGACCTGAACGACTATAAGGTCCACATCCTTATTGTTTTCAAAATTTCGTGAAAATCGCTTCAAAGACTTTGCAAATGCAAGCCGGCAGACAGACAGCAACAGCAAAAATATTATTTCGTTTTTAAAACTTAAAGTAAGAAAAGAAAAGAAATTGAAATATATACAAATTTTTTCATCAAACAAACTCAAGATTAGGAAGCCGCTTTTCACACAATCAAATGACAGATACCAGTCGTTAATTTGTGACAAAAATTTTTCGAACAAACAGTAACCGAAAAAGGAATTCAATCAACTCTATTATACAGGTTTCTTGTGGGCCATATTGGTAAACCAATAATAATGCCATCAAGAATTATACATGGCTCGCAGAGCTCGTTAATCCTGGAACTGATATCGGGCTATTAAATTTCGGCATTCTGTTTGACTTCCCTACAACCAACAACTATGAACTTGGTCAAAAATCTCTCTTTGCAAAAGGCCTAATTGACAACAGTCGATAGCTTACTTATGAGCCTTAACAAATATAACCAAGGTTAATAGAACTGAAACAAAAAAAAGCAAGGGTTCACTGTGTACGAGGGTTCGAAAACCTATGGTCCCGATGAGCCTAAGTCTTAAGAATCCGAATTCTCTAAAAACAACATTGTGACAGTAACAAATTTTAGAAAAGAAAACAGCTCAGAAGGAGATTATGCAGGTTGAGTTTGCCTTTCAGTTTGGTGTAAGTGCGAAATTTTGAAAACTCGAGTCGTAAGGTAATTTTTTTTTGGTTTTCAGGTCTTCTTCCTAGATCAACGACCTGCACTGGGTTGCTATCTTTTCTGCGAAAACCACGCAATAGCTCGTAATTCATTATGCGCAAGGTAAGTTTGCCAGATCAAATAGACTGGTGACGGGAGTTCCGAAATTCAAAATTCGCAAATGGCTAGCGAACTGAAAAAGGAAAATCCTAAAAGCAAAGAGCTTACCAGTTGTGCGAAGAAGTAGAAATATAATGGATGTTTGTGCTGTTCAATTTTGCAACCTTTCTCTACAGTGATCCCAAGGGGGTAGAAGGAAACATACATCAAATCAACTCCTTTTAAATTATTCCAATTTATCCATTTTGTGCCTCTCTTAGGGTTTTGGTTTAGTGTCTTAACGTACTTAAACTAATTTCAGAATGGGGTTTTTCATTTTGACACATCATTGAATATGGCTGTGTCTAAGTTTCCTTTCTTATTGATGCTCTAGGTTACTACGACGAAGCCAATTTTGCGTCTAAATGTTCAGATACCATAAGAGAAAAATAGTCTTTGAAGAAGTACCATAAAATACAGGGCACCAAATAATCATGTCACCCTGTAACCAAATTTCACAAAACACTTTAGAGGCAATTTCTCCTTTGAATTCGTTTTATTCTGCAAATGCAAAGCACTGAAACGGGAACACAAAACGTCTCCCCCGTCAGTCAGAAGTTCACTTATGAATTTCATCGTTGCTGTATGCGATTTTTCTAGCAGGCAAACCGGCCCCTTGTGTTGTGTGATGGAACCTGCTTCACTTGTACGTCACTCCTCCTCCCATGCCCCCTTCTAGCACAATCTCTCTCTCTCTCTCTCACTCCACTTTTGCATATCAAATGTTCTACTTTGTTTTTGTTGTATTGCTTCTTTCGTTTTCTAATTTCATTATTGTGCACATTTTCTGTGTTGTGCTACATTTCACGAAATTGGGGCACAACAAGTCACAGATACAATGAGGTGAACACTAATCCCAGACCACCTATGGCTGAGTGACGTCTCGAAGTGTATAGTAATTGGATCGATCGACGTCAATAGTAATAATTGTCGTGACATCGAATGTGCGGAACGGATGTTTGGAAATGTGCCTGTGAAAGTGGTGAAATTAAATCGGCACTCAGAGTGTCTGAAGGACATTTGCTAGACGCTTATGCGCTGGGTACTGCCTCGAAATGGGTCATCTCTTGTGCGTAGCTATGGATACATCAATTATAAGACAAGTCGAAGTTATCGATTGAGTACATTAAAATTGGTCTCGAAATCGGATGGGCACGTGCACGTACACGCACACTCCCACCTGCGCGTGGACTTCAAATGGGAATTTTGACCTTCCAACGTGTTTCATGATTTGTATTGAGTAAGACAGTAATTGGGTACTTTTTGGTGTAAATGAGCTTAAAGAGGACACAATTGTTGAAACGTGAATTTTGTTTATTTCCATCTTTCAATCCTGTTGTCTACGTCCTGTTGTAGGACATACTGCGTGACTAGCAGACTTTACTCTTGAATTCCTGTACAGTTTGTATTGCATTTGCTTGGGCGAGGGTGAAAACATTTTCGGCTACGTCAAACTTTTGAACAATACGTTGATGATGTGTGTTAATTGTCGAAGTCTGGATTGAACTTAGCTCATCGGGCTGATTTGCGATGACAAAACTGAAATGAGTTTCTTTTCGTTTTAATTAGTTTTTCTTAGCCTGTCGCAATTACTCCGATGAAGTGATGCCAATATATAAAACTGAGTCCGCTGTTGAAACTGAAGAAGTTTGGCATTTTCCAATTTTTATGTTCTAACTTGTAATACTAATGAAATTGCTGATTTGGACCCCTGGTGGAATATTTTTGTACCATGATACCCAAAAATTTTGGAAGACTTTTGGTCTTTCAAAAGTTTTGGGCTTAGAAGACCAAAAGTGTTGGGTATCTTCCAAAAGTCTTTCAAAAGTCAGTCCAATTTCTAGCATACGCTGATGACATTGACGTGATTGGACGAACACAGCGAGACGTCAATGAGGCATTTGTTGGCATTAAAGCGGGAACGGCTAAAATGGGTCTGGTGATTAATGAGTGCAAAACGAAGGACATTCTGTCATCAAGGAAAGACACACAACATCGGCGTTTCGGACAGAGCGTCACACTAGGCAGCAGAAACCTCGAGGTAGTCGAGGACTTCGTCTACCTCGGCTTCGCGGTAAATAGGGACAACAACACCAGTACCAAAATCAAACGCAAAATCACTCTTGCCAGTCGCTGTTTCTTTGGGCTCAAAAGGCAATTGACTAATAAAGCCCTCTCTCGAAGTGCTAAGCTTGCTTTGTATAAGAGGTTGATCATCCCAGTCCTACTTTATGGCCGGACACCTGGACGTTACTTAAAGCGGATGAGGAAGCCCTAAGTCTTTTTGAGAGAAAAGTATTGAGTGCGATATTTGGTCCTGTTTGCTTTGATGGCATCTGGAGGAGATGATTTAACGATGAACTGTATGTGCAGTACAGCGACATGCGCCTGGTCAAGTGCCTTCGAATACAACGCTTAAGATGGCTAGGCCTTGTAGAGAGTAGACTATGGACACCATTACTGCGGCCCGAAAATTTTCGAATCTAGAACAAGGCATCAGAGGACGACTACAAATCGTCTATAAATAGCTCTCCTAAGGTCCGTCGTAGGAAGCCGGCGATAAACTGCGAGTTCCCTCTACGCGTGAGAGGACAATAGTACACGACTAATTTTTGAAGAAGCTAGACCTTGGCCCTTTGTGGGCTATGGTGCCACCTATTTTTTTTTTTTTTTTTTGTTGCATTACCGTGTAGCCCATTCAAGCAACACACTTCGTTCTTTATAGACGTTCACCTTAAACTCCGAATGGCCAGAAGTGGGAAAGAAAATCTTTATATCCGGGTCCAGAAGTATAACTGGCAGGATAAAGAAACAATTCAGAATTGAATATTGGACTTACATATAATTAATACTTAGACAGGGTTTTTATTCCTGTTCAACAATGTATAAAAATATATGGTGGGTTATGCTTCCCTCAGTATATGCCACACATAGGATTTGGGCAGGTACAAACTTCGGCATATCCTAGGTGTCTTCATGTTCGGACTGAACCATTTTGTGTTGAAATTTTTATACACTTTATTGTCTTTACATCACATACTTCGTTTAATATTATAATTCATTCAGCTCATTTGTTTCGTTCCTGCCTATTCTGTTACAGTGTTAAACAGAATCAAAACTATATTTGCATGAACAGAGTGCAGTCGTGTATGCATCTAGACCAAGAAAATGCAGACGCCAAGCCATGTACGCATAATTAAGAAGGTAAGCATAAACAATCTTTTTTCCAAAAATGGGGATGAACTTTTGTCTAAAATTATGTAGAAACTAAAAAATAAACAGAACACAAGGACTGCCCTCCTTCTTCAATTTCAATTCAGTCGGGGTTGAACCTGTGCCTCAACCGACAGCCTCTCCAGCCAGCACTATCTTTCAGTAGCTGCCTCCAGTTGTGCACTCCAAGTTGGTTGAGGTCCTTCTCCACATATGTGCACCATCTCAACCTAGGCCGTCCTTTGTTGTGTTGTCCCAATGGCTCTGAGTCGAATACTTTTCGGGCCGGGGCATTGACGCTCTACATGGCCTAGCCATCTTAAACGTAGAATCCGAGAACCTTTGAACTGAAGCAAGTAAAAAATTCTACCTAAGCACTTAAGCACCTGCCTAGACATAAATGTAGCACACAAGCCGGACTGAAAAATTCTGCCGCCAAAATTTCTTAAGATAAGGACCACCAGCATATGAACAACTTTGGGAACAATTCTTTCAGCCGGTCAAGGGCTTTGGCCTGCGAGAGACTTCGAAAAGCTAAAATATGACTAAAGGATCTGTAAGATCCTCCGATTAGCTTAAGCAGGATTTCAGCAAATTCACCCCCATTTTAACCGCTGAATGAAAGACATAAGACAGGAGCATTTCTGTACATTCGTTTAAATTTGAAAAAATAAGCCATGTACCACCCTGTGAGTGTAGGTGAGCAAACAAATAATAAATCTTATTTAACAAAACCGAGAACTTATGTGTAAAACATCAAATTTCAAAATCTGGACCTGCAGGGTGTCACTAACTATCGTAAAATGTAAAGTGAACTAGAGCTGTTTTTTGTCTCAGCTTTCTAGATAATAGTGAGCCTTCAAGCTAATTCGAAATAAGAGTTTTAATACAAAATGAATGAAGATGACTGAATAAAATATAAAAACTCTTGGTACCTATGACAGCCCCCTCTACAACTTGTGCTCTATAAAAGAACATGAATGTCCTAGAGTAAGCAGCGCCGCCTAGAAGTTGATCACAGAAAAGGAATAAGAATAACCATATTTGAGCAGACATTTCCCGGTGAGTGAAGTCTCCCCCTCCCCTTCTCTCTCTCTTTCTCTCCCTTTTGAAAGTAGCCATTTAGTACTGTAACAAACGTCAGAATTGAAAAAATTCGTATATTTTTAGAAGTATTAAACTGTTATGAGTGTCCCCGACGTGTCCCACTCTGCACCGTACCGAGTTATGTTACCTAAGCTTTAATAGATTTGAGTTGAGAATTCGATGAGACTGTACTGAATTCTCAAATTCAAAATGCAACAGTTGCAACACGAAACGAAACCCTCAACGAGCCTTACTCCAAATTCATTTTACAATTGTAATCACTTCCCCACTTTATCCGATGACTCCAGTAAGTCATCAAAGAGTGCCTGAGTAATGCAGTGAAAAATCTTCACCAAAATATAAACAATCCCGTAAACCTTTCCAAACTCACTGCCCGCAAAAAAAAAATTTCACATTTAATGCCGCTCTAAGCCATCAACGTGTTTTCGATGGTATTTCGTGTCACAAATTTGCAACATTGCAACACTTGTTTACAGCGATTACCTGTGTTAACCAGATTCACTCGAAAATGTGAAACAGTAAACACCGTACATACAGCGATGTGAACAAGACTGCGCTATCTCCACCACCCGCTTTTTCCGCAGCCCATGAGGGCGCTTGTGCTGGACTACGAAACAAAGCATCAGCTCGTGCAGTTTTTTTTTCTTCATTTTTGCCACCCTTCCGCCCAGCGCCCTTCTATTTATCTTTCGCAGCTCTCGAGGAATGTTCTCTGCATTTCTATCTGCCCACTTGGCACCAGAGCAGCACTGCCAAAGGAATACGTACCCTTTATCAGCGACAATAAAAATGCTAAAATCAGACAGCCTTGCCATGCTACCAATTTTTCTCCTCTCTTCCATTTTTCTTTTTTGTTTCTTATACACCCCCTAACCATGGGCAGCCAAGTCTGGTGCTGTGCATCTGCGGCGGCAAGGAATGAGAGGACGTCTGAGGAGACGACACAATGTTAATACTTCACCCGGTTAGCTGCTTAACTGCGCGCTGTCTGTGTGGGTCGGCGAAGGTTGAGGGTGGTGCGCCCGGCACAATCGCTGGAGTCTTAATTATTTTTGTTCGTTCACTTCTTCAGTTTGAATTTCACATATTTTTTGTGTACTTTCTGTTCGTCGGTGGGTTTTTTCCTTTTTGTCGTCTTCTTCGCCTTTTGACGGTCGGGGTTGTTTTCTTTTTTTTTGTGTGATTCCAATTTTTTTGTCGTCGTTTTCCTTAATTTTTGTCTCGTCGCTTCGATCGGCTCTTGCTGCTGTGGCTGAGGGAATTACTACGTTTCCCTTTAAACCCTTTATTTGCGTATGAATTTCACCACTGCATGTATTTACGTACTCACGTCCTCTTGCCTACGAAAGGATTCATATTTTGACTTGTGTACTCTGAGGGGTGGTCAGGATGTGGCGGTGGCCAGAGCAGATGGTGGACTGTGCTTTAAGAGGAAGTCTTTGTCGCTTTTTTTTAATATTTTCTTTCGCATATTTTTAAGAACATTTTTACATCTATTTCTGTGCAAGTTGCCTCATAAATTGTCAATTACGGCCAGTTCTATATAAGGGGGGCGACTTTAAAAGAAAAACATTCCGACTACTGACGGAATTTATCACTATGGCTCGATGTTGTGGAACGTAACCATATTCACTTCAGTTTCAAATGTGTAAATAGGAACTAAAACCAGGAGTCCGGGTTTCGATTACAGGTTGAAATCAAAAATTAATTTGAGAAGACCTTTTGGCGCAGATATGGGGAAAGAGGGCAGCAAACCGTCAATACAAGGTAGCTGGCAACGAATCGGCTAACTTCCTGTCTATATATTGGGCATATGTGTCTTTTTAAAGCTTACAATCGCCTTGGATGTTGGATGGACAGTACCAAGTGAGATTCTGCCTTTAGGGATACTCATTTCCTTAAAAGGTAGACTAATTCAGCTTCTTTGGTGTTCTGTGGGTTACAGCATTTTGTTGAATGCAATTTCATGCCGAATTGAAAGTTAATTTTTCAAAACCATATCTCCTGGGACAGTCTAAGAGTGCTCTCCCTGCGATTTGGGTTGAAACAAGAGCCACTATGATACTATCTAAAGGGGGGACCGCACCATGTCTTGCACACCCCTCTCCTCCAATAGCACCAGAATAAAGTTTCCGATCGATCAGCGTAACTAGGCTGCTGCCAGTTGGGTTCCTTAACATGCAGGACTTGCCTTGTAACTTTATCTACCTCTACTTAACTTCACACTGCTTCACTGGAGTCAAAAGTTTGTACAGATGTTTGTACTTTGCCATGTCTGGATTGCTCCACTGATGTCGTTAGTCCAACCATGTTCATGTTCATTGGGAAAGGGCAAGCTTAACTCTCTCAGGCCCAAAGCCATTTTGTGTTGTAGAAGACCAAGGAATAATACTAATCATCATCTTTTTTAACCCGCATGTTCCACTAAAGGAGGCCCCTCGATTCTCTACCTTCGACTCTAACACATCAGGAGCTCTTCCGAAGTGAATCCAGGCGAGTTTACGGATTTGGTCTAACAACCTCGCCCTGAAACAAAGCGCTCGCCTACCTATTGGAATTGCATCTAAGACACGCCTCGGAAGTCGTGAAGAAGGGGACATTCGCACCACGTGGCCAAACCAGCGAAATAAAACCCTTTCCGTCCGAAGACGTAGCTGCTCAATATTGGGTTCCGCCCGCACAGTCAAGCTTTTCGGCATATCCCGGCTAGTAACTTCCGCACAGATATCTCATCTCAGCAGCTTGGATTCGTGATCTTATTCTTTCGGTCATTTCCCAAGTTTCGTGACCGTAGGTGAGAGTTGGAACAAACACAAAGCTAAAAACCGATAACTTGGCTTCGACACCAAGCTCGGCCTGCCTTATTACTGATCTACGAAGCTGCTTCAAAGTGATCAAGCTTGGCCAGTTCTACAAGAAATGTCAGTGTCACTTGAAAAAGACCCTGAGGTGCTTAAACTTCTCAACCTGCTTTCATAGGTCTTCACTAACAAGTAGAGTGCATTGGGCAGGCGTTTTGGCGAATACCTTTACTTAGGACTTGTTCACGTTCACCTTTACATTGATAATAATAAGCAGCCATTATCTGTAGATGACACTAGTGTCTGTTGTCAAGGGTGAATCTGCTTGGAACCTCTAACAAGTTGTTGTTTGTGGAGTAAACCGAGATAGACAACTGATTGTCACATTTTGAGCAGGCTCATGTTCAACTGATCGGATGAATGTCGTGAGCGTTCATCCGTACTTTAAGTGCGGGAACCGCTTGGCAAATGACTTCATCGCTTACATGTCATGGATGCACTTGGCGTCAGTTCTCAGCTGCTTACTAAACGAATATCCACCTATTTACAACATTTCGCTCTAATTTTTGAATTCTCCATCACATGCCTTGACTCAGCCGCATTAGCAACCATCAAGGTCACCGCACCACCTGCAAGCTGCCATTAAACTAATTCAACCGCTGACTCAATCACACACCCAGACAGGATGGCATTCAGCAGAATGAAAAACAATTAACTCATCGCGCATTAAATGCAAATTAATGGAAATGTCGCGAATGCCTCGGCACCCACCTCTCAGATCCGCTTTCATCCGTTCCCGGAAGATATTTCTTTCGATACTTCCCCAATTCGGTAAATTAAGCCCAATAAAGCTTAATTGAAAATCACACCTTGCCCAATTACAATTGCGGTTAGCACCCACGGCCCGGGAATCCGGCGGGAGGCAAGTAAACACTGATTTTATGAACCCCCTCGACTTGAAGCGTGTGCCAGTCTCGCAGCATTCCCGCAGACAATTAACCCAAAGAAAACACATTCAGCAACCGACGAGCACCGTATGCAGATACATAGATGCCAGCGTTTTATTAGTTCATGAACTTTTATTGACCAGGATTTTACAGCTCACTTAACAATACTGCGCCACCGCGTCTCCGCCACCGGCTGGGCACGACTTCGCGCTAGCCCACTGCAGCCATGAATGAAAATGCAAATAAAAATAGTTATGATGATTTGTTTATGTTTATAGATGCGTCAAGTGCTGCCAATTATGCGCCAAAACTGAAGAAAAACGCGCCGAGTGGGAGCGAGACGCTAAATGATTAATTGCACGTTAAACGAAGTCAAGCAGCGATTTGCAGTTCGGGACCTAACCAACCGACCTCTGGCATCCCAACAACGTCAGTCACCACCTTCGCGCTTTGTCTAATCTGTATGTCGCTCACCTTTAGCCGCTCCTGGGGTGGCACATTACGAGCATACCATGGCGGCATATCGCCGCGCACAACACCAGTGCAGCGGCGGTGGCGCCGCCGTTAAGCAACAGCAACCGAGTCGCGTAGTAGCAACAAGTCATACACACAGCCCCAGTGCTTCACTACAAATTGCCAGCCAATAGTGCACGGAGGTGAATAATTGTTCGCTGTATTGGTTACCTCAGAGGCGAACCTCACACCGTAAGAATGTGTATATTTTCGCAGCGAAAGCACAAAAGAGCAGAAAGAAACTGAATCGAGCGAGGGCCAAGAAAAATGAGACAACAACGACTTTGCGCGCTAAATTTAGACGCCAAAAGGAGTGCGATTTCGATCGAAAATCTTATATCGAATCCAATGAAAGCGGCAGACGGTGGGAGGTGGAATGCAAAAGAGCGACGTGCAGAGGAAGTCAAGAAAGCAAAACAGAGACAATTGCTTGACGAGAAACGTATCAATACAAAGGGACGACGACGATGCGACGCGAATTGGTATTTTTGGAATTTCATGTTTGGTGCTCCACGGTCTTTGGATTGATTAAGAGGCGTTGTTGCAGCATTGCGCTGTGATTCGGTCTAGGAGGTGTGAAAGGGAAACGATTGATTAAATGCTGAAGGGTGTGGCAAGACATTTTCGACAAATGATCAAAATTTGATCGATGATGACGCCATTGCTCCAGCTGCCTCTTATAAGCAGCGATTGACACTCGATGGCATCCAACGGAAACACCCCTCCAACCCCCACTGGCAGTAACCCACACCATCATGCGTCCTGCAAAAAGATCGAAGCGAAGTTCCTAAAATGTCGCAACATTTCACTTCACACGTGTCTCTCGATCCCATAACGCCGCCGCCATTGGCCGCAACCGAGCCGGCCTGCCACCAACATGGACAAGTCATAAGTCGAATGTGCGATTCTGCATGAACATAAATTTGAACAAAATTGCGGAAAGCAACACACAGCGAATAATGAAAACAAAGACGCACAACTCATCGTCTGAGGATGTCCTTCCCCCGAAGAGGTCATCGTTCCATAAATGTTGCGCTTTTTTTGCGTCTGCCGCCTCAGCTGACGCCCTCTGTGCTGCACGCAGTTGACTTTGATTTCTCGGTACTGTGCCAGCGACTGGAAGAGAAATGAAGAGGGAAGAAGGCTAACTACCTTCAATACCAGGCAGTCACCTACCGCACTGCATCATGCCGAGCTCTCGCCAGAGATCAGACTGAGTCTGCTTCTTCTTCTTTTTCTTCTCCTTCATCGTGGTCGTCGTAATCGTCGTGGTTGTCTTTTTCTTCGTCGTCCGTTGATTGTCGCTCGAAGGCGCTTTCAATGACAGTGCAGCACCGACACAGGCAATCGCTGTGACTGCTTCTTTAAAAATGAGCTAGAATGTGTGCTGCACTGACCAGGAAAACGTCATCAGAAAGGACTCTTTAGCGAACTGAACCGGTGGCACATACGGTGAATGTAAAAGAACTACTCCTTTTACATATTTTTTTGACAGACATTTTTATTGAAGTTTATTACGAATGTAGTTGCTCTCGAGGACAAGAGGTGGTTGTGTGGCTTAGAAACGTTCGCCGGATTTTGGAATAACACATGTTTCGGGGATATGATGTTGTGAGGAAAGAGATTGCATTTTCGTCCTTTCTAAGTCTTGAAAGATTATCTTTGGAAGGATGCGGCGAGAAGTCTGAAAGGGACCCTAGATCTACGCAGAAGCATTCACCAACCATTCACCAACTTAGAGGAAGGAAGTTCAATATCATTGAAGAAGTCAAATCCGAAGATGGTGTGCTTCAATCCAATCATTTTGCGCAGATGGAGCGTAAACTTTTCGGAGCAGCCCGCTGAAGGAAACAGACCTGTTGTCCTAAGTGGGGCGGAAAATAGTCCAACGGTGGAGGGAGTCACTCAAAATGCCTAAAAGTTGGCTATTTCTCAGGTATGGATGAAATCCGGCCCGAAATACTTAAGCCAGAGCGAATCTTATTGCTCACTCCTATCCTTAAGGTGGCCTGGGAATGGGGCAAGACACTTAGCGATTGGCTAACTGGAGTAATTTTTCCTGTTTTCAAAAAGGTGCACAAGAGAGACTGTGCCAAATACAGGGGCATACCTCTTTAAAGACTCCCTTGTTAAGGTATTTGCTAAGATTCTTAGATGACCCATTCTAGATCTATGGTTGGGTCGAGGTTGACGACTTTCGTCACCGAAGAAGTACAACCGACCGGCTTTTCACTCTCAAATGATACTCAAGAGGGCTTGAGAGTATGCTACACGGAACTTCAGCGCTTGCTTGATAGGTTTTTGGCTGTATGTACAGATGCTGGAAAGAAGGTGAACGTAGGCATATCTGAAGGAAAGTTAATTTCCAAAACCCCTGTCCAATGAGCTCTAAATGTTCGTGAAGTCCCATTGAAGCAGGTGAAGAAGTTTAATCACCCCGCAGTCTTTTGCACGAGTGGTAGGGGGAGCACCACTGACATTTCTTGTAGAATTGGCCAAGCTTGATCACTTTTGAAGCAGCTTCGTAGATCAGTAATAAGGCAGGCCGAGCTTGGTGTCAAAGCAAACTTATCGGTTTTTAATTCAGTGTTTGCTCCATCGGTCTTGAAATTTGAGTAATGACCGAAAGAATATGATCGCGAATACAAACAGCTAAGATGAGATATCTCTTTGGCGTTGTGGGAGTTACTCACTGGGATAGGCAGAGAAAGGGGGGAAGTCAAAGTTGAGCAGCTACTTCTTCGGACGGAAAGGGTTTTATTTCGTTGGTTTGGCCACGTGGTACGAATGTCCCTTTCTTCACGACTTCCGAGGCGTGTCTTAGATGCAATTCCAATAGGTAGGCGACCGCTTTGTTGTTTCAGGGCGAGGTGGTTGGACCAAATCCGTAAACTCGCCTGGTTGGGCTGGGGAATAGCTGGTGATGAGTTAGATCGATGGCACGGGATCGAGCGGCATGGAGGTTTCTTTTAAATGCAGTACCCCTCGACCCCTTTAGTGAAAAATGCAGATGAAAGCAGATGATGATGATGCTGAAGAAAAATACTGGACAAAATTGAGATTAATTTTTCAAAAATGTCATAATGAATGCAAAAGTATGTTATTCTTAGAGAACTTTGGAATGGAATAAAACAAAGATGACTTTGTTTTAATTGACATGAAATTTATCCGAAAAGTAATCTCTTGGAGTGATGATAATTTCTAAGTATCGATGCCAAAATTTTGAAATTTGCTGCCGTATACAAGCAAGAACGCGGCGAATGTTGTACTCCAAGGGATCAATCATTTTGAGCTTATCGGCAACTTCACATATCCCTACAAAAAATAGTCAAACGCACAATCTTGGAGGCTAGGGTTATTAACGTACTAGGGATCTTTTTCTACTCTACGCTTTGTAGCTGACAAGGACTTGCTCTGTGCACAGTGTACGACGTCTCTATGGAATAAAAGTGGTGCGAAAACGTTCCATGCTTAATCGAATGGACGATTATGTTGAGTATAAATGGACATAGTGCGCGGCAAATATTTCAAACAGAGCACAATTTGGAAGCGCTGCGTCAGGCGCCAATTTATTTATGTTGTATTGCACCAAATAAATGACTAGACAGTTGAAAAAAATTTCAGCCTGTCAAAATAGTGTTGCCAACCTTAAGTTCTATAGCTCAAGAGACTGTTACATAACACTGTCTTGGATATTTTATAAAAAAATGTAATTCTTTGATATAAAAACAATGTTGTACCGTTTTTGTTCAACAACTTTGTAACATTATCGGATTCGTGCTGAAAGTTTCTCCGTTCATTTTTGAGCTAGAAAACTCAATCTTTCGGTCACTCGTGCATGGGACAGAATTGAGAAAACAGAAATATTCTATCCATTAAAATCTTTTGTCATTTATTATAAGGAGACGCTTAATTGACTGGTATTTATTATCTATTAAAACAATCGGTAGAGATCGGAAGTCGAGATACGATATTTATTTATGTCAACTTAGCAACACAAAGAATTTTTAAGATTTTTTCATACAAGAGTTTTGACGGATACATTTTCGGTTCTTTCTTGAAAGCCACAATCAGGAGTGGCGCCCAACGATAGACCGCTTAATGGGTCTGTATAATTTTTTCAAATTTTGAAAGCAATAAACCTTCAACTTTGGTTTTAAATTTATAATCATTTAATTCGTTCCAAACACGGCCTGATATTTCATACCACAAGCTCGGTATAAGAAACTGGTAGAAAGTTTACCGAACCAATTGACGGCAGTGTTATCAAGTAAGGGTTATACGAGTAGGAATGGTGAACTGACAGGATCTTATTACAAGAATAAGTTATTGGACAGATCTTGTCCACTGGACTGTAGATTTGCGTTCAATGCGACGATGATGACTCATTCACTGCTCACGATGCACTTGTAGCCTTATGTCTTGCTCGAAACTATGACGTTCGATAAGGGCAGTACATTCGTTCTCCGGGAGAAGTGGATTTGTGAAACTGTTTGTTTAAATCAAATAACGTCACGATTGGCCAACAACAGTGCTTGAGGTGCAACAAAATACGTAAGAGACAAAATAATCAACGAAAGTGAAGTTAAAGTGCTCTTTTTCCATCTGCTGCTTAAAGCTGCCTGAAAGACTTAAATTTTCGTGCACGATGCTGGTTTCAAGTACCTCCCATCGTGGGAACTAGACTCTGAGTTGGTTACTCGTTACGAGTTCACACTTGCTGGAGCTGACACTTCGAATGCAGTCAATGTCCATAAGTAAGTCGACCACCAAAAGCGTAACTCCTTTCTGAGCCGGAGCACACCATTAACAAACTAAAATGTGAATTCGTTGGTGTGTAGATTTGATTTTGTCCTTGACTCTCAAACGAAACTTCTCCCCTTATCATTGTGGCCGGCCAAGTGGCTACGTTTCGTTAATTGTTTCGAAAAACCACACGGCCTGACAAGATCCGCCAGTCCCACCTGCACTGTATCCCGAGATGATACCAATCCTGATACCATCACATGACACTAAGTTCGCGGCAGCTGGAGAGAGAGAGACATTTAACATACGTATGTGCAAATGCCACTACCGGCGCGACGTGCGTGTGTGTGCATACTGACCAGACAATGCAGGTGCCTTATTCCCTCCGGTGAGGGGTTGTCTCGACTTTGTCCAAGGTCCCACCAGCAGATATGACCAACAAGAAGCAGAACGATGAAAGAAGTCCTTTTTTTTTGTTTTTGTTGGCTCCCCTTAGCCAGCTCATCAGACTGCGGTACAAGTGAACTGCGATAATCCGCCGCCGCCGCCGCCACAGCCCCTCCGCCACTGTCTGGCTGTGTGGTATCTTCTGTCAATGCTCGCCCAATTCAACTTCGTTTATACACTTTGCTTCGCTTTAAATTATTTTTAGCACGATATTCGTCATTAAACTCTCATTCTGTCTCCCCCTGACATCCCCTCGGCCGCTTCGTCGTTGTCCACGTTCAAGTCGTTGTCGTTGTCGTCGTCGCTGTCGCTGCCGCTGTTGCGGCTTGGTCGTCTTCGCCGCCGGTTATTGCTGATGGTGAGCCGTGTCCTTCTCAACCGTCCGTGGGTTATGTGTTTGTTTGTTTTCGCCTGCACCACCACCATATCCTTCACGCTCCTCCTGGCTCTCCAGGTCTGTTATCCACATTGTTGCTCATCATTTTATTTTCGGTTCCACCTTTTGTCTCTGCGTTCTCGCTGAATTATGTGCTTTGTTACGTTATTCCCCTTTGCCTTTGTGTTTTCTTTTCTCAGCGGACTTTTTCGGTTATGTTTCCCCGCTTGATTTGTTGCGAAATTCCAAAGTGATTCCTCCACACCAATACCAGCGCGGCAGTGAATGGTTTGCCAATGCACCGCCGCAGTCTCTGGTCCGGCTGTTGGCCGGTGATGATGCCCGCGTCGGGGCGGAAGGAAGGACGCGAGGATATCATATTAAATTTGCTCTTTGGGGGTGGTGGCGGTGGCGTTGCTACTTTGCGGCTTTTATGCTTTATTCCATTATCTTTTGACATTTCTTTGAATTTTTAATTTCGTTGTTTGCTCGGGAGTCTTGTTTCATCATGATCGCTGACTGTGCGCTGTTTCGATCGCAATCGATTGATGTTTCGCCTGATCTTTGACTGTTCGGACGGTTGTTGTTGTTGTTTGTGTTTTTATTTTGCTTTTGTGGCATTCTGAGAAATTATACACTTTCTGGTGTGTCTGGTCAGGCTTCTGGATAATGGGTTGTGCTTTGTTCTCAAGTCGATTAAAAGCTGATTGATAATATGTGCCTTGATGTGTGAATCATTGAATTTTTTATTTGAACTTTGTGTACACTGACTTTTTCTGCAACATTCGCATTGATCGCAAAGTTGGTTTGTTTATAAGGAGCGACTAAAATTAACATATACTGGATGCCCAATATGTCGCTTATGCTTTCCTAGAACCCTTGAACATGATATAAAGAGTCCATAGGGGCACAGTTGCCTAAGGAGGATGAATATAGGATCACCATCGTTCAGAGTAAGTCCAACCACAGACAAACTCCAACACCGAACGGCATTTGAATTTGTTCCGAGTAGTGTCGTTAACTTCAAAAAAGGAGTAAAAGCTGGAAATTTGATCTATACAATAGATTCTACGTCACAAAAGATTGCTGGTAGCAAATATTTTCAAACAAACGAAGCCACATGTTGGGCGCCAAAAATCTACAATTTTCATTTTGAGAGCCTACCGGAACTCATGAAATTTAACTGTAGTTTTAAACATTTTGGAAAAATCTAAAAATGCATTGTTTTATTAACAAAAGGACACCTATCTTAAACACTAATTTGTTATTTGATATGAAATTTGGCACAGTTGTCAGTGAGAGTTTTCCAAACTTCAAAGTAATCTTTCTTCTTCTTAGTTTCTGCCCAATGCCTCCTCTACTCCCATGTTCTTGTGCGGTTTCTTGCAATGAGTGTTAGCTTTCTAGAACTCTTCTTCAGCTTTTAAGACTCCTCATCTACTCTTCTGCTCCTCTACCGTCTTGGATAAGCGGATTTCACTGAATCGCATATTTTGCCATGAAATTGTCGCCTTTTCGAGGGGTATGACCAATCTACTCCCACTTGTGCCGTTGAATAATGGTTTCTATGGGTCCATGGCACGTTCTCTGACAAAGCTCTTCGTTTGACATATGGTTCAGCCAGAAAATCCTTAGTATGTCTTTAAGGCACTGATTCACAGATATCTGTAGGCTCTCAAAGGAGCCTTGTAAACTTTCAGTATTTTTTCTCGTAATTTTTTGCTCAAAGTACGACTAGAACACAAGCCTACAAAAGACGTACTTTCAACTATTGGCCAAGCCATCCTCCAACTCTTTTAGCCAGTTTTAAAAATGCTTTTTTTTTTAAATAAAGAGTAGTCCAACCACAACGCACGATGTTAACTGTGAGCCACACCTTAACGCCAAGTTTTCTTGCCCAACTTAATTTGACATTTATTTGTTTCATTGTTTGATAAATTTAACCATAGAGAGGTACATAGCTTAGCAGTGCGCTAAGATTGTTGAAACACGAGTGATTATTGCATCACCTATGCATTCGAAAAGAGTGACTGTTAGGCTCAGTTTATGGACTGGCAGCGTCATTGGGCCATTGAGATCGGCCAAATAGTTACCGTGAATGATGTTTGCTATCGCAAGATGATAACGGACTCCTTGTGTCCAGAAATTGAGGATATGGATGTTATGTGCTTCTAACAGGAGGGTGCCGCTTGCCTTACAGCCAACGAAACAATGGTTGTGTAATCTCACGTCGTAGCAATGTTAATTGGCCTCCACGATTTTGTGATTTGACACCGTTGGACTTCTTCTCTTGGAAATAGTTTAAAAAAAAGTGAACATCAGTTAGCTAAGATCAGTTCACGAGGTAAAAGGTGAGATAATTCGGCACGTTAACGACATTGAACCTCAATTATGTCTCAGAGCCATTGATAATATGAACCACCGGAAAGCCGTGGCAAGCACTTGGCCGATATTTTGTTAGACACATAATTGTCATAGATCCTTCTATTATTATGAAAACAAACCTAAGATTAATTTCTGAAGACGTTGTTGAAAGTTAAAAACGTTGAATCACACTGTAAGTCTCCGTGGCAGCGATAGCCCTGTCATTCAACTCAAAATTTCTGTCCATCGAATTACTTTGTCAAGTATTTATGGGGCCTTAGACCTTCGTACCCACACCCGTTTAGGCCGTGACGACGGCGGGGGTGTGCGTGTGGTCGATGAACGAACGGAAGAACATGCGAATGTAAACAACTACGGAAATCCCTGTACAACCCTCTTGATAAGAAAATTTCCGTCGTGCAACCTAAGAGAGCGACTCTTTGAATGAATGCGTGCCCTATTTTTTTAAATGCAAGAATGAAGCGGAGGGTCTTTAGCCGACCAGTTGCGACATCTGAAAAGACTCTTGTGTTAATTTCGAATTTGTCCGCTAATACACCAGAGGGTCGGTAAGTGACAGGTGTCTGCAAACACTTCCACTAATGAAAACTGAGATAAGTAAATTCACGACTAGGGTCAAAATGTCAGCAGAATCGAACTCCTAGTTGAGGGGGTTTTGGGCAAATGGAATCGCAATCGCAAGCACTTGTCGTCTACAGCGACTCTTCTCCTTTGACGGCTATCACCAAGTATTGATTTGGGCGCATGCCGGTTTTTGATGAGTCACTCAAAAAGAAGGCGTGTACTGTCCCATAGTTTGGATGCAGAAGGTGAGGAAGGCCAAACAGTCATAGGGCTGCATAATGGTAAAAAATTTGGTTGATTCGATCTTAAATTACATAAATAAAAGCCAGAATTGAAGAAGAAAAAGGTATTCCCCGCCAATACCCAATTGGTTGAAAAAGACATCGAACTGTTGCCCGTTTACAATATTCTCCAAATTTTGTTCTGTGTAACTTCTTTTGTTTCCAAACTTTAACCATGGCATGAGTTTTTTTTAAATTAAGACTTTATCTCTGCCTACTTAACAGACCTCCAAGACTCGTATTTTTCAGATGAA
Organism: Eristalinus sepulchralis; assembly: GCA_944738645.1. Classification (NCBI taxonomy): domain Eukaryota; kingdom Metazoa; phylum Arthropoda; class Insecta; order Diptera; family Syrphidae; genus Eristalinus; species Eristalinus sepulchralis. The sequence continues at coordinate 30,055,378 of OX122885.1, read as the reverse complement.
GTTAGACCTTCGCTTGTCCAAGAGAATTTGATGGAATTACAGCTTCTTTAATATCCACTCTGGAGGCAAAGGCTCCCTTCAGTTTAATGACAACCCCAAGCCCAAGAAGCAACGGCGATAAATATACTTCAAGTGTTGCCAGCACCAGTTCAGAACTCGAACCAACACCTCCTGCGTAGGAGTGGTCGCGTTTATTTAATACGCAACGGCTTGCACACACAAGCCTTGGCGATCCGTGAATTCTTGTACTACATACACACTTGCAGTCCAATTGCAAATATGAAACACATAGCTATGTCACTGGCATAAACAGCTTGTTTATTGCAGCAGCAGTATTGAAAGATCTCCTAAAAGAAATCGTGCCTTTTTTTCCTACCGTTCCAGTCCTCCTCCAACCGAACTATGCTTAAGAACTTCAAGAGTTCACCCAGTAAATATCTGTGCAGCACATTATCCAAAAGTAACTTTTTATGCCAATTATCGACGACGATAGGTTCATTAAAATAGTGTAGGTTACAACTGCATCCTCAACCGCAAGCGTCTCCTCCCCACACTCCTCCGCCACCACGCCAATAGATAACGACACACTCGTTCGATACGCATTCCAATGAATACTTTAACGAATATTCGATCTAACAGAACCCAATCGAATGCAGGACTAACATTGCTCCGACGACGATGTCGACAACGCACATAAGCACGGACAGCTCGACCAAATGGTGCGAATGCACACCACATATGCAAATCTGCACTGCACACTTACATCGGTAGTGCATATGTGCGGCAGAAGTACACCGCAATACCACATGCATGATCCGCACACCGACAACATCGCCGTCAACACCACCTGAAGCGAAACTGCCGCCACCGTTTCCCGGCCGCATAGCCACCCTCCCCCCGTATCCATCGTCGGTCCTCTTGCGCTCATCTTCATCATCATCCTCCCTCCGTTTTGGTTGCAATTTATTATTATTGCAACGTACTTAGTTCACTCCATTGCATCACCTCCGCCCACAGCCCACCCTGCACTCACCCATCACATGCGCTGCATGAATATGGGATTATGCTGCGTATTTAGTACTCGAACGGATTGCAGTCGCTGCTGCTGCTGCTGCCGCTGCTCGTTGAATTCAACGATATCGTCGTCCTTTCCCGCCAAAAACCAACCAAAATCCATTTTGGTTCTCTTTCGTTGTTGTGTTCGTATTTTTTTCGCTGCTGCTGTTGCTCTTGCTTTCTGTTCCTGTTTACTACCACATCAGGTAGCAGCCGCAGCAGCAGCAGCAGGCAGGCTGGCAGGTACATCAAGCGTGTGTGAGTAGAGACTTTGCTGGCCGCAACTTGTTTTGTTGCAAAATGGTCCGGCTATAGGCAGAGCACACAGCACAACACAATCAGTCGTCAGTCCACCCGAAGGGGGAACATTAGGCCCGATGGCGCTCACTTCGTCACTGCTCCTGCTGTCGCCGCCGCCGCTGTGGCCGTGTGGTGCACACTGCGCACATAGCCATTCGCATAAACAACGTAAAACGCGAAAATCTGCGTGTCCCCCGTAAGGGGGTGAGTTGACCGGTGGGGTCGACCACCATCGCGGTGGGGGGCGTGGAAGGGGGGGCCGATTGAAAACCAATGAACAGAGTGGAGCCGGGAGTATGTGAGAGATAGAAACGTAGCAATTGTATCGCATGCGAATCCCATATCACCCTCTGGGATGGTGGTAAGCGGTGAATAGGCACTTTGAGCCGATAAACGCCACGAGAATGTAATAACGCTGCGTTCGCTTGGATTTGAGCCCAATCCCGCTACCACTCTCTGTCAGTGATATGCAACCCGGCCCCGAGTTCGTCTATATACCACGTTTTGTATGTGCAGTGCATGCCGCTGATGTTGGACCCTGTTACCGATGCTGGTATCGACATGGACGATGTCGGTGCTGCTGTTGCTGCCGCCGTTGCTGATGATGACGACGGTGATGATGATGATGATGATGATGATGATGGTGGCGGTGGCGATGGCTTCAGTTGGGAACGGATTTTTGTTTATTTCTTCGTTGCTTAGGCCCGTGTGAGAGAGATACCTGCGATTCGTACTCGTACATGGATTTCATATTAAAAGCGGTACATAGGCGGTGCAATGAAATCGGCACTGCATAGTTGACAATGCGCCACGGTTATCGCCACTGCACCTCACCGGCTGCTTGTGGTGGTAAAGGCCGATGGGTATGTGCATGTAAAACGCTTGATATCCCAGAACGGTTCACTTTGGGCGGGGAGGGATATGTGACGGTTGGTCTGTTGTGACACGGTACATAGCCTGACAGTCATCAATTCTTAATTGACGACGACTGTGGACAAATTCATAAATTTTTGTCTGCTGGAAATTTTGGTTAAAGTTATGAATTCTGCGCCAGGCCCATGTCTGAGTAACGCGGCAGAGTTTGGAGCTTAGCAACTATGGGATTGAAAATTTTTCCAGAAATGTTTCGTTGGTCACAGATGAAACATCCTTGGCCCAGATTTGGTATATGAGATTGAATAATGGGGAAGGGAAGAAGACCGAAGGCATCGCCACAGGTCGTAAATTCGGTTTTTGAACATGTTAATTTCGATTTCTTTCATGACACTAACTCCCTCTCAAAAATGGTCCTTAATGTGCACAATTGGAGTTAAAAACGGTTTGTCGTTGTTTGAATTCGAAAGAAAATAACACGAGTAGTTGTTGGCGAAGCTTTACCTGGGTCCATTATAGACTATAGCACCATCGTAGTCATAAGTTGATCAGCTGGCTTGGAAATCCATCTGAGATTTTGACCATCTGAAAATGCAACGCTTAGACCCGATTCTCCAAATTTCGAAATTTAGGAAGAAGGAACGCTCTGAATGCTGTAAATTGTGATGATCTAGCACAACGCAGATTACTTGAGGTATCTTCATTCACTTCTAAAGTTGAAATATGCAATTTTTGTGAGCCTGAGACTGACCGACTGATCTCAATTCGTACGCTTAGGGCTTTTAGAATTCTACTCGATTGAAGTAAAAGGCCTTCGCAGCAGAAGTATTCGTAAACATATGCAAGTAAGTTTGACGCCTTGCCCTCTTAATACCAGGAAACGAGTCGAAGGACTTCACCGAGAAGCGAGTAACAATCTAAAAACTAACATTTCAGGCCACAACACACTCTGTTGCCTTTCTGCCAACTGAGTCGTCGTGCCCAAGTTGCGGTCCTCGTGGACAAGTAGTGGGTGCAAGAACACATGTCCCTAGTTATCGACCACGCTTACGGAATTCAAATTTTTTTGTAACTTTTTTTCAATTTTTGGACTGAATCTTCATTTTGTCCGCCATAATCTATCGTGGTTGCAGGAGCGCTTGATCTGAATAGCTACATGCGTACCTGGAAATATAGGGCCTGGAGGGCTGCTGTGTTTTAGGCTCGTTTGCCTTCCCGACTAGGTGGTGTTAAACTACAAGTCAACAAAATTGTCTGATGTCTTACTTCTTTTTAATTTCTGCTCCCAACTACGACATGTTTTTGGTTTCTATGTACCGGCGGTCCAAAAATCCTTTCAACATCCTGAAATCAACCCTGCGGTCCCTTAAAAGCTCTTCTGTCTGAGTTACCGAGCTTGGTGCTGTTGCTACAAGATTTCTTTGGTACACCACTGAGCTCGAAGATTTTCTTTTAAATTCGGACATTTCACAAATTTTGCCATTTCGGGGATCTCTATAATTTTTGACTTCACTGTTTTTAGAGTTTTTATTCTGACCTCGTTGTTGTTGGTTTAGGCCCAGGTCCACCCGGACTGAAGCGACACAAGAAAAAGAAGGAAAAATTCTGACCTCGAAACTCGGGATCTTGTCCGACTGATTAAATCACCAAGACTACGATTCTAGCTCTAGGTTGTATTCAATCCTTCAACGTGGCCAATCCGGGTGAAATGCTGATATCCCCAGTCTGTCAGGTTCCAAAGAATTTCCATTATTTTAAGGACTTTCCAAAGTTTCTCCCACCTGATCCAATCAGAAACCTTACAGTTTAACCAGCTCTAACACTTGATGCCACCCACGACGAAGTTAGTCACACATCCAAGCCGGTTCTCACCTTCACGATCGTTGGATGATCCTTTGCAAATTCTGACGGCATGTTTTCGCCCTCCATTGATTTGTCAACACTACGATGGGTTCCGTCAAAACAGCCCAGACCTCTTAAGCGGATTGCGGCCTCAAATTAATTTTCTCGCGCCCTTCTGCGAATTGTTTTCGCTGGAAATGGAAAATGACACAAAAAAAGATTTCAACAAAAATAAGGACAAAAAAATGAAGTTGTTTACTTGAAATCCAATCTGCCTCGATTATTATCGATATCACTATCGATACACGCAATGGCATCGTTGCAGCAGCAGCAACAGCAGCAGAAGCCCAACCGTCTCTCTCGCCTGCCTGCCTGCCTTGTGCGATGTGGACTCTTTGTGGCTAGATTCTGGTTTTGTCGCACGATCGCTCGGTTGGGTGTGTAAATTGTGCACACTTCGGTGGACTGGGCTGCGACGAAGACATCAATGAAAAGCGCCCGAGAGCTTGTGACGCGACAACAAATGCTATACTGACAGGTTTCCAGTTTCTTCGGCAGTGTGACGTGGATGTGTGCAAGCGGTCGTTCGGAGTACAAACCACAAACGGAGAGCATGTTGATGCCATAAGGTACGCGTACACTCCCGACTGCAAGGGGCTCTCACTCTGCATTGCACCAGTCTTGGGGCTTGCGGAGTTAGCCGGGGATCAGGTTTTGAGAGCGGCAGACAAAGAACGAGAGAGAGAGAGAGAGAGAGAGCGGTCAACTGCCAGAACAAGCAAAACCACCATGTGACCGACGGCGACGACGATCATCTCAGACTTGATCTGCTGCGTTTTTGTTTTTCGTTCCGTCTTCGAGGTGCTTCGATCGACGACCGGATTGGATGCGTTCATCCTCTCCTTTGTGTCAACGACGGCACAGCTGGGCGGTGCGGGCGTGGGAAGGGAGAGGGGTCCTTATCAGGTTCTGTTGGCCGTCAAAATTATTTAAATGTGTACATGTGTTCGGGTACCGTGCGCCCCGGCCGCCCGAGTGCAGTATGACGCACTGGGATCTCTGTTTCATTGTTTTTTCTTCTTTATTTTTGATTTATTTATTTGTTTGTCGTCCTACACGAAAGCCGATCCGGCAACGAGAGGACAACGACGCGCAAACGCAAGTTAATCATGACGCCTCTCTCGGGGCGGCGGCGGAGTGGTTAACTTGGATGATTTGTAAGCAAAGGTGAAGGTAATTGCGGAAGGAACACTTTTAGTGGGAACAGAATTGATGCATGTCCTTGTCCTTTTCTGCATCGTTGTTGATGCAGCAGCTGTGGCTAATATATTTCAATTCAAGGGCTTCTCATTGTGTGAGGTCTGCAATGTTTGGGGCGACTGTTATCATAAATAGATAAGTAGAAGTGGTTTGGATACGACTCAAGCACCAATTTGTGAACAGTAGAACCCTGAGGAAACTGTTTTTTCTAGAAAGAAGGAAAGAGACAAAATACTTGAGGCCTTCTTAGAGTCTGAATCTTTAACAAAGCGTGGTCCAACCATAATGAACGCTGAAATTTTTAAGTCACACCTTAACGTTAAGTTCTTTTGCCCAGCCTAATTTGACATTTCTTTGCTTCAGTGTTTGGAAAACTCAACTATGCAGACGTACAGAATTGAGCAGCGCGGCCAGATTGTGGACGAGTTTTACGAAAATGAGCGTTCAAATCAAAATGCATTTCGTGCACTTTGTGTTTTTTTTGTATAATAGCCCAAAATTTGGGCATTTTGGTCTTTTAGAATCCACGAGTAATTGTTGAAAAGACGACGCATCCACAAAGAGTGATTGTTTGGCGCGGTTTATGGACTGGCAGCATCATCGGACTGAACTTCTTCGAACAGGAGGTTGGGCAAACAGTGACAGTAAATGGTGTTCCCTCTAGCAATATGAGGAATCACTTCTTGTGGCCAGAAATTGAGGATATGGACCTGGGCGATATGTGCTTCTCACAGGATGTTGTCGCTTGCGACACAGGCAACGACACTTTGACTCTTCTGCGCGAGAAATTCAACCTCAAACACTTCCTTTATTCTCGATCCAAAGCAACGCTGTCTCATAAATAAAAAAATGGATCCTTGGATAGTCGTGTTTAAAGTGAAAGGGCGATAATCGCCAGGGGTTTGGTCAGAGAATATCTAAAAACTTCAGCAGGACGCATCGCAATAGAATGAGAAGAAGCTTCACTTGTTGGCGTGCATACACAAACATTAAATGTCGGCTCTACAAGAAAGGAAATCTGTTACAACACCTAGGTATTAGAATCTATTCTGGGAACATGGAAGTCCCAAACGAGACGAGGAAGAAAGAACTACTACTTCTTTTTCTTTAAGTGACCTTACAGTCTGGTGTGGACCTGGGTTTCAACTAACATGCCTCTTCAACTAGCACGGCCCCGTTCCAACTGCATCCAATGTCTCTAAATGTGTGCGCCACCTTAGACGGCCTTCGTTGATTTGTCCAAATGACTCAGACTCAAAGGCTCTATGGGCTAAAGCAGTGTTGTCGATTCACTTAATATGACGAAGTAATCTTAAGCGTTGCTCGTGTAGATGCTTGACTAGGCGCATTTCGCCGTACAACAAGCAGAGTTCATCGTTGAATCTTCTCCGCCAGATGCCATCTGGAGGATCAAAAACCTCATGTAGGACTTCCCCCTCGAAGTGGCCATGGGCTCCTCATCGGCTTTAAATAACGTCGAATGGACAGAGATGATCAAAGTGTTATACAAAGCCAGCCTGGACTTTCCAGAATGTGCTTTGTGCCTCAATTGCCACCGAGGAAGACGAAGTTCTTGACTACCTCAAAGTCTTGGCTGCCCATTTGTGACATACTGCCCGAAACGGCGATGTCTTCTTTGATGCTAACATACACTTTGGTTTTTTACTTTATCACATCAAGAACCATTTTAAGCGTTTGCTTTTCAGACTCACTTAACTTGCAGCTAAGGGCACTTTTGGAGGTGTGGACTTGTGAGTTTCACATAAAACCGCAAGAAGGACTTTTTGGATCAAATGTTTGTGCGTCGCCTTCCCTATGACCTTTTTTGACGTTGAAGGTCTCGGTGAGTTCGTAGCAGACCTTTAAAAGCTGTTAGGGTTCTCTATCGTCTTCCTACACAGTCAGATGAGCTTGGCCGTAATGCCAAAATAAGACATGGCCACGTATAACTGATTTCTAGCTCATTTAAGTTGCAGTATAAAATGATTTGACTATCTCAAAGTTTTGGCTGTCCATTTGTGACGTTCTGTCTAAGCTGTCAATGTTGTAGGTCCTTGCCTCCTGACAGCATATTTCGTTAAGAAGAAAGCCCATTTTAGCCGCTTTCGTTTCAACCCAGCAAATACCTCCATGCATAAAAACGTAGACATACAGAGCCCAAAAGCAACATCGAGACACAAAACCACATCTTGATCAAATACTTCCTTCGTAGTTGTCACACACAAGATCATTGACCTCCTCCCACCCGTTCAATTGAATTTATCACCATAACCTTGTGTGTTCCATATTTAGTTTCAGTTTTATTGATAGCCTCCCCCTAGAACTCCCAGCACAAAATAGTTCACTCCCTCGCGCTCGCACCCTCGTGAGTATCGAAAATATCTCCCCACGCGATGGGGGGATTCCCCTAAAAATGCTGCACTCACTTCAAACGCGAACGACGCGATTTCACCATCGAATTGGAGCGTCAAGAAATCAAAATTCCCAATCAGGCGGCATGTGTTGCACCCTGATTTATCGCCCCCCACCCTCCAACTCTGGGGCCGTGCACACACAAGCTGACTCAAGACCAAAGTGCCCCGCTCCAAGCAAGTGAGGACAATGCCATCTTATCGCGGGCGCTCCTACGTTGTCGCCTGTTTGTTTTCGGTGCGAGGGTACCAGTGTCGGTACGAGTGTATTGGCTGATACTGCCTTGTTCCCATGCCGCCACCATATAGCTGCCGGCGAGGCATTGTCGCGTTTTTGGGACGTGTGTTGTACGACTAAATTTAGGATGCACGGATCCGTGCGACAATCGGAAGCGAGTAGTAAACATGTGCTAAACAGATTTCCTGAAATGGGACCGGAATTGTTGGTCTCGTCTTGTGTGATATTTGTTGTAGTGGTTCGATTCTATTCTGGGGTTGCACCCCTCGCGCAGTGTCTTCGGTGTTCCGTGGGGAGGATGTGATCCGCTAATTTTAGATTTTCACTTTTATTCTGTTTGTTTGCTATTTTTAGGGGGTAGGGTGTGCGCGGATGACACATTGTGAGGTTGAGTGTGTTAAATTTTCATGCTCACCTTCACGGTCGGCGCTGAGTGGAGAAGACGTCTGTTTTGGGGCAGAATCGTGCCGCCGCCGTTGCCATGATAAGTGAATTGGATGCAACCGAAACGATGCGGAGTTAAGTGATGATGTAGGCGATTGACTTTGAGATGAAGCTAATTTTAGGGCCAATCCGAGGTAATGCTGAAGCAGATGTTTTGTTGGGGCGATTTGGGGAATTTATTGTTGACTGAGGGTGGATACCAGTGTAGTGGGATAGGGAAGAGATGTCAATGACGTCCAAGAAAACTATGTGCGGTCGCTGAAAATGACTTTAAGTTGCAGGCAGTTTTCTTAGATTTGAAACAAAGCTACACACACAGTCTCAGGCACAGATTCAAACAGTTTAAAGTCAAGATTTTCAAGCTTCCCAAAACTAAATGTTTTTTAGCACGCCAACTTAAATGAACTAGAGGTGAGCTAAGCAGCGCCATGTCTTATTTTGGCATTACGGCCAAGCCCATTTGACTGTGTAGGATGACGATGGAGAACCCTCGCAGCTTTGTAACTGAACGAACTGATCGAGACCTTCAATGTCGAAAAAGGTCTTAGGGAAGGCGACGAACAAACATTTTATTCAAAAAGTCCTTCTTGCGGTTTCGTGCGAAACTCACAAGTCCACACCTCCAAAAGTGTTCTTAGCTGCAGATTAACTGAAAAGGCTTGAAATGGGTCTTGTGGTAAAAGAGGAAAAGGCAAAATGTATGCTAGCATCAAAGAAGGACGTCACAAATGGGCCGCCAAAACTTTGTGGTAGTCAAGGCTTTGGTCTACTTCAGTGCCGCTGTAAATAAGGAGGCAATTTAAGAACAAAGCCCTTTTCCGAAAGTCCAGGCTGACTTTGTATAACATTTTGATCATCTCCGGCCTACTCTATGGCGTAGAAAGTTGGACGTTTTTTAAAGTGGTTGAGGAAGCCACTTCGAGAGGGAAGTTCTACATGAGGTTTTGGATGGTGTTTGCGTTGATAACATCTGGAGGAGAAAATACAATGATGAACTCTGCAAGTTGTACGGCGACATGCGCCTAGTCAAGGGTCTGCGGATACAATGGTTCAGATGGCTTGGTCATATAAAGCGAATGGATAACACCTGTTCCAGCCTGAAGAGTCTTTGAATCTGTACCCTTTGATAACGCAACAAAGGTGGCCCACCATAGACGACATTGAATGCAGTTGGCAAGAGACCGTGTTACCTGGAGGAAAATGTTGGTTGAGGCCCAGATCCACTCCGGACTGTAATGTGACTGAAAGAAGAACATAGATGTGCGCCTTAGAGGTGGCAAAACAATTTAGGTGGATGGTTCATCCCTAGGCAACGTCTCTACGCTAGGATTGCAACTGAAAAATTACGCTTTAAAGTCACCACAAAAAACTGATGAAAAAAAGGAGAAGAATTCAAATACAAAAATTTCATTCAAATACAGAAGGACGTTAAAGCGCAATTAGCGTACTAGTTGTAAACATTTTTGTGATTTATAAGTTTAGCGACTCAGTCGTTTTTGTTTTAATTAAGGAGGTGTAAGGAAACTTCCTCCAAATTTAAGGAGAGAAACGCCTATTGCCGAATACCAAATTTTGGTGTATACCGTTATTGTCTAAGCAAATCCTATTCAATCCATTTCGTTAATATCCTCACATCAAGTGTACGAACACATAGGTGTATCCATCACCACATGTGTAGCTATAACAATGCATGGGCTCGATTCACTTGACCAACCAAAAATTGTCTAATCATGCCTTCTGCCGGGTTTGAAAAGAAATCTGCCGCTCACTCGATCCTAAGCGTTCTAAGGTGATTCTATCGGTCAAAAGACCACGCGTGAGATTGGTTGTGGAAGTAAAAACAGATCACTGTCTGATCGACAAGCTATTAGACTAGATGTTCTCTCAAATGATTCCTGCAGAAGCTGAATGGACAAAGAGGAAACAGAAACCAGCCTGCAGCTCCTCTACATCTGCTCGGTACATGCATGCCTAGGGGATAAATTCATAGGGAACAATTTTCTTCCTTAGCGATCTTCATGGACTCAAAACTAAGAGTATACCTCAAGCAACCTCTTCCTACCTACATACGTACCAGACAGTATCCAAGAACTATCTGAAATGTGATACTTTGTCAAAATGATCATTCGATTTAACACACAACACATTAACACACAACGCAGTGCCCCACTCATTCGGTTCCTCTCAGTCATACCATCACCACAGGACGATACAATTCAAATCCCAACCTCAACTCGCTACACCCGATCTTCCAACACACGCGTGGGAAATTCCAACTTATCTGCTATTTGACCTTCCCACCACCACCCCCGCTGACATTCAAAGTGATTGCCTCAAGACAGAGACCGATTCTCCAAACGACCTCCGCCATCCATTCAAAGCTCAGTCGCCACCTGTCACAAGTTTCATTTCCTACCAAAAAAAAACACACACTCACCAAACATGCATTGTTTAACAAAACAAACAGTCCGAGATAATCCGATCAATTAATTAATGAACGTTCTACGCACTGAGAGCAACGAGGCGCATTAGCCCCCCCGCCTTACACAACAGGCCTGCACGCCTTATTGATTTTAATCTCCTCTTAAGGTAATCAGAAAATTTATTTACAATTTGTAATCCGCCATTCTGAGACGTTCTGAGCGCGACCGGCTACAAAGGGGATCGACATTTTTAATCCGACAAGTGTGCTGCTCGCGCATACACACACTCACACAGGCGCCCAATCATCCCCTCTCAGACAGTCGGATGTGGACGCCGCCACCTCTGGGGGAATTGTGCATCTTCATCGATTGGATCTTCGTGTTGAGACGCGCTTGCTGAAGACGAGAACGCGCAGCGTCTGCATTCTCCTCCTTCTGCGGGTGCAATCTAATCGGGCATGAAAAATCAACCGCATCTGGAGTGATCGGTGATTCGCAGCTCGGCACCGCGATCGTACGTGCGCATACACACACTCAGCAACACTCGTACTGACGACATTTTCTTGTCGATGCGACTCATCGACGCGGCTGCGGCTCGACTTGTGCTGCGCGGGGAAAACATGAAAATCTACACGAATTTCAACACTTGAGGGAATGGGATCCTCGCTTGCACCGTTTCTTGTGCGGTGGAGAGCGGTGTCTGGGCGAGTCAGCTGCCGCCGCCGCCACGGCCGGTAGTACCTATTGCTGGCTGATCTTGTGGCGCACATAGGACACCATTTAAGGTGCGTGCAGTAGCGCAGCGAACACATGGTTGGCAACGTCTTGTGGTGAACTAAATTTGGAATTTTCCAGACACAGAGATTCGAAGTTTTTTTTGCGTTGATCGTCGATCGTTGATCGTTGATCGTTGATCGTCGAACGTTGATCTCGTTGATCTCTCGCAGATCGCTGATCGTCGCTGTTGTTCCTCATTCACTTGCCGGTAGACGTAGAGCGGCTCGATTCGCAGTGCACCGCCGACCGCAGATCAATGTCGCGCAGCAGAGGAGGAGGCATAGCGAACAAATCTCTCTCCCGCTTTGAGGAAGTGAGTGAGTTCGGCGGTCGAGTCGAAACGCCAGATAGAGATTTTTACTTTCACTTCTGCCCCAAGGGAGCTGTCAATGCTGGTGGATGTGTGTTATGTGTGTAGAGCGCAGCGGTCCCACTTCAGCTACCTATGACATAATCCCAGATGTGGAGCACAGCAGTCCGGTGGGTATTTTAATGCTCAAATGAAATCACTTAACTGACGCGCAGCGGCAGCTGATAATTTGTGTGCGTTACGCTCGTTCGACAATGATTTCGCGTGACGAAATCGACCGCGATAGCATTTTGGTTGGGGAGAGCCTGAGATTCGTGGGCAATTTGCTGCTGGGCTGGTGGGTGCGACGCTCGTCTGTGGCCGGTCGTGTTTGGTGGTCGAGTTAACAAGGCGATTACAAGTGGCGTGTGGAGATTTGCTTGAGATTTGTTGCAGCAGAGGGTGTCCGGCCGGTCTTTCAGTCTGAAGCGAGGGACTTTGAACGGCGGAACGGCCTTTGCAATTAAATAATTGAACAATGCGAAACTCTTTGACCCAATTGCAGGTGTGGGATGAGGTAATACTTTGCTGCAATGTAACCAAAGCTGAACAACGAAGTCTTCCGGGCATGCTACTCGTGTGTCTATGGCGTCTATGAGTATGCGAAACTTAGAGAATGATCAGGACGAGGATGAGGATGAGGATGAGGATGAGGATGAGGATGAGGATGAGGATGAGGATGAGGATGAGGATGAGGATGAGGATGAGGATGAGGATGAGGATGAGGATGAGGATGAGGATGAGGATGAGGATGAGGATGAGGATGAGGATAAGGATGAGGATGAGGATGAGGATGAGGATGAGGATGAGGATGAGGATGAGGATGAGGATGAGGATGAGGATGAGGATGAGGATGAGGATGAGGATGAGGATGAGGATGAGGATGAGGATGAGGATGAGGATGAGGATGAGGATGAGGATGAGGATGATGTTTCATTGTTTCTTTTCAATCGCCTTAAGACCAGCTTCACCACAGCGTAAGTCAATTTTTCACTCAAATTCCCCGAAATTCCCCGCCATGAACGTCTTCTTAAAAACTGTAACTTCCCACTAACAGCCGAACGCACATTAATCAATACACACTCGACCTCATAATCGGGGTCAAAGAGTTCTTCCACCTCCACCGCATCAACCATCCACGTCAGTGACCACACTCTCGAACACCGGCGCAGTCCCAGACCCAAAACAAAACAAAACAAAAACGAAAACAGGAACCAAACCACGAGAACACAAAGCCGATTTCTCTATTTAGATTTCCCGTGTAATAACCAATTTACAAATTTACCAAACCACTCCCTCTCCACACATACAGCGCCCGGCATGAAGATCGTCGCTCTCCCAGCTTTCTGTCTGTATGCCCATAAAATGCCACTGACCATCTAATGAGCCATAATTTTTCTCCATGGGAATTATCTCGAATCTCGTGAACACTTCGCCGCCAACTACTATGCCCCGGCGACTACAATAGGATGTTAACCCTACAAATTCAATTAAAATCCCGATCCCAAGCGGAGAGCCCAGGAACACAAGACACACAGCCGAACTCTGAGCGAATCACTCATGATCCAAATATGAAGTTGGATCAGAAGCGACCATCAACGAGGAACTCAAAACCTATGCTGACGTCGACGTGGATGCCGGCGATGGGGTCAACAGCGGCGGCGGTGACCGGAGTGAAGAAATTCTCGAGATTCAGCGACCATGGGTTGAGGGTGGCATGAGGAGGGCCCATCAAAGCAGACTTGGGAACACTTTCATACTCCTCCGGGCTATGCCAACGCCGCAGCCGCCGCCGCCGCCGCCGTCGCCAACACAGAGTTCCAGATACTGCCACCAGACCGACCTCTGTGCCTTCGCAGCGAAGTGATGAGGCTGCGAATATTCATCATCGTGTTTGAGATTCGTCGCATGAATTTGGATTTCCCGCTGTCTGTGTTCCAACCCCCTCCACACCGACTCCCCCCGAACACTCTGGATGCCATGTGAATGTAGTCAAAGTTTGGGAGAAAAAACGAGACGAAGTGTGAGATTGAAAAGAATTTCTAAAGAATGAGGAATCGTTTTTTTTTCCTTCTCCGCTGTTGTCGTTTTTTTCGGGAGAAAGAGGTGGAAAATATCTAGACCACTTCTTGGTGGAGAAGAGGAAGCGCGCTCTGAGTTTCCTCGGTTTTCCTCTGCGTTCTGAATGACAAAAGAATAATTTCTTTCATTCTTCTGTTTCTCCATTCCCTTGTTCTTATGGCTGTTGCTGTTATGGTTATTGTTGTGGATGTTCACCTATTCCCCGCCCCATCTTCGGCTGGGTTCAGTGGTGGGTATGAGACTGGTCGCATCTACGCTATGCCCATGCACAAGTGCTAGTAAGGGATTCCTATGCGCGTGGGACGAATAAGCGGGGTATTGTCGACTAACCGAGGAAAGTCAAACAATGCGAGCTGTAGAATGTTACAATTCAGAAAGCAGCATAAAAATTCATGGATTCAGTTGATTGTCCGGTTGAAGAAGAGCAGACAGTGTTGCCAACGCAAGGCAAGTAGATGTTGAGAAATTTTGTTTGGAAGGAAGTGGATTTGAAAGTGAACTTAAATTTTATTATTGTCGGTGCACTTTACGGAAATTTCTTTTGAAAACGATATCACGTGAATGTTGGCCACGACTACGTCCGAGGTAATCCATTCAGATAGTCGAATTTTGAGCGACTCCTTCGATGGTATCTCATGGATAACGTGAATAATGTTGACTTCAAAAGCGTCAATTGCGCTTCTAAAGATCTGCGACCTTACATATCGCCAGAGAAAATATTCTATAGATGCGATATCGCATGATCGAAGCTTCCAATTTAACGTAGCAAAACTTGAAATGAAGTGCTCACCAAAATGATTTCTCAAGAAGCCCGTTGTTTCACGCGCTGTATAGCTCGTAGGGCCGTCTTTTTAAAACCAAAGCACACCGAGACCATGCGGATGAATTTCAGGAAAGACATTATTCGTGAACAGGGTCAGCCTGCTGAGACGGACTACGAATCGATTCGTCATGATCATCGCGTACACTCTTATATACACCTTCAGTTGCTATACACCCTTGACTACTTGCTGGACGTTCCCCTCCGGCAGAGTATGATTCACAAATGTAGACTGGGACTAAAATTTTGGGATCATATCGGCCGTGAGTTTCTCGAATCGCCAGCAAAACTTTTGTCGATGCAGGATGACTAAAACGATAAAGCAGTTTAAAAGAAGAACGTCTCAAAAAAACGTCACAATGAACCACTCTTAACTCACAAAGAGTAAGATGAAACGAGTCTCTCAAGTCAAGTCAGCGAATTTGTATTTAGAATACTTGAGTACTTACCACATCTACCAAAAATTGGGTCAGTGTTTACAATTTACGCTCGATGCACCCTCCTGCCCTTCCTTCTCCCAAACTTTCTCCTCCTCCCGGTCTACCTTCTCCTCCACTTCCTCCTCTTACACTTTCGTCTTCTAAGCTCCCTCCTCTCAGACTTAATCTCCTATACTCTCTTCTTTTACATTTTACACTCGCACTTCCCACGTCCTCTCTTAGTAAACTCCCTCCTCAAACGATCTCTCCTCACACGCTACTTCCTCCAAGAATCCTTCCTTCTCTATTCTTTCCTCCTATACCTCCTTCTTCTTTATTTTCTCCCCACTTACACCCGCTCCTTGAAAATCCCTCATTCGTCTCCGTCCTCCTACACACCTTCCTCCAACAATCCATCTTTTACACACTTCCATCCAACAACGTTCTCTACACTCCCTTCCAACCTTCCATCCACCACTGTCGTCTACGCTCCTCCACGCTCCTTCTCCACCTCTTCTATGCCATCTAGACCTTTAACCCATCCATCTATCCCTGCAAGATTTGCTGGATCATGGTGAGACCCGTAGTTGCTATTATCAAGGTCGGCTTGTGCGCCTTTAACTCCTGAACTGCTGGCAGCTAAGGTTTCTGCTCCCTGCGCCGCCAACAGTTGCGGGTGGCAGCTGTTCAAGCCTGGCTTCATACGGTCGCAATTTGTCTGCTTGCGAAATTACATCGCATTTTTTCACGGCACCACCTTTTTCGAGTTGCTAACAACACTCAAAGAGTATCAATTGCTTATGAAAAGCTTCTTAAATTTGGCCGTTCGGAGTCGGCAAAAAACTGTAGGTCCCTTCTACTCGTGAGAGAACAGTAGTAAGCACAACACGATTAGTTGTAGTAGAAGCTAGGCCCTGGTCCCTTGTGGGCTGTAGTGCCATTCAATTATTATTAATAATCTCCTATTCCGGAGTAGTTGGGTGCAACTCCATCAGAAATTCCGTCAAGGCAAACTATAATAATCACGACAATACCGAGTCATTCGAAGGCTGCTTCTTTCTGATGCCAATCAAAACAATACTTTTCATTTTGCTCCTCCTTCTCCCGCATCAACAATATCTCGGCTCTTTTGGGTCTGTTCAAGCTAAGGACTATATGGACTTCTCAGCAATCTAGGGCAATTTTAAGCAATTATTAAAACCAACCCCGTACCGTATATGACATACGCTCTCATGATCGAGCATTTATTTGATCTAGACGCGCAGCCACCAACTGAATGAAATCACGGGTAGACCTTTTCGGGCGACAACCAAGAACAAAATTCATAAGACCCTCTGTTTTGAAAAATCCTCAAAAATTAGAGACCCTCAACCTCGCACCACTCAAAATGATATCTGTGTTCAAGGCGAGGCGTTGTAGGGGACAACCAACTCTCATACTAACCTGACTGTTAGTATGTAGCCGCCTGGAAACAATAATTCCAAGTTTTGCGGGATTAATTCGTGAGAATATCGTACCTGGGGATTTTTTGACCAAACAGACATTTCTATTCAAAAATACTAAGAGCTGCGTTATATGCTTTCAAGTGTCCAAGAACAGGACTTGGATGCTCAAAATCATCTACAACATCCGCTTGTCTATCATGTCCTAATGGTCTTCTGATCTTTTACGAGCTCAAAAAAACAGCGACTGGGAATAGTTACTCTGAGCCTGATTTCGGTGCTGATATTACTCACCCTGTTAATTGAGAAGTCAAAGTTGACCACCTCCAAAAGTGACTCTACCCCTTTATCACTTTCCGTCCAAGGGGTTTGTGTTGTGCACCCTTTTGTGAGGGGTTTGTTTGTTTGCCGCCATATCTACCTCATCCTCGCTTGAAAATGAGCTTAACCTTTACTGAAGGCCAACTGTTCATTTTGTCAATGCCATCCTCTTAAGCTAGCAGTTGAACGGTCTTCTGAAAGAATTTGTCTCTCTGCATTGAGTTCAGTTTTGAAAAGTTACCCGACAGCGCCTCACTCTAAATTGGTTGGTGAGTTGGTTCCCTACCGATCGGGGATGAGACAGTTAGAGTGCTTCATTGTCATCCTGCACACAATCTTTTGAGTTCGGTTGGAAAGCAAACCTTGGCGAAAACATGTGTAGCTAGTGATGGGCCTTCATTTGCACTGCTAAGTCTTTTTCACACAAGTGGAGAAGGACCTCAACCAACTTGGAGTGCGCAATTGAACTGGAGAGAGATCGTGCTAGCTGGGGAGGCATGTTGGTTGATGCCTCGGAATGTAACTCCAGTAAAAGAAGAAGAAGAAATCTTTTTCACGAACTTCTGCAATGTGAAGTTATAGTTGGCCCGACACCAGATTGAGCACCAGGACCTGTGTACGTCAGTCGAGCAAATCGGTGCGTCAAGCGGGGTCAAGTCAAATGTTAATTTTGTTTCTCGCCCCCTCCTCTGATTTGCAAGAATTCATGGCTCCATTCAAACATTCCCACTTACGGAAACCTCAAAAACGCTCGGAATCCTTCTGAACTGGCAACACTGCACAACTTCCAGTGGCTAGAGAATATCTATCTCGGTTAGACCAATAATTGTGAATGGGGGAGCATTGCGCTCTCGTTCTGATTTCTCGCATCTCTATCTGCTGGGGTCTCCTCGCGCACTCCGCAGACAGAATCGCCCAGTGTACGGATGCTTGTAGCCATCGAGATTCTTTTTTCTAATAAAATATTTGTCTTTTTTTTCGATTTGTGGCGTTTTGCGAAAGCCAGTTATCAACATCTTGTCCTCCCATCGCCACCCGCGTCTGTGCCTCGTGTCTTCTCCTCGGTGCCCCACGGCACCTCCACTCCCGACCAACTGTTTGTCTGTGTCTATCTGTTAAGAGGTGCTACATATATGCTGAGTATTTGTTCCTAGCTGTTCCCGAAGTTCCCGGTTGCTGGCTCTTTGTCTACTTCACAGCCATGGCCCATCGTCGTTGTCGGTCGTTGGTCGTCGCTTCCATTGCCCCATCGTCAGCGTCATCATCGTCTACATCGTCAGCGGTGTTGTTGTACTATTCGCCTTTTCTCCTCTGAATGTGCATAGAAATTTTCAAGCGGAGTAATCATTTCGTTAAGTAGTTCTGGATACGAATTGAATACTAGATACACAGATAGAATAAGAAAGCGCCCCTCCCCCCGCCGCACACTCATACACGTGCGCACACACGACTGGGTACAAAAGTGATTGACCTTTTGTTGGTATATGTCGTCCTGTGTGTGCTGTTTGGATAGCTAGCACAACAACACCACGGGCTGGTGCAACGATGCTGTTGTCTCATCCAGCTGAATGCTGCTTGCCTGGCTCCGTCTCTCCCCGATTCTACGGATGCATGTGAATGTTCACATTCCTCCGGTTCGGTTTCTTCTTGTCTTTGGGGGGTTCTATGCGAATGTATCCCTCATTCATTTGATTTTCGAGGTTCGGGGTTCGAGGTAGGTTGCATCCT
Source organism: Eristalinus sepulchralis (assembly GCA_944738645.1). Classification (NCBI taxonomy): domain Eukaryota; kingdom Metazoa; phylum Arthropoda; class Insecta; order Diptera; family Syrphidae; genus Eristalinus; species Eristalinus sepulchralis. The sequence continues at coordinate 30,036,593 of OX122885.1, read as the reverse complement.
CACCATGGTACGGTTGTACCTTTATCGGAAGTGCATCTATGTAGGTATGCTGCTGCCGCTGCCGCTGCCACTTCGGCTGCAGTTCATCTAGCATCGCACCCATACTGACATGAATGTGTGAGGTGTTTTAGTTTTACTGTTGACGTTGTTTGGATAGGAACGAACCACCACACCACACCACATGGATACCAACAATAAATTTTATTACCGCGGATCATAGTTCCTTTTGGTTTTTCTCCTCCAATTCGACTCTGGTTTGAGCTGTGCATGCCTACATACGACTGAACGGGCGCGTATACGAGTATGTTCATGTGAACGATGACTTGTTGTTGGACTAATGCAGTCCTGATGCCAGTGATTTTGTGGGAAATCAAACTTGTGGAGGAATGGGAAACTCTAGCTAAAGCTGAAGCTGAAGGTAGGTCGCTGCGGGGAAGCGGTACGTTATGTCGTGTTATTGAACTTTCATTTCGGGGAGATACTCTCGGAATATTTTAAAGATTCACGTGACAGAAGCACAGCAACAAATTCTTTAAGTCGTGATCTGTGTTCTTGTTAATCAATTGACGGGTGTTCTCTTGCCCCAAAGATGAGCTTGATCGGATGTCTACTGTCAAGGGCGAGCATTGCTGTGACAGCTGTCTTAGTCAACAAGGAAAAACAGATCGGTGCCAACACGTTTGAAGGGTGTTGTCATTTGCATCTATGAATGCTCGCTGAATGTGCTGAAGTTATTACAAGGGTTACCAATACGGAACGTTCATTTTGGCACGAAAGCTGTTGTCATTGTAACTGCCGTATTTTGGCAGTATTTCACATCGCGAACGCCTTTTTTTTAACATACTAGAGACATGTTTGTTGAAGCCCATGTCCACACCGGACTGTGGCGACATGGAAAGAAGAAGAAGATGAGCGATCCAATTAATATCCAGCATAAAGAACAAATTATTATGGAAGTGGTTATTTGGTTCTCAACACTTAACCCTTTCTTCCATAAAAATATGATTTTTGGAGGACTGCAATATAGGCTCTGCGGCGCCTATGAATCAAATTTCTGTCCGTCGAATGACTTTTTTGAGTTTAGAAGCAAACAGAAGTCACACAAAAGACAAACCTGGACAAAATTGTGGAAATTGTGAATTTTGCTTGGCTACAGCAGGGATACGTGTCAGCATGTTGTCATGGTGGAGAGAACATTTTTCTTCGCCAAATGAGGCCATTTTATCTGTAATCGGCCAAATAATTTAGCAACGTAGAGTGGTATGATCTTTCTGTCCTTCACTCGGTTTTCTACATTGCGACATTAATCAGACACAGACCTTTCGGCATCACGAAAAGGTCAGACCGGCCTCACTTATGACACTTATGAAATTTTTTCAAGAACTAACGTTGAAAGTGGACAACGGATGGTATGGGCACCCATGGTTGGAAATGTGTCAGAAATCACATTTCTATAACCGATAAGAATAGAGAGATAATACTGGCTCAGTCTTGAGAATTCCATATTAGGCAGTGGCTTCTATCTCGTACGTCCGAATCACTTAGACCCACGGGTTCATTTAGGTTGCCACTGTGCTGTTTGGCATCTGTCACTCATGAAATCCTTTGAATCTCTTAACATCTTGAGGTATCTCCGTTAATCCGTTCATGTAGTACTTTTACGGTCGCTTTGTAGTCGCCGTGGCGTATTGGTAAGTGCGTCGTCACGCCAAACGACTACGTTCGATTTCCGGATGGGACATTTTGCATTTTTTCACAGCACTACAATTTACGAGTTGCTGACAATACGCAGAAAGTATCAATTGTCTATGAAAAGCTTCTGAAATCTCGCCGTTCGGAGTCGGCGAACAACTGTAGGTCCCTTCTACTCGTGAAAAAACAGTAGCACAACCAACGCGAGTAGTTGCTGTAGAAGCTCGGTCCTGGTCCCATGTGGGCTGTAGTGCCACTCAATTATTATTATTTTGTAGTACTTTTGCAGGCTTTATTTTCCAATGAAGGACGGTAACAGAATATGTGTGCAGAGCTTTCTTGTCCCACTTCATCCATACCCCTGCTACAGGCATACAGAGTGTCTACACAATGTGCAATGCCCGGCCAAGACTCCTATGAGATTTTTCAAATCCCTTAAAGGTTCAGTCTTTGTCTTATATGCTTAGCAGAAACTTATTCATTTTGTGCAGTCTTGGATGATTGTTTGCTTTTACGTCTCGAGCCTTAGTGCTTCCCTTGGCGCCCAACCACAGCCTATTCTGTGTCTTATAATTTTAACTCCCCTTCTGACCTTTGCTTCACACATATTTTCGAAATGAAATGTATCGCATCGGGATTGGGGCTAAAATCACAAAATGCTCAAAATTTCCCACAACCCAAAATTCTGAAATGCCCAAAAGTCACGAAAAGCCCACAATCCAAAAAGATCAGAATCTCAAATTGCCAGAATTTAAGACCTAAGTCCCAAAAACGAAATATTGAAAGGGGAACATTGATAGATGAAATGCTGTCCATTAACACCTACCGTTTGGCGTCCCTGTAAGTGAAAATTTTGGCCATTTCAAGATTCAAGCCTTCTCGAATTTTGGAATATTGTACTCATAAGAATATGGATAAGAATATGGAATACGGCACATCGAAATTTCGAACTTTTCGGTATTTTTGACTTTTCAGAATTTCTGGAGTTTTGGTATTTTTGACATTTCTGGATCCTGTCATCTGTTTTATCAATATTAATCGTATGGACTTTGTTACAAGTGCTTTCAGTGCTACTTGTGCATCAATTAGACAAAAAAGCTCCAATATGATATCATTCTCATAAACAGCTATTCAGTGACTTTACAAATAGCCTTTGTCTTTGCTTGGTCGAAACATTCTAAAGCAGCTTTTCATCGACTTAGAAGATTCTCATATTTTCAAAAAATTCTAGACATCCTTCCACCCAGTCAAAACAAGTGTACCCTCGTAGAACCAAATTTCTGCGATGACCCACAATTTCGAAAACATACTTTCTATAAATAAAACATAAACTTTTAAGCCACAGACAGCGTAACAAATAAAAGTCACCCACATTCCATAAGCATTCCAAACACCAGGCACCTGCAAAGAATTCCTTTATCCCAGACGTCTAGACCCCTTCGTCTTGAATTCTACAAAAAGTTTAAGTGTTAGCATGTCGCCCGTCTCATGGACGTCTGAATGAAACTCCCATCGAATTCGAAACTCCGCCAAGTCTTGCAACCAAATTAGTGAATCTTCCCAACTTCTGAGCAGCAAACCAAGCCAGCCTAAATCCGATTAGCGTAACTGCTTAATTTCATTATTTTCTGACATATTTGTAATTTTTGCCGTTTTATGGTGAATTTTTATGCGCTCATGAAAATATCATTCCATTCCTAATTTTAGCCAAGTGATTAATGCCACTGGCAGCAATTAGTCGTAATAGCTTTCTATTTGGCGCCCAACACCCGACGCAGGCACTCTCAGAGGATTGCCAAATTTGTGGAGCTCCCACCAAATCATCGTTGAGTTAGCACCTTATCAATGGCCAGATATGTGTGTTCCGCCAATTTCTCAATTCATCCTTGCGATCGAAATTGGAAAAACACACGCACACCACACCACAAATCGGCCGATTGCTTATGCTTCAAAATAAGTTTCATTTCGGACAGAGTGCCTAATTATAGCCGAACAACCGAAAATATCCGAAACAAATCAAAAAGCCAAAAAGAACCGAACAACACCGATCTTAAGTGTATGTATGTTTTTCTTATTTCAAAACATTTCCATGCCCAAAGATACAATCTCGGCGATCGGTGTGGCCGATGGCGGTGCTGTGTAGTTGTATCTCTTGCACCATCCCACAGCACCACCGACGCGACGCCGACGCTGGGGCGGACGATTCTGTGGCCTATTTTAAGTGAATAGTATCAAAAAGTACAAGTGTTCCATCCGAAGCCATAGTTCATTGTTCAATCACACATCTGCGGAGAGCAGATACACATGTGCATGCTACGACTATATGTATGCTGAGACGGACGGATCATGGACGTGCACACGATCGTGGCTAAGAGATCGGAATTCCTATGAAGGGAAACCGAGAAACAGGCCCCGACACACATCGACTGGCTGACGACGCGATGACGATGAAAAGACATCAGCAAAACGGGGAGAAATTGTTTTTCACTAATTTTTCATTTGACTATAAAATATGTGAGGCGCGCTATTATTGGGACGCCATACGCGCCGATTTGTGTTATATTTAGACGTGAAGGGGCGAGCGTTGTGCTCTCAAATAAAACACACCAGACAACAACAACGACCAGCAAAGGAATTCTGATTTACGCGCCCAATAGACGGATAGACACTCGCATCGCAATCGGACATTGCGGAGAACCGTGAGCCGTAAGCCGTGCGCCGCGCCACCACGAATTCCCTGGCCAATGAGTCAATAATTTATATTTACATTTTTATGTATCTGCAAGCAGTAGTTTTTGGATATTTAGACAGATTTCAAGTGGAATTCAGAACATGACACATAATTCGTGTGAGAATCGCGTTTAGATGCGAAGCGCACAGAAAACGCAGCGACGACGTTGACTGACGGCTTGCAGTGTACGGAGGACTAGTTGTTGGCAAGTTCAATTAATCAGTGTGCAGCACAGGCTGCTGGGAAGTGTCTGGAGTTCTTGCAGTTCTGTCAGAGAGATCATTGCTACTTAGGCTTCTGATCCTAATAATAAAGTTGTATCACTGTGCATCTGCTCGGTGGCATGGAATGCGCCACTTACAAGCGTACGCACACTCGCGATCGGTTGCAGTCCCGCCACCAGTCGGAATCTAAAGTGGACTTGGAGTGTGCACTCTCCAGTGCAGTGGTCTGCCAGCCCTCTGGTGTCTGGATGCAACAAATTACAAGACCATGCAGATAACTTGCCCATGCGGCATCTGATTTAAATCTCTGCAGCTAAGAACACACTTGGCTGGGTAAAATCAATTAATGGGTATTTTTTGCGCTCGTTCTTATTTTACTCGTTGTTTTTGGACTGTTTTTTTGAACTGTTGTCGTGGTTCTGGGGCCTTGTCTCGACTCTTACATTACTGGGCACTTAATGGAGGATGAATATTCTCCTTCTTTTGAAGTGAACGATAGGCTCTGCCTTTGGTCACCGCAACATGCAGTTTTGCGGGGTTGGAGGTACGGTAAGGATGGTGTTTGTTTCTTTATTTCGATCGAAAAGTCAAGGATGTACAATTTGTATGTGTCAGCGGCTGTAATAAGCAGACCCAACTGGAGAAAGATGAACCTACTGTTGGGCGCCAATAATTCTTAACAGATTTTTTGATCCACAATAGCAAAAAATGTTTTCACTTTCACAAAAGTGACGGAATCGTCAGCATTTCGTTGTTCATTTGTTTCAATACATATACAGTGATTCGTGTGTATTATGGCCGAATGTGCAACAGAGTACCGAATAAGCGCTTTTTGCCATCAATCGTTCTCTGCTGTACATAAGCTGAGCGTTAGCTTAGCCTAAGCTAGCCGTCGAATCTTTAACTTCTTGACCACGTCCTCATCTACAGGTCTTCGTTTTTACTCTTGGCTGTATAAAATACAGACATGTCTGACGTAATGTGTCAAATTGTGAAGTAATATGTCAAGGATAAGCATCTTTTGATCATTATGATCTTTATAGTCAGTAAGTTTATTGGCAGCAGCTTCGGCAGACCGAAGTTTGCCTAGAACAATTTAACACATTCTCACTAATGTGCTTAAAATGCTCCACCTAGCTATTGATGACTTGCTCTAAGATATCCTTGCAAATGTTGGCTTGATGATTCTACAAAGTAGCATAGGTCAGAAACAGAAAGCAGTTATAGAGAAAGTAATCAGGGCAGACGTATTGTAAAAATACACGATCGTGTATATATCATATACTGTCATCAAGAAGGACACACAATATCGACGTCTCGGAAAGAACGTACCACTAGGCAGCAGAAACTTCGAGGTAGTCAAGGACTTCGTTTCCTCGGCTCCGCGGTAAATAGGGACAACAATACCATGGACACAACTGATTCGGCCCGAAAAGTCTTCGAATCTGAGCCATTCGGACAACGCAACAGAGGATGAAACAGGCTAAGGTGACGCACATAAGTAGAGAAGGACCTGAATCAACTTGGAGTGCGCAACTAGCAGCAGCTGGTGAAAGACCGTGCTGGCTGGAGGGGCATGTTGAGTGAGGTCCAGGTCTGTAGTGCCACCAAAAGAAAAAGAAGAAGGTACAGGCATAAGAGGGATCTAAAACTTATTCCCGAAAATTGAAAAAAAGCTCTTCGTAAACAACTCCTTGAGTGTTGTCAGCTGCTCGAAAGAATTGGTATCGTGAAGAAGTGCGAGATAAAATTTTAGTCCAGGAATCGAACGTAGGACCTTGTTTCCTGTCAGGCGACCCTCTACGCTAGACAACCGTATGTCAAACATCAACAGAATCTAGAAAACATCTGTCAAAGACCAAAAACGTTAAGAGTTGGTCATAATCGTCCACTCTCCTCTCCTCCTTCACCTTCACCACCTTAAGATCTAAAATCAAGACAGAGGCTTTGCTACCTATGCCACGGCCCCGGTAGGCGTATAGTTCCCAGCCTATTTGCCTAAATCTCAGCGTTGTTTATGAAACCTTTTCTTCTGAAATCATGGCGTTGGTCGATCGAATTTGTTTTGAACACTTTCTTGGCCAAGCTGTCTTCGCATAACATTTGATTATGCCTGTGATGATCTTTGGCGCCGAATCTTGGATGCCATTAAATGCGATTGGGGCAGCTCTTTGTATTTTCGAGCGAAAATTGAAGGTTTGCGATTTTTTTTTTTTTTTTTTTTGTGTTTGGCATCGGGGGAAGAAGATTTAATGACGAGCTGTAGGCTGTAAGATAGCATGTACCTAATCAATCGTCTGCGGATACATCACTTAGTATATAGTAGGGTGTATGGACCACACAGCTCCAGCCCGAAGAATCTTCGAATCGGAGCTGTAGGGAGAATGCAGAGGGGCGCCATCATATAAGATCGCCCACAAAAGTGAAAAAGGACCTTAACAAACTTGTGCGAACTTTTGACGAAGAAGAGGAAGAAATCTGTCTCCAGTGTCATTCTTTTCATTGTTTTCAATTCTAAATTTAAATTGTTTATCCTTTCCACAGACAGAAGCAAAATTTGACATTTAACTCCCACGCAGAAACAATTCTATTCACAAGCGAATTGTCAATGTACATGCAAAATATAAAGAAAGATAATGGAGCATCGATTGACGTCTACTTAATAATTAAGTGGCACTACAGCCCACAAAAGACCAGGGCGTATCTTGTACAACAACTACTCGCGTTGTCTGGGCTACTTTTCTCTCTCACGAGTAGAAGGGATCTACAGGTTTTCGCTGACTCCGAACGGCGACTTAAGTTGCTTTTTACTCTTTGAGTATTGTCAATAACTCAAAAGAGGCGATTCCGCGAAAAATGCGATGAATACAGACCAGGAATCGAACCCTGACCTTTGACTTGTTTGTCGGCACACTTACCCAATACGCCACGGCGACCAATACTTCCCTTACCTAATATATGTACATTGTGATCCGGTGAAAAGTGCCGGACCTATACAGCACACTCCATTGGATGGTCTGAGTTACTTGTTAAGCACAATTTTGTTCAAAAGTTCTATGAAGTCAGATTGATTCTCTGCCAATGTCCCCTTCCCATATTTTGCTTCAAAACTTTAGTCACTATCATTCTGCTCCACCAAATTTGCCCATTTCCTCATCGTCCCGAATATCCTGGATTTCCACCAAGTACTCATTTCTTTTTTACAATGGCACTGTATGATAATATGGTTGATTTGTTTTCATTGTCAAGGATCCATCCGCCTGTAACGAGAACCAGAATTTATCAGAGCTATAGCTTGGAACGTAAAGAAAGAATAGTTGAGAGTGGCATTTGGGTCAAAATGCAATTCCCAAAAACACTTTCCAAAAAGAAAGTCACAATTATTACGGCACGTGTCGGCTTCTGCAACAAGTTTTTTCAGGACTCACTCATGGCGCTAAGGTACAGATGATTTATAAAATTCTCACAGTATTGGCACCATAGTTTGAATTTCTGAATTTGTCGCGATTTGGCTTTTGCGTTTTCTGGCTTTTTGCCTATTTCGGCCGTTTCGATATGTCGTACCTTGTAGGCTTAAATCTCTCTCTGTAGGGTTTCTAGGTTTGTATTTTAGGTTTTTAGTATTTAGGATGTATTTTAAGATCGCCCTGAGAATTTTCTCCTAGTCTTTCTGAGACACTTACCTTTTCGGGTCTAAGTTCGACTGCATTTCGAATAACCCAAATTTCCTCACTTTCAATAAAGTTTTCATCTCTTGTGACAGCTATTGTAACCAACTCGGTAAAGTGTCAACACAATGGCACACCTTCTTTAAATTCATAGAATCCTTAACAAATTATGACGACTAACACACATAAAGCTAAGTACTCAAATTCATACACACAGAGATCCATACAAGTGCAAAAAATGTAATTTTGTATAAATGTCCTCATGCTCATGTTGGACACGCATTCAAGTGGAACCCTTTTCCGTCCATCCCAGCCATCCAACCATCCATCCATCAATCCATCAAACAACTGACACTCCGATACACTCAAAATGACTTGTCAATGAGTTGAATTCAATTAAAGTCCTTTAAACGCTGTCATCCTTCGCGCCATTGCCTGCTCGAGCTTCCATATATTTTGACACCTGTCACTTTGACTTGTAGATGAACAAGATACAATGCAATCAGTAGCTCATCAGGTACGTATGCATATATGCAATTGAAGCCCCAACATCACACATGCATACGCAGGCATTCGGCAGAAAGCCGAAACCGAAAAGACAGCGGAAGTGCATTTGCCTATGCAGGTCGCGTGCAACCAGATTCATTCAAACGAGATACACGCACACACACGCACGTATGCACCCCGGCACACAAATCCAGTAGGTGTTGGTGCCTTGGCGCTGCGGTGACATCGCCGCGCGTACACAGTCGCACTGGAGAACGTGTGTCTTCACTTCCATGCCTTAACAAAAGATTTCCTAAAACAACAACACAGTCAGCCAACAATCCACAGATTGCCATTTTAATTCAATGCATCGATGTATCTTTTAACTCTTCCCATCATCATCATCGTCGTCGTCGTGTCGCCTCTCTTTCGGCCCTCGTCGTCACGTCGTTGTTGTCGGCCAGTGTACGGGCGGCGGCGGCGGCAGCAGTACAGCGAGTATGAAGAATGTGGAGAAATAAGAAGAAGGAACGTCGGTGGGGCAGAACTATAACGATTGTCTAATTGCGAGCGTTTTGCAAATGTGTGGAAAGAAATTTTGTTCGTTTCGTGTTGCGCACTGCAGCAACATACAGCGAGAGAGTCAGAAACAGCAGCATCATGAGCGACAACAACGCAACGGGGCGAATCAAGACGAAAGAAGAATTATATCCGACGAATAAATATATTTCCAGCATGGAAATATCGAGGTCAGTCCAGGTCATGCCACTTTAAAGCGAACGGTACGTGTGTATGTGTATGTATGTGTGCGTGCGGTTGTGTGTTACGGAGAGGAGACGAATGAGCACTGAACGGCCCGGTCAATTGGGGGCGAAGAGAAGTGAGAAAGGATGAGACCGAGGGGGCGAACCAGAATGAAGCTCGAACTAAATGCTGCCACAGTTGGCAAATTAATTACTCGCGTCCATTGAAGTGAAGCGTCCACGATAGATCATTGAGGGAAAATGATGTGCACGGGGTTGCCAGGTTTCCTCCTTGAAGCTGATGTTAATGCTGCTGGAATGGGATTAGGGAGTATATTTTAGAAACTTTGTTGTGTACATTCTGCTGTTCTATGTCGACGAGGTGAGGACAGACTGACAACAGAAGAAGTTTAAGCAACTTTTTTCAGGCAGGTAAACACACAAAAGTATTTGTCTGGAGTTGGTTTCTAAATGCGGACATTCTTGGAAGGAGTCAGCGACATAGAGTATTTTTCTTTTTCCTTCTCTAAGTGCATACTTACATATTTGATTCCTTTTGTCTTCTATCGTCATATGGGTCCTAGGGCCTTTAAACTGCCAAAGTGTCAGCGTACAGCAATATGCGCCAGTTTTTTGCAATTCTATTCCACTTGCTAGGCTTCTTATTCGGCCGTTTTGAGTCATGTGTTTCCAAAACCGCTGCATATTCTCCCTTCTTTAACAAGCGGGTTCTATTGCCAATTCATATAGACCCGTCGCCAATCCATTTCCGCGTCCGTCGTCGCATAGCTTCATTGGCCTTACCGGGCAGAAATTTGATTCAGATGAAAAAGTCATAGCTGCGACGGAGCCCTAAATCCCCTTTTGTGTAGCGCGACAGAAGAAACATCGAACTGTGTCAGATCCCGTGATATTTGTGGCCAATTGGTGTCTTCAAAACGTACAATACCGCAACTGTTAATCTTCTCATACGATAGAGCCATAATGGGTCGGCCTTGTTTGGCGTAAGGGGCGCCACTAACAAAAAATATTAATTTAATATTAACTTTTTGAAAGTGGCGCCCCCTATATTGCCAGACACTCAGGCTGGCAACCCATTTACGGTCAAGGCCAGAGCTATTGTTGCATTCCATCCTTGACGGTCCCAGGCACGCTGCTCATAGTCATCCAAACCAAACCATCACTTGCTCTTTATACCGGAGGTTTGATCGTCCTCTTCTTCGGTCCTAGTGTTCTTCTCGAACCTGGAGTGTGGGATTAGAAGACCCGCCTGGAGCATTGTTCTCCATTCGCTCGATTCGGCCTAGTATGTAGTTCCTCTCATTCTAGAACCTAGAGTCTTGAATTTGAATACTCTTCTTACTGAAACATTGGTGTTGATCGCGTTTCTAGTAACTTCCAATAACTTTGACACGTTGTTTATGAAAATTTCAGCTAACATTGTGACAGTTTAACGGTGGGAGGTGGCAGGAAGTGAATAACATTGTATTAGCGTTAAAATAGCAATAAAAAGAATCCAGCTTAGAATTACAAATGAAGGCTCCACAGCGTAAGATGTAAAAAATTGATCCTCTGCTTACCACGTTCTCCTACGTCAATGACTTTGTTTACCTCTTCTTCTTGTTCATAATCATAGACAATTTAAATTTTAACTTAAAAGGCCCCCCGCACTTGTATAATAGAAGAAGGGACAATTTTTGTGTATTCTCGAAATACGGCAACCCTCCTCAATCGCTGCACATCACAATCACCGCTACCAATCCCAATTTCAAATCCGTTGCATTCGCTGCTGCTACTGCCGTAGAGGTCGCCCCACCATTTGACTCTCCGCAGTCATCGTGTGTCTGAATGAGGCGCGCACAGGCACACACAGAATGACGAAAAAAAAAAACCAAACCGAAACGTCCGCGGTGGCGGCGATGGCGCAGCAACATAATCCAAGTGCGCACGCTGCCTCGTCCTCTGTCGGCCTAAATGTTGGGACGACGACGACGACGATGATGAAGGCGGTGGCGGCGGCGACCAACCGACCGCCAGACAACGTCGCGATGTAAGATGGGGCGAGAAAATAGAGAAAGAGCAACGACAAATGAAGCCAAATGGAATGGAAACTCAAAACGGTATTATGTGATGTTCTTTCATTTATTTAAAGTTTTCCACACACACCTCCCCTCCCCCCTCTTGCCGGGCAGCAACAACAGCCAAACGACTGGTTGTGTGTATGGTGGCATCACACACCGCACCGCTTGATCGCCACCTTCTTTCCCCACCTGTGCACATGGATCATTTCGTTTCATAACTGTTTCCATCTTGGATACGGATACTCTGAGGAATGCGCGCACCGATCACTGATCACTCGCAGCACCACGGCAAAGGTTCACCGGTTCCAACTGAGCTCTCGATTCACTACACATAACAAACATTGTACAACTGTTCAATGTGTAATTGATCGAGCATAGCAGTGCGCACAAGAGGTGCTCTTTCTCTCTTTCAAAGGTCGATTGGACCAAAGCTACATAAGTGCGGTTACACGCAGCATCCATCCATCGAATCCATTGATCTTCACCGATATCCATCCACTCACTGCGAACGCGGCGTGCTGTATTCAGGTACGAAACGAGTGCGAGATCATTATTACACTCGAACGCGAACGGTGGCGGTTGACTGGAAGCTTAAGCTTTGGATGATGCCTGGCGGTCGATGGTGGATGGTGGATGGTGGAAGGTGGTGTGGTTGTTCAACGCGGCCCCGATTTATCTTCTCATGGAGTCCGCTGGTGAAAGTAAAGAGCATTTGAGTTGGTACTCCCGATCACTGACCACAAACGAAGTGTTTCCTAACCAATTGGCTGCTGGTGGTACGTGCATTGGCACCTTCATGCCACCTGCTTGCTGCCTAAAACTGGGATACCACCAACGCTACAACAACAAACCGCATCATCACATGATCTTCCTCGTTGTCGTCATCCATTTCTCCGTTTTTTTTTCTATTTTCGAAATTTCTTTTCAATGCGTTACGCTTTGGCTTCCTCTTCATTGCTGCCGCTGTTGTTGTTGTTGTTATGTAGTTACAAATAACAATAACAATAATAAATGTAATAAACTATGAAGTGGTAAATGAGTCGATTGCTGTGGCTGCTGGATCGCCTGTGCGCTGGCAATCGCCTTGAAGAGCGGCGGCCTTTCTTTAACGTTCGCGAGATACCACCATGGGCCGCAACTTTTTCTGTTTTTTGTTGCGTCTTTTTCAGCGGCTGTGAAGAGTTGGAGTATTTGCTAACAACTCAGACGAGCGAGCGTAGAGTGGGGATGGGAAGCGAATGGAGGGCAACGTTGCCTCCGACGTCGTCGCAACGCAGTCGTAAGTTGTGTCAAGTTATTGCGGGGCAAATGAAAATAATTAGAAAGTATTTGTAAAGCTCATGTTATGTAGGGTGCAACTGATAGTCATGCTAGTGTCTAGTCCGAATCAAAATATGGAGCGAAACTCTTCTGAAGTGCAAATTAGATGAAGTTGAAGATGGATCTTCCCAATCGGTATTCCTTTGCGCTAACTAACTGGGAAGGCAAGGGCTTCATTTCATGATATACAGCATTTCTCTTGAGAGAAAAGTTCGGTGGACGACCTTAATATCAATTTGTGTTCATGTCACCTCAATGAAAAGTTTTTAACATGAAGTGTCGTATAGACTGCGGATTTCTGTGACAGGCTGAGCAAATTCAGCCGACTAAGGATAAAACGGTAAAGTTGGGCAGGTCGATGGAAGAGGAGATGCTATCGTTCAGTACCTTACCTCCGATGCATCTCTAGCTCTAAGTTCAGCGCTTTAAAGCGTCAATGAAATGCAAAAAACTGAGAAACACTCGCACACAAATGGTTTCGTTTTTCATTGCACCTACCTTTGCAGGAATGGGGACTTCGTTTAGGGGTTAAAAAGAAAAGTGTGTGCGATGCCACTGTAGTTCTTGTTGATTCAGCTACCGAATTTCTTCTTCTTTTTCTTTGTTCGGGATGAAGACTACACACGACCCTATTCTTGCCGTCTGATAAGCTCAAGGGCAATATGAAAAAATCTCCTTCAATTTCGCAGCTCCCTGACTACTTCTTTGTGTCATTGAAGACGACGTCCTCTATTGCATCATCTCTGCGCTATAGAGCAGAATAGGGACAATCCAGATACAAGTATTTTATAAGATGCTTGACTCTGTAATTAACTTGTAAGTTTCGCACTATTTTCTCAAACAAACTTTAAATCAGGGTCGTCGCTTTTAATTAACATTTTAAGTCTCGCTACTGATCTTGATCTAATAGCCGAATTTCTTTGTATCCACGACATCTTGAATAAATTCGTAGTAGTCACATAACGCTCTTAAAAACTGCTTTCTCAGATTTCGTGAAGTTTCGTGAAGTTTCGTGAATTTTGAGCCATAATTTTAGAATGTATGCAGAGTGCGATAGACATGATGGACGAACAAAAGGACGGAAAGAAACTGTGAATGTTTGGTTTTTGAAAACGACACCCTAAAAATGCCACGTGAAGTTTTCTTGGAGTTTCTTAAATTTTTACTCTAGCCATTAGGTCCCGAACGTAGCTTCGAGGAGAAGCTTGCAAGTATGCAGTGCTTTGAGAAATGTGACATAAGGCAATAACGCTTTCGATGCGAGACATGGGGTCATAATTTTGCTATGGTTGTAGAAGTGTCCTAGAACCGTCAACGCCTCATTTAACCACACGATCGAGTGAGGAATCTTAGAGTTTTATAATGGCAGATCGTGTCTTCTATCATATTTAGGGATCTGCGTAGTCATAGATACTTGTACGACATTCGAATAGCAGGCGGGAGAACTCAATCTTACGATAAATGACGGTAAAAATAAATGTGTGATGTTGGGTAAACTTCCAGCCGCCGTATATCGTCCCAGACATGATGTCACTATCAAAAGGCTTATTTCTTTTCTCCGGGGCGAACATGACCTCTGCAACATAGTTACTTAGCCGCGCCATATAAAGTTATGTTATGTCCAAACAACTAGAGTCAAAACACCTGCGTAGAGGAATCAGGCTCTATATACCGTCTTGTTGTACGGAGCCAACTGTGGCTCTCAAGTGAAAATTTCCGCGGATATACGCTGATGTTTAGGAAGACGAAGACCAAACCGAAAAATCTCCAACGCGCCTGCTTTAAGGGACTGCACGTTCAGGAAAGGCGTTAGTATCAAGCCCAAGTTCTCATAGTAGTTTTGAGTGCATTTTTCAAGCAGAACACTATGCGACACTAATGGCCGCGAACAATAATATGAAGAACAGGTTGAATCACTATAAGCTTTACTTAAGACCTTCCGCCATCATTTAATCACTTTCAATAAGCCCTTTGATTTTCGGGTCACCACGGATAGATAAGGATTAGAGAAGTGTTTCCCGGGACCCGACACTGCACTGGGACTATGTGAGATCTTGGTTAGAACTTCCGTCGATGGTTGGGTTTCTTGAGAACACAATCGAAGGATTCGTGGCTCTCCAAAATTTAGGAAAGCCAACCGCATGCTCACCTACCTCTGCAAGCAATTCGCACTTTCTTCTTTTCTCTTAATGGAACTTAGAGCAGACAACGGCATACAATTGGGCCACTACACATTCGTCGAAGAGAATAAAAACTCTGCAGAGCACTTCCTTTGTTAATTTCCCGTTCGAATTAGGTGATACATTTTTGAGATTTTTGATTCTGACCTGATGAGAGCTAATAATGTAAAGTCCTTGTCACAGAAGACTCTTTTTTTACGAAAGACAAAGGAGCTACAGTAAACGTTAATTGCTGCCTGGCAGTTTTTGAGTATAAACCTCGTAGTACAGTCGATCCTGAGAATCTGGAAAGATCATTTCTGCAGACTCTTAAACGGCGATGACGGCCCAAACCTCGAGACTGAAGTCAAATAAAGCTGCTGGAGCGGATGGACTGTCCGCAGAACTGTTTAAAGCAGCTGGGGATGACCTGGTTGGGCGCATGCACCAGCTCATCTGTAAGATATGGTCGGAGGAAAGCATGCCCGATGAGTGGAATCTCAGCGTCGTCTGTCCGGTCCACAAGAAAGGAGACCCCTTCGACTGCGCCAACTATCGAGGGATAAGTCTCCTTAACATCGCATACAAGATCCTTTCTGCCGTACTGTGTGAACGCCTGAAACCGTTTGTCAACAACCTGATTGGTCCTTATCAGTGTGGTTTAAGGCCAGGGAAGTCCACCATCGACCAAATCTTCACAATACGGCAGATCCTGGAAAAGACCCAAGAAATGCAAATCGACACTCACCACCTATTCGTCGATTTCAAGGCCGCGTATGACAGTGTGCATAGAGACGAGCTATACAGTGCCATGTCTAGTTTTGACATTCCTACCAAACTAGTCAGATTGTGTAGGATGACGATGGAGAACTCTCGCTGCTCCGTCAAGGTCGGGAACGAACTCACCGAGACCTTGAATGTCAAAAAAGGTTTTAGGCAAGGCGACGCACTGTCATTTGATTTTTTAACATCATCCTGGAGAAGATCGTGCGTAACTCACAGGTCAACACCAGAGGTACGATCTTCCAAAAGTCAGCTCAATTGCTAGCTTACGCCGACGACATTGACGTGATTGGTCGAACACAGCGAGCCGTCAATGATGCGTTTGCTGGCATTGAAGCGGAAGCGTCTAAAATGGGTCTGGTGGTAAATGAGGGCAAAACTAAGTATATGCTGTCATCAAGGAAGGACACACAACATCGGCGTCTCGGACAGAGCGTCACAATAGGCAGCAGAAACTTCGAGGTAGTCAAGGACTTCGTCTACCTCGGCTCCGGAGTAAACAGGATAACACCAGTACCGAAATCAAACGCAGAATCACTCTTGGCAATCGCTGTTTCTTTGGGCTCCAGAGGCAATTGAGTAATAAAGCCCTCTCTCGAAAGACTAAGCTTGCTTTATATAACACCTTGATCATCCCAGTCCTACTTTATGGCGCGGAAACTTGGACACTACTAAAAGCGGATGAGGATGCCCTTGGTCTCTTCGAGAGAAAAGTTCTGCGTGCGATTTTTGGTCCTATTTGCGTTGATGGCATCTGGAGGAGAAGATTCAACCACGAACTGTATGGGCTGTACAGCGGCATGAGCCTAGTCAAGCGTCTACGGATACAACGCTTAAGATGGCTAGGCCATGTAGAGCGTATGGACACCACTGCTCCGGCCCGAAAAGTCTTCGAATCTGAGCCATTGGGACAACGCAACAGAAGACGGCCCAGTATAAGGTGGCGGACACAAGTGGAGAAGGACCTCAACCAACTTGGAGTGCGCAACTGGCGGCAGCTGGCGAAAGATCGTGCTGGCTGGAGAGGCATGTTGGTTGAGGCCCAGGTCCACCCCGGACTGTAGCGCCATAAGAAGAAGAAGAAGTTTTTGAGTATGAGGAAGTACGAAATTTTTACGTTTCAAAACCTTGTGGAAACTTGGACATGACAACTTACAGCGGGACATCCAAGTCCAGTTCAAGTTCCAATACTTCATGATTGACTGGCTTAATAAATACGTTAGGGAGTAAGATGTGCCTTGGTATTCAAGAGAAAGTTACTAACATTAGCATGACATTGACATAATATCTGTCTGACTAGCGTCAAATTTAAAATTTATATTGACACATGAATTTATCTGTCATGTTAATGTTTGTAATCAGCAGATATGTTTTATTCTTTTGAGGCGACAGGGACCAGTGGTGTTATCTGTGTCCGAGATGTCAATGAATACCTTTTAAAATTACTATCAGAATTTGTTTTAGTAGCAATGCAGTTCACAAAGGCCCAGGGCACACCTTCTGCAACAACTTCTTGTGGTGTTCTTGCTACTGCTCTCTTACCACTAGGGGCCCCTTCAATTTTTTGCCGACTCCGAACAGCGAAATTTGAGAAGCTTTTCATAGACAATTGATACTCTTTGAGTCTTGTCAGCAACTCGAAAGTGGTGGTGCCTTGAAAAAAGACGCGTTCCCGTCAATCCCGATCCTGGGACTTTGGAGTATGAGTCGACATACTTACGCATTACGCCATGGCGAACAATTTGTTGCATACAGCCTATAAAATTCCCGATTTCCCGGAAAAATTAATATTGAAAGAAAGGACACATACCCAATGGCCTGTTGCTCCCCACTTATTCCTAGGGCAGTACATGATGTAAGAAATGTCTGTACGGCTAAGGAAGAGTATAACTTCAGGTGCTACCGTCCAAGAAGGTGTGTATATGAATAAAACCCGTGTTTAAAGATGTTTTCCTCAACGTTTGTCAGAACACTCATACTTGGAACTAAGCAGTATACTAATCCGAAATAGACAGTGATCCCTTTTTCCGCTGTGTAGAAATGTCTCCAATGAAAATAAACGATATTTCTAAAGGGACTTAGCCAGGATCTGAGACGGGGAGTAGATGATTTCCTTGAGGTACAAGGATAAATATTAGTTCTGACCCATTACATCTGCTACAGGAAAATAGCTAAAATCACTCATTTCTTCTTCTCTCTTAAGCCGATCGGAAGACACGTCTATGTTCAACTTTAGTGACCGGCATGTTATATGTTGTTACCAAACTGAAACGCCTCCAAGTTCTATTAGCCCAATGAGGTAGAGAAACGGGCTAACCTATATATATATATAGATGAAGAAATTGAATGATATGCCTTAATTTAAAATTTGGTAATTTTTCGAAGCTCCACTCATTTTTGTGTGTCGAGGCAAACTCATCTGATCTTCAATCTGATTCCCCACGAACTCAAAGACCACTCCTCGACGTAAACAGCAATAACTTCAGCGAACAGAAGCAACTAAAGTAAATTCTCGAACGCACTCGTAAAAGATTCAATTGAATTCTTCGTACTGCCTGGCACACCACGTACAGTATTCAAACCAATGACTCAGCGACAGTGCAACCACCTACGACTTCTTCGAATCCTTAACGTGACAATTGCCACCGCAGTTACAGACCCCGTTGGCTCCCAGCAATGTCTTCCAAAGAAATTAAGTCGTTCCACCAGCCTCAACGACGAATTGGCACAACAAATCTGAAAATTGACCAAAAACCAAAAAAAAAAAAAAAACACAAGCACAAACCCAAAACGAGACATGAAAAAGAGCTCAGAAAACAGCCAAAAATTCATTCATTTCGTGGGAAACATTCATTGTTCACCATCTGTGTCCGTGTCCAAGAAATTCATACCACGTTCCAGAAATAAAAACTAATGTTCGCCCCGCTGACGAGGGCGAGGAGAAGAACCCTTGGCCCAGGCGGGCGTCGTCATCTTCCGGAAAATGAAACCGGGCTTCTGCGAGAGCACAGAGAAACGCCGAAGAAATGAATTTTAATAAAATTAATTATTTGTTGCTGGTACATGTGGTTGCGTTTCACTTCGGCGAGCAGTAGCTGCGTCGAGTTGGCGGCGGCGGCGCGGCGCGTCGTTCTGCTGTCGCAACACCAAATCTCTGCTCGTCAGTGAATAGGCAAAGCGGGCCCCCCTTTCCCGAAGACAAAGACAAGCTCCAACTGAATTTCACCTCATCGTTTCTAATTTTTTGGGTTTTTTTTTTGTTTTGCTTTGCTCTCGTAACAAAACAATAAATCAAAGAAAAGAGCGTAAGATGCGAACCAAAATACTCACAGAAAAAAAACCGTTCAACAAAAAAAGCCAAAAAACCTACAAAAACCGAAGAAAACAAAAAATCGTAAAAAATGCGGCCAAAAAAATACCACCGCGCACACACTCACACGGGCCACACAAAACAAAACGCAAAACACCAGGCGGGCGACTAAAAAACACACAACTGGCCAAAGAAACAAACAAACTGTTGACCACCCTCCTCCGGCGAGGGGGGGTGGTGTGGGACGGCAGATGGCAGGAGGACGACAGACAGACGGACGGACGGACAGACGCTGAGAGAAGACCGAGAAATTCAAATGATGAAATCTTCAATTAAACCATTTCAATTGGATTATTGCGGGAGCAGTTCAACTTCGGTTGAACTCCAGTTGACTTCATTGGCGAGGTGAGGCGGTGACAGGGGCGGCGGAGGTGGCGGCCGGGCGACGCGTTGCTTGTGCTTTTGGCGCGCTTAACTTGTGGGAAAAGGAGCGGACGGGTGGGCCGGTGTGGGGAAGCCCTCTTTTAGTGCCCGTGGAATGCGTGTGTGCGCAGCATTGAGGTCTCGTTCGATTCAAATTGACACGTTTCTCGCTTTGTTATTCGAGAGATTTATTTTCAGTTTGTTATTTCTTCATTTCGATTTGAGTTTTTTTACCTCTTTTTGCTTGTTTTCTGTTTCACTGTCGTGAATATTCAAATTCAAATGATATAAGCGAGGAGATGTGAGCACACCTC
Organism: Eristalinus sepulchralis; assembly: GCA_944738645.1. NCBI lineage: Eukaryota > Metazoa > Arthropoda > Insecta > Diptera > Syrphidae > Eristalinus > Eristalinus sepulchralis. Next base: position 30,016,659 of record OX122885.1, on the reverse strand, counting down.
CCCCGATCCCGCCATGTCGACAATTGTCGGCTTGAAATTATCATAATCACGATCACCACTGCCGGTGCTGTTGTCTGATGGTGACGATGATCGCCCTGACAACTGAAGGAAAAACCAAAAAGCGAGTAACTTCGACAATCTTCGAGCAAAACTGAGGAGCAGAGGCAGGAATTTATACATCTAATAAATAAAATTAAGCGGTCACGTTTGAGTTTTGACCGAAATTTCGGTGTTGGCCGTTCTGGGAAGGGGCACACACACTCACTGGATGGGGGAGATGTACAAATATTGTCATGATCAGCGGGCTGATCGTTCTGAAAGTGAATCACTTACACGAGCCCCTCACATCTTGCGCGGCGTTTCGATTCGATCGAACTCGAACCGGAATCCTTTGTTTGCTTAGGCGGTGCGCGGCATGGAATAGAAGCACTCCTTTGTGTTTGACTTGGCAAATTCCACTTAAATTTGAATGACGCGGGGAGTACACACTCGGACACGATCGAATGTGAATTTGTCACTGGGTGGTTTGTTTGGATTTGAGAGGTTTTCTGAAGGGTTTGCAAACAGAATTGAAGTTGTCCGGAAGTGCACGGGTTATCTGCTCGGAAACATGGCAGACAGTTTGGTGCCATAACAAAGGCTGGAATTTGCAGATGATTTTTTGATCCAACCGGTTAGAGAGGGAGTGATCACGGATGTGAGACAACTTGGTTCTGATCTCTGAGATCACTGAGACCACCAGACACTGTCAGTATATTTGGCTGAAGGCCGTCTACCGATTTCTGTCCAGATCAAAATAAGGGGACATCCATTCGTCCAGGCACTGCATTCATTTCTTTGCCAATTTTGTGATTAATGCGTAGATTGGGTGGTGTAACATTCCACAAATTCCACAACGACCCGATTTCCACAAGGGCCTGTTATTGTTTTCCCACGAGTAGGTAGAGCCTATTGCCAACGCCGAACGACATATTTTGAGACGATTTTCATAGACAATTAGTTTTCTTTGACCTTTTTGAAAACGTTATGAATGTTTCTCCATGAAACGAACCTAAGACCTCCAGCATGTTCCCAAATACATCCAGCAGACAACAGAGACCATTTTGTGACTTATCCTCACAAATACTCGTATTTTGACAATAGAGTATCAGCTTTGAACTCATTTAAGTGGTTGAATTATGAGTCAGTTCTTGATGACAACTTTGTCTACTCTCACTTTTATTCTGCTTAATTTGTTTTGAATTTCGTAAACGCACCCATGTTGAATCTGGGGTTGAAACCGGCGTCTTGTTACAATGACTATTGCAGGCAATGAAATCTCAGAAAAATTCGATGGGCCTGGTTCAGAGACCGTTACGTAGGTCCCGACTTTTACAGTAGTATCAACTGAATTATAGGTGAATAGGTGCTTAACGAAGGAGAGCACAAACTTTGCTAAACCACTAGACAAAAAAACAATTCATGTAGTTATTCGGACTCTATTTACACAAGGAAATACTTCTTTACGACAGGAAAAGTTTGAGGAGGCAAGCAAGCACTTCGTCTCCAAGCCCATCAGATGAAAAGTTAATCGTGCCTTACATAGACATCAAGGCTTCCATTAAGGCTCTGATGACGTCATCGACTAAATCAAAGATGGTTTACCTTCTCCGCCTACCTCTGACGGAGATTGCAGTTATGGGCAACCTCACCTTATGCTGGGTTCTCGGGCATAAAAGTATCCTGAGCCATGAAAGAACCGATAAAATAGCAAGAAATAGCGGGTCTGACTCTAGCAGACTCCTGCATTTTGTAGACAACAAGGACCAAAAATCGGTTTTAGACGGACAATGAACCTAATAAGGCTTGGTGAGGTACTTCTGAAATTGGGTGTACTTGACGATCCGCGAACCATCCAAGAAGGCTTGGTATCCCTTACAACGCCATCGGCAAAGGTTGTCGATACGCGAGAGATGAAGAGAAAATCCTATATTACCTCGAAAACTGTCCCTTCCTTGCAACTGTTTGGAAGAAAACGATCGGAGAATACTCTTACAAGTACCTACACAAACTTCTATAATAATAATAATTGAGTGGCACTACAGCCCACAAGGGACTAGGGCCTAGCTTCTACAACAACTACTCGTGGTGTGTTGTTCCCTTCCCTCACGAGTAGAAGGGAGCTACAGCTTTTTGCCGACTCCGAACGGCGAGAGGTTCTTCATAGACAATTAATACTCTTTGAGTGTTGTCAACAACTCGAAAGAGGTGGTGCCGTGAAAAAATGCGAGGTGTCCCGTCCAAAAATTAAACCTAGACAAACTACTATCTTCTTCTTCTTCTTATGGCGCTACAGTCCGGGGTGGACCTGGGCCTCAACCAACATGGGTCTCCAGCTAGCACGATCTTTCGCCAGCTGTCGTCAGTTGCGCACTCCAAGTTGGTTAATGTCCTTCTCCACATGTGTGCGCCACCTAAGCCTAGGCTGTCATCTGTTGCGTTGTCCCAATGGCTCAGATTCGAAAACTTTCCGGGCCGGAGCAGTGATGTCTTTACGCTCTACATAGACTAGCCATCTTAAGCGTTGTATCCGAAGACGCTTGGCTGGGCGCATGTCGCTGTACAGCCCATAGAGTTCGTCGTAGAATCTTCTTCTCCAGATGCCATCAACGCAAGCAGGATCAAAAATCGCATGTAGGACTTCCCTTTCAAAACTAGTAAGGGCTTCCCCATCCACTTTTAGAAGCGTGCAGGTTTCCGCGCGAAGTTTCTGCTGCCTAGTGTGACGAGACAAACTATTATAGCTGATATTTAAATAGAAAAGATCATAAAATGTTCAAGTTAAACTCACTGGCCCAACCTGTAATATGAAGAGCATCTCTAGATTTTAGAGGATTTAAACGGATCTGAGATCTTAATCATGTGGCATAAGTATGCTAGTACTGCTGAACTAAGTGGAACTGGCAGAACCTAACCTTGCTTAACCTGGCCACTGCAGCCCGAACTGTCAGGATGTGTATTTAATGCCCGTTGTAAGGTCTGTTGCATAACTTCACAGAAAAGATATCCTTTTTCAAATTTCCTTTTCTTTTCACAATGGTTGCTATGATCTGAAATTGGAAGGGCTTTGTAGAACACTGTACCGAAAGAGGCGTACATTAACCTTACATCTTCTACTAGCAAACATTAATAATTGTTCAAATGTCAAACAATGACAATTCCAATGGCGCCAAATTTAAATCTTGCGTTCTTGTTGGGACACCCTTTACATGGGATAGCTGCAATGCAAAACTTGCAAGATAATAATTTCCTTCTATTCATTTTTAATAATTTGTTTTTCTCAAAAGTGTATCAAACAAAGTGTTGAATGAATTAAATTAAAATCGCAAAAATGGCTAAAAAAGAAAACAACCCTCCTCCTGGTAGTCTATCAGACACATCACACGAAACCCTCGGCGGGTGAGTATGACTCGCACTAGACCAGTTTTGTTTAGTAAGTTCCATACGTCCAGTAATCACGTTCTATGCGATGAACTATGAAATTTCCATTTCACTCTGTGATGCATATCCTTTCACTCTCTGTTTGAAATATAAAACAACTTTCATGACCTACTAAAACAAGAGACATACGAGTACCAATGGCAAGTCTGAGGATAATGCCCGCGAAGTCTGCCAAAGTTGTGCAAGTCAGAGGAGTTTTCTAGGATAAGTTATACACGAGAAGCATAAGCAATAACTCAAAAAAGTGTAGTTTTGAGATATGAAAGTCCCAGTACATGTCTCGAACTTGTCACCTATGAAGCAGCATGACAGACTTTTGTGACAGCTGTTATTAACTCTTTGCACATTGCTGTCTTGCTTGAATAAGTCTCTTCTCCGTACATACATACGTGTTCCAAACACCTCTTCATTTCAGTTCTCAAACAAAATGTTCGAAACTTGACACGTCTTACATATCAAACATTGAAATTGAAGACGAAATGGAACCAAAAACGTCAATTATCGATCGCGTCGTGCGTCGGTTGGATTTTATTCCGCCGACAGAATGCTCCCTATTCGTTTACTCTCGCACATGTATTGTACACCTGCAGCGCACATGTATCAGATCCATGTGTCTGGGTACATTTAAGCAACATCCACAGTCCTGACGAAGTCTCCTACTTCAGTTTGTTTTTGTTTTCTTTTGTTCCTGCTGTAAGGGCATCGTGTCGCTTATTCATTCTCCATCATCAACTGGACACCATTGCCACCACCACCACCACAACAACAAGAACAGCCATGACAAAACAAAAACAACAAAAAAAACGATATCCTGAAAACAATAATTTTATTAATCATGACAACTGCCTGGGAAGCTCTCTTTCATGTTGTTGTTCGTCTCCGCTGCATCTCTTGTCCGGCGTACCTTTTAACCGAAAAAATAAAATCGAAAGGAACGAGAGCAAGCCAACTTGCGTGCCTTCTGCAATTCAGGCTTTTATCGAAAACATATTCATGACCGTGATCCTTGCACCGGTTCATCAGAATGCAGAAACAATAAAACAAAACGAAGTGTTTCCCCAGAAACATGGTTAAGATGAGGCTAATTGTTTTATATTTTTGGTTCGCTTTGTTCGTCGTTTTGGCTGAATGTTTCTTAAAAACAATCCTTTCGAATGACGGCGGCGGCCCGCGCTTGTGTGTGTGTGCGTGCGGAGGAAGAGAAAACGTGGCGTGAAGTGAGGCAAGTGGCTGTGGTTCTTTGTTTTAAATATTTTGACAAACTTTGACAGGCGAATGGCTTGCTGTGACAAGTATGTTTCGGTGTTGGAGGTGGCAGGTGACCTTGTGAAATATACAAGGATGTGCAGAGGAGGAGGTTTCAAAAGCGATTTACTGAACAAATTTGTGAAAGCTTTTTTTTTTCAAATATTGGAAAGTCCAATTAAAACTTCTTTTAGGGGTTTTGCGAAGGAAGTGAAGGTAGTCGTGTCAGGAAGAGCAGTAAACAATGAAGTTTCACACATCCTTAGCGATTTGGCATGTGGATGGCATGGATAGGAAAACTTGCAACGAAGGTTTGGCGCTACAGTCCGGTGTGGACCTGGATCCCAAACAACAAGTCTCTTCAGTCAGTACGATCTTTCGTCAGATTTCTCCAGTTGCGCACAAAAGTTGGTTTGGGTCTTTCTTCACTTGTGTGCGCCATCTGTCCTCTGCTACGTTGCCTCAATGGTTAAGAATCGACGACTCTTCCGGCCGAAGCTGTGGTGTCCATTCGCTCTACATGGGGTAACCGTCGTAGGCGTTAAATCCGTAGACGTTAAGTTGCTCTACAGCCCGTACGGTTCATGGTTGAATAAAGGTTTACACGATCAAGATTTACACGCACAACTTTTCCCTTAAAACGACCAAGGACTTCTTCATCCACTTTCAACAGAGTTCTTGATTGTGCGTCATAGAGCAGGACGGGGAAGATCAGAGTTACTGAAGTCAGCTTAGTGTTTCGAAAGGTGGCTCTGTTACTCAAATGCCGTTTGGGTCAGTTGCCTTTTGCAGGCGAGAGTAATTCTGAGTTTCTGGCGTTATTTACTCCAAAGCCGAGATACCTACCTCAAGCTTTCTGCTGTCCATTATGACGCTCTGTCCGAGACGTCGATGATGTGCGTCCTTATGTGATGATAGCATTTACTTTGGCTTTCCCTCGTTCACCACTAGCTTCCACTTCAACGCCAACAAAATCCTCAGTGACGGCTCGCTGTGATCGTCCACTCACGTCAATGTCATCCGCTTAAGAAAGCATTCGAACGGACTTTTGGAACATCGCGCCTCTGATGTTGACTGTTACTTGATAGTGTGTCGCCTTGTGTGAAACCTTTTTTCGAATTAAGTCTCTTGGTGCGTTCGTTACTGACATTGATTGATATTTCCAACATGGCATATAAATTGATTTGCGAACTTGTTGCAAGCTAAGATAGTCTGCAGCAAGAAGCCACTCCTAGAAACCAGGCATGTTGCAGTGAAGACTGAATCTTCAAATCAAATTTGAAGGTCGAATGATAAGCTTGCGCAAATTCCAAGTCGCCAGCAAACCAAACATTCCCCAAACGAAAACGACGCGGTCGCAAGGAAAACACAAGTAGCTCCTGAAAGATTTGCAGTTACCTCATTGTCAACATTGACACATCGCATCTGATGGAAGCTTTGAACTGCACTTGCTTAGCATCTTACCCTGCAATGCATTCAATCAGATAAACCCAATGTTTTATTTCCCACCTGAGCTCGAGTGGTGATGCCACCGTCGTCACCACACCCCACCCGCGCTGACACACAATCAACCGTCGGAACATATAATTTCCTGAGAATTGTCGAAATGGATTCTGATACAAACACCAGCGAAATACCCACAGACACAACAGAATTCCGGAACGAGAACGCCTAGGCCATCGTCCATAAAACCGACCAGTCCACGACCATCAGACCAGCAACACCGAGATGAATGAATGGCCTCTTGGAGGGGGGGGTGGGGGTCTTCACTTCTATCTTCACTGCTCCTACTGAGCTTTGAAGCGAAGAATAAGAAACACAAAGCACAGAGGTGCCTAACCAACCATGATGACGGGTGAATTCATTACGAAATTACACAGATAGGTTTGTGGATTTCTTACAAGACCCAGTCGAGTGCTCGTAAGCGGAGTTCAAACCTGAGGCGTTGGCGTTGGTTCATGATATGATACCGCATCGGATGCGCACACAAACACACAGCTTTTCGATTCCTCGCACCCAATTCCCTTCTGAATGCATGAGAGAGAGCGCTCGCGCGGTTTGAGCGGTGGTCGCGTCGCCGCTGCCGCCGGTGTGTAAACGTTCGTGTGTGCATGTGGATCTGCCTAGAAAGCCACTGAACCGCATCCGAACGTATCCATTAGTAACAATTTTTCCCTCATTTTCACAGAGACTCAAGGAGTACAACGCCACCAAAGCGGTCAACAGTGTCGAAGACGGTGGAGAAGACCGCGACGACGACGGGCGACGCGCTGTTGTGTCGCTGGGGGAGGGAGCGCGCACGTGAAAATCGTTTCTTGATGGAAATCCATCAAAAGACCGGCTAAGATGATGTTGGAAGTGTTCGCTGGCACCAACTGCGACGACGGTGGTGCTGGTGCTATCATGGGTTGGCAGCCTTTCCATTTCCATTTCCACAGCTTATCAGGTACCGCCACCACTGTCGAGAGAGTGGTGATCCCCGGCTGTCAGTGGTGGTCGACAGCGGCGACGGTGGCAGTGCTATCTGATGGGCTGATAGTCGGATTGAGTGACTGCACTTAGTGTGGTTTGTTTGTTAATTTGTTCGCTATAAGGCGTAACAATTTGAATTCGTAGTGGTCCCCGTCGTCGAGGAATGCGCCTATTTTCCTCTGTTTCTCTTTATGAAATGCTAATTTAATCCGGTGCTGGCTTGAGGGAAAGGCAGACAGGAGCTGTTCACATCGTGACTGAGATGAGACCCTGCAGAAGGGGCCTTCTGGCGTTTGCTGTCCGCCTTTGCTTCTCCACGCATATTGAATTCGAGGATTTTTAGGTTCTTAATGCAAACAGCCTCATTATTTCTGTAACAGCAAATTAAACATGATGGAAGCGAAGATAATGAAGGAATGAACGAGAGGAGTTACAAATTGAAAATTCAAGGGCGAGCCTCTGTAACGTGACGGATGGGCAAATGTACGCCAACCGTGGTAATGTTTCATTTAAACATGCCATGTTGTGAATACTTAACCGAATGCTAATTTGGCACTTGAACTTTGTGTGCAAGTATAGTTTTTAATTGCAAGGATGTTTTACACAAAAGTGTATAAACAGCTTAGTGAAAAGTGATGTAAAAAATTTACGTTACGGTGCTTCATCGATAACATTCAACTGTCAAAATTGTGGGTATTGTACTTGTACGTTTACTGTACATTGGAAAACCTTGAGAGGGGATAATTTTTCTTTGTGGGTGCCATCAACCACAGGGAGAGAGAAATTGCTGACAAGATAGAAACGACCGCTTCTGGCTGTAAAGCGCAGGGACACCAGCGTTTCGGTCTGAAAGACTTTGAGTCCAATCCATTGGGATAACGCAACAGAGAGCGGCCTAGGTTGAGATGGCGCACACAAGTGAAGAAGGACCTCAACCAACTTGGAGTGCGCAATTGGAGTCAGCTGGCGAGAGATCGTCCTAACCGGAGGGTCATGTTGATTGAGGCCCATGTACACCCCGGACCGAAGAAGCTTCTGTCTAAGAGTATGGGAAACGGACGGGAGTATAAGAATCAACATCACACGGGGATGGTTTCTAAAGCTTTGTGAGTAAGGTGTACTTCGTCGGATGTGGACTAGCTGAAAGGTGATATTTGGGTGTTCGATAATTTCTAAAATGGAACAAGATAGTTCTCTTTCTGAAGCGAATGACGCACAACAACTCTGCTTTCTTACCTTTTCTATAATTTTATGAAAAGTATGGAAAGGTCTCTGTGGTACATTTTTGAAAAACAAATATTTAAATCAATTTCAAGTGAGTACAAATTGGCCATTATTATCTTTGAGCATTTCCCAAACTGTGTTCGGCTCACTTTTTACCATCAAGGCAAAATTGCAGAGATATAAAGGACGGTTCCTTGTCCGGGGTAAACAGTGGATGCATCAGATTTGTCCGAACCAAGCACCGTCAATTTATTCTGGGTCATTCAAGATTAGTGGAGTCTAAAACTTTCATAAGGGAGGACACACCCTTTCTGTTGGCCAATTCAGTCGCTCATTTTTGACTGTTCAATTCAAATGGTCATGTTGTACACAGTAGAGGACCGAAATTATTCTTTGCCAGATAGACAATACTTTAAGTGTGGAGAGCAGTTGAAGTCGGTGGCGGCGGTGGCGGCTTTGGCGGCGGTGCAAAAGCAACTCATGGCAAAACTCAGAGATATATACCGACAAAGGACAATAGGCTATCAACAAATTTGCCTGGAGAAGGGTAAGATCTGAATGAATGGAAGACGAAGAAAACCTACTCCAACAGCTGTCCGAAATTTCATTTTCCACAATTTTAAAGATACTTATTCATTTGTGTACGTCATTCAGGGCATCCTCTGTTGCAGTGCCCCATACCGACATACTGCTTTTCTCGTCCAAACGCAATCAAAGCAAACAAGACTGACGCAGATCATTTCTCTCAAATGGACCAAGAGCTTCCCAATTTGCTTTAAACAACACTCATGTCTCTGTGCCATAGAAGAGTACTGGGATGAATTCATTAAAGAACTACTCCGGAAAGTGCGATTAATTAATTACCTCAGGTTCCACTGTAGTTAGTCGCAGAATACATGGAGAAACCTGTCGCATGATATCCCTTTTTTGTGTATCAAGAAGAACTCAAAGCGTACACCAACGAAAATACTAGTTAGAATGCTACCAGATACGATGGTCATGAATTCCCTTTGTTGTGGATGCTAAGCTACAGACTGCTGCAGTCCAACGAGATGTATATCAAAGGCAGTGGCGGGCTTACCATCATCCTCTCATATAAAACAGCACTTTGGATGAATTGAGCTCATCTCTCTTCGATGTGCAAATAGTTGATATAAAAAGATATAAAACGAGACGGACCCACACTAAAGTGAAGAAATTTGTTTCGAAGTCGCTTCAGGGCTCCCTGCAGCTCCCCAAGAAGAACCATAAACAGCTGAGCTTGCGTCTCATTCATAATCCTTGGCAGCGAAACAACAATTTTGGGTCATACGTGCGTTTGTAGATTTTCCAAATCAGGATCCTTCTCTAATTAATAATGCAATTCCTAGAACTGTTTCAACAATAGATTATTAACTCCTTCTTCTAAAGCATCCTTCGTTCGAATTCAAGTTAAAATGTTTTATTGAGTAAAGAAGCGCAAGTTTCAGAGAAATTCATACGGCAAGATTGTCCGCACATTTTTCACCCACGAAATCTAAGCACAATGTTATTAGGACTCCGCATTTGTTATTGTTGATCTTAGGATATAGCCGCCTTTGTCTCAGTACGTCGACTACGAGCTCATGAACTAAGTGCGCAGCTAATCCAAGTTATCCCGGATGTTCTTGTTCTCCGATGACTAGCAAGTATAAGCCGTCGGTGACCAGGGTTGAAGCCGACCACGGATACGGTGTTGATGGGGCAGAGAGCATCCTGGTTGTGCTACTTTAGTGGGGAGTTCGTCTAGCTACATCATTCGTCGGTAAGTGCGAAAGTCAAATGCGTTTCGAAATGAAAGTCCTTTGGGAGGGCGGATGAATTCCAGTGAATTGTAGGTGATGTAGAGACACAAAAGACGTGGAGGGATATGACAACAGAAACACAAAACAATTAAGAATTGGAGCGACGACACAAATCATATTGGATCGATTTCGTAAGCAACGTTGAAGATACCATCATGCAAGTAGTTAACAAAGTCCTGGTAGCGCACCGGAACCAGCTGGTAGGGCTGAGTGCATGGGTGTCTGCATGATTTCATAATGCCGGTTACCTCCCTCCAGGTACCACAAACCATTACCGACAGCGTTCCCGTTCCGATCATCAAGAAGCTCTTCACATCGGAAAGAATTGAGCACATCTCGATAAAGTTCTCCGCAGTGGCATTGATTTCCAGGCTCGCTTACCACAGGGCATGTCCAGAACACCGCGAACTGAATGTATTGCATCCCCAGATTGTGATATTGTAGCCGTGCCATAGAGGACGATCTTTTGGTTGAGAAATTGATTTTCAAGCTCACTTGATTTTTTTTCAAAAATAATTCATACAAAAATCGGGGCTTGATGTCAGAGTACTTTCGAGTTTGACAATCATATATGAACTAGAGCTCAAGAGTAGTAGTCCTACTAAAAGCTTGTGGCTGCTTTATCATCCTCTATGGAATGCTGTGCTTTCCATGGAAAAAACGACAATTCTGGTAATTTTCCTCGCCTCATCAGTGCGACACTAAAGTTTGGACAATTATTTATTTGAAATTAGCAAATAGAAACCTACATCGATGGTGATCGGTCGTTTACCTCGTTGTTTTCACGATTCCACCTCTCTCAACACTCAGCTGATAAAGCTCAAGGAGTATTTATTGAACTCTTTTTTAAATTTCGCCTTTCGAGCTCGGAGTATTAAACTGTAAGTCCCATCCACTTGTGAGGGAACAAAATCACGGAGGGAATAGTCGTTTAAAGATGCTTTGCTGTTTTGTTTCGAAGTGAAATCCTGCCAGTACTCGTGGCTGAGTAACTTTTCAAAAAACGAACAAGCGTCAAATTTTTCACATAGGCCTCTGTACATTTGTCTTGAAATTCCCATCACCACTTCATCGCAAAGCCCCAAAACCCCTTGTTCCCTTAAAACAAGGACCTTGTTTTAGACCTTTGATTTAATAAGTGTCACATTTTATCACAAAGTCCTCAAGACGCACACACACCTTCTCGCCATCTCTGGCACACTACATGCCCCAAGTAAACGCATTCTTGAACAAATCGATGAATATCATCAGTGCGCCACAATAATGATCATGATGGCATTGTTAATACCGAACATCACTCCACAAAACACAGTCAAACATCGGGAGATAGCATCGTGTCCCACCGCGCGCAAGAAAGAGGGCCACCGCACACCGCTGCCGGTAAGCGCACATCTGTCGAACGATCTACAAAATGGAGCCCCGAACAAAGGTCTCTCTACTCAAAAGACCAGAAAAGCCGAACACCGAAGCACCACGACGAAGGCGCTGATGGAGAGGAGGAAGAAGAATCGGTCAAGAAGCGCTAAGAGATCCCAAAAGAAAAGGTGCCCCTGACAACAATGCATTCCAGAGATGATCGGATGATGATGATCGCTCCGATGATCGGTGCGACAAACAAACAAAAGAACAGGAAAGACCTCCGCATACACACATAATAATCAGTTTTTGACAGTCCTCCGCACAATGCAGCGTCAACAAATAAACAGCCGACAAGAGGGGAAACCAAGTCGCCTCTGCCACCACCACCGCCGCCACCATCGACACCGCCGCTGCCAACACAGAAGAATACGCTGTCGACGCAGGCGAGTAGAGAAGGTAACTGCGTGCGTGAGAAGACGAGTGCAACCAAACAGGATGCACCCCAGATACGAGTGGGAACCGGCGTCGCAAAGAGAACGTTTCGACAAATTTTAGGGCCACTCACGCATGCACGCCCTCTGACGACAACTACAACTGAGAGCCGACGCTGAGCTGGGCACCGGTGTCAAGTGCCGGCAGTTAGCAGCTCATGCGGTGGTGGTAGTGCCCTCTGCGGCTGTGTTGGCAAAGGTGCAACGCACGGTACGTGCCGACTAACTGTGAGAGTGTGTGTGCGCGACCTCCATCTCTGTCTGTCAGACTCTCTGTCACTGTGAGCAGCCCTTAAAATAATTAACCGATGATATACACAGCTCAAGCTGAGCAGGAAAAATATTTGTACACCGATCGTTAATGGCTCCTTAAGGCTGCGTTCAAGAAACACGGGGCGTTGGTGGCGGATGACGCGCGATCTGGCCTAGTGAATCACAATCTCAGGTCCGTGGCTCGTGCCGTCGTCGTCCAGGTACGGTGTGGGGGTGCGTCTGTGAGCGAGAGTGTGCTCGCTGATGCGCTAGGTGTAGCCTGGTAATGGGAATCCATTTTATTTGGTGTTGATTGTGTGTGCGCTGCGGCAGTGGTTGGATTGTGTGTCGTGTTCGGCTCTTGAGCGCGACAGTAATGGTACGGGTATGTGAAGGGATGATGATTTATGTTTCAATTGACGCAGGCAGCAACTTCAGACAGACAGACCGATTGCGAGCGAACGAGAGGTACTCGGTGAATGGTGAGACCATCTGCCAAATTGGGAAAGGAAGGACAACGCACGCTTTATTCGGGGGGCTGATGCATGGTGTTTGTGCATTCTTGCATTACAGCTGATCTTCGATGTGTATGCATGTTTCCTTTTTGTGTTTTGTGTGAGTCCTGTGCGTTCAGATGAGCAGTTGCTGGTCGGCGGGGATTTTTTTTTTTATTGAATGTGTACATACATACATATGCTTGAATGTAAAGCGGAGAAAGGTGGATCATGACGCACAACCTGTGAGGAATGCTTACTTCCGGCCCACGTGTCCCTCTTTGGATATTAAGAAGGAAAGATGGAATTTGAGTGAGTCCTTGTGTCTGCATGGCGAAATTGAGTTGCGTCTGTAGGTGACACTGTACTCTTTTTCACACTTCCGGTAAAGTTGTTAAATTCGTTGCAACGATTTTGGTGCAAGAATTCTTAGCAAAACTTTTGAAACTGCGTGCTTAGGATGGAAATTTCCATAAAATATACAGTTCTATGTCTGGGCTCTCCTGTACATATATAATTCAGGAAGTTAACGTCAACGGGTTGTGTTCTATAACGGATTAACTTACTTCAGGCCAATCTATCGAGGACTTGTCTATGTCAAAAATCTTTTCCACACCAACGTGATCTTGGCATTCAACAAAGGGTAAGAATATCCAGATTTTCAAAGGGAAATGTCCATATAGGCAGGTGGGCAAGAAATAGGTGTTTATTCCTTCTGTTCTGTTTTTCTGTTTTAATTAATAAATTTCACGTATTTTGAATCTAAACTCATTTTCAATAAACGCAGTGTTTGGGCTACACCGCAACTTCCTTTGGAAATGTGTTTTAAATTTTTTCCAGCGTTGCTCAAGCATTAAGTGAATCATCTTGTTCCGCGGAGGCACTGCTTCTAACTTCTGTCAGGACGTTAAAAAGCTGTCAGTGTCTAAATAAAACGCTAAACGGATTTAAATAAAGTACCAGACCAACCACTCAACGGTCAGTCTCCTCAACACCGAGTACAAGATCCTCTCTGCCGTATTGTGTGAACGCCTGAAACCATCTACTACCTGATAGGTCCATATCAGTGCAGTTTCAGGCCAGGGAAGTCCACAATAGACTACACCTTCACCTTACGGGCAGATCCTGGAAACGTCTCAAAGAGTAGAGATCGACACTCACCAACTATTCGTTGAATTTAAGCCCGCATATGACAGACTTTACAGAGACGAGTGCCATGTCTAGTTTTGAAATTACTACCAAACTCATCAGAGTGTGTAGCACCACGATGGAGAACTCTCCCTTCTCCGCTAAGAAAGGTAAAAAACTCACCGAAAAAAATTCTAGACAAGGCGACGCGCTACCATTTGAATTTTTTAATATCATTCTTGAGAAGATCGTGCGAAACTGTGCGTCAACACAAGGGGCACGATCTGCCAAAAATCCTTTCAATTGCTAGCTTACGCCGACAACATCGACGTGACACAGCGAGCCGTAAATTAGGCGTTCGTTGACATTGCAGCGGAAGCGGCTAAAATGGTTTTGTTGACAAATGTGGAAAGACGAAGCATATGCTGTCATCAAGACACACAACATCGACGTGTCGGACAGAACGTATGTATGTACCACTAATCAGCAGAAACTTGGAGATGGTCAAGGACTTCGTCTACCTCGGCTCCTCCATAAATAGGGACAACAACATCAGTGCCGAAATCAAACGCGGAATCACTCTTGCCAACCGCTGCTTCTGTGGGCTCAAGAGGTAATTGAGTAAAATAGAACTCTCTTAAAGGACTAAACTGGCTTTGTATAACAGTTTGATCATCCCAGACCTCCTTTTCGACGCAGAGACTTGGACTTGAACTAGAAGCGGATGAGAAAGCCCTTAGACTTTTCGAGGGAAAAGTTTTGCGTGCGATTTTTGGTTCTGTTTGCATTGATGACGTCTTGAGGAGAATTCAGCGCGAAATGTCTGCAAATACGAGCCACTCAGACAACGCAACAGAGGACGGCCTAAGCTCGATGGCGAACACGAGTGGAGAAGGATCTCATTCAACTAGGAGTGCACAACTGGAGGCAACTGGCGAGAGATCGTACTTGCTGGAGAGGAGTGTTGGTTGATGCCCAGGTACACCCCGGACTGTAATGAAGAAGAAGAAGGATAAACATCAACGAATAACCTATAGAGTTCACTGTACGACCACAAATCCACGTCTTCAGACAGACGATAGAGCGAATGGACAACACGGCTCCAGCCCGTAAAGTCTTCAAATCTAAGCCATTGGGACAACGGAACAGAGAATTTCATCGCCTAAGACAGCGCACCCGGATGCAGAAGTACTTTACCTTAGTTTATGCATGACACATGAGGCAGTTTGCTTGTTGGAGAAGCGTAATGATTGAGGCCCAGATTAGGCTAAGAAGAAGAGTATTTTTGACTAATGTACTTCATGAGCAATTCAAACCGCCCTGAACCTGACAAGAACTCCTGTACCGCTAAACAAGATGCTCCTGCCAAGCATATTCTAAACTCAAACCACCTTCATCTTGTTTCTTCTTCACATCGTACCTTCAGAGAAGATGTATGTTTGCAAATTTTTAAACAAATTGCTGGCCAACAACTGAACTGAGTCCTTGTTTGTCCTGTCTTCGCACCGTGTCACGAAAATCGCTTCACAAAGTTACCCTCAGCACATTCGAACCCTTCCTACGAATCAATTTTCCCACAGTTAAATGCTCATCTTAACCAATTGGCTTATCGCATCACCAGGCCGCGCTGCCCACCGTTGCCAACACGTCACGCCAACAAGCGAAACATCCCTCTCTCATCATAATCGATCGCGTTTAACCGGGGTGATCAGCGGCCGTGTCCACATACATGTCTGCGTGTGTTCGCACGCTAATGATCACCATATCTACTCACCTAAACGGCTTTTCATTTCCACGGCTACGGTACTTTGTCCCGCGCACACAATTTCAGTGTACCATGATCGACGCGGTGGTGGTTGCTGTGTTTACACGTGGTCATGGGGGAGAGACCGCGATGCGCCGCGTCAGCGATCATGTGAGATACGACATGCGATCACCCGAGGAGATTAAGTGTTGGCCTGCCTCCGCTGATGACGCCCGATGCCCGACTCTCGACGCTCAACGCCGATAATGGTGGTACTAGTGTTGTTGATGTTGCTTGCCGGGTAGGTGGTGTTGGTGGTGGTAGTGGTGGTGGCGATGACGGTAATCACGATGATGATTGAGATTGTAGACTTTTGGGCGTTATAATCCGTTCCAAGCGTAAGGGATAATTTTTGCCGCTAATTGGTCAGCCTCTGGGTGGCGCTTGAGAGTGTTAAAATAACAGGGGTGAGCCGAGTGTAGAGAGGGTCACCCGCATAAGGAGCATCTCGACACGCATACGTTGCCACCCATTGAATCCGAGATTAAACAAGCTCTAGGCGCTGTATCTCATGGATTTCCTTTGGACTCAGCTGCTGAGTGTCCAAGCGGTGAATTACCTGTTTGCCATGGCACCAACCTGACAAATTCCGGGATCGCATCTGAACACATGCTAATGCATCGACTGCGAGTGTGTGGGCTCACGTGGGAAGAGTGAATGGAATGCGGCGAGGAAAATTCCTTCGACTAGTCCAACAACAGACCGGTGAAAGAGAAATGTTTTGGGAAGAAATGTGTACGTGTGTGTGTGCGTGTGTGTGTGGTTACCTGCGGAGGCAGGCAGGTTAAGCGGACATGCGATACTTTCAGATAGCTCCGGGAATTTGTTTCCCCTGACAGTTGAATGATGATTGCCGGGGAAATGAATGAATTGGATGTGTTTATGGGAATCTTTGACGTACAATGGTGTCGATGCATTGAAACTGTCTTGATGTGAATTGATTTCACCGAGATAGGCGCACATGTTCGTCTGGATAGATTCGTTTTCGCACGGTTGGGTGAGAGGAGCTCTTCGCAGTTATCAATGTAGATGATCTGATGTGAGTAAGGGACTTCTTTGGTTAATCGAGAACATTCTCAGGAAGGTGCACAAGTGAATCATTTCACCAAAATATGAAGACATCTTTGTGAGTCATGTAAGTTATGGTAACAAAGCTAGTCAGCATTCGAATGGTTCCGGCCACAGATATTCATTGATTCAGAGCGTTCAAAGAACTCTTCTTGACGATTGTGATGATTCACAGTGGATTGTTGTAGCGTGCTCTGAGATAAAGACAATTTTTGTCAACCAATACCATTGTGACTCATTTCTGTTCGGAAATGATTATTTTTTGTGCGGCAACTTCTGAACAATTTAAGAGGGATTTGCATGAGGGGGTATGCAAAAAATGATAATTTTTTCGATTTTCTCAAAACGACAAATTTTTGTTCCTACAAGTTAGCGGATGTTTGAAATGATTGACGAATGTTTTTGGGGCAATTTCAGATCCCAGACTGGTTACTCCTAGTCTCCAAAAGTTTCAAAAATCAATTAATCGAACATCTAAATACATACATGTAGTTGAATCTGTAATCTTGAGAGGTTTTGCGAGATTTTGTATGCCTAGTCATTCGATATCACAGAAAAGCCTTCTCTAGACTGTTGGGGGCATACTTCTTCGACGATCTAAGGGAACTGACTGAAAAATGCATCAGGGCAGTCGGGAATGTTTTCGAAGCCTCTTACTGGTCTCTGGTTAAAGAAAAGGGAATCCGCGCACCTCTTCGCGTTACACTGTTTCTAAATGAGGGTCTTAGTGTGGATTGAATCATGGAAATGCCGCCTCTCCTGCTTGTCAATCTACCTTAGGCTAGAAGTGGACTTTTTAAGAACGAAAGCAGAAATCTGTTATTTTGTGCTCGGTGAGAGATGAATAACGCTGCACAGTAATCAATGATTGGCTGTCACGGGAAAACTCCTTTAGAGAAATAATATTTCGATTACAACCCCACCTATAATGTCTCATAAAAACTACTCAGAGCACAGCACTAGTAAGTAGGCTGGATACTTAGCGAAAAGATCCACGGATTCATTGGAGATTATCAGATATACACATGTAACAAATTTTTGCATTTAAAAAAAATATGGATTTTTTCAAAACCTGTGTCTTTGTTCCTTTGGTCCAACTAAATGTACATCTCCACTTACTTTGACTGGCATTTTTACTAATATTTTTTTAGAAAGAGTTTGGACTTAGAAGCGCCTCTAAGCTTAACTCATTGTGCTTAGGAAACAATTTTCGGTTCGGGCACGCATTTCAAAAATATTTCAAAATCTTCTAAACAAAAAATGATTGTGTAACATTCCAGAAAGAAGGAAATCGGTTTTGTGCTTAGCTCTCTTCACCTTTTCTATTTCTCTGCTAGATACGGACATACTATTCTTTGTATTCAACTGCCAATGGAACAAGAATTACCACACTAAGCTGTGTTACCACACTAAGTGTGAATATTAGTGTAGAGCCATTCATTTTGCGGCATCAAAAGAAATGCTTAAGGAACCGCACTCAAGGACGCAATTGTAATGAAAATTTAAATTCTTTTTAAGCCTGGCTATTTTCACTAAGTTTAAAAAACAGATTCGCTGAATGCGATTTTGTTAAACTATTCCTTAATCACTCTCTCGCGCGGTATCCATACCATGACATGAGTAATAATGAATTTGCGTAACTTGCGTCTAATGGTGTCACATCACATGATTCTTGTGGGCAATTCATGTCACCTAAACGTGAAATTACGTAACCAGGAAACTTCTCAAGCAGCAAAGGTATACTTGGTCGTATTGTGTAGCTGTAGCATCTTTTTGAAACCACATCTTCAAAATCATAATCTGTAATCGCGGGCCAAAAAAGAAGGTCGGGAAATTGATAAGTTGGACATCATCGCTTGTAACTGCAGTATCTACCGATTTTTTCGACTGATCGACGACTCTCTCATCAGTTACGCTCCACTCTTTAAAATATCTTCACAACTTTACCGATTCCTTGTAGTGAGTTGATTATGACAACCATAACCTACATATATCTTAATGCGTGAAAAGTGACTATGTTTGAATCACAATGGCAAACATTAAACATGGACAGATGTGGGATTTGATTTTACGTGCCTGCCTTACTTCTTATATCACGGGGTCCATTCTCCCAAGAGTTGTCGATAAGGTAAGACTAGACGCCTTAGTTATCCAAGTACCAATTGAGACCATGCCTGAGGTACAATCACCTCTGTCGCTCTCCCGGTTGAGAATGCAACTCCACACTGAGCCGTGAAAGTCCCCTAAAAGCCTGGCCTGAATCAGAAGGGTGAACAGGCTGATTCAGACCAGTCAGCATGGTACACTAATCAAGGCTCTGTCCGCGATATGGATATTAAACCACAGCCATCACCATACTCCCACAAGTGGGCCTACTGCACAGTCAGGCTGTAACCGAAGTTCCAGGGGCTCCTAACCTACCATGGCACCAGAATATAGCCTTTGGTCAAGCTGTCACTACCAGTCAGGCTCCCTCAAAGCCTGGGTCTGGTAGCTGCCATTCCGCCACCAAATGGACTTTGGCTCAACTAGATATTCCGTATACACTATTAATAGTGCTACGGATGTGCATCATTTTGAATCAGATGAAAGTCTTCAAATCTGAGCCATTGTGACAATGCAATAGAGGACGACCCAGGCTAAGGTGGCGCACACAAGTCGAGAAGGACCTCAACCAACTTGGAGTTGGAAACTGAGCGGATATGAGTTTCATTTTTTCTCAAATTATTCTTAACTGGCCGAAGTAAGGCCCCGCACCTCCGCAGCTTTTACTACAAACTGAATTTCAATGAAAAAGTGATAAAAACTATGCGCGTTTAGGGTTTCGTACAATATTCTAAAATGTATACAAATTCCAATTCAATAAATTTAGGCCTAAACAAAAAAATACACTAATGTTTTTACCAAAGGGTGAAACAAAAAAAGGAGAAATTAGTTTGATTAGCAAGAAATGCAAAGACCATGTCGTATGCCGTGAAAGAATAATCAGATCAAAACGAAATGCACTACTGTAGTTTTTCTTTCTAAAGGCCTAGAGGCATAAGATCGATGCCTTAAAAATCGTAAGCTTCTTGTTGCTATAGGATCCAACTTTAATTGCCGAGTTGGCAGGTTATGGATGGAACACATTTCTATTTGGAATTTGATTTTGCTTTGTCACAAAGAAAGGAACTTCCTACAGATTTGGCTGTAACATTTTTTTTACCTTCCTTTCACAACGAATTCTATAAAATTGTTTAAGCCAAGTCCCAGTCATTGCTACCTAGGCGATGCACAATTAACCCTGTAGCGCCATTTGTTAGAGAGCCTCGCAACAAGTACATCTGAACAAAACAAAAAATGTCACATACATAAACTCACCACACCAAGGTCGGTTCCAACTCCCGCACATAGCACCCCATCGTATCCGAGACAAAGTCTTACCAGATATGGTCTTCTACTGAATCCGTCACCTCCAGTGTTGCACTGTTAGCATTCAGTCAAAATGGCATTTCATCACCACTCCTAGTCATTGCCATACACAATCGATCATCCACCGTCCGTCAATCTCCCTCGCAGAGCCTATTTGCAAATCCATGCATAAAGTTGCGCTGCCCTCCATCTGTCTGGCCTTATTGGTCAAAAGCCGCTGACTGACGTACCGCAGCACATCGCAACAGCATTATGCATGTGCGATACAATAAAATGTGTATAAGGTAACAATTTGGAACAAGGTCACTCGCTCTAGTACCCGCACACTGGGGCCGGTCGCCGCCGCAGAGCGGCAGTGTCACATAAAACGTAGTCATTGCGTTCGCCGCGACGCAGCACCATAACGCCCGCCCGTCCGTATGTCAATCTGGCAAACCGCAAGCGGCCGCGTACCCACATTAGATCCGTATACAGAGCAGAGCCAGCCGGCCTGTACTGTGCACAACTATGGCCCGACTATATCGAAGCATCGACACAGCACAGAACAGCTCGGCGCTCGACAGAGAGCATCTTTGTCGCGTCATTTGTTGCAACAATTTGCGGTACCCTTGGAACGAACGACAAATTGCTTTCAGAGACGACAGATCACTCGCTGAATTTGCTTACTTACTGAGTACCCGCTGAGGTTGTCGCTGATGTTTTCTCGGTTATTGCGCGATAAGCGAGTGTTGACAGCCAGTGCTAGAGGTTTCGGCGAGTTGTCGTCGGCGGGACTCGACGCAGTTAAATGCCTCATATGATTCCGCGAAAAGCAATTAGGTCAACTGATGAGAGATACTTTTTGTCGAATGGAATGTTCAGTGTTTGCGGCCATGATTCGGGTGAATATGCTCGGCGAATACGAGCTCTTTTGAAGTTGAACACGCCGCGTGTGAGCTGTGCCTCGAACAGGGGTGAAGACAATTCCTGCCGTCTGGGGTGGTTGATCAAAGCCTGTCGCACTTTCCATAATTCGCGTCGTAGACACATCAAGGCTTGTACTCCGTATTCTTTTTCACTGAATTCACGATAATTTGCTTTGAAGAGCTCTTAAATCAGCAGCCATTCACCAGTCCTTCCACCCATTTACGCGTTCCCCCATCCGCTTGGATGCTCATCAGCCACAAAACACGGCAAAAATCTTCTCAACGTTGAGAGAAAAATTCACATCCTACACCCAAGCGGCGCTGAAGTCAAGGATCACATTCCCCATTAGCCAGGGGGATGCACAACCCTGATTATCTACGTGTGAACAGCCAGGGTAATCTCCCGGACTCGCAACCCTGATTGAGTGATAAATGTTGCAGTTGCAGCTCAATTTGCGGCAGCGGTGCTCCTCCCCTTGCCAGCCCACACACACATTCCACGCAGGCACACAGAATCTCTGAGATAAGCTCTTCTCTGCCTCTGCGTGTCCTTCCTTTCACTTTCAAAACAATTTCTCCCAAATTGGAGAGGGAAAAAATCCGAGCACTAGGAGCACAGAAACCACCACAGAGACGAGATTCTTTAAAGCAACGAGGAGGATGAGAGAAATCAGACCGGATGTGAGCAGAAGGTACTTCTCGGGGGTTGAACACTTGTTCATACATACCCGTAAGTGAGTCACTCCAGATGCATACATCGTAATACAAGTTGTGAGCAGGGATGAGAATGAGGGCCAGACAGCGAGTGGTAGCGAGGAGCGTTAGAAAGGAACGAAGAAACTTTAATCGAAAAAGAATTTGCTAACGAGTTGAAAAACACCAGGAGACCAGGAGACCAGGAAGCGGCTGCACACATTTTATAGAACGAGGTTCAGAGCACAGGACACAGAAGGCAGATTCTCTTTAAGATTCTCGATTAAAGATATTGTTTCCTGGCCTGTGTGGGTGGAATGAGATGAACCATATCCTTCCCTTGTTTGTGGGGGTGGATGGGATAAGCACATTCGGTTTCAATTAATTTAACTGATGTTTATAAGCTTTAAATTTCCTTTTTTGATTGGTTAGGAGACGCTTGGGCGTTTAGGCATGGATTTCAATTTACCCTTGATGGGGTGTCCTTTTGTGTTGTGTATACCAAGTGGTTATATATTTTGATTTTCTTATGAAGAGTTTATGTTATTGGCGGCCTGAGCTTTTGAGGTTATTTGTCTCGAGCACTGATTTCTTACCGTACTAGTCACTACTTCGCCACCAAGGAAGCAAAGTTATTCAATTTTCGAAATCGAGTTTATTTATTTTGGTCAAAACTTACCACTGCTTGCTTACTAAGGCCGTCGATATTTCCAGTCCTTGGGCTACTTATTTGACTTTCCCCACATTCCACTTGACGTACTGGAAATCTAGAAGGGATTTGGAAGTAATTCGTGTGAATGTGGGGATTGTAGAACGTCTGTGAAGCGTTATTTCTTTAATTCACAGAATATAACGAGTTTCGTGCCAAATAACGAGTTTTACTTCATTGTCTCAATAAGGAAAAAAATGACTCTCTTGCGGCTCAACTAGCTCCATATGTTCCATACAAAAGACGAACCTACCCCGGTTAAGAACTATCGAGCTATTTGATCCTGTCCATTATAATGTCTGAACGTCTAAGGCCGTTTGGCATCGCATTAATCGGAACACACCAGTGCGGCTTCCAGCCCGGCAAATCGACTATAGACTAAATTTTCAAATCGATACACACCACCGTTTAATCAAATTTAAAACCGTATACGAAAGCAGTAATTGCGAAGGACTTTTCGATGCGATGGACAAATTACCAAGACGCGATGCACCGTGCCGTTTTGTTCGAGGACCTCTGAACCATTCAAAACCTACACCAATTACGCGCTGTCGTGCCACTTCTTCAATACTGTACTGGAGAGGATATTGCGGAGAGCAGAGAGCAAATTAGTACAATTGCTAGAATATGCTGGTAACATCGATATCATGACCCGTTCCTAGCGAGCCATTGTATTGGCATTCACGAGCTGGTCTTAAAGTAAACGAGAATAAAACAAGATGTATATGTGCCCTCGACAAAGGATCGATCTGTGAATCACCCCCGTAAAAATGTAACAATCGATGGCTACAATTTTGAGGCAGTTAAGGATTTTGTGAACCACTTGGGAAAACGTGAACTTTATGAATGACACCTTGATGAAGATTCGACGCAGAATCACCTTCGACGCGGCCGGTATGACGAAGCAACTAGAGTCGAAACTCGTAACTCGAAGGACCTTGATAATGCTCTACAAGAAGCTTACCCTTACTTTTATACAGAGTCGTGTACCGGTCGATAATAAAAAGGAAAACACTGCGACGAATGCTCCTATGTGTTCCCCTGTCTGTGCTCCTGTCTTTGAGGAAGGTAAATGAAGGAGACGACGCAGCGGCGACCTCTACATGTGTACTCAAACGTGGATGTATTCCGGGAGGCAAAAAACCGATGACTACAATGGCTTGGCCACATTGCACGAATAAACAACTACGCTCCGGCTAAGAGATTCTTCGAATCCCAATCTCCGAGTTGGAGAAGGAGAGGCGGATCGAACCTCCGGTATAGAGAAACTTCGGTGATCGGAGACTCTAGAGAACGTGGCCTTGATAACTGGAAGCATGGCCTAGACTGCCAGGAATGGAAGGCAACTAGAGCTCAGGCAGTGTTCCATAATGGATCGCTGGACTGATAAATAAGTAAATACTAGGATTCCCTTCGGTCACGCTTGTTTCTTGGAATTCTATCACAATATTCAACTCTCTGCCGACATGACGCTTACTTACAGCAACTTTGTGTATGAAAGAGAGCTTTAAAGAATGACTGCAGTAACTTGCAGAAGTTAAAGATATGCAGTTCAACATGCGTCAGCTTGTATACTTTAAGAATGCTTAAAGTACAATCAAATCATTTATGAATTGAACTCGACTTCGTTCATATGGCCACCGCGGACAAGACACAATTTTCAACGACATGGCCACACATTGCGGCGGAAACGGCACCTATTTCGAGTTTAATATTGACTCTGAGATCTCCAAGCGTAATCGGCTTGTTGGCATAAACCAGTGACTAAACGTACCCCCACAGTAAATAGTTAAGCGGCGTCAAATGGCACAAACGACGCCGCCAATCGCATGACCCATTTCTTGAAAGAACACCCTCATTATACTTATTCTTCAATAAAGCGATAGTAACGTATACTGGTGTACTGTGTGGCACTTACCTGTTGAAGCCACATCTCGCCAAAGTTCAAATCTTCCAATTCCGGCCAAAAATATTCTGAAAGCATGTCGCAATAAAGCTGAAGTAACGTGATGGTATGCTAGATGCTCCGTCAAGGTCGGGAACGAACTCACCGAGACCTTCAATGTCAAAAAAGGTTTTAGACAAGGCGACGCACTGTCATGTGACTTTTTTAACATCATTCTTGAGAAGATCGTGCGTAACTCACAGGTCAACACCAGAGGTACGATCTTCCAAAAGTCAGCTCAATTGCTATCTTACGCCGACGACATTGACGTGATTGGTCGAACACAGCGAGCCGTCAATGATGCGTTTGCTGGCATTGAAGCGGAAGCGGCTAAAATGGGTCTGGTGGTAAATGAGGGCAAAACGAAGTACATGCTGTCATCAAGGAAGGACACACAACATCGGCGTCTCGGACAGAGCGTCACACTAGGCATCAGAAACTTCGAGGTAGTCAAGGACTTCGTCTACCTCGGCTCCGCAGTAAACAGGGACAATAACACCAGTACCGATATCAAACTCTTGCCAATCGCTGTTTCTTTGGGCTCAAGAGGCAATTGAGTAATAAAGTCCTCTCTCGAAAGACTAAGATTGCTTTATATAACACCTTGATCATCCCAGTCCTACTTTATGGCGCGGAAACTTGGACACTACTAAAAGCGGATGAGGATGCCCTTGGTCTCTTCGAGAGAAAAGTTCTGCGTGCGATTTTTGGTCCTGTTTGCGTTGATGGCATCTGGAGGAGAAGATTGAACGACGAACTCTATGGGCTGCACAGCGACAGGCGCCTAGTTAAGCGTCTACGGATACAACGCTTAAGATGTCTAGGCCATGTAGAGCGTATGGATACCACAGCTCCGGCCCGAAAAGCCTTCGAATCTGAGCCATTGGGACAACGCAACGGAGGGCGGCCCAGACTAAGGTGGCGCACACAAGTGGAGAAGAACCTCAACCAACTTGGAGTGCGCAACTGGCGGCAGCTGACGAAAGACCGTGCTAGCTATAGAGGCATGTTGGTTGAGACCCAGGTCCACTCCGGACTGTAGCGCCACAAGAAGAAGAAGAGCGTGACGATATTTATCGTCCGGGAAACAATATGGCCCAATAACTCGGCATGAATTTTTTTTATAATTGGCGCGCACTAAAGGGATTACTTAGTACCCTTGAGTGACCGGAATTAAGCCACAGCACGGGCCGAAGGCATAGAGAAACAGGTGGAAAGGAGGTACTACCGGTGCACATTGGTTTTAAATGCCTGTGGATTGTAATGAGGGAGAAAAGCTTAACTCTCTAAGCTTAACTGTATGTCCGAAGGTGGGCTTAAGGATGAACGGGTGAGCATTCCTAGCGAGGCGAGTATTGCGTGTAAATTCTTGAAGGGGAGGAATGCATACTCCGCCGATATGCAAACCGCACCAAGCACTTATTTTTTTGTCCATGAAGCGGAGATTCATACAGCCAATGTGGATTTTCAGCCTACCAAGAACACATATTCTACTCATTGACGAACCCATTAAGCTAAAAATGGGCTACGTCACTGAAGGTGATTTTGATATGAGATTTAGCAGCTTGAAGCATCTTCTTCAGAGCCCAATTGGAGAACGTGCATATGTCGCTTGATGGTCCATCGGCTTTAATTTTTGATTCAGCTTGACCTTGTAGAGGTGTAAATCAAGATCCTTACGTAAAATTCGCCATAATGTAGTCTGAGCGATGCCCAATTCTCGAGAACCCCAAGCAGCTTTGGCCCCCAAGCAGCTGCGATAATTTCAACACTTCGACCAATCTGTTGTCTTACCGACATGGTTACATCGTACAACGAATTTCTAGACTCTTTTTTTTTTTTCATCTTGCTCACTAGGACGAGAATTACGACCGATAATTGAAATTGTAGTGCCACCCAATTTTAGGCCAGTGTGTGCTTACTCACTGAGACAGGTCGGTGAAGGCACAAAATCAAATGAATCGTTCTTAAACGACGACGACTGAGATTTTTAGAAAACTCAAGAAAGGGGGAGCAGTGTGAAGTATAAAAACGTGTAATCCTAGTGCCGGATACGATTTAAACCCTTCTGTTCACAACTTCACAGCTTAAATAGCCTCCAGAAAACTTATTCAATTGGAGTGCAGGACTCACTCACTGTGCATTCTATGATCATCAAACAGAGAAAAATCGATTCCAACCCAATCAAATCTCAAATTACCTCTCCAGTATACTTCATTCGATGCAATTCATAAATTGTATCTGGTAATAGATTCAAAGCATTCAAAGATGTAAGCATCTGATAGCTAATCTGATCGTATCGTCTTCAGAATATGTTTATCTCTCCCACAGATCCGATCGGATGTTATCTTTAGAAGATATCATCGCCTATGAGTGCCTTCAGCTCGTATGTGGTCTAAGCTTCACGTGAATTTATTGACGCTTTTGGACGTCATTTATCCATGCACAACGCGCAAGAGGGTCTTCGAAACGTAAGAGAGGGATGAAGATCTTGTGGAGCCTCATCAAAACGGAATGCAAATACAGGTATTGCCAGAGTTGCGGTACAGCTAAGTTAGAGGCTTGACTTGAGGTAGAGAGCAAGCACAGTTCCATTCCTCTCAACCTTCCCAAACGCATGCCTGTCTCGTTGCGCACTGAGCAACCCAACAATCCAAACTTTCGAGGATGACGTGAAATCAGAATGCGGTTGAAGTGTGTGCGTCAAACCAAAGTATCCGAACGTAGCAGTAATTAACATTCGGACTGCCAATTTGGGAACCACAATCAGTGCATATGACTAATCGTCGTCGGTGATTTATTTGCTATGCGCGTACAGCCCAGCTCGGCGATAATGCACTCGCTTCGGTGCCGCGCAACGACCGACGACGTTGGGGTAAAAATAGCCCACCGCAGCAAATCACGCGTCCCCCTCTGCCCGAGTGTGGCCATGGCATGAGCGGGGGTGGGTAGGTGTATCGTTTTTTGTGTGCCTTGTTTTTTGTTATTCGAGAGGACATTAAACTCCCGCGCATATATGTAAGTCTGAGCATGCAAACAAATGCCGACATTCGTTGGTTGAATGGCCGAGTGCAAGTTTGTTGTTTTTTTTTTTTTTTGTCGTCGTTCTCCCTTTTAATGTGAATCGCACAATGACGATGCGCAATTTGTATCGCTTCTGTCAAATTGATTACAAAACGACTGTCCAGCCGGGTCGATTGAGCGCTCACTTCTGACTGAAGAAACTTTCCACAGAAAGTCGAAGCATCAACCGATGATTGAGGTAAGCCTGCGAGGTAGTGGTTGTGTGTGCGCGCGTGTGTCTGTATCTACTGGATATTCAATATCAGCGGCTTGTTTTGGCTCTAATGAAATTCAGTTTGATTTTACGTATTACTTACGCCGACAATTACGTGCCTGACACTCGACAACAACACATGTACCGTGCGCAGAGAGTTGCGGTTTTCGCGAAGCTTATCGCTGTTACACAACCGCAAATTGACAAACGAAAGTGGCAGATACAAATAGTAAGTTTCCACTTTTACGTTTTGTCTTTCTAGGTCTAAGTCGATAGTGGGAGGCCGCAATTGTGTCGTACTGATTATGTTGTGGTGGATCTACGCAACCCAAGTTAGTTGAGTATAATTTTACTTGTAGAACGCTTAGAATTTGAGTTGGGGCTACTGCTACCTAACACCTGCGATGGCATGGGATGTTCGCCAACCTTGATGGGCCGAATGCGTTAGAGGTTTGGGTTTGATCCCTGAAATTGCCTCTTTCAAGTCGGCATTAAAATGTAAGGCCTCCTCCAAGTATGCCCTAGTCATTGTGGCCTGTAACGCCACCCAATTCTGCATACGCGGAAAGTCCACAGTTCGGATGACGGACAACTCCGCATCTGTCACATCATTGTCAATACTCAAGGACTGCCTGTGAACTTTACTTTGATTTGCATTGCAGATGCATTTTACTCCACACTGAGAAAATGTCCTTTTAGATCTCTGGAACTCCCATGAGGACATTGTTCCCAATCCGATGATCTTCGGCATATTTGTCTGTTCCAAGGTAGAAAGACAACATCTCTGTCTCAAAGCATACATAATTAATGACGGTCTGATGTTACCAGATGCTCTCTACGCTTCACGCCGTAAGCAGATTCTGCCACTTAGACACAACGAAGAAAGTCGTACGCAACTTAATTTCATTTTCGGCCAGCAGCCGCAGTCTCCAAGCAGAAAAATGCAAATATCCCAAGCACCCTCCTCAGGGTAGCTCCTGTCGTGGATCATAATAAATTAATTTGTCGACTGACCATAACTGCGCGTTCAGTAGGCAACCTGTGCCCGTGTCTGTGCCACCCTCTCGACGTTCTCTGCATAATTGAAATTGCAAATCGGCGGTCGGCGAGTGAGAGTGGCATAAGATTGTTTCAGTTTCACTCAGCCACGGACATGCAAGACGCAGACATAGCCGTGGTCTCCGCCGCACCTGTTGACGAGGAAGTCTGCAGCCTGCCTTTACCCTCAAGCGTGCGCACAAATACGTCTCATAAGTTATGACCAATTAATGCAAGCTGAAAGAAGCAGTGTCGTCACGTCTGAGAGCGTAGAGTTATTTGAAATGAAGGGCTGAGTTTGCCGCCGAATGACGTCATTAACCATCCAAATGATTCAATCTTACTCTAATCACCTCCCAGCAGCGTTGACCAGCAATATCATCACTTCTAATCCACTTGTAACCCTTAGAAGATGTAGCTAGTGCCAGCCACTCTCTGGAGGTCATTTGGAATTCCACAAGTCATCATTTCTCTTCGAATCGCCTCACTCAAATACTTCGCCAAGAATCAAAGCCTGCCATCTGACTCATCATCCAAGAATATACAATTCTCCAAAAAACATTCCGAACATTGTGCAACAAAATGGTTGACAAGTTCTTAGCAACCTCATTGTGAAGCCCCGAAGACTTCTCCTAATTTTGTGTTATCAATTATTTCTAAATTATCATTGTACGTGGAGATAAGAGCCGAGACAACACACAAAAAAAATAGGAAATCTGTTTGAGGAGAACGACGAGGCAACACAAAGAAACCGCTTAGAAGCAGACACAGGCGACTATTTGTGACTAGAATGATCTAATTTCGCTTGTTTTTTGCACAAATTTGTTTGTGATTGGAATGACACATATCTTCATATCAACGACTAGAAGATTCCTCGATAATCAAACTTGAGCTAAGCCGCCAGAGCAAAGGTGTCGGAATTGAAATGTTTTTTCAATCGCCACTCGGATATCCAAATCTAGAAGAAAGGTCTTCTTCTTCACTTGAATTTCTTGTTTTAGATGCAAATATAATTTCAGCGACCTAAAGTTACATCTCGAGGTATTTGAAAATGACAGCGGCAATACCTCGAAAAGTGGCACTATGTGAGCAGTGATAAACGACACTTGACTACCGGCCACAGAGTGTATGCACTCGCTCGGATTCCCGAAGGGAGTCAATTGTTAAATTAGTCTCAAGAGAAGCGAATTTGTATCTCTGTTGGTTTTTGCTAGATAAATGTGAACTTTCTATATTTTGCAGCACCATACTTGAGGTCCGAGATTCACTACATACTGGTGTCGTTAACATGGAAGCTGTGATTAGTCTATTCAATCAAGTCTTTTGTGAGCCTGCATAAGATAGATGCGAAACTTTACGCTGCCGCCTTGACTGGTGGGTAGGTGGATCAATCCCTTGCACTTTTGATTTCCAAATTTAAGAAAAAAAACAAAACCTATGCATTTAAAAATTGTTCAGGCCCCAACACTTCCCATTTGTGGCCGCCGCACAGTCGCGTTGCGAGTTATACACTGGAGGTTCCAAGTTCGATTCCCGGGTGGAACATTTCGCACCACCTCTTTCGAGTTCAAACCTCAAAGATCTCGCCATTCGGAGTTGGTGAAAAGTTGTAGGTCCCTTTTACTCGTGAGAGTACAGTAGTACGCACAACACGAGTAGTTGTTGTAGAAGCTAAGCCCTGGTCCCTTGTGGGCTGTAGTGCTGAAATCACTCAAAGGGTAAAAATTGACACCACTCATCTCGCCGTTCGGAGTGTACTTATGATAGCACGCAAAAGCTAGAGAAGCTAAGGTTTGGCCTCTAGAGGGTTGTAGTACCACCCTCTTTGCACTAAGAACTCTTAGAAGTGCGTCAAGGATCCTAACGACGTCATTTCGTTGCTTAGGATGTCTTGCATTGGATTTTAGGATCGGTAAATTTGGCAGGTTTTAACTTCAGAGATAGTACAAGGATTTGTTAAGTTTTATTTTACTTTTCTCGCTCAGATGATGAAATACCTCTCCCACTTAACCCAAAGGAAGAAAAAACCAACTATGGGTCCCTTGCACTAACTTAAGGTAAATAGAACGCACAATAAGATCCATTACTTACGAAGCTAGGTCTTGGTTTCTAGTGTCATTGCGACAAGCTGCGGATGTTGAGGTGTTCCGAATTCATAACCTTCATGAGCACGCTCTGATTTCCATCAATATTCTTTTATTTTCTAAGCCAGCCATTGGTATTATCTTTTCTTTTCATGACCAGCAACTTCTGCATTTCCCCACCTTTGGAGATTCTGATTCTGAATATGAGCACACTTTTTCCTTTGGGGCTACTTGCTACCTCCTTCATTTTGGATTCTTTCAAATAGTAGGAGATGATAATAGGTGTGTTCCCGTACTCGAAACAAACAACACAGAACAGTTCAAATCAACACAAACCAACCCAAACTCTGTTCCCGTACACAGGAAAAATGTTTTTTTATATCAAGAGAGAGAGTTTAATATTTCCCCACCCTGACCATATTAATCCAAGAAATTTTTGTGGGTAGGTTGTTGGTTGTTGGACAAATGTCTGTTTATGCTTCAAACTGTTCCGAAAGGCCTACAAATAGAGATCTTTTAATAGGCAAATGTTATAAGAATTCCTTTTAAGAGTAGAATGGAACAATAGTTTCCAAATAATCCCTTGCGTACGTTCTTTTTGACTTAGGTAAAGGCACAATTGCGAACTAGATTTTATCTTCAATACTCGGTTCGGGTTACGTCTACTTCATGGGTTATCATGTCGAAAATAACTTTTTAGCAGTCTTCTTTTAAGTCTTTCATTAATTTCTGCCGCTTATAGGACTTAGGATAAATCTAACAAATGTATACAACATTTCATTTTTGACATTTCATAAATGACATAATTTACACATTTGGTTTAGAAGCGTTCTCGTACTTTGCCTATCTCTGAGAGAGTTACGATCGCACTCCTGAACAAATGGCAGATTTCAGAATTGAATTTGGTGCAGAACATTACCGAAACACAACTAATTTTAAGTCAGTGGCAGATAACCATATCCATAACCTCAAAGCTGTCCATGTGAAGACATTTATTGAGAATTGCTAGTGAATTTGATGTCGTTCGTCGCTCTCCAGAAATTTGTATAACTCCATGAGAACGCATTCTTTCCAATCGTCTTTTTTGGTCAACATGTTCATTCACTTCTTGAAACAAATTCAACAATATTTTTCGACATGTTTTTAAAACAAAGGGATGTCGCCGTAGCGGAGTTTGCAGACGAAGATTCAATTCCGGGACTACTGACAGCCTTACTCGAGTTGCTGACAAGACTTAAAAACTGTTAACTATCAATGAAAAATATGTCGGAAATAAACTGTAGGTCTTCTGAGACACGTACAACACAAGCAATTTTCGAAGAAGCTCGTCTTTGGCCCCTTGTAGCCTGTAGAGCCAGTCAATTTTTTGTGTTTTCTAAATCTAGTACTGTCATTGATTATTGTTAATACAAGGATAAACTTTCAGGCGAAAAATGTGTTCCATAATATCATTAACGTAAACCTAAGTACTTTTTACCTATGGCGCTTTAAAACTACGCTTCTTCTAGGGGACAATGTCTTAACCTTCTGCTTAAACGTTGGAAATAATGCATTCGAGATCGTTTCTCGTTTTTAAAGAATAAACTAGATTTGTTACGAAAAAATCGATGTGCTTTCCTCATGAACAGAAAACGAAAAAGAAGGCGTGCGAAATGGAAAAAAACAAACTCTTTACATAATTATTTTCAAAATATTCCCATTCCACAGAAAAGAAGTCATTGCTTCGCTTGTTTGCCCCAACTGATGGCGTTGTCCGCTCCACAGAAAGTCGTTCCTTACATCATCACGCATTTCTCATAAACAACAATCACTGGCAGAGTTCCCCTTTCGTCAACTCCATCCCGAAACCAATTCGTTCTCAAAGAAAAAAATTAAACTCTAATAAAATCGAATTAAGTTTTGTATTTTAATAGCACTTGAGGGTGCACTCAACAAACCGCGCGCCGTCAACCAGACCGCCATCAGAGAATGTGCGACAGGCTTCCTGTATGTTGCATTCAATTTCTTCATATGCATGCATCAACTTGAATTCGGCTGTAGTGGAGCAAAGGATTACATCTTGCCGCTCATACTGTCGATGGGAAGACCCGTGTACAATCTGTCGTGTTCCCATTCTCATAAGGAAGAGGCGAATGGGTAAGAATCCATAACCTATCGTCAGTTCCTGTGGGAAATATTCGGATGACTGAGAGAGAGAAGAGTTTTTTTATTGAAAATTTGATCCTACCCACACGCACACAACACAGTGACTGATGAACCGCAGACGGTAATCACTCACACAATCACAAGCGCAACCTAACCACCAAAAGAAGGAAGTCTGGAATAAGGAGAGAAAACAGGGAATGAAAAAAAAGATGAACGAGGGTGAGAGAGGCTAGGAACCGTCTTCTTCTCCGCCGCTTATTCGCCCTCTTCGTTAATACGCTTCCTGCCCTTCGCGAGCCCTTTCACTTACCATTGAAATGGATCTTGGGTCTGGTACCGAACTGACTCTGACTCTGACGCTGCCGCCACCACCGCCGCCGATCCTACCGGTGGGAAAGAGAGCGAAGGACTGTGCGATTCGGGACTTTTTTGTTACCGTGGGAAATTTGTCTTTTCACAATTTCATGTCTCACACTTGCGGCGAGACGATCTCTTCGTCTTCAGTCGGCCTACAATGCGTCGTAAGGGGAGCGAGGTAAAAGCAGGGACGTCTCCAGCAACTTCACGAAAATCAGCTTAATTATCCTGCGTACTTTCTCGTGCCAAAATCGGTTGGCATGATAGCGTTGATGATCAGGCTTCACGCCTGTTGGCAACTGCAAAATGTGCTTCTGGTGAAGGGACTGCTTTCTTATTTGCCTGCTGTCACTTATTGCATCGCTGTTTGGTGGAGCTCTTACGTCAGTCAGATTCACATTTAGCGGGAGTGTGTGTGTGTGTGTGGTGCTGTGCGGGATTATCAGCGGTTGTGACGGTGGTGAATCAATATTTCGACCAGACCACCGACGACTGTGCATGGATGTTCGTCTTAGAAGATGTATGGACAGATGTAGAGAAAAAAAGTTGAAAGGTTTTTTTTTTTAAATCTCGAAATCGAGGCCTGGGCGCATCTACCCACACGCCACCGGGCACTGGGCACAGACCAGACAACAGAAGCGTAATTCCACATTCTTTTGTGATGACCAACTGCCACTGACTCGAATAGGGAGATTTGTTTTTGAGATTGAGGCAACATTTTGGTTTAATAATTTCAAGCTCTTTGATATCTCCCGTGTAAAGAGGTTCAATTTTCGATAACTTTTTCCAACATTTGTGGTCGTATATCGGCAATGTTCAATCCTTTTAAACTTATCGGCGTAGACTAGCGACGTGACGTATCCCCACAGAAAATAGTCAAGCTGCGTTAAATCGCACAATCTTAGAGGCCAATTTATAAGTCCGTGACGTGAAACTATGTATGCGGTTGCTAAACGTTTCCTTCATTAAATCAATTTTGCACAAGCTGTGTGACATGTTGTGCCGTCACGTTAAAACAGCTCCTGCACACTACGGTTGTTCAATAAATGAGCGAAAATCTCAGTATTCATGGCTCTAAAGCAGCCACAATTGCCTGTTTCGTTCTGGTCAGCACCGTTTCTGTAAAAGTACGGACCAATTACTCTTTGTTCCTTTTCAGAGGCATAGAACTTTCACTTGGCATTACGGTTTTAACTATCGGGCATTTTGACTGCTGTCAAGTGATTGATTTTTAGTTTGGCTTGGCAACATGAATATACTGACGTCTGAACAACTCTTCCAAATTTTGCAAATTTGCCCCAAAACAACATTGCGTTGCTATACGTCAAAAGCCATAACTGCCATATTTGGAGTGATGGCAGTCCTCATGTGTATGTTGAAGCACCGTTACATCGACAAAAACTGACTGTTTTGTGCGCTTTATGGATTGGGGGAATAATTTCAGGAATCTGGAGGGAGATCGAGCTAGCTGGAAATGCATGTTAGTTGAGCGCCAGTAAAAGAAGAAGAAGAAGGAAAAATGTGGTCCTTCTTCTTCTTCTTATTCGTCTTGTGGCGCTACAGTCCGGGGTGGATCTGGGCCTCAACAAACATGTCTCTTCAGCTAGCACGATCTCTCGCCAGCTGCCTCCAATTGCGCACTCCAAGTTGGCTGAGGTGCTTCTCGACATGTGTGCGCCATCTCAATCTAGGCCGTTCTCTGTTGCGTTGTCCCAATGGATCGGACTCAAAGTCTTTTCAGGCCGAAGCGTTGTCCCAATGGATCGGACTCAAAGTCTTTTCAGGCCGAAGCGGTGGTGTCTATACGCTCTACACAACCTAGCCATCTCAAGCGTTAAATCCGAAGACGCTTGACCAGGCGCATGTCGCTGTACAGCCCATAGAGTCCGTCGTTAAGTCTCCTCCTCCAGGTGCCAATAACGCAAACAGGATCAAAAATCGCACGCAAGACTTTTCTCTCGAAAAGACTTAGGGCTTCTTCATCGCTTTTAGAAACGCCCAGGTTTCCGCGCCCTAGAAGCCACTGAACTTTGGTCCTTGCTACTTTAAAACAATGCTGGTCAGAACGTTACAGTCAATGATGACCGATAAAGAGCCGTGATAACAGGCTTTTTTGTTCCTCAATTGAACAACCGTGATCTGCAAAAGCTGTTTCAACAAGACGGCGCAACAAGTCACACAGCTCGTGCCACAAAACTCCCGATGGACTTCATGACGAAAACGTTAAGTATTTAAGCATCTTCTTCATTTTGTCAAAAACTTTAGTTGGTGCCAAAGAGTCCATGTGATGATACGCAAGGTTACAAAATAAGCTGCCCCTAGAGGCGTTGACTTCATTGTCAAATACTCATTTTATCTGCGATCTGTGTCTTCGCAACAGCGATAGAAAGTATGCAATGCAATCTAACAAATGAGGTGAAGATTGGTGGCAGGAAAACGCTGACATCTTATGTTCTCACAGAGCAAATCTTATTGACTTCGTGATATCGAGCGAGTTTTCCATATTTGTTGAGTGAAACGAACGCCGACTACGCTTTAGTCACAAAAAGTTGACTTGAATTTTTCTCTCACGTTCATCTCCAAATCCAGCAGTTCTTAATTCCTAAACTTTGTTCTTATAAACAAGGCAAGAACAAAGTGAAGAAATTGCAAAATTGAAGTTGAATTTTTAAAAAATGCGGCGCGGAAAACACTGGGAGCGTTGCTAAAAGAGTCACTTTCTAGTTTTTCGAATTCTATTCCCTCTAATCCCTGACCCGCCATTGCCCCAACCAATCCTATTCTGTTTTGCTGTTTGCAAGTTTTATTTTTCTAGATCTAGTCGAATCAAATGCTTAAACTGAAAAACCGGAAATGATTGAGAAATCAAATAAATGCCTACACAAAACCACCTGATGGCATCTTTAAATTTTGTCAAAAGATTAAGTGTTAGTTCCACCCTAGACCATCACTAAAATTTCTTAAACTGTTGGCCCGAACTATACATTCGTACGTACAGTAAAAACGTTTACGTTTCACAATCAATCTCAGACCGCAGAATCAATAATGCCCATCAATGCCGCCACAATTTAAAACGAAAACCAATCAAATCAATAAGACAATAAATTATTCAAATTCTACAAATTCCCCTTCACTCATCCTCACTGTGGGTAGATTAAATCAAAACTTTGTACTGCTTAATCAATATTCATGTGACTTACTTTTATCATACCCCTCCCCCGCCGCCGCCGCCGCCACCAATAGGCAGCAGCAATTGCCACCGTCACTCTCACACACGCCTGACACTCGTACATGCTTAACGCCCTGCATCCCCCTCCCCCGCAAAAGATAAAAAAATACAAAAACAAAATTTGAACATTTTTTGTTGTTTTATCTTTTGGACTATTAAAACGTCTCGGAGTCAAGGTAACTCAAAATCCACCGATGGAATGGAAAATATTTGGAAATCATCAGGCAACCTCGATGGTACCTGGGTAACGACCAAAAGCAAGTACACAAGCATACGTATGTACACATGTGATTGCTCAGATATGTGGATGAGTGCGGAGAGATAACAACGCCTTGGCACTGTCTCTCTCCGATTTCGAAACACCGACCCGGGAGATGGAGCCGTAAATTATGTTTGTGTTTGCATGAACTTGGGAATCGCAGCGCTGACGGCTTTATCAAACGAGAAACGAACCGAAAAAACGATCCAAGCTTATCGCAGATACCCGCCGCTTCTGTGTGGAATTTAATTCTCGATCAAGCCGAACAAACCTTGAAAAACATTCGAGAACATAAATTAAAATTTATTCCAGAATTTGATTTTATCACGCTCATGTTCCCCACCGCGCCCCGAGCGGCCGACAGCTCTAACGATTAGGGAGATAATTAACAAATAATTACTGTGACGTATGTGCAACCAAACGCGCACAACACGACAATGGGGACGCGAGCTGCTCGTACTCGTACCACCGCACTTCACCAGTGATAGCGATAACAAATCCGTGTACAGTACACTATCAGCAAGCGAATGGTAACAAGGGTGAAACGTCGCTCGTCGTTAGACGAAACCGACGAACAAAACCACAAAATAGATACGCAGATATGAACTTTGCAGTGGTTTAGCTGAACGGGGTGATGTGTTCCCTTGCTCTGATATTACTTTGTCACGGCGGCGGGACAGTCTTTTGAAGCACTGATTGCAAGCTCTGTGCCGATCCTAAGCATCAGCCAATGAAACTAAGCTCAGCCTTAAGTATAACTGCAACTTACTTGGAAAAATAGGAAAAATGCGTCGCGAATTCCGTAGAAATCGTTTGATTTGAAATTATTCCAAGAAATGTTTTTCCGAATGCACATGAGAGGAATAACAACAGAGCTTGCACTCGCAGTTGTCATCACGATGACGCAACCATCGCTTATAAGAACAAATCCATTTGCTATCAATCACAAAGACAGACGATAAAAGAGAGGCAGAGAAATCCAGGATTTGCTTTCTGATGCACTGGATACGACAAAATCATCGGAAGGAGCACTGAAGAAGCACTGAAGTTGATTTTGGAACAGAGAGAGGAGTGGTTTACATTGGCTTTGTCAACTTTCAGAATTTCATCAATGTCAGCATTTTTCAAAGCAACTTTTGACGGGTTCGTCAAAACAAGGCAGTTCACAGCTACAAAAAAACTCAATTGGATGGCGATATAATCCACAGAGGCCCATAGAACTCAACTGTGTCAGGAATGGCCAGTACCAATGTATTTTGCGAAAAGCGCCGCTAAAATAAATGATAAGCAGGAAAGAGAAGAACTTACCACTAGGCAGCAGAGGTACTGGTACTGTCTATCTCGGCTCCACGGCAATTAGTCAGCTCTAGCCAATCGCTGCTTCTTTGGGCTCAAAAGGGTAATATAGTAGTAGAACCCTCTCTCAAAGGACTAAACTGGCTTTGTAAAGCAGCTTCATCATCCCAGCCTTTCTTTACGGCGCAGAAATTCAAACTTGGTCTAGAAGCGGTTGAGGAAGCCCTTATTCTTTTCCAGAGAAAAATTCTACGTGCGATTTTTGGATCAACGACGAACTTTATAGGCTATCCGGGGGCGAGTGCCTGAATACAAGATGGCTAGGTCATGCAGAGCATATACACCACCGTTCCGGCCCAAAAAGACTTCGAATCCGAGCCATTGGAACAACGCAATAGAAGACTGAATAGATAGAGATGGTGCACACAAGTGGAGAAGGACTTCAACCAACTTGGAGTGCGCAAGTGGAGGCAGCTTGCGAGTAATCGTGCTTGACGGGACAAGAAGATTGAGACCCAGAGCCACCTCTGACTGTAGCGCCATGGAAAGAAAAAGAAGAAGGAAAAATAAAGAAGTGAATGTCATCCATTGAGATGTCAGGATGGTGACTAGTGAACTCGCGCAGACTCAGAGGTGTCAGCTTACTCTTTATTTCAACTTCCGATCTTTCAGAAGAAATATCGTCCCACTTTATCCACACCTGCAGGACAGTTGCGCAGAAGGTGGAAGGAAGATTTGTTCTTCACTCTATTTATACATCTGCTGTCGTTCCATGGAGGGTCTAGTCTTGTGCCGTGTCTATATACCACGCAATGCCTCGTAAGGACACCTCATTTACTTTTGGTCAGGTTGAGAGTAACTGTGGCTATCCTAACTCCCCATTCATTTCTATTTCTTTCTTCATATTTAAAAGTTTTGCTGATCTCTAGCATTGGAATGATTTTCTTCAAGCTCTAAGTTATCAACTTGCAGGGATTATTGCCGGTATCCCATCTGACAAGGAGCAATCAATACCAAGTCTGTGTGTGAAAGTCCTGCATCCGATAAATCCAGAAAAGACATCTTGGCAAGCAGAACTGAATTGGGTAACCAATGTTGCTTTCACTTACTTATCAGCTAACTAGCTGACAAAATTTCTGGAAAATAAACTACAGAACGGGGGCTTCGCACACTCATAGTAGATCTTATGATCTTGTGAGGGGGGTAGGTGTGCTTGGAAGAAGCCACAACCATGTACGATGTACAAGGACTATCAAGAGACGCCCATCGATGGCTTAGCCTATAATCTACAGCTAAGAGAGTCTTGGAATGCCAGTTTCCTACTATGTTAATGGCTAGAAGACCGAATCCACAGTGTGAGGGGATGTGATCGGAGACTCACGAATTCAAGAAACACCCACTGGGCCGTCAAAGGCAAACTGAACGCTGGCTGACCTGGCAAGAACGAGGATTTTTAATTCCCAATATGTTGGAGGTAAATATTGGCTGAATTCTTCTCCTCCCTCTCAGCCGTCTGTTGTGAATTAGTAAATCTCCCCTAACCACTTAGACTTCAAATTAGCAAGTGCAAATATGTTTGTTTCACTGAGAGTTAGAACTAGCCAAAGACACTGGGGTATGACAGTACTGGCAAATCATAAACCACAAAATATGGTTTGTAAGACTCCTCCTCTAATCATGCGACCTATACATGATGCCACCGCCTGTGACAAGATTAAAAAATCTAAATTCCAAATTTTCCGTATTCTTCACAAAAAGATTGTTAAAACCCATAAACACGTCAAACACTTAAATTTTCGGAAAACAAAAAAAATTCCCACCGACGCGACAGACCTCAATGGAAATACCAAAATCGAAATCAATACGTCAACGCGGCCGATGTCAAACATGACATTTACCCAACAATTGTGACATTCAACACGGCATACCAGTGGTGCGCTCAATCAGCACTCCATCGTTGTCCCCGTTCGGCCGGTCGAGTTTGTGAGATGCAGTGCACTCGCACTCATACTCCCGAGCCCGCATCAATCGGGAATTGGTGTCTCTATTTGATGGCCAACGCTGTGGCCTATGGCAGGATCGCCACCAATATCAGAGCTTGCAAAATGATTTATTAGCCTGAAAGGCAATCTCCATACAATGCGATCGTCCAGCTTGGATGTCGGCCATGTAAACAAATGTCGAACCGAAGCGGGGGTGAAGCCACAGTAATGATCATTGATCTCTGGTGCCACATTTGGTGATTAGGACAAATCGTGGCGAAGTGGCTCCGGAGACTCTTGAACACATTGCTTGGCTGGCTGAAGGCACGCATGCGCGCCTGGGAATTTTCACAAGTACTGCACTGGGACTGCAATGTGCACACGGGCGAGGGCTATTGGTGCCTCCGGAGCGACAGCATGTTGTGCTGTTGAGGTTGACAAACGTCGTGGTATTTCGTTATCGTTGTCGCCGATTCGTTGGGTGCGACGACGACATTGCGTCGGTTTTAAAGTATTTTTTTTTTCTTCCGCAGTTTTGTCATTTTTTTCCTGTGGCCCGGGGGAGGTGATTTACAAAAAATTTGTGCTTTTTGTGATTTTTTCATATTTCTCGAGAGAATATTTCACTGGAACTGGGTTGGGTACACGAATGCTGTTTTGATTTTCATTTTTGCTTATGGACTTGGCTTCACTTGAAGTTGGCTGCGAGTATGAGGTGCTGCGGACTTCCTCGGTGTGGGAGACTATTCAATTTGCATATTCAACAGCACATAAGAACCAATTAAGTGTGTGGGTCACTTGTACTGTGGGAAACTAGGCTTTCGTTGTTTTTCTATCCGGCATTGTTGACATTAAGACGCATAATTTTTTGGCACTTACACATTCCATACCCGGATATATTTGTATTTAGATAGGATAGGATAGGGAGAATTTATTCTACGAAGGACTCCAGGTTTTCCAGAATTCACCCACTTACAAATCGATTCTTGCAAATATCTATTGTAGAGAAATTTACAAACGAAACCTTCAAGAAGTGTATTTGGGTAACATTTGTTTGGAAATATGAAGGAATTATATACTCAGTCTAAAAAAATGTGGAGTTAGAGAAACAAAAATATTATAGCACCATTCTTCTTTCTAGCAATTTCTGTAAAAGGAAAGGGAAAAGCTGATTCATGGTATTGCTTAAATCAGTTTCATTCGATCCCTGAAGTTCAGCAAATAGTCATAGTTAGTCAGCTAAGTTTAAGCCTTTTTTGCTCAGATTTTTTGAATGGAAAACCCAGTTTCGTTACCTTGTAAGTCTTTTATAAAAAAAAAGTTGCTAAACGAACCTCCTCTTAATTCATAGCAATTTATATAAAACATGTTATTGGACGACAGAACTACCTCAATTTGACGTTATATGGTAGTTAGTCTTATTATCCTCCAATAACACATGTACATACACATACATATGTGGCCGCCGTGCCGTAGTAGGTAAGTTGGACAACCCAGGTTCGATTCCTGGACTAGACGTTCTTCCACTCTTTTTCGAGTTGCTGATAACTTTCTATGAATGGTTTTTCAAATTTCACCTTTTGGAGTCTGTAATGGCTTTTACGTTCCCATTGCTCATGAGAGAAGCAAAGCCCTGATGCCTTTTTAGACTGTCAATAGATCGCAAGAAGTGGTTAGGTTGATGGAAGTTATGTACATTGTTAGGTTAGTCTGAATGCAGATCTTACACTCAAGTCTTTATTAGTCTGACCTGTTCTAGCCGATAGCCATAAAATTATTATCTAACTGAGACGCAATTTACTTTTGCGTTAAACATCTTTTGGCAATGAAAGAATCAGGTTATTGACATCCAAATGTTCTCTAAAACAGGTTTAATGCCCAATATCTCCCAAAACTGAACTTTCCTATTTGGCTCCTGAACTCTCTAGCTCTAGCACTCTCGACGACGAATTTTTACGTTTTGGAATTTTGCATGGAAGTTGTACATTTTGGAACGCCGTATCTGGATCGCGTATGCTGCTTGTGGATCGGAAATTCAGACCACCAGTTGAGGGAGCGAGAGATAGCTGAGACGGTGGGCATCTTCAAAACGATCATACCCTGCATGAGATGCTGACCATGCGAAAGCTGTGTGCGCGATGGCTGCTGCGTTCACTTCAGACAACGAGCACAACCATGAGATCACTTAAGGGCAAGACTTTCTACGGCATTTTGTGAACATTGGATCTAATGGTATACACCAGAGTCCATGGAATGGTCCAAGCAGTAGGACTCCATTCGGCAAACGCTCTTTGAAGACGGCAAAAGGTGGTGGTTGTGATTCTCAAGGCATTATAAAATCAATGTAACCGACTTAATGTGGTCGCCGTGGCGCAGTGGTAAGTGCATCGACTGGGCGCAGAAAGTCTTTGTTCGATTCCCGGACGGGACACCTAGCACTTTTTCACGGCACCACCTCTTTCGAGTTGCTGACAACACTCAAAGAGTATTAATTGTCTATGGAAAGCTTCTCAAATCTCGCCGTTCGGAATCGGCAAAAAACTGTAGGTCCCTTCTACTCGTGAAGAACAATAGCATGCACAACACGAGTAGTTGTTGTAGAAGCTAGGCCCTGGTCCGTTATGGGCTGTAGTGCCAATCAATTATTATTATTATTATTATTATTAACCGACTTAATGCAGAACAGGAATGCAAGTCCTCCCTTAATCGCTAAGACTTGTCTGGGTCAAGATTGCAGATGAACTTACAAGGTTCTAAAGAGGCATTCGTTGGGCCCGAAACCACCTTGGGACTACCCGCTTCCTTGGTTAGGGCTTCCGTCTACGGATGGGTCTCCCAACAGCACAACCAGAGATTGCATGACTCTCCAGGATGCAGGCTTACCAAGTGCATGCTACCGAACGTCAGCAAGAAACCCGCGGCTTTTCTGTTATCTCTAGACAGAAAAGAGTACAGAAAACTTGTCGGCGTATAAACGGGACAGTTCACCTTAAGTATAATTGGGCTTATTGTAGACACCCTTTGCGACGGCTGTGGACAAGGTGAAGACAGTTCAGAGCACGTTCTCTGTCAATGTTCCGCCTTTGCTCGGATCAGGTGGCAGCTGTTTGGCGCTGATGTGGTGGGAGCTGAGAACTTAAGCTCTTTATCACAGAAGCGCCTGCTGGTCTTTCTTTGGAAAACCAGAAAACTACAGTAAATGAAGGTTTCTGCCTGGTAGAACAATGAATCAGCTTTTGAGTCTGAGTGCTTCAGTGCAGTGCTTCTCAACCTCCAACAAAAAAAAAAAACAGAACAGTCACAGGGCTGCACGATGTCAAATTATGGGGCCGAAAACCAACCAAATTAACGGAAGAGAAAAGTGACCTTCCACCGATACAATACGCTGGCCCACACCTTAGCAGCAGTCAGATTTGAATTAGGCTATGAAAAATGTGCGAACCCATTTTTTTCAAGCTTGAAAAGGTTACTTGATCGAGATATATATATATAATAGGTCTCCCCTCGCATGTACATTTTCCATGTGTTTTTACAACACCGACAAACTGTTTTAAAAATACAATTTTGTTAATTTCACCACAATTACTTACAGTAGCTCCTCGGGTACATGCTCAGCAACTTTTTACATGCAAGCAGTGCCTTAGGTCGATTTTCAGTAAAATGAAGGTTGGACCATGATATACATTTGTTGGTACCACGTGGAATTCGCGTATTAATAGACGCCTACCACCTACTTCCAGCATCAAAATCACCTTCCTAGCTTCTATCGTGTAGTTCGTTGACATTGAGCCGGTGAATAGCTCCCTATTCCCTGCTGTCGATTTCACTTAAACCTAGTATCTTGTCCCATGTCTCATATTCTAACAGATTTTTTTTTAAATCACTTCGCAGCTAATCGAAGTAAGGAAATCCAACCCTCAAAAACCTTCACATTTAACTGCCATCCACAGAGTTCCTAAAAGAAATTTCAATTTCTAAACACTTCCCGCGTTCACCGTCAGTGAAGTTGAGCATTACTCACTTTGCGCGCCATTT
This sequence comes from Eristalinus sepulchralis, assembly GCA_944738645.1. Classification (NCBI taxonomy): domain Eukaryota; kingdom Metazoa; phylum Arthropoda; class Insecta; order Diptera; family Syrphidae; genus Eristalinus; species Eristalinus sepulchralis. Next base: position 29,972,454 of record OX122885.1, on the reverse strand, counting down.
CGAAATCACATAACCTCATTGTCTTATCTGTGGGCTGGCACGATAAACAAATTTTCGACTTGCCCCTCGGCCAGCAAATAAAATAGAGAGGCAAAAAAGCGCTCATATCTCGGAGCCCAACTACCGAAATGTGTCCATGTAACACTTTTCCCCACCGCACACCATCGCACAAGTCGCACACACACACTCAGGCTTTGCCACATAACCTCTTAAGGCACATACGTGTATTAGCCTCCTCTACCTCAAGCAGCCACCTGCGAAATCGCATCCCACATTCAAGTCAAAAACAATTCATCAATTCAATTTCTTCATTTCTTGGCAGCGCCGAAACGGATTCGAATTTATCCAAGCAAGCGCTCTGTACAGCCGAAGAAGAAGAAGATGCTCGCGAAACTTTGTTTCTTTCTTTCCTCAGCTACGTGTCGTTCATATTATCATCGCCGTGTAGTCACCGTCATCGTAATCATCGCCGTCATGATCATCTCATTGCACAGCCTCGTAATCACAGTTCGGTTCGAATGCGGTGGGCAGCGGCGGCGCTGGCGGGTGGTCCGCGAGGCGGATGAATGAAGAAGAGGGTTAGGAAGGCGAAAAAACAAAACAAGACAAAGCAAACAGAGGAGAAAAAAACAACTAAACGAAAATAATAACAATACGGTCCGTTTTTGTATGTATGTCAGTGCATCAAACACATAACCAATTAGAAAGTACAGAGAATTGAGTGAGATACAAACGTATCTAATGTGTTGGATTCGTATCTACTGCGGCTGCTGGTGATCCAAAACGAAAGGAAATTATATGAGATGCTACTTTCGCGAGCAAACAAACCCACCGACCGACCGCACACACCAGCTACCGCCGCGCCGCCGCCGCGCTGGGTATCGCCTAACCCGTGCTGCCCTCTCTGCTTCTGATGATTCCGCTCTGACTCGCCGTCACTTGCAGCATGGATCAACAAAAGATCTACGTACGTGATTTGGTTACTCGATCGGGAACGAAATTTTACAGCAGCTTCGCCGTTGGCCACCATTGCCGGGAGTGAGGTGGTGGGTGTTTGTCTTATTTTCGGGGCGAAAAGTTGAATGAATTCGTCGCGCTTAAGTTTTGTTTTCATTTGCAGTCTCTTTCTCCTTCGGACGTGGCCATGTCAAGTCGTCGCCGCCGAGTCGATACATAGTCATGTCCATAACTCACCCACACTTTCCTCCGGATCTAACTGATTACCTATGCAGATGTGTGTACGTTGTCGGCGAGGGGCGAGTGTGTGTGGTTGTTGGACGAATTGTTTCTCCAGTGGAAGCTCCAACATGACTGAATATGTTAATTGAGCACGCAACCGCCCGCGTCCTCGTCTTCGTCATCGTCGTCGTCGGCTCAGATGTGACGGGGGCACTGCTAGGTGTTGTCGGATCCGAGAAATCGTCTTGAACTCAGTTCTAGAACGAAACTTTGAAATAATTGAAGAAATGAATTATTCCATAGCCATCCAGTTAGACCGTTGAGACAGAGAGAAATACAGACACAGAGAGCGAGAGAGGAAGAGACAGACTGGAGTGTAATCAAATGTAAATGTATGTCTCGCACATGTACCAAGTCGGCGGTGTACAGCGGCAACGGCGACGGCGTACGATATGCACGCCCATATTTGTCGTTAGGGTGTCACTTGATCTTTAGAGCTAGAGACACCGAAAGAGCCCCTCGTACCTTGTTTTCGTGAGTTTTTTGGATTCTAGATACTTAACACTTCAAAGGCGGCAGCATGAGCGAGCGGCTGCCGCACCAGAGACGAGGAATCGTAAAAAGATACTAATTTTCGAAACGCGAGAAGAGTGAAGAATTGAATTATTCTCTCAGACATACATATTTTTCGTCATTTTGTTTTCATGTGCTTATTGGTTCTCTCGGTAAGGTATGGCTACTGCCATCTTTGGAAAGTTCTGGTTGAGTTTCAAGGACTTATGTGCGCTAAATGCCAGTTGCCTTTAGCATTTTGTCTCTGCCATGCGCTGGTTAGATACGAATTTGTGCGGATTATATTTGTTTGAGCGACTTGATTGAATACAATTATGCCGTCGATTGAGATTTTATCTGAGAGGGATCATTTGTTTGAAAGGAGCGACAAAGTTGGGTGGAGACCACCATGCCTATGCTGCTCTGGTTGGATGTAGGCGAACATAGAATGGCACATGTCGAGTTGAACAGTTAGGAGTTTGAACTCAAGCTCAAATGCGCCTGAGCTCAGGTTCAGTTCAGCTTGAACTCGAGTTCAACTGAAGCAGATTTCGATTTTGAACACGAATTTTCACATAGTTTCTTATAGTTAACGCTTGCCAACCCTTACGTGATCGGAATGAGATCACAGAACCGGTTAAAAATATTGAGAGAAAGGGGAAACTAGTACGTGGCCTTACATGTCTACGAGGGCCTGAGATGGGATGTACATTTCATATTCGGATAGTGCGGTTAAACGCGATTCCTTAAACTAACCTATAGGTCTGAAAGTGGTCGCCGTGGTGTTGTGTGTAAGTGCGCCGACCGACCCCAACGCAGTTTCGATTCCCAGACGGGACACCTCGCATTTTTCCACGGCACCACCTCTTTCGAGTTGCTGACAACACTCAAAGAGTATCAATTGGCCTTGAAAAGCTTTTCAAATCTCGCCATTCGAAGTCGGCAAAAACTGTAGGTCCCTTCTACTCGTGAGAGAACAGTAGCACGTACATTACGAGTAGTTGTTGCAGAAGCTAGACTCAGGTCCCTTGTTCGCTGTAAAGCCACTCAATTATTATTTGTCCGAAAGAGGGTTTAAAAAGTTCCAGCGAGCTAAATTTTGTATTTTGCGATTTAATTTTTGAAAGAGGGAAGTTGCTACAGGTTTGCTTATTTGAGCAAAGAGGCGATAGAAGCCCCGCCCCAAAAGACAACATTGAGCTCAAGCTTAGGTTTTTTATAAGCCTTAAGAGAGGACGATCCGACAAGTATCTACCTTTTACCATCCGATAATGGCACTCTGATAAGAGAAATTATTTATCGTGTAGTTCATTCTCCTAAACAGCTACTGTTAATTTCAGTCGAGTTAGTTTTGTGCTCACGGTGTGTGTAAGCGTGGGAGTTCTTGAATCTTTGAAAAATTAAAAAAAAATCGGTTGGTATTTCGATTCCTTTCTCTGAAAGGGAAATCATTCAGCGAAATCAAAGGGCGGCTACGAGCCGGATGTCACTCGCAGCCACGAGGAGGTCCTACGGTTCAGTAGAGCAATTTCTGCCAAAGAACGGTATTTTTACTGGTGGTTACGACGGAACCAGCGTTCGATGCCGCTAACTTGTAGTACAGACAGACGGGGTAGTTGAGCCATAGGGCCAACTCATATAGATTAAGGTAGATTAGGAAATTTGTAATAAGGAAAAAAATTAAAAAAAAAAAGTGTACCACGGCGAATTAGAAATATATGTAAAGCATATAAATAACACATACGCCCTGGTGCACGCGTCGGTATCATGTTACGGACATAGTTTAAGCTAACTGTAAATAGTAAAGTACTTTTAAGTTGAGGGTTAAGTACATTGTACGTAGGCTTAAGTTTTAGTTTAGCTTAGTTTAGTTAGGTTAAGATTAGATTAGGTTGAAAATGTACATGCCTAAGTTTAAAAAATCCTTGGGCTGAATTTAAAAAATGTCATAAGTTAAAATGTTTAACAATATTAAAATGCAGCCAGTGGGCCGAAAGGCAAAATAAATAGTACCTAGATTAGCTTAGAGTACTCAAGAAGAGTCAGTAAGTTAGATTTAAGATCAATGGATTCAATGAGTAAGCTAGTTTTAAGTATTTTTGTCTAGTATATAAGTAATGAAGAGTGAAAAATAAAGATGCATTCAAATTCAAATTCAATTCAAAGGGCGGCTGGTAGCTTTTTACAATGACCCTTCTTCTTCGATGAAGACTGTCAAAAATTCGCGGACAAAAATCTAAGATTTAGTATTTTCAGACCGACGAGCAAGTTGCACCCAGTCCTATTCTATGGCGCGGAAACCTGGACGCTACTAAAAGCGGATGAGGCATCGTTTAGTCTTTTCGAGAGAAAAGTCTTGCGTGCGATTTTTGGTAATGTTTGCATTGATGGCATCTGGAGAAGAAGTTTTAACGGCGAATTCTATGGGCTGTACAGCGATATGCGCCTAGTCAAGTGTCTTCGGCTACAACGCTTAAGATGGTAAGGCCGTGGATAGGGTATGGACACCACTGCTCCGGCCCGAAAAGTCTTCGAATCTGAACCATTGGGACAAAGCAACAGAGGACGGCCTAGACTAAGGTAGCGCACACAAGGAGAAGGACCTCAACTTGGAGTGCGCAACTGGCGGCAGCTGGCGAAAGATCGTGCTGGCTGGAGAGGCATGTTGGTTGAGGCCCTGGTCCACCCCGGACTGTAGCGCCACTAGAAGAAGAAGATTTGTATTGCAGTGAAAACTGTTTTGAGGAAGAAGATATCAATTTAGAAGATTGAAAGATTGAATAAAGGGCCCTTTTATTTGTACATAAATTCCCGCATTAGTGTGACTTCTTCCCCTAAAAACCGATTTCCCTAAGGGTTTGTAAAATTCTTTTACTCAACCAAACAGATCAGTGATTTGAATAGACAGACATGTTGACCTGTGTGTTGTCATGTTTTCTTGACGTATATTTTCATCGTTCTTTTTGAAATTTGGAAGATTCAAAATACATATGTTGACTGTTTAAAAGAATTCTTTTGCGAAATTTTAGACCCTTCTTTTTTATTTATTTTTTTTTTTTGCAAAATGTGTTGACTTATGTATTATGATCCCAGACGCATTCCAATAGACGAAACGAATTACAATTACGATGCATCATTTAACTGCAAATTTCAGTTCATGGAATCACCAGTCACAAAATCGCATAACTCCCCAACGATGCACTGCATCACTCCAACCTTTGCTGTTTCCTCTTTGGAGCCGATTTCCCTGAAGGCAACTACAACATAAAGCCTTCAGAATACAACAATTAACCATTTAACATTTAGTCTCAACCAATGATCACCTAAAGCGCACCGTATTGCATCGAGGTTAACTCAGTACTGCTGTATCTGTGTCAAAAATTAGTAGTATCTCGACCTTTTTCATCTCTCCACCGAGAGTGCACTCAACCGGTGTCAAGAGTATGGCGGCGGATACCTAATCCTCATTCTCTCCCCATTCCACCGCCCCGTCATTCACAAATACAGACAAATTAAAATCGCATATCGATGGATTGAAAGATTTACGAAACAGCATCGTGTATATCATCGAAGCACCCAATCAGTCGAGTTACACACGTATTTACCAAGCAGTTCAAAACCGTCCAAAAATTGAGTTCAATTGGTAGCCAATAAAAACATTTTATTGTGTTTTGTTGTTGTTATTACATTTAAAATACACACACATACATACATACACAAAACAACAACAACAACGACGACGCGGGAAAGCGCGAAAGAAATCCACTTTAGCCACCAGCACCACCACCATCTCCTGCTGGACCACTTGAAAGGCACACAACAATGGTCTTAAAATATGTATCTACGTGTACAGCTGGGGTTCAAAATGCAAAGTGAACGGTACTTGCCACAACTATCTGAATCCGTTTTGGCCTCCTCTCTTTGTTGTTTTTGTTTTATTCGCCGCGATTATTATTATTTCTCGCAAGCTCGGTGGCTCAATGGCGTTGACGATGAACCAGCGGGTGGGAAGGGGGTGGGGCGGTTGATGGGAGGGAGGCACCGATGACGGTCAAAACAAACTCTGCGCACTCTATTGGAATGAATTTAAAAAGATTTCTGTTTTTGGCCACTTGAGGTGAGCTCCCCCCGCCCGGATAGCTGTTTGCCACTTTTGCAGCACTGCGACGGCGGCTGCTGTGCAGTGCTTGCAGCGATGGCAACATGATCATGATCCATCTACCTATCCATCCATTCGGTGGTTGCTCGATGGCTAGCAGCCATCAACTATCCGCCCGTGGTGTGCAAGAGAGTTCATTTCAATTTGCAGAACTATTACTTTGGCTGGCTGGCACTGGCACTTGTATTGCGGCCATTCTACCGCGTTCCCTCTGCATCTCAGGCCTATGGCCCGCTTTGTTTACCTTCAGCTCTCAACACTCTCGAAACACACCGTCCGCTGCCGTCCCCATTGCCGCCACCGCCATCCACCGCGTCCGTCGTCACAGTCGTGTTCGCTTACCGATTACATTGCGGCTTTTGTACGAGACTTTATAATTCGCCTCGATTTTGTGGCGTTTCATCAGTCCGCTTTTGTCTGCGCGGAAAAATTAGTTAAAGCAAGACAGCGAAAAAGAACAACGAAACGAGCAGCGCAAACAACAACAAAATGAAAATAGTTTTCTACGGTTTTTAGGTTAAGATACGAAGTCAGATGCGAGCAGCTAACCATCGTTTAACTAGGAACAGCTCATTGCGGCGCATGTATGTATGTATCTACATTTGCGGTGAAAAGAATTGACGATGCTATTCACAGAGAAATCAAATAGCCCACAGGTGCCAACAGCTTTTCGCTCGAAATTGGAACACTCTCTGTGCTCGGATGTTAAATGCAAGCCGGAGCGGAATGGTGTACTTGTGATTTTTGAGCTATTTAAGCGCAAAGAAAGGCGAACAACTTGTACAAGGATTTCCTGTCAATCACTGAAATTTATGAGGACACCTAGTCACTTCTCTGATCTTATACGAACCAAACCTTCACGTTTGGGCTACCGAGGCAAGGTGTTTATCTGTAGCAACAGACTGTATCGTCTTTCTCACCAAGAAGAGAGAAATGAAGTGAATCGAATTCAAGGATTCTTGAATGCAAGAGAGGAAGTCGACTGCTTCCACTAATAAATGCGTGTCAAGACTTTCGCCCATTGTTGAATACAAGACATTTAGAAATTTCCCTCTCACAATGACTACTTTAACAAACAACATTTAAGGAAATTCAAAATTGGAAAACACACATACTGTAGTAAAACTTTCGCCACCGACTGTACCTGCATCTGCATACACTTAATCAGCATCATTCAAGCAATTGCCGGAGAAAATGCAAAAGCATAATGTACCGCCGCCGTCGAAGTGAACGTAGATATAGTGTCTGCCAAATGGACAGTCAGACAGACAACCACTCAGCCTACTTATCAGGCTAAATAGCAGCAACGAATAAAAACTGCGGCCTGTTCTTCTTCACCAGCCGGCACTGGCACCGGCACCGGCACCAGTAACCAGCACCAGCACCCAACAACCGTCTCCATTTGCCCATACACCAGTTGAGTTGGCGTGGAAAACAATTGTAAAATAATCGTTTGGAGCACTCCGGCATGCGGATGCAATGCAATGCATCGCACAACAGCGATCGCCAATCGACGAGGCATAGATTCGTATCCGCTGCCAAAGCAGCCATCACCAGATACATACCCGGCACACACAATTACAACGCAAATGCCAGCAAATGGATAAACTAATTGTTTTGGAAATCGCCATCACCATCGAGAGAGTCAACACGGGCCGGGGTCGTTGTGCAACTCGCGTTCACATCGTACAACGTCGCAGTCGCATCATTAGAGAGCCAAACTAACCCGCCGCCACCGCCGCTGCTCTGCACCGTAGCGTGGTAGTCGGTCGGTCGCCGACGCCGTCGCGGTCGTAGTAAAATGCGTTACGATTTCTACGAAGACCGACTTTCACTTAAGAGCGAGCGTCTGAAAGATTTTTGTTTTGCCTCGCTTTACTTCCGTTGACCTTCTAAAACCATTAAAGAAATATATGTTTAATCAAAAGATACAAGAAGCGGACCCTCTCACCGAAACACGACGGCCAAACGACGCTACACACCTTGCGGAACACGTCAAAGAAAAAAGCGACGCGTTCACCAGCTGCCGCCAGCCGCCTGGTGATGGTGCACATTTTAGGTTGTCGAAACAAAATTCACTCACACCCCGGCAATGTGACCATCTCTCCGACGCACCGGCTATGGATGCCTGCGACATGTGTTGCTCGGTGCGTCCAGGAGAGAATTAAGAATTTATTCAAAATTATGTCACTAAATTAAATAGCCTGCAAATGATATTGTTGCATGTCTTGTAGATCGCGCCCAGGTCGTTTACGACGCAGGACATTGCCGGGAGGGTGAGAGTGCTGGGGCATTAAGCGCCACTTGTCGCCGTCGCCTCGCCAATTAGAATTGCCGCGGTGAGGCTACCGATTTTCGGGCTCGACCACACGATCATTTTTAATGGTTTTTTTTCTTTCGAAAAGTCGGCCGGCGAACGGCGATCAAATTTAATTACAGTTATAAATACTCTTGTACACCGCCACCGTTGGGCTACTGGGGGCAGCGTGAGTCATTTCGCAACAAGGCTGAGCGCTGAATTGAGATAGTTGGCCTAAACAAGTTGGTTCGATACTTTCAGCCGAGAGTGGGAAAATTGTTTGGTGACAGTTTAGCCGTAGTTGGTGGAGGGTAGGGTTTCTGGACCGAGAGATAGAGTTCCATCTGGGAGGGTTGACTTGTAGAAGCAGTCTTTTCTGAATGGGAAGACAGCTGTTTTGAATTTTGTTTCCTTCCATGTCCTCGACAATAGTGCACACCATCGGTCATCGAGCTCTGAGCAACGTCCGTATCATAATCAATATAGAGCTGTGAAAATGAAAGTTTGAGAAGCCGCTATTAAACCACAACACTTACGCCAAAAAATTCTGAATGAAGCAGCCTAGCCAACGTATCCTTTTTTACAGAAGCCGTCGTTTGGAAATTTAAAGAAAACAAAACAAGTGGTGGCGGCTCGTAATTGAGGTCATGAACTCACGGATTTCGTGTGATCAATGAGCAGAGATGCGACGTGAGATATATGGTAAAAACTTATCTTCTGCTGAGCACTTGCTTAAGACAAGTTGACCTGGAAGACGTGATCCACGATCAATCGTGGTTGTATGCCTGAGCTCAACTTTGGGCAAAACATTTATCGATCGAATGTTGATACTCAGTCGTCCGGAAGTATAGTCGATTCGTAGAGTCACCTGAAGCCTTCCAAAATAAGACAATTGTAGGTTTAAACGCCATTGGGACAACGCAACAGAGGACGACCTAGGCTAAGGTGGCGCACATAAGTGGAGAAGGACCTCAACCAACTTGGAGTGCGCAACTGGCGGCAGCTGACGAAAGATCGCGATGGCTGGAGAGACATTGTGGTTGAGGCCCAGGTCCACCCCGGATTGTAGCGCCACAAGAAGAAGAAGAAGGTTTAAACGCTTGATTTAAACTCTTCCAAAACGTTGCTGTAAACGTACACCAGTGTGTTGGTGTAAACGTACACCAGTGTGTTCTTAGAAGAGTGGCGGTTTCGAAGGGAGCTGAAGAACAACAAGGCACGAGACTTGATGGATACTGACAAAGCTAACCGTTGGTTTTAGTTTACGTCGAGTAGAAGATTCATTTCATGGAGAGGTGCACGGCCAGTGACAATTTGTGCGTTCTTAAAAGGTGCAGGGACACAATGGTGTAACCGATTTGAGTAAGCTCACAAAAGAACTGTGCTTTTATGAATCTCCTACGTGAGCCACAAGTCGTGACTATTTCGAGACGAAAGTCCATAAGACTATACATCAAGTGAGTTCAGAATTTTTCTTTACACACATCCATTTAATTACGAAAATAAAAAAGAAAGAAACTAAGACTAAAGTAGGTATGAAGAAACCTGTGAAATGAAATGTAGGAAAGAGGGCATGCTGCCCCCCTATAAAAAGCTTCTCAAATCTCGCCGTTCGGAGTCGGAAACAATACAAAATCTTTCAAAAGTCGGTTCAACTGATGCCTTACGCAGAGGACATGATGTGTTGAGTCGTTTGCTGGCTTCTTGGATTGACACTACAGTCGGGTGTGCATCGAGCCTTAACCCACTCCCTTCTCTAACTGCCAGATTCTATTGTTATTTGACTCCAATTTCGCACACTAAGATACTTGAGGTCCTTCTCCACTTGTGTTACATATACATCATCACATAAAATGGATGCAGATTGTTCTACTGTATCTATTGAAGATTGTATTATGGTTCTTAGAAAAATTATACAACACAGCTGAAGTGTAGGAGCAGCGAAAGTGTTAAAATTTCACCACTATGAACTTCTGCTATCGTCCTCAGTTGTTTTACTTGCTAGAAGACTGTCTCTCATTTAATCGTTTTTAAATTTGCTGTTTTCAACATTTGGTCATAAGCAAATCCATATCAGGACTCAGACTACGCGTCCATTAGTATTTCCCTTTCAATCCTGGCTTCGTCATGGTTGAAGATCAGCGTTTATTTTGTTTTCATTCACGTCAATCATCTTTACAATGCAAAGGCTTCTACTTATCTAAAACGTGTCAATATCCCCAACATTCAGTAATCAAGAAAGTGCTCATAAAATCAAAATTCCCATAAGAGCCGACTAAAAATTCTACGCCACGCGATTCCCACTAAAAATCTTCTCGCAGTAGCGCGAATAAACCGAATCCAAACTCTGGTACCAGTCGCCGCGACGTCTGATGTCAACTGCCCTAAATTCCAGTCAATTAAAGCCTCTCACAATTAAAGTCCGTCCCGTATGTGAGTTAATTTGCTGCGAACGTGCACACCCCCTTGCTCTCATCGATCAGTTCAACTCCGCTCAAAACTCATCAGCAGAACTCCATAATGTTAATTAGCGATTGAAGTATCGGCGCGCTGCTGCACCCGCATGTGCCAGCCTCCACCTCCTAATGAGTGACCTCATCACCGCCAGCCGCCTCCGCGTTCGCCTCCGCCCCTTATCAGCACTGACATACAACTTTTCAACCGCCCTCACCCCCCGTGAGATCAATTGAAATCATCACCATCACCACTCGGTATTGATTATCGTCTCTTAATTTCAATATTAACTGTCTACACTCTCCCCGGTCAAAGTTCAGCCAACAAGTAAGGCAGATTTCCTCCCCCGACCAGCCTCCCAACAACCAGAAATCGTCCATGTCATCAGTCATTCGGTCACATGCTGGCGCATGTGTGAGTGCGACCATCGATGGCCATGTCTTCGGGTTGAAATTTAAAAGTTGCCCTCCTCCTCGGACGCCTCAGTCGTGTGCGTGAGAAAACCCATTGCGACGATGGCGAGGGTGAAGCATTTCCCAAACCACCCTCTGGGGAAATTCGCTACCACCACTTATTACACCCACATTCACGTACAACTCACACACTTCGGCTACAAGGCCACATAAGTATCTGCCCCCAGCCGCTTCTACTCACCACCATCGCCACCCTGGCAGGCCTCTGCTGGTCCATCTCATCTCTAGCCACCGCCACCGTAATGATTATCATCGTTTTTCGACTGAAATTGGGTTGACTTCGGCTATCTGGAAGCCGGGCTGTATCATGTGGGCTGCCATGTAGCAAAGCACCCCTCGAGTAATCTGACCCAAATTCGTTGGATGGCAACAGGACTCAACACGCTGCTCACCCATCAACTTCCACATCATCTCAACTGCTCCAGAAAAAAGGGAGAATCAGTCTCGGGGGTTGAAGTCGGTAGCGACGAGAGTAATGAATTAGACGCGACAGGCGAGAGGCTATGTGATTGTTTTTTTTTCCTTTTTCGTTTTGTTCGCCTTTTGCGACAAACGCACTTTGAGAACGCACAAATTGTCACTGATTTGATGACGGAACGCCTGCCGCCGTTTCATTGGTGGTGAGAGGAGAATGTTTGTAGTGCAAGTATGTGGTTTTCAATTACGGACTCACAAAGCGAAAGCCGATTCACTCTTGTGAGGACGAGTTTGAGCGGAGGTATAACTTTCACATGTTTCAATCTTTTCTTGTCCCACAAAGAATTCAAGATCTGTCGAGCGTCCTGTCCCTAACAAGTGGATCCATCGTCCCCAGAGCAAAACGATTTCCTAGATAACTAACACCACACATTCACTACTCTCCTCCTGCACGAGTGCACCTGCAAACTCTGCTACGATGACCGCTCGATTGATGAAGACACTCAAGGCAAGTGCTCCGATTCTCAGTGCCAAATTGGTTAAAGACAGAAACTGACTATCACCATGGACCCATGACCCCAAACATGCCAGTGACCCAAAAAATGCCTCCTCTGACGAAACGAAAACTCCGAATGCCACCCAACTCCAACAACATAGTCGCCATCGATTTATAATCGACTATCCGTGGAGCGGGAACGTGTATCATATACGATAGCCATTGGCATGTCCCAAATGCTGAACGGCGACTTTTGACCGACATCTGAGGCGATGACTGGGGAATGCAGTGCGCCCCAGAAGGCCGTAAACAAAATCAGAAAAAAACCGAAAACCGTCCAGAAATATGGGCCAACTCATTTATTCATGAGCCGTGTTGTGCCAGCGGGTGCGTGCTGACCCTAACATACACACACACACACACACGCACATATACACCCACAGTCAAGAAACACAAAAGCTTGATAAGTTCCAAACGTAGGTGGAAAATTCGTTGACATTTTCATTGAGCTCGTCTACTTAATCATAATGCGTGTGTAAATGAAAGCCAACAACAAAGGCCCGGAGGGGGTGGTGGTCGTGCACCACCTCCAACTCCATGACCACCGTCGGTCATGGAAGCGCAATTTATGAAATTTGAAACACGGACCTCAAGGACAAGCGAAGGGAATTCATGAAGCGGAATTCGGGGCTATCGACTGCTTGTTGTCCATGGGTTACGTGCTGCAGTTCATTACACGCGTCACACTGCGAGGAGGGAGGCGAGTGTACGAAAAAAATGACGGGAAGTAAAAGAAAATATTTATTTTATTAATTTCCAAAAAGCAGCAGTCAGTGACGCAGCGTAATGTCAGCCATTTCAGGTGACGTCGTGAAATTGCCACGGAATGTGGAAGGAACGGATACCAGGAATTCGTTTCGCGCCAAGTAGGAATGTGGGTTCATGGCACCTGAGTTTCGGTGCAATACCTTCTTGAAGAGCCTAAATAGTAGGCACAAACGGCTTTTGTAATGGATTGCCCAAACAAGTATTTCACTAAATCTCATTTAATTTAAAAAATGTCCATTGAGCGAATACATATTTTGGCTGTGGATAGCCGTAGAATAGTGCTCAGCATATGTTGATCCCTTTGACAGCCTGACGAGTGCCTTTCGATAAGAGAAATTAAAAGATCGAAAAAATGTTAAATCGGTTCAATAAGTCGGCATAGTATCGGTCCGTGGCCGTTTCACTTTTCTCTATGTAGTCGACAGACAACGATGACCATCACCTTACCGGACAGACTTCATCTGACTTTCAGCACATTCGCCCGGTGATATCGTCACTACATCACTCTTTGAGTTGGTTTATGTTTAGTCGACGGTGACGAAACGATGAAGAAACTCCTTCGGATTGTGCTTAAACACTGTCAAACACTGCTCTGAAGTCATCACACGGTTGTGCTTGTTCTGTGTGAACAAGCAACTTTTTTATGCCCAATATTTTGAGAGGAGGAGACAATAGTCTCCGGCATCTTTAACCGGAGTTAGGTTTTGCATGCATCGAAAAAGCGGAAAGGAGAAAGGTTTGAAGAATACGGAAGGTAGGATAAGACCTCCCATTTTAGCGGTTCCAGATAGTTTTTGACCGCTACAGCCACATCGGACCGAGCTTTATCATGTTACAAAATTCCTTGCCATGTTTTTCGGTCCTTTCTGGCCCGTTTTACGCAACGCAGGGCTCAAACGCAATATTTGTAGTCGATAACATTTCCCATCACTGGTTTCGTCTGGTTTCGCAGCTCATCGTTTACCACCCTCCGTCTGGTCCCATCGTATACAGAGCATAGCCTCTGAACAGTGGGCGTTTCTCTATGGGATCGATGTAAACAATGATGGTACGAGTACATCAGGCTTTGCATACTATTTTTTTTCTTCTTGGGGTTTTAATAATTGAGTGGCACTACAATCCACAAGGGACCTGGGTCTAGCTTCTACAACAACTACTCGTGTTGTGCGTGCTACTGTTCTCTCACGAGTAGAAGGGACCTACAGTTCTTTGCCGACTCCGAACGTCAAGATTTGAGAAGCTTTTTATAGACAATTGATACTCTGTGAGTATTGTCAGCAACTCGAAAGACGGGGTGCCGTATTCGAGTTGTTACGTCCAGGAATCGAAGCTAGACCTTTAGCGTGTTGGTCGACGCACTAACCTACTAAGTCACGGCGACCTTCTTTTTCAAGGGGTTATCGTAGTTTAAACTTTTCATCTTCAGTCATGATCCGTTGCAAGAATCCGTTTCTTTGATGTCTTTCCGAGGTGAAAAATGCCTTTTGACATTTCTCGATTTCAACTCATACAGCATCCAATTTCCTCGTCTTTGAATAAATTCAAATTTCTTTGCCCAAGCGAAAATTGTTTGCCGCGTCACTCCCAACAATTTTGGGAATTGATTTTGCATTTGGCACTGATTTTGATACAACAGAGCTTCCTACTCCTCGTCTTCAAACTTTTTGGACTCACTAACACGCTCTTTGCTGTCGACGCTACAATCACCACTTTTGAAGCGCCCAAAACCACTCTCTGCATGGTTTAACTGCAGGAGCAGCATTCGGTGAGCATCAGCTGCTGTTTACTTAAAACAAATGCTGACATCTTTGAAGTGGCAGAAAACAATGCTGTTGCCTAAAACAGACGCTGAAGCTAATTATTGCTGAGAAATGGCACACATTTCTAATGTAGTGGGTAATCGTTTCCAAGATCTGCCACAACTTGCAGGGGGCGCCGTCTTTTAAAATGTTAAATTTATGTTAATATTTTTTCAAAAAAAAAAACTCGTTTCTTTTCTCAAATTTTAGGATTGTGGAATGTTGCCCTTGTTGTTTCGGAGTTTTTGTCAATAACACGAATTTCAACAGCACAAAGTCCCCACGCTTCTACATATGTATGTATGTTTAAGATCTCGGTACTTCGAGTATTCATCCTAAATCAAGGTATTACTGTTAAATTGGTATGTTCCTTGATCCTTTCAACCACAATTCTTCGTCTCTTTCAAAAAGAATCTTGTTTTGGAATTTGTTTTCGGGATCGGGATGCTCTTCAGAACTCTCCTTTTTGAATCCTTAGACCCCTACACTACTTCTACTACTTCCCAAGAACTTAACACTTGAAAACAACTTCACTTCACTTCACCGCTGTCTCTTAAGATCAATATTAAAAGCCTTCAATGTCAAACCCACCGAATTCTAAGGCTAGAGGCGCAATGCCTAACAAACTGTAGGTGTTAGTGAATCATACACAAGTTTCCATCAGTTTAT
Source organism: Eristalinus sepulchralis (assembly GCA_944738645.1). Taxonomy (NCBI): domain Eukaryota; kingdom Metazoa; phylum Arthropoda; class Insecta; order Diptera; family Syrphidae; genus Eristalinus; species Eristalinus sepulchralis. The sequence goes on along the minus strand of OX122885.1, from coordinate 29,957,129 downwards.
GTGACGTAAGCAAGACCTCCGCAAACAGTTAATGAAAAAATCATCTCCCCATTCAAACATTCGTCCCACAAAGCGACCTTTAGGGGTAAGTTCTAAGAACGTACAGACGTCACATTCCGCCCTCGTCTTTGTTTCCACAGACTTAATGCACATTGTCGCAATTTACTGCTGAAGTGGTGAAGTGTGCACCACCCCGTCGTGAAGCAGTTTCCTCCACAAGTTCCGTTTCCTCGTCTCCCCGCTAACACTTAACAGCCCACACATGTCCGCATAAATGTCATTGTAATGGCACAGAGGTTGTGGGGCACAGTCGAATTCTCATTTTCGCTGTGGATTAACCAATTCGCCTTCACACATCCATCGCATTATTCGGTTAAACCAATAAGGCTTATTCCATGCACCCCCGTCGAGTGAAAAATCTCATAAAAATCAAACACAACATCTATTGACCAACAGGTCACTTTTTTACGCCACCCCCCGCTGTATTCCATCACCATGCCACACTCCAACTTCCGCCGTCCTGTGCACCCCCGTCCAGGCGACCGTATGGGCTTTCATTGATTTGGAAAATTCTATTTCATATTGCATATGGCCAGAATTCTTTTTTGTCCTCAGCCACCCCTTTGGTTGGTTCTCACGGACGAATGGCAAGTGTGTGTGTGTATGCGGCATTATCCTATGTTCGAGTTGGTATGTAGGTAGTTTGAGAAAAAAACACAGAAACCTACAAAACTGAAGCTATCGACGCGCTGTTCTCTTACTGTTCGTCCGCCGGGTGAATTTGCTTTCAACGATTGCCCCCACCGGAGAATTCAAGCAAATGCGTACACCATCTACGTGTATAGACACAAGCAGAGATACAAATAATTCTATACATAAGTATGCGCACCCACCCGCCCCGGGAATGGACGCGCCGCCGCCATGACGGTTCAGTCAACAAACGCCGCACGCTGAAAGAGGGTTAAATGTGAATACGTCAAAACTCAAAAAAGCAAACACCCTCCAGACCCGCACCCAACCCTGTCCGAAAATAAAACAAAAACAAAAATACACCGTTATAAACTAATAGTAATAACGGTAATACAACCACCATGAACTGAACACAAACCACCGACCGACTGAGGGCACACAGCAGGAGGACTGCTCAGAACAATGGCAACAACAAAGGCAAACAGGATGACAGTCGATAGATCCATGCCGCTGTCGTCGTCGTTGTTGTTGCCGCCGCACCGCGGCGCGCCATACTATGATGATAAATGAGAGAGCGTGAACAAGTTAAACGTGGTCGCCACCACCACCGACTTTGGATGGGTGGTGGTGGTGCTAGCAACTTGCGTTCCAACTTACTAGCCAACCAGCAGTCCCTTGCTATCGTCATCAACCCCCATCATACCTCTTCCGGTGGCCGTTTTCATCAACGGTTTGCCCGGAATGGTTGATGGTTACTTGTACTTCTTGTGCTTCGTCAAAGCGCTTAACCAGCATATCGGTGTCGGCGGGGTGGTAAATGCGGTGTTTCTCCTTTAGCGCTGAGCGCCGAAGCATAGAGCGGGATGAAATACCAGTCGCCCAGAATCGCTGCCCAGCTTTCAGTAGGTATCTGCACGCGTGGTGGTTGTTGAAACGTGGCGAGCAATCGCTTGAAAATATCGGTAATAATAAACACAGTCAGAGTGAGACGGGAAGTCAAGTAGGAAAGTGTGGGAGTGCGACACCCTGCAGTAGGGTGGGTGACCGGAGAGAGACGAAGGAAAAGTTTTGTGAGACAAACGCAGAGCGCACATGAGGTAGTTAAGGGTGGGCATCATTAATATTAAATTGCAGCGGAGTTTATGCGATTTTAGTGTTGCCATTGAACGCTAACCAAGCTATTTGTGAGGGACTTACGAAACCAGCAAAAAAATGTTGCGTTTGTCATCGACTTGCCGAGTGAATTTTGTTTTAAGAGATGCACGACTTGAATGCTGAGTACGATTGGATCAAGAATTCACGGTCTGTTCTCGGTATTCCCTGAGGATTTCATCTCGTGCTCTTATTTTGTGCACATATGTTATTATTTACTCCAATAAGCTTTACATCAGGCTTCCAGAACGTCAAAAATTCGGTTTAATAATAACTTCTGGTCGCGGTGGCGTAGTAAATAAGTGCGTCGACCCACACGCAGAAGGTCTAGGTTCGATTCCCGGACGGAACACCTAGCATTTTTCACACGGGACTACCTCTTTCGAGTTGCTGACAACAATCAAAGAGTATTAATTGTACATGAAGAGCTTCTCAAATCTCGCCGTTCGGAGTCGGCAAAAAACTGTAGGTCCCTTCTACTCGTGAAGGAACAGTAGAACGCACAACACGAGTAGTTGTTGTTAAAGCTAGGCCCTTGTGGGCTGCAGTGCCACTCAATTATTATTATTAAAGACTTATAACTTTTTACCATTTATCCCATGACCGTTAAGTTTCATTATAAGCCAGGAATTCCAGGAATCTAGTTGGATGTGGCTTCAACGCGTTGGGGAAAAGTTTCCAAAATCCAAAATCTAGAAAGGCCAAAATTGTAAAATCAACAGAGCGTCAAAAAAGCTAAATACTGAAGAACCCAATCCCAAAAATTAAATCTCGAAGGAGATGGTATGGAGGGGCATTCTGTCTCCTACAAGCACTCCGCTAGCGATCCATGCAGACTTATAGTATGTAACTTCACTTCACTTCACGTTCGCCCTGAGCACTTCTTCAGCCTGATATTCATATTTTCGAATGGAACAAACTTCTGCAAAAGAAAATTCATATGCGCTCCAAACTGAGCTTCAAAACCTTAAGCAAGCGGCAACACTGTGCTGTATCAAATATCCTTCCAGTTCGTATACCTTCTGATGGCCCAGTCCAGCGTTTTGATTCGCATGCATGACCGTGCAGGGGGGGGGGGGGGCAGAGAGGATGAAGAGGAGGCAGTGCTCTCTTTGTCTCTCGCCCTGGGCAAATAGTAGTTATCCTCCGAAAATCACCCAACAATCTACGACACAGTTGCTCCTCTGATTGTAAGGTCCTTTGAGTATACACTGTGCAATGAAACCTTTGCTTATGTGTTCTCGTTCGCTCTTCTCTCCTCTCTGCACCACACTACCGAGCACTGACTTTTTCTCTTTCTCTCTCTCTCTCTCATTTTCGAACACATTTTCCATCGTTTTCGTGTTCCTTCGCTTTGTCCTTTCGTTGTTGTCTCTCTCTCTCTCTCTCTGTCCCTCTCACTCTCTCGCTCTTACAGCCTCTGGCTTCTCGGCTATTGTTATGCTCCTCATAATAATGTCAGTGGTTAGCTGAAGTGCGGGTGTGATAAACATGGATAAAGATAAGTGCGCGGGGAGGCGGGTGGCAGGTGGTGGCTGGAAGAGTCGACAGGATGACAGCCTGTGCTGTAGAGTACATCCACACAAACCCGTACATGTGTAGGTGTATGAAACTCTCGGTACCTTTGGCGTTCGTTGTGCTTGTTGTGTGTGATGAAAGTCAAATTGACACTGAGTGGGCTGTTTGGGGTGTGAGGCAGAGGTCTACGTTCGTACGGTTCGTTTCAGAGAGGAGGTCATGAAAAAACCGTTAAAGCAAAAGCGTTACCATATTGAATTTTCATGGATAACACAAGTGGGGTTGGCTTGGCAAGGTGCTCGGTGCTCGGTGCTCGGTGCGGGGCGATGGCGGTGAATGGGTGGCGAATGGTGTGGGCCAACAACACAATCCCCACATGAATAGATAGATCTAGATAAAATGAACACATACACAGTGATACACGGAACTGTGTCTGGATGAGTGGATGGGTGGTTGGTTGGATGGGGGTTTTGAGGGTGGTTGGTGGGTTTTGAGTACAGTGTGCACAAGGATTGTCATTTTGTCCTTTTGTACGTTTTCCTTTCGTTTTGGTCTCGTTCTCAACGCTGTTTTTTTTTTTTTTCTTTGCATTTGATTTTGTGTTCGTTTCTTCTTTTCATGTCAGAATGGAATCAGAAATGACGACGGTAGGCAGCAGGCGGACTGTTGTGGAGGGGGCGCGGGTGAGCTGTGTGTATACAACGGGCACGATGACTAAAAAGGACGACATTGAGATGGATACGGTTCGGCGTGGTGGAGGATGGAGTCCTCCCTCCGGATTTTATCGCTGTGTATGTTTAACTGTGTGTATTATACTTTGGCTAAGGAAACTTATAAACGAATTGGTAATATAAATACGGGCCTGAAGGTGGTGAGGCGCAAGGGTGATGTGGGTGGTGGTTGGATGACTTTTATCCTTCTTGGAGGGAATATTTTAGGTTATGCTTTTTTTCCTTTTGTTTGTGTGTTGTACACTGTGTGTGTCGTGTTTCGTCGTGTTTTTTTTTTTTGTCGTCCTTTTCTCTGCTCTGGTTTTCGTCGTTTTCTGAGATGGGTCTTGCTTGTTCTTTTTACTTCATCCTTTTTGTGTTTGGCTATTGTGTTGGGAGATGTTGGAGAATTTTTGGTACCCTTCCCATGGTTTCTGGTCGCCACTTATACATTCAGGACTTTTATGAGTCCTTCGGTGGTATATTCTTTTTTCTTTCAGGTTGTTCTTCGTCTTCGTGTCCTTTTGAATTTGCTTCTCGTTACATTTTCCTTCGTTCGATCTGTGTTCGTGGATGGATGGATGGCGATTGCCGAATGTGGTGGGTTGTCTTTATCTAATTCGCACGTGTGCGTGTGTGTGTGAGTGTGTGTGTGAGTAGTGGGTGGTGGTGAAGTGATGCGGGGTGAGGTGCCGTGTTATTGTCATTGTTGCGTCATCAGAGTAGATTATTTTATATGGGATTGAGAGATTGGGATGGTTGGAGGTAAGCAGATCCTTCTATATCAATGTCCTTTTATACAGCCAGCGTACAGAAGTGGCAGGGACTCAACAGCACAGTATGCTTTGCATTCAGTTCACTTTGGATCGTCGGCTTCGCTGTCGCCGTCGTCGTCGTCGTTGTCGTCGTCATCGTCGTTGTCGTCTTCATTGTGCTGTGCTTGGTGCTACTGTCCTTATAGTTGGCTGACTGCTTGCCACCAGGACGGTGTGGTCTGGTATGGGTGGGTGCTGAAGAATGACGGATAATGGAAAATGTGTTGTGTCGGAGTTTTCGGGTGGGTAATGGGCGGGGGGGGGAGGGGGTGGGGTTGTCGTAGTTCGATTTGTAACTGTAAGTATGTTGCTCTGAATCTGTTTGTGTTCTCTCTGCGGCAGCATCCTTCTTATCCTTTTGTCGAGACGGGTGTAAGTGGTGACACGGGGTGATGCGGTGTGTTTGGGGGATGGGTTGTGAATTAATGAAAATGGGGGGGTAATTTTCTCGCTTTTTCTTATACACTTCTACTAAATTTTTTTTCTTTTCTGATGTGTTTTCTTTTTCTCTTTGTTTGGGTGGCGTTTGGAGGGCGGGCGGGTAGTTACGCAGAGAAGATCCTTGTGTATCCTTGGATGCTGGATGTTTCGTATTTTATGCACGTTAGGAAATTTCATTGTATCTCAGCGAGTATGTCCTTTTTTTATTATTTTCGTCCTTCTTTAGATGTTTTCTTTTTTCTGTTTTGTTGGGGTTTCGGGTTCGGGTACTTTTACTGCAGAACTCTTCTTCTTCAGTTGTTGGCAGATGTAATTTCGAGTATGCTCGTGTGTGTGTGTACTATATGCATACAGACAAACAAATGACTGTGTGTGCCGATGGAACTGAATTAGATGTGATAAGAGGCAAGTGAGTGGGGACCCCTCTGGGGTGGTTGGCTTTGGCTTGATGTCTTTCCAGATTGGGAATGAGTTTATCTGAACGTCTGTAGATATTTAAGATTTATGTTACAGTTTTTTTTCTCGATCTCCCCACTCATACGTTTTTCTCGTTTTGGCTTCTCTTGTCGCATTCTGTGTGATTTCAGTGTGCCTGTGTGTTTATGGAGTTTTTTCCAATCATTACTTCGTCCTTAAATGAAATTTTCTTCTGCGATTCTCTTGCATACATCCATACAGACGATGTCTCACCTTTTAGTGTGTGAGTTGAACATACTTACATCCATACATACATGTATGCTCTTCTGTATATCTCTAGTAAGCACGTGTAAGATGATACGCTTTAGTTGGTGGGTGGTTGCTGTTTTGTTGTCTGTTTTTATGGAGCAGTCAAGGTTTTCACTCGATTTTTTAATTGAATATGTGTTCTTGTTGGTTTTGCCATAATTTCAATCATAATTTGAAGTTGCTACGTGTATGAATGTGTTGGTCGTACGGAAATGATGAAAACATTATGGAGTTGACATTTTGGTTTGCGTTGGATGGCAGTGTTAATTGACACTTTATATGCCTTTTTTATGCTAATACTGTTCTGAACACTCAATCACTGAAATAAGTAATGCCGATTTCGACATGCACGTAAATTTAATCTATCGGTGGCTTATTACATACATATGTACATTGTCATTTATTTTATGGTTTCACGTTGATAGCGCTTGTATTTGACACCCGCCAAAGGCAACTGTCATTTGAAGTGTCTCATCATTAGCTGAATGTTTGCCATTTACAATCGCTAAGTAATCGATCTACGCACTATAGTTATTCAAACTTACTACTGCAAAGGCGATGATTCATGCTTAGACACTTTTCGCGTACTATACGATTTTTATGATCTTCAAAATGACATGCAATCGGTAAATTTGTAAAGAAGAACTAATGTCGTAGAGCCTGTGCATCATTGTAATGCTGCTGATATTTAGAATGTACTGATTTCCCCGCGTTCACATTAATTGAACTTGTCATACTATCACGTGCTTTGCATTTGAATCTGCATTCCCATCTTCGTAAAGTTCAACTTACGCAACATACATATGTAGCCGCTGACCATTCACAACAGACAATAGACACCAGTTATTTCGAGCAAATAATTTTTTTAGTGATGAGGCACATTCCTCCCTCGGCCAGTAAAAATTGCCGCATACGGCTGAGAAAAATCAGAAGTGATCGAAGAAATGGTGTTGTACCCAGACAGAGTTCCTTGTGCCCGTTATGGTTCAAAGAGGATATTCGCTAATATATCTTTCAAGATGACAATGGATAGACGGTAAGTTATGATCGAATGACACCCGGATGTGTTTTGGTTGCAATAAGACAGAGCAACAAGAAACCATTTATGTCTTTATTGGAAAAGAAATTTTCTTGTCGAGTAGTTTTTCTGAAGTTAATTGATCTGTAACTTTTTTTTCCCTGTGGGCCTACTCAAAAGTGTGTGCAAGTATGTAGTTAAACATTAATTGCAAGCTTCTTATCTGTCACATTTGAATAGTATTATATTTCATACTTAATGGCAAAGTCCAGGATCTGTATAGAATTCAAAGATTCATCAAATCTTTGTCGCCGTGTGTACTTTATTAGGGTTTATTTTAGAAACCGAAAAACGAATGAATTATATTATGCTTTGCAGGGTACAATTTTTGACTACCTTTTTTCAGTATTTTTTTAAGATTTGTTTATGGGGACCAAAAAAGAGAGTAGAAGAATCGAGTCTTGGACTATTTATCCCATTCACATTTATCTAACACTAAATCCTCTCAAATTTCACCATTCAGATTAGGCAATTACCTAAACGTCTCTCCTACGTGACAAAGACCAATAACACGCATAACACGATTAGAAAAACCTAGGCCCTGGTCTCTTGTGGCCTATAGTGCGATCCTTCTTTTTCAAGTTTTAGCTAAAGATATTTATAGGGATAAAGAATACAGAAGTCCGAAGACACTGGACACAAGTTGATGCAAACTAAATCTACTACGAAAAACCTTGACTGCATAGGCTAAAATACATGGGCTAGTACGAAAAAAAAATTAAAAAGAAATTTAGTTCTTAAAACTTCGAAACGGAAAGGTTAAACATGGACGGGAGTTTTTTTTTAAATCCTGGGTTCTTTTAACACCGATGAATGTTTTCATTTCAAAAGGAAATCAGTTCCATACCTCAACTTTAAGGTAAAAACGTTGCAAAATATTAAAAAGGTATGTATTGGACTTGCGATTCGCCTTACATCTTCTTTTCTTTTTTTCTAGAAAGCGTGAATAGCCGCTCTTATGCCACCGATCCGCAAACGATTCAAGCACTTGAAGCCAATATCCACCAAGCTATCAACGAAAACCAGTCTGAAACCATCAACAAGTTCGAGATGACAGTCTGCATTACGCCTAAGCCAGCCACTTGAGCGACGTTCGAAACTAATGGGAATTTTTGCTTTTACAAAAAAAGTTTTATATTAATTTTATTGATTTTTTAAAAAGGAAACTTAAAAAAATCGCTTTTTAATCCTAAAAATGAATAACTCGTATTCGAGATTCGGTGGACGAAATCTTGGAAATTAAAGTAGAGGACCGAGTTCATACAACCTTCTCTTCTTAAAAATGTCTTTCAGAGCAAAGTTTTTTTGTTTCTTTTTTTATACCTACAAAAATATGCAGATGTGGAACTGCAAGCACTGTTGGACGAAGATTTTTTTATTTTGGCGCGCGCTAAAGGGATTTTTAAGTACCCTTTAGTAGCCGGAATTAAGGCGCAGCACAGCACGATGTAGAGCAAGGCAGGGAGAAGAGGTTCGCACACACAATAACAACCTGCCCAGTAGTTCGATTCAACAGAAAAACATTCTCGCATCGGATAGTTACGGATGACAAAAAACTGATTTACTAAGCGCAAGTCGTAGACCATCATCCACGTCTACAGCAAGATTGTTTTGCCCGAAGAACGATGTTCTGTATTTGATGCGACAACAGAGACATTTTTGTTCTTCTAGAATACTCCATCACATACAGCAGATCTGGTTCAGGACACGTTAGTAACATTCAATTAGGGAACTGTCTCCTTCAAAGTCAGTTCAGTTGTCTGCATCTATGGCTTACAAACTTACTGAGGACCACTTTGCATTGTAGGAAAATGTTTAAGAAGTGGATCGATGAACGGTTTGCAGCATAAGGGCATGACTTTTAGTGACACGGTAATCGCAGTTTGCCCGAAAGATTGAAAGCTATATCATTAAAGATGAAGCATATTTTAATCATTATTTCAAATTGACCGCCCGGCCCATTATATCATCTAAAACTTGTGTTTGTGATTTAGGACTAAATACCACAATCAGCGATAATGTTTGAGTGTGGTATTTAGTCCTAAATCCTGAAATTTGACCCAAGCAAATGTTTTTTTCTTTTTTCAGAAACAAGTAGACACTCTTTGTCCAAGACTAGCCTCCCGTCATCTTTTGCCAATAAAAAGAAATCAACGCTGCTAGAGTATTGGCTATCTATGCGACTCAACTGCAACAATTTAGGCCTAAGTTAACTTCAGCTTAAGGCTGAACAAATGTTTCAAAATGAGGCGACACTCAGTTATCTGGAGTTCGAAAAAGTTATTTATGTTTACAAGCTTGGAAGAATGATATTTCCTATATCTCCACCGGAATTTCGGCTAAAAAAGTCAAATTGCAAATCTTAATTTTATATGCAAAGACGAAACTCTTGGCAAACCCTCCGTAGGAAGTAACAAATTTCGAATTCATTCCCAAATTTTTGTTAATCGTTTTTCTCCTCCGAATTTGAAAATTTTAAAGATATCCACATTTTGAGAACCTAAAAAAAAATTTTTTACAGTTGTCGTGAAAAGCTCTAAACTGATGATCAGTACATTCTACTTTTGCACAAGCACTCACAAAAAGGGGCGCAGTCCACCTTGGAATGAGTTCAAATTTCTTAGATAAATGAATGTCAAGAGAACGTCAAAACACAATCCATTCATTGCTAGTTGACAATTGTCTGCCATTGTTATAATGTCCGCAGGGCAATGCAAATTGCCAAATGGAAGGTGGATCCTTGCAACGTAAGTTCCTGGAAAATCATATCCCACATGTGGACAGATTAAACACTTACTTATGGTCTATCATGTGTTATCATATGAAACGCCTGCATCCAAATCCACCACCCCGCAGACCACCACTCCCCCTCCAACAAACCACCCCAAAAACCAATCAATGCCATTAGATTTCGCTTAACGTAAGAGTGACTTAATTAAATTTCACCCAAGACAAAAGGCACACTGGCAACACGCTCTCTTTCTCTGTCGTTCTCTTATTCGGCCATCAGCGCAACAGTCACACCCGCACCGGACAGAAGCGAGAACAATGACCAACCAGCGACCTCAACTAAACCGAACCCCATTTGCCAGCACCACCGTCCGTGCCTCAGTCATCAGCCGGCTTGGCTTTCATTTAAACAACCATGTCCGCCCAGCCCGTCCCTGCTGAGCCGGGTGCAAATAAACGCTACCAAGAGGCTAAAACAATAAGAGTTTACGGATCACATAATAATACACTGTGCGGTAATGTATACAAGGATAACGCTCTCGACCCGGGCGGGCGGGCGGCGGATGATGGGCGATGGGTGGTGAGTGTCTCCTGGCTCATTCAAAAGCTTTGCAACGATATGCTGAGTTTGGTGGTGCTGCTGTTGGTGACGGTGATGGTGGTGGTGAGGGATGATGAAAATCATCCAACAGATACAAAAGCAAACAGCCAACGATTGAAGAGCGAGTGTAGCCTTATTGAGGATAACACTTCATGCTCAAGTTAATCTTCGGCAGAGAGGAGAACCGACCGAAGCGGAACTGTTGCAAGATGTTGGTGATTGTGAGCATGTCATTAGCAGATTTTGGTTTATTAATAAGCGGATGCGATTATTGAAGATTTATTACTGGATTGGGGTTGGAGAGTGGATTGTCACTCGACAGGGCTTGGGTGAGTGGCGGTATGATTCCTTGCACACGATTAATAGCGCTACAGTATGCCTATAGCTTGGAAATAGTTTCATTTTCGATGTTCTGTTGTTGCATTTGATTTGATTTGGAAAACAAAAACTATGCAGAGATGTAACGAATCACTAAGGAGGAGATACGAATTTTACTTTGATGATTTTTTGAAAGAAGTTAAGACCCATGAAGGGGGATAGGGATATAACTTTAACGTATCCCCTGTTAGTCTCTCCATTTAAACAGCAAATCTTACGATGGATCTGATCATTGCTGATACAACTGTCACGGCTTAAGATTCAATTTGAGTTGCAATTGGGCGTTGGAGAGGAAATTTAAGTAATATTCCAAGCACTTGCACCAAGAGATTCTTTTTGACTCTACTTCTGTGAAAATGTCGTTTTTGTTGATAACAGTGGTAAAGGTAGCAGAAGATTAATGCAGTCAATATTTACATGTGGCATGACCAAACGTACTCTTCACGCAGCCTAGGTTTACAAGAACGTTGTTGCTAGGTGCCTTCCGCAAAACACAATAAAGAGAAAATAGTAGGAACCGAACTCGAAATCCCAACCGAAAATCTTGTAGGATGGTTTCTCCTATGTGAAATCGGCTAACAAAGTTACCAATCTTGTTCATTCATCGATTTACATCTTCTGTACAAACGAAAAGAATTAGAAAAGAAGAAGAGGAAAGAAGTTATGAATATGCAACGTAGACTTCGTCGCAGAATCAGTCGTCATGACGCTCGATTCAACGGATATATCAACAAGTGAAATTGTCATTATTAAATCGAACCTATTTCACACTCCTGTGGCAGTCGTGGGTTAGTGGATCAGTGCGTCAACTAACACGCTGACGATCCAAAGTTCGATTGTCGGTTTGAACAACCTCCATTTTTCACAATACCACCTCTTCAAGTTACTGGCAACACTCAAAACAGACCTAATTGTCTATGAACAGCTCAAACCTCGCCATTCGGAGTCGGCTAAAAAGTGTAGGCCCCCTCTACTCGTGATGGAGAAATAGCACGCACAACACGAGTAGTTGTTGAAGAAGCTAGATCCGTTGTGGGCTGTAGCGTCACTCAATAATAAATAAAATATTTCACACTCTTGACAGTTAAGTCAATAAGTACTGCAACATATAGGGGGCGCCACTAAAGAAGATTGTTCATTTAATATTAATTTTTTTTAAGTGACGCCCCTAAAATGTCCCGGGACTTATTGAGTTATGTGTTAAGATCTGTAAGAATACTCGCCCTTGTAGGAAGACAACTGAAGTTTTATGATTCCGATTAAACAATTTGTCCGGGGTTCCTTAACACAAAATTTACAAACTTCCCCATCTGCGTAAAAACATTCAAGTTGGAAAGGAGGGGGGAATGATGAATGTTGCGCTCTGCAATCCTTCTTTCAGGCACAGATAAGCTAAGTCAACACATGACTGTTGAAAGCATTTTATATCACGACGGTTTTTTTTTTCTTTCTGAATGGGAAATGAGACATCAAGATAGTAATGTTAACCAAATTTCCCTAACCCGAGCTTAACAGGTTCAACAACAAGGTGGATCTTCATTTCGCTCGGAGGTGATTGATAAAACCCTGAAATCCCAATTCCCGGAAAGGCAAAATTCTGAAAAGAAATAAAAGCGAAAATAAACCCGAAAAAAATACATCCCAATGGAGTATGTTTTGAGGGACATACTGTGCTCTTGCATGCCCCCTAATTGGTGCGGAATTTGGAACGAACGAACTTCCTCTACATTAATAGCCTAGACTAGCCTCTTCAGCAAATACTTGGCTTGTGCAGAAGGGAACCACAGCACCTTGCCGACTCCGAACGTTGAGAATTGAGAAACTTTTCATAGACAATTAGAACTCTTTGAGTGTTGTCAGCAAATCAAAAGAGGTGGGGCTGTAAAAATGCGAGTTATTTACTCCTAGAATTGAACCTGGTACCTTAAGCGTGTGAGTCGGCGCACTGACCCACTACCCCACGGCGGTCACATAGTTCTCCCTGTCACCGCCCTTCAAGCAATCCTCTGTTCGAATATCTTAAGGAAAGAATGGGTCACATAAGGACGACTTATCGCCAATCGTTTCAAGTCAAACTTAGCCAATTAGATAATTGATTGAAAAATATCAAAGTCACAATATTTCATAAAGGACCTTGTGATCTCTCGCGATTGAAAAGGACTTTCAGCTGAATGCTGACCCCGAAACCGCCAACACGCCCTAACCTTCAGTTTGCCATGGTTATCTTATAGTCACATGGATATCGAACCTTACGGCTAGACAAGAGACAACTGCACCCCCTCTTCCAACAGAACACGTTATTTAAACTTGCATTATTCTCCTTTGGTTCTTTTGAAATGTGATCCAAAATCAAGCCACGTCACGGATTTTATGCAAACAAGTGTCAAACCAGCACGTCACAAAAAAAAATTTAATTTTCTCACCCCATTCAGGGCGACTCACTGAGTACCCCCAATTCAAGGGGGAGAAGACAACCATCTCCCCATCGATTGCAACCGCCCCAAGATATGAATCGGAGTGAAGCTATTCGCTTTCCATCAGTGCTCCCTTCCTTCGCGTGTTCTTTGTTCCAGTGTTTCGCTTTCCAAACTGCTAGTTAAAGTCATTTGTTTTCTTTCGCCCGCCCCGCGGCTCTTTCGTCGCCCAAAGCTATTCTGTCCCAAAACAACGAGGACAACAGTCAAAACCTCGCCATAGTAGTCGACTACTTCTCGACTCCACAGGCGTTTAATTCGCTTGAGAGATTCGGTGAATCTCGTTGTGGTGTGAGTGGGGAGGGGTGGCTTGCTTGACGGTGGTTAACTGTACACACTTGTTATTCATTCTCATTCCATGGGTAGTCGTCGCCGTTGCTGTCGCTGTCGCCGTCGCCGTCATCGCATTCATCGTGCTTGTCGTTGTCTCCCACCCCCAAGGGTTGGAGTGCAAAAGGGTCTGACCGCCGAATGCTCAGCCGTCAGTCTGTCGGTGGCGGCTGTCTGCAGGATGTTTGCGAGACCACCATGACTGTGACGACGACGAAGGTCTTATCCTTATTCCACACATGAGCTTATTCATAGCCAAAGTTCAGCGAAATTTTTATTGATATTTGGACTGCGGATAGGAGGATCTTCGGCGTATGTTGATACACTCGCGCGCCGTTCGCACACATGTACGGACACTTGCTAAACAAGACAAGGACACGGGGGTATGTCGCCGCACCGTGGCTGGATTTGTGGCTATGCGCCGGGGCATGATTGGTGCTCGGTGGTGGGCAACGGGTAGTTGAGTTATTCGCCTCAAATAAGTGGTGAGAATTACGGCCGGCGTGTTGGTTTGCACTGAATCATTCACGAGGGACTACACCGCTGCTGGGGGTTGTCTTGCCGTGGGGGTGACGGGTTATGATTAAATTTGAAGCGAGTTGCACAATAGTGTCGCCTAGTTGATCTCTCTGCTGCGCATTAAGGTGAGAATGGCGGTGGAGCTCGAAGCAATTTAATCGTGACCATGATAATTTAGGACATTCACCGGGGGGTGGCGAGTCCTTTCGGTTTCGTTCGTTCTTTCTCTTGCTTTCGAGATATTTTCTCGCTCCTTTGTTTCACTCTGGCTTGCTATTTCTCGTTTCTTTTTTTTTCCTGTTTGTGCCTCGTTTTACTGGCATTGGATGTCCCGCGTGCTGGATCCTTCTTTGTTTTCTGTGATGGTGGCTTTCTTGTGTATTTGTATTCTCTTGGCATCTCTGAACGCGCGTTGGGTAGTCGGGGGGGGCAAAGCATCGGGCTTTTGGGTATACTTTATTTATGTATATTTCGCTTCTCCTTTGCCGAGGTTTATATTACGTTTGTTAACGTTTACGTCCTCTGTTAGGGTGGGTGTATCTGTGTGTGTACATGTAAAAGGATTTATGTTGTTCAGTTGTTGTTTTGCTTTTGCTTTATTTCGGCTTGTTGTTGTTGTTTCGCCTTTGTCCTGTGGCTGGTGGAAGTGATGGTTTTTTTGCGGGATGAATGCTGAATTGTTAACGTTAACTCTATGTGTACTGCTTCGCTATGTGTACAGTGAGCATATGAATTACTCATGCAAATGTAAAGTTTATTAAATTTCTGTGTGGAATCTGGAAAGAGTTAGTAATTTGTTAAATATTGACCTGATCAATTTCTTTCCTTGCACAGTGTGTCCGTTGTTTTTAAGTAGAATTATTAACTTATTTTATTTATAAAACAGGGTGCTAACAACAGCAATATGAGGAATCGGCCCCCATCCTCGAGGGATTAGGGTCTAGCTTCTACAACAACTACTCCTGTTGTCCGTGCTACTGTTCTCTCACGAGTAAAAGGGACCTACAGTTTTTTGCCGACTCTGAACCGCAAGATTTGAGAAGCTTTTCATAGACAATTTGTAATCTTTGAATGTTGTCTCGAAAGAGGTGGTGCCGTAAAAGATTAGAGTTGTTCAATCCTGAAATTGAACCTGGACCTTCGACGTTTGAGTAGACACACTTACCCACTACGCCACTTCGGCCAAGTAGCTGCTTGTGCCCTTTCGAGAAAGCTCCGTCTACGTAATCTTAACAATTTGTTCTTCAGCCGCAATTTGTTATCAACATGTTTCAAATACCCAATACGTTCCTTCTACTTGTTTTTTTGTCCGGGATGGACTTTGTCGTCAGCCAACAAGTCTTTCCATCTTTAGTCAGCTGCCTCCGATTTCGCACTTCAAGTTTGTTGAGGTGAGCGCAAGCAAGTCCATGGGTGGCCTCTATTGGGTTGTCGCACTAATTCTGAAGAAGGTTCGGGCTGGAGCAGTGTTGTCCATGACTCTACTTGAAATCCTAGACGCCTGGCTAGGCTCATGTCGCCCTACAGCCCTTGTACTTAGTGCTTGATTGTTCTTCTCCAAAAACCATCGAAAAGTGTCCAGAGACTGAAGGCAAAACTGTTCTATCATCTGCCCTTGAGATTGTCCAAGTTTTCGCGCCATAGAATAGGACAGCTCACAATGCTGGCTTCTAAATTTTTTCTTAGCTCTAAAAATCATGCACTTCTGGACAAATATCTTCAAAAACTTGACGAATCGCAGAAGTCCCACACCCATATGGCGTAACAAGGCACCATTCACCATAACAATACACAGGTTTATACTTCCGCCATTGATTCGCCCAATTTGGTCGAATTTTTTTACGAACGCTGTCTCATTTGCCAATATCTCCGAATTTGGTACAATGCGACTAATAATTGCATGCGAACTTGAAACACTCACTTGCCGGGAAAAAACTGAGTTGGACCGGGAGTTATCGCCGCCACGAAGATAGAAGACAGACCTACAGACAACATTTAAGACAGATTTCAGAAGTTGCAGCATCGTAAGTCGAACTAAAAGGACACTACGTTGAGAAATAAATTTTTGGTCATGCCCTTATCAAACCGCCCACCCTTATAATAGAGTAATCCCATATATACTGGCAGCCAACCACACTTTTAAATGTCCCTAATTATCCTCCTCCTCCTCCTCTAAGTGCTGGGACGAACGAAAGTTCCAATTAACTTGCCAAAAGCAGCAGAATCACACTTGCTTCTTTTGTTGAGCGTGCTTCTGTGCGAAAAAAAAATGTTTGCCGTTCCCGGTTTCCCCTATATACACAGTTGTCGGGAGGACCAGAGAATTTTGTTTGCGATTTGGACGAATATTTGTTAGAAAAGTGCAAGTGCTTAAAATGTGGCACGTTTTGATTAACGTGACTTCCGTTTATAATCGACTTCCTCAAAAGTTATGCTTAAGCCACACGGCGAGCAGAAGTACGAGCAGGCTTCTGACACACTGTATCTCAGCTTTCAATAGAACAAATGTCAGGATTACCGTTGAATCGTAAGGGCAACATCACATCGGTCTCTCCCCTTATCCGCTTGCATACCGCTTTGTGGGTGTGTGTGAATTTGTGTGTGTATGTGTAACATTTCAACATCCCTCATGAATTGAAATCGAGCACACGGCGCCTTGAAACAAGGACACACACAACAGGCTGTCAGGGATACCCGGCAGAACAGGACTAGATGCCAGGCTCCCAGAGCCACCCACAAACAAAAGCAAATAAATAAAAAGCTCATTAATTTGATAAATCGAATTGGCAAGGAGAGAGAGACCGTTCTCTGCTGTTCTCTCGTTTGTTCCTGATAGTCTTCCCCTATCTCTTCGGCACCCTGCCTTATTCTTTCTCGTCCTTTCGTCGTGGAGTTTCATAGCGCTTCGTCCTACTTTGGTTCTTCTCTTACGCTTTTTGCAATACAGTGTGCGATTATTTTTTTTTTTGTCTATTTCTTGTGAGTTTTATTGTTGGTTGGGTGGCGATGGGGGGTTGGAGAATTTGATTTGGTGCGCCACCGGAGTGAGAAAGAGAAGGACATGACAAAAGGAACGAAGGAGCAGAAAAACTGAAATGAGGTCATTTTTTGTTCCCTCTTCTCCTGCTTTGATATCAATTTAGTAATACAATGGAATAAAAACAGGAGCAACTTGACGGTTATGGGGAGGACGAGACGACCCAAACTGGACTAACTGTGGGGGTCGGCGGCGGTGGCGGCGACAGTGGTGGGTGCTGTTGGGGTTTCTTTTTAGATGACCGGCCTGGTGGTGGCTCGGATACTTTGAGGGAATTTATTATTTAAGTGCTGCGCTCTTGGAATTTAAGGTGGGAAAATTATATGGAATGTGCGCTCATTTGTTGTTGTGTTGTGTAGTCCTGTTTCTTTTCGTTCCTTTTTGCTTTGTTTTCTACGGATTTTTCTTTTTTTTTCCTTGCTGTTGTTATTTTGCAGCTTCTTTTCATTTTGCTCTTGTATGATGGTGTTTTTGTTCGTTTGGAGGTTAGGAACGATGGGTGGGATTAAGTTTATTTCTTGGAGGAGTGTATAATTAAGGAATTTACTCCTGGAGAGATTGTTTTCTTTTTTTCTTCATTTCATAGCTTTTGCTTTCCTTCAGTTTTTTTTTTTCGTTCTTTGAACGGGAGAGAGGAGTGGGGTGTTTTTTTGAAAGAGAGTCCACTTTTTGGGGCTTGTAAATCGGATTAGAAATGTTCCAACAGAGTGATGGCTTTGGAAATTAGAGCCTTTAGACTAATTAAAAGTTTGATGATTATTCACGGAAGGACATGTTTTTTCGTTATTCTTCTTTAAATGGCAACATGGAAGATGCTGTAGCAATTAAGGATTGTAATAGAGGGAGAGTCAGCGGGCTGTGATTTAATGCATAGATATCGTTGGTAATTTCCTCTGTATTACTGGGCGTGCATAAGAGATTTACGATGTTTTTTTTTCATACTCTTCCAAAATATTCTCTCCTAATGTACCAGTATACACAGTTCCGTTATCAAGAAGTGTTATATTGCCCTTTAGAAACTTGTTCCTCAATCAACCAGTGTTACATTCGGCTCAAGATTCCATTACCCCTCCAAGCAATTGCTTAACGAAAGAGATTATGAATGGGAATTTGGCGGATTCGAGGGAAAATCTCTGCATAGGATCACCGATTTATTGTTTTTACAAGATTCCGGGAAATCAACGCAAAATTCTGCAAATCAAAATCTTAAAAGTCCAGCATACGGAAGGAATAAACTAGCGAAACTTTGCAATTTGAAAAAAGTTTAAAAATGCATAAAATTAAAGGGTTTATTCACCTACCTAAGGCGGAGGAGTAACATGGGTGCAGAATATCTCAAATATTTATTTATGTCTATTCGTATATCATCGAGCGGTTTTTTAAAATTATTTCTCAGAATTTTTGAATGTTATGATTCAAGAACATTCTACTATTCCAGTAGGCTGGAATCTGTTCATAGGATGGGTTCTAATTTTAAATTGGCTCTATGAATAAAAGTTTTAGTGTTACCAACTTAACGAGCTACGTACTACGTAGTGTTTTTGAAGGACTAATTGATTCGCGTCAGAGCGTTGACATTTAATAAAGTATTTCTTCAGAAATCTCAAAAAATATAACGTATAACAATATCATGGACTGCGTAACTGATATTAAATTACAGATAAATATTGATAGAGAACACAGTACAACCCCGTTAATTGGCACCAATTTGAATTTCGTTTTTGTTGACAAATATTTTGTATAAAAAAATGGTTTCTTATAGATTTTGGCAGTAAAACAAATAAATTTATGATAATGAATTATAGTCATGATGTTTATCACATTCCGATTCCCGAGACAACATGTTTATATTCAAACCATAATTTTTTATAATCTTTCACGTAGGTTGACTCTATAGATTCAACGCATTTGTTCACGTTTTATGCAGTTACTAAGATGACCATAGATGTAGACAATTCGAATTACAGAGTAAGAATTTTTGTCAATGTACTCAATGTAAAAAAAATTTAATTGAATGCTTAAATTACTGGGGGTTCGAATGCGTGAGGTTGTACTGTATTATAAAAAGGTTTAGTTTATACTAAAAGCGATAAAATGTATGTCCATTCCATACAAAACTCTTGACAGGCTTTAAGATTAGACACTTGCTTAATAAATTTAGAGCATCTTTTCTTTAACCAGTAGACACAAATAAAAAAAAAGTAAGAAATTAAGAAAATCCGCATTTTTTGAATGAAAATTAGCTATTGCAATATTTGTTAAAAAAATACTTGCAAAAATCATATAAGGGGAACTTTAAAACAAAATTGAAGGAAATCTACGAGATGAACAGGCAGGTTTTTGCCCACATTGTTTCTATGAAGACCATGCCAACACTCTGCGCATAAGAGTTGAGCAGTCTATAGAATGGCGTACGCCTCATTAAAAGGCTGGCAATATGTAGACCGTAAAGTAAGAAGGGAGTTGCCCGGAAAATATTTAACATTGTTAAGAGAAGAAGTTACGAAAATCTGGCGGAATTATGAATAACTTTTTAACTACAAGTACAGTAGTAAAGCAAAGGTGCCCATCCTGATCTTAACTGTTCAGAATTGTCCTGGACAAAAATATAAGGACAGAGACGAGGAAAAACTTATAATATACGCACGATATTTATCTCATATCACATAAGCTCTGCGATATCCAAGGAGACGATCGATACTCATGTAACTAGAAAATTCAACTTCACTTGGAACAGTATAAATATAACTGCACTAAACCGAGTGAGATGAAAATGGTACTTGAAAATGAAGAGATATATACAATAGTCCAGCAAATTAGTCAAATCTGTTCAAAATATTTTCTAGGAATCGAATCATCAGCCTTTCCTAATCAATAATATCAGTACACATCGAGAACAATAAAATAAATGTATTTTTCCAAAGAATCGATAAATGCATCCCAGGAATAGCAAGTTTTCTCAGTCAGTTGTGATCGGAAGTCGGCCACATATGTAGGTGCATCACAGATTTCTGGCGTACAGTTATTCAGTTAAGGTTATCTCTAATGCTCCAAGTCAATTAGTGCACCCATTTTGCACCCGACGTCGTTTTTACACTATTGTCCATTGCACCAACTCACTCACAAGTCAGTTTCCAATTTCGCTCTGATGACTCATTTCCGAGACATAGGGCAAACAAAAAAATATATAAATTACTAATCCCAGCTAAAATTCAAAACACAAGTCGACAAGTAATAAAAACTATTTCAGTATTTCCAAGGTGCCCATTGTGAATACAGCCCTACCGCGTGATCGTTCACAGGTTTTGCGTTGGCGTTTCATTTTCAAATTGTTTCTCTGACAGATAATGATACGCTTGGTGAAAGTCGCCAAACTTAAACAGGATGACACCGACAGCTTGATCTACGGATCTGCGGTGAGGAAGAGGAAAATTGACATTTGCCTCGAGCAATTGCGGCAAGCCCTTGCAGTAAGGTACGTGCATGGTTTTGTATTTAATTTGTTCTTCACCCCGTTTCCCTCCACCATATTTAAAATAATAACTTTGTACAGCGCTCTCCGTTAATTAATTAGAGCGAGTAAATACTGTCGGGTGTCCGCGTGATTCGGTTTCGGCAAGGGTGTGACTCGCGTGTGCACACGGGCTTTCGTCCACATACTTGTTCCGAGTTTTATAAGCAGTGAGCCAGCAAAAAAAAACGTAACAAAAAAATAAGCAAAATGGAAAGCACAAAGTGGCCACGGGACAGAACCCCCTCGAAACAGTGATCCATTAATTTGATAAATAAACAAATAAATCGGCGAATGGACCAGCGGAGACGGGCACGTTGTCAGGAGGTGGTGCGGGCTATGCACAATCGGCAGCCTTTTCCGATCGGACCGGGAAGAGTTAATTACGAGAGAGTTTGGGGTGTTTGTGCCTCCCCGAGTTTTAGTGCACAAATTGATTTTAATTAAATTTATTAGGGTGCAGCGGACGATAATTCTGGTCTCTTGTATGTGTACACAGTGGTTGATGTTTGGTTTTGTTTCTTTGCTCCCTTCATGGAACGGTTTTGTGACTGAGATATGAATTACTGCGCACATCTGACAGGAATCTTAAAGACTCCGTCATAATGTTTTGTTGGACGTGAATGAATGGGAAAAGGCTACTCTTCGGAATCTTATGCTTTTCCGGCTGTTGACATATCTATAATAAGAAATTGAGTATTGCAAAGACAAACCAATGGAATTTCAAGAGCATTTTTATGTGATACGTTCAATTGTTGTCATCACATTCACTAATCGGCTCTCACCTGACACATCAGCCCAAGGCGGACCTAGGCATTAAGCAACAAATTCATTTTTCTTCCTCTCACGAGCTCTGCTAGTAATGAGACCTCAATAATGAGCGCGCTTCCATGGAGATCCTATCCTTTGCTGAATCCATTTAAACCGTCATCACACCAATTAAAGAAACGCGTCATTTTATGAGTTAAGCCAATCCAGTCAATATCATCATTTGAGGTAGATAACACTATATTCCTTCGAATGACTGCGGCTCTATGCTTTAATACATTAATTTGGCATTGGATTAGGAAAAAATATCGAAAACGAAGTCTCGATATATCAAAGGAGTAATTATGTAGATATGATGATACGGTCTCAGTGGCGTAGTGGGTAAGTGCGTCGACCCAGACGCAGAAAGTCTAGGTTCGATTCCCGGACGGGACACCTCGCATTTCTTCACGGCACCACCTCTTTCGAGTTGCTGACAACACTCAAAGAGTATCAATTGTCTATGAAAAGCTTCTCAAATTTCGCCGTTCGGAGTCGCCAAAAAACTGTAGGTCCCTTCTATTCGTGAGAGAACAGTAGCGAGCACAACACAATTAGTTGTTATAGAAGCTAGGCCTGGTTCCCTTGTGGGCTGTGGTGCCACTCAATTATCAACCTTTAACTCCCTCCAACATCCCTGAGGACTTTAAAGTTTATGTTTTCCAAATTCGACTTTTGGGACTTGAGCATTCAAGAATTTCAGAATTTAAGAATTTAAGAATTTTAAACTAAAGAGTCACATGAAAACGCGTCTTGGTGATTTCGTTTCCAACCTTGATGAAGCAATGGGAGTTTTTCATCATTACCCTTTACAGTTTGATAAATCTGATAGAAATTTTAGAAGTAAGCGGTGTCACTGTTCCACTTAGGCATCAAGGAATCTTCACATTGCGACCACTTGCCAAATGCATACCGGTGGTGACATATTTCTACCCTAAAGTAAAACCACTCCAACTGAGATTCATTACAGACAAACACTCACACAGAACATGGAAAAGGATCTTGTAAGTGATATTAAAGAGATTTATCTCTCGACATTGATACTGCCAGGGAGGCCTCCTTTCTTGTAGATCTAAGAAACAACATTTCTTCGCCAACTATTGTAGATTAATAAAAAAAAAATTGCAATGGAATCCCCTCCTTGGGTTCACTGTATAGCTCAAAATTTGATTGTTTTAGTTCTTGTAAGATCTGCCAAGTTTCATAGTTTCATTAGATTTTGTGCATTTCCAGATTTTTGATTTCACAATTCTATCCGTATGACCGTTCTAACTTATTTTACAACTGAGCTTGTGTACCCTATCATGGTCACCTGCTTTACAAAGTTAAAGTCTGTTCATCGAAAAATTTTGAGCATATTGCTATACTAACCTAATGATTTTACTAAACGGTACTTCAGTCCAAGGCGCCTTTAGGGCTTGATATGAATTCGGTCTAACAATGTCCGCAAATTTTTGCTACTGTAAATCAACAATCCTTGTATCCCAGTCTACAGTAAAATTTTTGAAAAAAAACGACGCTTACATTAAGTATAACATTATGTAATCAGAAATATTGAATATACTAGGCTATTAGTTCTTTTACAAATATTCCGCAAAGCAACAGCAAATGTTCACTGCATAGAGCACAGTGCTTACAAAATGCTTACAAAATTTAGAAATCAAGTGAAACAAAAAAATTAATATAGGATTCCTACAGATCGCGAGAGGAAGAAAGAGAGAGAAATACAGCAAGCACTTGTGCTGTGCGTGATATTGTTTTCACGCGAGTGAAGGAGACAAACTTGGAGAAGCGAACGACTTTAGTTTTAGCTCCCTAATCACTGAAAGTTCAGTTCAAGAAATCGACGCAGTTATCCATTACGCCTGATGGTTGAACTACGTACGACGTGTTTATAGCCTCCATATTTTCAATTTTCACACATTCGCATTCAATTGTGCAAAATAAAGTCTTATTTCTTCCGATCAGGCGCATTGCAACAAGATCCTTAGAATCCTTTCGTAAGCTACATTCTCTTTAGGCTATGAGAATGATCTATGAATTCAAAGATCTGAAATATACGCGGCTGAGAGGCGTATGAAAAAAGTCAAAACCCGTCATATGTCACAGACAGTACTAACAAGCTACTAAGTAGTACGGGCTGTGACAACCACATTAATGGCATTAATGCTACATGCGCATTCTTCCTTCAACACAGTCAAGTTATTAGAACTTAAGAATTTGTCTGCCTGCGTGGACAACTCTTGCTGTATCGATAAGCAGCATTGATTGAGTGATATAACCTTTCCAGTCACTAAATCTTAACCTTTCACAGGAGCACCCACCTCCATTTCCACTCTTTGGCACCATGCAGTTCCATTGGGATGGATAATAATCAAGGCTCCTGACATAAGTCTCCGATTCCAATCATAAAGAAATTATTCACAATAACATCTCTCCTTCTTGTAGAATCGCTTAGTTCTTTACGTAGCGTTCAAAAACATGTATGCATACTCAAGATGTGACTTACTTATGGTAATTACTGGAGAATGGAAAGTGTTTTCAGGGGCATATCGCATGACAATGCATCCAACACCGCATGTGAAATGGATGAATCTGACAATAAGTGAAATGAATAGCATCGGTAAGATTTACAAATTGAATATACCCACTTATGCGTTACAGAAGCTGGAGCGGCGCTTACCGCGGCCATTGGCTTCCTTTCCCAGCGTAAATGGAATGAAACTGCGTAGGTTTCGGAGCAACTACTCATTCGATTTAATGCCTTCATTACACTTATTTTAGTCAGACGCACTGATTTTGAGATTCCGTGTGAACGGGCAAATTTAACTCTAAGATTTGTGGTGTTGTGGTGGTTACGTATACGCCCCACTACTCTGCTGAAAGAAGAGTACAAGGATAATGGCTTGAAGGCGGATGGGCGCTCATTTCGGGTGACAGTTGTAGGGAGCTTTAGAATTTGATTTTTTGGTGTTTTGTATAATTTAAGAAAAATAAAGTAAGAGCAGTACTGACTTTCTTCAGCCGAGCATAGAATATCCCAAGTGGAATAATGGACATAGTGTAACATGTGACATGATGTTGTTAAAGCATTTATCTCTAAAGAGGAAGTCATTGACTTAAGAGAGAATGAAAAGCAGATCGAATGGTGCAAGGCTATTTATTATGTCTGTCAAAGAGGTTCCTACGGCGCCCAGGAACCTCCTCATAAGTACCGCACCAACTTCTTACGAGTTTCACCCCACACACCCATTCTAACTCCTTCCATTATCTAATTGAGCACCTCAACCAAACGGGCATGCGTTTAAAAATAAAGTCTGATCTGATCAAGTCGCATGCACGTGCAAAACATTGCCAAGTCGCTCTCTCAAGACGTGCTTTGGATGCATAGGGAGAAATTCATTTAAATCCGAGCAAAGATTACTGCGTCGGGCGTGCGATCTCCGCCACGCCACGCCGCGCCGCCAACGATGACATAGCCGTCACTGAATGCATTCCAGCTAAATGATGGTCATAGACACAATAATCCTTGATCATATCGATTATGCAAACATCTCTCGCCGCGCCGCCGTCGTCGTTGCCATGCAATATGATACACTGCAAGCATACACACAACCGCTTCAGCCTCAACACCCTTCACATTCAATTAACTGTCACTGGGAATGAGTGCGGGAGTGCTGGGTAACTCAGTCGTCTGACTGGCATAATGTGGTGACATTTATATGCGCGAACTGACAGCTCCGTCGCCCGACCCCGTCCCGCTCGTGCATTAACCAGCGGCACTATGTGGCTGCGTTTGTTCTCAGCCGCGGATATTTAGAAGAAGAAATACAAAAAAAATTATAACTAATAATAATTGAAAGATATTTTGCATTTTCTGTTTCGTTCTGTTTGCATTGAATACACGGAAGTGCAGTAGACGCGATTGCTGCGACACAAGGCTGATAGCGGGCCCGGTTGGCTGCTGATAGTGCCAATTGCCAGACATGCACTTGAGAATCTGTGTTGCAGGTAGTCAATTGAGTTTTGATTGTCATCGCTGTGATGAATGTGTGGATTTATAATGAGAGAGAGAGCAAAACGAAAAAAATAGATACTCTGATAAGACTATACGTGTTCGCCGCCAAGTATGTGGGTATCCGCAACAGCAAACGTTTATCGATGAATTCGCTGAAGCTAGTTTTGGAGGTAGAGAGTGAATGATTAAACATTTTTTACAGCCAATGAACTAAATGTCAAAGCAGCGAATAAGGGAGGAAGGGCCCAGCAATCTCTCGTACTATGCAAGCTCTTTGCAAGGAAAAAGAACTTGCGGTCTAACGCCGCCTCCGAATGGCGATACTTAAGAATGATTTTTCAGACTATTTGTACCTTCTGTACAGATGAAGCGGTGAAACTTTAAAGATAGTTCAAAACCTGGTTCAGATTTCAAAACAGAACCTTACACGTAGGAGCTAATGGTTCTTCTGTGCCAACAGCACCACAGCACTGTGTTTTAACTTAAGTTGTAACCTGCAAAAAGCTATTCTTGTTTAGCACTGGTTTGACACTTTCTACTCTATGGGAGCATAAAAAATTGTGCTAAGAAACTATTCACTAATTATTGACTCTCATAAATGTAGGTTTTCCGATCGCAGATTATTGCTTTATCACAGATATCAATGACAGTGGAGCCAACTTAAAATACGATCAGAACGAAGTATGCCACCCATACTTTAACCAGAATGTTGACACAAACCTGTACCGCCATCTTTGAGACATTTGTTTCCATCGAAATTCAAAAAACAAAGCGTGCAAGCTGCCCGGTATACTTTGCTGACAGAAGACGATTTCCTTTCTTATCCTCATTTATTTTTAACCGCTCTTCAGTCGCTAGTAACGCTACAGAGTAACAGATAAAATTTAGAATAGTTGCTCAATTAGCTAGAGGAAAGTATTGCCATCTAGAAAATAAAATTATCTTTTCCTTTCTTGTAGTAGATGTTTCTTTGCTTCTCGGTCTATATTCACATCGTCTGTGTACCCAAAAGAATTTCGGTGAAATTAGAAATTTTGCTATACTTGTCCATCCGTGGGCTGGATAATCAACAACGGACTACTGAAACAAAATTGTAGACTTGTCTAGAGTGACTTGGAGTCTAGTAGAGTGAACTCTAAGCCAAGATTTAGGAATGAGTGCATGTCAAATTAATGCTTCGACTCCTGACTGGTGAGCCAAATAGAGGTCGCGTAAAAATATGCTTTGCTTTAAAAAAGAGTTATCGTGCTGGACCACAAGGATGCAGTAACGATTGAAAAGAGACATTAAAAGAAATTTGCTGACATTACTGAGATGAGGAAAACCGAAACGATGGAGGCGCTGTCGGACTTCACAAAAGACAAATTTGAAAAAAAAAAATTTAGTCTGAAATAAAATGGTTAACAAGTGTGCAGGCGAAAAATATTTTGAAAGAAAATTAAGATATTTTGTCTAAAAATTAAATTCTTACGAGTATTAAAAAAATGCGTTTCTTTGGGTACCAACTCGTACATTTTTATGTACCTAAGGTTTTTTTTTCTTGTTCTACGATGACTCCGCAGCTGGTTATTGCAACAGCTTAGTGGGCAGATGCATCAACTCCTATGCTTTCGGTCTCCAGTGTGATACACCAGTTGAACCCAAGTTAAATATCTTACACATTTCTAGAAACCACTTCTTCTTTGTTATCAGCAACGCACAAGGAATAGCTAATTCCGTAGGAAAAACTTCTATCAACTCTTCATACTGAAATGGGTGCAGTAGAATCTCAAGGGATATTGATTGTAGCGCAACCTGGTATATACATCCAAACATCTAAGCGGTTAGCTTACCAAGCAGGATTGGATTATACATAGTTACCAACATAGTGCTCACATATGTATAGGTACATACAGCAAGGACTAAGTATGTAAAACTCAAGCTTTTACAGCACTGTCCAAAATAAAAGGACCATGTTCGACTTTGTCACTATATTGCTAATAACTTTTTCCTACCATCATGCAAACAAATCATATTTACTGGACAACATGCTTATTCCATCAGTAATAAAACCTATAAACAATCTAAGAAAAAAGTGCATTCTGAACTTCGAAAAGGCCCGTTACCTGGAATGACGAATTTCCGAATTTTGGATTGTGCAAAATAATAGCACCAAGTGCAAAAATTCTTAAATATGAAGTAAAGGTCAATGGAATAGTGAAGTTTTTTGTTTTTATTTTTGATATTGGGTTAGTACTTGGTCGTGTAACCTTTAATATTAAGTACTGAGTCACAACGTTGTGGCATGAAGTCGATGAAGGCTTGATATCGCTGAAGAGGGATATTCTTCCACGCAACCTGCACAACATCCCATAGCCGTTTTGTATTTTTGGGTTTTGCTTCATATACCTACGGCATTCTCTACATCTGTCTAAAGGTTCAAGTCGAGAATGAAGCGGCCACTACATAACTTGAACTTGCTCGTATGTTTGAGGTTATTGTCTTGCTGTAGAATTCATCTAAGCGGCATATTCCACTCTGCGTAAAGTAGCATGGTTTTCTCATTATGCTGTTAATAAATCCACCTACTCTTAAATTGCCAACTGCATGTGTTAGCATTTTTGTTAAGCGAATCATTGGATAGACAAAAATACTGTTCTACAAATCCGTGATAATGAACCCTTGTTCTTGTAAGACAACCTCAGACACTAAAGTTGAACATCCTCCTGCACTACTTGCTACCATTATTTCTGCGTAGTTTGAACATCTAGATCTCCACCTCCACTTCCTCTAGCCACTTCTATATTTGTTTTTGAAATGTGTATAAGTGTCTCCATTACTCCTTCGCCACGAACTGTCGCTTGGCCGCTTACAACCAAGCACTTATAGATTTTTATGGAACCTTATGGAACTCTGAAGTAACATCCCTTGTAATCTTTTGCCACCCCATCGTGTTTGCTTATGGAAAGCTAATATTATGCAGCTCGAACAAGAACTAAAAGAAGCCAGCATGCATATTGGTTTCATAGCGTCCCATTGCGGACAAAGAGAACAGCGGTAGTGAGCATACAGTTTGTAGTCTGTGTACTAAAGGGACTCTGTACATATTTCAATTCCAACAACATCCCCCGTTTACAGAGAAAGAAATTGTTTACTCTCATACAGAAAAAAATGAATAACATTAATCCGCTCTTCATCATCATCATCGTCATCGTCATAGACGGCGCGTCGTGGTCCTTTTCCGTCATCGTCTTTACTGCGATCGTCGTCATGTCCGTGAATAGAGGAAATTCAGTGCCCTCCACTTAGTAGTGCTTGCTGTTTGAATGACTGTATAATTCTTCCTTTCCTTTGTTGTATAGTGAGTTGTAAAGGCTTTACGCACCACATATGAATGATTGCTACGCACATACATTCGTACCTTGACTAAGGGGTGGCAAAACATCCCCTTTAGCGATACACCATCACCGTCCACCGTACTCGGAAACTCGTATCCCTCGAAATGTTCCGTTTTTATTTCCGACAAAATCGGAATGAAAAAAATATGTTTACATATGGACGCCTGTATGTGCGAACGAATGTGTGGACTTCAAGGAGAAGAACGCAACAAATCCAAAAACCAATTGACACGTGCAACCTATAACCGAGGATGGATAGGAATAAACACACAAGCGAGCAAAACGACTGTAAGTAATTCAGATGTGTTGGTGAGCTTGCCACCCCTATAGCCATTTGCCAGTGATGCATCCCTGGTGAAGGACAAAAAAAAACACACACAAAAATAAGCGTAAAACCTCGGCTGAAGAGAATATTGAAATTCATCCCTGTGTCGTTCAGGATAGACGCAAAGGCAAAACGTCTTGACAACCCTTTTCTATATTCGCCTTTTTTATTCCTTCGCGTTGGCATTACGAGTTTCCTTATTCGGTTTTCGGCTTCCTTGGGCTGCATTTACGCTTCCAGTGAAGGGTGGAAGAGTTTGTCAGCACCGCCGACGACAACAGGCAACCACCGCCCTTGCTACCGGGAATTTGTCGATATTGATATTCGCGGATTATTCGCAAGTCCTTCTCGCGCAACCCTTGGCAACAGTCGCCCTACTAATTTTAACGTCTTTTGTGTCCTACAATCTATCCTCCTCGCCAATGGATGGCAAATGCGAATGATTGGCAAGGATGTACAACAATACACATGCACACTCTGCTTTGTATGAACGAAAGGACATGCATTATGAATGAACGAGCGAGCGCGGTGTGCGGACCAGCAAAAAAGGAAACATTTATCAAGGAGCAAACTATGATGATGATGGTTTTATCCCTTCGAATTTATTAACAAGTTTTCCTGTGTGCGTGTCTGTTTCAATGTGTGGATATGAGAGTCCTTTATTGACGAATGCTATATTTCTCCTTTTTTTTTCATTCTTTTCATTTTCGAATCCATTGTGGACCGTTTAAGGGTCATATTGGGAGATGGTTGATTTTTTTCGTTCATTTTTTGCTCCCTCCTCGGAGATTTTTCATTTATGCGGTGCGAGGACAATGGGTATCAACCCCCGATCTTGGACCATTTGGTAACAAATCCTTTATTTTCATCTTTTTCTTATTGAAGAGGGTGTGCGGCGTACTCTGTAGATGGGAATTGTGTTTTCATAAATTTTGTTCTGAAAATCGCTTAGTGTTCTGAGAGGGAAGGATTCTCTCTCTATCTGCAATTTCCTTCTGCAGCCCGACCATTGTTCGATAGAATTGAATAGTTCGTACACAATAGTTCGCCTGCCGATGGAAATCACCAACTGTGTAGGATTAACTTCGATATGTGCATGGATCAACTGAGTGAGAGAGAGTATGTGATGGTTAGAGGGGATTGCAAGTTCAAGGGCGTGATGAGAGGACGGCACGGCGAGTTTCTTTGATTTGACATCGATTGATAGTATGCGTCAACATTGGGCAGTGATCAATGATCGTTGGTGTCAAAGTAATGAAGGAACTGTATGTTTCACAAAATGCAGTGTGTAGACAAGATAAAACTCGATTTTGTGTTCTTAATAGTATACTAGGCATGTAGCGGAATAAAAACGATTTCCAGAGGTGTGGATTTGTTTTTATGGTTTGGGTGCTTAATTCTAGAAATTTGCTGTCCTATTTATCTACATATTTACATGTATGTATGTTGAATGTATATAGCGTTGCCCCTATAAACGCTGATCAAGCGCATGGAATCTTACCGTCAGTTAATATTATTACTTTCTAATGTCAGCAACTCGATTAGGGCCAAGTATCGCTCGTATGAAACAATCTGGGAAGGACGAGTTATACTCACACATTAATGGTTTCGTTTTTTTTTTTTCAAAAGCACTATCTACTTATATCAAGCAAAACAAATATTTAAGTTAAGTACACAAAATACAATAGTGCTGAGACGCATCGAATATTAAGATTCCATATGGACCCTCACACCCTCGCCATACCTCCGCCGTCATTACATTCTTCAAACGCAAGCCATCCAGTTTTTTTTTTTTTAATTTTTAGTCATCGGAGGGACCCAATTTTTTAATTTTTGAGCTTAATTGCTCTGTAGCGGTAATTCTATTCAACAAGCTAGAAGTCGAAAATGATTTTTTAAATCATCTGTTGTGAAATACATGTAAGGTGGAATGTGAGGATATATAAATTTTACCCTTACATTATGCGTACTGGAGCCAAAATATTCTCAAATCCAACATTGCTTCCTGGGAATGTATCAAAATTTATTATTTCATGATTTATAAAAATAGGAAATTTGAACTAATATGAGGTGATTATAATTATTTTTTATTTGTGAAAACGAAACCATAAAAAAATATATGTGAGAACAGAAATTTTAAAACGGCATACATTAATTTCATTAAGGATAACCTTCTTTGGGTCAAAGAAAGCCAGAAACTAGTGTGTCGCTTTGTCAAAACCTTCTTTTGAGATTTTAAACTTCCGTATGTTCGAAGCCGTAATGATGTAGTGAAGAAAAATTACCTTCGACACTTATAAATAAACAGCGTGCAGTTACAGTCCGTAGAGGACAAGGGTATAACTCCCAAAGCAACAGTCAAGTAACGGTAAAATTGCAACCTTCTTCTCCATAGTCGAATCAATTTGAACATTAAATAAATGTAGGTACCTACATACATGTATATAGGAATGTATGTATGTACAGATGAAGGTATTTACATACATACGTACGTCACATCTAACAGATGGTCAATGATGTCAACGACCTTGACAGATACACTCGCAAGAGATAACAGGTTTTTCGCAAAAATTCACCTCTGAACATGTACCGATCTCTATCAGTAAAGAAAACGTAAACAAATCAAATTCGTAATGGCCCTTGAAAACTCTTAAATTTCCATCGCATTTTACACTCATTAAAATGTCAGTAATCATATTGTCATCCAAGGATTATCACATTACCTTCACAAATCACCTCCTTTCCTCGCAATTAATCATAACACAAGTAGTATACACCCAAACAACACAGACTGGCAGCGCGCTATGCACAACAAACGCCGTAAACGAACACCACCTAAATCTATCACTATAAACTATTCAACCACTTTACTTCCTCTTCCTAAAGCAAATTTGAAAAAAAAAAAGACAAACACACAGAAAATATTCAAAAGATACCTTTTTTGAAATACGAAAAACCGTAACAAAAGCCAGTACATACGCTCTCCCTCGCTGTCCCTCTCTCTCTCTCACTCTCTCAAACTTTATCTCTATCATTCACTCGCTTCATTCGTCACAGTGCATTTTTTGAAAGAAAATAAACATACAACAACAAAAATCTATTCCCAACAATCTGGCAACACTCAATTGGTATTCAAGAAACACAAAACGATCATAACATCAAAACCAACTGCGACGACGACCATCACTTGAAAGTGCAATCTTTCTCTCCCTCTCATTCTGTGTTCGTTTCTCTCTGTCTCAATCTCTATCGCACAATCGAATCGTCAGCACCAGCAGCAGCAGCAGCACCAACAACAACAGCAGAAGCAGCAAACAAGGAATAGCAACAGCACAAGAGGCACAACAGCACAACACACAAGGCACAACAACACACCGGAACACATTTTCAAATACACAAACGATATGATTAACTAACGAACAAACAAAAATGCACCACAAAACGACACAACGATGACGGCAGAACGAACATTTTACACCAAAATATACACAACACAAAACAACAAAACGACGAGGAGAACAGGATAAGGATTGAAGGGCTATTAATAACCCGAAGGGTCATACCGCGCACGTCGCCATCCTCACGGCGTTCCTCTCTCTCTCGCTCTTGGTATCGTTTTGTCGTCGTCGTCACACCATTCTTGTGCATTTCATTTCACCACCATCTACCATCACCACCACTACCATCGTGAAGGGAATCCAACATCATCATCACCGTCGTCAGCGGTGGTGGACGGTAGATGGTGAGTGGATGGAAGAAGGAGCCGACTCCATTCACCACGGAGGACTCGGATCGAGTCGTTCGGGTCCGTTAGCAAAAATGTGAAGGACGAAAACTCACAAAGTGCATATAGCCTGTGGGGCTAGGGAAGTGGAGGAGACTTTTGAATACTGTCAGATGTTACCACAAGACTCCCCCTCCAAAGAAAAAATTCATCAGTGATTGATGCACTCATTCTCCCTGCCCATTAGATGACAATTTCGAGGGATGCCCGACTGCGATGTGCACTCACCCCAAATCAAGTCTCCGCTAATATGTACATGCGGCGAATGCCTTCCACTGCACGAGAAAAGATCGCTGGATTGTTTCTTTTTTCTTCTTGTGGAAAATACAAAATTCAACTCGACAAAATCGAACGAATAAAACCTTCATTCATCTGAAATGTTTATGTTTTCATTACCCCGACGATTTTTTCTTTCCTCTCTCCCTCTCTCTCGCTCACAGAAATGTATCTATCTTAATAGATACGTCGTCTATCTCGGCATACACATGTCAGCAGGAAAATATCTTTTTGGTGGATTTTGTATGTGGCCGCGCCGCGCAGCGTTTGTGTGAGTTTGGCCTTTATCGACTCCCAAAGTGGAAGGAAGACAACGAAAATAAGGGAAAAATTCAAGAAACAAAAAAGAAAAATCGACGAACAAAAACCAAGCATGAAAGGCAGAACAAAACGAACGAGGCAACCAGAAGAAGAGGAAAAAAATGAACACTCAAATAAAACGACCTCAAATATGCGATTCAGGTATCAGATACTGTATCTGTAGTTGTATCTTTTGTGTTTTGCATGTGTCTGTGGGGACTTAGGTCGTTTTGTTGGAGTTTTCTTACTTTATTTTCGCTCTTGCCTCCTCTTCGTCGTGTCTTTTGTATTCTTTTGACAATTTGTTTTGGCCTCATTTCTTTTTTTTTCCTGCACGAATTTCTCTTAAAATGCGACCGCCGAAGAGAAGAGAGAGAGCCGCACTTGGGTGTGTTGGTGGATTGTGAGGGAGTGTGTGCGTGGCGATGTTCCGACTAATCGAAGGATTTTCTCATACCGCTCTCTTTTATCAGCGAGTCTTCTTTGATCGTCAAGAAGGTGTGCGTTTCGTGTGGCTGCACAAACACAACCGAAGCTCGGGTTATTATTTTCTTCTTCCTCCCCTCATTCGTATCTGAAAGATTCTCTCGCAACAGTGACGGTGTGTGCGGGCTGCGCGAGTTTTCAACTCACATTCTCTCCCATTCTCGCTCTTTTACCGAGATACGCTACGCCGCGACTACACTCTGCTGGTGTGTAATATGCCATATGTGTAATTATTGCCCGATGGGAACCATTGACGGTTGACAAATGATGGTCTCGGATCGAAGGTAGCACACAGTCAGGCAGTAGTTCCTTTTTGGCTGCTGTCAAATGTCGTCATGTTTATTTCACGGTACGTACGGTTAGTGGTCGACGGGAAATTGTTTTAGTGAGAACGTGAGACGCGGAAAATCCGGTTTTGTTTCTTCTGCACGTTATTATTATTATTTTATTTAATTGAAAAAAAAAAATGTTGTAATTTTTTAATTGAGAATAAATGCTAATTTCTAGTGACACAATAATACATCATTTATAAACAACATCACTTTGAAGATACAAGTCTCGCGCAAACAACAAGAAAAATCTCAAGAATTTTCTTTGAAAAATTAAGTGTTTTTGTGCAAAGTTTTTCAATTTCTTATCCAGTGAAATCAATTGTTTCTGCGGAATATACTACATCTATGAGAGATATCAAGATGACAGTGCTTAAAACATAATGTAACAGTTGGTTAAGAATTTCAAAAACAATTGTCCAATATATCGTAGTGTGATAAGCGAGTTTCAAGTATTCAAAGATCTCACTAGTGCAAGTTCAACAGTAATAACAACAGTTAAACAGTGTGACTGTGTCCAGTTAAAACAATTGATTAAAACCGTTCAAGTCAGTATCTCACACACAAGGATTACAGCTCGTCGAGTACTGAATTCACTTTGGATTAACCGCAAAAAAAAAACTCAAAGAAAATGTTTCAAAATCAATCACGTAATATTTTCTACAAAAAACATGGATTAAAATTGCAAATAGTAAACTAAAACAAATCCAAATACAAACAAGCGAAAAAAAATCAAAAGCAATTTTTTAAACTGTGGATTATTATAAATAATGCAAATTTTAGTTGACAAAATTCCCATGTTTTCGAAACAACAATCGAAGCGAAATTTAAAGAAGTAAGTTACACACAAAAAAACAAACAATAACAAGTAAAAACCGAGTCTAAACAAACAAGAATATTTTCAACATCAGTGACATTAAATAAAAATTATCGTGAATTAAAGGAGAGAGAGAGCAAAGAAAATATAAAAAAGGAAATTTTTCCAGAAGTGTTTTCGTGAAAAATTTTTCAACTTATCCACCTCTCCTATTCTGGAATATACCCATACAAAAAAAGCGCATCTAAATATTTAACCTCTTTCAAAAAAGAAAACAGTATTACCGTAATTAAAGACAAAATAGTATTTGGCACATTTTAGGTAAAATATTAATTCAAAAGTTTCAAACTCTAAAATATAATAGATGTGTTATTTATTTTCTTTTTCTTACAACGTTATATATAATTTTGAAATTGATGTCAGTGTTAGAATATATTTCTTGTTTATTTATTCACTTTTTGCAAACTGTTTTTATTTAATTTATTTTTTCATATTTGTTCTGTGCTTTGTGTGTATTACTTTGCGGTGGATATTTAAATAGACATGCTTTTAAGCCCAAGCAACAATGTTTACAAGATGTTGACCTTAAAGTATTTTAATTTTCTCGTTTTATTTCTGTTCGTTCAAGTGTTCCACAAGAGGAGTCTCATCGTTTCTTTTATTGTCTCGTGCTCTTCGTTTTACATGTGGCAAGTGAATTTGTGTTTATGAAATTGAATCTAGGTTGTGATCCATTTCCATTCCATTTCGAACAGTTAATTTAATTTCTCTCATACTGATCTCGAGTTATTTGCAAAGTTTGTCAATATTCGGTTGTGTCAACCTTGATTGACAATCACAATTCTGTTGTCATTTATCACATTTTCTTCTTCTCATAAAGTGATCCAATTCTGTATCTACAAGGTTTGTCCTTCTTGAATTGTAAGTGGTATTTTGGTCGAAGGTGGACTGGAATGGAGAAATTCCCCATCGTTTAATTCATGATATCTTCAAATCAGCACGATTGCTTACTTTAAAACCAAAATCCCCAAGATACTCTCTAAAAATCAGACACTCTAAATTACATTCCATTACATAATTCTCAAATTTGACACGAAACGGAAACGATACAAAAAGTAAATAGTCAGTGCATCATGCCTGTTCCTTTTCCATTTTCTAAAAAAACAATTCACTAAAGAGAACTCAAAAATCGGAATCTCATTCATATAAAGACTGCAACAATTGCATTTTTCCTTCTGTAGGTAAAACTACCGGGAAGGCACAAAAAAAAAGAAATTCTCAGAAGTGCATACCCCTATATGATCCGTTCAAAATGGAGCAACCGAGAACAAGAAGAAATATGTTTCCAAAGCGGCGTAGTTCTTTTATTAAAGCAAGGTTATGTACGTATTACCACAAAGAAATGCTCAAATTTGGCTACCTACAAGCCACCAAAGAAGAAAATTGAAAGGACACCTATCGCTGTGTGGTACCTTTTCCAAAGTGTGATCATCTACACGGCACGGGAACATTCGAGTTCTTTCTTAATTTTTTTTCTGCTGTATGTGCTGCTTTTGTCCGAAAAAAAATGTGGAAAACCCCGAAAGAGGAAAGATATTTTCAAATGGAAATTTATCAAAATATTTTGACGAAGTTGTGTGCGAGTAACAGGTAGATGCCACAAACAGGTGTCCAAAGGGATGATACTTTCTGGGATTCCCAATGTTTCATTTGTCTGGAAGATCTCGAATTTTGCTCTGCCTGATATATAGATCCCTAAATATTTGCGTGGAAATAGAAATGTCTAAATTTACAAAATTTGTAAAGGAAGCGTACACTCTTTCAGTGAATTGGTTTCATTTACATTACTGCCTACATATTTCTCCCAGACACCACATTTCTCTCGTTTCTTCCATCAGTAAATCTATAAAAAAGTACCTTCTCATAAAGAAAACTTAGTAAAAAAAACTCGCATGGCGGCTATTATGTACATTGGAACAAATTTATGTAAATTGGTAGCACTGGTGACATCAAGAAACGACATAAAAAACGACATTCTGATCGTAAAATGTCAAAATCAAATGCCATATTTTGCTTTTCATTGGTTTTTAGGACCAATGTCGCCACAAACTAAAACCCAATTTACCATATTTACATAACATCTGTTCTACCTGTTTGACACCCATACACATAGGTTGTCACATCATCATCAAAAAGCCATGAGCGGCATCACTAAAATCTTTCGCTTCCACATCAAATATTTAGCACATTACGAAATAATTGGATAAATTGAAATAGTGCACCAACCCTTACATTTCCGTCACTCCGAAACCAAACACACATGCCCACCCTAAATCCAATCGTGAAAAACAAATCCCACAAAGAAAAAATTAATTTAAAAAATCCATTTTCATTTGTATTTTAAACATAATTAAATATCAAATCATAAGTCAACCAGCAATACCCTTCCAACAGCTCACCTCGAATCCTTCGAAATATACACATGCCTTCCCAATTCATTCGCACTTTGGTCGTTTCGAATAAACGTTAATTACATTACATCGACATTACATTTCACGCTCACCCAAAACGAGTGTCTACTTACAAACGAATCAAATATTGCGTTGTTTGTGCAAGCAAAAAATTGAAATTATTGATATTAAATTTTCACACACACAGCCAAACACACGCACGCACGTATGCATGGAATGTCAAATTTTTCGATTCACCCATCAAGCATTTGTCCGTAATCATCTGTCATTAGGCTCGAGAAGGAACCCACCCCACATTGCATGTCTTTACTACCCGTGCCGCGCCATCACTGCCACCCCTGCGGGTTATATTGCATAAACAATATTTTCAATAATAGCATGGCGCTACACACAGGAGCGTCTCTGCTACTTCATATATTACACCACGAAACGATGCGAAATTTTGATTGAATGTTAAATTTTCACCCCCGTGAATTACGTTGTTGTTTGACTTACCACCATCACCCTGTGTCGTGAGATCATGGGGTGGGAAAATTTTTGTGACTGCGAAAAAAAGGAAAACAATAAAAAAGTCGAAACCCCTACCTAACATCAAACACAGAGAGAGAGAGAGAAAGAAAGGGAGAGAGAAAGAATGGGAAATTAAGAGGGAGAGATTGAGTTTGAGTATGAGTGAGAAAATGAGAGCGAGAGAGTTCCAGAGATTATAGGTACATTAATGTCAAAATTGTTGGTATGTAGTGGTGTGGGAAATTGATTTCGTCACACATGCCACCCCTAAAGTGTTGTTACCGAATAAGGTTGCCTTCTGTGAATTTATTATATTCATAACAGTCTATTATATAATCAAACATTATATTGGTACAAATCATTTATTAAGGGTGTAAATACATGTATACATGCATTGGTTCACCCTATTGCGTTTTTGTAAATGATTGGATTTCATACGGAATTATCACATTTACTTGAAGTGAATGCTTGTACTTCAAATATTAAATTAGTCCAAATTATATACTTACTTGTTTTTTGAAAACAAGTTCTTAAGTTAGGTAAATAAGATACTTGGCAGCTTAGAATGGTCACAGTGGGACATCACTTTATCGCCACACTGTGATCAGTTAAGAAAAAAAAAATTTGTTTGTTATATAGCAATTTTTTTTATCACATCCCTGGAAACACTGCAAGTTGTTCTTATCACATTTGAATTTGTAAACGGCACTTACTGTTATAATCTAGTATTTACATTTGTTATTTCTTAAATTGAGTCAAAATTGCTGAACTCAGACCCTATACAACAGTTGAGTAGTGCAAATGTCACATCCCTGGACACAGTGGAAGCAAAATGTATTGTGCTACTTTCAATGGATGCAAGAATGATCAGCCAAGGCACGTCAAACAAATTTGAGTCAAATTATTTTAAGATATTCGGATTCGATGTCAACCAATAGCTTTATGACTTAAGCAAAATATTTGCCTTAAATGTCATCTGTCTAACACCCATTTTGAAAATAACATTTCATTTTGTGTCAATATCTTAAACTTTTATACTTAGGTCATAAAAAATCCACGAAACATCTAAAAGACTCGCCAACCAATCTCATGACGTAGTTCAAAGAGTACTTGTCAAATAGAAATACAGTATTGCAA
Source organism: Eristalinus sepulchralis (assembly GCA_944738645.1). Classification (NCBI taxonomy): domain Eukaryota; kingdom Metazoa; phylum Arthropoda; class Insecta; order Diptera; family Syrphidae; genus Eristalinus; species Eristalinus sepulchralis. Next base: position 29,917,782 of record OX122885.1, on the reverse strand, counting down.
GTCCGTTCTTATCAAGACTCGTGCGCAGAAAACGGAAAAAAAAATCGCAAGTCTCCACTTGTGAAATCGTTTTAACGCCGTCGTGCGAAATCGTTTCAACAATGTATTGTCACTAAATGACTTATTCACACCAACAAACATAGTTTTCACAAAAACCTAAAAAAGATCAAGTCAAATCAGCGCAAGAACGCGCACGGAAAACCCCACTGCTCGCCTTGCCTAGTTTTATCATTCAGTGTTATCGTGCGATTAGATAGCAACACATTCAAATCATTCAATTAACTATGTTTGAGTTTCATCACAATTCAATTTACAGGTCATGCATTTGATGAAGGTGAAAAAAGAAGGTCTATCAGTACAAAGCAATCTTAACGCCATCGAAGCACCTCGTCAAAAATTGATAACAATTGATCTCAGTGACAGCCAGTTTGTCAAAAATCACGAAGGAAAAATCAATTCATATACAAAATCAAGAAGTTCATTTCGTATCTTCACTCCTCTTCGGCACTTATCAATAGTTAATAATCAAGCAAAGGAGTATTAGGCTGTAAACGTCAGAACAGACAGTTTTCTGCCATTGATAGCAACCGCACACTACTAAAATAATACAATTGAAAATTCGAAATTCGATTAATTTAATCGACTTATAAAAAACAAATTACCACTTCAACAAATCAACACCGTGGAAATAATTATTATTGTATTAGATATCTTCTAAAGAAGTAGTTGAATGAAGTGTTGAAAATCAATATCAAAATCGACGCGTGTAGTACGATGCAAACTGATAAGATACCATACAGACGTGGGCAATAAATGCCTGCAAGAAGGAATGCGCCTAATCAGATTTCAATTAATTATTGTTTTGCGGCTTGAGAGAATTCCTTACGAGAATTTATTAAAATTTACTTGCACAGATTGTGAGGGGATTTTTCTAAGGGGGCGAATGACTCACAGCCACCCCTGACTTTTGAATTGATATGTCATCAAGTGACATCAAATGTCACATGAAAGACCCGCGCGCCAAGGGTTTCGTTGAAATTCTAAATCCCATCGCCCACCCCTGCAAATTTCAACATTTCAACATTTAATCAGTAAAAAATGTTTGATAGATCACTCAGAAAGTCCCGGGACATATAGGGGGCACCACTAACAAAAATTATAAATTTAATATTATTTTTTCTTTGTTAGTGGCGCCCCGGGACTTATTGAGTGATGTGTTATGTTAGGAAACTATTTTGAAATCAAAGGGGTGAAAAAATTATTCGCGTTAATGGTTTTGCAAAATACTACACGTGGGAAAGATCAATCCTCTGCGAAAACATAACATCACTGTTGACAAACGCATGGAAATGTAACCTTTAGGACACTTGAGCATTGAGTATGCAACTTCTGACGTTCAATACAAATTCCACAAGTGTAAAAAATTAGCCTCTGAGTGGTCTTAATTTCTACTGGTTTCGGACGTTGGTTGTTTGTATCATTGTATCATATTCACTTGTATTACCGTTAAATTCACATGACACAGCCAACCTGAGACTGTACCTTCTTGAGAAAGGATGTTGAACTAAAAAAGAAAAACGTCCCTTGTTATTCAAATTCTTTCTCTTTCCCAAGTGCATCTTAATACTTGTTTTTTTCCCTCACTCACCGGTCGATGGTTCATTTTGAAATTTTGTCTTTTTTTTTGCGTTTTCTGCTATGAAATGACGAACAAAAAAGTTCAATGACGGACGAGATGAAAACGGATTGGCAAGGATTTCTGGTGTAGCCGTTCTCGTCATATTTGGTTCTTGCCTTTTTGTTTCTTTTCTGTTTTTTTTTTTTTTGCTCTCTCAGTTGTCCTTCCGTTTCATAAGTCCCTCGTTTTCGTTGATAAGTGCTCATACATACACACATCCATAAGGGTGTGTGCGTGTGTTTTTGTTTTATAACAGCGCAATCACAGCTGGATACCTGCGCTTTTGAATTTTTTTCTCCCGGTATTTTGCATTTACAATACTTCAGCATTTGAATTGAGGGTTGTTGCAGTTTTTGCGTTGTTGCTCCTTGTTTACAGTTGCTATTGGTTGCACATGAGAATGTGTATAGTGTACATTTTCGATCGAGGGTGAAATTCAATGCAATCAGTTTTTATGGCGGGAAAAAGGAAGCCTCATTTCTCTTCACGCGTTTTTTCCTGCCATCTGAAGGGAATATACATGCATACATATGCATTTATATTTTCTATACTATTTTTCGATGCCATACCTGATGCGCTACGCCATCTTGATTGAATACCTTTAGGATGACAACACAAAATTCAAAATAGAACCGTTTCGTTTAACAAACTGTTATCGTTTAACTCAAACTGAAAGAAATTGTAAAACGAACTCCAACTCAAAAGATATACGAGTATATCCCCTCAATTAATTGGTGGCCACACTTACGCTAAGAAGCAATTCCCATTGAAACCGGCTTATACAAGCGTTTAAGTTACACGCATCGATGGACACTGCATTTGCGGTTGGTCTACACTCTACAGTGTACACCGTCATTGTTGTTTTCGTCTAAAAGTTTATACCTATGAAAAAAAAATGTGTGAACACGTTTTCTCTCTCTCCTTTCTCTTTGCGATGAAGTTCCATTTCGTTTGGCGTGAATTTGTGAATTTGTCCTCATCTTCGTGTCAATTAAAATTCATTCTAGCATTGCAAACAATCTATGGAGTTGCCGCTGCCTTACCAAGCGCTGTCATCGCTTGCAATGTTTTACGATTTATTTTTAATGAAATAAAATCTATTTTGTGTGCCCTTGTTTGGCGTTGGTTTTCATCAAACTTTCATCGAATATGCAACTTTATTTTATTCGTCGAGTGTAACAGGAAAAAGTCACGCAATTTCTCTTGTGTGTGTTGCTGTGCATACGAAACAATTACGTATAAGATGCGCGTTTTGCGTTGAAACATAAGCAATGTTGGGAGATATGTATAATAAATTTCGTGTAAAATACGTAAGGGTTGTTGATATTAATTCCTTACCAAGCATATTACAGGAAATAATTGTGTTCCTTATATTTAAATATGATTTCACAAAAGCATCACGATGATTTTTACCAACGTCATATCTAGATTTTATACCCACACATACACACGCTTACCCGATCGCATTGCGAACACGAGTTGAGGTGTAACCTTCGAGTTGTTGTGGGTTTTTTGAGCGCACATTAGGGATATGCTACCGGGGTAGGTAGTAGTTTTCGATTGTCCTGACAAAAATGCGTTTCCAATGTAAAGGACTGAGGGGTTGCGAACGGGGGAAATCCGATGACCTAAAACTGGTCTTTTCTGCAATGGTGGTTGTGGTACAGCACATATAGTAAATTTGAGAAAAAAAAAACCGTCTTCCTTGTTTTGTGTTGCGTTGATTCTTAATGCATGGTATTTTGCCAATACATTGAAAATAACATCCCTTATCGTGCATTTTTGAAATATGAACTTTTTGACTTTGAGTCAAGGTAGTGAATAAGGGAACGACGACGACGTATTAGTTACTTCAATTCTATAGTTGTATTTTTTAGTGTTTCTGGTAATGAAACCGATGGATCATTCGAATGGGGTAAAAATTTACAAATTGAATAATTGGAACTTGCCTATTTCTAACTAATGAACCAGTATTAAGATCCTTGAGAACACACAGTGCTCTTTCCTATGCAAGTAAAACAAACAACATTAGAGCTCAGTTGTCTTCATACGCCGCAAACCATAAGCAAACACTCAAGGTATATTCGTGTATTCAAAAACCAGGTCGCGTTCACTACAAATACAATAATTTAAGCAATTTTTCGCAAAAGAGAGCGCTTATGAAAAAGTCACCTTTTCGCAATCTTTACAATCAACCTGAAAGGACCAACAAAAACCTGTAACAGATTATCCGTCACCTCTCATCGATTTATTTTTTAAATCAAAGTTAATGACCAATTAATATTCATGCAATTGCGTTTAAGTTAATTCAAAATTAATAATTTCTAAAAAGTCCTCCAACAAACGAAAAGTCTTATCGCCACCGAAATTATCATCTCTTGTGTGATTTTTATTTTTGTCTCACTCCTCGCTCCTCTTCATCGCTTCGATTCAGATATAGATACATTTTTAGGTGTTTTCCTTACTAGAACGTACAGAAACTAAAGCAACGATAAGAGCAGACAAAGTTAGATTTTTGTTTTTGTATTAATAATTTTTTTGTATGGAAAAAATTTCAACTTTTAAAAGAAGGTTCTTATCACAAATAAAGAACAAAATAGAATAAAAAAAAAAAAACAGAAAAACGATCTACAGGGCAAGGCGATGAGTGGTAGCTACATGAAACGATTTGTGTGCGCGGCTGTCTTATCTGACTTCAAAACAAGGCAAAATATTACGAAATGAACGTAAGAAAAAGGCGAGAAGGGAAAAGAACACATGCATACTGCCGATCAGTGTGTACCTAATTATTTTATTTTATCTACTCTTGTAAGTAGATAAAAAACAGATAAACAAAATATGAGAAAGATACAGAATATTAATTAAATCTAAAAATGTTCGTAGATATACTTGAATGTCATGACTGTTCTTTTTTTTCAAAAACAAAAAATGCCTGTTAGGGATAAATATTTGCTTTTGAGAGAGCATCAATCAAAGTGCTACGAAAGATAACTGTCACATCGAAGTTACTGGGATGTCACTAAAAGCTCCATTTAAACTTTTACCATTAAAAACTTACACATAATAAGTGGATAGCAATTTTAACATGTAGAAGTGTACAAAATTTCTTCTGGAAACCCTCACAATGATCCACTCTCCGCTCTTGGAGTATTCCATAAATCACTCTTGGCTAATGCCAGAGATCGCTTAGAGTAAAAATATCGAGTCCCTTGTCCCTAATTAGACGTGAAATCTTACAGCAAATAATCTTTTGAGATCTACTTCTGTGCCCCAGTGGTTATCAAAACCATTTGGATTTGTTTCTGAATCTCAGAATATTTTGAACTGTCAACTTTTCAAAAAATCAGCACTTGAAAGTTACAGTTACATCGTTGCCGGCCCTACGTCATTGCAAAACAAAAGCCTGGCAATATTTTATTAAAAACTGCGTTATTTTTGCATTTACTAGTGGCAAGAAAAACAAATAAGAATTTGACGTGATTTGACGTAACTTTACGAAACGTATTAGTTATTTAAAGAGATTGAAGTAATAAAAAGCAGGGTATTAGTTGAACGTGCAAGGTTTTCAGTTTAATTTCGGACCTTATGTTATACAAATAAAATTTCCCCCCCGGAAGTAATGGCCAATACGTAGAGAGTTGTTAATTTTCTTCATGACAGCGAAAAGTTTAACGAAAGTGACGAAATCAGTTACTACTTTCATTACAATTGTCATATTCGTTACTTTGTTAGGTACACAGTCTTATAATAAAAAGAAACAAATTTTCTGCATACCATGGATTCAACCTATAAGTGCGATGACATTAGCGCATAGGCCTCATTTAATTTATTTTATAGTCGATGAAAATCAAAAAAATGCCACAAAAGGAACAAAAAACGCACATCCAGGAGGAGGAGGAGGAGGAGTTAGCCTTTTCTTGCAAAATGAAGTCAAAACACGCAAACAGCAGACCAACCCGCACGTCAAATACATAACGCACAGGTTACACAAAACGGGGACATTGACTCGTCATAGAGACATGACGACCAAAACGTTAAAAATATCAAATTAACCACAATCGTGTCGCAATAACCAATTAAATAAATAGCTTACCACCGACTCTGTTTGGTGGCAGAGAGCGAGAGAGAAGAGAGAGTATACGAAATAAGGATATAGCTTTTATGTAAATTAAGTCCTCTACCAGAAGACCCCGGGTGTAATTGAGTGTGTTTTCTAGGACAAAACGACGTAGGTGTGCCCTGACGCCATTCTTCCGTGTTTAGAAGTGAATTAAAATTTTTACCGATTTTTTTTATAACTTCTTCCATTCTTCTCCTTCTATTTCTGCACTAAACAAAAAGATGTGCCTTCCAACTACCAGCTACCCGGTTGGGATGTGTACGTACAAACGTACATGAAGGATGAAAGTTGAACTCAATGCGGCAGATGGATGACGATATTCTTAGTGGCTCGTGCGTTGTCGTACCTTTCTTCCTTTGCATTCATTTCCTTTTTTTTCTATATTGCTGCCTAAAATTTCAACATCATTCACTGCCTTTTACAAACGAATTTCAGAAATGTGATTTTACGTTTGGGGTATACCTCTGTTTGTAGGAGATTTTCAGCTGCGAAGGAAACATGGAGAGGATGTGAAATGTGTGGCGTAGGTTTTGGGAAATCGTTATGAATATGGATTGAGACGCACATGTCTGGAATTGAGGGCAGGTGAAATGAAATTGCCATGTGGAAGATTTCCTCTCACAGATAACCAACATTTAATTTACCCTCAAACGCGTTGCAATGCTCCGGCATTGCAGAGCATAGTTACTTCCTTTTGGTACATTCATTCAGACAACAGGTAAAATTGTCCCTTTCTCGGGACCAGAAACGGAGCCCTCTTGTGGTGCACATTTGGTAGGCTTAAAACGATGTTTGCTTTTGCTATTGAAAATTTTCAGGTGACAGTTCACTCATTAGTTCATTATGTTCTTGCATGAATTTTCTTTTCTTTAAGATTTTCATTCTCTCAGTCATTTACTAAAGTGTTTGCTTTTGATTTTTTTTTCTCTACAGAAAAGATGAAGAAATGAATGCCCAGGGGGGCTCCTCAAGGGCTCCAGCCTTAGGGGGCCAAATATCACCACCCGGGGCAGCATATAACGTAAGTGAACAACATAATCTTCATCAGCAACAACAACATCACCAACAAGCATCACTTCACCAGCAGCAGCAACAGTTTTTCCAACAGCAGCAATTCTACCAACAGCAACATCATTTTCAACAGCAGCAACAACAGCAGCACCAGCAACAACAACAACAACAACAGTTCTTAGGTGGTGGTAATTTTCATCCTGGCGGCTACAACCCTGCTTTCAATCATGCCAATAACTTTGCGAATACCGGCCTCTTAAGTGGTAGCTCTAGTGATAGCTTAAGTACTCTAAAGAATACATTTGGGCCAAACTCCGAATTTCCGTACACGAGTTCGAACAACTCTAGCGGAAGTAGCGGCGGCATTAACAGTAGTAATTCCACAAATCAAAGTAGCAACAGTATTCAGCAACAGCAGCAGCAACAACAACAGCAGCAGCAGCACCACCAGCACCATCAACAGCAACAGCATCAGTCACAGCAGCAACAACAGCAAATTGAACAGCCTTCTGTTGCAGAGGCAGCGGGCTCAACATCCGCGACATCTGTCGGCAGCTACGGTAATATGGTAGCCGCCTCCACAGGCTCCCAGCAAGCAATGGACACGATGGGTGGTTATGGGCAGGTACGTGTCCCTCGTTCTCTCTTTTGAAGAAACAAAAAAATATTAATTCCTCCCTTGTATAGATGGGCATGCACAATAGTATGCACTCGGGTGGCAATGGCGCTGGAATGATGGGTGTCGGTGTCGGTGTCGGCAGTAGTGCCGGTGGACAATCGCATCATCCTCATCAGTATATGAACGGTGTAGGTGGTGGTGGCGGTGGTGGAGGTAATGGCGGCGCTATCGGAATGAATGGTGGGCAAATGCATGCCACTGCTGGAGGGATGAACCCAATGGCAGGAATGGCGGCGAACGGTGCTGGCGCTGGAATGATGGGCGCTGGTAGCGGAGCAAATGGAATGCAAATTGGCGGCGGCGGTGGCGGTGGTGCAATGCAAATGAATTCAATGGGACATATGAATGGGATGTCGTATAACGCATCCAGGCATCATCATGTGAGTATTTGCCTCTTGTTTTGATTTTTTTTCCGTTTTTGATTTTCGTGCATCAGTCGTCGTCCTTCGGCCTCTGTTGTAAATCTATGTTTTTTTTTTGCTATTGTTTGTTCGTTTTACTGTTTGCGCGATATCGAGGGATTGTAATTGCATTGACGTCTTTGAGCAGGGGAAACATGGATTGCAATTTCCGGCGATTTTTTCCTCCGCTTTTTGTGTGCGTCCTTTCCTTTTATCCTGATACTTACAAAAAAAAATCCGACTGGGTGAAGAGAAGATACAGAATTAGTTTCAAATATAAATTTTAGCATCTATGAGACCGTTGCTATGAGTTGAAAAGTTTTGAATTTTCCCGTCAGATTTGTAAAATTCAATTTCCAATGCGATAGACGTTTTGTACATTTCTTAATCTGCATTCACCTTGTGAAACATTTTCTTGGAGAATATTTTTTATCAGACGAACTGAAGCAATGCATCAATCCTACGAGCAAATAATTAGCTTAATGGGATCAATTACTGTTGACATTGGTGCGAAAAAGCGATGTGCTGATTCATTCGATTGTAGCAGTGCTCAGCGCACATGCAGCACACGCAACAATTACCACACAATCATAGAAACTCCTTCTGAGAGACGGTGCATGCAAATCAATTTTCATTTAAGTGTTCATTTAATTGTTATTCATTAAATCGGCGGCTATAAATAACCTTGAGTGCACAATGCACCTGATGCATGTGTTACAATTATTAGAACTTTACGATTGCTTTCTTTATTTTTCTACTAGATGTCGCCGATGAATCAAATGCAGAGTATGAGCATGGGCATGGGACCGATGCGGGGTAGCGGTGCTGGAGGCGTAATGAATGACGCAAGTCAAATAAATAATCAAATGAATGCCATGAATCCCATGGCCAAAATGCAGGGTATGGCGAACGGTGGCTATCCGCCGAGGCGAATGACACCCTATCCTAATCCGCAAATGCATGCGGCGCAAAAGCGTGCAGCCATGTATCCTATGAATCATCAGCAAAATCCTCAAAATGTTCCTCAGCACCATGCAGCGGCGGCGGCGGCAGCAGCAGCGGCAGCGGCCGGCCAAATGCAATATGGTCCACATCATCAACACCCGCATCACAATTCACATCAGGCTAATGGTGTGCCAGTTCCTATGCAAGCCGGTTACGGTCGGACGGGTGGTCCAATGAACCCATACGGTCGAGGACCTGGTGGTATGATGGGTCCCGGCGGTGCAGCAGCAGGCATGATGCCTCAGCAAAGAGCCGGACCTGCCGGCGTAAGCGGCTATGGCGGTGGCGCGCCTATGGGTGCTCATGCGCAGCAATTCTACGGCGGTGGCGGCGGCAATGCTGCTAATGGTATGGGACCAATGGGTGGTATGGGTGGTGCGAGTGGTGGCCCAGCTGGGCCTGGTGCTGGAGCCGGAACCCCAAATGCCTATCATCAGAATGCGCAAGGGTAAGTCAACACAGACCACGGTATTGAATACCACTTTTTCACACCATATTCCATTTATTATAGGTTCCAACAAGATGTGCGGAATATGAACTATCAGCACAGCCCAGTTCCTGGAAATCCAACTCCTCCTCTAACACCTGCCTGTTCAGTTCCCTACGTTAGTCCAAATCCCGATGTCAAACCACAAATTGATCACAGTAAGTTCATAGCTCCTGGTTTCATCAATTCAGTAAATAATTGCGTTATGTCAATTTTCAGATGAAGAAATGCGATTAACGTTCCCAGTCCGGGACGGAATTATTCTTCCACCGTTCCGGCTACTGCACAATCTATCGGTCAGCAATCACGTCTTTCATCTAAAGCAAAACGTGTACAACACGCTAATTAACAGGTTTGTTGCATACACCCAACTGGGAGGGGTCTGTTTTTAATTTACTTATCTATCCCTAATCAGATCTGATTTGGAACTGCAACTTAAGTGCTTCCATCAGGATGACCGACAAATGAATACGAATTGGCCGCACACTGTGACTGTTTCAGCAAACGCTACACCACTGGTGATTGAGCGGTCAGAGAAGACAGGTCAAGCACTTAGGCCATTGTATCTTAAACAGGTTTGTCAGCCGGGCAGGAATACTCTTCAGCTGACGGCCAGTTCCTGCTGTTGTGTAAGTTCTTTAAATCAATATACTCTCAGGAAGGTTTTAATTTAACGTCTTTTCTCCAACAGTCACATTTGTTTGTCCTGCAACTAGTCCATCGACCATCAGTGCGGCAGGTCTTACAGGGACTGCTGCGTCGAAATCTTTTGCCACGTGAACGCAGTGTGGCCAAGATAAAGGGCAATTTCGCCATGGGCATGTCCGGTTCAACTCCTCCAGCATCAGCGGGTGATGCCACCAATCCCAACGGCAGCAATGAACACCAACAACAGCCATTTGTGAAAATATCACTCAAATGTCCGATTATGAAGAGTCGAATACGGCTACCAGCCCGAGGTCTTGAGTGCAAACACATTCAATGCTTTGATCTGGAGGGATATCTACTTCTGAACTGTGAACGTGGTAGTTGGCGTTGTCCTGAGTGCAAGTAAGTCAATCATTCAAATTTCCCAACACCTGCAGAATTGACATTTTATATCGTTTTCAACAGCAAATCAGCGCTAACCGAAACTCTGGAAATCGATCAGTACATGTGGGCAATTCTAAACACGCTCAATGATTCCGATGTTGACGAGGTTATCATCGATGCATCAGCGAATTGGAAAATTGTACCCCAGGGCAATAGCGGCGGCGGTGGTGGTGGCAATGGAATGCATGGAAATGGAAATCCTGCCGCTACTTCAACGCTAACATCGAATCAATCGAATAGTTCAACGCCGAACATTAAACAGGAGCACATCGATGATATATCAAAGGTTATGTCACCGGGCTCAACGGCGTTGCCCACTTGGGACAACTCACAAGCGATGAGTCCCTACATGAGTCATGACATGAATTCAATAGCCAACGGGAACATGATGGGACAAAGGTATGTGGAAGCTTCTTGCGATTGTTGTTTTTGATTTTATTCCGAATTCTTATGCTCAGTTGTAATGCTAGCAGGAACTCCTACGACGCATATAGCGGGAATGGAAACAGCAACAGTGGAAATAGTGGCAATGTGCAGAATGAGTCTACTGGTAGTGGTGCTGGTGGTGACTCTCTGGCTCATCTGAGCGACTCTGTTAACTCCCTCGATCAACTGAACGCTATGGAGAAATCACTTAGTGACCAGGTAACGCATCGTTCTTATTCAGTCAAAACTTTAATTTTCAGCATCCGTTGGTGTGTAGCAGTTTCTAAGTGATTTGATGTCCTCTATTTTAGATGCCACATACACCGCACACGCCACATACACCTGGTGGCGGATCAGTGGCCGGTCATCCCCTCACACCCGGTGGACCACCCAGCGTGAGTTCTGCACACAATGAACCCTCAAACACTAGCAACAGTGGTAGCAATACAAACAACACATCAAACACAAGCAATGGCAGCAACAACAGTCAGAACAGTAGTGGTAGCTGTCACAACTCACCACAGCCGGGTACGCCGACTAAAATGCCCGGCAGCAACGACAACTCGCATCATCATCAGCAGCAGCAAAGTCATCAGCAAATTATCAACTCACTAATAAACTCGCAGAATGATATGGTGAATTTGAATGACAGCGATTTAAATGCGGAACTTAGCAGTTTTGACCCAACATCGGTTATCGATAACGAGACTGCGAATGATTTGAATGTAAGTTGATGGAATCAATTAATCAAAACTTTTAAATTTTTGTGAAATATTTGTGTGCACAATTCGAACGGCCTTGTGCTAAGAATAACAGAAGTTTACCTCTGCTACGTTTGTTTATGCACCGCCCAAAGACACCGCCACTCGTTTGACGAAAGCATTTGTGCTATGAGCACAGCGAAAGCATTGAACTGAAGCATTTTTTTTTTTCGTGTGAATGTGGATCTGATTTGATATGATATTCAACTCTTCAACGAGTTCTAATGGGGCATGTAAATCTGCTGAGCTCTCCTTGGAATCATCTTTTCTAAAACCCTTAAAGCAATCAGGTTTGAATTTCATATCTCTATTCTGCTATATCTGTCAAAGCAATCAGGACCGTATATCGTCACATTGGAATAGAATTTTTCTCATCCGTTTTCAGTACTTTAGCGCAAAGTACACAAACATACTAGCCGATGTACAGTGGGGAAATGTCTTTCATTTTCGCCAACACAAACAATTTTTGTCGCTGTAGAAGAAGAAACTTTACATTTCGTAGCGGTTAGGGGCATCAACTTCTTTGTCCGCATTTTTAACTTATCCGGCAAAAAACTGTTATCTCACAAAGATACAATCCGATGTGAAACCAGGCCTTTCGAAAACCAATTACTATATTTAAACCAACTTTCACACTGTCTAGCAATCTAGCAATCAACAATACATACTTTTTTTCTTAAATATTTCAAAATATTGTAAAACAATCGATTTCCGCAATCCATTACAATAAATTAAACTTTTGTTTATTTCTATCTTTCAGCTCCTCTCTGACAGTGTAGTCGATCCAATGGAAATTCTTTCGTATTTAGATCCACAACCAGAACTTAATACACCGCCATCAAGTGGTTCCAGTAACAATCCCAATCAAGATGACATACTGGCGTCTTTGTTTGACTAAATCATCACAACCATTGCAGAAGAAAATACAATCTAAAGCAAAGAGTTAGTAACTATGATGGAGCAAAACTCTTTTGTACATAAAAAGGAAACTTTTTTGTGTATATAGTATTATTAAGGGAAAGTTTTCAGTAAACAATAGCAACAGCAGATAAACAATTGATAATAAATAACGATGAAGTAATATTTGAATGAATGCTTTTCCGTTTGAATGCTGCATAATCGAGCAGAAAAGCAAACTAAAATTGTGATGTAAAAATCAATTTACGTTTTCTTTATTCAAGGGCAAAATGATTTTATTTCTATGTGAACTGTGGCATTATTTAAAAAATTCGTTTTCGTCAAAACAAACTGTACATTATTTTGTATTCATGTATTATTACTGTTAAATTGTTATACAAAAAACAAAAAAGAAACAAACGAGCAAAATTACTACACAAAGCACAACGTAAAGTATTCACACACAAATAAAAATATACAAACATGTATCTGACTCCTTTTCGCAAATAAATAGAATACAATTAAATTTACATAAGACTGTTCCTAAATTGAAAATCTATTCATACAAATCTTATTTAAAACAAAAAAACAACACAGCTAAATTTTCTGACTCGACTGCAATCTGAACGAAGTTGTATATTTTTGTTACAATCTTACAGACACGCTGTACGCTTTTATTTTCTGTTGACGGTCAGCAAGATGAAACGAATGAATCGATTCAAAAGTATTTACATTTATTTTCCTTTATTCTTTACACTAAGTAAAAGATATTCATATATATTTTTTGAACAAAACAAACCCACAAAAAAACATCTAAGTATTTGAACAACAAATATTTAGGAGAAAAAAAAAGAAGAGAGAAAACAATGTTGTACAAAGTATTAAAACAATTTTTTTTAGAAATTAGTTTATATATTGTTGCATATTTTTAAATATATTTGACAAGAGAAACAAATAATGAAACCTATTACTGTGTAAGATGTAATTTTAATTCAACACAAAATGCATGAATATATATATATATACATATAGTTTTTGTTTATTTTTTATTTTAAGGAAAAGATATTAAAATATGAATAGTGTACATTCATGAAAAAAAAAGCAAAATTCGACTAAGATTGAATTATAAAATAAGGAAACAGAAATATCCCCTTAGAGGGTGATCAAGAAGAGTAAACAACAAATAAACACACAACAATTAAACTTAAATATACAATTAGAATAATTTCTAATACTAAACGTGAAGTGAAAATGATGCAGATGCAGACGCATATTTTATAATTCCTAAATGAGAGAAATGAAATACAACAACATCAAAAACCAACGTTATGTAATATTTTTTTTAATATTTTTTTTTTTTATTTCCTATACATACATTTTTATTTTGTTTTATATATCGATTAGATTTAGTATAACACAGAAAACAGGAAAAAAGAAAAAAGGAACATATATATAAATAACACAACTAATTCAAGTAAATAAATGAAAATATTTATAATTTGAAAAAAGTGGTGATTTCGTTTCTTTTTGTTTTTTTACATCTTTTTTTTATTTTCAGTTTAGCTCTTATGTTTGATATCTTCTTGAGTTTTTTTTTTTTACAGTAAGTTTATTGATTTTTTTGATTTGTAATTTTTTGAGTTGCAAAAGCAGGAATTTTACATCATTTTGTATGTGGCTGAATACGTAAACCCCCAAAAATGTCTTTTCGCGTACCCATAAACCAGTTCCTATTCGCAACCAATATCTCCCAATCTTGTAAGTACACCTAAAATGACAGCTGCAGTTTTAGAATCATAAATTTCTATCATTAATCTCTAGACTGCCAGAGTTTAGTTTGATAAATTATTCTCATCCATTCGTTGGCAGCCTTTGATAACCATTCATTCTTTGGCAGCCGTTCATAACCGCCTGACTGTTGAATAAATATTTTACTTTTTCACTATTTTCTCACTTCCACAGAATTGCATCCATTCATTCATATTAGAGAACCAACCAGTGCTTGTACGCCACTGGACTTATTAGGTTTGTCCGAATATTTTTCTTCTACGCGGAAAATTATTATAAATATGTCTATCAAATTCCACCTGTGCCGGTGGTCTGCGTCATGCTACATTTTGGAACACGATTCTTTGCATTATGTCCACATGTTATCTCGTTGTTAAAGAGTTAAGCTTTGCAAAACATTACTGCATTACTGTAACTGTGCATTCGTTTTGTAGTTTACTTCATTTAAATACATACACGTATCCTTTTTAAGAAATGGCAGAAATAAAATTATATTTTGTCGGGGCTCACTGTCATTTCTTAATGTGAAAAGTATTGTGGTGATTGTGTGATCACACTGTCTGTTCTCTTAGCTAACACAAAACATCAAAAGTCGGTTTTCGTACTCAAAAATTGCAAAAAACATACAGCAACGAAACTATGGAAGAAAACGTATAATTATAACTTCTTCGGTAATGTTCATACAAAGTTGACCAGATGCAGTGCGAGATGAATAATCTCTTGCAGTAGAAGGTGCTCTAAGATACTGTTTTTGTGACTTTCTTAAATTTTTCGACTGGATTACTGGTTGTGGGTAGTCAATTTATTTTGCACATGTTGTGATTTCAGTTTGGCAAAATTGAATTTATTTTAATCTAAACGCAAAATTTCCTTTAATTTTAAAATTTACTTTCAAACGAAGGTATCTAAGACCAATCAAATAATTTATATTTCATGTTTTAAATGATTTACATTCGGATTAGAAAACAGAAAACTGTTATATACTCATGCATTTGTCGACTTTTCCGATTTCAAAAAACGAATTTGAGGGCATTTGGCTTAAGCGTGTGTTATCCGAATTCGAACATATATTTATGCCCCGGAAGAGTTTTAAAATCTATATGAAGATCTTAATTAAGTCTCTCGTAACTGACAGAGTTTAATTCGGTTTTGTTGTAGAAAATACCCCGTTTTGTGTCAACCGCATGCAGCACGACTCATTGTGCTCACAACAGATTCGTGCTACTAAGAGCTTGATGCAAGAACTGAAAAAACTCCCAAGTGATTGCTATAATGTCTTCCGTAATTAAATCTCCGTTCTCCGATTTACGGCAGCAATAACATAGTAAATACGTGTTACGACTTCTAATCGAATGGTCTTTGGTTAAAGTGATAAATGAAAAATAGAATACATATGTTTTCATGGATTGCTTTAAACCTTTTTTTTAATTCCTTAAGATACTTCATACTTGTTTTCCATATTTGAAATTCAATGTTTGAAAGATATAAGCCATTTTACCTTTTAAACATAAATCTCTCATTGTGGTTTAGGAAAACACTAGCAGGCACAACCCGTGTGGTTGCCGTTAGATCTGCCTGCCATATCCTCACGACTCTGGTGTTACCCTATTTATTCTAATCCATTGATATAAATCTTAAAACGTGTCTTGATCTTACTGAGGTATACCTTTTTGATTAGGTAACGAACACCTTTACATTATTGTTTGCTTTTTTTTTCGTTACGAAATGAGAAAACGTACCTTTATTATTTCAAAAATATTAACTGCCGTGCAAATGTCAAAAATGTTGCTGACAGTTATAGCAAATCGTCCATGCCTTTTAGCGACCAGTCAATTTGATCATTATAAAAGCATGTTTAGTAAGTTCACTGAATTTGTCACTTGCTTATGCTTTTAATGTTCATGAATAATTTTTGTAAAGATCCCACACTATCATATAACTCGTCTGAGAAAGATTAATTAATGAGGTTTAATGGGGACGGACACAGCAGTTATGATTTTCACTTCTCTGCTCTGTTTGATTACAACAATCGCGACGACGACATCGCAACTTTGTGTTACATATGCACGCCGACTTATAATTGAAACATGTTTTATATTTTACGACATCTTAAGTTCGAAGCGCCGTATCTTTTTATCAATTTTGCTATGCGTGGGTTGTTATTCTTTTTTCTATGGCCATGCGAACTGCGAACTGCGACCTTATAACATGCACTACCGGTGAACTGGAGGATGTTTTTTTTTAGAAAAAATTAAAAATTTATTGCTCAGATCGTCTTCTGATGCTTTACCCTGGTCTGCTATGGAAATTGTTCAAAAAATCTATTTCTCTTGATTTTCATGAAGAACAACAGCACGCAAAACACAATTGGGTTGGTAAGGGACCTCGCAGTCTGTAGTGCCACACTTTTTGCATATTTCTTTCCATTTAAGCCTTGAGATATTGTTTAAGATCATCTTGTAAAGCGCCGGAGAATGTTTTACAGTGCACTGCACCTTCTATTTAGGCAACATTTACATAGGCACTCTTTCATGACTAAAAGTTGACCTGGATTTTTCTTTCACCATACTTGTCCATTAATTTTCTTTCTTAAATTTTCCTGATTTGTTTTAATTTTTCTAATAAATTCGTATAAGAAAGGACCAATTTTAAAATCTTTACACCATCAAACTAATTATTTTGATTTTATTCTTTGTACAAAATAAAGAAAATAAGAAATAAATCAAATGTAAGAAATTTTACAATTTTAATTAAGGCAAGGTGGCAAAACTAAAACTAATATCTTAAATATGCATTAAATAAATGTTGCTTTCAAATTAAAACAAAATCTGCATAGCAATTCCTAACGCAAAGATAAATTCAAACTTAACAAATATTAGTAAATACATTTAACGAAAAGATAAAAAAAAAGAAAATCTTTGATCTAATAGACCCATTTTTTCTATACTAGCTTCGTAGATAAATGCAAGAAAATAACACCCACACTCTGGAATAACAATCCGGGATTAAAATGCGCCCATGCGTCACATGATGATAAAACCAAAGCTGAACTCTATAAAAATATATAATTAAAATTCAAACACAAATTAAATGAATATAAAATAAATAAATTATTTAGTAGTGGTTTCATTCTAAAGTAATTTAACAGAAGAAAAAATCCCGAAAAAATTGAATATTAAATTCAACACAAAAAAAGATAATTGAACAAAGTATAAATAAGTTGACAAAAATAATATTGAATATTAAATTCAAGCAGAGGAAAACAAAAATAAGTATAGAAGATTCGACATTAAAAATGACGGATTATAATTTATTGTGTAAATATTAAATATGAGATTAATTTAACAAAAACAAAAAAGAAAACAAAATGAATGCAGAAATAAACAAATATATAATATTTATCCTAAGAGTAGTGTTTTTATAATTATACCAAGTCTTCTTCTTCTTCTTCTTCTTGTGGCGCTACAGTCCGAGGTGGACCTGGGCCTCAACCAACATGCCTCTCCAGCCAGCACGATCTTTCGCCAGCTGCCGCCAGTTGCGCACTCCAAGTTGATTGAGGTCCTTCTCCACTTGTGTGCGCCACCTTATCCTGGGCCGTCCTCTATTGCGTTGTCCCAATTCAGATTCGAAGAGCCATTCGCTAGATGAAAAACAAGGTTTTCCAATTTTCTAATAGACTACTACACCGATAAGTTGCTCCTTTAAGACTCCGACGACAGGACGAAATTGTCTAAAATCACAATGGATCAGTAGGAGAGATCGAAGAGAGATGGATGTACTGAATAAACAGGAGGATTGAATATTGGGTTAATCGTAAGTACGCAGAGTTAAATTATGACATTTCACTGGCTTCGACCTGCCACTGTTTTTTTTTCGAAAATATCTTTTCAAACAAAACCGGTGTTCGCTCTGCCTCAATATTTGGCCCGTTTTCTTTCAATGTGCAACAATAATATACCCCTTTGCAATAATTATTTTTCATATAACAAATACAACAACTTCCAGTGATCCAGGATCTGCATTACTACATCGGTATGAGGACAAGTAAAACAACTCACTTCATTTGAGTGAAAAACGTAAAATGTGTAATTGGACATCAGTTGCATGTACATATTCTTTGGCTACTTTTAGGTATTCCTGTTACATACTTACATATTATATTCAATAATTCCATAATTTGTTCAATTTTACATGGTTTAGTTGCATCACATGTAAAAACGAAACCTGCTGTGTGTGAATATTATTCTCACTGACGCTGTTAATTTTAAATTATGCACGTGATTTTTATTTTAAATATCGCAATGTGCGACAGCATAAGACATTAGAAGTGATCCAAAATTGTTACTTCTAGCTTACATTGTTTTCATTTTGTTTGTGTAATTTTGTTTTAATAGTGTGGTCGTCGTGGCGTAGAGGTAAATGCGTCGACCGCTACGCCGAAAGTCTAGGTTAGATCCCCGGACGGGACACCTCTCATTTTTTCACGGCACCACCTCTTTCGAGTTGCTGACAACATTCAAAGAGTATCAATTGTCTATGAAAAGCTTCTCAAATCTCTCGGTTCGGAGTCGGCAAAAAACTGTAGGTTCCTTCTCCTCGTGAGAGAACAGTAGCACGCACAACGCGAGTAGTTGTTGTAGAAGCTAGGCCCTGGGTCCCATGTGGGCTGTAGTGCCACTCAATTATTATTATTATTTTTAAATTTGTTTTAATGTTTCTCAAAAATTATAAACCACAAATGCGGTAAAACTCATTCGCGCTAGTGCTTCCTCGCTTTTTTAGTGCACTTACCCCTTTCTTCACAGGGTGGCGATACAAACAAGTCTGTGTGTTGACCTCAACCAACATGCCAACTAGAAATGACTGCCGATACTAAATATGTTAGCTGTCATTTCATTTCATTTCATACAAGGACGTTTTCTTTTGCATTGTTGAAATGGGTCGGAATCGAAGACCCTTTTTAAGTGTACAGCGTAAAGGAAAGGAGAAATCCTTCAGACAATCAGGAACAAAAATCGCACACAGAACTCATGAAGACTAAGGGCTTCTTCTTTTGCTTCCAACAGCACCCATGATTGCACCCAAAGGATTTTTTTAAGAATCAGCTTTCGATATGCAACCTCTTTAGTGGAACATGCTGGTTACAGAAAATGACGACTATTATCATTTCTGGTTTTCCACTTAAAAATATGTGTTATAGCCCTTTATATTTCGAACTGACATAATGACGTCACACTGTGAAAAACTTTCAAATACACTTTGTTTTGCCAGACCCAATTCGTCAACGTAATGTGAGAAATATTTGTTTGTATCACAAATAAAAATAAAACCTTCAAACTTTACACCTATCATTAAAGCTTTATTTTTTTACTTTGTTTTTTTTTTTTTTATTTAAATGAAGTTTTGTTTCAGTGTTTAGTTCCATCTCTTACATAAATTATTCTTAACATGTTTAAGATAATAAAATATATATATGCTTTTATATAAATATTGAATGATTAAAAAAATCTTTATACTTTACAAATGTTTTATTGGTTTCATCGTTTCGTATCTTTTTTAATTGTTTTTTTCTGTTTTTAATATAAAATTGATTTGGAAAAGTAATAAAATATATTATATTTCTTATAAATTTATTCATTTATCTTAATTACTCATAGACTTTGACATATAATTACTTTTGAATGATTTTCGTATTTTGTTTCTTCTTTGTTTGTTTTTTTTTTCCAACATTCACCCGCCGCTCGATAGGTATTTCCTCGATCTCTGATGCCGATTCAAAACAGTGATTTAAAATAAATCAAAATTATAATAAGAAGAAAATTGTAAAATATTTCTTTTTTAATTAAAAACTGCTGTTTGCCGTTTTTTTCTCATTTAAAAATTTTAACATGTGTTAGATTTAGTAGCAATAAATGTTCTGTGTAAATTGTTTTCATCTGATGAGGGGTAAAATCCAGTAAGACGCAAGGACAATTATGAACGATTTCGTTTACTCAATATAAAAAGGGCACTTTGGTGTCCTCGTGTTGTGTTTTTCCTCTATTTTTTTTTTCATTATTTTTGTTTAAATTTTTTTTCTGAAAAGAAAGAATAACAATATATTTTTTTTTCTTAAACATTAAACTCATACACATAATTTATCTTTATTTCCTTTTCCGCAATGTGGCTGCACTGGCATTAATAATTTTTGTTGAAAAATTAGAATAAGTTCTAGCATTGATAATTCAGGAGTGGTTAGCGGTAATCTGACGACTAATTTGCACTGCATTGAAGGAAAGCCAAGTTATATCAAAATGTGAATAAACAACTATAATGTCTCAACACTGATAAAAACGGCACTCATTCATTTTAGAGACAATTTAACAAATTTAACAATTTTCAAAGGCTGCCGGCGAAAAGTGCAAAAAATTTCTATCAAACAAAACTTTGAACGCTGATTGATCTGCTATCTTCAAGACTACACGGACAAGACTGAGATATATTTGGGACTGGGTTTTGAAAGTGGTAACGAACTTGTATTACGTATGCGTGTTCATATTTTGATACTGTATCAATTGGACGCACAGTTTAAGTTTCGTCAATTTCGCTGCATTTCACACAACAAGTGCTTTTTCTATGTGTGTGTGCTATCTTCCACGAGAACTTTTCTTGTTGCTTGGTTCCAATGGCTCTAGTCATGCTATCCTGAGAGTTGTATCCGTAGACGCTCTATCGCCGTACAGCCACATAGAGTTCGTCGTTGAATCTTCTCCTCCAAATGTCATTAGCACAAAACCGACCAAAAGTTGTATGTTCCCACTTCCGCTTTTAATGACTTGCAGGGTTCTGCGTCATAGAGCAGGATAATGATCAAGGAGTTGTACAAGGACAGTTTGGTTTTGTTCAGTCCGAGAGAGGGGTTTGTGACTCAATTGTTTCTTGAGCCCAAGAAACAGCAAAATGTAATTGATTCTATGAATATAAGTTTAATTTCGCTACTGATATTGGTGTTTCTAATTACAGCGCAGCCAAGTGAGACAAATACATCAATTTTCACTATCGGTAGTCACGTCCTATACGAAAATAAGAAATCGTAGGCGACAAAATTTCGCCTTAGAATCCCTGTCTTTGTTTGCAACTAACAGTCACTAAAATGCAATAGAACGATAGCCGACTATCGACTAATAGTGATCTGCAACCAACAACCGAAACAGGGATCTCACCTACACATTTACTTACTTAACTAAAGTAGTTTAAGTTTCAAATATGTCTACTAGTTTAAACTAACTAAACTATTCTTGCGCCACATTGAGAAAGGAACATTTTTAAACTTTGCACCATTTACCTACCGTTTGTATAGTTTAGTTATATATCCACATCCCATACGAAGAACATGTTTACATTTATAATACTCTTAATTTAATTAAATCAATCTCTTTCCCCGACTATAAAAATGGATTTGATGCTGCTGCTTCCGGTTTTATCCAAGGCAAATTGTTGTTATTGTTGTTCTGCGGAAGGGCAAAGAAAAACAAAATCAAATTACTTCATTGAATCAGACATTGGAAGGATTAAAAATGAAATAAGTTTGTACATTGATGTATCTATATCTAGTACAGTTAGTAATGTTAGTATGATACTCATGCATGTGAATCGTTCAAATCTACGAACATTACGTTCTCTATCTAGGTGCAGATATAAAACTGAAAAAAAAAAGAATTACAGCGTGTGTTGGTTTTTAGGATTAGACATGCATGCATGCAATTCAAAAAACAAATGTAAATGTTAAATGGTAGAGTTGTGTTTACCCATTATTTAAGCGTCCAAGCCTCCATAGTCGGCTACAAGATAACATGGAGAGCAGAATTAATGTTTTATGTCTCAAAATCATAATCGATATGTCAGTAAGTCTGTGTGAGTAACTGGTATGAAATTTTAACAAATACAATTCAAAGTCAAAACGATTTAGCAATACAAAATATGATTTCTAAGGTGGTTTTGTTTTTTTAAGGATCTCTGGCATTGAAGACAATCGGTTTGCAACTCATACTGTCTACTCACTCCCGCCAGTAATATTGATGATGTGAACAAATTGTCAGCACTCTTGGTTTGATTCACCGAATCGTAATATCCATAGCTGAAAAGATTGCCATTGCAACCGTTAAAAACACTGTTATTTACGGGTTTGGCATCCGCGGCTAAGTACGAAGAATTGCTAGTGTTATTTGCCCCAAAAATAGACAAGTAGTTGCTGTTATCGTTGAAGTGAACATAGAAAGGATCATCTTTAATAGGTAGACAGCTGTTGTTATCGACTTTAAATGATGTTGTTTTGGTGTCATTGTTAGATGGAGTTGGATAGTTGTTATTGTTTGAATCAAATTGACCGATATACAAGTTATTGCTGGTACAAACGGTTATTTGATCAGAATCATAGTCAATTAAATATTCGTCGCACTACATGCAAACATAGAAAGACAAATTAGTTTTTAGAAAGTTTCTATTTTAGGAAAAACAATAAACACATGAGAATTTAATATATGTACATAAATCCAAGTAACTGATTATCTCAACTAAGGCCTGTAGTCAAACAAACCTCATATGTCATCATCAACCGAAGAAGTTTCTAAAAATTCAGAAGAATACGCCACATACCTATTGCATATTTAAAAATGTTATTTTATCATTTTTGTATCACTTTAAAGTGTATTTCGTGTGAAAAAAACAAAAAATATATGTTTATGACGACTGACAACAAATTTTTCGTATTAAGTCAGTATTGTGACTTTTCTTTGGCATTGTTTGCCTCCTTCAACTATATAGTACAGCATCGAGATAAAAAAATAACGAAAGTAAAACCTAAACGAAACTAAAACAGTGTGAGATATAAAATTTATTTTGCATTATTCCTGGAACTGCATTAACGTAATTATGTCTGGAATATCAGCCGGGTCTGTCTACAGAAAGTTCAGTTGATCGGCACAGTTTGACATCGCCACGTTTTCTCTGATGTTTCTATGAATTGTCTATGCACTGATGCCATTGTGACGAACAGTATTTCTTTTTAATATTTTTCATCAGCTTGCAACGAAGCAACAGCAAAATATGCACATATTATTTATTACGGTACTATTTTGATAACTGCTGAAGTATTGCAATTTGGTCAATTTGCAGTATGTGTTACTATAAAAAATACATGTGCAGTCTACTCGAAGAATGTATCAATATATGCATCTACTAAAGAATTTGTGTAAACATTGACCACAAGTTGATACCTATATGACGGTATGCGAAAGTATTATCAACCGTACGTAAACAAGCGCATACAGGAGATACCATATTCCTTGTGGCTGTATCCGACGACGGATATACCTCACATGGCCCTTCTGACTTATAAATGTTACAATTTCGCTATAGAAATGGCTAGAATCAAGTTTATTTGAAGCCGGTCATTCCAATTTACAAAACCAAAAACCAAAAATGTACCATACCATGAGATGATGCTGTCATCACCCGATGATCATTCATTGTTTGGATGTATAGATTTCGCCATAAAATTGTTGTTTGCACAATTTTAAATGAAGTAACTTACGCTTCGTCATTTCAAAAACAATATTCTTTCTTTCATACTCTCACAAAAAGGAAATCTCCACTCACCTGTGGCGCTGCAGTACTGACTGGTGCCCATGGATCTTGATTTAGGCTGATTGCGAAGGGCTGCTGCTGCTTTAGTTGATTAATGGACGGAACCTTTAACACAGAACATATACAACAGTTCATTCAAAATTTAACTTTCTATAAGATTTGTAAACTTACAGGCGGTTGTTGTTGTTGGAATAGATTTGTTTTAGGTGGAATTGTATCACTAAACGGATTGTACGCTGCATTACCAATTGTATTACTCGGCGCCACAGGTTTTATTAGATTATCCAAATTAACTAGTGATGAGTTTTCCCCTAAGAATGATTGTGGTGTCTTCAGTGGCTTCTTACTCGACAACGGGTCCATATCATCCAAAAGTGATGCTAAGCAAATTCACAAATGAAATGCATTACACTTAAAGGGCTGTTATTATGTTTTACCGTTGTTGTTGTTCGTGCCAATTGTTGGGTTTATTGCCTCCAACAGTCCTCCAGTCTTATTGCGATTAGTGATGATATCAAAATCATCCAGGTCCGGAGAAACTTTTGGCGCGGCAGATGCCTAAGGCAAGATGGCTGTTTTACAACAAGGCATGTTAAAAAGTCGCACGTATTTTACCTCGTTTCCTGGCTGCTTCCATGGATCGCCATTATTTGCTCCTGATGGTGGACCCTTGGGCGCCCAAGGATCCTCCAGGCCTAATGATTTTTCTATCGATTTGCCGCCATTTTCAGACCCAGATAGCCATGGATCGCCGGAACTTGGTGGATTTTGAACTAACGGTAGAGTGGGTATGGCTGGTGGGGCAGCCGAAGTCCCAGCTACTGTAGTCTTCGACAGCCAAGGATCAGAAAGCGATGATGAAGAGTTTCCGTTCATGGTACCATTAGATAGGATATTGCTTTGCAGCCAGCCTTCATTCGACGAACCGGATGCTACCGATGGCGACTGCGTTCGTTGTGCTAGCCAACCTATTTCAGTGCCACCAACAGCGCCTCCCGCGGCTTTAGGAACATTTGCTTGCCAAGGATCGATTTGTGGGGATGAGGTTCCAGACCAGGGATCAGAAAGCTAAATGTAGCATCGATTGCGTTAAGACAAAACATCGACATAAAATGTTGGTTTCTTACCTGACTAGCAGCTCTTGCTGGTGTACCCCAAGGATCAGATCCACCCACAGCTCCTGCGCCAGGTGGAGGACTTGATATACCTGTTGCCCCCAAGGAAATATCCAGCAAATCCAACAGATGACTTTGCTGGGGTTCACTTGCCTTAGGATCGGGCTTTGTTCTGTAAAGAGATCATGAGATTTGGCATTTATTGCCCAGAAAAAATTTACTTGAAATCCTGTTCACTTTGACTCAATGCCAATTGCAAGCGCACATCATCACTTCGTCGTTTTGCTTCCTCCTGTTCAGCCTCTTCCCTAGACATTGCCATTGCCAATTGCAACTGAAGTTCTTCCTCCCCGGCGGTTTGAGGACGCACAAACTCCAATTCAGACACAGGCTTAGGTACCTCCTGCCAATCTGCAGGTTGATTCTCTCTATTTGATGGTCCATCGATGTATCCATCACTCCCAAAACCACTAGCATTCTGCGAAAATCGCTCTTTTGCTTTCAGTGCTTTTACTCGTTCATTCTTGAGACGTTCATCGTCCTTCAGCAGATTCACTAACTGCTTGGCCTTTTCTCGCACATGTGTACCTTGATCCTTGCCCTCTTCAAAGTAAACAAACTCCCGTAGTGTTTGTATCGCAAATATGTTCTCCTTGCATTGCTGGGCGACTTTTTCCGTTCCCGTTTTGATCAAGTACTCTAGAAGTATAAGGGCTTTGTATACATGACGCCAATTTTTACCGTGATCGTTAAGGCGTTTCCATGTCATTTGCATGATCTCAGAGAAGGCCACCACATTATAAGTGAGGTCGGCAATTTCTGCCATTATGGTGGCTGATGGTCCCCATGGGTCGTTGGAAGTTGCTTCTCGTACTTTAACCTAACCATACATTTCATTAGAATTTAAATTTTGGTTATGAAGCATTGTGTTCAGATATGAGACAGCATAATAAGAGTTTAGAGTCAGATGAGGAGCTCTGTTAGTTACTCATTGAAGTAGACAACAGTGGTAATAGATAATAATGAATATTCAATTATTTCAATTACAGTAGTCTTTCGATAGTGTTAGTCAGCGATAATGTGAATTTCTATCACAACATAACATTGTCATATTCTAAAATTTTTGAGCTCTAAGACGTGAGTTTAATTTGTATTGGAAAGTATTAACTAACTAACTAAAATATGAAGATTTAGTTCCGCTTAGCCAATTAAGGAGGACACTACCCGATTTTTAATTAGAAAGACACTTTCAAGAAATAAATGAACATATTTGGGCTGATGAATAGGCAATACAATGTTTCAAAACAGAAAGTTAAGGACCGGGTAATTTCGGAAAACAATGAACCTTAACCGACTGCACAAATATACTCTTCGAGTCTGCAGATCAAGATGAATTGGACGCAAAACGATCTCCAGGGTTCTTTACTGAAGGACTGCTACTCTCTCATGACTTATTTACACAATTAGTACTATGGTTTTATTATTTTTGTCTGCACTCAAATGTCGAAACTGTGCTTTAAAACTATTTTGTGTTGTGATACGAACGCGGTTTCAAACCGTTAATAAAAACTGAAGAAAATGTTCCAGTAGTGTGAGAACCTATGAAATCCTAAAACGCATGGTTTCATATAGTTCGCATTTTCGATAGCTCCCTAATGGATACTTTGGATTGAATTCCATTGCGATCAACTGAATCGAATAAGTTTATAAGAATAGTAAGTGTGGTTTCTTCACGATTTTAAACTCGTTGTGGAGAATCCGAAGGCTTACTTCTCGATTTCTAATGTTATAGGTTGTGATTTAAGCTAATTTCAATTGAGGTTAGGTAAGCTGCAAAATAGCTTTCACGAGTGCGACCATTGTTATTAATTTCTTGTAGCAACACCATTTTCTCAGCTGTCTTCAATCCAGTTAAAAAAAATCCGCAATTTATCAATATCAAAATAAAGCAATACGAAATTTAAATTTAATTTAAACGTTTTATTTAATTTTGGAAAAATATTGTACAGCGCCACTGCAGCAACATCTGTGCAAGATCGTTTCAATTGCTAAATGTATGAAAAAAGTGTATCGTTTAAACAACATTAGCGAGTTTGTAACACTTCTCTTTTTATGTTGTTTTTAAGGGGACTGAATATAAAAGAAGGACGATTACACGCATAATATTTATTCTTTTCCAAAAAATTAAATGTTGCTCAATTTCATTCCAGTAGAACAAGACGAAGCTGCTCGACGGTGGATCTCATTTTTTTACTTGGTGTGCTCAATAAGAAAATAGAATTAGCGGAACAAGTACATAAACAGTTTTAAAAAATTGAATGCAACACCGCTGCCAGTCTCACTCGTGAACCTTCTACTTGAAGATGTTTTTAGCAGAATGTTCTCTTAATCTTTCATTAAGCACTTCTCTACTGAGTAGAACTTCCCAAAGGTTTAAGTTGTTTATAACTCTCGTTTATTTAAGTCCATGGAGAAGGATACAAATGTAGTTAATTTTTATTAACAAGACACAATATAATGTCGATTAAAAATGAATATCTGAAAAAATTGCAGTTTTCTGCCGGAAGACATATATTAATACACAGCTTGGGGACGAATATTCGCATTGTGGGGATTTTGAGCTTGAGAAAATTGCTTCTAGGGATTTTGATTTTTAAAATCATATATCTAAGCCTTCTGCTTTTATACCGTTGCATTTATGGTTTTAATCGAGTGGAACAGTCAGTTTCAGCCTTAACTTCGTGAGTCCTTCCTTAGTAATTTCCGCCATTTAAACTTAAAACGCCTCAATTCAAAGAATCTTATTGAAGCGGATTATATAGCCGTGCCTTTTGCATAAGTGATGGGGAGAGTTTTCATGTGCTCACTGCATTACATTAAAACCTGCATTCGTTAATTTGTATTTCTCATATATATGTTATCCCGACACCCGAACACATTGCCCTCCATCTGCGAAAATTCATGCAAATATAAACCTCACCTGAGCATCTGAGTAGTTGTGCGCTATGTTTTTCATATTCCGCCGAAGCCCAGCGACATTGAGTTGCATATCGTCCTTTTGTTTTCTCACTTCACAAGATAAAACAGAAAAAAATTTGATTTGAGGCACAAAGAAAAACAAAATAAGCCAAAATTAAGATTAGTTCTCAACACAATTCCAAATATTATTTAAAAGAATAAAAAATAAGTAAAAAAAAACACAAATTATATTATGCATGTTCGGTACTGTTTTTTTTTCTTAACATAACAAAATTTAGTACTTTTGAAAGGAAAAATCAAAATGAATTGGGTTATTTGTTGTGTGAAATATTCCGTCGAATGCATCTCCGTTTTGTATCAGTATGAGCATCGGTTTGATCGCAAACAAGTTCACCTTTTGGGTTAGTTGGGTTAGGATGAGCGTACATGGATGTTGGTTAAGATAACTGTTTCGTGAATAGTTTCTATGTCATCTTGTTGTAAGCATGGTAGTGCATTGCAGCACTAGTGCAAAACAAAATTTTGAATTTATTTTCATAAACAGAACGTTCAAAAATACACAAAAAATTAACATACACAAATTTAAAGAATACCAAAACAAAAAAAGAGAAAATTCTTCACACATGGGTATGAGACAGGAAGTAACAGAAAGATGTAAGTTTAAAATAGTTAAAAAAAGACAAATATAACAAATGAAGAGAACATCAACAACATTGAGTGAGACTTACTTTTAGAGTTCGATATTGTTTAGTTTGGTTTTGAGGGATATAAATTTGATTTGAGTTTGTTTGTTGAATGTGCTCCAAAGCAAGCTGAGTAATACAATGAGAATAATTTATGTTTTTATATAGTTTTTTTTGTTGCATAAAATTTTTTTTGTTACGTAAATATATTCATTTGCATTTGGTTTTCGAATGAATAGGTTCTATTATAAAATAAATAAACAAATACAATAAATACAATATCTTCTAACAGTTTATAGATGTAGCGCAAACTAAACAAAAAATGCAATAAATTCGGAGAGAATAGCACAACCGATGATAGTGTAGTGCAACCACTGTGTACGCAGCCAATGGGGTGTGCGCATGAATGCTAAAATGATCGCTTTTCGCTGTTCTAATCTAATGTCAATTTATGCTCTATTCTAAATTTGCTGATAGGAATTGTGAATTCTGCTAAATAAGGTTTCCCGTCACAAAAATTAAAATCATATACCGCAGAGTGGAAAGAACTTGTGCTTGTCTGGTTACTGAGGCAATCTTTGTTAGATTGCGTTATTCGACAAAAACTTCTTGAGGTCGGTATTTATTTGTTTGTTTTTCTGTCTGTTTGTCACTATCTTTCTGATTTGCTAAGTAGAATTTGAATAATGTATTTGGTTCAATTTTGAAACTTTTTATTTCAACATTTTGCGAAATAAAAGTTATTTGATTCAAAGTCTTATTCAAAGATTCGAGGCAATAAGTAATTTCATTAAAAATGTTGTCAAGGCCAGTGAAACCCACCCCTAGGCTCAGCGCTACGAACATTCATTTGAAGATAATAATTCTTTGAGAATGATCGCGCTTAATGGGTATGTATGGCGCTACAGTCGACAAGGAAGCAACTCCTAGCTTCCTTAGTAACTACTCATGTTGTGAGTGATATTGTTTTCTTATGAGTGGAGGAGATCTTAGGTTGAATGCCGGAGTTCGAAGGGCGTTATGTAAGAATCTTTTTTTCATCAACAACCAGAGTCTCCTTAGTGTTTAAACGAACTGATGAAAGGTTGGGTTAAGAAAAAATCGATGGTCAAGTTTAAATCAGGATTGGGAGGAGCATAGGAGTTTACGCATTCAAGCAAAGAGGCCTCTTGCTTAGACACCAAAGGCATAAAGCAACGTAAGTCCATTTTCCAAATCAGGCCTCGATACAATCGATATAACACATCACTCAAAAAGTCCCGCCATATATAGGGGGCGCCACTAACAAAAATTAATTAATATTAAATGAATAATTTTTTTAGTGGCGGACCCTTCATATCCCGGGACTTATTGAGTGATCTGTTATCTATTATCATTCAAATGAACCAGCGCTTAAAATTGTGAAGGAGAAAATTTGTGACTACATAATCTCACAGAAAGTTTATTTTGATTGCTTTGTGCGACTTGAAGTCACTCATCGGTAAGAGTAATTTATTTATGTAAACAAGTTTACCGTTTTGAAAAAAAAATAAGGGCAGTAATCTAAACTCATTTGATGAAATAATATCGGATACAAAAAGAGAGAGAGGTATTTGGGTAACCCGTTGCTCAATGTGCTGCACATAATGGCATTAATAAATATCAAAATTGAGTCAGAATAACCTCAAACGTTATTATTTTTTTTTTACATTATCTGACCTACGCATTCTAATAATTTCTAATAATTCTATTGAACGTGAACAACTTATATAATTTCTCATTTCCAGAAGAAAAAAAGTACTGCAAAAAGTACAAAGATTAGAAAAATTAAATATTCATATAAGACAGTCGTATCGCAGTATTTTCACACAGCCAGTAGGCGAATACGTTCTTTTTTTCTTAGTATCAGTCGTCAATTGACCCGGTGGACTTTTTTTTATTCGATCAGAAAGTGCAATTGTCATTGAATTTAATTTAATTTTATTTTATCTGCGAGATGTGCCAAGCACTTCATAATTGCACCGTTAATTTGCCAAGACGCTGGTTGAAATTGTTATCAACACCAAAATCAGACACTCTATTCTATTCTATTAATTCTATTAATTGGCAGTTCCGCCTGCAGGGATATGTATTGTACATGTTGGTCAACACGTTTTGACTTCAATTTTTGTCTATGCCGATATCCGCGTCTCTGCAGTACCTTTTGAAAGATTGCCAATAAAGTCAATTGAGTTTCCTTTATGTCCTTTTATTCGATTTATATCAATCGACTAAGGGAATTTACACGTTCGTCTGTAACCAGCAGCTACCGCAATGGAACTTTCATTCCAATAGCACAGAGAGTTGAAAGTATTTCTCATGTGGCTTCATGAATTCGGCGTTAGTAAATATTAACGAGAGAGGTTGCGACGAGACGACACATGTTGTGGGTTGCAACAACGACAATTTATTTATTAATTAATAATAATAATAATTGAGTGGCACTACAGCCCACAACGGACCAGGGCCTAGCTTCTACAACAACTACTCGTGTTGTGCATGCTACTGTTCTTCACGAGTAGAAGGGACCTACAGTTTTTTGCCGAGTCCGAACGGTGAGATTTGAGAAGCTTTCCATAGACAATTAATACTCTTTGAGTGTTGTCAGCAACTCGAAAGAGGTGGTTCCGTGAAAAAATGCTAGGTGTCCCGTCCGAGAATCGAACCCAGACTTTTCTGCGCGGCGGTCGATGCACTTACCACTACGCCACGGCGTATTACCCAAAATTATGTTCAAACATCGATGTGATTCATCAAGGAATTGTCCGTGTGACGACTATAGCTATAAGCTATTTTTGCTGGACAAAAACTTAGGTAGACATTGTGGTAATTATCCGGTGAAGTTTCATAGATAGATATATAAGAGGAGGGATAGTACTTGGTGGGCACTTCGCAGGTTCCTTTCAACGTATCTTTTATTTTTTGGATGCACATCCAGTTCAGGGACTTCATCTATTTAGGCAGATGCTTTCTAGCAACAGGCTTTCCTTCAAATTAGTCCAAGCTATATTTTCATTTAGTCCTTCCACAAATGAAGAAAATTGATACAGACAATTAATGTCTGACATACAACAATGAATGATGGCATACAACATCGGCGGATTGTACAGAGCTAATCGGTTGGAACAATTTGGGTAAGTCAAGGCTTTCGTCTGCCTCGGCTCTACGCTAAGAATTACTTTTACGCGTGGAATTACTCTTTCCTGTCATTGTTTCTAACCTTACTTTTAAACTCCTATTGGCTTATACAATTTTTCTTTTTAAGAAACTTTTTCAACTCTCCGACGCTTGGTTTAGAAGTAATTTCCGATTTTTAACTGTTGCAGGAGTTTGACAGATTCCTCCTTATCCTCGCTACAACTTCTATCGAAACCATAGTGTGGGGTGTTCATTGTCTTAGAGCCATAAATTTCAGGCGTACCTCTTGAGAGTTTCTGCAATAATGAAAGAAATTTCAAGCGGAGAAGACCCAGACGACCTGCTGTTGGTGTACCACAGACTGTTGATTATCCGCAGCCTTAAATTAATCCTGAACTCTGTATCGGTTGAAATTTTTATGCGACAAAAGCCACGGCACAATATCTATATACAATAGTCCTCGCTATATGAAAAGACAGGAAACAATATATGTCGACACAGGATTTACGAATATATTTTTTAAATTTTTTCATCGAAATCCCAAGAAACAAAAAGCTCTCGAGGAATTCACAAGAATCTTATAGTTCGACTTGAAGACGTTCGTATTATGCGAGATACACTGTAAGTTGATAAGACCCATAACATACGCAGCAATAAAGAATTTCACTAATTTTTCAAACACCTTGTTATGTATTTGATTATAAAAATACAATTAATTCATACAAGTAATGTTTTATCTTTCACAACAATTTAGTAACAGAAACTTTTCAGGCACACTCAGACCCACGTGAGTATTTTATTGATTTCCGTTAGATTCTTGCGTGCAGACTTGAAAACATGCACTTCTTAATGCGCATGATTTCAATATTCTACCCATCAGTAACCAACAAAGACAACTGGTAAATGGTAAATTCAGCGATACTAACATAAAACTAAATCCACTCTTGAATATCGATCCCTTGACAAGGATAAACTTCCGTTCGACCTTTTCTTCAAATCACACGCGCTCACTAAACAAAATACCGTTAAAGAAAAGCAGTATTCTCTTATAACGATAATGGCATTGGTTTCAAGTTCGCGAAGCAACTAAAGGCCATAACTGTCCTTAAGAATTGCGTTAACTCATCGCTTGAAATATAATTAAATTTGCCCTAAGGAAGCCAAACAAAACGCCACCCTCGCCCAATCAGACATTCTTGGGAGGCACCACGCTAAAGGCAAGCAGTTGCTCGGGCAACGTGCACCGGTTGAGATGTGAACTGGACAAAGAAATTAATTCAAAATCAAAAATAAATCGATGAACGACACATTCAAAAGTGTGATGCATTTATTGAACCTCTGCGATGCAAATGTGAGTGCACCCGATGCAGCTACATTCACAGTTTAATGTTGATGCATTTATTTACATAATGTGGCGTAATGAATATGCTTTTGATTGTGACAGACGTAGATATATTCCAGTCGTTTGTTGTATTCTAAATAGATGATGATTCATTGGAATTATGGCTAAAGCTATGAGATTTCGTTTTGCTGAGCTCTTTCTTTCTCTTTCGTGTTTTTGGAACTCACATTCAAAAATGTTATGTTTATTTGAAACATTTTTAAATGTAATGAAGCTCTTGTCCGATAAAATATTTCTAATCCTGAAAATTGAGAAACTACCATCTTCACAAGTATTTTCACATATGTTACTGTTTGTTACGAGTTATGAGTGGAGTTGGAGTTGGAGTGACGAGTTGCCGACACCGTTTTTAAGATACATGTGTGAATAAACTACATTCTCTGAGAGTTGGCAAGACATAGAAAGAGCTAGAGACGGGAAGAATAAAAAATGACTTATACTATAGTTCACTTCAGGAATCGAAGTTAGACCTCAAACGAAAGTCTTTCATTTAAAATTGTCAATATTTGTCAATTTCCTCTCTATATAACATTCATTGCGGCAAAAGGGAGAGGTGAAGGATGCCTCTCTAAAACTGGCTCATGCAACTGAATGTGAGGAAGAACAAAAGAATATTTTTTTATTCACTTCAATCCTTTTGTGCACTTGGTTGCATCAAACATATTTTTAATTTGCATTTATATTGTGATGATGATTCCATATTCCCATATACTCTGTTTATTGGTATTATAAAAAATATGGCATAGGGAGCATCCATTACAAATGAAGGAAATTTTAAAAAAATGCGATAGATGGTAGTTGCTATACAAAAATTCCAACGGAAATATATTCGTGACAAACTCAGTTTATTTTAAGTTTTCATTGCGGAACAAATCTTGCTGACAACACGCTGTGGTCACTTATGACTGTGAAGCGCAACATTTATTCCTTTTTCCACAAATATACAAGGGAAGGAAACAATCGTCAAGTTGATAAATTTCCATCCAATTATTTTCGGTCAGCAAGCACATTAATCGCTTCAGAAAACATTCAAATCGTTGACATGAAATATTCCTAAATGAAAAAATGAGAGGTTTGATTTTCAATACGTTTTTTTTGACAGATCAAGCGTGACCATTATCAAGAGCTTTGTTTTTTTTTTCAGTATCGTTTGGCAAGTCATAATAGAAAGACTCACATTAAAATACATTCAGCTGAATTACGGAAATTAGTGTTCTGTGAGAAATATTTTCCGTGCGATTCTTGGAACTTACGGTGCACACATCGACCTACCATTAGCAAATTTTAATCCCAGTTTACATTGATGGAAGATACTCATCCGGTTAGACCACATCCAGCACGTAGTGGAGAGACTGTTGCAGCAGTAGCTAAGAGTGTACGCGAAGACTGTAAGAGAATGTTACCTTCAATATTAACCGCTATCACGTCATGTTAACGGACTATGTGCTTCCTAAAATTCAAGCAGTCTTGGTGTGCCCTAGTTTGAACGAGACTGCGCTGCGAACCATACAGCGCGTAAAACAATGAACTTCTTGATAAATAATTTTGGTGAACACTTTGCGTTTTTCTACGGTAAATTTCCGGTCTAGATCGTGTGATATCACACGTTTGAACTGTTTCCTCTAGGGGTATGTGAAGTATAAGCTCTTTAAGAATATGCCAGTTACGATTGACGCTCTGAAAGTTAACATCACGTGTGTTATCCGCGAGACACCAGTCGTTATGCTCGACCGACTTGCCCAAAAATGGGACTTCCCAATGTACTATCTCAGACGCAGTGGTGGTCAACATATTATTCGAAAAGTAAATTCCATGAATTGTTCTTTTAACCGGTAATAAACATTTTAAGTTCATTTTCACATTTATGTATTTTAATTTACATTAAAAAACGAAACAAATTAAAAATCCACCGGTTCTATAAGTTCATAAGCCCCCAAAAAATGTAACAATCATAGTTATGAATTAAAATATTTAAAAAGTGAGTAGGCGCAATTGACGGATTTCATCTGGTGCAAGTCACTTTGTTGTCAAGTATTAAATTATTTTTAAAATTGGTACGGGGTCAATGAAACATCCAACAGCACAAAGTAAACATTTCTAACGTCTGCCAGACAAATGATTAGATACTCTAATAATAGTCGTTAGGTGTGTGTTAAAGTTGATATGTACTGCGTGCATAAACAATGATAAAGCAAATGCGTCATCAAATCAAAAATAAAAGTAGCACTTAGAATGGTGACAAAAGTTTTTTTTCAGAGACTTTCTTCATTTGAATATGAATAAAATTATTTGGATTGTACACAAAAAAGAGTTTCGATGAAATAGCCGGCGAATATTAAAACCCCATCTGACACATTATATGAAGATATAGCTGGAACCTGACCACTCGTTGTTAGTTAGAAAATTGCGGGAAAATTAAATAAAGTGTCACCCCAAAAAGAAAATCAACCACAAAATAGACAACAAAATAAACGTGTGTAATTCATGACTCCTTTGTGGTACGTGCATTTTCCTCTCTCCCCAGAGGGCTGTTCTGATGAGAAAATTTGAAACACAAACGTTGTCCCGTGAATATTGTAATAAAACTGACGAATTGTTGACTTCGCGCGAATAGACTTAAAAAGAACATAACCCCTTCTTTTTTCATCGCAATTATTCAACACGTATCTTCCTTTAACTTTAGGGACACATGTAAATGTGAACGTCATAAAAGTTTGAATATACTGAACATATTGCAGTCAAACTTTTCAACTTCAACCCGCAAAGGGCTGAATGAAGGACATCCTCAACTCCCATAGGAGTGGGCACTTGAACTGGAGAAAACCGGACTTAACATTTTAATTAACAAAATCCATCTGACAGCTACACAACTCAATCCCTTGGCAAATTTCAATCGACACGTCAATAAGCCACAAAACAGACCACAATTCGACCATGCCAATGCCAAGGTCTTTCTAGATTAACTGCGCAGAATTTATCCACGCACGTACACGAAACCTGAACAGGCGGCACGAAAAATTGTTGATTCTGCCATCGTTCACCTTTATCATCCTTGTGTGCCAAACACGAACGTTTGGTGTCAGTTCAAGGATGTTCTCAAATAGAAACAAAAACATTGCTACGTTGACGCCTTTGTTGTGTCTCCCATCGCCTACCATAAGTGTTATCTGTGGATGAGTTCCATTAAAAATATTTTGAATAAATTTGTTTGTATATATGATTTTGCAAATTATTTTTGGGTTTTCTTTGCTTGCATATCGTCACGTGAACATAAACCGGTTGCCGGCGTGAGCAGCTTAATCTTTATTCCGTCTGGCCGTTTCTTGTTGCTTGAAGAACCTCACCTTGAACACAAGCTTTTAGAGACATCAGCTTTCAGACGGTGGTGGAAACAAATTGTTTTTCTTTTTTTGTTTACATCCGTTTGGATAAAACCTTTCGACCGCTAGCCAAGGCGGAGTAACGATCAATAGAGATTGGGCACTTGTTACGAGTAAAAGTGGAATTTTTCTTATACTCCATTCGTGTAAAGAGCGTCACTTCAGAGACTTCCGTTCCCAGACACGTATCCTTTCAATACAATGAGCAGAATCGGCGCGTCGTCCTATTGATTAGTTACGAGCCTGAACGCACTACACATTAATTAATGCGAACTTGATGATTACAGACAGTACTCAATAACAACCGCAAGCCATCTTCGATTGCACTCATCGAATCTAGATAAAAGAGCTTAATAAAGCAAACAAACAGCCTGCATCGTGGAGAAGCATTGTGAAACCACAAAAGCTTGCCTCATGTATATCCACTTCATTGCACATTCAGGCACACTCCAGACTCCGTGCTTAGGTCAAAAGAAGATAGAGAAAGAGCGAGAGGGGATGACACACAAACGCTCAGTGATATTCAATTGTTTATGCCTTCGTCGACGTCACTTGGCTATTTTCTACTTCACTTTGTCCGTCTTCGTGTACTTTCTACGGATTTTGCGTTATTTTGTTTTGATCGATTGACACCACGACAATACACAACACAACAAAAAACTCAACGTCAACGGTGTGTCTCTTGTTTGCAGGTAAAGTGTTAATTATTGAGAGCACAGCCAACGAAAACACCGTAAAATATTAAAAACAAACCAA
This sequence comes from Eristalinus sepulchralis, assembly GCA_944738645.1. NCBI lineage: Eukaryota > Metazoa > Arthropoda > Insecta > Diptera > Syrphidae > Eristalinus > Eristalinus sepulchralis. The sequence continues at coordinate 29,880,339 of OX122885.1, read as the reverse complement.
ACTGCCGGTTGTTGGTTCTTGATGAAAACTTAATGAGATTAGTTATATTTAGAAAGACGCGCCAAATGTGAAGGGGAAAAAACGATGTTAATGGTAAGCCACTTATTGAGTTAGAAACCTAATGGATTCAGTGTGCCGGTAAGCCTTCTGGACCACTGGGGAAATGGGGGTTCCTCGCTTAAAAATATCAACACCTTCACTGTGTGTCAAAAACCGGTGATTTTGGAGGGCAGGCTAAGGATTCCCGCTTTGAAACGGCCCTCTGCAATTGAAAGCGACCATATTAACCAACAACAAAAATATGTCTTTTATTTGATCGTGAGAAGCGCATTTGATAACCTGAGATAAATCATATTTGTTGAACAACGTTTTGGGTGTATGACCTTAGTCGAAAGCGAAAATTTGAAATTAGAAAAGTGAATCAAATTATTTATTTAGAGTGTCGAATGAAACGGCCGCCCTTACGTAATGGCTGAGTGGGTCTACCCCTTCGCCGGATGTCTACCTTCAAACCCCGAACTAAACTTTCATTTATCTTTTATATTTTGCAAGATTACATTGCTCTTGAGTTGCTGGCAATGCACAGAGAATATTGACTTTGTCGAAAAAGCGTTACAAACTCGCCGTTTAAAACGTTAATGGTTGCTGAAGAAGCTGAGGGCTGAATTCGCTGGGACTGTAGCGTCACCATTTTAAAAAATTCTTGTTGATCTCCTGTGGTCAACACTAGGTGTAATAGCTTCTAACATGGCACCGTCAATATCTTTTTTGTCCCTAAGGGACTACCCTAAGGGCAGTGTGTTTTATAAGCATTTCCAAGGTCAAAGCTGTGGAGTTGAGTGGAGTGGAAAAATCTATCGATTTGTCAGCCAAGTAGTCTTGCATTTAATAATGATAGAGTAAAATCTTCTTAATATAAGAAAAGCGTTAGAAAGTTAAGGATCTCGAAGCTCAGGGGAAGATGGTTGTAACGCAGTCGGCAGGCACAGCGGTGCAAGCCCACTAGTCATAACTTCATTGTGGATTTATGACACACTTGTGCAGGACATATATAACTCCACAAATCGTTTGTGAACTTATGACGAGCAAAAAGTTCATACAATTTTGAGCGACAAGTCTAGAATTCTTAACATCAAGGGGTTCATAAGTAAACAATTTTTCATAACACTTTTACATGATTTTAAAACGAAAATAAAAACAATTTAATAGTATGGCAGAACGGGTGAAAGGTGAAGCACGTATGGTGGGGAGTAAGCTGACCCCTACAACTGCTCTGCTTGGTCACAGAAAGGACTTGGAGTAGACCCACATTGCCGGGACAGGTCTACAATAGATTTGTGGCATTATGTTCTTCCCAAATGGGTCAAAGGTCCATTATATTCTTACGACTTGTGGACTTATGTCCCCGCAATTGTTCGAAACTATGATTATGCTTCCATGGTGGATAGGTAAAAGAACAACGCTTAGAACTTAATTTCCAACCGCGATTTTCATTTCACTGCTCTGGGGTAATATTTATACTTTGACATCAAATTCAGAATATGGGGATTTCGCCTGTCAAAACCTCCGAAATTAAGTTTTACTTGTGTCAAGTCAATTGATCATAATGTTGCCATATGAAATACATTTTGTAGGTAAGCCGGCTAGAAGGATTCGGAAATGTAACATAGTAGTAATGCGCAATGATATTGAATAAATGAAATTCATTTTGAATGTTTGAAAACCATTTAAATTGTGTTGTATATGTACATTTTGCATTTTAAAAAGTTGAATCAACATACGCATTATGACACCACAAGATTGACGGAAAATAATGTTTGTGAGATTTTTTAAATTATTTCCAAAAACAGAGTTTGTACCCGATTACATGTTAACCCGAAATTAATCCGCAAACATTTTAAGGAATTCAAGAAAGATCGCAGGTAAGAAGACAGACCTTCATCCGGGATTGTTTGTCAGCTATTCTCGATGCTAATCGAACGCGTTTGGCTGAACTGAAGTTTAAGTTTCATAATGAAACTGAATGAGTTAAACTTAAAAATAAAGTGGAATTAGACAAAGCGGTATCGAGTCTAGGAAAAGTTCCAATGACCAAATAATAAAGTAGTTGGGGTTTAACAACTTTTGCAGCATACCTTAATGAAGAGCAGATCGGCACATCTACATATAAATTTGCGACCAATTCTTTGTCTCTCCGGATCTTAAAAAAATGGGACAAGAGCAAGGGGGTGGTTCGGATCAAAGAGCTAAAGGATTCTATGTACGGTCGACATCGCTAGCGGAGGCAAAAGGCATGCCAAAAGACAGTGTGGGTAATATTCTGCATTAATTAATGGGCATGAGAAAGCTGTGTGTGAGCTGGTATCTATGTTTACTTACTCCGGAGAGTCAGCTTGAGACAATTTCATTTCAGATATTTGACGCTGTCTTAATGCAATCCGAAGAAGATTCTGTACGGTACGTGACAGTCACCGAAACATGGATACATCGTCCATCGACACATGGATCCATCGTGCGTGTATCCACCAGACACAGTTGAAAGGCAGTTGACTTCACCCGGCAAACGTGCACCGAAGAAAGCGAAGACTGTCTCATCAGCCGAAAAGATGGCGGACATCATTTTCCAGTTATGACTGGATGCGATACACATTGACTAATTGAAGGAGCTTTTAAAGGATACAGGACACCACTAAGTATAAATTTATGCCTAATTTAACACCGAAGTGAGGAATGAAATCCCCATTTGCAAAAACAAGAAACATGCTCCTCCACTATGACAAGGCACCGGTTTATGCCTCCACCTTTGCGTAATCTGGCGTATTCTCAACATTGAACCTGGTGCGAATTATTTTTAAATTGGAAAAGTCACTCACTAGGTAGAAATTTGAATCAAATACAGAGAAACGTACTATTCAGATCTCCAGAAAACATTTTTTAAAGAATATGGACCATCGCTAGGTCAAGTGTGTCGAAGGGACTACGTTAGGAAATAAATTACTACTTTCTCGATATGCTCGTTATTCTTCTGTTTGCTTATTTATCGAACCGCAACGGCACATAACATTCGTGACTACCCAAAAGCGCGAAGCCGAAGACTTGGTATCAATTATAATGCTAAATGCCGTCTTTAAACTATTTCGACAAGGTCTAAGCAATTTCTTGCCGAAATAGAATCACAGAAGTGACATTTTTTGCAAAGCCACCAAAATTTAATTATATTCGAAGAACAGTGTCAAGTTCAATTTCTTGAAAAATTTAAGTAAAGCGAATATAGGCAGCAGTGTGATACGTTTTACAAGTAAGTATACACAAGCAATGAATATGTGTACAATATATGTAATTATTTAATGCACAAAAAAAGAAACTAAAATAATAAACAAATTTATACATTCCCATTTCCTTCAACCTTGTTTCTCCCTCGCTCACAATTTCTTCAGCCAATTATATACAACAAGGAGCATTGACCTTCTGCATTTTTAAGTGAGGAAACAGACAGAAAATAAACTCATCCTTCGCCGTCTGGACACAGTGACACTTCATTTCACAGCACGATCAATTTTCTTATTCTCAACAAAGAAGCGTGCGTATTGCCCGCGAGATTATCGAAACAAAGCTCATCGTCATAAACGGTGACCCCGATTTGTGGCGTTCACGAGGTCGCATTTGAATTTCTAATAAAAGAAAACTGCCAGCACAGAGAAGAATTACTTCTGGATAAACGTATGGAGTGTAGCGGTTAGGATTTATTTGGTTATTTCAATTTTACCCCACTAACTCATGGCACGATCGTATGAAGTCACTCGTTGAATGTTGATTTTGTTGTCTTATCAATGTATTCTCTTTTACCCTTCATTTTTCAACTGGAAGTATTATCTTTTGCTTGGGCGTAATTCGAGAAAAAGCTTCGTACTAATCTTAGGTAGATATCAGGAAGGTTGTCACAATTGGAGGACCGCAGAAAAACAGTTGTAATATATTTTGAGAGTACAAAGAAAATCATGAAGTTTTGATGGAAGAAGGTTTTCGAAAATTTAAGCCCAAAAGGTTTTCTTGATATTCCATGAATGAGGAAAGCGACGTAATATCTATTTCCTTGAAGTTTAAAAATTGATGTACAAGTAAAACAATATATTTGCGTGTTTGGTCTTTGGTCCAGTTTGCGTACCTGATCGAAAAAATGCAGCCCCGCACCAAACAACGGTTTCAAGCTGTTTTTTGACTGCTCTCAAAGAAAAGGCCAAATGAGCAAAGCAGTCGAAGTTCGAATAAGTTGATCGGAAGGTCCCAGAGCTAGTCAACTTTTTTTAAGGCAACGCTAAAATTTGGTAAAATTTTCTGAAAGTCAGCATTCCCGAACTTCTACAGTGTGAACAGTTCCAAAATTCCTATCTGTATATTAAATGAAAGAAAAGTAAATGGATGAAGATCGATTCCAGACATCTACTCATGGTAATTTAGGCCGCAAATGCCGCCATACGTAAGAATGGACTATACGTAAAGAGAGACTATACTTTACAGCAATTCACCGCTATGTGTAGAATTTTAACAAACCAATAACGTTCTTCTTAAACTTTTCAATGAAAAAATACTTCGGGTAAAACGAAAAATTGTAGTAAGCTTATAACTTCGCGTAAACCAAGACAAATGTAAGCCTACGAAATAACATGCATCACAGATTGCATTTGAGACACTACATTGAACACTGACAAAGTGGTTAAACTTGTGAGCCATCTTTTTAGAAAGTTTATGAGAAAAAATTTAGTTTAGGCAAGCAGCGATAATTGAAGCTTTAAATCCGGCCCACTTGAACGGGAAGAATGGGCATACATAACATCGGAAGACACACACAAATTTAAAGGAGGAATAATCTCATTTGCGCTATGAATAGCTGTCAACAGATTATGCTAGATGAGGCTCTTACGTTAAGACAAGAACCACAGATTGCGTCACAAAAAGAAGAGTCAGGCATTAACACATTGACTAATTGCGTCATCCAATCATAAAACTTGTGCTGAATCCAAGCTTTTAGAAAGCTATCAACTCAGCTGATATTCATAGGAGTTTCCCATTTGCAGGTAAATAATTGGCAAACATTGAGACGCTCATTTAGGTATCAGGCATCGACCTCTTTACTTCTGACCTTCAGACAGTGAATGTATAGAATTTAATTATACCCAACAAGAAGAAAAAACACTTGCACTTAATACAATCTTCAACCCAACTCGCTTGAATGGACTTTTAAGGGCTTCCCCAAGCCGTGTACACATTTCACCGCATAACAAGTGTCAAAAGAGGGTAAATGCAATAAAATCTTTTTCAGCTAACTAATTCGCCCGGTTAAGTCACAACATAAATATATTTGTATGTACATTCTCTTTTTTCCTGAGCGCACAAAGCGCCAATTTCAATTGAGCTTACACTCAAAATGCAGCATTTTGGGTATCGAAAATAATGACACAAAGTCTTGGCTAAAACCATTACGTAATTTGTTGTAGTCATTCATAGCCAATGGTGGACAGTTTAGTTACGTTCGTGAAGCACGTAGTCTTAGAAACTAAATTTGCATTCGCTGATACATTATACAACCTAAGAAATTACTTCCTTAAGAAACACATTTGCTACTTCTCTATCCCGCACTCGTTCCAAGCAATTGGGGTGAACGAGTGAACATATTCTTCCCAGAATTTTCCACTACTAATCCCTCCATATGAATCATCGGTTGCCGGTAGAATAAGCGGCTATTGGCGAGTAGTACGTAACGATATTCCCATTAAATGTCATATCGTCCGGCGGGTGTTAATGGAAATGTTTAATTTATTAATAAAACTAACCTTGGCCTCCAACGGGCGAGTAATAGTCCGAGATTTACTTCGAACCTCAAGCAATGATTCAATTAAAAAACATTAATCAGTGTGCGTCCATGAAGCTCAAAGCTTCTCCAATCAGCAACTTGTGAGCGAAGCATGAAGTATGTATAAACCAAATTTACCTCTTATTTTTATTATTCTATATGACATTTGAAACAAAGACAAAAAAAATTTACACAAGCAATCAACAAAAACAGAAAAGGAAAACTTTTGTGATAAGCAAACAATTTGCGGGAGATAAACACACTCAAGCCGTAGGCAATGACTAACTAAATAGCGATACTAGAGATTCTAGATATGACACATGTAGTAGAGACACTCCATTGTGAGCTCACACAAAAGTAGTTGCGCTACACTGACCCTGTGAAATACAAAACACAGAAAACAACAAAAAAAAAAGCATAGTTTGATTCCAATTTTTTTCTCTTCAGGCTCCAAAAGAAATTGAACACAACTGCGTGAATTATCAAAATTTGCAACTGCTGGAGAAATGAAGCAACAACATGCACTTTGTCAGGTGCAACTTTTTCATATTTAATTCTATTCCACAACATTTGCACACTGAGGCAGCATACCAGCAGCAGCGGGTAATGTGCGCTAATCCGATTGAAAACAGGAAGCTGCTCATTCTTTTTTTTATTTTTGCGTTTCAACTAATCCTATCCTTTGCACATAAGGTAACAAAGTATGACAAAAAAGAACACTTCTAGCAAACACAGCACGGAAGAGGAAAGAAATTGGTAAAAAAAATTGCTCACCTGAGTGTTGAGGAGTGGAAATAAAAATGAATTAAACCTTGGGCTTAATTTCAATTTTCAGAAGGGAAGATAGAGATTTTATAAAAAAAAATTTGTTTTCTTTAATTGACCCTTTTCTCTTTTCGGATGGGTGGAAAAAAATATATGAATGAATTAAACAAAAAACTTGTACAAAAAAAAAGTTCTCCTTCTTTCTTCTTTACTTTCTTTTGGGTGTTTTGCACTTTCTACACTGTTTTTTCTATGTGGGACAGAGCGGACAGAAAAGAAATGAAACAACAGAAATGATTGAACGTTTTTCCGAATTATTCGCGATGGAAGTTATGTTCTCTAAACGATAACTGATACAACGTTTGAACGGACAAGAAGATTCACTTGAATTTAGCGCATTTGTTTATAAAATAAACACCGATTTTCGTTGGAGTTTTTGGGGGAAGCAAATAGAAATTATGGGACTCGACAATTGAATTGAACAAAACTGAAGTTGAAGTCCAGTGACATTTTAGTCGAGAATACGTGTGACATAAGATGCGATGGAGATAGTTTGTTTTGTATGAATTGACAATGTAGCTGACTCTTTTCCACTTGTGGTGCATTGCACAAGTGAAACGATCTTGAATTGAAATGGTATAAATGGAAACATTTTTATTATGTTTTTCTAGTGGGTGGTTCGTTGTACCTAAACTTGTTTTCTTACTATATTTATGACAAATATTATATGCCGGGTTTTAAAAATGAATAGAAAATGAAGGAAATATCATTTACTTGTACTGCGCGGGTAATCTACGTTAATTTAATAGTTTTTCTTCTTGTATCATCTTACCTTAAATCTATCCCATGTTATGTATTCCCTTTACATAGATGCTTTCAAAGAAAAGAAAACAAAAAACATAGTTCTGTCGTTGATCCATATTAGCAGTGGTTTGATAGTTCAATATGCTACTTCGGAAATTTTAGGTTCTCTAACGCCTTTTAATAAAGTTGGACTGCGTAAGGTAACTTAGAATACGAGTAATACCTGGTCTTTGATCAAAAATCCTGCCGTACCTTAAGTTCGGCAAAAATACTATAGTTACAAAAATTAACATAATTTAATAAGTTTCCTGAAAACATTTAAAAACTTAACAACATCACCTGACAATAATTTTTTCGCATTCACAAACACTAGTCTGTGATCCTTACAAGTAGTGAGTTTATGCAGTTAAATTTTTGTCCACACAATTGTCTGAACGAGAGTTGATCATTTGCTACATTCTTTATTTTTGTTTTTTTTTTAACAAAGGCATATTCTGATCACTTGTGTACTTGTAAATTTAGCATGATAGAGCTAAGACTTCCGTCTGTTATTTCAAAATGCGTTGTGAGGTATTTATATAACTTTTGTATTCAAACTAACGCTAATAGGGTCAAAATGCACGGGGCTTAAAGGGTATAAAAGGATTCGGATACTATCACAAAATCCAAAGATTGCCTATAGTTTGGATTGGGGTTACAGACGAAAATCGTTTGTATTCCTTCACGTCTAATCTTAGATAACACATTTTCCCGGGAAATTGCTGTGCGTGCCAAATTTTTTGTAGATTAAAAATTGTCCGCAAACTTGTTAAAAATGCGTATTCACTTTATGAATCAAAAGTGCAATCTTTAACGTGTGAGTTGACGCACTTACCCGCTACGTTACGCCTATCTATCTATCTATGAAAATTAAAATAAAATCTTCAGGTAACGTATCGCATCTAGTGTGCACAAAGTAAAAAGGACTCACATGACTCCACATGGTAGGACATTAAGTTTACTTAGGTTCATTTTTAAAAACACACAATCTTATTTTTTTTCTATTAATCTATATAGATTTCCTGCACTTAAGGCGTCAATATTTAGACGATTCTCTATCACAATTGACTCCGTCAAGAGCCTTACATTGATAAAGAAACCATGTCCACAATAAAGCATCAATGTTAGAGGAAAGGTACGTACTCTCATGTATCGGGCAATCGTAACATCGAAGCAAAGAGAACAATTCTCTTTGCTCCAGAGTCCATGCATAACACTTTCGAGTTGCTTCTTGAAACAAAATCCAGCGTTTGGCAGTCATCAGTTTTTCCTCCATTCGTTTGGACGGTTGTGTGTCGCTCAGTCGCGTAGATCTCACATTTCATCGTCATGCGCTCAACACACTGGAATCGCAGGCGCCTTGCCGTTGTCTCGATCGGTATACTAGTACTGTACATAATTCTCTCTGGAGGATATCATAACTATCAAATCGATACTCTTATCAACGACTCACGACCGGAAGACGTGTGGGAATATGTTGCGGACTTTAGCAAAATGCGTTTGCTCAACCCAACCATGTAAGTGTGAAAAAAAAAATTGAACTCAAATGGACAACTCCTTGGACGACCGCAATTGAATGATAGGCATTCACTGGAATACTCGCATCCATCCATCCGTAACATAAATTCGACATTGGCTTGTAAACAGAACTGTCTAAAAATAGACACAACCGACATGTGCCCATACATATGCACACATGTGCGGCATTTTAAATTCTGAAGAGTGCCGCCCGACGATTTGGAGCAACAATCAACTGGACTGTGGATACTCGGTTCAAGTTTTTCGTTTTTTCAGTTAAGTTTCGTCTCCAATTTGAATTTTTTTTTTCTTCTGATAAAATGTGTACACTTGTTGCTTGCTCACATCCGGAGTTGATAATTTCTGAACAACCTGAAGTGAAGACATTTAATGAATATGAAATTAACATTGTAAGGTTTTCATGAAAAGTTAGATATGTCGTTTTTTTGAAAGCTGAGTAGCTGAGTTAAGTGAAATATAATATGTCATTACTATAAAGAGTTTGTGCACGCAGGGAATGCATTTTGGAAATTATGTATTTTAAGACAGCCCGTCGTTAGCGTTTGGAATACTACAAGAAACTTTAAAACATATTTACTTTTTTTACATTTTTGAAAACAAAATCTTTTAGTTTCAAATGAATAACAGTCAAGTACAATAATAATAATTGAGTGACACTACAGCCCACAAGGGACCGAGGCCTAACTTCTACAACAAATACTCGTGTTGTGCGTGCTACTGTTCTCCCACGAATGGAAGGGACCTACAGTTTTTTGCCGACTCCGTCAATTGATACTCTTTGAGTGTGGTCAGAAACTCGAAAGGAGGTGCCGTGAAAAAATGAGAAGTGTTCCGTCCGGGAATCGAACCTAGACCTTCGGCGTTTGGGTCGACGCACTTAACCACTATGCCACGGCTACCACTACATAGTCAAGTATATATTGTCATAATTTCATCGGTGTAAAATATCAGTAATTTTTTAACGAAATACTTGATACTCGCGGCACTTCGGTTGGCCAGTTTTTTTTTTTACCATCAAGATAGTTTTGTAGAGACCAAATCAAATAGGAATCATAGGGTTGAAAATCTGGACTATACGGTGGAATGCATCAAAACTTCCCACCCAATTTGTGTGTAGCCTAGTTTTGTCAGATTGGAAAACAACCCAAATACTTGTCGCTCTTTCTTGATTTCTTCATTTTAACGGTTGAATTATACGCAGTTGAGAAACGAATTGGCGACTTAGCAAAGTCCTAGCAGCTCATAGTTCGCAATTCCTTGATCACTAGCCTTTTTATATGACCCGATATTGCCGTGGTCTATGCTTCTCAAATCTCGCCGTTCATAGTCGGCAAAAAAAATGTAGGTCCCTTCTCGAGAGAGAACAGTAGCACGCACAACACGAGTAGTTGTTGTAGAAGCTAGGCCCTGGTCCCTTCTGGGCTATGATGCCAAAACCTTGTTCGTGTGCCGAAAGAAGAGGACTTCTTGTCAAAAAAACCGCTTTTGAGAAGTTCGTAAATATCGACAGGCAATCAGAGTTTGGTTGAATATTGAGGCATCCGTCAAAAGTGATTGCTGTCTTTTGTCATGTTCTATGGTTTTACAAGCCCAATATGAGCTTGTACACGAACAGACTTAATTTTAGTTGTTCTCCCTTAACTCCAGACAGCACATGATTTTTTAGCATGTTTACAATTTGAGCTAAGAGCATCGTTCACTCGGGTAATTTGTAGGCTATATGCAAGAAAGAACAGTAGCTGGAAGGCGACCCTGATACTATCAAAGAGAAACATGTATGATTTGCTATAGAGGTGAAGCACTAGTGCATTAATGTGTATTGGGCATTACACATTATGTTTCAGCTTAATTGTGTTAGTTTTGTATTTAAAAATTGTATACTTTTGTTCTTCTACGCGTAAGTTTTCCGTGGAGATTTGCTTGCAATCAATACTTTGACTGCATATGGTAACCTGCTAAGGTTCAAATTTTTTTAAGTAACGTCGTAAAAGTAATTGGTGTACCTTAGTAGTTATTTGCGTAGAATCAGATGTCTGAAAGTGCCCTGAAAAATTTCTTAGTCATCTCAAAATTATATATGGCCGTCACAGTTATTGAGCGGCAGATGGAAGGAGTTCACCTAACATAGCTCTTCTTCATTTCCAGATCAGACTTTAAGATCACAGCTGACGAAGGCAACCGCGATCACTGGAAGTATTCAGTTGTATACCAAGAGAAACTTTCACATTGGCCCTATTGGCAAAGCGTAGCCTATGCCGATTTCGCCGTCATAAAATCCTTACCCGGACAAGCTGAACTGTATTTGATTGAATCAAAACACAAAACGTGCTTTTTGAGGGGACTCTTCTGCTGTAAGTTTGTTCTGTTTCAGTTGCTTTTCAAAATATTTAACGGAGCTAATTTAATTTACAGTACATTCGCAGAGTGAATTCAAATTCAGTGCCATTGGAAAGGATACGTATTGTGTTGAGAAAATTGCCTATCAGTGTCCTCCCTTCTTGAGCATAGCATGTAAGCGAGAATTGGAATTTCAACGAAAGGCAGTCATGCATAATCTAACGGTTATCTTTAACAAATCAAGAAGAGATTAAATTTTGTCGACCAACAGCCTATTGCGCAAACATATTAAATTTAATTATAATAATCTAAATACACACAAGCCAAATTGTAATAGACTAAATATCAAATTTATTCACGTAAAATTGTTTGAAAAACATCTCTATTTGGAAATGCGTAACTCAGTGGCAACGCTATGGTTCCTTGAGTCTAAGTGGATCCATCGCTTAGTGATAAAAGTCACATAACTACAGGCCCCTATCACATTGTTTGAAAGGAAATATTTTTATGAAATGATTGAACTGAAGTTAAAGTTGTGTCACTGTAATTTTAAAGTGAAAAGGCCAAAAGGGTACATTTTGCTCTGGTTGACAGGGTTCCAGCGATACCGTTTTGTGTGGACGCCTCAAACCGGTCGTTAACAATCAATAACTTAGAACAATTTGATGCTTGTGACGTTCGTGACAAAATCGTTGCGGCTGCTCTTGAGAAAAATGCAATAAGTCTAAATCAACGCGTCGATTACAAGAGCTGTGTAGTCGTATAACAGCATTCATAGAGCCGAATTATACAGTGATGTTTAGTTTTGACATTCGCACCAAACTCATTAGCTTGTTGATTGAACTTTCGATGGTTCAACAAAGTGGGTTACGAAGTTACAGAGTTTATCAATGTGAAAACAGATTTTAAGCAAGAGGTACGATCTTTGAAAAATTCGTTCAGCTGCTGGCTTATGCTTACGGATGACTTTACCTTCTTGGACAAACAAAGAAGCCGATACGGTGTGTAGTTGTTAACATAAAAAAGGACGCACAACATTGATCTCGGAGAGTTCACAGTGGTCATCTAATTTACAAAGGCCTTTGTGTACCTAGGCGCTTTGGTAAAAACGGAATATAGAATTAGAATCAATATCAAGCGTAGAATTGTACTGCATTGATGTTTTTCTGGACTCACGAGCCAATTGAGCAATGAGCCTTAACTCGAATTAACACGTCAGCCGTTGTAAATTGGGTTCAACAGGTGCCAAAACTTAGCTTCTTCAGCATCTACTCATCTTGTGCTTGCGATTGTTTTATTTTTCGCCGACTTCGAAGGGCAACTATTTTGAGACTTTGGAAAATTAATACTCTAAGTATTTTCAGCAAATCGGCAATGCAAAAAATGCGAAATGTCGGAACTGGGACATTCAACTTGAGCTAACGCCAACCTACTACGTTGCAGTGTGGACTAAATTGAAAGCGGATGTGGCTCTTGGACTTTTCGAGAAAAAAGGGCAATTTTAAGCTGTGTTTGGCTTCATTGGTGGAGGTGAACGTGTGGTGATGAAACTCATTATTACATGTTGAGTAGGTAGTTGTTGGTAACCCTTAAAATATGTGCTATTCTTATTTTCAAAACAACACCGAATCGAATAAGAGGAAGTCTCTCAAACTCTCATTTTAAATTACATACTTGCGAGATTTCCAATCTTCACCTTTTTTTTTGCTTGTTATCATAACATCTTTTGGGAAAATCGTGTAAATTAAATAGTAGATTGGGTGTTTCCGATGCACCCAGTATCGCTTGAGGCTAACGATCGCGTGCATGTGTTCCCACCGAGTGGGGCCAAGTTCAACATTGCATGTGCTCACGCCTTTTGCGCCGAGACAAGTGCTTCGATCATTATAAGTTTGCGATAAAAATGTATCAATCAGTACCATCTTTAACAGCTTTTCTCTTTATGTGCATATTTAACAATGGAGCACTAATAATTAAAAATATAGTTCAATGTGAAGGACGGCTGTTTGGGATCAGGGTGTCTGACGATATTAAAAACGATAAATTCCAATCGAGGAATTTTCATCGTGTGGATCATGTGTAAATATTTTTGCATCTCTACGGTACTTCTCGAAACCGAAAGCAATGAACGATTAGCGGGGGCTCAGTGAATTCTCGTTCCGTCTAGTTTCATTCTGAGATGCATTCGACTTCTGTCAACCACATAAGAAATGGTTTGGAAGGAGGTAAAACGAATAAAAGAAATATACATTTCCTTTTTCACGTTTTGATTCACTTTCTCTTTATTCCACAAAATATTGATTTATTCAATAAAATTTATCTAACAATTATAATGAAATATAACGATATAAGAAAATGGTAAAATTCATTGCTTGAAAATTGAAATCATGAATAGTAACTTCTCATAACTTTGAATTATCCTAACTATGGGGCGGAAGCATGTAACGAAGCATTAGTTTAACTTTCCATAATTTTTTTAGGAACCAACTAATGATGGTTAGTACTGTAGATTTAGCCTATTTATCGTCCGGGAACAGTAGATCCAGACGTTTCCTCTTTGTTGAACACGCTTTCAGAGGTTTATCTGAAATTCTCACAACAGGTCGGTTTTTAATTAACCACTGCGTCAGCTTCGTTGATTGCGTCTTGAGTGGATTGGAGCCACTGCGTGGGGAACGTTTCATTGTTCCAGACAATGACTTCCTCCGCTTGGGGGTTTTTTGCAGACTTTCAAGCTGATCGTCTAACGATGGAGACGGCGACGTACCGTTTATTTGTTGATTGCTACTGATAAGGTAATTTGTTATTCTGTTCATCCGATGGGAGGCAGAAGGCGGTGTTGATTGAGTTTTGTTACGTAGGGGAGACATCTCACCGTTGGAGTTTACGCGAATCATATTACTAAATGTCCCATTGGATGTTATCTCAAACATGGCATCCTCGTCTTCGATCGGGTGATTTGTAGGTGAAGGTTGAAGCTCTTTATTCGGTTTGGAGTCGTTGTTCAATGGAAGATGGCCGGCTCGTTGTTGAGCAACTCGGTTAGTTTCATCTAAAAGAGTGGACGCGAGGTGCTGGCGCACTTCTGTTCCGAAAATTTTGAAACCGTCAAACGTTGATTTGCTGTTCTTTTGTTGAGAACAGGGCAGACTGATGTCACTGCAGGTGCTGAAGAGATCGGGGGACTTGGCTTTGCCTTGGGACTGGCGTGGTATTGTAACCATGGGTGGTCTCATAGACGACATGCGATGGTTGGCTGAATTTTTTGGCGGTTCCACTTCGCTTTCAGTGTCCGAGGTGGTCGACCCTGTGAGTATTATAACTTCATTTTTATTGCTGTTCTGACTTGTTATAATGCACTCAGTGTCCGGTATATCTTTGTCTAGCATTAAAGGAAAGTCGTAACCTACCTTCTTTGGAATCGGCGCGGTAAGATCTGTTGCTAAGCAGTTATTTGTTGGTGTGAGTGCTTGTCCCAGTTCCATGTTTTCTAGAATTGCAGAAGACTCGGGAACGGTACTGTCATTTACCTTGTTGTCTTTTTTAGAAAATTTTGATGTTTCAGTTGTCATCGATTGATGACGAGTTAATTGGCGTCTGGGTTTGCTAAGTTTATCTAATCCTACCTGTGCCTCACATACTCCCATGTATTTACTTTGAATTGCACTTGATCGGGTACACCGTTGCATACCTCTAGTGGATCTGCCGTGCACTCCCAGCACAGTGTATACAGTCAGTGGTTTGTGTCGTTTGGGAGTGTCGCTCCTGTCTTTTTCTTGCTTTGACTGATTAGAGGAGTACGATTTACTTGTATTATTGCATGTTTTGTCCAATTTACCACCTGAGTTACTTGTGGATTTATTGTTGACCGGTTGTTTATCTGATTTCTCATCTGATTGGCTAGAAGATCTATTGTGCATCGGTGTTTTATCCAATTTTCCAGCTGAATTGCTTGCGGATTTGTTGTCCACTGGTGGCCTATCCGGTTTCCCACCTGCCTTACCTGTAGAATTCTCGTTCAACGGTGACTTATCTGATTTTCCCCCTGAGCCTCTTGGAGATTTCTTGTCCGGTGACTTTTCAAATCTCCTTCTCGTCATCCTACTGCTCTCTTCGGCACTTTCAACGGCAGGTACGTTTCTGATTTTAAGAAATTTATTTGCTTCTTCAATTACCAGATCCAGCTTGACATTGCGTGCGGGTTTCTTGGGTTCGATATGTGCATTTTGGGCAGATATCTTTTGGTCTTTTCCACTGTCGATTTTAGCACGTCGCCTTTGATTTTCCTCATCCTTTATCTTTTTCGTTTTGTTGCAGCCATCAGCCACCTTGTTTTTCTTCACTTTAACTTTAACTGCATTTTCAAACGCGTCATCATCTTCTTCTAATTTTGATCTGTTTCTTTTTCCAACTTCTACATTTTTGCCAGGTACTTTCTTCACCTGGTCAGAGTCATTCTTGCGTACGGCCTTTTTTTCGGGCGTTTTGCTATTCTGCTCTTTAGCGACTGATTTGTTAACTTCCTTGTCCATTCCTAATCTTGGGCTCGTCTCACATGTAGTCTTTGATTTTTCGACTTCTTTATTATTTTTCAAACCGTCTGAAGAGCTGTTATCAGCTTTCTTTTTGGCACTCTCTGCGTTAAGCAAATTTTTTTTTATGAGTCTCTCATCGTCCTTAGGTCCAAGTGTCTTTATTGTGCTAGGGTCTGCCGCCGTGTCTTTTTTCTTCACTTCAACTTTTCCTGATTTTAAGTCGATCTTGTTCAATGTCTTTTCTTGCAATTCATTATCTAATTCAATTTTTCGTTTAGAACTATGGGATTCCTTCTGGAGGCGTTCGGCTGTTATTTTCGGTGTTACTCCATCACCGAGGGATTCATTCCTAGGGTGTTTCACAGACTTGTCGTGCGGAATTGACTTTTTACCAGGTGGTCGCCCTCTCTTCCTCGAAGATTTTGTCAACATATCTGCGTCACCCACTACTTCTCTAGATCGCAAACTTTTTGGATTCACGAGTTCTGACGATTTTTTAATTGGTTTTGAGAGTTTCCTACGATCTTCTTTTGTTTTCTTTTCTCTTTGCAGGTCCTTTTGTTCCTCTTCCTCCTTAATTTCATCAGAGACAAATGTCGATGGTTCGCTTCTCAATTGAATCTGTTCGCTTTCGGACTCCGATTCGGATACAACCAACAGCGGTGACATAACGAGAAGCTCATCAGACAAGTTTGAGTCACTATCTTCACAACGAATGCATTCGTTGACCATATCCACTAGACATTCTCTCTTACTCTCGTCGCGTTCTTGTTTGACACGAAAATACACTTGAAACAACTCTTCGACATCCTTTTCTGATGATGAACTACATAGCTTGGCAGAGCCTGAGCTTTGAGAATTCGAGCTGTTACGCCACTGTTGAAGGTATCGCTTGAAGTCATTGCATGGCACAAGTGGAAATTGCTCTTCGAACTGATGACGGTAGCGTCTTAAGCGGAATTCTCTAGCAAGTAAAAATAAATTTATAACATTAGTAATTGATCAAGGTTCGTAAGTGTAAGAACTGAAAAAAATTCTATTAAAACCGCAAAGCGTACCAAAGATCCAGAAAGTTATAGGATTCAGCAGGTATTCCGGTGATAGACATGTGTTAAATTAAGCACAAATAGGTATATCTTTATTCTCCTTTCTGGATTAGGTATTCAGACGGATAAACTTACCTGCAAAAGTTGATGATCTTTTCACGTTTCAGAAAGTAATCCTCCAGATCGATCTTGTTGCAAACGCCCTCCTTCAAGGAGGGCAATTGAAATTTCTCCTCAAATGACTTTATGTTCGCATACTGCCGGTCTAGGCGTCCACACAATCGCAAAATGGTGTGTAGCAAATTTATATCCGACTGGTGAAAAAGAATTAGAAATGTTACAAATAATTGTATTATGATTCATCGTCTTACCGTCACGTCGCTACTGGAGATAACAATGGATATTTTAGACTCGAAGTATCTCAACAGAATTCCAGTGCAGAACTTGTTTGTGAGCATTTCTCCACGATTGTCCACGATTATGTGATCGAATGTGGTTTTGCTTATCTGCTCTATGTCCTTTATCGTACTCCATTTGATAAGAAATACTGTTTCGTGGTTGATGTCTAAAAAAAAATTATTATCAATGAAATGTTGACAAAAGGGAGTTGTTCTTGTACGTATTAAACAACAGTTAATTCTATGTAACCTCAACTTCATATTTGCACTTGTTCTGAACTTATTCAGTAGCGGAAAATGGTCGAATATATGTATGTAAACGTAAATGGCCCTACAGTCCACAACTAAGCCTCTTGCGGGGACTTCCATATGTTCAGAAAGTTTGTATTTTCGATATTTCTTTGATTTAGAAAACCACTGAGGAATAGAAATCTCTTTAAAGAAATCTATCGGGCTTATCTTCTCAGTTCTTCTCAATGTCGTACGTGCAGAATTGTTGAAAGTTAATCACTATTAGCAGTAAAATCCTGGACTGTTCAGTTTGTACGACTACGGGTCATTAAACGAACAATTGAATACAACACAAGTGGAAAAGATGCCATTAAATGAAGAGCTTTCGAATCGTTTTGAGAAGAGACACTTATTGTTTGAGACCCTTGTCTCCTTTGGATGGAAACGGCATTACAATAAGATTCATGCATAACCTCAGTTCTAATCTTCCTATGGTTAAAATGACATTCGCATGAATTTTCTTGAACTATGTAGATGGTGCATTTGCATTCTTTCAAAGGAAAGGCAAATTATCAAATGAAAGCATTGATGATTTCCAGAACTGACACACCGACTACCCAATGAAAACTACATTAAAGTACAACTACTCAAAATGCGGAAAGGAACATCATAAATTCATACAACAGTAATTCAGGTAGACACGAACGTTGTTGAGATTAACCATCTCGCAGCGTTGTAGAGGGATGGGAGACAATAGCAGCATATAATGGCTGCGGACAAGAGAGTAAACAATGTAGTATTCCATCTAGGCATCCCTCAATGAGTCACATGTTGTTTTGCAGACCAGAGAAAATTTCACCGTTTATTTGTAAACATCAGATGATGTAAACAATGCGCGCATTTATCTATTCTGCCTTATTGCAAACAGTTTTTAGCCATCGCCTATGGATAGTTGATCAATTATTTAATTGAAACTGCATCGACTCCTTGAATGCAATCTTAATTAGACGATCTGATCTATGCTAACTTGTTGTCTTGCAAAACGGGAAAAGAGCAGTTTATTAAAATACCGATCTGTGCTAAAACTGCATTAGCTTGTTTGTTTTTTACATATTTCATCGCAACCATATTTTCTATTCAAGGCGCACTTACACATTGCAGTAGAACTGATACTGCCAGTGGCATGGCGGTTTAACTTTGTAATACATAAAGATAAGATTCATTTACACACATTCTAGCCGTGTAACCATATTTGAAAACATAGCACATCGTCACAGTTGGAGGTCGCCACCTCACTCTATCTAATAGGCATACGCATTGCAACATTACCTCCTACCGTGCGTCCAGTACTCACCACTTGTTCTCTCGATCACTTTAACTGACAACTGTGTCAGCACACTTAAATGAAATCGCCATCCCTCGATGTATTCATCATCTCTCACAATAATTAAACATTTCTTTGTTGTGTCATTACTGAGGATAGCGCCCAAAAATAATGACGTTGTTACAACTTTGCCGAGACCACTTTCATCATTGAATATGCACGATTCACCTTTCTCGAAGTGTTTGTACAAGAAACGTATTCCATCCAATTGCCAACCCTTAAGATATTGACACAGTCTACCAGCAACCATGTGCTGTTGACCGCCCAGAATAAGATTTTCCTTGAATTGATCTGAATTGAAATGATATAACGAGGGCATTTTGGTATGTGAAATAGAATGTAATTCAATCTAAAGATTGTTAAAGTTGATGTGATAAAGTGTCAGGTAGATCGTCAGCAGAATGTAAAGTAATTTGATATAGAAGAACACAATAAACATGGAGAATGACTCTAAATCAGAAGCGGACGGAGAATCGAAGAGTTCTTGTCCAATACGAGTGTTTGTAAATATGGATATTATAAAATTGAACATTATTCACGACTTCCCAAGTTCACAATGCAGCCTTTCGGATGACTACACCAAACACTGTCAGCATATTTTAAGTGTAAATATTAGGTGAAAATTTATCGACTTTATGTTCTCGAGTTTGGCGCGCCGTATAAAACCGAGTTAATGGCAGAAAAAAGCTGAATTATAGTTGACAACGGTGAGATTCACGGATGAACTCGGTTAGTCAAACTGTCTACGCGCAGAAAGTTTTTGCCCTTTGCGACGTTTCGCTTTTGACAGTGTTGAAGTTTTGACATTTTTATACCATTCGAATCATTTGCGCGGGATGAATTTACAGCATTGCCAGGGTAAAGACCTGATGCGAAATGCGGTGGTGCTCAGAGAAAAGTGTATTTTTCATTATCTATTCTTTATCTCTAGTAATTGGCCAACATACGATCTGAACGTGTACGTCCACAAGGATTAAAGTTAGCCTAGTTTCCAATTGCACATTTCAATGTTATAAAAGTAAATTGATAATGAAGAAAACGAGGACTTTAGGCCGCTTATCTAAAGTTCTAATGTTTTTCTATTCCTTTCATAAGAAATCGAATTGCGTGCTTTCAGAAAGCTTTTATACAGCAATTTAATCAATGGTGCGACTCCTTTATCAATTCTCGTCTTTGATTCCGACTTAAAAAAATGATTTCTTCCAGAATCACTTCCCATCTTGCATTAAAAAGCAGATTTACAACCATAAGGCACCGAAAACATGTTTCGCTTGCACAGTGGCAAATACGTAAGATATTCTAGAGTAAAACCAAAACATGTGATTAAACAATGCTCAAAGATATATTTTAAATGTAAATGTAACTTGCACACGCCTACATCAGTCTTAGTTAAACTTCACCAAAGATGGATCGAAAGGTTGCCCTTTAAATGGAGAGCCTTCGGCATCCCACGCATCCTTAAGCAACTTAAGATTTTTCTTCTCCAATTCAGTGGGTTGATCGCTCTGTTTCATTTGCTGCTCCCAGCGAAGCTTCTCTATTGCTGCTTGCGATTCCGGCGGTAAATCATTAATGTCCTTTGTGCAGTCAATCTTGCTTACATCTATATTTGGCTCGGAGTCGATAAGACGATC
This sequence comes from Eristalinus sepulchralis, assembly GCA_944738645.1. Lineage (NCBI taxonomy): Eukaryota > Metazoa > Arthropoda > Insecta > Diptera > Syrphidae > Eristalinus > Eristalinus sepulchralis. The sequence goes on along the minus strand of OX122885.1, from coordinate 29,859,776 downwards.
CCACCAAGCCTCTTCCTTTTTGTCTGCAATAAATCTTATTTACCTGCTGTGCAAAAGAATTGATTTTTGTCAATTTACCTAAGACTATTTGCAGTTTCCCCTCAGAAATTGTCCACAGAGCATCCAGATGCTTGCACTTAGCATACAGTTCACCATTGAATATCGGCGGATCTTTTGGGTTGAGCTTGGACTGAACTGTAATGTGATTCGATTTGATGTCTGTGATTAAGTGTTTTCCAGATTTTATTTCAGGTGGCAGTTGGATATGCAGTTCGATTTCAGTCGATGTTTGTGACCAGCAGTACGTTTCAAACCGGGCTCCGTTATGGTACTCATTTGATGAAAATATATCCTTTGGTGTTTCTTTTGGTCCTTCTTCTTCGTCCATACATTCATCTTCACCCTTATTCTCTGCTGATTGAGTAGTTATCGTTGTGTTCTCAGTTGCAACTTCCACTTCAGCAATAGCCGGTGGTATGTCAGAGTTATCAGCTACGAAACGATACTTGGGGTCAAATTTTTGCAAAACCTGCAATGTATGGAAACTCAATAGCATATTTGTGCATTGCTTTTGAAGTCGCTTACCTTTAGCACGATTTTCTCCTTCATTCCAGGAGGGAAGCCAATTTTGTCATCTTTGTTCTTCTGCTCGTAGTAAAAATCAGTGCTGTGTTTCTATTATTTAAACATGTACTGATTTTGGCGTGAAGATTGAACTTACTTGCGTGATAGAAAACCGAAGATAGCATCCAAAAATCCTGCGATTGTTTTTCTCTCCTGCAGAATCTCCATTAGCATACTATCCAATCTTAGAAAGTCCATTTCTAGTGATGCTTTTCATTCAAAAGTTAATTTTTTCGGAAAAATCAAGCTAACTTCTAAATTTTTATTGACATCCGATTTCTAGACTTGTTTGACAATTGACCAACGAGTTAGCCAACATACGCCGAAAAATGAATGTTGCGAAACATAAGATACAGTGTTTGCCTCAAAACTGAACAATTCTTCTGAACTATGACTTAAATATTTACCATATCCGATTTCGGTTGTCGGATGGGACTGGTATAATTGAATGTTGTGAGAGAATTTGAACGCAATTAAAAAACTAGTAGTATTTTATTTATAAGAATTTTCTTACAAAATTTTAAACAAAGATTCATATTCTTGTCGGTTAAGTTAAACACTAGTCCAAATTGGATTTCAGTTCGTTCATCTTACGTCTATGCTGACACTTCTGATAGATGATGTCGTTGTGATCTGTTGACCATGCGACATACATATAAACAGTCAAAAGAACGGCTAAAACCAGCCTGTCAATAGTCATCAAATTAACCGCCCACAGTATAATGGTGAAGCCCGTGAATGATGGATGACGAACATGAGAGTACAGGTGTTTCAATTCAAATGATTTGTATGCAATTGGTGGAGCATAATCCTTGAGATCATAGTAGGCCTAGAAGGAATTTAAAATGATAATTCACCTTTTCAATTTGCCTTTGTAACGGAATACCTGTTTTATTCCAAGAATTTCAGGTAAATCCATGATAATGCTTCCCCCATAGATCACCATCCATGCGAAACCATGAACCAACATAAACATCCACCACAGTGCTTTACTTGAAGCCACATCAACTTGCCACAGAATTATCGACTGTGCATGTGTCCAATTTTTGATCATGTACTGTAAGAAAGAGCCATGAGTACTCACAAAATATGCACGGCGAATGTTTCGCAACAACTTACATGTAAACATAGAGATGACGTCAGACTATAAATAGAACGCTCCGCAGTTGTAAAGCCAAGATTTTGAATGATTTTCTTCACAAATCCCGACTTCATGAAGCTATGCTGGAAGATGAATCCAGTTATGTACAGGGCATTGCATACAACAGCCGGGAATGCTGCAGATATACGGGAGCGATTGTCAAGCAAATTGAAAACCCATACATAGGTTGTGGGTACGCTTTTAGGTTGGGATAAGAACACCATTAATTTTCCAATTACATAAAACGAATACACAAAAGTTATGAGTGATATAAGGAAGATGAACACTTGCTTAAGTGAAGTCATTTCGAACACGATTTAAAGTCTGAATATTTAAGATAAACGAATTTTATGTGGAGAGAGGCACAGAAGAATAATATGTGAATTTCGCGAAATGTCAGTTGCACACTTTTGTTTACAAAATTTTATACCATTCATGGTTTAAATGGGATAAAATGTGTGCATCAAGCAATCGTCATCTTGAGGTGTGTTCGTGAGTACGTTTGGGTGGTTAAAATTGATACTTACGAAAAATATGTCCAAATCTTGTTCGTGAATACCAAAAATGTGATAAGTTCCGGAAATGTGATGTGTGAATGTCATAAAATTCTTTAGGGGGGTAGGGTTTGGTTGCAAAAAATATTGAACTTTTCTCTGGGAGCCTTTAAAAACTCTCAGTGTTGTCATTCTTCTTCTTCTTCGGATAGCGCTACAGTCCGGGGTGGACCTTGGCCTCAACCAACATGCCTCTCCAGCTAGCACGATCTCTTGCCAGCTGCTTCTAATTGCGCACTCCAAGTTGGTTGAGGTCCTTTTCCACTTGTGTGCGCCATGTCAGTCTAGGACGTCCTCTGTTGCGTTGTCCCTGTGGTTCGGATTCGAAGACTCTTCGGGCCGGAGCTGTGTTGTGCATACATGGCCTAGCCACCTTAAGCGTTGTATTCGTAGACGCTTGACTAGGCTCATGCCGCCGTACAGCTCATACAGTTCGTGGTTGAATCTTCTCCTCCAGATGCCATCAACGCCAACAGGACCAAAAATCGCACGCAGAACTGTTCTCTCGAAGAGACCAAGGGGCTTTATTACTCAATTGCCTCTTAAGCCAACTGAAACAGCGATTGGCAAGAGTGATTCTGCGTTTGATTTCGGTACTGATGTTGCTGTCCCTATTCACCGCGGAGCCAAGATAGACGAGGTCCTCGACTACCTCGAAATGTCGCTGCCCATAGTGAAGCTCTGTCCGAGACGTCGATGTTCTGCGTCCTTCTTCGATGACAGCATCTACTTCGTTTTGCCCTCGTTTACCACCAGTCCCACTTTAGCCGCTTCCGCTTCGATGCCAGCAAACGCCTCATTGACGGCTCGCTGAGTTCGGCCGATCGCGTCAATGGCATCCGCATAAGCTAGCAGTTAAACGGACTTGTGGAAGATCGTGCCTCTCATGTTGACGTTTGAGGTACGCACGATTCCCTCAAGAATGATGTTAAAGAAGTCGCATGACAGCGCGTCGCCTTGTCTTAATCCTTTTTTGACATCGAAGGTCTCGGTGAGTTCGCTATCGGCCTTGACGGAGCAGCGAGAGTTCTCCATTGTCATCCTACACAATCTGACGAGTTTGGTAGGGATTCCAAAACTAGACAGTGTTGTCATTCGTTGAAATTTATTTTACTTCCTTTTTACAATAGGTAGTGGGAGCGAAGTCGATGATACTTACCTTATAATAATAATAATAAATAATTGAGTGGCACTACAGACCATAACGGACCAGGGCCTAGCTTCTACAACAACTACTCGTGTTGTGCATGCTATTGTTCTTCACCAGTAGAAGGGACCTACAGTTTTTTGCCGACTCCGAACGGCGAGATTTGAGAAGCTTTCCATAGACAATTAATACTCTTTGAGTGTTGTCAGCAACTCGAAAGAGGTGGTGCCGTGAAAAAAATGCTAGGTGTCCCGTCCGGGAATCGAACCCAGACTTTCTGCGCCGCAGTCGATGCACTTACCACTGCGCCACGGCGACCACTTACCATACTTACCTTATGGAATAGGTAATTGTTTGTGTGATTGAGAGAGCTGGTATTTGAATTTACACCACAGATGTCTAAATTCCAAGTACCTAACGTACACAAAAAAATATGCGGATGCCTCCGGCGAAACAATTTTCTCACATGTGATTGGAATTTAAGTTTTACTTTTTCACGTGCTACCAGAACTTAATACCTTTCGCCCATGTGACAATGGGCATCAGAAGAGACTGAGATCAATAAGTTCACCTTTCCAAACCGCCCAGAACCTTAGAATAAGCACAAATACTTAACCCGTTAAAAAGTTCCTTAAAGCACAAGACAACGAGAAAAGAATTAATTAAATCCCCCGTTGCTGCCGCCAAAGGGTATACAAGGAGGTCTGTTGGTTATACACATTAGGGTTTTTTTTTTCAGGAATCATAGAGTACCTTTTGGGAGGTGAAAACAATTAGGTATAAGTATCATATCATGCAATATGTTTGACTTTAGAGTAACATATTGACTGATGATTGCCTTCCTTTGTATGATGCCTTGTGGTGCAGATATGTGGGAAGATGTGAAAGATTGGATTTTGCTCCCACGTTCCTTCACATTCTGGAATAATGACGGGCTCAAAAAATCTCTATCAAATAACTTTTTATTTTTTTTTACCTTTAGTCCGCGGGCGACACATGAGTAGCTAGTGGAAGAACTTATGTAGTTCGCCAGCAGACATCCATGTGATTTCGTGACTTATCATATTCTGATTTTAACAGAGATTTTCTTTTTACAAAACGAATAGACACTGAAAGAATGATATGGATGACGTTATGATAGGCAAACGCCTGTTCCCTTTCCAGGTTTATCAATGTCTTCGAACAAGCCGAAACAAGAACTTAGTCTAGTTTTTGTAACAACCGTTTTTAAGAGCCGGGCGACCTACGACAGCGTACGGAAAGTCGTCCGTCACACGAAACGGAATTCATTGCATTGATGAACCTTTTCCGAAGTCATATCGCAAAAATACGAAAGTTTTTTAGTTTTTTCTTTTTTTTAATCACAAAGCCCTACATAGGACAGCATTCGTTTTTCGCTAAGTTGGCATGCAACATTATTTGGCCAAAAGAGAAGAGAACCAAAATTTCCTTCAAAAATATTTCGAAATATACCATTTTAAGACCTTGCGTCGATTACATAGCCGCGAACCCCATCATCACTGCAGCAGAAGCTCAATCTCGTATTCTCGTGCGGATTTCAAGGCTAAGATTTGAAGTAAAGTATGTATGTAACTTATGTAGGTCTGCCCCTCTCGCGACATAGATTTAAGTGCTCTTGTGGTACAGGAAACAATCAACACATTCGATTGAGCGGTTAAGGTGCTAATAGGTGCGTGTCTTTGTTTGTAGTGTCAATAAAAAAAAAATACGTATACGCCCTATAAAATCAAAACCAAAAACCGTCGTCCTAAGTTAAGTTCACATGAATGGATTCTGATAGAAATTGATTGAAATCAAATTTTATCTTTACAATAGACTATTTCTAAATCAATTTCTAACTGGTCTTACACAACTACCCGTATCAGAGTTGTGCGTTCTAAATAGCCCCCCTAAACTGATTTAAATTCGCTTTAATAAAGAATTTTGCGATAAAAAGGAATACATTTTACAATGCATGTACATTCAAAGTGAATTGTATCTAGATAAGATTAACGGCACGTTCCATCTGAAAAGCGATCGCCAAATTCATTCAGCTAACGAAGATCCGCAAACTAAATCATCCTTTACCTCGTCTGCCAACAATAGTTTCACGTGAGATAACCGTTAGCATGCAAACATTAAACTGGAACTTTGTAAGCATATGTTTTCTGTTTATGTTTGCCTTTTGATAGATACTAGAAGGCAAACTATTCACTGAGATCTTACGAAAAGAGGAGCATCAGAGTCAAGGTAACGCCATCATCGTTCCAGCTGCAAATCGCTTTCTGTGCAAAATAAATTTTAAGTGAAGTTTATTTTACACCACCCATAAACAGTCTATGAGTCGCATTTTGCCTAGGTGTTCTGAGATAGAGGTTCCGTGAGAAGTTCAGTAACTGGTCGGCTTTCGTCATATCAATTCGTTTATTGGTTTATTGCGTCGATTTAATCTATTTGTTTAAGATAAAGACACAAAATCCGTGCTAATACAACACTCAGCGATCTGGAAGCGAAACTTGCCGTTAGTCTGTTTCTGAACTACTCCTGGGTTGAGTGAGCGCAAGCTTGAACGGAAAGGTAGAAAGTACAGTCCTTCAAAGGACTTTAACGAGTTATAATCTATTGTGAAGTTTACCTACGTCATGTGATCAGTGATAAAATGCAAGGACTATCTTCCAAATTTTGTGATTGACTATCTGAGTCGGCGTTTAACTGCCAATAAATTTGAAAATAAATTATATTTATGATTGCCTTTGATTGTGATTTCTTCATGAAGGATTTCCGTGTTTGTAGATTAAGAATAGACCTTTAGACTAGCTAGCGCTATGTTTCTTAGATTTTATTTGAGAGTTAATGGCTGAGATTTAGTAGTGTGTATGAGAGGTATGGTCTAATTCACTCTGGGCTGCTGTTAGATCCGATTGGATCTGCAAGTGCACAGTAGACGCGCATAACATAGAATGAGAAGGAAATGAGTGCTATTTTTGTAGTTTTGAGTTATATGCATTAAAAAGTTTAACTTGTGTTTCAAAGCAAATGCGGTGTGAACCCTTTTACGGAAGGATTACATTGTAAGTAAGTGTTGTTGAGACAAGGCGATTGGATAAAAATTTAAGCCATCCAAACAAATTATTTAAAATCTTCTCATTAAATGCGTATCAGTTATATACTGTCGGAAATAATATGAGTGTACATTCTCCTGCAATTATTTTTTCTCTGTCCTAACTCCATGCCTCCAGACCTACAGTTCAATTCCGATTCTGATTTTAAAGCATTTTTTTGACAGTTTATATATTCTTATGCCGAGCGTTATCAGCAATTCAAGGGTTACAGTTAAACTGTAAATAGTATGAATGTAATTTTTTTCTCAATTCGCCATTGCCAGGTTTTTTTCATTTAATTTCTTTACTTTCTCTTATTGTTAGATATTTTTTTCACGATTTTCAAAACAATGGCATGCGAAATGTACTGGAAACAAAAGTAAAAATCAACTGTAGGGAAAAGCTTCTCTCTTTAAAAAAAGGTTTGTCAATTCTATAGAATTTTGGTTTGATTTCAATCAATAGGCCATCAATCCTAAACAGCACTTTGTAGATAGAAAAGGCTTATCTTCACAGATCATACTAATGGGCTGTCAAATTGATACTTTTTTTTTACTTTATGGGAGAGGAACAGATAGGTCTTTGTATTCTTGCATTCCAATAGAAAAAATCTTGAAATGTAAACTTTTGTTAATTTCATGTGCCCACAGTTATTTGAGCTATTTCGGAGTCTGTGGATTCACAGTCAATGTCAATAGTAATCTGTACTGCAACAACCACATTTCCCGTTTTACCAAATTTTAGATCTGATTTCCCCATGAACTGTCATCACTGCGTCCCATGCCATATTGCACCATACCGATTTTTGGTCCTGTTTGTGCGGATGGCCTGTGGAGGAGAATATTCAACGACGGCGGCAGAAGTCTGGTCAAGCGTCTTCGGATACAATGCTGAAATGACTAGGCCATGTATGCACATCACTGCTGCGGCCCGAAGAGTCTCTGAATCTGAGCCCTTCGGACAATGCAATAGAGAACAGCCTAGGTTGAGAAGCCCTTAACATTAGTATATCAATTTACTAACATATATTGTCTCCCAAATTACAACTATCTGTCACGCCATATATATTCCTAATTACTTGGCTGTGGTTTGACTAAATTAAATCGTAGAGAAAACTCAACCGCTTTGAGGTTTATCGGCTAGCATCCGACTAATTGAAATTTAAAATGTAGTTTTTAATGCTTCCCCATTTGGTCAGAAATAATATTTCTTATTTTATGCTTCATACTTCATTCTTTTTGTACTTTATTAGTTGTACTTTTTCAGTAATAATTTATACAACAATCTATGATCCGCTACTGTGGTCTATGAAAATGGTATTTAAATTCTCTATCAAAATTAAAAATGAATTGTTGTCACACAGTTTTCTTTAAAGTTCGGTCACCATGGGTATACTTATGTATGCGTTGACTCACGCACCGTAGTACAGTGCAGCCAATTGCTCAAAAGCAGACAAAAATAAATGTCTCAGAGCAGTGGATCGTGTCTAGTGTCAAATAGCTTTATTCGATTCAGGTTCAGGGACAAAAGTAGAATAGAAATATTATCGTTATTATTATTGCGCTATACGAGTATATTTTAATATCATATCATCATGAAATTGACACTTATATTTACTTGAAGGACTGGCCTTCATTTAAATTCGATTTGAGAAAGAAAATTGAAGCTAATAAAATTGCAACACGCTCGCAGTGTTATCGCAAGTGATGTTTTAAGAGAAGTTTTTTCTTATTTACTTTGTCACAATAATACAACTATTGTTGCTTACTGTGCGACGGTTTTAGGTTCGATCCCTGGACTTAGGGCTTATCCGGCGTTTTTACACAGTGCGGCATCTTTCGAGTTGTCTTATGGAAAGCCTCTCTAATTTCGTCGTTCGTAGCTTACAATTAACTGCGGATTTCTACTACTTTTAAAGTTTATGTCATTCGAAGCTATTATTCATACATAATGAAGAAAATACAATAGCCTCATCATTGACAAATTCGAAATATTGCGTCAATATTGAAAAATTCTTTGAAAATTACAGCAATTTCTACGGAACTTTAGAATGGAATTCATTTGACTTCACAAAGTGTGTTAATACATTAGATTGAATTAGATCCTCAGTTAAAAATTAACATAATGCGTGAAAAGTAATTTTTTATGATTTTCGGCCAAAAAAGACCTGTTCTCAAAATATAAAACACCCTTCTCGAGACTTCTTATGATTTGTACTTCTTGTATTCCTGGTACTTTTATAGCTGTCTTCAAATTAAAGGATAAAGATCTCAATTGACAAAAATAGCTGCAGATGGTTAAGGGGCGTCACTTAACTAGTACAATATATCAACGAATCTGGTTTCGTCAAGATCCAAAAAGATCGCATAGTCTGAGATCCGAGATTAACTCTGTAGTGGGTTTAGATATTGAAAGCTTATAGGTCTTCATGCAAAAGGACTATAACTATTCTCTAATGATTTTGTAGGAGCTGCCTGAATGATAAGAATGTGAAAAGCATCAAACATCTTCTTTTTAACTGACGCGCCTAATTGGAAGAACTTACTTGGTGCTATCTTTTATAGCAACCTAAAAGTAAACTGTGTGATGGAAACTGGTTGGTTGTTATACTTATCTTTTATCTATAACTCCTTCCCACGTTCTGTTTTAAGGGAATAGAAGCCACCTATACTACCACTTTAGTACCACTTAGCACGAGGTCCTTCGTGGTGTACAAATCTCCTTAGAATATGATTTTTTTTTTATTTAAATCATGTGAAATCATACATGCGTCCATCTAGATCGCTGACTATCCAGCCAGTTTACCCCCTGGTATGTATTTAATAATGATTTATAAGTCATTGCCATCTTAAGTAGACGATGAACTCTGCACACCGTACTGCTTCATGGACCTACTCGTACTTAAGTTCCAGCTGGAATAGTTTTCTAGAACGCATGCAATTGGAGAAGAACCTCAACCAACTTTATGCTGCCAAGGAACCTTTGAATTCAATTTCGCTTCAAACATACATAGGAAAGTATAAAACAGTGATTCTAGTTGTGTCAAATAAGATTTTCCACTTCAATTACTTTCCCTACACATTTTCAAGCACCTGTTTAGTAAATTTCAAGAAAGCTTATTTAAAAAAGTGCTCTTGCTACCTTCAGCAATTACCACAAGTGTTTGAAACCTATAGCCAAAAAGGGCTTTTAACACTTCAAATTGGATAATTACTTTGCTTGTTGTTGTTTATCACTTTTGAAGGACACCACTTTAAGCTGCTTTTCTAATCTTGGTGTTAGAATTAACTTTTTCAAAAAACGTTTTCAACTTAATCTGATAAAACATCAACTTTATTGAAGCGCATTGTTGGCGCCTTCGTCTTTATTACTCATGACGAACTTATCGTATTTACCAAAGGTGTTGTTTTCCAGATGATTTTTCTAGTTTGGAATATTATTGGGCTTAGGTTCCATAATCAATTGCCCGTGAAATGATTACGATCGATAGTCACATGTGTTTCGATGCACTGACGTACAAAACATTGCAAGGTTCCAATAGTATAGGATTTCCAATAGATTAGGATTTCTGTAATTTCCAGTTCGTGCTATCACGCCATGTGGGGGGTAAGAATTGCGTGTCTTATCTAAGTAGGGGTGGTAAAAATGTGCATACTTGCTGGTAGTTGATTCGAACATCGTTGGGTAACATAAAAATGCATTTTATTACTTGAGTATTGTTCTCACTTTTGTGACGGAATCAAGATGTACTTGCAAGGAAATTAGCTTTTATTTCATTTTCATTAAATTTGATCTTATAATTTTCTTATGATTTCCAAGTGTTTTTCGAAGGAGAGAATATTAAACAAGCGAGAGGCACATAATGACGATGACAAAAGTAAAAGAGGCGTAAGTTGTTAACTTGATTTCCAAGAAAATATTATATTTTACCACATTCTAGAAATAATAAAGTTCCCGACAATGAGTACGATCCACACGACCACAGGAATGTTAAAAATGCTACAACGTAAGTAAACTAAATTTTCTTATAGATACAAGTTTACTAATACAAGACGCAAGTGGAATAGTTTGAGTTGTATTAAGAGTACGGTGCGTGTTTCTTGTGTTTAAAAAATTGTTTTTGTCACAAAAAACAAAAAATACATCAGTCAAAGTATAGTCCGACGGAAGCGACTACTTTTTCACCATCTCTCTGGAAATTCTCGAATACATCTCCAAAAAATGAGTAATTTCTGGCATCGATCTAATCATTGAGCCATTTTCGATCTATTTAGAAGACTCGAACCGTTGACCCCCCAAATTGTTTTGCATCCGTTGAAAAAGCTTGTAGTCAGAATAAGTTACGTCTGAAGGATGCGGCGGTAAGGTAAGGTACGTTTTTGATACAACTACACAACTACATGGGGACGTGCGTTATCTTGTTGCAAAATCGCCTGTCATGCTTTTGGGACTTTTCTGGCCGTATTTCGCATGATTGACGGCTCAAATGGAAATTTTGTAACTTAGAGATTGACAAGAATATTGATCCAGTAAAACCTCTGATTCCGCATTTTCAAACTTTTTGGCTGGCCAAGACGCTCTTTACCTTCATCGCTAAGACCACCACTTTTGAAGCGTCGAAACCACGCTCTACATGAATTATCGGTCGAAGCAGGTTGCTCATAAACTTCGATGGGCTTCAGCTGAACTTTTCTTCCAATTCAAAAAGAAAATCAAAACTTCCCACGAATGCTGCTTATTTAAGATAAGTCTGGTCATTTTCGAAGAGGCAAAAAAACAATGATTTTGTCCTAAATAGACGTTGATTCACACTAATCATTGCTGACAAATGACACAACTTTCTAATGAAGTAGGTAATTGCTTCCAAGATCAGCTGTAACTTGCAGGTGGCGCCATCTTTTGAAAAAACTGACCGAATCAATTTGTATTCCCAATAGCAGGATTGTAGACGCCGTGGCGTAGTGTGTCAATTTAGACATCAAAGGTGCTAAAACCGGTTTCAAAAATGAAAATCAATATCTAGGTATGAAGATTTGGAGGCATGCGCCCCTCTCCAACCTTTGTGTAACCACTCTCTTTCGACACAGATAGAATTTACAGATAGGGTACTAGTTTGGCTATCCATTTTTGAAATTGTCATTTTTGAAAACAAAACACCACAAATTCCATGAATAGAAACATGGGTAAGATGTATTTGATACAATAAATATCGAACCCACCCCACATTCTATTTGTGGTCAAGCAGGAGAGTTTCGCTGGCCCAGCATACCAACCTAACTTAAAGTTTGGGGATTTGTGCTTTAGGATTTTGTGCCGGGCGTTTTTTATGTCTGGGAACTTTGTGTCTGGGTACTCTGTTGCTGGTAATGCTGGACCAATTTAACAAACATAAGAATTTAGTTCTAGGGCTTCCTGTGCATATTCCTTTACGATTTACCTAAAACTTCCATCTAAAACTCTTACAATATTGTCTCTTATTAATCTTTTACAGGAATACAGAAACATTCATTCACTTTCTAAAGGCGTCAATTGGCACTGGTGTGCTTGCAATGCCAAATGCCTTCAGTAATTCTGGTTACGTTAATGGATTGATCTTCACAATGATCATTGGATGTATTGCTGTGTACTGCTTGCATATTGTGGCAAGTAACAATTCCTTCAAGTTTTGCAGCAAAATTATTAACACAAGGTTTCCCACAGATAAATTCAATGTACGAGCTTTGCAAAAGAGAAAAGGTTCCGTACCTAACCTACCCGGAAGCGATGACATTGGGATTGACAAATGGTCCACCACCTATGCGGTTTCTAGCCAAAATAGCAACGTGAGTAAATTATAGTCAAATTTAACATTTCACTCAGTTCTGCCTCCGTTTAGTCCGTTTGTGGATGGATTTCTGGCATTCTATCACTTCGGCATTTGTTGCGTGTACGTTGTTTTCATTGCCGAGACTGTGAAGCAAATGGTTGACGAGTATCTGGTTGAGATCGATATAAGGATTCACATGTGCTTCGTCCTGATACCACTCTTCCTTATCTACAGCATTCGTCATTTAAAGCATCTCGTGCTCTTCTCCTCTTTTGCAAACATCTTTGCGTTTGCTGGTAAGTCTCATTCATCATGTTTTTGTTTGAATCATCGTATTGTCTTCCTTTTTAGGTTTCGGAATTGTATTGTACTACATTTTCGACAATCTGCCTCCATTGTCCACTCGAGTAGCCTTTCAGCAGGCCTCTAGATTGCCGCTCTTTTTCGGCACGGTATTGTTTGCTCTAGAAGCTGTCGGTGTGGTAAGGCGTGGTCGTTTATTGTGGATGCGTTGTTATTATCGTATCTTCTGAAGGTTCTTGCAATCGAACAAAATATGCAAACACCGAAGGCATACGTAGGAAAGTTTGGAATCATGAACCGTGGAATGGCTGTCGTCTTAGGTTTGTACATAATTCTAGGCTTTTTTGGTTACTGGCAGTATGGTGAAGAAGCAAAAGGAAGTGTCACGTTGAACATACCCCGGGAGGAGATGTAAGTTCATTGATAAAAATGCCGATTTCGCTATTCACAAAGTGACTGCGTCTTAGACTAGCACAAGTGGCGAAACTACTTTTTGGCGTAACGACTCTTATATCATACGCCCTGCAAGGATATGTTACTGCGGATATCATCTGGAATCACTACCTCGTCAAGAAGGTAAAGGACGAGTCAAAGCATGTTCTCTATGAACTTCTTATCCGAGCCCTTATCGTGATATGTACCTGTAAGTACAAGTGCATATGTATACTCACAGTCGCGTTTACGTTAAGTTCTTTTTCAGTTTTCTGTGCTGTGGCCATTCCGGATCTCTCCACGTTTCTGTCGCTTGTAGGAGCATTTTGTCTGTCCATGCTCGGAATCATATTTCCCGCGTTAATGGAGCTCTGTGTCAGATATAACTCAACTTACGGCAAATGGAATTTCCACCTGTGCAAGGGTATTTGCTTAATTGTTTTTGGGATAGCTGGAGGCGCCATTGGAACCTATGTCAGCATTTGGGAAATTGTAAATAAAAAGGACTAAAGTAATACTTATAGGGCTAGTTTCTAGGCCCATTCAGTCATCGCGCATTTGTAAATAATACTCGTTGTAAGAAAACCTGTTTAACAAGATATAATTTTTTTTAAATAACAAAATATTTTTGTTTGATTCTTTTGAACCACAGAGCAAGAAGGCATCATTGGGAAAATTTCCGTCCATCCTGTTCTAAATATTAAGTTAAATTTAAGACTTTTATTTGGCTTAGAGAACTTTATTCTTTCAATGTCACGGTTCTGGCTTCTTTCCAACCGGTTTGTAAGCTGTTAAGCAACCGTCAAATAGCTTACTACGGCTTGATAGCTTACTACGTCACAGGGTGGCCCCAGAACAGCACACCTCCCCCCTTCAGTTTCAACATTAAATGTTGTATTCGATCGGAACTTTCAATTAAAATTGTTTCGGTCATTCTACCTCATAATTTCAAATTATTTGCATTTGTTTGTAAACCCTAAATCAACAACGACAAAGAACTACAAAATTTTAAAAACGCAGCTTTGGAAAACCTAGCAAAAGCATTCGAAATGACAACAATCGAGGTATGATTGTTTTCCGCTGAGACCAGATTCAGATTTAGACTTTTTACAGTCGATTTACAAAAGCGGAAAAGTGAAGCATGTAAAAGAAATTGTCAGTCGTGGGCGCTTGCCTTATTTTGGCGTTTTGGTGTATCTCTTGTGCATCAACAGAAAGATATGTCAACTAAATGTTAAAAGAGTCGACTGTCTCCGGTGTGCATGTGTATCCGGCCTTAGGCAAATAAATCAATACACACTTCCGTTGCGATACGCTATCGTAAAGGCAAACATTTCGCTAATATTGTGTCACTCCAATTGACAGTGCTACCAACTGTAAGTCACGAAATGAATGACTCTGTATCACGCACATCTATTTCATGCCGAAAGCGCAATTACGCACACTTTGCATTTTTTCATAACACCGGCTCTTTCGAGTTGCTGACAGCCCTCAAAAAGTAGCGATTGCCTATGGAAAGCTTCTCAAATCTAGCAGTTTGGAGTCGCAAAAAAATGTAGGTCCCTTCTACTGGTGAGAGAATAATAGCACGCACAACACGAGTAGTTTTTGTAGAAGCTAGGTCCTGGTTCCTTTTGGGCTGTAGCGCCACTCAATTATTATTTTGTCTCGTAACGCAATATCAAGCTGGGGTGCAGACTACAGAAACTTTAAAAAAAAAACTGTGAAGCAGTTAATATGTCCAAGAAGGGAATTACATTTAATCTCACTATTTTTAACGCTAACGTAGACAAAAATTTCAGAGCTAGCGATTAATGGATAAAGAAAGGACCTGGCGATATGCAAGGCAAACGTGGCCAAAGATGGATATATGTTTGAACCAAAGCCGTAATAGAAGTATGTTAAGTAACGTAGTAGACGGCCTTACAAATTAAGCAATTTATCATGTAACGAATATTGCAGCAGATGTATGAATGAGGGGAGGGGGAAAATACCCTCTCATCTCTATAACTGCCCTACAGCTGCTTTCAAAACGAAAAACACTCTGGAGGCCATCTACAAAAAATCAAAATGGTTTCGTAAGTAGCGATAGAAAGCCAGCTAAGTGGACCTTCCGGGTCCATGTGAGTCCATCGGGTATGATACCTGACTACATACATACGTTGGCTGGAAGTTTCGAGATTGAGTTCTATTCAGTGTCTTTACGTTGACATGACATTAGGCTTCATCCCTTCCATCCCTTATGGTGCGTCATACAGGTGTTATACACATTAAAAACTGAGGAAGGCGTGTGGAGAAGAAAACACAACAGCGAATGCTAATGCGGATCTAGCTCGTAAGATAAAAGACTGACGATTACATAGGCTCGTCCATATCGAGCAAATCGACAACAAGGCTCCAACTCAGTGGGTTTTCGAATTCCAGCCTCCGGGTTCGAGAAGCAGGGCAAGTCTGAACCTCTGATATAGGGAACAAGTGAATCTCGAGGGCTTTATTTTTGACCACAGCTATAGCTTATGCTAAGGTCGCTGGGCTGCAAAGTAAGTAAGAAAGAAGAATGCATAGGCGAGGAATTAAGTTCCTTTTCGGCTATTTGGGAGTTATGTTGTTAACAATGAAGAGTGAAAGAGCGTTGTGCGTTGAAATAAATCTTATCCGAGCTTTAACTGAACAGATCTGACATTTTAACACAACACACTGTTTAATAATTATGCAAGATGAAGAACAAAACAACACATCGAGAACAGTAGGTGCATGAAATAATTTGATGAACTGACAAATGAAAGCAATTACATTGTTTTGTTGTTTAGTTTATTTATTTATTTCATATAACTTAATTATAAATTTATATTGCGATAGTATATATAGTAAATTTGAAACTTCCTATTCAATAGGAATAACAATAAAATACAAAAAAAATTGTACATTGAACAATTCTTCGAAATTGAATATCAAACTCATGGAAACATGGCCATCTACACAACCTTAATAACTAAAATGGCTTAAATAAATCAAAACAAATACAAGAACATTTAAAATTAACACAAACGACAACCAATAGTGTTCTAAATCAAATGCTAACAACTAGGGAATTTCACAACGTAACATGGTAAATGTAACAAAGTGGATTGGTGGAACGTTTCATTACACAAACGGCTCTAAATCACAAGCAAAAAAAAATAAAAGTAAAAATAAAAATAAAATTAAAAATAAAAAGACGTTAAATTAAAAAAAATTAAACGATAAACAAATTATGGGTGTGTATCACATGTCTCATTGTTAAAAGAAATAAAAATTAAAAATGAATATAACACTACTTCATCCGGCTATCGAGCTTCGAATAATACTTTCTATTAACAGGAATGTTTCATTTGTATGCGCTGATTTTCTTTATTTCCCCCCGCTGGGCGAGGACAAAGCTTCTTACACTTATGAACTATTTTTTTTTTTTTGTAAAACGTCTAGTGCTCCTCCTTGAAGAAGGTGGCTATGATCTCTGAGAGGGAGGTGTACGTTCCAATGACAAGTCCCAGAATTCCAACAATGATAATGAAGAAATTTCTGAACAGTAGCCAAACTTTAGCGAATCCCTTGCAGTGATACCAGTAGGTGCAGACTTGTATCATGGCTGGGAAGGCGAGTCCGAGGGCTGACAAGCAGAGCGCTCCAAAGAGGGAGATGAATAGCTCCAAATTTGGAATAGCAACAGCCAGCAGGACTGTAATAAACAAAATTGAATCCCAGTTCAAGTACATCGGTGTGGGTAAGATACTTACATGTGATCAAGACTAATCCGGTCCTAATGGTGTATTCCCAGAAGACTTTCTTGCGTTGTGGTCCAAGTTTGCTCGCGACATAATCGTTCCATGTGATGTCGATTGCCACGTAGCAGGCGAGGCCATGAGTAATGAAAATAGCGAATGCCAGCATTCCTTTCACACATTGAGCCAAACTAAATGGGAAAGGATATGATTTTGGTGATCTGATCAAAAATGTCAAGGGATTAACTTACATTTCCTTTTCGGGCAAATTGAGGGTGATTGATCCAGCAACACTTGCGCCATAGTTAAGGTATCCAAACAATCCCATGCCAACATAAAGGAAAACGATTAGAACCATGGACAGGTTGAGGACCCCGAAATTTCCGCCAAAAGATTTGGGTGTCTTCATTTCATTTTCAAGTGGCAAAATCTATAATATTAAAGATGGGATATAGAATGGCAAATAGTCAGGATTACGAAATAAAAACATTTCTGACTTAGATATAGAATTTGAAGGCGAATTGGTGGGTAGTTTTACATGAAACTTCCACTCTAAATTCAAATCCTTCTGTGTATAGCTATTGAGAAAAGAAAAGTGACTGTTAAAGTCGGAAGCGCTGCTTGAAAAACTACATTTATATTCCCTAAAAATTGCTTGCACCTTTGTGGAAGTGGTCTTTTATTCATTATTTGCAGTTGATTGCAAATTTCGCACTTTCAAAACCCGAATGGTGACATGTATTAGCGGTTTCAAATGACGCGACTATTTGCCGCGAGCAGGGAAATGTCTTCTCTGAGAGACATCCTCTTTCACTCTTAGCTAAGAAATAGATACTCTACATAGATAGAAGCTCTCCGACAGCACAAATCGGGTTTAGCGTTTAAATTATTCCTAGAGCGTGTGCAGTGTTCAGCGTATACCAAAATTTTATACTCCAAAATTAATTTTTGTTTTTTGAGGTGCACTCTTTATTCTTCTGTACTATTCATTGCTGGGTTGAAATTCAGCGGACAGCGACTGGGGACAGGTATGAGGTAGTTGTATTCCATTTTCGAGAATGAGAATGAGAATACAACTGAATCAAATCACTCTTTTACAAGCGAAACATAAATAAACCAACTCATAAATAGTTTCGTTCTTTTAACAAAAAACACAAGCATGTGATAAATTCAGATAATTCTGAACCAAACGACCCGATTTGGAAGATTCCACTCTTGGCTCATCAAAAGCCACGGATGGAGGCAAAGATGACATTCAAGAGATTCTAACCGCATAGTCTACCAAAACTGATGTTGCGTGTCCTGCTTGAGCCAGCTTTCGTTTATCGTCACAATCATTCTAGCTACCTTTAATGACTGATAACTTAAATACGCGTCTAAGTGTAGCTGCGGGAGTTGTTCGAAAATAAGTTCAGAAGAATCGATACGTTAATTTTACAAGGTTCAGAGCTTTTCAGAAAAGATTTTAGAGGATATTATTTGAGATGTAAGGTAGACTGGCTCTATGGTAGTTGACCCAGTGAAAAGAGTCCATTACTTTGGCCATCAGGCAGCTATTCTTTTTTAAGGGCGTACTTTCCTGCTACCCTATCCTTGAGTCGAGTAAATACTTTTGCACAAATTGGTCACTCCGCAGAGGCAAAGATAATTTAGCGATGCATTTGTATTTGGCACTCTGTACCTAGAATAGAATTACAAAGCAAAGTTCTACGCAAGCTATAAGGACTCTTTCAACTTTAACCTAAAAAGTGAAACTTTACAAGACTAAATGATGGTGTTTGGATTATTTAACATCCGATTTGTTATCATAACCATATTTTATCATCCACTTCAAGCATTTCATTGACTCTACAGTTCAATGCAATAAATCATATTGTTTAATCGTTTCATTGCTCTTAGCTAATGACGCGTGAACGCAGCTCAAGTGGATTACTCTAGATTATCAGTTTCATCGGCCTTATCTGAAATCGGACAATCCACCAAGCTTGAAGCAGAATCAATTTATCTCAAAGAGGAAGTCCTTCTTATGTGTACCTGTCTCAAGTGGTTCGACTTGTGCATAAAATACTTACAACACCAATGGCCTCCAGTGCGAACAACACCGTTCCGAAGAAGAGTGGAAAGTTAGACGGTTCTCCCAGGGCATCCTTGCCCTCGGTGTTGATTGGCTCACGGAAGATGTAGTAACAAATTATTCCAAAGGATACCATTGTGATTGCGTTGGCAAGAGTCGAAAACGGCGCCAAGTACTTCAAATTTCGAACCTAGACGGAGAGACAAAGACATCAGTGTTCTCTTCCACACATTCCCATCCCACTGAAGACTCACCCAATTGATCAGAATCAGCGGCAACAGAATGAAGACCATGTAAAGACGAACATCTGTGGGCTCATCCATGTAGTAATCAGCCACCGACTTGATGTTCGACGAGACGAACACAACGTACACGCAGCATGTTCCTAGCTGGTAGATCAACAGAAACGTGTTGACAATGTGTCTGTAAAGATGCCGAGGAGCGCATTTAGGAAATCACATTCTTGCGATATCGGAAAAAAAAACTGACTCACCCAATGTAGGGAGCAATTCGCTTGAAGAACGGTGGTCCCTCACCAAATCCAGCTTCTGCCACACCAGGATAGTTCATGCTCGGCACTCGTTTTCGTCGGCACAGCTCGTACTCGGCTTTTATCAGCTGGTGGATGCAGTAGGTGCAAATGAATCCAATAACGATTGTGCCTATGGTTCCTGTTATGTAGCCTGAGTTTCGAAAAGCGTTGGGCATAGCAAGGATACCGGTACCGAGAGATCCCTTCAACAAATGAAACATTGTTTCGGAATTCCTGAAAGCGAATGAAAACTGTTAGAAATGTTTGTTTTGTTTTGGTATGAGTTATACTTACGTTGTTGGATGCTCCACTTCGCGGTGTTCGTAGGGGTTGTAGTCGCCATCGAGGGAGATCTTGCCCTTTTCCGTTAGCTCAAGACTAAATCGCGGTTTCTCGCCCGTTTGTATGGCTTTATCGTTGTCGTTGACAAACGCCGCATTGTTGTGTCCATTTAAATTTCTACTCATAACGTTGGAATTTTAGTTCTTGGTCAGGGACAGTGAAGCTGCAAGTGGAAGTGGAGAACGGTTATTTTTCTTTTGTACTCTCTGAAAAGGAATAAAATCAGATTATGTAGGAAGTGTTTTTATGTGACCCACTGCAATTTGGACTCGAATCTCCTAAACATCCATCAAATAAGACTCTAGTCGGAACCCAGTACAATACTGTTTTCCATAAACTGTTTAGTCTTCTTAAACGTTACGTCCCCATCTGTTTTTCTGTAACCTTCAAGCCCCATGAAAAACCTTGATAAAGTGGCAAGTGCGCTGGAGCAACTCCCTGCAATAAACATCAATCACCGGTCAAGTTACAGGCGAACATCAGCTGCAAAGTAAATCGCCCCCCACTTGGTGCACACCAACCTTCGTCGAGTCAATGCTATTTCGGTTTTAATAGACAATCGAAAGATGCGCTTTACAAGCAGTAGCTTAAGTAATGGATAATTAAATTCACAATTCCTCACACTTCACCTGACCAGCAGTAACTCGCACCGCGTCATCTCAAATGATGCGAAAACCGTGACACCCCATATGCCAGTCACTGATCCCTGTCCGTAAGAGGAAAGCCACTGATTGACAATTGTCACATTGCAATGCAGATAGAGGCGTTCCGCTTCAAATCCGGAGCGTTATGCGATACAATGATATCGGAAATTGCCATTAGGCAGATGTACCGCGGATTACCCGTCGGCCGTCGTCGATGTCGCATAGACTAGAGCTTCATTTAATTTATGTAATTGAAATGTTTTGAATTGTTACGTGTCTGTGCGCAGTCCGGTCTGACATTGTGTGCAAAGCATCCGACCTGACCTCGGGCATAAATCAAAGTGCGCCATCGTTTGCCTGAATGTGGGCGCGAAAAAGTCAAAATTTATAATCAACTTAAGCACGGATGTCTAGTGAGTCTGTGTGGCGCTCTGCGGTGATGGCGGTGCTCTTCTTTTCGCAGCGTTAACACTGTCTAATGGCCAATTTACAGTTGTTAGACGGTGCTTTTATCCGCACCGCATCGTTTCCGTTTAAGAATTCCGCTCACGTCATGTGGTGGTGTCACGATGCTTTTTTTTTATTGTGTTTCGTTTTCATTTTGTTGTATTCTGTTTGGTTTCGAATTTCATTGACTTTGAAATAATTGAAAAAAGCTGAGGTGAGGTATTTTTTGTTGGAATTTTATTGCGGTCTGCTGCCTATAGGGTGCATTAACATTGTTTAACGGACAGAATCTTGTGTATCAGCACTTTTGAGACGTTGTGCGACTGAATTAATCGGCAATCTTTTTCGGCTTCGGAGAGCGAAAGTAAGTTTCTGTTTTTAACAATAATCTTTTTTCAATATCGGAAACAACTAAGAGAACATTTAAATCGAAAAATGTTTAATAGAGAAATCGAAGTTCGAGGATCCAATTTCCGATGCTTTAATCATTTAGTACGTTAAAATCGTCTGCTGTTTACTGAGTGTTTTATTGTCTAGAAAAGTTACACACTAACACAAGAAATAGGAAGCCATTTCTTGCTCCTCTTCGCACAAAACTCGTTATAGGGAAAAACTACCCTCTTTGAGTATGTCCCACTGGTAGAATTTTAAGTGGAGCAGTCTAGTCTGATTTTTTTATAATTAGAGCGCGCTGAAGGGATTGCTTAGAACCCTTAAGTTACCGGAATTAAGTCATAGCATGGCCGGAGGTATGTCGGAAGAGAGGGAAAACATTGGTTTTAAGTGCCTGTGGATTGCAATGAGGGCAAAAGAAGAGCATTCCATATTCGTGTGGTGCAGCTGATTAAGTAAAACGAACACCCAACGTTTGTTTTCGACCAGATCAGTTTGATTATTTCGCGGAAGAAAAGTAACCTACAGTCAAGGATCAAAATCATAAGTACCATTAGAAATGTAAGGATAACTCCTCTACAGACCTACCCTCGCATAGGGTATCGTAAATATTTCTTTGTTTGATCTAGTAATTCTATACCGGTTTGATAGTGGCGCATTCATCAGCGTTTGCCTTATTTTTTCTTCTGTTTGTTTACTCGCGTGCTAAGGTCAAACGCATTGTGATGATGCAAGGGGCGTTCGCAAGTGAAGCAGGCGCGCACGGGCAGATGATTTCGCAACAGGTGGAATATTTTATTATATGCTCTTGTGAATCAAGCAAAAAACGGAACATACTTTACATACAGCTACCACCTTGAAATGTCTCACAAAAAAAAGAAAACACACAAACATTCTGATATGTTTACTCACTTCATGTGTCTCATGTAAAGAGGTTGGGATTGAAGCACTTATAGGTCCCACATAAAATGTGTATCATTAGCTTTCAGCTATGTCGCCTTAAATGTTGGAATTCACTATCAAGACAGCAAGACGACCTCATCTGTCTGCTGTGATGATCTATGCAAATTTTGAATTCAATGTTGCGTGGGTTCGAGTGTGCTAACTTTGTAGACTTTGATCTGGTGGTTATATCATAGATGAGAGATTTTTGCAGCGAGCTATTTGGGACACGTAGAAAACGAGGTCAGTGATTAAATAGAATTTGTTTGAACGTCTTTTCATATATTTAAGATATTAAACTATTTCTTCACCGACATCGCTTTCAAACACTCGTATGAAGTCACTGAAACTTGAATATGGAATGCTTTAGACTGAGCGTTCAATTTTTGTGTTTTTTAAAATTCAAGCACCAGAAGAATAAGCCAGTTTGGCAATTTTCTAATCTTTCCTACGCGGACATCAATGAGTAGCTTCATTCGCAACTAGTTGTGTTGTGCTTGAATATTAGCTCCATACGCCCCATCCACAAAAAAGGCGATCCTACCTCGTGCAACAACTACAGAGGTATATTCCTGCTCAGCATCGCCTACAGGATCCTATCCAGCGTACTGTGTGGACGTCTAAAGCAGTTTTGCACCGCACTAATCGGCACGTACCAGTGCGGGTTCCGGCCCGGCAAATCGACTATAGACCAAATTTTCACACTGAGGCAAATCCTGGAGAAGACCAGCGAGTTTCAAATCGATACGCACCATCTGTTTATCGATTTCAAAGCCGCATACGACAGCATTCATCGCAACGAATTTTTCGAGGCGATGGCCAAATTCGGGATGCCGGAAAAATTGATCCGGTTATGTCGCACCACGCTAATAAATACGTGATGCTCCATGCAGTTCGGCTCGAGGACATCTGAGCCGTTTGAAACCTGCACCGGATTTCGGCAAGGAGATGCGTTGTCGTGTGACTTCTTCAATTTGGTACTGGAGAAGATAGTGCGGCGGGCCAAGGTAAACACGGAAGGCACTGTCTTCTACAAAACAGTCCAGCTGTTGGGATATGCGGATGATATCGATATCGTCGCGCGTTCCCAACGTGCCGTAGCGGAGGCTTTTGCGGCAATTGAAGAAGAGGCGAAGCGAGGAGGAGAAGACACAACCGTACCAGAATGTGGATGTAGTCAGGAAGGCAAAAATCCGTCGACTACACTGAGCCTCCTGGTTCAAGAAGAAGAGAACGACCGAACCTCCGGTATAGAGACCAAGTCATCGCGGACGTAAGACAGCTTGGCGTTGATGACTGGAAGCAGCGTGCCCAGGACCGTCAGCGACGGAAGGCAGCAATTGCTTAGGCAACCCTCCATGGGTCGCCGGCCTGATAAGTAAGTAAGTAAGTAAGTAAGTATGTTGTGCTTGCATTTGCTCAGCTGCCTTACCTACCAACTTCGAAATCGCATAATTTGAAAAGCTTTTCTTTGAAAATATGTACAATTTGAGGGTTGTCAGTGTTTGAAGATCAAACGTGAAATGAACAGTCCAGGAATCAAACACCCATGTACCTTCCATGCTATGACGCGGAGGCCACCTTTTTTTCAAATCTCCAAATAAAAGGCAAAAGTACAACTAAAGCAGGGGTTCTTTGTTGTTTCATATGTAGTAGAAGTATTTCGAATAATTTGTTGAAATTATGCAGAAGGGCTTGTCTGTTGTAACAAAGCGACATACCAGGTCATACGCTGTGCCAGGAAGCTTTGTTGTATGTCTATGGAACAGTCCCAGACACACTGTTCCACTGTCGCTAATAGATTGAGAAGTAAAAAGCCGTGTGTATTAGTACAATATCTTTAAATTAGGCTTTTGCTTAGTCGTATTGTCGACTGCTTTAAACCCTTCTGATGGGGAAACTGGTTAAGCAGGACTAAAGGAATGACGTCCCTCTCAATTCCATATACTTACAAGATGGGCCAAACACAAGTTTTCTTTTAAAAGCTTACTTGTAAGAGTATTACGACTTTATTAGTAAAAAAAACATAGTAATTGGCCTATTCAGTCTTTCCAGACTGAACGAAAAAAAATCGAAATGAGAAAGATTATCGAAATCGTGTATAGTCGCATTTTCCCCATTTCGCATTATACGGTTTACATCGTGCGGAAAAAGAATTCATGTCGGGCCCGACTGTAGTTTGTGTGACAGCTGTCAGTCTTAACCCAAAAAATGTGACTTGACCTCACAAATGTGTGGTGACAACGTATCAACTTGTGATGGCATTCTCGCACACGTGTTAAATCACGAAGTGGAAAACAATAACGAAATTGATAATTATCTTTCGTCATATTGACTGGGTTTATAGTGGGAATCTACAGTTTACCATGTTGATATTTATTGCTAGAACTGTTGGCTCAAGGCAATTCTTATCTTGACTAAAATTGTCTGCTGAACGTTTCAGAGGACATCAAAAAAATATTTACACCCCTATTGCATAATGAACGTAGATATATTTAATAAAAAAGAAATATGTTTATTTTTCTTGTTTATTCTTCTTGAACGATGACCTTTTTAGACAGTGCCGACTTAGCCTGTAAGCAAGCGTATACCATTTTTCCCAATCTGCTTAGCTCATTTGTCCTTTAAATGCCTTTTCAAAACTATCCTAATATATTACAAAAATTTAGTTCACTTTCGCTTCAGTCTATTTTTCAGTACCTGATTTGGAAGGAAGAATGTTTAATTACTCCCGTGGGAGTGACAATGCAATAAGTTAAGAGAATAAGTGTGGCATTAGCATTTACGCGACATATGACTTCTCATAGGCTTGCTATTAGCCGGTGCAATATGTTTTTACAATTCATGGTTTGTAATTTACGGCATTTACCGTCGAAACACATACATCACTGCGGTACCTCGATCGATCTGTAGCCGCTTGGTAGCCACTGAAACTGAAAGGTGTGTACCAATTATAATTAATTTCCAAGCTAGTTGACGAACACTGCGGGATTGTGTGAACACAAAATCACGTACAGAACTCAATTGTATGAATTTACAGGGAGGAGAGGAGCAATCTTAATTTTTTTTAAACTGTAAGCGCGGCTTGAAAGTTCCGATATTCTCCTCACCGTTATCGCCAAGCGTCTTTTATGTCTGCCATGCTTGCTCCCATACGTTTGACAGGTGTTGTGTGGGGTCACCAAAGATAATAACAATAATAATAACTTAGTGGCACTATAGCCAACAAGGGCCTACATTCTGCAACAACTACTCGCGTTGTCCGTGCTACTGTTCTCTCTCACGAGTAGAAGTGACCTACAGTCCTACCTTCATAGACAATTCATATGTACAAAGTGCTACAAAGCTCGTATCTGGCAATACTATACATTTGAAAGGTCTTGACATAACCTACAAAACGACGCCATGCATGTTTAGTTTAAATATTGCGTTCAACACTTATAGAGGTGTAAACGACAAGATGGATAAGCCAGCCGGCGGCAGACCTGTGACGACGAATACCGATCGAATCATGTAAGTCATCGAGTTAGACCGGCATGTGGCATCTCGTGACATCGCCCAAGAGATGGAAGTTAGTCATCGAACCATCTGCAGAAGCCTGGATACAAAAAAAAGCTTGATGTTTGGCATGATGTGACGCAAAAAAAACCCTTTGGACCGAATCAACGCCTGCGATATGCTGCTGAAACGGAACGAACTCGACCCATTTTTGAAGCGGATGGTGACTGACGACGAAAAATGGATCACATACGACAATATCTAGCGAAAACGGTCGTGGTTAAAGGCCGGTGAATCGTCCCAAACAGTGGCCAAGCTGGGATTGACGGCCAGTAAGGTTTTGCTGTGTGTTTGATGGGATTGGAAGGGAATCATCCACCATGAGCTACTCCTTTATGGCCAGACGCTTAATTCTACCATCTACTGTGAACATCTGAACCACTTGAAGCAGAAACGTCCAGAATTGGCCAACAGGAAGGGTGTAGTGTTCCACCACGACAACGCCGGACCACATACTTCGTTGTCAGAAGCTACGGGAGCTCGGATGGGAGGTTTTATCGCATCCACCAAGTGATTACCACCTGTTTCTGTCAATGGCGAACGCCCTTGGTGGTGTGAAGTTGAACTCAAAAAAGGCTTGTGAAAAGTGGCTGTCCGAGTTATATAAACGTTTTTTAAAATTTTGCATCGTACATAATTTGATTGTAATTTCCTCATGCCAACGATCAGATACAGCACAATCTATCAGACATTTTGACCATATTAACAAATCACATCGCATGATCCAATGATCAGACGATTTACAATGTTAAAACCCGAGTACATGTTTCCATCTTTTGGTCCAATTTGTTTCTCAGCACCGTCGACTTCATCTCTAATGTATGCTCCGCCTTTCAATTCGATACCTGTTCGTAATTCTCTAAGCTTACATTTCGGATTAAAAATACAAAAAGGTACTCATCGATTGGTCTTACTGTGACTTTTTCTGAATGAATTAACACAAAGTAAATCAATGTCAGAAAGTCAGAATGTTAGATAAGACAACAAGCGAGAAAAATGTTTCAGTGTGAATTTTTTGGCAATGCAATATTGACATATTCACTACCGTGATCGCTGATTCAGTGCAGAGCAGGAGGACTTTAAAAATAATTCCCTACGAATGTCTTTAAGTGCTAAAAATACCAAACCAACGAACAATGTGTCTCAACATTGTGAGAGAATGAATAATAAATACGTCAAGGAGTGCAATGTCTTGGCGCATTCTTTTTCTCGCCAGGAAATCACTCTGAATTTGCGTGCAATTTGAATAATCGAAAAGCGTGTAGTGGCACTAATTGAAACTATAGTATGCTAATGTTTAGTGGATCTTTAGTTGTGCTGTGTTGACAAACCGTTTGGGTTTGAGAGCAATTCGAAATGTCGATACAAAAATACAATGACAATGTCAAGTAAAAGTAGGTGGACGTTGTTGTAATCGTGCGTGGGACGTTTTTGTGCGACGCTGTGGGCGTGTACACTTTACGTTGCATTTTTGTTTTGCCTTCTTATTCGCTATTTGAAATTCGCAATTTTGTGAGCTTCGGATTGAGTTCAAGGGCGGCAGCAAAAAATTAGCCGTAAGCAATGCGAAATTTTGTCGCCTGCGATCAGTTACAACCTTGAGGTCGGTGGTGGTATGGTATGAGCTCATTCCGATAGAGAAATCTTTGATAGATCACCTCCGAATTGAGACAAGTAGTCATTGAATATATATCTACGTTGATTCAACCAATCCGAATGCGTCCTCTTGCACACACTAATGGATTGTCCATTGTCTGTTAACGTCAATCAATACTTCTTCTTCTTCTTCGGGGTGGACCTGAGCCTCAAACAACATGCCTCTCCAGCTAACACGATCTCTCGTCAGCTGTCTCCAATTGCGCACTCCAAGTTGCTTGAGGTTCTTTTCCACTTGTGTTCGCCATCTCAGCCTACGCCGTCCTCTGCTGCGTTGTCCCAATGGCACAAATTCAAAGGTTTTTCGGGCCGGAGCAATGGTGTCCATGCGTCCAGCCATCTTGAGCGTTTTATCCGAAGACGCCTGACCAGGCGCATGCCGCCGTAAAGCCTATAGGGTTCATCGTTGAATCTTCTCCTCCAGAAGCCATCAACGCAAACAGGACAAATAATCCATGAATAGTAGCGTCACGCAATCCCAATACAAAGTACTTTTCTAATCACCATTCAACAAACCTGTCTGGATTTCGCAAACAAAACGGTCCACCTCACTTCCATTCCGAATTGAATTCTGCTTCAACAAAGTTCTAGAATCACTGCCCACACACAATTGCGTTTAACCTTCAAATTCAATCCTCCCTCGCTTCGCGTCAAGTGTCCCACGTCAGGCAAGCAATTGTCAATTACATCAAAGACATACGAAAATAGTCTGAAAGAGTGTATCACAGTAGCATTGCCTCGTGATACTCATGCCGCCAGCGAAAATCGAGGAAAAGTCTTAAAAGAATAATTACAGGACTTAATGAATATCTCGAGCATGACACACGACAGGCCCAAAGACAAATGTATTCTCAGAAAATTACTTAATTGTTGGCACACATTCGCGCCTTTCGAACTCGGCTGCAGTGCTGGGTATTCACGAGATTTCATCTTAATCAGACGACAACGGCGACCACAACGACCGCGGAAGCATCGCAATGTCAAGTTCAAGCAGAACGCGATGCGAACACTTACGAGGAGCAGCCATTCGCCTGCGGTGTGGGCCGGTAGCCACTCTCTATCCACAAATAGAAAATCGAATTCATCGCAAGAATGCAAAATGTCATCGGGGGATTTTCCATTTACCGTCAGATAGCGCGTGAAACATGCGCTCACTATTCGCCATTTTAAGTACAGAAAGATCTTTTTTGACAATCGTGTCGGGATTGTGCACCTGGACCGGAGCCAAGTGCGGATGCTGGTTCTGTGAGGGAATCCGTCATACCGTGGGTAAATCCCTGCCGTTGGTTGGTGTCATTTTCTTAGCGGCTGAGCCACTGGCTGTGCGGATACGACGCAGTTAGCTGAAAAAGTGAAAGGCGCATCGAGTCGACCGAAAAGGCGTTTGCTCCCAATATTGGTTTCTAATACGTCTCTTTTTTCTGCCTGCACTCGCACGCACAAACATCGGCGCAGTGGATATGGAGTCGTTACTGGTTCTGAACCCAGCTTACGAGTCCAACCACATTTCAAAATTAGAAGATTTAGTCTGATCGTGAGATAATTTAGCCTCGGGCGAGCAGCCACTGCAGCAAGCACTGCAGCTTCAAGGAGGTGCGCACTCAAATTGGGTCACCACTGACGGGCTGTCGAAGGTGTTTGCTCTCGAGCCACCGAGACGGTGAATTAGGCTCGCTTGTTCCACTGGAGACTGGATTATGGTAATTAATTTGCATAAATAATCACGACTGCAGCAGCTCTATGAGTCTGGCTGGGAATACGGGTGGGCTTGCGGTCGGACGGCACGCTTTGCGGGCAGATGGGTTCCGAAGTGCCAGAGTGTCTGCCTGAGCGTGGTGAGACTGGTGAACAAGTTAATAGCGCGCGAGTCACGTTAGATGTGTGTAATTGCGCAAGTCAATCAGTGTGCATGTACTCGTGCTTACTGGAGCAACTTGTCTTCTCGTTTGCCCGATTTCCTGTCATCGAACACACTCTGATGATGGTTGAGACTACATGCCCACAATAAGAGCACACGGAAGGTTTTAAATGTCTGTAATGTTTTCTAGCGGAACAAGCATTTGTTTCAAAGGGACA
The DNA here is from genome assembly GCA_944738645.1 of Eristalinus sepulchralis. Lineage (NCBI taxonomy): Eukaryota > Metazoa > Arthropoda > Insecta > Diptera > Syrphidae > Eristalinus > Eristalinus sepulchralis. The sequence goes on along the minus strand of OX122885.1, from coordinate 29,830,243 downwards.
GGCTGAGCTTTTGTATCTTTGGGGGAGAGCTGCGCTTAACAAATTGGATATGCTTCATTACTTGACGATGCTGGTCCATTCTTGGGCGTTTGAAAAAAGTAAAAAATTCTGATTGACTGGCTTGCTAGGTGTGCATCTTTGATTCGGTTCTGCTTCAAAGCCCAAATGCTCACAGGAATTTGTAAGCCACCGCACAACGTGATGTAATTTCTTTGCTTGTCGACAATCTACGTAAAGGTAATTAGTTGTGCGGCATACATATCAAGGAAGAGCTTGGTGGCTGGAGCTGTCACAAAAAACAAATTAGTTGCGATAATGCGATATGCTCTTAAGTTTTGCTTCTTCCTCATGTTTTTCTAGAAAGCTTATAATCTAGAGTAACTTTGCTTGGATTTGGTCCGAAATGCATCAGAACGTAAATGCATCAGCCAACTATGAAAGTGAATTTCGGTATAGGGTGTAAGCTTCAATTCCGTAAACATCTCATTTTTGTACCAGCCTCTGCAAGTGAAAATCAAATTATGGTAATAATTGTCGAAATTTCGCCTTGCATCAAAAAATGTCATATGGATAGTATATTTTAATAAGATTAAGCTCAAAATATCACTCTTCACATAAGCAAAGGTATTGCCAGATAAAATTAATATTACTAGAGTTTTCAAATTTAGACTAATCTGACCGACATTTTTGGAATACCAATGTTTGGTCTACTGATTACAAAAAATGTCCTATGCACTGCTTGCATTTTATTAACATGAAGAAGTAACACGTCGCCATAAAAACAATTAGAGTTTAGTGCTAAACTTTTTGTAAAAAGACCTAAATTATGATTTATGTAACTTCTAGTCTTTTTGAAGTTAAGACCTAAAATTGTGACAGAAAGTGTATCTGGTTGGACAGTTTTAAGTAGTCACGACTTGACACAATTGTATTAGTTAATTCAAACTACAGAAACTGCTTGAAAATATGTCAATAATTACAAGAAATGACGAAGGTTGACGTCACGCATACAATAAATCTATTTCATGAGTTAAACATGCCATGACTCCTTGCATCATATATGATGACGGAAAATTGAATGTCCGACTTCATACTGAGAGTTAATCATATATGATACGCACAGAAAAAAATTTTAGCGATGAAAATGAAAAAAAGTTCAGATTCTAGTATTCTCACTAAGCTTTGAAGACACATGTGTAGGAATAAGAAAATCAACACTTCTCCAAAGCGGGTTTCGGTATTTCTTTAAGAAGCACGAGGTCATCTGCAAATAGTGTCCTGTATAGACGTAAATAATAAAGAAAATGTGAATTAATAAATGAAACAAAAAGACAATTGAAACCTTCGATGAGCGAGTATTCCTCGCACGTACATATGTTGTGCGTTTTTTTAAGTTTATTCATTTAATTATTTATATGTGTTTTAAACTTCCTGATGACACATCCTATATAATTTAAGAACAATATTTTTTTTCTTGATTTCTGACATGGGTGTAAGATAAAGATAGGAACACTAGCACACTTGGGCACTGAATCCTCCCTGATACTCAGAGAAGATTCTTGACAATTTGGCATACAGTGTGCGCCAGCTCTAAGCGTGGTAGCAAGCACTTACAAACAAGGGCTCTGATATCGACTTGACTAGAGAAATTCAAGAATAGGAACAGCTCTCATTGACTTGCGCAAGCAGGTAGTCAAAAATTTCAAGACTGAAGAAGACAATCGATAGATCTCATCCAGATTAAGAAACAAACTGTCGAAGCTATCTGATGTATCATAATGCAGGAGTTATGTTGACCAGAAAGAAGAGAATGTCATAGTTTGGAGTTGCCTAGATTGAAAACAACCCTGCCCTGCGCTTTTATTCGGACTTAAGCTGTTTCTTATAAGAAAACAGCTACAAATCAATATTAGTAAACAAATCTTATATTTCACTCGATTGAGTAACTGAATTTATTTTTTGTCTTTTCAGGCACCGGCAGAGCTCTCTGACCTTTCAAGCATTACACTCAATTAACACAAGACCTCATACGTATATTAACACACGTCAAATGTAAACAATTCTCCTCCTATCACCTCCAATGTGGGTCAGTGTCAACAGAAGCCACATCATATCTCAGACTAAGTTCAATAGCCAAAGCAGGAACTGCTTGAGAGTATGTACCCATCTGAAAAGAAAAATGCCATGTCACCACCAAACCAAATCACTCGACTCCGCAACAAGTGCAACAGCATGCGTTTAGATGCGAAATTAACGTCTTCAACTTCCTACAACACCATGAATCACTTTAAGTCTCGCCTAATGATGCCATAAACCAGACACAAGCTCAAGCACAATCCACGAAACCAGTTTGAACTGTTTTATGTAAATTCAAGACTTCCAGCAAGCTATCAATGAACTCGTGAATGTCGAGAATGCCGACAAGCGTTTCTACTCATTTCGCCAGCACTCACGAAAACATTATGCACCTGGCTGCGTGTTCGCTTTCGGCGGCACATCTGCTTAGGGCCATAAAGGTTAATTGGTTGGGCCTACGACGTCGCAAGGCCGCCGATCTGGTTGTGGGATGTTTTGCCTAAGCAGGCCCTAATGAGGTTGTTTCACGTGATACGTAGTTATTCGAATGCGTAATGGAAAATTTTTTTTCTCCTCTTCGGCTCAACACGTGAATGTGGCTTTTTGGTGGATTAGTTTTTTACGATGTTGCGGTCGGAGCAAAGACTGCTTGCGACGGATTTCATCTTGCTTACATCACTAGGTAGGGCTGTTGAGGTAATTGGCGGTTTTGGTGTGTTGTGAGTGGCGCTTCTTCTTCTGTTTTTTATTTTCAGTGGAACAAAAGGAATTCAATTTAGAGCAAATGCGCGGCAAGAAATTTTCTTGTTAGCTGAATTTTATTAAGCCTGTGTTAGGCTAGTACAAATTAATTATTCTGCATCATTTGCAAAATTTTGTTGAGAAGCATAAAAAACATAAGCTGTGATATTTTCCCACGACAATCTTAATCTCATTAGTTATATAGAGGAGACCGAATTTTTTTAACGGAAGTAATTGAGGCCTGTAGAGTTTGCCTTAGATACACGTGCGAAAAGCTTTGTTTGTTCGTGTAGATATTTGTTCTCATAATTTGCAAAGAGAGGTGAACATAATTTTGAAAACAAGATTGCTCAAGCTTCAATTAAAATCAAATTCGGGATACTATCTAACAACGTGAGAGGTGAAAGGTGGGCGCCGTTTCGTAGTAGGTAGGTGCGTCGACTCACACGCCAAGGACTCAGTTTCGATTCCCGGACGGAACACCTTCCATTTTTCATGGCACCACCTCTTTCGAGTTGCTGACAAGACTTACGGAGTACTGCTTGTCTATGAAAAGCTTCTGAAATCTTGCCGTTCGGAGTCGGCGGAAAACTGTAGGTCCCCTCTACTCGTGAGAGAACAGTAGCACGCATCACACGAGTTGTTGTTGCTGAAGTTAGGCATTGGTCCCTTATAAGCTGTAGTGCCACTCAATTATCTAACAACGTAACACAAGCTGTTGTAGAAATTTGTAAAGTATTAAAGTCTAGCAATGTGTAAGTTCACAAAATACGTCTTTTAGTTTTGTTTTTCATAAAATTGACGAAAATTCCATTGTTTACAAAAAATCTTTTCACAATCTTTAAAATTTTCCGCTACTTAATCACATCTTACTTAACGTAAACTTCACCTCCTCTCCGGTGATTTATTTTGATAAAAATAAAATCACAAGTGATTTGTTTGGCAAAGAAGGTGATAACTTAATTTTCGCAACATGGAGCACAAAGCGATGTCTCTAAAATACATCCGTTCAGTAGAGAAAGTGGCTTTGTTTGACTTTTCAAGCGAGGTCCCGAAGTCTTGCTAAGTAAAAATAATAATCGACGTCATTATAAATTTTCCGTCCTTGGCTGTGCGGAATTTTACAATGTGCCTGTAAAATTCCGCTTACCCAAAACTGGCTACCCCAAAAATCCGCCATTAATTAATTGTTCGAGCAGATCTTATTCAAAAATTAGCACTCTTATAAGCGAATCCAAACAATTAGCAGAATTAAGACGCAAAAGGTACAAATGACAAGGTTGCCTTTTGAAGGAAGTCGAAAGCCGATGCTGCAATTGTTATCGACATCTCCAGTCAGCATACCGAAACCAGAAAGCCTAAATTCCTGTATTACACGACGTGCCTGTGTATAGCTTCGTCGACACTGCTTGTCTCCCTCTCCCGCTCTCTTATGACTTATGCCATCTTACGCCGCGTCGTTCCGCTGCCGTCACTTTAAGGTATCCAATTCCTCATTCTCGCATCTCGTTTTTCGCAGTTTTCATTAAATTCCCAAAGCATTCAGCGAAAACTCTAAGACAAGCTACATGCGCGAGTCTTTCGTGAAAATATTGTTAAGGTGCACTTTTGAACCGTCGCCGTCGCCGAAGCAGCTGCTGCATTGGGTGGGAAATAAATTTTCCACTCCGGTGTCATATTGTAAAACAAACCTGACACCAACCCGTGGTGGCGTTGTGCCTCAATGCATTTGTATCCACACTTGTTTGCAAACAACTGGAAGCATCAGTAAACATCAGTGTGAGCCAATGGGCGGCTAGTGAAGCTTGGGGCATGAACAAAAAAGTGTGGCTTCAGGTCAGTGAGACTGTTGCAAGATCTCTTTTCTGCGTCCAACGAAAAATGAAGAGTTGTGCAGCATGTTGCTGTGGAAATTGCGTTTCGCCGCATCACGGTGCAGCTTTGACGTTCTCTTTTGTTGGTACCGAGATGTGGTGTGACCTTGCTTCATCTGTGCGAATGACACTTGCAAGGGGATCCCCGTCAAGCAACGTACTGGAAGGTATTCGGTGTCTTTTTAGAACTAAATTATTGCTTTTCGAAGGTTGCCTTAATCATGCTCGCGACAAACGATAGGCACTTCATTAAGGAGACTATGAAAGTTAATTTCTCGGAACTCTAAGCAGATGTTCGGATTTCCGAAAAAAAACTCGCAAATTAATTGTTAGTGTTTATGCATAATAGACGCATTTGATGATTGTACCTGATGTTTGCCAATAAAAAAATAATCTAAATACAGATCTTTGTAAACACCGGTGATTCAGTGGAGAGCACGGGGCGCATATCTGTTTCAGTTGCCAGTCATAAATTAATTGCAACAGATAATCGACGGTGCGCTTTAATGCAGTGAAGGTCAGCAACGCTTTGCTGCATGCCACATAATTGAAGATGCTGCTTACAACGGATCAGACATTTTACAGACTCGATTATTGTTAATGAAATTTCTTTAAGGAACAACTTATGGTTGCTGGATATCATCAGGCACTACAATTCTACCTCCAAAGGTATAAGTAACTAATCTGGGCGGTTCTCCACACTTGAGTAACTTTGCTGTGATTGCACATATTCAATTGAATTTGCCTTTGTTTTCGCATTACAGCGAAATGAAAAAAAAAATCGCATCGCACAATACACAATCTGAGAGAAGGTTTTTTTTTTGAGGTTCGTCTAAATTCATTCAAGTTGATTTTATTGCCACGGAGGTAGTTTGCATTTGCAGGAAATAATCCGCCTAACATTCAATGACTTTGGCTTAGTCTTTTCCGCATCGTGTGAATAAATTTGCTAACAAAAACATATAAACGTCTGCTTTTTTGACAAAAGACGTATTTCATTCAAAAAGCTGGACATCGGATTTAGTTAACCAGTGTGAGTTTCCCCTCCTACAGAAAGCCTGGCTTTGTGGAAAGCAGATGAGGGGTTTGCGCTGATTTAGCAATTACTATATATCAGTAGCCAGCACTTGTCAGTAGGTCAATCATTTTCCCCGCAGATGGTTGCAAAGGACAGAATCATTTCTCAAATTTTCCCCGATTATACCCATTTTCAATTGACGCAACACATTGAATAACTATTGAACAGATCTCTATCCGCCGTTGCTGTTCACGAAGTCACTCTTTACTGATTTCTCAATGCCATTCCGCAAAAATAGCAAAAATCGTTTCTGTAATTTTTCGGACACGAAATATCTCAAGGCTAGAAATCCACCAGAAAAGACACGAAATTGTATATTTTAATGATTTTTTATAGCTGTTTCAAATTCTGGATTTAGAAGTATGTCCATGACTTAAGTCATAAAAAGGTTCGATTAAGTACTAAATAGGTGGACAAAAATTAAAAATTACAATTATGTACAAAAACACAAATTTCTAAATGCTGAATTTATTCAAATAAGTTTTACTGAAATTGAAAACAAGTTATAAAGCATTTACATCTTAGGCTGGACAAGCAGAGAATGATGGATTTGTGGGACTACAGCCCATAAGGAACCAGGACCAAGCTTCTTGTCTCACGAGTGGAGGGGACCTACAGTTTTTTGCCGACTCCGAACGGCGAGATTTGAAAAGATTTTTCGTACTCTTTGAGTGTTATCAGCAGCTCGAAAGAGGTGGTTCTGTGAAAAAGTAATGGTGTTCAGTGCGTGAATCGAACCTGGAACTTTGGGATGTGAGTCGATCCACTTACCCACTGAGCCACGGCTACCACAGTATCAGTTTTTAATAAGGTAAAAAAGGCAAAAAAGCTGGCAGAAAGTATTTCTTTTCCTCCTAAAAACACATATTTAAGAGTTGACATATCAGGCTACAGCTATGTAGTTCGTTGCTTGCGTTAAAAGTTATCCTGATTTAAATTGAATATCTGAAGAAATGCCCCGTGAGCTTTTTTCTTACAATAAAGTAAAACGAAAAAGGCTGCAAATACTTGGGAAAAAATGTTTGCAATCTACGGTGAGAATTATTTTTAGAGAACGCCGGATATGGGCATTTTTGTGTAAAAGACACGCACTAGTCGCCCTCTCACTAAAAATAAAGTAATTATCCCATCACGGCAGTTGAAGATTGAGGTTAGGCTATGTTAAGTGAAATAAGTTCCGCCTAAGTTCGACTAAGATCCTTTGTACCAAAAAAAAAAAAAATGATTTGTTAAATACCTGAAAAATAATTTATGTTCAAGAAAACGCAATTATATCCGCTTATTGTTATGGGTTAACTAAGATCGCCCACATTTAAAAAAAAAATTAAAAAATACGGTTGACTAGTGTACGTCGATTCACATGCCTGAGATTATTGGTGCGCTTTTGATCAGATGAAAGTTTGTTTCGCACTTTTTTACGGCACCACTTTTCTCGCATTGCAATCAACACAACAGACTGCCAAATGTTTATGAAAAGTTTCTAAAATTTTAGCATTCAGAGCCGGAGTAAGTCCCCTCGCCTAGTGGAATAACATAGCACATTAGTGGTTCCTGTTGATGATAGGCCCTGATCCTTTATGGAGAGTAGCATCCTCTTCTTTCCATTACAGATTAAACCCATATTAGTATGCAAGGGTGTAAATATCTAAAGAACTTAGCGGGTTGAGGTTCAGATTTGGTAAGAACTACAACAATTTGAAAGAAAATTTTTATTTAAGAGATTTGTAAAAGACTGACAGAAAAAACCCGAAAAGGGAGAACGTTACAAAGGACGGCCTAGGCTAAGGTGGCGCTCAAAAGTGGAGAAGGACCTTCACCAACTTGGAGTGCGCAACTGGGAACAGCTTTCGAAAAATCGTGCTGTCTGGAGGGGCATGTTGGTTGAGAACCAGGTCCACTCGGACTGAAAAGAAGAATAATCGCGCGATCAGGATTTAAGAACCTGAGGCCTGAATAAGCGGTGGCTTATTTTTTTCTGAAATATGGCACAGGCTTGCATAAATTAGAATCAATGGAACAAATCAATAGAACAAAATCAAAAATTTGTTTGAAATAAGCGCAAAGACTGCGTCTCTGCATCTGCAGAGTGCCGAAATTGAAAAAATGTCTTAACTCAAGAAAATCAAAGTTAACTCTATTGAAAAGCAAAATCAATTAGCATCGAACTTGTCGACATCCGGCTGCAGGTCAATTACATGTGGATGAAATCAGCATTCATATCGCTAGACGAGATTGAGTAATTAAGGTTTTATTCCAGAACAGACAGACACTCACAGAAGTCGTAAAGTCAACGAACCCTCTCAAAATTTAGAGCTATTTATTTTTTTTCCTCTCTCTACAAGGGAAATATGTTCAAAATGATTTCATTGGAATTAGATGATGTAACGTTCAAAGATTGGTTTTATTCAATCTTTTTGAAGCTATGCATAAAGTAGTACGAAGTACGTTCCCAAAAAATTTAAATTTATCAATGCCTTCAAAAGGGCTGCCTTATGAAGGTTTGTACATTTGGAAGGAAAAGTGACCGAAGGGACGATTTATCTGAATGCAGACATTTTCTCATTTGAATGAGGAAAGTAGTCTGCCGCAGAGCATTGACACTTAAGCGAAAATCTTGAATTTTGAATCTCCTGCTGTAACTTTCTGTACGTTAAGCTTTTTAAACTTTTATGTCAGAAATTTGGCATTAAACTGCATGCTTCCCCTTATTCTTCAGACACAATCTTCACTGGCAAAATAGTTTGTGTTGAAGAAGCTCCTGACGCTTCGCGGTGCTTAGGAAAATTATTCCTTTCAGATAGAATTGGAGTTTCACGGTACGTTTGTTTTGCGTAAGTAAGAGTTGAAATTAGAGCTTCTCATATGTGCACAATAAAGCAGAGTTTGTGATAAAAGCCGAGATACCATTGGCAATATGAGCAGAATGACACTCCGAAAAGATGCGACATCTAAAACAAATTTAGCAGTAAGATTGAGTGCAAATCTGTTCTTCTTGATATCGGTAATCGCTCTATTTCTTAAGGAAGATCAAGTAAAGTCTAGTCTATATTTCGTATCAATTCTTCTCAATTTACATTGAACTAAATCTTAAAATATTTGACTTTCATTAATTCTTTTTTCATTCATATTAAGTTTTGTGCATACAATATAAAGAAGGCAAGTATGAAACACCAATTCAAATCAGATATAACTTAACTTACCTATTATATGACTCATTGTATTTAAAAAAAAATAATAAAAATAAGAATAAATACTTCCCCTCACTTTACGCGATATAAATCTATCGAAGTCACGATAATTTGCATGTGGTAAGGTGAATGTAGAGTTGAATTTAATTATTTTTCTACGTCACTTAAATAATGACTAAATCTCAGTTAAAGTGTGATTAACGCTTTAAACTTGAATGACATGCAGATGATTCCTGATTCCTCAGCAACTGTGTAAATGCATTTTATTTTGTTATATTTATTTTACATAAAACACATTGTATAATTACAAGGGTACAAATATTAGCAAAAGCGATTGTCTAAAATGATCTGTGGTTCTTCCAATGCTCTGATTCGAGCGAAGGTGGAATAAAGGCAAAGGAAGTGATTAAATTTTGGAACATTTTACTAAAAATTTCCTCAGAGAGTTAGAAAAAAATGGAAGACAACTAACACTTTCTGACGCACTAGCTTGTTTAAAAAAGGAGCAAGAGAAGAGACAGTTAAATACTACTAGGCTAAATAAAGAGCCTCTATTCTTCGACATTTACTATATTACCGTATGCAAAATGACAGCGCGCGCTCATCTTATTTAAACGTCTATTAGAGCCTTGCCTATACTTCACATTAAAAGTCAAAGACCGACCCACAGATTGCGGTATATTTTTTATTGAATTACCCGCTAAATTGTTGGTCCACTCCAAAAAGTAAGATCAGATGTGAAGTTAAGTATCTCCTTGCAATTAACTTATTTTTATCGTTTAGATTAAATATTAATTGTACCGCATCGTTGATGCAGTAAGAAAGTGTCATAACTCAAATAAAGTCTGGTTTGTGTTTATGCCGTAAACAAACTTTACCCCTCCAAATCTAGCAATAAAGTTAGAGGATTATTTTTTATTATACAATATGAAGTGCCTTTTTGAGTGCGGTCGAAGTTGAATTGAAAAAAAATGACACATTCATGGTCACAATTTGACATTTTTACCAAACAGGTGTCCCTGTTAGTATTTAAGACGTCTAAGCCTTATAGTTTTAATCTTGATGTGAATTCAAACAAACAACAATTGATTTTGAATTGTGTCACTATTATAAGTTAAATAAAAATGAAATATCACTTTTCAAAAAATTAAATTTAAAAACTTAGAGTTCATTAAGTTTTCATGATTTTTATTTTTTAAGTTCAATCAAAAGAACAATTTGTTAACTTTTGACATCGAATATTTAAGCTAGTTCTTAAATACGTTTTAGAAACACCTAAGGCTTAAGTCATTCGGAATACAGTTTTGCCTTCAGAGGCACAACACTTTAGGTGAATAAATTATTTTTCAGTTTCTTGCACTGAATGAAATGAACACGAGCACAAAATACACTTTCAAAACATGCAATTAATTTATTTAAATTTAGCTGCAAATAATGGAATTCTGTCCCCTTCGACAGTCTAAGAATTATCGAATTTTCGAAAGCGCATTTTAATTTAATTTTCAGGATATGCTGAACATTTGTCTCAATGTGGAAGTGGATGCGTTCGACTACATTGTTATGTTATGATTTTATTTCATTTGAAGTTTTCCCAAGACCCTAAGAGCAGCTGTTTTAAGAGGAAGAGCCGAAGCTAAAAAACCCTTGCTGACAAAACGTCACAAAGAAGATTTTAACATGAACGGAACTTTTAGTCTTAACTCATATTATAAGTCCTAAGGTTAAGCTATGAGTTACAATAAGTAAGCGAGTGTTGCGGACTGCATAATTTTGGTCCCAGGAAGGATTACTACATGTTATATTTGACCGAGTTGGCTTTAATGCCATTTGGAGGAGATAATTCAAACGACGAACTCTAGTGTCGTACGGCTGCATACGCCTAGTCAAGCATCTACGGAAATAACGCTTTAGACGAGTAGGGCAAACACTGTTTCGATCCGAATGATCTTTGAATTCGAGTTGTTGCAGTATCGCAACAGAAGATGATGCACAGTGGAGAAGGATCTAATCCAATTTGTGGTGTGACAGACGATGATGCACACAAATGGAGAAGGATTCGGAGTGTGAAGATAAAATAGGGGCATGTGGTTTGAGGCACAGGTTCCATTGAACTTAATTGACACACAAAGACGAAGTTTAAGCATTTCTCCTTCATTAAAATTTTCAAAAGTTGTTTTATTAGTTGTTATATTAGTTTCCGACGCAAACGATGAAAGCTCTTTCCTTATTAATAAGACCTTACGAAAATCGGTGCATTTTTCAGACGTAGATAAACAGACTTTCTGATAAAAAATGGATCTTAGACCTCATTTTTTCTAATATATCTAATTACAACAAATATTCAAAACTTGCGCAACTAGTGACCTTGACATACGTTTCTAAAAAATCTGTTATATTTTTGCGTTTTCCATCATCTTTTGTTGTTACAATTCTTCTCTGAGAGACAATGTCCTTATCGTTGAAAGAGACTTAAACTTAAACAGCTATGTTTAAACTGTTAAAATCAAAGGACACGAAGTGCACGCACAAAGGACGTCTTTTTGTTGTTAATTCATTCAATAATCCCATTCTTGGGTAAACAAAACCGGAGATTATAAAATTGACTCAAACTGTCAAATCAATTTCGAATCTCAAGCGCAAAATGATTCAATCACTTCACAATCACTAATGTCCTTGCACAGCCATTGACTAGTTCTTGTTCACAACACCGTTATTTCCAAAAAAAAAAACACAGAATTTGTCTCCATTCTGTCAGTGTCACAATTTTCCAACCAATGCATCAATGATTTACCCTCGGAACATACCTTGTTTTCAAACAGAAATTCGGCAACTGCACAAAATGAAAAACTGCGTGCGAGTATGTTAGTGTATCCAACAGCAGCCGGTCGCCAGCAATATCCAAAAAAGAGAAACTAGTATTATCCGTCGTCGTGTTCGTGGTGATAGATCGTCTCTTAAGTGAAAAACGTCGCATTCAATATCGAACTATGCACGTTTATTCAAAACGCACTCGTTAGCACAAACTCAAATTCACAGGAAAACCGTTAATATCTAAAAATTCAACCGCACTTAGCGCGTTTGAAGCAGCAACAATTCACTAAGCGATTGACTGGATTTGTTTGAGAGAAATTGAGCCCGGGCTGCGTGAATCTTTAGGCGAAAAGATACTTTTTGGTCTGGTATTCGTTTGAGCGAAGAGGAAAGCAGCAGCAAATAAAAAAAAAAACGGTTAATTCTGCTTTATGGTGTGAATCGATCCTCGTACTTTGTATCTTTTCTTTTTATCTGAACGATGTGATCGCGATGGCCGCCCGTTAACGACTAACACCTCAGTGAGTAGGGCTACTAGTTTTTAAGTAAACACATGTATCCGTACCTCGTAGTCGCACGCTTAATGCTTCGAACCGCGGATCATCGTATGTAAGTACCAGCGATCGGTCGCACTATACCGAAGCAGCGTTGGCAGAGTGCCGCCGATTCGTGGGCATCATGACGTCCGTGTGTTTAGACACTTGTTGACGATAGCACGCTGGTGCGAACAGTTTGAGGGCAGCTGGTTCTGCTGAGCGAGAGATGAATGTTGCAGACTATTTCCTTTTTTTTGGTTTTATTTTTAGCTGGCGATACGTTGGATGACGTCTCTTTGAGTTGTGAAGTGACACACGGCTCTTGTGTGATAATTATCAATTTTGATATAATTTCGCAGACTTGAGGAATGCAATTGTCCGCGGAGAGGAAGTGTGAATTAATTTATCGCATTGCTCTGAATGGGCTTTGATTAAGTTCACGACAGAGATTTCATCTCCCGATGATTGATGCAAAGTCCACCTCATGTCAGAGGTATGTGGATGGTTTGGCTGATGGAATGTCTTTGCCATCAGTTGTTATCTGACTGCTCGGCAGATTGACATTATCATAGTGCCATGTAGTTTGTGTAGATTGCTTTCCGTGCCCGCATCAAGGTAATCCAATGATCTGCGTATTTAGTACGTGCGTTGTTGGATGTGATTCGATGCGGCTCAATGCCCATGCACTTAATCGGACGAGATAGTGGCCTTCACGCACTCGAGTACTTATGCGCAAAGCAAGATTTCTCTGAGCTAATGGAAGCTAGTGAACTGAATTTGGATCACAAATGTTATGTTCTATGGTGATCGTGATCAGAATTGACTTTGTATTTTACAATCACTTTCGAGTTTCAAATGGTAATGCAGCAAAATAAAGTAATGTAAGTTCGTTAATTTGTCATCAAAATTAGCACTGAAATTTATAGACATTTCTGTACAAATCAGTGGCTCTGCATAGTTCTTTATCAACCTTTTAAAGAGAGTTAGCACTTAAAGTGCTGGCATTCAGGATTCGCCAACACTTCTGGCGGTAAGTAGTCTGTTACCGGTTTCTACACAGAACCGAAGGTAAGTCCATTGAGTTCTCCCAAAAGTTTTGTAAATGTCTGCCTTTATTGTAGACGGCTTAACTTCGCAGGTCTTGTTAGTATTTAGTAATAATACCGCAAAAATTTCCTTCGGCTTGCTTCCTTAAAGAGCCTAATAAAAACGATATAAGATACATCAAGCATTAGATTATGAATTTATTAAAAAAAAACTATAAATATAACGCAGATAGGAAATTCGCCCTCAGTTTCTTGAATTAACACGAACTGCAGTAGTTTTAGACTTACTTATGCACGAAGACCGCACGCACACATAAAGAATTGGAATGGCGAGTGATCGTGTCTGATAGCTGTGTGTGCATGGGGATGTGGGTGCGGCAGAAAAAACATGAATGCTTATGGAAGCTTACAAATGCATGTGTGTGTCGGACCCTTGATGTATGTAGATGTGTGTGTTTACTTCTGAATCATTTTGCATATTTTGAATTGGAAACTATTATATTTCCGGTAAAAGGAACCATCAGTTCCTACAAAGACACTGCGAGCCATCAAAACGTTACATAAAATAAAATATTTCATTAAAATATGAGAATTTATTTGTAAATCAAAAAATCATCTTATACATCCTTCTTATCACTTCTCCAAAAGTAATCCTTATGTAGAAACAACACACTTGCGCAAATATTTTTTTTTTTCAATTTTCAAAACGCACTTAAAAGTCCTGTTCTCTAACTGCGTTCTTCCATTGCTTCAGATAATAAAACCAAAAATTAACTTTTAAATGTTTACAACACGACGCATTGCAACATGAAATTCAGTACATGTTTCAATAGAAGTGCCAACATAAAGAATTATTATTCTCGTTAAGGTCAAATGATCTTGGGGTTTGATTTCCAGTAGATTTTCTTTTACAGATCACGCGTGACTCTCACTAAAGTGCCTTGTCATTCTTGAAATTCAAGCACATGATCTCGGTAAGGCCTGGTTTCGACGGACGGCGCTTCGAGCCATACAGCGTGTGAAACAATGGACTTATTGGAAATGGTGAAATGGTATGGTGAAATGGCCGCGATAGCACAACTTGGGACTATTTTCCCTGGTCTTCAGCAACTCGTGCTATTCCTAAGATATCAGTCTCCATGCTCGAACGAGTCGCTCAAATTTTGACCTTCCGAATGGATCAACTCAGAAGTAATAATAATAATAATTGAGTGGCACTACAGCCCATAGCGGACCAAGGCCTAGCTTCTACAACAACTACTCGTGTTGTGCAGTGGGTAAGTGAGTCGACCCACAAGCAGAAGGTCTAGGTTCGATTCCCGGACGGAACACCTAGCATTTTTTCACGGCACCACCTCTTTCGATTTGCTGACAACACTCAAAGAGTACTAATTGTATATGAAAAGCTTCTCAAATCTCGCCGTTCGGTGTCAGCAAAAACCTGTACGTTCCTTCTACTCGTGAGAGAACAGTAGCACGCACAACACGAGTAGTTGTTATAGAAGCCAGGCCCTGATCCCTTGTGGGCTGTGGTGCCACTCAATTATTATTATTAACTGTTTGATTATAAATTTAAAGTTCCCTAGCAACGTCCACACTGTTTATGTGACGGCCAGTTTACTGATTAATTGGCAAGATGCATGGTCCATATTTGTATGCAAATCGCGTGCTCGTTATTTGACACTGTCATTAAATTATGGTATGTTTAAAAAAAAAATGGAAGTGGGCAGGCGGGATAGTAACATATTTTCTATCGAAATAAGTTCTATCGACATTTTAGTAGAAATTATGCCAGATGTGTAAATATTGTTATTTGGAACAAGGAGTCCTAGGTAAAGTCCTTTCTGCCTGGTAGTATAATCGACCAGTTTTTGAGTCTGAGCGATCCAGTGCAGTGTTTCCCAACCTGCTTTAAATCAATAGAAATCCTATTAGGGTACAAATAAATGCGTAAAGAAGGCTTCACAGGATTTCTTTATCTACTTCACCGGTTTTGCTCGCCAATGTAAGTCGCCGTTTATTTCCTAACTCGATCTAACTACTATAAGCTTTATTTTTCAAATTGAACTTAATTCTTACGCACAGGTCAGGATCTCTTATCTTACATTTATATGGGTATAGCTTGCAGAAACGACTATCACTTTTATCAAGTCTTTAAAACTGTAGCCGACGGATTTCTCTGATCGTAACATCGTAAGTCCGAACGAGTAGTAGCCCTACTCTACTCAATCGGGCGTTTTGACGGTTGAAAAAAATGTTTTCGGTATTAACGTTTGGATTTTGATTTGTTTGTAAGTTTTGGTCTTAGAATTTATTTTTTAATATGGATATCAGTTACAATAATTGAGTATTTTTGCTGTAAAATGCAAATAAAAATCTTTGAACTCAAGATTTTCATTCCGCGTTCCAAAACCTGAAAAAGTCTTCGTAACCTTAACAGTTTTTTTTTAGAAAACTTTGACGTTTTCTTTTCTTATGTCCTACCTTCTTCAGCAAGTAATCGTGTTGTGCATTCTATTATTCACTCACAATTGAAAGGGGCAAACAGTTTATTGCCGACTCCGAACGGCGAGACTTGCTTCTTTTCCCCGTAAGTTTAGGACCAAAGCGATCTGTGAACTCTGTGTGTTAAGTTGTTTCCCGGCATCAATGCCACCAATGGGCCGCTTCCTTCAGGACAGTTTTAGAAAATGTCTAGCAGAAGCTTTAGCCTTAGCGCCAGCCAAAGTTTTTAATTTTTTGACTCGTGGTTTTTATCAAGCTTTTTATATTCTTCATTTCGCTTGGTGCCTTGAGCTTTTGAATGTAATAAACTCTTCTTGTTTTGTAATCTGCTATATGGGAGCTCGTTAGGCATTGGGCGTCAATGTCTCGTTTCCTACGATGCTTGAAAGATATTCCACGACTAGCCAATCCGTGGTAACTTAGTTTACCGCGTTTCCAACTTCCGAGTGTCCAGTTTCCTCCCTTCTATACTATGGCTTCTTTCAAATGTTTCTTGATTCGATTTAATTTTATATGTAAGATGAAACTTTTAAAGAATTTGTGTAACCATGTCGATACATTTCAGGACAAACGTCTGTTACTGAGAAGAATTACACTCACCTCTGGAACGTATAAATTACTCAATGTGGCAACCTTGAATTTTCAATGTACTATAGCCCATTTGTAGATTCTCCCCTAAACTTATAATTCGTCCACATGTAACCCACGACGTCAGTTTCCTCTCTCGAAATGCGTGCACAGATAAGCGCTCAACAGACGCACTAACTCAAT
Organism: Eristalinus sepulchralis; assembly: GCA_944738645.1. Classification (NCBI taxonomy): domain Eukaryota; kingdom Metazoa; phylum Arthropoda; class Insecta; order Diptera; family Syrphidae; genus Eristalinus; species Eristalinus sepulchralis. The sequence goes on along the minus strand of OX122885.1, from coordinate 29,813,617 downwards.
AATAATCATCGTTCCACGTTCTCACATTCAATTGAGATCCATTTTCGTGTGTTTTGCATGAAACAATCTTCCAGCTTCCCGGCCAGCCCCGTCGGGCTCTGCGCCCCATAGGTACAGTACGTGCATGCTGATGCGTAACTCGGGGACGCTAATTCGCACACGAGCACGCTGTGGCTAATTTAAGAATTGAAGCTATCAAGCTGTGAATTGGATTTATGTGCGCGAATTGTCCAAAGCCCACATCCTGTTGACGCTGATGGCTGACATTAGGGAAGGGTCCAATTGTCGAAATCGCGTTGACAACCGAAAAAATCAAGCGTACGTACTCGTTCGTGTCTTTGAAGAACGCCTCAATTGGCCTTTGAATTCATTTGGGGCAAATGAAACAATTGCGCTGTGGAGGTCGGCTGCAACGAAGAACTGGTTGAGTTTTCTTTTGCATTTCTCCACAGCCAACATCTGCGCAAAGGGACAAGGCGCAACGCTATCACGTGAACGATTTCACCAAAAAAGAGGTTACCGATCTGTGCGGATCAGCGATCATTAAGTTTCTGTATGCGAGACGAGTACTTTGTTGCAAAACCAGTTTGACGTGGGAATCACCGTGGGAGCAACGATCAACTGAAGAAAGGACACATTTCGAGAGGAGTGATGTAACACGATGTTCTCTGCTGTCAATTTGGTGAGGGAGGTTATTGATGCATTGGGCATAAAATATTGCGGGTCCTCTCGGAATGAGATGTTTGTTGGTGAGTAATATGCATTTTCGATATTGGCCCCCGAATGGCAACTTTCTCTTGGTCAACGCTTGGGCTTATCTTCTTGATTTTTTAAACTTTTGGTTTCTGAGTCCTGCGAGATGTGAATTGAATTCTATTGTGTGAATTAGTTCTGGATAATGTTCAAAACATCCTTCAGTCAGCAAGGCCGGCTTAACAAACTCATTTTCCTTTGCATCACACTCATACAAGCTTTTAAGTAAGATCGAAATGATTTAACTGTCAATACCCTTGTTACGTGTTCCGTGTCATGCACTCGGAGAATTCTGTACGACATTGCCAAAAATAAGACACGTACAAGATGCTTTAGTCAATTAGGTACAAATTGAGTCAATCATCTCGTACCAAATTTGACGATTTCTAAGTAGTAACGCATCGAGTGTTTGACCACGTCGATTAGTAGGCAGCGCACGGCCGTGGGATATATTAATGAAAATCTCACACATTTAAATGCCGTCACTTCGTCTACATCACAGCGCCATTCTGTATGCAAGGCATGTCCACTCGGGGATGCCCGATGGTGCATCGGACAAGGTAGATTGACTGGATTTGGATGACTTCCAGATTGATAGTGAGGTTGAGTGTTATTTGCCGAGGTCACTGATATGTTGCACGTTTGAACTTTTTTCGGTTTTTTTCCACATCATTCTTGAGAAGATCGTGTGAAACTCACAAGGCAGTTCGAGAGGCACGATCTTCCGAAAGTCCTAAGTGCTAGTCTACGCGGATGACATTGACGTAATTAGACTAAAACAGCAAGCTGTTAAAGAGGCGTTTTCTGTTATTGAAGCAGAATCGGCTAAAATGGGTTTCTCGGTAAACAAGGCCAAACCGAAGTATGAAATGATTCGTCGTGAGGTTTGATTTTCAACGGGCTTTTTTGACAAATTACGGTGTAGATCCTATTAAACTGTTTTGTAATTTTTGTTAAGTTTTGTTTGGCAAGACACTATCAAAAGACGCACACTACAACAGTGTCTGATTCAGCTGTATTATGAAAATGGAAATTCAGTGTCCTGTGCGCAGTTATTTCGGATATTCATGGAACATAGGGTATGCCTATTCAACCCACTGAAGCCCACTTTTGGACTATTTTCTGAGGGAATATTAATTCTTCGGTTTTAGGAATAAGGGACGATTTAGAAACCAAGTTAAGATACTACTCGCTATGACCAAAAGTGGACCTTCCGAAAGGGCCTCTTCAAACGTAGTCGTGGTTAACATTTACATGATATAATTTTCAAAAAGTAAATGTCATTGTTCCTTTCGCCGATGATTTTTTATAATTTTCGAAAGTTTTGAATTTTATTTACAATATATGTAGATCCGACCTCACGATGAATTACCCTGTATACATGTTGATAGCCTAAAATGGAGCAGCTTAACACCGTGTCACAGATTGGTTCTCTTTTTAAGTGAATGGGGAGACAATAAAGAGAAAGTTGAAATAGATAACAAGGAGCTTTCCTCAACAAGCAACTTTCTGGATCACGAAAACTAATTGAATTTCTTTACCAATCGAAATTTCCAATATGCAAAGATCGCATACATTCCTTGGCTGTGAAGTTATTTGTGTAACAACGCCTTGGTCAGTGAAAAAAATATAAAGACATCTTTTAAGCTGTTGGATTTTGGGTGGTGTATTGTAGGATCAGGATATCTTTTAAGTTTTTCACCACAAAAACCAACACAATTGTACAATACTTTTTTATATTTCTAGGTAAATCTTTCGGCCGTTTTATTCAAAAAATTCAATAAAAATATTAGTCTTATGTCGGGCGCCAAAAATAATTTTTTTGGTAAAAACATTTTTTGCTCCGCGATGTAGATTATTTTCGTCAATGCTGAGACTTAAAGGTCATGCTTTCTCCTTCACGCTCTCTCTCTCCTTTGTATTTCTCTCTCTAATCCTCTGTTAAAAAACTAGATCGAACTGAACTAAGAAAGTGCGCCTAACGTCCTTCATAATTCCTACCATACCGCTGGGATTCATTCACCAACGCATTCCAACTGTTATTTTAACTGCGTTAATTACCTGACCTTGAGTGACAAACGACTAACAAATCAAACAAACTCGAAACACGCGTGCACAGTGATTATTACAATAGATAAGGTCAATCCCATTCCTGTCTAACACTCCAATCAACTCGCCGGCCCTAAATCACCAAATAATCACTGATTCCCAAGTGAAAGTATCCCCGAATTCCATTGCCGACCAACGACAGCCCTGCATTCCACGGCTTAAGCTGTACCATGAGGCCACCACTCAGCAGTTTATCTCATTCAATTGAATTACTTAATGGTGACAGTGCTTTACGGGCGTGTTCTTTTCCTCACTTTGTCGCTCAGACATGTAAATTCGCTCGCTTATTTATTTACTATTTTTTTTTAATTTGCAAAAGCCTTAGAGAAGTGATTGTAACTACCCCTTGGAGATTTATTCACGAATCTGAGGTGTTTGACTTGACTCTAGTGTACATTGTATGATCTCGGTTCATAAGTTCCGAGAGGCCCCATGCTTCCAGTTCAGTGGTTGACAACGAGGAGACAACGAACGTACGACAATCTTTCAATTGAAGTGAATTCAAAAACACATCCATTTGGAAATCGTCCACGTTCGGAATGTATGTGTCTGTGCGCTGACCACACGGCTGGGGTTGTGTCTATTCATGAACAGAAGGGAAAACGGGGAACTTTGTGGATCGTGCGATCTTGTCTGACGTACGTGGGGGCTGTTCCACCCTCTTGACATTCCAAGCGGTACTTGATAAAATCAAATAAATGACTCTGAAGGCAACGGCTGGAGAAAACGACGGCAGTGTGCCCCTAAATTAGATCAGAATGCAAAGAAAGAGGTGTCCGTGAATGTCGTTAGTCAGACACGATTGTACGATTTTTGTCTTTAATTGCAGGGGAAAACTCATTGAATTATTATGCTATATGGAGAATGCGATTTGAAAAAAAATTCTTAAATGCATGTTTTTAAAAAATGGGAGACCTATTTTGACTGGGACATTTCGCAGGTGAGAATCTGCTTCTATTCGGTCAAGTGTTTCAATACAAAAAAACGGGCAAGTGCCAGTTTCCCTCCAACATTGCTGGTTTCGTTTTTACTTATATTCTATTTTTCAAAAGCATCTAATGTACGCTAGTTTACAAAATTACCAGCCAACAATAAAAAAGATGGACCTAGACCTCAACTACGTTATTTTTAATCTTTGTCCTGGCTTACAAGGGAAGGGCATAAAGAATGGAAAAACCTCAACAAACAAAAGACCTCTGAACCAGAAGCTTTGTACCGTAAGTACATGTAACTAAGAATAAAGAAACCTTTCGTGCTCGAGTGTGACTCGCACTTTTTAACAACCCAACATTCAGATATTTGCTAAGTCCTCTTACGTCTTCGATGCCACGACCAAAAGAAAATTTGGTACAGGGTTACATAAATTTTCTTTTAAAAAGGTGACTTTGAAGAAAGAAGAAGAATTTGGAAGTAGAACTGGCTCAGTCAGATTTTGAAACAAATTTTGGCATACTTTCCTATGGCTTACAGACTGCTTTTTAATTCACGTCTGTCTGTAAGGAGTTATTCATCGGAAGCTTTAATTTTTAATGTAAAAATAAAAACATAAATTTAAAAGTTAACTCACAATTTGAATTATTGGCTAAAGGAACGATCTATGGCATTTACTTTTATAAGTGATACCTTGTAAATGTTGGCCGCGACTACGTCTGAGGTCGCGTTGGAAGGTCCAATTTTAAGCAATTCATTTGAGCATAGCGACTGGTATCACACTGATAATACGAGTAATGTTGGCTTCCAAAGAGTCAATCGTAGCTGTCTTATTTTTAAGGATCTGAGTCTTTAGAGAAAATAGTCCAAAGGTGTGCACGATCTAATCTGCCAATTTACCTTCGCGAAATGTGGAATTAAGAGCTCAACAAAATTATTTCTTAACAAGTTTATGTTTTCACGCTTGTAGCGCTTGATGAAAATAGAACTAATCGAGACACGAATTTCAAAAACTCCAAAGTGCGTTAACATGTCGTTTTAACGGTTTCCACTGACGGTTTCATTCTGTTACAGCCTTTACGTACACTCATAGCTACTGTACGTGCTGGATCTGTTCTAACCGGCCGAATAACATCCACTATTGTAAACTGAGACTCATTGCGAATGGAATTGACAATAGTGGTTCCACAGGCATTTAAAACCAATGTACACCGAATGCTCCTGTCTCTCTCTTCTTCTATACCTTTGGCCCGTGCTGTGACTAAATACCGGTCACTTATGTAAGTATACCAAACAACCCCTGTAGCGGTTGCATATTATAAAGAAAAAGTCGATCATATTCCTCGAGTCGTACTAAAAACAGTTCTCACAAAACAATGATTTTCGTTTACAATACAATACAATATTACAGCTGATATGACTTGATGATGAATTGCCACAGGATACTGACCAAAAGTAACAAAGCAGTTTGATAGATGGGACACGTGATCTGTCAACAAAAGCCTATTGAAAATGAAACCTCACCATGAATCATATAACTTATTTTAATATTGGAGGGCTTTTTTGGAGACATGTCAACAAGTTTTTTTTAAATATATGTATCTGCAAAGTCGACATTTTCTCAAGAATAATTTCTCCATTTTTTCGAAGTTTTTTTTCTATTGAAAACCGGAGTATAGAGAAAAATTCCGAAGTCAAATTAAATGTTTCTTGTCTGACCATTTCAAAATATGTTAAAGTACATTTTCTTGCAAGACACACTACTTCGAAATGCTTCCTCATTCACACATTCAACCGCTGCAAGTCAAAAACTTCAATATCTGTGATAACTTATCGATAGATTCATTTGGATTTACCAAATCCGCACAGATAACACCGATCGGCGGACTTGCATTTCGAGGTCTGCCATGCATTTTGGCAAAGAAAACTGACCCAGAGGCGCTACAACAAGTCCACACATCAATTTTCAATTGAATGTCCCCGTTCAGTTAAGATACAGATCGCATTTGAAAATAACACAAAAATCCAAAGTTTGCGTCTGAAAATGAAGCAAAGGCGCCAGATAACCCTGGCGCACCAGTTCGTTGAATGGTTCACAACATAAATTTATTCACGTTTGTCTGAATATACGACGTTCGGCGGGTATCTCAGCTGGTGTGCGAGTGTCTGTGTGTTTGTAATTGTGGCTCTCAATTAAACGCTTTTTTCCGAACCACAGAATTTTCGCTTTTTGTTGCGGGACTCGGGCAAGACCGAAATTGGTAGCAAAGGTTTAAATCAGTTTTCTTCTGGTTGCCGCATTGTGTTGTATACAGTTGAGATCCGCAAGAATGGCCGAACAATCTGCTGCTGCTGAGAATCCTGTAAGTTACTCATTTGAAATTTACATTTGTTAGCATTTTTCTTTTGTTGGTTTTTTGTTTATGAATAAAGTGCGTAGAGTTACGAAATGGGGCCGTCTTGATTTTCGTTGGGGGTCTGCGAGCCAAACCTGTTCGCTTCCATTGGTCTGAAGCGGTCGCTTTGGTATTTTAGTGATACATGTTCTTGAGATTTGAGCTAAGCTCTGTGAGCAGTGTGTGTAGCATTGACGTGCTGCTGAGAAGTGTTGCATTACGTGCACTTGGAGGGGTTTGTGGCTGCACCCATGCTGCAGTTGAAATTGCATTGTGTCACGAATTTTTCAATTTCAAGCGATTTTATTTGAGAAAAAAATGTTTTTTAGTTTGAAGAGGAGAGAGAAAACGAAATATTTGCGCGTCAAGTCATTGTTTCCCGATGAACGTGTTGATTTGTTTGAATTCTACTTGCAAGAGTTATTTTGTTGATGTGAAACAGATACTCTGGTACTTCTGACTAATAGGGTGACAAACATAATTTTTTGCAATAGAAAATTATTTCTTACTTACATGAACAAAACATTTTGAGAGGTTTCCGCTAAGTGGTTTTTGAATTCGAATAAATGCACAACAGTCTTCTTTTCTCAAATGAATGTCCATCTAATACCATCTCTCCATTTTTACACAAATTTATCGCGTCTTTTTTATATTCATTTTGGAACTCCTTACCAATTAGTATACGCAATATTACAAACACAAAAAGGTTTTACATATGTTATTACTATTTACTTTTCATCCTTTTCCTAAGTCCTCTTCCTATCCTCCTATATACCCGTTTCTGTAGTTTTAAGAAATCTATATTGTATATATTTCTGAATTTGTTCTAATCTTAGTACTATAAAAGACTCATGTCTTATTGTACCCTTTTTACTAAATAAAATATATTGAATATTGAATTTTGTCAAATGTACGAATATCTACGTATTGGCATATTGGACATCAAAATCATTGAAATTCGTGCGATTATAAAGATATGTTTTTTAAAATATAATCGTACATCCGTCACGTCACAGTGTGGCAACAGTATTTTGTAGCGGCCAACATCACAGCGCATTTTGGTACAAGTAGGTAGTATTTTCAGCTGAGCAACTCAAGCAGCTATACAGCGATGCCGTCGATAATTAGTGCCATTGAAACGCTTTTTTCACACCAACTCCGACAAGGATATTAGAGGAAAGGTTTCGATATCGACAGCGTCACTCAGTGAGAGGATTACATCTTAATCTAAACCAAAGATCTCTAGTCAGGCACAAGTGATCAGTTATCTTAATTTTTGTGCACATTTTTCTTGTTATGATATAAAAATGTCCGTAGCTACAACTTTCCCTGCATTCCAAAATCAGGTGCACGGTTCTATTTTCACCTGCGAGAGACATGATGGGAGCGCACTCTGCATTACTGTTATTGATGTCCAAGTCAGTCGTCCCTAAATACACTGTCGTGCAGTCCCTGCAATGCACATACCTTGGGTGGCACAACAACCCAAGAAGGGCCAAGGCCTAGCTTCTATAACAACTACTCGTTTTGTGCATGTTACTCTAGTCTCTCACGAGTAGAAGGGACCCACAGTTTTTTGCCGATTCCGAACGGCGAGAATTGAGAAGCTTTTCATTGACAATTATTACTCTGTTGTCAGTAATTGAAAGAGGCCGTAAAAAATGCGAGCTGTTCCATTCGGGAAATCGAACCTGGGTCCTTGGCGTGTAAGTCGACTCACTTACCCACTAGGTCACGGTGTGGTCGCCTTTACTCTTAGAAAAATTTTAGTCGTTCGTTCTTCAAAGACAGGTGTTCGGATAGAGTGGATTTCTTGCCTATTCAGCCTACTTTTCTGAGGAGGAGAGGAGAAGGGCACCATTTTGAGAGTCGGGCCGACTAGTTGCATAATGTAAAAGCGGTCTTAGGGTGTATTTGTACGGCGGTATTGTTCATGTTGTATGGGACTGAGATAGATACAAGACAATATAAGTTCTATTTCGTTATCCCTTCTCGCGGTTGAACAAGTGCTTAAGGATGGGATGGATGGGAGAAACATTTATTCGGCTGTCTTGTACCCACATTAACATTCTGAGTGCCGAGAACTGCGCAATATAATACGATCAGCCCCATCTTAAAATCATTGTCCGCTCGATGTTAACGATGCGAACAGACATGTAATGCGTACAGATTGAAAAAATTAAATCTGAAAAATTAAATCTGAAAAGCGATTACGCTTGATTTTAGTAAAATTTTGTTCCTAGGAATGTGTAGTCGTTCGGATTTCTTGTTTATACATTTCTATGCAGGAAAGAATGACAGGGGCATAATTCTGACAGAGAAAATGTTCATATTTGGTCAGACTGACTGCATAATGTAAATTTCGCCCTAGCTGTCAGTTCGTTGTCTGTCGAGCTTACACCAGCTCGGCCTTGCATTAGTGAGCTTCAAATTTGAATATGTTTAAACAATGTGTTTCATATTCTGGGTCAAAATCCACACAGCTACCTATTTAATCGACCAACGATCCATTCAAGGTGCAACTCCTGCTTTCAGCCATTCACAGAACTTACACCGATATTTCTATAAGTGCCTTGCAAACGAGGCAAGTTCAAATCTTCTATTTCTCTTTAATTTGACTAACATTTGCAAATCCGGAATTTATCCAGTTGAGACACGCAAAGAAATTTATTCAAAAAGGGCGTTTGACTCACTCAAATACCACTTATTTTGAACAAACACATTTTATGTACAACTGATGAAGATAGCATAATTCAGCGATCCAAATCTCATCAACCCAGAAATATATGTGTCAGTGACTACAAAATGTTGTGGCTCATAAAAAGCCCCAAGACCAGTTCCACTATCTACGCAACATGAAAGAACAAACTTGCGTAACGCTGAATTTGACTGAATTCTATATATAAAGATGTTTGCATGCGTTCATCTTTGTGACGTCGCAAAAAAATTTTAGAAAACTAGTTTGGCAGTAAATAAAAAAATATGTTTTTCGTTGTCTTAGGATTTCCATAGAAATGCAAAGATGTGAACAGACAAAGATGGTCTTTACTTTGAACTATGTGACGACAGTGGCGTAGTGGGTATTTCTGCAAATTGTTGCGCAAAAAATTGATATTTTGGATGCACATGCCTCAATAGGAAAAAATAGGCAGAAAGTACATTGAACGGAAAAACATTCTAGTCGGCAAACATCGACTTTGAATACGATTCAAAGTTCCATTACCCAATGCAGCTAACAAAAAAGAGTTTTAATATTTGACGTAATTGCACATCGAAGTTTGCCTGAGCTTATGAATTGCAAGAAAAAGAGAAACTCTCCACCCTCCATATCCTCCCTTCCTCTCCTCACCGGCACCACCTACATAATGTCGGACAAGCATTGCAACCCTATTACACTTCAGGAACGAACGAGTTCAAAACTATCGCTTACAAGAGAACTAAGTGAACTAAAAGATGTTGTTGCTCAACATACTCAGATATATATAACTCACTCTGTGTGTATGCCGAGTATGTATCTACGAGGTGTAAGGTGTATCTTAACATATTGAACTATGCGATGAATTACATTTGATTTACACCCCGATCTGCCACAGTGGTATTTTCTTTGAAAGAAAAAAAAAATGTCCTTTATGATACCTTACAAATGTCAGCACATAAAGTTTATCAGGCAAGCGAACCATAGAACGTCTGAACTTGAGTTAAGTTAGGCCTTTATTCTTTATGGTCCTGGAGACGCTGGTTACAGTCATATTGATAAAACTGTCTTGAATTTGCTGTTTTGGTCATTATTCTGGGGTTTCAGTTTGATGACCCTCTAGGCTGAAGCACAATTGTCTTTTCGTTCGGTGTGGTACATATAATCTCTTCATATCTCGGTTCAGCTGGTACAATTCGTTTTAAAGTGTTTCACTCAGAAAGGACTATGCATAATCTGACACAAAATTTGTCTTTTGAATAACCCAAAAATCTGCTCTGCCGTTTTGTTTATCGCCCAGCATTCAGATTGAAGGCTGGAAGGCTGATTTCTTCTTATGGCACTACAGGCCGGGATGGAATTGGGCCTCAACCAACTGCCCCTGCAGCCAGCATGAGCTTCCCCTATCTGCCCTCAGTTACGCACTCCACATTCGTTGAGGTCCATCTCCAGTTGTGTGCGCACCTTAGCATAGGCCGTCTTCTTTTGCGTTGTCCCAGTGGCTCAAATTCGAAAGCTTTTCGGGCCGGAGCAGTGGTGTCCAGATGCTCTACATGGCCTAGCCATTTTAGGCGTTGTATCGGAAGGCGCTTGACCAGGAGTTTGTCGCTAAATCTTCTCCCCCAGATGCCATCAACGCAAACAGGACGATAAATCGCACACAAAACTAAAAATAAGGACTTTCTCATCGTCCAGGTTTTCGCGCCATAAAGTAGGACTGGAATGATCAAGCTGTTATATAATTCAAGCTTAGTCCTTCGAGAGAGGGCTTTATTACTCAAATGCCTCTTGAGCCCAAAGAAACAGCGATTGGCAAGAGTGATTCTGCGTTTCATTTCGGTACTGGTGTTGTTGCCCCTACCGCGGAACCGAGGTAGACAAAGTCCTTGACTACCTCAAAGTTTCTGCTGCCTAGTGTGATTCTCTGTCCGAGACGTTGATCTTGTGTGTCCTTCCTTAACGACAGCATGTACTTCGTTAACCACCAGACTCATTTTATCCGCTTCCGCTGTCTTCGGTCCTTAGATTACGAAGCTTCATTTGCTGTTTCGATAGACCGAAGTAGCATCAGTTGGCAAGGATGATTTAACTGTCAGCTGCCACTAGTTGTGCTAGATCGATGTTCGGCAGATACGTTTTTAGTTGACAGCATGTGTCCTTGTCCCATCCTGTTGTATGAGCATCTTGAGCTGTTTCACATTTAATCTAATTGCTAATAAGAACGTCGATGGAACCGAAATTTCCATCGAAGTTTCTTCTTTCTTCTAAAGACTGATTTTTCGATAGTCTTTCTCTCATTCTACTAAATTGCACCGATTTCATTGGCTGTGTAATGTTTTGGTAAAGAATCAGTTTCCTTCTTTACACGAGGTTCCGTTTTGTCGGTGTCTAATGCTCACATTAGACATTTTGCGCTCTTTTTTCCCTCCGTTATAAACTAAGCTAACTGCCGGTTGGACTCATTCGTTGTTTTGGTTTAACTCAATCGAAAGAGGTCCCAAGAGCACTTAGAATGGGTAAACATTTTTGTTTGCTTTCATCAGATGCTAGGCACTGAAAGTCTTTTTTAGCCAACAACTTTTAAGAATCTAGTTCTAATCCTGGTGGAGACCCCTAATGGATTAACATTTGACAAAGAGGGACCTGTGGTCCTTTTGTGAAAAATTCGTTACCATAGATTTCTCCGACTTTAAATTCTTCCACCCATTTACTTAACCGACCGTTACTGTTATTAGCTAAACATCTCCCATTTCTAATCCACCTTAAATCCAATTAACTCTAAATCATCGCACTTGGAGATTGTAAGCCATGTGCATGCGATTACCGCCACATTGGAAAATCCTATGAGGCCACACCAGATAAGCCAGCACCTTTTGAATTCAATTAACGCGATCAAAGGTCCCCACTATCAGCTTACCGACGGTTGACGATGCGCAAAACTTCAGGAAATCGACAAACACAGTCCTTGTCTATTGCCTTGCCACTGATAATGAAGCTATAAACGTCAAAACTGTCACATGAGCGCGACAGCGCCTTACGATTCAAACAAAATCAATGTGTCATAATACCCGATGCGAATAATTAACGATTAATAACTCGCCTTTGGATTGATGCAAAGGAGACGTGATCCAACGGAATCGGTGTATCTGTCACGTTTCTTTCATAACAATTAGCAGTGCACACTTCTTGGTTGGGGATTGGTGGTTGACATCATATTGGAGTGTACTCGATTCACGAGCCTCTCCATCAAGCGAAGCTATTGCGAAATCATTGCTTGACAGCTGAAAGTGACTGAAACCGCTGCATTTGCATGGGTGCATGGAAATGTTTGCTTTGTGAATGATAATCTTGATTATTGTATTTCTAATAGACGCCGCCTTGGGGTTTTTGAATTCTACGCGGAACATGTAATCATATTTCAGGAGCCAACTCTCTGATTGGTGGGAGCACTTAGGGAAGCAACTTGAACTTCTCCGTCTTAGGTCGGTGTTGAAATTTCTCCATTAGGCGCACATGCAATTTATGTCGTAGGTCTATTCAGTAGCAAACTATGGAAGACATAACATTCAATGTAAACGAGTACAAATGACATTTTGTTCTACGTCTTAGTGGAAAAACGCATGTATGGAGATGAGCAGAACCTAGACGCCTTGTTACAGAGTTGACTCAAATCTGGCCCGTGGACTTTTTTTTTTTTTTTTTTTTTTTTTTTTTGTGCAATTTGTGTTTATTTAATTCATGTTACTTACATGCTAGACAAAATTACTTAAAGCTAGCTTAATTAGGTGAAACATATTCTTAGCCTATCTTACTGACCCTATGCAGGTACTCTAAGTTATTCTGATCTTAACCAAATATTAATCTGCCTTTCGGCGCCTGAATTTATTTATTGCTTATCTTACATTATCGACCAAGAAAATTGGCCCGTGGACTCTACCCCCCTCCCGTGCTAGGAAGATGATTGAAGAGCATTTGTATTGTGACTTCCAAGAATAGTGGGAATTGGGTGACACTTCAAACCTGGAAACTGGGGTTTAAGAGACCACGGCCTATTTTCTTTATCAACTACTCGTGTTATGCGTGCTATTGTTCATCAGAAGTAGAGGGATGTTACTTAAATTTTTGTGTATTTTTAGCGTTGTTATTTTTCAAAAAACCAAAAGTACCTTAGTAAACCAAAAATAAACCTTAAGATCTGGCGCACTCCGGGCAAATTATCGCCTGCAACTTGTCGTCAGTTGATAACTTACCTGTTCATGGATTTCTTAATATCTTTCTACTACTACTACGCCCACACTTTTAGGGTCTTGTTATCGAACGACGTTGCAATCCCTTTCAAAAATTACTAAATTTATAAAGTTAAGTTTATATTCCGATAACTCTTCTCAAAACTTCGTTTACAGAATTTCAAAATTTATCGAAGTACAGTTGTCAATTACACCGTATAAACCAGGATGCCCAAAATAAATTTAATTGACAGTTCAAAAATAACGTTTTATAAGACATTTTTCGACTTTGGGGTGTTTTTACGCTGAATCTCAACTTTAACAGATCTTTTGAAGTACATATATATGCTGGGATACGATGCAATCTACAATTTTTCGCCACGTGTACGAGTATATGCTCAAAAAGCCAAATGTTCATATGTAGACAAAGATGCATCTATATCGTCATTTCATGAAAATTACATCAGGAGATATGAGAAGTGTAACAGACCTGCCGGACGGAAATGAAACCTTAGTAATGAAAACACTATGGTTTCAATATTTTCAGTCTCTATGTGACACTATGCATATTTCCTGAACCTTTAAAGAAATTTGTACGAAATTGTAGGATAAGTTACTCAAAAACATTTCACACTGGTCTGATTTTTGTAACGCCGCTGACTAATTTGGAGACGTTGTTTTGCTGTGAGTCTTTTCATGATGATTTGCCAACCAATACTGAGCAAAAGTGTCAAGGCAGTTTGATTGATGTCACGAGTGATCAGTCAAAATTGCCAATTGAAAATCAAACCACATGATAAATCGCGCTGTAGGGAAGAATATTGGTATATGAATACTTTGAATATCAACGTGTATGGGGGTGTATCCGGTGCACTTGAAATCGTGTCATTTGAAAATGAATTCCATTGTCACCAACTCATGGAACAATAATCGTCAGATAGTGAATTTTTTTTTGTACAATCTTTACACCTTTTTTATAACATAAAGTAAAATACGAGAATGATGTTTCGAATTTTCCCTAATTTTGAAACTGAGGAATGTTGGAAAGTATTCAAATTAAGCGTCTTGAGCTTCATTTTCTCCACAATCTGTAGCATTGCCTAGCACAATTAATATTACCAGAGATGTTCCTTTTCGGAGCTAACTAACGACAACTATTTGCCGCCATTTTTGAACTGCCCAATATTTTCAAATTAAAGAGGGTTTTCGTTTTCAACTTCCCGATTCCACACACCGTTGCATTGACATTCAAATCTCACTGAATGTGTTGCGTGGCAACTTTATCGTCATCCATCCATTTAATAATTTGTACATTAAGCACTGAAAGGAAAATAACGCAACCATACATGTGGGCGTAAAACTTGTGTTTGTCCAGTGGAGATGGGGTTCCGCCAACTCCGTGTCAATTCCGCTAATCAAAATAGAGAAGCGAATTTAAAGACACTCCTCAATCCAACCGATTTTCTTGCCAAATTTATACATTCAGTCATAACCTATGATTTTGTAGTCATCTTCGCCTTAATGGCACATGTTTGACCTCCGGACACGTGTCTGTTGCTATCGGTTGATGGATGACAACAAACTCCGTCTCCAACGAGTTTTATGTGTTAATTTCTTACCTTCTGCCATACTTTCTATTTTTGGCCAAGGTAGAGAAAGACAACTGCGACGCAAATATGTCTAAATTATCGAACCGAACTTCGCAACAAATCTGCATATCTGATTTGAATTGGAAAGGGTGATGAGGAAAACAAAAACTGCGGACAGCAGATAAGAGAATACCAAATATTATCTAGCGATATGTATCTGTCGGTTGATGGGCAACCAATGAACTTTGGAGCGAATGGGATATAGGCTTTGAGGTATCTTTGTGCCTCTCTGAGTTGTACTCTTGATGGCATCAGAGCGGCTGATTGAAGAGGCTTTGACTTTACGGAGTTGATGTTTCTAAAGAGGTACTTATCAACTTCTTGTATGAAGGCATGTTGCACGGCTTTTGTAGCAACATATGCTAGCATTCAAAGTGTGATGCTCAACTTTGGATTTGACTGAGCGGAAGTTTGCTTGACTTCTCACTACATTTATATGCGATGGTGTCATTTTAGTTTGGGAGAGAGCGATAAAAATCTTTCGCAACAGAGCTCTGAAAACAAAATTAGGGAAGAAAAACGAACGTCAACTGAAAAAAAAACAATACGAGCATATATGGGAAAAAGTTGAATCATGTCTATAGGAGTGGATTAAATTGTTGCTTAATGAATTATTTTGGCTTAACATATTTTTTAAAGTGACTGCAATCTCAAGTTTCTCAAATTTCTCAGGACGTCATGTGGCCAACCAGTGGATCACCTACATAAAGTCACACAAAGCCGCAGTCTGTGGCAAAAACGCTCAAGCCTTTGACCCGCGAGTGAATCACATGATCTCCGGAAAAAAGCTTTGTATACAGTGTCCCTAAATTCTCCTTCGGAATGTAGTGAAACTTCCACCGTGTGTGAAGTCAATTGATTTCCAGCAAACAATGTTTGGTAGTCGAGTGTTCATCTCTGCTAGTTCCAGTTTATTTTATAAAAATTGTATACAACATTTAAGACTTCCCAGTCAAGCTGCATAACACATCACTATTAAATCCCGGGACTAACCAATAAAAACATATTTTCTAGACATAATTCGAGTTCATTTGTGAACATAGTTTCCTTCAAGACTGATACATTCAGTCCAACGCCCCTCTTACTTTTCAATACCTTAGACGATTTGTTTTTGGCCTCAAAATAGGCTTCAGTTTCGGCGATCACCTCCTCATTCGAGGCATATTTTTTTATCCGGCGAGCATCTTTTTGAGGTCTGCAAAGAGGTAGAAATCGCTGGCCCGGTCTGGAGAATACGGTGGGTGCGGAAACAATTTGTGCAATTTGGCCAAGGTAGCCAACGACTTGTGACACGGTGCAGTGTCTTGTTGGAAGAGAATTTTTTTGCTGTTCAAATGGGATCGTTTTCTTGCAATTTCCTCCTTCCTTCATGGCACCAATGAAGCCATGTAGTGTTCGCTGTTGGTCCGTTTGCCTTCCTCAAGATGGTCGATGAATAAAATTCCGTGCGCATCCCAAAATACGGATGTCATAACCTTGCAAGCCGACCTTTGTGTTTTTTGACGTTTTGGTCGTGGTTCACCGACTGTTGTCCACTCCGCTGACTGCCAATTTAACTCTGGAGCTTAGTGGTGGATTCATGTTTCATCCGTTGTGATATATCGATGCAAAAAGTCCTGCGTTTTCTAACGAAACAGCTCTCAGAATCATCGATACGTTGTTGTTTTATGTTCATTGTGAGCAAACGCGGCACCCAGCTTTTTCGTAGACAAGAGTTCATGCAAAATAGTGTACAAACGGCCTTCTGATATCTTTAAGGTGTCAGCTATCTCATGCAACTTCATTTTGCGGCTTTTCAAAACGATTTTGTGTACTTTTTGACATTTTCAGGTGTAATCACCTCAAATGGACTTCAAAGTCCACCACCACCGACAAATAGTTGTTTTTGATGGAGCAGAGTACCTGTAACACTTTTCAAGCCACGGTTCTCTTCTCCCAAAAGCACACGAAATTCTGTTTTTTTCATTGTTTTAAAAATCGAAAAATGTAGCGTCATGTCATGAAAATCATCTGAATGCTTGTACTCCCTTAAAATTATACGGATTTCTTGTTAGTGGCGCCTGTTACTGTTTGCTGACGAAAGTCGTGTTCCCTAGCAACACAATTTTTGGATACCTACCAACACATTCACTGAAATTCGGTATTTCGTATTGCAAAACGGTCAGAATCATCATTACTTGCTTATATTCATCCGATTAATATTTTGCATCAGATGTACTTCTCTTACGCACAAACGTGTGAACAGGGTGTTCAAGCTTTCTTTAAAATAACTCTTTTTGAGGTTCAAGGCTTGAAGTGGTCAAGAATGGCAATAACGTGGAAAGCGATTTCTAAATGATTGCCCCTTCTGGAGATGAATGAATAATTGAATATTTAATTCAATTTGTTTTTCAAACCGCCTTTTTGATCTCAAGATGAATAGATTGTACAGATGAATTGTACTTAACATTATTCTCTTCAGATGAATAATTTTACTGTCGTCACATGTCCTTTGCCTCTTGACCTCAGGCCGTTTTCGATCGAGCGTGAAATGTGCTATCCTGTTTCATCCCCCAGAAAATGTTGTTGTTTTTTTTTAAATCTGTTTATTGATCTCCTTAAAGTAGAATAACCGGGTCAGTTATCACATTGAGAACATCCGTACCTATCTCTGAATCCTTCCATTCAATCAACTGGAATGAGATCACCAGTCGAAAGAGGCCGTTCGACATTTCGGCGCGAATTTTTATGTCTCAAATGTGACCTTGATCAGAAGAGTGATTTCGCTTTTGGCAGAGAACTTTAAGCTGGAATCTCAAGTGAAACTGTCCTCGTTCAAACCTGCCCGCGAAAGCAAAAAACTGTGAAAACTCTATCGGTCACATCAATGGTGATTATTTTTTGGTTTAATTTTATGGTAATGTCACATGACGTTTCCGACACAACCAGCGATTGATTTCTCTTTCCTCTGAACGTCCTTGAACGATAATAACACAGATGATGCCTTATCTGAGCACGGACTGTTTAATTTCCTGATGGCGGCAGCCCTTTGAGCTGTGCAAAGGTTTCTTACGCCTTCGACTTTTCCGTGTCACAAGATACCATCAGTCCAGAAGTCTGACACCCTCGCAAAGAATGTCTCCCTACCCCGACGAGTCATGATATTTTTGGAAATTTTGTTCATAATTAAATTGCTTATCCGATCAACCTTCATTATCTGGGAGGAGATAGACACCCAGCTGGATATGCAAAACCGTCAATGTAACCGTCAGTTTCGGCGTGACGCCTTTGATCTTGTGTCCCCGAAGGTGTCTGTCTCTGAGCAGGAACTAGTCCCGGGGTAGCAAACCGTTTCCAATTGGAATTCCAAAATTATCACAGTCGCACGGTGAAGTGATGCGAATCGGTTCCGCATACACTGCAAAGTTCGCCTAGTTCTAGATAAAATTACCTGAGATTGGATAAAAAACGGCAAAAAAAATTTTTGCTACCGTTGACGTTTTCGCTAGAATCAGTGACCCAAGCGTAAGGCAAATTCAGTTCTACCGGGGCGGTTGCGGTGAGTGAATCTGCGAATCCACGTTTTGACGGTTTCCAAGTGTTTGTGTTTTTTTACTCGCGAATTCGATCTCCGTTGTGCGACAGATAGACGCAGCAAAAACGGGAAAGTGGTAAGTTTGCAATGCACTTATCTGTGTCTGAATGTGAATGTTGTCGCAATGGACGAATTGGAATGCTCAATTGGGCAATTGCATAAGCACATGCGTTTTTTTGTCTCTTCAAAGTGAGAAATGTGTGGTGTCATAAGCCGATCATCGTGTGATCTCATGAGATATTTTTTGCGTGCCAAAGTGACTTAAAACCGATTACTACTCGTATGTGGCCTTTAGAAAGCAAGTAATTATGCCGCACTTGTTTGCACGAGTTTTGGAAGTGATTTATTTTGTGCATTGAATTGACATGCGTGTGAACAAGATCACACGTGCGCCCATCGGACATGCAACGCTAACACTGCGCACACAAGTTGAAGGTTTATTTCGTCTGAGATAAAAGTGACTTATATGACACAATTTTAAGTGAATTTGAGACGAATGGGCTTGACAACGATCGGCTATAGGATCGGAAAACCTACTCACTTGACAATAAAAATTTGGTTAGAAAACTTTTCAAAAACCCACAATTCGTTCCATGTTTTGTTAAAGGGCATTTTTCATTCAAGGAAGCTGTTCCCCTTACATATATCGTCTATGTCGTTCTCCTCAATTTCTGGCCACAAGTAGGTCCGTAATCATTTCGCAATGGAAAGCACGACGACAAGTCAATGTTGACGGCTCCACAGAAAGAGCTGAGTAAGCATGTTTTCACATATCCTACACACGCGGTTTGGTAAAATGTGCACACAATTCTACCGAATGTGGACACATTTCATAGACCCAAAAAAAAATATGGAAGTGTGCGAAATGCAATAATCGTTACGCGCTGTTCAATTGTGTGCCTTGCCATGATTGAATTTATCAAACACTAAAAGAAAGAAATACCAAATTAAGTTGGGCAAAAGCACTTGACGTAAGCCCTTTACATCGTGCATGCACCTCCCGTTAAACCCTTTCTGGCGACAGCAGAGACGTCTGCTGTGGCTGTAACCACCAGTAAGCTCATTCGCGTTTAAGTATACAGAAGCGTTAGGCTTCACTCTAAGTCAATTATGAGACCCTTTTACATGGCCGCGGCTTGCGCAACGTGCCTTCAAATCAACTCAATAATAGAATTATTCACTGTGTTTACTTGTTAGTGTTGTTACAAACGGTTCAAAAGCAAGGAATCAATCACGATTCACTAAGACCTACTAGAGGGTATTCTTTTAGGGCTATATAACTTTAAAATGGAATTGATTTGTTGATTCTTGTTAAATTGACGCGAATCTTTCTACATTCGAAATATTGTCTCTGGCATTGTAATTAAAATACAATTTCTGGCGTAAGTCCGTCACGGCTCGGAGGCAATCTAATCTGAAGGTCCGCCTTTCGTTGCCTTTTTCTAATATCTGTGGTCGTCTATCGGCAACAACGCGGCGAATGTTTTCCTCTAAATAGTCAATCGTCCTGGGCTTAGCGGTGTTCATTAGCGACTTCATATATGCACACAGAAAATAGTTAAGTTGTATTAAATGGCACAAACTTGGAGGCGAATTCACGGTTCATTACCGTAAAACTATGCAGTCTCGGGCCAATTTCGTAAACTTTGAAAGTGCTGTTCAGGCGTCAGCTTATTCATGGTGAAATGGTAAACCAAACTGAAAATAGATCACTTGACAACTGACAAAATGCCCGTTTAAGTAAGATCAATATTACCATCTCTAAGCTCAATACCACACAACACAAGCTTGCCTAAGACACGCCAAACCGACAGATCAGCAAAACTCCTGTATTGGCTCTTGGTGCACTCGTTCTTTATTATTACTCGAAGTGCCTGTGTGATCGCCGTGGCGTAGTAGTAAGTGCATCGACCTCCACGCAGAAAGTCTAGGTTCGATTCCCGTACGGAACAACCCGCATTTCTTCACGGCACTACCTCTTTCGAGTTGCTGACAACACCCAAAGAGTATTCTTCTTCTCAAATCTCGCCGTTCGGAGCGGCAAAAAAACTGTAGGTCCCTTCTACTCGTGAGAGAACAGTAGCACGCACAACGCGAGTAGTTGTTGCAGAAGCTAGGCCCTTATCCCTTGTGGGCTGTAGTGCCACTCAATTATTAATTATTATGTGCCTGATTGTCTTGTATCCTTGAATTGATGTGACTGGTGTGCAAAATATTCCCTGAACATTCCTGAAGTTTCCCCCTTATGCACATTTTGGTGAATTTCGAAAGTTTTTCGATTTCTAAGCTAAAAGCCAAGGTCTCAAATTATTAACTAGACTTTCGTTAATTTTGCATCTTTCAACGGCTCCACCTGTATCTACTCGTAGTTGCAAGCAGTTGTTTATGCAAGACAACGCTGCAGGCTTGCTCCATTCTTGAAAACACAAGTTGACAAGTACAGCACTAATGGTTGCCGAAGTAGTTTTAAGTGATCCGTAGCACAACCTATTTTTTTAACTTGCAACAAAACGTTACCGACCTGCTCTGAAACGAATGGCTACACTCCTTCAATTTTTTCCATCATTCCCATCATCACTTAGCAGCATTTAATGACAACAACGAGTATGATTAATCCTCCTCCATTGCTGATCGTTCATCGCAAGAAATGACTTTCAACTTCAACTCGCTGTGTGTGCATACGAATCGCTTCCACTATTCACACCGCCAATCGAGTTTCACTTCGGCAAACATCTCCTGCACAACTTCAGATGCAAATTAGTTGCAATTCTTGACACACCTCACCACCTCGTCAAATACGCAGATATCCCCTCCAACCTCCAACCCGCAACGAGCGTCAGACAGTGCCCGCTCGTGCACTTGGGCGTATGTGAATTAATTTCTGCAATTATTAGAAGATTGAGCGATTAATTAATCCATCCAGCGTGAGTGTATGTGGAAATTGTGTTGATGGCATGAGATTTACCGGCCGACGACAGCGGTAGGTAATTCATCCACATGGTCATTGCATGCCAGGGCGTGAAGCGATGGTCGGGCTATTGGTAATAATAGTTGCTTCCCGTTTGTTTTGTGTTTGTGTGAATGCCAGAGGAAGTGCACCTCCCATGCCAGTTGCTCACAGTGGAGGAAGGACTGGTGTTCGAGACAGGGTGTGACATTTACAAGGACGTCTACTGCGAAATTTCTAATAATGCTTTTGTTTAATGAATATGAATGAGCAGCGTACTCAGATGCTTTGAGGCTTTGAAAATAATGATGAGTTAAGGAATTAGATTTTTTACGAGCTGGGATTGGAAGAAGAATGAAGTGGAAATTAACTTAAGAAAATCTATAAGCTGAGAGCCGCAGTGGACTCAGCACCGTTGGAGTCTTGATGGGTTGGGTGCAATTAACAACGTTGCCCAACCAATTACCTCTGAACCTTGTGCTAAGGGAGTCTTAAGTTTGGGATGCGTTGTTCAGCATTGTGTGAGGACATTGGGGAAGAGATCTGCTTGCAGTCCTTTCTAAACATTCCAAACTTCTACTTTCCCGAAAACAGGAGCACAGCATCAAAACAATTTGTTGGCAACTGTTTACTGTTTAATACTTGTATATCAAATTGATTTCAGTTCTTGTCTCACATACGGTGCCATCTCAACCAATTTTAACCTCTTTCCCGCTGTCAGCATACCTATGATTCACATATTCTTTAGGACTGTCAAGACAGGGGTCATTTGAGCTTGAGCTCAAGGACTCAGAGATTGACAAAAGTGATGATATTCTTGTTCCGAAATCCTTGACAAAATCAAATCATTTTCTGTTTCCTCAATAATGATGATGAAAATAGCACACGACACCGGATCGCAGTGTCTAACAACTTTTTCGATATTGTAGGACGGTTTTCACGGCACCACCTATTCCGAGTTCTTGACAACACTCAAAGAGTACCAATTGTCTTTGAAAAGCTTCTCGAATCTCGCCGTTCGGAATCGGCAGGAACTGTAGGTCCCTCTACTCGTGAGAGAACAGCTGCACGCACAACACGAGGAGTTGATGCAGAAGCTAGGCTTAGGTCCCTTATGGGTTGTGGTCAATTATTGTTAGTAGAACTGAATGAGTTCGGTAGACACCTTGAAGGAGCAACGAGAGTTCTCCATTGACATTCTACACTATCTGACGCTCGCGCTGTCATATGCGAGCTTAAAATCGACAAAAGAGGTGGTGGGCGTCGATTTGTGTGTCTTTTTTTTAGGATTTGCCGTGAACAGTTATGGACTGTCCTGGCCTTAAATGACACTGAAAAGAACGCAGTAGTTCATACAAAACGCCAAAGTGGGTCTTATACGCAATGTGGAGCAGACTAACCTCTCCGGTAAATGAGTCAATCAAAGAGGTCGTCATTCTTGCGGACGAGACAAGCGACAAACTAGATTCCACTCGTTGGGTACGTTACATCATACATTGAAAATATGCTGTTTTGAGCTCATCGCTCGAGCAGCTTTGTTTGAGTTGAAACTCGATTGTGCTATCTTCATTTCATAATTACTTTCATTATCATGTCAAGAGCGGAACTCTTTTCGTAAGAAACCCCTTTCATAAAACATACTGTCTAAACTACACAAAATGTAATTTCTTTAAAGTAAACACTTCTATCTTAGACATTCGTCTCTAAACATTCACCACTGGATATATTAAACGCATTAAGCGCAAAAAATAGTTTCGAAACTTCATATTCGTATTTGAAAACTAACCAATTAACCGAAAAACTATTTTAAATATGGCTCTATTTCCTCTTAAGCTCAAGAAGCAAATGGTTTGTGACTTGGATATGAAATTAAAAAGTCGCGGTAAAGCTTAACAAAAGCTTCGTACACTGAAAAAAATTCACAATATGTGTGCAAATAGAGAGGAGACTGAATAGACATTGGTTCTCGGGTTTTCTTTTCTTTATTTGGCTGTAATGTATTTAGAGCCAAATTTCAATGTTATTTGTATAGGGTGGAGGTGATCAAGATTGTATATAGAATAAATGAATATTAAATGTTAATATACTAATTAAGTGATTGAATCGATATTCCTTTGAGAATTTAGACAGCTCGACAGACATTTTATGCAAACGAAAGTGTGTGCTTTCACACATTCAGATAGATGGCGCTGCACTTTGCATCGTTGATACATTCGATTTCTTATGCATTTGTGGGTTCACCAGGTTGTAAGGGAAGATTCTTGAGTTATTTTACAATATTAAAAAATATATCTCCAAATTTGTATGGAGAAAATAAAGCAATACTTTAACTTATTGCAATAAACTTCTAAGGAACATTAAAATTAAGATGTAGATCATTAAATCATCCTAAAGGACTAGTGGTAGAGGGGCTCATAACGTTCTGAGATTGAAGCAAAATTAAAAAGCGCGGTTGAAATCCAGGTCACTTCTCTTCGCTTGGTTAATCGAAAGCCTCTCCAGAATGCTGGCATGTCCTTAATAGGCCCTATGTCATGCACTTGAGTAAGGGATTCGCATTGCACATTCAAGTGCTGCAGCTTCCCTGAAAAAAATCCAATGGAAAACGTTTAAAGGATTGTGGAAAAATAGTCAACAAATTTTGACCGTTTGATTGAATTGAGGAAGGATGCAATATGACAGATCCAGTGTTTAAGGCAAGGTTTGAGCGGATTGGAATAATAGAAACGAAAGCAATAAATAAATCCGCGACGTAGTGGGAATGGCTCATTCTACGCCATCAGGCTCCATTACTGAATACATAGATTCAGAAGCCTACCTCTAGGAAGTTCTAACTGTCAAGAAATATATTTTCAAACTCGCCCTTCGGTATCGGCATTGAACTCTAGGCCGCCTCCGTTCGTATTCCGTCATTTGAAGCCTCCAGCACGGAATATTCCCTACATCAATTTGATATAGGGAGCATTGCTCCCTCAAACTTTGTGTCGTGTGTTCAAGGTTTATTTCGAGAGGTGAGTAGATAGGACAGCCCTTCAAGTTCAAGTTGAAGTCACTTCCACTCCGTTCTATCTTATCGCGCTATGCGCCAACACGACATTAGTCATGTTGTCTTCACACAGACACTTGCTGCATGTGATTCATCTATCATTTGCGTAAATCATGATAGGCATATAATGGACAGCCATTAGAAATGGCTCTCGCATTTGTTCGTATTAATGGCACCTGAGGTATGTGAGCACGTGGTGATTATCTGTGAAAGAATTTTTTTGTATCCACACGCCACTGGCCTAAATAAAACCACACTGAGCAGTCCAGGATAACAATTTCAGAAGCTTGAAGATCCGAAATTGAAAGCGTCCTTGTGTCGATCTTATCGCAAAGCAGGTGACCCTTCATTCATATGCGAAGAATATCTTATCTCAAGTCGTGCACAACCACCTAGACAATGTACTCGAAAGTCATTGACGTAGAACAGAATGAAATCAAGCAACGACGTGTGTGGACACTTAGCAAGCAGTATTTCTCTTAAGGTGACAAATTCGAATGACGCATCTGCGAGATGAACCAGGCGCCATAAATAAATTCGATTTGATGGCACACATTGCGCAAGAACAACTTAGATCAACACTCGGTTAATTGTTCTACACAATTAGATGAAATTCAAAGCACTTGCCGATACATAGATGACTTCCAATCGTTCAGAATGCAGTTCTGTTTGCATTCAAACTCGCCAAACGACCTGCTTGACAGTCAAGACAATTGAGTGACATTCCTGTAAGCGCAGATACGGCTGCGATAAGAAGTGCGACGAACACGTTCTCAAGTTCGGATTGTGAGACTTTGTAGTCGAGGTTCGCCACGTTTTCTTCACGTTTTCACGTTTTGCTCCAATTTAAATTGTTGCGCTTTTGATAAGTTAATTGAACAATTTTCTCTGTTTAGAATTTTGTTGGATTGCGTTTCTACTGGATGTACATTCAATCTGAGGCGGCGTATTTCGGAGATCTTCAGAATTTTTAGATCATTGAACATTGTGTTTCTTATCCAGGTTATTATAGGAATTGTAGGCATGACGTTAGGCATTAGGACTAAAGCGAAAAATCACAAAAATGAACTTCTGGCAATAAGACGAAATATTTTATAAAGACGTTTTGACTTATTTCGTTTTCGAAATAGTGATCAAAGTGAATTTAAGATACATATACGTGTACTATAGATGAAATTCTATGTTTTTGTCCGCAGATTTTGTATGAGTGTGACCCAGATAGTTTTGATAGTAGGTTTACGAACTACACGTCTTGTCGCCATGTAACCTTCTAGGTTCGAAACTTTGTCTGGATGTTAAGGAAGAGAATCTTAAGTTGGCAACACTGTTTTAACGGGTGACCATTTGGTCTTCTGTTAAGTGATTTTTTTACCTTGGTTTGGAATGAGTTTTCTTGTAGGATTGACCGGGCTGGCTCAATTTTAAAGCAGTTTGGCGTGGTGTGGTGGTGGTGGTTTTTAACTCAGTGTTTGTCCCAACTCTTACCTATGGTCATGATTTTTGGGCAATGACCGAGGGAATAACATCGCAAATACAAGCTGCTGAGATGAGATGCCGTTCTGGGAGTTCCTCGCTGGAAAAGACTGAGAAGCACGATGGTGCGGAGGGAACTCGTTGTTGAGGAGCTACTTCTTCGGACGGAAAGGGCTTTATTTAGTTGGTTTGGCCACATGGTACGGGTGCCCCTTTCATCACGACATCCGAGGCGTGCCTTAAATGCAATTCCATCAGAAAGGTGACTTCTCGGCAGACCCAGGACAAGGCAGAGTCAGGATCAAGTCCATAAACTCGCCTGGTTGAACTTGGGAATAGCTCCTGGTGAGTGAGAGTCGATGGCGGAGGATCGAGCGTCCTTGTGCGTGCATTATCCCCGCGGGTTAAAGGAGATGATGACGATGGCTAGGAATGTATGAACTCAGCAACACCTAGCAAAGCGTAGATTTGATGAACACCACACCGTTGAGACGCCGTTGCACCCACAAAAACTGAGTGTTTGGAGTTCTTTATGGGTTGGTGGAATAAATGGTCGTTCTTCTTATAAAACTGTACTGAACAAAACGTTTCAGTCAGTGGTGACCGCTATAAAGCTGATGATTACTGACTGTTTCGTTCATCAATTGAAAAACCACGATGTGCAAGGAGCTTTGATTTCAACAAGATGGCGCAACATGTCACACAGCCCTTGACATATTGATGGAAACGGTTGGTAACCGCATAGTTTCAAGTTACAATCCGGTGAATCGGCCTCCAAGATCGTGCGACTTAACGCCGCTTGACTATTTTCTGTGAGGATATGTGAAGTTGCTAGTCTACACCGATAAGCCTGAAGCGATTGACCACTCGGAGGACAACATTCGCCGCATAGTTGTCGATATACGACCACAAATTTTGAAAAAAAACCATCGAAAGTTAGACCACCAGATAAGACCATGACCGAGATAGACGTGGCGGTCGTATGACAAAAATAAATAAGGCTAGAGGATGTTAGATCCACTTTGGTTGTCTCAGCTTCAATGCAAGCACACACCTAAATGGCGGCACGAAACAACATGTCCAGCATTTTGTGAGTGCGCCTCTAGTGTCCATTTGTCAGCTTGTAGTGTCCATATGTCCACATCATGTGTTATTACCTCTTATTTTTTTTATTAAAAGCCTTGAAGAAATTCGTACAGGCCGTCATGAAACGCCCAAACTTGTAATTGATTTTTTTAGCTGCTTGACGGGTTTCGTTTTCAAACGTCTCAAGATCCTATCCTAAATTCTATCCTATATTTGGAAATTCATAAATGAGGATCTCTACAAATGACTTGGGTCGATATCAACTGAATGCGCTAGTATATTCACATGTTCCAAAGATAGAGTTCTTCGAACTCGATTCGCAGAAGAGTTTTGAAAACGAAATTGAAGTCACGGCGCTATAGGAAGGGCGTATGTGTAGTTTGTGTGAAAATAAAACCCAACGTTGTGTACCTATTCTGATCTGCATAGTCACACGTACATACCTACGACAGATTCATTATCACAACACACGAAATTTAAACCGAATTCAACGACGTAGTACATTCCTCCGCAAATCAGTTCAGCTTAATTCCCCATCTAATTCAACAATTGTTTCGCCAACTATCAGATGAACGTCGGTTGAATATCACAGCCAACATCCTCAGTCGCCACTCCGGTGGCGTAGGCACATGTATCTACGTACAAAACACCTCGTGTCACTTAAAAGAAATTGCCTTTACCATGATGGACAACGATCACGAGAGAATAACTGCCAAAAAAAATTTGGCAAAAAACAGTCTTAAACGATTTGTTCCTATCGTAAACGATGCCCAGCAGCATACACCGCAACGTAAATAAGCACACATCCATACAAACATACGTATGTACCTAAGCACATGGCAAACGTAAGCATTTCGCACTCAATTCACTAACGAATGTGCAGAAAAAAACGTACAAAAGTTGAAAGAGTACGAAAAAATTAAAAGGCAAGAGAACAAAAAAAAAATTGCAAGCACGCGGTTCGGGATCGTGTTCCATTGAAAACTTCGTCGTTCTCTCAAAACTACGACGCAATATGCAGCGAACTGATCATCTTACCCCACCATGACCCCCTCATAACAAAGTTCGCATTCCCTAAGGATCCTGTGATCCGATGACGACGACAAAAGATGAAAGTTGCGAAGGTCGCTTTTATGTTGTGTGTTCATTGGGTTTTTTGTTTTTTTCATCGGTACGTTTCTTTTTTGTTTTGATCTCCCTCTTCCACAGTGGCTGCTCTTAAGTTTTGGTTGATTTTCGTTATGTTCATTGAGCGGGCTTTCATTGGACATCCACTTCTCAGTTTTGGGACGTAAAAACTGATCGAAATTTGTGATGTCTTTCGGTTCAAGAATTTTAAAAAATTAATACCGCGTGCCCCAAAATGTTCTTGAATTTAAGGCTTCCAATTTTGAAAAAAATCGAAGTGGCTCAATGTTCAGAAAACCATATTTTTGAGAAGATTTGCCAAAAAATTGCTTCATTCGAAAAAAATGCTTTTGGCATCTATGCCGGTTCAAAAATTGTCAAAAAATCCGACTTGACATCCGTCTGCTCCCGTGACAAATTTTGTTCCAAATCCAATATCAATGCTCAGATAAAAATGTGCTCGTATGTCTGTACCAAAATCTTCTTTTCAGGTTTCAGATTTAGGGCAAAGGAGTTCCATAAACTGTTGTTAGAGTATGATCAAAATTTCATCCAAAACTATTCAAAAACTCCTGAAAACTGATCAAAATTTATCACAAATTTGAAACATGCAGTGTTTGCTTTTATGGCAAGCGTTGACTTTTGTTTTGTTTTTGCAAAAAAATTCTCACTTTAAGTGCGCATCTGTGTGAATGAATGGTTCGATCAAAGGTTGATGGAATTGATGTGCGAGGCGTTCGTCGTACTACAAAGCAATCAATTCTTCGCCACCATCGCCACCCGTCTGATCACATCCATTGAATAGCGGCAGTGCGACGATTAATTTAAATTCCATTTCCATTCAACTGTAATTGAACTTTTGATTGACAAAAGTCGTTTTTTTTCTCCCCTTCAATTCGCCGATCATTGAAGTTCAAACATGCATCACAGCGCTGAGTAGTGTTTCGCACGAAAAATAACGTCTGAAGAAATCAAACCAAAACCCTATCACGTGCTGTGACGCCTGCGAGTTGCGCGAAGAGGTGTGGTGGACCGCGTGATTCCACGACGTAGTTCCAAAAATACTTGCAAATGTTTAGCACTTTGGATTATTAATAGGTTGGCCCAAAAAAAAACAAAAATGTTGCCAAATCCGAAATTCGTCCGACGGGGAAGCGCACAGGCTTTTGTCAATTGTTACCTTGACGCAGGTGTGCAAGATGGTGAGTCATGAAGTTACAGCCACTGAACGTCGGCGCATGGGAAGGTTATGAGGTGGAGTTAAGTCGGCAGATGTTATGGTTTAATTGCCTAGGGAATGACTAGAGGAAACGCAAAGCGAACAATAGAAAGGTAAACATTCGAGTACTTGCGACCGCAGATTCAATGGACAGAGTACATTGCCCCAAATGTTTTTATTTTGGACCGGTTTGCTTTGGAACAGAAATAAGGAAAGTTGTGAGGAAATTGCGTCTTAGCCGGTTGACACTTGGCTTGGACGATTGACTGTGGATCGCGGTAATTACGCATTCAATGGTTGTACATGGTTTGGGAATAATTGGTGAAGGATATCTGTTAAGAGGGTCATAAATGTAATTGAGCTTGTGTCGGCTTTGGTTTTGATTTAAGAGATCACACGCAAACCGAATTATTAGGTCGTTTAATGGAAGTGTGGAGGATCAACAGATTCACTGTCAGAAATTCCCAATTCAGATGTATAATGCTCAACTTCCACCACACGATTAGAGTAAGAAGAATTTAGACCTAAATAAAAACTGCGTCTTCTAGTTCCAAACTCTATGTGAAAACTAGTTGACCGATATGGGAAACGATTTAAGCCAAAAAAATGGAAAGCTAAATGTTTGGGTACTTTTGGACACATATTGACACCTAGCCCATGCAGTCCCTTAAGAACATATAATCAATGAGAGTTGGCTGTTTACCTACTGAGAAGCCTGACACTTATGTTATTGAGTTTTTCTGTCAAAAGGGTTCTTCAGGTTAATTCAGTAACTCTATATCTGCAGCAAAAGAGACTTAATATAATCCAAATAGAGTTTGCCGAATTCTATGATTATCTTACTCTTACGTCGACATTCTTAGAACTGGCAGAAACACGAAGGACTATATCCTCAATCAATGAACCTCTTCTCCGACACTATGTCTTTTCATTTTCTTGATTTTGATTCACTGACGACAGTCCAGTATAGACCTGGCCCCCAACCAACAAGCCTCATCAACTGACACGACTTTAAACCTCTCCAAAAACCACCAACGCAGAACTTTTCTCTCGAAAGACCTCTTTTCATGTGCCCTTGAAATTTTCCAGGCATTTCCGCCAAAGAACAGTGCAAGGATGATCAAGGAACTATCAAACGTTAGCTCGGTCCTTCGAAAGAAGGCTCCACTACTCAATTGCTCCTTGAGCACAAAGAGTTGCATGGTACAGATGCTATTCGTACCGTTTATTTGGGGCCGAAGGCGGAGGCAGTCCTTTAGTACCTCGAGGTTGTAGCTTCCTATATTGACCGTCTGACCGAGTCGTCGTGCGTCCTGACTTGATGACAGCACATACTGCATTTCGCCCGCCGTTTCACCGTTTAAACCATTTTGACCGTATGCGCTTCAATACTAGCAAACACCTCATCCACTGCTCCCTGTGTTCGTCCAATCACGTGAGTGTCGTCCGCATAAGCTAGCAGTTGAACGGACTTTTGGAAGATTCTGCCTCTGGTGTTAACTTGGGAGTTACACACGTTCTTCGTAAAATTGATATTAAATAAAAAAAAGTTGCATACAGCGAGTAGCCTTGTTAAGCTCTTTTGACATTGAAGATCTAGATGAGTTCGGATCCACCTTGATGAAACGGCGAGAATTCTACGTCGTTGAGTAGCTCGTCTCTATTCTCGCTGTCATATGCGGCCTTGAAATGGGCAAATATATGGCGAGTGCCGATATGCTTCTCTTAGATTTTTTTTTCAGGCCCTTTGGTGGTTGGAAGATTTGGTCAGTGGTGAACTTTTCTGGCCTGAAACTGCATTGATGACAAATTGTTTCAGGCACTCAGATAAGCGACAAAAAAGATCTTTTATGCAATGCTTGGGAGACTTATCCACCAGAAGTGGGCACAGTTAAAGGGATCAGGCATGCGCTCCTTTGATCATATTATATCTTGGTGCATACGCTCTATTAGCTCATCCTCAGCTGCCTAAAAAAGCTCCGAAAACAACGCGTCTGCTGCGCAGTTTTATTCAACATTTATCTTGATATCGCTATTTTGACTGCATTGAAATCGGGTGGATGGAATTCTGTTCTATCATTGTTCTTGTATGGAGTGAAACATTTTACCTGGCAGCAATATTAGTACAACAGTCTTCAGAAATGATTTTTTGAATTGACTGCGACTCTATTACCAGTTCCCCCACATTGTGCCAACAGGCTTCTGACCGAACTTTATACCCGTTGGATATTTGATTCCCTTCTTTTAAGTTAGTAGAGCTCATGAACCGCTCTCGTCCTTCTCTTCAGCATTGCAGCATATTACTACTAGTTTTGTTGAATGTCCCTGACCGCATTAGTTGTGTGGTTTATAAGTAACGAGAATTTTATAAAAATTTGTGTTTTTTAGAGGTAGATAACTTTAAGTTGGCAACACTATTTTAACAGGTGGACATTTTGTCTGCTGCCAAGTGAACAACGCTTTCGAATTGTGAAAATTTGACCCAAAACAAGATTGCCATTGATCCCAAGTTTTTTGTGTGGTGTTGAGGCTTGGCTTAAAGGGTACGTCAATAAACAAAGCTGCCGATTTGGGAGTAATGATAATCGTCAAGTGTATGCTGTAAATCCGTAACATCCGGTGACATTAAAGTTATAGATGGGTTGATGGAATAATTGGTCCGTACTACTCCTTAAAAAACGATGCTGCCCAAAATGTTTCAGTTAATGGTGGCTGCAATGATTACTGACTTTGTAGTTCATCAATTAAACTATCATGATAGTTTGAAAAAGATGGTGCGACATCTGCGAAAATTTATTTATCGAGAGACTTTTGGTAACAGCGAAGTTTTACCTTACAAGGCCATGAATTGACCTCTAAGATCGCGCGAGTGAACACTGCTTGGCTATTTTCTGTGGGGATATGCGAAGTCCCTGCCGAATGAAGTTGTTGCAGAAGTCCTTTGAATTCCAAGCATTTTATTAAAATGTATTTACTCGTATCAAGGGGTTCACCCCCTTAGTATTTGAAATTATTTAGATGAGCAGGTACAATTGGCAAGGTGTTTGGGATAGAATCCTATATAAACAAAAGTTCCAGAATTCTCAAAATGCCAAAATTCGACTGTCATAGGTGGATGACCTTGGTACGACCTCTGTATGTTTGTGGAATTTAAAAATTCCCACTTTTTATTTTTCATGAATGTTTAAATTTAAATAGGTTTGGAATTTTGGGCACTTTTCGATTTCTGGGTTTCATGATTCCGCAAGTTTTTCTATTTTCAGTATTTTGAAGGAAAGTTTTACTGCTTCGTACTTTTCTCCATTTCCTCTGGGCTCTGATTTAGAGTCCGGTCAGAAATCCTTAGGTTGCACAGCTTGTATCCGCCGAATTCAAACTCCACCAAAGTTTGCAATGACGTCGGCAGAAACGTCTATGTATTCCAGTATCTCAAGTTAATCTTTTCTCAGTATCAATTTCTCGTTTAACATTCCACACTATGACTGAATGAATTTCTTTATAACCTGAACAAAAAAATACCCCCCTTTATTAGCATGACGTTAATTGGATTTGAGAATATTAACTTTTTTTTCGCTCTTTCCTGCATCACTCCAAATATACCGCATTACCTAAGCGCTCGTTGCGCGGGACAAGCCCATCACACTTTTGTTCTCATTCTTATCAGTCATCTGCTCTCAGGTCCGTCTTTTAACGGGCAAGCACTGTCTAGGTAATTAGCTCGTCTTACATAATTGCAATTATTTATGAAATAAATGTGATTCATACGCTTTTTTTTCGCCCGGTGCCCATTTATTTATACAAGCTAGAGAGATCTATTTATTTTAACACACCAGCCACTCTCCAATAGCGTGCACTTTGAATTGGAGTTACGTGACTCAAGTGACCCGCGTGTACATAATTAATTAAGATCGGAAATATTTACTCAGTTAGCAGACATTAGTTCCAGATTGCGCATACCAGTTGATTAAGTGCTTTAATGAAATGGCAATGTATGGCTATAGGGACCTTTTTTTGGGCATTTTTTTGATTTCTTTTCGATTTTTTTCAACAAAATTTAAATCTCGAAAATTTATGTTTTTTTGGAGTGTGATATACAGACACATTCAGATGATCAGATATTTGAACACAAAATAAAAGAAAATCCACCATTTTGGGGTAGTCGGCAGGCAGTAGTCAGGCAGACATACAATTCAAAATATCATGCACCATTGCTTGGAGAAGGATATCAATTTATTTTGTGTGCACAGTTGAAGACAACCGGCGAAAGATTGTGAAGATTGAAAGAACTTTTGGGTCACACCCAGGTCTAGCCTGATCACACTGTCTTTTTAATTGCATACTTGCGAGTGCGGTCATCACGAACCTTTACGATCTCGAAGATTTGAAGGCCAACATTAATATTGGCGATTGGCAAGAAAATTAAACTGAAAATACTGACTATCCCATTGCTACTCTATGGCGCAGATGCTTTAAAAGCGTTGATTTTCTCAAAGGAAAATAAATTTGTGATTTACTTGTCGTGTTGCGTTGGTGCATAGACAAAACAGTAAGCAACTACAAAGCTAATGAAAGCCAAGTCATGTAAGGCCTACAAACAAAGGACAAAGCTTTTATAGACCTGTTGCCTACTGTACTAAACTTGCCCTTTATTTTTTAAGATGTTCAATTTGAACAATTGATACAAAATTTTTTATTCGAAGTATGCTCCATCCCTTGTAATATATTTTTCATTCCTTCGGCCTTCATATATTTTTCATACCGAACTTCAAACGTGGCTTGGAAATAAATTAAGGGTAGTCATCCAGTGAAGACGCACGTCGTGTTTGTGAATAAAACAGAAAGTTTTCTGAAAGTTAAATAAAAATGTATCATTTTGAGAAGAGAATCTATGACAATTACATTTGAAAGTTAAATACTGGTCATATGCTCGCCTCGGGTTCGGTGGCGTAGCTCTATCCGATAACCCATATTTTCAAATACTCTGAGACAAAAATGAGGTTCAATTTGCTTATTGTGCCGAATTATCTTCTTTTAATTATTATTGTTTCACTGTCGTACATTTTTGAGTAACCCCAAAGAAACGGTCATGGTCTTGATGGCCAATTATCGTCACCACGACTTGAGTTTGCAGGCTATTGAATTTCTCGCGACAAACAGTCATTGTTTTGTTGAGTGTGAGGTAAGTGGTACCATCCTGGTGGAAGAACATATCGTCCAGGTCCGTATCCTTAATTTCTGGCTACCAGATGTCTGTTAGCATCTTGCGATAGCGAACACCATTCACGCTCACAGATTTTTGATTGGTCGACTTCATTTTCGGAGAAGTAAGGCCCAGAGGTGTTTTGAATTTTCCAACAGACCGGTTTTGCAAAATTTTGCGCACAATTGTAGATACATGTGGTCGATTATGCGGACCAAAAAAATCACAAAGCGGACAAAATACATTTTGATTTGAAGGCCCTTTTCAACAATCTTAATGCACTCGTCAATTGTGCACTTATCCATGGTTGAGTTTGTCAGGCGTTGAAACAAAGAAATGTAAAATTAAGTTGAAAAGAAAAGAAACGTGTTTGTACCATCCCCTACATCCATTACCCACGTTAAATGTATTTCTCTTCTTAAAATTAAGTTGAACACCTTGACCTCGGTTTTCATCATTATGACAAACAGGGGAGAGTGTCAATTGCTTAGCGTCAATAACCACTTTTGCAACGTCGCCGCTTTAATTTTCCATATTTCATTTCTCCGTAAGGTTTGGCGGTTTACCATTTTGATTTTGATTCCAACAATAGTGGATATGAATCAAATCAACCCGGGCCAAAAGCAACAGTACGTAGGTAAAATAGCTAAAACCTTACGCCACCTGCTGGCTTAGAGAAAGAAATGACAATATAGTGTGTTCTCGTTAAGCTTTTAGAGCGCTGCAGTTGAATCATCGTTTCGAATTGCTTGTCCCAAAGAACCGTTCATGCTATCGGGAGTCTACTGTATTTCTCCTTCTTTTCACACTTCTATGTACAAACTCAAGATGCAATATGAGCATAACAAAATATTTCAAAAACTATCACAGAAATATTTTCAATTTCAATAATCTATCAAGCACGCCGTGGTCGCCGTGACGTTGCGGGTAAGTGTGTCGGTCCACACGCTGAAGGTCTATCAATTCCGGGCGGAATACTTCTCATTGTTGAGTTGCTGACAACACTCAAAGAGTACTAATTGTCTATGAAAAGCTTTTCAAATTTCCCCGTTCGGAGTCGGCAAAAAACGGTTGATCCCTTCTCCTCGTGAGAGAACAGTAGCAAGCACAGCACGAGTAGTTGTTGTAGAAGCTAGACCCTTGTGGGCTCAATTATTATTATTATCAAGCACTCCGTG
Organism: Eristalinus sepulchralis; assembly: GCA_944738645.1. Lineage (NCBI taxonomy): Eukaryota > Metazoa > Arthropoda > Insecta > Diptera > Syrphidae > Eristalinus > Eristalinus sepulchralis. The sequence continues at coordinate 29,778,008 of OX122885.1, read as the reverse complement.
TTTCCCTTACACAGGGTGATATTAAAACATTCAAATTTCACCCATCGACAGTCAATAAATCAAACAAAACACGCAAAAGAAAAATCCCCTCTTCCGTATTTTTTTGGTTTCCGTTAGCCAGTTGTTCTCCCACGCCTCTCACGCTAACGGTCATAAGAAATACCACATCAATCAATATCGCCTAGACTGTCGATGTTTTATGTGAAAATAAAAACAAACGTGCTACAGAGAGATCGTAACTCTTTTATGACTCATAAAATCTGCCAAACACAAATTGATGCAAATTACAGGTATGTAGATTCCATGCCACGAACGTGGGGATAAAGTCCAGCCGCATGGCACATCACCAAATCGCCGCAAAAGTACGACGTCATATCGATTCACCCCTCAAATGCGGATCCGATGCCTAATGTAAACGACTCCTCACGTCTAGGAAAGTTTTCAAAATCAAGCCACGCTGTGTGTGTGTGTGTGGTGGTATCGCCATGTTGCTGGTGTTGCTGTTGAGTGCTGTTGGACAAGTTTAAGACCCTAAAAAAGAAAACAGAAAATCCAAAGACAAACGTAAACAGGAATGAACATGAATGAATTTCAGTGTGATGCTGACGGAAAGAGGGATTGTTCCCTGCGATCAGAACGTGTTTCTTTCCTGCTTGAATTTCATAACAATGTAAGGAAGACATGGGTTCGGGATACAAGAAGCGGTCTCTGTTGGAGATCGTTCTGTAGGCAGAATGAGGAAGGTGCATTACTTACTACATTGTAAGACTGCTGGAAGGTATGCTCCGTTTTTTGACGCCTTTTTTCAGAACAAATACCTTTTCGAGGGGGGAAACAATTTCTCCACCATTTTGTGGTTAATTTCCATTAGCACACTGTCAGTGAGTATTGACTAGTTTTCCCGCCCGATGAGTTTCTTTTTTTTTTCAAAAGACTGTGTACTGGTCGCTCAAAGGAAACAACTTTATTCAGATTATAAAATCGTTATTTCCATAATTTCCCATTCGGTACTTTACCATCTAAATTCAAACTCGGTCTGTCCTTCAGACATACAAATTGCTCCTTTGATGCTCTTCACTTCGCAGAGGACACGACAAACTTCTCAGCCTTATGTAAGCTTCTGCTCCCGTTCTCTCATCTTTGACATTGGTGTGCACGATACTCGTAACTGCATTATCAAATCAAGCGTGATGTGTGAACGTTGTCATTACCAACCAACCCGCAAATTACATCCCACGCCCGCATGAAACTTTCCGCTTTCTGTCATTCATTCTTTGAAAAGTGTTCTACTCGTACACATATCCGAGGAGAACAAGTTTAATGAAAGAGCCTCTTGATAAAACGTAATACATTGTGTGTGCACAATTAATTAGGCGAGCAATGACAATGGGAATGGCTTTAGCGTGCATTTCACTTGAAGTTTGAAAACGGGTGCTAATTATGAAAATTTTCCAAACTATTGTGCGCAGTGGCACAGGAACGTGGGATCCGCGCGTGTGTCATGTACTGCGATAACGATATCAGTGCTCAGATAATAGCTGGATAGAGACGCTAATTGGAAATTATCCACTGGCGCTTTGCAGATATCATACCTACGCGCCCCTGACATTTCTAACGCCTTTTACAGGCGTGATTGATCGACCGCGTGAAAAGTTTATCTGTGTTGGTTCTACCCCTGTGTTTGCGCCTAATCGGGTGAATTGAGTGCTTTAGTACTGCTGAAGGGAAAGTTTGCTAAAGGGATCACATTTGACAGGGTGTGGTAAACAAATGCGGTACATGACAAAGTGTTTGTGAAATTAAAGACATCCAACTGAAAAGATCACTCAATCACGCAGGAGAACAAAATCAGACGTAGGACAAGGGATATGTTCATTCTTATTAAATCTACATACTATCCTTTATTCCTTCTAAATGATTCATTACCTTCAGAATGCAAATATTACATAGAATAGAAATAAGTCCATGCATTGCATCGATTATCACGTCTTTTCTTTTTTCTCTTTTTTAATTTTTTCCAACAAAGCTTAAAATATCGTCTAAAAAATTGCATGACTAAAGATATTTAAAAAAAAAACAGCAACAATGGTTGCTGCAATATACACATGTAATTAATTTGTAACAAACATTGTGTTCATATAAAATGTAGAGTATGACAATGAAGTACAGCTGATCGTTAAGATGATTAAGGACTGCTCGTTGTTTAATCTTGATCCAACCTCTCCAACTGTGTACCTGAAACTCACGCGACATTTTCTATACATAAGTCTTAATACTTAATTTGCAAGTCAACAAAACCTGACGAAACTAAATCCGAAAGAATGAGCCATCACCGAACATGATCGCACCAATGTAACGGTATAAACTTTCAATATATCGCTTATACCTGAGTAAACCTGAACAGAAGATCATTTCTTCTTACTGATCGTCTTTTGATGATATAAACTGAGCACCTGTGTAATATACTCACACGTTGATGGTTTCGTTTTGATTTTTATTTCAATTCAAAAGTAACTACATAACTACTTTATCCAACAGTTTTCTTAGGAGTTATAGCAGGAAAGAAACATGAGTCATAAATACAGAAAGTTGGTCAAGTTCAGCGTTTCTAATTTGTCAGATATATAGTAAAGTTTTCTCTCTACCAACCCGAGCATCAAATATCGATTTTGTCTCTGAATTCATTCACGGTGCGAGGCACAGAACGGAAAGGTTCAATATGCAAATAGTACACATTTATGTTAATATAAAATATTCGTATTCTTACGTTTCACCCCCCATATGTACTTACACACTACAGCCTCGCCCGTACCGACATCACACCCATGAATACGATCTATCCTAAGCAAACTGTTGAGTGAGAGTGAAGGGATTTCCATCAATATTCGTGACCCCACTTACATTCAACTTTATCCGTTTGGTCTCAATTAAAATTTAATGTGTGCAAATTATAAATCTATCCTTAATGCCCGTAACAAGATCTATAAAAATACGTTTTAAGATTTTCACAATTTACAGCCCACAAGGGACCGGGGCTTAGCTTCTAAAAGGTGATTTTTTAAAAGCTATAAAAAAGTTTTTTTAAAAAAACACATAAAATTCAGAAAAATGCATGAAATCTTTATTTTTTTTATTTTTCTTTATTATACGGTCCATATAATTTATTGTTTGAAGATAATTTCATGCAAATGTTGACCTTGACTGCGCCTCAAATGGTCCATCCGCTTAGTCCAATTTTGGTATACTCTTTCCAACATTTCGGCCGGTATCTCACGAATAAATGCTTAAATGTTGTCTTCCAATGCGTCAATTGAATCGGCTTGTCTATATAGACATGGGCTTTAACATAGCCCCACAAAAAATAGTCTAAGGGCGTTAAATCGCACGATCTAGGCGGCCAAATGACCGTCCCGAACGTGAAATAAAATGTTCACCGAACTCGCCTCTCAATAAGTCCATTGTTGCGCGTGCTGTGTGGCATGTGGCACCGTCTTGTTGAAACCACATGTCATGCAAGTCAAGCTCTTGCATTTTGGGCAAAAAAAAGTTGGATATCATCTCACGGTAGCGCTCAACATTCACAGTTACGTTACGATTCGCATCATCTTTGAAAAAGTACGGTCCAATGATGCCACCAGCCCATAAACCGCACCAAACCTTGACTTTGGTGGACTGCATGTACTGGTAGCTTTTGCAATGCTTCTGGCTGATATTCACTCCAAAATCGACAATTCTGCTTATTTATGTACCCATTGAGCCAAAAATGATAAACTGACGATAAAACTGAAGCGCGCGATGAACTTTCTTAACAGAGCACGCATTTTGAAAATAAAATTCAATAATTTGCAAGCGTTGTTCGTTTGTAAGACGATTCATGGTTAAATTATAGACCAAACCGAAAATGTTTGACAGTGAAACAAAACACGAAACGTGCGTCAGCTGTTTAAACCAGTGTTGCCAAGATAATAGCTAAAAAATCACCCTTTATATGGGAGTGTGGCAGACAAGAGGGACAGACGAAGATACTAATCTTAAAATGGTTTTGTTTTTTACTAAATCGTAAGGATGAAACTTTTTTCTTAATTTGATGTCTTGCTAGATATCATGTTTGGTGCAAATGTGACTTAAAATTATGGCTGTCTATGAATGGTAGACTTTCTGGTCAATGAGTCAAAACAGATAGTTTCACAAAAGAAAATCTTATTTACGACTATAAGCATTTGAATTACGTCCTTTTCAAAACTGTAAAAACAATGAAGACAAACTAAGATATTTCTTAACTCTTTACTATAGTCAAGGTATGCTCAAAAATGTCTATACAACTTTAGATGTGTAGTAAAATAACAATAATTTATATGTGAATGGGTAAAAACTTAAAACACATTTTACAGATCCACTGTACGAAGGTATACAACGTTTGAATATTGACTGAAAAATTAACCGATTTGAGAGTTGAATCAGCAATTTCAGTTGCTTTATATATATATTGCATTTCAAAATACTCTGTATTACATCTTGTCAAAAACGGAAAAAGGGGGATCTTTGACTTTCTTTCTACATAGACCAATGTGTGTATGAAAGAGATCTAGAAACTATCGATTTATTTTGGAAATGCTCATTTGAAACATTCAGTAAATACTGTACACGCAAAACTAACTCAATTAAAGACATTTGCTTTGAAAACCAATAGTTTTCTTTGGCCCTTCTTTAAGACACACTAAGGTTATGTTTCGTCGTATCGAAGATATCCACTTTTCAAGCTTTAAACTATTGCTTTATCATCAAGATCATTTTTAGCGACCCATGCGCTTCTCTAGAAGATTTGTGGGAGCAAAGCACGCCTTCGATATCTCCAGATCATTCGATCCTACGCCTCAGACTCTTACTCATTATGAAGTGTGCTCAAAGGGTCTCCTTTTTTATGGTTCGGACTGACAATGCTGAGGTTCCATTCATCGGGCATGTTTCCTCCGACCATAATTTTCAGATGAGTTGCATGCTCCTTAGCAAATCATCGCCTGCGCCTTTAAAAAGCTCGGCGGGTAGGCCGTCAGCTCCCGCAGCCTTGTTGGATTTAAATATGGCAATCCTCACTTCATCCAGGTCGGGTGGACGCAATTGTTGATCTTCATCGTCCCTTTCATTGGGGTTGAAAGGTTCGTTCTGCTTGACAGCGGGATTTGATTCTTCGTCGCCGTTATACAGTCTGCAGAACTGGTTTCTCCACATCCTCAGCCTCGCCTGTGAATTCCACACACGCTAAATATTTAAGTAATTCACAGAGTTTTCTAACAGAAGAGATGGTTGAGGGAAGTAGGACAGAAATCGTCGAATCAAAGAGGAAAGCCATTCACATTTAGGGTAGCGAAATCATCTTTGAATTAATGCAAGTAATTTACAGAGAAAAAACGTCCAAATCAACAAAGCATGCAAGTAAACCTTTGACACGCTACAACAAAGCAAATATTTGCACTTTGGATTCGTCATGTTCTCCTGGAGCAAAGCGAATGTGATTCATAAAATAACATTTCCGCACGCACACACCTATCGAAACCCATTTAAAAAAGTCTAAACCCCCTCAACACAAGTCCAATGTGCAAATAAATCAATCTTCGACACTGAACTTGGCCAAGCAACCACGACGCTGTCTGCAACCCATTTCCACCTCAAAGTGTACAAGTTTCCGAGCTGGCATGGAGTACATAATCTGTGGCAGCTGGAATTTTGCGCGCGTTCGTTTGGGGTACACGTGTTGGTATGCGCTTCTATCCAAATTATCTATAATTGTTGGAAAAAAAAATTGTATTCGCACTCAAATTTACGGCCGAATGACTCCAGAAAAAAAAAAAAACTTTCCATTCCCAAACCGAGGTGCTATCTGTGTTCGCAGCAATGAGCGCGTCTGATTACATGAATGGATACGAAGGCGGTTTCATTCACAAGCAAAAAAAACTGTATCTCACAGATACCAGAAGGTGCACAAATTCAACCGGTTTGGCTTTGAGCTGAAATCGACTGTAAACAGAAGTCAGCTGAGGCGATTTTTGCCCACGCTTACACGTGCTGCAGTCGCATGGGCGAAAATCTCAAAAAAAAAAATTGTTGACCTTTACAGATGAAAACACGAATGCGCGCGCATTCATGTATCCGATGCATGAATCTCAACAAAGGCGTTATGTTCGGCCCCTACAACCTGTGCGCCCCGGTGAACTCCACTTCAGCGCTACCAGCAGCGAACAAGTTAAGACGCAGTAGCAAGCATTTCTCTACCAACACCAGCACCACCGACACCACTACGACTGCTTTTCCAATTGCAAACTAATGCTTCCTTAGAAATTCACTCGAATCTAGACACAACACTGAATTGAAGGAGGGAAAAAAAGTCGCTGTTGCGATACTTTTTTCTCGTGTTTCGTGCACAACACATGCGCAGGCATGTATATAAACACATACATCTAAGCATTTGCGTCTAAACATTGTCTATACGCAAACACAGACAGTGCCGGGGCTGGAGAAACAATTTGAGCGTTGACTAAAACTGCCACCACCGACAAAAAGAAAAAAAGGCGGACAACAAATGTTTAAACAAAATTTGAAATATGGACGGCAGCGACGGACATTCTAAATGCGAAAAGAATCAAGCCCATCTGAACGCCACTGGTACGCACAGGCCGTGCGCAAGCATTCGCTGGAATTGAATACTCAGCCATCAGCAAGCAGGCGGCAGCACCTTCGTTGTATCACATTTACCAACCCGAGATCTCTATGCTTTATGTAGTTTGTACTTCACTGTGTTGGATGTGCGATGGATGAGATATTTTTCTCCAAACGAATCGGCAATGTTGGCATTCTTGCTTTGAACTCCAAACTGTTCGGTTGTTGCACGTTAGCACGAAGCACCGACGATTGCAACGTTTAGATACGAGGAAAATAAAATAAATCATTTGTCACTTGAATTTTTTTATCTTTCTGTTCCACGAACACGTATTTTAGTTGTTGAGCAGATTGATTTCATTGTTTTGTTAGTTGAATTTGGGCGAAGTTTTAGTTACAATTTGAAACTCCCACTGGAGTTTAACTTGAAACGCGATCGTTTGGAAAGTTCTGGAATAGTTTGCACGCATAACAGTCTTTGATCGCGCGCCATTCGAGTTTGAATTTGAATCGGAGTAGTTTAAAGTTCATAGGACGAGGAGTTAAGTTGGATACCATTGATCGTGTTACACACTTCCAATTGGATTGAAGTTCCTGTCAGGATGAGTTTCCACAAGAGTAATTCCAGGACGCCTCTGGCGGCAACAGAGTACACAGTGAGTAACAAAATTTCCTTTCATACAGTGTGCTTAAATTTTTTCCGCCTACCTGTCTGTGTCTCTGTGAATCATATCCCTGTGCTCGTAGACACCGGCAGCGGGGGCTGGCGAAGAGGGAGCGTTCACAGGGGCATTCGAACCTTAATTATAGTTTCGAAGACTCTGTGAGTGTGTTTTAGAAACACTGTTGCGTGATTAAATGTCCTTAAAGGCGAATGTGTATTTTTTTTATGTGAATTTTATACACACACACATTATATTTTTATCTATTTTTTTTTTACTACAATACATTCGTCGCTAGGATACTCGTATTTTGAATGGAATGTTAGGAAGAAACCAACCCCTATGGCCGACGAAGTTTGGTTTAAGTGGTGGCCAGACGAGGTGACGAGTAGCTCTCGATACGTTTGCCGCCGCCTTGCACTGCCTGGTTGGATGGGTTTGCGTGGCTTGCTGCCGCTTGGTTTGGTTGCGAGTTCGCGAGTGGAATTTCCATTCATTGAAACGAACACTCTCAAGTGAAATTGTTCTGTGTAAGCGAATCGGAAGATTCTTTTTTTTTGTTTGGTTCTTTTTGCGGTTGCTCAGCTTATGTTTGGGGACTTTTCAATGATTCTTGGCAGTGTGTGTGGATATGTTTGTTAATTTGAAAAAAGTGTATCCTTGTTGATTCTAGGCACCATCTGCCTTGTGTGGAAAGACAACACAGATTTACATATTTGCCTTCCTAATGAGTCTCGCTTGCGCCTGTTTGATGCTCGCCTGTAAATGTATCGAACGAGTGCGGTGTTTTGCATTAGGTGCAAGAAGGCGTCTGCTCTATATTTAGTCAAAGATGATTCCTATTTGCATATACTGTCATTGTTGTTTGCTTACTGTTTGCACATATTTTCTTTTCTAATTGCTCGGAGAGTACCTTCGACCTCTGGGTATTGCGTCAGAACATTAAATTTATGAACAAAGCGTGCACAAATACTTTTCAACGAGTTTTCTCTCTATTCTTGCTTTTGAATTACATTTTGTGAGCGTAATTGTTTTTTGTAGAATTTCAGTTCGACACGTGAGAACGTGGCATATGAAGTGCAAATATTTATTGCTGCTTGTTGAATACCTGAGCTGCACTGAATGGCAGCACTATGTTCACAAATGTACCTACATAAATGACATCATCATCTACTTCAGACTTTTACGACTTGTATCTTGGAAATGGGCGCGGAAAAAACCTAAAAAATATTTTCATCTTAATTATAACGAACATTTATGATGTGAATTTAATAGCTTTCCCGACTAAAAATAGATTGGGTGCACTTTTCGGATGCATTGTTATTGTTCCTATATGGAATTGAAAATACATATGTACGTCAATACATACACACAAAAAAAACATACATTATATGATAGAAGAAACAGAAAAGAAGAAGCCTTGGAAAAAATTATTTCAATGTCAAAAAATTTCACTTTAGTAAACTCACTGTTTTCAGACTCTTGTCTTTTGAAATCAATAAATTATATAAAATAAAGTAAGCTGCGGTAGTGAACTAAATTTGTGCAAAAAAAAAGTGTTGACATATCACCAGTCTTTAACTGATTACTTCAAAAAAACAGGAAAACAAAAAAAACACAGAACTCTCCACGTGGTGGGTAAATGCGTCAACTCCCACGCAGCAGGTCCTAGGTTCAATTGGAAAACACAAATTTCAATTCACGGCACCATCTTTTCCAACTTATAAACACTTTTTTTTCTTTTTCAATAAATCAAGATGAAATTTCTAAAAAAAAAATGCAAAGGGATCTGACATTTGTTAATAGGACTACTAGTTTGCTTTAACTATTAGTTCTGCCTTGTTTACATTTAAACTCTAATTAAAGAAAATACAATTTCTTTAAGAAATTAAATAACAGGTGGCGACAACGTACAGTTATGAAGCTCTTAAATGTTTTGACAAAATCATTCAAAATAAGCAGCTTACTCAAAAAAGGTAGATCATTGGGCGCCAAATAAATTACGGGAAAAAAATTAAATTGACGAAACGCTGCTGAGCGAACCATTTTTGAAGCGATTTACTAAAGGGGTTGAAAAAAGATAAAATAGGAGAGATCATTGTCAAAGGCCAGTGATCTACTACAAACTACTTTAAAGCTTGGATCGACGGCAAACAAGGTTGTTGGGTGTTTGGTGGGATTGAAAGGGTATTGTATATTAGGATCTTCTAGAAGTCGTCGCCATGGCATAGTGGGAAAGTACGTCGACCCACACGGAGAAGGTCTAGGTTCGACTCCGGGCGGGACACCTCGCATTTTTTCACGGCACCACATCTTTCGAGTTGCTGACAGCACTCAAAGAGTATCAATTGTCTTAGAAAAGATTCTCAAATCTCGCCGTTTGAAGCCGGCTCATGAGAGAACAGTAGCACGCACAACACGGCCCTTTTGGGCTGTAGTGCCACTCAATTATTATTATTAGAACGTGGCGAAACTGTAAAATCCGTGTACCACCAACCATTTGACTTTAACAATCAAATCCACAACTAGTCAATAGAAGGGGCGTTGTTTTCCATTATGAAAACGCTAATCCGCACATATCTTTGGACCTTGGAGCCTCTGACAACCCTTTGCCTCGGTATCTGAAAAAAACTCTGGTCAATGTAAAAAATTGGTCGAATGAAGAACAACTGAGCACGTTCAGCCAAGTTTCTCGCTGATAAATTACAAAGTTCTTTGCATATGGAATTACGAAGCTAACTGGTAAATGGCAAATTTCGAAAAGAGTTGACTGAAATTGGCTATTTTTTTTTTATCAAGAAACCGAAATTCTCGTTCCACCTTAAATTTCGCTGTGGCTGTCATTTTAGAGGCAGGACTTCAGTTTGTTCGATTGGAGGTTTTAATAGTGGATAACCAGGAGGTTGTTTTTTGGTCTAATTTAAATTTGAAACAAATAAATTGGGCGGTCCTCCAAAATTACCATGAACTAGAGCCTACATTTTTCAGAAACCACTCTGTGCCTTTAACAGTTCAATGCCGGTTCTTTCCTTTCTCTAGTCAATAAGTTATTCCCTGCGCATTGTCTGCAACTCGAAAGAGTTAAAGCCATGAAAACCAAAGTCTAGTTCAGAAATTGAACCTAAGTATGAAGCTCCAGTAGGACCCTACACACTTGCCTAGTATGTCACAGCGGACACGTTTTTAGTCAAAGTTCGTTCCACTACCGAAACTTTCCGAACTCTCAATATATTGTGAATTAAGGTGTAACAGAAATAGGGTAAACATATCCTGTCGACATGGAACTATTAAGCCATTTTGTTGTATTAAAAAAGGTCCTTCCCACGCAGCTAGATATAAACGCATATAAATCGGATGGATTACACTCAAACAGAAAAACGGAATTTTCGAATTGTTCTTACTTATCTCTATTCTTATTTGAAATGCTAAATTGGATTTATTTCATTGAACTGATAAGCTAATCAGGATACATTCTGAACAGGTTCACGGCCAAAATATGAAAATAAATAAACACATGGAAACAGATAAAGTATGGCATGCAATGATGGGCGGCCATGAAAGAGTTCATGTTCCACTTTATTCTCCTTGGAGACACAATGGCGTCACGGAACAAATATAGTTCTTAAAGTTAAAGGGTGGCTCAGAATTTCAGCTGAACACTTTTCAAATTGATGGACCATTAGTCTAAGTTAAGGGCCTTCAATGTTTGTACCGGGAAACAAACGAGTAGAGTTTTTACAATACGACAGTGGCGCTGCAGTCGTTAAGGGAACAGTGTGTTCTGTCATCAGTGAGAGGACTTGCAGTCAACTCGAGGAAAGATTGAACAGATTTTCATTTTCTTCGAGTGTTGAGAGCAACTTTAAGGAGTGGTTCTCGGTTCAGAAATTGATTTTAACACGCCCGCGTGAGAGTTAATATGCTTACCCCTATATTAAGGCGGCCACGAATGCAATCGCACTATGATGAAAATATTTCCTTGATAAAACACTTTAAAATCTAAAAAACAAACAGCATTTCAACATTCAAACACACCGCGTAAGAAAAAAGGTCACTTCTCGATTTGTTAGAATTTTTGAACTTGACACAGCAGCGGGCACTGTTCTTCCGCAAAGATCGTTGAATTTTATAAGGATGCCATCATACATCTCTACTGTCTCTATACCACTTCCATATGCATCTCTCGAATCAATGATAAATTTGGCAGACACACATCTGTAGCTGATGCATAGGGTCTCCTTTCATTAAGATCGATCGAACAATGCTGAGACCCCTCACAACGGCCATACCTTCATGCGAATACATTTTACAGCGTAGGTATGAACCTTGTCAACTCATGCTGTCTTGTATGCAAGCTTAACACATGCCTTAACTTGTATAATATATTTTTAATTTGGTTGCTTTTATATCTAAGACCTAGTGAGCGACAGTCGTGTTGTTGGCACCAGTAATTCTCAAATACAGCCACAAACTGTCCACTTCGGTCAGTGTTTTCGAAACACAATTAAAAAGTGTTTCTTTTGTTTTTCCCCTTTTCAATGCTGTAACAGGCAAATTGCAGAACAAGCGATTCTTGCCTGTCGAGTCACCCTTTCCAGACGTCAGACTGTCAGCAGCAGTTTATACAATGTTTAAGCGCCAGGCGTCACCCCCTGTATGCATATGGTTATCACCACACTCATACTTTCGTTAAGCTGTCTCTTCATATTGGCTGAAACGCGTTGATAGATAACGCGTCGCTTTTGATAAACCATAAGCTTCTTTAAAGTCACTTGTGAGTGAGTGTCCAAGTGGCCAAACTCAAAGCATGTGATTTCTTCGACGTATCGCTTGGAATAGGCAATCATGGCTTCGTGAGACACATGCATCACGAGTTTTTTTTAATGAAAAATTAGCACATCCTTGTGATCGTTTAGATTCGAATTAGTAAGTTCAGCAGAACGTGGAAGTCACACTTCAGTATTTCACAAAGTTGACTCAGCGAAAAAAAAATCCCCACCGTTTCTCGTATTTGTGCGAGCTTATTGATATTTTTTGTGTTGTGCCCCATCAGCAGGCCAAATCACGAATTAGTCAAATTAAGTGCGCACACACTGGCGAATCTATCTCGTGACAGCGAAAAGTGACGCAAAACACTGTTGTAGCGTGCAATCGGCAAACGACCCACTGGCACGCACACTTGCGTCCGCTTGCGATGACAAAAAAGGCCATTAAACTACCGCCGAACACCCCCGAGATCAAGTCACCGGTTCATTAGAACATGTGCGACAGTCAGGGCACGAGTGTGATGAGACCATATGGAATTGGAATTAGAATGCTTCCTCTGTCAATTAAGCAGTAATTCGTAGAAATCGGAAAGTGAAATCCGAATCGGAGGTATCACATCAAGGAGTTAGCACCCAAACATCTCTGAACGATTGCTCATCATCAACTGGATGATGGAACAAAACAGAACCCGCTCGCCCTCCCGCAGCATTGTTTGTTTGCGTAATTAAGTGTGAAGGCCACAGGCTTCACACAACCGAAATAAAGTGTGCAAACGAAAAACGACCAAAACAAAAAAGTCCAATTATTGCCAAAGTAGAGCCGGTCCTCGCAGTGGGGAACATTGTATTGATTGGACGGCGGGAAAAGGCTTTCGTTCGAAGCTTTTGTTTGAAACCCTTCGGTGGTTGGGGCGTGTGTTCTTGTGTTTTGGCGCGTGTCAGCGTTTAGCGTTGTAGTTTGACGGAATCATGATGAAATACCTGGAAAACTGTTTCATCATCTGGTCTTGAGGGAACGGACATGCTTGATGAAACAATCTAATGACGGCGGTTAGATAGCTCCTCAAGAGCGCATAGGTACACAATAGATTGTTTGTTTTTCAGGTAATCACTGATGTTTTTATTACTCTTTAATGCGGCATCGTGATGGTCTTCTAGATGACCTTTACGTGGTTTTGTATTGCATGTGGATGAGGCAGGGAAGAGAATTTGAATACTTCCTAATTCGGGAGTGCACGTGCTGCAATTTCAACGCTGATGAAAGAGTATGTCTCTGATTTTTAAACAGTTGAGAGATGAGAAGATTAGGAATTGCGCACTGCTATACAAGTGTCAAGGATGTATTCTCAAAGAGAAGAACAAAAAAAGTCGATGTGTTTCCAAAGTTTGTTTAAACAGTTTTGTTCAAACTGTGACTACCTCTAACCTGGACTGAAATTGATTTGTAGATATAACAGATTACTCAATAAGTCCCGCGAAATATAGGGGGCGCCACTACCAAATTATTCATTTGATGTTAAATTTTTTTTAGTGGCGCCCCCTACATGTCTCGGGACTTATTGTGTGTTACTGGGCTTTTGTAGTCTTTTATAGTTATTTATGTCAAACCAATAAATCCTTTGACAGCTTGGTTTTAGCGTAGAAGGACACCATCGCTTGTACTGCAATCCTGGTATATAGGGTGCCTGGGCGCCACAATTCTGATATTGTTAGTAAATCGTTCCCCTTCCTTTCAATTCTCCTCCTTCCTTTCAATTCTAGTGTCAAATAATAAGGCTTTCTAGCCAGAATCTATGGGTGCAGGCACATAAGTCCACAAATCAGTGATTGCGGTTCCTTGAGTTTCGTTTCTTTGCCTGGCCCCATAGTCCGGTGTGAAACTGGCTCCCAATGGACATGCTTATTCGACTAGCACGGTCTTGGGATGGACGCCTCCAGTTTCGTTTAGGTAATTTTTCAGCTGTATGACCGTTTAGGAAGCGAGATTTTTCCCTACCGTGTTCCCCCTTGGATTGAATTCAAAGATTTTCTAAACCGGAAAAATTGTCATCTGAGTCGGGGCAATCAATTTGTGTTGCTCGGTGAGTTTGTCGCTCAATCTTCTCGTAGAACTTGTTCTTCGCAAGAAAATTCAACGAACTTCTTATAGTCCTTGTCCATACAGCAGGATTGGGTTTATCAAGGTCAATGAAAGCTTTATTCTTCGAAAAGGGGATTCATTTTAGAATTGAGATCTATGTCCAAAAACATAGTGGTTGACTAGAGATACCATGTGTGATGTCATGTCTCCGCAGCGCTGATCTTCTGGAGTTTACTACGGAGACTTGATAGACAAAGCCGTTTACTACGTCAAAACTGAATGACACATTGTCCAGGATGTCGGACATTATAGCACTTACTAGCTACTTTTTTCTTTTACCCTGATTCACCGCATGACCGACTTAAGTAGCTTCCTCCTCGGTGCTCTTAATATCCCCATTCATAGCCCGTTGCGTCGTCGGTCTTATGACTTACTATAGTGAAAACAGGGGATATATCCAACTACGCAGGTATTCAAAATCTTATCTGTGGGTAAGCAAAGGGTAGTAGGTAAGGAGCTGCAACATTCCTAATTTTCCAGTCACTCATTAGTTTTCTTATTCCAACTTCAATCATTTGCTCTCGTATGGGCTTATGACTTTTGACTCGAATAGGGCCTCGTTATTTTTCTCCATCCAAATTGGTCATAATATAAGTCCACTTCATAGTTTATAGAAGCAAGTATCTGGTCAGCTGCATCCGCCATTTTTGTACTAAACAGTTTTGTCTCCCCGTAACTTGTTTTAAAGGTTTTTTAGAACCTTCATGGAAGCATCATTCAGAGTGGACACCAAACGAAGAAGTGAAACATCTGAAGGACGGTCCATGCTGTAGCTCTTTTTAAGCCTCCAGTACCCTTGCAATTGGGTTGGGAACTCGAGGCTCTGTCGATAGAGTTCACGCACCATATGTGATTTCGGGACATATGTACATACTTATAGATCTGCATTGCATCTGCTTTTATGGAGTGCATGAAGCCTTGTCAATTGTGCAACAGTTTGACCGTCAGCTTGAATCTCAACTTCTTCTTCTTCTTCAGCAAAAATTCACTGATCCACTCTGACGTAACATTTTTCCCCCAAGACGCAATATGGATTCCCAACCAAATTCCGAATGATGACGATAAGAAAATCTGAACACTTAATTAATTACTGCTACTCACATTCATTCTAAAAACACCGCTATCAATAAAAGCACGCCAAATAAAAACCCAACAAGCACCTTATTGCTATCAGTGCCGAGAGATAGTGAGTCATTCTTATCTACGGGGAGCGATTCTAGATATCGTTCCCAGTACTGGAATGTACTGGTAACGTTGGTTACGTTTATTTGAATAGCAAATCACCTACAATTCCGGAAATAGCTTGTTTCCTTCATTTTTTTTTTTTTCCGTGCATGCGGTGGTGGGTAATGCATTGCGCACGCATTTCGTATGATTTAAAGGGCACTCTTATCTGTTGACATTTCACCAGTGTCACTTAGAAGTAAGTGATGCGGGGAGCTTAGAGAACTTGAGATGCTTTAGGGTACTCATGCATTATTTATGGACCTTGGTAAATGCGCTTCCAGAGGGAAGGTTTGGAAAATTACACAAAATTTGAGAAGGCCGTGACATTTTTCCGTGGAAAGTTTTTAAATAATTGTATAAGTTGTAACAATACTTGTGCGAAAGATAAAACTCTTATCAATTGGCTTCCTGGTAGATAGAGATTCGGTGTGTTGTTACACCTTTTCAAGTGATTTAAAGTTTGGGGCATTTGACTCACTTTTGTAGCGGAGGTGTGATGGTTTTTAATTGGAAGGAGGTATTTTCAGTTGATACACGAATTACAACACGAGGTTTTCCAATAAAAGGAGTCATTTTAAATTAATGACAAGGTGGAACAATGTTTTTAAAAATTGCGACACTTTAAAGTGCACCATTCAGCACAAAATCTGTGACTGACAACGCTATCCCAGCATCTACTACCACAGGTCCTTGAGAAACGTTCCTACATGTGACTGTGTTTTGCATATAAGTTAGGTTAGGTTAGGTTAGATCGATGGCGCTGTCTGAGCAAGATTGTTGAAGAAGTCACTTGGTCCACGAGTGGCACAATTGTGATACCACTTAACCGGGTGGTAGCTGTTTTCCTGGTTTCCTTGGTATGAAATTAAAATATTAATCAAGCTCTATCCTGATCAATCTTAACATTTAAGCTGTTTTAAAATTAGTTTCCAGTCTTTCTAAAGCCGTTGTAAGACATAGGCATGATCTAGGGTACCTTCTCTTCTTGGCAACCCCTTCAGAAGTCCTTGAGTGGGAAGCGTAACCTTTTTGTTCTCACCTGACAGTGCTCAGTAATTAATTTTGTCTAGTCTGATGAAGTCTTTGGTTCATGAGCTTAACTACCTAGAAATACTCCAGGTATCTTGTTCATTCTATCCACGGATAACATTCGTTTGCATCTGTAAAAAAAATGTGGTTTCACTGCTTGAATTTTGGGTCTTTTCTGATTAGTTACCGGCGGCCGACACGTCGCCTTTCTTGCCAATTGCTCAGAATACCTTTATGTCCAGGAACACGGCGTAATGTAAGAATGCGTCTAGTTTAACCATCTTCGGTTTTATTGATGACATTTCGCATAAAATCACAATCCAGCAATGCAATTCCTCTCTAACAAGTTGATCGGAGGGTGATTTGCGACTTAGAAAAGGAAAGTCAGGCAATGTCAGCAAAAGAGCAGTCCAACGACCGCGCTTGAGCCAGCTTCCAACTAGATTTAAATAGGAAGGCTATTTCACAACCTAAATTTGGTTTAAATTGAGAGCAGAATTAAAACTTTGATTTACATTTTTCGAACTAAACAAATTTGAATCTTGTTCTCATGTTCTTACGACCTTTTGTACTTAAAGTTGAACAAAAATTCGAAACATAAGTACAATAATACGTTCAAAATACGTGAGCATGAGTCAGGCTCAAAATGCCGGAATGTAAATGCCCGAATTTTGAAATTTCAAAGTTCATGCAGCCCTAAATTCCAAAATGAGAAAGAGTCTAAATAATTACAATGCGGAAGAGCTCCGATTCCGAAATGTTAAAAGCCTGCATTACCCTTAATCTAGAAGAAAATGGCAAAAAGCCTAAATTATCTAAATACAAAAAAGTCCAAATTTCGAAATCAGGTGTTTGTATTTTTGTGGAACTGAAGGATTTCGAAATTTTGGCTACTTTAGATTTCGGTAATTTGAGGATATTTGTCATTTCCTAAAACTCTTGTAATATTGAATTTCTTGAATTCTGAGCTCTCCGACTTTGGGATTCTGCCCCAATCACCAATGGCCAATAAGTTCGTCCCTTCAAATTACAACAATTTGCCATAACAGGAATTATCTGGCACATTCACAAAGCATCACTTTGTACATCTCAAGCATCTGTAAAGCTGTACACAACTCTCGCCCATCAGATGCAATTCGGACATTACTCGTACCCACAGACCAGATGTTATCGATCGTTGCCTCCATCCACGAAAGACGCTCGTTCATTCGTCACTCCGTTACCTTCAGCTCCCTAACGACGCAATAAAGAAATTTGCCCAGCTAATAGTGGAAAATTCCACTCGAAGATCGGAGCCCAGTCTGACCCAATCCCCCCTGCCACTCCTTTAATTGTCGCACACAGCCACACACACGCCATTGCACTTTGCGTGCAAAATTTATGCTGGCGCGTCACTTCGCCCGTTTGCAATCTCAGGAAATGTCTTCCAATATGTACATGTGTACAGACATACGAATGTATGTAGAAAGTAAATAAATAAAAAGAAACGCCGTTTTTGTGTATTCGAATTAAATTTCGGATTTAATGGCCTTTCTGCTGACGTTGGCGCTTAGTGCACAACTCAAATGTTGTCCGCTGACGGGGGGACAAGATTGTTTGAGGCGCCCACTCCGCCTCCCCAGCCCCTTTTGATCGCACAGTACTTAAATTGAGAATTCCTTGACGGGTTTGTTTATGTCTGCGGTTGAAGTTAGGCGATGCGATCGAATGACGGGTAAATATCGGAATTGGGAAGAACGTGTGACGCCAATCATTAGTTTCTCGACTGTAACCTTAACCCACAGCGCGTGTGAGGCTCCTGCCATCGAAACGGGTTTATGAGAAGTGGATTTTTTCAACTAATGCGTTGAATTGAATTGCACGTGACGTTGTTTTTTGAATGTTGATGCTTTTCACAGAAAATACGCAGCCTTCCGAGCAATGTTACACTTCTTGGTTTGTGCAACAAATACATAGCCAGGCACTGAAATAAAGTTTCTGAAGCATGATCAATTTTTTCCTTCGGCTCTTTAGGGATACCTTTACGCCCAGGAACCCGCTTGTCATCTTAAGAGATTCTAGCCCAGTGCGACAGATCTAGCATCAGTCGGTTCCATTGGCAAAAAGCGTACAGCTTCATAAATTGCCTTGATTTCTGCCTGGAAGACACTGCATTGGTCGGGCGGGAGGAGAGCCATTGGGGTGCCAAGAACCTCTGACGCCCGTTTTCTCATTCGTTTTGGCGTTGTCCGATGCAGTAGTCAGTAGTGCATCCATAGCAGCAAATCGGGGAGGATCGGAGAGTCTCAAGATTCCTGCTGATCTCTTCACCCTACTTATCCTTAGAAACTTCCGTCTGTTGATATTGGTATGTAGTAGACTTTTAGATGGAAAACAAAGCGACATTGGTTCACACAGAGTGGTATCGATAATAAGGAGCAAAAATAACTCTAGACACCTAGACACACTTCTCTGGACAGGATCTCTAAACTAGGTGTGAGGCAGAATCGCCTTGAAAAATAAATTTTCTTATCGGTCAAGCTGTTCGTCACTTATTCACATATTTTCACGCCGTGCTGATTTTTTCGTTACAGCCACAATAACTGCATTATATCACGTCAGTTGATTATAGAAGGAATTCAGTGCTGAAAACAGACCCAGAAAATTATACGCCTCTGACATCAGTCGCGCCGTTACAGGGCAAAGAAAATTAGTCGCATAAAGCGATTTGCAAAATTGTGATTATTAGCCGTATATGCACTCTCTGGTCTAGCACTCAAGACCCGCGACACAAAACCTCCATTATATTGTGTGTCAGCTGAGGGAACTGCGACGTTCATAACAAATGCACCGTCACAAGCGCTTCTAACCCCACTAATTATGGCAAGACACGAATCGCTGTTACCGAAACGCCGCCACTACTACTCCACACGCCTTGTTCACGTGAACTCCTGCTGCTTCCGATACAGCTAGGCAGCCACCTAGACACAGAAGCACTCGCATCTCGTGAATAGTGACGATTCGCTCACGTGTTCACTTGATTTCTTTCCAATTTATAAATTATTAATTCCCGAACACAACGTCGGGTAAAGGTTAACCGCTAGCTGACAGGGTAGGCGTTCGTTCTGCCATAGGAAGTGGTCACTGTTTTCGCCTCTGAGTGGGGTTAGGAAGCCAACGGGGCTGCGAAAGTCTGTGGAATTTCATTTGCAAGGGGGGCTAGAACACAATTTAATTGAAGCCAATTGCGTCGTGATCGTAACTTCAATTCATCAAGCTGCGATGAGAAAGGTTCCTCAGCAATTACCGTCATATCGCAGTCTGATCTCGCGGCAAATTGTGCAATTCTAGGCATGTGTCATGAGTTCGTAAATATTCTGAGACACTTAAGTGCACAGATTTGCGGTAAACATTTACAGCACTTGCGTAACGATGCACACAATTGCTAATTACAGGCGTAATAGTGGCCATCACTTATTGCCCCGTTACGGTGTTTGTTTTATTTTGACACGTGCTCTCCAAGTGCATGCTGTCAAGTGAATTTCAATGGAGTGTCATTCAGGCACCGCAGTAAAAATGGTTTATCTGATGTTTTTTTGGTTTTCTTCAGTTTAAGAGGGGGGTCAGTGGATAGTTGTCTGGCGTCAGGTTTCAAAGAAATTTGTTGCGTAAGCCTTTCTGAGGTATCAGTGGAATTGTAGGGATTCCAGGAATTTTGGGGCCATGACGTAAGACGATGGAAAGTTGGTAGCGGGGCGTAGTCCGAATGCGAAGGCGACTTGAATTCAAAAATCTAATATTTCGAGAGTTTCAGAATTTTTTGAAATACTTGAACCTGAGCTTGTGTTACTTATGTTGGATTCGACACTCAATTTGGTCGCATTTGACAAATAATTTTGCACAAATTTCTTAAACGAAATTGTGCAACTCACTTGTCACACATTTGTCTTTCATTAGACAAATACGGGATGCTCGCAAATTTATTTCAAACAACTCCCTGCGATACTCAAGCAAACAAGGGTTGTCCTCTGCTTGAGTCCAACATTATCCGTCTACAATTGGGATTGCAAAGACTTGAAAAATGTTCTCATCTCGGCAGCAAATCAAAAAGAAATATAAGTTAAAATTAACGACAGATCGAAAGGTCAACTGGACCCACGTGCGGATAAGTGATCGTTAAATTTGAACACTCGGTCTTAAGTGTGTGAGGAATTGATGAGTTTCACAGCTGAGGTCACTGTTTTTTCGCAAACTCTTTTGATGGGAGGAAATATTTCAAATTATGTAAAAATTAGAAAAAAGTTGCTTCTGCAGTTTTGTTTAAGATTTTTCTAACTTGCTACAAAAACGATGTAAGCCCGTGATTTTCAAGCATTCCCTGCATCAGGGTGCATCCTTGAAATTAACTCGACACTCGGCTTATTGCACGCTTCTTATCTCAGTCTCATCTGGAACTCGCATCAATTCGTGCCCAGACTTTCAGTACCTTACTAAACACAGACATCAATCAATTCTTCGCTCAATTCCGTCCAACGCGTCCACCAATACGCCATATAACCACAAAGTACGCAATTGTCTTTCCAGGAGCCAACTGATTGCATAAAGCAATAACAGACAACAATAGGTGATCTACAGCGTACTGGCGGAAATGCAATAAAACGTATAAATCACTTGAACAAACTCTAATTGAACTGTTGATCATTGCCTGTGCTTTGCACAATTACAGGCCGATCTCTGGCGGGGCACTCGATCAGGCGGAACCCTCACCTTCAAAACAAATGTTATGTGCAACAAAAACAAAAAAACTCTGTGAGTAAATCATTCGACAATCGAACAAAACTTTCCCACAAAAGTCGTCAACAGTCTGGATGATTGAACTGAACTCTGAGTTTCGTCAGCGGCGTCGTTAGCATGATCCGAAAAATTAATTTGAGTTTAAGAGCGCTCACTTTGGAATTTACTGTCAATTAAAATGCGATGCGGGCCATAGCTGACGGCTAGTATGTCACGAATGGATGATCTTCATGAGTCATCCGATGAACTGTGGCAAATTTTGACAAGAAGTAAATGAGAGTTTCGGATGGGTGAGGAGTAAGAATTGAATACTCGACGAAAGCATTAAGACTTTGTGGGGTGAAATTGACCCTTAACATGTAGTCGAGTTGCAGATTACAGTCGCACTTTGCCAACACATACTATTCCAGGTAGTCAACATTTGAAATCCTACAGCCAACAGCTTGGCTTAAAGCTAACGGTTGTTGTCTGCGGTATGAGCAGAGCTTTTAGATGAGCTTTTGATTTGTATGCGTTGCGGCTTCCGAATGACGGAACGATTGTCAAAATTGAAGTGAGTGCAGAACGGACTTTATGGGACACTGACCAAATTGGTTCAAAGTTCGTTTGGGTAAAAACAAACACAAAGATCAAAAACAACAAAAATTGCTTCTCTGCAAAGTTGGAGACCCACACTGTTTCTGTGATTTGCTGCTCAAAGTAAAGTATGGGCTCAATGGCTCATCAGTATGTATGAGCTATGGCTGAGGGCTGTGTTCAAAAAAGATTAAAAGCGACATCCTCAATCACTGGTCCCATTTATATGATGTTTTGGGGACTATTTCTAAGGGAGGAGGGATTTTATCACCACCGCAATGTGCCAATGCGTGAAGTTGACCAACGGAAGACACACTTCCTGCTCTTGTTCATAAGTTCGTTGATTCCTTCAAGTCTTTATTTGGGACCTTAAGTGGAATATCACTTTTCACGGTTGAACCTTTCTTAAATTGTTTACATGAAAGCGCACAGAATTTTATCCTTTCGAGTGCCTTAACTTTGAAAAGACCAAATTTACGCTACATCCACACCCCTTGTGGATTGTAAGCCAAACAAATTATTTCAGCTTAATTTTTAAATATCGTGACTGCCACGACATAATCAACTCAGACGCTTTCGATTTTGGGATGGAATATATAGCAATTTGTATCTCTTTTTAATTCCTGACAACACTCTAAGAGAACTATTTTCAGACTTTGCCATCCGTAGTCGACAGAAAACGGTTGGTCCCCTCTGCGCACAAGACGAGTGGGTGCTGAAAAAGCTTGACCTGGGTCTCTTATGGTCTGCAGTGTGACCCTAGTGATTTTTTTCTTATGACGTGAGGAGTAGATATTAAAGTATAAGTTTACAGAATTCTAAAGATTTTATCTGAAGAAATTGAAAACTTAGATGCTCTGTATTTCCAACAAACATTGTCTACATCAGTCTTCAAAGATTTTTGAAATTTGGTACGACGCTCTAATGTCAGACAGAGAAGGATGCAATAAAGACAAGGCAGCATAATCTCCTCATCCTCATCCTCATCCTCATCCCACCCTTCTCCATCTGAGATTTAGAAAAAGATCAAAAGCGGTTGAATACCTGAAAACATTGCCAAATCTTTTTCTTGATGTTGCTCTAAACCGACCGGCCTAAACCTGGGCTTCCAATCAACATGTATGCCCGGCTGGCACGATCGCTTGCTTACTGTCTCCAGTTAAGCACACCAAGTTGGATACGGTCCTTCTCCACTTGTGTGCGCCATCACAGGTGAGGATGTCCTCTGTTGCGTTGGTCAAATGGCTCGGATGCAAAGAATTTTTAAGCTTGAGGAGTGTTACCCAATTGTTCTATTTGGCTGTTATATCCGTTTATGCTTAAGTAGGCACATGTCGCCAACAGATGCCATCATAGGAGCGGAACAGTGTTGTCTTGGTCAGCTTCTGTGTTGAATCTTCTCATCAATGTGGCAAACAATACTAAAAATCATATGGAGGGCTCTCCTCTTTAAGAGACTTTCTAATCTGCTTCTAATAACATTCAGTCGTCTAAGAAGAAGGGATGATTAAAGTGGTATAAGAGTCCACTTAATTTACCGCTATCTCTGATGTACAAATAGGTCGGTCATCATCGAGTGCGTAAAGTAGGTGAAGATGCTTCTCCTTCTTGCAAATAGGAAGCAACCTTGCAAATACTTTTCCATTCCATCCTATAGGACAGCTTGCAAAGATTGAGTGGTTTGCTGGCTTCCAGAGTGGACTGATGATCCTAATCAAGCGATCATAGGGAAGAACTCAAACTTTATCTCTTTTCTAACAAAGATTGAAGACAAAGACATGCTGCATCGTGCTGTTCCCACCTTGAGAAATAAAGTTGAATTGGGAAAAGCTATTTGGAGATCAGGGGAAAAACGGTGCAATGAAATATAAATCATTTTGGAATAAGTCCACGAATACAAGTGGTCACACCCCTTACTCTCAAAACTCATTTTCAAAGCATCTTCCAGGTTCTTTTCGCTCTACGAAGCCACCCACACGATTTGAATTCACAGATCTTAACTCTAAAATAAAGGAAACAAAAAACTGCATTTCTCGAAGAGAACAAATAAATCCCAAAACTTTCCATTGCCCATCAATCATTCGGCCAGATCGTTGCTCACTGTAAATCCACCACCGCCTCCTCCGCGTATTCTAGTCGTGCAGACACATTAACATTCCTTCACTCGTCGCCGGCACCGCCCGCCGGCCGCCGCGTACCGCCAATAGAGTATATAGAACATTTCAAAAGATTGTCGCTGATTTTCCTTAAAATCTCGTCCCAAAAATAGCTGAAATATTCGAAATGTCAAAGACAACGCCAGGCCACGCTTGCCAAAGATTCACTTTGAAGAAAAGATGAACCACGTTTGCAAACGGGTGCCATCCCACACAGTTGGGAGGGATGGATGGCGGCGGCGGCAGTAGTGGCGTTTGCATGATCTTCAGCTTCATCCAATTGACGCCATACAGAGAATCACAGCACCGCTGAATGTTGCATGCGCTGATTGGCTGAGTGCCGGCAACATGACTCTCGTCGTAGTTTGTTGCGAACTATTTTTACCCGAATATTCGTCAGCCATGCAGCACAAGTCTTCACCCAGAGTAAATAAACGAGCTGATGGGAGAATTCCGAATCACGAGATACTCGCATTTGACGATCACGCTTCACGCGAATGGCGATGTTGCTCAGAAGACCAAATGCCCCTTAATTTTGTGAAGTCTCACGAGATAGATTTGTGAGGTTTTTTTTATTGCATGCTCATGCAGTTTAATTGCGGTCGATTGAGTCACGACGGGCTTCCGTAAAAAGAAGGAGGACAGAGTGATAAAAGTTTCCACTGGGCGCGAGCTCAGTCGATTGTCAAATTGATGGGCGCCCGTCATTGATTGTGTCAATGAAGTTCACATCTTCATGGCGAAAGTCATTGTGGGAGCGAACCGCATCGCGGGTGAGTCGACGCGGCGGCGAGCGGATGCCAATTGGGTTCGAAGGAAAATCAATTTTGAATGCTTCTCAAGGCCTCCTTGAGATGCCAATGAGAAGAAAATTTAAACGTCTGGTAAATGTATCTTGAGGTCATGCACTGGCCGCATGTGATGTACGATGAAAATAATTGACTTTTCTTCTATTTTTGGCGAAAGGGATTACGATTCTTTGCAGTTTCCATTTCGATTTTTTTTGGAATGAATTTATAATGTCCAAGTACCGTTTTATTTGGTTGTTGCATCTGCTACTGTTGTGATTGAATGACTTCGACGATAGATGGGGCTGACTTGAGCGCACCTACAACTCGAGCTATTTGTGTGTTGTACTCATGTTATCACACAAGACAGATTGGATGAAGTCCTTAGAGGGACGGATACGTGGGTGTTGAGCATGGCTTCATGTATTTAAAGCCCTTGTTGAGTAAACAATGTTGCTGAGCTCGTTGTTTGAAATTGTTGCAACTTGGTGGTTGTTGAGTGCACACTACTGGGTGTTGACACGCTCCTTACAAGTTGTGGAGCAGTGCAGCAGTCACTAAGGGTTCAAGACGTGTTATCGGCCATGTTTATTGGTGCTCACTCATCAAAGCTGCTACCTCACCTGAATGGTTCTTCTTCGACTGAACTGGATCGCGTTTTTAAATGGGTTGAGGATGTTGGTGGCCCAATTATTTCGTGCTCAAGGCTTCGAAGTTTTTGTGACGACAGGACAGATCTTGTTCAACTATATATAAAATTATGTAACAAAGCCTGCGTGACTGCAAACAGACATGTGGTTTAAACATGGTAAACGCCCAATCCGCGTCCCTTGATGAATTGTTTTTTATATCTTACCACTTCCTATTGCACACCTACACTCAGTCAGTACAATAAAACAAGTAATAATTGGGTTTTGCTGCAGTCCACAAGAGACCAGGATCATCACCAACAACTCCTGTTGTTGCCTATTACTCTGTGAAAAATAGATGCCTACTCTGGAAAACGGAATTTGAGAAGTTTTTCAGGGACTTTAAGTCTCACTTAAAAATGTGATATGTCAGAGATCGATTCCAGGACCTCCAACCTGCAAGTCACTACGTTATATGTCCTTAACTCGTGAGAAATCAAAAGCTATGGAAGACGCTTTGGTCCTTAGTATGTATTCTTAGCCAGAAAGTTCTCGGTTCATTCCCTCAAAACCTCATCAAGCCGTTGCTTTTGACAATTGGTAGCTGGTATTAACTAGTTTTCAGACTCTGTCGCTCGTCATTAGTATCACATACGATTACGATACAAGCGGTTGTTGGTAACAGTTGCAGTCTTTATTCAGAAGAGAGTTTAACAATTTTCTCTATCCACTGTTGGGCGCCAATTTCGCAAATCAAAACCACTTATTCCCACGATTTCATCACCAATAAGACATATCACGCGATTCGTTGAAGTATCTCTCTGGGCAGCCTAACACCCCCACGATGAGACTCAACATTGGCGTCATAAATCAAATCGTTTGTAGACATAATCACCCAATGAACGATCATCAACAAAATCCGACCAGCCCGCTGCTCAGCTGCCAACAATTTAATCAAATTGTTTTCAATTGGGCATCATGCTAATTCCGACAAATAGAGCGATTTGCAAGCATCATCCACTAAGTGGTCAGCTTATTTTTGTTTCCCCACTCCTCCTCCTTTGCCGTCCAATTAAGGTCGTCACGACCAGCAACAGAAGCAACAATCAGACTGCACGACAGGACTTCCTCACTCGGTGTGTCTTTTTTAGGCACGCTTGTACAAAAATTCTCATAATGTCGTCGCACATGTCAGATGCAGCAGCAACCGCCTCCGAAAATGATTTAGCGCCAAGTGCACACAGGAAGACATTGAAATAGAAAATGTGCATGTGTACGGACGAATGAGCACGGTCCGCACTTGCCATGATCCATTTCAGAGCGTCGTTAAGCTTGTTATGTCACTAGCGGTATTTGGCAGGCTGCACTATATACTCCCGCTGGCGGTGGGTGGAGGCGACAATTGGGCATGACTGCAATTTATTCTCATGCAGTTTGAGCTTTGGCTGCATCAAAACCGGCACCAAGTCGGTGGTTTCAGTTTAGGTCAGAATTCCCGGAAGGTAGGGGATCGCTTCGTGTTGGTCCGCATTTGTGTTTCGTGCGTGCTTTTGTGTCGTCGTCCTGTCCAAACTGAATACCGTGCTCGAGTTGCAGACACCCGATCGGGTGGTCTTCAAGAAAAGCCCCAAAGAGTCGATTCGTGTGATTGCAATGGGCCAAGATCGCGGGCAAAAATTAGGCGGAAACGCCAACCCAGCTGTTGTGCTTAAGGGCAAGGATAAGGTTAATATCGCTCGTTTGGCTTTATCACACACAGCCGACGCCTTCTGCGTTTCACTCACATTCTCACAAATGAGCGTGTATTTTTCGCGACAGAGAGAATGAAGATATGCGTGGCCGCGTCGCATGGTGGCTGGGGCATTGTGAAATCGTGCCAAATGAATCTTTTTTTGTTTATAATTAAGTACTTGAAATTTTTTCCAATGTCGTTTGGCTGGTTCGATGTGTGTGTTGTGCGTATTTCTTTGTGTCTCGCTTTTCTCTCGCCTGCTCCACCTCTTGGTTTTGTGTATAAATAGGAATCTCAAGGCCAGTTGATAGTGTGCAGACGCGTCTGAAGGTGGGCATATGACGTCTCGTTTGTCAACAAATGAAATTGAATCTGAAATGTCCTTGGCGAAGGATTTGAAGTTCACGCTGATGTCGTGTCACAGGGCCTTGAAATTTTTTTGTCACATAAATCAGTCACAAAATCATCGCGGGGGTATGTGTATCATGTACCGCCATCGTTTGTCAAATTTATTTGCCTTCCCATTTCATCACAGACTTGGGCACAGAATCGACACGCAATGGTTCGAAATGAGCAGTAAGTAATCAAATTGAGTAATGTCAAGCAACAATTAACCCAACGAAGCAGTCTATTAGATCGATTGCTCTTAACGACTTTGAGTGCCTTGCTGCTCTACTCTTGACTTGTTGTTCGTGATGAATTACTTTTTCTGGGAAAATACTGTTGTGATGTGATTGGTGGAAATGAGAGCTGGAGTTTATGTTCTTGAAGATATCCGGAACTTCAATTTGAAATACATGGGCTTTAGCTATAAACTTGTAGCATCTTCAACTGTTGTCCGAATAATGCAGGGATATGATGATTCTGTCAAACCTGAGGTATTACACCGTCACTTTCCTCATTTCGAAAGGAGGGACTATTGATTGCATTTTGGATGCATTAGTGTTTAGTGATATTGTTATAGCCAGTCTCCACTTCGCCTATTTGAAAAATATTGCTTTTTGACAAAGGTGCATCTAAGGTCAACGTTTTGGTTTGATGTCTCTGGTGTCGCGTCAGTGAAATAACGGTTTTGAAAATTATAAAACACAAACTTTTGAAGACCGTTCCGATTTTAAGGTTTCAATTCCTTGACAGATTATCATGCTTTTTTCGGCACCATTCTCCAATTTCTGAGGTGCAAAAACTGTCCCTTAACCCTCTTTGTTTGCGGTGACCGTTAAACTGGACATCGCATCAGTAAATGGGAATTTGAAGCTCCCACAAAGCAAGTTCTTGCCAAATGAACTAAGGATTAGTGTCTTGTAAGCCAAATGTCTTACGTTTCGATAGAGAGTAGGAAAAGAAATTAATTTGCAAACCATTTGTTTCTCCCACCTACCCATCACCTATCACCAACCGATTTTAAATTTAAATATTAACTGAACGAAACCCTCGATGCGTTTGTAGAACTCGAACGCATGAAATTTCATCATTTGCGCTTTGGTCTCTCTGACAATCCGTGATGCAATGTATTGCGCCAACTGAAATGTGCTCTAAAGCCCTCTATGTACGGCACATGCAATGCGATGACTATATCCCTAGATTGATTGAAGCTCCTAGTCTCTGGAGCCGACATTTGATTCTCCGTTCGAAATTCTTTGCCGCATATTGCCGATTTTTCAACGATAAAGCCTAGAGCGCCATAATCATCACCTTTGTGTTAAGTTTGAACAATTTTAACGCGTTGTTCGATGGTTGATTTTACTTTTAATCCAGTGTTAAAAAATGACAAACATTTAGCTGATACTGTGACCCTTCAAAAGACAGCCGTGTTAGACAAGTGTCAAATGCAAGCACCATCAATTTGCAACCACGATATGAATGACCTTGAATTTCAACCAATTGCTTCAATTGGATAAAATCCCTCGTAGTCATTTCTAAAACAGACAGACAGGAAATTAAACATTATTTGTGGACAATGTTATCCTCTACGGCAAGCTGTAACTGTTGTTTACATCGAGTCACATCGCAAATGTAAACAATTTTTGTCTCACTCAAATTAACCACAAACCACAATCCTCTAGACAATGATCTTCACTCCCGCCGCGCGCCGTCGCATCAAATATGCCCATCATTTGTTTCATTTACTTACTTTTTCTTGCGTAAAGCTTTACCCCTCAAGACGGCTGACTAGCTTTTCTCCCCTTCAAGTGTACATCATACCACAACACGGTGTGCGTTGATTTGAATGAAATGTTCATGCAAAAACAACGCGCGCCCCACACCATGACTGACCTACAAAAGCATTTTTCTGATAGCCCATGCCGATTTATTTTTGATAATCATCAGAATTGTTGTTGCGATTTTCGCATACACACGCAAAATTTTTCTTTGAATGAGCAAATGTGAGGTGAACTTAACTCTGTACAACAACAGCAAAAAAAGCAACAAAACGAAATGAAAAATAAAAAGAAAACAACAAAAAGTAAATTTTCTCAAAAATTTTCCACTCTTTTCTTTTCTTCCGCAGAAAATCCCCACAGTGATTACGGGCTATGATACAGAGAAGCATAACGGAGCAAGGAATACCGCGAGTTTTGACCAAACAAAGTATGTGCATATATTTTCTAATCAATTTTATTTTCGTTCGTACATAAAAAGAATAAAAGTTAAAAATAAATAAATAAAGAAAAATTGTGTTCGCGTTACAAATAAAAGAAAATTGAAAATCAAAAAGAAAAAAATCGAAAAACAAAATGTTTGAAATGTATAATTCTTCGGATAGATTCCGTACGGATATGGCGGATGTACCAGCACAACAAGCGGCCGGATCGACGCTACCACTAGTGATAACGGCCAGAAAAAAAGGCGGTGATGATCCAGAAGATTGCAACTATAATCCGTTCGAGCACCGAAAAGTCGATCATCCCACTTCGTAAGTATCCGAAAAGCAAAAATGAATAAATTTTCGAGTTTAATGGATTTCAACTCAACAAGTAATCGAAATAAATTTAGATTCTGCTCCCCCCTATCACTCAACAGAGGGCGCGTTCAAACGTGTGAACTTGTCCTTAATCGCGGTGATTTTTGTCTCCTCCCCTCATTAGGTTGAAAATTCTCAAAATCTCGTCCAAGGACCTCGCCGCAATTAAATCTAATGAAGCGAATTTTTTTTTCAAAATTTAACATCTCATTTCAAATGTGACTTTTTTTTTTAATTCGCTTGTTTTTTTACTTCTTCCTTCAGGCGGCTGTGGTGGTATATTTATACTAGCCGTGTTTTCATTTTGTGTGTTTGTGTTTTTTTTTTGGCAACTAATCAATTCGAGCATATTTCCTACAAACTGTTGCGTCACATTTTATTTAGTGCGGTCTATTTGAGATGTTTATTGCGCGGCATATTATAACGGTCCGAAGGTTTACGGCGGCTAAGAAAATTCACTTAATATTTCCCAGACGTGAGTAGCAAATTAATTAGAAATAAAATTGTTTGTCTGATTCCGTGGGAGAGTAAGCCCCGACAACGATGTCCTGGATTTTGTTTTGTTTTGTGAAATTCTGCATTCGACTGAATTTCTTGGCTATGTGATAAGTACTGATTTCTGACAAATTTAAAATTTGCTCTCTCTTCTTTATTGAACAAAAATATTTACAATTTGAGTGCTTTCATAGCTTAAGACATTTGGATGAATGTAACTGTCGGCTCATCAACTGGCGCCCGGCGGATAAACAATTCTCTTACATAATTTTTAAATTTGTACGAGTGTATTACTTACATTTAAGCAATGTCCTGTCTTTACATCCGGACCTTCAGATCCTTGTGTCAGATCCTTCTTTAGTTGTATGAGGTTATATTTTGATAGTTTACCCTCCATGATGGTCTACTACTAGAGTAGAAGTGTTACGGCTCGCATTCGGTAGATGCCGGGAGAAAACTCTCCTCGTTCGGCATGTTGTTTTCTTTGCGATATCGATGTCTCTTAACTAAATTCCTTAAGATCCTGTTGATGGGTTTTGGCTAAGTTTCAGTTTTGTCCAGTTCCTTTTTGAACCATTTGCACGAAATATTGCAAACCTGTTATTGTCTTCCTTTCGAAAATCGTAAGTTTCTCCAGACGTGGAAAGGAAAGGAAATATTGCCTGTAGAGTAGTAGCAGCTTTGTCTTGTGACTTAATCCGTTCTTACGTCGTATGAATGGGCCTTTTGAAGTGTCACTATGGAGTGTGGTTTAAACTTCGATTTTTCAGCACAGTTCTCATTTCAAAAGTCTTTTCCTTGTCCGTTACTAAATAAACTGACGTATCCTTTCCGAGATATTTTTAAAATTGCTTTTCCGCAAAACAATTTTAAATCATTTCAGTAAATCGCAATGAAATTTCCCGTTTTCGACAACGTTAGTAACATTCTTAAACGTGGTTTTTTGATCTTCATATTCAACGCGAATCTATAT
Source organism: Eristalinus sepulchralis (assembly GCA_944738645.1). Classification (NCBI taxonomy): domain Eukaryota; kingdom Metazoa; phylum Arthropoda; class Insecta; order Diptera; family Syrphidae; genus Eristalinus; species Eristalinus sepulchralis. Next base: position 29,746,443 of record OX122885.1, on the reverse strand, counting down.
GCAGGCTGAACTAAAATTTCAGCAGGTTAGTGGAATTAATTTTTGTAACTATATTTTAACGTCAAAAAACGTTACAAGTATAGTCCTTGGGAGAAAAAGAGTAAGAGCACGTATGTACTATACTTTCTTTTCTACTTTGAATATTTTTTTGAAATTTCAGTAGAGTGATGGTGGTTGCCACCGTGGTGTAGTGGGTACGTGCGTCGACCCACACGCCAAATGTTAAGCTTCGATTCCCGGACAGAATACCTCTAAATTTGTGGGTTCCTTTTACTTGTGAGACAACAATAGCACACAACACGAGTAGTTGTTGTAGAAACTTAGGCACTAGTCCCTTGTAGGGTGTAGTGCCACTCAATACACACAGGATATCACTCCTGCTTAGCTTAATATGTTTTACTTTTGTTAATATATAAATTTCAGATAATTTAAAAAATACGTTTGCATGCACCAACACACAGTGTCGTCAAGTTTGAATAAAGTTTTTGCAATTTAAATTCCTATTTCTCTACAGTGACTGCAATGGCTATTAAATCCATTTTTATTAATCAAAATATTTAACGACATGAAAAGAACTCATTGTTTCTCTTCACTTTTGTTATAGTGCAACTGATTTCGAAAATTCCAAAAGAAGCATCTGCATGCGGATTCCGTTTAGGCATTGCAATACAAATATTTTTTCTTTCGCATTGTATATATCCTAAGCCTCATCATTTCATGAGTTATGATAGCTGTGCTTAAGTCTGTTACTGAAATATCTGCGAAAAACTCAACTTAAGCACAATGTTCGTTTCTGTAAGTATTACTTTCGTTTAACACAAAAAAAAAATGCATCCACGTTTACTCCGCCATCAGAAATTAATATTTTTGCAATCTCCTGATCCTCTGTGTTCTTCAACTTCTTCATTCCTATATTTCAGGCCTTTACTACTGTGGGCACAGAACACTGAAAATGTATTTAAAAAATGTTATTCATTCTTGAGAATTTATTTCATCCAACCAAAGTAGCAGCACTACACTTGTGCTAATGTTTCTGTCAATTTTCAAAACATGTTCAAAACATGTCCCCTACCAAAACTGCGTTTCTGAAAAGCTTCAGACATTTAAAAAAATAAAAAACAAAAGGACGCGTATCTCAAATACTAATGAGTATTTGACGTGAAATTTGGCACCGATGTCAGAGACAGTAGTGCCAATTTATAAATAAAAATGACAGATATCATTCGATCCGCTTAACACAACTCAAATTGTTTCCTAATTGTTGTTTATGTTTTATTTCCGAATTTCTCACTGCTTTACACTTGTCTAAATTTATGCACAAACTGACGATGGAAATAAAGAAGTGATTTTTGACCTTCGTTCAGCCATACACTAAATTAAAATTCAAAGTCGAATATGGTAAAAGAATCGGTTGTCATCAGTTTATTGAAATGTCAACTTTGCATTAAACTGATCAGTTCCCACCACCTGGTAAACAGAATGAACATAGATCATGGATGCTTTTGTATTGGGCCAGTACATACCCTAAAAGAAGCAAAATTTGTGACTCACAAATTATTTCGTTTCGAAAAATTCAAAAAAAGAAAAATCCCAAACATTCTGAAAAAATGTTCTTTTGGCCTACACTATAAACATAATAAACATTCCATCAAAATGGCAGAGTTCCAAAACTTCGAAAAAAGAAACGCGAATTTCTGTGAATTAGAACTGCTTCAATTTTGGCGCGAAATATAATCAGATGTCAAATTGGATTGAGATAATTCATGGTGCGCTTTTATTTCGATGATAGTGGTTTCGTTTTAGACTTTGTCAAACGGAAAGGTTTTTTCCTTTATCACATATAGCTCTTACCATTCCCTAATCCTTACTTGCTTTCATTGGCTTTTCCTCAAATGCGTGAATGCATCATCTGATGCAGAAGTTTTCTCTAATATGGTGGGTTTGAGATTTGTCCTGTGTTCTTCTGAATCATGAATCATGATGATTGTAGTGGATTTTTTGACACTTGTCAGCACGGTTATCCCACGTGAGAGCTTTTTTTGACTCGGTTGAACCCACTGTGGTCACTTTCAGGTCTCTTTTATTAGTCACCGAAACTATGGCATATCATACAAAAATACCCATTAATTCATGAGTGGTACAAATTTCACTTGGTAGTCTGTCCTAGAATTGAAAAGAAAATTGTTCCTGACCATAAGCGAACAGTGACATCTGTCAATTGTTACTGCTGTCCGCTTGTTGACACTTTCATTTCCACTCCCTAAAATGAAAAAAAAAAAAACAGTCAGTGCAGACAGTGCTAGTAAACTACTAGACCTACTGATGAAATTCACGACGCGGCGGTAATAAACTGTCAGAGATGCCAAAGAATGTGTCACGCGTTACTCAAAATTTGTTTTCTTTTTTGTTGGCTTCTAATAGAAACAGTGTACTTGTCAACGAATTGTGAACCTATAGGAACTAAACTTACTCCTGACTGTTCACGCTCTTAGACTGTCCTTCTTAGACGTCATCTTATTTGTAATATTGCCTTGGGAAAATATAATGGGTGGTTTTTTCTGGGATATGTACACCATTCATTAGGAAATTTTCAAATAACAGTTAGCATTAATTATATTTTCATCTCAATACCTGTTGCAAATTTGTGATAACAGCCTAAAATGATGAATAAAACGTCTTAATCAAACTTAATCAAAAATTAGCAAGATTTTATTTTTAGAGCCCATGCAAAATGTTTAAGCTTTCGTTCTTTTTCGCGATTCGAAGTTTGCCCTTGATCTTAAGTTTTCTTTCTTTTTCACATTGGGCTATGACATACAACATGGGTGTTCCCAAATATTTGGTTAAGGTTCACTCTGAACTGAAGTCGAGACAGCTCAAGAATTTCTTCAAAAATTCACATTTGAATTGTGACGTTAGACTTTGTACATGTGCAACGCTTTCCTTTACATTCTTTTTGCAACCCGCAGTATCAACATACAACACTTTGCCGATTTTGTGGGGTTAGAGTAGGGGCATACCGAAACCTGCTTAGATTCTTCAGTACACTCTGAGTTATCTGATGTTCCTTTGAGTCTCTTCCTTTCTAAAATAACTTAGGTGTTTTTCAAGAGCATAATTCCCCTCAATCCACGAGGTCAAGTAAAGAATACACTCTCATATTTTACTCGTATGTGGTTTCGTTATCACAAACGAGCATCATAATCGCGATGTGTCTGTCTGTTCACTATCCGAGTCCGTGTAAGAAATTTAGGAATTACGTGCATTCCACCGAGCATTCAATGTTCGGATTAGAAAATTCCAGATGAGAGAACATTTGGGGATGGCTGCAGTATGATATCGAAGTCCAATTTAGCCCAAATTGTTATGGCATTATTGACCGAATACCGTAAAGTATCAACATGCCAATTTTGTACATTTACAATGTAATATTGAAGAGTTGTTCAAGCAGGAAGAAAATTCAGTATTGAAATATTGAGCTTTCACCGAAGTGAAAGAAAATATGTTGAATGTGAGTGAAGTTTTAGGCTTTGATTTCCAACTCCCATCGCTCACTAAAATGCTGTTGTCAGCAGACTTTTAAAAACTACCTTTACCGATTTTCGAAATTTGACGTCTGTGGTTTCGGTTTCTGACTAATTACGTCTGGATCGTATAAGCCATAATGTCTGAAACAAATTTTCCATCTAATTTTCCTATTAGCTTTCGTGCTTTGTCGCTATTTAAGAACAAATTTTCTTAAACCAAAATTTAAGTTGGTTTAAAAAAATATGTCAATTGAAGGATCAGCTGATTTCGTAAAGTAAACTCGTAATTTCAAATTCTATCCATCTATATCCGAAAATCCTATCTATCTATCTATATCCGAAACTATTGCTCAATATGTTCAGGAGTGCTGCAGACGTGACTGACGGACGAACGGAAGCGAACAAACAAGCTACTTCCATTTCGCCGTGTCCCTATTGCACTAACGGTCCCTTTCGCTGGCGAAAGAACGAAACAAATTGCTGCAATAGAGACCAAACCCTACCCTTCTGCAGATTGTACCGCTGCTGTCGCCTAAGTTCAATGACTTCAAGTCCCTTAAAATCATTTTACATTCCATGATAACCACGCGTCTCTTCAGACTGCTTTGTATCTCAATTCGCCACACCACAGGCGAAGGCCTTCTTTCAACTGGCCTAAATCAACTTGAAAATGTGAATCGCTGCCAAATACCATGCATATTGACCTTTGATGTACTTCCTCGTTTTATTTCACTTTTAATTGTTAGCCTCGTAAATGAATTTTGGTCTCACAACAAAACGATTTCCACCGCATCACTGACAAATTACCGTCAGTTGACAAACAACTCGTCTCTTTGTTTAGAACGCAAATAAAAAAAAAGGAAAACAAATATTTATCCAACCACAGCTAAAATTGTTCATAAATTCTATACGTAAGGAAATGTACCAAAAATAACACACACGTCTGGGTCGAATCTTCACAGAAAGGGGGAGTGTGCTGATCGAAATGGACGTAGGCCACGCAGATGTGACGCATTTCGGAGATCTCCTTGGGTTACTCATTTGGCAATACTCCTAAAACAGAATCGATAAACAATCTCTGCGCAGGGCGTGAGGTATCTGGAGGAATGCTAATCCCTTTGTTTGGAATTTATTTAAAGCCCACTCTTGAACTTGAAGTGCTCTCGTTGACATGTGGTGGTGGTGGTGGTGGGTATTCGCGCCACCTGCGCTGAAGTGCGTTTGCAATGTCAGCTTGCAGTGATGTTTTTTTTTGGTTGCGCCATTGTTGGGTCTATAGTTATGTTGTTCTTCTTTTGTTTTGAGTTTGCTTTGCAGATATTTTAAGAGAAAATAAAATTTTCCAGAGTTTACGACTGTCTAAAATTACACTCAAAATATTATCTAAGTGATGGCAAGGCTTGTGTACTTGTGCTAGAGAGCAGCTATACGAGTAGGTCCTGGTCGAGAATGAGTGTGTATTGTCAATCATTTGTTGGTATGTTTAAAGTCGAACATGCTCAACGGACGATTTCGTGCAAATGCAATAGTAGCTTGCAAAAATTTGTCGTCCAAATTTAAAAATTTAAGATGTCAGAAATTACAAATTCAGAAAACCAAAAAACATCCGATAATCGTATCTAGAATGCAGAGGAGCACTGTCTGCATCTGAACCCTGATCGGGTTCACTTTTTGGGTCTGCCAGATCCCAAATTTTCTGTTAATCTTCAAGAAATTTTTGACTTTTTGGGCTTTTGGATAAACTCCATCTGAGGTTACTGATTTTGCTAAGTTTTGCGCCTTGAGAAAATTTGCTATTTTCCTAGATGCTGGGCTCCCTGAATTTTCGACTTTCGGAATTTTGAAGTTTTTGTGTTTAGGTCTTATATTTTTTCTGCTTTTTGGAATCTTTGAAAACTTCAGCTTTTCGATTTTTTTGTTATTTTAACTTTCGGGATTTGAAGTTTTTGTATTTTTTGACTCTCTGCATCGGACATAGTCTTCTAGGTAGTCTTGCCGTCCTTAAGTACAACAAAAATTCATCAATTCAGCATGTTTTTGGACCGTGCAAACCATACATTTATTCAAAAATGTTGAAATCCATTAAATTGAAAATCCCACATTTTAATTTTTTTTTACTTTTTTTCTTTCCACAGCGATGTCGAAACTTTTGTGCACTTGCTCAAGGGATCCCTGGGATCTGGCATTCTTGCGATGCCGCTGGCCTTCATGAATGCCGGCCTCTGGTTCGGTTTGATCGCAACATTTGCAGTCGGTACAATTTGCACGTACTGCGTTCACATCCTCGTCAAATGCGCACACATCCTCTGCCGGCGGCGGAAAATCCCAGCCATGGGCTTCGCCGATGTTGCCGAACAAGCCTTCCTCGATGGACCGCCTAGCCTGAACAAATGGTCAAGATTCATACGATTCATTGTGAATACGTTCCTTGTCATCGATCTGATAGGCTGCTGCTGCATCTATCTGGTGTTCGTGGCGACCAACATCAAGCAAGTGATGGACTACTACATCGAGACGGACATCAACATTCGCATCTACATCGCCATCTTCACGGTGCCGCTGATTTTCATGTGCTTGATCCGCAACCTTAAGTTCCTTACGCCATTCTCAATGATCGCCAATATTCTGATATTCATTGGAATTGTCATCACGTTCACGTACATATTCACGGACACGCCATCGATTGCCGAACGTGAGGGCATCACTGATGTCATTCAATGGCCGCTGTTCTTTGGAACTGTCATCTTCGCATTGGAGGGTATCGGTGTAGTGATGTCCCTGGAGAACGACATGAAGAACCCAACACACTTCATTGGTTGCCCAAGTGTGCTGAACCTGGGCATGGGTGTTGTCATCACTTTGTACGCGTTAGTTGGATTCTTTGGTTTCCTGAAGTATGGCGACGAGACACAGGGCAGTATTACGTTGAATTTACCTGTGGAAGATAAGTAAGTTGAATTTAAATAATTTTGAAAATGTTGGCTGTTTGGGAGAGTTAGTCCATTTCTTATTTTTATTTTGATCTCTTATAAATTTGAAAGTGGCGAGTGACAAATTTGGTATTAGAGGTTTGAAATAAAAGATATTCAATCTAAGTAGACCTGTAGCCGCTCCCGCTGATCTAGAACTTTGAAATTTCTCTCTGTTGTCAGCTGAACAGTAAGGTACATCCATTCTCCTTAGAAAGTTCTTCTCTACGTTCACCTGCTGTAAGCCCTCTTCCCAATCTGTCATTTGGCGTGTTCTTAGCATTAAGGCAGAGTACGCACCCATCAGCCACATGATCACTCTCAATATATTTTCAAAAAAGAAAAAACCGTTATGTAATATGTATTCCTATTTCTATTTTTCAGAATGGCGCAATCAGTGAAGGTAATGATCGCAGTCGCAATTTTCTTCACCTTCACACTACAATTCTACGTACCAATGAGTATTATCTGGAAGGGAATCCAACACAAGATATCCGCCGACAAGCAGAACGCCACCGAATACGCGCTGCGTGTCGTCCTTGTTGTACGTAACAGCCGTACACTATTTTCGCCGCTGGCGCTAACAGATTTTTCTCTTTCAGATAATTTGCGGTGGCATTGCAGCAGCTCTTCCCAATCTCGGACCATTCATATCGCTTATCGGTGCCGTGTGCCTGAGTACACTTGGCCTTATGGTGCCGTCAATTATTGAGCTGGCCGTCTATCACGAGGAGCCGGGTTATGGTAAATACAAGTGGCGCTTGTGGAAGAATATCCTTTTGATGGCATTTGGTGTTGTTGGCTTTGTAACGGGCACATTTGTCAGTATTGAAGAATTCTACGCCGAATTCCATGGCGGACACGTTGGTGGCCATCATGGCGAATAAGTGTGCTCAATGAACGAGTGTTGCCAGTATAAACAGATTTGATTAGTTTTTGTAACTTTTGTGTAAGAAATAAATTTAAGTGTTTAGATTAAGATGCATGGCAAATTAAAAAAAAAAAACTAAAAAAATTTATTAAGAAATAAAAAAAAAAAAGAAACAAAAAAATCCTAGGTTAAGATGAGATACTATTAATATGCCTGTGCATACATATTTAAATTTAAGAGTTTTTATATTTAATGAACAGAAGCAGATACGAGGGGAATGGTGTATTGTGTGTGAACAGGGAAAAAGGAGGAGTCGCTCTTTATGCTCAAAATTTATTGTGCACTCGCTAAAGACTTTCAAGTTAGACGGAAATATCTTCTGGACTTTGCATTTTAAAGGTTCAAAGAGGCATGTCTAATGAGTTCTAAGACTCTCTGCTTGGGGTAAATGGTTTTAGTTTAGTGTGCTCAATGTTTGTTTGCGGCCATCCAATTTTGTATGATTTTCAAAATTTCGAAACAAACCACTAGACTGATTCAGTTTCCTTTCTATATAGGCTTTGAACTTAAGCCTAAAACTGGTTTGAATTCATAAACTTATGAATTCCACACACTTTTGAAGAACTTCGTCAGCGACCGGGATCTCTTGCAAACTGTAGCTTTTTAAAAACAAGTTCTTGGAAATTAAAATTCTTCTAGAACTACAACTTCTTCACAATATTTTCGTACTTAAATGACACACAACCTGAGCTTGTCTTACAAAGCGACAGCGACATTTCAAAAAACCGCCTTCGAAATTTCGGCGTACCCCAAAATTCACAATGCGCACCATCTGCTCACCTAAAACGTAAATTTTAAGAGATAAAAATGAATTTAAGATTTGACAGTACCTTCAATATTGAAATAAGTATTTGTTAAAATATCTTTCATTCAGGAAATTACACGTATACTTTTAGTTTTTACTTAACTCTCTTTCTCTATTCTTAATGGACAACAACAAATGATATTACTTAAAACAAGGAAACCAAAACACGTCTATCCACGTATCCTTCCACTACACAGGACTGCCTTTTGATCAGGCTTTAGTTTTGTTTTTGTTAATATTCATAATTGTTTGCTTTCAAATTTGTGTATGTAATCCTTTTCACTTCCTCTTTTCATTCTTTTGCACGCCTTTTCGTATTTATAATCCCAAAAATGGAAAACATGGCTGTACCGAAAAAAATAATAGTTAAAAATAAACACCAAATTTTTAGGCTTAAAAAAAATATTAAAATTCAAAAAATGAATTAAAAAAAATGTTTGGAAAAAAACTATATATATGTAAAAAAATTTAACATAAATTATACATATATACTATGTATATATATGTATGTATTATCAACATTATAAATGCGCAACTGTCTGTGAACATAAAAAGTCATATATAAAGTAAAACTATAGTGAATAAAACTTTTTAATATAATTTATTTAATGTGTAAATAAATTGTAATTAAAGTCTTTGTTTCCTATTAGGAAATATTTATGTTATTTGATTATTTTTTGTTTAATGTTTTTGTTTGTCTCTTATATTATAGAATTATTTCTTTCGTTTTATATCGTTTAGTTCCAATATCCTCGCAGGACGAAATTATTTGCAACTTAAACTGATAACTTCTATATACATATTTTTTTTTTTTTTTTGAATATTAACAAAACAATATTTTATACATGTTGTCCAAATTAGTTATAACAAATAAAATCCGAAAATACGATAAGTGTTTCAATTTGCTTTTCAAATGTTCTTTATATTTTTTTTTTGTTCATTAAAATAACGATTGTTGGCTGAGTAATTTTATTTTTAAGTTGTTTGTGAAGCTATGCCAAAATGTATAAATTGAATGAATTTATTAAGTTTACCGATTTGTTTTTAGTTGTAGTTTTTTTTTTCTTTTTTTTCTTTAATATTTTTTTTTTTAATTATTCTCGCTGACAATCTGATATTATTATGTTATTGATACAATAAACAAAATAACACAAAAAACCTTACAAGTGAATTTTTATTTATATTCTGCGACTAGCAGAACTGGCAGAACAGAGAACTGGTCAGTTGTTTGCGGGAAAAGGCTTAACACGCGAACCACGTGAATCATCTACCTTGGATCGAAATTAAGAATGGAGATCTGAGGAAAGTGTGTCCTGAATTTCTTCCAAGTTAAGACTGCTAACCTATACGGATACTTTCTAAGGAAGATTGGGTCAAAGTGAACAATACTCCAAATAAACAACTGTCGGTCGTTTTTTTTTCCCTGGATGAAGTTTACAATTGGCGGTCACACTTGAAACCTTAATTACGAAAGTAATTTTGTTGAAAAAACACAAGGCCTTTCAAGAGTCAGGTCGCTTTAACTATCGGTGCTACGAGCCTTAAGCCGCTGGATCATGAAAGGCGAGATTTCCGATGAATTTGCTAGGGAAGGATCAAAAGAGGCATTAATTGGGCCCGAGCTCACCTTGAGACAGATGCGGAATTTGGTTTTACGTGATCACCTACCTTCGGGTTCCATTTTCCAAGAATCGTAGATAATGCTAGACAAGACGTCTTAGTTACCCAAGTACCAATTAAGATCATGCTTGAGGGACAATCACCCCATCTTGGTATGGAGCGAGGCCTTTCTTAAACCTCTGCCGCTCTATGAGTCGCAGCACCTAGTTGAATATGCAACTCCACACTGAGAAAAGTCCTTTAGCCGCCTGGGCTGAATCCGTTGGGTGAACATCCTGCTTCAGACCAATCAGCACGGTACACGAAATACGGCTCGCGGTATGGGTATTAAAACACAGCTACCACGACACTGAAAGTAGCGGGCATACCGCACGGTCAGGCTGAAACCAAAATCTTTGGGCTCCTGACCTCCCGTGGCACCAGAATATAGCCTCTGTTTGCCTCAAAACCTGGGTCTGGTAGCCGCCATTCCGCCACCAAATGGACCGTGGCTCCATCAGTGATTCCGTATACACTAATAATAGTGCTACGAGTGTGATTTTGAATCAAGTGTTTCATAAATCCAGTCACATCATCTGGAGCCACCTTGAGACAGTCCGCATTCTTAGTTATGGCGACGGTAGAGTCTCTCGACAGCACAACCGGGGATGTCATGAGTCTTTAGGATATAGGCTCACCAAGTGCAAGCTCCCAAACGTCAGCAAGAAATCGGCGGGTTTTCTGTAATTTATAGATAGGAAAGACTGCAGACGACTTCACCTTCACTTACCACTTAAGGGTGCCTGGGCTTTGTGATGATACCCTATGAGAAGCATGTAGGGGAGGGCAAGACACTTTAGAGCTCTTCTTCCTTGTCAATGTTTGGCGCTGATGTGTTGGGAGCTGAAAGCCCTTTATCACAGAAGCGCTTGCTGGCCTTACATCGAGACACCAAAAAATTGCACTAAATGTAGGTTACTGCCTGGTAGTACAATGGACCAGTTTTCTGAGTCTGAGCGCTCCAGTGTAGTGTTTCTCAACATACATGAGTCACAAGCTGCGAACGCAAACTTTTTGCAATTCAGTTTGGAAAATGCGAAAACAAAAATTCACCTTTGCTCATACCAGTTTTCAAATACTAAGTAGCTGGAAAACGAAATTCCAAGCTGCCTCCCCTTACTTCCACAGTAACAGATCTTGCTTGTGTAATATGTGATGAATTAAAATTTTAGAGATTCCTTTGGAAACTTTAATCAAGGAACTGGAATGCAACTGGATTGATGCAAAATGAAAACGAGCACGCAGTCCGAAAGTATGCCTGCATTCTGTTTATTAACTTGCCTTTCAGTGCCGCTCCTAGAAATATGCATCATTTTACGTCGATGTGTCTCGTATCGCAGCAGCTCTCAACAACAATTCCAAGCCAGCACAATCAGAAGCTTCGTTTCGGATCATGTGAAGCACTACCAGGACTCAAAGGATTTCTTTTAAGAATTTCTTGACAAAAGACCGATGAACAGCACGAGAGCTTTGTAGGTCATGCCAGACCTGCTCACTTCGTTCAACTTCAATCGCATCATCATCACAGATCTTATCATTCCACTCGATGATCACAGCAATCGATCTTCGATAAGGTTAATCAAAGTTCGTCCAGAGGTCACAGCCAGCACTTTTTGAGAAAATTACCAATCTGCATGATTTATCATCAATTTGCCATTTCGGCAGGACAACTTTCCCTTCCCTCCAGCACCGGCGAACAAAGCAAACACTCAACGGCAAATGTTATCCGGGATTACCGAAGTCGCAGATTGTGTTCCCACTCAACCCTCCTTCGCAAAGCCATCGTCGCTGTGTAAAAATATTTTTATTGCCTCTCCCCATGGGGTTGGTTGGGGGGGGGGAGAACAGATACATTTGTCAGTGACAGTGCGTTTGTCGCTTCGCCGAGAGGGAGAGGTGCCAGCCGCCTCTGCTGCTACTGCGAAAGGTTATCTCATTCGAAATCGGCGAATCGCCAGCGCTGGTGATAGTTTGGATCAGGTGTGAAATATGAATCTCTTTCTCAGTGTTGTTGTTGCTGATCAAAGTGAAGACGGAGGGTTGCTGGAGCGTGAGAACTTTTTTTCGCACAAAAATGGGATCTCTTCAGCGATTTACATCGATCAGTGAGGAGATAAGTGCTCAAGTGTTGTGGCTTTGAAAAGAAGGACACACACCTGAGTAAACAAGGAGGGCGGTCTGAGGTGGCAAGAATAACTGTGGAGATTATCAAGACTTTAGCTGTCAAAGCAGCGTGGGAAAGTGCGACAGTATTGATTTCTAAAATACCTTGAAGGGGGTGTGATACGGTTTTTTTTTTCATTTCGCGGAAACCTCCCACTCGTTTGAATAATTCTTACTTTATCGAATCTTATTCAGTAGTGAGCTTTTGTGATATGTGGGGATATCGCACAGAGTTCCAAAATTGAATATCGAAAATGCGAAAATTTCAAAATCTCAAATGTCCCAAAAGGTTTAAGGTTTGAAGACCGTAATAGAAAAGTTTGAGATTTTTGAATGTTTGCACCTACAGTCAAGACGGACAGGGCATTCAGACGGAGAGAGAGGCAACAGCCTGCTGCCTGACAAGGGCTTTATGTCTCAATGACTACACATTCGTTGTGACTTTGGATTATTAAGTGCTTCATTCGCAAACATTAGTTGCAAATGGTCACTTTGGTCACTTCAAAGTATAAGACGGTCGACTTGTAAAGCGTGGTCCAACGAAAACGCACGTATTTTTTTAAATTATAAAAAAAGCAGTTTTCAAAGAAATATATTATTTTTTTTTAAGATGTATTTATGACAGTTATGTGTGAAACAAAATGTCGGACAAATGCTCGACACGTTTTCAGTGGCAAACCTCTGTCTGATGGTTCATATTTCTAATGAATCGAAGACATAATTGAGGTTCAATGTTGTTATCTCAGCCTTTAGCTCTAGAATTATTCTAGACTTAATGGCCTTCACTTTTTCTTTTAAATACTCTCAAACAAAGAAGTCTAACAGTGTCAACAATGGTGTGGCCAATTAACATCGCCATGACTTGAGATTGAACGACAATTGAATTTCTTTCGGCAAAGAATAATTGATCCGTTGGCTGTATGGCAAGTGGGGCCATCCTGTTGGCAGGAAATATCACCCAAGTCCATATTCCTAATATCTGGCTCCTCAAATTCTGGCTATCATCTCGGGATAGCGAACACCATTCAAGTCACCGCTTTCGAAGAAGTACGGTCTGATGACGCCGCTTAGCCATAAACCGCACCAAACAGTCGCTCTTTGTCGATGCATCGGCTCTTCAGCAATCACTCGAAGATTTTCATTTGTCCAAATGTGAGAAGTCTACTTCTTAACGAATTCACTGAGATGTGAGTGTGCCTCGTCGCTAAAGCTGAATTTTTGGAATAGTCATCAGTCCCTTCCGTCTGTACGATCAACCATTCGGCGGCTTGACCACGCTTTGAATGGTCAGTAGGCGTCAATTGTACCTTGTAAGTGTGTAAATTTAAATCTGTATTGAAAATTCGCATTAGAAATGTATTACTTCAGACGTTGATGTTGGCGACTCTTGACACTCGAACTGAGGGAGCATGCACAGGTGTCCCCATTTTTCCTACAGACCCGGTTATGTGAAATTTCCCCACAATTCTACAGATTGTGGCCCATCGTCTATGTTGACCAAAAAGACCACGAAATGCACGGAATGTATTTTGATATGAACACCGGTTTTCGTAAAAGCCTTTATCAATCTCAACGCGCTCTTCAATTGTGTACCTCGCCATGGTTGAGTTTGTCAGACACTGAAACAAAGGAATGTCAAATTAAGTTGGGAAAAAAACTTGACGTTACGTTGTGACTCACAATTAACATCATGGATGATAATTGGACCATTGGCCATGGACGTTTAAAATCTCACTGATAATGTCCGGTTCACAAGAAAGGGGAGCCTGAAGGAACAGCTGTTGTTTGCGTATGTCCAAAAGTATTAGCCAACAACACGATAGGACATAATCAGCGTAGCATTTGGCTGCGGCGGGCTGAAAATCTACCTATTTTTCGATTTCAAAAACGTGTGTACCAACGAGAATAGGATCGGATCGGCGAGCACTCGCTGCTTTCTTAAAGTGAGCAGTGGACTTACCTAGATCTTCACTGCCAAGAAGGGTTTGTGACAATATGGCGCACATGACTTATGGGATGTCTTCAACTTGTGAAAAAAAAGTCAACAGAAGAACAATAATTTTCTAAAATTCCGTTCAGGTGCTAGCTTAGGTGCACGCCATTAATTTGAAAGGGCGAACGCAGTGAGCTGTCAATACGGTGTGTACTGGAAAATAGATCCAAAGTGGTCAAAAGCACTCTGACAACGAATGATGAGTCTGGAGTCATCATAAGCGCCTCGGACGGAGCTTTACAATGAACATTCGAAGCCTTGAGGTGGACAAGGCCAATTTCTTTGCCTGTGCAGTAAACATGGGCAATCATGGCAGCAACAGTCTAATGCGAAGTCGTTGTGTCTTTAAGCTCAATAGGAACTTGAGAGGCCAGGACCAAGCTGGCTTTATAAAGTACTTTCAAAAACACTGCTCTACAGCTCAGAGACTAAAACTCTATTGGAAACAGAGGAAAGGAATATTCAATGTACAATATTGGAGACTGTTTGCGTTCGTGTTGTCTGGAGAAGAAGATTGTATTTCGAACTGAATGAGACTGTATGTCTAGCAGCATAAGCAGACACAAATTTTAGGACTGCAAAGTCATACGGACTGCAGGGAAAACACTCATCTGTCCCGAAGAGTTCTCATTTGTAACATAGAGGGACAACACAGCAGACGATGAGATTGCACGCACATGTGAAAAGGGACTTTAACCAACTTAGCGCTCGAAATTGAAAGGAGGAAGGAGGCGTAGACACCCACACTGGCAGCGAAATATACTGAATACTGAATTGAAGAAGCAGAATTTAAGCGTGGGAGTGCAACTTTTGTAAAAGGATTTAGATCGGATCCTTGGTAAATAGGGATAACAACATCAGTTGCGAAATCAAACCCTCGTCAATCGCCGTTTTTTTGTGGCTAAAGAGGCAATTGATCCCTCTTTCGAAAGGGGGTTTGTATAACAGCATGATCATCTCAATTCACCTTTCCGGCGGTGGACATTACTAAAACCGGATGAGGAAGCCCTCATTCTTCGAGAGAAAAGTTCTGAGTGCGATTTTTGATCCTGTTTGCGTTAATGACATTTAAAGGAGATCATTTGACGAAGGCTATATAGGCTATTTAGCGGAATGTGCCTCTTCAAATGTCTGGATGCAACGCTTAGGATGGTTAGGCCAAGTAGAGCGAACTGACGGAAGATCGTGGTAGCTGTAGAAGAAAGTTAGATAAGGCCCAGGGCCACCGCGGACTGCAGCTACATTAAAAGCAGAAGAAAAAGTTTCAACTCCATCCAATTTATAAATTACTCTACTAGGCCCTGCTCAAGCCATTTGACCCGCAAGGTGACAGAAGAATCCGGCTTTAGCCAGTCGATCTCTGTTCGCCAACCAACGTTTACCTCCCAGTCCCTTCTATCTGACAGTATATCAAACATCACAAAAATTCACAAGCTCAAATGCCATATTCAACCAACCCGCAATGTTTCTCCCTTTGCCAACCATTAGAAAACCCCATCGATAGCCGATCTGAAACTCTTTGCTTCCATATCAGATTTCCGATCAACATGCAGCCAATTATTCGAAAGACCAGAACATGTCCCCGTCATGTGAACCCATAAACAACTACAACACACCCCTCCCTCAGCATCCTGCAGCAACATCTTAATTTGCCACCACCTCAGCCAGTGTGCCCAGCAACACCCACTACCCACTCACCAAACGCAGCCAACATCGCGCACAGACAGCACGACAAAGCCGGAGCACCCTACACCCGGCCATAAATCAGGATAAGTTATCCTCTCGCGCAACGCGCAGAGGTTGCACTCGCCTCGGCTCCACCAGCAGGACGACAAAAATGTCAATCGTCCGCCCTACAACCGCCGCAACCATCGGGGGCACCAGAAACACAACCGCTTGATTATTATTATTATTATTTACCAGTTACAATTCATTCAGGAATTATTCATGCCACAAATCACTCGCGCTCCAAACGATGATTTAGTGCCGGCGAGCGACGCTTATTTTTCGCCTGTCAGGAGGCCCTTCCCTCCGCGGTCAAAATTCAAACCGTTTACACTGCACTTACCCGCGCCAAAGGACTCACTGGAAAAAACGCGACGGCGAGGCAGAGTGCTGCTCACTTACAAGACAACAACAAGCGGCCACCACCTCCGGATCCAGTAGGAGTCCCCCCACAGGGCAGCGCACAAAGGCCTCGTCTGCGTCTCGCGGAGGTGCCTGTTGCATTGATTTCTGTCGATGATTTATGGACTCGAAGCTGGGAGCTTGTTGTTGCGGGCCGTCGCAACAAGTTGCTTACTGTGCTGCGGCCACATTACATCGTCGTCTTTCCATTTCTCCGGCTGCGGCAGCGGTGGAGTGTGTCGCTACATCGCCTGAAATGGTGGGCGACTGGTGTGCGGCACACCATTGGAAACGACGGCGACACGGCGTGGCGGTGGCGTTGCATATGGCGGGAGTCTCCAACTGCAGCTTCCTGCGAAAGTGCGTGCACCGCGAGTCCGTGTAGCAGCAACCCGGTGGGTGTGTGCGCCCGTGGATGCCGGCCTAGAACCGAAACACTAGACGACACAGTCCTGCACACACCCGAGACAGAGATGTATAATCTGAATCTGCGCACGGTTCTGCGGCCGCGTCGCTGAGCCTCCGCCTGATTCGCCTGGCAATTTATGCTTCCGCAGATGAATTGCTTATAAATTAAATGGTTCCATTGTGTCTTGTTGCAGCGTTATTTATGTCTATGGGAAATGTGTTGCCGATTGCGGATCACTCGAACGTGCCAGTGCGATGGGAGTCGGTGTGCACTCGGAATTCCAGGTTGTCGTTGCGCTCTGTCCACCGATCTGGGCTCATCAAATTGTTATGGATTATGGCTGCACGGGAGATGATTCCACGGAATCGCGACCGCGACCGCGACCAGACGGAAGTAATAGATTCTCGGAAAAATGCTCGTTCTCGATGGGAACCGGGTGACGTGGAAATTTGCTGAACCGGCCGGATGAGAATGCCAGTGTTGGCTTGCATCGCAAGCATGTGGCGTCTGCGAGCGTTACGAGTTGACATACATTCGCTGTGAAGATGTGTCATGTGTCGCTGAATGGTTGAAAGTGGAGTCTTCTACGGTCATGCTGGAGGAGACTACATTGCGTAGAGATCGAAGAAAAAATTCGACGATCGAAATGACGGAGTGGGAGAGCCCTTTTCAGGGTAAGTTAAGTTATCAGTGCAACTCGGGAGAACTGTGAAATTCAGCTCAAGAATCACCCCTAGATGTCTGAGGTAGATGTTGACTTCTTGCACTCTTTGGTCCCCACACCTAAGACGTTATGGGGGAGTTTAACCTGTTTGCGATAACCCGTGAGGACATCACTGTGCGTTCTGATCTCTGATTTGTCTAGTCAATCAGTTTAGTAATACTTCACGATCGAAGAAGATGCTTGGATAAGGCCAATTGCGTGAAAAGTAGAACTCCCAGAGGAGGTGATGCCGCTTCTGGCGAGTTCATTGGCTTTCCAAATCCCAGAAAGTCCTAATGTCCCAGTACCCACTTGAGGAAGAAGTACTTAGCCATCTCAAAAATAGGAATAAGAATGTTTTATTGTTGAGGGTGACATCACCCAGGGATTTGATGTTTGTTTCGCTATCAGAACAAATGATAATATTTCTCAGGGATATAACGTTGTTCTTTAACCAGGAGTCTGCCTCCTTGGTTGCCATAGTTACCGTCTATTATACGCTACAAAGCATTGGGAGAGACTAATATAGTGGATGCTGATCCCAACTTGCCAAAGACCAGGTCAGCTTGGGGCTAAACAGTGTCCACGGTCCCATTTTGGAAAGACCAAACGGTCCACGTATGAAGTGAATTTAATTAAACAGCCACTTGTCTGTCTATTCAATCTAGAGGAGGAAGATGAGAAATTAGGGGCAACAGCGAGTGTTGTAGTTCTTAGTGAATCTGTAACACATAGTGGGTCCACTCATTGGACACAGTCAATGACATTCCGAGGAAGAGCTACGAGACCAGGCTACCTTAGAGGATAATACGTCTTGCCACTGAATGGTACGGAATATAACATGGTCCAATGGATGTCCAAAATATTTTTCATGAAGAAAAAATCAAATGGCTTGTAATATTCTAATTCAGGACTCGAAAGTCTGCATAAACACCAAGCAAGGAGTTGTTGATTGCATTCTGCTAGTTCAATAATTGAGTGGCACTACAGCCCACAAGGGCCCGGGCCTAGCTTCTACAACAACTACTCGTATTGTGCGTGCTACTGTTCTCTTCCGAGTAGAAGGGACCTACAGTTTTTTGCCGACCTCGAACGGCGAGATTTGAGAAGCTTTTCACAGACAATTGATACTCTTTGAGAGTTGTCAGCAACTCGAAAGAGGTGATACAGTGAAAAAATTGCGAGGTGTCTCGTCCGGAAATCGAACCTAGACCTTATGCGTGGCAGTCGACGCACTTACCACTACGCCACGGCGATCGCCGAATTGTGATCGTATATCGTCAATAACGCTGCGAATTTCGTCTTCCAATGGGTCAATCGCTTCGAGCTTATCGGCGTAAGCTAGCGACTTCACCTATCCTCACAGAAAACTGTCAAACGGTGTTAAGGCACACCATCTTGGAGCCCGACTCACCGGTCCGTACCGCGAAACCATGCAATTTCCTAACGTTTTCCTTAACGAAACAATTGTAGCACCATCTATCGTGGCTCTATAGCGGTTAGCACTGACTTTATCATTCTGCCAGTATCGTTTTTTAAAAAATTACGGACAGTTGAACAGTTAAATTTTGTGGATGTAACGGTGTCTCAAGATCCACTTAAGGAATCTAATCATTCCCAATAAGGTAGTTTTGTTTATTGACGTATCAATTAAACTAAAATTGAGTTTTATTGCTGAACAAAATTCACTTATGCAAATAGGGATCAAAGACATCAAAACTTGGGCCAAATTTACAGGATTTGGAAACGTTTTTCAGACGTCCGTCTATGCCAAAAAATACTAAAACTAAAAATAAGTCACTGGATAACTGTCAAAATGACTTCCAGACAAAATAGTGTTGGAAGCTTAAAGCAATATACCTCTTAAGAGAACACCCTTTGGTATAGTACAAAGATCGTACCAACGCATTGCCTTGTGACTGGTTTAAAGGAGTATTTCTCACTAGCAACAGAGGTATTCTTCTTTACAAAGCTGTGCAATCGCGAAATTTTTTTTATTAAAATATTAAAAAAATTCCCATTAAAATGCTGACAGCGCAGCAACACATTTTTTCGCTTCTTGGATGTTGACCTCAAATATCGCACATTTTAGTCTCAAAACATATAATTTGTTGGATCAAGCCATTCTTTAATCCTTACGTACGTAGTAAGGCTTGTCTACTTAGATGTATCCACTTCACCTTACGAGGTCTGTCTTTGATTCAAATCGCCTGTAACACCCAAACATTACGCCCCTGACTATCGTCGAACGATTGCCGATTTTTTAGAATATTAAGAGTTCTTTCCTTAAGTAAATCTATTTTACAACTAATCCATGAAACTTTGGATCCGTAGCTGTATCAAACACCACAGAACAAAGTGTGATTTTTATGTAGCGCTCCCTTCACTCAATAAGTCCCGTGACTGGCATATAGGGGGCGCCACTAACAAAAAATCCATATTATTTTTAGGAAGTACAAACATTTAAATGATTCATGTCTAATTTTCACGATAATCTGATTATTAGATTACAAGTTACAGTGCTTCAAGTGATGCTAATACAGAATTTCGTGTGTTGATTACAGACTGCGTTTTAATCAGATCAGCAATGGCTTGAAAAGTGTTACAGGGACTCTGCTCCTCAAAAACAACTATTTTTCGGTGGTATGCTGATTTTAACCGTGACCGTATAGTGACCAACCACGTTGAACGCTCTGGAAGGCCAATTGCGGTGGTTTCACCTTGAAAACGTCAAAAAGCACACAAAATCGTTTTGGAAAACGGCAATCTTAAATTGCGTGAACTGAGCTGTGTACACTATTTTGCATAAACATTTGTCTATGAGAAAGCTGTTTTCAAAATGCCTGCCGTGTTTGCTCACAATGAACGAAAATCAACAACGTATCAATGATTCTGAGAGCTGTTACACCAAAATAAACAGGACTTTTTGCGTCGAAATGTGACAACGGATGAAACATGGATTCACCACTACACTCTGCTACAAACCACGCCCAAAGCGTCCAAAGACCCAAAGGTCGACTGGCATGGTTATGGCATCCTTTGTTTGGGATGCGCACGGAATTTAATTCATCGACTATATTGAGAAATTCAAACGGATCTACATGGCTTTATTTTTAAAAAATGGTCCTAATGAAGAAGAAAGAAAACTTCTCTTCCACCAAGACCTTGCACAGTGTCACAATTCGTTGGCTACCATGGTCAAATTGCACAAATTGGGTTTTAAATTGCTTCCGCACCCTTCGTTTTCTCCAAATCTGGCCTCCAGCGACTTCTACCTCTTTTCAGACATCAAAAACTGTAAAAATACCCTAAAAAATATGGCCCGTATGAGGAGGTGATCGACGAAATAGAAGCCTCCTTTGAAAGACTGAAGATAAATCGTTCTTTAAAAAAGGTATCGAAATGTTAGAGTGGCGTCTGAATGTATAACTCTTGAGGGAAACTATGTTGATAAATAAAGTAGAATTTTGTCTAGAAAATGTGTTTTTATTGGTAAGTCCCGGCACTTATTGAGTGATGTGTTATGGTCAAAAACTGTAGGTCCTGCGACATTTGTTAGTCCAAATGTACTTAAAGTAGCGTTTTTGTCTCTCTTACTGTAAGTTAAGATAGTGAACGTGGAGTGAAGGGTATTGCCCTCAGCCGAAATTAAGTTGTGAGCTGCCTTTACGGCTTTAGGGAGCAGTTTGAATGTCCGTCACACATCAATGCCATTTGAAAGAAAGCAGTGCACCAGTTTCCATAGACATTCCAATTCTGTAAAGACTACTAGAAAAGGAGGGGAAAGGAAACTGCCTCAACCCATTATATCCTCCATTTCGAATAATGTATTTATTCCTTCATACGAGGGTTGCCTTTTATATTTCGGGATTTGAGAACAAAAACAAATATTAATGATAGAAAATAGCCTTATAGTTTTTCAAAATATTACCCATTAAGATCTATACACTTTTGCATGCCTTTGAACGAATTGTCGAGGCACTTTTGCCACTCTGATTGAGGTATCTCCAAAACATGCATTCTGAACGCATCAACCGCTTCTTCAGGTGTCGAAAAACGTTGACCTCTCGTTTTACTTTTTACGTACAGGAATAAAAAGAAGTCATTCGGTGCCAAGTCAGGACTATACGGCGGATAACTCATCAAATCGGTGTTTTGAGTGCTCAAAAATGCAGTTGTTTGAGCCGATGTGTGAGAGCTCGCATTGCCTTGGTGAAGAGTGATCCGTCTTCGGCGGTTTGTTTTCCTGATTTCTTGGAAGAAAACTGGTACACAAATGGTTGTGTACCACTCAGAATTGAGAATTGAATGTTCATGCAATATTGAATGTATGCTGGTCCCACTAATGCCTAAGGTTGTCTCAATCTCACGATGGGTCACATGACGTTTTTGCAATATCAGTTGGTGCACAGCATCAATGGTGTCCGGAACAACAACTGATTTTGGACGACCTTCTTGAAATTCGTCTTGCGGTGAACTAAGACCTCGGTATAATTTATCATACCATCGATAAACACTGGTCCTTTATGGACTTTCATTGCCAAAAATTGAATTAAGCTCATCGATGCACTGTTGTTGAGTTAATCCACGTCGAAAGTTGTAAAAAATAATCGCACGAAAATTTTCACGATTTAGTTCCATTCCATTGGGCGAGGTGAATCTTTTAAGTTACTGTAAACAACACAAATAGCGCTCGCATGTCAAAACGTTCTGAGTACGTATAACCTCAAAAATGTCAAACTTTACGATAAAGCTGGCAGTTGCCAGATTGCAACACTAGGGTTGCCCAATTCCGAAATATAAAAGGCAACCTGCGTGTTTATAGTTTCTTTTCTTTTGCTGTTCTAGATCACTCCAAAAACGCCCGATATTCGCAAAAAACTGTCGAGGGTATGCGCAATGAAAAACCCCTCAACCTGGCTAATTTAGAATTTACTCTTGTTATCCACATTTCCCTCCCTAACCATTGTTTCACTAAATTAAGTAAGTCCTTCCGTAATTTTCTCATCCACTCGCAACGCACAGGTTCACTTGTGCTCATCCCTAATCGCAGCCAATTACGCTGAGAATTATTCAGTTTCCAGAGTCGTACATCCCCGCAGCACACAATGGCATAGGCCTTCCTTAGCCCGAAGATGTACTTTCGTTGAACGCGGTTTAATGCTAAATCCGGAGAAAGAAACGCTCGTCCCTCACCACCGGCAAGAATATTTGCCGGCGCGCCACCTCGAATTCAAATCGATCCGAGAGCTCCACTTCATTGTTCCGCCTAAGCGATTCATCCATTTTGTCACACTGCCGATTTATAACTAAATAAATCCGATTTGGATATAAATTACAAACCTGCCCACTACCGCCGGCAGCAGCACCATATCGGTGCAGCGGGCACGGTCACTGGACGGGCAATTTGTTGAAAATGCCTCCGGAACGTAATTGGAGAATTAATTAGCTATCGCTGGCGATGGCTGGCTGCCGCCGCGGCGCGCCACCGTCGATCCGATGCTCGCGGACGATGATGATGATGATGGCTCTTTATCGGAGATGTAAGCCCCCTAAGTAACATGGTGGACCGGGGCAGCAGTCGGCCGCCGAGATCCATCGCAATAAGGAACGCGGACTAATCCTTGTGGATTTATGTCTGCGGCGGCGGCGACGGTGCCAGTGGAAGCGAGTGTGAGTGTGTGTGTGTGTGTGTGCGCGCGCGCCCAGTGATCTCTGCGCACCGTCATCGATCCGATCCACCTTGTTTGGAAGTCCGACTGCCAGTTTTATGAATGGACTCAAGATCAATGACTCAATGCGACTCCTAACTCTGCGAGGAAGTTGCCGCGAAGAATTGGTAACGTCATTATCCTGAATTGTTTATTGATGGCTGAGAAATGATTATCCCCGTGCTCCGGGTATCTCCAGATGCCGGAGTGCGGTTCAGTTCATGTTTCGGTGTACGCTGTTGGCCCAAACAAATCGAATATCAATTTGCCTCCGATAATGGAGTTTGGTCGAGTGATTTATGCATGAGAGTCCCGGGTATTGTTCGGGGGTCTGCGCTCGGATGTCGCATTAGGCGACTGCCGGTGTTGCCTGAGGCTGCCCCAGGATGGTTAATATGGGAAGTGGTTGTCGATGTTGCCCGGATGGCAAGGTCATTTATCCTCATTCTAAGCAGAACTGCTTGGACATTATGTTGTGAACACTTACATGGTAATTGTTCGGGGAATTGTTCTTGGTCCGTGCATTAGAGTGTCAAGCGAAGAGTGGTGGCTTAATGGAGACATGTTGACAGCAAACGAGGATCTGGACTGCGAAATGGAATGGGGCGCTTCCCATGATATGGAGAAAATAAAATGAGGAAACGAAATGACTTACAAAGTTGCCGGCACGCACTTTTATTGAGGCATTTGTAAAAGTCAACTGTCGATGAGTGGTCGTGCGTCTTTAGTGAATGAATTTAGTTACAATGAGAAATGGTAAATCCACAAAATTTAATCAAATTGGCAGCATTGCATTGTATGTTGTAAAAAATCTCTTTGTTTTTGTTCTGATTGTAACAAACGAACTAATATTTAGCCTCTAAATATGGACTTCATGTCTATCCAGCTGTCACGACTCAGCCAGGTTCGCATACCAAGCTGTTTGGGGTCCTTCTCCTTTAAACAGAATAGTTCTTTTAAAATGCTGTTTCAGAAACAATCATCCTGTTTTGGAACCGAAAACTATATCGCAGGCGATGAGGTATAGATCTGACGGTAGACAACTGACTGCGATGTCTACTAGTAACGACCCATCAGTGATTGTGAATAGCCAAGTCGATTTGTCAATTAAATTTCGAGCTCACAGCCTATGTTTTAAGAACCAAATGCTTGGCGTTATCTAAGGGTTAAACTTTAGAGTAAATGAATCTTTTTGGAGACGTAAACCCTAATTTACATGACTTTCTGACAATTCTGCCCAATTGTCAGATTTGTATTTTTATCGCTCCAGGGAAAGTTTTCGATAACTTGTGGCGGGAAAACTACTTTACTGTTCACTTTCATTTTCAAAACAATGGAGCCAAAGGTATGAAACTTGTAAAAATTTGACACTATGTGGCGTGTGATACAATTTCTGCAATATGTGAGTCAAAGTCGGTTACGGCTACATTCGAACCATTTAAAACTCTATAACAGAATCTTTTGAAGTTCCTTATGCGAAAATTTGTTGAAATTTTTAAACAACTAGACGCAGGCGGCGTAATGGGTAAGTGCGTCAACCCACACACCGGACATAGGTTTCCGGACGAAAGATCTCGCTCCTCCTTAGAGCAAAGCTACTGGTATCTTGCTGACAACACACGTTATATTGGCTTTTAAATCGCCAAGGATTCCCAAAGAAAAACGATCTCAGTGGCTAACTAACCTCAACCTTAATGATTTATCAACAGGACAATTGTTTTTCTAGCTCAATCTTGAGATTGAATTTCGGGAAGCACATTCTCTGTTAAGACGGAGCGATAACAGTTTCGAATCACGTACACTCTCAGTTAGAATTGCGGTTCAATCTTCACTACGTGCTGGATTTGGTCGACCCAGTCGAATATTATCGAATTATTCAAACTTATAATAATAATAACAATAATTGAGTGGCACTACGAGTACAGCCTAAAAGGGACCAGAACCTAGTTTTTACAACAACTACTCGTGTTGTGCGTGCTATTGTTCTCTCTCACGAGTAGAAAGGACCTACAGTTTTTTTCCGACTTCGAACGGCGAGATTTGAGATGCTTTTCATAAACAATTGATACTCTTTGAGTGTTGTCAGCAACTCGAAAGAGGTAGGGCCGTGAAAAAAATGGGAGGTGTCCTGTCCGGGAATCGAACCTAGACCTTCTGCGTGTAGGTCGACGCACTTACCCACTACGCCACAGCGACCACGGGACTCAAATTTGTAAATGGTATATTGTATTGTACGGAGTTTGAAAGAAGTCAGATGCGTCCTCACTGTGGCTCATAGTCGATGTGAGGGAGCTTTAAGGACTCGCGAAAGTCTAGAATAAAACTATAAGTTCAATTTCTTTCAATTTCTTCGCTACCGAATCAATAGATGTGACTTGCAATGAACAACTTTCAATTTGCGTTCGATATGTCGACTGTATGACAAACTACAAAAGTTCTTTGCTTCGGGGTGAGTTTGTAGATTTTGTTCCCGTTAAAGACCAAACTTCTGAAAACCAATAATGCAGAAATGTGTCGAACTACATTATGAAGAAATGTGTTGGCCAAGGCTATGGCCTTGGAGTTCAATGCAGGATTAGGTAATATTTATGTCTGGCTCTGCCAAATGCCGTATCAACTCCTGAAATTCGCAGCTGTCTTGCATAGCTAGTGAACTAGCGAAAGAAATTCGCAGCCATCAAAAATTTCATAAGAACCACGCACCAGAGACCCGAAAAAAGCGACTTCTACGCCTTTGTGAGACAAGATTCCTCGAAAGGCATCAGAGTTCTACATCTTTTGTAGAGAACTTCAAATTAATCTCACTAGGTTTTAAAGAAATAATTAGGACAACGTGAGTGATAGCTTCAAGAGCATCAACACTTTTGGGAGCAGCACTGACAACACCGGTGGTATAGTTTTTGTATAGAAGACGGATCACACCTTGGCAATTACGCGTGTGACTTGAAAATTCGTGGCCAGATATACAGCACTAAGGACTACTTTAAAAACACGCGCCAATCATTATCAATCTCAATTGTTTAGTTTTTTTAACTTACACAACTGCAAGATTTAAAATTTTACACTTCTTCTTCTTCTTCTTAGTTTTTTCTTCTTCTTCTTCTTCTTCGTCTACTTTTTCTTTTTCTTTTTTTATCGGCGCTATAGTTCGAGGTGGACCTGAGCCTCAACCAACCACCTGAGTATGATCTCTCGCTAGCTGCCTCCAGTTGCGCACTCCAAGTTGATTGAGGTCTTTCTCCACTTATGCGCCACCTTAGCCTGGGTCGTCGTCTGTTGCGTTGCCCTAATGGCTCGGATTCGAAGACTTTTCGGGCCGGAGCAGTGGTGTGCATACGCTCTACATGGCCTAGCCATTTGAAGCGCCTGCCACACACAGACACAAACATTTAAAGCAACTTTGAAAAAAGTGTAGGACGATCCTTCTTTACTACCATGAATTCACGTTGGCCTAACCACAAATGAGACCAAAGGATTGAATCGACCCTGACGCATTAAATAGCACAGAGCAGTGGAGGATGACGGACTGTCGAAGGGAGGTAAAAATTGCCTAGAGTAGCAGATAAAGTTTCACACCGACATTCTTGCGTTTAACTTACAAATCATCAGATTTTCATACTCGTCTATTTCTGGCAACCCGCCCTGAAACCCTAAAGTTTCCACAAGGGCCGTAATTTCCTTTCCATTGTTCTCCTTTTGGAATTCTTCACATCCCTAGGTCTCTTGTCGTTCATAGAACGACCATAATAGGGCAACACCGTGTCAGGGTATGTGTGCAGTACACTGTCCATCCGTTATTCTTTCGAGGCCTACTGGCAGCTGGCTAAGCCGTAGTAATGATTTTTGTTAGGAAAACGGTCAAGCTTGAAAATTCAATACGAAGCAAAGGCTTGTAGATTCTGTGTGAAGTGTCCATAAATGAGCAAACAGCACGGTACGGTACAGTTATAGCTTCAGAAGAATACCAAAGGCGGGGTTTGTCTCGACGATTCTTTTTCCAATCCAGTGACTCAGTATGTTTTACATTCCTCTGTTTCCTAATTCGCGTGATCTTCAGCATAAACTAGAAGATTTTGTTGCTGTCGCTCTCAAATCTCTTCACCACAACCACTACCACCTGCACGTTAGTACATAATTTCTTCAATATTTAATGAACACAGCACGCGCCTGCCAACCTTCACGCCACAGGCCGGAAGCGCAATAACCTTTGACGCCATAACCAATTGAAATGGTAGCACTTTCGCCCAAGCGCTTACATTCGCCTTCACGCCGCCGTTTAGCAACGCAAAAACTGCTTATTGTGGACACTAAAAGCGCACTTAAGGCCAATCGTTCGTCCATTTGCAAAGTGGGCTGGTCTCCCAGCAGTAGCATTCTGCTCACACCTAACTACGCCTAAGGACCCACATCAATAACAATCAGCCCCACCACACATCTGGGGACGGCCAATTCAATGCAGTTCGCGATTCAGCAACTGCACTTGGACTAATTTCCAATAAGCAGTCTCTGGTTACACTCGACTGATCCCGAGCGTTGTTGTGCAACGCAAACATGCGCTTCGAAACGTCAAAGCACAGTGTGCACTGCAATTTCATTACGGCGCGGCGGCGTTCAGTCATTCACAGATGCAGAAAAAGCCAGCGACTGAAGTGCGCACTTCCTCCTGGCTGAAACTGGGCTATCGCGCCGGTGTCGCTGGAAAGAAACCCGGACTAAGCAAACAGCCCTGAGGCCAGTCATTAATTATTAATATTTTACTCGTTTTTTTTTTTTGTTGTTGTTGCCGTAATTATTTCATGTAGGACAGTTTAGCTGATTGATTCTGCGCTCATGATCACTCCAATCCACGATCGTTGTGCGATCGTGTGACAGGAATTCCGAATTGGATGGGGACTCTTGGCCCGGTTCGATGGTGCTTACACGTGTCATAAAATTGCTGGAACGCGCCACTGCTGCTGGGCCACTTCGGCTGCGCCAGCTGTTGTGAGTCGGTTTTTCCGCACATTCAAGTGGCTGCTGCTTGATATGAAATTTAGATAAACGCACTACAGAGGGGAAGCCTTAGCCGAGAATAGAGTGCCATCGGAACGCGGGAGAAGCGAAATGCCTGCAGCTTTCCACTGACAATTATGAGTGCGTGCACACATAGCGAGCGGTTTCGAAATATTGTGCAGTTTTCCCCTTCACGATCGATTTGTGAGCGTTTATGCGGGACGGGAGGAGGAGGAGCGCTGCTGTTGAGAAATAGTCAAGTGTCCATTGAAATTCACACCGCGCTCCTATCAATCAAATATTTGTCATTGTGCCTCAGAGAAAATGACCCGTAATTAATTTCACCGCGGATCAGATCGCCAGGAGCCGACCGGGGAGAACACTGACGCACAGATGCTCGTGCACACCATGAAACGGAGGCTAGACCGATCTGCTTTGCGTTATGTGCTTAATAATATTCGATTAGACGGACAGCATTCTACTTGTTGGCATCGTTCAGGTCTGAGCGATTCCCTTTCGCAGTGCACAAGGACGAGCTTCGACGAGACCCTTAATTGTGCGAGAGGCAGAGAGCTATGCCAGGAACTCCGCACACTGCACAAGAGCACGGTAGCGCGGCGATGTCTCTGCTCCAGAGCATGTGCTGTGTGTGGCTAATTAAGTGAATAATTAAATTAATATAGTTTACCGGTCTAATTGAGTATACGCCGCCGTCGGTCAGCATGTGGAGCGCTCTCGAATTAAGTTATTACGCGGTGGCTCTGGAAATGGGCTGTGCCGCTGTGGTGAACGTCTCAATTGTGGCCGCTTTGTGGCTGGACTACGAATTTATGATATGATTTTATGGCATCTCCTGAGGATGCACTCTGGATGTGTATGCGAGAGAACTCCGGAAGGAGTCGCTCATTAAATTCGAAATGGGCGAGAGGAAAGAGTGTTTCGTCGTGTTGTTTTAAAGTCCCCGAGAGTTTTGAGGAAGGTATTATAAAAGCGCACAACCGCGGGCGAAGTGAAGAAGGAAAAGAGCGATTGAGAAAGACCGGAAGGTGATGTCCATGACCACCTCGGATACAAGCTTTTATATCGCTCACCTCACCGTCAGTGACCTGATTTCAGGAATGTGGAAACAAGAGAAATGTGGACATAAGAGTAAGGCGTTCAAGGGAGAGTAAAATGGTGGAGCCCTTGATAGTTTTGAAAAGTGTGGCGTGAATTTGCCTGCGCTGAGAAGATTTAACTACGAATTGGACGAATTCGCTAAGTAGCATATTTCTCGGCACCATAACTCAAAAGGGCACTTATTGTATCAAATGAGGCCGTTTGGAGTCTGCAGTACGCTGTAGACTCCCCCTGCCCATGAGAGTACGCATAACACGTGTAGTTGCTAAAAAGCTGGACTCTGGTACCTGACACCACCTAATGAAAGGATATTGGAATGAAATTTTGATGACTTCTTGAGATGACAAGAGCCTTGGATTTTGCGCTTGCTTTGTTTTAGATGTGCGTATTGCTCAGTGCCGGCAGACAGTCTCTCTATCTCGCCTTCCAAGAGAATGGGACTACAGTCCACAAGCCACGTAGGTTTTCAGAAACTACTTGCGTTATGTGTGCTATCACGAGTTGTAGTGACTTGCACTTTCAAGTCGACCCCAAGTAATGAATGTTTAGGCTACGTGACATCACAATGATCACACTCGTGAACTGAGTTATATTTTTATTTGTGCCCGTAATTGATGCGGTTTTACAAAAGGTGGCGTAACTTCCAGTGGATCACCTTTCCAAATATTCATTGGAAAGCTGCTCTTCTGAAATTTCAAATTCAATAGGTGTCAGGTGTTTTATACCACATTAATTGTTTTTATGAAGGGGTTTACTTAATTTTTTCATAAGTAACCATGGTGACCGTGTCCTAACTGGGTTAATGTGTTAAAAGATTTTCAAACTGTTAAAAAGTGATTATTGTGACTTGGAACACGACGAAGGTCCCAAACAGGCCTGACGAACTTGACTCTTGGGGTAGCTCAATAAACCGTTTCCCATTGTTTAATAAAGATGAAAATGATGCGAAGCGTAGGATATTGGATGCCGTCTAAATAAAAGGCAAGAAATCGAGTTTGCAAGTCTGAAATGCGACCTGAGCGCTATGAAGAGGAACCATCTATGCATCGGATTGTGAGTGGTGATGAAAGTGGGTTAACTATGAAAAGCCAAAACATCGCGCCTTGTATAAATATCGCAGGAATACCTAGTCTCACGGATTCACAAAGCGGATATTGTGTACATATTGTGGGATCACTTGGATGTGTTGTACAATGAGCTGTTGCAACAGAATGAAACAACTACAAGCAAGGTGCATAAAAGGACGACGATTGATGCATTTGAACCCAGAAAAGGAATAATGGCCACAGATGTTGGCAACACACGAAGAAGTTATTTTGCAGGACCATAATGCCTAGCCATATGTTGCAAGGCTAGTCAAAACTTAATTTTTAGTCGGCGTCAAAAGTGAGTGTTCACAAAGCATGTTCATAAACAAAAATAAAATGTACCCATATGACCCATTAAAATAAAACTCCTAGTTTCTATTAACGCAAGCTACATTTTGTGTTACAAGGTCATCATATTCTTTAAGTTGCGTGTTCTACTAAAGGGGTCGCTGGGGTTATGTACGCACTTTCTTTCTACTTTCAGGCCCCTCGATCCTCTGCCACCGACTCTAACTCATCAGGAGCTATTCCCAAGTGCAATCAGGCGAGTTTACGGATTTGATCCAACCACCTCGTCTTGGGGCTTTGGAGCGGTCGTCTATCTGATAGGAACGCATCTAAGGCACGCTTTGGAAAACGTAATTAAGAGGACATCTGTTCCACATTAATCCAACATGGCCAATCCTACAAGAAAGCTCAGTGTTGCTCCCCCCATAACTAGTGAAAAGGACCAATGGGACTCCACTAAAATGTAGAGTGCATTGGACATGCCTTTTGGAAATTGCTATCACTTCGGACTTGTCAACGTTCACCTCCATTTCAGCATCAGTACATACTAATGTCGATTGTTTTAAAACAGAAATGCAACCGAAAAAGTAAAGCTTGATGCAGTCAGATCATTTCTACTTATTTTAATAAGAAAACATTACTTTTTGAGAGAGTGTCTTAAAAGAAGCTTTTTGTTCAAAATGCGAACTGTAGCCTCAATTAAGAGGAGAGGGAGAAGCTCAAGTGAAATTTGTAAAGCACTTAACAGACATCATCTAACAGTTTAAAACATTTTCAATCGATATGAACGTTTTCTTACCATTGAAAGTGAAAGACGAAGATGGCGAAACGATGAATGGAAGTTAGAACATATCCGAAATTAATTTCTGTTCAAATCGCACAAACAATAACTAGAAATAATAAAAGTGTAAATGCAATTACTGTTCGCCCTATCACATCAAGGAGGCTGATATGGCAGACTGCCCAGAAGAAAGCCTTCGGTATCAAATATAAGCAAAAGATTGCGATTCGCTTAAGATTCAACCGAATGTATATAAGTATAAGGGCTAACTGAAGGCCCCCTTCATCCGCAGATATCCAAAAAGAAGTTTCGAGGAAAGAATTGAGCGGACGAGTTACAGACCATCACGTATCCGTCACAGAAAGTAAGACACCAATCTTCATGTACCACGCCCTTAAACGCTCAATCGAAATGAACGCGTTCATAGACTTCAAGTTTCACAGTCGTTGAGGCAAACTGTAGAGGTAGGACCCATTGACCCATAATAGCTTCATCGCTAAACACAACCAACGGTATGAGACTTATGAAATTTAACCGCACTTAGGTAACAGCTGCCATTCATCAATCAAAACTTCCAACCATTCCAACAACTCAACAAAACGCACCTCATAAGCTTATAAACAAGTCTTACAGATAAACGGCCAACACGTTTCCCCTGTGGATCCTAAAGACCAAATTGCTCATCTCACAATAATCATCCGAAGAGAGGTCAAGCGAAACACCCAAGACTCCCACGACGAATCCGTGTACAACTCCCAAATCGCTTAAGCGCTCGAGGCGCATTTTCATTCTCATACTAGCCCCCCCGTATCCGTCCATTAGGGAAGAACAACGTACTTCTCAGAGATTTCCTCTTTTTTTCATAAACAAATCGCATTGCATTTGAAAGCGTGTTCTCCCTGCAGCATCAAGCCACGAGGGAGGGAGGAGAATCAGCAATCAGCAAACGTTTGCCTTATAAAGGACTACAAGTTAGGTGCTTATTTGGCGTTTCTCCAAAATCATCACCTTTTGTCCGTCGACAACGGGCGAGTCCGACGGCCTCCTCCCCCGTCCACCGAGAAGCACCACACACCTGTAGCCATGCGACAAGAGACAGTCCCCTGGCTGGATGCCTCTTGCACATGGCATGAAACTTGTGCCGTGCGCGCCGCACGCTATCCAGTCATCGATGGCTATAATAGTGGCAATCGATGACACCTTACCGCCCTCTATTCCGCTTGACAGGCTATTTGGTCGGGTCTGACTTCTAGTGGTGATTCGGCGGCGGCCGCTGCCAAGGCTGCCAGGAAGCAGCCACCACCACTGGCCGGCGGTAGCCGTCCATTGTGCCGTCATCTTTCGCAAAAATAATACAAATTGCAATTCTCTATATTTGTCGCGACGGCTTTTGCAGGCGATTTGCGTTTTCCCGCTTACCGCGATGAGGTGCGCGGTGTCCCGACAGCGGTTGTTCGCTTCGAGCAAACGGCGAATTACAATATTCCCAATTACCATGCGGAATTATTCAACCGGCTGTTGGCCGCGAGGGGCTCCGAACACGTCGCTGTGCGGTGGAGGAGTACACTGCCTTCTGTATGGGAAGCTTCTAGGTTCTCAGATGGTAGCTTGTGTCAGGCGCTTCTTATGACCATTTAGGGGCAGCAATGTGCCGTGCACTGTCACTCGAAGATCCCCTTCACTTTTTAATCAGTTTTATAATTTAAATGGGAAGAGGAATTTAAGCCGATACACCGTTGCATGTGATTACATTTGAATCAACAAGTGGTGCCTCTGGCTGGGGGTGCATTTGCCAGCTGGACTCCAATGCAAATGTGAGGGATCTCTGGAGCGAGATCATTAGGTTCGACTCCTTTGGTCGCTCTGAAGCTTTAGGAAGCGGTAAGCGGGGGGTAGTGTAAAATGACGACTATCCGGTGAATGCTGTAAGCAACGACTTTGAGAAAGTACTGAAAGTAAGCTTTGCATTGCGGTGACAGTGCGCGGCAGTGAATGGTATAATAAGACAGCGGTATAGTTTGCAAGATTCTGGGACGGGCAACTACTAGTGCTGAATGATGTCTTTTGTTCTAGTGAATGTGGAGAAGAAGTAGAATTAGATCCAGCTTTGAAACAACGAAGTTCTGAAAACATTTTTTAGATAATTGTCTGTTACTCATGAAAGATGCAGTCCTGACGTTACAGTCCTTACAGAACCTAGGGCTTAGCTTCATACCACAACCATTCATGCTGTGTGAGTTAAGGGGCTTACATTGTAAAAAACCACCCCTAGCGGCCAAATTGAAGAAGCTGGAAAATTCTTAACCTGCACGTACAATTTAGCGTAGATGTCTACAAACATACTCATAGGAGACATATACAGCACTTAGACATGAAATTCACTCTGATCCAAAGAGGTCAGATCGAGTGACAAGCTCTTACATTAAGACGGAGCCTTAAGGCAAAATTAAATTCTGCACAGAAACTGCGCGATTCACATATCCATTGTCCAAAACTTTGGCAAATTTCAGTTTCCGGCTTTCCTTTTGAATCATTTAAGCTCACAGCCTTTAGACCTTTTGATATTTTTGAGCTACAGTCCAATAACTTGTCCAATTGCTTATCCATGAACTTGCATACGCTCTAGCCCAAGTCCTCATCCACACCCGTGTCCAATTCTTTGTGCACGTCCTTGTCCAAACTCTTGTCTAAGCTCTTGCCCAAGCAATTTACGAAATCATAATTCAAGTTCTTGTCTAAGGCCTTGTCCAAATCATTGTTAAAACCCTTGTCCGACAACTTGCCTAACCCCTTGCCCAACCCTCTGTCGAATCCTCTGTTAAGCTCCTTTTCGAAATCTCGATCTCCGTACTTGTTGAAGACATTGCCCAACTCTTACCAAAACTCTTGTCTTAGCCCTTATCCAATCTTTTTCCAAGCCCTTGTTAAAACTCCTGTCATAATCCTTTTCGAAGCTCTTGCCTACATTCTATTCCAAGCTGTTGTTCAAACCCATGTCTTAGACCTTATCCAAGCCGTCCTCCAGGTCCTTAAACAAACCCTTGTCCAATTCCTTTTCCTGTTCTTGTCCAAAGTTCATTACGTGAATGTCCACAGCCAGACAAATTTGACCGAAACAAGCACGTTTTACATTAACTTCCAGTATCTTCGACTTCGAAGCTCATGTCCCAAAGAAGCACTGCAGGCCAATCCTCCTCGAATCATGGACAAATGACTGCAATCGCAGTGCCCAGACCTATGAAGGATGGAACGTCGCACCTCCTTAGGCTCACAGTTTCAACGAATAACGGGAATCACGTGATGCTTCCGTGCGCAACAAGCTGCCGACCAACAACACATACACAAGTTCTCACTCACCAACTGAAGGCAAACCAAACAGGAATTGTCCACAAAGTGGCATCGAGCCATCAACTGAAGGAAAAAAAACGAAGACTTTCAAGTTAGCGTGACCCTATGACATCTTCCACACCGCCCACAGGTGCAGCGGTCCTCTTTGACCCAAGATTCACGAGAAGATACGAATCAGCCGTGTGCGAGCGTGTGTCTCTGCAACGACTTGTCCAGCAACTAATTCCAAAGGCGTGTTCCAGCAGATCCCTCAAAGTCATCACCACTGCTGTACCGCTTCAACCGAATAACCATCAGTCACAATGACTTACTTTCAACGGCATGGCGACGGCGGCGGCATAGGAAGAAGGCTAAGGAACGGAATTGAAAAAAAAAATTACATTCCACAGCCACAACAGGCACACTTTTCGGGTACATCAGCTGTCAGGGCAGACAGGCAGACAGCCAGCGTGAGCGTGAGCGTGCCGTCGGTCTGCAGCCACTAACATCGGACCCACCGCATTCTGCTGCAACTTATAAATCCCGTGCAAGCCGACACGGCTGCTGGGAGCGCTCTCAATTTCTTTTCGAAGGCATCACCATCACCATCACCTTCGCCATACCCATCGGTATCATCATCATCATGAACAGCAGCAGCATGGCAAGCGGCAACCTGATGTGGCACATATGGACAGCCTAACGCCCGTCCAATGCAGCAGCAGCAGCACAAGCCATCGGACATGGCGTGTAAATCACGCGATATTTCGTTTCTGCTGAGCTCTTCCTCCGCACCAACGCCGCCGCACGTAACAAGCAACAAGGCACACACCAAGTGCGAGAGGGAATTAAGTCTGCAGACTGCTGCAGTAGACTGCCCACCGCCGCCATCGTCATCGCCACCCAAATCCACCCAGTAGCCTGCGCCCTACACCCTCTCGGACTGTGCCCGATGGTGCAGTGAGTGAAATAATTGCCGGTGCCGTGCCCGCCACTTGCAGAGGCCTCCCAGGGATTCCCGTGCGCACACCGTACGCAATGACACTCTCCGCCCGGCACTGTGATGCAGTAATTAACACTGACGAGGTAATTGAGATTAATCGGCTCCCAAGTTAGGCGATAAATTTGCTGGGTCAGCACATGGCTTTTGGCCATCGATATGCGAGGCGCAATCGATGCCACCACCACGGGATAATGGCTGCGAATTGTGTGCGCGCACACCACAAGCTTTGGGTGCATGTTTCCCACTCACCAAACGGAGGATCCTTAACCTTAAATTATCGGTGTTTGCTTTAATCGCCAGAATTCACTGCAAAGCATCACAACGCCGACCGGGGTGCTGCTTCCAAGACAGAAATCTTAGATTGGTGTGGTCGCGCGGAGACGGAGACACGGGACGTAGCATCGGGCCACATTGTCTTGTGCCTGGCGGAGCCCGAGCTTGAGTGGCAATTAGCAACGTCATATGGCATCTGGCAAGTTCACCTTCGGCCGGTCGGCATGCAGCACCGTACCACCACAACCAGCAGCAGCAACAGCAGCAACGGTAGATAGTGTCAGGCGTCATCCATGAGTGCGGTGACCAATTGTTTCGTCGTTATCTCGGATGCAAATGAGCACACGAGTCAATTGTTGTGGGTAATTATGGCCGAGATGTGCTTGTGTGCTGGACACGAATGCCTCCGCTGTTGCTGCTGCGGCTGCAAATTATTGATTTCAGTTATTGGAACCAGATGCACTTTGGACAATAATTGGCGTACGATTGTGCTAATTTATCGCGTGACAAGGACATCCACATTTAGGCCGACGGTACAACGTGTGTGCGAATCGGTCGGCAAGGTATTGTGTCACCTTCTTCGAGGAGAAGGCGGTTGACCTCCCTGAGCTGCAAGGTAGGGGTTGCAGTGAAATTGAGATACCGCCTCGGGCTGGTCATGATTTGCAGAGGTGATTCCTGGAGTTCAGAGGAGGGTTGAGAATTTAAAGTGGACATGGTTGGAGTCGATTTTGTTCCACAAAACCTTTAAGCGGAAGATTGAGAGGAATTTCGAAGATCGACTTTGCTGATATGAATGAAAACCAGGACCAGGAAAGGATTGTGTAAGACATGTGCTTCAATACAGTTTGCTCCACAGAAGGACAGGCCATCTCACACACACCGGCGGTCATTATCCTTTACGAAGAAACACATTTAGTCAAATGTCCAAGGTTGCAACTTTGTAGGTAGCCTGTCTCTCCACATACACACACACACGCACATTATCATCATCATTAGCGATCTGACACGTCCCACAATCTTGCGACACAAACAGGCCATCACCATCGCTGGCTATTCAAAATGCCGCCAGAAGTACCGCTTACCATACTGGGCATGCATGTCTCTTAGTCCAGTTTACGTTGAAAATTTATTTCCTTAATCATCGGCATGCTCGACGGCGCGTCTCGTCTACTCCGCGCCCTCGCCCGCTCCTTTTTGGGGCGAATAGCCAACACTGACATTCAATTCGCCTCTTGAAGACACCATCAACACCACCGCCACCAGCTGCCGCTGCAGAAGCAGACCAGACAACACCGATTAGGCGAACGGATCACAAATCCTGGGGGAATCCATCTAGCCCACGAAGCGGTGCGTATGCATGCGTTCACAAACGCAAACTACTATGCCACCTCTATGCGCGACCGACAACGTTGCCGCCAGCCGTCTTCATCCATCCCAACGGCCGTCGTCTTGCTGCGATTCTCATTAATTTTTGCATCACAGTGGACACTCGACACTCGACACGCCGGACACTGGACACTGGACAGGCGCGTTTTGCTTACGGCGCGGCGTGGAATTTGTCTCCATTAAGCCGCTTCTGGTTCTGTCCACCGCCATTCAATCAAAAACAAAAAAAGAACGACGTCCCCGCGAATCTCCGGAATATTTTCGCATGTAGCTCGCGTAACTAATTAAGCGATTTTTTTGCTCTTTTTTCGTGCGTTTCCAGCGCATCCAGCGTTGGTCGCACATCCAGCGCGACCACGCACAACAAAAAGCATCGGCCGTCGATGTCCTTTTATGTGCTCGCTGGGAAGGCAACTAGTTTCCACATCAGATGCCCGGAGAATGACAGAAATTTGTACCGTCGCACGTTGCCTGCGGAGTGCGCAACGCGGTTGTGTCATGGCCATTATCTGTGACGGGGTGCGGGAGGAGGGGAGGGGAGGTTGCTGAATGGGAGAGCTCTCATTTTTTCGTCACAGTGTCGGGACTAAGATGTGCAGTTAGATACCGTGTGGGTTGGCCTTTAACCTCTTGGGGCGGCGCGATTTATGAGCTCCCACTCGGGACCTAATTAACAACGGGATACGCGCGGGAAACCCAAGACATCCATCCACTCCCCCCCACCCCATCGCACTCGCTCACACACACACTCACCCGCAAGCACTCGTGACAAAGTCGCGTAAGTGTGAACGCAGCCTAATGGCGACCATTCGCAAACAATGAATAAATTTTCACCTCTGATAAGATCACCGTCAGGGATGGAGGACATGCACGCGGCCTCATCACGGGCGCGACTCTCTCAGTTGAGCGGAGATGTGGGCACCTGCCCGTTAGGCGCGTCTCTTCTGTCTGAGACGGGATTCGTCGCATCGCGTCGCGTTAACAGGTGTACACCTCCTCCACCGCGAATCGATGTGCACGCCGCGGTACGAGTGCGAGTGGAGGCTACACGTTCGCTGATTTTTCGCTTGGTTCGTCGCGCATATTTTCACGGTTCAACGTTTTGGCATTTTAACACGTCCCATCGTTTGGCTAGTTAACATAAAGTCGGTCATGCCCGGGGATTCTCTTGCGGACGCGCACAAGTGTACGTGGAATGCGAGGATGCCCGCGAGGAGAGCGGTCTTTGCCGCGAGCATGGGGCTCGTTAGAAATGCCAGCGAGACACCTTAGGGACCGTGCTGGCCACACGTGACTAACGGGGCAGTTGTCACATTATGACTTCAGTCATGTCTAGCTGTCCAATGCATCTTCTTCAAGACATGAGCGCTTTCATATATTCCAGGTTGCGCATCTCTTGACAATTAGAATCGTGAATTATCGTCGAATGCTGACGTGTGGGCGGGCAGTGAGTTGTGAAGTCTTTCATTTTGAAAATGAATTTCCTTTCCTTTAAATGAAGTGACTACAAGTCTAGTTCTTTAATTTTTGAGGACATTGCACACCACTCTGTGATTTGATCGTCATGAAGTAGAGCCATATGCGTCCTCGTATCGGTGTCGTTGTGCACGTGATGTGTGGTTATCTTGCTTCGCGGAAACCTCTTGCGTCTGTTATTTTGAAAAGAAATTCTTGAAGATTGGTTTTCCTAGGAAAAGGTTCTTTGTCTGCCCACCAAAGATAGTACTTGATATTCTCATCCTTTGCTAAATAAATCACGGCTATAGTTGGAGCTCGGCGGTGCCGTCTTTTTTGTTGGTCTGGCCAAGGTCCTTAAGGGCTTGTTCAATCACTTAACCACTTCTAGCAGCATTTCCAACAACAGCTGGGAAGCGGGCATGACCAGGAGAGAGTAGTTGGGGACAAGTGATTGCCAACTCAAATGGATGAAGTAGTTCTCCCGCCCAATCTTGAAGAAGTCGGCTCAGTCACTCAAAAGCAGAGGAACAACAAAGCCGCAGGTGGTGATGTCTGGCCGACGATTGGAATACTAGCTCCATATGTCTCATCCACAAATAAGGTGATCCTACCCATGCAAGAACTTTCAAGGTATCTCTCTCTTGAATGTCGACTACAAGATCTTGTCAAGCATACTGTGTGAACGGCCGTACTAGCGCGGCTTCCAGCCCAGCAAATCAACCAAATTTTCACACCAAGGCAAATTTTGGAAAAGACCAGCGAGAGTTTCAAATCAATACACACCACATTTTTATCGATTTTAAAGCTACATCCATCGCAGAGAACGTTTTGACGCGATGGCCGAATTCTGGGTTCCGGTAAAACTGGTCCGGTTGTGTCGCACAACGCTAACACCTCTGAACCTCTGAACCATTTCAAACCTGCACCGGATTTCGGCAAGGAGATGCGTTGTCGCGTGACTTCATCATTATTGTGCTGAAGATTATATTGCGGAGGGCAGGTGTGAACACAGAAGGCACTATCAGTGCAATTACTGGTATGTGCTGATGACATCGATATTATCGCCCGTTCGCAGCAAGCCGTTGTAGAAGCATTCACGGTCTAAGAGTAAACGAGGATAAAACGAAATATATGCTGTCGACAAAGAACCGATCCGTCCAACAGCAATTGACAATTGATAATTGACAGCAACAACGTTGAGGTAGTTAAGGAGTTTGTCTACCTCGGGGCAAACTTGAACTCCACAAACGACACCTTAGTGAAGATTTGGCGCAGAATCATCCTTGGCAACCGGTTTTATTTCGGTTTTTAAAAACAGCTAGGGTCGAAACTCCTGACTCGGAAGACTTAGACAATGCTCTGGAAGACGGTTATCCTACCCGTACTCTTACAAGGTGCCAATTGCTGGACGATAATCAAAACGGCAGAGCAGATTTTTGGTTTCTTTGAAATAAAACTTTTGTGACGCAAATATTGTCCTGTCGTCGAGGAAGGCGAATGAAGCAGAAGACGCAACCGCGAACTCTATGTGCTGTACCAAGATGTGGATGGAGTTCGAAAGTCAAAAATCCGTCGACTACAATGGCTCGGCCACATCGATCGAATGGACAACAGCGCTCCAGCTAAGAGGGTCTTCGAATCCCAGCCTCCGGGTTTGAGAAGGAGAGGGAGCCCGAACCTCCATTATAGAGACCGGAGGACGCTAGAGAGATCTTGACAACTGGAAGCAGCGTGCCCGGGACCGTCAAGCATAGAAGGCAGCCATAGCTCAGGCACAGACCTTTCATGAGTCGCAGGCCTGATATACATACACACACACAGGACACTTCCAAGATGTTTTAGAAATTCAAGTCTTCCCTTAATTCGATAAGTACTCTAAGTTCTATCAGACTCATTTAGATCCTGGGTCACCATGGGATCAGGGGAAATGAAATCGCCGGTGAACCTGCCAAATAAAGGTGGGTGCTTTTAGGACCAAATTTTTCCGTTTTGACTCCCGGCGTGTTGATCCTCTCAAGAGTACAGTTGATCTTTTTCGCACTTTGCCATATTACCTCGTTGATCTGGACCAAATTAAACTTTGAGCACAAGTCAAGCCTTTTCTTTTCTTGGAGGTTGGGATACATTGCGAAGGAGCGCTCAAAAACTGATCCATTTTACTACTCGGTCTTCATTTACTGTCGTTTCCTTCTGTTATAAAGAGCTTAAGTTTTTAGCTCGCACCACAACG
Organism: Eristalinus sepulchralis; assembly: GCA_944738645.1. Classification (NCBI taxonomy): domain Eukaryota; kingdom Metazoa; phylum Arthropoda; class Insecta; order Diptera; family Syrphidae; genus Eristalinus; species Eristalinus sepulchralis. The sequence goes on along the minus strand of OX122885.1, from coordinate 29,705,501 downwards.
GCGCGAAACAGCCGCCACCTGATACGAGCAAGTGTCATTGGCAGAGAAAGTGCTCTGAAGTGTCTTCACCATTTCCATAGGCGTCACAAAGGGTGTCATCATTAAGCCCAAGCACACTTAGATGCTTAGTGAAGGTAAAGTGTCCCGTTTGTTCGCCGAAAAGTTTTCTCCACTGTCTTCTGTCTAGAGATAACAGAAAAGCGGCAGATTTCTTGCTGAGGTTCGGGAACATGTACTTAGTCAGCCTGCATCCTGGAGAGTCATGCCATCTCTGGTTGTGCTGTTGGGAGACCCATCCGTCGACGGAAGCCCTAACCAAGAAAGCGGGAAGTCCCGAGATATGTCCCCTATATGCGAACGCCTCTTTAGAACCTTGCCAAGCTAGTTCATCGGCAATGTCGTAATGTCCCGGGACCCAGGCAAGTTTTAGCGAATTCAGTCTGCCGACCAAATTAAGGGAAGACTTGTTTTCTAGGCTATTTTGGAAGTGGTTAAAGGGTAGAGGTTGAGGTTGGCTGACGCCTTCCACCTGTTCTTCACAATATAGTTGGTGGACATAATGATCGCAAACGTTTCCGCCTGGAAGACCGATGCGAAATTACCTAAAGAGGTGTGAAGTTTAAAGTTGTTGGCTTTCACGAAGGCACCGGCCCCAGATCCCTCCGTCGTCTTGGAGCCGTCCCTGAAAATCCGACTACATTCCCTTCCCGGTTCAGTTTATGGCCACAGCCAAAGTCTGGCTGTCATGTCCAAGTCGGACACAGGGAAAGTCGACTTTGTATGAGCGACGCAGCTGGATTGTTGGTGACCCCGCATCTGTCATCTGAGTCCATGAGACTTGTGTCGTTGGAGATGCGGTGCGCGAGGCCATCAATGATTCAGTGCGACTTGAACCAAAGACCATTCCATTTTAGTCCGTTGATGGTCTTGATTGTTCAGCCTGTGATGTGGATGTGGAGCAGAGCCAGGCGTGCTAGGAAAGGCCCCTATGCAGCCGAAACTGATCTTTCTATGAAACTTGGTGAAAGCAGCAGTCACTTTGACAGAATTGGTCGCATCATTGCCGTATAGAAGCACATCTTTTTGGTGATAGTCCCCAGGTTTTAGCAAAAACTCCCTTACACTGTCAGAAAACTGACAGCGTCTTGGAGGTTTCCGTGTCAATGTGTTATTTCCAGAGAAGTTTTGTTAACCAGGATCGCACCTAGGTATTTAGTTTCATTGGTAAATGGCAGGATGACACCTTTAAGTACTGGTCGAGTCAGACCAGTCAGGTTCCTCCTTCTCGTGAAGAAACTTCGGTTTTAAGCGGGCTGACTGAAAGCCCATTCCTAGTACACCAGTTATTGATCATGTCAAGGGCCGTCTGCCCACGTGCACAAACGGCCGCAGGACATGGTTTAGTGACCAGTATGGCTACATCATCCGCGTAGACCTTTCAATTTCAATTTTCAATTCTACCAATGAAATTTTTTAGCGCAGTCTCGCAAGATTTTACGTACTGATAAGCATGTTGCCTCTGAGATAGAGGGGTAAGGCATTTTTGCGCAGATGCAGTTCAACCAGCCTCGTCAAGCTTTTCAGCATGAAGGAACTCGTCAAGCTTATCATATTAGGGAGGTTACACCTAAGGCACTCAATTGTGTGCAGATTGTTTTCACCACACAACGACTTCCGTCGTAAGTGCAGGAACTAAAAGGGAAAGGAAGCATCCACCACACCACATGACACACTCTCTCCCTACAAACTAAAACCTTGTTATTAACTCCACAACCACACAAAGCCGAATAACTTTCTGGGGAACGAAAGAAAATTAAGTCTGTGAACCTCAGTGAAGTTGTCAAAATTTCGAAAATATACTTTTGCCTGGAGTTTCGTGTAGAAAACGTCTCCCTGCTGTAACAAATCTAACCATGAATCCTCCAGAATTCGATCCTGACGCAGATAGAGTCATCGAAGGAGAGCTATCGTAAGTCAGAAAACAATCTCTGTATCCTTGCTGAAACCCTTGGCCCGCGCAGGCACACCATGGGATTCATCCTCATCATGAAGGCATCCTTTGGCATCGGGATCGTTGTGATGCCGGACGCCTTCAAGGAGGGCGGTTATGTCTTTGGCATCATCTTCACCTTCCTCACAGGCATAACCATCATCATGGGGATCAACATTCTGGTGAGTTCACCCACATCCATATCCTTTCATCGAGCTTGCAATCTTTTAGCTGAGAAATATGTACAAGCTGTGCAAAATGAAAGGCGTCAGCTACATTACCTACGGCATGGCCATGCAAATCGCCTTCACAATGGGTCCCAAACAGCTGAATATGGTCCGGAAATGCGCCAAGTAATCGCTCCCAATCCCCCCCAATGGTCGATTGCATTTTCTGCATTTTCAGGTACACCGTCTATGGTGTTCTGCTGCAGTATCACTTCTCGGTGGGTTGCACCTATGTGCTGCTGATTGCGGAATCTACGCGAAGGATCATTGACTTCGACGGCAAGGAGGACTTCGATATGAGATTTTTTATCCTTGCTGTGCTAGTGCCGCTTTCGATTCTCTTCACCATCACATCCGGCAAGATACTGACTGCCTTGTCAATATTTGGGTTCATCGTCCAACTAATATGTATGTCACTGTCTATCCGCCTAGAATGCCTAATCTAATCTCTAACAAATTTTAGCCATTGCTTTGTATCTTGATTTCATATTCGAATACGACGATTCGAAAACGGAACGCGTTAAGTATGCCTCAGTGACAACCCTTCCCATGCTCTATGGAGACGCTGTGTACATCCTGGAAGGATTTGGAATCGTATTGCAATCGATTGAGTATTCACATCAGAAGCTCATTCTTTTCGTTCACTAGATACTCGCAGTTCAAGAACGCACCCGAGATCGGAGAATGTTTCTCTCGCGGTACGGTCTGCTGAACAAGTCCCTGTTCGTCGTCATGCTGCTTAATCTTGGATCGGGCTTCTTGGGATACTGGAAAATCGGGGAGGATGTGAAGAAAAGTGTGATTTTGAATATGCCGCATGGTGTGCTGTAAGTACAGCCATGTTTCTATATTCTCTGAGAGCTCTCACAGTGGTCTGGGGTACGCTTCACTTTAGGGAGACGCAAGTGGCTCTAGTTTTGTACTCCATCGGCCTGCTGATCACTTTCAATTTACAAGGCATGGTTCCGGTGAATATTCTCTTCCATCACACCCTGAAGTTGTACATCGAGGACTACAATTACGTGCAGTATGAATGCACGTTTCGAGTCTTCTTGGCAATGCTAACAGGTGAGCAGAACAAAAACACCCTGAGGGGGGAAGAAGATTCAGAAAAGCCATGTTGGCCCTCTCATCTCAATTGATTGCAGTTTTTGGCGCAATGGTGGTCTCGTCGGTCTACCACTTCATCCCACTGGTTGGGGCGTTCAGCCTCTCATTGCTGGCCCTGGTGTTTCCCGGCATTATCGACTTCTGCATACGCTACCCCGATAACTACGGGCCCTATTCGGTGTACAAAGTGCGAGACATCCTCATGATAGCGTGCGGCACCATGCTCGGACTGTTCGGCATGTTCTCAAGCCTCATCTGGAGTCTCATCGATGTGCCTCAGAATCTACTGATTCATTATTTCGGGGAAATCAAATAAAAGCGTATCTTCGCATCTATCGCATCAAACATGAGTTTTGTGTTGTTGTGCACGGCCCACGGCCCACGACCTTCGACAGATTTGACAGCGACATATCTGCGTGCGGTGCCGTCGACCAACGTCAATGGTTAATTGCTGCCCACGTATGGGCGGCCAGCCGGCCCGAGGATCACGGGCACTGGCATTATGCAAATCGCTTTTTAATATTTTAATCACAGCGCTGTTCGATAACATCGGTTTCAGATAACACAGCCGTTCTCGTCGTTTTTTTCGATTTTTAATGCTTTTTATCGATTAATGCCACCGGAGGAGCCAGCATAATGTCACCATCGGCCATCGTGTATGGGCGGAAAAATTGGTAACGATTAGGTCGGGCATTGTGTCATCGATTCGACGCGGACGCATCGCCCGGGTAGATGCTGGACGTGGGAACATCAGGCACAACGTGCGCACGCACACACAGGCGGACATCTGATCTGGGGCCAAGGAGGTCCAGGCCTCGAGTCGCCCAGCCGGTGTCCTAATTATGCTAAGTGACTGAGTGAAGCCAACGAGATGAATGAATATTCACGCGGTGAATTAAGTTGTCGATACACGGTAAATACGCGTCGACGATGACGGCGACGGTGGCGGTGGTGAGTGCAATGCGTCGTACGCGAACATCATGCCGGGGAGCCGCCGATTCGTTGAATCATTAAATGAAAATCGAAATATTTTGTCAGAGGCGACTTAAATCGCTTAATCGGTGCGCGGTGTAGGAGTGCACGCACGGATGGCGGCGGCCGCCTTTGATGGCCGCCTTGACGGCTGTCATAGCGGCGCGCATCAAAGGGATGCAGTGGATGCCTTGTAGGTCGATCGATGCCGGTGGTAATCGGGTGCGCGGATGAATGAAGAGACGAGCTACTGTTCAGATTGCTGGGAGAGCATCAGATTTTCTGTTTTCCCCCGTTTTTCATGCGAGCGAAAGAGGTCGGCTTTAATGGTTGTCTTAGCCTGGAAACTCAATCGGAGGAGAGTTAATTGAGCTAATTGAGTTCTGTTCATTCGCCGAACACGTGTTGTTCGGCTCTTTCGGAGCTTGTTTGCCGGGAGATGGCTGGATCTTGTCAGTGGTGGTGGTCATTTCATCTGGGCGCTGTGTTCAAGCCACAAGCAATGATTTTCGGTGTAGACAAGATGATGATGGGATGTTACGTTGTATTTCCGGTGCGATTAACATCGGGCTTTAACTCGCCCCACATATCACAAGATGGGGAGGGTGATCTGAAGTTTGCTTTTGGAGCAAGTCAATTTGAATACTCAACAAGAACATGAAGAGGGGACTTAACAGTACCTAGGAAGTGAGTTGTGTCATCGTGAACAGATCAGATCTTGATGGGGACACGAGGCTTGAGCTGACTTCATGAATGAACTGAGAAAGTCAGTCTGTGATCTGTGAAGGACAAGTATGCTCGATTTTTCAGAACAACACTATCTGTGTTTGGTTAAGGCCTGGTGGACATGAGGTGTTCTTGGATTGTGTCTATTTCAATGTTGCTGAAGTAATTTATTGCGAACCTAATATGGATGTTTTGAAGGATGACACAAAAATTAACTGTAAGTGTGCATGCGTTAGAAGCGAAATGGCAGTTTGGAGGAGCATTGAACCATAGTAACAATAAATTGAAAAATAGGTATTATGTGTGTAAAAACAAGGCTCTATGAATATTTTTGTTTTTTAAGTGGACTTTTCTACAGGCCTGTGGTACATGAGGTAATGACCTTATTCAAACTTCGTCGTAGACTTTTTAATACCTTCCCTTTTTGGCGTCGCATAAGAAGACATGGCGTCAAGGTATTGTCCCAATTGATTGTCCATAAATCACACAAGTGTTTGTTCAGGTCCGTGTATAGATCCTTTTCGATCTATTTTTTTGTTTAAAACCCTTTTCACGTTATGTTATTATTTCTTATCCGATTTTCTGTAAGTTCTCTTATTTATTGTCTAAGTCCCTTTGGAATTGCCTGATCAATTCTTTTCGCAAGTCCCTGTTCGATTTCTTTGTCCAAATTTCTGTCCAAGTCCTCGTTTAAGTCAACTCCTTGCCCAGGGCAAGTACCCAGTTCTTCGTTCAAATCATTGTAAGTCAAAGGCTTTTCTTCAATTCCTTGTTTAAGTTGTACAAGTCCCTGTGCACATGCTATTCCAATTCCTTTTCCATGTCTAATAATGTGGCACTGCAGACCACAGGGGGCAAGGTTCTACAACAACTACTCGTGTTTACGTGTTACACTTACAGAAGGGACGTACAGTTTTTTTTTTGTCGACTACGAACGCCGAGAGAGAGAAGACAATTGATACTCTCTGAGTGTTGTCAGCAACTCGAAAGAGGTGGTACCGTGCAAAAAATGCTAGGTGTCCCGTCCGGGAATCGAACCTAGACTTTCTGCGTGGCAGCTTATGTACTTACCATTACGCCACGGCGAAACTTTTCCATGCCTCTCTACTTTAAAATCCTCGTTCTAGTAACAGTCCACAGTCTTGTCTAATTTCTTGTCCGATTTTTGACAAATTTCTTGACCGATTTTTGATAAATTTCTTATCCAATTCCTTGTCAAATTCATGTCCCAATTTCTTGTACAATTTCATGCCAAATTTCTAATCCTTTTTCTAATCCGATTTGTAGCCCGATTTCTTGCTCCATTCCTTGTCAAATATCTTGTCCAATTTCGTGTTCAAGTTCTCTTTCAAATTCTATAAACTAGACGGGAAAAGGAAAAGAAAAAGGATATTCTTGCCCGATTTCTGGTCTAATTTATTTTTTAATTCCTTGTCATATATATTTTCAAAGTTCTTTTCCAAGTTCTGATCCAAATTCTAACCCAAATCTCAGTCTATGATATTAAATGAAGATGAAGGTATTAAGGTGTCATATCCCATTTACTCAATTGAGTTCAAAATGAATTTCGGCTTCTGTTTAAAACATCGCGTAAATTCAAGAATGCCGTCAATAATGCGCAAAAGTGCATTTGTAAAGGGTGATTTTTTAGCTATTATCTTCTTGGCAACACTGGTTTAAACAGCTGACGCACGTTGCGTGTTTTGTTTCACTGTCAAACATCTTCAGTTTGGTCTATAATTTAACCAAGAATCGTCTTACAAACGGACAACCCTTGCAAATTATTGAATTTTATTTTCAAAATGCGTGCTCTGTTAAGAAAGTTCATCGCGCGCTTCTTTCATTTTATGGTCAGCTCATTTTTGACTCAATGGGTACGTAAATAAGCAGAATTGTCGACTTTTGGAGTGAATATCAGCCAGAAGCATTGCAAGAGGTACCAGTGCATCCAGTCCACCAAAGTCACAGTTTGGTGCGGTTTATGGGCTGGTGGCATCATTGGACCGTACTTTTTCAAAGATGATGCGAATCTTAACGTAAGTGTGAATGGTGAGCGCTACCGTGAGATGATATCCAACTTTTTTTTGTCCAAAATGCAAGAGCTTGACTTGCATGACATGTGGTTTCAACACGACGGTGCCACATGGCACACAGCACGCGCAATAATGGACTTATTGAGAGGCGAGTTCGGTGAACATTTTATTTCACGTTTGGAACCGGTCAATTGGCCGCCTAAATCCTGCGATTTAACGCCTTTAGACTATTTTTTGTGGGGCTATGTTAAAGCCCATGTCTATACAGACAAGCCCGATTCAATTGAAGCATTGGAAGACAACATTAAAGCATTTATTCATGAGATACCGGCTCAAATGTGGGGAAGGGTATGCCAAAATTGGACGGATGCACCATTTGAGGGGCAGTTAGGGTCAACATTTGCATGAAATAATCTTCAACCATTAAATTATATGGACCGTACTATCGATTCAAATAAAGATTTCATTCATTCTTCTGAATTTTATGTGTTTTTTTAAACTTTCCTATAGCTTTAAAAAAAATCACCCTTTAGAAAGATCACAAGTTACTGTTTATTCTCAACTAAGCTCTACTCTACCTCTACTTACAAAGGTGTCTTTAGGGCAACGCTTATATTCGACAAAATAAGGCTTACCTTAAAGACAATTATTTACAACACTGTAAGCTCACGCAACTGGTACTATAGGCAAATAAGCCACATTGAAAATTAACTGCATTCATGTTTGCTAGGCACTGACAAGGAGATGTTGTGTTTTCCCAGAAACAGAGATAAGTTACTGTAGCGGAGTGTGTAAGTCGACGCACTTACACTTCTCAAAACTCACCATTTGGAGTCGTCAATAAACTGTAGGCTCCGTCCACTCATGAGAGATCAAAATTAGGTGTGAAGTACATCACCTAATGGGCTGATGTACTTCACCGCTTTGAGAAGAAAGTAATATTTTCGACATTTGGTCAGCTTCTCTACCGTCATTTTTCACCCTGGAACGGGATGTCAACACCCCAAAAATCCTGTCACAAGCGGGATTCAATGAATCAGCTTCAATGAATGCTGCTTCGATTCCGCTCTAATTTTTGCAAACAGGTTGCGCTTACATGAGTCTCCGCCTGATACAGATGATTCTTGAGTCTAAGGTACCTTTTCATCAGATCATCAGTTTTCTGTTCATTCATTCAGCCACTGAGACTTTCCCGATATGTTTCCGACTACACATATGGTCAAAAAAATCAACAACCGCAATTCAAAATAAAAGAAACTTCTTCCATAAAGGGAACTTTTTTACGCGAGGAAAAATTACCAATACTGTGTCGAAGAGCATTCATTTCAAATGAAGCAAAATGCTCAAATTCAAAATTACCAAGCACAGAGTACCTAGTTTCAAAAACTTCCCATAAATTGTCATTCCATACTGAGGAGAGAAAAATCTGAAAAAAAATCTTAATCCTCGTATCCGCTGTAAATTGAACTTATGGCCATACAGAGGGGAGTGTAGTGTGGGAACATTCATATACTTTGTTCTCGAGATTGGTTTTTCGTAATTCTTGGCACTTAGAGTTTTATAAACTTTGAGAATTCGTTTTTTTTAGAACTCTGTCTCCAACTCCTAGTTAATGATCCAGGATTCGTTGTTGCGTCGTTTGGTACACCCCTTATCCTTTCCAACGCCTTCGTTTTGTTTTTCATCCCCTCCGGTATCTTCAAAAGTTCTAATCGCCCTTGCCCACGACCTCTTCAAGTTTTGAATCACGTTAACAGCCAAGATTTCCCAAGTCAAGAGGGTCAAGGAGCTGTATTCCACTTCACCTGATCCCTCACAGTACCAAAAAAATTAGTCCAACTGCAAGTGCTCCAAGATGTTACCTCCTGCCCAGCACAGCATTCGGCGGCGTTCTTCAAGTTTTCTACCAAAAAAGTGCAGAAGCTCACACCTGTCTGGAAAGTCATTTGTCGCCATCTCCCCGCACCGTCACTTCAAAAATGACCACACATCCGTGGAATGCACACACTGCCGCATTCCACGATGACCAGTGCAAGGTAAATCTCCAAGCTCACGCGTTCGTCGCCGCCACCACCATCACAGCCGCGGCGATATCTGAACGATTAGAGGAGTGCCGTGAATCACCCATGGGTCACTCGATAAAGCAACCCGATTGCATTCTGATAAGGAACCTTCCCCGTCGACGTATATTGACAATTTGTGCCCGCTCGGCGAGAAATCCAATCACCCGTGGGCACCCCGCCGAGTGCCATTGTTAACACTGCAAGTGCGCACGCGCACACTCCACAATCACAGAATCCTATCTCACCTTGCGCACGGAGTCAACGCGACAGGTATCCAATTCCGCAAGATCGATTAGGGTTGTGCGACTTGGTCATATGCATATTTATGAACAAACATCGTCCACAGTTCGGCTAATAACGAGCGAAGCGGACGCACGGTGGGCCTCCACGGTTCCCACCCTTCTCCCGGCGGTCATAAACTCCGCCAACCACAATGATCATTGGGGAGTCATTACAGCGACTATTCTGATTGGGCCAGCTAACCTTTGCGTTGCCAGTCTCTTGTGTCTTTTCCGACGGTGATTCCGGAAATTTCACGAAAAGAAAAAAAGCACACACACACAGAATGGTCGGAACGACAATGACGACGCAGACAACGCAGACGACGGAGACGACCGAAACCCGCCGCACTGCGACGTGTGAGTGTCGGCGGTGGAGTCTGTTCCCACATGGGCACGTTGGGCACATTGCGTAGTGTACCGTTTCGAGTTATTGAATTGGTGGTGGCTCCTAAAGCCACCTTGGCTTCGGGAGGCATTTCTCTCGCTCGCCGCTTGCATGGGACGGGTGTGCAATTTGGGAACCTGTGACTTTTCCCATCGTAAATTCTGCTGTTTTATGGAGTTGTCCATCGCGTCGGAGGTCCGACGCTGTGCTATGGGACTGCGCTTGTAAGCGATTCGCTTTGGCGTGGAGCGTTAAATGCACTCAAGCTGGGTGAGAGTAATGAACGAGCGGACAAGTGGGAGGGACGAGGCTCATGGATGGAAGGACAAACGGTCTACCGGAGGATAGAGCGTCGTCATAATCAGCGTTTGATGCAAGAGTAATTCCTGGTGATTTGTCATCGCTTCGTTATGCGGTCGTTGTGCTGGCGGTGGTGGTGGTGGTGGTGGTGATTGTGGTCGGCTGGCGTGAATTGTGGGAGATGTGTCGGGCCGACAAGGACTTGCGGTTGAACAATGGAAGCTTAGAAAGGAAATTTGTCTTGTCCTCTGGATAATCTTTTGGAAAACCGTGCAGCCGCTGAGTCACACCCGGTTCCTCAAGTGTGCGGGAATCTGAGAAATGACAGAACATGACCCTGCACTTGACATTTTGCTTTTCTGAAGGTGTCAGATCTTCATTTGAAGCAGGAGACCTCAAGTCATACTGCTAATGATTAAGTGAGGCAAGCAAATTTAGGAGGAAAGCGAGTAAGTCACTTCTGACATCCCGCAGGACCTTCCATTTTTGGACAGCGATAGAAACCATGACTTTGATGTCGAGTTCTAGTTCATAATCCACCTCCACCGCCATAAGCGGCATCCAATCTAATCCGTGACACTCTAGAAAAGAATCGCTGGCACAAGCGACGCGGCACAACCCACAGGCACAATACGAACCGACGAACCTGCCACATGCCGAGACGTCCCATATAGAGAGTCGGAATCCGCCAATAATTACAGCCCGACAATCACATCACCTCCTCCTACGGCGGCCCAAAAGAACGCCAGCACGGCGGCACAGTTCTCTGGCATCGACAACAACGCAACAGCAGCAGCAGCATCGTCAGCGTCGGCGTCGGCGGCGGCGGCATCGGCATTCAAGAAACGCAAGCTGTCAACAGTTTTGTCATCTACAGTTGACAATTGTCTACTTGAACTATTCGCGCATGGCAGGCGGCACTGAATGCCGCGTCTTGTGTCCCCAATAGGAGCGGGCGTTCCGGCCACTGGTCCTCGCCATAACTCAAGAGATGGCCACCCGCTCCCGCCGCACGGTTTGGCTGCCGGTTGTTCATTGTTTCGAGGTTATCGGTCGATATCTGCAGTTCCGCGTGACTAAGCCGCCTGCTATAGGAGGACCAGCGGCGAGTCTTTGATCTTCGCCGCGGCCAAACAACAGAAAGAACTCCCGTCCAACGATGTAGGGAGCATGGACGCTTTAAGGTGGAGGACAAAATTGTGTCACATCTCTGACAAGTCTGTGTCTGGCGAGCGCACGTCAAAAGGGACCGCGACCACGTCGTCGCGGCTGGAGGCTGTTAGGTTCTTCATTAAAATCGACCAGCCATCCCGTTTGAACATCCAATTCATGACCTACACCATGGGGAAACACTTGACCCACTATGACAGAAGTAGACTGATGAGCAGGATATCAATTGCGAATGGGATCACGATTGGCGCGACGGTAGACGGAGCGGGGAACGACGACGCGTCGGCATCCAGGGGACAGGACGACTCCGCAAGAGGGAACGATTTAAACGTCAACAGATATCACATAATAAATCTATTAATTTCCAGACGTCGATGAACATCCATCGAACTGGTGTCAGCGGCAATCGAATGCGAGCAGCAATTACTTTAGCTCAGGCGATCTGTCCCGTTCTGGAGCACTCCTTCCTGTTGAACGGGCATAGGGGTCATTAAATCAATCAGTATCGGCGTAAATCGATAAATTGCGACTTAAACGCATTCGATACACTTAGGGAGTAATTTGCGCTATTCACCACCGGACCTGAACCCGGTCCGCTTTCGCACTGGTGGCTAGGGCGAGAATCACTCAACTGGAAGCTGGGGAAAGTGGGGCCAGACATACAGTGCGCGACAAGTGCACGCGATGAAATCGGATCCGATTGATCCAGTGATGCCGGGACCGAGGCCGTAGCCTGGTGACTGGTGTCAGGCGGTGCATCGATTCAGAAAACCACTCGCACATGAGTCCACGCGCAGGGATTCCGTGAAATAATTGGCATTTCTGTGAAAGAGTGCACGCAATTAGCGACTTATCGAAGTGAAATGTCTGCTGCGATATGAGCGCGTCGTTCGCCGGTGTACGATAGTGGCGTGGACGCAGCATGAATTCGCTGTCGTCGTGAGCGTTGCCGCGGTATGGCGTTTTGCTCACGGATGAATTATGTACAGCGCGCCGCTGGAGTCTAGTGAATTTCTAGCCAAGGATGGCGCGGATCGAGTGGGATTGCACATTTGTCACTGCCTGCGAGGTGTGGGCCTGTGGCTGTGTCAGGTGGGAACTATGCGGATCCTTGCAGTGCCTGTAGGAGTTACTCCAGTCCAGGTGTTGTCAGCGAATGCGACGATGATTAGGACTGGATTCATTTGCATCGGGCTTGATATCAGCTTCCAGAAAGGGGCGGGGGATGATCTCCACAGAAATCCGGCACCAACTTGTGGTGGTGGTGAGTCTGAGCCGAATGCGTGGTGATTTACGTCCAAATTCGAGACAGATTTGTTAGAGAGAAATGTGCATCTACAGACGAACTGGTTTCAGACATCGTTTGTCACACACATGAACCACAACCCAGCCAGTTCATATTCCCATAGCCTATCAAGATGTCGTTAGTCATTCGCCATCATCCGATCCGCATCCCTTAATCATTCCCACGTCAAGTCAGGCCACCGCCTAACCACCCATTTACACGAGTGTGAACCGATGATTCAATCGAATTTATCGATGAGTTCCGCGAACAATCCCAAAATGGGGAAACAACCTGAGACGTTACAAAATTATGTGTAAATCCGTAATGGTGGCGCCCCAGTGTGTGCATCGGTGCGATTGCATCTGTGATTTATGAACGACCGTTGACACTGGCGAGAACATCGCGGTATCATATCACCTCGCGCTACGGCTTAATGGTGTTCGGCCTTAATTAAGTGCTGGATGGTGGAGCGCTTAATTGATTGACCATTGGTCGATGTAATTGAAACCTCATAACCGACCGAACAAACAGACATGGCACGCCGGCGCTGACGAAGGGGATCGGTGGTGGCGACCGCTCGCAATTAATCATTTTTGCCGTGGCATCGGTTCCAGGTTTCCCAGGCCGCGGAATGAGCCAAGATTTATGTCAGCCATTAGACAGCGGAGGGAATTTGATTTGATGCGAGGGAATAGTTCAGTTCGCGATATCTCGTGCTTGGCGAATGTACCCACGCTGGGTGGGTTTTCTTCTATTTTTAAATTGTATGTGCGTCTGCACAGGGTGGTGCGGAAAATGAAATTCGATCAGCTGGCTGAAATGTGACGATTTCTTGGGAATTGCTCATCGTAGAAATTATTGTAGAAATGGATCATAAAGAATAGTGAAACTAGGTTTCTGTGATAGAGGACCATTAGTGCAATCTATTTCAGTAGAAAGGATCTGATTGTGTTTGAGTTGATTTCTGTGATCAGTGGAGTGAGAAATAAGAAGAAACTGCAAAATAAGATTGTCGCAGACAACACTAATGAAACGAAAGGCATACTGATGTTGAATTTGATTTTTTTTTCAAGGATGATAATTTTGTTTGTTTTCACATGCATAGTCACTCACTCCTGTTCGTTGATGAAGGTCAGTATATCGGCCGGAGGAGTGTTTTAAAATCACACACACGTTTGCGAAGAAAGTCTTGTTGAGGAACGATCTAAAATTAGTTTCACGCTCTTCCAATCTAAACTTTCTTCGTCACTTTTTACATTTATCATGGCAATGATTGCAAACACAATTTTGTTCTTTGAATAAATCCAAAGATGTTCAGTATGGGCTTAGATAGCTGAAAACAAAAAAATACAAGGCACATACTATTAACAGGTTGTTGGTTGTGGTTGACAGTCAAATGCATATGCCAGACACGTGGAAGGAAAACACCCATCATGTCAAAAAAATGTTTGAAGAGATCGAATCATCTCATCGGGACTGTCCACTTGGAATAGGTAGAAAGCCCTGAACCCTCCCCAATGACTCAAGTCCAATCCAGCTCTCTGGATTACAGTCCGGACATCCTTTTCGTTACATATGTGCATATTTGAAACAACGTTTCGTCAAACTGTTGCATAATTCCATTGAAATTAGGAGTCTCAATAAATTACAAGACGGTACAATGCGGTTGGTGATTGCCACGTCGGCTCCTTTATATCCGGGATACTTGATCCTGTGGGGAATTCCCACAGGAAGAAATTTTTTCTACTTTTAAATAGTCACTATTGTCACTGAAATTTGCGTTAAATATGAGGTGAAACCCGTCATTAGAACTGTTTTAGATTATTGGATTAGTCGGCGCAACGATGGAAATTTTCTTCCCCTCTGTCGCGCAGTTCCTCTCTCCTTTTCTATCTCTCTCTCTCTCTCTACTGCTGGTCTTACCCTTCGGTCTTCGCAATGTTAGAATAGAATAAGACTAAGAACACAATAGAACTATCGCCATGTACCTAAGATAAGGCCATATGACGCTATTGCATTTTCCAAATTAGACGTAAGGGCTTTTTGCGTTGTGGTCCTATGTCACTATGCGAAAGCCCTTATTGCCCTCTGTCAAGTTGCTCTGCTTCTCTGATTATCTAAAAGTGTTGGAGTTAAGAGTAAACTGATACAAAGTTGATTGGGGCAACCCTTCTGCTATGTCACAGATTTGCAATTCGGTTAACTAGAACATTAACGCATGTTCAAGTAATTTTTTTATAGAAACATATAACATATCACTCAATAAGTCCCGGCACATATAGCGTGCGCCACTATATGTCCTGGGACATATTGAATGATCTGCTAAAAGTAGCCGAAGACATCGCTTAGAAAAACAAGTTGACACATACTGCCAGTCAGAATTGATATCTGTGGAAAATTCACGACAGAATGCTGTTTTTTGGAAAAGCCCAGAAGGAAATAAAAGTGAGGGGAAATTATTAACTCTCTCAACCAGTTTATTATATTATCGCATTTTCTTCTGCTAGAAACTATAATAATTTTGCGTTTGAAAACAATTTTTTGGTGTGTTTCTGGTAACAAAAGCAAAAAATGCGATTTTTTATCTATTAGTATATTTTTATTATTTGTTATTATCACTTTTTTAAAAAGGTGTAAGTAAGTTAAGGAACTTTCGAATTTTGGGCATTTCAGGACCCTGTCTGAACCCTTTTCACTCGTTTGTGGGTTATAATGCGTAGCAATATTGGGTCACGTTGCTTTTGAGTTCTCAGTATATAATCCATGGCAAACAATCAATCTTTGGTAAGATGTAAGATCATAAAAGGATTCCCTATTCCCCAGTGCTGCAAATGTTATCCATCAGTTTCGAAATTTTTCAGTTTTCTCCATTATCCATTTATCTCCTATCTTTGTCATTTTATCTTTCTTTTGTGCACCGCATTATTTCTTGTATCTGTTTTGTATGTATCCTTTAGAGGGCAACGATCGTCACTAACATCTTAAATAGGACTTAACCTCTCTCAGCGATTTCTCCTCAATCGTTACAAAACGCCGGCTTTTTAAGTATCTCTTTAATTTTAGGAACAGGAAAGAGTCACAGGAAGCCAAATCTGGTGAATACGGTGGCTGAGGCATGATTACCCTTTTGTTTTTGACGGAAAAAAAAGGAACACTCAAAAGAATATTAAGTAATTTTTAAAATTTCAGAAAAATTTGCATGTCATGAGCCCACCGCACGGAGTCAGTAAGTTAGATGTAGGAAATTGAATTATTAAGCTAGTTTTAAAAAAATTTGTCTAGCATATAGGAATAACATTGAATTTAATTAAATCAAATTAAAAAAAAAACAGTCCTCCGATATACCGACATCTTCAGAAACTTCTCTGCTAGTGATTCTCCATAACAATTTTCTACAATTTCTGAACATTTTCATTGTTTGTTGATGTGCTGGGGCGTCCATTTTTTTGCACAAATTTTTTTCGTTCATACGAATTCGAAAAATTGTTTAGTCAACACTAAAAAAGGGTTCACAAAATTCGACATTTAGAGTTGGCAATAAATTGTAAGTCTTCTCCATACACCACGTGGTCGCCGTGGCGTAGTGGTAAGTGCGTCGACCGCCCCGCAAAAAGTCTGGGTTGGATTCCCGGACGGGACACCTCTCATTTTTTTCACGGTTGCACCTATTTCGAGTTACTGACAACACTAAAAGAGTATCAATTATCTATGAAAAACTTCTCAAATCTCGCCGTGTGGAGTCGGCAAAAAACTGTAGTTCCCAACATGAGTAGTTGTTGTAGAAGCTAGGCCCTGTTCCGTTATGGGCTGTAGTGCCACTCAATTATTATTATTATTCTTCATACGCACAAGGCAAGTAGTTGCTGAAAGAGCTAGGTCTTGGTCTCTCCTGGACTGCAATAATCTTTCCATCCAATTGTTCCACTTCCTTATTCTTACAAAATTGCATTTCACAATATTCTTTAGTTTTTGAGGTACGGAGCTCTTTTAAAAACAGCTTAAATTGGATATCCATTTTTTTAATATCTGAAACTATTCAAAAGTTTGTATACCGCCAATACGTTTAAAATGTTACAGAAGGACTTCAATGAACAAACTCTTTCGCAAATCAGAGTTTATAACTGGTGCAAAATGTTCAGAAAGCGAGACACGATCAGGACAATAAACAACATTAACTAATGACTAAGAAAAAATTTAAGTTTTTACCGAAAGAAGACTCTTTTTAAAATTGGAAAAAAAATAGACACAAGTGTACCCCATCCGAAGATGAATTTAGAATTCAAATTACGCCCTCAGTAGTGAAGTAAGTTTATATTGGGTGCCACTACAGATCACAAGGGACCATGTTGCCTTGCACCTTGGCCTTTGACTGTCAATCGATGCTCTAAGAATGTTGCTAGCATATCGAAAGAAGCACAGTAAACAAATTCGATGTTCATTTCCAGAATTGAACTTGGGACCTGCAGGGTGCGAGCTGACGTACTTACCCATTACAGCCGCTACGACGCAGTCACGACGATTTGTTTGAGTACAAAGCAACTGACGTTTCAATTGACAAGTATTTTAATACCGACAACAAAATTGGCCTGTCCTGCTTTTCTCCGAAAGTAACGTTTTTCGTTTATTGAAAAGAAATTGCTTTTACACACCATGCACACTCACCAACCTTAACGTGACTCATTCAAGAGCAAAAGAACCTAGCTGGAAGTGTGTGTGAATGTAGCGAAAAACAGCGATATCTCCAGAGAATGCAGGAATCTAGTGCGTTGCCTGTTCACCATCAAATCGATCGATATGTGCAAACTAAAGTCATCCCTAAACTAAATGTTTGTTAACAATAATTGTTTCCTCACAATAAGCTTCCAGGCAAGAAACAAACAACAAGGGCAATTATCTAGGCGTGAAGCATGATGCCTGCTAAGCAAATACAGCGGCCAATTGATATCTTTGTTCGCACTGCAATGCTGTCTTGTTTGACTGTCAACGACTACTTCATCCAAGACTACCACAATATTGAAGACGTCTTCAATTTTTCCTTTAAATATGCAATCAGCATGCGACCACCCTGTTATTCTCATGCTAATAATACGCCCCACATGTTGTTGTTTGTAAGACATGCAATTAATTCAAAGAGATCAGCAAGAATCCGGTCCGGTCGTACCAACAGCGGCAGTCACATTGACAGACAGAATGGCAACCAAAGACACATTATTCATGCCGCATACCGGGGCGGTAGGTTGAGGATTTCCATTTTTCGTTCTCTCCTCCACAGGCCGATCTCGCTGTGGCTCGGCTCGTAGGTGCTCCATCTGCCCACAAGTCCTGATGGGATACTCGTTTATGCAATTTAATTAATTCTTTACCAAATGAAAGGCAAACAAGAATGCCACGATCCGCGGGAGCATAATGACATTCGCCGATCCACGGTGCACGGCCACGGAGATGATGCAGTTGACGAACTGGTTCTCCGGCCAGTGGAGGCGTATGTGAGAATTTAATTACATCAAGGTGGGAGGCGGGAGAGATGACTGAAAAAGGAGATTTTGACGGATTAAAAAAGGAATTGGATCTGGCATGAGCTCCCCCGTCACAACCTCTGCCCCGGTGACCCACATCCCAACCACTTCCACCAGAACCCCAACTCGACGGCCATCCCATGATAGTTTTGTGTGCACAGTTGTGCGCATAACATCACCGCGCACGCCGCGTCCATCGTTGCGCTCGTGGGAATCAAATGTGCGTGAGAACCACACTTGTGCCCGCAACTTTCCGTGCACCAGAATGTCACCCAATAATCCAGTTTTCAGTTCACAGTTTCGTCGTCGGCGCGTCGTTTCAATCTCCCCCAACTGGTCTGACACACCGTATGCAGCACTTTCCAAGGCCCACGAAGAACTCACACAGAAACGCAAAAGACCCCCGCCCCTCCATGCCACAACCTTGTGGCGATAGTCATCGGAACATTGCCAAATATTTGATCACCGATAAGCAACTGTGGGAGTTGTCACGCTGCTGCGGCAGCACCGCCAACAACCGACGCGACACCTCGGAAAATCGCTTAAAAATTCGATACTTGGGCGCGGAGACGGGCTCTGTTTACTTTGAAATCGTTTACGGGACAATATATCGATTGTGGACAAACAGGCGGACTCTTATCGAAGACTGCACGGGTGGATAGCCGACCGTGGTGTGGGAACATGTCGAGCACCCTACCGCCTGCAGGTCCAGTCTCGCGGTAATGATGACGAGCAGCCGTCGTCATACGCCCCCGCGCAAGGCGGCGGCTTTCAGGGTCTACCGCATCCTGTCCGGGACGTTCATTAAAAATGAAAATTTATTCCGCTCTATCCACACAAGCAGTTTGCACCTCGGTCGGCCTCCCCGGGGGAGGGGTGTCCACTTAAATGGAATCCAAAATTTAATTTCTGTTGGTTATGAGGGAAGTGCATCATTTAACTAGACCAGCCCTAGATCCTGCGCTGCATTTTAATCACAGCATCCCAGGCCGCAGTACGGTCACCACATCCCAAATCGTCGGCACATCATCATCGCCCTCGATACAGAGGAAATCATCCAGCGGCAGCTGACCGAAAGAATACCGAGGCGGACAAGACCGTTTCTAGCTTAAACACAGCAAGGAACATGAAACAATTCATCTCAAAGCACACACACACGCGCACGCCGCCAGACGTCCGCGCGAGAAGTTTCAATGCGGCCCAGGCCCGTGGAGGACACCGAAACGGGGAGGCAACCGGCCGCAAAAGTTGAGGGCGAAACTACTGAAAAATTGCAAATTACCTCACGTAGCAGCGATTTGAGTCCTGACTACGGGTGCACAACACAAAGCGCTCTTCCTACTCGAACTGAATCGATAATTCAGATCATGTCCCAAACAACATCGCCTCCATCGGCACTGTCCCGCCAATTGGCAGTGTCCGGGGCTCCACTGACCGAACGGCGGCGCACACAGAATATATCATCACAACATCTCCCACTCCAATGGACATTAATCAAGCCGGGGCACTGCATAAAAAAGTGGGAGGATGCACATTCGGTCAGCGGTGGGCGAGGCGGGGGATGGTGGATGAGGGAGGAAAGCGGCTGCTGAACTGTGTGTGCCTGCGGCCAAATGTGATGTGCTCCAGTGGACTGCTTGCTGATTCTGGAGCAAAGAGCGGAGGCAGGCGGCTGTCGCAGTTGATGCCTTCTTCGATGGTATGCAACAGCTTCTGCAGCAGCAGCATCTCCACCACCACCGACAGCAGCAGCGCACAGCCGCGAACTTCTGCGAAATTATTTATCCGCAGTGCATCTGAATTGCGCATCAGAGTCCACCTCCAACGCAGGTAACCCAGGGCACTACTGGTCTGTTCTCCTCGCTGAAGCCGACTGTCTGCATGGATGTGTGCGTATGTCTGAGAAACTTTGATATTTGAAAAACAAAAAAAAAAAACTTAAGGAGGTACGCACCCTCTCATTTGGTGCAATTTTAATATCCGGTCGAAGACTGCCGTCTACTGGAAGGCTGTTCGTCGATAATTTGGGAAACTCATTTGATATTCCGCGGACCACGATGCTGCGTAACCACTTACTGGATGCGGCCAAATGGGAACAAATTGGACGAAAGGAGAGGCGAATGAAGGAGGCCGCCGTACTCGAGGAAGGCATAAATTGAAATGTTTGCAGGTGCAGTTTACTGGTAGAAGGTTTATGATGGAAAATAAATTGGGGAAGCACAGATCTTGAGTTTTCAGTCCTCAGTCCTCAGTCTTCAGTCTTCAGTCTTCAGTCTTCAGTCTTCAGTCTTCAGTCTTAAGTCTTCAGTCTTAAGTCTTCAGTCTTCAGTCTTCAGTCTTCAGTCTTCAGTCTTCAGTCTTAAGTCTTCAGTCTTCAGTCTTCAGTCTTCAGTCTTCAGTCTTCAGTCTTCAGTCTTCAGTCTTCAGTCTTCAGTCTTCAGTCTTCAGTCTTCAGTCTTCAGTCTTCAGTCTTCAGTCTTCAGTCTTCAGTCTTCAGTCTTCAGTCTTCAGTCTTCAGTCTTCAGTCTTCAGTCTTCAGTCTTCAGTCTTCAGTCTTCAGTCTTCAGTCTTCAGTCTTCAGTCTTCAGTCTTCAGTCTTCAGTCTTCAGTCTTCAGTCTTCAGTCTTCAGTCTTCAGTCTTCAGTCTTCAGTCTTCAGTCTTAAGTCTTCAGTCTTCAGTCTTCAGTCTTCAGTCTCCAGTCTTCAGTCTTCAGCCTTCAGTCTTCAGTTTTCAGTCTTCAGTCTTCCGTCTTCAGTCTTCATTCTCATTCTTCATTCCTCAGTCTTCAGTCTTCAGTCTTCAGTCTTCAGTCTTCAGTCTTCAGTCTTCAGTCTTCAGTCTTCAGTCTTCAGTCTTCAGTCTTCAGTCTTCAGTCTTCAGTCTTCAGTCTTCAGTCTTCAGTCTTCAGTCTTCAGTCTTCAGTCTTCAGTCTTCAGTCTTCAGTCTTCAGTCTTCAGTCTTCAGTCTTCAGTCTTCAGTCTTCAGTCTTCAGTCTTCAGTCTTCAGTCTTCAGTCTTCAGTCTTCAGTCTTCAGTCTTCAGTCTTCAGTTTTCAGTTTTCAGTCTTCAGTCTCCAGTCTTCAGTCTTCAGCCTTCAGTCTTCAGTCTTCATTCTCATTCTTCATTCCTCAGTCTTCAGTCTTCAGTCTTCAGTCTTCAGTCTTCATTCTTCAGTCTTCAGTCTTCAGTCTTCAGTCTTCAGTCTTCAGTCTTCAGTCTTTAGTCTTCAGTCTTCAGTCTTCAGTCTTCAGTCTTCAGTCTTCAGTCTTTAGTTTTCAGTCTTCATTCTTCATTCTTCAGTCTTCAGTCTTCAGTCTTTAGTTTTCAGTCTTCATTCTTCATTCTTCAGTCTTCAGTCTTCAGTCTTCAGTCTTCAGTCTTCAGTCTTCAGTCTTCAGTCTTCAGTCTTCAGTCTTCAGTCTTCAGTCTTCAGTCTTCAGTCTTCAGTCTTCAGTCTTCAGTCTTCAGTCTTCAGTCTTCAGTCTTCAGTCTTCAGTCTTCAGTCTTCAGTCTTCAGTCTTCAGTCTTCAGTCTTCAGTCTTCAGTCTTCAGTCTTCAGTCTTCAGTCTTCAGTCTTCAGTCTTCAGTCTTCAGTCTTCAGTCTTCAGTCTTCAGTCTTCAGTCTTAAGTCTTAAGTCTTAAGTCTTCAGTCTTCAGTCTTCAGTCTTCAGTCTTCAGTCTTCAGTCTTCAGTCTTCAGTCTTCAGTCTCCAGTCTTCAGTCTTCAGCCTTCAGTCTTCAGTTTTCAGTCTTCAGTCTTCCGTCTTCAGTCTTCATTCTCATTCTTCATTCCTCAGTCTTCAGTCTTCAGTCTTCAGTCTTCAGTCTTCAGTCTTCAGTCTTCAGTCTTCAGTCTTCAGTCTTCAGTCTTCAGTCTTCAGTCTTCAGTCTTCAGTCTTCAGTCTTCAGTCTTCAGTCTTCAGTCTTCAGTCTTCAGTCTTCAGTCTTCAGTCTTAAGTCTTCAGTCTTCAGTCTTCAGTCTTCAGTCTTCAGTCTTTAGTCTTCAGTCTTCAGTCTTCAGTCTTCAGTCTTCAGTCTTCAGTCTTCAGTCTTCAGTCTTCAGTTTTCATTCTTCATTCCTCAGTCTTCAGTCTTCAGTTTTCATTCTTCATTCTTCATTCCTCAGTCTTCAGTCTTCAGTCTTCAGTCTTCAGTCTTCAGTCTTCAGTCTTCAGTCTTCAGTCTTCAGTCTTCAGTCTTCAGTCTTCAGTCTTCAGTCTTCAGTCTTCAGTCTTCAGTCTTCAGTCTTCAGTCTTCAGTCTTCAGTCTTCAGTCTTCAGTCTTCAGTCTTCAGTCTTCAGTCTTCAGTCTTCAGTCTTCAGTCTTCAGTCTTCAGTCTTCAGTCTTCAGTCTTCAGTCTTCAGTCTTCAGTCTTCAGTCTTCAGTCTTCAGTCTTCAGTCTTCAGTCTTCAGTCTTCAGTCTTCAGTCTTCAGTCTTCAGTCTTTAGTCTTCAGTCTTCAGTCTTCAGTCTTCAGTCTTCAGTCTTCAGTCTGCAACCTTCAATCTCTTACAGTTTTCTGTCTTCAATCTCCAACTTCAATCTTGGTTGATTGCGGTCACTGACCCTTTTCAATGCATTCACAAAAATCTCAGTAATTCTTCCTCTTCCAGTAGGAAGTCACCTCCTAGATCCACAGACAACGCAGCGTCGACGCCAAACGTCCCGTGTTAACGCCATTCACCTCTGCCGCAGATAACACATGATTATTGTTTCCTTCAAACTGCGCGCGTATTTCCTTAGTGTCTCCTCGACCTGCCCATAAATCGATCCCTAATCTTCCACGAGGCGTAACAAGCTCCTCTTTGCGCTGTCTCCACGCACAGGCAAATAATTCCTCATGTCCTCTGCCAAGCGATTTATGCCACATCACACTCCATTCACAGACACCACAACACCTCGCGATGGTCATCTAAGACCAAGCAGCGGCCAGCGACTGCCCGACTCCGAAGGCCAATCGTTTAAGATCCCAATGAAATGTGAATATGCATCCAGATACAACACGCACCTGTGCGGAGCTGCCCTAGCTGCCTTATCATCGCCATCGTGGCAGAGGCATTCCCGATGTGTTTCGTCTGTCCGCATGTCCGACGTCCGCACACCGATTGGGCCTTATGGGCACGCGCATGGCCGTGTGCATTATGGGCCGCATTGTATCGCCTGACAAACGACATGGAGGTGCTCCTTATTTGAGCCAGCCTGACCATCACCACCAAAGGACCAGCTGCTGCCGGCGATAGCGTAATTGCGCGATTGTGATCTTCACAGCTCCAGATGCCTAATTAAGAGACAGCTAGTAAATACGGTAAACCGTCCGCGCGGCGGGCCAAAGGTTAGCGATCTGTGCACCGTGTGATGTGCCCATTAGTCAGGGGACCAGCACCACCGCGAGGCGAGCGCCTTTCACAGCGCAGCAGGTGGAATTCCCGCGAACATAGCTGTCCATTGTTTTTGGAATAATTGCGATTAGAACTAGTTCTGCAAATTGGATCGCGCGGATCCCGTACGGGCGTGCGCACGAGCCCGAGCCCGAGCCCGATTAAGGATCTTTCATTTGCGCGCTGCAGATTCCACGGCGCAGATAAAGCCGGACGCTGGCCGATACGCGTCCGGCTAATTAGGGGATAGCTCAATTAAGCAAACAAGGCCATTAATGAACTTCGCACAGCAGCGCGGAACGGGCCAACTGCAAGATACTTAGTAAGGTCTTGCTGCTAGTGTGGTGAAGATGTTTGTCACCCAGAGAGCCGAAAAACTGTCGACAACCCGAAGGTTCCCACGATGCGATGGGTACTGATAAGAAATTTCGTGGACTCGCGCAGTCAGTTCGGCGCGCATCTGTCATACACCTTCTCGATGAAGGAGTTCGATTGTGTGTCCGTTTTGATGAACTGTTTGATTGACTTAAGCAGAAAAGGAAACAAGTCATTATGCCGATAAGTAGAGAATGAGGGAACGTGGCAAATACACGCCCTCGGTGTGGCGAAAAAAAAATGGATTGTATGATTATTAAGGGATATGACTAAAAACTGAAGACTGAAGACTGAAGACTGAAGACTGAAGACTGAAGACTGAAGACTGAAGACTGAAGACTGAAGACTGAAGACTGAAGACTGAAGACTGAAGACTGAAGACTGAAGACTGAAGACTGAAGACTGAAGACTGAAGACTGAAGACTGAAGACTGAAGACTGAAGACTGAAGACTGAAGACTGAAGACTGAAGACTGAAGACTGAAGACTGAAGACTGAAGGACTGAAGACTGAAGACTGAAGACTGAAGACTGAAGACTGAAGACTGAAGACTGAAGACTGAAGACTGAAGACTGAAGACTGAAGACTGAAGACTGAAGACTAAAGACTAAAGACTGAAGACTGAAGACTGAAGACTGAAGACTGAAGACCGGAGACTGAAGACTGAAGACTGAAGACTGAAGACTGAAGACTGAAGACTGAAGACTGAAGACTGAAGACTGAAGACTGAAGACTGAAGACTGAAGACTGAAGACTGAAGACTGAAGACTGAAGACTGAAGACTGAAGACTGAAGACTGAAGACTGAAGACTGAAGACTGAAGACTGAAGACTGAAGACTGAAGACTGAAGACTGAAGACTGAAGACTGAAGACTGAAGACTGAAGACTGAAGACTGAAGACTGAAGACTGAAGACTGAAGACTGAAGACTGAAGACTGAAGACTGAAGACTGAAGACTGAAGACTGAAGACTGAAGACTGAAGACTGAAGACTGAAGACTGAAGACTGAAGACTGAAGACTGAAGACTGAAGACTGAAGACTGAAGACTGAAGACTGAAGACTGAAGACTGAAGACTGAAGACTGAAGACTAAAGACTGAAGACTGAAGACTGAAGACTGAAGACGGAGACTGAAGACTGAAGACTGAAGACTGAAGACTGAAGACTGAAGACTGAAGACTGAAGACTGAAGACTGAAGACTGAAGACTGAAGACTGAAGACTGAAGACTGAAGACTGAAGACTGAAGACTGAAGACTGAAGACTGAAGACTGAAGACTGAAGACTGAAGACTGAAGACTGAAGACTGAAGACTGAAGACTGAAGACTGAAGACTGAAGACTGAAGACTGAAGACTGAAGACTGAAGACTGAAGACTGAAGACTGAAGACTGAAGACTGAAGACTGAAGACTGAAGACTGAAGACTGAAGACTGAAGACTGAAGACTGAAGACTGAAGACTGAAGACTGAAGACTGAAGACTGAAGACTGAAGACTGAAGACTGAAGACTGAAGACTGAAGACTGAAGACTGAAGACTGAAGACTGAAGACTGAAGACTGAAGACTGAAGACTGAAGACTGAAGACTGAAGACTGAAGACTGAAGACTGAAGACTGAAGACTGAAGACTGAAGACTGAAGACTGAAGACTGAAGACTGAAGACTGAAGACTGAAGACTGAAGACTGAAGACTGAAGACTGAAGACTGAAGACTGAAGACTGAAGACTGAAGACTGAAGACTGAAGACTGAAGACTGAAGACTGAAGACTGAAGACTGAAGACTGAAGACTGAAGACTGAAGACTGAAGACTGAAGACTGAAGACTGAAGACTGAAGACTGAAGACTGAAGACTGAAGACTGAAGACTGAAGACTGAAGACTGAAGACTGAAGACTGAAGACTGAAGACTGAAGACTGAAGACTGAAGACTGAAGACTGAAGACTGAAGACTGAAGACTGAAGACTGAAGACTGAAGACTGAAGACTGAAGACTGAAGACTGAAGACTGAAGACTGAAGACTGAAGACTGAAGACTGAAGACTGAAGACTGAAGACTGAAGACTGAAGACTGAAGACTGAAGACTGAAGACTGAAGACTGAAGACTGAAGACTAAAGACTGAAGACTGAAGACTGAAGGCTGAAGACTGAAGACTGAAGACTGAAGACTGAAGACCGGAGACTGAAGACTGAAGACTGAAGACTGAAGACTAAAGACTCAGGGTGGAAGGTATCACATTTGGTTGAGGCATAAAGGACGCATGCCACCAAAAACCCCTTCCACCCCAACAAGAGAATTAAGTAAACTCCTACATCCATGCGTTTAATATTTTCAACCCCAGGGCTCATCCGATCGGCCGTAAACAATTTGAACGCGACCGACCCCGCTATTTGTGTTGGATTTCCGTCCTCAAGGCTCATGACAAAACACCACAAAACATGCGTCCCATCCGGCCGTGGGCTGAGTTATGGATCCCATTGACCCAGTGCATGCGTTTGGCTCCACTGCCACTACAGACATAATGCACCATTCCTGACCCCTTTTCAGTGCTGGAGTTGGTATTCACATTTATTGGCAATCCACCCTCCCCAGAGCACTGCTAACAAGAACAAGAAACGAACGCCACCGCAGCTATATTAGCGCGTATCGTGGAATATTTTATGCAAATGCCGGCTGACATCGAAGGTGACAAAACAATTCCAGTCCAACGTCACCACCACCGCCGCCACAGTCGTCGTCGTCGTCATTGCAACCATCACCTCTGGCCCAAGACTCCCACCAACGCACCAGAATTAATTTCCATGTTTATTTGTTTGCCGAGCTATCTCCGTGGGGTGGGTAGGCGCAAGGAAGTCGGCCGGCCTCCATTATGCATGCACACGTGGCTGCGGCGTCGGGGTGAGGCAGTGCCATAGGTCAGGTGGCGGCGTTGGTGGCTACGAAAGCCCCCGCACGGCTGAGACCCTGCATATTTGCATTCGATTAGTGACAATTCGCGGGAAGAGCTGTCTACTTGCTGCCCGTCGGACGAGAACGAACCAACGAACGTGCGTGTGTAACTGTCGCTAAGCGTCTCAATGTCTTGCATAATTAGCGTGCCATTCGGTGCTGGGATATGTCTGAGTGCGCGGAGGTGGACGTCTTGCTGGTGTCTGAAGCGGGTCAGGGTGCTTTCTGTTTGATTTATGTGCGCGCCTTTGAGGGAAGGGGGGCGGATTGAAGTCAAACCATCGCCGGGTTCCCACACATGTGAAACGGCTCTCTTTCGCGGTGCCTTTTCGCACAGAGCAGTCCAAGATCACCTAGATCTCGTCCCAGCTCCGTGTGTCTAATTGACGCAATTACTGTTCCAGAACCGATCGCCGAACCACTTCAGCAATCATGCTCCCAATTTCCGTTCCCAACGTAACCCGCTATCTAACAATTAAGTCGAATTAAAGCGAATTACCCACAAGGCCCCACTCTGCGGTGCATCCACCGCCACGCTGGGAATCGTTTGTTCGCCCGTTTCCGTCCGACCCCAGCTATCCCAGGTATTCCCCTGCTAGTGCACCGTCGAATCATTTCGATCTGATTCAGGAATTTAGGAGAACTCTTGCCAACTGTCAGCCGATGTCAATCGATAGAAAGTATGACACGCTCGAGTTCAATTCGCGGCGAAAATTTCAAATATTTATGAGAGAGGTGCCCGTCCGGTGTCGCTGTGCGCGTCTACGACGTTCGTTCGATTCGTCTGACGTCGCTACAAGGAATGCCTGCGCATTCTGGTGTGCAGAAGTGCAACAAAGGAGACACAACACAACACAGCGCCGATGTTGAGAAGATTTCTCCTTCAAATCGCGTTGACAAGCTCCAGCTGCCGCGCTCAATGGCATCGCTATTCCACGGCAGTTCCGTGACAAGCGCCAGACATATCTCGGATTCTATTAGAATGCAAACACACATACACTCTCTTTCGCCATGGCCAGGGCAGCGACTGGGAGAATGGAACCGCTCCTAGGGCCAGGCGAGCCGACACCGGCCGATCACCGACTTGAATCGCCGCCGAGGGAAACTCATCGAAATTAGCGGTGAATTACACCAATGCGCCAATCTGTCAGACGGCAACGTTAATTGCATAATTAATGGGAAATTATTTTGATTTTTATCCCGCGCCGGGGGATAGATGACCGGCCGCGATGCCACCGGCTGAGAGATGTCAATAGTTTATCACGAAGCGCTGGCATATTAATGAGCGAGGATGCCCGTGACTGTGGTCGCGCAAGCGCGCGGTGCGCCGACGGGGAAATTTCCCTGCGGTGCGGTGCAGTGTGCGTCAGAAGGGAATGTTTGTGTCAGGTTGGCCGCTTCGGCGAACTAACACGTCAGGTGGCTTATGACAGATTATATGACAGCGAACACAGGAACATGTGTGCTGTCCGGCGCGTGATCTGGCTGCACTTCGACGACGGGGCGGGGGATGCCTGCGATAGTGGCACGATACATAATTTTTCCCTAGCGGATTATCGGTACTGGGTCAGCGTTTGACCAGAGCGCCTGGTCAGCGCTCGTGGATGAATTATTTATGACAGACGCTGGGATGTTTGTGCAGATAACAGCGGTCGAAACTGTTTTGTTCGCAGGGGAGATGGCGTTGGGTCAGTTGGGTTGTGGATTCGCATTCCGCGCGCTGGATGTCCGGATGTTCCTGTGCATGGACGCATGCAATTGATTTCAAGTCGTGGCCGCAAGTCGGTGCATGTCTTTGAGACGTGCATTTGAAGTGTGCGACAGAGAGTCGCCGTCACAGCGTGAGTTGAGTTGAAATGAGATGACTTTGGATAAGCGATCGGTGATAGATGATGCGAACGCGGCTAGAAGAAATATTTTTTCGAGAGATTATTGGGTCGCGAGATCAATGTGAACCGGAGTTCGGAGGACTTGCTGGAAAATTCGCTTCAATTTGCCTTCAGATTTCCGCGTGGCCTTGGGGTACGCCGTGGCGGGGTGAGGGAGTGTGGGTGGACTTGGTTCGAACTATGAACTGAACTCTTATTTACCATCGCTTTTGCACGTGTTCAGCTGTCTCACATTTCTGGTGGTGGTCAGAGAATATTTATTGTGTATGAAAAGGTTTTGTTGCTCCCCTCCACGTGCCCGAATGCACATGGAATATGTTTTCAGAATAAATTTAAGGGTAGAAGGTGTCCATAGCACTTGAGGTAAAACTCAGCGTACAGTGGCGTCAGAGTTCAGTGATCTTTGTGCGGAGGTATAACTCTGGACACAGGAAAATTCTCTAAAAGGCAAAGCTACTTCTGCCAACATTATTCAATGTAAGAAGGAGAGGTCGGGAGAGACGACCTGATTCTGGCACTTCGCTTTCCCGAACTGTGTTATGCATTCCAGGTTGAAGCCAAGGCTATTCACTCTCGCTTTCTGTCACTGGAGCCGGCAGATGATCCAAATAGCTGTGGATACGCTTTTGAATAGTACAATAATAGTACAATTGCAGATAGTTAACCTCTGCCTTGTACGTAGCTCGGTAAGGGGCAGTTTTACCTGACGCTGGGTTTCTGGGCATTAAAATAGCCTAGGCAATTAATCATCAGATAAAATGGAATGAAAATGGACGAGTCTACTACTAATAATAATAATAATAATTAGGTGGCACTACAGCCCACAAGTAACCAGGGCCGAGCTTCTACAACAACTACTCGTGTTGTGCTACTGTTCTCTCTCACGAGTAGAAAGGACCTACAGTTTTTTCCCAACTCCGAACGGCGAGATTTGAGAAGCTTTTCATAGAAAATTAATACTCTGTGAGAGTTGTCAGAGATGGTGCCGTGAAAAATTCAAGGTGTCCCGTCCGGGAATCGAACCTTGACTTTCTGAGCGGCGGTCGACGCACTTTCCTCTACGCCACGGACGCGTCTACTGCTGGTAGCTAAATAGGAAGCATTCAAGCAGTAGAAAGGTGCTCTATACACTATATCAAAGATGTTATGGCCCTTAACTGGACAAAAGTGATGTACGTCTGATTACATTCGAAATAAATATGATGAGTGACCATGCAACAAGGTTAGACATCTCATACAATGACTTCTGTAGAGCTTACCAAGTTGCAGATGAAAGGTGAATCTAGGAACCAGCGCAGTCCACCTCTAGCAGCAATTGCAGAAAGACTAAATTCAGAAACTACTTGTACAACTGCCTAGATCACCGAGCTGATGTCGGCTTAGGAAAGATCAAGACATTCCTCAAGGAGAGACACTTTCTTAGCCCGTAGAAGCTTGAGGGATAGTAATTTTCTAAAAGAGAGAACCAGAAGAACTAAATTCCTCCGGTCAAGTGGCATCAAAATAATTGGGACAGCTGCTAAGAACCTAAACAAGGCGCAAATCGGTATTATAAGCTGCGGTCTATTGGAAGGCCACGTTAAAAAAAACAACGAGTTCAGATTTTTTACCAAAAAGCGAGCTTCGTCTTCTTCTTTTTCTCAATCTCCTACTTCTTCGTCTCTGTCTTCTTTGGTTTGCGGCACAGTCCGGGTGATCCTTAACTAAAAGTCATCTACTTCTCCAGCTACCATTTCCCCTTCTCCCCCTATGTGTATCCAATTTCTTCCTATTCACGTGTGGGCGCCTCAGACAGCATCTCAGATGAGGACGCCCTCTATAATGTCGTTCAGATGGCTCGGATTTAAATACTCTCTGTTTTCCGTTCACTACAAATGTCGTAGCCAACTTACGCTCTGTATGTTGAACGTTTGCGTAGAAGCATGCCGCCGTACAACTTTTAGAGTTCCAAATTTCGTCATTACGCGCCCCATTCTTAGCGGCACTCCCCAACACCCTGATGATGCCTTAGACTCCCTAAAATCACACATCAGCCTCAAGCGTCAATAAGTTCACCAATCTGCACCCGAAAAACACTCCGTCTAACGTAACCACGTCCACGACAAGGATGTGAGTCTCCACACCTGCGTTCCCTCAGAAAAAAACCCACAGTTCAGCGTCCGATATGAATCTCCTCCTGAGAGAGAAAGATTAA
Source organism: Eristalinus sepulchralis (assembly GCA_944738645.1). NCBI lineage: Eukaryota > Metazoa > Arthropoda > Insecta > Diptera > Syrphidae > Eristalinus > Eristalinus sepulchralis. The sequence goes on along the minus strand of OX122885.1, from coordinate 29,674,661 downwards.
AGGCATAAAGCGATGGGATAGAGCGTTATGGGAAAACACTTGCTCCTGGTGAGGTCCGCCCATCCCGGCTGTCAGTGCGTAACTTTTTGCGCTCGCTCGCTCCCAACTCATTTAACGTTAAATATGCCCCAAAGACCTTGGATGATAATTAAAATCCATCTCATTGCGGTACGTTAGTGTGCAACGTCATTGTCCTGTCATGTCCCACCAAGAGAGCCACCTCGCCCGTCCACTGCGTGTGCATATGCAAAGGCCAGAGCGCACCGACGCGCAGAAAAAGCACAGCGAAAAGATAAAAATGGGAGCACCGAACACTAGAAAGGGCAGAAAAGTGACAGGACGTCCCCGCTTCAGGATCCATAGTCTGGCCATAGAGCCAGCGTCGGAGCCCCGTGTACGTCGTATCTGTGCGTCGTGTGTGGTCACCACCAAGTGTAACCACTGAGCATAAACATCTTTCTTGGTGCTTACGCTGCCGATCGGCATGAGCACCGCAAACGCATCGCACCACCAAGCGAGCCGGACTGCAGCGCCTCTGTGCCACAGAGGCATGTGAGCTGGCTGTTCGCGGCGTTGTAACCATAAATCGTGTGAAATATCGCATTTCGCATGTGAAGCGGTCTCAGCCGAGTCCCCGAAGGTGTTCGTAGCGCATTCTCATCTGAATTTATCCGCGCGATGCAGTTGATATGTGTCACACGGGTTAACCACCCGCCCACCAAATGCCTCCTTCAGTGGGTGTACACTCCGCTCGTCCGCCCCCCACACCTGCTGCTGATGCGATGACAATACACGGCCATGTGACCGCAACTGATAACGCGGCCAATACCGGCACGTTTCACAGCCCCGCCATCCTTGCGTACAAATGAACGCGCACTAGCTGTGCGCGCATGCTCACATGCTCATGTTGGTCGCCCACAAAGTCGTGTCCCATGTCAACCGAACAATGTATCAGCCAAGTTAATGGCATCTGCTCCGATCGAGAGCTGGGAATATTGTCTAAAGGACTGCGGACCACCACCAACGCATCGGGCGTGCACGGACCCGGACAAAAGCCACAAACGGGGGACAAAAGGCGAATAAATCTCCGTGGCCCTTCGGTGGTTTTTTGGAACGCTCCGTTTCGCTGTGGCTAGTCGTAATTTTGTTCATTTTTTTCTTCCCGTGTGTGTTTTCCTGTCCCGCCAGTTGTCGATACGATTTGCAAGCTAACACGACGGACGGTCTTACATGCGATCATGTCCTGCCAATAATGGAATGTAACGCAGCGTGGCCGTGGTGTAGAATGCGATCTGGTGCTGTACCTATTTCGTGGTTTGACAAATTGTTACACGATGTCGGAGCATGTGTTAGCTGTTGATCCGCCTGGCCACGATCGCTCTGCGCAGGGGTGGTGATCGTGGATTTTTGTTAGATCACGCCTTGCGTTGGTGACAGTAGTTGCGCCCTCGGTCGACAAGTTGGTGGGTGAGTTGTTAGGTTTCAATTAAGACGTGTGGCGCTTTAGTGAGAAACTTATCCACTTTTAAGAAAGGTTCTATTAACTTGGTGTGGATCTGAAATGGAATGGTGTGGGCTGTCAAAAGATTGTCATTTGAGGGGCAAAAGATCACCACAAGCTTCCGCCACTCCCTTACAAGATTCTCACAACTTTGTCACAAGATCGTCATAAGATTCTCATAAGCTCATCACAGCATGGTCACAGTGCCCCTAAGGGACCCTACTCCTGGAGCAACTTCATCCATTCCCCCTGACGTACGACCTCCTTGATCGTTTCCCAAGAAACCAATCGCAACAAAAACCACCCCAGCCACCCAGACACACCGACCAGCACCACGCTGTGCATCTGCTCGCCTGACAGGCGACTCCGCCTCATTGTCATATCTCATAGACCTACATTTCCATTAAAGTCGCCGTCTAATTGCCAGCGAGCTTAATTGCACATACATACCACCGATTAGACCATCTGTTGAACCCATTTGGACGCATATCAGCTGGTACCTTATTAAACCGAAATAAGCGTGTCCCCAAGATGGGCCGCAATTACATGTGTTTACATCGGCGGCGGTTGCCAAGTGTGGTCACCAAATCACCGACACTGCCTTCTCCGGCGGCGCATGTCCCCGGAAGCTAACTAGAACATCATCCATCATACCGATCCAAATGGACATTGTATCCCGTCTGCACGCGAGCAACTCCTGCCCGCGCAAATGCATATTTAGCCGCATCCGCGGACCCTTCTCGCCAACCCCAACTCCAGTGGAAACAATTACGTAAATGTTCCTGGCAGTTCTCGGCCTTAAGTCACCTGCCGCATTCCTCCGAGAATAGTCACATGGCAAGGTAGATTTTTTGTCTTGTTAGCCGCACAGTGCCGTGATTTCCATGCAACGTTTGTGCATCCACCAATCCATCTCTGTCAAGTGCGTCGATCGATCTATCACAGTCGCCTGCACTCACTCACGCACGCATATACGGTCATCATCGTTAGTCAGGCCTGGTGCAGACGCTTCTGCGCGGCTTTTATGGAGGAGTTCGCGCGCGTAATGAGGATTTAAGCGAAATAATTGAGCCACCTCTAGGATGCGTCCCACAGTCCCTTCGCGTAGCGGTTTGGCTCATGCTGAGACATTGTCACTCCGGCTGCATGTAATCCGCATGTAATCGCAAAATTGGAAGCAGCTTCTCCTCGGCTCTCGTCCATCTTGGGATCTGCTGCTGCTGCTTCTGCTCGTCGCACCGCCGCTCATTAACAGCCGCATTTAGGGGAGCGTTTATCGCGGCACTGCTCACACCACAACCACTGCGAAACGGCACGACCATTACGCGTTCGAGTACACCGGGAGTGCGTTGTGTGGATCCACAGTCTGGCCAATTGGTTTATGGCCGTTCCCGATGCTCCACTAATAGCCAGGTACTCCAGTTTTGTTTGCTTTTCTTGTTTATGATCGGCATTATGCGCTGTTCACACTTCCCGTGCCGTGATGTGACATGTTGCTGTCAACCACTCAGCGACCACTCAGGTACGACCACTCAGCCACTCGGTGGCCCAGTCGGCCAGCCATCAGCGTCTCGTGCTAATTAAGCGATTGCGTTTGACTTTTATTAGCGAGTGCATGTGTCTGGATGTATGACGCGTCAAAGGATGACGCTGCACTGCGGCACCACCACGCGAGGTGTCATTTCAAAGGCAACGGGCGGCAGCAGCGGACAAAAAAATCAATGGAACAATGAACAAGTGACACAATGCGCTCAAATGGTGCCCATATAGAGGGCTTCCGATCGACTGTGGCGTACCCGGCGACAGAGATGTCATGCTGACGGCTGGATTGTTAATTATCAATTAACAGGATTAACGAAGGAACACGCTCTCCGTGGCAGTGACAATGTTCAGTGTTTGTCAGGCGACATGGCGGCGAATGACTGTAAGAGGTTTTGTTACGTGTTGAGAGCTGGATTGGACGAAGAATGTGATGCACTTCCCCTGGATGCACCCCTCGATTCAGCGTTCCACAGAGAGGTGATCAGACAAGTGATCAGACAAGTCCAAGATGCCGCACAAATTACAATAATCAAGCTCAAGTTATCGGCTTTGTAGCAAGAACCGTCTTGAGCCTGCTTCGAATTTGTTATTCAAATTCGCGAAAGTTCCTTATCCCACACACCCGCACAAACCCCCAGGGGATGCGGTATTCCTGCGAACAGCGAGTGCTGACTAAGAACTGCCGCTGGAGTCTGGTTCGAAGTCGGAGTGCATCCTGCCGAGTGTGGGCGTGGGCACAGCAAGCAAACGCAACAAAGGCAACCACACTCGCATCCAGTTTCAGACTCAATCCGACTGCCCCGAGGGTGGAATTTAGGTCTCCTCCTGTACCAGTGGTGGAATAATTTTTTAATCGCCAAACTAAAACGTAAAATAATTAGAATCGACTTCCTTGCCTGTGGCACGTGGTGGCGGCGGCGGCGGCGGTGGCGGTGGCGGTTGTAGCGGCAGCAACGGTGGAGGAGAGCACGAACATGAACATGACGTGGGCAAAAGAACTCCTCCATCATTCTGGGGCTGCGGCGGCGTGGCTTCATCTTGCACTGCACCGCGCTTAAGGGCTAATTGGTCCCGTAGTGGAGGAGTTGCCGCTGCGGCTGCGCACCTTCGATAACAAATGATTTCCATTCCGCTGCGCATAGGTGCACCCTGCTGTCGGTGGTGCCGCTGCTGATGCTGCTGTTTGCTGTACCATCGGCGATGAGGAATTGCTGACTTTAGACGCACTCGAAGTCCTTCTGCGAGACGGAGAGCCTATAATTAGAACCGAATTTTTGTAGACCCTTTAATGTCGCTTAGAGGAACGCTAAAATTAGGCAAACGAATTATAATTGCGACGAAAAAAATGCTGATGAAATAATTAAGCGCTTTGTAGAATGTAGGCTCTTTCAAACTGACACTCTCACTGGGCTGGAGGTTAGGAGTGCTGTATCTTGTTGAACTCTTTTTGTAATTCTCTTGCAATCGGCACAAGTTGTGTAAATTTCAATGATGGGTTTGGACTACTCAGGTACGATGTTTATTTTTGGACTTTTTGGCTGTGCAATACCACCTGAATGCGCGCTGTCGCAAGTGACGATGTCATTCAGACTGGGCGTCTGCAAGGTGCATTTCTCGCAAAGTTGCTGATGGTATCCGCACTTTGTCTACTCAGCAGTACCCGTCTAACATCGTAAGTCACATCAGTCCTGAGGTCCAGAATATCATTGAACAATGCAAATTTACATAGTTGTTGCAACCAGCCCTCGTAATGACAAATCTCTGATTCGCGTAGGGGCCGCTTCTTCTTCTTCTTCTTCTTGATGTGGCGCTACAGTCCAGAGTGGACCTGGGCCTCAACCAACATGCCTCCCCAGCCAGCACGAACTTTCGCCAGCTGCCGCCAGTTGCGCATTCCAAGTTGGTTGAGGTCCTTCTCCACTTGTGTGTGCCACCTTAGCCTAGGCCGTACTCTGTTGCGTTGCCCCATTGGCTCGGATTCCAAGACTTTTCGGGCCGAAGCAGTATTGTCGATACGCTCTACGTGGTCTAGCCATCTTCAGCGTTGTATCAGTAGACGCTGGACTAGGCGCATGTCGCTGTACAGCCCATAGATGTCGTCGTTAAATCTTCTCCTCCAGATGCCATCAACGCAAACAGGACCAAAAATCGCACGCAGAACTTTTCTCTCGAAAAGACTAAGGGCTTCCTCATCCACTTCGAGAGAGGGACTTGAGAGACACTCTTGAGCCCACAGAAACAGCGATTGGCAAGAGTGATTCTGCGTTTGATTTTGATATTGGTGTTGTTATCCCTATTTACCGCGGGGCCAAAGTAGACAAAGTCCTTGACTACCTCGAAGTTTCTGCTGCCCAGTGTGACGCTCTGTCCCAGACGTCGATTTTGTGCGTCCTTCCTTCATGACAGCATGTACTTCGTTTTGCCCTCACTAACCACCAGACCCATTTTAGCCGCTTCCATTTCAATGCCAGCAAACGCCTCATTGACGGCTAGCTGTGTTCGCCCTCAAGAATGATGTCAAAGAAGTCAATGGGGCCCCTTAGGGAAATAAAAAAAAACATGTCCTACAAGGAAGTAACTTAATTTTGTATACAATGCCCGTAAAGCTTTGAGCTCATAATATGGCTCCATTTCCTGTTACCCAAGCGGTTCCTTTTTATGAGATCTCCCTAATGGAACTTATAAAGATAGTGACGAACAGTGCGTCACTTATATTCCTGTCGCCCAAAAACGCAGCTTGAATGAGGTGGTGTCGTGAAAAACGTTTTTCTAAGCGTTCTGCTCTATCATCTATCTAATAATAATAATTGAATGGCACTACAGCGCACAAGGGACCATTGCCTAGCTTCTACAACAACTACTCGTGTTGTGCGTGCTACTGTTCTCTCACGAGTAGAAGGGACATACAGTTTTTTGCCGACTCCGAACGGCGAAATTTGAAAAGCTTTTTGTAGACAATTGATACTCTTTGAGTGTTGTCAGCAACTCGAAAGAGGTGGTGCCGTGCAAAAATGCGTGGTGTCCCGTCCGGGAATCGAACCTAGACTTTCTGCGTAGAGGTCGACGCACTTACCAACTACGCCACGGCGACCACACGGACTATCTGTTTTAATATCTGTTATGGTAACTTACTTCCATCGGTCCCACACAGTCCTTTCCTTTGGCTGAGAGCACTTTAAACAGAAAGCCTTTACCACTACATAAGAAGTAGGCCCGACTTTTTTTCGAAGGCTTGAACGTCCGAGGACGAACTAATTTTAAGAACGAGTCCGTGCACTTATCCGATAAGTTTAAGCTCTCGCATCCTAAAGACGTACAACTTGAAGCTTAACACTTAAAGATTGCGGTGGGACCAATTGTGCTTACGATTTTGAACGGATCGTCAAAGAGAATCATTCAATTGGAAATTTTATGTTATAGCAACGAAGTAAACCAGGCCCTACAGGAAAACAAGCTTCAAAGTGATCAACATCCCCTTGGATCGTCTTTTCAATAATTTCAAGGTTTTCCCTGCGACCACATTATGAGGCCGCCACTGTTAGATTCCCGCACAGCAACTCCAATAAGAAATTCTTACAAGGTACCAAATCTCATTGGAATTCCCACCACACACATCCTTCGGGACGACACATGTTCCACATCAAAGTGCTCACCCATAGGTGGCGATAATGGTGTAGGGAGCGAATTTATTTGTTCAGCGCGATATTTGCTCACAGAAGCCTCGCCAGGACGACACGCGAATGTCACGAATTTCAAGTGTTCGCGCTTAAACACCCGGGCGCATGCGGCTATTACTCTGGTCCATGCGTCTACTTGGGTGACAGCATAATCGAGGCGTTGCATGCTGTTCGCACTGTTCCGTGTGTTGCCTCGTGCGGAGCGCGTCTCCAATAAAACAGAACCGCGAAGCAATAACTCAGTAGCTCGGATTTGGCCCATCACCAGTGGTCGCATTAGAAATTGGACACGTGAAATTGTTGCTGATGTCGAGTGGCATAAAGTTGTAACTTTGCAGCGTTCCGTGCTCCCATTCAAATGTCCATCACTAGGCTTGGGATGGATTTCAGTAGCTCTGCGAGAAGTTGGTTCTACGCGCACAGCAGTTGAGGTGGATGTGTGGGCTGTGATGAGAGAGAAAGACCTTGAGTCTTGCATTCTTCTTTGTCTACTTTGACTACGTGCAACTTGCCTCTGTGCCTTCATCGTCTGAAACTCATGCATCAGTGGTCATCGTAATAATCCACGCCACGTACACTTCCCACCGACATCATCTAACCTCTGACTCAGGCAACAACAACCTCCATCTCGCCGCCACCGCCAATCAAGCCTCTCAAATGCGCAACTCACCACCGCCCCTCCACAGATTGCGTCGCACGCGAAGTGAACAATAAAGCCCAAGTAATTTATTCAAATTACAGTTCTTCTCGAAATTTGTGTTCACCTTTTTTTCGCCCGAATTTGCATGCAACTTCCTCCTCTGTCGGATCTCATATCGCCCAAGTGGGTAACCGGCTCGTACGCGCTCGCCCTCCTCGCACGAGGAAGACCCTAATTTGCAAGCATCGCCTTACCGGATGTTAACTCTTTTTTTGCGCAACAATTCTGCTCTCCGTCCCGCGTAGATCACATTTCAATTTAACGCCCATTACCACGTGCTGCTGGAGAGCGCTGCAGTCAAGAGGAAAAAGTGCACCCACAACACGAGAAAAGGCGCCAATCCAGGGAGTTTTTTTTGACACGTGCTCTCTCCGATCCGCATCCAGATCCGAGAGATACACAATCGAATACAAACTGCTGCTAATGCCTTCGTGCCACTCATCCGAGGGGACTGTGGATCTGTGCGATTGAATTCGGGATCAGCTGTTGCCGTGTGCCGCAAAGAGACGAATTGGCGCGCTGTCAGATTGGATCATTATGCCTTGTTAGTCCCTCGTCCCACAAAGGAAGGTAGAAGAATTCCCATTTTTTTGTTGGTGGTGTATGTGCCCCTGGCAGGGAGCGAATGAAAGGACACCCGCATGCAGCAATTCGTATCTTGTGTGTAAACAGTAAACAGTATCGAAAAAGTGTCACTTCATTTCGTCACAGGAGTCCTGTTACGAGGGGGAATGTAATTTATGAATACTGCCGGGGGACTGAACCCAGGCTTCGGCGGAAAATGTCTCCTCGGAGGAATTCCTGTCTAGAGTTACGCAAGAATTTGCAACATTGATCAGTGGAGAGTGATATTTATTGGGTGCCCAGGCATGAGGATGATTGAAAACAAATAAGGTCTTTATGAATCTTGATCGAGGAGTTTTTGTGGATCACTTGATACCGTTGGCATGGCGAGTGCGGGAATCCTTATGATCGGCGGCGGCGGCGGCGTAGCGGAAGTTATGAAAAAGGAACTACGACCGATGATCGACCGGTCGACCGATCGCCGGCTGTCTGCCTGAAGTCGTTTTGAGTGAAAAATTCTGATTCTGGAAGTACGTCTCTGGTTCTTGCGAGAGCTAATGATGGGAACAACTTCTGATGATCAATCTAAACATTTGAAGCAGAGTCTGGGAGCATCTACGCAGAGATTAACGTTTCTGGTGCAGGAACACGAAATTCGCAATGGCACGAACTTTCTGCATGTTTCAGGTTTTAAGCCTGACAGATGAGCCCACAGGACTCAATATAAAAACCCGACGATTCAAGATAGTCATGTATTTATGAGAAACGTTTGAATGCAGTAGGGGAAAAATATGTGAAGCGATGCTTCAGTCACGCTAAATGAAAAAGCATCCGACGATTAAGGTCAAGATCACACGAGTTGTATAAGGATAGGGATATTTGTGAAGTAGTCTGTCAGACTTATCACCATTTAAAAGGCAATTATTATCTTATCAAGTGCGATAGGTCCAGAGCAGCTCAAATACATGAGCAAGTCTGAAATTTTTAAGGCTAATGTAAAATGATTCTTAAGTTTTAATTTGGTTTTAACAGTCTCACCCTTCGTTCTTAGACGTCAGTTCTAGACTTCAGTCCTAGCCATCAGTCCTAGCCGTCAGTCCTAGGCTTAAGTCCTAGACTTCAATCCTAGACTTCAGTTGTAAAGGGTGATTTTTAAGCTATTATCTTTTTGGCAACACTGGTTTAAACAGCTGCACGTTTCGTGTTTTGTTTCACTGTCAAACATCTTCAGTTTGGTCTACAATTTAACCATTAATCGTCTTGCAATCGAACAACGATTGCAAATTATTGAATTTTGTTGTCAAAATGCGTACTTTGTTAAGAAAGTTCATCGCGCGCTTCTTTCATTTTATCGTCAGTTTATCATTTTTGGCTCAATGAGTACATAAATAAGCAGAATTGTCGATTTTGGAGTGAATAATAATAATAATTGAGTGGCACTACAGCCCACAACGGACCAGGGCCTAGCTTCTACAACAACTACTCGTGTTGTGCGTGCTACTGTTCTCTCACGAGTAGAAGGGACCTACAGTTTTTTGCCGACTCCGAACGGCGAGATTTGAGAAGCTTTTCATAGACAATTGATACTCTTTGAGTGTTGTCAGCAACTCGAAAGAGGTGGTGCCGTGAAAAAATGTGATGTCTGGGACGGGAATCGAACCCAGACTTTCTGCGCGGCGGTCGACGCACTTACCACCACGCCAAGGCGACCACTGATATTTGGAGTGAATATCAGCCAGAAATCTTGCAAGAGCTACCACTGCATCCAGAAAAAGTCACAGTTTGGTGCAGTTTATGGGCTGGTGGCGTCATTGAACCGTACTTCTTCAAAGACGATGTGAATCGTAACGTAACTGTGAATGGTGAGCGCTACCGTGAGATGATATCCAATTTTTTATCCAAAATGCAAGAGCTTGAACATTTGGTTTCAACAAAACGGTGCCACATGCCACACAGCACGCGCAACAATGGACTTATTGAGAGGCGAGTTCGGAAAACATTTTATTTCAAATTAGGGACCGGTCAATTGGCCGCCTAGATCGTGCGATTTAGACTATTTTTGTGAGGCTATGTTAAATATCATGTCTATACAGGCAATCCCGCTTTAATTGACGCATTGAAAGACAACATTGAAACATTTATTCGTGAGATACCGGCCGTCTTCGAATCTGATCCATTGGGACAACGCAACAGAGGACGGCCCAGGATAAGGTGGCGCACACAAGTGGAGAAGGACCTCAACCAACTTGGAGTGCGCAACTGGCGGCGGCTGGAGAAAGATCGTGCTGGCTGGAGAGGCATGTTGGTTGAGGCCCAGGTCCACCCCGGACTGTAGCGCCACAAGAAGAAGAAGAAGATACCGGCCGAAATGTTGGAAAGAGTATGCCAAAATTGGACTAAGCGGATGGACCATTTGAGGTGCAGTCAAGGTCAACATTCGCATGAAATCATCTTTAAACATTAAATTATATGAACCGTACTATCGATTCAAATAAAGATTTCATGCATCTTTCTGAATTTTATGTGCGTTTTTTTAAAACTTTCCCATAGCTTTTAAAAAATCACCCTTTAGATTTCAGGCCTAAATTTTAGTTCCAAACGTTCGTCCTAGAGTTGAGTTTGACAAGTACACCAGCAAACGCTTCTATGGAATGATAAGTTTGCATCATCACCTCTAAACACATCAGCGCCAAGTGTCTGTCACCCAATCCGAACAAAAGCAAGACAGCATCAGAGGAAGCGTTTTGCAGAGTCGTCATCGTCTGAACAGAAGTCACAGGGGGCTTAGCCGTCGCACGTTAAGGTATTTTAGGAACATGTGGAGACCCGTTAATACAAAACTTTGTGAAATGCAATCTTTTCTGTCAAAAGATAATAAAAATGCCGCCGGCTCCTTACGAACGAAAATGAAGATGCGCTTGGTTTGCGTACATCCTAAAAAGCCCTGCAACCCCTGTTTGTACTCTCGAGAGGCCCAATCATCCGACGGATATTCCAGAACGAGTTCATCCTTAGATTTCAGTTGCTAATTCTAAACTGACTAGTTCTTAGAAGGTTTTCTTTTGCGAGATACTGCGTTGACTTAGGACCTGCAATTCCTATCGACTATAGACCGTCGCTTGAATTCGGATAAGACTTGTATTGTACTGTACTTAGGAGCTGTTGGAAGAGCTGAGCAAGGTCGTAAGTACGACTCAATAATAATTATTGAGTGGCACTGCAGCCCACAAGGGATCAGGGCCTAGCTTCAACGTGTTGTGCGTGCTACTGTTCTCTTACGAATAGAAGGCACCTAGAGTTATTTGCCGACCTCGAACGGCGGCATTTAAGAAGCTTTTCATAGACAATAGGCAAACTTTGAGTGTTGTCAGCAAATCGAAAGAAGTGGTGCTGTGAAAAGTGCGAGGTGTCCCATCCTAGACCTTCTGCTTGTGGATCGACGCACTTACCCACTACGCCCCGTCGACCACTTTATTTCACCATTTCTTATGCCCTAAGCAATACAGCTCATGGTTATTAAAAACTCAAAAGTTTCCTTCCTCATAGAAAACCAATGAAAAATCACTCAACGAGGTGCGTAGTCTCTTGGAGCCGTGTACTACAATCGATGGCTTAGATTATCGCCAGAGCTATTCCTGAAAGCAGGGAAAAGCCGATTGTATTCGTCCCTCCCAGATTATTGGCATCGGACGGCCTCAAATATAATAGTCAGGAAGGAATGTCCGTAAATGATATTCAGAAAAAAATATTCGTTAACGTGGATGTTGTCTGTGGTACCTTTGCCATGCGCCCAAAGATCATACTTCACCCCTTCGAAGGTTGGGGAAGGAGCCGGAAGAACAGACGGAGACCAAGTTCAGCTTGCTAAGGAACATCCTGAGACATTCATCAAATCGGGACAGTCTTGAACTCTGCTGTTAAAAATATCGTTAGGTTTTAAAATAAAATAAATGAATTGGATGGCCCCCACCTCACAAGGGTCATGTTGTGCGATCATGTTCTTTTATGACTAAAACGAGTCATTTCCCCGAGTTCGACAAAACTTGAGACACGGATATTCCTCTTTTTTAAGCATAAAAAGGTGTGAGTGCAGGAATCAAACTTGGGACCTTCGCATTGTGAGACCGCGCACAACACCAAGATGTCCACATTATGCTCCGCTTTCTTTCTTCAGAATTCCTCTTTGGAATCGTAGACTGATGTACGTGTCTAGCGGCTAAGACACAACCTGTTTCTGTACAGACCGATGAGTGTGAGCAGTTCACCAGCAGCTTTCCAAACCAACAAATTCAATGTGTACGTAGTGGTCTGAAGTCCATGTTCTCGTATATGCTTGCCAATTTGTCTTGGATTCACGATCTGGTCCTTTTAGTTGGATTACCTCAACGAGATTCAAGACTTTATTCGCAGTACATCACACAAATATCACAATTGGACGGAGCTCATGTCAATCGCGCATAAGTCGGAAATGCCACGGAATATTGACGGACTACTTTGAGTTTCGGAATGACCCTCTACGGCACACCATCTCTGCCACCAAGATGGCACGAAAATATTCAAAGTCATCTCAAAAGCTACTAAGACAGAGAGTAACATTTTCTCAGTTACCGCAATGGTACTTGGCGACTCAAACTGGGATCATAGGGAGCTGAATTTTGACGACTGTAGTTCACGCAAAAACCCTTATAAAATAGAAAATGACGTCACTGCCAAAATGAACACGAATGTGAGTTAAAGATTGAGGATCTCTTTTCCCTCAAACCTGTCAGGTCACTGTGCCAGTGGCACTCACACACTTTGTATTGGCACTCCCCTGCAATGTGCCAAAGACTTGATTTGCGATTGATACTTGATTTGGGCAGCATTTGTATGTCCAGCAGAGCGACAAGAGGGAATATATCCCGAGATTAAACAACTGACTACTGCGCATGTAGCCTGCTCAAGTCTATTTCATTCTTCAATGAACAGTAGAAAGAAAAGCTTGAAGCATGTTGCTAAGATCATTCATATTCCGCTGTGCTTCTTAAGAGCGATCAAACTTCATATAGAGACTGTATCTTGACTTAAGAAGTGTGTATCAACTTTGCGAAACCATTCCACTTTCCCTATCCGAATAGAGACATTTTTTTGTATCACCCGTCCCTTGTTCCCTTGTTGCTTTGACAGCAGAACTCTCAAAACCTCTCCTCGGGCGTAAAGATGTCATTCTTTTGATTCAAAATGGGACCGGATTATGAAGAGCTTTACAAGAAACCGATTCTGAATAGATTTCCCAACGATAAAGAGTATCCCTCGTCACAAAGGCCTTTGCTGAGCAATCAACCGAAGATAATGACACCGTCGCGGCGCGCAACTTGAAAGCAAACCCGAAAACATAAATTAAGTTCCTCGACCAGCTTTTCAAAACGATGCGCCAGAAAACCACCCATCAGCCGAGGGGTGTCGAGGACAGCTGAAGCTGAAGCCCGTCCCGTCTGGTGATTCGAGTTAAAATCAAGTTATCGCACTCACAACTTATACGGGTTCCAGTTCCATCCCCCGGGATGGCTGTGCGTGCGCACTTTTGCGCAACAACTTCACCCAGAGGGTGAGTATGGCAGTGCCAACATCTGAATGAATGATTCGAGCAGTTTTCCCTCGCACATCGGGGTTGTCTGAAGCAAAGATTGATGGGCTGAGGCAGAAGATATGAAAGCGAAATCGAAAAAAAAACTATCACAGTCCTTCATAAAAAAAAGTGATCAACGACGGGGACCATGGATTTAATTCAATTTCCTCCGCCTTGCAGCTCCCTCAAGACATTACGCATCGGATCTCCTCCCCTGCGAGATGTGAAGGAACTCGTGGTGTTGCGGGTACGTGCTCATTGTGCGCCCAGATGTTCGTTACATCGTGCCAGAGCGATCTTCAACCACTCACCTCAAGGTTTTTCTTGCCTTCACGCCAAATTGATTTTTCCCAAACGAAGACACACTGAGTGAGAGTGTGTTTGTGTGCGATTGCTCGAAGCGGTGGTTGCTCCTGACAGAGGGTTCCTTTCCTTCGCATTGTCTCGCGTCTTCTTAACACTCGCATCTTCTTCTTAAGGATTTTAATAATAATCTTTCGCCAGTTGTGTGCGACGGATTGGGTGGCAGCTGCGGAAATAAAAATCAATCTCAGCACACGGGAGACCAAGTCGAAATTCAAGGCTGCGCACGAGGGGGGAAAGGTCAATGCGTGGATATGCGATATGAAAATTGATTTTTTTATCGATTTACGAGGGCATAGGCGAGAGCGCGATGATTCGCGCGCATGGAAGTGGAATTTGATTTTGTTAAGAATTGCGGGAAGAAAGCTGTTCGAGTGACCTTCTTATCTGGTGGATGATCTACAACTTGATGCTGGAAGGCCTAAATTATGTACCATCTCACTGCTGTTACGAAATACAAGCCTTGCCGTTTAAGTAATCTGAAGTGCGAAGACAATTCTTAAGGAAAAGTTTGCTGCTTAAGATGGCGAAATTAATGAAGTCTCGAGCCTGATTCTCTGAAATACACTATCTGTATCTGAGGGAATATATTTTCACAGAAACTAGAAAGCCTGCACTGATGAAAAACAACCAACAACCCATCTAAAAGGTGGATGAACCCCGAAAACTCCAACACCAACTGCCGGTCTCTTCAAATCAGGACATATGCTCGTAAGTGAAAACTAAAAACCGCAATATTACGGTTATTTACTGTAACAAGCCCATCAGTCTGTTGCATCCCATAAAACAGTCTGACATTCAGTGTCCTCCCTTCTTTCCCTTTACCAGCGCACCTTGTCGCTGTCGCCCAAAGAGAAAAAAGGTCGGTCGCAGTCTCGATCTACCTTCAACTACATATTTCTACATCTTATCAAAATACGGAAGGCAACATCTTGCCGGAAGGACAATGAGCGTAACGTTCAATGCCCTTTAACATCACATCAACCGATGTCGTTGTTGGCAACAATTAGACGCAACAATGGTCTCGTCCCTTTAGCGAGGGTGACTTCAGACATCGACATCATAGGCAGCTGCATGCTGTGATTTGGACAAAGCGACTGATATCGAGATCAATGAGATTACGAATTGTGCTACAAATCACCCAGGGAGCGCCTATGTGCGGGGGGGACGAGGCATTTTGTGAGAAAAATAAAAAGTTCGCTGACCAACTCTTTTGTCTTCGCCTTCGTGACGTGTAATTAATGTCCAGCTTAATCAAATGCAAGAGAAGAAACTGCATCATCACTCTCGTCCTCTCATGGTATGTCTGACTTAGACAGGGAAAAAATGCTCTCACACACTCACACACACCCGCTGCACGTTCACACTTGCTTTGATCATCGTCGTCATCCTCAGCGTCGTTGTCCTTGACGAGCAGCCGCGATGAGCAGCACTTGCCCACAGAGAGACATCAATTTTGCGAATAGCCAAGTCCATTTATTCGATTGCTCGCCCTCTGTGGTTATGTCATTAACTTTAATCGCATTCGTTTAGCGAGAGCCCATCATTACACCTCGCGTTCGCAAATAACGTAATTTTAGTTAATCGCGCCCATGGCATCCTGACGCAGGACGGGGGACGCGACCACGACGAGAAAACCCTTTCGGGTGTATGTTGTTCTTTTTTTGTTGTGCTTTTGCTTTGTAAATTTTTTCATTTTGTAGTTCAATTTATTCTACCGCCTGCCTGTTTGCCCGCAGGCCTTTGTGCAGTGATAAATCTTTTTGGCTAGGCATTTATCTAAATGCAAATTTAATTGTCCTTCAACGTTGTGAAGGGGAAAGTCTTGGATATACGTGTGTGTGTGTGTGTGTGTGCCTGTCTGTCGCTGACCGTAGCGAGGAGGGAGTTTACCCAGTCATCTTATTTGTGTTTAAGTGTTTTTTTTTTACCGCAGAAGATTTAAGTTTGCCTTTGTAAGGGGGGTGGAGCAGGAATTCATAGCTTCTGGGTTACGGATTAGTTAATAGGCTAACGGATCTTAGACGATTGCGTGTCTGTGGTTTCGGGAATATCATTTAAACAACCGTTAAACTGTTGAATGGTTCTCCAAGTGATACGTGGGTAAGAGTTCTGCTTGCGGTTGAGTTCTGAGAAAATCTCTGCAAAAAGTGCCAACGGATATCAATTGTTGAGCTGCCGTTTATCGATTATACGATCATTTGACACGGCAGTCCAATGGTTAGAGGAGAATTTGAAAATATGAGTAGACTTGAACGGAATGCCGAATGGGTCGTCGTGGAACAAATTGTGAAGTGGATGCTTGCGATTTCATTCTATAGTGTAGAACAACCTGTAGGAAAAAAAGAGACTATAAAAGAGACTAGACTATACTGAAGTCGGAGTATTGTCGACCGAAGTAGAAAAATTATCCTAAGCGGCAGTAAAATCGATAAAACTCGCTTATCATCTCCAGGATTTGCGTTAGTGTAAATATTTGATCTTAAGTCAGCTTGCAACGCACACAGTCTACGTTCAATGAAAATATAAATCGAAAATTTTAGCATAAGGGTGGTTGACATTTTCTCCAGCGCGTAGACCAAGCCGTAGGGGACAACAACGTTAGCCGGAAAAGCTAACGACAACTGGAGTTTGATGAGGTTGTAGCCACCAACAAAAACCTCGATCCATACTACTTTCTGTTCTATCCCGAACAGGGATGGATGTACTGAACCGGAGGTCACCCGGACTTACTGTCCTTACAAAGTTCTCGTAGAGCAGCCACTTGTCCACTATTCTCCTTACCACGTGATAAATAAGTGGACATCCCTCCTCATCTTGCATCAAACCCATCCGATCAAGATATACGAAAGCTTCCGGTGGAATGAATCCACTTCGGCGTGCGTTCTCGCGATATACGTCGTTTGGGTAGTAAGCCCCGAATATGTTGCTCGTGCAACATGCCTTCGAATCAGCCTAATAATAAAATTATCCACCCTATTCACTTTGGCTTCGTTATACAAAATCTCATTGCGATAGAATTTCTTGTACCCAGATTCGGGTGTTCTGTATTTTTTTGAGACAAGCACGAAGGCATTGCCATACACCATGACTAGCCGGACTAGGGCCGTGTAGCAGATAACCTTAACTTTGGAGTCAAGTTGGCTGCTATAAAACAGCCTACTTGCCATAGCGAAGGCTTTCTTAGCTGTCGTCAGAGCTGTAGCTGAATGGATATTACCATACAGAAACTGGTCCAACATGATGCCAAGATATCGCACTACACTCTTCACATTTAAAAGCCGGCCCTGTGGGTCCAAGATGCCGAACTTATGCCAGTTTTTCTTCGTATCCCTAGAGGCTCTACATAACGGAGTCCGGAAAAGGATGGTTTCACACTTCTGGTAGTTAATTTTTAACTTCCAGTCGTCGCAAAATCGCTGGATCTTTTCGAAGTCACGTTGCAAAAGCATGTTAATGACGTCAATCTCTCGCGCTGTTCTGTACACGACCAAGTCGTCAGCGAACGCGATCATATGCTGCATGGAGCCAATCAATTCACTGGTGAAAATAGTGAAAAGAACTGGTGAATTCACTGCACCCTGTTGGAGCCCATTTTTTATGTAAAAGACATTAGTAGAAACCTTGTTGCCACTCTTAACAACAAACCTTCTACCTGTGACCATATTGTAGATCGTGTAGAGCAGTTCTTTGCTTATATCCAACCTCGTCAACTTAAGGCAGAGGCCTTCTAACCAGACGGTGTCAAATGCCTTTTCCAAGTCGTTGGTATTGCAGTTATTGGGAATAATTCGTCCCAGATAATTTCAGATGATCAGAAATTAAACATACTCTCTATTAGAACACTGCTCTCAGCCTTGAAGAGATCCTGTGGCATGGCTTCGAACCTGGGGCTTTGGTGTCCATTTGGGAAATCCATGGTGTCCCTTAGCTATTTAAAAACTAAGGGACACCAAGAATTTCCCGTATTCCATAAATCGTTCTCTTGGTCGTACCCATAAATACTGAAAATACTGCTCAAACAGTACCCTCACAAAATAAACTCATTCTGAGTTTATGAAATTTCCCAGCCAATATCCTGCTCAATCGTGATTCATTACCTTTCACTGCCTTACAGAGTAGATTCTAGTTGCAGCCGAGCCACATCACCTCTGAAATAGACCACTCCGCAATTAAATGGCTGATTTACGAGTGCTTGGCCAAACAAATCATCTAGTGTATCTGCTCCCGTCGCTTCGAATTATATTCAAATCCCATTTCGACTGCTAATTGTATTTGAAATATCAAGCAAACAGGTAATTCAACCTGTGGCTCGTTCGCCACTCATCTAAGCGCAGCACCACTACCAAACAACCCGCCAACCAAACAGCCATTGTCTCTCGACTTAGACACGGGACCGTAATAAATTTCCATTGTTAATCATTCCGTTTTAATTTGCACGTCCGCTAGCGCGCCGATAACAACACACTAGATCAACCAGTTAGCTTCCACCGGCTCACAGAGCAGGCATCATTGGAGCGCTATCTGTGAATGGTCACTTCCGCTTCGGCCTAGAATAGAGCACAGGCGCACAGGTGAGCCAGGGAAACGCCTTGGATTTGCCCGCCTAGACCAACTGCAATCCATTCCGCTCGTCGCACATTAACCAACTGCCAGCGCCTTGTTAGTGTCAAAATTTATAAAGCATTCACGCCACTGTTAAGTCTGGCTGCCATCGCTTAGGGAATTTCAGTAGCGTAATAAAATTTATCGACTGACACCGCGGCAGGCGCGATAAACCGGAGGGGAAACTTTACATACGATCACCTTAATTGGCCCGCTAAGTACGCCGCATCATAAAGTAACAAAGTATTCGAGGCACGTAATTGATACACCAACGAACAGGTGCCGCTGCCGCCGCCGCCGCAGTCGCCAAAAATTTAAATAAATTGCACATTGCATGGGAGTAAGGGTGAACTTAAAGTACTTTAAAGTTTGTATTGATCATTTATCCCTTTATTGGCTTTCGCATATAGATGACGGCGAAATTGTTTCAGATGTGCAGTGATGATGGGCTTCGGCTGAGTAACAAAAGAGTTGATGAGCGAACTCGCAAGGTGCCGAATGAGATAGTGGATTGAACGACGAAGCGGGGTAGAGGATGACTGATGCGTTCAATAAAATGATTTCATTTAGGCGGTCCTGCTTGTGGGGCATAAATTGCTGTAATTTATTTGAGAAATGTGTACGTGCTGGTGGCTTGTGTGTTGCTCGTGTTTTTTTTTTTTGTCTTTTTTGGTGGCAGCTTCAACTGGTGCGACATTTTAAGGGGGAAGGGGAGACGATTTGCCTGTAGGTAGAGGCATCGTTTAATACCAAGTAACCTCTGTTATTTACACTTGCGCCTGATTTATGTTTCCTCCGGGCTATCAGAATTTAGCAACAGGAGAAGCATACTTCTGAAATGCTTTTATTTTTGTTGATGAAAAATGTCCGTTGGTTTGGAAGGTTTAGTGATGGTTTTGTTTTGTTTTTTTCGAAATATTTCAGTTATTTTTGAATTTGTTTCTGGTTGGTTTTGTTATTATGCAAACAGTAGACATGATTGCATTAAGTGTCACTTCATAGTAGAGTCAGATGAAAGGCTAAGATATAGTACTTGCAGTGACACCGAATACCTGGAGATTGTACATGGACGATAGGATAGGAGAGAACACCGGAAAGGCGGGAGTGTTTTCTTTATAAGGAGCTAAATTATAATATCCTTCATGTAATAGCACAGAGACTTTCAAAGCCGATACAGTTGCAAGTGTTGCCTAGTCCATCACTTGAGCAATCGTCTAATCAGTCTATTCAGTCAAAATTATCGAGTTAGCTTGTGCCCTCTTTAAGAATTTACCCGCAATACAGGTCGATTTTGGAATGCCCATCTTGGAATGCCATGCGAGCACTTTTAGGTGCACACATAAGCCAAGGGAGTCGTTGTTGTTATGTTGTTGTTATGCTCTTCCCAACTGAATTTTGACCTCCCATTAAAACCCACTGAAGTATGCAATCAATGTGCGTTGGGACTTTCTTCCCCCATCCTTCTCTATTCCAGTCGCCCGTGGTCTATATCTAGATGACCGTCTACAAAAATTCTTCGAAGGCTGGACCTAAGCCTGAACCACACGACTTCAAAGCTTCAGCACGCGATTTGTGGCCAGTTGATAATAATCTGTTCGGAGACTCTGAATGCATTTACAGTGATTTCACGAATACAAAAGAAGGTGTAGGATGTGGATTTCCATTTAAGTCGTTTCTCCTACAAACTCCCAAATCACTGAAGTGCGTTTCATGCTGAAGTGAAGACCATTCGTGGACGGTCCTGGCTGAAGTGGAACAGTGTATTATCGAAGAATGTTTTTGTCCTTACGGATAGTCAGACAGCATAAAGGCCCTTGGAATCAGTCCCATGTAACTCTAAGACGGTGCATCCTTGGGCGAGGTGCCCGAGTTTCAGAAGAAATCCGCCCCTCCATCCTCCCTAAAAGGTTCATAAGACGGTTTGTGAAAGCAATAACTGATCACTTTTGAATGGCAAGCTCGAATGATTTTCGCAAACGTTTTATGGACGATGAGGGATCAGAAACCATCCTACGGCTACTCCGCACTTGCCAGGCACCTACATGCATCAAACTTATCAAGTCAACTATTTTTTAAGAGGTCTGCACGACCTCAAATATACCTCTCCTTCCGCCTGTTGAATCTCCTCATTGGCTGTAAGTGTTTATTACGAGTGTTATTATAGTTCATCCTACACATCACTGGAGTGGTAACAATATGCTTTTGTGACGGAATAAGTGCAGACCCCAAGCCACCTCTATCTACCTACCTATTTATGGCTCAGATTCAAGGACTCTGTGGGCCGGAGCAGTGTTGTCTAAGCACTCCATATGGCTTACCTTTCCTCAGAGTTTTATCTGCACGCGATTGTTTGTCGTTCTCCTCCAGATGCGAACCAAAAATCTCATCACATTTTAAACTTTCGTCTTGAGAGGACCAATGGCCTCCTCATCTGCTTTAAAAAAAAGGGAAAAATTTCTACGCAATGGGACGAAACAGTAACGATTAAGGTAAAGCCAGCCTTGGTCTATTACTCACTTGTCACTTGTCACTCACTTAGCTCAAAGATTGGCACAAGTGGTTCTGCGCTTGAGTTTGGAACCGTTCGTTCTCTCCATATACTGCGAAGCCGAGGTAGACAAAGTGACGCTTCGTCCAAGACATCGATGTTTCTTTGTATCCACTTTGTTTTGCCCTCATCTACAGTCGGTCGCATTTTAGCCGCTTCTCTTTCAATATTAACTGGTCTATCAATTACGTGCCTCGTCCAATGCCATCCGCGACAGCCTGCAGTTGAACAGACTTTTGGAAAGTCGCGCCTCTGCTGCTGCCTTGTGAGCTTCGCACGATCTTCTCAAGAACCATGTTGAAAAATACACAAAAGAAGGTTTAAAAATCTCATTTGATATCAATGAAAGCATCACCTACTTTGACGAAGCAACGAGAATTCTCATCATCTCTTTCCACAATCTGACGAGTTTGATAGAAACACCAAAACTAGACACTGCATAATACAACTAATCTGTGCTGGCTTCTTGAGTCTTTTCCAGGATCTGCGGCATAAAGAGTTGACGTATCGTTGCCTTTCTTGCCCTAAGACTCCAGTGATATGGACAACCGTGCACACAAACCGACAAAACAACATCGTAGGTGGTGTCAAGTAGGCTGATCCTACCGTAGGTGGTGCAATCAGGGGTGAAGCTAAAAGACGGTAATGCGTGGTGTGTGCTATCCTCCGACCATGTCTTACCTGTCGCACGTGCCCAATGAAATAATCTCAAGCTGCCTTAAAGTTCATCAACTTCGGCACCCTTGTTGGTACTTCAGTCGGAATATTGGAATCCTGAGAGTTCCAAGTTAGCAGTCGATAAAAGTGCTTGGAAACAGATTGGACTGGGGGTACGTGTAAGGTTTAAAGTATTCAATTTTGTCTCTTCGCCATTTCCGCTTTAGACCAAGAGTGTGTATCAGTTGGTGAAGTGTGCCCCCTCTCCATACCCAGTGTTGAGAAAATAACTTAAAAGTGGCATAGGACCATAGGTGTGTTATGACGCTTTTGCAAAGTGACATAAAGCCACAAACAATATCCCAATTTTTTAAATGACATCGTTTGAAGTCCACAAGCCCCAGCTTCTGCTCACTCCCTTTCTATCAAACAAGATGTACCACACACACACACACACATATACACGCACATCGTAGACCAAGGCTCTATCTGCTCTATCGCAAAGCAAAATCCAACATACCACCGACCTTAATTCATGAATCATTACTTCTGTGAATGAATCGACGTCGGTCGACGAGGCTGGACGGTGGTTCGCACCTTCTCCGACCTCCGCCTGGTGGCATCCCGATAAGCATCGAGTCTTTAACCGAGCACAAGCAGTTTCTCTGTTGGATTTCGTAATTTTATTGATTTCCGCTGAGTGAAGGAAACCACAAAACACAACGAAAACCCCAACTTGTGAACTTGTGAATGAATTCGAAGCTTCTAGGAAGGCGATGCGAATCCGAGGCAGCGGCGCGGCGGTGCGTGTACGTCAGTGTGTAGAGAAATTAATTACAATCAGCCACTTACATGGAACACAGTTAAAGGCGCGACAAGCCACCAACATGGCTCGGCCAGAACATTTCCGCAAGCGAACATTAAAGCTCAGCCCCGCTGACTCGCGATGCCATCACCTGAATTCCCACGATTTCAGGGAGCCAATCCGCTACCGCCGCGGACGGCATTTAATGAACACATCAGGTTAATGGCTGCAGTGATCTAGAAAGAAAAAAAATGAGAATTGAAGGGGAACAAGCAGGCGAACACGAAGAAAGCAACCACAGCGTCGGCTTCCTGTCGCACCAGATCGCGGCGGCGGTGGCGGCGGAGGCGATGGCAGTGCCGATTGTGATGAGAGAAGTGGAAGTATGCCATCGGCTCTAATGGAGCACGCACCTCGTTGTTGCTGTTTCATCAATGAAGAGCTGATCGATGGTAATCTCCCGGCAGATAGCTGTATTCGAGCGCACACTCTCGCGTGCGTGAATCTCCACTGGACCGGGGTGACGGTGGCAGGGCCGTAGCCGAGAGCTTTGTCAGTTCGGGCCAAGTTTTCCCACACTTTCGGGAGTTCGGGCCATCTGTCTCCCTCGCTCCGTGCCTGGCCCCGAGATCTCTATCTCGAAAGCTAATTTGTGGTTAATTGAAAATGTTTGGCTTCCAACAAACACAGAACGTTTATCGATTTGGTTATCTTGATTTGTGGTCTGTTTTCTTTTCAGCGTCGGGCTCCGAAGAAAGTGGGAGTTGTGTGCGGCTCTTCCGCTCTGGCTCTAGATGGCTAGCTGACTGGCTGGCTGGCTGGCATTGTGGCACTGTGTGCCCGCGTTATCGCTGGGAAAGTGACAACCGAAATGGGAACAGGTGATTTGCATACGAAGACAGTTGGAGTATCGAATTTTTGGTAAATTTGTATTTATGTCTTCAATGGGATCAGATCTCAATTAGGTGATATGAGGTGCGGTGTGGAGTTAGCTGGAAAGATGGGCTGTTTGATTTGGTAAAAGGGGTTATATTGTTGTCAATGGTCTTAATGGATTTCCTTCCACCTAATCTGGGGATTGATGGTGCAGCATTGGAAGGTGGAAGAGGTGGAGGGCATGGGGCGTGGTTGAGAATGTAAACGAGGGAGTTTTATCAAAAGTACACTCAAAAGAATGATTTCTTGATTGCTCAACAATTAGTAACAGAGTTTGGGATTAACAAGACGGATGGGTTAATGGTGGAAATCCTTGGTGTTATTTTGGCGGCTAAGTCGTTCATCAGCTTCTATCAATTTCAGCTAAAAATAGTGTTCGCTAATGCAAGCGGAAAGTATGTTGTCCCCCGTCCCTGGTAAACGAATTCCCAACTATTCGAAAAATTAACAAACAGTCCAAGAAACGTAAATATGGAAAACGAGGCACTGAATTCATGGTTCTGCTCTACAGTCCTAATCTTGAGTGACAGTTTACAAGTCCCCAGGGCATAGCTTCTTCAGGAATGACCTGTGTTGTGAGCCCTATTGTGCCGTCATGAGTGAATGGAATTCATAGTTTAATGCTAATTCCGAACTGCAGGCTTGTGACGATTCCAAGCTAGCTAGATGGATAGCCAATCAGCCAGCCAAGCAGTCATCCAGCCAGACAGCAAGGCAGCCAGCCAGACAGCCAGACAGACAGGTTGCCCGTCAGCTAGCCATCCAGACAGCAAGCTAGCCAGGCAGCCAGTCATCAGCAAACTAGCCATCAAGACAGTCAGCCAGACGCGATGAGTATGATAAACAGCAATCCTCAAAGTTCTTTGTCCCATCTGGTAAATCGGTTCTCTTGGTGTCTTTTAAGTTTTTAATAAAAAAGAAGAAGCACGGCGCCAAACCTGCAGAACATGGTGAATGAAGAAGCAATTGTAACAACTTTGGAGTGGCGACAACCAAGGCTCTTCTTCTTCTTCTTCTTGTGGCGCTACAGTGGACCTAGGCCTCAACCAACATGCCTCTCCAGTCAGCAGATCTCCAAGTTGGTTGAGGTCCTTCTCCACGTCCTCTGTTGCATTGTCCCAATGGCACAGATTCGAAAACTTTTCGGGCCGGAGCAGTGGTGTCCATACGTTCTACTTCATCATAGTCATCTTAAGCATTATATCCGAAGACGCTTTACCAGGCGCATGTCGCTGTACAGCCCATAGAGGTCGTCATTAAATCTTCTCCTCCAGATGCCATCAACGCAAACAGGACCAAAATCGCACGCAAAACTTTTCTCTCGAAAAGACTAAGGGCTTCCTCATCTGCTTTTAGTAGCGTCCAGGTTTCCGCGCCATAAAGTAGGATTGAGATGATATGTTGTCCCTGTTTACCGCGGAGCCGAGGTAGGCGAAGTGCTTGACTACCTCGAAGTTTCTGCTGCCTAGTGTGACGCTCTTTCCGAGACGCCGATGTTGTGCGTCCTTCCTTGATGACAGGATGTTCTTCGTTTTGCCCTCATTAACCACCAGACCAATTTTAGCCGCTTCCGCTTCAATGCCATAGGACAACCTTCACCTCATTGGTCAATATTCTCTGTTGGTCTCATTGGTACATCAGTGAATCCTATTTCCCCGACGTTCATCGTACAACACAGAAAATCCTTTGAATTGCTCTAAAACAGCATCAAACAGTTCTCTGAAATGGTCTCACAGTTGCGTTTCCTTTCAGCACGGAGCAAACGCTGTATCCATCAAGCAAGCAATAAGACATGACGCAGGCGATCTTGTGAGATGCCGTCTGTTTGAGTTGCCTCGCTCACATTAGTCAGCCGTAATCTTGGATTTCTGCCTCATTATTTCCGAGGTAGTCGTTTTCGGCACAGCTGGGTAAGGCTGATCAAACACTGACGTGCGGCCACTTTGCAACCCAAAAACAAATTTGTAACGCCCGACATCGGAAAATAGGACAAGGCATCCTCTCTTTGAGTTTACTGTGCGAGTTTTCATTCAAAAACCGACTAATATTGCGCCTTAACCCGTTTTCCAAAATACGCGCTTCCGTACGCGGCCAAAACATAGGTCCAAGGGTCTGTGATGTCTGAAATTTCAACAGAAGCTGGTATCGTCAGCATGTGGTGACTACTAGTTGGACAGTCAGCAGGTCTTCAGTCCTTAAAATCAAATACCTCCTCAAATGTGGTTTTGGCATGCGACATCCTATCAAGCCGATTACCCATTTAGAGTCAGAGTCCAGGCTTAGGCTGAATTTTATTGTAGAAAGCACAAGTCGTACTTCTTTGAGTCAGCGATATCAATCGTTCATGATCACATAGACTTTAAAGACGTGGTTCGGTCTACTTTTTTTGATCTTCCGCGCAACAAGTGGAAAAGCCTCTTAGCTTGAGTGTTGACATCCAGGCGTCGGACATGGCCATGACAGTGAAACCAATGGTCCATTGTCATTCGGAACCACATCTTGACTTAGCTCGTGGTTGTTTCTTCTTCTCCATTCTCTTCACAGACTCATGTCAAATATACGTGGTCAGTTGCAACTTGAAGCCCCGAAGAACTCGTTCTCCTTATTCAATTATTGCGCAAAACGTGGCTCCATCAAACAAGACTGGAGTCAGCCCTTTCTTCACCTTTATATTGTAATTCATGTCCTGACCTTTTAGTTTCATCTGTCTGCTTTGTTTGTTCCCCTTACTACAACCCTCAAGCACTTACCTCTTTTCCATTTCATAAGGGTAAACCTTAAGACTATCCCTGCTTCGCCCCCTTTCCCACCTCAATTTATTCACAACCCTCACCCGTAGGTCCATCAAACCATAAAGTCTTGCAATGCACTTTCTTCGCAGCCGCCTCCATGTCTACAGCGAAAGTGTAAAATTTTTCCAGTGAAATCTCGGAGTCCTTGTAAAGGCTAAGTAGTTTCTGCACCTCGTTGACAAGTGTTTTCCGCTTGACCCAGACACCATCACCGCCGCTGCGCACCCAAAAGATGCCCAAAACTCGTGGCAATTTATTACCCATCCACTGAGTGGGGTCGAACATATCGATTTCTCTGAAATAAAGAATGCGGCAGTGCTAATGGCCAACGGCGCGTCCCATCTAAACTAACACCCCTAACATCAACATCGAGCGCCGTCCATTCACAGGTTCGTGCCATGTCATTGTCATCAAAATCCGTTCGTCCCCAACCCACGAGGGCCAGATGTATTTACAAGCCGTTTATCGGTTTATGCCATCGAAAGCGTCGTAAGCCACGAATAATCCACCGAAAACCCAACCATTTAGCACATCACTCAACGGCCATAAACGCAGCATAAAGTTGACACCGAGCGCGTCCGTAATCCCCTAATCCTACGTGAGTGCCCATCCGCGGCCCACAGCCTCACAAACTGCCTCGAATTATGCCCCTTTTAGGTGAGTAGGAGTCGCCAGATGCGCCCGATAAGATCAACGAAAAAGTATCGGAACTCACCACCTCTTCCATAATCAAGCAATCGACATAAAAAAACACTCTGACAGCATAAATCAATGCCGGGCGCTCGTAAATATTGATATGAATCGCGGGTACTGCAGGTGACATTCGTTCTCTTGGCCCGCTGCCTCCCGTCCTTCGCTCTGCTGCTGTCACTGGGACCCAATAAATCTCGCGCCGAGGCCCTTCTCTTGCTTTATGACTTCTCCCATGTCCCTATCGCATCGAACAGAAGCACAGTTACGCATCTCTCATATCCCCCCATTTCGATGATAATCGATCGGTTAAGATCTCGGCGCTAGATGCTTGGCGCTTCGTGCTTGATGCGCGATGCTCGACGCTTGCTGATACCCCGTCCAATCGCCCACAAATCAATTTACCCACCGATCTCGTATTCTCTCATGTCCTCGTGTGGGAACAGACAACACACTCGAACAAACAACCCCAATCGATGACGCATTAAAATAATTAAAAATTTACGATCAACTTCCTGCGTTGTAGTGTCCGCCTGCCAATCAATGTGGCCGCGGGCTGTGGGAAGCGTGGAGGGCCACTGGGGTTATTCATGAATTTGAAACAAATTGCTGTGATTTGCTTGGCTGTGTCTTGCTTGGACGGTTTGCAGTTGGGAGCCGGCTTATCAGGACGATGGTATCGCGGGTAGAACGAAGAGGGATCGATGCAAGATAAACGGAAGCACTCTAAGCGCCGTCAACGCTACAAATGCATGCATCACTTAATGATGGCACCTCCGAACGAGAATCAATTCTTTGCTCTTTTTCTGGAACACTTGTACACAGTGGGGCCATAAGGAGGGCTCGTCTGTCGTTGGTAGGGAGATCTGTTATGTGAATGGGCAGTTGGGGTTGGGGTTTTTCAATCACTGATAATGATGATTTTCTATGTTCTTTCAAAATGAAAGGTAATCTCCAGTGCTGGCAAATGAAACCCATATAACTGAAGTATGGCCCGCCATCTGCTTGCATTTTAAGAATAAGAGGCTTTTTACCCATCAAGTGGGTGGCTTCCGTATGGATAAAGTTCGGCTTATGTACTCCCATATGGTACACCAAGAGAAGGATCTTTCAAAAATAAGTTCAGGTTTCCCTTCAAGTTTATTCGGAACTCTTAGGCTCAAAATCTGTACCAAAGAATGCGAATTCGGAAATGCACTGACAGTCCCGGGCATTTGGGAATAAAAAGAAGCCTTACTGAGGATTTCGGAATGTGGCTATGGAATTGGATAACATTGACTCTTAGGACTTGAATTATTTCTGTATTGTTGTCATAACATCGACCTGTTACGGTTCCCCACAAAAATGTTGTAAAATCGAAGCTCCGAGACGGTTAATAGACATCGGCAACACTCACCACTCATCACTCACTTCGAAAATTATCATCATTTTCGTGGATCCAAAAGTCCCTTTAAAGTGGTCGTGAAGAGAGATTTCATTTTTCATTTCACATCGACTTTAACACGTCTCGGAATTCGTGGTGAAGAGTACATCCCTATCAAGTGACAAAACCATTGAGGTATAAAACTTTCCGTTCGAAGTATAGCTGATGTATAGCACTGACATTCTGTCAAGATTTGGAGGGAATCAGCGGCCAGTATCAAAATAATCTATGACTTAAAAAAAGAACAAAACACAAGAACAAAGAGAACAACTTAAAAAAAAGAACAAAAAAAAGGTCGTAACCATTCGTGCGTCAGTGTAACGCGCTCAGTTTCCTTTTTCAGTTTCTTTTATAATTCCGTACCTATAATCTAAGCAACTTCCACATGCTTTCCCTGCAAATTTCCTTGTGATACCTCGAATAAGTTCATAATCGTGAACAAAATGAGATGTAGAGGGTAATTCATCGTGAGGTTTGATTTTCAATTTACCCTTTCTGACAGATCACGCATGACTCCTGCCAAATTGCTTAGTCAGTTTTATTCAGTTTTATTTGGCAAATCATCGTGACAAAGTTCACGCTACAACAGCCTCTCTAAATTGTTTAGCTTTGTTAAGGAAATTAACCTTCTCGTGGTAAATGTTTTTCCTTCAAATTGGGGAACTAACTATCGATCTATTGCAACTCTTATTTCAATCCCATACATTAGTGGTTGACCCTTAATCGCTTCGATCACATCCAGCACGGTAGTGAAAAGACAATAGCAGCTGCAGCTGAGGGTATGCGCGAAGACAGAGACGAATCGATTCGTCGTCGTTCTCAGCAGCTCTCTCTTAGCGTTTTAGACAACTTAACGTATTTTAGGTGAGGTACAAAATTCAACTAGTGCGAGAATTGAGACCAGGCGACTAGAATTTGCGGGTCTGGAAAAATTCTCCGATGTTTTATCGTGAAATTTCGTCCAGTGCCGAATCCAATTTCTGACTCAATGGACCCGTTTGTAAGCAAAATTATCGTATTTGGGCGAAGTGTACAAAGAACTATCATTTCATTCATTAAACACAATGGTATGATTTGATATAGTGGTAGCCATGGTGCAGTGTCCAGCAGCGAACACATCGGATTTCTTTACGACACCACCTGCTTTTAGTTGCTGGCAAGACTCAAAGAGTACTAGCTGTCTGTAACAAACTTTCTCAAACTTCGCTGTGCGAAGTCGGCAAAAAACTGTAGGTCGATTCAAATCGTGAGAGAACAGTAGCATGCACAACATGAGTAGTTGATGCTGAAACTAGGCCTTGGTATTATTGTGGTGTGGTTTATGGGCTGGTGGAATCATTGTACTTTATATTTTTCCAAAAATAAGGCAAATCAGAATGACACCGTCAATGGAAACCACAATCGAGCCATGTAGGTGGGCAACGTGCTTCTTGAAATTCAAGCAGATTGTGTCCGTGAGCAATGATTTCAACAGGAAAGCGCTAAAACTAAAAAGCGCCTGACAGAATGCACTTGTTAGGAAACCATTTTTGTGACCACCTACTTTCACGTTTTCCTACCGTAAATTTCCCGCTTATCATACCGCTCATCCCACCTTTAGAAGTCTTAGGCTTTGACGATTGCCAACATTCCTCATGTTATCTTCGAGCTACCAGTCGCTTTGCTGCAACGAGACCTCCAAAATTGAACTTTCCGAAAAGTCCACCTCGACGTAGTCCTGGCAACATTACATAACAGCATTTTCAAAGAGTAAATGCAAAAATGTCAAAAACTTTCACAAGACCTTCAAATGACGCTGAAACAAAAATTTTATGGCCGGTACTGTTAACTCGGCCTCAACAGCTTATATATTGATCCTCTGTTGACCACCTTTACTGCAACACTCTCTGTTTAAGCTCTCACCAAGAAAAAGATTTGAAGCTCTGGCAATAAGGACCTCCAAATATTGAAGAGAAAGCTTTGCTGAACAATGCCACTTGGGAACTTCTTTTCTATGGACAAAGGCAGCAAAGTAGGTCGCTCTGTGTTCGAAGACAAAATTTTTATTGGGCTGATCTTATCCGCTCCGAAGCAGTAAGTCATTCCGGAACTTATTTTGTTTTACCTCACACACAACGCGGCCCCACGAGTAAGCTGAATGTCATCTTGGCCTGCGCAAAAGCGAATTGGCAGCTAGCCACGTTGAGCCCAATCGACGACATTGCCTAGTGTACACACGCCACACACGTGTGGTGAAATATTTTCAGATATAACGCTTAAGATGGCAAGGTTATGTAGAGCGCATGGACACCATCCTCCGGTCTGAACGGCCTTCTAGTCCGAGCCATTGAAACAACGCGACAGAGGACGGCCTAGCTTGAGGTGGCGCTCAAAAAAAGACCTCAACTAACTTGAAGTGCGCAACTGAAGGCAGCCGGCAAGAGATAGTGCTGGCTGAAGATGCATGTTGGTTAAGTCTCGAGTCCACTCCGGATTGAAACGCCATCTAAAGAAGAAGATCTTTCCCACTAGAGAGCGTAAAACAATCATGTCTCGGTGCACATCGGATCACTGAATCCTCACCCCAAATTGACACAGACCTAAACCATGACAAACGATAGTCACCCTGATCATGAAACAAAAAAAAAATCATCAATTCATCAGAAACTCCCTCCGACGAAAGTCCGCATCTGTGGACAGTGCACATTTTCTTCTTTCTTGGCGAAAATGAAAATTAAACGAGACAAGATCTTCGTCACTGGTCACTCTGTCAGTCCCAGGCGAACCTCTACTGCTGGTGCACGTGATATATACCGTCAGCAAATTGTTCCACCTGTTGGCGAAGAGAGGCTTCTGCGCCCAACTGCATTACCATAAATTCGTGCCACAATTATAATCGTACACGTAAGCCCCCCGCTGCATTTTGCGACCACAACTTCTGGGCTCCACTCTACGTAGCACCAGGCGGCCGCGACAGAACGCAAACACAGGCGCAAGCGCTCACACCGCCAGCCAAGCCGTGACGATGGCCAAACATTTGTTTCTTATGCGCATGACGCGGACCCGCGATAGCTTCTTATAAACTCATAACTTTTTTGTTAATTCCCCTTTTAATTTGCTAAAACCATAATTGGCAATTAACGCCGCTTACCAAGCAGCCGCAGTGGGTTCCTGCGCTGAAAGGACGCACAGGCGAAGGCGAGACGAAGACGACACAACGGTGAAGACATGCTGCTGGCCAAACGATGTCGAGTATGGTGTGTGAGTGTGTGCAGCCGAATGATTTACTTGTGGCGCAACAAACAGACACGACGCCGCGCCGTGAGGCGGCGTGCAGCATTTGCCGCCTGGTGTCTCCGGCAATTGCACGGCAATCGAAATCGGGCCTAGAATTGATTTCGATTTGATTCACTTTTATGACGATTTAGTTGGCTGATTTGCATAGAAATGCGCTGAGAATGAG
Source organism: Eristalinus sepulchralis (assembly GCA_944738645.1). NCBI lineage: Eukaryota > Metazoa > Arthropoda > Insecta > Diptera > Syrphidae > Eristalinus > Eristalinus sepulchralis. The sequence goes on along the minus strand of OX122885.1, from coordinate 29,642,808 downwards.
GCTGTCGGAGGTGGACTCTGCCGTCCGTGACGGTGGCGGCAGTCAATCGCTTTGTCGTCAAATTAACGATTATTGCGCATCGATGTTAATTCAATTAAGAATGTAAATATCCTTATCTTGAGCGTAGGCTGAAAATCGGAATGTTGCCTATTTGCCGCTACCGAATGTTGTGCGCCGTCGCGATCCCACTGTCGTTCTGATCCTTGCCACGATCACAGTGCCGCCGAACAGGGGAAGAGTGCGATTTCTGCTGGAGATCGGACGTGTGAGACTTGGATGCGGTATGGTCTTCAAATGTGGTCGACGAGTTGAGTCATTTGCGTCGTGATTTGTGTAGAAATTTGGAGGACGAGTACATTATATCGGGACAGATTTAAACTGGGCTGCCGGTATACGACTTTGATCGCAAACCGGCAAAATGGATGTTTTTAGAAAGGAATCAGGGACATCTAACAGCGCTTGCTGACGCGGTTTAGGAAGGCTCTTCTTCTTTGATGGCGATTGTTCAAAATTGGCTTAACGAGTTTCAAAGTGGTCGCAAAGTGATGACCCACGCCCAGGTGCCCCGCAAGCGGCTACCACGGAATATAACGTGTCAAAAAGCCGTAATAGACCGACTAAAGGTACGCGATTTAGATTTACGGCCTTGTATCATGCAGTTCATTCTTCCAAAGGTCATAAGTGGCGAAAGACTAGGGGCCTTAGTTGTCATGGCATTGTGGGTACAAATAAATTCGTTTTTAACAGATGGCGCCACCTTCAAATTGTGCCTGATCTTGGAAGTGATTACCTATTTCGTTGGAAAGGTGTGGCATTCGTGAGCAATATTAAGTGTGCTTCAGCGTCTGTTTTAAGCAACAACATTGGTTTTGTGTCTCTCTGTCCGGATTTGCCTTAAGTTAGCAGCATTTACGGGAAGTTTTGATTTTCGTTTATAGTTGGAAGAAAAGTGCAGCTGAAGTTTATCGAAGTTTATAGTGAAGTTTATAGTGTTGTGCGTGCTACTGTTCTCTCACGACTGTTGTCAGCAACTCGAAAGAGGTGGTGCCGTGAAAAAATGCGAGGTGTCCCGTCCGGGAATCGAAGCTAAACATTCTGCGTGGCGGTCGACGCACTTACAACTACGCCACGGCGACCACTTATAGTGAATCTGCTCCTCCCAATTAATCATGCACAGAGTGGTTTCGTCGTGAGTGAAGTGATGATTTTAGCATCGAAGATAAAGAGCGTCTAGCCAGCCTAAAATGTTTAAAGATAAGGAATCACAGGCCTTACTGGAGCAAGATCAGAGCAAAATAAAAATTAAGCTCGCAGAATCGTTGGGAGTGACTGAGTAAAAAATTTCCGATGGGTTAAAAACAAAGTATGAAAATTGAGTGGCAAAGATGTGCAAGCCAAGAACTATCGAAAAGAAACTTTTTACTTTAGAACTGCTTCTTTAAAGACATCAAAGGAAGAGATTTTTGCACAGTATCATGACTGAAGACAACCCAAAGATGAAAGGACACTATGCAAAGCCTAATAAAATCGTTCCATCATCGTCTACAAAGACGCCAATAGTCCACACTTCAAGCTTCATATGGTGGGCCACGATGGGTGTGGTGTTCTATGACCCTCTAAAACCACGCGAAACCATTGATGGGAATCGTTTTTGGCTACAACTAATGCGTTTGGACGGCGCATTGAGTGGCGCAACGACCAGAAACGAACAAAAGGCATTACAAGGTAATTTTGCAACATGATTTGGCTCGGCTCCACATAGCTGTAGGGGTCAGAACTTACCTGGAAACGCTGAAATGGGCGGTCTTACCCTACCCACCGTATTCTCCAGAACTTGATCCTTCAGACTACTCACTTTTTCGGCGGATGCAAAACGATTTAGGGGACACCGACCTTGGCCTTTTGATGAAATCGAAGAAAGGCTCAATGATTGGAGCGATGCCAGGGAGGACTCATTTTTTTAGATGATATTTAAATATTACCAGAGAGATCGGAAAAAAATAGTCACTTCCGAATGGCAATACTTTGAGTGATGTGCTTTTACATTTTGTTAGTAAAAAAAGGAATTAATTTTTTACTCCCAATAAAAACTCTGTCCATGCTTGAGGGACAATCACTCAAACTTGGTATGCAACCGAGGCCTCTCTGAATCTAAAATATTAGCCGTTGCCTGGGTCGCAACACCCGGTTGAGAATGCAGCCCTACACTGAGCCGGCAAAGTCCCCAAACCGTCTAGCCCGAGTCAGCACAGCACACTCACTTCGGCTCTGACTGCGATATTGCTTTTCAAACTACAGCCACCACAATACTCCCACAAGGGGGTCTACCGCATGGTCAGACTGAAACAAAATTTCAGGGACTCCTAACCTCTCGATGCGCCAGAATATAGCCTCTGGTCAAGCTGTCAATACCAGGCAGGTTCCTTCAACACTTGGGTTGGTAGGCCGTATCGAACCAAAAGATCTTTGGCTCCATCAATGATTCAGAAGTTCTGTGGGATCATTTGATTTATAAATCTAGTCTCTAGACCTGACACAATGGACGTCTCAACAAGCTGCATGCCTCATACGCTTCTATCTTAGCGGCAACAAGCACAGTCCCGCGATCACATCAGAAAACTTTTTGACGGATGTGGATCCACTATTACGCACCAAGACAAACAGTCAAGACCTCACGGGGCCAACGTGCAAATATTATGCCATCGGCCTAGAATGTGATGACAGAAATCTCAGACGCTTGCAAATCAGTCAGAATGGCGCATATTTCCAAAGAATGTATAAGTCACCACTGAAGGGAATCCATTAATTTCATTGGAACTGCATTAATCAAATTTGGTATTGTTCCTGAGCGTGGGAGCGGCTTTTGCCTCACTTATAACTCCCAGCCGCCTTCCCACTCACAACCCACAGCTGCGACGCAGTCCTTCAAAAGGTGTGTGCACAACTTTGCATCAACCTTGAGATGCAGAAATCTTTTCCCACACTTCTCACGTACCCACGGCAGCAGCAAGAGAGGGTGAGAAATCGCCTCCACTGATTGCAAGGAGTTCCGTGTCCTCTCATTATCCTTTTGTTATTGCGTGGTCTGATCGACGAACAAAAAGACGCGTAAAAGTTGCACTCGCTCAAGGGGTGGATGACAAATAATTTATTTTCCCAACTCCCATCCGCCAGGTAGGCAGTCAGGGTACTCGCGGCGAAGTAACCACAAGGACCTTCGAACTACGCCGAAGTAGAAATCCGCAACACAGCAGGATAATGCCGAACTCGAAACTTTGTTAGCAAACCTCGCCACACAGCCGGCTTTCATTTGAAGGATTTTGTAAGACTCCTTCAATGAGGGGTGGAAATCAAAGAAATCCCATTTGCCTGCTCTCACCCTCCGGCCACGCGAACAATAGCCGCTGTTGATCATTGCTGCTCGAAGACCTAGCGGGAGTCGCATTGCAGCCGACGAACGGTGGACGGAAGGAAGCAGCAAGGCGGCAAGGACATCCAGGTACCGAGGAAGGAACTAACTCACTCGCCGAATTCACGTGGGGTGGACGCAGTTACCGTCACACTGTCAGCCTTTGTTCCTACTACCACCCCGATCAACAATTCGTCGTCCTTGCCGAGCCGAAGAAGGAGACGAGAAGGTAAATTAAATCACCGATTCGGCGGCCCTATTGTGTGCGGATGAACGAAGAGCGAGTGTGGTCCGTGAAGTCGTGAAGTTTTTCTTTGATTTGTTACCATCCCTTAAGAAAACACAGCTTACTTGCTGCTTGGTGTGTTGGTGTGCGGCGTATTGCTGTTGATGTGCGGAGTATTTCCCGCCGAAATTGAGGGGAGTTGCATCTCCGGCAATTCCATTGTCAATCCTGTTGATTCGGTATGCCGTGGCGGCGTCACCATCGGTCGCCTGAAAGAGGGTGAAGACATCCGCCTGGTCTTTGGCAAAACCGTGGGAAGATTTCTACCCCACAAGAGACGGGAGTTGTAAGTGGAATGCCGATAGGCGGAGGTTTATTTACATTTTTGACAGGACTCCTGAAATGCGTTGCAACGCATCTGCGTGGTGAGCAGTAGGGGTGCCGCGCGAAATAATCTGCTTCGGTGAAGTCCAACAGTGATGCTGAATGCCATCAGTTGCGGGGGTCTTCGCAGACCGATGTTCTCAAACATACTTTGGGATTTCGCAAAGGCTTTCGATTTAAGTCTGTTCACGTTTCTTGTTTTGGAAGGGATTTTTGTTTTGAAAGAACTTTGACCCGTAGAGAGATTGTAGGAGATAGACTTTGCCGGAGGAGAAGACTGCGTTGAATTGATAGGCTTTGTGAATGACGTGGAGTTAGCGTTGTTGATGTGTTACCCAGGTGCGCAAACTTCTAAAGTCCTACACTTCTGTTGAAAAAACAAAAATTGTCATGCATCCACGAACGCTTGAACCATACACAGGACTTTTCCTCATTAGAAATGAAAGGGAAAAAATATCTTTTTGAATAAGAACAAAAAGAAGACTGTCACTCGAGGGCAGGATTCATGTATCACCGAATATGGTTAAAGGCCCAAGCAACAGTAAATCAAATAAACTTACATTAAGCAATGGAGCGTTTTTTGCGCGTTTACAACAATTCGTTCAGTTCAATTAAGTACATGTTAATTAGTACATGTTAAGTTATTGTTAATTCATTAAGCTTTACTGTGTTTCTCTCGTGTGTCCACAGTACTTTGTTAACTTAAATAGAGTAAAGTTTCGTTAAGTTTCGTAAAGCTTCGTTAAATTGTGTTATGCTCATTGTTAAAAATATTCTGAAGAATTAAATTAATTAAATGACAAATGTCAAATTTTCATTAAATTTCGTTAAGTTCCGTTAAGCTTTACTGATTTCATTGACATGTTGTTAATTTTCAATAACCGTACCCACTTTTTTTTAAATTGCTCTTATTTGTTCACAACACTTCGTTAAGTTGAATTAAGTAAATGTTCGTTAAGTTAAGTTTCATAAGGTTTTCTTGAAAGCTCTAACAGCTTTAGGTCCATTAGCTCCAGCTCTCTCATAGTTCTTTTAGTATCTTAAGTATCGTAGTATGGCTCAGTTTTCGTTAAACTTTACCTAACGAATTTTGTTGTGTATTGAAAATTTTGTCTACGAGTAGATAAAGGACAATGCCCCATGGTACACCAGGGGTGTTAGAAAGACCTCGCTGCCTATCCAGTTTTAAGCGGCTGGCCCTTAACCATGGACTTAGTTTGGTTATTGAATAGCTAAGGGGTCTACTCTTGCATTATCTACAGTTCTTGAGAAAATTTACCTTGTGGTATGAAACCCAACGCCCATATCTCTGTAGGTGAATGAAGGGAAAGGACTTGACCTGTGTTCTCAGATGTAACAGACTCCATGAAGCTGTTACGTTTTCAAAGTTTTAGTAGTCTTCTTCTCCTTCTTTTGGTGGCGCTACAGTTCGGGGTGGACCTGGGCCTCAACCAACATTGCTCTCCAGCCCGTTTTAGTAGTGGGTAGGGCAAATCAAGGACCAGCTCCACACCAGACATTAGCAACACTAAAGTCAAGAGTGGGGAGATTTAACTCACTTAGTCTCAATGAGCGGTTGTGCCGTAGAGTGATGTTAACTGATCAGATGAGTCCTTCCTAGCATATCCTGCACGTCATGATTAGTAGAACTTATGGCAAATCAATTTACTTATTAATCAAAGAATGTCCTTAAGAACGGCCTAAACCAGTTTTCCAGCTCTCTAAAGACGATATTATCTGTCGCGAGGAAGATACTAATGTAATGCAAACGCTGATGGATGCTATTGCCTGTTGGGAACAACAGCTTCTCCAGTAGTCATTGTGTGCAACTCCTAAAAGTTGCGCCATTAAAACTGTATCCTGCATTGTCTTTCTTTTTACGGGCGTTCCTCAGAATTAAAATGTTGTCTTCATTCTTTATTTTTCTTCGTGCAAGTGGAATGGAAATGGGAACAATCACTACATTTGGAGCTTAGGTCCAGAAGCGAAATTCCATTCTATCAGATTAAATGAACAGACGGATAAAGTTGACTTAAGTAATTTTGCAAATCTGTGGCGCCTACCCTTGTCTACGAGAATTCATTCGGTTGCAAATTCTGTAAAGCACGAGAGGATCATACAACTCCTCGATGTTTGATAAATTCTTATAAGCTTACTGTGGCCTTGGCAGAGCCGCCTGCCTGCTGTCAAAGAGACATTTTAATAATTTGCCATCAACGTTGCTTAAAATACGGCAAAGGCAAAATCAGTCGGATGTCGCTGAGGCTCAATTCACATGCTGCACAATACTTCCCAGAGTATGCCGTCTTCCCAAGCCCTTACTGCAAATTCTTTACATTCATAGTCTCGCACTTAAACCCTGTGCTTCAGTTTCATTTCAAATTCTTCCCTTCCCTTCGAATCCTTTCATTCAAACCGCCCACCAATCGCCCCTTCATCCTAACTACTCCAATTCCGTCCCCCACTTGTTGCCCAAAAATTCGGTGGACCACTCCCCCCGAAAACGACCTCTTCACAGTGACCACCCTGTACGACATCGCCGAAGAAACAAAAAAAAACATCGTATTATTGATTTCCTCAATGACAGCACACTAATTTCTGTGAATTTGAATGACAAAGTTCCGAAACATCCACAAGGTCTTGACAATTATTTCTGATTGGCTTTCATCTCGTACAGTGGCCGAATGCATAATTAGCCAAATGGGCGCGGTGGGGAGGATTAAAAATCGAATTCAGTCTATTTAGGGGAAATTGAACATGGGAAGCCGGCACAGCATGCCACAGAAACGCGTCCATTTCCGTTCGCCGATGGTCGAGGCGGCCCTGTCGTCTGGAGTGCTTCTAGGTCAAGACAAATCTATGTGCGCCTCTCTAGCTGCGAGTGAACGAAAGAAAAGACTTGACAACGGTTTGACGTCTACATTGATTGCGTCAGCTGGCATAACTCTCGATCTGGGATACCAGCGGATAATCCAAGATAATCCATGATAATCCAAGCTTGTACGAACGTGTGGAGTGTTTGTTTGATGGAGCCCTTGTTGGGGCTTTCACATCACATCTGTGCATGGGAGCGATGATGGTGGCGTTTCCATTCGGTGGGTATGGACTTTTGACAAAGTACCACGTCGTTGGTGGTATAGGCTGCCACCGAATTTTAGGAGACTCAGACCAGACTAGTTTTTTTAATTTATGGTACCTTGTGAGGAGGATGGCAGACATGCCATAATTTCTCAGACTTCAGTCTTAATCGAAGACTTCAGGCCTAACCAAGGGAACAGTGATTGACAATAGTGAGTCTCCGCTCCGTTCCAACGGACTCAAAATCATTGAACACATCTTAACCATTTCAACTCTCTGCCTGAAACGTTGGTGTCGTGCATCCTTTCCTAATGACAGGATATACTCTTACGTACGTACTTCGTCTCATTTACCACCAGACCTACATATGTTTTCCGCCTCCAATTCTATGCCTGCGTACGACACTCTGTTTGCTCAATAAAGGTAATATCGTGTACGTATCTTAACACCTAAACGGACTTTTGGGAAGATCGCGCCTTTGAACTGTGAGCCTTGCACTCTACTCAAGAATGGTGTTGAAATATGTCACATCAGAGGACGTCGTTTGAAACCTTTTTCAATGAAGATCTAGGCGTTATCGATCTGGATAGAAAATTGTGAATTCTCTATCGTCTTCCAGCACAATCTGACGGTTTTTGCAAGAATGTTAAGATGGAATGTCCATACTTGACATGACACTGTATTCCTTGTCCCTATGAAGGCTGTCATATGCGGCCTTAAAACTGAAAAATCGGTAGTGAATGTCCATCTGCATTTCTTGACTCCAAGATCTATCGTAGTGTGAGGATTTGGTCGGTAGTAGTCTTCCCTGCCCTAAAGCCAGACTGATAAATGCCTGTCGGTTTCGTCACCAATTGTTTCAGGTGTTCACACAACACTGCAAAGACAATCTTGTACCCGATGCTTGGAGGCTTGATCCCTCGGTAGAGAGTTGACAAACGACACTGATCATCCATTTATCAGCCATACTTTCCTCCGGCATTGTGAGCTGATGTGGGTCCGAATTGAACAATCCCCCAGATGCTGTTTTCCTGTCGTTGACTTCAGTCTCGATAATCAAGCCTCCTCGTCTCAGTCGGGAAGATGGAGTTCTAGTCTATTGTCGTTCAGAGTGATACATTCTGTCTTAAGGTGACACTAAGGTATTATTGCCTTGTAACAGGTTGCGGATATACTTCTGGAAATCTACTCTGTGGTGGACATCCCTGCCCTGAAGCTACATCACACAAAACGGCAGAGAGGATCTTTAGCGTGATGCTAAGGAGACTTACCACTCGATAGTTGGCGCACGGTTTTGAACTTCATTCTTGTGGACCGGGCAGACAACGCAGAGATTGCACTAATCGTACATGCTTTCCTCCGACCCTGAGCTGGAACATGCACCCAACCTGGTCATCTTCAACTGCCTTAAAGATTTCTGCGGATAGTTCGTCATCTCAAGCTTTAGTTTTGAGTTTTCTATCTTAGCTTCGTCCACGTCGGGAAGACGGGATTCTTGTACGTCGTCGTCCAGATTGCGTGAGACGTTCTGCCTGACACTGGAAGTTGGTGCGTCGTCGCCATTTAACAGTCGGCAGAAGTGGTTTTTCCATTTTTGTAGCAACGACTACGAGTCCTGGTAGGCTTGGGTCAGAATTAAATATCGCACAGCTAAGAATTTTATCTTTTGATAAGAGTTGCGGACTTTTTATCTATGCGACCTTTTAGACGGCTACAGAGCGGCACCGATTCAATCCTAATTCTCGTCAATCTTCCTTCGCAGATTAGCAAAAGGTGGCTTGCAGTGTCGGGGTAGTATTAACACGTTCCTTTGAGGGAACACCATCTACCTCATTGCCGGTTATGTTGCTGTGTCTTAACATCGCAAGTTGTGAGCCAAGAGCACTTTCATACATATGTATGTCAATTAAAATAATGATATAAGCTCGTTGCAGTGACTGTCAGGATCTCCACTTGAATTACAGTGCTAAGATGTAAGGCAGTTTGAGTAGGCAGTGCAAGTATAACGATTCGGAGCATATTCCCGCGATGATTCTCGTTGATGTTTTTGTTCCATCATGTCCTCGTTCAGTGGGACAACTCACAGCAAAGATCGTTGAACGTGGTAAGGGTTTGGGAATCCACCACAACGATATATAGGTTCTAACAGTGGTTACGACTGAAAGATTCTCAGCACACAGATTGTTGACTGAAAACAGATTTCTGTGTCGTGTGGCGTAAAAAAAACTGTATCACAGCCCACAAGGGACCAGGGCCTGGCTTCTGCAACAACTACTCGTGTTGTGCGTGCTACTGTTCTTTCTCACGAGTAAAAGGGACCTAGAGTTTTTTCCGATTCCGAACGGCAAGATTTCAGAAGCTAATCATAGACAATTAATAATCTTTGAGTGTCGTCAGCAGCTCGAAAGAGGTGATGCCGTGAAAAAATGCGAGGTTTCCCGTTCGAGAACCGGACCTAGACCTTCTGCGTGTGGATTGACGCACTAACCCACTACGCCAAGGCGACCACTGTCTATGAAAAGCTTCTTATGTAAGTTTCCCCGTACGGAGTCGTCTATGAAGTGATTGAGTAGTTCCACGTTTGGGTGATTTGGATGTGCTGGATCTTCAAAATAGTACGGTAACAATTTGTTGATAGATGGCTTTGAAATGTAATACCTTCTCCATTATTAGTTGTATCTAGCAATACTGTAGCTTTTATCAAATGCTTCATCTTCAGTTTTAATTGCCTCGAAAACATTATTGAAATCTCATTTTTTCATAAAAGGGAAATTAAATTCAAAAATGAGTGAAACAGTCATGTTTTTCCATTTCAACTGGCCGAAAAGGTCAGAAAGTTTTGCAGGCTGCTGAAAACTAAAATACTAAGCGAAACCGTGAGTCCTTAAAGACTTATGTAAGTACCGGTAAAGACACTCGAAAGTCGGGACTGGTAATGACGCCTGCGTTAAATCTGCCTCCTGTGATTAGTTGAGGACGTTTCCCAAGAACGTCAAATAGCGCTTGGGGAGGCACCACACCCGGCCGATGATTATTCATTTATTTCTTTCTTTAAATTGTGACCTGAAGTTGTTTTTCTGAAGCTCAAGTCTTTGATGGCTATTCTGAAGTAATTCACTGAAGAAATAAAGCCTTCTCTTCACGTATGTTAGTCCTTTCAGTGTTGAACTCTTTTGCGTAGTGGTCTAATGCCTTCTTTCCCAGACACGTAGCCTAGAAGCTCCTCGTTCGAAGTCTCGCACCCTGTGGAAAGAAAACCAAACGAAGATATCGATGATGATGTCGTGAATGCCTTGGAGGCTTCCACCATATTGTCCACGTATGGCCGTAGGAAAACGAACTCCCGCAAGACGTGATGATGGACACGTTGGAAGGTTTATCCCTCATTACGTAGACCAAAGCACGTGTAGATGAACTCAAACATGCCGAATGGGGTCGAAATGACAGTTTTGAGAATGTCCTCGGGATCAACTGTGATCTGATGTAAGCACGCTAAAGAAAGCAGCGCATGTATGCTAGATATGTGTAAAGTCATGTATGCACGGGATGGGGTGTCCATCAGGTTTCTTAATACTATTTCGACGTTTAAAATCGTCTCCACTCGTTTTCCTTTTTTTTCACTATCAAAAAGGGGCTCAACCATTGACTCCGAGGTGGGCGGCATATGTAGCATGTAGTTGGTTGTTCATATTTTACTTTGCGGCCCTTAGCTTGTCTGGGGATAGTCGTCTTGGTTTGGCCAAAGTAGGAGGAAGGAGGAATGAGAACTTCCTTTGTGCAACTTCAACACATTTCATCAGCATTCCACCACGGAGTAATGAAGGAATTAATTTACTTTCATAAGAGTGAAGCAAATAAAAAAAACCCATCAAATCAACTACTTAGCAAAACACAACTTAATTGAAATGGATAGAGAATTTCAAATCACACTCACACCGAGTGCACGCCGCATTCATTACAATTTGACCCTGCTCGCAGTTCGAACTACTTGAGTCTGGTAAGAGTGGTGTTCACAATTGCTTCTACCGCACCACGCAACTGACCAGAGACTCCAGAGATTCACATTTCGATCTCATTTTCCCACACTGAAGTCCGTCTCAGTGCCGTATTGAGTTTTCAACCTTGTCGCCATTGATCATCTTTGACAATCCAACGCCAAGCAACTACTTCCTGCCGCATTAATCATCATAAGTAGCGTCGCTCTGAAATACATATGTCTGCTTGAAACAACTCAATACCGCTAGTTCCTCATGCCAAAGCTCCGTTGGAAAATTCTGAAACGATCTCATAAATAAAAACTCAAACCCAATCGGCCAATGGAACGGAGTCCAATTCGATGACAAGCGCGCCTAATTGCGGCTGCCGCCCCAATGACATTTGCCCAAGTGAACTGTCAGTGTGACAGTGAAAGGAGGTAACGGTAGAGTGGATCGTTTGAACGCTGCCGCGCTCCACATATCCACAATGGCCGACCGGGGCGCTAGTGTGTTTTTCGTCGTGTCCACCTTACGCAAGAGACCTCACTTAGTGTGTTAATTTATGCTCCGTTCGCCGGAGTCCCGCGCACTTTTTGTGGGCTGGATAAAAATTAAATCATTGCCACACGCGATAATTGGCTTATTGAAGTACAAATCGAAAAGCCACTTGCGCCATGTGTGTCAGAAAAACCATTCTACTGAGCGCTGACATTTGGTTATAAACAATTACGCTAGAATCCGATGTCCACATCCGCGCCTGCAGACGTGTGGGGAGGGCTGATGCTTGTTTTTTTTTTTTTTTTTGGTGGAAGTCAAAGGCGTGTGCCCTCGTAAACAATTTTAATTGCAACAACAAATTGATTCAGGCAGCAACAACAATCCCTCCATATACCACCCCCCACCAGTGCAGAGAAGTTTGTCCTGCTCGTTGGCAGACTCTCTCGTTCATGCACCCACTCCAAGGCCCGACCAGAAGCAACAGTTTGTTCCCACCTCCACATGCCTACACCATTTTTCTTTTTTGCCTTGCCGTCACTCGCCGCTGCGGTGTTGTTGCGTTGGCCTCCTTAAGTCGCCCACTTCTCGCTGACGATACCATAACGCGACGATTTCATTGGGACATGCCTCACTTGCCGTCGGTTGACTTGTTTTCGTCTCTCTCACACTAGTGTTGTTTTCGTTTTTCCCTTCTGGTTGGTCTACTACCCTGCCCACTCGTTGAGCTCACACACACACTGCCAGAGTGTTGGTTGAGACGGACGAAAGAGAGAGAGAGAGTTGAAAATGTAAACAATACCACCACAGCGACACATATGATTGGAAGTGTGTGCGGGAGAGGCTGTTTCTTGGGAGAGCTTTCTGCAGCGCTGCTCTCTCCGGATAAACATTTTATCCGACAGCCGGCGTCTGAGTTTTGATATCTTTGGTGGCGGTGGTGTGTCATTGGCGTCGTCGTCTAACTGTTCGGTGTGATTCCACCACCAGTGAGACGGTTTGAAGTTAGCGGTGATTTCGTAGTTTTGGCAGAGAGTGCGTTTGTGTGTGTGTGCACGGGATGGTATGAAAATGCGGGGTTGTTTGTTTATGTAGCGGAGTGTGGATTTTTAATTCTTTTCTGTTTTTTTTCTTGTTTCCTTGCGGTTGAAGATGTGAAGTCATCGTTTGGCCAGGCAGGATCTTGTTGGGGAAATAAAGGGAGATCTTAGAATTATGCATCGGTCGCTTGTGGATGCTACACACGAGCATCACATTTTAAATTCAAATACAATACGCTTGCTACACAAACAGCTTAGGCTAGGTTACAGGACTATGTTGCTTAAGTCTACCTTACTCACTCTATGCGGGCTTCCTAAACTGACGTCTTAAAATTTGTTTTATGGCCTTCGTGTGCAGATAAACTAAAGTTAGAGGCGTGCATTGGGTACGCATGGGTTCATCTCACCTGGAAGAATTGAATAAAGGGTCCGTCTCAAATTTACAAAAAACGCGTAGAGAGGATACCTTGTCATTGTGTATTCAACGGCTCAATGGTAGTTAAAAATTTCTCTATTCAATTCTGGAAACGGTGAAAACAATATTTTTTCTAGCCCCTTTACAAAATTCATATCTGGGAGTGCTGATTGATGCTCGGCTTAGTTTAAAGCACTTCCTCGCGTACGCCTGCTAGAAGTCGTCGAAAACGATAAATTCACTTTCTCGACTCATGTTGAATATCGGCGGTTCAAAGCAAGATAAGTAATTAATTCGGGTTTAAATTGAAGCTTCCATACAGTTGACATCAGGAACAAGAACAAGTCGCGCATGAGAAACGTCAAGTCGGTGTATAAATTATACTCGCTGCGAATCAGAAGTGCACATCGATCGCTACCTACAGTAAAAACATTTTTGGTATCCATCTATGTAGCTAGAATATCGCATATGAACCTAGAAGATTCTATGCAGATTTCGGGGAATGCAGATTTTCACAGGAAGGAGCTCAAAAGATGCCGCAGTATACCCAGAAGCAAGAATGGAACGCGTTCTGATAAGGGAGATGGAAGTTCGTACAAATGTGTGTATGTCGCGGGTTCAATAGAAATCAGTTTTTACACAACGCTTTCATCGAGAAAAATTTAAACGTAAACGTCCTTTCTGCGTCAGCGCTTCAGATGACGAAGAGTGTTTTCTTAGAATGTGCTCGGCGGGAGCACGAATGTTTGTGAAGAGAAAACGCCTCACAATACACTTATGTAAGTATGTATGTTTTTTTGTAAGTATGGATGTAGTTCAGTATAAGCTGAAATCCAAAGATCATTGGGCCGTAGAAAAAAATAAACAGCCACTTCGAGTAATGATCGACCACAAAAATTTAGAACGACAGAGGGATGCGAACTACATGATGAAGTTGAAGACTCGAATACGTCTCTCGCAAGTATTATGTAAGTGATTAGCGGTAGTCTCCGGGGAGGTGGTTTAAATCCTTAAGAATCTGACACCAGCAATGGAAACATTGGTGTCTTTGCAAGCTTTCCACTCATCCACGGCAGGAAAAAAAAAACTTTGACGATTCAAAACTGATTTTGGTTGTTATTTGGTCCTCAGTTCTGTACAGTATTGATCGAAAAATACATGATGGAAAAACGTTGTAAACCATTCATTATAGGCGATGAAAAATGGATTAAATACAAGTACATAAAATGCATGCATCATGTCCAAGGGATGGTGATCGACCTCCAAGGACTTCAAAGCCACGATCGATGGCAAACAAAAGTGTATGTCGTGTTTGACGGAATTGGAGGGGAAGTGTCCATTTTGAGTTTATAGAAGATACGGTCAACTTGATCTTCTACTAGGCACAATTGGACCAGAGAGCACCCAGAATTGACTAACAGAAAGGCAGTTGTCTTCCATCAAGGCAATTCTACACTTTATGGAGTTTAGTTGGGAATTTGTAATGCATCCACTGTAAAGCCCAGACCGTACACCCTCTGATTATCATTTTGTTTCGGTTTCTGCAGAACTCTCTTGATGGTAACAAATTGATGACCTGAAGAGTAGCTGAAATAACTTAGCCCAGATTTTCATTGATAAACCATAGACGTTCTACACAGATGAATTTTCGAAACTAGGCGGGAAAATGGTATTGGCTCGAAATTGATTAAAAATGAAGCAGTTCTCACTCAGTAAGACCCTGAGTGGCTTAAGATCCTGAGGACTTAGTTCACTGCTCCGTTTTGTTTTTTAGAAGGAGCAAACCACGGCAAGTATCAAATCTTTTTTTTCACTCGTTTGAGACTCATTCAAATAAATCGTCTTTGAACTTGTGTGAAGGATTGCGTCTGCGGGGTGAATGTTCTTGGTGAAGTGGCTTCCTTGGTGTTTCGTCAAAATTTATACAAAGGTCTTTACAAAGCATATCAGCATCGCCACAGCTGCGAGCGATTGTTTTAGTTCTAGTTTGCTGGAAATATACCGAACCGCATAAAAATACTCTCGAGAATAGCTTGGTACTAAAAGCCGCTTTAGTTTTACAACCTTCCTCTAGAATATTTGACACTTTTTTTCCATCATAAAAGGTTTCCATCTGCAATAAATTTTGAAGACCTGTGAAGGAAACGGGATGATTATTACGGTAAGAAAATAGCAACGCAAATACTACGTGCACATGAGTGCATCCTAGATTTTGAAAAATTTCAACAAACGTGTTTCGTAGTAGAAAGAATTATTACAGTCTCTAGAGACCAGAACCTAGCTTGTAAAACACCAAACGTGTTAAGCATGCCGCCTGATCTTTCGCAAATAGAGGCGATTGACAAATTAATGCCAAGGCCGAGTGGTGAGAGTTTAAATATGTTATTAAAGATTTTCAGCAAATTTATGAGGATACACAGATCTGCATGCATAACACTGTGACATGCTTAGAGTGATACGATTTTGCTTGTCACTCCGGGCGGGTTACCCAGTATTTCAATTAAACATTCTATTGACAGGACATTGCGTCTGCAAATTTTTCCTCAGCAAGAATTTCAGGGAAACAGAGCTCATCATCAGCTTTGAAGTACGACTTTGGGTCGACTTAGACCCGTTCTTGACATTTCAGTTCACAGAATAGACTTTCATATGATGCCTTACGTTTTGAGGCAAGTAATATAGGGTGGTTAAAAAACTTGGTTTGGTTCTGAATTGTCGATAGATGGCTCTGAAATGTAACATTAATTGAATCTGGCAACCCTGTAGCTGGTGTGAGTGACACGATAATTTCCGGTAACCAATTTTATTTTCCTGAAAAAATGTGTGAGAATTCCAAAAGTTGCTGTGAAATGTGTTCCAAAGCAATGATGTAGACCTTGTGTCATATGGTCGAGTCAATCATGAGGAACGATTCAGCTTCTTTCACTTTTGTTACAAAATGGACCTTGACTCAAAGGTTACACCAAAGCTAAATTTCCTCTTGCTAATTGCAATTTGCGAAAGACCCACTACTAAGCTCTGTTTCTGGGCAAACCTTGGTACAAACCAACTGAAATGCACGGCGGTATCTGCTAAAGACAATCTGTACGAGTAATCATGATACAGATCCCTTTTCAGTGTCTATTGGAAGACAATGTGAACCTTTGCTTGGTGATTTTTTTCTTTATTGATTCGTAGTTGCTTGGTGCGTGTGTTCAATCTTTCCAAGAACTCAGTATCTTGTGCTAAATATGGGATGTGTGGACACCCGGCAGAAGTAGACAACTTTTGCGGACAATTTGCCGTTGCCTCGTGAGCATCGATTGGATGGTGTCCGTCCCCCTATCACTTTCCGCAAAAATATCTGCTTAAAATAATCATTTTAATGTTTTCTTGAATTAATTTAAACCAAAAAAAAGTACTGTTAAGGGCACTGCATAAATTTCATCTTGTAAAATATGCTTTGCGTCCTTGAAGAGATGCCTAAGCAACGTTTTCTACTTTTCAGTATTTCCTGACGGTCTTGCTTCAGTGCAAACTTAGAGTGAACACTTTAAATGCCGGTCATGACTCTGCATTCCTCGGACTGGCGTTTCTTACGGACTTATTTTTAGTTCTAGAAAGTTACACGACTTAATTGAAATGCATTTGAATAAAAAAAACGATTTCAAAGGAGGTGCATTGTTAGACATTCCCCCACCATCCCAGCAAGGCATTTCGCTCCGACGCAAAACCAAACAACATCTCCTACGCAATATCGGTCGCCACCAGTCCAAGCCAGCGCTAACGTAACGCCAACCCGATCGGGCTGCAAACTGCATCATCGCATCTGCACACACTCACTGCACCCACCCGACGAAGAAAAACACGTTTCGCCTTCATTCAAACGGCATAAGCAAAAAAGCACTCCACTACACACCAACACCAAGAACATCCTCCACGAACGTCCACCCTAAACAAAAAATTGCGAGGGGCGACCCTGTCCTACTGCACACACGCTCAGCTCAGCGCTCCCAACACACACACACGAGAGACTGGCGCCTCGTTCCCTCTCTCACTCACACTGTATCCGTGATGGGCAGAGAAAAACTGAGAAAAAAGCAAACACACAAACACCATTGCATGGAGGGCAGAGAACACGCGCTAGACAGAGACAACCAGACCGCCGCAACGAACCAAAGTTGAGCTCTGTTGCATGGAAAGACGAGAAGTGGCCGTCAGTATCTCGTAGGGTAGTGTCGGTTCAACGTCGGAGCCGAACGGGTCAGTGAAGAGAATTTTTTTGCACACAAATTCTTTTAGTTTTTCATTTTTGAATACAAATTTTCCTCTCAATTCTTTGTAAATCCTTTTCCACCGCAAACGGAAGCAACGGCAGCTGCACACGACCACGGTCATGACTGTATCTCGTTCCATCATCAATCCGCTCTCGGTTCAATCGACAATTGTTATGTTTGGTTAAACAATTCAATCTGTTTACTGTTTGTTTGTTAATTAAATGTTCACACATACACACACATATGCATACACATCAATACACGACAAAGGATCGCGTGCAATCAGTACTTACGCATAAGTACACGCGGTGAAGTTATTGTTATACAAGAGTGTTCAAAGTGAATCCTAAGGATACAGCATCGTACGGATCTATGTCGGAAGGATACAACCAATCGGCTGCCCCAATAAGAAAGTCAATCGGAAGAAAAGATTTTTTGAAGTTCTTCGTTTTTTTTTTGTTTGTTTGTAACAATTAACAATCGCTTAGTGCTTTTTACAATCACGTCCTACACTCTCTCTCGCTCTCGCTCTCAACTTAAACAAATGCAATTAAATAAGTAAATCTAACTCTACTTCAACTCTACGCTGCTGAAACTCAAAACTAACCGACATCCCGCAACGCAACGCAAGAATAAATATTTTTCTATACTCATACACACACCTATCTAGAACGTCGACCTAAGCGCCAGCAACTAACTAAAGCAGTAACAGTAGTTCGTAATAAAATCAGTTTTGTTTACCAATTTACAAGTTAAAGTGAATGCGGCAATCAAAGTGTCTTAGCAAAAGGAAATGAAAGATCGCATGCCAAATTTAACCCGAGTAAAGTAAGATACGTGCGTTGACAGCGAACTCTTGCCGCAAGGAGACATCCCTCGTTTTTCGTGTTAGTGCATCGGGGCATCTCTAAACCGCAACCGCACGCATTCGAATAGAGTGTACTCTCCCTGAAGTGTGATATTTTTGATACAGCCAATGGATATTATTAACTGTGAAGGCATACGAAAAAAATCTCTCGCGTCTTGAGTGCGTTGAGTGTGCGTCTCCTGTGTTTTGTTTTTCCAGTGAATCGTTCGCTTCTGGTGACGAATTCAATTGTTTCCTGTATCAAGTCCACACATCGACAAGGATCAACTCATTTGGATAATAATACTCGAATTTTCAAGCAGCAAACACAATTTATGAGGTAAGTCACTGAATTAGTCTTAAGGCGTGATGAATCATCGGCTCGGGACGGCGCTGAAGATGTTCCACAAAGCCGCCGGTTTTACTGTGAGCATCGCTTCAGATTGTGCGTGATCGAGATCGAGTGTGAATCTGATTGAATTGCTTAAGCGATCGTTTTCATTTTTCGCTTATCATAAAATTCCTGTTGGACTCATTGAGGAGGTTTGTTGGAACTTGGAGTCAACAGAAAGGTTTTGTGGCGCTATTTTGAAAGGCCACAGAGCCTACCGTCTTTTTGATGCATATGCTTTGGAACGTCCTTGTGACACTTTTATTCAGTTTTCTGCACAAAAGCCAATGACGATTACTTCATTTTTGATTACTTTTTTGAAAGACTTCCTTTAGGTGTTGACAGGAGAAGCCTTTACTGGGTTTATGTGTTGGATTGAGGGGGACCAGGAGAGGCATCTTCTGGATTTATGTGTCACGTTGAGGTAGACCGGGAGAAGCCCCTTCTGGATTTATGTGTCACGTTGAGCTGGAATCAGCTTAATGAATTTCTGTGGAATGCGTATTTTTGAAGTGAGATTTGGAGCTAGCTAGGCCGTTCCTTTGTGGAATGGAGAATGTTAATTTTACGAAACCCAATTTTGGCCCTAAATGAATTCGCAAATGTATCTTGAAGTCTTTGACATTTATTTATGCAAACATTTAACGGTCAGCCTTGTGGATCAAGGCTCAAACGGCAGGAAAACGGATTATTACTTCAAAGGGGTCACACTCTCTGTCGACTCGACGGTCATATATGGTGATCTTCATCAGGTTTCAGAAGTTATCGTGTTTTAGTTCCTATCCAGAAGCATCACGAAGCAAATATCGGTTTAAGTACACCTCTGTGACAAAGATGGTAATAAGTCCAGTGTATTCTCTTGAAGGAATATATCGTGAGGATGCTTTTTAAAATCAAATTCATCGCAAATTATGAACATCACAAAAAATGTGATCGAACTGCAGGTCACACAAGAAAGGACGCAAAAAATTTGGCTTTTCAATTTGTATAATAGGGCCCCCTCATTCTTTTGATGTGCAACGAGCTAGTATAGGACCCCCTTAAATCCACCCTTCTGATGTGCAACAAGAGGTAATACCAAGTTTCAAAACTTGTCCTTATAAAGGAATTCTGCTGATTCTGAATATTTTAATCGCTTGGCATGCGTTGACAACCTTGTCAAAGAAGACGAAATTGTTCCTCTGAAACAGAGTTGAAACAAAGCTATTAAGAGCGACGACAGATCAGAATCGTGCGAAAAATATACGTTAACACATTGTGTTCAGCTGTCTAAAGTGTTTCAAATCAATTTTCAATTTATGTTGCTGTGGTATCAGGATGAATTCAAGTCTTTATTCCTCTCAAAACTGATTAGTATGATTTTTTCTTATAAGCACATAGTCACGGCAGATGGAGATCATTTCAGAATAGGCATCTCTGATGGCTAAGACATTAATTCATATTATTATTATTTTTTTTTTTAAATCCCATTGTCATCCTGTAAAAGGGGGTTTCCCTTCATTGTTTTTGCCCTGGATAGAAAATAGTTTATGACTTTTAAACAGGGCTGTGTCTTGTAGGTCGACGATATTGTAATTCAGAATTTCTTAAACAATTTGTATTCGACTGGGAAGTGGAACAATTAGTCAATTCCTAATTTTGAGGATTGATCCCTGAGCTGGACTTTCGTTCATAATTTTTTACGGGAAAAAATAAGCTCGCCGTTCAAAGTCGGTGTTAAGCTGCAGTTATTCTTTCTTGGGGAACAACAGAACGAGCATTGAGACGACACTCAGTTACTTGCGAGGATTTCTGAACTTTATAAAAGAAAAGCAAAATTTTGTTCCAAATTTTTACTAGTTTTTGAACGTCATTCACTTTTTGCGTAAGAAGGGGATTTGCTTAAGCTTAAGATCAACCAACTGAAGATCATTTATCATTTCTCATTTTTTAAGTAGAATGCAGTTTTTCAATGAACATTTTTGCAATTCTACCGTTAAATCAACACCCATTGAAAAGCTCTAGAAATGACTTTCTGAAAACTAAACAACGCTCAAGAGGTTTTTTAATTGTTTTAAAAAATCAAACTCTGCCATTTTGAGAAGGTTTCAACCTGCTTTCAAGACTCATGATACACATGTGTATCAGCAAGAGTTCAAACACCTCTAGAATCTCATATAATTTCTGTTTTAGACACAAAGTTATCGATGTCCTTCTTTGTTTGAAAGTCAGAATTCTATTTCGAAAAACTAAATTTGTTGTGAATGGACCGAGGTCAATTGTCTTTCTCCTTATTCTCATCCTTATTCCTCATCAACAGGATCTCCAAAATGCGTTTGTTTATAATTTTAAAGTCTTCAAGTCTTCAGTATAAATTACCAATTCAAGATATTTTGCTGAATTGAAAATCTTAAACAAATTTTGAAACCGTCCAAGATCATAGAATACCTATCCACAGAAAGCATGTTGCTCAATTTTTTGTCGAAGCTGTTTAACGGGTTCTTAATCTGAAAACGACACTTAATGACTTCTGGTGGGACCTAAATCATGGAACAACCTTAATGTGTGAACCTTGTTTCATGACTGTGTTGGCCAATAAATTGTCGTCTGTAATTTTTTCTCCTTTAGCACTTCGCAATCAACAAACTTAAATTCTTCCTAGAACGTTATCGCTTAAGTTTGATGACAGCACACACGAGACTCTTCGGATAATGAGTATAAAACAGAAACTAGCTAAACAAACAAGAAATAAAGAAAATTCCCTAGAAGTCGTAATTTCGACACCTCAAAGTGTTTGCTTGTGTTTAGCAGATTAAAAACGCAGTTTTGCGGATAGACTTAATCTTAACATGGATGCCTTCAAAATTTTACATCAATAATGTGTGGCCACCGTGGCGTAGTGTCTAGATTAAATTTCTGTGTTATATGGATTTGGGTAACACTTACAGAATGGTTTTCAGGATATGAGGAACTCACACTTTGATATAGACTCCCATCACAGTCTGCTAAATGTCAAATACACCAGCTAGACCCTGAATAGAATGGAAACGGCTGACTAAATTAAACTTCATCATAAGAGAAAAAAAAATTAGCAATCAGCACTCATTCAATGGTTCCCCTTTCTGTTCAATCAGTAAGTGCCTTAAGTCCTGAGAAAGCTGTGAAAAACCGTCGGTATGTCCAATAACTCACGTCTCCGTGAAAATACGCAGAAGTCTGTAAGCCTTTGCATGATGTCCCAAACAAGTTAATCTCATTTTCACTTATTTTCTGACCGCACACCTGTCAGCCATATCGAATCGAAATATGCATCTCCTTCCACAATCGACTCAGTTGATCATGGAATACGCATTCGAACTGGATGTGACTGACGTATGCGATTAGCGTAATCAGACGACGACAATTCTAAACAAATTATTTTTTATCTTGTAAATCATTGATTAAGATGAGAAGTCATGAATGGAGGGATTGGGCGATAAACCATCATCAACCGGTAGTGTAGGAAGATAACAAATCACGTGTTGTTTGTGGAAATTTTTTAATCTGCTACTACCTGAGCCTGAAAAGATCAATTAAATCGAAGGTTGAGAAGAAGAATAAGAAGACCTTTTAAGTTTCTGTAATATATTTTAGTTCCTGTAAGTTAAGGCGTGTAAGTGGTCGCCGTGGCGTAGTGGTAAGTGTGTCGACCGCTAAGCAGAAAGTCTGGGTTGGATTCCCGGATGGGACACTCGTGAGAGAACAGTATCACGCATAACACGAGTAGTTGTTGTAGAAGCTAGGCCCTGGTCCCCATAGCCCACAAGGGCCATTCAATTGAAAGTTAAGGTGTGTTCTGGAAATTTAGAAGAACTAGCAGTTCCCTTATGAAGCGAATATTCGGAAGGTACGCACTTCAGTGCAGGGGCTTTTGGGCTTCACTGATGTGTGTATCTGCCTTCTGTTTTCAAAGCATCAGCTAATATGCTAAAATAAAGATCCCCCTTTTTGCAATTAACAATGAAAAACCTAAGAATCCGCTTAAAATTATTGCAAGTCATACTAAGTTATGTTCTAAAAAATTATCCCTTGGCATAGTGAGTCGCCGTGGCGTTGTGGGTAAGTGCGTTGACTAACACCCCGAAGGTCCCATGTTCGATTCCTGGACTAAGCACCTCACATTTTTCACGGTTCCAGCTCTTTGCTGAATCTATGAAAAGCTTCTTAAATATCGATGTTCGGAGTTGGTAAAAAACTATAGGGTTGTCTCTACTCGTGCGAGAACAATGATATGCGAAACATGAGTAGTTCCTAAAGAAGCTAGGCCCTGGTATCATGTGGCCTGTAATGTCCCGTTATAATTATTGTAGAGAGTTGCTTTAAGTCTTACGTTCAGGGTACCAGACGTTCCCGAAAAATTGTTTGCATGCTTTATACACCTTCATCTCTCCCTAGTTGCTGGAAACGTTTAGACCGTTATTACCGATTGAGCAAATATCCTGGGTTACCCAGATGGTTAATTCCCCTGTGCCATTCTTAAATTTCATACAAATCGCCAGACAAATTCATGAACTCTTGAAACATTATGATGAACCCAGAAGTTCATAATTCTATTTCTTCCGTCCGGAATAGTATACATCTACTTTCAGTTCCCGTGTCTTAGCAGGTCATAAAAATGTTTTCAAACATTCCAGAGAATCTAATAGGCGATGAAGGGTGGGTGGTAAGTTTATGATTCTAACCATCAAAGCGTTTCAAACTCGCCGTTTCGAGTCGGTATTAAATTGTAGGTACCTCCTCTCGTTAGAGAACAATAGCATTATCGTTCGTCAGTCCTTTTTTGAAATTAGGGCTGACGAATGCCTGGAATTAGATGTGCGTTGTTTTAAATTGCTTCTGAGTGATTTTGTGTCCGACTGGATTGTCCATTAAACGTTTAATCTCACCGACCAAAGACTTTTTTCATCAAAACACAAATGTTCAACGTTTCGTCAAACTTTGCTACCCTGTCTCATTCGCCCATGCACTTTGAAGTGGTTTTTATTTTTAAAGTGCTGCCAAAGTACTCTTATTTTGGTCGTTAAATCGTTTCAACGCACTGTTGTGCACAGTGACTGGTGACGAACGAAATCTATTGAACCTCCACGGTGTACGGAAAACAAGGTGACGGTAGTTTTAAGTATTGAAGGGTGTAACATGAGTTTCAAAGTCAAAAAACAAACGGCTTTCCTACTTTTTTCTTAGTCTTACTGTGTACTCCAGATGAAAGGCTTACTGCCTTGATGACCAAAAATTGTTTTCTGCTTGTAGTCACCCACGTAGTCCAATGCCGATACTGTTTAAAATTGTGATAGGCGTCCTAAAAAGACGTCAAAAATGCCCACAGACTGATCAAATTTTAGAAATATGGTATTTTTTGACAACCTTTTAAGCAAATCCTGTTTATCTTACACCACGCTAAACATTCTGTATTTTGATTATTTTCTTGAATGGTCCAAAAATTTTTCCGACTTTTAGCAATTTCAAATTTCTTTGGGTGCTTTCGAAAAAATTTTAAAAGCGACGTGTTTTAATAAAAACTTATCTGATCGACATTTTTAAAAAACATTTTCGGAGGAATATGTTTTTGTTAAAGACTTCAAAATGTTTCTCAATCCTTTTTTGACTTTTGTGACAAACTTTTGGACCTTGAATTTTCAATGAATTGTGGGGTTGCCTTAGAAAGAATCGGAATTTGATAAAAAAAAACATGTGTTTGCCGCAAAGAAGTGGTTTACCATTGGTTGCGTGTAATGTAAAAATTTTTGGTTTGACCTCCCTTAGAAACTAAGTTATCAATGTCCTCACACACTACAAAGATATTTCAACAGCTGTTGACTTATGGTCGTCTGAGAAAAACCCTTAAGCTTCATGAAGGTCGATGATAAAAATAACAGACAGACTTGTACAAAGTTTAAAAACTTACAAATCAAGTCGCTCCATCTATCGTTGAAGCGATTCCTCATTAAAATCAGTCCCTATCCTGACCCCGCCTAAAAGTAGGTCAACACCTGTGCGGCTGTCGCCATCCCTCAACTCCCTGCACCACCCAAACCCTGCCTGCAACAGCATCGCACAGGGAAACAACAAAATTACATCCACACCAGTCCCAAAATCATCCCCAGATGATTGTCAATAAAAAAAAACAAATCATCACTACCACAGCAGCTTAATTTTTGGGTGATTTCGGACTGATCGCTCCTAACAGCCGCAAGTCCGTGCCGCTCTCCAGCCTGAATGTTCACAAATTGCCAATATAAGTATAATTGGCATTGTAATTGGACAGCAGATAACACTCTCTTTCGCCTTCGACACATTCTCCACTCTTCGAATCGCGACTTATTCTGTATCACCAGCCGCACTGCTGCCGCGCGCCGTCACGAGGATATGACCGTCGTCGTACGCCCTCCCGAACGCATCGTCTGAACGGACGACGCACGAGCACAATGTGGGGGAAAAAAAGTGCGAAATAAGATTAAATCGCCAATAAAGAAACACGGACAAGAAACCAGGAGAGTAAGCATAAATGAAGAAGAAACGACACAGACACAAACACACGCCAGCAAGCAGGCCGACAGACAACGGCCAACACAGGCCAACAGCGAACAGCCACAGCAGCAAACAAAAAAAAAAGAGGCACAAAACAGAATTCGTATTGCAATCGTATCGATGCGATCGGAGGTAAATTGGGTCATTTCGCGCGTTCAGAATGTGTGTATGCAAGTCCAACAACAACAACAAAAAACAGGCAACACTGAAAAGGTCTCCTCTCAACTCTTTCCCCAGTCGCCGGCCGTTCCACTGACATTCTCCGATATCAGGTGCATTCAATAATGAAAACACAAGAGCTTGCATCAAGTGCGCCCCCCCGGACGGACTGAGGGCCGCTTCTGGAGGCGATTTTGGGGAGCACGAGAAGACGACAGCGGGGCAACAAAAAAAAAAAAAAAAAAGAAAAAGAAAAGAAAATTGTTTCATGAAATCAGCAGAAACTGAAGACGCGGCTTTGCGGGCACCTCTCGTCGGGCGTGGGGGTCCTATTTCAGAAACGTGTGCGTTGTTCCGTTTGGCAGAAGTTTGGATGGAATCCTAATTATTTTGTTGATAACTGAAGGTTGGGCTGACAATTTGAGAACAGACCTTAGAGTGTGTTCAGGAGTGCGGTCGAAGGGGGTGCTCACCTGGCATGAGGCTGTTTAGCGGCGCTTAGGTGTTGGCTGGATCCTATTACGGATGTGCGGGTGCTGCAATTGAATTGAAACTAGATTCTAGGAAACTTTGTCACAAGGGATAGACGTGAGAGTGGGAGACTGCTGGATTGATTTGCTGGTAGTGTAGACAGTTTTGTTCAAGGTTCCCATCCGGTTGGATTTCCGAGGTCTTCTTCGTTACGAATGCTTGGAATTTGATGTCAGCTGGCTACTTTTCGTAGTTCGCTACGAAGTCTATTCGGAGTTCCTTTTGAATTTCGTCTTTTCAGTGCTGGAAGTTGCTTTTGGGGTTCTTTTTGGAGTTTTTTTTTCCAAATTTTTTTTCGGATTCGAATTTATTTTTCATCTGATGTTCCTTTCCGTTATTCTTCCAACAGTGAGTGAGCGTCGGAATTTAGTTTATGGTTAATTTCGGAGTTGCTTTCGGAGTTAATTTCGGAGTTAATTTCGGACTTCTTTTCGGAGTTACTTTCGCAGTCCCTCTTGAATAACCTTTTCGAATTTCATTTCGATTTCATCTCCGTTCTTTTTCTCTGTTTTTTATTTTCGCCTTTTTATTCTCTTACCACTCGCTGCAAGAGCAATTAAATGACATCAGCCAGTCCCAGGCAGGCAACAGGTGAAGAACACAAAAGCTAGTAACCCCATAATTTTCTTTCACAAACAAGGTCCCTTAAGTCTTTTAACCCTTTCGAGCAAATCTCGTCTAAGTACTCACTTAACCCCAAAGATCCCTGATCTTCTGGCACCAGTTGGAGATATGTCTGTTCGCTTGTCAATTATACTCCCTCGCCACCCCCCGCCCAATCATACTCCACGGGGACAACAGAGAGAAAAACTCCTACGACAACGCTGTTAATCAAATGCAGCAACTGCTGCTGCTGCTGCCGCCGCCACACAGCAACGCGTCTTCATATCACAACACAACACACCCAAGGCTGGACGGGCCGTGTTTATTCAGCTCACCCCCCCACACACTCAGATGATTGTCAAGTTTGACGTCAATCACCGCTGTGACACCGAAACTGACGCACAAAACAAACGATCGACATTAATTATAAATATACGGCGAATGGAGCCAGAGAGGAACACCAAAGAGAGCGGGACAGAGAGAGAGAGTCCCTCCCGCGTGTGTTGTAGGACGTTTAGAATTGGCCGGATAATCCGCTGTGTCGTGCTCCACTGATAGTTTCAGAGGGTGGATAGATGAGACTGCCCGAAGCGCCACACGAAAGAGGAAGCCGCTGCCTCCGGCACTGCCATGTGTCCAGTGAATATTTAATTGGGGTCGTGAGGTTCGCACTTTCGCTCGAAAATAGACTCGTAAAAATATATTTTTAAATATGTACGTGTGTCACAAGGCGGAAAGCAAAAATAAGTGTTGGCCTCCAAAAAGGGGCAAAACGCGCATGGAGGAGCGAGCGTTAGGCGCTGCCTGTGACAAACCCCCAGCGAGTGTGGGGTGGCTTATCGCTTCTGTCGTCAACACCGACAACGATGCCGACGACGTTGTTGATGATGACTTCAAATCACTTTCTCACAATCGGAGCAGTGGTATGAGCGTAAGAGGCCGTTCCGACTTATCTGCCCGTGCGCGCAAGTCCAGCTTGACCTTCTCACCTCACAAAAAGCCTGCGCTGTGGACTTCAGCGAGCCCTCTCTCGGTTGTTGTTTATTTTTTTTTCTTCCTCACTTCATCCCCAGTGGGTGGCAGTGTGGTCAGATAAGCAAGCTTGTGCGCTGCGCTATTTAATCGACACCAGTGATAGAGCGATAAGTCTGAGTGTGTGCGCGCTTGTAACACAACGTAACAAGAGAACTTAATTTTATTAATAAGCGTTTGACGCAAAACAAAACAGCGTGCTCCACTGATAAAGTCCAACGCGCCAGTGGCCAACGAGCTGTGGCGGCTACGGGGATCTTGAGGCCTGTTCGCAAGCGAAACAGGGTGAGCATTCACTGTGAAACGCCATTGATAAGAGAGACGCGTCCATTGAACGCCACCACCACCGTCGCCGCGAATGCCACTGAAAAGGAGACGGAATCTACCAGCTCTTGGTGGTTTGTATTGCCATACCGCGCTGATCGTGGCGCGGTAAACATTGAATGAGGCTTCTAAAAGTGCTGGCGGTTATTTATTTCCCCGCCTTGTGACGTCAGGGCATTTTGGTTTTCCATTTTTTTGTTTCATTTTTGGTTCGATTGCAGGGTCAGTTTTGACAAGTGTTTGTGTGGTTGAAAGCGAAAAAGAAGCAAAAAAAAAATGAAGTGAAGACCACGCTGGGCATAATCTTTGTTTACTTAAGCTATTAAGTGGTGTATCTCGGTATCTGTATCTGCACTTTTTTTTGTTCGTACCACTGAAGAGTGCGGTCATTTTGTTTTCTTTTTCAATGTTTCACTAGTTACTATGTTGTCAAGTTTTGAAGTGTGTGCGCGGCGTGTCATTGAGGTATTTATTTAATAACGACTTGTGGGTGTTTGAAGAGGTGTATCTAATACCGCTGCTGTGTGCCGGAGACAAGTGCCGCCGAAAGATACAGTCGTGATCAAGAGATATCCTCGGCTTGGTGGTGGGGGGTGGATGAGTTGAGATTTGCAAACTGTTAATGTTCTTCTTGCGTGGCACGTTTGGGACCAAGGTCAGTCTATTTCGCAGTGGCATTGAACCCCTTTGCAGTTCAAATAAAGTGCCCCTGAGGAACACTATTCGATAACCCAAGAATAAAGCCATTAGTTGAAGAAAAATAAACAAATAAAAATTAAACGCGTCATAGACACGCTCACACACCCCCCAAAGCGAGTCCAGACACCCAATTAAAATTTTTGATCGTTACGCGGGCTCATATCGTATGCACCCCCCTGACGCAGGGTATGGGTGGGGAAATCCAGAATTATGTTCATTCGAATCATATCAAATTATTTATCATTTCATTGACCTTAGGGAAGGGAAAATTGATTAAAAATTCGGTGAAAACTCTTATCATTGGGTGCGTGTAACTCAAAACCCATAAAGACGATGACACTGCTGTGGATAGAGAAATTATGAAATAAAATTAAGTATCTTGTGGATGCATATGAAGGTATTTTATGAATATTAGGGAAATTATGAAAATATTTCTCTTCCTGGAAGAACCCTGTCATCGGACACTGGGGCCGTGAAAAAAACGACAAACACGAAAACTTCACACAACCGTCATAGCGCTGTGTGCGAGATGTGAAATGTACTCATATCAGAGTTTTGTCATCGACGACGCACGGTGGGTTGTGTTTTCTTTTTCGCTGCCGCGATGCGAGTGGATATAAAAAGACAATAAAAATATTTCATATCACATCGGCTGTATCTTTATGATTTATGGTGTATTTAGGAATTTAAAAAAGATTCGATATGTTCTCCTCTTTCTTGACCTTTTTTTGTCGTTTTGTTTTTATATCTTCATCGTCGGAGTTTTCAGGTTGGGTGACAATTCTGATGTGAGACTGTGATGATCGTCTGATGGTTGTAGGATGTGTCGGGAATGTCATACTTCTGAGTGATGCGCTGTGACATACTTTGTCTGGTGATGGAGACACGGGGCACTGTGCCTAATCCGCTTTCGAAATGAGCAGCGATTTGAATAAGAAGCTTACAAGTTGCTGGAATTCATGAACGTGGGAAACTGTTGTCGATTTCTGCAAAACTTCCAAATGCCATCATCAATTCATCAATTTTCTTTTCAAATTCAAGTTCAAGAAGAAGGGCTTTTCTTAAAGGGAATGGGTATTTTTTTGAATTTTTGCAGATGTTCAATTTCATCTTCAAAAACATTTTCAATTCTTTATACGGTTGAGAATTTTGAAAATATTTAAATTTTTACAATTTCCGACCATAGAACGTTTTAATTTCCGAGATTTATTATTAATTTAAATTTTTGAAGAGCCTACAATTTTTGAGCCGTTCAGAATGGTCATTGTTAGAAAATCTTATATATTTGAAATAATTTAGAAGTTTTGAAGGGTTGCGAAATTTTTGAACATTTTTGAATTTTGGAACAATTTTGAATTTTCGAACACTTGAATTTTTTAATAATTTTGCGTTTATAAAGAATTCTTAGACGATTTTTCATCATTGAGTATTTGAAAATTTTTGAATTGTTTACTAATTTCAAACTTTTGAACAGTTTTAAAATTGAAAACACTTCTGAATTTTTGAACAGTTCCAAATGTTAAAAAAATCGAAACTTGAAATCAATTTTTAATTTTTTTACAATTCCGATCTCTTTGACAGTTCTGAAATTTTCCAAAATATGTATTCCAAAATCTTAAAAAGTTCTTAAACGGAATAACAGTTTTGAACAATTTTAAACTTCTCAATATTTCTGAATTTCTGAACATTTTTAAATTTCTGAACATTTTCAAATTTTTAAACATTTTTGAATTTCTGAAAAAATCTGAATTTTTGAATTTCTGAAAATTTCTGAATATTTAAATGTCGGAGAATTTCTGAATTTTTAAACATTTTTGAATTTCTGGGCATTACAGAATTTTTAACTATTCCAAATTTGTACAAAATTTTTTTTATATATTTTTTAACAAAAGCAAATTTTTTAACAAAATCTAATTTTTTAACAGATTCACATTCTCGATTTGTACGAGACATTCGACGCTTTGGAAAAAAACACAATTTTCAAAAATTCAAAAAATTTTGATTAGAAAATCTGAATTTTGAAAGTTAATTTTTTTTCAAAGTCCTGTATTTAAATGTATTTCATTATTTATACATGTATTATTCAAACTTTGAACATTTCCACAACATTCAGTTTTCCTAAATGTTTCAAAAATTTCTCGACAGGCAGTGTTCTCTACTACGTCTTCGAATAATTCTGACCGAAGTGACAATGAAATCTACAAATGATCGCTCTGAAGGCGACATCACTGACATAGCAGGCGGCACCTCCCCACCCTCTTCCACATTCGTGTTAACAATAACTTATCTGTATCATCGTCAAACACAAAATCAATTAGTGCAGAGACAAGCAACACTGCAGAAGGGCGCTAAAAGGTTCACCACTGACCCGCACACCATTGCAAACCTTTGCCACTCATCTGAACGCTCATCATAAACTCAAATAGTTTGCAGTTGCACCCCGAAGAAGAAGAAAAAAAATGAAAATATAATTTTGTGTCTAATTAAAATACTTTCCCCGATTCGGTGGGCGATGTGCCAAACTCATTTAATCAGATACATCACCCCCAAAACAAAACGAAACCATTGCCCCGCTCTGGGCTCGGCTTAATCCAATTAACATTTAATTGTTTAAACAAAACTCTTGTGCAGTTCATTAATAACGCTCAGATTGCACACGACGCTGCACGTTGTGTGTCGTCCACTGGGGAATCTGTGTTTTCTCATACTGCGCGATCGTTTTGTCTGTCTCATGAATATTTAAATTTCTCGCTGAGGAAATTATGCAACCGCTTCGCAGAGGATGTGGTGTCGCCTGCAACTTCGGCACCACCCGCTGTGCGCTTTGACGTCTCATTTCTTCGGCTTTTCATTGATGGATACAACAATCGATAAGCACCCAGAAATAGCCACACAAATAGACGCCGAATGATCAATTCTGAAAACCGAAAATTCCATTCGCACGCCGTGCGTGAGTGTACAGAGCTGGATAAGATATTCGCAAATTAATTAAGAAATCGCGAATGTCTTTTGGAGGTTTTTTTTCTGTTTCGTCGCACCGCTGGGTGCTTGGCTTTCGGTTTTCTTCTGAGTCTGAGTTTATGGGACTTTTCAGTACACGTTCTATGAGTTCGTTCACATTTCGTGCGGCGGCGGCGGCGGCTGGACAGAAAATCTCAACATGCAGATTAGCCGACTGGCCACTGACCATCTGTGCGAGACGAGGTGGAGACGACTTAGACCGGGAAACGAAGACGCTGAGCGTTGACAAGTGTCCACTTTTCTCTGCTGCAAGGAGTTTTTGGTTATTTCTGGGAGGCTTCATATCGCTCGGGCCCATGTAAACGCTACACGGTCTCGGTGGAAACACCGTGTAGATACATCGTCCATCAAAAATCGATCTCATGGGAATTACTCGGGTGTACCTGTTGGAGATGAAGTTTAACATAAATTTAAGACTTGTGTGTATCTTCCAGTTTGTTTCTCTCACATTCGCACACTTGGCTCTCGGAGTTTGTGTTTTTTTGCTTTTTTCGCGTGTGTGTCCGTCTCTCCTCGCTGTCTCGCTCTGTCCACCGGCTGCGATAGAGTGCGGAGTCTTGTAGTTTGTTCGTGCTGTCGGATCGCGATCGTGTGTGCCTGCAAATGACAAATTATTTCCATCGACTATGTCATTTGTTTTCGTATTGAATTTGTTTATTTGCTGATGATTAGTTCATTTGTTGTTGGCCCGTGTCTTTTGATTTCTTCTGGACCTGCTGCAACAGGTGAATCGATGGAGGGAGACGGAGACAGACAGGGATTCTCCCTGTGTGAGAGAGAGACGAACTCTAATGAGATACTTTTTCATGTCGGCGATAAGATCTCGCACTCGTTATGTTATGGGAGCTTTCCCGTCTCATCTCAACGATTTTCGATCGATTTTTGACCCTGACTCTCTCGGAGAGGGAGATCTATACACCTGTGAGTGGTTAGGTCTGTGGAGATCGTTCGATTGTGCTCTTAATCGCTACTTCAGCACTTTTCTGCGTCGGTGGTGGCGGTGTGAAGATACCGCCTCTTACGTCACATTTGTTTGATTTTGTATTCCAATTGACTGTAGATCGATTATTTAACATAACACCAAGTATGGTTAATAACAGTCTCATTCGAGTGAATTGCCGGACGAGTGTATATAATCGTCATCGCCGGATCGTATCGTATCTCACACTCGATAAAGGGGCAATCATTTGAAATTATAATCCAATCAGAATACAGTTTTATCCGTCCAGCACAGAAAATACAAATCCGGTAGTCGCACAATTTACGGCGATAGCCGTCTCTTGTGGACCACAGAGATGATGGCGAAACGGTGTGTCGGTGTGTGGTGTGTGATGTGTGGTGTGTGGTGCGTTGTGTGGAGAGGGCGGGGAGGAGAATGCCACATCTGGCGGTTTTTTGGTGTCTACCAGTCTACAAATTTAGCTAAACGAAAAATGCTAATCCACTGTGATGGTGGTAGCCGCTGTGCCGTTGATGCTGATAACCGATTGACTGCCCCACAAGATAGTTGCCTAAATTGAATGTGCTCTTTTTTCTCTCTCTCTCTCTTCCTCGCTCTCGCTGTCGTCCATCTGTTTGTGGTCTTGTGGTGTGCTATGGTTTTGTTGGGTTTGATTTTGTTTTTGTTTTCGAATGCAATAAAGTATATAGTTTAATGCGAGCAACAAATAAGTCGCGTGTAATTTCATTCATGCCATAAGCAGAGATACACGTTCCACGGAATGATGGGTGGTTCACAGGCCTGTCACTTGTGCACGCACACACACACACACATACATACACATTTTGTTTGGCATTTGAAATGCGAATTTTGCTGATAGTCGAGTGGTGGCAACAGGTGTGAAAACGAAATAAATAATTATGTGTACAGTTTGCGTTTATTTGGGTTGATGGCTGACGTGACGTCCATTGTAGTTAAACGGTAAAGGTATTAATTAACTATTGAGCAAAGTTTTGAACCTCATCGGGTAACTGTGTCATATCGATTGATTATGCATCGTTTGGAAATTTTGTTATTCATCCGCTCGGCTTTAAACTATTGATTTCGTTGATGTTTCGTCGACTAATGAGTCATTTTATGCTTAGGTTTGCGGCGGGCGCAGGAGGGTGGGTTAAAATCGTCACATCGACATTTGAAGTGGACAAAAATCTAGAAATAGCAAAGATCAGAACCGTAGTTTATTCGACTTGGTAAAAGATGGCGCTATTTGCGTTGTTAAGGGTTTGTTGTCATAGAAACAAATTTACTGCTCGTTTCAGCTTCGAAAACATGTGATTGTGGCGTACAGGAGGTGATTGGAAATTCCTCCGTTCCAGGTCGAACTTGAAAGGGTTGGACCTGGTTGCATCGTCTAGCAACTGGAGTGCCACCTTCGTCAACTGGATGACTTGAACCTTAAAAAAGGTGCTGTTGTTCCCCAAGCAGTGGGGGGGTTCATACAGCAAAGATTTGATAGCAAAGATCCCAGATTTTGCTAAAGATGGGGTTGTTGCTGTCATGAATGAAATTCAATCTTTTTGCTCCAAGACTGACTGTTCTTTGCAGAATTTGTCAAAAGATCACTAGGAATGTTTGCAATATTTTTTGAATCCTGAAGAATTACGAGATTGGGTGTCGTTTCATCATTCTATTGAAAAGGATTCTCAAGCGATCTACATCGGCCCTGAGACTGTGTCAGACGGTGCAGGACTCTGTTTGTTGATGAAAAACGGTTGAAGATGATAGTTTTTAAGGTCTGCTTAGTGGGGATGCGTTAGACTAAAGCTTTTCATCCCATTCAAGCGGTTGTCAAATAAATGTCTTAGTTTGTACCAGTTAAGTAACTGCATCGAAGATCCACTGTAAGCTTCATCAAACTGAATTTCTATATGCTCTCGAACTGTTGTCCAGATGTTGTGATCTCAAATTGACGAAGTCATATCTATTCGGTGTCAGCGGAAACATAAATGGGGACAAACACCAATTATTACAAATGCCAAACTCTCATCTCTAGGTGTTATAAATCCCGACTATAAATATTCAGAATAACAGCTTGACCATTCCGGTCCCATGGGTGCCTACAGCATTAGCCTGAACCTGCAGTAGTCTCCATTGTGGGAGTATTGTGGGTCTTAACCCAAATTGCAGTAGGAATTGCACGCTAACGTGTCTGTTCTGAAACGCTGTTATTCACTTGGGCAGTCTCAGTTTATAAGAACATTTAAAAATTCGACTCTGGACTAAGTGTGAAATTGCGCGGAAACTGCGTACTGTGACCCAAAGAATGACAGCGGTATCTAAAAGGGCGATTGTCTGTCAAAATGGAACGAAATTGAACTCTTTCATGATCATGACTGTGGTTCAGTAAACCTCAGAGCCGGTGAAGTCTGAAAAGCAAAATATGACGATAATGTGTCAAATTTTTACTCATTTTTAGATGTAAATAGTTTAGAACGAAGGAATGCGATTTCAATCATGTCTTCGAACAAAATGAGGCCTAAAATGTCATTTTTCGTACAAGCTATGACTTTGCCAAATGCCATTTATACTGCCAGGACAATCACATTTCACAGTCATTTAATGTAATTTAACGACTATTTTGTTATCGGCCACCCAATTCTGTATCAAACGGAACTTGACATCAATGATTTTGGCAGTTGGATTAAACTAATGTCCAGTCATCGTTGCCCCATCATCATGCCACTCATATTCTGCACGGTGTACCTCAAGGTTGGCATGTTGGACCACTTCTTGTTTTTCTTTTCACTGTCCACAACATTTTATTCATTCACAACTCCACTCCTCACAACGTCAGGGTCTGTGCCGCTTTTAAAGAAAATTACTTTTATTGACTTTTGTTACATCAATCAATCAAAATTGAATTTAACAGGTCACCTCGTCGTCGTCACAAAACATCACAAAATCTATGTACTAGATACAATTTTAAAATGAGAGAGAAAAAAACCCCTTAATACAGCATCTCAACACAGCACAACTCCAGCAGCAACGCACCATTCGCCAGATTTGAAATTCATTTGTATGTGATGTGATGTTGATAAATGCAACTTGCCATAAAACTGCACCAAATATGGTCATTAAACTATTGCACATTTCTCAATATGTCGCCAAAGATACACACAAAATGACAACGGCGACCGAATAGACAGGAGCACCAAGCATATAGACGTCGTCGTCGTCGCTGTTGTAGACGTACGACGACATATCGCGTACTTTCTTGGGTGTAGAGTCCTCCTGTTTTTTTTATTCTTTTCTCTGGCCCCAAAGGCGAGTCACTTACTGCTGGCAAGTGTATGTATGTGTGTCTGTCTGAACGAGCGCGTGTTCTACAGATTGTTTCTGCACTGCACTAGGTGTAGCTCTCAGACTGTAGCCTGTGGGATGGATATTATTCGGGCGGCATGGTACATATCATGCATTTTAAAATGCAATGGACAAGAGACAGAGGGAACGAACGGGTATCTGGTGCAGGTTATGTGATATGATGAGCGAGCCGCCACCGCTTTGGCCATCCGCAGAAGAAGGTGATGATTTGTTGTTGAACGTGTGCGCATGCGTCGCCTCGCAAGCCAATAGCTGGGAATTTCTATGGAAATACAGAACCCAAAGATACGGATCTGTGAGGGGGGAGCGATGAGCGTCAAAATGAAATACATTTTACCAATCTTCCGCGGGGTGATGACAGATACCGCGCTCTTAAGTGCGACAATCAATTTAGATTGAGTTCATTACATTATTTGTCAGGTGTATTTCCCCCGCACAAAGATATGGAAATGGACAGTAGGGGAAAGAGAGAGAAGAAAGTGAGACACAGGAGATAGGGCTTTTAACAGCGCCGTGAGATGTTTTCTTTTGTGCGTATCTGGACCACTCCTCAAATATTTGAAACGCACGCACTCACACACTCAATGCAAACACTTGGACCCATTAGCTACCAAACAACAGATTTCTATTGTTTTCTTTGATCTCCTTTTATCTTAACGCGTTATGTGACAAAATAAACGACCTTACTCCCGCCTCGATCGATTGGTCACGGGGCTCTCCCTTTTTGCCCGGGGTCGGGCCAACATCGGCGCGAACGGCCCGTGGAACCGAGAGGAAGACTAAACCCAAACAACTGTCAAATATTTGTTAAACTTAACAAATCTTTTAGGATTAACTTTGGGGGACACCTCAACCAGTGATGCGGTCTAGGGATATGACTTGTTGCTGAGGAGGTTGGGGAGGGCGAGGGAGGGCACGAGTGCAGATGGGGGAGAGAAGAGAAAACAATGCCGCCGCCGCCGCCAAACTTTAGTCCAGCAGCGACTTCTCGCCCGTTCAAATAAATTTCCATCTTAAAGCGGTCAAGACACGTCGCCGCCGCCACCTTGGTTTAGTGAATGCGTCTCTTCACTTCGTCGTCGTTTTGTGTGTTTGTCTTTACCAAACGAAATGAAGAGCCTTCCGCGACCCGGCATCGATGACGATTGCATTTTGAGTTCTTATTCCGTTGCGTGTTTGCCTGCAGTGATGTGTATCTACATCGCATAATGTGACCATTGACAAAGTTTTAATAAGTTTGTCACTCGCGCAACACCAACCATCGTCGACGTCTCTGTGCCGCGGACCGATGCTCGTGTCGTCCACTGGACCAGGCCAATAAATAATAATAAAATTTGTGTTAATTCTCGTCCGTTCACCGTGCTTTGAGGAGTTGTTATCCGATAATGGGTTTACCTTATGGTAACGCTGGTGTCTCTGGTGTCTCGGGTGCCTCTGGTGCTGCGGTGATGTAAATGCATGTATGCATCTCAAGTATTATGAGAGTTGTCGGAGTGTTGTTTTATTTCATGTTTTGTTGCCTCATTCAATCGGTTGAGGGAGTTATTTTGATTTGAGGATAAATGGCTGCGGCAATCGTACGGAAGATGGCAATCAATGGCCAATTACCACATTCATGGATTGTTTTGTGGTTGGATTCGTCATAATTGTATTGATGTACTTCTGCTTTGGGATGGACGGGGGAAGAAAAAGAGAAAGGAAAAAAAAAAAACGGTCCCCTTCCGCTCCCACTCTCTCCCTCCATCCGATTCCTCCTTCTTTCCGCATTCAATTCGTCTCATCATCAGGCAGCAGATACTTTCGTAATTATTGTGGTAAGATCCTGCGTGTAAATCAATTATAGTCATCACGATGATTTGAAGTTCGTGGGAGAGAGAAGATTGCTGTGCTTGGATTGTTGTTAAGAAACGTCACTTGGCGCTTGGTCTCTGCCGGGAAGATGGTGAGAATAATTATTATGATTGATCACCAGTTGATTAGCTTTACTCGTTAAGTCAGATTTGGGGTGGACTCCGACGAAAAGTAGTGCCGTGCCTCAGGGTTCCAGGGTGAGGACCACTCACTGTTTTTTTTTAATTTTGTTTTGTGTTTGGAGGTCTCCTCTTTAGAAAGTCCGGTGACGTGGGAGATCTAAGCACTGAATAGCACAACGCATCCGCACAGATGGCCATCAGCCATCAGATCTCCTCTCGAAACTCAATGAATTCTACGATAAAAGGATTCAAAGGATAAAACAAAAAAATAATTTAAAATCCCCACCCGCCTTCAATGTGAAGCGTGGGAACCGATTCGCTCGTTCCCAAACCAACTTGACTTCTCGTCGACCGCGCACACCACATGGCCACTGTCCATGTACATGCGTGTGCTTCTTTTTCCTTTTGTCTTCCCCTCTTCCTTCAGATACCTTCAGAAGTCCTTCGCGTTATTAAGGTCGTTCTCCGTCCTCCGTCCGGGGATGGTACGTGTAACGCTATAGCCGATGGTCCTTTGATGAATTCTGAATTGACTTGGCTCGGTTGTGTTGTGCTGTGCGCTCCCTTGTAGTGTATCATTGTGTAATAAGGTGCCTTCACATCTATTTCAATCTCGCTGGAGCTGCGCACCTTGTCCGCGTCTCTCTGACGGTGGCAGCGTTGTTGGGGAATGTGTGTCGTTATTCGTTTGTCTTCTTTCTTTCAATTCTTTCGAGGATCCTTCTATCTGCACACAATCGCATCGGTGTACAGGTGTATTCTTGAACGATGTGCGGGTGATGGTTAAGGTGACTTTTTGTCCATTTAAGGTCCTCAAGACAGGAAGACGGAGTGGGCAGCAAAAACCACAAAAGAGGAAATCCCAATCACAACACAACACCGACGACGATGCGTCGTCTTTCCACTGCAATGGTAATGAGATTTTGATGGCGGCACTGCCAAAAAACCGACCAAAACATGCAGAGTATCTGCAGGAAGTATCTGCAGAGTAAAAACGACCGTCCCAGCTTCTCTCACGATTTCCACAAGTCTGTCTCAAAACACCCACAACTCTCGACGGTCAACCACCACACTCCCGAAGCAGTGTCAGACAGACAAAAGACCGCGTGTATATTACGACAAAACCAATTAATTCCTCGTATGAATTTAATTTGACCGCTCAGATACATCACGGGCAATAAAAGTCAAGCGAGAGCGGTACACCGGGCTGTTTAGCTGGGAATCTTACGGATTTCGAATCAAAATATGCTCGGTCCTGGCCCTGGCGAAGGGATGCGGGGCAGAAGACCACAGGAAAAGGGTCAAAAATGCGCGCGGTCTGCTTAAGAAGATGACGATGGTACATGGTCGCCACAAGATGCGAGTTGTTGTGCAGTTGGTTGTGGCCAAGGATGGACCTTTATGCAAATCCCTGCAAAATTCGCAGACTCTTCGTACCGTCGTGAATGGAATTTCGAATGCGAGAGAGTCAAAGGGAAACGAAAACGAAAAATGAAAAGAAACGAAGAACAGTGCAAAAACACGAAAAACAAGAAAAGTTCGCCGCCTCCTCCGCGACAACATGCTGCGCGAAGTTGCGGGCGGAGGATATTTTGTCTTCGTCCGCAGTCCCCCAGCCACGGCACTGCGATCGGAATTTGTTTGTTTTTTGCTTTTTTTTTTGCTGCATTGCGTCGCTGTACCTTTTGAAGATACATTTTCTTCTTCTCTGCATCATCGTCATCATCATCGCCGTCGTCGTCACCGCTGTTGTCGGCGAGACAAAAATTTCGAGAACAGGAAACTGAAATCTGATTAAAGTCGCCTGGAGCTGAGGAATGGGAAGATATTCACTTCCACCGTCACCGCCACCGCCATAGTCAAAAAGTCAAAATCAACGTCATTGTGGCAGCGACGGCGACGGCGGCAGCAGCAGCATCAACATCAACATCATAAAAATAATTTTCACCATCATTCACCGTGCGGAGGAGCGCAGGGCCCATCCCCGAAGTGATAACCGAACAGAAATCAGGTCAAATCATCCGTAACTGAAGTTCAACTGACGTCCGCACACCAGAATAAGATCCGCTGCGCGGATTTGTCCAACATATTCTCGCTTTTGTCTTCGTCGCTGTTGTTTTTCTTTTTGGCTCTGTGATGAAGTACATTTGTAATTAAATTGGATTCGTTGAATGACGTCCGCAGATACGGATACAGATGCAGATACCCACAGCAGTGTATGCGTGCATTTTTGATGGATCACCAGCGATAAGCGTTTAGAGTGGAGGTGCGTGGTCAAGTGATAGATAGAGACGTTAGTTATTCGTATGACCCTGACGGTTATTATTGATTTCGAAGCACTGCGGTGGGTGTAGATACTTCTCTCTTTCTCGGCCGAGTGTGACGGTGCTCGGCTGGGGCTAGTTAAACTGGTCATTCTTGTTGTGGATCCTCTTCCCTGCTGTTGCGAGTTGAGATGGGGTGGACTGTGGCCGGCTATTCGACTGGGAGCCGAATGAATTCTCCTTCGGATGCACGTGCGTTTGGGTGATTTTTCATTCGATTTGGCACTCTGTTGAATTCCGTTGAAGTGGCGGCCGGCACATACTGTTTGATGCCTGAAACTGGTTTAGCTTGTGATTGTGTTGTTGAGAGAGAACTGAACACACTGTGAACTATCTGACAATCGACACGCCAAGATCACTTTGTAATTCTGACGGCGAGTTTGTCTCATCTGTCATGCTCAAGTTATCACAAACGACGGCCGATAAGCGTGCTTGTGACATTTGCAATGATCATGAATAATTTCAGTCCCTTTTAACGATCTGTCAATGACAAATATTTGAAGATTTTGTCGGCAAAATATCAGTGTGCACATTCACCGAATGGAAAGCCGTGTGTCGGTGTTTTGATGTTTTTGGCGACTGGGGTGGTGATCATTTAATGTCAATCAACAGTTTTGATCCTTTCTTTTCTTCTCGAATGGGGTGAGGTCAACCGATTCGAGTGGGTCAGAGAAATTTGTCTTATTGTCAGCCGATACGATCACAAGAAACGACGATGATCAGTGCAGTGTGATCGATTGCGTGCCAAAGTGTGTCAGAGGATAAGGATCTCCACTCGTTTCGATCCTTTATCCGACCTGTGAACGAGTTGCCCGAGTATCACCTGTCTGATGAAATAAGTTTCCGGACAGATCACTTCTTGAATCAGACGGAACTCACTTTTTGACTGCTGCGCGATCTATTTTTGATCCCTTGAACAGAACGTATAACAGATGATTTTCGTAGTTGCTCAGAACATTTTTTTTCTATTAGATCACCCTGAAGATCACCTCAAAAAGAACCGCGAAAATTGAAAAGGACTTTGATGATCCCCTCGAAGGTCTATCCAGAGATTGTCACTCAAGCTACGAGGAATACAAACATTCCAAACAAATGCATTCCTGAACTCAAAAATTTGAAGTAATCCTCGATCACTGACTGTCTCAGTTACGAGTTCCAACACATTCCCAATCCATCAGACTTTAACACAGCATTTGGTAAAGAATCTACGGCAGCCATCAGCTGATTAACCGAGTGCACGATCAGTGATCTTCGGGCGTAAAATCGCGCAGCAGCAGCTTCTTGAGTTCCCCTTCACAAAGGGCGCAATTTCCACGAAATCATTCAAAATCCGGTGAAGTCAGATGTGAAGGGGCCCGTTTGCAGTCCTCCTCCCCCCACCAACCCCAATGGCAGAGATTTGTTGAGCCTCATTCGCCTAACACCACTAATTAGTGCTTTGAAGAGAGGAGAAAAATTGACTACCGAGCGGTAGTCTCGAGCGAGCGCCTCCGCCTCACTGCACTGCGATGGGGATGATTATGATGATTATATTCCAGCTAAGCCAAGATGAGTCAGTTCTTAGCTCACAAGGCGAAAGGAAAAACTCTGCACCTGCGTCGTAATTATTCATTTGCCTGTAAAACGCATTGCTCCCTCATATTTTTCATGTTCGTCTTCATCTTCAGCATCATCATGTTCGTCGTCGTCGGCGTTGTCGTCGTCGTCGTCATAATCATCATCATCATCGTTGCCTCTTTGAAGTTTTCTTGTGCGCGGAATAGCAGCAAGAACGACCATTAAATGGATCTGCAGTTGCCTTGCTGCACGGCTGCATAATGATG
Organism: Eristalinus sepulchralis; assembly: GCA_944738645.1. Classification (NCBI taxonomy): domain Eukaryota; kingdom Metazoa; phylum Arthropoda; class Insecta; order Diptera; family Syrphidae; genus Eristalinus; species Eristalinus sepulchralis. Next base: position 29,600,934 of record OX122885.1, on the reverse strand, counting down.
ACTAAATAAAGAGTTTTCCATTTGAAACAGCAGCAACAGGTACCGGGCGGCCAGCTGGCCGGGAGGCGGTGGTGGGTCGTAGTCGTCGGCGTCGTCGTCGTGTGCATGGCGCTGGGTTTCATGGTGAATCTCCTCCTCCCACAATGGCACCGGTACACATTTCCCATGAACTGAGGCGAACGCTAATTACAGTCTTTTTGCCGTTGCTGCTGGTGCTGTACACACGTGTGGCACGCTCTTTGCACACAGTCGTGGGCAGACATTAGAGCTGAGTCTTGACCCTTCACGGTAGCGAAACGATTCACTTTTACTTCTTCCCCGGTACGGTTGCGTTCTATTGGTAGGCTGTGTGTGGACTTCAGGCAGGGCATTGTGACGGCTGGGTGGAGGAGGACTAGCAGAAGCCAGCCATGTTGTTGATCGTGCTCGTGATCTTGAGGTTAAGTGTGGCTTCACAGATACCCAACTAAGATCTGTATCTGCTATGAGTAAGAGTTTCGCGTAGTTTTCGTTTGGCTACTTATCGCGATCTTTGCTTCTTCACGCCTCGCTGTGTGCCGGCCATCGAGGGGGCGGAATGCTGAGGTCTTTGATGGCTGGGGTGCTAATGAGATCGTGTTGCGGGCGGAATCCTATTGAAACTTCCAATTTTCAGGTCTTACGCGTGGACATTCCCCTTGGCGTTGGTTGTTGCACGATGTATCCGGTATGCAGCACGTAGATACAAGATGATACAAGTCTCTGCAACTATGTGAGGGAACGCAATTAGAAAACGATTAGTGTGTCCTCTCTTCGCCCAGAGAATGGTAATTGGACGTATGTAGGTCCCCCGCGGCATCGGTGCGTCGCTGTGTGCATCATTTCTGGATCAAAAGTTCAAGATTAACCCAAGTTGCCACTCATTCATCATCGGGCATTGATAAATCACTCAACAATTACCTGCTACACGTGTATTCATGTCGCACAAGTCGCTCGCACACAGTGTACTGCGCTGCCGGCCGTCGCGCCGCCATCAGTCTGATTTGAATGGACTGCGGCGCGATGTATCTATGGTGTGTATCTAAGGTATTGACTGCCCAAGATGATGCAGCAGATAGATCTGCCACCCAGGCAGCTATCAATCAATCGATACAAAAAGGGGGAGACTGAACAAGTTTCTGGGCAGGCAACAGGTAGGGACGACGTGGAATCATCAATGTCATCGCGGGACCTGAAATTATGGATTACATCTCTCGTCTGCAGTCGTTCCGATTTTAAGATGAAATAAATACGGCGCCAAGAATACACAAATACACGATTTTTATTGTTACGACCGCCGACGACGGGCCCCCACTACAATCGATCGGGGTGAAGCGATAAGATCGACTTTTGTTTGGATTACTGCCCTGTGTCGTCATGTCCAGTTGGGAAATTTATTATCGCACGCCTAGCCCTCACACAAACACACACATACACGCGACTTAGGAATTCAATAATCAAATAGAAATTCCTTCGTCACTCTAACACTGCATGTAATTGATTTGCTGAATGATTTGCCACAGACCTGGGGGTTACGGTCGTCGTCGGTGAGTCTCTGGCACCGCGTTTGCATTCGACGGAGGTGCTTGTGCATCTGTTAAAGATTTGCCAGCATCTCTTCCCCTGCTTCGGTGAAGGTGTGAAGGTGTGCTGTGCAAGCGCGTCATGCTTAATCAACGGAAATGATTAAAATATTTGTGATTTGTTGTCTGTTGGTGGGTTGGTGGGATGCAGACTGACTTGCCGCTCCCCTCCTTTCACTCACAACATGTCACGATGAGAATTGTGCAAACTCATGCTCCATTCGCGTTCATTGTGTTGGATCTCATTTAATGTATGTCTGGATTTGGGAAACGATTTCGTGTCGGATTTTCAAGTATTGAAGGAGTTCCGCAAGAGTCACATTGTGGACCCGAGCTTTTCATGAAGAAAATTTAGTTTCCATTTCGTTCCTATGACTGTTATTCAATTGCGTCGTTCTAGTTTTAGTTGGAAGTAAATTTGTCAGGGAACTGTTTTTTAAAAAAAACTTGACGAAGTTCTAAGCAGATCTTTATGGTCGGCAACACCACAAAAGTGATGCTGATACAGAAAGTGAAGAGACACCATGCATTCAGAAAGCTCATCACCTTCAGAAACACAACAGAATGACGGCCATCTCCACTTTAAAAAATGAATGCTTCCTATATGCTCACCACATAGAGGAACTTCCATTCAATCTGAAGTGCTATAGATTTCCCGAAAAGTGGATCCAAAAAAAAAGAACGACGTAAACACACTCAAAAGTTACGGCGAACACTCCCGTCTGGTGAAAAAGAAAATAATTACCCGAACACCTGTTGCAGCAAGAGAGCAGCAATCGTATCTGTATTCTCGTCACCACCACCATCACCATCGTCATCATCATCATCATCATCTTCATCCTCGTCTTCAGCCTCAGGATCGCTTAAAGCAACGACGTTGAATGCCTGCATCTCGGAGGAAAAAAAAAAGTGAAAACCCCAAGAACACACAAAGGTGTGTGTATGTGTGAACGTGAATGTCTTTTATTTTTCCTCCTTCGCCATTCAGAAGAATCTCTTTTTAATGCAACCACTGGCTTCTTGAATGCACCAACAACAGGTACATTTGGCCGCGACCACTGCGATGTGGTTCTTAGTCTTTTCATCTTTTCCTCCCCCGCCTGCGTGTGCGGGTCGCGCTCTTCGGATGAAGACGAAGTTTTAAGGATAAAGTTTGCTTTTTTTTCCGCTCCGTTTGAAGAAGGTGTCATAAAAAAGTTTGAATTTGTCGGCTTCTTTCTTTCACTTTTCCCGTTCATTGAAGTGAGTGTTGGAAGATTCGATTACGAAGTGAGGAAGTTCTTAGATCCTTTTTATGGAGTGGTTCTGGTCTCCAGACGGTGTCCAATAAGCCGGTGATGATTTATTGCATGACGCAGAGTAAAATTCGCTATTTTCCTCCTTGATAAGCGCTTATCAGCAAAGCAGACGAGAGATACGGAGACACGGCGAAGAAACATACGTAGGGACTTGTGACAGTAAGCAATAAAACAATAGTAATTGATGATGAGTCAATTGAAGATCCGTGAGTTGTTATTTTTATGCTGCTTGTTTTTATTTTGGTTCGCTTTGATTTGAATGACGTCAATCGATGTCGTCCGTCTGCGACGACGACGACGACAACAACGAAGACGACGCGTATCAAAGAGTTCAATTGCGTCGAATGCGAATGAATAGGGTAGATTGTTGCGGCAACCACTGGTTGGTTGATGTTTCGGTTTAATCAATTTATTATCATGAAAATTGCATTGCAACTGATAGATACCGTTGCCGCTGAGTAGTGGGCGGAAAAAAAGGAAGAAACCGATGTTCGGCGTTGGGTTCATGGAGAGTCAATTGAAATCTGTTGAGAGTTTTTTTTTTTTTAATGATTTTATGAGGTAAGGACTTCTTGTCTTCAGAGATAGATTTCATTTTGATTCCTTTTTGTTGTGTAAATGGGACTGGATTGTAGAGAAAGAATGCCGTAATTCTAAAGAATATTGAAGTTCAAAACTTTAAGAATCGCAAAACGCTTTAGGTCTGGTCACATTATGGGCCGTACCGTCCTCTTAATCTATGAGAAAACATCGCATTTATGTCCTAATCTTTCATCAATATCATTCCTGAAACAGAAGTTACCCGGTTACCCCCTAAACAAATGTTGCATCTAATGGAAGTCCACAAGGATCACATCTTAGACCAACACTTTTTTTGGCAAAAAGTTCGCTTTTCCGTTTCGTCCATACATCGCCGTTCCATCAATCAATTTTCTGACTGATTTGTATGGGGGTCTACAAGGATGCCGTCTAAGACCGCAACTTTTTCGGTGTCCCTCTAGAATCCTCGCGTTCCAATTTTTCCTTATGTTGTTCTTACAAACTGTGAAAGGACTATTTCGGGTGTTCTAAGACTGAACATCATCCAGCATTAGCATGCTGACAACTTATCTTTGAAAAACTTCTCAGATTTGGCAATAGACTGTAGGGTGTCCCTATACTCGTGAGAGGACTCATGGGTAGTTGCCGAGGAAGCTAGGCTAAGTTATGAAGTCGCACCACGGTTCCATTTCTTTTTTCTAATTCACAACCTTGATCTCGTTTTTCTCATCATCTCTGATATGAAATCTTTGAAGACCCACCCCTCCCCACCAGCCATACATTCCTATCGTCTTTTGTAACAAAACCCATCACATTGTAAGTACAAAAATAAAACACTTTAGAACATCGCTCTGACATCTGATATCGGCGCAGTTCCGCTAGAAGCGATTCTAACACGACGTTGTTACACGAAGACGCTTCTACCTGATTTATCCAATTAAACCTCGACCCGTGAGCGACAAACTGCACAAATATATGCATGTGTCGCATATCACACCTTGTCATGCATCGCGGAATGTAATTCAGATGCAATCCTCCAGTCCAAGCCATTGAGGGAGACCGCACCACCATGTAACTATGCTCGATGCGGGCGGCACACTGCACACCTCTGCTCGGTAACTCAAGACGCGTGCATCTAACACCGAAATCCGGTGGATACATGAAATATGGAAAAAATACAACACACTTCCAACAGCAGCAAACGTGATGCGGCTTGTCCAGCAAGCAAGCAGGCGCACACCGTCAGAGTGATTGCATTGTTTGCTTTCTGTGCAAGTTTTGCTCACACGCCTCTACGATCATGCGGTGTGCGACGATTAACGAGAACCATTTGTTTTATGGCAGAATGCCTTCAACAAGCCACACTCAACAATTTCAAATTGTTTCGGATACTCGACTGTGTGTGTGTGTTTGCCCCCACCACGAGCAAACCTGGTAACCCTAGTAATTACATTCATTATATGGTCTAGCGCTTCTAACAAGTGATTCGCCTTTCGATGGTTCCCGCTCTGGAATGCATTCCGTTCGGTTGTTGTTCAAGTATCTCCGATTGAAAACTATGCACCCTGAGTGGAGTGAAAGAGTGGGCGGAGAGAGAGATGGGGAGTGTCTCGATTTGGTTCTGCGCCTGATTTCAGATACGAGCGTGCTCCGTTCGTGAACTGACCTTAAACTACTTTCCAAAGGTGTTCCACAACCGACCGCACCAGCCAAAGCTGCTCAATGCGCACACCACCCCCGCCACGAGAAGGATTGCCGTTTATGTCGTCGCTTTGCCTCGCCACAGTAGGGCGGCGAAGGGGGCGTATAGCCGCACACGACTGAACAAGGTCGTTTGATGTTGATATTCTCTTCATTTTTTTGTTTGTGTTTTTTTTTGCTCTGTCTGTTCTGCCTTGTGCACGTTTTTCCTTCGGCTAGTTTCGTTATCAGAGTTTTTCGATGGATTAAATATAAAATATCAACGAAAGCCCACTGCCCCGCGTCGGTGACGGCTAGCCACACCGACAATCGAGGACGGATGTGGTCTGTCGATCCACGAAACGAAAAACAAAAAGAACCTCCGTGCGGGGAGCAAAATAAATAAAATTTGCGGTGGACACTTGTAACTTGTTACCACGGTAATTTTTACGATTTTTTAAGCTTGCATTGGGTTTCTCTCTCTCTCTCTCTCTCTCTCTCTCTCTTGAGTTTTTGGTTCTTGCTCTGATCACTTTGTGATTTGTTGGTGCATTCCCAGAGCTACCGAACCGCCGCCACCGACCTGAAAGTCGTTTGCTGGTCAGAGACTATGCATACCGTAGTGCGGTTGCAGATTGTTTGGATTTTGTCGGTTTGACCGAAGGGATACCGCCACTACCACCGCCGTCACCGTCACCACTGCCACCGGTGTGTGCCCACCGTCTTGCTTCTCGTCGTCCTGCCGTCCGGCTGACTTGTCAAGTACGGGTGTATGCGTTTTGGGTGATTATAGACGGAACCGTGGGAGCGTAATCGATATCACTTTTTGGGATACCACAAATCGACGGTAGTTTTTTTTTCTTCTTCTCTCCACGCCTCCGTTCTTTCCTTTCATTTATTTGAACTGTCTGCTTTGCGCGGTGTTTGATTATTGCATTTTTGTGTACTTGGGTGTGTGACTTGTGGGCGCAGCGTGGAGAGGGGAGAGGGGGGAATGAATTTGATATTTCCTTGTACTTCCCACACAGCAAGTCCCAATCGAATCAAGATAAACGCAAATATTTGGTAAGAATTTCTTTATTTGCATTCGCTTCGAAGGAGCAATATCCGGTCACGGTTGACTGACCATCATTTTTGATTGGGATGGTTTAGGGAGGGAATGATGTTTGATTTTGCTGCCAGATCACTGGAATTAGATGTTGTGTTCGCAAGGAGCTGAACTCAAAAGATGCATTTTTGAGTGGGATTTTACTCCGACATCCGCCATTCTTCATTGAACAACCTAAGCAATATTTATGGAGTGCCACGAGGTTCACATCATGGGCCGCATCTTTTCCTGAATGACTCGGGAATGTCTTGCGGCACAGAGGTGGGTACAAGTTGGGCGTACATTGGTGGATGCAAAGCTCTATGTGCGACCTACAAAGTTAATGATTGCGCCCTCCCAGCAAACTCCAAAATCAAATTTAAACTTGAAATTAATTCACCAATGGTCTCAACAAATTTGCCATCAGAATTGACATCAAGGCGGGGGCTACAAGATCAATTTGACTCCGAACTTCCGTTCTATGAGATGACATGAGCTCGAACTCCAACTGGAATGCAGGACGAAACCTCTCAAAGAACGATCCCAAGCTTCCTCTAAGTTGCTTGTGTACATCGACCTTTCATTGAGGTTATCTAGGAACCCGTTGGAGAATTTTCTCCCGATGATCGACGAAAACCTGGCTTCAAGATCAACATCGAACTTCCTCACAAATCGACATCCAACTGCCTTTAAAATCGATCGCAAACTTCACACTCCAGATCAACAAGAAGCCCTCTCCAAGACTTACAGTTAACCAGCTGTAAGATCGATAACGATCGCGATCGGAATGAAAACAGTCGGTGTTCTCGGAATTCCTCGACCAATTTGGAAAATGAATGAATTTGTGGGGGCGTTCGTGTACATCCTTTCACTTCGTTAATTGATTGCATCTGAACAAGACGTGATCTCGTTTGGGAGTAGGCGCGCTTACCTAGAAATCCGTTTACCGCCCACGCGACATGCATTCATTCAGATTTCCGATAAACAAGTGAGAGTCCGAATTGGGGATGCGGCAATTCATCACCTAATGGAATGTTCTTGTTGAACGAACCGAAGCCGGTTTCAAACGCTCCCAGTAGCATAATCTCGGAGATGCAATCTCCCTCAAAAGAAGATACATTTGTCAACCGAATTCTGAATATCTTCATAATTCCAGGGTCTGCTGTTGGGTGAAAGCGATACTTTGCTCTCTAATGATGCCAGTGAGTAGCTACCACCTCCAGCTACTGTAAATTCACCAAGAGAACCATGCGCCCACCATCAAATTATAGTGGTCAGGGGGGCCTGAGCGTTCTCCTTCAATCTGTAGGTCTAAGACGTGAAGAAGTGAATCGGTTTTGAATATTCCAAACGTGTGTTTGTTTATTTAATTTATTTATTTCGTTTTTTTTTTGTCTGTTCTCCGTCATCTTTCTCAGCATGATTTGCATGACATAAAGAATCTGATGCACAGTTATTCATCGGAACACATCCCACGAGATACTTTTACTAATCTCTAAATAATTTCCACTAATCAATCTAAACACATTCCAACAATACCACCTGAAGATACATCACTTCATAGCTCTTCATCTCTTCACTCCACAAAAGACACACACACACTCACTTCACTCGCTCGCCCTCTCGCCCTCCTCCGGCTCTGTGCGCCATCGCGTCGCTTCAAATTCAATCTAAAGCAAACAAACTTCATTGGTTCAACCTGTCACATTGGAAACCAACCTGTGCAGGTGAACAACGAAAGAAGAAAAAAAGACCGTCTCTGTCATCTATATTTCGTTAATTAACATAAACCTCAGCCTTTTAACTGCACCGACTTCATAAATCTCTCATATGTCTCGCCCGGCGGAGAGGAGATACATTTTGTTCTCAGATTTGTTTGTGTGTTGTTGTTGTCTTCTTGGTTTTTTTTTCCCTGCCGTTCGATTGTTGACTTTTTTCATTCTTGTGAGGTGGTTGTGGGTCTTTTAGCGTGCGCCACCATCTCTGTCTCGGTCGGATTGTCATTGTATCGGCACTCAAAATATTTGTATCTACAAAGGTGTGTGCATATGACAGTCGCAGTACCGGTCTGAGAATAACAGCAACGGCGCACTGGAGCTGCGGCGGCGTTGAAGAGGATTTATCAAAGGGAACATTGTCAATGACATCGATTAATGATCGATTAGCGGTGGTGTGGAGCTTACTGCGTACCACCGATATGAAGACATCTTCAGTGACAGTCGGTCTGTGTCGGGGAGGATCAGCTTATTTGAAATTGACAGCTTAAGTGGGTCGACACGCTTTGTGTGAAACCTAGCCAGTGACATTTTTCCTAAGGTCGTCGTAGTCGTTGTGGTCGTTGTGGTCGCTGTCTCACCCGCATTCACAATGTGGAGCCAAGTCTCAGCCTCTTTCTCTTGGGACTCGGACAGCGCCTATCCAAACTAATCACCATCGGTTCGGTCGGTACCGGCGGGGCTGAAGTGGTGCCCCCATTGGCGGTATGATTTGCTGCTGCTGGTGCTCCTGTTCACTTGCAATTCAGAGCAGATTCGAGAGAGAGAAAAAGTGATTGTTTGCTTGCGTGCATAATATTATTATGTTTCGTAGAAGTCCAAATATCTCCAGCCCCCCTCCGCCCGGTAGCCTGCTTTCTGTTCAGCGGTGTCCGTCTGGCAGGGCGGCAGAGACGAATGGTGTGTGCAGTTGCGCGCACAATTTCGAAAGGAAATGGCATTATTTTCGGCCGTCGGAATTTACAATTTATCTGTACGCCACAACTCTGCTACCAGCGCTGCTGTTTTGTGTGGCTGTTGTTGTTTGTGTGACTGGTCGGCAACAGGTGTGTGGCTGGCTGGGAACGAGGGCGCGAGAGAGACGGCATGACAGAAGCCTAAATCATGTTCGACGTTGTAATTATGGGGCCCCCCCCTGAAATGGACACAGACACACTGACTGCCACATATCGGCACACAGGCCGACTGAGATGAAGAAAAAAAAAATTTAATCAGTGGAATTTTTGAATTTCGATGCCTATTATCTGCGATACGGGCGCACGCAGATACCAAAAACTCGCACAAAACGCGTGTGAGAAGCCTTTTTCTGTGTAGCGACGTATCACGCAAACAAGTCGAAGAATGTGTTGGTTGTGTATCGCTTTTGGGTGCATTCAGAGTGTCAGAATGTTGTTGTTGTGTATCTGTGAAATTATTTGCTAGAATTCCAATGATTAACTTGACGGTGACTTAGAATAACCCTCGACATCTATCGAGCTCGCAATGACAACCAGTTCCAAAAAAGGCATCATCACGACCGTTGTCCCAGCCGGCGATTGACAGTTGTGCATTGTTTCTCTTGTTCAGGTTCGGTCTGTGCACCCAGAGGATTTATGATTGCCTCGCGATTAAATTATTTTAATTAGAAAATTGCACTTTATCGACAAAACACGATTCGCAGTGATTTACGGTGCGGGCGGTCTATGGAGAGAGGTTTTGGAATTTTGACAGTTCGCCAAGTTCCCACAACATAAATGTCACTGACAGCCGCTGTCACCACACCTTAGTTGTGACAGATGCCAATCATTTTTCTGTTTTCTATCCGCGCGTTCGATTTGAGTTTTGAGTTTACCTTGAAATCGTATCTCCACCTGTCTTTATTAATTAATTAGCCACGAGAATGAAAATGAGTCTTGCTGCGAATGGGATTCATTCCATTTAGCAAGCAGCGACTGTCCTCGTTTGCTCTCGTATTTTTTGATCGACTGGAGTCGGTATCTCGAGGGTGGCTGTGCGTTTATTTGAAACTGTAAAGGTCACGTGAGTGAGATGCAATCAATCAATGTCGACGTATTTTTTTTCTGTGCATGCGATGCGAGAGCGCAAATTGCATTTGTTTTAGGGGCGCACGCGTGCGAGTATCAAGATGATGAGTGAGTTGAATGAAAATTATTACCCTCATCGTCGGTGGACATGCAACGGAAATTCATTCGTTCCCTCTTCGAGGTATTGAATTTCACGGTAGGATAAAAAAAAAGAACAAAAATTCGACTGCGCCAAGCGAGAAAAAAGAGAAAAAAATCGCTTAAATGATTAAGATCAGTCATTCGCGCATGCGTCGTCGACTCTACAAATTATGAGTAATGATTAATGAGACCTTAAAAACGAGCATGAAATTGTGGATGCGTGAAGACGACAGGTGGAATTGCTGAACAGAGCGTATGTTTGTTTTTCGTGGTGGGGATAAAAGTGAATCATTCGTATCTTCTATCAATTCAGGCGTGTGGCCTGTTGGGCTTATTTCTTTTTACGGTTTCGTTTTCGCTACAATTACGGAACTTCTGTGAGTCAGCTGCAAAGATTTATATCCAACAACTAGAATGTATTGGGAACTTTTTGCTGCCATTGTCTTGAGCATTTGCGTTTTTAAGGTTTCGTTTTCAAATCAAAACTTGATGGTCTGCATTTTCCTATTTTCATTTCTTTTGAGTAGAATTTCAATTCACATCTTAGACCCTAAAAATTAATTCTTTTGCGCATAAACTTAAAAGTCGCGTATTTTTGTGCGCAAACTCCGATGGGGCGTTTCAATTTGGAATCTGGGACCGAATTTTCGATTATCTCCCTGGCTGACAACAATCAGAAAGTACTAAATATCGATGAAAACTGTTTTTTTTCGTTCGTAGTTGACATTAAACTGAGTATTTCCTCCACTCGTGTGGGAACAACCACGCACAGGAAACGAGTGGTTGTTCCAGAATTTATGACGTGGTCTCTTCCAAACTGTAACGCTTCCCAACTTAAATAATTTATCTGTTCTTGTGGCTCCTGTTTCTGATGGCAGATGTTTGTTAGTTTTGTTCAAAGTTGAAAAATTTGTAAATCTTGAAAATGGAATAAATCCGATGAATAAGTAACTCCATTTTCAATTCATGCGGTATCTTCAAAAAAATGCACACATACTTTCAATTTATTGCAACACTTAAAAGTTAGTGTAAACGAACGAAACCCTTGCCGAGTAAGTGTCCACTTTGTTTATTGCTTTGTCTACATCAAGTGCTGATCGTAGATACACATTGAACTCGTGCACGACAAAGTATACACACCCGCTAAAGCTCGTTGTCAATGCCTGATCATTGACGGAGATACATTACTGAGAGAGTGTGTCGTTTTTGTTTTGTGACTTTTTATGGTGTGTCCACCTCCTCGCGCATTTGCTCAATGACACGCAACCTCTCGAATGTCAAACCCTGACATCCATCCACGACTTGAAGGTTGAGTACGCTCGTGAGACATCACCTTGTGGCATCCCCACACCCCCTGCAACTTTAGCCACCAATCACAACTTTACGATGATTCTTCATCAATATTCAATATTTCCTCTCTCGTTCGTTGTCATCTCCTAATTGTTATTTCTTTCTCAAACAAACAGCCACCACACACCGCCCGAGAGAGTGTGTTATTAATTTGATTCCAATTATAATCTGTTCCGTTTCTCTCGCCAAAGGTGAGAACGTTTGTATATTCACCGTCGCATCACTTGTGTCGGTTGTGTTGTGTTGTGTTGTATTGTATGATTTCCCCCCCTCCCTCAGACAATGACATTAACATATAAAAGTTAATGAGTCTCAAGCAACTCCCATGTGAAACTGGTGAAATCAGTTCTTCTTCAGACTTGGAAATTGTATCTCGTAAAAATAAATCTATAAAGCATTGTTGATTAAACTATTGTCGATGACAGTGATTAAAATCACAGCTGGTGGTATACATTCATGCAACGACTGGAGCACCGGCCGTTGAATACATATGACATATAAATACTACTCAGTGTTGCAAGGGCATGAAAACGCACGAATATTTATATGAAAGCGAAGAGCTTTCTAATGTCGTTTACGAGCAGCGCCGGCCGTTGTGTTTGTGTGGTGCGCGATGATGATGAGATGTTGAAAACGGTGGGTGGAAGCATAAATGATCGTTACATTTTATGTGAACACGATTTTTGGCTGTTTCTGCTTGGGGAATGTCATTTTAAATGCATGTCGATACACGGGAATTTTTTCCTTGTTGACTAGTGATGTGGAATGGGCTGGGGAGGGGGGGGGGGCGTGTTGTTTCATCGCGGGAGTCCTATACGGTTGTTTCAAGAATGACATGTTATCGATGAACAAGTTTATGCTGATATCAGGCTTTGTTTGTTGGTTTTCTTAACAAGATCGGTGTGATATGGTCTGGGGGGCATTTTATGCCTCTCCCTCCTGAGGCTAAGACACGCTTAAGGGAGAGAGAAAATCTCATAAATTGAATAAGATTTGCTCTTTGACAAGCATCATTGAACTGGGTTTCCTTCATTTTATGTCACATTCTATCTGTGTGGTGAACGACTGTCTGCCCGGTGATCACAAGTAGAATCTTTGTACTCTGACTTAGCACTTTTTTAACAAATTGTAATCCCATCCAATCAACACGTTGGGCGCCATAAAACACCAACCAACCAACCGCGTCACAGCCAACCAGAGCAGATTACTGTGGAGCTGAGAAAAAAAAAAAAGAATTAACATGCGAAACCGATTCGTGGAGATATTTAGCTAAACGTATTCAAATATAAATTTCAAAGGCTCATTAAGATAAAAATCCACCTGGTAGGCAGAACACACAAGATCGCTGAAGCAGCAAATACCGTTTTACGACTGAAATTTTAACGAGAGATATTATGCATCATAATTTCTGCCCTCCCCATCATTGATACACATTAAAACCTTTTCAGCCCATATTTCTAGAGCTTACTTGATTTAACACACGTTCTCTTCTTTCAGATAGACACACAGAGAAAAAAAATCACATCATTATCCCACTCCCCCCACACAACCGTCATAAAAAAAACAGAAACAACACGACACAACGATGTTCGCTAATTGATGTGTGAAATCTAGGAGACGCAAAGAAGGCACAGTAGAAAAAAAAACCACACAAAACCAACCACCTCAAGACAACAACAACAAAAAAGGAATAAAATCGCCCAATTTATGGTGAGTATTTTGCATAAATTTGATTTTCGAGATACAACAAAATAGCATAAAGGCAGAAATAAATAATTATTCATTATTTATTGGTATTTAATTGGATTTTTGAAGTCGTCAGTTCTAAAAATATTTAAACATCTACATAAATGATGAACAAAGAAAAAAAAAACACAATTTTTGTAATGTCTCCGATAAGGATGTTAATGGACTTTGCGCCGGAGGGGGATCCTGAATGTTGTTCAAATTTATATTGGCGCATACATTAGCTAGCGAAATAGTTTCTGAGGAATTCGTTCGATTTTTGTTTTACATTATTATTTTTTTTTTTTTTTGCTTCGGCTGGTTTTATTACTTTCTTGTTAATTTTGTGAAGATTTAAGGCCTGCTTTCAAATTCCGATGAAGACTTTTTTTTATCTCATATTTTTTTTTCTGTCGTTAACATGGTTTTTCTTTGACCTGATGTGTTTTATGGAGTGTTGATCGAGGGTTTTCCAGTGGCAGAGCGGTGTGTTGTAATCAGAAATTTTCAAATTATTCAATTTGGGAAAATTTGCCATGTACCAAGTGTAATTCTTCTTTGAGTGACATTACGGTCCTGGGTCCTTTCCAACGCACCCCTCTGTAGCTAGAACAATCTCTTGCCATCTGCCTATAATTTCCCTCACTCCCTGATTGAAGTCCTTCTTCACTTGTTTGTGTCATCTAAGACGAAGTCATCCTCTATTGTGATATCGGCTTCAGAGACTCTTCGACTCTGAGTAGTGTTACCCATCCGCTTTAGCCATCTTAAGCCTTGCATCCGAAGACGTTTGACCATAGAGTTCCTTTTTGAATCTTCTCCTCCATATGCCAAACAGGATCAAGACCAAGGACCTCCACACCCGCTTTAAATGACGTTCAAGTCTCTGCGCCATAAACCAGGAGAGGGGTGATCAAGGTCAATGCCAGCTTTTTCCATAAAAACTGGACTTTAAATCAGAAACTCGGTCATCCACTTCTTTTTGAAGCCTTACGTTGCGATCGGAAGAGCCTTCATGTTCTTCTTCATTTGATATCTTTACATTTGCATGTCACTCGGAATGTCTCTACTTGAATTGAACTATGCTCATCCTCGGCGGCTATGGCGTAGTGGGTAATTGGGACGTCTCACACACTGAAGGCCCTAATGAACGAGCTAGACCCTAAAGAAGGAGCTATTCCCTGAGGAACAACCTAGGCTCTGGTGGAAAAAACTAGGCCATCCTGAAGAAGCTGGTCCCTAGTGAACAAACTAGGCTCTTGTGAACGAGCTAGGCACTGAGGAACAAACTGCAATTTGGGGAACAAGCTAGGCCCTGTTGAAGAAGTTTTACCGTGGGGAACAAGCTAGGCCCTGATCCTGGTGAAGAAGCTAGACCCTGGTAATAGAGCTAGGCCCTGGGGAACAAACTACGACCTGATGAGCAAGCTAGGACCTTCTGAAGGTGCTATACCGTGGGGAACAAGCTAGGCCCTGATCCTGGTGAAGAAGCTAGACCCTGGTAATAGAGCTAGGCCCTGGGGAACAAACTACGACCTGATGAGCAAGCTAGGACCTTCTGAAGGTGCTATACCGTGGGGAACAAGCTAGGCCCTGATCCTGGTGAAGAAGCTAGACCCTGATACTGGTGAAGAAGCTAGACCCTGGTAATAGATCTAGGCCGTGGGTAACAATCTAATCTCTAGTGAACGAACTAGGTCATGGGGATCAAGCTAGACCTTTGTTAGTCGTTGATTATAGTGGCATCCATTCATCTTATTCAAAGTTATTAAGCCAGGCTTCTTCTTACAGTATTTTGGGCAAATTCTTTAAACTATAATTTTGGAGCATCCTTAGTGTACACAGCCACTTCAGATTTTTTTTGAAGTTGCTGTCAAGATGTGTAGGATCTCAAATTTAAAGGATTAAATTGGTATCTATCTCTCACCTCCATTAGGCGGACTTTAGCTCAATATATGTTCCTAAACGAAGACTTGCCTTGGCCGGACAAACAATTTTGAACGAGCGCTGTGTAGAGATTTCACAGTAAATGCCACATTTCCAGGTTTACGTAGCAGTCACTAAACATAACCTCCCCCCTGCTTGAATTTGCGGTCTGTGAAGTATTCCAAAATGCATCCGTTTATTTTAACAAGATAGTCACACAAAAATAGTGGTGCACTTAAGCGGGAAATATTGGATACCTTCAATAGCGCACACGCGTCCGTCCTTTACAGATGAAAATTCAAATACCACACACTCAGGTTGTCAGTCAGCCTTAAAAAAAACACGCACCTCACGAGCGTCACTAATTTATCATCAACCTGTCTCTCCAATCGAAAACATCCATTTGCAGCTAAAACATCTTGAATACACATCTATCGCATCTCCTTATCAGAGGTATCTCTTAAGTTCATCGAAACAAACTCTTCGGTTGATTTACTGACATGAAAACCACCCAAACTGGCAAACGCTGACAGAAAACTAAATTTATTGCGTATCCCCGGTCAAATAGATTCAAATTCTCACTCGAAACAGTGGTGAAGAAAAAAAAAACCGCTCCATCGCAGCAAAAGTCTTAAATCACTCACAGTCGCAGCGAATTAAAGCGACAAAAAGTAGCGATCCGTCTTTCTTTTGTCCAAAATAAATATCCTGGCTCTCTACTGTCTCCGCTCCATCATTCATCATCCGCTGGTGCAATTTGTATCTAAATCTCTCATCTAAATTGCATAAATACATTATTTTTCAACCACTGAACTGAACTGAGTTTGCTTGGGTGCTCGTTTGTTTCGCTTGTTGACGCATCTGTGCAGCCAAATTTGGTGTCAACATTTTGCAGAATCACCTGGTCACTCATCCTTTCACGTTCACTTCATAAATCTTCACTAAAACCTCTGCTCCTTGTTTGCAGAGGCACTCTGTTGGAACGTACAATATGAAAAACTCTTCGCTGTCATGGGACTTGGCAGCGAAAAAAAAACAAAAAAAAGCAAAGTGCATGCCCAAAGGCGATTCTAATCAGTCAGCTTGTCATTTGTTTCAATTCTCCATAAATGCATACGTGAAATGCCATTTTTAAACCGAGAAAAATCGACAAAACTGTACGGTTAAGGTGAATAATTTTAGCATTGAGACACGATTGATGTATCTGCACAGCATACTGCTGGCACTGGCTCACCTGTCCACGCTGCTGGTGACCAAGCGCATGTGTTACGCACCATTGTCGGATGTCTGGAACGCACGTCAGTGGGATACGCAAAGAGATAGATCTTTACGTGATAATCCAAAATTGTAGCAAAACCAATTTGTGCACTTTTACAACAATAATCATCATCATCATCGGCAACATCATCATCATCAGCACTGTCGTTGTCATCGTCATGATCGTCATGATCGTCATCATCATTGGCAACATCATGCCGACGTTGTCGTCGTCTGGACCACATTATACACAGGTAGCGTGAACAGAATGCATCGCATGCATTCGTACCTATCTGACTGGGAATCAGAGGTGGAGCAGAGCAGAGTCCACACGGCGCGTTGCATGTGTCGGCAGTGCAAGGGGGGCGGTGGAAGGGGAAATGTGTCATTATTATGGTCAGACGATAAGATAAGCTGTCCTCCTTCGACATGATGTGGCGAGTTCCAAAAAAAAAAAAAAAACTAAATCTGCTGCTCAATACTCTCTGACCGTACTACCTATGCTACGGGCTGTGCAACAGCAACGAGCGACCACGACGACAAGATCAATCATATATGGTTGTCTGAGCATTGAAGTGGCCGTTCGATTTTTACTCTTTTCGAATTTGTTCAAAACTGAAACTCCTTTTCATGGGATCTCGTTTGCGCCCTCCTACTCTGTTGCAATGATGCGCGGCGGCGCGGTGATTCCAACATGATCGTCATCGCCGCGCGATCATCATGAACATCGCCGCCTTCACTTCACAGTCTTATGTCATGCGACATGAGGTCTCTGACAGAGGCAGAGAGGCTTAAGTGATTTTCCTAAAAAAGAATCTCTGCAAAAGAGAATTTTCAACGATGCCGGTGCCAGCAGCACCAACGCCACCACCACCACCAACACCGCCTTCGCCACCGCCACCGCCGTGGCACAAGCACCAAAGAGTACAACTTCACAGGTGGATATAGAGAAGCTCCACGAATAGATAGATAGATGATTACTATCTACGATAGATAGATGGATAGATAGATGGATGGTTGGATGGATTGATGATGGTCAAGTCAGTCAGTCAGACAGTCAGTTTGAAGCTGGCCAGCAATGCCTGCGAGGTATTTTTATTAGGCATTCCTCATAAAAAATCATCTGTCTTGTCGGAGTTTTGAATTGTTATGTGCTGTCGTTTGTTGTTGTTTTTTTTTTGTTTTGTCTTTACAAAACTTCCACAACTGAGAGAAGTGAACGCGCGCACGCACAACTGGTAATAGACGACAAACGACTTCAGTGAGTAGTAGGACTGTCTGCTTGTCATCGTTTGTCGTTGGTTTGGCGAGTGTGCCTTGCCCATTGCGTGAACAAAACACTCTGTTGTGCACAACAGCAATGATGGTGATGATGCTATGCGAAACGAACAAATAATGCATTTAGATGCAGTTAATGAATGTGTTTGCGATTACATGGTGTTGTTATTGAGTTTTGTGTTGTTGTTTTGTTTTATTTTTAATAAATCAGAATTATTTGGCTATAGATACTTTTGTATCTTAAAGATACATTTGTATCTATGATATATAGAAAACTTTAATTGAGGTTTTTACCATATATGGTGCACAATTTTCTTCAAAATCTGTTCTTTTTCTGTTTTTTTCGCTTTTTTTCTTTTTTACAAATCCGATGCTGGGTGGTGATTAAGGCCACATAATGCGTACGCGAAGTGCGTTCGAACTTTTCTAATCTTAACATATAAGTTTAAGTATTTCAGCAGCTTTGATCGTGTCGTGCACACGAGCACACATTTGTGCCTGTATCTACTGGTAGTTGGCGATTTATTTGCTTCCCATTCAGATGGTGGTACGACAGCTAACGACGAGATGATTGAGCTAAAGTGAATGTTGTATGTATCTCGGGGAAGAGTAATTAACAATAGTTCAAGAAGAAGAAAAGCGAGAGAGAGAGGGAGGAAAAAAAGAAAATATTATAGAAAACGTGTTCTCGCGCTTGTTCACTCTTTCCCCGCGGATTTGTTGTGTAACTTATATGGACGGCGATGCTGTTTAGCTGTTGGCGGGTCTGGAGTGACTGTGGTACCACCTTGCAGATACCAATTTTAGAGAAGTACACACATAATACCCTCGCAGCATTACGAATTGCAATGGGTATCTTTTATGTAAGACAGACGTCCGGCAGCGGGGGAGACGAGGTGTTTATTATTTGATTTGATTTGTTGATTAACTTAATCACCTGGCAGTGCATTTTGTAAAGAAATTGTGAGTTCACGTTTGCCAATTGGACGCGTCACATTAGATTTGAAACGATGACAGTTGATGTGTGAATTTGATGTGAAATTAATCTGCTTGGTCCTTCGAGCCGGATCCGCAAACACATCCAACAACTCTGCGCCTTGATTTAAGATCCCATTCACAATGCCTGACACGCATCATTTGCAAACATTTCGCAATGGCGGAAAATTGCCGCACGTAGCCGCCGGCATGCCCCCACGCAGACTTTGCTACCGTCATCAGTCAAAAACCTGCCGGCCAATAATAGTTACAAATATTTGCAATACACACAATTTGAGTGGTAAACAATCTGTACACAGGTGGTAATAACTCCATTCGTGTACCATTCACGCGCACAATTAATGGCGTACGACTGCGCAGAGACATACTTTGTTCTCGTTAGACGGTGGCATGTATCCACTAATTAGTTTTCTAGGAGTTATCTGTTTTTAATTTTCTCCCCGGTGTTAACGCACTCAATCTGCAGCAGTAGCGCAGTCAATTCGATACGCAGTGAGTTTTTCTGCATGGCGGTCGAAGTTAGTTGGATTTTCCATGGAAAACACACTTTAAGACATGTCTTCGCAGATACTTTCGAGACAGATCGGAATGTTTTTTTTTTCTGCCCCATTCCCTCCGCTGATACCGTTAGACGTCGCTGATACACAGACTTCCAGATGACTGATTGTTTCAGTCTGCGGTCGATATGCGAAGGAGATGAAATGCAGGCAAGAGGAATATAAGAAAAAAAAAAAAATCGTGACACAAGCAGACGAACTCGGTTTAGTTCAGTCAACCTGATCTGGTGACTTGGCCTGGTGTAGATGCAGCAGAGACATTGCAGAAGACACATATAGATTGGTACATTGATTTCATCGCATTACAAATGCGGTTTCGGTTGAAATGCGGGTGTTGGATGTGCGCACTCTCTCCCTCTGTCTCTTTCTCGCTCTGATCGCTGGTCTCTGTCTTCGTCATCCTTGTTGAACAACTGGCTACACATCTAGTTTCAGGATCAAGTCAACGTGTGGCGCATGCAGACGCTGTAAATGCTTGAGTTTAGGCCTTGACGTTTAGGAACTTCGCTTTGTCCCTTTCACTCTGCCTAACTCCGTATCTGTGGCTGGTTTTTTGTCTTAGTTCTTGTGGTTCATCGGCAGTGACAGGAGTGCGCTGAATTTTAACCTCAACCACTTCTCCTCGGCAATGAGAAGGAGACCCTCTCAGTTCAGCTTGAGTGTCGAGTGATTAGTGAGACAAAAATAGACGCAACAACTGCTCCGCATTGACTTTATTAGGCCCACATCTGAGTCGTAGGGGCGCTGCACATGTGGGTAAACTGATTGCATTGTAGCAGATGATGCTAGCCCATGCACGGACACAGTCGCATTCAGATTAACGTTAATGTGCCGAGCGCTACATGAGTGCTGAGGTGGATGCATTTTGTTAGCTGGCGAAAACCGCTTTGGTGAGGATACGGATTTTAGCGGTGGTTTGTTTGGCAGGTAATAAAACTGGTAATAGTGGAAGTGTGGGAAACTTGAACAGCTGCGAGTGTTTAAACGCCTTCACTGAGCTACAGACCGCAAGTGGTAGAAATAGAATCTGCTGCTCGATTGATGGGCTAGACAGAAAGGGGTCAGTAGCGGGGAGGTGAAATGAAACACCTGCCAATTTGGAGATGTGATTGTGTAGTTTGATGCGTGGTAGGTGGACGGGGGGGACTTGCATGAAACAATGCAAAGGCATTGGATTGGATTAAGCTTTGAAAGTGCGTCCTTGCAAGAGACTCCCTGAGTGACCTCCTCTACATTCGATTTCATGGTCAAACTCGAAAACAGAAGTTCTTATGTTACAACTCACCACAAGAGGTCATTGCATTCAGCTACCGTTTGCCTGTTGCAAGACTCTCAATCGACAAAGCGATCACAACCATCAGTCCACGCAAAAATTTTCTTCAGAAATCGGGTGAATGAATTCGCCCCGGTCGGTGAAAACCATTAACTGACCCCAACCCATCCGCCACGTTCATTTATTGCTCACTCAGTGTGGAACAATTAACAACTCTTGTTGCCAAAATAGGTGTCGGCGAGGATGAGGAGGATGGAGTAGGGGGAGGAGGAGGAAACACGACAACTTCAAAGCAACGAGATAATTAGATGTTTTGCCTAATATCTTATCTTGTGCGGTGAATTAATCACTTGTAATGAATGAGTAAGCCGGCGGTGTGGTCACAGTACATGTTTCTCTTTTTGTTTCTTTTGTCTGTGCAATTAACATCCCTCCAGGCAAGTTGACCACTTTCAAGAAAAATCATTTGGGGGGGATTTTGTTTTTGTGTGGTTATCTTATCTGCGATACATTTGATTTGAGATAAAATACAAAGTCACCTCGGTTTCTCTCTCAATCTGAGTGCAGATCCTTTCTCGATTCGTGGCCGTGCCTGGAATTCAGTTGTGCAGTGCGTTCCTCTGTTTTGTGTGTGGAAACAATTTCCTTAAGTGTAATTTTATTCAAGTTCTCCATCCTGTGGCGCGCCGCACAACAACCGGGAGCCAGAACCAAAATGAATGCATACATGAGACGTTGGTATGATGACAGGATCGTTTTTGCCTTTTGGGATACTAAATTGACTTTGATCACGCAATCATTTTTATCCTCTACACCTGAGTGCAAAAGCGACCGGGCACACCGAGATAATTACGAGAAAATTACAATCCGAAACATACACATACTTGCTTGCTATGCGGCTCCGCTTGACGCTGGCGGTGGTGGTGATGGTTGTGCTGGTGGTGTTGCGCTTATTGCAAGGCGTGCATGTACAGAGACGAAGAGGACGTTGAAATTGTTCAGGATGTTGTAGGAGCGCCTAACCACAGTCAGCATCTGTCCATCTGTGTTATATCTTCCTCCCGCAACCTCTTAACTAAGCCTGGCAAGTGATATGCGTGTGTGTTCATAGCCCAAGGTTGGTCAAGGCAATGATCACAAGTCGAAGACGATGATGATGCAAAGGAGGGGGGGGGGGGGGGGGGGAGGGGGGTAAGGAAACATGAAGACAGAAAACGCACAACAAAGTTGTGTTCAGGTGCAACATGTATCTAAGACGATTTCTTGTATACCTATCGACATCAAAAATCACTAGGGGATGGGGTGTGAAATGAAAATTTGTATTTCCGCATTCGAATAAAACAGACTCCACCACGCACACGAACCAAACGCATTCTTTCTCTCCGTCTCTGCTGTGGCCTTAGGCAATTAAATTCCAGAGCTACCTTGAAGTACATTTTCTTGGTGTTCTTCTTCTCTCTTGAGAATTGACAACATCAAAACACACACACACACAGCAAACCAAAAACACACAGAGACCAACAAGCGGCAGCCAGCAGCCAGCAGCCTAGAAAGCCCAGCACCACCAATTGGGTAAATGTCTGCCATAAAAGAGCAATTAAGGAAAATAAAAGTGATAAATAACAATAATTATTATTACACTTTCAACATACGTAGTTTAAGCACTTCAACACGATCGTGATATGTGTGCGCTCGTGTGGTTGTGGGGGGTACGCAGCGATGACAACGACGACAGAGGAGCAAACTCTCATACATGGCTCGAGTTGGCTTGGTTGGCTGACTAGCTGGCTGGCTGGCTGGATGGCTAGCAGAGATGACAGTTTCGCCTAAGGAGAGATGTGCAAGGCTGAGGAACACAAACTTAGCAGGTATCTCTGTATCTAGTATGCATCTTGCTGCCTAACTATCTGTCAAAGGTGGCGCGCATTAAGTGAAATTACATGTAGACAAGGTGTTTGTTGGTTTTTCTCGTCTCCTCACTGCCTTCAATGGCCGTGGTTGTGTCGTTATTTGCCTCCACTTTAAGTCGCACCCCCCCCCCCCCCACTCCGTGAACACCCACAAAATGCAACCACAGATGCGAATGTGCATATTATGAAAGATTCAGTGTGTGGGCATGATTATGAGAGAGAGAGAGAGAGAATCCAGTTTGAGGCACAGATTCCGACGACGAGGAAAACGTCTGCGGCTGTTGTTGCCGCTGCGACTGCGAGGCGAAAGGCAGAAGCAGAAGCAGCAGACAGTCCCGAACAAAAAAAAAAAAGGATTAATCACCAGAGAAATTAAAAATAAGAATGAGAAATTACAAGTTGATTATTGGTGGTGGTGCAGGGTAATTTTCAGAATTACATTGTGATTACACCCAACTGAACTGCGGCAACGGCAGCAGCAGCCGTTGAAGCAGAAGCAGCAGCAGCGACGTCGTCGTTGTTGTCAGCGGCAGCCAGTGTGGCTGCCTGGAATTCGTTGTCTGTAGTGGTATTGATGTCGAAGGAGGAGCAGGAACAGCAGAAAAAGAGCTGCCTGCTGCTTCTGTGGCGGATGGTGGTGATGTTTTGATGCAGCTTTGGCGTTATCCTCCTACTTGCATTGGAATTTAATAATTCCCCCATCCGTATACCCCTTGCAATAGTGGAAGGGAATTAGTGATCTCCTTGGTAACAAAACTGTGGCTGCACTTCGTTGCCGTAATGACGAAGATTGCCTGCCCTCAAGTGATGTCTGTACGATGACGAAAAACCTCAAAAAAAGGGGTCTCATAACATTTCGTTGAAAGGAATCAATATCATGGATCCCCCGCCCTTAACTGGTCGCCCCATATCCTCAGCGCAGATCAGTCTAAAGCGTGTGTTCCCCTGATCGGCGGCACCGCATATCTCAGACGTGTCCTCCTTCGCCCTCAAAACTTACAATCTCTCTTTCACGTGGTTTGTACTTTTGTTTTTTGGCAAAAGAAAGCAATTTAGATAGATAGATTGTTATTGCCATTCGTTCGGGCGGCAGAGTGAAGGAAAAAACCCGAAAATTTATTACGTTGATGCTGCGCCTGTGTCGGTGTGTAGTGGCGATGTAGCCCGTCCTCATACGTTTCAAGTGGTGTTCGGTGCGCGCCCATTCGAGCAAGTGGTGATCTTATCAGGATCAAGGGGTACACATGGATACAGCAAATAAATCGTAGTGTACGCGGTGCGGTGAGCATTTTCCCATAATGAACACGCCAACATATATCACAGAAGCCATTAAAACTGTAAAATCTGTCGGATTTTATTATTTTCTGTTTTACTACATACACTTGACACAACCAGAAAGGGAGAGCGGGCATCTTTAAGATGCTTATTTTTATCTCCTCTGTGTGTGTGGGTTTTTTTTTTTGGCTTTAGTGCGAAATTCGCATCTTTTTGGATTCTGCGTTTTGGGGTTTGAGATGCTGTTGAAATGTGCTCGTTAGTTTGTTGAAAGAAAAAAATGTATTTCCACTTGTGCATGGACTTGATAAGAATCAGCTGAAGATGATAAATGGTGGCCAGATGTAGTGGCATATTTTTGTCGTGAATTATTTCGGGTCTAGGACATTTGAAAATAGAAAGTTTTGGGTAGGTGGGTGAATGAGAGAAAGGAATTTATTGACTGTGAGCAGGGTGAAATGATTTGCTTTTATGTTAACATCATTTGGAGCAGTTTCTGAGTAAAGGAAGGCTGCTATCTTTAACTTGTGCATCCTGTCGGAGAGTTAATTTTCTTTTAAAATTGTTTTAAGAGACGGGCGTTTGCCAACTTTCAACTGTTTCCTGCAGAATCAAAATCACAAATTTTTCGAATTGAATGGGACCTTCTGATCTGATCTCAGAGCGATTACATAAAACGGTCTATCGATGTGAGAGTCACACAAATTTTCAATATAATGATGTACTGCCACATCAATGTGGTCGCGATCACTACAACCACAGCGGAGATCATTACTAGATGAAGGAGTTTTTCACGTTTAGTGATCTTGATTGATCACTCCCTTCAGCATATGATCATTTGGCAGGATGAGTATGTTTCCTTTCACTGATGTTGTTCTGTGTCGAACGCCCTCTTTACCACGATCACTTGGTGGAATGATCAAGACGCTGTTGTTCTTTATAATCCTTCAGATCAATAAGAGACTGAAAATTTGAGGATTTTCTGAGAAGGTTCTATTTTTCTGATCCGATCACTCAAAGGATCATAGTTTTGTACAATGTTAGTTGAAAATTGTTCTTTTTCTAAAAATTTAGTCAGACGTTAGCTCTTTTTGGCAGTCTCGAAAGATGAAGACATTGTAAAGTGGCGGAATTTTTGAACGTTTTTGACAAATTTCTGAATGTGATCGCTACAAATCTGACCACAAATTTTGTTTCTAAAATTACTTCTGATACAATGGAAGCTTTGAATACCCAAATTTCCATCAATTTATGAGGAAACGGCTCCCATCACACTAGAGAAACGACGATCGTGACGACGAGATGGTGATCGTTGGTTGCGCGGTGCCGTTAATAACATTCAACACGATTTCACAGTGATCCATATTATCTTAGGATGAAACTCAGGAATTCACAGACCCCAAAATGTCCCATTAAACACAAGGTGACACGAAAATAAATGATCTTTAGATGAATGCCGATCACCAAAAAGGGGAAACGATCACCTTAAACCTGTGCAAATCTCACCAAAGGACGTGCCTTTCTTCCGTTTTTTCTGCTTTAAGTACTTCATTTTGACATCTAGATTCTCTGCAGACTTGTCAGGGCATCTCTGTTAAAGAATTGAACCTGTCAACCACTGAATACTTTCGAACTCTTCTCTGAATTTTGAGTGTTTTCCCAATCCACTACAAATTCCATCAAAAAATCGTGAACTATAGTCATGTCTTCTGATGAATTTGTAAATTTCTCCTCTACCTGTGAAAAGTTGAAAAAATTGAATTTCCATTTAAGATCACATGTCTCGACACGACTTGAACTCGCCAGCACTGAGTTCATTGCCAATTTGCTGACATATAAAACTCAGTCATCTCTCACAACCTTGACACGCAGTCTCGTACCATATGACCCCCTATTGCCACACATACGGCAGACGGGCAATCTTTTTGATATCATTAACACCGCCGTACTAATCGAAAACCGCCTATAAAGTCATTCGAAACACATCTCTCACTTAATTGAGTGTGAATTGCGGCGAATTTGGATTATTGCTGTAAATTCTCATTCAAATCGACATCCCAGATACAGGCTGACACCCTCAGATACACGGCAGATACCGGCCAGGGCACATCAGAATTATGCATTTTTCATGCGTGTCACTCCCTCTGCGCGCGGACATTTTATTGCCCCGCACACACATGCGGTGCACGCTCATGATTTATCCATATTTGTCCGCGCAAATGATGTACGGGAATGCAAAGGAGTCACCTCTGGCTCTCAAGGCTGCCTCTTCCAGCTGGAGGAGAGTGGCGTGGCGTTTTTTTTCCCCATTTTTTTCTGCTCAGTCTTTTTTTTGCGTTGGTCGTTTGCTGTCTGCCCCAAGTCTGTTTATTCTGATACGAGGTTTTTGTATTTTTTTGCCTGCTTGTCCCTGTGTGTGCTAAGTCTCCCACACTGTCTGCTTGAGTAGCGTCGCCTGCGAGCACTGTGAAGTGGGTTGTTTATCAACGATACCCTCTCATCATCAAAAGACGACAACGTCGCCAGCGATGAGGATGAGGACGCCGAAGACGAAGACGATGACAACGGCGACAGCGACATGACACCCATCAATCGACAGCACGTTGGGGTATGTAATCAAACAATCACCGAGGTGCCAACGGCGGTGGCCAACCCCTTTAGCAAACATGCTCACACAGACTCGGTAGCAAAGCCGCCGCCACCGCCACCGCTGACGTTGTCATCAGCTAGCACGACAAAAGGCGAGTGTTTCTCATGTCTCCATAAAATGGCAGTTAAATGTCCACCATTTCGATTTCTTTCGAATCAACTGACCGAGAGACAGTTTCAGCACCAACCTCCACTGCCGGCGCTGCGAAGCACAACAAAAAAAAAAAAAAGCACCGCGAGACGACGACGAACAAAAAAATGAATAAACATCCAGCCAGTCACAACCCAAAGAGCGGGCGATGAATGGTCTGGCTATTTGTTTAAAATCAGTTTTTTTTTCTTCTCTCTTTTGCTTTGTCGCGTTTGGTTGTTGATGTATTTATCTTTTCAATTAATTCCGCCAATTCGTACCACCACTCCAAAATGCCCGCTCTAGGCAGGGGTGGGGAGGAGGCGGCTCGTTCCACACGGGAGAAACGACGATCGCGACGACGCGGCGGTGATCGTTGGCTGCGGCGGCGGTGCTGTTATTAATATTCAACACGACTTCACTGTGATCCATAGTATCTGGCGATCGTTGTTGGCAGTGGCGGTTATAGCGCATAGCGAATGGCCGCCTCGACAAATACACCCACAGTTAGCGGATTGGATAAATAGCTGGGTTGGCCAATAGTAGGAGACTTTGTCTCTTTGCGTGTCTGAATGGGGATCCACACAATGATACACAGCGCCGCGTGTGGAGGGTGATCTCTTGAGCTTTGAGCTTTCGACGATCGGCTCAATTTTCATATACACCTTGACAGCGTAAGTACGTGTGATTTGAATTAAGATTGCATGATTGGAATTGATAGTTAAAGTATCTTGGGCAATTAGCGGCGATTATATCTTTATTTCGTTAGTGGCGTTTTTTTTTCGTTCGTTTTGTTGTCGTAACGCAAATCTTTGGCAATTAGGCGCTGACCCTTGAAGGAAATTGGTTTCTCAGTTCGTGGTAAGTAGAGTGTTAACTAGTGTTTGTCTTTTGGAATGGAACTGTGTGGAGAGGTTAATTGGTTTTGATTAAAATTTGGTTTTAGTGTCATCTGGTGGTCAATGCTTTTGCAATTCGACTGTGGTTGGGAAATATTCTGCTGGAAGTATGTCTCTGTGAAGATCGGTACGCGATGGCTAGCAGTGGCGTTGGTTTTTATGAAGGACATGCTGTTTCTTGATGATCAACATTGACACACAAAAGTGGCTTTAACTTCGAGCTTTTACCAGGAACACGGTGATTGAAGAATTTAAATATCTACGATCAGGCTGTCAAAGGATTGTCTATCTTAAATCGTGACTCCATTCATTTGTTCACGATCTTCGGCAGCTGGTTCTATAAAGAACATAAGGTCATGAAGGTTTCTGGTGGGGTATTCTTGATAAATTTTGACGCGATCCCGTCGACCAGAGGGTAGATTGACAGATGAGAAGATCAAGGGTTGAAAAAGTTCGCAATTTACTACGCCACGATCACTTTTTAAAAATTCAATTTAATGGATGGATCAGTCAAACTTAACGCCTTTCTTCTTCTTCTTCTTGTGGCGCCACAGTCCGGGGTGGACCTGGGCGTCAACCAACATGCCTCTCCTTAACGTAAAGGCGTTGAGTGAAAATTAATCCAGAAAGTGGTATTAGAACGTAGTTTTGAAAGTGTTCATGTTATAAGTTTAGAAGAAGAAAAAAAGAAGGATTGTCCTTAACGTCATCATTAGGATCACGGTGTGCTTTTGAGGGTCTAAATCTAGAGATGAGGTGGTGTGATCTTCTTAACTCGGTTGTACTTCAAACCCCTAAAGATCACATCACAATAAAGTCAAGAGGAGACATTGAATTCAAAATGACTCTTATAGTGGCGCCCAATGACAGACCTATTTTCGATAGGTCTTGTTCGGATGGAGCCCAACGATCTGATCATCTGAAAATTCGTCCACTTGCCGTCATTAAGATGGAGTTTTGAAAGTGTTTACGTGATGATAAAAAAACGATCGTCCTTGAAGGGATCCTAACGATCACAGTGTGCTGTAGTTATAATTTCTGATTGAGTTCTATTCCAAGTTCGATTACACTCAAAGCCACTGACAGATCACACCGCTTAAGAGTTAATAGGGAACATGAAATGAGGAGCTAGCCGTACATATGTAAATTGGCGCCCAACGATAGACCAATTTTCAGTAGGTCTCCTTTCGATGACACCCAACAATCTAATTTTAATAGATTTCCCCACATATAGCTCAACCTCGGTCTAACTTCCCAAATATCAAACGTCACTCATGTCTCACATCATAAATATGTGGAGTCCCACCCCACCGGGCATCCCACCCATGACATATTGCCTCTCAACAGATACTTAGCTACCGATTCCAATAAATCATGTTAATTTCATCGAGGGGCATTTGCAAACACACCCCCCAGAGGCCACCTTCACGCCGTGGCCCACCTTCCGTCGTCTGCCTGCAGGACGATAAGTACCTTGGGGAAAAAAAACATGGAAAATCACGCGATTTTTTTTTTCTGCGTTGACTCTGCACTCTCTCGCGGACTCCCTCAAGTGAAAATTTACTGCCGCGAGACAGTCATAAATTGTTTCCACTTTTTTTTTGCGCTGCAGGTTGATGTGTGTATGTGTGTGTGTGTGTACTTTTTGTAGTCTGTATCCGCTTGTTTCCTTCAACGTTTGCTTGTGTAACTTGACATAGTTGTCAGCGTGCAATGTATAATTACCGCCAATTAAGATAATGAATTGCATCCCCACACATCCCCGCGGCTCGACGTCGACGTCGACGACTGCTCAGCATGGGGCGATATACGAGCGCATGGTCTCGGTCAGTTCAACCCCCACGCCAACGCCGCCAGCGCCCAATTTAATGCGGTGCAGAAGAAGAAGCGGGCCTCGCAAAAATTTACGAGCACTGTGTGAATATTTTCCCATAGTTAACCTTCCTTTATTTATTTTGGCGTCTCCCCGTTTTAAACATTAAACCCTTAAAATGAAAAAAAAAAAAAAACGAAACGAAATGAATAGCCTCGGAAAAAAAGGGAACCCAAAAATTAACACGCCGGGTAGACGAGGAAGTTTTTAATTGTGTACGCGCCTTTTCTACAGTAACAAGGACACGGCATGCTCCACATCGACGTCGGACCACAGTCCACATACATATGTAGGTTCAGGGTGGTTTGTGTGTGTGTGTGTATATCGCATTGCCTTACTGCCCAGTCATTTCCGTTGTCATCAACGCTGGGTTGAGCGCAAATACACACATAAACAGGGCAAGCCAGCCAGGAAACTACCGGGTCAGGTCACACAGGGCGCACGGAACTCCGTCGAGTTGAGGGTGGTTATGGTCTGTCATGAGCGGGGGGCGGTGCCTGGGAAGGGGGATTTCATATGTTTAACTTTGGCTTCTCGTTTTTTTTTTCTGTTTTGTCGTCTTCCTTTCATTCGTGTTGCCACATACCAGCGCATACATCAAGGATAAGCGCATTGCAGCAGAAACCAACCGTGCATAGACAGGGAGCAGTGCGACGAGGGTGGATGTGGGGGGGGGGAGAGGAACGAGATGGCAGTTTTATGAACCGTCCTTCTCGTCTTGTTTCCATCTTTCCTGGCGCGGCACATGGCGATTGGGGGCCCCACCAACCCATTCGGCCCTCTGGCATGCCTCTTAAATATCTTGTTCGCCGCTTGGCTGTGTGCGGGATGGTTGGTTGGCTGGCTGGCTTGGCTCACTGGTCATCTTTTGTGCCAGTGGGGGAGAGTGCAATAAAATTAACAACAAACATGAGTAACAAAAGCGTAAGCAATAAATAAGCACAGTGTGGAGTCCAGCCCGAGTCCACCCCGCCTGTTCTGTGAATCGATCTTTCTCGCTTCTCCTTGTCATCGTTCTGTTCTTTCTTTTTGTCTGTGCTCCTCTCTAAATCCATCTCCAGTCGTGGAATGGTGGAAAGTTAACACAAAAATCCTTTTCTGAAAAGTAAATAGATTTCCAAGAAAGCTGCGACTAAAATTCCAACTGGGCAGAGATGCAGTCATACCGGAACTACCAACAGACCAAAAAAGACGAAGTGGCCAACAGAAAAAAAAAGAAAAGAAAATCATCACTGAACAAGCGCACAGATATCCCGCCATCTCGCTGGGGGATGAAATGCAATAAATTTGCGCCCCATAAAACCGAAAACTATCTTCTGCCGTGCAGCCGCCTCTGGTGTGCGGTATTCGTGGCGATGGTCATGGTGGCCGTGGTGATGGCGCTGCTGATAGTGGGACTGGGGGTGCACGGCGACGGTTTATCCTTGTGCGCACTGAGGCAAAAGTAAATTTATTGGCGAAATTTTACGCTAGCGCTTCTTTTGACCAATTCCCAAGCACATGCAAGCACCAGGGCGCCCGAGAAAGAGAGAGAAACTCCACCGACCCTTGACTGCAGCTGTAATTCACTGGACCACGAGTGGCCAAAACGATTGTGCAATATCCGCACAGATGTGTGCATGTGTTGGTGAGGAGTCCCTGTCCGATGGTAGATTAAGCTCAACCTGAAAAACGACTGCCACCCCCCTCTCCCCCCCGACTAGGAGAAGTTTAAAATTAGTTCTGCCCCTCTTTTGTTGATGATTAATTTTCTTCATTTCCAAATTGGAGTGTCAAGCGGAAAAGCTCATGTTCTCCCTTGTTTCTTTTCAGATCTCTGCTGCACTCGCCAAATGTGATCGGTGAATGCGCGCGCACAACCGGAACTTTTTGCGGCCCGTAAACGACGACGTCGAACACCTCAGCACTCGCTATTCTACCTAGAATCAACACAAACTCGACCTAATGACTATGGCAGAAGGTACTGACCCCATGGGGCATCATAGTACTTCGCATCACCATCACAATCATCATTACAATCACTATCATCATCATCGATTGCAGCAGCAGCATCAGCTGCAACAGCAACAGCAACAACAGCAGCATCAGCAGGAGTTACACACAATGGCCGCCCTCTCGGTGGCGAATCAGAGTCTGCAGTCATCATCGACAACGTTGGCGAACAGCAACAGCAACAACAATAACAATCAGCCGTTTGTGACGAATAACAACATGCCGTGGAAGCAGCGGAAGCGGAAACGTCTATCTGCACTTTTGGACAAGCTTCACAACAACAACGCTGCAAGTCATTTGAACAATAACAACAATGATAGCAGTAGCAACAACAACAATAACAGCAACAGTAACAACAACAATAACAACATCGACGAAGACGGTTACATGGCGAAGCGTTCGAGCAGCGGCGAGGAGGAGGACTCCGGGGAGGATCTGTCCAATTCGGAAAGCCCACGAATCAGTGTCAGTCCACTGCAGCTGGCCGAGGTGAACGACGTGGACAATCAGCTACGAGTTGACATAAAGACTGAGCAACTGCCAAGCCCGTACGATAGGTATTTCCCGATTCCATCGCCGCTCTTTGGCTACTATTTGCACACGAAATATCTGAACGAGGTTTTTCGGTGTCGTAACGATCTCTATGCGGGAAGCGCAGCGCCGTCCACGCCCAATTCGCAGCAGGACTCGCCGCCGCAGAAAACGTCTGCGGGACATCAGGATCATCCGCCGCCGCCACCAACCGCAGCCACAACGCCGCCCATTCCGTCGCCACGAAGTGATAGCCGTCAGAGTCCAAAGCAGCAGCAGCAACAGTCGCAGTCACATAAGCAGTCGCAAAAGCAGTCGCAATCACAGTCAAAGCAGAATAAGCAAGAAATGCCACCGCCGCAGGAGCGTCCACTTGATCTCTCGACAAGGGGTAAGAAACTTTATACCCCGCCGTCGTCACTGCCACTGCCTCCGCCCTCGTCCATGATGATGCCGCCCAGTCCGCACGCGCACTATCCCATGCCACCGCATCCAGGAATGATCAAGTGCGAGATCCCCAGCGGTGCGGCAGCACCACCCACCCTGCACCTGCAGTATGGTGGGCCCGTCGGAGTACCTGTTGTGAAGGGTGACGTTGCATCACCCACCACCAAGGAGTCTGTCGCATGCCGTTACAATCTCGACGTTTCGCCGGTGGTTGAAGAAATGCCACCGGGATCCGATGTCGCGTACGTATGCCCAGTCTGCGGTCAGATGTTCTCGCTGCATGACCGTCTGGCCAAGCACATGGCGTCGCGTCACAAATCTCGCAATCCCTCCACGGACATAGCAAAAGCCTATTGCTGCGAAGTGTGTAATCGGTCCTTTGCTCGCTCCGACATGCTGACGCGTCACATGAGACTGCATACGGGCGTCAAGCCATACACGTGTAAAGTCTGCGGCCAAGTCTTCTCGCGCTCCGATCATCTCTCGACACATCAGCGAACGCACACCGGCGAGAAACCATACAAGTGCCCACAGTGTCCGTACGCGGCGTGCCGCCGTGACATGATCACCCGCCACATGCGCACCCACACCAGATATGAGGCTCAACAGCGTGGCACTAACAACAACAACAACAATAACCATGGCGGCAGTCTAATGGATTCACCGATTCTGACAGACGTCAAAATGAACATCCCGCTGCTGGTGAAGAGCGAAAGCGATCTCGCCAAGGGTCACAAGTCGTCGTCGGCCCTGCAACTGGCCGGCTTGGGTATGCCATTGGTTGTCAAGACGGAGAGTGCTTAGAATTTTTAAGAGTAGATCTGAGTTGTTACCGTGAATTATTTTTTTTTTGATTGTTTTCGACAAATGTCACCGCTGCCGGTGACTGTTGCACGCAACTGTCTCTCCTATGGAGAGATGTTTTGTTGTTGTTTGATTGTTTTTCTTTTCTCCTGATAATCATGATATTTTCAATTGTTTGTTTTTGATCCCTGAGATTCCTAATGAGATTAGTATCTAAGTTCGTAGAGAGTAGAGTAATATAAATATATTTTCTTACATGGCCAGAGACAGCCGAAGGCTGCCACTGACAGGTCAGCAACGGTATGGTCACTTGTTGAAGCGAGAAATTTCGACAAAAACAAACAAAAAACAAAAAACCAACTCTTGAGTATACACACACACAAATATGAAAGAGTCAGAAGATTAGCCAACGGCACCCGTTGAAGGTAATCTCTGCAAAGACTGAGGATAAATATTATTTTTTATTTTATTTTTAACATTTTTGTTTTTGCGCTTTGCATGCATACTTGCAAATGCGAAATATGAATACAGTACTATAATTTTAATTTTAAGACAAACACACACACACACACACATACAGACACAACACCCAGGCGAATTCGTAAATCTCCTCGAAACAAAACACACACCGCATGAAAATGGGCCAGAACTCTGGTGTCCTCAAAAAACGTGCTTTCTAGCATTTAATTGTAATGATCCTCCATCCCACCCCCAAAAAACTGACATTCCTTGCTAAGGCTTCTAATGGCAAACAAAAAAATTAAAAAAAAAATATTTATTTATTTATCTCCACGCATGTATCTCCATTAAGTCATAAGCTTAAACGTAGACACGTTTAAGAACCAAAACTAAAAGACATAAACCCCCGGAGCGGTGAAGAGCTCCAGTCCCCAACTAGCATTCCCTTAAAAATTCAATTCAACAAAAAAAAAAAAAAAACAAAAAAAACATGTATAATCTTAAAACGAAGGTTGTGAATCCTTAGCGTGTAGTAGCACAAATTATTTAAAAGAATGTAATAAAATTAACACAAAACACAATACACAGTTATACCGCATTAACTATTACCAACTAAAATTTAACAAACACATCTTTTTAAGTTCAGCTGTTTTCTCCTTATTTATACTTAATTTTAATTTAAATAAACAATTCACAAGAAAACAACAAAAACAAAAAACAAATCTTTTGATTTCAAAATTTGACTCCCACTCATTCATAAAATGAATTAAAAAAAATTTATAACCTATTTTTTTCTTAAGAAAAAAGCAACAAATTGTTAAAGTCCCTTATATTAAAAAAAAAATTAAATTTTTGTTTTATTTATAAAGAAAAAAAAACACACACGTTTGAAGCCAGTTAAGTTTTCATTGTTTTGTTAAGAGTTTCGTTTTTTTTTTTTTTTATCTTTTCCTCAACGCATGATGATATTTGTTAACTTTGAATTGTAAGAAGATGAAACAAGCGAAGAAAGAAAGAAAAAAAAAACACAATTGTTTGCTTTTAAGTATTTAATTTATTTATTATTTTTTATTTCTTGTTTTATAACTATTTATACACTAAGAATGAAAGAATTATGTGAATTATGAGCATTTCTAAAGTGTGACAGTGGAATTTTGAGTTCTCTTCCCTCGTTGTTCTTTCGATTTTTTTTTTACTTTATTTCTTGTAATTTGTAAGTTTGTTCATAACGGTATTAAGTTATTATTTAATTTTTTAACTATAGTGATTAATTTAAAATGCAAAATTGAACAAAGCAGAAAATAAAAGACAAACTATGTTTTTTTTTTTGGTTATGATTAGTTATTAATGAATTATTATTATATTTTTCAAATAAATACTGGAATCTTTTTTTATTAAAAAAAAACAAAACAATTTAAACTTTTGCGTTATTATTTGAATTTATTTTTGATTTCAGCTTGTTGTTATTGTTTTTTGTTTCACTTGGTTGAATTTTCTGTTTCCTTTTGAGTTCTCAATTGAATTTAAAAATTTCAGTTTTTAAGTTTTTTCTTTCCAAAAAAACATGAAATCTCCATTGTATGCCTGTCACACTCTCTATAGCTCCGAACTTCTAGATAAAACCTGGCGATCTTTCGACTTTGTATTTCATAGTAAAAAAATTCTACTTTTGCTGTCGTACACTGTGTACAAATGAGGAGAACACAATGCATTGCGTTGCTTGTCATTAGATTTTTTTTGGATTTCAGTGGATTTTTATTTATTCATACGTTGCTTGTCATTTTACTGAGACTGTGTCAATTTTCTCTCTAAAAACTGATGTCACTCTCATTCTTTCCTGCGCACTCCCACGCACAAGCCAGGGAGAGGGCTCTATTACACAATTGCCTCTTAAGCCCAAAAAAGCAGCGATTGGCAAGAGTGATTCTGCGTTTGCCACATTCGTTTCAATGTCAGCACAGGCTTCATTGACAGCTCACTGTGATCACATCAATGTCGTCCGCGTAGGCAAGCAGTTGAAGGGACTTTTGAAATATCGTGTTTCGTGAATTTCGTGATCAAGAAATTATCTCGAAAATGATGCTGAAAAAGTTACATGACATCTCGTCGTCTAGTCTAAAGTCTGTTTTGACATTGAAGGTCTGGGTGAGATCGTTATGGACCTTGAAAAGGCAGCGAAAGTGCTCGCTGTGCATACTTCACAGTTTGGGGAGTTTCTCAGACATGACACGGTATAGCTCGTCCCTGTGCACGCAGTCACATGCAGCCTTGTTCTCGACGAATTTTTAAATATTGTCGAATTGTACCTGTACCTCTTGAGTCTTGTCTACCCCAGTGTGGAATTCTGACCTCATGTGGACTTCCGTGGTCTGTAATCCTAGTGATACCTACCTGATCTATCAAATAGTTTTCGAATGCATTCAGGATCTTGTATGCTGTGTTAAGGAGACTGATCCCGCGTTAGCTGCCGTATTCTAATCTGTTTCATTTCTTGTGAACGAAGCGAATGACACTGAGATTCTACTAGTCAGGCATACTCGCCTTTGACCATATCTTAAAGAGTTGGTGCGTGCGGTTGAGATCAGACAGTTGGAGATGATCATCGCAGATCTTTGCCACCTGTCTGATAGCTTGGTTCGACTTTGGTCTCGATATCTTGGCCTCGTCTAAATCTGGGAGAGTAAATTCTTGCCCATCGTCGTTCGATTTGAGAGGGCAACTCTGCCTGACAGTGGTATTTGTTATCATGAATCAATACGAACCGCAATGCAATCATGCACTTTCAACCCTGCAACGAAGTCTGCATTTACAGGCCGCGATAAGAAGGAGAAGTGATTGTGCTCGATGTGAGTCCTGTGGGGGAAAGTGTACGTATTTCAATATTAGAACAGATTCGAGAGGTGCGGTGACATCTGTGGTTGTGGCCGTGGTATACAGTCGCTCTATTTTAATCTCGACTTCCTATGTTCAGTTCACGTCAAAGTCCCAGGTTCGACTTCCGGACGGAACACCTCGCATTTTTCCACGGTACCATCTCCTTCAAGTTGTTGTCTATGAAAACCTTCTCAAATCTCGACTTCGGGGTCGGCCAAAACTGTTGGTCCCTTCTACTCGTGACAGAACAATTAAATACATACTTTATTTGAAGGACTTTGCCCTTCTCTGGTCGAAAACTCCTGAAAAAGTCGAAAAATTCGGCCAAAACCGGAGCATGAGCGGCAGGATCAGTTATCAGGCACTTGAGAAAACCAAAAGGAAAACTTGACCTTCTCGCTTGGCGAAGTTTTCGAAAGCTGAAGACAATTAGAACAGACTGATGTAACATCACAGATTGATGAAATAAAAAGTGTGAAAGTGAACGAGAAGGGACCCTTTTGCGTTTCCTTCACTTCTTATACGAGACTAACAGTCAAAAGACTAAACTTAGTCTAAATTACGATAAACTCATTCTGATGACCACAATAACTTCTTTTGTTGGGTGCAATGCCTTAGTGGCAAAATTCGTCGATTCGCACTCCAAAGGTTCCAGGTTTGATTCGTACACTATGCATCTAAGTACCACCTTCTTAGAGTTGGCTACAACACTCAAAGGCTTTCGATTATCAAAGAAAACCTCCTTCAATGTTGCCATCAACTCGTTACACACAGTAGCACACACAACACGAGTAGTAACTGAAGAAGCTTGACCGTGGTCCCTCGGGAACTGTAGTGCCAGTCAATTATTAGTATTATACCCATATAAATATATCGTTTATTTAAAGAGCGTATCTTTTTTGTTTAAATGTGAAAACGAAACCTTCAATGCGTGAGTGAAACTCACATGTTCCCACTTTGTTCAGATTTAATTTTATTATATCTATTAGGTTTGCCCATACATCTCAAGCGAAAATTGTCTTTTAAATGCACTCTGCTGCTCTGTGGTTAACACACTAAATACTGGATTAGTTTGTATGTGGGAACTAGTTTCTGGTCCTTTGGCTAAAGCTGTTTTGGCAGACTAGCATCGATTTCTAATGCCGATTCCTAGTCTGATTTTCACCAGTTTTTCATTTGCGAAGTGCACACTTGTTGCCTCCTTACTTGCCTGCAACTCTGAGTTGACAAGCTCTTTACACTGCGGTTGGTACTGTCTTCATTTACAAGGTATCGATATCGAGGTAGACGAAGTCCTTGATCAGCTCGAAATTCTGGCTGTTCATTGTGACGTTCTATGCAAGATGTTGAGGTTTTACGTCCTTCTTGCTGACAGTTGTCTACCGCAAGGTCCATTTTGGGAGGTTCCAACCACAAGTCTCTCATAGACAAACAGTTTCACTGACCTGCAGAACTTCTAGTGCCAACTTCGGGGGTCACTAAAGGCCTCCAGGGGTAGTGGCGACCCAATTTTACGATATGCCGTCAACTACAGAAGGCATTACAGACTTTATCTGTTTTTAGTTTGACTTCGTGCCCAGACTGCTGTGCCTTGTGACGCATCAGTCTCTTTTGCATAGTTTCACGCTTAAGGCTGATCACCATAAACACTGTCACAGACTAGCGATTGCCTTCACTGCGTCATTACTAATTGTCTTTGGCATTAATATAGCGAAAGGCCAGTTGTGAAGACTGGTCGAGGCGACTGGTTCGCGAAAAGAATGCAGTGCGACGAACGTTTCCTAGGATCCACTGGCCGCGAGCCAAGGTGACTCCTTTTTTTTTTGATTTCGAATTAAATCAATCGGTGAGAAGTCTGGTCCAGTTCGACAGGGCTCTTGTTAATTCAAAAATCGATTTCTCTCATAGATTCTCTGTCAAAGCTGTCGCTGAACTCATTTGTAATCCCATCAGAAATACATATGTATGGCCGATTCTGGTTTCGAGCTGTCCGCCTCATAATTCAGCTGGAGCCCGCACGGAGAGGAGAGCATCTGGATTGGGTCTTGGGCGAGGACACGTGCCAAGGCGCGCTGTTATCGACATGATTGCGTGTGGATGAGGGGAACAATAACACAAGTAGTAAATTAATTACAACACCATCTGAAGTGGGGAGATCAAAGTTGTTCGTGTTCAGAGATACGCCGATGCGCAGATACAATCTCTCGCCACCCACCGGTCCGGTGGGCCATTAGCGGAATAATGTTCGAATCTAAATTGCCAATCATAATCGAATAAATTGTCGTTAGATAAACTTTATGAATAAATTCGTATGCCTCCGGTACAGGTAATTAACCCCGGTGAAGCGGTGCCGTTTGGCCAGTGCCTAATGAATATTCACGAGCAGCCCGGTCTGGCGGGCGGCGCGTGCGTTCGACTCATCCATGGTCGGGCTTGGGGCCTGGGCTTGCGTGTATCAAGAAATGGCAAGGCATCGGTTTGGGCCATTGCCAGCATGTCAGCAGCTCGATTTGTGGCCGAGAGACACTGCCATTCATTTCTTGTGATGTCGACTGGTGGTAGATTTGATGTGAGACCTCCGATGGTTATCTGGTGTCGTACAACATCTTAACGACTTAATTTGGATTTATAGGCAATTTGCGATTCGTCGTGGTAGCACCATGTCTCGTGGACTGTGTTTGCTCGGTGCTCGGTTTTTCGGCCAGGCCGGGAGGGAGGTTGATGTTTGAATGATCTTCTGCGATCGTTCAGTTTGGAAAGCGCTAAGGACGGGCATGGATGCTTCGTGCGAGGGACGATTTGATGGATTCAGATGGGCTCGGAAAAGCACCTTCCGCATAATCACCATCTATTCGCGAACTTTTCTGCTCAACAGAGTTCATGGAGAGTTTAAGGCAACAGTGCCCTGTAAGCAGCAGATGCGTCTCTATCCTGTGTTTCCTAAGAGACTTGGATAGAGGTTATTGCCTGTAATAGGGTCTACTTGAGCTTCATTTAAATTACTATCTTCAAGAACCCAGGCAGATTCTTCATGAGGGGCGGTGAACTCAAAACTCACCGAAATCATGTGTTTATCCTCAAACTGCACTTGCATTGTGTCTTTGACCTGGCTTTCTTAAAGGCTGCTGACTCCACACCAAGATACACTGGCTTGTAGAAGGGCAAATCTTCCTTAACCACAGACAGGTCAATCGAGCACTGCCCCCTCACACCAACCCACAGATCACCGCTAATTCAGAATTATGTCCATCCATTCGCAATGTCATGCAGACCTCCGTCGCTTATCACGCTCAATTAATGCGCGGCAATTAAAAGCGCTTAAGCGTCTGCAATCAGTCACCCGACTTCCATGTTCGCACTTGTGGAACACTTGTGGCCGATTAGTAACTGCCGACTGGCAGGCGGCATGGCGGCGGCGGGAGAATGCACTTGTGGGTCGCTGTCATCAATTGTCATCGTTGTCGCTTTGGCATTCGCATGTCACTTGGCTCCCGCTGCCACGTCGTGTTGCCCCCAAAAACCTGCCCAGACAAAGGAG
Organism: Eristalinus sepulchralis; assembly: GCA_944738645.1. NCBI lineage: Eukaryota > Metazoa > Arthropoda > Insecta > Diptera > Syrphidae > Eristalinus > Eristalinus sepulchralis. The sequence continues at coordinate 29,561,045 of OX122885.1, read as the reverse complement.
TTGCTGCAACACGCCAGCGTACATCATCGTGCGCGCCCTTTGATTTGTCGCCCAACCACCACAATAGCGCAGGCCAAGCAGCCAAGCGGTAGCAGCGGTCATTTGTCATCCGCGATACACAAATCATCCTGCCAACGCGGTGGGGATGTGCTGTCTCTTCCAAAGCGAATTAATTTATTTACCGAGATTTTAGCAAACGAGGATTTCTATGACGACGCGGGCGGGTGCGGTGAAAGGCAATGCGCGACGCGCGTCGCGGCGATGACAATACCACCGGCGACCGACCCCCAATTTAGATCGCTGGCTGGCGATAAGCACTGAAAGCGATCACCCCCTCAGAGCCGGGTGCGCCCACCCCCGAGATGTGGCACATCGACAATCGAGATCTCGGGCCATATTGCTTGCGACTGGCTGCCAGAAGCAGTTGATGGAGGAGAGCTTCCCTGGTTTATTGTGTCTCGCTGGGAAACGAGATTACCTCGTGCCATCGCCACTTGTCTTCCTCGTCCTTGCCGGTGCTGCGCGGTTGTCTGTCGGTTGGCCGGTCGGCCGATGGGAAGGCGGAAGGGTGAGCCGCAGAGAGCGCACAAAATAAATGGAGGAGCACTATGGGTTCTTCGCCCATTGTTGTCGACCGTTCATTGTGTAAGCGGCATGATGCATTCTGCAACAAAGCATGATGTATGCTGCAGCACGGGTACGCAGGCAAATGAATTAGCTAGTGAGTGGCGGCGAGTGTCTTGGTCGTCGCCTTTCTCGGCGTTTTTGGGGAGGAGATGCACGAATGATTAATGGAGTTCGGCCGGGACCTCCGCAATTAGTTGCGGTGTTTTGAAAGATATTTAAATCTGGCTTGGCCTGGTGAAAGCGGGCACAGTATCAATGAAGATGTTAAGTGCGCCCGAGATGTATTGCATTTGCGGGTCATTTGACTGATTAATTAGGAGATTATCTGAGAATGAGCTGGGCAAGGGAGGAGGGTGCTGTAGAGGTGGACAGGGGCTGGTTGTAGGATGAGGTGAGAGCTTTCATTGCACACGGTGTTTGTTTTGGGCTAGCTTGAAGGTTTTGAGAGGGAGGATTTTGATTTTGAAGTGGTTTGTGTGAAGTGGTTTTTTGGGTGTGAACCCCTTTACTGGTTTTGGCGTGGGGTCGTCTTCACAGCAAATATCTTTTCAGTCGCGAAATTTCAGTTATGACCTGTGGAGGCTTATTTTCTGTGCGTGCACAATAATTAGACTGATGCGGAATTCATTGCATTAAGACTTTGTATTCCACGCAAAGAATTTTTTTTTACGTAAGAATTTTTTAAATTAATTTTTGACAAACGAAACCTTAGCACCGCGAGTGAAAGTTTTCACTCAAATGAGCAGACCTTGAGGTTCTTCTTAAGTCACTCCATCTCTTTACCTTCTGTATTAAGTTTTGGAATTTGATTTCAATGATTTGTTGGATCACTTTGGTATTTTGCTTAAAATTCGTTTACAATTCAGCCGATAAGGGACCAAGGCCTAGATTTTTCTTTTGTGTTGTTTACAAGTAGAGAGGCCTACAGTTTGCTGACTTTGAAAAGCGAAATTTGAGAAGATGTTGAGTGAATGTTCTCAGCCAATCATAAGAGGTGATGTCGTGATGTGAGATATTCAAACTTCTCCTTGGACTTCTCTAAATAGGGCTCCAATCCGGGATGAACCTAGGCTTCAACTAACATGCCTATCCAACTAGCACGATCTCTCGCCAGTTGTCTCGAGTTGCGTAACTGACGAGGCTGATTGAGATCCTTTTCCACTTATGTGCGCCATCTCAACCTAGGCCGTCCTCTGTTGCGTTGTCTCAATGGCACGGATTCGAAGACTTTTCGGGCCGGAGCTGTGGTGTTCGTCCGTTCTTTATGATCTACACATCTTAAGCGTTCAATCCGAAGACCCTTGACCAGGTGCATGTCGCCGTACAGCCCATAAAGTTTGTCATCGACATTCCTTCCCCAGATGCCATCAACGCGAACAGAACAAAAAATCGCACGCTGAACTTTTCTCTTGAAAAGTCTATGGGCTTCCTGATCCGCTTTAAGTAATGTCCAAGCTTTCGCGAAATCATTACAAGGAGGACTGGGATGATCAAGCTGTTATCCTTTAAGCTGTTAGTCCTTCGTGAGGCCCAGGTCCACCCCAGACTGTAGCGTTACTAGAAGAAGAAGAAGACGAAGAAGTCGTTCGAGAGAGGGCTCTATTACTTAATTGCCTGTTAAGCCCAAAGAAGCACCGATTGTCAAGAGTGATTCTGCTTTTGATTTCGACGAATGTTGTTGTCCCCATTTACCGCGGAGCCAAGGTAAACGATGTCCTTGACTTACACGAAGTTTCTTCTGCCTAATGGTCCCCTCTGTCCGAGTCGTCGATATTGTGTGTCCTTCCTTGATGACAGTATATACTTCGTCTTGCCGTCATTTACCGCCGGACACATTTTAGTTGCTTCTGTCTCAAAGCCATTAAATGCCTCATTAACGGCTCGCGGTGTGCAACCAATATCATCAATGTCGTTTGCTAGCAGTTGAAAGCACTTTTGAGAGGTCATCCCATGGGTCTTCATTTATGAGTTACGCATAATCTTCTCAAGAAAGATTTTGAAGAAGTCACATGACATCGCGTCGGCATTTGTTTGGCATAAAGGTCTTGGTGAGCACATTTCCGACCCTGGTGGAGCATCGAGAGTTCTCCATCATCATCCTACACAATATGACGAGTTTCGTAGGAATGTCAAAATTAGAAATGGGACGTGGTCTCTCTGCACACTTGGATTTGCGGCCTTAAAATCGGCCAATAGGTGCTAGGGTACGATCTGTTCTTCTTGGGTATTTTGCAGAATCTGCCGTAAGGGGAAGATGTGGTCTATAGTGGAGTTCCCTGAATTGCGTTGATGTAGTTTCGTGTTATCCCCAGCTCCTTTGGACAGACACGAAATCAAATTTAGGACCTTGTGAGGTGAAGAACTTACTCACGATGTTTTGCCGCAACATTTAAAAAAACATCTCTTCGCGTTGATATACCGATTGGAAGGAAGGCGTTTTTCCCTAAAGTCACAGGTGGTATACAAAATTTCCATACGTAGAAACGAACCACCAGAAAGGTGATCAGTAACTGGTGCCAGACTTGGACCACAATAAAGAAGCAAAGGGGCCTTTCACCCGTCCTCATGAGGCATATGCGAGCCTTGTCGTTAGCTTTGTGTAATACCGATACATGAGCCTTAGTCTCACAACTTACACGTATCATGAGCCCGATTTGTAGGTCAAAGTGAGTATTCTCTAAAAAGGACATTTTTATGGTCTGCGGCGTAGAATCGTCTTTTTCTGCTGAATAGTTAGGTAGTTAGTGAGTTGATGCTCTTCATTGAAGGATTTTATCAAGGATACGTTGGGGTGAGGTGGTCACGTAATCCTCTAATGGGATCGTTGCAATGTCACATGTCCCAAGAATTGGCGATTTCCGGTCCTTTAGAATCCTGCAAAAATGTATACCTATCATATTATTCCACAGACAGTTTATGTCCTTGAGGAATTTTCAGATCTTTCCTACTCCCACATCAGGTAGTTTTCGATCTCTGATTTCCTACAAACTGGAAGAGACGGACAGTATCCTAGGTGGTGAAGGGTGGTTTCTCCTCCTCTGCGTCTCGACAATCTCTACCGCAGATGTAAATGCAAGGGATGCTTAACCTTCTTGACAGTTTATTTTCACGAATGCCGCACATTAAAAAATTAAAAAGAAAAAACAACAAAAAAGTGCCACTGCGAGATTTCTCAATAATTAAACTGTTCCTCGGACCACTCTCAGATTCAGATGGCATCTCTCAACCTTTTTGGTTTTTTCTCATGTAGTCAGTGTATCTTTCACTTTGCATTCGATTAACTGTCTGTCTGCTGAATGTCTTTGAGACATTTTACCGCTTCATCGGCAGCATAAATCACTTCGTTTAATTTCGAAATCACTTCTCTCGAAATGTCAACTCAAAGAGCTCTACCGAACAAATTGAGCAAACAAATTTCCTTATGCACGCACAACTGTTACATCCGTCAAGTCATTAATATTTACATTCATTTGAGAGAGCCAGCAGCGCCGGCAAACGTCAACCACCACCACCACCACCAACAACAACAACAACTAAAAAAACGTGGAAAACAGTCAACCGAATGATAATTAACGGGTGTAGATGCACATAAATCTGTGGGCTTGTCTCTGCGCCAAGCTGCTGGCGCTCTTGGTGGCGATGGCGATGGTGATGGTTTGGGTGATGGTGGTGGTGTTCATGGTGGTGCTAGTGTCTCCCTCCCCCCACATTTGATGGCCGGCCATTGTTTTCGTCAAGACCATACCGCGCTCATTAAAAGCGCTATAATGGCGGCCAAATTGTGCCACTGAATTGTTAATTTTCATCTCGAATCCCCCCTTCTAGCCCCCCCCCCCCCTCCCCCGCACACCATGAACCCTTTCAACATTTGATTGGAAGTGAAAAAAGAAGGGAAAACAATAACATTTATGTGCATGTGGTAACATAATCAGGAGAGTGACGAAAAGGCGACTCCTCGTGGAGTTGGCGGTGGTTTGCTTAGATTTATCGCCCGGCACCGGTGACGTATCGGATACGATTTAATTATTTATCGCCTAAGCGACACCGTGTTGGTAATTACTTTGATTGTGGCGATGCTGGTTGGCTGTGTGGCTCGGTGCGGCTTGGCTGTGGTGGTTTAATGACATTCACACCGAATATGAGGTTTTCTTGTTCTGTTTTCCCATTGTTAACCGATTTTGATTTATTCCGAATAATTTTATTGATGGCTTTTGAGGGCACGCCTATTTTTGGTTTTTCATGAATTTTGTGTGGTGATGGTGGTGGTGGTTGTGCAGGGATGTGGAGCAATTAAAAACAACAAAATCACCTCACAGTAGGAGGTCTGAAACAACATTCGAGAGAGAGATTTGAAAAAAAAAAGATTCCCATGAGAAATTCGTCGCCGGACAACGTCTCATTTAAAGCTCTGATCCAAATGAAATGACAACCGGCCACCGGCGGGGATGCGAAGGGCGGAATTTATGTGTTAATTTGTAATTTATGGCAAGGCCACCACTGTGGGGTGTCGTGTTCATAGTATCGTCGTTTAATCCTTACACCTGAAGAGGCGATTATGCGCTCTTAAAAATGGGCGTTCGGGGTGTAAGTTCATTAAGTTCTTGCTGCGATCTAATCAGAAATTATTTGTTCACAGTCGATGTCGTAAATTTCATTCAGCTCCGGTGCATCGGACTTGATTGCATGAATGAATAGTTTCTCTTCGTAAAAGTCGGTGGTGTTGCAAGAAACCGATGAGGGGCTATTCAAAACTGTGATACATTGGGGTGTAGGTTTTGGCGTTTTTGCCTTTGCAATTTGGAAAATGTATAACGTGGAGTATTTAATAAATTTCATTATCAATCATTTTTTCTGGGACGGTTTGAGTTAAACCTTTGAGGTCACTTCAACCCTTTAAGTCAAAGGCCATGTCAATGGTTAGCTCACGGATTGCTTGGGTGAATAGTGCTTGAATCCATCCTTCATAGTTTCTTACAATAGCGAGGTCAAATTGTAGCTCCGAGACGGGCACGTGGTTGCTAGCAGGCCTTGGCAATTGGAACTTTAAGTGAATAAGTAAATTTTTTTGTGAAGGGTACTGCGGGAAATGTTCAGCTTTTAAGATCGATGACGAGCAGACGCTTTTGACGTGAATCGCACTCTTTCGGCCACAGCAGCCAGATTCTCATTGCGCACCTACCGATGACGAGCATCATAAGTGATGTCCTCCATCTTACCAAGTTTCTTCGTAAATTTGCGTACAGTTGCAGTGGGTGTTTCATTTCGGTCAAAATTTCCTTGTAAAAAGAACACTTGACTTTGAAAATAAGTTTTCAACATTTCTCAACGTTGTTCAAGTATGCTCTAGTGATTCATTTCTTTCCGTCTCGGTAGGATACTGAATTTCTCTCAAACGTGTTGTCAAAATTATCTAAAATTTAAAAAGAAAGCGAAAAAAATGTACAACCCACCCTGTATATCCTGGGTGAATAACTGATAATCTTTTTGTATTTTAAACATTTCCTTTTGATGTCAAGAAAGCGCTGCTCCTTTTTATCCTGTTAGACCAAGCCACTTTCCGACTTGTCAATTTTGGCGTTCGCTGTATAAATTTGTACTTTCTTCTCCTTTGAACGACATTTCAGCCCGGGGTGAACCTGGTTCACATCCAACATACCTCTCCAGCAAGCACGTTCTCTCGTCAGCTTCCACCAATTTCACACCATAGGTTGGTTGAGGTCCTTCTCCAATTGTGATACGTTTTGCCGTTCTGCCCGAGACGTTGATGTTGTGCGTTCTTTCCTGTTGGCAGCTTGTAATGTGTTTTTCCCTCGTTTACCGTCAAACCCATTTTTTCGGCTTACATTTAATTCCCATGAAAGACCTCATTGCCCGCTTGGTCTGTTCATCCAATCACTTCAATGTCGTCTGCGTAAGTCAGAAACTGAATTCGAAAATCGTGCCTCTGGTATATGCTTGTGATCTGCAGGCGATCTTCGCAAGGACGATGTTGATAAAATTACATAACAGTGCGTCGCCTTTTTTCACATTAAAGGTCTCGGTGATGCTAGAGTTCTCCATTGCCATCCGACGCAATCTGTCGAGTTTGGTTGGAGTGCCATCCCTAGATATGGCGTTGCATAGATCTTTCTCTGTGCACGCCTTGAAGTCGACCGAATAGGTGGAGAGTGTCGATTTGCGTCTCCTGGGGTTTTGAGTGTGAAAATCTATTCTATTGTGGACTTCTCTGGCCTGAAACTACACTCCATATTTTCCACGAATTGTTTCAGACGTTTACACAAAACAACAGACAAGATCTTGTACGAGATGTGAGGAAGACTGCTTCACCGATAGTCATCGCAGCTGTAGAGATGGATCAGGCAGACGACACAGAGATTTCACTTATCGGGCATCCATTCGTAAGAGCACATTGATGAGGTAGGGCATGCACCAAACCAGGTCATCACCAGCTGTCTTAAAGAGTTCTGTGGATAGTCTATTAACTTTGTTCAACTTTAGTCTCAATATTGTTTTTATTTGGTTGCTGTGCCGTAGTGTCAACTCACTCGATTCCTGGACTGAGATCTCACATTTTTGCACGACCCCACCTCCTTCAAGTTGCTGATGGCACTCAACTTCTTTCAAACTGTAGATGTTTGGAGTTGGCAAACGTCCCTAAACCCTCTCTGCTTGTGAAAAGGTAATCTTCAAGATGCGGTGTAAAGTCCTTGAATGTTCTGAAGGTTGAAAGCGGCAGTTTCTTCTTCTTCTTGTGGCGCTACAGTGCGGAGTGGAGATGGCCTCAACCAACATGCCCCGCCAGCCAGCACGATCTTTCGCCAGCTGCCAGTTGCGCACTCCAAGTTGGCTGATGTCCTTCTCCACTTGTGTGTGCCACCTTAGCCTAGGCCGTTGTCTGTTGCGTTGTCCCAATGGCACAGATTCGAAGACTTTTCGGGTCGGAGCAGTGGTGTCCATACGCTCTACATGGCAAAGCGGCAGTCGCCCCAAACAAAATGGTTTCCGTCTCCGTCATAGGATCCTTGTCCGCTTAAATGAGAGTGGTATTTATGAAAATGAGGGCGATATCCGTGCGCCCATCTCATGGAAAATTGCAGTCGGGCAGTCTTACAGGACTGGCGCTCAGCGAAAGCAGCTCTCTGTGAATATGCTCCTACCTTTTCACAATCAAGCATAATTTTTAGAATGATAATTTCCCTAGTCCTGCCAGATGTCTGAAAGCATGCTTGGTTGTTCTACAGGAACCAGGTTGAAAGTACATTTTAGGCACAGAGTTTGGCCCAGTGAATCGCTGACACTGGGAGATTATAGCAAACGATTTTGTGCAAGCTTGTAGCGACTACTTAAAGCAGATAAACTTTGCAACTGAGTTGCTGGCTAAGTGTACCATACGCAGCTGAAATCTCCATTCAAACTAAAGACCCTTCTTACAGCAGGAGAGAAATTTGAAGAAATCCTTGAGTCCTTACAACCAATTTTATTATGAAACCCGCAGTCAAAGCTGTCTGTAAGCTATCCTGTGTATTGAATTTGAGCAGCAGTAGAACCTATCTTGGGGGAAGTACTGCTCTCAGAGGTGTACCTGAGACTGGCCATCAGAACTTGTATGCCCTAACTCAGGTGTGTCCGGCGGTGTCTGGTGATTTCTTAGACTGCCTATGGACTCCCCCTTGTTCATGAGATCATACTTCCTGCTTCTGCTCCACTCATCTTTGCTCCCTAATTCGGGTCATTAATAACCACTTTTTTTGTTGGATGTTGGGAACCACTGCACTGGAGCGCTCAGACTCAAAACCTGGTCTATTGTACTTTTGTTTTCTGATTTTCGAAGAAAGACGAGAATGCGCTTCTTTGATAAAGATCTTAAGTTTTCAGCTGCCATTACATCAGCGCCAAAAAGCCGCCACCTGATACGAGCAAAGGCGCAGAGAAAGTGCTCTGAGGTGTCTTCACCTTCTCCATAGGCGTCGCAAAGGATGTCACCACTAAGCCCCAGCAATCTAAGTTGCTAAGGGAAGGTGATGTGTCCCGTTTCTACGTCGACAATTTTTTTGCTGCCATTTGGGCGCATGCACTTGGTCAACCTGCATCCTGAAGAGTCATGTCATCTCTGGTTGTGTTGTTGAGATACCCAACCGTCGACGGAAGCCCTAACCAAGGAAGCGGATAGTTCCAAGGTGGGTTCGGGCCCTACGAATGCCTTTTTAGAACCTTGCCTGGCTAGTTCATCATCAATCTCGTTTCCCGTGATGCCGTGATGTCTCGGGACCCAGACAAGTCTTAGCGAATTCAGTCTGCCGACCAAATTAGGGGAATACTTACATTCCTGGACTATCTTGAAAGTGGTTGAGTAAGGCCTTAAGCATAGCTTGGCTGTCGCAGCAGACGCAGAAACTTCGCCCCTTCCACCTGTGCTTCACAATATGAGTTGGTGGCTATAAGGATCGCAAAAGTTTCCGCCTGGAAGACCGATGCGAAATTATCTTAAGAGGTGTGAAGTCTAAAGTTGTCGTCTTCCACGAAAGCACCGGTCCAAGATCCCTCCGTTGTCTTGGAGCCTTCCGTGAAAATCCGCGTACATTCCCTTCCCGGCTAAGTCTCCGGCCAGAGCCAGTCTTGGACGCAGGGAAAGTCGACTTTGTATAAACGACGCAACTGGATGGTTGGTGACCCTGCATGAGACGGCATGTAGATGAGGCTTGTGTTATAGGAGATGCTGTGCGCCAGGTCATCAAAGCTCCAGTGCGAGGTGAACCAAAGACCATTCCTTTTCAATAACCACTAGCTGCTCAGTGCTGAGCCAAGTTCATAACATGCAAATTTCCCCCACAAAAAAAAAACCGATTACTCAATCGGTTGACGGCACAAACAAAAAACAAATTAAGTCATTGTGCAACGTCAAGAGCACTGACTTTGACTGCTTCCTTCTTTCCACCTCATTCGTCGGGGAAATTTGAATTTTGAAAACTCCACTGGACACCAAGGCCGTCGATTGCAGAAAAGTGTCCGATGAGAATTCGCCTTGCTGAATATTCATAAAAGCGCTCGCCGCGCGTGGCAGTTGCGTTGGACTTACCATAAGTGGCACAGTTTGCCAGCGATTTTCAGAATCAAATTTCTTGGCAATGTTTTCTATTCATCCTTGTCAGCTGCGGCGGCACGGATGATAATAGCAGCAGTCAGTCACCACTTAACTGAGTGATAAGACACGCGAGTTACCATGCCATGTACATGCTCTTCCTCCACCGTATCCGCACATCTACACGCACTTATCCCTCCGGTAAACACATCCCAGGGGCGGCGGCGGCGGCGACGGCTATCATCCGTTAATAAGATTAGTCGTCGTCTCGTAGCTTCTAATTAATCGGAGTCGTTTCATTTCAGAGAGCAGGTAGCATAAGACCGACGACTGTTTGATCGTCAATTATCGCCGACATTCTAGCGTTGTTTCCGCCCCTTGACACGTGTTCAATTTCACGCGTCGAAGCTGCCTATAACCGTGTGTGACATAAGCCCAAATCACCTTCGAACGCAAACGGTGCCATCAAAGCCAGCAGCGGCGACCGGCACATTCCATTCTGGAGCAACGACTTAAATCCCTTAAATTTCGGTGACGGTGATTTTTGGCTGCAAATCCTTCGGGCGCATCACTTCGCTCACCAGCAAAGAATGAAACAAACAAGAAAGCAACAACAACAACAGCAACGTCAGAAAAACAGGCGAAATCCTTTCGTGATTAGGGAATTTAAAGCCTCCGCCATTCGGCTACGGATACCACTTGTGCATAAAATTCAATGAGCCTTAGCATGCCAGCACGTAGCACTGCGCTGCACCTCTGCCGCCGCCATCGGGACAGGATACTGGCCAACCCATCTGCCGGCTAATGTATGCATGGGCAAACAACAACAGGATAGTGCTCTCTCTTCCTGGATACCCGGTTGCTCTCTGGCGTGTCGTCGTCGTCGTCGCCGTTGTAGTCATCGCAGGGCGGACGACTCTGACAACAGCGAACAGGAAGGCTGTGCCGACCTAAGGATATCCTCTGCTCTATTCCACATGCAGATTGCCCATGAATATAAAACAGTCGATGAAACAGGGTCAAACATTAGCCGCAACCTGCAATGCACCACCGCTGTCGCCGACACCACCCGTCATCCTCCTTCGCACTTTGGCGGGTGTGACGGTGTGGCGGCGGCAGCAGCAGAAGCAGAGGTGTCGTCCTCTCTGGCGGCGGTGTTGACGCGGAAGGAACGTGGGAATTTGCTTGTGTTGTTTATTCAGTAGTCCCCCCCCCTCCTAACACACACACACATCCAGCCTTAATGCAGTCAACAATGGAACGACGACGGCGGTAGGTGGCGGCAACGAGGGTGGACGCTGCCATCGGTGACCGGTAACCGGTGACCGAAGTCAGAAGGCCAGAGAGCCTATAAAAGGACCTTTCGCCTGTGCGGAGTGCCATGATGCATATTGGACGTTGGGGGTCGTTTGTTCTGGATGAGATCCCCAGCAGAGTTTTTTTTTGTTGGTGTCCCCCGGTTCTGGTTTTTTGCTTCGCCCCTGATTTGCCATCGCCGTTGTCGTTGTCGTCGTCTGTCGGGGAGTATCCTTGCATCGCAGCAATTTGTTCAGTGGGCTGTGGAGGTGGGGGGGGGGGGTGGTTTTTTGTTGATTTGATGATTTCTAGCGAACATGGTAGTTTACATCTGCCCCACAGTTGTCGGCAGCATCTCCGCATGATGCAGTTGACTTCTTCCGTATGCTTCGCACCACAGCGCAGGCTGCAGAGGGCAGGCGAACGAGATGCTTCTTCTGGATTATTTGGTGGAAACAACGGCGACGTGCCACCCGTAAGCTTTTTAGTTTTCTGCTGTCCTGGTTTTTATGATTGTCTCTGTTTAATAAGATTTTTGTCTCGTTCCGGCGTGGCGACGGAAGTGTGTTATCCTTTTCGTTTCTCGTTAAGTTGTGGGCTTAAGGAGGAGGATATGTGCTCTTGTTCCTGAGCCACTCAGTCATGTGATTGTTATGTGAGAGGTAGATGCAGCGGTGCTTTGAAATTTATAGCGGGACGTGATGGCCCCGACATGATGTGTTGACGACAGCAACGCTGTTAATTTAGGGCGGCTTGAGCTTGTTTGTGCTGCACTTAATTGGGGTGACACAAGAGTTGGGAGACGTGCTTGGGGAATTTTTTTTTTTTGGTTGTTGGTGTCGGGAGGTTCGTTGCGAGGGTCGGGTCATTGAAAAATTCAAGATCTGAAGGACTATAGGTGGCGCTCGCTCGATCACTCATGCAAATTGGTAGCCATTACAGGTTTTATGACTGTGGTTGAGACGGTTGGGAAGGCTTGAGGATACGCCCGCTGATGAGCTCTTTTGCAAACTTGGTCACTCGGGCTTAAAGAGCTGACTGTCAAGCCAACGCGGTGCCGGTTGGTAACTGATGGCTTAACTCACTTGATGCTCTTTCACTCCTTTCTATTTGTGTGGGAGTTTTGAAAATATCAAACCTCAAAATTGAAGGTTACGCGGAGTCACGTCTGGTGTTAACAATTTGTTCCAAGATGACTTCTGGTCTCTAGTAATTGAAATTGTTGGGCACTACATTATGTGTTAGAGACGCGTTTGAGAGGTTGTTCGATTTCAGTTCTTTTGGTTTCGTTGCGTCGTATGGCCCATTAAAGCAGGAACAATTTACATCATTGGGGTGTTCCAAGGGTCACCTAATCGAAGCCGCCAAAGCTTGGGAATTATGTATAGACTTGTTACTTCTTTGTTTGCATGTGACTTGTCAGTTCATTGATGGTTGGTTAGTGGGACCTTGTGGTTACATTGTGCTGACCATCTGGGGTGCAAGAGTTTCCTTTTTCGTTAGTCCATTTTGTTTGCAAATAATTTTCAAAGTGTCTTACATAAAATGGTGAAACTGCACAGCACAAGGGATCTGGCCCCAGCGTCTCCAATAACTTCCCTTGTCGTGCGTGCTAATGTTCACTCAGAGTAAAGGGGACTCGCAGTTTATTGCCGACTCCAGACGATGAAATTTGAATGAGTATTCATTGATCATTGCCGTCAAGTTTAAAAGGTTGGCGCCGTGAAAAAAACACTAGATTTTCAGTCCCGGAAACGATAGTAATTGTTTGGCAAATTTTAGCTTAAAAGACTATCTCGTTGGAATCTTTAGTTCGTACGGAATAATCGAATGAAACAGCCATCACAAGAGAAGCTTCTCATTTGCTTTTGTATGCGCGTATTAAGAGCATTCCACTCTTTTAAAATCGCGAATTGAGCCTTCGAACGGCCACCAGAGAGCAGAGCATCTTAAAGGCAGTATTCAAGCCTTGGACAAATAAAAATTTCAGTCGAAGACCGTGGACATTTCAACAAGACACCGTCTCACTAAGTGCGCGTTAACCAAGATTGGTCAAAAAATAATTTTACACATGCCATTTCTTCCACACAAAAGATTTCAAATCCTTCGGATGGAAATCTGTTGAATTTCTCTGTTTGGGGTGCTTTGTAAAGGCGAAGGTTGGTATTTAAGAGTCATACCAAGGAATGGGTAAAAATACCTAAGAGCCACTTGCGTGCAGCGTGCAATGTTTTCTTCGGCCGTCTCAAGGTCATTATTTGCGCTAAAGGTGGACAAATTGAAGACTTCTGAACCAATTTGAAAATTGTTGTATTTTCAGCATTTTTTTGACTTGATTAAAAAAATTTAAAAAAAGATTTTTAAAAATTTAGAGTTCCAGTCATACCCCCTGTATGGAGTTATAGGAGTTTTCCTTGACTTCATAACTCTTACGCTTCTGACGGTGATTGCTGCAAAGTGAGACTGAATGTGGTTGCGTCCACATTCCGGGTGGACCTGGGCCTCAACTTAGCAAGCTGCCCTCAGTGGTCTAATCATATTTAGTTGAGTTCCCTTTCAACTTGCGTGCGTCGCCTCAGTTGCCGCTTTGGACTTAAAGACTTTTCTTTCCGGGGTCACTCTAAATAACAAAGTTATCTCAGTCGCTGAATATTGCATCTTCTGGGGATGTCAGCACCGCTAAGTAGCTCGTTCAGTTCATAGCTGAATCAGACTATAATTCTTCTTATTAGAGCTGCAGAAGCAGAGAAGTATTAATGAATTTTGAACATCCAACTTACTAACTTTGAAAAAAGTCAACTTAACTCCACAAGTACAGGAGTCCGAACTATCAGAGATCGATTCGTCGTTCGTCATCATATCATATCATTTTCGAGTGCTTGTGTTATCGGGTCATCAAACCTCAGTTTTTTTTTAACCTGGATAGAATCAATTGGCCATAGGTAACGGAATAACACTAGTATCCATCCTTATCTTAGATTTTGGGGGAACATTTGAGTTTGAATGGAAAATTTTAAATGTTTAATGGAAAGTTGTCGCCAATCACTTGCTGTTGAACACTATCTCAATTTTACAGGCGACTGTGCAAGTGTGTTTCCTCCCGCCTTAAAAAATCGCGACATGTTTTCAGATAATGTATTTCTATTTTTTTTTGTTTTATGTAAATTTTCAATATGAAATTTTTGAGACCCGTGAACACATAGAAGTGTCAGATTCTTATTAAAGAAATGACGCAAACCCGCACAGTCTGTTTCCGGAAACCACGTCAAACCATTATATGCCTACATTGCGGAGAAATCAATACAATACAAATTGAAGTAGAGAATCAGTCAAATTCAAATCTACACAGCTAAGATTTGGCACGCCATTCGATGACTTTTGCAATCGAACTGAGGGAAACTGTCAACCAACTAAAATCTTTAGAGTTCGCTTATGCTCTTTGTGGCAATGCATTCCACATTTGAATGGAATTTCACACTCGGGATGTCAGTTTTTGACAGCACGCAAGGGTGGGCTATAGACTTAATGACATTAAGGTCCAATCCTGTATACTTTGCATCTGTTGCTTGCGCTGTGTCAAAAATTGACAAGCGATTGCGACGGCAAACGTAGTCTATATGTGGAACGCATCGTGATGGATTGTATTGGTGAACTTTTTCATTAATGGAATGTCATTTGAAATGTTTTAATCAATTTCTGAACTCACTCTCCATGGCGCTACAGTTTGGCCAGCCAGGCAGACCTAATAAAGTCGACTGCATCAAAATATTATAATCAAAACTCAACGTGTAAATTTAAGTCTCGATACAGAAATAAAAGAAGGCGCTACAGTTCAAGGTGGGCCTGAGCCTCAACCAACATGCCTCTCCACCTGGCGCAATCTCTCAATCTAGGCCATCCTCCATGCGATGTTCCCAACGACTCGCAATTGAAGACTTTTCTGGTTGGAACCGTGGTGTACATACGGTTTACATGGACTAGCCATCTAAAGCGTTGTGTCCAAAGAAACTTGACCAGGCGTCGCTGAATCTTCTCCTTCAGACGCCATCAACACAAACAGAACCAAAAATTCGAAGCAGAATATTTCTCTCGAAATGACCTAAGACCTTATCATACGCTTCAAGTGACAGTGAAGGAGGACTGGAATGATGAAGCTGTTATTCAAAGCGAGTTTAGTACTTCGAAAGAGCGCTCTTTTCTTAAGCCCAAAGAAGCAGAAGCGTCGTCAAACCATGGTTTGGTGATGGTGACGTGAAATCCAACCCATCATTGGCAGCTTCTTTGATGGCTTCTTGACATCGTTTCCATTCTTCTTCAATTGCCAGTGGAGGCAGCGTCGAACTTTGAGAGAATTTTGATTGCTTGCGGGGTGGTAGCTTAAGATATTTGCCGAAGCCGGCCTTGAACAAAGAAGAAACAAAGCATTTTAATAACAGCTTCCTTCTCTCTCTCTGTAGCGATCGCTGTAGTACATGTCGCAGTTCTTCATCCTCCTATTTTCATCCTCCTATTGTGGTGGGATCACACTTGCTGAATGGCGATGATATACTTTTGTACCAGTCCAGGGCCTTCGCAAGTTCTCGGCTGCTTGTGGTCTGTTAAGGAACCCACATTCCATGTGCAGAACCGAAAATCGTTTACCTTTAGTCGTTTGCTGGGGTTGTCAATATTAGATCCGTCCGTACCCGAAGCATGTACATAGTTGTCTCTAAACTTAGTTTTTTTTTAACGCGGTGAAGAAGTTAACCTCGTGCACAACCCACAGGCTGGTAGGCCAAGTTCAGAGGTGTTCCCTGCAAACATTTGTTCACCACACAAAGGGGGTGGGCGGGCGCCACGAATAGGCTGTCTGTCAACTTGACCTTTGTACGGACTATCCTATCTATCCTATGACACTATCCTAGTGTTGGCAGCTCACCATGTTAATCGCGATCAATGACATTGTCATGTGTGCACAGGCCCATGCCTCACAGTGACAATATTTTAAGATAAATTGTATTCAATTACTCACTCATTTGCATACATTTTGAGAATCTTAACTGAATGTATAGGTCGGGACTTTCTCTTAATTTAATACTTCAATTAGCTGTGATGAAGACGGACACCTGTTATTAAACAAACCTTCCCAAATGCAATCAAGAGGTCGGAGACAGGAGTTGGCTGTTTCCTTTAGCTATTAGCGGCTGTTCTGCATAGCACCGTAAATGCTACTCTTTTATGCACTTATTGGTATGTATTGATACATTGCGTGATCATCAAAGTTTCAGATGTGTTGAAGTTGCATAGACAACTCTGGAAATTGAAGTACTACTTCCACAATTTATTTCGCTTTAAGTTCTCTTAGTCCAACCGTATCTTAATTTTTTCCCACTCAATGCTCAACTTGTGACCATACTGACCACCTGTCAAAAACATAAAATACGTTACAATTTATTTAAGAAAAAATTAAATGAAAAAATATATGTAAAATAATATGTGTATATACAAAAATGAAATATTGACTTTCCGTCACACGGAAGTGCCTTAAAAGAATATATTTTTGAAACAAACTAAAACGCAAATGTAAAATAAGCAATTTTTAATCTAAGATAGATAGATACAAGATACATTCTAAAGCAATATATTATACAATTTTTCCTCATCAACTATAAGAATTACTCTCACTGTACATACATACATATGTATATAGGAAAACGCATTTTTTTTCTATATTACATAAAACTAAAACAAAAAAAGATAAATGCTTCCAGAGGTCTTAAAAAGAACGAACGAACAAATCTTAATCGAATCAAAAAAAACACAAAAAAAAAAACACATTTAAACAATTATCCTTATAGGAAATTTATATAATAGCTTCAATATTTTTATACAGCTTTTATAAATATATTTAAAATCAATAATTCCAAAGCGATAAAAAATCAATTTTCAAAAATCTTGCCTTAAATGATATTTTATAGGAAAACCAATGCAAATATATATATTTATGTATATTTAAGGAAATTGTGATATTTAAGTACATACTTAGCAAATTTGTTTAGATTTATAATTTTTCACTAACTGTTTGTGGTACAGATTGAGTTAGCACAATCATATTTGCTGTTGAATTTTTTTTCTTTCAGTGGAATGTTTTTAAGTTTTGCCTTGTATGTCGATAATGAGGATACACTTTTAACCTTTAATGAGGGTGTAAATTTTAGTGACAATCTTAACAGCAAATAAAACAATTGTATTTCTTTTCATTTTGGTTGATGATTAAGGTTGCACTCTGGTTGGTGGAAATGTTCATGTCCCGTAAGTGAAGTTTTCTTTGAAATTTTTGCAATGACATTTAGTGAGCCTCATAAACGATTCGGATGTCCATGCTCCTCAACAGTTGTCTTGGACAAGGTCAATCAAGCCAATGTGTCTGATGATGAATGATATCCCTATGCATACCTTTGCGACAAATGAACACTCATAATGCACACTTTGTGTTTGCCGTGGCGTAGTAGTAAGTGCGTCGATCGCCACGCAGAAAGTCTAAGTTGGATTCCCGGATGGGACACCTTGCGTTTTTTCACGGCACCACCTCTTTCGAGTTGCTGACAACACTCAAAGAGTATCAATTGTCTATGAAAAGCTTCTCAAAATCTCGCCCTTCGGAGTCGGCAAAAATCTGTAGGTCCCTTCTACTCGTAAGAGAACAGTAGCACGCACAACACGAGTAGTTGTTGTAAAAGCTAGGCCCCGGTCCCTATGGGCTGTAATGCACTTAAGCTAATGACTAACCACATACAAGTCAGTTCGCTAGCCTCTGTTACATGCCTTGGGCTGGGCGCTTCCAGATTCGTACTCCCTACTAATCTAGCTGCCTAACTAGGCACGGCATCGCAAGTGAAATTTCCCATTGTCTTTCATGGTTGAAAACTCTTCCAACTAGAGCATTACCGTCCTTTCGCTCCACTTGACACTAGCCGCATGAGTCGAAACATTTAAATTTATTTCACTAAGTCAGTGCCATCAGACAGTTGGAAAAACTCCACATTTTTTAACAAACTCTAACTTCGAAAACGGGCCTGAATGGAGATGGAAGGATAGAAGCAACCAAAGATCTTTTCGTCTGCATTTGATACTGTCCTTGCTTCTGTATCATACTCCATGTCAGGTATGACTGACTGACGTGACTGGTATAAAATCATATAAAGTCAGTTTGGTACTAACAGAGAGGGCTTGACTTCTCAATTGCCGTCCAAGCCTACAGACAAAGCGATTGGCAAGAGTTATCTTCGCGCCTTTTATGCGGTAATGTAGTTTCCAGAATTTATTGCAGGTAGCCCAAGTCCTTCGCTACCGTGAAGTAATGCTTGTCTATGGTGAGGTTTTTCCCAGGCCTTTAATAGAGATCATGTTGAGTGTTACTATAGTAAATAAGGGTGCCCACAAGCTCCTCATTGTACTCTCGTTGCGATCTCTCATGAGTTGAGTGGACCTATAGTTTATTGCCGACTCCGAGCGGCGAGATTTTTAAAGCTCTTCATTGACTGACGCGTTCTCAGCAACTTGAAAGAGGTGGTGCTGTAAAAGGATACGAGGTTTTCCGTTCGGGAATCTAACCTTTGGGACTTCTTCATGTAAGACGACGCTCTTAGGGTAGTTTAAGATAAATTAAAAATTTGAGTGAGTCATGGTTGCCACAGTGCTATACGAACAGTCACTGTTTTCAAACGCAATCAAAGTTGAATTGCAGCATTTTTTCAAAATTTAAGGTCTTACAGTGACAAAAGCTGAATTGACATTTTTGAAATTTGTACCGGAATTTACAACTTTTAACACCTCTTTGTTCAAGGACATCTCCTTGTAAGTAGCTACAAAGCACGTTTGGACAGCAACTTCAGTTGTTAAGAAAAATCGGAATATTGAAAAATTTTAACTGATACCTTCTTTAAGCGAAAAACTTTCATTCCTGCATCCACAACCATCCTTCCGATGGAAAGATTACTTGAGCAGAAGTGGAACTTTTTCCTCGTTTGAGGAAGGGTTAAGAAAACTTTGAATTTCGGTGGATTTCTTAACTAAGACCATGATACCATATTTCAAGGTACTATGGATATTCGAACGAGCTCTGTGATGGGGATGATGAAGAACAAACCTTAACTAAGTGCAACACTTTTCTTTTGTTAAATTAAAATTATTTCTAAGTACAAACATTTCACTTATTTACTTAATCAATAAAGTCAAAAATACAAAAAACAAAAAAAAAAACAAATTTCTTCTCTTTCTCTCTCTTTCTATGGTCCCTAAATAAATATAAAAACAACAAAAAAAAAAAAATGCTCACTTTAAGATCTAATCATATTTTAATTCTCTAAATCAAATGCGACTAAGTCAGTATTTTAATAAGCTCGCTCAAGTGAAAATAAAAAAAAAACACACACACACAAAACTACGCTGAAATATGTAACAAAGAAACTATATAAAAATTTTTTCAATTACTTCCAGGGTTTTTTGAGACTTGTTAACAATTAAAGCAATAAAATTGTAAAATAAAAAAATATTTCTAAGCCAATTTACTAAAAGAACAAATTAATTAAATAAATAAATCAACTGCGTGCTATTAATTATAAAACAAAAGAAAATGAAAAATCCAATAAACAATTTCTCGTCCTTGATCAGTCTTATTCGAAATCTTTGCAAACAATAAAGAATATATACAACATTTTAATTTTGAAAATTTTTAAAAGGAAAACCAAAATGAAAATCAAAATCGAAGATGTGCAGAAGAAAATTCCAAGAAATGAACGAATTGTGACAATTCAATATACAATGTGAAGATAATAAAAGAAAATTAATTCAAAGGAACATTTTTGTGTTTCACTTAGTGGGTGTTTTTTCCGTTTCCCTTTTTTTCCCGTTTTTTTCCCTTCACTGAAGGGAAGCAAGGACTTCAAAGTAAGTAACCAAAAGTTAGACATTCCACGCAGCCGCAACTGGATTCGGATTCAGGTACGAGTTCTCCCATTTTCCAGAGCTGGCGTCGGCAAGACAGAATATTCTGGGTTGTACCTTCATTGCAGATTTGATTGATCCGGTTAATATCAAGCTTAAAGAACGGACTGGCTTTCCCACACCTCAAGATAATCAAGGAGATCGCATGCGGCTCTAGTTCCTCGTATAAGAGCACAATTGAACCAACCTATTTGTTATTTAATGTTGATGTGGCTGCCTGAAGAATATTATGAAAGCCCACTTGGTCTAGAAGTGGTAACATTATATAGCCTGTAGACTGGATGGTTGTCATCTTTCTAGTCTGCTTCGTCCCTCAAGCTGCGCTCCAGTTTGTTTCCCTAAGAAATTGTTGGGTCTTTCCTGCTCTAACATCAACTGGTTGGTCTTTGCTGTTGCAGATGCAGTTTTTGATCGTAATCTTCCTAGATATTGCAACAGGTCTTGTCGAAGTAGTGAAAGACTGTCTTTTTATTTTAGTCTGAACAGCCCCTACAGACGAGCCATGATATAGTGCCATGTTTATATTTGTCATTCCTACCAAACTCGTCAGATGGTGTAGGAGGACGATGGAGAACTCTCGCTGTTCCGTCAAGGTCGGTAGCGAACTCACCGAGACCTTTAATGCCATACAAGGTTTTAGACAAGACGACACGCTGTCATGTGATTTCTTCAACATCAAAGTCAGGGAGAGTTAAACCCAAGAGCCACGATCTTTCAAAAGTTCGTTCAACTGTGGGCTTACGCCGATGATATTGATTGGATGAACACAGCAAGTCGTTAGTGAAACGTTTGTTGGAATTGAACTGAAAGCGGCTACAGTGGGTTTGGCTATAAATGAGGGTAAGACGAAGTATATGCTGTCAACGAGGAAGGACACACAACATCGACGTTTCAGACAGAGCGGACCACTAGGCAGCAGAAACTTCAAGGTAGTCAAAGACTTGGCTCCGTGATAAATTGGGACAACCACATTAGTACCGAAATCAAACGCAGAATCACTCTTGCCATTCGCTGCTTCTTTGTGCTCAAGATCCAAAAGAGTAAAAGAGCCCTCTCTCGAAGGACACAACTGGCTTTGTACAACAGCTTGAACATCCCGGTCCTTCTTTACGGTGCGAATACTTGCACAGTACTAAAAGCTGATCAGGAAGCCCTTAGTCTTTTGGAGAGAAAAGTTCTGCGTACAATTTTGGATCCTATTTGCGTTAATGGCGTCAGGAGAAAAAGATTCGACGAAAAACTTTATGGGCTGTACGGAGGCATGCACCTGGTCAATCGTCTTCGAATACAACGCTTAAGATGGCTAGGCCATATAGAGGGTATGGACACTACCGCTTCTGCCCGAAAAGTCCTCGAATCTGAGCTATTGGGACAATGCAACAGAGGATGGCCTAGGTTGAGATGTCGCACACAAGCGGAGAAGGAACTCAATCAAATTGGAGTGCCCATTTGGAGGCCGTCAAGTGTTCGTGCTAGCTGAAAAGGCCTGTTGGTTGAGGTCCTGGTTCACCCCGAACGGAAGCGCCTTGGAAAGACGAAGTCTACCGAAGTCATTTTATGAGATGCTCAACTTTCTTGCGTGCTTTCCCATCAGACAGTATCTGGTAAGTGCGCATCTATTCAGGCTTAGGTCACTTTTACCTACTTGTCGGATGAGGTCTGTAAAAGGCTTAGTTTTGGCCATAACTGCTAAGAGCGACTGCTCGTATCTAGTTCAGCCCATCTACGGTTAGCACATTCGATGTGACCATTGATGATGATGATGGATCAGCTGCCTTTGCCCAGGATACTTTTGTACCCAGGAACGCAACATGTTAGATTGGATCTAACCCCTATCTCCTTCAGAGATAAATAGAAGGCAAAGATTAATCAGATGTCGCCTCCTTTCAGAGCTGTTAGTCGAAGTGAGTCTCTTCTGTACCTGGCAGTTCACCATATTTCGTTCTCGCTTTTCAAATTAAATGCGTATCAATTCAATACGGACCTGGTCTATCGACACCAGCCTCCAAATTCGTTGTCTAACTTGCTTGAAGTCCTTGTCCACTTGAGTGCGCCACCTCAGACGAAGAGGCCCTCTGTTGCTTTTTCCAAATGGCTTAGATTCAAATACTCATCAAGCCTGAACAGTTGTCCATCCATTCAACATGATCAGCCAGCCCTTCTGAGCTTTGTATTCGTCGGCACTGAACTAGGCGCATGCCGACGGATGCAATTTACGAGAAAAAAATTAAAGCTCACTTAGAATCTTCCAACTTGTGGTAAGAAGGTGTGATATGTAGGCGTAGGACTGCTTCCCACGGTGCTTCCTTGTACGCCTTGTCTGTGTTCTTATGTTGTAAGATCACTGTGCATCAGCATGTCTTCCGCCAACATCGGGACGTTTTTCTTACAGTGCTTGACCTTGCCAATGGTCGTAAGCACTTCGCAGTTGCGTCGATGTAAGACAGCCTGTGGCGTCTCGCGTGGAGGTCCTGTTCGTTTGGTGCCTCTGTTCTCTCAAGAATCGTGAAAATCTGTGGTTCAACATTGATTTCAAACCGCGTAAAGGGATAAGTGGCTTGAAGACAATGAATACCCTCCAAGGATAATCACTCAGAACGGATGAAGTCAAATTCAAACCCGTGAGTTTTCGACTGGAAGTTGATGCTTATACGAATATCGGTGCGAAAATTCAACAGTTCTCCTTCAATTGACACCTTAGGTTCGTCTTTAGCAAAGATCAATTTTCCAGCCTGCCAAGTACTCCTCTTGAAGAAGTTGAGTCAACCAAAAATAACGTCCTTTAACGCAGTGGGTTGAAATAAGAACCAAAACGCACATCGCACCTTTCTGAAGTGAATCATCAAAAGACGTCAATCCACTAGGTCAGTGTCAGCTTATGAATATTTAGGAGAAGAAATTCAAAAGTCATTTCCCAAAGATGGTGGGAAAAAGTTCTAACACATCTCTCCGGATAATCACCTTCAGCTGTCTAGAACCGTTGTGATTAATGGAACCCATCGACCTAATGATCTGAACTCCACCCCCTCTTTCTCCCTCCGTTTTTGAAACAAGAACTCAGTTGAACGGTGATAACGTTTAAAAGCAATGTCCACGTCTACTTGCCTCAAGCTCAGTGTATCGAAAAAAAATCATCTGAACGAAAGAAAACTGATATCCAGAGTGTGGCTGTGTACCGAAAGTTCAAAGACACGCACGCACTCCCTCCGCCGTGCTCCCTTAGGCTGTGCTCTGCTCATTCAAACTTAGGATGTCGCGGATGTGTAGACCCAAGACGATCATCATCACCATCTCCATCGTCGTTGTCGTCTTCGGATCTCAGGTGCCAGTGGCAAACTTCGTACTCATTGTCAAATTGCTGCCCACGTCTGAGTAGCCAGCCGACGCACGGGTGCTCCTGTAATATGACGCTCGTAATGAATACGCGCCGTGTAGCCGGCCAAGCTATTGATAGTCCATCTCAATATCATCCACGCACACAAGCGCAGTAGAACACCGCCTGCGCTGGGGTGTAGGAAGGAGGAAAATTTGCGTGCCGTCTCATCGATAACAACTCGACCGAAAGTCCTCCGCAAAATGTGTAATTTACTAAATTACGGCATACGTTGCACAGGCATCATCATCATCGGCAGCAGCAGCACCGATCTCAGAAGCACACAGCCTTGCGAGGCGTTTAGTCCTCCGCAAGAGCGCTGAATAGCCTCAATCCAATCAAGCGTAGGCAGAAGAGAAGCAAGGAGGCGGCTACGAGCTGCCGCCAAATATGCAGGAGGACCACTTATTAACATGCCCCAGCATCGGAGGCATCCGTGGACGTGGAGCTTCCGCCAAAAATACGCCACCACACCGCAGCGCAGCATTTGCCATCGCCGTCACCGTCGCCCCGCATCCACCACACCGGAGTGTTCTATTCCAGTTGCAGGTGGCATCCCACCGGCCCACACTTGCCCCGAGGCAACTGAACTTCATTGAGAGTAAGAATTGCTGCACAGCCACAGCAGAGCCGGCACTTCATCGGACGGACGGACGGCCGGCGCGGCGCGTCTTAGCCCATACGACCGATTCATTCATAAAAATTGCTCCAGCATCGCATGACTTTCGGTGTTTCGTTTGGTTTCCGAATTTCCACACACACACACACTCCCCGCCGGCAGATGAGGTTGCATACGCGTCTGCCGGTCGGTAGATACTTTTTGCCCCTGCCGTCCGATCATCATCATAATTTAGGTGCAATCATCATTATCGCATGTGCAATAGTGGTTCGAACTGGCGGCCAGTTGTGGGTTCCGATCTGGGGGGGAGTTCTGCGCATAATCCCAGTGGTCATGTGGGAAACAATTTCGCACAGCATCCGTCTGCTTGCGGTGGTCCGGTTCTGTGTGGCGGGGTAATTGCTCCGAGGGGAGCATCATCAGCACGAGAAGAGGCCATCCGTTGTGGTGGCTCTGAGGTGACAGGAAACGGAAAGAAAATTGCAGTAGGTGGATGGCTGAATGGCTGAATGGTTGGATGGTGAAGGCAAAACTCCCTCGGGTCCGTTGGCAGTGAGAGCAAGCGGAAGTTCAGACTAAGTCGCGTCTGGTTTGCGCCGGATGGTGACAATTTGCCAAGTGGAGCAGAGACTGAGTTGGGAAATGGACTGCTCACTCCTGCAAGCCCGGCGCGTAGGGAAAAACTAACTGGTCTGGGTGGCGGCGGCCGGTAAAAGGGCAATTAATTCGTTCGTAACTAGATCAAACTTGAGAAATGCTTAGGCGGAGCGTGGAAAAAAATGCTTATAGCCGTGATTGCGGTATTGACCGGCTGACAATTAGCCAGCAATTAGCGGTGAGTGACAGATTGCGCAGTTGGAGTTGCAGAGGAAGTCTGCACTGGGCACGCCTGGAGAAGTGAAAGCCAATCGGTTCGCTTGGGTCACTAGGGTTTACGGGAACGCTTCGGTTCCCATGGTACGCATTTCAAAAGTCGGCGAGAGTGGTGTACAATCTGTAACAATCTTCAACTTGATGTTTGCTTGCTCTTGTCCTACTCAATGGCAAACTGAATCACACCTAACCTACAACTTCTTTGAGGGCAACGTTGTCTTTCTTGGAACTCTGCCAATCGCATGACACGATCCCTGTCTTATCAAATTGAACCCAGTCCCCCGCAGTTATTAGCCACTTGCTGCAACTCAAGTAATTCACACCGTCGAGTGATGATAACGTCAGTGAGCTAATCAGCCAAAGTCTTCAAGTTGGACGTCAAGACAAGACACCCACTCGCGAAACAAACATGCTTCTGTGCGTCCGTTGTTATGACGTCAACTTGTGCTGTACGCCTTATCACGGAAACTTGACTGGAAAATCATGTGTGCTTACCGTCGCCCTCCGCGCCCTCGCTGAGCATGACATCGTTCTAAAATTGGCACGATTATCACCCACATTCGGGTCTGATTGTGCGGACACGTACAGTTTTATCGCAGGGGTTACCTCTTGGGTTTTGTTTTTGTTGTGGGGCCGTTCGCGGAGCACTCAAGGCTATCGCGAAGCGCGTCACTATCGGAGTCGATTTCGATCAACTAGTCGGAAATAGAGGCGAACATGTTTTTAGAAAACGAGATTTTGAGATACGGCTTGGAAAGGGGTCACTAAACGGCTGTTTCCGATTAAGTGGAATGCCCTAAGGGACCATGGATTGGCTAGTAGGTGATCAAAGTGCTTCTCCACTTCTAGCAAGGAATGTTCTCAGGTTACCCTCAATTATGTAATCACCTTACTGCACCGCATCAGTCGATGAATTTTAGGGTGAGGCTTTGGACAGGGACTGGGATAGAGAGTTGGACAGAGATTAGTCCAGGGGAGAGAAAAGGTTTTCAGACGTCAATGAATTGGGAAGGGAACAAGAACGGAGTGGGGTTCGTGGGGGAAGACGACGATTGGGATGGAGCCAAGGATCAGACACGAAACTAGGTGCATTGAGCTCATTGACTTCATTTGCCCGCATTCACCGCCGCACATATGCACAAGACACTCCACAATGGAGTGGCGAAAACATGAAGTATCATATCAGAGCAGTAGTCCCTGCTCTGCGGCATGTGGCGAGACGACGATATGTCAATTCATTTTCTGAGGCCTGGCCCAGAGCTTAGATATGAAATGGAAAGGAAACTTGGACAAGAACTAAGACAACGTAGGGAATGACCTATATAATGACATAAGGGTACGTTTGGACAATAATCGAAAAATGACTTGGATAAGGTCTTGGGCAAGAGCTCGGATAAAGACTTGGATATTAGCTTGGTAGAGGAAGTAGACAAGCACTTGGGCGTGGGTAATGACTTGGAAAAGTGGCCATTTAGGGATTAAGCATGAACCCGGATAGGAACTAGAATTGTAAATTAGACACTTTGGAGAAGGAACTACAATTTGGATAAGATCTTAAAAAAAGATCCTCAGCAGGTCTAATGGCTGAGCGGTAGGTCACGGTCAATATAGAGACGCACTCAGAAAGAGATCTTTTCCTCTAGAGGACAGGGTCAAAAATTGCACGTAGAATTCTTCTCTCGAAAAGACTAATGGCTTCCTGATTCGCTTTTAGTAATGTTCAAGTTTTCGCGCAATCATCTCAAGAAGGACTGGGATGATCAAGCTGTTATACAAAGCCAGTTTAGCCATTCGAGAGGGGGTTCTTTTACTCAATTGCCTCTTGAGTCCAAAGGAGCAATGACTAGCCGGACTGATTCTGCGTTTGATTTCGGTACTAAAGTGGTTATCCCTATTTATCACAGAGCCAAGGTAGAACAAGTCCTTAACTGCATCAAAGTTTCTTCTGCCTAGTGGTCCGCTCTTTCCGAGACGTCGATGTAGTGTGTCCTTCTTTTATTCCTTGCCCTCATATACCGCCATTTTACACATCCCAACAAAAGCCTCATTAACGACTTGTTCTGTTCGTCCAATCACGTCAATATCATCGGCGTAAGCTAGCAGTTGAATGGACTTTTGAAAATGTGGGCCTCTGTGTTGATTTGTGAGTTACGCACGATCTTCTCTAGGATGATATAGAAATAGCCATATAATAGCGCGTCGCCTTGTCTTAAACCATTCTTGTCATTGAAAGTCTCGGTCAATTCGCACAGTCTAACGAGTTTGGTAGTTATTACAAAACTAGAAATGGTGCTGTATTGCTCGTCTCTGTGCACGCTGTCATCTGCGGCCTTAAAATCGGGAAATAGGTGGCGCGGGCCGATTTGCACTTCTTGGGACTTTTTCAGGATCTGCCGTAGGGTGAAGATTTGGTTAATGTTGAATTCCCTTGGCCTGAAACCACGCTGTCCCACTTTTACGGCGTGCGAAATAACAATCAACTGGCAATGTAATGTATAATACGCTGACAACTAAGAAATTCATATACAAACGCTGGGATTATATGCAAAATTGTGAGGTTTTGTTTCTGATTTAGTGACAATGACACAATGACACAACGAAACATTTCGAGAAAGGCATGGGTTCCATAATAGTAAAATGATGTCACATGAGTTCCAAAACGAGTCACACTCATTTAGTGACATGTCACTAAACGAAATTCACAATGGGGGTGATTTTATTTCAAGTACCAAACAAGATCTTGTGCTAAGGAACATTCACTCCTTTTTGTCAGGGGGGCGACATCCTCCCATCACTCCTGGCGTCCTTTGGGTCACACCACCTTCGTTATAGTGCAAGTTGACAGGGAGCCAATAGTAAGATCTCCATCGAAGACGGATTGGGTAAAGAAAACCAACTGTAGCTAGGCCGTACAGTACAATGTATTTAATTTGAATACCTACCGGCACGGTTTTTCCACTAGAGGGCCTTCGCGTGTTCCGTCACCTGATCACCAGTAGCACCACCCCCCATCTGGCTGTTATGAATTCCTTAATGTGTGGAAAAACGATCTGTGCCTTAAATGGGAATGGAATTGTGATAGGTTGTGTAGTCTGGATTGGGTTGGGGAAGGAGACAGATAGTGGGATGTTGATAAACCTGATCATCTGCCCTTCGGACTTCTGCTGCATTGTTCATTTATCCAGACGTCAAAAAGTATGCAAAATTTAGCGCCTTAAGTACAAAATTTGATTTTTTTCTTGAGGGGCAGTCAGTGCTCCTGGGTAGGTCCCTTGACTTTCAGAACCCTTACCATTCTGTCAGTCACACCATCCAGTAGCGTTGCAACTTCATAGCGAGTTGAAGTAAAATCCTCATAACCATCTTAGCCGAGACTGTAGGGTGAACAATTTGAATCAGAACAGACGGTATTGTACATACATTTAACCACAACTGTGGCTGGAATTTGGGTCAAAGTCACTGACTCTATGACTCTCCCACGGCAGTGGTATGGTGAAACTTGGTTTCTGGGATCGCTAATCAATCGTGGAGCCTCTGGTTAGGTTGTAACTGCGATTTGAGTTCCTCGGCACCCAGAATGGTAGCCGCCATTGCACCATTTGGTTTCTTCAGTCTATCTATCCGCTAGCGTAGATAGAGGAACTGCTGCAGATGTGATGTTGAATCAAAAGATTCCTTAATCCAGTAACACAATCTGCGCCGGAGAGTTCAGTGATTAGGACGACCATTCGAACAGCAATTGGGACAGCGATTGGAACGGCGATTCAAACGGCGGTTGGGGAGGCGATTGATAACCGAGATTTGAAATACGATGGATATGACGAATGGGATACCGATAAGGGCGTTGGTTAAAACGACAGTCAGGATGAAGGTTGGCCAACGACTGGAACTGCCATTGGTCGTGGGATACGACAGCGAATTGGGCAGGCCTTGTATAGTGTAGCTTAGATGCGATGGAGGGATGACGCTTGATGAGGATTTTGGTGGCGACTTGCATGCATTTTCAAATGACTTTCGAAAGGGGAATTGCGACGATGTCTGCGATGGTCATTGAGACAGTGGCTGGAACTTCGAATGGCACTCAGGCTAGTTGCAACACGCACTGTTGGTGGTAACAACAGTTTTAAAACAGAGTATCAAAGCCTGGAACACTTCTTGGGAGGCAAGATTTGAATCTCAGTCTTCATGTAGAGGGTTCCTAAGACGTGTTGGGCATATGAGTGTTGGACGTATAGCTTTGAATGGAGTTGTGACACAAGGACTAAACAGAATCAAGACTTCTGGTTGCTCTTTTGCAACGCGGTCCAAACTGAACTCAACACTTTCTCACAAGATCCTTGGGGGATCTGTAACTAGCAGACACGTACACTTGGTGCTGCTCATAAAGACGGAGACGCTATTTGAAAGACCTTGATGTGTTTGCCCTCTATTGGCCTAATTGATCGATATCCAATAATGGACAGAGGAGCTTTCTGGTGTGACTGGGAGACCGATGCAGTAATCAGTTCTGCAGTGAACTGCATCAAATGGATTAAATATCGTGACTTCCTACTGAGTGATACGTCGATGGCTCAAATGGGTTTTATAATGCTGCAAGACCTTGATGCGACCTCACCGACCAACTCTCACAGACATCATCCTTCACGCATCACTGCAGTGATTCATGCAACGAAGAAGCTCTTCGCTATGTGACGCTATGGCAACAGTGGCGTCAAGATTGCTGCTTCGCCCACTGCCAGTGCACACATCAGGCCTTCATTTACCCGGAAAGGGATCAACTTCACACCAAATAGAACGGTCAATTTGTAAACTGGCGTAAATGAACTCGAACATTAGCTCACCGTGACGGCGCAGAGTGTATGTTGGCAACCGGCAGCAGCGGTGGCGGCACAATCGAAATATCCAACAACAAATTAGTGCCTTCAGGTGCACTGCTAGCGCGATCCCACACACGATGCTTATTACAACCGTAATTCGGGCGCACATACACAGAAGAGGAGGCGAACAAAAAAATGAGAAACAAGGCCGAAAGTGCTTTTCCTGGGTGTTCGGGAACACAATACACCTGCACATCGCGAGCAACCACATGACATGACATGACAAACGAACTCCGTGCGCGGACGGGGCAATTAGCGAGCGGGTCGGGCTCCCCCGACGGGATCGGGTGGTCTTAACAAATTGGGCAAATATACCGTGTCGGGATGTGGGAAATTAACACGCCAACCAGAATTAGAGCCACCGCCGCACCATCCGCCATCTGAGCAGCCAACACCGGTGGCAGCGATGGACAAACGATAGCCTGTGGTTGCGATGCGTTCAGCTAAACCCACATCGCACTTGCGCTTTGTCGACGCGTCGCGTGTGTCCTCACTAGGGATTTCCTCTTAATAGGACCGTCAAATTTTTATTGCCGTCGGGGAGGAAATAATAAAACGGTCCGCGGCTGCCAGTGCTACCAGTCTACACCACCACCGCCGCCGCCGCCACCACCACCACCACCATCACCATCACTGCTCCAATTGAAATTAACACCAGCGTTCGAATGAGCAAGGCTTTGTGGGAACATTTGGTTTTTTTTCTCGTGACCGATCTACCTGCGCCACAGCTGCACCATCAAACCTGGACCGGGACGCAGGGGAAGGAGCCAGAAAAGTGAAATGCTTTTAATGGTATTGTTTTGGTGGACTGCGGTTTCGGGCCCACACTGCGACCACCAAGTACGCGCGGACGACACTAATTCGTTTGAAATCCACTCCAGAGACGTGTTTCACTTTTCGCTGTTACGTGCGTGGCCCGGCACATCTGGGGATGGAGATGCCGCAGCAGCGCAGCGTCCGTTGGCTCTGTTTACTTTTGATCTTGACATGGTCTCGAGAGATGCACTTTACTTTGTGGCCGGAGTTTGTTTGTATTGTTTCGAGCCGGGGATTGTGATGACGCCGACACCAGCAGGCTGGCCGTGGGTTTTCCTTCGCTCTCCGCGTTCTGTTTGGGGGCGGCGTGGCGGAGGCGGCCGCCTGTCCGAGAGTTCAACTTCAAGCTGAAGATGCAAATCATGATGGAGGTTTGAAGGAATTCTTTGAATCGCTTCTGGGGTGGGGTGAGTGTGTGCCGATATGCGCACACCACATTTGTTGGATGACTCTTGGGTGCGCGCTGTGCTTAATTATGCGGCGGGCGCAGAGCACTTGACAGTCGAGTGGAGCCCGGGTGCGGAGTGTGTCCAAGATGAGTGCTGTAAATTGCACATTATGCAGATTTTCAAATTAGTCTTACACTGATGGCTTAATGCGAGCGGTATGGTGCGCGCAGGCGCGCGCAATTACGCTCGTAATTTTCAGGGGCACAACAGTAGCCGGAGCGGAGTTTACTAGAGGTGGGATAATGATGATAAGCGGAAAATTGGAGCAAGTCGGCGTTTCTGGTGTTGCGCCCTGACAAAGGGTGGACGCGATGGTAAATTATTGGGTTGCCGGTAGTGTTTGCGAAGTTAAAAGTGTTGCAGTCACGCGAGGGGAGCGACAATATAGAGTGCTGTAAGTGCTTAAGCTGGGAAAGAGTTAATCAAAAATGTGGCACTCTGTACGACTGGTCTCTAGAGAAAGTTGTAGTAAGCGTTTTGTAACAAATCCGTATCTCGCTTTTTTTTAGATTAGAGGGTAAGGTCAAAGAATTCAGAAAATAGGTGGTCAGCACATAGTCCCCTCTGGTTTAGTCATACCTCATGGGGCGTGGTGAAAGCTCCATGCTCGGGTGGGATAAGAAACTTCCAACTGAGCTGAATTGTTGGCTCAATCCGACAGTCTTACATTTTTCTAAGCCCGAAAATTTAGAACAACCGATGACTGTGGTAAGTACAGGTAGCTTGGGGTATACAAATAGTACTATGCAGAATCATTGTGTCGCCACTGTGAGGAACTAGATAGAACCATTTACAAACTAAGAGGAAGTTCAACAAATCGGTATAAAGGGCGTTGTTGAAAACTGCTTGGAAAAATTGGATTAGGTGCTTATTTGTGGGTCCTACACATAGCGGGCAAGTGCAGAGTCCAGTCTCTGGTTTTTTGTGGTTCAAACAACTCCTGCAGAGATCATTCAAGGGAACAGCTAGTATATCTTCGTCCTCGTTGATCAGACAGTTGCAGATTATTGCTCCGAATTTCCTGCTTGTGCCCGATTTTCTAAGCGGTAGAAGCAGTTTAAGGGGGGCATGGGCCCATGGCCGCACACGAGGTGATGTCTTTGATCGCACTCAATATGGCGAGCTGCCAACGCTATCCTCGTCCGTCGACACGTCTAGTTGAGATACAGCCTCCTCGTGGCGCCCCTTGGATAGCCATCACGACATTCGCTGTGTGGTGAACGAATGTATGCAGCGAACCCCTGTGCCCGATGGTTAAATAATGGGCCTGGCCTTACCAGTCTGTGGATTGTGTGTGAGGCTAATTCGCTCAGCACATAAAAGAACCAAGTTCAGTGACAGCAACATGCCTCGGATATGGACGAATCTGTTGTTGACGACCACAGCAAACGACTTTCGGTTCTACACGTGGAATGTGAGGTCCCTTAACAGACCAAGTGCAGCCGAAGAATTTGCGTAGGCCGGGGACTGCTACAAAGAGATATCATCGCCATTCAACAAGTATGGTAGGATAGGCCGGGAAATAGGAGGATGAAGACCTGCGACATATACTACAGCGATTGCTACAGAGACAGAGAGAAGGAAGCGTTTATTAAGATGGTTCGGTTGTTCTTTGTTGGAGGCCGACTTAGGTAAAAGGTCTTAAGCTGGGACTCCGTAAGCGAACGAAGCTCTCTCAAAACTCGAAGCTGCCTGCACTGACAAAAGAAGACGAATAGAAACTTTGTCAAAAAGTCATCAAAGAAGCTGCCACTGATAAAGGAAGGAAACCATGGTTTAACGACGCTTCTGCTTCTTTGGACTTAAGAAACAATTGAGTAAAAGAGCGCTCTTTCGAAGGAAAAAGCTGAGCCTTGTAGAACAGCTCCTCCTCTACAGTGCGCAAACTTGAGGAAGCCCTTAGTTTTTTCGATAGAAAAGTTCTGCGTGGGATTTTTGGTCCAGTTTGCGTTGATGGCGTCTGAAGGCATGAGTCTGGTCAATTGTATTCCGATGGCTAGGCTTAAGATAGCTAGGCCATGTATAACGTACATATGTACACCATCGTTGCAACCAGAAAAGTCTTCGAATCCGAGCCATTAGGACAACGCAACAGAGGATAGCCTAGATTGATATGGCGCTCACAAGTGTCGATCGACCTCAACCAACTAAGAGTGCGCAACTGGAGGCAGCTGGCAAGGGGATCGTGCTATCTAAGAAAGCATGTTGGTTGAGGCCTTGGTCTACCACGGACTGTAGCGCCAGTAGAAGAATGAAGAAGAAGAAACAGTTTAGGGCGTTTGAGGTTGAAGAAGGATCAGACTTCTTTTGAACCGCTGCAGTTTCTGGTCTTAAGAACAACCTTGTTGGAAGTATATTTAGAGTATAGTCATAAAAAATTTGCCACTACTATGTGCACAGTCTTCCAATTCTCATAGTTTTTGAAAAATATTTTCAACAACCCCGGTTTTTTTAATACCGGGGATGGAAACTAAAAAAAATATTAAAATGCGGTCAAGCTATCATGGTCAAGAACCAGTGGCCAACAACAAACTACATCAATCATTCCTGGCCTGAAATCCAGGCCCAAACATTCCTGATGACCCCGAACAAATTGACGAAATTGAAAATTGGTTGGGAAGTTTTGACGTATCTACCGCATAGGCCGGATAGTGTACACTTCAATTACTCGTTGTTTCGGTGTCTGCAAAACACTCTTGATGGTCAGAAATTGGCCTACTGAAGAGTCCCTGACAATCATTTGATAAACCACAGGCGTTCTCAATTGAAATGAAACTGCGAAGCTAGATGAAAAGTGGCAAAAACTCTCACAAGGGATGATTCATCGTGAGGTTAGATTTTGAATGGGCTCTTTTTGATAGATCACGAGTGACTCCTATCAAACTGCTGCATCGTTTTCATTCCTTATTGCTTGGCAATTTATCATGGAAAAAATAATGATCTGGAAAGAGCATTCCATATTCGGCAGGTGCGTCTAAAGAACTAGTCTTTAAACCCAACTGTACGTCCAAAAGTGAGCTAAAGGGTGAACGGGTGGCTATTCGTAGCGAGGCGTGTATAGTGGTTAAATGCGGGGAGGAATGCAGCAGGCTTATTCATTTGAGCTGTATCTAAGAGTGTACGCCAAGACCAAGATTGGTAAATCAGAATGTTACCGTGTGGGTAAGTTGTGGGGAAATTATTTTGGTGAGCACTTAATTTCCCCTTTTTGCTTCAGATGTGGGATCACATCAGAAGGTGATCATGCACTTTGACGGCCTTATACCGCGGAGTTCTAGTACCTCTGCCGCTCCTTGGGTCACAGCACCCAATTGAGAATGCAACTCCACACTGAGCCGGAAAACTCCTCTAACCGCCTGGCCTGAGGCAGAAGGCCTAATTGGTTACCTAATTTTGGCTCTATCAGCGATATTGGGTTTTAAGTCACAGCCACCACAATACCCAAAAAAAGGAGGCCTGGCTGGAACAAGTTGCAGGAGCGCCTGTCCTCCCGTGGCACCAGAATATAGCCTCTACTCAAGTTGCACTACCAGTCAGGTTACCTCGGTCTGGTGGGCGCCATCGCTTCTAATAGTCTTTGCTTTAGTGTGACAGATGTGATTCTAAGCACAGTCACATGAAAATGAACTCGAGAGAACATTTCGAGTCCAGCTCAAAGAATGGCTGTGGGACACCAAGAAAGACTCGAAGGAACTCTTTCGGAACTGTCCCGAGCGGGTTCTCTTAACATCACATTTGCTCCCAAATCCAATCAAAAAAGATGCCCAAGTTGCAACGAAGATCAGTGTGAGCCGGTAGCCTGCGCACCATCAAATCTCCTTCGAGTCCAAACAATCGCTACAGATGCCGCGTTCACAGGGAAACAGTCCATGCAATTATCAGTCATCTGGGATCATTACACGGAAGAGAGCCATGAAAATATATCTCTCCTCGAAAACCTGGTTAACAACCAGGGCGTGCAGGTCCCGGAAAACGCACACATTTACGACCGCTGAACACAACAAGGGGAGGGCGCGGTAATTGAAAGCCGTCCACCAGAGGAAACGAACTAATTAAATTCATTGCGCTTACAACTCACTTATGTCCATCTCATGGTCGATTATCTTGACGTTTATGCACCTTGCCGGGGGCTGGGGCCGCTTTCGCACCCCGAGGGATCATCCGCAATCAGCAATAAACATTCGCGGCCCCGATGAGGGCTAATTCGCAATTAACCAGGGGAGGATGGGCTGCGCCGCGGCAGGGAGTTCTTAACTCGCACCGTCCGTGACCCGTAAACGGTGACGGTGACGGCGACGGCGACGGCGCACTCAGCGCACCGCTGCAAGTGAAACAAGGGTGATTTCGGAGATAAATGTGGCTAGGGTAATAATTTATTCAACTCTTTGACTTGGTAGATAATCTTTCAATAATGCTTCTCGATGACCCTCAGTTTGCTGTAGGGGGCGTAGTGGTGCAAGTGCTTGCCCAGGGCTGAGTAGTAGGCCACGTGGGGGGCGACGTGCGAATGGTATGCAGCATGGTGGTGGTGCACCAGGGGGGCGGCATGCACATGGGCGACATCGTGGTGGAAGTGATGGTCGACCACTGGCTTGGTGTAGTGGACGTAGTGATGGGGCTCATGATGCACCACCTTGGTCACATGGTGGACGGGATCGACCTGATGAATGGACTCGTGGTGGACGATTTTGGCGGCTGGCAAATCATGGTGCACATCGACTCCCTCTTCGAGGACAACGGCTGGCGAGTGGCTGATGTGCACGTCGTCGTGGTGTGGTGCGACGTCGTAGTGCTCGTCGAGGTGTCCGTGGGGCAAGAGACCAGCTTCGACTGTCAAGGCGAGGGCTAGGATGCAGATGAATGCCTGGAAGGGGGGACAGCAACTATTAGAAGTGTTCTTTGTGCTGGCAGCTTGACAGTTACCTTCATTATTGATGATTATGTGCTTAGACAAAAGGGGTGTATAAATGTAAAAAAAGGAACTGAAGACTGACTTCTTCTTGTACTGAGCTAGCTCAACTGATGCCTACCTCAACGATGCGCTTCGCTTTTATACCTAAGCAACTCTCCGAGCGAGTCGTGGTCGGGCATACGCATTTTCGCAATCCAAATCGAGAATTTCGAATGCAGTTGTGCAGACGATTGGTGCCGTTCGGCTCGGGAATAATAATCGATTGGGTTTGATAAGCGGCCGACTGTCCCACACGGCGGAGTGGCGGGGGTGTTGGGTATTATGCAAGTCGGAAGTTTGTCAGCTTGTCAGCTGTCACGTAAATCTAGAATGATTGTGTATGCGTCGTGTTCCTGTTCGACAAGCGCGCCGTGCGTGGCCTGCCAATCTATTGCTCATCTAATTCCATAACTGGTAGCTCCCCGGTTGCTAAACTTTCGTGCGTGTCTGCGACCTACATGGCTGGCGGAGGTGGCGGAGGTGGCGGCGGTGGTGGAGGCCCTTTCGGTGTTTTCACTTTCGTTCGGTTAATTGCCAAAGTGCGGTCGCGGACGTGCCCCACAATGGGCACCTTCCATCCTAATCGCTTATTGGCCGTTGCATAACCGCGCGCGAGACGTGCGGCGATGGAGGAGGAGGCCGGTTCATTTGCATGCGACACGGTGCACGGTGTCGGACAAATTCGCGCGCGTACCAATTGTACGGAGACGAGCCCACGCACTTAGGCTTTCGCTAATTGCTGGCTGAATGAGTGTTCGGTCTGGAGACGACGCTAATTGAGTATTCCGGGCACGGGTTCAACGGATTCACTTGAACTAGAGATTCCCCGCTCAATGTGGCAGTCAGTCGCGATAGGCAAAGTGTTGACAGCGCGTTTTGTTTGATTGGTGTTATGGGCAGACGTTGGCGCAGTTACCTTGGTGGTGTTACGGTGTTAAGTTGTGCTGTCAAAAGTCTTTCGCGCTTCACTGGCGGTTGCAGTGATGGGAAAGATTGTTGTCCTGCATGGTGGTCTTTGGTGCGGTGATCCTAGTTCTTGTAATTCGGTGAAGTGGCTATTTGGGCTTCCGACGGAGTCGGTTGCCCTCAAAGGAGCAGAGTTATTCATCATCGGCGTCCTTTGTTTCATTTTCATCAATTTCACGCACAGTTTCGTGGGATTGTCTCTTGGACTCGAGAAGCACATCAATGGATGTGTGAATTAAAATCAAGGTCTAGTGGACGGCGTGATGCTCTTATCTTCAGCTGGGCGGTGTCTATTCAGTGAACGAAAGGTCGAATTTCTCGAAGGAGCTGGTTCTGTTTCGAAGGGATCTCAAGCGCTAAGTGATTTGTTTGTTTGGTTTTTCCCACTTGTTAATTTGAAACGATGGTTGGGGTTACTCCTCGATGAATTAAATAGGATCTAGACACGCGTAGCTTTGGTTTTGTAGTTTTCGAAAGTATTCCCGAGTTTGAAACCACTTCGGTAGCTATGTGTTCTTTTGAAATCCCGACTTCTTCACATAAGGCACGTTCCAAGTCCAAGTTGCAGTAACTTGTAACTTAGGTGACTTTTTACAATGTAACAGAGACAATTTTTGGGTCCTTGTAATGAAGGAACCTTTACTGCACCGAATTTAATTTGGAGAACTTTTTGAAATATTTTGTGGCTGCAGTTGTGTAGTGGGAAAGATTGTCCACTCATACGCTGTTGGTCTCAGGTTAGATTTGTACACTGTACGTCTTTTGAACTGCACCACTTTTTTTTAAAAAACCGAATATGAGCAGAATCTCAAAGTTCGTCGTCGTACCGGTCGGCGAGAACAGGTCCCGTCTTGTGAAAGACACGAGTAACATGTACAATTGTAAAGAGATGTGTGCTCTAGTCGACTGTGGACTTTCGACTTACTAACTGATTGCGTATTGGGATGAATTTGCCAAAAAGACTCCTACTTGCCAAAGCTTTTGTGCAGTTGAAAGACCCATGGGAACATTGAAAGAATATTTGTAAGACATACAGATAATTACAAAAGTCTATTTACAACTTTGTAGGTAGGAAGGCAGGCTAAGGAGGTTTGAGGAGAGGAGATTGAGAATGTCATACAGGACATCTAGAGGGTAGTATGAAGTGTCCCACTTATGCATACGGATGCCAGTCTTTTGACATTTCTCAGAGTATACAGTGAGTGTACATACAGACACGCCATTGGTCATACCACAACCATGTAAAGGGTGTCCCAACAAGAGCACAAGATTAAAATTTTAAATAAAACGCAGATATTTAAAAAAAATCGTGAATTGTTTATTATATCGTAAGGTAGACATGATGAGGTTATTTGTGGAATAACACATCGGTCAGATGGCCGCCGCGGCTTTGCTGCCACATACGCAATCTTCAAATGAAATTTTCAATGACCATTTTGCATTAATGGTGCAAAATCACACGATCTAGGCGGCCAATTCTGGTCTCCAAACCCTGAAATAACACGACCGGGAAATGACTGATACAGCAATTGAATTGTTTTCCTGTCTGTATGAGATGTGGCGCCCTCTTGTTGAAACCACAACCCCTCCACATTCATTTCTTCAATTCTAGGCTCGAAAATATTGGTTATCATTTCACGATACCGAACACCATTGACTGTTTGCGCTTGACCTGACTCGTTTTCAAAAAAAAAAGGTCCAATGATTCCTCCAGCCCGAAATCCACACCACACAGTGACACGTTGAGGATGCATTTGCTTCTCGTGAATCACTCGAGGATTTTCCTCGCCCCAAATGCGACAATTCTGCCTCTTGATGAAGCCACCAAGATGGAAATGGGCCTTGTCACTAAAGATGATTTTATCGTCAAAATCAGCGTTTTCATGTTG
Source organism: Eristalinus sepulchralis (assembly GCA_944738645.1). Classification (NCBI taxonomy): domain Eukaryota; kingdom Metazoa; phylum Arthropoda; class Insecta; order Diptera; family Syrphidae; genus Eristalinus; species Eristalinus sepulchralis. The sequence goes on along the minus strand of OX122885.1, from coordinate 29,522,245 downwards.
TTTCTCCAATACCCAATTAACGAGCTTGTTCATTCGTGTAGCGCTTCATTTTTATTAATCTTCTACTAACAAACAACAATAATTGTTCAACAACAATGTCAAAAAATGACAATTCGAATGGCGCCAAATTTAAATCTTGTTGGGACAACCTTCCTTCAAGTCTAGTTGAAGTCCCCATCTAGCTCTTATAGTACCTTATGTATGTAAAGCGCATTTGTGGCCAACCGAACGCTTTTAGCGACGTTTGCTTTCTAGATGAGCTTATTGTCGAGAGTGAATCTGGTAAACTTGGGTGTGTCAGAAAGAGCACCGATAATGGTATGAGGGTATTTGTTGGGAATTTTATAGTTTCTGGTAAAGAGGAATAGTTCAGTGCTCTTGGCATTGATACTCAGTCCATTGTCACGCGTCTAATTAGACAATAGCCCTGAGGGCGCTTTGCATGGGATCCCTTAGTGTAAAGGGATATTTGCCACGGAGAGCGATTGCAATGTCATCCGCACTCATCTAATGCTTATCTCACCCTCCAGTAGAACTAGTAGCTCGTTGACCACAATATTGCATAGAATTGAGAAGTATCCTTTGAACCTAGAAATGGCGAAGAAGCATAATTTGGATGTTTTACTGGCATATTACGGGGATGAGCCATTAGACACAGAGTGCGGGTTGAAATTACTAACAAAATGCTCAGATGAGTTAGCCAGCTGCATTCCTCTCCTTCAAGAATGTAACCGCAATATATGCCTTCCTATGAATGCCCACCCGTTCACCCTTAAGCCCACCTTTGGACGTACAGCTGAGTTTAGGAACTCGTTCTTCAGCCGCACCACACGAATATGGAATGCTCTTCCCAGCTCAACTTGTCCCCCTCATTACAATCCAAAGACTTCAAATACCAATATGCAATGGTTCCTTCTTTTCCTCTCTTCCTCTATACCTTCGACTTGTGCTGTGACTTAATTCTGGTCACTTAAGGGTACTAAACAATTCCTTTAGCGAGCACCAATAAAAAAAAAAAACTAAAGCGTCCACAATGACAGCAAAGGCTAACAGGGTGAAATGTCTTTGAAGCGAAAAGATTTCTCTATATGGCTCCCTGGATAGTGTAAGGCTGTGTCGACTGGTTTGCCTATACAGTATGCCTAAATGGGGTGTTTTCTGTCGTTACTTGTAAGAGGTATTTTTTTTTAACTTTTCAATAAAATCCTGAACCTCTTTACTGGTGATATTTGCAATGGCTTGAACCACTTTGGGAGCTTTGATCCTAGCATCTTAGTTATTTAAATTCTTCTAACGTCTAGTACTAACCTTATTTTACCCATTACGCCATTCTTCGTCCCTTTTTAATGTAGACTTGACTATTGCGGGAGTTTAAATGAAAATTCTTGCGATTGTTGATATTGTTAAGCTCTTGTTTTGAATGAACAAGTATCGAATTTCCAGTGAAACTTTTGTCCTACTCATAATTTTTGAATTCGGCATTAGGAATGGAACTACACACGTTACTTAAAGTACGACCGAAAAGTCCCAGGTTGCAGTAAACATTTGGTTTAAGTGGAGTTTCTTTGAAAAGACCGCTATATGCTGACTTTTGTGAAAGGTTTTTTTTGCGTTTAATTTGACTTTCTTTGTGATTTTCATATTTTTGGCTTACTCTGTTTTTGCCTGCAAAATGAAGATTATGGCTACCTAATCAATTCCTCGTTGGTTTGGTGTGTTTTACTGGGGCTACACAGGTTGCCTGAACAATTATGCTTCTACGTTAGTACTCTATTCCATTGCTACCGCGAAAATAAAATAATACTTATTATACTGAAGAACTTCCATCAAAAAAATTGTAATGTGCGTAAGGTAGAGAATAACATTTCGCGCAGCATTGTATTCTGATCGCCTTTGCGTTGTGGGTAAATGCATCAATAACACGTCGAAGGTTTTAGGTTCAATTGCCGGACTAAACACTTCGATTTTTTCACAGCACGACCTCTTACGACTTGCTGCTAGAACTAAAATATAATTGTCTATTAAAAGCTTTTCAAATCTCATCGTTCGGAATCCGCAAAGGTCACCTCTACTTGTAAGGAAACAATGGCATGCATCAAACGAGTACTTTGTCAGCAACTACTGGTGTTGTGCAAGCCATTGTAAAGCTAAGCCGTGGTCCTGGTTATGGACTGTATTTGAAACTGTCGTGACGTGACGTTCTCTTTGGGACTGTGACCTAACTTCGGCGGAGATGTCCCATTGAACCGAAGAAGTTCCACGTGGCTACGAGCGATGTCCGCTTCGTATTGGAGTCACCTGTTCACTGTTCGGCGTACGATATGAAAAATGATAGGTTATCCTGCCGAATCCTTTACCAGGCCTCTGGAGTCTAAATAGAGAAATTCTTTAGAGGGTATAAAGCCCCATACTGGGGGTATAAGCCCCAAGTTGTTGAACGAAATCATCGCTCTTGCAATGTGCCTTCGAGATGGCCTAATAATAAAATTATCTGTTCTAATACGGTTTGGCTGGAGGAGAAGATTTAGCGATGAACTCTATGGGCTGTACAGCGACATGTGCCTAGTCAAGCGTCTCGATACAACGCTTAAGATGGCTAGGCCATGTAGAGCGTATGGACACCACTGCTCCGGCCCGAAAAGTCTTCGAATCTGAGCCATTAGGACAATGCAACAGAGGGCGACCCAGGCTAAGGTGGCTCACACAAGTGGAGAAGGACCTCAACCAACTTGGAGTGCGCAACTGGCGGCAGCTGGCGAAAGACCTTGATGGCTGCAGAGGCATGTTGCTTTAGGCCCAGGTCCATCCCGGACTGTAGCGCTAGAAGAAGAAGAAGAATACGGTTTGGCTCGCTGTACAAGACCTCGTTTCGGAAGCATTTCATATTATCGGGACATACAATTTCACGTACCATAACCGAAAATATGGTCGTCGTGGGTAAATGTGTTGGCTGACTTATCACACGATCTCGTTCAAGTTCAAGACACACTCAAGGTTTTGAGAAAAGTTTTTCAAATTCATCATTCTCGGTAATAAGCTGTAGGTGCCCTCTGAGTCAGACCATTAGAAACATCACAGAAAAATTCAATTTTAAAAAAACTGAGCCCTTAGAAGTCATTTCTTCCACAAGCTACTGTAGTCCCAGATGCAGCTAGTATTACCAGAAATTTTACAATTCTATGTTATTCATCGAAATTCTTCTGTTTTTTCACATCGTAGCAGAAATGAAATATCTCAAGGACTGCTCAACATTGGCCTTGGCGTCTTCTTAACGCATGCAACGTTAAGAAGACGCCATTCCTCTAAACGTTACAAATTGGAATGTGAATCATGCAGTTGTACGAAATTGAAGAGACTCTTGCTTGGCCCCCTCGAATAATAGACATTATGCCATTAAACGCGCATTCATTCAATTTGGAATTTTGGAATTCGTTTTGTGGCAAAAAATGATCGAAATCGAAAGCGCATACGAAATTACACGATTGAAAATTTAATCACAAAATGATTATGATTTTTCAGGTCAGTGCTGAGTGGGGCAAGATGGGCGCGTCCTCGTACCGGATGAGTGGCTTTATGACTGTTATTGGTGAAAGTGACAAATTGATGAATGCTGGCTGACAACACCCTCAGACGCAACAGTTACTTGCCAATTTGTGATGTGCACCGATGAAGCAATACGACTTTGAAATGAAGCCTTGCAGTGCTATGAATCTTGAGTACTCTTCGGGTTTGCAAATAACTCGAAAGAGGTGTGATATTGCGGGGTTCAGAAATTGAGTCTGGGAATGTTGCAGTGTGTGGCGCCACTACGCCGCAGTGGACAAGACCTTGAGTTCTAGTTCTACATACAAAATGTGCCTCCCCCCACCGATGTAACCAAAATCGAAACAGCTTGGTATCAAACACTTGATGAGCGACTGCAGAGTAAGGCTGCCCTGTGTCAATGACCTGTCTTCCCCCTCCCCACCTCTAAGGAGATTGCAATAAAGAACGCGGTTGTAGATTAATTACAAGCCAACACAAGTCGGCACGTGGCCCATCTCCAGGTGTTCTGCAAACAATCACAGCAGCACCTTGGGCCGTCGCTGCACAATCGACTTCTGTTTCGATAAAAGCCACAAACTTCAATCTGACGGATGTATAATTTGGAGATCGTCTCCTTTCAAATGTGAGATGAGATTCGAATCGGTGCCACCGCCGCCGCCACTACAATGGCCTGCATCAATCCGAGGGCGTATCCGTGGCGTGTCGGGTCCATTATGTCGCCCTTTATAGCCGCGATCCGGCTTCGTCGCTGCACTGCTCCCCTAGATCTGCACCCGTAATAGTAATGATTTACAAGAATTTAATGCTTTCAGGTGCTAAATTCATCCATCGACCTCGACATCGCAATCGCTGCATTCGGGCTGATGCGGCATCACCGAGACCGCAGAGTGAACAGTGCCCGCTGCACGTTGCACAATCACAATCTGATTCCCTGCACAGATGCACACGTAATGGCGACTCATTAGGCTGGCAGTGTAATGAACCCACTGATGGTGCGGTGAATGCCCGCCGGAAGGACTCCCTTGTGCAAGAGCGTGTGAGTGCCTGCGTGGGGGGTGGATGAACTCATGATTCATTCGGCTCAAAATGGAGGTGATTTGCGTTCGAGAAATTATTTCAAAGTATCGGTAGATTGGCCCCGATTAAGATCCCTAGCCTCGAGTAGAAAGTATCGGTTGCCTTGTCCGCATTGCGCAAACGATAATGGGGATGGCAATCCATTATCATTTACCCAGCCCGCCCCACAGCAGCGGTGTAACTGCTACCAAAGGTCTCGCTGCGAAGGTGCACTCGATGGTCCAGCCTCGGTCCTTTGAACAATTTATAACCGAGAGTGCCCCAAAAAGCCAGCCAGTCGAGCGCGCCCTGTAATTTGGTCCTGCTCCGTCCACTGTGCTGCTGCTGCCACGGAAGCGGCCCCAAAATCAGAGTATCACAGCTGGAGGGCGAACCCATATGGTCAGTATCTCATTATTATGCTTGTCCTCCCGTCCCCCCACCGCACCCACTCTCCGCTGGGAGCTGGGTCATAATTAATCTCTGATATCGATTAGCGGAACAATCGGAGTGGCATGCCACCCAAACGACGGCAAGGCAACCTTAGGCGAGTCCACATCTTTGACATACGACGGGTGCTGCGCTACTTCCTCTGCAGAGGAGCCAGATCCGCCCCGGTTGCGGCCTACACTCTCGCGCGATGTTCGTCTCAATTTATGCTGACCGTTCCTGTCGGGTCCCGTTGGTTGGGGCTGCCTGTTGACATTGATGAGGCTGGGAGTTTGCCGCCCGTTTTTTGCACGGTTCCCGAGCCCTTTGTTGGCGTGTAAATTTGTTACACCAACGAGACGGGAATGCCGAGTGCACAAAGGCGACCGAGATCCAGCAGCAGCAGCAGCTTCTGGTAATGCGTCCCGAAAACAGCGAAAAACGAGAAAAATGGAAAAGGAAACACAAAAACCGATGGCTGTTGATCCCCCGCCGCCAGCACTCGTCGCCGTTGCGCTGCACACCCAGCCTTAGCGGCATCCACTCGTCGGGGCCGGCAACTTTTTCAATAGAAGCCCAGCGGCCCATTGTTCGTGGCCAGTTGGCAATATGAATGAGGGATTAAAATTCCATGGATTTCGCATGCGGTCCACACAGTGCGAGTGAGTGTGTGAAGCTGAGCGTGACGCAGTCGTCGTCGTCGTCGTCCGCTGGTGCCCACCACCACCTCCGCGTGTCGCTGACGCAGCGCAATGATCTAATGGCGGCTTCTATGACCATTTGTTCGCTTCCTAGAAATTGGCACCGAGTTGGATGGTGCAGGCAGTCACTACCATGAGAGTGTGGCCCATGGTCGAGGGTGATGGTGACTATGGGGACCGTAGGTGATGTGGTGGCGTCGGGCTGGGGCACGTGTTCGGCAGCAGATCAAAGGAAACTGTGATGTCAGGTGCCGGCGCACTTTGCTGCTAGTGTGTCATCGTTGAGTGCGGCAAATGGAACGTTCATAAGGGCAGCGGGTGGAGTGCGACTTTTGAAAATGTGCCTGTGTGTGTGAAGAATGAGATTTTCAGTGTCGCAGGACATCCCTTCACCCTTCCTCAGAATATTGACTGGGAGAGGGGACTACATTCAATTTAAATCTTGCTCGACACTCCAGTATGGATGCTAGGAGAAGGTCGTTAACCTCCTTTCGCGGGCGAAACACCTGTACCTGGGAAAGCCGCCCAACTCCGCGCTGCTGCACTCCTTCAATTGAGAGTGCAAAAGTCCACACGGCTAATAAACGAAGAATCGAACGCTTCACACGGGTCGCCACGTTAGAGAGCTTCCGTTCGGAGCCATCGATCTGATCGGGTGCACACCGACACACACGACCTAGGCCTAGAAAGCCCCCCAACACACGCACACACATACACAAACACAAACGCCACGATCGGCAATCGATCTCTTTCGCCAGCAATTTGCATCGCCCTAGCCGCGTACGAGTCCACTGCCGCCTCGCCGCCTTCCTCACCCTGCTCCGTGCAACTGCCAACCATGAACTATTGCATCCCGATGACTTGATATACCCTCACACTGTGGTAAATTAGTAATTTTTTGTCTGTGCCTCTTTCTGAGCCGCCCCGAGGCATTAATGCGCGCGCACGCTACTAGGCGCTGCTGCCGTATCGATAGATCCGACGAGGGATCCGATCGGATGGCTCTGCGGCTGCTGCTGGTGCACACTGGCCGCCGATGGTGCCGATGATGATGGCGATGATGATGATATTTCCTCATTCGATTTCGATACGCGAAACTTTTCTCGCATTAAGACGTTACCATTGGGGCGCGATCGCGGCGGCCACCGACACGGGATATGTGAAGTTGTAAATTGCAGTCGATAGCCCGGCGAGACCTTTTCGGTTGGTGCGCATCCTTGAATGGCTGGGTTCGTTGCGATCACAGTTGGGGTTCTGTCCGCCCCATCTCTTGGCGGCGTGGTGTGTACGTAGGCAAGTAGTCGGCAGCGTAATGATGAAGACACGACTTCAAGGCTGCGCGGCATAATTATTATATTGATCTCATTTGTTGACGCTAATGTGCGAGCGATCTTGGTGCTGTGGCAACACCTGCATGGATTGTCCTGAGCGCAGTTCTGCGGCGGCACGTTAGTCGGCTGCTCAGCCAGCCGGGTGTCTCTGGAACTTGAATGTGATCTCATGCGTGACTTATGTTATTCATAATTGCGGCCTGACTCAGGCGGGTAATTGGAAAACGCTTCAATTGTTGGACAGATGAGGTGAGGAGTTGGATGGGCGATAGCAACCGCTGATATAACATTATGGGCGTCGGTCAACTGATGATCGTTCGACGGGACCGAAGTAAGAACACGCTGCAGAGGGTGCTGTTCTGGTTTTCAAGTTGATGAAAGTTCAGGAAGTTCCTGGGGAATATTGAGTGAGGGAGGTTAACGTCCGGATTGTCGTGCCACTTTAAGGAGATAAAGAAGAGAAGTTCGATGGAGGAGCAATCGGAATGATTCCTCATGATGTCCACGATCTTGCAATGTAAGCTTTTGTAAAAAAAAATTAAGAGCACAGGTGTGGTAACATCGTTCCTCCTGCAGTCTGAGACATTCAGTGTGCTACTGTCCCGTTGGACTCAAACTCAGACTCAGACTCCCAGCTGAGCAGAAGGATAGGAACTTCTATCTGAGCAGGAGAAATCACTTCGAATCGAGTTCAGGTCACAGTTTGGCTTTTTATAAAAACCAACAGACCGTTGGGCGCCAGTTTATTAAAGTAGACCAGGACAGCATGTATTTGTTGGCGCCCTCATTTACCACGAAGGCAAATTGTACATTGGTTGCCAATTGATCAGTCCGATAGATTGACCAGGCTGTCGTTAGGTCCCTTTACGGATACTGAGGAATAGGAACTGCGTACTAGCTATAGGGAGTATTTGTCTCAGCACCCCTCACCTTTGGTTGAAATATCGTGCAGGATGTATTTTCCGCTGACTGTAGAAAAGAATTCTACCTTTCTCTCTCAGCTGTGCACTGAAACTTCTCAGAAATCTTTTAGAATAACCTTATTGCCGTAGCTTTGAGATTGATCGTATATTCTTTTTAGGCAATTGAAGTTCACCTATGCTGTTGTCATTCTTTTCCTTTATAGAGTCATGAGTGGAAATCAGGCTGATTTTTAGAATAAAGCCTTTATCGGACTCTTGTGACTCGTGCTAAAGTGTCAGACAGTTTAGCTTTACATAGAAAATTAAATTTCCTCGTTGTAGAAATCGCGATTCTTCAGCCTCATCTTGCTCGGCCCTTTCCATCACACACATTGGTAATGTCTGCCCTATAGTAGTCCAGTGCCAACCGTAAGTCATCTGCTGAGAGACATCACATTCCACATTTAGAGCTGAAATTCTATATTTTGTTTGGGATAAGTACGAATATTGCGTTGCCCTTAATTGCTTAGGGTATACACTAATGTTAGCCGAATGTGATCACACCTTGAAGTCTGAGGAGTTCTTCAAACAAAATGGAGCCATTTGTCACACAAGTGAGTCCATGATCGCAGTTGGGTGGCGCATCAATGTTGTCTTTGACTTAGAGACTTGTCATGTCTCGATGCATTGTTCTTTTTCTCCATATATAAGCTACGCTTATATCCCATGATCGAGCTCAAGGCTCTTGCTGGATGTGCGAGACATATACTGCCCTAAGTCGCATGGAATTTGGTTATTCCTCTCTATGTTACACTAAGGTAGGGCTGAATTTGAGCCATGGGCCAAACTTCATCAAGTAACACTAACAATCTCCCGCTCTGGATAGTTTCAGTTGGGTACTCCAAACAGGTCCTTGTTTTCTGCTACCTTGTCCCAGTGAACTTGTTTCGGACTTGTGTATTGTCCTTACGCTCTACACCTCTTTGGTTCTTTTATACCCCGAGTGCCGCAGCTTGGCATTTACAGTTTCTGTCTAACTCTTTCAAAATAATGCCTCTTCTCAACTCCTTCGTGGCGAGATGAGTCTAATATTGAACATCTGTCTTAAGGATTGATGATGATTGACAGGAACTGTTCTGCGTTAGATTTTTTGTGCTGGGGCAACTGTCTTTAGTCAGTACGGCGTTGAGGTAGATAATGTCCTTAACCACCTACAAGTGGAATCGTGTTGACGTTTTATACCGCTTATCTTTATAAGAGGAAGTTTGCTGTGCTCAACTACACTCAAGCTAATGACATCCATGTAAGTTTCGAAAAAAATTGTGATCTGAGAAATCCTTAAAAATCATATCAGAGACTTTGCTGGAAAAGGCACATGACAAGGCAAAGCCAACAACTCTTCTTTTTGATCATTCTGAAATCTACTTTTAAAGTTGCGTGAGAAAAAGTTTTTCCAATAAGCACTTGACAAACTTTTTAAATAGAACTTTTAGAATTTGCAGACGCAGACCGTTCGCGAGTCTTGTCATGATAAAAATATAGTCTTGACAGAGTAAATAGACAGTGCTAGTTTGATGATTAGTGAAACATCGCGTTCAAAAATTAAATTATTGCGTCGAACTTAATTTTGTGTGGATCTATACGGCAATGATACGACCTCTTCTCTACTTTGCCACAGTCGTTTGGTGGAACAAGCTTTTGCGAAAATACATGACTTCGGCTTTCACCAAGTTTCAAAGAACGGCCTATCTCGGCTGTAAGTGGCCATTCGCAGCACGCCTGGCTCTGCTATTGATGCATTGTTAAATCTCCCTCCCCTTGACATCTACATCATGGGAATTGTCTCCTATGACACAAGTTTCATGAACATGCCGTCTAATGCGGGGTCGATCCAGCTGCATCGCTTATACAAAGTCGTCTTTGCCTGCGTCCAAGACTGAGTCTGGACGGAAAGTGAACCGGTAGGGGAATTTAGTCGGACTTTCACGGACGGCTCCAAGACGACGGAGGGATCTTGGGCCGGTGCTTTCTTGGAAGACGACAACTGTAGACTTTACACCCCTTAAGGTGAATTCGCATCGGACTTCCAGGCGTAAATGTTTGCGATCCTAATGGCCACCAACTATATTGTTATGAACAGGTGGACGTTCTGTTCACATCCAATATATTCCAGGAATGTAAGTCCTCTCTTAATTTTTCTGGGTCCCGGGACATCAATAGATCACGGGACGCGAGACTGCTGGTGAACTAGCTAGGCAAGGTACTAAAGAGCCATTCGTAGGGCCCGAACCCACATTGGGACCACCCGTTTCCTTGGCGAGGGCTTCCATCGACGGTTGGGTGTCTCAACAACACAACCAGAGATGGCATGACTCTCCAGGATGCAGGCTGACCAAGTGCATGCTCCCGAACATCAGCAAGGAATCAGCGGCTTTTCTGTTATCTCTGGACAGAAAGAGTGAAGAAAACGGAACACTTCACCTCCGCTAAGCACTTAAGTCTGCTGGGGCTTGGTGATGACACCCTTTGCGACGCCTATGGAGAAGGTAAAGGCACCTCAGAGCACTTTCTCTGTCAATGTCCCGTCTTCGCTCCTGGCAGGTGGCGGCTATTTGGCGCTGATGTGATGGGAGCGGAAAACTTAAGCTCTTTATCACAGAAACGCCTGCTGGTCTTTCTTCGGAAAACCAGGAAACTACAGTAAATGAAGGTTACTGCCTGGAAGTATAATGGACCAGTTTTTGAGTCTGAGCGCTCCAGTGCAGTGAATCCTAACGTCCAACAAGATGACAAGAGATGGCGTAACTTGTATTATTCCATTATTACTATGCCATTGGAACACATAAAGGAAAGGAAATTGGGTTCCACACGAACTCAAACCGAGAAACCGCACGAATTAAGTCATAGACCCAATAAAAAGTCCCCGTTCAAAAACTCTGTCGTTAAAGAACCTTAAATTGTTTAATGGGAATTTGCATTTGCTAAAATTGAAGCTTGAATTTAGGACTGAGTACAAAAATGATTTTTTTTCCGCATGGTGCCAGTTAAACAAAGTGGTCATGGCATGGTCCATTCAGAACGGCTGCCGGACAGGTTGCTGAAATCTAAGGACCCGAAATGTCTTATATTCCGGAAAGATCAGATTTTCGAAATCTTAAGCTCAACCATCGTGGCGGTTCAAATCTACCACCTATTTAAAATTCTACAAGGACTTCAAGGAAGGAAGCTTATAAGTGGGATCCAGAAAGCACCTCATATCTGAATCTTTCAAAATTTTCCTTAGATTTAGAACATGTTTATTGAGATTTTGGGGCTTTCGAAAATTTCTGGGTTTTGGACATTTCAGGACTTTATTTTTGGTCCCCCCCGAACCTTCTTTTTCTTTTTCTTTTTAATGCATTTTATTTTGGAAATATCAGTGAACTATAATCTTAAAACTAGATAAAATGCTTAACCTAGTGATGTATTAACATATTTTATATCTAACTTACTGGCTCTAAGCGAGCACTCTAAGCTAAACTTAATCTTAATCTATGTCTTTCGACCTAATCTAACGAGTTTAGTAGAACTATATTTATAAAAATGTATTATTAAGAAAATTTAAAAAAAACTTAATGACAGAACATATTTTTTTTAAAAAGCTTACATACTAACTTAAATCTACCCTAAATAACCTTGACTAAGCTTAACCTAACTTACAATCTAGTCAACAATCAGGTGCATACACACTGGTATGTATGAGTACATACTCGCGTATATGCACCTGAATGTTAATATATACACTGCATACATGTCTACATATATACATCATATTATATATGTGTATGCGTTTTTTTTTTTTTTTTTTTTTTTTTTTTTTTTTTTTTTTTTTATTTTTTTTTATTTTTTTTTTATTTTTTTTTTATTTATACACTTATAACTACTTACAACTAACTTAATCTAGCCTACACTAAGATATGTAAATCGGCCATAAGTTACCGCTGACGGATTGATATCCAATCAGCCGCAAGACAGCCGATTTTCTCCCTTTTCGGGAACAGCACTTCCCCCTACCCTGGGTCTAACGGATTCGACGAGGGAGTTCTTTCGCTTTGAAGCCACCAGAACTTTTTGTGTTGTTTTGCAACGTCCTTTTTATCCCTACTCGACACCGCCGTACAGAGACGCTCCTCAGCTCGTTGTGTGACGGTGCGGTCGTAGTTGAGTCGCCCATCCACACTTGATCGGGCGATATGAAAGATAAGCGGTACCCCATTATGATCTTGTATCAGACCGTGCTTATCAAGATGGAGAAAAGCTTCTGTCCCCCCCGAACCCTTCAATAACTTATTCAAGACCCTCGTAGTAATTACACTCTCCACTGAGTCCTACGATGCCGTACCAACCTGCCTATTGGCACCTCACAGTCACCAAATGACAAGCTCAAACTGTATGACAAAGACTGCGCTCGAAGTTCCAATAAGATCTTTCCACAACTGAATGCAGAATTCCTCTCTTCGCAGATACCACGCACACGCTGCTTTCTATCTCTTCACTTCTCTTCGAAGTTTCCGACCACTACCACCAACTATCGTTTGACGACATCGCACGCACAGCCTGTCACTCCACATTCTCGGGTCAAAGCGTCCGTCCGCCGGCCAATCCAATTCTCAATTCAAATTAATGGACGCGCCGTTCAATATTCATGTAATTCACTAATTTCCCCCTAATCTTGCCCAATCCAACTAACAATAGACGATAACTCAAAAAATTGCCACATGACGCTGCTCCCTCCCTCCTCCACAGTCGTTCCCACTTATGTGACATAACATTCTTTGCGGTAACCTCCGCAAACGAGGAAAGAAAACCGAACATATCTGCCGAACTGAGTTCACTACTTGACCTCAACCCTGTTGAGGTGGCCATACCCCGCCAGCCGAGGGGGCAGCACCCTCCTGACATCTCTATCCCGTCCAATTTGTCAGCATTAAGCACAAACAAAACCCCGGCATCGTCAACTGGCGGCGGAAAACGAAAAAGCCGCGCTCTTCATTAAATGCTAATTAATTTCTGTGAAATCTGTGAAATCCGAAAAGTTTGAAGACTTGATGACCTGCCTGCCACTTGGTCGGGCGGTGGCGGCGTAGGGGCATCGGAGGCTGAACGGCAATGGCGAGGAATTATGAATTCATCTCGGCCTGGTGTGCGTTCGTCTCCGGTATGCTAAGCAGTGGCGATATTTCATATCGCTTGTGATTGGCAGGCGTGCGGCTGGACGGACCCGCCAGACATGGTGTCGCTGTGACGTCTGACGAATCGGGCGCAGAGCGATTCGAGCGGTTCGCGGCAGCGGAATGGATTAGAAACAGGTGCAGGCCGACAACAGCGCGGATGGCATTCAGGTGTCAAAATACGTGTGCCTGTTGACTGACTGTTGTCTACTGGGTGTCTTGAGCGGGGTGACAGTGATAAATGGCCCGCGATTGCTGTCGTGCTTGGTATGCTAATCCGGCCACACGTACCCGGGTGAGAGTGACAGATCCGCGGTGCTCGGGCGCTGCCGAAGGTGTGGATTGTGTCGCGATTGTTTGATGCCAATCCGCGGCTTGTGGTTGAGTGTGCTAATTGGGTTTTTCTTTTTTCGGAGAAAGGGGGAATTCGGAATGTAATGTGGGTGCTTCATCGGAGTCTGTGATTCGGTGATGCTAATGAAATTTATCAAGCAGTCGTAGCCGACTCCACATTCATCGCAAGACTGGTTTGCACACACACACACGCAGACAGGAACATTATACTCACTGATCAACATCAACTGTCGTCCACGTCCTGACATCTGTTTAAAGAAACTTCTCAAGCATACCGATCCACGCCTACAAGCAGCAGTCGCGCAGCACTCTACCGTGTGTCGCCGAATCAAAGTCCCACCATTGTCCCACAATTGTGCAGCTCACATGTCGCTCCCGCAGTAGAAGCGAGCCGATCCAGCGGCAACCTCGCATCCCAACAGTGTTCCTCCACTTCTTTTACTTTTCGTATTTTTTGCCGCTCATCATGATGTCGCCCAACATCCGAAAAGGAATCTCCCCCTCACCGCGGCAAGTGAAACAAAGAGGAGAGGCAATAAAGTGAAAAACAAACAATCCGCATCGACATCGAGGACGACAGCGACAACAACGTCGAAAGGCGGCGGTGAAGGAGGCGAAGCAGCAGAAAAAGAAGAAGAACACCATCCTACCTGTTGTGTACCGTGCATGGTGTCCATGGTGTCTTTGTGGTGTCCTCCACCTACAGGTCCTCCTACCTGTTGTCTGTTTTACGTTACTCTTGTCGATCTTTATCATCCATTGGCGGCAGCGCGGCCGAATACCCGTCTCTCTCGCCGTGAAGAAAAAAATCTACAAAAAAGACATACCGCGTCCGTCTGTCATCGCCCACAACACGATCAATAAATTTGTCCCCTGTTTGACTTGAACTCTGGTTCTCCTCACTCCCGTCGCCCACCCCCGGTGTGTTTGCGACCGGTGGCTGAGATTGTCGCTGCGCCTCCTTGCTGATCCACTTTTGGCAAAAAGGAGGAGGCATCCTATTTTGTTGTCCGTTTGTCGGGACACAATCGTCGATTCTCCCACATAAAGGCTACGCTCGCACACACACACACACACACAAGCAGAAGAGCGGGTTTGGATAAATTCTCTCTCGAATACCGCAAATAGATCGAGGCCAGTCCATCTTGTCGTCCAGCCGAAGGCAAGTCCGAGCCGCCACGCCGAGTCGGTCGGCGTGGTTTTTGTTTCAGTGGTCGTTAAATTACCTCACTGATCACAAATCATTGACTCTTGCAGTGCGGGGATATTTGTTTTATGACACCGTAGATGAAATGCAGGAGGACAAGAGCCGGGCGGGGATCTACTGGTGGCTTTGATCTCCTGCCGCCCGAAATATCCGCGCTGACACACATGCCGGCCTGCACATGCACTCTGAAACGCTCAGTGGCTTGGAGGTGGTGCAAGTCTATTTAGTGGGGCAATCGTTCGGGTATGCAGAAGAAGCGCGAACGGTTTGGCGGTGGAAAGTGCGGAGAAACGAAAAACAAAACGAATTCCTCAAATGCCTTGCTCGTGCCATAGATCTGGTTGCTGAAACCGAATTACCTGTTTGGCAGCAGCAAACGGTTTCGAATGTTGTGTTAAGTGCCCCGCAATCGCCGACACAGTCATCGTAGCTAGTAGAAAGTCCTTCCGACTGTAACAGTCGAACATAAAAAAATATGTCGATCAGATCAGACCGGAAGAATTTAAGCAGAGTGAGAGGAAGGCGCTCACAGGGAGTTCGAGAATCCCAAGAAGGGTGCTTCAGAATCATAAGAGGAATGAGTTTTGATCCACCGAGTCTTGGCGAACGGCTTTCGTTTGCTACTGTCAAAATCTGCATATTTCACAGAGGGGACAGAAATCTGTTTCTTCTAGTTCATGGCCGGAACTATATACTGAAGGAAATGAGGCAGGATTAGGCAAGAGGAGACGGAGGCTCGAGGACTTTTGATAAAGTCTTGTGCTGGAAGCTAAAAAAAATGTGGTTTCAGTGAAAGAGCGAAGCTCTCTGTCACCTTCTGGAAAGAAGGTGTTTCATGCGGAAAATAGACAAGGTGTGTCGCAGGAGTCAATTCTGGGGCCTATTCTCTTCTAACTGTTGGTCATCTGTATTCAGATACGGTCCAGAACATTTATTTGCTGGCGATGTTCAGCAATATCTGGTGATGCCGTTTTTAAAACAGAATGAACTGGTGGCTCTAATGAACAAGCAGTTGATGAAGCACCACAAGCAAAACCAATTTTCAGGACTCACGTAATTTATAAATAATATAAAAATATTGTGTTCGTGTACACGTCGACGATGCATTTCAAAACCTCAACCGATGGAGCCTACATTTTGGCACGATACAGTGTAACTTTTGAGCTTGATTTTTTTTTGTTGATACTACACATGCGAGCGCGAATAAAAGTGTTTTTTTTATCGATTCCTCGTCCGTCGACGTGTGGCTTCACGTAAATGTGTACATTGCAGTTTGCGACGAATGTCCGTGTCCAGCTGCGGAACGACGAATCAGCAGAGGTATGGAACGGAAAGCTGCCAGTCGATGAGACGTCACAAAAATTTCATCGAAAGTAGAACTAATCGAAAGAGTGTCTCCTAGTATTCAAATCAATAATAGGAATCAGGATTGGCTCAGGGAACGAGCTATCCTTGCCGCCAAGAAGAATTGATGAATAACCTAGTGGAAACAGCTATCTTAACAGGACCTTGTATAGGTGAAGATATCCTATTCTTAGGATTCCTATGATTCCGACCGATACACCATTCAAAAGATTGCAGTTTCCCATTAGAGTGGCATTTGGAATCACAATTAATAAAGCTCTAGGTCAATCTTTGGCATTGCGTGGTTTAGAATCACAGTTGTATGTTGCGTTTTTCAATGTTGGTAATGCTGGTAACCTTTATATTTACGTAGAAACTGGAGAAACGAAAAATTTTGCAAACCCACCCAAGTATTAGATAATTCAACGTATTTTGAACTTATGCTTTCTTGTTTTTGATTTTTTTAGGCATGTAACCACAATACGCCACAGCGAAAAGTGGCGTTCAGCTAGTTCAGAAATAAAGGGTGATTTTTAGCTATTATCTTTTTGGCAACACTGGCTTAAACAGCTGACGTACGTTTCGTGTTTTGTTTCACTGTTAAACATCTTCAGTTTGGTCTATAATTTAACCATTGAACCAATTTAACGAACAAGGCTTGCAAATTATTGAATTTTTTTTATCGAAATGCGTGCTCTTTTAAGAAAGTTCATGGCGCGCTTCTTTCATTTTATGGTCAGTTTAATCGACCCACTGAAGCGGCTATTCGGGCTATTGTGACTAAATTTGGCACCGAATTTACCACCAACACGCTCACGTAGAGTGCGAACTGAAGAAAATATCGCAGCTGTATCGGCCAGTGTTAATGATGACCATCAATTATCGATTCGTCGCCGTTCGCAGCAATTGGGCCTCTATTACTCAACAACGTGGAAAATTTTGCAGAAGGGTTTAGGTTTGATGCCTTTCGAAATACAGCTGGCGCATGAATTGAAGCCGAACGACCTACCGCAGCGTAAAATTTTTGGTGACTGGGCTCATGGGAAGTTGGCCGAAGATCCAGTTTTTTACCGAAAAATTCTGTCCAGTGACGAAGCTCATTTTTGGCTCAATTGGTACGTAAATAAGCAGAATTGTCGATTTGGAGTGAATATCAGCCAGAAGCATTGCAAGAGCTACCAATGCATCCAGAAAAAGTCACAGTTTGATGCGGTTTTTGGGCTGGTGGCATCATTGGACCGTACTTCTTCAAAGATTATGCGAATCGTAACGTAACTGTGAATGGTGAGCGCTACCGTGAGATGACATGCAACTTCTTTTTTTGCCCAAACTGCAACAGCTTGACTTGCATGACGTGTGGCTTCAACAAGACGGTGCCACATGCGCAAAAATGGATTTATTGAGAGGCGAGTTTGGTGAACATTTTATTTCACGTTCGGGACCGGTCAATTGGCCGCCTAGATCGTGCGATTTGACGCCTTTAGACTATTTTTGTGGAGCTATGTTAAAGCTGTCTATACAGACAAGCCCGCTTCAATTGACGCATTGGAAGACAACATTGAAGCATTTATTCGTGAGACACCGGTCGAAATGTTGGAAAGACAAAATTGAACTAAGCGGATGGACCATTTGAGGCGCAGTCAAGGTCAACATTTGCATGAAATAATCTTCAAGCATTAAATAATATGGACTATAATATCGATTCAAATAAAGATTTCATGCATTTTTCTGAATTTTATGATCACCCTTTATGATCTTGATATTCCCAGTCATGCTGTATGACGCAGAATGATTGCCATCAACTAAAGTGAACTAGGACGAGGATTTTTGATCGCTCCGTATGCACTGATGTCATTTCGAGAAGGAGACTGAATGACGAACTGTTCTGGATTTAGCGAATGCACATTCATACTCAGGCCCGCCAATGTTTTGACTCTCCAACCCTAAGGACAATGTGGTAAAGGACGACCATGCCTCCGGTAACGAAGACCAGGTTCATCACAGATGGTTGCTAGCCGAAAAAGAGGCTAGTTGTAGACTAAGTCATAGTTTTAGTGATCGAATAATACCAAACGCAGCTCTTGTAGTTACTGAAAAAGCTAGCTATTTGTGAGTCCCGGGACTTATTGGTTTGGTTGGTTTTCTCTGTCACCTAAACTAAACACAAAGTTTTAACAAGCACTTCAGGCATTTAACAGAAATACAGAAAGAATTTCACCACCAGGTAAGAAGCAAATCATAAATCTTGTGGAGATATTGTTGGTCCCACAAAAACCTAATTCTCGTTGCGCTGATAAGTTGTGCCATCGGAAGTAATGTGGCCCTTCTACATCATTCATCGCACACAACACTCCTTTCATAATGTGCTTGTGCAATGGTATCGTTGTGCCCTATTGGGTAAATGATTTGCTTCTGTTTCTATGTGAATTTATCATTAGGTGTGAATTTCAATCATTGGCACTGGAAAAGAAACAGAAAGCCTGCAAACTATTTTCGTCAAAAATGACATTCGAGGAGATCTAAAAAATGAACCTCCCTAGTCACATCTTACAGGAATTATGTTCATTCTAGCGTGAAGAATTAAAAATGTATCCATACCGGTACATAGTTGCACCCTGTATGTGAACCCCCCCCCCCCCACCCCACATCACACCAGGATATCAATGAATTAAATTTCGCTCGCACGAACGTGAATTCAATTAAAACAAACTAGGTGAGATGGAACGCCTACGGCGCAGGCGCAGGCACCGCGCACCGCGCAACAGGAGTAGTGACAACAATCTCCTCACATGCCTTCGGCCGTGATTCACACCGCAAACCGCCGTCAAAGGGAAACCGGTTTCTGCCAAAGCCGACGGCAACAGTTACCGTGCTGACCGAAAATGTCATATCGTCATTTACCTGTCAGATGTACGCATCGAAGAACACTAGTATCCTTCACAGATGCTAAGCTTTCGACTTCCCCCCACCGGCACTGCAGCGTGCACACGCAGCGCGAAGCCAGTTGTGCGCGCAGGATGCCAAAAAATCATATTCGAGTCGGACAATAATTTGCACTCAGTCACTTCGCTGTGGCGCGCGGCAAGATCGCATTTGCGTACACCAGTCGGCGAGTATGATTTATCTCACGCCTGTCGTGGTCCCACACACGTCAGATACGGATACGTCGGGTGCAACCAGCCAACCAGCTAGCATGCCAGCCAGTCAGCCAGCCAGTCGTAGAAAATTGCGTCTAACGAGGTGGTACTAGATGTGACTAATGTTTGGTCTAATTACCCTGCGCTCTGCTTGTGTTTTTGGCTAATTGGATGGCGGTCTGTGCAGTTTCTTTGCGGCGAGTGATTGTAGAGGCGCTTATTAGGCGGCGACACGCGAAGGTAAATCTGGCCACAATTTGTTTAAAACTTGTCTCTCATATTCAGCGCAACGAAGTGTTCTTGTGAGGTGCTAATTACTCGGCGGTAATAATATTCTTTGACTAACTGTGGGCATGAGACGCTGGCGGCTGACAAACTGTTGACATTCGCCTGGGGTGCCGTAAATGGCTTTGCAATAATTGCTGGCGCCAGCAAGAGACTTACGCCAAGTTATTGATTTGAAAGCATAGACATTTGCAGACTTTTTGCTGACTTTTTGCTGACTCATCCTCATCCTCATCCTCATCCTCATCCTCATCCTCATCCTCCTCCTCATCCTCATCCTCATCCTCATCCTCATCCTCATCCTCATCCTCATCCTCATCCTCATCCTCATCCTCATCCTCATCCTCATCCTCATCCTCATCCTCATCCTCATCCTCATCCTCATCCTCCTCCTCATCCTCATCCTCATCCTCATCCTCATCCTCATCCTCATCCTCATCCTCATCCTCATCCTCATCCTCATCCTCATCCTCATCCTCATCCTCATCCTCATCCTCATCCTCATCCTCATCCTCATCCTCATCCTCATCCTCATCCTCATCCTCATCCTCGTCCTCATCCTCATCCTCATCCTCATCCTCATCCTCATCCTCCTCCTCATCCTCATCCTCATCCTCATCCTCATCCTCATCCTCATCCTCATCCTCATCCTCATCCTCATCCTCATCCTCATCCTCATCCTCATCCTCATCCTCATCCTCATCCTCATCCTCATCCTCATCCTCATCCTCATCCTCATCCTCATCCTCATCCTCATCCTCATCCTCATCCTCATCCTCATCCTCATCCTCATCCTCATCCTCATCCTCATCCTCATCCTCATCCTCATCCTCATCCTCATCCTCATCCTCACGGTGAATCCTCGACATGAATCGATGGGACAAGGATGACAAATTGCAGCTCCCCTCCAGGAGGCAATTTAAAAACAAAGCCGTCGCCTTTAAATGACGAAAACGATCACCTGGATGATTTGCCAATTAAATGAGGAAATCCTGTTACCAGCCGCCGTCCTTTGCGTTGCCTGAGTCCGTCTGCTCACCCCGCGTTTCGCCTAATTCTCGCTGCCAAAGTGACAGTCTAATGGGACGACGAGACCCAAACTCGTTAACGCACAACGGCCTACATAAATCGCCGCACAATCACACGGAGGGACGTTGTCGGCCCAGAGTTCGGCACATTCGCACGCAACGGCTGCCAGTGGAGACACCATAAGACGACATTGAGCGACATGCAAATGCGAGATGGGCAGACATCCCACCCCAAAGGCGCACTTGCTTGGGAGGGCGTCGCAGCGGCGGATACTGCCTCCAGTCAGCCGGCGTGTGAGCGCCCATGCCAGAATGTTGGTGCGTCTGTTGTTCGACCGTGCGCAGGTGAGATGCCAATCCTCAGCATCGCAAGAAGATATGGTCGTCTCGCATCTCACCTGATTTATGAGTCAAAGATTAAATGGCTCAAGTTCTCCTCTGGTTTGCTTTCTGCTCCTTCGCCTGCAGCCCACTTCCCACTGCATGCTGTAGGAGGCGCACTCGTCTGGCGGCTGCCTCTCCGCGCAGTCTGTATGAGTTTTCGAGGAGACCGTGTATGGTGACACTCCTGCCGCAGCCGAGACCGCTGCCCGCAGGACAGTACGTGCATTTGATGTGACGGTAGTCATTCGCAAGATCATGTCCGGTCTGTGAGGGCCTCGTGACGGATGGCGGTCGCATTCGTATTACGCGTAAAATGTTCGACGGTCAAGATTCTTCGCCGACTGAGATTAGGCAAAGTCGCGGGACCAGATTAACGACTTTTCCCCGTTGTTCGCCGCCCACTCAGTGCTTCAGCTGGCGAGCACCTGCAATCAACACTCCCCCCCCCCCCCTTGCACACAGCGATGCATTGGGTCATTACTCAAGCCCGTCAGATCCTCATAAATCAAACGGAATTCAAATGGCCGCACAGTAGTGCCCGCCCACTGGCCACCTGTTCGCCCGGCTTGGAGCCTGGCTTTCCCACATTTGAATGAGCGGAAGGCGCTGCCGGCTGTCCCGTCACCCGGATGCCATTTAAAGTAACATCATCCCTGGCAATTCGCGGTTCCCAGCACGTGGCCCAGTGAACAATAAAACCGTCAACGGGGCGCAGTGTGCTGATGGCTGTGGCGGCGGCGGTGGCAGCAGCCAGCCATTTGTGTGTGAATGGGATAATAACACGGCTCTTGGGCTCGCGTGATGTGTTCATTTAGAGAAGCTCCATTCCTGGCACAATGCTACAAGTCTCACTACCGAAATCCACGCATGGTCGGCGCGAGGCTGCGCCTGTGCTGTGAATGCCGCTGCTGCGAGTCGTGCTGGTGGAATATAAGCCACTGCCATCACGATATCAAGTGCTCGGCGGTAAGGTGGCTGGGTGGACTGGACGGCTCTAGCGCGCTGCGATGATAGCGATCGTGATAGTCATCGGTGTCGTCTTGGGGTACTGGACGCTGTTCGATTTGGAGACCGACGACGATGATGATCCGTGGCATTGGTCTTCCGTTTATCCGGGCAATAAGTGCCATGTGGTTATCACGCTGACAGTTTGTATTAGCTCGACGAATATGCGGCTCCATTGAACAAGTTCGACAGCAGGATGTTAGAGGCTGCTCGGGGAGTGGTCGTGAATTTATTGAATATGGGGGGAAGGGGAAGACAAGTGGTAAGTTGTATGCTTGTGATCTGGATGAAACAGAAGCTGAAGGGGAGTGGGTGGGACACGATATTTCCAAGAGGTGGTCGACTAAGAGAAAGACGGCACGGGTCCTGAATTTTTCTTTAGGTCCTGACTCTACTGGTGGGGGAACATGGAAACGTGTAAAATGCGTGTCCGGCTCTCTCCTTCTCTCTGTTTAAACTTTGTTCTTAATGTTTGTCCGATAATCGGGCCTGAGACACTCGGGCAATCCACATCGTATTCAGATTGCATCATGGAGGGAAGTTTTTGTTTGTTTTAGACACCCCTAGTTGGCATGTGACACAGTTATCAAGGGCACCGACTATCAACGTCAAAAGCCAGACTTGAGAGCGAAGCACCAAAAAATCCAGACATATGACAGTCACTCCCGCTCACTCACCTAGACACGCTCACAACCCACTCGTCCCCATCAACTCGGCCGATTACAGAACACTTTGTCCAAACGACGTGTAAGTACCCTTTAATGATGGGATGAATGAAAATTTCAGGTTTCTTCGATGAGCGGTGAGGCTTTAAAGCAACTCCCACGATCGAATTCTACGCCGTCCGTCGCCAGAACAGTTCAGCTCTGTGCCAGAATGCGTCTAGGGTTTCAGTCAAAAGCCACAAACTCGCGTTAACCACGACTTTACGATCGGAACGTATCCTCTCCGAAGATTTTTGGCCACTTTATGGAGATTTGAAATTTGAACCCCGACTGCCTGACACACCACAGACAAGCTCTAAAAGGCATCATAAAAGCTGAACAACTTTAGGCCAGTGGCAGTGCGATGACGCGACACACGGCAGTAACTTTAAAAACACCGAAAGACCTAATTTTCTACTGAAAACATCTTCACAGAATCCATGTCACCACCGGTGGCCATAAAGATAATTCCAAACTACCGTCCTCTTTGTCATAGTGGCCAAGGAAGCGTTGGCGTCGGCATCAAGCCCAAATGTCACCTCACAAGTGGCGACAACAATAAACAACGATGAAGAGCGTACTAAAGCCCTTTATTCTTAAATAATTAGCTCGGGCTTTCAGCGGACCCCCGCACCCACCCAACGGACCACTTTCTCGTCATCGACACTCACCTATTTACTGTTAGACTACCGCTATTTAATTATTTGAATTAATAAGCAATAAACTTCGCGCCGACCATAAAGACAATTGGAAAACCGGAACGAATGGGCCTGCACCCGCTCAGTCCCAGTCCCTGGCGATGATGTTGATGTTGATGATGATCTACATTCGGTTCACCCGTGTTGCGCTGTGTCACCGTGCCGCTCGGAACGGCATTCCACACAGGCAGCCCCGATCCGATGGCCATCTCTCGACCGATTGGGCCCATCGTTATCGCTGTAATTAGGTGACGACTGACGTTTATTTCTGATGTCGCTCCTCCGGATCCGCCCGCCCAATTCGAAGACCGAATACATCACCATCTTTAGTGGGCTCACCGGTGTTCACCACACCTGAGGAGAGTGCCACTAATTAAATGGGGCCACGACACCGCGCCTAGGCACCGCGACGCCAAAACAAAAACAAACAGACGGGATTCCACCTCCAACGCGGGGCGCAGAAATCGTTACCGATTTCCATTCGGAATGCAGGTGGGTGAGATGCGCCCGTGTTCGCCGCGCTTAGACGGCGAAGTGGACTGTGCCCGTGGTTAGAAAGTAAATCACCATCCAAATGAGACAGAAACTCAGTTCGTTGTTTATCGACAATGGCCCGACAGCATTCCGGGCCATTAGAGGGCCTTAATTGGGACCCTTGCCGGGGAATAGGTGAAAATCCACTGCCTCCCATCCTCCGCGCTCTGGGACATTGGGAGTGGAGCCGTCGCGGGGCGGAATTAATAACGAGTATCGCATTCGCGATGTTTGTGAAGGCAATTTGGTTTGGGGAAGATAACACGCGGCTAATGCCTGTGGACTTGAGCGCCAGTGACGCCACACATGTGCTGGATTCGGCCGACCGGTGTGTCCTGCGGGATGAGGCTTGACCTCGCTTCGCTCTGTGGATGCGGTCATAATCATTTTATTGATTTATTCTGCACGCGGATTATGTGCCTCGGGAAATGCCGGTCACTCCGGCGCACGGTAGATGCGTGTAATTAGGCGGGTTTTGACATCTTTATTAGTTCATTTGCGGCCGGGAGTCAGTTTCAGGTTGTGTGGCCACTGTGGCGGGTCGCAATAAAGAAACATTTCAGAGTCAGCTGATCGGGGCTTTTGTGTGTTTTATAGCAGTGGCGCGATGCTATATGCGGAAGACATTAGTTTTGCTGCTAATGGTGCGCTTAAATGTTTACTCTGTGGGTACGTTTTGATTTAAGTTGGAGATGGAACTGGCCTTGGGTGCGCATCGTCACGTAGTGCATCAATCTTAATCTGGAGGCACAGAGAAAGAAGCAGTGCTTAAGCATACTGACTTATGTTTGCAATTTGATTTTCCAGATGCCGAGAATAGTGTGGGGAATACAATAAGGAGGCAAGATAACGCCTCGACCAAATACCGAGAGTTATCCAAAGTACCAAATGCGATTTTGCCTTGAGGGATAGTCAGTCTTCTAGGCTTGGCAATGGGCATACCTCGGTCGTACTTTGGGTAACAGCACCCGGTGGTTGTGTATTACAGCAGTGACTCGGAGTAAAGTCCCCATAACCATCTGAGCAGAGACAGTGGGGCAAACAATCTGTGGCAGATTAGTCGACGAGGTACACATCACTTTACCTTCGATTTGAACTCAAGGTTCAGCCACCACGATATTCTCAACTGCAGAGGTCGACTAGAGAGTCAGACTGAAGGTATCTTTTGGAGCTCCCTCACCTTCCATGGCAGCAGAAAATATCCTCTGGACATGGTAAAGGGTGATTTTTTAGCTATTATCTTTTTGGCAACACTGGTTTAAGCAGCGGACGCACGTTTCGTGTTTTGTTTCGCTGTCAAACATCTTCAGTTTGGTTTAACCATGAGTCGACTTACAAACGAACAAGGCTTGCAAATTATTGAATTTCATTTTCAAAATGTGTGCTCTGTTAAGAAAGTTCATCGCGCGCTTCTTCCATTTTATGGTCAGTTTAATCGACCCACTGAAGCGGCTATTCGGACTATTGTGACTAAATTTCGCACCAAATTTACCACCAACACGCTTACGTAGAGAGCGAACTGAAGAAAATATCGCAGCTGTATCGGCCAGTGTTAATGATGACCATCAATTATCGATTCGTTCGCCGTTCGCAGCAATTGGGCCTCTATTACTGAACAACGTGGAAAATTTTGCAGAAGGGTTTAGGTTTGATGCCTTTCGAAATACAGCTGGTGGCAAAAATTGAAGCTGAACGGCTCTTGGAAAGTTGGCCAAAGATCCACTTTTTTACCGAAAAATTACGTTCAGCGATGAAGCTCATTTTTGGCTCAATTGGTACGTAAATAAGCATAATTGTCGATTTGGAGTGAATATCAGCCAGAAGCATTGCAAGAGCTACCAATGCATCCAGAAAAAGTCACAGTTTGATGCGGTTTTTGGGCTGGTGGCATCATTGGACCGTACTTCTTCAAAGATTATGCGAATCGTAACGTAACTGTGAATGGTGAGCGCTACCGTGAGATGACATGCAACTTCTTTTGCCCAAAATGCAACAGCTTGACTTGCATGACGTGTGGCTTCAACAAGACGGTGCCACATGCGCAACAATGGATTTATTGAGAGGCGATTTCGGTGAACATTTATTTTTCACGTTCGGGATCGGTCAATTGGGCGCCCAGATCGTGCGATTTAGCGCCTTTAGACTATTTTTTGTGGGGCTTTGTTAAAGCTCATGTCCATACAGACAAGCCCGCTTCAATTGACGCATTGTAAGACATCATTGAAGCATTTATTCGTGAGATACCGGCCGAAATGTTGGAAAGACAAAATTGAGCTAAGCGGATGGACCATTTGAGGCACAGTCAAGGTCAACATTTGCATGAAATAAACTTCAAACATTAAATTATATGGACCGTACTATCGATTCAAATAAAAATTTCATGCATGTTTCTAAATTTGTTGTGTTTTTTTTTTTTTTTAAACTTTCCTATAGCTTTTAAAAATTACCCTTTATTACTAACAGTCAAGTTCTTTAACACCACCTCCCGGCATGATTGCAGCATGGTTGTATTTGAAATAAGGCGATCCCCAACGAATGTGGACTGGAAAGGTACCATCGTTGTCTAATTTTGTCGTAGTGGATAATAGCGATTCCTACTCCCTAGCGATTCGCATTCTCATGACACCATTTCCTTCGAGCTGCTGACAACAGTTTGGGAAAAGTGGGTCCTTAAACGTGGGTCAGCCAAAGTCCCACCAAAATCAATTAACTTGAAAATTCTGCAAAAAAATTAATATTGTGGGGTAAGTCAGCCTCCATTCCAAGTTTTTCAGTGATCTCAAGTAGCGATGTTCCTGGGGGCAGCATGTTCCACCCCTACGCACTACTCCGCATTATTTATTTCAAGATTTTGTTTAAGGGATTAGGTTTTTCGAAATTTGGGCCTTTCGGGATTTTGGGCGTTTCGAGATTTTGGCGTTTTCTGATTTTGGCTTTTCGCCATTGTGGATATTTCGAGATCTCGTAAGCGGTGTGAGGTTTTGTGCCTTAAATATTTCTAAATCATGTTTCTGATAACAATTTTTGGACATTTTTCAAAGCATTTGAAATTTGTACTTAGGGTCATTTTGGGCTCTTTTAAGTATCTCCCAGAAAGAATTTTTCAGCCTTCACCGAACAGAGTCTACATTAAGCTCTAGGTCTCATCCGTGGGAGAATAATATCATGCACGTGTCAAGGAAGACCTTAGAGCCAAAAAATGTTCTACTTATTTCTGTAAGATCCAAATTTGTCCTTCGCTGGATGCCGGGAGCTACGGCAATAGTAGCCCCTGCCTAAATCATAAGCCAGAGTTCGCATTTTTTTAAAGCATGCGGACATGGGCACTAGGTTTAGAGCTTTTCGCCGCTGGCTTACTCCTAGTTGCGCAATGCCCGATACAATACAGGTGGGATTAAAGTGAACCAAGATCATCTTGCCGTGCGCCCACCTGTCCAGTAAATTTGACCACTCCAAAAATAGCCTTGTAGACTTACAACAACTTCCTAAGCCTCAACAAGTCCTCGCCCACACTTTTATTCAGTCTCCTGTGTCCAATTCTACGGAAGTGCATTCCTTGCCACTGAAGACGATAATTTTGAGAGACCTTCACTTAAGCCGCCTGCGGAGTGTGTCTAGTAGACCTTAGTCGTCTCGTACGCACAGTGACTGGTAATCCAACCAGAGGATAAGCATTTCAAATAATAGATAAACCTCAGTTCGCGCTTTGGCCTTCCACCAAAGCCCCCAACAAGTGCAAGTACACAGCACCAAGGCAAAAATCTCACTTCAGACACGTCGGCACTGCAGTCCGCATCCAAAGTACCCCACGGCAGCGAGAGCTGTGTCTTTATTCACTCCGGTTGGGGGTGACATTCCATATTCGCTCGAGCTCGTCGCACAGAATTCCTCCCGCCCATAGGAGACGAAAACAAAAACACAGCGCATTCCCGCCAAAAAAGGAAGTGCCCACCATCTGTTCTGCGATTGTCACGCAGTAATCTTCTTCGAAAACAACGCCACAACGAGGGTTGCACACCACCATCAACGTCATGGGGCACCACCGCCGCCAACACCAACACCGGCATCGACACCACCGCTGCGTCACAACGACGCGAGCGAGTGCGTCTGCGAGGCGAAGGAGTTCAATCCCCCTCCGCTGAGATGGAGCAACAATAAATCTTGTTACTCGCACTTGATTGCAGATCGTTCACCACCGGCTACGAGCGACTCCATCACTCGCTGCGCCACCGCCACTTGCCGCACACTCACTCGCACACAGACCCATCCGGAGAGGAATTCTAGAAGAAGTTTAGGTTTTAGGTACACTTTGACAGGCGGCCTGTGTACGCTGCGCGCCGCGCCGCCTCTCGTTCGTTCCCATCGAAACGTTCTGCAGTTCTTTTCCGATTTGTTTCGCCTCTTTTTTGCGCGTTTTGTCGCGAATTCCGCCAGACAGCGCGACAGTTTTCCAAAGTGCAGACTTCTTGCGGGAATTTTCAATTTAAATTTGCTGCAAACTGATTTATGTGGGCACTGTCGTCTGCGACGGCACATCCAGGGCGGCTCGGTGGGGTGCTGAGCCGCCGTCCCGCGTGCGTCTTCATCCACGGCGAGAGTTGATAATTTGATGTGATGCGATGCAAACTGGAACTTAATGCGCGATGGGGTGAGGGGGTGAGGGGGTGAGCGATTGCATTGTCGCGAGATATGCAACACATCGGGTGTTGGGACAATCACACCGCGCTTGGGGTAGGTTGCGTCGCATTTGGCGCGGAAAGCCGGGAGAGAACACGATGCTGTCGATGTGGTCGATCGATAAAGTATCTGCTTTCGCATCAAGGGTGTAGTCCCATCCGGTGCTGGATCCCTCGACCCATAGATGGAGTGAAGCATCGGAGCTGGAATCTATTTCGGGCGGAGACCGCAACCCGATGGATCTTCGATTTGGGACTCTTAATTACGTTTGGCGTCGTCACTCAGTCGCAGAAAATAGTTTTGGGCGCTAATGGAGCGCGCTGCACTGATTGAGATGTGCGATAGGCAGTCCGGGTGACAAGTTGTGTACTTTTATGGACTCATTAAGGTCGGCCGAAGCGGCACTGGGGCCATTGATGTTCGATTTAGAGTGTTTGCTGTGATCTATTCTCGGTGGCGATGGTGGCTTGTGGCAGAGGTATCAGGTTTCAGGGTGCAGAGGGGAGGAAGTGTGCCCGGCTGACAAAGGAGAAGGTGGCAGATCACCTTCACGATGTGAGTGAACGGGAAATGATTGCAAGGATGTCACAGGTTTTCTTCTCTACCCACTTAGTACTTCCGCGACAGTTTGACAGCTTTTGTGGAGATGGACGCTAGTGGACTGAGTGCATTGCATCCTGGATTGCATTGTTGTATGGAAAGAATGCTTGCGTGGTGGTGACATAACTGACTTCTAAGAAAGGAATGTAAGCCGTTGTGAAGATCAGTAGCGTATGCTAGGTTGAGGGGTGGCGGTTGAGACCATATCGGTCCATGAAAAACGAAACGGCAGAGCAGACCTCTCTTTGAAAGAAAAAAAATTCGACGTCGAATATATGGGCCTATGTGCGAGGAAGGTGAATGGACGATGCGACACAACCGCGATCTCTATGTGGTGTACCATGACGTGAATTAAGTCTAGAAGTAAAAAACAACGACTGCCTCGGCCACACCGAACGAATGGAGAACAATGTTCCAGCTTTAAGGGTCTTCCAATCCCAGCCTTTGGGTTCGAGAAGCTGATTAAGATTGATCCTCCGGTATAGGGACCAAGTGATCGCGGACGCCTTAAGAAATTGGTCTTGACAACTGCAAACAGCGTGAACAGGACAGCACTTTTTGACATTTGCAAGTCTCGGTGAGTTCAAGACTGACCTTGACGTAGCAGGGAGACTTCTCTATCGTCATTCACACAATTTAACGATTCTGGTAGGGATGTCAAAACTAGACATGATGTTGAATAGCTCGTCTGTGTCATATGCAGGCTTGGAATTGAGGAATAGGGGCTGCGTGGCGATTTGCATCTCTTGGGATTTTTTTAGGAAGTGTGAAGTGTTTCAAAACTGGTGAGCTTCTCCGACCTGAAACCTTACTGATAGGGACATTACAGGTTATTGAGATTTTAGGTGTTCACGCAAAACGGCAGAAAAGATGAATTATGAAGTTGTGTACTTTTTGATGGATCGGCAAACAATACTAAGTTTCAGTTGTCGTGCATTGATTCCTCCGATCATAGCTTGGTTGGTGCGTGGTCCCTGCTCATTCCTATTAAAAATAATTGAGTGGCAATACAGCCCACGGGGAACAAGGGCCGAGCTTCTACAACAACTACTCGTGTTGTGCGTGTTGTTGGTCTCTCACGAGTAGAAGGGACCTACAGTCTTTTACCGATACCGAACGGCGGGAAGCTTTTCATAGACAATGAGTACTCTTTGAGCATTGTCAGCAATTCGAAAGAGTGGTGCCGTGAAAATTTCGAGGTGCTCAGTCCGGGTATCTCTTAATTTGTTAAGCACTTTGAGTTCGCTAAAACTTGTTTGGAATAAGTAAGTATGTAAGGGATCACGCGAAATGGCAATGCCGACGAAATTGCTAGACAAGAATCAGAGGGTGTACTCCCACGGACCCTAACCTACCTGCGTTGTTGCTTACGGTTTCAATCAATGGCTTGGCCTCTCAAAACCACAACCGAAGATGGCACGACTTTCAAGGATGCAGGCAAACCAACTGCATGCAACCGAAAGTTTGTAAGAATTGCGAGGCATCTAAACGATCGATTATGGCTTGTGCATCATAGTGTTCAAACAGAGGTAGTCAGAGACAATGTCTTCTTTTTCAGTAAAAAATGTCTGCAATAATTTCTGTGAAACATTTTTTCCTGTAAATGGGCCAATGATGCCAGATCTCAATATCCATACCGAACTGCCTACTATCTGTGGATGCAATGGATGGGTTTCTCGAAGCCAAGATGCGTTAAATTTGTTTCTATACATAGCCGCCGAAATAAACGAAAATGTGCCCTGGCAGAAATTATGACTTCGCACCCAAAATCTCTGCTCTAAAGTCCAAACTCCGAAGCGATAACGAAGCGAAAGGTGTTACACCTTCAATTGCTGAGTCAGTTGTATCCTGTAAGCGCAAAATCAGAGAACTTTGCCCAGAATTCTCCTCAGACTAGTGCCTAAAATGTTGAGCCTTTTTAATCGATAGCAAATTAATGCTCGAAAATTGTCTCTCACTCTCATAGCCACAGCAGCTCACTTCTCATTGGTGGCCACTAGTATACCGGTCTAAGGAACTTCTTCCGAAGGCTTACGTACAGCAGTCACGATAGGTGCTTTATTCTGACCACGACTATGCGCTGCATGGCCGTCTATCGGCAATCTTGCGTCGAATGTTGTCCTACAAGTGGTTAATCGTTTTGGACTTATTGGTGGCCTAGCGATTTCCACAGAAAATAGTCAATTGGCGTGAAATTGCTGCATCTTGGATGGCAATTCACGTGTCCATAACGTGAAACTATGCCGGTAACCAAACCTTTCCTTCAATAAATCAATTGTGCCACGAGCTGTGTAACATTTTGCTCCGTCCTGTTGAAACCACAGCTCCTGCCATAAATCAGCTGTCAGGCTCTACAACAGTCACCATTGACTGTATCATTTTGGCCAGCATCATTTTCGAGGGAGTGCAGATCAATTACTCCACCAACCCATGAAGCTCAAAAAAGAGACAGCTTTTGTGAGTGTAATGGTGTCTCAACATGCACTTGAAGACTATCAACAATAATAAAAAATTGAGTGGCACTACAGCCCACAAGCGACCAGGGCTTAGCTTCTACAATAACTGCTGGTGTTGTGCGTGCTACTCTTCTCGAGTAAAAGGGACCTACAGTTTTTTGCCGACTCCGAACGGGGAGATCTAAAAAGCTTTTCACAGACAGTTAGTAATTTTTGAGTGTTGTCAGCATCTCGAAAGAGATGATGCCGTAAACAAATGCGAGGTGTCCCGTCCCGGGAACGAACCTAGACGTTCCGCGTGTGGGTCGACGCACTTACCACTACGCCACGACGACCACCAGCTCATTTCTAGCTGCCTTAAAAAGCTCTGCCAACAGCTCGTCCTCACCAGCAGTCTTATTCGACTTTAGTTACGATATCGTCTATGTTGAGGCGACGGAAGAAAGAGTATAGGTTCCACCCCGCTCCTCAGGAGTGATGCAGGACGGGAAACTTTTTCAGAGCTAACGCTGATGCTCTGCATTGAAAGTGCACAAAGAAAGTCTGGTCTTCACGCGCTTTGCAGCCAGTTTAACACTACCAGATTGTAATTTGTCTGCATCTGTATTTGATTGCATATTCTTCCCTATGGAGAAAATCCACTTTCGAAATTGTACAGTCCTAAGAATCCTTTAACATCCCAAAACAAACAAATCCCCTTTACAGACGGCATTCTTGGAAAGATATGTGATCTTCCATCTTGCCCACTCTTCAAGACGCTTCACTGAGTAAGTGAAGAACAACATCTGTCCAGCTGGTCCCTAAGAACGTGAATCTTCATCACCCACATATCCTAGCACTCACATTGTCCCTTCTGTAATGGAAACTCAAGCGTAGATGTACCGGGTTTTGTCTTAGTCTAAGGCAAAATTTAAGACCTCTGCAGAATAAGTGAGTGGCACAACAGTCTCCAACCGACTAAGCTCTAGCTTCCTCAGCAGCGTCTTGTTGTCTCTCTTGCTCTCATTCAAGTGGAGGGGACATACCTTTCATTGCCTACTCCTAAAGGAGTGATTTTCGATGTTTTGTTATTAGCAACAGGGAAAAAGTGGTCCCGTGAAAAACATGCGGAACGAAGAGTACGACATGGCGCCCAAACTTAGGCTTCAAAGAAAGTCCTTTACTATCAGTCACCAGCAGATAAGTTCCCAATGGAATGCCTCCAGAATCTCGCGCTGTTCTCAATTCCGAGCCCATTCGATTAACACATCTCTCATCTCCCTATCTCATCTCTTCGACTTGGAATTTACATAAACCGCCAATCGAACAAATCAGATAAGATTCGAAGTGAAGATATTTCATATTTCACGTCCGGCCAACTATTCATTCAACGCCCAAATACCCACGCACATGCGGGTTCCTTCGCAGCATTGCATCTCAATTTGTCCCCACGAATGCGCCAATTCGACTCACACATTATTGGGTGCAGATCATCCGGGCTAGTTCCGGCACCCTGAGGCACCCGTCCTGTCCTCCAATCCCGGAGGCACTAAGTACCCAATGAAATCGTCTAACAAATGCTCACGCGCAATGTCAACCCATCGCCCGTCCCATCCCATTGGCTAGTTTACGAGGCTACCAACCGCGCGAGTGGGCCCCATTCGAAGCTACCCTCTCGACAAGCATTCATTTCCGCCTGGCGCCACCATCAGTCAAACGGCTTGCGCCCAACGCTCGTCAACGGAGACCACCAGTGTACGGCTTCACCGAAATTACCAATCAACCGCCCGCGCACAAATGTTCAACACACCAAATCACCGTGCTCCCTGGCCGGGCGAGCCGGGGGACCGTGGAGTAGCCGCGGTGCGCGACAAGTGGATTCCACCTAATGAGCCTGTCATAATAATTCAGTATTTAGCCTACACACGTGCCCCGGCCTGTATATGGGCGATCGTCGTAGTTGGCGTTGTCGTTACAGCCGTCGGCCGCCGCGGCTCCGCTCCCTCTACCCTCGTCGCACTTCAGACTCAGTGTCAGGCGCTCGTCACTCCGCGATATTGGACTGTCGAATGCACGAATGGCGTTCCCTTTGCATGCAGCAACGCTAACAAATGCTAGGCATCTAAATCAAACGCGGTCCAAGTGTCCGAGAAGCGTCATAAATTTAACGCGAACCGAATAAGTCAACTCCTACATAGATGACGCGCTGCCCGGACTGAAGTGGCGCACGCTACATGCAGTAGGAGAGACAGACCCACGATTGGTACGATCTGTGAATTTGTGAAACACACCACCGGTCGATCGGCTCCTGCGCCATCACGCCGGAGGGGTGCGGGCGAGCAGTGGATCGCCCCCTGCTGCGATGGTGTAGCAGGTATGAGAGCAATTACATGTCATTACATCTAGCCTCAGGTCATGTCAAGTCGGATCGCATAGCTGCGGCGCAAATAAATGGCCATATACGGAGGACTTTTGAAAATAACTCCCCAAGCGAGGAGATGCCAGAGACTGGCGGAGGATTGCGTTCGGATTGGGAGCTGAACACTGAGTGGTGTCACATTTGAAATGCGGGTTGGAGCGCAGTAGAAAGTGATTGTCAGGCATCTGTTTTGAGCTGGATATGTTTAAGTGAGAGGTAGGCGGATGCTGAGAAAACATAGGGGGCCCCGTTTTCATCCTTAAGAAGGCAATCAGGAATTTCCAAGCCTGAGGAGGTAATTTTGAAACAACTGTGAGCTTCGCCGGCATGCTCTTAGTGCCAATTAAATCGGATTGAACGAGTGCAGTTTAAAAATGTTGACGCGGAGCCTCTCACAAAGGCGGAGATGTGTGGGTTAGCAGTGGCCTGCCTGTCTTTCCCTTCCCTCAAAGTTCGCAAATCCCACTTGAACTAGTTTCCCCTTGAAATGTGCTACATGCCGAACCCCCTATTGAGAGCTCACTCAGCTCACTGCGCACATGCGCCCCATCTTCAGTCGATTTGGAGCAGAACTTCATCAAAATGTCAGCACGCGAACATAAGTCCATGCCACATGCGGCCGTCGCTGCCGCCACCGCGCCACCACACCACCACCAAGCCGCCGACACCATCGCCCCAAGCCGCAAAATGCAAATTATTAAAAAGCTGTCAATTTTCTCGAATCCAATGACAGCGTCAAACCCTTAGGTAGGCTGGCAGGCAAGGCACCACGAAAACGAGCGAAACAACCAACAGAAACAAATCAATGGACACATCGGATGCATGGCAGACCAGTGTAGGTGTCCCCAGCGTACAAGGCATGCGTTTCACTTGCGCCTGCGCGACTCATAAAACACTTTGAGGTCCAATAAAACTGTCACAGTGAGCGTAGTGGCTTCCATGAGCTGTCAACGGCTGACACATGGCAGACAAACGGCCAACGGATACGTTCAAAATTCGAAACGCTCGCGTGATGCATTGCTGCCTTCGCAGTTTCACACTCATAAGCGGCGCGTATCTATGCGTCGCTCTGGATATATCTGCATATTTGCAAATTAATTCGATTACACGGCGCGGCCGCCGACTGACAGCGGATCATAATTCGGATGAGTGCGGTGTGCGCTCTGCGGCCTGATCTGTGCTGCGCTCGTCGTGTCGCAGCGCAGACCGAATCGTGACACTGACAGATGTGGGGCGTGTGACTGGCGGCCCAATGACAATGTACGGCGTCCGTAAGGAGTTTTCAAATTAATTGAACAACACGGAACCCGCGCAGATATAGCAAGGGGCCATTTGACAAATCCGCAAAACCGGCAGATTGCATGGCTTCGGCTGAGTGTGTCCACGGCGCTGGCTGGCTGCTGCTTGCGTGCGACACTCAGTGGTCGGGGTTGCGGTGGATGCGACCATGTTCGAGTTCGTTACGCTCTCTCCTGCGGCCTCTGGCCGGCGCACACCTGCTCCTCCGGCCGCTCCGTGTGCGCGCATCCGAGGCGATCGATTTCGAGTGAAACGCTCTGTTGACTGTTAGCTCTGATTTATGGAATTAGTCGATTAAGTTAACACCGCTGTTAGTTTCTTAATTAATTTGTTGGGAATGGGACCTTGCCACTTGACCATGCCATGTCACTCGGCCGAGGCGGGAGAGCGACCAATAAATTCCGAGTGTCAGCCAGGGCCCGGCTTGCATGTTATTCGATGCCGATCGGTTACGTTTCGGGCTGGGACAATCCTCTCGCCGTGCGGCTGCTTGTTGGAGCAGCCTGCATCGCTCTTTGGGGGCAGCGAGCACGATGGCGCATATAAATTATTGGACGGCTAATTCAAGTGCTCGGATTCGTTGTCGATTGTCAGAGCTCTTTACCGCTAATTCGATCCGAGGTGTGTAGTCGAAATCTTTGTTTCGCGTAAAGATGGCAGGAAGTGTTCATAATCCGGAGTTCAGCTTGGAATTTGAAAACAACTTCCGCGCTTGCTACTTCGCGTATCCACTGTCAGCGGGTCGTGTTGGTGTGAACCAGAACTGAAGTGGAAATCCTATCTACGGTTTGTCGGCCATCAGCCCGGATGTACATTTCCCGATCCAGGCATGATTCTTGACGTTGGTCCGGATGGGCCAACGGTGAAAGGCGCAGACGCAATTTCCCACACCAAGACGTTGCGCATTCTTGACGGACCGCCAACAACAGATTGATGGGTGTGTTCGAGTTTAACGACACCCCTCCACGCTGGGCATATTTGCCTTTGTAACGGTACCGATGGGCAACAATAAAATACTTTCCCATATCGAGCGGCTAACACCTGTGGATTTTTGGTAACCCACAGAAGTGGACTACTACTCCCCCTGCGGCCAATGAAACTCCACACCCTGAGGGTAATAAAAATATCGCTTTTGGATCGATATTGGCCGAGAAAATTCGATTTTTATTCGATGAGAAATTGATTCTCCTCCGCGCGGCCGTAATTTATGCAAATCCACGCGCTCTCTCAGCCCGGCTAAGCAATTAAAACAGTTAAACTCATGATCGGCCCCATAATCGCCATCATCATCATCATCGTCATCAGCGTCTTCGTTGTGGTTGTCGTCATCGCGGCAGCCACACTGCCGTCATGGGACTGCAATCGGGAAATGAAAACGAAAAAAAAAAATCGCCCGTTAACGGTGCAAGCTTGTGTGTTCGACGTACCCGTGCCCTCGAAAATGAAATCGCCGCAAAGCATTTTCCCACGGCATGTATCGACAAAACTGCGGGAGGGACTCGGCTCCGTTCGTATTCGAAATTTTCCCTTTGAACAGCGCTCTCCAGTGGGGCCTCGTCGAATTTGAATTGGTAAAGGGGCTCCATGTTCCGCTGCACAGTTTATTGGCTTCCATCGGTATAACGCGATCGTCGTCAAAGCTGCGCCAAGTTCAATATTTGAATTCGCCTGGCGACCATAAATCAGACCTGAAGCGAATCGATTTGGGCGCCGCGCTTGGGACGCATAGAGCGGATCATCTGTGGCAAGTGTTGTGGCGCGAAATCCAGACTCCAGACGCGCATGTCAACTCGGAAACTTGCTGCGATAGACAGCGAGGCGAGAGCTTCAGCCGCTACGGTGTGGGTGCTAAGGTCGCGCATCGAATGCAATTGATTATCGCGCTCTGCCCGTCAGCGGGATATAAATACTTCAGCGGGGCTTAGACGCCGAGAGAGAGAGCATATCATATTACGCCGGTGGCGGCGGCGGGTCAATTTGAATTGGAATCGGCTAGAACTGAATTAATTGCACGAGGTGATGGGTGGCGAGTGAAGGGGAGTGCGTCAGGAGAATTTATCAAGACGCGGACGGACTCCGTGGGGAATCGCTTTAAGTTAAAGCCGCGTCGCGTGAAACACGATATTCGCAGAACAATGCGGAGCAAATGAGTGGCGGGATCAGATGGAGATTTAATTATGGCGGACATTTCTCATGGGGCACACAATTTAATATTTAAATTCGGTCCGCGGGGAGGTATGGGGTTTGAAGATTGGAGACGGGCACACCGTCTGTCACTTCTAGTGTGTCTTAAGGTGATGACTGGTTGAGAAAGAGGAGATTGACTGTGTTGAAACAGTGGGGGGAAGCAGAGTTCAACTAGACACTCCTCTCTCTCTGGCAAGTTCCTCACTTAAGGCACATGCCGCCAAGGTCATGAAAGAAGCGCTCAAGCCAAGTTGACACCCTCTAGGCGCATTCCAACAAAAAAAAAAAATACACGTACACATGACCCATCATCACCATTACCGTTAGACGTCATGTCACCACCAGCGAACTTCATGTTTCAACTCCTCTGCATGTTTTTGCGCATTTCTCCGCGAATGCAGGTCGTCGCATCTTGCTGCAGCCGCAGGCGATAGTCTCCGAAATTCGGATCCGCCCAAACCACCATCCATTACATCAAACGCAAACACCGAGATCATTAATTCAATCTAACCCCGGGACAACATGTGCGAATACCGCTCGCCATCGCCTCTGCCGCTTGTCGCTTGCAGCACCTGATTAGCGAGAAATGAATGAAATATCTCGCCGATACCGGTCCACTAGACGGTCGTACACCGCCGTCCTCTCCGCACCCCGTCCATGGCAGGCACCCATGTGGGTCCCGGCTGACAACTGAATGAGACTGGCAGCTGCAGTGGCTGTGGCAGCGGCAGCATTACAATGGAAGCCCTTTCGTCTTTGTCGCGTTGGCATTGCTGTGGCGGCGGCGGCAGTATGCATGCCTCGCATTCGCTTACCACCAGCATACAGTGCAATAGCATCCCCACCCCAATGGGGGCAGTGTGCGTAATTATCACACCGGGGGGTGGGGGAGGATGTCGAGACGACAACGACAACGACAACGACGACGACGCACGCTCTATAGTCCAGTAAGTAGCGGTCGGCCTGTCTGTTTGTCTGTCCTGCTGTCTGCCGGTCTGCGCGTCTGGCTGCCAGCTTTCGCTCTAAATTTTAATTAATTCGCTGGCATGTCTACGCCGCGCCGCTACACAGAAAATGGATGACAACACGGCCAAGCAACCGAATCCCAAGACGCACTCGCGCCCGCAGTGTGTGCAGTGCGCATCCTGGCACTAGGCGCTAGGAATTCCGACTGGTTTCGCGAGACAAGTATTCAAATGCGTCGTCAGTGACACCGCCAGCTACCAGAGGAGGACCCACGTACGCAGCGTTTGCGGTAGATTTGTGCGTCTGCATACGGAAACCAAAAGAAAAACAAATTCGTTCTGTTCGACCAAACATCGGATACTCTGCGAACATCGGAAGGCGAACGGCGGCGGCGACGGTGGTAGCGGCAGCGGCAAACCCATAAATCATAATCGCAACCTGTTCAAGTGTCGAGGCATGCTGCAGCAGCAACAGCGGCAACAGCATCCCCTGGATATTGGAAACCGTCGAACGGATGAATGGACGAACGGATGCAACTGCTCCAGATACCTCATTCTGCTGGCCCGGCTCCGAATGTGCAGTCTTGTGTGCGGTTTCGGGCTTGGGCTGGCTTCGTTTTGGTCTGCTCTCTGCGGTCAGGTGATTCATCTACGTGTGGTGTTACATGTCGACAACTGGTTATGTGGGAGTAAACATCGCAAGCCAAAAGCAGTGCACGGCACCTTGCCCTTGCCAGTGGAATTGGCAGTCGTCGGCGAGGACGACTGCAGCAGAGAGGAAGGATGCACTTAAATTGCCATTTTGTTCTACATGACAGGTTGAAGCTGGAGATACTCATGTAGGACGATGCGGGCAGGTGGGTGAGTTGGGGTTCGGGTATCGCAAGGCTAATCAGGGAACAAGCGGCGAGTGAGATGACGCCCCCGCCTACAAGGTTCCTTGATTTAAATTGAAAACACGAATCGCATTTCAACCGTTTCATATCGAGTTTGTGTCGATCTTTGCGGGGGGGAATTGGATGCGATGTGTGAGTCCAGCGACTGATATCTCTTCGTGCGGACACTGACACTGATTTTGTGTGTCGTGGTTGGAGGAGTTGCAATTGAACGGTCCCTTTCGTAGACGGTGTGTCTTGCAGTTGGCAAACTTTTACTGAGCACATGACAACTGCTTCGACATTGAGAGGAAGATCGCACACACGTACCAACTATTGGGAGCTGAGGCTTATACCTCCGAACTTAGGACGGATTGGTTCACGCTTTGCACTGAAAATGTTTGTCAGAAAATCTGTCAAAATGTGTGGACTAAATGGTGACTCTGAGTTTCGTTCATCCCGGCGAGTGATTCAAAAGATTGATGAACCAAAAGTTTCTTCGTAAGTACAGCTGTACTCCGAAATTTTAAGAAATTAGCTCGGTGGACTTACAGCTTGAATTTTTTTGCGCTTTCGTATATGTCGACGTTTTCCTGTTGAGAGTTCTTCCATTTTTTTGACGCTTCCACATTTCTGATTCTTCTACATTACATCAAATTTTTTGAATTTTAGGCTTTTGGCATTTTCGGATTTTTGCTTTTCTTGATTTTGGGCTTTTCGGGTTTTAGGTTTGGGTGGAATTTTGACCATTTGGAAATAGTAAATTTTGGATTAATTTTTTTGACGTGTTTTTTCATGAATAATGTTTGTATTTTGTATTCAAGGGCTTAGGGGATTTCCGAAATTTCTGTATTTTATATTTTAAAGATTTTGTGCTTTGATTGAACTTTAATTTCCGGTATTTTAAATTGTACGCCTTCCTTTGAAGAATTTCTGATCTTTTTGGTATTTTGTGGTTTTTGGAAGCTAATTTTTCGATATTCGATATTTCTGGTGCTCCAACTGTGCCTAGTTATACATTGTGATGGATTGCTGCGATTTCAGTTTTGATTTTTACACGCCATAGCGTAATGGACAAGCGCAGCGACTCATATCTCAATGGTCCAAGTTCTTCATCATTTCTTTTGAACTTCTTACTACACTCAATGAGTATTAATTGTCCATCAAAAGCTTCCCAAAGCTTGCCGGTTGGAGGAGTTGACAAAGAACTGATTGTTCCTGCTGACAGAACAACACGAGTAGTTGTTGAAGAATCTATGCCTTGGTCCTTGGTTGTAGTTTACAAGAAAAATGACTCAGTTTGCCTTTTTTCTTAGTTTTCCACTTCTTACGGTTTCGTTCTCATAAACGAAGCAAGTATAATTTCGGTTGGCCAGGTCCTGTGCTTGCCTTTTCCATCTGTTCGTCTATCTGTCATATTCTCTTTATCTCCTACATTTACAAGACGATTTGGAATGAGATTCTTTTCATCAAAGAAGCTCGTCATGTTTGGTTATGAACATTGGAGATTGGGGAACATTTGGGGCGTTTCATAGAATGAACAAATTTCGTCGTACCCTTCTATATAAATTATTAGATCTCTGAATGAGAGTCAGATTTTATGGACTTCTGGTGGTAAATGATGGTAAAACGAAGTTTATGCTGTCATCAAGAAAGGACACACAACATCGTCGTCTCGGACAGAGTATACCACTAGGCAGCAGAAACTTCGAGGTAGTTACGGATGAAGTCCGTACCTCGGCTCTGCGGTAAACAGGGCCATCAACATCAGTTCCGAAATCAAACGCAGTACCACTCTTGTCAATCGCGACTTCTTTGGGCTCAATAGGCATTTGAGTAATGCAGCCCCCTCTCGAAGGATTAAACTGGATTTGTATAGATCATCCCAGCCTATCTTTACGGTGGAGGAGGAAGCCCCTAGTCGCTTCGAGAGAAAAGTTTTGCGTGCGATTTTTGGTCCTAATTGCGAAAGAACCTCAACCAACTTGGAGGGCGCAACTGGAGGCAGATAGCGAGAGATCGTGCTAGGCTGAGATGCATGTTGGTTGACTGTAGTGTCTTGGAAAGCAAAACCAATCTTTTCTTGGTGCACATTTCCAAAAAAATTCCTTCCGATCATTGAATCTTCCACCCAAATTGGCTTAGACCTACACACTTGACAGACCACCTTGGCCATGAAACAAAAATTTAATCATCAATTCATGAGATACTCCTTGATTGATCGTTTCATGTGGAAAAGCTGTAGGTTAAGATCCAGGTTCATCCCTGATTGAAGCGCAATTAAAAGAAGAAGAATAACTCAGTGACTCCATTATTCCTTTTTTTTTAGAGAAGGCTTTATTTGTGACACATTTCAAAGGCTTTAAAGGCTCTTTCGACTTGAAAACACACCAGACTGCGGAGAGGTAACACTCCTTTGGAGAAATGTCAGGAGAGTACGTTGGATGCAGAAGAAATTCGAATCCCAACTGCAGCAGCTTTCGCAATGTTCAGAGTGACTAATGGGGTCTTGTGTTATCCGTCAACAGGATTGGACCGTGTTTATCAACACAGGCTGTTCTTCAGTCAATTTGGTGTGTATTTAAGCGCTTCCTCTGTGGTCGTTTTAAACGCAGTCCCAGTTTTAAGGAGTTCTTTTGGAGTTTCGCCTGCATCCAATCACTGCCCAGATCTTATGCGGTTGCCGAAATTTAGCTTTCATAACATGTAAATATACGATGCAAAATTGGTGCATTTTCATACTGAGTCTCTACGATGTTCAGGTTTCTAAAGGGCGTATGTTCTTGACCACTTTGAAGTTTGAAGGATTAGAGACTTAAAGAGTGCTTTAAACTTTCCGATGGGTGGGATACTCTCAAGTGGCCCGCATCGGTTTCACTTGTCTGCATCTTCCGTTTTTCAACAAATGGCGCCGTTAGGTACGTTTCAGGCTTCGACGCGGCTCTTTTTCGGGGCTTAGATCATGCGAACAGAACTTACCAACCTGACTTACCCAACCTACCAGCCCAATGCCCAATGATGCGTTTGTTCTCTGGGATATTTTCAAACGCGTTTTGATTACAAGGGATGCGCTATGTTATTGTTTAAATAGCCTGGTATATGATTTCCTTGAAGAAAGACAGAACCTGTCACATACTCAAGCGCTATCCTCCAGTCAGCCAACACATTATCACAAACAATTGCCTTAAACATTTTTCTTTAGACAGAACTTTAGGGAGTCAACAAAGCTTCTTGGAGAAACGTAGTCCCCGTACACGGAGACAGCGTCCACAAACTGAATGCCTTCACAACTCGTCATCGATTGCTTCACCTTCGTCGTTTGTAGACCTTGAAAAGACACTCAGACATCAGACGAGATTCCGGGAAGAACTAGGTGACATCACAAGTGTAGTTCACCGCTCACTGGTTTTCAACCAATTTCACCCGACTCACGAAACCCGAAAAAGAAGAAAAATTTCGCAAGAGACCCACTCAATTCCCATGTTCACCCAGTGAACTGCTGGCCCGATGCAATAAACCTTCTCACAGACAGCTCTGATGGAACTGTCAAAAACTGTCACCGCTACCGAGCGTACACATGTGAAACTCCATTGCGTTGGCCCTCCCCCTCCTCCGCCCATCAACGAAAGACAAACGAGTTCGAGCACAGACTGGCACTCTGTGGGTTTATTTTTTTAAACCCACTCTTCAGGTGCGCAGCTCATGTCGAGGCCCCGCTCTCATCACAGAACAACGAGACAATTATAATGGCCCTCATGTCCCCACACAACGAAGGTCAAATGGTGAGGGCGACACTATGGGAACGACACGACGACGACGATGGCGACCACGATTGCGGTGGCAATGAGGATGATGGCGATAGTTCATTTTTCTGGCGTCTTCTCTTGTACGGGCTCAAAAGCCACTACAGCCAGAGAGGAGACCCATAAAAAATCATTTAAGTGTTCACGTCCCCACGAGAACCACCAACACCGCCGCCGACGCCGCTAAGCGAGCCAACTAATTCCGTGAACGCACCTTGCGGTCAACCGCTTTAACCTGCTTGCGAGCGTGCACTCACACCGACGGACTTCGGACAAACGCCATGGCCACCACCGCCACCACCGCCACCGTCGTCGTCGTCGTCATCGCCGTCACTCTCCTCACATCGTGTCCACTTTTAGGAGAATTTCTTTAGCAACACTGGGTGTTCCCGTATGTTCTGGCCCCGACGTACGAGTAACGCCGCCACAGACTAGAACTTCGACCGCGACGTTCGAGAAGATGATGACGACAACGATGATGGTGGTGAAGATGGCAATGAGGTTGACGATGTCGCGACACACTAGGGGTGA
Organism: Eristalinus sepulchralis; assembly: GCA_944738645.1. Taxonomy (NCBI): domain Eukaryota; kingdom Metazoa; phylum Arthropoda; class Insecta; order Diptera; family Syrphidae; genus Eristalinus; species Eristalinus sepulchralis. The sequence continues at coordinate 29,478,599 of OX122885.1, read as the reverse complement.
GACTGTGAGCGCGAGTGTCCCATTCCCTCTCCAGGTAACCCATCCAGGCAGACGGACAGACGAACAGACACCCAACCAGAACCCAAACTCTCCAGCAGCGACATTAAGTGATGAGTTAAGAGTACTTCCTCGAAATGGAGATGAATCTTTTCATAGGAAACTGCATGCCATATGGCGTGGAATGCCGGAGAAAGAGCAGCATGGCGAGGGAGATCTAACCTGCCAGCACCACGCATGTGCACGCCATACACCACTCCAACGCCGACCACGTCGCCGCTGCCGCCGCCGCCGCCGATGCAGCAAGCTCTCCCGCTCCCCGTCCGACACTCGTTCAACATTCATTTTCGTATAAAATCTCGTAATTAATTCGACTTTACCCCTCGTTAACAGTTTCAATTTCTCCGCAACCGACACAGAAGCCCATCATCTCCATCATCATCGCTGGTCCATTGCGTGTGCGCTCACCAGTGCCGGTGTCGACCTGGGCCGTGGGTTAAGTGCAGCCCGCCTAGTGCTGTTTACCTACAGCGGACCCATGTTCGTCGGGTAATTAAACCTTCGCGAGCAATCGTTTTTCAAAACTCTTTACCATTCGCCCCGCTTGGTGACTGTTTGTCCTCGGCGGCGGCGGCGGTGGTGGTGTCGACTCTAGGACCAGTGCCCAACCTGGCCGACTACCTACGACATAAAACACCGACTGTGGCTAATCTTAATCGGCGCAGCGGCATCTACAGAGGGCCGCCCCGGCAGAACACTTCGTGGGATCGTGCGTGTGCGATCGTTTTATGATCTGGAAATAATTTTCGAAAGGAAACACAACCGTTTTTGAGGAGGATTTTATGTGACCAACTCCGAGGTGACGGCTAACTCCGCTGACAGGACTGACAGTCCGGCTACTGGGCAATTTCCCACAACTCATATCGATCACATAAATCTGTGATTATCGGGCATTTTCAAGATTCCGGCCAGAGGAAACGTGGTCGGTCCACTTGGGCGGGTGCTTCGGTAAGTTCAATGGGAAGGACTTAAGATGAGCTACGACAAGATCAGCTGAGGTGTGTCCAAGGAGGTCTGATGGAATTTTGTCCAACTTGGACCAATTAACCGTGTCTATGTTGACACGGAGTCGGGATTACTCCATTCCGTGTCACTTTGTGGAGGACCTGAGAACTTGACGCAGTGGGAATCGAAATTGACTCCCGTGGGGCCTGTTAAGCCGTCTAATGACAATCTGGTGACAGCCTGCTCCATGAACATCGCTTGTTATGTCCAATAAATTGCAATAAGTTTGGATTACTAGTCTCTAATGATGTCTAACAGATCTGCTATGGCTGTGACGAAATGGGGCTGAGGAGTGCTGGAGTAGAAGTAAGATGAGGAAACAATGATCAAGGGGTCTTCACGGGAATATGCGATCAATTTGGGGGGCTTCACGGTGGCTAGTGTGTCTTGGACAGAGTCAATTATCGAAGCCTTTAGAGAGAAAATGGAAAACAAGGAATCTTTTCACCGTAAGGGACATTATGCAGAATAAGCGCTCCCCTTCTATCCAAATAGACAAAGAAAAGCGTCTTCAACACAAAGACTCTTGGATTAAGAATACACAATGACAGAAATCTAAGCTCGAGACCCAACGATGTTTAAAGCACCTTCAATCTAAAAAACTTCAAGATGTGTCAGATGGAGCCACGGAGCAGACATCGATGTGCCACAGGCTGTAGCCGATAAAAGTTTCTTTTTAGAGATGCAAGGACATGAACAAATTTGACATTTTTCCGTGTTTTGTTGAAAAAATCGTCAAGTTACTGTTTCGGCTGTCGTCGTAGCTTTGCATTCTCTTAATCCAATTTTCATGGTTTCGGGCTGTAGCTCGACTATTGAGCATAATATTGGCTTGAATTTTTTGTAATCGATCCTTCACGGTTCTGTTTAATAATGGCACCACTCCACAATCAACATCATAGTGTCAATTGCAGTGGATGCGCTGACTTCTAGAGTTTTCCGAGCTTCTGACATTTCTTAACATAGCCGCTAAGATGAAAATATACCCCGTCACAAATTACCTCGTCGTCAAAAATCGTTCCCCAACTCTAGCTGATCTAATGTCCAAACGGCGAGGAGAAGATATTCGCTCGCTTCCAAATGCTGAGACAATTGTTCTTATAAGCCAATAATCTGAGATCTTGTGGTAAGACCGTTGACCAGTTGATGGTTGTGAATTGAGTCGAACACCCTTGGCCACAGCAGTCAGATCGCCTGGACGCGATACTCAACGGTGTCGCCATAATTGCTATCCACTACAATTCAATTTTTCCACAATCTTTCGTACAGCAGTCGAGGTGGGTGTTTAATTTCGGCCAAAACTTTTTTTCAAAAACGAGTGCTGCTTGGGCTTTTAACGTTGTTCGAGCGTAAAATGTCGTTCCGCGGAGGAACGGCAGTACTTTCTGACAAGATTTTGATCGAGAATCTGCTGACAGCGCCAAAATGACCTCTTTGTCGTAATTTTCGGTTAGCCTTATGTTAAAAGGTAATGAATGACCGAGAGACTCCCAGGCCTCTCGATACTTCATCGGCTCTAACTCATCAGGAGCTATTCCCACGTGCGATCAGGCGAGTTGCGGACTTAATCCAATCATCTCGCCCTGGGTCTGACGAGCAGTCGCCTTCCTGATGGAATTGCTTGTAAGGCACTCCTCAAAGTTGCACATTTCCTATGGCTCTGACGAAATGGGGCTGACGAGTGCTGGAGTAGAGGCAACATAAGAAAACAATGATCAAGTGGGCTTCACGGAAAAAAGCGATCAATGTGGGTGACTCCCACGGCGATAGAGTGTCTAGCCAAATCATCAAAGTATACCTGTTTTGGCCGAAGAAGTAGCTCCTTACCATTGAGCTTAACTTGCACCAAACTTGATGCACATGGGCAAGAGTTAGAACACATACAAACCGAAAACTTGGCTTTGACACCAGGCTCGGCCTTGCTTATTACTAATCTCTCAAACCGTTTCTCGCTGGGATAGGGTGCAAGATGAGCTCAATGTTAAGCAGCCTTGGTAAATCCAACAATAAAGCTTAGCGCTGATCCTCCCCTCAAACTTGGAAAAGACTCCGGGATATTTAAACTTTTCGACCTGTTTTAATGGGACACCTTCGGACTAGTCCACGTTCACCTTCATTTCAGCGTCAGCATAAACGGCCACAAACCTATTGAGTGCGCGCTGAAGTTCCGTTTGGGAGGATGTGAGGAAAACTATGTCAGCTGCGAAAAGAACACGACTTACCCCCAAACATTTCTGGCCTTGCCTGCTCTGCAACATTCAATTCAATCTGGCATTATGAAAAGGAGAGGTAATAGAACGCTTCCTTGGCGAAGCCCTGTGCAGTCAAAGCATTTGTGAATGGAACTCGACTTCGTTCATATGGCCATCACGATTCGTTTGACCACGACTCACAGAAACGGCTGCTACATCGCACTTAATGATGGCTCTGAGCTCTTCCAACATCGTCGAGTTGTTGGCATAAGCCAATGACTTAACGTAGCGCCACAGAAAATAGTCAAGCGGTGTTAGATCGCATGAACGAGCGAACAATCGACTGGTCTTTTGTATAAGATGACACGGTCACCATACTTACTCCTCAATAAATCGACCGTAATGGATGGTGTGTGGCGCCATTCTGTTGATACCATATGTCGTCCACATTTTCCAATTCGGTCCAAGTTGGTAATCATGGCGCGAGGACGCTGATTATTCGCAGTAACGTGACGATCGTTATCGGCAACGAAAAAATTGGACGTCGCCGGAATGGGAATCGTACCTAGGAGTTATTTCTTTTGGATGAAGTTGTGCCAATATGTATTGTCATCCGACCAATAATGCAAATTTCGCTTTTTAATGAACCCATTGAGCCAAAAAATGAGCTTTGCCACTGAAGGCGATTTTGCGATGAAATTCATCTACTTTTCGCGTCTTCTCCAGAATTCAATTGGAAAGCGTACGTCGCTTTCAATGGTCCATTGGCTCCGATTCTTGAGTCAGCTTGAGCTGAGCGGAGGTTAACCAAGATCCTTGCGCAAAATACGCCACAATATCATCTGAGCGATGGCCAATTCTAGAGACCGCCGTGGAACTGGCCGATTTCGATCGTTTACTACGGACGTCTGAACGGCTGCGATATTTTTCACACTTCCACCAATCCGTTGTTCCACTGACAAATGTTATGTTATATCTTTCACCACTTTGGGCTTTTCAGTCTTTCCGCATTTTAAGAACTTGGATTTTGGGATTCTGTTCGCCACCTGGGTCGGTCACATCTGCCCAATTTCTGTCACTACTAATAACTCCAGATGAACTAGTATTGAAAGGATGACCATCTTTGAAGCTCATCGCCGTGGAGGAAGCATATATGTATCATATAAGGTTATGTACAAAGCGCTAGCAATACTATACATCATTTGAAGGGTCTTGACATAGCCTACAAAACGATGCTATGCATGATTAGTTTGGATATTGCGTTCAACAGTTATAGACGCGTAAACATGGAGTTCACTATCGCCGAAATTCGCGCTATTTTAAAGTTTTCCTTCGTTAAAAGCAAATCTGCTAAAGAAACGTTCAGTGAGATTAATGTTGTTTTGGGGGATGGTGCTGTATCACTTCGAACCGCGGAGGAATGGTTTCAACGATTCAGAGCCCGTGAAAACGACACTATGGATAAGCCAGCCGGCGGAAGACCTGTCACGACGAATACCGAATCGAATCATGGAAATCATCGAGTTAGACCGGCATGTGCCATCTCGTGACATCGCCAAGGTGATGGGAGTCACCAAACCATTTTAAACCATCTGCAGAAGGCTGGATACAAAAAAAAAGCTTGATGTTTGGGTGCCGCATGACTTGACGCAAAAAAACCCTCTGCGATATGCTGCTGACACGGAACGAACTCGACCAATTTTTGAAGCGGATGGTGACTGGCGACGAAAAATGGATCACATACGACAATATCAAGCGAAAACGGTCGTGGTTGAAGGCCGGTGAATTGTCCCAAACAGTGGCTAAGCCGGGATTGACGGACAGGTAGGTTTTGCTGTGTGTTTGGTGGGATTGGAAGAGAATCAGCCACTATGAGCTGCTCCCATTTTGCCAAACACTTAATTCTACCATCTACTGCGAACAACTGGACCGCTTGAAGCAGGCGATCGACCAGATGCGTCCAGACTTGGCCAATAGGAAGGGTGTAGTGTTCCACCAGGACAACGCCAGACCACATACTTTGTTGATGACTCGTTAGAAGCTACAGGAACTCGGATGGGAGGTTTTATAGCATCCACCATATAGCCCGGACATAGCGCTAAGTGATTACCACCTGTTCCTGTCTATGGCGAAGGCCCTAGGAGGTATGAAGTTGAACTCAAAAGAGGCTTGTGAAAAGTAGCTGTCCGAGTTCTTCGCAAATAAGGAGGGGGGCTTCTACGAGGCGGGTCTTATGAAGTTGCTTAGATTATCGAACAAAACGGCGCATATTTGACCTAAGTCTGTCACTGTCACCCTTTTTATGAATCGTTGAATGAAGAGCAAAAAAGCGGAAGGGAGATGTTTGACACTCTTATATGTAAAGTTTCATGAGCAAAAACAGGACACGTGATCACGAGCGCAGCCTAGACCACTGATTTTGGTGAGGACTGCATTGAAGGACAAGATTCGCAAATTGCTCTGTACACAGTTCTATTGAATTTTGGAAAGTTTTGAGAACGTCACTCCATGACCTTGCACCCAGTAATCATTCATTTCCATTCTCCAGTTGCCACAGCACCAATAGAAGGTACTACTTATTCATTCCCTCATCTAGCCAAATCCAAGATTGTGGCATGATCGATGCATTCTACGCACAATTGTTGTCAAACCGTCGCGCAACGCAAAGACATCACGTCATTGGTCAGTGCGCTCCTTCTTCTTCTCCTCCTCCTCCTCCTCCACAATAATCACATTAAAACGAGATGTGCACCTAATCCAATGCAAACACCCCGTAATGCCATCCATCAATAGCTGCTAACATCACGCTTGATGTTGACCCGATTGCATCAAGCGCTCGGCAACATATGAGTTCCCACACCGCTTCCAGGACCCTATCAATCATGCCAATCTGCGATCATCTAAATCCGACTCCAATTGGATGGCGGGCGGTGGCGGTTGTGGCGCCGCGCCGCTTACAATCCAGTTCGACAAGAGCTCGACAAGTGCGTGGTGGCCACTGGACAGGGCTTCGCCCGTGTTGCGCACAAATTCCCATGTAGTCTCGCCGATGATCGCGAAATGGATTGCCATATGGCCAACAAATGACTCCCCTCCCGGCTAATGCGAGAAGTTCACACAATCCGTCACAATTCGATGGTAGCGCTCTAACAAGATCAATCTGCTAAATCATCGTGCAGGCGCCCTCCTTGCCGTGAGGCGCGGGGGAGCCAGAACGTCATCTCACGTTCTCTGTGGCAGGCAGTCGTGGCGATTGTGTGTCTGCCCGAAGCCCGGAGCCTGCGAGATCGACGAGATCGAGGAGAGAGATTTCGCGTAGATCAGCCGACCGATTGACAGTCGAAGCCAGGAGACTGGCGCGGCGGCTGGAACAAACGAAAATGCCTGACTAAGTGATTGTCGCGTATCTGCAGCCACGTCACGTGAAAGGAGCGAGAAATGAACTCATATGCCATCCGATAATTGATCACCGGGATTGATGTCCTCCGGTTTTTGCCCGATGTTCCATTGTTGCCGCCGTCGTCTGGTCGTCTCCGACAGTCCCTTTGCGCTGTGCTGAGTGGAGGAGAGGCTGGTTGGGCACCGCCACCGCCGCCGCGGTCGCAGAGTTCATTAGAAATGACGATTTAGTTAATTGACAAGTTTTGACTTTTATCGACATCTCGACGGACAACAGAATCGTGTGCTCAAATATGGTGCCTCGCTTCCAGCGCAAAGTGGGTCTATCTGGACCGTTTAATCGACGATCGGTGGTTGTGTTCGTCGTTTTGTTGTGTTTCGCCGAATGTTGGCTGCGGCGGCGTCGGTGGTGGTGGTGGCGAACGAACTGGGTCTGCCGCGTTGTCTCTGCGGCTTGTTGTCAAGATCGTTATCGTGGCAAAGTCCTCCACCAGTTTCGTCGGCGCTGTACGACTTAGTGGTGGCGGCTGATAGGTCTCGGAATCGATTGTGCGGTGGTTCGGCGCTTTTGTCTGTGATGCGACGGTGACTGCTGCGGCGGGGCGTTGGATCGTTTGAGTCGGAGTGGCTTAGAGGACGATTTCGATTTGTTCTCTGGCTATTGGATAATGGGGGTTATTAATACACTTTTCGGCTGCGGAGGGGACCGATCAGGTTGAGCGGGGTCTTTGAAGTTGACCAGAACGACAGGGAGATGACTGCATGGATGTGGACAGGAACGTGGTGACGTGAACGAGGAGTTGGACGATGGTGTCAGGTTGTTAAGTGGGTGGGTTAATGTCAACTGACTGCAGTGCGGTTGTGATGTTGGTTTGTAAGGGTTTTTGAATCATGCGAGGAATACACATTTAAGGACGTTTCTCTTCAATGGTTATCGTCTCTGTCCTCTATGACCGATGGCGCCCCCTGCCGCTACAACTGATCTCTTTTGAATCGACTTTCGAATGGCAGGTCGATACCTCACAACTGTGTTCCATGCCACTAACAACGTTCCCACAAGATAGAAAAAAGATCCACAAGCCCCGCAGGTTTTCGAGCTCAAAGATAAATAATGTCCGACCGTCACGCCTCTAACAAAGCCAAAGTGGCGCCTCGCGGTGTCATTCGGCTGGAATTCCCCCACCCTCCCCCATGTACACCTTGAAATAGATGCAAATCATGCAAATGCCTCAGGTCCAGAGTCAACAACAAGGCGGACTTGTCACCATTCTTTAATCCCGAAGAAAGTCCACGGGTACATTCATCGCCGCAAACAAGGGCCCACACGGGGCCATAATTATTAAATATCGCTGTCAGTGGGGCATAAATCCGTCGTTCGGAGGTGCGCAAGTGCACCGCCGCCGCTTCACACATCACACGCTCCGAACTCTCTGTCGGTCGACCCTGGTCCGAATACCCATCGGGTCATTGATGACTCCCAGCGCCAAACAATATAGAGACATCAAGAACTGGAACGATTCACTCCGGCCCGAGCGCAGTCCCCCGATGCGTCATGAGTTCTTTGTTGGACAGTCCCCCGCCCGGAGACGGTATAGCTCCAAGTGTAACTGTCAGTAACGGACAATGCTCGTTATGTATTCAAATACGAGTTTTATGCGTCTTTTATGAAATATAAACCCAAATACACGGACGACATCTCGCCGGAACAACGATGTGACAATGCGCCGCAACAATGTATTAATTCGTGGCCCACAAAGACCCGTCGCCGCGGGCAGCGTGGCCCTCGCCCGGGGAGGTGCGCAGTCATGGCCGTGGCCGTGGCTCGAGCGAATCTCTCACGGGATCCATCCGCAGGCGATTGTTGTGTGGGAGCAGGGCACTGATGAGTGACCGCACTGCTGACACTGCGGCCTCGCGACAACAAAGCCCGTCCCTCGGATTGGTCCTCGGTCGTAAAAGTGAGGAATTAAAGAACTTATCGACAAACAAAGGAACACCGTGCACCACATGCGGCGTGGTGCTCGGTGCTGGACCCTTTGGGACCTCTCCGTACCGGGCGGACGCGATGGATCAGAATGGTCCATTAAACTGGCCGACACAAGCATTAATCAATTTCCTATCTCCTGCCCGGTTCACTATTCACTGTTCACCGTTCACCGACACTCCATCCCTGGTGCACCAGATTCGGGACATGTTGGTACTACTCAAGCTGACTAGGGTCCGCGATCGGTGCAACCATAAAAGTTCGAGGTTTCATCGGGTTAAGGGAGCCTGAGAATTGAACCTCCCTGTGGCGTGGTGGTGGTCTTATATGATCGCGGCATCCGTTGTAGCTTGCGGCAGTCCGTGGGTCTTGTACCCGGATGACGGTTGCAATTGCAAGTGCCTGCATTTTGTAAACAAACCGCCGCTGGGCGAAGAGTTTGCTTTTTCTAATTACTGGACCGAGGAGAGGCGCATTGAACGCCATGACTGCGGGCAAATTGGTTTCGTAAATTAAGATATTATTTTCCGAATGAGATGAGAGACCAATGATGATGTGACCGTGGCATGATGTGAGCCGAAGGGTGTCAATGGACGCTCTGCGTACTTTCTCGCAATAATTGAAGTGCTTTGGGGACTGCAGGTGGTGGACAGGTGTCCAACTCACTTGATGGCTGGTAAATCTTTAGCGAAATGAGGTTTTCAAATGAATGATGTCGTAAAAGCATTTTCGACGTACACTTCGTCTTTATTTTGTGGCAGGATGTTGATAAACAATCCTTTAGCGTTACGCTTTGGAGCAAATGGTGGCAGCGCATTTGCATTTGAAAACATAGTGTTGTGCTTTCGTCAGCATGACAAGGTCTTGTCGATCGGTCTGTAATGATTGACATATTATAGTAACCTGCACCTACCGACACTCCGCCTGAAGAGGAGCTGACAGCACGACTTTCCAGCATCGGCAAGCAAGCTGATATGAATTAAGAGGATAAGAGACTTCTAGGCCATTACATCCATCCATCTTCTAAGCCATTACATCCAGCGACCTGAAGGCTCCATTGTGTAAAAGGCTGTCGTTGAGCCAGTATACAATTACCTTCGATCTTCGATCTAAATATAAGTTTTTTGAGGTTAGGGAATGTCTTTGATTTTAAGTGAAAAAGATGTTGTCGAATATGTTCTACTGACTCACTGTTTTTATTTCGTCTTCATGTCTACGACTCCCACAGAAATTATTCGCCAGAAAGTTCAATCTCGTCACCATTTCCCGCATGGACCATTAATAACACGTTGCGTTTATTGTACTTACACAGGGTTATTCATTATGTGGCTTGATGTTGGTAACACTGTCATTTGGTACCTGATAAACATAGTTGCCATTTGAAACAAAATTATGTAAGCTAAATGTTTGCCATTTACTATACTGTCTCGCTTAATAATCGAAGAGTTCGATAAAACTTTGAAAACTCACTTAACAAGTCGTGATTCAAACGCAAACATTTCTGCGCGTTACGCATTGCTTTAGGTTGTGATAAGTGAGATAGACAACACAAGCAATCGGTAAAATTGTGTAGAAATTGTAAGAAAGTCTAAGCGTTACTGTGCATCATCATAAAGCACAGTCAGTCGAAAACATTGCTGGCGTAACTGCAAGTGTTGCTGAAAATCAGAATTTATTGATTTACCGGCGAAATCACTTGAACCTATCGTACACCTTTCTATGACGTATTTTGAATCTCTATACTTACCAAATTCAACCCACGTAATAATGAAAGCTTGTTGATCACCACCAACACCGTAGATACACATCTTGGGTGTTGGGACCTATTTTTTTTTAGCGACATACACCTCAGTGATGAGACAACTGCGCAAGGTGAGCTCCAGAAAACCCGGAATGATGTGCGTGCCGGTGCAGACAAAGTGTCTGTTCGAAAGGTGTCATTGGTAAGTTACTATTTTTTTTTTTTGGGATGCGCCCAAGTATGTGGTAATCTTCCAGCCCGAGCTGCCAGCATGCACTATTCGCAACCCGAGATAATCAATTACGGGAAAACGCGTACGTACTAATTCACAACTTGCAAACTTCAGCCATTCACCACACTGAACTGCCGTTAGGTTTAACTTCGCGGGGTTGGTTAGCGTCTCACTCTCTGATCTGGAAGAAAGCCATGTCTGAATAAACCTTCACAATGAATGAGCATACCTCATTCAGAGCTCCACAGATCTCATAATATTGTTGACGCATGGTAGGCTTACCTGCCTGCCTCTCCTTCGCAAAGCGGCTGCAGTGAAAAACTGTGCACTCTGTGTTCTCCTCAGAGTTTGGGGTCACAATGTGGGCACAACTGCTAGTTGTCGTGCCCAAACCTGTGCAGGTATTTTGGGTAGCCGCTGTGCCCAAAAGGGAACTGTGAGAATTGGTAGTTGCACTCCCCTGCGGATCTTGCTATCCAGGTCTCGATGACGGGGATGAACGCATGCGTCCACCTACCTTTTGCGGAGGCATTCCATCTGGCTTGCCACATTTCGATCTCCTCAGTTTTGTGTTATATTCTGTGCGAGTAATTTTGAATTCGTAATTATGATTCTCGTGGGTGTGGGTGTAAGGGTTGGTTAATCCAGTGCCATTCCTGGGTGCATTACCCTGACTGGTGAGCGTTTCTAACCAGCGTTTCTAAAATCGCGAATTCTTAACGAAGTGCGTGAGTCAACTTCACCACCCCTTCCACAACTTTGATAGCTCGACCGTTCTAAAGGCTGGCCGGAATGTAGATGTCGACCGCTCCTGCACGAGCCGAGTTTTTAGACTTGGTGCCCAAGCCTCACTAAGACTCAGGTTTTGAAGCCCTGAATCTTCGACAGCAGTTGATACTCAGTCTATCCACCCGCTTCGTTCTTTGACTTCCCATAAACGTGTGGCTACCTCACGAGATCTTCTGGTCGAAGCCTAAAGATTGAAAAGCCGCCTTTAGGTTATGCTCAGCCTAAGAAACATTGACGGCTTGGAACACTAATGGGGATACATTTTTGGACTGGTAATTTTGAGTCCAAGGCGATGAGCTTCGGACAAGAAAAGAAGCCTGATAGAATGGCGCCCACCGTCTCAGAACTTATGGTATGCTGGGTGAAGCGTATGTATGAAGTATGGTGCGGGTGAAGCGTGCTGGCAATTGTGTAAAAAATGTATCACATTCAAAAACTATGATAAGGACAAACTTGTATTATGTCAGAAAAATTAAAAAGCTTTAAGTTTGCGGACGAATTCAAGATCGCTCACTTTGATTGCAACTGGGACTTGACGTAACCCAGTTTTATTCAACTTTTTACAGTCGACTCAGATTCCGAAGGTCTTACGTTTGTTTTCTGAAACGGCATACTTGACTATAATACGTCTTTTGGGTTGTTGACAACAGTCACAGAGTGCTTTCTGTCTGAAGAATCAGCAATTAACTACAAGCCCCTTTTATTCGTGAAAGAACAATAGCACGCACAGCATGAGCAGTTGCTCTAGAACCTAGGTCCTTATCCATTGTGGACAGTAGGCACACTCAATTTGTTTTGATTTTTATTTTAGACGTCCTCGATGACTTATAGAGGCGTTCTGCTTAAGACCTTGATATTGTGCATCCTTTCGCAGATGATATGACTGTGTTCATGAATCACAATTTTTCAAAATCACACTCGTAACATCATAATTGGTCCGAAGGAATCACTGATTTACTCAAAGACCAAATAGTTGCGATTGGGGCTACCAGACCTTGTGCAGTAGGCCTCCTTTGATGGCTGTGGTGCTCAATATGGAGTAACAGCCGAAGTTCATAAGTAATCAGGCCAAAAAGATTCATTATCGCAATGATTCAGACCAGTCGGAGACTTTCTCGATTTACTACAGAGGTACATTGCAACCGGGTGCCAAAGACCGGCAGAGGTGTTAAAAGAAAGGGCTCGCTTCGCACCAAGGTGGAGTGATTCTCCCTTAAACATGAACTCAGTTGGATCTGGGGTAACTGAGGTGTTTGGGCTTGCGTTACTTGCTACATGGCCGTAAAAGCAGGTTATCATATAACTAACACCAAACGTCACATCTGTGCATCCTACGGGATAAGTGCCCCTTTTTGGCGTCAGAACCATTTAAGCAGCTTAAATTTCAAAGTCAGCAAACGCATTGATCACTCTCTAACACATATTCCCCAGGATAAGCACCTTTCTGAGGGCTGCTTTCGCTTATCTAACAGCAAAGCAGTGGTCTTTTGAATACTGTGATGTCCTAAGGAATTTACGGGTTCTCCTCAAGTACAATGTCAAAGAAAGCACACAATCCCGTTTGTCACCGTTCGTAATGTATCGTATATTCTATAATCCAGGCTTATCCGATCGGCTATATGAGAAGTTTGTTTGAAGCAGCAGTTACTACGCAAGTATATCGGATTTGGCCTTGTGACACTGCCCCAGGACATCAAAAGTTCCATTTGGCCTTCAAGAATAATCAGGTTTTCCCCTACAATACCTCAAAGATAACAAAGTCTACAAATTTGTGCAACTGGCCGCTCAAGCTTGATGCATCCTCAGCATCACTCGTCACATGTCCGCAAAGTAATTACCCGTTGCACCAACAACACAGCGCCTCACAATGACGGTTAAGGTAACATTAATCACCACCAACACCGGTGCCACTCGCAATTCAATAACATGCATTACAACGGACATTAGGCCGTGATATAATTTAATTTCCTGCGCCCGCCCCGCTCCTTCGTACCGAAATTGATATTTGATAGCCAATACGGCCAGCCCCCCACTGACACCAACACCACCTCCACCGGGCACCAGCACCACCAACAATAACATCAATCAACCACCGGCCCACGGTACGCAGAGTCGTCCAGTCGCCCAGTCGTCCAGAAGCCCCTGCGAAGCCCACGACCGTCGCAGTCACTTGACTGACACTGACAGGAAGCACTACTCAACAACGCTGTTCATTCGTGCGATCGGCTATTATTCATTTCTCAACGCCGCATCGGCAGAGGATCGCTCGCGAGGCAACCGCGCGAACAGGCGCACTGGAAGCAGTTGGCTTCTTTAGCGCAGTCGGCGGTGGTGGTGATGCCTCTCGCAAACAACCGAGACAAATCGAAGGCTTTGTCCGGAGACTGGCCCGTAATGATGTTGCTTCATTGAGCCACAATCAATCATTGCATTCGAATTCGGCTTCGCCTAGACAATGGGCCGGGGATGATATTAATTTATGTCCACGGGACCGACCCCATGCGGAGCGGGAGATGTACCCCGCTCTGTTATCGTGATTCAGATACACCCTCTGGCCCGTGTATGGATTCCTTTATTCCTGCTTAATTAGCGATGTTTCTTGGTATGGAACATGCTTGATTAAAGGATAAGGGGGTTCCTGCAGCTACGCTTGCGCATGCAGCTTCTTAAGGCAATGGCCCGGGCATCAGGGGCGCTTGTCCGCCGGGCGAACTAATAACGATTTATAGACTCAGAACGGAAACACGGACTTGATGACATGTTCGCGATGACGATGAAAGAGAGAAATTGAATAGGTCTGGTCTGCATGACATGTCCACCTTTCCAAATGATAACAGCTCCCGCAGGCCTTGACAAATCCCACGAAATGGTGTGTAGACGTAAAACTGTTGAGGCCAGTTATAAGGGAGGAGGGTAATGAGCAAATGGCTTGGGGAAGAGTCTAGAAGGGTGCCATCATCTGGATCCAAGATTCTGACAGAATGCTTGACAAAAGCCAACAATAGCCGAGAGAAGTTGTTGATCTGTTTGTCTGGAATGTCCCATTTAGGTTTCACTCGTGCCACACACAACAGGGTATGCTCTTCACATCACGCAACGTAGGAGAAAAAACCTTTAAAGTACTGACCTCTTGGCTTAGGCATCAGAACATCAGCAGCTTGGATTGACAGGATTGCTGGTAGAAGACCTGCACTCACTTAAGGAACATTAGTAGGGAGAATTTTGAGTACAGAAAATGTTTATTTCATATTCCCTATAGGAAGGATTGAATGAACCAGCTGTACCAAGTTGTAGCTCAGCCACCTCAAGCGAATGAATAACACGACTTCAGCTAAGAAAGTTTTCCATTCCAAGCCCTAAGGTTCAAAAGAAGATGAAAACCAAGTGTATAGAAACCTAGTGATCACGTAGGGATCTTTGGAAGAAGTATACCTGAGACCGTCAACGATGGTGGGCTGCCATTGCTCAGACACAGACCCTTTAAGGAACGTTGTTCTGTAAAGTATGTCGTCCGCCGCACGGAAAAATTCATTTGTAAGAGGGATGATTGACCGAATGGAAGTATTGGCCGTAAACTATTACTGGCGATATCAACAGCAAAGGACGGCAACTCAAAAGGAATACAACACCGCATAGTGGCTCAAGATGTTTAGTACAAGAAAGATGCAGACTGAATGCCAAAAGGCAGTGTAACAAAGTCAGCAAGAAATGTGGTCTAGATTCTACAGCAGCGACTGATGTTGTATGTGCACATTTTAATGAACAGAAGGTGCAATATTTTAACCGGACACAGGATTCTAATTGGAGACTGTTGGCGTAGTAATTGGCGAACCCACTCAACGACGAGAACTGATCTTCAATAAAATTATCTAAACTCTGTATGTGGTCGCCGTGGCTTATTGGGTAATTGCGTCGACCCACACGCCATGGGTCTAGGTTCGATTCCCGGACGGGACACCTCGCATTTTCTCACGGCACCAACTCTCTCAAATTGCACTCAAAGAGAATCAATTGTCTAAGGAAAGCTTCTCAAATCCCGCCGTTCGGAGTCGGCAAAAAACTGTAGGTCCCCTCTACTCGTGAAGAACAGTAGCATGCACAACACGAGTAGTTGTACTAGAAGCTAGGTCCTGGTGCGTTGTGGGCTGTAGTGCCACTCAATTATTATTGTCAAACTCTGTATGCCATTAGCTTACATTGAAAGACGGCGCAAAAAAATCAAAAACGACCACAACCAACTTGGGGTGTAAAATAGGAGGTAGACGGAGACAGTACTAGTTTTAGAATCATACCACATCGGACAGTAAGGCCATCCGAAAACGAAGACAAATCAAGAGGGCTAAGATCAGCTCTTAAGGGTACATGCGGTAGATTGTCTTTCTTGCGGTCAGTTTGATCTGGTCTAGGCGCATTCTAATGAAGCCACAAGAGAGCGGCTTATAATTTAATGACAAGACACAAATCAATATTAAACAAATAGCCTCCAGTAACACCACACTCTCCCATGCAAGAGGATTCATGTGTTTCGCTGTAAAACATGAAATATCCGACATTTCCTCCGAAATAAGAACTGACCATAAAACTCGTGCATAACATAGTCATTATTTTATTCATGAACCCTGCCTTCATTTCAAATTCGAACTCGACTCCCTTACGAGTTCAAATTGGGATATAGAAGGTTGCTGGAGGCCGGTTCTTTTTCAAGATGCACCGAAGTCTTGAACATACTGTACGCTAGTAGTCCCAATTTCATGACAGTTTGTTGAATCTATGTCTTTGAATGCTTTTCATATTTCACATGTTGTCAAATTAAGACATGAAAGATGAAAAGTTTTTTAAACAATTGGAACTACGAAATAAAATTTCACTTGGACCCTCTGCATCCCTTACAACGGCCATCGAACTTACGAAAACCTTTTACTTATTAAATAAAATAAAAAATAAATTAATTGACTAATACAATACGACACACAACACAATGAAAATAATAGGTTAAATCATATTTTGAAAAAAAAAAAATTGAACGAAACCCTGCGTGCGCAAGTAACGTGTGCCTTTTTAGAGGTAAACAATTTAAAGTTGGCATAATTTTTTTGACTGGTGGCCATTTTGTCAGCAGTCAAATGATTCATTTTTAGTTTGGTTTAGCATTTCAACGTGAATAGACTGGCGCTGAACAACGCTTCCAAATTGTACAAAATTTGGGCCAAAACAAGATTTCCGTTGATTACAATTTTCATAAGCGAATTTTGTTTACCGATGGAGCTCATATTTAGAGCTACGATAGTCCTCAAGTGTAGGTTGAGACACCGTTACATAAACAAAAACTGATTTTGTTCGATGTGCTTCATGGGCTGGTGGATTAATTGGTCGGCACTTCTTTTAAAATATGCTGGCCAGAACGCTGCAGTTAATGGTGACTACTATGGAGCCTGATAAGTGATATTTTTGTTCATCATTTGAACAACTATAAAGTGCAGGAGTTGTGGTTTCAACAAGACGAAGCAAAATGTCAAACAGCTCGTGGCACAATTGAGTTATTGAGGGATATGTTTGGTAACCGAATCACGTTGCGGACCCATGAATTGGCCTCCACAATCGTGTGGCTTAACGGCGGTGGACTATTGTCTGTGGGGAGTCACTAGCTTACGCCGATAAGTCTGAAACGATTCTTTACTTGGAGAACAACATTCGACGCGTGATAGCCAATATACCGTCACAAATGCTGGAAAAAGTGATCAAAGTTGGGACCTCCAGATTAGACTACATCCGAGCTAGCCGTGGCAGTCATAAACCAGCAATCATATTTAAGTAAGTGAATTTTAACAACAATTGTAGACATACTTAGCTCCTTGTACTGCCAGTCTAAATCTATTTTAAACGAGGTTCTTTGGTGAACGAAACAGTCTGGGGAGAACATTTAACTAGTCGACATGCCTCTCCGATTTTGATAGACTTCACAGATCTGCCTCTCTTGATGGACTTAGTGCGTCGAGCTGGGTACATCCATCATGGAAACGTCACTAAGAAAGCGACATGAAATCTTCTTACGTCTAGATGAAGCAGAAGGCCTTCCAATTCGAAGAGTTGATATCATTGTCCTTTACACGATTAGGCCACTCGAGTTGTTACAATGCGTTTTGCCATATCAGGGCAACTGTTAACAGAGAAGTTCTCTAGTGATGAAAAAAAGGAATATAAATTTGGAGTGGTTTAGTGCCATAATTTGGAATATGGCATTATGTCGATATGCAATTCCCTATAGAACTATTATTTTTACAACATCGAGCTAGGTATGGGCGCATGATGCGTTCCTGTGATCGCCTAGTTCTTCTTCTTCTTCATTCTTCTTTTCACTACACCACTACGCTACATTCTGAGGTGGAGTTGGGACTTAACCTCACCAGCTGCCTCAAGTTGCTCACTCCAAGTTGGTTGAGGTCCTTCTCCATCTCAACAAATGCCGTCACTGTTGCGTTGTCCGAATGGCTTGGATTCGAAGACTTTTTGGGACTGAGCAGCGCTCCATATGCTCTATATTGCCTAGTCAGCTTAAGCGTTGTGTATGAAGATGCTTGACCATGCCGCCGCTTCGTCGTTGAGTCTGCTCTTCCAGACGCCATCAATCTAAACAGAACCAAAAATTCCTCGCAAAACTTTTCTCTCGACTGACTCTGACTAAGAGCTTCCTTATCCGCTTTTATTTACATCCAAGTTTTTGCACCGTAAAGGAGGACTGGGATGATCAAGCTGTTACTCAAAGCCAGCATTATCCTTCGGGAAAGGGCTCTATTAATCAATTGCCTCTTCAGCACAAAGAAGCAGTGATTGGCAAGAGCAATTCTGCGTTTGATTTCGGTGTACGGGTCGTGGGGGTCTGTCCACGCGAGGGAATGTCGTTGACAGCGCTCAACATGGCGAGCTGCTATCACTATCCTCGCTTGTGTACAGGTCAAATTGACATACAGCCTCCTCGTGGCACCCCCTGGATAGCGATCACAACACCTATTGTATGGTGTACCAATGCATGCAGCGAACACCTCCTTTCTAGGCTGAATAATGGGCCTGGCCTACCAGTCTGTGGTTTGTGCATAGGGATAACTTTCTTCATCACGTTAAACAATTCGATGTCAGAGACCGCTACATGCAAACGAGTGAGTGTGTTGCCGGAGAGCACCCTGCAATTCACGAGAACCTTTATACCTTCAACACTGCTACCTTATCAAAAGGGTAATATAATTTTAAAGTGAGATAAGGCCGCACAGGGGAGCAGTGTGTAAGACCAAAGTGTCAGAAGGTTATATGGGCATGAGCCACATGCCCTCAGCTTCGGCATCGCCTTAAGAATTTAGTAAACACAAAGTGGAGACGCCTTGGCTTCCACTTGAATCTCTGACCGCAGCCGTCGAATGCAAATGGGGGACTTAAGGCCATTCGACAGCTAGTCGAAACAGAATTCGGCGCCCTTGTAGGCACATTCCTATTCACACCTCGCAGTTGTTGCTTCTCAAAGTTTCAAAACAGCCTCACCGTATGACAAATTACCTTCACTCCGAATACCATCAACCGCTTATCAAGATTTTACGGCGTCTAAGCGTTTTCCTAATTGTCGAGGATTAACAGCTCCGTCCGATAACGCTGCACTTAAAACCCTTCGCTGCGCGATATCTTGTCAGAAGGGCAATAAAATTTCGTAAAGTCCGTCACGATTTCGCACTTAGGCAAGCGGAAACCTGATTCGAATTCAGCTGCGCCATCCGAAAGCCGACCGACTTTCCACAAACACCTAAAACCTAAGCGCTCCGATCAATTCTCAATCGCAGTCCATTAGGATCTTATCAGTCGACTGCATTCGACAATCGTGCGAAGCAGAATGCGTTGCCCCAACAACGCCCACCGCCATCACGCTGCCATCTTCATCATATCGCCAACAGCCTAAACGGTGAACATCGTCGCGTCTGCATACGATTTTGATTAGAAAAAAGTCCACACGCTCGCTGGCTGGTTTCGGCCAAGAATTCCAAGTGAAAGCACTGACAACACCCACTCACTGGGCAACGGCGAACTGCGTGCCGTAAACCATGCAATACTTTACATTCCAAACAACAATCCGACCCCCCGGCCCAGTGGGACCACCCCAATCGATAAGCGAACATTTCATTATCAACGAATTTATGTAATTTTTTATTTTATTTTTATTGACATTTCTGTCAAGTTCGAATTTACATAGAATGCCTATACTGGGCCGGCATTTGAATGCCCGTCAGACAGGCAGTCTCCCGGTTGGCGAAGTGGTCGCGAAGCGGAGACCCGAACACACCGGGACGGGTCGTGGCAATTTAGATATAAAACGCGTACGCACACGTAGCTGTCCCCTTCTTTCTCATGCAGATGCAGCGAAATGTAACACATTCCATGTTGATGATTATTAGAACATAAAACGGTTTTATTGCCCCCCCGATCGGTGGACTATTGGCCTAAGTGGACATTCATTCCACATAACAGACCCATTTACGCGTCCCCTTCATATTCAAATGAACTCGCGTTCGCCGTAAACGCTCTGAATAGGTCCAATTATCTCGTGGGGCCTGATAAAGTCTGTGTGCTTGGGGGCTTCTTCGGTTACGAGTTCGAGTTGTGATTTCGATCGGGAACACAACACAATCGCGGCTGGTGCGAGTGCGTCTACTTCAGGAGCTGAGCCCAATGCCACCGCCAACGATACCGCCACCGCTGAACGGACAATTAAAGCTGCAACAGTGAACCAATATCCAAATGGCCAGTGTTATGCAAATTTCCTAATGTAACTGACCGAGTTGCTGCAGCCGGGGCTTCCGATACAGTAGATGCAAGGGCGCACGACGACCGAAGTTGGCGCAATAAAATCGACAATTTATTGCATTGCACTTCGTTGGGCGGGAATTTCTGTTTTGGTGTGGAAAGAAAGGGAAAAGGGATGACGCACAGATTCGACACGCGATCAGGTGGTCCCGAATGGGAGCAGCACTCCATTCATGGATGAGATGTTGCCTTGTTCGGTGTCATTAGGTCTGATGGGTTGGGGAGGGGAGGGGGAGAATCATCGGAACGGTAATTGAGATGGAAATCGAGCCTGTGGGCAGCAAAAATTAGGTGATCGCAGTTCTCATTCGGGATGGGGGTTGGGTGTGACACACCATTATTGGATATATTTAACGGGCGGCTTGCTTTACTCTTGTACAGAGGGGAGGGCTACCGTCAACTTAATTCTGATGCTTTGTGGAATAAGGCCTCTGTGGTGGAACTAACTTGGACTAGAGAAATTTCGATGATTTGGTTCTGTATAAGGGGGTGCGTAGTTCCAGTCGCATTGATGAAGTTTCAGAGGACTTTCATAAGGGGCGACAACTTTTGCACTTTCGGCATTTCCGCCGAGCAGTAGGAATCTCTAACAAACTTTTTAGGGTGTCTGTTATCCATCGAGGATGGAATGACACGAGAAGGTCAAAAGTTGACCACAGGGCAGATGGATGCACCTCAATGAGAATTTTTAAGAACAAGACCATGCTAAAGAGTGACTAGAGTGAGACTTTTTCAAAGAACAAACCCGGACAGCAACTAAAGAGAATGATAACACTGTGAAGACTTTGGGCTCGGTTTTTGTTTTGGAACAGCGTATATAGATTAGGTCTAGGAGGAGGAATAGAGAGTAGAACTATATAGAGAGATTTACCAGATGAATGCCCTCAGGTAAGGACTTCAAAAGACAGTGGTGGTGTACTTCCATGGAGCCACTGTGGAGAATTTTCTTGGCTTAGTTTCCACGAGTGTTATGTCACATGAAATACAAAAAACTTTAGATGTCTGTCCAAAAGAGATCATAGCATAGCTACTTCATCAACTTGTCGAATTGTTTGTGCTGTTGTCCCGTTATAAGTGGGGGCAACATTTTAGATTCTCCAGCAACTTAAATGATATGCGTTGATCAAATGTGAGATAAACAGAAGGATAAACTAGACCAGGAATCGAACCTGGCACTTGTGGGGTGAAATTACCAAAAAGGTCACGGCCGGCACTGCTTTGAAAAGAATAAAGTGACAAATGTAAAGTGCCATCGCATGACATTTCCTCACTTGCAAACGATATACAAAAGAAAAGCCACAACTGAAGTGCCTCCACTTCCTCCACCTCCTCCTCAATTTCCATTTATTCACCTAGCCTACCGCCGAATGCGCTAAAACAAAATCAAAACCCTCTATTTCCTTACGGCAGCCATAACTTACGTGTAAAATATGCAACAAGGGATATAAGTCGAACACCTCATTCCCATGGCATCGAAACGATTCGGCATCGCACGTTTTGCTGTTATTAATGCCTCCATCATCCGCCTACCTAATGATCATGAGAACATCAAAAGATGACTGCTGTCAGACATTAAAATTCATTCGACATAAATTAGTTGTCATCTCCGCAGAACGGCTGTAGTCGCTCTGTCAAAACTTAATACAAGTCCATCCATCGCTTCCAGGTAGCGCGCATAAATCCCCCCAACTAATCTCTTACTAAGAACCGATAATTAATTGATGAGTACATAACCTGTAAGCATATGTCTTCCAATGACGACAGACACAGATGCCGCTGCCGCTGCCGGTACGACCAAAGGCGTAGATTAACCGCCTTCCGACCAGTATCGCACCAACAACAACATCAGCAGCAGCAACTCCGTTTCAGTGGTTTCTCCATTATCAAAACATGAGGGGGCGTGTGCAGCTATCCAGCCCCTAAGTCGGTTCCCCTTTCACCCAGTCAACACACACACCCGCCTGAAACAGACAAAAAAAAAAAACCGTCCACTTTCGGATAAATGCAAATTTTCCGTCGAGTTCGCGCCTCAACTCTTTTGTTTTGTTCTCAGATTTTTGGATCGCGTCTCGAGAAACCTCTCCCAGGCGCGGAGGAGAAATTTGAATTTCAAATAAATTGAGGGTGCTGTTCGATATATTCTCTGTGTTATTGCTTTCTCATATATTCAAATTGGCCATCTTTGATTTATGCCATTAGTCGGGGCTCGGACAGTGCGCGAGCGTGCGAGCGTGCGAGCGAGGGAGCCAGCCAGACATCGCTCTAGCAACATCGCACAGGCGAGTATTAACATATCAAAGCCGTGGTAAATGTGAAATTATACTGACGCTCTGGGATTCTGCTCTGCGGCTGTGGGGTTTTCGTTTTATTTTCTCTGATCTTCGTTTTTCTTCTGAGGTTCTTGTTGTTGGTGTTGCGTGTGTTTTTGTGTTTTTTTTTTTGTTGTGTTATCAAAAATTACGCGTGCAGAGATTGTTTCTTCTCCTCGGCGGTGGTTCTGTTAGGTTTTTTTGTTCGACGGTTTGTGTATCGGCAACGAAAACATATATTACGGGATCTTAGATCCGAAATCTCGTGTTTTATTGTGCTGTCGTGGATATAAACGCTCGCTGGGGCTTTCATCTGCTTGGAACGACAGTGAGCGGGGCACAGCTGATAAGTGGATTTCAATAATTTTTCGATGATAATAAATTTCGACAATCGATGATGACGAAGCGGCAGTCGACCGCGCACGGCCCACGCAGACAATTTGACGAGGAATTCGAGGCATTGGGCCGTTGGATTTATGGCCTTGCAAAGTGGTCGAAAATTTAGTACGCGATTTCGAGATGATTATGAACTTTTATGGGAATTTTATACAGATTCAGGCGGGAGATATGCGCACCCGCTATAAAGTCTGACATTAAAATTAAAAACTCCTTAACAACGAAAACGACCGATGTCAGATAAGGCGGTTGTCGTCTACCATCAATAAAACCAAATGAAGGAAAGATTATCCAATTCAATTAGCCGAATGGTGTCGTGGTGGCGTGAGGGGGAGGCTATCTTTTTATTTTGGTATTTCCTGCCGTTGAAAGGAACCATTTATTAAGTCGGTTTCAAGATTGTGTGATTGGCTAATGTGTTGTCACCCTTCCGGTGTTTCAGGAGTAACATTTATTCTACGTCGAGGATGCAGATGACCATCCTGGTTCAGCCAGATAGATATGCAATGTCCAATACAAATTATTATCCCTTAAAAGTTCAAAACATTCTTTGACTTGTTATGAGTGCAGAGATCATTTTCATGTATCGCTAATCGAAGTGGAGTGGAGTGGATTTCGTGTATTTTTTTTTCCATAAATGTTGATTTTAAGACAAATTAAGGCTAGAGCATGAAAAGATTGGAATGGATTGTTGATTAAGACCCAGATGCACTACGAACTGAGATGAAAGAGAATTAACCCCACTAATGAAATGTGTCACTGCTCATGCGATCAATATTGCAGCCACTTCTGCGGTGCAGAAATGTAATCTCCCAAAATTGAGAACGTTGTACTACGAAGCAAAAGTAGGCGACAGCATACAGAGAACTGTGAAAGACTTTGAGCCAAGTATGACGAATATATGGAAGGCCTTGCTCAATCTCTTGGCCACATCCAAGTAAGTTCCTTGATGCAAATCTTCTCTCAATTTAATAATAATAATAATTGAGTGTCACTACTGTCCACAAGAGAGGAGGGGTTTAGTTTCTATAACAACTACTCGCGTTGTGCACGCTACTGTTCTCTCACGAGCAGAAGGGGCCTAGAATTTTTTGCCGACTCCGAACGACAAGAAGCTTTTCATCGACAATGAGTAAACTTTAAGTGTTGTCAGCAATTCGAAAAAGGTGGTGCCGTGAAAATTTCGAGGTGGCCGGCTAAATCTCAATTTTTTAGGCACTTCAAATTTCTTTTAAACTTGCTTGGAATTTGTGTTACTAAGGGACTACGCGAAATGGCAATGCCGAAGAAATTGCTAGACAAGAATCAGAGGATGTACTCCCAGGGACCCTAACCTACCTGCGTTGTTGCTTATGGTTTCAATTAATGGCTTGAGCTCTCAAAACCACAACCGAAGATGGCATGACTTTCAAGGATACAGGCAAACCAACTGCATGCAACCGAAAGTTTGTAAGAACTGCGAGGCATCTAAGCGATCGATTACGCCTTGTGCATCATGCTGCTTAAGCAGAGGTAGTTCGAGCCAATGTCTTCTTTGTCAGTTAAAAATGTCTGCAATAATTTCTTTGAAACATTTTTCTCGTAAATTGGCCAATGATGCCAGATCTCCAATATCCGCACTTAACTCCCAACTATCTGTGGATGCAATGGATGGGTTTCTCGAAGCCAAGATGCGTTAAATTTGTTTCTATACGTAGCCGCCGAGATGAACGATAATGTGCCCGGGCAGAAATGATGACTTCGCATCCAAAATCTCTGCTCTAAGGTCCAAACTACAAAGTGAACTGGAGGGTGTTACACCTTCAATTGCTGAGTCGATTGTATCCTTTAAGCTCTTCTCTCTCTCTCTCTCTCTCTCTCTCTCTCTCTCTTCAGACTAGTGCATAAAATGTTGAGCCTTTTTAATCGATAGCAAGTTAATGCTCGAAAATTGTCTCTCACTCTCGTAGCCACAGCAGCTTAATTCTCATTGATGGCCACTAGTATACCGGTCTATGGGACTTTCTCCGAAAACTTACGTACAGCAGTCATGACAGACGCTCTATTCTGACCACTACTACTTAAAAATGCGCAATCTAATGTCGAATGTTCTCCTCCAAGTGGTAAATCGTTTCGAACTTATCGTAATACGCCAGCGACTTTTCACATATCTCCAAACAAAATAGTTCGGCTATGTATATCGCGGATCCGTAACGTGAAACTATTTCGCTACAAAACGCTTCCTTCAATAAATAAATTGTGGCACGAGTTGTGTGACATGTTGCGCCTCCGTTTTAACACTAAAGCTTCTGCACTTTAAAGGTTGTTCAAATGATGAACGAAAAAATCAGCTGTCAGGCTCTATAGCGGTCAACATTGACTGCATCGTTCTGGCCAGTATCGTACTTGCTAATTACTCCATCAACTCAGAAAGTGCACCAAAGAGTCGGCTATTGTGGGTGTAATGGTGTCTCAACATGCACTTGGCACTACAGCCCAAAAGGGACCAGGTCCTTGCTTCTACAACAACTACTCGTGTTGTACGTGCTACTGTTCTCTCGCGAGTAGAACGGACCTTCAGCTTTTTGCCGACTCCGATCGGATTTGAAAAGCTTTTCATAGACAATTAGTTCTCCGTGAGTGTTGTAAGGAACTTGAGAGAGGTGATGCCGTGAAAAAATGCGAGAATTTCCGTCCGGGAACCGAACCTAAAACATCGGCGTGTGGGTCGACGCACTTACCCACTACGCCAAGGCGACCACACTTAGGGACTATCATCACTCGAAGTATGGCAGCTTCTTTATTGACGAATGCACTCAACAAAAAGTGATCTCCATCGCTAAACAAAATTGGCTTGTGAAAACTATGATCAACAGCAATCTTGTTTTGGGCCAAATTCACAAAAAAATGGGAAGCGTTGGTTAGGCATCAGTTTATTTTTCTTTGAAATTCTAAGCCAAAGTAAGACTAATCATTTGATAGTTGACCAAATTGCAATAGGTGGTGCCTATTAAAAGCTATTAAAGACAACATCCTTTATTTTAGGAATGACGACGTTGCTTAAGCCACAGCTAAAAATCCAAAGGTTGCTTCAAGTACACATTAGTGATCAATATTCTTGAGGTTTTGAAACTGTCTTTGTAGCTTCAAAATACCATGGGTGCAGAATTTCTGTGGTTTATCAGCGACCAAGTGATTTCCAGCTGCCATTTGGTTGCCCGATTGTCTACAATTAAAAGGGTTGTACAGAAGCCGAAACAAATGTTAAGCAGAGGGCGAAAGGTCCGAGGTAGTTGGTGGATGCATCAATATTTCCCAACTATTCTCTGCCAATTTTAGCTTGGTTGCCAAAAATATGTGTTACCTAGCACTGTCACTATAGAAGACAACTCCCTTTCCGACTAATTTTGGCCGCTTCGACAGTCGATATCCGCCCAATGGAGAATCAAAGTGATCATTTCACCACGACAATTCGCTGCCAATCAGACCAAACACTCAACGTAATCTTGTTTACCGTTAACCCAGTCACAGAGTCAGTTTAGAGGACACTTGTTGTCTGCAAGTCATAAGATGTGGAGCCTTGAGAGTTGAATTGCTCCTAGGACATGTGAATAGACGCACATACACACTTTCCCACGGCGGATAGATAAATCACGAAAATTAATCACAAGTGATGTGACGACGTCAGAGATAAGATACTCCCTCCACCAAAACATGAAATACAACATTAAGCCCATCTCAGATTGCTTCCCGCGGCTTCTGTACCCGTCTGGTGGCTTCAAGCAAGGTGGCGCTCACTCCGCTCTATCCGAAGATTGATTTCGATCTTTTTCACTTAATTAGAACACTTCCCCGCTCACACCTTCGCCGCGGCACCAACCGCAGCAGGCGTTTCCGAAGGCCAGTTCCATATCGCTCAACTCAATCAATCCCGCTCGTCCTATTAGAATCGAATTCATTCTTCACCCCTGGCCCGCAGACAAAGTTGAGTTCCCATGAAATGTGAGCTCCCACTAGTGCACTGCGCACGTCACCCGACTGCCAAACAAACAAACTCGTGTTCTCGTCGAACGCGCAGCGCCCTGCGCACCGCGTCGCGGCCGAAATTGTGAAATATCATTCCAATTTGAGTCCGAGCGGTGTCTATTAATTCATTTTTTTCGTATCTCGAACTAATAAAATAAAATATGCCTCACGGCGAATACCAATTAGGGAACATTTTCCCATGACTCGCCGTCTGGCCGAGCGACTCGGGCACTCTGGGTCCGTCCCCGGTCTTGGACGTGGATTATGCTAAATTTCCGAAATAGACACAATCTCAACGATGATGACGTTGTCGTCCCTCGTTGTCGTCGTCGTCGTCGGCGGCAGCGAGAGATCAACATAAATAAGTTCGGGGAGATATGTGTGACCAATGTGTGGTTCTAATTTCTAGGGGAGCCCTAGAGTCTATAAATAATCCCGGAGAACTGTTAACAAATTATCAGAGCAGCGGTGGCGTATGCATATGCATGAGCAGCGATTCCGTTTCGAGGTGGTTTCGCAGACTTCACGGCCCTCACCCCACTGTTCCGGGCGGGACAGTAGCACCGTGAGAGGGCTGTGGAATGGGAATATCGAATTGGGGAACCACAGTGCGTTCAGCGACAAGTGGCCAGCTGGGCAGCCGCTTGATTAGCAGGTGTCTCCTCTAATGGGTGGCATATTGGACCATTCTCGGGCCGAAATTAATTTAACATGTCCGCTGATATACCAATTAAATAATTTGCATCCCAAATGATATGGCAGCGGCAATGGGTGCGCTCAGTGCTCAGCGCTTGCTGTTGTTGTTGCGGCGAAATTTTGCATTTTTAACTTTATTGGGTTGTAAGACGTTAAATATCAAAGTTAACTGCTGGTTTTTGGTTATGAATTTTGGCAGTAGTGGTCCGTTGGAGGGACAATGCTCGGCCGATCGCTGTTGCTTCATTTGAATGCAAACGTTATTGGAGTGAATGCGAATCACTTGATTAGTGATGTGGAGACGTAGTTCGGGATGGAGCGTCCATTCAATGAACATAGAACCTGATGTTTTTTCTTGAAAATGAATTCGAGAGAAAGGTACCGGATTGCAAGAGACTGCAAGTCTATGCGTTCATGGAGAAAGTGCTGGGTGACCCTACATCTTGAAGTGGTGCCTAACGAATAGCTTGACACAGGGCGGGTGCGTGACTGCCGGGAACATGTGCAGGGTGATGGTTACAGGCAGGGGCTGCTTTGGCGATTTTATCCTCAAACTCCTAAGCAACCCGCGCTTTGGATATTCTTGCATAGGTTAATACAATAACCCAACACCGGGCCAACTTGGTAGGAACACATTTTCTTACCGAGCTACCGTAAAGATTTGACTTGGCCAAGTCTCTTCCATCTCCACTGGCGAGACAATCGATTTTATGAAGAAATTCAAAAACCAAAAGGCAAGCTGAACAAAATGCAGAAGTTGCAGTAAGTCAGTTAAGTAAAAGCTCAACAGGAAAGAAAAACGAAACTTCTTGACAAGCTGCAAAGAAGCTACAATCTGGCAGAGCTAAATGGAGCATTTAAAACAATGAAGAGCAAATTTGATGAGTCTGCTGTAAATACAAGCAGAATCAGAGGTCTGCCTTCACAATGTCAAGGGAAAAAACGCAGAGTTCTAAGTTTGTTGCGAAAAACTTCTCCATCCTTTGCAACCAACTGAAAGAAGAGAGGGTGAAGTTGCCCATAAATTCCACCTTAGTGTCAGTCTGGAAAAGAACATCTGAAAGCAGCTTGCTTTTGAAGTGAAATGGAAGTAAGGAAGACAGCAGAAAAATGCAATATATTGCTAAGTCTATGCAAGAAAATTGATCAGTAAGTAGTATCATATCGCCGCCTGCAAAGAATGCACAAAAAAAAAACGCACAAAAGTGTCCTCAATCCGGGCCATATATGTAGGAAGTGAAATACTTTATAGTTGCAAATTTTTTCTCTGGGTAGAAGCTATGCGGAGCTGCAGAAGAAGCAGAGGCTGTTGACAAAGTGCATCCGAGAAAATGGCAGTTCTTCCTCATAAGGTCGATGATGTAGGCCGGTGAATCTCCTTTGACCAGATCTTAATCTTGTCTGATGCTTATGGTGATTTCTTTTAATGCTGTGACTTACTTTTTTTGCTGCATCCCCTATCTGTTGCTGCGGATGATCGCAGACGACTTCAGTGACTTCTTAATGGCAACTTGACCCCACGAAATACAATGTTGACATCGTGCCACGAAGAATCCGAGCCTGAGCTATAGCTGCCTTCCATTTTTGACAGTCCCAAGCATGCTGCTTCCAGTTGTCAAGACCAAGCTCTCTTATATCCGAAATCACTTGGTCGCTATACCGGAGGTTCAGGCTTCGCCTCCGTCTCGAACCCGGAGACTGGGATTCGAAGATCCTCTAAGTTGGCTTAAGCAAAATATTAAAACATTAATTTCTGTATCAAACATCTATCCAGAACCTGACCAATTTTCGTAGATGTCCCCAGATTCTGGAAGAAATACCTCTCCTGCCCCTCTTCTGGTGCTATCCAACCCGACTGCACCAGGGCAATATACTTTTGTTTTCCCTTTAGAAAGGTGCGATCTAATCCATTAGGGTTTAAGCCGTACGTTCCACTGGCCCATCTGGGTGTGATCATTCCGACCAATCTCACAATCTCATTGCCCGTCTTCAATACTATAACCAGAGGTGTTCCATTCAGTTGTGACCGACTTACGCTTCGTTTCTAGGAATGAAACCCAGTCTCCCTCATGAATCACATACGCGTCCCCTATCACCCTCGGCAATCGTAATAGTACCATCAGCAGCGAAACGATCGCCTTTTGAAAAAATTCCATCTGGACACAAAGCACTCCTGCCTTCTGGCCTTCTGCACCAACTCCGCCAGGCCACATATCAACTTCGCTAAAAGGTTCTTAGCCATCCATATTTAAACAGTCAGGCCTTTGCTTCCTGGATGACCTCTGATGCTACACGTGCGATACACCAATCGACACCATTCGGTTATTTTTGTAGTGATTTCGTCCACCCCTTAACGTATCTAACAAAACAGTTCAGCAATCATATATATGGAACAACTTTTAGGTCTCTAGGTGTTAAAAATGTAGATGCTCGTTGAAAGCAGTGTCAACGAAGCGGGGAGCGACATTTTACTGATATGCCTTCCATCCAAATAATGACATATCTACGAGCAAGAACAACTTTGAAGCAATGCGGTTGTTGCTATCCTTCGGTCATAGTACCAGTTCCCTAGTAGTCCAGACAGGTTTGCGTCCAAATTCTTTATCCACGGGGCAACCTTGTTTTGAATTTTAGACAAAACCCTCAGACCTTAACACTGCTTTGTCCTTTTTGCCAATAGAGGTACGAACACATTTTGTTACTTGACGTAGCGTGACCTTGAGAATATTCACGCCTACATTCTTCGTCCTTCTCTGATGATTTTTTTGACAAGGTACCCTTCTTTTCGTGGTCGCCGTAGTGGGTAAGTGCGTCGAGTCCCACGCAAAAGGTCTAGGTTCGATTCCCAGACGGGACACCTTACGTTTTTCACGGTACCTCCTCTTTCAAGTTGCTGACAACACTTAAAGAGCAATTGTCTATGAAAAGCTTCTCAAATCTCGCCGTTCAGAGTCGGCAGAAGGTAGAAGCTAGGTCCTGGACCCTCGTGAGCTGTAGCGCCCTTCAATTATTATTATTATTATTATTATCCCCTCTTTTCTGTATGTTAGTGTCAGGCAATTGCAGTCGAACTTTACCGGACTTGACCTCTCCTCAGGCACTACTAATACCAACGGCACTGAAATAGGGCCTCTTTTCCAAAAACAAACTTTTCCTTGCAGAAGTTGAGCCGCCACTCGGTTCGAAACCACCATCTGCTAGTGGACGCACTTATCCGCAACAGCACTGCAGTAGCCACTCCGTCGTCCCGCCAAGTCATCTACCTTCCATTCATCAACAGCCCACACAGACAACACTTAGGCGTAAGAAAATTTCGAAAAAGTCAGCAGTCGGAGCTCTTTTGCGAACCGAACGCGGACCCCAAATGAGCGCTGAAAGTGATTTCCGAATCGTAAATGCCTTCACACCTGCAGGCCGAAATGCAAGTTATTTGGAGAGGTGTCAGAATACGATGGGAACGCTGTAAATCCGCAGCTCACTCATTCTCACTTCATCGTTCAGTTGCAATCATAAAGCCGACGCAGGAGTTCATACGCCAACAATTCGCGAACATTATTGCGTCGTTAAGTTGCTATTCGCTCCGTCCACCAAATAACAGCAAAATCCTGCACTCCCCCAATCGCCTGCACGTCGGTATGGCACCACCACCGGGGCCGCGTCATCGCACCTCCTCTGCGTCGAAGCTGGATTCAATTAGACCCCATCGACGGGAAACAATTTACGATGGTCCGCGTCGCCGTCGGTCGGCCGCTGTGGTGTTCCTCCTCGAAGATGATACCCGAGCACTTACCGCCGCCGCCGCTCACAATAAATTGATACTCGCCGCGCTGGATGGTGATTCAATAGCGGCAACCGTGCTGGCCGAGATGCGAGCCTCAATGACGGCGCGCTCGCACTTGCTACCCGTCGTTGAATGCCGTGGCCATCCCAAAAGTGGAATGGCCAATTCATTTAGTCGTATAGCACCGCGTGCTAACCAGTTATCAGTTGCCATTAAAATTAATTCCCACTAATCACAGCTGCAGCAGTATTGCGAGGCCAGGCATTCGCAAACGACCCCAGCGATCGGTTAGCACGCGGTCGAGAGGTTCCGCCGCATGGGTGCGGGCAATGCAGAGCGCAGACGATGGGGGCTATTGGCGATATTGTCTAATGCGTCGGATGTACCCAGGGAGCAATTCCAGATGTACCTGTCCAGTTTGGCAGAGCGGGCTACAGGAGCAGCAGCGGTGCGCGCACACAACGCTGTGGCCGCGGCTGCAATGATCGTTATCAGGTGACTTAACGAATGCACGGAGACCCCGCGAGTTTAGTGCTAGTCGCGGATAATTTCTCTTTGCGCACTCAAACGGGTGTTAGCCAGTGACACCAGCACTGATCCAGTGGCCGTGATAAGGCCGATGTTTGGTGATATTTATGCCGACTTCTGTCACTATCTGGCGAGGATCTTCGTGCTCACTTCCAATTGGAAGTGCGACCCATACGCAACAGAGGGCTTGAACGCCAAATCGGTTCGTTTCGGTTTGGGATGGCAGGGGAGTTGAGTGTGCTCTCTTTTAGGCTAACAGGTGCACCGGCTTTCAGATTACTTCATTGGCGATGCTGCACACTGGGCGAGCGAGAGAGAGAGAGAGAGAGGGAGAAGGAGAATAGAATGATGAACCCTAACGACTTTTGGGGTAATGTCGACGTGTCTCGTTGTGTGCGTTGATATCTTGGTTTCGCCATCGGAGTGACACATTTTGCTGGCGAGCATCTTGCACCCTGAGGAAATTTGTACACATCATCGCACGACACTAACGACAACGACAGCACCCGACTTGACAACTGAATATTGTCCAGGTGATGAAGATTGGGATCTTCTTGTGGTCCGACTGGGTGGAGTGGGGCTGGCTTTGCTCATAGGGGGTGCTTTTAGTGCATTTTTCTCAGCCATAACGATAACTACCGATATCTCCGTCTGCATTCCGAGTGTGGTGGCAGGAGTGGGAGGACGCTAACATGCTTTCCTGTTGGACAAGTTCCCGAAGCGTAGAGCTATCTCTTGATTATCGCTTGGTGGAGTCATTACGTCCACTGATGGTGGATTCTAATGAGGATGACGCTGCAGAGAGCTTCTTGAATGTGAGTGCAAATTTATACATGGGTGCATTCAGTGCAAGTATTTAGGACTTCGGACTGCTGAAAATCAATTTAAAGCGGAAAGGCAGTAGTTTAAGTTTTGGTTGTACACGAGTCTAGCCTAGTCCTAGACCTGGTATTGACTTAACAGTATTCAGTTGGATCCTGCATGTGTAGGGAATTGGGAATGGATTAAACCTCGAAAACGAAAATCATAAAAAGCCCAAACCTTCTATATATACAAAGCTTGACAAATCATTAACAAAATTAATAAAAAATAATCAGCCATTGCCGAATCCCACTTCATCGTACTTCGTATCCTACAGCGACACCATGCACGAGGCTCTTGGGGGGCAGTATGCCCCCTTCACATATATTAATTCTCTGAGATGTTTTCATTTAGGTGAGTCGAAGAGTCCTTAAATTTTTAAAAAAACCTAAATTCTTGTTCTTCTTGCTTCGCTACGGTCCTGGGTGGACCTAGACCTCAATCAACCCAAATTACCAAGATTAAGGGGAAAAAACCCCGAGAGATGCTCAAAAATTCTGAAAAGACCAAACTCCCGAAATCATCAAACATGGGTTCTTTATGAGAAATTTGTGTGACGGAAGTTTAATTTTCAGAATTAAGTACCTGTACCACGTTCTACAGTGACCCCAAGCAGTGAGGTTAAAGGGGCCAACATCCCCCACATACTTAGATTTTGGTCGGCAAGTGCCACTCAGAAATCCAGTAGCACGCACAACACGAGTAGTTGTTGAAGATGCTAGGCCCTGATCCCCTGTGGTCTGTAGTGCCAAAGAGTCCAACATTTTTGAGCGGCACTTCCTACTTCAAGATAACCAAAATTTGGGTCGCAGGGTACAGCAATATGGTTGGAAATGAAGGGGCTAACGAAGTAGCGATGCAAAACTCTATGCAATCAGCAGTTCCTCCGTTATGAAGGACTTGAGCAACTCAAAGCTAGGCTTAATGCCTTTTTCAATAAATTGCTAGTAATAGGATGTCTTAAATGGCCACCTGCAAAAAATCCAGTCAAACATGGCCAAAATTTTGTCTTGTACGAACTGAGGACATTCGAAGTCGGACCCGATTTACATACAATGGTCATCTTACGGCACTGGACTTTACGATATCACACAGTCTAAACATTCCACATCATACACACTATCCCTGCTTTAAGAACACTCAAGAAAGAAAACTTTTAGTGCAGTTTTCCAGGGCTGGCTTAGAGTCGAAAATCAAACCCCTTCTTCTGAAACCATATAGGCAGTGCTGAGCAAAACTATATAGATGCTAAAAAACGCAACAATAAGGATATTCCTGGAACTCGCCACTGCACTACCACATTTCTTGGAATTTAGGCCTTCCAAGACTTTTGCCATTTCTGGATTTTGATCATTTCAGAATTCTTCCATTTCAAAATTTTAGATACCGGGACTTCGTCCTTAACTCGTATTTCTGCTCCAAAGGCTGTCTGCTTCTGAAGGACTCGTGCCAACTCAAATGATCGATAAGAAGGCGCTTCGACTGAGAAGAAGTCTTGTTTCGGGTTTTGTTGCCCTTTGAACTGAAATTTTGCAAAAATTCAATTCTTTATCCGTTGACTCGTTTTCTGTATTTTGACTTTCTACTGTTTCACCAGAAAAGACAGATATTACAGGGCGGAAGGCCGATGACCAACATCCCCAAATCTACAACTAAGTGAAAGAAATCTTCACCAATTTCAACCAACTTGGAATGCGCAAGTGGCGGCAGCTGGCGAAAGATGGTACTGGCCGGAGAGGCATGTTGGTTGAGGTCCAGATTCACCCCGGACGGTAGCGCCACAAGAAGAAGAAGAAAGTAATCTCTGAAGCCTTTCACAGCGAAGCTCAATTTCGATTTCTTCAGTTCTGCCACATCAGCTCCCTTTCCCCACATACACAAGGATATTGGCCGCCAGAAGCCGTTGGACAACCTGCAGCTTGCGCAGTTCAACAAGGGTGAAAACACAGCTTTTCATTAAGACCCTCGTAAATTTTATCCGGAAAAGGTTAAACATCCCAATAAAGTCATTAAACCGATATGTTTTGTGATTAAGAAACGGCGCAAAGGTATGCCGTATGCCTACTTGTGGCGGAGCCTCATTCGATTATCGGGTATCACGTTACACGTTTTTTAATTTCCCCCCACCTTAATGGGGTCCGAGAGGGGCGCACTATAAAATGACTTCAAAATATTCATATGGGCTCGTAATCTCCTCGCGCTCCGAGGCACGCTGGCCAACGTGTTGAATATTTTGTCGCACTTTATGGCTTTTTAAACAGCATTCAGCCCCAAAGAATGGATACTCAAATATTTTAACTCATATTTGTTATTTCGGGTGTTTTGGGCACTTTGCCGGACGGCGGTGGCGGTGGCGGTGGCGGAGACTGTTGGGTGTTGGGCGCTGTTTGATGCCCCAACTGGCGGGTACCGTAGCACGCTTTACGATTGGGGCGACGACGCGACAACGCGACAACGTATCAAATGTAAATCAACCCGCTGTGCTCTTTGGTTTATTACCTCGGCAATAAAATAGAAACAAACACGATATAAATTTTATACGGGAATTATTTTGACTCATTGTTGTCGAGTTGTCAAACATGGTCATCGCCGGACCTCGCAACGCGGACGCCAGGCTTGCGGCACACACACACACATACGTACCAAACACGTATATGAGGGCGATTTGGGGTCAAACCGCGAGGCGGGCAGCTCCAAGATGAAAATCGATTTTTCAAAATCCCATCAGCGCCGGCAATTAAATTCGCCGCGGTTATTAATTTTTTTAGCCACCGCTCGACGGAGCCGGATGCGTACCTTTGAGTCCGGAGTGCGCGGAGATTTTCCACTGGTTTTCCCATGAATCAATCGGTTGGGGGTGAGGTGTTGAGTTTTGACACAGTGGGCGCAGCAGCGCCCGCAGGTGTAGGAGTTTTCCGATGGGATTTGGTGGAGAACTCCCGCCAACAGTTTCCTTCGCGTTTCTTGTTCGATTTGTTAATGAGCGGCTGGCGGATGGGTTTACTGCCGTCGCTGGATGCGTTGGAGAGCGCGAGACGAATTCGATTCTTAATTGGAGTGGGCGGTCCTGGTGGGTAATGAAGATTTTATGACTGCCGGAGTATGGTAATTTGTGGACCTGCAGTCGTTGGGCTGGAATAAAGACGCACCGTGCAGCCCACATGCATCCTAGGCTGGTTTTTTCTGATTGAAGTCATAAAAAATATGTGAAGATGATGGGATCCTGGGCACTTTCTGAGCTCTGAGAGGTGGTGAGAGAGGCGTAAGATGACTTTATGATGAACTGAATCTTGTTTTCGTATGATCTTGTTTTATATTCGAGTGGAGGGGGAAAATATTGATTGTCACCAGTTGTGTGGGAGTGTGGGGAAGGTGTTGGACGGGGTGTCTGGTTAGCGCAGGTATGTTGAATGTATTTTGAGAACGAGAGTATTTATTTTAAAATCTTGACATATTTGAGATAGAAATGCACATCACCTGGAAAGTAGTGCTTTAAGCCTATAACTCAGCGTTGGGCGCCATTTAGTAAAACATGCCTCAGCTACACTTGTGGATAAATTTGAAACGATGTATCGAAGTGGATGCATATTGGTGTAGAATGCCAATTAACTACGGAGGTATTAGAGGTTTAAAGAACTTCCTTTTCAAAGTAGTGCCTATCAAGTGAAGGTCTCAAATCAAATCAAGCTGTCGGACAGATGTGAAGTTTTTAAATGCTACAATTGGACATTTTCATTCTTACTGGCATTCAAGTGGCCGTTCGGAATCATCTTCAGTTGAAAATTAATTTACAGCCGGTCACTAGCTATCACGGAAATCTCACGGAACTTGAATCACTACATCCCAATGCTCTAAGCTGTATTTCCGAACACAGGGACATGGAGCAACTATAAGGCAGCGAATGTCCTTGCGAAAGGAGGGGTTAATATGGGCCCAACATGCCACTGCAGTGGATCAGTGGGGGATCTGTGGTGGTGGTTTGACATGAAACATCGAAAAAAAGCAGATAGCCGGTGGCGCTTCTAGGCATGGCAGTGCGAAAATCAGACAGAATCATCTGGCTCGATAAAAGAACGTTTTCGAGTTAATATGGAGTTCTTAGGTGTCACGTTACATAGTGGTTGGTTGGAAGGGAAAACGCGAGTTCGACCGGTCCTTAATTAAATCGAAGAAGACTCATTCTGGAGCCGCATTGAGTGGGCTAAGAACCACTTCTGCGTAGTGAGATCACCAGTGTATGTTCAGCCAAGTCGCGTCAACACCACTTAAAGTTTCTGGATTGTCGTGGCCAAATGATTAACTTGTCATTAGACCTGAGGGTTTTTTTTTTAGTTTGGATAAGTTCGCAGAAGAAGAATTAGACCTGTGTAGACGGAGACAATGACAGAGGAAGTGTACAGTGTCCTCCGGCTCACTGGCACCATTGCAAAACACCATGAGGGTGGTCACAAAAACAACAGCAACATTGGCAGAAAAGTATGTTGAAAGTGAAGACTCGAATTCAGCTAAATTCTCGTTGAAATGGAAGAAAAATGGCTCACGAGCTCAGCATACAATTGAAACGAATGCAACAAATATTGAAAAATGGAGTTGTGCCCAAACCACTGAAGTTCCAAAAAACACACGATCTTACCATGCAACGGAATAAAATTAGAACCGAAAGAGCGAAGGATTTGCTTCGCTTGGACGAAAGTGGTGGGTTGTCGAATGTGTTTTTTTCTCTACGAGTCGTTAACAAGCAAAGTGGCCGAATTTTCTCGCGAGCGAGGTTTTCTTTCCACATGTACCTTCGAATGGCCACCAGAAAGCAGCCAACACTGATGGTCATGGTTTAGGCCCCGATAACCACCGATGGTCGTTCGTATTTTTGACCGTGGCGTCGAAATTAATGCGATCATTTGCCGTGTAACTGTCTTGGAGGCAGCTTTGAAGTCTTGTGCAAACAAACAGTTCGATCGGGGTTCGTGGATATTTCAACAAGACACCGCCTCACAAAGCGCCCGTCAACCCAGATTGGTTAAGAACAACGTTCCCATTTCTTCGACTCAATGGACTAGGTTAGCACTAAGCCGGATAAAATACTGCATGGCCATTTGCAATGCTTTCTTCGGTCATTTTAAGACCATTATTCGCTCTAAGGTCGGACATATTGAAAACTATTGATACAGTTTAGAAATTAATGTATTTTCCAACATTTTTTATTTTGGTACATTGAAATTTTATCAAAAAAAAAAATATGGCGTTTTAAAAAGTTGGAGTTCGAGTCATTCACCCTGTTTTTGTCGTCAAATAATTATCAATGAGTCAGCAGCGTTTTCTTTTCTGAAGCCATCAATTATTTGAACGCTGGCAGCTGTTTCCTGCTCGAAATTGTGACAAAATGTCAGTATCATATCTGCGCGGAACGAAATGTTACGACCTTACTCCAAACTGTGTGTTGTGCCTTGGCGATGTCATATGGCTCCTCGGA
Organism: Eristalinus sepulchralis; assembly: GCA_944738645.1. Taxonomy (NCBI): domain Eukaryota; kingdom Metazoa; phylum Arthropoda; class Insecta; order Diptera; family Syrphidae; genus Eristalinus; species Eristalinus sepulchralis. Next base: position 29,440,313 of record OX122885.1, on the reverse strand, counting down.
TCTGTCAGCCCCTTAAACTTTCTCATTGGTGGGGCATCGTAAAGGACCGATGTGTTACCAACAATCGAGACACTATTCAAGTACCTAAGGCCAATAGCATCCAAGCAATGCGTAGGCTTCAGCCCTATACCATCAAACAAGGGCTTGCGGTTTATTTAGTACTTAAAAGACATTGCCTTTCGTAATCAGTAAAAAAGTTTTCTCTCTCCGATACTGTTTTTTTATGCTTCAGCAAAAAGAAAACTTTTATATTCCTCACCCACTATACAATAGTGTGAAGGTAAGATTGATAAAACACAATTTTTAGTAGAAACAATATTAAGCTCAAACCTTAGCTCTTGAGTGACGTGGAATCGCTTCGCCATTCACACTGTATAATGGTTTTGCAAAATACGCAAGACCTACTTACTTGAATAACGATCATCATTTCATCTCCTGTTCATCGGCTTCAATTAGGCTTGTTTATTGGGATTGCATTGCGGACCAGTGGTATCATGGATAAAGGAAACTTGTCTGATGAAATTAAAGTACAAAGTGGAGTTAGTCATTGCTGCATGTTGTCACCAATTTTGCTTTCATTGTTGAAAAGCGATTCACTGTGCGACTTGAAATCGAGAAGTTTGAGTGACATCTAGTCTTAAAACTTTATACCAATCCGATGTTTTATGCCAACTCTATCAAAGGATCATGGACCAAGAATAAGTTGGGAGAGAGAAGTAAAGAATCATAGTGCTGAAGATGATCTTATTTCTTAGGTAGAACAAGTAGACTGCTCTAATTTTTTTGAGCATTGCATCTACTGAAGACAAAATCGAACAGCAAATAAACAGGGAAGGCGAAGGCTGCCTTCGGGGTGTTGTTCAATATTTGCGAGAATAAGATCAGACCAAGCTACTACGTCCCACAAAATTAGGAGTCCATGTCGCTATACGGCTGCAGCACCTAGAAAGAAACACAAGGAAGCTGCACATGTTCATGAAAATGTGCCTTTCAAACATCCTCAAGGATATTTGGACCAATAACAATTAACCAAGTCTTGGAACCAATCGACTCCATGATAATATGTCGTTAATGACAGTGGATTGGACACATGCATCGAAAAGGAAACAACTCCCCAGTCAAGGAAAAGAACTAGACGAGGTGGGGGACCACGAAGCACGATGCGTTGACATAGAAAAGTTGGGGAGGAATTAGCTCAATGGTGTTGGAGGGAGCTGAAGAACACTTTTGGTAACCGTAGACGATGACGTTTGGGCTGTACAGCGACATGCGCCTAGTCAAGCGTCTTCGGATACAACGCTTAAGATGGGTAGGCCATGTAGAGCGTATGGACACCACTGCTCCGGCCCGAAAAGTCTTCGAATCTAAGACATTGGAACGGCTTAGGCTAAGGTGGTGCACACAAGACCTCAACCAACTTGAAGTGCGCAACTGGCGGCAGCTGTGCGAAAGATCGTGCTGGCTGGAGAGGCATGTTAGTTGAGGCCCAGGTCCACCCCGGACTGTAGCGTCACTAGAAGAAGGAGAAGAAGAAGAAGAAGACGATGGCGTGTCAGCCTCGACTACTACCCCCTCGGTACTCTTATTCTTTCCTGGTGTAATGAACCCGTATTCAACATAAAGACGTTCAAATTTTGAAAACAACTCACAAAATGATATGAAGTGTCACAAAAACCTGTCAGAAAAGTGACAAAAATCGTCAACTTAAATTTTTACGATTTTCTAAAATATAAGCACATTGGCTTGAAAGTCATTTGAACTGTTTAACGGCCTGAAAATATTTTTTGTGAGATCTTGCTTCACAGAAGTTTCCTCTAGCTATGGACCATAGCATTCTATTGTACCTTTCGGCTTTTCACGCCGATTTTATAAATCACCTATCAGCTGGCTATTTAACTTTCAGAACGAAACAGCTTCTCATCTTAATTCCTCACCACAAAGGCACCCACACATCTTTTGTGGGCGATACGGTGAATTTTGTCCCTCTCCCACGCCGGATGTCGAGTGAATCCAAATTTAGATCATTTACTTCAAACGGATGCCACAGCATTCCATTCAGCCAACCACTTCATCAACATGCCACGCCATCAAACAAAAGGATCCCAAGTCACACATGCTGAAGCGGAGGAGTCGATCACAAGATCCAGAGCAAACAGAAATGAAAAACTCAAAAAAACGCATTCCGTCAACGACTCATAAGAAACGCAATTAAAATCAGTCGCCGGAATGAGTTGAGCCGTAGTGCGTTTAATGGCTTCCTGCAGCCAGACCTACACGCATCCACACACTCACGCCGGAGGATCATTGCATTAAGCGCGCCAACGCCGCCGCTGTCGCGAGGGAAGCTTCACCGGGGCCGTAGATGGGCGAGGGTCTTATCCGTTTAGTGGTTTTTGCTTCAACGCGCCCACCTGCCCTCCCTCATTCTCTCACCGCGAAGACGTCAAGTGTTGTACCTACGGGAATTTGTCAAAGCTGCATGATGGGTTCTGGAAAAGATGACATATGAGGATCCTCCACGAATTCCATATTACTATGACCATAGTGGGAAGATCGCGATGACGCGGTGACGCGCACGATGACGATGATAATGATTCTGTTGCATCGACGACGCTGCAGCCGGGAAACGTGCATTTAAATGCGCGACAACGATGCCCATCGCCGGCTGCAGGAGACCAAGTTGAGAGCGCGAAAAATAAAGAAACAATTAATGGTAATGCGATGGATTAGTAATTACGCTCCGACTTTGTGCATTTGTGCATTTATTTGGTTTTTTTGTGCGCAGCCTGACAGCGGCCGAGCGGAGAGGAGACACTTTCTGGTGAAATCCCCACCAGCACCATTACCGTCGCCACCGCCGCCGCCACAATACAGGCGCAGAGTGGAGCGAAGGAGAAAAACCGCGGAGAGTGAGATCGGCTTTTAAGGCCGGTGCCCGTTCAGCCGTCTGCGTCTGACGCTCCTGGTGAATACTAAAAAAGGAGCAGTCTGCGGCTGACAGTGGAAGCTGGTAAACATGATGTTCACATGACCAGCATGGACCGGAACCCCGGTCTGTGTCGTTTTTGCGCGTTTGCGAAACCGAATGGATTCTTTGCCTTTTGTGGCTGCAAGGTGCCAACCCGGGTCGCCAGGTAGGTGGGAACACGGCGAGCGAGCATCTTTTCCCGCAGCCACACAATTTGTTACAGTAATTAGATTAGCGATAGGCACAGACGGCAAAGTTCTGCCTGCACTGCCTGCTCGTTCGTGAAGATGTGACATTGAACCTGGACATAATGGGGCGATGAGATGACAGTTTTTTTTCCCCGGGCCGACGTCCCTGGGAGACAGCTAGACGATAGTCCTTCTGAATTTTCACCCTCTCAGTGCATGGGAACTGCCGCCGATTGCCAGGACGACCTCAATAAATCAATAAATCACGTCCACCCCGCGTCCACCAGTGACATGTCACACATTATCAATCAACGAATCTTGTTTAGAAACAATCAGATCCCATCAAGCCGGCATTCCGCCCATCGGGAGCGACGCGCAAAGCAATTCCCGAACCAAATTGAATAAAATTGCCCAATTATGAGCGAACCACATTCAGTCCGCCACCCGCATTCTTCGTCGCATTCGATTGGTGACGAGTCACCCCTTCAGTGGCGGTGGCAAATCAAAGCCCCGTGCGCGCCTCCATCATTTCATATCACTTAGAGTTCCCACCCTCGACAGTTCGAACAACCGTCTCGAGGCGAAACGACAATCAATTGACACACAATAAATTCTGTCAATTTGTCAGGGGGAGGAGGAGGGCCCTGGCAACGGATTCCGACGTGACCAGGAGAGTCTGGTATGCGGGAGTTGGGACACGCCGCCTGTATCATAATTCCTCGTAATTGCCGGAGAATTAGGAGCAATTAGATGCCGCAATCCGAAACGAGGTGAATGGCGGCAGCGTATTGTGTTGCCGCCGCCCACCCCACCCAGCACTCGCGCCCGCATTGAGCTCACCTAACGCCCGTCACTCAGTGTGGCAATCTCCAGTTCGCGACTACAAACAATTAACCGCAACCATCATGCAGCAACAGCAGTGTTGGTGCAATTGCTGGTGCTCGCATCCGAATGCGAATCCGAATTCGAATTCAAGGCATCCGCCGCACTCGCAGACACACTTGGCGTTGTGCGGCAGCAGTGCTCGACGAGGTTCCTCGGCGAACTCGGAAGATGCCTCGTAAATCAAATTTAATTGCTCTGGCATCGTTAAACGTCGCTTATGATCCGCTAAATGTGCACGCATTATACTTTCTTGTGCTGCGTTATGAGTTATTGTTATTGTGATTGGCGATGCCGCCGCCGACGCTACGACACCAGCACTGCCACCGCTACCGCCACCACTCAGTCTCATGCTGCATGCCTTGCCCTGCTCCACTCTGGTGTTGTTTAATTGCGCCGAGGAGACGACATGGGCAAATTGAGTGCATAGGGGAGGATTGCCGTTGATATCCAGTCCGCGTGTAGAGCGGTGGGAACTGCGAATTTTATGACGTTTTCTGTGTAATCCATGCTCGACAGATGGACGATGATTTTGTAGGGGCCGCTTTGATTTAATGACGGCGATGAGTGGTTGAGTGGTGATTTGAGGGGGCGGTGCAAGCTGGTTGGGTGGTCAGCGATAGTCAGTCTGTCAGAGATATTGCAGTCGGTTTATTTATCATGTCTTCGATCAAGTGCTGGTGGCGTGAAGAGTTCATTAGCCCCAAACGGGGAGCTTAAAGCTGAGTAGCCAACGGGTTGTGGAGAGTTTTGGTGCCGACCTGTTGGTGTGGTTGTAAGTGAGCCATGTCCACCGCTGTCGAACATCCGATTTTTCCTCCTTTTCATTTAAGAGGGTTGATAACGAGTGTTTAGTGCTTCTTCAACTCATTTAGAGTGAACCTACTATTGGAAAATATAGGTGAACTTATATCAAATGAGTAGATCTTTTCCCTTAAATTATTTGTTTATAGTTGGCGAGCGCTGAAGGGATTGTTAAGTAACCTAACGTAATCGGAATTAAGTCACAGCAAGGGCTGAAGGAAACAAGGGAAAAGAGGCACCGGTGCACATTGGTTTTAAATGCCTCTGGATTGAAATGAGGATGAAAAATTGGCTTGGAAAGAGCATTCCATGTTCGTGTGCTGCGGCTTAAGAAAGGTCTCTAAGCTTAACCTTGATGGGCATTCCTAGCGAGGCGAGTATTGCGGTTAAATTATTTTCCCTTAAATGAGAAACGTTTGCTTCACTTGCGTTTTACTGCAGTTTTTGGTCAGTGCGAGCTGTCGAGTAACTTAAGACAGCAAGGAAACCCTTATTCAAATTGAACTGCAGAAGCGTCCTTGAGTTCTTCTATCTCTGACACATTTCTTCTAAAAAATCGAGAGTATCGCTATATTGTCAAGCAGTACTTAGTGCTCTAAGCAGCTTCACATTCAGTTGCGTGTCTGTTTCGGGATCCCATATGGTACTCAAAAAGCTGACAGACAAAAACAAGTTAAAACTGATATGGGTGCCGGGACATGAGAACCACGATCTTAGCAATGGAAGGTGCTGAAACTCTGTTAACTGGCTTTCATATCCGCCCTTTATGTTTTCCGAAGCATTGGCTTGCAAGAAAAAATAAACTAATGGACAAACTGATGGCGCATTCAATTATGGAACAATCAGAAGAGACTCATGCAGAAATTCATGAGCGCTTATCCTAGGAGAACCAAAGAGGCCTAACTTTGGGACAAAATGTAGCGCACTGACTGACCACTTCCTATTCAACTACCTCCTACACAAAATGGAACACAGCTGATCAGAAACTGCCGACATTGTAGGCCAGCAGGACACTGTGGGTAAACAAGACACTATATGCAGGCAAGCAAGAAAGCAAGAAGACCACTAAACATGTTCTAGTCGAGTATCCAAATTTGATAACAAGAAGATACAAAACAGCCCGTCGAGTCATATTGATAGGAACGGGCTGGTCCGATTATAAACTTTCACAAGATAGCTCTGAAGTCCTGATTAAATCACTGGGGCCCAATAAATCGTCGCTATTCTAAGTGATTATATAGTCTCGCCCCAGTATCTTCAATTCTATTAAATGATGTCATAGTCTGAAGGATCCTCGTGTTGTTCTAATTCAAGTTGGAAGTCTCAACGGCCACACAATATTTTTACAGATTTGTTTGAAATGATAACTTTGCCACAATTAACTGCATCTCTACAATCTCTACAATCTATAAAAGATGGCCCACTCACACGCCAAAGATCCCAGATTCGATTACCAGGCGGAATATATCGCGTTTTTCAAGGCTCTCGGGTTCCTGACAATACTCAAAACGTCCTAATTGTCCATGAAAAAGTTCTCAAATCGCACAGTTGGCAAGAAACTGTAGGTCCCCTCCATACGTGAGATAACAGAAGGCTGTACAACCCGAATAGTTGCTGTTGAAGCTATTCCCTGGTCCCTTGTGAGCTGCAGTGTCATTCATTTATTAAAGGGTTTTCCAATATGAACTTGACAACTCTAATTTTAGTTTTCGAAGGCACTCTTTCGCTTATCATCAAATTGGCAGTGTCAGTTTATTCAGTCAACTCAATATTTTCATCATGGTTAGGGAGAACAATGTTTGGACATTGTAAACATTTCTAACCGAAATTCGCTGACCACAACCTTAAAACCAATCGGTCGTAATTCTCGCCCTAGAAGGCAGGCAATAACAGTTTAGATCAAAATTGTCAGTCTACATATTTGTTGGGTGATGTGGCCGTGCCAGTGAGACAGAGGATTGGCCGAAGTGTCGAATATATTGCAGCCGTAAAGACATTCGTAGCAAACGGTCGAAATCGGTCAATTCCACGACGTTCTCAGGAATTGCGCATCGCTCAGACCACAATATACAATATTTCAATAAGGATCTTCGCCAAATCCATACAAAATTAAGTTAAGTCAGAATTGAAGCCGATGGACCATTTGAAGCGACGTACATTCTCCGAATGTGCTCTGGATAAGATGTGCCAAGTTTTTTAATTTCAACGCATTTGGGTAGCGTAATCGACGTTGTTGTGGTGTGAGTCTTTTCACTATATCTTGCCAATCGATACTGAATAAAAGTGGCGAATCAATTTTATAGGAGTCACTCAAGATCTGTCAAAAAAAGCCTTTTCAAAATCATACTTCACAACGAATTACCCCCTGTCTTCTTTATATTTGTTATTTCTTGCACACAACTCGCCAAGGCATAAGTCAGTAGTTCACTCACATGCTGCAAGTCAGACGTTCGTTTCCGAGATCGACCATCTCGCATTTTTGCACGGCGCCCCTGTTTCGCTGACAAAACTCAAGTACTTAGTTTTTCGAATTTAATCGTTTGTAATGGAACGAACAAGATGCCCGCAGTGCTTCAAGTCGTTGACCAAAATTCAGTTTTTATAGGACAATGACTTCTGTAGGTGAGGCCGAGATAAAGATGAGGAGGAGTTCGTCCTGTAGAAACTAGAAACATTCCCCTCTCTTGCAAGAGTTACAAAGATTATGTTCGGGAGCTACTTCTAAACAGACTAAAGGAACTGGGTGATGTTAGAGTAGAAAGGATCAAGAAATTTCGTAGGGAAACATACTGGTTAAGCCATTAGAAGTTTCAGGGACAAGCTTCTTCCATAGTGACAAGTGACATCTCAATAGTCCCACTCATGGACTAACTAAGTCCCTAACTGTGGCTTGATAAGGCAGCCACCTCACCCTAAACTTGTTTGTTTGTTATCTATAGAGATGGCGAGAAAGGGAAAAAGCGTCTGACTGAAAGCAATGAGCTACTTAAAACCTGCGAACACTGGGTAATAGGCACCTCATAAAACATTCCGAGGAAAGCGAGAGGAAAATGCTTAAAAGACGATCAACAGCCCCCGTCAAAGGCCACCATAAGCATGCGAATGCTTCACCTCAAGGAGTCATCAAAAATTCCATTCCATTCCCCTGCTTCCCGTCCGCCTTCAAACAGACTAGTTTATGAGCCAACAAATCACCACTTATTACCACAGCAGCCCAACGCAACCGGAGAGCAGAGTTTTAATTACCCGCAGGAAGTTAGTGCAAACAAATTACCACCATCACTCACCCACAAGCAATCGGCGGCCGACTAACACCCCCATCAGGTGGCTCCTGCGGTGCCAAGTTCGAGATCCTCCATGGCTCACTGCACTGCCGCCTCCACCTTCACCAGCAGCATCATCATCATCACCATCATCATTAAGAGCGAGTCGGTGGGAAGCCGGTAGGGCTAGATGGAAAAAAAAACCGGCAAACTGCATCACTGGACTGGATCCAGTGCCCACAGACTTGGCAATTAAACTCTCCTCTGGCTGACCACATCCCATCGGAACCAGTCACAGTTGGATGTGGTTGCAGTGCTAGCCCTTCGGATTCACACAACTGTAACGCTTTGGGTTTGAACTTTTGCGGTTAGGTTCCTTCAAACGCACACGAGACAATAAAATTTGCATCCCTGCCGCACTAATTCGGCCAGGCTAGGTCATAAACGGGCGCACCCCGCTCCAGTGCGTCCCACCTGGTCGCTCCGTGATGGTGGAGATGAAACAAAAAAAAAACTGCACATCCAACCCACCGCCCCATGCCCACCCAACTACGTTGGCTTAAAATTGGCAAATTTATCGTCCGCTCACTGCTGGGGGGATATGTTTACGAGGGAGCCGTGTAGTAGGTGCACTTACCCGACGACCGAAATGGCCACGGTCTGGTCATCTTCGCGAGCAACTCGCCCGCCGCACGGTCATGCGAAGTAGTCGCCGTCCTGGGCGTAGTGATTGTGTGCGAATTAAGTTTTTACGACGCCGGCCCGCTTGCATGTCACACACATAACTAAGTTTATGGCCTTTTAATGGTCACTTAATTTTGTTTATGGATTATAGGAACATGTTTCGACGCATATCGATTATCGGTACTTTTAATGATTATTATTACAAGTACAAGTGGCGCTGCTCCTTCTGCCGGTGATGGTGGTGCTTCTGCTGCCGCCGCTTGTCCTATAGCGGCGCTCGACGGCGGCTACCTTCACTTGACCATCATACCATGGGCATCATTACAAACAAACAGGAACAAATATGGCGATTTAACGGCATGACGTTAAGCCGCTGTGTCAGTGGCATTGCAGTCGAGGAGAGAGGGGGGTCTTTTGGCTGACTGCAAGTTGTGGGAGAGTGTTTGTCCGATCAGGCGATTGAGGCGACTGTCGTGGGATCCTTATGCAAATTTCTGCTTAGAGAGAACGTGTTGGGATAGTAACATTCTTTGAAGTGAATTGGGAGGGGGAGGGGCAAAGCGCACCATGCGCTTGGTTAATTTGCAAAATGGATGGGAAATGAGAAAGACCTCTGGCGTGGGCGAATGGGGCATAAAAGAGCTACAGTGAAGCAAAAAATCAGGACATTCGCATTTCAAGCAGTTGCTTAGAGGGCTTTTCAGGAGAGTGCAGTTGGTGACGAGAAAACCCCAACTCCAATCGATGAATTAGTACTGCCCCCAGCCTTGAAGAATGTAGCTTACGCAATGAAAGGACCGAAAAACTATTCTACATTGGGAGGGTGGCAAGTATTTACCAGATCATCATTAGGATTTGGGAGGACGAAAGCATAGCCGACGTTTGGAATACTAGCTCCCTAAGTCCCATCCACACAGAAGGTGATCAAACCTCGGTTAAGAACTGAAGAGGTATTTTTCTGCAGAATGCCGCACAACACAGATCCTGTCCAGCACCATGTTTAAATCGGCACGTTACAAAGTGGTGCAGGCCGTCTGACTTCCTCAATATTATACCGGAGAGGCTAGTGCGGAGGGCGGGTGTTAACACTAAAGACACTATCTTCTACAAATTATTACAACTGCTGAGATACGCACGATAACATCGGTTTGATCGACCGGTCTCAAGGAGCCGCTGTAGAGGTTTGTTTCTCTATTTCGGGACAAACGTGAACTCCGCAAGTGACATATTGATGGAGATTCGATGCAAAATCGTCTAGACAACCGCTGTTCGGATCGAAACTCGTCACTTAAAACACATAGACAGTGCTCTACAATCCCATCCGTATTCCTATACGGATGAGATTGCTGAGCGACAAGGCAAACTGCAGACAGATTCTTGGTACTTTCGAAAGAAGAATTCTGCGTTTAATACATGCAAGTGCCTGCGAGGAAGGTGAATGACAAAGAAGCAACAATCGCGAACTCTCCGTGCTGTACTAAGAGGTGGATGTAGTTCGAGAGGCCAGAAAAAACCGACGACTAAAATGGCTCAGCCACATCGAGGAAATAGACAGCAACACTCCCCCTGAAAAGGTCTTCGAATCCCAGCCTCAGGTTTCGAGAAGAAAGGAAGACTGAACTTCCAGTCTAAAGACCAAGTGATCGGGGACGCTTAGAGAACTTGGTCTTGATAACTGGAAGCAGACCGAGGCAGGAATGGAGGCACTGGAGGCCGGGTCTATTGTTTATATTTATCGCCGGTTGTTTAAATGACTGTCCAGGGGTCGCCACGATTAACGACATTGACCTGTGTGCATCCTTTATCCACTCAATTACCAGATCTTGCATTTTCATAAATATTGCAAGTTCCTTGATTCTAGATGACACTTTTACTGCTGCTGCTGGACGATGGGATAACGACGTACTGTCTTCTGCTGTTAAGTACAAAAATGTAGAAATCAAGAGGACGAGAGAAGATGAGCTCCTCGAAATCGGTAAACATCGAAAAAGTCTCGGCATTCGACGTGAGTAGACTGACAAAACCGACGAGGAACCGAAAAAAATGACTCCGCCGAATAAAGCACAAGACAAGGATATTTCACAAGAGACAAATGCAGCAGCCAAAGCGAAGAACCAAGAAAATCTTTGCCAAACACCTACATAAGTGGGTTACGGCTAAGCGATGTAATCCTGATGAAAGGACAATGGCTTCCTCTAACACTGTCTTGCATTAAATCGGATTTGGTAGCAGATATTTGGCTTTAATTTGGTGGGAGATGTTAGACTCGTTGTCACAGAAGTCACTTCTTCTATCCCTCGAAACGACGGAGCAAACTGCGTCAGTAGTAAATGGACCATTTTTCTGAATCTGAGTGCTTAAGTGTAGTGTCTGTCGACAAAAATTGACAAAATAGTTACTTACGTTCTTATCAGGCTAGCAGCCCATGCCTTTCTCAACCTCAGGCACAATTTACAACTGAGGACGGATGTACATTAAAATAGTCTAGTAGACGCGATGTAATAGGCCGGACTTACAAAAGAAGATGAAAAACTTGGACTGTGAATGAGGATGCCTTTTCTAATGGAAAGTTCTACGTCTTCTTCTTCTTTTTGTTCTTTATTTTGCAATGATGCCATTTGGTGGAGAAGACTCAAAGACGAAATACACAAACTGTACGGCGGTATACGTCTATTCCAGCGTCTACGGCTACAAGCGGCTAATTCATGTAGAAGAGTAACACTTTTTCGGCCCGAAGAGTCTCTCAATCCGAGCTTTTGGAACAACTCAACAGATGACGTCCGTGTCAACTTATTTGTGATGCAAATCTGGAATCAGCTGGCTAGGGAAAGTGAGAAAAGGAATATTCGTTGGAGACCAAGTCCGCCCGGGTCTGTAATGCACCTCGAAGAAGAAAAGGATGAATACATGAACAACATGCTTGCATAGGCAAGGAGCAACAGGTTTTCTGTCTGCGTCTACTGGGTCAACAAAAATACATTTCCTATAGACACCTGTGGACGTTTTAATATATTATTGTGGCATATTCCGTAAATTTACGCTGATTAACTGGTTACAGCTGTCAAGTTACATCCAAAAAAGAAACAAGTTTTTGAACGCCACTTGACAGCAGAACCATTTGTTTTGCACTTGCCGGGCTCAGACCCGAGACCAGATTATCGAGATTTAGTTCCTACGATGGCAGAGACATGTAGAGCCCATGGACAACATTGCTCTACTGCTCCGAACCAGTGAGACCATGCAATAGAGGATGCCCAAAAATCCGATATTGCAAACAAGTGGGTAAGGACCTCAACAAACTTAGGATGCAAAATTGAAGCTTGCTTAAAATCGCTCTAGGCCCGATGCTTGAGACCCACGTCCACACCGGACTGTAGTGCTTTATGAAAAAGAAGTCTGTCGAGAAAACTTCAATAATAACCATTTGTGCACAAATTTAGGTGGTGATTTAGGTGATTCATTCTTTTCCTTACTTTCTCTAAAGTCTCTAAGGTCCTACGAAATGACATCTATTGCGAATTTTGGTCTCCAAAGACCGTCACTTGCCTACAATCAAACAAACCACCCCGCGGTCAGGCTGATGTACTCCCAGGCGACAAAATTTCAGATTGTCCTGCACCACCATTTCGTGTTGTCCAAAATGTCAATGCTGCACAAATCATTCATAAAATGTTCTCAGACTTCATCGATCGAAGTCACCGTGAAGTTGTTGAACCCATTCTCGGGAGCAGGCCCAAGCAAGTAGGGCTATAGCAACACTGCCATCGACACTTGGAGTCAGCAGTCCCATAAAAAGTTCTTCATCCGAACTCACATGTACCTTGAAACCTCCGCATCCAAACCCACACTCTGATTTGTCTCATCACAAAAAGCTCCCAGATCGTCTTCACCTCTGATATATTTATGTCTTGTTCCCCGGTGAACAACGACGCGTTTTTGTCCCCCCGTCCGCTCCGCGATTACCATAAACTACAAGCACTTCCTGCCTCCCATCACAACACACAGCACACAAGTACTGAAGTTGTCAAACCAACCAGTGACAAACAAGGCTTACCCTAGTTAGCCTGTGATTCAACTCCACCGCCGGCGGACAGCTCTGCAATTAAGTTTTCATAAAAAATGCATAAACTCGCCTCCAATCGATTTGAATTCTAAACGAGAACATATTATTGGGCCATCTTCCCATAACGGGCTTTTGAGCCTTGCACGGCCAACACGGTCACATGACCCTTACGCGCTGTGTACGTCATTACCAACAAACATCCTCCGTTGGGAAAACACTGTTCGGCCTCTAATACAAAATTAATGCAAACTATGGTGTAGCCATTTCTCATCCCAATTCACAGCCACAAACAGCCTCCGCCGCGGTCGCGGCCGCATCTCTAAGGGACCAAAGTGGTTCGGCTTAATTGAACTTCGATGGCAATTAAAAACTCATCAAATCAAAGGGACCCGCTCCCCTGCCGGTCGCGGCGATCTCGTTAAAATCATTTGACTTCATTTCATTTCACAACACCGGCGTGTAGCCGATAAATCGCTCCTCATTTACTGCCAACCCGCTCGCCGCACATGCCCTCATGCTGCACCGCATGTATGCTAACTAGGTACACGGATGGTACAACTCAAAATGCCTTCACTCAATCAGGCTGGACATGTCATGTGCGTGTCTCCAGGAACCGTGCTGACCGCAAGAAATCAAATCGTTCCCGACGCGGTATGTCCGCGTCCGCGGCATAAGATTTGGAGCATAAATTCAAATCGGGACGGGAGGATGGATCAATAAAAAGTGTTTACTATGTTGGAGCACTCCCACTCCATTGCCATTGGCGGCGGCAGTGACGAGCAGGTGCACCGCAGGTCGACTGCAGAGTCGGTCGATCGTTGCCCGGCTGGCGAGCGGACGTGGCGACATTGGGAATGTCATTTAAATTACATTAAATTGCTGGAAACATGGACCGACGGTGATGTCGTCGGCGGCTAAGCCCCTGACTGCTCCGTGCCGCGGTCCTCAATGGCGATCCGTTTTGGAGTCAATCTCTGCCGACAGTGTGTTGCGCAAAGAGGAGATCTGCTAATCCTGTGGAATGAGAAGATTCTCCAAAGATCTGGTTGTCTTAACTGAAAGGAAGGTTATGCGAATATTTTCAGCTTTGAGTGGTATCCTGACAAGTTTCCAAGAAGTTTTCAAAGGTTAGAGACTGTCGATGGTTATTTTCATCGTTGGCGTTACGTTTAGATGCACAAGAGAGATGACCAGAGGAAGTGGTGAAGCAAGTAGAGCGACAAAGGGGAATTTAAGCAGGCAGGACATTGACGTCTCACAAACAGAGATTCGTGACAGTAAATGATTTCGAGACAGAAGGTGAATGCACAAACGAGGTTAGCCACAGGATCAAATTGCTTAGGATGCCTGTGTATTTTGGCTCAAGGTGCAACTTACTCTTGATGCCGTATTTTGAAGAACACAACCAGCTTCATTTCATAAAACATTTAGTTCATCACAGTCCTGCTCGTCCTTTGCATTGAAATTTGACAGGGTAGTGTCCCATTTTAGAGTCTCACTCACATTGACTGAATGTTGTCATGTTACAAAGTTTTTCGCATTTCGTCTTTGTTCGTTTGTAACGGCTTAATTGTCTCCACCCGCCTAAGTTACATATTCTATGGCACATCCAAGTAATCTCACCAATTCGAGACATGCTCTAGCGTTCCGTATAGTTTGCATTCATTGTCCAATACTCATCACAGTTCTATGCAAGAAATTGGACAAGTTGTTCATAAGGGAAGAAGTGACGTTCGCTGTCTCTGTCAGATCCTGTGTTTGTCATTTCCTGCACCAGTTCAGCATCCTTGAACTATTTTCGCAGTTTTGAGTGGATTTTGTTGTAGAATCGCCAACAAGGTCTACAGAGAGTGGTACAAGAGGATGTCGCCGAAAAATGTTGTTCTCCTTCAGCTACTTGAACCGTCTGTTGTCTTTTAGTTGCACCTTTCCCCAGAGCAAGTGGACTCATTTGACAATAGTGTTAAGTAGACATTGAAATTAAGATCAGGCAGGATCCCTCCTCTTCTTAAGGTGACAGTACATTCCGGGGTGGATCTGAGCCTCATTTTAAATGCATGCCCACCTACCACTTTAAATCGCCGACTGCTTACAATTTTGCACAAGTTCATTGATGGTGCTTTTTATTTATGTGTGCCATGTCAGCCAAGAACGTCCTCCTCTGCGTTGTCTCTATGGCTAGGATTCGAAGACACTACGAGTGGGACTGGGTTATGCATACGCCCCACATAACCAAGGCATCCTGAACGGAGAGATGGAGATGCTTGGAGTTTGATAAGATGATGTGGTGCGTCTTTTCGTGATAACACCACAAGATGACTGAATCGGTCGCAGAAGTCAGTAAGGACCTCTGCATTCATACACCAAATTTAAGTGAAGAGGTCCAAGTCTTTTGCAATAAGAGATCTGTCTGACAACGCCTTGCTTTTATCGGCAATCCATGGGTTTTAATACGTTTCATCGGGAAAGCGTATGGCGTTGAGTCAGTAAAATCAAAGTCTTCCTTGTGGTAAAGAGAACAATTTCGAAAATAGACTGAATTGTCGATCAAGTCTAAAGCTATTTTTTCTTTTGAATATGCAGCCGCAATGCCACGCTTGCCACTCTTCTCCATGAGCCTTCTGTTCGCTAAGCCGCAGTAAGTGTTGTAGTTATGCCCGCTTTAATAATAATTGGGTGGCACTACAGCCCACAAGGCAACAGGGCCTAACTTCTACAACAACTACTCGTGTTGTGCGTGCTACTGTTCTCTCACGGGTAGAAGGGACCTACAGTTTTTTGTCGACTCCGAAAGGCGAGATGTGAGAAGCTTTTCATAGACATTCGATACTCTTTGAGTGTTGTCAGCAGCTCGAAAGAGGTGGTGCCGTGAAGAAATGCGGGGTGTCCCGTCCGGGAATCGAACCTAGACTCTCTGCGCGGCGGTCGACGCACTTACCACTACGCCACGGCGACCACATGCCCGCTTTAACACAGGCATCAATTCACATTCTGAGTTCACCATTGATTAACATTTCGATGCAAGACTGCCTCAAACGCCAGTATCTCCCAGCAAATTTCTGTTTAAGCAGAAAAAATTGCAAACTTCTCTCGAGATCTCCCCCAAATTTCAGAGAGCGTAACTTGTCACATCAACGTGCTGAAAAGAGATTTGTAGAAACAGCAAGTTTATTCTGTTCCCCTGCAATTGTTTTCCATGTCTAGCGATCTAGAAATCCTTAATGGGCATGCTAAATTTACATTTGGATCTTCTGTTTACAGTGCATCCTTACATCCCATTTACATACACGAAGTATATCCCGTTTGACTCAACACATTTCAGACTTAAGTCTTAAAGATGTCACCACTCTGAGTCGGTTTTAAACTGTAACATGAAGTTAAGTATATTTGGATTTACGTTATCACCTTCTCTTAAGGCTTTATATCATGAGGAGGTTAGTAAACGTTTTTGCGGCTCTATTAATGTGAATTTAGATTCAAAGAAACGTCTTAAGTGTTATTCCAAGTGCCAATTGAAGTTCTGTCTAAAAGGATGGTCGCTCCTATTTGGTAAGGGACCTAGGCCTTTAAACCCCTTTGCTGTTGTGTGAGTCGCAGCACTCGGATAAATGCAAGGCCACACCAACTGTTTAGTAAGCTCACACGACAGCTTAGATGAGTTAGACGCTCCTATCTAGTCTCGTGCTCCCAAGACCTCTCTGCACCTAATGGATAGAATCCAAAAGCGAGCGATAAAACTTATAGGAAATAACAATATTGCGAACTCGATTAACTCGTTAGAACACCGAAATAATGTCGCGTCTCTGTCACTGTTTTATCGCTATTTCAACAAGAAACGAATTAGCCAGCTGCATTCGTCCCCTTCAAGAATTCACCGGCAATACATGCCTCGCTAGGAAAAATTGACGCAAACAATCCAGCAAATGTCACAGAGGTGAAGAAAATACAGACTCCTCTTCGAACTCAGTGCTCATTTACAATGAGCGTCTGTGCTTTATATAACGCAAATCTACTACCTGAACATTTTGCAGCCAGATCGACGTTGCCAGATTGCGCTTTGTCTCCGCCTGTACTTGCGATTGTAAATTTTTCCATGGGACGAATTGACTTTCGCACTACTACTGTTGCTGGCCCCGATGGTTATTTCGAAAAGGTATTCTTCCACGCTGGCAAATCACCAATGCGTAAGCTTTCCCATCCGTCCTAATCTTTAAGGCCCTTCCCCAGTCAATGCAAGACAGCATTTGTCCAGTTTGTCCATAAAAAGGGCGACCCATCATCACCCATCTCGTACCAACCCATGGTGCTAACGTTCCTACTCTCCAAGGTCATGGAAACGCTGATTAACCGCTGACCGGAGGAGTGGTTTCCGTAGCAACAGATCCACTGGTGATATGAAGGAGGTACGCCGTACGAGGTACTGAAAAGTGGAACCAATTTTTGCACAAGATCGTGGCTCTCGATATTTCAATGGCATTTGACAGTGTCTGGCACTAGGGTCTTAGCAGGAAAAATGCGTGCTTGTGGTGTCGATGAAAATCTTTTTCAATGGATTAGGAATTGCCTTTCGAACCGGTCAATGTTGTATTGGATAGGGTCAAGTTTGTTATAAACCACATTAATACTGATGTTCCTCAGGGCTCCGTTTTAACTCCGGCACTCTTCCCCATTTTCTGAGTAGTCTCTTGTCTATCCAATCCACTCATTCGCTGATGATAGAACCCTCAGCTTTTTATATTCGTTTCTTGGTTCTCGCTCCACATTTTGGGCCGTAGACTTGGAGCTCATGTTAACCTCATAAGTTTCCGATCTTGACAGTATGATCAACTGGGTTAAAAATAATAGAGCGAAATTTAATGCTTCCAATTGTGTCAACTGTGTCACTTAAGCGTTCCCATAATAACCAGTCGCTACCCATGGATGGCACGTGTGTCGTCAAGACCAAAAGACTTTCATATTTAACGTCGGCAAAAACGCTGCAAAATGTTAAGGTTTCTTAAAGCGGTGCATTCTTTGGCTATAAAACGGCTCAGTCTTGAATCAAACTCTAGTGTAGTGGTGGTCTAGTGGTCTGCTGCTGCAAGGACTTTTCTCGAAAAGACCCTTTGGAAACAATAATATTGACAAGGCGATCTACTCTTCAGAATACAAACGATATGTCTCAGCCTCTATCACTCTTTTATAGAAATTTCCACAAACGACGCTTAATTCAAGAATTCTCGCGCAATACATGCCTCACTCGGAATGCCCATCAATTGACCCTCAAGCCCACTTTCGGACACGCAGTCAAGCTAAGCCAAGTTCTCTAGTGCACCACCTGTATATGGAAATTTCTTCCCAACACTGTGTCCTCTTCCATTTGAGACAGAATTCTCCTCCACCTCCTCGTATTCTGATCTCAGTCCGATCACTTAATGCTACTTGAAATTCCTAACACTCGCATATTATAAGAAAATGACTGCCACTTCCAGTCGGGTGACATTTTAAACCCCATTTTATTGTCATTCCTTTGTCGATCGGTTAAGATGGACCGGAACAAGGTCATACGTGCCAAAACCAAAAAGTCGCAGTTCCCCCCTTCGAAATAGTCGACAATCAATCTTTTCGTCGCCCCAGTCCGCATGGTATCCCGTCAACAAAACTTCGTCTCAGCGGCTTCGCAGATCCCAGCAGCGCGTCGGCATCTCGATGAGAAGAAATTAATTACTCCTCAATTGAAACAAGTCCAAGACAAAATTCAAAGGAACCTGCACTGTGGGGCTACTGCAGGTGGCATCGGAAGTCT
Organism: Eristalinus sepulchralis; assembly: GCA_944738645.1. NCBI lineage: Eukaryota > Metazoa > Arthropoda > Insecta > Diptera > Syrphidae > Eristalinus > Eristalinus sepulchralis. The sequence goes on along the minus strand of OX122885.1, from coordinate 29,421,676 downwards.
TGCAGCATCCACTGTAGCAGATCCCTCCACCATCCGGTTTCGATTTTATGAATGAACTTCGCTCGGCCGCACGCAAAAGAAACCAAAACGGTTCGCGCGCGCATTTCTCAATTCCGATAATTTTCCCATCTAATGAATAATTCAATTGGCCATGGAGGAGTGCAACGGGAGCACCGGCCGGTCGGATGAAATTGCTGCGCGACAAAGAAACAGATCACAGCGGCTGCTGTGCTGCTGCACTGCCGTTCCTCCTGCTGAAGACGAGGACCCAGCGAGCGCAACAAAATGTCCCGCTAATAGTTGCAGTTGTCATTCACTCACCTCCCGGGGTCCAGGGGTGCCTGTGTGTTTAGACATTTGGCCGGTGTGCGGGAACAGGCTCTCTCCCAGGCCGGCGGAGCATTAGCATTTTGCTGATGTGAATTCTGCAAATAGCTCCGCTGCGGTTCGCAACTATTACCGCGATAGTCCATTAGAGGCGGACGGTGTTCCAGCTGAGCCCCGGCCCGGGGAGCTTGAGAAGCAGCCGAAAGTAGTCGACGAGAGCCTGCGCTTCAATGAAGTGAATTTGATTGTTATGAGGTGTCTCGGAGTGGCGGACCGGCTGGCGGTCCTACGTGATCGGAATGTGCTTAAAATTTTATGGCTTTCTGTGGGACATGACCGCGAATACCGTCCGGCTGGGACTCAGGGGAGAGGCTGCGCGTGTGTTGTGGGTGCTGAACGGCGGCTGTTGGTTAATTGAAATGCGACGCTTGAACCTGGAGAGCACACGCAATGTGATGAATGGAATAGCATTTGATGACAGACACGGCATCGAACAGATGGCAGGTGGGTGCGTTGCAAAATCACGCCCAGGCCCTTTGGGCTTTGATTTCGTAAAGCTTGCCGATGGGTGGTGGGAAAGTCATGGAAACTCCACGCGGGAAATACAAGCGTCTTGTGCAAGTTGCGTGAGGCGATGTGGAAATGAATGGGTGGCGGAGCGTAGACTAGGTCAAGTCGTGACAGACATTGAACTTGAATTCAGCTTTCTTCGTGGAAGCAGTGGCAGAGTCTCGTGACAGGTGTTTCCTGGGCAGTAACTCGTCGCTTAAGTGACACATTCACTTACTCACGATTTCACGTCGGAGCGTGATTGATGTGCCGCCTCGGGTGCCCTGTGGAATTTTCGACTCTTCATCTGCCCAATTAGTGAGCAACTGCCACTTGATGGACAACAAAGCTCAAGTGGCCGAAATATGAGCGACAAGCAACAAAGTTGCACCAGCGGGCATGGAATTTACACAAATCTTCATGCTAGCAGATGTCGTGCGTCTTCTGTGATGCCCTCCTCTGCTCCCTCCGAGTCGACGGTCAGTTGATCCATCAATTAAATCCCGATCGATCAGCATAATGCGAGTGCGAGTGCAAGTGCGCACCGTCAAAACGTCCTGCAGGGCAAATTGATTGGCTTTGGGGATTATATGCAGATTTCCACGCATCATCGTTGTTGCAAACACTGTCTGGCATGTGCGTATGTGGGGCCAGATTGCGTGGCGAATGCGAACGAACGAAGCGTCTGTCATGGTGGGATGTATCTGCTATATTTTTAAATTTTTTTTTCATTTTTTGCGTCTCCCGATTTGTATCTTTAAATGGAGCTGTCAAGTGTTGTGCAGTGAGTAGGAGCCGTGCACAGACTGGAGAAAGTGAGGGGTCATGGGCATGGATGGCAGTGAAATGGACAACAAAGGACAATAAGTCAGCTCAGCACATTAACGGCGGCTACGACTGAACGTGGGAGTCACATAAATTCTCATCGCCTTGTCGGGGATATAGTCTGTCGGCAAGGGTTAGGAGAATTCTTGGCATCGGAAGAGTATCTTAAATGTCCCCTGCAATCGCTTTAACCTGGAGTTTGTTCAGTCGGACACAGCTTTTTGAAAGATTGTGATGCAGCAGCGATGTTGTCACTGACATTGTGGTCCTTGACAGTCTCACTCTCTTTTTATCCTTCCCCCTCAACATATCAGCATCAAGCCTCTTTCATAGATTAGGGCGGAGGGTGGGGTATGGAAGAATTTCAACCGCTAAAACAATCGATAGCAGACCAATCTACAATTCCTCAATTCCCACACCCCACTCCTACCGTCGAAACTTGAAGCTAGTTCAAAGGAAGGACATGTGCTAGCAACTTCGCCACAATTCCCAACCAAAACATGATCATCCCGCGGCCAACCGCTTTCCAATCTAGAGTAACAAATTTCTTTTGACGATGTCATAACGGAAATGGTTCTTATCACCACCGTTCCACGGCAGCACTCGTTCTAGGCGTTCACACCTACCTACGCGCTCCACGCACAACTGACCACCGGCACCGGCACCGCCACCACCACCACCACCGCAGCCACCAGCCACAAACAACAACAACATCATTTTGAACACCGCTATTTGCAAGAAATGGAGCACCTGTCATTCGCCGTGTAGTTGACAAACCAGTTCCATATTTCCAGTGAAAAGTAAAAAGGAGCACGCCAACACTCGTCCACAAGAGCTGAACGTACGTCTGTGCACGCAGAATGCCAAACCGTAGCCTAGGCCGCGGCTGCAGTGTGCGTGGTGATCATTGTACACGACGCGATGCGAAACTGAAGCCCCCCCCTCCTCCCATAGCAGAGAAAGAATTCACAGTAACACCCTCCTGCGCACACACAGGGTCACCACCAGAAGTAGCGGCAGCGTCCCCACCTCGCAGGACTACTACAAGACCTGCCGGCCGTGACGGGGGAGCGAGCCGCGAGATAAATTATAGGCCTAATGCAAAGTGTTCCCCTTTTGATAGTCATTAACTGATGAGTAGGCGTCCGTATTAGTGCGGAACGCGGTCGTGAGGAAACGCTTGACGTTGCATATTCAAGTGACGACGACGGCGACCAAGGCGATGGCACACACATTGCCCGAGGACATGCATGGGAATATCGATGATAAGGCCGCCATAGCTGGCGCAGACCAGCCCCAGTGGGATGATGGGCCGAGGATTAATATCCATCATTGGCGTGCGGCAGTGAAAGGCGAAGCTTCCTACAGAGCAGCGCGACTCATAAATATTCCCGAAGAGATGGAAACGAAATAGCAGTGACTCGCTCCTAGCGGAGACGGATGCGTAAGCAGTCCACAGAAAGAAATGTCCTCCTAGCCGGTCGGTGCCGGGACGACGACGTCGATGTGAGCCGCGGGGGATGAGAATGGAGAGAGGAGTGTTCTGGTGCCAATAAAAAGCGAATTGCTGGAAGCAATAAAACGCAACAGCAGCAGCACGAAGGGGAGCATTTCTTTCACTTCTTCTCGCCAGCCGGAGACTTTCGAATGCCCCGACTGGGTTCGGACCAAATGGAGGTTGCCGTTCCCGCAAGGCTTTAATTAAAGATTTGATTAGATTTTCAAAGAAGAGTGTAATCGGACGCGCTAGACGCGCAGACTGTGTGTGGCACTGTGTCACCGTCGGCTTGAGGGTGTTGCAGGACTTTTGCATCGGGTTTGCTCTTCCTGCGGGCAGTCATCGTTCGTCTTTCTGCTTCACATCTTACGGGTGTTTGCCCGGCATGGTCTTTGTCGTAGAAATACCACACATCGCTTTTTAATCAGTTTAAGGTGCAGTTGGGCGGGAATGTTTTTTATGACAAATACGTTTGAACGGTTACAGAGTTCATGCAGCGGTGTCTGTGTGCTACTGCATACAGGTGATGCGATGTGTAGCGGTCGAAACTGCGATTGCTACAAGAGGAGGCGTTTAAAAGTGTTTGGCGAGGACTGTGTTCAGTTTTTCATTCTTGTGGTCTGTTTTCTACCGTTGTAGCATTCTTTGTTGGCAAATCGCTGTTCCTTATGGCTAAGTTTTATGTCCTGTAAGAAAAATTGAATAAAAAGGGGAATAACATGGTTCCTTGGCGTTTCTAAGTTTTTTATTCTTCATTGAGTGTCAATTTTCTGCTTGAAACTCCTACAAATCGAGACTAGTTCTAGACTCTCTGTAATTTACAGTTTGACAAAGTCATTTTTGCACCTAACGCCGACTATCCCTTATTTCCGAAATCTCTTTGTGGGTCAAACATGAATATCAACCATAAGCTTAGTCTTATGAACTAACCAGCGCTCATATAGTTCTGTCTAGAAGGTTGCTAACGGAGGAGACACTACACCTGCGAACCCTAGAAGGTCTACTCAAAGAACCGTCCATTACATTGCCACGGATACTCGGAGCGCATGTGAACGGGATAAAAGTATCGAGTATCAAGAATGAGGCAAAACGTGCGACTTAGCGGTGAAGTGTAATGGCAAGACGATGAAGCCAGGTTGCCAGAGACGCTGCAACGAAACTTCAGTAACCACTCGTGTAGTTAATTCTATTAATCTCCCCGGAAGTTGTGGGATCGTAAAAATTAAAGCCCACTCCGAATAGAGGACTTGAGAAGGTATTGTAAGGTTTTCACCAGGTTGAAAATGGCGTATCAAAAAGGTCCAACTTCAGGACATGACAAATAAATGAAAGTCCAGCTCAAGCATTGAATCTCAATGAGGAGGCACCGCACTTGTTTTCTGAACCATGATGCACAAAAAACATTAAAGGTCGAACAACACGCAATCTTCTTTCCCTCGTTGCCTTTCCGGAAGTAACCGAGTATCCTCCTTTTCTCTATTTTTCTTCTCTCTCGAAGACTTTCTACTGCTAGAGAGCGCTTAAGGCGCTATTACATTATTATACTCTTACAAACAATATTAATTTCTGAAGAATTATAGAAGTCGAATTAAGAAAGCTCGGAAGTAGTAGTTCGGAACCCGTACTCCACTTACGTGGGTGCACTTAAGGATGTGTCTGGTTATTGCGTCAGTTATAACAACGAGGCTTATGGCCGACATCTTGAACGGCAGCAGTAGTCTAGAGTGTTTAGTGAGGAGGCAGAGGACTTAAGTAGACTATTTTTGGTTGATCAAGTTCATCATCGTCTAGTTTCAGTTTCATCTCGTGTGGCGAGCGGTACACGTAGGCGGGGTCATGTTCTTGAAGTAAGACAGCATTGTCGTTTTCATCAGCTGTACAGTCACCCGGAATGTGATTGTATCCTGACACCCTCCAGATGATGTGACTGGATTTATAAATCACTTGATACAAAATCATACCCGTAGCAATATTATACTACGGATAATCACCAATGTCCATTTAGCGGCGGAATGGTGGCTACTAGCCCCGAGGGCCAGGTTTTGAAGGAACCTGACTGATAGTCACAGCTTAACCAGAGGCTATATTCTGGTGCCACAGGAGGTCAGGAGCGCCTGGAACTTCAGTTTCAGCCTGACCGTGTGGCCCCTTCATGAGAGTATCGTGGTGGCTGGGGCTTAATACCCTTATCGCGGGCAGAGCCGTGGTTAGTGTACCGTGCTGACTGATCTAAACCAGGTTGTTCACACTGGTGATTCAGGCCAGGGGACTTTCCCGGCTCAGTGTGGAGTTGCATTCTCAACCGGGTGCTGCGACCCATAGAGCGGCAGAGGTTTTAGAAAGGCCTCGGTCCATACCAAGGTGGGGTGGTTGTCCCTCAATCATGTTCTCATTTGATACTTGCGTTATCTACGACTCTTTGGAAAACGGACCCCGTGATATAAACAGTAAGGCAGTTGATCACGTAAACCCAAATCCCACAACTGTATCCTGACACCCAGCAAAGGCAAATATGGAATTGTACAGAAATCCCATCTGAGAATGTGCGGCAAGCAATGGAGTGAGAGTGAGACTGGTTCTAGGACTTTATGTGCTGCTTGACCTTTCATAAGGATAAAGATAGCCTCCACCTCTGATTTCTTTTGCCTTTTCTAAGAGTAAGCCTATCGATTATATAAAAACTCAAAATTTTCTTCCAGTAGAAGACCAAAGTAAGATCTGCGTCACGGCCCAAAATTCACAAAGCATAAGTTGCAATTCTTACCCATATATCAAATACTCCAAACCTGGTCCTTGAGCTTCTTACTCTACCGTCGTCTAAGGCTTTGAGATACAGATAAAGTCACACTTTGCAGAGAAAGACGAAAACTATGCTGTCAAGAGGGTATGAAAGTCAAGTCAAGTGCATCAATTCAAATTCGAAATTAAGTACTCACCAAATTGATTTCTCAACTACGAATCAATTCATCACGGTCTACGCTTAAACTCTAAGCACCAGCTGCCATAGACTCTTCACTTAATGCTGGATGTGGTCTAACCGATGGAGTATCGTCGACCAATGTATGTAAGATGGGACACAAATTTGTGAATGCTACTGGCAACAGCAGATTCAGTAAGTTACTTATGCCAGACACCAAGCTCCTCGAATCGCACGAAAACATTTTTACATAATGCTGATTTTCCTCACACAGCTATATTTGGAGACTTCTGTAGTGGTGTAAGTCTCTTTTTTATGACTTGCCAAACGATGCTAAACAAAAGCGAGGAAGAAGTTTAGTAGGAGTCATGTTAGATCTGTCACAAAAAGCCTATTGAAAACCAAACTGCACGATGAATAAGCCGTTAATTACGCAAGTCGTGCATAACCTGACCGAACTTTGGTTCATCAACATAAAGAACAAATAAACGCACCTCAACAGTAGAAGTTCATCCAAAGGCTTAGGAATAGGATATAAATTAACGCCAGCTTTCAATGGGCCAAAGCGTGGCTTACCTAAGCTAACATTGACTAAGAGTGCGCATGCCCAACAGGTTACGCCGACAGATCCCTCAACAGGCTATCTCACTGAGTTCTACTGCATCTCATCAGCTTCTTGTGTTGAAAACGAACTTGACTGGGAACTTAACACCAAGAGAGGGGAGCCTTAGCCCATACATCCACCTTATAATGCCAGCTCGCTGCCTTACAAACATCAGTGTCCCTTAAATTTCAAACTAAAAGACCGCCTCTAGACCGCATGCAATAACCACATCATTATACTCCCGTTCCCGCCTTTCATCAGCGACCGTTTATGCATACCAATGGCCAGGTTATTTGCAGAGCCCACGCATAAATATTGACCCTTCAGCGGACAATCATGAATTCAATCACTGTCACTGACAGTAAAAAAGGGCCAAAAAGAACCTTCAGCTCCCACCTCCCCCATCATCATCTTTAGTTCATGATATAGTATTTTAATGAAAAATAAATGCGCGCACGCCTCCAGTCGCAGCCTTGGTCCCTGGCCAGCTATGACATCCTTTTAAGGCACCAAACGCTCGGCCGTATTTGTCAGAGCCCATTTCAAACAGCTATCACCATGTTCAGCAATTTATCAGCACTGCACCATATACGCAGGTGGCATAAGCATAAATTATTAACATATTTATCCGTGGCACGCTGTTTCCACATCCCGGTCGGGCCGGCCGGTGTTGCATATTCACACGCACGTACGCCGGGGAACATACCTCCAGCTGTTTGCACGCCGCATGCACTGCATGGCCGAGCAACGTTTGCGGAGTCCGGCGCAAACTTCGCCGCGCGCCAGTGAGGCGAATTTAGAAAATGAATAGACAACTTCGTATTAGCCGGGCGCAATCAGTGGTGCTTGAAAGTGGAGCTCTCGCAGCGGCCCCGGCTCCTTGGTGTGCCCGGCTTCCTGATGATGGCATTTGCCCGTATCTGGCGTTCGCACGAATTATGCGTGGCACATCTTAAGCAGTCTAATTGTCAATGCGACCGGTGACAGCGTGGAGCCGGATTGACAGAGTCCCAGAGACACCCACCTGACCAGACGGACACCTTGTGCTTCGGCAGCATCACCCCGCCGCGCAGCGGTTGTCTTCGAGATGGCAACTACTGAAATTAACCCCCCACTCGACGACAACGCACGGAAATTATGCGTGCATGTTTGGCATCTCTGTGCGTACGGATCTGGATGTGGAAATGGACAAACAGGGGGCAGCCAACACCAGCCACCACCACCACCACCACCGCCACCATCAGTCGCAGCAGCCGGCTAGAAAAATTCAAGGGAATTACTCGGATGGCAGGTGAGTGACAGACACCGCAACAGCAGTGCAATCGCCGCCAATGCCGGCCATCGTCGGTGCCGGGGTGCGTTCAACTAGTTTCGTTGGCCGAACGGATTCTGTGTGTGCGCGGTTGGGCGCGCTGCGAGTGCAGCGGCGCGCGGCGGCACCAATGCGAAGGAGTTAAGGCCGCGGAACGACAGACGCGTCAGTGTTGGCATTCCAACAGGTATTGGTTCTGAAAAATTGCCAAGAAAATAAGGAATTTCAGGTGCCTACAGCGACTTTGACTGTGACTTGAGTTTTTTGCTGTTGCACTTGGCGTGTCAAGGGAGAGGGAAAGCTGCCGCTGCCGCCGCCGCCGCCCCACCGCACCAGTCGGGATAAATAATTTCCCGTGACAGAAGAATACCGAAGAAAATACTTAAGTCACCTATTGACAGCCTGTGACAGATGCGCCTGAGTGCGGTGCCAAAGGCGAAGCGTGTGCGATTTGTTCAAGCCAAAGCCGGAGGCGACCCCTAAAGGTGTTGGGGGTCTATTCAAATATGGGATAGGCTGCGATGCGAGATGCATTCTCTCAGGAAACGAACAGACACCACCCATAGATGGGCGGTTTCATGTCATAAAGTGTCCAAGCCGCGACGCGTACATGAATCAAAGCGGCTTCGCGTGCTTAGATGGAAAGTGATGACGCCTTTTTGAGAAGTTATGAGCTAATGAATGCGGTGGTCCTTGTCATTGAAGCCAGCGGTTGCTTCGTCGCCCAGGACTTCCAGTGGGATTAGTGAATGTGAGGAGTTGACGCTGACCTCACAAATTCCGGACGATGATGTGTTGACACGGTATGGCAGCACTGAACTCTGACAACTGACAGCATTTCGGGCTGGAAGAAATCGCCTTTTTTACTGAGACAGTCTGCGTTTGACGGAATGTTATGACTTGATGAAAAGGAATTCCTTTCGACGTACACCAAACCAAATGCCGGACGTTGGAGTTGCGTCTCCTTCTGCTTCCGAATAGGGCGCTACCGTCCGGGGTGGACCGGGTCCTCAACCAACAAGCCTCTACAGTTGGCACGATCTTTAGCAAGCTGCCTCTAATTTGACACGCTGAGTTGGTTGTGGTCTTTCTCCATTTGAGTGCGTCATGAGGTCCACGAGCGTCATTTATTACGTTATCCCACTAGTTCGGAGTTGAAGACTCATCGGGCTGGAGCACCTGTGTCCATGTGCTTTGCATGGTCTAGCCATCTTAAGCGTTTTATCCGTAGACGCAGACCAAGTGATTTTCAGTGGCTCTTGGGTCAGTCAATATCTTACCAAAACCAAAACCATTTTGATTCAATTGTCTCAGGGTCCATGCTGCATCAATCCGAACTAAGCACTGTTAATTTGTTCCGAGTCAAGAAAACGTCTATGGAGGAATCTTTCGTATGCAGAACGCCTTCACATTCCAGAAACCAATCATAGTCCCGGGACTATAGTCAAAAGTCGTCAACGGGCCATCGTTCCTATTCCGAGGCGTGTGGGTCGGTTAGCATGATCGGGTGCCGAATTAGGTAACATAATCTAGATCCGCTAAACTGGTTGCACTTGCAATTCTAGCCTAATGCATTGTATAAGGATTTATATTATTAGTTCCTGGGGGAAGGCAACGGAAGCACTTGCGAACCTAATGGTTGCGTTACTGGCTCAATCTAAGTTTGAGCAGACAGTATTCACCCGATCAGTAACAGTGCAAGTACATGGCACGGAACAGTAAAGCAGATAACAGAACAGACAGATAGGTAATATTGAGAGAAACTGAATCTGGGCAATTCTGGCCACTCATTCTGGATTGCTTGAGCGTATTGTACACAGTAGAGGATTGAAATTACAATATCCTAATCGATTTTCTACAAATCTTACCAAACACGCATGGAAGTCCTTTGTTCATTATTAGATCACTTGCATGGAATATTTTCAGATTTTATTTTTCATCGTCCTTAACGAACCTTTTTTCCTTTCCGCTTTGCGTCAGCAACGTTTCACTGAAGGTTAGTCGAATACAAAGCTTAAGATGGCCTGGCCATGTAGAGCGTATGGACACCACTGCTCCGGCCCAAAAAGTATTCGAAATAGAGCCATTAGGGTAACGCAACAGAGGACAGGTTTGATTGAGATGGCGCACACAAGTAAAGAAGGACCTCAACCAATTTTAAGTACGCGTCTGGAGGAAGTTGGCGAAAGATTGTCCTGGCTGGAGAGGAATGTTACTTGAGGGACAGATCTACGATAAACTGTGGCGCCGTTAAAAGAAGAAGAAGAAAAAAATTCTGTTCCGATGTCGGTGTCACCGTACACTATTTAGCCGAATGCCGATGCGCCATTATTCACCGCATCTTTATCCATGTCATCATACCAAGGAGTGTATGACTATGTATCGAAGATATCCTTCTTTCATTTCAACGGAAATTCTTACACTTATTGCGTAAAAAGATCCTTTTCTTAAACAAAGTATTGTAGTAAAACCTGAATGCATTCAGAGTAATTTGTTATTTCTGTCTAAAGGGCGTCTTAATTTCTAAACTTAAGATGCCCTTCTTTTGCAGCAGCAACAAATTACACCAAGCCTTGGGAAACACTTAAATTTCCTTGGGTTGCAGTAGGTAGACTCAATGCTTAGCTAAGTCCCAGAATACTCAGCACATCGCCATTCTTTATAAGGTTTCATTCTTTGGAAATGGTGCGTCCGTTCGTTCACCACGTCTTTCATGTCCACCAAACTCCTCATATCTCTTAAAGCTATAAAGCAATTTTTATTGATTCTCAGATATGAAAGCACTTGGCCTAGTGATTTTATTTTATTTTGGGGTAAAGTGGTCGCCGTGACGTAGTGGGTAAGTGCGTCAACCCACACGCCGAAGGTCTAGGTTCGATTCCCGGAGGGAACACCTCGCATTTTTTCGCGACACCACCTCTTTCGAGTTCCTGACAATACTCAAAGAGTATCAAATGTCTATGAAAAACTTCTCAACTCTCGCCGTTCGGAGCCGGCAAAAAACTGTAGGTCTCTTCTACTCGTGAGAGAACAGTAGCACGCACAACACGAGTAGTTGCTGTAGAAGTCAGACCTTAGTCCCTTGTGGGCTGTAGTGCCAGTCACCAATTTGGAGTGGCTTGCAGTTACGTAAAGAAGTGGGCAATTCAGCATGTGATGTTCAATATATGATCAATCGACAGATCTGTTGGAAATGGACTTGCGGTTAAGTACCGATACGAGAGAGGTAGGTGCACGACAAATATTGACAAATAATAAGACTTCGATTTCCTGATTCATACGGCTTATGCGACGGCGTCCATTTTCCCAAGACCACACTGAGTTCATGCCTGAGATGCATTCTTTTAATCTTGGTAAAATCTCAGTCATTCTATAAGTCAAAGCACCCGATTGCAAAGCAACTACTCAACTCTGAAGGGGAAAGATCCCCATAATCGCCTGCCATAAGTAGTGGAATAGTCAGCACGGTGCACTTACCTCGACTATGCCCGCGACTTTGTGTATTATTATAACTCATACAAAACATGGTCGTACTGAACCAAAGTTTCAAAGGCACCGCACCTCCCGAGGCAACTGGTCAAACTGTCACTACAAGTGGGGTGCCTTCTACACTAGGAGTCGCCATAGCAACAAAAGATCATCACTTTCATCAGTGTTTCCGTAGACCCAAAGAAAGTGTCAAGGATCTTGTTTGGAAACATATAACTCCTGAATCCAGAGATAAACGCACAGCCCCCTTCACCTCTGCTGCTAGGACAGTCGTTTCTGTATAGAGTGTCCAACTGGCCTCTTCTTGAAAACTAACCTCTCGGTGGTTTGAACTCTTTTCGAGTTAGGAGCAAAAACTGTTAAATATTCTAATAGGCATGTGTATGTGTGACAAGGACATTGATTTATCCATACATGCCTCCACTTGATCAAAACCAGCTGCTCTTTCCTTCGGCATCTAGAAGATCTACTCAGCCCTCATTCTGGGGAAATTAAGACCCTTAACTGGGCTTGGTTCTCGAGGACATTTCATGCACGCCCGTACTCCTATCTAATATGGAAATCCAAAGCTGTCTTCTTATTTTAGGCAAACTTTTCAAACCCTGCACGAAATGTCTTCAGTTCAGCTCAAATACCAGAACCCCCAGAATAGTTCTAAGTCATACTTAGTTGTACTTCCTCTCCAGTCACAAGAATACAACAACAAATGGTTGTCCTGCCTTCACGTACAAATGACAAAATAATAACCAAAGTCGGCACACACAAAGCAAACGTCATTCCACCACTAGTACCCCGTGGGCATCATTTTCCCCTGATTGCTGCAACCTCCGATGCTGCAAGTGCGATTTTTTAATCATCCACCCGCACTCCCGCACCCCACTGCTGATCCCTCCTTACCCACCGGCTGGACCTCACTGCTTCCCAGCAAACGACCGTGTCATAGACGAACAAGTCGAAAAATTGATATTACGCTAATTAAAACGCAATAAAGGGCCCGGGCACCAGACAATCGGGCGCAGAGCGACGGGCGATGGGCGGTGGTGGCGGCATTTGATGTGCACCTTGATGCCGCTAATCTATCAAGCTTGCGCTGAACGAACACCATCGCCAGCGCTGGCATCGTCACAGAGCCGGGCGGCTTTACGAGCGACCATTAAGCCATTCTCGCGCACATATGAGACGCGGCGGGGCGAGGCGTCTGTAGCGGACAAATGCAACTAATTCGCTAATGAAATGAGTTTTTAAGGACCGGCCACGACCGGCTCTCAAGTTCCCCATCCCCAAATTGATTTTCCACATTCCACAGCGCGGCGGCGGCGCAGTGCAGCATGCTGTGGCGCGGCGTAGCGCAGCGCAGCGCAGCAGTTCGTTGGGTGGATATTTATTAATTCAATCGAACGGATTCTCACAGATGTATCAGAGATGAGACGGGCGCAGCCGCAGATATCGGCCCGACATGCTGCGATAAAGGAAAATTAAATAATTTTACACTTCTGGTGGCGGTGTAAACGATTATCCCCGGCGTCGCTGCTCTGTGGGATGAGCTAACGAGCTCCCAATCGGCGTTCATAATTGGCCAAGTGCGAGGTCTACCTACCGCCTCTGAACGTGCCAGAAGAAAGCGTCACTTCACAGCGGCTCGGACTGGTTGGCGAAACGGAATCGGAGTTGATGTGCACAGAGAATGCGCGCAAGCATACGAGTACACCCGGGGTTAACTGGGAGTCGTCGGTGTATACAACTGCGCCGACGCCGTGGAGGAGTAACTAATTGACAAACAATTGGTTCTGTTCTGGTCTCTCCCTCGGTGCGGTGCACCGACCTTCTGACTGGGTGCCGTATCTCAGCCAGAAGAGTGTTGGGACCACTGTGGATGTGGGTCCTGGGGTTCTGGTATGGTATGGCGCGTGCAAATCGATCGCAGCGAATACTTAAAACGAATCTTAATCGATTCGGCGCGTTTTGAGATTGCATTCGCGATTGTTGTGCACTGCAACGGTAGATAGTGGATTCCTCCTCTCCGACCAGCTGCGGAAGTAGAACGTGTGCACAATGACGCGAACGATTTATTGAAGAGTGTATCGGTTCGATGTTCGATGGATTTATTTTTTGTTTTTGTATTTCACTTCTCAACTGTGTGTTGTTGACGAGGAGGTAAGGGATGAGCTGTGGGTGGGAATGGAAGTGGGAATTTTCTGTAACGGATCCTGGCAGAAAATTCACCAGAATATGTGTGTGTTTTTGTAATGGGTGATTAGATGGGAATAAGGGGAAATATTTAGAGGCCGCCAAAGTTCCCCAAAACATCCGACGACTGAATTTTTTTTTTGTCTTTTATCTTACCGCTCCTTGTACTATACTTGATGAACGAGAGTCGATTAAACATGCAATTTGCAGCGTAGATCACGGTGTCAGAGGGCAATCAAGTCACCAGCCAGCGAGCCGTCAATGAGGCGTTGGGTGTCATTGAAGCAGAAGCGGCTAAAATGGGTTTGGTGGTAAATGAGGGCGAAGTACATGCTGTCATCAAAGAAGGACGCACAGCATAGACGTCTCAGACAGAGCGTAAACTGGCTTTGAACAACAGCTTGATCCTCCCAGTCCTACTCTTTGGCGCGGAAACCCGGATGAGAAAGCCCTTAGTCTTGTCGAGGGAAAAGTTTTGCTTGCGTTGATGTCATCCGGAGAAGAAGATTCAACGACGAACTCATTGGGCTGTAAAGCGACATGCGCCTAATCAACCGTCTTCGAATACAACGCTTAAGACGGCTAGGCCGAGTAGAGCGTATGGACACCACTTCTTCGGCCCGAAAAGTCTTCGAATCTGAGCTATTGGGACAACGCAACAGAGGTCGGCCTAGGCTAAGGTGGCGCACACAAGTGGAGAAGGACCTCAACCAACTTGGAGTGCGCAACTGGCGGCAGCTGGCGAAAGACCGTGCTGGCTGGGGAGGAATGTTGGTTGAAGCCCCTAGACTGCAGCGCCACAAGAAGAAGGAGAAATAAAAAATTAAAACGAAACCTATACAGTCAGTCCCGTAAGTAGAAATTCCATCCAGTGATCCTGAAAGCCCACTGTCCATGCCCTCTAAGCTTGCATGCTGAATAGCGATATGAAAAAACCCAGCTTCAAACGAATGGAACGTCGTTCTTGAAGAACTAGGTAGTGTCAAAAGAACTGTTCTACTAATTCTGTTTCTTACAACTTCTGCAGAAGTCCTTCGTCGGAAGGTTTGATCTCTTCGCCATTACAACAGTTATGCAGTGACCCCTGAAACATCTTGTTAGAATGCGTATACCTTTCCTGTTGTTTCTTACTGGGGATCAGGTTCTGCTAAGGTTAAAATTAGGCTGCTACAGGCTTAGGCTTCAGGCGCTGAGCTTGTTGAAGGACGGTTGACAATGTCAGCCGATTCTTTGCTTGAGCTTAAGCCAGCCCTCATCTGTCCATCTGGCTCTTTCATGTCTATATATGCCGAGACGTTGAAGGACCTTGCAGAGGACAATTTTGCGACGATAAAGGTATCTAAACTCTCTTATGCAGTCTTCGGTGGTCACCGTGGCGTAGTGGAAGTGCGTCGACCCACACGCCGAAAGTCTAGGTTCGATTCCCTGGCGGAACACTTGGCATTTTTTCACGGCACCACCTGTTTCGGATTGCTTACAACACTCAAAGAGTGCTTATTGTCTATGAAAAGCGTATTTTCGCCTAATTGTCGCCGTTCGGAGACGGCAAGAAACTGTAGGTTCCTTCTACTCGTGAGAGAACAGTTGCACGCACAACACGAGCAGCTGTTGTAGAAGCTAGGCCTTGGATCCTTTGGGCTGTAATACCATTCAATCAGTATTATTATCAAGTCTTCGACATTCAAGCAAAGTAAATGAGATGAGCCTTCAAGGCCTTCAACGCCGCTTGACTGTACATTCCAAAGCACATGTACCAATGATACCCTTTGCAGGCATGGCCGCGATTGGAACACCCGGTGGTGGAGCATTCTAATCCTGATCAAAGGTTGGTAATATTAAGATATTGACTATGGTGTCATATGAAAGTCTAGCCAACCAACAGTTGGTGTTGTGAAGAGGACCATTGTAAGCTGAGTCATTTGACTGCAAGCGTCTTGATTATGCGACTTGACCACAGTCGATTATTTAAACTTCGACTACCTCAAGCTCTTAAAGATCCGACAAACAGCCACTCTTTGTGGATACATCGTCTTCCCGACCATCACTCGTGGGTTCCCATTTGCCCAAAAGTGGCAATACTGCTTGTTAAAGAATCGTTTGGTGGATTATGCTGACCAAACCAATCACGCCCATTTTCATAAAAAAGGATTCTAAAATCTTGACACTTTGCTCAACTGCGTATCTCTCCATGATTGAATTTGTCATACACTGAAGCAAAGAAATTCCAAATGAAGGTGGGCAAAGAACTTGACGTTTAAATGTGCCTATCAATGAACACGTGCATTATGGTGGAACCAGCCTTTCCCACCCTACTTACACGATGTGCTGGTCAGAATCATCTTCACCCTCTAATTCTAGCGATTTCCTCCATTTCCTGCTTGGGTTATATGAAGCCACGGTGCAGATAAGCCGTCAATTGCGGCTGAATTCACATTTAAGCGGCAAACTTGTGGCCAGTTAGAGAAGTGGTCTTAGTTCTGTTAGACACCAGATGCCTCCATTTGGGGAAAATTCTTCAATCTGGAGAAGTTCGTTAGATGTGCTCTCAATCCAAGTCCAATGACAGCACGTTTCAACTCGCCTAGAAGAAGGTGCTACCCTTCCGTGGGAAAGTGCAACTGCAAGATGAATACTCTGCATTCGCTCCACTTAGCAAACTCCCCCCAAAGTATCTGTTAAACAGATAAAATGAACCGCACATCGTCGGGCTCAATAAATCCGCCGGCCAGTTGCAACAATTCCCAATAAATTTGAAACTTTTTTGATTCGCCTACGATTGCTTCTGTCGGAGCAGGGCGCTCCTGCACACCCGCAACAGGCATATCCAATCTCGGCCTCGCGCCATCGTCGGTCTTCTCAGTTGCGTCCGGCAATCCGGGCACGTATTCAATGAATTTGAATTGTTCTCGCATAAATAAGGCATTGCGCACTGCTCACCGGGCACCACTCAAGGTGGGTGTAGTGCGCGAGATCAGGCTCAATGAGACTGCATCGGCAAGTAAGCGCAGTGGCATCTCGCCGCACGATCTCCCTACGTTCGCGATGGAGGTCGGCCAACGATGCGAGGGAGAGGCTGGGACCTACGAATGCCTCGGGGAATCGATTGTGTGCCCCATAAACATGGGCACGTCGTTCATCTGCGCGCTGTGCTCGACGTCAGTCGTCCTTTGCCTCACCTCAACAAGTGGTGCGATGACCACCGCCCGGGGGAATTTGGGCGATGGCTAGACCTCGATTGGCCCATTGCTGTCGCCGACATTGAAGCCCGAGTCGAATGATATTCGATCCGCTCCTTAACGTTGCCTGACACACAAGTCCTTCGTCAGCACGTGCAGTTTATCTCCAGAGCAAAACAATTACCAAGACTCGGTGGCAGCGGGGCGAAGAAGGGCCTGTCTAGATCCCACAATCGAGTGTGCAACTCCAGAAATCCACGGCAGCACGTTCCTCGTTTGTTTCGTCTCATAATTGTGCTCGCCTCGGGATTTTCGGAACAAGGAGCCGCAGCGACTTTAATTAAAACTGCACAAGTGTGCGCTAGTATGACGCCGTTTGGGGGAGGAGCGGGAGGGCTAGGAACAACAGCGTCAACCTGCAGCTGTTGCCAAATCACCGTGCGTTGTCTAATTTCTTCTGCGTCTTACTTCTTTCGGCGGAAACACACATCTCTCTCTCAGTGGGCAACGCAGACGTAAACATAAACACAAACAGAATCCGAACAGGAGCAGAAGAGCGAAGCATCGCAATGCGGGGAGACGTGATGGCAATGTTGACACCTTACGTGTCGGGAATGAAAAATGACGCTTGTAGGTGCAATATGGCACCTACATGTGCTCCGGGGTAGCTTAGCTTTCCCCGGTACAACGGCGGCCGCACAGATTCGCCTGGTAATTAGTGCGACGAATGCGAGACATGAGGTGTTGTTAGGCGTGGCGTGGCGTGGCATGAAGGAAGCATGCTGCTGTCAGCTGAGGAATTATGGAGGGAATTCGAAGAGCGCATCCGAGTGACAGCTCGAGATTTGGTTGCAGTAATTGGACAAATTAATTCGTGTACAACAGTGACGCGCTGCTGCATCATTAAAATAGTTTTCCGTGCGCAGGCATTGCTGCGTGAGTGACCACATGGTGAAAGGCCGGCTGTGGAAAGTGGCATTGACAGGGTGCTCGCATACCTTATCGAGGAGAAAAGAGTTTTTTGAATGGAATTGTACGGATTGTGCTCAATTTTGGAGTTGCGTCTTCGTCTTCGTCTTCGTCTTCGTCTTCGTCTTCGTCTTCGTCTTCGTCTTCGTCTTCGTCTTCGTCTTCGTCTTCGTCTTCGTCTTCGTCTTCGTCTTCGTCTTCATCTTCGTCTTCGTCTTCGTCTTCGTCTTCGTCTTCGTCTTCGTCTTCGTCTTCGTCTTCGTCTTCGTCTTCGTCTTCGTCTTCGTCTTCGTCTTCGTCTTCGTCTTCGTCTTCGTCTTCGTCTTCGTCTTCGTCTTCGTCTTCGTCTTCGTCTTCGTCTTCGTCTTCGTCTTCGTCTTCGTCTTCGTTTTCGTCTTCGTCTTCGTCTTCGTCTTCGTCTTCGTCTTCGTCTTCGTCTTCGTCTTCGTCTTCGTCTTCGTCTTCGTCTTCGTCTTCGTCTTCGTCTTCGTCTTCGTCTTCGTCTTCGTCTTCGTCTTCGTCTTCGTCTTCGTCTTCGTCTTCGTCTTCGTCTTCGTCTTCGTCTTCGTCTTCGTCTTCGTCTTCGTCTTCGTCTTCGTCTTCGTCTTCGTCTTCGTCTTCGTCTTCGTCTTCGTCTTCGTCTTCGTCACCTTATTAGACGTCCTCACAACAGTCACACATGACTCATCACACCTTAGGCTGGTTCCCTATCTATCGGCAATTTCGATTGGATTGACAGATCGCCGCGGACCACATGCCACGTAGTCACACCAGCCGCGGGAGAATGGAAAATGAATCATAGCCCTTGTCGGCCAAAGCGCGACTGTCTAAAAATAAAACCACACTATCTCTCAGCCCTTGTCGATGTCGGAATGACACCCAGTGTCCCCAGTTTGGCTCGCTGGCATCCCAATTCGACACTGGCTGGCAAACTATTTCCACTCGGGAAACTAGTGAGATGTGAATTAAATGAGGCTCCACTAGTGCATTATAATTCGACACTAAATGACGCGGGGATGCATCTGATTAACGCGCGACGCAGGGGGCACGAAGCAAAGGCGCGCGCAAATCCTTCCACTCCGTCCACAAAAAAATCCCTAAATAGACGCACACATTCGGTGGCGACGAGGAGATGGCGGAAGATAATTGGAATCGGTTGCCACTGCTGCTGCCCATGGAACATCCAACGCCCGAAGGCTGCGCTAAGACAATAGAGAACCTAAACACAAAGATGCCCATCACCAGCCGAATGAGGCGGAGGATGGACAGCGTGGCGTAGACAAAGGGTGGCGGTGGCAGCGGCGGCGACGGCGTTGAGATGAAACAAGAAGGTAGCCCGGCTATAAAGCACGGGTCGGTGTTGTTGCTCGGCGTGGTAGCGGAGGATACATGGCATCCCAGTGATGGTGGCGGCGGCGGCGGCATATCCAATGGTGAATTATTTATAATTTCCTTCATTTCGCAAAAATTCTGCGCACTTGCGAAAGTACAATGCCAAGAATACACGAGCAGTGCCATGCATTGGTGTCTATGTGCTGCGCGTACCGGCGGCGCTGGGCAACGAGTGCCGCTGTGTGAGTGTGAGCGTTCGTTTGCAGCTTTGGAATTCGATGCCTCCTAAAAGCCTGACACTTTGGATTTATTGCGCTCCACGGAAAGATACATTTCTAACGTTCTTTGTCGGGATCTCGGGACTCGCTCAGTGCACGCTGGTAATGCACTGACTAATGGAATCTTAATTTAGCCAGCGTTTGGTGATGTAATGATAGCTCCTCTTATACTTCTGCTCATTGTTCTCCATTTAGCCTCCCCACACGCGCTGAACGGAATGTTCGAGTGCGGGGCGGATGGTGGTGCACTGCGGAATTGATGCCAAATTGAAGCGAAGGTTTATGGGTGCATTTAACAAATTGAAAGATACCACACTCAAGGACATTAGGGGCATTAAGTCCACGCTGAAGGCTAAGCAATCGGCTGCGAGTGAGATGTACCCTAGAAGTGCTTGTCTAATGACATAATTGCGTCGATCAAAGTTATGTGCCGACACTTAAGATTGCTGGGTGGATGAATGGGTGGCTATGTGACGGGATGATGATGCCGCGAATGATTCATTTTTCAGCAAGACAAGCAGACTCTGCTGTGGCTTGCGGTGGAGTTGTCGGTGTAGGGGATTGTGGACGCACGGTTCATCCTTTCATGATTCAATTGCATTTTTAAGGGTTGCTTTGACTAAGGATCAATTGCTGGAAACGATGTATTTGGCAGTCTCACCATTCAGTTTACTCTGTAATGTCCTCAGGAAATTTTTCAAAACTTGTCTTTTTTGGTATGCAAAGTTCGAATTTGGCCCAATAGTTCTTATCGAACGCAACGTTTTCTGTAGCAAATTCGGGTTAAGAGACGCCGTCGCTTACTGGCGACAGACGGCGCAGCCTTGAACGGCAAATAAAATGTTCAACCACTCTCTCAAAAACCACTGTGCCCTTTATTACATAAAAATATATATAAAGGGTGTCCCAACAAGAACGCAAGATTAAATTTTAAATAAAACGCAGATATTTAAAAAAAATCGTGATTTCTTTATTATATCGTAAAGTAGACAGTATGAGGTTATGTGTGGAATAACACATGTGTTATTTTTTGTGCAGCGTCCAATTTCCTCTTTTAAGGCTTTAGTCGTCGTCGGCTTATTCGCATAAACCATCGACTTCAAAAAAAAACCCAAAGAAAAAAGTCCAATGGTGTTAAATCTCATTCTGGTCTCCAAAACTCGAAACAACACGACCGGGAAATGACTGATGCACCAATTGAATTATTTCCCTGGCTGTATGAGATGTGGCGCCGTCTTGTTGAAACCACATCCCCTCCACATTAATTTCTTCAATTCTAGGCACGAACAAATTGGTTATCATTTCACGATACCAAACATCAATGACTGTTTGCGCTTGACTTGACTCATTTTCATAAGAAAAAGGTTCAATGATTCCTCCAGCCCAAAATCCACACCACAGAGTGACACGTTAACGATGCATTGGCTTCTCGTGAATCATCCGAGGATTTTCCTCACCCTAAATGCGGCAATTCTGCCTATTGACGAAGCCATTAAGGTGAAAATGGGCCTCGTCACTAAAGATGATTTTATCGGCAAAATCAGCATTTTCATGGTGTCTATCCAATACCCAATTAACGAACTCCCTTCGCTGTGCATGGTCAGCTGGCTTCAGTTCCTGAGTCAATTGAACTTTGTATGCATGCAGATGCAAATCGTTCGTTAAAATTCGCTGCATAGTGGATTTGGAAACACCAATTTGCTGATCTTTGTGTCGAATTGAGGTTGATGGAGTTTGAGCGACATCATCACCTACTGCTGCGATATTTTCGGTCGATCGACCTGGTCGAAGGCGCGTTGTTGTCTTTACATCAGTTACAAACTCAGTTTTAGCAAATTTTTCCATAAATCGCTTTACATTGACTCTTTTGGAGCATAATTGTTACCCCAGATTGATCGCAATTTGCGAACTGTAGCCGCAACACTTTCACCATTTTGGTAAAACAATTTCACAATGAGAATGCGTTGTTCATTCGTGTAGGACTCCATTTTTATTAACCTAATACCTTCTACTAACAAACAATAATCATTGTTCAAATGTCAAACAATGACAACTCGAATGACGCCAAATTTAAATCTTGCGTTCTTGTTGGGACACCCTTTATAAATAGACAGATAGACAAATCATATGTTAGTATGTACAGTTTTTTTGAAAATAAAAGAGTTTCACAAATCCAATATCAAAATAACAGCTTACTGAAAAAAAGCAAAGCTAAACAAAGGGTGGTCCAGCCACCTTTCACTTTCACATTAACAGCTCAATTCCTGCCGAGTTTAAAGTTATTTAAATGATTCTTAGTGGTCGTCGTGGCGCAGTGGGCAAGTGCGTCGACTGACACGCAAACCCTCGCATATTTTCACGGCACCACCTCTTTGGAGTTGCTGACAACACTCAAAGAGTATCAATTGTCTATGAAAAGCTTTTCAAATCCCGCAGTTCGGAGTCGGCAAAAAACTGTAAGTCCCTTCAACTCGTGAAAGAAGAGTAGCACGCATTATTATTAACTTAGTAATTGGGCATTTCACTCATAAATGGCTTTAGTTGAATTTTAAGGTTTGGTGCCGTAAACAAAATGTCAAACACATTTTGTTATTTGATAGTTGGTACTTCAACTGTCAATCAGTAAATTTTTTTGATCGGTTGTGTAGTTTTTGGTTGGTGTCTGTTCAAAAATGAAAATCAAAACGAACATTTTTGTCAAATTTTGCTTTTTTATTTCCGAAAAGGAAAAAAACTCCTAGCAAGCTCAAAATAAGTTATGTGCTTTTTTTGGTAACGAAGCTTTGAAAGTGTAAAATTTGTTTTGCTAAATTTCATTCTGGTGAATTTTCCTCAAAGATGAAAAACGCTGTGGACGTCCAGTTGAAGTTGATGACTACCAAATTAAAGCAATAATCGACTCGGATCGTCACAGTACAACACGTTAGACTGCAGAGAAGATTTATGTATAATATATGTACATGTATTGAAAATCGCTTAAGTCTTAATCTACGGGTTCCTCATGAACTGAAATCCTTTAACATTATGAAATGATAAATTTTCAAAACGATTGATAACTGGTGATGAAAAATGGGATGTTTAAAACAATGTCAATCGGAAGGGATGGTGGAGCAATCCAGGTGAACAAGCTCAAACAACATCAAAAGCTGATACTCATCAAAAGAAAGCTATGTTATCAATGTTATCAGTTTGATGGGATTACAAAGGAAGTATCTACTTTGAATTTTGCCACCCAACCGAATGATAATTTAAAATGTCTGCATAGAAAAACTGAAGAAATTGAACAAGCAGCTGAAGAAAAGCGGCTTGAATTGAAAAAATTAAGAGGTGTTGTATTCCATCATGCGAATGCAAGGCCACACACATTTTTGTTCACTCGGCAAAAATAATTGGAGCTTGGTTGGAAAGTTTGGCTACATCCACCACATAGTCCTGACCTTGAACCAGCTGATGTCTTATTATTTCCTTTTTTGCAGAACTCCTTGAATGGTAAAAATTTCAATAATGATGGTGATGTCAAATCGTACCTGATTCAATTTTCTCCTGATATAAAACAGAAGTTTTATGAACGTGGAATTATGATGCTGCCTGAAAGATGGCATATATTGCAGAACAAATTTATTTCGTTAAAATTGTTTTTTATTTTTTAAAAAAATCGATCTTAGTTCTGCTTCTTGTAGCGCCACATTCCGCGGTAAACCTGGTCCTTAACCAACATGCCTCTCCAGCTAGCACGATTTTTCGCTAGCTGCCTCCAGTTGCGCACTTCAAGTTCGTTGAGGTCCTTCTCCACATGTGTGCGCCACCGTAGCGTAGGCCGTCCTCTGTTGCGTTGTCCGACTTTTTGGGCCGGAGCAGTGGTGTCCATGCGCTCTACATGGCCTAGCCATCTTAAGCGTTGTATCCGACGGCGCTTGCCTAGGCTCATGTGGCTGTACAGCCCATAGAGTTCGTCGTTAAATTTTTTTCTCCAGATACCATCAACGCAAACAGGACCAAAAATCGCACGCAAAACGTTTCGTCCTCATTCGCTTTAAGAAGCGTCTAGGTTTCCGCGCCACAGAGTAGGACTGGGATGATCAAGCTGTTGTACAAAACCAGTTTAGTCCTTCTAGAGAGGGCTTTATTACTCAATTGCCTCTTGAACCCAAAGAAACAGCGATTGGCACGAGTGATTCTGCGTTTGATTGGGGGGCATGGGCCTGTCCACACAAAGTTACGTTGTTGATCGCATTGAACATGGCGAGCTGCCAACACTGTCCTCGGTAGTGCACAGGCCTCGCGGCGCCTTCCGGATAACCATCACAACACCCGTTGTGTGACCCAATGAACCCAGCGAACCAATGTATGCAGCAAACCCCGCTGGCCGAGGGTAAATAATAGGCGTGGCCTACCAGTGTGTGGGTTGTGCGTGACGTTAGGTTGCTCATCACGTAAAAATATAAAGTTCAGAAAACCGACATGCCTCGTATAAGGACGAATAAACCACAGAATTACTTAGTTGCCAACCCTAGGTTATATTTGAACGGCATACCACTGAAATTTGTCAGTTTTAAGTGAAAAAGTTTTGTTCCATCACGAGTCAATAAAAAAAGCGACGCAACCTCGGAGCACTCATTTCAATGCATTTCCATGCATAGAATTCAACTATTCCCGCAAAAGAGTTTGAACCCCATGAGGGAAGTTGGATTGGCTTTGCTCGAGTTGGCTTCACCGACCATGTAATTTACACTGAAAAAAAAATAAAACAAGACCTCCTGGCACACCACTGGCATCACCCAACGCATGCCACCATTGCCGGGGACAACGCCATCAACGGGCAATCCGTCGTATACTCACTTTTACCCCAATCTGACAGTTCAGCACATTTAGCTGATAACGGACTCGTTCAACAAGCCCCAGCTTCCAGCGATGATTAATTGAAATGATTTTCATTATGAAAGCCACTCCGGCAACAAATCGTCGCGACTCATTGGGACGCTCCGCCGCCGTGCCGCCTGGTGACACGCGATCAACGAAAACGAAAGAAAAAAAATGCACCAAGCCAGCAAGGCGGCCAGCAAGCCAGACAACCAACCGACCGTTGACACCGACACCGTCAGACACTCGCTCGCTATTAGCCGATAAATTAATCGTATTCCACACTCACGCGTGTCGGTCTGCGTCGCGGGCCGATAGTAGGAGTACTTAACACCATGGTGACACCAACGCACTCGCACTGCAACGACCGAGGCGGGTGGCGGGCGGCAGGCAGCGGCGGCGGTATGCCGAGCGCAAAACCGACCAAACTGAACGAAATAATCTGTCAAGATCGCATAAATAACGAACCTAATGGCGAACGACATTGCCTGCACTCGTGGATATTTCCCCGGTCCGGAGGAAGGTGTCAGCCGGGGACACCTTCTTGCCGCCACCACCACCGCTAGCCGCAGCACCAGTACCAGCACCGCCACCGCGGACAAATGGCCAATAAATTATGAAATCGCTGGATAATGCCGTGGCCAGTGTGGGATACTGGCAATAGAACCGATGACGAGATAATCGAAGGGACGCGCTTGAACAGCGCCCGAGCATTGCGCCCTAAGCCCGCCACGTCCAACGTATGACTTAATAATACAGTCTCCGTGTTCCGGTGCATCTCGGTGAATTACGAGTGTGTCGCTGGAGAGAGAGAGAGCCGGAAAGCACCTTGCAGCCAGTTGACATCGCAAGCGGAGGGGGATGGGGGACGCGTTCGCTGTGCACATGCGAAAGCCGGTGGTTGCAGCAAACGTTCCCATAAATAATCCCATTGACAGCACAGGTCGGGCGAGCAGGTACTTCTGGCGAGCAGCGCACCACAAAGGGTTATGCGGTTTCCTGCACACCTTTTCGAGTGTGGCAACAAATTCGAATTTAAATTGCAAACCGACCGAAAAAAGAGTCGTGCTGGACTGCCGCCAGGACTGGGCACTTGTTGGACAAGTAAGATCTATCGTTGTGGGTGCGGGTGGTGCTTTGCGAGCGGCGACACTAAATTAGCACAGGTGGTGGAAGCACAGCACGCTGCCAATTCACTGCCAACATCTGGAGGTCTCGGTTGATGAGCTTAAGATGCTCCCTCCAACAGCCCCTCCCTCCTAATTGAGATTGCTCCATCTGCATGTCTCACCATCCTCCTCACCGACGGCATACGGTGCAAATCGTGTTTTCATCGCGAACGTCCGCTGGCCTTCCCGTCTACAACGACGCTGCTGTTGTGGGGTGTTGACATCTCCTCCCGGACCGCAGAGAGGCGGACAAATTCTCAGCCTGTCAGACAGAATTATGACATGTCTAGCAATTAGATTAATTTCGCCGAGCACATACGAGTCACACAGTCTGGGTGGGTTGCTGGTTCACTTGGACGGATTCTGAGATTTGTGTACCGCATGATGCCTCTGGCAGTGATCCCACAGCGGTCGCCTTTAAATTTAACCATCGAATGTGAGCCAAACTCCTTCGGCTTGGTGTGGGATGACGACGACAACGACGACGACGACGCGACATCCACAAACTGCGCTGCGACACTTCGATTTGGGGCGGAGAAGGGGACCACGGACCGGGTAGGCCTAATTAATGAGTTCAATTTTAATGTCGCAGTGTTCATTTGCGAATCGAATTTATAACGGTAATTACTAAGGACTCCGCAATATGGACAAATAAATCAACGTTCGCCTATGATATGTGCGCGTTTCGCAAGCATTCGTTGGATTTATGTGCGATGCCGATGTTCAAGCGGAATTTATGCCAGCGGGTGGTGATCTGTTTATGTGCGAAGTGTGACGTGGTGAGGGGGTGGGTGCTGATGAGGGCACCCACACACGGAGGTGTGGATTTTTGGATTTCACAACCATGGTTCTGGTGGCCAGTTGCAGAATATTTGTCCTTTCCCACTTAAACTTACCTCTAAGCCCAAGTTGAGAGGGGCAGCAGTTGATATCCACTTTGACTGTTTCAAGCAAGGCAGACCAATATTTTGTTTTGCTGGAGGAGCCTATTTATAGCTTCAACCAGCATCCTGCTTCGCACATAAATTGATCACAGTGCAAATAGTTGCATAAATCGCTGCCAATATAGCTTTTCTGACACCAGCCAAATGCATGGAGTCGTGCCAGAGGTTGTGCTTGTGGAGCAGTCTGGCGTACATCATGCATGCCCACCTTGTGACACCGCACACGATTGAAGGTGACACACCACTTGAGTGACTCTAAATCGATGTTGAACTTCTCTCGCAAATCGTCACATTCTCCCTGAAATTGAATTCGGAAAGTCCTTGATCTGGTTTTGCACTGAATCCGAGTCCAAATGGAGGCAGCCATTAAAACCGAAACTAA
Source organism: Eristalinus sepulchralis (assembly GCA_944738645.1). Lineage (NCBI taxonomy): Eukaryota > Metazoa > Arthropoda > Insecta > Diptera > Syrphidae > Eristalinus > Eristalinus sepulchralis. The sequence continues at coordinate 29,394,858 of OX122885.1, read as the reverse complement.
AACTTGTGCTTGCACTCGGAGTCAAAAGTAACCGCTGAACTCCATTAAAATCACCCAGACCAGGCCTATCACGGTGACTCCACATGAAATAGAAAAGACATTACCACCCCCTCCCCCTCCCCCGTGGTTCCAACAATAGGGACAGGGGACTCAGAACTGCCGGCACATACGTGCCTCAATATAAATCAATTTTACCCCAACAAATAACCTTCTCTGCATGCGAGAGTGGAGGAGATATGGGATTGCCTTGGCAAATATCGCACACGTCCTGGCGCTGGCCGGCTAACCGGCTGACTTGTGCCCCCCCCCAGACGGAAGGGGGTGTGGGAATTTTCTGTCTTACTTGGCAATTGCAGGGAATATAAGTCATCCCCACATCCGGTTACGGTTGAAATGGCTTACAACACGTTTTACGAGAACGATGCTCGTACTCGCATGTTTCTTGGAACTTCCTTTACCCTGTGTGTGTGTGTGTAGTCCTAAAAGGATACGTCTTCCATGAACTTTTTCCCTGCACGAAATGGATTCACAATACGTTTGTCTCTTAGAGTTTTTTTTTATGGCAGACGAGGGTGGCGAACTCCATGGATGAAAGTGCGACGGCGGCAGTGTCCGGGTCTGCAGACTGTCGCATGGAGGGCTGTTGGGATGACTCTGTTGCAAATTGAATTCTGATCATTTTTATGCACTGCTATGGTGGGGAATTTAATTGCAATGAATAGTGGACGAGGACTTAGGTGAAAATTAGCCGAGGCGACAAGATTTTCGGTCTAAGGAGATTTTAAGCTTTCTCTGTGATTTTTCTGTTTTTCTTTAAAGAGGGCGACAAAGAAATTTGATTTCTATGAGATTCCTTGGTCTGTGGCATAATGCATTTGCCCGCAAGTGAGATTGCTGAAAAAAGGACATCTCCTTCCCGAAATATAAAGCAAGTCTCAAGACAAGACTAGGGCTGATATGATTCCCAAGCACTTTGTGTTTGGTTAGGGGTGGCGGCTGCGCTTCACATAGGCGGTATAGGTTCATTGTGAATAAGCATTAAGCAAACGTAAGTATTAGAGTTGGCTCTTCAATGTCGGTAACGAACTCTACGAGGCATTCAATGTCAACAAAGGTCTTAGACAAGCGAAGTGCTGTCATGTGACTCCTTCAACATCATTCTTGAGAAGATCGCGAACTCACAAGTCAACAACAGAAGCACGACCTTTCAAAAGTCTGTTCAACTGCTAGCTTAAGCCGACGACACTAACGTGATTAGAGGAACACAGCGAGCTGTTAATGAAGCGTTTGCTGGGATTGAAGCAGAAGCGGCTGAATGTGCTTAATGAGGGCAAGACGCAGTACATGCTGTCATCAAGGAAGGACACACAACACCGACGTCTCTGGCAGAGCATCGCACTAGGCAGTAGGCACTTCGAGGTAGTCAAGAACTTGGTCTACCTCAGTTCCCTGGTAAATAGAGATAACAACGTCAGTCAACCCTCCAGACGGTTAGTCTGCAATTCTGCAGATCATGCAAGCGCCTGGGCACAACACAACTCATAAGCTTTTTCTCTCCAACACTGCATCAGGTATTGGTAGGCACGTGTTGACTGAGGACTTAAGGGGTAAGGTGAGGAGGGGTGTGAGATGGAACTGGCGCTCCATTCGTCATACATGCTGATGCTGAAATAAAGGTGAATGTGAACAAGTCCGAAGTAATGATCATTTCCAATGCACTCATGGAGTCCCATTGAAACAGGGGGAGCAGCTTAAGTGTTTTTGGGTCTTTTTCACGACTGATGGGTGAGCCTGATATTAGGATTAGCCAAGCTGGGTCAATATTGAAGCGGCTTGGAAAATCAGAAAGAAGGGAGGCCAGCCCGACTATGGCCCGATTTTTACATCGGTTTTCGCTCCAACTCAAACCTATGGTCATGAAATTTGACCTAAGGGATGCTTTTTAGTGAAACATGCGAGTTAACGAAAATGATGAAGATGATGACAAAATTTGTGTGTTAAATTTAGGTTCCGTCAAGAGGGTGAGAAGTGTGGTCAGACATCCTTAAAATACACAGCAAAGATGTAAAATCGGTTCGTGACGAGAAACCTCCCGACCATTGTATGCAAATGGTGGTCCATCCGATCTGCACGATTAAGGCCTCTGTAAGATCCATTTAGAGTCGTTTCATCCGTTCTTTTCTTGCAAGAATCCTCCCATCGCCACCATACAGTTTTAACATTGCTTCGTTGAAAAAGATTACATTGTTCCACATGTCGTGGATGTGTGTGAGTGTGTGTCAGGCCTGCAACCTATAAAGGGTCCGAGCCAGACCTTTAGCTGCCTTCCATTCTCGACGGTCACGAGCATAATGCTTCCAGTTCTCTAGCTTCCGCAATTATTTGGTCTCTCTTCCGGAGGGTCGACCATCCTCTCCTTCTCGAACCCGGAGGCTGGGATTCGAAGACCCTCTTAACTGGAGTGCTGTTGTCCATTTGCTCGATGTACTTGAGCCACTGTTGTCCACGTCTTTTTGCCTTTTGAACGACATCCACATTTTGCTACACCACATAGAGTCCGCAGTTGTGCCTACTCCTCCATTCGCCTTCCCCCGAGATAGGACAGGATTAAAATGGAAAGGAAACATGAATAATTAATTCATCAACTCTACACACACTCACCAATAAACCAATTTTTCAATTTGCCACTGGTCAGCAAAAGCCATTGCCATTTAACAAACTCCCGTTCATATTTTTGCAATACCCTGATTCAGCAATTTATCAAGGACGTGTTGCACATCCTCGAGTTCCCCGGAGGACGCTCTCAAATCACTTATCAACCCACAATCTACATCCGAAACCAAATAAATACCTCATCCGGACCATCTTGAACTCCCGCCTATCCCCAAACTCCCCGCACCACCGCACCAAGCATCTGCATTTGAGGTGACGGGGCCAAAGAAAAATTCAATCCAAATCCAGCTCCATTTTCAAGAAAATTCACAAAAGGAAGCGACAAATATGCTGATTCCATATGACAGAGTGCCAGTGCGGGCCAACCCTCGCCCACAACACCGCCTGTAACTGCAGCATGCGGGTGCAATGCAGCACACACATATCTCCTGCAGAAATCGCTTAAACAACTCCCCGCACAGCATCCTGTGCGGAGCAGCCGGTGGAAGTGGCCGTCTCCTTGCTATGAATAACTCAGCAGAACCTCCGGCATGGTTGTGCATTTTAAGCTCTGCGGATGGCTGCGCCGGGAGCCAGCCGAAGGGAGCCATTCGTGTAGAAGATGCTTTGGGGAATCCTCTAAGTCACCACAAAGTGCATATCCTTTTGCGGTGTATTCTCGTTGTCTTCCCTCCCCCCACCTATTCAGAATGGTGCTAGCGTGGCAAGGGTAACAATGTCAGTTGTGATGTTTGTGGCTTTTGGGGTTGGGGGTTGGTTGAGACATATTTTGCAAATTTATTGCACATGAATTCCGTGGCGTTAGCGACGCCCAACCCGCGGGGTTCTGTGTCAAAAGGGGCGTTGGTCGGGGGCAAATTGTGGTTGAACTGTTGGCAGCTTGGGTTCGTGTCACCACACCGTAGCCAAGCCAACGACGCTAACGGCGAGGGATGTGCATGGGATGAATGTAAAATGCTAGAAACCATTTGTTAAACGTATTTTATTCAGTTAGTCAGGGTTTGCAAATGGAATTGAGATTATGTGCGGCTGGGGGGTGAATTAAGGCGGCGGCTCTTGTGATTGAATTAGTTGCCACTTGGGGCACATCTTACACGGCATTGATGGGGGTGGGGTGGTTGATTGGAAGTTAGAAATCACGAGCGTAAGTACTTTCAATTGCTGGACGTTTTACAGAAAGCATAGGATGCAAGAATAGACGAGCGCTATGAGGGAAATTTCACCAAGGACCAAGACGAGGAGGTCAAAGGAAACTCATATAAGACAGTTGAAGTCAATGGTGGTAGATGCTTTAGGAACGATTAGGTTAAAACGGTGAGTTTCGGAAGTAGGTATCGGCAAGTAGGACTCCTTTGGGCAAGTGGAGTACTGGAACCACTAAGACCTTTCTCTAAAGCTGCTGAGTGACATAAGGCGATCTAGTAATAGCACTCATCGTGTGCACTGTTTAGTAGGTGTTTGATTGCAGCAAAGACTATAGAAACGCACTATAGAGTGCATTTCCACATCTCATCTCATCTCATCTTCTTTAACCCGCATTTTCTACTAAACGGGTAGAGGGCGTAATGCACGCAGGAAAGCCCTCCAGGCCGCTCGTTCCTCTGGCATCGACTGTAACCAACTAGCAGCTATTTCCAAGCCGAACCAGTCGAGTTTATGGATTTGATCCAATCACCTCGTACTGGTTCTGTCGAGAGGTCAAATACCTGATGGAATTGCATTTAAGGCACGCCGCGAAAGCAGTGATGAAGGGGACATTCGTACCAAGTGACCAAGCCAACGAAATAAAGTCCTTTTCGTCCGAAGAAGTAGCAGCTCCACATTGAGTTCTTCCGCCGATTCTCAGCCTATCACGGTGTGTAACTTCCGCAACGGTACGGAGAAATCTCATCTCGGCAGCTCGTATTCGCGATCTTATTCTTTCAGTCATTACCCAAATTTCATAACCATTGGTGTGAGTTGGGACAAACACTGAGTTAAAAACCGAAAACTTGGTTTTGGCATCAAGCTCGGCCTTCCCCATTACTAATCTTCCAATCTGCTTCAAAATTGATTCTGACCGGGCCAATCCTACAACAAAGCTCAGTGCTGCTCCTCCTATCACTCGTGAAAAAGACCTCAAGAGACAGGACTCCGCTAAAATGTAGAGTGCATTTGACAGGCGTTTTGGAAATGACCATTACTTTGGAGTTGTCCACGCTCAAAGTCATTCCAGCATCTGTACATTCGGCCACAAACATAACAAGCACACGCTGGAGTTCTGGGAGAATGTGAGGACAACTAAGTCATCCTTGAAAAGCGATGATTTACCCTCAGCTCTCCTAATGTGAATCATTCCTCACCGTGGCTACGCTGCAACATCCAGTCCATATTCACATATAATGGAAAGGAGAGGTGATAAGATGTACCCCTGGCGAAGCACAACGCCCACGATGAAAGGTGTTGATTTGCTACAGTTTCCTCGAACACAACTACAACAGTTGGTGTAAAGAGATTGAATTGCACTTACTAGGTGATTTCGTAGTACTGTAGAAAACTCCAGAGATTACCTCGAGGGACGCGGTCATATGTCCTTTCTAAAACAACTGTAGATCGGTTGAGTACACTCCCAAGCCTCCTCAAGTATCATTCTCAGAGAGAAAAGCTAGTTGGTTGTACTTCTGCCGGGACGAAAGCCGCACTGTTCATCTCCCAATATAGGTTCACCCATAGCTCTAGAACGGGTCTCCAACACCTTAGCATAGATCCTATCGGGGAGACTTAAAAGAGATGTTCCCCTGTAATTGGAGCCCTCGTAACCCCCTTTTTGAAAAGAGGAACAATCACTCCAGTCTGTCAATCGCCCCTTGTCTTGCCCCATTCCCAGGCCACCTTAATGACACGACAGAGCGACAAGACTCCCTCTTTATTCTTGGCTTTAAGCATTTCGGTCCAGATTTTCTTACAGAAATAAGATTCGTTCACTTAACAGTTCCCTTTGAAGGGGAGTAGTGAAAGACGGACGGATAAGGAGTTGGACTGCAGCTAGGATATCGTTGCACACATCTTCCTTAGATATACATTTATTCCTTAGTCAAGATTTTTTTTTGTTTCGATCATCGCCTTGTGTAGAAATTCAAATATTTGAGTGAGCCTGTCCATGCTGTTGAGGCGCTTTTAAGAGACACATGTAATAAGAAAATAACATAAATTGTATACAATAGAAGCTACAATAAAGATAAGGATAAAAAGAAAAAGAAAAAAAAAAAAAAAAAAAAAAAAAAAAAAAAAAAAACATTTTCAGTATTGCCAAAAATTTGAATGAGGTTGAGTCATGAAAAAATTCACGATGAACGTTGACAGTACAGGAATGGAACCTAGGCCCACTGGCATGTGACGCACGCTACTGCACGCGGTGGCGGACACAATACAGAAGATGAACTCCTTAGAATAATCGAAGCCTCGTCCATTTTCAGTCCACATAGAAAATTGTACAGCGGCTCTCCAACAACGTGCGTTTTTTAACAGATTCACTCAAAGCGGGTCTGTTCGCGTACAAGCGCTAATTGGCTAATCTTAGGGAGCGGAAACAGCTGATGTTGACAGGAATGAAAAGCTGTCAAAAAGGGTGGAAATAGAAAATATAAGGAGATCGAGTCATTTTCTGTGCGATGGGCGCCGTGTTTCTTAGCGTATCCATGAGACCACTTCAGTGCAGAGTTTCATGCGATTGAAATGCAATCCGGGGGAGTTTTTGCCTTTCACTCACAGGCCTAGCAACAGGATGAAGGAGTGCTTAGATAAAGTCGAAGACTATTCATCGACCGGAAAGGTGACCGGAGTCCTACATGGACTACTTGGAGAAGGTCAAGACGGTTTAAGGCTTATAGAATGCCGAGCAGAACTGACACCCAATTTTAAGGGATGGCGGCAAAGGATTAGATTGCTGGGCATGGTGTAGAAATCTACCATACATCTTTACAGAGTCTTTGTGGCGTGGAATGTTTCTGAAAATCGCTGCTTGATAAGGTGGACAACCGCAACTGACCTGTTCAAGTCCATTTTTCTCTTCAGACCATTTTTTTTTCAAGCAGATGCCCTTATGCCTTCATCTTCAAAATGTGGCAATATCCACTGACTCCTTCACTCTTGAAAAATGACGGTTGCTTGCAAGTTGAGAAACATCTAATTGCCTGCAATCCCTCTCCATACAACCTGTTCACTGCACAACTGATATCTTCTTCCGACACAGACAGATGCGCCCTTAACTTCCATCCATCACAGTCCAACTCCTCCTTCCAAAATGACACCACAGCAGAGAGTTACAGTCTCTGTCTCTACGGAAAATAACTTAAGAGCCTACCGTCGGTTCGCTGCATCCGAAATCGTCTCGCCAATCATCCATCTCAAGGTCCGCCACCATCTCAGACTCAGTCTCCTCAAGTTACAACGTGAATGCGACCCACGCCACAGTGAAAGTTGATCCCCATCAGTGGTTTGGCATCTCTGCAATGACGGAAACTTGTCCGCCTCGCCTTCACTCAAGGGTGCTTAACGACAGAACACAACTTAGTGCAGGCTCCCCATTAAATGGAAAAAAAAATCTGTCCCCAGACCTGACCACACTAATACGCCAATTAACGAAAAACATTAAAATCCCCACGGAGAGACCACAAAAAATGAAGTTAAAGACCCCAGAGCGCATGAGCACACGGGCAGAACCAAACCGGGCGCAGTTACCATCCAACCCACGCACAGTGGGTGACAATTAGCTACCTGCACAGAGACGCTTCCCGATCCCGCTCCTGGCCGACCACACCGCAGCATCGCAATATCACACGGGGACTATCATCACGATCATCACATCATGACCAATCTCATCAGGGTTGCGCCGCCGCCGACGAGAGGCCCATAAAAGGCCAACACACCGGGCGGGGGAAAGGGTCCTGCACTGAGAAATGCGACACAATTAACACAAATGCTTTATGGAGGTCCTTTCCCCACTAAAGATGCTTATCGCTCGCATCTCGTGGTGGAGGAGTAGTAGGATGACCATTGCGACGACAGCAATGTGACTCCGCGCCCGCGAGCCTGCTATGGAATCTCATAAAAATTTGTTAAAATTCACTCGACAACATATTCCTGGGAAAAGGGAATCTCCTCCAAATCGTTCTCGGCTCATCGCGGCTCCAGCGACGCGGTGACAGCAACAGAAACAGCAACAGCAACAGTATCAGCATCACCAGCAGCAGACGGACGACGACGACGACGATGGCGACGGCCAACACGACGAAAATGAAGACGATGGCGATTCCGATGATGATGACGACGACGACCACGACGGTGGCGACAGTATCAGCAAGATAGCAGCCACTAACATCGGCAATAGCGCGGCAGCCCAAACCAGCGGCGCTACATGGTCATGTATTCTCGAAATGAGTTATAAATTTTATCCGATGATGGGACTTATGATATCTTCTTACATGCTCCTCCGAACCGCGGCGACGGCGGCAGCGGCGGCGGTGGTGGTGGTGGTGGTGTTGCGACTGCTGCTGCCTGGTGACCAGCAATCTGACCACTTGCCACCATTCTCTTCACTCGCTGGTCGCCGTTAATGCCGCCCCCCGCGTTCGTGAGGACGCAGTTCTGGTTACTGTTTCTGCTGCCGTCTGAAGCTGGGCTGCTCTTCGAGAAGAATTATCGCCATTCGAGCCTTCGGCGAGCCCTGGCACGGGAGGCGGAGCGGAGTGTGCGAGCGCGTATCCGGTTCGCTTTACAGATTTTTATTATAATTGCTCCCACGACTTTCTGGGAATGAGCCAGGACCGAGAGACGCAAATGAGCATGTGCAGGCGTATAAATCTTAGCCCTGCAGGGACACACACCGGACAGCCGCCGAGACAGCATAGCACGGCACACCACAGCAAGCCTCGGGGAGGACCTAAATTTGTCCAAGCGCTGAAACACAAAAATTAGAGACAACTACGGCTTTTGATTAATTGACGACATTTAATTACGACGACGAAACATTTATGTTGTCGCTTTATCTGAGCCAATTTATCTCGTGCGGATGACGATTATCCGCATGTGCTCCTCCTTCCGTCGCCGTGGTGCGCGGCCGGCTCTTGTGGTTTCTGTGGTCGCGCCTGATCATCGCCGGCCCTTGGTCGGGGCGATAAGCAATCTGTACCGAGGGGAGGATTATCGCTGAATGATAATGTGCGTTTGGTGGACAGGATAACGCAGCGGACGATATGTTCGTAAATTAGTCAGGCGAGTGCAAGTTGTCATCCCACGAAGAGTGTTGCCGGTTCATTAACTTTATTTTGTTTGCAGAATTTTTTTCACTGCGTTAACGCTTGCAGAGACTGCGTATACTTCTTACGCAGGCTATACGTGGCTAACCTCTCTCGAACTGCGGGTCGATATAGGACACGTCTGCAACAAGGTGACAATTAGGTGAGTTCCAGGGAAGGAACCAAGTTTGGTGCGGACTTGCTCGACGAGGTTTTCGCTCGGATTCTGGTAACTGGGAGGATTTCTTTGGAAGTTCCCTTGTATCGTGTGCAGGAATGGGGGTCCCGTTCGAGGAAGCAAAGACGCGGGAAGACGGTTGCTTGCTGAAACATACATTCGTTGGATTGCGAAACAGCATACTAGACCAAATAGCCGGAGGGCAGTTGGCAGCAATGGTTTCTCTTAATTCTTATCATCGACAGTAGCCCATTCTTGTACCGGGAGCTGTTCAGCCGAACTTTCGATCGCTTGCCTTGAAGCACATTCTTGGACGCAGCGGCAATCCGTGCTCTCGTAAGGGAGTATGGCATTTTCATGTTTCGGGTCATCAACGGGGTGCTTTAAGACTGGCGACCCTGTCAAAAACAAAAAAGAAAATAATGAAGGAACTAGCTTCATGAAGAGATTCTCGGTCATTACGCAGGAAAATTTATTCGGCTGACGGAGTGATTGATTGCTTACCTAGCAGCCCGAATACCCATCACGGTTCAAAGCCGTAACTTAAGCTCTTGCTGAATTTAAGGATGCTGTTTTCAGATGACAACGTTCAACTCTTAAGGAATGCTTGCCTAACAGCCCACTAACCTATCATGGGACCGAGCCTTAGCCTATGCTGCATTCCGTTCTTCAGAGTCCTTAGCCTGCTGCTTTCAGACGGTGACACCAATCTCCTAACATACTCGATTATTTGGTCTTAATAGAAGAGGTTCGATCGTCATCTCCAACTTGAAACTGGACTCTAGAATAGAAGCTCGATGGGGCTGCGTTGATGTAATCAAATGTAGTTAGCCTTCCCGACCGCATCCAGATCTTGGGGTACATCCCGTAGAATCCGCTTTTGTGTCGCCCTTATGCACCTTTCTTATAGAGATGGAGATTTGTTTGAGTGAGTACACAGAGTTCGCATTTCTTGAAACAGACGTCGGCTCGGTAAACTTGTAAACTCAAATACACCCTGAGGGCATACGAGGAACCTTTGCCTTCGCTGCCTTAAAACGGAGCTCGAAGGAGGTCAATGTTAATTTAATGTGCGAAAGTGCCCGAGCCCGAGCCGGAGTTTCTCTGAGAGACGTGCCAACAAGATTCATTAACCCCCTCCAGTGACAGGCGGTTTATGGATATGGAGGTCATTTCTAAACTGAGGCCTACAAACCGTGATCCATCAGACGTCATTGAAAATAAGAACTAAAAGCGCAACATTTTCACATTCATCTCCTTTCACTCACTCCGGCACCCACACGACATACATGCAACAAATTCACAGTTCATTCTAAGACCCGGCTAACAAATCACCTCATTCACCGAACCTCAACGCAGCTCAGCACTTAACGGGAACGCACCCTTGAAACTGAGACTGAGTCTTGGCTGCCTCCTTCCCCATCAATCGTGAACTGTTTTCAACTCCAATCTCCTGCGCTTGTTGCTCCTCCCCCACACCGACGCCGTCCCTTCACTGCGTCACATAATTCTTCAGTCAATTTCCTGTCAAGCACGTTGATTAGCGTGAAATTATTCATTACACCCTTTATGTGACACTGTCACATGACTGCCATCGCACGGAGCACCCAGTGTACCCACAACTCAATCTGATGGAGTAGCATAGATGATGGATTTGTGGGCGCCGGTGGTTGGGAGGGGAGAGGACGGCGCGACTAACGACACGGCTCGTCTTGCCAAGGAGTAGAACACGCCACAAGTTATTCATTGTCGCGTACGCCCACAATGGCCGTGGAGTCGTCTTAATGGACCATGAAAGGCTTCATAATTTTAGGTTTGCATGAGATTTTCAGTTTGCCTCGATGACAAATTACGTCTTCAAGCGTGTTCGACCGGGCAGAGTTTGTTGCACCTTCCACCCACGGTGCTGCTGCAGCACATGACAGGTATGCAAAATGCGGAGCCGGTGCGAATGCGAACGCGAGAATGAGTGCGGGGCGCAGGGTGTCCCGCATGCTGGTTGGAGGTGGCTAAATTATGCCGTAATTGTCGTGCAGTTTCTATTTACTTAGGATGCATCAATGGCACGTTCTGGTGACGGGGTGCTCAATGACTGCGATGAATGAGCCGAGCGACACTTCTAAGGTGATCTTGTCTGTTGGGCTTGCAGTGGATGGAGGTTGGTTAGTTATGCCCGACTACCCACCGTTCTACTCCACGATTCTAACACACGTTAGCTTCCAACATTTATTTGTATTTTAGCAGGCTTTTATACCAGCCTGGGGACCATTGGAGGTCTCTGGATATATGACTTCCAACAGTCCCCAGGCTGGTTTATCATCTCACACTGACCCTTGTTCGTCGTATGGCAGCGTCAAAAAGACAAAACTTCTTTCATAACCTACGAAGGACACAACTGACACAGATCTATGGCAAGAGCCGAGGTAGATTCAAAACAAAAAAAACGTAAAGCGGGGGCGCTCCTCCCTCCGAAACGCACAATTCACAAATCACCACCTTCCGCAGGACTGCAGTCGTTAAGCAACAACAAATCTAAACGCAAATAAACACATAAATATTTTATTTTATTGTTATGAAACGTAGCGAGACATAAGTCATTTTGTCATAAGTGCACCGCTGCTCGTAAATATGCCGCCTGTCCGAATGCGTGCGCGGCGCAACCACTATCAGCGGAATACCGCAGCCGTACGGGCGACGTACGGGCACCGTAGCCGTCGTGTCGTAGTCGATGGCGAGGACAAGCAACGGCCTTTCCATTGGCGTGGCAAGTGTGCAGTTCCCTTCCCAGTTGCACGTTGCACGTCGTCATCGTCCGCGTCTGCGCCTGCATCGATGCAACTGACTGTATCTGTGTACGTAGTGAGAGACGCGAGATAAAGTGCCAACCAACAAGTGCACATAAAAGCAAATTTATTCATCTATTGTGCTCCGTGTAGCCTGGCGTCCAGGTTTTGCGTGCTGAAATGAATCTGGCCAGCGACTGGTTGCGGTGGTGGTAAGAACAGCGCCAAACCTTACACCAGCCAGCCAGCATCAGCCTTGAGCATTGAAGTGATATCGCAGAGTGGACACATGCGCGCATGCCGCTACGGATGCCATTGTGTGTGGACGTGTGTTGTGCGAACGGTTCCAGCTGGAGGCACTAGATGGTGGTTCGCGTGCCCTCGTAAAGTGAACGCGGCCCCTGGCGTGGTGGTAGTCAGGTGTTTCAATCTGAATATCTGGATCAGCCCTGAGGTTCCGAAATAATGTGATACTTTCGATTTTTCTTTTTTTTTTGGGGGGCGGGGGGTTGAACGGAAAGGGGATTTTTAAGATCCTGCTGAGGTAACCATATTGAGGATTCCGCCACCAATCGACTCAAATGGACCTCTCTTGTTTAAGACCACACATCTAAGGACCAATCAAATTGTTCACAAATGGCTTCAATCGATCACACAAAATGGCAGGAAGGATGTTTTGTTAGAAATCGCTGATCCTCCAGTTGTTTGAGCGGATTCCTGTGGATCCAAGAAATGACACTGAGATTCCAACTATCGGGCATGGCTCCGACCAAATCTTTTTCTTCTTCTCTTACTGGCGCTACAGTCCAGGGTGGACCTGGACCTCAACTAACAAGCCTTCCCTCTCTCCCCAAGGTGGAAGACGTCCTTCTCCGCTTGTGTGTGCCATTTCAGCCTAGGCCGTCCTCTGTTGCGTTGTCCCAATATCTCAGATTCGACGACTTTTCAGGCCGGTTCAGTGGCGTTAAGCCTTGTATCCGAAGAAGCTTCACCGGGCGCGTGCTGCTGTACAGTCCATAGAGTTCGTCGTTGAATCCTTTCCTCCAGACGCCATCAACGCAAACAGGACCAAAAATCGCAGGCAGAACTTTTCTCTCGAAAAGATTTAGGGCTTCCTCATCCACTTTTATCAGGCTGTTGTACGAAGCCAGTTTAGTCCTTCGAGAGAGTGCTGCATTAACCAATTGCCTCTTGAGCCCAAAGGAGCAACGACTAGCCAGAGTGCTTCTGCGTTTGATTTCAGCACTGATGTTGTTGTCTCCGTTTACCGTGGAGCCGAGGTTGACGAAGTCCTTGACTGCCACGCAGTTTCTGTCCCAGTTGTAGACATTGTGCGTTATTTCTTGAGTCTCCCCTTACTTTCCGCCACCCACCCATTTTAGCCAATTTCACTTCAATGCCATCAAACGCCCCATTGACAGCTGGCTGTGTTAGTCCAACCACATCAATGTCGACGGCACTTGCATAAACTTTTAGAAGGTTGTACCTCTGGTGTTGACTTGTGAGTTACGCACGATCTTCTCAAGAATTTTGTTGAAGGCTCCAAATGTAGCCTTGCTTGCTTTTTTTGACATTAAAGGTCTCGGCGAGTTCATTCCGACCTTGATGGAGCAGCTAGCGTTCTCCATCGTCGGCCTTCTTGCATAACCTAATGAGATTGACAGGAATGTCAAAACCAGACATGGCATCGTTTAGCTCTCTCTGTGCACGCTGGGATATGCCACCTTGAAACGGGCCAATGGATGGTGGACATGAGAGCACCTTGCCTACAAACTTTTTTGACATTAAAGGTCTCGAAGAGGGTTTCCGATCAAATCATCTTCAGCTAATCTTATGATTTCTGTGTAGTCCGTCAGCTTCAGCAGCGACTTCAGTTTTGATATTGCTACCGTTGGGGGAGCGGACTTCCCTTCACTTGGCAATACTGAGTGGAACACTTTACCTGACAGTGGACGTCTTCTAACATTTTGAAGAAACGATTTTTCCAAAAGCTCGGCATCAACAAGTTGCTCGTTTTTGTGTCACAGACTTCAGTCCGATGTTGATATCTACCAGATCCCTACTTTAGCCTCTTATAGAACCTTTGCTCTTCACTCCTGTTATTTATCCCCTTGTGACCTTTTTTTGTCCCTCGGAAAAGCCGGATGTCATCCTTTCTTTTCAGTTCGTAGAGTTCTAACCCTCGTCATTCGACGAGGCTTTCGCCTTCAATTTGGCTGCATGAACATGCCTGGGACTCATTGTGAAAACTCTGCCGTCTAAATTAAACCGTGCGTCCAGTTCAGCAGTTTGTAGTCAGAGAGAGCTTCAAATTCTTTTAAAAAGCCACTCGACTGCTTGTCTTTTCAGTAATTACAATTTTCAATGAATCAGGACCAAAGAGCACATCCAGCAAATGCTCCCCAAAATTCAGTCAACTTCCAGATCGTTTTCTTGATTTGACAATTCTTGGCATCAGTTTACAGCATCCACTCAAGCAGCTTAGACTTCCCAAATAACAACGCACCTAATACAAATTTCCATAATATCCATCCAGCCTTGTCCCAAACCAGACGCCCCCTCGCACAGTTGTCTCGCACTCCATTCCACTTTTGAAATTGCAATCTTAAGTAGCCGAAATGTGTGTGTTTTACTGTCTTTTCATAGTCACATGACATCCTGTCCAGTGCCAAAATACGAAAACTAAACTCCAACGTCCGCCTGTCCCTCGGCAACAGCGACGGCGACAACAATGACGCACAAACAGGGCGAATAAAAAACACCAGAAATAAAGGAGAATTTTGTAAAATACAAAAAAAGAATCAAAGTAAGTACACAGACAATTGCGATGGCAAATCCGAGTGTCATATATTCCTTAAGGACCTCCAAATGCTCAAACTATCATCTCATAAAAGGATCCGAAATTAAATCTCCCATGGAAGGATTAAAAAGAGAAAACACACTAAACAGTTTCGCTCACACAGAACTACTCAGCAACGAATGTGTCTCAGCGAAGGACAAGTGCCACCACTACTGCCACCACCGCCTCGAATGGTTGTCAAAATGTCTGGAAATTTAAAAATTCTTCTTAAAAAGGATAACACGAGGGAAACGACGACAACGACGACGACAACGACGACGACGCTGCGATGTCAAGCGTCCAAACGTCCTTCGCACAAACGAAAGTTGGTAATACCTACGTACAACTTGTGCAGTTAGTTGGCAAATATTGCCATCGCACGGACGGACGGAACTAGCGAAATCATGAACTCTTCCAGGATTTCAACGCACCAAAAAACGCCAGGAGGAGCAAGAAAAAAATATTTCTTGGCACCCAGCACCATTGTGGGGAGAGGAGGTATTGTCGATTGGTGGCAACAAACTGCAACTTGCACTTCCCCTCCTCACCCCTCACCAGACGGCCACCCTCCCCCATCTGCAGGGTAGGCAGATGGAAGCATTTATTATGTGACTTGGGCGGATTTCATTGTGTGGTCATTTTAATTTGTCTACTCAATGTGCACACACTTTCGAGGAGCCAAGGATGCTGCCCACTGATGGGAACGGCGGAGTTGATTATGTAACCATGGAGCCTTGGGATCGTGCGGGCCGGGCATAAATCTAATTATTTTACGGTCTCACTGGTATGTAGCCGCGCCGCCACCGACGCCATCGTTTGTCATTCGCTTGCATACAATTATCGAAAGGACGACACTCCACGCAAATGAGTTGAACTGGTGTGTTGAAGAGAGGGTGGGGGGGGGGGAGCTGTTTCACTGCTGCTTCAGTAGTTTCATTGAGTTTTTTTTTTTTGCAATTTCAGATTTGGGACAGGTTCACAGAGACGGGAATTGCAAAAAAGGCTCCCGAAAGTGATTTGTTCTGGACTCGAGTACTTAGTTCAACGAAGTGTGGTGACTCACTTCAGCACGATATTTATGAATGATTTTCAAATAAATCAGTAATAATTTAACTGCGTAGTGATAGAGGAAAATCGCTACGCTAACCGAGGATAATTGCGTGACCGCAGGGTCTTCTAAGTTGTGAAAGTTTGAAGGAAAATCATGGAGAGAGGCGTTGGAGAAAGCAAAAAAGTTATTCTCTCTCTCTCTCTCACAGTGATGAAGCTTGTTCTTTGTGTGATGATGCTTACAAAAAACAACCACCCTCAGGCAACAAGATCACTCGACAAGTACTAAGTTCACTGAGGTTATTTTCTCCTTGTCTGAGACATCCTTAACAGTGACTTATGTTCTTCATTGCCCTACCAATTAAAAATTAATATTCGTAGACCACTAAATAGTCCGTGCAGTAAGCTTTAAGTCCTCTCCTCCAGATACAATCAACAGAGGGCGAGCAGCTTTTAGAAATGTCTTTTTCATCCGTTGCACTCTGTGTCGAAGAGGACCATAGAGATGGTATAATTTCGGAAAAAACGGAAAAAACATGTCAAGCTCCGTCGTCTGAAACACAAATGACATAAATTTTTCAACCACAAATGTCCCGCTCCCTCTAATTTATACACCGATTTAAGAAGAAAAACAAACAAAGCGTTCAAAGGGCACTTAAGAATAATATATATTTCGGGATTTTTGGCCTGGACAGCTTTGGTCTTATTTTCAAAAACGGTAACGCATCAACTCGCGAATTTTGAAAATGTAAAAACACAGTTTTATAAGAGCTCATCGAGTTAATGTCGAAAGGTGCATTCATAAAAGATTTCCTGGACATTGGAGGGTTATGCGTCCCTCACTTAAAATCCCAACTGAGGCCAAAGATCCACTTATAACACACTCCCATCCTATTGGCTTAGGGACGCATAGCGCTTGATGCATACCACATTTGCATTTTTTTCTGGGTGATTATGTGGAAATCTTGCAGACGTCCATTGGTGGTGTCAGAATCTTACTGATGTAATTCCGTTTATTCTCCCACGGAACTACCGCTAGTTATAACTCCGGCAAGGGACGGAGTTTCCCCGACTCCGATATGTGGGAGTGTACATATGTACATGGGTGTGGTGTGCTAGTATTAGTATTAATACATAGTAGTATTATCGTAACATTTTATGCTTTTTGTTGTTGGAGGTTGGGAAACACTGCACTGGAGCGCTCAGACTCGAAAACTGATCCATCTACATTAAATGTAATTTGTTGGTCTTCCGAAGGAAAACCAGTAAGCATTTAGGTTTATCGCTCCCACCACGTCAGTGCGAAACAGCCTGATCCCACCTGATCCCAGCAAAAGGAGGACATTGACAGAGAAGGTGCTCTGCAGTGTCACATGCGACTCAAAGGGTACTCGTACCATCACTAAGCTCAAGCACACTTATATGCTTAGCAAAAGCGAAGTGCCCCGTTTTTACGCCAACAATTCGTCTGCAGTTCCTTCTATCGAGAGATAACAGAAAAACCGCGGTTTTCTTACTGATTGAAAGTCAAGTCATCTCTGGTTGTGATGGCGGGTGACCCAACCGTCAACGGAAGTCCTGACCAATGACGCGGGAAGTCCGATTTACCACTACGCCACGGCGACTAAAAACAAAGTGTCTTAGTAGTCTAAAAAGTCTGAAGATGAGGAATTTAAGTCTTTACTGGATCAAGATCGGTGCCAAAGGCAAAGTGAACTCACAGAATCATTGGGAGTGACTCTGCAAACAATTTTTTGTCAAAAGCAAGTAAATTTCTCTTCGGTCTTCCAGGCGTAAACAAAAATAGGTGGAAGGTGTGTAGCGGTAGTCTAGCTGTGCTTAAGACCTAACTCAACCCTCTTACCACTTCCATGATGCTACAAGAATGCAAGTCATTCTTTAATTTGGTTGGCAGACTAAATTCACTAAGACTTGCCTGGGTCCCAGGTCCCGAGATTGCCGATGAACTTTCTGGGCAAGGATCAAAAGAGGCATTCATAGGGCCCGAACCCACCTTGGCACTTCCCGCGCCATTGGTCAGGACTTCCGTTGATGGTTGGGTCTCCCGACACCACAATCAGAGATGGCATGACTCTTCAGGATACAGGCTGACCAAGTGCATGCTTCCGCATGTCAGCAAGAAATCCGCGGCTTTTTTGCTATCTCTAGACAGAAAAGACTGCAGACGACTTGTTAGGGTAAAAACGGGACATTTCATCTTCGCTAAGCACTTAAGTGTTCTTGGGATAAGTGATGGAACTCTATCACGCCTGTAGAGAAGATGATACCACAGACCACTTCCTCCGTCAATGTCCATAGGTTTTTTTTCGAAAGAGAAATTATACATTCAACCTTGATTTGTATAAGCTGTACGCCAGAACTAATTTAGCCGGCAAAAAGGGAGAGAGGTGGCGAGACTTTGCTGCTAGTCGCGGTCCAGCATGGCTTTAAAGAAGACCTTTACTGCTTCAATTCAGATTCGAACTCTCTGCCTTTAAGAGTTTGCAATTGAACATAGCGCGTGATTGGGAATGGAAAACATTGAAAATGAATTTAAGGATGTAGCGGAAAATGAAAA
The DNA here is from genome assembly GCA_944738645.1 of Eristalinus sepulchralis. Lineage (NCBI taxonomy): Eukaryota > Metazoa > Arthropoda > Insecta > Diptera > Syrphidae > Eristalinus > Eristalinus sepulchralis. The sequence goes on along the minus strand of OX122885.1, from coordinate 29,376,482 downwards.
TTTTAGACACGAAAATGAACCGCGCCCGAAATCGCATCTATGATGTTTCCACAGTAACGTTGGATTCGGGCATAAGGGATAATGTCCCCAATGATAAGAAACAACGACTTAGAATAGAAAAGACTGTATCACATCAAATGTCTGTATTTTAGTCTATACTATACTGCGCCCGAGATAGGGGGCTTAATTTTGCCTTGGCTATGGCGCCAATGTAGGCATATGACATGACGAACTGGATGGTTTCTTGTGGCTGAAATAAAGTTAATACGTCCATTTCTCCTCACTCGTCACAATACAATGCAAGAAACCAGAAAAGCGGAAGGGTGGAGCCAGAAAAGCTGTATTCGAAGTCTCCTGGATTCTTTTTCAACGAAGGGTATGCCTCATTGACTCACGCCCACGATGCAGTGACTTTCCATTACAAATATATCCAATCTGGCACTCTTGAACATTTTCTGTTAAAATCGATGAAACTCCTCCCAGTGATCGATAGCCCAATGAAGACTGCAACTTCGTGTACCATACCATCTTCTCTTTCAAGTCCCTTCAAGCTTTATGCACACCTAATAAAAATTCGATGTAATACCCATGAGCGGTATTCCATGAAGTTCTGGTGTCAACTGATGTGGCTCTCGTTGCAGTATCTGCAGACAAATGTAACGCAACACTGACTCATGGACTTCTGGTGTGAAAACTTGGTCAACCGCATACTGTATCACAGTAGTATCGTCTGTCACAATAGTAAGACTTTCACGGGTTATGAGTATGAACGAGGGACGGACCTTGCGTCAAAGCGAATTCAATAAATATCCCCTTTCCAGCTCACTCGTATAAATCAGCCGATACAGATCCCGGAGACACCCAATGTCTCCATTCAAAACTCCAGATCAAAAGAGTCACAAAGTCCCATCGAGAATTCCTAGACATTCCCAGCGCTGCTACCAGACAACAAGAACTTCATCAATTCCCAGTTATCTGAAAGTATCAATGCAGCACCGCCACCACCGCCGCCGCTGTCCAATACAGCCACCCAGTTCAGAGCGCCACGCGGCCGCCTGTTGATCCCAGTCACACAAGGCAAAGGGACAACACACGCCGACCATACCCTCCCCAGCACACTCACAAGAGCCCATAAATAATAAGCAACATGTGAAAGGAAGGAGTTTATGCTAATATTATCACTTTGTGTGCCTGTCGATATGTCACTCGCTACACTGAGCAAATAAATTCTCCAGCTCCGTGATTTATTAATTTCGCTGGGCGCGTCGCACAGGTTGGGGACGCTGCGCTCCGTGGAACGCGACCACGGTAAGTCGCCGAAATGAAATGCGAAACGTCAACTCGCACCGAACTAAGAGCTCTACTTAAGTCGGTTCAGGCCGCTGCCGGGCCGCTACCGGTATGCGATGACAACCTAACGAATTATGAATTCACGTTTCACTTACCCGCTCCGCGACTATTCGCTCCCTTTGCGTGCACTACGGACGTAGTTCACTTGCCGACTGCGGCTGATTTATGCGCGCCAAAGGCGATCAAGATGTTGTCCGGCGGATTGTGCTGAGACGAAATTGAATTGAAAATTTGACAGATCCCGGTGACGGCAATTTATCATCGCGTGATTTTGATTTCATAATTTTCCACTCTGACTGACTGACTGTCAGGAGCGAGCATATATGCGGAAGCAAGGCAGCTGTGGTGGCGGCGACTGCGGCGGTGGCGTTTTGCCGGAAAAGGAAACTTGAAGAGATTTTCATGAATTCCTATGAGGAGTGCAGTCCAGCCTGGAGAGGTCGTTTTCAGAAGGCAGGTTGCCGTCCGCCCAGGAATGATTCATGACTTGCAGTGCCTCATCACAGTCAACGACCACGATCTGCGCCATTTGCATAAGCACCACTGACAGATCTGTTAACTGTATCGGGGGCGAAAAAATCCCTTGCGTGACAAATGCATATTCCGCCTTTGAATACGTCCCAAGCCGTCTCCCACACAGTCCCCCACCGACAAGCGCTCGGTGCCGGTTCACAACTCAATAACTTACGTGGTTTATCTGTCTTCAGGAATCCGCAGTAAGAAGAGCCCCAATCACGTCCCACACACTTGTTTGGCTTGCGGCACTGGAACAACTGGATTCGAGGTCCCAGTCGCCACTAATCCCCCAGAATCGACTCGAAATAATACTCTCTCACATATGTAAGCGCGTTAAGTCATCCCGCGGGCTCCACTCGCCGCAAGGGGAACCGTCGTCGTCGTGTTGTAGCGCGCACACCGCCACCTAGCCATCCAGAATCAGGCAATCACAACCTGTGGCAATGCATCTCGCAGAAGCAGAGGCGCACGCTCCAACAGAAGTCCAAACGTTCACATGGCCACAATCCACTTTCTGCAGACCGCAGTCCGCCGTCTGCCGTCCGCATACCCCGCCTATTTAGAGGGGGAAATTATGGTCAGATCACTTTTGATAACGTGTCATTAAAACCGATCGATTTTACTGGATGAAGGATATTTATTGCGGCGGATGGACGATGGTACACGGATGTGCGCGCGGGCACAGGCGCATGTGCTGAGCGCAGATGCAGGTGGGTGCTAGCTGCTGGCTGGAAAAACTCACGGCATCACACAGATGCAAATCCGGAGGCGGCTGCCGCAGTACGATTCCTTACTGTTGTGGGCGGCGGGCATCCCATGATGATGACGATGCTGTTTGCTGCTGTGGATGCTGCTGCAAGGAGGCCTGCAACTGTGCGTACTTCGCGTTCAGCAAGTAAGGATCTGAGATAGAGGCATTTTCGTTTTGGAAAAACTCACTCGGCGAGGGGAAAACTGTAATTCATGGTCGGTGTTTAGCTGGCTCTATCGATGGATCTTGTTCCGATGCAGAAACTACCGGCGATGGGAATTAATTCAACAAAAGAGTGTGCATTTGCAATTGGATTGGATAGACGGACTTCAAAGCGCAGCAGGCCCACTCGCAATGGGAAGAGAGGAGAGTGTCTCAACCGGGCACAGCGAACATAATTCATGAGACATACGACCTATTTCGGATACTCTTTGAGGAAAATTTTTCTCAGCTAAATTGTCGTAGAAGTTCAGGAATATTTGGACCTGCGATGATCGATTTTAAGAAGAACGTAAGTCCCAGTTATCGGCTTTACATTTTGTCTATGATTTATGTCTTGGGGGATGGTACTGTATCACTTCAAACCGCGGAGGAATGTTTTCGACGATTCAGAGCCGGTGAGAACGACACCATAAATAAGTTAGCCGGCGGAAGACCTGTGACGACGAATACCGATCGAATCATGGAAATCATCGAGTTAAACCGGCATATGGCATCTCGTGACATCGCCAAAGAGATGGGAGTTACTCACCAAACCATTTTAAACCATATGCAGAAGGCTGGATCCAAAAATAGCTTGATGTTTGGGTGCCGCATGGTTTGACGCAAAAAATCGAATCAACGCCTGTGATATGCTACTGAAACGAAACGAACTTGACCCATTTTTGATGGGTGACTGGCGACGAAAAATGGATCACATACGACAATATCAAGCGAAAACGGTCGTGGTTTAAGGCCGGTGAATCGTTCCAAACAGTGGCCAAGCCGGGATTGACGGCCAGGATGGTTTTGGTGTTTGTTTGGTGGGATTGGAAGGGAATCATCCACTATGAGCTGCTCCCATATTACCAGATACTTAATTCTACGTCCAGAATTAACGAACAGGAAGGGTGTAGTGTTCTACCAGGACAACGCCAGACGACACACTTCGTTGATGACTCGTCAGAATATACGGGAGCTCGGATGGGAGATTTTATCGCATCCACCATATAGCCCGCACATATCGCCAAGTGATTACCATCTGTTCCTGTCTATGGCGAGCGCCCTTGGTGGCATGAAGTTGAACTCAAAAGAGGCTGGTGAAAAGTGGCTGTCTGAGATCTTCGCATATAAGGAGGGGGGCTTCTACGAGGGGGGGTTTTATGAAGTTGCCGTCTAGATGAAAATAGATTATCAAACAAAACGGCGCATATTTGAACGAAATCCGATCACTGCAACACTTTTTGTGAACCATTGAATGAAGAGCAAAAAAGCGGAAGGGAGATATTTGACAACCTTATATGAGCCAAGTTTTCAAAAATTCCCTTAAGTACAACAGAACTTGCAAGTCTTGTTATTTTATTTACTTTAACTTTCCATTCCAGCCATTCCAACTGGCTGTTGATTTCTATCTTCCGTGGTTGGGTTTGTACAAGTTAGATGTGAAATGGATGCATTTTTGAAACTTTATGCACAAACACTTTGGAACATCAACTGTTTCGGCCGTTCAAAATAGGTCTACAAATTCTCAGTTTTTTATTCGTAAATGTAACTCGTAAAAGATTCTATCCGGTTCTAAGAGGCAATTGAAGAGGAAGTAACCTTTTCATTTCTGAGTGGTATGTGGTATGAGACTGAAATGTTGCTTCAATTTAAAATGCATTTCATGCATGCATCAACCTAGCTTCAGCAACTACTCATGTTATGCGCTATGACACTTACAGTTTAGTCCTAAATTTGAGTGTCCAATTTTCGTATACTTTCCTGAAGACAGTTTCCATTCATTGAGAAATTTGAGCGAAAGATTGAAGCGGTGAAAAGTGTTTTTTTTTTTTTGTTTCAAAAATATAGCTTACAAAAACACGCACAGCAATACTTTTTTGATGTAAGTTTTTAATCCTTATAAAGTTTTGATATTGCCATTATATGCGAATGATCCAATTGGCTTATTCACATTGTCAAAACGTGAAATTACTCGACTAAGAAAATTCTCACGCAGTTCGGGGTAGACCTGGGCCTCAACCAACATGCCTCTCCAGCAAGCACGATCCTTCGCCTGCTGCCGCCAGTTGCGCACTCCATGTTGTTTGAGGTCGCAACAATACACTTCGGTCAAAATTTTTGCACAAATTTGTTGATAACAAGGAGTGAGAAATGCCTCACATATGTCATGAAAATTCTATTGGGAAATTCGGTGTTTATTGTTTGCTGCTTCATCGACCAAGTCAGATCACCCAAGTGTATCTACGGCGTTGTCAATGTTGCAGACCATTCAATTGTTGCGTAGGTTTGAGAAGCAAGTATATACGTTCAATCGCTGCTAAAGCCGGTAAATCGAAAAATTCTGACCATTGGCACTTACAGCAGCAATATCTTTGACTGACCGACGAAGTACAACACTCGCGACATCAGTAGTGACGATCGGAGTTGGCTGTAACAAGTGCTCTCCAAGTACGCCTTCCCGAAGGGTGAGCAATGATCCTCAACTGATATTTTAGCTTCCTTTTTTGGTTTAATTTTGAAAGTGTTTTGTTTTTGAAGTTTTTGACTGGTTCTTTCTGGGAAGTCGATTAATATTACAATAGCTCTTCTTCTAGATTTGCGTCGGTGCGGCCTTAGGAAACGGTCGGACAGTTTCTTGATTTGACAGAGTTACGATAGACCTGGTTTCGATGATAAGGTGGTTCTGAAATCAAAAACATCTGAGGTTGAGGAACAGCTACCACAAGTAACTTATGGCTTTGCAGCATGCCCTTGTTATAACCAACCTCATCCTACTACTCTCTTAAAATTTCTTAACAATTTTGCCAATTGCTTCATGAGTACATAATTACTGCGCGAAGCGTGCCTTCGTTTTTATCACCACTTTTGTATTAAGTCTTAATAACTCGATTCATTATCGGAAATGGCAAATATTTTGCTAATATTGTGATACTTTAAATGATGGCTCCGGTAAGCAGGTGTCAAATGCCAGTACTACCAATATGAAACCATAAAATGAAAGAGCCGCTGTGAAAGATGAATGAATGATCTCTGACGAAGAAATTAACGCACTTATCCACTACGCCACTGCGGCGGCCACGGAAACTACAAAATACCAGTTCAGCAAAATCAGGAAATAGCCCGCCAAAGGTCAGCAAAGATCGAAAACGTTTACCAAAGAACGCCACACAGGGAACATTAAATGACAGATGTGCCTAACTTACGACGTCAATTCATCAAATTCATTAAATTAAAATTCACCTCCTGTATTGTCACTCAAACAGCCGAAGTGAACAGATGCCAAAAATACTTCTTAAACAAAATTAAAATCATTTTTCCATCCATTAGCATCTTATTTGCTGAAGACAACTTCAAACCACAGTCCTCTCCACCCACAAGAATGAGTGTGAATGCCATTTACAGTGGAAACATAGATCAGATGAAAAAAGAGGCCGTCTAAGCGCTTGCCAGTGTAAAATTAAATTAACTTAAGTACCGTGAGGCGACCAGAGAGAAAATCCTCGCACATAAGTAGGTAACCCTCCGACGACGACGACGAGGGTGACAACCATAAAACAAAGTGTGTATCCTATCCGCCAAGAAGAAGCGATGAGTTAAAGCAACCGTTTCGATGGCCAAGTGTTCTTGCAGTCCAAACCAAGGCGCTCCCTAAATATGAAGGAAGTCGAATAAAGCCAAGACAAATAAGTCACATTTCGCCTTGATGCAGTTGGGAGTAAGGATTGCATGGGAAGCACATTTGAAATCAGTTTCTACGGTCTAGTTGTAAATATATAAAGGGCGTAGGAAGGGGGGTAGGTATGTGGGTAAGAATTGCTAAACAAAATCTAAGGTACTTAAGGTATGCATATATGTAACATGTAGACAAATAGACACACTTCATTGTGTAGTTTTCCTGAGTGAGGGACCGATGGCGACTTTGCGCAAATCGCTAAGATTGTCGAAGAAGCCTGCGTAGCAGTTCCAGAGTAAATGATTTTTCTGCCTCATTCTGCCTCTTCTGCAGAAATCATTGAAACGAAGGCCTATCCTTCTTTTATGGTTACCTAAAATGCAGTAACTCTGTAAGCCTACCAAAGTGCCGGCCTAAATCTCTGGAACTACTCAACGATATCAGGCTCTTTGATTGTTTTCGATCAGTCTGTGCCCAGATCAGGTTTTACATATGTCGCTTCCTTACCATCTTAGCCTTATGAATTTACAAGTAAAAGGCTTGTTTGTGTTTCTGTTAGAACAGTAATGCGGTAGCGATTTTGTCTACTTCGTCCACCCTGAAATACCCTGGAATGTCCTTATGATCTGGCACCCACCAGAGGGAACATTTCGAGAGAGTCTAGGGACTTTATAGCCACCTGAATGAATTTAAAAAAACGATATTATGTCCCAGGACAGGGTTGCGCTCATTGCCATGACTTCCACTTGAAAGACGCTGCAGAGACTTGGATATCGTATAGACTTACTACCACTTTGTAAGTCTGACAAGCCCCAGTGTACAACACCCTCTTCCGGTATTGAGCCGTCTATGAAGAATTTGCAGGAGTGCCTGAACGGAGGGACCCTGCCAAATGTCTGGTTTCAAAATGCTTGTCAAGAAGGAGCATGAGGTTGGTTTAATCAATCAAAATGCTTGTTCGATAGCTGAAGAGGACCACTGCGAGGAAGTTCTCAAGGGCATGAAGCGAATGTTGGCATCTACATCTTCTTCTTCTTCTTGTGGCGCTACAGTCCGGGGAGGACCTGGGCCTCAACCAACATGTCTCTCCAGCCAGCACGATCTTTCACCAGCTGTCGCCAGTTGCATACTCCAAGTTGGTTGAGGTCCTTCTCAAATTGTGTGCGCCACCTTAGCCTAGGCCGTCCTCTGTTGCGTTGTCCGAATGGCTCAGATTCGAAGACACTGGCATCTGCTTACATTGAATGTCGAGACAAATTAAGTAAACTGCCCAGGGGTGTTTTTGAGGGTGATGATGCAGGCCGATCTTTGAACTTTTTACCAAGATCTGTACATTTGTTTGGACTTTGATGATGGATCACATAATTGCTGTCTTGAGCCAATGAGTCATAGAAAGTTGAAGACGTAATTTCTTTCCGATAACGTGTGTACGAGTAGGACAGAAAGAGCCCTTTTTAACCATTCCGCCATATTGAATATCCAGTTTAGCCTTCTAGACCGAGGTTTGAGACACTATCTGGAGCCGTTTGTGGTAGAAGGGTCGACGTGATGGATCCTGTATTTCCAAGTGAAAAGGCCAATTTTATTCTTGCTTACCAAAATCGCATTCTACAATATTTATAAACTTCAATACCTCGGCGACCTCATGTTCGGTCAGTAGCTTAGAGTTCAGATAAATGAAAGGAATCATTTAGCTAGTTCTATGTCCGTTCCACTAGACTGTAAGTAAGTACGTGAAGATGACAAAAATGCACAGAAAACTACGAAAATAAGGATGCACAATGAGCCACGAAGATAATCATACTTGCATGCTGTCGCACATTATTTTCAACAGTAATCACCCTTCAGGAACTTGCAGCTCCTGCTTAGAGCAGGACTGTAAGTTAAGCCTTTGTTCCATGATTTCCTTGCCCTACCCATAATATTTTTTGATGGTATATACATGCCCTCTTGGCAATGTTTTGAGGTGCTGTAATGCGTCTTAGAACCCGGTTGTTGAGTTTTAGTGATTTGTTTATGTATGAAGATGTTTGCTCTACTGAAATTCGTTTCAATCGTCCTAACACCCAGTTTTTGGATTTTTGTTCTACCAGTGTATTTAGTATATTGTGACATTTCCACACAATATTTAAGGTTGTACTCGTATGTAGGGTAACCATTTAGAGCCTTTAAAACTCTCGAACTATCAGAGTATACTGATATTTTTAGACTTCATTGATCACATACAGCTCAATCTGAAGTAGTATCATGGGTGCATTCAGGTCATACACAGCAACCCACTATTTGTTTTCAGAATCACTCCCATTCCTGTACCACTTTTGAGTGTCATCGTTCATCCCCCTTGCAATCCACAGACATTTAAGACCAATTTGTTTAGGTACCTCATCTTCCGCTCTTCCTCTATTCCTTAGGACCGAGCTGTGACCTGAATTCGATTCGTGAATTATACCCGAAATCCCTTTAGCGCCAATTATAGAAAAAGACCAGTGCAAGGGATATGAGGTTAGTAAACCTGTTAAAGGATCCTAGGTGTTCCAATATTGTCCACATTGTTGGTAAAATTGTTCTTTGTTGTTGCCTACTTGCAGGTTCCATTGCTTAGGTGCATAGTATAAATGAAAAGTTCAGGATTGCTTCCACATCTGCATTTCCTTCGACATTTTGCAACACCTAAGGTGTGAACGCGTGTTATCATTTAGTTGGTTGCCTACAAGCAGAATTCATAACTCAACCACGCGTTGCTTCAAAGCCAGAGATTTATACTCTTTCAATGTGTCTTAACGATGTGCGCGTTTCAGGAAATTTGTGGATCCAGGGTTAGTCCACAAAAACGTTTGCTCTTCCTAAAGTAGGACATGAGTTGCTTTAATTTTAGAGAACTTGTAGTTTTCTTGTTCTCCTTTTTATAAAGAGCATATTGTTTAGCTTGGTCGCCATGGCCTTGAGGGAAAGTCGCCGACCCCACGCAGGAGGTCTAGGTTCGATTCCCGGACGGGACACATGGCATTTTTTCACGGCACTACCTCTTTCAAGGTACTGACAACACTCAAAGAATCTATAAAAAGCTTCTTAAATCTCGCCGTTCTGAGTCTGCAAAAAACTGTAGGTCCCTTTTACTCGTGAGAGAACAGTAGGACGCACAACACTAGTAGATGTTTAAGAAGTTAGGCCCTGGTGCCTTGTGGGCTGTAATGCCAATTAATTATTATGTTGCTTGGCTTGATGGGTATAATTTCAAATGGATCACTTTTTGTTGACGCTCTCTAAGGTTTCTTCTAGTTTCCTTATGACCATATTGGTTATGTTGTCATTCTGCATATTGTTAGAGTACACATTTACATTCAACCCCATCAACAATAATAGAATGGTAACGAAGCATAAAAGTTTAAGGAAATTTTCGTACGGTCGATTCATATTACTGCGTTGAGGGTTCGACTACTTGCAGGTTTCCAAATTTTTTTTTAACACGCCAACCACACAATTAATTTGTCTTCTCTTCTCAACACAACTATTTTCTTGCACAAACACAACTCTAACTCTTTACGCCCCGAGAGAAATCTCTCGATTTGCAGGGGAGCTGTCAAAACGCACGAAAATGTTTCCACTTTTTAAAACATTTTCGTGCGTTGCAACACTCGTCTTTTGAAAGAGTTTCCCTTACTCCTGTAGTGAATCTGAATGAACTGCACTTTGTTGTACATCAGAAAGAAATAAAAGAGATTAGTTGGCACTACAGCCTGTAAGGGATTAGAGTCTAGCCTCGTCAGCAATTGCTCGAATTGTTTGCTGTTGTTCTTCCACTAGCAAAGGAGACCTACAGTTCGTCAGCCGATTCCAAACCGCGAAATTTGAGTATATTTTTATAGACTTTTTGAGTGTTGTAAGCAACTCGAAATGACAGATTTTCAGATCAAAACTCGAATCTTCGTCGGCGTGTGAGTCATCGCCCTTACCCACTGCGCCACATCGAATACATAAATTTTGTGGGAACTGATTTATTCCGCCGTTATATATTTCAACTCAGTCAAAAAACGATCATCCAGATCACATAGAGTTGACATACGGGCTTAGAAGAAGTCCTTCACGCCAGAACTCAATCAAAACTTTCCCCCAAAATCCTGCAGCAGCATATTTCCTGAGGATGTAATCACAAAATTGCAGTATGCTTCAGGCAAACCAAGAACTAGTGAATTTGGCTTTTTGTCGCGAATGCTACTTTATTGGCAGACACAGGGGGCGAACCTCTTACGACATTTATATTGTTTTACGCTGCCTTGCGACGGTTGTGCGGCCCCACCCTCTGACCGCCTTCTCGGCTAAAGACGACGTCCTTGAAGGAGGAAGTCGTCGAAATTTCCTTCTCCACTGCGCACAAAATTTATTCGCTTGCACTCTCCGTAAGACGGCGGAAAGTGTGAAGCATAAAAATGGTGATTTCTTAATGTATTTTTTGAAATATCCTTGAATATCCTTGCGGCGCAGCCAACAATTAAACGAAGTGTGTCCCTTAATTACTTATGAAGTGTTGAATGGGTTTTTTGTGTGGGTGACTCGGTGACTTTTTCCTTCCTCGTCTTGTCCTGCCCTGCCTGTTCAAGGACCTGCCTCTGTGTGTTTGTGTGCCGTATCAGCGGCAACATCTTGTGGGAAGCATTCAGCGTCCACCTCCACCTCCTGCGAATCGCACGTTATTAGACAAAGAGCCTGGTAATTGAACATAGGCACACATTAAGCTTATCAGCTTGTCACCGAAGAAGGATATCTCGACGAGCGTCGGTGATCTTCCTTTTCTCGGCCCAGCAGCGCCTATTAGCCGCCTGAGTGTGTGCTTAATGCTTACTCATTAATGCATATCGCTGAGCGCTGGCCGCGACCGACCTCCGTTGCGGTCCGCCGCGCCGCCTAGCCGAGGGCACTTTCCGCACTTCATTAATTTATATTCCGCATTCGTTTGCTAATAATAATGCAATATAGAAAATTAGATTGGCCCCGCCGATAGGGAGTGCAGCTAAAATCAATGTTCCCCGGTGCCGGGGACTCCTTATCGGGGTGCGCCGGCCCCGTGTGTGTTTTGTCGAGCGGCCACTCTCGCTCCAACCGGAGGCCAAATGCCCGATAGATAGAAATTAATTAATGGTCTCGCATTTGGTGTTCTTCTTCGCGCGCCGCTCGATCTTATCACAAAGGTCGCCGTAGCGGCCACTCTGATACACGAACACAACGCAACGCAACGCAGAGAGGGAGCGATCCTGGGGCGGCTACTGGATTCCGGAGCGCGCACTTGCCGAAAGGTGCGCGCTCACTATATCACTGAATCGCCTCATCAAGCCGCGTAATCTTAAACCGTTTTAATTAAGTACACACGGGTAATTAATAGTTGTATGTGCGAAGTGAGATGGTAATTTGCGCCTGATGGCTGCCCGAGGCTATCGAAGTCGTCGTCGTCGTGCTGGCAATGGGTCCTCAGTGGTGTCGCTTCTTAGTTCTCGGCTGTTGTCGGTGGCGGCTATTACGGCTTGTAAGGCGTTTGACCTTAGCAAATTGTGCGATTGCCAGAGATGCCTGTGCGATGATTTCGATTTCTAGCTTTCGTACAGGTTTTCGGCAGCTTACGCATCGTCCGTAGCAGGAATTAGTGGCGAAATGGAGAAAGACTAACAGGACATGCTGGAGTCGGCGATGAACAAGCACAGCGGACAAGTGTCTTGTAATGCTCAGGCAGACAGCAGGCTTGTTTGGAAAATGTTCGAATGCACTTCCGGCATCTTTCTGTTGTCTCCTCCCGACCTAAAAGGGCAATCGTCGATTTCATTCCAAGAGTTCATCGACAGCAGCCGATTGATGGGTTCATCCAGCGTCTCTTCTGCCCACTCAAGCCTCTGAAATGACACAGAGCTACGGTATCGGCCAGACAATCACCAATAACGGATATTTATGCAATCACCAACACCTTCTCTGCGCCATTAGGTCCCCAAAGAAGCAGATCCATAATTCCAAGGGAATCGCTCTCATCCCACCTGCAAGTGTTTATCTCTACGTCGACGCGTCGTCGAATCCAGGACGGAGCCTAAAACGTCTCAATTAGAGTCCATTCCTTGCGCCACTTAATCAAAGTCAACTTCCGCCGCAGCCAGTCATCGCTGGCTAAGCATTCTCGCGGACGCACTCAATTCAGACCTCAGACGCGAGCCTAATTTCGGGCATAAATCACACGCGATATCTTCACACAGAACAGCCCAAACAAAACCACCTGACCCCCGGGCCGATCCCACAACCGCCGAGAACAAGACATTTCAAAAATTTGAATACCAATTTAGGAGTCAGCCAGATTAAGACGTTACCAATCGATTTACAAAACAAGAATTACCATCAAATCAAGTCAATGAGCACTCGCCATTGATTTGTGATTGAATTCCCAGCGTTTCGTGTGTCGCTGGCCGGCTCTCCGGGGACGATTCATAAACCCAAAACCGATAACTGACACTCGCATAGAAACGTCAAATAAATCGCTGGCTCACACATATGGATGAGCTGACCACTCAGGTTAACATTATCGTCTTACACGAACGCAAATGGCTCGAATTCCAACAATGTCAGGGGTGCGTCGGTGGTCGATGGTCGATGGTCGATGGCCGTCGACAGCGGCGGCGGGTCGGCCGACTGTCGTCCGACTGCGCATAGGTTTTGGCTTTCATCCGCTTCCACAGAAAGCCAAGTCATAATATTTTTTGTTTTTTTGTTTTGTTTTTGCTTCCCATGAGCGTGCGTGCAAGCGCGCGCGTCTGCGTTTGCGTCTGCCACGAGATCGAGAAAAAAGCTGTCACTGCGATGAAATCGGAATCCGATCGATCGGCCGCTCTGTGACGTACGCCCGGTGAGCAGACAGAGCGCTCTCCCACATTTGGGGTCACCTGGATTGATTCGTATTATGGAAATGATTTTAGTTGTATTTTGGGTTATTTATGAAGTCATTTGGTCCGACGGAACAGGTGTATTTAGCGGTATAGGCAATAATTTCCGATCGGTTTCACATGGGACTGGGATTAAGTGCGCGAGTTGATGCACGACTGAAGTGGCAGTTTATTGTTCCAACACCATTGTTTATGTGTTTACAGTCGTTAGGTCGGATCTAGATGCCCTGTGTGTTCTCCTCTCGTCGAAAATGCTGTTTTATTGCGCTACAACTGGATTCGCTGTTATTCGATAGTTAAGTGTTATTTGGGCGCGTAGGCTGTGGTTGAGGGTATTTTAAATAATGGCGCCCGAGATGGTGTAATTTTTCAAAACTTGAAAAGATTGGAATGCCATGCATTCTTTTTTGTTGATTTTAAAATACGTGCACACTTTCTTTCGTTGGAAGGAGAGATAAAGTAGAATTTTGTCATTTTGGCGTGATATGCCCTTCATCCTTGTATTATCTCTAGTGTGTGCATCTGTTCATGTTTTCGGTCCCCTGCACTCATCCTCTTCCCGATATTTTAATGGCTTACTTAAGATTGGCCTAAAAATTCACTTCTTCTTCTTTGTTTGGCGCTACAGTCCGTAGTGGACATGGGCCTCAACCAACAAGACTTTTGAGCTAGCACGATCGCTCGCCAGCTGCCTCCAGTTGCGCACTCCAAGTTAGTGGAGGTCCTTCTCCACTTTTGTGCGTCACCTTAGTCTAGGGCGTCCTCTCTTGCGTTGTCCCAATGGTACTGATTCGAAAAAATTTCGGGGCAGAGCCGTGGTGTCCATTCGCTCTACTTGGCCTAGCCATATTAAGCGTTGTATCCAAAGGCACTTAGCCAGGCGTATGCTGCCGTACAGACTATAAAGTTCGCGTTGAATCTTCTCCTCCGGACACCATCAACGCAAACAGGACCAAAAATATCACGCAGAACTTTTCTCTCAAAAGACTAAGGGCTTCCTCATCCGCTTTTAGTAACTTCCAGGTTTCTGTGCCGTAAAGAAGGATTGGGATGATCAAGCTGTTGTACAAAGCCAGTTTAATCCTTCGAGAGAGTGCTGTTTTAATCAATTGCCTCTTAAGGCCCAAAGGAGCAACGACTGGCCAAAGTGATTCTGCGTTTGATTTCAGCAATGATGTTGTTGTTTCTGTTTACCGTGAAGCCGAAGTTGGTGAAGTCCTTGACTACTATGAAATTTCTGCTGTCTAGTAGTAGGCTCTGTTCCAGTTGTCGACGTTGTGCGTCATTTCTTGATTCTTGCCTCATTTACTTCCGGAGCCATTTTAGCCACTTCTTCTCTTCGTTTGGCAACATTGACGGCTGGCTGTACTAGTCTACACGTTCGTTCACGTCAATGTGGTCTGTGTAAGCTAGCCGTCGAACATACTTTGGAAGATCGTACCACGTACCTCTGACTTGTGAGTTTCGCATGATCTTCTCAAGAAAGATGTTGAAGGAGTCAAAAGACAGTGCGTCGCGTTGCTTGAAATATTTTTGTTTGCATTGAAGGTCTCGGCGAGTTTGTTCCGACCTTGATAGAGCAGCGAGTGTTCTCCATCCTCATCCTGCATAACTTGATGAGTTCAGTAGGGACGCCAAAACTAGACTTGGCAAACTAGACTAGGCGACCTTGAAACCAACGAATAAATGTTTGATGTCGATCTGCATCTCTTGAGTCTTTCCCAGAATCTGCCGTAGTGTAGAGATATGGTCAAAGATAAACTTCCCTGGCCTGAAACCACAATAATAAGAACCTATCAGGCTATTGATGAATGGTTTCAGGCATTAACATAAAACGGTAGAAAGGATCTTGTACGCGATGTTAAAGAGAATGATCCTTGGATAGTTGGTACAGTCAAAGGGGTCATCTTTCTTGCGGACTGGACAAACGCCACTGAGATTCCACTCATCGGGCATGCTTTCCTCCGGCCATCTTAGAGATGAGCTGGTGCCTGCGCCCAACCATGTCATCTCCAGCTGCTTTAAACAGTTCTGCAGATAGCCCGCCCGCTCCAACAGCTTCTTTCTACTTCAGTCACGCTATTGCTATTTTGGCCTAGTCTTAGTCGGGGGGACGGAATTTTTTAAGTGGAGCATTCTCCCTGATGATAGTATTGGGGTCATTATCGCCATTTAAGAGTCTGCAGAAGTGATTTTTCTCAATTCGTCGCATTGACTGCGGCTCCACTATCAATTGCCTGTTTCAGGCTTCGATCCGATGCCTATAACTTCGAGGTAACTGCTTTACTTTTTGTCAAAAATTTCGGACCTCCCTCCTGCTGTAACAGGTCTTCATCTCCTCGACCACGTGCTTCTCATGCTCTTTGTCTTTTTCCTTCTGAGAAGTCGGTTGACTTGGTAGATCTTACCAACAATTCTCGCTGCCTTGTGGTCCTCCTGCTTGGCTTCATGTGCCTGCCTGCAGTCGTCAGCAAGTCATGGATTCCTTCTAGGTGGTGACGTGAAACCCAGCCCATTAGTGGATGCTTTCTTCACGTTTCCATTCCTGATCCATCATGATTATATTCTAAATCGAAATTTCAGAGAGTCGGCAAAGTTCCTAGCGGTCGATTACGACTCTGTCTATCAAACGTAAAGCCATAGTGTCCTGTCTCGACTGCTCTCTATATCCTCATCTTTATCCCTACTACAACAAGGAAACTATCCCATTCAATGTTGGCCCCTCGAAGCGATCGGACATCGAGAATACTGTCTACCGCCGATCGCAATGTCATGAATCTGGTTGACGGTTGAGTGATCAGAAGACCGCCAGGTTCTCTTATGGATGTTGAGGTGTAAGAACGGCACGCTCATCACAGAGGGGTTCCTCCCCGAGGCGAAATCCAACAGCCTAAGCCTGTTTCCGGATGTGATGTCGTGCAGGCTGTGTTTCTCAATGACGTCGGCAAAGATGTCTTCTTTTCCCAACTGTGCGTTAAGATCTCCAAAATGACCTTGGTGTCATAGCTGGACCGTTGATCGTATGTTCTTTCTAGGGGATCATTAAAGTTATCCTTGTTATTGTTATCCTTCTCCTCTGTCGGGGAGTGGGCGCCAATCAGGCTGATATTCACGAGTCTACGGATTGTCATAAGGCACTCGCTTACGTACGGGAAGCTCAAGACATTTTGCCTTAGTCTATCTCGAACAAAAAATTCAAATCCAAATCCAAACAAGCGCTTCCGTCCCTGTAGCAATCGCCGTTGTAGAGTTCGGAGTTTCGCATTCTTCTCCTGAATAGCAGCCTAATCTACCTTGTAGCAGTCTAAGCCTCGGCTGCACGAGGTCTGTTGAGGGACCTTATATTCCACATGGAGAACGAAAAACCATTGTCCTTGATTTTTCTTTTTTTTTCCTCTTGAATGTGTTTTTCCTTCGCCGCTTAATTTTTTTTATTTTTCCTCAGACGGACTACTTGACTTGTGTTTTGTGGCACTTACCCTCTCCGTTAAAAATTCTATCCTTTCCACATACCTCGTCTCGTGTAAAAGACTTAAAATTCAGTTCAAAGTTGGTACCGTCTCCATGCCTAATACTTCGCAAGTACTCCCTTTTGAAATAGTTCAAAATACGTAGTCTAACTTTTATGTGAAAGACAAATGGAAACTAGACAAAATAGAAGGAGTTATGAAAGCCCTAAAGTCCCTGCGGATAACATGTGCATGAGTGTAAGAACACGTTCCTCATCCAGCCCACTGAAACGCACTTCTTGGATTGGAATAGTCTTCATTTTGCATCAATTCGAAAACTACACGTATGTATCTGTAACAGTGCCTTTACGTGGTCATAGATCTACAGGTTTCAGACTGCAAACGATTTCTGCGTGACCTTCATCCTGTTTCACTAATCCTTAACACTTATCAGAAGTTATGTAGTACATGTTTTCGACGCGGAAATCTTCCTGCATTCGAAAATTTCTTTGGTCCGCAACTCCATGACATCTTTTCTCAAAGATGTTTAGTTATCCTTGACCCTCATTAATGCTATCACAACCACAGACAATCATTGAAAATTGCCTGTGACCAGGGATGAACAAGAAATTCTTCATTAATCCCTGCCTGTGACAAAACTGAAACACATTCCAGCTCCACAGGTTGCCGGTAAGGAAGTACAGTGTTGCAAAGCTTTTGCATGCAATTGAAACACGTTGCATACTCATAGGCGTCCACATCGTAACGTGTTTCAAAGATTGTGCCAATGCTGTTCGCTCTGCCCTCGCAATGTGATCTAAATCCAAAACCACAAACACTCTTTTTAATTTGTTATTCTTTAAAGAAATATATACAACACGCAAGCAATCATATAAACACAAATCACTTTGGCGCGCAAGGTTCAAACATTCGCTAAGCATACGACTAAAGAAAAAAACTGCACGAAAAAAGCTGTCACCTGTCGCTGCGCTGTCAGTGCGAAGGCTACATAACCTCCATTTCGCCGACCGAAAAGAAAAAAAAACAACAAACCACCAGTCTATTCGCCCAACACACAATCTGTCTGTTCGTTGTTCGGCTCTTCGGCAGCAAGCAAAATAACTTGACAGCGGCACTCAAATTCCGTGGAATACCAATCCAAACCAATCGAAAAGAAGAAAATCTACACAAAAAAAAATTGCAGCAATGGATGCTCGCAATACATCGCAAACCACCAGCTAGTTACTTGGAAATACGTTTTTCAGAACAACGAAACGCAAATCCACCCATCGTTCCTCGAATAGTTCGTGTGTGTGCGTGTTTATCATTCAGTTCTTTCTTTTGATTTTCAACTCTGACAAGCATCGGAGACGAGACAAGAAAAGTCCCAAACTTAATTCGCCATTTTTATTCCTCATATTTTCCTTCAGCGGTCAACCTTTCGTGTTCGTTTTTGTTTGCTTTTCGACTGCTTTTATCAATTTTTTGCCAGATATTCGCGCTGTTTCCGCTCACATCGGCTTGTCTCGTTCGCAAGAAGTTCTTGTCGCATTTGGTTGGCGTGCGTGCGAAGGGGACCTATCTAGGTGGCACATATCACCTCGTCGTCACTTCACTGCTGTAGGTGAATCGGTGTGTGACGTTTGACGCGACAAACTCGAATTCATTCGTCGTGACAACAACAATAAGCGAACAACCGGAAAATGTGTATAATTCGTAGCTAAACAAACGCAAAACATATTTTCCAACGAATTTTATTTCGGTTTCTTTACGTTGCTCGGGTTTTTAGTTCGATTTCGGTCCGCCATTCGCCAAGCATAGACAGACTTGCCGTGTGGTTCTGTGTCGAAATTTCTTTTCTCATAAATCAACATGTTTACTAATCTACAACAATAGTGTGTCCGAACGGTAGCAACAACAAACAGCAGCAACTAGAGGAAGCCACCATCATCATCAAAGTCATCGTCGTCGTCGCCGTAACTGCTGCCATTGCCGCCGCCGCCACCGCCTCCGACACCATCTGATTGTGCAACATTTTCTTAGTTCGTTTTTTTTTTTTTCCTGTTCCTTTCGCCTCCTCGCCATCATCAACAACGCAACAGCGACCAGTTCAATACCATACGCGAGACGCTAGTCCTTGATAAGTTTTCTGCAATCCATCGGGAATCAGCGAACCCCCCTCCGACAGTCGAGACAGATAGAGATGGTCAAGGAAAAGCCAAATTCGACTCGGATCTACGATAAGGACGGATTTCGAAGGCGTGCCGCATGCATATGCGTTCGCTCGGACGCTGAAACCGAGGTAAGTTTACAACGAGTCGCTTCTGTAATTCCTTTGCCAGAGTTTCGCTACGATTCACCAGCGATTTTGACAGGTGCGTTGATGTGGAGGTGATGATGGGGTCAACGCCAATGTTGTGAAAGTAGCTCTGGTCACAGCCACCAGCAGAACGTGTGAAAATGGGTTCGAAAAAATGTGTGCTCTTGAAATTCGTGGCACTGTTCATATCATTGTGGGAAATTAGTGTAAATTTTTTAATTTTTCTTGGAAGTTGCAGAAAGAAAAACGTGCGAATTTGTCAGCTGTCATTCGGCTGCCATATGACAAGTCTGACAGCAAACAGGCTGCGCGTGAATACCGGCCGGCACATGTATGTATTTATATATTGCTATCCAAGCGAATCAGTGCACCCACACATGTCTATGGCGGCAGATACAAAGTGGCTTTTCGCGGAGAAAATGTCTTCGTACAGTGAACATATGCCTGATATTTGTGCGGGCAAATGCGCCAACTAAGCGCTTATCTGGCGGTTTAGAGGCTAACGATGAGCATCGTCTGGTTAAGCTGCCGGTTGTGGATATTTCGAAATTCAGGTTATTTGTGTTTAGTTTGTCGGGAAAAGGATTTTTGGATAAGAATTATTTCGTGCGACTGATGGAATATTTTAAAATATTCAAGGGTCTTGAAGAATCATGGATCATGCTGATTTACACACAGGTTCAACATGGCAGAGAAGGAGAGCAGGTCTTATCCTACTGGAATTCAAGGCGCATCAAATGATTGTGTCTGCGGGGGAGAGTCTCTATAGGACCATTCATTCTAATGGTTCACAAGCTAGATGAAGAGAATACTTTCACAACGCTGAGAATTTATTGGGTCGAGGAACCAGAATCTAGGTTTTATGAAGAACCACTCGTGTTGAGCGTGTTACATTTATCACACGAGCGAAGGAACCTTCGCCGAGCGTCAATTTCATGTGTGTTGTCAGAACCTCGAAAGAGCTGAAGCCTTGACCGAGAGCTGGCTGAAACCAAACCTCCCAAGTAGGAGTCGTCGCTATCATCCACTACACCACGCCATCCATTCGCCTGCATTAGAATAACGAGAACTGTTATCAATGTTGGCGAATTTGCAAAAGCTATGTCTTCAACGTCTGCCCACATGTTCTCTAATGCCAACATGACAGAGAGAAACTTTCTGTTGCCAGCAAGCGCAATTAAATGATTGTTCCAGTGTCCACCAATAATTTATTACGCCCGTTTGATGAACTGTCTCCAGTTCTTGGATTCTCTCCGAATCCAGAAGTGTCAATCAACTTTTGCTACAATACCAAAGTCAGAATCACGAATATTCTTAGAAATCCTCTGAGTTTTGCTTCTAACCTGCACGTTGCATGCCCATTTGTCTGGAGCAACGACCTGGAAGTCACGTCATGAACACATGGGTCATTACACTATGAGGAGTCGAGCGAAAGAAGAGCAGGGATAAACGCAAAGGGGTGAAATTGTACAAATTGTCGATATTTGGGAATTTCGATTAAATTCAAAGTGAAAAACAAATGAGTTAGCCATTCTTGATTCAAATAAACAAACGTCTGTATCTAATATTGAGTTCCACCAGTTGCTTCCAATGGAGAACACCAAATTGTGAATGAGGTCCTTCTCTGCGCTTTGAGGGCCATATCATCGGGGAACATCCATTTTGCCTTTTGAAGCAGATAGACTAGCGCTATCGCCTGCATAGCAAAATTTTCGGTATTTTCTCGAAAAGCCTAAGGCTGTCTGCCCTACACTATGAACTCTAGTTTTTTTTTCGTCTTGATATCATCAACAAAACTTAGGCCAAGGATGGCACGCAGATATCTTGGAAAGCGTTAAAAATGCCTCACTCGCATTCAACACTATGTGAGGTTATTCACTGAACAGCGGAACTGGAGCCCAAGAGAACAACAATTGACAAGAGTAGTATTTTGAAATACTTGAAAACGCGTGAAATACTTATCTGTCCCTAGTGGAGGAGCTAAAAATGATTTCCTCTATATAGGCAGTTGCTTTTCCCTAACTGGTTTAGGGTTCATAATTTATAAGAAAGCGCTTAAGTTCGCTCCTTTTCTTTCTGCATTGGCACCATTGCTCGAGTCCTACACAAATCCTATACGGGCTTGACAGTGTCATAGCGCACCATACCTGCCACGTCACGTATGCCACCGAATTCTTTTATTTATTAAATTCACTTCAATGGCTTGGAACAATAAAATATGTTTTTATTTATTTTTTCTTCAGGTACTTCTGGTAACCTCATCTCGAAGACCCGAGCTGTGGATCGTTCCAGGCGGTGGTGTAGAGCCGGAAGAGGAACCATCTGTAACAGCGGTCAGAGAAGTTCTCGAAGAGGCCGGCGTTGTTGGTAAACTGGGCCGATGTCTGGGAGTGTTTGAGGTAAAACCAAATGAATTCACACCTTTCCCGCTGCATTTACTAATCTCCCTTGTCACCCATATTTCATTCTCTAGAATCGAGAACACATGCATCGCACCGAGGTTTTTGTCATGACTGTAACAAATGAACTCGAAGAATGGGAAGACTCACGAACCATCGGTCGAAAACGCCAATGGTTCTCAGTCGACGAGGCATTGGCCCAACTCGCCCTACACAAACCAACACAGCGACATTATTTACAACAATTAAGGCATTCGAAGAACTCCACATCCTCACCTCCACCATCACCTACCACGGCGTGAAACTAAATGCCCCCCCCGACAAAACCACTCATTGTTTTCCTTTTTCACCTTATTTCGTAAATTGACAACAAAAAAAAAAGAGAAGAAAATTCAACAATTCTAACACCAACAAGCGCAAGCGAACAAAAACCACTAAACAGCAGAAAACGAAAGTCAATAAACAACAAAATCAACATTCAAGCAAAACATCTTATTCTAGGCAAATTTTATGCGCGAAAAATAATATTCTCAATTTTCTACAAGCAAACAACAACAGAGAACTATAAAATTACAAATTTTTAAGTACATTTTTGTTTTTGTTCAAATTGTATTTATATATGTATGCGGATAGGAAAATTACACAAACACACAACACTTCCACTGAGGGAAGGCAACTCCACAGTCACTTCGTCTAATTGTTTAAAAAAAATAAACACACACACACACACTTGAATAGGCATCTCTGCGTTCTTACCTTTGGTTCCGTATTTAACGTCCTTTCATTTCAAAGTAAAAATCGAAAACTCTCGGTTTGGCCTTAGAAGGAGAGAAAGAAGTGACAGTTCAATTCGGGCTCTCTGCTATGCTCCAGAAATAAAAGCAGTGTTCATGTGTTTTTAACTGCGAGAGGGGGTCAAGAGTTCGAGAGATGGATTTACATCAAGTGACCAAACGTTTAGGCTTCCTCTATATGTCTGTTACCCGAGGAGAAACACAAACACACACGCAGTCTGTTTCTTTATCTTTTGTTTGTTAGGGCGACACGATGAAACTTTCTAATTCTTTTTTTTTTTATAGATAATAGACATCATAGATTAAGTCCTTTGAAAGGAAAACAAAAACAAAAAAAAAAAAGGAATTATGATTATTATTCATTATTATAATTATTACTATGATAAAACAAAGAAAAAAAAAACAAGCAAAACTATGAAAAAACAATAAAAAAAAACACTAAAACAGACGCAAGGGAGTTTCGCTTTATTTGTTGTCTTTTTGGGTTTTTGGATTATCACCAGAATGGCGATAGACGTGCGTATCAAGTCTTTGCAAGCACCTACTCCCTTGACAGCCTCCTTAGGGCCAAACATTACGAACATCCGAAACTCAAATGCACTTGAGGTAGCAGTAAGAGATGTTAGTCGAT
Organism: Eristalinus sepulchralis; assembly: GCA_944738645.1. Classification (NCBI taxonomy): domain Eukaryota; kingdom Metazoa; phylum Arthropoda; class Insecta; order Diptera; family Syrphidae; genus Eristalinus; species Eristalinus sepulchralis. The sequence continues at coordinate 29,353,487 of OX122885.1, read as the reverse complement.
TTTGTACAACGCCAGGCGGCCACTTTGAGGAAAAATTCATTTACTACCTTGTCGACGCTTGCTTTTAAAAGTTTAAATAAATGTGCATTTTATATCTGATCCACTTGGCCTATTTTTAGTGTCTTCAAAAGACACTTTGGACCTCTCCCATATAGCGAAATGTGTTGTTTACCCAGTAAAACACTGCTCTTGTGATGACCGAAGCTGTCCTGACAAACAACAAGCTAAATTGCACACACCTGTGTACGTACACAGATGGAATTTTTACAACTAAGGTACAGTGTCGTATAAGTTAACGACGAAAAAATCAACAACTCGAAATTTTTTACATATAGTGGACTACTGAGATATGACTTTTTTTTGGAGAGCTCCCAACGCCAGCACTGCATGCGCGCTCGAATTGCTGAATGCATCTGAGTCAACACGCCTGCTAGCGAAAGCAAACTTCCGCTGTTCCATTGAAGTCATAGACTTAGCATAGATATCGTAAAAATTCAATTGTAGAATGGAAGTTAGTTTTAAGATAGATTCGACGGTTTTTTTTTAAGAAACCCGAAGTAAAAAAACATAATTTATGCAACAATTGCACTTGTACGATGAGCATTCTTGAACTCAAAGCAATATCGGTTAATTTAGCGCAAATTTCAGCAAGCCGAGTGTGTGAGGAAACGGCAAAACACCAACACATGCAGTTTATGGACTGGCGGCGTTATCGAGTCGTACTTTTTTGAAAATGAGGTCGGCCAAGCAGTTAACATGAAAGGTGTTCTCTACTGCAAGATGATAACAGGGTTCTTGTGGCAAAAAATTGAGAATATGGACCTGGACGATATGTTCATTCAACAGGATGGTAACACTTGCCTCTCAGCCAACGAAGCAATGACCCTTTACGGCGAGAACTTGAATGGCCGTGTTATCGCACGTCATGGTGATGTTAATAGGCCGCTACGTTGGATGTGATTGGACACCGTTAGACATCTTTCTTTGGAGATATTTAAAAGAGAAAGTGTACATTAATGAGCCAAGAACAATTCAAGAGCTAGAGGATGAGATAATTTGGCAGTAGTAAGGATAATCCAAATTGTTCACAAAATAGGCGTCCATATAAAAATACCAGAGAGGATTTAAAACCTGATGTGAAGGAGAATGTTCTCTCCATAATAATTAATAATTGAGCGGCACTACAGCCCACAAGGGACCAGGGTCGAGCTTCTACAACATCTACTCGTGTTGTGCGTACTACTGTTCTCCCACGAGTAGAAGGGATCTACAGGTTTTTGCCGACTCCGAACTGCAAAGAGAGGCTTTTCATAGACAATTGCTACTCTTTGAGTGTCGAAAGAGGTGGTGCCGTGAAAAAATGCGAGGTGTTCCGTCCGGGAATCAAAACCTAGACCTTCGACGTGTGGGTCGACGTACTAATCCACTACGCCACGGCGACCACCCATAGTTTGCATAATTTAAGCGTTCTCCTTTTACTCTCTGATCCTACATATCGAGTAAGTGGTTCTTCTTCTTCTTCTTCTTGTGGCGCTACAGTCCGGGGTGGACCTGAGCCCCAACCAACATGCCTCTCTAGCCAGTACGATCTCTCGCCAGCTGCCTCCAATAACTCACTCCAAGTTGGTTGAGGTCCTTCTCCACTTTTGTGCGCCACCTTATCCTGGGCCCTCCTCTGTTGCATTGTCCCAATGGCTCAGATTCGAAGACTTTTCGGAGCAGTGGTGTCCATACGTTCTACATGGCCTAGCCATCTTAAGCGTTGTATCCGAAGACGCTTGACTAGGCGCATGTCGCTGTACAGCCCATAGAGTTCGTCGTTAAATCTTCTCCTCCAGATGCTATCAACGCAAACAGGACTAAAAATCGCACGCAAAACTTTTCTCTCAAAAAGACTAAGGGCTTCCTCATCCGCTTTTCGTAGCGTCTAGGTTTCCACGCCATAAAGTAGGACTGGGATGATCAAGGTGCTATATAAAGCAAGCTTAGTCCTTCGAGAGAGGGCTTTTTAACTCAATTGCCTCTTGAACCAAAAGAAACAGCGAGTGGCAAGAGTGATCCTGGGTTTGATTTTGGTACTGGTGTTATTGTCCCTGTTTACCGCGGAGCCGAGGTAGACGAAGTCCTTGACTACCTCGAAGTTGCTGCTGTCTAGTGTGACGCTCTGTCCGAGACGTCGATGTTGTGCGTCCTTCCTTGATGACAGCATGTACTTCGTTTTGCCCACATTAACCACCAGACCCATTTTAGCCGCTTCTGCTTCAATGCCAGCAAACGCATCATTGACGGCTCGCTGTGTTCATCCAGTCACGTCAATGTCACGTCGTACTCGTGAAGAGTCAGTAAGTTAGAATTAAGATCAGTAGATTTTATTTGTAAGCTAGTTTTAAGTATTTTTGTCTAGCATGTAAGAAAAATGAATCAAATAAAAATGCACTGAAATCTAAATCTAAATGTCGTCGCCGTAAGCTAGCAATTGAACTGACTTTTGGAAGATCGTGCCTCTGGTGTTGACTTGTGAGTTTCGCACGATCTTCTCAAGAATGATGTTAACGGATAGTCACATGACAGTGCGTTGTCTTGTCATAAACCTTTTTTGATATTGAAGGTTTCGGTGAGTTCGTTCTCGACCTTGACGGAGCAGCGAGAGTTCTCCATCGTCATCCAACACAATCCGACGAGTTTGGTAGGAATGCCAAAACTAGACTTGGCACTGTATAGCTTGTCTTTTTGCACACTGTCATATGCGGCCTTGAAATCGAGGAATAGGTGGTGAATGTCGATTTGCACTCGACCGTAGTTTGAAGATTTGGTCGATAGTGGACTTCCCTGGCCTGAAACCACATTGATAAGGACTTAGAGAGAATCTTGTACGCGGTGTGAAGGAGACTGATCCGCCGATAGTTGGCGCTGTCGAAGGGGTCTCCTTTCTTGTGGACCGGACAGACGACGCTGAGATTTCACTCATCAGGCATGCTTTCCTCCGACCATATCTTACAGAAAAGCTGGAGCATGTGCCCAACCAGGTCATCTCCAGCTGCTTTAAACTGTTCTGCGGACAGTTCATCCGCTCCAGCAGCTTTGTTCTACTTCAGTCTCGATATTGCTATCTTGACCTCGTCTAAGTCGGGGGGACGGAATTCTTGCCTATCATCGTACAAATTGAGAGAACCATTCTACTTAACAGCGGGATTTGGGCCGTCATCGCCGTTTAAAAGTCTGCAGAAATGATTCCTCTAGATTCTCAGCATAAATTTAAATGTATAAATATTAGGTCTGTTCCAATTGCTCTGAAATGCTGCAAATGCCTACGAAATCCCCCGAAAAACGGACAAAGGCGTTCCATTTTCTGACTTTTTCGTAGAAGAGAGAGCTCATGAGAGAGTAGAATATTTCCCCTCCCTATGAATTTCTGCCGACGAAAAATCTGTGGACGGCAGATGACTGTCAAATAGACAATAAAAAAGCCTCTGACGTTTCATTTCATTTCTACGAAAAGTCGTTTCAGTCGGCGGATTTACTCTCTCCAAGAGAAACTTTTACCCAAACTTCTTAACTACGAATTTCTGTGCAAATGGATTGGAACATACCTAATGACTCTTGAACTGCAATTAGTTTTTAAAGCCTTCGGATTAAAACAGTTTTTGGTAGTAGTTGCCTTCTTACACCGTATTCACCTCTTCCTCCCCCGAACATGTAGCCGGTTATCATAAAAATAATCAGTCGAAAAACGTGCCCATTTGTAACATAATCAGCTTCAAGTTGATAATTCCTTATCTAACGGCATGGGGAGAATAGAGAAGCAAAGTGGTGGGATCGTCACAGAATACATGAAAATATTTAGATAAAAGATTCGACAGTGGCTCCCTCATTGTAACATGCGCATCGACTTTAAGACAACTTTCGTTACGTCAACATATTTGAATATCTACAGTTTGGTGAAAGATCCAATTCCCCAGAAGCAATCAATTCAGATAAATGTGCACAAAGTACAATATTTTGATCCATTTCCAAGAGATAAGAGGAAGATCAAAGATAAATGCGCAACCATTTTAATTAAGTCAGTTTAATTTAGTCAGGTTCAGGGCTTATCTCACTTGGGAGTGCCCAAGTTGAAGTATAAAACGCTATTTCTGCGACAGCTTCACATCACTAGTATTCAACTGCGGAGCGATGAAAGTTTTAGTTGTCTTTGCCGCCCTTTTGGCCACTGCTGCCGCCGGAAGCTTGCCCCTAGTCAAGCCCATCCATGAGATATCGTCTGTCGATGGTTCCTTCAGTCCGGAGGGACGTATTATCAATGGAGAAAAGGCGATTTTGGGACAGTTCCCCTATCAAGCGGGACTTCTACTTTCAAACTCCAAGGGGAGCTCGTGGTGTGGTGGCAGTTTAATCTCTCCAAACTGGGTGTTAACCGCAGCTCATTGTACTTACCAGTAAGTGTAGATGCAGATGCATTTCATTCAAGTTGTTTTCATGTCATTACGTGCATTCAAGGATGAACAAGGCGCTCGTTTACTTGGGAGCAGTGCGCCGGCTGAACGCTGAGCAAGTGATTGAAAGTGAATTCCTGTACACACACGAGAAATACAACCCGGCTATCATTTCCGACGATATCGCGCTCATCAAACTGATAACTCCGGCCAAGTTGACAGGTAAATGCACTCCATTTCATGCCTGCCACGAATTAGGTTCAAATCTGATCTTTTGCAGAAAACGTTCAGCCCGTCAACCTACCAAGGATAACCGGCACCTATTCCAATTACCTGGGAGACACCGTGATTACCTCGGGCTGGGGAAAAACCAGTGACTGTAAGTGCATTAGTAGAAAACGCTCAGAAAGTGTCAAATTTCAAACTGATCTCTCTCTTGGGTAGATACAAATGACGTTTCTGAAGACCTGTACTACATCTTCCGCAAAGTGGATCCGAACTCGAAGTGCGCCAGTGTATATGGCGGAAATGTAGTCAAGGAGACGAACATTTGCGTGGGCACTCTGGACGGTGATTTGAATAAGTCGACCTGCAGCGGTGATTCCGGTGGTCCATTAGTGCTGAACGATGCCAAACGCACTCAGATTGGTTTGACTTCATATGGTGCAGCAAGTGGTTGCGACAAGGGACATCCAGTGGTGTTCACGCGTGTCACCTCTTACCTCGGCTGGATTAAGGAAATTTCGGGAGTGTTCAATAATTAATCAATTTCGATTGTAGCAAAAAAACAACACAAACTTGTTCTTTTTGTTTTTGGAAACAGATGAATTTTGGGTTGATTGTTGGTCAGTTGAAGAACTAGGCTTTCCTCAGGCTGATATTCTTTGCTCAGCTTCACACCAGAGATGTGGGAATAAGCAATAAAACAATTTCATGGGGAGTGATTTTATTTTCTCAACAATCCATCGAAAATCCAAAATAGCAGAACAAAATTCGCTCACTACGACAATTCGAGGGAGAGCGGGAGAAAGAGAGAGAGAGAGAGTCATAAGTTTCCCCAGGCTGTCAGGCTTAAGAAGGAGTGATTTTTCTGAACCATTCCTTGGCAGCATTCGAAAACTCTGACGTCTTGCAAAAATGCTTGTTGTTTCTTAACTTATATTTCTTCGAAATTTTCACATATATATAGCTCAGAGAGGTAAGACTTCGAAATGACAAGTCCAAATAGTGGTGTAGGCCAAGAGCGACCCCCGACAAGATTTGACATTTCTACTTGTTTAATTTTCAGTTATGTACGAGTGTACGTAACGGGTGTTATGTTAGAGATTTATTACATTAAGTTGGTAACACTATTTGAAGTAGCGGTGATTTAAGGCGCCAAATGATATATTTTTAGTTTGGTTTGGAATTTTAATACGAAAAGTCTGACGCATAAGCAGCGTTTCCAAATTGTGAAAAATTGGACCAAACCAAAATTGACGTTGATCCCATAAGCCACCCATAAGCGAATTATGCTTAGAGATGAAGCTCACTGCCGTGAACAAATCTACCGTGCTAGGAGCGACGATAATCCTCAAGTGTATATTGAGTCACCGTTACGTGAACAAAAACTGACTGCATAGGGTGCTTTGTGGGTTTGTGGAATAATTGGTGGATGCGGGCCAGAACATTACAGCCAAAAGTGACCGATATAGCGTCAAGATAACTGAATTTTTTGTTCATCAATTGAACAACCAAATTTTGCAGGAACTGTGATCTGAACAAGATGAACATGTTGAACAGCTAGTGCCACAATTAATTTATTGAAGCAAATTGAAATGGACTCCAAGATTATGCGATTTAACACCGCTTGGCTTATTTCCGTGGAGTACAACTAGACTACGCCGATAAGTCCAAAATGACGAACCGCTTAGAAGACACATTCACTGCCTTATTTTCGATAAACAACCACAAATGCTGTATACGGTCCTCAAAATCGAGCCTCCAGATTAGATAATGGTGATGGTGATATGTCAGAATGTTAAGCCAGAAAAAGTTCTTCGGAATTTCGAATAACCTTTTTTATAAGACAGCGTGTCAGACGTTTCAAAACTAATATCCATTCACTCTGAAAATAATATGTCCCTCATTCATGCCCACGCAAGAAATTTCAAATGCACTTGCGTAGGGAGCCGCTCGTTTACCAGTTGCTTAGGTCTGCATCAGTGGTGCCAAACTTTTTTTTAACGAAATTCCCCATAAAGGTCTTAGATTATCCCAATTTGACATTTTGATTTGAGAGGCGCTATCATCCACAAGGGTCAAGGATTCAGTTTCATGCATCAGCTACTAGTGCTGTGGGTTCTACTGTTTTCTCATGAGTATGGGAAAGCTAGTGGGATTTGAGAAGCTTTTCACTGACAATAAGAACTATTGAAGGAGGAGCTGTGGAAAATGCGAAATGTTTATCACCGAAATCGAAGCTAGGACCTTTGGCGTGTGAAAAATAATTGCGTGCCACTACAGCCCATAATGGACCAGGACCTAGCTTCTTCAGCAACTACTCGTGTTCGCGTACTATTGTTCTCTCACAGGTAAAAGCGGCCTACAATTTTTTGCCGACTCCGAACGGCGAGATTTGAGAAGCTTTTCATAGTCGATGTCAAAATGGCGGCGGAAATTAAAATCATATTTTATTTTGATCCTGACTCTCGAAATTTTTTAACAAATTCAGCTAAGCGCTTGAATAACGTTGAGAAGTACTTAAAGCTAATTTCCAAAGTCATAGCCCGGATGTCATTAAGTCGTGTCATAGCTACGTTTCGAACCCTTTGAATTGCGAAGAACCAACTTTATGTCAATTCAAAAACTTAAGGCCAACATAATTCAAGGCATAAGTGAGCAATATCATAAAATCCTCTGCGGATTGTGGGTGACTCAGTGCGATACTGTGAAGCCAGAAACTTTTTAAAAGAACACTTTTATTTGGCTTACCCTCTATACCGAGTGCTATAGGAAAGGAGAAGTTCTCAAATAAAAATGCCTATATAAGTTTGTGATCACAAAGAAAAGACAATATTGCTGAATTGCCTAAAGCCCTTAACTGTTAATTTCTTGTGGTTGAAAAAATTGTGACAGCTAGAAGTTGGTGGTCTCCTAAGGGAAATTCTCACAAAAAGAATACAGCTTTTTGTTTATCGGATGCGATAAGATTCAAACTTTGCCAAAAGTGAATGATTTATTGTTCTTCCCCCCTACAATTGTAACTATTGTCTCAAGCTGTCATGTATAGTATATTCGAGTTTTTTGAACGATAAACGGACAGTCCTTAACAATTACAATCTTTATTGACTTTCGTTTGGGCTCTTAAGAAATATTAAAGAACTCGTCAAAATTGTGGGTATAGGGAGTGCAAAGCCTCCTTATCGTTCTTAATCAACAAACTTTATGCCTCCCCTGATAAGTCACAAAATTCATAGAAATTACGAATTCGATAACAAGAAACACGATTAATCGATGAAACATTGCTAAATCCTTATCTCGTCATGGTGTGTGCGTGTCAAATGAAACTGCCTATTTCGAGTTAGAGAACATTGTTCTTTTCGCTTTCAAGTTCAGCGGGATGAAGGTGGTTTTGGTCTTAGCAGCGGCCTTGGGACTAGCCAATGCCGCTGTCTCCTTCCGGTCGTTGGATGTGGACTCATCCTTGCCTAAGCCAGAGAGCCGCATTGTGGGCGGAGAGCAGGCGTCAGTGGGAATGTTTCAATATCAAGTGGGACTTCGTTTAACTGATGGCTCCTCAAATGCCTGGTGTGGTGGATGCCTTATCTCGACTGAGTGGGTGCTGACTGCAGCTCATTGCACCTTCGGGTAAGTGCATCCTGCTGAACCATTAAGCTCTTATGACATCTTGTCTTTCTGGTTAGAATGACCTCAATTACAGTGTACCTGGGAGCTGTGAAAAGGACCGAAGCAGAACAAACCATCATAAGCACAGAATTCTACGCCCACGAGGGTTATAGTCCAAACACCGTCTACAATGACATTTCACTTATCAAACTGTCCACACCAGCTCAGTTATCAGGTGAGTTATATACAGGTCGACGACTGACACCTCGCGTAATGTTTCCATTTACAGACGCCGTACAGCCTGCAGTGTTGCCGAGAAGATACGGAACCATTTCCAACTATTACGGAGACACTGCAATTGCCTCGGGCTGGGGCAAGACCAACGACAGTAAGTGGCCTCACGCCAAAAGAGAAACCGTTTGAAAAACAACGAAATGTGTCTTTTGAAGGTAGCACCACCGTGTCCGACGACTTGAACTACATTTTCCGGGAAGTTAGTCCCAACAGCGTGTGCGCTTGGGTGTACGGTTTCGTTCTTGTGGAAGACTCACAATTGTGTATGGACACTACGGACGGAGAGACGAACAAATCGACGTGCAACGGTGATTCTGGTGGTCCACTGGTGCTTAACGATTATCAGCGAACTTTGATTGGTTTGACTTCGTATGGCCACAAGAGTGGCTGTGACAAGGGACAACCTGTGGTGTTCACGCGCATCACATCGCACTTGGAGTGGATTAAGAACATATCTGGGGTTTACAACAATTAAATTTTGAGTTTTTTTTAAGTTTAAGAACTGCTCTTTCACTTTTCGAATATGGGGAAAAGGAGTTTTTTTTCAATTTGATGAAGGAATTCTTTCGAAATTCACTGTAGGGGGGGGGGGGGGGGAGGGGACTACAGATGAAGCCTAATTTTTGACAATGTAGCAATGAAAACGGAATAACTGAGTTTAAGTCGTGAATGGTGTACTTCACAGTGTCATGGACGCTGTTATGTCGGAAGGATAACTCTCTGCTCTCGACACTTCGACCAACCCGTTGTCTCACTGACACGGCAGTATCACACGACGAATACATAGACTCAAATTTTTGCGTTATACTTGCTATTGCTTGTCTACTAGGGCAGAATAGAATTACGACTTAAAATTTGAGTGAAGGCTCTTAAAGGGCGGTCACCTAGTCGGTAGAAAATGTTTTCAATTTGTAAACGTTACTCGTTCGTGTACCTTATCATAATGCGAAAGATGAGTTTACTGAGAATAAATTGACAGTAAAATTTTGATGAATAGTGAAAGAGCGCGTTCTCAAATTAAGTTCAAAGTTGTCATGTTTCTCTGTGCAAGCACACGTCATAATTTATTTAAGAGGGTTAATGCCTCCACGAGGACTGACATTTTGACAGCATTTCCGAAACTTATGACAATAGAACTCGAGAATTAGAAATGCGACAATAACTGGACATCGATGTGATTTGAATAGTTCCTTTGGGAGAACTCAAATCCGTAGTCCACGCTTCCAAGCCTTCACACTGGACGGGTGCGATGGCAATGTTCGGCTGGTTGTTGTTCGATATAACCGTAGTATAAACAGAACACTGTGTGGTATTCTACGGCGGAACGGTTGTGTCTATGAGAAGGGTGTGATTTTTTCTTACACCTAGTCCAGCTGCTAACTTAAGTCTACTTAAGTCTTCGTGTCGGCTTATTTCATCTGTAAAACGTACATTTTCTATTTGTCATATTTAAAATTTTACTTTCAAAATGGTTCTTAAGGACAGTGATTTTATCACCTTTAACTTCCGTTTTTTAAGGAATTTAGACAGCTAGGTGACGAGTTGATTCAATCGCGGTATGGGTTTCATATACACAGGTTTCTTTCGTTGCGCCATCAGAGGCTACGTTTTTTTCCACCACGTCATCCCTAGGGCTTGGACTCGAAGACTTCTCTAGCTGGAAAGTAAATGTCCACCCTCTTTACCTAACCTGCGACTGAACTACTCAAAAGTGTGTAGCTTCAATGAAAAAAACTCAACAGGGGCCATCGGCCGATATTTGCTTTTAATTTCACTTTGCTTGGAGCTCCTAGGGGATTTTTTTCACTCTATCCATTTATTTGGATACATGGGTACACGGATATACAGCCAGATACGACCTGACCTGAAGTACGCAACCTAGTAGGAGTCCAGACGTAGACACACCCCAAGACCAGGCCTACCATATAAGCAGAAGATGTATCGGTGAAGGGGAGGAGGTAGCACTATTCCTACAGTTTCCTCCAAAACGAAAGAAACCCTGAAGGCCTTTTACATTGAAGAACTTAACTTATATTAAAAATGGATACCAAAAAATACGGACTTTTATCCGGAAGCCGTCAAAATTCACAACCGTATTTCCATTCTATAGAAGAATGTCAACGGTAAGATTAGTGTTTGTTTTTCGTTATTTCAACACCCAAGTAATGTATCTTTATAAGGATGGAAATGAAAAATACGCCATAGTGAGATGCACGGCCCGTTCAACTGCTGTGAACGCCCGGAAATCGATAACACGAATCATCAACAAATAATGTGGCACTACAGCCCACAACGGACCAGGGCCTAGCTTCTACAACAACTTTTGTAGTTATTTTTAATTATTTTAATATTGAGTTATTCAGTACAGTAAATGGCAAAAGTTCACGTAATATGGACGCACTTCTTATGAGAGCTATGTTTTCCAGCTGTCGAATACTTGCGATTCCAACTTGAAACTACAAAATGAATGAATTTCTTATTAAACTATTTTCTCCTTCAAATGCGTGAGAGAGGAACAGAACAAGTGAAAAGAACTGACGGTGGCGTCAGTTAAGTTGCCACTACAAAAGGGAACAATTCAGAATGAAGGTGAAATCAACAGTGAAAACTAATTCTTCAGACAGTCAAGACTCATTTAGGCGCAATCTTGACGACATTTACCGAATGACTTTGAATCAAGGCGACGCTCGTGACTGCTATGCGTCACCACAAGTATTGACCAAACCAAAAGTTTACTTCAGTTAACTTGCTCTAATCTGTTTAATCAACTACGAGCCAAAAAAAATCTGATTTCAAAAATATCTTTCTTTTTATACACCCAGCTGATAAATGACCAAATAGTGGTCATGTGCAGATACAATCGCATCGCGATTTTGTTCTTTCAAAGGTCCCGTATAAAAAACCACCCACAATCACCCGTGTTGTTGCAGTGATTTCCCGATGATGAACGTGTACGTAGTGATTACCGTCTGTGTTTGGGCGACTCTCACGGCTGGCCAACCAGCCACCGGGTCAAAACAGCTTCCGACATACCCGATTTTGGAGAGCCGCATTGTAGGTGGGACCCTGGCACAGTTGGGAGACTTTCCCTTTCAAGTCCTTCTCTACCTCGAAAAGTCCCCAACGTCCAGCATCTGGTGTGGTGGGAGTTTGATCTCCGAATATTGGGTCTTAACTGCAGCTCACTGCACCCTTGAGTGAGTATTTAGTGTAAGCTGTGTGCCAGTGCCTTCATGAAATGTTCTAGAGTGAAAACTGTGACAGTGTCCCTGTCATCGTAAGTGAGGAGATTTACACGCATGAGAACTATATTCCAGCCACCCTCACAAATGACATTGCCCTCATCAAACTGCCGGTTGCAGCCGAGTTGTCTGGTAAGTCTGTTTCCGACTAGTGTATATTTTTGTGACTTGCGAATCTTTTCTATATTTAGAATATATCCAACCTGTGGTATTGCCAAGGATGCTGAGTAGTTTTTCGACTTACTTGGGGGACACAGTAATTGCATCTGGGTGGGGGAAAACGAATGACAGTATGTCCATCGACTGAATCTTGGCAGACTTACTTCTAACTGATTGAATGCGTTGCAGATACCATTTATATATCGGATGAGCTCTATTACATATTCCGTAAGGTAGAGCCGAATGCCAAGTGTGCTGCGATTTACGGCGAAGCCTTCGTTACGGATTCTCACATTTGCCTGGAAACTCTTGATGGGAAGTCAACGTGTAGGGGAGATTCCGGTGGTACATTGGTCCTAAACGACTATCAACGCACTCAGATTGGATTGACGTCATTCGGCGCTCAGGAGGGGTGCCAGCTGGGTTATCCGGTGGCCTTCACGCGACTTACTTCGTACTTGGACTGGATCAAGAATATATCTGGAGTCTACAATAATTAAAAGTTTTCCTTTGATTCTAGTTTGTCTATTGTCTATTGTTGTCTTCTCTCTGCTAGATGTGCTTACATTTCTCAGCGTCTCAAGCGATCTATCGTTCTAGAACCATATGATTACCGGTTTTGACATCATCGGGGTCATGAAACGACGCACGAACCATTTTGTACGACACAACCATCGGTTTGGCAGTTTATAGCTGCTTGTTCACAATGGGTGCTCAGAATTCACTTTACACTGTAACTTAACAAATCTATTGGGAGGAAATGCAAAAAAAAAAAAAAAATCGCGGACACGGAGAGGTTGAGGGTCCTCCCTTGCGTTTGACTTTTTTTTCCATAGTGGAGGTTGGAAACACTGCACTGAAGCGCTCAGAATCGAAAACTGCTCCATTGTACTTCCAGGCAGTAAACTATATTTAATGTAAGTTCTTGGTCTTCCGGAGGAAAACCAGGAAGCTCCCACAACATCAGCGTCAAACAGCCGCCACCTGATCCCAGCAAAGGCAGGACATTGACAGACGAAGTGCTCTACAGTGACTTCACATAGGGTACCATCACTACGCCCAAGCATACTTAAGTGCTTAGGGAAGGTGAATTGTCCTGTTTGTACCCCGACAATTCGTCTGCAGTCTATCCTATCTAGAGATAACAGAAAGGCCGCGGATTTCTTGCTGACGTTTGGAAGCCCATGCACTTGGAGCACTTGGGAGCCTGCATCCCGGAGAGTTTATGTGTGTATTAAGACACCACAAAAACTGACGGTGTGCGCTGGTGGAACAATTGCTGAACTCTATCCAGAATGTTAGAACCAAAGGCGACGGCTATAGAGCCATGATTGCAGACTTTTTTCAATGACGCACTTACCAAAGTCACGGCTGCCCCGTCACGAATGAAATAAAAAATATTAAAATGTCCAAAGCTTAGAAGTTCCACATTCTTTTATTCAGAATTCAGAAAAATTCAACCACTTAAGGAATATGTCTTAAAAGCCAAACCTATTGATTCGAAATCCCAGTTTTGAGCTTGATCCAATCCAGGTACGAGGTGATTCTTGTGAATACACCAGGAAATTCGACTTCGCATCCCAAACTAATGCCGAATGAAGTGGCGCCAATCAGAGTGTTGCTGCCGTCAGCCAAGACGAGAGGACCGCCGGAGTCTCCGTTGCACGTTGACTTCTTGCCCTTCGTACTGATGCAGATGTTTGTGTCTTTCGCCATACCCATGTAGTAACGATTGCAAGCTGCATTATCCAAAATTGGAACCTCAATCCATCGAAGAATTTCCGAGGCCCCCTTTGCGGCTGCAAAAGATACGCAAAAATTTATTCACGATATCCTTGCATGATACTCTCAACTTGTGTCCCTACAGTCACTGTCCTTGCCCCATCCCGATGCGATGACTTTCTCTCCCGCGTACGTTGACGATTCCCCCATCTTCGGAAGGGCAGCCGGTTGAATGTACTCTGAAAGTAATTGGAATCAATGGAATCTCTCCAGGCAGCAAGTCGCGCTAAGGTTTTGTACCGTTAAAGTCAATTGGAGCTGGAAGCTTTATCAAGGAAATGTCATTCAGCAGCTGCGCTCGGTCCCAGTCTTCATGAATAAGGATGTACTTTTTCGATACAAAGACATTCTGTTGGCCAACTTCATTTTTGTCGGTTCGGTTGGTTGCACCCAGGAAGACCTCAACGCCAGTCACTCTTAAAGTTGTCAAAATGAATGTGGTACTCCTTCCCGGTCAGATCACTCTTACCCTTCAGTGCAGTGGGCAGCGGTCACAATCCATCGATTCGATATCAGAGTTCCTCCACACCAACCGCGTCCATTAGACATGTGCAGCATTAATCCAACTTGATAGGGAAACTGTTTGGGCCGCGCCACCTCGCCATTGGTGATTCGTCCTTCCATCAGGGGTATACCTTCTGTAAGGTCTCTGAATCGATTATCCACATGACGTGGTGTTACGGCAGACCAGTCGATCTCCGCCACTACTGTGCCGACCAGGAAGACTATTCCGATTAGGAGTTTCATTTTGAACTTGTGCTCATTGCGTCGGCTGCGAACCAATTTATAGCCTTCCCTGCAATCAAATTCCGATGCTTATCTGTACTTGAGACTATCGACTAATATCTCCGATTCGTGGGATTTGTAAAGCATAAACTTAATCCATTTGCACAGTAGCTCTTATCTGGTGCTGAATTTTATCGATAGGAAAGTTATACTTCGCATTGTTAGAACTGACTTGAGTGGTGAGGGTTTATTGGTCGTGTTACACAACTTACAAGTGCTTTTTGTGACTGCCCACCATGTTACAGAGTTTTCTGCTGAATGGAAGTGATTTAGAAAAGGAATCGGAAAACCTCGCATGAGGTTAGGCATCTGGGTAACAATTAGATTGAGAAGAGATTATCGCTCTTATCGGTAATCGAGCGAATTAAACGAAGTAATCGTTGGCCATCGATTCTTTCAGCTTTTATTGCTGCTTTATTGTACGTCATTCATTTTATTTTTTTAGGTTCTAAGAGTCAAGGTGTTTATTCTATTTAATTTTGACGATACTGGTGAGGAGTAGGATGGAGAGTTGGTTCGCTGGCCTAGCGTCTCTACGCTAGGTCACTAGTGCGTCACTATTGTAACCCTTCAAGTTGTCTAACACTAATTTGTAGCTACAACTGACCTAAAGTATTTCAAAGCAGAGATGTGAGTGCCGATGACGATGTGTCTTTTTCTGTCAGCAACATATAAAGTCTGTTCAAAAAATACGGTGAATTTTCATTCTTCTCAAAAAATAATTATTTATTCATCAATTTAAATTTCGTCCCTTTCAAAGTAGTTCCCCTTAGATATAACACACATAAGCCAATCCAGTCTTCGAACCAGATCTGAAAAGCACTTTTTGGTATAATCTTGAGCTCTCTCAGCGGTTCAGTTTGTACCCCCTCAATCGTCGCAACGACGCTGTTCTTTCATGGGCCTCTTGAATTTTGGGAACAGGAAAAAGTCGCAGGGGCCAAGTCTGATGAATACGGTGATCTTTTGGCCAAAAAAATTACGGACAAGCAATGGTGTTCAATGGTCAAAATTTAGCAATTTTGGAACGAACTTCGCTGCTACCCGCTTCATGTTCAAAATTTCTGAAAAAATTGCATGCCGACATCTTCAGCAACTTTTCTAATAATTCTTTATAAGAATTTTCTACATTTTCCCAACATTTTCATCGGTTGTTGATGTGCTGCCGCGTGCAGGGCGAGCATTGTCATTCACATCTTTTTGAAATTTTTTGAAAAGCTTGTATCTCTTGTAAACATTTGTTTTTTGACTCAGAGTACACTTACCGTATGCCTCTGTCAATATTTCAAGTGTTTTGAGCACCTAATTCTATTTTTCACTAAAAATTGAATGAAAATTCTTTGATCCATTTTTTTTCGACTGCAGAATATCGACAAATACGCAAAACTCTCTAACTTGTAAGCCTCTCTCAAATAAAATAAATACGCTATATAGCTAAAACTGTAAACATATGTTCGAATGTACCAACATAACAAAAAAAAAACCTCGGTATTCGACTGTACATATGTACGTTACACGCGAAATTTGAAAATACGCCATTCTGAAGAGACGTCGAATCCAGAGGTAAGAATTGCTTGCATCACACTATCAATTTTTGTTAAGGATGTATTCTTAACTTGATAGGGCTCCAATAGAAAAGGTGCTTTTGGAGGGGTATAGAACTAAAAAATAAAATAAAGCAAACATGATTTTTGAAATTACCTTAAGATTTACTTTATTCGAAAGATTAAGGATAATTAAGGATAATTTTTGCCATATGGTCACAACGGCTGGCTCAGACGTTGTCTAATCTTAAGGTCGTTTTTTAGATGACTTTCTCTGACATACATACATACATACATATATGGTCATTTACTGACAATATCACAGCGAATATTATCCTCAATTGTCACTTGTTTTGAGCTCATTGGCGAAAACTAGCCACTTCACATATCCCCACAGAAAAACGTCAATTTCAACGCCCCTTGACTATTTTCGGTGGTAGCATGTCGCTAGTATTACACTATCTTGGAGGCCAATTCACGGGTCGGTAAATTAAAACTATGCGGCTTACAAGCCTTTCCTCCATTTATTTAATTGTGGCACGCATCATGGTCATTTGATTGATGGACGAAAAAGTCAGTAATCACGGCTCTAGAGCGATCACCATTGACTGTAACGTTCTGGCCAGCATCGTTTTTAAAGCAATTTTTGCACCAACCCATTTACACCGAAAAGTCGGTTCATGCGAATGTTACGGTATCTAAACATTCTTCTTCTTGTGGGGCTACAGTCCTGGGTGGAATTGGGCCTCAACCAAAATCCCTCTCCAACCATCACGATCTTTCGTTAGCTGTATCCAGATGTGCACTTCAACTTAGTTGTGGTCCTTCTCCATTTGTGTGCGCCACCTTAGCGTAGGCCGTCCTCTGTTGCGTTGTCCCAATGGCTCCGATTCGAAGACTCTTCGAGTCGGAGCAGTGGTGCCCTTACGCACTACATGGCCTAGCCATCTTAAACATTGTATCCGAAGACGCTTGACCAGGTGCATGTACAGCCCATAGAGTTCGTCGTTGAATCTTCTTCTCCAGATGCCGTCAACGCAAACAGGACCAAAAATCGCACGCAGAACTTTTCTCTCCAAAAGACTTAGGGCTTCGTCATCCGCTTTCAGTAGCGTCCAGATTTCCATAACGTAAGACTGGGATGATCAAGCTGTTAATATATAAAGCCAGGGTAGTCCTTCGAGACGGGGTGCTGTATTATTTAATTGTCCCTTGAGCCAATAGGAGCAACAACTAGCCAGAGTGATTCAGCGTTTGTTTCCGGTACTGGTGTTGTTGTCCCTATTTACCGCGGAGACGAGGTAGACGAAGTATTTGACTACCTCGAAGTTTCTGCTGCCTAGTGTGTCGCTCCGTCTGAGACGCCGTTGCTATGTGTCCTTCCTTGATGACAGCATGTACTTCGTTTTGCACTTATTACCAACCAGACACCCATTTTAGCCGCTTCCGCTTCAATGCCAGCAATCGCCTCATGGACGGCTCACTGTATACATCCAATCAAATCAATGTCTTCGTTTAAACATGCACCTGATAATTATTATCACTCGTATATTGACGTATTCAGTTAATCCAATGTGAGCTTCATCGATAAACAAAATTAATGCGCGATATATACAATATTTCAAACAGATCCATGACTTTCAAAATAAATTTGCATAACTTCGAAGCATTGTTCAAGCGTTAGTCTAATCAGGTTGAAAAGTAGAAGTAAATATCTTGACAGCTGACAAAATGGCTGCCACTTAGAATAGTGTTGCCAACTTAAAGTTCTCTTCCCTTAGAAGTACACCCTTTACTTACTATTTTTCTTCATTTAAAACCAATGCGCGAGTGCGCGAGTAACATTCAAGTATGCCGAACACTTTTGTGTAACAGAACAAGGTGTGCTGTGGCCACCGTGACGTGGAGGATAAGTGCGTCGACTTACACGTTGTAGCTGCCAGGAGTGATTCCTGAACTAAACACCTAACATATTTTTGCGGCACCACCTTTTTAGAGTTGCTGAAGATACTCAATGATTACCTATTGCCTATTAAAAGCTTCTCAAATTTCGCTGTTTGGAGTCGGCAAAAAACTGTAGTTCCCTTCCGCTCCTAGGAGAACAACACGCACAGCACAAGTAGTTGTCGTAGAAGCTATGCTAACTACCTTGTGGGCTGTAGTTCCACTCAATTATTGCGATAAAACTCATTTCTCTGAAAGTCCTTTGAAAACTCGTTATTTAGTGTCGGCAGAAGAATAGCACGTTTCTCCGCTCTGAGCTGGATTGCCGTAAAGAGCAAGATTTGATGCTTTTGTAGTAGAACCAAGCATTTCTTCGGCTTGTAGAACTAACTAAGCTCAAAACTCCTGGCTCGAAGGACCAAAATTATGCTCTTTAAATTGAGCTAAAAGTAAAACGGAAGATTTGATTCTTGGTGCCTTCGAAAGAACGGTCCAAGTTCTTCCGTGCTGCGATAGAGTTTGTGAACGTAGATGTGCAACACGAGAACGTGAGCTTTACCATTTCTGAAAGGAACTCTAAAAAAAAATTTCCCAAATTATTGTTGTTTATTGAAAATGTGTTTATTGATTCAATCTGCTCTCTCCCTCTCTAAGATGAGCTCATTTTTTCATTGATCCAATCCACATAGGAGGTGATCCTTGTGAATACCCCGGGAAACTGAACTTCACAACCAAAGACTATGCCGAATGATGTTGCTCCCAGTAAAGTGTCACTTCCATCGGCGAGAATCAAAGGACCGCCCGAGTCTCCATTGCACGTCGATTTCCTTCCCCTGGTGTCGATGCAGATATGTGTGTCCTTGACAGCTCCCATGTAGTACCGGCCGCATCGCTTATTTGGCATCACAGGCACTTCAATCCAGCGCAACATTTGTGAAGCACCCTGGGCTCCTAAAGCGAAAGGAAATTATCGACTGCTCAGTCTGGTGAGAACATGTGTCTTACTATCGCTGTCGCGACCCCATCCAGATGCGATGACCTTTGCGCCCTCGTAGGTGGACGTATCTCCCGACTGTGGAAGCTTGGCAGGTTTGATATAGTCTTGGCGAAGAAATGGAAGAGTATTATCAAAAAATCAAGAATCAAACAATTCTTTTGAACATACCATTTAACTCCATGGCGCTTGGAAGTTTCAGCAAGGAAATGTCATTTAGCAAATTTTCCGGATCCCAGCCTTCGTGGACGTGTATGTTTTCCTTCTCCACTTTTATAATTTTCTGTCCCTCCTCATTGCGGTCAGTCCGATTAGTGGCACCCAGGTACACGTCTGCACTCTCAACCCTGCAAGGAGACACGATTTATTTTCAAACTCTTCGCAGTGCCATCAGATTTCTAACCCATCGGCGCAATGTGCCGCAGATACGATCCACTGCTCGGAGATCAAAGTTCCCCCGCACCAAGCCTTCCCGTTCGGAAGGGACAGCAAGAGTCCGACTTGATGCGGAAATTGCTTTGGTTCTGCTATTTGTCCGTTGGTAATGCGTCCGCCCTTTGACACCCCACTTGGATTTGCCACGACTCGATCGTCAATGTCCCTCGGAGGCACCATGTCCCAATCAACTGGGTTAGACGCAGCCACAAAGTGGACGAGGAGGCCGATAACTACTAGAAGCTTCATTGTCTATAGACTGTGGCTGTTGACGCTGGGGCGATGCGTATTTATAGTTGGCGCTGCTGCTTCCCCAGTTGAAGTACTGATACGCATCACGGTTAAGGTTAAGTTCTACCAGCGTCCTGTGGATTGCAGTGATTAGAATGTAATAAACTGAGTATCGGCACTTTAGCTTTATCATCGCCTGCTGTTCGAGGTGAATTTTTAACGAAAGCGCTTGTGATAACAGCTGCGGCGTTTAGAGAATAAACGAAAGGTGAGACCTCTTCAAATGGAAGGTTCCCGTTTGTGTGGGCAAGCGAAACAAGTACATGGTCGTTGGCACTTGGTGCTTGCAGTGAAATTTTACTAGCTAAGGCCGTAAATGTTTTTTTTGGATTAATATGGCCCCCGATTTTCATTAACAAACTTAAAAACACTTATAAGTAGTTTACTTGCCAGGAACGCGGGAAATAGGCCGTTCGGGTTGGCTGACCGTGCGGAATTTATTTGATAAGCTTTTGTAAATGCACGTACAATGATTGTTGTAAGCGTTTAGGGATTTTCTTAGGCGGTAGAAACTGTTTTAGACTCTAGTTTGTTTTGTCTTTCTTCAAATTCCCCAAAGACATTATTGCCTTTGCGTCTTCGCCTGTTCAATGCTGTCACGTGCATGTCCAACAATTTCCAAACGGCTAGATATGATTGTTTTTATATTTCTAGCTGCTTATGGGTGCATAGTCACCCTTCTTTGACGAGATGGTTGATTTCAAAGACGTTGTTCAGCTGAAAGCAGGACGTTCTTAAGACGTTTTCAAGTCAAAACGCGGTTTTTCCTCATTTTTCTAAAGATTTCCTCTTAGAACGCTTAAGTATAGCTGCTTGTCCATGATCTTATCAATTTGGACAACATGTCCCATTCCATCCGTTTCTATACAGCCTCAACCAGATCACGCTATTTTTTTAGCTTGATTCTTTATATTAGGAACGGCATTCGGTTTGTTTCAACTTTCAGAGCGCCCAGTTTCAGCAAATTTTGCCATTAATCGCTTTACAGTTGACTCTTTTGGAGCATTATCGTAACCCCAAATTGATCACAATTTGCGAACTGTAGCCGCAAAACTTTCACCATTTTGGCAAAACAATTTCACAATGAGAATGCTTTGTTGATTCGTGTAGCGCTCCATTCTTATTAACCTTATACCTTCTACTAACATACAATAATAATTGTTCAAATGTCAAACTATGACAATTCGAATGGCGCCAAATTTAAATCTTGCGTTATTTTCGGGACACCCTTTATAAGGCGATCTTCTCTATAACCTAACTTTTTGGTACGATTAGGCCTAGGTTTGAAATTATTAACCACTGTGACTGTATGTATTGTTTGCATGCTGAAATTTAGTTAACCAAACATTTTACCAAATTCCGCGAAGAGATTATTTTCCAAGTACAACTTTACTTTGAAAATAATCTCTTCTTTCTAATCATTACAATAGGAATTTTCCGAGCATTTCAATTGTTTTCAATTCATTTAGCTTGGAAACGACGGAAATGAGGAGAAAGCTTACAGCTGTCGTTATATTTTTCATCAATTCGGAGGAAAATTATTAAAGTAAGATAGAGGTGTACCTGAATTTGGTTTTCTGATTTGTTTATCTAAATTTTGTAGGTTTTGAATACTTAACAAAATTATATTTTGTACAAAATTAGAATCGCAGCCTATACTTGGTACAGGAACTAGGAACAATTGGCTTGTTTGAATTAGTTTTTATAAGAAAAAAAAATTAAACGGGAATATGTGTACGTTAATTTATTTTACTCACTGCAATACAATCGTCGGCTATGCATACAAGATGTATGCGCTGTTGCAACCTTTTAACGCCTTTTCTAATTTGATTTATTGTAAAAGCTGGATGATTTCTTCTACAGAAAATGTGAATGTGTCGTACTGAAAGATTCCAATTCTGAAGTCTCCACATTGAACAAAAAATGGATTCCTGAATTAAAGTTTGGTTTTAATTTGTTAGATTTTGTCCCTCTCAAGATGTGACACTCAATCATGTAAGATTATGTGCACCTTTCAGTTCCAAGGGTTAGTCATAAGGCTTGAGAGAGACTTGAGATAGAGAATTTATTTTCTAGGGGTCTTTCTTATACGAAAAAATGTGTGTAAATATGAAAACGGTTATAATTTGAGTTTAATTTAATAATAATCAAATCAGAATCAGATTGATGTAATGCAAATAAAGGTTTCTGTCAATTTTACGACTGTCAAATTTGATCTGCATACTGCAACAAAAATTGACAGATTTAATATTCTTTATCAAATTTGTTCAGAGGCACCTAAGAATATGCAACATATTTTTATGTAATGAAAATATATGAAAGGGCGTAAAAGTGATTTTTTGTTTTAACACTGCTAGCTGTTTCCCGCTCGTAGTTTTGACAGCAAGTCACTATAATACCTCCGCGGAATGCAAAGAGTGGCGTAACGTCTTCAAAGTTTTTGTTGTGTCTTGGCGATGTCGATTAGGCGCCTCGAAACTACGATTTTATTCTTTTGAAATTCTTTTTTCAAGGAAACCTTAAAGGACCGATGTTATGCCTACAAACTGAAAATGAATAGTCCCATATTGGAGATTAAATAAGGAAACTTTAAACTGTTGAGCCAGCTTGGTTTCACAATGTGAAATTTGTTACGTTTTCTAATAAAAATCTCTAGACTCGTTTTAAAGGATTTACTCCTAGACCACATACTTTCGACCGAGCGGTTAGTATCGACAGGCAATAGTGCGTAAGATATTTTGATAGTTCCTAATAAAAATGCAATTAAAAAAAATCGACAGGCAATAATAAATAACAAAGTGGAGACAAGCATATACAATTCTTATCAGTACCAGGGCATTGACAAATAGCCCAGCAGTAATAAATTGTTTAAGAGAGGAGAAGGTACCCCTCCTTGGCAGCGCCTCAATAAACAATAGACTGAAATATTTTATTTGCCAATAATATAAGATGAGTAATTGTTGTATTGTGGTCACCGTGGTGTTGTAAGAAAAAGGGTCAACTCACACGCTGAGGGTCCCAGGATCAAGTCCCAGACCCAACAATTAAATCGATCGGGAACCGACTGGCGGCATTTTGGAGGCAGAAGAAGTCGAAAATGATGACGAAAATGAAGTTAAGAATTCACACTGTCCAAAGTTTAACGATAGACTGTAATTAAAGCACTGTCTGTCTTCAATGGATTGAGGTAAACTTCGCTTTATTGAGTTAGAATTCAGGTCTACAAAACTTACGAGAGTCAGCTGTTGAAAAAAATATTCTTGTGGCCACAAAAATCCCTTGACGGTCGTTGCATTCCTCAGAGACGACATTCCACATGTTTTCGAATTAAGTTCTAGCTGGACTTCCTTCGAAAACGTTTTCTTTAATAATTTGAGACAAAATAACGGTTATGCATTGAAAGATGCAATCGTGTGAGCGCTGATGCAGAGGGTGTTTTTAAACCCAGCGTCATCGCACATGTGTGTGCACCTTTGCACCATAGACTGTCAAGAATTCCTTATACTAAGCCGTAAAGTTCAATAACTAGATAAAATTTAGTCTACGACTCTATAACTGTGACAGGCGGTACAACACTGAATTCGTCATTTCCAATGACAGAGGTGTAAACTGGTGCATTCTTCTGTGTGACAGTGGGAGTTTCACCTAAGCGTTTTTTTCCAGCCTTAAGGTGCCAAAACGATAGCAAATAACTTGTCGATTGGATAAAATCTACACGCCCTAATAAATCGATTTGGAAACCAATTGCCGGGGTAACAGTAATAAGCACTCTATTAAATCGTTCTGCCGCGATATCCAATCTTTACGACAGCTGTATGGATTTGAATGGTGATTTTGTTTATGACAGCGTCATTTGACAGAAACTAATCACAGACTACAGTACAGACACTTGCGTCACCTCTCAAGGATAACATATTTTATTTATCTAACTAACACCCTGTCCCACACAGACGTATCATTTATGGTGAGACACCCGATACCTTATTGATCCACGGCAAAAACGATGTGACGCGAGAAAAGCCAGCTGGGTAACCCCATTCGCAGCCCATGTACACCACAAACGAGCTGACACCGATAATAGTGTCCGTGCCTTCGAGCACCAGTGGTCCACCAGCATCTCCATCGCAGGTGGACTTTCCCATATTTCCTCGGGCACACATGTGCGTTGTTTCCAATCGCCCAAAAATTGTGGCGCACTTTGCATTTGTTATTACTTCAATGTCAGCCCATTGCAGTAGAAGAGAAATACTTTGACTCCCTGTGAAAGGGACTCACAGAGAAATAAGGGCCAATGACGCAAATCGGCATACTCACCGTCAGATGTCTTGCCCCAGCCTGAGGCAATTGCCATTTCCCAGGAGTATGTTGGAGCTCTTCCAGTAAAAGATGGCAATCTTGCCGGTTTGATGTAGTCTAAAAATGGAGATGTTTGAAAAACAGCTTGGAAAGTGGTGATCTTCCACCCACTAACCGGAGAATGTAACCTGCTCGGGCAGACGAATCAAGGCGAGGTCATTGGTCAGCGTCCAGTAGTCGTACTCTGGGTGCACGATAACGGTGCTGTTGTTTGCCTCGATGTCGAAAACGACTTCGCCGATGTTGCCGACTGGATTGCTTCTCACAGTGCCCAGAATCACTTCTATAGAAAGGACGCTAAACATGCGAACGAATGAAGTGTATCTCAACTATACGTTGTCATGCTTGCTACTTACTCGACCACACAGCCGGCTGATGTTAGGACCCACTGCTCCGATATAAGGGTACCTCCGCACCATTGGTAGGATCCGTCCGAAGACTCAAGAAGGAGACCAGCTTGATATGGAAATTGCTTTGGAACGGCTTCTTCGCCATTCGTTATTCGACTCTGACGTCCACCTTCTGACAGCGGAACACGGACATGCCTAAGTCTTGGCTGAACTGTTCCAAAATCTACCGAATGGAGGGATCCTGTTACAGAGGCTGCCAGAAGGACAAATATCACCAGGAGCTGCATACTTGGACACTGCGGAATGAGAGGTCGAAGGTGCTTATATAGACGGAGAAGTTGATAAAATTTACGCGATTTATATGATCTACTCGTAAGTGTACACGATACCTGATGATAAGAACAAATTTTAACGTAGGGGTGTGATAAAAGTAAGTAAGTAATTGCGGGAAGAACGAGTGTTGGTAGATGGGCTTACTGGCAAAAAGGTGCATGAATGGACAAATTGATGCAGATAGTGAAGAAAAAGTGAATTTGTTTTTTTCTTGTGGGTAGGATCTTATATGTCTACATCGAATTCTTCTGTGTTTTGCGATGCTTTGTGGATAACTTATAACCTGGTTAAAAGAACTGTCAATTGAATTTAGGTCAAAATACATAGGAAATATCAAAATTCGTAAGCCAAGCTTCGACTTAACTAAAGAAATTAAATTTGGAATCGAATTCAACATTTAGCGTATTTTTTTTCTTTAGCCCTCAGGAATAATCAAAAACTGGAGAAAGTTGTTCAACTTTGGAGCTTATTATCTCTTTAACGGTGTTGCTGATTAAAATGCTGAAAATCAAAAGTCGAAGTCATTTCAAATGATCCGTCAATTGGTACACAAACGATTTTGATTCGATTTTTTGCATACGGGAGCCACCCATAAATGTCTCCAATGTCTGTTTATACTCGCTAGTTGAATTGTACCTGTGTGTTGTATAAAATTATAGGAGAGCAGCTGTTGGACACGACTTCGTACATGTGAATATCAGTTACGCCTTGTAAAAATCGACGCAGTGGTTATGCTATGAAAGCGTTACAGAAAGACTATTATGCTATAACTACTGGAAAAAAAAACCTATACAAAATAAAAGTGTAGTAAAAATGTCGAGAAAAATTGCACGAACTGAGCTTTGAATTACCTTCGCAACCACCGCATTCTCCAGATCTGGCCCCCAGCGACTTCTTTTCAAACCTTAAAAAGATGCTCGCCGAATGATTAGGTGATCGCCGAATCTTAAGCCTTTTGAGGCCAAAGATCAATTGTTCTATAAAAAGGTATCGAAATGTTACAGCGCCATTGGACTGATCGTTTCATTCTTGAAGGGAACTATGTTGAAGAATAAAGTCGAATTTTGTCTAGAAAATCTGTTTTTATTGGTTAGTCCCGGGACTTATTGATGATGATGTGTTAAAGCAAAAAAATGTTGAGAGAACAGAAATAAAAAGAGTAATTAGTAGAAGAAGTAATTATATAACAAGCAGTATCCTTGTAGAAGGTATCTTAAAGTCCTTTTGGGTAAATGACATACCGCTTTTTTCCGCATCCTATGAAAAAGGTCGTAAAACGATTCCTACGTGTATTTGAACATCTTGCTTAATTGTTACAGTAAGCAATACATATACAGGGACTCATTCGGATGCGTGGTATTGACACTGTTTGTCTAGATTTTTCGAGGTTCTGACAACACTCAAGGAGTACCGACTGTCTATAAAAAGCTTCTCAATACCGTTTGTAGTCGGCAAAAATTGTAAGTACCATCTACTCGTAATTGAACAGAATATAATCAATAGATGTGTAGTTAACGGTATCTTAAAAGTTATATAAAATTGGGACATAATTTCTTCAATACTATTTCATCAAATCCATTGATAAGCTCTACTTCCAAATTATATGGTTTAATTTTTAATATTAAGTCGAAGAATGCAAGTTAACAGATCACTCAATATGTCCCGGAAAATTATTCAATCAATATTAGTTTTTTCGTTAGTGGCGCCCCCTATATGTCCCGGCATTTATTAACTGATGTGATATTTGAATCGCCATTTAATGAGACACTTTCCCATCTCCAATTAGAACTAACTTAGGAGGAATATGTGTTCTGCCTCCACTCAAATGTTCTCTTATAGGTAGGTTCTAGGGTATGAACAATCATTCTTAAAGGAAGTTTATCTATCTATCTATCCCCGTTAACATTTGCTAAACATTTTAAGCAAGCATGACTTTAATTATAACTTTTGAAGAGAAAAAATTCCATCTTAATCGCAATTGTTTTATAAAATACCTTATAGCTTGTAAAACAATTGATGCAAAAGATTATTTATGACAGAGCATTTTGTACGCAACGTAACAAATTTTTACAACATTTCTCATTGAAGCTTCCCTGTTATTAGTCACATTTAGATGTTATAACCCCTTAACCATTCCTTGATAAATAAAGTATCCAACACTACACTTCAAACCAGTAACTCCTCAGGATTAGATTAGCGCGTTTTAGTTTAGTTTTAGTTTAAAAGGCATTTTTTTATGAAATCTTATAACTACTTACTGGCTCTATGCGGGCGCTCCAAGCTAAACTATTGATATATTTGTTTTTGCCTTTCGGCGTCATTGCTAGTTATTTTTTTTTAAATTAATAAAAACTATTTATTATTTATTTTTTAAAACTAACAAAACGTTTTCTTAAAAAACTTAGCTATCTATGGAATTTTCTACAAAAATATCTTAACCTACCTTAATATATCCTATTCTATCTTAAAAATATTTACGACAAACTTTTTTTTTTTTTTAATTATGTACAGTTTTTATATGCAATCTTAATTACTAACTTAACCTAACTTATACTAAATGTGAGTTGGCCGTAGGGGACCAACCCTAACCTACCAGGCTGACGACAGCTGGGGTTCCTGGTGTGGCTCTAACCACCAGTAGAACCCCCGGTGCTTATCCGTGTCCATCCTATCACGAATGGAGATGGATGTGCTAAACCGGAGAGCATCCCGACTAACTCTTGCGACGTTGGTGTCGTACAACAGCCGCCTGTCCACTGTCCTTCTCACCACGTGGTAGATAAGTGGACATGCCTCCGCATCCTGGATCAGTCCAATGCGGTCAAAATACAAGAACGCTTCCGGTGGAATAAAACCCCTTCGGCGAGCGTTCTCGTGTTACTCGTCATTTGGGTAGTAGGCCCCAAATATGAGATCATTCTCAGATGTCATAGCTCGTGCAACATGCCTCCGAATCAGCTTAATAATAAAATTATCAACCCTATTCACGTTTGCTTCGTTATACAAGAACTCATTAGGATAGAACTTCTTGTAGTCAGATTCCGGGGTTCTGTACTTCTTGAGACATGCGCGAAGACATTGTCTCTCGAAGACCCTCATCTTTTCCATTTGGGAAGGACTCACATTGAACCACACAGGACAACCATACACCATGATTGGCCGGATGAGGGCCGTGTAACAGATTCGCTTCACTTTGGCGTCAAGTTGGCTGCTGTAAAACAACCCCCTTGCCATAGCGAAGCCTTTCTTGGCTTTCGTCAGAGCTGTATCTATATGGATACCTCCATACAGATACTGATCCAACATAATGCCAAGATATCGCACTACACTCTTCAGGACTAGTGGCTGACCTTGTGGGTAGATTAGCGCGTTCAACTTAACAAAATGTTATGATATGTATTTAGATATGGAGTATCGTATGTATGTATATACATACAGAAATTATAATACAATTCCTTAAAAAATCATTAAAATGAGTTCTGTCATATTTTCTATGTTTTCTAATAACGGTGGTGGTGAGTGGTACGTGTCCATGCTAACGATGAAATTTGTTGAGTGAACATGGCATAAAAAAGCTCAGTCTGCTTGGTTAGTGATTCGTGTCTTAGATTGAATTTTTTTTTTACACTGGAATACAGGGTGCATTTTATAATTTTGCTAGTATTGGTGCAAAAAAATGTATTTTAGTTAAGGCTTATCGCAATTGAATACAAGCATATTATTTTTTTATAAAGAATCCTGACCATATGCAGTATTCCTTATTTTAACATTGTCACGTCATTGATCATAGGGCAACGGCAAATGACAAGGTCATAGACTCTGATAAAGTTTCCTGCTTCTGTAGTATAAGAAACGACTTGAAATTCGTTCCAGTAATAAATCGACAGAAACGTGAAATCAGCATATCATCCGAATGGACTATAAGGCAACGGAACTCTCAAGAAAAAGATTGCTACGTTCTTATTCTGAATCCTTGAAAGAACTATATTATTTAGGAATAAATAAACGTCAAAGAAACAATACAGTATAAACAAAATAATGCAACTTGAGACATTACAAGGACGACGTCAAAATCCAAGTATCACTGATTTCAGATAAACGCATAAAAGTGGTGTCAGACTCTGACAACTTTTTAGTTTCCCGTTTCAAGGAAGGCTATGGTGGCTCAGCGGGTCAACCTATACATGAACGAAAGTGAAAATTCCTTTGAAGAAGACTGTAAAGGACAATGTTCTGACGAAGTGAAACGAATCCGAGTGCGAGGTTCCAGGAACGTTTTTTAGTAACCAGGAACGTTTTTTAGGTTAAAATTTTAAAGTTTACATTTTCTTTTGTAGTGAAAAAGAACAGCGAAGCGAAAGAAGTGCTAGAGCCGGACTAAGAAGTCAGATTTAGGAAAAAAGTTCAAAGGATGAACGATCAATCTACGAGTAACTTAAAGAATACCCAGCCAGGAGATTATTGTTTTCTTCTGCGCTCTGCCAAGGTCAACAAGGAACTTACCAACAGTTCAAACTCAAAAACGGTCTTAGGAAATACCACTCGCTGTCTCCTAACCCTTTCATTCTAGGGCAGAGCCAGCGGCACGATAATGACTTGTTTGGACATTGACATGTTTGGACATTGACATGTTTGGCCGCCAATAAGACCTTTGATGACATTGAACCGAAGCGCCTTAAATAGAGCATATTATACGCACTCATCCAGGAAGTGCACACAACATCAAACTTTTGGACAGATTATTACAATAGACAGCAATACCTTTAAGGTACACAGGGACTTTGGCTACCTCTGCATTACAGTGAATAGAGACAACAAAATCAGTGCCGAAACCAAGCGTAGGTCTGGCATTCGCTGTTTCCTTGGGCTTAAAAAGAGATTGTATAGATTCCAAGTCCAAATCTTAGAACAATCCCCATATCAGTTGTTTAAAAATAGGATTCCAATTGTGAAACAAACTTGAAAGCCACTACGTTTCAAGGGTAATTAACGAAACGTATCTATACCGTAAAACATTATTATTCCCACTTTATAGCCCATCAGAAAGTGCCGCTGTCCGAAATAACCTGCGGATGTGGAACAACTAACACTCATACAGGTGCAATATCCTAGTCTGTTATGAGTTTCTAAAGATAAGTCCGATAAATGTTTTATTATCCTATTATGTGTGAAATAAAAAATCTCTCGATATAAAAGTTTATTTTCCATGGTAGTCCCCACCATAACCACAAATCGCCTGGTTGGCAAATAATTATAGCTTCTGTGTGACTCAAACTCAAACAGAATAAATAAAACAAACAATTTTTTAACTCAGCTGCACCCAAGGCAAAGACTATTTATTCAAACACTCTCATCTAGTTCGAGGGCACAACTCCAGTATATTTCTCAATCCACGGGAGGAATGAGGTGACACGCGAGAATCCGGCAGGCCAACCCACCTCACAGCCGAGTGTAACCCCAAACGAAGTCACACCGACGAGGATGTTCGTACCTTTTAGTACCAATGGACCGCCAGAATCACCATTGCACGTTGACTTCCTGGTTTCGCTTGTGTCGATGCACACATGCGATGTTTCCATGCGTCCGTAGAATGTTGCGCACTTTGCATTCGTAATCACATGCATATTGGCCCACTGCAAAGTCGGAGAGATACCGCCGCTGCCTATCGTTACATGTATCGTCACGCACAAGGTTGCGAAATTCAATGCAAATACGAACCGTCACTAACCCTTCCCCAACCTGACGCAGTGACTTCTTCCCCAGTGTATCTAGGCGCTGTTCCGACGAATGATGGCAATTTGACCGGCTGGATGTAGTCTAGGAGGAGAATTTTGATCCAAAGCTTTGAGATCGATTTGTGTTACTAACCTGAGAACGTCACTGGTGTCGGCAGTCGAACCACGGAAACATCGTTGACCAGATAGTAGGGGTCGTATTCTTCGTGAACAATCACTGTTTCATTGCTGGCTTCCACATAAAGGACCAACTCTCCCTCTGCTTCAGTTTCTGAGGTTGTCAGGGTACCCAACGTCACTCGAATTATAAGGACTCTGTCAATGCGGGTGTGTGACTGCCGGTGAGTTTGAAATTTGCACGTTACACGAGTACTTACCCATCCGTACAATGAGCGGCTGTCAGGACCCACATCTCTGAAATCAAGCTACCTCCGCACCAGTAATCACCTTCAGGGTATCCTAACAAGAGTCCTACCTGGTACGGAAATTGCTTCGGGACGGCTGCTTCCCCGTTAGTGATTCGGCCCTCGATACCAGGCCCTTGAGGTGGGGCAATTGGGATTCGAGAGTTACTGTGTCTCGGAAGGACCTTATTAAAGTCAACCGAATCCACGGATGCGGCCACCGTGGCTGCCAAAAATGCGAAAGTCACCAACAGTTTCATCCTAGTCGAGTGTAAATTTTGCAGAGACTTGACGGTCGATGGGGCGATGATGATTGCTTATATGGTTTTTAAGCAGTTGATTAAACCCATAAGTTTCTCTATCTTTATGACGACGCGACGTTAACCAGATAGGATATCACGATAAGCGTACTCCTCGACTTTGAAAACTAATCGAAAAGATATAAGGGTAAAGAATAGAAATCCAATCGACTGCATATTAGGGGCATTTACTTGATGTTTATTAAGGGTCATCAATTTACTCATTTATGGATTTATTTCCTCTCGATAAAAAGCATGTTCTGCTTCTGCTGACTTTTTTTAAATTCTGACAACGACGT
This sequence comes from Eristalinus sepulchralis, assembly GCA_944738645.1. Taxonomy (NCBI): domain Eukaryota; kingdom Metazoa; phylum Arthropoda; class Insecta; order Diptera; family Syrphidae; genus Eristalinus; species Eristalinus sepulchralis. The sequence continues at coordinate 29,321,979 of OX122885.1, read as the reverse complement.
TTACTTAAAGGCCTTCCAGTGTTTTTCACTTTGACTTACTGTATGCAAATGTTCCCTTGTTCACACCACTGTTTATCCGTTTCCGTTTTGGAAAAAGTCAGTCAATTCATCAGATCGCTTCAGTGTCAGATATTTTTTTTTGCATAAAAAGACAGCGGCCGATAAGTCTCCTGACGTTGCTTCCCATTCTGTCACTTTGGCATACTAGTAGTTACTCGATGTTCACTTGGGCTCCACCTTCTAAGAAGCACATACTCAAATATAGAAAAAAAATGTCTATCCTTTGTTCAAGTTTTTAAGGATCACGAATTTGTGAATACAATTTTCAGAAAAATTAACAACGTTTAACAATTAAAATTTATATTCGTACATTTTAAAACGTAATTTTTCAGTGATTAGGGACATACAAATTCACACTTTTGCTGTTTTTCTAATTAATTTGACAATATTTTGTTTATTTAAAACTAAAATTATTTTGAAAATAGATAAATTAATAAGGTAATGCGTTTTTTTTAAATTTATTAATAACTTTCCCAATTACACACTAGTTTAGCAACTAGAAGTATGCTATTCTTTTTGCATAAATGTCATTTGTGACATAAATGACATTTGTGACACTTGGCATACCTCACCGGAGAAAACCCAAAATACGATACAATATAAGAACAGTTTTCAAATTACCATATTTGTGGTACTGAAAAAATTTCACATAAGATAGGATTTTGTTATTTCTTTTTTTGTGCGGGGGCTTATTGGAAAGTCGATTGAAAATATTTCTAAGAGATTTCATTGATTTGTTTTTTTAGTCTTTCTTAATGTTCATGGCTTTCAAGGGGTGCTGAGGCATTGAATTGTAATCCCTCAACATCAAACCCTTGAAGGAGCTGACATGAAAATTAGGAAAGACTTAAAAAATAAATAAACCTGTTGTTAACTAAGAATTGACCATGACCGCTCCGAGCGTATAACGCATACAAGTATATGGTCATTCATTTTTCCGTTGCGAAAATAAAGCTTTATAAGATAGACATAGTTTTATACCTTTTATGCAAGTGTTAATTCGTTATAAATGTTGAACTTTGCCATTAAGTGAAAAATACAGTGTATTTAAAGTTGCCGCTTTGGTAAGATTCGCAGACGACTCTCTTGATGTACTTTTTTAACCACTTTTTCACACATCTGCCGGCAATAAGTTGAGCAATTTCGGCTTCTATTGCGTCTAGTGTTCAGGGATTGTTCACGTAAACACTGTCTTTTGAATAGACCCACCGAAAAAATCTACCGAAAATTACCAGTGAACTTCTCATTCAATAAAGCCACAATTGGTCGTGGTGTATGGCATGTTTCTGTGTCTTGTTGGAATCACATGTCGTCCAAATTATAATCATCAATCTCCGGTGAAGTAAAAATCGGAAATCATTCCATCCAATTGCTCCGAATTGCTTGTAATCAAATGCCCATTGTTCTTTGAATAAAATAGGACTTCTGGACCACAGAGCAATCCAAATAATCACTTTGTCTGGATGCAACGGCAACTTCCCGATCACTTGTTGATTTTCTGTGCCTCATGTCTGTCTGTTTTGCATAGCACTCAAAAATCCTATCTACGGCTTTGTACGAGTAAATGATCTGTAGGCTTTAATTGATGCGTTGGTTGCACCTTAGAAGGATTGAGATGGAAGTCTAAAAATAATATACGCCTTAATGAGACCAAGATACTTTAACTTGCTCCGAACGCCGGGAAATCAATAAATTAAAATCACTTACAGCAGCAATATTTTCAACTGAACGTGCTTTACGATGATGCCCGTTTGATGTCAGTAACGTTACCACTCAATTTAGATTTCTTCACAATTTTACCGATTGTTCGCGTAATCGGTCGATTCTGACCACCATGTTCATAGCGTGTTGCCCGAAAAGTGCCTACGTTTGAATCACCACATTTGTAGTTACTTTTAATAATTGTAATGCGTTGTTTGATTGTTAAACTGTCATGTGTCGTAAATGGCAGCCATTCAGCTAACATGCTGACACTTCAAGTGATATTTGAGCTTGACAGGGGTCAAATGCTAGCACCACCAAGCTGAAACCACGAAATGTTTCTTTAGGTCATGTAACATATTGTTGCACTGGTTTTTCACAGCCTCGTAGTTTAATTTTGTGTTTTTTTTTTATAATTTATAAATAAAATTGCTTTTCAATGTACAAACACATTCAAGACGGGTGTATGCACGTGCGGTTTAAATTTTGTTTGTTTTGCACAACACGTAATTCTGTTTCACAAAGTGTTGATTTTCTTATTGTATGGATTGTTCTGTGATAACATGGCGGTGTGTGTCGAGTAAAAATGAGCCAACAAGGATCCTAGACCTGGCTTCTTGATCAACCACCTATGTTGTGTCTACAATTGTTCTTTTACAGGTGGGGGAGATCTAGCTTTCTTTTCACTGACAATCAATGTCGCCAGCAAGCAGACAGAGCGTTGAAGACATGAAAAATGGGAATGTTCAATGGAAGTCAAGATTGGGCTTTGGATCAATTTGAAGTTCAGTGGTCAATGCGTATTGTTTTGCCGGTTTAGAGAAGAACATTTTTTGTCGATCTATCCACATAACGGACTATAGCGCCTGGTTTCCACTGGAGCAACCACAATTAGGCCGCCCCTTGTGAAGCCAAGCGCCCTTTAAAACATTGTGAGGTATCTATTGTACTCGTATGTAGCTGTTGAGGTGTTTCTTTTTTTCATTTTGTAGATCATGAGAGTCATAGAGGAGATGAGAGATGGATTCTCAATCCTCCTGCTCGAAGATTGTGTGGGATTCCGAGTCTTAAGGCATGTGTTCAAATGGCGCACTTGCATGTATGACGCCAATTACGATCGGTAGAACCTAACAAGGCATAGAGAGCGGTTAGGATTGAGCTGTGGCCAAAAAGCCTTGGTGGTACGACCCTTTTTGTCATGCTCGCTCAATATGTGTGTTTTGAGAAAGAGTTTTGCTTAAGAGAAGGAAATAAAGAGTATGCTACCCCCGGGCGAGTTGAGTGATTTGCCGCACCTAGTAAGTTCTTCGGCTTCAATATTCCCATGGATTTCACTGTGTCCGGGGACCCATATTTTAAAGTATTTGGCCCTCTCGCTGAGAGATAGGCGCCACTGAAGGAATGAAGAAGAATATAAATAATTGCAGTCTACCTTTCTGAAAAGATGATTCCTTTTGGTTGTAGCATTGTTCCTCAAATAGAACATTGCCTCCTTTATTGCCATTAGTTCCACCTGAAGAACGCTGCACTGTAAAGGAAGGTTAAGGTAGAGACGGAGGTTCAAATATACCCTAGCCCCTAGCCCATCGTTCATCTCCTACCAATCCATTAAAATATTAAATGTGGGCCTTCCCACTTCCCACTTTGACATGGAAACACAGAGAACAACAGAGTCCCAGTCCGATCGAGAATTTTTTCTCAAAGATAAGTTGAGGGAGGGTGAGTTCAGTGTTTTGTAGGAGAAAGTTAAGCCATTTTGGAATCTAAAGTGTCAGTTACTCAGTTGGAACCATGACCCAATGGACTTGAATCTGAATTGTCTCACAAGCTTGATAGAGAGGTGTGGACTGCATATTTTTATGGATCTCCTAGTCAAAGCTAAGGTTTGCCACTTGTGTCACTTTTTCTACCATATTTAGTGTTAAAGTTAAATGAAACAGACTCTGAGATAATCGCAGCAGTTAAATGTATTTCATAAAAGCAGACTTCATTGCTCATGGAGTGACGCCTGAGTTTTGTTGGATCCACGAGAGGAATGATGTAACACGTGAGAAGCCAGCTGGCCAACCTACCTCACAGCCGAGGGTAACGCCGAACGAGGTCACCCCAATAAGGGTTTTATCATATACCAATGGACCGCCAGAATCACCCGAACAGATTGACTTCAAGGTTCCGTTGGTGCCGATGCATACAACCGAATTATCCAGTCGCCCGTAGTAGCTTGAGCATAGGCTATTCGTTATCACAGGGGCGTCGATCCATTGCAGAGTGGGCGAGATATATTCACTATCTACCAAAGCAGCAAATGTTAAGTACAAGGATCTACGATTTGAACCGATTACTCACTGTCGCTGACAAGGCCCCAGCCAGAAGCGACGGCCGTTACCCCAGCGTAGGTAGGTGCTGTTCCAGTAAATGATGGCAATTTGACTGGCTTGATGTAGTCTGTGAATTGCACTTTTTGCGGCAAACGGATGAGGGAAACATCGTTGACCAGTGTGTTTGGGTTGTATTTAGAGTGAACAATCACATTCGCACTTGTGGCGACAAATGTGAGAATCAATTCACCCACGGCTTGTGATGGATTACTTGTCAAGGTGCCGAGCTGCACTTGTACCTTGCTCACTCTGTCAATTAGACGACATGTTAGTAAGATTTGTGTGATAAATGAGCTTTGTACTTACCCCTTGGTGCAGTGAGCGGCTGTGAGAACCCATTCGTCAGAGATCAGGGAGCCTCCGCACCAGTAGTTACCTTCGGGGTACTGCAGCAAGAGTCCTACCTGGTATGGGAATTGCATGGCCTTGGCTGTTTCGCCATTTGTAATTCGATTATCGATCCAAGAGCCTCGTGAATTGAATTTTGGGAAGACAACGCTTCTGGGAAGAACTTTTGTAAAATCGACAGAGGCTGCTGCCGCAACGCAAACTAAGGCGAGCACTATGAAGAACTTCATTCTGCCCGTGGAAGAAATCAAAACGATTTGAACTTGCCAGCAGCTTCTTAAATACCCAATGGGCTCAGGTGATAATAATTAGATAATCTACGTGCGAAGTGATAAGATGTATTTTTGGATTCAAAGACTTATCGAAAAAATCTGAGAATGTGTAGGGGGAGAACTCTTTACGCAATTATGTATATCTTGACTTTTTCGGCTTCCTGCACCATAGCTCATAGTTGGTTCGATTCGGAAGATAGTCGCGTGTTTTGGAAAGGCACTCATTTGTTAAGAGAAGGATGAGCAGGATCATTCTACAATGGAAATTGTTGCTTTAATTATAAACCCAACAAATTGACATTAGATGAAATAAAAGCGCCACAATAGTAACGTACATTTAATTAATAAAATCCTGCAATCTAAAGAAGAGCCAATTAAATGATAAAAATGGCAAAAAAAAAAATTCGCGCAGGCAAAAAACTATTTGGGAGATAATAGTGAATTCATACAAAATCCATCTAAACTGAAGAGTTGCTTTCGTGTCCTTTTTGCAAAGACACAGCTATTGTTGTGAGCGTGGGTCTGTTGCTCCGACCTATTGCCCCGCATAACTGAAAGTACAGCGTACTTGTAGCGAAATGTACTTCGATGTCGGATGGCTACACCACCCATTTCTTGCGTGTCCTATGTTGCGTTGTCCCACTTATTCGGATTCAAAGGGACTCTTGTTTTAGCTTAGGATAGCATTTCCCTCCACATCCATATACTATATATAAATATTTTAAATTTTCAATCAACCGATTTACTATACTGATTCAGAATAGACTTTGTGACTCAGGTGTATATGAACCACGCGACATACCTTCAATTTAATGATCAAAACAAGAGATTCAGATAAATTCTCGTCTACACAAAGTACAGACAAAGCAACCACTTGACAAGAAGCAGACATAAGAATCAAGATTTGCACCACCCACTTGAGAATCAGTGAAGATACGACCGATAACAAGTTCGTTTCACCATTCTATCGCTTCATTGTTTGATTGGAAAATAATTTTGAATGATTATTTTGTTCAGGGGGCAAATGTCGTCGTTATCGATAACTTGATACCTTTCCCCTTTCCATGCACACAAATTTACGTGCAATTTGTTTTGACACACATACAAGTATTTTTGGTAATCAGGCGACTTTTTCGCATCAGGGCATAATCTTGACCAAAGCCGAGAGGTAATCAAAAGGAATTCCCCAAATAATATTTTTGATAACCATATAATTGTTGGCGGTTTCTTGAAATGCATATGATTGTTTCACAGTTTAATTGCGTGGTCAATTTGGAACTGTAAGCATTTCGTTCCCAGTTAGCTTTGACTAAAAGCTGGACGTAGTCCTACTCAAAATATACGACGTGCGTTTAACTGCCGTTATGTTCCAAATGTACCTCGCTTAATTAATGCTGTCGTCTTCTAGCTTACATATGTTCTACTAATGTTTTACTTGTTTCCCCAGATGAAGTTCAGGCGAGGCAAGATCATGAACAAGCTAAGGAACTATACAAAGAACTGATTCCATTTACTCCTACAGGAAAACCTTGAACTCACAAGGGCAACTGACTAGCTTCTTCAACAACTACCCGGGTGTATGGTTTCTCAGGAACAGAGGGAACCAACAATTTATTGCTGACCGCCATTAGTTTCGTTTGAGTGTTGTCAGCATCTCGATGGGAATTGTTTAGTCCGGGAATTAAACATGAGACCTTCGGCGTGTGTGTCGAAGCACGAACGGGGGCCAATCACAACCCAGGGTAAATTGACCGAATTACAGTAAACGAAATCTCAAGTTTATGCATACAGTAAAGTCCAAAAAATCATATGTCGAGTTTGAAAAAGTATAATTTCATGAGTGAACAATAAATGAAAGAGATTCTTCATCAAAGTGAGCTGAAACTAAATATTGCTAACAATTACTACTTTTAGCAGGATTACAGGATTCCAAGTACACTGCACACGTAAAGATTATTCACGACGTCCCCAATATTCTTCTGATTCTCCATCATAGGCTCATGAACATATAAGTCCAAAAGAATACCTGCGGGATGAACTTGTAGACAGTTGCAAAAACATCAATGATGAACTAAATCAAGTTTTAGTGCAATGGGAGATATTGGAGCTAAAACCATTCAAAAGCTAGTTAATTGACAGAGTTGTTGAAAATGACTAGACCACGAAACATTACAAAGGAACTTCAAAAAAGATTTGAATAGTGTATTGTGTAAGCACATTTTACACAATTCAGGGCTAATACCTTAAGTGGCAGAATTATTCACACAAACCATTAATTCTGTTACTGTAGGTATTTGCCCTGGGGTGACGGCACGTAACTTGAAACAATCGAGCATTGTTCATCGCCATTCAACTCGAAGCAAACATTTTCTCGCAGCATGTAACTTGAAACGAGTTTCACTGTGATTTCTACTTAAAAATTTTCATTGTGAACTATAAAGTGAATGTCAAATTTGTTATTTTCAAAATAGACTTCGTTCATTAAAGTAAAATTGCATTTAGAATGATAATTTTTGATCCAGAAAGCGAAGACGAAGAAGTACTTAATGCCAAAATCAATAGAAGATACCTAAGGGGATAATAGCAGTCCATTAGAATTGTTGTGAAAATGAGTAAGTATTCATACATTTATACAATGAAAAAGAATACCATCGAAAACAAAACCATTTGTTGTTTAGTTTTGTACAACAGTTTAGAGTGAATAAGGAATGGTACTAAGCTACTTAAATCTCCCAGACAAAGTTAGAAGCACATCGGTTCCACCAGTTCTCCAGCTTCTCTCCAGCTGGGAGTTACCAAGCGAATGTAGGAAGAAATGTGCTACTAGGCATGGCACAGACAACGGTGTCAAAGTTTTTCCGATGTTTGTTGGTTATTTTGGAAAACAAATTTTGTCCTAAATGGATAAAATTCGATACATTAAAATACATTACAATAAATGACGATACATTTTTTCTATCGATTTTGTTTCAAAAGTCATATTCGAATTTGTATGCTGCCTACTTTGACGATGCAATCGAGGATGCTCGATTGTTCGCTTGTTTGATTGATGCTCGTTTGTTTGCTATATCCTGCTTTTAATGTTTGAATAATTTTGTCCGTCTCTGTATTTCAGGTAATTTAAGTCCACATGTTCTTGAGTAAAGTAGGAAGACTATATTTGGACAACCTTGTGATTTGATTTGGTGAAAAACAGTCTCAATAAAAAATCAAATTTTAATAACTTTTCTAAATTGTACTAAAATCCAGAAAACGTACTGAAATAGTTTTCCTGATGTTCTTGTTCTTCTTCTTCTTGTGGCGCTACAGTCCAGGGTGGACCTGGGCCTTAACCAACATGCCTCTCCAGCCAGCACGATCTTTCGCCAGCTGCCAGTTGCGCACTCCAAGTTGTTTCAGGTCCTTCTCCAATAGTCTAAGTCAAGGCCGTCCTCTATTGCGTTGTCCCAATCGCTCACATTCGAAGACTTTTCGGGCCGGAGCAGTGGTGTCCATACGCTCTACATGGCCTAGCCGTCTTAAGCGTTGTATCCGAAGACACTTGACTAGGCGCATGTCGCTGTACAGCCCATAGAGTTCTTCGTTGAATCTTCTTCTCCAGATGCCATCAACGCAAACAGGACCAAAAATCGCACGCAAAACTTTTCTCTCGAAAAGTCTTGGGGCTTTTTCATCCGCTTTTAGTAGCGTCCAGGTTTCCTGATGTTAACAGAGGCTTATTTGAAGGGCATGTTGTTTAAGCGTGATGCAAATAATTTTTTTCAATTTTTGTCAAGATTTCAAGAGGCTGTATATCTGTATATCAAAATATAACTACCCAAATGACCTACTCTGTACAAGACCACGCACTTATCACAAACATGTTCTTAGGCCAAATGTTCTTTCATCGGTTTGATGACTTACAGATCCACACATAGAATACGATAAGTCCGACAATCAGGACGAAAGTGAGTTCAGAGTTGTCAAACTCAGTTAGCAAAGCTGAAAAAAATCAGCTTCAGTTGGAAATATAGATAAAATCAGACAAATCCATCAAGTACACCAATGATGTCAAAAGCACAAGTCATGTGAAAAGTGGTTCTAATGACTTTGAAACCCATCAGTATGGATCGGAGAAGCTTCTTAATGACCGGCAGTATGGCTTCCACAGCAACAGGTCCACTGGTGATCTGTGGCATATCTCACCGAAAAGTGGAACCAATCTTTGCACAATGTTGGAGAAAGCAAAATCGTTGCGCTTAATATTTCAAAAGCATTTGAGAGAGTCTGCCATCAGGCTCTCTTATCAAAAATACTTGCTTATGGAATCGATAAGTCTCTTCCTCAATGGATTAGAAATTACCTTTGGAACCATTCAATACAAGTCGTGCTAGATGGGTTCAAGTCTGATAATGCTGGTGTTCCCCAGGGCTCCGTTCTGTCTCCGACTCTCTTTCTCATTTTCATAAATGATCTCTTGTCTACTACTTCTAATCCTATTCACTCCTTCGCTGACAGTATCCTCAGCTTCTCATATTCGTTCCTTGGCTCAGGTCCTTGCACTTTGGCCGTAGACTTGGAACGGCAGCGTATGTTAAGCAAATTATATTCCTACCTTGACAGCATAATCGCTTGGGGTACAAGAAATAGAGTGGATCCGAACCCAGTGCTGTTAACTGTCACTCAAGCGTTCCCAGAATAACCAGCCGTTATTCATGGACGGCACCTGCGTTGTTGAGACCGAAAAATTTTCCATCCTCGGTATGTGTATCAACTCAACGCTTAGCTGGAACGATCACATACTTGAGGTCGCCAAAAATGCTGCGAAATGTCTAGGTTTCCTAAAATGATGCAAAAATACTTTAGCCCCTCTGATCTGACTACAATTTACAATTCCTACATCCGCCCTAAGCTCGAGTATAACCCTCCAATCTGGTCTGCTGCCCCCCCCCCCTTTTGGATAAAATTCAAAAGCGAGCGATAAAACTTATAGGAGATAATAATATTGCGAAGTCGATTAACTCGTTAGAACAACCGACGTAATGTCGCGTCTTTGTCACTGGTTTCATCGCTATTTCAACAAGAAATGCTCAAACGAATTAGCCAGCTGCATTCCTCCCCTTCAAGAATTCACCCTTCAAGAATTCACCCACTCCTCGCTAGGAATGCTCATCAGTTCAGCCTTAAGCCCACCTTCAGACGTACAGTAAAGTTTAGAGACTCGTTCTTTAGCCGCACCACACGAATATGGAATGCTCTTCCCATTCATTTCAATCCTCAGACATTAAAAACCAATGTGGACCGGTACCTCCTCTCCCTCTCTTCCTCTATACCTTCGGCCCATGCTTTGACTTAAATCCGGTCACATAAGGGTAGTTGCAACCTCTTTAGCGCGCGCCAACTATAAAAAAAACGTGGCTCGTTTCTCCTATGCGACAGGAATGATCTAGTTCAAGTTACCTATGTACTTACATGTATACATATATCTACTTCAGATGACAAGGGAAAAGACTTCACAGACTGAAAAGGAAAGCTTGACACTTGATTAACTTGAGATCAAGTTGTTGTTGGCGTCGATCCAGTGTGCTGGAGGTGTACAGTACAGTAAAGGTTTTGCACCTGCACGTTTATTAGCACAACTGAATAGAGACTAGATACAACAAATGCCTTTTATTTGATGAGTCCATTGGAATATCACCACTCTGAATGCACCATGCGACCAAATTGAAACAGAATATTCTGAACATACAGTGACTTTTAAAATCATAAATATCCAAAGAAATTGCCCACAAAAGCAACTGTTTTGTTGGCAAGCATTCCCAGGACAGAGTTAAAGCAAGTGGCTACAAAGAACTCCATAGTCACAGCTACGACGAGAAGAACATAATCTACCCACTTTCAAGAAATTTTTTGAAACGAGAACCTCCGTTTGGCCAGGTGCCGAGGCAATCTTATGAGACATCGCTAATGATAGGTATAATCTTCAGGACATTTCCAAACCAGTGAAAACGTAAATCACTGCGAAGTCAAAGATTGTACTTCGCTTTATCCTTGAAGAATGTGCTCATCTTCCTCCTTCCTCACCTCCGACGTGTAATAAAATGAAAACAAAAGTACTTCTATGTTCAATATTTATTCTCTCTGAGTTTTTCTCCCTCAAGACTCTACTTGTTTACAACACCACTGTGCTTGGCGATCCAGTCCAAGTAGGAGGTGACGCGAGTGAATACACCTGGCCAACCCTTCTCGCAGCCCAGAGCGATACCGAATGAAGTTGCTCCAATGACAGTTTGGCTGCCGTCAGCCAAGACGAGTGGACCGCCGGAATCACCGTTGCAGGTGGACTTAGCTCCCTTGGTGCTGATGCAGACGTTGGTGTCCTTCACTGAACCGGCAAAGTATGGTGAGCAAGCCGAGTTGGAAATGATTGGAACCTCGACCCATCGAAGTTTGTCGGTGGCGGCAGAAGCGGCTGCAATAATGATGAAAATCAGATGTCAATGTGAATTCAGTTGATTCACAATCACTTACAGTCGGTAATCTTGCCCCAGCCGGAGGCAATGGCCTTGGCACCGGAGTAGCTGGAGTAGTGTCCGTTCATCTTTGGCAATTTAGCGGGCTTGATATAGTCTGCGGAGAAACGGAAACAGGCTTAGAGCTTGACGCATAGTTAGCGTCCACTCAACTCACCATTGAATGCGACCGGAGATGGAAGCTTGATGAGAGAGATGTCATTTTGGATGGTGTTTGGATTCCAATGTTCGTGGACGATGACGTTTTTCTTGTCAACTCGAACGATCTTTTGGCCTGGTTCCTTAGGGTTGGTGCGGTCCACAGCTCCGAGATACACATCTACGGAATTGATTCTGCAAAGGGATACAAGGAGTCACTAAGAGACTTGGAGGCATGAAAAAAGCCACTTACGAATCGGTGCAGTGAGCAGCAGTCAAGATCCATTGGTTTGAGATCAAGGTACCACCGCACCAAGCGGAACCCTTGGCGAGGTGCAGCATAAGACCGACCTGGTACGGGAACTGCTTAGCCCTTGCGATCTGACCGTTGGTGATGCGACCGTGTTCCGATGTTCCACGGGGCTCAATCAAGTGATCGACGTTCATGGGAACGACCTCATCCCAGTTAACTGCGGCTGCAGATGCCGCCAAGAGTGCAAGAACAACCAAGACTTTCATTTTCAGAAACGTTTTCTAAAACTGATGATCGGAAGGGTGCGTTCACAGTATTTATATTCGCAGCACCTGTCGAGGGTTCTCGATAAGAAAGCGATCATTTTGAAGGGCTCTTATGCACGTCTGAGTGGTGGATACAATCGCCTGATGCGAGAGGCTTCAAGTGTCCAGACATTATCGAGACTGCCACACATGCTCTCGAGTGCAGCGTAAGTCGCTGGCTCGCTTCGACTGAAATTTCTAGAACGCTTTCCTAGGCGCACCATGCAAGTGACAGTTATCGTTATACTTCGGGGTGGAAATGGCCGTCAACGAATGTACTTCTGTAGCTGGCTCCAAGTTGGTTCAGGTCCTTCTCCGCTTGTGTGAGCCATCTCAGACGAGGAAGAGCTCATTTGTCCCAATGCTTCGGACTCGAAGACACTGGGCCGGCACATTGTTGTGCAAGCGCTCTGTATAGCCTACCCATCCTACCCATTCCCGTTTTCGCTTGCCCAGCCGCATGCCGCCGTACAGTAAAAGGAGTATAAAGATGACATCTCTCTTCCAGATGCCAGTACCTCAGGTACTGTTTCGCTCTCTCTAAGACACCGATGTTGAGCGTCTTTCCTTAAAGACAAAGTGTGACCTCAGATCCATTTAAGTCGCCATGTCCATGTCCAAATGCTTCATTGACTGCTCACTCTGTTCGTCCAAACACGGCAATGCCATCAAGCTTCCCGTTGAAAGGTCTTTAAAATATTCGTGGGGGAGTCACGATAAATTCTGAGTTTTGAACGATCTTCCCAAGAAAAATGTGAGAAAAAAGTGAGTAAGCCAAAAAGTGGATAACTGATCATTTATTTTTTTTTCTTGAATCCTTTATTCGTTCACAACACCGGATATCTCTTCAATCCAGTCTAAGAAGGAGGTTACACGTGTGAATACACCTGGGAAAGACTTCTCACAGCTGGTCGATAGGCCAAAGGATGTAATTCCGACGACAGTTCGGCTTCCATCGGCAAGCACGAGAGGACCACCAGAATCACCATTGCAGACGGACTTACCGTTTTCGGCGCTGATGCAAATGTGTTCGTCTCCCACAACAGGTGAGTTGTAGTAGGAACGGCAAGCGGAGTTCAACATGACCGGAACCTTAATCCATTGGAGTTTATCAGCGCCTATTTTATTGGCTGAAATTGGAAAGGAACATGTGCCTGCTTGGCATGCGCCTACACTGCTGGTCACTTACCGTCATTTATCCTCCCCCAGCCGGATGCGATGACTTTGGCACCGAGGTAGTCTGAGTGGTTTCCTTCTATCTTTGGCAAGTTAGCGGGCTTGATGTAGGCTTGACGGAAATGAAAAAAAAAACGTTAGAACAGAGATTTGGCAGCATTAGTTCAACTTAAGCACTCACCACTCAGTTCAACTGGACATGGGAGCTGGATTAGGGAGATGTCATTTTGGAACGTTTTAACATCCCAGTCTTCGTGAATGAAGATGTTACTCTTGTCAATGTGAATTCTCGTCTGGCCCACCTGCTTTGGTTTGGTACGATCGGTGGCTCCAAGAATCACCTCACCTCCAACAACTCTGAAATAGATAAATAGAGGTTAGGACAAGACTGATGAGATGTTTCACTTACCCATCAGTACAGTGTGCAGCAGTCAAAACCCATTCGTCTGAGATCAGTGTGCCTCCACACCACGATAGTTCCCCTCCATTGCCGTAGTCTAACCAAAGACCGACTTGATATGGGAACTGCCTGCGAGATGCCAGATATCCATTTACAATCTTGTTGTCTCCCCAAGTTTGACTTGGCTTCTTGACGCTAGAGAGATTTAACTCTTGCTGGTCACCTGACACGGCAGAGACAATCGAAATGGCGAGGACGACTACGAATATCATTGTTAGAAATGTTTTCTAAAACTGGTGACAGAATGTCTTCTGTCTGCTTTTATAGCAGCTGCTCGGCTTTCTCTTTGTTGCATCGGACAAGATTTGTCTTTTCCTGCTTTTGCATTAGTTGCATATTGTTGACGTTCCCCTGCGATCTTCCAGTTGTGGAAGAGTCAATAGAAATTATTGACACAGCGGCCAGTCACTCGATAACTGCTTACATCAGTATAAAACCAGATGCGTTACGTCGTTCCAACGACATGCTTCCAATTAACCAAAAAGTCAATATTTTCACAGCAATTTGGTTTGCTTGCACGCGCATGTTGCCATGAGGAATTTACTTTTTGGAGGATCTGGCAGAGGCTGGCTGAGGGCTATAACAACCTTATAGAGGGTAACGGTTCCTATGACCTATAACTAGCTAGAGTCGTATAAAATTTGTGGACCTGACACATGATACATGGCTTCGGCTGATATGCTTAGTTCAATTGCCTTACTCAAATCGTGGTAAGTGGTAAGCATCACCGGATTCTTACTAATCCGCTCAAGCACAGCTCACGTCTAAAGTTATGTTTGGTTCATACTTATATGTTGGCACGGAATATTATGTTGATTAATGTTGAGTGAGGGCATGACAAAGTGTATGTTGTCATCGAGGAAGGACACACAACGTCGACATCTCAGACAGAGTGTACTACTAGGCAGCAGAAACTTAGTCAAGGACATCGTCTACCTCGGTAAATAGGAACCGAAATCAAGTGCAAAATCACTCTTGCCAATCGCTGGTTCTTTGGACTCAAGAGGTAAATGAGTAATAAAACCCTCTCTCGAAGGTCTAAACTTGCTTTTTACAACAGCTGATCATCCCAATCCTCCTTTACGGCACAGAAACCTAAACGTTACTATAAAAGCGGATGTGGAAGCCCTCAGACTTTTCGAGAGAAAAGTTTTGCATGCGCTTTTTGGTCCTGTTTGCGTTGATGGCGTCTGGAGGAGAAGATTCAACGACGAACTCTATGGGCTGTACGGCGGCATGCGCCTGGTCAAGCGTCTTCGGATACAACGCTTGAGATAGGTGAGCAATGTAGAGCGTATGGACACCACTGCCCTGGCCCAAAAAGTCTTTGAGTCTGAGCCATTGGAACAACGCAACAGAGGACGGCCTGAGCTGAGATGGCACACACAAGTTGACAAGGACCTTAACCAACTTGGAGTGCGCAACTGGCGGCAGCTGGCGAAACATTGTGCTGGCTGGAGAGGCATGTTGGTTGAGGCCCAGGTCCCGGACTGTAGCCTCTCCAGCCAGCACGATCTTTCGCCAGCTGCCGCCAGTTGCGCACTCCAAGTTGGTTGAGGTCCTTCTCCACTTGTGAGCGCCAATGGGACAAAATATTGGCTGAAATATAATGCGTTTTAGTGGCTTCCCCAATTTCATTCCTGCGGTTAAAAACCTGTGTACAACCAGGCAGTAATTAATTGGATGGTACTAAGGCCCACAAGGGACCAGGGCCTAGCTTCTGCAACAACTACTCATATTGTGCGTGTTAATGTTCTCTCACGAGTAGTTTTTTTTTCGCTGACTCCGATCGACGAGATTTGAAAAGCTTTTACATAGACAATTGTTCTCTCTGAGTGTTGTCAGCAGCTCGAAAGAGGTGATGCTGTGAAGAAATGCGTGGTGTCCCGTCCGGGAATCGAATCTAGACTTTCTGCGTGGCACACTTAACACTACGCCACGACGACCACAACCTGGCAATAACCTGCATTTAATGTCATTTCTTTTTTGATCGAGAGCATAGGTTTTCGGCAACCAACACGTCACAGAGAAAGTGCTCTGCAGTGTCTTCACCATCTTCACAGACGTCGCATAGGGTGTCATTACTTATCCCAAGTACATTTAAGTGCTTAGCAAAGATGAAGGGTCCCTTTTGTACGCCAACAAGTCGCCTGCAGTCTTACCTGTCTAGAGATAACAGAAAAGACGTTCTTGCTGACGTTTTGGAGTATGCACTTGGTCAGCCTGCATCCTTGAGACACCTACAATCTCTGGTTGTGCTGTCGGTAGACTCAACCGTCGACAGAAGCCTTGGGTAGTCCTAAAGTGGGTTCGGGCACTACGAATGCCACTTTTGATCCTTGCATAGCGTAGTTGATCGGCAATCTCGTTTCCCATGATCCCGTGGTGTTCCGGGACCCAGACAAGTCTTATCGAATTTAGTCAGGACAGACCGTTCCTTGAAGCTTGGTGAAAGCAGCAGTCACGTACTTGCGCAAAAGCTTCTTCCACCAAATGAATGATGCATAGGAAAGAAGAGGTCTTTTCATATATCTATACAGTTCTTTTTGATGGTAGACACCAGGTTTTACCGAAAACTCCCTTACACTGCTAGAAGACTGACAGCGCCTTGGAGGTTTTCGTCTCAATGTGTCTTTTATTTTTCAAAGAAGTTTTTTTTGTCGAGAAAAGTGTCGCACACAGAAAAATTTTGATTTGAAGGTACCACCAGCATACATAAGTTATAACAGCTTGTGATAAAGATGTGTGCTTGGATGGCTTGTATCAACCAGAAAACGAAACCTTTGGTGTGCAAGCTTAACTCTGTTTATGTTTTTTTATACCCTGACATTCCGGGATGGTTTACCTGCCTAGACCCAGAGGCAACTTTGTTCTGTTCGAGTTGACATCCGCCTTCAACTGTTATTAACTTCTAATGCCTTAAGCTTCAATTCCTTGGGTTTCAGCCTTCTTGCATTAAACGAGTTATAAACAATAATGATGACAAAATGACATCATTTTCCTTTGAATTTTGTCATCATCAAAAAAATCAAAATAAAAGACAAATTTTTGACTACAAATCTCTGCCTATGACACGGACTGTCTATCCCTCATCAAATCCCACAGCCATTGAGTTAATTAGCCGATATCTGGAAAGTCAATCATCCAGTCCCTTAAGCACAATTCGATTAACAATCTTCAGTCCCTGTCCTACCGCAACCGAATCACTTAACTTTTCCCATCCACCGACCGGGTACAGCTACGCCCAAGCCTACGCACGCACAAAAAAAGACGCAAAATCCTAAATTGCTTCAAGGGCGCATTTAAAAAATTTATTGGCATCAAAACTTTTATCCGCCCCATTTCGAACCCTTGCCGCACTGCCACCGTTGTGGTGGTAGCCCCCTCAAACAAAATTTGCGTTATAACCTACCCAACCTACAGCCGATTGAGTGCTCTCGTTCAGGGCTGCCTTAGTCGAGGAACTCCAGGACGTAGCGATCAAATGCGAGGGGAGGAAAGAGCAGCAGCGCACAAATATCCTTTGGCGCAAACCAGAATTCCCAAGGAGCTGTTTTGAATTTGCTGCTGCTCTTTTTTTGTGTATTCGCTACCCGCTCGTTACGCCCTGACTATGGTTCCCTTTTAGGACTTTTGCTCATTTCAATGTCGTCTCTCGATATTATGCCCCAAGGACAATCCATCCGTTTTTAATGAAAAACACAAGAAACTCATTTGCTATCCGCCAGGATGGCAGTTGGCCGGGTATTGCGTGTGTGTTGTTGGCGTGGAATTGTGGTTTGCGGACGGAAATCCCGTCCCTTTGGTCTGAGGACACAAATTAGATGGCACGGCATCTTGAGGAGAATGGCACGGCTCTCCGATATGAATTTCAGGATATGAAATTATGTCCCTTTTCGGGTAAACTTCTTTTTCGCTGCGCCGCGCCGCCGCCGCCGCCATCCTCGTCGTTATCGCATTCGTCCTTTGAGCTGTGCAGTAATCTTTATGATGAAGACTGTCGATTTTTAATAACGCAGCTCTGCTCTTCCAGAGATACCTCGCAGTAATTCGTATCATGTTGATCCGAGGGAAAGGATTCAGGCGTCTCAGGGGAGTGTGGTTGTTTACAATCAAATCGTTTTGGCAATAAGCGGACGTGAAATGTACTTTGCGGGTGTTTCATAAAACGGCTGAAGGTTGGTTTTAGTGGCAAAAATATTGACTTGTTTATTAAGCGCTGAGATGAGGCTTCAATTTACTGTTTTTCACCCTGGTATGAGTTCAGTGCCGAATTTGAAGTGAGCTGTAAAAGCGTATACGAGCTGTTGAGTTTAAGTCATTTTATGCTGTTCGAAATCAAAATTAAAATTTTTTATGATTAATTTTTCAACATTGTCTCCTTTGAACTCCGAACACGTGACACAGCGGCATAACGCTTTTAAGGAGTCAGCCTCCGTGGCGATGATAATGTAGGGAAAACTCGTAGACTCTATATAAAGAAAACACGTCCTTTCTCACTGGTGTCATTTTTAATAATGTCTCTTTTCATTTTCACAATCAGTTACATTCTATTCAGTGGAGACTTTTCGGGAAAATCATTCGATCGGATGGTACGATACTTCATACAAAAAAATGGGCTGAATCGTTGCATAACAGTGGTGTTTTAAAATATTGTTCCACGTTTCAAAATTCGACTACAATAATCTCCTCATTCCACTCAAATGTATGCCTGTTGAGTGACTTATTCAAATTTGGAGTAAAATAAGTCGTACTTGGGCAAATCCAACTTGGGGCAGCAAGTTGTAGCTCAAATGGACAAATGGCCTCAAATGACTTTGTGGACGGCGGCGGAGGTGTGAGCTGATGTGTTGTCATACTGGGAGATCATTTCTTTCTTCACCAAATGGCGCTGTTTTTTTTTTCTGCTATTCGTGGCATTGCTCCTTTCGATGTAGATCAGGGTGATTTTTTCCTAAAGGGTGATTTTTTAAAAGCTATAGGAACATTTTCCAAAAAATAAAAAAACAAAACACATGAAATTCAGAAAAATGCATGAAATCTTTATTTGAATCGATAGCACGGTCCATAAAATTTAATGTTTGAAGATTATTTCATGCAAATGTTGACATTGACTGCGCCTCAAATGTTCCATCCAACATTTCGGTATCTCACGAATAAGTGCTTCAATTTTGTCTTCCAATGCGTCAATTGGAGCGGGCTTGTCTGTATAGACAATAGCTTTAACATAGCCCCACAAAAAATAGTCTAAAGGCGTTAAATCGCACGATCTAGGCGGCCAATTGACCGGTCCTGAACGTGAAATAGAATGTTCACCGAACTCGCCTCTCAATATGTCCATTAGAGTCAGTAGGTTAGAATTCAAATCTTTAGATTGTATTTGTAAGCTAGTTTTAAGTATTTTTGTCTAGCAATTAAGAAATGAAGTTTTTGAAATAAAAATGCGTTGAAATCGAATCGAATCAATAAGTCCATTGTTGCGCGTGCTGTGCGGCATGTGGCACCGTGTTGTTGAAACCACATGTCATGAAAGTCAAGCTCTTGAATTTTGGGCAAAAAAAAGTTGGGTATCTTCTCACGGTAGCGCTCACCATTTACAGTTACGTTACGATTCGCATCATGCGACTTTTTCTGGATGCATTGGTAGCTCTTGCAATGCTTCTGGCTGATATTCACTCCAAAATCGACAATTCTGCTTATTTACATACGTACCCCTTGAGCCAAAAATGTTGCGTTGCGTTAGGTCGTTCGGCTTCAATTCTTGCACCAGCTGTATTTTGAAAGACATCACACGTAAATCCTTCCGCAAAATTTTACACGTTGTTGAGTAACAGAGGCCCAATTGCTGCCAATCGATAATTGATGGTCATCATTAACACTCGCCGATACAGCTGCGATATTTTCTTCAGTTCGCACTCTACGTAAGCGTGTTGGTGGTTTAATGTCCAACAATCTAAATTTGGTGCGGAATTCAGTCACAATAGGCCGAATAGCCGCTTCAGTGGGTCGATTAAACTGACCATAAAATGGAAGAAGCGCGCGACGAACTTTCTTAACAGAGCACGCATTTTGATAATAAAATTCAATAATTTCCAAGCGTTGTCCGTTTGTAAGACGATTCATGGTTAAATTTTAGAACAAACTGAAGATGTTTGACAGTGAAACAAAACACGAAACGTGCGTCAGCTGCCAAAAGTGTTGTGTTGCCAAAAAGATAATAGCTAAAAAATCACCCTTTAGTATGTTCCTCTCGAAGATCGAGACTTCCTGGCTGATGGTCTTTAGGATTGAACTTCAGCCACTATGTGAAGTTCACTTTAAGGTACCTACGAATTGTTCTAATCTCCTGAGTTGTTCTGTTGGTCCGGCATTTTTTATACAGTCGCGTCGTTCTAAGAAGGTATGTGAGGGCAGATTTCTTGGTATTGGTTCGAATGATCCACTTTAGTTTAAGAATAAGTTCTCCGGCTATGAGCTGACGGCTGTGTACAATAGAATATGTCAATGAGTCGTCATTTGACAGATGGGTATAATTGCGGTAAGAGGCGATGTGATAAGAGGGAAATCTCATCAGGTTAAGTTTGAAGATGAATCCCTCCATCCAGACCATGTCAAAAGCCTATTCACAATACCAAGAAGCAGGCCGGGGTCACTTGATGTTTGGTAAAGCCCGCTACAACATCGTGATGACACTTCCTTGGGGAATGCAGATTCGAATGTTTTTTCCCGAAAGCCGAATTGGATGTCCGAAATTATGTTCAACTCAATCGTTTGATTTTCTGTACCAATAATTACTGCTCAAGAGCGTTTAGGCCGACATATATCCTAAAAATGCTGTCTTTTTGGAAATGGCAACAATCGTTGTCATCTTCCATCTGGATGTTAAATAGCGGCGTTGTGTTCACCGATGAGTCAGAAATAAAGACGCGATACACATCTCTACGATAAGTGGTCGCCGTGGCCTAATAGGTAAGTGCGTTCCAGGTTTCTATTCCTGGATTGAAGACCTCGCAATTTTCTCGGCACCACCTCTATCGAGTTTTTGATAACACAAAAATTACTAATTATCTATGGAAGCTTCTCAAATCTCGCCGTTCGGAGTCGGCAAAAAACCGTAGGGTTCTCTCTACTTGCGAGAGACGAATAGCACGCACAGCACGAGGAGTTGCTAAAGAAGCTAGGCCCTGGTCCATTGTGGACTGTAGTGCCACTCACTTCCATGGATGATCTCCCATTGCATTGCATTGCGAGCTTCTTGTCTTCACTAAGCGTAGCTGTTGGTTTGGGTGGATTTCCAATGGCGCTGACGTAGTCTTTTACTTCTTCGATGAAGTAATAGGCTTGAAGTTGTTCTCTAAATGGGTTTCCTTCGCTTGTTTTCATCGTTGGTGGCATTCTCTTGAAGGTGTCTGGTCCAGGCCTTATTTCCTTTTAACTTTTTTCTAGCACAGCGATATGATGGTGTTGAACCGCTTTACGGAACATGAACAGTTTAACTTTCTAAAAACAATCTGCTACTCACTGTTCATCGTGTTCAGTGCGCTGGACAACGCAGCAGAGGACGGCCTATGCTGAGGTGGCGCACACAAGTGGAGAAGGACCTCAATCAACTTGGAGTGCTGAGCTGGAGACAGCTAACGAAAGATCGTGCTAGCTGGAGAGGAATGTTGTTTGAGGCCCAGGTCCGTCCTGGACTGTAGCGTCACAAGAAGAAGAAGAAGAATTTATACCAGTCACTTCGTAAATCTAGAAGTCAACTTTTAGGCGCTGATATTAACGCTCGCCGCTGAAAACATTTAGGCAAGCAATTCAAACTGAAGTACAATAAATCAGCTGAAGCAATATAATCGAAATTCAACATAACTGTGTTCAGCAACAATCGCAACAAATACATGGTATAGTCCACCTTCCTTAACACCAGCGTGCTACACATAAAACTCGGAAGTGTAAGATCATCGGAAGCATCGACGTACAGCTTCGTGGTGGTGACATAACGCAAACGCAGAGCACTGACGAAGCAGTAGTCTTCTCGGTCCAGTGAATAACGAGGTTTCTTTTTCACTTCACTCTCGTGTAGCGAAAGACAAATGAAAACAAATGTAATTACGTTTTTCTTCGACTTTTCCCTTAGGTTCGCCATCAGCATTTATTTCACTTCAGACATCTTCTGCGAAATCCAGTCAAGAAAAGCTGCAACCTTCGTCAGAACGGACACATTCTCACACTTCCTGCCATACGATGTGATCCCGACAAGGATGCGTCGGCCAGTTCCGCCCTCAGTCGCCACTATTGGTCCGCCGGAATCGCCACGACAAGTTGTCATTTTTGGCTCGCCCGCTAAGCAGATATTCAGTGTGGCGTTGTAGTAGAAGAAGATTTTCTTGCACGTCTCACTAGCTTCGACTTTCAGCTGAACGAAATGCAATTTCGAGGGACGTGGGATTGTGATATTCCTCGACGTGCGACCCCATCCTGTTGCCAAGAGCCACTCACCGGATGTCACTTCGAAATCAGCCGACGGAAGGTTCACTGGCTGAATCGCGTCTGAAAGATGAATATTTTAATGAACGACTTAAGGATTCCACAGGGACTTACCACTCAGTGGGGCCGCATTAGGTAGTCGGATCAGTGCAATGTCATTTATCACGTATCTTGGAGACCAGTGAGTATGAACTAACATGTCTTCCCGTTGGACAACCAGGGATACAGCATTTGGGTCGGATGAGAAGTTATAAACGTCGTTCGTCCCGATAAATACGGTGGCTTCTTGAATTCTAAAATGTCTCCTTGAAGGCGGATTCTTTCTGGATCAAGAGAGTAACTCACCCTTTCAGGCAATGCGCAGCAGTCAGCACAAACTTCGGCGATATCAAGGCACCTCCACACCATCCCGGCCGGTTAGATGACGACCGTGTGGCAATGCCAACTTGATATGGAAACGCGTGTGAGGTCGCTTCCTCGCCACCGATTATTTTCAAATTCACTTCAGTTTGCGTCAACGAACTCACCGGAATAACGGTGCAGTACGTCGCTATGACAAGAAGAACCGCGCTCGACCACATGCCGCTCTTAACTGATTCTGAGTGGGTCAAGACGTTGTGCATGTGTGTGGCTAAGCTTTCTCCTCGAATTCATTTGTTAATTATTTTTTTCTTCTTCGATGTAGCTGTTTTTGTTGTTGTTGATGTTGCTGGGTGCCGAAAGAACTTGTTTCGCATCTCGATGAGTATTTAATTCAACGAATTGATGTGCTGCCAAAATGCATTTCAATTGTTCTTCAATGTCACGCCTAAAGCGACGGAATGCGATGCACTGCGATGCATTGTAAATGTGTTTGTGACGGAGTAAGACCAAACACTGGTGAACTAGCTGCGAGAGCGTTTCTTTATGCAGCGAAAGCTTTGTAATCGACAGACATCACTGTTGAAGTTTTCAACTGATCCAAGCGGTTGTTTTTTCTTCGAGGAAAAAGTTTGCCTTGCCAGCGTCTGAAGGAGGAGATTTAACGATGGTCTCCTTTGGATGAATGGTGGCGTGCACTTAGTGAAGCGTCGACGCTTAAGATTGATAGGCTAAGTAGAGCGCATGAAAAACATACATAGCTACAGCCCGACGGGTCTTCAAATTGGAATAAAGGACGCCCACAAGAAGAAGGGCCTTAACCAACTTTCTGTGCGCAGGAGGATGCTGCCTAACGAACGTGCCAGTTAGAGACACTTTTGCGTTGAAGTCCAGGCCCACTCCGAAGTGTAGCCCCATAAGAAGCAGTCAGCAAGCAGCAATGTGGCGGATGATGTGCTCCGCTGGATTGTCCTCCTCTCCACAGGCGTCGCAGGGGATTTCAATGTTTATTGTGCATGGGTGTGTGTGCCGCTGGTCTATAGTGTTTTCTGTTAAAACACAACAAAATTGCAGTGGATTTCTAACAAAAGTTCATGAGCACACGCTTGGCTTGCCTTCATCCTGGAAAGTCATGCCATCTCCAGGCATTCTATCGAAAGTCCCAACTATTGACGGAAGCTCAAACGACATTAGTCCAAACTCGGGTTCAGGTCCTAAGCTCTGTGATAGGTATAAAATTTGTACAGATCTATATTTAGAAAAGAGGGGGGCAAAGGAATGTTTAACCTTTTCTCTTTCGTCCTTTTACTTCAACTGATTGTGTCATTTATGCTAGTTTCCCGTTAGCTTCCTTATTCTATTCTTGTCTAAATGACAGATTTTCTTAAGGTCCATTAAGATATTTGGATTGCCTTAGACCCATCCGATTCTCCAGCAGCCTGACAAATCGAAGTTGAAGTTCAAGTTTTGGCCACTTTCGTTAATCACTGTTGTACAAAAGCCGCGATCCAGTTGCCGCTAGAATAAGGTTCAGGGCCTGCGAATTCAGTTTCGGAAACAGTTCTAGCGAGTTCCGTTGCGGATTCAATGCCTTCCCTCCTCTTGTGCCGGGGGACCTAACGAGGGATTGCAGTGTGTCGTCACAATGTTTGGGAAGTCACTGTAATGGGCGACAAAGCCCTAAGTTCAGCTTGGCTATCCGAAAGAAATAATATCGTAGTGTCCTTGAAACCTTCAGATTAGTTAGTCAGATTAGTCGAAAGCAGACCTCGATGGCGTGGCTTTCAGCTTGGACAACCTTGACTTCAGCTATAACTCCAGACGCTAACTCGATCCGTCTGCATATTACAAGACTTTTGGGGTCTTTATTTGGAACACCAGACGACCAGTATTCAAATAGTATACGCAAACCGGCATCTTTGGAGCAGACCTTCAAGACCATTGTAGCCGAAGGGAAGATTTGGATTCTAAACAGAGTAAAGTGTGTGTAGCTGGATGTACTCCACATATCAGTTGACCACTCCTAATTCTGCCTTAATCAAGGTCGAAGAAAATATCCTCTGTCCGGTATCTTCTTACTTTTGTCCTCTTCCAAAAGGTCGGACTTAATTTCATTTGTACAAGGCAATAACCCAAACAAACACCCCCTCTGTGGCCCATCTTTCACAGGGCTTGTGTCATGGCATCGGATTTCACAACAACCTTGTAGTCGTTTCAATGCCCTCCTCCTCTTACACAGGGAAGAGTGATTCAGCTGGAAAAGTGTTCACTATTCCGCCTGACCAACGCGCCTTCCACAACCTATAAAACCGACCCTTCAGTCACCGCCGAGTCTAGTCTTTCTGTGCCAGCCGGCTAGACTACGCGGATAGCGACGACGACAGTGACAGTGGCCCGTGCTCGTGCTCGTGCTCGTACTCGTACTCGTATAACGTGAATTCGAAGTGAAGTGAAGCAATGACGGTTACGTTAGTTTACTCGTACCTCACGCTCTGTTGCCTCGTAATGAGAGCCGCACAGGGCGTCGTCAGTTGGGCGGATGTGAAGCCAATGGACATGGTGGTCATGCACACCGTCAATGGTGGACCGGTAGTGTTCAATCTGGAGAGCGAAGTCCTGCAAACGGATACGCTGGCCGGGGGCACCGAGGCGATGGAAAGGATATTCGGGGGGATGGTCGCTGAACCGAAAGCGTTCCCGTATCAAGTCGGAATGATGCTGCAGCGGACTGAAGGGCTTTACTGGTGCGGTGGCTCATTGATTTCGGATGAGTTCGTTCTTACAGCGGCCCACTGTGTGGACAGGTAGGTGGAAATGCGTATCAAGGAATTACACATTGTCACGGGTTTTGGGGCGTAATTTCGCAGGGCAAAGCGAGCGCTGGTCTTTCTAGGCGCTTACGAAATCCGCAACCAAGAGGAAGAGGGCCTACAACGCATCGAGGTCACAAAGGAAAATTTTATAATCCATCCCGAGTGGGATGCCAGGCGATTAATGAATGACATCGCCCTGGTGAAGCTACCGAAGCCGATTACGCTCACAGGTGAGGGAGAGGGTGAGAGGAATCCTCGTAAATTGCCACTGATGGGATCTGCTTTTCAGAGAGAATCCAAACGATTCCACTTCCACGACGTAGCTACGAGTACAAGGACTTCAGTGAGAAGCTGGCCATCGCCTCTGGGTGGGGGCGGTATGCCACAGGGGTGCACGCGATAAGCAATGCGCTGCGATACGTGAGGCTAAGGATTATCAGGGGTAGTGATTGTTCTCGCAGCTTTCCTCTAACGTATCGGTCAACCAATATCTGCACGAGTGGAATGCGAGCGAGGAGTACGTGCCACGGGGACTCTGGTGGACCGCTGGTGGTGCGGACGAAATCAACAAAGACACGGATCCTGATTGGGATTACGTCGTTCGGGAGCATTTTCGGCTGTGATAAGGGCTACCCGGCGGCGTACACAAAGGTGGTCTCGTATCTGGATTGGATTTTGGATGAGACGGGTATTGAAACGGCGGTGGATGAGTTCCAAGTTGCCGGCGATGGCAAGGGAAGGGCGAAATCTACTTGAAGTGCTTTTAATGGTAAAGTTAATATGTATGCGAAGAGAAATGTGGTGTGTTTTATTTGGTGGGTGGGTGGTATTTTGTTTTAGAGAATTTCTGGCAATGCAATGATCAGCCCCTCTACCTCGAAGCTAATGCCTGAATAGCTCGAAAGCTGAGTCCGTTTTTTAAATTCCTGCCGATCCCACAACTGCTCAATCAACAATGAATTGAGGCGGTAAATGTTAGTTTGTAGGAATTGTATCTACCGACGGAAACATGTTACGAATGATGACTCTCGTGATTTACCTCCTGAATTGAAGCTGAACCCGACGTATTGTACTAGGAACAAATTATTTAATGTTCTAGTGCATTGGCGTATGAGCAACCTTTGCGATGGGAGAGAAAAGATCGTATGAGGGGCCCCTTGTTTCACTGCAAACCCTCCGATTGACCGCAGGCTGGATATAAGTTAGACGTGTGATTGAGCACAAGTCGAACTTATTTAAATACAAAAATTCTTCTAAGCCTGCATTGCTTCTATCTGTAACTAAGGATATGGTTTGCCGTACCCGCTTTACATCGTGGGATTCACATTCCAGTCTCATTGTAATGTAAAAGTACTTACAAGTGCAATATTTAAGTTTACGTTGTTTACCATTTCACATTCTGTCTAAAATTCCGTCTTATTGCTTGGGCAGTGTTGGATTCTATTTCGAGCCGAGGGCAAAGAGGGCTAAAGACGCATGTCTACTTTAGGTGGTTTGTGGTACGTACAAAATTGTAAAATGGTCGAATTCTGAAAGTTGACAGTTATTGCATGGCACTCTTTGAATTTATTTCGCTGATTCATTGAATTTTCTTGCATATTTTTGGGCAGATAATAAGGAAAGTTTTCATATCCTAATGTTAAGCTGTTTACCTAGCAAACTTTATATGTACATATAGCGTATGCTTATGGCCCTGGGCGAACGTCGTTTTGTTCCAAGCCAAATAGTATAACTTTTCTGATACTGCAACAATGACAAATTTGAAAAAAATGTCTTGTTTTCTAGTTTACTTCATTTTGGTCAGACTAAGATATCAAATGGAAGATTAGTCAACTATCAGTCAAAGTAAGATATTTTGAATGACCCAGGAGTAGGCTCAGCAAATTTTACGAACATTGATTGCGTTTACAAAAGCGTCGTATTTGTACCAGGATCGTCCAAGGTCTTCATATTATAACCGACTGTTGCAGGAATGTAAGATTGGCGTGTCTCTTCACACAATTTAAATCTAAAATAGAAAAAGACTCAAGAACGGATATTTGTGTAAATGATCGATAAAGAAGTGTAGTAATTTTCAGATTGGTACGTTCAGTATTTTAAATACATAAATCAATATATAGAATCTGTTACCCAAATTGTCATTGGCCCTAGCGATCGAATGATCTATCCGCAGGTCTTTGCTGTGCTCTTGCACCGTTTTTCAATTGTTCGTTTTAAGTAAAATGTAAAATACTAGTTAGTCAATAAACAGTCCTCCTTTCAGTCGCGTCTTTCATTTAAACCCCACCGACATTCCCTTCAGAAGATACGTCCAACTTTTGTGCGTACAACTTACTCAGACAAAGATTAAACGGTCCCATCAACAACGGTCAACAGCAAAAGACTGCTTTGCATTGCAACTTGCTAAGCATTGATTAACAAAGAACCAAAATCATTTGAAAACAGAAAGCGAAACACTCTCGAGACTGTACACAATGTGAAGACTGACAACAACGTAAAAAGAAACCAAGGCACACAGAACATATCCGCCGTGTATTCTTCAATTGTAACGGCCGACACAGTTTAAAAATGCTGCAAGAACACAATTAATCGGAATAGCCGAAGAGAAATGAATTTTTTCAAAAAACATTACATTTTGTTATTTTTCACCATACCTTTCGTTAGCTTAAAGTGAGATCTGGAGACTAAAAGTATTTTCTTCACAGTGGGGTCTCTCTTCTTTTTTAAATGCTTGATTGGGTCTTGTCTAGTGAATTTCCTTCCCATTGGGAGCCCAAAGAGACAAGGTTACCCCGTCTCAAAATTATTCAGCTGTATAATGAGACCAAGAGTTCTGTGAGACATTTCTTGCAGTTCGAGAAACTCACGGTGCTCGTAATTGACCTAGTGAATCCTTCTTAAGGTGGCGCTACAGCCCGGGGTGGACCTGGGCCTCAACCAACAAGCGTGTCCAGCCAGCTCGATCTTTAGCTAGCCGTCTCCAGTTTCGGACGCATAGTTGGTTGAGCTCCCTTTCCACTTGCGTGCGTCACCTGAGTCGCTGTCTTAGTCTACTGCGCTGTCCCTCAGGGGGGGGATTCGAAGACTTTTCAGGCCGGAGCATTGGTTTCCATCCACTCTACATAACCTAGCTATCTCAATCTTTGGATCTTAGCTCTACTAGGCAAGTCGATGTCGCTCTACAGCCCGTAAAGTTCGTCATTATATTTTCTCCTCCACTCACCATCTATGCAGACGGGTCGGAAAATCACTTGAAGAATTTTCCTACCTACTGAATCCACTGTTGCCAATTTAAGTCCCTGTTTACATTAGTGGACGAAACGATATCGATAAGACTACATTCAGCATGTCGGGTAAAGACTATAGCACCTGTAGCTGAGAGTGTACCCGAAGCCGGTGACAAATTGATTCGTCGTGGTTTTCAGCAGCTTGGCTTGACGTATTTTACGTAAGGATCTCGGCCTAAAAGCGAAATACAATTCAACTTGTGGAATAATTCAAGTCAGGCGACTTGAATTTGAGTCAAATTTTCATTAAATAGATTCTTAGAAAACTCAATGAAAACCGAGTGTTTCATCGCGAAAGTTTTTTCTGTGATTAAGCCCATTGTTGGCTCAAATGTTACGTTTATAAAAAATAATTGGCATATGTATGTGGTGTGGTGAGCAACCCATAAAGCGCAAAGAGCTACGATTAATATTAATAATAATTGAGTGACACTATAGCTCACATGGGACCAGGCCCGAGGTTCTACAAGGGACCTACAGTTTTTTGCCGACCAATTAGTACTCTTTGAGTGTTGTCAGCAACTCGAAAGAGGTGGTGCTGTGAAAAAATGTGTTCCGTCCGGGAATCGAAACTAGAATTTCTGCTTCTTTACCTGTAGTTCTTCAGTAGATTTTTCGATAGTTTCACCAACTGGTCAAATAACTGCATCTTTGCAAACTTCACTAGGGTAATGTAATTTCTTGCGGGATATGCAAGACAGAGAAGTGGCCCAAGAACACTTCTTTATGTTACACCAGCGGAAATTGCATGATACTTGAAATATTCAAGCCAATACAGTGCGGGGTGGACTTGGGCCTCAGCCAACATGCCTCTCCAGCCACCACGATCTTTCGCCAACTGCTGGCAGTTGCGCACTCCAAGTTGATTGAGGTCATTCTCCACTTGTGTGCGCCACCTTAGCCGGATCCCAATCGCTCAGATTCGAAGACTTAACGGTATGTCAAAAACAGTAAAAGGTCCCCGCACGTTTTATCTGTAGTCTAAAGGCTTTTTACAGGCACCGGAGGCGGCCGGAAGAGATTTTTCCCACACATTCAAGAAACCATTGGTAGTTAATCTCTTTTCATATTAACTCTTTCTTGCCATTCTTGCTTTATTTAATTTAAGTCAACAAATTTCGAACACTTAAACCGGTGATCAACTTATTAAGGGTTTCATAGGAATTGGCTACTTACAAGGCTTAGTAAGCTTGGTGCTGAAGTGCTTGAGTGGGGTTGACTTCTTCTATCTTTCCTTTTCCCATATCCCTACAAACACGATAAAAATCGATACTAGTGTACCACGCTTTTCAGCTTGCCTGTCTCGCAGTACTGGTTCTCGGGCATTAACATTGGCTCCCAGTTCGCCATGACATTACAATCAAATTGTCCTTATTGGAGTGTTTCCATCCCTAACTAACTGCCTGTTATCACTTTACCTTATTTTTATCGTCAAGAGGGAAATGTAAGCTGTGCCATCGAAGGTTAAGCGATGAAAAAAAAAGTTTGATTCCCTCATTCCCTACTATTGGCCATCGCAAAGCAAAGGAGCAACACTTTCCGTAGAATCGTTTTCAAACACTTAACTATTCCGAAAAGAAAAACAAACACCAAATACACAATTCCTAACATTCATAAAACGCATATATTCAAAATCATTCGTAAAGTGTGTGATTTCATGGAAAAGGAAATCTTTAATACATAAATTCAGGGAAATGAATCAGTAGATCACTTTGACGTCTAACGTAGAGAACTGAATCCGCAAGCGAAATCAAAAGATATCATTGTATCGCTCCTCTTCCACGTGCGTAAAAAATATTGCATTGCATGGAGAGAGTGAAAGGTAGGAGGAGTTGCTCTCCTTAGGTCAGGAATGCAGTGTCATCGGCGCACTCCATTTCGCTCTCCCCCACGTCTCCGTCAGTCTTGTTAGCCTCATCATCGGGAATTGTACTAATAGGCATTTTTGGGGTATCCTCAAAACTGGAATTTAGTCTCATGATAAAATCCTCCAAGGAGATCTTTTTGAGTGCAAATTTTCGACCGAAGGTTTTCTTTATTTTCGATCTCCTTGACTTTACTGTCGTTTTAGTGACGTTCAGGCCGTCTGAACAGGACAGACTGCGCTTGATTTTCTTAGCACCAATTAAGCACAGCTGTTCGTTTTTATCTGGAGTGGGCTCTTCGAATATGGTCTCAAGATTCGATGGACGGAAATTCCTGCCAATTTTATTCTCCAGGTACAATTTTTGAATGTCAGCCGGACGCACTTTTACTTCACTTGCGGAATAATTTCGTCGCGGCTTCATAATGGAACGTCGCTTTATGCGAAATACAGAATTCTCTTTGCACTTGGCCATTCGAGCTGGTAAGCTTCGGCGGCTGGTTGTCATTGAAGAGGACGATGCCACATTCAATTCGTCTGGAGTATCATCCTCACCTGGTGCGTCCACTATTTCTGCCGTGGACATTGTGCAAGGGAAAGTATTGGTCGACCAAACGCCGGGATTACTGACTATCCTGGAAGGGGGAAATGGAAAAAATCATATTGCAAATGGGCAGACATGGATTGCAGTTGAACTTACGATTTTTCTGATATAAATTCGTTCGAATTATTGAAATTAATTGCTGAAATTCCAAGTACAATACGTTCCATTTTATATTTTCATTTTTACTTGTTGACAGCCCACTGCGAGGTGTTTATTTTTTGCTTCTTCTTTGCACTACTGGTGTGGTGAGTATGCGGCGTTGGTTTCAGCTGACAGCTGTCACATTTGAGTTTCGTTCAGATGGGTTAATTCAACAACAAAATTTGGGTTTTCGTTTTAAAACAGAAGCAATCGGCTAGTATCGATTTCTTTCGTCTGTTGGATGTATTTAAAAGAAAATGTACATTTGGTGTAAAGGGATTTCGTTGAGTTGCTTTCGCTGTATTTGTAGTGGGTGGACTGCTGGATTGGTATAAACTGTTTGAAACGACAGTTAACATGTAGCACATGTTTTGTATGAAGAGTTTTGTTGAAACTGAATATGATTCGTTGTAATTTGAATTTTTAACGGTCGGTAGGTGATTTTTTTTTCGTTGAAAATGTTATTACTTCACAAATTTATAGTCAGTTAAGGTGGACTATAAGTTAATTTTAACTCGGAGTTAACCCCTCCCAGCATTTTACTGATTATGGTCGTTTTAAAGTTCACTTAAAAGTTATGACCTCGCTGAGACTTAAAAACTACGATTTACCCCCTACAACCCCTAGTCATAACTTCAGCAGTTTGCTTTATTTTTATTTGACTTGCAAAATGTTTTCCCGGCGCAGAATTACCTAATTTTTCAGATTTTGATATTTTTGGTGAATATAAAAATCTTGATGATGAGTTCTTTTAACCGAGACGTGGACTTAAAAAGACGTCTGTAAATATTACTTAAGGCCTTTATTTTGCGACAGTATTTATTAAATTAACTCTCTGTTCACGATTTGATTATTACCCTAAATTGGAGGCAAATATGACCAGACCCATCCTGACTTGCCAAATGAGATGCAATGCAAGCTGAAATAGCAAACCTTTGAAATTATTTTTTAAAGCTGAATGAACATCACTACTCAAATTTCCTGAATCACAATGCTTGCCCAGTAAGTCGACAATCTTGTACAACACATGCAACACTCTGGATCGGATCAAATCTGTTTTCATACAGTTGCAGCAGTGTGTTTGTTTATCAGGCCTGCGACCCATGAAGGGGATGAGGCTGAGCTGTAGCTGCCTTCCATTTTTAACAGTCCCAGGCACGCTGCTTCCAGTTGTCAAGAACAATTTATCTCCAGCGTCTGCAATCACTGGTCTTTCGCCAGCTGCCGCCAGTTGCGCACTCCAAGTTGGTTGAGGTCCTTGTCCACTTGTTCGCGCCACCTTAGCCTGGGCTGTCCTCTGTTGCGTTGTCCCAATGTCTCAGATTCGAAGACTTTTCGGGCCGGGGCAGTGGTGTCCATACGCTCTACATGACCTAGCCATCAGTCAAGAGTTTAACCAACCAAAATAGCACCGGTTGCCCAGAGTGATTCTGCGTCGAATCCCCACTTATGTGTCGTTCGTGGAGTTCATGATTGCCCCGGGGTAGAAAAACTCCTTAACTTCCTCAAAGTTGTAGCTGTCAATTGTCACCATCCGACCGAGGTGTTTCTCAACGGATCGATTCTTTGTCGACAGCATATATTTCGTTTTATCCTCGTTCACTCTAAGGCTGGTGTGGGCCTTATTGTGAAAATTTGGTCTCTAGTCGATTTGGCTGTGATCGACGTGGCGTAGTGGTAAGTGCGTCGGTTCTCGGACGGCATACCTCACATGTTTTCACGGCATCACCTCTTTCGAGTTGCTGACAACACTTAAACAGTATCAATTGTCTATGAAAAGCTACTCAAAACTTGCCGTTCGGAGTCGGCATAAAACTGTAGGTCCCTCCTTACAGTGAGAGAACAGTAGCACACACAACAGGAGTAGTTGTTGTAGAAGCTAGGCCTTGGTCCTCTGTGGGCTGTAGTGCCACTCAATTATAATTATTAGTCGATTTGCGGGTGCGGAAGCCGTACTGGTACGTGCCTCTTATTGCCGAGCAAAATGCCTTTAGACGTTTACACAGTATGCTGGGCAGGCTCTTGCAGGCGACATTGAACAATGAGACACCTCATTAGTTCTTGCATGAGATAGGATCCCCTTTTTGTGGATGTGACATATGCAGCTAGTATTCCAATCGCCGGGCATGCTTTCGTCCTCCCAAGTTCTACAGGTTGCAGTAGTAGTCTAATGTCATAAGAGCGATGAGGTATCTTATCAAATTTTTCAAACGTGCTGAAAGATGCTGGTGCGTTTTGACATTTTCACATCAAGAATTATAGGGCGGTGTTAAGGTTGACGAAGGACTAACGTCTTAGAAGTTTAATCAGCACTGAACAATTTTCTACGGCTAACCATTGTGTAAAGTACGTTTAAACAACCCTTATACCGGTGTTTAATGTTTGTATTTCCAATTTATTTATCAAGCACAGTTTTTAGGCCGCTGTATAAAGGAGAAAAAACACAGTGTATATAAGAGGAAAGTAGCATTCTACGTCTCAAAACGTCTCAAACATTTTCCTCTGCCACAATCAATGCACAGTCAGGTTTGACAGCTTGTGAAGGTACACTACAAAAAGATGGAATAACAATTAACTATGCTGAAAACAGAAGGGTTGATACACAAGAACTGTTACTAGGATTTTTTTTTCTAATACACCTATTTTCGGCCTTTTTTTCAAATTATTTAACAGCATTGCTTCCCCGATCCTCAAAGTGAGAGATTGCTTAAGTTCTTGTACGCAAACAGACCTTACATTAGACGCAGACCGAGGCGAAATCAACGGGTAGAGCAGAGCCTAAACATTTTTCAAAGTGCAAAAGGTGACAAATTATAAGGGATGCCTTCAGCTGAATCCCCTTTTCTGTAATCTACTTCACATAACTCAGTATATGGGCAACAGTATTGCCCATCTCCATGTACTCCAACGGTATTACATCTTAGCCAAAGTTACAACTGCAAAGCGCTCACTAGAGAGCTATGCAAAACCACAGGAGGGGAAAGAACCGCAATGTTGCTATGTTACCCCACAGCCATTCCGATGGTGCTGCGTGAAGCAATTCTTCATCAATTTCCCTTAAACCACCCTCGTGTTGCTGAACGGCTGAACAGATATACAGTTTGCAACTCCTGTTGGATTTCCTCTCGAAATTCGGCATCA
Organism: Eristalinus sepulchralis; assembly: GCA_944738645.1. Lineage (NCBI taxonomy): Eukaryota > Metazoa > Arthropoda > Insecta > Diptera > Syrphidae > Eristalinus > Eristalinus sepulchralis. Next base: position 29,287,685 of record OX122885.1, on the reverse strand, counting down.
ACAAAATCTGTCTCGAATTCCGACGTGAGTAGGAAACCCTTTCTCTACATTCTCCGCTTAACCGCCAGTCATCGCGTGGATTCTCAGAAAAACCTTATCAAACTTGTACCCTTACGCTAATGTATTGGAAAATTGGAAAACCAAGCAACACAGCGCGAAGAAACCACTTGAAGTACCCTCGCCTATGCGCCACTCAGATCAAGCGAATGGTTGGTTATCCACAAGTCCAGGCAGGAGAAAGTTGCAGGGAATTCGCCATTCCACACGTTCGCTTCCAAGTCCAAGGTTACCCAGCAGAGCGTACCCCGCTTACCGCGCCGCGTCGTCTCACTGGCAAGGGCAGAGAACGTGACTCGCATTTTGAAACGGAAGGGAACAAAAACCCGACGACCGGCCGCCCTTTATTTCCGCTCGTAATAGTCGACCATAAATCTTCGAAATCGGACCGCTCTCGTGTGTTGTGCTACACGTTCGACGCAAATCCCGGCAGGACTCAGGAATGGGTCAGGCATCTCCAGCCGGGGGAATCTGTTGTTTCGGTGGATGCGGCTTGTGGACAAAGGATTGACTAACAAATTATTGAATCCTTGACAAAATAGGTCAGCGGTGGCGCGACGCTGGCGGGACTCACGAGTAGGCGGATCGGTGGCGCGGTCTCCGGCTTTAAAATCCATACCTTCGAGGCGCGACATGAATTCGCAAATGTAATGGAATTTCACGCCGTGTATCCTTTGTAATGGCCTCCTTACCCCCCGAGGAACAATAAACTTGGAAGGTGTTCTGATCCGACAGAGCCCCCCAACGCCATCAGTGCGAGGCCCCATGCTGTGCCGCTGTTGTGCTCCCTGCCGGTGGCGTTGTACCATATCAGCCGCGTACTCTATGGCAGGCGTTTGGAGCTGCCAGAGCTGGGGTGCAAGATTATCCTTTCACAACATCATCGTCGTCAACTGCTCTTATTTATTGGGCATGAAATGAGCTCGCAGCTTCACTTGAATTTGCCGCGCTTTGTTATGAGGTGCACGAGGGGAACGACGCGCGGCACGGAGCAGGTCGCATGCTTCAAGTGAACTCGAAATGATTTCGCCATTTCGTCGTGACAACAATTTCATCGACGAACAAATATAATGAGGAATTTTCCACCGTCGCTCCTGTCGTTGGCAGTGAGGCGTTCGTTGTGGCGGCGGTGGTGGGGGTGGGGGTCGTTGTCGGTTTCCTCGCCGTCGTCAGCGTCTCCAACGCGAATGTCTGCGAAGGGGGAGTAAATTTTCCCGAGACTGCAATTGGATGGATTTTCGAAATGGAAGTTCGGTGTGGTTTTTTGGGAAACGCGTCGTGCTTCTTTCTGCCGAGGTAGTCGTACTGCAGAGGATGTGATTTCCCTTTGAAGATCGCAGCGGGAGCGGGACCGTTGTATGAATGGATGGAGATGTTTGAATCTGAAAGGATTTGGATTTTATCGAAAATTTTAATAAGTGCGTCGACGGTGACATTTGACGGGGGGCCGGGGCGACGATGTATTCGAGTGAAATTGCAAATATCTCGGCGGGATTGGATTCAGTGGGGGGGGGGGGGGGGGGGTGGCTCGATTGGGATGAGAAGTTGATTGCCCTGTTGCAAAAACTTGAATTTCAATTGTGCACGCTTGTGTGCTTTAAATTCCTTAAAGAAAGGAGTGAGAAGAGGTGTATGCGAATTTGGGTGCTCCTACTGCATAGACTTAGGCGGAGGCTACAGATCGGGTCGATTGTTGTCTCAAGGATGGTAAGCTGTGAAATGGAATGTTCCGAGTAGATTTGTACCAACCTGATCGCTGTTTTAAACTCAGTACGTCATTCAGTTCATCGCCTACTGGGTTCTTCAGCACTTCGAGGAAGGCGCAGGCTACTAGTCGATGGTGGTAGACAACCACAGAGAATGGTTTCTTTGTGTCCCCGACACACTACCCCGTCGCGACTCCTTTTACTATTTTTTGCTATCGATGTTCGTCTAATAATGAGCTTGGGTGTCTTCGCATTCAACGATGTCTGTAGGACCCCCGATGAGACGATGTTTGATGCTAAATCTATGCCCGACCATTGGTTACGGCTATGATCTTGTCTTCTACCCTCATTGGGAAACGAATTTGTGATGTGTGTCCTACCGAACGGATCTTCCTTTTAGCCATCTCGCAGCAAGTGAAGACTCTTCTTATTTCTTCATAATTGCGATATGCTACTGCACCCTGCTGATGTTTACGTAAGGCAATGCCATGATGATGATAATGCGGCAACAATATGCTTCTCAAGGTAGCACTGGTCCCTAAATGAAAGTCTGTGTCTTGATCGCAAGTAGCTTTTGAAAAGTTTTGTATCAAGTAAGGTCTAGAGGTAGTTAGGCTGTTTAGGTTAACAACACTTTGGCAGGACGCATGCCTACATAGGTGTTCGTTTTCCTGAAGCAAGTGCACCGGACTAATTCATCAGTTGTGCAGTTGCCTGAAATGTGTCGTTGCAAGAAATGATTGCATTGCTCATCTAAGGATATATGGAAAGCAATTGGAAGTTAGTGAGACTGGTTGCAGGACCTTAAGTGCTGCCTGACTGAAAGTTGGAACGAAGATATCCTCCGAGAATGCGCTATTCTACATTTGTCCGAACATTTATTTACCTTGGATCACTTTACATTTATCAAGAAGAATGAAATATAGAATAAAGTGAGCTTCGGAGTAAATGGTACGTCTAACGCCTACTGTTTCTTTTGCACATATCAGTCTAGATGCCAGTGGAGTTTGTGAATTGCCATCGGAAGAGAGTTTGCAATTTAAAAGGGTTATGGAGAAGATATGCTCCGGAACGAGCTTAGTTTTGGGATGAGGGGTTAGACTAAAAGCTTTGACAGTCTCAACTTGTCTGGCACACAGACTTAGCTGTAATGTTGTACGACTATAAATAATAATTGAGTGGCACTACAGCCCACAACGGACCAGGGCCTAGCTTCTACAGCAACTACTTGTGTTGTGCATGCTACTGTTCTTCACGAGTAGAAGGGGCCTACAGTTTTTTACCGACTCCAAACGGCGAGATTTGACAAGCTTTCTCATAGACAATTGCTTCTCTTTGACTGTTGTCAGCAACTCGAAAAAGGTGGTGCCGTGAAAGAATGCGAGGTGTCCCCTCCGGGAATTGAACCTAGACCTTCTGCGTGGCGATCGACGCACTTATCACTACGCCACGAACGACTTTGCGGTCATTTATTTGGAGTGCTGGTTTTCGCCTATTTCGCTTATTTTTAGTTACTATAACAAAATGTTGTAAGTCCCTGACATCCTGTTCGTGATCTTATATGAAGATTTGCAATCCGAAAGTGTGATTTAATGGTCCCTCTAAATAACGAGTTACTATTGCTTTTCAATTGACATTTCAGACACAGTTGAATTTTGAAGGGATTCTGTACTAAAATCTCGCAGAAGCGCATATTAATGAGTATCATACTATTTATAAGCAAAAACACAGTGATTCATCTTAAGCCGTTACTAACTACTCGTGTTGTGTGTGTGCTATTGTCTCATCACTGGTAGAGAGGACTTGCATACAATATACTTTTGACTCCGAATGACTGAGTTTGAGAAAGTTTTCATAGTCAATAGCGCTTGTTGAGTGCTTGAGTGTTGTTAGCAACTTAAGTGGTGATAGCGTGACATAATACGATATGAAACTCCAAGTTGTTGGACCTCCAGATTGTAACGCGACGCACTAAACTCACTACGTAAAGGCGATCAAAACATGGCATTTAAGTCTCTTGCCTACATGATGACATGCTTATGGGTCTTAAGCACTGTTGATTCTACCGTTTCCGTTTTTTCCATTTTCAATTTTTACTCTCTCTCACCTTCTTCCTCTCCCATTCTCTTTTACTCTCTCATTCTCTCCGTATGTCTCTTCTAAAATTATTTCAGTAATGTAAGCCTCAAATGATGACATAGAAAAACTATTGCGATTTCTTCTAAAACAAGCAAGTTTTAGATTTACCCCTCTAATTGAGATCTCCCGGTAATCAAGCAGTTTTCGCAACTTCATTGCAATCCGTCATCAATTAATTCACTAACAATTAAAAATTCCCACTAACCCCATGAGAGAAACGTTACCGACAAAGCTTAGAGACTGAGCCCAAGGTTTAAAAGGAGTGCCTGTCGGTTCCCAGCTGGCGATATACTTTCTTACAACTTCGTTCTTAGCTTTAACTTAAGTTTTAAGATCTTGGGATATCATAATATACTGAACAAGTGCAAGCTGCACATTCACACACTCCAGATGAATTTATGAGTCACTTGTTTCAAAATCACATCAGTAGTAGTTAATAGTGTATACGGAATACACTGATGGAGCCAAAGTCCATTTGGTGGCTGAATGGCGACTATCAGATCCAGGTTTTGAGGGAGCCTGACTGATAGTGACAGCTTGACCAGAGGCTATATTCTGGTGGCACGAGAGGTCAGGAGCGCCTGGAACTTCAGTTTCAGCCTGACCGTGCGGTATGCCCCCTCATGGGAGTATTGTGTTGGCTGTGGTTTAATACCCATATCGCGGTCAGAGCCGTGGTTAGTGTACAGTGCTGACTGGTCTGATTCATGTTGTTCACCCTATTGACTGAGGCCAGGCGGTTAGGGGACTTTCCCGGCTCGGTGTGGAGTTGCATTCTTAACTGGGCCCTGCGACCCATAGAAAGGCTCCATACCAAGGTGCTGTCCCTCAAGCATGATCTCATTTGGTACTTGGATAAGTAAGACGTCTAGTCTTGCGTTATCTACCACTCTTGGGAAAATTTACTCCGTGATATAAGCCGGAAGGCAGGTGATCAAGTTAAACCAAATACCACATTCGTACATTCACACATAGATGGTTTCGTTTTTACATTTGTTACAACAAATTTAAATGTGTACTGAGTTTCGAATTAGACAAAATTTTTAGGTTTCCACGCAACACATTCAAATGACCTTCATCTGTACATCACACGAAGCAACCTTTTGCATTTATTGCAACATAAGGTCTCGATACTCGCGCCATTCCCTTGCACGTAGCACAGCCACAGATTTGCAAAACTCGAATATCGCGTATGAAAACGAAACCATAAAACCGACTTTCACGTTCGGAAACAGAAAGTGTTGAGTGGCTAGGTTGGTATTCCCGCGAGAAAGTCTGAATATTCAAGAGTGTCCGCCGTTCAGACACACATTCTCTACTGTCATGTTTCCCTGACGTTTTCTTTGGTTTAAGGACTAAAAAAATTCCCCAGAGCTGTCAGTAAAATGCTCAACATTTTATCAAAAGGAAAAGAGCCCAAGAACTAAATTGGAAACTGTGCGTCCACACAGTTCATTCTCTTCCAATTCTCAACGCAGAAGCTTTCTCCAAATTGCGTTCACGCATATAGCTGCTTCAATTATCCAATTCCAATTTGTGTCCTGAGCTCTACTGACTGTCACAAGACTTCTCCAACTTCAGACACACTCCAAAGCATAAACTCACGTCAAAGTAGTGCCCAAGACTGTATTCGTTGGCGAAGTTCTCAATACCTACTCTCTTGACTTGCAGTTACCTCAAGGCTGCGAATTCCCTCCGGACAATGAAGTGCCATCCAAGTTATCACTTACGTGACAAACGCCGTAAGTATCCAATACAAAACTAAGTAAGAAGCACCACCCCAGCAATCTGCTGCGCCATAAAACTTCCAGTGTCCAGCAGGACTCTGAAATTAGCCTGCGACATCAGACCCATCCACCCGCCATCAACATCCACGCCCGGACACCTACTGATTTCCTAATCCGAAAATTGATATCAAATCACATTACGTGACTCGAATGAAGGAATTCCACGATCCCGCCTCAGCCCCCAGCAGACGCACAAGCGAGCGCCACTCAACACAAGCGCCCAGCAGGGTTTATCCGAATGAATTCTTTATGTTGACATCGTCCCACTAGGGCAACATGAAGTCGGTGCGTGGGCTGGGATGCTGGAACGCTGCCATGGTGGGTTCTGCTTTGTTGGCAGAATGCGACCCGCCCGCCCGCGTCGTGCACACGTAATATAATTATGTTCTCCTGATTAAATTTCGTCAAACATTGTGCGGATGCCAGTGCGCGCCGGCGAAGGAGCAAAGAAAGCGAAAACCGAAAGCAAACGGTAATCATCAATCTGGTTAGCGGCAGCCAGCCAAGGGTCCTGTGACCTGATTTTGTAATTGAAACAGGAGCGCTCGAGAAAATTAAACTCCCGTTATTTATTTACCCTTCCGACAAAATGATCGTTTCGGTCGCCGGGTGCCATATCACGGCTCACGAGGGAAGCACGCATTGTTCGGCTCCGATAAATTTCAACTACACACTTCAATTCGATTAACACTTACAAGCGACGACGGCGGGAGGGAGCTGCGTGTCACGCGTATCCTGTGCTCTCCGCAATCCAGTCCAGGTACGATGTGATTCGAGTGTAGGCGTTCGGGTCGCCTGATTGACAGCCGGCGGAGTTGCCAAACGATGTCAGTCCGACGAGATACAAGCTGCCGTCAGGGGACTCGTACGTCAGTGGGCCACCAGAGTCGCCGTTGCACGGTCCGGTAAGTGAGAGTCCACTGGTGCAGATGTTCGTGGGCAGAATGAGGTCGCTGGTGAAGAACGCCGCACAGCTCTCCAAACTTATCACCGTCAAGCTGACGTAGCGCAAATCAGCAGTGATTCCGGCGGAGGAGGTGCTGGTGGAACCCCAACCCGATGCGGTGACGGCCTCTCCTTCGAGGAAGCTCTGGTTCATCGAGCTCGTGGCCAATGGGATTGTTTGGACAGCGGCGCTGAGCGTGAGATTCCTGGAAAGACGGATGACAGCGATGTCGTTGCTCGTAACTGACGGGTCATAGTCGGCGTTTATCGTTATGTCAGCCGGGTCGATGACGATTGTGTCTGCCGACGGGACGTTGTCAATGTCGTTCGTCCCGAAAATGACTGACGCTGCGATAGTGCCCCTGCAAAAAAATCGTTCGCACATCAGTCACCCGCCGGATTGCACGCGCTCTCCGCAACTCACCCGTAGACACAATGCGCCGCGGTGAGCACAATGTCAGGATAGATGAGTGCCCCCCCACACCAGAATAAGCCAACTTCGCTGCCATTCTTGGTGATGGACAGACCCACTTGATAGGGGAAGCCATTGGTCGGAGCCAGCTCTCCGCCAACAATGCGCGCCTGGTGAGGCGAAGGCTGTGACGGTGGCGCCGACCCAAATACCAGACAGAACGACAGGATAAGCTTCCACGTGATTGCCATTTTTCGATGTGCCGTCTTACTAATTAGAATAAAAACTGCGCGCCCCGTATTTATTGTGTGAAGAACGAACGGGTTATCTGCCACAAAGATAACCGATAGGCCTGCGGCTAGGCATGTCCGAGATTATCTGCCTTTTGTGAGGAGCCTACGACGTTTCGGCGATAAGTCAAATTAGATTCGTTCATAGTAACATTGAACTTTTCCGTGGCCGTGATGCCCACGGGGTGGTTGAGGTGGAAGGGGTGGTGCGTTGCCTTAGGTCGGGAACAGTGTGCGTTTATGATAAGGGTGAAGTGTCTTAAGCTTAGGTTATCTAATCAAAGTCCGAAAACTAATTTCTGAGCGGAAGGAAGCGCGTTTCCCGTTGATTGCGTCTCTCCCAGACGGCACAGGGCGAGCGAACCCGAACGAATGACCCGATTCGCCAGAGGAAGCCAGTCAAGTGGTGAGATAAGATTAGATTGATTTCTCCTGGAAAAGGGGGTTTATTGCGCAGCTCTTCAGATCTCAAGTGTGACGTAAGCCATGTAAGCTCCGTGTAGAATGCGCCGGATTAGACCGGATTGAGATTAGTTGCACACTTCACAGTGATCCAGAATGCAGAAGTGGATGCACTCGACGATATCGTATCGGTGATCCAGTTTCTAACTAGACGCTGCCTTATATAAGGTTTGGAGCGGCACGCATTTAGCCATAGTTCCAAATGGCATCTTTGATTACGTTTACATCGCTCGTGGCATTGCTGAACTCTGTGGGGGCGGCACCCTCAGTAGACGGTCGGATTGTAGGCGGGATTTTGGCGCCCGAGCATAGCTTCCCATTCCTAGTGGGGCTGAGCATCTCCAAGCAGTCGCAGGATGGAACTTTCTGGTGCGGCGGGTCGCTGATTGCGCCGAATTTCGTCGTAACCGCTGCACATTGTCTCCAGGGGTGAGTGACACGGTAGAGCTTATCAGGGGACTTGTAGATTTGATTTTTTTCAGTGACACTTCCGACGTCAAAGTAAAACTGGGAATCAGAAATAGGATGGTAATTCCACTCGACGGTGAACTGATCGACGTGCACCGCGATGGGATCACAATCCATGAGGGATTCAACCCGAACAACACTGAGAACGACATTGCGTTGGTCAAGCTTCCTTTGAATGTAACCTTGACGGCGGACATTCAGTTGATACAGCTCGCCTCGCCGTACATGGATCAGGACTTTCTTATGGGCCAGAGTGTGACTGCGGCTGGCTGGGGAAAGCGGCGTGACAATATGACTGGCATCTCGGAGGAGCTTGTCTATGTGGACATCACTGTCATAGATCAGGCGGAGTGCACTGACACCTTTTTGCCCGGGATCATCACCCCAAAGAATATCTGCGTGGATGGCAGTGAGATGAAGGGCACGTGCAATGGTGACTCCGGCGGACCGCTGGTGTATCAGGCCGCTGATGACAAGCAATATTTGGTCGGGGTGACATCCTTTGGAAGTGACCACGGATGCGATAAGCGTCAGCCGTCAGTCTTCACGAGAGTGACATCGTTCATCGATTGGATCGCCGATCACACTGGCCTAGTCAACAAGTAGCCGGAATTTCCAGCCACAGGTGGAGATAGCAAGTGCGATGCGATAGTGACAGCTTTTGTTATTACAACAAAAGGAAAATGATAAACAAAAATAAATAAGAGTGCGACTGTGAGTAGAAGATTGTGCTGTCTGAGTTTGAGAGGTCCGAAGTGCATGTGGTTCGACTTAACTATGTTTGGCTGTTGTTCTTTTTCGAAATCGATTGTGTTGGATTTTGCGCAAAGTTGGAGAGAGAGTTGTGTGAGAACCTAAGGAACCGTGTTTGAGTCGGAAGGAATGTCAAAATTTAAAAGAGTGAAAAAACTTCGTCATATCGTTTATCCATTCATTCGTAAATACAATTATAAAAAAAATCGATTGTAAACAGTTCTCAGAAAACCGAATATCCAAAAGTTTAATATCCTAAAAAAAAAACTTAAGGGAGGTAATTTCACAGGACTTACGATGTACATAGTCTCAAACGTCTCGAACTTCAAAGTCAAAATTTTGAAAATCTGGAAAGTCATAGGGCACCCTTTTTGAGAGCTGAAAATCCCGACATTTGTCCAACAAAGGCTTTAAAAAGGTTCTTAAACACACATTGCTGGAAATGTGAAAAAGGACAAGATGATCGAAGTACCAAAACACTCAAGATTCGAAGTGTCCAAAATGACAACATTTCAGAAGTTCGAAAATTGAAAAAAAAAGGATACGTACAAAATGACCGAAATTTCAAAATCTCTGAAATTTTTAAAACTCTAACTTCCAAGACACTCCAAAATGCCAAAAATCGAAATTCATGAAGTCTCGAAAGGCGAAATTGTTAACATTTCTTAGGAATTACATATGTATATCGTCCAAAGTCGGAAATTCTGAAAAGCTCAAAATCTGAATATGTCTTTAGCATAACGGCCACAATTCCAAAAGCCGGCCTAAACATTCCGCCAGTAAATCGCAAAACGTTATAAGTCACGAATTGTGTTAAATGTCAAAAGAGTGTGCAAAATGCCTCAAGATAAATCACAATTCTGCAAATTCTGATGATCTAAGATTCGTAAATGGCCAACATTTTAAAAGCTCAAAATTTCATATGCGAAATCTAACGTCCCAAAAGCCCAAATTCGTAAAATGCTCAAAATTAAGTCTTTCTAACTTATTTTCCAAAGACTTGAATACCTCTTCCAAAGTCGGAATTTTCCAAAACACCTGAAAGTATTCAAAATCTCGAAAGCTGTGGGAACATAATTCCAATTCTGAAATTCCATCAAACAATTGTTTGATTTTTTTGAAATGCCAAAACGCCCAAGGTGACGAAAATTCCGATGTGTCCAAAAGTCCTAAATTTAGGAAGATCGAAACTTAAAAAATTTTACATTTCAAGATGCCTAAAATTCAGAAATGCTGGAATTGCTCCTATAAAGAAGAAGAGGGAAATTGGTCCTCCAACTAACTTTTTGTGCACCCACAGTTCAGATGCTATGTGTCAGAAATTACAAATCCCTCTCTTGACACCAGCTAATTGTGATGAATCAGTCACCAGTCCAATCGCCAAGCATACAACCCTCAAATCAAGGGATATTCCTCCCTTTCATTTCTCACACCGATAAGTCCCCAAGCGACCATGGCTAAGAAGAAAAGAAAAAGGAATTGTTTTCGTTCAGCAATTAGTCGAATCATTGGCATCCGGGCTATCGCCTTCCATCGACGCCATTAAAATAAATGACCGCCTTTGTGTTCCCACAAAGCGATTACATCGCTTCTCCGATATCTCTCGCCGACCGCCGACCGCCCACCGCACTCGACGGGCTAGAGCGACCAATTGCGCGACAACAGCCCAGCGGTGGGGGCTTACAAGTTAATTTGATTTTTATTCGTTTGTTTTTGCCGGCTCTCACTGCTCACTCTGTTCTTTGCTGTTGGCCATCCTACATCCTGGCAACTGGCATTCATCTCCATCTCGCAATCCCGGTGGCAATTTAATTTCTTAAATAAAAAACCAGCGTCCTGCACACCCCGCACCCGTTGTTGTTGGTTTTATTACTGCTGCGTGCCAGGCGGATCGTCCCTGGCCGTGGGCCGTGAGCCGTGTATCCGGCAATCACAAGAATTGTGTCAATATCAATAAAATTCGATTACAATCGATGCCGAAGTACACTGGCACGCAGATAAATCCGTTGAGGGCGGCGGGCGGCGGGTGTCGGTGGCGGCGGCTACGGCTCGAGCCTGGATAACATCTTCTCAAGTGAGTGTGTGTATCCTTGCGACGCACTTCCTCTTTTTTCCATTCGTTGCGTCCTCCTTGACGGTGCTCCCCCGCTCATCTGAGCCGAGCGTCGTCGTCGTCGGCGTGGACTATTATATTGAAACTTTCTTTCTTCTCTTGTGCGTGCTGTTTGCGTTGTTCGTGCGTCTTTGCCGGTTTTATAGCCGGAACCATTTCCTTTCCTTTCATTGGCTTTAAAAGCATCCCCGCCAACCCGCACTGAGGACTCCTTGCCACCGCCGGCCGGAGTGATGGATCCCTGAGTCCTCGGCCGTATTCTCTTCAAAAATGAAAGCGAACCGAGTGGGCTCGGGAAAGTTACTTTCTTTCCTGTTTTATTTTCCGGATCGGTGGGCGTTTATGCCTCCGAGGATACAGTATCCCTGGGAGCAGTTCGTCGGAGTTTCCCGTTGCTGTGCCATCGCATCGGCGGCGGCGGCGTGTCTTATGTAAAAATCTCATCACCCAGGGCATGACGGCTCAAGTTGACGGAGAATGAACATCAGTTGGAGTGAAGGGACTCTCGGCAGCTGCTGGAGAGAATGGATTGAATGAAGGCCTTGGAGAACGGTGCGTAAGGCTTGCCATGAATTGAATTAGGGCAATCCTCACTAATTCACAGTTAATTTTTGTAATGGAAAAGTTTATTTACATTCTCATCCGATTAATGACTGGGCGGATATGGTGATGGGGATGTGCCGATGGTGGAGTTGCTGGTGGCTGGGGAGCCTTTTATTGGTTTCGTCGAGTGTTCAAATGGGAGATTAAGTCGTGTAATTCCAGGCAATGAATCGGTTTACATGTGTGCTGCTGTGTTGGTAAGGGAGGAACGGCAAGGAAGCTTTTTAACTGCCGTCGTCTGGGTCATGCATGAATCCACTAGCAGCCTGACTTCGGGGAGTTTCGTTTTCAAATTTAACGACATTCGTTCATTGATATCTATGTTTGATACAAGGAGTGTTTGTTTGTTTAGGGATTTGCATTTTTTTCTCTCTGTGCTTTTAATACTAATGGCGTGGATTTTAAATGCTCACTTGACACTTTAGTACCTTGGGTGTAGTTTGAAAGCTCAAGTGGATGTGCAACTTGGCCCAAGCACAGAGCTTAATTAAATTTGCTTGCAACTTGAATTTTTAATCTTGATTTGTGATTTTTTTTATATCGTATAAGTCTTCGCGGTGTCACGCAATTCTTTTCCGTGAAAGTGAATTCAGTTAAAATTGACAACTACTAACACCCCGTGTGTCGATTCACACGTCGGATGCCTTACATTCGATTCAGGGAATATAAGCGTCCATTTCTTGAATTCACACGGAGATTAAGTTCAAAATGAATTTATAAATCTTTATAAATTCCATGCACGAAATTAAGTGAGGTAACAGATCGGCTGGAATAACGGTTTAATTTTTCAATTACCATAATCTTGAACGAGATATTGATTCGTGAGTGGAAAAGTTCATTGAACTAGCTAAGCCTAAGAATGCCAATAAAGTCAACGAAGAATTTGAATAGCACCTAGATTTATGCAATACTTTAAAATGTATTCTCTGGTTTTTACTCTGCTTCTAATTGAAAGTTCGAATGTAATTTTGTAGCGCCGTACGATCCGTTTTATAGGATTGCCATGTTTGGTTGAGCTATTCGTATTGATAACGGTTCTTTTAAGGCGACAAACAGTGATTTTGTTGCGAACCCTAATTTCACAAAGATTTTACTACCAACCAGTGGTTTTGTTTTCAGCCTAAACAGTATTTTTTCCATTTTCTCAACTATTTTGTTTCGAACACTGTACTGTCAGAGAAAGATGACGAATCAATTGTGGTGATGAACCTGAATGTGAGTTAAGACACTTTGCGAGGGGAAATGAGAAAAAAACATTTTACAAAACTGTCCACTTTATTGACTGAATACATACTTAACTCAGATCCACAGTTATTATTTATATTTATAAGTAGTCAAGGACTTTGTCTTCCTTGGGTCCGCGGGTAATAGGGACAACAAAATCAGCACTGAAATCAAACGCAGAATCACTCTTGCGCTAATCGCTGCTTCTTTGGGTTCAAGAGGCAATTGAGTGATAGAGTTGAGTCTTTTAATCCTGTTTGCGTAAATGGCGGAGGAGAAGATTCCATACATGACATGGGCCTGGTCAAGCGTCTTCGGATACAACCCTTAGGATGGCTAACGCATGCTAGCCATGGTACTGCTCCGGAGCCATTAGGACAACGCAATAGAGGGCAGCCTAGCTTGAAAGGGCACACATAAGGAGAAGGAGAAGGACCTCAACCAACTTGGAGTGCGACACTCGAGGAAGCTAGAGAGAAATCGAGCGGCATATTGGTTGAGGCCAAGGTCCACCCGGACTGTAGCACCAGTAAGAATAATTTATATTTTTCAATTGTGGACACATCTTCTTTAGAATGAGGATGTGCCCATCGGTGCTTTTGAAGAAAAAAGTTCTTCGAGTCCCTGTGCACAGTAATAGCTTGACTCATGGTGTCATTGTATTTTATGCTCCTCTCACACTTTACAGCCCCTGTCAACGTATTTCGTGCTAATATGTATGGTCGCCGTGGCGAAGTGGGTAACTGCGTCGACTCACACTCTGAAGGTTCCAGGTTTGATTCCCGGTCTGAACACCTCGCATTATTTATGGCAACCTATTTCGTCGTTGCTACATTAGGGCACCATTTTCCGACTTAAAAAAAGGAGCAGGAGGCTTCGTCAAAGAAGGGCAGAAGACTCTGGAGCATCTTCTCTGCAATTTGATTTATTGTAAGAATTTTACTTCAGTATAATATTAATTGAGTGGCACTACAGCCCACAACGGACCAGGACCTTGCTTCTACAGCAACTACTCGTATTGTGCGTGCTACTATTTTCTCACCAGTAGAAGGGACCTCCAGTTTCATTCCGACTCCGAACGGCGAGATTTGACAAGCTTTTCATAGATAATAGATACTCTTTGAGCGCCGTCAGCAACTCGAAAGAGGTGGTGCGTGAAAAAATGCGAGATGTCCCCGTCCGGGAATCGAACCCAGGCTTGGCGTGGCGGTCGACGCACTTACCACTACACCTCGGCGACCATTTTTACTTCAGTATACTGAAAGGCAAATTCCAAGTGATGGTCAATGTAATGTGAATATTTATTCTTAAAGTTAAATCGTTTCAGGAGTAGCGGATGCACACCGGCTCTGTGGCAACACTCTTCTTTCTCTCTTGTCGGGTCTTAGCAACACATGTGGATTGACAACCGTCTTGTCTACCGCCATACCTACTTCCACTTGCTTTAACGGCCTCATATCACGAGGAATATTTGTTGTTGAGGATATAGCAAGACAAGTCACTTCAGTTTGCGCTTGTACTAATTTGAGTTCATGCTTAAGGGAGACAACGCAATACCTCTGCTGTTCTAGGGGTACCATCAATTCCGCAATCTACCGCGACAGTCCTCAGACTGGACTGATTCAGTCGGGTGAACAAACTGTCTAGTCAGCAGACTAGTCAGCAAGGTAATGAGGAATAAAGAATAAAAATGCATTAAAATTTAAAATTCAATACTAGTCAGCAAGGTGCACTTAGCTCGGCTCTGGCCCCGATCTTTCCTGTTAAACGTTAGCCGCTACGGAACTTCCATAAAGGAACCTACCACATCTCCAGGGCAAAATCGGTCTCTTGAAATTCCGTAAAAACAGAGCAAAGGCTTTGATAAGACTGTCACAGTGAACAGTGAGGTGTCCTCAACCCTGGATCTTTTGGTCGCCATCACACCGAAAGGTCATTGCTTCTATCAGTGTTTTCACTGACAGTGCTACGGATGTGATTTTGAACCGTGTGACTCAGAAATCCAGTCATGTCACGATTAAACTTCCTCTTGGAAGTTGTTCAAAAACGCGTCAATCTGTTAGTTTGAAATTTGACCAAAAAGTTCAATCTTTCAACCAATAAACGGCAGATCGGCGAAAGCCAAAGCCGCACAAGATAATCTATTGGATTCCATATGTTAGATCGAATCAAATGGTCTATCTCTTACGAACACCTCCTCCCTCCATTCCTTATACACAGAACTTGTGGCAAGTACTATGCCCGCCTGCATCTATCCAACCGAAAAGCGGGTATCTGCTGAAAATCGTAAAAAAGTAACGCCCCAACCTAACCCCATCGCATTAATTTCATCCACAAAACGACCATTTAAGTAGAGTTTATCGGTGTCTCCCCAAAATGACCACAGATTTGTCAACATTGATGATTTTTTTCTCCCCGTCCTCGTCCTTGCACCAAATTCCAACTTGCTGCTGAAAGGTACCAATCCAATTGGCCAACGTCGAAGTGCCGACGATAAGAGCAATTTCACTCTAAGTACACCAGCGCCAGCAAAAGCACCAGCACCAGCAACCGAGTCGAAGCACAGAGCCGAAAGGAAAAAAGATTCACTTTTGTCCTTTCCCGCCCCCCACACAACGCCCGGAAATAATTTATGCAATTACCTTCAACAATCGTCCCGACAACATTCCGAATAGGTGCCGCTTACCCAGGCAGACGACGGCACTCGGGTGCCGGCTGGCTTGGTGCTCGGTGGTCGCCTCATCGGCAGGCGATAAACTTTTTAACCGCACACATTCGATCCCGAGATAAATTGTTATTGTCCCGGACATTCGGTTCTATTGCCGAAATCCCTTTATTTATCGCCGCCAGTAAAGAAGAAGAAGAGGAGAAAAAAAGGTGGAAACCACCGCCACTGGGGCGGGGAGAATCGGAATAAATTACCGGACAGCGATGCCCGGTCAAAGCGAAAGGGGGAAATCAGACTATTGCAGCAACGGGCACAGGAAATGAACGGCCATAACGATAGCGTACCGGTTTTATGCGGTGGAATGTCCTTTATTTGAGTGTAATTTATTATGAGCTAGAAGTCAATTCGGGGCCAAATTACTCCGTTTCGGTGCGAGAAAGTGTGGATGACTTAATTAAATACAGGGGCAGGACGCGACGCGGCGGTGGTGGCAATTAATCTGTACTTAAGAGGTCCTCCCAGCTAATGGATGAGCGTTTTATGAAAATACTGAACGATGTCGATGGGGGTGGACTTGGCGTGACTTGTTTCTCTTTTTTATTTCGGTGCTGGCAATCATCGCATCGATTGGAAGAGGAGGTCCATACGACAGAGCAACATTTTATGGCCAATGTTAAAGTTTTACGGCGAGAGTTGGCCCAGAGTTGAGCGCCGACTTTAATGGTCCCACCCACGATGGCCTTTCACATCGACTTGATGGTTCCTTTGATCATCCTTCGGTAATTCAGCTCCGAGGCGTCGACTTTGAATAGGATTTGAATTTAATGGCGGGCGATGACACTGTGGGTGGCTATTAACTTGGCCACTCTGTTGGTGGGGAGCGGTCGAGATAGATTAGGTCTGTACAAAGTTTAAAATTACCCTCAACCCACCGTACAGAGTTGTAGTGAAATCCAGCCAAGGCGCACCTCAGCAAAATCGATCTTTAATATCCGATGTTCGTTAAGCGGCCCTGGCAGGAGCCATTATTAACCGTCAGCATCGCTCGCCAAGAAATATCCATCCTCGTTCCACGAATTGAAGTAATGAATCCCTAGAGCTATTTGCTGCGCTTCTTTTCATTCGGAGTCCTTAAATACTCCTTAGCCGGCAACTCGCCTGCAGCTGCACCTCAACAAACCCACTCTGTCCGCCTGGCAAACACACAACCGACGCGCTGTTGTCTACGTCTTCGCCCTCGCTGTGGCATCCCTTTAAATTTAAGACAACCCACTCCGTGTGTCGGTCGACATTCATTGTTTCGCTTTCGTTTTGCCGAACTTAAGCAGCGATTCGTTAATGTACACTATTCCAGGCCGCAACGAAGCGAAGCTCCTTCGAATGCAAGATTCACTGCCAAAGTGCACCGAGAGTCCCAGTGCAGATGAAACTTATCCACGAAAAATCCCCTTAGGCAACGGCTGCGTGGCGACGGCGACGGCGGCAGCAGTGTTGAGGAGCCCCGGTCGGCCGAGGTTGATACCTTAGCGACTACATAGAGATTTTGTCCACCATGTCCTGTGCCGGAACAAAACGAACGACTAAGGAGTACGAAGAAAGCCGTAACAAAACAGACGGGCGCGCTACACCCTACCACTCCACTTCAGGAAACAGCTGGGAGGGGGAGAAATTTTTGCCGCTTTGTCCTAAACAACAAAGAGGCGCGCACACGTAAAATCAATTCTCCCCTCTTTCACTGCCGGGTTTCTTGATTCTTGATTCGAAAGCCAACTACTTCGTGGTACTTTTTCGTTGTATTCGCCGGTAGTCAACGGAGATTACGAGTGCTACGGTTGCCGCGCACCGCCCACATCACCCACACCGCCTCAGTGAAGCATGAAAGGCAGCAGCATCCTTGGTTCGTCTCATCGGCGAAACTGTTGTGCTGTCTGGGGGTGGATGCTACTGGGGAAGGACTGCCCGTGCCTCTTGAGCGACAAACAATGGTCATCGTCGTCATCATGAGGCATTTGTAGGAACTCTTAATTAAAAAGAACGATGGATACCTATACACAAATTGAAAATTCCTTTGTTCGGCGAGCCCCTCAAGTGCTTTGTGTCGCTACGTCTCTCAAAACAAAAAAATAATCCTGCGACCGTTAGTTTTCATACTCGTACCTTTAATGTATTTTTTTCGCTCTCCTCCTTTTTCTTACTTCCTCGTTTCGTTTATTTTGGCGCAATATCAATTCGGTTTTTGTTTGGGGGTTGGATGGAAGTGACAGAAGCGGATTGCGGCCGTTCGGCGCCCAGTTGGTGTCGAAGACATTCTCCGCAAAACGGCTGTTCTGGATGATTAATAGAGTTGGAAAGATCATTCCATATTCGCGTGGTGTTAAGTACTAAGTCCCTAGATTAAATTTTACATCTGAAGCTCAGCTTAAGGGTAAACTGATGGGCATTCTGAGCGAAGTGTGTATCCTGGGTGAATTTTTGCCCCACTTGATGTCAATGATGGAATTTAGTGTGCTCAACGCAAGCAGCCGTTTCAAGGCCAGACCGAAGAAAAGGATGAAACCGTGACATGAGCCAAGTAATAAATATGAAAAGTTGGGAGTGACGTTGTCACCCTCCAGCACAGACCATGGAATGTCTATGTTTCCAGATCGTGGATACTACTCCGCAGATGCAGACTTAGCCTCCACGATTCTGGTGCACACATTCAGTTCAGTGCCGTCGCCATTTGTCGAGACTTCTTCTTCTCCTTGTGGCGCTTAAGTCCAGAGTGGACCTGGCCTTGACCTCGTCGAGATGTCGATGTTGTGCGTCCTTTCTTGATGACAGCATGTACTTTGTTTTGCCATCATTTATCAACATACCCATTTTAGCCGCTTCGGCTTCAATGCCAGCAAAAGCCTCATTGACGGCTCGCTCGTCCAATCACGTCAGTGTCGTCGGCGTAAGCTAGCAATTGAACTGATTTCTGGAAGATCGTGCCTCTTGTGTTGACTTGTGCGTTACGCACGATCTTCTCAAGGATGATGTTAAAGAAGTCACATGACAGTGCGTCGCCTTGTCTAAAACCTTTTTTGACATTGAAGGTCTCGGTGAGTTCGTTCCTGACCTTAACGGAGCAGAGAGAGTACTCCATCGTCATCCTATGCGATTCGATTAGTTTGGTAGCAATGCCAAAACAAGACATGACACTGTATAGCTCGTCTCTATGCACACTGTCATATGCGGTATTAAAATCGACGAATAGGTGGTGAGCGTCGATTTGCACTTCTTGGGTCTTTTCCAGAATCTGCCGTATTGTGAAAATTTGGTCGATTTTCAGGCGTTCACACAACACGGTAGAGAGGATCTCCTTTCTTGTGGACCAGACAGACGACGCTGAGATTCCACTCATCGGGCATGCTTTGCTCCGACCATATCTTAGAGATGAGCTGGTGCATGCGCCTAACCAGCTCATCTCCAGCTGCTTTAAATAGTTTTGCGGGCATTTCGTCAACTCCAGCAGCTTTGTTCAACTTCAGCTTCGATATTGCTATCTTCACTTCGTCTAAGTCGGGGGGACGAAACTCTTGTACACTATCGTCCAAATTGAGTAGAAAATTGTCCCTAACAGTGGAATTTGGGCCGTTATCGCCATTAATGAGTCTACAAAAATGATCCTTCCAGATGCGACTCCACCACAAGTTGTCCGTTGTGGTCCCGGCAGTCTTCGGTCCGAACCCTTTATCCACCGGATAGCTGTTTCACCCTTCGGTAAGACTTTCGAACTTCATTCCTGCCATAACACCTCGTCATTTCTTCGACAGGGCGCTTCCCGTGCTCCTCCTTTTTCCTTCTGAGAATCCGGTGCTCTTCCCTTCTTCTCTGTTCATAGAGCTGACGAACAGCTCTCGTTGGTCCATGCAGTGTTGCCATATAAGCATCTTGTTTAGCTGCATGAGCTTTCCTGCACTCGTCCTTAAACCATGGGTTCCTTCTGTGTGGTAACGTGAAACCCAACACATCGGTGTCAGCTTCTTTGATGTCTTCTTGACAACGTTTCCAGTCTTCTTCTATAGTCAGTGTAGGTGGCGTCAAACTCTGAGCGAGTTTCAGGGAGACCCGGTCGACAAGTTCCCAGCGATCAGTTGCGATTCTAGTTTTCCAACGTCAAACCATATTGGCCTGTCTCGATTCCGTTGCTCTCTCGATATCCGGATACTAACCTTGGCTTCAACAAGGTGATGATCCGAGTCGACTTTGGCACCTCGGAAGGGTTTGACATCGAGATACTGGTAGAGTGTCTGACGTCGATCTGATTGACGGTGGATTGATCATCGGGTTCCTTTGTGAATGTACAGGTGTGGGAACCACGTGCTAGCCACAGAGAGGTTTCGCCCCGAGGTCCAACAGACCATACACCGACAGAAACACAGACGGACAGACGAATGCGTCGAAATTATAAATGCTCAGCCTGTATGAAGGGAATCTTAGAAATGTACGCCCTCCGGCCTGGCAGAGGTTTGTTCCTGGGCATTTTGTTGGATTCAGTTTCTAAGCAAAGTTCGGTTACTGAACTCAGCATCACTGCCTTGATAATTAACAACAAACTCTGCCAAAATTCGAAAGTGAGGTTATGCCGAGAAAGAACTGGGCCTTCAACAATATTCAATCAGGATCCATCCTTAATTTACGCCATACTTCAGCGTCTTCATGTCGTGAACGGGAAGCAAGCAAAAACTATCAGCAGCAACATACGAAACTGTCTACAAATTTGTATTGCACTTTTTAAGAACGTTCAATATTTAGAACTCCTTCTTCTTTCCACTCTTGCAATGGATTGGATCTCGAAAGCTAATGCAATTGGGCAAAACTGAAGGATAACATGTTTTTCAAAATTGAGGAGTGCGCCGAAAACCTCAAGGAAAAACCTCTCATGATGTTTTAAAAGTGCAAAAAAAGTCACACAACACTGAGTCAACACTTTGCCCCGTATTTCCTTCCCTATAAGTCCAGCCCTGCAAAATAAAGTCAGAAAACCATTCAACACACATCCCTGATGAAAAGATTCATTTCCCTGTCGTGTATGCGCCCTTGTGTGGGTGGTCATGTAGTCTTTTGATTACCCAACGCCCCATCATCATCAGCGCGAAAGTCGGGGGAGTTTCACTTTTAGGTGATTCACTTCAATGAAAGCCATTTACCTTCAATTGAAATCGAGAAGTTCGTCCTTTCTCCAGTTACTCACCGCCCCGGCACATCTGTACTCCTCCCCTTCGCTGTACACACGAGACACTTTCGAAGGAATTTGTAACTTTTTAATTAGAACAAATTAAAACGAGAATCCTCAGAACAGCATTTGGGATTAACGATTTCGCATTGAAGGAGTTCATGTCCTGCCGTGCATCTGCACGAGAACACATATTTATTGTGCAATGTGTCTGCCATCCGAAGGAGGCACGCCCGTTATGATGTGCATATGCGTCTGCCAACATCGTGTCGATATAAATTCCCTCGCATACAAGTGGGTAATAAATTTTCTTTCTCCAGAAACAAATGTTCCTCCTGACGACCGAGGAGACGACAATATTACTGAATTCCTTGATGTACATTCCGACTGCTGTTTTGCTCGCTGCTGTGTGCCGGTTGTGTAGGGCGGGTGGAGGGGGATACTGAGCATTGTTCCTGTGATGTTATTGTCAAGACGTCGCTCGGGGCGGGCAATGGAAAGCAAATGAATTTCAAAGAGAATGAGGGCAAAAAAAAGCTTACAAAACGGAATCCGACAAATGGTCAGTGTAATTAGGGGGAGGAAGCACGAATGGCAGTGGGACGCATGTGCTCTTGCTTAGACGACTGTTTGTGTGTTAACATCATGTTAGCCCTCTACTTGGTTGAGTGATATGGCAATTAATGACGAGAGCGATAAATTGTCGAGACTTCCGTCACTTGAAGAGCAATTCCTAGCAGTTTCGGATTAATGTCTCAGATTGGAGGGTGGCAAAAAGCAGGATGCGGGTGCGGGATAGATATATCTGATTTAATGTGGAGACATAAGATGGTTGGTTTTGGTCGTGCAAGGTTTCGGTGGACATGCTTCTTTCATTCTGGCCAACTTGAAGTCTAGTCAAAAGTACACCACAGGCCAGACACAACGTTTATTTATTTAATTCAGCGGACGAGTAGAGTTTTCGACTTCACCCATACCGAACTTGTTGAACGACGAAAAAGACACAAATCTCGTTGCCGGACAGAATGTTTGACACAATCTGCAACACAATGGACAAGAACTCCAATCCATCGACTTAGAATTTGAAGTAGGACAAAGCTTCTGCTGGTGCAGACGGGCGTTCTGGGGACGTTCTAATTCGATACATGCGCCTATTTGTTTGCAAAATATTGGGAGTGGGCGGTTAGAGGTGCCAACATTGCCTCAGATTATTATCAAGCACGTATATCAATCGTACATAGTACAAGTAACGTCCTACTTGGAAGGAATAAACGGTATGACATCGGAATGAATTGCAAGTGAATTTTTTTGACCGAGTATCCCTTCAACTTTCTCTAAATTTGCCTGCACTTACAAGGGAAGATGAATGGAAACGTTGTCAAGAAGCCATCACATAAGTTGTCACTGGTGTGCTGGGTTTCATGACAAAACCTAGGAGAAACCCATGATCTGGCGACAGGTATAGGCAAGTCATTTCAGATAGACAGGGGGCTAACAACAGTAAGCTACGGCGAAAGGTGAGACCTGTTAGTGAGCCCTACGAACAGAGAAAGAGGAGAACCATCGGCTTCTGAATGGGGAAAAATAAAAAATCATGAGAAGCGTGGGGTTGTGGAGGTAGAGAGGTGGCCGAAATGAAGTGTGACTCTTTTGCCAGGATATAAAGAAGATGTGCTCTAAATATAAATTTCGAACCGATGTCTGCCGGGGTAATTGGTAGGGGAGTCGCAATCAATGGTGAGAATTGAAAACAAAACACAAACCACTGTAAGGCAGAATGTGGTTCTCAATTTAAGAGCCGATGGACAACAATTTCACTCCCAACCCCCTCTCTTAAAATCCAACTGTCTCTGCGTATCACTACTATCATTTCAGACATACTCGTTGGCGCAAAGACTTCAATTCAATTGACAATGGATGAAGAAGATCTTCATCGGACAAACCAGCTTCAGCACGAATCGACACAATGCATTCATATAAAGACACTCATTCATAAAGAGGACGGCCCAAGCTAAGGTGGCGCACACAAGTAAAGAAGAAACTCAACCAATTTGGAGTGCGCAACTGGCCGCAGCTGGCGAAAGACCGTGCTGGCTGAAGAGGCTTGTTGGTTGAGGCCCAGGTCCACCCCTGACTGTAGCGCTACAAGAAGAAGAATAATTCATTTAAGGCTTAAAATGATCCACACATACAAGTGACAACAAACCTCTACCAACTTGACGCGCACAACTGGAGATAGCTGATGAGGACTGTGCCAGTTGGAAAGACATATTACCTCATAAACAGGTCAACCTTGGCCTCAACCGCTATTTAAAGAACAAAAAGCAGCAATGTGAAGTGGAAAGCATTCAGATGCCATTGTAGCCTTAGTGCGCAGTCGACTTATCGATTGATCGTGGAAATGTTTGTAGGCGAATAAATTTCTTTAAGCTTAAGACAAAAAAAAATCCAGCCCCCTAGGATTCAGTGTCAATGAAGATGCATGTCAGAGAGTTTGATTTTTAATGCGATCAAATAGGGGCCTAGGGTAAGTGTGGTGATGGGCTTAATTTTATTATTGCTCTCAACTTGGTCAGATGCTACCAACGATCCTTGTAGAAGCATAGATCAAGCTGGCATATGGCTTCCTAATGGGTAAGTACGTCAACTCGGCCATTGAAGGTTTCGGGCTTGATTCCCGAACTGAGCACTTCGCATTTTTCACAGCACCACCACTTACTGACAACACTCAAAGAGTACTCAGTGTCTATGAAATGTTGTTCTCCTGTACTCGTGGAAGAACAATTGACAGTATAGGTATTTGCTGAAAAATCTAGGCCCTGGTATCTTGTGGGCTGTAGGGCCACTTGATCAATCTAAAGGCCCGCACCATGGCCTCCAAGTTTCCGAGTTGTAAGTGAGGTTTGTATCTCCCCTAAGAAAACAATATTTTTTTCGAAACAGACTTTTGGAGAACAAAGTTATCTTTATGTAACATCCTAGCATTCCTAGTCCTGCTGTGTGAAGCAGAAGGATAGACAATGTCAAATGTGGACGAAGATAATCGTGGTCGCCATTTGCAATCATATTTGGTACCATTTCCGAAGAAGAGGAGAATATTGAACTACGAATTCTATGGAGACGTACGAAGCCATGGTTCAGATGGCTTGGTCATGAAGAGAGAATGGCCTGGTTCGGTGAGTAATCAAGTCCAACCTCGAGGCACGACGCGGTAAAGGAACACTTTACTTCCGATAGCGCAAACAACTGAAGAGCACCCTAAGTCAGATAGGCTTAAGAAACTAGAGGTGCCTAGCCCAAGACTTAGGTCAAGATTCATGCCGGATATAAAGAAGAAGACGGAGGAAGCTGCTGGAATTTTACTTCAACTTTATCTTCACAAACTGTTTCAGCTGGTTGCGATGCTTTCTAACTCCTTTGAACATCTAATGTTTGCATTGTCAGTAACAGCAGATAGGCGAAGGACATTTTCAATCCGAAAAAATCCGAAAAAATCTTAAATCATAACCTTTGAAGAAACATAACATATAATGTCCTTTATTGAGATGTCAGCCAAAAGTGTTGATATTCTTCTTCTCACATACCTCCACCCTAAAGATAACAAAAATCTCAGTTTGGTACCAGCTGACACACAGTCTGATGCGAGTGGTTGAATTAGATTAATCTCCACTCCAGTAAGTTAATTACATCCTTTTGCTGTCCCTTATTAGGAATCAGTCAATGAATCGATCAAAGACTTATGAGCCCAGAATGAGCAAGCAGAGGAGCTTCTATTTTTGCCAATTTACGACCATCAATAGCGTTGACTCAGCCAGATCCTGTTGCCTCCTGTACTCACCCCCTCGTAAACGGAACGAATTAAGGACAAATCATTAAGTTTCCCCCTGCCTCTGCATGCGGAATGCTTTCCATGACATCTTTAAGATATAAGTCGTGAATCTGTAATCCCACCCCAATTCTTCGCACTAGAGGCTTATCGAATGATACCTCGCATTGACCCATCGCATAATCCGTCATCGTATCCTTTGCATCCCTTAAAGGGCAGACCAGTGATGGAAATGAAACGACATTTGGATCTCTCGCAGGCATCAAATTCATAACTCCTCCTCATCTGGTAGTCCACCCACCTCCCCCCGCCACTCGATCGAACATAAAGAAAGTTCCACAAATATTAGTGTATCCTTGTCAATGAAACGACGATGACGAGGAAGGAATTGCGTTCGCATCTTGAAGGGGGAGTTCTGAGCTTTTTCTCTCCCCAATTCTCTCCGTCAGCCCCCCCCCCCCCCCTAAAAGTGGAGTTTTAATATTCTTGAAGGAGCCAGAAGATGTTCTCATTCGATGTGTACACATGTGTGTCCCCGGATTTGAAGGATATCATCAAAATAATATCTTTGTTATTTCAATAGAAATCGAAAATCCTCTTATCGACTTTGCTTTCGGGGTGGCGGGTGACAAAGGCAGCCGCACACAGTCCTCTCACCAGAGCGTGTGCTTAAGATTTTCCTCATCTTTTTTTTCCTTACTTTTCTTTCTTCTACCTCTTCCTTTCCGCAGCATGTCTTTCGTTGTCTATCTCATTGGACGGCTTCACACTGCAGTTTATGAGGAGCAAGAGTGAGGAGAGTGTGATCCTTGTCAACACGAAAAATATAAGCGGATGTGGTTGGTTGGTAGCGGGTGGGTGGGTTTCATGTTACAAATATCACTTGAGTTTATATTTCTGTTGCTGTTGTTGTTGTTTTGCTGACGCTTTTAATGGAGCGACCAATGGGTTGGTGTGTTTATTGGAAAATGTGCGCAAGGGGGATACGTTATCGATGGAGACGTTATCAGGCGATTGGTAATTTGCATTGTAAGCTTTGATGCTGATGCGTGCTATGAAGTGGGATGCCTGCCGGATTGAAGTGAATTTAAAAATCCTGCTTACGTGCTTATCCTGCACTCGAAGATGAGGTTGAACTTCCTAATATAACTGCGTTTTGATTGCCAAACTTTAGCGGAGAAGTCATGCCAGGAATGGCTCAAAAGCCAGTGTTTTGTGGGTGCACTTCAGTCCCAAAACTTCCGCTTACGCTGAAAAAAAGATGTCCTGGTGGATACCAGTCCTTGTAGATACCAGTCAAGGTGATTTTCTCGAACTTCCAATTAACATTTTCACTGTAAACTCGAGACGTTGGTTATAAACGTCGCACCACTCACAATAGTTGGTCATGTGGCCTCTATGCCCTAAAACCAGAGAATGTCCTTTATAGTGGGGGGAGGGGTTAAGGTTACAAAAGAGCTAGGGTAGCGAGCCCCTCCACAAAGTTCATCAGTGTCATAAAGCTGTCGTAGAACAAAAAGCCCAGTGATGCCTCTCTACCTTATTCGAATGCAGAAGTTACAGAGGAGCCTCTGAAGGTTTCCATCCTCCTCCTCCTTCCCTACGGAATCGGCTTCTACCGTGACGGAACATTCTAGTACTTTTGCATTAAGACCCAAAGAATAGTGTCTCGCTACATCTGTTTAAGGATATCAGACGACAAGATGTTTTTGGGTTAAGGCGACGTCGGATTCGCTTTAATAGCTAGAAGGTTATGTCCATCATCAGTCTTTGGTTACGGTCCTTCAGAGGCAACTTTGTCAACTGTGTAGGGGTAGCTGCGATGCCTCACATACCATAGGTTCAGAGTGAAAAAACCAGAAAACACAAACAGCTGCCGTTTGAGTTATTGTTGACACAAGATGATTTAGAAGCATTCGCAAATTGCCTAACCCCCTTTAGCGACTTAAAGATTTGTTTGCCTTAAGTTAAGCCCGGAACACATAGTTCCATACGATCTACGTCGCCTAGACATCCAACAACTCGACTAAGATGGCACATACAAGTGGGGAAGGACCTCGATCAATTTGGTGTGCGAATTTTGAGGCGTGGGTGGAGACGGTCTCTGCTAGGTGGAGGACTGGAGATGGCCTACGCCCATCCCGGACATTAGTGCCATAAGGGAGAAGGCAGGTTGCGAGAGAGGAGAAAACAAGTTGCTATCTGCTTGACTGACTGACTTCGTTTCACACAACTTCTTAAGCTCTGACCCCCAGTGAAAGTTGAGACTGAATTTCAATTTTCCTCAATTTGAATTTTCTCTCCCCCAAATTTCCAAGTAATAAGGTTTTTCCCCAACAGATACCGCTGAGCATGAAACCGCAGAATACATTCATCAACAGCCAGATGTGGCCCCGCATCCCAAACCACTCAACCACCTCTTGAAGTTGATCAGCGCTCACACAATGCAAACGCCAGTCTCTCGCAGGGACGGTGATTTCGAACATCCGGGCCATAACTCAGACATCACTGCGAGACAATGTCTGGTAACAAAGCGCAACGAATATGCTTCCATCTGCAACAATTAATCTCCGAAATATTGTATCTCCTTCCAGTGGGGCACCATCGATGTCGCTGTTGCCACCGCTGCTATTAGCAAGAAACCAAAATTTGAATAGTAATTCCACTCGACACGCTGAAATGATTGATGAGGAGCTGCAAGTTGAACTCTTGCAAGTACCCGCCATTAGCACTCCCGCATACAGTCTCCACCGCACGTCACACGAGCGCTCAATTGTTCTCGGATTTCAACTTGTCATGCAACAAAATGTTGCTGACTCATTCGAACCCGGCAAAGTTTTTGCTCCACCCTTGGCGCGGTGCAGCTGCTAGAAGACTGCTGTTGATGTAGACGTAGTTGATGAGGGTGGGTGGGGTGTGCTGGGCACTGCCACCCGAGCATGTCATCAATTGGGCACGGGGTGAAGAACCGGAAGAGTCTAATGACAACATTATCTACAGAACAAGACCCATCATCGGCACCCCACTTGCAGCATGGGGCATGTGCATTGCGGAGGAAAGCCGGGGAGGGTTGGAATTTATGGTCTGGAAACGGACGCCGTCCATGGTCGGACAGCCAAAAAGTTTCATTGTGCGAGTCCTAAAGTGAATTTGATTGCACCCACTGATTGGTTGCTGTGCACTGCGAATGACTGGGTGACTGGGTCGTGCTGTGGAATGGCGGCAGTTTCGGGGAGTTTTACATTTTTGTCGCTGCTAGTGTGAAAGTGTCTCGTCCTGAAGTAGTTTTCATTTAATTTTCGCCTACGATGTCATAAAAGTTTTTAATGAACGTTTTGATTGCACCAAGCGTGTGAGTGTGCAGACACTTGGAGTGGCAAAGGGGGAGACGAAGCATGCATCGGATTGAGGAAATTAAATTCATTTGCTGGCTGTCGGAGGATGTGTAACGAAGTTTGCGATGGGAATGGATTTATGGTGTAAAACTGGCAAATCTAACGTGTGTGGGGGCTTTCATATTGGCGGCGTTGGCGGAAGGTGTCACGAAGATGGAAGGATTTACCTGGGAATGTAGGTCGAAACGTGCAGTTTCAGGAACAGAACTTGACACAATCATAATTGAGTGGGCGTTATGCCACCTTCCCCTTTCTGCAGGTTTGTGTGTGTACCAGAGGCCTACGAAGTGCAAATCGACTACTCGGTCTGCGGTTATATGACCGCATGTAAGAGATGACATAAAGGGAAGCAAGGTACGTACCCCTCCCCTTACAGTCACTGGATTTACACACAAACGATTATCTGCACTCTGTGGGACGAAGATAGATATTTTTTACGTTCTAAGGGTCGAAAATGAAAGTCCTCACATAGAATAAGAATTAAGCTGTTCATAAAATTCTCGTCCACTCGGTACCAACCGTACGATAAGTACAAAGACACGTAAAGTACAGATCAAGAAGGAAATCTAGGGAATCGGGAAAATGCGATTAAGCACGATTTAGGCATTTTCTGCTCTGCTCTTAGAAAAATTTAAGTCAAGGTGTTTTACAAAAGAGGCGCTCAGAGAGAGCCATTCGTACTTTTCTGTGAATGAAAGAATGAGAGGATCTCCAATTTAAGAGGGAAAGGGGAAGTCGTGTGGAGTCTAGTTTAAGCCGCAGATCGGGTTCACAACATCCTGTTTTCATATTAGGTCCTTGCTATGTCTTGTGATCACCATAATTCTCTTTCAATGCTGAAACTATCCTGAGGTGTGAATGAATCTAAACATTGTTAAAATGACACTAACTTTGAGTATACATGAACTCGACCGAACGCCGGGAACGATTGAATCGTCACTACTGCAATTCGTCCACCAACTACATTCAATCGGACTAAGAAGCAGTCCTCTACCTATTCTACCTACCCGAGTGGTCGGGATTTTACCACTTGATACCCTACTTGTCCCTAAAAAGACACAGATGATTAACAGGATGTTCCTCAGTTTAATGTTCATCAGATCCCTCAGATCTATGAAGAAAATATTCCCAAGCGATTGTGTGGTATGTCCTTGTGCACCTCTACTAGAAGGTTTACTGGCCCCCACATGGGGATGGTTTGACGCCGGGCAGCTGCATAATGATGTGAACGCTTTCTCTACACACCTTCCTAGGCTTTGTATTTTTGATGTGGCCTCACTTTCTATGTGCCTTCTTTGTTTGTGACCAAAATGCTTAAAGTCAAAATTTCGAAATCAGAAAAATCCCGAATTGATCGAAATTTCAAAATTAAAACCGAAAGAAACATTTCACAGGAGTGAGAATGGGGAAATGCTACTTCCCTGTCACCCATCCTAATGAAATACTTTTTTCACATTTTGTATGATTTTTGTCTTTTGCAGATTTTAGGATTTTGCGATTCTCCTGTTCGTTCTTAGATGACAAAGTACAAAGCCTGTCAATTTACGGTGTTTCCTCGACAATAGATGCACGATGTTATTCCGAGGCATGGTTCAAATACGAGAAAGATATATCCGAGATTGGATTTACATAGCGAGTCATCGATTAGGAGGCAAACTCTCATAAAATTAACGGCGATAAAAGTAGTTCTGGAGAACTCTCTCTGCTCCGCCAAAGTCGGTAGCGATGTCACCGAGAAATTTTTTTTCAAAAAAGGTTTTAGACAAGGCAACACCTGTCATGCGACTTTTTCAACATCATTCTTGAGAAGATCATGAGTAGCTCACAAGTCAACACCAGAGGCACGGCCTTCCAAAAGTTCGTTCAACTACTAGCTTACGCTTACGACATTCATATGATTATATGAACACAGCAAGCCGTTAATGAGGCGCCTGTTGGCATTGAAGCGGAAGCGGCTAGAATGGGTTTGCCGATAAATGTGGGAAAAGGCGAAGTATATGCTGTCATCAAAGAAGGACACAGAACATCAACGTCTCGGGCAGAGAGTATCACTAGGCAGCAGAAACTTCGAGGTAATCAAGGAAGACGTCTACTTCGTTTCCGCTGTAAATCTTAGAGAGAAAGAAAGAGAGAAAGAAGAAGAGAATAGAGAAAGAGAAGAGAGAAATAGAGGAAACAACATCGGTACCGAAAAATCAGTACCAAACGCAGAATTACTCTCGCCAATTAGGTAAGAGAGCCCTCTATCGAAGGACTAAACTGGCTTTGTACAACAGCCTGAACATCCCAGTTCTCCTTTAAGGTACGGAAAGCCCTTAGTCTTTTAGAGAGAAAAGATCTGCGTACGATATTTTGGTTCTCTTTGCGTTGCTGACATCTGGAGGAGAAGATTAAACGACGAACTTTATAGGCCGTACGGCAGTATGCGCCTGATCAAGCGCCTTTGGATACAACGCTTAACAAGGCTAGGCTATTTAGAGATAGAGAGGACACCACTCCTCCGGCCCGAAAGTCTTTGAATCCGAGCCATTGGGACAACGCAGCAGATTGCGGCCTAGGCTAAGGGGGCGCGAACAAGTGTAGAAGGACCTCAACCAACTTGGAGTGCGCAACTGGCGGCAGCTGGCGAAAGACTGTGCTGGCTGGAGAGGCATGTTGGTTGACGACCAGGTCCATCCCGAACTGTAGCGCCATGGAAAGAAGAAGAAGAATAAGAAGAAAGTGGGTCTGGGTACCATTCATTTTTTGATATCATTGTCAGGGTATGTTGCAGAGCGAACTCCAGGTCTATAGTGTTCTCTCTTTTGATACCTTGTCAGTGAGTATAGTGAAGTGAGTCAGTACGTTGACTAACGCACCCAAGTTCCCAAATTCCATTGTCTCGACTTAACACCTCGCATTTCATCACTTCTTTTGAGTTGTTGGCAACACTCGAAGAGTACCAATTATCCATAAAAATTTTTCAAATCTACGAGTTCAGTCACATCTATTTGTGAGTGCGTGCCAAGTACTCTTCTGTGTCATCTAATATGTTTTTGGTATTAAACAAGAGCAAAACAACGTGCTGTAGAAGGTAGGTCCGGGTCGCGTGTGGGCTGTAGTGCCACTCAGTTATTATTATTATTAAAACAACGTGCTTCTTGTCATCAAGGAAACGAGTCCGATATCTGTGTCTCAGACAGGTGGGCAGCACTACCGTTGTGCTTTGCTTACCATGGCTTCAACTACGGGTCAAGCCCAAAAATACTCTTGTCTTTGAGCTAAAGAGACATTTGAAAAGTACATCCTATAGATATGGTTGGAGAGCCCAAGGCGTCGAGGCACAAACTTTTTGAAAGCATATAACGAAGCAACTGCATTCTGTTCGAACATGCGACACATACGCATGAAGAAAAATATAGAGGTCTAGAAGAGCAATTGAACGAAGGGACACTTCATTTCTGGTTCCAAGTGTCGTTGTAAATGGTTCCACGAAGCAGGAGATATCAGGATGTTTTCCATGTTTCCACAGCAACTAACTTCACGTGATCATCACAAAACTTCCGATATTTCTTAATGACCATCTCTGCCCTTTATTCACCCTCGTTGCAGGAATATAAATACCCCATCGGGGGAAGATCTAATAAAACTCGTAATCCCCATTAAGAACTTCCTGCACTTCCCGCCGCACTCCTCACTTCTACGCTCATTGCCAATTAAACTGTTCTGCTGACACCACCCAAAATAGCCACAGACACCCGGAGCCGGCAGCCAATCAACTAAATTATTGAATTGGAATAATAATTAATTAGCCTTCGATTGAGAGAAGGGCGCGCTGCCAGTCATCGTCTTAGTCAGCGCCCTTGCGTAAGCAGAAATATCATCATAATTAATCGCAGGCTCCGTGCACGGGAAGGATATCGCAGCGAGATTACAACTTAATTGGCAGATAAGTTTCCCCACCCGTCGAATATGGAAAAAAAGAAGAATTAAGAGTCTCCCCCATTCTCTGAATAATTCACTCAAACACCAGCACAAGCACGTCGAAATGATGAAGGACCTTCAGTCACTCAGTCAGGGACATCGTACACATTTGCGTTGGCAGTAGCGCTGATACTGTTGGCTCAAGACGACACGCTGTATGTAATCGCTGCTGGCAGATGACGTTTCTCACTTTACGGGACCCTCCATCAAAACCAAGCTAAAAGGATTCTCGTTAACTGTCTTCCATCATGCAATTACACACTCCAGCAATGCCCGCCCGCCCGCCCATCGCAAGCGCTCCTCGAGGACTCTGCAGACGTATGTAGAACCTTGCTGGGTACGGTAACAATTACACACACGCCAAACTAGAAGAGTACGAAGCAGAGCTTAAGTGCCAGATGGATGGCAGGAAGGAATCCAGTGTGTGTGCAGGTTTCTCTTCCATCTGGTGTCGGTTGCGCTTCGTGTTTACAGCGCTGTGGAAGCGAAATATGGACT
Source organism: Eristalinus sepulchralis (assembly GCA_944738645.1). NCBI lineage: Eukaryota > Metazoa > Arthropoda > Insecta > Diptera > Syrphidae > Eristalinus > Eristalinus sepulchralis. The sequence continues at coordinate 29,255,173 of OX122885.1, read as the reverse complement.
TCCTGCGGAATGTTAGCATATCACTCAATGTCAGTGGAGAAGTGAAAAGCGAAAAAGCCGAACGCCGCCGCCCGTCAGACATGGCGCTTGAGGGCAGAAGGACACGCAGACAACCTACTTCCGTCTGCCGCGGAAGGATGTTCCTCTTTCGACACGAAACTGGGTCATGAGGGTTAGTGTTCGCTTAAGGATCTCAGCCGTTGCAGTAAATTCCACTAAAGCAATAACGGTAAGGAGTTGCCGGCTTCACACCAAAGGATTGTCAGTTCTCCATTGGTTGGCGTTGTGTGTTCCTCCCGTTTGTGAAACGAAATTCTTCGGCTTGTCCTGTCGGGGAATCTTTTTTCAATATGATCCAACATGGCCTTGCGTTACGCATTCCACGCATACAGTGAGGAGGGCGCTGTCATTGTTTCTTCGATGTTTGGATTTTTGTATTTTCCATAATTTATTGTGGGGTTACACGCATTTGAATCATAAACCGAAGGCAACCCTTGTCAGCACAATGGCAAACGAGATTATTGAAATATTTTGCCCTTTTGCTCCCCCTGCCGGCGAATTGGGTTGGGGTTGCTTGTCAATAACGGATAACCGCTCCCGTCGATATTGGAAAATCTGTCTGGGGTTTGGAGAGGAATTCAGCTTCTGTATAAGTCGAACGTAATCACATATCGTCAAGGGATCTGGGAAGGGCTGTTTTTATTGATAATGTGTGGATACCGCAGAGGGTGGTCAAAGTCGCCACTTGGGATGGGCATGCGATGTTGAATGGAACACAGGCCAATGTTACAAGGGAAGGGTGGCATTTAATCATGTGCAGGGGGACGTGGAGGTGAGTATATCTGCTGAAATGATCAATGTTTCGATAATGCTCACTAGAATCCATTTGTTGGTTTCAAGAGACATTGCTCCGACTGTCCATACAGAAATGTCCATACATAGCGGCTGGTGAATTCTCAATTGCGGTCAAGCTCGTAATCACTTCCTGAAAGACCGCTACACCGACTCGACGAGAAGAAATCAGTTTTACAAGCCCGAAACATACTCACACGAATATGGTTTCGTTTTTCTTATTTTGGATAAGCAGTGTACATCGTATGATTTGGATGTCGTCACGCAACCAGGAAACTTCTCACGCACTAAAGCCATAATTGGTCGTGCTGTGTGGCATGCTGTCACTGATTTCTGTCTTGTTGCCAACACATGTAGTCCAATTCATAATGTTTAATCGCTTATGGTTCCAAGTCGACTGTCACCGTCCGCTAATTAGCAGATGAACCAGTGACACCATAAAGTCACTTTGCCTGAATACAATGGTTTCTCTTCGATTACTTGTGGATTTTCTGAGCCAGTTTTATTTGTTTACATGCTCACCAGGTGAGAAATGTGCCCCATCAATGAAGAAAGTGTCATTAGAAATATGTGTTCTTATTGTCTGTTGTTTCAACACTCAAGAGAATGGGCAGAAGGCTTTATTTGCTGCTTAAGTTGAATTTTTAACGATGGAAATATAAATTTGAATGGAAAATACGTCAAAGTAAGGTGGACGCCAGGTTTAACACCGGGAATTCGGCAAACACTTCGACTTACGGCAGAAATGTTTCCCACTGACTGTTCATAAGGCTGATGAACAGACCTTTAGACATCAGTAACGCTTTCACTCTTCTCAAATTTCTTCACAATCTTACCTATTCCTTGCCTAATCGGTTGAATATGATGACCATGAACAATCCGTAATGTGCGAAAAGTACCCACTTTTAAGTTATCATTTTTGTAATCATTTTAAATAATTTTATTGCTTTATTTGATTGTTACGTAATCCATAATCCTAAATGGCAAGCAATCAGCTAAATAAGTGACACTTCAAATGGCAACTGAGTTAGACAGGTGTCAAAAGCCAGTGCTATGAACTTGAAACCACAAAATGAAAGACCTTGTACTTTATCAGATGTTACTTAATATATAGGTGTTTGGCTGGTAGACGGCCTTAGGCCATTCCATATTATACCTTTTGTAAATTTAAGCGATTGAATTAATGTATATATATATTTTTTATAAATAAAGTATAACTAACTAACTAACTATAGGTCTTTGGCCAATTAAGCAGAAAATTAAATATCATGTCGCATAGATCCAATCATCAAATTTACACATACCTAGTATATATGTATGTTCTTACTCGGCCCCTATATTCATAGGTCCCTCTATACTAACTATACATGGAAAACATTGGACATAGCACCTATCGATCGTGATCCACTCTATCCATCCTGAACCAAGACCAATGTGCGATCTTCCAGATTGGACTTTATTTCTAGGGCTTCGGTTGAGCAAAACATAAATCTGATATACCTAAAGCGATGATGACATTCACAAATTCTTCAAGTTCGTAAAAAGTTTCTCAAAATTACGTTTTTAGATTCTGCATTTTAACGTTTTATTAATTTTGGACAAAAACCGAAAACTCTCTCAGCCAAAATGGTGAAAATGATTTTCATTGAGAGTTTTCAGGTTTCTTCAGGTTTTAAGGTTCGTCGATGTAGAATCTCGAGGGGAGCGGACACAAACTCCCTTTTCGATTAATATACAAATGGCGTCGATAAAATGAAGGAAATAGAAGGATTTATTCTTGGGGTAAGTGCTTCTTCTTCTTCTTCTTTTAGAGTCACCTCAAACCAGTCCCTTCTAGTTAGCACGGTCTTTCGCTAGCTGCACGCCAAACTTAGCACTGTAACTGATTGAAGCCCTCTTCCATTCGTGTGCGTCATCCATGATGAGAATGTCCTCTTTGGTCCTGAAGGCTCGAGTCTGAAGACCTAGGTTAAGATCCGTAGATCCGCTTAGCTAGGATTTATGACCTGTAGAATCCATAGAGTTCGTCGCACTTATCAAAGAGTTGGTGGCTTAAACTTCTTCTTCTTAAATCGGCGTTACAGTCCAAGGTGGACCCAGGCTTTAAGCAACATTTTTCTTCAGCATGCACAGTCTCTCTCTAGCTATCTTCAATTTTACACATAAAATTGGTTTGTATACTATCTTGAACGAAAACTTCTTCTCTGTTGCTTTCTCTCCTCTGTGGCTTTGTCTCTTTTGCCGCTTTGTCTCTGCTATGACTTTCTCTACTTTGAGGCTTTGTCTCCTCTGAGGGTTTGTCTTTTCTCTGGCTTTGTCTCCTCTGCAGCTTTGTTCTCTTTGTCGCTCATAAGGCCTCAGATTCTTTTGACTGGAACAGCATTGCCCATACGCTTTATATCTAGACAGTTCGGTTCCTCGGTTTCAACGCCGTTGACAGCTCACTGTGCTCGAGCCATCATGCCATTTCCATCCGCAAGAACCAGTATCCAAACAGTATTTTGAAATATCGTGCCCCTGGTGGTGTCTTGCTAGTTTCGCGCTATACTGTCGAGAATCATGTCAAAATTGTCACATGACAGAAGGTTTGTTATCGAGCAGCGAGAGTTCTTCATCGTCCTTCTTGATAAGCTGAAGGATTTGTTCGGAACACCAGAGGTAGACATGTCACTGTATAGCTCGTCGCTATGCAGTCTGCTATGTGCGTCCGAAGAATATGTGATCGGTGTCCACTTGAACTTCTTGGGTACTTCACTGGATTCCGCATTTGAAAATCTGATCAATCCTTGAATTCCCTTGACTAAAACCACGCTAATAAGGACTCTTTGTTAACGTCACGGAGAGGATCTTATATGCTGTGTAAAGGAAACTGATCCCTCAGCAACTATGAAGGAGTCTCCTTTGCTGGAAGTCTATTTTAAAAAAAAAAAAAAAAAAGGAGTTCCGCTTCCTCCGTTTGAAAATAACACCGTCAGCACTCTCCGCAAGCACAACTTTATTACACATCCCGCAATTTGACCGTTTTAAACTCTGCCTCGTGAGTTTGTCACATTATCGCTTCACTGAGCTTGATCCCAGTAACAATTATAAACCGTTCAACTTCCATCCAAATACCCTTAGAATACCGAGAGTTAGGAAAGTGTTCCACAAAATTGAACTACCTGCAACAGCTTAAGGCCCTCAAGAATCCACTGGGAAATTCCATCCGTTCGGGAGAGAAGTTCTTAAAGTTCCGTTCGCCAACACTAAAGGCCCTTCCCCACTCGAAACTTATGCACAACAGCTCAGCTGAAATATGCAAGTATGCCATCCTAAAATATGCTCATGTCCCGCAGAAGATTTATAAAAATTGTTGTTGACACATTTCTTGGCCGGCTCCCCACCAGCCTCCCATGCACGACAGGACGTGTGGCCCCACACTGCCGGCTCACATGTGATATAAACTTCCACCACTTCGTCTGGGATGTTCACCAAATCAAGTGATGCAGCCATAACTTGGCCCGTTTTTTGTTTGTCAGCGTGGTTCTAGTGCATAAAAGTGCAGAGCAGACGGCGTGTAAGTGCCTGTGTGTGTTTCGGGGGGAGGGAAAAAAAAATCTAAATAATAAAAGTTTTCGTCGGCGAAAAGTTGGACCTATGAATGTCTCCGGCTGCCTGTGCTCGGTTGTTGAATAAAATTTAAACTTGTTTATGGATGTAGTTTCGGTGCCACACTGCTTTTCGGAAGTTTCCTCATTCTGGGGGGGCCGCAGGGAAGATGTCTCCCTCCGTCGGACCGTATCACACCCCCCATGCACATGCACTTTTGTCAACTTTCTGCGGCAATTGCACCCGGAACGTATGAGCCATCTGCTCTTCGAGACGGCATGGGTGAGAGTTCGCTTTTGATGTATTTTTTGACCTTTTATAGTTCCGTCTCAAGGACCATGGTCGACGGCGCGCGGCAACGGCACCAGCAATGGGACATTTGTCGTCTGGATTTGAGATTCGGGTTCTTTTTTACAGTTTTCTGTCTCTTCTGACAAGTTTTTGCGCCACAGGAGACCTCTGGGCGAGTATTTTAATGCAATGAGACGGTTGTGTTTGTCGAGATCGATTTCGGTCCCTGACATCAAAGGACCAATGGATACAGTTGTGGAGATAGGAGGGAATAATTGGAATCGAGATGCAATAGAAGAAGTGAAGAATGTTAATGGGATGTGTGACATCACTGCAACATTCTAAATTGAGAGAATGCAGTGTCGACTGGCAGTTTGTTTTCGGAAGTTCCATACACACAACGGTATGGCGTTCATTTGTCAAAGTGCAGAAAAACTGGAGGGGAGCTTTTTAGCAATGTGTCAGTTTTTCGTCAGGTATTTTTTAAGCATGACTTCTATGCATAAAGTCAAATCAGACTTCCTCAGTCCCTTTGGATAAGTATTCATACCGCTAACAGATGATGAATTTACACGATCGGAAGATAAAGTTTAAACGTTTTTTTTTAAGGTTATTCTAAAGTATAATTACGTGCGATTTTCGAAAATTGCATAATTAGTATATATTTTTAACAATTTATTCCGATCGTACAAGCAAACCACCATTCGTCTTACATCCTGAAACCTTCCCACAGTTAGCAGAAACCACCGGCAACTCGGAGAAAGAATGTAATTTTTCAGCGAACATAAACTTTTTTAAGGTTTCGTTAGCACAAACGACACAACGTATTTTCATATATATTTTCCGTCTAAATTATAACTTGTTTGTTACTCCAGGAAATGAAAATACGTTATGACAGAAATGATTGTTGAAAATTTTACCAAAAGATAAAGCAGATATCCGATGGATACAAACATTACATTGAAAAAAAGGCGCACTTGTAGCAGGGTCACAACTTATGCTGAGTATGTGGAGAGAAAATCATTTCTGTAGACTGTAGACTAGACAAATATCGCTGTCAGGTAGAATAATTAACTCAATACGAATAATGATGATGACGAATGAAGTTTCATCCCCCACTAAGCTAAGCTTAAGAAGGAAATAATAGACTAAAGTCGAACAAGGCTGCTGAACTGCCTTCAGGGCTGTATAACCATGCTGGAGATGGGTTGGTTGGGCGCCAATTTACCTGTGAGATATTGTCGAAGGAAAACTTGCTCGGTTTGAAGAATCACAGAGTACAAGGAGACGGCTGTATTCTCCTTCACGTCACCCTTTTGATCCTCTCTGGTAATTTGTATGGGCGCTTGAAACCTTTCGTGAAACCTTATCCTTACTAGTGTGGCTTGAGGCCAGAGAAGTTTATGATAGATTAATATTTCACGCTGCGTCAGATCCTGGATCCCCAAAATGGGCAAATCAACTTCTTCCATTTATTTGTCGATTCTTAGGCGTGCATGAGGACGAGGTATACAGACTAATGCCGAATTTTGGCATTCTCGTCAAACTGTTCAGATTGTGTAGAAGTAAGATGGAGAACTTTCGCTGTTCTGTCAAGGTCGGTAACGAACTTACTGAGACCTCCGATGTCAAAAACGGTTTAAGACAAAACTACGCGGTGTCATGTGACAATTTTAACATCATTCCGAGTTAAGCGTAGTCAGAGCAAGTCAACACCACGGGAAACGTATTTCAAAAGACTGCTCAACTAATGAGCCGACGACATTGGACAAACGCAGCGAGCCATTAATGAGGCATTTCCTAGCATTAAAACTGAAGCGGCTGACTACAACCAAGAGCAAAACTAATTTATATATATTTAAGAAAGAGCATACAACATCGATGTCTTGAAGAACGTCAGAATGTGCAGGAAAGAATTGAAATAAGTAGAGACACTTTAAGGTAGGTAGAGAAAACAAAATCAGGACCAAAACAAAGCACTCTTGCCAATCGGTGTTTTTTTGGGTCTACAAGACAATCGAGAAACAAAGTCTTCGCTAGGAGGACCAGGCTGGGCTCGTAACACATCTTAACGAATCCTGCCCCGTTCTGTATCGCTGGCATTTGCGTGTTCTTAAAAGCGGATGAGTAAGCCTTTGGAAGTTCTTACGAGGGGAAAATTCAGCATTCGACTTTCGTTTCTGTTTGTGTTGATGACATCTGGAGAAGAAGACGCAATGACGAACTCTAGCATCTACGGCTAGAATGCTTCAAATTGATAGGTGGATGAATATCTCTCGTTACTTAAAGCGGATGAAGAACTCTTGACCTCTTCGAGCGAGAAGTTTTGCGGGCGATTTTTGGTCCTGTTTGAGTTGATTGCTTGACGATTCAAAGACGAAGTTTATGGGTTTTACAACGGTAAACGCCTGGTCAAGCGTGTTCGGATACAACGCTTAAGATGGCTAGATCATGTAAACCTATGGACACTACCGCCCCGGCTGGAAAAGTTTTCCAATCAGAGCCATTGGGACAACGCAACAGAGGACGGCCTAGGTTGAGATGACGCACACAAGTGAAAAACGACCTCAACCAAGAGGTCGAGTGCTCTTGAACTAGCACGATCTCAGGCCAGCTATCTCCAGCTGAATCTATTTACGCATCTTGGATATGGCCCAGGTCCTGCCCGGACTGTAGTGCCATGGAAGAAATAAGGGGAAAGAGGGATATCTCGGCTCCAACTGGGAGAAATTTTCAAGTACGCTCATTGGGACAGCACAAAAGAGTTGCTCCGAGTTGACCCACAGAGGGAGAATGTTCTCAAATTACTTGTGGTGCGGAATTAAAAACATATGGTCTGAGATCGTGGTACCTGGAGAGTCATGTTGGTTGAATTCTCGCTCCAGGCACGTTGGTTGGAGGAATATAACTTGCCAGTGTATGTTACATATCAGCACACTCATAGACTTTGCCAGAGGATAGTACTTGGAGGGTTACCATTATAGCAATTCACTTCACTTCCTACAAGAGAGACATCGACAAACGATACTCTAGAGCATCACTTCTGTGCCTGCGCTAGACACGACTTCCTCAGATGAATAATAATAATTGAGCGGCACTACAACCCACATGGGACCAGGGCCTAGCTTCTACAACAACTACTCGTGTCGTGCGTGCTTCTGTTCTCTCACAAGTAAAAGGGACCTAAAATTTTTTTCGAACGGCGAGTTTTTGAGAAACTTTTCATAGTCAATTAATACCCTTTGAATGTTGTCAGAAACTCGAAAGAGGTGGTGCCGTGAAAAAATGCGAGGTGTCCCGTCCGGGAATCGAACCTAAACCTTCTGCGCTGCGGTCGACGCACTTATCACTACGCCACGGCGACCTCAGATAAAGCAGCTAGATATTGTAGTAATGCACATACTGGTGTCAAGCAATTTCCTATTATACAGTCTCTGCATTCAAGTTTATAATGAACAAGAGATTATAAGAAGATACAGAAACTTCAATTGTACCATTCGATTTTTGGCTCAAAACCAACGATTTTCGCATTAAACACAAAGCTCCAACTTCCCGAGCCTCCAAGTGCGCTGTCGTATGTCCTTCATGTTATGTTAAATTTTCCTAATCAAAAGAAGACAAAAGTTCGACAAGAACTGTGTCGCATTGCGGGATAGTCACAGTTGTGTGGATCATGGCTTCGGTCCATTACTTACATATAGTCAGAGTATAAAACGCGGCCACAGAAGTGGGGATCAATTGAAAGGTAATTGTAGAATGAAGCAGCAACAATCACTTGCAGCGGATATTCACACCAATTTCGGCGACTGATTTTTCCGAACACGTAAAGCTTATCTGCGCATTACGAACAGCATTACTGACAATTCCCTTTTCACACCTTTTCCATTCGCCGATGAGTGGAAAAGTTTTAACGACCCACCGCCATCAAAGCCAGAGCCACGCAGACAAAGCAACAACCAATTCAAATTCATACTCAAACTTTTGCCCATCGAAAAAGCGAACGACCGCCGCCGCCGCCATTGATCCAATCATCCTGTCACTTCATAACCGCGATGCTCTTGCAAATGGCTATTAAATTAACCTGCCAAATATTAAACCCATTTGCAGCTCAATGAATTTCAATAAACATTCGCCGGAATCGGTCCATAAACCGAAATGTGCTCTATAACCATGAAAATCGGCGAAAGACAGTGGAAAAATGAGCGCTGTCATTTCCCGCGAACGACTGTGAAGGACTTCATTACCGTCACGTCCTTCGCTGGATCGGCGTGGCCTAACAACGTCGACCAAGTATCGGCGTGACTGTGACACAAATATGAATTGCACGAGAGAAATATGAAAACTGAAGAGGAGGGGCGGAGTGGGTCAGAAAGCGAAGCAAAAAAAAAAAAGAACTGAAAACTTACATAAATAAAATATTTAATGCCTGCCTGATGTCCTTGCAGTCGCTATTGTGTGTGCACGCCCGCCTTTGTGTGTGGGGAAACAATAAAAAATGACAAAGCGACACCCCGCTGTCACATATTGCGTGATAAAATGCTTTGTTTGCCTCCAAACCACCATTGTAGAGATAGCGTCGCACAGCACAACTGCTCGACGGGTGGCGAAGGGAGGCGAAACCCGACCCGACCGCTCGCGCCGTACACTTACGCCCAAGTGTGGCGTGGAGTGTAAAATCAAAAGAACAACTGAAAAGGCAACCATTCCCGTGCTGAGATAACAGAATGTGAGGACCACTGCTCGAAACTTCCTCCCGCCGCCACCCACCCGCTGTGAAGCGATTTAGATTCACAGTCAACACAATACAATCGCTAGCTGGTGCATGGACTTTGATTGGCGGTGGGGAGGGGGAGCCGGCGGGGTTTAGGGGACCCGCTTTGAAGGCTGGTTAGTGTGCGATTGTGTGGCAAGAGGAAAACTTTATTGGAATCCATTTTTATTAAGCATTTTACATGGAAATTTATTGAAAAACTTTTATGGGGATGCGACAAAACATGACACAGAAGTACTCCCCATCCCGTCCCGTCGCCGCACCACAGTTCGTGTCCTTCATCCTGGCTGACTTCCCAATCGATACACGACGACGATTGCGGCGGACTTCGGCCGACGTCGACTTGTACCCGTGTCAACGTTTTTCTATAGTTTGACGCTAGCACGCATATGCTAAACGGATAACAGAGTTCGGGTCGTGCTAGTCGGATGCCTGAGAATCCTTGAGGGCGTTCGATTTCATTTTGGAAGGATGAACTGTTTGCAGTGTTTTGCATGGAAATTGAGATTCGTATCGGTTACGAGTCCACGTGAATCATAGCGAATCACTGCTACTGGTTGGCCGGAGGGGGGCAGCACAGCAGAAACCGAAGAAGGATAGTGCTCGTAACAGTGTAGCGGAATGCGGTCCAACCAGTGACCGCAAGCGTTCTGAAATTGGAAAAATGATAAATTGTCCAAGGCCACACTCCTCGTTGTAGTTGTTGTTGCTAGAGTTGGCATCGTTTTAGTTTGAGCAGTGAGAGCGATATGGCCGCATGGCATTCTGGTGGCATATTGAAGGCAAATTGTTGTGCGATTAAATGCTTCGAGGAGTACAGTGTTTACCAGAAGGCGTGTGCTAAATGTGACCACATCTGAAACAGGGAACACACCTTTGACTTAAAGTGGGAACGAAAAAGGAAATTCGTGTCCTTCCTTCAAAGCAGTACATCTAAGGTGCACGGCGAGACATTTAAAGACTCCTTGTCCTCCACACAAAGCCATTCTCCGGGCGATGGAAGACAAATCAGCTTGCAAGATTAAAATGAACTACTCTATTCTCTGAGGAGTAATAATCACCAGTGATTCGGGACGTTGGGGAATCGAGAACTATCCGTCAGGACACATGGTGGTGGTGGGTAGCAGTCTGGCGATAGTTGTGTTGCTTGATGTGCCAAATGGTTGAATTAGGGTCTCATGAAGATTTTGTCGATACACTGTTGGACGAGTTTTCTACTTAAGAAGTGATTGTGAACTGCCATCTACAGATACATATATACATACGTACATATATTTTTTGTTGAAGGTTGGGATTCACTGCACTGGAGCGCTCACATTTAAATACTACCTACAGTAGTAACCTTCATTTACTGAAGTTTTCTGGTTTTCTGAAGAAAGACCAGCAGGCGCTTCTGTGAAAGAGAGCTCAAGTTCTCAGCTCCCACCACATCAGCTCCAAACAGCCCCCAATATACGAGCAAAAGCGAGACATTGACAGAGAATGTGGTCTGAAGTGTCTTTACCATCTCCACAGCCATCGCATATGGTGCCATCACTAAGTCGAAGCAGACTTAGGTGCTTAGCGAAGGCAAAGTGTTCCATTTGTAAGCCGAGAAGTTTTCTGCACTCTTTTCTTTTGAGAGATAATAGAAAAGCCGGGGATTTCTCGATGACGTTCGGGAGCACGCACTTAGTCAGTTTGCACCCTGGAAAGTCATGCCATCTCTGGATGTGCCGTGCAAAGACCCAACTGTCGACGGAAGCTCTAACCAAGGAAGCGGGAAGTCCCAATGTGGGTTTGTGCCCTACGAATGCCTCTTTAGAACCTTGCTTAGCTATTCCATTGACAATCTCGTTTCTCGTGATGTCTCGGGACCGAGACAAGTCTTAGCGAGTTCAGTCTGCCGACCAAATTAAAGGAAGACCTGCATTCCTGAACTATCTTGGAAGTGGTTGAAGGTTTCAGTAAGGCCTTAAGCACAGCTCAGATACATATGTATGTAGTGCACTTGGATTCCGATTGCCGCGAACTCTATATCACACAAATGTTTCACCACCTTCGCTTACCACAAAGTCACTGCTGCTTCTTGTAAAATTTTAAGACTTAGAAAATGATTCAGGCAATCTTAAGCCAGTTTTTATAGACACTTTTAACCATTTCCGTGAGCATCTATCCAAGTAAATTTATGTTTCAAATATTTTTCCTTATTCGCCTAATCGTCCTAGAAGGCGCTAAATCAAAAACATTGTTCTATGAAGATACTTGTCAAGCCATCTCTTTACAATGCTCGATCACGCGATTATATAATGTCTTCGTCTGTGCCGAAGATAGGCTTCTGTGTGGAATCAGAAGATCGGTCTAGATTATTATGAAAAGTTGGAATACACGGAAATCACCGGTTCAAGCCGAGCATTGCCCCAAAAACACTCAAAATAGAGGCCGATCCTCATCTATGATCCATATCTATGAAGAGTTCGTTGTTGCCCACTATCTTAGCGCATGAAGCACTGCACATTCGAATCCCAGCATTTAAGTTCGAGAAGATTAGGGAGCGTTTACCTCTTCCACATAAGTACCAGGTGATTGCAGATGCTATCAAAACATTGAGCCCTTTTCGGACTCGTGTATGAATTTGATATTTTACTTCACAGGCGCATTCACATCGTTGTCCCGTGAACGATGTCCACCACAAACATTGCCGCCTACAACTACTCTTTATAAACTGCAGCAAGGAGGCAAACATAAGCCATATCATTGAGAAGAGAATTTTCAAGTTTCCATACAAGCCAACACCTTGACACAGCAAACGCACACGCCTTGAGTTATCAACCAACAGCAACATCATCCCCACGTGTTTGCGTATCCCGGAAATTCACCGAACCAGCAAACATTAATGCGCCCGGATGTTCACCGACGGTTTCCGTCACAGCCGGCAATATGTGCTCTGAGCCTCCCCCAGCGCACGCATCCTATGTGCAGCGCAACAGTTAAATAATTGATTGTAATTTCATGGAGTAGGAGCTGCCCGAAACGCTCGGCTACAAGGACGAGAACGGCCTCCGTTCTGGTGACGCCCACACGGTCGGTTTCGCTTGAACCTGTGCGGAAATCGAAAATTGATTATTGATTGCCGCCAGAAGACCACTAATTGAATTGCCAGACCACGTTACTCGTGTCACCCGGTTGCGTCGGCGGTGGCTGCGGGCGAAACTGTGCTCTAATTTTGTGATTTGTTTGCCTCTTTGGTTAAACAGCAGACGAGTGCAGGGCTCGGCTGATTGTGGCCACTCAAAGGATTCGGAAATTTATTGGAAAACTCAATATTTACCGGAGCGCCACGACGATGAACGGGAGGGAGTAACTTCTGTGGGCCGCGGGCGGCGGTGAAGCGAGGTTGGCCATTAGGTTGGCCCACATAAAATGTTTCGAGTTGGTCATGGCTGATACTAATTACACTCGTGTCGTGGTCGGTGTTCCGCTTTTGTTCACTGTTGCGCTTCATAAAGTTTTTCCATCAACAGTGTTGTGTGGCCACGGGAGCGAGGCGAATTTATTGCAATCACGTCCTGGCGTTAAATTAATTGCCCGAGAACTAAATGAGCTGAAATTGTCATCAAAGTAAATTTCCACTGGACCGACCTGCAGCTAGCAATGGGGAGGGGCTGAGACCCGGGGGGAATCCTTTTTAATTGAAGTTATCCCTGGTGGAGAGGTGCAGAAAAAAATTCATGCCGTACGCGGCGAACGGTGACGTGCTTCTTTTCTTTGTGCAACTTCGCCGAAGTTGATCCCCCTGCGGTGGGTTGCCACCCCAAAAGCCTCCCCCTTAATGAGGGTTGAAAATTAGTATACGGATGGATAAACGGGACGTGTTTCCATTAGTAAAGTTATTACCTTAAAACGGATGTTGGGATTTTGTGTGATTTGGCAGGTGGATGCTGTGGCGACGTCGGGTTGATGTTGCCTCGACCGGGTCTAGTTTGGGATTTTTAAGAGGTTTCATTTTGCCTGGACAGCACCGACTGAACGACTGAGCAATTGGGGGCAATTAGTTAACGCCCGGGGGGCGGTCGGATGTGTGACTTGAAGTTTATGATGTGGTTGCGGCGGCATGGCCATGAAATACTTTGATACAGCACGTTGGGATAATTAAATTTGTGTTAAAGACGCTGAGCGGAAAAATGAGTTCAGCATCATTGGGTTGTCACAACATAGTTCTGGGTCCATCTGGCGGTCTAATGACGAATTTATGGGAATCGTGGGTGGAATGGAAGTGATGAATGTACACTCTGCTTGACATTCGGCCGGTGTTTCGAGAGATAAAGGCAAAGTGCGGAAAACTCTCGCTCCTACACTGTATCTCTCTGGAATTAACACTCCATCCTATTCACTTACTTTTCTTCTCTCTCCCTAGTCGGGGAGAAGAGCATTTGAAATCATCTATCCTTCTACCGGAAAATTCTTTTAAATAAGATCCCTGTTAGGAGAAATTGTTTTTTGTTTACCGCAATCAGGCATAAACCATTCTTGGTGAAGTTCACTCGACCCTGAAGTTGCTTCATATCTGCATTCTCGTTCGCAGACATCACTACACCCACCCGTGGTCTACTGACTCGCAACCTCATTGTGTCCCTTGCGCCTTTTGACAGGCAAAAGCTGAACGTTCTTAAGGCGGATAGGGCCCCAGCCGTCCTCGAAATGCTTAACAACCCATTCACTCGCATTCACTTAGCGAAATCCCTGTGAAAGCCCCACCTCATGTGAGTGAGCGAATGTAAGTTGCTTCCCTTATCCTGCATCAGCAGCTAACACCATCCACAAGGCAACTACTGCATCCAAAATCACTCAGCAATTTACTGATTCTTCATGCATGCCTGCCTTCCACTTCTGACAGGGCACACGAAAACACAAAAAAAGAACACAAAACCAAAAATGAAACGCCAGCCCAGGACGTATAGAAATCCCTAAATCTGCAGCAGCAGAGCTTCCGCTCTATCTCGGCCCAAGGAAGCGAACAACAGAAGGGATCCTTGCCTGCTGCTGCTGCTGTATTCAAATCACCCCCAGTACACAACCGCCGCCGCTGCCACCCCCCATCTCATCGCGCTCTGTGCGAAATTGGATAAAAAGTCCTTTTCTCTGTTTGGTAATTCATGTGAGCATGTGATAAGTCCTGTTGAATATTTTACGCCATAGTGGAGTCATCAAAAAAAAAAAACACCCAAACAAAAGCAACACTGTCGCAGGACAATAATCTCAGATTGAATGCAAGGCAGCACCCGGACGCAAGAGGGCGCAACCAAGGCAAGTGATTTATAATCCTTTTGATGGCCGTCGCATCGTCGGTCGCTGTCGTCCCCTGAACCCTGGCGCACCTGCATTTAATTTGCGTGTAATTTCTTGTGATGAAAGCGGAGCTCCCGACGCGATGCTGCTGCTGCTGCTGCTTTAATGTGACTTTAAGCCGCCGCAGTGAGCTGAAGGATGTCAGAATTGCTTCGTGAATTTGCATTTTTCGCCCGTAAAATCCTTCGTACTTTTGCTGTTTAAATTAACTTGGATGAATCCTTTTTGTCTCCCGCCTGCGGAATTGTCTTATTCTTTGCGATGTTGTTGTGTTCACGTGTCTTGGGTGAGGACCGCAGGGAACGAATGACGAAAACGACGAAGACGCAGGCGACGACGCACGGGACACAAAAGGAACGGGAGTATCTCTGCGGAAAGTTTCATTGTCTCTGGATTGTCGTTTTCTTCTCCTTTTTGCATTACGAACACACCAACGAAGGAGACGGACGACGGTAGCGAAAAAAGTGGAAAAAGAAATGAAGGGAAAGATTTGCCAGCAATAAGGACAATGCGGAAGCATTTTAGTTCTGTTGTCGGAGGACTCCTTCCGAATAGACTTCCACAAAGAGTTTAATGAATAAATTTCCCATAAAAAGCGTCTAATTTAGATCTGTTTTCTTGGGGTTTTCTTCGTCCTACCCGGCTGGCGGTCGGGAGCTCTCCTTTTGGGGATTATTTGTGGCGGTTTCTTTTCTCCTTTTTTCTGTAGGAAATGTTTAAGTCTCTCAACAGTACTTAAGCGAAACGGCTTGCAGAAGAAAACTTAATGAACATCAGTTAGGGTGCAAGTGACGAATGTAAACCGCGACAAAGGGGAACTTCCGGCGGGAGTGTGGCTAGACTTTGTTTGGGAATTAATGCTTGTTACGCACTCAAGGGAATGGGTGTCTAAAACGAAGCACAAAATTCCATCTGAAGTCGACTGCATGCCTTCTCCATGTGTGAGAGAAATTCATTAAATCACAGAAAATCACCAACATCCACCACCCAACAGTCGACATCCAGATAGGCTCCCAAAGAAAATAGTTTCACCAAGTGCATTGCGAGCCAACACTTCGGACTGCGTCTGCTAAAGTGTGGAAAACCGTCAGAAAAAAGTGATTCTTTGAAGGACGTCGTTGTCGTCGTCGTCGTCTAGCCGCAGCCGGTCCATTCCGAGACGGATAACAGACCGAACAAAAAATTGTGAACATTTCATTTTGCTGTCTAAAGTTCTGCCGGAGTCCTTTTTCATTTTTCACAGTCCAACATCGGTTCCTCCCCCACCACGAATGGCGGCCACAGTTGCCAGACTGAACAAACGGCGCGGTAGAAAATTCATATTTGGCTGATTGCAAGCGACTGTGTGGTATAATGAACGTTTGTCGGTGTAGTCGACTTTTAATTGAGCTTTTTTTTCCGCTTCTGCCTGTTTGTTAGCAGTGCTTGCTGGATGATGCTCAAATTCAAAATTGTTTCCGTTCTTTGTTTTTTGCATGGAGTCTGATTTTGGTGGTCAATATGCGGCTTTAGAGGAAAGGAGACGATAGTTGTGGGGGTCTTCATTTTTTGGATCAATCAACTTGAACGTAGGGTAAAGTTGTCACAGACTCGCGGCTACCCGTTCAACTTGTTGAACTTTATCCTCAATTCATTCAGAAATGGAGTTAGTTTAGAAATGGTAATATTTTAGTTGCAACATTTGCAGACAGTTTGAGCGGGTGGGCTGATTAGAGGGAGAGAAGAAGAAGAAGGGATGATTCGTTCGAATGCATGTTGATCAGTGTCGAATTCAGTGGTCCAACGAAAACGCACGATAATAATTCTAAATAAAATGAACAATTTTCAGTGAATCATCCTTATAGTTTCTGTAGTGTAAGAAGGAACTTTGGCAATTATGTACGAATTCAAAATATCAGCCAATTGCTCGCCGAGGCTTTGGTGGCATACCCATTATCCACTGGTGCATATTTTCATTGACTCTCAGACTCAATTGAAGTTAAATGCTCTTAATGCGCCGAATTATCTCATCCTTTAGCTCTTAAATTGGTTTATTGACGCTCACTTTTCTTTTTAAGTATTCCCCAAAAAAGAAGTCCAACGGTCTCAGATCACATGATCGTGGTGAACAATTACCATCGCCATGACTTAAGACAACTCCCCCTTGAATTTCTCAAGCAAAAGAATCGTTGTTTCGTTAGCTGTATGACTAGTGGCTCAATCCTGTGGGAAGCGCATATCGTTCAAGTCCAAGTTCTGAATTTCTGGCGACAACAATAATATCATTCATGAAAACTACATGGCCGACCTCATTTTCGAAGACATACGGTCCGATGACGCCGTGAGCCCATAGACCGCAACAAACTGTCACTTTCTGTGGATGCATGGAATTTTCATGACTTACTCGAGAATTTTCATTTGCCCAAATGCGGCAATTCTGCTTCTTAATTAATGCACTGTGGTGAAAGTGTGCCTCATCGTTAAAGATGATTTTCTTTGTAAATTCATCATTCACTTCTGTCTGTTGAACCAGCCATTCGGCGGATTGACGCCGCTTTAAATGGTCATTAGGTTTCAGCTCTTAAGTCAATTGAACCCAGTAAGCATATAAATTATAATCTGTATTCAAAATTCGCAACAGTGTTGGTCTTGAGATGGCACGACGACGATTCGAGGTTGACAGCTCTCCTGCCACGCTTTCGCGAACAGCAGCAACGTTTTTCACAGAACGAACTGGGGGAGCATGCACAGGTGTTTTCCTATAGACACCAATTATGGACACTTTTGGTTTGTGTATGTTGACCAAAAAACTCACAAGGCTTCAACAATCTTAACCCGCTGGTCCATTGTGTACCCCTCTATGGTTGAATTTATCAAACACTAAAAAAAAGGAATATCATATTAAGCGGGCAAAAAGCTTTACGTGAAGGTGTGACTCACATCGTGCCTTATGGGTCGACCACCTTTACACACGAAACTCTTATTGTTGGACCACCCTTTGTAAATATAAACATTTATGTTTCTGCTGCTGAAAATACTATGCGAAGTTGTCTCCACATGCAACGTTCTAGTTGCGATGTAGATTAGTCAACAGTCTAGTCTATATAATCAAATTAAACCACTTAAAACCTGTTAACGACAAATCAGCGAAAGCCTACACCAATGGAATAGCAAAGTTTGCGAAAACATAGGAAATCATCATTAGCAAGTAGTGATTGATATATAAAGGGTGTCCCAACAAGAACGTAAGATTTAAATTTGGCGCCATTCGAATTGTCATTGTTTGCCATTTGAACCATTATTATTGTTTGTTAGTAGAAGGTATAAGGTTAATAAAAATGGAGCGCCACACGAATGAACAACGCATTCTCATTGTGAAATTATTTTACCAAAATGGCGAAGTTTTGGGGCTACAGTTCGCAAATTGCGATCAATTTGGGGTTACAATAATGCTCCAAAAGAGTCAACTGTAAAGCGATTAATGGAAAAATTTGCTGAAACGGGGTCTACAACTTATGTAAAGATAACAAGGCACCTTCGACCAGGTCGATCGACCGAACATATCGCAGCAGTACGTGATGATGTCGCTCAAACTCCATCCACCTCAATTCGATACAGAGCTCAGCAAATTGGTGTTTCCAAATCCACTATGCAGCGAATTTTGACGAAAGATTTGCATCTTCATGCATAAAAAGTACAATTGACTCAGGAACTGAAGCCAGCTGACCATGCATAGCGAAGGGAGTTCGTTAATTGGGTATTGGAGAGACAACATGAAAATGCCGATTTTGCCAATAATATCATCTTTAGTGACGAGGCCCATTTCCATCTTGATGGTTTCGTCAATAGGCGGAATTGTCGCATTTGGGGCGAGGAAAATCCTCGAGTGATTCACGAGAAGCAAAGGCATCCTCAACGTGTCACTGTGTGGTGTGGATTTTGGGCTGGAGGAATCATTGGACCTTTTGGACGCTGCATTAATGAAATACTGCAGCATTTCATTAAAAGATCGCGTATGTGCCAGCAAATCCGCTGCGGCCATCTGGCCGATGTGTTATTCCACACATAACCTCGTCCTGTCTACTTTACGATAAAATAAATAATACACGATTTTTTTTTTAAATATCTGTGTTTTATTTCAAATTTAAATCTTCCGTTCTTGTTGGGACACGTTTTAGATACTTAAATAGAACGAAGATATTTTAATGAAGTGTAAGTACTCAATTCAACACAAGAATCTATCTAATTCATGAGTGTCCTTTCAGCAAAGGTAGTCTTTCCTTAGTGAACTGTCATTTAACCTCCTCAACTATTGGTAGGATAAAGTAATTCGGTTCGTTTTCTAGAGATTTCATTACCTACAAGTTATCGCTGAACCAGTTCATTGCAAATGTGTGACATTTGTCAGCAATTATTTTTGTACGTCAGCTTCTTTAGACGACAACATTGTTTTTTCCCCTTTGAAAATGTCCGGATTTGTCCTAAATAAACAGCATTTGCAGGAAGTTTTGGTTTTCTTTTTTTATTGGAAGAAAGGTGCAGCCGCATCCCATTGAATGCTTGTAGAAGTTTATGGTGAATCTGCTTCGATCGATAAATCATGCAGAGAGTGAATGCGACGCTTCAAAATTGATTGGAAAGACAAAGGACGTCTTGGCCAGCCCAAAAAGTGGAGGCTTTCCCGGCTCAAGATCTGTGGCAAAGGCAAACTGAAGACGCAGAATCAATCAAAAGTGACGCAACAAACAATTTCCGTTCGGTAAAAGAAATTTGGAATTATTCAAAACCTCGCGGAATTGAAACCGGGAGATGTTGAACACAATTGATGGGAAACGTTGTAAACTACAAGTAACGCGTTCCAACCGGCCAGAAATGACCGAAAGGCATGACGAAATGCTTTTGCAACACAATATCGTTTGGCCCCACTTGGCGTTGCAGTCGAAAACTACCTGGAAACGCTAAGATGGAAGGTCTTACCCCACCCGCCGTATTCTTCAAACCTTGCTCCTTCCAACTACTGACCTTTTCAACGGATTCACAGCGACTTGGGTGGTTACCGGTTCGGGTGTTTTGAGAGGACTCATTTTTTCGAAATGGTATTCAAAAATCAACAGAGAGATGGTAGTCGCTTCCGACAGACAATACCTTGAGTGATATATTTTTTACGGTGTGCACAATAAAAAAATATTTTGAACACAGAAAACGGACTGAATTAATTTGTACTCCCAAGACATTCCTATCCACAATATGGAAACAACCTGTGAGTTTATAGGATTATGATCTTTTTAATAACCAAGCCTTGTTGGAAAATAATTCAATTGGATCCTGTGGTCCTCCTCTTTGGAGTGCAGTGTGACTATTTGCCAATGAAACGACTTAAGGATCCACTTTGTCAAAATGAAACACCTCCTCAAGTGTTTGCCTATGCCGACATTGAATTAGACAGACTTTTTGAATCTAAATATTGACGTTTTCATAAACAAAGTTTGCTTGGGTCCACAAACAAGAAGCTGCCTTATTCGTAAACAAAACACCGAATAATGTAAACAACAAAAAAAACAAATGAAAAAAATTACCAAACAAAATTTCGGAGAGACAACTTATAAACTTCCCCTAGAATTCCTCCCACCCCTCACGACAAATCGCTCCAATCCCCTTAGCTCAACAATGGGGTAAACACTGTACTTAATCATATTTCGAATCGATGCACTTAACTTCTGATCCTCGAGAACTGAAGAAATTACGATACGTAAATGGAGAGGACTCGGGGAACTTCTTTTCGCTCACCCCATGCTTTGTAAACTGCTTTTCGCAAAAGTTAAGAGCACATCCTTGTACAAGTTTCCGCTCGCATCCGGCGCACTGCAGCCGTGTGTGCGGATGTGGGTATGCGAGATGGACAAACTTCAGCGAGACAAACAAACCGATGAGAGGATACCAGAACTCGTTGTAAACTATCCTTGATAAGAGACAGAGAGCCCTTCAGCTAACTTACTTTGGATCAAGTCCTTGCACTTCACTGGTGCTTCTCTATCCCCGCCTTCATACCCTCTCACACTTTGCAAGGCAATCGAATAAATTGGCAGCGCTTCGATGGCTATTACAGTCTCCCTCCCTCTTCCAACCACCCCCCCCCGGAATGGAAAATCCGTTCGCATTTCATTCCACCGCACAGGTATGTTGTAGAAAATGTGTTTCATATTCAAATATTGAAATACCCGTACCGGAGGTCAGACAAAGACTAACATTTATCGGCTTCCCCGGCAGGCCACCACATCGACGGCTCGTCCTTGAGGAGATAGGAACACCGCCGCCGCCGCCACCACCGTTGTCTGTCTGGGGGTGCTCGCTGAATCGACTGAGAGTTTCGTTTTAATTGAAATTGCAAGGATTTTGATTCGAATTCCATTGAACGAGTGCACCAGACTATCGCTGGCAAGTTTTCAGTTTGCCAGTCAGTTCAACAAGGGGGCGTCCATCATCATCATCATCACCGTCGTCCCAGACAACCCCCGTGTAATAGAATCAGTGCGAGTTTCGAATTTGATTCTAATTTGATTTCCAGTCAGGGGCTAGACTGCGGCCACGGCAGGCGGATGCACAAGCAGACAAGATTAATCGGCTCAAAGTCGCCCCCCAGCCCTGGTGCGGTATCCCTGCTCATAATTGGCCCGACCGAGGGGGAATGTCTGAGTCCCTGGGTTGGAATCATTTTTTTTTTTGTTAATAATCCGATGGAAGCTGGGTAATTGTTTCCAGGATCAAAGGAAATCAATATCCATGTTGCAGTGGTCCTTTGAGGGAGACATTTGCATGGGCAGCGTGCCCATCCGAATTCGAAATGAAATGATTGGGCATTACAAGCGATCTCCTGCGGAGGACTCTGTCTGTCTGCGCAAACACAAGCCAAATCGAAAATTGAATTTTTTGTCACTCTGACATGGTTTCAATTATTCTTCCGCTCCTCGGACGTTCTTAAGAACCAGTCTGTGCGGCGGTTAATCCCCGCCAGGAATGACACAATATGCGGTGGGTGGGCAAGTTAATCTACTTTTTGCAAAGCAACCACCCACCCTCCGCAGGAGCAGAAGGTCCTTGCACAATGTAAACTTAAATGATATCACATCCCAAAACGGATTACACAGGAAATTGAGTCATCCTTGGACTGCCGTTCGACGGAAGGACCAAGTCATTGTTCTACATTATACGGTCCGGATACAGTCTTTGGGGGAGGGAAACAACAGAACTCCCCACACGGAAGTGAATGCAAGCTAGAGCGCCAGGACGTAGAAGAAGGGAAGAGACTTCATTCTCTTGCGGTCATTCTGTCCGGGGAATGATGGCTGAGGGTATGGTCAGCTTGTGCAGGAGGAACTGGATGATGCTGCCACTAGGTGACTTGGTGTAAAATTTTTTCTGACTGGTTCGATGGACCGGACACTATTATGGGTTGTGTTCCGGGTTGGCGAAAGTTGGCGTGGCGTTCGAAGTTCCCGTTAACATCTTAAAGATACATGCTGAATTTTGAAGAGTGTCATCAACTGAATTGATGATCGCACAGGATGTTGCTTCGTCATAGAAAACATAAGTGACTTTAATGATTTGAGTACGTGGTGGAAGTGGAGAGGGGTGAGAGCATTTCAAATGTATAGGATTTTGCTTGAAGTTGAGTTTGTTGTGAAATTGAAAGTCAGTTAGAGCAGAAATTGGGCGAGTTTTTACCTTTTCTGGGTCTACAAACATTTGGCAACTTTCGTTCTTTGTGTGTTCACTACTTCAGGATGGACGTTCAAGTTGAGGAATTGAAATGAGGACTTTCGGCGCATAAGCCATTTATCAGCTACACCACAGTGACAACAAGCTTACAACTTAGTCTATAGTTTTGATCATAGCTTGTAGGATAAGCAGATTTGGAACGACGTGTTGGGAAAACATTTTCCAGATTGACAAACATGTTCATTTGGCACAGATAAATGTTCTCAGATATATGAACGAAAAGTAACAGAAAGATTCAGATATTTATTGATACTTGCTTATAAAGGGTTATTCTTTGTGAGGTTTGATTTACAATGCATAATTGGAGACATTTATTTGAGAGCGAATTCAAAACTGTTATTATTGGCTTAAAGACCCATTGGTGGCATTTACTTTGCTGGAAGGCCGGCAGAGTAAATGCCACCGGCCTTCCAGCAAAGTAAATGCCACCAACGGCCACCAATTGGCCATGACTACATCTAAGGTTGCCCATTCTGAGGCGGCCCATTTGGAAGGTCCAATGTTTGGTCACTTGTTCAGTGATAGCGACTGCTGTGGCGCGGAAAACACGACCAATATCAGCCTCCAAAGCGTCAATCATAGCTGGCTTATTCCTGAGAACCTACAACTTTACACATCTCCAGAGAAAATAGTCGAAAGGTGTGATAACAAGAGATTACTGTAACAAAACGTGAAAGAAAGGGATCACCAAAATGATTTTTTTCCAGTGAATTTTTTCACGCGATATGTGGTTCGTTTCGCAGTCCTGTCGAAAACAGAACTCCCCCAGACAAACCGCAAATAGTCCGTTGATACGGCCAAGCTACTACGAACGACGGCGAATCGATTCGTCACTGTCTTTGCGTACACTCTTAGCTACTGCTGTAGTTTCTTCACTACGTACTGGATATGGTCTAACCGGTCGAGTATCATCTATTAACGCAAGACTCTGACTAAAATTTTCGAATGGTTTTGATAATAGTGATTCTAGAAGATTGATTATGCGCACTGTACGAGTATGTTTTTCGAATCCCACAAAAAACATTTCGCTTAGAGCATTGATTTTGGTAACACAGCTGAGTAATGTTGTGGTGTGAGTCTCTTCATTATGACTTGCCAAACGATAGTGAACAAAAATGACAAAGTAGTTTGATAGTAGTTACGGGAGATCTGTCAAAAAGAGTCTATTGAAAATTAAACCACACTATGAACTGCCCTTTATATGAACATTTATTAGCCCCTTACAAGAGAGGATTCGCAATTTGAAGAGCCAGCCGATTTTTTTTTGACAGAAACAAATGAAATGAGCTGCAGTATGGTGCTAGGATGTGTGTCATTTTGCAAATTTAAAGTATTAAGTCGGTGGGTAGGTGGAGAGGAGTCCTACGCAGAGCCATTGTGTTCCCAAAGCAGCGTTCTGTGGGATGAATCGGTTACAACCATTTAGAGCCGATTAGGAAGTTTAACAAATCAGTGGGATAGGTGTTGTTGAGGTCGAACGGAAGTAGTTGTGGAGGGGCGCAACTATCGTGCAGGAGTAAAGCAGATGGAGGTCGGATTGGGTTCCTCCTCCGTCCCACAGCTTCAGCAGGATTATTCGAGTGAACACCCAGCCTACTCGCGTGCTTGCCGATCACACATCTACCTGTTATATCTTTTGCAATTAGACTTATGTCAGATCTTGCCGGTAATAGAAGTAGCCTAGAGCGTTTATTGTCGAAAGAGAGATTTATTTTTAAACGCGGCATAGCTGAACCATCTTGTGTTGAGGGAGTAAGTCGCGTCCATGTGTAGTTTTAACTTACAACTGACGAAAGGTATACTAAGGCGTTTGTGCTCTTGAAATAAGGTAAGTGCTCACTTATTTTTTTAATTTTTTTTCCTTATGTTTTTCACCGTCCAAGATGACGAGAGGTGCGCCAAGTTTTGATAAACGCATACATTGCGTCGGCAATGCGGACGTAGTTTGTACCACATTCGAACGCCACCAGGCACTCAATGTGGATACCCGACCGTCAAGTTGTGTTCAATTAAGAATAAAACAAAAGGGTCCACTGGAACTGATCGAATTAGCCTCCTCAATGTTGTGAGAAGGCATTTCAATTGTTTATGAAAAGCTTCTCAAATCACGCCGTTCGGTGTCGACAAGAAACTGTAGGTCCCTTCTACTCGTAAGAGAACAGTAGCACGCGTAACACGAGTAGTTGTTGTAGAAGCTAGGCCCTGGTCCCTTGAGCGCTGTAGTGCCACTCAATCATCATCATCAATCATATGTGTTGAGTCGTGCTATAACTTCATTTTCATATTTTCTTCCTGCTGTCTCGACCATTCCTTTTCAGGTGGTTTTTACTGCTTGAGCTGCTACATCATTCCAACTCTCGTTTTTAGGTCACTGACAGCCAAAGGAGCACTTTTCCATTTTCCTTGGCCGAGCAGATCTTGTTTTTTTTTTGTCCAATAATTATTGAATAGAGGAACGTGGACTTTTAACAGTATTCACTGATTCTCTCAGAGACTTTTCATCATTTCACAGAGTTCGTGTATTTTTGGATCCTATTTTGTCTCCTTCGGAAAAATGTAATAATTACTCGTTAGTTTAAAGACTGAATGCTTTTATCTCACCAAGAAACAGATCAACCCCGGAACTTGCACACCTACAATGCTAATTGAACAAAACATCTCGAGAAGGGATTGCTCTTATAACGGTATTTAATGCTTGCGGAATGTTTGCGGAAGAGGTACAGAAAATATGTCGTTCCCGTGTTATTACTTAAGCGTTTTTACCAAAAATTCTTCACTTTCTTACCAAAAAAAATATTCTTCTGCACTTTTTAAAAAAATTTAAATTGAAAACGGAACAATTGCAAAAAAAAAATTAGCAACAAATGTGCACTAAGCACCGTCTATTTCCCTTGAAAACAATTAAGCAAAAACCGCCGAATAATATTAACCAAAAAATTGTAGCTTATAGAGGTCCGTTACAGAGGGGTGTCTCTAACCTAGACATCCCTCAACAATGGACAATCTAGGAACTTTGGCCATTGTCCGCTTTCAAGAAGTTTCACTGTACTTACACATTTGTTGAACAAATTTTGCTGTTTTCCATTCACAAACATCAAACTTAATTGTTTTTTTTTGTCATAAAAACCATTTATTTAACGTTATGCTCTACAATTAATCGTGTTTAACGGTACTTTCACATTATTTCATATTTCTCGTAATAATATCACATTTTCGTAATTTATCCTTATGCCTACAAAGAGTACAATACGCATGTCCTTACGTGACTAGTCAACCTATTAACTGTGAAGGAATTTAATCACAAATCAAAAGTAAAAACTCAAAATCGCGAAAACATTGTAGGTCATTCGCTTTGCGTACCCCGCCCTAAGGCGGACGGTGGTCCGGCCAAGTGGTTGTCATTTCTGGTTTTGAACATCCGCAGACGGAGGCTTTTGTAAAGCCTCTGTGGCGCGGCGGCTCCCTAGAGTCTAGCTGTACGTATTTCTGAAAGTTGAGTTCCTTTACGTTTGAGGTAACGAGTATGTCCTGAGTATTTGTGTCTCATTCCGGTGATACGTCCATTTGTCGTCTCGGCCATCTGCGTGGGGCGGCAGTGCATGCAAAGTGTTGTGCAAATGTGACGGGAGGCGGCGGCGGCGGCGGCAGCGGGCGTGTTCGGTCTGTGTGTTTGGTGTCTTCTCAGCCCAGGTGTGAGTGTGTGAGTGCATCTCTTCGTTGGGACCTTGTGCACTTCACCGGGAGTTGCCTTCATTTGTTCTCCATGTTCTTGGCGCGAAGGTACTTCAGCAGCATCTGCAGGGAGTCGTAGGTATCGAAGTCGTCGAGGTTGCGTCGGGACGAGGTCATGTTTGTCGGCCTGGGCATGGCCAGCGGGACGGGCAGAAGTTCGGGCATCACGGAATGATGAGTGATCAACGCTCGCAGGGAGGTGAACTCTTTTCGGAAGCCCTAGCGAAACATGATGTCAGTCAACAGCTGGGTCTATCAGTGATAAAAATGGGGTGGGGGGGGGGGGGGCACTTACCTTGATTTTGTATCCCCTCGCCGACCTTATGATTATGTAGTTCGCCACCTTTGGTCCGGGAGGCGATGGAACTCGCAGTGTCAGCGCGTAGCAGCCCGGTTTTGAGCTGCTCTTGCGCACAAGGAAGGCACCAGGACTCTCGCTCGAGAGGATCTCCAAGGCAATATCACGGGATATGCCCGCCTGAAACCAGGGGGCATCCTTCAACTCCCCCTCCTCAGCGTCGACCTCCGGCTGAGGGTTGTTGTGATGATATGAGTTCATGCGCATCCGTTGGGGGAAGATTTTCGGACTTGAATTCGCTGCAAAAGGAAACCATCTCATTATCTCCGCACTGTAAGGATACTCCCGAGGGGCTAAAACTTACCACTGCTTGTCTCACGGAGGTAGCGCTTTTTCAAGGCAAACTCGCTGTTGTCGTTAAGGTTGAGGGCGTCCATCATAGGGATCGCTGTGAGGGACTGTCGACATGAGTCGCCGAACTTACTGGAGATGTACTTTTCCGGTTCAAACGCCTCGTCATTGATGTAGCCGTTCGACAACATTGTCGAGCTGGTTCTATGCTTCAGGTTTGACGTTGTGCTGTGATTGACCAGCGGACGACTGTCTTCGTGCGATCTGAGTAGCCCCATTGTCAAACGCTTTACCTTTAAGATGGAAAAAATATACGTAAGCAATGTCAAGGTTGAAAAGGACTATTTCGTGACTCGGCACGTTATGGATTTAATTTGTGTAACCTTATGCACAAATGCTTTTTAGGAGACCAAATCTAGTGGCAAAACATTTTGGAGGGATGGATGCCTGACTGCGAAAAAGGCATAAATCCGTTGAAGAAATATCAGAAGGGTTTAAGTGAATGAAAAAGAACTTTGAATCCGTAGCAAATTTCGCACTGTTACGTGTGAGATGTGAAGTCTAGAGCTATCGTGCAATAGAATCGGACAATGCGTGTTTGCCAACGCAGCATAGTGAAGTCAGAAATCAGTCAGAACCCAGTCGTTGATTGAAAATGATTTATTTAGTCTTTACACTCTCATTCATGGTAGGTTTTAATTTTCCTAACGCCCTTTTCGTCGCAGAACGTAAAGGCGACAACATATACATGCCTTAGCACAGGGTACCCATGGGGTGGACATGAGATTTTGGTAAAGCAATGGGAGATAATGCCCAGATATAGTCGAAAGCTTTAAGATCATCCAAAATTTCGGCGTTAAGTGAAGAGTAACAGGACTAAAGAAATTATTTCAACAAACAGGCGCTTAAGAAAGGGAAACACTTCAGTTACTTCAATTTATATGTGCAATTAAGTGACATTGCGTGACGCAGTGTTACCCTGAGAAGTCTTTTCTTCACGGCATTAGATATGCCTGAGCCTCTGAAGCCCTTAGTCTTTTTTGGTCCAAGAAGATTCGTCATGCGACACGCGTCTAGTCATGCGTCTTTAAATACAATGCTTGAGATGGCTAGGCCATGTAGAGCGTATGTACCCCACTGTTATGGGCCGACTAGTCTTCAAATCCGAGCCATTGGGACAACATCACAGAGGACGACCTTGAATAAGGTGGCGCACACAAGTGGAGAGGGACCTCAACCAACTTGGAGTGTGCATCTGGCAAGAGATCGTGCTAGCTGGAGAGAGCATGTTGGTAAAGGTCCAGGTCCACTCCAGACTGTAGAGCCCGTTAAAGAAGAAGAATCCTCTTTCTCCAAGAAAATTGCAGCCCATAAGGCAATCAGGTTCAGATTTATGGGAGTGTAGCCTGAATTTAGACGCGATTACTACAGAATCTTGAGACAGTTCATCTTCCTTTCAAGAAATGCCGATCTTTGCATTCCACAAATCAACTTTTGGGAGAAAATTCTGAAGCAGAATACCGGAAAGGTTAGACTGGGAGGTCGCTGGAGTGTCAACTCTGTACATTTACATAAAGACGAGCATTGTTATCGGAATTCACCTCCAGAGACATAAGCTTACGTCTTTGTATCGATTTATCCTCATATTGTGGCAAATTTTAGGCAGAAATTATAGCAATCAGAGAGGCACTGTCATGACTGTAGAACAGTGCTTACCTTAAAGAAATATAATCATCTGTCCCTACAGTCCAAGTGCAATCAGACTTCGAGCCCAAACTTCTATTCAAATGCCTTCCCCAAGAACCACCTACTCTTAATGAGATGGCGTGCCGCGACATAGTAAGATCCAGGAAATTGCAAGGCCGATGAGCTTGCCAGCCGTGGTACCAAATCCTTCAACTCTTCCTTCATCACTGCAGTCAAGAGCCCACTTAGAACACTCACCAAACAATAACCTCAGAGCCCCACTTGTGTTATAAATATTGCAATTTGGCGGTAGCTCATGGTCACACGTTTTCTCTACCCGGTCAACTCAGACAAAGTGACAAAGCGTGCTTAAGAACCAAAAATGTTGTTAAAGCTGGACACGGCTTTATGCTTCCAGTCTCAACATCCCTCACAATGACTTCTACAGGAGCTACAGAGACGAGCAAGATGTTGAAACCTCATCCTCTGTGACTGTCCAGGGCAGGTAAAAAGGAGAATATAAACCCCTACTGAAGGAGTTCTTTGGCAACACCTAAACAGCGCCATAGGTAGTTCACGCTATATTTAAGTAAAGTATGTAAGATTCTCCTCTCGGTGTCAGACGTAACGCCCAAATGTTGTGGTTGGTCACTGACAAGCCCCCGTCCTAACCTAACTTACGTGGTTAGAGTGGGCGTGCTTACTGAAAGACGTCCTTATAACTGAATGAATGGTATGATCCCTTCACTTATTTCTTTCCAGTTTAGAGACTCAACTGACAATTTTCACAAAAATTCTTAAAACGCCAGAATACATTTAACTTGGGCAACAGATTCGAGGACGAACTCAGCGCAGTATCCCTATAAATGAGCTGCTGACACCCATTTCTCAAGAGTCTAGTTAATAAAAATCTAGGCTTAGAGCAGATGAGGACAAATATCATAAAATACAAATTTAAGACGCCCTTAACTCCGCCTTCATATTTTAGTGTCAAAGTTTAACTTTTCAAAATGAACAAACTTAAGTACGAAAGAGAGTCGCCTCTCCACCTTCATCTGCGGATTATGTCGCCTCCGACTCTAGATTGAAGGAAGTCACCTTAAAGTCTGCAAAAGTGAAACAGAAATACACGTTCCCCCCACCACCTTCGCCGCTGCGTAGATGACATGAGCCCTACGAAGCCCAGATCCACCTACCCGTCAATCTATTTGCGTCTAAATTAAGATTCACAATTAGAGTTAACTTCGGCGATTACCGAGTTAATAGCACTAGCGTGGTTGGCACATTCCTGCTGATTGCGCACAGCTGCGCTGAAGGAAGACGTTAGCAGCGGCAGCAACTACGCGAAATGACAATGACGACAAAGGCAGCCTCGCTCTCAGTTTTATTGGCGCGCATTTATCTCTTCTCCGTTCTTTACGATTTCTTAATTGTTGCGATAAAAACGAAACCGACTAACAAGCCCTAACCCACATCCACCCAAGGACTCCGGTTATTAATGGATGACAGTGGCTGACGTTCATATTTAACGTCAACTGAAACGCGCGCCCATAAAGCCGGCACTCATACGTCCGCCCGCTGAGACGTGGGCGATAAATCCCGGCAAAGGGATATTAGCATACGCCCACCCACGACGCATTCGAATGGCATCTCTCCGTTTTTTTTGCAAGTTCCCACCGCCTCCTTCTGACAACGACGTTCATAACAAAGGGTATCATATGTACTTTAATGACACCACACCACCACCAACGCAGTGTCGCGCGATGCGTGCCCCAGCCCAATCCTCGCAGCCGCAAAAAACGAAGACAATCAGCTCCTTTAATGGCCACTATAAATCGTATCCTGAACCAAGGCTTTCCCACCCGAGGGGGCGGAGTGTTTTGTCAATAAATCAATTTCGATGGAGTCAGCGGGATGGCTGGTGCGGGTGGGCAGAATTGCTGCGCGCGTCACCACCCATTGCTCGTGCGAGGACGAATTAATTAAAAATATGCTAAACGGTTGACAGAGCTTCAACGGCGACAACGGTGGCCGGGGAAACGGGTTAATGGCTGGGTGGTGGTGGTGGTTTACCCGCATCAGCCGCCGGCTCCCGGTGTCCCACTCCAGGCAGTATTGATCCGAGCGTCGGCAGCGGCAGATTGTTGTTATTGCCCTGGGAGCAGACTGCTCCACATGATACAGTGCTTTGTCGTCGTATGTCATCGGGAGTCACTCGCTTTGCATGCAAATGGCCCGGTGATTAGGTCTAGTCCGAGGCGGAGGCGCACAAAGTGAATTTAATCGTTCCGAACGGGTGCCCAGCCGGTCCTGTCGATCCTGACGAGTTGATATTTCCATAAACGAAAACGCTCTGCTTCTCGTGCATAAATTATTGCTTCCGGTGCCTGAGTGCCGGGCTCTGGAACGCTGCCTCGTGGGGCGGATGCTTCATTAAATTTTGAAAATATTCGCATTCGCCTGGTGAGCCTTTCGAGCTCTGCGAACGCAATCCCCTTGGAACAGATGTTTGTGTTTTTTTTTTTTTTCATCTGTTGGCGTCTGTTAAATGTTTTCTATTTCCCGGATATGCGAGTCTGCTGCTCCGGCTCCTCCTCGAGGAGGAATGAAGCAATAAAAGACGGATGTGGGACACAGCGCACAGCCGGTAGACACGGAAATGAATTCAATTTGAATTGATTGTGGCCCCCATCGGGCCATGATGGGGTGGGTGCGCGGGTTGCTGGTGGGGAGATGCTCCCTGAGAGCCGGAATTGGGGTGGAAATATACTTAATCATCAAACAGGAGAAGAAATCCTTTAATGTGACATATTATGCGCATAACTCGGAGCACAGCCGAGGGAGATGTTAAATTCAAATTAGATTAAGGGATGAATACCGGCGGGGGCGCTGACATATGTGACTCAATGCGAAGTCGAAACGGGACTGTAGATGTAGGAATTGTACAATTTAACAATTTAAGGTTTCTTGACTTTCATGTTTGATGTGTCAGTAGCTGCTCTAAAGCAAATGAATCTAGAGGGGGATTGGGTATTTCGGGGAAATAGAAAACATCAACTACAACCCATAGGTTCGATAAATGTGCGCAGTGGAAGATGAAAAGATCATTTCTTGGGAGAGGGGATGTGGAGTTGGATAAATTTACTTCACCAGCAACTTTAAAAAGTATGAGTGTGGCGGAGAATATATGTTTGCAAAAGTAAAAGAAGACAACACACCTACCCACAGGGCCTGCATTGTTTCCCCAACGCTTCAACGTCCAAACCTTCAGCTGAGGATATCCCGATCAATCCATAGACACCCTGGCCAAACTGCGGCAGCTTTTAATTTAAAAAATGACAAATGCCCTTTACACTTGAACCTTGCCGACTGAATCTGTACTAAACTCTCCTCAAATTCCAACCTGCCATTGATGAGGTGGATTATGCTACACATCTGACAAAGAACCATTTGCTTGCTGCGGGAATGCAAGCATATTTATAGGCGCGAGGCATACCGAATCTAGCGCACTACCTAGTCGCGAAGGAACAGAAAGAAAAGAAGAATGAAGTGCGAAATTCTTAACAGAAACTTAAGTTCAGCTTGTTCTAAGTTGGTTTCTATACTTAAAAAAAAATGGGCTAGGGAAGGCTACTCTGGCACGGCTGACAATGTCATCGCTTCCTTTGTTATTTATTTTCGATAGTTCTACGTTTCAAAGACTCCAATGCATAGATTAAGAAGAAGAAGACGTAATGACTTAGACTCATTTTATCTTCAAGTATCAACATTGCATAGGTGGTCTTATCCGCCAATACACAAACATATACCTCTATCCAGGATATGATATACACCCACAGTGCACATGCACAAAGACATGTTAAAGGATTAAGTGCTCCCCGATGTATAAGCGCATGGTCTCTGTGTGTTCTAGTTGCAACTAGATGGCACTACGAGCCAAACAGATCGTCAAACAATTGAGAAATAATTTTTGAGAGCACCTAATTTCACGTTTTGCTACCGTTAATTGACTGCCTAGATCGATTTGGTCCACATCACATATTTAGACTTAAGTTTAAAAATAGAACAGCTACGATTGACACTATGGACGCTGGTCCACAAAGGACCACGGCTTTGCTTCTACAGCAACTACTCGTTCTCTCACAAATAGAGGGGACCTAAAGTTTTTTGCTGAGTCCGAACGGCGAGATTTGAGAAGCTTTTCATAGACAATTGATACTCTGTGAGTGTTGTCAGCAAATCGAAAGATTTGGTGACGTGAAAAAAATGGGAGGTGTCCCATCTGGGAATCGAATCTAGACCTTTAGCGTGAGAGTCGACGTACTTACCCACTCCGCCACGCAACCAAATCCTGTTCGCATTTTCCACGAGATACCAGTCACTATGCTCGAACAAGTCGCTCAAAATTTAACTTTCCGAATAGACCATCCCAGACGTTATCACAGATATCCTTTACAAGATATCATTTCAGAAAAATAAACGCCATGAATACTTCTTCTAATAAATAATAACAATCTTATGTTCACTTTTAAATTTAGATGTTTTATTTTACATAATAAATCAAACCTCACGATGAATCAGACTTTATAAGGTCCGGAGTGCTCGTTGAACGTTGTCGTCAAAAAGATATGTTTACTGATTTTGTACACGTATGTACATCGGCGAAAATAATTTGAGCTTTTTCGAGCACTGGAAGTTATTACGTACTTATTGAACTATTTTGGTGAAGCCTAAAATTGTATTTGAACTTCTTATATACCTCTGAATGACCCCATATACTTAGTTATGATGCTTGAAAATTTATCGATTCGTAAAATTGATCTCCTCTTCAAATTTCAACCAAGTCGCTTTGCTAGTTAGGAGATATGGAAAGTATGCCAAACGGTCGCAGCGAAATTATAAACTTTCATTTACATATATAAACGGAACCTTAAAATGCAAATTTAAAATATCTGAACGGGAATGGACAGTGAAGTATTTTTTCTTATAGTGGGATATATGCAACGAGATTGTAAAAGGAATCTTGAAACTGAAATACTGAAAGTGTGAACTTTTCAATCACCCCTATTCCGGCAGTCGTTTAGTGACATGTCACTTAATGAGTGTGAGAAATCGGTATTCCCATAGTCATTTAAGAATTCATAAAATGACACTAGTCAGTTTGCTCCTGTCAGCTCTTGTGGAACGCATTTACCACTCGACATGTCTCATTTTTTGGTATTCCCGGAGTCACTTATCGACAGGAAAAGTGACAAAAACAGTCGATTTGAAATTAGTACACGACATAAAACTAAAATGTCTAAAGAGTAAGTTTCTTTTGTTTTTTTCTTATTTTTGTGTTTCTTGATATATATTTGCTTATTATTTATGATTTCCAAAGGTTAAAGGTATCAACACCATCTCAATTCATGGAAGAGAACGTGACTCTTGCCAAAAATTTCAAAAGAGGCGTTACTCAAAGTGAGGATATAAGAATTGGCTTATAGTAGGTTGCGGCAATATTAAACAGTTTAGGACCACCTGTGCGTCATGAGAAGAATAGCACAAGGTATGTGCAATTGACTATACATATGTATATGTACATACGAAAATTTAAATTATTTGTTTTGAAATACTTTATAGGTTTGGTTCGATTTAAAGTCAAAATTTAAAAAAAAATTGACGCACAACAAAAGGGAATCTGAGGCAACCGGAGGAGCACCCTTTAAACAAACATTTGAACGGAGCTGGACGAAACGGTGGCCAAACTTCTATCAATGCATGAGACAGTGTACCCACCTGGAAGAGTTTTCGCCTTTAAAGAAACTCATCAACGTGGAGTCAACAATGCATTATTAGACAATCCGTCTACATCTACATCTAAAAACAGAGCTATACTGTCCATGTTTTCAAATAAAACACTTAAAGATTATTTAAAAGTTAGCTACGAGTAGATTAGGTCTACATTACCGTTTTATTTTGAGATTGAATCGAGTCTAAGCTGCTGAAGGGCGCGGTGTTTTCAAACCTGTCAAAGATGTGGCGATAACCTTAATGGGCACACACCTATAAACGAACTAAGGAGTAGAACCTCGGTCATAAGGAAGGACTAAATTTTTATGAAAACAATTTCCGTTGCATTCTAAAACCGCCCCTCAGCCGAAATTTACTGTCACTCATTTGTGTGTCCTTGTCCACTAAGTGTTTTTTCTTCTTGAGCCAAGAAGACCCACAATAGGTCAGTTCTTAATGGGAAAAGGTAGAGTTCCGAAATCCTTAATTCTGAAATGCCCAAAATCTATGAGCTCTTAACAAATTTGACAAAAAAAAAATTATATGCCTAAAGCTTGCATGGTCTGAGTTCAGGACCCACTTTCAGGCCTATAACCACCCCAAGGATGGGGCTGCGGGGAGATACCATACTTTCTATATCTAATTTGTGAAATATATGTTTTGGGAGTCCGTTTTCGGGAATTCCGAATTTTCCGGATTTTGAATTATCATAAATTTGGCCTTTTGTGAGTTTGGGTCTTTTTGGAGTTTTCAGTATTTCCGGAGTTGGGCATTCTAGGATTTTGAATTTTAGGATTTTGTGCCTCTATTTAGAGAATTCTAAATATTACCAAAAACTGATCACAGACGCCTACCCCGCATGGCTTTTGATCTGATGGCCAGCATATTGCAGCTAGCGACGACGAGGTGCAGGGTGATATATCTTTTTACGGATTCCTACCAAACCCGTCGAATTGAGTCTAATGGTTATGTGGAAAACGTTTTTGTTGATTCCGAAATTCGCATACTGTCCTAAACAAATAAGGTAAACAAGCTTTTCTTGATTGCGGTGCCGACATACACGAAGAAGAGGTATCTGCTTAAAGAACGTGCTAACTAGGAAAGCTTGTTGTATACGTTTGTTAACCACTTCTGACTGCGGGGACCGTGAATGTAAACGATATTAACAGTCTTTTCACTATTAAGAGACCAAAGTCAACCCTTACTCATCAAGCAACGGAAAACCGAATGTTTCTCTCTCTCTCCTTCTCTCTGTCTCTTTTAAAGACGTCTGCATGGCAAATCATTTCACATCACAGCGCCCAAATTCAATTTGTAACATCGACCATCTCCCGCCGCAAGTGACAGCCGCGGACATTAAGCGCAGATAACTCCTCCAATCACCCGTGAAATTCACGAAGAACACACCGCCACCCATCAGCAGCGACAAACCAAATCTGCTTCCTTCATAAATCATGACGTTACACTTCATTTGTCGCGTGACACCCTCCACAGTCGCGCAGCACTTAGACACAGATACACAGACCAGAATTCGGATTCAACAAACGAAAAAGTTTCCGTTTTTTTTTCTGGCATCATCCGCGACACATGCCGCCTGCCGTTGGTTGCGCATCACTAATTTCCGCTTCCTGTTTGCCATAGACTCCCCCCCTCTCCCCCTTCTAACAACCAACAGCAACGAATTCCACACAACGCCGTCCTTCTTTCTGCAATCGCTGTCCAAATGAAAATGAAATTCCTTTTTTCACTTTCCTTCTCGTACGGTCTTTGCTCCCAGGCCGCGCGACTGGTGAACGCGTCCCGGCAGAGCATGAAAACGCCTCGAGTGGAGCCGAACTATAAGAGCAATTTTCCTAGTTTCTGTTCAGACAATGCAAGGACATAACTTCTCTGTCGTCGTCGTTCGCCTTTTCAAGGACTCGAATAAAAGATTTAGAATGGCGTGGTATTTTTCTCCCATCTCTCGCCGCCTCCCCTTCCCTCAACCCACCAGAAACTTCTTTTGTGTTGCATCCACATCGGTTTGCCGGTGCTTTTTGTGTCTGTGGCGCTGCCATAATAAATTCCGTTGCAATTCAGTCGACCGCAAACGTCTGGTCATAGCTGGTGAATGGATTTTCGTCCTTCTTTCAATAGGATGGGAGATATTTTGTCCTGCTTATCGGGGATAGTTTTCTGCGGGGAATGGCGGCAGTGCGCCGATTTAGATAATCTCTGCAGACCGATAGGGTGGTCGCTATATTTCTGATAATGACAGCGAATGGGTTTGGACCGGGTTTCAATGATGCAGCAGGAGATGACTTACAACTGATAGCCTAGATTGGATTTGCGGGCTGCGGGCATGTGGGTACGCTGGGGAAAGAAACTATTGTTAGGGGGGATGACCATTTAGTGAACGGCAATCGGATTAGAAGTGGGTGCAAGTCAGCTTTTCTAGGTTGGCGCAGGGGTTTATTGGCCGAAAAATCCATTTATTGGTTCCGGGGAAATATTTTATGCCACAAAAGCATCTATTTGAGATTAATTTGATGGCTTTGTGAAACAAATTTGACTTCATTGTGTGTCGATTCTGTATTGGACCGGCAGCGGCGAAGAAATTAAGGGTGACCCCATTTCGATTTTTTCGGATAGTCGTAACTTTCACTTCAGGACCCAGTGCCAAGGCGACGACGGCGGAATCTAGTTCCCTATCGTAAGTTTCATCAGTGTATGACCCTACCCAGCGCCAGATGACCTCTTCTTTTGTCGCAATTCCTTAATGCCTTGCCGCGGTTTTGTTAACAAAAAAAAATTATTTCATTACGAGATACCGACAAAACACTGCTGTCATCTGTGGTAAGGTCTTCACTTCAGATGCACACCGTGACAGATAGGCACCGAGCGGGAGACCCTGACAAGGTATTCGAACAAGTGCAAAGCTATGTTCAACCGTCATGGCATCCTCTTATCGTAAATATACTCAAACCTCCCCCACACACGCTGACAAAAAGTTTTCACTTTGACTGCCATCAATTTGTCTCTCCAGTTTTTCCCACTAATACGTCTCAAATATTTGCGTATTTGTCTCCTGCCAGTCTGCTTCACAAAGATTAGTCAAAGGATTGGATATACGTGGCCAAGTAAAAATTTGACGATGCTTCCGGAAACTCTTAAATTGGACTTGGACTGTCAACAATTGGACGGGCTTAAGGAGACTATCGTTCATAAGCTCTAGATCAGGATAACCAGAAGATCCGGAAGCTGGGTTGGAATGTCCTTATGGTCTTGTCCAACTATCTATCTTTGCTGGGGGGAAAAATTTACCTCAACAGGGATCTGGTTTGAGACAACTGTGTACAGGCACATCTCCTCCAACTCACAGCTCATCATTTCTATCTAATTTTGAAGCTTGTGGAAGGTATACCATGTTTCAGTCCATCTTGAGAAAATAAACGAATGCTTGAAGGGTTGAGGGCCACAGCGTCATCGTCACTGAAGCCTGAAGACAATACTTTCCTTATTCAAATCCTGTTCTCGAACTACTGATTGTGTTACGTTATGCTACTGCTAAGGATATAATGCAAAATCTGAGAATGAGAGACGTTTCTAGTAGTTGTATTTTTTCATCTGTCATTTACTGTGGTCGTCGTGGCGTACGCAAGTGCCTCACGGGTTCCCAGAAAGAGCACGGGGATTTTTTCCGATTCTCCACAGAATATGCAGAAAAGTTCATCAGATAACTTTAGTTTCCTCACATGCTCCCTAAGTCTGTAGTGACCTGTTGACAAGCACGTTAGGATCCGAAGGTTAAGCGTGCTCTTCTTCGGTTATATTGATCTAGGAGCTTTTTCGATATCTTGAGGACTACGCCAGATTTCTGCCCGGATGATTGTTTCCAGTCACCCGAATTCTTCTCTAAGGATGTGATCTTCTACAGCACAGAATGGTTCAGTACGAATGAAGGATTCTGATGCTTCTCTTCTTGTCACGGATCGGCTATATCATTGCCAACTATCCTCTTTATCATCAAGTATACAGCACAGTTTTCCTCTGTTGTTGCTGCTACTACTCCCTTAGCTTCTGCAGTAATTCCTCCACAAGCTGGGCTTTAATGAGATTTAGAGCCATGATGGATTTGCGACTATCACACTTTACTTTCTCTCAAGATCTTTTTTTAACGCTTCTGGCTACAGCATACGTTTATGATTGGAAGATGCTGGTGCTCTTGCCCCATGGGCTTGTAGAATTTTAATCTTAGTCCAAATACTCCGGGCCCGATTCCTTCATCAGTTTTTGAGCCGTCTATGTACCATTCGTAGTAGATATCCCGCCCATCGTTCCTCACTTTCAGGATCACTATCATCTTGTTTCCAAAGAGACACCTGTATTTCTTCTGTTTTAGCAAGTATAAGGTGGTCAAATATCTCCCTTCCGCGTTTTTCAGTTTTTAGCTTTAGTTCAAATATGCGCCCTTTTGTTCGATAATCTGTTTCCATATAGACGCAACTTCATAACTCAGACAGCCACTTTCCACAAGCCTTTTTTGAGTTTAGCTCACACCACCAAGAGCATTCGCCATGGACAGGAACAGGTGGTAATCATTTGGCACTATGTCCGGGCTATATGGTGGATGCGATAAAACTTCCCATCCGAGCTCCCGTAGCTTCTGACGAGTCATCAACGAAGTGAGTGGTTTGGCGTTGTCCTGGTGGACCACTACACCCTTCCTGTTAACCAATTCTGGACGCTTCTGTTCGGTCGCCTGCTTCAAGCGGTTGTTCGCATTAGACGGCAGAATTAAACGTCTGGCAATATGGGAGTAGCTCATAATAGATGATTCACTTCCAATCCAACCAAACACACACCAAAACCTTCCTGGCCATCAATCCCGGCTTGGCCACTGTTTGGGACGATTCACCGGCCTTCAACCACGACCGTTTTCGCTTGATATTGTCGTATGTGAGGTATTTTTCGTCGCCAGTCACCATCCGCTTCAAAAATGGGTCGAGTTCGTTCCGTGTCATCAGCATACCGCAGGCGTTGATTCTGTCCAGAAGGTTTTTTTGAGTCAAATCATGCGGCACTCAAACATCAACTTTTTTTGTATCCAGCCTTCTGCAGATGGTTTAAAATGGTTTAATGACTAACTCCCATCTTCTGGGCGATGTCACGAGATGCCACATGCCGGTCTAACTTGACGATTTCCATGATTTGATCGGTATTCGTCGTCCAGGGGTTCTGCCGGCTGGCTTATCCATGGTGTCGTTTTCACCGGCTCTGAATCGTCGAAACCATTCCTCCGCGGTTCGAAGTGATAGAGTGTCATCTCCCAAAACACCATCAATCTCACGGAACGTTTCTCTAGCGGATTTGCCTTTAACGAAGGAAAACTTTAAAATAGCGCGAATTTCGGCGTAAGTGAACTCGATGTTTACATGTCTATAACTGTTGAACGCAATAACCAAGCTAATTATTTCGTCGTTTTGTAGGTTATGTCAAGACCTTTCCAATGATGTTGAGTATTGCCAGATACGACCTCTGTAGCGCTTTGTACATAGCCGGAAAATTCAAAAGACAAAACGGAGGAAGGAGGTATTTGGCAATTTTTTACTTGGCGCAGTTTAGCTGCGACGGGGTTAACGTCTCACAGAACTTTTAAGGTTTTGTCTTTTTTCATTTCCCATTTCCTCCTTCTCGTTTTAGATTTGAGCCTGGATAACTTACTACTCCACCATGGTACTTTGTTTCCTCTGAATTCCCCGCCTATTGATAAGCCTATTTCGAACGTTGTTGTGTTATGTTGTGACCTTATGTTGTGGCCTCTACAACGTGTTTCAGTCCTAGGAAGTTAATTAAGGCTTCTTTGATTTTAATTTTCTCCGATTTCCGTTGAAAGAAAACGATTTTTAGATATCCAAGTTCGTCTTCCTAGTCGTCACTTTGTTAACTGAAAAATACCCGACAGCATTCGAAATAAAAATGATGCCTACACTTGCAAATGTTTTCAGAACTCTAGTCAGCTCACAAGTTGTATGTGTGTTCTTCTTCCTGCAACTCGACACTCCTAGCGGTTGCTTGAAACAAAACTTGACACCCGACAGGACCGTCCAACCATTGACAGGAATCCATTAGTTGAATCTGGACATTTTCCCAACCAGTGCGCTCCATTACCCACTCCCCCTCCCAATCCCCATCCATTGATCCCTATCCTGGACACAGTACCGTCACCAAATCAATTAAAGTGAAACCAATCTGTAGACAGCAGTCACCATGACAAATCACCCGCAATAGTCTGCCCACTCTAATTTTCCACGACATCCCATCCGAGGAGAACCCACATTCATCCCCATTAAATTTTCATTGTCGAAATATATTTGCGAAAGTGAAATCCATCAATGGAATTTCTTTTCTGCCCTTAACCCCCCCCCCCCCCCCCGAACCACCCGCCAAGGAACACAATGCCATCCACCTGTCTACTTAGCAATTACATTCTCCGACATTTATCGGCAGCAACTTCCTCGGTCTACCTGGAGTAACGGAGTACGCAGCGCAACAACAACAGCAGCCGAGTCGGGGTGGAGAAAGAAAAACCCCCAAACGTCCCGGTGTCTCGAAAAGTTTTCGGTTCAACGAAACCACTTCAGTTCCATTTTTCGTTGCCACTCACATCCCACCCTCCTCACCGTAGACCAACAGCTGTGTGTATTGTGCCCCATCTCCTTGGATACCCTTGTCTAGGATGTCTATTAAGTTTACATTCCAGCGATTTCCAAATGAAAACAACTGCACTGCCGCCGTCACTGTCAACAGCAACAACAACAACAAAATCACAAAAAAAGGCGACCAAAACTTTCAGGGTACAACGTATTTTTCGGTTCTTAAGCTCAAGCGCGCCCGCCCTTCACCTTGATGGATTGGGTAATGTGACAGGACAACAACGACAAAGACGATGGGGACGGAGATGGTGATGGTAACGGTGACGGTGATGGGGGACGGAGGCATGACGAAAGTTGGGGAGTATTTTCGTTTACGTTAAGTATCATCCCAATTGTCGGCGTGGCATACAATGATGATGCGCCGCCGGGGGACTGTGGCGGGACTCGGAAGTGAGCGGATTAATTATCCCCGGCTGGGTTGATGGCGAAGAAGTGAAAAGTTATGTCGGCGGAAAATATTGACAAACGATACACGCACATGACATACTCCACGGCAGATGATGGATGGGTGCCTGTGTGGCAGCCCGAGAGATTGCTAAAGCCCGCAAAGGATACACGTGCGGTGCGGTAATCCTGCGTGAATTTAATTTTCGTTCAAATTACCAAAAGCGCGCTGGGGGTGAAGACGCAAAAGAGTTTTAATTTGTCGCCCGAACTCCGTTTATGAGTGCGATATCGTGTTGGTTAGCACTGCCGCGTAAGGGAATTTGATGCGTTCCAAATGTTCTCGTAAAAAGTGTTCTCAACTCCAATGCAACCAAAAACATTTAGAGCTCTTCTGTTTACAAGGAAACTCTGGGAGTTGCTTTTCTAGGCGCAGAGACAGGGGGTTTATGTAAAGAAAATTTAACCCCTGAGCTGGGAACTGCTCAGACGTTGAGGTCGCTCAGTTAATGAGTCTCAGACATTTGGGACATTCATCACATCACAAGAAATCATTTGAACACCGCAAAAAGTGGAGGAGGAGTCACAACAACATCTAAGCCCTTATCAATGTGGCAAAGCGGGAAGAATGTGCACGTAGAATGAGGTGAGTTGACAAATGCTGACAAGTTGCAGAAAGCAAGCCAAAACTACAGGGAGAGAGAGAGGGATTCGGAGATTGACGTGACTTAGGGGATTCTGCATTAGTCGCTGGATGGACATGAGCATGAAATAATCTTCAGGTTAAGCCTATAAAAGAGAAGGTGGCCTGACTCAAACAATCAGTCCTAAGAATAGTAGGGGAAGGCTTTTTAAGCATGTATAAATATGAACCTTTAGAAAATTTAGACGTCCTTAGACAGACACATAGATGAGGAACAGAACACATAACTCGTCAACACCGAGACACATGCGGGGTCAATCTGCCAGGACAGACAAATGTGAATTAGGCGGTCGCAAGCGAGATCTACGCAGTGACTGACTCGAACGGGAACAATTTGGTATAATTTCTAAGTTCATGGCAGTGAGGTCAAATCTTGACACATGACAGACAATTTTATTGTTTACAAGATTCTTAAAAAATCTACGTCTCAGTTATTTTCAAAAACTTTTATCTGCGATGGATATCAAACGTGATCGATTGATTGATTTATATTTGGATGGATAACCACAAGTAGCTATCTTGAAAGTCCTCCAGTACCTCAACGTGAATAAATTATTTGTGTTTCGAACCATAGGTCGTTACCGTAACACTGGCAGCATTGAAAAATTCCATAAAGGTGTTCACAAAAAACAAACAGTAACACTGGTAGAAGTGTGAAATCCGAGTCAAAGTGGAAGAAAAAAAACTTGTGGGTTCAGCATATCGTTAAAACAGATACAACACATATTGCAAAATGAGCTTGGACTCAAGCTATTGAAGATCCGAAAAGCACACGATCTGACACCGCAACAGAAAAAAGTTACAGTCGAAAGAGCGAAAGAGTTGCTAGCCCCACATAAAAGCGTAGAGTGGCCGAAATTCATTTCTTCCGATGAATCGACATTTGTTTAGAGAGCAATGTGTGAACAAGCAAAATGACCGAGTTTACTTGTCAGGGAGGTCCTGTGGAAACTATCACCTTCACTGGGCCACCAGAAAACGAGCAGCACCGATGGTGATGGTGTCAGTCATCATAACCGCCAATGGTTGTGTCACGCTCGAATTTGTGGATCGCAGCGTCAAAATTAATGCGACCGCATACCGTCTGTCTTGGAGGCAGTTGGGCAAACAAACATTTCGGCCGGAGACCATAGACATTTAAACAGCTCTCGGAACCGTCTCATAAGGCGGTCGTAAATCAAGATTGGTTAACTAATAATGTTCCACACTTCGTTTCTTTGACACTATGGAGTCTAAATTCTCCGGATGAAAAAATCCTTTGACTTTCTCAGTCTTAAGTCATTTGAAGTTAACTTTAGCCTTAAAAAATACCAAAGTTTGGACCATCTCAAACAAGCACTTCACCGGAAATGGGTCGAAATACCGCAGAGCCACTTGTGTGCGCTGCCTTCTTCAGGTTTATTAAAGCCAAGGGCATACTTCTGAAAACTACAAACACAATTTGAAAATTTGGCACAGTCAAATTTATTAAAAAATAAAATAAATATAACATTTTTAGGATTTGGAGTTAAGGTCAATCACCCTATAGCTGTAAGGACGTATGAAATTGGCGCCTCACAGAAAAGTCTTAAGCATCCGGAAGCTTAACAGTGACACAACAAAATTATATCCATTCTACCCTGTGTGGAGACTAGTTGTAGATGTCATTGTAAAGATACTGACTGTGCGTATACGTATGCTTATGTGAAACGTATTCTAGTTACGAAAACGGGCCTCCCTCTTGATGTTACATTCGAAAGAGAAAGCATCAAACCAAAGAATGGTCAAAAAGGAAACGTTAAGTAGGGAATATCAGAACCAATAATTCTGGCCGGGATGGCATTGATTCTAGTAAAAAAAGTCTCTTTTTGGTTTTTTTCCGTTTGGAGGCGAATAAATCTTTTAACCACCAATGGTTCGACGTTTCTGGTAGTGCCAGATTTTTACTGACTGAAGACACCTTCCGGGGAATCTTTCCATCTGTTCCGTCGAGGGATGGAAGTTAAGACTTATGTCGTGAGGGACGAATTCGAGTTTCGTAATGGGGCATTTCGAAACATAACATTTTGCTATCGTTTTAAATTTCATAAACTGTGCATTATTCGTATTATCTCGTCGTTTTCAATGAGGTTGACATTCAACATGTTTTAAAGTATGTTTTCTGATATTGACCGTTTTTCAAATTTTTGACGCAATAAGGTTTTCTTTCGTTCCAAGCACATTCGAATATGACCAGAATGAATGACGAAGTTCTGGCGACATCAGAAAAGATATTTCAAGTCTTTGGTTGGCGTTACAGTCCATGGTGCACTTGAGTTTGAACCATGAAACCTCTCCAACCAGTACCATCTTTCAACGGCTACCTCTAGTTGTGCACACCAAGTTGTTTGAAGTCCTTATCCACGTCTTTGCACCATTTCGTTCGAGCACGTCCTCTATTACATTGTCCCACTACCTTGAAGTCGAACTTTTCGGGTCAGAAATTAAAAATTGAATTTGCCATGGTTTCGATTTATCCAACAATCAGTTCTGGGGACGCGTCCATTGCTGATGCGTCGGTTCTATACTGCAACTACTTCCAAAATTCTTCCTGTCATTTTCGGTAGACTCGATTTGAGCACGATTGTCGTAAGATCTTCAAGATTCAGATTCTCTTCTAGTTCGCTAGCCGTGAATTTCGTCTAGTCAGTACGCAAAGTATATAGATAACTGGCAACGCATGCTCTTATGATTTGTCGTATTGTAATAGTCAAGTACTTGGATCCAAATATCCCAAAATAATG
Source organism: Eristalinus sepulchralis (assembly GCA_944738645.1). Classification (NCBI taxonomy): domain Eukaryota; kingdom Metazoa; phylum Arthropoda; class Insecta; order Diptera; family Syrphidae; genus Eristalinus; species Eristalinus sepulchralis. The sequence continues at coordinate 29,210,205 of OX122885.1, read as the reverse complement.
TTAAGATACTAAGGACAGAACTATGTTTAATCAGCTGGGACAACCAAATTGGTCAGTACGAGGGAATCACTCAATACTGTGCGAAGTTTGGCATGCATTACCGGAGTCATGAGAATGTGTCCGGCTGTGGTCATTAAATTTTAAATGCTGCCAACTCCCTTGCATTAAATGGCTGCAAAGCGCGAAAAAAAACCCGATGAAAAGAATGTTAAAGAAAGGTATGGGGAAGGACAAATGAATTTAATGCAATTTTCATAACGTCACGATTATTGAAAACTCAATTTCCAAGAATTCAGAGAGGGAGAAAAAGAGACAATTAGATGGAGATTGTGGATCGGTGGCATCATTGGACCATTTGTTATTTGAAATGAGGCTAAGAACAACCATTTTGGTCATGGGTGGACGTTACATGTTATGTGAGATGTTAATTGACTTTCTGAAATAGAAGAAGTGGATTTGGACGAAGTTTGGATCATGAAAGATGACGCGCCTAGCCGGCTGTCTATTTCTACTTATAAGTCTACAATACATGAACAAAAAAAAAATCGTTAATTAGAGACTTGTATTTGTACCACCCTCCAAGGCTACTGAAAATGACCTCTCTCGTCAAACGTGGAAAGATCTTCTCTGGAAATATCGACAGCCCTTCTCTTCATGAGTCTATCTGTTTCAGCACGAAACCGCAATGTTCTCCAGAACCGTTCCCTTTCCGTATCCAACGCAATAAAACTATGCAGTTTCAGATTTTATGATTACCTACCCCGTGCGCAGAAGTTGGTCAATAATGTGGACTTCAACGAATTTTATCACTCAAGGTCAACCCTATGCACCCTTCTCCTGAATTCTGACCTTTTTTTCTTCCCACGCCAGATAACAATTTTAAATTTTTATTTGTTTGGTATAAGTCTTTAAGACTTATGCGGCCCTTTGCTAACTGAATGGTCACGGTCAAGCCATGTTGACTACACACGTTAACTGTCACTTCCTGCTGGGGGATCAGGATTGACTTAGATTTAAATTTTCCGCGGAGCTCACTGAAAACTCAATTCTAAGTGCTCACTTTTTCTTTTTCTCTTCTTCGTTTCTTCACTGCCCCGACAAGTCTAGAAGTAGATCCTTCGCTTTCTTCCTGAGAAGACATTCTACAGACCTTGTCCGTGACTACCCACTGAATTAAATGAAAAAAAAAATCCTCCCCCACTCCCCGGGGACAATGACTCAATTTACCGAATCCCCAGAATCGCATTCAAAAAATCGAAATCAATACACACATATACTTACCAGTGGAGGCTTGTCGCCCAGCCGCTTGCAATTGTTCAGCTCCGTTGGTGAGTTGTCCTCATCGGAGCTGGGAGTCTGTACAACTTTCTCGTTATCATTGCAGCTGCACCCCATCGCGAAGAGGAAGAAAAGGAAAATGGAAATCGTTAGGGAAATAGTTTCGCACAACCCTTCGCTGTCAACACAAGAAGTGATTGACAATAAACACCCCCTAGGCCGGCTCCACACACGAACACTTATACACAGGGCATGCAAAATCAATATTTAATCACATTAAAAGGATCAGCAGACCTTTTCATCCAATCCGAGCGCAAATAAAATCAAAGAAACCCAAAAGGACTCATCCATGCACACAAACAAACAAACACACGCCCACACGGAAGGGACATTTATTTTGCCGTCATTTTTCTTGCAGTAGTGGAGCAGAGTCGCGTACGGTGTACATACTCTGTGCCCTTCCGTTTTGCCCCTCCCGCAGCCCCCCGGGGGACTGTGGCTGTTTACTCACTTCAAGTTCTCTGCCTGGGTGAAGAGATGCACGGGCCGCCTTCGCGCGCCAGGGGATGCCGTCGCCATTGTTGTTGTCGTTGTCGTCGTGGCATTGTCCGTAATTGAATTCAAGTCAACCCTCATGCTGCGTCCCACACATCCGCCGACAACGACGCCGCCACCGCCACCGCCGCCGCCACCCACTCCAACCCCCATGTTGCTGACATTGAAACGATTAATGTGATGATTATCGTTGCTGTTCTTCTCGTACCCCAAATTGTTGTTTATCATCTTTGGGCAGTTCACTGCGTTCGCCCGGGCAGCAATGTGGCGCGGCAAGAGAGCACGGACCGATTCCCCGCCCACAGCGATTAAAGCGTTCCGTAGGCAAAAAAGCGCAATTTTTGAGCGTTGGATTTGGTCGGGTTAAGGGGATGATATTGATTGCAAGTGATGGGGATGATTTTAAATTTTGTGGTTCGCCACGGTATGGTTGGACACCGAGATCGAACCGTACCGCCATGACCAGCGATCATTAATTCATTTTGATGTGTTTTTAGGATTTTGTTTTTTTTTTGTTTTGTGTTTTGGTAGCCAATATGTCAAATGGATCCGATGCATGAAAGAGAGAAAGAAGGAATGAAAGGTAAGTTGTTTGTTTGCGGTGGGGGATTTTTTGGGGTTGGATGCACGTTAAGCAAGTATTTGCAATTGTACAAGTATGCATGGAGTGGGACTTACATGGACATAGATGTCGGTGATGTGACAACACACGAAATTTATAGAGGTGAAGGCTGTTTAAGATCTGGTGAGGGCTGTTTGTTGCTATATCATCTTAGAGCCAACGGTTGTCAATGTGAATCGGCGCTCGGGATAACCTGCAAGTAATGAAAAAAGTTCGTTTTTGAAATCGAAAAAATTTGTCCTGTCTTTTTAAAAATCGGATAAGATAGAAAAACAGAAACACAAAATTATTCAAAAAATGTCTACAACTTTGAACTAGAAGCTTGCTCTGAAGGGTCATTCAAATTCCATCTTCGAAAGTCTCTTATAAGGGTATGTGTCTATAACCTTTTACAATAGGGTAGCAATCTAAGTTGTTTAAAGGGTTCACTTTGAGAACAACTCCGGAAAAACCAGAATTTTAATATATGTAAAATACGAAAAAGTTCAAAATACACAATTCGAAATTTCGATAAAGATACATACTCAAGATCCTTAACATCGAACATCCAAAATCTCCAAAAGGCACAAAAGTTACGAAGAACCAACATTTTAAAAAGTTCTAAAATCGCTGAAACTGCTTTAGAGAAAAACTGGCATCAGAATTCCGGTTTTGGAAAAATCATGAAATATTTGGACGTCGAAAACTTAAGCCTGCAGAAATCAAAAAATCTGTAAGGGTCTAAGCAGTTCGGAATTTCTGCAGACAGATGGATTCTTAGCAATGTTCAAACTGCCTAAAATCGAAAAGTCAGAAATCCAAAAGCCTAAATTTAAAAGACCTTCCATGTAGATTGATTACAGAATGTTGAAGGCAAATGTTACTAAAATCTTAAAATTCTATTCGCCCAAAGTCCCAAAAAGTCAGAATTTGTAAAAGTCAAAATATCAAAAAAGCTCCGAAGTTGCGATAAGTCAATTTTAAGGGACTTTAGGAATAAATTCCTACAAGAACTTTAAGGCCTATCAGACTAGGATGTCCACTCTGAGTTTTGAGCTGTATGTGCCTTCCATATTTTCTCTTACACATTCAACACATTAGCCCATTGGCATGTTGGACAATTCGGGATTACGGAATTTCAGAAAATTTCATTTTTCGGGTTGTGTTGGGTCACGAGGCCTCCATCATCCTCCCATCAAATATCTGCCCCATGCCGTTGCCACAACTCGACATAAACATTCAGCGGGGTGGAATCCAAATTGGCCAGCCAGCAACACAACTCGTCCGCGCATAAGGCCACCTGCAGCAGCCCTGGTTGCACCATCCCCCGAACTTTTCTTTCAATCGACTCAAGTGGCATTGTGCCAATGAAAACCGAGAACATGAGCAGCTGCCACCATCAAAACGACACCTTAAGCATCGCATTCATCCCAGAATCCGTACCTTATAGAGACGGACATGATTCGATTGGAGTTCACCCTCCCACCCTCCTCCCCCCCAATTCACCTTTCACAATGCAATGCATGCAGTGAACTTCATTAAAAGCCATCTGCACACAACCCGGTGTCCGGGTGGCTTTGCCTTAAGCCCTGCAAAGTCAATGTCGGATCGTTGAAAAATGACCCTTCTCAGGCTCTGATAGTCCCCGTATGAATCGTTTGCCAAGTCATTTGCATGTGAATCCATTGCAGTGGTGGGCACCTTTGTCTCTGCGCCAATCTCAGTGGACCACAAGTTTTCGGGTCCTGAAGCTTTTTGCCGATTATTCAGCCATAGTCATCCGAGCGACCAGTGAAGTGAGCACACATGCACAACAGTGTCGAGTCCTTTTCGCACAAAAGGTCCGCAAAATCAACGCAACGACGATGATCCACACGGAGGAGGACATGTCCGAATGGATCCCTTTATGCCATTATTCAGGGCGGGGATGTTGGAGGAGGATTCAAGTTGTCCGCTTTGTTGGCAGTGTATTCGGGTTCGGGTTCCTCCCCTGCCGGAACAATTTGAAAGTGTTACACAATGAATTTGGGCAGTCATTGGATTTAGTGCGTCGGTTTTATCTCCGGTCACTCTTGTCTCCTTCGAGATGGTATCCGCTTTTTTTTGGGGTTTCCCGCCCCTTACGGTGGCTGGGTTTGTGTTGACAAAATGGTAATTGAAATGATTTTCCTTCTCTTGTGCTGCCATTCGGGGTTGTTCCCCCCGTCACGAGCTACCGGACAGAGTCCTGCGGTGGAGTGATGACGTCTAAATGGGTTAGAAACGAGCATTTCGCAGAGATTGCGAGATATTTTCATTTTAGTTTCGCATTTGATTCTTGGGTCCTTGTTGCACTGTCGTGTCTATTTGCAGTTGATGGCTTGGATATTTTTCTACAGTGTTTCCGCTTTTGCTTCAAATAAATATTAAAATGCTCAAATATTGTCCTTGCAGTCGGATTGCACATGATATTTGCTCAAGAGCGTGCAAACATGAACCGATTGCAGGTACTAGATACGAATATGAGGCGAGATGGATGTGTGCTGGCTTTACGCTCGGTGATGTGGAATTTAGCATCAATTTGAGGACGAGCATTATATTCTTTTGCATCCACTCAGGTATGCAGCTGCGGGATTGATTGAGTTTGGAGAGACGCTTAAGCTGGAATAAAATGCTTCATTTAATGTTTTCGAAAATAAATCTTTTGCAGGTGTAGAGAAGGAGGGACTCCCTCGAAATCTCTCATGCTCTTGATTATGAGGAGGAATCTGATGTACACTCAAAGTGTACTCGGTGCTGAGTATAGTTGCTTACACTTCGTAGCTTAAGCCAAGTGGGTTTTATGCTCAACAGTCTAAGGGGGGTGTTGTTCTAATTTTTTTCGTTATATTTTATTTACATGTAAGCACTTGAAGACGTTGTTATGTCCTTCGAGTAAGCAGCAAGTTAGTGGGAAATGGTTTTGGACATCACCAAAGACATCCTTTTATAGTATGTGTGAAGTTTTCAGGACACATGAGGTCTATTTGAGGGGCGATACAAAGAAAGGAACAGTGCCTTATTGTAAAGAAACAGCATTTGTGGCAAGTTTTACTTTCTCCCTTAAATGAAAGTAGAAGCTTATGGTGAATCTGCTCCGACCGACAAATCATGCAGAGAGTGCTGTCGACGCTTCAAAAGTAATGTTTTAGCGTCAAATTCTAAGAGGGTCTTGGCCAGCCCAAAGGAGATGAGGAACTGCCGGCTCTATTGGATCCAAGTCTGTGCGGAACGCAAACTGAACTCCCAGAATCAATTTCCGAGAAATTCGGAATTATTCAAAAGCAGGGAAATTGTGTGCCTCGCGGAATTGAAACCGATAAATGTGGATAGGCAATTTTTCACCTCGGAACTGCTTCTTGCAAGATCGTGACTAGTGTTCAAATGTGAATATTCTTCGATAACTCCAAGAAGAACAAATACTTTGCAAGGCCTGGTGAACTCGTTCCATCATCGTCTACTTCAAGGCCAAAGAAAAACAATTGTCATGTGGAACTAGACCGGTGAAATCTACTATGACCTACAAAAACCAAGGATGGGAAACGTTGTCGACTACGCGTTTCAACCGTATATCGCGTGAAGAACGGCAAGAAACTACCGAAAGGCATGACGAGATGCTTTTGCAACATGATATCGTGTGGACCCACTTGGCTGTAGCAGTCAAAAATTACCTGGAAACGCTAAAATGGGAGGTCTTACCCCACCCGCCGTATTCTTCAGACCTTGCTTCTTCCAACTACTTGCTTTTTTGTTGAGTGCAAATTTGGGGAACGAACGTTCCGGGTCTTTTGAAGAATTCGAAGATTGGTTCAATGAGAATGACTCATTTTTTAGAGATGGTATTCAAAAATTCCCAGAGAGGTGGTAGTGGCCTCCGACGGATAATATTTGAATGATGCATTTTTTACGTGTGGTCGCCGTGACGTAGTGGTTAAGTGCGTCGACCGCCGGGCAGAAAGTCTAGGTTCGATTCCCGGGCGGGACACCAAGCATTTTTCACGGAACCACCTCTTTCGAGTTGCTGCCAGCACTCAAAGAGTATCAATTGTCTATGAAAAGCTTCTCAAATCGCGCCGTTCGGTGTCGGCAAAAAAACTGTAGGTCCTTTCTACTCGTGAGAGTAGCACGCACAACACGAGTAGTTGTTGTAGAAGCTAAGCCCTGGTCTCTTACGGGCTATAGTGCCACTCAATTAATATTATTTTTATTATTTTTTACGATTTCCCCAATAAAAGAATATTGAGCACAAAAAAGGACCGGATTTTCTATTTCAAAAAAAAAACACAAAATAATGTGTAAGGTGAAAGGCTTAGTTTCACGAAGGTTGCGAAGCGAGGTTGGGTACGAAATCTCGAAAATTAAAATCCTGATATGCTCCTCTATATTCTGAAAATGTGCTAAAAGCAAAAAGCAATAAAAAAACAAAAGACCTCAGAAAAGAGCAGGCCTGCTTCTTCACACGAATCCGTTTTGGAGATTACTCTCGGAGAAAACGTATTCTTAAATTCTTTTTCATTCCTCGCAAAATAGTCCTACTATTTGGATGCTTGTGCAGCATTGGTTTCCAATTTTCAAAATATGCTGCAAAGTCCGTTTTTGATATTGCCCTTCATTCTCTCTTCGTCATCAGTTGATGCTAATAGTTGCTTTGGCGGGAACTCTTTTGCAACACATTCTCGAACCTCTTAGAACCACTTATAAGTTCATGTTTTCAATAGATATTGGTTATCAAAAGCGTTCTTCTTCTGCAGAAATTTTACAAATTTGTAAAGCTTCAAGTTTTCGATTTTCCTGTTTCGAACTCCTAGTGAATATTCTGCAATGAAATTTGGCACAGATGTCAGTGACAGAACATATCACCTGGATGTAATAAACCAGCATCATTGGCGTTAGGTCATATTGTCAATCCCCCATCTAAGGAAACCAAAATTGATGAGAAATAATCGTGACTACAGGGTGATGGAAAGGTGATGGATGGACACCAAATTCTAACCAAATCCTAGTCATTGCGGCGACATTGAAGGCATCGAGCATCTACTTCAAACATGATTAAAGCGTTCTGTTGAATTTAACGCTCTCTCACTAAAGGCATCACGTCCTGTGCAAATTCTTAGGTAACAAAAATGAAGCCCACCATCGGCTTCACTCCAAAGGAAACCACCAGCGCTCTCACCAAAACATCTGGACTGACTTAAACCGTTCACGGCGGGAAACGTCTGCCCCCTGGCAGCTCCGTCTTCTACTTTCCTATGTCACAGCTTAATTCCCCTTTATCCTCTCGTTCGTGGTTTATTATGAACGAAAAAAAAACAGTCTCAACATAGATTTTTTTTTGCTTGAATTTAAAAGCCCACCCACCCGTTCGTCGTGCTTTCCAAATTAAGTCGACTCAAAAGGAAGCAAACAGCACATCCTTAGTCCTTTGCCAACACGGGGAACCTGTCGATACCTATTACCACACGCTCCAGCGGATTTATCCTCCTGTCCATTGCAGCCGACACAACAACAGCAACAAGACACAGGCACAGAGAAATGTGAAAGACATCCAATCATCCAGTGCCGTGGGCTCAGCCATTCACGTTCACCTTAAAAACGGATCGCTTAGTGTGTGCGACAAAGAGAGACAGAGAGGGAGATGGAGAGAGAGAGTGAGAGGAGAGACAATGAGTGAGCGAAAGCGAAATGGACCACTAAAAGTGGCTTATCCTTGCCAGGGCTGTGTGTTTACAATTTTACTTCCTCTGCTTCGTGTTTATCTTTCGTTGCCTTGGTCTGTAAGTGATTATCATCTGCACGGGTCGTGCTTGCTTTATGGTTTACTTTGGCAACATCTCTTACAAAAGTCCTGCGAGCACGACGAGTAAGCAACGTCGCTGTGAAAGGATCTACTAAAGTGTTAGTAAGTGGTATCTCTACGCTCACTGCCGATGATTACAAACGAGCCAGAGATGACGAATATAAGGCTGAGCGCTTAATGAACCCCCGAGCGGCGGAGGATATCCGTGCTGTTGACGATGAATCACGCAGTGACGTGCAGGCTGAGGCGAACGATGAGTTTTGATTAAAATTTCATTACCGTAAAACTTTGCCATTCTCTGCGCACCATTCTGAGGCAACATCCGCACCAGACACGGTGGTGGGGTTGCCCCATCAAACTCAACAAGGACACGCCTGTCGGCAGACAATGCCAAGTGGTTAGTCTATGCAAATTGAATAAACCAATTTTCAAGGATAATTTCAGATGAAATCGAATCCTCTGCTGAGACGGGTGCCCGAACGTGAACTCTCTCCGTGTCCTCTCTCCAAGTGAAAGTGCCAATAATTCGCCCTTAGAGGCAATCAATCACCTACTGCCAGGTAACCTAATTCAATTAACCCACAGCCTCGTAGTGGATATCCAGCGGAATTAAGTTCGCCGTCCTCCCCCCCGCACACACATCCCTTTGATCAATGTCTCCCTGGTCTCGCATCAATCTGCCCGTGGAAATAGATTCGTGCACTATCCAAGCAATAACACCGAACAGCATGACAGCCCCACACTGCCACCGCCGCCGCCCCCGGTCGATGACTGGGATCCTGTTGTTTTATTGACACAAAGTCTGTCATATCCTTTCCGTTTTATTGAATTTTATTTGTTGTGCACCACTACCTCGGGCCGGGCGCCTAGCGCAGCGGTGGCAGTGGTGCTGGTTTGAAATTGATTCCTTGGTTTTGACTGGGGAGCAGAGCAGCGCGCCAGTCGGTGAAAATGCCAATCCTGTATCAATTCATCGGCAGTGGATTTCGGATGAAGGCTGCCTGTCGGTGATTTCAAATTAAATTTAAAGTCGCAAATTGCAGGAGGGAATTTGATTTCCATGCAAATTCAGTTAGCTGCAGAGATGGCGGGACGGATTGCGGGATGATTTCATTAACCCCGTGCGCACTAGTAGTGCCGACGAACGCTTTCAAATAGAGTCCCAAATAGATTGCGGCGTGACTGATCCACGTGAGTCTTTGTGGATTATTCTGCGGCGGATTAAGAGGGGATTTTCGTGTTTATTTGATGACTGCATTTTGAGATGTGCAAGGATGGGGGCTTTCCAAAGAATTCGCGCGTGCTTAGGGGGCTGCGGGTACCCTTAAGAGATTGAAATCAAGTTAAGGAAGAGGGAGAGTAGGTATCAATGCACATTGGCCTTTAAGGTCTGTGGGTTGCAATGGGGACTCTTAACTAAACTTTCAGATCAAAAGTAAGCTTAAGGCTAAATTGACAGGCATTCCGAGAGCAGAGTGTATTCTTAGAGGTGGAGGGGAGGAATGCAAGTAGAAGGGATTTTTACAAGGTTGAATGAATTTAAGGCAATGACCGTCCCAAAGTTTTCCCGAAGTATCCTCAGTGAAACAGAGTCATTGAAAGGGTTTGAGATTTCGTATAACTAAGAGTCCAACTTCAAGAACCTAGAGAAAACAAGGAAAGTGACCCTTTCAAGCAACAAAAAATCTCGAGGTTAAAGTTATATAAACTTGGTTTCATCGTTATAAAATGGTACCTGTATGTTCAGCGACAGTCCTTCAGTGTTCTGTGCTAGTGAAAGGGAACGTGATACCTGACCGCGATACCCGTATCTTCACAGATAGAAACACAGCCATTTAATCCCTTATTTCGTTCTCTACCAAGTCATAAACAGAAAACGACTGTCGGTCATCTCTTAACGAGATATCTTGACACACATATGCTTTAAGCCAGGCGTTGCTAAACGGGATTGCTGATTGACAATTGATGAACTTGCAAAGAACATCATCCAGCTTATGACACCAATTGTCACTTAAGTATGTACCCCTCATCTACTCTTCTGTGGCCATAGACACGGAACAGTTGCGTACACCTAGCACATTAAATTCCAACATTGACAGCAAAGGTCAAAAAAATACAATAGGCATTCAAAACTCATTGCTGCCTACTGCCACTCAAGCGTTCTCAAAATACACATACACTATCCATGGATACCACTTGTGTTCGTTAAAGTGAAAAATTTTCAGATTGGAAAATGTATCAACTCAACACCCAGTAGAAACAAAAGAAGATGGAATAAAAGAGATAATCATCTTAGACCAATTTTGATCTCTCACTCCCTCCATTCCCCATCCGTGGATTTTGTGATTTCATTCAAGTTGGAAACGACTTTCCCATCTTTCTGGTAATTTTTTCGAATACCATCTCCGGCATCGATCAATCATTGAGCCATTCTTCAATTTCTTCAAAAAACTCGAACCGGTAACCACCTAAATTGTTGTGCATCCGTCAAAAAGGAAGGTCAGTCAGGTCGGAAAAAGCAAGGCCAGAGGAATACGGCGGGTGGGGCAAGCGTTTGCAGGTAATTTTTGACTGCTACAGCCATGTGGAGCCACCTTTCGGTCATTTCTGGCCGTTCTTCACCCAACATACGGTTGAAACGCGTTACTTGTAGTTGACAACGTTTACCATCAATGATGTCGTCTGGTCTTAGCAGCTCATACTACACCACAGCCGTCTGGTTCAACCATATGCAAAGCATGACATTGACCGTGAATGTTTTTCTTTGGCGTCGATGTAGACGATGACTTTGCACTGTATTTTTTCTTTTTGGGGTTATCGTAGTGTATCAACTTTTCATCACTAAACTGTCTTTCAAGAACCAGTTCCGAGGGTAAAATCGCCTTTTGACATTTCTCGGTTATATAAAGTTGTTGAATATCTCTATGTACAAAGCGCTACAGAACTCGTATCTGGCAATAATACGAGTATACATCATTTGAAAGGTCTTGACATAACCTACAAAACGATGCATGTTTAGTTTGGATATTGCGTTCAATAGTTATAAACGTGTAAACATGGACTTCACTAACGCCGAAATTCGCGCTATTTTAAAGTTTTCCTTCGTTAAAGGCAAATCTGCTAGAGAAACGAAAACTTCTACATCCATTCGATGGGTTTCACTTTCGCTTTTCTTCCAATTAAAAAAGAAAATCAAAACTTCCTTAAATGCTGTTTATTGAGGACAAATCTTTACGCATGTATTGTTTCCTGCCTCTTTCGAAGAGTCAGCATTGAATTGTCACTTGAACAACAGCATGCACAGCACTAGCGCATCTTGCAGAAGGTGTCCAGTTTGTTCCTATTTCCCTCAGTTTTCAGTTGACTCAAAGCCAATTGCTTGGTCACATTTTAATTGCAAAAAAATCTTCTGACAGAAATTTTCCTCCCTCGCAGCGTCGTTCAAAGTTCGCAGCTTAACATAAAGACTCAGTGCAATGATTTAGAGTAAACCACTTTCGCAACCACTTCTTCGCCGACGACAGCACAACACATATTCCCAAGGCACAGCACTACAAGGACCCGTAAAAAAATGAACGTGCTACATCTCCCCGAAGCAATCCCCAACCGAATTCACCACGAGGCACCCCCACTGCAAGTCTCCAAGCAAATAGTGGCGTCCTTGGCCACGTATGGGCTGTAAAAATCTTTAAAATCCGCAAATAAAACCGCTCTCGATTTTACGATCTTAAAACTTTCAAATCTCGCATCCTCTGCTCGCTGAATAGGCTAATATCTTACTCGCATCGACGTTGGACGCCCAATCGATTCCATAAAACTTAAATCAATAAACTGCAGACTGGAAACCATCAAAACACGTCCCGAAGACCGGGCAGGCGTTTATTGAACGCTCGCCTTCGAATTGGAAAGAGGACATGAAGCAAATTGTGTCGTACATAGACGAACGAGTTGCTGGTTTGCATGCCTTTCCCCGCTTTCCAGGATCACTGTTTATTCGCCCTTCGAGCGGTGCCCGATGGGGAACATAAATTCCAACACTAAAGGATAATGCTCGACATCGGCAAGGAGAAGCAACCCCACCAGAGGCCGAGACAGAGACAGACGAAAAGTTAACCACCCGGATGACAGTGAGTCGATAACAGCAGAGCAGGACCGATGTGGGCAGCGGGGAACAAAAACACTCAGCGTCCTGTGTGAAACGAGCTTCACGAGTTTCGGCAACTAGATTAACGGAGGACGATAAGTATTGCTAGCCGGTCTCCAAACAAATTACACAACCACCAGTACACACGCACCCACCCACTCACGGGTAATTGTGGGGGTTGGGAGACCGGAGGGAAGGTCGCTGCAGAGAAAGCCATTGTCCTGCAGTGCACACGACCGGCAGTTCGCACGCTAAACTCAGCCCGGCCGTGAGCGAGCGAACATCAACCACAGCCAGGAGTAGTCCTTCGATGGACGATTGCCCAAATACATAAAGAAAATGTTATTGCCGTTCGTTCGTCCCTTTTGCACTGGCGGCTGCCTCGCCCCTAGGTGGCCGAATGGTAATCTTCATTATGCTCTCTCAAGACTCAAGGACGAGGGCGAAATTATTTATTCGCCTCTGACCCAATTCCCGAGAATCTCCCAGGTTGCCACGCCGCCGCGGCCGTCACCGCACCGAGGATTACAGTGCCTTTGGTACTTTACGTTGGGCTTGCGTGCGCCCCCACCCAGCACTTCCTGGCAAATGACTGTCCGCCATAAAACTCAGCACACACACCCTTATCCGAGCGCACACACGAACACACCTCCGTATCGGAGGTGATTTGTCTCCGTGGGCTTCGCACTTCTGTTTGGCACATTAAAGTTTCCTTCGGGTTCCGTCATTCTGCCACGAACGGCCGAGGAACGCCGAGGAAGGACAACAATTTACTTGTCCTGTGTAGCGCAAATTTTTGGCAATAAACGATTCAATTATGCAATCCGAATCCCGACGATAGTTTGAGGATGTGACGGACGGGCGTCTATCACACGGACGTGCGCCTCTCTGCCGGGGCACGGCGAATGAATCTCGTTAGGGATCAGAAGGAGGAAGATTCTTGCACCGTTGTGACAAGTGCGCACTTAGGAGGGAAGAAAGCTTCACGCTGGTTTGTATATGGGTCGGTAGCAGAAACATTTGGCAGGGGGCGCCGCCGTGAACGGAGGGATGCGGCAGAGAGGCCCTTCAATTATTTTCAAACGACTTTGAAGGATGTTCAAAGAGACTTGGTCCTTAAGAGGTTGTTAGCTGATGACGAGCATTTGGGTCGATGGCAGCGCGACCGAGGGAAGACGGAACGGGCGGTGACGAACATGTTTGGATGTTTTGTGCAAATTGGATGCTTCCAAGCCCCTAATGATGCTCGAGCGGATGCGCTGTAATGATTTTAATTGTGTCCTTTGCGGAGGACATCTTTGGGTGGAAATCATTTAGGAGCCGTAAAGATGGACGTCTTAGCGAGCGTTGCGATGGATGGTTTCCTCCTACAAGACCCAGCAAAGAAGTTATTGATATGGCGGGGCCCTAATAGGAGGGGGTAGCTGCTGTGTGAGGACATTTGGGGTTGTAAGATGAGTCCTGATGAATTCTATGACGTAGGTGGTAAATTTTGCGAGGACTTAAAAAATGACGAGAAAAGTGATGACAGTCGTACTCGGAAGAGGGTAATAATTTTGAAAAAATCCATCCGTGAACTTTGAGAAATTTTTCGGAGACCTTACAGAGCGCTGATTGAATTCAAGATTGTTCGCTTTTCGTTCTTAAATTTTTTAAAATTTTCTTTAAGCGATTGGGACATGCCTTAAGTCACAGGACAGTTATAGAGGGATTTTAAGTAGATGACCTGTTTCATAGTTTTGATGAAAAGTCGTAGAAAGCTTATTAGACTGATGTTAACTGGCAAACTACACGACAGACAGCATGCCACTATGGCGAAAGAGCATTTTAATCTGTTCCTAATTTACGGAGCTTCATATGACTACATCAAGGTTTTGTGCTAAAGGAGGAGGTTATATACCTTTCAACTTCTTCCTCGTTTACGGGGCAGACATTTGCCGCGAGGAAGCTCTTAGTCTTCTCGAGAAAATATGTTCTGTGTGCGATTGCTGATCCTGTTTGCGTTGATGGCGTCTGGAGGAGAAAATTCAACCCTAAAGATGGCTAGGTCATGTAGAGCCTATGAACACGGCTCGGAAGGTTTTCGAATCCGAGCCATTGGGACAACGCAACAGAGGACGGCCTATGTTGTAATGGGGAACAGAAGTGATAATGGTTGAAGCGCAATTGGAAGCAGCTGGCGTGAGATCGTGTTGGCTGGAGGGGCTTGTTGGTTGAGACCCAGGTTCACACCTGGACTGTATCGCAATTGAAAAGACGCAGTTTTTGGAGTCTTCTGATCTGCTGTGCCCCATTTTGTGGTGGTGGTAGTTGAATAGGAAGTGGTCAGTAAGTAGGCCAAGGCCAGGCCTGTTTAGATTTAGAACCTTTTTGGTACTTCTGGAGCTTCACCTCATGTCCCTCCTAATTGTCCCATTGTTTGAATCTGCTTTTCCAGTTTTTTATATGCTGTTGCACGTAAATGTTGCAGAAACCATGAATGGAGTTTCGGCACTTTTCCTAGAACATCGATCTTTTCATTCAGTTCGTGCTTCTCACGTCTCGACACCCATACCAGTTGAAGCCTGTTTTTCTCTGCCGGCGTATGAGTACCTTATGACATCCTCAGACAGCCGTGGAATGGAATGTGAAGCTGTGTTGAGCTTTAAGTAGTGCTTGACTCTCTGAGAGTGTCGATACTTTTGAATTGGTTCTTAATGCGATGGCCTACCTCATTTATGGCTAAGAGTATAGCTTGGAAGATAGTAGATTGTATAGATAGAGACAAGTTAAGGTTACACCTAGGCCATACAATGCCTACTCCTATCCCACTTTCTGACTTTGATTCATCTGTGTACCATCTTTGGGCGTCATCAGCCATCCAAGGAGGGCTTCTGATTCATTCCTCTCTTCTTGGTAAAAGATTCGTTTGTTGAATTTTAAGACCGTTGTTATGACATCACTGACTTCCGTTAGTTCATTGACTTTAAAGGAAAAGGTTCTTTGCAGGCCTACAGCTTGTCTAGCAGGTTCTGCCAGTATGGTAATGTGTAGTACAGGGAAGCTTAGTAGCAATTCGAAACCTGCAGTTGGTGAGGTTCTTATCGCCTCTGTTGTGCAAATTCACACCAACCTTTGGCTTTGTTCACATTTTGTCCACCAGAAGACAGCAATATAGAATGTTGCTGGGTTAACCATTTGGTTATATATCCAAAAGCTCATTTTTGGGTTAAGGCTCCAGTTAAGAACCAAAAACCTCATGTGCGTGTTCCAGGGAAGTTTTTGATCAAATCTGACCCCCAAAAATGTTACCTCTTTCCGTACATGATGGGTATGCCTTTTTATTGATCTTCTGGTGAAGCGAACAATGTTCATCTTGTTGGGATCTTTAGACAGCCCTTATTCTCGCATCACTTCCATGTTAAGTTTAAGGCCTTTCGTATTAGATTACTGGCGACGTCTTCATGCTTCTTCGTCTCTGTGAGGGCTATGTCGTCTAGCGAAGGTTGTGCAACCAGTAACATTCAATCCGTCGACCAGGATTGACCATAGGAGAGGGATAGGGAGGGATAGAACACCCCCTTAGGACAACCTTTATAGATTTGTGTACCTAGTTTGGCTATTATAAACCTTTCACTTAGCATGACGTGTGTTCGTGCGCTCAACTTCTTTTTTGGTTGGGCCATTATCAATGGCCCCTTCTATGTCCACGAAGGCCTGGAAAGCAACCTCTTTGACTTTTATTGATTTCCCCAAGCCCTAGATGTTGCTGTTGCCTAAGCCGTCGGGATAAAAAGGCGCCTGGTCAATAAACCAGTCGACCCTACACAAGGATTCATTTTCTACGTCCTACCTTATCACACCGCCAAATAAATCACGCTAAGGCTAACTAACTGGAACTGCCAAAATGTTGTCTGATGTCCCTGAATTTTTCTGTTTTTGCAGTCATTTACCCAAAAAATTACCCAAAAGCGAACAACCTCCTCTTCGTGTCGCAAGTACAACTTTTCTTTTCAACAAAAGCAATTAAACAGTTACCCAAAAGTATTCGCACCATCACATCGGATTGCATTAGTCTGCCTCATTTGGGCGGGAAAGAAAACGAGTTGTTCGTAACACGAACAACAAGGTTTTCCGCTTCGTACACAGCAACTCTGGTCTTAATTGCTGCTCTGAGGCCTACGAATGTATGTACGTACATCTCTCTAAGGGAAGGACCCTTTGCCACAAGCACTCACACTCACAAACACACACTTCGGCAACAGAAGGAAGCACTCTAGGATTTTCGGTGAGTTTTTGACGTGAATTATGTCTGTGTTGCGAGGAAAATAATTATTTCACTTCTTTTGAACGGCAACGACTAAGACGACGCTGAAGCACGCTACTCTTGCCGCCCTTGAGCTTTTTCCCCGTCACGCACACACACACACACAGTCGTATACAATTGCAAACACGCACTCATTGCAGAATGAAGTGAAACCTCTTCACGCTGACAACGACAAGGTTGAGGACTTTAATGAGTTTGTCGTTAAACGTGCCACACGGAGGAGGGGGAACTCAACAGATGTACGCGAGTCCTTGAGCTTTGGAAAACCAGAAAAAATGAGGGAGAAAACCCCCTGTTAAACATCTCAAAAAGTATCTCATAAATAGCGTTTCCTTAAAAGGATGTGAACGAAGGCCGGAGATGGGGTTGTTTTCCATTTTTCAAAACAACTCGGTTGGCTGTTCGTCAAGGGCTTCCGTTGTATCGAAATCATTCAATTGAGCTAAAAATGACAGCAAGGACGATTGACTGGAATAATGTTCCCTTTTCAGGGATATGTGCACACGCTTGACAGTGAGTGATGCGAGCTCTCGAACAATGGAGCGAGGATGGGGGCAAAATTAAATCAGGACACGTGCTAAGGACTACGTTCTGACGACGGTTAATCAAAGGAATTAATTAAGCGGATTCCCCGGGCAACGGAAATTGCCGCAAAAGAAGGTAATTTGTGAGAAGCGACGATTGTGGCGGCAAACAAAAGTGCTGGCAATTGTAATTAAAATTGGATCCAGCCCCTTTTTCTCCTCGCGACCAACACATCACTCAGGCGTGGGGATCCCTTAATCTATTTTGGTTTTGGCTTTTCCTTTCGCCCTCTCTCTTGTCGAGGAATTTTTGTCTGCGCATCCTAGACGCTTGATTAGGCGCCTAATGAACTGTAACCTGTCAGTGTCCTTTTTGTGTTGTTTGCATTAATGTGCAGCAATGAATGGACTTAATCGGCTGGAATATTAAAAGCTTTTTGTTTTCCTTTGTCCTTCTGAAGAAAACCTTCGCCAGAGGGACCGGATTGTCAAGGTTTTGATGAAAATTTGACGAAAACCAGTTAAACATTGAATTTTCTGAAGGAAAATGACAAATTACAGTGCTGATCAGCACGTTTCCTGTATCGGAAGGAGGGCATCTCTCTCGATGACATGTGCCTTTGGCATGACGTAAAGGACATGTCGACTCCTAATGACTGACTGGGTGGCAGACACATGTGCCTTTGGCATGAAATACACCTACTCCTTAAAACAAATCGTTGTTGTTGATAGTTTTCAGTTTCCAGAAATTGAAAATTATCCCCGCCGATGGCCGATCCCGAAGTCAGAACACCCGTCATAACCTCCCTTAGCCTGGTTTCAAGCACCCACCATCACGTTTCGGTGTGAAAATCAAAAACGACCTTCGAGAGGACCCAGACTCCGAAAGCATAGTCGTAGGCCCATTTAACATAATGATGGCTTTAAAGTCAGAGCCGTGTCCATAACCAGCTTAGCAGAATGTCAGTGCTAGTGTGTGAAATTCATCTCCCAACCCTGTTGGAGTTCGAAAGTAATACACTCCGACCCGGCGACCCGGATAATGCCTCGACATTTGACCCTTTTCCTTCGAAACACACACACACGCACACATCCAAAAGGACTCGGGCCGCAAGTAATATTCCTGACACTTTGTAGAATTATATTAAATAATTCCACAGACTTATCGAATCCATAACCGGAACCCTTTTCGCAGTAAGCCGATCCCAGACCTACGTGATGTTGCCGTCGTCGGTCGAAGTAGTGACCCCTGCGCACCTCATTGATGGGATGAACATCGCCGCCGCCTCTCGGTGCCCTCGAATATGGAATGATTTTAAATTTATCTCGGCACTCTTGTATCCCGCTCGCCACACCCACCTTATGTACGTCGTCACTCAACACCTATGCCGGTGCGTGGGACGCTTGTACTGATGTGCGTGCGATTCTGGAACTCCTGCTTAGCAACCCTGTAATGGATGGAGACTTCCAGCAGTCAACCGTCTCCTTCACCGGCCATCATCACAGTAACTCTGAGATATCCTGATATCCTGCTGATTATTGGTACCATAAATTTTTATGATTTCTGCTTTCGACATTGTGCCCGAGGGTGGCGGCTGTGCTCGGAAAACGGGGGATGGTGTGGTTGGGTACGAAATGATGTCGGACAAAATTGTGGGCGGCGAAATGGCGAAATATTGCAGAATCGTAGTCCTGAAGTGAGCGAGAAAAGCAACCCAGGGGTGAAGAACTTTGCCATAGGCTAGATTTGTTTATAATTTGCCAAGGATCGATCCATTTTCGATAAGAACCGCAAGATACCGACTGCTCCTTCTCCAGCCACATCGGTGGGTGGTGCTGCTGATGGTGGTGTGCAACTAATGGAGAAGTACACTCCTTGGCAGCGTGTCCTCTGTGAGCTGTGCAAAAGATGAATGAAGCACTGAAGCTCGTATACCAGCCAGCCAGCACTCACCTCGAGGCTGCATTCCGTTGGCATCGATTTTGGTATTTCTTTCATTTGACGGTGCCATGGGAACCACCAGGCAATGGGGCCCAGAACAAGACCGCTGCCTAATGGGGAATTAATTACGAAGATCAAAAGTTTGACTTCCCTAAGAGGATTCGACTTTTTTTATGGTTTCATTTTTGTTGTTTTCTTGTTTTCGACTTGGATCTGAGACTGGATTGCTGTCTTCGGGGGCACTCTACGCTCGGTGGTGGGTTGCTACTTTTGGGAAAATTTCCCTTCGAGGCAAATCAATAATCAATTGATGGAATGGAGTAGTTTTCGAGAGTGAGATGGCGTTTGGTGTATTCTCATGGGCTAGTTGAATGCTTTCCGCATGAAGAATGTACATTTGATGGGAAGGCAAATGGGATGCTGGCGTTTTTTTCACCCTAAAGCCAATTAGAAACTTGTCAGGGGATGACATACGTGCACAGAAGTTTTCAACTTGAACTACAAATTTCAAAATTTGAATTTCACTATTTTAACGACAGATTCGAATGAAGGCAGTGATGAAAGTGTGTCACAGGATGATGATAACCGAAGTGCATAAACAATGTAGTGAGATATGGTAAAGATGCGGGCTTTATTTAAGTTACTTTAGATCTATGTTTAACTAGGTACTACAAATTTTTAACCGTTGTTCAAAGGCCACAAAGAGGTAAAGGTCTTCGTAGTTTATCAGTTGACAGTCGAAAGAAAACAAATGTCATCTTTGGCAACTGGGACTGTGTATACTGATTAACACGGCAGCCGTTGCTTAATTTTATTTAACCTGCCACACTCCAGTTCTATTTAGTAAAGGGGGGTCGACTTTTGTTGCTCCTTCGGTAGAAAACGAGATGAAAACTGACAAGCGAGACCATTCATACCACATACCACGAGGGGCAATGGAGTTTTACATTAGTACTCACACATTAAAAGATTTGAAATTCTGTAGCGTTCTACTTCTCGTGGCGCTACAATCCGGGGTGGACCTGGTCCTCAACCAACATGCCTCTCCAGCCAGCACGATCTTTCGCCAGCTGCCGCCAGTTGCGCACTCCAAGTTGGTTGAGGTCCTTCTCCACTTGTGTGCGCCACCTTATCCTGGGCCGTCCTCTGTTGCATTGTCCCAATTGCTCAGATTCGAAGACTTTTCGGGCCGGAGTAGTGGTGTCCATACGCTCTACATGGCCTAGCCATCTTAAGCGTTGTATCCGAAAACGCTTGACTAGGCTCATGCCGCCGTAGAGCCCATACAGTTCGTGGTTGAATCTTCTCCTCTAGATGCCATCAATGCAAAGAGGACCAAAAATCGCAAGCAGAACTTATCTCTCGAAGAGACCAAGGGCATCCTCATCCGCTTTTAGTAGTGTTCAGGTTTCCGCGCCATAAAGTAGGACTGGGATGATCAAGGTGTTATATAAAGCAAGCTTAGTCTTTCGAGAGAGGGCTTTATTACTCAAAGAAACAGCGATTGGCAAGAGTGAAATTCTGTAGCGTTGCTACCGTTAATTCCGTCGGACAATACAAACTCTTGTCTTCTTCTTCTTTTTTGCTTTCTTCTTGTTGAACTACATTTCCGGTTGGCATTCGTTCTACACCAACGAGCCTCTCCAGCTGACACAGTGTTTAGCCAGCAGCGTCATATTTCGCACGTCCAAGTGATTGCGGCCTTTCTCAGCATGTGTGTCCCTTCAGTTCCGTAGGCATACACAATGCGATTTTACCTCTTCGAGTGACATCACAATCCGATGTAGACCTGGGCCCCAACCAAGTTGCCTTCCCAGCTAACACGATCTCCACTAGCTGCCTTCATTTTCGCACATCAAGTGAATTAACATCCTTTTCAACTTATATGCACCGTCTTATGCAAGGAGGTTCTCTGTAGAGCTGTCCTCCTACTTGCAATTCGAAGACACTTCGGAACGAAGTAGTGTTGTCCATCTGTTCATAGAGAACAGCGTTGCATCCGTGGTCATTTGGCAAAGACCCCGCCACAGTACAGCCTCTGGGATTCTTTGTTCCCTTTTTTTCTCTACAACTTTTCCTTAGCAATCAGCAGCCATTCCCATTGGCTCTGAGATTGACCATGATTCCGCGCCATTGAGCAGGACAGAAATAATCAAAGTGTCAAGCAGTGTAACATTTGTCTCTCGAGAGAGGCATTACTCAACTGCATCTCAAGCTCAATGAAAAAGTGATTGGTAAGTATCAATCAATTGGTACGGACGGTGTACTTGTACTGTTTACTGAGAAGCCGAGGTAGCGACGTCCGTCACTACTACTCGGAGTTATCAATGCCTATGGTGACTGGTTGATGGAAGCCTATGTTGGCGACGTCCTTCATAACTACTCGGAACTATCGATGCCAATGGTGACGTTCTAGCAGAGTCATCGAAATTGTGCGTCCCTTCACGAAGACACTTCAATTTGCCCTCGTTCATCGTTTAACCCATTTTAACCCAAATACTAGTAAATGCTTCATTCATTGGCTCACTTTGTTCGATCAATCACGTCAATGTTACCAGTCACCACTCAAGAGCGATGTAAAAACATTAATATGACAACGCATTGTCTTGTCTTAAACCTCTTTCGGGTTGTTTCTAGGATCTGCTGTAGTGTAAAGATTTGTCCGATGGCTGATTTCCCTGGCGCTGCACTGATTAGGACCTGTCAGATTATTGATGAATTGGAAGCGGAAAGGTACTTGTAATTAAAGATGTGGACAGATTCGCAAAATTTGTTTCATTATTCGCTTGTAGAAAGGAAGTATATTCCTTTTCTATGTTTATACATAGCTATTCAGGTTTCTCTTCTCTTCGCCCGTAAGCAATAGCTTCAAGGGAAAGGATTCCCCTTGACATCCACATCAATGTACAATGTGATGTACAATCAAGGCCATTTCCCGACCAAGAAGGAATATTCTTTGGTTCAACTCGCACTGGAGTATTGATGACCTCAAGCACCGCATCTCCTATGACACAAGTCCCATGGCTTCTGATACGGGGTCACCAATGTTCCATGACGATGAAGGGATCTGGAGCTGAGGCCTTCGTGAAAGAGAACAATTTTAGACTTCACACCTCTTTAGGTAATTTCGCATCGGTCTTCCAAGTGGAAACGTTTGTGTTCCTAATGGCCACTGACTATATTGTGAAGAATAAATGGAAGGGGCGAAGTATCTGCCTCTGAAGCGACAGCCAAGCTGTGCTTAAGGCCTTACTCAATCCTTTAACCATTTCCAGGAATGCAAGTCTTCCCTTGATTTGGTCAGCAGACTGAATTTGCTAAAACTTGGGTCGCGGGACACCAAGGGATCCTGGGAAACGAGATTACTGATGAACTAGCTAGGCAAGGTTTAAGCTATTCTTTCGTAGTCCACGAATCCACCTTAGGATTACCCGCTTCCTTGGTTAGGCATCCGTAGTTGGGTCTCCCAACAGCAGAGATGGCATGATTCTCCAGTATACAAGATGACCATTTGCCAATTTTTGTGTCTTAGGGCTCCAGTGCAATGTATCCCAACTTCCAACAAACTGAAAAGTATTCGCTTCGGACAGGGTTCCCTTTTTTGCACGCGTTGGGGAATGGATCCATTTCTGTTGCACGACAACATAAGGTGCCATATCTCGCATCGTCCGCATTCAGCGCACTCTTCTGATATTACTTAAACGGATTATCCGCAGTCTTGCCTCATTTCGGCAACAAAAGGTCATCCGAAACGCACTCCTAGTCGTCGAAGAATTTGTACATCTCGGGAGCATAGAAGTCAAAATAGGCAAAACCTTCTCCTCAGTCCCTCTAGATTCCCAGCAAAAGATAACCCCAGTCCGACTCTTTGAACATTCCAAATCGGCAAAGCACCCCACACGCATCATTGCGCCATGCTCACTGCCACAGAAATCAGTTATTCCCGCTCATTTGGTCCTCGACCGTAATGTCCTTAATGTGCTCCTTTGATCAATTCGAGATAATTATTCCACATTATCCCACAGGCGACACTAATTTGATCATTTCCACTAAACTGACATCAAGCAGACAGCGCACCCGGTCCGTCTGCTGTACGAGTGGGCGGATGCTTGTCTGGGCGCCTCGACTTTATTTATATCCTTGAAGCTATCTCATTGCACATGTGAGTTGATTAAAACACAACACACATCAACACACGGATAAACACCACAGCCAACCCCACAGGATAACAAAGTCAAACTGAACGAAGAAACACAAACAGTACGTTACGTCCTTACGTGCGGAAAATTACCAAATGGCTTGTGAAATGTCATACTCTCACTCGAGCGTTTCGTTTCATCCTTGTGCTGCTTTTGGCCTCTTGCCACCCACTCAGAGCAGTTCGGTTAAAAATAGAAAATCTTTCCGAGCGTTTCATGTCACTGCGAGGGGTGGCAGCAGTATCCCACCGATACTACGACCTCTCCAGCAGATGCTGGAGATAAGCCTCCTCGCTGGCTGGTGTTCTAATCTTCCTAAATACCGTTAGATACTTCATTATTTTCAGTAAATACGTATCAAATACACAAACACAAACAGAAGGGGACACTGGTGGTGAAGCAGCAGATGATGATGATGGGGACTACGGGCAGACGACACAAATGACAAAACAGAAAGGAAGACAGTGACAAAGATGCATGCTTCGAGTCATAGATCGTCCTTAAAAGAGTTTATTCACGACATTCCTTCATCCCCTCCTCGGAGGTGGTGTGTAACGAAGGATCTCTCTACGAACGTGTTTACTACATGAATTCCCTGTCACTGCTTCGGCAAAACAAACGCGAATCCCCCCTCCCCTACCACCCCCACACACCGTAGGACGAAACAAAAAACAAGTGAGAAACAAAACAACACCCAACCAGAAGGAGCGGCAACAGCAACACAAAAAGGGACACACACCAAGGAACTTGTCGGGATTTCAGGATTTGTTTCATATTTTATGTGCACCCTGTGAGTTGGCAGCTCTGGTCGACTCTGGGAGGAGGTGGAGGTCGGCCTTAAGGACGGCTCTGTGCGGGACGACATTTATATTCCAGATGTGAATGCGGAGTGTTCATGTGTGGCCACCAACCACTTCATCTGAGCGCGAGTGCGTGCGCTTGTGTGTGATTTAATGCGACAGGATATACAATATGCTTTTACTTTTAACAAACGAACACACAACAACAGCAACAAAAAAAAAACTGAAAATGAAAACCAAAAGGAGCAGGACCCGACTTATTAAAGTTCTGTGTGCCGCTGTTGCGGCTGTTGCTGGTGTTGTTCCTCGGGGGTGTTGGGACACTGGGACGCTGGGATGCTGCCAAGCTGGGCGATGTGGGTGTCTCAGCGGTGGCGCGTGATAATGCGTCAGCTGGAATTATTACCCCG
Organism: Eristalinus sepulchralis; assembly: GCA_944738645.1. Lineage (NCBI taxonomy): Eukaryota > Metazoa > Arthropoda > Insecta > Diptera > Syrphidae > Eristalinus > Eristalinus sepulchralis. The sequence continues at coordinate 29,185,631 of OX122885.1, read as the reverse complement.
AGTCGAGTGTGCGCCAGAGAGCGTAGTAGGGGGGACGCACCAGTCAGATGATAACGTCACATCACTACACGTGGTTCAGTCTGAAGGGATACCCTGAATAATGATGATGAGATTTACGAGTTGAGATACACCATTTGGCAGCTTACTGGTTGCAGAGTTCGGAGTGGTATGCCGCCCACCCAGAGATGGTTAATGAAAATGTTTGCTTGACTAGGAGTAAGTGATGGTTGGGTGGGGGAGTGGATTCCATTGTTTGGCTTGTCGCTTGACAGGCATCCTTTTTAAGGATCACATGTTTGGATTACTTTCAGGAGAGTTAACATCTGGGGAGAGGTGGAGAGGGTGTCGGTACCTAACAAAGCTCGACCCACATTAAGTGAAGTCAGTGGACAGGTGAATGAAGTGACTCGCGTGCATTGTACCGGTTTCCTTTCTTATTCCCCTCTCCTCAGCGCTATCACAATGAGATTAAGTCTTCACTAGGGAGCTTAACTTTAACTTTTTGTGATTTAGTGGAAGGATGTAAATTTCTTTGTCGGTAATCTAAGGCTGATTTCAATGAATTGTTCGTTTGCTAAAAATTATTCACACGAGGAAAATTAAAGGAGAAGATGGGAATAGCGCAAAAAGAGTCTAGATAGTTGGGTTATAAGACTGCACTGCAAACTGAGTTCAAAATTTATTGAGGAGGCAGTCCAAAAGATCCCCTCCACAGTACTCTCCGTCGACCCTAATGCAACTTTTCCTTTCATTTATTCCACTGCTCAAAGCACTTTGTTTTTTTTTTAATTCGTTGTGGGTCGTGCCTCACATGGGACTTTACTTTATTAATGTTGGTCTTCTCATTCCAGGTACAGGCTTCAGCCATTTTTACTTCCACGTACACTGATCCCCAAACTATGACCAGCGATGAACAGTCGGAGTATGAAATTTTCAAACACCCATTCCATATCCTAAACTTTTCAGTTAGGTTGAACAATTTAACGGATATCCAAGTTAGGCCAGACAGCTTCAGAATTTTTTTCAAATAGTCTGGCGTAAGTAAAATTTCCGACAATTTTTATTTTCTTAAAATTTTCAAAAATTCAGGAACTGAACGAAGTGCCAGAGTGAGGCCTGTCTTTAATAGACATTCCGCCACTTGTGTTTTTCTAATAGTGACATCTCTTAAGGACATTTTTCGGGTTTCAAAAGTTTCAATACCAGCAAAACTGAGCAAGAAGTCATACCACTTTACAGTCTGCTTACGAGAATCAGACATTGTACAACGCCGAACAAAAAAAAAAATAAAAATAACTACCGGTATGGAAAACCAAACGTCGAGGATTGGCTTACTGCTCAAGCAATGGTGGCTTTATGCACGCTAAACAGGTCTAAGGGCAAGTGCCAATTTGAGGTGGTCTAAGATACAATAATAGAGGCGGAAACCCCCCACAAAATTTGTTCGTTTTATTTTGAGAAACCTTCAAGGAGCTGGACTATGATCTTCTTCTTTGTCTTAGTTCGGCACTAAAGTTCGAAATTTTTTCACCAGCTTGAACGATATATCACTGGTTCTTCGAACTTAACCTGTGTGCGTCTTTTGTTGCGTTGTCCCTGAGGCTCGGGTTCAAAGACTCTGGTACTTAGAGCAGCGCTTTTCAAATGCTTAACGAGGCGCATGCCGTCGTTCACCCCATGGAGTTCGTCGTTAGGTCTTCCCCTCCATCAGTGTAAACAAGACTCAAAATTTCAGGCAGTACTGGTCTCTCGATATGACCACAAGAGCTTTCTCATCCGCTTTTAAAATTTTGCCCCTTAGAGAAGGGCAGGAATGATCAAAGCGTTATGGAAGGGCAGCTTGGTGTTTGTGACTGAATCGCCTATCATTCAGCTTATTGGCTATGGTCCAAATTCGCGGAAAACGGAACCTCTACTCTTCACCAGAAGATACGCCATCACCAATTCTGAATCACCAAGATTATGTGTCACTTTCCTAGAACCATCTACAGCACCAGAGCCAGCTCTGTTTGTTGAAAAAAATTGGCACTTCAGCCCCGCATGATACACATGCTTCACATTGCAGTAGTTTTGCATCGGAGTCTTATGAACAGACTTAGATAAATGTTCATACTGCAAGCTACTTAATGGTTGTGAAGGTTATCCAGTATAAAAATACATATGTACCCCTGAGAAATACTTCTTTCGCAGCACTAGATATACTTCTCTTCCTTTCTCTACTTCATCCTCTAGGATGGAAACTGCAGCCCAAACTGCAATTAGGCTCAGTTTCCAATAGACCCATGGTCTAAGCTAAGATACGGTCACTCCGTCGTTGCTGGAAGACCGAGACAAGTGGGTCAAAGATGAACGAATTTTACTGGCGCCAACTGCAGAGACCTAAACCTTCTTGTGTCTATAAATCTACCTTCACACTAGAGAATTTGGTCAGGCAGAGATTATGGCAAACAGAGAGGCACTGGCGTGACAGAGGAACAATGCTAAATCTAAGAGGAATATGATCATCTGTTTTGTCAAGCTGCAGTCATATACCTTGGAAGCTACAACTTAAACTGAAACACCACTCTCCAGTGCCGCTTAGTCTCAATTAAGTGGTAGGCGCGACAGGACATAGTTTAATCCAGGGAATTGCGGAGTGGAATAGATTCCGAGACATGGCACCAAATGCTTCATCTCTTCGCGGTGAAACACCTCCTAAGAACACAAACATTAAGTGAACAAACCAAAAGAAAGTCCATGAGCCCCACTTGTCTAATAACTAAAAATATTTGGCCACAGCTTAATTCCTAAAGTTTTTCCCGCCTCGTCAGTTCAGGCAAAGGAACAAAGCATGTCCGTGATCTATAATTGGTGTTACAGCAGGACACTGGAGTACATGCCTCCAGGCTCGGCGTCTCTCATAATGATTTCTACAGGAGCTGTATGTTGAAATCACACCTCCGTGACTGCCTAAGCCTTGCAGAGGGGAAAAATACACCAACTGAAGTACTTCCTTGGCAACCTAGCTGAACTCAGGTACTGTAGTCTGGAACACGTCAATAACAACACAGCATGGGTTTTAGAGTTATCGTCGGAGATAATCTCCCTCCGGTGCGTCACAATGGGACTAAATGCGGCCTGAGTGCGATTGGTAACCTCAAATCTACTCAACTGACTTTGGGGCATAACTAAGGACCTAGTGAGTGATTCCACTGTTATTTTTTACGGAGTCGAGATAAACGAAGTTCTTGACCACCTTAAAGTTGTTTGATGTCCTTTGAGATGCTCTATCATGCTTAGATTGATATTCAACTTACCATGCTTTCACTGTAAGTGTCAGGCTCCTTTCAGTGTCAGAAACTGTCAAGTTTGTGCAAGTTTTCAAATCATCCTGCCTGAACAACATCGCTGATGCTGACGTTTCTTCGGTGAAGAGCCTGCACGCCACACTAATCTAACGTAATTTCCATTAGGTGACATCATGGAGTGGGGTTTCAGGGGACACCATACCCCGCTCTCTCCTACTTCTCAGAAATGTTTAATTTTGATTTCCGTTTTCAAGGTTATTTTTGTTTTCTTTATTTTCAGGACTTATTTAAAGGATATTTGTACAAACGAGAGGACACATCGACAGTCAATAGGAATCGAGAGAGCTCAGAGACTGTAGCAAATAAATCAAACGACGGTTAATACGATCAAACTTAGAAAAAACTGACTCCTTTGTAAATGGTCTGCCCGCCAGAAAGTCACAGTTCCCGATACTCCATAAGGATTAGGAATATCCTGCTATTCCTGCTATTACTCAGCAACAAATTACTGCAAAAAGGAATATAACCCTTCTGTCAAATTCAAATTCAGTCAAGGCACAGACTGATGACTCAGTTCTTCAGATTCACAACTGACCGCATCTCAGACCACTCACTCCTTCCCGCCTACCCCTCTATCACTCCTCTTCATTTGAATACCAGATCGTTCCATTAAACCCTGTGAGCACATTGCCCTCAAAGACCATTTAGTTGTGGAAAGCCTTCTCCGTAGCTCACAAGCGGATCGAAACGTTGTCACAATCTTCCCACCCCAGATAACATCACATCCATTGTTTTCACAACTAGTATCTGCTTACAGGCACTTCCAGCTCAACCACTTGGAAAAGTGTGCCAAGAGATCAAATGCATAGCACTTCCATCACTGCACTGCTTAGCAACCAACCCGTAGGAGGTAATGACTTGTTATCCGGGTGCAAAGTGCACAGCGCACACAGCGGGAAAGTGTTTTATCCAACACTCCCCCGAACGGCGCAGCCAAAAGCGTCCTTAGAGAAATTCCTGCACCACCAATCCACTTCTTCACTCCTCGAGAGGAGAATGCTTTCTACTCGGGAGGCGGATTTCAACAAAAAACCAAACAAAACAGTTAAAATCGAAATGGATGCGGGTTTTCAGGTCAAAACTGGCGAGGTGCCTGGCATATTAACCCTCAGCACAGCCTGTGCATTGTTTTCTGATGTTTTGCATCCGGCGAGGACGGGCAGCGGCAATTGTCAACAGGTCCGGAGTTCCGTCTCCCCGCAAAAGTTTATAAATAAATCTCGTCGCCGCCCAGCACTGCCGGAGTAAAAGTTTTAAATATCCTTTCGATAGTTTGCCGACCGGCAGGATCATGGCAGTGTTGTTTTGCTCTTTTTCAGAAAGTCACACATTTCCCTGGTTCCGGCAGCGTTGTGCCTTTGTCCTTTTCTGGCCTTTTTTGGATGTTTTTGTTTTGTTGTTTTAAATGAAAATTTATCGCAGAGTTTCCGGCGCTTGGGAAAGGGACGGCTTTCGTGCCTGAAATTATGCAAACATTTTGCCGTTCTTCGTATCCGTCGCGGACCGTCCGGTCCGGACACTCGACGCCAATTGCCGCCGATGCTTTAATTAACCACAAGTGACGGTGGCGTCTCGTCGTGCGATGAATTCTGTTCCTTTTTGTGTTTGTCGCGACTGATTGGGTCGCCCATAAGTATGCAAATGAGAAAGGATCCATTCGCGCGGTGGGAATGCTCTGATTTCCATTTCCCTTGGCGGACATTGCCAGGTGTGATAAGATCTCGAATGCAATTGCTTGGTTTCCTGGTTTTGCATGGAAGACCGGGACATATTTCACGTTGGGAAGGGGGGGAATATCAATTAAAGAGCTTTAGTTCTTCAGTGTTGTGGAACAAATGTATTTCTAATTATAATTAATTAAATTCAGGGCTCCTGGGGCTTGGAGAGGAGTTTGCTCTTAATTTGGGACCTATGCGATGGAGTTGAGTTGGGGGAAATTGTTAGCTTAACCAAAAGAAGTGCTGAACTCATGAGAGTAGTGAGGACTGACATAATGCTGAAGTATCCTTCTTGTAGGTGCCCTAGAGGAGAATTGTTCTTACAACTAAACTGTTGTAAGCTATTAGGATATTGGGTTTTCGCACCGTTACGCGCACATCCTGACATTAAATATGATATTTCTGGCACTCTTGACAACCAATTTCTTGACAACAAGTCGGTCTGTCAAGACAGGTAACGTTAAAAATCCTGACTCGGAGAAATGTAATGCTCTACAAGACGCCTTTACCTCCATATCTATTACACAAAGCCGAATGCTGGACGCTAAGCGAAACGGCAGAGCAGATTCTTGATCAACTTAAAAGAAAAATTCTGCGTCGTCTGTGTGGAAGCTGAACGCAACATTGGCTCGACCACAACGAGCGACAGCATCGCTCCAGCTCAGAGGGTCATACAATCCCAGCCTCAAAGTTCGAGAAGGAAAGGAAGGCCGAATCTTAAGTCATCGTGCAATTTGGCCTGATGCAAAGCAGAGTGCTCGGGAATGACAACGGTGGAAGCCTGTTCTAGCTCAGACTCGCAATGGAATTGTTTGCGAAATATAAAATTCGTATGAATATACCAACATCGCGCTTTCGGGAATTAAAAATACCACCAACTCACAAACTTTTTGGATCGTTATGGGCATCGGCTTGCGTGCACAGGATAAAGTTGGTGATTGATCTCAACCTGGTGAGAGAACAGTAACGATCCCTGTATGTGCCTAAGTCAAGTTGAAATACTGCCTTCGCGGGGCACCCAGCGGATAGCTACATAGCGTCCGTTGTCAGGTCAACCAAAGTATGTAGGCATTGCCCCGGGCAAGAGGGCCCAGTATCTATTCCCGACCTAACCGGCGGTTGTTCGGAGGGCTAACAACCCGCCCACAACCAAATTGGTTCCCATTAATTTGTTTTTAACCACAATATTTCTTTGTACACTACAATAGCTGCACTCATTATCGAATGGATATGACATGGACATAGACATAGACAGTCTTCCATGGTAAAACCAAGTCAACACCAGATCAGATAGGAGCGGTGTAGGTAAGCACGGGTCAAGGCCATGTTGCAGCCAAATCAAAAAAAGAAAAATATTGAATTCTATTTTGGAACAGTGACCATATGGAGTGGCTACGTAGTGGCGACGAAGAACTTACAGAAGATCTTATACCCAGACAAGTTCCAATCCGATAAAACGGTAATTTCGCCAACTTGTGTTTCATCCAGCCTCAAGACAGTTGGTTTATGAGGAGTGAGGCGAACTTACACCGGAAAGAGATTTGCTCTAAGTAGTTCACATCGCAAACAACGACTCGAGGGATTCTCCCTAAAAATGCAATTAATCTTTTCAATGAAAATAATTGCAACTGAAGAATGTATGCGCTGCAGTCTTGATTTTATGTCACAAACTCCTGCTGGTATTTAATGATGCAGTACGCCACATCCTACGATCTACGGGATACGTACATTTCTTGGTACCTCCTAGTTCGTGGCCGTCATCACTATCTCTTTCGGCGACCCGCATGATCCACTAAAGGATTTGCGGGGGCAAAGTATGCCGGAGAGACTTCCAGGCGGCTCGATCCTCCGGCATCGACTATAAATCTTCAGAAACCATTCTCAAGCGCAACCAAGCGAGTTTATGGACTTGATACCACCACGTTTCCCTGGGTCGCCTACCTGATGAATGCACGTCTAAGGAACGCCTCGGAAGTTGCAATGGAGGTGACATCCGTACCATGTGCCAAGCCACCAAAGTAAATCTCTTTCTGTCCATAGAAGAAAGTGTTAAATTTTGAGTTCCTCTGCAGTGTCGCATTTCTCATCTCATCCCGGTGAGTAACTCCAGCGATAGCAAAAAAAATTTCATTTCGGAAGCTTGATTGCTCGATCTTATTCGTTCGGTCATAACCCAAGTTGGATGAGAATTGAAACAGACCGATAACTTGGCTTTGATATCACGCTCGGCCTTCTTCCACATTAAAAATTGGTCCAGCTTGGCCAATCCTGCAAGGAAGTTCCGTGTTGCTCCCTCCAGATATCCGAGACACATCTTCACCTGTTTCAATGGAACTCCACTTACAAGTAGAGTGCATTGGAATGGACCATTCCTTCAGACTTATCCACATTCACCTTCATTCCAGAATCAGTGCATACGGCCACAAACCTATCGAGCGCGCGATAGAGCTCCGTCTAGAAGGCTGTGAGGATAACTAAGGTGGTGGCATTAAATTATTTATGCATTACCTTATGACTACATAAAAAATTAAGGACGTACTCGTTTTAGATGATACACACAAAAGCAGGAAAGGATTACAGTCAACAGCAGTTAACAAGAGCCTGTCAAGGCTTAATGGGTGCATCCAAAAGAGAGAAGTTAAATAACTTTGAACAGTCAAACATGATCAGCTTGAGCACAAGAAACTTTTGAAATTTTTAAACTTTGTTTCGAAATCCCCTGCTCTGTGAAGAAGCGACGAAGATGTGACTACTTCGAGGTCATTTCAATCAACTTACTAAATGACCAGCGCGGCGTCGTTTTTTTTCAGTCTAAACCGGCAGTGTCCTTCAAGCAAAATTAGTTTTTGGAAACCATTGGTAAACATCGAACGGCAGGAACGAACCGATTTGTTAAGGTTCTCAGCAGATGCTATAAATCGATGATTGGCCAGTACTGCGTTCTTTACTTAGCCAATGTTTTCATCTGTTGTTTTGATGCTCGGCTGTCCGACACGCTCTTCGATGTGCCCATATTTTTGGCCTAATGTGTCCATTTTAACGTAACGTCCGAGGTAGCTTCACAATATGCCAGGAGTCAACGTTCCGAATGCGTTCGTGCACTAAATTTAGTGTTTAACTTTTGTTTTTGAACAGGCAAAAATCGAAGAGGAGTCACCACACAACTCTGGATCGGGAAGGCATGGCATAAGAAATCGAATATGTCCCCCCGAAAATTCAAAGGTCAGAATTGTTTTTTTTAACAACCCGCATAAACTTAGCAAGACAAAAACTAACTCCACAAGGTACCAAGCTTTTTCAGGAACTACTACCGAATAGAGGTGAACTACAGTTTATATGGCACTACAGTCCACGAGAGACCAGTACTGATCAGTTGGGGACCTACAGTTTATTGCCGACTCCGAGAGTCGAAATTTGAAAACCTTTTCGTCGACAATAAGTACTCTTTAAGTGTTGTTAGCAACTCGAAAGTGGTGGTGCCGTATAAAAATTCGAAGTGTTAAGTCGAAGAATCCAATTGAGGACCTTCAAGTCGAGGCAGTAACCCACTTCACGTCACGGCACTTGTGGTGGCGGTAATAGCGTGGCAAAAATTTGCAGCCCCTTGGCACAATTCGCAATTACATTGAATGATTTTCGAAACAGTCGAACTGACCCTGAGGCAGGTATGCATGTACTTGCGAAAACAAACGCATCAACTTAGAAATAATTTCTTTCAGAATTCTTACTCTCATCTTAAAATATCGAATTTCCCTGTGATTTGATTATTTTAGACTCCTTTGTATGGGGATACTTTATCGCACTCATGTTTACCTCTGATCACTAGGCATCAATGTTTGCTTCAGTAAAATATTTGACACGAATTTTTCGTCTTAAAAGAGGGGCTCAATACGAAGCTGGATATTTACAATCTATAGAGAGGGAACTCTTTCTCTTTGATAAGGAAAATCAAATTTAGTGCATACATTTAGTGACTCAAAAAATTACGCAATTATACGTCGACCAATGAATGAATAGATTAGAAGCCCATAACATTTAGCAGACGAGGAACAAAAAAGTCTTTCCTAATCTTTGCCTAAATCAAATGTGAAACCACACGTAGCCCGTATAAAAAGGTTCCTTCGATCTACATTTTCCAACCACTCGCATCTGAATGAAAACACATCTTTAATAAAATATCCAAAACCTGCTATCAACTCAGTCAAAGACGCCTTCTTCAGTTACTTACATCAACTTCACAAGCAACTCTTCTATAATCCTTGCACGCTCCACAGTAAACTTCGTTTATTTTTTTGTCACTCAAATTTCAAGCCAATTTCACTGAAATCAACACCGATCTCTTAATATTCGAAAACAAACTCAATTTTCGCACAAATTCACTGAAAGAAACCTCCTCCACGCGAAGGACACTTGTGTAATCTTGAAAACTGCACCGGAATCCAGAGTACAACACGTGCTATCAATTCATAATCACAACACTGACTGCCTGAGACATTCACGGCCACGAGCGTCCTTACCCTTACGATAACTGCGATTCGAGCGCCTTTCAGAACAATCTCATTGAGGGCGTGATATTCGCTAAAGCGTTCGCTTCAGTACTCGTCACGAAAGGAACTGACTCCGGTTGTAAACAAACTCACACTTGAAGCGTCCTTGTGGCCAGATGAAAGTCGAAACTTGGCAAACGCCAATGGTGGGGTAAGACAATCCACAAACACCACTTCAAATGGAATCCACAACGAAGGACATGCGCCAAAGGCGGCTCTCTCGCTTCTCATCACCACGACCAACAAACGCTCGAGAGAGGCACACGTTGTGCAGAAGCAACTAGTGGCTGCTAAGCAACTTCATTGCCACGAGCCACCCCCGGCGCCCGCTGGCCCACAACTGCACCCAGTCAATGCACCCATTAAAGCCGAGCGCCACCGATGAACACGAATCACCTTAAGGACATCACGTTCCGCTCACATCTGTGCGCACCATATGTCCGTTGAAATTCAATCGGAAAGGGCACAATCCCCCGAGGACTTCTGTGCGAAACAGTGCGTGGCAGGGAGGGGAATCGGAATCTCTGAAGGTTTACATTTTCAATTGGGACTTGATTTAATCAAATTGTCAGTTATTTAGCACGGTAGTGTGACCCATTTTCACACGCCCGAGGGCGAAAGGATTCAAAGCATATGCTGGCGGAATGCGATTTATCTCGGCCACTCTCGGTAAAAGCGGGCGTTTTTGTGAAATGAAAAGTTAATGAGCTGCTGATGGTATTGTCAGAAAAAATTTGTTCCGCCCCGCAGGCAGTGACTGCATGTAAGTTTTGTGTCATGGGCAAGTCGGGCGGCGGCTTTCAAATCGGGTGCCAGTACGGCATCCTATCAAACAGGAGAGCAAATCCTGTCAAAACTACTGATTCGATTTTTAGGAAGGATAAAGATGTCTCGTTTGGTCAGTGGTTACGAGGGCCGGCTAGCTACTTCGCGCAGCTATCGCGACTTGTTTTGTAGACGTGAAGAAGCGGCATGGAAGAGAAACCGCGTATGTCTGTGTCCATGCTCTTGGGCATGAGATTCACTTTATGGATCTAATCTGGGTCTCCGTTGAGATGAGGAATTCAGTTCTTTCTCAGTCTTGTGGCCTTGTTAGACGCAACTTGCCACGTATACGAGATCGAAGATGTAACCAAATGCGTCTAAGAAGGGAATTTTTGAGCACCGCTTATGCAGATCCTTGGGGTGCTGTAGTCAAGGGCTGTATCCAGGACAGCATTATTCTAGGAAAATGGAGTCAAGTGGAGCCAAATAAATTCCATGCATCATAATTGATGGGAGACATCTTCTGCTGCGCAAAACCAATCCCCAGTAACTTTGCTAAATAGGAGCGACCACTGTGTTGTCCGTAAACGGATGACGTGAAGTAGTTTTGCATTTCCTGGTGAAGTGGAGGAAGTTATTGGCTCTTGTGCCATTTGTTTGTGCCGTTTAGGATAAGCCAAGCAACTAGCAACTCAGCCAAACATGGTTGTCATCATTGCCGCGTTCATTTAGAATCAAAGCACAAAAAGAAAGCACGGTCGCAGACACAACATCACTCAATCCCGGTTTCTATTTCTGCCTTTCTGTCTGGTTTCCATTGAATATTTTTCGTTGCTTTATTCTTTGCTTATTAAATGGATTCCCTTATCCAGCGTTGCCTTCATCGAACGGTCTTCTTTGCGTTTCACTGTGATTGTCCATTAACGACGCATTCATTAGCCACTTGCACCGCCCAGCTCGTTGCTCCCACTCACGTTAGAGTATCCTTATCAGCTGGCATCTGATCTCCATTTCCAGGTAAAACACTTTGTCGCCAACGCCGCCACAGCCGCCGCATTCTCAGCCACCCAAATCCTCTTTTACGATCTGTTTGCTCGCGCACTCTTATTTTCTCCTAAAAATTATCCATCCACAGGTAACGCACGTTAATGTCCAAACAGTTTCGAGATAACCATCATCGAGTGATGACTCAAAAGGACTATTGTTAGTTCATTGCGCCAAGGAGTGCATGCAGTAATCCCAGTTGCAGCATCACTCGCAACGCACAGCAATGCACTCAGCAATGACAGCAGCGGTTGCAGATAATCCCGCTGGTCTGTGCCTCCGACAATCCTCTTACCGTCGCCATTGTGCCGATTGTGAGCGAGAAAATGGTGACCGTAAACAAGGATACCGCATCTGAAATGGATGAATGCTGTTACTTTGGATTAGTGCCCCCGGTGCGAGTGCGGAACTGAGGTGAAGTCAATGATGCGCAAATTTGCTACACGAAAGCGCATCACGTCCTTTATCCAATTGAAGGCGGTGTCAGTGTTGCGTGCAAGGCACCGACGACATTCTCGGCGAGATAAGAGCGAATGGAGATTGAAATTCGAGAGGATCTGGACCTTCGATGGGCAGGATAACGTACACTAGATACGGTTGATGAGAGCCGATGTTCGTCGAAGTGTACTGGTGGGTGTGGGAGCGTTCTCTGTGTACATTCGGCGAAATCTCTGCGTTTTGGTGCCCGATTGGTGCCCGATTGATGCCTTTTTGGTGCTCGATTGGTGCTCGATTGGTGCTCTTTTTGTGCCCGATTGGTGCCAAAGTGGTGTCCAATTGGTGCTGGAATGTTGCCAAAGTGGTGCACGATTGATGCCCGATTGGTGCTCGATTGGCGCCCCATTGGTGCCCGATTGGTCCCCCGATTAGTACCTAATTGGTGCCCGATTGGTTTCTGAGTGGTACCCGAGTGGTGCCTGCGTGGTGCAAACAGGGCACCAGTTGGAACCCGAGTGGTGCCCGATTGGCGCCCGATTAGTGCCCAAGTGTTCCCTGAATTCTCCGACCTCCCCGAGTTCCCCAAGCGATGCGATACTTCCAACAATCTTTTATAGACCCGGATTACCGGCACCGCAGGAAACAGCTGAACTACATTCGATGTGTGTACACAGGTGCAGACTGACTGCAATTTATTACCTGATAACCGCCATTCCTGCGGTCGGGATCGCAAACAGACACGACCACGTTGTTCCCGTAAAGTCAACCCGAAGATTATCCAGTTCTGTGCAAATATTTGCCTCCACAATTGTCGTCCGCTTACAGATGCCACACATGTGTGAGCTCATTGGCACTCCACACCACCCTCGAATGTATTTTTAAGGCAGTCAACATCTAGACGTCATCCGTATGTGCCGCTCCGTCGACCAGAGTGAATCCATTAAGCGCCAGTTAGCCATGGCCGCCTTCAACACATTCGCTCCATATGCCCTGTGCGGGGACTACCCCTGTCGGATATCCATTTATCTGTCATGAGCAAGTAAATATCTCGGCGATGGCGTGTTGAGCGACGGCCCTGGAAGTGACACCTCCAATTCTGAAATTGATTTTCTATTTTCGCCTTGGACGACAGTGTCGCGCTTGTGTTACACACTTCGATGCAATTGAACTGCCAACGCTGTCCCCGAGATAGTTTGTCTGTCATGTCCTTAGAGACACTGCCGTCACCGTCACCATCATTTCACAGTTTTGTGCCGTATTTTTAAAAGTCCATTACCAGGGGGTGTGCAGAAAGAGTCCTTAAATCGTTCCGCCGCCAGCGTATCATCCCCCGCTGCACAGTGGCAGTGACAACTGAGTGAGATGCACACTCGCATGGCTTGTATCCTTTTTGCTGTGTCCTCACTTTCTGGAATTCATGTAACGAAGCTGTCATGCAAAAGATATCCCTTCCGAGAGGGGGCGGACTCACTCGGACGAGTCGGGGAAGAAGATTGAATTGTAATGTTCCTTGTCACCAGTTGACGAGTGTGTCGGGGCGTGGTGTGTACTTTGGAAGGACACGCGAGTGAACGCAGGAAATTAATACTCGATTGAATCGAAAGAGGGGGGCTTTTGGATTGACACATAGGCGTGGAGTGGTTGAAAGGGTATTTATGATTGCTTTGGGGAAAGAGGATGAGGGTTGCTTTCATTTCGCCAGATGAAGGCACGGGTTGCTGAGCTATGATGTATGGATTGAGTTGGACCCTATTAATTTGAATTTATGATGACGGACGTCTGAAAATCTCTGGAATTACCATTGGGAGGAGCAGATTGCAGAAAAATAAATCGAGAGGCTGTGGGTGCTGCAGATACGATTGATGAAGGAAATTTTTGCAGTATAGCGTGGGATGGCTGGGGTTACCCACGGTTGAATGCCTCAAAAGGCTCACATTTAGTAGGTGCACCCCCCCTTTCCTATTCTTGCGTGCATCTCTTCAGATGATCAGATTTGAAGAAATCGTCATAAATGTATGCTGTAGATTACATGAAAAGCGTCTGCCTTGTACCGTAGACCTTACGTCACAAGTGGACGTTTCATTGTATTGCTAAGAAGCAACATATATTGACTATCAGTTTTTTGGTTATTCGTGGTCGCCGTCACGTAGTGGGTAAGTGCGTCGATGCACGCGCTGAAGGTCTAGGTTCGATTCCCGGACATAAAACCTCGAATTCACGACACCACCTCTTTGGAGTTGCTGACAACACTCAAAGAGTATGAATTGTATTCTCCAACCTCGACGTGAGATAACAGTAATACGTTCAACACGAGTAGTTGTTGTAGAAGCATGCCCTGGTGATTTGTGGTCTGTAGTCTGTGGTCCTGATACAAGGATCCTACATCTCATCTCGCAAAGCCAAAAGTCTACCGCCTGGTGTAAGCGAAAGCGAGACAATAACAGACGAAGTGCTCTGCATTGTCTCGTAGTCGCCACAAGCGTCGCAGAAGTTGTCATCACTAAGTTGTAGCACGCTAAGGTGTCTGACGAAGGTGTAGTGTCCGGTTTGTACTCTGGCAAGCCTTCTTCAAACTTTTGTGTCGAAAAATAGCAACTTTTCCTGCATTCTGGAGAGCCACTTGAGAGGCAAAGCCAGCGGTTGAGGTCATAACCAAAGACGCGGGCAGCCCGAATGCGGGTTAGATTCTGAGAGTCTCTTCACTGCGTCAAGTGCATCGGCGTTCTCATTTCCTCTGATGACGTGGTGACCCGGATCCCAAAAAAATCAAGCTGTCTATCAAAGTCACAGATTCCCAAAACATCTCTGTTAAGGTTAGAAGCAGGGCTTGGCTTATCCTATAGGCATGAGGACTCCGCCCCTTCCATTTGTTGTTCTTGTCCATTAGGACCGCATAAGTTTCCAATTTTACAAAAGCACCAGCACCCGACACATCTTGATCTTGAGGCTATTATTGAAAGTTCGACGACATTGCTTTCTTGGCTCCTGTGCTGGTCAGTCCTGTCCAGTCCTGAGGGAAAGAAAAGTCGACTTTGCAGCTGGATTATTGGTCTTTCTACGTCAGTATATTAATGAGATGCGGTGCACAAGGTCATCAAAACTCCAGTGCCATGCTGAACCAAGGACCACATCTTTTAAATCTAAGGATCGCTTTCAGAGTGCAAGTTAGAAGTTTGCGTTTGTGGAATGAAGAAAAATATATATCTTTTGGGACAATTGTGCCAATCAGAACTGAAACTTAAATCTTCTTTGCAAATATTTATAGGGTCACCATGAGCGCGACAGGTTCTTAATTCAGCTGTTTGCGTCCGGATCGTTGCCGTTGGAAACAATGCTGATCCAAGCGTCTGCTGATTTAGAGAACCTGATGTGTTCGCATGAAGCTCATATTGTGCAGGTCCTTCAAGTTCCAAATCCCAGTATTGAGGGAGCGTGTGAGTGCATGTGGCGAAAGTGAGGACTTTTATGGTGTTAACTTGCATAATGTTGATATCGAGGAGAGAGATTTTCAGTTGACTGCCAAGTGCCTTTTTTGACTCGAAAATGAAACACATACATATGTATAAAGCCGAAAATGATTGTTGACCGACATGTGCGAAGAGCACCACTCAATGCAAACCGAAAGAAATTGGTGCAAACAATTGTATGAATCACAGGATTGCCCTTTAGGAAATAAATCAACACACTTCTCTCGTAGGAGAGGTTCTACCACGTAAAGTGAAATTAGACATTTCAACGCAATCTATGAACCATGTGTTTAAGTCCATATACCTGGGTTTCCATCCCGATGTGTGTTTTGAAAACGCCAGCGATTGTTTCTTATCCGTGAAGTTAAAAGTTAGGATTTCGTTTTTAAGCCCTGACAGCTGTTATCTTCCTCCACCGTTTTTTAAGGTTTATTATTCCGTTTTTCTAAGAAGGCTCAATTTTTGACGCTAAAAAGTTTTCAAAAACTTCTATAACCCTTGCTCATTTCCAGAACAGCTGTTGACGAAAAAATGGTGTGAAACTCCCAATCATCGTTGAAAATATGTGAGGAGGATACGAAAGCGGAAGGATAACGTTATTGTAAGGGGTTTAGGGTCTAGCGTTAATGTTAATTGCGAACTCAGGCTGCTTTTCGGCCAACTCCGTATGCCAATTCGATTTCTATGAGATATCAGAGCAGAATAACCTTCTCTGAGTGAAGACCAAATTTTAGGGTGTAAACAAACACGGGCATCTCTCTGCACAAAATTTTAAGCGGCGTAGTTTTTGGGCCTCGTTAGATTTATGGCGTAACTACTTGTCAAAATTTTCTTTTTTAATTTTTCCTACTTAACATGGAAGTTGTGCCCCTCACTGTTTCTGTGGGATGTACATCCTCTTTTTCCACAATAAGACGTCCAAAAGTATCGTTTCCTACGCGGTACATCTTTAAGCCTTAGATCTCAAGAGAGAAACTTATCAGACGACACATCAAACACACATGCCACCGTACATTTCTTATAAGATAAAAAGTCACTATGATGATGTCCACCTAACAGCTAAAAATCGGATCAAGGTAAAAAATTTCACATGATAGAGCATGATATGTCTTTTTTTAAACGCTTCACAGTTTTTTCCCTCATTCACTTCACTCACTTCGGCTATCTATGAACGTATCCAGTAGCTGTCTGGGTGTCAAAATATCAATGCATTAAAAAAGATATTCCCAAAAACCGTCCCTCAATCCATTTGCATCTCTTTCCGCAATTTTCATTTCGATAAAATCCTGCGAACCCTTTCAGCCGGAATCTGTGAACCACTTAAATCATCTTTTAAGCCGGCACAGATGAAGACCTCAGCACAAAATCGGCGTAAAAACTCTAAGCATTTGGAAAGTGCATGGAATCAACAGCACGCCCAAATTTCACACGAACCACTCACGGTCACTTCACGCCCTCATATGCTCCGCACATGGCCATCCGACACCGCGTCGAATTTCATAACTCTAATGCGCCTCCATTAGACTGCTAATGTCTGCACTCCCTCTGCACACGACACCACGTAGACCCATTGTCCTGGTAGGCACTTCAAAACACACATATGCGATGCATATGCACGGGTACTGCCATTGCCACGTCTCCCTGTCCCTGTGCGTGTAATTTGCAAACAAACAAATGTTGACATACCATCAAGTGCCGTCCTCGTCATTCCTGGAACGAGGACATCCCTCTGTGGCCCTGTGGTAATCCCCGAAATCAGCAGCCATGCGTTAGTTGAGAGCGTAACTGCCACTCACAGCATGCGACAGTGGACACAATGTCTGCTCTCGCACTTGCTCGTCGCGGGGAGTCCTTACATTTGAGGGCGCTGCCCTCATGAATATTCCAGCATTCGCGCCTCACTGCTTGGTCAAGGGGTAATCCCTTTCATTGTGGATCGCAGCATCCCGTGATTCCTCCACGAGAACGTACGCGCTTTCCAGGCAGCTCAATCTTCATGCGTCTTTGTATCGTCCTGTTGCCGGAGTCGGCTGGAATTTACGATTTCACGGCCAGGATGGATGAAAGCGTTTACAATCGATCCGTGAAGGGCAAGGGCTTCGGGTTTCGCTGCCTTGCGGTGATTTTTGGTGACGACGGCGGCAACGGGTGGTAGAATTCAATTATTTTCGAACGGCCCCATTCCGCTTTCGGTGTACTCGTAATTGCTGCAAACGACACTGCCGGGCGTGGGATTACGTGCCATACGCGTTTGGTAAAGTGCACATCCTAGAAGGCTAGCCGCCGCCGCGGCAGCAAAGCCTTTGATGACCGCACTCCGCTTGGTATGCCCGGCGCGGAGTAACGGCAACGGCGGCGGCGAACTTGATGTGGTTGCGAGGATTTGTTTATCGGAACCGCCTTTGGATGCGTTTTATGGATCCCTGGTCATTATGGTGCCTTATGAGGGATCTATTAGTGCGTCTGACGGAAAAGTAATTGAGTTGCTCGATTGGAGGCACTGCCCGATGAGTGACAACGACGATGGCGAGGGGCTCCCCTATTCGTGCTTCCGCGGTCGTAAAGCAGTGTGTTTACGTCAATTCTGGCGACGGCATGGAATAAAAATGGATTTGATGGTGAGTGACGTGCAGCTTCGGGGGGAAATGCTTCAAATGTTAATTAGTTGACGAGTGAGATGTTAATGCCAACAGTGCTTGCTGGTTGCTGGATGCCTGCACTCGCAGACGACAGAAATCGCTTCCCATGAGTGCGCCGGATTCACTCACACGCGCAAACACTTTTCGGGTGGTAATTCGTGATGCGACACACGTTGCGGGCGTTAGGGAAATGCCGTCGCGGCTGCGTTTCTTCGCGTTGTGATCGATGTTTGGGACTTGTTCAATTGATCCGATTGTCAGTTTTTGAGCGAACATTAATTTGTTATGCCGCCAAGCGGCGTCCTCATCGGAAACGCATTAATCTTGTCGCTGGGCACATAAGCAGGTGACTGCGCCTTCCGCAGTGGCAAGTGGGTGTGCTGCTTTTGTGAGTTTTAACAAATTTGTTAGACTATGCGGCATATTGCTGAAGCTAGTCGAAGTATGATTGTGTCCCTGTAGCGTTTGTGGCGCCTCCAAATCTACAAGAAGAGTCAGTTTAGGCATTTAGAGGTTTAAATTTTAACTTAAGGGATAACCTTAAGCAAGTAAATAACTCCGCAGATGCATAGAGTGATTCATTTTCGTTTTCGAAAGTAACGCTTTATAAAACACAAGCAGCGAAATATTTTTTTATGGAAATCTTACTTTTTTATAAAGCCTGGACCTGGCCATTAAGTGAGAATCATTCTGAATGATTCACAGAACGAAAATTTGTTTGAGGTAATTTTTTACCCTTTTTGAACTTTCTTCTGTTGGAATTTCGAACAAAACTTGAGTAATTTTGGTTTTTAATGAGTAGGAGTTAAAGGAAGCCACAAGTTTTTTCGAGATCAAGCGTCTTCGGATACAACGCTTAAGATGGCTAGGCCACGTAGAGCGTATAGACACCACTGTTCCGGCCCAAAAAGTCTTCGAATCTGAGTTATTGGGACAACGCAATAGAGGATGGCCTAGGTTAAGGTGTTGCACACAATTAGAGAAGGACCTCAACTTTGAGTGCGCAACCGGCGGCAGCTGGCGAAAGATCGTGCTGGCTGGAGAGGCATATTGGTTGAGGCCCAGGTCCACCCTGGACTGTAGCGCCACAAGAAGAAGAAGAGCTGGAAGACTATTTGCGTAACCACGGTAAGCATGTCATAGGCCAACAGGAAAAAGCTTTACGCTGATAATTCTTTAATCTTGGCGCCCAATTGACGTCGCTAAAATATGAAATAACGCGACCAGGAAACAATAAAGCCATGGATCGTGTTTTGTTGCTTTATGTCATTATCTTCAACGGTTAGCCTCAAAAATCTGATATCTTTTTAACCAAATCGCTCCAGGCTTATTGTAGTCGTTCGTTCATTGCCAGACGGACCACTGATAGCAAACAGTCACTTTGTCTGGATGCAACAGGTCCTCTTCGATCACCAGTGGGTTTTCTAAGACCCATATGCTACAATTTTGTTTTTTTTTACACACACACCGCGTCAGAAATGTGCCTTATCACTGTAAATCTGTTCTTTCAACGCCCAAAAAGCGAATTTACGGCTTTGGGAATGGCCAGCAGGCTTCAAAGGTTACGCGAGTTGAACTCTATAAGGATGGAGATGACAATGCAAACGAAAAATATATCATAGCTAGGTGTACGACAGGTTTGGAATTTAGATCACCGGCAACACTTGCACTTACAACGACAATATTTACGATTTACCGTACTTAACGATGATCGGGCTATACGACATCAGTACCATTTCCACTTTCTTCAAATTTCTTCATAGTCGTACCGATTGGTTGCTTAGTCAGTCGATTATGACGTCCGTTATCATCGCCAAAAGTTACTAAGTACTATGTGTGAAGTAAGATTTAATGATTATCGTAAATGGCAGACATTTGGCTACTTTTGCGATACTTCAAATGACAGATGACTTTTGCAGATGTACAATGACAATGCTGCTAACTTGAAACCATAAAATGAATGTTCACACGAGGAAAGCTATAAGAAGCCAAGGATCTAAAATAGGCGAAAATTGTACCACTTGCACTCGGATACCAATGTACCGCAGGAGATAACGAACCTTAGCCCATGTAGAGCTCCAACCAGTCTTCAGCTTAGACCTGAAGAAGGGCCGAATCTCTTGTTTGGAATAAAACTGTACTGTAAGCGGTGTGTCTAGGACCTTCAACGATGAAAAGTAGAATTTAATCAAATTCTGCCTTGTATACTTTGCTTGATAGACAAGTATAGATTGTACGAGGAACAAGTCTCGTAAATAAAATCTGGCACTTTACAGTACACGGATCATCCCAGGCGCGACTGCATGGTGAGCCCTGAAAAATTTCTTGAAAACGACCTACAGACGGTCTTAGCCACAAGCACCAACACTATTAAGAAGTAGCCAAAAGAATGGAATCTCAAACGTTGATATTCATTTGCCTTGCTATGGAAAGTCTTAATTATCGCATGATCGTCCCCTGGCCGACTATATCCGTTATGCCCTAAGCACAAATTTCTCCTTTCCAGCACATCCCATAGCCACTTCATTGTCCAATTATGAGTCGAAAAGCCTGTGCACTTCGCCCATTTAATCCAACTCTTACACCACAACCAAAGACAAATACTTGAAGCAGAGCAATCGAAGTGAAGCCGCTTAAGATTGAAATCAAATTATCATCTGCCGACCAAGTGGAATCCCATTAAAATCAAATTCCTTTGTCCTTAAGTGGTTTACTCGACAAAAGCCGTCTATTAGCCGTACGAATTCCACAAAGCGCAGGTACTAGAGGTGCACAAAAGACAGACGCACAGCTGCATCCAACGACTACAACCTTTGACACAACGAACACCGATTGGAAAGCGGAGGTGATTGGGAAAAAAAATCCACTTCGACTTGCAGTGCTCGCACAGGACGACACTACGACGACATTTTATTCGCCTGCACAATTCGCACATTCCTTTGTTGTTTCCGTGTGGCATTTCTATTAATGACCGCTGGTCCTGTGAGATGTTTGCCATCTTCCATCATACGGCCGGCTCGCCAGGATGTCTAGTGGGGCACTCCGAATGGGATGATCCTTGAAGCCCATCATCTTCACCTTGCGAGGGTCGGTCTTTTGTCCTTTGTCCACCGATATTTTGTCTGCTCACCGTGTAGGTGAGCTCGGTTTGTATGCCTTGTTTTTGCTTCATTTCGCATCTATTATTGCTTTGTCCTGGCAAGGACTGGAAAATGAATTGTTCTGCGCACCGCAAGGTCCTTTTCAGTGCCGAATGCAGAACGGGAACAATGGAGTTGCTTTTTAGCACAAAGCACACAAAAGGAATCCCCTTCGACTCAGTTCTGATGACACTTGGATGGAGGACGAATGATAATGAACGAGTTTTTCGAAAAATGAGCTCATTGTGTGTGAGTCCTTATGTTAGAATGTTATCCACTCGACCGCCTGTGGCCGATATTCACTTTCGCAAGGGAGTTAATTAAAATTGACTTCAGCCCGGACTCACATGCGTTCATTGTCATTCATGTTTGCGTTCGATTTTGAGATGCGGCCTGGGAAAACATTCTCCGCGTGGGTTTTCGCAGTTGCACCTGGTGGTCGAAAACTGAAATTATGTTTCAAAATCAAAATTGCTCTGAAGAGATGTCAGTCTTAAGGTTTGCTTGGTTGCTTCTTGTTACTGTGGACATTATTTTCAGTTAAGGTGCCTGTATCCTGTGAATGTTTTCCTTTTAAAAATTTGATTCACTCTTTCTGTCACTTCTTGAAATCTGTCGTATGAGGTGAGAAAGGTGTGTAATAAACATTTTCTGTGAAAATCTCTATCTCACACGTCCGTGAATTGCAACATCGTACGCCAAAGGCATACACACTAACTGTAATGCACTCGCAGCGCATTGAAATGAAGGAGGAAGACATAGGTTGAACATTTACATACATAACTGCTTGATGCCTGATTTACAATGACCCAAAAGAGCAAGATCAAGTTTCACGATAGCTCTCAAATGATTTTCAAACAAAGAGCTTGCATTAAGTAAAGCAAAAGGCGCAAGTCTCATCGTCATGCATTGCTATGTTTTTTTTAGATTTCGTAGCGGCATGATGGGACAGTGCCATATGAGTGTATATGAGCTGCAATAAACGAATGGTGTGTTCATACACAAAAACCGCCAACAAACCATGTATAATTGTGAATTGGTTGGTTGGACAACAAATCAGAGCATTTCCCAAAATTCGAAATTTCTTGAAACTCTTTGGTTACATGTGATTATTGGTATCTGCAACATGGCTTGGTACAGAAGTCTTTCCAAAAACGACTTGATTGTATTTCTTAAGGAATCGATACGTACAAATCATTATGTTGTACAAAGGCGGAATGCCCTTAAAAAGAAAGCGTATTCTTCTTCTTCGTTTTCTGTTCAAGCAACTGCTACGCTCATGGGCCTTTGACATTACCATTACCTCTCCAACAATCACGATTTTTGGTATTTTCAGTTTGGTACACCAAAAATTGCCTTGCAGTTGGGTACATCGTGGAAGGTGATGTCTTTCTCTTTCGCTCTACCCGCCGCGCCGGCGATTAATTCGAAGACGTCCTCTGATGTCCAATTTCTGACTAGGTCGATGTTGTCGAACAGCTCATAGATGTTACCAATCTCCCTCTCCAAACATTCTTCTGTCCAAACAGAACAAGTACCTCTAAAAGTGACCAAGAATATTTTCGCCCCGATTTAATTTTGTTTGTTCTTCTGCGCCATAGAGCTGGACAAAATTTTATATACTACATTTGTAAAAGGAAACCATGACAGTTCAGTACATTGTTTCTTTTAACATCAAATGTCTTGATAAGATCCTTACTGAACTTGATGCACCTATGGGCCTAGATGCAAAGGCGTACCAGCTGCAAATGTGGACCAGCCTTGAAGGGATAACTAAAAAAAAAACAGTTTAGAGAGGATCACTTGCCTCGGATACTGATGGATCTACTGTTGACGACTGTTCCTGCGGCAGTAGCTTTCACATTTAAAAATTACAATTTTTAAAAAGGAGGAGTAATGTGCCACTTCAGTCCAGGTGAAACTGAAACCAATCTGACTGACTATCACCAGTTTCTAAAGTTGCTTCCATCAGGGCGTCTACTTGTTCCAGCATTCATCACTTTCTCTAAATACTACAGCAACTCCGAAAGGGGTCCCCACTTTTATCTTCCCCAAAATTAAGCCTTTTGGGATTTTCGGAAATTTGGCTTTCAGGATTTTGACGGCGAGATGTTAGATTGCCAGATTTTATCGCCAGACCGTTTTAGAGTGTTCTTCTGAAAATGACATCAACAAAGATGAGGCACAAACTCCGATTTTTTTTCCCTTGAAAATATGCGAAACTGGTATAAGGTGCGCAGTCTTTCCCCCATGAGCCTTAAAACAAGAAGACGTCCCTGACTGCTTTGGAGTCTTCGCTTTAGTTGAATCTTTCTCAAAATTTTATCGACGTCCTGCAGTCCGTGCTCAACAACTTCAATCTGACTTAGCTGCGCTTGCAACAAGATTATGTTTTATGTCACCGAAACTACTCGAAGCGTTACGTTTCGGTTAAGTTAGGTCTGATTGAAGTGAATGTCTTGACCGCATGACTGACATTTTTTCGGGTTTGATTTGTGGCTATATGAAAGAAACGTCCCTTAAATTCATGGATTCGGCAATTTTTTTTCGCAACGGAGTTTCTTGCTCTTTTCTACCCAAACATCAGATAGACTGTTGTAGAAGTAGTTTCCGATAGTTGGATTCTAAGTCCACATCCATGTCTCGGAAATCCCTACATAAGTCATACCTTACCTTCTTGTATGGTTTCCATTAAAAACTAAAATACTTCTGCTTACAGACGTACCTAGCCTGCTAGACGTACATACGTCACCTTTGCCTAGTCTGATGAATCCCTGAATTTTATCATAGATGCCTTGAAATACTTCAGACATCTCGTTCATTTGGCCATTGCTAAGCAGTATTGATGGCATCTTAAAGATTTTAGTTTTCACTACTTATCTGGAGAGAAGGGTGATTCTAAATAAGCTGCTTGCTGAAGTTACCCCCTTATTCCTGCAAATGAATTGTAATTTTTCTTTAACGGGATACCTATTTGACCAGAAACCCAGGATAGGATAAGATTGCATCTTACCGGCATCTCCTTCAGGGATAGACGGCAAAACGTAAACGCTTTGAGATTTCGTCTAGAATGGCCTCTTGACTGTTTATGTATAGCATGTTAGATCTACGTTCCTTTCACAAGAAGCGAGCAGTCTGATGAATAGGCTTATGTTACCTTAGTTTAATAATAATAATAATTCAATGGCACTACAGCCAACAAGCGACCAGGGCCTACAACAACTACTCGTGTTGTGCGTGCCTTCCGGTTTTTTTTTTTTTTGCCGACTCCGAACGGTGAGATTTGAGAAGCTTTTCATAGACAATTGATACTCTTTGAGTGTTGTCAGCAACTCGAAAGTGGTGGTGCCGTGAAAAATGCGAGGTGTCCCGTCCGGGAATCGAGCATAGACTTTCTGCGCGGCGGTCGACGCACTTACCACTACGCCACGGCGACCACGACCTTAGTTTACCTTACCTAGAAAAAAGCAAGAGCCCGTTCCCCTCTCCGCAAATGTACATATTTATAACATATTTCCAGAGCAGTAGGGTTTCTTACTAAGGCCTTTTCCCACAGTTTCCTCTTCGGAAGGCTTAATATACATTCAAAGTCCTCACAAGGGACCATGTAATCAGTGTGTCTTTTAAAGAATTTTCAACGCCTTAGGTTTTACATCTCTTTCGGTGAGTATTCACGAATTAGCCTTCAAATGATCTTGACTGGACACTGTTTGAAAGGTCCTCAATTTACGCTATCCGATCAATTAATTGACCTCGTTGCCAGTGTAACCCCACATTAAAAGAAATCTCGTGTATGAATGCAAAAATAAATGAAAATGCAACCTGATCCCATTGCCAGGGCGCACTCGTCTCCTTGCCCCCTCTACCGACAATTGTTATTCCCAACTGTACCAGACACAGAACCATCATAAAAATGTCGTAAATTATGAATCTATTACCAGAATTATGTTTTGGGAATATCAAACAAAAGATCGCGATCCCTCATCGCAGATACACCAATAAATCATATCTCTCCCCTGCATCGTCGTCAGCCCACTGCACCGCATATGCCCGCCGTCATGATGAAGCAATCACTCTTGCGTTTTCCCATGTCATACGCATGTTAGCCGGGAGAAAGAAAAATGCATCAGCCGCACGAACTCACCCTCGACACCACCACTGCTGCGTGAACGCCACAATTCATCCCACAGTGTCACATTTACGATTCCCATTATCCCGCGATCTCGACTAGTCGTCCGCTATCCTGTCATAATCAGAATTACTTTTTTTCGTTTTTTTTTTTTTTTTTGAAAAATTCATTCCACTCCTGTCGGTTTGGACACGAATCATCAAAATGAATCAAAAGTAAGCACAGAACCCGTCGTCGCAGACGGACAAACAGAAGAAATATGGATAGAAAACCGCCCCCTCCTTCGACGCACTTAGCCGATGTAGTCCTTGTGATAAATGAGGCCACGTGCCTTATCATCGCTCGGCGAACAAGGAAACCAATTTGTTCATGCACGGATGCGAGCATGTTTCCTATGACAGCTCGCTGCTGGCGGAGGAATCCCAATCTGGGGAGTTTCTAAATGTGTCCTTTTTTTCGGAAACTAGATGGAAGTGTGGCTGGCACAGAGGGCACGCTCCCATCGATGTGGGCGTTGCAGCGTTTCCCATGAATTTATGGAAAATTTTAATTCACTTCATGACAATGAATATTTTGTCGCGCCACTCGACTCCGCGTGATTCCTTATATCTCCATGGTGAATCAACAAATTAATTAAAAGGGACGACGCCGAAGTCCCGAAATGATCGGTGGATGCGGCAGAGGGTGCAGACTCAAAGTGTGCATACTCTCCCCCAGAAACGCCCGGCAAATGGTTCATTATTGATGCCTTGTCACTGTCAAGCGCTACGGTCGGCTTCTGCTGGCGTGAAATCGCGGTGGATAATGGAAATCGAATTTTTTGAGAGCCGTTATAATGGAGTGTGATTATGACGATATACCACGGGGGCGAAGCTCTAAAAGGAACCATATGCCGCGGACTGTGTGGTGCTCAGGAAAAGACGTGATGGTGATGTAATGTGTTTCACGCAGAGGAGGAACTGCCGGTCCTATCTTCCTTTCATTTCTTGCTTAAAGCGTTGTCCTCCCGGCTGGCGACTGAATTATTCATCTCTTCCAAACGGCTAGGATATGTACATAAATGGGTTCGATCTAAGGTTTGAAGTCCGAAAAAACCGCAACAATGTACGTTAAGCGGAAACCTCAACCAAACTTCACCGAGAGGTAATGATTTTACAGAAATCAAAGGTCCACACCACAAATCCGGGATGAATGCATTTTTTCATCTCTAATCTATTCTTGCGCGACACACTGTAATTCCCCTTGCTACGGAAAGTGGCCCCCCCCCCAAATATGTGCAGTCTGTGAAAGAAATTTCGTCGCGGCTAAAACATTTTTCATCTTATTTTCGTTTTCTCCCTGAGTAGTCCCCGCCGACGCAATCCGGAACCAGGAGCCCGTTCGAAAGAAAAACAAAAACTCCTCACACTTCCCTATCTCCGACGACAAAGCACACGACGACCCCATCGGTGCAACGGTGATGCCGAAAGTGAATAAAGTTCGCCTCCGTCTTGAGTAGCTCCTCGGCGGGTTTATTCAAATTCAATTTATCATCATTCACTTGTGGATGTCGGAATGTAGTCTCGGTGTTCTCCGATCTGCCGGCAGAACAAATCCTCAATTTGTCTCAAGTGAGCAGAGAGAGCAACGATTGTTGTTGAAAACTTTGAAGTGAGACACTCGGTGGAGATGTGCATGAGCGACGACAACGGCAGCATCCACGACATCTCGTTCATCGGACGCGCTGAAGTCTCTACGTCCGGCAAATTGAAGGCGAGAGCGAAAGTTGATTGATGGCGAGCGTGATGGACAACTGGCCGTGGATCCATCGTCTCGGGCGTGCGATGACAGATCACAAATGATCGTTTGATTGATCTATGTGTTCGTCGATTAAGAGGGTGGGCGATGAACCCATTAGACGCAGTCAGTTCTAGTTTAATTCATTTAATCGGCCGTTGGACGTCGTCTTCGTGAGATGGACGAGGCCCAAAGGTCAGCACTTGAGTAATCTTAGATTGGGCAATATTTGATCCTATTATAAACTAGATCTAGGGGTTAAATGTCGATTAGAGGATGGACAGGCAGACGGATGTAATTAGATACCCGTGGGTATGTGAGACTTCGCCGGGGGTTTTCGTTTGTGTTTCCGGATGTGTATTCATCATGCAGAGGGTGGGCAGGATATTGATTCAACGGGATTGCGACCAGACATCGGGCATCCCTCATAATGTTGGGTAAGTGTTAAACATCTTCCTATAGCCCAACAACTCTCCTCAGTGACCCAGACATTGTCAAGTTTGTCAGCTTTCGATTTTCTTTTCCTAAACCTTTGCTGCTGTACGAGGATCCTGGTCCCTTACGGACTGTAGACCATTTACTCGTTTGGTGGATAAGTTCGTATCGATTTTATCAAAGGTACATACATACATTTTAGAAACTGCTACTGCCTCGCGAGTTTCCAATGTCGTTCCGATAAAAGCCTCAGAAGATGGTGACAGGTTTGGTCTGTCAATCGGGTCATTTCAGGTCGAAGTGTCTCTTTGGCGCGGTACAGCTTAGCTATGTGGGACATCTTGAGGCATTCATATATTGCAGCGAACTCCGAAATAATTCACAAAAAAGGTTCAAATAATCTTTCTTTTAACCACTATTGAACGTCATAGCTTGGACGGCATTGAATGAATTGATGCGTCTTCAGCCCATCACGTTAATGTCATCCGCAGAAGTCAGCAGCAAAGGTTTTATGAAAGATGACTTCTCTAGTGCTAGTTTTAAATTTCGCAGGATCTTCTTAAGAATGACGGTAAAAGAGCCGAATGACAGGGCATCGCCTTGCCTATTACTTTTCTGAAAGTAAGGGTCTCGGTCAGTTCGTTCCCGACGAAGCACCGACCGGCCTCCATATTTGTTTTACGTAATTTGACGAAAATTCAGGAGATCAAAATAGAGCACATGGCACTGTAAAGCTTGCCGTGAAATCATTGCATTAAGGGTCGATCCGCATTTCTTGGATTTTCTTAAGAATATTCGGCATTGTGGACATTTGATCTATTATGGACTTCCTTGACCTGAAACCACGCTTATAAGCGACTAACAGATTGCTTCAGGGGTTCACACGGCAGAGATGATTTTTCTCATCTAAATTCGAATCCATACCGTCGCACGAGACACGTGAATACTTTCGGTGCTATGGGTGAATTCTGCCTGAAGCCTCAGATGATTTTAATAAAGAACGGCTTGAGGTCGGCAGTCAGACCCATTTTGCGTTCATCAAATATAAAATTTCTTATTCTTCGACTGATGCGAGCAGAAGTGTGTGGAAAAAAAAGCACCTATGCGTTACTACTAAGTTTTTGGTGTAGTGGGTAAGTTCGTCAAAAGTCTCTGGTTCGATTCCTATACTGGACGCATCGCAATTTTATGTGGCACCAATACTTTCGAGTAACTAACATAACTTCAAACTTAAGTGAGTTGTGATCACACTCCCTACTTCTAAGAAAACAATTGCGAACACGAGTAATTGATTGAAAAGCTACACCCAGACCCCTGTGGGCTGTAATGCTCGTATTTCCATTTTCAAAAATATCACAATGTATATACAAGGTCATAGAAGTTGGTAGGGCTGACATTTCTTCTTCTTGTGGTGTTGCAGTTCGGTGTGGACCTGGACCTCAACCAACATGCCTCTAGAGCCAGCAAGATCTTTCGCTAGCTGCGTCCTCGAAATTAGTTGAGGTCCTTCTCTACTTGTGTGCCATGTCCCAATGGCTCAGATTCGAAGACTTTTCTAGCCGGAGCAGTGTTGTCTATACGCTCTTCATAGCCTAGCCAACTCAAGCGTTGTATCCCAAGACGCTTGATCAGGCGCATGCCGCTGTACAGCCCATAGAGTATATCGTTAAATCTTCTTCACCAGATGCCATCAACGTAAGAAGGACCAAAACTCGCACGCAAAATTTTTCTCTCAAAAGGATTAAGGGCTTCCTCATCCGTCTGCTAAATTAAGCTACTGTCTCAAGAAATATGCTGAATCTTGCAATTTGCGTATTTTATAAGGCTTTACTTTCGAAACTGAAAAATGAATAACCCTGACATTCCTGTCATAACCCATAACTTAATCATGAAGGTTTTCAAAAATGGCTTTCATGTGAATTAGCCTATGAATTTTCATATCCCAAGCTAAGCTCCAACCAACAGCCAGAATCTAGAATTCTCCTTGATTTAATGACTCCTACGCCGCCTTAAATGCTGAGCTAATAAAACAGTTAGTAGAAATAAATTTCTCTTCTACGAAGATAAAATTCACTTAACGGTCGTTGAAAGGTGTCAAAAATCCCCGAAAAATCCCCTTTATCGCGCCGTTCATTCGATTATCTCCACGGCACATAATATACTGCGGTGTCATCAACAAAAATCATGCTCAAAATCAGGAACGTTTAGCAACCCCACCATGACGTTGGCGGTCATAAATGTTTACGATTATTCCCAAGTTTGGGGTCACATTCAATTCAGCAACTTCTGCCCCTCCCCTTCCTCTCATCCACCCATTTGAGGCTGAATTCTTTTTGGGGTGATTTAACAATTTAAACTGACAGCCTATTTTTGATTCTTCAGCGCATTTTAATAAGCTCCCCTTTGCAACCTTTACGATTCTAGTCAATTTCTTTGGAATCCTTTTTGATTATGGCATGACCTCGGCTGCCTGTTCCATGGGCTTGTTGCGTGCTCACAACATTCATCTCGATCTTCATGTTGATGACCAGATATTACAGACAATCTCCGCCATACCCCTACCCCCTCCCGCTCACAACAGCAATCTTCTTAGGATTTCACTCAAAAATTCCAGACACGCCTACCTGTCAGGAAATCTTCCCTCCAAAGCGCAACACTCATTAAATTCTTCTAAGACCCAAACCCATTAAACGTAGACCTCCGATGAGGAGTCATTAAGCAGCCGCCCCACCTCGCCCCCATCTATCGCCCAACTCCCCCCTCAAATCTCTCAATTTAATAACAAATTTATGCAAATATACATATTTGAATGGCCACCCACTTCCGGGCGCCAACCCGCGATTCTCATCATTTTTACACCGAAAACTGTTTGTGTCCTTTCCAGAGAGCTTCTTCATAAATCTCAGGCGGCACCATCCCCTCCCCCAGCGCTTAGATTGAAATTTATGTCATAAATTATTTTTTTTCTTCGCTCCTCTTGTTGTTGGGCTATTTTGTGAAAAATGTTTTTTTTTTGCATAGTCTGTTAAATGTCAACGTTGCTGTCGCGGGGGTGGGGGCAGACGAGAGGGGAAAAATCAGTAACATTTAATATCTTCACCTTAGCGAGGAGAGCCGCCCCTCGGAGGCTACCTTTGCCGGCGGCAAGCGACCTGATTCAACGCATTTAATGACGACGCGGGCTTTACCCTCCATGCAGCGGTATGTCTTTGCGGCAGGATACGGCCGTGCGGTGATTTAGCGATGGGAATTTGTGCGACGTAATTATTTTGATGTGCCGATGCCTTGTCTTACCTGTCAGCGTGGCCGTAGCGGTGCGTTTTATTAAATACCTTTTTGTTTTGCTTTTCAGGGAACGGATAAAGCGAGTTTTTGAATTAATTTAAATTGATCGCGGTGCTTATGAGGAAGAAAAACACATAAATCCGTAGATCCCTGGGTGCACATATAAATCCCGATTCGCGATGACGCATCCTGCAGGGGGCATGGGGAGCATTCGCACTCTCCGATTCATAAATCAAATCCGTGAGTGCGTGAGGTTTTGAAGGGAGGGGAATGTTTTGTTTTTTTTCCTCTTGTCACCACACTGAGGGACCGGGTGGGGGAAGGGGGGCAGGGATAATTTTATTTTTGCTTTGGTGAAACGATATCGATCATATCGGCATGGCACATGCGGGGTTTGTCTCCTGTCAATGTCTAATAAATTGATTGACGTTGTGCAAGTTGTGCGTGCGACGCGCTGGCTAGAGTGGCTGGGGATGATCCCTTGGTGACGCCATGGTACCGCCAGGCTCCCAGGCAAAAAGTATCTTTTTGCCTTGTTTGTTGGCTGTGTATTTTTTGCTTTGCGTTGGTATCTCTCGTGCGACAAACATTAAATCGAATGATGAATGGGTGGCCGTGATAATGACGGTAATGAATTATCCTGGAAATGGGGTGCTCGTGCGATGGCATACGAATATTGGTTGAAGATACGAGGGAATTGCTTTCAAGAGCAAATAACAGTTTCGGATATGAGTCACTTAGCTGGGAGCAGGTGATTGACGGCTGACGAGAAGACTTGTTGGCACTGTGGTGGGAGTTTACGGGAGTGGAGTTCTAAGTGAAATAAGACATCATGGTGCTTCAAATTACCACCAAAGTCGGTGTGAAAAATGGAAATCCTTCTGCTTTTTCAGCAATTTTGTTATCGACGTACATATAATGGTTGCGCAAAATTTGTTAAGGTGCAACTACTTTAGATGATAATAACCCTTCGAGGGACTTAAATGAAAGTGCTTGTCCGGTAATATTTTTAAAGAATCCCCATGGATAATTCCCGAAAATTTAAGGTACTTGCAGGAGCACTTGTATTGAAGTTGGTTTGGTGTGTTGGGGATCTGTGTCGACTCACACGCCCAAGGTCATCAGCTTCATTGCTAGACCGGTCGTTCATTGTTATTGACAATAATCAAGCATTCAAAACTGCCTATGAAAAGCATTCTGAAAAAAATTATTTCTACAACACAGAAGATTATAAATGCGTTTTTTCCAGATGAACTACGGGGTAAAAAATACCGGGAATCTACTTAAAAAATTAAAGAATGTATCATTCTTTTCAATTATGGAAGAGATCCGCAAAACAGTACTTGTGTCCACTTTTTTTTTCTCAATTTTCGAAACATGCTAAGAAGTCCTTATCCAATTTATCCTAAGATTCCTTTCCCATCATCGATTAACGTTGATTGTAGTCCTGTTCCCGTCCCGTCTTCAACGCCTTCTCGACCCTCCTTACACATTGTACCACTCCTAAAGTCAAGCCAGAAGTATCAAGTACCATTCCAGCCCAATGATCGCTTGTATGATACTGACCTAGCTTGAATCATTTTCAGATTGTGGCGTAATATCAGTAAGAAACCTCTGGGGGAACCAATTGACATCAACAAGATAAGCAAACCCATGAGTTGAGCTTTAAGAGCTTAAATTGCTTCCCGACTCTGGACATAATATTGGTTCTTTACAGTTTTCCCTTAAAAATGTCTAAAGACGATCAATTAACATCAACTTCATATGCTAAAAAAGATGGTGGCACGAAACACAGGTCGTCCAAGTCCATGTCTTCAATTTTAGTTAACCAAAACGTTGTTTGAAGCGCCAAAAAAATGATGAACATTCATGTGATGCTACAACTCCACAACTTTGATGATGAAAGCGTGCGGTCCTCCCGAGTCCTTGATGTGACTGCATTGTTTGTTAAAGTAACCGCCAAGATGAAACTGAAAGATGACCAAAGATTTACCAAAACTTAGTGTCCAAAGTAAGCTGCACTTAAGCCCAAACTACACACCGACAAGAAGAACGATGACCACGGGCCTTGAATTGCTGGAACAATTGACCCCGTGTGTAAGCGATGAATCCGCAATCTTTCACACTTCTCTTCAAGACAGTGCGCGAGATGTTAAGGCTTTGGGATCAATTACGAGTTGATGTCGTTCAGTCTCATTCGCAGACCGCCGATTGAAGATGCGTGGGATACTAAGGACTGAGCAGCATTTACCACGTGGTTCATATCCTGTATAAAGTCTTGGACATGTGAAAGGTGTCGGCACGATGAGTGACATGATTGCTTACCTCTTACAGTAAGCGCAATCTTAAATCTTATCACTTCAGAGTAGTGCTTTACGCTGTTTAAGAGCTATCCGCCGGAGTTTCTGCATAGCTTTGTGATCGTCAGCGAAGCATGGATCCACTGGTACACACCAAAAATGAAAAAAAATAATAGTAAAAAACGATTGCAATCAGGCAAACAAGTTCGAAGAAAGCAAAGACTGGTTGAAAGACGGGGTGGATGATGGCTAAAGTTTTATTGGGCAAACAATTGTCCTGTATACAGGCAAGGCGGTCACGGGACTCTAATAATTGAGTGACTTGGGGGCCCCAAGAGATTAGGGCCTTGATTCTACAACAATTACTCGAGTTATGTGTTCTACTGTTCTCTCACGAATGGAAAGAACCTACAGTTTTTTTCTGACTCCAAACGTCGAGATTTGAGAAGCTTGTTCAAAGACAATTCATATTCTTTAAGCATAGTCAGCAACTCGAAACAGATGGTGCCGTGACAAAATTCGAGGTATTCCGTCTGGACATCGAACCTGGGACCCTAGCATACGAGTCGACGCACTTAACCACTAGACCACGCGACCACTTCACTCTCCAATACCAAATATTTGTGCCGATTCGATGGCAGATTATGGAAAAACAACCGGACTTGGTGAAGAGAAAAGTCCTCTTTTACCGTGACAATGCACAGGACCACAACTCAACAGCTGGGTGGTGGAATCACTGCCCTATTCGCCTGTGCGATGTCTTCCTTTTGTTTCTAAACCTAAAGAGGCCATTCGCCGGAAAAAAATTGTAAGTCCAATGGAGAGCTATCGCCTCTACGGAAGCCTACTTCGCTAGACCTTCAGAGAACATATTTTTTAGACCGGATGCAAAAGACTCAAATGTGTCGAGAGCCTCCTGTGTTCAGATACACAATTTGAAAGTTAACTGTCGCATCGAACAAACACGACATGAACGTCAAATGAATCAGTTCTGTCCACAGTGCTCAGTATTCGTCAAAAAATATGACCTCCGTAAAGATCTTAGGTTCCACTCTCGAAACGAATGTCTCCTTAGCTCCTCGTACACTCTACCACTGTGAAGAATGTCCGTGTCAACTGAAGCAACAAACGGCTACGGCAAGCACCACCGTAACTGATGACCCCCCACAATGTGACACTCTTTCACTCCGTTCCCAAATCAGAGAGAGTGAATAAATTCAAATAGCTCAGCCATTCTTCATCCCTAATTCAATTTCACAAAGGCCATCGCATCAACACGCCCCCGCACTGCAATCAAATCCCGACCATTTACATGTCCCACTCCACGCTAGCGAGTTCAAAGGATCTTCCACCGCTGAATTTTAAAATTCTCAACTCATCTGTGTGCCCAGACGAGCGATGAGAGTGTTCCTTCAAAGAGCTCAAAGAAAGAAAATAACGAAAATATTTTGACGCCCCCCGCGTGGACGAGGCAGCGGCGGCGACGGCGGCATTGTCTCAAGTGATGTCTTTCATTTATCATCTGGAAATAGTGCCACAGCGCTGGGGACCCAGGCACCGAGATGAGACTTTGTCGTCAGAGAAGATGAAAATTTGGTCATTGTCCCGAAATGGATGGATGCCCCGCATCCAGGGAGTAATGAGTATGAAATTTCCATTTTCATCCCATCTCATCTGTAGGACTCCTTGGAGCATGTCTCTATCGGAGGGACGTGATGGAATGCTCACCTCGTTGAAATGAGGGGTGTGCGCTTTATCTCGTCCTGTTATCTGTGGCGCTTCGACACTCAAGGTGTCCCAAACGAGGCGCTCTTATCGAGGGTTACCCATCACCGGAACACCTTAACAAAACACACACTCAACCGTCACCTCTCGTCACACACGTCACACACTTTGGTAATTAATTCCGATAGCGTAGCGCCGATACCCGGAAGGGACAGATGTCTCCTCGTCGGTGTTTTTTTTTTTTGTCCGTGTTTCGGAAAACTCCTGCCTCGACCTGGCGCGTCCCAGTTGTCCCGTCCTTCGACTACCGAATCGCCGGGCAGTCATGTGCGATGGTAACATTAATTAACATAACACTTCGCCTGAGATGGGACGTCAGGCATGTTCCCGAAAGTTGTCCCGTAAAAGTATCCGATTACTCGACTCGAACGTCCCCAAGTGTGTGACCCCATTTGCAGGGCCCACGGAGGCTGTGTGTGCGCTGAGAGAGTGTCGCATTCCCTTGTTAACATATCGGGTAGTTAGCTGTTTGTAACCGAAAACTGAAAAGGATTTCCTGTCTGATTGAGATCTCATGGGTCATGTGTGGGAGCACCAAGAGAGAGAGAGAGACGGAACGAGGAATTGAGTGTCCTTGGTGCTCTGGTTTGTCGCATTTAATTAGCTTAGGCAGACGAACCGGAGAAAGGAAGATAATTAATGAGTCAATGCATTGCTCTGTGTCACTGCTCGTAGGGGCGGATTTGATTTAGTAGCTGGGCGGCGTGTATCCACCTGCTGGAGGCGGATTGGATTTCGTATCAGTTTCAACTGAATTTTGGGTTCCTAGCGAGAGCGCTTATTGGCCATTAATCAAGGACAGATGCATGGCCTTTCATTATAACTTTGGAGGACGGTGATGTGCAGAAGGTCCGCATGTGTCTCCAGTAGGAGCGAGTGTAAGCCGAGGACAAGGAATAAACATCGCTGGTATAAGACTGCCCAAATAGGTCCATTAGAAAGAAGGAAACAACACAAGTCAGCAACGATTTGCGATGCAAAATGATTTCAGGCTGGCAATTTAACATTTTCTTCCTTTTCTTAAAGTGACCCTTCAATCCAGGGTAATGTTGGAACTCAACCAACAAGGCTCTACAGCTGACAAAACTCTGCCCATTTACTCCAAATTAATTGAGGTCCTTCTTCACTTGTGTGGGTCATCGGGCATCCTTCATTGTCTTCTCCCAATGGTCTGGATTAGTGCTTTCCATTCGGTCTTCATAGTCAAACCATCTTAGGTGATGAATGTGCACAATCCTGGATAGGCTCATGTCGCTGTACAGGCCGTACCGTTCGTAGTTCAATCTTCTTCTCCAAAAGCCATGAACACAAACAGGACCAAAGATTGAACGCCGATTCTTTCTCTCAAAAAAGTTTGAAAAGGGGCTTCTTCATCTGCACTTGAGATTGCCCAGGTCTCTGCGCCACACAGCAGGATAGGGATGATTTAGGTCGTACATAGCGTTAACTTGGTCCATCCAGTGAGATAGATCTTCTACTGATTTGCGTCTTGAGCCGAAAGAAACAGCAGTTGACAAAAGTACTGTTTACTTGGGAGCCAAGGTTGTCGAAGTTCTTCGCACTATCAAGATGTTCCGTCCATGCGTCCTTCTTCCACTATGCTTTGCCCTCGTTGACCATTTAACCCATTTTGGCCCCCTCCGCTTAGATACCAACAAACGCTTCATTGATGGCTGTGTTCGACAATCAAGTCGATGTCGTTCGCGTATACTTCCAACTATTTAGTTTTTTAAAAGATCGTGCCTCTTGGGCCGACGAGTGAGTTCTACTTGACTTTCTCAAGGACAATGTTGAAAAGGTCACAGGACAGCGCCTCACCTTGTCTGAAATCTCCATGCAGCGGCGAGGCTTCTCCATCACAATCTCTAGACGTTGGTAGTTATGTCAAAACAAGACATTTTGTATCTAAACACGCTGTGGTATGAGGGCTGTTGGTCTTCACTCCTTGGGTCTTCTTCAGCATCAACCAGTCCATCAGCTTTCTGAGAGATTAGTTTTAATATTGCCCGTCCAATTCGGGAGGACGAAATTCTTATCCACCGTCGTACAAATTGAAAAATTTCGATCATCTTTGGGGATAGTTCGTCGAAAAGTTGTGCATTGTTTTCTCTTGATGAGCCGAAGATGATTTCTTTGACACTTTGGCGTTCACATAGCCGTTTGAAATTATATTTGGAAACCAGACAATCCGGTCCAAGGAGTGCGTGAAGTACCTACGAGTTGTGTTGGGCAGCAGGCTTTCCTTCAGGGAATCAGGCATCACTTGTAAATAGACCACTCTCTCGAATTCTTTCAAATATTGGTGGACCCGGATATGCACGCAGAATCCTACTGTCACGAGTTGTCAGTTCAGTTTTCCTGTATGCAGTTCTGATTTTGCGGATGAGAAAGCCCTTAGTCTTTGCGAGAGAAAAGTTTTGCGTGCGATTTTTGGTCCTGTTCGCGATGATGGTATCTGGAGGAGATGTACAGTAACATGCGCCTAGTCAAGCATCTTCGGATACAACGTATGTTGTATACAAGCTATGTCGAGCGTATGAACACCACTGCACTGGCCTGAAAAGTTTTAGAATCTGAGCCATTGGGACAACGCAACAGAGGAAGGCCTAGGCCAAGGTGGCACACACAAGTGGAGAAGGACCTCAACCAACTTAGAGTGCGCAACTGGCGGCAGCTGGAGAAAGATTGTGCAGGCTGGAGACATGTTGATTCAGGCCCCGGTTCACCCTGGACTGTAGCTTCATAAGAAGAAGAAGAAGCTCCGATTTTGGCTCACTTCAGGGCGACTGAAACTGATTATAACGTCAGCGAATGAACTCTGCGCAAAACGAGTGATCAGTGGTTTCAGGTTAATTTATGAAGAGACGGCGTTCGTTATAGCAGGAATGCCACCCATAGACTTTCTTGCAGACGAGCTTAGGAGAGTATACCACCGATGAACCTCGGACCGGCATCGAGCCAAATTTATCAAAAGAGAAGAGCGAGCAGCATCCATAGCAATGTGGCAAGGCAGAAGGGACGCCTTCACAAAAGGTAGGTGGACGCATGTGCTCATCCCCGTCTTCGCGACCTGGATATCAAGATCTGCAGGGGAGTGTAACTAACTAATCTCACAGTACCTTTCTGGACACGACAACTCGCCGCTGTGCCCACAATGCCCAAACTCCAAGGAGGACGCAGAGCATGTTGTTTTTCACTGCAGCCACTTTGCGCTTGAGAGACAGTTGGTTAACCTACGGCGCCAACAATATGATCCCTTATATGATGAGACCTGTAGACCACTGGAATGAAGTATGCTTATTCAATGTGATAGACAGGCTGAAGCAAAAGGTCGTTAACCAATCCCACGAACGGGGCAGTTCCGCGTGGTGAGTGGTTAAATTGTGCAGGGTGTGGATTAGTATGTGGCGTTTTCCCGTAATCGATTAGTTCGGGTTGCAAATCGTAAATTCTAGAATTGGTCCAGCTTAAAAAGCAGCTGCCAACAACTTTGTTCTTGAACTTCCTTGATTTTGAAATCTAATTAGGTTCCTTTCAGTTTGTTTGTGAATCGCAAGGGCCGTTGAATGATGAGAACATATAAAAATTTGAAAAATTAATACAATCCGTGGAATCATTCGCTTATCCAGCTTAAGTTAGTTTTTAATTTTCAAAACTTCCCCCTTAGCCTACCCATAACATCATCCGGGAGATATTCAATTTTCGATAAATCCTCCTACCCTCCTTCCTCACCACCCGGTGACCCTTGCACGCTGCATGCACAGCTCGCATATTCAGGAAAAATAAATCAAGCCAACGTCAAGTGCACACGAAAATATCTTACGTCACCGCACAGATACTTTATATCGCCACTGCTGCCTCATCTGGATAGCAACAATGTAATCCATACCCCTTGTTCCACGACCGAGACCACTACGTGCTGCGTCGCTCCCGTTGCCTCGGGACTGCAACCGCCACCACAGGATTGCAAATATTTATATTCATCGTGGGTTCATCCCCAAAAACGAACGGGAAACACGGCAGCAGCACCCAGCAGCGAGCAACAACCCTTCGGACAATTTATTGCGGCGAATTTTTAGTTTTTCAAGACACCCCGAGACCACCGCAACCACGTGTGTGAGTGAGTGCGAGGCCACTCGAGCTGCTGCTGTTGCCGCTGGAAGCATTTAAGAAAATTACTTTCCACTTTATCCTGCACCAGGGGTCTGGAGTCGAGGGGCGGGGGTGAGAATTTATTCACGGAACTTTATGGGCCATGAATAGCGCACACCCCCATCACTTTGCGCCCGACAAGGGGGTCCGCAGTTGATCAGCTCGCCGGAACTCGTTGAAGGGATCATATTTCCTTGAGCCACCGTGTGGAACGCAACAATTAGGGCCAAATGTCATTCTCGAGACTTTCCCGCCGGCAGAAGTGAGTGCGCTGCCATACGCACGCTATGAGGGTGGATCGCTGTGTTGGCGGGAGTTATAGTAAGTGCCTCGGATCGCTTCGTTTGCGAATCTGCCTTGTGGGAGTGCTAATGACGTCCCAGAGTGCAGTGAGTGATTGCGAATAGCAGCGACGCACTAATGGCATCGATGAATCAATTTGTTAATGCAAACCTAATGAAGTCGTTAGTCACATGCCAATGGCAGTTACTCAGTGACTCTGGCTGTCATTTGAATGGAATTGGAAATTTCATTTCCACTTTTCCTAAACTTATTAGGTGTGAGTCTAGACTGTTTTCCCTTCTAGCACATTAACCCTTCAAGAGATCATTCTGGCTGGCTTTTCCCGCCCGCCAAACCACCTCCAAGACTCTCAAAATATTGACTCATAGTCGCTCCCCACGCTAATGGCTGACACAACAGACCGTTTGTCACTTCAAATTCTCGCGCAAATGCAAGCCCATAAAATATTCATCTGACAGGCTCTCTTTGATCGCGCCCACCCCCAACTCCCGGTTGGAATTTTAAAAGCCTCCCTCCATCAACGGAACGTCCCGTTTCCCCGGCAGATCGTATCTCACCTCAAAGAGCCACCTCCCGCTGTACCAAAATAAATTCACACATGATTCCAGTCACCCTCGGCCACTAAACTGTGTCGGCGGGGCATCTAAATCAGTCAGCACTTGCAGCCCGCCTCTGCACGACCAGCAGCGGCGCAGTTCCGATGCGGACTTGAATGGCGGCAATACCGACCACACGCCTCACATCAATGTTGTGCGGTGAGCTCCAAGTGCCAGTCCCTACATGATGTCCTACAGCGTGTCACCAAACGCACCATGTGTCACCGCAGTAGCGAGTGATGACAAAGCCGCCGATAGAGCATCCCCAGAGCGCCGACAAAAGATGCAAGACCGCATGGTAAATTGTCAAAATACAAGTGACAGCCAGCCGGTGCGGCCTGCTCTCCGTCAATCTTCCTTCTTCCTTCTGACGCAAAGTGTGTCGTCGCCACCACCGTCGCGCTGCCGGCATCTGACTGCATCGTGTGATGACCCACTTTCGGATCGTGATACCATGACGTGGCCGCATCGCCCGCACGTCTCATCACAGCAATTGAGGTTGCTTCAGATTGAATGTGACGCAAATGCCATTTCCCATAAAGCGCTCTCGTCACTGGGACTCCACTGCCGCCGCACCGTTCCGATTCCGGTCCCCACCGACGTCGTCATAATTAAATAAATGTTTGCGTTGCAGCAGTCGCTATGAGCATTGAATCGAGATCATGAGCCGCCCTTCCGCCGCGGAATCGTCCGGCACACCGCAACCGATAATAACACAGACTGCGGATAAAAAACCCCCCCCATCCGCCCGCCGCCCTCAACCCCCCGGCCACCAGCTAAAGCAGCAGCCGCTTAGTGCGAGTGTAAGCCGACCAGCGAGGACAGGAATGAGAACGGGAGCATAATCATCGCAAAGACGAACGCCCCAGTCGCACATACGGACGGAACCGGGTACTGACGGGTATATATGCCCAACAAATATGTAAATAATAAATAAGCCTATTAAGACCAAGTCCGGAGGGCAGACGAGCGCAGCGCATCAAGGCTGGTGGCGGACGGCTGATGGCTGCCGCTGAAGGTGGCGCGCCAAAAGATAGGCATGCAGTGCATACAGGCGTGCGAGCACTCACTGCCACTCGGGCAATGAGGCGAAGCTACTCAGGTAAATAGACATCACGCTAAGGGATGAACTACGGACGGACGTGGAGTCATTATTTGCAGAGGATTTCCACTGCTATAGCGTCACAGAACGCGAGCTAATAGTTTGCAATGGTTGTGGCGTTGCCAGAATGCAGTTTCAACGCCACTGCACTCACCAGGGAAGACCGAATTTAAAAACGGTGAAAAGCTGAAATCATTGTCGTGAAAACTACGTAGTGCTTGTATTTTGAGTTCAAGTCGTGCCCTAGACAGGCCGACGCCTACTCGGGATAAATAACGAAATTTTCAAAAGTTGCAGGGTGATAAATTTTTCGTTTAAAAGGCGACAAGTTAACGAATTACAGGACGATAGCTTCCCAAGCTACAAGAAGACACCTCATCGAGTTACAGAAAAACATCCTCCTGAGAAACAGGACAACAATGTCCAGAGCTACAGGACGATGTCTTCCAGAGTTACAGAATGACAACTTCTTAAGCACCAGAGGACCAAACCTTCCCAAGTGACGGGACGACTTTCCTGGGTTACATGTTTAGAGAGTTGTTATTGTTCTTGTTAGACTGCGAACGCGGGAGTGTCCCCATGCATTCGATAACGCGGGCTTACTAGCGTTACATCTCGGGCATCCCTTGAGATCAGAACCTTCTCTATCGCCCTCGTCTTTGTCGACGCCTACGTCCGGAAGCTTCTCGCGCAGTAGCCTGCTCCGTATTTTCTCCCTTCATGCAGTACCTTATGGAAACACTCTTTTTCAAACTTTGCCTTTCCTTGAATCGGCCATATGCCTGATTCAAATGACTGCGTCGGTTCCCGGATTCCTTTTTGCAACGCACACGGCGCTATAGTTTCAATTCAAGCCACTGCGTCGTCACTGCATTTAACAAATTAAGACGGAGTAGTGGATTGTGCGATTTATTAAAATAGTTCCAATACGCTGAAACATTTGACTGTGCTTTGGCACTTTGCCTTCTAATCAAAAAAATGTTTTCCGTGTGTGGTCTCTGATGGTATGGGAAAGTGAGAGTATCTATGAAAAGTGCCCTCTCGAGTGAATCGAACGTAAACTAAGCCGAAGAGCGGTATAACTTCTAACATGGGTACGTGCAAGGTACTGTGTCTTTGAAAGTTATCTGAGTATGGCGGAAAATCAAAGCACGAAGCTCGTTGGAATCAATCTCTTGAGCTACGTCTACTTTAAAGAACTCGAAAATCTGTGGCCTCGTAAGTTTC
Organism: Eristalinus sepulchralis; assembly: GCA_944738645.1. Lineage (NCBI taxonomy): Eukaryota > Metazoa > Arthropoda > Insecta > Diptera > Syrphidae > Eristalinus > Eristalinus sepulchralis. The sequence continues at coordinate 29,143,436 of OX122885.1, read as the reverse complement.
CTAAACAAATCGATATTGTTTTAAATACCCTCGAAATGTCAAAAGACGTCTAATGACAATCTTATAATTACATGCTGGGGCACAGTTAACCCAGGTTTTGTAAGTCGCGGAATAAGCCGAAAGGCACTCCTTGTACTTGTCTATTTAGACAGAATTTAGAAAAAAAAATTTTGGACGTGAATAATGTTAAAAAACGACTTCAGACTATCACGCCAGACGCTGAGCAAGACAGTGTAGGTTTCGAAGTCATTGCAACAAGTTGGTGCATGTTTTTTTGAAAACGTTGTCTCAGGATGGAAGGGGTTTACAGGTAAATGGTGACTCTGAAAAGAAAATTTTTAAAGTCAATCGATGCCCTCTCTGAAAGAGTGAAAAGCGTGATTCTTTCAGAAATTACTGTGACCTTAGATGTCAAATACCACGCATTACATTTTGAAAAAAGAAATGTACTCGCGAGACAGAAAAACTCAAAAGCAGACACCCTGATCAAGAGCCTCGTCGCCACCCTATGTCTCTGAATTCCAAGAGTTCCTCCATACAGCCTATTGACGGACAAATGCAGATGGGAACCAAGAAAACCTTCATCTTGGAGAATTAGAAATAACCTCCTTCACAAGTCCACAAATCACCACTCATCTGTTCTTACAAAATTTTAGCACATGCCTTAAATTTGCTCAACAGGGAAAATTCCAACCGGTCAACACAATCTGCGCTCAGCTCTGGCAATACCACGTGAATGCATATTGCACCAAGAAGCCCGACAGACGTACGAATTGCCATCATAAGTCTCATATGCATGACCTGGCACCGAGCGCTCGCCTGTCATGAGTGGGAAACTAAATAAAGAACAAGAGTGGAAAATGAATAAAGCAAAAAAAAATAAATGAAAAAGGAAAAAAAAGAAAAGTGAACTGAGAATTGCCCGGGAAAAAGGGAAAACCTCACACAACTTCCACTCAGTAATTGGGAGGAATTACACTCGACGCGGGCCGCCGTTGGTGCGGGGTGAGTTCTTCGGCCGCCTCAGAACTGTCAGCGCGTTTGAGTGAAGTACTTTTCCGTCGGGCCGCCCTAACAGCCGCCACTGCTGAGTGTGTGCCTTGTTTGTGCGCGCTGATGTTGAAGTTAAAGCCGACTGTGGATGAAAACATTTCGTGTTCGATGCTGGTACTGATCGTACGCTAGCTCTGTCGCAGTTGAGTATTTCGGTCGCGTGACACTTTTCCTAGAGTTCGGCGGGTTTTCCTTTTCGGCAAAGTTCCTTGTGCATGCAATACCGGTGGGTGAAATTTAAGGCGTTTTTGAGGGTGTCTGAGCCGTGTTGTTTGTTTGTTTTGGGGCAACTAGTAGAGGATTTGGTAGTTGATTCAGTGCTTACTGGTGGTGTGATCTTGTGAACGGGGACACGACTGTGAAGAGTGCAAGTGACGATGGGTCGATTATTTGAATACAACCGCTTTAGCAACGACAGCGATATCAAAAAGGATGCGAATGTGAACAAGGAGATAGAGGTAAGAAGCGAGAAAATTGTTTAATATTGCTTGGGATTGGACGGTGGACTGTCACAAGGGTCACTTAAGTAGTTTCAGTAACAATTGAACTTCGGGGGGTGGTTGTCAGAAATTTAACAAAGTTCACCTCACATTCTGTCAATCTGGAATGTGCTCACAACATCAAAACTGGATCTTTGACACTGAAGGCACTTAGAACTTTTAGCAAAATTTGCATTTCCGTCCAAAGTGACACAAATTTTTTCACTGCCGTGCAGCGCAATTAACGATCACCTTCCGGGGATCATATTCACGTGCAAAAGTGCTGACATTAGACATACAGAGAAGAACATTGCTGGAACTGAAGAAGGGTTGTGTCAGATGGCGCAGACTGTTGTGTGAGTTCGAAAAGTTGTTAATTCTTTCTTTTCTTCTTTTACTGACGCTACAGTCTGGAGCCGGATGTTGACAACGTCAATAGTTGAGAAGCTGGTACTGATCGCTGGTACTGTTGAATGAGCATCTCTTTGTTTCACACTTTTCAGACAGTTGACCTCAGGGGACTTTCGAAACAGTCATCATAAAAAAATAAACGGAATAATACTACAGTCCCCAAAGGAACAGGGCTGTTGTGCGTGCTATTGTTCTTTTGCGAGTAGAAGGCGAGATTTGAGAAGGCTTACATTGACAATCAAAAGGCTTTGAGTGTTGTCGCCGACTCTATGACGGTGGCAATGAGATGCATAATCTACGAATTGAATCTGGGCCCCTTGAAGTGTACATTTAACCTTAAGGCTATGCACCCACCAACAAAAGTCATCATGGCCATCAGAGTGAGTTTGTAGTGCTTAAGGTTGAGTATAGTCTTCCGACTGCAGGTCTCTTCTATGAAATGGACGAAACGCAACGCAGGGTCTCTTCTCGTTCAATTTGGGACACTTTTCATTCCTGACATGCTGAATACGCTCATAATAGCATATATCCTAATTGTCTTCAACGTACGAAAACTTCGTCAAGGGGGACGGTCAGGTTTTTTAACATGAGGAGTTCACTAGCGGAATGTGCCAAGGACAGCAGTCACGCTCGGTTTCTTGACGAACATTGATCGTCAAGCGACGCTAGAAGATTGTTTCGTTGTGGGGCTAAGCAAGGTAGTTCTAACTTAGGTGAGAGCTGAGGATAGATTTATTATATTGGCTTACTAAGGTCCGTCAGCAACCTTCCGGTTCAAGTGCCTAATAACTGTCCACGGTGCTCATGGTTCTGCTGAATTTTTCCGTCGTTATTTTTAAGGATTTGTCGATGAGCATTGCTTAGTCTTTAAAATCAAAATTTTCAAAACGAAAACGAGTGAACAACTTTCCTGCAGTTCTTAGCATTGCCTACGTGAACTTCAGCAGCCAGCTATGATTTTTTACTTTTTCTACAAGTATTGTTTAATAGAAAAGCAAAACCCTACGACAATGCTCGAAATTTTGAACAATTTTTAACCGAAAGTAACTCTTCGCGGAAAGGTGCGACATTAATGATGTCTTTTAACAATACCAAGCTTGAAATGTCATTTTTCAAACAAATTATAGTTTTGTCGGACACAATTAGTTTACTAAAGGCATTCAATTTTACAGTCATCTGTCGACAATTTCTTTCCGAACATTTTTGAACGTCCAATGTTTTCGGCGCAGACTGTTCGCTTGGGCGATAGAAAAATTAAATATTCTCCACTTTCAGATGTCACTCCTTATCTATTCGTATGTCAACACATGCATCATTCTTATCACTAACCGATGTAATCCCACTCGAAACTCAATCCAATTATAAAACCCTCCCGAACAAAGCGCACCATTGTTCACAGACTTCGACGCTATCAGGCAAGGGCCGAAAGTGAATTAAGCATGAAAACAATTTCAACACATCCACCACGTAATAGGCGTTCTTATGACTCTCAATTCATTATCAATTTGGCTGCATTGTAAATATTAAGCTGTACCAATATGACATGAGCCGATAGCGCTTAGCAAACACTCAAGGAGCCACACAGAGTCGGAAGTTTAGACGGAAGACATGTGTAAATACGTTATCTTGTGCGACAGAATTATGACAAAACAATGGAGATAAAGTATTTGTCCAAATGACTGTTGCTTCACTGAAAACGTTGATGGCTGAACACAAGCGTCTGTGTTGTGGCCTGTTTGTTTTTTTTCTATGGCGCCGTACTTGGAAATCAATGTGTTTGTCTTAGGCGATAACTATTGTGTTTGACTTACATTCTTGTTTGCTTGGTAAAAGAGATGCTTCAAGGAGTCAAGGATAAGATTATTTTCAAACTCTTTGAATTTTACTGCGTATATATTGATTGTTTGTAAGAGTTCTAGGCATTTATAGGCACTCCCTGCGTTGACTTTACTTCCAAACAGTATTTTTAAATCAAAGGCGTAATGAATCTCAAGGACTTTGATCAAAGATCTTCGTCTAAACTATTATAGCACCAACCCCTCGGAGCTTGCGGAGCTTGCACTATCCTCTCTCGCTTGAATAGGCCAAGACCATATGTCCGACTGCAGATGGCAAAATTTGTCGAAAAATGGATACTTCCAGAAAAAAAAGGAAAGTATAAAAAACTTTAATTTTGCCAGTTCAAAATTGAATGTTCAAATTATGTCCTGAAGAACTCGAACACAACCAAATTCCACAAGTGTTCAAAAATCAAAAGGCAAATTTTATCAAAATTTACGGGAGATTATCGAGCAGACGTTTCCTTCTTGACATCCGGATGCACTTCTGCAAGAGTTTCCATTGACATGTCTGTCTGTTTACTCAGCCCAAACATGAAAACAACGCAAACAGCTCGTCCCATGTGCCCATCGAAGAGCCACTCCCTGGCTTCCGTTGCACTCCCAACTGGAACAAAGGGTTGTCATTGTTATCCCAGAACATTGCAGTAAACAAAAATATTTACTTCTCCAGAAACGGATTACCACCACCGCCACCACCATCATCGTAGTCATCATCAATAGCACATGAACATCGGTCGTCTTATCTCTCTAGCAGAACGGTCAATTCCACGACACAAACTCTTCCCGGAATGCCACAGAGAGGAGGAGGTTCACTCATTCGGGTGCATTCGGTATCGCATGTCTCGAAGATAAACCATCTCACAAATCGATTACTGATGAATGTGCTGCATTTTTGATAGGAATTCTGTTTGGTTTTTCCTGCACAACTCCCATGGCCCGGTCATGGGCGACATGATAAATGAGATTCGTTGCCACCCCTGCGTGGCGGGGGAATTCGGGAATGTCTTCGTCGGAAGTTCGTAAATTCAATGCAAATGCATGAATAGTGCAGCAATGCTTCGGATTTCAATTGCGTGCAGGAATTTATTGGCAGCTGTAACTCAAGTGATCTCCCACCCCGACTTCACATTTCAATAAACATATCTCGACAGACCAACAGCTCGAGACCGCAGCAACGGCTCTCATGGAAAATGACCTCGGAAACCCTGTGTCCCGCCGCACTTAAGAGCTCTTTCAATTAATTCGAGATAAACACCCATTAGAGGGAAACGTCTGTCTGCACTTGTAGACAAAAATAAAAGATCCAAAGACAGACACTCTGCCCAGCAATTAATTTCGTTCCATTATCTCTAGCACCGTACCCCACCACTTAGGGGTGCGCCCAACCGACTCAAATCTCGTCTGATCTTGCTGAATATCTTCAGAGATCCTCACTGATCTTCACTGATGTGCACCCTCCACGGTGCCGATGCATGCATGCACTTGAAGCATTCGTCTGATGATCGTTTTTGTTCTCCTCATTCCCCCCCCCCCCCCCCCCCCCTCTCTTCGAGGACATGAGGCAATCATTAAAAGAGAGATTTCCTTAATTTTCTCCAAGAGTCCCAATCACACGCCACCGAGCACGATCACGCATCTGAACCCTCACTTAAGTGCCGAATGATAAATGACCTACATGCATCCTAAACATAAAGGATTTCATCCTCTCTCTGTCCTCTCCGGGATACAAATTTAGTACAGTGTTCATAGGAGAGTTTTTAAATAGACACGCAATGCCATACGATGACGAGGGCTAATTAAGGGGGACCAGCACGATCGTTTGGAGTGGATTTAGGCGCGTTTTAGGTACCCCACTGATTCCACCCCCAAAATGGATGCGGACTGGGCTTGTCTTTGATATGAATTGTGTGACCAAAGGCAGCTGAAGAGCGCTCTTTCGTGAACAGAATTTATTGCAGACAAATGCTGTGAACTTCAAAGGGAACTAGATTGATTCAATTAAGAAGGTCTGTGGTGAGTGGAGCGAACTGACTGATGGATCATCAAGTTGACAAGTTGTTCCGGTTCGTGAAAGATGTTTGAAATCATTAACTTCCGTTTCGGGTTTGTAGGATGTACCGAAAGTCCACAGCGTGACTAAGGATATGTTGAGTGGAATAGGAGTTTTAGATGTGGCCGCCATGGCGTATTGGATGGACAGCAAGACATTTTTAACAGCACCGCCTCTTTCGAATTGTTGACAACACTCAAAGAGCATCAATTGTCTATAAAAAGCTTCTTAAATTTCGCCGTTCGAAGTCGGTAAAAACTGTAGGCCGCTTCTACTCGTGGGAAGACAGTAGTACGCACAGCTCGAGTAGTTGTTGTAGATGATACGCCCTAGTCCATTTTGGGCTGTAGTCACTTAGTTTATAAAATAAAAATGTAGCATCTAAGTTTGGGTAGGGTTCAAAAACTCAAAATGCTTCAGGGCTGCGTTAGGGGATTTCAGTTATTCCAAAACTTCCCAAAACTCCAAACGCCCGTGTTGAATTCGCCGTAGAATTCGGAATTGGAGCGATATTTTGAAATTTTGCATGTTCAAAATTATCCCTATCCTCAAAAATTCAGATCAAACGTCAAAAATAATCAAAAATTTCTTAAATATGAGGCCAAAATAAGATTACAGATTAAAGATCTTCTGCAAAAGATCAAAACGCCATCGTTCAGATCAAAAAAGAAAATCCACACATTCATCTCTATTTCCATCACTGACCCCAACATCACTAAGACTTTCTCAATCTTACCCAGAAGGGTGATTTCTCATCGCTCGAATCCGATTTATCTACTTCACCTCATATTGCGTACATCATTGAATCTGACAGTTGTTCCCAAGCCGATCGTCTTAGTGGACCGCACCGTATCTTTCCCCTTATCGACCAGGCACATGTCTGATCTCCGTCGCGCGCCCCATCGATTATGTCCCGTCCCTTAGGTGGCAGCGGGAAGACGTCTCCATCCTCTAACGTGGACAAAATCTCTGAAATCCCCAACAGACAGATCAGAAAGTGTGTGTGTGAGCAACGTATGTGTCGGCATTAATTAGTGTCAGACACGATCCTAAAACAATTCAATTAAAGTGGTGGGTGGGAGGTGGCAGACGGGCGTCCAAGCGTCCCCGTGCACGATCCATCTCGTCCATCATCCACAGAGGCGGAAGGAGCCTTATGAAATAAATTTTTTAATTTATACCTTCCTCTCCAGCCGCCATCAAACGATGTGGGCGTAAGAGGTGGGCATTTATTTTCGGCCTCTTTTATGATCCACGTAATAAATACGCCGACCAATGGCGGTGGGCCCTGGAAATTACATGTTTTATGACATGCTGCCTGGAAGCATCGATAATTGCTTCACAAACTTGGCCTAATCCACGTTTTATTGTGCGTTAAATATTCATCGGAGCGGGGGGATGTCCTAGTGGCAGGCACTTTTCACTTTATTAATGTTTAATTGATTCTGAATTTAATATCTCCCGTCGCGTGCGCTTTCGTGTTTTGACAACTTGCCAATGGCGGCGAGTGGTGAATGTGAGAGGTAGTGGGGGCGGGAGGACAACAACAGTGTGTTACGGTAAATAATCCTGGACGTCGTTATTGTTGGGAAATGTCATGTAAAGCAGTTGTTTTTTGGGCGGCTTACAAAAGCGGCCGACAATGAATGAGCGATGATGGGTGGATGCGCGTGAATAGTGTGTGGAGGGGGGGGGGGGGGGGGGGCGGGGGTGAGTTAAGTACATGGAATTGCAGACACGAAGCCAATGCAATGTCAAGCAGTCTGGTTTCGAGTTTGTAAGCTCTTTACAATTGCCTTGTTTTGTTTTCTACTTTTCTTAGTTTGCTTTTGTTTTTCAATTCAATTGAAATTTGATGTCGCCCAGGCGGGGAGGGGGTGAGTGTTTGCTTGATGAAAGGACAGCAGTTAATTCTTTTGCTTTTTAATTCGCTTGTTTGACGTTCAATGAGTTTGCGACGAGTTGAGAATTGATTTGTGAGTGAAAATGTCAGAAGTGATTAGGCAGAAATCCTAACAATCACCACCCGGGAAGTTGATTCGAGACCTCATTTAGGGGATGAGTGTTGTGTACCTTAACAATTGTACTGTGTGCCTTGCAATGACGGGCGGAATTTCTGACATCTGTTTAAAGAGTTCGTTGTGCCTGATTTGTGGGAAAAAGTTTTCTCAACACTTTCAACATTCGTACATGTGATAAAATAAATTTAACGTCTCTACTTGTGAGAGAACAATCCCTTGTGAACCGTAGTGCGGCGAGGGCTACGAAACAATTTTGCACATTTTCATTCCCTTAACTGTACAACACACAAGACTCAAATTCTTTTAAAATTGATGATGGTTACGTTTGTTTTTTCTTTAAATGTGAACTTTTGGATCAAAATTTCATACCAATTCAAAGTAAATGAAAAGTATTAATTTTGTCAAAATAATTTAAACGCCCTTTAATTTCAACTATTATTCTTATTTTTCTAAGCTCTAAACAAGAAATTTAAGTTTTAGGTCTTTTTTTGATTTCTGTTTTATTCTCAAGTCGAATGTTACGAACGTCCAAAACTGAAAACCATTTCACTTAGAAAATGTTTAAATTTCGAAGAACTGTCGAAACTGACCTGTACAATTTTGCGATTTTGCAATTTTGATACATGTCTTAGAAAAAGTAGAAATGTCGTTTTGCGCTAGTCATCCGTTCTCAGATTAGACATGACTAGATCTCGAAATCTCATCCCCATGGTAAGAGCTTTTTGAGGAGACAGTATATTTGAGATAAGGTCCCAAAAAGTGAATATCTCCAAATGACCAAAATCGTAGAATAAGAAAAACTTAAGAAAAGTTGACCTCAAACGAATTCTAAAAAAAACAATTCAAAAGATTATGTGTGGTGGTCGCAATGCCCCTTTCTTTTGCGGGTTTCGGACTTGTAGTATTTTGATCTTTTAAAATTTCGGAATTTTAGGGACTTTGGACTTTTTTGACTCTTAGGACTTTTGGATTTTTGGACTTTTAGTGCTTTTGCCTTTAAGTATTTTGCACAGCCCATAAGTTTCGGAGCTTCGTAATTTCGAACTTTTGAGATTTTGCATTTCGGATAATTGTTCGTCTTTAACGTATCATCTCCAACGTAGATCACTGTAACAAAGCATTTGGAGAACTCCGTCACGCAGTGGACATGACAACATGCAAGTAACTCAGCTCACTAAGAACTTTCATCAATTGGCGATGACCTGTTGCCCTCGGATTATTATCTCTGAATCAGAACGAATCTCAAATTTTGAATCTGATGAAATCATCGGAGGATGCGTCTCATCAATTACTCGTAGACTGTTATTGCTTACACGACCAGAGTGGAGACTGATCTTTAAGGCGAAAGTAGTTAGCGTTGGTATTAAGGGAGGGTTAAGTTTTTCTTTTTATTCAGCATATACATATATGTGATTCGCAGGTTATCTTCTTGGCCTTGATTAAAATAACCGCGTCCATGGTGTACAATTTTGAAATGTTCTTCCCATTTCATCATCATCATACGGCTGTCAAACAGCAAATAAGTTTGGATGCCAGCGAATCTAAGAAGCGCTTAGAATGATGTGTTAACCAATAAAGTCCTGCGCAATGAATGTGGCCTCAAAAACACAGTATCCGATTTTTTTTATCATCATCGGGCAAATCTTTAGCTTGCAATTTCTATTAGGAATAAAAATTGTTTGGTAAAGAAGTTATTTTCGACAAATGAAACCTTCGCCGAGTAGGTTCCGTACGACAAATTTCGACGCACACTGTTTACGACTTAAGAATTCTTCATTAGGGTTCAATTTTGTTAAAAGTTCTTGTGTATCCCCCTCGCGATCCTTAATGGATTTTTTCTGTCCAATCGCCAAATGTTGCCTAAAAGGAATAGAACCTCGGGTGAACTGACGGAAACAGATTAGATTAAGTAGACAGACGCCAACTAAAGTGACACTTTCCTTATCACAAACAACGTTCAGGGTTTACTCGACAAAAATTGAGTTGATGATTGTGTGTCTGATTAGCGTGCCAGCAACGTTATCCTGGCGTCACAATGTGTCTTCAAATGAACTAATTGCTCCGATAAGTCTTAACTCAGCAGGTAGTCAATCCACCAACAACATAAACAAATTGTATACCGAATGCATTACAAAAATCCCTTAGATCGAATCTATTAAGGACTCATTCAGGGACAACAATCACTGAAGTGTCACACGAATCCACCGTACCCACAGTCATTCGTTGCGAATCATCATCGTCGTCGTCATCGTCAACATCCTCACGACAAGCGTTCAAAATGTTGATGGTTTTCCCCTTTCAAGTCCTTTTCACTCGCACAAAAAGGATCACCTCACAATTGTGCGCTGTGCGAATGAATTGCATTCATGTCCTCTTTCGAAGATGACTGAATAATGAAAGACCGATGAAGCGTAGCCAAACTTGAGTAGACACCTCAGTGAGGAGCATCAGGAGAATTGGATACGGTGAGGCCCTTCATGCTCACGGACCCAGTTGCACATTTTTTTTTTTTTGCTTTTTCTCTCCCCCTCGTCACATCACATCCACTCGTAAATCAGGGTTTCGTTGCATTCACCAACAACCATGTCGATGCCGATTCCGACGGTGTTCGGCCCTCTTCGTTGACGCGGTTTGCCCGGTGTTGTGTATTGTTGTTGCTATTTATGAGCCCTGAGTGCATTTGTTATCCTTTTCTTCGCCCTCTGTGTGCCACGGCATTTCCATTGAAAATTGAAAAATAATGAGAATCGAACTCGTGAGTGAGTCCTTTCAGAGCGCTCTCAGGTATGGTGCGCACTCTTTAAATTGAAAAAGGATGCGCATTCAGAAAAATTGATGAACTCCTTGGCAGGTAGGCGGCAAGAGCGATGAGATGCCATTAAAACTGTGATGGAGTATCAAGCGCATCGGTTGGAGGATGCATCAGGAGGAGGGGAGATGATTTAATGATGGTCTAGGATGGCAGCGGACCATCATCAACATCAGACGCGATGCAGCCGTCCGATGGTACCTATTTATTGGGCAACACACTCACTCGGTTATCAGGGAGCATGTTGTTGTGGTATCCTGCGGATTCTTTTATAGAACGAGCGCAATTTGTTTCATATACGCTTCGAAAGGTTTCATTTCATGCCTAAGGCGATAAGGATCAGCTGAAGAGCTGTGCCCGGGTTGAGATGTTTTTTTGGAGTGCTGCAGGGAACACTGATATGTCGCGACGTTGTGTCAATCGATTGTTAATTAAATTGTTAACCGCTGGCAGATGTTCGCTTCACTCGACGGAGAAGGCGAGACTTCGGCGGTCCGATGAACAGATGCGGAAGTGTTGATTGGCGTGCGCTGCCAGATTTCAAATACAAACATCGGCAGCAGAAGTCATCCCGGCATATGGCTGAATGGAGGTTAATGCGACTGTTTTGACATTTGTTTGCATTTCCATCAGTGGGAGACGGAGTTCACCCCTTCGACGGTGTTTATCTTCATCTGGTGGTGAGTAGCATCGGCCAACGATCAAGGGACGGGTGTCGTAATGTTGAATTGAGTTGTAGGCAAATTTGTCGTTATGCAATGGGTGCTCATCGTGCACTTGTGCTGAGACATTACTGTTCGTTGCTTTTGTCTATCGTCATCTGTCGCTTTACATTTGAAGCTTGTTTAATGTGCGGAAATGAAAGAAAGTGCGAAGAGAAGGAAAAGTGTGAAAAATGCACGATTGTCCTAGGAGATTAGTGGACAGATAGAGAAATTGAGTCTCCTGACTACTGAATTTCATCATCCTCAAACTTTTCATTCTCTAAAATATGAGTCCTCTCTGGCATCCATCCATCCATTGAGGCAATCATTGATTCCCTTAAAACACCCGAATCGGTGACGCCCCAAATTGTTGTGCATTCGTCGAAAAAGCCAATAGTCAGAAGAAGCAAGGTCTGGAGAATATGCCTGGTGGGATAAGACCTCCCATTTCGGCGTTTCGAGGTAGTTTTTTACGGCAATAGCCAAGTGGAACCGACCGTTATCATATTGTTGACCTTGCCACCTCTTCCGGTCGTTTCTGGCAGTTTTTCAAGAAATTCAAAGCTCAAGGCATTACTTGTAATCGATAATTTAAGCAGCTCATAGTTGACCACACCCGTCTAGTCACAGAACATGGCCTTTGAACCGCGGATCATTTTCTTTGACATCGGTGCAGACGGTGATGGAACGGGTTCACCGCGCCTTGCATAGTATTTTTTCTTCTTTGGGTCATCGTAGTTATCCACTTTTAAAGTCTTGCATTAATTTGGTCGGGAAACTTAGCTCATTAAGACTTGTCTGCATAACGGGACACCACGGGATCATGAGAAACGAGATTGCCGATGAACTTGCTAGGAAAATATCAAAAGAGGCATTCGTAGGGTCCGAACCCAATTTGTGACTACCCGCGTCCTTGGTTAGGGCTTCCGTCTAGGGTTGGGTTTCCCAACAGCATAACCAGAGATGCCATGACTTCCCAGGATGCAGTCTGACCAACTGCATGCTCCCAAACGTCAGCGAAAAATTCGTAGCTTTTCTGTTATCTGCAGACAGGAAAGACTGCAGACGACTTGTTGGTGTACAAACGGGACACTTCGCCTTCGCCAAGCACTTAAGTGTGCTTGGGATTAGTGATGGCACCCTATGCGATGCCTGTGGAGGAGGCGAAAACCCTGCAGAACACTTTCTCTGTCGGATTCGCCTTTGTTCGAATCAAGTGACGTGGTGGGAGCTGAAAACTTAGGCTCTTAGGCTCTATCACCGAAGCTATTGTTGGGTTTTCTTCGGAAGACCAAGAAATTACTTTAAATATAACTTACTGCCTATTAGTGGAATTGACCAGTTTTTGAGTTTGACTCTCCAGTGTAGAGCTTTCCCAACCTCCAACCAGTCACGTTCCGGTGCAAGAATGCCTTTTTCTGATGTCTTTTCAGCAGTTTCGAAGGTTTTCGACATCTCTCGGTTTCAACTCTTTATCCGAATAGAAAGTCCAACGATTCTGTGAACTCACCTTGCGTTTAGCACAGACCATGATCCTAATAAAACCTCAATTCATCATCTTAAAACTTTTAGCTGGCCAAGACGCTCTTTGTCTTCGACGCTCAAATCATCACTTTTGAAGCGTTGAAAGCACTCTCTGCTTAATTTCTCAATCGTAGCAAATCCACCATAAACTTCTACAATTAAAAATTAAATAATAAACCACTACTCATTAGTTCCTTCGAGGTCTCGTCGGTTTTCCAACAGTTTAGGACACATTTCAACTGGACCAGCCTTCAGTTTTTCGAAAAAGTTTTGTCAAGACAAGACACACACATATGTGTGGACCAACTGTAACCCCTAATGAGAACATTCCTGTTCTTATTCTCACGTAATGGTATTCCCTGCAAATTTCCCGGTTAATCCTGCTTAAAGACATGTACATATCGGACCACTGTAGCGGTGTCCTCTGATCATCTTATCCTCGCTCTGTGTTAACCAAAGACCAAGTCACTCCTGAAAAATGTCATAATAAAAGAAAAATCCACACGAAATGACATTTTTCATGGGAAAACCTGTCCGCCTTAAATGGGACATCGCTCGATACCCCTCGCCGCTCACGATCGTACACATCGCGCTCCGTGAGCACTTCCACAATTCATGTCCCCGTGAACGTTACGCAATTAATCTTCTATTGTGCCCACTGTTCGGCCAAAAATTTTCGTACATCACCGCACGTAACAAATCCTCCAAGGAGGGACCAAGTATTGTTCCTCCGTCCATAAAAACTCAATTTCAAGGACTTCACACTGCGACATTGTTTACTTCGAGGAATAGACGAAACCTACGGCTGTGTACGTGTTAAGTGGCTAAGGTCAGTACACACACACGCACACATGTGTACACCTTTTCTCACCACCACCACGAGCACGCAGGGATTAAGCGGGAAGAAATGGGTATATCCACTTACGCAGTAATTGGCATCGCCGGGGATGAGTGAAAATGACTCTGTGCTTTTCACTCCGTGACCGTCGGGTGACAGAGAGGGGAGACATTGTCCTTGTTTATTTCATTTCTGTTATTTCTAGTGTTGAGTGAGAAACCTTTGCTAAGTAATCCGGTTTTTTCTCGTTCACAGTTCATGCAGAAGAGTCAAAGTCCTCGGACGACGAGTAAGCCGAGAGCGGAGAAGTACACAACTGCTGTTTGTCCCTCATATTCAGAGTTGTATCCAGAGAGCGCGGGCGGCGGTGACGGTGTGGCGACAAAAGAGGATCCCGCGGGGCGAACCAAATCGACGAGGAAAACTGTGGAAATCGCCATCAAGAAGTGCCATCAACTGTCTAAATTTTTAATACAAAGCCAGGACGAGGACAAGGAAGACGAGATGATTGCCGCAGCAGTCGCCTCAAAGAAGCCGAGAGTGTACGATTGTATGCGGGACTTCCTGCGGAAGAAGTTCTTTCACCAGGGCGTCTCCGAGGAGTCGTCGGACGCTGCTGAGGAGTACGACGAGGTAAATATTCGAGAATGATGTCCTGTCCTCTTTTATGAATAAATTAGAGAACAGCTGCCATAAATGGTTTCTGCTTCCCCCTCCGCAGGTCGATTATCTGTCCATGATGGATTCGTACGACATAAAGGGTGTGGACGACGAGGAGGAGCATCAGGAGGACGAACTGGATGATGATGATGACGAGTGCCTTCTGGTGGTGACGCCGAACCATCAAACAAAGTCAAGATGCAAGCAGTTAGTCGAAGGCACATATTGGCCAAATAATAGCTTATACACCGAGGAGGGGTACGACATTGACTCCGATGCGGGTATACAGGACTGCTGCCAGCTGCTGGCGAGTGGTGGCTCCCCGAAGACTGAAAAACGTAAGTAAATCTGCGTCCTCAACCTCCATCGCCCCGGTACTTATGTCTACTTTGTTCTGTTTCAGCGACGAAAAGTCCAAAACGAAAGCCCATTGAAATGCCCTCTGAGCTGAGGGATGCCGCATGGTTTCAGCCAAATATCTCTGGAAAGACTGCGACCGAGCGGCTGACGAAGGAGCCTACCGGAGCTTTCATCGTCCGACAAAGCTCCAGTCTCAAGCCAGGGAACTTCATGCTTTGCTTACGAATGGAGACCAAAGTGAAGAAGTTCGTGATTTTAGGCTCGCCAAGGTGCTACAAGATCAAGGTGAGTGTTTCATCGTCCAGACACCATTTAGCATCAGAATTTAATGCAAAATTCGGTTTTCCTTGCAGGGTGCGAAAAAAGAGTTCACATCACTTAAGGCGTTGGTCACACATCACTCTGTCATGGCGGAGCAGTTGCCGGTGACCTTGAACCTGCCGCGAACCCAGGACGAAAAGCCATCCCACCGGTACCTGGACGACTTCGACACATTCGAGTCGCTGCAAATCCTAGGCATACTAAAGTTCCTGCAATCGAAGAATTTGGACTTCTCCTGAGGCAGCATCGATCGCTCAGAAGAGCAACGCTAAATCCTAGGCTACGTAACCTACTTAACGGGGTGAACAAAAGGTTGCCGGCAACTCAGTGGGCATCCGCATTCACCTCCGAGCACAACATTCCACTTAACATTGAAGACAGACAAGGATGAACGGACGTAGGGACGCTCAGTACGTGTGGAGAGTTGAGAAAGCATGCGATAACGGCAAGGAATTAACTCAAAACCGAGGACCCAGCGCATCCGAGGCTGCGGACTCTGACCTGCTAAGCTTAAGACGTATC
Source organism: Eristalinus sepulchralis (assembly GCA_944738645.1). Lineage (NCBI taxonomy): Eukaryota > Metazoa > Arthropoda > Insecta > Diptera > Syrphidae > Eristalinus > Eristalinus sepulchralis. Next base: position 29,127,843 of record OX122885.1, on the reverse strand, counting down.
CGTTGTTAGATTAAGGACTTAATAAACGTGCAGACTTTGGAGCAGAAAGTGAATTTCAGTTTTTGTGTAGTGGGTGGGGGTGGCGCATGAGTGTGTTAAGCGTTGGAGAATCTTTCGCCGGAGACATTATTCGGTGCGAAAATGTTGACACACGAAAGATGTGGTCGGAAAGAAGCGAACATGATTTTTTTCTGAGTTTTGAGCGCCACTCATCTTATAATTAAAGAAAGAGAGAAATAATCCTTTTGTGTCTGGTTCCATAAGCACCACGGAGGTCCTTCATTGGCGGATTTCTGAAAGTCTACTAAATCCCATCCTCAGAACGTTCCTTCACGCAATATCCTGTGATGCTGCTATGTACTGGGATAGGAAACATCTAATTCGCCTCCACCTTTGTTCGCGTCGTAATCAGGGAAAAACAGTGGAGAGGAGTTAGACTGTTAATTGAGATGGCTAGTGCATCAGCGGTCGCATTCCATGGAATAGGGCCAATCTTGAATAAGGCAAGTTCGTATAGGCTCTTGATACGTCGAGTGGTATCTCGGCCATAACTTTGGTGATGTTTGCGTTTAATGCGTCTAGAGTTCGGAGACTATTCGCATAAGCGATAGTGCATAGATCCACAGAAAACATTAACAATACTTCCGTCGCAGGGGGGCAAAAAAAAAAAAAAAACATTAACATTGTCAAATTCGTGATCCTGGTGATCAATTGATTTTGCCAGAATGTGCAAAAGGGTGAAATTACGCAACCAGGAAACTTCTCAAGTAATAATGACATATTCGATCTCGTTGTCCCACCTTGTTGGAACCACACCTCGTACAAGTCATTTTCAAGCCACATCGTGACTAATTTTTTTGTCTACAGACGAACAGAGAGAGAAATGTCCCTCATCCCTGAAAAAAATGTTTATTGTCTGCATGGTAAGCAGGCTTTAATTGTAAGTTGGACAAGTCTTCTTCTTCTTCTTCTTCTTGTGGCGCTACAGTCCGGGGTGGACCTGGGCCTCAACCAACATATCTCTTCAGCCAGCACGGTCTTTTGCTAGCTGCCGCCAGTTGCGCACTCCTAGTTTGTTGAGTTCCTTCTCCACTTGTGTGTGCCACCTTAGCCTCTGTTGCGTCTCATGGCTCAGATTCGAAAACTTTTCGGGCCGCTCTACATGGCCTAGCCATCTTAAGCGTTGTATCCGGAGACGCTTGACTAGGCGCATGTCGCTGTACAGCCCATGGAGTTCGTCTTTAAATCTTCTCGTCCAGATGTCATCAACGCAAACAGGACCAAAAATCGCATGCAAAACTTTTCTCTCGAAAAGACTAAGGGCTTCCTTATCCGCTTTTAGTAATGTCCAGGTTCCCGTGCCGTAAAGTAGAACTAGGATGATTAATGTGTTATATAAAGCAAGCTTAGTCCTTCGGGAGAGGACTTTATTACTCAATTGCCTCTTGACCCAAAGAAACAAACAATTCTGCGTTTGATTTCGGTACTGGTGTTGTTGTCCCTATTTACCGCGGAGCCGAGATAGACGAAGTCCTTAAGTTTCTGCTGCCTAGTGTGTCGCTCCGTCTGAGACGTCGATGCTATGTGTCCTTCTTTGATTGAACAAGGCTTTCGACAGATTAAATTTCTGCGAACGCCGGGGATAAATTCTGATCATCGGCAACACTTGCACTTGAAGCAGCAATATTTTCGATTGACCGGGCATTGCGATAACAAAGAGGCTATACTTTACCAGCGCTACCAACATGAAACCACGAAATTAATGACCCTGCATAAGCAAGTGTCAAACGCCAACGCTACTAACTTGAAACCACAAAATGAATGATCCAACTCGCCGTACCATTTGCACCCAGTTACAAAATTTACGCAGGAGATAACAAAACGTAGGCCAAAAAGATGATCAGTTTTCTCCTCACTCTGAAAAAGTTCTGAAGGTAAGCCAAGAAGAAGAAACTACAACAAGTTGAAATGAAGGACGTTGTTATGAAATTATAGGAGGAACTAACAAGTTTGAGAAAAATTGCGAAATTTGTTCGAAGGCAACACACAACACAGGTAAAAAATAGGTTTTTCACAAGAGGAGGGACTCAAGTAAGGCCCGGCCACGCAATGAGCGGCAAGCGGCAAAGAGACTATATACTGAGCGGTAGAAAAAAATTAAAACAAATTGTGCTATATGGTGGTGGCCACGGAGAGGTTGAGCGGCAAGGTTTATTTCTAAGCGGTAGAGCCGTGCCGCTCAGCTTTCAAATCTGTTCTATTCTTTAAGGACCAGCAAGGCATAATCATGGAACAAAAGCAATACCGAAATTCAGCTGAAATTGATTTTCTTTGCTTTTTCAGCAACAAATCCAAAGCTTTTGTAGACATTCGTAGGTATTGTCTGACGCGATCCTCATATTTTCGCAGGCTATTATATAAATGGTGGAATTCACCATTACTCCCTCTCTTTCGGTTGATTGGATAAGCACCCTGTATTTTTTTCGAACTTTTAATACTATCCCAATTCTTAAGCCGACTTTCACTTAAAACGCTTTTGCGAGCAGCGCCTTAGAACGACATTTTCACAACTTACCGCTCAGCCGCTAAGGTATTGTCACTCATAAAATGTTCAGCTGCCGCTTAAACTTGCAGCGGCTCTGCTTTTTGCCGCTTGCCGCTCATTATGTGGCCAGGGCCTACAATTTCAACTCCAAAAAATAAACGGCAAATTAAAAGAATGGTCAAAGTGGATGTCAAAGTGGATGGGATGGATATGACTGAGTATAACCCTCCGACGTTTCATGAAACTTGGCGCTTTCCATGTCAAAAAGAACTTACAATTGTTTTAGATGCTAAAAGGCCAAAATACTAGGTTAAGTCAAATGATTGATTGATTGACTGTTGCATTGTCCCAATGTCTCGGATTCGAAGACTTTTCCGACCGGAGCAGTGGTGTTCATACGCTCTGCATGACCTAACCATCTTAAGCGTTGATATTTATCTGAACTTTTCTGATCTAAATGGCCTAATCTTTTTAATTGCATTTCTCTCCCATACTTCTTTAATTTGTCCTTTGCAGTTATCAAACTTGAAAGTCTACAAAGTTGACTTATTGGTAGCGACTACTCCGTCCTGCCACACCATCACCGAAATCACTCGTCACAAAGTCATAGCAAATATTGGTAAGCCCCATCTCTGCGGTATCCTCCATGTGGGCTGATGAGTATTCCAGCCAATCATGCCCTGATTGAATGCCTCCTCACACTCTGCATTGATTTCGATTGGAGTCAAACCAAAATCCGTGCCTCATCAAATTTGAATTCACCGCACTTCTCGACAACCCACATCGAGGCACTCAAACATCTTTCTTTCAGTTCCATGAACAACTGTTACAAAATCTGAAGTGTAATCCCACTGAAGCACCCAACCACCCAGCCCCTTTCACGGCACAAAGAACCTTGTATGAAGGACCTCTTCAAGCCCATTCAAATTTTATTCAAATGCATTTTATTCAAGCACTCTCACCACCCTGCCGATGATCGGGCCCAATTCACCACACGAGTCCCCTCCCAATTACCACAGTCAATGGCATTTAATTCGATTAATGGAAGGCGAAATCAAGTGTGCGTCCACTCTCCCATCCCCGCACAACCCTCAAGTGGCTGGGTGAGCAGCTGGAAGCTTAGAATCGAGCACATGTCATAGAAGAAGCACGGCTGGGGCGGTGGACACGGAACGCATCCAGGACGGCGTTGAACTTTTCATTTAAATCCATCACACAGACGATACAGGGGATAATCCATTTGCGTGATATATGAGCGGGAGTGTGTCCTTGTTGTCGCCGGCAGGCACCGACATCCTTACAAAGTGTTAAACACCAGAGTTGAAGGATGCTGTGTGTCTCCAGTGAGTCATGGGTGTCCTCTTGCCGAATACGATGTTTCATCCTGTGACACGATGATAAATGAGTTCCTTCAATCGTGACAGATACATTTCTCGTGTCCTCCTCCTTTTCTCCTCCTTCGCCCGACCAAATCGCGTTTGACGCCTCTTCCCCGCTGCTGCGATGACACTGTGAAATTGCCCAGAAAATACTTGAAGCTTTAAGAAGAGCGCCCCCTTCAAAGGAGAGGCGCAAAGGACGACGTAAACAACTGCGAAGGGATTCGCGCACAAGTCCCTGGAAATAAAAATCTCAGCGTATTGCATTCCGGACACGTTCTGCGATGGGATCTCGCAGTCCTTGCCTGGAAAATGTGTAAATGAAGTGCGCTCGCACGCTTTTTGTGTAGCCGAGAGTGTAATTGCGGAGGTGCTCCGGGCAGCGGATGTGAACTGCATCCGCAATCAGGGAGGCAACGGCAACCTGTTTTATTTGGGGAAATCAGTTTCATATTTCATTATCGAATGACGTGTCGGGCAAAGGGGAAGGTGGCTTCAGTATGTTGGCAATGCTTTGTCGAAATGATGTGGTTGAGTTCTTCGATGGGGATTGGTCCTAAAAGTATGCAACAGTGATTTTCTATGTTCGGCATTCATTTACAGTGGATACGATGGTATTCCTTCCATACATTCATCTCCGTCAATTTAAAAATGTTAAGTTGTTTCTTCCTCTTCGGTCGGACCTGAGGAACAACTAATAGCTTTCTCCACCTAAAGCGCAAGTTGCCTAAAATTTCAAGTGGATTAGGATCTCTCTTCTCCACTTGTGCGCGCCATCGTAAGAAGTCGGATCCTTCGTCCTTATAGTTTTGGTATAAAGTCTCTGTAGACCGGAGAGAGTGTCCGTCCTTCTATCCTTGTATCCGTAAGCAAGTTGAATCTCAGATGCCCGTAACCCAAAGAAAGCAAGATCGCACTTTTAAAAGGGTCTTTTAATAAACGCTCAACTTGCTGTCCCAAAACGACAAAAATGATTAAAACCTGATTTTTGAGTCTGTTAAGTGTCCATAAAGAACCACTCAATGAAATAATTTACAAACACTGGAAAACAGATAATTTGGGCCGATCCCGGTGGTACTGCAATACCGGGCCAACCCGTGACAGAGGTGGAGCAAGCCCCTAGCACTCCGTCTATTTCCAAAAATCAGTTTAACATTTGTTGTCCCCCGATGGGAGATCTATCAGATGTTAAGCTGATAAGAACAGATACTACACTTTGATCTTAGCCATAAGGCCGAGAAGCGATAACTTAACTCCCGTCCAACAGAGGACTTTGCCGGGATGCCATGCACAAAGTGACTGTGAACTGTAAGCGAATGATAATTCCGAAACACACCTATACACGGTCTCTTTTCTTTGTCTTCCGGAAGCAGGTAAAAAGGATCGTGTCGTCAGATGTGCACAAATGCAACTTATATGAACGCCGGGAATTCAGTTGTAAATGACAATGCCTTTCAGTCTCAACTGAAACTCATACAGATCTAAAGGAGTTTTCGGACACGGATTTTAGAACCCATACACCACACTGCATGACAAGATATTCCCCCGACATGCACTGAAAGGCGGATTATTACATCTCCTCGAGCGGTGCTGCAGTGTGATTTGAAAAGGAATGCAAAACCGTAAACTAACACCCCCTTGAAGATAGAAGAGCGCTTAATTGTTAACATAACGCATGCACAAGCCTGCATGCGGAGGCCATTTTTTTTATCCGACATTTGTATTTAATATACAGCCCATATTCGAATAAAAAAAAAAGAAGGTTCAACCTTCCAGTCGGCAATTTACAATTTTGCCTCTGCCATACTGCCTCTCATTAGATCTTATAAGCCCACAAAACTTAACACAACGGATTGTATTAATATGTGTCGAAGTGCCAAAGGTGTCAGTCAGTCAAAGGAGCGGCTACTCAAGCTTAGGATGACTAGGCTATGTTTAGCGTGTAGAGAACCCAGCTTCAGCCCGAAACGTCTTCTTATCCTAGCTTTACTGGAGTTCTACCACAAAAATGTGGATTTATTCCCTAAGGAGGGTTCAGTTATGAATCTCCTGCTCTTCTTTTGGTAAAAACTCAATTAGGCGTCATGAAGGATACGAGAAATGCAAAACGTAGTGGTTCAATTCAAACGTACGTACGCACTTAGTTTGACACTGGGGTTTTTCGAGCTCTTACAAAACGAAAATTGAGATCTCATACAAGTTTGATGACTCGCTAAAAGTTTTTGCAGCTTGAATTAGATGTGTGACCATACCGCTCACCATATTCTCCACACTTGGCACCTTCGGTCTATTAATTATTGTTCCGGTTTCTGCAAAATTTTTTGGGAGGGATACCTTCTTTTCAAAGCTGGATGTTAAAAACTACTTGGACCTATGAAGTGGGGATAAGTTGTGGAAAGTATGATCTGATCCAGCAATAGTTCTCGGTTTTTCATTTTGCACAAAAACAAAGCCGAAAGGAAGCATATGATCCAAGCGTCGTGCGATGATTCCTCGCTTCGAGAAAAATCTACAATCCACCACTACGAATATGCAAGCGTCGGCCAGCAAAGGTTGGTTTACACCTTAACCAACCCGAACAAAAACCCGTATATGTATTTTTATAACTTGATGCAAACTAATCGGTTCAACTTTCGTCGAACCTTCTCAAAAAAAAATTCAGTTTAGACTCATTAGAGTGCTCCTCTCCACGGAAATCTTTAGTAAAAGGCGAAAGATTTATTCGACACTGAAGAGAAGCCAGAGTGAAGATCTACCCCGACGGTTTCAAATCTTACCCTCAATCATGTTCAATGATGCTGTGAATTATAAACGAGAAAAGGATCTTTTATATTCACTTGTTGAAAATCTTGCATTTTGTTGTCAAATTCAATGTCTCTTGAGATATTCTTGAAATTTGGATGACATCAGTAATTTGATAGTAGGAGAGTAGAATGACTAGGCCATGCGCCTAAATATAGCGGACTCTGGGACAAATTAAGTTAATGGGTAAAGTATTCTTTTGAAGTACCTAAAAATAAGTAAGCAGACAACTGTCGCCTTTTTGCAGCTGTCTAAGAAATTTAGAAGAGCGATTATGTCTAGTGACTCTGCCAGAGGAAAGGAACGTCATGTCGATCTTTCAACTCTACAGAAAAATTGGCAAGCTGTCTCCACTTGCTGCCAAGTGGCCTGAAGACCTTCTTTAATTGCTGATTACCCTTATTTTCGTTTGTTCCACTAAAAGTGTCGCGGGGGTAATGCGTGCTCGACATCTTTTCCTGTAAGAGGTGACACGTTCCGTGAGCCGATTCTGCCGTTAGCTTTTGATATCTGCTCCCACTAATTAGTGGGATTTCCCACCACATCCCTGTAGTGCCTCAAGAGGCCACTGCCAGGGTGCTTGTTGTTCCTTCGGCCTGCGCCCAATCGGCTGCCGAACGAGACATACCGGCCACCGGAAGCCTGCATACTGCCATTACTTAGGCCTGGCTTCGAAAGGAGCCGAGCCTTTTTGTTTTCTACTGGTCTTCATATGGTAGTGCGGTTTGTCAGCCAACTTCGCACACCCCAAACTTGTTGCCCGCCCCGAACACTGCTGCCTTATTGATCGTTTTGAATGTAATTATAAATTTTCCCAAACCTCTAAAAAATGCTATTTATTCTCGTTAGTGAGTTCGTTTCTGCGGATATCTTAGGTAAAGGACAAAACATTTATTCGACATTGAACAGAAGCCAGAGTGAAGTTGCGCCAACTCCAATCTAAACTAGTGCAAAATTCTGTTTGGATTGAAAATGAATTGTAAACCAACAAAATTCCATTCAGATCCCACTCAGGCTACTCAGGGACAACCCTTACTTCAGAGCACAGACAGGAAACAAGCCACAGAATCCCAAGGGATGTTTTTTTTTTCTGTTTTTGTTTTGATGTGTGTGCGCAATTTCACAATTGAATTTGTGTTAATGTGGACTGGCAAAGCATCGGTGTTTACATTGACAAGAAACTCGGCTTACAGAGAATCCTCTTGGTCTGGTGCGCCTTTTATTACGGAGACCAAAGCAAACCAATAACGACGGGTCCCCAGCCTCAACATTCATTCGCTGAAACGAGCCCACAACACGGCCGACTACATCTGGCACATAATTCACCCGCAAGTACCCCGCACAGCGCATTAAACTTAAACGCCGTCCGCCCTTATTTACGACCGTGAAATATTTTATCTCGCTGCCCGCCTTAACTCACTCGTCCATTTATTCACTTTTAATCCGAAGGCTCACGACTACCATATGCGAACATAATGAGCTTCGCCGGTTTCATTACGCGCATTACGAGCCCGAGGAGGACTCGATGAGCCCACAACTGATTATTACCGGTTTCGCATCAAACAGAAAGGACTTAACGTCCTTTTTCGCTGTTTCCTGCCTCTGCCTCTGCCACATGTCGTGTTTGCGGACATGGTCGACTGATGGTTAATCTGCGGACAGCCAACGCGACATAGGCTCCAGCGAGGATCCTATTTCGAATGTGGAGTCCTCCATGCTCTGGCTTGTGGACATTAATATCGTTACGCGATTAATTGTCATAATAAATTTAATAAAAGTGAAAACGGAGCCTATTTATCCGCTAGGAAGCGCTTTATGGCACTGGACATCTGACCACTTGATCAGATGGCTGCGTCTAGTCGTTTGTTATTTGGGGAGCGGGACAGAGTAGACAGTGAAAGGATTTGGGTGGGGGATGAGTTTCCATGTGGATAACTTCTCATCGACTAAAATAAAAAGGGGGAGGACTTGCTGAGGTTTTGTTGATTTTGGGGTTTGTTTTAAGGCACGAATATAATTGACCATTCTGCGTCATCTTGGAGCAGCGTGGGGTAGGTATATCTTTGGCCAGTCAATTTTGCAAAAACACATCTGCTCATCGTGAAGTCAAGTGAAAGTGCCAAACAAGACAAATGGGGGTGGTAGAGTGCGAAGGACTTCGATAAAAGTCGCCAACGATGCTCGTCGGTTGGCAGTTGATTAGGGTCGTTGGGAGAAATGTTTTATTTGATTATTTTCCACACTCTCAGAGGCTGAAGTTGCTTCCTCAGCTGTCTAGAAATATCACATGACATGCCTTGCGGCGATAATCTACAGCTTTTGTGACGAACAGAGGGAACTGATGGGTGCAACTAGTTGCACACATTCAAAACTGACATAGCACCACAGCTCGATGGCTTAAGGAACGCGTCCTAGACCCAAATCTTGTGGCATACAAAATCATACAATCTGCCCCCTTGTGCGCACCAACGCCACCAGAAGAATTCGCAGCGACACAATTTTTCAGGCGTCCTCACCATTTTTGAAACGGCATAAGTTTGATATTCATAATGATACCCATGACACCTATTGTTAGAGCACGAGTAATCTTCCCTGAAGCGCGCAATAGCACGCCCGCGCACTGGGACCCTCATACATTTACGAAACATTTTCGCATGCCTCCCCAGTCAGCTTCACAATCAGAAGATGACCTACTTTCGCGCAACCCTCCTCTTAATTAAATCCCTGCCACCACCAGTACCGGCAGAAATTCAAAATCAGGACAAGTTCCTTACTCGCACGTATACGCCGCACACATCTCCACTCGATGACAGATGACGCGTGTGTGACAAATGTCAAATGGGGTCGTCACCCTCCCCCGTTTCGCGCCCGCATTTGGTAATTTTATTCCACACATCAGGGGAGTGAGGTTTTTGGAGCAGCCCCCAGTCCCGTCCCTTCGATAGTGTCTTGGTTTGACTGCGTTTGACGTGGTTCCCCGGGTGTGCCTTTCATTATCCAGTTGTCAGTCTTTGCGGCGGAATTATGTGTGTCTCTGGTGAAACGCGGTAAACATTATGTTGCGGTTTCAATTGATGCCTCCCCCTCTGTCTTTGTGGTCGTCCTTGAGGTGGAGAGCACATATTTCATCTTGAGATTAATGGGAAGCGGGCGAAATGATGTGACGGGGGCATGCTGTATACGCACTCGAAATTGCGGTCTCTTAGTGACAAACGCAACATTGTTCGCCATAGCGGCGATAGATTTGTGGGGCTGGGTTGCGTGGTTACGGGTGGAATACAGACTGGCGACTGCATCGGTATCCGATGATTGGGGGGTAGTTCGGTAAGTTTGTGGTCAGCTAACCTGACAATCGGAGTAACAAACTGATGACGGAGTGACTGCTCAAATTGTATGATACTGTCCCAAGAGTGCTAGTGTCTCTTTACAAAATATTCCTTTTCTTATTCACAAGGTATGATCCTTTCGATGTACATGACCTAACAAGGTTTACCTATTGCCAATGTTCTTAAGAATACAGGCGAAACACGATATTTTATTCATTCATAATTCACAGCATCATTGAACATGATTTAGGGTAAGAATTGAAGCGGCAGTGGTAGATCTTCACTCTGGCTTCTCTTCAGTGTCGAATAAATCTTTCGCCTTTTACTAAAGATTTCCGTGGAGAGGAGCACTCTAATGAGTCTAAACTGAATTTTTTTTTGAGAAGGTTCGACGAAAGTTGAACCAATAAGTTTTGTATTCATCAATAAAAAGTATGTATAGGTTTTTTCACATATTTAATGCAGCAGTGACCGCCACGCAGGAAGTCGTCAGGTTCGATTCCCTGACGGGACACCTCGCATATATTCCAGTCACCACCTCTTTCGAGTTGCTGACAACACTCAAAGAGTATCACTTGCCTATGAAAAGCTTCTCAAATCTCGCCGTTCTGAGTCGGCAAAAAACGCACGCACAGCACGAGTAGTTGTTGTTGAAGCTAGGCCCTGGTCGCTTGTTGGCTGTAGTGCCACCCAATTATTATTATTATTAATGTGATTATCTCTGCATGAAATGAATTTTAGTATATGTGACTCTGGAATTCACAGGGTGGTTTGGCTCTTTTTTTCAAGGCTTGCTTGCTTGCGACTTTGTTCTTGTACAAAGAAAAGCCAAGAAAGATTGCTTTTAAGATCAGACGACCGTTTCTATACATAACTTATTTACATCTATCTACTCGTCAGAGAAGCAACTTTTGAGTAAAACCCTGGAACAAGTGGTTTTTGACATCCTGCTTTGAAGAGAACGTTCTCCCTTCCAAAAAATTTCGGAACAATTTATAGTCCGAAGGTGCCAGGTCTGGAGAATGGAGTGGAGTGTGGTAACACATCAGCCGATCGGGTTCAGCCCTTAGGAAATACATATATAGTATGTACAAGCACCCTGACAGTGGCCTCTGAAGTCACGACGAGGATGGGATTGGAAATCAGTCCATGTACATATGTATGTGCGTGCGGAAATCAAAAGGCAACGAACAACGGCATCGACTCAAAATTGACACATGAGACGTGTCATCGCTTACAGGAAAAGATCTCGTGCATGCATTGCCACCGCGATACGTTTAGTGAAACATGCGGGTGAACGAAAAGAATGATGATAATGATAATCAGCAATGAAGGAAGGGCCTCAGCCACCTTGGTATGCGACAACGTAGAGACAGCTTGGTAATTTTTCTGGAGGCTTGGAAGACAATATCTTCGATCGGCATGACGTTCCTTTCCTCTGGCAGAGTCAGTAGACTGCAGTTGTCATTGACTTCAGATCTCAAGTACGCGAATCTTAGATATAAGAATAAAAAATACATGTGTACATATATATATGTATGAGAAAATAAGCAAACTCGTGTTGTTGCAGAAATTAAAAGTACCACAGAAATGATTTTGGCGAAAAAAATATGTCGAGCGTTTTTAACAGTTAAATATAACACTTGTTTACTGGATTATAATTCACAGCATCATTGAACATGATCGAGGGTAAGTATTGAAACCGTCGGGGTAGAAGTTCACTCTGGCTTCTCTTCAGTGTCGAATAAATCTTTCGCCTTTTACTAAAGATTTCCGTGGAGAGGAGCACTCTAATGAGTCTAAACTGAATTTTTTTTTTGAGAAGGTTCGACGAAAGTTGAACCGATTAGTTTGCATCAAGTTATAAAAATACATATACGGGTTTTTGTTCGGGTTGGTTAAGGTGTAAACCAACCTTTGTTGGCCGGCGCTTGCATATTCGTAGTGGTGGATTGTAGCTTTTTCTCGAAGCGAGGAATCATCGACGCTTGGATCATATGCTTCCTTTCGGCTTGGTTTTTGTGCAAAATGAAAAACCGAGAACTATTGCTTTCAGGATCAGATCATACTTTCCACAACTTATCCCCACTTCATAGGTCCAAGTAGTTTTTAACATCCAGCTTTGAAAAGAAGGTATCCCTCCCAAAAAATTTTGCAGAAACCGGAACAATAATTAATAGACTGAAGGTGCCAAGTGTGGAGAATATGGTGAGCGGTGTGGTCACACATCTAATTCAAGCTGCAAAAACTTTTAGCGAGTCATCAAACTTGTATGAGATCTCAATTTTCGTTCTGTAAGAGCTCGAAAAACCCCAGTGTCAAACTAAGTGCGTACGTACGTTTGAATTGAACCACTACGTTTTGCATTTATCGTATCCTCCATGTCCTCCATGACGCCTAATAGAGTTTTTACCAAAAGAAGAGCAGGAGATTCATAACTGAACCCTCCTTAGGGAATAAATCCACATTTTTGTGGTAGAACTCCAGTAAAGCTAGGATTAGAAGACGTTTCGGGCTGAAGCTGGGTTCTCTACACGCTAAACATAGCCTAGTCATCCTAAGCTTGAGTAGCCGCTCCTTTGACTGACTGACACCTTTGGCACTTCGACACATATTAATACAATCCGTTGTGTTAAGTTTTGTGGGCTTATAAGATCTAATGAGAGGCAGTATGGCAGAGGCAAAATTGTAAAATGCCGACTGGAAGGTTGAACCTTCTTTTTTAGTTATTCGAATAAGGGATGTAAATTAATACAAATGTTGGATCAAGAAAATGCCCTCGGCATGCAGGCTTGTGCCTGCGTTATGTTTGCAATTCAGCGCTGTTCTCTCTTCAAGGGGGTGTTCGTTTGTGGTGTTGTATTCTTTGCCAGATCACACTGGAAAGCCGTTCGAGGAGATGTAGTAAGCCTCGTTTCAGAGCATGTCGGGGGAATATCTTCTCACTAAGCGAGCTGTATGGGTTCTGAAATCCGTGTCCGAGAACTCCTTTAGATTTGTATGTCTTTCAGTTGAGCCTGAAATTAATTTTTATTTACAACTGGATTCCCGGCATTCACATTAGTTGCATTTGTGTACAGCTGACGATCCTTGTTACCTGCTTCCGGAAGACAAAGAAAAGAAACCGTGTATAGGGGTGTTTCAGAATTATCGTTCGCTTACAGTTCACAGTCACTTTGTGCATGGCATCCCGGCAAAGTCCTCTGTTGGACGTGAGTCAAGTTATCGCTTCTCGGCCTTATGGCTAAGATCAAAGTGTAGTATCTGTTCTTATCAGCTTAACATCTGATAGATCCCCCATTGGGGGACAACAAATGTTAAACTGATTTTTGGAAACGGACGGAGTGCTAGGGGCTTGCTCCACCTCTGTCGCGGGTTGGCCCGGTATTGCAGTACCACCGGGATCGGCCCAAATTAATTGCTTACAAGTTTAGTTTTAAGCCAAAAGCAGCTCATTGCCTAAGAACTCTTTAGGAATTCGGAAGTTGATCAAATGAAGTGTTGTTGTTTATCCAAGCACTAAAGAAAACTGTCTTTCCTCTAATCACTTCCGTCAGTATTTTCAACCACCCATCAAGGGCAACACAAATTTCCCACGAAACTCTATGCAAGTTTCAAGTTTTCTCAAACTCTCTTCCTCCCTCTTTCTCTTCGACAACATTAAAGTGCGACGGAGCAAAATATTTGCTGCCAAAACACGACGAAAACAGGGAGTGAAACAAGTTTTCCGTCATGCAAAGAGGGCGGACTCCTTGGAGCCATTAACAAATCTAAGAAGCGGCAGAATGGGCGCCATCAGCAGCCACTTCGCCCATAAATATTTGTCTCGTCATCATCATAATATCTCCCCCTCACGCTATGCATCCCTTCAGAATCCCGTCGACACGGCAATCACTCCACCAAAATCGCAAATGCGAGGCACACATCCACTCGCAGAGGACAGACAAATGCACGACATAAAATTTTCACAGCCAAGCCGACTGGCAACCATCCCGTTCTCCTTATCAACGGTTGCTCTTCATATCCTGACAGGATATCTATTTTTTCATAGGTTTTCCACATTTTCGCGTAGCCTCCCTAATGTCATCGTTTTGAGCGGATGTGCGGATGGGGATGAAATGGCATCCGCTTTACATTACACTTCAGCCCAATGCCTACCTCGTCTGGGCCGCACCCTAGCACCCGAACGAGGGAGATCCTTTATTTGATTTCTTTTTTTTGTCGCTTGCATTGAAAAATTAGCAGGAAAATGTTTGTCAACATCTTCGCAATATTAGTGTGTTTCTACCGCCGACCGGGTCGCTTGGTCGGCTGAGAGTCTCAGCCGCTTCGGTCGGTCTCGCGTTGCGGCCGTTGTCGCATCGTTGATGAAATTCATTAAAAATTATTTTTTTTTGTAGCGGAAATTCCGTACACACAATATGGAAAGGACTTCCCCGGTGGACAAAAATGTTTGTGCGCCAATGGCCGGAGGCAATTTCTTCTTTGTGCAGGAAGGACATTCTCTTGTTTGTTGTCGTGTCCCTTCCTCCTTGGCGTTGCTGGGTTCTGATTTTGTATTTTTTTTTTGCAAATTTCTTTTGAAAATGTTTTGGGTTGGGTGACATTTGAATGGGAAATCCGTCAAAAAAAAAAATCGCATCCTTATCAGTTGGAGCGGATGTTCAAAGAGGAGATCTCGATAAATTGAAAAGTTGCCAAGGATAAGAAAAAGTTTTTAATTTGTAACTTGTAAACGGCCCTGCCTTGGAGTGGGATTGACAATTTGTCAATGACTGAATGGACCCAGGATGGTGGATATTCGGGAATGGTTGTGTTTTTCTGTGTCTTCTGCCTTGCCGATGTGGTTGTGTATTTTTGGGAAGAAATTTGTGTGCATTTCCATGTTCATTTGAATTTGAATTTTTAAATTTTTTTTGGTTCTAAATTATTTAAACAATTAAGCCCCCTAATTAACGTTTTTTTGAACACTTTTGGATAAGTTTCTCAGGGCTTCCGCAAAACAGTCCCTGTGAAGCAAAACCAAGGGGAGTTAGCGACCGTTGTCTGACACCTACATGTTCTAGTGTACCTTCGTGGTTAGTTATTTACACATTGTTTATACTCAAAATAGTTGCTGCTGTGGCGTCGTTTTACACAGCTAAGGTCACATGTTCTGTTTTTCAACAGTTTCTCAAACTTTTCCAATACTTAAAGAGTACAATTTCGCGCATAATACCACGCACAAATCAAATAGTTCCTGACGATACTGAGCCTTGGCCTCCTCTGGGATATAGTACCATCTAAATGCTTATACCAAAAATTGAATTTTACAACGATTATTAACGAAACGTAACCCTCGCCGTGTAGAGAAAACTCACACTTGACCGCATCGTTCTTCGATAACACCCGCTTTCTATTTCTCTCAAAGCATTATGGAAAAGTTGTATTCCTCCACAAGTAAGGCCAAACTTGTGCTGAAAAGCAATCAACGGGAAACTCTCTTTCAAAGCCCATCCATTTAATCGCTCTTCTGCCCTACACTTTGAAGTTACCACAGAGTCCTCCTTTCAGTCAAACAAAAAAATCGCCCAGTAAATTCCAGATGAAATGATCAAGACCTCACGCCCGCTCAACCCATCAACCGTGGCACGGACAGAAAAAGGAGCAACAAGCACTGCACGTGGAGCAGAATGAAAACAAAACAAAAAAAAAACAAAAAAGAAAAACAAAAAAGACAAAAACACCTGTAGTTGCAATATCCTTCCGGCAGAACTATGCAATCACTCGCTTTGAGTCAAAGTTCGACCGAAGATCAAAAGCCACATTCATAAAAACCCAATCCGTGCACAAATCAAAAGGGATACTACCAACAATGGGCCATCGAGAGCAAACTTTACATGCTTAATGGCACGATACCGCCCGCATGTCTCCCACCCACCGCACGGTGGGTCCATATCCTTACCACTGTCGATGTTATAATGTCGAGAGGCAGTGAACCGTACATCGAATTGAAATTGCACTCGAACTAGCTTGCACAGCACACAACTGCTAACTGCTGCATGGATGTATGATTTTTGTGTGCGTGTGAGTGTGTGCATTTATTCCCCCTATCCCATATGCCATTCGACAGAAACAGCGAAAAGCTTTTTCCCATCTGGCATATGCACCATCGGAGGCCAACCGAGGTACTAGAGGAAAACTTTTAACGAGTTTTCTTTTGATCCTTCGCCACTTGTGCGGCTCCGGCTGTGTGCATGTGCATGTGGGCCAGAGTGTTGCTGCTAAAAACGCCATTACTAAGCCGTTCAACTTTTCCCCAGTAATACCGTGTAATTGCAGAAAATCGAAAAAATATGTTCTCCTTCCCCTCACTGCATCTGTCCCACCCGCCAAAAAAGGAGAAAGTTTGACAGAACTTCTCTTCCAAGCTATGCTGCGGTTTCGAAAGAGGCATATCCCACGATCAAGGTCTCTTGAAATCAGCTCGTACCTAGATGGTTGCCATTTGTCTTACGAATCCTTGTCTTCGCCCTGTCTAATGTGAAGCATGTCAGCCAGTGTCTCTTAAAGTGGTCCTTGCTGGAGATGGAGCTGGGGTAAGAGGAAAATGAAATACTCGTTGATTGCACGACTCAAGTGGCACGTCATCCCTTAGGATGTTACCACGGTTTAGTTGTGAAATCTCGTTTCGTGTGTATGTGTGTGCGGGACATTGATTTCTTTTTTTTGCTCCTGTCAGAATGTGGAGGACAGGTAATTGGAATATTGGTGGACCGTAAAGTAACCTTGGTAGCAGACGATTCCCAATTGCGATGGAAAACATTCAAAACCTGGGTGGGAGGAAATGAGGTGGTTTTTTCCATGGCAACATGATTCTGGGAAACACATCTCACCAAACACGTCCCTTGCAACGCCCTGGCAACTATAACCTGAAGTCGGTATAGAGTTTGACACAGAAGATGTAAGCCAAGGGCGCTTGTCGAGAGGACAATGTGTGTTTTACCAAAATCTCGTGACTAGGACATTCGAGCCTTGAGGTGTGGAAGGATCTTGTGGGGTAACCTGGGAAATTTTCGGACACGAGGGCGGGTCACACATAAAAGGTTCGGTTTCTTTAAGTTTCGTTTCTCATTAACCAATGAAGTAATTTTTATGAAATTTCGGATGAAGATGGATTGCGCCTAGCTATCAGTATGTGAAAATGCGATTTTGGGGCACAGCTGCAGGTGCCTCCCGTAAGCGTGAAGTTGGGGCGAAATTTTAAATTCAGGCGTACCTTTACAAATCCGACTTAGTTCTTCCAGTTGTAAAGAGTCTGGAGTCCAAAAAACAGCGATTGTGATGATGTGGGTAAGTGGATCGTCGGTCAAGGTTCAAGCATTAAACTGGACTTTCCTTCATTTTGCAAGCCTTTCACCTTTCGAGTTTTCTTTGTTTGTGGGTGCAATGGCGCGCAGTGAATGTTTCTTTTTTTATTTTTGAATTTTCGCTCACTTAAGCTACTTGGAGTACCCTTAAGTCGTCCGGATCCTTCACAGCACAACTCGAAGTTTAAGTGAAAGAAAGAGAGAGGGAGAGTTCCGATGGACATTGGTCTTTTAATGGGAGGAAAACATCGATTTGAGAAGAGCATTGCATATTCATGGCTGAGGAATGGGTCTCTTACATAGCTTGATTATACTTACGAAAGAGGGCTAATGGGTGTCCGGATGGCCATTCTGCGCCTGGCATGTATTGCGGGTTAAAGGAAATCGTTTCAGAGAAAAATGTTTAAGTAGTTCCTATTCTATTTAAATCCGAGTTTTACTTCTGAGATGGTGCACACAAGTTAAGAAAGAAAAAACAACTTGTGGTGCAAAAAAAAATGGTGTGCCAAGAAGAACACAAGATTTAAATTTTAAATAAAACACAGATATTTAAAACAAAACGTAAACTCTTTATTATATCGTAAAGTAAACAGGATGAGGTTATGTGTGGAATAACACATCGGCCAGATGGCCGCCGCGGCTTTGCTGGCACATACGAGATCTTTTAATGAAATTTTCAATGACCGTTTTACATAAATGCTGCGGTATTTCATTAATGCAGCATCCAATTTCCTCTTTTAAGGCTTGAGGCGTCGTCGGCTTATTCGCATAATCCATCGACTTCAAAAAAAAAAAAACCCAAAAAAGGCCAATGGTGTTAAATCGCACGATCTAGGCGGCCAATTCTGGTCTCCAAAACGCGAAATAACACGACGTGGAAATGACTGATGCAGCAATTGAGATGTCGCGCCGTCATGTTGAAACCACATTCCCTCCACAGTCTAGGCAGGAAAAAATTGGTTATCATTTTACGATACCGAACACCATTGACTGTTTGCGCTTGACCTGACTCATTTTCATAAAAAAAAGATCCAATGATTCCTCCAGCCCAAAATCCACACCACACAGTGACACGTTGAGGATGCATTTGCTTCTCGTGAATCACTCGAGGATTTTCCTCGCCCCAAATGAGACAATTCAAACCTGGACACTACTAAAAGCGGATGAGGATGCCCTTGGTCTCTTCGAGAGAAAAGTTCTACGTGCGATTTTTGGTCCTGTTTGCGTTGATGGCATCTGGAGGAGAAGATTCAATCACGAATTGTATGGGCTGTACAGCGGCATGAGCCTAGTCAAGCGTCTAAGGATACAACGCTTAAGATGGCTAGGCCATGTAGAGCGTATGGATACCACTGCTCCGGCCCGAAAAGTCTTCGAATCTGAGTCATTGGGACAACGCAACAGAGGACGGCCCAAGATAAGGTGGCGCACACAAATGGAGAAGAACCTCAACCAACTTGGAATGCACAACTGGCGGCAGCTTGCGAAAGACCGTGCTGGCTGGAGAGGCATGTTGGTTGAGGCCTAGGTCCACCTTGGACTGTAGCGCCACAAGAAGAAGAAGAAGAAATGAGACAATTCTGCCTATTGACGAAGCCATCAAGATGGAAATGGGACTCGTCACTAAAGATGGCATCATCACGTACTGCTGCGATATTTTCGGTCGATCGACCTGGTCAAAGGCGCGTTGTTGTCTTTACATCAGTTACAGACCCAGTTTCAGAAAATTTACCATTAATCGGTTTACAGTTGACTCTTTTTGAGCGCTCCATTTTTATTAACCTTGTACCTTCTACTAACAAACAATAATAAATGTTCAAATGTCAAACAATGACAATTAGAATGGCGCCAAATTTAAACCTTGCGTTCTTGTAGAGACACACTTTATTAGTCAGACAGAGGTGTCGTGTTGACAAATATGAAACACTGAAACGCCTTAACGTGTTCTTTTAAAATCTCCCCGAGGGATCCAAAACACTCCCTCTTTCAGAACATTCTCCACCATTACAAGCCCACACAGTTTATCATCGCTTCAGCTTCTTCTTCTGCGTCTAACACAGCGCAAGCGATGATTTGTTTTTATGACAAAACTTTTCCAGATCGCGTCTCTTGTGCGAAAACGCCCAGCTACTCCACCCGCAAGCATGACCAATTTCAAATTTCGTTATTTCCCCCATAACTGCGACCAGACAGACTCCTTCCCAAATGGAAACTCAATTATCTTTTGAAAATATTTCACGCGCCGTGCATTTGAATCCAGTCCTGCTATCGCCTCAGTTGGTGGTGGTGAAAAATTCAGGGGGCCCGAGCATTTTTGTTTACGACTCTCAGTCGCGAAGGACTATTTGCAATGTCAACCAAACGGAGCCAGACCCAAAACCCAACTGGTCGCTGCCGTCGCCCACTTTTCGGACAAATTGAATCTCCACAGATTCCTCGGATTATAGACTGCGGCCTCAAGTGCCAAAGTTTCGTCCGCTTATACTTAACTACATCCAGACAACCCCCACCAGCCGGCTGAGCTATTGACAACAAACCCCCTCCTCATAACTCCCTTCCCCGCTCACCCATGTCATTCAAGGATGATTTCAAAAAGTTTTCTTCTTTCTGTTTCGCTCAAATTTTTGATTATGAAATCTCTGAAATCCTTAGGAAGCACCCTCGCCAAGCGGATAAGAAAAAAATTAATTACTTGAGATAAAGATCTAAATGGGAACCCACTCAAGACTCCCAATTATTTCGCTGGACGCCATGGCAACGGGGAGTCTGGGAAAATTAAAGTTGATCCTTGAATGAAGTCCGCCCTCCCCCCCACCATTGCCCATTGGCAGACGGGGAGGATGAGGCGGAATCCGTGATGAAACACCATTAGAACTATTCGCAGCCTTGGGCTACCGATAAGACGCCGAAGGACATTTCCAATTGAATCCAAAGAAAATTTAATGAAAGCCCTTTTATCGCTTCCTCGCTCGCGTACTTCCGTTCATCGTTGCACAGTCAGTATTTATAACTGCCAGCCACCGACCCAGTTTACGGTGGGAGAGAAGACAGCGTTTACATTCTGTCGCTGTGGCCCTTAACGTCGCCGGGACGATGTTCGAATTACTGTGTCACTTGCCGGGAATGAAAGAGCGTTGTCCTGAAGGTGTAAATGGTGGGCAGTGGGCAGGATGAACAAGAAGGATGAGAAGAAGGACAAGGAAACGGGAGTGCTTCCATTGTGTCCATATCACGTTCCCGTGAAGTGCACGCTAACAAATTGAGGGCTGTTAGGACATATTACGCTGCTAACCCAGATGTCAATGCAAATTTAATTTAAATTGCAAGAGTGCCGGAGGAGCATACTCGTAGTTACCGAGGTATTTGTCACATTATCGAAATCTTTCTCGACCTCAGGGCAGTGCACTCACCTTCCTCACGTTCAGCTCGTCGTGTGGTTACATGGCATGCCTATTAAATTGATTAAATCTTTCTTGAGGATGAGTGTTTCAAAGTGCATGCTCCCGTGATTCTCCATTGAATTAACAAGACTAGACGGGGGAGCATTGAAGAAGTCCTTTCAAAAAGGACAACCAAATATTACCATACCTTCAAAATCACCTCAGAGGGAAAATGCAGGGCAGGGAGGAATTGGATAGGAAGAAAGCTAGCTCTGCCTACCCCATAAGCCACACAGGCACACCTTCGTGGGTCCTTTGAATAGCATTTAAATGTGTCAGGATATATTAATTGTTACCCATAATCCTTCAGTTATCTTCTTGGGTAGATACATTGACCTACCATTCACCAGACAGTCCAAAAGTAGATTACAATGTGAAGCAGCCATCTTAGTTGCTGGAAAACTTTAACAATTCCTACAACGAGGACACATATTCCCCCACAAGGCAGAAAAGAACTCATCTCGTGCAGAGGCGAGAAGAGCTACAACACCCCATAATTGCCCCCTTCAGCTAACAACCAACAGCGTGAAAAGTACGTCTCCTTAACATTTCTGCAACAATGTCACAACTTGATGTAACCCAATCAGCTCACGACCCAGTTTCCAGCATCCTTGTTGCCATTCTAAAAATGTTCCTTCAATAATTGCCAACACCACCATCGCCACCACTGCCACCCAACGTCTGAAGGAGTCCACTCCCATAATTCGCTTCTTTGTTAAAAATTAATTCCAACTTCTTCGCAAGTAGGTCGAGATCCTTGCGCGAGAGCCATTATATGCAGATGCACTCGTTGTTTACTTGAGATAAACTTCAGCGAAAGTCGAAGGAGATTGCTGCGCCATGGCATTCACTCGACGTGGAGGTGATGAAAAGCTTTCTGCACAAAAACAGCGAAGACGAAAAAAGACAAGTGACTACCCCTCCCCTACCCCCGTCTCCAAGAAATGCGCTTCGAAGGACTTTTTGATTAACGTCTTCATGGGAAACAATGAGCAGGCAGGCGAAACAAAGAAAACTACAGCACAAGAGTGACTGCTGAAAATTGATGGAAACGGAGGGGTGGCAGTGGATAGTGTTTTACGTCGGTCCTCGTTTCCGGGACACTTGTGTGTATCCTTGTTCACTTTGGTAGTGTCGTTCCTTGTTTGCCGATGTGCGCGGTTTTGGAGGGAGGTCTAGCCAAGTGAACGTTAAATGCGTTTGCCCACTGCAACGATGGTTCTTAAGTGGATTAGGAACGAGTTGTTTTAGAATTTAACAATTTTTCGCAGTCCGAGTTTTTGAGAGACGATTTGCGGGAGTTGATGGACGTAAGCCATCAGGGACTTGACGAAGGTCTTGAGTGCTTTGAAGGACAAAATAAAATTTGGACTGGTGGATGTTTGCGTTTAGGCTGTAGATGGAGCACACAAGTGAAGAAGGACCTCAATCAACTTGGAGTGCGCAATTGGAGACAGCTGGCCAGAAATCTGTGCTAGCTGGGGAGGCATTTTGCGCCTCTCGGACTACGCCAGTAATAGAAAAGAAGGATGCTTGCGTGGGTTACCCAGTGGAAGTAGCTCTTTGATAGGTGTCTGACAGAGGCAAGTGGGAAATGGAATCTGCTTGAGCAAGTTGTGAAAAATAAGTCTGTTCATCTTGAACTTCCACCTAAATCTAGTCAGAAAGTTTGTATCGGAATGAAATGAGTCGCTTTACGTTTCAACAGCGTTGAAGGAAATTGAAAACTTATTTCAAATGTGAATGTTGTGCGCCTGATTTGCCACGGTGCCACGGCGATTGGCTTGCACAAGGAGGTGTAAAGTGTTCTTGAGACTGGTATGCATGTTGACACCAGTGATGGTCGCAGTCGCCGTTCACTGCGCACCTAGGAGAATGTGGCTTCTGTGGTTGAAGTGTAAGACTCCGTTCACAACCATCAACTTGCCATCCATCTCAATAGGTTCACGTTCTCGCACCACCTTGGGGAGAAGTCTGCACAAGGATCTGGGCCAAGTTGCTTACCAGTTGAAGGCGTGCGACCATTCGCTTCGTTATCCTTTTGCAACTTGGCTTACCAGCAGCTTAAATTGGGCAACTGCTTTGAGCGACAAAAACATATTTTTCGAATGGCGATGAAAAAAATTGTCGCGTCTTAGGCGTCTTAGGCTTGTCGAGATGCCAATCCATGGGAGTGATATTTGATGTGGGTTGTAGGATGGTGGCATCAATTGGAACATTCATCAAATATTAGGCTGAGAACAACATTTCGGCCAACGCTGGCCGTTGCGGAGATAGATACGCTTGTAAAGCGATTTTTTTTTTGTTTTCCGGAATTTGAAGATATTGGACAACCGCTGGTTCATGATGGCAGGATGGTGCGCTATGACACACAGCTCTTGCAGTAGCAGCAGATCTTTTTCTCAAATTGAGTTATTAACCGTCTTAATAAT
The DNA here is from genome assembly GCA_944738645.1 of Eristalinus sepulchralis. Lineage (NCBI taxonomy): Eukaryota > Metazoa > Arthropoda > Insecta > Diptera > Syrphidae > Eristalinus > Eristalinus sepulchralis. Next base: position 29,104,570 of record OX122885.1, on the reverse strand, counting down.
TGAGTGGCACTACAGCCCACAACGGACCAGGGCCTAGCTTCTACAACAACTACTCGTGTTGTGCGTGCTACTGTTCTCTCACGAGTAGAAGGGACCTACAGTTTTTTTTGCCGACTCCGAACGGCAAGGTTTGAGAAGCTTTTTCATAGACAATTGACACTCTTTATGTGTTGTCAGCAACTCGAAAGAGGTGGTGCCGTGAAAAAAATGCTAGGTGTCCCATCCGGGAATCGAACATTTACCGTCTTGGCGATGTCAATTGGCCGTTTCGCAGCTTTGGACTTTCACTCTTTTGGATTTTTTGTGGAGATCGTATTATGCCGACAATTTGGAAACTTTGCTAATGTAAGGTCCAATGTCATACAAGGAATTTGTGGGCTATAGCTTGAGACAATCAATAATATCTATGAGGTTTGGGGAAGACAGAATGTGCTACTGCGGAACCTGGAGATTGTATTCTCAAAAAAAGCAAATTTCTGAGTCAAGTCATAAACGCAGAACAAAACCTGAGTCTCTTCTTCAGTTTTAGCTAAATTTCAACTTCTATAACAATCTTAAACAGATATCGGCTCAAACCCCACATAGTTTACGTCCATGTACTTGGCCTTGTCTATCAGTATTTAAGGAGCAGTTAGTCTGCTTTTGGCTCTCGTTGAAGTGAGTTAAATTCGACCCAATGTGACGGCTTGGAAACTTTCCCACAAAGTCAACCAGAATCATTCTAAAAATTTAACTTCGCCTGCATCGAGACACTAAGAACAAATTCATGGTAACAGCGAGCATGGCCCGTGCACGTGCACTTGCGAAGGACAGACACCATGACGCAATGGAAATCAAGAATTGAGATCACACCTACAAGTACAAGTAGTCGTCAGACAAGTGAGTATGGTTCGTCTGTCGCGTCCCCACTGAAATGGGCTATGTCATCCCATCCCGCGATTACTTTTCTCCTCCCCCCTACAACTAAAACGAATACGAAGTAACAATCAGAGCCGTCAAAGTGCAATAAACTCAACAGACATCGCTGTCATTTCAACTTCATTTGCAATCCAATTAAACGATAAAACTCACATGCTCGCCACACCCCATGAATCCTCACAATGATTATGATCCATCAGGAATTTCAATAAGCCTCATTCCCCCGCGGCTGAATTCGATAAATCTCTTTAAAATCTGATTTACGTAATGTTAATCATCCCACCACCACCGCGCCACGGTGTCACCACATTCGCCGCCATCCGCCCCCAGCCCTACGGACTCCTTTTCACATGAACAGGCACCAGTTCTGAGGTGAAATGCACGTAATTGCGTCCGTGTTCATAAATGAAAAATTATTATAATTCCACACGAGATGCTGGCGCTGTGATAATGACGACCCACGGCGATGGGGGGATCTCTAAAAAAATGCGATAAAATGCCTGCATCTGTTTAATTCGATTTTTTCCGCACTCTCTAGGATAAATAATTATTTTTACACGTTTTTTGAATGGGGCAAAAAAAAAAAACGGGAAAAAGATGCGATTCAAAATGAAAGCGTCAAAGGATTTAATTTTTTTTCAGGGTGTTTTGCGGATTCCGCTTGGGTAAGTGGCCGTCTATTGGGGAATTGATTTAATTAAACCGTCTGGACGTGAATTAATGCAAACTGGCGCACAGCGTGCACCTTTGAGGTAATTTGCGATGCGCAGGTGGGCGTTATCGAACGGTAAACGGAGGGAATTTGATGTACGTTATCAATTGGAGGCTTAGTAATTGAGTTTTGACGGTGGGTGGCGTCATAGAATGAGAGCGTATTATTTATTTTAGAGAAAGCCTTTATGCAGGACCAAACTGGAGTGATAAGTCAACATAAAAACATCATGGCACCGAGAAGAGATTTGGACTCCTGTGTTTGGATTTTAGAAAATCAAAAAAGGAGTAATCTATCGGCTATTCGAATGATAGGATTCCGTTTACGGTGACTTTTCTCCTTTAACGGTAACCGCCAAAAATTTGTGTAATGAGTTTTAACGTGGTTTTTTTATTATACATGCCCTGATGCCCCGAAAACGGTTTCAGCGGAGGAAACTCTGGCAAAAGTTTACATTGCCTTATTGGCAGACAATAGGTATTTTAAAACACCACAGGGGTCATTCTGCAAGAAAAATTTATCTGCGCGATGGATGCTGCTTTTGCCCGGACAAGAACGTACTTCAGAGTAGAGTTTGACGCTTTTTTAAAGCAATCCGGAGGAGCTTCTGCATCGTTTTGCGAACGTAGACAATACAGAAACTCACTGTCACACACAGGGAACGACGCACAGTCAGCGAACGTGCTCCAGGGATACCGAACACTCTTATTTGTGCCGGAACAGTGATGCTCTCCGCTTTCACAGATTCAAAAAAATAACTTTAATAACTTTAAACATATCGACTACATGAAGGAGGCATCGGTCACGGTCACGGTCACCGGACTCTTCTATGCCAAATATGTGGTCTGACTCCACGCCGATTTTTTGAATAAACGTCCCTAAGATGATGCTCCTTCACATTCATAATACACTACTGCTGTAAATCGATGGATGACTAGTTAAGTGGCAGGCCTTCATTCTTCTTTCTGTCGTTGAAACAAACATTTAAGCGCAAATATGAAAACCAGAACTGAACGTGTTCAAAAACACATATGATCTTGATTTGATAAACAACAGCCTGTCAAAATCCTGTCCATCATTAAATGATAAATGAAATCATACTCCTTAACGCTTTTTTTTCCAGATTCCTGACCCTGAAGTGATTTAGTTTTTCCGATATACCGATCGGCCAAGAGATCATTTTGTATTTCAGAATTTAGTCCTTTAGGCCTTTTTGGTCACTTGATATAGTCTATTAAATGATATTTCGAGGCTTTTCTGACGCGGGCAGGGATTGCTGTAAGTTGACGACTTTCTGCTTTGAAGAACCCTTTCAGTCGAAAAATTTCTGTCTCCCACCCAAGCATGAGATGAGAAATTTTAATCAAAATTTGTTTCGGGCATTCTGACTTGTCCAGTATAGACGTAACTCGCCAAAACCGATGAGACATCAACGACAACGAATCTTGAAACTTCGAAAACGTGATTTTATATATTTAGTAATGGCTAAGCGAAGTTTGCAAAGAGTCCACTAACATGTCCAAGCTGCTTCACTTACACTCTTAGCTAAAGCTGCTGTAGTCTCCTCACTACTAACTGTTTGTTATATGCTCTAACCGGTCGAGTATCGTCCACTAATGTAAACTGGGACTCAAGCTTACGAATGGAGTTGACAAAAGTTGTTTCAATAAATCGATAATGCGTACGTAAGTTTCTCGAGTCGCACGCAAAACCCTAATCATAGAAAGCTGATTTCAGAAATGCAACTGGAAAGTTTGGAGACGATGTTGTTATATGAGTCTTTCTTCAACGACTTGCGTAACGATACTAAACAAAATTGACTAATGACAATCTAATAAAGAAAGTCTTTTGAAAACCAAACTTCACCATGAATCACACCATATACGATATCCCATTAGCCCTAATTTAATATCCACTTCACAAGGACGTCCCTCTATTGACTGCCACATATCATACATTGCCACGTACATTCTTCTCCAGTGTTCACAGACGATTCTGTGGGCTTATTCTGTTCCTTTGCGTAACTTTACAAGCCCTTAGGATACAAATAAGTTTGATGATCATTGTTCACAAGAAGTTTGGTCTTACGAAATAACACTTTGAGTGTTTGGACACAGTTCTTTCACTTTGATTTGATGGTATAATGTGCCTGGCATGATCATCTTCCTGATGATTTTCCTGGCGATTCTAATAAATTATCATTTTTGTGTAAACATCACGCGACAAAACTTTGGTATAAAAGTGTTTGATTGGTAGAAACAGCTTGACCAGAAGCTACAATACATGCTGGTGCCAGATATCGGGAGCGGTGCCTGTGGTTGTAACCTAGCCCAACTGGAATGCTGGGGGTAAACTGTATGGCGCCGTCTGACTTCAGACAGTCTTGTTTCCTCCTGACTGGCATTTGAGCGGATTTCACACATTCAACTTACGAGTGCTGTAAATCAATGAACGGCAGGTGCGTTAAAAATCTTCGCTCCTTAACAAGAAGGGATGAATGTCGCTATAGATAATATCTTACATGCTACTGGGAGTGTGCGGGAGTGTGAGTGCGTCTTCCCCTCCCCTTGAGGAAGGACCTGGATCACAATTAAATTAAGGTTACCTGGAATTGCTTTGTGGAGCATGAACAAAAGGGTTGGCAAAAAAACTGGTGATGCTAATTGCATCTGGCAATACTATACCTTCTGTGAAAGGTAACATCTTAAGCTTCATTTTGTTGGAAGACTGTGTTAAAATCTCATATTTCAGTGCAAAGTTATTCACGTTAAAAAATGAGTAAAAATTCAAAACATTCAATTTTAAAATAGAAAAGGTAAGAAACCATGACAGGCCGCTATACTTGAGGAATGAGATACGTTTCCATCAGTCAAAATCTTAAATAATTAAAAATTCTTCGCGTTCCAAAGCCAACCCTCGTCGAAATATAACCAAAAACAAGTCGCACTCGCACTTAGAATGTGGACCTGTTTCAGGATTCCAATTAAAGCCAAGCGTCTGGATAACTAGGGCCCCCCCTTGAAAAAACGGCAAATTAATGATCCATGAGCAAACGAGAAAACAAATGTGACAACCGCACCCTAAGGCAAAATTCACAGGGGTAGACATTTCGCATCGAGGAGGAGAAGAGTATCAAAATGTTGAATTTTTTTGTGTGTTGAAAAACCGGGAGCTAAAACTAAGTGCCAGGTCCTGCTCTCACATATGTACAAATGTGTTCGTCCCCACCAATTCAATCCTAACCCGGGAATGCATCAGCCAAAATGCTACGACGTCCCAGACATTCGAAGAGGGAGACACCGCCACCGATGGTCTCGTAGCTCCAGTTACATTGCACTGAGTGTGGTCTGATGTACGCATTCCGCTCGACAGCGGAGGGTGGATAGAGACTTTCGCGGGTAATGGGCATAACAAGTTTTGTTTTTTTTTTCCCGAATCTTGCGGTGGATTGTGGGTGCGTGCGGATGCTTTATGGCCAACAGGTTAAGGGTTACAGCACTCGATGGGGGACCGTTGATGCTGAGTGGATGTGCTGTGGACTGGAAGAGATTACTGCGCGCAAACAGGAAATAATAAAATTTAAATTATGATTTCGAGGGTGGTGGCGGTGTAGGGCATGACGCTAACGGAGCTTAAGCAACGATAACATTTTTTGGTCGGCTGAGCTTGTATTGATTTAAAACGGTGGCGGCGACGCGACGCTCGTGGGGAGTTTCAATGTCAAGTGAGCTGCGATGGAGTCGCAGTTCGGCGTGGGGGAAACTGAGTGAAAATTGCTTGAATGCTGTTGGGGCTCGATAAGAAGGGTAAATTGTAGGGGTGGTGAGTTGGGAAGGACCGCGAAAGCTTGTCTGTCTCTTGATTTAAAATTATCTTTTACTGAAATGATTTAAAGAGAGAGAGAGAGAGAGAGAGAGAGAGAGAGACAGAGACACGGTCTAAGACTGACGTTCGCGGATACCATGACATCCGTTGAGGCGTAGTGAGTTAAAGCGTCGACTCAGATGCTGGAAGTCCTATGATCAATTTCTAGTTTGATCTCGCATTTCATCACGCCATCAACTAATTACATTGTTAACAACTTTCAAAGAGTGCCACTCTCTACTAAAAGCTTGTCATTCGCAATCGACGACAAACTACGGGTTCCTTTGACTCTTGAGTTGGTTTACTGCCTGTGGACCGTAGCAAGATCCAATTTGATTTTTTCCTTTCCACAATTACTTCACGAATATTTACATCAAATTCAACAGAATTATTTGACCTGCTGCTGATTCAGGACTCGGTCTTACAAAAAGCGATGGACTGGTGTCAAATGGCAACTAAGCAGCTAACCGTCTCTTCACGACGCTTGTATGGTACGAATATTGTGATGTTGTCATCACCAAATTGAGAAAAAGCCCAGAGACCAAAGCAAACTGCATCCATAGTTGACAGGACTAGAGTGAGGGGCAATTTGTAGTCATCTCATCTCTCTCTCGATGTACTTAGCAACTTGTTTGCTCTGCCAGACATCCTCACTCTAGTCCACTTCTGGTCAATATCTTGACAGCCCCAAAGATTAGAGATCTAAGTACAAGATCTTATTTGAAGAATGATATGGCCATCATAAACACGACAGAGGAGGTAGAACTCAGATTGAGCTTTCCATGATAGGAAGTTGAAGATGCCAGGATAACTGTAATCTTTTGGACTGAGTGCACCATCAATTTGCTGTGAGTAGAAGTTTGGGCAGACAAAAAGGCAATCAGATACAATTTTCGAATACCTGCAGTAGGCCTTGTGCCCACCTTGACTTGGATGGAAGGTTTCACAAGTTACTGGTGCACATCCAGCTTAGATATGGAGATTGCTGATGCAGCACGGGTTGTAAACATCAAGTAAGGCTTCCATCCGTTTATGCAGGCAGTTGCTGTACGATATGACATGACCTGAAGGAAGAACTCGTAATTCAAAAATGTCAGAACGCCAATGCAAAGTAGGTCGCACGTTTTCTTATAAGTACCGGCGTTTACAGTCCTTGTGACCGATCCTTTTTGGCAGTGGAATGAATCTTGCTAAATGGGCATCTGAATAAGGTCCAGCTTTACAATAAGGTGTGTTGTTTAATGGTTTATCGAACAATTTTTACTGTCATATCCTGGTTTGTCAAGCGGGCCATATCCTGGTTTGTGACTTGAATCAAGGTTTTTCTTGAACGTATCCAATTGCAAAGTTAACCCTGAAGGTCGTGTTCCTTAACTGCATGGCTAAGCAAAGTCTCTGACTACCACAAGTCCACTATCCGGCTATGACCAAATCACCCAATTTTAAATCTGGCATATGTTGACGCATAAAGATTGGAAAAGCTATCAATGCCCTACTTAAGTTTGACAATCCTAGGTTTTCTCCAGTTAATTTTTCTTTGCCACACAATTGACTTCGATAAATCCATGTAAGTCCATTTGAACTTTTACACTCCCTTTCCATTTCTCATTTCACACCACTAACCACTCGCCACTTGCATATCGATTGCGTCTCCTGCGGTCGGTGTTGCCCAATGAATGTGTGCTCTTCTAATAGCATTAAACCTGACAGGAAGCAATCAGCAAGTAATTGGATCCCAACCACTTATTAGAGAAATATCTATCTGATGGAGCAGGCACGCATTCCGTTCCACATCGCCGTCGGTTGATGTACACGGGAAATCACTTGGAAAATCTAATCACACCGAACAGGTACAGAGGAGTAAGCCCGAAAGAGAGCGAGACAACTTGTCAATGCGGGCTAATTGCAGCCAATTGGAGCCGGTGGCTGTGGTTGAAGTGACTGTCAGGAAGAAGAATACTTCACTGAAGGTAAGTGCCAACATTGAGTTCGATTTCTGCTTCAACCCTTCCAAGTTTAACGGTGGATTGCGGGGATTAATGTAACCCTCTGGCAGTGCTCTGCAAAACTGTTTCGGTACAGAAAAGAAACTAGAGAACGGCAAGTGGTGTCCTCGAAGCAGACTATTGAAAGGGGAGCCATTTAAGGACAGCCCTGCACACTCCCGCACCTAGGAAGATAAACCTGACCTAAATGTGAAAGTACCTCTCTTAGCATACACATAGGTCCAAGTGCAATCCTTGCCAACAAGAATTTTCCGGTCTGTGGGTACCCTTGAGTTCTATTGGCACATCGGTTTCCCCACCCAGCACATGTTCCTTACAAATCTAATTAACCGCCTTTCTCCGGTCGTGCCAGATAATCAGAGAAAGTCAAAAGAAAAAGCTACACAAAGCCATATACCGAAATGGCAAAACTTAATACCCACTGATACTGGCTAATTGTGTACATATGTAATAAGGACCCTCTCAGATAAGAGCTCTGCCCCAGCCCCATCGGCGCCTACTGAAAGAAGCGCAATCTAGGTTAAGAAACTCTTGGCGCTTATCTAACTCGAGAAAGCCGCACCGATCTCGTCGACGGCAGGCATGCCCTCGAACACTGCTCTAATCTAGATCTCAACTTTCAAAGGATCTCCCCACCCTCACGGCGACGACCACCGCACACGGGGTAGTGTTACAATTAATTAAGATAACCGATCCCAGGTGGAGGGCTGATGGGACTATTTGGCCGAAGGCCTATAAGTCAAAAAGCAACAAAAAAGAAACCCCTCCCACACCTAACAGTCGCTCACACATGTGAAGGCAAACATCATTACAGGGAGTAAGCCCGGCCCCGGGCTGCGACAGCGATTGTAAGAGACGACTCCACCACCAACAGCGAAGGCGTTGGGGATGATGATGCTGGCGTTGTTGCCATGGTGGGTGTAGGCGTGGGTGAGTGGCGTGTTAAATAACTCGGGAGCTCGACGTAAAGAAGGAAAAATGTATGGCATCACTTGTGCCAGGATAATGGCATGCATGTGGGATAAATGAACTCGCTCTCGAGTGGGTGAGGGGTTCGGGATGAAAATCGAATGTAGCCTCATATTACCGGAACACAGCCTCAGGCCGTCAGCAGACAGCGTGTACACAACGCGGGAGTGATACGTTTACAAAGACTGCCTCTGACTGTGACAGAATTTGAGAAGGATACGAGAAACGCAGGAAATTAACGCCTTTGGGCTGTGAACGCTGACACTGTTTGGCTGCAGCTGTAGCGTTGGTTGGGCATCGGGGAGGCAGACAAAGGATGAGACAAATGTTGGATATTGAACTCTGCCAGATAACGATCAGACTATGCAGGCTAGACGGTGAAGCGGAAGACGATGTTGGGACAAAGCGGTTAGCCTTGAAATTCGTGGAGTGATGAAAGCCTTTACAAAGGCCTATTGCCAGACTGCGGAGGTGGATGTTCTGAACTTGACATCTTTGGCAGAGACGGTGCTTGATGGATTCCACATCCCGGCAGTCTGACGCTTCCATTCCTATCGAAAGCAAATTTCAATTAATAATCGCTGACTGAAAAAATGCTACGGCTGGGTAAGGTTTGAGATGCGTTGTCAGTGGGCGTTTCATGAATTTTCTTTGCAGGGCTGTTGGAAAGGCTTCGTTGTTTATGGGCTTTTTTGAGCATCGTTTGAGTGACTCCGTGTGAATAATATATTTTGAAAAATTTTAAAATAGAATGCGCACGTTCGTTGCTTTGACTATTTGCTTTGGTTGTATCCGGTTAATCATCTGTGGGTTTGGGCTTGCGCGATGAAAATAGAATAAAACTTCGCTTGTGAGTGCTTCGTTTGCGTTTTGGAGGCACTGTCGATAGAATTGTGTAATCCACTCCCATCAGGAGAATGCCCACAAAGAAATAATAATAATTGAGTGGCATTACAGTCTACAAGCAAACAGGGCCTTTCTACAATAACTACTTGTGTTGTGCGTGCTACTGTTCTATCAAGGGCAGAAGGGACCTTCAGTTTTTTACCGACTACGAACAGCGAGATTTGAGAATACAATCATAGACAATTGATACTCTTTGAGTGTTCTCAGCAACTCGAAAGAGCTGGTGCCGTGAAAAAATGCGGGATGTTCCGCCCGGGGATTGAACGTAGACTCCCTGTTGGCGGTAGACGCACTTACCACTACCACAGAATGCCCACAAATAAGGCCTGTCTAATATTCCTTAAGTTAGCAATGGTTCCGCATAGTTAATCTGGAGATTTGGAGAGTGAGTGCACTAAAGATCGAACAGTCCGTTTTCCTAAAATTAAATTTTGGCCAAAATGATGCACCCACCACGACTGCTGTGAGCAAGTTTTTGCAAAAATTACAAATTAACACCACCCGTGGTCTCAGTTGTCGTACAGAGGAAAATGTGGTTGCTGTGGCTGTTAGGCTCCGTTCACGGCCATAGTAACTTGGATGATTCTGGCTCAAGAAAAGGTTTTTCTATCAGTGGTTAGTATGGAGAAGGTTGTGTGTTGGGGTGATTTCAGTCGGAGTGTGTTTTGTGGTTTGTAAGGAAGTTAAGCATTGGCCTTGAAGTGATTAGTTTGATTTGATTTGATTAGTATTTCGGGACACATTTGATATGAGGTTGCGAGTGTCCTAGTTGCGCTCGGTTGGGTCGACTGTTATGCGGTCAGTTACACATATTTTCAATGTTGGATATGAGTTGTTTGTACTTTTTATAAATATTGTTTCTTTGCATCTTTTCATAATAAATTCTTTCCTTAAATATATTGTAAATTGGATCTAAGAAAATGAATGAATAAATATGAAGATTATTTTTTTCTGTTTATTGGGCGTATGATACAACATAAGGAAAATTTTGTTTAAATCATATATACAAGAAACCCTCTGTTCATGGGGGCATAGTGAAAGTAGAATATCCTTTGTGAATCAGCGGCAAGATAAGTGTGAGATAATAGTACCTAGGCATATAGAACAAGATTCGCAAAAAAATGTACCGCTGTGAAATATGTGAAAAAGAACTTAGGGATAAATCATCTTTTGTTCCTCATACAAAATTAAATCGGTGTGGTGATGAGAAAAGAAAAATGACAACAAATCCGAATGAGCAACCATCGACATCAGGAGTGCTAAAGGGTGTCCCAACAAGAACGCAAGATTTAAATTTGGCGCCATTCGAATTGTTATTGTTTGACATTTGAACATTTATTATTGTTTGTTAGTAGAAGGTACAAGGTTAATAAAAATGGAGCGCTCAAAAAGAGTCAACTGTAAAGCGATTAATGGAAAAATTTTCTGAAACGGGGTCTACAACTGATGTAAAGCCAACAACGCGCCTTCGACCAGGTCGATCGACCGAAAATATCGCAGCAGTACGTGATGATGCCGCTCAAACTCCATCCACCTCAAATGGACACCGAGATCAGCAAATTGATGTTTCCAAATCCACTAAGCAGCGAATTTTGACGAAAGATTTGCATCTTCATGCATACAAAGTACAATTGACTCAGGAACTGAAGCCAGCTGACCATGCACAGCGAAGGGAGTTCCTTAGTTGGGTATTGGAGATACAATATGAAAATGCTGATTTTGCCGATAAAATCATCTTTAGTGACGAGGCCCATTTCCATCTTGATGGTTTCGTCAATAGGCAGAATTGTCGCATTTGGGGAGAGGAAAATCCTCGAGTGATTCACGAGAAGCAAATGCATCCTCAACGTGTCACTGTGTGGTGTGGATTTTGGGCTGAAGGAATCATTGGATCTTTTTTTTATGAAAATGAGTCAGGTCAAGCGCACACAGTCAATGGTGTTCGGTATCGTGCCTAGAATTAAAGAAATGAATGTGGAGGGGATGTAGTTTCACCATGACGGCGTCACATCTCATGCAGCCAGAGAAACAATTCAATTGCTGCATCAGTCATTTCCCAGTCGTGTTATTTCGCGTATTGGAGACAAGAATTGGCCGTCTAGATTGTGTGTTTTATCCCCATTGGACTTTTTTCTTTGGATTTTTTTTTGTAGTCGATTTGAAGCCGTCGACGACTCAAGCCTTAAAAGAGAAAACTGGATGCTGCATTAATGAAATACAGCAGCATTTATGTAAAACGGTCATTGAAAATTTCATCAAAAGATCGCGTATGTGCCAGCAAAGCCGCGGCGGCCATCTGGCCGATGTGTTATTCCACACATAACCTCATCCTTACTACTTTAAGATATAATAAAGAATCCACGTTGTTTTTTAAAAACTACTTGTTAGGACACCTTTTATATAGAAGACAATTTAAGTTAACATAGAATGTTTAATTTACGAAAAGGATGTCGAAGAAAGGCACTGAACGCAAGATCAAAGGATACCACTCATAAAATAAAGGCTACAAACATTATAAGCGATAACGTGTGCTGAAAATGCTCCTGTAATAGGGCTAAATTCTAACTTTTACAACGACAGACTAAAGAAACCGTCGAACAAACACTTCCAATGGGTCAATGGCCAGCTCAAACTAATCTCACACATTGAATCTAGACTTCACAAAAAAAAGTCTTTTGAATTGAATTAAGTTGACCACCTGAAAGCAGTAGTGATCGGACCAAAGTGGATTTTTCATCGACAATAGCTCAGTACTCTTATTACGAAGCGACAATGGTGACGACAAGGTTCAGGTCTTTTAAATCCACTGAGAATTCCTTCGTGATTGTTGTTAGTCTCTCGCTTGTTTATTGTTCGTTGAACTTCCGCATAACAAAGCGTAAACCACTTTTCAAGCCTTCTTTTAAGCTCCTTTCCCTCTACGGATTCTACTATTCGCTTGCATAATAGAGAATGCAGTTCATTTCACAATTCACTACCGCAGCATGGATAAAATGAACGCGTGTTGAACTGATGCCCTCCTGACTCAATATATCCATTTTCGCATCACCCTCGCACTAATTAAGCCTTCAATAAGCTTGCCATAGATGAGGCGAACAAAAGAACTTGTCCTCGATTACTGGGTCATGACATGCAACATAGTCCGTCGGTCCGGTTGCCATTGTTTCACGCACGCATCCCCTTCCATCACACGGGCCGCTCTGTATTGATTTTAGCTTATGGATGTCATCTGCATAGATTTTAACCCACATGCTGTTGCCCCCCGCATAGCGGTTGATTCGACTATCATCTCCCGGAGCACTAGGTGGCTGTGACAGGAAAACTGTATTTTCTGAGTTTTTTTGTTCTTTCTGTTGGGTGGGCTCCGTGCCCAGTCCTCGGGAGGGGCGACGAAGTCGGTTAAAGGGATGCATGCATTGTTTTAAGGACGTCAACCGAGTGGGATAGTTGCACGGCAAGTGCATTGAAATCCGTAGCGGTTTATCTGCCCTCCGGCACCACGGACACGGGCTTGCCTCCTGGAGATGTGTAAGTTTTTTTTGTCTGCCCTTCAAATCCGATTAAGTTACACCGTACGAGAGACACCGCAGACGGTGTGGACTCACAAGTTTGAAAGCAGACTAATTTGGTTAATGGAAGGTTGATGTTGAAAGGGATTCTTCAGGCCAGTGTCGCTTGAGCTGGGCGTGGGACACGTACGAAGGCTCACAAATTTTTGCTGGTATTTGCTTTGTTATCCAGAGATCTCTGTTGTGGAAGCATTTCCTTACATGAGAGCGGCATTTAATTACTCACTCCATCTACCAGGGGCAGGTGGCGTTGAGTTGTGGTTGGATGGGGTGGTGTGGCCTGCCAATGAATGTATCCACGAAGAGGGTTACAATGAGCCTCTGGGCATTAATTTCAGTGAACTGCAAGAGAGATGTGTTTTATCAGTTGTTGGAGATCTTGGATCAAAGGACAGTGATGATGACGGTGATGCGTGTGATGTTGTGCATCGTTTTGAAGTGAATCACTGGTGAACGCAATATCAGGAACCCGCATCCAGAAACAGGGTGAGAACGTGAGGAAAACATTTCCACCATGACTTGACGTCGATTTTAGTCTGCGGCCCTGCAAGTCCCTCCAAATCTGCACTCTCGGTTAAAGCTCTGATTTCCTTCATTCACTCACTTAAGACCGCACATTAACACCGAGTCAAAGAAGCGGCGTGTGTAGCAAAACTCGCCCAAACAACGTCCACCTGGTCAAGGGGAATTTCAACCCCCGCTGTCGCCAAAAAACAAACAACGTGACGCAACACAAAAGCGAATTCTTCAGCCACATCCGGTGCAAATGAACCGCACAACAATCGACGTTTGGTTTTGACAGTGAAACATCAAGAGGACTTCCCGCCTCGATTCCATTAATGAAACGCCTCATTGGAATGCAATGCCATTCGTGCTGCAGCAGCTGCGCTGTGAGATGTTTTTGTTTTTTTGCTCGGTTCCGAAAATATCCTCCATGCAAATTGAAACGAAGTCCGCGCTCTTGTCGTCCTCGTCCTTTGCATCCGTCTGTCATTCACACACACGCTCCGGCACTGTGAATCAATTCCCTCCTTCCAAGTTGAGCGTAAATAGATTCATCGCAATGACGACGAGGACGAGGACGAGGACGACGATGACGACGACCTGGAGAATCATCATCGTTGTCGTCGTCCACGTTTTTGTTTTCCCTCGGCTGCGGTGGCAGCGGCAGCGCAGCAGTGGCGTTCCCCTATCCATCCCAGTGAGCGGTCCAACAAATTGAGTGGCATGCAGCATGCACTCTGTCTCCGAATCTAAATGGAATCCGTGCCGCCGCCGGCTGCTGACGAAATTCGTCCCGCGTTTGTATTCTATTTTCGCGTATCCCCGAGACTCCCAACGGATAATTGGCTAATTCTGGTGTAAATCATTGCCGCGCGAGTTGCAACATGACAGCGAGCATGATGCACAAGGCATGCTCTGGGCTTTGATCTTCTCCGTCAGCCGACTGACAGGTTTCCCCATCATCCCGCGCAGACTAAATGGGCAAACATTTGCACAAAGATTCGGAGGAAGACACATCGGAGTGGCTCTCCGGGGATGCAAGTAGAACACTCCGCCCCTGGCGGCGGCAACTAGGAGCAGCGGCAGTAATCCTCGTCAAGTGTGATGTTTGCACTCGGAATCACAATGGAGGAAGTTCCATCTTCGTTTGTCGCTCGAACAGCGCTTTCGGGAGCTCCATCACCCGGTTAAGAGGGTCGTTCTCACATTGAGTGTGACATTCCGGTGATTTACGGGTACGTGCCAGGAATCCGCAATTACCTTGAATTGGAGAAAATTTGATTTGGCACGTGCTGGGTTGCCCGGTTTGCTGGTTGGTTGGTCCGCCGAGCGGTGCGGCTGGGTGCTGAAGCCGAGTGGAACTTATGGCATACTTATGTGAGGCAGGCAAACGGAGTCTTGTCGAGCTTAATTGAATTTGTGCCGTTAAATGAAGGAAAACAGTTGGATTCGTTTTACTTCTTTTGCTTTCCTCATCTTCGGTTTAGTTTAGCCCATGGGGGGGGATTGAAGTGTCGTCGAGACAGTGTGGGAGAATTGAAGGTCTTGTCAATGATTTAAAGTGCGCCGGCATTGAAGGGAGAAGTTGCAGTCGGTTGGGGTGGCCGATGGGGAAAAAGATTCGCGAGACAAGTGATGGATGCGACAGCTTAAGAGCGACAATTTGTGTGATCGAAATGATTGGGATAAGTTCATGTCCTTTAGTTCTAAAGCCATTTTTCCCATTATTTCGGTCTGTTAAGGTTCCGTTGTACAGTGTGGCAGAAAGAGAAGTGATTAAGAGATTATTAAGAGATTATGTGTCCGAACGAGTTAAGAGTTCGCGGATGCTAGAAAATCAAACCGAATGTGATGGTAGTCTTGCACATTGATTTCAAAAATGCTTAAATCACATAAACGATTGGTTTGATTGGAACTGGGTTGAAGGATGATAGTGACTGCTTCGCAGTATGTGAAGGGCGTTGAGAACCATCTCTCTGCAGATAAATCAAGTTTAGCCAAGCTCAAAGATACCACGCCCAGTATGGCGCCGTCAGGTTAAAACTGGAACTTACCGAAACCATCTGCTTGAGTACCAGGAAGTACATAGTCCGTTGGCATAGCAAGCTGCTGTCTTGCTGTGTCGCTGTCAGCTACAGGTGCTATAGTCTCCTATGTGGTGGTTGCAGTCCAACCAGTCAAGTATCATCCACTAATGTAAACTAGGACTTGGTATTGGCAATAGTGGTTTGGGTATGAGCATCGTTAGTTCCTTAAATTGCACGAAAAAAAATTCTCCCAGAACGCTGATTTTAATACAGCTGAACAATTTTGAGTCTCGGTGGTGATTTGAGTATTTTTCCGATGACTTGCCATACGACACTGAATAAAGTTGGCAAAGCAGTTTGATAGGAGTCAGACACGTTTTGTCAATAAAATCTTCTTGAAAGTCAAGCCTCACGATGAATGGTCCAGTATAATTATGACCCGAAAGCTTTCTTTATGATAATGTTGGCTTTGGTGCTGTCCTACCTATGGCAAAGCATTCAATCGGTATCACAGGTGGCCACAGATTATGTGCTATGGCTTGCAGCTTGTTTCTCAGGTTCTTACACAGCTTTGCGGAAGGTTGCTTGATCCCTGCTTCAGTCGATATCAGTGGTCATTTTCGCAAGTACATCACCTTATTGGCATTTACGAGTTTTTATGTGTGGCGTATGGAGTTGTGCGTAGAGTGATCGCGAAACGAACTCATCCTTGTATAACATTTCCATTATTTTTCCTCGTGCACTGAAACTTAGAGTTTCTACCCTCGCCCGCATTCGCTGCACGTGTAAACTACCCAAGGGTAGACACCAGCGGCTGGGGTGGACTCAGGACCCCACTGAGAGGAGCTCATTCAAGCCGCCACACTTCAGACAGCGAAAACATTCCTAAACCCAACTGAATGTGATATCCCAAAGGACACACTGAGCGATTCATTGTGTCGGCAACATTCATGTGCGGCTGTGTGCTGAGTGATAAATGAACAACTTCACTGTTGACGAGACACTGCCCATTAAAGTGGACCAAATGTCTGAAATTTTTTTTGTCTTTCAGTGGCTAGTTTTTCAACTAAAATGCACGCGAGTGTGTGTTGTGTGAGAGAGCAGTATTTCGTTTGTGGAATGCACCCAGCAACAGGGGTACATCATAGTCCATTCCTGAATGGCAGTGTTTGCACCGACGCTGTGCATTGTTCCAAAAATGTTATTTGGACGGGACAGAGAGGGAGAGAGCGTGTCTTTTATTTTCATTAAATTCGAATTTAATTTGATCTCCGCAACCAGAGCTGACCAAAGGGTTGGTCCCACTGGTGCATGTAGGGAAGCACCAAAGCCACCGCCAGCCAGATTAGGGTTGCATTTGTGTTTATGGTCCCCGCATAATGACTTTTTTATTTTAATTAAAAACTTCTCCTCCCAGCGGTCGGGTGGTGGGAGGTGGGTTTTTTTTTGCGCAAATATGCAGAGCTGTGATCGGATCTAATGTAATTGACAGCGTGGATGTGTTCGCGGTGAACAGGGAATTAAATAAAGCTTTTCTGGTTACAGAGCTGGAAAAAATTGACTATGAGGCCGGTTGGACTTCATCTGGGTTCGGTACAATTGGCTGGAGGATTGTAATAGCTTCAGTCGGGATAGGGTTTGGGGCTGAAACTGGGGCTGTAACTGGGGCTGTAACTGATGGTAAACGGTTACATAAATTGCAACAACCTTCTGCTGGGAGGAAAGTAACAACTCCGTCGATTTGAAAAATAGAAAATCTGTGATAGGTTGAGAGGGGGAGAAGGCTTGGGAGAGACGTGATTTAAAAAAAATCACCAGCATTTACAAAGTTGGCACATTGAAGTCTGTCGATTTCCTGACTGCTTGTTGATATTGCGAGAACTTATGAAGCAACCAACCGGCTATGAGCTTCAACTAATGCTACCTTCCGACACGAAAAGTCAACCCTTACTCTTAAGCGTCCGTGATCAGTAAGTCCATACACTGAAGGTTCGATCTCTAGCTCCAATTTGGGGTCTGTGATTAAAAGACTTTCTTAATTGTAATTTAGCCAAGTCTTTGTAAGCGTAGAAAATACTCATTGCTGTCTGGCCATCTGTAATATCCCGTCCCTGTGGATGGATGTTCGGGGACCCAAGTAAAGACTGCACTGAGGCAAAGTAAAACGTCTTAATCCAGAAATCTGTACACCGTCTGAATCCATTTCTCATGCCAAAATCCCTGTTTTGAGTGTCTTCACATGTTCAGGGATATCCAACTTCATGTGTAAATAGCTCACGTTCGTAAACTGCAAACGATACAACACAGCCGCATGTGTGTGACCTGATTCAGCATTCATCTGCAGCGACCACCACCACAACTCCTGACAGCCGAATGCAGTCACATAACTCCTCTTAATCTCACTCAAGCGCTCCCCAGGCACACAGACACGCGCGCACATAAAGCAACTTCTGCTTGAAGTGCAGTAAAGACCATTTAATTCTGAAATATCCGTTTGCACATATTTCCATGAAGCCCTTACCGTCTCCTAAATTCGTAATTAGCTCAACCCTTCCCCGCAAGCCCCCGCACGAGAACTTCTGCTACATGTCCTCATCTCAATTCAAAGCACAAAATTTGGGTTAACACCATTCCCCGAGGGCATAACTTCTGTTGCCCTCGACGCTCACACAGCCAAGCATCCGATGCGAGGGCGAAAAGTACGTGTACGTTCTGCACACAGCGTCTCAAGGATCTTGTGCGTCTTTCGCTGAAAATGGATAGTAATTCCAAATTCACTTTGTGTCGGCGAGAAGGAGCGAACGCTGCTTCTTATTTATCTTTGCGCTTGTGTATCCTGTGGATACGTTACCTGGGTGGGGATAACAATTACAAAGCACACAATTAACATAAACGTATTCATTTCGGTTTGTTGTTGTTTATTTAGGACGCCCCCCGGTCCTGAGATGCTGGTGTTTAGTGGAGTTGGCAAGTCAGGACGAAATGAGGGAAGGACAAGTGTTCTGTAGTTGAAAGTTGAATCGGTTAGCACCAGTTAGGTTGAGGCATGTAGGAGAGCGCTCGTGTTTGTGTGTCGCTTCTGAGAACGTATTCCAATTGACGGTCCTTTTAAAATATGAAACGCTTTGCGTGTATGCAAGAAGTGTGAATGGTTTTAGCTGTCAAAGGCATTCGTTTCTTCTTTGTGTGTAAAATAAACTTGCCACTTGAGATCCGTCGAGTGGAGTACTTCCACTTAGTCTTTGGTTGTGTAAGGTTCACCTTGTTAAGATGAAAGGAACCGATCCCATTCACACAAGTTCACTTAAACCACAGCTAAGTTCTTTTGACTTCAACTGCAGTGCGCGGAAAAATAAAATTGAACTAAAAAGGAGTTACTTCAAGGACTTACCGAATTTCGATGGATTTATCACTTGGGGAGCTCTTTAGTTTGTTTTGTGAATGAAAATGGAAAACGCAATATTTTGAAAAACGTTCAGCACAAAAATATTTTTCAAACCGAAAAAGGGACTCTTAAGATTTATAACTAGAGCAAAGAAGGAGCAAACCTTTGCCATGTTTCAAGGTTTTTAATTATACTTTGTCACAGATGAAGCTATCCGTTCCGTCTTTGTTGAAGTCAAGCCAATTTGAAAAAAAATATGGCTATACTGGTGATGGATAAGAATCTCATCACTCCGAGTAGATCACCTCGAGGTGTCTAGGCTAAGGTTGAACAAGTCTGCTTGATCTGAAGGGCTACCCACAGCGCTCTTTAAAGCAGCAAATAATTTGGTTGGTAGTATGCACTAGCTGCGGTCGGAGTAAAGCATGTCCGACGAGTGGAATCTCAGATCCTCAAATAAAGAGACACCTTTGCCAGTGCCACTTCTACCGAGAGATCATTTACATTTGCCGTTTTTTGTGAAAACCTAAACCCACCTAAACCCATTCAACAATCAGTCCGTATAAGTGGGATTTCAGTCCAAGTAAGACCACCTTCTTCGCAATGCGCCAGATACTGAAAAAAATCGACACACTTATTGAATTTAAGATTGCAAATGAAAGCGCGTTCTACTAGGTAACACAAATTTCGAGGTTGGCAAGGATTTCGTCCACCTCGGCTCCACGGTAAATTGGGAAAACAATACCAGTACTGAAATCAAACGCAGAACCACTCCTGAAAATTGCTGTTTCTTTGGGCTCAAGAGGCAATTGAGTTATAGAGCCCTCTCTCGAAGGACTAAGCTTGCTTTATATAACATCTTGATCATCCCAGTCCTACTCAATGACGCGGAAACCTGAACGTTACTAAAGCGAATGAGGAAGTCCTTAGTCTTTTCGAGGGAAAAGTTTTGCGTGCGATTTTTGGTCCTGTTTGCGTTGATGGCATCTGAAGGAGAAGATTTAACGACGAGCTCTAGGGGCTATACAGCGACATGCTCCTGGTCAAGCGTCTTCGGATACAACGCTTGAGATGGCTTGGCTATGTAGAGCGTATGGACACCACTGCTCTGGCCTGAAAAGTCTTCGAATCTGAGCCATTGCGACAATGCAACAAAGAACGGCCTAGGCTAAGATGGCGCACACAAATGGAGAAGGACCTCAACCAACTTGGAGTGTGCAATTGGAGGAAGCTGGCGAAAGATCGTACTGGCTGCAAGGGCATGTTGGTTGAGGCTCAGGTCCACCCCGGACTGTAGACCCAGAATATTCGACAATATACTGGATATTGCAGAGGTACAGTCTTCATGCAAGGATTGGTTTCAGTTTTTGATGAGATATGCCACCAGAAAACAGTACTGCCGGTCATTAAGTAGTTTCCGCAATTCAAAATATTTCATAATCTGACGGCTTATCAGTGTTTCTATGATCTTAGACGGAAGGGTTGTACATAAGTTTGGGATCACTGGTAAGACAGAATTCTTTAGACGCAGATATTTAAAAGAAATCCTGAATTCCTTATTTTATCGTAAAGTAGACAGGATGAGGTTATGTGTGGAATAACACATCGGCCAGATGGCCACCGCGGCTTTGCTGGCACAAACGCGATCTTTTAATTAAATTTTCAATGACCGTTTTGCATAAATGCTGCGGTATTTCATTAATGCAGCGTCCAATTTCCTCTTTTAAGGCTTGAGTCGTCGTCGGCTTATTCGCATAAAACATCGACTTCAAAAAACTCCTAAAAAAAAAAGACCAAAGGTCCTAAAGTGGACGATCTAGGCGGCCAATTCTGGTCTCCAAAACGCGAAATAACACGGCCGGGAAATGACTGATGCAGCAATTGAACTGTTTCTTTGGCTGCATGAGATGTGGCGCCGTCTTGTTGAAACCACATCCTCTCCACATGAAGGTATGGAAACACATGTTTTGAAGTGAAAAAGTGGAAAACCGCTCTTATTTCACTTTTTTGAATCCTTCTGTACACTGAATATTATCTTCATAAATGAACTAGGCACTAGCGAATCATTTGCAGGCATTCACATATTTCAAAAATTTCTCTCTTTCTATGATCTTGTGTGTAACATAGGCGCACACGGTTAATGTTACACACTTTAAAAAATGGCACTTTTGACAAACAATCAAAAATGTCGTATTTCCCTTACACAATGGGAACAATAGTCCGTTGCCTTTCTCAGGTAGAAAATAGGGAAACTATTTTCAGAAATGTTTTGAAGTTATAATTCACAGTTGCTTTGTTCATGGATTTCCCTCAAATACTTCACTTGCGGGAGGGGAAAGTTATCGCTTCTCGGCCTTATGGCTAAGATCAAAGTGTAGTATCTGTTCTTATCAGCTTAACATCTGATAGATCCCCCATCGGGGGACAACAAATGTTAAACTGATTTTTGGAAATAGACGGAGTGCTAGGGGCTTGCTCCACCTCTGTCGCGGGTTGGCCCGGTATTGCAGTACCGCCGGGATCGGCCCATATTAAAATATGACAATTTTCTAGGAAGGAATATTTTTCACATATTTTCGTCACCTCATGACGTCAAGGGAAATCTTAATACCGGTGCATACAGTCAGGTCTGTTTTCTTGTAGCCTTCTGCCTGTCACTCGTTTGAGGGGGTCAACGCATATGCATTCCTTGTCCACATATCAAAGGATTTGACTCAAATATCGAAAGACTCATTTCCAAAGTGACGACAAAAATGAAAACTAAAATATTTTTAAAATAATCATATGTGCTAAAAGCAACTGGCAAGACTGCCTCAGGGATGTCTGTCTTTAAGTCATAGGTGTCCTTACGGAACGTTGCATAATTTTGGCACACGGCAGTTCATTCCAAAAAGGATTTACTGGGGGAGTTACAGCATCAACTTCTGCCTATTCTTATGAAGTATGGTGTAAGTGTTTGTCGAACATGTAAATACACAGTTCTGCTAAAAATTTAAATTCTTTATTACGAGTAGAATCATTCAAATGACCGCCTCGGGAAAGTTCGTAGCATACGATTCTTTTGAGGTAATTTTTAGTCACTTTTTGAACCACATGTCCCCCAATTCACATCTTTAATAGTCGGCTTAAGTTAATCGGTTTACATTCCACCATATTACTCTGAATGAACTGCAACTGTCCGCTCATTGGCATCTTTGAAGAAATAAGGGCCAATGGCACCCCTCGACTTCAAATAACACCAAACAGTTACTGTGCTTTTCTTGCAATGACATGGTCTCTCGCCATTCAAGGAGCATCAAATTGAGACTACAGTCGCATAGCGTGACCCGCATGTTCCACTAAAGGGGTCCCAGGAGCTCGATCCTCCACCATCGACTCTAACTCATTAGGAGCTATTCCCAAGTACAACGAGTTTATGGACTTCATCGAAACACCTTTTCCTGGATCTGCCAAGCGGCGGCCTACCTGATAGAAACAATTCTAAAGCACGTCTCAGAAATAGTGATGCAGGGGACATCCGTACTATGTGGCCAAACCATTGAAGCATTGACACTTCCAGCCGAAGAAGTATTGAGTTCCCCCTAAACTGACGCGTTTCCCACCCGCTCCTAGCGAGTAACTCTCCGGCAACAACACGGAAATATCTCGTTTCGGCACGTCATGAGTTCATTGTAGAAATAGATGTATGATCTCCTGCGCTGTACACATGCCGTCATGATTCAGCGTCACATCCATACACAAATGCCAAATTTTTGCGCCAACAATTTGGTAGAATTTGGGACTTACTCCCACCAAAACATATTGTTTATTACTTTGCGGAAGGTTTTAAGTGACTTCTTGAGTCTCCGCGGAGTTTAAGGACGGCTTGTGGTCAAAGCGACATTGAACCAATAGTCTTCTGGGGGATACTTATGGCGATTTGGAATTGGACATCTCAAGAGAGTTGATTTTGTCTCAAATATTTGTTCCATTTATCAATTCACTGGAGTCTCTTCTCTGACTCCGGTAAACCTTATCTGGGTGTAACTAACGAAATAGCCGACAATGCATTAAACACAAAATGACAGCTTGCCAAGAGGTTTTCCCATCTTCGCTTCATGTCAATGCGAATGGACCTTATTTTTTTCCAAAACGAGAGAGTTGTCGATTTAGTCGTTTTAGTCGTATTTATCGCCTTGCATTAGTCCAACTCAGACAGCGGGCCAACCTCCCTGCTTTGGTTGCATGAAGCCAGCGCAACGTGCTTTACATACAACACACGAAGTTGTGAAGTTGAAATTTATCAAATGCGTAACTTTACGCTCAGTGTGCTTCAATTGGTTGCCGATCACGCGTCTTGACCCTACTCAATTATTTCGGTTGAAACGACTTCGATTCTTCACTCTAAGCTAACACACCAAATGCTGTGAACTTACTCAAGACAAGCCATCAAGAAGCCATTAATGGAGTAATGTCGAACTACTTGAAACAAGTCATCAAGAATTTAAATGACCACGACGTCGTTTCAAAATGCCAACATAACAACATGCCATGAATTTCAAATGAAACAAGAATCAAATTTATATCTTCAGTGACCCGTATGTTGCCCTAAAGGCTTCGCTGGGGCGATAAATGCACGTGGTGCTCTTCTCTGAACCATCAGGAGCTACATCCCAGTGCAACCGCTTGACTTGCTCTAGCCACTTCATCCTGGTTCCGTCAAACAGTCGGTCGCCTACCTGACGGGATTGAATTCAGGGCACGTTTCGGAAGTCGTAATGATGGGAAATTCTTCTTACCACCTGACCGCGCCATCGAAGCACTGAATTTTCCGTTTGCTGGAGTAGCTGCTCGACATTGAGCTACTCGCGCACTGTGCGGATACAAGCTCGAACTTCTCACGCCATTATATCGTTCGTCTCTGTTGAGCGTATATTTTGAAAGACAAACATCTGCAAGGGATCAATGAGTTAGCGTCAAGCATGAGATTGAATTGAATGAAAGCAATTTCAATATCAGTTTCTGGATATGGATCGCAAGGAATCTAAAAACAGACTAGAAGCTGGTTAAATTTTGAGCACACATCATGCATTTCTTAAAAGATAGCGCTGTTCTTAAGAAAGCTTAGAAATTTCGTATTTTGTGAGCTCATGCTTACATGGGAGATCTACACTAGTTTCCAGTCAAGTTTCACATCCATTTCCCTCTACAAACCCTATCCCTGATTCTTTAAAGCTGCTCACAGTTCCAGTGCATACCGGAGCCCTTATACAAAGCTTGGCCCCACGGACTTAACGAATTCTTAAATGACTTCCCAGCTTCAAATCAATGAAAACATTTTCATTATTTCACATTTGTCATTGCCCAGGATGCACGTCCATCACTCTCAACGCAGCGCAGAGGCTAGATTCGAGTGATTTCGCAGAGGAAGACCTCAATTTCATTGGCAGTGCCCCCCTGAAGTCTGAGTTCAATGGCTCAGCATCCATTCCCATCACTCATCCGCGGTGGGAAATTCGAAATGCAAAAACGGGTAAAACACAAATGCCGCAGAGAGAATGAGGCCGGCCGGCACACTCAAGTATGGTATGGTTATTTAGAGATGCACTACCCCACAAGTTTGAATCACTCTCACGCGATCGATATTCAGTGCCGTGGAACTGGGAATTCAATTCCATTTGAATTTGCCATGGCGCGAGGATTCGCCTTAAGTGCTACTCACCGAAGCGAAGGCGCATCGCTGCGACTGGGGATTGTTATTGCATGAAACTGGATCATCGGTTCTGCTCGAAATGCATCGCACAGTGGGAAAATTAAATAAGATGTGAAAACGGTAGTCGAATCCAATCCGCGGGGTGGGTCAATTGCAGACTGTCAATTTGGAGTGGAAATTGATTTGTGAATGGGCGGAATTTAAGTGGAAGTTGAGGACTTAATGGACTGAGAGAGAGAAATGCGTTGGGCTGTGGCTATCGGCCATCTGCGTGCGGCATCGAGGAGAATGGTCAAATCCAAATCGCCAGATTTTGTTTTGTAGCCGCCCCATGTCCAACTCCTGCAATTTCTTTCCAAATCATACTTCACTATGTGAGGCAGATAGACCTCAGCATGCAGATTGTGTCTCCACCCCCCAACCCAAGCATGCAAACATTGCTCTGCGGCAAGTGTGATTTTTTGTGTTATCGTCGGCTAATTAATTTGCAACGTCTCTCTGACATCCACCATCCCACATCCGTATTCCATTAAGCGAGACATGTAGCGCGTCCACGTCACGGCAAGCTTGCACGTTCCGGAAACATGTCGATAACTTAATTGCAAAAAAGAAACCGCAAGCTTACCACTGGTGGACGACCGGGTGGCTCCCATGCCGTCACACGGACACCGTTAATGAGTACACATTGCTCATGCAACAATGTTGATGATTTAATTAATTTTATTACAAGCCGCAGTCATCGTGGCCGTGGCGTCACCTTCTTCGGCGGATGCCGGCGACGGCAGATGAACGGAACTCTGCACGTAATCTAAAATCTAAAGACCTGAACGGGTTCACTGTCAAATGCAGCGATAAATTTCCATTTCAGTCGAGGGACATCACTCGGCCCGGGTCTGATGGCGGAGTCGCTGGCAGTTCCTTTGCCGATAAATTACCTCATTCCGAGCAGTCATCCAAGCATCATTGCAGATGTACGAGTATGTATGATGTATGCACTGAATATCTTCATCAGGGAGTCCCATCTCTACTTGGGATCATCACTGGGGATGATGTGGAAGTGCATCGCTTTGACGGCAGCAAATATGCAAATCAGACGCCACCGCCAACGCCGCGTCGTCGTCGCAGGTGGAGCACGGGCGGTCAGCGCGGAGTTTCGGTTTGCATTAGAATGGAGGTCGTTCCATTTCGGATTGAGGTACGATATTGGCAGCGCTCCACGGGATGTCCTATAATTGCGGCAGGGAATTCTTCGAGGTTTATGGTTCATAAGCAAGAGATCGGGAAACGGTAAGAGGTGTTCGGGAACTTTGGACGAATGCCAGGTCTTGGGAGGCAAGAGTGCAATTAAAAATGCGCTTTCTAGCGGGGAGTCTAATACGCTGGATAACTGCGAATGGGATTCTATTTTTACGGGGAATGCGGTTATGGGTCTGGAAATTGCTTTTCGTTTGACGGCATCTCAAATTGGACTTGTCAGCTGCTAAATGGTGTGGCGGGTAATTTCCATTTCTGAATTGTACTTTGTCTGTGGAATTTCGCTGAGTGCTGGATCCAGACGTGGTTATACTTGATGTTGGTGGGCTTCGTGGGTAAATTTGCCTTGGAGCACTTCAAACTCTGTTCCTTCTGTTGAGGATGTAGCTGTGTTTGACTTGGTGAAAGCAGTATTGAGTTTCTTCTCTTCTTCCTCCTCCATGCCTCCGCCTACTTTGGTCGCTCAAGCTAACCCACAAACCATTTTCCAAATATCTCATCAACCGCTTCAGCTTCCCCTAGATGGTCCACTGTCGATCCCCTGACGCCCGCATCTTGAATGTTATCAATCACCTTCACACTTTCAAATTTAAGCTCACCAACAGTTCCCTCAAATTGCATTTGGATCGCGATCATAAATCATTGCGCCGAAAAGCAAAACATTCCACCTTTCACGGGGCATGGTCCGGGGAGAGTAAAACAAGCATCGAAACAGGACAAACGAACAAGCATGCGTGTCTTCCCTCGAAAACCGTCCAATTTGTTACCAGTTTCCAGCGGGCAGCACAAAAAAGATGCGTGTTCTGACCCTTCCACACTGGTGGGTTGTGTCTGGCCAGTCGCAGGCTGCACATGGAGTTTTTGCGCATTCTCCGCAAAGTGCAGATGAGCTGCGTGGAGAGATGATCGCGGTACCGCAGGCTGGGATCATTGACCACGAATCCGCGGAATTCCCCACATCTTTGTGGTTTTTGTTTTGGTGGATGGTTCTCGTGGGATCGACGTTAAACGCAAAATGCCAAACAGGCAGGTGCTCAGATGCGCGGAGAAGTTATGTTGATTGTATTTGGGACCCATGGACGCTTTCAGGCGGCTTGGAGTTATGATTCGGTTCTAGGCAGGTATTTGTTTTCGACTGATTTCTGGTTGTTAGACTAATTGGTGATGATTTATGTATGGCGTCATAACTGGAGCCGATAGAGATGTGGCTAATTTAGGATAGTTTTTTTTTTTTGGCACAACCTTGGCGATAACGCGATTTCGGTGGACTGATGTATTGATGGACTGATGGTCTGATAGAATTATGGACTAATGGACTGATGGACTGATGGACTGATGAACTGATGGACTGATGGTCTGATGGACTGATGGACTGATGGACTGATGGACTGATGGACTGATGGACTGATGGACTGATGGACTGATGGACTGATGGACTGATGGACTGATGGACTGATGGACTGATGGACTGATGGACTGATAGACTGATGCACTGATGGACTAATGGACTGATGGACTGATGGACTGATGGACTGATGGACTGATGGACTGATAAACTGATTGACTGATGGACTGATGGACTGATGAACTGATGGACTGATGGACTGATGGACTGATGGACTAATGGACTGATGGACTGATGAACTGATGGACTGATGGACTGATGGACTGATGGACTGATAAACTGATTGACTGATGGACTGATGGACTAATGGACTGATAGAATTATGGACTGATGGACTTAAGGGATAATTGACTGATAGGTTCAGATTGAAAAATTGGTTACTAAATTGATTGACCGACAGAAAGGCAATCCGATGAAGTGCTGGTCTAAGTAATTTTTGGACTGAAGGACAAAAATACTGGATGATCGATAAATAGATAGACTCACAAACTGAGTGAAGTATAGATTGAACGATGAACTGAAGTTTCTGATGACTGAACTACCAACAAAGTTAAACTAATTAATATTACGAAACATTACAATAGCAACGATAACAATTGTTGAACATGCTCAAAACGTAAAACAAGTATTTTTTGTACTCATACCTTCATGTAATTATATTTTTTCACACCTGCCATGCTACTCCTGCTTCCTCTTTTTCATCCCCAACAAGTACTTACAACTAAAATGTACAAAAACTCTCTTCTGAACAACGCCAGTTTTCCAACAATGATCATCCGACTAACGGCTGTGCTCAAGTCAACTCGCAGCCGCGTGCACTTACCTAGCACTTTTCCACAGCTTCAGCGAACTCATAACTTCATTAAAACTACACGACTATTCGAATTGTTCCACTTTTGCGTCAATAGATGAAACTACGGCACCGCTTGCCGGGGTTACCGCATCCGGCAGTTAAAGGCGCTCCGGTCTCCTGCAACATTGCAGACACACGCAACTGAATTGCCGGTGAGATGTAACAACCTCTCTACGATGAACCGTTTCCAGGGTAATAAGAATGCAAATCCGCTTAGGTACAACCAGCCAACCACCTAAGGCCCACTATGATGCACACCTTGACTGGAGCACCGTCACGGCAGCGGGCGTTGTGGGGTAGTCGCGGTGTGTGGGAGTCGTGAAGTTACTTTTTTTTCCTCCTCGTATACGGATTTAATGAAAATGTTAGTTGGCATGGAATTTGCCTTCGACGCGGCAGAGGATGATGGCTTACTGGACCATCGTCTGCAAGGGCAATCCTTTATGGCAATAAACGTAACAAGCTCACAATTTAACTAGATTCTTACATTGTTGCAGGGTGGAACTGACCTGGACATTTGCGCCGAGCAGTGTGGCTCCTGATTACTTCATAAAGTGAGGACTTGGACGTTGCTGCGGAATGTAAAGGATTCATCAATGTCTACTGTGAGTCTGGAACAATGTAACATTGGCGTCTCTGTATCTGTGTTATAGCATTAGTTGACGTATTAAAGCCACCACATATTTTAACGTTAGGAGCGTTTTGAAAAAAATTGTCGCTTGCACCCTACAATCCGGACCTTCAGTCCACCTCCACAGGTTCCACCCTTGCTCATCATTTCTAAAGTAGAGCATTGTGCTGTCCTATGCAGCTGCTGGTGGAATTTTGGGTCCACTTTGCGTTGTTCGTCACCTTAATGGTCTTTCCAGAGCTATTTCCATTCATTTGCTGAAGCATCCTTTTCCGTGTTCCGCAGTTAATGGTCAACTTCGAAATTGATGGCAACCACACGCTCTGCCATAAGATTTGCTTAAGCTCCCCGAGCACACACACTTGCCACATCTGACTGCAGGTCCAACTGGATGTCGCATATATTTGGGTCAACACCGTACCATCAGTCCAATTCAATATCAGCCACAAAATACCCACTCACCAGCCGGCGGTGGCGTAGCTTTGCTTAAGTCCTCACCTATTTCATTCTGAGATTCTCCTTACCAACCGCAAGCGGTGATCACACACCTAAGGCCGGCTGTGTGTGCGTCTGTAGTGCAATTCACACGTCCAGACGACAGCGTTGCATTGCCGCACAGAACAGTCACAACATAAGCCAGCATAATCCGCAATAACCAGGTTCTCATGGCCACTACCAGCAGACCCCCATAGCCGTCATCGCTCTGCAAACACAAATACCGCCACCAGACGAACCGTTTGCACAATGTGAGATCAATAAATGCAATCCCAGCACACACCGGTTGCACTTAGGAACACACAAACACGTAATTGTTGGGACGACGACGACGGCGATGTGTCGCTGCCGCCGCTAACCGAAGGCGCAAACGAGAAGAAATCAAAAGAGAGTCAACGCAAAAGAATGGAAAAGAACGCAAGTCTTTCTCATCACATGCCACGAATGCCAGATAGCCACAGAGGGGCGCACATACCATCACCTGGGTTAACATAATCGGAGGTGCGCTGTGCGCGGTGACAGCAGTGCTGCGTGTACACGGGATTAGCCTGCGGAACAGGTTTCATCTTTGGGTTTCGATTCGGCACTCGGATTCGCCTCGTATGTGCAGGCATGTGCTGCGTTGGCCATGGGTTTCCTAAATTGGAATCACTTCTCGGTGGTATTGTGGATGGAGAAGCGTTGGAATGAGTTATTCGAATTCGAAGGCGGTGGCTAGGGGTGAAATGGAGCTAGAGATATATCCGGTCAGTGGCTGATGTCCACAAAGAGATTGTTTGCTTAACTTATTCTCGAATTTTTCTTCAAAAAAATAGAAATTGGTGGGTGATGTGGAGGAGTGATGCCGCTGCTGCAGTAAAATTTTCAAAAATTACAAATGTTCGTCAAAAGATGTCGAAAAAACATGTTGTGCTTCTTATAACAGCATAACTTAGGTATAGCCTGAACTGAGAACTGAACATCCTAGAGTGCAAAAAATATGTGTCAATGGCACTGTACTGCTGTGAAAGGGTCAAAGCCTACACAGAAAGACCTTAAGAATGCTATCATCTTACCTGAACTTATCATGAGCAAGGTGAAGCTACCCCTTGGAACATTTTGTCTTATGTCATTACGAAAAGGCCACTTCTTAAGGAAGCAGACATATTTAGTGTTTCTCTTTTGGTACATTCGGAAGACTGTCTTTGCAGCTTCATCACCTTTGAACCGTATACGTACTTCATGTCGATTTCCGTTCATTTCGGCTCAAATTCACAGCAACGTTTGATAGATTACAGTCGACAAAAGTCCCCATTTCAGGCTCGAATTCTTTTGCTAGAACTCGGATTCATTTGCACATATTCAAGGATAACTGTTGACTTTTCCATCTCTTTAACAATAACTATTGACTGTTTAAAGGGACTTTTCATTTCAAGTTTTGTTGTTGAATGGACGACAACTTCATGATGACCTGACAACAACTCGACGAGAATTTAACGGTTACCTTCTCGACGATCTTAGGATGGTTTTTAGGAAGTGTGGGCAATTTTCGAGTGCTTGTGAACAACTATATGACGATGTCTGAGCAATAATCTGATAAAACTTGAGTACGACTTGACTACAACTGGACGACGACTTAACAACACGACGATTTAGCGAGAACTTTAGAAGGGGACGTAAAGTTTTTGCTGACGATTTGACGGAAACTTAACGATGATTTGACGACGATTCAAAGACTTCATGATTTTGTTATAGGCTAGACTTGAAAAAAAGGTTTGAACGTCGATAGATTTAAAAAAGATAGATTTAAAAATGTATTTCAAGGCATATTGTATGATGTGAAAGTTTCATTAATTCTCATTCGTCTGGTGTCTTCATCGAATGTCCGACGATTCTTCGTACCTCTGTAGTCTTCACAAGAAAAGTCTAGCAGGAAAAGCAAGATCTTTGCAGAGACAAAAATGTGCACCCCTAAGAATGTAGAAACAGCGCGATTGCGACGTGAATGACTACTGGAATTAATCGAAGAGCTTTGGCGTAGTAACGCATACATACCACATGTTGCTTTCATACCAAACAATTGCATATTTTTGTCTTTTAGATTTTTTTACCAAAAAGCAAAAACTGGCGCCCGACCAGTTGTCTGCGTTCCTTATTTCTACTTCGATAACCACGGTGTCTTTTTAACTGAATGCTCATTTTATTCCTCGTCGGAGAAGGAAATAGTTCCCTTCTCAGAGTTTATTATGCCAAACCTCCTCAGGAACCAGTTGGTAGCACTTTATCCACAAAACTCAAGTTCCACCTTAAAGTAAAATATAGAAGTACCCACCACCAACAAATCTCTCGTCCAACAAACAAACCACGCAATACCCTACCATCTACCAACACTCTCTCAACATCAAGACCCACCCGGAACGATGTGAATCAGAACGAACCACCAGTTGCTAGCAGCATTCGGCGTTCTTGCTCTCAGAGAGCCTGCCTCCCCCATCCAACCACGCGTAAGGGGAAAGTCCGGTTTCTCTCCGGCTACTACCCCTTCCCCCACAAGCGCGCTCACATGCACACACACATACTGAACGAACATACTGAATGCATTTGTATTTTCGAATGCAACAGATTCAAGCCGTTGCTGCAGTGCATCGACACGTTCTACAAGTATTTCTCTGCGAATTCAGATGGGGAAACCATCGTGACTGCCGCCAAAGCCCCAGCGAACAATGGACCCAAGTTGCAGAGAGCACGGGAGAGTGCAGGGCCAGTATCTGTGTAGGTGTTTGAGAGAGCATCGTCGTCGGCCCGTTCCAATTGCCAAATGGGTTGGATACGCTTTCATGAGGTGGGGGGGGGGGCACTGGATCCCATCTCATATATGGCTGTGCCTCGTGTTGTGCTTCGCGTGGTGGTGGTACTGGTGTAGTATCTGTGTGTCTATAGGACTGCATGCATTCCATTGATGAACGGAGGCGATGGATTCGCTCTCGCTGAGATTCGTTTTTATTTCTTTTTGGGTGTCGTTGTTGCCTTTCCGCTTGTGCATTAGATTTATGTTCTTTCTTCGGCCGACCAGGCCAGTTTACAACGACAAGCGGTCGGAATTGAACGCGTGCGAGTGAGTGCCAGTGAGGTTGTGTACCTTTGTCGGGATAAATCACTGTGAGCGCCTTGAGTTGCGAGTGTTTTGCGGAGTTTTCAATCGATTTGCGGTGCGTGCAGGGTATTTTTGGCTTCGCCGAATTTTGTGTAAGATTTAAGGTACTTGTTTTTTTTATCGGCGACTCTTCCTGTTTCGGGACGCGATGGATACACAATATGGGAGCCTCTGTGTGTGGTGAAAGTGGTATAAATTAACGATTTCCTCGGAGGCCTGCGAGTTGGAGACCACAAACTGGGATTAGGGCATCACTTTAGGCCACGGATCAACTAGTGACCCACACCATGTCGATTCGCAATCAATCGCAGACGTATGCCTTCAATTCTTTGTGCCTGTTCCACAGAGTGGTGGCCACGGCAATAGACGGTGACGGCATTCTTCGGCCGGAACTTATGATATTCACGAGAACGAGTTTTGAGATATGAGAAGATTTGCAAAAAAAAATTTGCATAAACTTCTACGGTATCTGGTGGACGGTGATTCTGGATTCTTGTGAGGGAAAAGAATGTGCCACCAAGGGAACGGGGGCGTAGGGAGTGTAAGATTTCATAAATGCTTGGTCAGTGAACCTCCCAGAGGCTGTCCACTTCAAGAATTCAATTTGGCATTTGTACTCCGTGCCACGTGTTGAATCTGCAAATATTCTGACAGAGAAGTTGTGGTGAAAGTTGTTGTTTTTGGTGTTCGACTTTACCTTAAAGTCCTTATGACGATATTTATTGTATTGTTGAATGCATGCATGTCCTTTAGTAATCCGTGGGACAAGATATATTTGTTGCGGACACCTAACTGGTTTCGATAATTTACAGTACTTCAAGAATGCAATGGAAATATAGAAAAATTTGCAACAGCAGGGAAGGCAACGTAGCAACGGTGCCTTTGCGAAGATGGGACTGCTACAGGTGGGGCACGAGGAGACGTTGCAACGAGGCATCTTAGCTGAAGTAATGTGATTTGATGTCTTTGGACAATTTCGGGTTATCTGTGCCTCGCATCTAAGTACAGCCCCCGATTGACTTGAGTGATGCCCAGAAGGCTTTTCAAGGCAAAATGTATTTTTTTTTGTTTTCATTAAACTGACAGAAAATGCTTTAAAGTCAATAGCCATTGCTGCTTCGTAACTTCAGATGAGAAAATACACATGTTCTTTCAAATTTGCTTTAGAACTTGTTTCTTGAGCGGAACATGTCTTACTTCGGCTTGAACGTGTTCCTAGAAGGCGTTTGTGAGCTAGTGGAAAATCAAATATAACCTTAAGGCCACAAGGCGTTTACGAGTATGTATGTTTTATTAACGGGCGACTCTCTCAACACCGCGTTGAATGATTTTTCGTCACTGAAACGTTTTTCGAAACTTACGAAAAATTAAAATCAAGGTGAATGGAGAAATATTCTTCAACCGCATCAACGCTTGAATAAATTTCGTTCTTGCGTTTGCGATATAACAGACAACGCACTACAGTACTATTTCCAATTGCACAATAATTTTCGATACATTCCACTTCAAATGTCAAAAACAAACCATTCGAGCGGGCCGTTGTTGTTTGGATATATCGCTGCATTTTCAATTGCCTATTGCAAGGACCAGAAAGATAAAAAACGCTCATGTGATTTTCATTCATTCCATTGAATTGAATTGAAGTGTAACCATTGAAATCTGTTGTACGCCCCTCTTTGATCTAGGGTTTAAATGCTGCCTTCGAAAATTTGACAACATTCCTCTATAGGAATGCATTCCTCCCATAATATAATGGCAGTGTATGCTCTCAAAGCTCTTAAGTTGAAAATGGGCGGGCAGGTGGAAACTTTAAGATTATCTGCAATGAAGATAAAATCTCTTTCTCTTTACGAGAAAATTTTCGATGTTATTGTGGCGAGTGATGTTTTCAAATCCTTCAGGATTCGGATTAGAAACTTGTTCATGCATGAAGCTATTCATGTTCGACATTGTGTACAGCAAACTTTGAGTTCAAGCAATGGGATTGTAAAAAATGGAATTCAGAGTCAAGTTGTCATACAATCAGTAGTCTCTATCAGTAGGAGACACATCAAGCATCTCTATTAATGTACTTAGGCAGTGCTGCTAAACTATGTTTTGCTCTTTAAACTGTAATATAAGAGGTGTCGCTTGAAGTTGTAAGCATGTTGTAAGCAAGTTGTAAGCGCACTTCATATCGGTAACCAACTTTTCAAGTAAGTTTCTCGCCACCGTGGCGTAGAGGGGAAGTACGTCAGCTCACACGCTAAAGGTTCCAAGTTAAATTCCTGAACTGCTCAACTAACATTTTTCACGGCACCACTATGAAACTCGCTGCCACCCCTAATAAGGGACTGAATTTAACTCCAAGCCTTAAGTCAGCAAACGCTTTTAAGGTGGATAAGTGCATCGACTGCGGCACAAAAAGTCTGAGTTCGATTCCCGGACGGGACACCTAGCATTTTTTCACGGCACCACCTCTTTTGAGTTGCTGACAACACTCAAAGAGTATTAATTGTCTATGGAAAGCTTCTCAAATCTCGCCGTTCGGAATCGGCAAAAAACTGTAGGTCCCTTCTACTCGTGAAGAACAATAGCATGCACAACACGAGTAGTTGTTGTAGAAGCTAGGCCCTGGTCCGTTATGGGCTGAAGTGCCAATCAATTATTATTATTATTATTAAGTGCTTCGAATCGCACCGCGTAGGTCCTAGCTTCGATTCCCGGACTTAGCGTTCACCTGGCAACACTGCTGTTAAAACATTTTTCCATTTTTACACTTTGAAGTCGACAATGAACTGCAGGTCTCTTCAATTCATGACAGAACAAATTTGCTGAAGATGCTAGAGCTCAGTGATCCAATTAATTTTTATCTTCAAACTTTTCAGAAATTAGCTTCCCAAAACTACGATGGCAGTTCAGTAAACGAAACAATTCCCTTGTCTGAATCAAAAAGACAAGTCGATTGAGAGAGTGTTTCCCCACACTCACTGGCAACAGCCTCATCTTCGCATGACTAACTGCCCTTTGCAGCAACGTATGTATCTCTCATCACAAAAGAATCCGATCTACATTGGAGCGTAGCCCAAGAGCTGATGCACCAGTTTGAAGTCATTTCTCCACATTCATGCATCACAGCCGATTAGGGCAGATCAAGACACGGCCATTACATTCATGTATCTCGAAATTTATTGCTCCCATCTCATTCATTTATGGAAAGTGAGATTGGCCACGGCTATTGAACTGTTAAATTCTGAATTGATTCATGACTTGGGAAAATTTCAAATTAATTTATTCAAGAAACCCAATCGAATGAAGTTGTACCGTGCAACTGCCACAGTGTGCTGCCATCCGGGCCGGGATAATTAATTATTATTTTCCCGATGTGGTTCGAACTGTGGTGTTGGTCATTGTCTGACCAAAACAATGGTGAGGTGTGTTGGCTAATGATCTTAAGGTGCCCTTTGCTCGTCTAGTTGCGGAGCCATTCAGTGATTGGAGGCTGATCTCTTCCCGTATTGACCCTGATTGGGAGAAATTATCTGACAGGAGCAATTCTTTTGGTATACCAAAAGGTTTATTTAGCTTTCTTTTCAGTTTGACGTTTTTCTTTGTCATAGTACAGTTTTATATTTCGAACTCGATGAATCTTTAAACGTGGTTCACGAAGCCATCTAGCTTGGACTTATCCAAATGAGGCAAAGAGGGCAAGTGGTAAATTTGCCAAAGGGATGATAAAAAGAGATCAACACCTGCTTTAATTACGAGAACATAGGATGATATTTTTGAGGTAGAAATTCCCATTAAAGCAACCACATGACTGAGCCTTGACATTTTTTCAAAGTCCTCAGTATCTGTAATCTCTTTGTGGCTGCCACTTATCACAGTGCTCGACCGAACTGTTTTAGTTTTCACTTGGACGGCTTCACCCCGTTAAGCAGTAGAGAATGCTTAGTTTGTTTTCTTCTTAACTCAGACTATAGGACTCGACCTGGGCTTCTTCTGTGGCGCACTCTATTTTGGTTACGATTCTCCTACACTTTTATGTCTAAATACATTCGAGGACCTCGGTTGCCATAGCTTTAATGTTTTAGACTCAAAGATTCCTCAAGTCGAATGTGTATTGTCCATAAGCTCTTAAGAGTCTAGAGGGAACACACATAGTTTGTGTCAACAGATTCAAATTGAAAACATTCGAATTCTAATGAAGTCACCTTATACGACCTCCAAAATCATTTCTACTGCATACAAAAATAAACTGGGCAAGTGCGAGTAACACTCACATATGAACGGCTTCGCTTGTTGGAAGAAACGAATCTTGAGAATCGTTTAAAATTTATTTTTTAACAAATTTTATAATAAAAATTCTCAAAACTGTGATTTAAGAAACGGAACGAAACCTTGGGTGCGCTTTTGTAACTCACCATTGATCACTTAAATCGAGGTGACGTCGGGCTGTGATTTAAGTGTTTTCTCCTTTTATTGATCTCGACATTTGGCCGACATTTGCATTTACATGTCTGACAAACAGAAATAGTGAAGGTTGCCTTAAGACTTTCCGGCCTACAGAAATCGTTTTTCCCCCCAGCATTTGTTTATGACTGCTAACACTTGTGCAAGTCTTATGCAATCGGCAAGCATCGTCTTCGCTCGTCGTGCACACGGCATCTGTGAAAGCAAACAAACCACGACATCCACGATCGCTGTGCACTTATGTACATACATGCTGTTTACCATTGTTGTGTGGGACGTCCAATTATATCCAGTGTCATCCAACCCATGCGTGGGCTGCCTTTCCCTGGACACATACACGTCCAACTTCATCTCTATCTCTTTTCTTCTTTTTCAGTTAATTGATTACCAAACGTGCTAAAAAGGTCCACTTAACGAAACAATCTTGAACCCAAACTTTCCGGTTGCGCGGCAGATACAACAAAGTCGAGCCAGCGTCCCATTGAATCACCTGAAATAACAGTACTCACACATGTTGCACACCTTCACATGATCAGCGCGAAAAGTGAACCCTTCTCAAATCGCGTCCACACACCGATAGGAGGCACCTTCCAATGGTAGGTGCACCAGTGTAAAGACTCTTCTTTCATTCTGCGGCCGGGAGCCAGTGCATACGAACCGGATGCTTCGGATTCAATTCTTGGAATCATCACCACGCTAGTCGTTGTCGTTGTCCTTTGCGCTGTCGGTCAGATCGGTTCTTCTGCGTCGCAGTACGTTTCTGTGTGTTCGGGTTCAAAACTCTCAATTGCACTCCGTCGCGATTGCATAGCACACATTCGCGTCCTCGTAGCCGTCGTTCAGCTGTGCAACGAAACGAGTTCTGCGCGAAATACTCGTTTCACCGACATCGTCGACGTCGTTGTTGGCCGCCCGTGGCTGCCGCCACACCGCAGTACCGGGTGTCCATCTGTGTCTGTAAGCCGATGTGTTGAATGCAAGTGAATTGAGAAGGAGAGAAAAAAAGTAAAAATTTATTAAAAGTGCAACAAATCCCTTCCACAATCAGTGCAGTGAACAAAATTGAGTCAAGAAACCAACAAGAACCGGGAAGAGAATGCGTCTGAGGCGAGTAAACAAAGGAGAAGCGGATTTAAAAACCCCAAACTAAATTTACTAAAGGATTATAGTGAAGGATTACAACTATTACCAGTCTCACGAGGAGCTGCTGCCTCATCGCCTCTCCACCAGTGGGTATGTTGCTTTTAGACGAATTATCTACAAGAACTCCCATTGCAGATACTTTTTTTTTGTGTGTTCGGTTTTCTTGTTTTTATTTTCCCAACTCCTCTATGAGGGAACCTCTCTAATGGACTTAAGATGTTTGAGTAGAGTCTCTGTTTGTGTGTGTGAGAGAGAGAGGGCGACGATTTATTACAAAGCCCTCCCCCCACATCTTATTCCTTTCACATTGCAATCATCTTCTGGGAGACTTAATGAAACACAAGAAAAAAAAATGGCAAAGAAATCGAAAACAAAGGACCATCGTGAGAGGGTGAGGCGCTGAGGAAGGAGCGAGGAAGAGAAGAGAACCGAGATGAATCCCTGCACAAACAAGTTAGTCGTTCATTAATGCAATTTTCCTCTCAATTTACTCACGCGGTGTGATGGTTACTTTAACTCTTGGTAACTCTCCAAGTCATTTCTCGCCTCTTCTCGCCCCATCCTCGGCCATTGCAAAAGGTGAAATGATTATTTGGCTGTGTGTGCACAGCGCTCGCTGCAACCACTTCCAGCAGGTGACCACGGGATACATAGGATCGTCCTTTGCCCTAAAATTGCTTGGGAAGGGGGAGGGGGGGACTCAAAGAATCGAGAAATATTGTCGTAAAGGTGAATTTTCGAGAAACTTTCGGCCGCGTGGAATGATACGTATAATTAGGAGAGAGACACACAATCAAAGGTCCGCATAAGTTCACTTTGAAGGCCGTGGAACATCTACTCTTGCTTTTGTCTCGAAAGTTTGGCACGGCAATGAGGATGGATGGATACACTTTCATTACGAAAAAAGTCTTTGCCGTCCAAAACTTTCACGTAGACCTACGGGATTTCTTGAGAACCCCTCAGGGGCTGGGGTGAGCATGATAAAACTTAATCCATTTAATTTGGTGCTGTTTTCTTTTGGTCTCTCAGCCTTGCATTAAATACACGTCCAGCAATCACAAGTCTCCGGATGATGGAGGGCACAAATATGTCAATCTGAAGTAAATTCTCACAACATGCTGGATGTTTGGGGTGCTCCTAAACGGATTGTTCAAAAGTTAATCCGACTGATCTCTAGAAAATCTGTTGATACACGATGACAATCCTCAAATGAGCCTGAGAAATAACATCACACTTGTTGGCTCTTTTAACATCAGTCAATGTATGGGGTGTTCGAAAATATCCATCAAATGACTCTGAAATGTAATACGTCTGGTAAGGTTTATTGGATCTGGCAATACCATAGCTTGTGTAAAAGATTACGTGTTGGGCTTGATTTTCTTGGAAAACAGTACAAAAATTGCACTTTTCAGTGAAATGTTATCTGAGTCTTACAATGTGTGCAGATACATATATTGTTTGTCGTCCACTATTATTGTTCCGTAGTAGTTCACTTCGGAAGTGGTCCAATTTCGTTCGGTTTTAGCAGGAAGTCGCAAGATGGCTGATAACTGGATTTGGACATCGATGCGCAAAATATCGACTATAGTCTCGGCTGTGTGACATGACGTCCCGTGATACATGAGGTAGTCCTAACCCAACGGTTAACATGGCTCTGTAATGCCCACTTTTGACTTGAACGTTGTTCCCAACATTATTTTTCTAAGCGAAATGACGGAAATGGCGTAGTTTAGAAATCCGCTTCAAATTATTATTTTTCGTTGGTGTATTTCCTTCCAGACAGTAAAGTGCAGGTTTTCCAATTTTATTTGTTAAAATAGCCGCTGAGATAACAATGTTTTTTTGTGCTCAAAATTGTTGTCTGTTGCTCCAAGACTCAAATTGTGAAACGAAGCTGACGCTTGTGCACTTTCAATTGGACATTGTATGCGAATAATCAGACCCGTTTATGCAGAATTCAGTTCAGGCTAGTGCGTCAAATGTTGAAATCAACGGCGACTTGACGTTTGTGAATTGAGTTCAACTCTATGGGCCTCTTATTTGCCGATGGAGATCATGAGTTTTGCCCATTTACGCACTAGGCTCTCGATTTTTTCGCACAAACTCCCATGCGGCAGAAGAATTTAAACAATGCCGACTTGATTGTCATTACTGGAGTCTCTGGC
The DNA here is from genome assembly GCA_944738645.1 of Eristalinus sepulchralis. Lineage (NCBI taxonomy): Eukaryota > Metazoa > Arthropoda > Insecta > Diptera > Syrphidae > Eristalinus > Eristalinus sepulchralis. The sequence continues at coordinate 29,064,487 of OX122885.1, read as the reverse complement.
ACTCGGCCACAGAAGGCACATTCTCTTTTTCGAACATCGTACGATGACTGGAACTATGAATTTCTTTAACTTGCTTTTCAGTCTCACGAACCACAATCGTGTGTACAGAACTCGCGGTGGGTGATTCACTTCGACCAAAACATTTTCTGTAAAAAACGCACTGTTTTGCCTAAACAGCACTCACTTTTGACATAACTTTTTAAATTTTTTTTCAAAGTTAGTCGTCTATCTGTAGTACACTGACATGTTCACTACTGAAGGTGAATATGAAAATTTCTCGTTCATTTCGAGGGGAATATTCAGCGTGCGGGTGAACCTGACTCTACAGCTGGCATGGTCTATTGCCAGTCTTCTTTTGAGCAGTGTTATTAAGCCGCACATATAGCCCTTATTTTTTGTCTTCTCAAGATGTTATCAACGTAAACAGAGAAAAATATAAGCTTCTTCGTGCCTTTTAAGTAGTGCCCATTTGACGACAGCCTGTTCTTCCCTTTGCTGCCCTTAGTTACTTTCAGGTCCATTTTTTCTGCCCCCATTTCTATGCCTCATTGACGACTCAGGAGCAAATCCAAGTCCCCGAATTCAAAGCCACGAAATGGCCTAAATTTTGAAATCCAAAACCTTCAAAGATCAAAATTCCGATAGGACAGAAATTCCAAGATAACTTGACAATTCTGTGAAAAACGAATAAAGAGAAAAGGCATTATTCAAATTAAACAATTACTCCAAGTCATCTGCGCCTGTAACCATAGCGGCACGCCCCTTTATGTTAACTAATTCCCATTTTTGAATAATGTACATATTTCAAGATATTGTTTTTTTGTTAGTTTTGGATGTTACGGGATTTGGTTATTTCGGGATCTTGGCCATACTAGGCATTTTGGAATCTTATACTCTAAGATTATGCCTAACCCGCACGCTCCATAAAGTCAATGTCGTCTGCGTATGCCAGCAGATATGTATTCCAGGATTTCTGAAATATCCTGTCTTTGGGGTGATTTCTTAGTTTGGCAAATATTTTCGATGTTGAAAAAGGAGGGTCTTCGAATCTGAGCCTCCGGGTTCAGGAAAGAGAGGAAGGCTGAACATTCGGTATGGAGACCAAGTGATTGCGGACGCGAGAGCGCTTGGTCTGGACAACTTTAAGTAGTCAAGAATGGAAGGCAGCTATAGATCAGGCTCAGACCCTCTATGGAACGCAGGCCTGATTAACAAAACAGACAGTTTCAGAAGATGGTGAAGAACCAGCTTTTGGGTGTGTGCAGGAAACACCTGCCAGATGTCAGGTTTTTATAAAGTTAATAAGTTGTATGTTTCCAATACAGGTAGGCTAAAGGAAAGGTTATCATGGTGGAGATGTCTTACGCTTCAACGCAAATTCAAGAATGTGGCTTATTTGAATGACCTAACATTCTCGCAAATTTAAACCAGATTGCATATCGCCATTTTCATCAAGCTAAGTAATCGCAATATTGTGAATATTTCTCATGCATATTTATGGCTTAACTTTGCGTGTTTTCACGTCAGGAAATGTCCACATTCAGGTTTACTTCCTTTTCGTGTCAAACTTCAATAAAGCCGTGCTTGCGCTGTCCAACACTGAGAACCTCGCAATTTTCTCTCATATCATCCGTGCCTGCATTTAATCTAAATCAAGACCTTCGTGATTTCTCTCCCGTTCACCTTAAATATGTTTTGTAACTATTTTACATTCAAAGCGAAGGGCAAGCTCACCCTCCTCACCCACTCAGACAACACTTGACGGACCATTCAAACTCAAGCATCACGTGCTTCTCCCACATTAAGTGATTCTTCGGCCTCTTGACGCGCCAATTAAATTGAAATCGAAGATAAAGAAAAAAAGACCAACATTCAAGGCACATAACAATAAACACTTACTAACCGATCCCACATCAGACTGCCCCGACAGAGCCACTGTCTTGCCCAAGATCGAAGCTTTAGGACCACCCCCCCCCATCCACTCCTGCTGGAGTCGTAAAAGTAAAATTTAATTCCCACCACCGCCGCCGCCGTCGTCGTCGTGTGGAGAGAGGAATCTCAACAATAAATGTTAAACAGGTGGAACATTGTTTTCTGTCAGAATTAGGGGAGAGCAGACCCTCATGTTGTCGGGGGGAGTGAGAAATTTGCATTTTCTTGGCCGGCGACGACGACGACGTGTTGGACGGGATATCTCCCGGCCCTGATGATGGTCAATTTCCATAAATAAATATTCGGCGCTTCTTGGCTTGTTATCTGTAAATGGGTTTTCAATTTCAAGTAGGAGAAGATACTTTTGTATCTTTTTACGATTTCCCCGCGTACAGATATTTAAATTGTCGTTCGCCTGCGTCTGTGGGGCCCTCCGAGCCGAACTCTTATGATTCCCTGCGATACTCAGATTGATGGCTCATTAAATTCAATCAACGATCTGATTAGATTCTTTTCATTTGTTTTACAAATTCCAATGGACGATGATTTTTATGCGCGATTTTTGTCGGACGCTGCTTTGTTTGTGTTGTTCCCACTCGAGGAGATCGGCGATGATTGATAAGGAGGACTTCTCAAGGACATTTTAATTGAAATGACCATCCGGGTATTTGAGATTCTTGAGAATGTGTGTGTATGAGAATGAGTGGACAGGTTCCTGAGTGGACAGAGAGCCGTCGGTTTCTGTGAACTGTCCATCGACCGATGATGGAGTGCCAGCAGCAGAACCGGTCTGCGGCGGGCTTTATTTGCCCATCTGCTTCTGGAGATACGTTCGGATTTCGTTGTTTGCTCTTCGAGGGTCAAGTGGTTTATGGTCATCCTTCAGTTGGAATGGGCTCAAAGGAAAGCGGCTGCTGCGCTACCTGCTCGTCTTCTGCATCTGAGGGAATGTTTAGACAAACTGTTTGAGGTTACAAATTAAAGTGAAGATAGCGGACATCGCTGGGGAGGAGTGTGCACGCAGCATAATTATACTTATTAGAAGGCGCGACCCCGAGATGAAATGTTAAACAGACAGCGCCGCCGCCGCTACTGTACTGTGTGATGACAGAAGCTGCATGATCGACTTTAACAAATTTTCGGGGAGAGATTAGAAGGCGAAAGACCGAGCGGAGTCACGACTCATGGGCTGAGGTCATGCATTGATGGATAGGAGAGTCATAGGTTCCAGATGCAATTCGACATGGTTGCAGGCATGTGTCAAGTGGATACAAGGCACCGTTGGCTTTGGTCGGGTGGACGCGAGGACGTGTCAAATATTTGGAAGCCCTTCCACATTCTAGACAGAAAAAAGATGTTTCATTAAATAATAAGCTGAATTGATTTTTTTATATTGTGTGCAAACTAGCGTTTCTACTGGGCGAACCAGTTTAAGTGGTCGACCCAATCTTGAAGACGTCGTTTAGTATATGTATGTGACATTGTCTGGCTGAATCGAACGTATTCTGTTTAAGCCTGTTTCTTTTGCTAGCAGAAACAAAAGATATGAAAGTAGTCAAATGCAATTATGGTCAGGACTGCCACGATTTGTTTTTCTCAACTTCGAGTGTCAGACACTGCTGCGATCATTTATTGTGAGCAAGGAGGTTAATGATTCAGAATCCCCTATCGTCTGACTACTCCAAAATCTATATAGAATGCTTTCATGCTATGAAGAGTTAGCTTGGATAATCCAAATTGGAATCCTACCTAAAGGAACCCAGTGGGAGAAGTTTTGAAATTACCTCAAGTTCATACAAATCAAGTCGCAAATTAACACTCGAAACCTCTCGCAACGTTTCACAGCTTAATCTTTTGATTTATGCCCAATTTCAAATTCAATCGATCCACAAACGTCGCCAATTGCAAGTTTTGTGAACGGCCACTCACTCGCAGCCCTTCCAATTGCATTCACTTAAAACGTCTCTTTGCATTCTTGTCCCAGATTCTCTGCTAAGACCTTTTCATCAGTCCCAGAGAAAGTACGCAAGATAAATGACACGATGGTCGTTTGAGTGAAAGAACTGTCACAACATATGCCCTCACGATTACACATCTAACCACCCAGCAGGTTTTAATGATCTAACTCCACAAAACGATTGCTTCTCGCAATCGCTTCTTCATCTGGTGAGGACCCAAACCACTGAGCATTCCAATCGAATCTCGTCATCAAGATCCTCCTTCAACATGCCGGCGACGATGGCCATGTGCCTCAGCCCCACACTAATAAATCCATTAAGTACACAAGATGACATGTGAAATGTCAAACAATCTAATCCCCGTTCGATGGGCGCTAAGCAAACAGACCCGACCGTGATGGTCGCGTTCGTATTAAGTGTAAACTGTCACGGCGTGTCATCGTCGTATCGGCCATCAGTCCGAGTCGATCTGGTGTTTACACACCACTCGAACACGAAAATGCTATCTGCGTGGCGGTGCTCTCGTTCTGTCTACTTTGGGGAGCCAACATGGCACAGGGGGAGTGGAGAAAGACGAGTTTTGGGGAAAATCAACAAGGCAGACTCAGTTCTTATTTTTTTCGGACGGCGATCGTTTCTTCTGCTTACTGATCCATTTGAAGTAACAGGAGATAAGATACCGATAGTGTGTTGAAGGTTGAAGACAAAGTAGAGAGGAAGTTTACGCTCGGTTGTGCTGAAGTGACAAAAGCTCGACGTTTGAAAAGAGTTGAGAATGGTTGGATGAAACATCAACAACCAACGAGAAAAAATTGTGAAGCTCTTATTTGCAGATCAGTATGTATCGTTTCTTATAGCACATATGCACTGAGATTGATGTTTTTTTATTTAAAAGGTGTGTTTCAATTGGAATCCGATAGCAACAGACAGAATGCACATTTAAACCATGCCCGGCACGGCGCGGATAATGAACAAACACTTTTTTTCAGATAGAAGAAATTGATTGCAAGTGAAATGGTTTTAAGCCTACTTCGTGGAGTTACTCAACTAGAATCGTTGCAAGAGCATTAGGAAACGATCAATGCAAATGTTTTGTTTTTCAAGCCTTTTCGGACAAACTACTGCCGTAAAACGCATGATAGGTAAATTTGTACAATTCTACACAACGGTCATAGTCTAGATTAGTTTCAAAGCTGCTTGTGAAAACAAGGCTGCGGCTTGTTGGATATGCTCAGAATATTTCAACTGCTTAAGTATCTGTCGCAATCGAGAAGCAACATTCTTAGTTCTCTCGTGAACACAAACATCGATTTTGTCAAAGGACTTTGGGCAATACATTGACAAAGTGCGAGAACGCTTTTATTGTGAGCAGCCACAATATGGAGTTTTTTAACGGATTTTGCGTACAAAGGTAAAACCAACATTTTGCAAAAATTGAAATGCATTTCTGAACATAATCTCATTTTGCTCGATACACTTGATCCAGCGGTGCTCCAAATCCTTAAATAAGACGAAAAAATAAAGTTCCTGAAGATGTGTGAAGTAGGGCTCTGTATTGGTCCTTACAATTGAAAGCGGTGTCCAACAGCTTGCCAGCCAGTGGAGCAGACTTCGCCTTCTATGGATTATGTTTACTGTTTTTACTTGTGTCTAATATGTGTCAGTAGATTCATATTTCGTCGACAATTACAATAGAATGCCGAAACTCCTTCGGGTTCAACCTCAAATATTGCTCTTTAGTGGTTTCATTTCAAGGTCTGTTATCCGGAAAAAACTAACTTGGCACTTATGTCCTGATCTTTTCAGATGCCAATTGTATCAGCTATCTAGACTCTCGAATGGGGATCTTCTAACACGAGATTTTGTTACTTTTTTTCATGGAAAGTCGTGTGCCCACGGTGGAAATCATTAAAGCAAGTTCCAAACCCGTACACAGTATTCATTCGCAACCACGCGATTTCCCGTGCCAAAACAAGAATCAAATAACATACCGATGTTATACCTTTTTCATTTTTCTTAAATCTACAAACTCACCCGCTTCAACCTTCGACTATTAACCTTTTTCGGATTTTACCTCTTTTGTTATTATGGTCTTGGCAGCGCTTGGGACTTAAGTAACTTTGATTCTTGCCTTTTTGGCTTGGAAATTCTTTCTAAGCAATCAGCACATTTTCAAAGTTAACGTTTATTATGCCAAAGGCGTTTCCAGTTTCGGAAGACTAGGGCCTGGGCTCATTGAGACTGGAAGACTGCGAATATCCCAAAGGGTCAAGAAAATAAGTCAGAATATATTGTGAATGTGAACGACTGGGCATTTTTCACTCATAAAATAGATTCACGATTCGAGGGTCAATTATAGCTAAGCAAGGTGATCTTTAAGCTGCGTCCTCAATGTGTCAACATATAGGAAACGAAATTGATGAACGTAAATGTCATTTATACTTAATTCTTCATTTCATGCACAAATCAATGAATATTACTGAATTTTTTAGTCTTTGGAGAAAGGTATTTAAAATCAGGACTGTGCTGTGATTTTTTAATTGTTGTGACAATTTTTAAATACGATGTATCACGACTGCTTTCGCAGATATTAAAAGTGTCCATCTTCGGGCAAATACAAGTCACTTTTTAAAATTCATAAAAATAACAAAATTAATTTGTTTCCATGATTTTATTTGTAAAATCAAACATTCTAATTGATTATGAATTACAACGTCGATCAAGTGAATGCCTTGGCTAGCTTCACTGAAGCGCATTTAGGAGCCTACATTTTGCAAGACCTTGTTGTTGATTTGGGGCTGTAGCAAAAATGAAATCAGCCTTAAGAGCTTGAATCGCTTCCAGTTTGTTGATCCTTTAGGGTTTCCCAGAGAAACAAATTCAAAGTTCTAAAATCTCACTACCGAAATGACCGATTGATACCGCTATAGCGTGGCGCAATATCCTGCATGAACCAGAAAAACTTCATGTATTTAACTCCAGTAAAAGAAAACAGACTCTCTAATGTTACGGTCAACCTCATTTCTAAAGACTGGTTCAATGAGTACTCCACTGAGGATACATAGCCCCCAAAAGGCGTGGGCTTTCGTATACAGTAGCAAATTCACTTGTTCACATCGCCAGTGATTTTTCGATCAAAATCGTTGTCCAATTCAAACAGCTCTATGGCCCAAACTCTGAAGCTGACCTGTGGATACCGATGACAAGTTGACGTTCCAAAATCGAGTAGTATACTCTTCAATACAGCAGCCACATTGTCATCTGTGCATATCAAGCAAATTAGCCTCACGAATTTTTCGTAAATAAATTGTGCACAACAGTAGCGATGGGTGCTTTTTGTCATTTCGGCTTTTATGTAGATATACAGTCACTCACGGTCAAAGTGGGACAAACTTAAAAAAATAAAAATAACTAGTTTTTTTTTTTTGGGACAAAAAAAGTGATGATAAAGTTTTCAACTGTAATTTTATTCTTCTTTTGTATCAATAACCTATAACACACAAAGTCTGCTTTTCAAATTAACCTTAAACTGTACGAAAAAGGTACTGAGTTGCTGTTGGTTGTTCTTTCAAGACAAATTGGCACAAATTGAACCGGATTTAAGCAGGAAAATGGCTCAATGTGCATGGCAGTAACTCGTCTGTTAGCCAATCTTGTTTTCAGTTCTGCCTAAAAATGTTCAGTTATATGATTGCGGTAATTGCGAAGGTGCGTCAAGGACTTTAGGCCAATTGTAACGTAGCCACATCTTCACAATCCAAGACTTGTGCCTGGGATCGTTAGTCTTGATAGAAGATAAAGTGTTCTTTGATGTGAGGTATTTTTTTTGTGTTGTCCCACTTTCAGTGTGAGTGATTGGAAATACTTTTCGGTAACCTAAAAAGTCGAATCTTACTTTCAAACTTACTTCTCAATTATCTTTTCAAGCCACATCGACATTTTAAATAAATCAGTTATGAGTGCTTTTCAAGAGCATAGAAACCCTTTTTCAAAGGCGGAAGCTTGTTGTATAAGATTCATCGCTCTTGTGTCGCTAGCTCAACAAAAGATGCTGTAATCAATCTAGTCAGAAGCATTTTTTGCCTTCAAGAACCACCTCCAAAAAATATCTGGCACGCTCGGAATACCCATCAGTTAACCTTTAAGCCTCCTTTCAAATGTAAAGCAAAGTTTAAATACTCATTCGTTAATGGAATGCCCCCCTTTGCCCCATTACCAATGTGCATCGGCACGTTTCTCCTCTTCTCTTATTCTATACCATCCGCCCGCTGTTGTGACTATGATTCCGATTACTTAAGGGTGATCACATGCGCGAATTAAAAAACGGAAACCTTCTGTGCTTACGAAATCTTTCCCGATACTAGTCTGAATTCTGCAATTAGAACAGCAAATATCCTTAAACACACATCAAGTTTAAACACTTTCTAGTCTTGGGGCGACAAACAAACGCTGAACCTAAAGTCAAAGGTCTATTCTATTATTTCATTCTGCTAACAAAGATACTGAACAAAATAAATTAATACAGAGCTAAGCCCCCTCTCCACCCTTAACGCTGTCAAATGTTTGCGGTTGCAATCCGCCTGATCGTTCCGCACCGCATTTCAAAACTCTGAAAGCAAATATTTAAATCAAATTCAGAGACAAAAGTGGAAAAGCCCTTAAAACCAACAAATTAACCACAAAACTGAGACCGTCCAGCTGGTCACATGCATCCGGGCGCGTCAGGTAGTCCTTCTGTGCACATCGTCCTGTTGTCGGCGGCTCGTCGTGACGCTGATGGGTGTGTTCATGTGTCGAGCGGTGGTGGCGGCATCATCTAGTTACAGGTTACAGGGAGCAGAGTCGTGAATTTTTGGAGAAAATTGCTGGACAAACAACAACAACCCACATGGTGGCAGATAGCAGAAGCAATTAGTTATGAGAGTGTGGCAGGGGGAAAGGACTGACCACTGACGATGGACAGTGCACGAGACTGAAGTATGCTATGCAGCCAAGTATTCACAAGAAATTAATTAAATTTCCCTTCACTTGTTGATGGCAAGTCGGGGCCGGAAGGCAGGGACCTTCTAGTGCTTGTGTCCCTCAGCTCTGGCTTATGTTGGAATTATTTTATGAGTGAATATGATGGCGTTGACGGATGATGAGCGAATGGTATGCAAAGGTGAAGAGCTTCCCCGGATGCTGTCACGACCTCATGTTGGTAGCCTGAAAGTATGCTCTGTAGAGTACGTTTTTCAGGAAACGCTGGAATGTGGACGATTTGTGCAGAAAAAATCTTTAAGTTCAAGCCTTGAAGGCCTATCGGGTGAAGAGGATGAATAGAGTGATGAAGGAAGAGTAGGGACTTGTTTTGCAAATTTGAGACTTCCGATCATTTTTGGCATGTGAGCCTATGCGGTGATAGCGTCTTTTTAAATTGACCTGGTTATGATGTCTGCACATATGTATATGGAGGTGAATTCTGTTTCGAGAGACTGTGAGAAAGTGTGGATGTTCTGACTGTTCTTTTGCAATAGATAACACAAATTTTGTGGCTCTTTGATTTACGGGCAAAGCAACATCACCAACCAACATTCCCAAACACACACGCTACTTTAGCTGTCGATGGAAAGAGGGAGAGAGCAAAATACCAGTTGTATGCGCAAACACTCGATACTTTTAATCCGTGTGCAGGAGAGCAGTGCCTCTAGTGTATCCAGTGTCTAGCGTGCCATCGATTTCCCAATCGCAACAACAGCGAACTAAATTAATGAACAACTCTTGCGGTATATAATATATGAGTCCGCAGCCCTTGCGGCAAAGGTCCTTGGGAAAGTTCTTAATCGGCATAACCCCATAGACAAGCAGCGAATGCCGAAAGGGCGACATCAAGTCGACTGGAAATTCATTCGAAAACCGTACCGGAGACGACACGAAGGGTCTCAAGTTTCAATAAGTCACCATATGGGAGTCGCTTCGAGATGTAACTCCTGCTGACAGGTTCATCGAACATGGTGCCAGGGATACCTCGTAGCGTTCATCCAACTCGCACGACGGTTAAGTTTACTTGTCAACACAAATGCCTGCGTGCGGGCCGGTGGTATGGACGCCTGTTCGTGCTTGTGTGTGTAGTAATTTGATGATTTCCGATTCCGTGTGCCTTTCCTTTGCCCAAAGGTCTGCCTTCCTGGAAGTAAAATGTCTTTTATGCGGTTTTATGATGTTTGCTTGCTTGGTAGTAGGTGAGATTCGGGATGAAGCTCAACCACCATGGGAGCTCTGCAACTAATACCTCGAACTTGTTTTCAGCTCATAATGGGACATTACTTTGATTGTTATGAGGCGCATAAAAGCGGACTTGAAGGAGTTATTCCGACTGTGGATTGGGATGGGTGTGGGCGTGAAGGACGTGCTGATTTTATGGCAAAACTTTGATCGTCGCAAAGCTGAGAGGTGCCGCATCATTGTTGCTTTTGTCTTCGCTTTGAAGTCGGAAGTTGGTATAGGATGTAATCTCCGCGTGGGAAGTGTGGTATCTCAAGTCTTGACGAATAATTAGTAAATGGCTCTCGGGGCGTAAAGTCTGATTGCTTTCCTTGAGCTTAACGATTCCAAACAGTTTTGTGATCAAACGGGAAGGAGGATAGTCTGCGACGAGAGCCTTTAATACCCGTCGATGAAGGTGACCTTGATTTCATTGACAAAGGATGGGGATTGAGGGATTGTGGTGAGAACTAAGGAGGGTGAAACTAACGACAGAATAGGATTGTGTATAACAATTAACGTCAAGTTTGAATACGTAGCGCTACAGTCTTCACGGAAGTGAGGTTTATCCATTTCAGGAAGCCCTCGTGTTTGGCATTCTATTGTTCTGTCAGGAGGAGAAAGGATGTTCAGTGCAGCTTTTCACTCACATTTTTCTGCACATTAGTGAGACCATCACGTGAACTCACCCTTTAGTCTTCTCATCCATAGAAACACCAGAAATCATTCCCAGAGAAATCTCCTCACCAAAAGTGAGAGTCCACCTTTCAAACCTGAAAGTTGCAGAGTTTCATCATCCATCCATCCACAACCCACCACCGCCACCCATACCCTCGATGTGAAAATTTCAGACAAAGCAAGCCACACTCACTGATTATCATCCACTCCGGCTGGTCATTGTGAGAGACCACTTCGCTGATGGGGTCCCCTCCACCATCCATCCCAGTCCCAGTTCACTTCGCAACCGCATAACGAACCACTAAACCCATGACAACTGCCTGGAACTGATGCTACTGTTTGATTACTCTCGCACAACCTATCATCAGCATTATCCGCATCCTCATCAGTCGGCAGACAAGTACACTTTCGCGGTGCTCGGCTCACCGAGCCCCGGCAACGTTCACGGCAAGTCGACCTATTCATCATGGACAGTGCCTAGCAGCGGGCGCACATGAATCAGCATGGAACCGCAAATATTGAGAACACAAAGCGCACGAATGGAATTGCATTCAGCAGATCCGTCGCTGCCGGATAGGTAGATCATCCATCTTCGGTGCCCGGCGAGAAGACAAAACGAGCTGTCGAAGAGCGCTGAGACTATCCGGTTGCTGGTCGTCGACGACGCGGACGTGGCGACCTCGCTCAGCGATCCTGATCCGCTCGGCTAAAGGTCTGCTGCCCCTGAGTTCACATTGGCGCACGGGTACCATCTGGGAACCGGTTCGCCGGAATTGCGCGGAAGTCGTTTAGTCCGCACTCAAAAGGACCGCGCTCACATGGTGGACGCCAAAACGAATCGCAGCTCCGTCCGTCGCACATGTGCCGGTTACCAGTCCTGGTAATTATTGCGCAGGCACACACGCTCTGTCGCTTGTAAGCCGTAGATCATGTTGAACTGGCCAATCGGTGACCGCTCGCCGCGGATGGAAGAGTATTCAATTAAATCGACGAAACGGATGTCGGTCTGCGGCTCATCCGCATTCCGGGCGACAATCGCGTCGCCGACAAGGTGAGGAACTGCACTTTAGTTGGCACCTTGTGTCAGGCACGAAGCTAATTATGGTGCGTGTGTCTAATGCGGCGGCTAATGAGGCAGTCAATGGGAACATCTAGAGATCAACCGCATCGGGTGGCTGCCAGCTTCTGTAACGTGTCGCCGCATAATTTGTCAAACGGAACTCGTTTGCAGCTGGTAACTGGCTAGTGAATGGAGATGATGCAACCGCCTGTGATGTGTGTTCTGGAGAACATGGCTATTTGACAAGGGTTCCGCAAGACTTTGATGACAAATTTTTTTCATCTTGAAGAACGTGAAGTCCGCGAAAGCAATTGCTTTAGATGAATGACCGAATAGCATGCAACAATGAAGATGTATAGAGTCATGTCGTAGATCTGAAATAAATCTGCTTAACAAAGGCACCGTTAAATCCAAGATACTTGTACTATGTCGAAGGCACTTAGTTAATTTTTGTTAAAGCAGGTCCCGTCCCCGAACTGGGACTACGAAAAAAGTCGCTGAAAAGATATTCATTTTACAAGAGACTTAGCCCCAAAGCCTTGCTTTAAGCACTGACAACAAATCCCATAAAAATTTGACGTTAGGGACGTAGGATGTCTCGTGGAGATCATTGAATTAGATACTGACTCAATTCAATTAGGAATTTTGTATTGCCCCACCAGGTATAAAAAGAAAACCTGGACCGTATATGAACCAGCCAATTGGAACTTTTCAGGAAGCTTACTATCCTTGTCCGGAAAGAGTCTTTTAGGTTACTTATTTTACCAAAAATTAAACGACGTAATGTTGTTGTTTAGCTCGCAATAGGATTCTGAATCTAACGAATTCGGGGGATGGTTGTCTTTTTCTGCGTAACTCGAAGCACCCAGTTTGCTCTCGTGTCTTCACTAATCCAGCAATACTGACGAATTTCCGAAGTGCTTGACGTAGTCACCACCCTGGAGTGTTTGGAATCAGATTTATGTTAGATGCCTCTTGATACCCGCTAAAATTTGCCTCATGTCCATATTTTGTTGTTTGTACAGTTCGTGTCCAAGTGCAGTTTGAACTTGTACTTTGCAAGAAGAGTACTCACACTGTCTTGTTCTTGCAACGTGCCTTTATTTTCCAACAAGTTCAGACGGTCGTTGGTTTTACATTACCCGGACTGTCTGTACAGCCTGCTACCGAAAATTGAGCTGCTTGGCCATAACATCGGCAGATACTTGACAAATAATTACTGTTTTGGAGAAGGCTTCGCTATCAATGGGAACGCTCCAATTCCATCAAGACGGTGCCTTCCAAATAGTCACTGTCTGCATGACACTGCTCTGGTCTGAAAGTTCAGTCCATACTTATGTTGACTGTTTTGAAAGGCACTCCGCTGACTACACTCTTCTCTCTCTCTCTCTCGCAAACTGAGTACAGTCACCTAGCCCGAACATGGAATCCTGATTTTTGATTACATCTGGATGATGTGTGATGGATATTTTTAGGCGAAAAAATCAAAATGTCCGATCCAAACGCCCTTAGGATTCATACCATTGGGGTGAGGTTGATCAATATTTTGTTGCGTCCGATTTCTGAAACAAATTTTGACTTAACACTTTTTTTGTCATAGTGGGTGAGTGCTTTGACTGGCACGCCACACATCCTATGTTTGTTTTCCCGTTGAGTTACTGACAACACTGAAAGACTGTCAACGACCTTGAAGATCATCTTAAATCTCGCCATTCGGAATTGGCAGTAAAGTGTGGGTCCTCTCTACACGTGAGGAAACAGCACTAGAATTTTCTGCAGAACCTACGCCCAATTCCCTTTTGGGCTGAAGTACTAACTAAATTATTTCTTTTTATGTTCTGGCCCAATACCTGCAGATTTTATCCCAAAATTTTGCTTTTGTTGAGCCAAGGAAACCGGCTTAATGTTATGACAGCGCTAAGAAAAAAAAAGTCCATATGACAGATGTCATTAAATGTGCCCACAGCACGCGTATGCGCGACACACTCAATTCCATCCGTCTTTGCTGATCGCAGATCAATCAGCACAAGGGTGTGGATAGTTGGGTCCACAATAGCCCACGTTCATGCATTCATTTATTCGCATCGAAATTGTACAAGCATATCTCGTGGGCAATAACCCACAACAGTGCTGCCATATCGCCCGCCAAATGATCGCCAGCAGCACGAAACCCACAAACTCACCAGCGAATGTGGTCGACCCAATGATATTTGAGACGAGTTTAGAAATGAAAATCAGCGCTGGCTTTGAGCGCTTTGTGGTCACGATTTTGACCAAAATCACATCAAATAGCAACTAAGTGGCGTCATTAAGATATACAACGACAGAGGCACATTTCCTTCTTTCGAGCGGCAGTGAAGCGACTGAGGACGGCTTATTGACAAGCGGAAGCTTATGGCGGACAATGATTAATTGTGGAACTGTTTAAAGAGAGGCACAGCAACTAATGGTTTACACACTTTATTTATTTTACCGATATTCCTTATTTTTGGTAATCACACAGATCATAATAGATTGTTGCGAAGTAGTGTTTTTGTTTGCAACACATCTCAAGCACATATAACGATCTGACGGTCCTCTTCTCTTCGGCTTTCAAAAATGTTGACCTTTGACAGCTGTCAGGTCCTACTTAGAAAAAACTAGCTATCAGTTTCGTTCGCTAATCAAAAGCGAGCATCTTTGTCAGTACAGCCTGCACATTCTTGGAACTTTGTTCAACACAATTGCTTCACTTCATACCCATTTCAATATCTCAATTGAAAACTATTCATTTCTCCTATCCTCTGGCAATAGTTTGTAATCTGATTGCTCATGTATGAACTGCAATCCATCCTCCCGCCCTACACAACCGATTTCTGAAATTCATCCAAAGACCGGAGCATGAGTCCACCCTTTTCATTCGAAACATTCACCCTTCACCTAAAGAAAGAAGTTACACAGTCAGCATCATTCACTCAACTAAAATGCCTTTCAGATAAATTCGTCTAAACCACTGCCAGATGCAGGTGACAGTACGCCCTCGGCCTGGTCACAGCCACTTGTTCCAGTAACCAATCATTTCTGTTGCTAACCTTCCGAGCTGTCGACATAATTGAATTCAGTTCACCACCTTCATCCTAGAATCACTCGTTTGTGCCAAAAATAGTTGCTCACTGTGCTCTCGTGACTGCCAGAAACGATTATCGATCCTCCACACGAGCGAGCTACTTGCCACCTCAGCTTACATTGCTTGCACTGATTCTTCCACAGCCACATCTATGCCACCAAACATTTATTCACCTACTGCAGCTGTTCCGGGTGACCCTGTATTGGGTGGGTGGGTGTGTGCCTGACACTCACTCACACTCCTACGAATTCCGCGGCAAAGAAAAAGTGAAACGGAATATCCTAAACTTTTGACATTCGACACCATGGCTCACTGGTCGTGGTGCACCACTATGGCAGCTAGAGCGACGGCGCTCGCAGTGGAGCAGTATTTCTGAAATGGAAAAACCATGTTGCCTACGAATCTGCACCTTACCCCTTATCCTCCCACACCCGACCCGACCACGAGAACTTTGAGTGAAGGTTGAGGCACTTCTACTCCCACCCACCCGTCATCTCCTCTGCCATCCACTACCGACTTACCCGCCGACTGCAGGATCTGACCCAGTTCTCGGTTGGCTTTGTTTAGAGATTTTCATTTCTCTCCTCCCGCACCTCTTGGTCTGATGGCGGAGGAAGAAATGAAAATCGAACCAAGGCAACAGAAGCAGCAGCAGCAACCGCAGTCATTTGAATATGAACGGCATTGAGTCAAGTTGATTGTTGGCACTGGTTGAGAGGTTGCTCGGGCTCCGGGGTGGTGGCATTCAATCTGTCACCAAATCGGTTCTGCTGCTGTTTGCTCGGCGTATGTGCATGTGTCTGCAGGCAGGGTTACATTCCTGTGGTGATGCATGCAGTTTCTTTGCAATTCTATACTGCTCGTAGTCGGTCGGTCAATGGAATGTTAGTGCTAGTGCCATTGGAGTCGATCAACGGACGAGAAAGGTCGAAGAAGATCTCCAATTCGAATTCCTTTGGTTATTCAAATTTACTGTTCAGCTATTTGTTGACATTTTAATTGAAGACTTACTGTGGAACGAAGGGACCACGCTTAGCAATCTGGTCTGAATGGAGTTTCTGTGACCTACTCTGTGCGGAATGTCCCTTGAATTTGCGATTTTCGATTGATTTGTCATGAAGTCAGGCAGAATTGTACAAATCTAAGGCACACGACAATTGTTCTTGGGACTGTCCTGAACTGACTTGGGACTTTGCTTCATTTCAATTGCCTGTAAATCGGCGAGGCGTAGTTTACTCTTCTTGTTGGATGTTGTCATCCCTGCTGCGACCAATTCATCTGATACACAGACGATTTCCTGCTTTCCGCCGTCAAACCCCCAGTCTGGTGCAGACAGATTTAACAATTTTGTCGACCTTCTTGAACTCATTCACGTTTCTCCTGAATCCACTCGGTACCGAGAAAACACATTACAATTCAACCTTCCGCCGAAAAGGGAAAGGAAGTGACCGTCTACCACAAACCTAGTCTACTCACTAGCTGCAATCCGTCCCACCCTTAAAAACAGTGCTCCTCTGCCGGCATAGAACAACATACATTCATTCAGTGAAATATTTATGACACACGCCGTGGGGCGCTTTGGACCGTTTGTCATCCACCAGACCGGACGATGTCCAGAGAACACACGGATACGCTGTCCAATGTCCATATATTTATGGATGCCTTACATGCTCAGTGTGTGTGTGGGCAATTCCTGCATCGGGAACAGTCTTGCCCATTTTACGACCGCCACGACAACGACGCGCACAGACGCTCTTGGGTCAGGTCCAATAAAATTCCATTCGGCCAGGATGTGTCGTTTGCATAATTATCAAGTGAAGCGGTCACTGCACCATTAAATCCATTGTTTTTGGCCATCGAAAGGACACAACCTGTTCCCACTTGAGTTATCAACTTTGACAACGAGATTGCCCCTCGTTGTCGGTTGTTTAATTGCTTCGCGCTCTTCCTCTCTGGCAAGAGTCGATTAAGACTTGCTCACAATGCGAGGTCAGGACGACGAGGAAGCGAAAAAAGTCGCATCTTTCTATGCACTGCTGTGTGCATCTGCTGTCTCCTGCCGAGGATGTATGAGAAACCACAAGCCGCTTGTGGGAGGGGACCCCCTTCGCAGTGCGATATAGGAAAACTTCAATTGTGGACAGAACTTCTCACAACAATACTCCACTCGGCTGCAGTGGCAGCACCAAGGGGTCAGGAAGTCAGCGACCATAAAGAGTTTTTATCGGTCTTGGTGGCATCCACCTGTGACCAATTGTGTGGAGCGTCCAAGAGGAGATTTTCATTTTTTTTTGTCTGGAAAACTTTTGGTTTTCAGTCCGGCAGCGGTCCAGCTTGGCGGAAACAATTACGATAATGAATGTGACTTTGATTTGAAGCGACCGTCCGCTGTTCGGCGGCAATCTTATGACTTGGTAACCGACGTGGATGGCTATAAACAGTCTTTGCTCTGGTTTCATGGGTTGGATTTTATTGCGCACAAGTGTCCATATTATGAGTTGCTGGAGGGATCAGCACTTCCGCAGCAGAAGACGTTTCTTTTCCAACAAAGAGCACTTGTATGGGCTGCGAAGTATGACGATTAAACTTCAAGGAATGCGACTTTACAAAATGGCTGTGAATACGGGAACATTTTCGTTATTCCTCCAATTGCATAAATAAATCATTTCTACTTGTTAAGCCCAACCTTCTTGATTGGGAAGCGAAATATGTGCATACTAAGTTGACAAGATTTTCAACGACTACCATCCATTTTGTGAGTGTTGGTTTTGGTCATGAAGTGGGCAGAGTTCAATATGAAAGTATCAACCTCCCCTCCCTATTTTTCAAGCGAGGTTTTGAAGAACTCATAAAGAACACTGAAAAAAGTCAATATCTAAAAATCATCCTTTAAAGAGCTTGGAAGTAATGCAGAATTATAATTTTGGAAAATCAATTTTTTTCAAAGGTTAGGCTGAATGCGATAAGTTTATAGAAGTTTAAGTTCCACAGCCGAGGCGGCTTCAGGGGTACTTTGCATATCCCTTTGGCTTTGGAGTGGCTCAAACTCAAATTTTTTAAAATTAAATTTTATTGTGTCAAAGTAAAAAATATTGAAAAGTACATCAATTTTCAAATTGTATCAACATGCTACTCAACATGCCCACCTTTGGCGCGAATAATGGTCTCGAAACAGCCACCCTGCGGTGTTTTTTCCTATCACTGAATTACTTGTATAAACTGGTCACTTTGGTACTGTATAGTGCCAACCTTCGCCTTTAAAATACCCCAGGCAGAGAAATCCAAAGGATTTGCATTCGGAGCATTTGCAATTCATTGTATTAAAGAAATGGAGTGTGGAATATTGTTTTTTACCAATCTTGGCGCTTTATGAGACAGTATCGAGTGTTGTAAAAATGCCCAAGGCTTCAATACTGCCTCTAACAGTATTACGGTATGCGGTCGCATTAATTTTCACGCTACGCTTTAAAAATACGCACGGAGAGCAACCATCTGCGGAAATGGGGACGCAAACAATCACCATCGTCGCTGCCTCTTTTCTGAAGGCCATTCAAATGTGTTTCTTTTCTCAAGGATCTCCCTGGCACGTAAGCTCGGTCATTTTGTTTGTTGAAATATTGATCGATAACAAAACTGCGACTTATCGGAAAAAGAAAAAAAAAATTCGCCAACTTACCACTTTCGTGCAAACGCAGCAGCTTCTTTGCTCTTTCGACTCTAACTCTTTTCTATTGTGGTAAACATTTGTGCGCGTTTTGGAACTTCAATAGTTTTAGCCCAAGTTAATTATTAGAATTTCTTGCAGCCGTTTAAATGATATGTTGAGCCTACAAGCCATTTTCTTCCACTTCAAGGCGGACGCCTTCACTCACCGAACTGCCGATGTTGCTTTTTTTGCATGACCTTCATGGCGTTTTGCAACGCTGCTAGTATTACGGTAACGACTATAGTTCGAGGCACAAATGATTTATTTACGTTGAGGTGCTGGAGGGTTCTCAACTAGCACGCATATCGCTTTAAAGGCTGGTAAACAATAAAAGCCTATCTATCAGGTGTGAGAATTTGAGCTCACTGTCATTAACGGTTTGGAAATTATAACAGTCTGAAGTTGGTTGCAGTTAAGAGTCAGTCACGGTGTAAAAACAAATTTTCACACCACGACATGGTCTTCTCTCCGATCCGCTCACCAATGTCATTCAAACAACCAAATCTACGACTGCAATTGAAACTTATCGTTCTCACTTTTAATTTTCTTTAGTCTGATTCAATCTTAACCGCAGACCAGTCAACATAACCTCAGCAATGGACAGACAAATTTTTTTGTCGGTTTTCTGCATTCGTATTTAATTACGTTTTGTCTTCAACTTTAACTCCTTTTTCACAACAACAATAGTCAACTTGTGCATAACTGCAAAACGAAAGCTCAAGAGCGAGACGCCAACAAGCGCTAAACAGGCACAGACGACCCAGAAAGACGCGCTTCACGTCCACGGGCACGTATTCGACCCACAAAACAAAAGTCGACGACACGGATGATAACCTCCTGTCTTAAGCGTATGCAAATCAAAGCAGAACATTTCTGCGTACCTTCCAACTCTTGTGGGTCTTCGCCACCTGAACTGATGTCTGGGTGTGCCTGCTCCCCGGCAGCATTCACTCCTTGCCTCGGGTCACACTGAGCTTGTACTGTCGTCGCTTTTAAATTTGAGAGAAAAATGTGTCCGAACTGGAATGATGGATGATATCCCCGGGCTGGGAACGCTTAATATTGCCCCGGAAGAGGATATCGTTCCGCCTCGTGGCGGCAGTGGCATGGTATCCACGGCAAGGTTTCACTTGCCGCCGCCATCCGCCGGTGACCGTGACGTCAAGATATGATGGAACGGAAGGCAGTGTAGCCAAGTGGAAGAGTCACTCCATTGTGAACGATTATGAAAATTGCTCCGCGTGGGGGGTGGTTATGTGTGCTACGGTATGGGGACAAGGATAATGAGGATAATGCCACCAAAATTATGCAACAAAAATTGTTTAAATGGAAATCATGTAAGTGGGTGTGGCCCCGCGACGGCCATATTCAATTTGACAGCCCCGCGACTTGGTTGCGAGTTTTTTTTCTGCTCATCAACCTTCGAGGCAAAGGAAGCTATGTGTATGCTACAGCATGGAGCAATGCTCCTCGTCCTGGTGTGGAAGGGAGATCATAAAAATAAAGGACCTTCGAGGATATTCATATTACTCGTCTTCACCTCTGTGGAAGAGATAAGATTGCCTTTGTTGCTGCCAGCCGGAGTTTGTCTATCCTTTCGGTCTCTTCGTGGCATGCATGTCCCCAGACACATGTCCCAGTGGCAGAGTGGCCACCGATTGTGTAAGAGGAGGATACGACGTCGCCACAGAGCGCCGTTGCCGGCAATATAGCGTATTAAATGACACGGAACGTTATGAACTAACAAGGGACCAATAGTTGTGTCATCTAATTAGGTGGGCGGTTGCGATAGAGGTTGGGAGCTGAAAGGGATAATGGGATACGAAATTGGGGATAAATTTTGATCTTTACAACGGCGCTCAGTAGAACGGAAGGCAATGAGTTTCTTTTTTTTTTGTTTGGTCTGAGGCACGGGTCCTTAATTAATTTCAAGACTTACCCGAAAGTGTCAGCAAATTTGTTAGAAAGTAGCCCGGAAGTATCGGGGTGCGGTCTAAAGGGATTTGTTCACCAGGCACTGTCTACAGTTATGGGAGGGGGTGAACTTTAATGACCAGTTGATAGCGGAGAAACGGTTGAATCGCCTTGTATGGATATCTGGCAGGGCACATTTTTTCTGGTTTGGGGTTCTTCCTAAAAGGACAAAAAGAATGCAGGAGAAAGTCAAATCCAAAGGCGGCCGTGGGAAAAAGCGAAATCAATTTATGGCTGGATCTTTACCATAGGTAAAACTTGTGACCTAGGTCTCAGTCTCCTTGTCAATTAACGTTTCTTAAGACTTAATGTGTTGTCGACGGAGGAGAAGGTCCATTAGTTGGCAGCATCCGGCTACAAACTCAATCTATTGTCGACGGAGAGGAAGGTCCATCAGTAAATTTTTCCAAAAGTAAATTGTACACTAATTTAATTTTTTTTAGTTAGGGACATTGTGGTACTTACAAATCTCCACCCACTCGCCCGCTAGCTGCGAATTCATAACAGCCATTCTTTCACGACATAAAAAAAATTAACAATGACGTAAATCTGGGTCACACAAAAACCAGAAATCATAAATGAAGCAAAATCCCTCCGGAATGGGATCCAGAGAAATCTGAAATTAATTGAAAACTCAACAGAGAAGCGGTGTTTAGGTGAATTTTAATTGCATCCCATCCCCGGGAGCAGTGCACAAAGGAATTGCAAAACATCATGTCGCAGCGAATCCAGTTCACTGCATCAGCTTCCCAAAACAATTCCCGGTGGAAACGCCCACTTTCCACAACGACGGTGCCGGTGCGATTCATTTACAGCTATTAAATTAGAAAATTCAAATTATGGTTTCATTATGCCGCACGCAGGATACGGTTGGCCTATTTAGCCAGGTTGACGACAAATGTATTCATTTGGCACACAAATCCCCCAACCCTGTGACGTTGTCGTCACCAGTGCCGCAGGACCCGTTTTCCACTCCGTTTCGTTACGCTGCACCATCAAAACAAACTACCATGTGACAGGTAGTTAGTTAGTTACCAACCGACACTGCAAACAACATTCACCGTGGTGATGTTGACTTCAACGTCGAAAGCATCCTTAAGCGTGGAAAATTTAAATTGCTTCTTTGTCCTTGACTCGTGCTGCTCATGTGCACGAGGTACGATGCGGGTGTACCTGCAGCAGCTAAGCATCGCACAAAGACGTTGCCTAAAAGTTGTAAAGTGTCAACAGAATTTTACTGGAAGAGCAGCCCACACGGGAGTGGGCGCCAGAAGGTGAAGATTTCTCTTTTGACTGACTTCCCCGGGCCTGCTGATGCGACGTGAACGTTAGCAATTATATTCGAGGATGATAATTCAGTGAAGTGGCAGCACTTGGGGTGACATACATAGTCATCCCAGCGGCACACAGCACTGGAAGCGGTCAGGAACTGAGGGGTTGGATGGGTGGTGTGTGAATTCTAGTCGTTGAAGGAGAGGGGGGCTTTTGAACCAATTTCCTTGAAAAGTATGCATTTATGTAAAAATAATTTGTGAAGAAAAAAAGACGATGTAGTGTCGCTAGTATTTGGGAGCCCAGGGACAAGCTTCGTTGTCGAGCAATATCACAAGCAGGCCGTTTAATATGATGCGGGATACATACATTCCCGCCGGTTCCACTTTAGATGAAAATTAGGTTCTTTTGTGTATTCCTTAAGTTGCTTTTTTTTTAAGTTGCTTTTGTGTATTCCTTATGTTGCTATTTCACAGAAGCATTTATATGTTTATTTTCAGTTGAAGTCAGTGAAATTCTGAAATTCAGGATCTTGAGGACAAATTTATCACAAGGGCAAACAAATTTAAATTGTCGTCATTTCTTCAGACAGGCAGTGTACCGTTATTATGGTGATTCTACTACAAACTTTTTAAGGGAAATGTCTGCAAAACCTTGAAATTAGTCCTTTTTTGAATCAACTGACTTCTTTTACAAAGCGAAGGAAGATTAAAATTCTTCTGACTTTGACCTAAAGTACATTTTTTTAAGGTTTCGTTTCCAAAACTTTTCAATGTGTTCGTCCGTTTCAATTTGTTCGTCCGTTTCAATGTGTTCGTCCGTTTTTTCCTAATGTTTGTGACACTCATGAATCTATGACACGATTCGCATGAAATTTCGGTCAGAATCTAATTTTGGTGCATAATGGGGGGTGACTCTCGTATACGTAAAGTTGGGGCACAATTTTATTCCTGTTGCATGATACCAGTCAACAGATCTATTGATTTGAGTCTTTGGTAAGCAATGTTTTGTTTTTAAATACCATTACAGAGTTAGAAGTCGTCAAAGTCAAGAAAAAGAAAGTCTAGCCACAGCGCTGTGCCTAAAAATCTGGGAAACTTTCAATTGAAGTTGATTCGGAGATGAAAAGCGACCATATATCTGCGCAAAAGTTGTTCTGACAAACCCTTCGCCGACTTAGCGGAAGGAAGTCCAATAACATTGAAGAAGTCAAACTCAAAGATGGTGTGCTTCTTTCCAATAAGGCAGATGGTGCGACTGCTTTTCGGAGCTGCTCAATCCCGAACAGAGCGTCCGCCGGCGTGGATGAAATCCGCCCAGAAATGCCTAAGACGATGGGTATTGAGAAAGGCTTGTGACTCTCTCGTGCCAATAAGATGGCATAGGAATATGGTGAGGAACCTGACGATTGGCAGACTGAAGTGATTGGTCCGTTTTTCAGAAAGGTTGACAAAAGAGAGTGCTCAATTACATTAGTATATCTCTTTTAAGTCTACTCAGTTAGATCTCAGTAAGGCTGGAAGTCCGTTTTAGAGCTATAGTTGGATTCAGGTTCGGGGATGAACAGTGTATTCGAAGGCTTGGGAGTATTAACTTAACTGGTCTACAGTTGTTTTGTAGATTTAGAAAATGCATACGACCGAGTTTCTCTAGAGTGTTATACAGGAGTATGGGATTGACGGTCCCTCCATTGATCCCATTCTTCGGTAGCAGCTGTTTTCAGGTAGACGGTAGTAAATCAATAGCTTTTACCGTGGCCGTTTGGCTTCGCCGAGGGTGCGTTTTGTTATCTCTCCTTTTTATTATATATTTGAAGATTTGGGGTAAATCATCTTTTTTTCGCAGATGACTAAGTTGTCCTGACATCCTCCCCGACGGTAGTCCAGCGTGCGCTCGATAGGTTTGTAGCAGTAGGTGCTGACGAAACGATGATGAACGTGGACAAGTCCAAAGTTATGCTCATTTGAAAAACGCCTGTCCAATGCACTCTACATGCAGGTGGACTCTCATTGAATCCCCTGTTTACGCTTGAAAAATTTTCGTGGCAAAGGAATTTGTGAATAAATCGGCCGAATTTTAAATTGATGCCTAACCAGCTGTTTAATGACGATGTCAGTGGTTACGGGAATTATTACCGGAGTCTTTTAAACATTTGAAATAACAGCGACGGTTCCCAAATGAAATATGGAATTTCGAATACCGCGCTGAGCAAAACACATGTCTCATCATCTGTTCTGTTTCACTCGTCTCTGTCTGTCAAAGGTTAGGAAATTATACCTGCCCTGTGGAACCCTACATGACAAATATGCAAATGTATTTTATGAGCGACACGAGTAATACGTAATGCATGCGGCCTAGTTGTTCATCTTCATTGTCTGAAAATTTAATGAAATAATGTGATATCATTGAATAACCCACAAACTCTTACCGCCTTTCCATTCCTGCTCTCATCATACTAAACTAAAAATGTTTTTTGTTTAATTTCAGGAACAGTGTAATGCAATCCTCGCGCCTCAGTCTCGCCTGGCATAGGAATAAATTCGAATTTGAAAATCATTTAATGGCGCGAATCAGCGAGAGGAGAAAAATCTAAAGCAGATACACGCCCGGGCACTGTCGGCTGTCTACTTAAGAGGAATTGAATTAGAAACAACTTTACCGACACTTGCATCAGTCTCAATCCCCTTAGAGGGGACAATTGCGCAGAGTCTGTAGGTAAAACTTATTTCCCAGTGACATGCGATGATTTATTCATTGGAACAAAGTTTCACTCAATTCCCTCTCTTCCTGTTGCCCGACTCTGCAGGACACAATTATTTATAGGGCGCCCTTGAAGCTGGAGGTGACGGGAGAAGAACTACCAGGAAAACAAGATACAGCGGGGGGACTAGCTGGAGACATGCAAGACGTCCGCATTCGAGTTGAGCAGCCAACAACACATGGCTCACCCAGTAGCCAGCGACGACCGATTCATCTTCTCCCGCAGATAAGTTTATCGTGAGTTATCCATTTTTTTGTTCGCCCCTTTTGTCCATATCCTCCATCATAGGGGATGCACCCCCGCTATCAATTGAAACTCTTGCAAATTATCAATCATCTTTGGGGAATGGAAAAGTTTTTCTATTCCAACTTTCCATCCACTCCCATCCCCTGAAGTTCTTTCATTCGAGTGCATACCTTAAGGATTATTTTCTTCTCTTTCAGTTGCAATGATAACGACCCGCATATACCACGGTCCCCCAGTTCCGAGGAGGATAACTCGCCAACGGAAATGAATAATTGCAGACGATTAGTTGATAAGCCGCCATTGGTAAGTTAACAGAACAGAGATGGATCCTTTATTTACCCTTTTTTCTGCTATTTGATTTTTCTTTGTTTCAAATTGGAATTGATGGAGAATTTTCAATTTTCGGTGAAGGGAGAAGAATTGTTCACTTTTTTTTCGTCCGAAATGCTCACTGACTTACTGCGGTTTATTTGAGTTCCAAGAGGATCGCACAGACTAAAATCCACTGAAGTCAGCGTCATTGCCACTTATTCTCTATTTCAATTCCAAGTTGAAAGCTGAAAAGGAGTGTAAAGTCGTCAAAGTCTTCAGAGGGACTTACACTTGCATAGTTTTTTATTTGAATCAACACATAATCCTCCTTAATCCTTGGCTATGACTTTTGATTTTTTGACGGTTACTAACTGCACGGAATCCTCGCTGCGCAGGCTTATCTCTCTCTCTTGCTAATCTCATTCGGCCGCCTGCTGCTAGATTGGTCTCTGTCTAAGAACTGAAGGATAGGATTTCCCACACCACAATACAAACCCCAGATGCAAAGTTCCCCTTCATCCCCAGTCGACTGTACCAGTTAAAAACTTGTGCAGGTACCTTTGCGAGACACCCTAATCCGATCCGTCCTCCCAACCACCCGTCCATTCATCTCTCCATCGGTTCTAATTAGATTTTAATGAACTTCTACAAGATGGAAGCAGTAAACCGCACACATTCCGTTCGCAGAAGTGTGGCTAATCGTTGGATTGCTTCCAAAGCATCAGACTTAGAGAGCACCACACCACCCCCCGAATCAGGCGTTGAAAACAGACAAAAAAAAATCATTCAGAGACACGACTGCAGGAGAGGAGAACTTTCAACTTGGCAAAACGGAATTAAAAGTTTCACTACCACCCCGACTCTGCTGACTCGTCCTTAATCATCTGGATGCGATGTTTGCATACCCCAGTAAAAGAGTACCGTTACCATGACCTCCTGCAACGTCGATAGATGTTCCCCCACCAAATTAAGTTGTAATCAGAAAGGATTTCGAAAACGATTTTCGGAACATGTGTTGTCAAGTTCTGCTGCCTCTAATTCCTCCCTACTTGTGCTGTACGGTTGCGACTGGCTGTTGTGCACGACGGTTGCAGGAACGATGCGCAAACGGATGGGGAGCGGGGCGGCATGTAGAAATGCATGACATTAGTGAAGCTCGAAGCGAATGCTGGGATTACTAATTGAATATTCTGTGGCCGCAAGTTGCAGTTGTCGATGTCGTTTCTATCGTTTCTGTCGGTGCTGTTATGGGATTTGAGCTTTTTTTAGTAGTTTTGGGAGTTTTTTTGCGTCTTGAAGTGCAATTGCTTGTGAGACGTTGCCACATAATGGAAATTGTTGGCAAAGTGGGGCGACGTTGCGTGGCTGTGTGCATGCAAATGAATGTTGTCCTCGAATGTTGTCAATGGTTGTTGCCACGAAATTTGTGTATTAAATTTTCAATGGGGCTTAAAACGGGAAAAAAACGAACGAAGGAGGCCATTGTGTTGGGCTGTTCAATCATTTAATGAGATGCCTGCTGCAAGCATTACAGTCAAGAAATTACTACAAACTTTAAAAATTGATTTTTTGGAGTTCCCTTTGTACAGGAACGACTAGTAGAGAGCAAACCCCATGTCATGTTATAATAATAATAATTGAGTGGTACTACATCCCACAAGGCATCAGGGCCTAGCTTTTACAACAACTACTCGTGTTGTGCGTGCTACTGTTCTCTCACGAGTAAAAGGGACCGTCAGTTTTGTGCCGAATCCGAACGTCGAGTTTTGGGAAGGTTTTCATAGACAAGAGGCGAAAGAAGTGGTGCCGTGAAAAAATGTTCCGTCCGGAAATTGAACCTAGACCTTCTGCGTGTGGGCCGACGCACTTACCCATCTGTACAGTCATCTGTCATCTGTATATGGATGCATTACTTTTCCTAGGATTTCGACAAATTTTGACGATGATATACCAGTCACAAAGTTTTACGGTTTTAATAGTGAACCGGTGGTGAAATTGAAATTCGGGGTGTTCCGCCCGGGAATCGAACCTAGACCTTCGGCGTGTGAGTCGACGCACTTACCCACTACGCCACGGCGATCGCATTAAATCTCGATCCCGAGCTTCTTCTGAATTTTGAAATTATAAAGCCTTTCCTACCATTCCTACAAAACAAGAAACGCACCCTCAAAAATCATCTTTCTTCCACAAACTGTTCTGCACTGCTAGAGTTAAGAAATCAGTTGCTCTGTTCACTATTATTTTATCCGTTATTATCGTCTAAGCAATTGTTAAAGTAGGCTACATTATTCCTCAAGGTGTTATTGACAGATGTGGGGATATAAAATCAAGTGTGCTTATTATTTTGCACAGCAGTGTAGGTCAAGGAAAGATTATTCAAACTTTGACATCTAAGCCCAGTAAGAATTTCTTATAAAGTTGCTTACTGTAGAGTCATTCACTTCGCTTTTGTCGTTAAAGTAAGACTGCATCATTAAACTTTCATCGTGCTGCAGTTTCTTAAAATCTTCAGTATTGGGGTCGAAATTCCAAATTTCCAAATTGCAAAAAAATCATATACCTGTAAAAGAAGGGTTTTCCATGCTCACATACAACCCCCGCTGTAGGGTTTCAAGTACCTTAGCAGCGAAATTCGTTATGTCTATCCGAATTTTTGACTTTCGGGGAATTTTGACTTTACGAAATTTTCGACTTTATGGAATTTTTATGTCTTCGAGTTTCTAGATTTCAAGTTTTTAGAATTTTTCCGGTTATGACACCAGTGAATATTCTTATGGCTGATCTATTTTTTGTTTGCTAATGAGCACCCAAAATTTTGACTGGATTATATGTATTTATGCCACATTGTATGTACATAAGTCATTATTTCGAATCATGTAAAATTTGTTTTAATTATGCTGTCCATTGGAAATATTAGCGACGTACATACATGTGATGAAAGGTAAAACATTTTGAGAAAGCGGCGATGTCTTTGGCGCCAACTTTTTTGTATTAATGCTTAGACATTTTGTTTCGATCCCTTTGGGTGGGCCATTTCATTACGAGACTATTGGGCTGATTTAGTGTTAAAAATTTAGTTTGTTCAAAAATTTGATTACCGCTCTGCTGTCAAATGACTGTATTCCTTTCATCACGTTGGTTACTAGCTAGGAGAATGACTCGTTAATCACCATGCTTTCAAGTTCAAGTAGGTGGTTTCAGACGGAGGCCTTTAGAGTGTATATCGATGCCAACGCAACAATTTCGCATTTAAAAACCTGTGGAGAAACACAATGAACCTTTGAGATATTGGACGCAAAACTGCCATACCATACCTAGAATTGCGACTAATTGCGAACTAGCATCTAAAAATTAACTCGAATATTGTAGAAGAAATTAAATTGCTGACTAATTCGAGAATGCTCGAATTGATGCAAAGAGAGAGGGTGAAGAGGGCTGGAGCAGTGCTATCCACTTTCTTAACATGACCTAGCCACTTTAAATGTAGTATCGGAAGCATGCTCCTACAGCCTATTGACTATTGACTTCATCGTTGAATTTTTTTTCTCCAGAAAACTATTTACACAAACAGAACCACAAATCGCTCGCAGAACTTGTTTCTCGAAAAGACTTCGTCCGCTGTTACGACCGTCCTTCTTATGAGAAGGATACAATCTTATACAATACCAGCTTATCTTTTAAGGGACAGTTTTGTTACTTAAATGCCTCTTAAGTTGAAGGAAACAGCGATTGGCAAGAATGTATCTACGTTTGTCCCTTTTTACTGACGAAATCCTTGACTACCTTAAAGTTTTCCCTTCCCATTGTGATACTTTGTCCGATACGTCTATGTTGGGGATTCTTGCATGACAACATCAAGTATCCGCTTTCGTTTCAATGCCAGCATGCATGCATGCTCCTGTGTTCATCCCATTTCAAATTGTCATCTCTTTTTTTTAAACGGACCTTTGGAAGATCATGCCTCTGGTATTGACTTGTGAGTCATCTCAAAATGGATGTTTAAATATTTACGTGACAGCGCGTCGCCCTGGCTTAAATATATTTTGAATTCGTGAGTCTCGGTTAGTTCTTATTGACCTCGAGGAAGCAGCGATAGTTCTCCACCGCTGCCCTACACAATCTGTCGGGCTTGGTAGCAATTCCAAAACGAGACAGGACACTGTACGACTCATGCACACTATCATATGCAGCCTAAAAAGTGCGCAACTGTCTTCCGGTCAGTCAACTGCGAATAGAGTAGTGCATATGTGCATATGTTGTCAAGAGCAGACATTCAATTCGAAATATGTTTTTCCGACAAAGAACTCGTTTTAAGTAACTTCCGCCCACTACTCGACGTACCTACGCTCTCCATTCAGCTGTCCAGCTTTGACGGAATTCTCATACTAATACGCGCTTTAAACTGCGTTAAAAATAAAAAATAAAAATCAAGGTCAATTCCATTCATTTCCCAAGTACAATTTAAAGCCACTTCCTAACAAGTTTCAATTTACTTTAACGATCTCCAACGGTTGTATTCCAATCTGCAGCCAGTTACCTCTTCTCTGGTTTCCAAATAGGGCGTGTAATATGACGCATCACTGTCGAACGAGTAAATCTCCTGCTGCTTTGGCTTCCTAAGGAATGCTGTTACAGGCACCGCACCACCTCTTGGCCATGCCCCGACTGGAATGGAAAATTAAGCATTCTGAGTCTAACAAGTCCAACAAATCACTGAGAACGCAAAGCCATAAACTTTCAACTCTCAACTTTCAACGTTCATCGTTCCCCAACATCTGTTCTTAATCATTAGCCTTGAGAACTATTTCCCTTCCATGGTTGGTGTGGCTGCCACGTCCTATACTTCTTCCCTTCACCGCCAATGCAATCATCGTTGCCGTTGTTGTCGTACTCGTGCTCCTTTCAGGCGTCTACTCGTTTGCTTTTGTCTTCACTTACTACTGACTTTGTGACATATAAATATCTGGCATCCGACACACAATGCTGCTGCGTCGGAGAGGAATTCCTATCCGCTGTGCACTCTCGTTCCCCGGCAACGCCTTCCTCTTTAAAATGTCATACATTTCAGCCAGAAACAAGGACAACGGGTGGCGAGGAGAGCGAACTAAGGCGAAAGAGGAATGCACCGAACGGCAGATAAAGGTAGAGTTGACAAATGTGTTTTTGCATTCCCCAGTCTGGCCGACTTGGCACACCCTCCCTTCGCCGCAATCGCCTCCGGCATCATCATCTCTTCAAGCCAGTTGGAAAAGTTCAAAGAACGATAGAAGCACACAAAACAGGGACAATGCAATCGGGATTCGAGGGTAGAAAGATGTTTTTTTGCCGAGAAGGACTTCCCAACACCTAGGAGCAGTCACTGCCACTACCGCTGCCACTTGCATGCATACCACTCGTTCGCTTTCCTGCTTTGGCCATTCGTCCAGAACACACACTGCATCCTGCACACTCTATTTTCCATCCCAACCCCATGTCAGGCCAGTGCTGCATGCTGCACGCTCCAGGATCCTTTAGTCCTTCGCTTCGTGTTGAAAACGAAAATACCGCACTGTCGTGTAATTGTGGGAAACAATGCCGACAACGACTTTGTTTGGAATGAAATGGATTCATTCGTTCCGGATGCAAGCGCACCAGCAAGAGGACTCTGGCTGTGAAGGACACGGGCAAAAAACGCAATGAACAGTCCGCATTCACCATCTGCAGACCTAGACCTTTAGGGTTTTCTTTTCGGTCTCTCAGATTGGCTTCGGCTTTGGCTTTGACCATTAAGAGCGTTTTCGAGACACTCATGCGTCCTCCTCTTCTTGTTCCTCCATTTTATGTGTGTTGGCGTTCGCAAGGATAATAAATTTTGAATATCAACCACAATGGAGTCTATGGGAATAGCCCGACTGTTTGAAAGAATGAAGCCGCGCACTGGCAATGCATTTGGAAGACAATTGCAGCGCAATGTGAAAGGGTTCGCTCTGAATGTGCCATAATTTGTGTGGCAGGATGCTTTCAAGGAAACCATAAACTATGATACTTGTGTGCATTATTCTCTTTGAATTTCTGCTCGAAAGGAAGAGTTATTACGTTACTTTATCAGGGCTTCACTTATTTTCGAATCGGTTTTCCTTTTTCACATGCTAGGAAAAGGATGTGTTGTTGGGTGGCTGCCTTATGCTGTTATGTTGCAGCTCATTAGTAATGAATGTTGGGGTCATTGGATCAACTAGTACCTTGACATGTTTTATTTAACTTTGGCAGTCGAGTCCCACATTTGAACAGGGAAAAGTGCGCAAAAAATGATGTCCTTGAAGAAGAGAAATCTATCGATGACTTCTTTAAGGTCATTTCGTCGCTTACACAGTGGAGGTGTAAAGGGTTCCAGCAATCGGGGCTCAACCCAGGATGAGTGTCCTCAAAAGTTTCTAAACCAAATTCACGTTATGCGTCAATTTTGTTGAGAAGAGAAATCCAAGGCAGCGTCTCTTTCATTTAGAATGATCAAATCTCTCCCGGACTCCCGGAAGGATTTACTTGTCCGACAGCAAAAATCCATTAATTCCTCTGTCACTCCATTCTGCATTAATCCCTTTAAAAAAACGTCCTCCCCACATTTCCAGGTCAAACGACTCACAATGGGCCTCCTGCGATCCACAGAGGACAGCCGACCACTGGTGCACACCACCTCGTCGTCCCTCAACTCAGGCTCGTCGCAAACCATTTCCGATGGTTATGTGAACGAAGGCATCTGTGAGCCAGATAAATTGATATCCAGTAAATTTGGTGACTCCTGCCGGCAGTCGCTGACAGCGATTCCCTCGCTGGAGTCCCATCGCCTCCAGGACAACAGTGAATTCAGCTTCAAGAAGAAGTACCTCCGAGAGACCAGCAGTGGTAAGTTGTGCCACGGTGCATTATTCATCAGCATTTCTCACACAATTAATTCATCTTCAATCTTGCAGCCAACTCCAGCCCGAAGATGTTCGCCCCGACCGCTCCCCTCAGGATAGACAGCCTCAGCCTGTCCGAGCAGACAGAATTGAAAGGCGCCGCCTGGTTCCAGGCCGGCATACCACGGGAGATATCTCTGGAAGTGCTGTCACGCCAGAATCCCGGCGCATTCCTGGTACGGCAGAGCAGCACAAAGCCCGGATGTTTTGCCCTCTCCCTCCGCGTTCCACCGCCAGCACCAAAGGTAGCTCACTACTTGATCCTGCGGACCCCGCGAGGCTACAAAATCAAGGTACGTACAACGGGATGAGAGTGGAAATTAATTTTGCAATTAATATGAAACCATTTTGCCATCCGACTACCGCAGGGATTCACAAAGGAGTTCTCCTCGTTACGCGCGCTAATTACACACCACTCTGTGATGCCTGAGCTGCTGCCGGTGCCGCTGTCGCTGCCGCGGCCGAACACGACCGTGCCGGCGCGCCGCGAAATGGATGACTTCGATACGTACGGATCGCTGAATGATTTCCGCAAAATGATGTCTGACCTGAATGTATGACTTTTAAAATCGGATGCCAGCCCCACCAGATGACACAGGGCTGAGGCGGAGGCGGCTGCGGAGGCTGGTGGTGAGCCCTTGAACCCAGCAGACACCATATCCGCCGAGGATGCACTCATTAACATCTCCGCCGACGAGGACTGCATCGATTCCGACAAAAGCCAGACAGCGGGTGCTGCAGCAGCTGAAGACGGTGATGCTGCTGGGTCCAGGGGCACGACAACAGAAGAGGCCACCGGTTGCAGCCGTTGTAGCAGCTGCAGTGAAAGTACTACCAGTAGTACGACGAACGAACCGGCCCTGAATGGCGGCCCATAGGTCGATTATATGTGCACAGGGTACATAATTAATTGGCCAGCATGAGAGCGGCTGTGGGTGGGTGGCTAATGGAGCCATCCCCCCAACATATGACTAATTTACTTTGACCAGGACGGGATTGAATGGTGTCTGGCGAACGGGGTGTGTGGGATTCTGGGTTCAATTGGGGTATCGGTCCAGACAGACAGTGGGTGGTAAACAACCAGACATCGAGCGAGACTCTTTGTGCTTTGCTGTGGAAAATTGAAAAAAAAAACAAACAAACATATACGAGTATATATACTGTTTTCTGAACGCTTTCTGGGCGCTTTATTTGTTAAGATTTAACTGTGCATATAGGAACGTACCGCGTAGATAGACTATACCAGACCTGGACTGGTGACTTGCTGTGTTAATGTGTATACGTAACTTTATGGAATTTAACATACTATACTTACATACATGTCTATTAAGTGTGTATTAAGCTTTTGTTGAGCTGCCAGCGAATTTGAGCTTGTTTTGTGTGCGTGATGTGGGCGGAGGTAATGGGCCGGTTTTGAATTTGTTCAATGCTCTTTTATTCAACTTGCTGTTGTTCAGGAAGATTTCCTGCAGAATTTTCAGTTTTGTCCGAAATGAAGGCAAACTACCATTCTTTACAGTCATTTTTACATTCTGAAGAGAGGTGGGTGTCCAAGCATCCCTTATGTTTAAAAATCAGTTTGTCATAAATATAGGCTTTTTTAGATAAAATCATGTGACATCCACTAAGGGTGATGTTGAATATTTCCCAATCCTGAGACGTGCTATTCAAAAAAGTCACTCTTTCCACACTTACAAACACGTTCTATGATGGATAATGTTCCCATATTCTAATCCTGCAAGCATATAAGTACTTGTTTTAAGAAACTCTCCATTGATTATCAACATTTCCTTAAGATTCTCATATTCAAACACACCCAGGGCTTTAAAGTGTACGCATTAAGAAAATTTCAAAAACTTGCTTCTATTCGCAACTTCCACTTAAACACAAAACAGGGCGAACAATCGATTAAAAATAAATATTGCGAAATTTGTGCAGCCTAATAGACATAAAATATTTTTTATATATATCCGAGAACCCTACTCTAGCTAGATTCATAAACAATTAGATTGAATTTAAAATAAATAAAATACAAAACTTGACTGAAAATAAAATTTTTGTAAAATGTGTTTTCTCTTGTGTGACAAACAAACAAATAAATAAACTCGAAGTAATTTAACAAAACAGGCAACAAATTCTATATACATACGATGATAGTGTTGTAATTTTTTATAAATGTTTATACATAAAAAAATAGTATATGTAATATTTTATTTATGAATATATACACAATGTAAGTGAGAGTTATTAAAGGAATAAGTTCTTAGATAGCGAGTGGCGTGTCAGTTAGTTATACGAGTTGTACTTAACTTAAGTTTAATTTAACCTGAGGATAAAATAAAACGTGTTATACTTAAACATACTTATACATATAAATTCTATGAATATTGTTTAGAGCGAAGGCTAACGGAAAAAAATAAATATTTATTTGAGAACAAATATACAGTAATAAATATGAAATATATATACATTACATATATATACATTTAAGTACGTATAAAAATTGCAGAATTTACAAAAACAAAAGTGAACATATATATACAATTTGTAAATAACTTAATGAAAATAAAAAATGAGTAAAATTGAGTAAATTGTTTGTATTTATCTTCAGATTTAAATGTTTGTTTACATCAATCGTTGAAATTTGGTACTTTTGCGTGAAGTGAAATTTGGGTACACTATTCCTGTGGCTGACTTAAACGTACATTCTTTCATATGTTTAAAATAAAGAAATCTGCTCAAGTTGAAGAATAGGTTAAAGTTAACAACAGTAATCAATTTTATACTCAACGCAGTCGTTTTGCTCGCCCAAAGTTGGACCTTCCGAAATTGGACCTCAGACGTTGTTGTGGTCAACGATTAATTACCGTGAATTGTTCTTTTAACAAATAATTCAAATTTTTAGTGCACTTTCACCTTTATGTGCTTTATTTTACATAACAAATCGAACCCCACGACAACGCACCCTTTATCAATCAGTCAATCAGATTTTTTTTATACATATTTGAGGTTCAGTTGACATTCTCTTTTGAAATACGGTAGATAAAAATAGTTGGCGGCAAAGACTGTACTCCCTTCACATCTTCTACTCTCATGTACCGATAAATCAAAAAATAGTAAATCGCGTTTTTGTTCAAATGTTTCAATGCAAATTGTTTTGAATATTCTGACTCAACCTGCTATTGGAAAACCCATATCTATCTATCTATGTCCACCGATCATGGACTGCGTCGGAAAAGTTAAAAGTGAAAGTTAAATAATTAATTGGAAGCTTAGCACACACTTTGATTTCTTGCATAAAATAAATAACGAAACCTTTCATGTTCGAGAAGTCGTAGTTCTTCAGTTTATTTTACTACAAAAATGTATAGCATCCTAGAAGGCTTCTATTGAAATACGAGCAAATATAACTACAATGTCTAGTATTTAAACTCGCCTACATAGTATGACAAATATACATATGGAAATAGAACGGACGGAGAAAAAGAACAAGTTGAGGCAATTTCCGATCTGTCAGATTTGAGAATGGGGGTGAATATAAATCTGCTGTTCGTAAGGTGTGAATCGAAACCCAAACAAAACACCTCAACAAAAACTTTTTTTTATTTTACGACAAAATTTTTTCGGACGGAGGTTTAGGTGCATGGTGTCAAGAACAATAAGCGTGTTTAATAGTATTGAGTTGCCATAGTCATCGTCATAGTCATGAGTGGCCCAGAAGGGACCTGCAGTTTTCTGCCGTCTCAAAAGTGCGAGATTTGAGAAGCTTTTCATAGGCAATTAGCGTCTGTTGATACATATGTACGTACATTGCTTTCGGCAATTTAAAATGTATGGACAACACAGCTCTCGCTTGAAGATATTTCCGGTCCGAA
This sequence comes from Eristalinus sepulchralis, assembly GCA_944738645.1. Lineage (NCBI taxonomy): Eukaryota > Metazoa > Arthropoda > Insecta > Diptera > Syrphidae > Eristalinus > Eristalinus sepulchralis. The sequence goes on along the minus strand of OX122885.1, from coordinate 29,028,426 downwards.
TCCCTGGGACAATGCAACAGAATTCACCCAAGACTGAAATAGCGCTCTCAAACAGAGGATCAGTGCGACTAACCTAGTGTGCCCAACTGGATGCAGCTGGCAAAAGAACGTACCTTTTGGAGAGGCGTATTGGTTAGGACAATCGAGAGATGTATTTGTAAACAAGTAATATTATAAAGAATTTATTGGATAAATTTAAACCGCAAAACACAGGTGTGTGCGTTTCTTTTATTCTGAAAAGCAGGATAAGTGCTAAGTAGAAATGTGTGTTTTTAACCGCTGTTTGCCTCCACAGTTAAAGTGCTACACCGGGAATCGAACCTGGACCTTCAGTGTATGGGTCAACCCTCTTACCCACTACTCCACGGCGACCACAACTGAGTGCTGATATATTTATATCTGTTTGAAGTTTAAGGGCCGGTAAAAAAATATTTTCAAATGAAAAAAGCAACAAGATTATATCATTCAATAAGTCCCTTGAATTCCACTTTGTCATAACCACGGTTAAGATATTGTATTTATAGAAAAGTAAAATAAGACAAATCAAAAGGCAAAATAAAGCGTTTGATTACATTAGCATTGGCAATAGCTTTTTGAAAAAATTTACAAGCACCTTTCTACTGCAGCTGAGACAAACGCAAATGTAGCAGATTTAAAGCTTTTAATATTATTAAAATCACTTTTTTTGAATTGAAATTCCAAAAATTCAAATTGCCGCTGAATATAAAATTTGTCTGCTCATCATTGCAATATTTGTATTGAAAATGGCAATGAAATTCTTCACACCCTTGAGAACAAAATTCGAATAATAAAAAAAAATTAATCAAATCAATCCCAGTACCACTTGTAATTAATAAACATCCGACGCGATTCCGTTGTGTTTAATTAAATTAAATTAATTTCAATTGAACTTGTATTAAAAACAGACATGTTGAGTTTGATTAAAATTCCGCTAGCTGGACATACACGATTCTGTAACCGGCTGTCCGATGTGTCTACACGTGTATAAATATGTGTGTGTGCCTGTATTCCTGTACAATGAAAACCCACATGAAATGAAACTAACCCCAATTGCTTTTTATATAGAACACTTTTTTGGTGTAAAAAAAAATTATCTTGAAACTGATTTCAGCAAATCGAATCGACATGAATGTGGATTGTTTTGTGTTGTACGTGCAAAAGGATCAATATAACGGCGAGGGTTAATAAACAAAAAATAATGTTATAATTACTGTCATTAACGTCGTATCAAAAATGCCAGACAAAAATAGGTGGCGGATGTTGACTGTGGAGACAAAAAGTGGTTAAAACACACATTACAACAATTTAGCACTTATCCTGCGAAAAACACACACCCGTGCAGTTTTTGAGTTAAAAATTTCTTTATTCTTTTACTTGTTTGCCAATACAGTTTAAAAGGTAAATTGTTTTGCCAGCTGCCTCCAGTTGGACACAGTTGGTTAGTCAAAGTCAACCTCTATTTGAGTTTCAATCTTGGGTGACCTCCGTTGTATTTGCCCAAGGGTTCGGACCCGAAATATCTTCAAACAAGAGCTGTGGTGTTTCGACGACGTTTTCGTTGGTCTTTTCCAATATACATACACATGTACCCATAGACGCTGGAACTGCATGTCACCTCTAGACTTCGTCATTGAATCTTCTCCACCAACTGACGTCAATGCAAAAGAGACCATAAAAACAGAGCAGAACGGGGTTGATCAAGTTGTTCAAAAAAGATATCATGGCTTTTCAAGCGAATGTTCTATTTCTTAATTTCTTTTTATTTCTTATTTTCTACTTCTTTTTAAGCCTTTACCTCGGTACTGATGTTGTTGTCCTTTGAATCGAGGAAAACGAAGCCCTTGACAACTTTATGAATGTTGTCGGCCTTACTTGAGCATACTTTGTTCACTTGAATAACAGATCTGCCCGTCTCCCTTAATTCAGGAACTTTTGAATACCTTCTAGAATTTTTTTTTTTGATATTAACGGATCGAACTGATCCGCCTTTTGGACCTTTAGGAATCAAAAGAACGGGGTGTGAGGATGTTGACAGCCTACTTCCCTCCGGCCGTAAGTAAGGAATGTGTAAAAGAACAAAACTAACATATGATACTAGCCAAAATAGGTTCCGACATACCAGATTAAGCAGTTTAAACCGTATGAATGAAACAGAAATATACAGAAATTGTGTGTTTAATTACTGCAATATTTCGATGCGCTATTCAGAACTCACTTGCTTTGAGCTCACTGTTTTCGAAAATTCAATTCATCTGAACAAGCCGCAGATGCCTCTGTGTACTTCTGGCAGAGAACAACACCCACAAGCAAACATAAAATTAATTTTTTTCCACCGATTTGCACTCAACGTGCTGATGGTACAGAGTTCATTTCCGCTTCACATGACACTCGAAAATAACACCGTCACAATTGAAAGGAATTCATGTAATTTGTTTGCCATTATAGCCTCGCGTTCGAGGTCAATGGTGACAAATTTTTTTTCCGATGCAACCCGTAATGGATGTCATGATCCCGTGGCTAAAAGTGATTATTTCACGTTTTTTCTGCGTATGCTGGATATGTATTTTGGAATTTTCAAGCATGGACTTTGGTGATTTTCACAAACCCTGCCGAAGCGGAAACAATGATGGCGGAATAATTGGCCACCAAATTAACAGAATCCCGATCAGATTGCGGATTTAATTGCCGCAACCAATGGCGGTCGGAATCGCCTCCTCGTTAGTGATAACTGCGGACAAATGATTTTAATTTCAGCAAATAAATGGAAGTCAGCGAAATTGATTTTTCCCATTAAAACTGAAGCATCACGCTTTTGGGGATGCTTGCTTGGTGATGAAAAGCCTCAAACACGAACACCACTCGGGTGGACACAAACAATTGGCATGTCATGCAAATAGATGAACAAAAATGGTCACGTAATGAGATGCAGAATGCGGACGTGAAGAACAAATGGGCAGAAAGGTTTTGACCTTGTATTACCACGAAAAGAAAATAATTTTAAAAATATCATTTCTACCTCTGTACCTCGTCTTAATTGATAGAAAGCGTTAAGAGACAAATGCTGAAAACCAACCTAGACGATTGAAAATCTTTCGTTGCTACACCGTCCGCTCCAGATGTAGGGAAACAATATTTCCTTGTCTCTGACCTCCTCTCTAAACACGCATAAATAATTTTATTCCAGTCCCTCAGCGCTGCATTTTCTTCTGGCAATGCTGTAGCTTCCGTGAAAGGTGAAATCTTAGGCCGCTTTTTGTTAGAAATTATGAGAACTGTTTTCTTTCTTAAAAAGTCAGTCACTAATCAGAGTGGTGATCCATGGAGAGTCCGAGCCTGAGAGATGACTTCCTTTCATTGTTGACGGTCCTGGGAACGCTGCATTCAGTCCTCAAAACCAAGCGGTCTTGCGGCCGACTTGGACTTTGGTCTTTGTCTCCTCGGATTGAAAGAGCATCTATGCTAAAGCATTGGTGTTCATAAGCAAGATGAGGCCCAGCCAGTGCAGTCGACAAGTTTTTGTCTCCGGACTATATACGCATCTTGGTGCAACTCGCAGTGTTCGCAGTCATGTCTTTTCTTCTATACACCTTCAGTGCATTTTTTTTTCCTTGAAATCATCAAAAATCAATTCTACAGTTGTGAGCTTTCACCTTTACGTCTTTCTACGTCTTCAAAATTTCCTTAGCTTTGCATTGTCATGGTTAATGCTTAAATTTGAAAAAATCTTCAGTTTGAACCTCAGCACTAAGCTTGCAAAGGCACCCGTCAAGGTCTATTGCACTATTTGGAACATATGTTTACAAATTCAGTTTGAAGTTGTGTTTCTAGTGAATCCGAATGCGTAAGATCAGTTAGATACATATTCAGATTAAAGTCTTTTACTGCAAGCAAAGATATACAGTGAGCGCCAAAAGAGAGTGTAGACTTGTGCAGTAACACATTTGTATAGTGTTAAAGGCCTTGAAAAGCTCATTGTTAACAAATAAATGTCTATGGAAAGATGAAAAAAGTTAGCTGAACATTGCACAAAAAACCGTTCGCAACCATTTGAGTAAGAATTCGATATTTGGGGGCCGTACCAATTAACACAGAAGAATCTCATAGATCGAATTTCTATCTGAAGCGCAAAATCGATCCATTTACAAGCGCATACTAACCGGTATTAACAAATAAAGATTATGAATGAATAAGTGAAGTGCTCGTGGTCGAATGGCAATCAGCTGGCACAAACGGTGTGCAGGCCAGGATTGAATGTCAGGAGATTTCGTTCTGTTTTTGTTGGGATTAGTTTGGAATTGTTTACTGCGAGCTACTCCAAAAGGGACAAACTCTTAGTTATGCCGTATACTCGTAACAATTAGACCATCTGAAGGAGGCAATCGCGCAGAAGCAGAAGCGGCCAGCATTGGACAATCATTAGGAGTCGATAGCGAAAATCGGTGGCCACAATTTTTTTTTATCATAGTGAGAGGTATAGTGAAATTGTCTCCAAAATGGAGGTAGTTATCGAAAAAAAGTGTCCATATATGATTTTAGATGATTCTATAGGCACTAAAGAAAGCCTTAAATTTCACACAAAAATAATTGATTTTTTTTACCACAACTGAAACGTGTCAATCGACAGATTCTTTGGAATTAACATGTTGAGAGGCAGTCTGTCTGTTTAAAACGAATCCTTACGAACCGCCGTGACTTGGTGAACAATAATTTTATTTTCAACTCCTAGTTGAAACGCGCACTCAGAAAAACTTTGCGTCAGAACTATCGTGCTTAATACATTCTGTGTGGACAAGGACATAATTCGAGTGTATGTGGATACGCAGGTGTAATGTGACGGTCAGGATGATGTTATTTGACGAATAAGAAAAATAAAGGCTGCGTTTTCTGCCCAGCGGCGAACACATATTGACCTTTGTATACAAAATACTACGTAATGCAGTTTGCACACTGGACTTTATGGACATGGACAGCACTTTTGTAAGTTCGACGTTTATGAAAACGTTCTACATATTGTCTGCATTGATTGTACCGAATGTGAGAAACGAAACGATTTGTTACTGTAACTCGCCCTAACCTATATTTTGTTAGTAATAGTAAATATGTTAACGAATAAGCAAAATAATAAATATTTCAAACCTGTTTTTACTTATTTTCTACATCTTTCCAAAATAACTCATTCAGTTGAGGGCCGCCGTAATATTTAACTAAAACGCATTTCTTTGCTTTTATTTATTTTTTATAATATTTAAATTCGGCTTACAAAAATGCAAAAATTTAAATAACAATTTAAAATACATACTTTTCCGTTTACAACATTAAGGCAAAATCGCAAAAGCGTGATTGCTTACATTTGGACTTTGGTATAGAATTTAGTTGTAACTGACACTTTATTCTCGAATTTAAGATAAACTGTTTTCTCGGTTTGCAAGACACATGCAAGTTCATGAAAACAAAATCCAAATGTCCAAACGTGTAATACATTATTGCGAATATTGATTTTTTGGTTGTCAGCTTTGTTTCACAAACACAACATCGAAAATTGCTTTCCTGCTCTTTTCAAAAACAAACATAAAAGGAACAAAACATAAGTAACTTTGTGGTCAACTTCGTCCACAACCCATTAACAACAGGTTTTGATGCATCGGGTTACACCACATAAAATGTGAGCGGAAAACAGTTATATTGTAAGCTTTTTATCTCAAGTGAGCATCTACGTTCCGGTTGAAAGGTTCTTTTGTAATAACATGAAGTGATATGTGTGCTTGACGTCTGAGAATTGTTAGAAGTACCGTTAATCTTTTCAGAAATTATTCCTCCACTCCACAAGTTCCGGTTCAAACATTGGAACGAATTAGTCTTCGAAAATGCACATGGGATGTCAGAAAACTACGGCGCACTAGAGACCTGTATATGTATGAGATAGTTACTCATGACGACAATACAGCGTTCAGTCGCAATAATCAAGAGATTAAGTAACTAAGCCTTCTTTCAGAAAACCAGGATGGCTCTATATAACACCTTGATAATTACCTTCGTGCTCTATGGCGCACAAAACTTTGACGTTTTTAAAAATGAATATTGATGCCCTTGTTTGTTTCGAGAGAAACGTTAATCGTGCAATTTTTAGATAGTACAGATACAATGCTTAAGATGGGCATGACATGTAGAGCGTATGGAATATGCATCTCCAGCCGGAAGAGTCTTCAAATTCGAGTCACTGAAACAACGTCACAGAGAAGGTCTGCTTCTCAGTGGAGAAGGAAACCAGATGGCGAGTGAACTTTTCAGCTAGAGAGACATGTCATTTGAGTTCCCAGGTTCACCCCGGTTTCTAGTGTCAACGAAAGTTGAAGGTGAAGTTACCGATCACGTATCGCACTTACTAAATGATAATCGAAAAAGATTTGAACAGCAGTTGAATACAGGTGAAAAAACATCTCCCAAAAGCAAATTTTTAACCATAAAAGGTTAATCAGACAATTCGGTGGATATTGAAAGCACTAATTCACTTTTAGCATGGATGAATGATTAACGGTATAAAAATGGTAAGGAAATCACCAAATTGCAAGCAAAATTGACTCAACAGGAAGGAACATGCAAGAGTCATATCATTTTACATGAGAAAACTTAACCCCATGCATCACCAGTAACGGTATAAAAATGGCGGCAGTTGGGATTTGAATGTCTTCGGTAGTTCATATTTTCAACAGATTAACATCTTCGCTCACTTTTTCCGGCAGAAGGCCCTGTCGAATCCCAGAGTCAGAGATGCTAAATTTGAATTTAATGAATTTCGACTGACAATTAATAATGGCTTTTAAATTTTTACAATAAAATCGTAATCGAAATTTTACGTGGCATAAACCAATAGAAAAAAATTTACCGTCAAAAAATATACTCACGTAAATACAGAGAAGTCTATAACGTATAGGCAGGCAATGTAGAATAAATTATTCTGCACAATTGTTTTCACTTACGAACTAAAAACATTTCGATTAGGACCAGCATTAGTTGCTACACAGTTCCAAAAATAAGTACAAAAATATGTTAGGACTTAGCATTTTAGACTGTTTGATATAAAGACTTGTTTTGACTTAATTTCCTCTCTATTTGATGTTTTTTCCGCAACGATAGAATTGCTTTGCATCCATGATGTAGTTACGTCCTCAGATAATACACAAGAAGTTCAGACTATACGTTGGATTCAACATGGCGACGTAAGCTAGCTTGGAGGGCGCTGCGATGCTTTCAATAACTACATTCTACAACTTAAATTTTAGAGTGAAGTCAATGAAAAGAAAAGAAAAGAAAACATACAATCTTTGCAAGTCATTGATGAGAAATGGAGACAAGCAAAATTTACGCACTACACAAACTTCAATGTGAGGAAAGTCCTATGGAAATGTCATAACTACTTAAAATGTACAAATGAGAACAAATACGTTTACGAAATTTGTTGGCGATTACGTTCGACCTGACTGACTGGCACTTGGTTTCGTTGGTGTTGTCTGCTCTGCTGTTTTCCACGATAACAATTCGTTGAGTAGTGTCTCCATATAGGGATTGGGCCCAAACTTTGCTGCCTGCGAACGAAAGTGTTTTAAGTGTGAAAGGATTTGATGCATGTGTATAAAGCAAAAGAATGGTAAAATAGTCAGAAGTTTTCCGAGATCTTATCTGGAACATAGGAGCGAAGGAAAAATACCCAACAAGTACAAAGGATCTCAGTATCGTTTATTTCATTTATGTAAAAGAAGACCAAGGGATCTCCTATGTTCTTATTTCTGGTTCCTTCAGTATCCCGTACAAAGAAACCTATTCTCTCAACTCTTACTGGATTCGATAGTTTGTTTCCTTCCTGAAATCGGCTACTTCGTTTGCACTATTAAAAGTAGTGCCCGGATAATTGGCTTTCTAACTGTTCTAAGGAGCGGGCAGGTTCCGATCTTTTCCATGTCCCTGTCACAGAAATTCCTAAAACTCATGAAATTGGCTGCCTTATTTCTTTGCATTATCTATCAGGCAATGTGTCGTAAGTATTTTAATGTACGCCAAGTTTCATAAGGTCTTTTGTACCGCTAGGCAGATGTTTGTCAATTATTGCTGTCTGCTTTCAATGGCTTCTCAAATACTTTTACTGCAGAATGCATACGTACCTCTTCACGAGCCTGTTTATCCAGCGTCTCCAGGATATCTGTGGTGTACTTGAAGCTACCCAGCTTCTCCAGTAAGCTTACACAATACTTTTTAACCTCAACATCTCGTGTCCGCTGCCTAAGGATGTCTGTAAGGAGTAAAAATTCGCAAAGTTGCAATGAAATTGTAATACGGTTTCCTTGCAACACTCACGCAACACTTGTTTGTCGCTCCCCTGATTTTGGACGGCATGAATGATTGGAAAACTAAACTTGCCCTCGGTGAGGTCTTCACAAAAGCTTTTGTTCTCCGAATACTGAAATACAACTGGTATCTCAGAAACAATCTCGATTAAGAAATCTTTTGCATTCATACCTCTTTCATACTCAGGTTGCAGTAATCGTCCCTGATTTGAAAGTACAACCCTAGAACTGCAGTTAGTCTCGAGAAGTCATCTTTGTTTTTACTGAACAGCTGCATAAGTCGTATGGCCAGCATAAACAGCCCACCAGTCTTTCGCACGGTCATCAATTTGTACTCCGATTCGGTGGGGCATGTAAAGTTGTCCCTCCAGTAGATTTCCATGCCCTGACCTCGATGCAATTCCAGCAGCTGTTCTGTGTACACTTTCGTTGCCTGCGGAGCAAGAACAGAAACTACGATCAATAAGAGATTCAAGAAGAAATCGATAATTCAACTCACCTCTGGATGACCCAGTAGCTGAACCTTTTCCAGGGCTAAAAATAATGCATAATTGGCCGCGTTAATGGTTGTCGCGACGCCGTAGATGGAATGTGCAACGGGGATTCCTCTGCGAAGAATCGAATTGTCTTCTATATCATCAATTCTGGAAGAGAATTGTGTTAGTACATACGAATGAGGAAACATCGATTGGATTAGAGTGTGCGAGATGACTTCAAGTTGTGTATGCGTGCAAGACGAGGAATGTCTGAAGTGATGGGTGCGTGAGTATGTACACAAACAGGGGAGACTCCGCTTAAGAGTCAGCATATGTCAGAATTACCGGCGTCAATAGATCAATTAGACAACAAAAGGGGAAATTGCGATGCAAGCTTGGTTTGGACGATTCATGTGAGGCGGGTTGAAAATGTCACACGAAGAGGAAACAATAAATGAAAACGAAACTACTTGAAGCAATGGAATGATTCTTAGAGTGGGAATTTAAGTGAAATGGCGGATGCGGAGATGAGTAATACAAGTGCATACAACAGTAAAACGAAGGCACTACGAATCAATTCTGGAAATTGAATTAATTGATACGAGAGACTGTGCGTCGAGTCTTCGCGCATTTGATGTCAACTACTTTGAGAGTTTCCATCTAATCGAAGTTAATTACTGTGAAGTCAGAGTTTGAAGATGTTAACCAAAGTGCGTTGGTATTTATCGACTGAAGAGCGTTGGCATCCGGAGCGGCGTATGAGAGCTGGACAACATCATTGCTCTTAATTAATATTGAGGAAATGTTTGTTTAGAGCAGAGGATGATTAGTCTCGGGTTTTACTAGGCAAATGGGCATCACAATTGAATTATGAATCACGCAATGCAGCTATAATTTTGAGGAAAACAATTATTTTCTAGCATTCAATTGTTTTCTGTCGCATTCAGTTCCTAGCTTACGTGAATGACAAGGGGGTAGAAATAGAAGCGGCTAAAATATGTTAAGGTAAAAAACGCTCCCACTCGAAATATCAACAATGTTTTATATAAGATCTAGTTCACCCTCTGTCCTGCTTCATAGCACAGAAGGGGCGGTAAGTTTTCAAAAACCGATGAGGGAACCCTTGGTTTTATTGCGAGAAAAGAGAAAAGCAAATTCGGTAATATTTGCACTGACTGTGTCTGGGCGAGAACACTCAACGAAACAACGGTTAAACTGGGTAGGCATGAACAACGCTTCGGCCTGAAATATTTTTTTGTATCTGAACAATTTGAACAACATAAAAAAGAGGCTTTCGAATTGAGAACCTCGAATAGAGGACCTCGAACAAGAAACAATGAACAAAGGACGTCATGCAAATTGATGGCGCTACTACAATGCACATGAGACCATGACGTAACCTCTTTAACTGCCACTGTGCATATTATTGTTCCCATACGACTGAAAGTGATCTACAGTTGAATGCCTACTCCAAACGACCAAAAATGCTTTCATGCAATAAGTTCTCTCCGTGGGGGTCAGGAAGGTGAAACCAAGAACAAATTCATGATTCAAACCTTAACCTCCAGCATAAGAGTCGACGCACTTACTAATTACGCCTCCGCGGCCTCAATGAATTATCGAATTTGAGACGAACTTAATGCACAGGGAAAAAATTAATAAATAAGGGGACAAGCATCTGGTGGAAATGTGTAACACATTGTACAGCATGAGTAACACCTAATGAGACTCGCTTAAGAACTAAGAGCTCAACTGGAAACCACAAAACCTGACGTTGTTTCCTGCTGCTGTTTTGAACAAAAATACCAATTTAGCAGATGTGAATAATAAACTGAAACAAACGCCGTTCTTGTAAACGACAACGATGACAAAGATGTGAGGGAAGGGCCACAAAATTGACGTGTGCACTTTGACTCTATAAAAAGGAATGAACGATGAAATGTGTAGATGTGGCAAGTTGATGTGGCTCTCCACTTTAGCCCCTTTCACGAGGCTGCCATTTAAAGAAAAAAAAAGAGCAGATTACAAGCACATACTTTTTCGCAAAGCCCGCTCACCTTCCGAAACAGTTAAAGCAATTAAACTCCAGTCAACAATGAACTGCGCGACCAAGCCGAACGTCACACAAAAAATGATTCACTCTAGAACCGTACAAAATGTTTCAATTTCAAACACAATTCTGTCTTGTGTTCCACTTTTTATGCAATCTCGGCTTTATATTGTTTTTCAAGGCCAAAGTTCACGGGGTCGGAGAGAAATGACTAATTGGAAATCAGCTTCCAACGCACATAGATGTGGTTTACGAGTGCAAATCTGTGTGACCCGCTTCCCGCTTTAAACTGTATTTTGTTATGCTTGTGTATATACTCATCAATTAATTGTTTTTAATTGCACTTTGAAGTGAAACCTGCTTCACTCGGAAATGAGTTGATGTCCGTTAAAAACGTGCGATGGCGCTTTGCGTTATCCGATGTATAATGATCTTGATAGCCGCGTGTTAACGCACATGCCACTTAACCGATAATCAGCGGTTAACCATCCGACAAAACGGAAGCAAACACACGATGTGATCAGCGAATGAGGTGGCTGTGAGGGAGCCGTAAAACAATCTAAATTTAGATCAGATAAAACTGCATGCACAGATTTATCGAAACGCTTAACGAATGTTTACATCTTTTGACCTGAGGCAGACGAAAAACAGTCCAATGACTGAGATAAAAACAAACTAAACCGAAAGAATTAATAAACAATTTAACTGCCAGCAATGTGTTTGTGTTTTGAAAATTTTTACATTTCTGTTGGCTTTTAGCTCTAGAGTGTGCAACACCAGAAGGTTGGAGAGCACAATAAACTGATTGAATAGCGACTTCAATTGTGTTTCATAAATGAGAAAGAATTGCCCTTCAATAGACCAAAATCAATGACCAAAAATGAATGGATTGATGATGGTCACGCATACAAGATGCAATACACGTTCTGGGTCTTTAAATGCTTGCAGCACACTGTCTGTGCCGACTGACAGATTGACAATCGACCAAATTTTCTATCTAAAACAAATTCTGGAAAGAAACAACGAGTCGAGACTAATTCTACCATGCCATAGGTTTGAGCTCTACTAGGTAATGGCCGAATAAGGGGAAACTGGAAAACTTACACAGGCGGTATAATTCGGAAACAGTTTCTCTGCACCATTTCAAAAATGCATCGTGTTTCGGCAAAGAGAACATTGTAGTATGGCTTCTTTAACTGGAATGAATAGTACGTCGGGTAGTTGCACTTCAACGAATCCATTCAGTTTTTGCGTTACATAAACGACATCGATATCGTCTGTTGTCCAGAACAAAACGTCACTACTCGCAAGAGTCACTTTAAAATGATTAAGGAGTCACTTCAGAGTAATCAATAAACCCTAGTGGCGATTTGCTGCTCATTCGACTTGGTAAAAATTCATAATCCTAATCAGTATTGCTATGTAAAACAGAGTGTTGAACGGTTAGTAGGAAACGTCAGATTTCGGATACATTGAGGAGAAAAATTATCCACCGAGTTTTCGCTCTCGTACACCAAGAGTCAGAATCGAAGAATGGAGAATGTACTAGTGTTAGCAAAATGTAGATTTCGTACATGACGACTGCAGTGACTCGGCCACATCGAAGGAATGGACGCTCCTACGAAGAGGTTCCAGAAGAAAAGAAACATGGAATTTCTGTTTCGCGGATACAGAGTGCTTGATCTAAATAACTAGATACAGCGTGTTTGTGATCATACGGTACAAAAGACTACAATGTCTCAGAGAGATACTCTTCAACGATCGGGAGCGCATAAAATGAAAAAAATTTTGCGCCGTTGGCAGGTGCAAAAGGCTCTACACCATTCACACAGATTCTAAGGAAAGCAAAAGGTGTCTAATAGAATATGTATGTTTTGGCCAGCCATCTTGTGTCGGGATGGGCGTCAATCAATAAGCGTTCCGGATTCTATTGAAACTCAATCGAAAGGCTTTGGAATAAGCTTGACTGTAAAACTTGAATCAAAACTGCCTACTGAAGGGGCCAAAATAAGCGACGGGGCATAACCATGCCAAATATTAAAACGTTAAAGATTATTGTATACGCTTTCGAACAAAATGAATTCCCACAACTTATCTCAAATCCAAAAAGTTGGAGAATCACTTATGTCCATCTGTTCATGCACGTCATCTAATAGGTTCGTTTGCATGCTACCTATTTGCTGCTAATGCACCAGAAGACGTTGCCATCCTTATTGATTACGGATTAAATTTAGAATATTTCTCTGTCGTATGCTTCTACCAGCAAGGACCATAAAATGAAAAGATACAAAAATTGGATCCTAGATGGACAGATATCCGGCCAGATTGGATTGGTCGCACGCAATCGCATGCAGCATCTTATCCATATGCAAGCTTTACGAGTGTGGTAACCTTTATTGATAACGATATCGATACCGAAGTTGAACAAAGCTGCTGGAGCCGACTATCCAACTGGAGATGATCCGGTTGCGCGCATGATGCAATATGATCGGAGGAAAGTTTCACAAAACGGCGGATTCTGGAAAATAAGAACAAATCGTCACCCACCATCCAGTTGTCGATTTAAGGACCGCATACGACAGCATGCAGTGCCTTGTTTAGTTTTGCCTTTCAAATTTCCTATTAAATTCGTCAAATTGTGTAGGTTGACGATGAGCAACTCTAGCTGCTGGGTCTATGTCGATAACGAAATCACCTTTAATGTCAAAAAAAAAATTAGAGGCAGGCAAAGCTTTGTCATGTGAAGATCGTGCGAAACTCACAAGGCTCGATATTCCAAAAGTCTGTTCAGCTACTGGTTGAAGGATGACATTGACGTGATTGAACGAACACAGCAAGCTTTCAATGAGACGTTTCCTGATGAAATGAAATGGTTAGAATGGTTCTAGCAGTATCCAAGGGAAAAACAAAGCTCATGCTGGCATCGAGGAAAGACCCACAACATCGCCAGCAAAAACTTTGAGTTACACAAGGACTTCACCTCCATCGACTTCGCTGTTAATAAGGAAAACAACATTACTACCAAAATCGATCACAAAACGACTCTTGCCAACCGTTGTTCTTTTAGGTTTAAGATGCAATTGACAACACAAATCGCTCTCTCTCTCTCTCTCGAAAAGAGACCTGGACTGGACTTAAAGGACTTCATCTGCCATACAGACGTTCTCTGGAATATTGGAGATCCCAGCACAGGTAGATTTGAATCTATCTGGATTTCTCAAAGATAGTCGACAACCGATCCTAAATTTAAGTAGCATAAAAAACAAAGATATGATGATCGCTGTTGTTTCAAGGCTCGCCGCATCTGTGCTGCAGCGTCAACCAAAGGGAATTGGAAGATGTCATGGCAGTGCTTCGCTGATTACCATGAATTGTAAAGTATGTTCCTACACTACGACGCTATGGTATAACTGTGGCACAGTCGTTTGGTTACGAGACATGAGTCACTCAATCATCATCTGCGATAAGACACTTGAATTTTATGTGAAGAGTGCAAGGCAATGACAATATGATCGTCAGTTCCATTCAAACATGCCCGAAACCGTAGGTATCTAAATTACAAAAAAGTGTCTTTGAGAAATTTATAATAATTTATCATTACAGAGGAATCTAAGACCATGGGTGAAAAGTTAATCGAATGTGTAATGAATTTCTTCGTCAACATTAATATTCAAGTAATCTCGTCACCGCAGTAAGAAATTCCGTCCCTGAACCCATAGAAATTAATTCACAACCACCCACCAAAAACAAAAATTCCATAGATGACAAACAATGCGGAGTTTGAATGCTCAAATTTGAACTTGAAATGCAGATAATTTATTCAAAATCACTGGTCTTCGTCGAAAAGTCGATCATGCACATGAATACGTTTAGTTGCTCTAGTCCCTCTCACCTCTGCCATCAGCGGCCTTGTGCCCCATTCAACGCACGAAAACTACTTTTTTTTAATAAATCTTCTATCTTAACTTTGGAATAAACAATTAACACTGGAAAATACGCGCTCTCTACAATTTAATTCGTAGCCAGCAACCCACCAACTGTGCGCTTTTCGTAAACGTAATTTTGTAAACAAAATCCAAATCCATCATCGGTCGCACTGGTTTGAACGACTTCGCACTTGGCGGCCAAAATTGTGTAAAAACAAATTGAAGCAAAACTACGTCATGCATAATTTTCTTAAATGAAAATAGCACTAATCTCGATCCGCTTGCAAACAACAACAACGACAAACATTTCAGTTACTTACAGTAAACTGGAATTGTGCAGCATCTGGACAATTTCACCGATCAAATGCAGTTTTTCCATAGGAATGTTGAGCCAATGATTGAAGGCACGAGCCAGTTTGGAGCGAATTTGTTTGCCAGGGATTTGTTGAATATACACAAAGGGTTGCAGGAGAATCTGTGCCAATGAATTACACGATGAGTCAATTGAAAGGTTTTCTCTGTGGCACAAGAAACTTACCTCATCTTGTTCCTTTTGAGTGGACTTGTCCTTTGATTTGTCAAGAATCTCATTTAGTTCCTCCATGGCAACTGATTGTTTCTTGTATTGTCTTTAATGGAACAAAGTGTCTGAATAGGAAACTATTTGTAGTAAAAGGCGACTTATCCCAGTCAACGGTTGGCCGGAAAATGAAAAGCAATCTTATCCACTAAACTCCGAGCCACGGTCAATTTCGAAGTGTTGAAGTGTCAAGAACCCACATAAGTATAGCAAATGTCACTTAAGTGTAAACAAACAGTTTTTGAGCCAATGGAAATTTTAATTAAACCCTAAAAATTGTTATGTACTAGATTATTTGAGTTGAGCAATTGTCAATATTTTCTTGAATAATATTATTTGTTTTGTATGGAGGAGCAGGAAATTTAATTTTAATGACTTCTAGGAATAAGAAAACTACAAGAAAATAATGGAATTAATTCTAAGTGTCCTTTATAAGGAAATCATCACAGAAATACTTAACTCGATTATATCCATTGGGGAAGCACTATTAGTAGATTTATAATGTATCATGTCATCCTAGTGCAGAAATTTACACAAATGGTTTTCGTTCATACTGTACTACAATCTAACCCCATTTGTTTTGCTGTCATTAAACGACGTGTCAATTTCTATATGTCATTCACTATTGAATGCATTCAAGTTGTATAAATCTCTTATTAATTTGCTCAAAATATTGAAAGGAAATCAGTAAATAATGGCAGCGGCAATGCCAATTCGTACAAACTGGTCACCAGAAAAGAAGCACACTGACATTGAGCGGTTAGTCGAACTTTTCATTTGTCGCAAAAATCGTTTTTTAAGGAAATATTTCCAGATGGGTTTGTGTCTATCCAGCATACATCAATAGCAAAAAATCTCGTCAGGAAGGTCGGCGACTTCCCAAGGACTTGTGTGTTGAGAATCCAACGTATATGGAAATTCGAGATGTTCTGTCGGTGGCGAATTTAAGCATTGCAGTTGAGAACAAACAATACTCCCGAGAGAAGAGCAGGGAACTCCATTATCGTGGTCGTATACGCATTCAAATGCGAAACAATGATGGAACACCGTGCAACCCGGATCTACCGACCAGGGATAGTCTCTTGCACTTTATCGCAGGAAAAATTCCGCAGCTCAAGTCACGCCAGAACAAAACATCAGACTCGTTCCAAGCGGCCGCTACACCAGCCCCAGTCCAAGCTCATCACTCTGGCGGTGGTGGCGGCGGACACAAAAAGGGAAAAGGCAAACGACGATAGATTACAAATTGGACAAGGTTTTATTAATTTTTCTATTGATTATAAATAAATATGTAAAAATAAATAAAAAAGAAAACGAAACCCTCTGAGGGCTTTCCACAAGCAATGATTTAATCTTGACGGTCGTCGAGATCGTTGTGGTCCCCGAATGTTTGCAGAATTCTTCCACGGAGCTTGTTCAGCAATGTTCTTCCCCCGGTCTTGGTGGCGTTTGAATCGCTCTCGTCAGACGTTGGAAACAATATGTTCTCAGCTCTGCTGCGGAGATTGGATATTGCTCCACGAATTTTTTTCGCAGTCTCATCCAGCTCGATTCCCTTGAAGGTCTTGTTCTCGATCTTTTTCACAGTCTTTCGAATTTCTTTCGCAACACCATCAGGGTTAAGGGTGTTTTTGATTGTTTGACGGATCTTGGGTAACAACTCTTCTGCGTCAGCTACGATACCTATGTTTTTAGCTTGCTTCTTAACCTTTGGTTTTGCTTTTTCTTTCTCAGATTTGGTGTCTTTTTTGCTGAGAGATCTTCCAGGAATTGGAGCGGGCTTCACAAAAGTGTTGGAGAAATCGGTGAACCAAGATTCGGTGTCTACAGCTCGTCTTCCACGAAATAACTGGTGCCTTGGTTCATCTTCCGGCTTTGCGCAATATCCATTGGGATCAAGGGCAGTCGCAACTTCTGGCTTGTATATCACGATAGTGCTGCGCTTGCTGCGGCCGGTGTCAGCCTTGTCACATTCTTGAGGATTTTGCTCGAATTGAAGAGCATTTTTCAAGAATCTATTACGACTTGGTCCCTGAATGAGGATTTCAAAGGCAATCTTCTTCTTTTTGGCACTCGTCTGAATGGAGCCAATGCACTCAGTGTCGTCGTTTTTCTCCTCGTTGCATTCGCAGATGCACTCTTCGCCACAGTAGAATCCGATACAGCCGCAACTTCCGCAAAATGCTTTGCACTCCCGCATCTTATTCACTTCGTTTTCGTCCACCGGACTGGAGTGTACTGGCAATGAAATTGCCAACACCGCGATAGTTATCGAGAGAAAGCAGATGATGTGATGTGTTTTAGACATGTTTTCGATTTGATAACGTTGGAGGAGAGCCGTTCACCATTTATATTCATCGAATGCGACACTTTCGTCATTGACAGAAAAAACTAAGAATTGCCGAATTAAAGACGCTTAGATGTAAAGTGCTGGCTCATGCGATTCACAACGGTAGTTGTGGAAGGTCTACAAGGCTGACTTTGACTCAAATTCTTAAACGAGGGTGCAGAGTGCTGATGCAAGCACAACAACCGATTGTGTACTTTGTATGTATGCAAGTAAACCAGAGCATAGCAGAGTGGAGTTTCGTTCTTTGGAGGGCATTATGCAAGGCTGAAATGGAGAAGAGGGTCATGGCAGTTCTTAGACTCTTAACATTGTTTTCATTATTTTGATGAATTCTTGGCTTTGTTTTCCCAGCTGAATTGGGCATTTAAATTAAAGTCTTATTTGAAATTTTCTCAGGACCACGAAGAAGTAGACATACTTTTTCTAGGAAACTATTCTAAGCCAAGTATCTAGTTAAAGATTCAATTTAAAGTTTGGCCATATTAAAGTGTTCTTCTCCAATGCTTAAGCGCTGCAAATTCGTACTTTTGGAGGGTTTTTATTAATTTGACACATTTAGAAAAGGTAAACAAATAACGAAATTATACATTTGAATTTGCTTATAGTTTTTTCATTCACACGGTATTTAGCAACTAAAAGTATATCATACTTTTTAATGACAAAAATTACCAAAAGGATGACATACTTTTAGTTTCTAATGTAGTGTTCAATTGTTTGAAAACAAACCGCACAGCTTTTGGATTTGCTCCCATGTTCCTTAAAAATCTGCAAGTTCTACGAAGGGGGAGCATACGGATTGTTTTACAATAAGGATTAAGCCTTCTTGAAATCTCATTGTATTGTTGAAAATCTTTGAGAAGGACAACATATAATATCTTTTCGTAAAATAAATGCATCATATATACTTATCTGTAAACAAGATGAAAATAAGCGGTTAAAAAATGTGATTGAGTGTGAGCCCTTGTATCTGATCATAAGCATTCACTCACAGGTGTCTCATCCTGACAAAAGCTTTTCATAAATCACAAAAAAAATCAGCAGACGACAATCAATACGTTAGTTAGATCACTAATATTTCCTACCAAAGCCACCCAAAAACTGTTCTTTTAAGTGAAATAATTGCAGTTTCTCGCAGAGGACAGAGTAAGCTATTTACCATTTATACCATTAGGTCCGTTGTCGTATAAGCCCTGAGTGGTTTCCTTATGTTAGGGACAGAGATGAATGAGGAATTAGTCCCTGGTTAGAGAATAGAAATAAAATACTGCAAGTGACCAATAAGGCAAACAGATGTGAATGAGGAGTACTACTGCCTAAAAGCGAGGAAATAAAAAACAAGTAGAGGATTAGACAAGAGACAAGATTCAAAGTCTGCCAGAGAAGGGTTAGGAAAAATATGTCCAACCAAATCTGGCCTGCCTGAGGAAATGAAAATTTATGAGTCTCTCACAATTGGTCTCTTCTGCCAGAAAATGTTTATTATTAGCGTACATGAACAAGATTTGGACAGACTTTCAGTTATTACGGAGTCTTTTTTTGAATACGCTAACATGCCTATGTATTGCTGAGTTTTTCAATTCCAAATTTTCTTAGTGGGTTTTCAACAGCTGTTTAGTCTGACAACAGCCGGTAGATATATTCCTACAAAAATAAGAAAAAACAATACAAAACAGTACAATTCTACTTCTGTCTGTTCCCGTATGCGAAAAATGTGGTTTTTATGTCAGGGAAGAGTAGCAGATGATGAATATGTGATAGCAATTGTAACAACCACTATAGTATTTATTGCATACATCTAGTGGTGAAAATTCTTTGTTCCTCCATTATAATTCACACTTACTTCGGTCAAATATCTGTACGAGACTATGTCTACCACCATTTTTGAGTTACTCTGGCTTCTCTTCAGTGTCGAATAAATCTTTCGCCTTTTACTAAAGATTTCCGTGGAGAGGAGCACTCTAATGAGTCTAAAATAGAATTTTTTGTTAGTGCCCGGCGAAAGCTGGGCCATAAGTTTTCACAAACCTTTAATTATTTTGTTTCTATTGAGTGGAATTTATGGTAGTTGTGTTTAATAGCGATGAACGTGTAGGTTGGTACCCAAACGGGCGCGTGGGAGTTTGCAATTTTCTTATAGGTGATAAATTCATTTTATGAATGAACATTTCCCTATTATCGAATGACTAGAGTGCAGAATGGATGTGTCACTCCCTTCTGAGGATTTGGCTTTGCTTGCGTTTAGTTTTTTCATGGATGGTTCTTGTTTTCTGGTTTTGTTCGATGAATTACTGGGAAGTACTTATCGTACATGTAACACAGTGATAAAGATAATTCGTAAACCTCTTTAATTCGAAGTACACAGTCCTATGAAAAAACCTCTTTAAGTCGAAGAAAACATATGTATGTAATTTGTCCTTCTCAGATCTTTCGGAATGGGTAAAAACATGTGTACGTAATATTGTATGAGAATAACCCTGTGCCTAGATAAATTATTAAAATACTTCTAGTACTAATGTCTCAATTCCGGTTTTCATTGGAGATGCCCAGGATATCAGCAGCAACTGTAAAAACATACGGGCTACGAGGGCTGTCTGATAAATAACCGACCTAACCATGATGCACGCGACTTTTTCAAAATTTTTTATTTATTTTTCTACATAGTCTCCTTGTAACTCCACACACTTCTCCCAGCGATGCTCCCATCTCTGCAACCCTTCCAAATAGTACTTGGCATCTTTGTCTGCAAAATACGAGTTCACGAAAGAGATTGCCTCCTCATTTGACTCATTTTTTTGGGGCCGGTTCCCCCTTTTCAATCCACTGTTTAGATTGGATTTTTGTTTCGGGCGTATAATGATGAATCCAAGTTTCGTCTACAGTTATCAATCGGCGCCAAAACTCGGTCTTATTGCCTCTAAACTGAGCCAACAGAGCGCTGGAAATGTTCATGCGCGCACGTTTGTGGTCTAGCGGAAGCAAAGGCGGCACCCAACGAGCGGACAGCTTTCTCATGCCCAAATCTTGGTTTAATATATGGCAAACACGTTCTTTTGACATCTTCATAATCTCAGCTATTTCTCTAACTTTAATCCGGCGGTCGTCTAGTACCAATTGATGAACTTTAGCGATGTTATCGTTAGTGGTTACAGTTTTTGGACGCCCAGGACGTTCATCATCTTCCAAGATCCTGCGACCACGTTTAAATTCAGTCACCATACACAGAGTCCAACCAAGAGCCTTTCAAAAATAAAAATTTAATTACAGCTCGATATTCAATTTTTTCCATTTTGGGGGAATCACCGAAATACACTCACAAAAACGACTGTCAACAGATAATGGTGCAAGATAAATTTCTGAAATTTTGGCGAGTAGCTATTATAATATGCACAATTTGAAGTAGAAACTTTTTTTTCACTTGTGCCCCTAGCTTCACGTTGAGGTCGGTTATTTATCAGACAGCCCTCGTACATCGAACAGCTTCCCTTGCTTCCTCTAAGATATTCTAGGGAATTAGTTTACAAGAAAAGCTTCAAACTTGTGCAGTGTGTATCTGTCGCCAGTTTTGTCAAAAATTGGAAACTTATAACCTCACATGTAGCCAATAGAGAATGTCCTTCCCTCGTATCGAACAGGCCTCCACAGCCCTTGGTTGGACTTCTGGTTTTCATCAGCAAGAAAACTGAACCAGGTAAGTTTTGAAATCATTTTCATTCTTGAAATCTTTACCATTTAAGGAGATGGTAGAAGGTCAGGACTATATGGTGGATGTGGCAAAACATCCCAATCAAGCTCCAATTTTTGCCGAGTAACCAAACACGTGTGTGGCCAAATTTGACACTGGTGTGTCCACCATAATCAGGACATAACTTTTGGTGAACTTGGAATGCGTTTTTTTCTTTCCGGAAATAAAAAGTCAACATATAACGAAAATGTTCGTTTTGATTTTCCATTTTTCCACAGACGCCAAGCAAAAGCTACACAACCGATAAAAAAAATTGTTTAACTAACAGTTGATGTACCAACTATCAAATAACAAAATGTGTTTGACATTTCGATTACGTTAGTGAACCTAAAAGTTCAACTAAAGCCATCTATGCGTTAAAATCCGAAATTACTTACTTGCCCACCTTGGGCTTGGGCGTCATCCGAAAACATGCGAAACAAAGTTTCAAAGTGGCCTTCTGGCTCTATTAAATATTGATCCTAACAGTGAACAGTCCCTTCCTTTACTTATTGTCGCAATAAAAAAAAATTCCTTTGAGAGACAACGACCATTGCCGAAAAGTTCCCGAAAAAATGTTTGCATTACACACTACAGTGACTGTAACAGCCGAAGATGAGCTACTTAAAGATCTACTTCTTCAGTCATCAAGTGACTAAATCAATTGCACGTAAATACATTAGTATGGAAAAATCAAAATTTAGTTTGATGTTTATCATCAGCTTCCACTAAAGGGGTCGCGGGGGTAATGCTTGATCCTCCGCCATCTGGAGTGGAGTGGAGACTCATCTGGAGTATTTCCCAAGCGCAACCAGGCGAAAAAAATGGTGGTCGCCGTGGCGCAGTGGTAAGTGCATCGACTGCGGCGCAGAAAGTCTGGGTTCGATTCCCGGACGGGACACCTAGCATTTTTTCACGGCACCACCTCTTTCGAGTTGCTGACAACACTCAAAGAGTATTAATTGTCTATGGAAAGCTTCTCAAATCTCGCCGTTCGGAATCGGCAAAAAACTGTAGGTCCCTTCTACTTGTGAAGAACAATAGCATGCACAACACGAGTAGTTGTTGTAGAAGCTAGGCCCTGGTCCGTTATGGGCTGTAGTGCCACTCAATTATTATTATTAACCAGGCGAAATTATGGACTTGATCCAACCACCTCGCCCTGGTTCTGCCAAGCGGTCGCCTACTTGTTTTTTTTTTTAATTTAGATACAAATATGTTGTAAGCTATCAATTTAAGTACACAGTCATCTTCCCCTGAGACCTCGCTGCATGTGAAGACGTCACGCTAACTGATGATAAACCTCCATTACTATGATTAATACATTTTCCCCAAACTTCATGGAACATCACTACATCGAGGTATTTTGTGCTAAGATCCTGGAGAAGACGGTTGCATCCAGCAATGAAAGAGAAGAAGGGTAAACTATTTGCACACTCCCGTCGTAAGAAGAGCCAATACTGTACGGATTATCAGTGGGTTGTGTTGTTCTCTCTTATGTGGATCTTTATGGTATGTACCCACCTTCAGCTATAAATAATCTTAGTGAGGTTTTGAATTTCATTTTCATAATGGCAAGCAACAAGAGTTTAGGCATACAATGTTGTAATTAAAAAAAATAATTGATTTTCCGAAGTCCACTGGCAATAAGAATGTTCGACTCAATTTGGAGGAAGGTATATATGATAATTGTACCCCTCAACCTAAACTCGAGACAGAAAGCAATATTAAAACTAATGTCGAAGCTGCTGGAGCTGCCAGCAGAGTTCTTTAAAACAACTGAAGATGATCTGGTTGGAGCAATAGACCAGCTCATTTGTAAGATACCGTCGGCGAAAACATGCTCGGTGAGTGGAATCTTGGTGTTGTCGGTCAGAGCACAGTGACTGAATGTTAGAATCACATGATTCCAAATAAAATCTGTCGCACTATAATAAGTCTGAAGAGAATCACTGATAAATCAATGACGATGACGGCTACCAGACACAAGTGTTGAGGGAACCTCTCCGGTAGTGACAGCTTAACTAGGGGCTATATTTTGGTATCAGGAGGTCAGAAGCTTCTGTAACTGTATTCCAGTCTTCAACAATTGTCTACATTCAAAGTAACTTAAGTGTTTAAGAGTTTAATGGCGTTGCGTCCATAGATCTTCTAGACAAGGTTTTAAAATTTCATCATCCGAAGTAAAAATCTTTACTTACAGGGAGTAATCGCATACTTCGCTATTGGATATAGCAACTACTTACCCATAATAAAGGGCTTTGACAGTTTTGGGAATACTTGCGGTTTTGGAAAAAACATAAAACTTCCTTCAACTGCTCTTTTCGGTGTGGACACCAGCAATAAGCCGTATCTTCTATTTATGGGATATTCAAATATTTCGCATGTCCTTAAGATTTGCGTTGAGCACTGCAACGATGAGGATCTCTTGGATCAGGCTTCTTTTCTCAGGCATCACAAGAAAATAAAATCATCACTTTGTCGCTATGACATGGACATGAACATTTTACATCATTCTATGGGGAAAGATTTCAACGATAAACTTGGGCCCTGTCCAGAGCTTCCCTATAACAAAAGGTTTGTTGAGTCGACGCTCACAAAATAATTAACACTTCATTCCTGCATTTAGCTTTCCAGTGAAACACCGATGTATTCCTCTGCATTCGTCCAGGTATCGGTTGGCTGAAGCATACGCTTTCATAACGATTGACAGTGGTCCACTTATAGCGTTCTTTACTCATGTCTACCAGGCATGGCCCTACATGTATGCCTTGGCCTCCTTTGCATTTGGTAAGACCGTCATTTACACACGAAGACAGCTTTAAGATATTTCGTTTTAGTGTTGTCTGCAGCGCTGTTGTGCCTTATGCGCTGGACCGCGAGGGCCACTACCAGCATTCTTTGCTTCCTGGCATTTTTCTCGACGCTGGCAGTTTGCATCATTGAGTGGATTATCGTTCTGCGAATACCATCTGTGGCGTCGGACATGTCTACCGAATTTGGGAAAGAGGAGCGTAGAATTCACTACAATTACCTACAAGACTTCCAATTCAACAAGACCTTGGTCATGGCCGTGGGAGTGCTAAGCTTGCTTTTAGCAGTAAGTCTTTTAGAGAGTTTACGCCAGTACAGAATCATCTGTTTTCAGGAAGGTCTGCTGATCGTGTTGGTCTTTAGCAGAAAGGATTTACTCCGAGTTGCTATTCTGTGCGAGGAGGCAGCCAAGTGCTGGAAACAGTTACCCAGGCTCAGCGGAGTTGCATTAACCACTTTAGTTGTGATAGTGTTGTTCTTCACATTCTGGACTTACATTATGTTGTGCATTTCTACAGCGAGCGTTGTGGAGTCCTTTCTTCAAGGCAATAAATCTGACTACATGAACGACCCAAAGATTCGCTTTAGATGTATGTTATGCAGATTCGGTTTGACTTCTTCTATTGGTGCTGCTTTGTCGTTTGGATAGATTTTTACAAAAAGGAATACACTGGAGTCATGTGGATTCAAAACTGTTGTTGGCCTTACATACTTGGCTTCGTCTGGACATCAGAGTTCATCTGCGGTTGTCAGCGATTTTGGTTGGAGGCATCGGTAACCAATTGGTACTTCAGAAGAGTAACGGATTGGTCACTTTTCAAGAAGCACATGGGTTCGGTATTGCGAGGTTCACTCATAGGATCGCTTAGGACCCCAAGGCTTGTGTGCGCGATGTTTTGTAAAATGTTAGGCAGTTTAGCCTATGCTTAAGAGTCCTTCTAATAAAATGTATTTTAGATTAAATAAATATGCGATTACGGCGTCCATTCAGAACAGACTAGAGGACATAGAAGAAAACTTATGCGCGGCTCCCGGAATATACGCAGTTGTGGCCTTTCGAAATATTGATCTTTACCGAGCTGGAAAAACGGTAAGCCTTACTTTCTGAATGAAAGTATGTGTATTCAATTATTTATGCTGTAGGCAAATTCGATCCAAGCAATGGCCGCTGATCACGTAAACAACGTCAGTAACTGTGTTTTCTTCGTTTTCTTTTTGCTTCAACTGTTGGTGGCTAACTTCACATTTCTGCTGAGTGTACTGTTACTCAAAGATGTCGATGACCTATTTTTCTACATGGCACCCGTATTGCTGAGTTCGGTTTGTGCGTTCTACATCGCCCGTATCCTGCTGTCTACAATTGAAGTAAGTTTAGTATTTTTTAGCGGATGTAAGATAAATTGACACTACTTCTCAGGTGACGCTTAACACGCTGTTTCTGTGCGTCTGTGAGGACAAGCAAGTCAACGAAACGCGTGGACGCCGGACTTAAGGAAACTTTGTTGATTTTTGTTTTCAGCGTCAATCGGACTAATTTGGTGGCATTTCGGTTTTTTCACAGTAGAATATTGATTTGCTTAATGTGTTATTTTTTGCTTGCAAGTGCAAATATCAATTTAAAATTATGTTTGTCGAAGGAATATACTTAAAAAAAACACGCCGAATTTCGTTTTGTCTAAACAGTTGGTCCATTTACAGTCGAAATAAGAGTTCTTTAGAGACATCTTTTCGTTGTTGCGCTAAATAAATTTGAGTTCGCAGATTAAAAAGCAATCTTCTGGTGACTTCATCGATCAAATTTTTGCCCAGGCATTTACCGTCGGAAACAAAACTTCTTCTTTTGATTTCAGTTGGATGAGCATCAATACTTTCAGCAGTGCAAGTCATACAAATTTTAACATTTTGTGTACGCATCACTCAGAGATATGACGCCAAGTCTGTACGCCGTCCATTACACCACGTCATTTGTCAATTTCCTTCTCAATGTGGTACTGCCTCGTTAACCTCCAAATATGAAAAATATAATATAAACATAAAGAAGCTGTAAGTCAAATATCCAAAAGCACGTTAATTACTGGCTGTACATTGCCATAAAAAAAAACTACAAATGGAATTACCGTCAAGTAGACGCCTTTGGAAAAAAAAAAACACTTATAGACAATAAGTGGGAACAGGAAATACCCCTTCTGATGCTTCAGATATACCTCTGTTCCTCTACTCATAGGCGATGCTAGCCTGTCCCAAAGAACACAATTCACTAGGTCGATATGCCGAATTTGGGGTAGATTATGTTGGATGGTTACCCGAAGGAAGACCAGTCTTAGATCATTTCTAAAGACTATATCCAGGGCATTTTAGTATCGCCTCCTTTAGTATCTTTCGTAAGGGACGTTACTCATCTTGCAGTAACAAGTTTTAACCAACATCATATCAAGGGCTGCCTAAGTTTCAACGCACACATCGCTGAAATATCGGCTGTGTATTTTGACAGATGGATCAAAGATTCTTTAATAGTCCCTAAGGCTATCTCCATGCGATAAGGTTTTTTTTAGACCATATGGCAAAGTATTTGTACATATATATATATATATGGGGCTTCGACCAATGTGCAATTGAATTCTTCGGAAGTTAAAAAATGTAATCTGCTAAAACTTTCATCATGAGAAAAGAAACAAGCCTTGCCCACAGGTCGATTGAATGAAAGAAAATGTTTGCATCAATTTTGACTGGAGGAGCCGAAGAAGAGATAGGTTCTTCGCCCATACAATATTATTCGGTCATCGAGTTCTTAAATTAATTCAACCTAAATACATAAATCTACATAGCCAAATCAAATTCTTCCGTGATTTTCTTTATTCAGGGACATGGTACAAGTAATCAAGCAAAATAGAGTATGTGCTTTACTCCCTTGAGGTCTCGCTTCATTTTAAAACTCCAATCAATAGTTGCTGATAAACCTCCATTACATGATTAATAGAGTTCCCTCCAATTAAATGGAATATAACTTTATCACGGTATTTCGTGTTAAGAATTTAAAGAAGAAGGTTGCAATGAAAGGCAATACGGATAAACTGTTTCCGCATGCCTGTCGTAAGAACAAAGAAAACTGCACCAATTTTCAGTGGCTTGTGTTTTTCTGTATATTGTGGATCATTATGGTATGTACACGTTTTCAGCTATAAATTATCTTGCTAAGACTTTGTTTTTCACTTTCAAAATGGTAAGATACATGAATTTTTGGGAAAGAATTGCGCAAAATTGGACGAAGTTGCAGTTCACAAGGTGTCAGGGCCTAGCTTCTTGCATTGTGTGTAATATTTTTCTCTCACGAGTGAAAGTTTGATTTCAATTCCTCATTCAACAGTCTCCCGCAGCAATATCAATTGAATTGCTTTATTTAATTCTGGGTAAAGACAGCATGAAGATTCCTTTCAATATAACAGCACATTTTTTAAACGGTGTTGCGTTGAAGCCAAAAAAGAGATATTGTGTAACTCTTTCACAGTTCCTGTAAGGAAATGTAAAAATTAAGAAACGGGGACTGCACTATTTTTCAAGTGCCATAGTCCATAGGTCAACATATAAAGGGTGGCCTAACGAAAACATATGCTCATAATAGTAAATGAAACGAAAAGTTTCCAGAGAATTATCTTAATAGTTTTTTATTATGATAGCAGAATCTATGACAAACAAAATATTAGGTCTTCCGTAAGCTCTTGAATTGTACCTGGCATACTGACACGCACTTTTTTTTATATTCGAAGAAAAATATCATTAAATATAAATCATATAATCGACTCGGACAATTAACATTGCCCCGACGTGAGATAATACGGCGATTGAATTTCTCGCTCAAAAGGGTAGTTTTTTCTTTGGCTGTGTGGAAAGTGGTGCCATCCTGTTAGAAGCAGATATCATTCAGCTTCATATCCTCAATTTCGTTTGTCGGTTAAGCGCAACACTAAGAAGATTAAAAACCAGAAGGTTGTATCTTTCGCCGTGGCGGTCCTGTAGGTGCCTTCTACTCGTGAGAGAACAGTACCACGCACAACACGAGTAGTTGTTGTAGAAGCTTGGCCCTGGTCCCTTGTGGGCTGTAGTGCCACTCAATTATTCTTATTATTGTATCTTTCGTATTAAACACAGCGGATTTGTGATCAAAGTGATCTGCGACACAAAGTAGCTGCAATAATCTGATGGTTTTGATGGCGCTGGGGGTTTTTTCGGCTTGACAGAACTTCATGACAGAACAGCATGACAAATGCTCTTAACTTTGCACGTTAATAACGACTTAGTTGTCAATGACCTTCCATTGCTGTGCTTCCCCAAAATCGTTTTATTATTTTTTTTTTTTTCAGTTTGCAATCGCTAACCATGCTGTTGAAAACGAAAATTATTTAGCCATAATTAACGGCTATGACAGCTTTGGGAATACATGCGGTGTTGCAATAAATAATAAATTTCCCAAATCTGGTCCTTATGGCAGGAACACCAGCAGCAAGCCGTACCTCCTGTTAATGGGATATTCGAATATTTCAAATGTCGTTAGGATTTGCGTCGAACGGTGCATCGATGAGGATATCTTGAATACGGCTTCTCTTCTTAAGCAGGGAAAGAAAAATAAATCATATCTTTGTATATATAGCTTTCAAATGAAAGCATTAAGTTTCGCTACGAATAATCAGTACAATGATAAACTTGGGCCCTGTCCAGAGCTTCCCTATAACAAAAGGTTTGTTGAGTCGACGCTCACAAAATAATTAACACTTCATTCCTGCATTTAGCTTTCCAGTGAAACACCGATGTATTCCTCTGCATTCGTCCAGGCATCGGTTGGCTGAAGCATACGCTTTCATAACGATTGACAGTGGTCCACTTATAGCGTTCTTTACTCATGTCTACCAGGCATGGCCCTACATGTATGCCTTGGCCTCCTTCGCACTTGGTAAGACCGTCAATCACACACAAAGGCAGCTTTAAGATATTTCGTTTTAGTGTTGTCTGCAGCGCTATTGTGCCTTATGCGCTGGACCGCGAGGGCCGCTACCAGCATTCTTTGCTTCCTGGCATTTTTCTCGACGCTGGCAGTTTGCATCATTGAGTGGATTATCGTTCTGCGAATGCCATCTGTGGCGTCGGACATGT
Source organism: Eristalinus sepulchralis (assembly GCA_944738645.1). Lineage (NCBI taxonomy): Eukaryota > Metazoa > Arthropoda > Insecta > Diptera > Syrphidae > Eristalinus > Eristalinus sepulchralis. Next base: position 28,999,004 of record OX122885.1, on the reverse strand, counting down.
CTACCGAATTTGGGAAAGAGGAGCGTAGAATTCACTACAATTACCTACAGGATTTCCAATTCAACAAGACCTTGGTCATGGCCGTGGGAGTGCTAAGCTTGCTTTTAGCAGTAAGTCTGTTAGAGAGTTTACGCCAGTACAGAATCATCTGTTTTCAGGAAGGTCTGCTGATCGTGTTGGTCTTTAGCAGAAAGGATTTACTCCGAGTTGCTATTCTGTGCGAGGAGGCAGCCAAGTGCTGGAAACAGTTACCCAGGCTCAGCGGAGTTGCATTAACCACTTTAGTTGTGATAGTGTTGTTCTTCACATTCTGGACTTACATTATGTTGTGCATTTCTACAGCGAGCGTTGTGGAGTCCTTTCTTCAAGGCAATAAATCTGACTACATGAACGACCCAAAGATTCGCTTTAGATGTATGTTATGCAGATTCGGTTTGACCTTTTCTATTGGTGCTGCTTTGTCGTTTGGATAGATTTTTACAAAAAGGAATACACTGGAGTTATGTGGATTCAAAACTGTTGTTGGCCTTACATACTTGGCTTCGTCTGGACATCAGAGTTCATCTGCGGTTGTCAGCGATTTTGGTTGGAGGCATCGGTAACCAATTGGTACTTCAGAAGAGTAACGGATTGGTCACTTTTCAAGAAGCACATGGGTTCGGTATTGCGAGGTTCACTCATAGGATCGCTTAGGACCCCAAGGCTTGTGTGCGCGATGTTTTGTAAAATGTTAGGCAGTTTAGCCTATGCTTAAGAGTCCTTCTAATAAAATGTATTTTAGATTAAATAAATATGCGATTACGGCGTCCATTCAAAACAGACTAGAGGACATAGAAGAAAACTTATGCACGGCTCCCGGAATATACGCAGTTGTGGCCTTTCGAAATATTGATCTTTACCGAGCTGGAAAAACGGTAAGCCTTACTTTCTGAATGAAAGTATGTGTATTCAATTATTTATGCTGTAGGCAAATTCGATCCAAGCAATGGCCGCTGATCACGTAAACAACGTCAGTAACTGTGTTTTCTTCGTTTTCTTTTTGCTTCAACTGTTGGTGGCTAACTTCACATTTCTGCTGAGTGTACTGTTACTCAAAGATGTCGATGACCTATTTTTCTACATGGCACCCGTATTGCTGAGTTCGGTTTGTGCGTTCTACATCGCCCGTATCCTGCTGTCTACAATTGAAGTAAGTTTAGTATTTTTTTAGTGGATGTAAGATAAATTGACACTACTACAGGTGACGCTTAACACGCTGTTTCTGTGCGTCTGTGAGGACAAGCAAGTCAACGAAACGCGTGGACGCCGGACTTAAGGAAACTTTGTTGATTTTTGTTTTCAGCGTCAATCGGACTAATTTGGTGGCATTTCGGTTTTTTCACAGTAGAATATTGATTTGCTTAATGTGTTATTTTTTGCTTGCAAGTGCAAATATCAATTTAAAATTATGTATGTCGAAGGATTATACTTAAAAAAAAACACGCCGAATTTCGTTTTGTTTAAGCAGTTGGTCCATTTACAGTCGAAATACGATTTCTTTAGAGACATCTTTTCGTTGTTGCGCTAAATAAATTTGAGTTCGCAGATTAAAAAGCAATCTTCTGGTGACTTCATCGATCAAATTGTTGCCCAGGCATTTACCGTCGGAAACAAAACTTTCTTCGGCATTGCGATTTGACACCGTTGGAGAAGGACTTCAATTTATTTTATGCAGGTGACGATGGACCATATTAGCTAGAGCGGCATATTGGTCCACGACGGACTGTGGAGCCACTCTAAGATACGGACTGTGTAGCCACTCTAAGATAATAGCACACACATAACACAAATTTAGTTTAATTTATGCCCCGATATAGGAACCAGTCATACAAATTTTAACATTTTGTGTACGCATCACTCAGAGATATGACGCCAAGTCTGTACGCCGTCCATTACACGACGTCATTTGTCAATTTCCTTCTCAATGTGGTACTGCCTCGTTAACCTCAAAATATGAAAAATATAATATAAACATAAAGAAGCTGTAAGTCGAATATCCAAAAGCACGTTAATTACTGGCTGTACATTGCCATAAAAAAACTACAAATGGAATTACCGTCAAGTAGACGCCTTTAGAAAAAAAAAACATTTATAGACAATAAGTGGGAACAGGAAATACCCCTTCTGATGCTTCCGATATACCTCTGTTCCTCTACCCATAGGCGATGCTAGCCTGTCCCAAAGAACACAATTCACTAGGTCGATATGCCGAATTTGGGGTAGATTATGTTGGATGGTTACCCGAAGGAAGACCAGTCTTAGATCATTTCTAAAGACTATATCCAGGGCATTTTAATATCGCCTACTTTAGTATCTTTCATAAGGGACGTTACTCATCTTGCAGTAACAAGTTTCAACCAACATCATATCAAGGGCTGCCTAAGTTTCAACGCACACATCGCTGAAATATCGGCTGTGTATTTTGACAGATGGATCAAAGATTCTTTAATAGTCCCTAAGGCTATCTCCATGCGATAAGGTTTTTTTTAGACCATATGGCAAAGTATTTATACTCGTACATACATATATATGGGGCTTCGACCAATGTGCAATTGAATTCTTCGGAAGTAAAAAATGTAATCTGCTAAAACTTTCATCATGAGAAAAGAAACAAGCCTTGCCCACAGGTCGATTGAATGAAAGAAAATGTTTGCATCAATTTTGACTGGAGGAGCCGAAGAAGAGATAGGTTCTTCGCCCATACAATATTATTCGGTCATCGAGTTCTTAAATTAATTCAACCTAAATACATAAATCTACATAGCCAAATCAAATTCTTCCGTGATTTTCTTTATTCAGGGACATGGTACAAGTAATCAAGCAAAATAGAGTATGTGCTTTACTCCCTTGAGGTCTCGCTTCATTTTAAAACTCCAATCAATAGTTGCTGATAAACCTCCATTACATGATTAATAGAGTTCCCTCCAATTAAATGGAATATAACTTTATCACGGTATTTCGTGTTAAGAATTTAAAGAAGAAGGTTGCAATGAAAGGCAATACGGATAAACTGTTTCCGCATGCCTGTCGTAAGAACAAAGAAAACTGCACCAATTTTCAGTGGCTTGTGTTTTTCTGTATATTGTGGATCATTATGGTATGTACACGTTTTCAGCTATAAATTATCTTGCTAAGACTTTGTTTTTCACTTTCAAAATGGTAAGATACATGAATTTTTGGGAAAGAATTGCGCAAAATTGGACGAAGTTGCAGTTCACAAGGTGTCAGGGCCTAGCTTCTTGCATTGTGTGTAATATTTTTCTCTCACGAGTGAAAGTTTGATTTCAATTCCTCATTCAACAGTCTCCCGCAGCAATATCAATTGAATTGCTTTATTTAATTCTGGGTAAAGACAGCATGAAGATTCCTTTCAATATAACAGCACATTTTTTAAACGGTGTTGCGTTGAAGCCAAAAAAGAGATATTGTGTAACTCTTTCACAGTTCCTGTAAGGAAATGTAAAAATTAAGAAACGGGGACTGCACTATTTTTCAAGTGCCATAGTCCATAGGTCAACATATAAAGGGTGGCCTAACGAAAACATATGCTCATAATAGTAAATGAAACGAAAAGTTTCCAGAGAATTATCTTAATAGTTTTTTATTATGATAGCAGAATCTATGACAAACAAAATATTAGGTCTTCCGTAAGCTCTTGAATTGTACCTGGCATACTGACACGCACTTTTTTTTATATTCGAAGAAAAATATCATTAAATATAAATCATATAATCGACTCGGACAATTAACATTGCCCCGACGTGAGATAATACGGCGATTGAATTTCTCGCTCAAAAGGGTAGTTTTTTCTTTGGCTGTGTGGAAAGTGGTGCCATCCTGTTAGAAGCAGATATCATTCAGCTTCATATCCTCAATTTCGTTTGTCGGTTAAGCGCAACACTAAGAAGATTAAAAACCAGAAGGTTGTATCTTTCGCCGTGGCGGTCCTGTAGGTGCCTTCTACTCGTGAGAGAACAGTACCACGCACAACACGAGTAGTTGTTGTAGAAGCTTGGCCCTGGTCCCTTGTGGGCTGTAGTGCCACTCAATTATTCTTATTATTGTATCTTTCGTATTAAACACAGCGGATTTGTGATCAAAGTGATCTGCGACACAAAGTAGCTGCAATAATCTGATGGTTTTGATGGCGCTGGGGGTTTTTTCGGCTTGACAGAACTTCATGACAGAACAGCATGACAAATGCTCTTAACTTTGCACGTTAATAACGACTTAGTTGTCAATGACCTTCCATTGCTGTGCTTCCCCAAAATCGTTTTATTATTTTTTTTTTTTTCAGTTTGCAATCGCTAACCATGCTGTTGAAAACGAAAATTATTTAGCCATAATTAACGGCTATGACAGCTTTGGGAATACATGCGGTGTTGCAATAAATAATAAATTTCCCAAATCTGGTCCTTATGGCAGGAACACCAGCAGCAAGCCGTACCTCCTGTTAATGGGATATTCGAATATTTCAAATGTCGTTAGGATTTGCGTCGAACGGTGCATCGATGAGGATATCTTGAATACGGCTTCTCTTCTTAAGCAGGGAAAGAAAAATAAATCATATCTTTGTATATATAGCTTTCAAATGAAAGCATTAAGTTTCGCTACGAATAATCAGTACAATGATAAACTTGGGCCCTGTCCAGAGCTTCCCTATAACAAAAGGTTTGTTGAGTCGACGCTCACAAAATAATTAACACTTCATTCCTGCATTTAGCTTTCCAGTGAAACACCGATGTATTCCTCTGCATTCGTCCAGGCATCGGTTGGCTGAAGCATACGCTTTCATAACGATTGACAGTGGTCCACTTATAGCGTTCTTTACTCATGTCTACCAGGCATGGCCCTACATGTATGCCTTGGCCTCCTTTGCATTTGGTAAGACCGTCATTTACACACGAAGACAGCTTTAAGATATTTCGTTTTAGTGTTGTCTGCAGCGCTGTTGTGCCTTATGCGCTGGACCGCGAGGGCCACTACCAGCATTCTTTGCTTCCTGGCATTTTTCTCGACGCTGGCAGTTTGCATCATTGAGTGGATTATCGTTCTGCGAATGCCATCTGTGGCGTCGGACATGTCTACCGAATTTGGGAAAGAGGAGCGTAGAATTCACTACAATTACCTACAGGATTTCCAATTCAACAAGACCTTGGTCATGGCCGTGGGAGTGCTAAGCTTGCTTTTAGCAGTAAGTCTGTTAGAGAGTTTACGCCAGTACAGAATCATCTGTTTTCAGGAAGGTCTGCTGATCGTGTTGGTCTTTAGCAGAAAGGATTTACTCCGAGTTGCTATTCTGTGCGAGGAGGCAGCCAAGTGCTGGAAACAGTTACCCAGGCTCAGCGGAGTTGCATTAAGCACTTTAGTTGTGATAGTGTTGTTCTTCACATTCTGGACTTACATTATGTTGTGCATTTCTACAGCTTACGTTATGGAGTTCATCCCTCGGAACAAAGATGGCTACAAGGACGACCCAATAATTCATTTGAGATGTATGTTTTGTAGTTTGGGGTTTTGTCTTCTTCTATTGGCGCTTCTTTCTCGTTTGGATAGTTTTCCACCAAATTGAAAAAACTTGGATGTTGTGGCTTCAAAATTGTAATTGGGTTTACGTTCTTGGTTTCGTCTGGACATCAGAGTTCATCTGCGGTTGTCAGCGATTTTGGTTGGAGGCATCGGTAACTAATTGGTACTTCAGAAGAGCAACGGATTGGTCACTTTTCAAGAAGCACATGGGTTCGGTGCTGCAAGGAGCCATTATTGCATCGCTTAGGATCCCAAGGCTTGCGTGTATGCTTTTTTATAAATTGTTAGGGAGTTTATTGTTGCCTTTAAGATTTTTTTTAATAAAATTTATTTTAGATTAAATAGTCATACGGTTGAATCGTCCCTCCTGATCGGACTTAAGGCTATTGGAGAAAACTTATGCATGCCTCCCGGAATATACGCAATTGTTGCTTTTCGAAATATTGATCTTTACCGAGCTGGAATAACGGTAAGCCTTACTTTCTAAAAGCATGTGTATTCAATTATTTATGCTGCAGGCAAATGCAATCATGGAAACGGCCGCTGATCACGTAAACGACGTCAGAAACAGCGTTTACTTTGTTTTCTTTTCCGCTCAACTGTTGGTGGCTAACTTCACATTTCTGCTGGGAGTACTGTTACTCAAAGATGTCGATGACCTATTCTTCTACATGGCACCCATATTGCTAAGTTCGGTCTGTGCGTTCTACATCGCTCGTATACTGCTGTCTACAATTGAAGTAAGTTTAGTATTTTTTAGCGGATGTAAGATAAATTGACACTACTTCTCAGCTAACGATGAACACGCTGTTTCTGTGCGTCTGTGAGGACAAGCAAGTCAACGAAACGTGTGGACGCTGGTCTCAAGGAAACTTTGTTGACTTTTGTTTTCTGCGTCAATCAGACTAATTTCGCTTCGTCTTTAACACAGTACAAGATCGATGTGGTTTATACTATGCTTTATTATTTTTTGGCTTGCAAGTGCAATTATCAATTTATTTTTGAAACTATGCGATCAGAAAGGAATACATTGAATTCTGAAAAAATACGCTGAATTTTGTTTTGTCTAAACAGTTGGTCCACTTACAGTCGGGATAAGAGTTCTTCAGATATATCTTTTCGCTGTTTCGCTAGATAAATTTGAGTTCGCAGATTTTTGTTTTTCACATTTGTTTCACATTTGCCATTTTGTTGCAGGTGGGTTGCTACGGGGGTAGCTATGATGAGGAGGAGGAGGACGGCGGCACGTTTGTGGTTGCTCGGCTCAGCTCGTCGGACGGGGTGGTTATTGTCCCCCTCACACGCACATCACCCATTGCACACAAAAAAGTTCGTGCCTAAACTAGCTAAGGGGAGATAGAAGGAAAGAGGAAGAAAAAGTTGTGAAGAATAAGAAAGCCTAATACCCTAACCTGACAGCGGACGGACATCTAACGCAGGAAAGGAAAAGGGGGACGGATAGAAAAGAAGGGTGTTCTAGCCTTTGTCCTTACCACTAAACAAGGTCGGAAGGTCGTTCGCGGAGCTAAGCTGACTATCCTAACTTAAACCTAAACTAATCTACTTTTCTTAAAACTAAGCCTACTCTAAACCTATACTAACCTGGACCTTCCAGAGTCATTTCGTGATATGGGTTCGTTAAGAACCCACGAGTGCCTGATGTTATTGGCACAAGTCGCCATCCCACCCCTCATGTCAGAGTTGACATGACCTTTGCTATCTCTCTTGGCGATTCTACGAGAGATAGCCCCTTGGCGGGGACGTTAGCCACGGCTCAATGCTCCACCCCGTCTGCTACTCCAAGAAGGACGGCCTTCCCTTCATCCCACACACACACCCGGCAAAGACCAAACTACTCCATCATAAATAAATAAAAACCTCAATTTTAAGTTTTCCTACAAATACAAAAATTAATTTATTATTTAATATTATTTATTTATAACGAAGAAAGAAAGCTGGTTTTAATATCGCTTCCTCATTCATAAGGGATGTTTCTGATCTTGGAGTAAAAATTCTCAACCAACATCACACCAAGGGCTGACTAATTTTTAACACACACTACGCTGAAGTATCCACTGTGTATTTTGACAGATGGATCAAAGATTCTTCAAATCTATAAATATAGTCCCTGAAGCTATCTTCTAAAGATAACCTTACGATAACCTTTTTTAACCATATGGCAAGGGTATCCCAAAATATTCCTATACTTTTCTCACTGTTGTTTTATCTCTCTATCTCCTCATACCCGTTACCTATGTTTGTTGTAGTCCTTACCGACAGAGGTCTTCGGCTCGACTCTTGAACTAAATATTTATCACGTATGTACATCACGATCTCCTTCCAGTTTCCAGGAACACTTAAAGAATACTTATTGTCAGTGGAAAGCTTTTAAAATTGAACAGTACGAAATCGATAATAAACTTGTGAAGAATGTGGCCCTGTGTCCATTGTAGCCTATAGCGCTGTTAAATTTGTTAAGTCCCCCAAATAGATATTCTATTTAACACTTTACACTTGCTTGCTTGCTGCTTCGAACTTTGACGTTTCGAGGATTTTCGGAACCTACCATATCGCGCCCTAACCGACAAATTATCTTAAGTGACATCTTAAGTGAAATTGAGTTAAATATGCAGATCAAAAGTTAATTCGATTGCGCGTCTTTCTGTATCATTGTTTTTTTTTATAAAGCACTCCCGTTATAAATTACAGAGAAAACTAAATTTATCGTAAATTTTTTCCTAAAATAATTTAATGTCGCAAAATATCGTAAGCGACATTGCATGCTGTGACTGCTTCTTTTAACTAATTCGAGTTTTCAGTCAAGTAATTTGGCTGTTTCTCTGAATCCACTTCGTCAACTTTCTGCAGAATCAATTTTACTGCGAGAGAGTTACAGTTATTTCATTTAAAGCTTAGAAGATATCGCAATTGATAACATTGCAATCTTCTTAAAGAAATGTATGAATCTGTACATACATCTGTACATTACATTGTTGTATTGACTTATGAAACATATTTACTTAACAAATCTGTAAGTAATCAGTTTCGTTTCATGCTTCTATCAGGTAACTCCTTTTTGGTTACAGTTCAGTAATTATTTAACAGTATTATTAATTGTATTTAAAAATGACCAGCAAACTTGTTCCTTACTCTGATACCGAGTCCAATTCAACGCAAATTGATGAAGAGATGTGTGTTGGAAAAAGAGGTGAGAGGAAAAATAAAGTTAATAAAAAAGCTAAACGTAAGGCTCGATCCGAGTCAAACAAATCAGTTAAGCCAAATCCGTGTTTAAACAAAAAGTGTGGCAATAGCTGTCAATATAAATTAAGCGAAAACGATCGATGCAATATTTTTGATCATTACTGGGGACTAGGAAATTCTGACAAACAGAAAGCCTGGTTGCTGTCTTGCGTGAGAGCCAAAAATTAGTAAAAATTGATATGTAACTTACGAATACGAAATCAATTATAAGGGAGAAAGTATTAAAGTTTGCCAAAAGTTTCTGTTAAAAACGCTTGATATATCTCAAATGTCTCCACAATATACACAAAAAAAATTAATCAAAAAGACAGTCATAAAAAACGAGTTCCCCATAATAAGACTGCTGACAGTAAAATTAGTATTTTTAAGTCCTTCATTGAAAAACTTCTTGCAGTGCCATTATTGCAATATTTATTGAAATATCTTCTATAATGTTTAAATATTTGACCTGGGTAGATCAACGAAAGGTTGCAAATATAATTTATCTTTATTGTGACAGCTGTGCGGGACAAAATCGGAACAGAAGTACGCTATTTATGCTACTTAATTTTAGAAAAAAATTCTTCTTTTATTACTAAAATTCAAATCACTTTTTTATTACCTGGCCACACAATGATGCCAGTAGATTCAATTCATAGCACAATTGAATCATTTATTCGAAATAAGATTGTCTGGGCTCCTTCTGAATGGCATACTTTAATTTATAATGCAAGATGCAATCAATCGTCTTATGAACGCATGGTTTTAGATTATAACGATTTTCAGGATTGGAAAAAGATCTTTTATTCAGTTTTTCCCAACAAATGCAATATACATTTTAAAACATTAAAAATTGCTTCCTTTGAAAAAATAATCCATAAATCCCATTCTCGGATGGCTATGAGATGACAGTCTATGACACAAAGCAAATAGGTTGTAATCAAAGTCCTAACCAGAGTTACAACAGTAAACTAAAAATATATCGATCGAAGTACCTCGTTTGAAGTGGGCTTTGCAACAAAAATATAACTCCTCAAAGATATCATGATGAATATCAATCATTGACTTTTGTTAGTTCCATTAGAGATTCATTAAATAAAACAGACGAAGAAAATGTTTTATAATTCAACATTTCGCTTCATACAATTTGTTATTTTAAAGACCTTTTTGTTTATTGTAATCACTAAAAAGAATATTTATAATGTTTTCTTATGTACTAAGCTTTAATTTTACTAGCAATGGATAATAAGCGCCAAAAACAACAATAACAAAACGTAAGGAAATGCCAAAAATTAAACCTCAATGATCCGTAGCTTAGACAAAAAACAAAAAAACCTCTCCTCTAAAATCTTTGTTTTGTCGCTTACGATAATTTGGCGGTTAGGGCGCGATATATTGGCTACGTTGCATTGCATAAGTATACGCGACCTTAACCTAGACTAGGATGGGAACAAATAAATTCCCAAAAGCAATGTAACGACTTTTGGTGTTTAAAAATAAAGAATCGTCCTATCTAGAAGTGCATATGTTTGAACATATGTTTATGCCATGTAGAGTACTATTTCGTTATAAAATGTTTACATTGAAAGAGTGCTAGGATATAACTCAAAATAACTGTACATATTTATAATGAGCCTGATTGTCAAATAGAAGTAAGCCCTAAGGACGGCAACAAGCCAAGTCGAGTGAATGATAGAAAATGTTTACATTAATTTAGACTATAGGAGCCGAAGAAGGGGTAGTTTCTTCATCCATGCAACATTATTTGGTTTTAAATTAATTCGACCAGCATATATTAAATTAACAAAATCAATTTCTTCCATGATTTGTTTTTTTTATGCAAGGGACATAGTACAAGTAATCAAGTAAAGTAGAGTATGTCCTTTACTCCCTTGAGGTCTCGCTACCTTTCAAGACCTCCCTCAATAGTTGGTGATGAACTTCCATTACATGATTAATAGAGTTGCCTCCAATTAATTGTAACATAACTATATCACGGTATTTTGTGCTAAGATTTTGTAGAAGAAGGTTGCAATGCAAGGCAATATGGGTAAACTGTTTCCAATTGCTCGTCGTAAGAACGAAGAAAACTGTACGAATTATCAGTGGTTTGTGTTTTTCGGTATATTGTGGATCATTATGGTATGTACACGCCTTCACCAATAAATAATCGCGGTAAGACTTTGTATTTTACTTTAAAAGTTGCGAGACACATGAATTAAGCGCATATAGAACGGTAGGGTCTTCTCTAAACTTTTGCAAAGAACAGAGAGACAATTAAATTTTTAATCTTTGGCTTCTGACCTTTAGAAATGGAAGCATAGTTTCGGTTTATAATTCTGTAATACGCAACCCTTGAAAATATAATGAATAATAAAGCATGGCCGAAACGAAGTCTATCACTAATTTGACTTTGAAACCATGTTACTCCTTCACATAAGGTTTGTTTGCGCGCCCTTATTGGGGCAAGTGAGAGAGTCTGTAAATTTCCCTAGGCTGTCAGGATTTAAGTTGTTTCGTTCTTCTACATTTTCGCTTATTCCTACACTTTTGACAGCAGTTTATCCTTACTCTCCAAAATTGGAGAACCAGCCAGTGCTTGTACGCAAAGATATGTTTTTCGTTCTGCGATTAAATCGCATATGCGCTCGAAAATATAGAAATATTGTTGATGTCTGAGGTTGTCAAGAGGTTATTAGAGAACCCTTTACACAAAAAAAATTTACTTTCTTTGATAAAGATGAGAAAGCTCTAGGTCTGCATGTCATTTGAAGTCACTGGCGACTACGAACTATACAGGCTTTAGGGCGGCATGCTCCTTGCAAAGCATCTAAGGATACAACAATACATGGAATATACAGATTTGTGCTGAAGGATTTTTATTTTGAGACATTCGGGCAACACACCTTGTCGTCGTTTCAAACGGTGCACGCAAATGGAGAAAAACTTCAAGCAATTTGGTGTGGGTAACTGGGACCAGCTGGCAAAGAGGCTGAAAAGGTTTGTTTAACCAACAAACAGCTAACAACACTAAGGAGGGTAAAAATAAGAGGGTAACAACTTTCGTGTTAAACACAGCGGAAAATGTGTAATAAATGTGATGCTTTACAAGAAGATGGTTCTTAAAACTACCCCATTAACAACTTAGCAGGCGCTGGGTATTTTTTCAGCTTGACAGAATATCGACCAGCATAAAAATAAATAAATGCTTTCAAACACTTTACGCACATTAATAGTGATTTAATTGTCCAGAAGATCTATTGCTGTGTGTCCCCAAAATCTTTTTATTATTATTATTTTTCAGTATATTAGGTTAGGTTAAGCTTAGGTTAAAAAAAGACATACGCCCAAGTTTTTGTATTGCAATTTTCTTGGAAAAGTATTTTTTTATCCACTTTATGCACTTTGAAAGAAGAGTATATATAGATTATCCTAGAGCACCTGTTGAGATTAAGGAAACTAGTTTTAATTTTTTTTCCTAGAATTAAGACACAACTTTAAAAATTAATCTAATAAAAAATAATTTTTTAGTATGCAATCGCTACCCATGCTGTTAAATACGAGAATAGTATAGCCATAATTAAGGGCTATGACAGTTTTGGGAATACATGCGGTGTAGCGAAAAACAAAAAATTTAAAAAATCTGGCCCTTATGGCAAAAACACTAGCAGCAAGCCGTACCTTTTATTCATGGGACATACGAATATTTCAAATGTCCTTAGGATCTGCGTTGAGCACTGCATCGATGAGGATATCTTGAACACGACTTCTCTTCTCAAGCAGAGAAAGAAATATAACTCACATCTTTGTCGCTATGAATTCCAAATGAAACACTTAAGTCCAACTGTGAAGGATACGTACAATGATAAACTTGGGCCGTGTCCAGAGCTTCCCTACAAAAAAAGGTTCGTTAAATCGAATCCAGCAAAATGATTAACACCTCATTCCTGCATTTAGCTTTCCAGTGAAACACCGATGTATTCCCCTGTATACGTCCAGGCATCGGTTGGCTGAAGCATACGCCTTCATAACGATTGACAGTGGTCCACTTATAGCGTTCTTTACTCATGTCTACCAGGCATGGCCCTACATGTATGCCTTGGCCTCCTTTGCATTTGGTAAGATCGTCATTTACACACGAAGACAGCTTTAAGATATTTCGTTTTAGTGTTGTCTGCAGCGCTGTTGTGCCTTATGAGCTGGACCGCGAGGGTCACTACCAGCATTTTTTGCTTCTTGGCGTTCTTCTCGACGCTGGCAGTTTGCATCATTGAGTGGATTATCGTTCTGCGAATGCCTTCTGTGGCTTCGGACATGTCTGCCGACTTTAGAGAAAAGGAGGGTAGAATTCTCTACAATTTCCTACAGGAATTCCAGTTCAACAAGACCTTGGTCAAGGCCGTGGGAGTGCTTAGCTTGCTTTTAGCGGTAAGTTTTTTACGGAGTTTACGTCAGTACAGAGTCATCTGTTTTCAGGAAGGTCTGCTGATCGTGTTGATCTTTAGCAGAAACGATTTACCCAGAGTTGCTATTCTGTGCGAGGAGGCGGCCAAGTGCTGGAAGCAATTACCCAGGTTCAGCGGAGTTGCATTAACCACTTTACTTGTGATAGTGTTGTTCTTCACACTCTGGACTTACATTATTTTGTGCAATACTACAGCTTTCGGTATGGAGTTCATCCTTCAGAGCAGTAAAGACTACAGGGACGACGCAATGATTCGTTGGAGATGTATGTATGTTGTGGAGTTTTGGGTTTGCCTTCTTCTATTGGTGCTACTTTATTGTTTTAGCAGTTTTTTATAAAATTGAGAAAAAATTGATGTTGTGGCTTCAAAATTGTAATTGGGTTTTCATTCTTGTCTTCGTCTGGACATCGGAGTTCATCTGCGGTTGTCAGCAATTTTGGTTGGAGGCATCTGTAACCAATTGGTACTTCAGAAGAGTAGCGTATTGGTCTCTTTTCAAGGATCACATAGGTTCGGTGCTGCAAGGAGCCATTATTGGATCGCTTAGGATCCCAAGGCTTTTGTGTTTATTTTTCTGTAAATTGTTAGAGAATTTATCGTTGCCTTTAACGTTGTTGTAATAAAATTTATTTTAGATTAGATAATAATTCGGTTGAATCGTCCCTCCGAACCAAGCTTAGGGCTATTGGAGAGTACTTATGCATACCTCCCGGAATATACGCAGTTGTTGCATTTCGAAACACCGATCTGTATCAAGCTGGAATAACGGTAAGCCTTACTTTCTAAAAGCATGTGTATTCAAATATTTATGCTGCAGGCAAATGAAATCATGGAAACGGCCGCTGATCACGTAAACGACGTCAGAAACAGCGTTTACTTTGTTTTCTTTTCCGCTCAACTGTTGGTGGCCAACTTCACATTTCTGCTGGGAGTGCTATTACTCAATGATGTCGATGACTTATTCTTCTACATGGCACCCGTATTGCTGAGTTCGATCTTCGCGTTTTATATCGCTCGCATCGTCCTGTCTACTATTGAAGTAAGTTTATTATTTCCACAAACAATCATATACACAAATGAACAAAATACTGGTCCACGTTTTCGAAAACCAGCCGCCAAAATCTAAAAGAGAATCGGCCAGCCGACAAGGAGCAATATTGCGGAGAGAAAACTATGAAGAGAATATCTATCAATTTTCTCTATAGTTGTTTGTATTCTCTATTTGAATTTTCTCACTTGGCTCAATTGAGGTGTATTGATGTGTTGCTATTTCATGCTATTCTTTGCAAAAAATACACCAATATTTTTAGGGAACGCAAAAGTTCTGTAAAGTTTAAGCGATCTAACTCCTTTTTTTGTAAGAAAATGTAGAAAACCGTAATACTCCAACAAATCTAAAATATAATAATATACATATGTTAGTTGTAGATAATGAGACGGGGTTTCAATGCCCTCAAGACCACTTACTGTCGGCACAAAAGGCGATATCCATGTCATGAAGGTCCTTTTGTTGCACAATCTTTCTGTTTTTTCTTGCTGCAAAGATTTTTTTTGAAAGGCACTGGAATAGTCAATAAGCGCATAGTCGTGATGTGTTCTATCTTCAAGTCATCAGTGAAGATTGAAGTGCGTTTTATAATGTCTACTTTTCTTAATCCTGCCCGATCTTTTTATCGTGATTAACATTGTCTGTAGCAGTCAAATTGTTTTTGAGACTGAAAAACTCAAGTGTGATAAAAAATTTAATATGCGAAGTGGTCAACATTGGAAGGATACACTTGTTGCAATAACCGACAATGGGACCATTACATAGGGTGAAGTCGAGTTATATGGAGGCTATTTTCCTTTCACTTTACTCGAGATTTCAGACCGGCGAACATTTCTCAGTTGGGGTCTGCTGTTTCGAACACATAAAAGATCTCCAAAGTTGAGTTCCGAGCTAGAAAAACTTATATATTATTTTATATTAATTATAGCAAAGTCATAGGATCTTAATGTAGCCTTCAGTACTTGAAATGATTTTTAGGAGTCGAACGTAACTTAAGACAAGTGGTTTTGGGCTACCGGAGTGCAATCTGCACTTTTTTCTAAATGCAAACAAGGTTACATATGACATCGTAAATAACCTAAGGTGACTGTCTTATAAATTACAATTAAAGTTTACCCCTCCGGTCTGATGATTGATTCAGCAAAGTGAGCCCATTTCTCAAACTTTGCGAAAATATCGATGAAGATGCTGAAACAATATTGACTATTTCTGATATGCAGGCATGGTTGCGTGTGTATACAAACATATACAGACAGATTACGTAAATGATACGCTAACTGTTACTCTGTTGCTTTGGGGACGGAGATTATAAGGGCTGCCTCTCACTGAAAGCGATTCGCTTCCTATAATAGTGAAGAGAAAAAGTTTGCCAGTATTATTTATCACTAAAAACGTCGTACTTTTTCAGTTTCATATGTCAGTCTCTTCTATGGCTTTGAGACGTCTGTATTTGATTGTCTGTGGCATTTTTTAACAGATGTATGTAAGATTGTTTGACACTACTTTTTAGGTGACGCTGAACACGCTGTTTCTGTGCGTCTGTGAGGACAAGCAAGTCAACAAAACGCATGGACGGTGGTATCAGGGTAACTTTCTTGACTTTTGTTTCCGACGTCGAGCTTCGATTTAAATGCTGCACAGTTTCTTTGCGATTTGCTTATGTATTGTCATTTGTTTAAAAATGGAATTATTTAATAAAATGCATATCAAAAATTTCGTTTGTCATACTGTTGCGATTTTTCATTCAAATAAAAACAACTGCTCCGTAAGAAAGCTGGATTCAGACTGCCTGAATAGCCGCTCGATCGCAAAAATCACCGACATGGGATGTATTGCTGGTTCCATAAACATATAACATAAATGTGTGTGCCCGCGTATGCATGATACGCAATCATCAGGCGAATTATATTACAATTCGTTTTTTTTCAACACTTGTCTTCAGATCGAAAATACACATTCTCATACTAATGTCTTGAAATAGGTTTTTATTCAAACTTCTAATGGATGTAAGTTTATTTAAGTGCAATTAGATAAAAGGTGCTCTTTTAATAAAAATCCGTATGGGATCGAGGCTGAATCACGCCTCTTGATTCCTCAACATTTTTTATCATTCTTTACATACATTGCCTATTTCTTCTGCGACTTAGTTACGAAATGTTCTGCTCCGCCGTCCTCCTCAATTATCTGGTCAACGACCATAATAACTCCTTGTCCTTCGGAATTTCTTTCAGCCAGACGTTTTCTATTGCCGGATACCGTTCGACTTTCCAGGATGCAAAACAAAATTGTGGCCATCGGCGTCTGGAAAAAAACAGTTTCGTGATTGTTTGAGGTATGTACTTGCCGCGAAGTGCTTGCCTCAATAACTGATATAACGATATGAGCAATGTAGAGTGCTAGGATTGAGCTCAAAATAACTGGACACATGAACAAGTATAAATCCTCCTGACCTTGCATCAGAAATATTCCCAGCAAGCTCGTTACATTCACAACTGACACTCTAGCTAAAAGGAACGTGAAGGAGATAACGCTTCTAACCCCGTCTAGTTTCTCTCTCTTGGCTTCCATAATTAGACTTTCCTGAAATGAATACGTTCACAAATACAATACTACATCTTTCAAAATAGCGCATATCTTACAACGGATCCTATTTGGGAATGTGAGGCCTTGCGATAACCGACCTCAAATCCATACACGTCATGAAAGGGTGGTCTTACGAATCTCTCACACGCTTCAAAACCTGCTCCTATCCGGCTAAGTGAAGAAATAGATCGAATAAATTGAATAAATGTACATTTTCTACAGCCAACCGTACCTTTGACACAGGAATAGAAGTGTCATTCGCGGAATCTTGAAGAGTGCTAGAAAAGACCGTCTTGCCGCTGATCCGAGGTGGTATTTAATAAGTGTCCAAATGATGGAGAGTAATGTGGGTTTGGTTTGTGCCCTCCAAAACCACTGGGTAGCCAAAGTCTCCAGACAGAACTGTTCACAGGCCAAAATGAACTCCGCCGTCCACAAAAAGCCAAAAATGATTATCCACGTCGAATTCTGGACAAAATTGATGTCTACAAAGATCACTTTTTCAAGTTCTAAATAAGAGAGGTCGAAATAGAAGAAAAGGAAGACCTTAAATATTTATTTCTGACAATACGAGTGGAGTAATGATAACTGAAAGCTTTGACATTTTTTAATCGCAAAAAATGTATCACTGAATGCTTTCCAAGAGATTGAAATGGATCGTTCATAAAATTGGAAAGTCGAAATTCGGCACGAAAAATCGATAGGAGTTTTTGATTTTTGGGAGGAAGATGGATGGATGGATGAACTAAAGTTGTTTTTAAGACATCTGTTAATGTTAGTAGCCTATGATATGTTGTATCTTGAATGTAGCTTATGCGACAAGTAGTATAAAGACAATGAAGATGGAGAGTGGAGTGTCATTTCTATCTGCGAAAGAATGCAAAAATAATGTTTTTTTTTTTCATTTGTTTGGTATATTAAATTTAACCGAAAACTGACAATCTGCTTCCACCAATATAATATCGAAGACATTCTTGTGTTAATTTTAGTGGTGTTAGACTAAAATTCATACTTCATTATCTATATCGAAATAACCCCAGGGTATTCACCAACAAGAGCAAGAGCAAGAGAAGAGTGAGAAACTGCGACATATACCACGGCGACTGCTACAGGGAGAGAGGGAAACGCTTATTTGGATGCGGTTTTGTTGTTCGAGGCAGACTTAGGCAAAAAGTCTTAAGCTTCCAACAAGTAAGCGAACGCCTCATAACAATCCGCATCAAGGCTAAATTCGGGAATATAAGCCTCATATGCGCCCACGCCCCGACAGAGGAAAAAGATGACAGCAGTAAAGAAGATTTCTATCACCTCCTAGAAAGGACATACGATCGATGCCCCAGCTACGACACCAAGATCGTTCTAGGAGATTTCAACGCCCAGCTGGGAAGAGAAGAAGTCTTTACTAAAGTCATCGGAAGGCACAGCCTGCACGCCAACACCTCCGGAAACGGACTCAGGCTAGTTGACTTCGCCTCGGGGCGAAATCTCTCTGTGGCCAGCACGCGGTTCCCACACCTTAACATTCATAAAGGGACCTGGCGATCACCTGATCAATCAACCGTCAACCAGATTGATCACGTTGCGATCGACGTCAGACACTCCTCCAACATTCTCGATGTCCGAACCTTCCGAGGTGCAAACATCGACTCGGATCATTTCCTTGTTGTAGCCAAGGTAAGAACCCGGATATCGAGAGAACAACGGAGTCGAGACAGGCCAAAACGGTTTGACGTCGGAAAGCTACAATCGCATCCGATCGCAAGAGCCTTTACCGATCGATTCTCCCTGAAACTGTCTCAAAGTTCGACGCTGCCTGCACAAACAATAGAAGACAAATGGAAACGTTGTTAAGAAGCCATCAAAGAGGCCGCCACTGATGTGCTGGGTTTCTAGCCACCACCTAAGAGGAACCCATGGTTTGACGACGAGTGCAGGCAGGCGCATGCAGCCAAACAGGAAGCTTACAAGGTAACGCTTCATCGAACGACGAGTGCTGTTTGTGAGCTCTACAAACAGAGAAGAAGGGAAGAGAACCGGCTTCTCAGAAGAAAAAAGAAAGAGCACGAGAAGCGCGTGGTCGAGGAAATGGAGAGGTGCTATGGCAGGAATGACGTCCGAAATTTTTACCGCAAGATAAAACAGTTATCTGGCGGTTACAAGCCTCGGACTGAAGCCTGCCGGGACCAAAATGGACAACTGGTGGTAGAGTCGCAGTCGGTGCTGAAAATCTGGAAAGATCATTTCTGCAGACTCCTAAACGGCGATGACGACACAAATCCCGCTGTTAGGCAGAATGTTCCACTCAATTTGGACGACGATGGACAAGAATTCCGTCCCCCCCGACCTCGACGAGGTCAAGATAGCAATATCGAGACTGAAGTCGAACAAAGCTGCTGGCGCGGACGGACTATCCGCAGAGCTGTTCAAAGCGGCTGGGGATGAGCTGGTTGGGTGCATGCACCAGCTCATCTGTGAGATATGGTCGGAGGAAAGCATGCCCGACGAGTGGAATCTCAGCATCGTATACCCGGTCCACAAGAAAGGAGACTCCTTCGACTGCGCCAACTACCGAGGGATCAGTCTCCTTAACATCGCGTATAAGATTCTCTCTGCCGTATTGTGTGAGCGCCTGAAACCGTTCGTCAACAACCTGATAGGTCCTTATCAGTGTAGTTTCAGGCCAGGGAAGTCCACAATCGACCAGATCTTCACACTGCGGCAAATCCTGGAGAAGTCCCAAGAAGTACAAATCGACACCCACCATCTATTTGTCGATTTCAAGGCCGCGTATGACAGCGTGCATAGAGACGAGCTATACAGTGCCATGTCTAGTTTTGGCATCCCTACCAAACTCGTCAGATTGTGTAGGATGACGATGGAGAACTCTCGCTGCTCCGTCAAGGTCGGTAGCGAACTCACCGAGACCTTCGATGTCAAAAAAGGATTTAGACAAGGCGACGCGCTGTCATGCGACTTCTTTAACATCATTCTTGAGGGGATCGTGCGTAACTCACACGTCAACACCAGAGGCACGATCTTCCACAAGTCCGTTCAACTGCTAGCTTATGCGGATGACATTGACGTGATCGGCCGAACACAGCGAGCCGTCAATGAGGCGTTTGCTAGCATCGAAGCGGAAGCGGCTAAAGTGGGACTGGTGGTAAACGAGGGCAAAACTAAGTATATGCTGTCATCGAAGAAGGACGCAGAACATCGACGTCTCGGACAGAGCGTCACTATGGGCAGCAGACATTTCGAGGTAGTTAAGGACTTCGTCTATCTCGGCTCCGCGGTGAATAGAGACAATAACATCAGTACCGAAATCAAGCGCAGAATCACTCTTGCCAATCGCTGTTTCTTTGGGCTTAAGAGGCAATTGAGTAATAAAGCCCTCTCCCGAACGACCAAAGTGACTTTGTACAACACCTTGATCATCCCAGTCCTGCTTTACGGCGCAGAAACCTGGACGTTACTAAAAGCGAATGAGGAAGCCCTTGGTCTGTTCGAGAGAAAAGTTCTGCGTGCGATTTTTGGTCCTGTTTGCGTTGATGGCATCTGGAGGAGAAGATTCAACCATGAACCTAGTCAAGCGTCTACGGATACAACGCTTAAGGTGGCTAGGCCATGTAGAGCGGATGGACAACACTGCTCCGGCCCGAAGAGTCTTCGAATCCGAACCAGAGGGACAACGCAACAGAGGACGTCCTAAACTGAGATGGCGCACACAAGTGGAAAAGGACCTCAACCAACTTAGAGTGCGCAACTGGAAGCAGCTGGCAAGAGATCGTGCTAGCTGGAGAGGCATGTTGGTTGAGGCCCAGGTCCACCCCGGACTGTAGAGCCATCCGAAGAAGAAGAAGAAGAAGACTAAAATTCATACATTCATTATCTATATTGAAATAACCCCAGGGTATTCACCAACAAATTATGGAACTACATAAGTTTAAATGAACACTTGGCAAAATTACTTAACTGGAACGACCCCGTAAATATTTACAAGAAGTGAATGTTATATTATATATATGCCCATCTGTACCATTCGTCTTCCAAACCGAGATTCTGGCAATTCACGAGCGCCATCATATCGTCAAATCCCATCCCAACATCAGTCCTCAAGGAAACAGCAATTTTTGTTGACTGTCATTGAATCAGACTACAAAAACTCAAAACTCGAAAGAGATTGCCTTAGCGCATTGGTTTATATATTGATGCAGTTCAATATTACCACGGAGATATGATACTGACTTACTGTCAAGATTTCAAGCGAGAGACAGATGTCAGTGTCAAAAGAATTTTTATATATTTTTATATATATTATTTTCCTGACAAAAAAAATGAAATATCTGCCCATTTCTAACACTTTTCTTGCACTTTTTATGAAAATTGTTTACTAGCTCCAAATAACATCGACGTCTCGGACAGAGCGTCACACTAGGCAGCAGAAACTTCGAGGTAGTCAAGGACTTCGTCTACCTGGGCTCCGTGGTAAATAGGGACAACAACACCAGTACCGAAATCGAACGCAGAATCGCTCTTGCCAATCGCTGTTTCTTTGGGCGATTGAGTAGTAAAGCCCTCTCTCGAAGAACTAAACTTGCTTTATATAACAGCTTGATTATCCCGGTCCTACTTTATGGCACGGAAACCTAGACGTTCCTAGAAGTGGATGAGGAAACCATTTCGTGCGATTTTTGGTCCTGTTTGCGTTGATGGCATCTGGAGGAGAAGATTTAACGACGAACTCTATGTAGAGCGACATGCGCCTGGTTACGCGTCTTCGGGTACAACGCTTAAGATGACTAGGCCATGTAGAGTGTATGGACACCGCTGCTCCGGGCCGAAAAGTCTTTGAATCTTAGCCCTTGGGGCAATGCAACAAATTATTAGAACGGCCTAGGCTACACACAAGTGTGGAAGGACCTCAGTCAACTTGGAGTGTGCAACTGGAGGCAGCTAGCGAAATATCGTGCTGGCTGAAAAGGCATATTAGTTAAGGCCCAAGTCCACCCCGGACTGTAGCGCAACAAAAAGAAGAAGCTCATTCGCTTCCATTTTTACAAAATTTGTAAGTTTTCAGGTGCACGAATGTCAATATTTTACCGCTCTGCTACGATTCTTCGAATCAGAAAATTAAAACATCAATCTACAATTCATTTTAAAAGACCTGAAGTTTTGTATTGAAACTATTGGGTAAAATTTCTGATTTATCAATTATTCCTTAATTAGAAGCTGTCGTTCGAACACCTGTACAATACAATTTTTTTATATGTGGTTTGTATGTGAGTTTGATTTGACTTTTAGGGTCCGTTGCAAGAATTGTTTGAATTTTTATATCAATCTAAATTCGTTCCTTTTCAATTTACGTGTTCAAATGGCCTTTAATTTAGTACCTGTAAGCCAAAAACATAAACGACGCATTCGAGAATATGGCGGTGAATAAATACAAAATTCAGCGTTGGATTGGTTAAGTTTCATTTGTAAGATCTAAGCTTCGAAAACGAACCGTTTGGCGAACCGATAAAGGTACTTAGCGACTCCGTTTTAAAAGAAACGTTGAATGCGCGTCACAATGCGAGAAACTGACCCTGTGCCATGGGAGATAAGTTACAGTTATCTTGTACCTCATACGTACATACCTCTTTACATATCACTCTAATTCCTTATTACATTTTCCGCCATCTGACATAATTTTGTCGAAAAAATTCGTTCCAAAACCGAACTTAAGAAGTATTAAGCGTCAACAAAATAAAGTCTTCTTTGAATTAAAAAAAAAAAACTAGGTGTGAAATAAAATTATTGTGGTACTATTTAATATATAATATACACAAAAGAAACGGAACTTTGATAAGTGCGTACGAAATTAAAGAGCAACTGCTTTTTGTAGTAGGTGGATACAAATAGGGAGATGAATGTGACTGTAAAACAGTTGTTCGTGAAATTATTGTCTAAGGTTTTAAAATCCCTGCACACTGTTAACGTACTTACGTCTCATATGACTGTACTGTAAGTTTCCCAGTTGGGATTCGGTGTACGCAAATGGTACAATGCGCTTTTTAGTGCCTGCGGAACTGCACAGAATGATATAGCTAAAAAGCGAATAACAACCGCCAAGTATCACTGTTGCAATCAAGGAGAGGTAGACGAGCTGTGGCACCTCCTTACAGCATTTGACAGCTTCTTTCAACACAATCGTTGCTGAATCAATGTATTTTCGCAACACAATTAGAAACGTTATCAGTGCCTCCTAAAACGATTGCAAGAGTTGAGAGTACAGGTTTCTACAACTTAACTTACCGTTACAAGCAAGCAGATTGCATGAAATGCATATAGAGCATACTCGTTTATTTGAAAGTCCTCTATAAATGTCGGAAACTTTCGGAATTTTACCGCGGAGAGATTCAAATAATCATCAAATTCCGTCGGAAAGTGAAGGTATACGTAACAAATACCGCTGTTAAGCGCAACACTTGTCGTGAAGCACAGAAGACCTATGAAGCTTGGCTGTACTTGTCCATGCAGCCAAATCATGAACAGCAGAAGGCCGGCAATATCTGAAAAATAAAAGAAAGCATAAAAAGAAAATATCTACAGCAGCTGATCTTACACAAAGCAAAGCACCCAAGTGCTACAATATACTTCCAGGTTAGATAGATGTAACTGAAGAAAACTTGGATCTTGCTGAACCCTAAATTGAGCTTCTCGTAGGTTCCACTTGAGAATATATACACTGCAATGTCAGGCAGGCATCTGTGTTTCACAGCCGTACTGGAATTCAAAAACAACTTTAACTCATAACAACAATAAGCACGAAGTGCTATCGGCACCTTTCGTCTAGGCGAACTCGTGCACAGGGTCCAAACAGGCTTGAAAAATCATCTGGTTGAGGATCATTCTCAAGGAGAGAGTAGTTGAAATCGTATCGACAAAGCGAAGTCTTGTTGGATTTGTAAAACTCATATATGTCCTTCATGCTGTACAGCACTTTGTTATTGCAGCTTTCTACGCACAGCGTTAGGATATTCGAGAGATTTCCGTAGCCGAAATAATACAGGTTTGGTTTGGTGGATGTATCCGTGCCGGAGAGTGTAAAATTCTTGAACGGCTGATTATCGCGCACACCGCACAAATTTCCGAAGCTGTCATAACCCTTAATGAGCGTTAGGTAATTCCCGTATTGAATTGCAAGACTTCCAAGCAAAACCTGAAATAAAGTGTTTATTAAACTCTATTTGAAGTCAGTACTTAGTTTGAACTTAATTCGATTCGTGGCATTAAACTGAAACCATAATTTCGGCATTCAATTAAAAAAATACGCATAGAGTATCTAAGTTAGCGCAGCAGTCAATACTTGACAATCGCGGTCCGGCTGTTTTTAGTCAAAGGAATCAAATCGTCTTGAATATGCAACGTCTTTGGGCTTCGTACCTAAAGTTCGTCCTTCACCATAATCGCATATCTTATGCTGAGGGTGATTGTATCACTAAAGTGGCTTCAAAGTCACTCCTCTTTGTAAACAACATATTATCCTGACACTGGATAATCTGAATCATGTTTCTATGAATCGATGTTCGCGTGGAAAACACTTTTCGGCATCTTGTGCTTCAGCTTTACACAATGCTCACTTGATCTCTATAAAAGTTATGTGTTCTCTACACAAAAACCCGCCAAGTAATAAATTTAAGGGAAAACATTTCTCCTTAAATCAGCCATTTAATTTTAAAGAATTTAAAGTTTAAAGTTCACTGCCTTTGAATTGCTTACCAAGAGAATCCATATTATGATGAACAACACAAGCCATCGGGTATGTGTGCATTTCCTTGTTGTGTTACTTTTGTGAACCAATCGATTCTTTCGGGTGGACTTCATTTTAAATTGTTTTCCGACAACTTCTAACAACGGCCCGACAGTGTTCGAAGTCAGTGATCTACTGTGCACTAGGTAAATGAGTTGAGCGATTAATTAAACTGATGGGACGTATTCTTTATGCAATCTTCTCACACACGAAAAGGGATTTTGTGCTAGTCCCCTGGAAGATATTCCTAATTGCATCACAATCTCGATACGGAATATGTATTTCAATTAACGAAAGTATTCCATGAGGGGTAGTATTCAGATGCAATATGTATTGGTTTTGTTTGTGCTCTTGGTAACATGATTATGGCAATACTACAGAAAGGTGATGTTGTTGTTAATTTCATGATTCGTTGATTGACCGTTTGGTTGAAGGATAGACACAGGAATTAGCCTTGTCTCACTTTTGCGATGCTCTGAGTAGGGGTTTTAAATCACTTCCACCTAGGCCGACCACCAATATACGGACAGTGTGACATTAATAACTACGTCCAATGTAGATCTTATGTACCTTTACATAGATTCAAGAAATATATTTGCAATTTCATGAGGTTCTTGAAAAAAATAACCTTTCCAAAACTGCCTGTCTCTTAGAACTTACATTGGAAAAGTGTCAGAGCAAGTAAGAAATGTCCTCCATTTATCATCGCCCAGCAGATACATTAAACCAAGATGTTTATATATATGCTCTGAACAATGTAGAGAACATCTTTCTATGTAGCTTGATGATAGGATCGGTATGTGTTCTTTTGTACCTGGCCCATAAAGCCTGATTGGTGGCTAAGAAGTGTCGAAAAGTCCTCTGCACGGACTTTAGCTGCCTCATTGCCATGAGCTTTTTTGCGACAATCAGTGCCATGATTTCTTCATTAGAGATTGCTTTTACAGCCAACTGACTGTTAATCAAAATGATTATATCAGCCCGTGGTGTACCCAATATCGAAACTTTTGTGGCCACTTCTTCGACTTCCGGAAACCTCGGTTGAAAGATAATGCTCTCATCAGGAAGTCGAAAATATAGCGATGCAAGGTCATAGATTCGAACACCATGTTCGCAGTTATTCCTGTAATTGCCTTTGCGTCACCTGTGTACACCTGCACCTAATCAAGAAACGTTTCTTTTTCAAGCTTGGTGACATATTTTCCGCCCCAACTGTATCACCAAACCTCTACAATGAGATGAAATAATAAAACTACTTGATGTGCAACAAATTTTTATGTGAAATCAATGAAGAAATCAAAATAGAATACACGACGGAAAGTCCACAGTGTGGGACAAAGTTTGCAAGTTTACTTTACTTGTTTACCATAACACTCTTTTTATCACAGTCGATAAAAAAGTGTTTCACGGACTGAGATGACAATAGTGCTAATTCGTAAACTCTACAATGTCGCTAACATTAGTTCTGTGCTCGTTTCGTCAGTTTGTCAGTTTTCTAGATGGAAAAACAGCATTAAGCGGGCAGGTGGCTTCTTTTTCTTGAGGTTTCTCTATCTACAGCTTTATTTACCACTATAAACTCCACTTTGTTGAAGCTTTCTTTTCAGGCTTCTGCGCTTAACTAAAATAGCTTTTAGTGATCTCAAAACTCAGTCCCGTAGTCTGTCTCCGACCACTGTCAACACAACATTCAATGGATATCTTACAAAAACTAATTTTGTTGCTTGTCTTTGCTCCGCACAGTTTTTCGGATCCGATAGTCAAGATTGAAGGAGGACAGCTTCTCGGACGGGACCACGGTCACTACTTGTCATTTGAATCAATCCCGTATGCTGTGCCACCAGTGGGTGCCAAGAGATTTGAGCCTCCGGAGCCATATACGACCACCTGGTTAGGTGTGCGAAATGCAACAATATCCCCGGAGAAGTGCATTCAGTGGGCCCAACTCTTGCCCAGTGATGATAGACTTGGAGGAGTGGAAGATTGCTTGACAATAAATGTTTACACACCCAGCATCAGTGATAATCGAACATATCCCGTTTTGGTCCTCATACACGGTGGAGCGTTCACGTTCGGTGCTCCTTTCTGCCACGACCACGTCTATGTCATGGAACACAGCGGAGCGGTAGTGGTGAAGATGAACTACCGCCTGGGCCCGATGGGTTTTCTCAGCACAGAGGATGAAGTGATTCCTGGAAATTTCGGACTGAAGGATCAGCTTTTGGCACTGCAGTGGATCAAAAGGAACATCGCAGCTTTCAGTGGAAACCCATCCAACATCACATTAATGGGATTCTCTTCTGGGGCATCATCTGTGCATCTGCATATGATGAACAAGGGACTGGAGAAATTGGCGAACTCCGCTATTTCCTTCAGTGGAAATGCCTTCAATCCTTCAGTAATCACTAGGAACCCGCGAAAAAGAGCCGCTGAGCTGGCCAAGCTCCTCGATTGTCCAACCAACAACTCAACTGTGATCAAGTTGTGTCTGCAGCAAAAGGATGCCGCAGACATTGCTCGTGCTGTAAGTTTGTTCTTTAAGTTTGGGTTTAACCCATTCACAGTGTTTGGACCTGTGATTGAGCCGAACAATGTGCAAAATCCTTTTCTGTCTGAGGAACCCGAAATTACAGTGAAAAGCGGAAGGTCTGCCGAGATTCCATGGCTGGTATCGTACGTCAAGGACGAGGGAATATTTGATGCAGCGGCACTAATGGAACATACTGCAAACGGAAGCGAGCTAATTGAAGTGCTCAACTATCGCTGGAACGAGTTGGCGCCGATTATTCTGTTTTTCGAAAATACTATAGACAGAGAAAACTTCGATTCCTATTCAAACGAATTGCGTCAAAAGTACTTGGGCAAAAAACTGTTCATCGCCGAAAATTACAAACTGGTAGAAAAGATGTACACCGATGTCCTGTTTCTGAACGGAACTGAAAAAGCCATAAGGTTGCACAAGGAATACACGCAATCTCCAGTCTACTCCTACGTATTTGACAACCCAGCACCTACTGGGTTCGGCCAGGTATTTTCCCACCGGAAAGACATTCAGTTTGGTACAGCGTCTCAGTCAATTCGGATGAAAACATTTTATTTATCGTGTCTTTGTTTTTCACAGGAACCGCTCATGGCGATGATTTCTTCTTGATGTTCAAAGGCCGTCCCCGAAAGAACGTTCCTTTTACCGACTGCGAGCAAGTAATGTCCGAGAATTTCATCAAGATGATGGTGGATTTTTGTTCAACCGGGTAAGAAGTTGATGGTGATGATGATTTTGTTATGACCCGGAAGACTATACATTTCTCTCTGCAGGAATCTGCATTTCGGTTCGTGTAAATTTGTGGAAAACAATCAATCGACCGAGGATCTCTGGGTGATGAAAATAAACAAAGATGGCTGCGAGAATGTTAACGTCAAAACTGTTTTGTAAATAATTCTGGTATTTTTTTGTATGTTTTTGCTTTGATGGTGACAAAAAGCATACGCGCTTTAAGGTGTCCTACAAAGGGGGACGCTTTATGAGCATAACTTACAGCGAAACTTGTTACAAAGTCGTAAATTTGGAAAATTTCCTTGGAAAGAAAGTTAACATTGAATAAAGTGGTAATTTTACGAATGGTTTTGATTTTTAAATATTTATTAAAATGTGTGCTATTTCGAACGTTTTCGAATTCGCCACTTTCCTTTAATCGCAGCGGAAGGGCTATTCGATTTTTAAATTATTTATACTTTATTTTTACTATTTTCAAGAAACGCCTGAGATGGCTAGGCCACGTAGAGCAGGTTTCGACTCGAACTTGGAGTACGAAATTGAAGGAAACTGGCTAAAGATCGTACAAGCTGGAGAAACTTGTTGATTGAGGAGCAGGTAGCGCCATATGGAGAAGAAGACGAGAAGAGAAAATTGCAAAAAGCAGTAGTAATGTAAATTTTTTTTTCGAAAAATAGTAAGGCTGATGGTTCCAAAGTTCTAAGGAGTTGGTAATTTTAAAAGAAGTAAACGAATTAGATAAGGTGTGTCGTTGTTTTTTTTTTTTTTTATTTTGTATTTCACTTGTCTTAAATCTAGATATAAAATACTTAAACTAGTTACAAAAACTTTTATTTTAATTAAAAACTATCTTACTGGCTCCATGCGAGCACTCTAAGTTAATCTATGAGTTTTTATAATTGCCTTTCGGCTGGGGTTTTTTTTTTATGTATGTTCAAGTAAAGGACTATGTGATACTTAATACTAAGAAAATGTTCTGTAAAAACTTAGCAATATAATTAAATTATTTTTATCTTAACCTAACTTATGAAACTTAACCTAACTACACCATTTTTTTTAGGTGTTTCGTTGTCAGCTTGTCTCTATTTAATTTATATTTAATCAGTGAGAAATAGTTCACCTCGTTGCACGTTGAAAATCTTCATGAGTCAAAAGCAAATGAAGAGAAAAGAAATTGAACCCTAAGAAAATGAAAATAACTCAATATATGTACACATGTCTGGGTTCACCAGAGTGCGAAGTCCCCAAAAAATTACCATCGCAGATTATTACTAAGAAATAAGAATTCAATACAAATCATAATTATATTCAAGACAAAAATTTATCGGGCAACGCATCTTACGTCATACATATAAAGCTTCGTTAAAAATATTGAAAACCACATCTTTTAAAACGGTAATACTCGTACATCAAATAGTTACGTAAGTGTTGATGATGATTCGAGTTTATCGATTTCACGGCGTTCGTTGTAATTAAACTTATCTTACACCTCACTTAGACGTATTTTTCATTTAAATTTTATTCATCTTCCATCTTTATAAAGTTTAACGTACGCAACATTTGAAGCCTGCTTTTCATTCATGGGTGGGTGTTGATCTTTTGAACAACATTTTCTTTTGTGATGAGAAACATTTTTTACTCGGGGGGTATGAAAACTGTGGTACACATATGGAGCTCATAAAATCTGCAATTGATCGAAAAAGTGCTTCTACATTTTGACAAAGTAACTGTTTACTGTGTTGCTTTACTGTACTGAAGATGCCAATGGGCAGATGATTACAGTCAGTTCGGAGCGATGGTTAAATGATAATTGATTTTTTTGCAGGCGATTGAAGATTTTAAATTTAATGATAACCAGTAAAACGGGGCAGACAATACGACCAACTACAGCTTTATTGCGTGAGACTTGGTTGTGACGTCAATTGGCCACAAAGACATGCGATTTGACTCCGTTAGATTTTTTGTTCTTATTAAATAACCGTTTAAAACCATCTTTATTGGTGCCGTGAACTAGGGCCATATGAACTAATGCCATAATGGCGTTAATTCACTTTCAAGTGAGAATAAACACCATAATCTGCTTATGTCTTTAATTCACTTTTAAATGAGAACTAAGGCCATTAATTAAATGTGAACTAACGCCATATGCCTTTAATCCACATTCCAATGTTTTTCAGCCCTGAAGCACAGCAATAGGGTGGGTTATCTTTTTTTTTTTAATCATAGGTTATTTTTTTGTAAAGAAACACTGAATAAACCCAAGCTCGCACCTATCCCAAATCCTACCTGTGGTTAAGCAAGGGGGTTGCAGGGGGCAGCATGCCCCCCCATACTTACTTCACTTTTTGCTGGTCTTGGCGTGCCAGCATCACTGTTTGATGTCTTTCTTCTTTTTATTTAACTCTTACGTATACGTGTCATAAAAAATTTTAGACTTATCACCTACCTACTGAACGTAACTTATGGCTTGACGACAATAAATCCATAATGGATTTGTTGTCCTATCCAAGTGGGTTATACATCCATTATGAACTGTTCAGTTTATTGCATTTTTAAAAGTAAACTTATATTTGATCCTGTATATTATTAAAATTATTGAGAATGCTGCGAGTGACTTTAATTCGCTTTCAAATGAGAACTAAGGCCATATTCTAAATTGAATTAAGGCCATATGGCTTTAGTTCTCATTTAAAAGTGAATTAAAGCCATATGTCGATTATGGCGTTAATTCTTATTTGAAAGTGAATTAACGCCATTATGGCATTAGTTCATATGGTCTTAGTTCACGGCACCTCTTTACTCAAGTTACGACTGAGATACCACCTAAAAGTGTCTTTCATAAAAAGTATCACTGTGTGTTTTATTAAGCTATAATATCGAAATTGGATTGGATTTGCCAAACAGGATAAATCGAGAGTTTTGGCCATTTAATTATGATAGATGACTCATGAAAACAAGAAATGGCAATTCCGAAAGTGTAAGAGCCAGAAGTAGACTCTGGGATAGATACTGTGACGAATAACATATGAAAATCAAAGGCTAAAATTTAATTAAAAATGTAGCATGGGAAAATAATGCTATTGGTGTGGTCCTTAATACCCAACAAACAAACCATATATTTTGATGGAAGTCCATTGCTGTTTTTCATTCTAAGAGCCTAGTGTAGGGTTTAAGGTCCCATTTTGTACTACCTAGCAGTTTGATTAGAGTTTCCGTAAAGTATTTGAAAATCATTTTAGATGTTGAAAATGAAATGCGCTGTCGTATGATTCATTTAATTTATACTCAATAGGGTATTGAGGAAGACAGAAGATAACACGAAATACGCTTTTTTTTTTTTAAGGGGCAACAGTTCACAAAGGATCAGGGTGTGGTTTCTGCAACTATTACCAGTATTATGCGTACTAGTGTTCTCTCACGAGTAGAGAGGATCAACGGTTTTTACTGATTCCGAACAACGAGATTTGAGAAGCTGTACATGGACAATTAGTACGCTATAAGTGTTGTTAAGTAAGTCTTTATTACCTCAAAAGAAGTGGTGCGGTGAAAAATGAGATGTGTTTGGTCCGGCTATCGAACCTCGACTTCGGCGTGTAAGTCGACGCATTTTCCCACCATTTCTAAAAATTCATTTAATTTCTCTTAAGAAGGAACTTTGCTGTCAGTGAACTTATTTCTGCTGGATTTACGTGCTGTAAATGTTGACTGATTTTATTTAGCGGTTTTTTTTGGCCCCTATCTACGACATGAAAGAACTAAATATATTGAAATATAAACATTACATGTCTATTACTTTCTCACTCATAAGGCTGGCAACCTTCAAAAGATCAGAGCCAGCATTGTTTCCAGTCGCATATGGTTGATTTTTTCTACACTTTAGCTCGATGCACTTGTTCTGCACGACCTGGATGAGCTTTTAGCCCAGAAGTTATAAAAATTTCAGAAAAACAATGTAAAAAGTATGTGGCCGCTGGAGCGTAGTGGAAAAGTCCATCGACTCATACTCGGATATCCTACGTTCGGTTCCTGGACTGAACGTTAATCGGGTAATCTTTCACAGCCTTTAAAGTTTCAGCTAAACTCTAAGAATTCAAGTTGTCTATGAAAAGGTTATCTAATCTAGGACATTCGGCAATTGAAATGTTAGCCCAATCTACTCGAGAGATAACAATTGCATACACAACACATGTAGCTGCTGTAGAAATAAGGCCCTGGTCCTGTATGAACTGTAGCGTCATCTTAAAGAAAGCATCTTTCTTGTTATCATCTGTCTTTCCCAATATCCTACTGAGTACAAATTTAATGAATCATACGACAACGCATCTCCTTGTGGTTTTCAACTGATTTACAGATCCTTCAACAAAACTGTTCGGTACATGGCGTTTGTGCTAGCGTGGGGCAGTATTCTGACTCCTTGTGATGAATGTTGGAGTATAGTGCCATCGAGCCAAGAGTTGTTATGCCAAGCAGCCAAAATTTTTAGCTCTGTTATGAACGTGGACTGCAGGAACTAAGTAATACAACACATATACTAAGAAGGATGCGCTCAAAACGATGCCGAGCTACGAGTGCTCTTCTCCATCTTTTTATATTTTCGTAATGTGTGCAAAATCTCACTAGAACCTTCTCACACGAGTGATGCAATATTGTCAAGTTCCGCCATCACACCGACATAATGAAAAGGAAAAACAAATTCAGAGTGTTAACCAAATCAAATTACAGCTTAATGTCATTAACTCTCTACCAATTGTTTGTCAACAAAGTCAACTCATTCTGTATTTTGTTTAAGGCCAACCAACATTCTGTGGAACGCGCAGGGCGTTTCCTTATTTAAAGAGGATGCTCCCTCGCATTATTGCCAATAAACGAACTCAGAAAATAGAGGTCTAAAGCTTGGTTCTTCCTGGTCCCCAAAATATTGCTTCCAGTATATCTTTAGTCGCATTGCAGTAATTTACACCTTTCGTTTAGCACTCAACTTCCAATTAGCACCTGTTGAGCAGTCACCTTGAGAGGGCGGCAGTTCGTCAGTTCGATTCAAACATCAGTTGAGGCAAGACCGTTCGATCGTGCGATGGACACTTTTCTAAAGCTTATCTTATTGTTGGCAGGCGTGACGCTTGTGTCTAGTGAGGATCCTATAGTTTGGATTCAAAATGGCAAGCTCATGGGGCGTGACATGGGCCGATACGTGTCCTTTGAGTCCATTCCATATGCAGAGCCACCGACTGGTGCTAACAGATTTGAACCGCCCAAACCGTATAACACGATTTGGCCTGGCGTCCGAGATGCAACAAATCCCCCAGAGAACTGCATGCAGTGGGCCACAATTATTCCCGCCGCAGACAAAGTGATGGGCGTTGAAGACTGCCTAACGGTGAGTGTGTACACACCGAGTATTGAGTACAAAGAGGAGTACCCTGTTCTGGTTCTTCTTCATGCTGGAGTCTTCACATTTGGTGGATCTGTGTGGCATAGTCATGAGTACGTTATGAAGGCAGGCAACGCGGTGGTTGTGAAAATCAATTTTCGACTGGGAGCACTGGGTTTCCTCAGCACTGAGGATGATGTGATTCCCGGAAACTTTGGACTTAAGGACCAGTTGCTGGCATTGGAATGGGTAAAAGCGAATATAGCGGCATTCAATGGGAATCCCTTTAACATCACAGTTCTGGGTTTTGGTTCCGGTGGAGCATCCGTGCATTTGCAGATGATGAACAAGAGACTCGAGAAATTGGCAAGCACAGCAATCTCCTTCAGCGGTAACGCCTTCAATCCCTCTGTGATTACAAGAAACGCCCGCATGAGGGCGATTCAATTAGCCGAGTACTTCGGTTGTTCAATAGAAAATTCGACTGAGATTAAGTCATGCCTCCAGGAGCAAGATGCAGCAGATATAGCCCGCGCTATAACGCACTTCTTTGAGTTCGGATTCAATCCGTT
Source organism: Eristalinus sepulchralis (assembly GCA_944738645.1). Taxonomy (NCBI): domain Eukaryota; kingdom Metazoa; phylum Arthropoda; class Insecta; order Diptera; family Syrphidae; genus Eristalinus; species Eristalinus sepulchralis. Next base: position 28,965,087 of record OX122885.1, on the reverse strand, counting down.
TGTCGTATTCGGACCGGTTATCGAGTCGAAAGACGTTGAAAATCCATTCCTCAACGAAGAACTCGAGGACATAATTAAGGCTGGGAAGTCAGCTGAGATTCCATGGCTAGCATCGTGCGACAAGGATGAAGGCGCATTTAACGCCGCCGAGCTACTGCAGAAGTATGGCGACGTTGAGATTATAGAAGACCTCAACGCACGTTGGAACAAAATGGCCCCGGTTATCTTCTTTTTCAACAACACCATCAAGAAGGAGAATTTCGATTCGTACGCAGAGGAATTGAGAAAGAAGTACATGGGTGACAAGCGATTTTCTGCCGCCAACTACAGACTGCTGCAGAAGATGTACACCGACGTGCTATTCTTACAGGGAATTGAAAAGGCTCTGAAGCTGCACAAGGAGTACACACACTCACCGGTTTATTCCTACGGATATGATAATCCCTCGCCAACTGGATTCGGTCAACTACTCTCCCACCGCGATGACATTGAGTTCGGTAGGTAGAATGATGCGAATGAGATGTTTTTTTCGTTTTAACGGTTTTGACTTTTGCAGGAACCGCTCACGGGGATGACTTCTTTTTGATGTTCAAAAGCCCACCAAGGCGAAATGCATTGCTGTCTTTGAGCGATCACATTCTATCGCAGAACTTCATAAAAATGATTGTTGATTTCAGTTTGACTGGGTAAGGAGCAGAGTTGCGGGAAACTCCCTTTCTACTAATAATCGTACTCTTATAGGAAGCTACAGTTCGGAACGTGTACGATCACACCAAACAATTCTACGACCAAGGACCTCTGGATAGCACACATAACCAAGGACTTTTGCGAAATGGTGAATGTGAAGACGATTCTATGAGAAATTCCAACATTCTTGCCTCGCCCTGTAAATAGTTAGACAAGTTATTCACAGAAACTTCGTTTACTGATCTAATATCTTTATTCATGTACTTTTTTTTATAAACTACTAAATCATTCGAATCTTAGGTGTGGTTTCATTTCGGTTTGTATCACTTATTTCTGATTGCTTTTGCCAATAACAGTTTTCGTGTTATCAACAAGTTAAATGCCAATTGGCCTGTTTTCGCTGTCGAAAGAAATCTAGATAGGCGTCGGCGATACCTTCATTGTTCGGAAGCATGTGTGCACTAAGAGCTGACTGTGAGCCCATGTCCTTGGTCTTACTGGAGCCCAGATCAGACATTGCGCATGAATTTCGGGTGATTCTTGCCTTTCTATCAACCTGCATTGATTTAGGATTTAGTCCAAAGGGCAGGATCCTAAGCACTTGGTGCACACTGCATGCCCCCTCATCAGCTAGTTGATGTGTGTTTCAGTAAGTTGCTATCGCACTGAGATGCAAGGCGGTAGGTGTGTTCGTTGATTTATTTCTTCAAAACGAACCTTCCTCCGAAAATAATTTAGGGTGAAGAAGCAAATTGCAGCTTCAACAACCGTTTTAAATGCACATTTATGAGTTACGAATTGACAAAAAAAAATAACTGAATAGCATTCGAAGGGCAGCTCTGCGTTCCGACATGAAAACAATCAACGAACATACCAACTAAAATATCAAGAGACCTTCTGTTTCCCGCATCTTCAGCGAGACTATATGTACTCATATAATGTATTATTGTAATTATTATATATAATAAATCTGTTTTTTTTTGTTTGTTTAAAAAAAAGAGGAGAACAAGGAACGGTTTCGAAATAAAAAAAAAATTATTATCGCTGCATTGGTGGCATGACAGCTCCGCCTCCAGCGGCCATTGCTGATCCGGGACCCAAGAGCACTTGTTTCTGTTGTGTTTTCTGCATTTCCTCCATTTGGGCGCGTTCAGTCTCGAATATAACTGGCGCAAACAGAATCACCGAACTGGTGAAGATGACCCACGATGCATTGCACGAGAAGCTGTACAGTCCCTTGACGCCTTTTGCAGTTGTACCGCCTATTGTGCCAAGTACGTTTCGCACCGGATCGGGGAACATTTCTGTCAGGCCCCACAATCGTTCGCTAAGTGTCTCATCAGGTTCCTAAAATGAAAGAGAGAAATAATCTTATTAGCAAAGAATTTGAATGCTTTAGTTGATGATCTTAATTGAAGCTAATTGAAGTCATGAAGTTAGATTCGTTGGGATTGGCCTCACATGGATCAACGGATTAACAACACAAAGAAGGTTTAAATGTACAATTGGCGCAGTTTTAGATGCGTCAACGACAAGAAATGCTTATAAGCTACAACTTGCACAACTGCCTTGCAAAAGGTAACTTGGAGTTTATATGGCGTTACGCTCCGAGATGTCAATAACCATCTCCAATTAGCACTCAAATTTGCAGCTTTTATTAATTGATCACTAATATTTTACACAGCTTCGTCTACGTTTGGTCCTTTATCGTGGAAGAATTTTCGTTCTCTTGAAGTCGAAGATTTTTCGGCCAACTTAGATATGGATGTTAAGACGTTTGATTAAGTTTAAATCATCGAAGAGCTTGTAGTCAAGGATACAGCTGTCACGTAAGCATTACAGATGCATTACTTGATCCAGTCCGTTTTTTGTCAAATTAAGGTATAGGGCTTTCCCCAACTTTAAAATTTTCTTGTCCAATCGTAAATAGCTTCAGACATAATTTGTACGGTAATGGGTGGGATTTTCTTGAGTGAAGAAGAATCTGTAATAGCCGCTTAGAGATGGTTTTAGATGGGAAAGAATATCATGCCGACGTACAGTCAGTTGAGTTCGTTGTTGAATCCTGTCCTTTAGGCAGGTGTCGCCGCCGGAGATGGCTGACGATCACATACGGACTTTGTTTCTCGGAGCCACAAGCTGCCTTTGCTGACAAGTACAAAATTGAGTACAATTGAAAAATAAGCAAAAACAAAAATATAGTACAATTGGATTCCGATTGAATTTACGAATGGCATTGTCAGATTTATGATCGGTACCACGTTACTTTATTGTAAACTGAAGGACCCCGTTTCACAAGGTTTTTATTGAAAACATCACATGCTCCATTCACAATAATTTTGTCGCAAACTGTGATGTTGTTAGAAGAGTTGACTCTTCTTTTCAATGATTTTCCAACTGCAGGTGGGAGAGCAGAACGGCAATTCCGATATATTTCGATTACTGTTTACTAACCTTGTTCCAGAGCAAATTTCATATAAGACAAAATTTGCTAATTTTGCTGGCACGGGATGGGTCACATGGACAAACGTAGGTCGAATATGAAGCATAAAGAGAGAATCCGTTAGAACTCATATGTGAACAAATAAAAACAAGGTAACAGAAGAGTTTAAGAAACATCTGGATCGTGCTACAGTCCACAAGGAGCCAGTGCCTAGTTTTTTCTCCATCTCGTGTTGTTTGGCGGATAATTGGTCTCTCAAGAGAAAAAATTACACGCCAACTGACACTTTATTATCGACTCCGAGCGGCGAGATTTGAGAAGTGTTGTCAGCAGCTCGAAAAAGGTGGTCCCGTGAAAAAATTGAAATGAACCTTAAGTACACAAACATCAATAACCTACAACTTTCGGCACAAGAACAAGAGTCGACGCAATTCCGCAGTTTCTCAAAGTCAACAAAGAAGTCCTAAATTTTGTGAACAATTTTGGGCTGTTGCGTGCAACATTCACATGAAGACGATTGTGATCTTACTGATTCAGATTCAGTCCTTAGGTAATGATTTTCTCATTCTTTCGAACGGAAGCTTTGGAGACACATCAGCTCTGTGATCTCCAATAAGATGGGGATTTAGCTGTAAACTCGATTGGCTCGCTAATATGGACATCAATAATATATACAAGGATAATGCAAGCTTCCAGGTTTGAGGAAAGGTTTATCGTACTTCAAGTGTAGAGATCATGTTATGTCTTAACTTTTTAGTTCCTTGACTAGGATTAGCATGCAACGGACCGACATGAAAGTTGGCCCTACCTCAAACGAATACTCTAAATGTGAGCATTTATACTTGCTCCTGTACAAGACCAAAACCAACAAAAGTCTGTTTTGTAGCATGTTTCTTTAATGTTTAGTTTATTCAACATGGCTTAAGAAACTAAGGCAATATTAAAATATTAAAGTTCGAAATATCGTGCTTGTGGGGACAAATCCGGCACGACGAAGGACCTTTAAGGGAAAACTTCTTGCCTATGAACCTAACTTAACTCTTTTTCATGTTCAAACAGTTAACACCAAGAGCATTATGGTTTCAAGCTAAAATGAGAAAAGTACAATTTCATAACAGATCAATTCTACTAATTTCGTAATGACGGATAGAAGCGTTTAACCGGCGTCTATGTATGCCATAGGTTGTATTGAGTTTGAGGAAAACATTGAAAGTCGGTAAATTGTACATTTCATATTGATTGGGACTTGCTGGAGACACCTCATTTAGAATGTTTTCAAATAATCGAAGATTGAGTACCTTCCGTCAAGTCGAAATAGAAAACAAAAACGATTAAGTAAAATAAATCGATCCCCAACACTAATTCCTAATCGCGATAGCAACACAACACGTGTCCATAACTTAATAAATGCCCACCCACGAAAACCTGAACTAAAATCTATTCAGGAACAATCGTAACGCATCAAAACCGTACGACGCATTTTCTCTCCGTATTCTTTCCTTGAATTTTCTTCATTATTTTATTTTTATTTCAATCAATGTGAGGTTAAGATGTAACCTAGAAGTCCCGACCTAGATAAGATAATCATTTATCGACTTACATCGTCACACGTATCCGCATCAGCGTTGTTCGTAGTCTTCTGCAAGAAAAACACAAAATCTCATGTAACATCAATATGACCTGAGAAGCAAACAGAATCGATTTTTCATTTATGCAGCTTCCATAATCCAGCGGGTAGTTATGTATGTACATGCACACACTACACATGCCGCACAATGAAGGCGAAAAAAAGCTGCACAATTGAAAAAAAAGTTTTTATATAATTACATTGACTACAGTGCGTCGTTCTGGAGTCTCATCCTTACTGCCGCCTAACGAAGACATTCCACTATCCTTTTCGATGAACTCGATGTCAGGATCTGAGTCCATCAAATCTTCGACCTTTACGGAATCCACTTTTGCGTTTTTTTGAAAATGTTTTTCGAGACTGAGCTAAATGATGATAATTTTTTCACAGTATTTTTTCGCTCGTTTATGAATCGATCGCGTTCGTTCGGATGGACGGACACGTAAAATGCGGATTTCACTTATGAATTTAATTTTTACTTATGAATTGAAACATTTAATTGCGAAAATGTGTGAAAAGTTCATAACAAGATGAATTCTCAGGCAGAAAAACTTCACACATAAGAACGGGTTTTGACAGATAAGAAGAAAAGGAAAACCATGCGATTGCGATGAAATGTCAGTTTGAGAGGAAATGTCATCGAAAATAGGTTGGATATTGTTACGTCATGGATTTTAATATGTTTTATCAGAAACCAATAAGGAATTGGTCTCTGTGTTTTATGTTATTTTTTGAATAAAAATTAATAGAACTGATAAATCAGAGCCAAAAATAATGATTTGAATATAACTTAGTGTGATTTTATGACAAATAATGACTGAATAGGGATAAGTCTTCAATGAGATCTAAGCGCCCTCTCGGGGTAGGAAAATAACTCTTAGGAAGTAAATGAAACCATTCAGATGAAATGTGAATTAGGAGATGTATAATTTACTTTATTTAATGATACAATATAAAATATTGTATATTATTTTTTATATTATATATTATATTCCTTAATATTGGGAAGCGTTAATTAGTTCAATATGAAACAATTATAATCTCGCTCTTTTAATAATCTTTGTAGTTCAATAAGAAAAAACTATTTTGTGTACTTTTGTACTTTTGTACATATGTATATGTACTTCCTTTAGATAGGTACATTTACAAAATAAAATCTTATCTAACATATTTGCTTATCTACTAATCTCTCTCGAAAATGTTTCCTCTGTGTAACACCACAGATCGGAGGCAGAGATAAGATTCATCCCTGATCAGGGGCGCCTCAGCCAATAACTGTTTTCAGCTAACACAATTTTTACCAAAGTTGGCCCAAGTGCTCGCACCAATGCATTTAACGTCTTTCTCAACTAGCCCCATTTTCCAAACGAAATATTAAATGCCAACCGTTGCCTATATTAAGAATTTAAAAGGTTGTAGGTTGTAAAACGAATTAAGTCTAAAGCACACTCGCACACAATAATAATTTATGGATAGAAAATTGAGCTCTCAGAAAGCACAAGAGTTTTCAGGAAATTATTCTTCCAAACCGCTGTTAGAATCGAGTGCATCACATCACATATCTCATGCGTCACAACTCCACAAAACTGTTTACTAACTCTCATCTTATTGCCTGCCTCCGACGAGAGAAACTATTTTACTTTCGATAGCTTATCGCAAGTCAGCAAGACCCCGCCAACCTCGCTAACAGATGGCGATTTCAAAGTCACGACTGGATTTCACTTCGCCAGTCTGTGCTGGGGTGTCACCGCGAAACAACCGAATATTCGATGATCGCTCTCCGGTTTATAGTTGTGCTGTTGTTTTGCATCGGCAAACTGAACGGATGCAATGCCTCCGAACCGATTGTAGAGATAGAAGGCGGTAGAATTCTCGGCCGCGATCGTGGACACTACTTTTCATTCGAATCGATTCCGTATGCTGAGCCACCAGTCGGCGAGAGACGTTTCGAAGCCCCGCAGGCGTTTTCAAGAAACTGGACGGACATTAGAGACGCTACATCTCCACCTGTCAACTGCATGCAATGGGACCAGTATCTCTTTAAGGACGATCTACTCGACGGGGAAGAAGACTGTCTCACAGTGAACGTATACACGCCGAGCATTACCGGCAGCCGTAGCTACCCGGTGCTGGCCCTGATTCACGGGGGTGCCTTCATGTTCGGAGCAGCTGCTGCTAATGGCGAGGATTACATCATGCAGTACAGAAACACCGTGGTGGTAAAGATGAACTACCGCCTGGGCCCACTAGGCTTTCTCAGCACCGAGGACGACGTGATAGCCGGGAACTTCGGACTCAAGGATCAGCGGCTGGCTCTGGAGTGGACCAAAAAGAACGTGGCTGCCTTCGGTGGGAACCCTAAGAACATAACCATTTTAGGTTTTTCCTCCGGTGGAGCAGCTGTGCATCTACAGATGTTGAACAAGAATTTGGAGGCGATAGCAAGCTCTGCAATATCGTTCAGTGGAACTGCGTTCTGCCCCTGGGTCATCTCTCGAAATCCCCTCAAGAGAGCAAACGCTTTAGCGGAGCACTTGAACTGTCCTACTGAAACTTCTAGCGCCATGAAGAGGTGTTTACAGCAGAAGGACGCCGCTGACATAGTCCGAGCAGTGAGAATTTTTCAAAAATTCGGATACAACCCCTTCACTGTCTTCGGACCCGTGATTGAGTCCAAGACTGTGCAGAACCCGTTCCTCAGTGAGGAGCCCGAGGTAATTATGAAAAGTGGACAGTCCGCGGACATTCCTTGGCTGGCTTCCTTCTCGAAAGACGATGGGGGCTACAATGCAGCCGAGCTTCTGCGTAAGGATGTGAATGGTGTTGAGTTGATTGAGGCTTTGAATGAGCGATGGAATGAAATCGCCCCAGTGAACCTATTCTTGGAGGGCCTAGTGGAAAGTTCTAAATTGGAAGCGCACTTGAATGATCTTGTTGTCAAGTACATGGGGAAGGGGAAAAGGTTCTCCTCAGAAAACTATAGACAACTTCAGAAAATGTACACAGATGTCCTGTTCGTGGAGGGCGTCGAGAAGGCTGTCAAACTGCGGAAGATGTACACGAAATCTCCGACTTTCCTGTACGTCTACGATAACCCAGCCACCTACGGAATAGGACAGATCCTCTCCCATCGTACTGACGTTGATTTTGGTATGTGTAACAGGTAAAAAGTGACCGCGTCGCTTATGTTCTTTCCTATTTCAGGAACTGTCCACGGCGATGATTTCTTTCTGATGTTCTATAAAGGATCAGAGTTGACAACCGGGAATGAGCAGAGGATGTCACGGAATTTTATTGAAATGTTACACGAGTTCGCAGCGACTGGGTAAGAATGAAGAATATTCCAGAGATCTTCGAGGGATTCTCATACATCTTTGTTTTCCCTTAAAGGAATTTACGATTCGGTGAATGCAAGTTTTTGGACAATAACTCTACGACCAGGGGCTTTATGCTGATGCACATCACAAAGGATTCCTGTGATACCGAGAATGTCGACAAACTCACAGAGGGCCAGTGAATCATCAAAAATCAGTTTTGGAGGAGATTAAAGATGTTTTTGTTTTTGTAAAAATGAGATGAGACCTATTGAGAGACTAGTATATGCTTGATGCCATAAAGACTAATAAAAAAATTCATTCAAACCAAAGCCGAAGAATTTAATAAATAGATCGTTGCATGGGCAAATCGCAAACGTCTTCTTTTTCGAATTCAATGAAGTCCGAGGTGAACTTAGGACTCAAACAACATGCCTTTCCTGCCAGTTGTCTTCAATTGCAGAAGGGAGTTGAGATCCTTTTTCACTTGTGTCCGCCATTTCAGACAAGGTCATCCACTGTTGCGTTGCGTCAATGGCCGGTATTAAAAGATAAGACAAAGGCCGTAGCAGTGTTAGCCATCCGCTCTACATGTCCTGTCTGTATCCGTAGACGTTTGTCAATGTTCATGCCGCCGTACAGTTTATAGAGTTTGTGTTTTAATATCCTCCTCCAGATGTCATTAAAGCAAAAACGACCAAAACTCGCTCGGGGAGTTTTCCTCTCGAAAAGACTCGTCCTCATCCGCTTTTTATTTTTTAACCTTCAAGTTTCTGCATCATAAAGCAGGACAGGCATAATAAAGGTATCCTACAACGCCAGTTTGGTATTTCGACCTCAATTTTCCTTGTCTCTTCAGTTCAAAGAAAGCAAAGTTGACAAGAGTGATTCCAGGTCTTGATAGATAGGCCGAGGTAAAAGAAGTCCTTGCCTATCTCACAACCTTTGTTGCCCATTGCGATGTCTGTCCGCGAATTCGTCGTTTTCGTTGTGCGTCCTTTCTTGATGACAGCCTATATCCGTACATTGTTCTTCCCTCGTTTACCGCCAGTAATATTTTAGTCTTTTACGTCTCAATGCCAGCAAACGACTTATTAACAGATCGGCGTATTCAACCAATCAAGTCTTTGTCATCCGCGTTCGTCAGCCGCTGAACGAGCTTTTGGATGATCGTGCCTATTGTATTGAATTTTTCGTTTCACACAATCCTCTCCAGAATGATGTTGATTAAGTCGCAGACTACTAGCTTGTCGAAAACTTGATGAGATCGTTACCGTCCTTGACAGAGCAACGAGAGTTATCTAACGAAGTCTGATGAATTTGGTGGGCAATAGCGCTCCATGTGCGCTGTTGTAAGCGGCCTTAGATCGACAAGCAGATGGTGGATGTAGATTTGTACATCTTGGGTCTTTCACAGGATGTTGTGTGATTTCCCTGGCCTGAAGCCAAGGCTTATCAGATTGTTCCCGAATGATTGCAATCATTTACACAAACCGGAAGAAAGCATCTTGGATGCGATGTTATTGACGCAGACCTGTCTCTCCTTCTTTTCTTTTCTTGTGAACTGGGCAGACGGCACTAAGATTCCAATCATCAGGCATAAATAAATATTTTAAATACCAAATCTCGCCGTTCTACTCGTTGTAAGAGCTATGCTTGCTCTACAGCTGGGCTGTAGAGCCACTCAATTAGTATTATTTCTAAACCTCTACATTGAACCGAAATAAAATATGAGAATCGATTTATACAATAAATAATGTCTGTACCCTGTGTTACGGATATACAAGATACATTACATATAGAGACTCAAAATGCGATCATGTGTCTTTTTATTTTATTCTCATTAACATTTTTGTTCACACAACTTTAAGTTAATTTCAAAAGACCCGTCGATTGATATACTACTGTATGAAGAGATTAATATTTTTCTACTGTCACTCATACTTGCATCAAATTTCGTATCAAAATATCACTTGAGATGGGCGTCCTTTCGTATTTGATATTTTTCTTATCGTTGAATATATTGCAGGCGGTATGAGTAGGTTCTATCGAAAACAAAATTTTCAAGGCCAGGACGAGGTCTTATACAAATAATTGAGTGACAGTACAATCCACAAGTCAGCAACTCGAGACGAGTGATGCAGTGAAAAATGAGAGATATTTAGTCCGGGAATTAGTCCGGGCTTAAGCTCAAATACTGGATAAAAACTGAAATAAATAAAGAAACCAGACCAAATTTTATTCATAAATAGTTTATATTTTTGTCTTAAATTCTGCATCGGAAATCTGGAGCTTCCACATTTTTTCTTCTTCTGTTTTTTCTTAATGTATTCTTCGTCCTCTATTGGATGCCTACCTTAGTACTTATTGCATCAAAAAATGTTTGCAGATTATATGTATATAGTATATATAATATAGGTTATGGTGACTTTTAAAAATATGCTCAATATCAACTGTAACACATTTAACAATTATAAAGAAATATGCATATTTATATTTTTCGCGTTTGTTTCCTAACTTTAAACATTTATTAAGTACGTTTACAATTAAACAAAAGAAATATAAACTAATGCATGTTTATTTCTTTTTTTTTTTTTTTTTTGAAAATAAAGATACTAAATCCAGACACACATATAAACATTTTATGCATGTATAAGGTTAACTTTATTTTTAATTTTTTTTAAGTAACTACACTTTGCCACATCCCAGCTGTGGACTTGCATGCAGTGTTTGAGTAAAAATTTTGAATTTTGCTTGGATGTTAATCAATTACGTTGAGAAGTTAGTTTGTTACTCATACCGTTATATAATATATTCTTTTGTCTTGTTGTCGTTATTTAAATAACCAAAGGCCACATTATTGTTGTTATGAATTTGATTTTATACATATTTTGTTCTTCAATTCATACTAAAAGTTGATCGACTAAAAAAATTTGTCTTTCAAAGAATTCCCATTTGCTTTGTTTGTTTTGTTCTTTTTTTTTTGTGCAAAACCTTTTATTTAATTTTTTCAGTTTTTGATTCTATTATGTGTTCACATCAAACATTTTATATAACAAAAAAGAAAATCAAACTAAGGAAAGGACTGAAGTGAAAACAAAAACCACACAAAACATCTAAAGCTCCTACTTAGTTATAACACTAGATCTTAATGGCTATTCTAAAATAAATTACATTAAACTTTTGAGAAAAATCAATAACACTTTGTGTTTGCAAATTTAAAAAAAAATATTTTGTTTTTGTAAGCAACCGAAATAAATCCATAAATAGTTGGTTGTTTATTTATATCTTTTTAATTTCAAATATTTCTTAAGTTCATAAATGGTAGACGTGTAACTTTTTCCTTTTTCAAATTGTTGTTTTCTTGTAACAACATTGGTTGCGTTGGTAATTTTTTTTTCCAGAAAACCAAAACTGAATATTTAGTATGCGTAAGGAAAAAGCAATTATTATTATTTTTATTTGTTTTTGGTTTGTTTTTGTTTTCATATTGCAGCACCCTTAACACAATATCACTCTCTCTTTCAGACTTATCCGAATACATTTATATTTATATTTATGTTCATATAGTTGTAATAATTGTTTATTTATGTATATTTTTAGAAATTGTATGTTTGCAGTGACTTTAATTATATTTACTTTATTTTTGTTTACTTTTGTAATAAATTACTCATAAAAATATTTCTTTTTTTGTTGTTTTTGTTTTATTAACTTAACTTATTTGCTAGTTTTTTATATTCAACGTCATTTGTCTTCTATGTGAAAACATGAGTTTTTTAATGGTTTATTGTTGTTCTTTCCTTATTATGGGTTTGAAGGTGGTTGAAAAATATAGTTACTTAGTTGAGTATACATTGCCCTTACAAGAGTAATCTTGTAAACTCTGAAAAAAGGAAAGAAATTTAGATAGATAGATATTTAATGGCTACATAGTATAACAATATTTTGACAAAGGTTAACTCTAGCTTGCACAGAGATATGGTTTTATAGAAACCTTACTGCTGAAAATACAATTGTTTTACAAGTAAGATATGCAGGTCGGTAAATTGAATCTATCTTGGAGGAAAAACTATGGGGAAAAAACCTCCATTTAAGAGGGGAAAGAAATTTAATTTTTTAAATTCACGATTTTTTACATATGTAAATTAAATATTGACATGAGAATGAGGTTTTAAATGACTTTATTCAGAGACTTAAAATATCCTTAACCCTGAACAGAGCTTAGATAAAGTTTAATTAATTTAAGGATTTCAAATACATTTGAAGAAAGAACAAAGCTTATGTATTGTTGGAAATTGTTTTCTGCAGAATCTATAAACGGTTCTTATGTCCAGCCATTTCTTTACTTTAAGAAACTTAAGCGTTCAAATGGTCTTCCCGTTTCAAAAAATTCACTCTGACTGTGTGTCTAATTCACGAAATTGTCCTGAAAAATTGACAGCGAACATATGACAAATTGTGGTGCTATTTGGAGGAATTGATGATGAAAAGAGTGCTTGTCAAATTTTTACTCACACGTTCCTGCCTGTGCTTTAATTTTTAACCGTCTTATTCTCCCGACCTTTCCTCTGTGATTTTTTTTTTTATTTCCCCAAATGAAGAAGGTATGAGCAATGAAATTAAAAATTTAATAAGAGTATCTGTGCTAATGAAGTTTGTGGCCTTAACACACAACTCCAAGGTAGGATTACGATATTGTAGTGGGGGATATGATATGAAGTGTTTTCACAACTCTCGCTTTTAATGCTTCGTTTCCAGAGAACGACATTTTCGAACGCTTCGGTGTGTTCATCCGTTTTTTCGGTTTCCATGTACGTCATAATTCCGACCTCTTTATGAAGTGATTTTAATTTTGGACATAAATGCGAGGTCCAGAGCCTTGTCAAGCAACTATTAGTGTTGTGCCTGCAATTGTTCTTTCACGAAAAGAAAACCCTTGCAGTTTATTGCCGACTACGATCGACAAACTTTGGAAAGTTTTTCAATGGGAACTGCATTTCGAAATTCATTATACCCAAATTCATTTCGATTTTCCTCGATCCTACTTCAAAGTCGCTCGTTGTTTCCTTCAGAGCACATCACAATTTCCTCATTCAAACCTCAGTTCCCAACGCAGCTTGTTCTCTTCTGACAAATGACAAATGATTGTCCACAGTTGAGAGAAAAATTACAGAATATGGCGAGGCGAACATTATCTATTCGAAGCAGGGTTTTTGTGTTTGTTGATGGACCATTAAAATTCATGAAATTCTTTAATGAATGTCATCCATCCACTCGTAGCAGAGGGGATAATAAATCGTGCGGCCCACATGAAGCCCCTTAACCGCAGATACACATGAATGCATTGTTTCGCATTGTAGCTCATAAACCCAGAAACGTGCCTTCAATTCGTTTACACATGATGAAAACGAAGGAACAACACACAGAGAAGATATTGAAATGTTATCCTGCCCCATATGCCGCCTCGCATTTCCCCTTGCCGCACACAAGGGCACAACAGATTGAACAACGGCTTACGGGGCGCAGCTCTCGCGTAAACGGAAGTAATGGTTTATTTATGACATCCAAAGTAGGCCCTCGCATATGATATCAAGGACTAAGTGTCCTCTAGGCTCCTAGAAGATTACGACGGCAGTCCCCGGGCGCCTCACGCGTTTGGCGGTTCCGTAGAATGGCACATTCCGAAAGTGCTCTTAAAATTGAGTGCCTCCTTAGAATGCGATAACTTTACGATAATGAACCCTCAGAGCCAAATCGAAACGCTTTATGGCCTGTCGTCCTATCATCGAGCCTTTTGATTTCTGGCGACAGCGGTTTCCATTTAGTACGTGCTCGGTGCACTTGTGGGACGCTCATCCACGGCTGCTAGTGGATGTGCGGGAAATCGAATTCAAATCCCAGTGATGCGGACTATCTGCGGGATTTGGCAAACATCGCTATATTACATTTACTGCCGCAGAAAATAATTAGCGCGCCATTCGCAAACCCGCGTGCATCCTGATGGTTGCCCATGCGAGGATTTCATGTACAGCCGCCTCGGCTTTGAATCAACGTCAATATTTGCGTTGAACAGCAGACTCGTGACAAAGCCGAATCCTCCACGGGGAGAGTGATTAAAACTCGAGTTTGGGCCACTGAAACCACAATGCCTGCGACGACGCAGTATAAGCGGCGATGGCGGTAACGTATCGCAGGTAAACCTGGCTGTAAATCAACTGCTGCGACTAGAATTTACTGCCGAAAAAAGTCGAGTTCGTGGTGGTGCGGCCTGCTTCGACGAACTCATACATATGTACACACCCGCGGCTGGCATGAGATATGTTTATCGAGACAATTACCAGCGAACTTTGACATTGTTTTCGACGAAAGGCCCCAATCCTACAAGACTTTCTTGTAGGAACGCAATTTGTTCGGCAGTCGTAGTTAGTTGTTTGCAATTGGAATTAATGTCGTCGGAGGTGAGCGGAGGTGGTCTAGTAAGTGGAAGCAGTGTGCCGGTGAGGTGTTGGTTGAGTTTACTACGTATTGGCATGCGATTTCTAATTACGACGTTGATGTAGTATGTTCTTTGACCTTGTTGCTTTCGGGGCCAACTCATTTCAGTTGAGTTTACCGGGGGGGTTGTGATTAATTTATGGCCACATTAGTGGTTGGATTTGGGAAAACAGAAACTACTGTAGCGTTATGTGCCGTATGCAACATCACCCCAGACGATGTTCGGTTTGATGTGGATTACCGTCTGATTAGGAGAAAATGTTTTAAATACGCAAACTTGAAAGGTAATAAATAAGAAGTAACCCGTAAGTTAAGTTGGCATGGGGGCTCAAGCGAGAAATAAGGCGATGAACTCTGCCAGTTCTGATATGTGTGGGCTTATTTCTCGGTCTTGTCATAAGAAATTTAGTCAATCTTACTGAAAATCTTAAAGAGCATTGATTCACAATGTAGCTTAGCCACGTCAGATGATAATCGGCATCTCCACACCTTTAAATGCATCCAACTATTGCCTCATGAATTGAATCTAGGGACACATCAGTTTTTGAAGATGGTTTCAGAAAAAATTCTATGGCCAATAATGGAATTCGTAGTTTTTATTAAAAACATCGTCAAAAGATTGGGAGACCAAAACCTTAGGTATGTAATCATATTTACCTTATACGAGTAAGACTTGACGTAGCCGTTAGATCAGGTCATAAGGGGCAGCAGAAAGTGTGAGGTAGTTAAGGACTACGTCTACTTCGGCTCTAGAGTATCAAAATTAAGCACAAAACTACTCTTGCCAATTCTTGCTTCCTTTGACTTAAGAGGCAACTGAGTAACAGAAACTCTCGAAACACCAAGCTGAGTCCTGAGTCTGGACCCTTGTTCTTCTTGGTCGTTTTGAAAAAAAAAAAATGCGTGCGATCTTTGTTCTTGTTTTCTTTTGGTTTTCTTTGGCATGAACCTTGTTAAGCATCTTCGGATCCAATCCTTAAAATGGCTTGGTGATGTAGAGCTTACGGAGACCACAACTCTTGCCGTCGTAGATTCTTCGATTACGACAACGTAATAAAAGACGCTCTCGAACGAAATGGCGCACAAGGACCTCAACCAATTTGGTGTGTGCAACTGGAGGTAGCTGGCTTAAAATGGTGCTACCTGTAAAAGTTGTTGATTGAGAGCCAAATTCACCCAGTACTATAGCACCAAACAAAGAAGTTGATGATTTTTACTTTTTGGGATTTTGTTCATTTCGGGATTCTGTTCGCCTCTCCAGTAGACCAACGTCAAGCTTTGTAAATAATTGTGGTTATAAAATCGCTGAAAAAGATTCTTAAATCTCGCCTTTTGGAATCGACAAAAAAACAGTAGGGCCTTCTATGCCGGGCCCCGGTCCCTTGTGAGCTATAGTGCCATTCAATTATTATTACGTAAAATCATACTTGTACTTTTTTTTAAAAGGACTTGAATTTTTTAACAATTGCAAAGAGTTTATTTAAAATAAATGTATACTCAGCTAGTCTCTGTGCCTTATTGAGATGAATAACATAATCCTTAAAAATTCAGATCAATCTCTGCAATTAAAAAAAAAATGTGAACACTTCAATTCAATCATTTGCCTCTAAAGCAACCGACCCACATCTAGCAGACACTCCTCGCAGGATGCCAAACAACATCCCTGGGGAGCCTGAATACACAATGAGTAGTCACTGAAGGGGCTCTAGGGAAAACTAATAAAAGCTATTGCAAATAACTTTGGATACATTTTTTTGACCTGTCCCCTGAACGATGAGCTCTCTCACATTAACTATCCGCATAAGTTAGAGCATTTGTGTAATGGTATTTTGTATGTGCGCATATGAATGTGTGTGCATGTGTGTGCTTGTTTTTGATTATTTACCTTCGTAATTGATTTTCCCGTCCTTGTCCAGGTCAGCGATGGCAAGCAGTTGTGATAATTGGGTTTCAGTCAGGGACTCACCAATCATTTCCATGGCGGTCTGGAGTTCGTCTCGTGTAATGAAACCGTTTCCATCCCGATCAAACACCCTGTTGAATAAGAGACGAACGCATTAGTATACATATGTATTCTATGTGAACATATTTGGATAAGGACTATGATCGGATTAATTTGATTTTACTTGGATGACTGTCGGTAGGTCGTCAGTAGGGGCAGAAGAAGAATTGTTGCTTCTTCGGTCTGTAACAAAGTTAATTTTGTTTTGACCAATGTTCAAGGGGGAGAGTGAAGTAATTAGGAAATAATAAATTAAGATTGTTGTTAAGGTGAATCGCTGCCCAAACGTTGCCGACAACAGTGTCAAGTGACTTTGTCATATAACTAGTTTAATTCGCATTGAGGATGGTCTGCTTTCAGGGAGATTGTTGATTTTTTGTAAGGATGATAATGTTCTTTGAGGTATTAAGCTCATTAAACGACGAGCTCATTAAGTGACTCTTTTGCGCGAGAAATTCAATGACCGTGTTATTTCACGAGGCGATATTAACTGTCTGCCAAGATCATGTAATTTGACACCTACACTTCCCTTGTTGGGAATTTTCAAAGGAAAAGTGTACGTCAATAAGCCAAGCATGATTCATGAGCTAAATGATGAGATGATTCAGCACATTAACGATATTGAATTTAATTTATCTCTCACAGTTCTTGATGCCCATAATTTCCATAGATGCCTCTATGAATAAAAGTACAAATTGTCAGTAACGAAAGTATGTACCATTTTGTTGGTTCCTCTT
Source organism: Eristalinus sepulchralis (assembly GCA_944738645.1). Taxonomy (NCBI): domain Eukaryota; kingdom Metazoa; phylum Arthropoda; class Insecta; order Diptera; family Syrphidae; genus Eristalinus; species Eristalinus sepulchralis. The sequence goes on along the minus strand of OX122885.1, from coordinate 28,947,782 downwards.
TATTTAAATTTTATTATGGGCGCAAGTGGTCGTATAGAAAAAGCTAGTAATGTGTATGACCAGTTTTTGCAAGCACGTCGAAGATACGGTCTGAAAGAGGGCCGAACCCGTTTTTTATGTAGTTCACTCAAGCCCCGAAAGGAGATTCCTGCAATCGTACTGCGTTCCTCCCAGAGTCTAGTTCAGTTCTTCAATTATAAATTGTCTCAGAAGTAATATGTTTTGTGTTACGTATACGCCAGAGTCTCATCTCCAATCGTCATTAAAACCAGATCTAAATCAAATCCATAGCCATAGACCTTTTTCCGAAAAGTAAAAGGAAAGTTTACCTAAATGCAGCTATCAGATCTTCTGTCACATCATCCAATTCCTCCGCTTTACTCGTACTCTCCTCTGTCTCGTCGCGAATTGCTTGGATACGTCCCACCCATTGAAGGAACTCCGCTTCATCTATTAGCCCATTACCTGCAAAGAGAAAAAGAAAACATTTTTTTATTAAATCTCATCTCTTAGTATCCTCAATCGAAATCTCCTTGACGAAGGGCAGCATGTGGTCAAAAGGCAGAGAAACCCATTTTCCCATATTCCCCATGGGAAAATATTATTGCATCACTGTCCAGTATTGGGATGCTCTCCTCATAAAGGCGAAATGTAACAAAAAGACAGAAAGACGTAAAAGTGGTTCCTACTACGTTGCATTGCATCGTTGTCTGACACATTTTGCAAAGTCATCGTTCGTCTGGTGTATGTTCTCGTCTGCTTAAGGAACTCAGACTATCATTAGTGCGTCCAGAGAGACTATTTAATTCGTTATCCTTGAAAGGACTTTTTCTCTCTTTGTCACTGTCACTGCTGTTGATCAAATTGCACACTGCACTCTTCAAATTTGTTCATACAGAAAAAAAACACATTTAGAAGAGGCAAAGTTTAAATGCAGACCATGCACGATCCCAGTTTTTTATTTCAGTTCAATCTGCGCTATTGCATCCTGTCTGTTTCTTTTTACACGATAGTTTATTCTGCGTAATTGAATGCAAGGCAAAACGTTTTCTAATGTAGATTTAATGACACACAGAGGGGCATCTAGAACTAATGACGCCATCAGCCGGTAGATTCGAACGTAATTGCGAACACCCACTCAAGGGAATGGTGTGACGGTGAGGGGGTTTTGTCAAGGGTAAATGTCTCTCTGAAGTAGGGTAGGTAACGATGACAAAATCAATTTTTCGAATTATGCTAAACACTCTAGCACAGGGAGCTCGTAGAAAGAATGATAAGGACATTCACTCAGAACGTTGAAACCTTTCGGGTGCTGTGACATGGATGCTGTGATTTACATATAAGTGGCTTTAAGTGAAAGTCTATCATCGAACTAGACGAGAATTATTTAAACTTAAAATTTAACTTCCCCAATTTAGCGATGAGAAAATAGGGATTTATTTCTGGTTCAGAGAGTACACATCAGCGACTAACTGATGCTTCATAATGTTTGCACGCATGAATAGTTGCCGTGAACATCCATTAATCGATTTTTAAATAATTATTATAATATGGGAGTAAGAATATATAGGGTACAGTCTGCGAGCCTTCAACCATCCGTCAAGCATCCTTCTGGGTTTTTAAACAATCATTCTTTCAATTAAGTGTTTGTTTATCTTTGTGTATGCATAAATTCGACCTAGATAATATTAATAATAATTGAAGGGCACTACAGCCCTTAAAGGACCAGGGCCTAGCTTCTACAACAACTACTCGTGTTATGCATGCTACTGTTCTTCACGAGTAGAAGGGACCTACAGTTTTTTGCCGACTCCGAACGGCCAGATTTGAGAAGCTTTTCATAGACAATTGATACTCTTTGAATGTTGTCAGTAACTCGAAAGAGGTGGTGCCGTGAAAAAGATGCGAGGTGTCCCATCAGGGAATCGAGCCCAGACTTTCTCCGCGGCGGTCGACGCACTTACCACTACGCCACGGCGACCAGAGAGAACTAAATAACCGAAGTCATTAAATAACCGATTACAAGTAGTCCTACAAAAATCGATGCTGGGTCTGAATCGATGTGTACTATAAAGTAAAACTCATTCCGGTTAACATCAATTGTCAAACAGGGCTCGAATCGTATTAACCGGATTATGAGGGTGTTACCCTTAAGCAAAATCAATTACTTGCTGCAATAACAAGCTACATGCTCAAAGTAATAAGGAACATGACTTTTAATGACTAAGATGGTAATAGCTAAAGTTCGATTCAATCACTATGATTTAATTTCATTGAAAGCTTTGTTTGAAGCATCTATCCCTTTTCCATTAAGTACAGGATGCAACAAGTTGCATAAGAATTGCAATAAACTGCATCAGTTCGCAAATTCAAAGTCGACCATTAAGGAATTTAACACTATTTTAACTTTAAAGCAGATGGTTTAATCAGAAAAAATTATAAACTGTTAACAACTGCAATAAATTTGTATCATACACCATACATACATAAATTGGTACAGTTTGAAGAATAAAAGTTTGAGTGCCATTTTGCTAGATAAACTTTAATTAATCTGCCAGGTCAACTGCTGTAATTTATCTATATTTGAAATAGGTGTGATCATTAAATACTTATTTAAGTAAAATATTTTTTTAGAAACTAACAGCTGTTTTTCGCAGAACGAACTGAGTGTAAAGCGACTGCATGAACATTATTGGAAAAATATTGAAAACGTTTTTGTAACGTAAGTGTTGTGTAGCTCAAACAGTGCGAAGAAATTTTAGCCGAAATGAAGCGCATACTGTACACCAGTTTGTATATATGAACAATAACACGTATTGCCCCTGACGTTTAGCAGTGCACACAGGTAAAAATATTGCTTCTGTAGTCGAGAGCACGAACAAGAGCTCTCCGTCAGATTTAACCACTTAACATTTGCGCACTACCCTGAGGAGGATTCATTACAAAGACCAATTGACTCAGAAACTGAAGGCGCGTCATCACCGGATTCATAATTTTTTTATAATGTGGACCATTGACATTGAATGAAAAACTGATTTTTGGTGAAAAATCATCTTGTATGGCACAGATCATATTTCTCCCTAAGTCTGCTTTAACAAACAGAAACTAGCATATTATTTTCTACAAGCTAATACATCTACAGAGAGCGAGAGTTTGAGGCAAATGGTGGAGTGGATCATCTTTCTTCGAGAATTAGGCTGGGAACAACGTTTTGGTCACGAAGCCATATTAACCGAGTTATTCCTACTGAAATTGAAGACATAAAATTGGACGACCTCTCTCATTTTGGATGGCGGAACCTATTTTGTTGAGCATCGAACTCCCAAATTGTATCATTAGCCGTTTAAGCGATGTCAATTGACCGCACGCACTATTTTTTATAGAAACCTGTAAATGACCGAAAATTCAAGCACGTGAGGATAGTGTCAACAAGGCAATCCATGAGCTTCAGCCCAAATTAATCAAGATGTTCTTTGGGGGTTACGGGTGACAGAACGCGCTTTGGCAAAAGCCAGCTCAGAGGTAATTGCTTTGAAGTGAAGTTTAAGTTTGCTACTTTTAGGTAGCTTCAAGTCGACTTTAACTGACTTTAAAGTTACACAAGAGACATAACACAGTCTACGGCAGAGCATCACAATAGTCAGCAAAAACTTCGAGGTGTCCAAGGACTTATATTCCACCAATCCACTCTCGTCAACCGCGTTTCTTTCTCGACACCAGGACATTAAAACTTATGATTACCCTGCAAAGCAAAGAAATGAAAACCAACACTCATCTCCGACGCGAGGATAATCAACATCATTGAAGAGTCATCAAGTGATGCGACAGCAAAATGTTTACGTGACAGCACTTCCAAGCGAAAAAGTGAACGCATCACTTTTCAACGTTCTTCCCCTTTCCACAATCGCGGTCCTGTCTCCCTCTCTCTCTGTACGCTGACGAGCAATTAGAGCGAGAAACATGAGGAGCATAGATCATTGACAGCAAACTAATGGGAAGCCTAAGCACACGCTGTCGTGAATGAACTGTCAATTAAGTATAAATTAACAAGCAAACAATAAGTAAAGCTGGAAGTCGAGAAGCGAACTCCAAGGATACAGACGATGATGTTATTTATTGCCCTTGAATAAGGCAGACGACGGAGAAGTGGATCTGTGTCCAAAGGATGAGGACCCTTTAAGGTGGCAAAATAAAGTCTCTGGTAATGATACTTGCGAGAGTTAACACCCTAATGACAACCTTGAATGCCAAGTAACACTGCTTGGTCGTTAGGTCTCTTCCTTTGAAAACATTTGTACGACTCATGGAGTAAATAAATGACCGATGGTGGGTAAGAGCATAGAGGAATGTATGGCGCTTTTGAATTCTTCCCGATTCGATGTGAGGAATATATCTTCTGAATTTAAGATTGGCGAAATTCCTCACGGTCTGGGAGTGGAGGGTGCCCCATTAGGACAAAGCCCGAAACACTGGTCTAGTTTATGGAGAAAAGCAAATTCCTTCTCAGTTATGGATAACGTCTCAAAAGTACTGAATAGTTGCCCCAAGTTACCTCCTCTGAGCCGGCGAGGACAATCGAATTCTGAAAATTTCACGTATTGTCCCCGGATCAGAATTTTCCTTTTGAATTCCGAGAGACTATTAATTGAATTCTCTTCGATCATAAACGCATTCCTTTTTTTTTAATTTTCGTGCCAACACGCAGGATCTATCTTCATACCCTTTCAATTCATAAAATTCCAATAAAAGAGCCCATTCGTCGGGTTTAAAGCGAAATGGCCATCAATAAAAGTGAATTACCTGCAGAAGCCTGGCATCCTTAAAAACCCTTTCCAGAAAATATTCAATCACTCGATCTAGTCTAGGGAAAGCTGAAATAACGAATGACTCGTTGATTTTCATTTAACGAGGTGAAGTACCGCACACCACACTATCCCACACACCGCTCCCAACCCTTGGAGATGTCCTGTGAAGTCTCTAACCATGATCCCAGCGAAGGTTACGGTGGTGGGGAGGAGATAAAAAGATTGTGGTCAGTGACTGCATACTTTTGACGTGACCTCAACACGTCCCGACGGTGGAGAGGAACGCAGGGAATTTCTTCACACCAAGTTGTTTTGCTTGCACCTTAATGCGGGCGCCCCAGGTGAATGAGTCACGTTTTACATTACCTTGAGCCACCACTAAGGAGCCCAACATGAAGGGAATGAGTGCTTGTGGGAGTGCACCTTTGTGTATTCATGGTTGTGTGTGCGTGTTCTCTTTGCAGGCGGTCATCAATTGTTGGAGCAAAATTCTATCGATGGAAGAGCACTTCGAAGTTCGGCGTGAACGAATATTTTTCATCTGAGAGGAAGTGGATGAGTTGGGAGTCGGATAGGGGCGCGCACTGGTATGTGCGCTCAGAAACTTACAATAAATTAATCAGTTTTCTTTTAATTGGAATACTTCTCAAACGTTACACCGAAGGGAACTTCAAGACACACTTGTGGCACACTGAAGATTGATGAGAGGTTAGGTTTGACCAAGACCCAGGCTTGGCAAGTTAATTATAAATTCTCGCCTGCACTAACAGCACACTTGAAGGGATTTGAACTAAATTTCGTTGAGAAAATTTTCTTTCAACAATTTGCAAGAAAATGTGAACAGCTAAAATAGAGGTCTGCTGTTGTGTATCATCGAAATGCGAAAAAGGTTGATCCTAGCAATGCCAATAACAGATGGCACATCTAAAACTTTCTTTGAAAAAAATATTCACACTGCTAAAAGAACATGATGTCCATCTCCAAGTTATGATTGTGTTAAATATTAGAGCTTTCCAAATGCACTTTAAAAATGTGCAGAAATAGAGAATATCTAAAATGGGTAACTAAGACAAATTCCGCTTAGATGATTTGATGAGAATTTAAGATGATTTGGTTAAACTTATTTGGTCACATAAAAGCAGATCTGATGAATGGGAATTCAATGTTGTATGTCTGGCATTGTCTGGTGTAGTGTAATAGTTTACAGCCCTCAAGGGACCAGGGCCCACCTTCAACACCAAATACTCGTGCTGTGCGTGCCACTGACACCGAACGGCGAGATTTGTGAAGCTTTTCTGGACAATTAGTACTTTTTGAGTGTTGTCAGCAACTCCAAAGGGGTGGTGCCGTGAAAAAATGCGAGGTGTTCCTAGATCTTCTGCATGTGGGTCGGCGCACTTACCCACTACGCCACGGTGACGTAGATTCAGACCATAGTAAAATGGAAAAACCCCAAGAAGTGCAAATTGAGTTTATGAGTCTTAAAATCAGAGCTATTGCGTTGGCCCGAAAAAGAAGACGTTCTCGATTGAGATGGAACACACCATTCAAAGGAAACTAATTTGGTATGCGTAACTGAAGGCAGCTGGGTAGTAAGACGACAACATTGAAAAGGCCTTTCCATAGATAACTTGGGCTCCTTGTGAAAGAATACACTTCGGTTCAGAAGTCTCCCATTATGTCCACTTTGCCATTTAAATGTTTCATTTCTTTGCAAGATCTTGATGAAATGTATACTGCATAGCTTATTATGTAATGCCTTTAGGACCTATGGGAAAACAAAAAAAAACTAAAAAAAGGAGTGAAGACACGAAAAATTAATTTTGCAACAAATCACCGCCGGGTCAAATGTTGCACGGTCATTGAACACATACACTTCAGCTAACCAGATGCAGATGACGCATGAAGTGGACAATCAGTTCTACCAATCTTGTAGTTGAGCAGATTTACGGCATGGACTCAAGATGGTAAGCAAAGTGAGGTTTAAATTTCAGCAGGTTTTTTTTGACAGATCATTCGCAATTTCTATAAAACTCCTTTGTCATATTTGTTCAGTATCGTTTGGCCAACTATCATGGAAAGACTCACACTTTCACCACAACAGCGCCTCTAAATTGTTCAACTGTAGTACAAAAATCAGCGTTCAGTAAGAAATTTTTTTTCAACTTACGGTGCACATAGTCGTCCTGCTGAAACTATATTTGCCAATACTATTCCCAAATTTGAGTCCCAGTTTACATACGTGGATATTTCTTGACTGGTTAGGCAACATTTAGAACGTTGTGAAAACCGACTACATCTTGTGATGTCTCATCTTCAGATTATTTTGTCTTTCAATCTCAAATGAATCAAAAAATCATCCATAGCTTGTGCCATCCATACCCACATGTTTTCTTAGTTTTAAAAAAATAAATAATAGTTTTTATTAATTTTAAAAAAATAACTAGCATTGACGCCGGAAGGCAAAAACAAATATATTAATAGTTTAGCTTAGAGCGCCCGCATAGAGCCAGTAAGTAGTTATAAGATTTCGATTCTGTCGTGCCTAGGTTACGCGTTTTATACCTAGTTTTAAGATACTATTAGATAAACAATAAAAAAAATGCCTTTTAAACTAAACTAAACCATCCATACCCACTGATGGTCATCCTTCTAGAGTATTCAAAATTCCGTCCCATTGCAAAACCTTTCACTTGGCTGAAGTCAGTTGATAATCCTTATGCATGGTTGCATTTTGTCTCCCTGTCACTTCAGGTCAGAAAGCGTCAAAACCGAGAGAGATAACAAATTTCTGTCTTACTCTTCTACTGCCTGCCGACAGAACAGCTGACGCAGCACTTTTTTTGGCCCCAATTCAGTTTTGACTGAGGAATGCATTTGAGCAGATGACTTATGCCAATTTTCTGTGCTCAAGAAATCAGAAATTTTCTGTGAAGTTCACAATAAACTCACGTTGACAGTGGTGGCGAAAACCCACAAACGCTAGTGAATTTATTCTCATCCATTTCGAATTGAAAACAAAAAACGGAACAACCTTGACCTCCTCAACCAAGCAATACTGTCCAGTGCACCGACACCGACCAGAGCCAATTTCTGGGAAAATTTGTATCTTCCGTCATAAATCTCTCTGGAATCAGCCCTGAAATTACTTCCCCAGATCGAACTGCTGTTGGTTCACCCCCATCGCTGCCTGTGATTACACTTGCGACTGGGTTCTGTGTTCATGCCGAATAACTCCAGAAATGCTTAAGCGTTGATAATTATTTCACAAGCAACCGCACCGTAGGGCAGGGCCGAACCGAGGGAAAAACAGTCGCAAGCCGGCTTCATGCAAGGAGTGTATCGCTCAGCCATTTTCGTCGTCAACCGTAAATCGTCCGCTGCCATTTCAGAATTGGCTTGCCGTTGGACTTGCGGCTCTGGGGTGTGCAGGGTTCCGACTGAGAAATTTAAAAGAACTTATTCGTTGGCTTTCCATCTTGTTTCGTGTTCGTTTGCCATTAAGCATAATTGCAAAGCGAAACAGCAGTAAAAGTGGAAGCTCTGGCATTGCCTTGGCTAGGCGAGGCGAAGGCGTCCTTTTGTAAAGACAATCATCACTATAATCATCGAAGTACGATTGCGGGGGACTGCCGACGGTGGCGGCAGTGCCAGACAAGGGTAATGGATTTGTGTTCTCGTGCACGGCTTCGGTTGGCATTGGCTACGGACAAAGTGTGCATGAGATCCCGAGTGGATGATGGGAAATGCGCCGTAACTGGCTTCGTTTTCGCATTGAGAACACTTTGGTTGGGCTGGTTCGCCTGCTTGTTTATTTGTTTCCTCCCTCTTTTATTTTCGAAGGAGATGAGCTCCTTAAACGAAAAGCGTTTTTGTGGGTGGAAAATGGATTTTGATGGGTGGATGGAAGATTGTTGGACTTTCATGGCATGCACTTGCAATAAAGGCGAATGACTGGCTGTTGGTTGTTTGTGTGTGCGTGTGTATAGATGCAAATGAATGACGTTGTGACTTAAGCGATTATTGGACAAAGTAGATATACTGCTAAAGAAATGATATGTTCATGAGTTGATGTATTTTTACGAAAGTTAAATAATTATTACTGGCAAAATTGTAGGTTGTAGAAAAGCGACATCTTAAGCTTCATTGTTGGTGGAAAAGTGTTTACATTTAAAAATCAGATAAAATTCATCACACAAGGTTCTCGATTAATTAACTTTCTAAAGCTTGTTTTTAGGACAGATTTTCACTTTTGCAGACTATTTAACGCTAAAATCCCGCTTTTAAGCAGAACATTCCTCCCAATTTAGACGCTGGTAGACAAGAATTCCGTCCCCCCGACATAGACGAGATGAAAATAGCAGTGTCGAGACCAAAGTCGAACAAAGCTGCTGAAGTGGACGAACTGTCCGCGGAACTATTTAAAGCAATTAGAGATGACCTGGTTGGGCGCATGCATCAGCTTATCTGTAAGCTATGGTCGGAGTAAAGCATGCCCGATGAGTGGAATCTAGGCGTCGTTTGTCCGGTCCACAAGAAAAGAGACCCCTTCGACCGCACCAGCTATCGAGGTATAAGTCTCCTCAACATCACTTACAAGATCCTCTTTGCCATATTGTGTGAACGCCTGACACCGTTCGTCAACAACCTTATAGATCCGTATCAGTGTGGTTTTAGCCCAGGGAAGTCTACATAAGACCATTTCCAATGCCATTTCCTCAACCATCTCATGGTGCGCAATTAGAGGCAGCTGGCGATAGATCGTGCTAGCAGGAGAGGCATGTTGGTAGAGGCCCAGATCCACGACGGACTGTAGCGCCGTAGAAAGAGGGAGAAGAAGATGTTTGACATCATAAATCCGTTTTAAAGCCGTTTCTAATTCTGAACGTACTGTGAACATGTATTGCCATACAAAATGGTTTTTCAAAACTCAACTGTCTGCTTATAAGTCGGATGTGTTGTTATATCTACATTCATTCTGCTTCCTCCTCTCTCTGATCAACTGAGTCTATCGATCTATTGACTAGTGCTCACTCTTATCCCAAAAAAGATGAAGCCAAATAAATAAAATTACTTGAGATATCCTAAATTCAAGGAAGTCATCTTATAAGCAATTCAATTATATCATCCCTCCCCATCGCAATTCTACGAATTCAGAATCTAGCTATCTGCTGCGACTTTCCACAACAGTTGATTGAAGGCTTCACATATCTTTTAATTACATCTTCGTTCTAACGGAACCACCTACGCCGACAGCAACACAACTCGTGAATTCCCTCGAATAATTAATGAATTTTAAGGAACCCCATAACAGCAAAAAAAAGCACAGGACACCGACTATGGCATTTGCACGCACGCAACTTCAGCACCCGCTCTTAGGTGAACCAACAAGAAAACTGTTGACATCAAAGCCATTCGGTGTATGCAGAGTCGGGAAAACCCAGCATTCCACACGCCCACATCCATCAGTGTCTGCCTACTCGAAGCAGCCACCCGCGCTTCCGCCACTAAGCCACCAACTATTCCCACCTCCGCCCATCCTTTATCACGATTTGTATTGATTTTAATTTCCAACACAGTTTTGCTGTTGTTGACGCTTCTGATAGCGTACTGCGCTTTATGTGTACCAACAGGACTATGAGTTAAACTCTGCCCCCATCACGTTGGCCGCCCCACCAACCATCTCGCACTCAACAACGTACACACACAGAGCCTGTATTGATTAATTCTTATCGTAAAAAAACTATCTCGTACAATGAAATTATCCTTGAGACGCCCCGTGCCTCGTCGCATATCCTCCGGCTGAATGCGAGTTTATTGGAAAATTTCTTCATTTTTGCATGAATTGACGACTTTGCTGGCGTAGAACGTGGATAGTGGCTGGGCCACTTGAATGCGAAGCGCAGACACCCGAAGGAACCCGTACAAATGAGTTCCTGGATGAATGGATAAATTTTCCAATACTGCTTATGTTCCATGCAGGCAGCAGCGATAGAATCTGCCTTCCGTGAGATCCACTGAGTAATTTGCTTCACAGTCTTTGGGAGTGAAATGTTTACGGCGGTGGTGGTGGCAGGAGCGAAGGCGCTGAGTGAAAGATGGAATCTCTGGAGAGAAGGATTTTTGAAGTTTTTTTCTTATTTCATGTATTTTTTCGATGAAAAATGATCTGGAGAAGGGATGGCGTTTGGTTACGGTCAGATGGGAAGATTTTAAACGCTGTTGGAGCTGAATGGATGAGACCTGTCACTAAGCGGTTTTTCTTGTGAGGGGGGATACGTGATGTGTTGTCACGATTAAGAAATTCAGTGTGGTTTGCCGAAATTCACTGGACTATCGATGGGGATTTGTAATAGGATTAAAGGAAGCTTGCGTAAATTTATATTAAGCAAAATTAAATTCAAAATCGGGAAATTAAAGTTACGCTTAAAGGATTCTTATTAAATGAATAAGTGTGCTCGAGTTGGCAATAAAATAATAAAGCAAGTTGGACTTGGTACAGCAAATGGATCGGTGCTCTTCTATACTTCTTCCGGTTCATCGCAAAATTAAAAAAATAAGCGTTGAGTAAATTTAAAATGGTACAGATTCAAAATGTCGTGGTCGACGTGGCGTAGTGGTAAGCGGCGCAGAAAGTCTGTGTTCGATTTCCGGAAGGGACATCTAGCATTTTCACGGCACCACCTTTTTCGAGTTGCTGACAACACTCAAAGAGTATTAATTGTCTATGAAAAGCTTCTCAAACCTCACCGTTCGGAGTCGGCAAAAAACTGTATGTCCCTTCTACTCGTGAAGAACGGTAGCATGCACAACATGAGTAGTTGTTGTAGAAGCTAGGCCCTGGTCCCTTGTGGGCTGTAGTGCCACTCAATTATTATTATTAAGAGAAGGACTAACTTGGAGTGCGCAACTGGCGACAGCTGGCGAAGATCGTGCTGGCTGGAGAGGCATGTTTGTTGAGTCTGGGATGATCGTTGTTTAATACAAGGAAACATTGTCCTTTCGGGAGAGGAACCCAAGAAAACAAAATGATTAGTAGAGTGATGTGACATTTTATATGGAATTCTCGTACATCGTATCTCACTTTAAGAGGAAGATCCTGCGCTATTTGAGTTGTAATTACCATATAATTTAAATGCTGATATTGACAAAGACATAATACAAGTTGTTCGCTTTCATCCTGGCAGAAATCGGTTCGAAATTTATATCTACCAGATAACTTTACTCTCCATCTCTTCGTTAGTGTGTGTCCTATACTCTATTCTTTTTTGTGGATCCTTTATGGGCAGCTGAACTCGTTTCATGCAGCTATACCGTGTAGGGCTACCATTTAATTGCATGCGCAAAGCTGCCCTGGTCGTCTTCCCACATAGTTTTCCTAGATGGTGTTGTCATAGCTGCCACAGCTTCCTCGATGGTTCTTCGACAACGCGTTCATTTATCTTCTATTTTAATCTGTTAATATTTTTTCAGGCAGTTTCAAAAAGACTCCCTAGCGATCTGTTGTTTGCGACATCAAATCGATTTCCCGCATAAAGAATTCAAAAACAGAATATCTTCTCATTGCCAAATAATTTCTGAATTAACACGCCACTGACAGCGAGTAAAAGTTTTATTTATGCAAACGACAACCTCAGGGGAACGACTTATTTACAAGTCTAGACGAAACTGTGTACTCCGCGCGCATTCTCTTTAATTCCCACTGAAATCTGAATAACAGCAACCACCATTACACATAAGCGCCCAGCTGATTCCAAAGCACCTCACACGTAATATTAATAATTCAAACGCTCACGCGGCAGCGATTCTTAGTCACGGACCCTTGTCTGTGAATTAGGTCACATGTGAAACTTTTTCCAAACTCCGTCCAAGGCAACACCTGTGGAACAATCTCTACACAAGATTTGAAATTAAGTTTTATTTGAAGTTTTCAGCTACCTTAACATAGGCAAATGAATACAGCAACGATTGCTCCATGCCAAGAAGGCAACACCCACGTATGTACGTACCATAACCATCCCTGGAGAGGAGCTAGCGGAAAGCGATTTGCACACCCCTCGCAGATTGGTTATATAATTAAAGTCAATGGCTAACAGGAGACAATCCCGCGGTTGAATTAAGCACGACGACAATGGGAGAGGTGGCTAAGGGTTATTGGTTGGGTGTGGGATTCTTTTACGACTGTTGTGCGGCGATGTCAGGCGTTGAGATTCGATTATCCATCAAAGAAGAGATTTGATGGGATGTTTACTGTGTCGAGCGTGAAATTAGGATTATGATGAATGGGCGTCTCGGGCACAGGCTACGGCCGACCTTCACGCCTGAGTGATAGTGGAGTTGTTGTTTTCAGCATTAAATCACGTGAACCGAAAGAAGAGGTGATTTATGAGAAGCCTTTACAACTATTTGTGTAATGATTTCCGTTTTTTGGGAATATAAAGGGTCTTTAATAATTGTTGCGGACTTATCCAGTTTCTTCAGCAGTTGTGCAGTGTGTGCTATGGATGTGGATGTTCTCACGTGTGAAGAGCAGAACAGACTCAAAGAAAGACTTAAACACTCAAGATATGCAGATTGACATCTATTCGTCGACTTCAAGGTAGAATATGACAGCGTACACAGAGACGAGCTATATTAAAGCTGGTTAAGGAACCCATGGAGAGATTTAATGTAAAAAAAGGTTTCAAACAAGGCAACAAGATGTTATGTGATTTCTTTAATAACATACTTGAGGAGATTGTACGAAACTCAAATATCAATAGCCAAGGCATGATCTTCCAACAGTCCGTTCTTGTTTAGGATGATATTGACGTGATTGGACGATCACAGCGAGTAGTGTTTGCTGGCATTGAAGCGAAAACTGCTAAAATTCGTCTATGCTGTCAGCATGAATTTTGAGGTAGCCAAAGATTTAGACTACCTCGGTAAAGAGGGCCATTAACACCAGTACCGAGACTACATTTGCCAACCACTGCTTCTATATTCAGAGTCTTCAATTCCGAATCATTTCGAGAACGTCCTCGAACGAAATTGCGCCAACCAGTGGTGAGGGCCTCAAACATTTTGATGTGGCAGCTGGATAAAGATCGTGCTGGTTAAAGAGGCTTGATGGTTGGGGCTCAGTTCCATTCCGGACTGTAGTGCCAAGCAAAGTAGAAGAAGAAAACGAGTAATGTGGTCTACAATCAGCCTTTGACCATGATCACTTGAATTGGATACTTATCGCTTTAAAAATGATTTCAATTCATTAAATAATTCACACTCGGTCAATATTCTTTGTGTAGCACCCAAAAATCGTGCTTTCATGCTGTGGTATTTCTCCGTCAGTTGAAAGGTTTCATCGATTTTGCAGTGACAGTCACAGAAACGCTACATAAACAGATACAGAGTTTCCAAATCATTGAGCCCTTGCTAAGATGTCTCCCACTCCCACTTTTTTCTAACAAAACGAAGAAAATTCATAATAACCCAGTTATTGTTTCTCCGTAAGTAAAATCGATAAATTACTAAGGATGGAAGGCGGTGAATCGGTTCTAGAGAATCTATTTAATTCCAAATCGACCTGAAGAGAATTGAAATCAACTTACATTAAATCGCAATTCTACTTGAATCAAGCTTCACTTCAGATAAGAGGAGACGCGATTGAAAAACAAATGAGATTTCTTTACATAAGCCCCGCCCTCGTGGATCATCCTCCCCAAATGACGCACTACAGCAAAATCCGAACAATAATCCGAAGCCATGTGGACAGATGATGGAATGGAAATTCCTGCAATACCGCAGGCACACACGAAAGCTCATTCCTTAGACGTTATCCTTGGGTGAATTCGGTAGCATCATCCATTTGGTAATCCCCGTACGGTTCGTTAGCGGAATTACAAATAGTTTGCCTGACTTTCGAACTGTCATGCGGCAGAAAGCGGGCTAATCTGGGGAATCTTCTGTGTGCGTATGTGTGAGCGTGAGCACCGCCTTGACAGTATGATCCAGCACATGGTATAATCTGCCGCAGAACATATCCATCTTCCCGTCCGACACAGTGTCCTTCAAGGCTCTCCGCCCCTTTCCTCTGCTCACTTTAGTCAGTCTCCAAAAAGGAAAGAGAAAAAATAAAAAAAAAGGCAAAAACGAAAGAAGCTAAAAAAACGTATCCTTGCACACGTATACATATGTAAGTGTGCGCTTCAGAATGCCTCAGATCCACCACATTGACTTGGATCTCGCCCAAGGCAACCGCAGACCGATGGAGTTTGTGATTGGGCTGCGAAGGATGAAGAAATCTATACCCACGCCGCGACGCTGTCGATTGGAATGACTTGGCTATTAGTGTTGTAAGACGCAATATATCGCGTCAGTTCGTCCCGTGGAATTGTGTTTGGCACGCTTACTAGGTGTAGCCTTCGCCCGCTTAATTGCATGTTTTCACCCCGAAGCCACTCAAGGCACACTGCAGAAAATCAATCTGGCCATACCCGCGAGACAAAACTCCCACGTTCCATCCTAATGAACGCTCGAACAACATCACGCTCACGTTCGCTTCCTAATTGAATGATGACATGCGACCAAGGGTTGGGTTGTTACGAAACAACAGGTTGACACTTACCCGTGTGACTGGCTTCCTTGATGAGATCATCGATGAGTTCGTCCCTCACGTTGATTCCGAGATTTTTCAGCATAAACTGCAATTCATTGGCTGTCACACGTCCATCACGATTCCTGTCCAGCAAGTCAAACGCCGTCCGGAGATCTGAAATTACAAAAAAATGCACACACATGAGATACGTTCTTTCACAGCTCTAGCCCGTCCCACTAAGAGCCTGAAATGAAGCTCATTTCCCCAGTACCCTGCACCAGACAATGTTCACAGCTACACGTGTCCTGGATTATTACAACGTTCTGACACTTAACAAGTTTCCATTTCACAGAAACAGACACATAATGGGGGTAACAAAACTTTCCTTGGGAGATCAGATCCAATTACCCGGAGGCAATGCAAAATAACAAAAACACAACTCCCGGCCTCTAGGAGCAAGAGCGTCAAGGGGCTGGCATTTTATTTGCGAGCGCAATGAGCAGCAGTAATCATGGGCTCGGATGGCACGGTTGGTCAGGAAGGACGACAAGAAAAACAATTAGGCCGAACTTTTGTCATAATTTTCGAGAGAAAATATTTTTTAACTGCCTGGCTTAAAAGAATGCCCGACATCCGTTTGCCGATACGGCCAACCCTCCTCTGAGATTCGGGCGTAATGTATCAGGATATTGCGTGGCCATTTAACGTAACTTAGCTCTCATCTGTAACTGATGGGCTGAACCAGAAAAGGTGTCCAAAAAAATTTCAGTGATAATTTCTTTTTTTTTTGCCTACAAGTGTGTGGGTGTGTGTGCCTCTGAGATGGAGGGAGAGAGTAAGTGTTATGCAATTGCAGAGACGTTATTGATTTGGCTCGTCACGGATGAGGAAACCCGGCAGGGCACCTGAAAGTATGTAGAACTAAAGTGTTATGCAAGGTTCTTGGTCAAGTGTCAGTTGACAGTCGACGGCAACGATTAATTATCGCCCCCTCGAGCTGACGTTAATCTTCGAGTTAGGGCGGCGAAACGCCTTAAGTGGGAGTCAAGGTTAGTCGAGGAACACAGTGAAATGGATTTCGATTTGCGGACGAAATAAAGGAAAGCGTCGTTCCACTTAAAGATTTGTTCGCAAAGTGAGGGAAACTCTGGAGAATGGTATATTCCAAGTAATGTTTGTGAAATTGTTTTTTCAACGAGATGAGGGAAAGCTACTCGAATGCTTGTTTTTGACCGGAAGTGATTGACGGATCTCTCAGTCTGATACCCCACTCCGGCATCACTCGTTAATTGCTTGAATATATGTTTCATTTGTGCTTGAATTCAATTACAAAGCGCAGTTTTTCTTTTGATCGCTGACAGCTAACAGTGGCCAACAAATTGCTCTTCATCACAGAACCTGAAGCACATACAGACATAGACAGAGCAGCTTATTTTGACTTTGAATGGAGTAAAGACTTTGAGAGCTTGAGTCGAAGACTCTCCGTACTGAATCATTGGTGTTCTTTAGCTCT
Source organism: Eristalinus sepulchralis (assembly GCA_944738645.1). Lineage (NCBI taxonomy): Eukaryota > Metazoa > Arthropoda > Insecta > Diptera > Syrphidae > Eristalinus > Eristalinus sepulchralis. The sequence goes on along the minus strand of OX122885.1, from coordinate 28,930,891 downwards.
ACATGACTCAACCAACTCAGAGGCGAGACTCGAACTCGCTTAACCAGATCGATGACGCTGACTAGCTCGAACATTTAGTCTTCTCGCCACAACAACATGAAATTGTGTGTTGTGTTAATAGAAAATGGCATCGATAGGGCTGTCGATTGAATGAGAAATATCAATAATACCTTCCACACACTTTGTTTCAATTAACCTTAAAAAAGGGAAGCCCTCAATGGATGTCTTTGTAAAGCATTTCCGACAAGAAGAGATTTAGCGTTCATTGTATGGTGTTCAATGTGGGGCATGCAGACCTCCAATCTTTGAAATACATTTCATGGGCGTCTTGTTCCAAGATGACGGAAGGTTCTTAGAAAAGAATTGTTGCATTGGGCTCGCTTTCCGAGATGGATTCACTTCCCACAGATCCAGTTGTCCCACATTTGATGACAAACACGTTTAGAGTTGGTCAAAAAGGACATACAGAATAACGCTAATAGAAAATGATATCTGACAGAGAATGGGCTGGTTATTATACAAGGAAAAAAATTCTTCAGATACACGGTCTAGCAATCACGTTTATGCCATAATTGCGTGAAACACCCTTCAATTGTGTCAATAAATGAAACAAAAAAGAAAAGTAATAATCCGCATAAACATCCTTGATGTCCTTGAAGACAACACAACACATTTCTGCGCACAGACCGTCATCTGCGCAGACATTCGCATTTCGTTAGCTTTTCATTTGTCGTGCCTCTACATTTACTTATGCAATCTAGGGAAACAATTTTCGAAATATATTGAACTCCATTACATGCTGTTCCACTTACATTGCGATTCTTTATTGCTGTGGCACTGGGCGACGAGAAAAGCATTTCGCACGGACAGCAATAAAATACGCCATCAGGGCTGAGCTCGTTTCACCAAAATTCATTCGTTCATTCGAATGCTCCACTTGACTCGAGACGCGTCTTCGTCGTTTCATGGCTCTTCAGTTCTCTTATCCCTCGTTTTTCAATTGTTAAGTAATTGAATAATTACCATAAATATTTCCAACTGTTGTTTTCTGTTCGCCTGTGCTTGTCTTTTTTATTGCAGTGGTGATAAAAAATCTTTTACAAATGAAACATAATTCATGTGGCATCTGTGGGTGGGAGTTTCTGACATTTAAGACGTCAAACTAATGCTTTTGACCTTTCGAAACATGTGAACTGTTAGCACGCAACAAGAATATTGTGGTTATATTCATGGGCTTCCATTTTCTGTATTCAGTGTCCGGTATTTCAGTGAAACGCGTGTTGCGCAAAGGCTTGCTGATATTTGGTTTATACCTCAACGAGGTGGTAATTGGAAACCGTTTAATTAGACATTCGAAGTGACACTAACTGTAGCGACTTGGAACTACTGTGTTGTGGGCATAATTATTGAAAATTGTGGAGGATTCTCTTTCTGGAGACGTACCTTACAAGAGGATAAAACTGAATGGGAGGGCCTTCGAATTGTGTTTAGAATAATTTTCGAAATGGACAAGTTTATTGTTGGTTTGACAAGAGTTTGATATCTTACATAAAGATTTTCGTTTAAGTACAGTAAAAACACAACAGATCCGATGGTTATAGAATGACTTATTGTACCTGGAATAAGTTGATGCAAACATTGGGAAAAAACTGAAAGGAAATCATCCTTATTATTATTTGGTTAAAGTTACAGTCCATAAGGGACCTACTCAGGAACTTCTTGTGTTAGGTGTAAATTCGTTTTCTCAAGAGTCCAAAAAAGACTGCCGATACCGAACGGTTCTGAGTGATTGAAGCTTCTACCTGACAAAAGAGCTTTCACCGAAATTCTGCTGGACACTGGTTACTCACGTCGGTCTTATCTACAGTCACAAGACAAATGCGAGACCTGAGAATGAAAGAGTTAAGCCTAGAGTCTATATTTAATTCCAGTTCAAAGTTCTTCACCTCTAAAATCAACATCCAAATGAATCCCCTTCCGCATAAACGCTTAAACAGGGACACATCACAAATGATTAAATCTTCTCCAAATTTCACCAACGCGAAAATTTTTCTCAATAAGAGCAGAAGGCATCTCGAAGCCCCAATCGAACAGATTATAATCAATTAAATTCCACCTTTGAGATTTCTTCACTTCATGATTCTGTATTCCCCAGCAGCTGAAATTGCAAAACCGCGCGTTTATTCAGAACAAACAAAGCTCATCACACCGACGTAAACGATTTTGATTGTAATTCAGGCGCTCCACTTGAAAGTACTAGCAATAGAGCCAAATTCAAACAATGCAGAAGAACTCCACAAGCCTAGCATTAGGCAAATTAGGAACAACACTCCCTCTGCTGGCAAATAAACCCCGTGAAGCACTTCCCAACGACAGCGTCCCACTAAGCACCTGAGACCGAGTCCTCGAGCCGGCAGCAACTAGTATGCGTAACCGAAATGTCACCCCTCCCCCGTAAACATTGATTGATGTTAAAAGTGGAGCATTTCAATGGAGCACTAAAAAGGGGGGGGGCGAATACTCGTAGTCCCGATGCTACCGCTATTCCCGGTATCCAAGGTCACTCGCATTCCCAGAAAGAAAGATAAAAGGGAATGGAAATAAGAAAAGAAATAATTTTTTTTTCGATTTTGCGAGAGAGAATATCTCCGCACTGATTATGGTGTCCTTTCAACTGGAAACCTGCGTTGAGTGGAATTTCATTTGATTCCTCATCAACAGGACAGCCAATGTCTTGCAGCCTGCGAAGCGGGACGTACGGACGCGGCTGTCTGTAATCATGCACAAATTGGACGCATTTAGAGCGGGTAGTGAATTTCAATCGCACCTCGGTAGAAAGCTGCTTCAAGGAGTCAGCCAGCGTGGGTGGTGCGTGGTGAAACGAACGGGGAGAAGGAATGTAAATCTCCTTATCTCCAGCTTAGCATGGTATCCTCCCTCGTTTCTTGGAATTGTATGCATATTGAGCTCCTTCTACCGAGAGTGGCATTTGAATACAAAGCGCGGGTGGAAATGGAAAATATTTTCAAGTTTTCCAGCTGTAAGTACTTGTGAATACACCCCCCGACTTTGACCTCGTGAAGGGGGCGACGATGACGAGAATCGGCGTCGTGGAGGAAAATAAACAACGAATCACCCAGCTGCCATGTGCACGAGATGTTAAGTGTCACGCTGTCAATTGATTGTTCTCGGTTCAATGTACGAGCCTCTAGTGACGAATCCCATTTCATTTTTGTCAGGATATGTCGATTGTGAAACATACAATGATAGGCGTTGTAATAATTTATCGCTTGATGAGGAGGATAGGCTTCGTGTGTTTGGGGAAAAAATTTTGTTTGGAATTAGCCTGTGTTTTGTGCAAATCAATGTTGCTCTTAAGGTTCCTTTTATATTTGTTGTTTTGCATTTCACGAATTGATTGGCTTGCAGCCTAGACTGGGTTTGGGATGTGATGACTAGGGCTCAGATGGCCCATATTTTTAAGACGCAACTGTTCGAATCTCTCTTAAAAAACATTTTTCTTATGCAATTTTTTGCCCAATTCCTTGACCAAGTTACTGTCCTCACCCTGACCTCACCCAAGTTTATCAGCAATCCGCGACTTGTAGCCTGAAAACGTCAATAAAGCCTTTGGTCCACTGTACAGACCTCCAGACCAGTAGAACAATTTAGAGCATCACTGAATGAAGTGTATCAAGCGAAAAGTCTAAAAAGACAGTTTTGAGAAAATAATCGTCACTTTTATAAAACTTTTGTTTTTATTTTGAAAGAAAAGTACCTAACGGCTCTTGTATAAATATGAATCTGTTTAAGAAAAGAACTTAAAAGGTGCCTTTGAAGTCTTCATTTTAGAATACAAACTTGAATTCTCTTCCGTTTGAATGCATTTTCTAGAACAACTCTGTTTAAGTTTTGCACCCCTTCTTTCAGATGTTTCCGCTTTTCATAATGCAATATCCTCCCACAAAACAACGTAAATGTTCCCGTCTACTAACGTATGGTCATATGTTTGACAATAACTCGAAACATTGGCATTTGCTCGAAGATTACTGAAAAGTTGCTCTTGTTCGGTAATACAAACGCAAGAGCAAATTTAAGTGGAAATTATAAAATGGAATTTTCATCAAACAATGCGCTTACATAAGATACATTTTAAACGTTTCTAACATTTGATTATGAATCAAGCGATTACGGGCAAAATTTTTACAGGCCATCAACAGATATTAGCACAAATCGTAAAACCAATTCACAGAATTCACAGTTGAATGTAATGGCACTTACGTGAATAGTTGTTTGAAATTGAAAGATAATACCGAAGCCACTTGACACAAGTCAGATCTTTTCTGTGATATTTCAGACGCCAGCACTTATAATCTAATCTAACCTCAATTCCAAGTATATTATGACGTTTTTTTGCCCCAATTTAATTCCCATGACGATGGAATTCTCGAGCACAAAATTGCATTTCATTTCAATAAAAGAAACTTTTATAATTTCTGTATGTCCATCCGTCCGTGAACTCCATCATCTAGAACTCCGAATCTCCAACATTTATGAAGTGATTTGAATTAAATTTTGGAATTATATGTATTTCAAGGTGTGAGTGCAAGAGTCCCCGCATGCTTAAACTTGGAAACACTTTAATATCGATCGACAGGTATCCAAAAGTTTAAGGATCATTATCATAATTTGCATACCGTATCGTAGAAAAGATATTAAACCCCAACGAAAAAAAAATTGTTTATTTTTTCTGTAGGTCCTACATTATTGTACGTAAGAGTTCTTAAAAAAAAAAACACAAAATAGCTATTGAGGGAAATTTTTAACTGTTTCAGACCGTCTGCGAATTTTCAAAATCAAAAAAACGACACTCAGGAAATATCAGCATCAGAATATGAATTTCGTATTAAAAGTTTAGATATCGGAGTTTAATATCTTCCGGGCAATCAGTTTTCACTGAGGCCGCCGCATCAAGCTGAATGTAAGTGTAGTATTAGGTAAGATTAGGTAAGGTTGATGTGGCTTAAAGTGTAAGATTACTGAAGCGCACTTAGTCCACGAGTGGGAATATTGTGCTGTCACTTTCCTGGTCTTCTTAATGTCTACATTGAAAAAATCTATCTGTATAACTTCTACTGGCTGATCTTTTTTGTTTTTTTTTTCGTACTTTTTTTCAGTTGTTGTTTCGTTAGTATAGGCTATTGTAGAAGTAGTTTTCGTTCGTGGACGTCTTAATTGTTGCAAGAGATGGTCTCTGTGGCAAGAGAAAGTCTACTTCACATCCTTGACAAACCTTACAGAAGTAATGGCATAAACCTAACTTTCTTGTTTTCATGTCAATCCTGTAAGTGTTCAGTTAGTATGCCTGTTGTGAGACGCATGGCAGTTTTGCCAAGTCGTATGAGATTTGATTCATCAGTCCAATGTTACACATTGTCTTTTACCCCTTAACTCATGACATATATTGTCCTACCACACTGTTAGCATAAAGCTGATCCTCCTTGACAGTTGCGGGTAAATGTACACAGGAACAAAATAGTTTTCACTTTAAATTCAAAACGAGTTAATATTTATTGTATAAACAACGGAAAGAAGAAACAATTATTGATAAAGCTAGCACTTTGTTATAAACCTTGTTTGGTATTAAATAATTGATTAATTATTTTGTCCCGTTTTCTGAAAACAGAAAGAATATATTTTTTAACGATTTGTACTTAAATGTTGTGCATATTTTAACTTAAGACTTGCTGCACTTGCACAGAATGATTGAATTCTGTGATGAATGATTGATTTTGTGCTTGGCAGTTTTAACATATTTTAGCTATGTACTTATTTAGTACTTTGTACTCTAGTAAAAAATTTCTTGTATCAGATATACGTGTAAATGTAACTCGAATGTGCGCACTTTATTTTTATCTAAACGCACTCTTTTCTTACTTACAAGAAAAAGAAAATATTTAACAAAGAAAATACATTTTTAGGAAGTAAGACTAACTATCCTTAATTTCTTGGCCCCCACTGTACACACAGGTAATGTTTTCTATTCCTAATTTTATCCACAAACTTTAAAAGTTATGAGACTATAAAATAATCAAATACCTTTTTTGTTTGAGTCAACCCCGTTCACTAAAACACATCAAATATCCACGCCAAAGCCCAAAAGTATCAAATTTGAAATCGCACAGTGATCACGGACAACATCAAAAACTTACCCATCAGGGGATCAATGTTCATGATGCTGCTGAAGTTTAACACACACTTTATTTAAACAGCTCTCTTTATGACAATTTCGCAAATATTCACTAAAATTTTTCTTCGAATGCGAGTATTTCCGCAACACAACCGAGAAATCATCAAACAAACAACCAAAGCACACTGAACAACTGATTTTACCTTTCTGTAACACTCTAAAGGCACCGCATTAAGATTAGCCACATTTGCACACAGATATGTGCTAATATCTTATCAACCTCTTCAAAGAGAAATAAAGAAGTAAACAACTCAGATAACCGTCACACATAGACCTCCACCCACTGTCTGAAGGAGGGAGCGCACAAGCCACAGGTGAATAGTCAATTCACGGTACAAGAGAACAACAAGGAAAAAGCCAAATACAAAATACCAGTAACACACGAGAGAGCGTCTCTCTAGGCCTTACCTCGAATTTCACTGGCAATAGATCTGTTGCTCATGTTTGATTCTGACAGAAGCAAATCGCAAATCCCCACAACACACTTGTAGCCTGTATGTACGTCTGCTCGAAGTACCCAAAATCAGTCAACTAATGCCCGCGGGAGGTCTTTATCCGCACTTAAGACCACCTAAACTCATGTTCCTCTGACGAATGCGGTTTTAATTGAATTCACTATTCGCACACGCCCGTACACACGCCTCCCAATTTCACTGTCAGACAAATAAATAATAATTAACCTTATTCCTCGCAGGCAGCACACACGCACAGGCGGCCGCACACACTTTTCGAACTCGATTTCGACTCTCCCCAAGAAGCAGAATTTTATTCTGAAATTAAAGTTCGGACAAGAGGTCAATTGGACTCACTGTACACACACTGCCTGGTAGCTGGCCCGTTTAATGTGTTTAATTGGAGAGAACTGTGAGCGCGGTTCTGTGTTTTGGACTTATTACATCACCACTGGTGTCACCAGCCCATACTCGTACATCGAACGTGCCATTGTGCTGTACGTTGGTCGCGTTAGCTGTGCCACTGTCGCGCAATTCAATCGACGGATGTCTGCCCCAAGACGGTTAAGTTTGCCCACACAGCTGTTTATGGCACCGAGTGACTCACTTCTCGCCCCCGCGGCTACTGCCACTTCAGTTGCAGTGCTGCAACAGTCAGTGACCCCTCTCCACCCCCAGGATCCAGATAAAGGGAACAATCAGGTGTATTGGAGACGAGGTCGTTTTGTCGGTCGGGTGATTGGTTGGTTGGTTGGTCGGGTGATTGGTGTGTCGGCCGAGTGACAGCTAGAGGATAGCGAGCAGCACGCACTACGCCGGCGAGCTTTTCGAAAGAAGGATTAGTTAGTGTGTAGAGGGACTGGTATGAGGGGAAGTTCGAAAGAAAAAAGTTCCGAAGAAGAACACTACGACGCGAGACTACACTTTGCTGGCGTGCTAACCGGTCGGGAGTCAGTACAAAACTGAGGATGCCTTCTCTTGGAGCTTCGTGTGCTCAGCTGCGATGGTATTCAGTGTGCCAAACATGTCCATGTGCTTCAAGCGTATACATTCAGATGCGTGACGGCGCCGACTTTGACTGGAAGGAGGTGTGAGTTTTTTTTCGCTGCCTTTTTTTTTCTCGTTTGGTCGTATTCATTTACGATTGAATCATTCCATTCCATTTTTGAGATTCGGCGTTGGGCAGCCCGCAGGGTTGTGTGCAACATGTGCTGGGGTAGCATTGGAAAGTTAAAAGGATTTCACGTTTACAGGGTGATAAAGATTTATTGTGCTGCCGTTGCCGCTGGGTGGGATTTTTATTTAAGGACATTCATTGCCCATTGAGTCTTAGTTGGTGTGCGGGCGACGGGGAGTTTACGATTCGGTTGCGGTTGATTTTGATTAAGTTACCCTCTGTGATTACCTAACATTGCCATTGGCGAAATAAGGAGCTTGCGTCCTTCAAAGCGGAATGCAAATCAGTCGTAAAGCTAAGTCCAGTATTGTACGGATTGGACATTTCACAGTTTAAATACAGTTTGGTCAATTTTACGATTTGAATTTGGTTTCAGGGCAAATGTCGCAATGTGTGGGGGGTGTCCTTTTCATGTTACTGTACTTTGAAATGGGCAACAATTTCCTACTGTGTGAGTATAATTTAGTTTTCGGGAAGTATCCTATTCTACCAAAAGTGCCATGCACCCAGAATACAAATTATGGTGGACTTAGTTTGGGACAGAAACACATTTAAGGCAGAACAATTATAGCTTATAACAAAGTCATTAAAAATTGTTTAAGGTTTTCAAGATGAAAGCTCTTAACCTTGTGTCCGGTTGGATTAAACTTCAGGAAAAAAGTGAAAAAGGAATATTTTAAGTTTGGTTTCTTAAGATATATGCCGGGACAGCATGGTGGATTTACAGAAAATAAAGTTAAAAAAGACATACAAGGTCGTATAAAGAAATAAAGATGGTTAGACAGAGATGATCAAAAAGCTCTGGAAACTAAAATATTTCATTGAAGATTTTAAGGCCACATAATACCGCTTTCTAGTTTTTGCTAGCGGATGTAAATTTCTGGGTGCCTGCACATAATTACGTGCGTAGTTAGATATTAAACCAACTCACATACCGAATCTGGGTGGATCCTCTTTGTTTGTGGGGACCGTCATCAACGACAAATGCCCTTCTTCATGAGCTCTGGCCTTTTTGAAACTTGACATTCTTCACCCTCTCGAACCATAGCAATAGAGTTCGTACTACTAAGAACACAAACCATTCTTCTCGAAATGCAGAAACCATGTAGAAAATGCTTGCCACTCTTTTGGCAAGTCGGTTTCTTCCGAAAATGAAGCCGCAAACGATCTCTGAACAGTAATCATATTTCAAAATGTCTTTTTAACACCACTGAAATTAAGAATCTAACTGCGAAAAAGCACAGATGAATTTTCTAGTCATCCCTTAACCGCCAATCCTTTTGCATCCTCCCACCAAAACCCCATCAAATACACTTCCATCTGTCAACAAAAACCGATTTAACCTCCTCTCCTCCTCCTTCTCCTCATAACCCATGTTTTGTTTTTCCACTTCGATTTGCCGGTAATCTCGTGGTATTTCCATTCCCAAACCACAACCCTGCGACAGACTCCAGTCATCCCTGCAACAAAATGCTAACAAATTTCAAAACTCTTCTCATTAAATTCGAAAATGTCTTTATGCTACAAATGCCACGCAGCACATCCCAACGCATACATTCGCAACGATTTTATTTTCACAATTCCATGGCGACAGCCCCACTCACTTCCAGTGACCTTGCAATTGTTTGTGAAGCTCTCCCCTATGTCCTGGTGCAGTTCCTCGGTTCGATTCCAAGAAATACCAGCCCCCAAACGCTCCGTTCACCAACCCCCCCCCCCCCCATATTGCCCAGACCTGCCGCATTCAATGAAATCCAATACTACAGCGACAAGCCTTGTGCTTCTTGTGCTTTCCTGCTTTTCTGTTTTCCTGCTTCTGCGCACTTAATCCATCCAACATGTGGCGTATTGAATGACAGGCCGCATGATGACAACACATGACACCCTCCACTGTGTCGGAAGGATACTCTTGGTCGGCGGCGATCGCTCTCTCCCCCGTATTCTGTGCAGTCCCGCTTATCCATCGACTACGTTGGCGTTGGAGTAGTTTGTTTGCTTTATGTTCCAATAACTGTGAAGTACCCAAACGTAAAATATTGGAAACGAAAGAAATCAGAAAATATCCTTCAGAGATCCTTGACATCGCCTGACATCGATATACTTGTCGCCTTCGTTGCCATTGCCGTTGCTGTTGCCGTGTTTGTCAACGCTTCTAAGGACCTTCCACTGGCGTTGTTGTTGTGACGGTGCTATTGTTGATGGTCACAGAGGGTGGTGTGCCCATATATTCCGACGTCTCTCCCCCTCTCTATCGCACTACCTCTTACAGTTTTCACTAGATTTTGGTGTAATGAGGATTCAAGGGAATTATAATAAATGTGAGTAGAGTCAAGGAACCATTGTCTGACAGCGTACGCCTGTGTGTGTGCATGGATGAGATCACAGCGCGAGATTGCAGTACAGGCGACAAGCGCCAAGTTCGAAGAACTCATTTTGTTTTCATGCAATCAATTTGTACGAGTATCTGGGGACATCTAGGCGATGGTTATATAAGGGAGTATGTCAGTTTATGGCAGGTGCTGTCATTATGCCGGAGGAGAAGAGTTAGCTCGTCGACCGGGGGCGTATACGTAACATTTAGTTTTTAATGCTTTGCTTTACTTCAAATTGCTGGAGGGGGTTGTTCTTGGTAGTATCCGTCGATTAAGACGAAGAGATTGTTTTTCCAGTGGGTGAATATTTTTAAATTAGCAGTATGGGTATGGAATAGAAAGTGTGTGTTTTAAGGGCTTTGCATTATCGGACACTGCGGGCACGTTTTGCGTTCTCATATTTACTTTTATATGAAAACGGATATTTCTAAAACCTGGAATTAAATGCACCATGCAAGAAATTCGCACTGATACGAATAAGTTTTTTTGTGGCTTGAAAATGCACTCCAACTCATGGGAGGCATGTACGTGGCTTGAGGACTAACTTTGATTTCTGGTACCTGCTGATACCATACGGAGTTGCTATGGGAAACTGTAATAAAAGCGCGAACGATTGGAGAACTATAAAGAAACTTAAGGAATCAGCTGCAGAATTTCGCACAAGGCATTGGGGAAAAATGTTCAAGATCTTTGTGGTCAAGGCTGGGTATGCATGAACAAAACACCAAACGCTTGGTTACTGCTATATTCGCCGGTTTTGTTTTTTTTTTTTTTGATTTCTGGTTCCTCAATAAATGCAAACCTCGCTTAAGGATTTATTTACACCTTCGCAAACCTGCAACGGTCCTGCTTCTATTTCCACATCTTGATCTTTGTCAGATATTTTACGCGAAAGTACGGGGATGAACTATTTTTTGAATAGATCGTTATGCCTACCACTCATTAAAATTATAATGTCGGCGTTAAAATGAAGAACTATGGCAACAGTGACGTTTTTTCGAAGAAAAACTAAAGGGAGCATCCTGAAGACCGAATAAAGCAAAAAAACTCTAATCTCCCGACATGCCCAAAATCCGGAAAAGGCCATAATTATAAGACTTAACAATTCAGCGAAAAATGCATATGGTGGGTGTTTGCGTTATCTGAATTCAGAAGCTTCTACAAATCCCAAGCCTTGTTAAATTTTCGTCTAAAATGTTTTCGAAATTATTTTTTTCGGGATTTTTGCTTGTCGTGATTATAGGATCGGGATTTTGGGATATTTTCAGCATTTATCGGGTTTTTGGGAATTTCGGGACTATGAGTTTTTGGTTGCTTTGGCATTTTGGGCATCTCAGAATTTCGGGGATTTCGAGATTTTTACATTTTAGGCTTTCTTTCGTTCTTTGGCCTTTTCTGGATTACGTTTGTTTTACAATCATTATGTTTATTGTCAGGGTACGTTGCACCACGAGTTTTTTCTCTCTAATGCTACGTTCTTTAATAAAGAGACGCGTTTGTATACAGTCATTTCCAGATTGGTATTGAAGTACGAAGCCCTTATATCATAAAAGGAATTCTGTGGTTGAGTATCACCTCTTAGCCCTTTTGTTTTAATAATCAGGAAATAGAAGATGTTTCAGGAAACTGTATAACCAAATGCCAAAATATGTCTGCCTCTATGCTTATGTCTTACAAGCTTACATTACATGTTATGACTTTTTATTTGATTGATTACAAAATCTACTAAGTCCCTCTTTTGTAACGCTCACAGTTAAGCAGGCACTGTCAAAAACCCCGTTACCGTACAATCTTGATATAGGCTTTGAAGCATTCTTAGTCGGCCCCATGTCATTTCCACTTTCCTGAATACCTCTCTGAAGATGTGGTCAGCCATTTCGTAAAACGGTTGAGTGCCTACAAAAGATTATTCTGCCTCTTCCTAGGTCACGAAGCCGTTTATCTCACTATCCCCTATCGCCGTGCGACCAAGTATTCTGCATAGCCTTACCTTGTTTCTCCTAATAATTCTGCTTCTCTCCTCATTCTATTTCAACATCTTTATTAAAAAATATTGTTTTTGGAATTAAGACAGATTTAGTGGCGAAGTTAAATTTGTCTCTGGACAATATTTTCTCGCATCAAACATTTCTGCTATACTTCATACTTTGAATGATAGACTGAGCTTGTGTCGCTGCTATCAACTTTTGTTTTGGGGATAGATAAAATCACAGGACCACAACATTCGGGAAAAGATAATTGATCTCATAGTTTGCTTTCCGGCCATTGACGTGACGAAAAAAGTCGAAAAGATCTTCTAAAACAAATTGTCGTCTGCTGACAGTAAATGAAATCGGCTCAACGAGTAGGTGCTGAATGATCACGATCACGAAGGCATTGACTTTACTGCAAATGTCAGTATATTGGATCAAAATTCCAATTTTTTGATAAAATTTGCAGTCTGTATATCATTTGGAGTAAAATGCTATTCACGGCACCTGTCACTCAGCGCTGTCATTTTTGATGAGTCGTTTACCTGCCACAGTTTGGGATGAAATCTTTGTTTTCAGTTCATCCCCGGGGCTTTGTCTGATAAGAGACACAACAATTATTTTCAAGAACCACAATAGACTTTTAAATCATATTTCGTCATATACTAAGATAAATACATACAAATACAGGTGTCTGTGTTAAGATAGTACACTCCTGACTCTGAAGAATAAGAACAACTTGGCCATGACGATGGTGGAATTGTGTGCGGGTGTATTGCCAAATGGGCTGTTTTTTCTGCAATTCGGTATTGAAATAAATAATAACCGTTTTGTACATCTCAAGGTTGTCGATGTACATATGTAGATCACTGCAGATTTCGGCCAAAAGAACAGTCTTCGTCTCGTTTGAAGCACGTTGGCCGGATAAGCACAATGTGTCTTCGATGGTCACGAAACAACGTAGAAACTTCTTCAGATTGCTTCATATACTGCTCTGGCTCATTGTAAACCGACGTGCGAACAGGTTAAAGCTTTTTAAAAATATTTTTGATGGTCGTTATTAAATAAGAAGAATCAGTCTAGACAGCATTCAAGCACTCTTTGATTTGGGTGTGTGATTTCGTTTTCAAAACGAGAATCGAATCGCCAATTTTTATTTTTCGTAGAATCAATAGGCGGCGCGGATAAAGTCTTATCAGACCGCTGTCGCCCACAAGTCTTAGTCCTACGAAGAGTTGTTTTTTGTAGTACAACGAAAAAGATGTAAAGTGAACGCTCTTGTGTAGTGGTTAAGAGCGTCGATTCACAATCCCAATTTCCTGGATTAGCATTCTGAACTGAAAGTCTGTCTCCCATTTTTTAACGGCGCTACATCTGGCAGGTAATATTTGTTTATGGAAAGCTACTTCAAATTTGTATTTTATTAGAAAGTAAACAATTGGCACATACAACACGAAGAAACTAGGCTCCTTTATTCCTTGTGCGCTCAATTTATTTAAACACAAGTCATAAATGTCATTTATTCGATCTGAATTCAAATCATTAACTAAATGATTAATAGGATCGCTTTCCTTTCGACAAGGGAGGTTATGAGAGGTGACATCCTCTCCCAATATTAGTCGATTGGGATTGTGCACTAATTTGCAATTCTACATTACTACCAGACCTAACAAAGGTCAACAGGATGTAAGTCAAACACAGGACTCACTTATCCTCTCTTTGCATGCCTCCTAGTTAATTCACCGAGAATCGAAAAGAAACCTTAAAAAGCACGGTTCATATGAAAAAAAGTATCTTAATGATCCCGCCTTTATCTCGAAAAGAAACAAACACACCCAAGCGCCAACTCCTCGCACATTACCTGCTCGACTTAATGTCTGAGTAAATAAATTTACTAATTGAAAGTTTAGAGCCTTTATTCACTTGGAACCGTTCCCTCCCTCTGCCGTCCATGGCCGTATCGCACACGCTCCTGATTATTGCGTTTGTGTTTGGGAATGAAAATTATCACTCTCATTTGGAGCGAGTCCTGTGTGTAGGCTCACTATCTTTCTGGCCATGTGCATGCACTGCTCGGCTCCACCCTGTCGGTGAATAATTCTTCCGTCAGATACTCATTAATTGCCGTGTTATCGCAATTGTTTCCGCCGCATCAACAGTGTATGCGCAGCCCTTTTAATAATTTACGGCGAATTGCCTTGTGAACCTCATTAGGAGACAGCAGCGGCAGTTACCTAAGCCCCCACTCTGTCGGCAATGACGGTCTGTTGATTTCGTATTTGACGACAATGTTTACGACGGCATGTAGTTGAATGGTGTGGAGCACGTGCTGGGAATTAGAATTTCCTTTTGGCACTTCATTTGAGAGGCGGCTGAACTTTAAAACTGAAACAAAGTCAAGTAATGACGAGTTAGTTTGATGTGTCTAAGTGTGTATCCTTTTAGGGAAGCTGCCACTGGAGAATTTGAATTGAAAACAAGTTAAATGGGTTGCAAGTCTGAATGTAGGTTATGGGTGTTGGTATCTCCCGGTCACAGTTGGCTGTCAACAAAATTATCCTTGAAACATAATTATCCATGAAACAATGTAAGGAGTTAAATTTAAGGGCTGTTACGGAGAACGGAAGCGTTTTCTCACCTTGACATTTATTGTTGTCGCACCTTCGGAATTGAAATTGAGAGAAAAACAATGCGAGAGAGTAGACCAGCAAAACGTGCACAAGTGGCCAGGCAAACAAAATTCCGAAACAAAATCACGAACAAAACAAACTCGGAAGTCGTTACGAGACGCGACAAAGGCGCAGCTTCTGCTGATGCCCTGCTCCGTATTTGTCGAGAAAATCTGCAGGCAGATGTTTCTTTATTCATCTCAATTAACTGAGTGCGTGTTTGATATAACGACATTCGATTAAAGCGATCGAAGCATCGAGTGCTCACACAATGTGGGAGTAGCTTTCATTCTTCCATAACAACACATTCTCCTCACTTGCATGCAGTCACGATCAAAAATACTGATTTCACTAGAATCAAATAGTCCCCCAAGTCGTAAGTAAATCTACTGAATGACCTAATTGAGAATTCTGAAAGCATTACCAATTCGGTGAACGATACACAGTATCAAGACGCTAGTTAATCAATTAAGAGCGACGATTAGAAGCGTGCGATGACCTCTTTCGAAGCGTTAATTGAGGGAGTGTACTGATGCGTCATGGTTCACAGAGGCAAATGAGGCCGTGAAGATTAAATTTGAAGTGTTCTGCCTAAGGTATCAATTTTCCGAAATAAAAAGATAAGTTTGCTTCTCAGATTAGATTAGGTTGCCACTTAAAAATATCCAGATTTTGGCATCCAAAATTTTAAAAGTCCAGAATCAAAATATCTGAATGGAAAAATTCGATGCAACAGTAGGGCTAAGGAGTGCTTTTTTCAATGTAACACTGTAAGGAAAAGTGATATACTTCAAAACTTTGAAATTGTACTGTGAATTCGCCAATAACCTAATGGCTAAATTGCAAACATCTGCACGTTTAGAGGAAAAAATATTTTGAACTTTTTAAGCTTCGTAAATGAAGATTTTTTTTCAAAATTTTCCTTATTTAATCGAAACTAGGAGTTTATAATGAAAACGTTATCGACAACGTTATCCTACAAACAATTTTTGTTTCATGTATGTTATGTCAGTCATTCTAACAGTAAGTTATTCCTAGTTTTGGATCAATTAACTGACTGTCATGCATTCCAACAGTTCTAAAATAATATTGAGATATCTTTCGCAGGAAAGTTGCTTTCGGCTAGTAGTTATTGTTTAAATTCACACAAAGAGCCAGTTGGGGGTTCCGTTTTATTGAAAAAATCAAGTGTCACTTGGCATACCATGGAAAATATGAGTGAAGAAGTTTTAAGAGCTAGTCTTGTGAGTCAACAGTTTTTCTTGGCTTACTCGTAAAATGTGTGTAAATAAACATTCTGTCTCTCTATATGTAATTCCCAACACAACGAAGAATGGCTAGTCACACTCTGAAGAGCCCCATTGTGCACCATTGTTGGCTTAATGAAAGTTAGGAAGAGCACATGACATTCCATGAGCTAAGATTCGATGCTTTGAACTGAACAAGACCGCTCCTTAATCTACTCATGCAAGAGAACTTGCTTACAGTTTCGTAATTCACTTCGTTGGAATCGCCTTCACCTTACGACCTTACGTGAACTCGCTATCAGAAATCGGATTCGATTCTTATTCCGAATGCCCTGTAGATGGTCAATAAATCATTCACTTCCTGCCTGGAAGCGGTTCTCCTTGCCAACACAACAAACGAATCCGATTTCGAGAAATGTAAATATTTTCGTTAAGGGACGAAAAAACAAAGTAAACCTTGTAACAGGACGGAGGATTTATATTTCAAAACGTAATCAGATGACATTGGCAAGGTCAAGGACACGCGTTGCCCACCAACATGGCAGCTTGCGTTGCACAATCAATACCTCAAGTGCTCGTATTATGCAGCTTCAACCCCATCTGGAAGCGCACGTTGTGCACATGTTACAGGTGGGGATTCCTCACAAGAACTGTGTTTGTTGTAAGCATATCCACCACTCTTCACCACTTTCCCTACGGACTGCAGATTACAGTCAACATTGAAGACAAACGTGAAAGCATGTTGCATGCTATGAGTCACATGAGTGCATCCTAAGGCAAGAGATGAGGGCATATCCCTGCTACAACAATCGCAGAGTTATGCACAAAACACACCCCCTGGCACATACGACGAAGACAGAAGCAATATTTCAATTTTTGCAAAGACGATGAAACAACAAAAAATACGAAGACGAAACCAGCACAACGAGGACATTCACTGAAAGACGAACAGAAAAAGGTATTTCTTTGTTTTCCCCACAATACGAGAGAATAACGAGGGAGCGGTTTGTGATGAGCTGCAGCAAGGGATGATTCCCCATCAGCATCGTTGTCATCGTCGACGTTGTAGACGCACTTTGACTGTGAACTGAATAGCTGTTCCCTTGCTGGCAGACATTCCTTTCTCATATTGCTGCAGGATAATCAAACGGACTTGAGCAAACCCAACGAGGCAATGACTGGATGGTTTAGAAAAGTTTTTTGTTTTTCTTTTTCTCTTCTTACTTTTCATAAATCAGGACACGGAACTTTGCTGGCTACGAAGCGGAGAATGATACTCTATTTGTCTTTAATTTGATCTTAGTCATTATTCCTAAAGGAATGGGTGCGTGGACTGATTGCAAAGCGATTAGACTTTTGTAAAGCTTACGCTCACATTCAAAGACTTTTTAATGTTAAGTAGTTGACAGGATACGCACAACAGCGAAGGAATAAAAGAGTGTTTCATATGTTTGAATTTAATTGTTCATAGAAAGTGAAGTTCTGGGAATTTTAAATCATATTGTCACTGGTTCAAATTCATGCACTACTGCTTAATGAGTTTACACTTGGACATAATGGTCTCTGGCAGCCAAAAGACATAAACGATACATTAAAGAATGTAGATGTAAAAAAGGCAACATTCGGTGTTGGTTTCGCAAGTTTGCTTCTGGAAATCGAAGCCCTAAAAAATAAACTCTATGGAAAGCCGGTAAATGTCATCTAAATAATGACATAGTTTCACGGCACAACATTTACCTCAGGATCTGATCCAAAAAGCTTTAGATTCAAAAATTTGAGAAACCGCCAACAACTTTAGCCTTTTTTCAATACCCTGCTAGGTCCAAACCGAAAATACTTCTCTTACGAGAATTTAAAAATCTTGCGTCTAGACAATTACCAGATCATAGGCACAAGTTTAATCACCACAAAACTACAGCTTCTTTCAAGGAATTAACTGAAATGTGTTAGGAAGAATGCAAATTTACCAACAAAATGAATAAACTTATACCAAAGATATAAAAGACTACACACGATCAGTTGGGAGGCAAGTTATTCATTGACTCTCTAAAAAGATGATTAGCGCACTGCTCCACTCAAATTCAGAAAGATGCCGAAAAGAATTTTACACGAATTCCGGTGTTTACTTGTCAACACATAAAACCAACAATGGTGTTGACCGAACCAAAGTCACTGACAATCGAAGCAGATCCGTGAAATCAATACATAAATGAATAAATGAATAATTGAATAATAAAATGTGATAAACCATTCAGCAAATAGAAACAGATAACCTGTTCACCACAAAGAAGAACGTGTGGTCGAAGCTGTTTATTTTCCCCCAGAATAATGCACTTTGGACGCCAGTTTTTCGAAACTTTGAACTTCTTAGACTTTTTAGAATTCCAAAGTAGGAGGAAATCTAGTCTATCACACTCTCCATCATTTCGTACATTTGACATACTCGTAGCAAGGAATATTTGGTTATGAAGGATCATTTAAGGGACGAGCTCCCGTGTGCTGGTACACAATTGTACAGCGCGTTGGATTTTTGAGTCCTTTTACAAAAATTGGCGTTGAAATTTAAATGTATTTCGTACACTTCGTGAACTTCGGAAACAAACAAAATTGCCGCATATCGGCAATTGACAATCAACGAGTGCCGTTAATAGGCTGGCGGTGTCGTCTGCCCATACTTCTTTGAAAATGAGGTTGAGAAAGATGGTAGCCGACTTTTTGTGACCAGAAATTAAGGATACGGACCTGAACCATATGTGCTTTCAAAAGGATGATGGCACTTGCCACACAGCCAACGAAGAGACGACTCTTTTGCACAAGATATTCATTCGTCTCTCGTAGTGGCAATGTTAATTGGCCGCCACGATTATGTGATTTGAAACCACTGGACTTTTTTTTCTTTGAAAATATTATAAAAAAAAATTTACGTCAATAAGTCAAGAACAATTCAAGAGCTTAAAGATGAGATAACTCGGCACATTTATGACATTGAACCTGAATTATGTTCCAGAGTTATTGAAAATGTGGACTACCGGATAGAAATACCCCACCGAAGCCATGACGCTCTTTGCAGATATTTGGTTTCACGCACAATTGTCATAAGATAATTCTCTGAAAACTCTTTGTTTCATTTAAAATAAGCATCGTACGTTGTTGCAGTGGCGTTGTGGGTAAGCAGCGGCTCACACGCCAAAAGTTAAGGTTCGATTCCCGGACGAATTTTCACGGCACCACCTCCTTCGATTTGCTGACGTCACTAGAATAGTATCAATTGTCTATGGAAAGCTTCTCAAATCTCGCCATTCGGAGTCGGCAAAAAACTGTAGATCCCTTCTACTCGTGAGAGAACAGTGGCACGCACAACACGAGGAGTTGTTAGAGAGGCTAGGCCCTGGACCCTTGTGGGCTGTAGTGTCTCTTAATAATAATAATTATTATTATTAATAATGTCAGAGAAAAGTCTCCTTCACATGGGAGACAACTATAGCAGGTACAAAAAGAGCGTTTGTTGAACAAGGCGGAGAACAACACATCACACAATAAGTCTCAGGACATATAAGGATCGCCACTACCAAAAAAAAAAATTTTAATTGAATAATTTTTGTTAGTGGCTCCCCCTATATATCCCAAGACTTATTGCGTGATCTGTTACTTATAATATTTCATTTTTTTTTTTTTGTTTTTAAGTAGATACTACTGTCATTGACAATAGTGCTAAATTTAGGATAATGACTTTATTACGATTTATTTTTTGCAAATTCTAGGTCAGAAAATGCTTGAATATTTTCAAGCCGAGTGGTACTACGGCTTCATTTCCGAGTTGCAAAGGGAACTGGAGAAGGACTTTGGCGGCTCTCTCCAAAAGTAGATTAACTATTATGAGGTTGGTAAACATGTTTGCGAATCCGAAATCATGTACTCGTATACCAGTACCTTAACATCGAGAGCCCTATGTTTGATCTCAAGACATTATCGCGGTTGTAGCGACGTTAAATCTGGAAAATTATAGTGTTTCAACTCGAAACTTTTAAGAAGAAATACGAGTTACAGACGATGACTTTCCGTACAAGAATTTGAATTAATTGGATTTTTATAAGTACTCATGATCAATTGTTAATTCATTTCAATAAATCGCCTTTAAGAAGTAAAGCTTACGTGCACAGAATTGGCCATGATAAATATATACAAAAAAATGATGTAGATCTTGCGCAAGTAGAAACTATTCGAAAAACGTCTTCCATCAAGATATAATGTTTTAAGAGCTCGTAAAAGATACACGGTCACTCCTCAAACTGACATGCTATCAAGAGTGGGTACAACGGTGTAAAAATGTATCATAAACTTAAAATCAATATTGACATATAATTCTCGAGAAATGAAAACAAGAAAATAAAAGTATAGAACCACTCACAGAACTCCTCATTTTTCTTTACTTTTTCCATTTTAATGGGTGCATCAGTTCGTACAACTCGAACAGCTTGTCGCCGGCACGCCAACCTCCTAAGGCGTTTCCAAAAGAGGACCAACCCACAGCAGAACTCCGTCCTCTCTGTCTCCTGGTTCCGGTTTCGAATTCAAATCCTGCGGCTATTCCAAAACAAATCCAAGAAAGAACGAATGTAATTAACGCGAAACGTTTCAGCGACGGCAAACGTAAAAGACGGTTAGGTTAGCTTCGATTAATATATCAGAGCCAAACTCTCGCGGCTACGCGAACTTCAGACCAGCGCGCAAAACTTATCTCGTTAAGTATAGATAAAGTACTGGGTACTGGCGTTTTGGTTTGTTTTCATTTTTAGCCGTAATTTTTGAGCGATGAATTGTTTTTTCCCACCTTTCTTCGCTAGTATTTGGCTTGCTTTTGTCAAAAGCGTATCGGGAGTGTGTGCGATATCTTTCACGAGATCCTCGTTATCGGTTTATGATGGGTACGCAACGAACACACATACACGCGAGGCGTGGGAGGCTATGGGAAGAATGTCACTTGCTTGTCGTGCACAGTGGTGGGGGAGTTTGAGTTATTATAATTCATATTTTTTAAATAAATAAACGAGCGCGTATCTGAGGGATATATCTGGAAATGAATTATGGATGGCATGGTTGTTTGCCGAGCACACTGCAGAAGTGGGCGCTACGAAGGTGATCGGACGTGATAATTGGGGCGGGGTGTGATAATTTTTGATTCGACTTCTTTGATAAGTTTAATGAGGCGAACTTTGAATCTGATTAAGGTGTTCTGTGAAAAGATTAATTTTAACTTGACTTGGGTTTTCCTTGGTCGATTTGAAAAAAAACCCGATCCGAACGATTTACATTTTGGGATGAGAAATTAATTTCTCTTTAAGTAGATTGGTGGCGTATGAGTAACTTTTTTCCTCATACCTGACCTTATTGAGAATTTAAGGAAAAGATTGATTTGGTGCTGCGAAAAAAATATTTTTATTTTCATGTACAGAAGTGGTGAGCTTTTTATTCACCCAGCATCACGAGCTAAAATACACTCAGTTATAAGAACATATAACAATGTCTTATAAATGAATTGAATTATAAATGTACACCTGTGGGTGAAAACTTGAATAAACCAGCCGCAAGTTACACTGACTCTTAGAAGTTTACTATTTTTAAAGTCAATGTATAAGACTTTTAGCAGTCCGTAAATAGTTTTTACGTTGTTACGGATATCAAAGCATTATGCTTTATGACTTATCATCGAAGCAGGGATAAGATACTTGTGAGAACTACATTGCTTATACACATTTGCAAATATTGTACTTCGGCTTTCTGATCATATGCAATATCTATTGACATTTGAAAAAAAGATTAAAACTTCAATTTATTATCAACAAGTCAATGTCTCACGATCATCATTAAATGAGTTTATTTTTGATTAAATTTCTGTTTTCAATTTAAATGCAATCAACTTTCTGAACCCGTGAATCACAAACATGGTTGGATAATATTTAGATTGTGTAATTGCTTAAGTATTGGCCAGATAAAATTGAGTAACAAATTTATTTAGACAATATTTTTCTTTGTTTTTTTTACTCACACAGTTTAGTTGTGGGACAAATTAATTGTTGTAATTTCTTATCCAATTAATCTGTAATTTCTTATCCAATTAAAATGTTGATTGAATACATCAATTACCTCCATTTCAATAAACGTCAACAAACTATAGAAAGTATTACGCATTGGGGTCTTTTATAATTTTATAGTATAAATTTAGATATATGGATGTTTGACTTATCGTTATCGTTTGTTGGCTCTGAAATGTGCTATTACTGTGAGAAATTATTTAAACCTAATGTTACTGTTTTTCATTTTTTCGGTTTGTACTGGGTTTGTGCATTGCGTTATATAATCATTGTGATTCACCAATATCAGTTAAAAATTATGACATGAGCTACACAGCATAAAATCACGAAAGCGAGAACTCACTACTCTGCTAACCGAATGCACTTACAGCTATGGCAAAAACATTAAGACCACTGAATATTGTTTTAAATGAAAAAAGGAAATCATTGTTTTATTTCTTATTTTATTTTTACTTTAATGTAAGAAACTTAAATTTATTCCTATGAAGTTTGAAAACATAAAACAACGAATTTATGAATATTAATAATAAACAATTCTTTCGAATCATCCAATTCCATAACTGTGAAAGAGGTGCATGATAAAGTTGCGAAAACAGAAAGAAAAAAAGAAGAATAAAGTAATTCAAAGCTAATTCAAAGGCTGACCTTCGCTCTTTGTTTTAAGGAAAGTGATTGACAAATTTTTCAGGCGAGCAAACTTCAGCCTACAACTCTGAACACCTATCCTCACCAGAATCACTTGAGAAAGTACGCAAAATGTAGCATGTCTCAAAGTTACTGCTCTATGAACTCAACGATATTCCAAACAAATCTTTCTCGTATTTAAACGAATCCCCACATAGATGGAAAAGAAATAGGAATCTCTCATCACAATGGATCCATATGGATTCTGTATTGATGTTAACCTTAAGCTCAAAAACCAAGGAACGACTGACTTCAGTGCTTAAATGGATTGTTTGAAGAATTCAGTGTAGACGAAGTACTTGACCGCCTCGAAGGTTTTGCCGCCCATTCTGATATTCTGTCCGTGATGTCTATATTGTGCTCCTTTCTCGAGAGGTATATACACTTCGATAAATTTTGGCCACTTCCATTTTAACGCATCCGCCCCACGTAACTTATGTCAAATCCTTCACACATTTGTTCTCGCCCGTCTATAGTTCTCGATGTTAACAAGTGTCTTTACTACCACCAACCACCAGAGCATTCTTTCCTAGGCGTTTGATACTTAATGAAAACGCAGTGCCTCGTTCTTTTTTTATAGGAAATTCCAGAGAAGCAACCTCACACCCACTTATCGCAGTAGGCAGCCCTCGGTACATGTATGTCAACAAGCTACGATAAGATTACAACCCGGTTACAACAAAAGGAGACATGCGGGTTTTCAATTATGAAAAAAGAAAAATCATTTGTTATCTTCCCCTGACAGGGCAACTGATGACTTTCATTTGGGAGCCGGAGCGGCGGCGTCTCGGCGGTTATCGATTTTTCAGTTCCCATTCGAGGTCACTGTTGGCAGGCATAACCTGTAACCTTGCCCACAGTGCAGCTTTGTAGGCGATTTATCTCTTTTTGTGTCCATTCCCCATCCTGGCATGGACCGATGGATATCCCCGCAGCGAAATGGTTTTTATTCTTCAAGGAGGCAACCGGACGGTCGAGAGCTTTTCATCTGCCATCACATTACTCACTTGGACTTTTAATATTTGAACGAGATATAACACGTTGTCGTCCTTAGACCCTCCAATCCCATCTGTTCTCGGCTTTATCTCACAGCGAAGGTGCATGCGTTTCTGTCACACCACACCGCCGATAGCGAATAAGTAAACATTCAGAAAAACACGGTCGCGCTTATCGCGACCGAGTTTCCTCGGCGGTCGGTGGTGTGTTGTGAAATTGATAAATTGCGGAAAGACGAATTGCGAGAGAGCACAGATATCGAAAGTAGAAAGCATATTTTACGGACTTCCTTAGCTAAAACCCCCAAATTTAATGTTCCACCCATAAGAACTCTCGTATCTTTACGAGCGAGGCACATTTTCAACTTAAGTCGCAGAGGACACAATCGAATCGTTGTCAATCGGTTCAAAATACAGTCATTAATCCCCCCGAACAAGCCATTGACTTCGAAAAACTCTGAATGGTGAGGAGACGTGTTGAGGGTGCCCCCGATCAGATAGCGCCGTCTAGGCAGGGACGTGTATGATTAATATCCAAGGCAAATGACATTGTCAACTTGTTGTTTTAGCATTTCAACGATGACTAACATCTCGACCAGCAACCACTTGTTCAGCTGACGCCGATAAGGTCCGCCGTAACACCAACAGCTGTCGAGAGACACAAAGAATTCGGTGCGGGTGCGAAATAACGGTCTCACACCGAAACGATTCTGCTCGCCATCCAATCGATTCATCATCGTGAACTCACGTGTTAAGCTAATCTGCAAGTGATAGCTGCTCCGATTGGCTCTAAAAAAAAAGTGAAGAAAAAGAGTCATTTAATTGATGGGACCTGGTGTTGGAGCAGTGTTTGAGTGGAGGCAAGGGTTTGCTGTGTGAATTCTATTTGTAGAGGTAGACTGTGCTGCTGCTGTGAGGAATGAGTCTCGGGGGCATATCTCACGACGTGGGACTCAGGACAAGGTGACAACTTGGATTTATGTCCGTAGGACTGAGTGACGGCATGGATTTATGTATTGGTCTGATTGTGGAACTCTTTTTTTCGTTTGATTTATATCATTTTCATGATTTGACTTTTCTTCTTTTAATATGAAAATGTCACAGGACTTAAGAAGTAAAGATATACACGCCAGACATTATTCATCTGTTTTTGTGCAGCCAGTTGAAAATATTCAGTCTCTGGATTCCGAAAAGGAATCCTGTCAGGAATGCACTCAATCTCCACCGCTGACATTAATTTTCTTCCCGTTCAATGAATCGACGTAGTGTGAAATTATATACACGTTGAATTCCGAATTCTATGTGTCAGTCACCAGACAAAAAGTTGTTAAAAAAACCTTCTGAAAAGAGAATGCCGATTAAAGCAGGATATGGATGTTGATGAGGATTTGGAACTGCAAAATTTACAAAAGAAAACCTTTACTCCCATTAATAAACTGTGCAATTGCACCCATGCGAACTATTTTGAAATTTCGATTTTTGCTGTTTCACAAACGGTGGTCTGTTGTCGAAGAATTCTTTAAGTTAGTTTTTGGGGGTTCTTTCAGTTTTCTTTCTTTTTCATGCAGTTTACAGGGAACGGAAGAGATACCGGAATAGGAAATATGTTCTTGGTCCTAGCATTTATGCTCTGTGACTGCGACTTTGGTCACTTGTGAGGCCCGGTATTATCATGCAAGTGTATGTTTAATAATCTTTTTATTTGGAAATTCTTTAGGACACTTTCAAAATCCAATTGACTGCAATTCTTAGACCCTTTAACATTACCGGAGAAATTTTAACTAAATTAATCCTCTGATTGCTTTTGCTAATGTCCCGAAATGCCAATATACCAAAAGACATGGTTTCAAAAATGAAAGAAGCATGAAGTGTAAGGAGGCAAGCTGCACTCATGCAGAGTCCTGGCAATCGCACCAGGATTTGAAGTAGGCACTAAATTGGGATTATGTCAACTTCTATCATATTATTTTTCCGCGGAAGTGCCAAGATTTCGAGATTTTTCCTATTTCGGAATTTTGGATTACGCACTTTTTTTCAGATTTGGGGATTTTGCCCGTTTCAGAATTTTGGATTTGGCGATTTTGCCCATTTCTATTAAGGGACTTTCTACAGCCCGTCAAGTTGAATGGTATCTTTAAAGCTTTGGCTGTTTGGAAATTATTCTTAGAATCATCTGAACATAAGCAGAAAAAATGTATGTCTGGAAAAAAAATTGAGAAAACCTGGTACAGAAATATGTAAAATCCAAACAAAACAAACTTTTATACGAAAACTGATGGTGATGGAAGTTTGCACCTACTCAGTTGGGATTATGTTTTTGGTATTTTCAAATTTTGAGCATTCTGGAAATTTGTGTTTAGTGATTTTAATCGTTTTTGAATGTTGAATTTGTCCCAACCCTTTAACTTCCTAGAGTGCGGCCAAAGATAGGTAAGTGCTTACTTATAAATTTAACAATTGGTCTACTAGATTGCTAGATTTCAACCCGTACAACGGATACAGACGGTATGTATTTGGGACAGTTCATCACTACTCACAATCGAAGAAATAAAAAAAAACTCAAACTATTCAGCGGACCTGGCTTGTATTCTTAATTCTTCTTGTTTTCTTAAATCTTGCTAATGAGGAACCGTAATTAATTTAAATAAGCAGGATTTAAGTTTTACTTCTTCTCACTTATTCATAGAAGTTTTTAACAAACAACAGCACAAAAACAGCCCAAGCATCTTACTGTATAACCACAAAGTATTATGGCGTTCCTGGAAGCAATATCCCTTCCCCAACAAAAAACAAATCGAAAACGATTAACAAACCATCCAAACGAACACCTTCACACAACCACAGAGCGTGGGTCGTATTGAATTGCCACTCTCTGTCCATCATCGTTACCGTTAATTCCTAAACAAAATTCCTTTCAATTAACATCTCAACTGCACAAGGCAATTAAAGCAGCCCATCAAAGCCGCGCAAGAAAGATATCCTCTTTATCTCTCCCTCTCATTTCTTCGCTCCGTCTTTCATTTTTTGCCCGCAAACATACGGCCAGTCAAAATCGGAACAAACCGCGGTAATTAATTTGTTAATATACTTGGCAAATTCGCAAGTCATTTATTGCCGACAAGTGTGGGTGCGAAAGCTTTCCCCACACCTAAATTGCGATAATTAATTGAAATTATAAGGTTTTATATTATTTTGTGCCTTTTTTGTTTCGTTTTCAACCTCATCATCACTCAATTAATTAGACCCTCGCGCTTTTTCGAAAATAAATAAACTTTCGCAACACTCACCTTTAAGTTCCACTTCGGTGAATGGTTTCTTCTTCACCGACTGAAATGGGAAGAGAAAGTTATGTTTAAAATTATGTACTAACGAACTAGATATGCGAAACTTTTGAAAATAAACTGAACACTGGTGCTTACCTTTGTGGCACGTCGCCCCAGCAATGCTGTTCCCAGCATCTGAAATGAAATGAAAGAGTGGGGATTCCGTTAATAAATATCAACTACGACAGATATTTAGCGGTAATTAGGAAAGTCAACGCAAGAACATAGCAAGTGCATTCCAAAGTAATCGAAAAAGTACTATTTTGCAAAAAACACGCACCAGCAGAATATTTCAAGGCGGACATTATTTTTAGGAGATTCTTTGCGTTATTCTTGTTGGGCGCCATCTGGCGGGTTACATTTAAAGTTTATTTCTGCCAAAAATCCGTTCACATGGTCGAACGGAAATAGGAGGAACTTGACAATCTTCTTTGTATTTGTTGTATTTGAAGGGAACAATAAAGGGACAGGAAAGTGGTTTGTTTAATTGTTCTAGCTTTCTTACTAGTAGATGGTGATGGTTGTAAATGGTGTTAAGCATTTCCAAGCAACACTGGCACTCATCATAAATGTTAAATTCGTGTTTGTTTTGTGAAAATATATGAATGTACATATGTCTTAAAAATGATTTTTCGTTCGTGTGGCGTAAGTCAAGCAGTTCTGTCTTTAGCCTAGGGATAGACCTGTACCTTAACAAACTTAACTGGAAACCGAAAGGATGTACAACTGAACATAACTTTACTACTAACTGGACTGCAACCAACTTGAGACGGTTATAATTTCCGAATGAGAGATAATTTTATTGTTTACAAGCAACATCGGCAGAAATGTTTGGGAAAATGAAGACTCAAACTGAGCAAGGTCCGTGTCGAAGTGGAAGCAAAATTTCTCATATCATTCATTTCATTTGAACGGATGGAAAACATACTGAAAAATGAGCATGGTTTCAAGAAATTGAAGTTTTAAAAGCACACTCGTATCTTACACCACAACAAACAAAACGTTAGAAAGAAAGGGCGAAAATGGTGAATTGACGAATTTGCCATTTGTTATGAAGCAATATGTCAACAAGCAAAATGGCCGAGTTTACTTGCCAGAGAGGTCCTTCAAAAGTTTTTACCTAAGGACGGACACAAAAAAACAGGCAGCACAGATGATGATGGTTTGGGCCCCCATAACCACCGATGGTCGCTGACCGCTCGTATTTTTTTACCGTGGCGTCAAAAATAATGCGACCATATACCGTGAAATTATCTTAGCGGCAATATTGAAGCCAGACCAAACAAACATTTCGGCCAGAGAGCGTAGACATTTTAACAAGATTTCTCATCATCTCACAAAGCGTGTCAACTAAGACACTTCATTTTTTGGCACAATTCTTCTTTGGATGCAGAACTGTTAGATTTCTTGGTCTCAGATACTTGAAGGCTGTGGTTGGCACTAAAAATACCAAAGTTTAGACCACCTCAAAGAAGTCCTTCGCCAGGAATGGGCCAAAATACTGCAGTGCAACTTGCGTGCAACGTGCGATGCCTTCTTCTTCCGCCTCAAGGCCATAATTCACGCCAAAGGTGAATATAAATCACTGGTACATAGTTTTTTGTTTTAGCAAAATAAAATAAAATGAAAACAAATAAAGTACGTATTTGAAAAAGTTGGAATTCGAATCATTTACCCCACAATATCATACTTTTCCTTTTAGTCCACTACAACATGCAGTATACACAATGAATTTGATCCAAAAACGGTTTCAAAACACAAACAAATGATCAAGAAATTCCACATGGACGGTCATTTGTTTGAGAGTGTGATGACAAGTCGAATAACTTTATCCAGACAATTCTTGCAACAAAACGTAACAATCGTAGAAGGCCAAGGGTCTCATATCAAATAGGGTCATACAAATTGAACGATAACCAAAGTATTTCCAACGGCTATTTGTACTCCTTCTTCTGTACACCCGTTTCAGGGCCGATTTGTGACGCGGTATGAAAATTTAGTTCTTCACGACAATTGGCGATGTTGCGCTAAATGACTTGATGACGGACAAGATCGAAAACATTTTCCCAAACCAAGTTAGAGTTATAGCGTATGAATGTGCAGCAGCTCGCATCCACCAAGGCATCCAGATAAAATGGTTACGACAGATTTGTACTATTAACAAATCGATTAGGCAAGGTACACATGTCCCACGCATTTTCTAACAAAAAGCAACTTTTTCTACCTCCTGAAAACGCTCTTTCGATCGAGTTTGTTAATGTTGAGCGAATTGGGCTCAACTTAACCACAACCTAACCTCTGGCCTGCCAACCATCACATTTTCAAGCACCTAGACGATTTCTGAGCAAGAAATAATAGCCATGGCAATGCTAAATCAGACGTCAAGTTGATTGATTAGTCAGTCATCATTGTGGATGTGCTAACTCAGTTTTTTCCGGTTTCGAGTCAAAGTTTTAATATAAAGCAATTATTTTGTCTCCATAGAAAAGGTCTTACACACACACAAAGGCAACTGCAAAAGGAAAAAGAAAATGCTGCCACAACTTAGAGAGTGCATACCAAGCAGTCGATATTTGGCAACGTCAAAGGGAAATATGACAGGGGCCAGACAGAAATTCGGGTCTGGCGCGTTGAAAATGACACTTCCGTGGTAATACATCTTATGTGTGCTATCTGTGGATGTGTAGTCACGATTGAAAGTATTGAGCAAGCATCTAAAAATCTGTGAATGTTTTGCCAACACTTCAATGATCTTTCTTTGCGTTGTTTTGCTTTTTTTTTTTTTGGTTTTGAAACACCGCACAACGCACACAGCTGTTGAGCGAGCTATTTTCGAGTGATTTAACCGCGATTTGCATGAGCTTTTGACATTAAAAGTCAGCCATAGGCAGCCACCCAGCCAGCCGGTCGATTTCCCTCCCTCCGTCTGTCACTTGGTACTGCAGTTTGAATGGAAACAATCGAATTATTTTTGGCATATGTCTAATGGGGTGATCCGTAAATAACCGGTCGAAGATCTATTGCTTGCGGCTTGACGGGTTTTCGGTGTTCGCGCGAGTCTGCCGAGCTGAAAATAATGCGCATTCGGCTAGATGTACTATGTAAACACATTATTTGTAGTTTCACAAGAATGTTTAGGGTGATTGTCATCGGACGAGGACATTGAAATGTATTTCGCTTCGGACCGAAGATGGTGACGGTTTATATTTAAACTTTTAAACGATTTGCCATGGCGTGTGAGAAAGTTTAAAACTGTGAACAAACATTTAATTATTTGTGCGCCACGGTGCAGAGATAGACTTCTCAATTTTTCGAGACAGCAAATCACGAGGACTTATGAAAGAGGCATCTAGAGAAAATGGAAACGTCAAGTTCAAATCCTCAAAATAAGGAAATACCCATTCAATTCTGAAAGCTCAGTAGAAAAACCTTTCACAGCTGGTGAGTCATAGGACAGACAAAATAAATTTAAACACCACTCAACTGGAAATTAACTTACGTTACCAAGTGCCACATTCACACTTACTTGCCGAAAACAAAATAGCTCTTTCCAAGCCAAACACAAGCAGATCAATATCAGGTGGCTGTGACGCATGAGACTTTCGCAAACAACAACGCTAGTGTTTGTTTAATTCAACGTCACCTCTACGTCACGAGAGGGGGGGCTACCTGGTGAATATCAAATGATTTCTGTGACATGAATAATGTTTCACAATTAACATAACTTTGACGACTTTCTAAAACGAAGCGGATGATTCGTGAAGCAGAACACGTTCAAAATGATCTGTCAGACTCCACAAAAGGTGCTAAGAACCTCTGTTAATCTTCTAATTTACAGCGCCAACAACATCAAAATAATTAAAAATCTATTGTGTAGCTCCGAAGTGATATTAATTTTTCAGATTCGGCATGGAAGATTCCTTCTATAATGACCAAGTCCAAGTCGTGAGATAACCTTTGGAAATAAAGCTGTGTTTGTACACATAACATGTGAATGATTTAATTGCAGCCAAGGGTATCGAATTAATTGTTATTAATTCGCGACAGTCGTCAATTGCGTGGGCTGACTGAATCGCAGCCAGCCAGCGATGAGTGTACGATGATCGCGCAGTTCAGAAAGCGGATGGAAAACGTCGTGTTATTTTACGCCGGGCGCATTTGTATTTATATGAAATGTTATCTTGCTGCAACGTCGAAATTTGTTGCAAAGTGTGTATGAGTATTCATGGTATGGAGTTTAAGTCCCATCAAGAAGGCAGCGAGAAGAAGAGATGAACTAAAACTGTTCAAAACCAAGCGACTTAAAATTCATTAAAAACTGATGCCAATTTATGGGAATTTATTCTGATTTTAAAGTAGCCTGTTCGCAAATGTCGTATCCTAGTGGAAACCCATAATGCGCTTAGCAGAACTTAGGTACTTTAAGTTCAAGCATAATGGACCTGTTTTTTTTTTTTTTTTGTCGAAATATTTTTGTTCAAATTATAACTTAATGTGTATTCTATTGAATCAAAAGCATAAGTAACGCATTTGATATGGTCAGTCCATACCTTGTACAAAAAAAAACGTTTCTCTTAGTCCGGGGTGGTCTATTGCCAATTGTCTACCGTTTCGCTAAAAATCTATCTTCACGTGCGCCTTTTCAGAACGTCCTGTGAAAATAGGTAAGTTTTCGACGACTAGTTGTATAAAATCTATTGGCTGGTTGTATAACGTTAGTTGGATGGTTGATAGGAGAGTAGACGCAGGTGAAACTGCTCATCAATATTTTGTAATTCCATTAAGTACGCGGAAGAAGAATTCTTTTAAAAATTATATTTCTTCCACAGCGGTAACTACGGTAGTGAAAGAGGTATTGAGGAATGTCCTCTAGTTCCCCTATGTCGCCCCAGGCCTTACATATATAGTCATTACTTATGTAGATTCGTTTACATTTCATTGAGAGCAACTTTTTATCAAGTTTGATGATAAGGTCGGTTTTTGTGCTTTTGTTTCTGGTTCATAGTGCCCGGGTGATATCCCACTACACTCTGATCAGAAACCAAAGTCTAACTCGTATGTTCAAATCAGCACAAAGTAGCACATTCTAAGACGCTAGGGACCGAGCCGCCAAAGTGGCTACTTTCTTTTGTGGATTAAGCAGTTGGTGCTTGCTCGACAAGTTCCATCAGAACAAGTTCCTGTAAGAGTGGTTGATATTTCCATCAGACAATACAACCAAACGCAAGCACAGATGTCCCCAATGCGGTGTACATCCATCCAATTACTAATGGACTGCGACTCCATCTCCTGACAAGAGATCTGTTGCCTAATATAGGACACTTTATGCTTTTTTGATTCTTTCAGTGATAAATGACATTTTATTTTATAAACTTTTATCTATTCCAATTAATTTACGTGTCTAAATATTGCGAGTTACTGCAGCTCACCATAAACCAGGGCGTACCTCTCACATGTTAAGGTGACGGACAGTTTTATGCCTTACGCATAAAGATGTTTTTTTCATTCATTTTTTATCTTTTTTTAACAACAATACAAATATACTCTTAAGCATAGGTTATCAAACAGATATTTGGTTGGAAACAACCATAGGGATGCAAATTTACAAAAAAGATTCATTCATGCTGCGAAGCTCCAAATCTTACAATTCAATATTAACATACATGTTTGTGTATGATAAATATTATACATATACATATGTACCTAACCACGTACAAATATGTATAATATATCCCGCCACACCATACCCATGCGATTAAGCGCGATTCGTCGTAAGCTAACGGTGTGTTAGTGTGCGTTTGGGGATGGAATTCATGTGTCAGACACCAAGCAATATTTCTCTCGTTCGCTTTTTAATTTGCAAAAAAACTTAAAGTCTGTTAACAAATTGCGTCATAGGACTCTAAAATGTAATACATCGATTTATTTTAATCGTATCGGACAATACTATAAATTATGCGAAAGGTAACATCTTAAGCTTCATTACCCAAAATCCTGTTTTTTGATGAACGAAAATTTGAAAGATTATCGTCATATTTTGCATTTCTGTTATAGCAAAGGTAAAGAGGCAAAAAGACAAAGAAAGGAAATGTCGCAGGCTGCAGACCTCAAACCTGTTAGCAGAGTGTAGATATTTCACTCTGAAAGTCATCTAAAAGTTTTCACTAACTCATTTAAGAAAGTCTTGTGTCATGTACGGTTCAGCAAAATGTAGAAATCAAAAATATGCTACTTCAAGCAAGCAAACATGACTGAGACATTAGAGACCGAGATTGGGACTAAGTCAAAAGAATGCGACACGTTCTTACTTACAGAAGATCGTTGGCCTAGCTAGAAGGTAAACAAGAAATCAGCTTTCGATATCCAGTTCTACGCGTTCAGTTCGCGACTGTCGAAGTCAATCAATTCTCAATTCAAACAAAATGTCAACTAAGAAGAAACCGAATTTATGGACGCCCCCAAAAGGCAAGACATTCATATGGATACATTGCCAGTCACCAGTTTTCTGTGGACAAATTGTCGACTATTAATCTTGACTGATGATGAGAATGAGAATACCCGCTCGCTAAGTTGTTTAACACAAAATGCCACTTTGGCAGCACAAAGCCCCACATTTGCCATGCAAATACAATCACTCTTGTTTCGATAAATGGACGGCAGAGTATAAATTTAAACACGTTTGAGAATAATTCAAGTGATCTGTAGAACATTTTATCGTTCGCTGACAAGCTGAAGTATGGCAGAAGATTACCTGTATTAAGCATAATATCAAACACGGCAGATTCCTGTAGGATGAGTCTTTATTTAACAACTCTCATAAAATGTGTAATGAGAAAAGGAGATTGAAACTTAATTTAACCTCACCTAGCACCACCTCCAGTGTTGTGATTTGCAATAAACGCACGAAAATCGAAACAGCACGGAAAATCTCTTTAGCTGTTTGTGACAACATTTTATGGATTTGATTTATTCTCCTCTATCTGCCACTGGTCCATTCAGACCATCGACCTTTTCCCCGCAGAGCAGAGCATCATGTCATAAAACTTTCCGCCGCTATGCAGGAAAACAATTGTTTTGCCGAACAACACCGTCCTCGGTGATAAACCTTCATTCGTCGTAAAACGAAACGCAGAGTCCGTTAAGCCAAAATGTAATGATACAACAAATTACCCACTTTCAGTCGGAGGTCATCAGATTGAGGTGCTCTTTGTGCGACAAGACAATAAGCTCTTTAACATCTCCTAAAGATTCAATCTTCATTTGTTCAACGTACACGTCACCGCCGAGCGTTATCAGTCACAAGACGGCTTTTAATTATCTCCGAATTGCGTGTTCCAGAATGTGTGCCACTCAATTGTTTACTCAATCTGACACTGACACCAAAATGCCTGCCACTTCTGCCAAAGTGTGCTTTGTGCCGACCAACGATCTGGCAGCACTCCTAGATGGGGAGTGAGCAGAATTTCAATTGAGCGCTAGTGATGTCGGATGGAGAACATCAATTTAATGACGGAGTCATTGCAATATTTTGTTTTCGATTCGCACGCAGATACCGCGATACAATACAATAACCTCGGCGCTATACAGCATCGGTAATGATCCGGAAATTGACATTTTAAATTGTCGCCATCGCTGGCAGAGCGGCTGTTCACAGATTTTCTGCTTGGTGTACTCTAGAGTTTTGTTACTTTCGAACAATTGCTTGTCATGGGAAACATCAATCAATTCAATACGTGCGAAGGTCACGCGAGGGGTTTTTCGCTACCGACGATTTTCGATCGTAAGAAAAGATTGCTGCTTTTTGGCAGCTCTTCCGCAGAATTTCTATTCATGTCCGGTGTGGTAATTTGTTGGCTTTTGTCGTTGTGGCGTATGGTAACCATACTCTGAGTTGTGAAGATCATAATCCGATTTTAGAGTAACAGAATGCGAGCTTGGAATGCCGGAAATTTGAAGTTATTTCATTAATTTTTTTATCGTAAGAGGAACAAATGTTTTTAATTTTTAGGTTGTCACTACTGTCACTGACACCTGTTGAAGCTTAGTGTTGCAGAAAAACGTCCTTTTGTAAACAGGTAAAGTGAATTTATCACTTCCGTTTGGTTTGGAGATTATATTGAACAAAACAGTTCCTGAAGATTTTGCAGCATTTTTTTCAAAATTGGAAAAAAGTTAGCACAATCGCATGGCTGCTCCCTTAGGAATACTTTTTAGAAAAATTAGTAAGGGTCATTTCATGTATGTACACTGATTACACAAAATTTCTCGAAGGAAAATCCACCTGCCATACGTCACCATCAAAACATGTAAAATTCTAGGACATTTGAAACAATTGTCGTTGAATATTTTAATTACTTGTTAGACTGCGTCGTCGGAATTGCGTGTGGCTAAGTGTGAGTATCACATACCAGGTGACTGGCCTCCCTTTATTTCCTGACAATATTCAAAGAAAACTTTTTGTCTATGAGAAGCTTCTAAAATTTCGGAATCGACATTAAGCTATAGGTCATGAAAACAAGTGCATTAGTGGTTTTGATAGAAGATGCGCCTTTTGAGGACTGTAACGCCAAAAAATTTACCTAATTCATTTAATAGGACAACAAATTATTTCGTTGAAATATGTTTTGTTAGGTTAAGGGCGGTGGCTCAGATTCACTTCACCGCCACAGATTTTAATAATGTTCTGACAACAGTATTTTCATTAAAGAAAAAAGCGTGCCAAAAATATGATCTGACTCTATTAGCTTTAAAACCTGAATTACTTATGATATAAATTTGGGTCCAAGTGCTTAATATATAAAAATCTTTTGGCTACATCCGTGAGTAACACAAGGCCCTGATCTTGTTATGTGAACTGGATTGTCATATAGTCAAAAACGCAACACGTTTCTTTAATTTTCCTGCCTCATAAGTCTTTCTTTGTATTGATAGAGAAAATTTCAAGAACCTAAAACCTATTCAAAGCAAATGATGAAATAAAAATTTAACAAAAAGACAATGTTTATCTTGTTCTTTTATAGAATGGAATTTCAACTTACAATCCACCAAGCTTATAGTGAAAACTGTAATTTTAATACAGTTAACCGCATTTATCTCAGCTCAGCTAAATTTTCGAATAAATTGGTATTTCTAGACTGTTGTTCACATTAAATTGAGGCGCAGCGAAACCTTCCATTCCCATATCACGTTCCCCATCTAATTCGTTTGACAAGTTTCCAAGAATTCATCGTAAAATGCCGTAAATTTATTCCTCATAAATCGTATGCATACGTCATACCACCTATTATGTCCCACTCATGTCGTGTGTACACAAAATTTTGAAATTAATGCACATATACGTGACTAATGATGCAGAAAGTGACAAAAACAAATGTCAAAAGTGTCTGCCTACCTCCGCGTCCACCAACAGACACACACAGAGTCCCTCATTCATCACGACCGAAATGACAAAAAGACTGAATATATTACTTTGACATGATTGTGACGAAAATGCATTTAACGAAACCGATCTTGGCTGTTCTAAAAATACCCTCTCCGAATCCCTTGAAAGCACTTGCTACTTGTGAATGTGCGCATCACCCCTGGGAACAGAACCGGCTTTTGGTACTCCAGCCGGTTGGTGGGTTGCATAAAAAATTCTTTGATTGAGAAAAATAAAAACTTACCTTCAGCTGATGGCGTAATCCACTCATTGGGCTCATTCAAGTTCTGTCTGGCCTTAAGGGAGGAAAATTTAGCTTCAAAAACTAACACCACACTTTCACACACAATATGTTATTCTGGACCACAACTTAACTTTTCTAAAATCTTCGCACTGCACTGGATCCTCCGAGAGTTCTTCACTTCAAAGCAAACAAAAACAAAAAAAAGTTTATAACTCAAGGCACACGCACGCGAAAGCAAATATTCTCTGCGAAATTGTTGATGTGTAAAATCTTAAAAGTATAACTTGACCAGAACAAAAACAAATTTGACAAGTCTCACTTATGAATTTGTAAACCACAACACGGCGCTACCATTCATCCGTAAATATTAGAAAAATTATGTATTGTTGGGTATCAGGAAATAAAGAACCCAAAATTGTGTATCTGTGGATACGGATTTGAAAAATTCTATCCGCTAAATATTGAGTTTGATCTACGACTGAGGCCGAAGGAACGAACCGATTATTTGTTGTGAACGATCACGACAACGACAACGACAGCGACCACGACGACGAAGCTACCGTATGTTATGTGTATCCATCCCGCATGCTAGGGTATAGAGATTCGCCCAGCTCGAACTGATACGATCAGTTTGTTCGGCGGCGACCACTATTGAATACAAAAACAACAAAGCAAGTCATCAAACCTGCGAAACCGAGCGATACTCTCGTACTAGTGCCGGGAATCGGCACAAACAAATCAGTATACTCGAACGTTGTGCACGTTCACAATGTATCGCCATTGCCGCTACACTCGTATGTATATTCGCTACAGTGAGTTACAAACAAACAAAAGCGCAAATCGACAGGCGGATGAAATTCAATTCAATGCGAGCGTGCGATTGTTTGACTTTCAATCTTCATAACCACCCTGTACGAGTAAAGATCAGCATAATGATCATTGCGGCTGTCATAAGCAACGCCAAGCAGCCAAACAACCAACAAAGCCGTATGCTGTGCTTGTTTAAAAATAGCGCGGGATTGTATTTTTGAATTATTTACTGTAGATACCACTCGTACCTGGCGAAGCGAAACGTTCTCATGCTCGCGCCCCCCTTCCGCAGCTCGCGCAGGAGTTTTACTTTTGTTTATTTTTTGCGAACGAATTTTTAATTTAGGTGGAAGTTAATATGCTGCTGGTGAGAGACGAAGCGATTGTTTAGCGCGTGTGTGGATGCAGTTTTTTTTCGTTCTTTTATTCGGTTTTTGTCGCTGGGCCCCGCGTTTGTTTTCTAGGGGCAATTGAGAGTTTTAGAAATCAAATATTTGCAGAGCTTTGAATCTTTTATAAGCAAATATTTATTTATGTTACTCCACATGATTCTGGAGAGCACACAGACACAGATGATGTAGCGTTTGTGGTTGGTAACAAACAGAGGACAATTTGTGAAGGTTATTTGGTGCTCAACTGAATGAAGTCAGCAGAACTTTGCGGGGACAAATTAGCATAAGTTAGCCGAGCACAACTTGGTTGGTGTTTATTGATTCATAACTACTGCTCTCCTTTTGTTTTTTCATGTTCATCTCTTCCCCTCCACACCTTGAATTCCTAGCATTCTCTTCCTCTATGCCTGTGATTCAATTCCGCTCATTCAGAGGTAACAATGCCTTTAACGCCAATTTATAAAAAACAAAGCGAACCTAACACAGGGAATTAAAAGCGGTTGATCTTACCATTGTATAGAACTAGAAAGAACTTATCCCAAGGAAACCCAACCGAACAGTTAATACTTAATTTTGGAAAGGATGTGAAACCCAATAAGGCTCTAAATATCGCACACTAGAGTCTAAAGGCGTTTGTATCAGTTTTTCCTTCGGTCACATAATTGGCCACCTTAGACGAAGTTTAAGTTTTTAGCTTTAAAATCAACTGTGAAAAAGTTGAATGTTTTAGAAAATTCAGCTAAATGTAAAGTCTGTTACTAACTGCCTTCTCCCCTTATCGATCTCTGGATGGAAAACAGCACACGATTCTTCAGCCAACAGTGTCGATAGGTAAATTTGATAAGAATTTCTGCAATCTCCTACTTTTATTTCTGTCATACAAGCCTAAAAGCCAAACAAAATAATAAAAGAGAAACAATAAACTGGATCTTGTACGAGTATCACTTTTGCCAAAGCAATGACTAAGACCGTGTCAAAAGAAAGTGGAGAATTCTGATGCAGGTTAAAGTAAAGTCGAAATATATTATCTAGTAAAACAATACATCAAGAAGGTGAGTCTTCTGAAAACATATTCCAAGTAAAAGTCATAAAACATTCCGCCGGTTTTGAAATTACAAATAAACTATGCAATTCAGTTTGAAATTTCTGAAGCTTGCAAATGCACAAGAAGATGAAATCAGCTATATTTGTAAGAATACATTTTTATTTATTTTGTATTATCACGAGCTTAAAAGTAATCTGATAAAAACAACTATTACGATGATTGTTAAAAAAAACGAAACTGATGATAATAGACTTTTTGTAATGACGAATTCTACGGCAAGCAACGTATAGTGCACCATTCTCATGTGAGTAAGTCAATTTTTTAAATTAACTTAGTGACAATGCGCTTATATACCGACCGATATTGCAATGACTGATTCTTGGAAACAGCGCAGAGAAGTATAGTTTTGCTTCTCGAAATGTTAATCATCTGTTTAGAGTCATAGAAGATCCATGGCAAACTTTTAAAGAAGTGTGTCAACTCTTCGTATTTAGATTTGAAGCCATTTGTTTTTATGAAAAGAATCCAAAAAAAATTAATTATTATGCTGTCAAGCAAATAATTAAAATAAAATGAAGTAAAATCAACTAATAGTACATGTGTAGGGAAATTCTTCAGAATTAATTTTTGTTATAACTAGGGTAAGAATTATGTATCTACAGGGATGTAAGATTCGAAAGTAGTAAAAAAATGGGAAACAAAAAAATTAGTTCATTGACTCCTACATCGAAGTCCTAAGTCTGATTGCAGGACTCACTCATATTGACTTTTACACAGCACCACTTCTTTTGATTTACGGATAAAAGTTTTAAATAAATGTTAAAAGGTTCTCAAATGTTGCAGTTTGGAGTCAGAACAACATTTTGTTAAATAAACCCGGGTGGATAACTTCTAACTGTGAAATATTAAAAAAAAAGTTAAGCAGGGTTAAGCACAGCAGGATCTCCTTTCCTCACTTATTTTCCAAGCCCCTTCCCTTGACGTTGGTTAGACAGTAGATAAGGATGATAGAAATCTCTTTAATCTATCCATGCGCGTCATTGTAGACAGGGTATCTTGAAAACTCCACAGTATCTTGAAAAATTTTTCAGCTAGCAGTGTTTCTATACACTTACACAAGAACGTACATGAGACGTTTCGAACAGTTTCTTACCATTCTATTCTTCATAAAATTCACAAGCATTGCCAAATGCATTTAATATTACCTAAGGTATAATATATCAGAGCCTTCTGATGAAATATTTTTCCTCCAAATTTTTCGAACACCGAATATTCTAGAAATCATTTCAACAGTCCGTTCTATGGAAAATGCATATAAAATGTTTAAAGTGTAGAAAAACAATTAAAGTTTTCTTCAATTGTTTTGTCTCATAAATTTTTTCTAAGACGGAAAGAAATTCAACCCTTAAGGTAAACGCATCACAACTACGATTTACTAATAGGAATACACGATATTATTATTGCAAATGCTAGAAACCACCTCTAGACAGAATGTGCAAATGGATTAAAAATATTTCTCATAAAGTTTACTTCACAGCTGCTCAATATATCAATGTGTCCAATTTGCCTGTTTGCAGTGTACGACGAAAAATAAAATATTGTAATCCACATTAATTTTTAATTATCACCCACAACTTTGTGTCTACACTTTTAATTACCAATTTACTGGTGAATGACATGCATTCGTATAGCGCATATCACGTTGAAAGATACAGAGCTAGCCGCCATATGAATTTCAGCAAGTTTGCCCGGCAGAAGTATAGATTTCATTGCACATTTGTAATCACATCAAAATAATAAAACGTTGTCTAATTTTACAAATTTAGCAGCCTCTTCGTCTAGTTGCCTATTCTCTAATTAAACCATGTTTATTGGACTGCGAACCGAAAATAGACGCATCCTCTATCACACCGCATGTCTTGTTTTGCGTTCCTTTCCTTTTTTTCTTTTGTTTGATAAATCTTAGCATTGTACGTTTGATTTCACGAAACATGTGTGCGGTCTTATTTCTGGGTCCCATCAAGCGAAAGTGAACACCGAGTTATTTTTGATCGAATGCGAATTGCAGATGAAAGCAACGGTCAAATTAGAATCAACCACAAGGCGTTATACCGCCTGCTGATTTCCCAAATCTATTTATAAAGACTCGAGTGCATCAGTGTGTAGTACTGAATTTTGTGCAAAAATCTACTACAAATTACAGCGTATACCTAAGGATCGCAAATATGTGTCCGATCTTACACCAAAAACAAAAAGGTAATTCAAATTTCAGAAACTGTTTGAAAATTAGAAAAACTCTGTTCTGTCCCGTGTGCCGGAGATATCATGCGGCTCGTGCATATCTTTTTTTACAAATATACCCGTATGTATATCGGCATACTCAAAGAATGTATAGCAAATAAAATGCGATCGATTTTCAACATTTTCACGGCATGTTTCCATTAGTATTCAGGGAATAATTTACCCATGACGGCAGTACAACTTACCATATTTAGTGTTCTATTGATTATTATTTACGATATTTGTTTAAACCAATCTTCATATCTTGTCTCAATGCATCGATGTATTTTTCAACCAACGCAGTCAAGTCGTTACGTCGACCGTGTAGGTCGAAGTTGTGAGTCGAAGTTGAGGTGAGAGACACTATAGGCACTTGTATTGACATTTCGCAAGTTTAAAACAAATGCGCATCTACGGTAGCTGCAAATTAAAGTTATCTATTCTTATTATGTTATAAACGTTCAGTGTGAACCACAAATTGGAATTTTCAGATTCTTATATGTACAACTTAGCTGGCTAAGTGACGTAACACTTACACATAAAAGGTTGTGTTTACTCTTTTTGAACGAACATAACAAACATAAAAAAACATGAGCTTTTCAAACTGCCTTTTTTAATTTACCATTTTTGTATCATATCGTATAAAACTATTGGGAGTAAGATGGGGCAGAAAACATACTCATTGAAAGTTTTCATTGAAACAAATGTAATATAGTATGATATATTTTCTGATTTGTGTATCACCGAGACACTTGTTTGGACTGTGGACAAACAAGTAAATGACAATATTGAATATTGAGGATATGATATACCGATGAAATTTTTTTCAATTTTCGATCACGTTTTTTATGTGTATCGACGTACAAGCTGAAGATGCCAGATTTGACTCCATGACTGTATATCTCAAAATGTTTTACGAAAACACCTCTTTCGAGATTCAGAGAGCAGTAATTGTCAATAAAAACCTTGTAAAATCTTTCTGACTATTAACTATAAGTATGCTGTTAACTGTAAGTAACTGTAAGCAATGCTGAATAATGTAGG
Source organism: Eristalinus sepulchralis (assembly GCA_944738645.1). Taxonomy (NCBI): domain Eukaryota; kingdom Metazoa; phylum Arthropoda; class Insecta; order Diptera; family Syrphidae; genus Eristalinus; species Eristalinus sepulchralis. The sequence goes on along the minus strand of OX122885.1, from coordinate 28,888,424 downwards.
CCTTGCTTTCTTGTGAGTCACCCAATTTTACTTACAATAACTTAAATGGAAACTTTAGAAAAAAAATCCTTTCTGCAAACTGTAAAAATACGATGACGATCCAAAAACTGCTTTTTAGCAGAATGTTCAACATAAATTAGACGACACGAATTCCAACCCTTACCCTCCACTTAAACAAAATCAACATAGGAATCCCGAGGGAATATAAACAAAATTGCTTGACTCAACCAACTACCCTTGGAACTGTTAGGGTACCCTGAGAAGAGCTTGTTGACTAAATGCAGCAGTAAATCTATTAGAAAGGAGTCTTTTCTAACTGAACCAACTAAAAAGAGACCATTCTTCGTAGTATCACATATCTACCTAATCGTCGATATTAAGGCCACATATGATGGCGTTCATAGAGATGAGCTAAACAGTCTTCCTTTGACATTCCCACCAAACTTGTCCAATTGTCTAAGATGACGATACTTAGACAATGTCATGAACTATTATACACGTATTTCAATATCAATACTAGAGTACATAAGAAAATTATAGTGTTGTTTAATTAATTGAATTTAAAAAAAAAAAAAAACTTGTATTTGGCCCACTTTTATTTGTAGTATAGAGATTTTTCAAAAACGCCGTTTCATTAACAGCTAACATTATAAATTTCTAATTAAACAATCTTTCTTAAGTTAAAAATAGTAGGGCTTCTTTGAAGGAAAATGTAGGTAAGAGAAAACTATTGAAAATTCAATTCAAGTAACAAAGCTTAAAAATATTCACAACAAAAATATCGGACAAAAATCAAAGAAACGACAGACATATTTTTTCTTATTCATCACTACCCACAACTGCACTGTCACACGTCTCAAACCATTATCATCTAGTCACAAAATTAAGAAAAGAAAAACGAAAAAATTCGAATTCAATGATTGAAACGGACACAAATTTAGCACCATCAACAAGGTGCCGCAAATGTTGTCGCAAAATGAATTAGAACTTACATTTTTTTGAATTTTCTTTGCCGTTATTCATGTTAAAATAACGGTTCACCCATCGGTCGGAGGAACGATGCTTGTGTTGACAAGTCTATGCCTCCACACCTCAAACAAATCCAGAGCACACAAGCGAAAAGTGCTTCATACAGATTTCTCTTTTGTACTCGAAAGTGATTTACAACTAAATATCTGCTAATAGTAATAAATTTCGAACTCGAATGTGTGTGTTCTAAATTTATGAAAAAATTGTGTTTTTTCCATCATCTATTCTTAACAAAAAAAAGAAATGAAAATAAAATGTTTATTATAGTATATTTGCATTGTTTTTCTTCGCCTGTGTCTACATATGTATATATGTCTGCGTTCTTTTGACGAATGAAATATAAATAAATCTTAATCAACTGTATAAGCCGTATGTTAGTAACCAGTATATTTTTGCTTAATGTAAAGGAAGCAATTTTATATTTTAAGTGTCATTTTGTGACTGCCAGTGGGCAAGTCGACACACATAAACTTCCAGTACTGAATATTTCGAAATTGTTTTCACTATAGGTTATTTTTACTTGTGATAGAACAGTAACGCGCATAACACTAGTACAAGTAGTTGCTGAAGAAGCTTGGCCTTGGTTCCTTGCTTGTCTAAGGTTAATTTTAATTGCAATATAAAGTTAATGGGACTATGACTTAACTTAGATGTGGATGTCATTTCGGGTTCCAACATCGTTGTATGGAATATACTAATTAAACTCTAATTAATTTTTCAATATATGTCAAAATAAATGATTTTCCATTGGAGGCAAAAGGCTTCAAATAAGACAAGACAGGATGTGGGTAAGGCGTGAACCATTGTAATATTTAACTTCTTCCTGTCTTCCATTTTGGCAGATACATATGTTACTTTTATTCTGCAACGATTTGCTTCTGTGATTACCGTTAAGGCAACGTGTTTAGTATGCCAATTCACTGGCCTATGTATTTTTTGATGTTCCTTCGAATGGAACATGTAATAACGTAAAAAATTGACAGCACGACGAATAACGAAAGACCCGCATTCAAATATTTTTAAAGATATTTTTACTGTCTTCAAAACAAGAGACCGAGTGTCGTCTTTGTATTGAATAACGTTTCTGTGCATAACACATAATAGTACAATACTATGTTCAATCACTGTAATGAGTAATGCAAAGTCCATACAGTTCATAAATGACACCGTCTAAGATTCCACAATTGCAGAACATAAGCTGACAGCTTATAATCAGTATGGGTAGTCCCAATGGCATTCTTATAATTCAGCTGTTCTACTGGTTTTATTTTTAGTCAACCATCACGAGAGAATTAAGCACTTCTAATATCTCTTAACTTTGCCCGCCGTGGCTAAGTGGGTAAGTCCCAGTATCGACTCCCGGATAGAACACATCACTTTTTATACGGCACCACCTCTTTTGAGTTGCTGACAACATTAAAAAAGTACTTATTGTCCAAGAAAAGGTTCTCAAATCTCGCCGTTCGGAGTCGGCAAGAAACAGTACGTGCCTCCTACTCGCAAAAGAACAGTCCTTGGTCCTCAATTATTATTTATCAATTATTATTATATCCCAAAAAAACATTTCAAAGTTGTATACAACTCCCCCGCTTGAGGTCATTGCAGTATTCCAAGTATTCACCATATTCATTTTTCGCTTCAAGCTTAGAGATGTGAGCTTTTTGAGCATTTCGGGGTCTTGGCGTTCTGGGACCATGGCACTATGAGAACTACGGGATTTCGGATTTCAGGATATTGTCCATATCCCGCGTCAACATGGACTTAGTCCATGCCATACCAACTGTGGTAGAATGTAAAATAAGATGAGACAAACACCAGCTAATTTTAAGCTTAAGACAACTAGCGAAAGATCATTGCTATTTGTTTGTTGGGGGTCATGTTCGCCCCGAATTGTCGGAGAATGAGAATTTCCCTATTTCAAAATAAAAAAGTCCCCCTGGCAGCGATTTCAAATTATACTTCCCGTAACACCTCCGAAACGAAAGCAGATCAGAGCCCATAAATTGATTCGATGGGCATTGCAAAAAAAAGAAAAATAACGAAAAAGTTAAAAATTATATTTAAAGAAAATTCCATTTGTCACACATCACAAACATAATTTAGAGAAACTGTATTTTTCCCCCCATTATTCACATCAACAATCTCGTAGAGAGCAAGAATGAATGCCTTTTCTTTTGTCCTCTGACTTTCAAATTACACTCAAAATTATATTCAAGTCCATATAGTCCACCTCTATCGGCTTCTCTCTTAAAATACAAATTCAAAAACTCAAATATAAAAATAAGTACTCAAACGTATTTTGTAAGTAAATCACGCATCACACCACAAAACTCACGATGGTAGTTTGCAAAAAAGAAACACACATTTCTCAAAACTTAAAATCCAAATGAACAGCAGGATTTTGTAACTTACTCCTAGGGGACTAAGATTTTCTTCTTGATCGGAAATTTTGAATTTTTTTTTCTACACAAAACGCTCGAACAGATTTCGAAATATCGCGCACTGCACTTGCACTCCGATGGCTTCTTGTATTATTTTTTTTTTTAAATATACATAAACTTTTGCGCAATACACTTCAGATAGAATTTTTATCGAAAACTGATAATTAACGAGGACGCAACAATCTGCTCTCCTGTGGGGGGATGAGATCAAATGCCAAAATTTGTTTTCGATTACCCCGCGATCTCACAATAGTACCGCGCCTGTGTATTTTGATCAAATAAACGTCGTATCTCAACAGTTGTCACCGAGCACTCGAGCGGCCGTATCTAGTTATCTGGTATGGCTTGCAAATCAATTATCCGTGAGATGTGTACGAACAACGACCGCGAATGAGAGCGCAAACGATCGCAGCTAGCTGTTGGCAGGTAGTAGTGGTATGTATTAGATTTGAGCGCTATAGGACGTTTGCTATCTGCGACCGGTGGGAATTATTGGAAAAAAAAAGATGTATCCTCTTATAACGCAACGAGACGAGGAGAAAATCAAATGAGATACAAATTTTGTGCTCGGAGTGTCGGTCGGTCGTGTGGTGGCGTGGTTGTGTGGACTGGCAGTCTCGGTGGCAAAGTGGCAGAAATTTATTTTTGAAGAAGCAGCAGATTTGAGTTGTGTGTTGTTAATGGCGATGATGAGGACGCTGATCGTGCTAATGCCTCCACCACATCCCTCCTAGAGTTCCACACCACAGACCATGGACGACGTTGATGGAGGAACAATGCTAAAGGGGCGTGAGTGTGTAGGAGTCACACTGATCAATAATGGGATGAGCACAGTGCGATCGTTCGCAAGTGATTTCAGACAAACGAGGAAACGGAGAAAGCTTTGCTTTTAGTCTCGTACAGGTTTAACACGGATCATTAAATGTTTACTATCGCATGCTTGAATTTATTTATAGACGGATGTCTATGATTGGAGTGGGAGTATGTGGCCTTAGCTTGCCACACTGCGCCGATTACTGTAAACTTGGGACAATGTCATTGATGCCCGTGGCTAAATGACGTGTCAAGGGTGAATATTCAAGGAAGTAAATTCATTATTTCTTCGTAACCAAAACGAAAAAAAAAACAATATTTTTATCATGGGCACTAGAGGCCAAAAGGGGTCAGAGCCTAGCTCCCTCAGACATTACATTTGTTGTGTGTGCTATTGGGAGAGTAGAGAGAATACATACTTTATTTCCGACTCCGAACCACAAGATTTTAAAACGTTTTCAACGAAAATTAGTACTCCTTGTACAGTCGTGAAAAAAAAACGCAAGGTCGAAGAAAACGAACAGTCGAAGAATCAAATCTGGAACAGTGTATGATTCAAAGCACTTCCCCCTATTTTGTTATTTTTAGTAAAAACAATAGGCAATGCTTGAAAGATTCCTTATTCATTTACGCATCAAACATTTCCTTTTTCATTTCGCACCAAAGATTATAGTTCGAAGATCACGAAGGATAGTACAAAAATCAAAAAGCGAGAAATTCCCAAACACAAAATGCCCAAGTATGAAATCTTTATGCCCGTAATTGGGTATAATTAAGCTCTTGTCACGGTTGCTTATATTAATGCTAGCAAATTCTTCGAGTGACATTACAGTTCGGGTCTGAACCAAGTAAATACTGTGGCATAATGAAATAGAGCATATTTTCTACAGAATTTTACTTACACACAAATAACAACAACAAATGACTCTTCACCATAGAAATCTCAGTATATGGTGCCTACTGGAAATGACTGTTGCAAAAATTTTGTCTAAGAGATGCCGCTATAACGGTCTTATAAAATTTAATGTAGAAACCGCTAGAGGATAAAGATGCGCATCCCGATCTGAATTTTCATTCATCTTCAACACTCAAAAACCATTAAAAACCTAAAAAAAAATTCAATTTAGCAGTTCAGGGTCGGTTCAAATTGAAGTGTAAACATAACGGACAACAGCAGCGGGTTCGAAAAAGCGAGCCACTTTTCTCATGTAGACTGCAAAGCCACCTAATATTTTTAGTTGAATAAATCACTGACGTTTTAATGTTATACGTTTTACATTCTTTTATTTCAATAAAATTATTCAACACGATTACGAAATATATATACATCCTTCAATTTGATTTTTCACAACTCAGAAAATGCTTATGCCGAGTAATTTCATAATATCAGCGTTTGTATACAATTTTGGATTCGGATGCATTTCAATTAATAATATCGAATTTCATTGCACCCTTAAAAATTTTAGATAGTACATTTCACATAGATTTGTTTTTATCAGAAGGGAGTATTTGTTTTTATTTTTTACTCTTTAATCAGATATGGTCAGTGGTCGCCGTGGCGCAGTGGTAAGTGCATCGACCGCGGCGCAGAAAGTCTGGGTTCGATTCCCGGACGGGACACCTAGCATTTTTTCACGGAACCACCTCTTTCGAGTTGCTGACAACACTCAAAGAGTAATAATTGTCTATGGAAAGCTTCTCAAATCTCGCCGTTCGGAATCGGCAAAAAACTGTAGGTCCCTTCTACTCGTGAAGAACAATAGCATGCACAACACGAGTAGTTGTTGTAGAAGCTAGGCCCTGGTCCGTTATGGGCTGTAGTGCCACTCAATTATTATTATTATTATTATTATTATTAATCAGATATGTAGCTGTGGAGAATTCAGGTCAAAAAAAAAATAGTGCGACCTTAATTGGAAGTTACATCGATGTAGCTTTAATTAAAAAATACATATTTACATTTATATCTGCACCAATGACTCTTTTATGTAAATTTAATAAATTGTGATAACAAAATGCATGATTGCGCACAAAATCCTAAAAACATAATTTAAAAACAAAAAATACACCCTTGTTAAAAAGACGCCACTGTACTGCCGCAAATCTCTTGAATACATGGCTACCAATAAAAACCATAAGTTCTGAATCTAAGATAATTATTCAAATTAAATAAATGTGCGGAAATGAATGTATGTACGTTGAAATTATTTTTCTTGTATTCGCATTTACATTTCACCACCTTTCAAGTTGAGAGAGTTTGCCTCTACCATTCTTCATTTCACGTATGATTTCACCTGCAGATGTGAAACATATTTATTACACTATGTATAACAGAACTGCAGTTTCTTGCAATAAATTTAATTTCTGTTTAAGAATTATTGTTATTGGCAACTGCTCAAAGTGCTTATCTACAAAGAAGCGCTCATCTTTGCGTTTTTGATGTCGCTCCGAATGGCGGTGGCTAAGTGCATTCGAAAATGAAGACACACATAAAAATCTAAATTGTGTTTATCCAACAAGTACACCGTAATTGAATTTTTACAGCCGTTTTAGACAGATACTTAGGAATTTACTGAATATCATTAATGGCATGTAATCTTAAAAATGACATTGAAATAAGCTACACTTGAGAGAGCTTTACAGGTGCGCAAATTAATAATAACTGAACGCAAATGATTTTGTTCGTTGTTGTTAATGCTTATTATCTGTGAGGTGGTTTTGGTTTTTTGTTTGTTTGATTTTTCAAAGGCGAGTCAATTCAGCATAGAACACAATTTAAATTGCTGGTAGTAAGCAATGGCACTTACAGTATATAAAAACGGGTGTGTCACATCAGGCAATTTGAACCAGCGGGTAATGACTTTCCAAACAACAAAATTTCACCGTTTATTATGAGCATGGCCATACCGCTCAATGCGAAGATAAATACTAACCAATGTGAAAAGGGATGACTGGTAAATGAAAGGTAAGTCTTTCACCTTCTCAAAGTAAACATACATCCAATTGTACTCACAAATGTGTATATTTTATATAAGGCTTTCAGATAAATACTTCCGCTACAAAAAGAAGTTTTGAAAAAGTGACAATATTTTTCTCAACATTGTCAGTCTTCCCTCAGCCCCTATACACTTACCCAACGATGCTGTAACTTCTTTAAGCGGTCCAAAAAATTATTTTCTGGAGGTCTGCATGGCGATTTTTACCCTTTGATTCAAATGTTTACCCAGCGAGTGAATTTTTCAAGTTTGGCAAGAAACTGAAGTCGAACGGAAACAAATCTTGGAGTACCATTAGTTCGTAGCCTAGGTTAACATAACAACACCCAACCTGGTTAGGGTTGGGAAGCATTTATTCTTCGCTGAACGGAGCCGTTTTTTTTCTTTAAATCGGCTCAATAATTTGGCATAGTAGAGACCTGTTTTGAGACGCCTAGGTGTGGCTTCTACAAGGGAGTCAATGAGTATCAAAAAACTTTTTTGACCGATAGAACAGTTTCGGTTTACATTCGCCGGAAGTCAGCTGTTTTTACTATTCTGGTCTGGTCTCTGATTTGTATCAGCGTGTCCATATTCCGTCGACGGTCATAAAAGGTGGCTGAAGCTCCTTCCGATTATTTATAAGTAGCGTCAAGCACTGCTTCAAAGAAGACACACGATTGGGATTATTGTTCGGACTTAACAAAAGCAATACTGCAGCCATCTTGCGACTCTGCAATCGGTGGTCTGCTAATAAGAGCTCATGAATTCTTGTCACGTTAATGTCCATGACAACAAATTTCGCTCTTTTCCTTCTGAAAACAAGAATCGAATCACTTTTCCTCCTTTTTTTTCAAAATCCGCGGTATCGGACGTTTATACATAACAGAAGCTACGACTCTGATTCGTCTGAAATTTACACTAGGCGCCTACGAAAATGAAGTAGTTTTTTTTTTTTTTGAAATAGTACTTGTTTCCTGTTGCGATAATACTATGTATTGTACATGTAAAATCATTCTATAAATTGGTTTTCGAAAGAAAAATGGAAAATAAATTCCCCATTCCTCCGACAGAAGAAATTTAATTCCAAAGTTCCGAGCCTTTTAAATAGCATTTGTATGTTTAAAGGCATTTTTAAGCAAATGTTGTTATTTCAACACCCATTTTCCGAAAGACTCCAATAATTTGGAAAAAAAAATTACAAATCCATTTTTTTCGTTAAATCAAATGGAAATTTCATAAGCATTCCTCGCAATCAGCAGCCAAAGTATGCTATCCCCGCAAATCGTTACGTCTGAATTCACGCAATTTGTTTTAATTTGACAATGAACTTGACCACAGCATGCGTAACTTCGCGATGATGTAGAACACACATTAATTATGGTCCAAATTACAGAGAGCATTTCGAATCCATAACTGTCATAACATCATTAACCGATTTGAAAGCGAAAAAGGGGGAACTCTACTAGAGGGAGATTTTCTAAGAGATGACCTATATACATATGTACTTCAAAGTCCAAATTGAGTCGTTAAAAAGTTATTTATTTCGAATTGGATTTATGAAAAGGCCAGCCACGTGTGAGATCTATCCATCTAATCCAGTGGAACAAAAATACACCAAGAGATGTTTAATAATAATCACTTGCGCCTCCACCAAAGAGAGAAGAACGTGTGGTGCGATTTAGTAGCGCTCTTTTGATGCAAATCACGTAGAATTTTGATTTGAATAAAAGTCCGAATGATGAAGCAATATAATCTATTTCAATTTTCGTGGGTAAAATTGAGTGCGTTTAAATTATGTTTATTTTTTTTTTGTATTTAATATATTCCGCTTATTTCCCTAATAAAACGATGGGGTCCCTCAAAGTAAGTACATAGCTCCCACAGCAGTGAATCGTATATAATTTCAAGTAGACACCTTTTCATTATTTGGTTTTTAAAATCTGAAAAGTTGTCTGAAAATTGCTTTACATTTTCAAGAACAACTTATTGAAAAACTTTTTTTTTCCTAATGGGTGATTCATCGTGAGGTTTGATTTTCAATAGGCCTTTTTCTACAGATCACGTGGAATGCCGAATGCCGAGTCATACATATAATGGACTTGTTGAGAGATCATTTTGGTGGTCTTAGGTATTCAGGAATAAGGCAGCTACGATTGACGCTTTGGAAGACAACACTACTCGTTTTATTTGCGATACACAAATAGCTATTCTCGAAAGCAAACGCCATGAATTGTTCTTTTATATGATAATACAAAATTTTAGTTAACTTTCCTTTGTCTTTAATGGCTATAATAGGCTGCAACATCCATTCTCCCTTCGGTGTCGGCCTTAAACTATAGGCCCCCACCATCACTCCTGTCAGAATGATATCATGCCAAGCGAGAATTGTATGTTGAAGCTAGGGCCTGATCCTATTTTTCATATCTCTCAAAAAAGTTGTATTCCTACTCTTTGAAGATACAGGCCAATTGTTTTGTTCGCAACTTTAACATTTTCAAGTGAATGATCTCACTGACGCCTGATGTGAACAATTCATATATAAAGTACAATATTTTACCTATAATCCATATAATCCATGGATTCCAGTGAAAGTGAAATCATGCACATATTTTTCGTGCTGCAAAATCAATTTCCGAAATAAAGAGGAAAAGAAACGCTTCGCGGTGTATACAGAATATCGAACCTATGCCATATTTCCTAAGAAAAAATGTACAAAAATTATAATTCGCGCGTAAAAATCGCTTTTATGGTTCGTCTTACAAATCCAGCTGCCGAATGATATTGATGAACATCAACAAAGAAAACAGCGCAAAATATGAAAACGTTTTACAACTCATTTTTGGCCGGAAATGAAAGAGCTACGAACTTGGCAGAATAATATCGCGGAAATTTTGTTTAGATCTTCGCGAAGAATTTACGGTTCGTCTTTCATGAGCGGAGCCGTTGAATGAATATGAAACATTTAAATAGGAGGTTGCAAAGAAAACTTTATCTCGAATAATCCATAAAAAATGTTACGACAAATATGGCTTCTGAATGAAAGCAGTGTGAATTGTGTGATGAACATGTACATGTAAGGAGAAAAGCAATTTTAAGAAATTTAGTTTAAATTCTGCTAAAAAAGCCTCACCCTCATCTTTTGGTGATAATTGTGTGATATTAAAGTTTCTTCCAAGGATTGCATAAAAAATGTGAACTTTGTCTTAAATAATATAAAGCTATTTGCTTTTTCTCAGAACGTATATAAGAATTGTATATAAAAACTATCACTTGGACGACTCCATTTTTATCTATTGATTTTTTTTAGTCTTTAAGTTTTTGTAGAAAGAAGTTTAGGTCTGAGAAGAAGTGGAATTTGAGTTTTAGGCATATGTTTTGGTGATGTTCTTTGCATTTGCAGGTCGCATTAACAAAAACGGGTCTGAATGTCTAGAAAGAAAGTGCCAGACTTTATTTAGTCAAGCTCAATCGGAAACAGAGACCAAAATGTGGTTTGTGGTGAGAAATAAGAAGTATTCGGGTGAATATATGTATGTGCTAAGTGTTAAATTTTATTTTCTCTAATACAACAAAGGGTCTGTTCAATTGGGGTGGGATTGTGTCAAAAAATGCAGAAATCATATGAAAGTAGAGAAGCAGCATAATAAAAACTCAAAATAGGGAAAGGGAAAATGACCCTCTCTTTTTTGAGGAAATGTGATCATTGCGCATACAAGAATCGTTTTCTAATGTTTCTATAGAAAAACATGTACAGTTACTTTTATTTTGCTTTGTGGAAATTATTTACCATGCTAATACCAGTTATGTCAGTGAACATGAAAACATATATGACGCATTTTAAGATGTAGTGTTAAAAGAATGCAGCTTACGACGTTAATTTGGAAAGTTCTGTTCGGTAAATTTCGGCCTCGAAAATGAAACAAGTCTGATACTCCAACCTCTCTCTCAAAAATGTTTACCAGTTCTGTGAATTTTGTTTAATCTACATAAGAGAAAGGGCACGTTTCACTTTCTGCGAAGGTGTTCGATTTTGGGTGAGTTAAAGCGCGAGCTACATATTTGGTAAAGACTTCCGGGCGAATCTGAAATGATAATTATTTTAAAAGGTACGGACTTTTACATTAAACTCAAATGCATTTGAAATGCACAGACTTCTAATACCATCTGCCTTTACTCAAATATACTCAAAAATTCCTAAAGTCAGAATTTGTAAGACTTGAACTTTTACTTTTTTGTAGATGTTTTATAAAACACAAAACAAAAATTGATATATTTCAATGAAAAACATAAACAATAACAGGGCATGTTCTTATTTAGCATACATGTATGCATGAATATATATTTCTTAAAATTTTTTTAAAACGAATGAAAAACTTATCACGGCAACGTACACAAGTCGAATGGATTTAATTTTATGTAATTTTAGACGCAGATGTTAAAAAAGCTTTTTCAGTATTGCTTTTGTTTTTTTATTGAAATATTGTATATTAATTTGTGTTTTATGCAATACATAATATCCACAAAACAATAAAAAAATTAAATTCTAACTTCTAGATATTTAAGGCCGGTAATGAAATTGGAAGTTGCTTTAGTTTTGGCCAACACTGCATTCATTGTGAAAAACCGTTAAAATACAGAAGGAAGTCAAAGCAATTTTTTTATGCGATCTAATGATATTAGATGTATTTGCATACGATTATAAGAAGTTCTGCTTAAGAAATTGTTGATACAAATTTATTTGTTTCTTATACATTTTTGTCTACATGACCACATACGAAATATACCTATACACAAGTTCCTAACAGATTAAATTTATGTGGATGAAAAGAACAACTTTTGTCAGAAAATCTTTAATATTAGCTAATTTTCCTTTAATCCTCAGGCAACATAAGACCAAAGGCGAAAAAGGGGCGGCAATATAAATAAAACTCATGAGCATCTGAGTTAATCAACTCACGCGAAAATGGAAAACATAAAACAACCGACACGAACATATTCAATCGATATTACCAATCAATTCAATTATTTCATACTCTGGTCGATTTAAACATCATTGATTACAGCACACTCCGAGTAAATTTAATTAAACGCGTCTCACGTTGCGTTGATAAGATGCAATCACTTATCTTTTGTGGGCACAATTTAAATTTCATTTTCACTTCTTTACCGGAGACCGTTCCATGTGAACAAATTATTATGCACTGAATTAAATCAACGCGGACAATTTCACTGCACAAAAGTGAACAAAACAAAGATATGGCAAAATATGCCCAACCCGAGGAGGAGGAAAAAGAATGGAAAAAAATTAAGAGACATCCATAATTAGTACAAAATCAATAATTTAAACTACCTTTCGTATAGTGTCTTAAAACTTTATTTCTCGTTGATTTTTATACAAAGGAATCGCTCAAATGTGTACTTCTAATCATTTGCATGTTGCATCTAAGGCATCATTTTCTATTATTTCTCTCTGAATTTGAACTATAACTAGATCTAAGAATAAATAACAATCGTTAACACTATTAAAGCTTTTGATTTTTATTTTAATCTACAAAAGACGGTTGATAATTTCATCGGTTTTGATTTAAAATTGGGTTTATTTAGTTCGCATCTATTATTTAGAAGGCCTATGAAGAGTTAGTGTGCGTGGTAATTTTAATTTTAATCTAAATATCACATAACAAGATCTTTCGCTTAGTGTCTATGTTTTCATATGCATTTTGTTACTGGAAGAATTATTTAGTCTACTTTTCTACGTCTATTGCGACTTGTTAAAACTTGTTAAAGATAAAACTATCAAGATCAAAATGCTAGCTACAGCCACTGCTAGCTGCCGGCTTTTAAACTATTGAATACCGATAGCCACGATAGTGGTGGTTATGGTCGGTTAGCTTCACATAATTGCCAAGTAAGTGTTGTACTCTGCTGCTACGACAAATGCAATGTAAGTAGAATGCTATATACGGTGTAAGAATCGTGGTAAGAATGTAGAAAAGATATGGAATTCGTTCGGTTTGTCCAAAGGGACATAGCCAATATCCACGACGTACGGCATCTCGCGTATGATGTGTAACAAATGCACATAGAAGAACGCCCAGTATAAGGCTTGTTTTAAAGTAGTTTAAGGATGCGGTGCAGAGGAATAGAACCAGCAGCATCATCGGAATTGTGGTGCAGTGCAAAAATGGTCGCCGTAGGAGATTCGTTGCATCCTGCAAGAAAGAAGAAAATTTATGAATGGAATTATATAGAAAAGAAAATACGGTTTAGGAGTTTTTTAATCTTTTAAAATACTCAAGCGATGCCGCACTAATATGATGAAAAAAGATATAAAAAATTAGCTCAATAAAAACAGTCAGAACAGACATACGCTTATGAGCTAGTCCCACATATTTAAAATCAGCAAACGATTCGTTAAATAACATCCACGCAGTTCAAGCTGTAAATTTAAATTTTTCGAAAAAATTTTGCATATAATTGAGTCTGTTTGTGAATAAAATCAGCATTACGGAGCATCAAATTAAATATAAGGGATGCGTTTTTTTTAACAGTTGTTTAAGTGTCACAAACTGACCACTCCAATCAACTCCTCAAAGAAACAACAGGAAATGTAATTCATTTCCTCTTCCGCACGTAATTCATTTTTTACTGAAAAAAAAAAAATCTCCAACTATAAATTTAAATTACTTACCTCTAGATTCCATGACCTGGCCTCAATAAAATGATCCGCATCGATGAGAGAAGATATAGAAAAGCAAATAAATATTAACAACCAACCAAAGAGGTTACTGGTTCGATCATAGAATTGCACAACAAATGCAATACCCGACAAAGCCCCGATAACAGCATGCGTTGCATTATCAATTAACGCCCGTAACAGGGGATGTTGAGTTAGCTCAACAAAATTATCCCCCAGGAGGCAAGTGATTGTGACCAAAGTCGTAAGAACAATCCGTACGTAAACCATTAGATGACAATACATTGATAAATCACACGCGCACTCACAATAATTTAATGTATGAAAATATCAAAATATATTATTTGAAATTTGTTTTATTGCATTATTTGCTTAAAGGCACTGAATGTTTTGTGAACATGAAGACCAAATGTTCTCACGAAATTGAACCAAATGCGGCAAACAACATTTTACGGCAGTATTATCGTAGTAGATCATTGACCTAGTAAATGCAATTTTGTTTTTACTCTTCTATTGATTAACCATCAACGTTGTATATTCGATGTATAACTTGATTGCGATAATTTTAAACTATGTTTGGGATGTAATTTCATTGCAATTACGTGGTATTTGCCTAATTAGATACTGCAGATAACAGCTGATTAATTAGACACACTGAATAAAATGTAAACAAAGCGTCTATTACAAACCACTTCTGACGGTCAGCGAAAAACGCTGTCAGCAAATGTCCCACAGGGATGTTTGAAAAAAAATTTGTTTTTATTTTCTCTCCACAATGACAAGGAATTATTTATTGGAAAAATAATATTTCAAACAAAATTAAATAAATTTGATGCAAAACTATGTTCTCATTGTCAGTATCCTCTTTATGTACTTGTATTTCCATTGTTAGCCGTGTATTTAAAATTAGTTTAAAATCTACGTACCTCTACTGTGCCCGATATTGATGTTGGCTGTTATGTCAAAATTTGGCGCATAATCCTAGTTTTTCAAATCGAGATTAAACAATTTGCACAGGTAGTTTTTACCATTGATCTGGGAAGATATATTGCATAGTTTCTGTTTTTAATTACGGAAGATGTTCTCAAAAATAAAGCTGTCGCGAATACCAGTTGAATTGGAACAAATAAAGAAGAACCAATCAAGCCATGGTAGACTTAATATAATTACACCAATCTCTTCCGTTACACATCCCTAAATTGAATATTCTTCAGGAATAATATGCTCAATCAAAGATCAAAGCTCCAATCTAACAAACATAGAAGCAATCATTCCTGGCCCACACGATACTCCATATTCAATGGGTAAATTCCACCTCAACATCACGTTCAGTGAACAATATCCATTTCGTCCACCCACTTTTAAATTTATCACACCGGTGTTTCATCCAAACATCGACACAGGTGAGTTAAACAATTTTTATTTTAGTTTATTTGTTATACTGAGTTATATCGTCTTTTAGGTGGGCAGATATGTCTTGATCTGTTGAAAATGCCACCAACAGGAACTTACAATCCAGCGTTAACGTTAGAATCGATCTTACTCTCGATACAATTGCTGTTGGCGAATCCAAATCCTGATGACCCACTCCAAGGCGAGGTGGCTGATTTGTATAAATCAAATCCTACACTGTTTCATAAGAAAGCAGAAGAACATACAAGAAAATACTCAATAATGCAAGAAGAGTCCACGTCTCACGGCGAAGATGTTCCACACAAAAAGGAAAAAATGGGATGAACAGTGTATATATTTTATCTGTTGTTAACTTAAATTAAGCACAATTAAAAATATTTTTCAACAATTGGACCAAAAATTAAGGAATATAGGGATATTCCTTCTTATAAACATATTGACAAACCTCTTACATACCACGAAAACTGCCGTTATAAACCAAGTCATGGTCGTACTCTTGCAAAAAAGAATTTAACACACATGTACGTTAATAGGGTCATTCAATTAAATAAGTCAAATCAAAACAATATTGTAAAAAGCACCCTGCCTGCTGTCAGAGATAATGGATGTCTGCACAAATTTTTAAGACGTCCAGTTCTTGAACAACTGAACAATTTCCATTCGTTGTGCGTTGGTGTTCCAACTTCGGACGCACCATCGTACGGCAGTTTTTCTCTTTAGCTCCAACACTCTGGATAAATTCTCCCGCACAACTCAGACAAATAAAACTCAACAGTATTTAACTTAAAATTTATTTGTTGCATTTTTTACATATTCAATTTCTTGTTGTTCTTCCTTCTTACTCGACAAAATTACAATTAATTTGTTGCTACCGTTCTACATTTCAAATAAAAATCCGAACTGAGCGGCACGACACGAACGGTAAATAAACTAAAACACACTCCTGGAATCTGAGTTAATCTCCTCCTTAAAGAACTAAAACAAACAAAAATAGAATTTGCTATCGACTAAAAGTAATTTGTATTTGAAATTGCTGCGATGCGATGAACATTTTTCGACAGTTCCATTTTCATTAGGAGCGAACAGAGGGGAGCACAATAATAAATACGTATGCATTTGCGAAACGGCCTTCAGTTGAATTGCAAGTTGGTAGTGTAAGCACACACAGACACAAATTACGAAACACCAAAAGCAGTGATGATGTGGTAGATGGTATTACGCGGGACTTTGCCCGCGCAATTGGAGCAACGCTTAAAACTATAAAGAAAATATATTTGCAAAATGCAAGGAACTGAAGAAAAGGGAGAAGGATTGTGACGGCCGAGGCCATGACTTCAGAACGCTACATGGTATATAAATATTTGTTTGGTTGGGGTATTTCGCTACAGTTGGTGAAGTGGTTTGAATGAATTATGTGTCTTTGTGTTTCTCGTAGAATGCGTCCAAGTACTTTTTGTATTCTGCCTGATTGTTCCACATCATCGACGCCTGGGCGTTCAAAGGGCTATCATTGTTGGGCTCGCCGAGGAGTGACTGAATCGATATAAGGATGGTTCGTACATCGTACAGTGCTGACCATTTATCTTTAAGGATGTCTAAGCAGATGGAACCAGAAAGATCAACATTCGGATGATAACAGGGCGTGAGAAATTTCACTACAGGTGGTGCATAAGGGTACGAATTGGGAAACTCCATAGAAAGACGGTACTTTTGTCCGCTGTAAACTGTTGTTTCAGCGCCAGTTATCGTTCCAATCCACTTGAAGATATTTTCTCCGTCCGGGAAAGCAGATATACCCTTTTCTGCCGACATCATGAGATTCATTAGCTCTTTTTGCAATCTGTGAATGAAATAAAATGCATATTTTCAATAAATGTACACACAAACTAGACATTTCCATTTTCAACCCCCAATTGCGTACCTTTTGCTGACTGCATGATTATCTTTTATTGTGACGGAGTCGTCATTGTGTTTTAGATTCGACGAATGGGTATGGTCCGGGCTAATGTTTTGTGCCATGTTTCAAATACTTCGATTATTATTAATAAAACAATTGTATATAAATGCACAAAATCAAATTCAACTGATTTGCACGGAAAACTTAAGAAATTTCACTCCGATTTTTGTGTAATGGCAAAGCTTTCTTTTTAGTTTTTTGTTTGACAAGCTAGTTTTTTGACAGATTTTAACGTTATAAATACAAAACAAAATGGAGAAATTGAAACACTTCCAATTAGAATTTTCCAGTGGCAAAATTACCTATTCAAGTGGTGCCAGACTGCTTATTAATATTCAGTTGCACCGTAATTTTATTTATTTGAACAAAATTTTATAAAACCTAAATTAGATGTTTTATTTAATATCCATCATTAATTTTTCACCAGAGCCCAGTTTCTTCACTTTCGAATGTATAGGATTTTATATAAAAATTGTTTATGATATGTTATGTTTTATTCAAAATTTCCAAACCCGAATGTGCGACCGATTCGGTAAGCAATGTTACGGACAGGTTCCTCGTCTCGTCCCACTGGATTTCATTAAATAGCGTATGTAGAGAAACAAAATTAAAATTCCTTATATTCAAAAATTTCCAATTAATTCTAATTTCTCCGAAACTACGTTTATTAATTTTGTTTTTCGTCTGATCCAAAAATCGGAAACTGGTTTCTTTTCTAAATGTAGAACGTCCTAAATGCTTATAAAGAAAGTAATAGAGTTAAATTTCAAGGGACTTTATTGCTTCATAAATTTGGTAGCACTGTAAATACACTTTGTTGTCAATAGAGAACACGTAAGAAAATTTGGTCAACCAACTAGGCAAAATTGCAAAATCTTATTTCAAATTATAAATAAGAAAGAAAAATTTATAAATAAGAAATTCGTATTTATTTCCTAAATTGAACGCAACAAATAAATTCCACTTAACGATGTCGTCGTCAGGTAGTTTACTCAAGGGAAATAAACCAAAAGCACAATCGAAACCCGGTAACAAGCAAACTATGAAAAATTTCAAGGAAATTCAACATAAAAACATGGAAATTGCTAAAAAGATTAGTGAAAACTTTGAGTCAAGTTCAGAGGAAGAAGAAATCGATGGAAATGAAATTTTGGGTAAACATTCTTTGCACATAAAGTAACTTTCGAGTGAGGCATGGTTTTTTGTTTATAGAAAAGTTGTGTAAGAACTATACAGGCGGCAGTGACCAACTACAAAAAACCGCTGGCTTTCTGGAGAATGTCTTGCAATCCGGATCCGCTATATGTCTTATATGCATCGGATCGGTGAAGAGAATCGACTCGATTTGGTCATGCAAATATTGCTACTGTGTCTTCCATCTGTTGTGCATTAAGCGGTGGGCAAATGACAGCATAAATTTATTAAAGAATAAGGGGACTGAAGAGCAAGCTTATTACAACAATTTGGGTGAATATATCCCCAAAAAGGAAAAGATCATTAAATGGTGCTGTCCACAGTGCCGTCGCGATTATGAGCCGCATGACCGCCCAACCGAATACGAGTGTTTTTGTGGAAAGGAGGTTAATCCAGTGAATCAAGAGTGGCTCATACCGCATTCGTGTGGTGAAACATGTAGCAAGCCTTTGCAACCCGAGTGCGGGCATAAGTGTTTGCTGCTCTGTCATCCTGGTAAGGTAGTCAGCGTTTAATTTTGTAACTGCTCTAACACCACTTGCATTAGGTCCGTGTCCACCGTGTCCACAAAACATTACCGTTGCCTGCAAATGTGGGAAGTCTGCACCAAAAGTTCTGCGCTGCTTTCAGAAGAGCTGGATGTGTGACAGGAAATGTTCACGGCTGTTACCATGTGGAAAACATCAATGTGACCAGTTATGTCATGCTGAGGGGCAGTGTCCAGCTTGCAGTAAGACGAGTCTCCAAAAGTGCGTTTGTGGATTGGAAGAAGAACTCCGTAGTTGTTCCCAGAGGGTTTGGCATTGCAAGAAGGTACTAAACATTCGCTTGAAGCCATCCAAGAAGTTTTGTAAATGTGTGTTCACAGGTTTGCAACAAGAAGTATGGTTGTGGAATTCACAGCTGTCGGAAAGTTTGTCACAGTGGTACTTGTGGGGATTGTCCCCTTAGTCTGCCAAGAACGTGCCCATGCGGGAAAACGGTAGGCCAATTTCTTAACTTATTGTATGATGAGCAATTTGCTTGTACACTTACAGAGGAAGCTTGCGCCTTGCACGGAGCAAATTGAGAGTTGCAACGACACGTGTCAGAAGCTCCTTTCATGTGGGGTGCATTACTGCAGTCAACGATGTCATAAGGGAGATTGTAGCTTGGTAAGGATAGCCGAAAAATGTTCTTTTTATTAATTCTCACGTCTCTGTCATTAGTGCACAATCATCACAAAGAAAACCTGCCGCTGTGGGTTGCACGAGAAAGAAATGCCTTGTTGGAAGAATTTCCTTTGCGAAACCAAATGTAAAAGAATTAGGGATTGTGGAAAACATCCCTGCAACAAGAAGGTGTGTATGGTTGTCTTCAAAATCGTCTAACAAAGTAATTCCCTATTCCGCGTCGCAGTGCTGTGACGGACAGTGTCCCCCATGTGATAAAATATGTGGCAAAATATTGTCTTGCAAGAAACACAAGTGTAGCTCTGTGTGTCACGATGGTCCCTGCTATCCTTGCAAAATGAAGTCTCAAGTAAACTGCCATTGCGGTAGCACCTCCGTGACGGTTCCTTGCGGTAGAGAACGCAAAGCACGACCAGCGTGCATGCAACTTTGCAGGTACGTAGCATATCGTCACTAAGTATTGTTACCTATCATGTCTGCACATCTTTCAGAATACCTTCCAAATGTCACCATCCAAACAAGCACAAATGTCACAAAGGCGTATGTCCGCCGTGCAATCAAATGTGTGGACTAAAAATTGAGGAGAACAACTGCGGCCACATATGTGAAGCCCGTTGCCATGCAGCCGTTCGAACTGCAATCAAACAAACTAGCATTAACAATGTTTTGGAATACAGGGTGGATAATGTGAGACCAATGTCACTATTGACGAGCAATCCGTTTTTATGATAAATTTAAATTTCAGTATGAAATTAGAACGTTGCCGCATCCTAGGTGCGAGAAGAAGGTAATGGTGGCCTGTATCGGAGGCCATGAAATTTGTGAGTGGCCATGTTGGAACTCTAAGCCGACTTCCTGTCAGCGCACATGTGGACGCCTGTTGAAATGCGGCAACCACACGTGCAAGCTGGTGTGTCACAGTGTGCCGGACATCAATTTAAATCTTGTAATTTGCTTATTTAAACAAAATGAACGGTATAACATAGTGATGACTTTCATACGGCAGGCACAAGAAGGCTGTGAACCATGTACCGAGATTTGTCAGATCGAACGCCCAGAAGGATGTCCACATAGATGCAAAAGACCCTGTCATCCAGCACCCTGCGACCCATGCGCTGCCATTATAAAAACTCCCTGCCATTGCGGGCTGTCTTTAGTACTCTTCAAGTGTTCCGAGTTTAATAACCTGGATTGGACACCAGAAGAAATGTCCATGCAGCAGGAGAAGCTCAAAAGTTGCGGGAATCGATGCATCAAAAATGTGAGTATGTTTCAACTCTTAGCATAATCGGCTCTAATTTCATGGAACGCTCCACAGTACCCTTGCGGCCACCGTTGTTCTGCAGTGTGTCATTCAGGGGCATGTCCAGACCCAGAAAGTTGCCGTAAAAAAGTGAAAGTATATTGCGAGTGCAAACGGATTAAATCCGATATATCTTGCGACAAAGCTCGGGCCTGTGCACTCCTGCCCTGCAATGAAAGTTGCATGGCATCCAAGGCAGCTGAGGAGAAACTGAGACAGCAGAGAGAAGAGAAACAAAGACTCGAAGAGGAGGAACGCAATCGTCTCGAACTGGAACAATTCGAGAAAAGATTCGGCAAAAAGAAGCCCAGAGAAAGAAAGATTCAGCCACAAGAAGTCAAAACAAGTTCCAATAAAACGCAGCTTCTAATTGCAGCTGCAATTGCAATGACCGCTGCAGCAACAATCGGTTTTTACTTTTATCAGTGAATTGGATCGCACTTTGCTTCTAGAAAAAATGAACGTCTATTTTTGTTTTATACGCAGCATATATTGAAAGGTAAAAATAAATAGAAAAATAAATAAAATTGAATGTCTTTTAGAAAATACAACGTCGCTAAAGTTGAACCTTAGGCTGTCTTTGGCTTCTTGTAAATGTAGGCGGCGACAAATACAGATGAGCTTAGGAAGACTGAAATCAAGAAATTCGAGAGCAGCACCAGGTCGTTTGATTGCACAAGCACAGTGTAAACGCGTGCTAAAATGGATATAAATATATTATTTGAATTCGTACACTCAAGCGATAAAAACTCACTCAGATTGGTAAAGGCGGAGAGCGCCCAGGTTGTCAAACTTACTGATCGTGAATCCTTCGACCTAATGATGGCCACAAGTTGGAGCACCTTACTGGTTGCTCCGATCGGTGTGCAAAACGGCTAAAAGTACGAACGTTTTGTTAAAGCATAGTTTCATGCACATCTAAATGACGTGCATATAGTGATTTGATAGTACTAGAATGCAGCGGCACAACACAATGCGACACACAATGCTGACAATGCCGAATGTGAAAAGTGGGTGATTAGCTTAAACATAATAAATGTAAGTACTACGGTATTGTAATGAGCGTGAAAATAACTATAGAAGCTGAAATCGTTTGTGCTGCTGCCTTGGAGGTGAACTGTTAAGGGGTTTGATTAGAACTAGGTTAAGAGGTGCAAAAGTACTGGGATTAGGATCGGCGATTTCGGGAAAAAGTTTTTGAGTCATTTTCGCAAAGGAACTTGGTCCACGCATCAATAGGACAACACAAAACAATGCACAATTCTGAATCCGTGCGCAAACATAACACATACATATGTACATCGCAGACTCTCGTAGTTTTGCATTTTTTTGTGTTGATTGTGATAAGTACAGCTTATTTGCCGTGCAGTAAAAAATTTAGTCGCACAGCCTCATTTGACTGCGGCTCAATAGGAGTAGCTATTTCTCAGGAAACGACAGTGGATCGTGTTGATCGAATATAAAGATAAAGATTTTGCAAATTCCAATGACAACAAATTTACTCAAAAAAAAAAAATATTGGCCACTAGTATTTTTTGACATTTCTACGATAAAGTGAAGGCTAAAAACAACGAGAGCAGACTCATAGCGGAAGCGACAACAGCAAGCACTACCAAAAAACGTTATCACATTATCTACAAAAAAAAGTTAACACACTATATGAGAAATGAAACACAAAAAAATCGCATTTGATTGATGACCCTCCTAACGATAGATAAGTTCATTATAAAGTCAGTAAATTTTTTGTTGAACGGAATCATGTGCAAAGTATAGAACAGCAGAACTTTGTTAGAACCGAAAAGAACAAACTTTTCACTTACCACCAGAAAAGTCAACAGTATTAAGGGTACTATTTTAAAGTAAACTAAAATTGCCACTAAAACATATGCAATAGCAGCGATTTGGGTTTTGCTTCCCAAGAGGTTTTGATACTTGAATACATAGTACACAAGAACGTATTCCTGAATCAACAACACTGGGTATTCCATGTACGAAAGAAAACTGTAGCCGCTCTCATAGTTGTATGACATCATAACAGTATAGCTATACAATTCTAGGCATAATCCAAGTACACTGATTCCTATAAAAATGTAAAGAATTATAAGATATGTTTATGAATATAGAAAATTAGTCATGATAGCTAAGTCAAGTAAAATTCAAATAAAACATCTGTCTGAAGATGGCACCCAGTTCACTCACCTTGGGATGATTGATTCTCTTTGATGGTCTTAATTTGGGGTACCTTTATGAATAAGCATGATGACACTGTGATCAAACTGAGAAGATCGGCTATGACCAGCACAGCTCCCTTGCTTAGGTAGTCAGTTATTGCTTCCATTTTAAATTGAGCTCGTCCAATACAACTCGATGAAGTGTCGTTTTGCTTAATTTTTGTTTCAATTTGTACTTACTACTGCTGTGCCAATTTGTTTCCTGTGCTTTATATACTAATCATGATTGTGTACAAATGAAATTTCAACCGTGGTTATTTAGTTTCACCTTATGGGAACCTCGCAAAAATTTGAATGATAAAAATAGATAAAAGCAAAATAAAATAGGGTTTGACAAACGGCAACATACATTGCGTTACGTTTATTTTGTTCATTTTTAATGTACTAAACTTTTGAAGGTCGGCTCAGATAGCTCTATCGGTAATGCAGCGCTTTATTAATTTTTCCAAAGTTGAATCTCCGTTATTCGTGTAACTTGTCTTTCTGTTGACTTTTAATATTGTGCTGCAGTAAAATTTCATAACTACAACATATGCACAGTGCACCACCGTGTGCCTTAGTTTTTGAAAGCACATATTCCTCTTAAATTCCCGTTCGGTGAGGCATATTTTTTTTTGTTGGGAACTATATTGAAAGTTGTCATCGGTTCATATATAAACTAATCGTAGCCACATAATATAATTGAATTTTTAAAGATTCAATATATTCAATTTAATCTCGTTAGTGGTTGAAGAATCAAATCAATAACTAAAATACTACAATACTCTTCATGTACAATATTCCGTTTGAGAAGTTGAAAAATTTGAAATTCGAAAGTTTGGATAACTGAGTTTTACTCGTAATGATGACCTCTATGATTTTGGTAATAATCGAGATAAACAGAAATTTTTATTTAACAAGAAACTAATAATTTTGTTGTTTTAGAAACCAATTTCTGTCAAATTAATATTTTTCTCGAGCCAATGTGTTATAGCCTTAAAGGCAAAATAGTAATTACCCATTCAACCGTGCTGGCAGTGCCATAATTCTTATAACTCACTTGTACTAAAGAAGAAACAAGTTTTCGTCCGGATTTTATTAATGGCTGGCGATATTTTACATCTTGCTGGGTTGCATTAAATTTTTCTTCATATTCTTGTCTGCCAATCGCCAGTTTTTTATTGATAATTTCTGCATTAGAATTCATTAAATTGTAATGTTAAAAGAGTGATACATTGAAAACGTTGATTGCGAAAAAGGTAAAGCCACTTTTCAAGTTTAATCTTCACTTCACGCAAAAAAAAAATGTTCTCGCGTGAGAATTGCTGCTTCTGCTATTGCACGAGAAAGGGAGGGCATTACCAGAAACAAAAGAACTTTTTTTCTTTTCTTTTACAAAAACCAATCCTTGCGGTTAATAAATTTAACAAGAGAAAAAATGAAAGCCTTCGTTTGTGGCGAAGGATAAAGTGAATGTAAATGTGATAATAAACAAATTGAGTTGAAGAGAAGGTGTCATCAGTTTTGTGCTGCATTCCTTCATAGTTATGTATGTTTTGTGTGTGTGTGAATAAATTATCAAAGAACAAAAAATCTGTTAAAGATTATAATTGAATTATCCTCACGTCTTGTAATTGGTTTATGCTATATTCTGTGTAATTTAATTATTATTCACAAAAATTCACATCTCAGCTCTGCGTCTGAGTCAGTTATTGGGGCGCTTCGCAGTCATCCATCCGCTAATGATGAACGCAGCAGCACCAGACACCTCGAAAAAAAAAAACTCGTGCATAACCTTGCGGAAGAATTTTTTTCGGTCTTCATAGAGAAGGCATGGTATTTTGAATTCTGTTTTCAATTACATAAATTGAATCTCACTTGTAAAGGTTTTAAGTAAACGGGTGCAGCTACTAGAACTCTCATAAACGCACCGATGCGTTGGCTTCTACGTGGTTAATTACCGAGTTTCGTGTGTAATTTAGCAGATTTTGTGTTACTTGTGAAGGAGATAGTTGTATTTGAAGTGGATTAAACGCATCAAATGCGTTCAATGAAGAAGAAACAGAATCCGGTAATGTGTTGTTTTTAACAGGGTATAGCTCTAATCTCACAAATCGATTGTGTAATGGAAATTGTCTCAAACTGTTTTAATCTTCTCGTGTGTTTTTTGGGGAGTAACTTTATTTCGTTACTGTTGGGAATAGTTAAAAAATAAGTTTCCCTTTCGTCGCTTCATTATGGAGCTACTTGTTAAAATAACGGTGTGCCAGCAAATTCAATTTAAACGGTTACGGTTCTTTTTATACCGATCTAGCATTTTGCAGAACGTAATAAAAAGGAGTTTTCTATTTTTATTGCTTTTTGATCCTCTGAATATTCAAAGCAGTTTACATTTTTCAACAGTTTACCGTCAGCTAAATAACTCAACTAAGAACTTTAAACGCTTCGAAATTATCAGCCACATTTTGTCTACGTTACAATCTCAATTGACCTCAGTTACGTTTTCTAGTTATATAGGTTAGGTTCATGAAGTTGACTGCAAATTATCTCTTGTTTTGTAAATTAAGACTATTACACAAAAAGAGCATTTTTCCCCGTACATATGTATTCATGATAAAATCGGTCTGTTCGTAATGTATATAATGATGTCAGCATGAAAGTAAACTTTGGCGTTCTATAACGTCACCAGATAGTTTGAAGGGAAGCACTTAGGTGAGCACATTAGTGCTTTACATTTTATCGATACTTGTGGCTTTTATTCGAAGCCAAATTCAAACAGGATACACGAAAGCAAAGCAAAAAAATGTTTATTCCCATCGCCACATCCAACCCCAAACCACAAAGCTTCCCTTTTGTTACACTGTGTTATAACCCGCCCCTTGTACCTGCTGATAAATCGGATTTAACGTGAGATTTCAGAACAACTGCACAAAAAAAAAAAAAAAACATGCAGTGCTCAACCAAATTTCCCAAGAGGTGTGCTGTTAAACCCCAACAAAGAAAAAAATCCATGGGAAAATGCAAAGTAAACGTTCGCTGGCTGCCTCTCGCTCCCATCAAATTTTGCCACTTCATCCAAAAGGTCTCAACGAATGCATTTTTCAAAATTCCCGATCAAATCAATTACCTGCAAACGAGGATGACCCCAAGACGATTTTTTTTGCATTTCTTTTCACTTTCCTGTTGGTTGGCTTCTCAGGCTAGCAGACACACTGCTGGAACTCCTGGTAGGAGGGGGGATGATCTTATAACGATCCCAGGTAGAAGAAATGACATCAGGAGCAAAAAAGCAAAGATATTGGATGAGATTTTTTTTACACTTTCGGTAACCATTCATTATCTATCTTGAGAGACAGAGAACAGAAAATACGAGCGGAGGGTATAATGACAAGGAAGATTTATGTGTGAACGTTCCGTACGCCACAGAGTCTTGCCGACAATCCGACGGAGTTGGTGGTAGGTAGAACAGACGATCTCTTACATTTTTCGTTCTCTGTTGTTACTTATGGGAGTTTTTTTTTGCGTGCGCCTCTTTTGTGTTATACATTCCGTATTGAGTTACAATACTGTATCGTCTTCCTATTGAGACATAAGACGTTGGGACGCGAGGTCGTCACACCACTATTATGTGGGACAGGGAATACCAGCAATAGCAGTAGGGGCAAATACAAAGAATATCTGTCTGAATATCTGAATTGTGAACTTTGCAGGAAAAGTGCGAATAAAACGTTTTCACTTGAAACAACTGTCTAAAATTAATGCTATCTCTTTTGTTTTTTTAGATTTTGTGCGCACATCCTCCACCGCCACGTATTATGGAACAAAAATGTATTTCATCTGCTGATATTGATTCAACTGGTTGCCATACGAACACCAAAACAGCAACGGCAACAACGGCTGATACACCGGAAAAAGTGGCATCAACCGCACCCTACACAAGGTCCCCTCAAATGTCGTCCACAAAGAACGATCTGCAGCTGCTGCAACCACACAAAAAGAGTGTATGTGATAAGAAAATCTTTGAGAACTATGAGATATTAAAACAGAAATCAAATTCAAATGAGAGAGAAGATGGCGGTGAGAGTGACAATGAACGGGGTTGCAGTTTATCTATGTCAACTCCTGCCGCTGATAATGTGAGACTATTCAAGGATGATGATAGTCGTTCAGGGTCAAGTGATGATGTCACCACACCCCACGTGGATGTCCACTACCTACACCAGCGTCATAAGCAGCAAAATGGTTCCGAATGCAACGAGGACGAAACTCCAACTTCAACGAACACACTGCAAGTTATTCAAGATCATCGTCGCTGCCACGAGCTGGAGAACGGTGATGGAGTGGGGGTCGGCATTTATTTGGAGACCCCTGTTGTGGATGAACAAATTATTGGCCTTAATAGTCATGATTACGAGAAGGCTAAACCAAAAAGACTTAGCGATGAGTTTCTCCTGTCGTCGGAGGACTGCTGCGATGACGAGCGAAACAGTAGTAATGATAGTAATCCTCTAGGAATTCATAGTAGTAGTAGCAATAAGAGCGCCGATTGTAGTGTTAGTAATAGTAATATTAGTGTAATTCAGAAGAAAAGTGAAATACTCAACGACTTACTGAGGTCTGTTATGAGTGCCGATAGCGAGGTTGTTAGTGCTGACCCTGACGGTGCGGTTGGTTATTCTGAATCTCAGTTTAAAGCTGCCAACAGCGACGTTGATGTGCACGCTGCACCAAGTGGAAGCATGTCTTTTCGTTTTAAGAACATCAAAATCGGTTACAATCCATTTAACGGCGAGAGCGATGGTTTAACAGACGCTGATGCGATACCGACTGATATGACAGACAACGATGTGCAATCGATGGACGCCATTGAACGTCGAGACTTTGAGCATGAGCAACGGCTGACTGGGGGAATCATTCTTAAGTCGACTTCGTTAATCAAGAACGACCGGCTGAAGTTGGAACTACTGCAGTCAAGCAATCAGAATGCCAAAGGTGACGAAAGAGCCATCTCATCCGACAGCAAGGTAAGCCCATTTGTTATCTCTGCCATTGCAAAATTATGATGAATATTATCTTTCAGTGCACATACAAGGATCACTCGACTACACCAACGAGCAGTCGACATTGCAGCAGCAGATTGACTAAATCAACAGCTAAAATCAATTTATCGTCGAGCCTAAGTCATTCAGAGACAATAACAAATGGAGATGAAGTGAGGGAGAGTCAGAATCAGGAGAATGAATTGCTGGACAATAACAGCACATCACCAAATGATCTTCACCGGAAAGTACAACAGGAACACGAACCAGGTTCGAGCAAATCAATTCAGGAATCATCGTTATCGTTATCCACATCATCGTCGGCAGTGGGGTCCACTTTGTCGAAGAACATTTCTAAGCGACCATTGAAGTTGCGATCTGCGGCATTAGAAGGTCCCGTGAAAAACTTTTTTGAACTGTTCACAAACGGAAACTCAAACGACAGCCTCACGTCGGAACACTCGTACAGTACCTCATCCAGTCATTCCTTGTCACATTTAACCAAACAGCAGGAGCCCAGTTGCAGTGGCGTCAGTAGCAGCAGTAGTCTCAACCCAGATGAAGAGCTAGTTAAAAAGGATGAAGAGGAAGTCGAAACGATTCAAGCTTTACAACAGAAGTCTGATGTGGGCCAGGATGACGATGTTGCGACGACATCTTCATCAGCACGTTGCCAATACTCCGCCTTGAGGTACATGCGCAACTCGCAACGGAAAGACAGTCAAAATGCGCTAAATGGAGGAGAGGATACTAGCGCACTGAGCACTCTACGACCCTCACAAAGGAGCGCCATTTCCCCGACAAACACAGTGTCAGCAATTTTCGCTCTTGCTAACAGTAACGGTTCGAACTTTCATCAGCAGCTAAACTACGACGCAGCAGCAGTACATCAGAATGGCACCGACCAGCCGCAAGTGGAAAATGAAATGCACGAAAATGAGTTCGACGAGGAAACATGGGCAGATTGCGAAGAGGGATCTGATGAAGAGGTGTGCACCTGCCATAAGGACAGCTTCTCCAGTCACAGCAAACGTGATACGTCGGACATGCTATCGGAAGAAGGTCTCTCAAAGGATGTGGAGCTATCAAGCTACATACAGATGGTCTCGATATCAGAGGATACAATGTCCCACGAGCAAACGATGTCTCCGGAGTACACGGGTCTGCAGCGAAAGCGAAAATTCAATGAAAGTCGTGCCCTAGATACGGACAGCTATTTGGGCGATACCGTTAGCGGCAGAAAAAGAATAGCTTACGATTACTCCTCAACGCCAAGAAGCTCTCAGAGCCTAATGCTTATCACAAGTCCTTCAACACCCTTAGGCCGACGCACACCTCGTTCTATCATACCCACAAGAGATAACCCGCCACCAGAGCTTCAAGACTGGTTGCTGCAATTCCAGCGGTGGTCACATGCTGAACGGCTTCTCGCCGTCGATAGACTGATTGAGCATTGCGAACCGACGCAAGTACGCCACATGATGAAGGTGATCGAACCGCAATTCCAGAGGGACTTCATATCGCTGCTTCCACGCGAGCTAGCCCTTCAGGTGTTGGCGTATTTAGACCCCAAAGACTTACTGCGAGCAGCGCAGACATGTCGCAGTTGGAGGTGAGCCGGTGTTCAAAATTCGATTTTCACTTGTCTCTAAAATTTTCTCTGCACTTAGGTTCCTCTGTGATGATAACTTGTTATGGAAGGAGAAATGTCGTAAAGCACAAATCCTAACCGAACCGAAAACAGACAGACCAAAGCGTGGCAGGGCAGGCAATATGCCACCAATCGCGTCACCATGGAAAGCCGCCTACATGCGACAGCACATAATCGAATCGAACTGGCGATCACGGCCGATTCGCGAACCAAAAGTGTTGAAGGGTCATGACGACCATGTCATCACGTGTTTACAGTTCTTCGGAAATCGCATTGTTTCCGGTTCAGACGATAATACGCTTAAAATATGGTCAGCAGTCACTGGGCGGGTAAGTTGTGTATCATTTTTGCCTCTTGACGTCACGAAACTGATTTCCCGTTCGCAGTGTCTTCGCACATTGGTTGGGCACACTGGTGGAGTTTGGTCATCACAAATGTCGGGCAATGTAATTATTTCGGGCAGCACAGACCGAACGCTTAAAGTCTGGGATATGGAAACAGGCTCATGCATTCACACTCTGTTAGGTCATACATCAACTGTAAGATGTATGCATTTACATGGCAAAAAGTATGTTTGATCCCATTCCCTTTGAATTCAAGCCTATTCATTGTTTTCTTTGCGTTCGCAGAGTCGTCAGTGGTTCAAGGGATGCTACACTGCGCGTGTGGGACATCGAAAGGGGGAGTTGTTTGCATGTTCTTGTCGGGCATTTGGCAGCAGTTCGATGTGTGCAATATGATGGTAAACTAATTGTGTCCGGCGCATATGATTACATGGTAAAAATTTGGCACCCAGAACGGCAGGAATGCCTGCACACTTTGCAGGGTCACACAAATAGGGTTTACTCCCTGCAGGTAGATAGATGCAGATTTCCACGTTTTTTGTGCGGCTTATTTATTGTTTGACTTTTTCAGTTTGACGGAGTGCACGTTGTATCTGGCTCACTGGACACATCCATACGGGTTTGGGATGTTGAAACAGGAAACTGCAAGCATACACTAATGGGTCATCAAAGTCTAACGTCCGGAATGGAATTGCGACAAAATATATTGGTTTCCGGGAATGCTGACTCAACTGTAAAGGTTTGGGACATAACCAATGGTCAGTGCTTGCAGACACTGTCAGGTAAGCTCAACGGCGGAAATGCATATGCAAATGAAGATATTGCGTGGGTGGAAGGTCGTAATGGGTTCAGCTACGTGAGCGACTCAAGTACAAGACTACTTGTGCAATCGAAATGTTGAAATGCACGCTTTTTGCATTTCTTTTCAAATTGCTAAAAACATTTTTGAAACTCAAGTGTATAAAGGAATGTTCTAGCTTCACGTAATAGTGCCAAATCAGTGTTTACAACTCCAGTGAGGGTAGTGACATTAATTTTACCAGAAACATTTCAATGATATATATGTGAACTCGAATGCTAATTTGTAAAATTTACATCAAATCCTTGGAAGTTTTTTTTCAACATAAAACGATACTCAACGGAAACTAACAAATTTTCCGCGAACAACTTGGCATAACCGACATTCGATTCTACTTTCATGCGTTGTTCTAACGTTGGGTAAAATCGGTAATAAGTTTCGAATCGCAAATAAGAAGAATCGAGTAATATAGTGGGTTTTTGGACCCAAAGTTAGTGATTGCGCGTCAGATTAGTCGTCATATAAAATCCTTATCGTTTAGAGGTCAATTAATACAGACGAACATAAGTTGACGAGCTCAGGAAACTAATCAGCATGGAAATCGATGCTTGACAAATTAAGAGCTTTAAATTTCTGTAGACAGTTATGTTTTGTTTCCTCCATATAATTTACCTGTTGAAATAATTTTCTGTTTCAGTACAAATTTTTTAACACAATCTAATTTTAAATTTAAATAGGCCCAAATAAACATCAATCGGCGGTTACGTGTCTTCAGTTTAATTCTCGTTTTGTTATAACGAGCTCAGACGATGGAACCGTTAAGCTGTGGGATGTTAAAACTGGAGAGTTCATAAGAAATCTTGTAGCGTTAGATTCAGGTGGCTCGGGCGGTGTTGTCTGGAGAATCAGGTTAGAATAGCAAAACCGAAATATAAACATTCATATATCACATAAATTTCTTTCTGTCTTGCAGAGCTAATGATACAAAACTTATATGCGCAGTAGGATCCCGCAATGGTACAGAGGAGACAAAACTAATGGTATTGGATTTCGACGTGGAAGGTGCCTGTGTTAAATGCTCATAACATTTAAGTTATTCTAAATTGGCCATCTCCTCCGCGCAGTCTTTTTCAGGGCGGCGAAGATATATGATGTCTTAACTTACATAGACATGTTTCGCACACAACAGAAAAATCCAAAACAAACAAAAAACATAAAACGTAAAAAACGTAACTAATTGAGACTTAATATTAATAATAATTGTATACCTGTTGTAAGGAATGTACACACCAAGATGGGGGCGCTAGAACTGGAATAGTTTGCTTTAATGAAAGGGCGGCTAAACATTTATTTCTCCTTCATTTGCTTTCTTATGTCTTATGTTTATTATTTTTTTTTTTTTCTTTTTTATGTATACACCATTGGCAGCCCTTTTTATTCTGCTAGAGAAATATGCCCTTATTCACATTTAATAAATACAATGAACCGTATGTGTAGAGAGTAGGAGATTAACTTTTTTTGTTTTTATAATCTAATGTAGAATATTTTTGTAGACATTACACACAAATTTCATCAAAGCTTTATATAATTATGTTTAGGTTCCATGTTGATTCGTTTTTTTTTATTCTTAATCTTTCATTTTATTTTTCTATTATGTTTAATTCCTTTTTACGTTTACAAACAATTCTGTTTCTTTATATCGTTTTTTGTTGAATATGACCAAGCCAAAAGAATGTTGGAAGAGGTAGTTTCTACGTATAACCACAAATTTTACTTCTGTGGAACGACTACATGTTTCTTTGTTATTCAGAGTTAAAGCACAAATGCTGTTGTGACTGGTCGCTTTCCTATACCGTTTCTTACCGTTTTTTCTCGGTTCCAAATATATTTTCATTAGTGTGTAAATTTTGTACGTCAGTACTTTGATTTGAAATTGTATCCTGTAACCGGTACAACCTCCAAATGTTGAAAATTTAACGTGTCGGTTTTGAAAATAAATTCTTTAAGTTCGCACTAATGGTTTCCTATACAACATGCCCGTACATCACTCACTTCTGCTTATCATTGCAAGAAAACTAAAATGAACTACTGCCCTCATTTCCATTGTAACGTTTCCGACATTGCTGATGTTCGTGTGTTTTCATGAATTTTAGTCCTGGCATTTCAGAGCTTTGCGTTTAGTAAACGAGTGATCAAAGAAAACAAAAAACGATATTATTCTTTTCTTAGATAATTTTTTTTTCTCTTTTTCAATAACAATTATTGGAATTCCATGATGCAAAAAGTACATATACGTAGATTCACATGTAAAATTATTTTCCAAATACAAATGGTACACGCCTTTGTAGCAAAACACATTTTTTGTTTGCTTTATTTAGTGAAGGAAAATATGGTTTTGTTTTTATTTGTTGTTATACTTTATTAATTGGTGGCTTCCTCTCTTCGTTAGATTATTTTTTGTTTGAAAAAAATACAAATCTGTTAATTTATGTCTTTGTTATTTGACTCGATACGTTTGTTCAATCATTTGGTTGATTATTCTTAATTTTTGCCCTTCTCATTCTGATTTATAATTCTTACATAAACACAATGTGTGATTCTAAAATAATACAAGAGAACAGAGAGCACAGCAACAAACTGTATCAGGTGAAAAAAAGTAATAAGAAACAGCTCTAAATCATGTAGTATATAGGATAAAGCAAAAACAAACGAAGAAGTAATTTTAATTCTACACTTTAAGCAAGTAAAAAATGGTAACAAAACGTTTATACGTATCTACATACATTATATATCGTTGTTGAAGTATATAAAGGAAGCGTATAGTATGCCACAGAATTGCCATGGAAAACATAACAAAAACAAAGTAACAAAACAAAAATTCACACAAGTATAAGAAAAATAATAACATGCCCTAAGTAACAAAAACTACAACAAAACATATATATTCTAATAACGTAAAAAACCTACAATTCACATTCATTTAGAAATGTAATATACACAAATATAAATAATAATAAATCAAATATTTAATTATAGACTGATTTGATAGTAACTATTTTAATTATCAGTTTTAGGTTATTTCATAAAATAATAACAAAACAATGATTAACAAAAAGAATGCAACAACATAGTAATAAATAAATATAACAAGAATAATGAGTGTAATTCTGTAAACAAAATGTAAAAACAAATTTACAAATGAAACACCATAAAAGTTTCATTTAAACGCCACCTTATATTGCAATTTCATGTGTTAGTCAATTAAAGGCTCGAAATGTTGATTGGTTGAAAAGCTAATGAATTCGTCAAACCCCATACATACATGTGTGTAAACATACTTATTGCTTATGTCAGTATGCATCCATTGGACATTGGTACAAAATTAAAATAACTTTCAAATTGGATGGCACATGCATTTTTTTTCCTTCAAGTGGACATAAAGTCAGTTGCTTGACATAATTATTGTGTATTGTGTATTATTCACAGTTTGGCCAAAAACAATTCTGTAAACACGTATTTCAAATAGAGATGATTGTATTTAGAAAGACATTTAAGTTGAGAAAACACATGAAAGCTACATAAGAAATAATCATTAATTTTCAGCTTATAAAATACGTTTAAATTTATAAAAAAAAGAACACACAAAAATTTCAAATAATTAGTAATAAACAAATTAAAACAATTTTTATATTCATTATTTTTATTTCTGTTACGCCCACACGAAAGGCTTGAGTGGCGGCAGCAATTACTCTCATCACATACTTACATACATCTGTGGAAGCAGTGGCTTTATTATTTTCGAATTCGGATGCGGAAATGGAATCCGGTCCGAAAGTCAACTTGTATCACTTACAGATTTGGTTCCAATGATGTCCAGTTTTGTAAAGTTAGTTCCGTGGTAATAACCAATTGCAAATAATTTCAAATATTTTGTGTTTCTAGATTTTTTATACGGTCAATGATTGAGTTTTGCCTTCAAACAAACGAACGAGAAGCTTGCAATTCAAAAGTTTTGCCTAATTTCACGTACGGAAGAATTAATTAATAATAATAATTGATCAAAGTAACGATTCGATATGTCAATAGTTGTTGAAAGTAAGGGTGATTTTGGCAGTCCCTTTGAAAATGAAAAATGCCAAATTTCCGTAAATGTACTTATTATTTCCTATAAAGATACATAATACGAATATTTAAATTTTGAGTACATTTCGATACTATTAGCAGTACAAACTCCTGAATGTGTATTCAGATGTTCACTCACGATTTCTGTCAACTGTAAGTGATTTTAAAACCCAGATTCCCAGAGGTTAGCTAATTCTGGCGGAGTCTGATATGGTAGTGATTCTAAACGGTCCGCTCTGGAACAAACTGAACATGTAGGACTCAGCCGACTGAGTCTTTTTGAAACTATCTTAAAGTTTGACACTGCCTGTGCATCAGAAACCAATAATCCTGTGCATACGAAACATGAATTTCTAAGATTCCTCACCATTTGAATATTTTTGGCTCCATCTCTTGGGCAATATGTTAAAAATAGGTAGATGTTTGTCACGGATAATTATATGAATCCTATTCTTCATACATTTGCTATAGCTTCCGTGGAATTGAGCACACAAATATGTATCTCGGTGGGTAAATGAAATAAAAAAAAGTGTTCACCGTGCTCGATTATTTATTAGATTTAATATAAAGTACTCATTTCTCGCATTTTAATGTCTAAAATAAAATTTCCGAAAAATGAAGTCAGTGAACTGAATTGACATTTGTCATAAGTTTTTAAGAAATAAACTGAGATCATTAAAGATCTATTAAGAAGCCGCGTTCAATTAAAATAAACAATCAAATTTTTTCATATATAAGTAAGCAATAAATTTTTGATATGTCTAACTAATTTTATTTACGAATTTACGGAAATTTGGAAACTGCATTCGAAGTTTATCCAACCCATAGCTTTCTAACAATTGCATAACCTTGTGAATAAGTAAACCTCGTTGGGGATTATGGCGGTTTAACAGCGTACTTGTCAAACTTGAGATTGAAAATTTGTAAATTTGAAATAACTGATATCGGATCTACTCAATGTCGAGTGATTTATTTTCTTAATTTTTTTCTTGTTATTTATACAAATACGTACAAAATGATGAAAAACACGTAAGTTTCCATGCAAAGTTCTTTCGATAATGATTAGAGTGCTAAAAAATTTAATTTTAGCGCCAGGACACCAATTCGTGTACCAAGAACGCCGCACATTCGCCAGGATTCGTCTGACAAGCAAAAAGATCCAGTTAATGTTTTCTGTCGGGTGCGTCCTCTGCAATCAGATGCAGATCTATCATGTGTCAGGGTAAAGAATCCCACAACGATTGTTCTCACTCCTCCGGAATTTGCTTTAAATTATAAGCAGAGCACTCAAAAGGAAACCCAATACATTTTCAAACATGTATTCGAACCGGCAGCTTCACAGCGTGATGTGTTTTCAGCTGTCGCTCAACCTCTCGTTGAGAATTTGATTCGTGGCAAGAATAGTCTTCTGTTCACATATGGAGTAACTGGAAGTGGGAAAACATACACAATGACTGGTGATACGCGACAGAGAGGGATTATGCCTCGTTGCTTGGACACATTGTTTCGTACTATTGCCGATTACCAAGCAAAGAAATATATCTTCAAGCCAGATCGTTTGAATGGATTTGAAATTCTTTCGGATGCCGATGCATTGCTTGAGAGGCAGGCTGAAATGAATATGCGTTTTGCTAAGGGGAGGCGAAAGGACTCTGATCCAGAAATTGCATCGCAAGCCTCAACCGAACCCAGGCCACTGCACGGACTCGATGAGGACAACATGTACGCTGTTTTTGTTACATACATTGAAGTGTACAACAACAGTGTGTATGACCTTCTAGAGGAAGGCGGTATTCAAAAGTATACTACCCTTAATTCTTTTCTACTGGAAAAGTGAATTTAAAATCGTAATTGTCTTTTAGAACTCTTCAAAGTAAAATTATCAGAGAAGATGCTAATCATAATATGTTCGTCCATGGAGTTACCGAAATTGAAATCAAAACTGTGGAAGAGGCTATAGAAGCTTTTCAAACAGGACAGAAGCGGAAGCGCATGGGTCACACAGTTCTTAATGCTGAATCTAGTCGCAGCCACTCCGTTTTCAATATAAGATTGGTGCAGGCGCCCACAGACAGTCAAGGAGAGACTGTCATTCAAGACAAGCGAACAATAACCGTCAGCCAGCTTTCGTTAGTTGACTTGGCCGGGAGTGAACGTTCCTCACGGACAAAGAACACGGGACAGCGGTTACGAGAAGCCGGCAACATCAACAACTCCCTCATGACCCTAAGAACTTGCTTAGAATACTTGAGGGAGAACCAGACAACATCAGCACAAAAGAAGATTCCTTACAGAGATTCAAAGATAACACATCTGTTCAAAAACTACTTTGACGGTGAGGGTCAGGTGTCGATGATTGTCTGTATAAATCCCCGCGCAGAGGACTTCGATGAAAACTCGGTTTGTATTCTCGCGTTTGACTTAAAAGAAAAAACATTTTTTTAAATTTCTGTTTCCGTTCATAGCAAGTGATGAAATTCGCCGAGATGACACAAGAGGTCCAAATAGCAAGGGCTACGCCAATCAAACCAGATTTCGGTCTAACACCTGGTCGCAGAAAGGCCAACAAAATCTTTAAGGTTGCTATCAATAATCTTAACGACTTGGGTCACTCTGAAGCAAAGAAGTTGGACGTTGATCTCGGGCTGGTGTACACATTGGGTCCTGGATTCCCCGACTATAAAATTGATAGTCCTGAGGGGGAAGCAGCTGTTCAGGAACTCATGCAGTACTTATTGCAGAGAATCGAGAAGAGAAAAATACTCTGTGCCGATCTTGAGAATCGATGTTAGCTCATGTGGAAATTATCTCCGATAGCGTCGTTCTAATGCTTATCTAAATTTTCAGGTGACAACTTTCGTTTACACTTGGAGCAGGTGGAGAAGGAGAATCTGTGTTTAAAAACGGAGTTGGCATCTCTCAAAGCGGTATACAACCAGGAACGCGAAAGGATCATAGCTCTAGAAAATAAGTTAAGAGTTCATGAGAGTTCAATCGATATTCTCAATAATAAGCTTAGTAACCGAGAGCGGCAGCTGGATGAATTGCAGCGGAAGTTGTCTGAAAATCAGAACCTCCTCACACAGAAAGAACAGGAAAAGGAGAAACAAAAGAAGAAGTTTAACTCAAAGCTTGCTGTGGAGGCGGATAAAAAGAACCGTGAGCTGGAATTTCTCCTGCGTGAACAGCGGCAGAAAATGCAAGAAAAAATGCGTATCAAGGATGAGAAGCTGCGGTTGGTATCAAATATTATCAAATCAGACGACATCCCTGGCCTGATACGTTCCCACAGCTCAGAAGACTTATCCGAAATAACTTCCCAACCCACAAAGTCTGCACCGCAAACAGTGTCTTCAAAAGCAACAGAAGAAACAGGCACATCTCGGCCTTTAAGAGTAAGTTGTTGGAAAAAAAAAAAGAATTTGTATGCAAATGACATTTTACGATTTTAGGGCGTTCCTGTTGCAAACATTCGCCATCGTCGCTCACGATCCGCTGGTGAGAAGTGGTTAGAACATCGTGCACCAAATCCAGTTCCACTGGGTACTATCCTCCAACCGTACTTAAGAAACCGAAAGTCAATTACAAAACTACCAGACGTAAAGGATCTCACAAGCAAACCAACAAAATACTGCCTCGTTTCTCAGGAAGCCGACACTGATGGAGACGTGGAGACAAAGTTGTACAAAGGAAATGTAATCCCGACCTGTGGCGGCGGAGCACAAGTTGTTTTCAACGATGTGGAATGCCTCAAGCAAAAGTCACCCATTCCCTCGCCAAACAGAAAGCGTCCAAGTAACCCGACCGAGAACAGCATTGCCCCGCACGAAGTCTCATCAAGATGCACAGTCGGTCTTGAGGGACGCACCAGTAAGCGATCCAAGATATGAACAGTTCTTTCCTAATTAAGAATACTTCTGGTTTTCTATATTGTTGCGCATTCCAGTTGGATGCTACATGTAGTGTTACCCCATTTTAGTGGACCTTGGTTGCTGGACTATTTCATCCTTAATTTTCCTTTTTCTACCTGTTTAATTTAACACGTTTTCTTCTTATTATTATATTTTTACTTGACTCAACGCGAAATGCTTATTATATGGATTTCATGGCTTGAATTAAAAGTTTACTTAAAAAGTTGAAACTAGTTTGTGTTTTTTTTTATGGGAATTCTTGTGCAGTTGACGGTGGCGAAGACGACGACGTTGGGCGTTGAGTGAGAACCATAAGAGGGTAGGTAAATAGGTAAAAGTGGTGGTGATGATGATCGGTCACCATCGATATTGAAATTCTGTTGCTACGTCTAATTTTTGAGTAAAACTGATCCTTACTTTGTCTTACTGCAAATACATAATATTTCTTGGTCTTCGGCTGATAGTTTATGACATAGTGTATATTCGGAGGGTCTTTATTCAAAAAATATCCCTCAGGCAAAAACCATGTCATTTCTGGTTCATAGAATTACAAAGGTTGCCATTTATGCTTTACATTATATTTCTCCTGATGTCAATTTAGCAAAACTGGATAACTCTACAACAGAATTGATTGATCTATTACGATTTCAGCGTGCACTTTAATAAATTTTAATCTTGGCACTCCTGAATCATTGTTCTCACCTTATCTTTGAGAAGAAATTCTCAACCAACATGGCCTGTAGGAGTGACGTACAGTGTCTGCTGCTTATTTGCACAGGTGGATTGCATAGTTATTTGGGTTCTGCCATTGTCGTGTGCCCTAGGGACCTCAATTTGATCAAATCGTTAAATTTTGTATTATTTATGAAGGCGTCGCTCTTGCTGTTATATTCTCGATTGCTTATCCAAGAACAAAATCCCTGAAAAACATCGACCTACTCAGCGAGTTTCAGTTCATTGTTAAAGAAACAAATTGGCATTGAAATCTCGTAGAGCAGTCCAGTTCAGTCTATGTATGTATTTAAAAACGGGTGTAGTGTGCAATGATCGCAAAATCAAGCGCAATGTTGAAGGTTTTTACCTTTCACTACTAGTGGCAGAGAATAATTGACCACAAATTTTATATCAGCAGTGATTCCGCGACAAACACATCCGACAAATTTTCCGCTTTATCAGAAATACAGGTTGTGTCTAACGAAAAATATGTTACAAAAGGAAATGTCGCAACACAACATATCACTTCAACAGCCGCCCACAAGTTTCGCAAAGGATTAAAAGAGCCAAACTCACATATTTTAATATGGTATAGGATTTTCCATACCAAATAAAATAATCTAGAAGGCATACATTTTGTTGATACAGTAAAAGTTGAGATTATGAAACTAATCAAAACCATCCAACTTAACACCTCATTTAAATCTAGTCTGTAACCAAGCAGGGGGCTTGAAGGGGGCTGCATTTCCTTTATATCAATCTGTTCCCTCTTACCATTTATTTTCTTTTTTATTTCCGTTTTAATTACATGCAAAGATAAGTGTTATGCGATATTTGGAATTGTGGACTTGTGGCTGGGTGATGTGGGAACAGGGTAGGTACTGATTGGTATCAACCTGGCGATGCCCAGCTGCTGTAACTGGTTCCCACACATCAACTGTGCTTATAGTACCTCCACGTTGGTAGCCACCGGGTACTGGTTGGTGTTCATCCGAACTCAACTTGCTAAACCTATAAGTGCGACCTCCGCCCAAGAGGTATAAAAAAGGGCCTGGTCCTCCAGGTTGGGGGTGTGCGTCGGGGTAACTGGCCGGCCACATTTAAAATATAAGTTCCGAAACAACCGAATGCCTCGGATATAGATGGATACACTGTTGACGACCCTCGCAAACGTACAAAGGACAATGACTTACGGATCTGCACGTGGAATGTGAGGTCTCTAAACAGACCACGTGCAGCCGATGAACTTGCGGAGGCCCCGGACTGCTATAAAGCAGACATTACCGCAATCCAGGAAATGCGGTGGGATGGGCCGGGCAAGAGAAGATTGAGAAACTGCGACATATACCACGGCGGCTGCTGCAGGGAGAGAGGGAAACACTTATTTGGATGCGGTTTTGTTGTTCGAGGCAGACTTAGGCAAAAAGTCTTAAGCTTCCAATACATAAGCGAACGCCTCATAACAATCCGCATCAAGGCTAAGTTCGGAAATATAAGCCTCATATGCGCCCACGCCCCGACAGAGGACGTGATCGGCCGAACTCAGCGAGCCGTCAATGAGGCGTTTGCTAGCATCGAAGCGGAAGCGGCTAAAGTGGGACTGGTGGTAAACGAGGGCAAAACAAAGTATATGCTGTCATCAAAGAAGGACGCAGAACATCGACGTCTCGGACAGAGCGTCACTATGGGCACCAGACGTTTCGAGGTAGTCAAGGACTTCGTCTACCTCGGCTCCGCGGTGAATAGGGACAACAACATTAGTACCGAAATCAAGCGCAGAATCACTCTTGCCAATCGCTGTTTCTTTGGGCTTAAGAGGCAATTGAGTAATAAAGCCCTCTCCCGAACGACCAAAGTGACTTTGTACAACACGTTGATCATCCCAGTCCTGATTTACGGCGCAGAAACCTGGACGTTACTAAAAGCGGATGAGGAAGCCCTTGGTCTGTTCGAGAGAAAAGTTCTGCGTGCGATTTTTGGTCCTGTTTGCGTTGATGGCATCTGGAGGAGAAGATTCAACCACGAACTGTATGGGCTGTACGGCGGCATGAACCTAGTCAAGCGTCTACGGATACAACGCTTAAGGTGGCTAGGCCATGTGAAGCGGATGGACAACACTGCTCCGGCCCGAAGAGTCTTCGAATCCGAGCCACAGGGACAACGCAACAGAGGACGTCCTAGACTGAGATGGCGCACACAAGTGGAAAAGGACCTCAACCAACTTGGAGTGCGCAACTGGAGGCAGCTGGCAAGAGATTGTACTAGCTGGAGAGGAATGTTGGTTGAGGCCCAGGTCCACCCCGGACTGAAGCGCCATCCGAAGAAGAAGAAGAAGGACTTGTGACTTAAAATTTTTGGTGATTTATGGTTTTCTATATTTAAGTCCATCATCTTTACAAATTCGTTCGACCATTAACTCGAAACGAGTCTCATTAGCGTTTGGGAGAGATACATACAGGTAATTATTATGCAAATACAATACATACACCTTATCATCACCGTTATTTACTGCATAAGTTAAAAATTCTGTGCGCAGCGAAATTACTTATGATTCTCAATTACCGTTAGGCATCGGGTAAAATATTTCAGTCCACTTGTCTGAAAGCTTGCGAATTAAATGCGTACCTACTTCGAACGGAAACAAGATTCAGTTAGAAATGCATTTGATTTCTCAAAAATTTCAAAGATTGAATTGAAAAGAGCCTTGAGGCGGTGCATGGATTATGCAAATAGAAGGGCAGTGAAGTCATTGCTTCTGAAGTCGGCAGTAGTTACTGTAAAACTAACTCGTTGTTGTCTTTAGCACCAACTCAAGTAGCTTATAATTTATGCATCAAATTCTTTTGTCTCCCAGATGTTGTACAATGCGGTCAAGTGAATATGAATGCGTCCAGTCGTGCTTCATACAATTACGATAGTCAATACCAAAGCGTTCATGAAAAATATCTTTATTTGTAAGTTTAAATTAAAAAGGTAAAAAAATAATAAAATCAATACTTTATGATTTAAAATACGACTCTATGATTTTTTTGTTTTGCAAGTACAGTGTTGGAACAACCATCACGTAATACGTCATCAAATGCTGAACGACCGTTATGTGTTCACTTTTGGTCAATAATGCAAATGGACATGCACCAGGCATCGGTGTCATAGTATTGGATGAAATCGCTGGTCCTTATCTATTTTCGACCGAATTTAAACACTGACAGCATATTCCTCATTAACGCTGGCCCACTCCAGTAGCCCGGCAGCATCATCATCCAGTAGAGGGCGGGCATGAGATCCTTCTTCATAATAAACATGGAGTATCGTTCCTTGTTCTGAGCCATGGGGAAGGTTTCCAGCGGTGCAAGATTGTAATCGAATTCCGCAAGAATAACGCTATTATAACCTGTCACAAGGGGGCAAGAGGCGTATCCATCATAGGTGGCTTTCAAAGGCTTTCCTTCCAGCAGGGACATCACGTTTCTGTAAATCACCGGCGATTGAGCGGCTATTAAAGGCCGCGTTAGAATGTGTCTTGAACGGAAGTGAAAACAAGTGTGTTACCTGCAGATGCAGCAGTCTTAGAGTTTGGAGATCCCGAACAGTCTCCAATGGCAAAGACATTCTTGTATTTGACGTGCTGCATTGTTGACTTGTCAACATCAACAAATCCAGCCTCGTTGACCAGTTCAGAGCACTTGGCGAGTTCAGTAGGTGTTCCCATTGGAGGAACAGCATGAAGCATGGAATACTAAAATAAAGAAGTTGCTGAGCAGATGCCTTCAAGCGGAAAACAATTTTTTCATACCTCTTCCTCGAATAACTCCTCGGGCTT
Organism: Eristalinus sepulchralis; assembly: GCA_944738645.1. Lineage (NCBI taxonomy): Eukaryota > Metazoa > Arthropoda > Insecta > Diptera > Syrphidae > Eristalinus > Eristalinus sepulchralis. The sequence continues at coordinate 28,844,817 of OX122885.1, read as the reverse complement.
GTCTAGATTCTGGAAGACGGCAACATTCTCATTTGGACGTACTTCAATAAGATTCCTTCTTAAATTCACATTTATATTGCGCTTCTCCACCAAGGGCCATAATGCATCTGCGTAGTGCTTCACTCCGAACAGTACACCCAGAGAAGTGTTGTAGGTGACGTTCACGTTATTTCTTTTATTTGTCTGCAGAAGAAAAATTATATTAACTGATATATCCAGTATCGGGGAAGCCGCATATAGACAGTAAATGAAATTACATTCAGCAATCAACGATGATTGGCTTCCCCAATGTCTGCTAATGTAAGTGACGTACCTTCCTGAAGTAGTGTTCGGAGATGTACATGATTTTTTGAGGTGCCCCCGGACATTTAACCGGCGAAGCTGGAAAAGTGAAAATTGCATTTCCCTTGTCCATTCGCTGGAGTGCTGCATACGTCCTCTCCACATATTTGGGCGAGTAGATCGAACAGACTTTGCCATTTGGTATAGCGAGCGCTTCCACCAATCCGGGAATCTAAAATAAAAAAAAATGAGAATAGAGCATTTCTGGGACTGAAAAATGTGCGAGGTGTGTATACCTTTTCATAACGCAAGTGCAAGCCAGTTGCAATCAGAAGAATGTCATAGGAAATCTCGGTGCCTGATGAGGTTGTCACTGTATTCGACTTTGGGTTGAATTCCACAGCCTTTTCCCTTATCCATTTGGCCTTCTTGGGCAGCACGTCCCCCATTGGACGATGCGATTGATCCAAGCGCTTCATTCCACCCCCAATCATTGTGAACATCGGTTGGTAGAAGTGTTTCTAAAAATTGCAAAACACCCATATCACCCGATTCCTGTTTCGGTTCAAATTGTAGTCTTACTTCAGACGGCTCCAAAACAATAACTTGGCCTTTTCCTAATTTCGATGACAACTTTGCTGCCATGGCGCATCCTCCGCAACCACCACCCACCACCAGTACCTTGCATCTGAAAGTGATTAGTTAATGAGGTAAATATAATAATTACGCGTGATTAGGGTCAAAAATATGCTTTGCGGTTCATGCTCGGGATTTTGGTAAGGCATTCAAATTTAACGACTGCCATAAAATGTTTTCTTTCACTGACCGCGAATGAGCTCGTAATGTAAGATTCGAAAAACGCCATTGTTTACATACACAAAGCACCTGTTTTATGAGGCATGCCTTTGGTTCTAAAAAGAAACTGCACACATGTGCGTTACGCTTAGACAGCATTTTGGTGGAAAACAGATGAACTTTAATCCAGAGTAGTTTTGAATATTCATGTATATTCTAATGTCAGTTAAGGGCCCTCAAAACCACTTATTGCATTCTATTACGGAACTTTAAACCAGCTTCGTAGAAACGTCACTAGGCAGAGGCAATCCGATACAGCGAAGTGTTAAGTTAGTGAGAGCTAACCAATATTTGATAAATGACAAACATTTTTCGCATCTTGTGAAATTCCTAAAATGTTGGGTAAATATGTGCGGTTTTCGGTTTTCAAGAGATTAGCACTTAAAGTATGTATAGAAAAGCTGTGGCATGAATACAAGCGAATTATCGAATTCGAATACAATTTTGATTCTTTATGCGGATGCAAGATATCAGAGTTTTTTGCAAATGAAACTAGTGAAATACTTTTGGTCACTTTGGATATAAGCTTCGCACAACCTAGGTTCCGTGAATATTACGCGATATAAACGTGTGAAGCAAATTACAATTTTTGGAGCTAAAAACTGAAAATTGTCAAAAACTATCTAACAAAGCAGTTCCGAAAGAGGATATTGCGGCATATTTAAAAATTGGAAATGGAATAGTGTACAGAAGTGTTTTGCTACTTATTTGAAGAGGATGAAATGAATTAAGAAAAATTAATGAGTTTTTGTATTTTTTGCTTAATAAGCGCTAAAATACATCGACATTTTTATAGTCATCGTTTGTCGTGTCTGTCACACTTTTCATATATCTTGAACTTATGAAGCGATTTTTATCAAATTTCAGATATAGACGCACATCACCTTGCGATCATTGTGTGTATATACAAATTAAATTTCGGGGCATAATTGCGTTTGGTTCCCTTATATTTGTGTATATAGTGTATGTTTTATTAATCGTCAGATTTGTAAAACGAATTTAAGCTTCAAAAGTATAGTGTGTGTAAAAGCATGTGCGTAGGTATGAACTTATGCAAGGCGAAATTCGAATATGTACATATTCCACATATAAAGAAATTAATTACAAGCCTGGACTTGCATTGTCTGTATCAACTTAAAAACGAAACCTTTCGTGTTCGAGCTTAACTCGCACTTGCTCAATTTATTTAAATTTCATAAAGCACAAAGTTATTAATTTAAATTCAAATTACATTGAAAAGTGTGTAAATTTTTCTCTGCAATATGGTAGCATACTCTTTGCAATTTTCTCTTTGACAACTCTGAAATTTGATGAAAGTACTTATATCATCTTTCATTACTTCAGTACTTTCACAATATTTGTTTCTTTTCAAGATGCACATATTAAGAAGTTGTAGTCCATATAGAAAATGATGTTGCTTGGGGCAATAAGCAATAAATCTTGCTACAAGACCTAGTATGCTATGTAACTGCATGCATGTAACTGTATTGGAGATCTAAATTTGAAACTGTACGGAGGAAGTTTGCTTTCAATTTGCAAGTCAAATACGTCATTTGACAGAAATACATACATATGTACAAACAAAAATATAAATATCTGCCGGCTTCTCTTCGGGCCAAAAACAACTTCATATATATAAGGTATGTTAATATTTTTTTCTGATCATGCCTCACAAAGGAATGGATACAGATGACTCTTTGGCTTCCCCACAAATTGTCCCCCAAGCAATGAAAGAGAAATAAAAAGCTTTTCTGTAAACTTCCACATAGTGTACCAAAAAACACGGTGTTTTTCATTTTCTGTTTTTTTTGTTTTCTTCCCCCATCACATGTTCTTTTTAATAATGATTAATGGTGCTTAAGGTTCACGCTAGCGAGAATTTAATAATAATGTCAACAATCGTGCACGCTGTAATATTCCAACTCTCCAAGTGTTGAGGCACTTGGCATTGAAGTCCATAGTCAGATTTTGGGGAGAAACTGTCTAATCATATATTTATAAACATGGTTTTCTTTCGACACTTTGGAGGAGAGACAAAAGCGAGTCTCTTTTTCATCAAAAACTAAATTCTCTTTGCGACAAGGTCATTGCTATTTGTATTTCACAAATGTGTTACGGTTTTCGTATTCCAACAGAAATTAACATCCGCAAGACAATTGCTTTGATATAATATAACCAATTTGGAAGAATGAGTGAATGCTTTCAGTTAGCGACTTGCAGAGTTTGAAAGCGAATGTGAATTGGTATAAAAACATAAACCAATACATTTATGGTGTAGAATTCACACGTTTTGTTAGCATGTACTGACTACGAGTTCATCTGAATAATTTAGAAATGAATATGATTAAAACGTATTTACGCGGAGTTAGCACAACACACTTACGTATAATGTGTTTAATGCATTTTTACATGAGCTGCGAAGTGTGTCTGTAAGTTCTTTTTTTTTATAAATAAAATTAAATTCAACAATCGACACCAAACCGAATTCTCGATGTCAAAAGCAACCATTTACTTAATTATTTCCGCAGCGGAAGAATCATTCACATACACACATAACTTCCGACTGTGGCTAGGCGGAAGAATCATCCACATACACAATATAGCACCCGAAGATGGTTTGGGGGGATGGGTCTATGGACGCGAAAAATCGAAATCACAGTCGTGGGGATGAAAATCGGATGCATTTTTTACAAACTCAAAAGAAGTTATGTCGTTAAGGTTGCTTAAGAGAAATTATTAAAATGAAAGAAAAATGGAAATGTTTTTATTAATTATTTAGCAAAAGTAATAAACATTGAATAAAAAAACAGTGCATGTGCGAGTAATATACGACCGCGAAAGGTTTGTTTTATACGTTGACACATGCAATTCAAGTATCTAGAGGACCACTCGCTTTTCAATTCATAATAAATTTGGGCTTTCCCATTAAGTGTGAATAACAATATTATTCAAATCGCCACCTCGGGAAGATTAGCAGCATTTAATGTTGAAGCTACATATTCTTCATGTTAAAGTCTTTAATCGCAGATCAAAAAAACAAATCTGTCATCACAATCTGTTATCATTTGACTGCATCGCTTCGAATTAACAGTAACTGTCCAGCTATTGGCATCTTCGAAGAAATATCAACCAATGACATATTTCGACAACAGAGTACAACAAACGGTTTCTAAATCTGATGTAACGAAACATTCTCGATTACTTCTTTACCCACCGAGTGAAGAGTGTGCCTCATTACTGAAGTTATTCAAAAAATCGATGTTTATTTTCTCGTGTTTCATCACCCAAGAATCGTATTTACAGCGTTGTGTATGGTCAGCCGGCTTCAATTGTTGCTTAAGTTAAGCTTTATAAGGATTGAAATGAAGATCGAAAATTCGGTTCATCAGCAACCCTTTCACTTACAGTAGCATTATTTTCGGACATGCAAATGGGTCTAACGACATCCATAGCGCTTCCACTCTCTTCACAATCTTAAACCGATTGCTTGCGTAGACGTAATGATGAAACGTTTAGAATAACATTTTTTGTTTTGAATAACTTTTTTTTTTGTAGTAAGTTGTAATAATTTTGGCCAGAACAAACTTCCATTATATACAGAAAACCGGTTCGCTACACGTTAGAAGCACTCACCCAGGAAGTTCTACCCCATGTGACTTACATACATACTCACCAGACTTAGCTCCATCGAATTATCATTTGTTTGTAACGATGGATCACGCACTTGTTGAGCAGCATTTGAATCATGCGAAATTGAAAAAAATGTCTTGATGAATAGTTCGCAGCAAGAGCGGGCGGTTTTTACACGAATGACCGAAAGATGGAAATGAAATGTATCACAAAGGATAAAGCACGAACGGTTTTGAACATGTTAAAAAATCAAAAATTTGAAACTTGTTCACTCCCTGTGGTGGTTTTTTATTATATACCAAAATGATTTGTGCGAAACGAAAAAGAGGAGTCAAATAACGATGCATTTACGAACAATTTTCGCAGTAAATGTGTAATGCAACGTTTCTACATACCCATTCCCAAATCATGATAGTACCAGAACGGACACAATGCAATTACGTATCGAAAGAATTAAAAACATAAGCAAGTAAACAAAAAATAACATTAAACTCTTTGTTGTTAGTGTTTTTTAATGTCTGCCTCTTAGCCCAAAGTAAACAAATTAAATTTCATTCAAATCGGTTTGACATTTATTACATAAGAACTCAAAAATGTTCTAAGATAATTTTTGTCAAAACAATAAAGTCACGTGCGTACATACATATCCGAACGTACGTGACTTCCATTTATATGAACGTTTAACGCAAGTTCAAAATGAATTAAATCAACTTCCCTATACGCCTATGTAGGACTATCTTAATAGCAGTTCCACTTTGAGCAGATTATAATAAACCGCTGGTAATATAAATCATAATAAACCCCCCAATCCAAAATGATCCATTGACTTTTTATTGATATTCGCCGCATTGATTAACATACGAAAAAACATACTAATCAATCACATGAGTAGTAGATTCCATTTCGTGTTTAAACATATGACACTGAGGCAGACTTCTTAATCACTCTTTTGTAACGGGTAACTTTAATTTAAAGCACATATCATATGCTAAAAACAAGTGCTTTGCCTCAATTATTGTTAATGTAGCCGCACCCATAGGCATGAACAATTGTGGCTTGCACCAAAAATCATTTAGTCTCCGTAGCCAGAAATAAATCGTTGATAACCAGTTCAGAATGAAAGTAATCAACATGGCCGCTTAATTAAATTTATAATTGCACCTCAGTGGAAAGTCTTCTTCCAAAGTATTTCACAATTCCCAAGAGTATTGTGGAGACTTCATTTTGTGTCTGTCTGTTCTAATATAGTGTGTCCGCGTTAGGTCTAATCAGCAAAAGCATCGAAATCGAAACCTACTTGTTCTTTCGAAGAAAACTACTCGTAGACATAATCATTAATAGCAGCTGATAAAAACCCAACATTTACAAATCGCACTGTTAAAGTGCCATTTGGGGGAATGAGCTCAGACATTGATATACATTTCGTTAATGAATTTCCGCCTCCAAATTGTAATTGACAAACCCCAAAGCAAATTGCAGATAAAACAAATTCACTGCTGTCATGTTGCCAAATACAAGTGGCACACATACTCTTTTCATGCTACTTACTCTTGCTTCTCGGAGAGAACTTTTGACGTTGATAAATATCGAACAGCATTTAGACTGCGGCCGGATACTTGTTGCACTCTGGCAGCGAATAACTGAAGCGAACTCATCTTTCACTGGGATTAGGCGATTTCACCACAAAAATCTGAACACGAAGTGGGAAGATACTGTGGAAATTTTTGGGAACGAAAAGGTAGGCACCTCACTGGTTGACTGAACCTGAAGAACTATTGCCGGCCTGACTATAGAGAGGGGAGCATACTGTACTGACCTTGTAGCAATTTTTTAGACTTCGCAGTAAAATACATTTAAGAGAACAGCATAATGAAAATATTTTTTCTTCTTTTCTATTATTTGGCAGTGATGAGGCATGCGTACATGATCTGGTCTACGAAATTAAGAGAATGAACAAAAAAGCTTTTGGGGGTTTTGACAGCTTTGCTAATTTGTCGTGTACAGTGAGCACAATCTTAACAATAACAAAAATTGTTTAGTGGTAATGTAGCAACAGGTGATTCGTGTTTGTTTTATTCTCAATAAGGTAAAATGAATCAACTGACCATAATAAAGTAATAAACTCCTTAACAACCGTTAAATTTCTTTACTTAATGCGAGAAAGGTAAGTTCCCATATACATTTGTACCTCAGGAAGTATATAATTGGTGAGTATGCTGCCGTTATTGTTGTTTGGAAGTGTGCACTCACTACAGTGTGGATAAATGGAAGCAAGTGCCAAAATTTGTATATATGCGGAAAACTACGGAAAAGAATAGAAAACATGTTTTCGATATTTTGACTTATAAAATCGAGTTAAAAACGTTTTTTAGACCGTCTTTTGTTTTCATAGCTTGCCACTCAAGTCAGTGGCGAAAAATGGTTGTTATCGAAACGCCTTCTAAATAATTAGTTTTTCGCGATTGCATGAACCCTAAACAATAATAGACATTAGAATTACTACAATAGAAGTAAGAAGAGAAAAAAAAAAGCTTTTACGAAAAAACAACTACTAGTAGAAAGCAGAAAAGGCCTTAGGAAAATAGGAAAATTAAATTAATGTTAACATGGTTCATTGTAAAACATAGCGCTGAAAACCACTTAAATTTTGTTTTTGCAAATTTCTGATCAGTCGTAAGGGCGTAGGCCTAGAACACCTTTCAAGAGATACGAGTAAAAGCTGGCGTAAGTTCGGCATTTTGGACCCGCAGGGGCAGGCATTAGCTGTGAGGAGTGTAGTGCGATATTTGGGTATTATGTTGGACCAGTTTCTGTATGGTAATATTCATGCAGCAACGGGTCTGGCAAAAGCCTGAAAAGCCTTCGCTATGGCAAGTAGGCTGTTTTATAGCAGCCAACTTGATTCCAGAGTGAAGATTATCTGCTACACGGCCCTAATACGGCCAATCATGGTGTATGGTTGTCCGGTGTGGTTCAACTTGAGTCCTTCCCAGATGGAAAGGATGAGGGTGTTCGAAAGGCAATGTCTTCGAGCCTGTGTTAAGATGTACAGAATCCCAGAGTCTGAGTACAAGAAGTTCTATGCTAATGAAATCTTGTACAACGCAGCAAACGTGAATAGGCTGGATAATTTTATTATTAAGCTGATTCGAAGGCACGTTGCACGAGCAATGACTTCAGAAAACGAGCTGATATTCGGAGCTTACTACCCGAACGACGCATATCATGAGAGCGCACGCCGAAGTGGATTCATTCCACCGGAAGCGTTCTTGTATCTGGACCGCATTGGCTTGGTTCAGGATGCGGAGGGATGGCCACTTCTCTACCACGTAGTAAGACGAACGGTGGACAAGCGTCTGCTCTACGAGAGCAATGTACGAAGCGTAAGGCCGGGTGATCTCCGCTTCAGCACATCCATCCCAATTCGCGACATTAAAGATCGGGAAAAGGATAGGCAATTTTATTGGTGGCTAGAGCCACATCTGGTGGCCCAGCTGCCGTCAGCTGAAGGAGAAATTGGTCCCCCTACGGACAACTTACATATAGTATAAGTAAGATTAAGATAAAGTTAGTGTAGTATATATATAGCCCAAAAAAAAAAAAAAACAATAGTGGTAGTTAGGTTAAGTTTGTTTAGTTAGGTTAGATAATAATAATTTAAAAATAATTTAATTAGATTGCTAAGTTTTTCCAGAACATTTTCTTAGTATTAAGTATCACATAATTTAGTTCTTTACTTGAACATACCTACAAAAACAGAGGCTGAAAGGCAATTATAAAAAAAGATTAACTTAGAGTGCTCGCATGGAGCCAGTAAAATAGTTTTAATTAAAATAAAAGTTATTATAGCTAGTTTAAGTATTTTATATCTAGATTTAATGCAAATGAAACTCAAAATAAAAAAATACATTTTAAACTAAAAACTAAAAAACACCTTTCATCCCGTCCCCTTTTCCTTTTCTACTTAAGATGACCGTCCCCTGTTAGGTTAGGGTATTAGGCTTTTTTAATTCTACACCACCCTTTCTTCCTCTTCCCTTCTATCCACATATAGCTTTTTTATTCACGATGTGTAAAGGGTGATGTGCGAGTCAGGGGGGCAAGAACCACCCCGTCCGACGAGCTGAGCCTAGTAACCGCAAGCGTGCTGCCGTCCTACTCCTCCTCATCGAAGCAGCCCCTGTGGTTAACCCACATGCAACAAAATGGCTATTTCGTACACCATGCTTGCTTCTGTTCCCGCAGTTATAATAATAATAATTGAGTGGCACTACAGCCCATAACGGACCAGGGCCTAGCTTCTACAACAACTACTCATGTTGTGCATGCTATTGTTCTTCACGAGTAGAAGGGACCTACAGTTTTTTGCCGATTCCGAACGGCGAGATTTGAGAAGCTTTCCATAGACAGTCCCGCAGTTAAGCCACATTTAAAAATAGCTTTAATAGACAATACAAAAAAATAGGAATGCAAGAGATAGATTGGTTTTCATAAGCAAATATAAACTTCAGTATTAGTTAATACGCAGGTTGGTATGTAAGTAGAGATAAGAAGATAACGTAGGGTATTCACTCAGTCCTATGCAGGACCCTTGTGTTGCCACTCCAGTCCTTGATAGGATGAACGAGTTAGAATTATTCAGACCCGGTGACAAAGTTTAACAAAACGGTGGAAGGGTGTGGTGGAGGTCGTGCAAATCGTTAAGAAAGTAGTTGCCTTGGTATTTAGGCACTGTGCCGGGCATGTTTCTTGTTTCTCTCGTTCATACAGCTTCTGTATTCTGCCATCCGATAGTTACGTGTGAGCGGAAGAAGTGGTATAGAGCGTTAAAGTTCAAAGGGGGATTTATTTCGAAACGTGACCGAAGGCATGGTTGGATTGCAGCGTGTTCGCCGTGGCATAGTGTGTATGTGCCTCAACCCATACGCCAAAGGATTAGGCTCGTTTCCCCGACGGAACACCTCGCATTTTTTCACGATGACATCTCTTTCGAGTTGCTGACAACACTCAAAAAGTACCAATTATCTATGAGAAGTTTCTCAGATCTCGCCGTTCATAGTCGGCAAGAAAGAGTAGGTCCCTTTTACTTGTGAGAGAACAGAAGTAAGCACCACACGAGTAGTGGTTGCATAAGCTAGACTCTTGTCACCTTCTGGGCTGTTGTGCCACTTAATTAATATTATGTACGTGGCTATGCATAGTTTCAGCAAGACCTAGGAGTTCATTTTAAGGGTACAAGTACTTACTTAGACCTAAGTAAATACATAAGTTATTAAAGTTTAACAAAATAAGTTAAAAGGTACAATCTAATTACTCTTTAAACCTCGTCTTCGTTAACACATAAATGTTGTTTACTATATTCTCTTCTGGGATCAATTTTCAATGAAAAATGCCATCAAGGCAACACTGTCTCTTAGCTAGAGTGCTGATGCTTATGACCTCCGTGTGCCAAAAGGTGTATGTAGCTCAGGAACAACTGGGTTGGCTGCAGTGCAGTTGACGGATTTTTCCACTCTGGGCAACATGAGCTCATAGAGTTGGTGGCTTTGCTAAATTCGCCTCCCTCACAGGCGGGACTCTATATCCGAAGTAGCATTTTCCTCTTCGAATACCCCAAAATTTGGAACCGCAGTTTTCTTCAATTTCACAACTGCAGGTTAAAAGCGTCTTGGAAGTCCTTACGCCGTTCTGCATGGTGCATCGCGTATTTGTTTGCAACACAACCGAATCAGTTCTTCCAAGATCTCGGGTATGGCCAACACATCGAAAATTTTGCGGCTTTAAAAAATATAAAAAGGTGATGTGTATCGATTTGAAGCTCGTTGGTCTAGATGTGAAATTTAAGGTACATATATACACGTTCACTGCGGGAATCGAACTGGGGTCTTTGCTCACAAAATTCTATTCATCAACCATAGAAATATATTGAACATTCGTGTTTTGTTGACATTTAAAAGGGTTACACTCAGAATGAAGCAAAACTCACATTTTATAAAATAATAACCGTTTCGCAAAAGAATAACCGGATCTTCCTATCAAAGCTCACTTGTCAAACCATCATAAAATGTGGGAACTTATTAAATATGTGTCATTTTCGCAATTAAGTTCATTAACCGCATTGAATTGATGATAACAAGTATATGGGACAGCAATCTGTTACTATTTCTGTTGTCACTCGATTGTTGATTTATTGCTGCTAGGCTTTGGCATGGCATGGGGATGATGAAATCCTTCAGGGAAGAGCGCTTTTATTGACAAATGATTTGTATTAATATGAGGTACTTACACCTGTCAGTGACTGTCACAGCTGTTGCGAGAGGGGAGGAAATGTAATGAACTGGCCCACTTATGCAGTCGTGTGTCGGATTGTCATAGGATATTCGTATCAAAGGTGGTCTCAGTGAGTTACTTCGTGCTCCACTGTATGATTTAATTATTCCAGGGATTGCCTAATTTTATAGATGCATTAAATCTAAAGTGTTAAGTCACACCTATGATAATTTTGAAATATTCCGATTGCACTTTTGAGGCTCGACATCGTTTGCCTTCATCTCCATTTAGCGGTAGGCGCTTAGTCTTCTTGTTCGACAGCCAACGAATTGACTTTATTAGCATTAGTTTGCATCTGCAAATTCGTCACTTAAAACCTTTTCTTTTTACACTTAATATATTCCAATACAGATTCGGTGGCACAGTTTGCGTCTTCTTTCCGATGTTCTACGTGGTATAGGAATAATTTATTTCGAATCCAAATGTCTACAGATTCGGAAGAGAGGAATTCATTGCCTTGTCTATCAAAAGAGTGCATCCAACGTTTCTTTATAGTCTGAAATAATTACATATGCAGCAGATATGTTTTTTCACGAGGACAGTTGATTTTCTAAATTCCCGTTCATTGCAGTTCTGTCTTGAACTCAGTTAAGATAGATCAGGTGGTTAAGGTACTGCAAAGAAATTTATTTATTATGCAGAAGAGCCGCAATCTGCGTTTCCCAACATTGGGGCAACGTATGTAACACAGGACATCTTCGAATGAAATAGTGCACACAAGGTTCGCCTCCGACTGTAGCGTCAAAAAAAAAAAAAACAAAAAGTAAAAGAGACGCAAGCTGCAAGGGAGTTGTGGACGTCGTGACGGAACAGACATGTGCATTGGCTCACAAATCAAAGGTTCCAAATTAGATTAATGAACTATTCATTTTGAAGATTTTTTTTTAGCAACACCACTTTCGAGTGAGTGCTAACTGTTCATAAAAAGGTTTTCTTTTCTTTTTCTGTGTATAAAAATAATAATTTGTAACATATGTTACTTACTGAAGAAGGAGCGAAAACTTCTTTTTTCCCCTGAAGAGGACTCCATAACCGGTACCTTGTTGAGCATGGGTTGAGTGTGAGCGGTTCTTTAGCCAAATGATAATAGTGTGTAACATATTGGCGGCATTTAATCGTTGCGAAAACCATTACTTCTTTTCAAGATTTCAGACTCACATCTTAATACCTTGACAACATTTTCATCCATCGGAAACTTCGAAGTAATACGAGTAATATTGTCCTCTACCTCCTACCTTTAGATGTGACGGTTTCTTCCCAAGCTTCGAATTCCATCTGCAGCTGTCGCCATTCTATTTCATTGAGCGTTCAGTTACGAAATGAATCTTTTTTTTTTTCACTTTAACTTCATTATATTATTTTCATTATACTTGATCCTACCAACGGACAGATTAATTTTCTTATACATTTACAAGAGTCCTTTATGATCTCGCCGTGTACAAATCTACTGCATCAAATAACTTTACAAGCTCTTCTTCTAAAGCGGAATTTGTCCATGCCGGCAAAATTAGGACTTTTGTCCAACCCGTACCAAACAAGGACAAATTTTCTTCACCCACCTCCTACCGAACCATAACTTTTTATGAAATATCTTAAATAGTGGAAGCTTTTTTATGACCGTCAGTTTGACTTCCGCTGCAACGGATTCGCTGGTCATCTAATGCCATATCTCGTCGAAAAGGGAAACCAATCCTTGCTCAATGTAGGAAAAACCAGGAAACATTTGTCAGAGTCTGGCATCAGGAACTCTTGTCGAATTTTCGGGCTTTGGCTTTCGATAGAATACTCATTCAACTTATTTTGGGGGGGTTCCCGCTCGATATTTACTCAATTATCCATTGCTCCGCCTTGACCACTAAATTTTTTGAATGATACATTATCTTTGACTTCTAATATAATGCACTCCTTTTTTCTTTAGGAATTGTGACAAATTCTGGTTTGCAAAGTCTTGGTCCTTGGTCCTGATGTATTATACTTGAAGATTATTTTTATGATTTTTTTAACGCTTGAAAAAATTTAATCGAATTTTCAAAATGAGAATTTTGAACAAAAAATCAAAAGTGATTGAACTCTCAGTATCGCTCTACGAAGCAGAAGTATTGATTGGTCCGTAAGTTGGTTGGATGATAGATATAGTAGTTTGACCGTATCTCACTTATTTCCTCGTTCAGCGTCACTTAGTCGGTCTTAAAAAATCCGCAAAGACAGCTTTAGTGTTAACTGAAATAGCTTGAAGTTCGAAAAATTAGAAGTCTTCTAAGGTCCTTAGCTTCATCTGACGTAGGTTTGGTTTATTGCAGAGCTAATGGGGAGTATCCTTTTGTTTCTCTTTAACATCACTTCTTCTTCTTCTTCTTCTTGTGGCGCTACAGTCCGGGGTGGACCTGGGCCTCAACCAACATGCCTCTCCAGCTAGCACGATCTCTCGCAAGCTGCCTCCATTTGCGCACTACAAGTTGGTTGAGGACCTTCTTCACGTGTGTGCGCCATCTCAGTCTAGGCCGTCCTCTGTTGCGTTGTCCCAATGGTTCCATGTCCAAACGTGTCCATACGCTCTACATGACTAAGCCATCTCAAGCGTTGTATCAGAAGACACTAGACCAGGCGCATGTCGCTGTATAGCCCATAGAGTTCGTCGTTGAATCTTCTTCTGCAGATGCCATCAACGCAAACAGGACCAAAAATTGCACGCAAGACTTTTCTCTCGAAAAGGCTAGGGGCTTCCTCATCCGCTTTTAATCATCATTGTCCATTATTTATTTAACAATCGGGCAGACGTGTTCGCTCCATATATTGGTTCACCACACAACGGATGTTGTGATGACTATAGAGGGGGTGCCACGAGGAGGCTATATGTCAATTTGACCTGTACACGGACGAGGATATTGTTGGCAGCTCACCATGTTCAGTGCGATCGACAACGTTACCTCGTGTGTACAGGCCCATGCCCCCCTATTTATCATCACAGCCTCAGAAAATAATGTCATCACTCAGATCTTTTCGTGGTACCTACCGCTATTAAATCCAACCTCGAAAAAGTCGTTTTATCGAAATGGAAATTACCGTCGGTTTTTGCTCTGTTTTGCAGGAGGCAATCCTTGCGGTCTTACACGTGGCTACGTAGAGCCGTGGATTAGTTTCAACAGAATTTACCCCACAATTGACTTCTATGTTTGATATTGCCCCAATTGCCGTGTGAGTGTCCGTTAGAATGGTAATAGTAGCTAGCGGCATATCCAACAATGAATTCAATTATTACCACATTTTTTGCCAAAATCTTTAACTGAATGACATCGCTGTGATCAGGTGGTCTAATTAAGCAGTGCAAGTGCTCTTTCCGGTTACAGTATTTGATTCATATCTGAAGGCCGGGATCCTTGATGGGAACGTAATGTTTCCATACCATCCTGTTAGAGAATCGGAAATTAAATGATACGAACGTATGTAGCCTCTTATCGCTTGTTTAATTGTGATATTGTTCGGGGTATTGTATGTACTAAGGATCTAGAATACCTCATGCCTGAGAAATTCCCAATTGCGATGAAAGCCTACCTGAAGATACCTAGTGCAAGAGGGTTAGGAATTACTTCAAGCCGCTCTGTGGGTGTGACGCTGAGTACATCAATGATTCCCTGGCTGCCAGTTCCGTCATTGACAGTTACAGTACTAGAAATATTAAAACTGAAACGATACAAGTTGATTTATGAAATATGATTATTTCCTTTTTAACAGGGACTATTCCTCAGCGACGTCTTAGGCCGCTATTCACTGTAAAATTAGAACATGACTTCCGTGGCGAACATTAGGAAGGTGTAAAAAAGTTTGGAAAATAACAAGAAACATGCTGTTTCTCGAGCACAGTAAGCTCAATTTAACACAATTAAGTAACTAGCTAGTGAAATGGAATCAATTACTAATTTTTCGCAATTAACCCTTTCGATGCCCTATCACCATTCATCAATTAACGGCCCTAATAACCGCAAGCAGCGATCGTATTTAAGGGTGTAAAAATTACTAACAATTAATTTTCGATAATCATTGATTAACACCGACAAGGACATATCAAGGGAACAGAAGCAAAAACTAAGCCGCCGTCAGTTCTACGTGATGGCTTCCGGTATTAACTATATTGTTTCTTGAAAGGGTGATTGCTTTCTTTATGCCCTTAAAAAAACACAAAACGAATTTTTCCACTCATAGATCTGCGGAGACTGCCTCATAGCGTGAAAAAAACGTCACGACTAATCTAAATGTCTTCAAAGTGTACATCGTACACCCTACACACATATGTATCTAGCTTTCCTCACACCTAGTTACATCTTGGTGCTGCTCCCGTCGTGTTTGGAGCATGTGTGCGAGTGTGTGTTAGAATAAAATGAAACTAGGCAATGTATACAATTGGAAATCCTACATGTCGTCAAATGTCTCTGAATCTATTTGAATTATTAAGCGAAACACAAAAACAAAACAAAGGCAAAAAACAACAACCAAACCAATTATTTGAGCTTAATTCCTATGATGGTGATTTTAATGCAGCCATCCCTGGGTGGGTGGGAACGTAAGGATTGTGATTGCGATTGCGATTGTTTTGCTGCCGGCATAGCGCAGGCGATGGTATAAAAAGACATGTGCCGAAGCTTTTCGATATCAATTCGAAAAGATACATTCAACAGGATGTTTTGAGAAGTGTGTTCTGCTAGAAAGTTGTTGAATTGAGAAAGTGAAATTAACAGTGAATTTAAAAATATTTCTGTATAAAAAAATTATACAATTTGTATAAAGTAGTGAATAGATTGCTGTATTATCCTATAAGCATTTTAACGGCAAATAATTAAAATATGTCTCAGGTATGCAACCAAGTGTTGATATTTTGTTTTCTTTTATATTTGCTCTGTCTTGATATAAACAATTTTGAATCTTGCTAGTGCCGGGTGTCAGTGAGTTTTACTAAAATAAATTGAAACTACAAAAAATTAAATTCAATGGATAGCTTGATTTTTGACATTTTAAAATAAGATAACTAAATAATTTATTTTGCTTCGTAAATACGTTACTTTTGAATTGTACCAACAATTCTTCTTAAATTTTGAAATAATGTAATTTTTTTGGCTAAAAAATGTCTGTGTTCGGGGATATTTATTCATATACTTCGACCTAAGGAATTTAAACTATTGAAAAATAAAAATAAAACAAAATTAAAAAAAAACGTATGACTTCCCTTATAACGTATGTGACATTTCTCCAATGTACATCTTTAACGACGTTATTTTTTTCTCTACACTCTATGGCTTCTTGTACAAATTACAGTAAAAGCATGTGCTTTTATAAGGCAAATATTTCTCTTTATGATGAATATAAAGAAATGGTTATGACATCAGACATCATGCATTGAATTAGTCCTTGCATAGTTTTCAAAAACTGGTACAAGCCCGAATGCATTCCAATATTATTTCATTCCAATATTTATTTCACGTAATGATTAGTGTTGTGAATTAACCGTAATTCCGGTGGACTACTATTATTTTATATTTTTTTAATTAAAAACGCTCAGCACATAAAATGAAAAATTTACCAGTTTTTTGAAAAGTGACGAGATATAAGCTTTTAAAGGCAGATAGCATCTACCGCAAGCAAGAATTATTACTGCAATTTAAAATAATTCCGCCACTCGAATGTCTCCTGATTCTATTTTGAATTGAAATCTATCAAATGTCTTGAAAATGTTTAAATTATCTGGTAAAAGATATTTGATAATTTTGGTGAAAAATTTCTGTGATTTCGTGTCATAAATTCAAGTCGACTTCTTTTGCATGCGGAAATCCAATGTCATCTCAAGATGATGCCATATCTGAATTATACAGTGAAAAAAAATCAAAACTTTCCATCTATTTGATAGTTCATCAAAGAAATTTGTAGTCGAACGTTTTCGTGAACAACATTGTCTTCACAAAATCAATTTTCGGAATACACGGAAATGCCTTTTTTTTCTTTTACAGTTTCATTAGACATTGTGCATCACATCTTTTTTTGTTAAACTTTTAAGACAACTAGATGGCTCGAAATTCCTTGTTCATTATCATAGTTGTTCTGTGTTAAGTTTATTCATTTTAACAGGATTTTGTATTGATATGATGCCGTTGAACTTTGAACCATGCATCGAAGTTGTTGATTCAATCTACGCGTGAAGTTCACCGCATTAATCACACTCCACAGATTTATTCGCAAGCTGTTAGATACACCCTGCTTTCGAATGTTATACAAAGTTATTGAATATTTGTAAGAACTTAATCCAGCCAAAAAATTACATATGAACGCGGTAACAAATTTATGAACGGGCGGATTGATGGTGTCACGCTTTGGTATGAGAAAGTTACTTATCATCGGTTCAGTGCATTTGTTTGCAAACCAAAATCCCCATGCATATTCTTATGCATTGATTCCCCTATATTTCAAGTATTCGTCACCACGCGGTGTATAGGAAGAATAGAAGGGGCATGCTGCTCGCATACAAATCTCTGCTTGGCCACAGATAAGATTTGTAGGGAATGCGAGCTTGGTTTATTAAATATTTTTGATTCATGTTTCGAATAAGCCATGGATCCATGTTTTGAAAAGTTTTTAAAACATAGTGACTTTGTGTTGTGTTTTTGTGTATTTTCTACCTAATAATGCTTTATGCCTAAGACCTGAAACATTAATCATGTTTTCTTGTGAGAATTTAAATTACTCAGTCCTATCTTTAGCTTCTTATGAATTTCAGCAAAATATTTTATTCCCTGCAGAGTAAACATTAAGACTATCGTTCTGCGTCAGATAAAAATGATACTCTTCATTTGTATCCACATAGTTAGCCGGGATAAAGCTTTTATTCTTAACCCATAAGAAAGGCTTCCCACGATTAAGATATATGTGAGTAAATAATACAAATAGCGCGAAATGAATTTCTAACGTGATAGATAGGAATAACGAAAAATAAACAAAAGTTCTAACTAAAGCTTCATTACAATTTCTAACGCGTCATAAAGTAGTTGAGACCTTCTATTTTGATGAGCAAAATTTCACCAATAAACACTCCAAATTTTGTATTCAAATTATGTGCGGCCACACCTGTCCAGGATTGACAGTAAAAGCACGTCCTAGTCTCCTGATAACTACTGTGAACAATGATCACATGACTGCTAAATTTATTCGGGCACACAACAAATAGGACAATCCAATAAAGTTGCTAGTTGAAATTCATGAGGGACTTCAATGTACACCATTTGTTGTCCACGGCTGGGAAGACGATTGTGAAAAATTTGAATTTTAAATTATGAACACTCGGGAACAGCGCCGAAAGTGAAATGATACGTGATCCGTTTCACTAAGGAAAGCTGATGACGATTTTTTCATACATATGCCGTTATAATTTGATGATTTTACGACATTTTCACCTAATGACTGCCAATTGACAATGAATCAGTCATATCTTCCTATTTCCTCATCGTAACAATCTGAAGGGAATTTTGAAAACGATCAACGAAGATCATGTGAACGTTAAGGTCTGAGTTGTATTTCTTTTACAAAATGTCTCTAAGGAATAGAACAGCAAGGATCGTATCCGATATTTTTCTCGTGAAAAAAGCAACAGCTTCCTTATTAGTTTTAACTTTTGTTCATGCTCAGTGCCAGTCAAGACACTGATCTTTTGTAGTCCGGCACGTGACTGGGCCTTTCATAGTCAGTTGAGAAATCTGTTTGCTCTGAGTATATCTAGTTTTTTTTATAATGGTTTAAGTGTCGGAAATGTTCTTAGGTTGAGGCCAAAAATTATATTTTCACAAATTAATTTTTCAAAGAGCCCAACCAGCTGACAATTGCATCAAATATTAACCATTTGTGACGTTTCTTGCACGTTTCTTCTTAAAATTGAATTTATACCCACTGACAGAGACCTTATAACACTGTTGAATAAATTAACACACGTACATAATTTATTTAAGCAGTGCGTCTATTCACAATAATCTCCCACTGGGACTTATCGAATTCTACAGACCTTCCACATTTTCCAGTCATTTTTACTAAGAAAAGAAAATATACAGAATAGCTCGTAAATTATTCCTCAGGTTAGCAACCGCATCCAACTACGATTATTTTCTGACGTAAGAAATAAAAATAAATTTCACCCATTTTATTATCTGGTTTTCTTATACCTTCTTGTTCCTACGGACCGAAC
This sequence comes from Eristalinus sepulchralis, assembly GCA_944738645.1. Classification (NCBI taxonomy): domain Eukaryota; kingdom Metazoa; phylum Arthropoda; class Insecta; order Diptera; family Syrphidae; genus Eristalinus; species Eristalinus sepulchralis. The sequence continues at coordinate 28,825,505 of OX122885.1, read as the reverse complement.
ACGATTGAACATGCTTGGGTAACACACGATTGGTGCCCATACAAACGTCCACTTATAAACGACAAATCTATACGCCTGGTTAGCAGTTTAGTGAAGTGCAGAGGACAGTGCGGTCAGACAGTGTGCAAGTAAATTAAAGATGAAATTTGGTGAGAACAATATATTTAAATCGATTGGCTTGGCAGCACTTTTCTGGGTATGTTTATGGTGTTAAATTTAAAATGAAGCATGTTTCTGTTGCTGATAAAACAAGTAATTTTCCGTAAAATTTAATGAAATAGCAACGTCAGCCTGCATAAAAAAACATATAACGTATACAGTATTCAAAGAAATATTCGGTTTTATTGTGAAGTTTACCCCTGTAAACGGGTATTTTTAGACTCCCCATCAAACCGTTTTTACAACTTTAAAAGTTGATTGTGCAGACAGACGAAAGCAACATTCTATTGTGATATGTCTGAACTCCTTCCATTTACAAAAAACATATATGAAACCGTCGAGAATATTATAATATAAAATTAGACCTCATTGGTGAAAGTTGTTTTCGAGCAAAGTGTTGCATATGTAAACGCGCCTAAAATCACACAACGCATGCCACGTAATGCCACGCGGTTTTAGTTTTGTGCTTCACTGTGATCGACGAACACAATCACTGGCCTCGTGTCTCTACTTGGAACTGACCAACCGCAATCCCTTGGGGAACACATTCGCGCTGTTGCCAACGCACACTGTGCCAATTCTGCTAAGTAATGTCTATCTAACATTTCACACAGTCGCAAGCTGTCGTCAACTGATACAGCGCCGCTATAATCATAGTAAGAGAATTCTAAAAGTTCAAGCAGCTGAAAAAAGATCGAATTCAATATAATTTCTAGGTTTGGACTACGTGCATCTAGCCTCATAATGCACGCCGTTCAACCGTCGTTCTCCAAAGCGGGGCCTACGTGAATTTTCCGATATGACTTTCTGTTTGTTCATAATTATTCCAACCTCCAACGCAAAGTCGTCGACCGTTCAATAGACAAATGAAATAAGGGGACTGCTGCTGTGCGGTCTAGTTTGACTGAAACGCTTGACGCACACTTGCGCACCTCGTTAACAGATGGCATGACACAATCTAACGTACCGGTGCGTCATCAACCGGCGCGGATTGCCACATGGACACATGCACCAACTCCGGGGCCGTTCATTGTATACTACCGCACGATCACGTAGCTCAATTCGATCGGCAGCAGTGCCTGGTGACAGCGGCTGCCTGGTAAATGCACTCGTAGAGGCCACTGAGACGAGCCCCCTAAATTCCTTGAATGCCAGTTTACGTGCCGCAATTAGATACCCACTACCACAAGCGTCGAACGTATGGAGTGATCGGGCCCACAGCACTTGTATGCTGCCGATCTCTTGGCTCTCGTATGCAGAGAGAGCGAGATACGGAGAACGAAAGCGTGTGTACGTTTCGGTTTTATGTATGCGAGTCGAATAGATACGAGTTACTGGGTATATCTTTATTTCTGCTGACTTGTATTTTTCTTTTTTCTCTGTAACTATAGTTAGATACTAAGTTTCAGATACGTCATCCAATTCAATGGAAGTTCATTCATGAAATTCATTGAGAAGAAAGCGAAGCCACACGCTAAAAACGTTTGTATGTGCGAATGTGCATACGAGTGCGGATGTGCTATGGGCTAACTGCAAACATTCGCACTCAATTGTGGGGATCGACCGGGACAGCCCATTTATTTCTTAAACGACATCATTGCATAATATTGCAATTGAGGAGCTGGTTGTAAATGAACATAGCTGTTTGTCGGTGAGCAGACAAGTCGTTTTGGAAACTTAAACTGGGAAATGCGTCAAACAGTGTGCTCTGTAATGGCTCTTGGCAAATGACGCATGTACTCTCAATTGAGATGAAAAGAAAGAACAACTTCTGAAAACGTGCTTAGTCACAATGCACTTTAATTCAGAACAAAGAACAACCCAGAATAATTGCATGATTCTATGTGAATACCTGACATGTCGGAAGTCAACCACTTTCATCACCTACCCACTAAATCAAATGAGTGAAGTAGCGCGGTGGGTATGGCAGATAGATACGGTTTTGATTTGACAGTAACACATTATTTTACATGAAAATGTCAGCGTTGAACTGTTTAACTTTTAAGTGAAATGGTGCCAAGTATTTCCGGTCTAGATATGTCAAGGTTTTTTTTTTTGCTTTCTTCTAAGATCAATTAGAATCAAGGATTTGTTTGCTTTTAATTACGTTCAATTGTTCATTAAGTGTAGAGTCGGCGCTGTGGATTCTAAAAGTCTGTGATTAACTGCTATTCTTCGTACATACATAGGTGTAGATTAGAGTTGTAAACTGATACATATTGCCTTCTGGAGAAGATATCAAGATTCAATTTTGATGACCTTGCAACAAGAGCTGGTGTTCCAGACTGAAATTAAAGAATTTACAAAACCACAAAATGGTCTTTACGATATCACCATTTGAGGCGAGAAATTGGATAAACAGATCGGTGCTGTTTGACAAATTGTAGAAATCGTTGTTCAGGCTTCCTCTGTCAAAATCTGATAGTGGAAAAGGGATACTCTTGAAATGGCCAAGATTCTGTTTAACCACTTTTGTGCGCCGGACAGAGCCTCGCCTTTTGTTTCACAAACATGCAAATAGACTGTGTCCGCCCAATTGACTTCTTTGGAATTTTTACGAAAGTGGATGAAGTAGACACCGGCAATTAATCTGCAGTTGTCCACAACTTTTATTCTTCAGTAAGAAACGTCCAGAAATGCCTGTAATAGACTTTAAGAATAATTATTTTAGCTTTTTATTATGTTTTTTCATGGATACCGCTTCTGATACGATCACCAGGTCACCCGAATACCAAACATTGAACAAGATTCTTGCTTGTCATTCAGATAATATGTCCCCTCTATGCTCTATTGTTCACTGTATTGCATCAGCTCCTCAACTGACACTGTTAGAGAAAAAATATCCTAAAAAAATAAGCTAAGCTACAAGAGAAAGCCCGTTGGAATGGATTGAACAACTTCTTTAAAACTGATCTCAATTTTATCTTGATGGTGACGTGAATGTTTCTGCCGAAACGATCACAAATATTATTTTCCTACGTAATCGAAAACAATAAGTCCACAGAGTTATGTAAAAGCGTCAAACCAAAGAGTTGCGTCGTATGACTCAAGCTGTTATTTAAGGCTCTTAGGTTGATTAAGTGAAGATTTCTTATTCATAATGCCAAATCTTCTAAAGAAAGCCGGTTTCAGAGGTTCCTAATTCCTGAAAAACAAAACCGTCAAGTTATGACGCCACTTAATAGCGCTTCGCTGCAATGGGTTCACTGATTAGCTCCAATCGGAGGAAGCAACATAACATTTGATAGATTCTGTCATCGGGCTCTTTGTCGAGAATGCCTGTTTATGGCATTGGTGAATTTCTTTGCTCTATGGATTAGAAATCACTTTTTTAACGATTAACTCGAGTTCTTCGGGTTGGCTGATATTCACAAACTAATGTTGGCATTCCCTTTTTTTTCGACACCTTCTTTATTTGTCTGCTACTTCGTATCCAATTCAATCCTTTGTGGATGACAACACCAGTCAGCTACTCGTATTGTATTGCGCACGTCTCTGCTTCTTAGCCATAGGTTTTAAGCGAGAGCGTATTTCAATTACAGCAAACGAAAAAAGTGTGAAAACAATAGAGTGGAATTTATTGCTTCCAAAACTCAAAGCTGTCATCTCTTAGTTAAGCATTCTCAAAATGTTTGTTTGAAATTTATGTGATTGGCTCATCTTTACAACCATCAACCGATCATGACACATTCACTATTTGATCTGACACTACGTTAACAGACTGAATTAGCAAGTGCTTTATTGACACATCAGACGTAAGTGAATTTTGGATCATGCGAAAATAAACGTATGACCTCAAGGCATTTCCCCGGGTGAATCATTTTAAGCAAATCTAATGTGGAAATTTTATAAAACGGATCCGTTAATTGCTCTACCTCCACCGCGGTTCACGAGCACTGCCTCCTACACTGCACCATGGCCTTTGGATTGGGAAGTATTTAATTTATTTAATAATGAAGCATTTATCCGGACATACCTGTCTCCTTTTATTCAACAAAATGTAGGAGTTCAATTCTAGGAAAGAATGAAAGGCTAAATAAAAATACATCTGCACACTGCACTCGTTCCGAGATTACGCAAAGACAGATTGTTCACTAAGGCATCGCGTTCGTTCAGTGGACCGTGCAAAAACTTGATGCGATCAAGTTTCACGTTCCATAATTGTTTTATATTGATATATATATTCATATATTGTACTGTACGCCTACATATGTACATATGGACTTATCACGGTCTGTCATAAAATCTGGTTTGGGTGTTTCACAGTCTAACTTGGGCATACGACTTAAAAAAAAGTCAACCATTCTTGGCGTATTCTGACTAATCGTAGGTATTTGAAGAATGTTCTTCTTAAATGAGGAATTCTTAAAAAATCGTGCCATTGGTCAGAGTTTTTAATATCATTATACATGTTCATTCAAAATACATTTTGCGATATTTTTAGACCGCACAAATTCAGCGTTACTACATGCATTTGATTGAAAGTTACCCAGGGAGTTGGAAAAATGTAAAAAATTAGCAAGACTAACAAATCTGAAAATATACTTACAGTAGAACTTTCTTATAAATAAGAATGTGTTAGAAATTACAGAAACAGTTCGAGTCTGGTTGCAAGTTCAAGAATGAGGAAAGTCCAAAAGTGGTTTGAAAACACAGCACACGTTAAGAATTCTTAATTATCATCTTTTATGGTGCGTTCCACTCCTGGGTTGTACATGCCATTTTGCTTTCTCTCATAAAATCTTACAATCTGTACATTTTCATCCGTGATAATGATTCGTTAACGCCGCGTTCATCCTTGTCATCCTTATGCGCTGTAAAGTTTTATTTTGCAAAACTTAGGTGCTTCTTTCTATTTGAGCATTGTTCTTCCATTTTGAAGTCGAATACTTTCCAGGCCTAAGTTACATACCATGTTGCCCATTCGTTTGACTAGACTCACGTCGTTGTAGAACCCCCAAAGCCCGTGTGTTCAGTGTCCTCTCTTCTAGCTTATTAATTATGCAAAATTATCCTGATGATGGCTTCATCTAGGCATTTGTTGACATGATCTCAATACTGGGCTATGAATTGCGTACAAGGAAGATATCCAATCATTTCGTAGCCTGTATCCTAAGAGTCCTACTTAAGGAGATATTTTGGAACACTCAACTTAATTAAACAACTGTAGGAAGTGATTTTTCTATAAATCACCAAACTCACAGCGCCACTGCATGACCTTTGCATTGAATCGTTTTCTGATGTAATTTTGGCGTTTCTTCTACAAGCTATCTGGCCCCCTACCACAGTTTTCAAATCATTGTCAATCGACGAACCACCTACATACATATGTTGTGCTCTTGTGCTCTTCATTTCAGTATTTAATCCACTAGTTCAGTCCACTGCAAATTACCATCATACCTCATGTTTGATGAGGTGGGCCCGTGACTGAGAGACATCGCACCGAGCACACAAGTTGGAACTGATTTTCCCAGCACGCTTTCAACGTTTGCCACATGTGCTACAACTGATATGAGAGATATGAGATACATTCATACACACATAGTGGACTTATGCTATATATATTGCTGTTCGTAAAAGGTTACACACACAACACACGTTTTTTCCCTCTTATGCGTTTTGAATGTATTCGTCTACGGAGAAGCTGATGCAATTTGGTCGTCATCAAGTGTCAGTCTCTGATAAACTTACCTTCAGGCCGCGTGATTGGCATTCATTTTTGAAAGGGCTCCCATCCCACCACACGTCAACCATGAACAACGAAAAACCGATACATTCGCACAAAGACACATGCCAAAGGCCATCCACACTTCTTAATTTGAATACGTAAATTTCCTCCGGAAACTACAGGCAACACATCCATTCAAACTGTCCCGTGGATCAATGAGAGTTCGTGGGCGATCTTAGACCGACTGTCTGTGATCAAATTGGCAACAGAAAGCAAAACCATAATCCACTTGTGTTTATATTCAATTCCACAAAGAGGAAAGGCAAAGAAGAACGCGGCGAGCAGGAGAAACTAGAATTTTTCGAAGTATCTATTCGGATGTGTCGTCAATGGACTGCGGGGCGCACGATGGGCGATGACCACTCACCCGAATTGCTTAAAAGCAGTTTTTGGATCACACACACCGTCAATTGAGTCATTTACATAATTTTTTAGCCCCAAAGTATCGGGACTTGTCAACGTACTTGTTACTATGTTGCGCTCGTTCTGTCCCCCGCAGTTCTCGGAATTAATCATCGATATTTTAAAACAGAGAGTGGTGTATCTTAATATTTTGAATTGGATTTGTGCCTGTTGAGTGAGTTCCGAAGGACGGTGAATTTCGGTTTGGTACGGAGCGGACGCACTCCTCTGCTGCAGTGAGTTCTTGGAAAGTCTCCATTTCTCTAGAAAATAGTGAAGAAAGAGAGGTAGAGCGATGAGTAAATGAGGAAGCGGCATGGGTACATTATGTATCCGTATCTATTCATGCCATTGACTCTGTAATGGAGTGCCGTAGGGGCATAGCAACAGACAACAGCAACTGAGGAGAAAATGCGACAAGCTGTGCCACAGAAGAGAAAGCCGGGGGACAGTGACGGCGGTCGTCACATGGTGATAGTTCTGACCACGTGGTGGTTGTTGCAACTTCTAGGGAACCACATGATTTTCCTCTTTTTTTTGTCTTCTGCTTTATATGTGGCGACTCAATAATGTCAATCAACTTGAACCGGCTCACTACGACGAGGCCTTTCCGGGAATCGCGCATACCTGCAATCAAGGTTATCCGGGCATGGGCTGACCCTTCTGCCGTGGACTTCTGCCGTGGAAGTTTCGAAAAAGTTGAAATAAAAAAAAAGATCAGGATTTCCCAGCGGTTATGGGCATGACGGGAACGTGGATAATAAACAATTCGTTCCGTTTTACCGGCAATTCTCTTCATGGTGTTCGTGTTTTTTCCCCTTAGTCATCCGTTCGTCGAGCCGCCTCGAAGGCAGGAAGGAATCCCAACCGCTGATGTTGGCATAACTTCTCAAGAAATCATCATCATCGCCACACTGGCCATGACCATTCATGACGAGCGCATGCATTCTTTCACGTATGCAACAAAATCCAGATCCAGAAATGAATGGACAAATAATGAATGAGATAAGATTTAAACGATTCCGACTGCGATGATGACACGAAGTTAATTAGCTAACAAATGTTGATATTTTTTTTCAGGTCCACGGCACGTCTCTTTGGCAATGCGAATGAGTCACAGTGAGATTTTTGAATTTTTGCCCGCTTAAATTTTTTTCTTGTCCCTGCATCTGGTTTGTGAAGGTAATCAAACTCATTTAAGACGGTATCTATGTGCATTTACGTATACATGTATGTAGATAGATGTGAGGCATGTGCAAAAGTCCACAGAAGATTGATGGCTTAAAAAGATTTATGAAGTGTAGAGCATCGTAAAGCAGATGGAATCGTGGTTGCGGTCAAGTGTGAATCTAATTTCAGGTGAATTGTATTGCCAAATCGAAATTCTAAATGAAGGAAAAAAAACTTTCTACTTTCTTTGCGAAATGAGAAGTTGGTCATTATCAGAACCACTATTGCATTTTCATTCTCCTTAGCTCCGACTTCAAGACACATAAGTATTTTAGAAACTAATCTGACATCTGTAATGGGGTCGATGGAGAAATTAAAATCTGCAGCAAAAGTTTCAAGCAATAGTGTGTTTCAAACCACAACTACCGTGATAAGTCTCACTCGTCTAGAGTTTCTTGAACCACATCCATGTCCGACACACATATAACATTAATTTCCTAACCACATATCGCACAATCAATAGCGAACTTCTTGGCGCGCAAGTACCATTTTCAGCATTTTAAGTGGTTCCTGTGACGCAACTCATATTTGAATATAAATTAGGCAACATCGAGAGCGCCATTTAATTAAGTGAGATGCCGTTACGTAGTCCACAGGCCACATGGCGTGATGTTTTGAGGTTAGCTGATGTCTTGACTTAAATTACGCGTTCCTTTCTCAGAAAATTACTTCTGCTGGTCGATCTACGACACTCGTAGGGCAATTCAAATGTCAGTCGTAAATCAGGCGAAATGAAGAAAAAAATGTATGTTCAAATATTTTGATTAGATCAGATGTCAATTGGCACACACTGAGGTAGCTGTATTTTTCAGTGGCTTTCAATGAGCTTGAGAACATTTCCGCACATTTCTTTTGCATAAGGAATCGAATGTGCAAAGATCTTGGTGCCGCCGCAACAGATGGCCATTTATAGAAACTCAAAACAATTATTTAAATTTGACTTCCACTCATATGTGATAAATATGAGAAGAACTAAGATTTTTTTTCATATTCCTTCCATAGTCAGAATACACTGGTATTTCAGTTTGCTGCGGATAATGTGGGCGGCGGCGGCAGTGGCGACGGCAAATAGATGTACATAGAATAGGGAAGGACAGGAAATCGATCAGATAGTCGTCGTACTGCGATGATGAGTTTTTAATTGATTCTCCAATTCGGTTGCTATCTAAATTTCATTGGTGTGGTTGGTGACGATGTCACTGGGAATAAATTGATTTGGCCTTTCTTTAGTGTGGTGACGAGATAACCTTGAGATGAAATTGCATTTCTTTTATTTTTCTTTATTGTTCCTTCATTTATTAGACCTTGTGAATGTGGCAGCGGAAGATGAGGAGTTCGATAAATATGGATTCAATTATATTATATAAGAATAATTGGATTGCTCTCTTGACGTCATGTGATGCCATGCATACTGATTCATAATAAGTAGGCTTTGACGAATTCTATGATTGGAGTGTAGAGGTGTGAGCAAATCATGAATAGATTTAATTCTCCATCTTGTAAATTTTCTGATGAGGGATTTTTTTATTAACTTGGCATCATTGTTGCCGAGAGGGGAAATTGTGAAAAATTATCCGGACACCATTAACTGTAAAGTTCTGGCCAGAATAGTATTTAAAGAGGTACGCATCAGTTTTACCACAAACCCATAAGGCACGCCAAAGTGTTAGGTTTTGTGGATGTAACGGTGTCTCAAAATACACAGGGGGGGTATCATCACTCCAAACATGGCCGTTTTGTTTATTAACGTATCCATTCACCAAAAGTGAGCTAATTTTAATTTTTTTCAAGATTTTGAAAAGTCTTGAAAATTGCATAGGCTTTCATTTAGTATATGTACAATTACCGAAACCATTAAAAGGACATAATCAGACCGAGCACGGTATCATTACTGCTTACCTTTACATCTCCTTAAGTAACAACAAATCCCAATAACAGTAAAATCTATGAATGCTACAATCTTTTATCGGGGTTTGTTTCCTTTTGAATTCATTCTTATTTCGCCACACGAACTGATTGCAAAGGAAAGTTTTGCGATAAATTCGTTTAGTATTGAAATTATTTTAGGAATGAAAAGAATGAATTTTTTTTCCTGAAAACTTTTGTATTTTTTTCTGTATTAAAAATAAATTATTTGATGTGTCAACCACCTGTGTGGTCATTCTTCGAAAGCATGCCAATTTGGCAGCCAGCCAGTGCAGTCGTTCATTTTTGGCAATGAAAGCATCAGATTTTTAAATCGTCAGTATCGCCACCCGACCAACTGGATTGGAAGGTTTCGCATACAAAATTAATAAATTTAAATCGTTCGTGGTTTTGGTATTATGCACGAAATTAAAACTAATTATCATAATTTTGTAAGAAGATTAACGCTACAACCTTGTTTGCTTAGTTTTAGCCAGCTGGGATTTTATTTTTCGAGTAAGTATTAGACATGTGTAGAGGAAATGCAAAACAGCCCAATTTAGCTCCATTTTTGCGCGATGCTTTATCGAGTTCTATGTGAACTGGTTATATAAAGGATTTTTCGAGCACGTCGAACTATATATTCTTATCTGAGGCTGCGTTCTAAAAATGCGGGAACGTCCATTCTTCGACAGTCCCAAGTGGAATTTTAAACTCTATGGTAAAGTTTGGAATTGGTAGACCCAATTTCGTCAATTTTACTGCTGTCCAAAAGGTCGCACTATGCATTTGGTATATGATTTTTATATTTTAACAGTCATAGCGTAGTGTGTAAGTGTATCGACTCACACTTCAAAATTCTAAGACCTTCGATATCAGGGTAGTACCACCTCTTCGGGGTTTCTGACAATGCTGTTTGCAAGCTAGGCTCGACACGAAATGTTGCCGAACATAAAAGTGCAAAGAAGAAGAAGATCTATAAAAAAGAATCAATGTTCTGGGGTAGGCTGGAACGGAATTTCCAGAATCCTGGACAATTTCAAAGGGAGAGATAGTCTTTTGGAGAGAAAAGTTCTGTGTTAAATCTTTGACCCTGTTTGCGCTCATGGTTTTTGGAGATGAAGATTCAACGGTTGGTCTGTTAGTAGGTGAACGGGTGCACCCCAGATATAAAGAAGAAGAAGAAGATTTACAATATGTACAGGTATTTAAAACTCTTTGAGAAATATAAAGTACATCTTTGGACTATCACAGGGTGTCCAAATTTGAAAATCGCCTCAGACGCTGCCATTTTATCTTGGGAAATACCTTATATGATTTCCGTTTTATCTGTGTAAGAAGTAACATTCTCTAACACCTGTACTCTAAGTTAAAGCACAGGAAAGAATGTAGTCTACCGCAAGTTTCTGAAATATGGATAACACTCACCATGAGTGTTATGATTGCAAACGGGTCGATATTTAAATTCGACATTGCCGTTCGTATCGCTCTCAATTCGAAATCGCACTGTAAAACGCTCTATAGTGCGTCCAATCTTTAGATTTTTATCACATGGGTAATCAACTTTGCAAACTGAAAGTCTGAAATCGGAATTTTCAATTGTCACTGTTATCAATTTATTAAATCGATTTAGTCACATTTTTGAAATATTTTTGCTGCGTACGACTTTAAAGAACGTAGATAAGACAATATTTCTACGGAATTTCGAGCACCTGCTGTGACATGAGTGATCAGTGATTTCATACTTTTCTCGTTACTCACACCGGAAAAAAGCAAAAATTGTTCAGCAGAGTCGCTGAAAAGGCACATATTATATCTATTGGCCATTTAGAATGTGCGTGCAGAAATTAAATTTATATCTTCGATTTTTAAAGAATTCCATGATTAAGAATCAATTCGAACTATTAAGTATAAAAGATTTAAATCAAAGGAAACTGTAATTTATTATTGGAAATGTTTGTCAGCCAATTAATATCGCAAAACGGCGCAAAAGTGTTCCTTTCGTAATCAGAATTTAAATGACAGCAATCAAAAAGGGAACCGACTAGCGCAACCACAGGCGAGTGCAATGGTTACGTATAAATATGTATTTTTAATTTTAAAGATTGCATTGTGTTGCACACTAAAATTTTGCAATATGCGTTCGGGCAAAGACTTTATCATTGCCGCTAGACGCTAATGCGAATTCGTGTCACAGCGAAATTTCGGTGTTAAGTTGATGCGATTAGTTGCCTATTTGGATTTGAGTGAGGTCATAGGGTGCACTTTTTCTAGTTTTCATGTTAACATGTTAACACCAAAGCAGTTGAACAATATGAAAATAACTCACTCTTCACATGCATCATACATTTTTATAAGGAATTCTAAAATTTTGAAAGAAATTTCGAGGGCATGTGAATATTTAAAACCACTCACTTCTTTTTTGATGTAGTCAAGCTACAAAATGATTCAAGTTGAGATCTACCAGACGTGATCGTGGCCAGAGTAAAAATCAACTCGAAGGTTGACACAAAAGAGGTGATTATGGTGAGGTGAAAATAATTTTTGGTTGATAACTTTGTAAGGCCACCATTGACCAGCAAAATGAGCTTTGCAATTTACAAGTGTTTCCAACAGCAACGAAATTCGATCACTTCTTCCATTGCTCGGCTATGTACATTTAAAAAAGTTCTCACAACCAATCACCGCCTGAGTACCCAGATCCATGTACACAAAACAACACCCAAGTATGAACATAAACATACTCGTCTTCATATGTATGCACCAGGGGTCAAGATTCCATCTCACAACGACCGCCCATAACCAATTTCACTGGGTACTAATGCTTGCGAATTAAATAGATTAAACGATTCATGCCGAACGAATTAATTTAATTGATTACGCATATAAATCTAATCGTTATCGTCAATTGAACCGAACAAACCTCCGCCATGTATACCTCCCCTCACTCAGTGTGCCACAAGGCAATGAGAGGAAATAAAAATCCAACAGAGCTAGCAGGTTTTGCGTTGATAATCTCCTCTTATGAACTTGCAAAATTTTTGCCGCAGTCAAACCGTCTACGTGGTCCGCGGCCGGTGCCTTCATACAAGGCAACCGGCATGCGGCACACAATTGCATAGGAAACCGCCAAAGCGATGACGACGACGGAAGGGACAGGTAGTTGGTAGTTTCCATTGTGCTCTGGATTGAGTCACTGTGAGAGGGCCGGCGGGTTAGGTTGTGTGATGCACTTTATAACGTCCTTCAGAGTGTGTGTCGTGGAGAATAAATTGCCAACTTGTTCATTCCAGATTTCCGACAGATCGTTTAAGATCTTACGATAATCGTGATCACAGCAATTACATTGGTAGGGGTGTGCGAAAGTCTATCGTTTAACAGTGGGAAATGGAAGTTTTGTAACAGTTAGCATAATTCATTTTGCTTGACTTTTGCACATGGGTAATTCCATCTCAAGGTTTTGCTTGCAATTACTGAAATGTATTGCATCATTTCAACGTTATTGAAGATTTAGCAAAAATGTTTCTCCCTCAGTTACAAATCATGACGAGACGTGACTTTGTTTGTGATTTTGAGGAATCCAAATGAAATTAATTCACATTCAGTGGGACAGGTCAAGGGAATCCAATGGAGATCAAGGAAAATTTAACCAAGCCACAGGCAGAATTTATGGTTCAACGCACTATTGGAATTGCATCATAACTTCTGCGTCTGTTCTTTTTTCACAATTTACGGGCAGCACGTTTTCCTGAGAAAAACCCTTGTGATGTGACACTCTTTTTAGAACACATTCTGCGAAGACGAAATGAAGCGCAGAAAAAAGAACATATACGCCGTTTGTTTAAGATGATAACAAACTCTTTCGCATGTCTATCGGCGTATTGCATCATTCGACTTCTTATCGATTATATACGCATGGTTACATGTGCCATACAATGTGTACATATAGAGGAATACGTGGAAAGCCGTATGCATTAGTGTATGTAGGTACATACCCAAACATTTTAAACAGATCACACACACCTTACTTGTGAATGGTTTATCTACCTGGTATTGATATACTTATGAGCGGCACTGTATCAATAGCTTAGTTGCTACGAAGGGAATGATTTATGAAATGAAAACCCACAGCTAATAATTAACTTCAAGGAGTACCGGGTCTCCGACACTTGCCGACACGTTCCGTTTGAGAAAATGGAAAGGTTTGAAATTCGTCTTACTCGATGCCACAAGAAATGGTATATGAAATTACAATTGGGTTGTGTATTTGACAGGTGACATGTATTCTGCAAAAGGTTTTGTAAAAAAAAAAGATTTATGTAAAATTCTTTTGTGAAAATAAAACGCAGCATAATTAGAAAAAGATCTGACAATGATAATGACCAATTTATGCTATTGCAAGTCCTACATTTGCATTTGAAGTTTTCAAAAAGGCCAGTTTTAACCATGTTTTCGTCACTCTGGGCGGAATCTCACTGTTGGTATTCATTGCGTCCAGAGTTCGGGGATTATTCGCTTAAACACGTTCGTTTGCTCTTGATCTGACAGGCAATTGATGGCACCAAAATTCGAAATTACGCGACCAAGAATTGGTCGTATTGTGTAAGCCACACACAATCCGTCCCCCATTTTCATTTGACCATATCGCTCCGAATTGACTGCAACTGTCGGGCCTATTGGCACCTTTCAAAGGATACACCACGTAAATGACACTTTTCGACCATAGAGCTCATCAAACAGTTACTCTGTCTACATGCAACAGCACCTCTTCACTCACTTGTTGGTCTTTGAGTCCTTTATGCGACAATTTTGATTGTTCACATACCCACCGAGTGAGAAATATGCTTCATCACTGAAAAAATTGTTGTGCGAAAAATCGATGTTTGTTGGCTGTTGTTTCAACCGCGTTATGATTGGTTATTAGGTTTCAATTGTTGCATAAACTGAACCTTATAACTATAGGGATTCAAACCCAAATTCAAAATAAATCATAAATAGCGTTACCACACTTTCAATTGCTGCGTAAGCCGGGCAATCGATAAATTCGCATCATCAGTAACACTTACAGCAGCAATAATCGAATAATCACCTTACGACATTAGTAAACCTTCACTCTCTTCTAATTCCTTCACAAGTTTAAAGAGTGCTTGCGTGGTCAGTGAATTATGAGAATCATTATTATCACGTAATGTCCGAAAAGTAGCTAAGTTTTAATCACCATATTTGAAGTAAGTTTTAGTAATATTTAAGCGTTGTTCGATTGTAAAGCAATCCACTAACGTAAATGGCAAGCATCCACCTATTTTACTGACACTTTAAATGATAGCTGAATTTGGCAGGTAACAATTGCTAGAGGCGCCAACTTGAAACCACAAAATGAATAATCCATGTGTGAAAATGTGTTGCAAATAATTTAAGCTTTCATTTAAGTCTGTAATCATAATTTTTAAGGCAAGAACCAGTGGACACTGGGCACTTATCTATAATTTACGGCAGCGGAAATAAATGTTAAAATATCGATTGTAGTTAAGGTAAGATTAGAGTGGTTGGTTACCAACGAAGATCCACATTTACATATGTGCATATGCCACATTTGGACCCATTGCGACATCGTGTGGATATTCACTCGTAAGTAACATTTCCTTCTCTGGAAACGAAACTTTCAATAGGTAGGATATTCGATAATAAAAATTGAGTGGCACTACAGCCTACAATTGATCAAGGCCTAGCTTCTACAACAACTACTCGTGTTCTGCGGACTACTGCTCTCTCACGAGTAGAAATGCCTACAGTTTTTTTGCCGACTCTGAACGGCGTGATTTAAGAAGCTTTTCATAGACAATTAGTACTCTTTGAGTATTGTCAGCAACTTGAAAGAGGTGGTGCCGTGAAAAAAAGGCGATGTGTTCTATTCGGGAATCGAACCTAGATCTATGGCGCGTGGGTCGACTCACTTACCCACTACGCCACGGCGACGACAGGGAATATTAGACCCCCTTCATTTATATTACCGTGCAAATGACAAATGTTTGACTCAAGTTTTGGCTTTTATTGAATAAAAATTCATAAGCTTAGTTTTAGGATTTTTAGCCTCATTTAGAGATCAATTTGTCAGAATATTTTTTAAAACAAATTAAAATTTTGAATGTCTCAATTATTTATGATTATCTTAAGCATCCTGGCGGCTTTGTCCATAAACTTCAATTATCTTATTTGAGGTTTCCGTGCTGAAATTTGGATTGTGAATGCTGTATGCAATGTAGTATCAAAAGAAATCATTCAGCTAATGATCGCAATAGAACTAATGCGTGAATCTTCTCATGGTGGAGAAATTTTCCATTTGATCGTGTACTTTTCCATTTGAACGCTCTATTCAACTGTAGTATCTGAAGTTTAAAACATAGTATGTATGTCAGTGAGTACACCACGATCACTTAAATGTTTTGCGGGCAGCAACAACGGAATTTTCTGATGGATGGCTTGAAAAACTGTTCAACAATACATGCATGTACATACATTTGTAATTCAAGGTTCTTTCACTCCGTAGCGTTGACAACACTTTGAATAAAGACAGAACATACAATGGTTCTCTTGATTCGAAAAATAATGAGCAGTGTGAGGATTCACTTGCGAGTTCATAGAGATATGCACGTCCCCTACACTTCTGCCATCCTCGTGTCTGTTGATAATTGCACCGGCAGCACCATGGCCGGCCCTAGTGTCAGTAGTCACGTTTCTTCCGATCAGTACTTCTTGTTGCCACATTGATTTCCTTCGCTGCTGTAATTGTATCTGAGGCTAATTTAGACACTTTAACTGCACCATCCTATGGACTGTCCTAAAAATACAGATTAACACAGCAAACCAGAAAGATAGGGCACACATTGGGAAACTGACTTAGGTGTACCCATTCATTTTATTTCCATTCAACTACACACGTGCACGTATATACGTTTAGGTGTTTGAATCTACGTGCCGTATGCTTGTTATGTGCGTCTGTATGTAGGAGAGCTGCTGTACGGTACACACAGTATGTTGTGTGTTCGAATATATTTGTTGGATTGTTTTGTTTGATTGCTTGCTTGTTCGTCGCTGCTGCTGGCTACTCTCTGGTTTGGCGTTGCTTGAGTTTTTTTTTCACACTACCGCGCTACCGACCGCTTCCACGTCTGATACTGACACAACCAAATGCGATAGAGTTCCGAACAGCGCACATATAAATTGATCGCGCCGTGTGAATTCACAATCAGTTCTGTTACAGTTTTTGGCTGTTAAACATAACTTTTTGCTTCGCTCCGAGAATCCATATCGTATCGTCGTTGTTGATCGTGTGTCAGTCTCGTGGCAATCAACCATTACTCAATTCGGTTTGTGATAAACGCGTGCCAGCGACATACAAAAAAGGAATTACTAAACCGCTTCTGTTCCCACAGAAAAGTGAATCATAAAAAAATTAATCCTACTAAAACTTGATCACAATTGATAAGTGATCTCGTCATTAACTGCTTTTGGTATTAAAGTTCGAAACATTTGCTGCATCAATTCTGTAAATCAAAGTGTTGTCAATCAGTATTCTATTGAAACAAAATAAGTATATCAAAATTTGTGATTTAAAATAATAGAAAACTCTTCAGACCCTCAACCACAGCGAATGTGCAATCTTTCCGTTCCATCCTTCCGCGCGAGTGCAATCGATTTGAAATTTTTGAAGTTTGTTATAAAGAAAATCTAAGCAAAATTCCTCCTCTTCAAAGAAAGACTATTCTAATTTCCACCACGGAATTATTTAAAGGACTTATGTCAAATTTAAGTGATTTAGTCCTGAATTTAAATCGCAACAATATATACGCTCGGACAATAAATTTACATACGAACAATTCGTTCATAACATAACAGTTAATTAATTTTAAAAGATACCTTTTCTTAACAAAAAAAAAAGAAAACCACAAAAGCAAAAAAAGTCAAGCCCAGAGATACTTCAAATTCACACGAGAGATTTTTGTGAATAATTTTTTTGACACAAAGAGAAAACCTCGAATTTTTAAAAAATTCTCGCTCTACTGCAGAAACGAAAAAGGAAAAAAATGATACTGGTAAGTGTTTATATTTGGTTTTGAATGAGGGGGTAGTTTTTAGCGCCCTTAGATAGAGGTGCTTTTCCGTTGCGCCAGCGATTACAGGTAACGAAAATGACGACACTGGGGAAAAAATCGTCTGATGCAATGTCTGCTTTCTATTTGCTGAGATATGTAGCGAGTGTCTTCGGTGTGTGGTTTTACGGTATGACCGTGGGAAATCCATTGTCTAGCTAAGATGAGTCTGTCTAGATTCTTATGACACAGTTTTAGAGCGTTTCAAATTATCCTAGACAGAATGTATTGTTTTTTTTTTTGTTTATTTGGATGCGGAACCATCGGAAGTGTGTTTCTTATTTGAGAGATGTGTTCTTTTAAGATTAACTGGTACTAACAGGTGATAGTGAGAAAAAAATGTTCTAATGACTCTAAATATCAAATTGAATGAGCACGTTTTAGCGTTTGATTTCAAATTTCTTCTGTCAATTTACTGCCTATAAGATGATATGAATCATTTGTGTCCCCCATTCAGTCAACTCAGTTCGAAGATTACGTGTTCGTTCGCTTGTTCGTTTTTGAACCGTAACTTCAATTACCTTGTGCGGAACAAAACATGAAAATAACGGTTGCAATTTTGAAAAAAACGGCCTATTATTTATCGTCGGAAATGCAGGAATTTGCAAATCTTCTCGAACATGAATACATATTATACTTTTATGAAAAATTTGAATGATTTTTTTTTGTTAAAAATTTTGACTTTAAATTATAAGGGTACGTGTACAACTTGGCACTCGAAATTGATTAAACTTTCCAAATCCGATGAACAACTTTCCCCTTCTATGACGAAAGCAATGTTTGTTCCTAGAAAGAAAAAAAAAAAAACATTGACATCACTGGAGGACCATGTAAGAAAAAAAACCCAATGACTAATACTTAGTCGGAAATATTTAACGGAAATCATTGAATTCCAAGTACTTTAAATAATTTTGTAATTTTCTGCCTTCAGTTCATCAGATTCGTTTTTAATCAATTAAATACGATTTTTTTCCACCATTTTGTCGTATGAGATGGACTGCCGGACTTATCACAAAACTATATAAGCAAGGTTAATTTAGATCAGTCGCTGATCAGTTGTCCATTGAGTAACATCCGCTAAATAAGTTTGATTGAAAAGAACACACACTTATTTCGCGAATTAAAATTGATTTTGTTTGATTTGATTTGTAACGTGATTTCTAAAAGGATTTCTGGGCAACAAATGTTGGTGGGTGTTTTTCGAAGTTGGTTCGATTTTGCATTGTGATTTCAATCCTTAGCGGTATCCAATGAAAATCTTACATATTTCTCGATAATTTTCGGTTTGATAAAGTCCAGTGTCAATTTATTACCATTTTGAAAATTCGCAAAATTCCTAACGCATTTCAGTAAATCCTTAAAGGGATCCGATCGTCAATCATTCATACAAACCGACAAGTTTCTTTAAATAGCTAGAACGCGTTTACATATTTTAAATGCCCTCACATCACAGAACCAATCCAGAATCTCATTAGAACGTCATGAAACGCGCGATTATTGGTCATATAGGACTCGCAAAGAAGTATGTATCTGATTTATAAATAAAAAAACCGCCTCGCCACAACGTTGTGCGGTGATCTTCGACATTTAATTTATGGCTTGATTATACGTGACACATCTCGTTCGATCAGTTCCATTGCATATGAATTGCAAAATTTCACGATAAGGCCTATCGCAAATCTTTGTGACACGCCTCCCTTTTTTCTCTTCACCTACGGTGACCACCTATTATGAGGATGAAATGGAACACATACACACGCAGAGATTTAGACAATTTACGTCACCACATCCGTCAAGTCGGCTGCGAGGCGATAATTATGCTATCACTCGCATCATTAAATTAATAATTAAGTGCGGCTCGACCAGCACTGGTGGACCGTTTGTGACGCTTGACGAGTGGTTCGTTGACCTAGATTTTATTTTAACGGCCATCTTTATGGCACCATTAATGTTGTAATAAAATTAAACGTTTTTTTCTATATTGTTCTTATATTTATAGAAAATGAATTCACCCGTATTAATAATAGCGCTGCTAATATTTGGGGCCTTAGATGCCCAGTGTCGAGCTATTGATGAGCTAGATGATAATTCAATCGAGGAGAACAAATCGCGGAACAATAATCCTTTCGAGGAGGGTTTTAGGAAAGTGAACATGCCGCCATCTGAACTCGTGCAATCACTCAAGACGCCACTTGAAATTGTGTGCGAAATCGGTGGCACACCAACTCCAACTATCGAATGGGTTATAGGTCAACGCCCGTTGCCCGAGGTAAGTCTAAATAAACGAAACCAATCATGCCTTGAAACCAATCTGATCCACATTTTACATTTCAGGTGGACAGGTATGAATCGAATTCACTGAGTGACACAAGTCCAACTGCGATTGTGAACGTGCGATCGGTGTACGTTCTAGATCATTTGCTCACTGCGCCTAAGGTGTTCACATGCGTTGGACGATCGGGCTCGAAATTCGTGTACGGTTCCACAACTGTATACCCACCTACCGAATCAAAGGAATTGATTCAATACGGAAACAAAATTCTTGGCCAGCCAAGAAAACCAATCATCACCCTTAATCACATAACACACATCGACCTCATGGGATCGAACATTGTGCTACCGTGCAAAGCCCATGGAAAACCACGTCCCGAGATTTCCTGGATGAGCAAAGACGGTCTCATCACGGATCAGAGCCATCGATACAAGGTTCTTGAGACAGGCGAGCTCCTAATCTCCGACCTCAAGTGGGAGGACATGGGCACATTTGTGTGCATGGCACGGAACTCCGTTGGCAAGGCCATGGCCGAGACATTCGTGTATCCCTTACTTGTAAGTTAAATCAATGCACAGTAGCAATAAATACATTTTTTATAACAATTCATTTCTTTTTCTTATTGCAGAGAGAATAAACAAACCCGGACCAAATTCCCCCTTCACCCCAGTCAATGAGAGCTAAACTAAATTTAGACGTCATATTAGATAAATTTAAAATTACAATATTTATAACCGAGGATCAGATTTTTTTTTCTCCGGAATCTATGGCAGCTAGTCTAAGAGAACACCTATCCCATCTACAACTATATTCTATACGCATATATTGATTCCATTTTGTTGTCTGTGTGCAGTAGTTGTAAAATAATTTAATTCTTTTGAAATTCGCTTGGCCAGGAATCTCAAGATCAAGAGCCTCTATCGAATTATACTTGTTTTTCTTTTGTATTTTCTAGTATTTAAGTTCGTTTGTGCTTGTATTTGTTTAATTTTAAGCCAGTCTGTTAACTATGTACATCGGCCACAAG
This sequence comes from Eristalinus sepulchralis, assembly GCA_944738645.1. Classification (NCBI taxonomy): domain Eukaryota; kingdom Metazoa; phylum Arthropoda; class Insecta; order Diptera; family Syrphidae; genus Eristalinus; species Eristalinus sepulchralis. The sequence continues at coordinate 28,804,632 of OX122885.1, read as the reverse complement.
CTACTTAATATCTCCATAAGACTATCTGTTATTTACAACTATGCATTTTTCTTATCATTATTATATTTTCTTTATTTATTAAACCTCCACTCGAATACTTTCCAGCCACATGAAATAGACAAAATTCATTTTTCTTCGATGCGCTGTACACATGAATCACACAAGTAAATTTCCTTTCTAAGTTATTCGCAATTTTTGTTTAGTTTAAGTTTTGAAAATATTTTTTTTTGAAGAATTTACTGCGTTTTTTTTTTGTAGAAAATCCTTTTTTTATGAACTGATTAATTTTAGTAATGATGAAGAAAATTTGTAACAAACAATTTACAAAACAAAAAGAAAAAAAAAACAATGTCTACGTGTTAATAAAAATTGAATTATAGTATTTGAAAAAAAAAAAGTGTTTTTTTATTCTGGTGGAAGTTCAAAAATGGTTATCCCCTGCAGTCGCGGTAATGTATTGTAATTTTTATTTAAGCAAAAATCAGTGGATAATTTAGCCTTTGCGATGGTAAGTCGAATTGTCTCCTTCACACAATAGTAGCTCTTCGTACCATGTCGTCTCAGTGCGACCAAACGCAGATCATTATCTGATTGCTTTGATTCATGGCTTTGCCGTATCTGTTGCTCCCAAAGCTAATATGAACAATCGCCATTTCGTTGATCTCATGAAAAAACTTCGCTTTCAAATTAATGAACCGATGTTTTTGAAGAGCGTTGCAGTGAATTGAATTTTGAATTTAAATGCATTTTTATTTTTCATTCATTATTACTTATATGCTAGACAAAAATACTTAAATCTAGCTTAATAATATAATCCATTGATCTTAAATCTAACTTACTGACTCTTCACGAGTACTCTAAGCTAATCTATGACATTTTTCTGTTTGCCTCTCGGTCTCTTGTTTTATTTAATTTATTGCCTAAAACTAATTACATTTTTTTTTAATTCCTCCAAGAAAATTTTAAAAAACTTGGAATTATTGGTTTTATTTTTTTCTTAACCTAACTTAAAAAATAAACAACGAAATAGCAAACCTACTCTACCTAAAACTAATCTTAACTATATACAATTAAATTAACCTAAAACTTAACTCTACTTAACTATTTACATTAAGCTTAACTATGTCCGTAAAAATATACGGACGCGTGCACCAAGGCGTATATGTTATTTATATGCTTTACATATATATCTCATACGCCGTGATGCACCTTTTTTTCATTTTTATTTTTTGTTGTTTTTTTTTTTGTGTTTTTATATTTTTTTATTTTTTTTTTGTATTTTTTTGCTTTTTAATTTTTTTTGTATATTTTTTTTTATAATAAAATGCTTAAAAACTACCTTAACCTATGTGAGTTGGTCCTGCAGACTCAACTACCCCGTCTATTTGGTTGAGAAATTAGCGGCATCGAACGCTGGTTCTGGTGCAACCACCAGTAGAAAAGCCGTTCTTTGGCAGAAACTGCTCTGTCGCGGACAGAAATCGCTCTACTAAACCGTAGGAGTTCCTCGTGGCTGCGGGCGACGTCCGGCTCGTATTGGAGTTGCCTGTCGACTGTTCGACGTGCGACGTGGAAGATGATAGGGCAGCCTTCCCTATCTTGTACCAGGCCTTTAGAGTCCAAATAGACGAAAGCTTCAGGCGGAATGAAGCCGTTAAGACGTACCCGTTCATGGTACATTTCATTTGGGTAATAAGCCCCAAAGATCAGACTGTTGGTTGAAGCCATGCCTCGAGCCGAGTGACTTCGTATCAACTTGATAATAAAATTATCTATCCTTATAAGGTTTGCCTCGTTGTACAGAACCTCGTTGGGGTAGAATTTCTTGTACTGGGATTCTGGTGTTCGATATAAACGGAGACAGGCCCGAAGACACTGCCTCTCGAACACCCTCATCTTTTCCATCTGGGAAGGACTCACGTTGAACCACACAGGACAACCATACACCATAATTGGCCGGATGAGGGCCATGTAGCAGATGACCTTCACTCTGGTGTCAAGTTGACTGCTGTAAAACAGTCCTCTTGCCATAGCGAAGGCCTTCTTAGCCCTGGTCAGAGCTGTATCTATGTGGATACCACCATACAGATACTGGTCCAACCAGATGCCTAGATACCTGACTACACTTTTAACAGTTAATGGTCGTCCTTGTGGGTCAACTATGCCGAACTTGCGCCAGTTCATTTTCGTGTCCCTTGAGGCCCTGGACAGCGGGGTTCTGAAAAGGATAGTTTCACACTTCTGGTAGTTGATTTTCAACTTCCAGTCGTCGCAAAATCGTTGAATTGTATCGAAGACGCGTTGCAACAAGACATTTATTACCTCTACCTTCGGACCTGATCTGTAAGAGCGTTGCAGTGACAACGGTGGTGATGCACTCTTTCTTCTTTGTACTTACAACACCTACAAAAATCATTCACATCTATTACATAAAGTTCTATCGTATGGGACGCTTGTGGTTTCTGCTGCGACTAAAGAAGAAAATACATTTGCATGTGAAATGATTATGCACTTATATCGCTAGTGCAGAATGTCTGATGTATTGTGATTGATTGGGTGGCACCTGGCACCACACCGCGCCGTCCTGTTGAAATCAAATGTCGTTGGTGTTCATATTTTTAAAAACCGACAAAAAGAAGTTGAATTCGCCGTTGAAAGTAAATGTGTGGGCAGCCTGAGATTGACACCAAACAGTGTCTTTCATTGCCATCTCCCCAAATTGCAAAATTTGTATTCACCTCTATTCCGGCAGTCGTTTAGTGACATGTCACTTTATGAGTGTGAGAAATCCCATAGTCATTTAAGGATTCATAAAATGACACTAGTCATTTTGCTCCTGTCAGCTCCTGTGGAACGCATTTACCACTCGACATGTCTCATTTTTTGATATTCCCGGAGTCACCAAACGACAGGAAAAGTGACAAAAGCAGTCGATTTGAAATTAGTACACGACATAAAACTAAAAATGTCTAAAGAATAAGTTTCTTTTGTTTTTTTCTTATTTTTGTGTTTCTTGATATATATTTGCTTATTATTTATGGTTTCCAAAGGTCAAAGGTATCAACATCTTCGCAAATCATTCGCTTGATGGGACTCATGGAAGAGAACGTGACTCTTGCCAAAAATTTGAAATAAGGACATAAGAATTGGCTTAAAGGAGGCTGCGGCAATATTAAACAGTTTAGGACCACCTGTGCGTAATGAGAAAGAATGGCACAAGGTATGTGCAATTGACTAAACATATATGTACATACGAACATTTAAATTATTTGTTTTGAAATACTTCATAGGTTTGGTTCGATTTAAAGTCAAAAGTTAAAAAAACGCATAACAAAAGGGAATCTGGGGCAACCGGAGGAAGACCCTTTAAACAAACATTTTAACGGAGCTGGACGAAACGGTGGCCAAACACAATGCATGAGACAGTGGACCCAACTGGAAGAGTTTTCGTCTTTAAAGAAACTCATCAACGTGGAGTCAACAATGCATTATTAGACAATCCGTCTACATAAGGTCTGGTTCCAAAGAAGTCTACCTGCCAAGTTGAGGATATGCTTTTTACGGAGGAGGGAAATCGCCGCACACCAACAGAAACGTTGTTGAGATCAGTGAGATCTACCGGATCCCAAAACGCTAGAGACGAAATGAAGTCGTTATTAAGAAAACAAATGGACGCCCAAGAAAGTTTTCACAAAGATGTGAAGGAGTCTCTCAGAAATACTCAAGTTTATTAAAGTTCTTTTTCTTATTTCTTCTTCTTCAATTTTGTTCTCTATATTTACAAACAGAGCTTTGCTGTCCATGTTTCAAATAAAACACTTAAAGATTATTTAAAAGTTATTTTATTGAAGAATTCAAAATATAAACAAAGTGTAAGCATATGACATTCTGCATTTGACATGCGGCTTTTGTTGTGGAACATATTCCACAAGTCATTTTAGTTTCGGAATACCGATGAAAAAATGAGATGACTTTCAAAATGACAATAGTCACTAAAATGAGATGACTCCCGGAATAGGGGTGATTATTGGCTAACTCATTCGTCCAAAAATGACAAAAATGGGTTTTATCACTGAAGATGCGGGGAGTGTCCTCTGCGTTGCACTTCCGTCAAATAGTTATGCTAGCAAGTATGACAGGTGGCACTTTGACAATATGGCCGCCAGCGTCTGTCGAAATTTTTAACTTCATATTGGTTTGCCCTTCATAAATATACCTCATAGAAAGTCGGATTTTTGAATAATATTCATTATCCCGTACTGCGGCAAATTCTTTTCTTTTCGCTGTCTGCTCGATATCTGCTAATCAATAAGGCGTTAGAAGGGAAAGACTTATTGATAACTGCGCGTGCAAAACTTGAATCAACTCTCGGAAAGCGACATTCAAGAACCCGATGACCCGAAAATAACTACCACGCAGGGCAAAAATCGACAATTTTTTTTTGACGGATTAAGCGCCGAGTTGAAAGCACTTCCGCATTTAACGAAAAAGAAATTGCTCGCATCTCCTCCGGCGAAAATCGATCGAAATGAAAAAGTCATTTACGGCATGGAGATCTACCCCGCGGGCCTCCGTTAAAAGTCGCGAACTAAGGAATAGATCGTCAATATTCCAAAGTTTCCGTTTTGCTTTCGTAGGCTTCTTACTTATTGGATTGATCTCTCATGATATGAAATGACACAGAAAAGAATTGCGTACTTCCCTGCGCGAGGACCACAAACCACCTATAGTGGCGTGGTTAGGTGGTTTGTGGCGAGGACATCAAATGGTTGCCAAACTTTTTTCTTGAACCTGAATGTTGTGGATTTGAATGCAAGTTTATTAAATGATTTTTCAAAACAATAGTAAAACGACAGATAGGTTGAGTTTGTTGTGGCGGTACTGAATCTATCTTTACATGTAACATGAGGAAGTTGTGTTTTTAAAAGACTCCATAAGAGCAACCGCTTAGCAAATAAAAGCATCGAACGCATCATAGATTATCGTGATGTGAGAACATTTGACGAAAAATTTTTGCAGTTCACAATCGCACTGATTCTTAAGCGATCAGCGATCAGACGAATTTCGCAAGGATATTAAACTCACAACTTGCCGATGTAAATCCATGGACAGTATATATGTCTGCCCTTGTTCTCGTTAAACTGATGTAACTTGTGTAACAAGTGTAACACTATTTTTCTTAAATATTCCTCATTACCATCCGTCGAGAGGTAGCCGTCGCAACAACTGGTATAGTGTGTTGTATATTAAAGTTAAATTTTATCCCCACCGAAAAATATCTTTCATACTTACGACTTCTCGAACTGTTGAATAGAAAGAACTCTCCATGTTTCCATGTTCGCAATCGGCATCAAACTGTAACTCTCTTCCACTTGTGAGAGCGTCATAGGACATAAAGAAGCTCATGATAAATGATGGACTCAAACAGAACACGAATGTTTCATTATAATTCCATCACTACTCCAGATATTTAATGTTGAAGAGTTGACTGACATCTCTTTGCATCAGAGGCGCACCATACATTGACCTGTGCAATGAAAACATTTTTTGGCGTAACCTTTTTTAATTGACCACAACAAGGTATACCGAAACAATTATCTCAGTTGGGTAGTGATGTACTTCACCCCATGTCTTGAGTTTGCAATTTTCGTATGCTAATCACTGCTCTTAGCAATAAGACCCTATTAAGTCCACGTGGGGCTTAACATATATAATCATTCACACTTAGTTTCCTGTTGTGTGGACGTCATAGTGAAACAAAAAAAAATCGCTTACCAAATCTGAAATCTCACACTGACATAAATCAATTCTGAGGAAGCGGTGAACAGGTGTTCGGTTTTAGTTCGTAGACTAACGAAAGTTCTGAGTCACTCGGTGAATCTGTGTTGCCAACTGCTGTCGGGTGGTTGAACTCGATATTTTTAGATAAAGCAGATCCGGTGATTGAGAAGCGTCTCGGGTTGCGATCTAGCCGGACGATGGCTGTTCGATTCTATCAGCATCATCATCATAAAATCGATTCTGTTGAATGGCAAAAAAAGGAAGCTTTAATTTATAGACGGTTTAACGTCATGATGATGTCATCTGTCACAGTTAATTAGATGATGTCAATTGGGTGCACAAAATCTGTCATGATATATACGAAATTGTGACAGGTTTCAACTGGAAAGTTCTTCAGTTTGGGTTAATGACAGTTTTAGGAGCAAATTATAAACTGCGCTAAGTCTGCATATCGTGTACTTAAAGGGGCTTATTCCCACGGACAACACAACACTGACCCGTAGAATTGTTTTTTTGTTGAAACTATGCAACATAGACAGAAGCCTCGGTTAGGATGGTGCATACAACTGGAGAATGACTATAACAAAATTGTACGCAGTTGGCTAAAAATCATTCTGCCTGGAGAGGTTCGTTTGTTGAGGACCAGGTCCACTCCAGATTACAGCGTCATAAAAAGGAGAAAAGTTAACCAGTAATGTTGACATCGGTAGTTCGTTTTCTTATTTTAGATTTTAACCATTCAGATGCGTTGCTGTTAAAAAACCGATATGCCCTTCCAGAAAAAGACTTCACTCGCATATCAGTGGGCCTTTAGGTTGGTTGTAGGAGGCAAGCAAGTCTTGCCAACTTTTCTATTAGAACCTATAGGGCCCATACGAAAGATTCGAGTTGCTGCCTGCCTCTGGATGTCCTTACCCTATATCGTGCCCAAGGAAACCTATAAAGCAGCCACACGAATAGCCGTATTTTTCTTTAGAAAAACACTAGACTGATTTTCAGGAAACAATAGACCGATTTTTAGTTGTTTCGAGTATACGCCTACTTCCCTACAATTTTAGACCCATCGAGGAATTTATGCTTTGCTTGAAAATAAAACGATGCCACAACGGTTGAAAGTAGTAGTTAGAAGGCGAAATGAATAGTGCTATCAACGTCACTGTTTAATACTTACTTTTCAAACAAACTGATTTCATCATAATTTGAGCTAATCACCCCTATTACAGTTTTCGTTTGGTGACACGTCCCTTACCTAGTGTCAGAAATTGTATTTAGTAGACGTTTAAAGATTTACTCATGTGGAGTGTATTCCTTTCTCGAAATGTTGCATCTTTTGAAAAAGAGTTTGTCACAAAAAAAAAGTCACAAATGCTTTTATGAAAGAAATTATATCAGTTAAAATTCATAATTGTCACTTTTATTAATTGTATGTTTTTTGTAAAATAGATATTATTGAACCAATAGATGACTTCGTGCTGTGGAATGTATTCCGCAAACCATTAAAGGGGAGATCGAGTCACTTCATTTTAGTCATTTAAGTCACACCATTTGAATGACAATCGCAATAGGGCTAAATGTCATCTCAAAGTGTTTTCTCGCGAACTATAAATAATTCCAGCAGCATAGATGTCCTTAGTTCTCCTTAAATCCAATGCAATGCACTTCGGATAAAGCAATGATTTCATCAAATATGAGTCACAAACTTGATCAGTTGTCTATCACACCACTGGGTACTCATCAGGTTTGTTGCTATCGTTCAGAGGAATAAAAAGTTTTTTTGAATAAACTTCCAAATATAAGCGTAACCTTGATCAAAAACCTGTCAAAATTGGCAAAATGCTTTAAAAAATATCATTTTGAGAATGAAACCCCGTCTCTTGTGATTTAAAATTCGTCAGTATACATGTATGTATAACTTTATTTGTTAATATTACAACAATAATACAATTATAACAAATATATATCATATATATGTACGCGCATATGTAGTCGCCATGAAAACAAACTCCAAAGTTACAACGGAAACACATCTACTTTTGCTTATATTTGACTTTATTTTTACTTTCTATTTCCTAAATTATTGTATAGTTCATTTCACATTAGAATCCGTATTTTTTGTTTGTTTCTTTTTCTTTAGGAAATATTCAACGTTTACTAACACAATATTCAGTTTTTTCCGATTTTTTCTTTGTAGCAATTTATAAATTTAAAAATTTTACTAATGGCGAAACCAATGATTTAGCGTTTTTGTTAATTTAAATGTGCTTAATTTATCTTAATTTGCAATATTATTAGTTTACCATTTTTGGATATACAAAGAGATATACAGTGCCGGACGGTAGTTTCTAGAATAATAAGTGCCCCCCTGAAAGTGTCTTTTTTACAACGTTCATCAAGCAAAGGCAAAAAAGAAGTGTGTGAGACAGAAAGTGAGAGATGGAGAGAAAGAAAGAAAAATAAATAAGGAAATATTGCGACAGAGACAATGGAATTGTTTTGAAATTGTCCTTTATACGCGTTTCTTGCACTATACAATCGTGAAAAGAATTTCCTAAATTTTTTTCCCCGATTCATCATTCACCTACTGCACCTTGTTAAAATCATTAAAAAAGTTACATATAAAATTTGAAAAGTTTACGTTTTATAATTGTTTCTAGAAAATTGCTCCTATCGATCTAAAAAACATTTTCCAGTTAATAACTGCTTTAATAAAAAATTAAAACAAAGCAAATGACGTTATCGTAAATTAAACAAATTGCATATAATTTGACTTCACTGCACAGCCGATGATATAAAATGTGCTTAAAATTGACTGTAGGTTTAAGATTTGCCTTTAGAATGTTATCATATAATCGAAAGTCCGTGCTCAATTAAGCAAGGGTAATTTATGCATCACATTTTGATGAGAAAAAAATGTGCTGTGGTAACATTTGATGTAATGTAAAAATTTATCGCATTTTTTTGAAATATTTTCACGTATACGTACTTAAGTTTTTAGTTATTATATTTGTTTCAGTTTTGCAAGGCACATGTGAAAATACAATGTTTGACAAAACTAAAGTGACTTGAGAGTGACTAGTTTACAACTTCCGTGAAATTCAAAAGGAATATAATTTAAATTTTTTTTTTCATCCTTCCAGTTCCTCTCTGACGGTTTAATCACTTAGCGTTGGTATAATGGCCAGTTAGTAAGTCGATTAGTCGTTGGCAATCTATTCTGAGTAAAGTTAACAAAGAATCTTTTTTAGGAAAGATACGATTGGTTGGTTTATATTCTACAGACTGATGCCAACTCAGATTGCGACATTGTTTTAAAACTTAGTCGCCTCACAAAAATGCTCAGTCCTTTAATTAACAACAACGCTAAATAATGACGATGAAAATGTGTTAATAAAGGCGTTTAGATTATTATTTATTTTTTAGTTTGTGAAATAATTTTATCTAGCGGTTGTAATGCTGCTTAAGAAAATTGCCTATAAAATATAATTTTTTTGGAGGTGAAAAATAGGTTATCACCTTTAATTTTTCTGAGATTCCCAACAACCTAAAACGCCTTTTTTATCAACCCTGGATGGCAAAAAAAAATCAATCCGGAACTCTTGTTAAACAAACCCCCTCCTTCATCTTCTGCCAGTGATTTGATACACACAGGAATTAAATGTAAAAACTTCAGAATCAATGTTATCAAAGTTTAAGGGTGGGTTTAAAGATCAATGTCGTCGATTTAGCATTGTCTTAGGGTGCATTACCCAAGAATAGTTAAACGTTTTGCACTTAAAGAAATGTGGGGCACAACAAAATTATTTTGGCTGGTAGGATTTCAAACAGGAACCATGTTACTGAGAATATTTGAAGGAGAGTTGTAAGAACTAAGTGCACTTGCCTTACACGTTGCCCACAAATACAAGTTTATTAATTGTTTTATATAAACAAACAAATCATGGTGATTCTATTTGTCAGCTTTTCAATGAGGACTAAAGAAAATATCATCACTCAAGAAGTTCCGGGACATATAGGGGGCGCGACGAACAAAAAATTAATGTTAAATGAATAATTTTTTGTAAGTGGTTCCACCTATATGTCCCAGGATTTATTGAGTTAGTTAGTTTTGTTAAACACCAACAAAAAAGCATACTATGAGGAAATTGAATACTGGTTCACATTCGAACTTGCAAGACTAAAGTTCAGATTCTCAGAATGGTTATATATAACTTCAAAATCCGTTGTAAAAAAACGAATGTACATCTATAGGATCATTGTATAGCCTTTTTTTAATATCTGTACTCCTTATTGTAGTATTTGTTTGTTAAGCTTAATCTGAATCTCTGCCTTCTGAGTAAGATCTTCCAAGGCGCTTGCATATAAAAGCGTACATATATTAAATCCCACTTGTACAATTAAGAATCCATCACTCAATGCAAACAAAAAAAACCCTCCTCTAAATATTTAAACTGTCCAGCACTGTATTCATCAAAGTTTTCTCCACAACATTAAGACAAGAAAAAAAAGGAAAACAAATAAATTAAATGTCCTTCATATATGGTTAACCTACAAATACATGTACACACATTTAAAAAAAATTAAACTCTTACGTAATACATTTTTCGGTTACAATAAAGCATACATAGGGAATTTGAAAGTGATTTAAGTAAAGCACTAAACATACGAAATCATACTGATAGAGCAGAGGAAAGGAAAAATAAGAAAATAAATTCTAATGAAACTCCCCGAAGAAATCTATTTTTGTGTCTGTAATCGCAATGATATGCCTCTATGCACGCCAAGGGAATCCTTTCGTTGATTGATGACAAATACCGAAACTCAGCAGAGGAAACAAAAAAAGGGAAGAAGAAACGGAACAATAAATCCAAATTGAAATTACTTGCTCGCCCACAGTCTACTCAGTGTCCGTCCCATTTTCACTGTGTGACAGGACTGCGATTAGCTTGTTGACACACTACTTCGACGAGATGAGGTCCTTGTAGGGATTCCTCTTGCATACATTCATCACTCAGCCAACGGTCTTCGTTCTCATCAGGGTCGTTTCTTGTGTAATAAAATTATTTTCCATTCACTTACATTTGATTCAGCAATTGTACGTATAAAGTGGCCTTTTGTCATTGGACAAAGCACAGGGAGGGGTCTATAAGCGTGCGGGTTGATTGTAGTTTCGCTCATAGCTCTACACATTAAGTACGGAATGTTTCTTGTTAGCAACAGGAGTTGTTACCGCTATCACCGCCAGCCGACCATCTCGTAGTGGTGCCAGTATATGGGTATTGCCAGGTGTTACGACCACAGTCTGGATTGGTATGTGCAGGGGAATGTCAAACACTGGTTTAAGTCTGTCAAGTGATAAGAGTTGGAAAAAAACGATTATTCAAAATTAAAGCGAACTAATGAGGTTCTTATCAAGCATGCTATTATTCGAATGAAGGTGGAGGGACCTTGATAATCATTGTGCTCCGTAACTAGGCTGAGCATTCGTGAGGCATGTGAACCAATCTCATACGTCAGATGGAAGATAGATTGGCGATTGAGGGAGGGAATGTACATGAATCTCGCAGTTTATAACATTGAACTTTGCTTACCCGTTTAATCGGCTAATCGTTATATCACCGGCATCGTCAGCCACAACTAGGTAATCGGAGGCGGTAGTTAGGCCGGTCACACGTCCTGATACGTATTTAGACCCTAAGCTGGTGCCATTTACGCTGTACACATGCACAGAGTGTGAGGTATCGTCCAGAGCACTAAAGGCAATATGACCTAGAGAAACGAAAAAAAAAACGAAACGATTTTTTTTTTTCAAACAAATTAAATTCATTTGATAATGCAATTGCGTGAATAAAATGTTTAAATATAGAAATTAAATGAGCTGAACTTTATAAGGTCGTTGAGGAGACACCGGGTGCTGCTGACATTTGTGTCTTACTGATGAACTCTACTAATCAAATTCTGGGATTATTTTCCAGTGAAATCTGGTTTTACCTGTGGGATTCCTTGATAGAGTCCTTGAAGAGAATGCGACCACGGCAGATGATTATGCTTTAAACTGGCTTAGTGCACTCATAACTAATCGGAGAGATTGAGAGAAATATCAGGACTGATATATGGTTTGCCTTCATGTGTGTTCTCATATGTGGGAACTTGAAGATGGGATTTTATATGCCTTTTTTTTAGCCCTTTTCACAATTAAAGATAGTGTAAAATTTAACACAATTCTTTACAAACACTTAGGGGGTTAAAAGCAAACCACAAGAAGGATCGACACTGATCTTTTTGTTGAAGACTTTGATCGGTGTGGTCCTTCAGTCAAATAAGCTTCAGAACTACTTGTTGACATTTTGCATTTCGCAATGCTCAAAGACGTTATTCGTCAAGAGACTAGGACGCGCGGTATCAATGTGAAAATCATTATTTGTAAATTTCGAAGACCATCCTGCTGTAAATTCGCCTATGAAACCTTCTTCGCGAACACAATCTTCCTAAAAGAAAAAACGATGCTTTAAAAGTTTGTCAAGTAAAAAGCCATCTGCAAAGTGATGCAGTTAATACTGACATGCATGGTTGAGTACAGGTAGCAGTTATTGACGCGTTTGCTAAAATAAGAAGTCAGGGCTATGGAAGTAGATCTAGAATTTGTAGTATTGCTAATTAACCAATTCATTTAAATTGAACTGATGATTTTAGTTTTGCTAAATGGTACTGATACATTGACAGTATTGAAAGTTTCTCCCTGAAATAAATGTTCTGTATTTCAACTGGTTCCTGTCGGATAGGATTCAAAGATGAATTATACTATCAACACTTTAGAGTCTAGGTTATGCAGAGAAATTGACACTGATCGGTACATAAGTTTGTATATCTTCTTCTTCTTGTGGCGCTACCTGGACCTGGGCCTCAACCAACATGCAAAACCCGTCAGCACGATTTTTCGCTAGCTGCCTCCAGTTGCGCATTCCAAGTTGGTTGAGGTCCTTCTCCATTTTTGTGCACCATCTTAGCCGGCCGTCCTCTGTTGCGTTGTTCCAATGGCTCAGATTTGAAGACTTTTTGAGCCGGAACAGTGGTGTCCACACGATCTAGACGACCTAAAAACGCTTGACCAGGCGCATGTCGCTGTAAAGCTCATAGAGTTTGTCTTTAAATCTTTTCTTGTAGGTAGGTCCCTTCTACCCGTGAGAGAACAGTAGCACGCACAACACGAGTAGTTGTTTTAGAAGCTAGGCCCTAGTCCCTTGTGGGCTGTATGTAACATAAATGACAATACATTTTTTTAATATTGCCCCTCTAAAAGACCTCGACAACATCTTTGTAAGATCGAACTGGGCAAATCGCCGATCAGATTGAAGCGTCACTACTAGAATCGACTTCCCGACTACCCGACACTATTCGGGTTTTTTCCTCTCTCGGGGAATTGAGATAACTTTCTTAGCAAACGACAGAGCAGACACCAGAGCTTTGACCAAATTTTCGAACTAAAACTTTATCGGACAAAGCGACAACGTTACAGTCAGGGAATGGCCTTAGCAATCATGACGTGCGCAATTGGCTGCAGCTGAAATAAGAGTGTGTCAGCTGCGGAACCTTGTCGGTTTCAACTGCATATCGAGCGTCAGACAAAGAGGAACCCAAGGTCTATCAAAAATCACAGTGTCTACATTCATGCAGTCTTGTGGCATTTGTCACATACAACAGTGCCAATTGTCTGAACTTTATTTACTTCTTATCTGTCAAAATCAGACTATAACAATAACTTGAACTTGTTACCAAGCATTTGCAAGTTATTGCATCAGTTTCAACTTCATCTAATTGCATGGTATTCCAATAATCAGATGTTTCTTTGAAGTGTCACGTAACACCCCCCCCCCCCTTTGCTGAGTCACATTTAAAGTTGCTTTCAAATTGCAATGATTAACCGTCCGTAGTTAATTAGCATGCAAAACCACCAAGTTCAATCCAAACTACACATCTGAACGACTTTTTCGAGAAGCTTGATAAATGGTGATCGAAATGCGAGATAATTCTGCCGTTCGACTGAATTGACGCATATATTGGAACTGATTTTGTATGCAAATTATAGACTTAAAGTTGTCATAACTAAGAATGTCCGCAGATAGGTGATTAAGCAATGCCTGGAGTGTGAACGATTTTTGCTTTACATTTTCCTAAAGAGAAAGGAGGAAAATTCAGTATACATAGGCGAATTACTGTTACTAAAGAGCGGTCACTCAAATGTCCGTAATCGCTGCGGGAGTAAGTGTCGGTAATCGCTATAAAAGATAACGCTTTAACTGCTGCACTCATTTCCCTTACCTCCGAGAATTTGTTAAAGCTGAGTTTCCACTTGATCTATAATATATGTATGGGTTTTATACGTACTTAGAACATTGTTTGAAAAACGGGTCCTTAAAAAACAGAGGCATAACAAACGAACATTTTTCACTGACAAAGTAAGTTCAGGTAATGTGGACTTATGTGTATTCTTCAAGAATTTAAAATATGTTACCGTTAGAATTCTCGCAAGCAGAGAGCCGAATATTTCATCTCCTCAAATATACTGGCTTCAAATTGGAAAATGCGCAGCTCGATGACTTGCAGTCCGGATTAAGGTGGATGCTAGTTTTAATTAACTTTAAAAAGTGGGTTTTTAAAAATAAAGACTGCACTACTATAGCAAAGTGTTGGGCCGATTGCCACGCTGGAAGCTAAACAAAAAATAGTCCCATTGGGCTTTCTTCAGGACAATGCATCGGGTCACACCTCCAACATCACCGCGACTAAAGTGGTCAAATTAGGATATGAATAGACTTGTTTCTGTTTCCAATCTTGAAGAAAGTTAATCAGCGGGCACAAACTTTGAGTCAAATCGGGGGGTTTTTAACGTCACGGTGGAGCTAGGTCTTGGTACCTTGTGGGCTGTAGTCACTCCACTTACAATATTTATCAAGTACCTACCAGATCGTCCTTGTACTACGAAGTATGTTTCATTAAATTCACTTCCGAAATGATTCTGACAGAAATACATACATATTTCATCAGTTTAAGGAATAAATAAAAAATACACTCGCATTGGATGACACTTCTACATTGAAAGTGCTCTCTCGCCTTTTCCATATACAGTAACCTTAAAGTCTTCAGCCTCATCATATCAGTATTATGATTTTTTTTCAGTGCGTCGTTGCCGCCATCGCATAACCTCTCTTCACCCCAGTTCAAGCGCATAATTATAAAGCTGCTAAACGCACCGAAGAATCATGTATGTGTATGCACGGCAATCACCACATCCCTTCTAGGCTATCAGTTGCGGTCAAAAAAGAAAATCAATTGGCGATATGCAGCTGAGATTGTGAAACACACTTCATTAATGAAATACGCAACATTAAAAAGTCGCATTTTCCATTCATGGGTCCCGTCCTAGACGTAATTTGCGGTTTTGCCTCCCTTGTCGTTCGCTTTAAATCTTTGAATGTTGTTCCACTTTGTCAGTGAATTTTTTTCCTCTTTTTTGATTAAACACAGCTCTGCTGGGTCCAATTAAATATTTAATTACAGTCTTTATCAAACTTTGTATTGTAGCGTTGCCTGCGTTCTATCAGCTATCAAGTGTCATAAATTGATTCGACGACGATTGGATCTGAAGAATAGGAAATCTACGACGTAAAAGATTGTGCTTGTGGGCGCTCCAAAATAAGAGACATGCATTGATTGACAGTTCAGACGATGCATGCAGTTATTCAACTTTCCGGCGTGAGTGATTTTCACGGGTATAAAATTCGACTTGGGAATTTCAAAAATCTAGAAAAATCCCCCTCAAATGTAGAAACCCTCAGCCGTCGCAGACCGTTTATTTCCGGAATGAGTGTGTAGATTCATAAAAAAAATTCTTTATGTCTGGCAGTTTCGGTGTCTGAAGCACAAATTCATTGGCTAAGCTTGGTGGAGAATCGAAAAAAAAGTCCACGTTCCCAGTCGAGATCATTCACTCTAAGTGATTAGTTCAAGCAAGTAGGAGCTCAAGAAGGATCGATGTCACAGGTCACTTCCGCTCCAAAAGTCGAGACATGAATACACTTAATCGCCTGCGAACTTACAGAACATATAAAATCAGCAATGCTCCAACCATAGCGAGAAATGGGCGGGGATACACATTTAATTCGTTGAATGGGCATTTATGCATGACGTCAATCTCCCCGTTGAGGATGGGGTTACGTCAATGATTGGAAAGTAAAGTGATTTATCGCGGTAAACCTGTCAGAAATGTTTAAATTTAATTTATGACTCCACGGGCACCGTGGTCAAATCGGAAATTACGACGCAAGTCTGCTTGAGGAGAGGCTAGCGACTTGAGAGCTATTTTAAAGATAGACATTGAGGCCAACTAGTGCAGGCCAGAAAACGGTGGACAATTTTAGAATGCGTAATTTGTGATAAGGCTGCTTTCGAATATTCACGAATAACTTCGATAAACCGCAAACTTTGCTGGACTAAAAATCTCTTGACCCATTGTCCTGAGGAAAACGTACTGATCGACGGAGTGGATAAGTGGTTGAAAATTTAATTTATAAGCTTAAGTGCGTATGAATATATTTGTCGGCTAAATTGTGATTGATGATGATTGCTGATTGACCCAAGGGTATACTATATTTTTTTCCTTTGACATGATTTCAGTTGGACTCTTCAGTTTAAGTTGTTTATTAAGTTTTCATTGCGAAAGGAGATTGTATTGACATTGTTAATTACTAGAGTAGCAGTCTTTTTATTGAACTGTTTAATTTTCCGACGGGAACTTCAAAATGCAAACAGAAATTAAAAAGAGTTTCATTTCACAATCGTTTAAATTAGAAAAAAAACTGATAAGGACAGGAAGGCGTTAAAATCGGAAAATGTCTATCCACCCTCTCTCTTTTATTACAAAAGTTGTATTCGATGGGAGCTTACGACTAAACTGTAAACGGGCTCATACAGTCAGATATGGTAAGCGTCATATTATGCATTGATTGTAAAATATGAACACTTCTCAGATAATTAAGAATATGATTGTTATCCGCTTAGGTAGACGAATCAATACAAATCGCTGTGGTATTGCGCACATTCATTTGATTTTCCTTCTATAAAAGCAGTTCGCAGATTGTTGGCATAAATACCAACACATACACTCCATGTATGTTGGAGTGTATAAGAATATTGATTATTGATGCTAAGACTAGCCTTGATTGAGGCTTGAAGGAGATTCGCGTGTTTATAATTGAATATCCATTGGATACTGAAAATTTAGCACATTCTAGTTAGGTACGTACATATAACGTTTGTCGAAGCTTTGTACTTACAAACAGAACAGATACATAGATTGTTAACAATAGTTGAGTGGCACAACAGCTCTTAGCTTCTACAACGAATACTCGTGTTGTGCGTGCTACTGTTCTACAAGTTTTTGTCGACCGAATGGTGAGATTTGAAAAACTTTTCATAGACATTTAGTACTCTTTGAGTGTTGTAAGGAACTCGAAAGAAGTGGTGCCGTGAAAAAAATCTGGGACGTTTCGTCTGGAAATCAGACCCAGGATTGATAGTAAGGCCTGTGTGCATCATCGTAATACGCATATGCATCCTTACACTATAAATTTCAGCACAACCAATGAAGCCTGCTAAACATTCACAACAAATGAAGCCTGCTGACCAAAATAACTAGCATTGACGCCGAAAGGCAAAAACAAATATATTAATAGTTCAGCTTAGAGCGCCCGCATAGAGCCAGTAAGTAGTTATAAGATTTCGATTCTGTCGTGCCTAGGTTAAGCGTTTTATACCTAGTTTTAAGATACTATTAGATAAACAATAAAAAAATGCCTTTTAAACTAAACTAAACTAAAGCCTGCTGACCAGCCAACAAAGGCGTTAGAACAACAGAATATATATATGGTCTTAAGAAGACGGGGAAACTTGCCATACAACACGACCAGAGAAATTTCCTAGTCGTGTAATTTTCTTTTTCACATTTTGGCGACGTCAATTGGTCACCAAAATCATGTGATTTGACACAAGAGACTATGTGTATGCAAATAATCCCCTAAAGTAAGCCTTTATTTTCCATTTTTGCTTCTTCTTCTTCTTTTACTGGCACTTTAGTCCGGGGTAGACGTCAACAAAATCGTCGACCGAAATATTTCGAACATAGTGGTCTATGTATCCCTTCCATTTTTCAAAACAGACGAGCTGCACTACTGCATCCCATATGTTGTTAACTTTAATGTGTCATTGTATACATTGCAGACAATTGCAATTTAAAAAAAAACCTAAAAAAAATTCTCCCCCAAAATCGCGATTTCATTGTAAATCTAAATTGATCGCCAGAAATGAAAACCTACGCAATCAGTTGACGGAAATCAAAATAGAAAATATAAAAAATGAAATTAATTTTAAGTCTGCTCCAAAAACACTTTTCGAATCGCATTATCGTCACAGTTACGTGCCAAGATTCATCATCCACAAGCATCACGAGTCCAATTAAATCTGATGACTTGTCCTGGACAATAACACTGGCAAAGTGCCAGCTGAGCGATTAGATTTTGTTTTTTGTTCAAAGATCACTCCTTTTCTCACATCAATGTGTATTCAAAATTATACTCAGAGAGAAATTCAAAACTTTGCCCTCTCAGGCGTCACTGAGAATCCGACGACTATCTGCCTTGAATTCCAATACAAAACTCGTCCGATTTCGATTCAAATCTACGCCCATCCCATCAACTCAACGCTCGCTTAAAATTCGGAGTTTACGAATCCTCCCTACGATCACTGTGTCAATGGGAAACAATAATATTTACTCGATCTCAATCAATCATCACATCTGCTTGACCTCTTGATACGCATTAAGTGTCCGAGTTAAGGGGAAAATTTCAGATTTGCGCTGGTCAGCTGCCAAACATCGATTTGCGTCACTGTAGCGTGCCGGCAGCGAGCGAAAAGGCTCGTCACATGTTGTCCCACAAGCTTTATTGACGCCGTGGGGGCTTAATCCACGGATTAGCCAATCCGAGAATAGAAGACTCAATTAGCGTACACACCCATTTTTGTGATGTGTTTTTGTTTTCGTACACGTTCTGACGGATAATCATTGAATCACCAAGAATCAAGTCAGCGCCTGGAGGGGTTGCGGACTGATGCGCGAGCGTTTAGTGCTGTGTGTTTTGAATTTATGTCACTGGCAATGCTTATGCCAGCAAAACAAGACACTTAAGAATTGATGGCTCATTGATAGTGGCACAACGTGATCCATTTACTACACTAAATGTTTTGTTTACATTCTGAACTAGGTGTAAGCGTGATGCGATGGTGGTGTTCGTTTCATTGAGGAAAGTGACAAAGCTGCGTAGTTCAGCTTGGGAAACAACCCTTTATTGAGGGAGTATAATTGTATGTATTTGCGTTGCATGCATGTGCGCCGATGTGGGAAACATTGATATTTTGAATCAAGTCCGAAATGGCGTACTAATTACTATATCTGCCGAAAGGTGTTCAACAAACGGTGACTAATGCCGTTAAAATTTAATTTCCAGTCAGATATGCATCTAATAAACGTACGATATTTTAAAGCGAACAATGCAATGAAGTTCAATCCTCGGTAATTTAGAGTA
Organism: Eristalinus sepulchralis; assembly: GCA_944738645.1. Lineage (NCBI taxonomy): Eukaryota > Metazoa > Arthropoda > Insecta > Diptera > Syrphidae > Eristalinus > Eristalinus sepulchralis. The sequence continues at coordinate 28,785,217 of OX122885.1, read as the reverse complement.
TTTGGATAAATGCAATTTGGGACATGCAGTATACGATGTGACCGTAAAACTGACTCACTTTGAATTTGCATCAAATAACCTCATCGACCGATATTCTATCTACGAATCATTTTTGGCAAAAGATGACTAGTGACAAATAGTGGATCACTTACGAGAATGTTAAGTATAAATTAAGAAATAATAGAAAGGATCAGAAGTCGACTGATCAAAAAATAGTTCAATCAAAACAAAATTAAAGTAGATGAAATGAACTAGAAACGTGTATTAAGTCTTTAATGAACCGACGACTTCATCAGACAACGCAAGACAAGGCGTACATCAAATTACAGGCAAACATACTAGGCACTTTTTGATGGGAAAGCATGAAAGTAGGTAAGGCTTCTAATAAACGGCTTCTGTGGGGGTTGTCCAAAACAAGATGAGGGGATGCAACCATTCTTCACTAGCTTGGCACCAGCGCATCTCTTGCAACAGTTAGAAAGAAAACAGTGAAACAGTTTAGACGAACTAGCTGATGTTAGAGTGGGAAAAATCAAGAAAATTCTTGGGTTAAGCTAGTAGGTGTATGCTTTCAGATAGACGATATCCAGTCAAGTAGCTTCTCAATAGCCCCAGTCGTGGATTAAGCGGGCTTCAGCAATCTTGCTAAGGCAGCCATAGCCTAACGTGAGCATATTGTGTTGGGATCTTTTAACCTGATCTGCTCTCCTATGGCAAAGCCTTCAATACTGATTGTCTGCAGAAAATAAAGAAAAATAAAATAAAGCCAAGCGCGTCGTCGCTAAGCAAGATTCCGTTTTTATTTAGTGACACTTTATCTATATAATCGCCGTTTTTGCAATGATTGAATGTTGTGAAAAGCGCGCTTTCCTATAATTTTTCTTCTTAATTGGAAAAGATGTGTCAATTGATATTTCGCTCTTTGAGGTAAAATACAATTCACAGTTCTCCAAACTTAAGTAAAACTTGAGCACCTAACCATCGCCAAAATGAGGTGTTTATATACGAATTATGATGACTAGGTGCTAGGTAAAACTTACCTTTATTCGAAAATGCTTGTAAATGTCATAACGTTTGAACGGTATTTAAGTTTGTCTTTAAAACGGAATTCCAGTGTGAATAAGAATATGACACTGGAGACAAACTTAAATATCATTCCCCTGACGTTTTTTTTTTATAATTACGAGTGAATAAGGTCAAGTTATGGAAATAATTCTTTCCGGCCTTTAATGGCTTAGTAAATGAAATGGTTCATTCATTCACTATTACAATTAAATAGAACGAAATAGGTTAGGGGTATAAGTTCTCAAAGATGGAACCAAGTCCACATATCGATTGAGGACTTATAACATATACTCCCAACATTGATCACGTAGTTCATATTTCTACGTACTTTTCCCATCGCGCTCTTTGTAAAGCACTTAGCTGATTTGTCAGATGAGACAAAAATAAACCGATTTGTGTCAAAAAACCGCGAATCGGTATGGATGAAGAAGAAAGACAACTATCACAGATGCTCAAATTCAGTCGAGGTAGATAGGACTACCTTTTGGAATCTCTTGGAAGTGCAAGAGTTTCAATGAAATGGGAAAATGCAGGGGAATCGATTGAAGCACGGTTGCTTCGATGTTCGTGGAGATTTTAATGAATTGCCTGGCGCCCAGTCTATGAAAATGGGATAAATCGATTTCGGTTCTTGCCTTCCAATACAATGATTACTCAAAACAGACAGCCAAAATGACCAAAGATTGAATGGGATGAATTCAGGAGTAGCCTCCCCAATTTTTTTGATCTAAACTTAATTGTATACTTTTGGCTTCTCGTCAAAAGACAAATGATCATTGCTGCAGGTAAAACGCTAGTCGAATTGCGGTTTAAGGTAAAAATGGAAATAGAGTCCTAATGTTTAAAAAACTTCCACCAGAAGTTTGATAAACATTAGTTAAATGCCGAAAAGAAGTTCTTTGTCTACAAAAGGAGGACACCCAAAGTATTGTATGCCTCGAAGACCTAGAGTCGTAAAGTAAATGGCGGATTTGAGAATGAATTTCCCTAAACGTGGAACTCTGGAAGATGATTCGGACTATCACCACGTCAGCCGTGCGTATATTGAAAGACTCATTTTTTTACAGATGTTAAAGGGGTAGCATGTATTCCGACAAGTTGATTTAAAAAATGATCTACTAGGAAGATGACATCACAGGCATCTGTCTAGACACGACAATTTTATTGAATACCTCGTGAATTAGTCACAGAAATGGCTCATTCCAAACAGACTGAACAAATACATCACCCCAAGATGACACTCAGTATTATAGTGTTTACCAATCCACCACTTGCCCCTGGCCACTTTAAATGCAAATGATGTGAACAATCTTCGAGCAGCAAGCGGTGTCAGTGGACAAAGAAAACATTGACTGAGCTGTGAGACCTCTTGCCCCTTGGTGGTATCATCACGCATTTCAAACAAATCGATCATGCCAGCACTCTGTGTCCACTCGGCAGCATGGACAGACAACCTTTGATAGCTGCCGATGGGTGCGTGCTAACACGTGATATAGTCGCTTGTACTAATCTCGTGTCGTCCACTTGGACTCCGACTTTGCTTATCGCCTTCCGCGGGTATTGCAAACAAGTTGCTGCAATGAAATTAGAATACTCGCCTATAGGCGCCTTTATGCTCACACAAGCACTCTACAGATTGTGTTTGATCGTCTGAATGACGCAGGGTATGGCATTCAACTGCTGTGAATGACTTTTCGCTGAATCAGGCGTTTGCCTCACCTCCTCCGGCTTATCTCGGGAAAAACAAAAATCAAAAATTCGGCGCCACGGCCGATATCTTGATTTATCTTTATTTACGGTCACCAGCCCCACACGGCGAAGATGTCTTTCAAAATTTTACGAAATCCATTAAGTATAACGTGCCGGGGAGCGGTCTATCGTTCGAAACAGGTTCCCTAGGGGGCGACATGCTTCTGTGTCACGTGGTTTGTTCAGCGGTCTTGCTGACGCATGTGCTGCGTAAAACGTGGATCTGTGATATGGAGCTATTCGGTGTCTATGCCTTACACACCCTTAACTGATACCATACAAGCGCAGACATACTATGAAAGAAGTGTTTCGATGGCCTGATTAGTGACAGGGGAAGGTCGGTGAATTGGAAGCGGTGGAAACTTTTATGAGTGTCAAATCGGCGGAGATATTTCCGCTCGTAAATGAAGCGTAACACGTACGGCGATAGGCAAGCAAGCACACTATTGATTTACGCACTCGCACAGAACGCCGTGTAATTTGATTGCGGCTTGATTGTGAAGAATTAAGGGCGCACGATAAGGGGCGCGATCACTTTTATGAATTTATTGCTTAAATGGAATTTTAGGAAGCTTCGTCGGGCGGGTGGTATCTGTGCAAGATTGCGAGTGCGGTGCTTAAGTTCAAGTAGTTTACTTGGGAATTATTCAGTTCGAACTGGACACAATGATTGAGTACGTCTGTTACAGATAATACCTAGTCACGCTTAAAGCATGTGAATTCAGGGGGCCAGTTTGGACGTGTTTTATTACACAAGGTGTCACTGAGCTCGTTGGGAATTAAATACTTAGACTGGTATTGCGATAAGGTGTGTGAGGCGACCAGTTGTAGGTGTAAGAGGGAATAATTCCTCTAGAAAATAGCTGGCATGTGGATGTTTTAACAGTCTTATCTGATTTTCTGATTAAATAACTTTGTTCGTAGTTTTCGTGAGTTAATATCATGGGTCTCTGATTATTTCTACTGACAGAAATCTCAAAAATTATAAATCTTGTGATTTGATGACCTTGATCGTCTGTCAAAAGCTTTGACAGGACCAAAAGTGTAGCAGAGGAGATGCGAACGAACCGCTGGCTGGCTGCAATTTTGGTAAACATATTTTCGAATTCACAAGAATTGCATGTAAGAGTCTGCGTGGAGTCTATTGATGGCGTGCCCCTAAATAAAAAAAAAGTCGCAAACGTTTAACTGTGAACTGCATGAACGATATTGTAGCGAGTGCAAATGAGACCCAGTAGATGTAGAATCCTTAGAGCACTAGGACAGATTTGAGCGTTTTTCACTAAATTGGGGCGAATAAAGGCCTTATACATTTTAGTCAAGTCCGAGGGTTCTTCATGCGAGATTATGCCTGAAGAAGAGGGAAGTGCGCTAATGAACGAATATGAAACGGTGGGGGTACTTTCAGTGGATTGAATAAGAGGCAGGTGTGTCGATCACAAAACAGAGTCCTGGGGAACACCAATATGAATATATGCGCGAATCCATCTGAAATAAGTTTTATTGAACGGTTTGAAGGGTAACTTCTAATTCATAGAAGAAGAGACTCATCGAGGCCGTAACACATTCATTAAGATGCTTCCGGGATTCAAGATACGACCGGCGACACGTGTGCACACGTCAGAGGATTTCAGCTCAACTTTAGTTAGCAAAAAGTTCGTTATATATTTCAATAGGTTCGCTTGCAACATGTTCAGTCTCTACCGAAGGCGCAAACCAAAAACAAAACACATTAAAATTGATTTCAAACTCAAACATGGTCTACTTTTAGGATGATACAGCTTGTGCCTTAATAAATTCATCGCTTACCTTGATAAGACAACGTCACAAATGATATCTGAACACAGGACTCTGTGCATCCAATAGGCTTCAAAGTCCTCACGAATTGACCATCTTGAATTGTATACACATTCACTGTGCCATCCTAAGAGAAGGAATTCGGGGTTTAAAACCAAACATGTCAAATGAAGACTTTTCTTAACTTACCAGAGACCCAGACACAACCATATCCAACTCTGTATATATAGCCACACTGGATATCGCATCATCGTGGCCGTAAAGTGTGGTCAGCGGTTTTGGTGAGAAGCTGTTCTGCGTGTTCAATTGAGCAGCACTGGAATGGGACTGACTGGCCGGAGTCGGTGTTTGGCCGTACTGATGCGATTGGATGCTCCAAATGATGCAGGTGCAGTCTTTTGATCCGGTCACTAGGTATGATCCACAATTGTCCAGCGCTACACATGTTATTATATCTGAGAAAGAAATGGAATTCATGACCATTTAACTCCCACTAAGTGACTCTTCTAGGTGGACTTTACCTAAATGACGGGTTACAGATGCAATAGCCTTTCCTTTGTGCAGGTTAAATACTCTGAGGGAGTTGTCCCAAATGCCCCCAGAATACAAGTGTTTTCCATCAGTGCTGACAGCAAACATTTTCGAGTTAAGGCTATAAGACGGATGATATGGCCCAAAAATTCGTTTTCGATTCCTTGGGAAGAATAGAGAATGTAGATCTTGGCATAAGTTTGATCTGGGTGAATGGCTTACTTCAGATTTGTTGTGGTAGCGTCGATTTCCAGCAGAAATCCTCGGTCCTTGTCGTAGGAGATCCAAGAATTGCATCCAAGAATGCTGGACTTTGATATGCTGACAAGTACATCAGGACTTAGCTGAAGGAATGATCGAGGTGGACTTCTGGGTGGACTCAAAAAGATAATGGGATCTTTTGGCGTTGATAGCTCACAGTAGACCTGAGCGACCTTGTCCAGAAACTGCATGAGATCTGGTCGTTTTAGTTCGGCACGCAAGAGCTTCACGGCGGTCTCGTCTTGTGTGAGTCGTCTGGGATGTGGTTCTCGCAGCAATTGTGAGGGAACCTGACCGAAATTGTTAATCATCCCTTCCACTGCTTCTCTTTCTACAGGGTTTGCGATTTTATCCAAATCCACGGCACCTTCATAAGAACAGTAGTAGAATACGTTAAGAGCCTCAGCTGCTTTTGGACCTTTCTGCTTGTAACTGCAATGATAGTTTCGAAAGTTCAAAGCGTTGTTAGGTCTCTATGTAATACTGTCCTTACCCGAAAATCAAGTCTATCCAGTGGTGCAGATTTTGACTGACATACTCCGATTCCAGCGCCCGCCTGTGTATAGCAATGAACTCTTCCGGTGTTGTTGCCCACGGAGGCAGGATAACATCATCGACTTTTTCTTTTGTGATTTGCAGGTGACCCAAATCCAATCTGAAATGAACAGGAATTAAATCCCTTTGTTGAACAACCTGATTAGACGCTGCCTTACTTGTTCATGTTCTTAAGGAATTCTGGAAAATAGAAGAACTCCGGAATGAGTTCTTTCACATCGTTCGGATTATCCATGAGCAGTTTCCATGTTTGTGGAATGGAGTGAAATTGCCGATCAGCAACGTCAAATCTGCCGCTTTGCAGTTCAATGTGCAGCGATGTGAATGGCTCAACGCGCAGCAGATAGTGAAGAACACCGGCTGAGTTGGAGTAATGAGTTCCGTAGTGAAATTTCGGTATCATTCCAGATGGATCTTCAAAATTGTCGTATTTCGTGCGGACTTCTGCTTCATTTTTCGGATTTATCTAAAGAGAGTGAAGACATTTTTTTCAGATGATTGACGGATTTTAGAGAGTAGAACACTTACCACTCCCACTGGCTTCGATAGATCTCTGAATGACTTGGGGTCAGTTAGATCTAGAATATCACTTGTGTAGTCGGCTAGAATCCAAGGAAAGACCGGATACTGACTGAGGTCGTTGTAAGATCGGCCTAGCAAAAAATGAAAGGAGTAGAACCAGCAAATATGGGTTACAAATTGTGTTTACCAGCAATGGTGTTCAAGTACATAAGGTATTCGAAATTGGATATCTCTCGGTTCACCCACTTCTGTGTGAGTCCCGAAGAACGCAGAAGTTCGGCTGGTGAACGACCGGATCCGTAGAGTATGTTCGGTGGTTGTAAGCTGAGGATCTTCGTAAATACCTTGTTGCGTGTCTAAACAAAGAAATAATGGTTTGGTGTATTGAATAGATATGAGATGTGCATTTTCGAATGTGCTCTTCAATATTTGGAAAGGGTAGCTTGCGCATAGACACCTTAATTACTTCGAAGATACACTGTCGCAGCGACGAATGTTTCTTAAGATTACCTTTGTTGTGAAATTCAAGAAGTAACTTGTTTGATCCACAAGGAAGATCTCCAACGCACTGCGTCGCAAATTGTATTTACGAAGGTGAACTTCGCGAATTTTATTTATCGAGAATCTGCAAAATAACATTTTAACATACATCCCAAGATTGCGATGAAATGGATTTTGGTTAACCTGAAATCATTTTTTTCTCCGTCTTCTGTCGGTGGACTTAGATCAACAAAGGTAAACACAGCCTGATTGACTTCAATGCGACCTTTCACTTTGGTCATCAGAGTTATCAATTCACAGTCCTGAGTGATCACAGCCTTTTCCAGAGGAACATCCTGCTGAGACTGAGCTTCTATTGTGAGACGTAGTTCCTCTTCCAACATAGAATTGTCATCGTCAAGAAAGTCTCGAACGACGGCGGTTTTTATAGTTGAATCGAATTCCGAAAGTTCTCTAAAACAAAATAAGATTCTTCCTGAACACGTAACTTGCAGATTAGAAGGCCTTCTTTACTTTGTATCACATGCATTTGCGGCATTATCCCTGAGATTGGCAGCATTTTCATGTTTGTTTGGATAGAGTTGCGGTTCGAGTTTCAGACGCATTCTAGCGACGTTTTCATGATTTGAAAGTGTCCAATACTCCTCGACTGGTTGCCTGCAAATAGAATGAGATTCCGTTGTTAAAGGATTTTCTATGTAATTGGTCAGATTTCTTAAAATCTCGTGAAGAGGATGCCCCATAGTCGCGTGGACTATCGAAATCCATAAACAGATTTCAAATTCAATTCATGATCCAATGCAATGTGGGAGACACACGTAATCTACTTAGCACGTGACACAGATGCAATTCGCAATCAATCAAAGATTTTGGGTGACTTCCGGATAAGTACACCCATGAAACCATTTGTCCATTTGAGGATTGTGAAATGACGAAAGTCCATTAGAATGCCTAACCTCTGAAAAACGCGTAATAAAGGTGGCTTCCCATATTTGTATTCCAGTCCCGCGCGCTCTTCGGAACTGGTTGGGCGAAACGCAAAGAAGGTGAAAACATCTGAAAAATGCTAAATGACAAATTAGCGTTTATTTTATATAACTACTCTCTCAGCCTGGGGACGAACGTCGCGATGCCACACGAATTTCAATAAGCCCCGATGGCTCGCACAAGAACTTCCAATAAGAATAAGACATAGATTAATTTTTCAATTTTTTTACTCTTGTTTCGTTTCGATTTGCGTTTACAATTCCAATGAAAACAAAAAATGGTGATGAAAGTAATTTACAACAACGACAATGATAGAAGGTCTCTGGTTTTGTACAATGGATGTCGCTTATTATTCCACGAACTCCGATTGCGACGGTGAATTAGCTATGTGGGGGCAGTAAGTTTAATCCGTAGGCAGGGCATGGTAACGCGTTTGGTTTTAGGCAACAACTGCGGCTGGGGCGGCGGCAACTGGAGCGGCAACAACTGGAGCAGCAACAGCCTTGGCGGCGACAACTGGAGCAACAGCGGCAACTGGGACATCCTTTTGGACGACGGCGTTGAATCCACTGATGTCGTCAGCGTAGTATGTGACAGTGCGGCGGGAACCATCGGGTTCGATCAGGGAGTATGATCCGCGAACAACATCTCCGTCACGGCTCTCCTCTTGAGTCTTGGAGTCACCGGTAAGGGTGTCTTGCACGTTGTAAGCATATCTGTACTGTGGGAAGGGATCGATCTCTTCGGCAACAACTGGAGCAGCAATAGCCTTGGCAGCAATAACTGGTGCTGGGGCAGCGGCCACAACTGGAGCGGCGAGAGCCTTAGCGGCGACGACTGGAGCTGGGGCGGCAGCGACGAGTGGGGCTGGAGCGGCGGCAACAATTGGAGCGGACAAAGCACGGGCAGCAACAACTGGTGCAGCGTAAGCGGCCCTGGCGATCAGTGGAGCAGAGTAAGCTGAGATGTATTGCGCATAGGGAAGAGCTGCAGGACCAGCGGCCACCAAGGGAGCAGCAGCTGGGACGATACCAGCCTTAGCCGAGATAGCCAAGGTGGAGAGAACTGCAATCTGTAAATGAATGCAAGTAATGTGCGTTAGTGATATCTGCGACGTAATCCAAATAATCCAGCGATTGAGGGACACTTACAATAAGCGGACTCATTGTGAGCTTGGGAAGGATTGTTTCTCACTGTCTGATGCTCTAAAGTGAACTGACATACTGTCTGAACGTCCGTGCGTCTTTTTATACCCAAATCAGATTTCCATACTCCATCAGTTGATTTGAATACACTTTCCGTGCAGATGGGGCACTCAGTCTGACCGTAAATTTTGCGTTTTCCATTTCAAAATCGCACTCGCTTTGCGCAGTCCCGTCACGTAAATCGGGTAATACCATGGCAATATGCACGCGGGAATAATTGTTATTCAATTTCCATTCCATTAGGTTTCGAACTTCACCACACCAGTGCGCCGCTGGTGGTGAACGGGTGAAGCACTTCAAAAAGAGGCAACCTTTTGGGTCCTAGAAGGTTTTTCGGCGATGCCCTCTCACCCGTTAATTGCACACATACTCTTCAAAATGGTTATTTAGATCGTCGATAAACGTCGTTCGTATGTAACTGCGTGATCTACGATATTGTCGGCCACTGCCCTGGCCGCAGGAACTTCGTCCTCAGCGTAGAACACTTTGTATCGGCGAATCCATGCAAATGGCGACATAAGGAAGTGTGAATTTAGACCACTTAAGCTTCTGTTGCGAAGAATACTGATTAGTCAATTTTGAGGAAGGATGAGTAGCGGACTTTTCGAGTGATACGGATGCGATAAGTGTTCTTATCTGATGCATGCACGCCAATGAACGACGTTTGTGTATTCCGGCGCCAATGAGAGGCGCTGTGGCAATGACTGATATCTGAGAGGCGTGAGGCGGCCGTGTCTATGACATCTACACAGTCATCGAATAAGACGTTTTAATTTATGAGCGAATTGTTGTTTGCCTGAGCCAGACTAAGTGATGGCCAATTTGAGGTTTTTAACGATTGTTTTAAGATGTCCTGTGGTTTCTTGAAGTCCGTTTTTGAATTACAATGACCCAACTCCCGACTGAATGGATTTTCGGATAAAATATTGTTTTATTGGGGAAGCCTTAGGTTGTCAAACATGCAACTCATTAGAGGGGAACATTTTTGGAACTATGATAACTGTTAATGCGAGGAAAATCTAATTCGGCAGCATGTGTGGCAATGATCCAGAGACCCGTGAAGATATCTGTGAGTCTCCAAATGAAAAATTATCTTAATGGGTGGAGATTTTTTTTTGATCCAAGTCCTATTGGTGACAGGTGGAACCATTTGACGATTTATTTTTTTAGTCATATTTAACTAAGAAAAATTTATGCAACTTATGTAATTTTTATTGAAAGAAACGGTTCTCCGAGAATTCATCATAATCATGGCAACACTTTATAGAATAAAACATTTCTTTATCAAAACATTTTGTGATTATAATAATTTCAAAGTCACGAACTATCCGCATCCTCGACCTGATAAACTTTATGTTCAACTTAAACTTATGTTGAGTCCGAATACCTTTTAGAATAACAAAAAAATTATACAAAGACAAATTGATAGGGATGAATGATAGTTTCCAAAAAACACAAAACGCCTGTTTTCTCATTGTGGACCTATATACATTTTTAAGTAGTACAAACAGCGTACCATGAAATCCGTCAACGTTGAGTAGACTTTTAGTACAGTTTTTATAATGATTTTACTTTCAACGTCCCTATTTGAATTCCGCACAAAAAACTAGAGGGAAAGGCTCTCATTTGGACCTATCCGAATTCCTCTTAGCGGAGCGATTTTAAATGGGATATGGGATATGCTCAAATTAAATTTAAAATATCTTAATTAAATATCCAAATTCTGTGCATACAACAATCTACAAAACATTTTCTGTGCTGATTTGAGAAAGTAAGATCATAAAAGCTGTTTAAATACCCTCTTCGACTTTCGCACAATGGGTGTTCTGAATCGTAAAATGGTTTCATAATACGCCTACCCGCATCCTCGACCCGATAATCTTTAAATTTTTGTGATAATTTATATTTCGATGATCAATTCCACATCTCTGCGCAAAAAGAAAACAAGCGAACTGATACAACAACGTGACATATTTGAAAATGCATTATGACATTCGCTTATTAAACCTCATTCTGCTCTTAATAATTCCTTCAAATCCCACACTCACTTACGGCGAGCATGCCAAGTGTTAATTGTTCGTGCTGGGAATGCGAAAGATTTGAAAACGAACAATTTTGTCACACTATCTGATGGGATTTTTGAGTTCAATAAATTACCCAAAAGTTGGCAGGTGGCAACACATTACCGCTGAACTCACGCATAAAATTACAAGAACTGTCCCACATATTTCTCACTCGTCGCGTCGCAATGCAACGAGCTTTAAGTTTAAACTCAAAGCTAAGTGAAGTTGAAGTTTCGCTGAAGTGTGTAAACTTCAGGAAAGTTTTAAAGAAAAAGCATTGATCAAGTCAGCTCGCACCCATCTGTTGAACGCGCTCTCCCCAAGCTGTCGGTGTAGGTTGTCTTGTGGTGTGTATCCAAAACGGGCTTCATTGAATCTGCTCTTTGTGATTGTATGGTGTGAGACTGGTGACTTGGTGAACAATGAAAATGTCCCAATTGGAGTTAAAGGATATGGTTTCTAAGCTTTGGAAAATTTGAACTTACGACAATTTAAAATGGACACCCTCTTGAATGGATAGTGGTGAACGAACTTACCTTTCTCCGTTAGTTTGCCATAATTCTTTCAAGAGATTTAAGTCTCGAAAAAGAACAACGTGGGAAACCAGAAACGACTCTATTTAAGCAGAAACGATGGGTGCAGGCACAACAAAAGCAGAACGCGGCAATGCACACAAAATGGTATTATTGCCCATGTCAATAACTTGAGAACGCACCCCATGACAGCTGGATAGAAGCATATGCATCGCTGAATTTAAGGCACAGAAAACAGTTTAATCACATTTGATAAAAAGTAGATTGTGTATGACAACCGTTCAAAATCAGGGCAATGGTTGTATGTAGACAAAGACCCAAAGCGTATCCCCGAAAATGTTCTGGTGACAATCTGGTGGACATCAAAGGAATCAATCCACTTTTCCTTTCATTAACCAAGTTAGACGAAGAATACAGTCTAAAGTCAGGCTGAAAGGCAGCCTCCGTCCCTGTTGAATAACAACGACTACCTTCACGCAATGGTGCAAAAGCTTCTACAGTATGGCGTCAGTTTTTGGCATATTGTATTTCGAAGTCGAGCAGTGTTCAAAGAAGCCTAAATTAAATTTTATAAAAATTAAATATTGGCATCACTATTTGTCTGACAGATATTTGAAATTGCGAAAAAGAAGGAAAGCCCAATGTAAACGGTTTGTGACGGCCAAATCATTTTTGTTTACAATTCAGTCAGTGATACCGAATCACCATGGTTAGTCATGCAGTTGATAACACTGCGTTTTAAAAGTTTGGAGGATGATTGTAGTTTTGATTGAAAAACCATCTATAGTCATGTTTTTTTGAGACGACGTATGTAATACGTAATCAAATGAGGCTCACCACGAGGTATACGAGTAGCTGTTTGGTAAAAACATTATACAAGTTCTTATTTAAAGAGGCCTTCGCTGAGGCCGTCAGTGTCAACGGTGAGCGCTAAGATCAAAGATATGTGTGTAATTTTATTTGGGTTAAATTGCACGATATGCACAATGAGACAGGACAACGTGCCAAAGAGTACGTAGTTTGATTGAACGTGCGTTAGGCCTTATCGGGTGTCATTTTTCGAAGTCACATGTCTATGTAAGCAATCCAATGACAATTCACAAAACAAACATAGTTCTGCTTTTTGCGTTGCCCAGTCTATCTATTATAATCGTTGAGAATTCGATCTCTCAAGTCCTTGCCACCATGTAAAGACGTGGTGGATATTTGAATGATTTTATTATAGTGCACATGTTTTAAATGTGTGCATAAGAAAAACAATACCTTACAGCGATATGAATTTATTTGATTTCAATATCCAATCGTTGAAAAACATTCTAGAAATTGCGATGCATGCATGGTCTCATATAAGGTTTTGTTTTGGTCTTGTGAGCACCATCCACCGTGTTCTATACGAAAAAGTTTCGCATGCAAAACAGGAACAACGCTGAAATCAAGCGTACCCAACAAGGCATTAACACGGAAGAAGGTATGGCGGAAACGGAGAAAGTTTTTTTAAGATAGGCTAGTTGCCGTCCATAATATTTTAGAAGCTTTTTTATAAGTAACAAATACTCTTTGTGTGTTGTCAGAAACTCGTTGCCGTAAAAAATGTAAAATGTTCAGTCCAGGATACATAGAACCGGGAACCTTCGGTGTGTGCGTCGATGAATTGTACTGTGGGTGGTCAAAATCTAGTATACGGTTTTCGTTTTATTGGGATAACTTCTGGGAAACGAAATTAAAATGAGGAAGTTTGCGCCACTCGTTCATTAGGACTGGGAACTGAGATAAACAAATTTAGGCCGATGTGCATTCAGCTTCATAAATCTTATATACCTGAAAATTTAAAATGTCTGTAATATAATCGCGACGCCTTACACCTGTACCGTACTAGGAAAAACCTCCTGCTCAGGGAGGCGGTATGCACATGACAAATACAAAATTTTGGTTTTGGGATTTCAGTTTTTAGGATGCACTGAAAGTTTTTCGAGAGATTTTTTCTCAAATATTGTTTGAAATGATCATTAATAGTGGGGAGACACAATGACTTGGCAAGCATTAGGTTCTTTTTTCATTTTGAAACCTTTCCCCAATGGAGCATTTTTGTCCTTCCCCTCAATGTGGTCGGATTGGTGCAGCAGATGGATCATATTTTCTGGTTCGCGTTCAAATTTGGGTGCAGATCGTAAAGTGTTACGTCTTCTCCTCCGCTCACTTCGCTTGCAAATAGGGTGATTAAATAGATCTAATCAGAGCAGGCACAGAGACTGGATTCTTGGGTTGTATAAGAGAAAGTAGAAACTTTATTTGGGAACTATGCCGTCCCCCGGACAATTCCGAATATTGCAAAACTTAGGCAGTAATAAATAAATTTTTCATAAATCTGTCAGGTTTTATGAAAATTTTCCTTTTCGGGATTTTGAGCTCTTGAATTTCAGAATATTCTTTATTTCGCAAAACCAATCAACTTTATAACTGAAAGACAACCCGCCAGCATTTTTGGAGAGCATCAACTTTCTTATGGGCACAAATATTCGCGTTATGCAGCGAATGCCACAAAAATAATGAAAAAATTCCACCAAAAATAACATTATCTGATGCACAAACCATTACAACCAGCCAAGTTCAAGACTATCATTATTTTGTTTACATTTATTTCGAAAGAAAAGCAAATGAATAGGTCAATGCTATCTGTGTTATCTTACTCAACAAAATCACGTTCGTGTCGATTTTGTCTTGGCGCCCCTGCCGTTGGCATAGAACAACTGCCTCAAGGACAGATTCAAACAAAAATCACGTTAATTTCGTTTTCACAGACTACTAATTGAGGCGTGCACACATGATGTCATCCGATTTCAGATCCATCTACAGTTCCTTACCCTTGTAATTTGAATTCTCAAGTAAAACATCTCTGGCGGTAAACATATTCCACGTAACTTACAATAAATGCCTCATTGAAAGCCTACCACCAACCACTAGCGGACAGTTATTCGTATTTTATTTTCGATATCGCAAACGTGATTGGCTTCTTAAATTGCTTAGCTGGTCATTTACGACCTTGGATTCTTCGGCTTCTGTTGTCACCGAGTGGGCTGACGTTGATTAAACTTACGCGGCGTATAGTGAATTGACAGACCTTTTCAACACGTACATGGTTCATTTTGTTTGTGAAAGAAAGTGGCTTTGAATCACCCCAGATAGTCGCTAAATAAGCTCGACAACGGCACTTAGGGGGGATGAATGCGCGTGGTAAACTTTGACACACGTTAAGACATATGCGGCCATTATTCCGGCTTTGAGATGTTTAACATGAATTTGAATTTAAGCTGATCAATAATTCGCCAGATTCCAACATATTAAACAAATATGATTCAAGGGCATCGCATGAATGCTGGCTTGCGGGAAATTGACCGAAATGAACATTATAGATGCTAAAAAAATACCAGGAAAGCAGTTGTTATGGCCGTGGCGATGAACTTCCGTTCGTTGATTAACCAGATGTTCTCGTTTTCAAACAAACATTTCACATTCCACACTATCGAATTGTGACGCAACACATTTGGCAGCAATCACCTCGGTCACCTCGAGTAGGTTCTTGTCATCTTTCCCGCTCAGGCCTGGCAAAACAACTAAAAGGGGCAGCGGTTTGATTCTCACACGATTTTAACTGCAATCTGGAGCAGGTATTGCATGCATCCCATTCTACCGCCGTCGCTCAGTCTCCCTCTCTGCACATGTGTGAAGGCAACATTTATACAATGGCTTGAATGCTTGAGAAACATCGTCGCAGTTATGACGGGCGGCTGACACTTGATGATTCACTTTTAGTCGATAACCGATTGACAGCATTTTTGCAGTCCGCAGTTATTTTTTGAATGCGCATGTTGTGCGCTCTAACAGTTTGCGTCATTGCATTCGTTTTGGAACGGTTTCGGCTGCTTCCAATTAAAGCGGTGGACACAATCGATAAGTGGGTTACCGACCAACCCTTATTCGGTAGAAACAATCGTACTGCACATTAAATGGTTATTCGAATGTTTTTTTTTTCGTTTTCATTTGTTTCATTCGAATGCCGTTGCACAATTGCGCTCGGAAACGTACGCAGCACACATTTCCTTCGGCTCAGACGAAGACGACGATAATTTAACTGAATGCAAGGGAATGAGATGAAAATGCATAAAAAAAACATAAACTTGGAACTTGACTTGGCCAAGTACTTTGGCTGGCAATTAAGTGAAACGAAGAGAATAAACGTCTGATCATTGGGAGGGATTCATATATGGCTTGCACTGATACCATTCACTTTGTCGCACCAATTTGATGTGTTGCGCGAATGGGTGGAGTTCGGCTTTGATTGAAAAGGAAATGGTATACACCAAATATTTACGAACAAGTTTGCTTTACAATGATTGATTTTTGAATGCACTGCAAGTTTTTAGTTATTATTTAAAAAACAGTGACATCGATATGTAAATATTTCAGATTTAGATCTCATCTGAAAAGTCAATCTAGTGATTGCTTCAAAAGTCAATACTGCGAAACTTTTTAAAAAATGAGTAGATGTACTAACCGCTATATAACCTCCTATGTAAAGTATAGGAAGAGAGTAGATCATGCGTAGTGAATGTTTTATTTTGCCCATCCGTGGAAAAGCAGAAAAAAGCAATTGCCGAAGCCTTGCATCAACTGTAAACCAACATGGAGAAAAGCTACGAACAGAACAGAGATCTTCATTTACTATTCATTGACTTGAAGCAAGCATCAAAACCTAAACATTTTAAAAAGACTTTGGTAATGCAATAAAATCCTCTAAGACTACAGGGTGGGCCAACCATAATGCACCATGTCACTTGTGAGACACACCTTAGCGTCAAGTTTTGTTTCCCCTTTTTAATTTGGCATTTCTTTGTTTCAGTGTTAGAAGAATTCAACCATGTAGAGGTACACAAATGAGCAGCGCGTAAAGGTTGTTGAACCTTCCACGAAAAATGGCGTTCAAATCAAAATGCATAATCGACTAAATATGTCTACAATCGTTAGATTTGTGCTCAAATTTCAGATAACCGGGTTCGTAGGATATGTAAAAGCATCTGTGCATGCACGCCTAGTTCGTGAAAGAAAATGAAATCTACCAAACAGTTACTGTGAATGATGTTCGCTAACGCGAGATTTAAACAGATTTCTTGTGCCTAGAAATTGTGGATATGTACCTTGACAAATATTCCAACAGAATGGTGCCACAAAGCTAATGAAATATGGACTTTTCTGCTCGAGAAATTCAATCCCCGTGTTAACTCACGTCGTGGCAATGTTAATTGGTCGCCCTTTTCATTTGACTTGACACCACTGGACTGCTTTCTTCTACATCAATAAGGCAAAAAGACTTCTAGACTTAAAGGATGGATATATTAACGACATTGAATCTCAATTGTGTCTCACAGTCATTTAACATATGGAACATCGGCTACATTTATGCCACCGAAGCCGTGACGAGAATTTGGTCAGCATTTTCACACATACTCGTAATTGTCATAGATCCTTCTATTTAGATAATTCTCTAAAAACTTTTTGTTTTATTTACAATTATCACCGTGAGCCTTTGTTGGACTACCCTTCACATATGGTGCTTAAGACATAAAGAGGTGACTGAAGGCAGTCACGGAGGGTTCTCTTACAGTAAAAGGGACCCAGACTCGATTTTGAACTGCAAAATTTCAACTGCACCACACACTTGTCGGCCTTTTACTTAAAAGTCGATGAAGGTTTGCAACTGACGGAGCAAGACCGACATGGCTACCAGTTTGGAATCATCAATGAATTGAATTAAACAATCAAGAACGTTCGACCATAGTTGGCCAACAGAAATGGTGTTGTCTTCCATCACAACAATACTAGGCAGTACACACCTTTAATGAACTGGAACAAATTGACGGAGTTTGGTTGGTGTACAACCCGGAACGCATTTTTAAAAGTTCAGAAGGACAAGCTGGGATGATCAACGCAACTCATTTCTTGTCTTTAGGTTAACAGTAAGAGTTATGAATAAATTGGTTACACTGTTAAAAAAACAGCTCTATATTAGTCGTGAAATGTGAGTAAATGGCGCCCCACACGTAACACCGTTATCGTGAACAACCACTCACTTCACGTCACTCTAAAATGTTAAGTATACGCCCAAGTAAATGTGATATAAAGTTATATATTCCAGCACATTAGCTCTTAAGAAGTTTCCTTAGCTGTTCAACTCTTTACAAGAACGTATCGCTAAGCACAAGGTGTCACCGGCGGCGTACACATGTTAAGCAAATCATATCCAGTCAAGACTAATTAAGTGCTAACTCGCTTTCACTCACACCGACAGTTGTTTTGACAGTTAACAGTCGCAAGTGCCCACACCTGCTCCAGCAGACCACATATGTGACAATTTACCGCCAGGAGGTACGATCAGATCACTAAGTCAATTGTCGTGCCGCCCTGTGAAGGTGGAATGACAATGAAGTCTGGATGGAATGATCAACACCAGGGTCGGGGGAACTAATAGCACCACTCACGGCATTTTAAATGAGGATCCTCCCGGTCAAAACAATATTTTACGGCCTAATCAATAGATCTCGGCAAAGGGGCGACCCAGAGCTCATTTCGCTCACGGCTCATTTGGCAAGAGGATCACGAACTGCTGATAACCACACCCAAGCCCGAGCCCCACGAAAAGGCAGACATTTCTTGACACCGAATTTCTTTATTCAGCAAATGCAGGGTAATTCGCTAGGGGTATGACATTCCGCGTTTTGTTTCGCTTTCGTTTGATTACACACATAAATATAAAATAAAATAAAAATTAATTACATTAGGGGGTACTGAGTAGAGTATGCAGTGAATGATGTATAAATACAGACAAGTCCTGAACGCAGTTGCGTTACATTATACGCGTGTTGAATAAAATTGCCGGCTACCGCCGCCGCTCTCAATGGTATCCGTGACCGTAGGAGAGTCCGCCGCCGTAGGCGATTCCACCGCCATATGCGATGCCACCGCCGCCAATGGCAATCTTTGAGATAGCTGGAGCTGCGGCTACGTACGCGGGGGCAGCAGCGAAAGATAGCCTTGGTGCGGAGACGGCGTAGGAGATCCTTGGGGCGGCTGCTACGCTGAATGCTGGAGCAGCTGCAGCTATGGCCACTTTAGAGATAGCTGGAGCTGCGGCCACATACGTTGGGGCAGCTGCGGCGTAGGTCACCCTTGGGGCAGCGACAACAGTGGGAGCAGCGGCGGCATATGTGATGGATGGGGCTGGGGCAGCCACAGCGAATTGTGCGGGTGCAGCAACTGCAACAGACGCTGGGGCGGCCACAGCAACTGGAGCGGGGGCGGCCACTGCAACTTGAGCAGGGGCGGCCACTGCTACTGGTGCTGGGGCTGCCACGGCAATTTTTGCGGGCGCTGCAACCGCTACTGGCGCTGCGGCTGCAACAGCAACCTTCACTGGTCCGGCAGCAATAGCGCCAGCGGTTTTTTGAACAATAGCGTTGAAACCGTTGATTTTGTCAGCAGTGTACACAACCTTTCGGATGGAACCGTCTGGTTCGCTCAGGGAATAGCTTCCGTGAACAACGCCGTTGACAAGAGATTCAGAAGCTTGCTTTGAGTCGCCGGTATTGGGGTCAGATACACCATAGCTGAAGCTGTACTGTGGATTTGGATCGACGGGTTCCGCTTTGATGACTGCTGGAGCAGCGGCCACTGCGACGGCTGGTGCTGGAGCTGCAACGGCTACGGGTGCTGGTGCTGCAACGGCCACTGGTGCAGGTGCCGCAACGGCAACAGGCGCTGGGGCTGCAACCGCCACGGGTGCTGGGGCTGCCACAACAGCTGGACGCGAGACAACGAAAGATGGACGAGCGTAACTGATTGCGGGCGCGGCGGCATATGTTATCGAAGGGGCTGCGGCAGCATATGTTACAGAAGGAGCTGCGGCAGCATATGTTACCGAAGGAGCTGCGGCAGCGTATGTTACCGAAGGAGCTGCGGCAGCATATGTTACCGAAGGAGCTGCAGCAGCATATGTTATCGAAGGAGCTGCGGCGGTAACAACTTTGGATACAACAGGTGCCGCCGCTGCATATGTCACAGCTGGGGCTGATGCGTAGGTAATTCCACCGCCAACGAGTCCACCGCTCACAAGTCCCCCGCCAACGAGTCCACCGCCAACGAGTCCACCGCCAACGAGTCCACCGCCGATAAGACCACCACTGATGAGTCCACCGCCATATCCAATGTTGCCTGCCTGTGTCACAGCAGCCAGGCAGATGAACAGAACAACCTGCAAATGATCACAGTTGACCCCGATTAGTGAGAATTTTATACTAGAACGATAATTTCAAGCAGTACAACGGAGTACCTTAGAGAACATCATTTCGTGTGTGTCGATCTGCTCTTAGAAGATTGCAACTTTGGTTTGAGATACATTTCTTCGGCAGGCTTCACTTTTATAAGCGACCGAAAAGAATGCCCCCAGCTGCCACCTGCTAAACATGGCTGCGATCTGCCACAGCCAGTATCTGACGTTTGGATTGATTTCATCACTGAATAATTAGTTCGATTCCAAACCAATTCCACATCTCTCAGTCGAGTAGACGCCGCCGGCCCGATGTCCGAGTTTGTACAATCCGAACAGCTGAACAGCCGAACTGCCCTCCTTTCAATCGCGCAGCCGCGACTTAGTCGCCGTCGGTGGCGGCGGCGGCAATTGCAACCATATGACAGGTGATCTGTATGTCTGATGAAGAATTCTCTGGGTGGTGTACCGTGATCACTGGATGATGGCCTCCTTGATGGGCACACCACTCGAAACCGGTCTGGGTCTCGGCGTTACGTCTTTTAATGAATCAATTTGATTCGTATGCGTTCACAAAAAAGGGATTGCGCTTTTGAACGCATATGAGCATAACAACTTGACACAAACGTGAGTTGGCCGGTGCGGCGATACAGTTTGACTGGCAGTTTGACGTGCGAACCACGGATTAACGGACTGATGGGGGAATAGCCGCTTCCATCGCGGGCATAGTTGAGGTCGTCGACGTTTTGTAATTAATTAAATTGTAACATTCATTAGCATTAGCAAACGCATCTGGTGAACTAGAAATCGAATCACAGGCAAATTCTGTGACTGCTTAGATGCTGCGGTGAAAACTGAAGATGGATCGATATCAATGGAACTTGATGATGAAGATGCTGTAAGGACTCGGAAAAGATTCACTCGGAACCCTATCACCATCGGACATGATTTCACGCTCCACAGCCAACACACTTAATTGATGGCTTTCCCATAGTCCTCATAGCAGTAAATAGTCACGGTATTTCACTGAACTCTATTAAACATCTCCCTAATCCGGCGACAGATTTAACCAAATCCACTGTAAAACTTGACCAAAAGCACAACTCGAATGTGGATCAGTGTCCGTAAGGGGCAGTTGGATAGGGAAAAGATTGAAAAAAAAAAAACCTGCTAGACCTTGTGTCCGTTCGCTAAAGGTATGCGGTGCTCCGATGGTATGCCGCCTTTCGAAGATAATTAATCTGCCCGAATTGTCTAGAAATGATTTCAAGATTCTGATGTAAGATCTGTGAACTTTAATCATAATTAAAGACATGACTACTGCCTGCACATTGCCACGAGCGTAGTTATAGCCATTTCCAGGCGAGATCGTTTTGCAAAATAGACGCGAGAAAAGTTTCAACACACATATCCATGCCATGAACGTTGTTGCATTCAATTTTGTATGGTGGCTCTCCAAATCAAAGTTGCACTCTAATAGATGTCAATTCAGCAAAATGAACATTTTTCTGCAGCCGTTAATGGTTTAATGGGGGTAGGTTACGGTTTCAGGTTTCGATTGCAGATTAGTCGCTTTGAACAATCAGTTCGTTTACTGAGCTTGTTAAGGTGGTACAGTGCGTGTAAGAGCTATGTTAGTGGTAAATATGTGAAATTCGTGAAGTCCTTGGTGAGTTTATAAGTTTTTTTTTTCAATTTTACACATTTTGGAAATACGTAATTCTAATATTTCTCTTCATGCCATCAGGAGGCAGGTCGTTTGCTACAAAACTCTCAGAAAGCAATTCTTTTCAAAAGAATCTTAGACGCATAAGTATTACTAAATTCGAAGCAAGTTTTTTAAGGCACGTTCTTTTAATTTCTCCACATAACATTCGGCGTCGTCGTCGGCGTTCTCAGAACTATTGCGATGACTTTCTCATTAAAACCGTTGCCCCCTAAGCCAATTTTTGTTTTGACATCTTTTTCTTCTTCTTCTAGTGGGTCTACAGTCCGGGGTGGACCTGAGCCTCAACCAACATGGCTCTCCAGCCAGCACGATAATTCGCTAGCTGCCTCCAGTTGCGCACTCCACGTTGGTTGAGGCCCTTTTCCACTTGTGTGCGCCACCTTTGCCTAGGCCGTCCTCTGTTGCGTTGTCCCAATGGCTCAGATTATAAGACTTTTCGAGCCGGAGGGGTGGTGTCCATACGATCTACATGGCCTAGCCATCTTAAGCGTTGCATACGTAGACGCTTGACCAGGCGCATAGAGTTCGTTCGAGTTAAATTATCTTCTCCAGATATAAGAAACCCAAACAGGACCAAAAAACACACGCAAAATTTTTTTCTCGAAAAGACTAAGGCTTTCTCATCCGCTTTTAGTAACGTCTAGATTTTCGGGCCATAAAGAAGAATTGGGATGATCAAGCTGTTATATAAAGCAAGATTAGTCCTTAGAGAGAGAGGACTTCATTACTCAATTTCTTCTTGAGCGAGTGAGAAACAACGATTAAGAGGTATTCTGTGTTTGATTTTGGTACTGCTGTTGTTGTCCCTATTTACCGCGGAGAGACGTAGGTAGACGAAGTCCTTGAGAAATATAAGTTGAATTTGACCGATTCACTCAACTCAGTAAAAATGCAATATTCAACAAAACAATCCTTACATTTTATTTAGAGTACTAATTTTTTTTGGTTTTTCCTATGTAAAGACGCATAAATTATTATCACTTTCACTTAAAATATGCAGACGACGTTTAGAAGAATCGAACTGGGGCCGGAGCAACAGCAACAGCTGGCTTCACAGCAATTGGCCCCCTTTGAACCACAGCATTGAATCCATTGATTGGGTCAGCGGTGTAGATGACTGTACGAATGGTGCCATCGGGTTCCGCCACGGAATAGGATCCCTTGACCACGTCTCCCTCCCTTGTCTCCTGTTGGCTCTTGCTATCCCCAGTTAATGCATCCTGGACGTTGTAGGCGAACGTGTACTGAGGAAGTGGATCGTATTCTGTGTTGATTGGCACTGCTGGAGCAATGGGTGCAGCTATCCTCTGACCGGGCAAAAGAACTCCACAGCTCACCGCCGAAACAAGGACAAACGCGATTGTAATCTAAGAGTGAAATTTAAATGTTATCTACCAGGACACAGTGGTCATATCCCAAACTCATTTCTTTACCTTGAACAAAGCCATTTCGAAGGATAAAATTATCTGACTAACTTGTGGGTGCTGCCGAGTGAAAGCTGTTTTGCTGAATGATGTTGAATTAACATCAGGAAGCCCCTTTTAAATGAAAATTCAAAACATCCTCCCCACGCGCCCCCATGGTAAAATGGGACAAACCAATGTCTGGTCCCAATAAGTGGAGTATGTCATCATGCAGACGCGGCCTGCGACGCAACGCTGAATTACAGATTTGATAATCGCGACGAAAGTGAAATTATTGTCCCATCATTGGTATGCAAGATGACCGCTCAAGGCCTGACCAGAAGCGGTAGCACGTACGTGCTGCTTGTCTGCAGACTTTGATATCGCTTTGGTGGCGTTGGCCGATGGAACAGTGGAACCGTAATTTCAATGGTGAGTTACTATTGCGAATTTCAGTTTGCCACAACAAAAACTGACTAATTAGACTGTGTTCGAAAAGAGTTTTATTTTCAAACAGAATTGCTACTAAAGTTTCATCTGCTTTGGGAATAGAGGATTCTACAGGAAGCGCTGACAACACTCAAAGAGTATCAATTGTCTATGAAAAGCTTCTTAAAATCTCGCCGTTCGGAGTCGGCAAAAAACTGAAGGTCCCTTCTGCTCGTGAAGAACAGTAGCACGCACAACACGAGTAATTGTTGTAGAAGCTAGGCCCTGGTCCGTTGTGGGCTGTAGTCCCACTCAATTATTATTATTAGTTGGTTGATATTCCACTTCACTTACCTACACTATCTAAGACGCGGACGCCCTCTGTTACGTTGTCTCAATCGTATTGGCAAAAATCCTGAAATGTCTACAAACTCGAAAAACGTTATTTCCTGCAAGGCAGATGCCCTTGTCATCGGTCAGTGTTAGTGCGGAATCTACTTAACCAACCGCTGGTCCTAAATTGCCAACGATGTTCTTTTATTTTTAGTGGAGATTTTCACGAGAGACACAGCAGTGGAAATCCTACAATTGCAGCGAATTATGGAGTTTTACATTAGGGCCTTTCAAGCGTTGCAATATTGTTGAAATGTCATCTGTAAAATTGGCTGTATTTTTTATAATCATTATTGCTTAATAACCATCAACAGTTATAAAGTTCAACAATACGACAAAATTATAAAATTTGAATATTAAAATCTGAACGTACGAGGCACCCTGCACTGCTGAGATTAAGGAAATTTCTTTTCTTGACTAGACAAACAATAAAGATTCAATGCGTATGAACTTTGTTTTTACACCGCAGTACATTTTTTTTATCACCCTGTGGCATAAGGCAAAAAACCACCGATCGGCAGCACTGGCTTACTCGCAACATTAATTATTAATAATTTTTTTTTTCAAGAACACGCGCTCAACTCGTACGACGCACTGCTTTGAATTGATTTCGAAAAAATTCGAGACACCGCCAGTGCTGTGTTGTGGGCTATACACGTCGTGTGTGTGCCTCAGCTTGGCACGCGTTTTAATGTAAGCGATTGTGATTACATATGAATGCGCCACGCCGCGCCGCCACCCGATTTGGCAAGAATATGGCGACGGAGTTCCCACTCGATGTGTGGGGGTGTGCTTTATGCAACCTCATTGTCCGTCGAATGCGGAATTGATTTTTCGCTTAAAAGACGAGTCAAGGTCCGGTGAAGTTATCATTCATCGAAATCGAATCGTCTTCGAAAGTGCACCCACTCCTCAAAAAATATCTACCATGGCATTCATCAAGGTAAGATTCTTCATATCGCATTGTTCTAGTTCTTGAATAAAGCGGTTTCGCAACCATCTAGATTGCAATTGCTTGCTGCGTCCTTGTGTCAGCTGTCAGCTGTGGACTTCTTCTGCCCGCGCCGCAGAGGCTAGCTGCCCCAGTAGCTGCAGCTGTTCCCATCAATACGGAATTCGATCCATATCCTCAGTACACGTTTGCCTACAATGTTCAGGATTCCCTGACCGGTGACAGTAAGAGCCAACAGGAGACAAGGGAGGGAGACGTGGTTAAGGGATCCTACTCTGTGGCCGAGCCTGATGGCACCATTCGCACAGTCATCTACACTGCTGATCCAGTCAATGGCTTTAACGCGGTGGTCCAGAGAAGTCCTTTGGTGGCAGTCAAGCCGGCGGTACCTGTTGCTGCTCCTCTCGCTGCGCCCATAGCGCCTTTTGGTCGAATCTTCTAGGTGCTGGCGCCTGTGGGGCTGATTTGTAGTCGAATTTAGTTATTTATTACGGAATTTATAATGATATCTGATAAGCGAATTTATTCACTTTGGGCTGTACTGTGCTATACCCGTATTTGTATAAAAATTGTCCAAGTGAAGATCTTGCATTTGACTCTCTTTCAAAGCGACTCTTTGAAAATGTAAAACGAAGGCGTCCACATTTTTGTCAACTTTGTCTCCGTTTTGTAGCAGTTTACCATGCCATGCATCCACAACCACACTCGGTTGCATAACCGAATTCAAATGAATTATGCTCATGCGTCCCGAGTCCGGGCCACTGATACCGTGTCCGCGACAACGGCTTGATCGTATCAATGGGACAGTTTACAAGCGTTCAAAGCACACTTTCGGCCAGCAGCCCCTTCGTTCTTCCTTGTTGCAGCCTACATCATGACGCCGAGCGCACATGCACTGAATTTAGAATCAACGATAATCCGAAGCCTAGGCGACAGTTTGGATCGCTTTTATTCCCTCTCGCAGTGCGCGGATCTTGTTGCTACAAGAGCTGACACCAATTTGATTCAACTTCTGTGCTGTTGGCTGAAGACAAAGCGACTAGCGTGAGTTAGGCGTGGCAGTTGGTGGCTCTCAATTTAATTTTGCACTGCGTGTGCGCTCTCCCCTTGGAGTGTGTAAAAGTAGGCTTACGCCTTGAGGTGAATGGCGTGCAATGTACAATCCATGTATCGCAAAATAAAAAACCGCCACCGCGGTTCACGCTGTATACAGGTATGCATGTCTGGAGTGTTTCCCCGGCCATCGAATAGACTTTAGCTGCGCATACTTAATGTCAATGGGCGAATTGCATTGACTCGAGTAAATGAGTTCCACACATGGTGTGGCAGTCGAAATACTTTTTGTTGTACAACGTTAAAGGACGAATTGTGTATGCCCTCGCCTATCATTTGAAGAACTCAGCAGCTGAATTATAATTAATTAAATTAAAATGAGTCCTTAAATTTAAATAAAACATAGTGTGTATGGAATGTCCTTGAAATTTTGTATTCGTTTGCAATACCCATCGATGCCATTTAAGTATGTAGGATAAGGTGGCTTATATGCAAATAGACCAGAGTAGGTTCATTAAAATGCTACATGAGAGGTTAAAGGCTATAAGAGTCTTATGATGGCTTGCCGGTTTTTTCTACAAAGTTTGAAAGGGAGTTGAACGGTCCTCACTGAGATATCAAATAAGAAAGCACCTTATAAGTTATTTTAGTTCTGGGGAGAGTGCAGTAACTAAACAGATGTTGGATGCTTTTCACCACCTTCTCAAATAGGAAGAACCTACAGAATTTATCAATTATCATACTTTTCATGCCGTTTGCGACGACGGATTTTTAATTTTCGGACTACGTTCACATGTAGGTAATGTTCATAAGGTTATCGGAAGTGTCTCCTCCATTCACCTTAACAGTGGGTTAAGTTGGTTAAAGCCTTTTTACGAAAATGGACGTTTAAATCGTAAACGTATACGCAATTGGAAGAATTGTGCGTAAATTTCAGCAAACTGGGTTTGTAGAAACTGCGAAAACACCTGTTTATGGGCACCTAGTTCGTTCTGTGGAAAACATTGCTGTTTTTTAGGATAGTGAAAAATGATGTCGGCCAAATAGTTACTGTGAAAGGTGTTCGCTAACGCAAAATGTTAACAGACTTCTTGTGAGGGTATGGACCTTAGCGATATGTGCTTCCAACAACTTGCCACACAGCCAACTCCTTTGCTAGAGAAATTCAATCCTCGTGGTAACGTTAATTGGGCCTCACGATCAGATATTTGAAAGAAAAAGTGTATATCACTAAGCTTCGGACAATTTAACAGCTAAAGAATGACATAATTCGGCACATTAATGACATTCAACCTCAATTATGCCTCAAAGTCATTGAAAATATAGAGCATTAAATAGAGTAGATAATAGACAACAAATGCAACGTATATGTCTATTTCCGTTTAGTTGCTTCCTTTTGTTCTGAGCATAGTAATTCGAAAAAACAAATTGTTGAAAAAAGAGGAGCAAACACCGAAAGGCATCAAGAAAGGACTAAGACATTAGACACATTCAGGGACGGAACGCACTTTGCCTGGCTAATAATTTACAAATTCTTGTGCACGCACACCTAAAGATACCCTCTAGCTTGTACGCGGATCAATTAAAAAACTGTAATACCAAGCATTAGACAGGCACTCGGTAGCGTTAACGTTTCGTTCCCAACGGTATGCCCATACATGGCGTGAAGTAGTCGGCAATTGACGCATGCCCCAAAGAAAGGCATTCCGCGAACGCCCTCGAGGTGTATGTACATTTGAAAAGTGCTTCTTCACCTCTTTTTCCGCGCACACCCAGACACGCTGTGCGTTGTGCAACATGCCCATGGTGACGTGCCTCCGTCGCCTATCACCACCGCCAGCTTGAATGTCGTCGCCTTTGACAAAGTTCCTCGCCCCCCGACCAAAGTTTGGGTGCGCGCTCTTTTTGAGAACAACCATTGAGTGTGACTAATTTTTGTTTTTTCCCCGAACCATGTGTGTGGCTGCCCCACAGTACTCACTTGGACCAGTTTCGCACCGAGCCTCCAATAGAAGTTGAATGTTGATAAGCCGCCACCGCCGCCGCCATCACCTCGGGATGCAGAAATTCAAACCGAAGCGAACAGACAGAGGAATAAGCAGAAAAAAACAAAAAAAAAAGGTAGAACCGCTGCACTTTGAATGGGTTCCAAAGTGGAAACGAGAGAAAAAAAAGAATGGAAATGCAGCTTAGGCCCACGGTAGGCCTGAAAGTGAACGAAAATTAATTTTTTGAATAAAAATCTGTAGTCGGCCGGGCGTATCAGGGTATAAAAGCGGAGATTAGGCACTCACAGAATCACAGAGCATTTATTTGTCAAACCTTACAGACATGGTACAAAAGGCAAGACAACTTTACTTGGACTCGTAGGTCTATTCGTGAAACGTTCTAACATTTATTTTCTCTTCCCAATGATGCAGTTGATCATCCTGGCCGCCCTTGTGGCAGTAAGCTCAGCAGTCGTCATTGGACCTGGTGCCTATCCCTATGGCCCAGCAATTGCCAAAGTCGCCGCTCCACTGGCATACCCAGCACTACCCGCCATTGCGAAGGTAGCTGCTCCAGTCATCGCAAAGGTCGCCGCTCCTGAACCATACGATCCAAACCCACAGTACAGCTACAGCTACGACGTTCATGTTAGTAGCTCCTGAACGAAACTCCGTAGAAGGATTTAATAATTATGTTGTGTGATTGTGTGTGTTTGTTTGCAGGATCCCTCAACTGGAGACGTAAAGAGCCAACAGGAGACCCGCAGTGGAGACACAGTTCAAGGAGCGTACTCCCTCATCGAACCCGATGGCACAAGACGTGTGGTTCACTACACTGCTGATCCAGTCAACGGATTCAATGCCGTCGTCCAACGCGAGCCACTTGCTGTTAAGGCTGTTGCCCCAGTTGCCAAAGTCCTAGCCCCAGCTCCAGTCTTGGCTCCAGCTCCACTCTTAGCTCACGGACCTCTGGTGCCTAAGATCGCCGCTCCCTACGGACTTCCATATGGCGCTCCACTTGCCAAGATCGGTTACCCAGGATTGATCCACGGTTAAACACGAACAGTCAAAGACTCTATCATCACATGGAACGTCTTCTGCTCTATCCGCCTAAACTGTGTCATAATTATGTTGTAAATGTATTTATTCTCTATAATCCTTTTTTGTGTATTGTTAAGGCTGTTTGACCGCGATAAACAAATAAAATAAATGTTATGTGCAATTTAAAAATGAAATGTTTTGATGCTGCTTGGCAATATGGAGAGAAAATTGTTCCCAGATCTTTTCTTTTGTTTGCTCAACGCTCCGATTTATTTAAGTGGTATAGTACATCCTTCAAGCACTATCCATACCATGACAATAAAGAAGATCATGAAAAATACACAAAACTAACAATGAAAAATATTTCAAGGGATTAGTATTGGGCATTACCATAGCCTTGTGGCAAAAGTCTCACAAGATATTGCGACAGGAATCATTTAGTTGTAGAACCTTCAAAGCAAGCTACCGCAGTGACAAAGTGCTGTGCTGATCTCTTCTACTGCCCAAAGCAAGGCACTTCTACGCGATTGTTTTCTTCAGACTGCTAAGTTGTTCACAAGTCCGATTAAATGTCAGGAGAGCAACTCTAGTAGAAACAGCAAGAATTTATCTCCTTCTTATCACCATATTGATATCGATCTATTGTGGCGAAGGGATAGATTTGAAAATAGAACTTTAGTCGAAAGTGTACTATACAAATACCTTCTATTGAAAAATTAATTTCAAGAAAATTTACAGATTTCAGCTTCAATTTGAGGTGTATCTTTTTTAATTCAATTAATAAAAAAGTAATCATTTACTTGGATATAATTGCTTAATCATATAACAATATCCGGACAGATATAAGCATCATCATGGAAAGTAAAGGCAAACAATGTAGCGCAGAATTGCTCTTGCCAATCGCTGCTTCTTTAGGCTCAAGACGCAATTGAGTAACAGAGTCATCTCTCGAAACATCACGCTAACTACTCCAACTACTCTGCTCATAATGGACTCTTTTGAAAAAGTTCTTGGTCGTTTTGAGAGAAAAGTATTGCGTGCGATCTTTTGTTCCGCTTGGAGAAGATTCAACCACGAATTGCACGAACTACACAGCGACATGCAGCCTTTTCGGATCCAACGCTTAATATGGTCAGGTCAGGTAGAGCGAATGGACACCATAATTCTATTTCGAACCGTTGGGGCAACGTGGCAGAGTTCGTCCTCGGATGAAATGACCCACGAAAAAGGAGAAGAACCTCCACCACACAATTGGTCGAGGTGCGCAAGTGGGGGCAGCTGGTGGCTGGAGAGGGTTAATGGTTGACCCCGGACTATAGCGTCAAACAAAGAAGGAGAAGATAACAGTGTAGTTGTATTACATTTCAGAATTATCAGCATTAAATGTAAACATTCTCTCCAGTTAAAAAAGAGCCTGCTGCACTTACTACCGTTATAGTATTTTATTTTTTACGAATATGGGACGAATTGGGTTTTATTCAGCAAATAATTTCGAGGTACAACAACGTAAGAACTTCCTAGCCCCGTTTTTGAATTATTATAGAAAGAAGCGTAATGTTATTAAAAATTAATATAAATAATTAATATAAAAATAAATATAAATATAATTAAATAATAAATTATTTTGGCGACCGGTTACTGCTGAAAATTCAATGTTTTAAAAAGGATATGTGAAAAGCGCATTTCAAACTTGTATTTTTTATTCAATATTACTTATTGCACAAAGCCCATTAAGACATATAACATCGGCGTAAATATTAAACTTAAATACATAATTGTCCATCTTCCAAGTAGAAAAATGTATTTATTGACTGAAAATATATAAATAAAGCCTCATTACTATATGTAAAGTAAACAGTATTCTTCCAGATATAATATACTGTCCAACAGAAATACAGACGTTCCAGTCCAACGTTCATCTGTAGAGTTCCTACGTTTTTTATTTAACTTTGAAAGAACGTTTCATCCCGAAATTATTCAAAAGACCCCAAAAGAGATACAAATTACATTTTATAACAATAACAATACAATTGGGCCCGATGGAGAATTACTGAATATCTTATTATTTCTAGCGTCCGTCTTTAAAGTGAGATCAAACAAACTTCAGTCAATCAAATACAAAACTGTCTGTAAACCTTTTTATTGTACTCGTCTACATATCATTTAGCTTGGTACTAAAGTCAAGTTTTTGAAACTTACTGCCGTCATTTATCTGTCTTACATTATACATTTTCGAACTTAACCCCTCAACGTTCATTTATCGCTATGCTTTTACCAGTTCCACCTCTTTCATGTTAGTCATAAACACACGCCCGACCATGTAAAGCACTTAAAATCCAACAACAGCCTCCGTCTCGCCAACAACATCCTTTGCACATTATTCAAACGAAATTCCACTGGCATTATCGTGCTTAACGTACGCATGCGTGGGCGCATTCTACTTGTAAAAATTAACGCGGTACACTCACCGTTCCACATTCGAAGGCAAAGCCATTCCTATCCGCTCGCATCACAGTAGGAGTCGTGCTTCTGTGCGGTAGGTGGTACTCGGTAAGACGGCGCATCAATTAGTCATTTGTTAATCGGCTCACAAACTCTTCGTTAAGGCACATATGAATCTTGAACCGGCGCAAGCCAACGACCATAACCACTGCCAGTCGGCACACGAAACCGCAATCAGTGCGATTTGTGGCTTTTGTGTGCGCTTCGTGGCACTTAGCGCAATTTTATTTCTGCGTTATACAGAACAACACACGCGACGCGACAAACACGATGTCACCGAAAGGCACTTCTTTCCGTGAAATATTTGCGAATCAGACGCGTCGCAGTGGATAATAATTGTTTACGAGTACTCAAGTGAATCGGTATCTAGTTGTGTGCACTTGTACTTACCCGGTGTACCATGGTCCGCGCGGACCGTAGAGGAATCGTTTGGCTGTCTTCCATTTTTTCTTAATGAAACTGCTTTTGGTCTTCTGCTGCAATGCCGATGCCGTCAGTCGCGTCATCTCTTCGACCTGACGAACTTTCCATGGCATCACTATTTTTTGCTGAAAGCAAAAATATGTTTGAATAGTCTTGGGTTCGTAATACTAGTATAGTGTGCGTTTAACAAATGCTGTGGAATGGAACATTATGAAAGTACCTGGAAATGACGACGGTTCTCGGCTTGGAATGTACCGCGTTTTTTCGACGCAGCTTTGCAGGCTTCGTAACACTCGGCCCAATAACGATTGATTGGCTCCCAGAGGCTCAGTTCGATTTCACGTTGATAGCTATCGTAAAGCGGTTTAATCTGAAAATAATGCGAATGGATGTGATTTAATTGAATAGAATAGAGGGCCGGTCAGCATTTTTAGGCGCACCATCAAACAGAAAGTCACAATATGTATTTTTTAGAATTCTTTAGTAACTTCAGTCACTGAAACAACTCAATGTATTTTTTTCTTCTTAAAATTTCAGCGGGAAATAGCGCGAACATAATTTGGAAATACATTCCAACGTTGAGAAGGGCAATGTAACTTAGGCCGAGGAAGTTTACAATAGACCAACTTTTCACACTGCGGCAAATCCAGGACAGGCCCAAGAAGTACACACCGACACCCACCACCTATATTTCAGGGGAAGTTCACTCTTGCCAACCGCTGTTTCTTTTGATTCAAGATGAAATTAATTGAGAAAACCCTTTCTTCAAAGACCAGCTGGCTCTTAACAACACCTTAATGATGTCTGTCCACCCTTATGTCGCAGAAACTTGGACGTTATTAAAAGCGGGTAAAGAAGCTCGAAAAGTGTTTGAATCTGAGTTAATTGGATAATGCAACAGAGGTAGGCCTAGGTTGAGTTGGCGCACACAAGTGGAGAAGGACCTCAACCAACTTGGAGAGATCGTGATAGCTGGAGAGGCAGGTCCACCCGGGACTTTAGCGCCATGAAAAAAAGAAGAGGAAGGATTTAGGCCTTCTCAAGGACTACATGTTATTTTTGGTCCTGCTTGCGTTGATGGCACCTGGAGGAGAAGAATTAACAACGTACTCTTCTCAAGGACTACGTGTTAGTTTTGGTCCTGCTTGCGTTGATGGCACCTGGAGGAGAAGAATTAACAACGTACTCTATAGGTTTTTTGGCGGCATTTGCCTATTCAAACGTAGTGTATGTAGAGAGGATGGATAACACTGTTTCGGCCCGAAGTCTTTAAATGACAATGAGACAATGCCGCAGAGGATAACCTCGCTTGAAGTGGCGCACCCATGTGAGGAGAAAGATATCATTCCTGAACCAACATGGGGTTTGACATTTAAAAACGTGGCTAAGGCCCAGACATAGCTCGGACTGTGAGGCCATTAAAAAAAGTAGGAGGAGAGACCATTCATATTGGTTGAGTCCAAGCCCTCCACGGACTGTAATGCCAATCAAAGAAGAGGAAATACAGTGCCGGTAATTTTTTCCCACAGAAGTAGTATCAAATTGACGAATTTACTAACCCACCGAGGTGCCAGAAATGTTTTGTTTAAAGTGGAATGGTGCTTCTCAATAAGAATAATCTGACTTTAAATTTGGCTTTTATTTTCTCCTAATAGCACACTTTATCATCCTAAATTCCATCCCCACGCAGACGAATAGTTTAAGTGTAAAAGTCCTCTCAGTCAAAAGTATTTAATACTTTCTCCGTCACAATTAAGTGATTGATTCACCAATTCGATTCGGAAGAGTTAACACGCTGTAGTCGTTAAGATTACAAATATCTCATGATACTTTATTAAACAACCTCAAGATGCAAAGCCATGAACTTGGAACAAAAAAAGGCGAAACCAATGTTTAAAAATCGTTTTATGGACTTTTGCCGAACTCTACAATGCTCAAGAGGCACTTCATACACTTCGCACTGCCGAAAGGGAAAGCTGTGAGGCAGTTGTTAACGAGCATGGACTGCCTCTGGTCAGCCATTGAAAATATGTGTTGGAGTGGTGTCAATAAAACTGAGTGAGATGTTTGTGTGTGTGCGCTTTTATTTCATGGTGGAGGTGGTTCAAATAATTCAAATTACATAATGTCAAAAATATAAACAATATTAAATATATTGTAGACTAACACCAAATAGACTGAGGTCCGTTTCCACTCCTGTCCTTGTTCTCCATCATTGCAGGAGTTTTCTACTATGCGGCATTTATCTCTGATTAAACATTAATCTCTGATTAAAAACGTTTCAAATTGGTATAACCCTGTGTACTGTGGAGACGACGAACTTGGTAGGTACACTATTCATAAGCATATATAGCTGTTGTTGTAAAAAGAGATTTGTCTTTATAAAAACCTGACTGCACTGATCTCGAGTTTAAGATGTTAAAAATGAATGCAATCAGAGTAAGACGTTGATAGTTGATTTTGATATTGAAATATGTTTAAATTTTGCTACTGAAAGTTGTTCTTATATGCTATGGGCCAGTGAACATTAACAAATTATGCTTCCCACACGTCTGTCACACACTTCATATCTCGAGAAGTCACGAAGTTGCATGCCATGCAATTCCGGACATCAAGGGTTTTTTAATAGGGACGTGAAAACTTAGAATTTAGTATGTTCACTAATCATAAAAAAGTCACTGTCAATTTATTCAGGAAACTCAGCATTTTCATCATGGTAAAGTGATGGAAACGAGTAACGTCTAAAAATGACAAAAAAGTTTTACCGAAATTCGGAGTTGGTGACCGCAACTGTGAGAGCGTTAACTTCTCCCTAGTTGAGTGTAGTGCAAAAAGTTTCAGTCAAGGTAATGGACCCGCGCCAGTAAGACAATCCGGGTTGGTCGAAGTATCGAAAATATCGCTGCCGTTTAGGCGTCGGTGGCAAACGATCGAAATCTTTCAATTCAAGGGCGTTCTCAAGAATTGGTCATCGCTCAGACCACATTATGGAGTATTTTGCGTAAGGATCATGGTTTACACTCATACATCAAGATCAAGCTGACTTAAGAATTGAAGCCGATGTTCCATTTTGAAGCGACGTAGGCTATTCAAAATGATGAAATTCATCGCAATATCATCTTCAGTGCACCAGCGCATTTTTCACTCAATTGGTTAGTTAAGAAGTAAAATGTGCGTTATTGGTTTGGAGCTTGCTTAATGAATCACCACTTCATCCACAAAAACTAATTGCATGCCGACGGCGTTATTGGGCCATATTTTTTCGTCGACTGTGAATGGTCAGCGTTATCACGCCATGAGAACCAATTATTTTTGACACGAATTGGAAGATATGGTCTTGCACGACATGTAGGTTGAACAGAATGGTGCCACAAGCCACACAGCACTCGTTACAATCGATTTATTGAAGAGTAAGTATGGTGAGCGAGAATGGGCCAGTCGATTGGCTGCCTCGTTCTTGCGATTTAGCACCGCTTAGCTTCATTAAGTCGTTGGTTTATGTCAACAAGGGGACGACGTTTTTAAATGGCTTTCTTACATATTCGTGGTCCATACAAATTCATTTTTGTTTTGTTGGGCCAAAGTTTATTTATTTTGCCACCTTTATGCAGACTATTGCATTTTTTATTTCTGTCCTTAATATTTTGAATTCAAAAAGGATACATTATATATTACAAAAATTACATTCTTACATGAATTGTTATTTACGATTGAATTGAGTTAAGATTAGAAACATTATCAATACATAATGTATTCAAACTTAAAAATATTGCAAAGTTGTTTATCTTCAGAAACAATCGCCGCTTCGTGCTCCTCCACCTCATTGCCAACTGATGTAAAGCGCTTCCCTAACCCTAGCCCAATGAGCACAGATTCAGATCGAATTACTCTTTAATAAACCGTATCAATGAATTACTGTGATTTAACTTCTCCGTAATCGCCGCATCAACTTTTACGGGTGTATATTCCGCAGAAAAAACAAAACAAAACGCATCAGCAGCAGACGAAGGAAAACGAGAGTGATTCCCTGTGCCAAGCGCTGCGCGAACCACAATTCACAACGACACGTTCAACACACTGACAAGTTCAAGTTCAAAAGTGAGGAAACGTGGCTCTTACATATCTCAGCTTACGGCCCACCGGTCCTCACGCCGCTGCGGTCTGGTGCGTGCGTACGTCTCGTGAAAAGTAAAATCTCGTGGAAACCACTTCAGCTGATGGCTTCCACTAAGTGAAATGCACATCGAAGCAGAACTACCTATGAGTCCCACTACCACCGGAATTGGTAAGAAAAATTACAGGTTCGGTAACGTTAGCGTGCCTGCAGTAGGAAATTCCCCGGCGCGGGCACCCAACACCGAGTCACCGTCACCGCGATGAAGATGGGACAACTTGGCGTCGAACAGAGAACATCTGTGCTTGTGGAAAACATCGAATGCGGCATAGGAGTGAAGGGAGAAGAAGCAGAAATGATGCTTTGTGACGCTGCCTGAACCCGTGGAGCCACTAGTTACGGGATTGTATCTGTTTTTGTTTCTTTTTTTCGTTTGTATCTTTTATGTTTTTTGACTTCAGCCGTAAGCTACATATATGAGCGATAAATGGAAGCATAGCCGCCGATGTATCTTTCTTTTATAAAACAAGATACTTTCATAGCTCACGATTTAGTTAGCGAAAGAAAGTCCCAAGGTGTTGTGTGCGGTCTTAGCTTGGTTTAGTTCGTTCCCCGTTTTGGTCGCAGATGCTCTTCGAAGAAAGTTGCCTGGCGTTTAGTTTTGAATAATTTCAACGAAATATGCTTTTGTCTTTGCTTCTACCTGTAAGTGGTTGGATATTAATTTGCGGTTTTGGTTTTCGTTGGGGAGAACAGAGTGAAAATAAATCTGTGGCGTGTGTTCTTAATCCCAGTCTGATGATAAGTGTGTGACTTCGAGGACGAATGTATGACTTAGTTGTGTCGAAGTTTTTTTGTGAAAATAAATTGTGTTGAAAAATTGAACTCTAAAACGGTCTATTTATGTCGCCAACATTATAAGAATATTTGTTCTGTTTAGAAGAGGATTTTAGATTGTTGTATTTCGAGTGTAAATTTAGTTGAAAGTGAAACCACTTGCAAGAACTGTTATAAAGCCACTCGGACGACAATTATTTAAAAACAAAAATTTCGTATAATTTTATTTAATGAACTGAAGAATATGCATTCAATATAGGATCTCAAACTTTTAGGCATTGATTGAGCTTTATTGTCGTTCGCGCAAATTCAAAGTTA
This sequence comes from Eristalinus sepulchralis, assembly GCA_944738645.1. NCBI lineage: Eukaryota > Metazoa > Arthropoda > Insecta > Diptera > Syrphidae > Eristalinus > Eristalinus sepulchralis. The sequence goes on along the minus strand of OX122885.1, from coordinate 28,747,949 downwards.
GATATGGACGATTTTACGAAAATGTTGGACTTTCATAAGACAACAATCGGGTAGCGTATTTTATTTCTGGTCATGTGTTTCAACTCTCCCGAAGATTTTCCGAAAACAACCACCCTTTACTATGTACCATTCTGCGTCCGGTTTTCTACGAAACGACAGATCTTCTGGTGTCTTGTCCCATCTTAAGCTATACAGCTGTCATCATCTCCCATAGCGTGTGACAAATCCACTGCCCCTTCCGTCTTTAAATAGTGATGGCTATGGTTTTTCATGAAGATGTTCATTTGAGAATTGGGCATTTATTCACCAACGTTTGCAAATTATTCCATGTAGCAGTACAGCAGTACTAAACCAAAACCATTCTTTGAATCATTCAGTTCGGTACGGCCATAGGTTGAGACCGTACTTCCGAGGTACTGGAAATCCTCTATTCTTTCAATCGGTTGTCCAGCTTATGAGTTTAACTAAACAAGACTGATAGTAGTATCTTCTTTGTGCCGGTTCTCAGTCTTGTGTCTCCCACTCCACCCTTGTAAGAATAAAATCATGCATCGATCGTCTAGATGTTTCAAAATATCATCGGATTCCACTATTATTATTCGACAGATCTGCTCGAAGCGCATTGCTTGTGAAGGAAGGAATAAAATGCCGCTCTGCGTCCTAACCTCTGATCTAAAATTTTTCAGACAACCTACGTATGTAAACAAGACGATCTCTCTTGCGTGCAGAACTCCAGACAAACGCTGTGTCAAATGTCTTTTCAATCAAATCAAATGAATAGCAGGAGACCTACTATATATACAACACATTGTTGGATGATATTTCTTAGCTCGACACAGAAAGATTCAGTTCGGAAACCTTGTTCGACATTGAATATCTCATGATGCTGTTGTTTCATTCGTTCGAACATTATTTTTTGCTCATATATTGATTACTTTAGGTAATATGCAAATGGGAAGCTTGATGATCATTCCATTTTATCACTCAACAGGAAACCTTTCAGCTTTCTGGGATCTCTCTGTAAATGAAATAGTAGCTTCGTAGTAGCTCATTGGCTATAATCGTAGGAACTCAGCAAAAATCCCCTTAAGACCTACCGCCTTGATGCCTTTCAGTGAATAAGATCGCTGATACTGTTTCGTCTGTTCTGTAGATGGTGTTAATAGGGATAGTTCTAACCTCAGACATCATAATCTGTTTTGGGTGCATATTGCCAGCGAATACACGGTTGAGTGCTCTGTTGCTAATGTCATAAGTAGAATACATTCTGTATATAAAGTGTTGTAAAAATCGGTCAATTTATCGGCTATCCATAAATGGATTCAATTTCAACTTCATCATAATTGAAAAAGAGCTGGTCAGCCAAGTCAGGTTGCATTGAGTGGAACAAAAAGTAGTCGATCGGCGCAATGTTTGAGCTTCACAGCGGGTACCATTTCACCGTTCCTTAGTACAAGTGGGTATGACGTGGTGGCGCATTGTCGTGCTACTTTTACTTTTTAGTATGAGTAACAATTGTCGTCGATAGACCTCGCCAAGCCACACCCAGCTGGTCCTAACAAATACAAACATAACCTTCCAGAGGTCAACACCCGTTCATGACATTTATTTTTTATTTTTTCGACAGAGGTAACGTTTTGGTGTTCAAAGAAATATTGATAATCCGGCCAAGTGCGAGTTACTTTCACACGTAGATGGTTTGGTTTTTTTTCCTTGATTACACATTCGATTTATGGCATATTATAGTTTGAAAAAACTTTTACTAAATAAAAATCTGTCAATCTTTCACAAAAAATTCTACACTGGATGTAACCATATTTTCAGTTTCAGACGATCTGGATTTCCTTGCATGAATTTGGAATTGACTTCCACAAAATAAAGGCGAATTAGAATTCAGTAAAATATGATACAGTGACGCCTTTTATTAATGACTCTAAAAGGCTCTTAATCCCCCTCAATACAAGTCACTTTGTATCCCTCAATACAGTCACCTCTAAGCTGAAAGTTTAATTTTGAAAATAAGATGAGAGTTCTTATTATGAAATCACCGGCAGTGATAATGGCACGGGCGTAAAACGTCAGAAATCATAATCAAACTTTTCGACTGTTAACTTCTCCAACTCCTTCATAAAAGAAGTTAAAAACTACTTTGGGCACGAAAACAAGATGCAAAAACCACGATTAAAAAAAGTGGAATGATCACCAAGTGCAGTGTTGCTGGACCTGGTCCTCCCTCCCAAGGCAAATTGTGCTCAACGGGTATGAACTCCTGGCAGCAAACCTATCACTTTTCGCCTTTCCCCTGAATCCGCAGACTGCACAGCTTACATAAACCACGTCGCATACGGGCAATGTGTGTTAGTGAAAGAAAGTAATTTTAACGGTCGTATAATAAAATGAAAATTGCGTGATAATATTTGTAATTAACTCGAATCTCAGGTGCCGTGAGTTGCCGCAATAAAAGACGCTTACTGTACTATATGCACATTTTGTGCATTATGCATCGCTGAGCGGTGGCGCTTCATTAAGGCGCTACCCGTGAGAAGGAAAACGGGAAACTAGGAAGCGAAAACAGATTCCCAAGATGTCACCACGCTGCCTTAGCTGCATAGCACTGCATTTATGAATTATTGAAAGCCACTCGAATACGCATTGCTTACAACTTTGGAGCAGGTTTTTTTTGTACCTCAATTTTGGTCGGCAGACCAATTAATCGGCGATATTAGCGCTTGTTAACTCACATAACTTACAATCGCAATTAAAGTCCATTCGTCTTGCGTCAAATCACTTGGACTTTGCCTCGGAGCATTGCGACGACCAAAGGAAACCGAATTTGAAGTCGTACGTGCGAATATGACAGATTGCGAGTCATTTGCATCTGAATGCGATGTCGGACAGGTGGTTTTTCGCATGAAAATGAAAAACAAATTTCAAGTTACCTTGATATTGCGCGTTCCAGATTTTTTGACAGATGAATGCTTGTTACTCTTAATTTGAACCTGACCCGGCGCTTTTTATGAGTAATCCATCAGCGTTAAAACTTCGGCTGGAGTGACAAGATTCGCATGTTGCCATGATCGTGAAAAACAGGACTTGACCAACTTCTGGATTATTTTGTACGGCGACTGGTTTTTATCCGTCGTATGACATGTGTTTAAGGTTTCGGTTCGTAGTGTCTTCGAACAAAATTATGCTTGATATGTCAACCTTCGTACAAGATTAAGTATTAATAATAATAATTGAGTGGCACTACAGCCCTCAACGGACCAGGGCCTAGCTTCTACAACAACTACTCGTGTTGTGCATGCTATTGTTCTTCACGAGTAGAAGGGACCTACAGTTTTTTGCCGATTCCGAACGGCGAGATTTGAGAAGCTTTCCATAGACAATTAATACTCTTTGAGTGTTGTCAGCAACTCGAAAGAGGTGGTGCCGTGAAAAAATGCTAGGTGTCCCGTCCGGGGATCGAACCCACACTTTCTGCACCGCGGTTGATGCCCTTACCACTACGCCACGGCGACCACAAGATAAAGTATTACCCTGTGCAATTAATAGTTCCAGAAGAATTACATACATTTTTGAGTGGTCGAAGCGACGTAGTGCGTAAGTGTGATATCTCCCACGCCGAAGATCTCAAGCATTGGACCTTTCCTCCGCTGACCTGGACCTTCACAGCACCCTCATTTTGAAGTGTCCGACAACACTCAGAGATAACTTATTGTCTAAAAAGACCTTCTCAAATTGCGCCGTTTGGAGAAGAAGCTAGGTTTTGGTCCTTTGTGAACTAATACATTTTAATAAATTGTCGGTACAATTTATATCCGAACTTTTGGAATACCCAATACAACAATGGCATGGTCCTTGAGAGTTCTTTATTTTGTATTTGTATTTTTTGTGGCAAGAGAAAAACTTCTTGAAAGACAAGCGTGCCCTGCCAATAACAAATTTATCATGCCGTAAGCTCAATTGATTTATTTTGTCATATCATAATCTGATGATTGTTATTGAAAATTGTTGTCTCGCGAAACAATTCCTCTGTCGCTCGTTGTTTGAAGAAAAAATCACTTTCTAATGACTTTCCCTTTCAGGCGATTGCTTCTTCTCAAATGTCCGCAGCAAGACAAGTTAATAATTCGCTGATGCTATCGGTTGAAAGGTTAACAATGAGTTTTTAATGGAAAAGGTTTATTATTTTGCCATCTGCTTTTCGAATTGAAAGCATTGTTACTCCTTTTACTTGCTGTCACATATAAACATTAGGCAATCTGTTTGAACTGGCCGTTGTCGTAAAGAGAGGCGGCGGGCATTATTCCACCACCAAAACTTATGCAAGATCGAACACACTTTCCCAATAGCGCAGCCAACTACAGTCATAATTATCGTTTGCATCGAAGAATTGCTGCTTAACTCGTTTGGTCGGGAAATTGAATAATGCAACAACATCCCTGGACGTTATGTCACACACCATTCACCCAACCCAACCCAACCATCCCCGGACAAGATGACATTTTATTTGGACGAAAAAAAACTAGTTGAAGACCCATTTGCGTGCAGCTCCGAATTTGTTTGGGCGTTCTGCCGAAACGCATTTGGCCCCATATCGCTGTCGGTATGGGGCCTAATTAAAATTGCTAAATTTTGAAGCACTTCGAATGAGGAGAAATTCTTCTTCTAGTCTACTTTGCTCGTAAAATTAGCATTTTTCGTGAATTAATTGCCACAGACTGACCGGGGGACAGCTGAATATGAATCAACTTAAGTCAATGACAAGCGTCTTAGAAGTAGAACTACAGTTGGCAGCCGGCATGTGGTCTATAACACTCCCAATGCTGGTCGCGCCATATGGGAAATTTGGGTCGAACACGCAATTTTTTTTCTGCGTTCACCGCCTCCCCACACTTGGCCGAATGGCCATTGCGATAGCAAAGTGATTTAATGGCATATCAAAGTGAGGTGTGTTGTGTTACCTCTCTGCAGCACCAAGTTCAAAACTCAGTGCGTGTTGTGCAAACGCAGCGTTCAGGCAAGAGCACCAGCAACATTCCCAAGTCGAGCATTTTGATCTCTAACATCGATAGCTGATGGTAGCTAGGCGGTTGGTGGTGCACCGATGCCGATCAACTGGTTCACTCGCAATCGCTGTCATTAATAGAAATCGTTGAACTTTTTGGGGCGCACCGCCACCTTCGTTGTCGTTGTCGTCGTCGCCGTCATTCGTTTTATATTCAATCCGAAACGTCAAACTGGTTTGGTTGTCATCATAAATTGCACTCTCTCACACAAATGGTGGCTAGACAGCGCTGCTGGATCCTGCATGCAATTGATTGCGAGTGTAATCAAACGCTTTGTGGTGTAAAACAAGCTCTGATCGACGGCCAGTTCCTGAATCGCAGCTAAAATTCCTGAATGTTTACTAAACATCTTCGTACACTTTCACTGTTAAGCTTAGCGTGAGAGAGCCCCTGGCACCCCTTGTGGATGTGTAGTTTCGATTCAAGGGAAATTTATGTGTAACGATGGAATGAGAATGACTTAGTAATGTCAGTCGGTTGGAAATGAGTTCTTTGATTACGCATTCCACGAAACACCTTGATTTTGAGGAGTATCGTTACAAAGCTTAGCTGCAATCGTAAATCGTATAGCAGTAGGCACCGTAACATTGATTTGGATTTCTGTAGGGGCCCTAGTTTTATGGAAATAAGCCAGCGACACGTCGAACGTGCATACTTATTTGTTCTTTATTTTCATTGCAGATCCTTGCCCTGATAGCAACCACCAACTGTGAGTCGACCACAGAAGCTGATTTATTAGAGGAGGACACCACTCAATCGAATGTCACCTCCATACCCTCGCTGTTTGATGCAACAGCTTCGAAACTAGTGCGATATCGGACAAAGGCGCCAGTAACCTACTATCGGTACAAAAGTCAACCATTCAAACGTCCGAGACCGCGAGTTAAAATCCAAAAGCCAAAGTATGCAGCACCAACGTACAGCATATCAGAACCGACCGGGTACTTTAAGAAAAAACCAGAAATCTATACCAGCACGCAGTCATACAAGCCATCGTACAGCTACGATGAGGTGCACTATGAAGTGAGCTCCGAGTTCCCTATCCTCGAAAGCATTCCTCTGTCCAATTACGAAAGCCAAGTCATGGATTTGGACTTCTATGGGGAGACCTATTCGAAGAAGAAGACTCCGCAATTCGAGTACGCTAAGCCGCAGAAGTCACCGGCAGATCGTAGTCCGCACAAAATCTACAGCGCACCCAAGGAAGCGACCTTCAGCGTATATGACACCTACAGAGAATCCGAATATGAAACTCAGTTCAATCCAAAGCCGGAAATTCACTATGAGGTGTCATACCATGAAGAACCGCCCGTAAAGAAGTACAACGCAGCGCAAAAGTATGGGCCCCCGCCAGCTCCACAGAAGGTGGAATATGAAAATTTCCCTCCCTACGCACCGTCTCTCAAAAACACTCACCAGTCTGGGCATGTTTCCTATCAGGTGCCGCAGCAAAAATATGAAACCCCGGTCAGCTCGTACCATCCGAACGAACAAACCTCACAAAATGGTGGACCGTATGCAGTTTATGACAAAAAGCTTCCAAACTCTGATTATTCGTACAAAAATCATTTCGCTGAGCCACCTACGGACTTCCACTACTCGTACTCTCCCTCCTACGATGTACACCCCATGCCACCGAAGCAGGAAAAGACACCAAATGTCTACGGCCCACCACCTGATACTAAATATGGGCCACCTAGTGATAAATACGGTTCACCAAGCAATGCGTATAGTCCACCGAGCAACACTTATGGTCCACCAAGCGACACTTACGGACCACCAAGTGACACATATGCTCCCCCGACTAATAGCTATGCACAATCCCCAAGTGACCAATACGGACCTCCACCGAGCTACAACCAGGATCCACTCGACAAACACAAAAATCCAGTGGATTCATACCACCAACCGAGTGCTCCCAGTGGAGGACAGTTTGCAGAACCACCCGGTTCATATCTTCCTCCTGTTCATCACCAAGACGATCTTCCCCTCGCGATGAATCACATGCCTCCCGGTTACGACTACCCAAAAAGCAGCTACGAAGTGCCCCTTTACGACCCCGTCCCTTTTGAGTCAACCACATCTGGGCAAGACTACTTTCCACCGAATTACAATGCAAGACCCCCTCCTATGGTCGAACACGTTTCGGAGGCGAATAATCACGGCCAGCAGTTCTCGCCTCCAGCACAGCATCCAATTCCCTCGACCACCGCCTCTACAACAACGAAAGACCATGAACCTGTTCCAGAGGCCAACAGCAAAGTCCATCGATTCATGCCGCAGAACCATCGCTCCAACAACGTCAACCGATACGAAACCTCTTCAAAGTACACCATCAAAAACGAAGAATCTGAATCCGAAGCACCATCGTCGAAGTACTTGGACAAGATCGTATCCACAACGAGCACATTCCCGTCAAGACGTAAGCGCAAGCGCACCAAGGCTCCAGCTAAGGTGCGGCACAATTTAGACGCGCCCGAGCTTAAGGAAGCCTTTGAAACTGGCCATGAAGCTGCGATCGAACCAACTGCACATGCGTCGAACACTAAAGAAAATGTAAGCCCCAACAAGAAGGAAATCGAAAATGTATCCCCCGTTAGGCTGCTGACAGATTTTTCGCCGTCGCAATCGTGGAATCCGATTAGAATACGACCGAAGCAAACAAGCCCCACAAAGAGACAGCGTATATCAGAGAACGCTTTCGACGAACTGAAGAACATCGAAGTGCTGTCCATAGAGAAGTCCCGCTCGCACAGTTACTACGCGGGAACTGTGCCCACGACGCGAACAAGAAACTTTAGCTCCCGTGTGGGTGCGGCCATGAAGACTCCCCTTAATACGACAACTTTCACAATGGAAGACGTGTCACAACCCACAAGGAAGTTGCCAGTCGACAAGACCTACTTCAAGACGCGGGATAACGAGGAGGACTACGTCTATGACGGCACAGGAGAACTACCGAAAAACCACAAGCTCTTCTAAGATGATCGCGTTCAGTCAGTGAATGGAGACGTAGTCAGTTGCATAGTTTTAGGATTAGTTGCTACATATGTAGGTATTTATTTTTATACTACGTCTTAGGACTTTAGGTGGAAAATAAAAAATTTATCGAATTTTCTGATTTTTACTCGACTTTACATTTCTTACATGCGACTTTTTCTCGTGAGATTTCTGTAAGTTTCTTTAAGTGTTTGTCCCTACATACTTGAAGTTTAAAGACTGTTATTATACTTTTTGTAGGCGAATTATAGGGGCCTGCTAAAAACGCTCCCATTTGATCTCTATCTCTATATTGTAAAGCGATTTGTGATTTTATGCAAGTGCACAATATTCTCTTACTTCACGCATGCTTACACCGCGCGTATATATTTATAAATGTTATGTCGAAATGCCCAGAAAATTTTACAATTTTTAAAAACAGAGCGTTGCTTCCTTTTATAATGCATCAAAGCTTTCGCGGTACTCAATCTCGCATTCAGGTAAATCAAGCATAAGTTGCGCGTGCGGGTAGACTGCTCTCAAGAAAACAGTTGGGCAGCAGTTGCTGAATCCTCAAATTGAGAGACACTTTTGACTGCTTCAAGGTACGTCTATTTGAGTGCCCGAAACTACAGAGTGGCAGATTAAGGAGTTCCAAGTTCACTTACAGGGCACACTGAGACTTACACTTAGGAGAGAATACGCTGAATTGGGACTTCGAAAAAGGTCAGTAACAAATTGCCGGAAGGCAGCTCTGAAAGTAATATTAAATACATCTGGCAACAATGCAGCTTTTTTGGAAGGTGACTTCTCAAGCTTCATTGTTTTTATAAGACATTAGTTCTGTTTCAATTCATTTGTGCACAGAAATTCGTAGTTGAGTAGTTTGGGTAAAAATCTCTCTTCGAGAGAGTAACTCTGCCGTAACTTGTGAAACGACTTTTCGTAGAAATTCGCGAAACGGCTACCAGATCGAAATTAACGAAACGACTACCAGGTCGAGGTTTCTTTATTTTCATTTTAACGGCCATCTGTTACTCAAAGATTTTTCTTCTTCAGAAATTCGTAGGGCGAGGAAATATTTTACTCTCTCATAAGTTCTCTCTTCTACGAAAGATCAGCAAATGGAACGCCTTTTGACAGTTTCGTAGGCATTTGCAGCATTTCAGAGCAATTGGAACAGATCTATTATCAAAATCGCATTTTTCTTTTCTTCTTCTTATTAACGTTTAAGAATAAGTGAAAATATAGAGCATTATGTGTGTACTTACGGGTAGTCTTGTAGGCACGATTGCTTTACCCACCCATTAAAGATGTAAGTCTATAAGGAAGTTTGGTCAACCAGCAGGAGCAATACCAAAGAACTGTGTCAATCTTTTGTAGTTAACAACTAAATCGGTATTGACTCATTTTTTCGAATTAATCACTCAACCATGTTCAACGACCCAAAATACTGATAGGAGCGTGTCAATCATTCAAATTTTTTCGTTTTTTCATATCACTTCAATCACAGCAATATGATTATCTGAATGACACGAAAGCCTTGGAAGAGAAACAAACGGTTTGCAATCACCAATTCTTTCAAATGAACGTCTCGAAAGAAATAATCTACTCAGTTCGCTGTTCTTATGGTGATGCAGACTAATTTTCTGAGACGCAAGTGCCAGAATTCTGATTTATACATAGAAGTTCTTCGGAAATCATTAAGGAGACCGCATGTAGGTCTGCTAACGTACTCAACAATCAGTCCGTGATCACTAAAAATATGACAAAATCTTGTTCGCTTACACAAACAAAATTGTGTGCTCATGAGAGAGTCATACAATTCTCCGGGCATTTAGGGTTTAGTTGGAAATTTTGTTCAAACCATTCTTCCGGCAACCACCTGCATTCTCACCTTTGGTCAGTAATTTATCGGAACTCCCTCACATGAGAAAACCAGTCAAGGAAGGAAAGGAAGACGTTGAGATTTATTTTGATTCTTTAGACTGCCTATTTGTTTTTGATGTATTTGCGCCCATACGCAGAGCATGGCGTAAGGTATTTTAAAAGTGTATGTTTCTGCAGTAGAGGCAGCGTCGTTGCTAGCATGGAACATTTTCAGTCTTATGATTTTACAAAATTGATGCAAGTTAGCTTTCCCGAGGAATCCATGGCAATAAATAATCGTTTTTGAATTCGGCTTCATGTAAGTGAAAGTGAAGATCCATTTTTTGTGTGCAGGATATTCCTCTTGAGACTGGACAGTGGGCACTATTTCCGTTTGGGACCGTTTGAATCCGTTGGATCTGTTCGCATAGAAACAGTATGGGTCAAAGAAGATATCGAGATGAAAATGGACTTTGGACAATGCGTAACGGATGGATAAAAAGTCAAGTAGGCATGGAGGAGGGTATTGGCGCAGTCGAATAATTATTCGAGTGATAATCTGTTCAAATAATATCTTGAGAGCATCTCGATTTATCATTCGAAGGATGTTTTTACAACAGTAATTGAGGGCGTTCTGAAGTTGAATAATGCTGCTGTCCACTGAACTCTTTAAAGTAACTGGACCTAATTCATCTGTACGTGTGTTTGATATGGTAGAACTTTAGCGTCGTCTGTCCGGTCCACAAGAAAGGCAACCGCTTTAGCTGCACCAACTATCGAGGGATCAGTCTCTTCAAAATTGAAACCATTCGTCAGTGATTTGATAGGTTCTTACCTTTGCGGTTTCAGGTGAGGAAAGTCTACAACAATCGATCAAATCTTGAATCTTGAATGAAACTGAAATCTGAAAAAGAGTCGAATCCCGGAGGGATGCAGATCAACACTCACATTTCCGCCGATTTCGAAGTTTCATATGACAGTGTGCATAGGGAGGAGCTATACAATGTCATGTCTAATTTTGACATTTCTGCTATACTCGTCAAGTGATGCAGGATGATGATGGACAACATTCCGACTCACCAAAGAGTGTCATAATGGGCAGCAGAAACTTTGAGATAGTCAAGGGGCTCTGGAGTAAATAGGGACAATAATTCAAGTACTGAGATCGCTGCTTCTTTGAGCTCAAGAGGCAATTGACACCATCCTCCGAAACACAAAGCTGACTTTACATAATACTCTGATCTTCCCGTTCCTGGTCTACGGCGCAGGGATATGAAAGAGGATGAAGAACTCCTTGGTCGTGAGAAAAATTTTTCTTTAGTCCTGTCTATTTTTTGGCGTCGGGAGGAGAAGATTCGACCACGAACTGTGCGGGCATGCATGCGTCTTCGGATCCAACAATTAAGATGACTAGGTTATGTAGAGCGAATGGACACAACAACTCTTTCCGAAAGAGTCCTCGATCCCGATTTTCAACGGCAAAGAGAACGTCCTTGAACTTAATGGCGCACATGAGTAGAGAAGGACGTCAAATATCTTATTGTGGGCAACTGCAGGCAGCTGGTGAAAGAAAGCGCTGGCTGGAGAGGCTTGTTGGTTAAGGCCCAGGTTTACGCCGAGTTGCGGCGCCAAAGAAGAAGAAGATTGAAGATAAGTGCTTTATTCGCATAATTGTGCCATTAGGAAAACTCATAGCGGCTTAGGTTAATTTAACGTTGCGAAAAATATTTATAAAAAAAATCAAGTAAAAATCGAAATCGAAAAACAAGTAACAGAAAGTTTTCGCGAGGGCTACTTATTAACGGCAATAGGAGGATTAAAGAAAGCCGCAAAGGTTTCCACTACTCGGTTTCTAACTTTTTTTTCGGTTTAATTGAAAAAGTTATTTAAAGTTTACAGAGAATCACAGCTTGACAGCAACAGCAAATGTTCAGTTATGGGTGTACTGGTGTTCTATAATGAGTGAACAGGTTAAACAGACTGAATGTACTGTTTCCCTGCACTATTAAATATTGTTGTCAGTGAAAGAAAGGGATGTGTTGGTACATAAAATGATGTGTAAGCGAATGCAAGTATAGTATATCAAATATCGGTAGAAATAATTACTCGAATTTGACAAGTAAATGAAATTCGCACTTACCATTTTCTCAATAAAGTTTCTCCATTTCTTGCTGGTGCTGTACATTTGAAAGTCGTTGAAGAACACTGGCCCAGACGAAGTCGGCGGAAGGTCGGGTAGGTTTGTTTCGAGATGGAAAACAGTCCGGCACTTTTCAAGCATGGCCTTCATCACTGGCATCAGGAATGAATATTGCTCTGGATTTCCAACTGCAAGAGAAATAAAACATTTTTAGCATACGTTCCTAGTTCACGTCTTGCTTCACATACCTTCGATGGCATCGTCCAAAGCTTTGTTTATGCTGAACAGTAAGTACGCCATTTCTGTGGGATCTTCGGTGTTGCGACTTTGCAGAATTGCGTGCAACTTAGCCGTAGCCATGGCCACCACTCCTGGATTAGGGTGATGAGAGCACTTGAGCAGTAATCCCAGACAAAGACGAATCATATCGGCCCAGTCATCAGATGAGGATTGTTGGAACACCATGAGAGCGTCTAGGAGAGCCAATACACCGTCCAACAGTTTTGTGGAACATTTCTTCGACTCATCTTCGTTGGAACCTAGGACTACTAGGTCGTACACCATGCGTAGGATTTGCGAGGCATTCTGAAAACAAAAAAAAAATCACGTCAGACGAGTATTTTTGAAACCACAAGACTGTGGCACGTACTTCTTGATTGATGAGGGTCTGATTACCATGCTCTGACAAGTCAAAGAGTGATGCTTGGACGGCCATCTCAAGGATACGCAGACGCAATGAGAGGTGCGAGGCGATTAGCTCATTGTTTAAAGCCAGTAAATTGATGCAGCCCAGAACTTGTCCCCGTTCCTACAATGAGATGAAACGCGGTTAAGAAGACAGGTAGAAGGACGAGGGTGTGTACGGAATGCCACCTTCCAGCACTGCGGATGATCATTGCCCACTCCTCTCCAGAATATCGTGAATAGAACGTTGGTGACTAGGTACACTAGCTGCTCCTCAGTATCCACATCGGCGTCAGGAGAAAAGTCAAATGTAGCCACCTAAAGAGAAAATTATTTATTCAAGTAATTCTGCAAATAAATGCAATTTTCTTTACGTCTATAGAGTCTTTGTTTTTGGCACTGCTAGTTGGCGATTGAGTAGAGCTGCCTGAGCTATTTGAGGAAGTCCTCTGTCTGGTGGGCATTGCTTCGCTAACATGCTCAGAAGAACCGCCCATTGTAAGGGAACCGAATGTATCCTGTATGTCCGAGGTGGTCTGCCTTATCACTGAGTAAACATTGGCAATGTTTTCCGCAACAGCCCCTGAGACTGATCCTGCTAACTCTGCGAACGCATTGATTTGAAAACGACGAGAGAATTAATTTATTCTGTTCTTTACCTTTGATTTCACTTTCGATGACATTTGCAGCCTCTGTGACGCTTGCTTGGATCTCGTTTAAAATCAAGGCACCATCTTTGCCCTCGCGCTGTAGCTCTTCCAAGTCCACTGCCTGCTCACAGAAACTTATTAAATCGGATTGATTGAGAAATTCGGTGTTGTCCTCCAGCAACACGTCGTCATTGAGATTAATTCCGAAACTCTTGCGCTTCTCTTCGTCGGGTTTTGCATTCGTGATGGGCCTTCGGATGAGCAATCGCGCTATGGACTCTTGCCATCCGGGCTGTTTGGCAATAGACTGTGGAGAGTGCTGCTTTATGAAAGTTGTCTGAAGGAGTCTCTTGGCGATTTCCAATTTCACAGGTAGCTCACAAGTGCTTATGTGATGTACAAGGAATAAGAGACCTGAAAAGTCTGCCTCCGTGGACAGAATTTCATCGACGAGATGAAAAAGAATTGTCGAACTCAAAGTCATCGGGATCATATACGAAAAGAACCCTGGATACAGAGAGTTTTCCAATGTGGCTTCGTGCAACTTCAGAATTTGCTTGTACTTCTGGTGCACGCGTGATGTTGACAGGAGACAATCTATAAACTGCAAGGGAAGAAAGGAAAGAGATTTAAATTTCGCTAAAATTGCGCCAAATCGTACCCGAATTGCTGCTTCTTGTACACTGACTCCATAGACTTTGTCAATGAAGAAGTTGTATAGGAGATTTGCCGTCTGCGGTTCGTGCAGGAGTAAAATCATCTGATCCTTGCAGTTTTTGCTTTTCAAATGGAATGTCATCATCTCTAGGAATTCAATTAAGATGTGCTCATGCTTGACAGACGCTAGGAACGCAATGATTACATGAATCTCTTTCACGTTAACGTCCTTCTGAATGTAGAACCGCACAATGGTGAACAGCGTCGATCGGATGGTCACAGCATCGTCTGCTGTAATATTGTCTGGGGTTCCGTAATACTGTCGGATGATGTCCAAGAAGAACTGCACTCCAAATTTCTTGCGGAAATATTTCCTGTCATTCTTGATCATCGCACTCAAATACTGAACATGCCCCAGCGTTATTTGGAAATACATTTTCGACCAGATGCCGAAATTAAAAGCGATCTCTGTGTATAAGGCTTCAAGCAAATTCACGTTTACGCTTGTCTTTTGATTTAAAATTGACTCGATGAAGAGGTGCGTGGCCATAAGGGCGTTCACGTCGAATTGGTTCGCACTGCATTTTTGTAGCATCATTCCAATGATCGGCAGGCATTCGCTATTCAGCAGATTCTCTTGATTGTTTTCGTGATCGTGCGTCAGGTATCGAAGGAAACACATAAAGCTGGCTATTGGATGCTGAATCATCTTCCACTCGGTGTACGAATTCGATGATAGGATCTCCCAATCAGAGAATTCCTCGATTATTGGAGATTTGATTGTGGCTTCCGCTGTGAGATTCTCCGATTCACTGCTGTCAGTCGATAATGAGAAATCATTTTTTTCTTTGGTTATCTTGTGTAGAATGGGCAGGAGGGCTTGGATTCCTCCTATGCTGTTGATTGTGTCCTAAAAATCAATTCATAGAGCGACAGCAATGTTGATGGGAAACTTGAATTTACCTGAATTTTTATAATGCGACAGTATTGGGCGCTGATGGTTCCGGGAAATTTACCGTTCGGTATCAAGTCTGGGCAGTAGTCATGACTAAAGGCTCCGGCTGAGTAGCAGAAAACAAACCTAGATGTAAGATCGAGAAGGTCATTGTCCTGCGAGAATATCGATGCGAAATTTGAAGTCCCGTCGAAGATTGTCTTTAAATTCGTGGTTGGTTCGGCCAGAAGAACGGATCCTATCTGACCCATTATGCTTATCTGCTCTCCGAAAACAGTGTCCTGCATACCGATCGGAAAGTTTTTTACATTTGGATCGAACGACGTTGCACTAGTTCGCAGGGGCAACGTAAAGTAGTTTGAAACCTGAAACGAAAGTGTCAGTGGAATAAATCTTGGAGGAAGCTTGTCTCTCTGCAAATTTACATTCGTTGATAAGGTCCTCTCCAGCAAACTGGGCAGCATGCCTCTGTACGACGACGGCGAAGAATTCTCTTGTGAAACAGATCGACTGAGTTTGTCCACAGATGGTTGGTCGCTAAACCGCGAAGGCAACTGAGCCGATCCAATGGCACAAAAACAAAATGGCTGCAGGCGAGAATAGAGAGAAAAAAGGTGAGAGATTTTGATCTGAAGATGGGACGCGATGCACTTACCTCATTCACAGCTTGGACCTTTAGGGTGGCACTTAATTTTTGAATAAAGTCTACGTATACATTGATTTGACTGTAGGAGAACGGTCGCTTTGGGGGAGTTATGGCCACAGTCACATAATGCCATTGTCCATCTATCAGCGTTTTCGACATCACGGATGAGGTAAGATATTCACGTCGCGTTAAAGCAGCAACAACAATGTTTCCAGTGTTTTGTATGAAAACTTCAAAGCCAGTGTTGCTGGCAGTTCGTAAACTAAGAGTATACGGGTGTTATAAATGGAATACAAAGACATGGGGTGACACTTCTTACTTAAGCAGCATTCGGCGATAATTCTTCCCGCCGTTGTCTTCACTGATGTTACTTAGCTTCAGGAGAATGTGAAATATGAAGCCGTACGAACCAGACATTGTCCAGTTCTTTATATCAGGAACGACAATTCCGTCGTCTTCGTTGGACAAATTGAAATATTGGGAGCACAAGTTACCGGTCGTCAGACTTTGTAGCGATATTGTAACGAGAGTCTATAGGCACAGAAAATTGTCATTAGAGTGTACGCTGATTGGGAAATGCACACTGATGCAAATTTACCTGCAAAAGCTGTTTTGACTGCGGGAACTTTGTCTCATCTTTCAGCAGCATCATCACTCGCTTCAGTTCGATCGGAATAATGCTCAGTTTCGAGAGCTCCTCGATGAGCTTTATCAAATTCTGTATGCATCCATCGGAGAGTTTTGCGAAGTGCTGTAAGCACTCACAAGCCGACTTGATTGTACGGTTCTCACAAGCAACTGATTTGCTAAAACGAATCAGAGAAAACTGACGTCTGTCACTCGCAAACATGCGAAAAAAAACAAACCTTGTGTAATTACTGGAACAACCCTTGACCAGCAGACCACTAATGAATGTCTGCTCGCGTTCATTGATATCGGGCATCCATTCGATGAGTTTTTGAATCACTTCCGGCAGAATTAATGTTTGGCTAGCCCCATCAAAAGCTAAGCCAAAACACGCTTCTAACAGCTTCTCGGATGGGGCGCCCAAGCATTTCAAGCCGCTAAACAGCTTGTCGATTTTATCACTCGATCGGACTATACCCGCCACACTAGTGGAACTGTGTGTCACAACCGCAAGAGTTCGAATCGTGTTGTATGAGATCATTGTGTGGTTCAGATTCCAGTCCTTTATTTTATTTGGAATGCCAATCAGAATGTCAAGTAAATTCGTTTCGATTATAGCGCAACAAATCTGTTTGGAATTTTTGACATCTCCTACGAAACTGCTCACATTCGCTATGGTGTCGGACAGGGCGTTGACATCGATCGTTAAGTCATTAGCATCGTTCCCCTCGTCGTCAACGGCAATGTCAAACGTTTCTCCTTTAAACTGATTTGTGTTTTGAAGTTGCAGTAAAACATCACAGTAGAGTTGAATTATTGTAGAAAGTTCTAATTGGCGCTAGAATGAAGAGCAAATTTGTGATGAAAAGATATTGCGTTGTTAGAGCAGCTGGACTTACTTCCTCCGGACTAGATCGTTGCAGAACCATTATCATAAGAGCACAACATTTTAGAGCAACACTGCGTAGACCATTTGCACTCTCCCATTTGGAAAGAAGTTTCATAATAACTGATACAGTGGCCGGACAAATTGCACGCATTCCATTTCGCTGTTTGAGTTAAAGTTGGAAATGAAAGTTAGTATTCAAAAAATTGCATTGTAGTGTTCATGATCGACTGGATGAGGTACAGTAAGTTAGAATGCGATCTTATTTATATAAAGCTTCTGTCTATGCAGGGTAGTGACAAAGGAAGATCAATTTAGACGAAGGTTCGAAACGATGCCCCCCACTAAGTGACAATTGGTAGCGCTAAGAATCACAGGAAACTAGAGCCTAGCTCTACAGTAACCACTCGTGTTGCTATTGATGCGTGCTATTGATGTGTCACATCGAATCTAGGGTTCGAGAAGCTTTCTCTATATAACATAAGAGAGAGATATTTCAATGAAATGTGATGAAGTTGAATAGCCTGATGTTGAAGGTGGATCAAACCATAATTGCGACATACCCCGTATTCTGTACATACCTTTATTTGACGGCAACCAAGCTCAACAACCTACCTCTATGGAATTGCATTGTGTTGAATTAAATCTTGACCGCAGCCACACGAACCGCAACATGTGGTCGGAACAAAAAAGCAGGATTTACCACTGAACTTAACTGCAATGAACAAGGTTCAACAAGAGTTGAGAATTTCTAAAGAAAGTTTTTGTCAGACGTTATACCTGTTCGCGAAACAGTCACAAACAACATAAAAGTACGAAATACATTCAAGTGCTGCTCCAGCATATTCAAAGACCACGTCTAAAGGGTAATTTCCAATGTGGAGTGGAAAGCTTTACACTGTTGAATCAATGACACTTGAATTTTTTTAGTTTCTAGACCGAAATCGAAGCCATTTTCTGACAGCCACTAGACTCTTTTTGGCCTCAAACCTGATTTCTATGTTTTATAATTCCACCGAATCAAAAAAGTCACTTTTTGTCTAAAGGAATATTTAGTTTGCTCTTTGCAACGTTGAGCTAACGGCCTCTATGAATTAACCGACTCCAGTTGTATTCGTGGGGTTTGTGAGTGCTTTCGTTAAAGGTTAAAAGTTGTGAACTAAAGACAAGTCTGGGTAATGTTTGGAGAAGAAGATTCAACGAAGAACACTATACGACGTGTAGCGATCGTGTAGACACATGTGGAACATATTCCGGATCGAAGAGGCTTTGAATCCATGTTAATGTTCTAACTCAAAAGAGGACCCAAGTGGAGAGGGACCTCAATATAAAAAAATTACAAGACTCACCGAAAACCCTAAGAGTTTATAAAGCACGTTCCGAAAACAGTTGAAAAACTCACTGTCCGGTATGTATTGTAAACGGTAAAGTAGCAGTTTCTAAGCACAGTGGAGATAATCAGAATGAGAGATTCAGTTATATGGGCAATTCGTAGCTTCAAGCCCTTGAAGTGTCCTAGACCAGATTTTAAGAAATTTTACGGCACTCTCCAAATAAATTAAAGGCATTGCATGTGCATTCAGTATACATATCAAACAAATTTAGAACAGTTCAGGTTAATATTTTAAAAAAGCAAGAAACGAGCTAACTGGCGTTCCGAAATCTTAAGCAACCATAAGCCTTGCGTCATTTCTTCCAATGGTGACGACCTAAAACCTCTTGGATACGAAACGAGCTAGAGCTTTGACGAGTTTACAAATTACAATTTGCATTTAAAAAAAAATCTTTCCACAAACTAAGAAGGATTGTAAATAAATCCATTAGAGTCCATCAACGAAGACTATTATGGATAAGAAGTATTTCATATCTCTGAATTTGCATCACCAATGAACTATTCAAAACTGAAGTCAACTCCATGTCGCAGTGAAGGGAAAAGAAAGACAAACTTTGTACAGCTGAGGCAATAATTCAAACTCCCCTGAACGGCGATTTTGAGAACCATCGCCAGACGGCGACGTCAGAAAGATGTAGCCGTGCAAAGTATGAAAGATGAATAAGAGTACATTTCAGGAATTGAACATAAACCACTAACATTGGAGTCGACGAGCACATCGCCTACGCCATAAGACAACAATTAATTTGTTTGCTTTCTATTGAAAGCATTTTAAATTTAGTCTTCCGGCATATTTCATGACTCCATCGTTTTCAAAGTTATCTAAATGAAAACTACAAAATCGCATAATGAAGCTCCAAGCAGAAGAACAGAAGATATTTTATCATAATTCGACAACGACTTAAGTTGTTGAAAAAACTCTTAACGCTATAAATCTCAACAGAATACGTACAGTTCAATCTATTGTTAAGAAAAATATGACGGATATGGATACTATAAAGGCAGACATCATCTGCACGTGGTGCATGAAAGCTTGAATGCAACAGATTCAGGTGTATTGGCAGAGGAATACCAGACTGTGAATTTGTTGAGATCAGAAAACTTTAACGAATGACATACACAAAACGAAAAAGTAAGAGAAGAATATGAAAAAAAAAGAAAGAAAAGCACATTTACAAATAAACTTTTAATATACAATTAGTTTGTTATAAAGAGTGTGAAAACAGAAATAGACACCTTCATTATTACACTCACCAAGTTATCACAGTTATCTATCCCATCACCAGAAGTAGAAGAATAATAAGCTGATTTATTTCTGAGAGTTGTTAGAGATTTCTGCAATTTTTTGTTCGTTTAAATATGCATATCAGTTTACAGTATTCGCACCAAGGAAAGATATATTTGTTTATAAAGATTAATAATACACAAAACAAAATCAAAATCAAACACCAGAACCAATTGCACAGTAAACATGAATTTTGAATGTCAACATCTACAGAGTGGTTACGGAAAGCAAACTGAAGTGTAGCAAACCTGTGAGCCGGCTATAACAGCGCCTAAAATATGAATCAATGACTCCCCAATCTCAGAGAATCTCAATATATCTTCACTTTGAAAACAATCTGCAAGAGGAGATGATTTGAGAGCTAATTCCATACGAAAACAAATTGTTACCATATATGAAGGGCACGATCTCTACATGAACGGAATGTGGTTTGTATGATAGTTGTTGGTAATCAGCAATGAATCCTTTCAGAAAGCTGCGCCATGTCAGATAAGGATCGTACATGACCTCGAGGAAATGTGAAAAACTTTCGAAGATTTGAATTGTGCTCGGTGTCGCCTTTCTGCTTGTGCATGCCTAGAAATATAAAAATCATCATTAATTCGATGAACGTGATTGTCATCTTTACACAAAAATATAAGGAGACTTTTAAAAAAGACCCATTCCTGTATCTGGTACAATCAACAGCAAAGAAGTAGTATGTGTCAGACAAACCTAATGTTGAGCAATTTTCTTAATTAAATCATGAGGCAACCTACTCACTTTACTTACTGTAAATCTAATTAAAAATGCACAATTCATGCGAGAGAATTGTTCAACAAATTGCAGGTGTTCAGGTCTGCATTTAATATTAGAATTTCAATCTGTTAGGATCACCACATCCCCACGGTATACTTACATTTTTGAAAACATTGCCCAGTATAGCGATCAAATTAGATTTGTATTCATATTTGATAATTGCCAAGATGTTGTCAAAATGCCGGCAAATGATAATGAGACAGTCAATCAGAATTGCAATTTCCCTGAGTGAGTTCTCGTCGAGTTCACCCTGAAAAATTATAAATTAAAAAACGCAACTTCATGGTAATAAGTTCAAATGCCATAATCCATACTCACTTGCTCACTTTTATCTCGAGCTATAATAATAAACTTTCCTATTGCCGGTAATAATTCATCCGGTAGCCGACCCAAATGCGGACCGCTGTCAGGTTTAATTTCATCCCATCGCTGACACTGCTTCAGATCGATAACGATCTGACTACGCCAGATTGTCACGAAACGTTCAATAAACTCACGAAAATAGGATTCGTCATTCTGCAAACACAAAAGAAAGTGATAAGGGTATTTCAAAGCACAATGAGAAAAAAAAATGTAAACAAATCCCCCATCCCCAACCAGCGGGTTATATAAGCAAGCGACTAAGGGTAGATGAGGTTTAGCTAAACCCTATTGAGATGGGGCAAGCAGATACAAAACATCCATTCCCCCATTGGCACCCCTCATACCCATAACGACGCAACTTCATAGCTGCGCTTCACTTCCTCGAATTACGTGGGCAGTAGGCAGACATTTTTTCGGGACAAAATTATACATTTTGCCCAAAACAAATTTTTCATCAAATGGACACAATTAAGGCGTTGTCCAGCCTTAGCCGTAAATACAAGTCACACACACTTGACTTGATGGGTAAATTAATTAGAATTCCATTATGATGGCACAGTGAAGAAATGGAAATTTTTCCCCACAATCCAATCCGACACAAGGATATTCAAATTTGACTTGCCTTGGTTGTGTATTGCACCCACAAATTGTAAATGTCCTTTTTGTTGTCCATTTTAGAAGCTGTTCACTTCCATTTAATGGATAAATTCACAAAATCACAAGAGGTTTTCGAAAATGTTTACAAAATTTTCACGTTACACATATTCTACCTGTCAAATGGAATGCGATAGAAGCAAACGCACAAGTAGAAGAAAAAAAATGCATTTGACATGTCAAAGAAGTCATGCGAAAGATATATTGTTGCTGGCAATGCCAGCGGTATCAGCTGATTATTCCAAGTGACAGAGGGCAGTGTTCAGCAACGATATGCATAATGTATTGAAAGTAGTGATGTGCAAGCATTGGTTTTGTAATGTTTAAAAAATTAAAAAAAAACTTTTTGAGTTTTGTAAGCAATTATCGCGAAAGGAAATAAATTCTCATATTTTTTCTCGAATTGTTCGGGTATGTGAAAGAGCTAATTTTGTCAGGAAGTAATAGCTGTTCCACAATATTGCTTTAAAATTAACAAGTGAAAGCTAAACTGGATCGATACCATTCTTTACGGTCACGTCTCATTTGTTGAAGAAGTTGAAAACCCTGGTCGATTTTTAAAATAGAAATTCTACAGTATACAAATTGGTGATATCAATCGAGCATCTTATTCCTCTTGCGCAGTCATGTTTGGATAGGACATTTTAATGTGTACTTTCGTTTCATGCGTTTTAACAGTTCGCTTATGAGTAAAGTCTTTTTTCTGCAGTCTTTTTTCTGCTTTGTGTGAGGTAATTGTGAGAGTTTGATTTTGTTTGTAAGAAATGCAAACAAATAAAATTTCGACGAGAGGAAGAAGAAAAGATGATAGCCGCGTTCTTTAAAGCAAATACCGTTATCGGTCGTCTAAAGCAGCGATGTGAAACATGCAAGAGACCTTACGTTTCCCCTTGCTATTCTTTTTTTTCGGTATATTCAAAATGGTTGGCTCTGATTCCGTGGACTGTAAACGTTTATGCAATCTATGGAAACCAACGTTGCGATGTGAACAAACATTACAACATTGAGGTCGCATGAAATACGAAAGAATCTGAGATCGGATAAAACTCTTTAAAACACTTGTGCGGCAGCTATTTACTTTCCTCGACTGCCAGAATTAAGTTAGGTGCTGTTTTTTTTTCTTGATAGCCTTTCAGAATTTTGATATCTTTCAAATACAATTAGTGGTCGCCGTGGCGCAGTGGTAAGTGCATCGACTGCGGCGCAGAAAGTCTGGGTTCGATTCCCGGACGGGACACCTAGCATTTTTCACGGCACCACCTCTTTCGAGTTGCTGACAACACTCAAAGAGTATTAATTGTCTATGGAAAGCTTCTCAAATCTCGCCGTTCGGAATCTGAAAAAAACTGTAGGTCCCTTCTACTCGTGAAGAACAATAGCATGCACAACACGAGTAGTTGTTGTAGAAGCTAGGCCCTGGTCCGTTATGGGCTGTAGTGCCACTCAATTATTATTATTATTATTCAAATACAATTACCGTCTGTGTTCTTGTTTTTATTTTCTTTTTGGCATTTTGACTGCGGGAAAGATATCTCATACCTTAAACCTCTATCGCACTCGGAGAGTTGCAAAGGCCATATTTGAAATGGTCACCAAAACTTGCCAATATGCATTTACAGTTAGATTTGACAACGGATAAAAACGCTAGAATCAGAAAAGAGTAAATGGGTACACGCAAAGCCACGTGTGCCATCCAATATTTTGACATCTAGAAATGATAAAATTGTGAAGTGAAGTTCACGCTGTACGCTTGATCGATTTAATAACAATCTCACGAACGGATGAACTGGAGGTTTCGGAACCTAGAAACACTGGCGATGAAGAACTTTTTTTTGTGGAAATGTGGTATATGCCTTAAATCTTAAATCCGGACTTAAGTTTATTTTATTAAGTCAAACATGCGGGCTTAAAGTCCATTTGAAAAATGACCGTTGACATAAATAAAAATGAGTGAAAAATATCAAACGGACGAACGAGCGAACGCGGCGATGTTAATGGGGCTAAAGGTGTGTCTGTCGTGCATGTGGCATAAGTTAACGGTAGACATTAGCTTCGTTGGTTAATGGCATCGTAGAAGGTAAGTCACTTCTGTGTAGAAGAGTTTGTATTTCTTATTTCAGGTCTCCATCATTCCTGAGTTACACACTATGCCCAAGGAGTACTAATTTCCTACAAACCTAAATTCTGTTTAGTTCCTCTGTGACTCGATAAAGAGAAATAAATAGAACAAAGACTTGTACAATAGCTGCTAAAAATGGCAGCGACAAATTGTATATGTTATGCAATTTTTCTTCTTCTGCAACCTCACATTGATAAGCGAAATGTGCAGTCGGAGTTTTCATGAAGCTTCACCTTTTAAAAAGCCTCAATGCGAAGGTCAAAATCAAACAACAATGAAATCGATATTTTATAGTTTTTTTTGTATTAAATAAAACAAACAGTTTTATTATAAGTTAAAGCTTTCACAACATGTTTTTTTTATTATTATTTGTATTCACATCTGTCTCTGCGGAAAACACAATCTCTGTTAAATTGTAACATTCTTCCAAGATTTATCTCTGTGAATTTAGCTGTTGATTTTTTGTATTGTATGATTTTTTTCTCTTATACTTTGCAATGAAAAAGCTCAAAAAAGATTATTTTATGGGCGCGAAGATACGAATCCTATCCATGTCAACATTCTTATACAAATTTTATAAACCGCAATTACCCATGTAATATGGACATAATTTATTTCTTGTTTTTTGTTTCACTTTTAACGCAATTTATTAAAGTGTTTCTCATTTGTCTTTTTTTAGGTTTGAATTTTATTTGTATTTACAAAAGTTTTTTTTTTTTAATTTTTTTCTTTTCCTTTTAACTTACTTTATATTTTACGAGTGAAATTTGATGTTATTTTATTTTTATTAAATTTATTGTTAGCAGTATCTGTTACGGTATGCTTTTTTTTATTGTTGAACCACCTATGCTATAGGTAACTTTTTGTGTTGTCCTTTGCAATATTTTGTTGTCATTGTGCTTGTAACAATATAATTTATGATTTCGACGCTTAGACCGTTGTAAGCGTAAATTATTAATTTACTCTGTTGTTGTTTTTATTAAAATTATAATTAAAATATATGTCTATTTGATTAATTGTATAATCCTAAAATGATTTCCTTTTAGCGCAAACGTTGGATTTAATTCTAGTAGAATTGGTCTAAAATTGTATCGTATTTGCTGTTTTTTTTCAATTTTGTATTTATCTTGAAATTAATTCGCTTTGCTTGTTTTGTATTACAATACTAATTATTTATGTATTGGTTTATAGAGGCTACTGTTTTTTTTTTTGTTATTAATTTATTTATAGTCTAGCGGAGATAATTCCTTTTTGTTTTAGCTGTATAATATGTATGTATAATATGATTGTGGTTTGAAGAGTGTTTTCTGGAAATTGAAAGGAGAAATAACCTTTACATGCAAATTTTTCATATTTTTTGTGGTTTTAATTTGGTAACACTATCTTAAATATTTTCGTTTTTTTTCACTTATTTTGTTTTGTGAACAACAATTTGTAAATTGTTTAAAGCACTAGATTAGTTTAGAAGAATGTAATTGCTTTTATATAACACAATCGAACTTGTGCGACTTAAAACATAAACAGAAAAAGTAAAACAAAGATGAAATTATTTAATAACCGAAAATTGCGAAACTGCTATAAGCTTTGTTAATTCTAAATGAATGTAATATAAATGGTTAGTTATTTGGCGCATATGTTAGCAGATACAAGACGAGTATGATGAAGAAAGAGTTGCCTATTCCCATCAAGCAGCTCTTCCGTAAAGTACTAAAGAGTTCGATGCAGGTATTAAACAAAATCAACAAAGTCTGGAGGATTACACATCAGAACTTATTAAGACTGTACTGTAGTAATGTTGTATTAATAAATAAGTTAAGTAACCTACTACTGGAGCTTTGTTTATTTTTTAAATCCATGCATTCAAAGAAGCACACCTGCATTTCTTTCTCACATTAAAAAAAAATACTCTTTACCCACGAACACAAACTTGGCATTGGGTATTCCTGCACAATCAAGCTGTCAGATGTAAGAAGATTTTTGCAGCCTCAGTACAAATCAGAGCACGAAGTCATGATATGACAGGTGGCTTTGTTTTTGTACAAAGATGAAGCAGAAGCGCATAGATGTGCATTGGAATACAAACACTAAATAACTAGCGAATTCGCTGCCTATGACATCTCTTGAAATCGCTGAAACTTCTGTCAGCGTAATACACACACGGTTAAAGCACGCTGCTCCTTATAGTGGTTTTAATTTTGACTGTAACATTTTTCACCTAACAATCTATTCAATGTTCATGTACCCTACGTAGTTTGGATATTAAAATACCATCGATATCGCATTCAAAAAGCAACGGTAAAGGGTCACATTCTAATAAAATAAATGTCACCGTCCCAAAAAAAATGTTTCACAGACAATTAAATTATTTCAAAAATAGTGCTTAAAGAAGTGTCCCCCTTTGGACGGTGTTCTTGCCGGAAAAAGAAACATTACTTCACTCAATAAAAGTCTAAAAATATTTTTAACTAGCAAACATGACCGGCACCCATTCCCAAATTTAATTGTGACGCACCATCACAAAAAAGCTAAAGAATCAATATTTGACTTGATTTAATAATGAAACAAAAATAAAATCACATTGCTGCCCACAGCTGCTCGTCAATTGTAAGTTCCCACGTAATAAACGACCGTGGCCCCCCTCAACTGGATTGATGCAATTGAGAAACATTTCGGGAGTCACTTCATTCAGGTTGATAGATTACAAATTTGGCATAGAGCCAACCACCTCTGCAGCCGAGTATAACTTAAATTACCCCGACATACCCGAAGAATAATGTTTATCTGGTCCAGTTTAGCCACCCACACACCATCTGCTGGCATTGTCTCTTAGTTATGAAAATGTTATGCTATCCTTTCGGCGCGGAAGGCGCCACCCACCGTTGCATCTATCATCCAGTTCCGAATCAACTATGTGTGGATGTGTGGTTCATTCGAAGGGTAGGTGGCAGTGCCAAGTGGTTAAGTGGGTTGGGAACGAGTCTGTGGAATTGTTTCTGACATTTGACGTGACCGCTTGTGTCAATAAACTTGCAATAAAATATAAAAAACGGAAGCACAGGAAACAAACGAATGCAAAAATGTAAGAAACAGGGTACAGCGACGTGAGGGATATTTTTATTTCGCATGACGAATTTGCCCTCGAATCATCAAATGGTTTGTTGGCGCCTTGGCATGGCATTCTATGATCTGCTGCTTGACTTCAAGGGGTTAACACTGTGAGACGTTCACGACAGTTGTTCGTGTTTTTTCTTTACTTTTTCATTCAAGCTTTCTTGTCTTATCCTTAGGTCCTTCTTGTCGCCTTTAAGTGTTCATTAGCGTTGAAGAAATAGTTCAAGAGAACGCCGCAAGGGATGGGTTCTGTGTGCGCATTGTATTGCTACAGGAGGCGTATTGCTAATTCAATGTCGATAAAAATGAATAAAAAAAACTGTACACATGACGTCTTCCTCCGCTTATCCACAAAAAGATATTTTTAATTTTTTTTTGTTCAGTTCACAAGACCTCAAACGGAAAATTATTACCAATTCCTAGATGAGTTACAAGAGGAGATATTTTCACCGAAGTGTTTTGGATGCGTTCCAGTTCACAGCGAACTGATTGAAAAATAAAGTCAGTGCATACAAATTTGTGGCACCTTCTTAATCGACAAATGACTCACCAATATCAGTTGCCAGTTAGTTCTCCATCGAAGTCATTGAATGAGCATAAGCGCCCGGCGCAGATATGACAGACGAATTTTATTCAAGTTTCAATTTACGAACAATTTTATAAATTTTAAGGATCATTTTTGGTAAAATTTTGAAACAAAATGTATGTGCGTTAAAATTGTGGAAAACGCCCATGTGATTTATATTGAGTCACCAAAGAGATCAGAAGGGACGTCTTCTAAAACTGTTTAGCCCTTAGCAACCACATAAACGATAGATAGATATCGAGGTGATTAACGTGTAATGCGCATTTATGCACTAGAGCTTAATTTCTGTAGGAAATCATAGCCGTTTATTTTTTCTTGGGCTTTATGTTTGGGGGCTACACTGATATATTCTCTGTTGACTGATGGATGCTTTCCAGCTCAAATTTTTAACCTGCTGAAAAATCTTTCATTGCCACCCACAAGAGTTTTTGGTAGATTACGAGTAATTTCTGTGTGTGAGTAAAAATAATAAGGAAGAAAAAACTTCAAAGGATGCATTGGGCTTAGAAAAGTCGTCTACTTTAACATAACATCGAAAATCACTGTCGTTGTGAAATGACAGTTAGCTTTACCAGCAACCCCATTAGCAAATACAACCAACTCCCCACTAACGCGTAGCAGAGATACAAGATATAAGTAATTCGCAAGGAATTCCTAATACGATCAGAAAAACACAGTTTTGGCACCGTGAGGGTGATAAATACCTTTTGTATTCCTTCATCTCCGAAGCGGAAAAAAAATGTCGCGTTTGCCCCTCATGCTGTTCGTAAACAGTGTTCGTACGTATCTTAATTCGAGTCTTAAAAGAAGGATGAAGTTTGTGAAGACAAACTGTTGTTGGATTTGACTGTCGATTTGATTGTAATTTTCTCGCCTAGGTACTGGCAGTTTTGAAATACTTGATCGCGTATGCTGGATCTGCGTATGTAGAGGGACAGTATCGATTCCATCCTAAATTTCAATTCTTTATTTAAAGAAATGCAAGACAGTTTTTATTCCAGGAAGCAATGTAAATGCATTGGGATTTAGTTGATGAGAACCTATTCACATAATACTGAACGATAACATCTTAAAAAATGCACAATCATGATCAATAGTGAGTAATGATTCATTTGTTGAAAATATGTATGTTCGATTAAGTGATGTTTATTGAATTTGACTTAGTTGGTTGCAAATACATTTTTTAGTTTCTCCTTTAATTCCATGAAAATCTGCCAATTTAAGTTTAAGACCTGTTTTTACGTCTGCAAAACGAAATCGTTCGTTTTTCTGCATCCAATCAAATCATGTGACTATGAATTTAATAGTCAGTTTTTGATTGTATATACGTCCATTTCGGATACTGATATCAAATAGCTTTCCAAAATTAACTAAAAAAAACAATAAAAGAGAATGATACTAATGTCTTTGACAAACCATTTAGATTCCCGACTAACAAAAAATATGATAAAAAAATCGTGAATCATTGTGTCAAAATGTATTAGTTTTTTCCAAATTACACACATATTTAGAAGTAAAACGCAAAAACTAATGTACATACATATATGCCAACAAATACAATATCATTTCCATACTTCAGTGTATAATTTGAAGACGTTCACAAAACTTAAGCACCTCTTGTTCAACACTTGAACAAGATGTGCTTAAGTCCGAAATTCAAAAAATTTGTATGAGTTGTCAAAAAATAAGAAAAAAATTAAAATGCAATCACAGAAATTATGAGAAAAATGATTAACAATAGAACTGATTTCTTCTAGAAACTCATGAAATCGGGCGTCAGAAGTTCAGAAGAAAAATCCTAAACAATTTTGTATAAAATAAATTGCAAGTTTTTTCGCGTTTTTTCATTTCGCGTGTCTTAGTTCGCTTTTCTTACAAGAAACCGAGTGGTCCTGATAACAAGTTTATTTTAATATTTATCAATAGTTATAGCTAATTAAAAAATATATGTGTATTTATGTATAATGTATGTTATGTAAATATTTTTGTATTTAGTTTCGCTCTTGCATTGTTTGATTTTATCTGTTTTTTTTTTCAAACTTTATTCAACAAGAGCCAATGGAGTTAGAATATTCTAATGATCACATGATGTACTTAAAATTTTATTTTATTTTCTTTTTTATATATAAAATTGCTAATAGTTGTACAATTGTGATATTTTAGTACTTCTATTTTCTGTTTTTTTTTTAATTGGGAAATTGATGAAAATAATTTGAACAGAAATGAGAGAGAGAAAAAGAGCTAATGTGCAGGCGTCTAAATGCACAGAGTACATATGATGGCGTTTATAATTTATTAAGCATGGCCCGTGAAAGTGACGATATTGTTTTGTTTGTTCTTTTTACATTTTTATTTTTTAACTATTGCCTCAGGGCTTGACACAAATTGAAAACATTATTTTACAACAAGACGTTATTTATCTATTTGGTGTGCGTCGTTTAAGTCTTTTCAAATTGACCTAAATTATTATTGCGGTTCTTAAACAGGACGGGGCTACACATTTAATTTAGTCGTGCAGCATTTTAAACGGTTTTTTTATTTTTCATCGGCAAAAACTTCTTATTTTATCTGTTTGTGAAATGGAATTTAAAATGAAGAAATAAAGAAAGGGCATGTCCTTAATACTCAGCAACTCACAAATTGTCGATTGATTAATTTTCATCACATAAATTTCGAACTGCGCTCAGAATCTTTGTTTTTCGTTATTGAACGCAAACACGCACTGCAGATTGTCTGCTACCTTGCTTTGAAAGAAATGCCATAAGGCATTGATTAATTCAGTCAACTTGACCGACTTCTTAGTCGAAAAACTAAAGTTTTGACTATGTGCCGCATATATGTTTTATAATTTTGGAAATGTGGGTCTTAGGTGTCATTACTTTGAAAATAGATAATATTAGTTTGAATGTATGATCACTGTGAGCATATTTCAAAAGTAAATAAGCCTATGTTTTTATTTGCGAAATAGCCGAGGCAAGATGTCTTATTATAGACAATTTGTATGTTGTTTTTATAACTATTTTTCTGGCGGAAATATTCAGCAAATCTTTGTCCAGCACATATGTTATCGTTTGTTCTCTTACATACATATGTTGTATGTGAATGAATTTTATAATGACTTCTTATTAATTTGTCAGATAAAATAAAACATGGGAGGGGGAAGGAAAAATATTTTGCTCATCAAATAATTTTTTGTATCTTTGAGTAAACTTAAAAACAATTCTGGGGTCTACATAACATTATTACTTTTTTAATGCATGTGAACAAATTTGATTAATTCTTAATGCGAACATGCCCTTAGAGCCTTTACTTGTTCACATGTAGAAGAGAGTCTCACAAAGGTATGTGAGGTGAGTGTTTAAAATAAGACTTTCCTTATCGAACTGAAACACATACCAGCACCGTCAAAAGCTTTCGGGCCACACTGGGCTAATGTCATAATTATTTCTAAATTTTATTTTGTTTTACTTACAATGCTCTTGCGGCAATAAAAAAAATTATTTAAAGCTGTATTTCATTTTTCCTTTAAATAAATTCCGAATCAACTCTAAATTATAAGTACATATTTTATTTTTCCAGCATTTTGCTAAATATATAAGAATATATATATATATAGATGTTTTATGTTTTTCAGTTTTTATTCATTTTGTACCGATTTCAAGTTGCAATTCAATTTTATTTATTTTCGTATCATTGTATGTGGCTAGCTATTTGTTTTTATTTATATTTTTTCTGTTTTTTGTTTTATTGGAATATGTATAAATATTAATTATTTAAAAAAATGCCATGTGATGCGTTGATTATTCTTGTTTAGGCTAAATATGATTGAATTCGAAAACGGAACCAATACAAAATAAACACATGCAAATGATATTGGGTTTTTGAAATACGAAGATTGGAAAAATGTTTTTTTTTTGTTTTGATTTATGTAAATTATCAATTCTATCAGGAAACATGTTCCTTTATTCACATCTGAAGGTTGTCTTTTTCAGAGGCTCTACTTTCCATAACGAAATTTCAAATTCTCTAAGCCATGAACTTGACGTTTTAAACTGCCGCTGTCGGCCCAGGGGGAGTTGAAATACTGGTCGTCATCGTCTTGCTCAAGTTTCTGCAAAGAAAAGAAAAAAATGCGAAAAATTATAGAATACATATGAACAGCAATTAAGACACAAAAGACTGAGGGCGATGCTTGGCCGGGGTGTCTACAGTATACAATATTTGGAGGACAATAGATTAGCTTTTTAATTCAGCTCGGGAGGGTATCCTTTCGTGTGCAACAAGTTGAATTGAAATAGAAAAAAATACACAAAACCGTACACAATAGGAATGTAAAACCGAAGTCATTATGTATGTTAGCAGACAGGATTTTCGCACATGTGAATATGTGTTTGCTACGGATAAAAGTACATCTCTTCGCATACAAATCCACCATGTGAGCCAAATAGTATTTTAATCGCCCGAGGTATTACAAAAGTTGTGTTCTTCTCTGTGGACAAACAATGGCGCGGGGTGAATAGAACAATACCAATAAAAAAGTCGTACAAAGCAATATGAAATGAGAGATGATCTCAAAAGATGATATAAATGCGAATGCAGATGAGAGCAGCCTATTATGTATTTCGTTATGAATTTTTTGCACTTTGCCTGTGTATAGTTTCCGGCAAATGAGGAAAGTTGGATAGACTTTTGGATTTGTGGTAATTGAGTCGTTTAAAAAGTTTATATTGTCTGGGTGGATTCATGGACGAATAGTTATCCTGTAGTATTGTGATTGTGCAGAAGTTGAACCATTTTCGGGGATAAAATTAAAAAGTAAAAATCTGGTTGTTATTTACATATTTAAAGTGGATTGCGATTTCTTGATAACAAAAAGCCTATTAGCGAATAAGCAAATATAACTGGGTTTCCACATATCTTTTGTAATGTGCAAATATTTTGGAAAGCACAAAATGGGATTGATATGATATGGGATTGATATGTCATCATAAAAAGGG
Organism: Eristalinus sepulchralis; assembly: GCA_944738645.1. NCBI lineage: Eukaryota > Metazoa > Arthropoda > Insecta > Diptera > Syrphidae > Eristalinus > Eristalinus sepulchralis. The sequence goes on along the minus strand of OX122885.1, from coordinate 28,715,478 downwards.
TCAATTTAACTCCAAAAATTTGCACGTACCGTGATCACAGATTAAGAAATGAACATTCACAAGCATTTTGCATTCTGGCAGATGCAGCTCAGGCGCTTTGTGTCCTTTGATTTTCGACCTACCGCGTGTTTGCAATAGGCATAGAATCTAAGACAAAATCAAACTTTTACTATGCAAGAGAAATGTGTTTCAGATCTGCTTATAACGCTGACATTTTTAAATTCGACAAACTTTTTTGCAGTTGATGTAACCCAATTTTTTTTTAAAGCATTTAACACAAATATTGTAACTGCAAAAGCAGTCAAATTTACATACGTATATTTAACATATGCATATACGAGTATATATATCTTAGATGAAATTTCATAGCGTTGGGCTAGTTCTTCTCTTCCTATTTAAGATAGGTGTCAACTTATTTTCATTGGGGATACTCCTATATTGTTTGCAATACTACGCAACGGTTAGGCCGGCATCCACTGCAACTCGTAAATTGGCGTCATCAATTACAGTTTTCAGGCGGTTCTTTCTCGAGGCTTAAGTCTGCGGAAGGGAATTTATCATTTGATAGTAAGTTGTCTTTGTATAACAGCTTGGTGGTCTCTGTCTTGCTCTATGTAGGGACCAGATGGAAAGGAGGTAAGTTCTGCTCTTTGGAAATGTTTATTATGATGTGGCTGCATAAGCGCTGCATGTGCATTTTGAATGTTGTCCACAGAAACAACGCTTAAGGCGGATAGTTCATGAGGAGTATTTGACAAAACAGTTGTAACCGGAGGAGTTTGAATCTAAGCAATTGAACCAATGCCTGCTCACACATGTGGAGGGGAAACACAACCAACTAGGACTGGGGCAGTTGGGAGAGATGATGCCAGCTGAAGTGAAATGTTGGATTACACAAAGTTCCATCCCGAATTCTAATGCCAACCAAAGAAAACTAACATGAAGAAGAAGGAACATCGATGTGGTGACTGGAAAAGGAAGAATAAAGATCCGGAATTATTGGGCCAACATTGGAATTGATTGTAAGGAAATCTTACAGTATTTCCAAGGTAATTATATATCGGTTTCCTTTATTTGGAGAACAGTGGCAGCACAATTTTGTGATTGGTATAAAATGAAGTCGCGATTTTCTCCTGTTGCCCCGTTTGCAGTGCATCCGCTTTGAATTTTACCCTTATTTTCTAAATTCTATTTGGAAAATCATTGACTATTTCGACCATTGTTAAACATTTCTTAAGCAGTTTTCCTGTTTGACAAAATGTCAAAGAACTTTGACAATTTATGAATTTGTTAGCCTAGATATTTTAAATTAGATTAATTATAATTGATGATGATTGTATGAACATATGTGATTTTTCGGACCCAGCTTTATGCAAGTGGACAATCGCTCAATTTTGTTTTTATATTTTATGTACAAACATTTCTTGCTTAGGCAATGGATAAAAAATAAATCGACCAATGCTCTGATTCCGGCACTATGTGCGAAGGTTAACAAATAAGAACATATCACGTCAACTTTCGTCATTGGTGATAAGTAAAATTTGACACGTATTTAATTTAAAAATTAGTTTTGACTTTAAATTATCTTCAGCCGTATACAAAATTGAAGTGGAAAACCTGAACAATTGAGTTACCGTAAATGAAAAAAAGAAAATGTGTTTCTTGCCTGCTATAAAATATGTATCTTCAAGTCACTCTATTGATTATTTCTTTTTCATCGCACTAAAGTTAAGTAAAACATGATACAGAGGAAGGTAAATAGAAAAACAAAGGGTTCGTACGGAACAAAGAACAAATACTTGCCGCAGCATGTGTTCATTTTCCATCGTTGGAGATGTTATAAATTTGCCCCAAACGATTTTTCATACAAGTGAATACGCTGAATTGGTGAAACAAACAAAGAGGTGGGAGGCGGTGTGCGAGGTACGTATGTGCACTGTGTTTGCACAAGCAGAGGGCCTGCTAAGGAAAGCCCATGTTCATGCATCAAACTACTCAACAACGGTATATGTATGTCACATTCAAATACAAAAGTGCCGCCATCCAATGGGGTATCGCAAATTCAATCACTTAAGGCCGTTTGAATCTCTTCTTTCAAGGGCTTGAAAGGTTCAGAAGGAGACCGAAGTGCTACCTTTCACTCGAATAATGACACCACTTCGCACCGAGTGCTCCGCCTCCCCTATTGATTGAAACCGAGTCATGCGACTTGGGATGATGGTAGCAACAAATGGAAAATATGGTATACCCCAACAGATGCGACAATTTAATGTGGTTTTAATTTTTTTTAATTAGTCTCCCACACAAGCCCTCAACGACATGGTCAGCTGGCCATTTGGCCCGACTAGTAAAGAAGGGCAACGCAACTGAGATGAATTTCAGCACATCTCTTGTGTGCCAATGGGGCTGTAAGACCAATTAAAGAGTGGTCTCCCCGACGGATGGTGAGATGAACAAACGACGCTGCCAGCTATAAATAGGCAACAATGTATTTAACCCCGCATCGCACTGAATACGCCTCCTTATGAAGAAATTCATTCAGATGGGGGTGGCATTAATTACGATAAGGATGGCCTTTCTAATGACATCCATTACCCAAGGGAGGGGCACGACAGTGGCATGAAGTGTGCGGTGAGAGGTACACTTCCAGTCGAAAACTAATGCGCTTAGGTGCCTGTGAGGGTAGCAGCTACGTCATTTACGGAGCTCAGCTCAGTGGTTAAAGCAAACAAAATTTTAAAGGTTCCAGGTCCTTGGCGTTTGCTGAATTTGTGTACCCACTTTCCTATTATTTACCGAAACTCAACAAATTACACCTCAAACTGACACACGTCCTGTGGCGGATTTTGGTTGGAGTACAAGTATTTGTTGTGCGGCGGTAAAAGTGGGAGCGGTAGAGACGCAAATGACTCGCCGTCACGATAAGGCGAAACATCAACGACTAACCAGTCCATAAATAGTGAATGCACTTCTGTCGAACTGTCAAAAGGACGATTAGTTATTGAAGCTAGTCAGGAGAGTTTTTGTTGCTTCGATAATATGGGTGCACCAAAATTTCCATTTCATGCAGGTGAATCCTTGAGTAGAATGTGTTCACGCAGGAAAAAAATAACGCGATTACATGAATGTCAAGGATGTCTTGTTGTTAATTTTTACCCTTACGCTTTATTTGAAACACGTGGACACAGTGTCGTCCTGCGGGAGAAGCTAATTGAAGTGCGACCATTAGTGTGCGCCCAACTTGCGAATGCTTGCTTTAAAACGGCTTAAATAATCGACCCAATTGTATTTTGTTTACTGGCAAAGGGATGGTTTACTGAAAAATTTAACGGTACATGAGCTGCATTCTATGTTTGGTAACGCAACGTCGATAAAAAATATTTATCCACAACTATTGAAATTTCGGATAAGAGTAATTGAGAAATTGGCTGGATGCGAGTTTAGTAAGTCGATCTAACGTTGTTTCTCTAGGCGCATGCTTAGATGAACGGCGTCTACAGCGTATAGAGTTTGAACCTTCTCCCGCATACGCCATCAATGCAAACAGGGCCAAAAATTGAATGCAGATGTAAAGGGCTTCCTTATCCGCTGTTTATAAAATACACGTTTCTTCGCTAAAAAGCGCAGATTCATAACGCAACGACAGCGATTTTAGGCTTGATTTCGCTACTCCTGTTATAATTTCTATGTAACCTTAAAAACTGTGTTTTAGTTTTAAAGTTAGGGGTAGCCACCTATGATACATAGCTTATTTTGAATTACGACAGAAAGTTTGATGTTAACTTTGTGGAACCACATCTGTCGCCTTGGAAAATATTGAAAACTTATCTTCAAAGCTTATCATATGTAGCAAAAACAGTGTGTTTAAAAAATAAGTAAGCTTAAGTAAGTGAGACTACCAAGACTCTCCATCGATTTGAACAGCTTTACAATTCACGCTCTAGCTTGGGGAAATTCAGTACAAAGATCTGGAATTATTCGCTTGCAAGGTCCAAGGACTCAGCAATTGGAAGCTTCATCCGCTTTATTATATTGCAGTCTTAGAGTATCTTTAATTGGGAAACGAAATGCGACAAATCGACAAATCATCATTTCTGACACATTTTTATTTTCGCGACTACGTTAAAATACAAAGTTGCAACAAATATCAATCAGAAAACCCCTAAGTTGCTGTCGAAAGGTCAATGCATCCACAGAGAGTGACATTTTGGTATTTGAGAAGTCGAAAACGAGGCTGAGAACAACAAACCCGTCAACGGTGGGTGTTCCAGAGTAATGTACACTGGTTTTTGTATTACTAAAATTGAAGACATTGAGTTGGACGGATTCTGGTTGCAGGATGGAGCGTTATTTCACAATCCATCTTTTGTCCATTAAGTCGCTTTATCAGCCATATTAGTGATATGAATCGAGTCGGAGTTGCATTTTGATCTCTTTGTACTTTTCCTCGTGGTGAACCATAATTGTCAATACCCAGGAGTGGAATTAACAACTCAAAACAATATCATTCAAATAAATAATAAAGCTATAGCTCAAAGCCGTCAACAAGGCCTTGAAAAACTAGGATGACATAATGCACTACTTTGATGACAACAACAGCAGCCCTTTGAACGGCGTTGTATTTCACAATAAAGGGTGATGTTTGTTTTTCCCAATAAAGGCATGATAGACGGAAACAATTTAATTTTGTTTTGTTTTATTGCATTTTTAATAAGACACTTGTATGTGACGCACCCTCTATGAAAATTCGTCGTCTGCGAATAGGCAACAATTGGTTGATAAGGTTAATGCCGGTTGATCAGTCGTGTAGATGTTGAGTGAAAGTGGAACGTGTCGTTATCCATGTACAATTAGCAAAAAAACAATTTAGAATTTCGTAATGACTTTCCAGTGTCAAAGAGACGCTAGAAGGGGTACATATGGTTGATAAAATGCCATAATCTATATACAGAGATTTAAGATGCAAAAAGTAAAAACCAAAAAGCTCATTCCACAGTTATATAATATGTATTTTGACCTTATCCGTCGTAGGAGAACCACTGACTCCCAGTGAAACCACAACTGACGGTGAAATAGAATAAAAGTTTTCAACTAATAATTATTGCTTTTTTGGTGATTATGTCTATATCAGAGTATTCTTTTATTATGTCTTATACGTCCATGAAATGGCGAACAGTTATATATACCGTTAGGATTGAAAGATTTTTGAAATTGCTTGAACAAACCTACAATGACAGTCACACATCCAATGTTAATATTCCATTGTTTCACCTTTAGGAAAATAACTCACCGAGGAATATGACATTAACTCCCCGACAATTGATAAGTGCCGTCTGGCATACTGCCTGCTAACACACCGGTGACATTTCAAATTCCTCACACAATCCCAGTTGGATTTTAATAAGTGTCCATGAGTAATTGGTTGTATGTTGGTGCTTTTCATTGGGGGAATTAAATAAATTAATTGGTTCACAAGGGCATATTAGCAAAAGGTTTGAAATCACAATGCCACCGCAAAGTGTGGCCCTAATGGAGATCCTTTGTCATTTGTAAACTGGTAAACAAAATTCCTTCAATTATTGAGAGTTTCTGAAATAAATGTGACGCTGAGTAGGATTTTCTTTTTCTTCAAATTAGACCCTGTGCATGGACAGTGCATGTGTTGTTATTGAATGTATTAACGTTTCCAGGCTTCTAGTACATGGGGAGCGAGAAGTTATTATATTATAAATAATTGAATGGAAAAGTATATTCTCCGGAACATGAAATATCAATACAATCTGAAAAGCACTGTAGGTTGTGGTTTCTGTGAAACATTAATTTTTCTCTGGTCCCTTTTGTGTCTGTGGAGGTACACATTTCGTATTGCTGAAATTGGGAAAGTATAATTTCATATAATTCCATAGGTTTCACAAAAAAGTCAATTCATCGAAGGGTTGGTAAGTAATCTAATATAAATAAAGGAGCGCTCACCATCTGCAAATATTTATTAATTCTTGAGGTACTTTTAAATGTCGATTGCGGGTTGTTAAATCCAAATTATAAGAAAAATACCGAGTTTATAAATATCTAAACGAAACTATTAACAATAACACTAAATACGACAAGGGCCACATAAGATTCCATCTTATGTATCGATGTAAGGTCCTCTTATTTAATCAGTCAATCTTTACAGATAACGTCATTCCGAAGTAGCTGTAACTCATTAATTGTACACCCCAAATTCCTTGTAGTCCTTCTCAACTTGACTGTTTCGTCGCAATCGAGGATCTCATCTGTTGCATTACCTTTATGTATTGAACCCTGGTATGGTCTTTAAATTTACTGGAGCAAATATGCAACGGGTCAAGTTTGACTATGTACTCTACATTCAGGATTCATTTTGTATATTTAAATATTTGAGTATTGTTCTATGAAAAACAAACTGTGACTAAAAAAATTAGTCTTGGAGAAAACTTAATTTCTTATCCGAAATAGCTCAAAAGTGACACAAAGGCCACAAAGAGGTAACACAAACATATGAGACTTAAACAATCGTACAATCCTTTTATTTGTGTTTTTAAAAACACAATATCATGTTTCTGCGTAACGCAATGTGTCGTTGGAATATATTGAAAAATTATTTCCAAAGTGATTACCGTTCATGATGTTAGAATGTCGCTTTGTAGCTGCGATCTTACAGCTTTGGTTTTTTTTTTGTGGGAATCCCTGAACGATTATGTTTTGCCTTTGTTATGAAGCACTAAACATCTATAGCAACTAAGCAATCCATAAGCTGTAGCCCTTAACTATCAACAAGGTCTTGGGGAGTTGGGAGTGAAAGGACGCGCTGCTGCGAAGATAGTTAAGGCAGCCGCTTGAATGATCTTGTATTCCACAGTGAATGGAAATGTTTTGTTCTCTTAACTAAGTCATAATTCATTAAAAAGAATTATTAATTTTAAACAAACTTGTCTCATGCCACTCAAGTATTGTGTTTGAATGAAATATTGTTGCTAATCATTGTGGAGTAGCGAGTATTCTTCATTTTCATCCAAAATTAGTTGAATTAGGGAGAGTGGATATGGCTAAACTGGATGTGTTTGTTAAAAGGTCGTTTCAATTCGAGTTTATACGTCCTTACAACATCTCATTCAACGGAGCATCACAATGTTCTGCAAAAACTTTGAGTCAAGGATTTATCCATCTCTAATCCGTGTGGTATCAGTTAGGAATCAGCAGATTCAAAAGGCTTTTGAAAAACCAAGTTCGTTCTCTATCTTCTTCTTCTTGTGGTGCTACAGTCCGAGGTGGACATGGGCCTCAACCAGTATGCCGCTCCAGCCAGCACGATCTTTCGCCGGCTGCCGCCAGTTGCGCACTCCAAGTTGTTTGAGGTCCATCTCCACTTGTGTGCGCCACCTTAACCTAAGCGTCCTCTGTTGCGTTGTCCCAATGGCTCAGATTCAAAGACTGCTTCTCTATAACTCTATATTATTAAATGATGAAAAGTGAGAAAGAGGAATTCATTGTTTCACGTGCACTTTGTGCATTTTTTAGTATCTAGAGGAGAGGATTTAGCGATGAAGGATTTAGCTGTATGAAACAGAGAACGATAACCATGGTTTTTTTTAATGAATCTTGGATCTTCGTTAGAACAAATTAGATCTTCGTAAGAAATTAATTTTATGTATATACTGAAACCCACCTTTTTCGGTCTCACTGCTATTAATTTCGTAAACATGCTACTAAAATAATTCATCTTTAATAATTCAGAATAGCTCATAATACCACATAGACTAGTTAACTTGAAAACAGTAGAAAATTCATTCCGAATTCGATGCTGTCTTAAATTTTTTTTGTTTCCCGCAGGAGGAGAAGTAACATACATATGTTCAAAAAAAAAGTTTACAAATTGGATTGCGGCAATCCACACATCGGTCGCTTAAGGAGCAACAACCTGACGATGCGAATATCGAGAGAATCCAATTAGTTATATTTCAAGACAAGAGCTATTTTAATTGAAATCAAAGAGGAACATGGCGAATGACTGCTTAACTCTTTAAATTCATTCCATAGGTGTAAGGAGAGCTACCGATACCTTATTCGCATAGTTCATTGCATGGGATTGCCTTGTATCAGAAAAAATCCAGAATCGGATAATTGGGGGTGAACGTTTCGCTTTTTACAGTTCTTCTGAAGTTAAGTGAATACCTTGATGCAGATTAGTTTTTAAACATTGAATACATAAGACTGCTGTTGCCGTTGCAATGGAATTTGCCACAATTGGCTTAATTTCTGTTGACAGCAATTTTGCTTTCAACTTTAAAAACTAAATGGCATTCAATAGGAAAATTTTACAGCTGACAGCGGCTATCTTATTAAAGTGACGATTTTCATAATGACCGCCAGTATCTTACAAAATCAAAATGTGTAGAACCATGTGACGACACCTAGAAATTATAAAGTTGTTTTATAGCATGGTCTGTTCTGGTCGGGTATGTCATATTACGGTCGTTATTACCAAGAGGAATAATTTCAATGTGGTGAAGAGATACAGTATAGACTGTTTGACGAAAAGCATTATCTGTCGAAAGCATCATAAAGTGTGCAGGAAGATAAGGGCTGTCGAATTTGCACCGCTCAGAAAAACTTAGAATTTCATAGACAACAACTTGTCAAATTTCGTACAAAATTTAAGTGGGTCAGAAGTTAAAATAAACGTCCATAGAGAACGCTTCTCGTTGAATGAACAATTGATAACTTACATTTTTTAATAGTAAGAAAACAAAAATGTTAGAATTTGGAATGATATCAATCACAGGAGATGCATTCCAAAATTCAGTGTTCTGCTGCTTTTCATCTTGATTTATAAGACACGTCGCCTTTAACCGTTAAGAGTTTAATTATATGAGTGAAAATTCAAAACATTAATACTTATCAAAATTTCCTGTAAAAGCAAATAATATAAATAATATAAAATCGTTGGTGTCACCTACATGCGATTTTGGATTTTTAAGCTTCTAAAAATCCCAATAACTTATATTAAACACTGTTGGAATAACGATACCATATATGCGTGAGTGTAGAATAATAATAATACAGAAGAACTCGATAATCGGTTTGACTCACACACTCATACGTACAAATATGTATAGATATATATACATATATACTTCTGTATGTGGGGAGTGATAGCATCATTGCACCATTCGCTTTTCGTAAATGCAGCTGTGAGCAACGTTTGAACGGTGGGAACTACAGATCTATGAAACCAACTTAAGTTCTAATAAAATCTACGGCCTTCGGTTCATACAAAATGTCGCGTCATGCCATATAGCCCATGTCATATTCGATCTTTTACGCACCGGATTCGCAAATGTTAATTGGCTGGCCCGCTACTGCAATTACGCCCCTTTTTGCTATTCTGTACGTGTTTTTCAAATTATCAGAGGAGGAAGGTGAGTTACAACATATATTTCGAACTTACCCCTGGACAGAATTTGAATTTGATATCACTCCAGCGTCAAGGCTCTCTCTTGACATGTCGTCGGCCATTTGCACCTTCAGCTGATGACCGAATGAATTTATTTCCGAGTTGGGTGTCATTTGGGAAGCAGCCGGCGATAGGGACGTCCCACCGTTCGGTATCACAACATTAACGCACATATCATCCGAATCCTCCTGCGCATTGATCGCCATCTCATCCCCCTCCTCGATGTCAATATCCTCTGCGTTCTTATCGAGCGGTGCCGCTTCTTCGTCCTCATTGTAAATCTTAAAGTACGCATACGTCAAGTAAATAACCGAAATAATGAACGATGGTATGGGAATAGCCATTGAGTAGACCAGATTGAGTGTGTTCTGCCAGTAGTCAAGGTCACTTATCACAAGGCTAGGATCCACTTTCGAGTAGTAGCACGGGAACTTTGTCTTCAGCTTCAGGTACCGTTTCTGCCATATGGTGCAGTTAAGCATCGGCGGATAACCGCATCCCTTCACATTGGGGAATAGCCTGGCGCCTACGTACGAGTATATGGAATTGTTGCTCAAGAGGTCCCGATTTAATTCCGATATTTGATCGAATGGTTGACCGTCGTCTTCCACACCGTCTCCCATACCGCCACCACCTCCGTCATCGTCCTCATCGTCCCCGGTCAGACTGGGACTCAGGTCGAGGAGGCTATTTTCGTCGAAATTGTTGCTGCCAAAGCCAGAGTCCAAAGTGCCATCCAAGGACAAACCGTCTGCGTATTCGTAGTCGCGTATCGATCGCTCATAGCGATCTGTTCGCTTTACGGGTGGGATTTCCTTCTCCGCCTCGGCCAAGTTTATGAAATATTCGGTAAAGTTGAATTCATCTGTGTAGTTGTACAGATTCAATCGGTAATTGACACGGATCTGTGTGCACACATAAATATCTTTGGTGCATCCTTCGCGGCATGACGCCCATGAACAGTTCTTCACCCCGTGAAATGTGTCGTGGTACATGGTTTCGCACAGGGCGGGAACCTCTTCAAATTGCATAAAAATTGTGGTGAACGCTGGCTCTATGACAAACGGCACGAGAAACAGAAATGCAAACATGCTAAACGTCCCTAGCAGTATGAAGAAGGCGGTCGTGTAGAAGAGTAGCTTTTGCTTAAACGTACGCACTTCAAGCGGCTCGTCACCCATTGCCTTTATGCGTTTGAATCGGAGTTCTTTTTACTCTAGGATCTTGACAACTCTCTTCTTTCTGCTCTCTGATCTCTTCTTAGGACTTAGGACTTGTGGTTGGCTTCTGTATGTTTTGCGCTACTTGGAGTTGGTTTTGAATATCACAGTGGTGTCATGGATTGCCCGGGAGATGACGAGATGTCGACGTAAGTTCCAATGGTGTACGAAGTTTGTTGTCTGCGCCAATTACTGGCCAACTGTTGTACAAAGTGTATATGCACAGTCATAACGTCTCATCACATCACGAGTAATTTTAATTTTAAGGCGTTTGTGGGGTTTTCTAAATGACACCTTTTTTCTGAGGTATTTGATTTAATCAAACCCTTGCTCGCTTTAATAGCTTGCTCTTGACAAGGACGTAGGACGGGGGAACAAAATACATTGGGACATCAAAAGCGAACACACGCAGGAAAATAGGTCCGCCGGGCGATGACCAACGAGAAGGAGGATATCACACAATGGGATCAGGCGATACACCACTAAAATGTTGTCGCAGGCAACGCAACACCAGACGACAACAACTACACGCAGGGAGTGATTCAATTATGATTCACGTCATTGCATTGGTATTAATTAAACACGCGGTACTGTTAAAAGAGTGAATCCTTTATTTTCAATTTTCAAGGAAAGCAACCCCACCGCCACTCACACTGTTCTGAGGACACTTCGCGCGATGGGTGGACTCTCGACAATTTGTGTGCGCTTAAAAATTTATTAAAGGATACGTCGTCGTCGACGTCGACGTCGTCGTTGTCATCCACCGAATGAGACACACATACACAAGCACACGAATACACAAATTCAAGAGAATTTTACTTATGTAATCGTATGGCAACAACAACAACAACAATAACAACAATATAAAGTACCACACGAAGTAAAGGAACAAAATTATACTCTAGTAGTAGTACGCGATCAGAGACAAAGCATATTTCACGGCGATTAAGTAACAACCATCTAATAGTGTGGTAGTGGAGATGTGTGATTCATTTATGCGATTGGAGGATCCAGACCGATGGCGAAGGCGGAGAGGGGGAATTCATGCGTGATGGACGGACTCACACGCGGTGTCACCGAAGGAATTGTATTATTATTTATTTTTTTCTTTTTCCGCCGAAGTATATAACTTTCGTCGTGTCGGACTGTCTCACTGTGAGGTAAACAACAATTTTCCTACGATTTTCGTTTGTCAAGATTGAGGTGTGAATGGTTTTGTTTTTTATGTAACCTTCCTATTAGAGTGTGTGTGTGTTGAGTTGTGTATTAAGGGAAACGCGTGTTCCGAACCTTTGTGCTGCATGATTTGTCCTTTTTACTTGCATTCATTATAATTTGCTTATTAACTGCATACACGCCGACTAATGTGTGTGATGTGCATTACGAAACACAATCTCAACAGACCCGCACACACACACACACACGCACACTTGGACTGTGAGAGGTCCTTTCCTTAGTGACTTTTCTGCACCCACCACCACTTATACATATCCAACAAATGAATCATGAAATTTTCCTTTTTCAAACGAATTTCGCATGATTGTCCCGCGGAGGTACAAAGACTTAAGAAAACACCCGTAATTGTCCCTAATTCCCGTGCTCCGGTACGCGTCGTTACTACGATTCGGAACTCGCTGTCGTGTGCGATAGGATTTGGTTCGATTTATGACCCGAATAGGACAGGTCAATTCTTTCAATTTCTTTTTTTTTTCTTGCCTTTGCCTTCTACTAGAGTAAAATCGAGCACACTGTCATTATACAGCAACACACCAGAACGGTGCTTAACTGGCCAAGGAAGGACTGTCACTGACGGGAGAGCATAGAAAAAACCCTCAAAAGCTCTGTGTGGGCCTGATTGAGAGCACACAAAGGATTGTTAGCTGCTGATGGTTCTGTGGGTGGAAATTTCGATTGCAAAAGAACAGAAGAAGGAGCAAAGAAAGAAACACAATAAATAAGGGTGTACTTTGCACAGATGACTACGTACGCGTAGGGGTGTGTGTGTGCGCGCTCTTGCTCTGTCATGGCTCGGGCCGTTTTTCGCCAAGTAACTGAGAGCAGGGAAGAGAAAGCTTGCAGTCCAAAACAGGAGAGAAAGAGTGAAAGCTCTCGCACTCAATCCTTTTGTGGCACTTTGTCGAGATTATGTCAAAAGTGTAGACTTCATGTTATGGGCGAGTTATTTGAAATTATAGCAGCCCTCAATCTTCAAGTCTGGTTTGACATTTGTGCGCGCGCAAATGGTTTCAATACAGTTAGTGAATTATTGCTGAACACATATCAAGTGTTGTCATTTGGCTAATGGGATAAGAAAGACACTTGGCAGTAGATGTTTTTGTTTTCTTATCCACTGGAGACTCTTATGAAATTATTCAGTTTAGAGGGAAGCGCGAATATTTCATCTTACCGTTCCTTATGTCCGTCACACTCCAAATATCAAATCAATTTATGAATTTGAATAAGCATTGATCATCAGTGTGAACAAATATCACTTTGAATCTGCCGGTGGGTTCACTGGCTCTATGACATTGGAGAACGAGTACAACTACTATGTGTCTGATGAAGGTGTGCACTAGCGCCTTAAAGGGATAGTCCGCCTGGGATATGTAGTGAAGGAGAAGAGTTGAGTTGTGGCAGTGCGAAGTGATGGAAGTTAAATATGTTGCAGTTGAATCCAGATTTGGAAATTTTGTTGATTTTCTGCAAAGTGAGGATCACTTTCTAGCAGAAGGAGGATCACATATGAAATGAAAAGCAATACACCCAGAAAGAGGCAAGTATTATAACTTCCATCGAGGTGACAGCAAGAGTTAGCTTATTGGATAATTATGGGTTGCAAAGTTGACCCAAAATCCCATTTTGTTGTACCCCAATATCAGTATCAACAACGACAACCTGTTGTTTTTTTTTTTAATTACTTTCTCTTGATATTAACTATGCTTTCAGTATCAGTTTCTTTCATCTGGTTGCAAAAACAAACTTTTTCTGCCACGTTTTAAGATAAATCTACATATATTGCTTGACAAGATCATATGACGGCAAACTGTATTTATGTGCATTTTTTAAAAATAAAAGGTACTCTCGCAGGGGGTTAATTTCCCAGTAACTCTTTGTTTTGGTGGACTCGGTCATAAAACCCGAAGTGTGCGACACTAATTCTTCTTTATTCATATATTAGTATAAGTATCTTTCATAAAATAGCAATATATTGTTTGTTGATCATATCGCTATAAAAAGTTGATTGATCCGCGAAGCGAAAAATAGCAAGTATACGCCACCGAAAAAATGTATCTCTCCTCTAACAAGACTTCTTTCCTCAAATTTTCGACCAGTCAGGTACTGTGTCAGTGGCACATGTACAACATAGGTAAGTGCGTCGATTCCCACGTCAGAGGCCCTTAGTTTGATTCCTGTAGTCAACAATCACATCGAATTTTGTTGTTGTTGCCGATAACACGCAAAGAGTGCTATACCTATGAAAAGGATCTTAAGCGTCGCAATTCGGAGGGGACAATTCCCTGTAATCTGCTCTAACTGTTAGAGAACACTGGCATTCTGAAAAATTGTGTTTTAAATTTATGTTTATGTTGAGTTCGTTTTTTAAGTTTTCTTACGTGTGCCGTTAACGGCAAGCAAAGTAATTCCAAATGTCTTGTTTTCGTACTATATGAGGTACATATATTCAAATACAATATGTGACTGTGCAATATGAAGTTAACAGTCAATCCAATTAACCTCTTGGCGCTCAGTGTCCGGTGCACGAATATAGAATAACCTATACAAAACAAAGTGGTATCTGAATCTTCATCTATAATGTCATCATTAAAATGATACTAACACGGTGACGACTTGCTTGACAACAAAAAGATTTGCAATTACATATAATCAACAGTGTTTCATCAAGTACAATCTGCTCTGTTTTAACGGTATCATCGAGTGAATGCGAAACGGTGACATACGTATATAACCATTTTTATGAAAGTTACCAATTGATGCACATAACTCGCTATTATCCTTTACAACAATACCTCTTGGTTGTCATAAAAGTTTACTGAGCGTTTTTGTCAATTTATTTCCCCCCACCCCCTCCACTCCTGCTCAAATCGATGATGCCACTCGGCTGCTGCCGATGAGTCATTTTGATATCAATAAAACTCATAAGCGGTATTTTTAAATTTGTAAATGCAATTCAATGCACGTGTTGCCATCTAGAAAGTACACAAATTTGACAGCCCAATGTCGCAAAAAAATAGGAAACAAAAACAACAACAAGCACAAATACATCCAAGAGACGCTATAAACCATGACGCTCAATGTTATCTATCTTCCGCTACTCATCGGTCTCTCTCCCAGAGATAACCCACCAGCCCCAATGAAAAGGACATGCGCATGATGGGAAAAAAAGGTTTCTCCCTCGCAAGTGTCAAGAAGAAAAAAAAACAACAACCAAAAACACCACCGAAAACCCTACAGAGGGAAGAACAACATGACGGACGGGAACGTTAAGAAGAATTTTCCAGTTTTCAGTTTTGGTGGATGTTGTTTACAAATGACATGAGAAAAACTACACGAATCCTCCTTCGTCTTCTGTCAATTCGTGACCTCACCAAGAACGGATAAACTTTCGTGTGCGAACTAAAAAACGGTTTCTTTCATTTTTTCATTTAGCAAGTGAATTTTTATGCAAAAGGAGAACAAACAAAATAAAACAGCAGGATTGAAGGACTCCATTAATTGTTCAGAAGTGCACAAAAACTGTTAACTGCGAGTCTAAGTGTTTCTCCGTAGTGTAGGGAGCGCTCGCATAAAGTAGCAAAAGACAAAAAAAAAAAAACAATAATACAAAATTTGAGGAAAGCGGAAAAAGTGTTTGGAAAAAGGACGAAACATATATTTGAGGACGTCTTCAAGTGACTGCGAAGTGAAAATATCTAAAGGACATTCGGTGAAGTTGTTTGTTTTTGAATAAATTACAAAATCCGACTCCATTTGCATGTGAAAAATTTCCACCTCACAGGACACATACGCCTCAAACGTCACAAGAGTTGTTGGTGTTTTCGTTATTGTGTTGTGCTTCCGTCGGTGAATGAGTGATATAATTGCAGGTGAGTTGACGGAATTTTAATAATTCCCCTGCCACACACAGCCCAACTGGGCAACCAGGTCATTACGGCACACAAAAGAGGGTAATTTTTTGTTCTCCTTTTATTTTCACCTGTGTCCCTAATTTCAATTTGCATTAATAAATTACTGTTACTGTCGCCAAATACACACAAACACACTCCCTCGGCCAGGGACACATGAGTTTGTGGGTTCTATGTGATTGTGTTGCATATGTTGGCAAGTGAAAGTGCCGAGTAGGAGGAGTATGGGAGCTCTGCATAGAAGAGCCTCTAGGTCTATGGGTTAGGAGAGTAAACCGTTTGCACGTTGCATGCAGATAATACATATAACTAGTCCTATTTCTCTTGGCAAATGACATGTGTACGATGGCTGGCATCACATCACAATGGAGTCGCTAAAAATAGGCTAAGTACTTTACGTGCAGTGATGCCAAGGAGGGGTTTGACTGCTGGCTGTATGCTGTTGTTACTGCTGCTGCCGCTGCTGGGATCGTTAAGTGAAAAGGACGTTTCTGCATAGAGATACCAAGCTGTCATCATAAATCTGAGCGAGTGCCGTTCGTTAGCAATAAGGGGTCATTCAACACGGAGGGGGGGGGGTCTGGATCTGACATATTCTTGTATGGGTGGAGACATGTTTTATTTTTGAATGCATTTGTTTTTGGAATTTTTTTTTAATTTTTTGAAAAATATACAATCATTACTCTTGGAGAAACCTTACTAAATTGTATTTTTCTAACAGCGAATACCCACTACATTGATATTGGGGGCAAGAACCCAGCCTCTATCGAGACAAATGTTTGAAAAACAAACATTGTTACAGATGTCTTTTCATTGTCGTTGTGTTTGCCTTGTGAGCAAATAAATGGTATCACTCTTGATTGGACAGAATAATGTATCTCAAATATTTAAATAACAGTTAAGCCTACTTCTAGCAGGTCCGAAAGGTGAAGGCTGGACCAAGTGCAAATCGAAATTAGAAAATTTGACGTCAAGTTTAAAATCAAGTACTATAGTACTATAGTCAAACTATATTCCCCAAAAAGTAGAAGTTCCTAGAAGGTACCAGGCCAACACGAAGGCAGGAATGTTAAGAAGAACCAGTTAAGGAGCGCACCTTGGCACATTGTTGAAGTGAAAAAACAGGTTTATTCCCTTGAAATCATCAAGAGGAGAACCTTAATAAAATACCAAAAGTTTGAGTTGACAAAACACCAACGCCCTCAACGAAGTTTGTTCAATTCCTTAACGAAGTGTGCTAGCGTTCCTTATGGAGTCTCAAAACATAACGAACGCTTAATTGAGAACACTGAATAGAAAACATTGCAATGATCAGACTGTTGACAGGTTTATTCCACTTCCCCTACGGATTGATTTACTTTTTTCATGCTCTTCACCTACTTCCAAAAATTGTACAATATTTAAGCAGCAGTAAAAGTGGCGAGAGGTTAGGTATGGTCAAGGAATATGGAGCAGTTTCATTTAGACCGCCTTCTTCCATAGTGTTTTCACTAATCTTGTATACCCATATATAATTGCTTGTGTCATTATAGCTTTTCCCGAGATGTACCCGAATTTGAAAAGGAGATGTGGTTTCTGGCTGCTTTTTCATTCATTTGATGCAATTGATTATTTGAAAAAGGGGCACCGTTGGAACCATTCGATGCAAAAAGTCTTGTTGACATGATATACCCTAGCAGCATAGGCAATAATTTTGTAAGGGATTACAATCAGAGCAAAAAATATTCCACTGATGCTATGCGTGAACGTGTAATCATCGAATAACAGCAGGAACGAAATCCAAAGATTTGAGTCGACGTAAAGCCATGAGCATTACGGAACTTACACATCCAATTCTCACAAAAAAACTTTTGGAATGTTTGCAGGTTTAAGCTTCTTACAAGAATTGTTAGTGAACAAGTAACAAAGAACAGAATTACTTGCTGCCCCAGACAATGTTTCACGGTAGACTTGCAAAAAAGTGTTGTTTTTAAATTATTACCTTTATTAAGGGCCTATTTCTGGCCCTTCTAATGTTCAAAATTTTTTAAGGTTATGTATAGATTTATAAAGAGCAGTTGCATAATAATAATAATAATTGAGTGGCACTACAGCTCATAACGGACCAGGGCCTAGCTTCTGCAACAACTTCTCGTGTTGTGCGTGCTACTGTTCTCTCACGAGAAGAAGGGACCTACAGTTTTTTGCCGACTCCGAACGGCCAGATTTGAGAAGCTTTTCATAGACAGTTGATACTCTTTGAGCGTTGTCAGCAACACGAAAGAGGTGGTGCCGTGAAAAAATGCGAAGTGCCCCGTCCGGGAATCGAACCCAGACTTTCTGCGCGGCGGTCGACGCACTTACCACCACGCCACGGCGACTACTAGAAATTCCATACTAGAAATTGCATACTAGAAATTAATTCTTGCACTTATTCCCTAGAACTGCGAGAAGTAAGAATTATTTTTTTTTATAAATGTTTGTTTAGTAGACAAGTACAACGCCCTTCTTAAAGAGGTAAGTATGTCGAAGCCTGGATTCTCGTTCATCTTGCATTTTGTCATGGCATACAAGCATTTTTTTGAAACGAGGTGTAGCAGCGGCCACGTTTCGTCCAACGAGGGCCGTGAAATACCTATTTTAACAGACTTTTTTACTGAAACTTAAGACACAGATCTTAACAATCTCTAGCTCATGCAGGATGGTGCGCTATACACATAGCCTATGACAGAAAATATTTTTTGCGTATCAAACTCCCTAATGGTGTTCTCAGCCGTCTGGCGATGTCGGCCTCGTATCGCAGTATGAGCGGAAGGTATAACATGTTTACTGTGGGAGGCAAGGCGCTTTAACCTTCTTCAACGTTTTCCAATGAATAGTTCGATGCAATGTAGCAGATTTTTTTGTCTATGTGTCGACACTTCGATAATAAAAAAATTGTACGAGATGTCGTTAATTTGGCTCTGAATCTAATCTGCCTATAAGTTTCCCAATGTATTAAGTAAGCTTACGGAAATTATTTCTTACTTCCGACTCACAATTTAGTGAATAAAATACCTTTCAGTGTAGCCAGAAGTTATTATTTTGCTCAGTTAAGTAAATCTGCTCTTCATTGTCCGATTTTCTTGCTTTTGGGTGAATTTTTCAAATCAAATAAATCAATCTTATGATGCTTCTTAAGAATAAAAAAAACTGATATATGCAATACTTTATTCCAAATTATGTGATTCATACTACTCTTTGATTTAAAATCACATCCGCGGGATTATCAATCACAATGGAGTACTGAGTGCTACTTGTATACCCGATACTTATATTTGACTTTTGGATAAATGTATCACGTGGCATAAAGCCAAAAGGCAAACAACCTTAAGCATTGTTTCACCATGTGTTTATATTGAACAAACTAAAATTAAAAATGTTGCTCTCAATCGTACTATTCGATGAGCCATAGCTGAAAGTTGTCTGATCACTGAAAAATTATAGAACTGACAGCCTGCCATTGGGCGCCACTTGAAGTATTTTAGAAGTCTTGTCAGCTTCGTTTCATGAGATCAATGGAATTATTCCATTATAAAATATTCTGAAATAATAAAAGTGTCAACCATTAAATTCATTAAATGTCATTTAATGAAATGATATACAAACATATGTATACAAACCATCTGTGCACAAAGAAAATATCAAATGTGTGATACTGCTATACCCCATCTCAATCTCAAAGGAACGTAGTCAGTTTCTTTCAAGGACTTCCCATAAACTTCGCGAAATAATCATTGAAAGCAGCCAAAGGCCGCATTCGCCCGCATCAACGCACGGAAAATTTTCAAATGACATGCCTCAACTTCAAAAAATTCCGTTCCCGCAACACACACTGCTTCGATCTTTACACAAAATAGCTGCAGCAAATTTGTCTATATTTGTTGGCGTGTATTTTCAAGAGACCAACAACCACGTACACCTTTTGACCCCAATCAAGCTAATGTGTTGTTGTTGCTGCTGTTGTTACGGATTCCTAAACAAGGAAACCTCTCTAGTACAACTGTTCTTGCTACCACTTTGAACAGCAGTAGAACAGAAAATCATACAAAAAAAAATAAACAGTAGGGGCAAAAGAACAACAAAAGGTAAAAAGGAAAATCATAGAGGAGCACACTTGCAAAATACACACTCGCTCACATAATCACCACCCCACATCTGATTCTCTCGCTATTTCTCTGTCTTTCTCTACCCTTTGGCACCGAATGTGGCCAAAACAGGCGGAAGGGAGTATGTACGGTTTTTTATTGATTCAATGCGCGCGCACTGCTTTGATTTCTGCAGGGATATTCCACCGAGATACTCTATTCGGGCAAGTTAAGATATCCTCTGCCGTACCGCAACAGTGCTATTGTGCGTCCTTAAAACATTTTTTTGCAATCACACAAGGACTTCAGCCATAAAATCCAATCGAAACATGTGAAAATAACTCAGTTGGAAATCAAAAGAGAAATTATTGTTTATGTGCGCGGCTTGTGTTGTGTGTGATTTTCTTCTTAATCTCCAGCAGCAGGATAACGTTTAATTCATTTTTACCATTCTTTTCAACATCTTTGTGTGTTTGTGTGCGAGTGTTGTGTGGTACCTTGTCCCAAATTTGTGTTCAACAATTCGCGAACAAAGATTGTGATTTTCATATCCAGTGTGCATAAAATTTTTTTCAAATATCCTTCAAAAAAGTATGCTGAAGATGCAGGAGTGCTAAACAGGAAAATATAGTATAGAACGTTAAAAATGAAGGTCTGCAAAATACAGCAAAATTGATGTGAACGGAATAAATGTGACATTTGACATCCTACTACATGCAAGTCCTCCGAAACCGTTGCATAACAAAGAGATGAAGTGATGACTTTCGTTTTTGTTTCTCCCACAAAAGATGTTCAATTCATGAAGGGACACCTTTAGCAGAGCGAGCCTGAGCGAAGAAGAAACGCATATTAAAAATTAATCACTTCAGCATTTACTCAGCAGTGATTCAGCGCAGCGAGCAAGTTGCACGAAAACAACGGACAGAAAGACGGAAGAGTCAATTGCTAAAACAAGGACGAAGGGTGCTGCTGCAGAGAGGGTGCAATGGGGAAGAAAAAGGTACCCAGTGAGGATCTGATTGTCCCACCGCAGGACAATCGCATATGTGGCACGATATGCGTCTGTCAGATGACACTGGTCCTTAGCTCTGTCGCATTGGTGTACTTGACGGTGGCCATTTACATGCCGTCGACAAGAGCTTTCAAAAGCGGAATTGACACCACTCCGGTCATGTGCACAACGACACGTGCTGTTAACAAGGACAACTGCGAGTGGGGCTCGTGCGGCGAATGGTGCCTTAGCAAGACATCTGGCGCCTGTATACAGATATACGTCAACTTACGAAACAACGGCACTAATTTAACCTTTCAAAATTGCACGAATTCAGCGAACAAGACATGCTATGGTATCGACCAGGAGCGTGCCGACAAGGCGCGCTGTATAA
This sequence comes from Eristalinus sepulchralis, assembly GCA_944738645.1. Taxonomy (NCBI): domain Eukaryota; kingdom Metazoa; phylum Arthropoda; class Insecta; order Diptera; family Syrphidae; genus Eristalinus; species Eristalinus sepulchralis. Next base: position 28,694,148 of record OX122885.1, on the reverse strand, counting down.
ACGACGAGTGTAAGAATTTGACGGGTACCTTCAATTGTACAGCGGGACAGTGCCTCAACATAACCGATGCCTTTGAGTGTGTGTTCAGAAACAGCGACCAGCCGCTGAAGTGCTCTGGGAGGAGGGGCAAAATCAATTGCATGGACATAAGTGGACTGTTTTCGTGCAACCGTGGGACGTGCCGCAAGATACGGACCCCGTACAACTGCGATCGACGCTGTGTCGACATCCCGACGAGGAACAAGAATGTTGTGATATTGAGTGGCGATAAGGTCTACCTATCGCAATGCCAGAACGCTATAAACTCCGACACCGAGGAGGAGGTATGGAACGAGAACGCCGACAATGTGGTGATGGCGTCGTGCTACTTCATAAAGAACACCTCAGATCGTGTGGAGGCTGTAGACTGCATCAACGGATCGGTCTTAGAAAACAATATGCTCACGGACTTGACGAACTTTACATATCTCAGCTACTTGCATGTTGCTGTGTCCACACCGATCCCCGAGATAGCCCCGCCCGACTTCGATCTGACCATTTCGAATGAGTCGCGGTTGATGATCAATTTGGAGGGGTGCGTGAACACTCTGATGGACGAGTGCAAGGACTTCTTGAAGGACTTTGGTCGCGATGGCAGCGACCATAACGCACGTGCCCGATTCCCGTGCTTCTATGCCCCAACCAAGAAGGAAATTGTTGTCGCACGATTCGACCTTGAGGTCACTTACCGGCAGTTTGTGGTCGCCTCGATTGTGCCATCGGTCCTCTTTGTGGTTTCATGTCTCATTCTGCTTCTGTGTCAGAAGACGGTTTACGTTGGCGACGATGCAAAGATGCGCTTCAAGGGCTGCGTTGATACGGACACCATTTTGGCGAAGAATAACATGGGTTCGCAGAGTAACTTGGGCGATACTGGCGGAGGAGGAGGCGACGAGGTTATGGCACTATGAGATCCGTCACGTAAGAGAATTTTCCATTATGTCGTACTCCCTTCTTTCTTTTTCCAGCTAGAGGTAGATTAATGCCAATTAATCTGTCTCGGCTCCCACCTAGAATTTCCAAATGAAACCAATGTACAGATGCTGGGTCCTCGCTGTTATGTGTTACACTCTAAACTATCTCTTGTTTGCTTTCAGTTGGAGCGGAGCTTCATTGAATTGTTGTGTTGAGTTGTGTGCCCTCCTCTGGATAACTTGTGCTTTGTAACACATCCTCTCTCTTGCATCTACAATGTCTCTCTCTCTCAACTATGTATCGACTAAGTGTTTAAACGTAGGGATTGTGTGTTGTTATTGATATTTGTGCATTGTCTCATTAGACGTTTAGACTCAGTTAGAGAGTGTACATATGTACAGAAATTCAAATCATTCATTTGTAGTTCGTGAGAGACATACACATATGTACAAAGATACCGCGTCATGTATGTAGATGGGAATTTCTTTTGGCCTCCATCGCCCATGGAAGTAAGTCATTTCGATTTAGTTTCTGTTTTTTTTTCTCTTTGATAGGAATTTGGGTGTAAATGGGTTTCGGGGACAGAGTATTGGCAGAACTTCGCCGCGCCGTATAGCGTGACTGTAGTAAATCTATTAAGGGCGAAAAGAAATGAACAATCTGGGGGATATCCCCGGTTGGTAGAATGCTATCGCTGATTGCTGTAATTTCTGTTTGGATTCTTTTTGTCTGCAGTGGCGGTAGGAGGGGGGGAGGTAGTGTCCTATGAGAGGATATGTACGCAGCTTGTGAGTAATGGTTGTGGGTTTTGCAATGCATGAGGTTATTGGGACAAAGGATGTGTGCTAAGTCATTTGAATAAATCATTTATTTTCCGCATACATTTGTTTGGCTTAATATTCAAGGCTGGGATTGATTTCTATAGACTTGATTTGACTCATGGAGGTTGTTTGCATGTGTCAATCAAATTATGTATCGACAAGAAAACATTTCAAAGAAGCTTGTAGTGAACCTAAGTCACCTAACCTAAGTCAGTGTAGTCTTGTCCAAGCTACATTTAAGGCACACCCACATATGGATTATTTCCAGACAGAAGTGTGCTTTTCTGTTTTTTCTTGCGGAAAAAATACGCTTTTTGTTTCATTAAGCGTGCTAGGATTTTATTTAATAGTTTCATGACACGAATCAGTAACCCAACGGATTAAAGCCAGAGATTGCAAATTCGACAACGTCAGATTTGTGGCGTGTACCTAAGATGCGTCATCGCCATTTGAGGAAGCACAAGAAAATGTTGCTATTAACGTATATGTGTCATGGTTGCTTCAAGCGTCATTTAAAGAAAATCGCTTTTTTCAATTCGTGTTGGCTTGCCGATAAGCTGTTGTTATTGCCATTGCGTGCATTGTGATAGATTCGTCTATTACGCGGCACACTTTGGAATATCTGCGAGGTCGGTAGCCTATGAAGTAAGCCGGAGTATCCTAAACTGTTGTGGCGAAATGTGTGCTTTAATGTATTGTAAATGGTAGTTTTAATAATACAGGAGACCACCGCAGGATATATAAATGTCTTTTTTTTTCTAAAAGTTGCACGCACTTAAGGAATTATGATTACCCTATCAAAGTTTACACAACACGAGAGTTCGTTACACTTAAGAAAGGTTAAAAAAAGGAATACTGACGCATACGTCTCTGAATATCATCTAAGAGGAAGAAATAATAGGGCAGATTGAAGGGACTCTAGCCCAGATGTATGTATGAACTGTACTTAGTTCGACAAAGAACTATTGATGCAACCCCATACAATTCTTCGGATTGATAAAGATAGTATTTGCATTGGTTGCAACGTAGTGCATATATTTATTCTTATCCACAATTCGGATGGAGACTTTTCAAACTTGGTTTTAGGTTTGTCAATTAACACCTCAATCTTACAAGTTTGTTTTGCAAGAAGAATCTGTGAGACTGGTATGCTGGTGAATGATTCTTATGTCTCCATTGTGGTACGGTGCACACAGATAATAATAATGTGACGGAGTGTGTGAAACTAACTTCATGAACATCAACTTGTCATCTGTTTAAAACAGATGAACATTTCACGCACTAGCCTGAAGAGGATTCTAGACTATTTCTTGGATTATTCGCTTACAAAATCCAATTGACTCAATAATCGAAGACTTTCTTTAGCTGTCCTTATATCCCAAAAGTCTTTTAACGATTCGTTCGAAGCCAGATATTATTCGTATAGTTTTTGTTGTATCTATGCAAATGTCTATGTAAATATCATTTGGTTGTCCAGTGGTTTTGTGCCCTAAAAGGATTGGATTGGATTACTATATGTAAATGGTCCCACTTTTCATCACCAGTCATCAAATATATATACATATAATGTGATATACCGATTTTGACGCTACATAACAACATCTTTCTAAGGAATAGTTGGAAACTTGTAATTACTTTATAGTAGTAATTAAGTTATGACATCTGTTATGAAACCTTACGAATTAACCGACACATCTGTCAGCAAATCTCTTCCAGTGAAGTTTTAATTTCCACACACAAAATCATGGGTTCTATTTGCTAAGAGCTTTCTGTGAATATGTGGTCGCCGTGGCGTAGTGGTAAGCGCGTCGAGCGCCTCGCAGAAAGTCTGGGTTCAATTCCCGGACGGGACACCTAGCATTTTTTCACGGCACCACCTCTTTCGAGTTGCTGACAACACAACACAACACAAAGAGTATCAATTGTCTATTAAAAGCTTCTCAAATATCAGCGTTCGAAGTCGGCAAAAAACTGTAGGTCCCTTCTACTCGTGAAGAACAGTAGCACGCACAACAGGAGTAGTTGTTGTAGCAGCTAGGCCCTGGTCCGTTGTGGACTGTAGTGCCACTAAATTATTAATTATTTTTTCTGTGAATATATAAATACAATCTGTAGGATTGAATCTGAGGTTATCTGTAACCTCTTTTGAAAGGCGCAATTACAGTGAAGTAGCTAATCAGTGTGGAGTAAAATTTTATAAGATTCACATTTGTTGGGTGCCATTTCGTCAAAACCTTTCCTTTAGAATGTGTTGATTCTGGATGTAAATGGAACAATCATTCTACTTATTCGAAAAAAAAAGAAAAATGTCGGGCTATAGTTGGGTGTAGAAAATGAAAATTTTTGAATTTCTATTGACCATTTCATTATCAAATTATTTATTACTACGAGTAGAATCAGAAAACGACACACATAAATAGTTCAAAAAACCAACACCTCACACATTAGATTAATTATTCCTAGTGCTTGTGTAAATTTTTATGTGGATTTCTTTTTAAATGTGGTCATGTCCTCACAAGACTAGTTCAAATTTCAGATATACTCGTAAATATCAAACATATACATAAGCCGCATGATTTTCAATAAAAATAGATTTTAAAATTGTCCTTAAAATCTCATTTACTATTTACACTAAGAAACATATTACGTAAAATTTATTAGATTGCTTTTAACTACCTTATTGTAAATTAGGTATAATTGTAAATTATAGAAAACGTTATGTATAGTAGATAACTACAGAGAGGTATTATATATTGAACAGTGAAACTTTTATAACTCGAACTTCAAAAATCCATGAAATACAAACGAAATAAAACCAAAGATTTTGAAAATAAAAGATCTCCAATAAATTCGGAAATTCACCTTAGCCTACTTCGAGTTATGACAGTTTCATGAAATTTTTTCTTAATATTCTTAAACATTTAACACATCCATTGCTATTGACAACAACTCATTAGTTCGTCACCTTAACTAAATAGGGCTGGATTTCAAATGATAAGATAAGAAATAAGTGAATTGCGATTTTTTCATTGCATTCGTGTTGTGAACATATTGCCTAAAACACTTTATCACGCTTAAATAAGTCATACATATTATTTATTAAAGGGTGAGCTTGGTGGAGTATAACGTTTAATTCTATTTAGAGATATTTCGATGCTTAGATCATCGAATCCGTGCCTGCACTGGTTCTCCCAACGAATCAGAACACATCTTTAGAACAAATAAGGTACGCTTGATAAAATTTGTTTCTCAACGCAAGTATCCGAAATCGACTCGAACAAAACAGAATCACTGGCATTTCTATAAAGCAGTATGGAACACCCATTTTATCGACGTCAAAGAGAGTTTTACCCTGCTTCAGCTAAGCACCAAATATGTTGTGTATAAAGGTATACGCACAAAAAACTAAGTAGCAATGCAACTTAGAGTGGATTTAGGCATGACCTATCAAATTTTTGTACTCGGCTGAAAGTAAAACTATTGAAACTGTACGAAACCGTTCTCACTGTCAGCACCATAGCACCACAGGAATTATGCATCGTGGTAGGGTTTCGCAATATGCATGTCTGTCAGTGATGGAGGGTAGATAACCAGAATAGCAATAAGAAAAAAGAAATGGAATATATTAAAATCTACCTAAAGGACCTTGTAACAATCAATGCACGCGCGCGAAATCTCCCATCAGTTCATTCCTCTGCCATCGACTCTATCCCATCAGAAGATATACCAAAGCCCAGTCCTTTGACAGAAGCACATTCTTTGAATTCAGAGAAATTGCCGACATTCTCCACGTGACAATGCATTAAAAACTCTCCGAAAGGGTAGCTTCCCAATATTCAATTTCTTGCCAATTTCAATTTCAAGACAAAATTCGCCAGCGCTTCAATCAATGACTCTTTATACCAGTTTTCAGCTTCTTCTTGAAACTGGAGGTTAAAGCACTCTTAATAAGATGACTGTTGACCACTCCTCCATGTGGCTAAATCAATCAGTCAGAATCTTTACCTTTCAATACACCTTATAGATCAATTCGACTGGAAATAACAATACCGGACATTCGTCGATGGGTTTTTCATTCAGCAGATAAAATCGTTCAATATTGGCCACCGTTTGCACAGTCTGATTTTGGTATTTGCTTGCTTTCTTTCGACATGCAGTCCTTTTGCAAAGTTCTCCGTCAGAACAGACATTATGTGGTAAATGCAATTGTGAAAATGAAATGAGTCATTAGGCAAAAACATCAATTATGATTCTACCCCTATTTCACTTTTAATTTATTTTACTTTAGATATGAAGGGACTGATAAATAAGAAAGAAGGTATGATGGGCATGCCGGCTTCTGCTGGTTACATATGTTTATTATTTTGGGTAGATGCAACGTTGACATTGGTTGGATGCATAACTTCGCACCTATCCCAAATTTGATCTGTGGACAAAAAGGAGGAGTTGCTGCGTATACTTTTACGGATATCTTCTTTACGTTTCTTTTTACATAAGGCTTAATAAATATGACTCTAAAAGGCATTGTGAAGTAACGTAACGTCATATTACTTTTTGTGTCATGGTAAATGTGTTATAAGGCTATTATGTCATGGCAATATAAAGATCTGTTGGTTCTACGGATCTTAATCTTAACCAATAAGCCTCTTTTTTGCCAGCTGCTTCCATTGCTCACCCCAGTTTGGTTTAGGTTCTTTCCTATTTAGCCCGTACAAGTTCGACAGTTCAGTCATTTGATGCATCGACTATTGCAGTAAACACCTTTCAAGTAATTAGAATCCACGCAGTAAATTGGGGTGTAGAGGCGAGAGTTGTGTAATGTAAATGTAACATGTTCATGTGTAGTAGGTGATATTGATTATCGTATATAAACATAGATCAATCCAATTATCAATTTGTTCACAGACTTTTTTTCTTTCGCTCTCCCTAGTTTCATGCATTAGTAAAATATTATCGATTTATATACAATTGTCGTGCCTAGTTGAGTTATTTTTACTTGTCATGTTTTCCTGTTATTTCACTCACGCTGTCATGTTTATTTTACATCTTTCTAACCAATTTGTTTCCTTACAGGCATTCCTCTGCTTCAAGAAGACAGCCCCGTTCACCAGCCTGGAGTTTTTGCATTGCAATAAGCAAAATTAATTTCTTTTTCTATTCCTTACTTTGTTTTTCTTTCCTTTCATCTTATTTTATTTTTTCCTTCACTTCTTTCTCTATTCAATCACCTTTTTCGAAGCCCCCTATTTTTGCCTGTGTAATTTGAATACAAGAATTGTAAATATTTGCCTATATATATTTCAAAAGACAATATTAGTAGTAAATATTTTTTAGCAACGCGCTTAAGTAAATAATTTTTTCAACAACAACAAGAAAAAATTTAATTCATTCGACACTTGCAAGAAAACATAATTAAATAACACAAGTTAAAGAATTAAAAAAATATCTGCAAAATTAAATATTTATTATTATTCGATTAAAATTCTTCCAAAGAGATTTGTTGAAACAAAAATACATAAAAACAGAAATCCAGATTTTTTTTTTTAAAACGATAAATTTAAATGTTTATTTTTTTACTATTACATAATTTAATTCATTGATCAATTTTAAAAACAAACAAAACAAAAGGCCAATCGATTTGGAGGGATGCGTGATAAAATTAAATAAAACTCACACAAAAAATTAAGAACAACAGCATAAAAAACGAAAATTAAAATACATTCAACTAAAGATTATATATATACATTTGATTAAAGACAAAACAAAACAAACTAAAACACAACATTTAGACATTTACAAAACGTGCTAATTCGTATACGTGTTAAGCAGTCCACATTAAAAGAAAAAGAAGAAAACAAGAAACAGAAATAATATTTATAAACGCATTGCAGAGAGTCAAAAGATAGAACTCAACATATTTATCTAATATTTCGAAATAATAAGAACGGAAAAAATCCATATATATCTATGTATATGTATTTATCAATCATATTTCGCGTAAAATTATAAAACAAGGAAAAAAGAAAAACAAAACAAAGAATTCTTTAGTATTTTATTTTGATTTAAATTTAATTTAATAAAATCGGAAACAAAGTTCATATCGAAAAGTTATATCGCAAAATAGCAATCGCAAGTTAAAACAAAAGCTGAAAAAAAGGAATATAAATTCAGAAACAATTATTTTTAACTTTAGCACTTAAGCATTATACATTAACGTTATATTAGTAAAAAAGAGAGAGAAACGAGAGAAATTATTTACAAGAAAATATTCGAAATTAAAAACATGAGGAATTCGAGTGGATCGATATCAATACACAGTCCGACATTGTCGACAAACAGTTTGGCTGGCAGCAAGGTTAGTCTGAATAGTAGTCGAACCAAGTCAGCGCATGGTGAGGATGAGCAAGAGATTGAAACTCTTTTGGAAAAGGCAAAATTTTACACATCGGTATGTCTAGGTAAGTTGTACTCGCTTGAACTTGAAATCATGAGTTTTTTGATGAACATTTTGAAAATAATTTACAGGCACTACAGCGATTCTATCAGTATTCGCCTTTTTATTTTTAATTCCATTTGTTGTGGATCCAGCTATATCGACGATTATCGCTGATTATGATCCTGTACCTGTTACCTGCGTAGTCATAGATCATATCTATGCAGAGGGTATTAAGAATTGCACATGGAGCTCATGCAGAGAAGGATGTACTTCTTCACTAACCAAGTAAGTTTAATTGTTTCCACTACATATTCATGCAAATTTCTCCTTACCAAGGAATTCAGATTATTGAACCTGAAATGATCTTAAAAGATACTCCAAACCACTACGAATAGTCGTAACTGTGACTCGACAGTATCTGGTATAGAAGTGATTGTGATTTTTTTTTCATCCATAATTCAAACCATGATTTTGACCTTTTATTATGATTATTAAATAAAGCGGCTGGGAAAGTCCGTCTTTTTGCGTCCCAAATTGGATTCCTGTCCTAAGCATCTTAAATGTATTTACGGCACCAGTACTTTCGAGTTACTGACAATACTCAAAGAGTACTAAAAAGAGTACTAGAGTACTAAACCTTCTCAAATTTCGCCATTTGGAGTCGGCATGAAACTGTAGGCTCTGTTAACTGGTAATAGACAGTAGTGATTTGCTGAAAAGGCAGACGCTGCTCATTCTCTATACTTTTATTCTTACACAGGTAGAAAGGATGTGCTTATTGCCTGACTCTTAAAGCAGTCATTTAGGAAGCTTTTTTTATTAACAATTAGTACAATTTGAGTGTTTCCAGCAACTCAAAGGAGCTAATGGCCTAGGCCGTCCTCTGTTGCGTTGTCCCAATAGCTCGGATTCGAAGACTTTTCGAGCCGTAGCATACGCTCTATGTCCTAGCCATCTTAAGCGTTGTATCTGAAGACGCTTGACCAGGTGCATGCCATTGTACAGGCTATAAAGTTCGTCGTTGAATCTTCTCCTCCAGACACCATCACCGCAAGCAGGACCAAAAATTGCATGCAGAACTTTTCTCTCAAAACTAAGGGCTTCCTCATCTGCTTTTAATAGCGTCCAAGTTTTTGCACTCTAAAGGAGGACTGGTATGTTCAAGCTGTTGTACAAAGCCAGTTCTTTAAGAGAGGGCTCTAATATTCAAGTGCCTCTTGGACACAAAGAAGCAGCGATTGGCAAGAGTGATTTTGCGTTTGATTTCGGTATTGATGTTGTTGCCCCTATTTACCACGGAGTCGAGCTAGAAGAAGCATATACTTCTTCTTGCCCTCATTTATTGCCAAGCCCATTTTAGCCGCTTCCACTTCAATGCCAACAAACGCCTCATTAACAGCTCGTTGTGTTGGTCCAATCACGTCAATGTCATCGGCGTAAGCTAGCAGTTGAACGGACTTTTGGAAGTGCCTCTGGTGTTGACTTGCGAGTTACGTATGATCTTCTCAAGAATGATGTCGAAGAAGTCACATTACAGTGCGCCGCCTTGTCTATAACTATTTTTTACATTGAAGGTACCGGTAACCACAAATTGATTTAATGGATTTTTCAACAACGCTGGGATCGGATCTAATTTTACCACATACATGTCAGAAGAAATTACTTGTAGAGCTGCTCACATTTGCTTTTGTTTTGCAGGTGCCATCAGTTATATGTGAATTACACGCGAATTCCGTTTGACGAATGGCAAAAGAATCCGCGAGACTTGGACACAGTCATCTGGGACGAAGGCTATACAAAGTTTTTAATAAATTCTGAAGGTTGTGGTTATCCTCCAATGACAAATTGCAGTGTGTTTGCAAAGCAATATGGGTAAGTTTGAAAATTGTATTACCACATACACACACTAACGTACGTTTTTTTTTCTTTTAGTGAGGTAGGACGACCATTCGCTTGCTACTACAGTAGAGCATATCCAAGGGTCGTTATTGGCCGTTACTCATGGGAGGATAATCTGAAACACTTGGTGCTATCACTTATTATACCCAATGTTCTATTTGCCATATCAATTGGTGTTCTCAGCTACTGGTATTGTCCGTGCTGTGACAAGGCTTGCAATAAATCCTCTCGGGTTTACGCAGAAAAATTTCCAACCAAAGAAGAGTGAGTTTTGCCTTCTTACTGAATCTTTCCTTTATCCCCATTCGGTTATTTAATCTCTTATACAAAATCTAAATGTTCTTAAATTACAAATACAAAATTAACCTTTTCTAAACCTATTCTATATATATAAATACATATATATATTTCTTTAAATGCAAGCTCGTATTAATCCATGTAATGCCTGATAACTTTGTCGTCACTTAAAAGTCGAAGAGCGAGGATCGATTAATAAAAACAAAAAAAAATAAAGAAACAAAAAAATGAAAATAAACAATTTCCGTCCATTGAAATGCAAAAATATACAAATTTGCATGTTGATTTGTTTTGATTGTTCGTCTTTGACTAAAATTTGAGTTTGTTTTCTTTTAGTTGAGCGTGTGAGGTTCTCTTACTGGACCAAAGTTCATGTTTTTATTTTCTTTTTCCTTAACTTTCGGTTGTAAATTAATTTAATATTTATTTGTGCAACTTGGCACATTTTTGTTGCGTAAATGCTTGAGGCAAGATTTCGTAGGTTCTGTTTGTGGATGATGATAGATGCATGAGAGTAGTTTTATGTCGTAGACAATAAGTATTTTTATTGTACAGTAAACACAATCAATTGGCAAACATCATTATTCGTTGGCACTTGTATCAATATTGACTATTCCGACGCCGCTAATCAGTTGCTTGGTAAAATGCAGATATAATTAATAATCTGTCTCTTAGTATATTTAGAAAATCTTCAAGCATAAATCTCTAAACTTCGAAAATTCGTCCCCCTCTCCAGTTACGTTGGTACGCTGGGGAATGCTACACCCATGCCATCCCAGTGTTTGGTACCAGATATCTGTTAGAGTGGGTGACACGGCAGTGAATTTTTGGAGATTCCTCAAATTGTGGGTATCTTATGCCTTCTTCTTTATTATTTTCAATATCTACAAAATTTCAGAGACGGAAATTTACTTTCGTCATTTTTCAAACATAGAATATGTCCTTAGAGAGAAAGTATAAACTACTAAAAATCGTTCAATAGTAAGGAGAAACTTTGCTTTGGTGGAGAACTCTGTGTTACACTGTAAACATTTAAACACGATTAAAGTAAACATTTAAAGAAACATTTCAAAGAAATGATTTGAGATAGAAGAAAAAAAATTTGCATTTCATCCTCGCAACTGATTAAAGATGTAAAATATTTATAAAAAAAATATATCGCCCGAAACACACAATCACTAACATTCGTATCATATGTTTTTGCAAAAAGAAAAAACAACAATAATAAATTGGTACATCAATATTTCGGCACGCATACATACATACTTCAAGAATATTCTGAACTACACTCACAAAAATATCTACACTCAACATTTTTGTAAACTTAGTTTCTAGTTTCACCATATCTTGTTTGATCCTTTAGAAGTAAACAATTCTCGGCTAGAGAGAGAAAAACAATTTGCATGCAAATAGATTACAAATTGGCGTAGTTGTTGTGTTAAATTTTCAAAAATACAATTACAATCCAATCCCACATAAAATAAAACAACAGCTAGAGTGAAAATGCAAAAATAGAAAATTCCATAAATTTCACAATCATTTTAGCAAACTTCTTTGCCGCAGCGATGATGAAGATGAGCTGGAGTACTAGAAGCAAGTTTCTATGATAAACCTGTTTATGTACCGATGGTAGATAGATTTTACAAAAAAAGCAAAAAAGAAGTATTTTAATGCGTTTGCCAAACTGAAGTACGATGATTCACTCTTTATTTCTTATTCTACACTATTTTTTTCTTATTATTTGTTTTTAGTCAACAACAACATTTTTTGCACAAAGTACGAGTTTTTTCTTAGAAAACAAACAAAGAATAAACGTGTTTGTTTATCGAATTATGTTTGTTGTGTAGATCTTTGAATAAAATTCAATTGAATTAAAAGAAAACACAGAACAAAAATTAGGCTGATATAATACGTATAAGAATTTATATAATAACAATTTTATACAAAAAGCATTTATGTAGTGGAAAACAAAATACATGAATTCTTAATTACATGAAAAAAAATCTATCGGCATCGAGAATTTACACAAAATTGGAGGTAGATTGCTTACGAAGAAAAAAAAACAAATTCAGTGTGCAGTGTGGTGAAAAAAATAAAAATTAAATAAAAACAAAACAAAAGATATAAAAGTGATGTTTGATAAAGTAGGAAAATCTCAGTGAGAATGATGCAATACTATATGTTAGAGATTAGGGTTTATAATTCTTTGACACTCTCTTTCATTATTTTCCTGTCTCCAACAACAGGTGAGTGTGGAAATGGGAAACATATATTATTACGTTAATGCGTTGTTTAGTAATCCCCTAATAATATCTAACCACCCGTTGAAATGATCTTTCCTAATTGTTTTCACTTATGCTTACCAAAGTGGAATGAGTAAAATTAAGAATTTGATCATGAAAAATAATTTTATTAAGAAACTGGCGTTTTCCAAAGCTTGAAAAGGTACGACTTGCTTAAGAACCCACAGTCCCCTGGGGCTCACCATTATAATGTCAGTTATATTTTTATATTTAAATTTGGTTGTACAAAAAGTCTTCATTTTAGAAAAAACACATTTTCAGCATGTTCATTTTAACTTCAGGCTCTCAGAGTATATATTGCCAGCTAATTCCGATATCAATCCACACTAGCTTGAATTGATCATGTGTGCTCAGTGGTTTTGGGCAAAATTTCCTTTCCAGTGATATCTGCTGCTGAGCTTACAGAGCATACACAATGTGCTTTTACGGCTACTGGGAATAATTACTTCTTGTGGCATAAGTCTTTTTAAACTTACTTAACCAAGATTCTGTTAAGAATTTATTGATGAAAGAGGGTTCCTTAAGTATTATGTGTCACTTAAACAAATATTTCAGTGTCTGAATAGACACTGTTTTACAAGTTATCAATTCGTGTTCTTCTGGTTTCATTAGATTCTTCCACAAAACTTACAGATACCTTCTTTTTCTGATACTCCTCGCTTTCTTACGTCCCTAATTCTCTGGTAGGGTTTTATACAAAGTTTGTATTCGCAAATTTTAATACAGATCTCAAGCGTTCATCGGTTTTTTGGTTTGAGAGCGTTACTCCAAACTTCCAAAGTATTTCGATTTCCCTAGATTCTTCTTTAAGGATGTTGTGTTATACAATATAAGTTGGTTGATTCACTGCCGTTTAATGCCTAGTGCAGAGTCGTTTCTAGTATTCGACTGTATGGTGGTCTGCAAGTGCTTAAGAATTTCTTAGTTTCTTGATTTCTTTCTTGTACATGTCTAAATAAAACATAAAACCCTAGGAAACGACGATTGCGTACTGAGATATTATTCCACAGACACTTGTCAGATACTAGAACTGTTAAAAAGAATCCAGTTGTCTTTTAATCTGTGAAGCTTTTCAATCACCACACTGTATATCTACGTTATGTGCTTTATGCTTCTTTTCAATTAAGTTTTCCTTATTTTTTTCTTACATTTCTAAAAAGCTTTTTCTTCAAAATTACATTTTTTTCTAGTGTTTTGTTAAGAAAACCGAAATGTTACAATAAATAAAATAAATTTGAAAAATGAAAATAAATTACTGACAGTGCTTAAAATATTTAATAAAAACAAAATTGTAAAGAAAAACAAAAAACTTATGTGATAATAGAAATAAATTTCGAATTGAAAAATAATAAAAAACAACAAACACTAAATATCTAGTAATTAGTAAAAGTTATATTTACAATTAAACTATTAGTTGAATTTAGTTGAAAGATGGCCTAATATAAAAAATAAATATTGTTGTTTGAAGAAACGTTTGTAGGTTTTGTGTCAAAAAGACAAAACAAAATAAAATAAAAACGAAAAAAATGTTATGCGATAGAAGAAATCAATTTTGTACTTTTCAAACCAACCAAACAAATAAATACTCTAAGCTTACGCATGCAGAAAATAATATCTACACAGAAAATTCGCTAATGAAATTCAGTTTGTAATCTTATTTTGAGAAGAAAAAGAAAACACTAGATTAAATGAAATGATGACAAGCAATTATAATTCTAAATAGCTTAAAGTATTATATTTTTGCACGGCTTACAATACGAAATAAAATACAATTTTGAATTTACAAAACTAAGAAGACAAGAAAAAAACAGCAGCAAAACTTAAATGATAATACTAGTTAAACTTCAATCATGTATTTTCCATATATGAAGATACGAGAGAACAATTTCAATTTAAATTCATATTTATTTAATTAAGAATTAAATCAACTCACATAAAGCATATATTTATTAAACAATCAGTAATTATTATATTTGACTTCAAATAAAACAAGAAAATGTTACAAATTTAAATTTCAAACACGAAACCAAAATAAGAAAAGAATATATATATATAAAAGACAATTTCAACTAATAAATCGAAACCAACCGCAATTTTGAGATGTTCTTAATAAATTTTTCAGCCACTCTTACATAAGATAAATTTCAGATTTCATTTCCGAATTACTTCCGACTGTCTGAACAACAGTCTGTTTGACAAAGATTTATAGTATTTGACGAATCATATGTGAAACATCTGCGCTTCATTGTTATTCTTGCAAAACACTACGCTGATGTTTGTTGTGCGACCACGGAGATTTACGGATTGATCATCTAGCGGAATACTTCGAAAAAACATATGTCCATATAAGTAATTCTGAGAAATGTATGCGAGATATGAACTTATATCTTTCAACTGAAGCTATAGTTGGGAAGTTTATCAAATCAATAAGCATTTGTCATGAAATTCCTTAATACTCCTTCAAACTAACGATTAATACAGACAATCACAGATAATAAATGAATATTCAAGATGGTGTCTCACTATGAAAATTAGACAGATCTAAGATTCGATATATTTCTCTTTAAGAATGCATGCATTAGATTCGATTTTGCATAATCGTAGTTCAATAAAAAATTTAATTTTTCTTACAAAAATGACTCTAAGACAGTCAGCAACAGTTCATCAAAACAATATAACTTATAAATATTTATAAAATAATCCGAAAAATTGTGGATGCAATTCGGTGTGAAGTTAATGCAGCTCCAAAGTGTTCTAACTACACAATGTCGTTAGTCTATAGATATACGATTTAAACTCAATAGAATAGGTTATATTATTAACGCATGGATATAATTTAAAATCGTCTGAAAAAGTTAAAATTCCGCTGTACTTAATTATTTTTGTGTATGTCGCTTATAAGCAAAAAAAACTAACGGTCCGAAATGGCTACGTTGTGGCACGTCTGATGTTAATTTCATCATCGTAACGTAAGACTATCTATCTTGAAACCACTCTAGCATAGATGAATGTATATTTTCCCAATGTTTTATAATTAGAAGTTCAAATTGATAATGTGCGGAACACAAATAAATTTACAACAATTTCAGATAAACTTTTGCTGTTTTTCATATTGTACTCTGAGCTGCTCATCCAAATATTAATAAATCGGTTACGGTACCTGCTCTTTCAAGCAGCTGAAACCATACGAAGAGTACTTATTTTCTATGAAAAGCTTTTCGAATCTCGCCATTCGGAGTCGACAAAAAATTGTAGGTCCCTTCTACTCGCGGGATCACATTTCTTCTACTTTAGAGCTTAAAAGCATTCTGAATAAAAACACCGAATAAAATCAAATATCTTTGTGCCTGTGTTTTGATATGTTAATGTTACGTACGACGAAATTTATGTGACAGACAAGACGGGAATACAGATTAATCGACAGCTTTTGAATGTGAACTGTCATTCTGGCCGTAATAGATTTGCCGTTTTTTGTTTGTACGAAGACGACGTATACAGAGTCATATGTACGAGTAGTTTTAACATACACACCAAACTCGTCAAATCAGATGATGTATAACCACATGTACTCTGCATGTTTGTTAACGATGTTTTAATATTTTCTACAAGGTGCCTTGTTACTAAGAGATTTCCTCAGCATCATCCTGAGAAAAAATTCATATCATTACAGACAAGACTTTTCAAAGTTCGTTCAGCTGCTAATTAGCCGTCAGTAAAGTACGTCAGTAAGCTTTGAAAGGAAAATGGTTCTAGTCGAGTACGAGGGCACAACAAAGAATAAAAAAATGCACTGAATGACCTCGGCTTAGCAATCAATAGAGATATGCACAGGAGAACGAAAATCAAGTGCACAATCACTGTTAATGGAGGGATAAATGTGTGCATTTGTTTCAAGTTAGTAACATTGGGCTTATTCCATTTTAAACACAAAAATTGTCTACTTGGCTCAACGAATACACAATATCTCCACAAATGATTTATGGCTCAGTCTTGGCAAAATAAAAACCTCGTATCCACATCAATCTCTGCTGTTTTTGAATATTTTGCATCTCAAAAATAACTTCAAGCAATCGCAAATATTTTCAGTTTTTGGCAAGGCCACACTGCCAAAATGTAAGAAATTTAAAAAAACGAAAACATTTTAAATTTCTACTACAGGTGAAATTGTGAGGACCAATAAATTGGGATGCTTTGTTAATCACACTCCTTATCGAGAAACCGATTTTTGAGTACATAAACAAAACTTGGGCGCTTCTCTATTCGACTGTCAGCTATAAGGTATGCAAACGCTTAGTGGAAGTAGAATTTCGTGTCAGTGTAAACAGGCAGTCCTTATTAAAAGAACCTCATTGTTTCAGGATAGAGTTATCCCTTTAGTTGGATGTGCGTTTTAGAGGGTTGTCTTATAAGAGATCTACATCTACACGTGCAAATTGTTCATCAAATTCCTTGAAATCGAAAGAAATTTTTTATTTATTCACGAATAAGTCCCAAGTTGGAATTGGTTTACGAAAGCCATCTACCACTTGTTTATCAATTTATAACACATCTGTTCCATTTCGCAGGGGGGCACTGTGACAGATGAAAAATGCAAACAAATGTCCCCCCAAAGAGACGATTTGACGCTCCTCTTTACAGATAACAATTTAACCTTATGTTGACCTGGTATTTTTAAACAACAACCAGCTGAAATAAATTGAATGTGTTTCAAGTTCCAGGCATGCGCAAAAATTGTTCAGAAATCAAATTTCCAGGGATACCTCATAGAATGTGAGAGCATTTGATATAAGTGGTGCTCCTGACAAAGCAGATTTTTTAAACAACAATTTTTACTCTCTCACTTTCCAGCATGCCAAGGAACGCAGTCAAGGATCTCAATTATTAAGAACAGAGTGTCGTTTTGTGATTCAAACCATGCAATTGTGTCTATAGTCGTGGTGGATACAATAAATTTTGAAGATAGCTAAGACGCCAAGTTAAATGAGCCCCAAGTTATCACTGATTTCAATACACAATTGAAAAATCGATAAAACCTAACGAAAGCTCACGCAAGAAGGCAGCTGACGAGTACCTCCCCCACAAATGTTCAGCCCCAACACAAAATAAATGTACGCCACTGTTTACTGGAAGTGAAACGTTTTCCTTTTTTTCCACTCTGACACACATATGTATCTACTTCCATCAGAAATTGTTTCGAAAAATAACTTGGGCTTTCCTCAGTTTAGACTTAAATTCCTCCGGTGCAAGTAGCTTGGCTTCGAGACGGGCAGCGCGAGTGTATCGCCTTATCACATTTTTTCATTTTGCATTCCACCAAATTGTGTTTGATTCATTAGTTCGGCCGATACGTTCGGGAGTTCATGTTTCAGTGTTGCACAATTTCAAATCAAAAACGTATCCCTTGTGTGGCGTGTACATTGCATTTTTATTTAGCTACCCTGCACACCTTACCCCCGGAAACCACCTTTGCACTATCCCAGCCTCTTACTCCTTTCAAAAAGTCATATTCCCCAGTTTTTGGGTGTGTTCGTGGTGCGGGTGCCTACCTAAGCCCCTAATAGGCCATCAACAAGTTCGGCTCTGAAACAAATGCCTGAGGAGTGAATCCCACCGCGACATTCCCCAACCAATTAGACCTGAATTCATAACAAGTTGCGCGTTCGTGAAGTGGGTTCGGGACTGCTTTCAATTAGATAATTGGCAGCAACGTCGCATCCGCCTGCTAGACAACCGGACCACAGGAGCCAGCAGCGATGGGCAGGCGAAAGAATAAACCACGTCTCATACCCGAGCAGGATAAGCGTATTTGCAGATCAATATGCTTCTGCCAGTTGACTATGGTGTTGTCATGTGTTTCCATTGTTTACCTCAGTGTTGCAGTTTACTCACCTTCCTTTCAGTAAGTGCCAAGCTCTATCCCATCGTCATTGACCCACTTTTCTGAGTCAGTGTATTGTTTGTGTGCAGTGGTATAATTTAATTTGGTGTTGCAGAGCCTTTAAATCGGGATTCGAACCTGATCCGGTTATGTGCCAAACCATCGACATTCAAATGCCAAACAATTGTCCTTGGGCATCTTGCGGGGAATGGTGCCTGACCAAGACGAGTGGCTTTTGTCCACAGATACACTCCGTGGTGCGACGCAATGGCACCGACATTCAGCTCAACAACTGCACAAGGATATCAAACACTTCATGCCCGATGGTGAGTCCTTGTATTTTTGTTACTTTTTGTCTTTGGTTTGTTTATCCTCAGGATGAGTCATCACAGATGTGAAAATGTGTATGAATTTGCTGTGTCTCCTTTAATGGCCAGTGCACAGTGCTGAAGTGAGTCGGCGGCGATGGCTGTGGGTGCTGGGGATCCTTGGGTAATGGCACATCTCGGGGGAGTAGTTGCACGTTTGTGGCATACAAATTCTCCTTCTGGCTCTGTACACACAGAGATCCCATAAAAATGTTGTCTCAGTACTGGGTCAAATACATAATTAAGTTGTCTCTCACGACGGTTATTTTTGGCCTTATTATCGTAGTGATTTATGAAAACAAAAATTAGTTTATAAACGTTTGCGGGCGAAATAACGTCGTTGCGCTAATGACGATAGAACCGCTTCATTATGACATAAGCGGTCCGCAATGATGTGGGGAGGCGCCGGGAAACCTGCCTTAAGTGGTACATCTCCTGGAATCCGTTGATGGCGTCATAACTTCCTTAAATGGGCAATTCGCAGACGATGATTCAGAGAACTAGTTATTTTGGGAAGCAGCATCGAGTTTCTTTTCTACGCAGTGTCTTAATGATTGTGTGTGGGGGAGGAGGCGGCGGAGACAAAATTATGATTTTCAAATTCAAAGGGAATCTTTTATATTCGCTTGCGCGCATTTTAAATGAATTCCGTTTGTCATAGTGAAGCTAATGTGTTCATTAGCAAAAAATACATTGTAAAGCTGGGACCATTGAGATTCTTGCATTACCGACACACTTTTTGCCTTGAGAGCTACATATTTGCCTCGAGCTCTGTCGCTTCTATTATATGTGTTCATCCCTTTCTTTAAAACTGCAGTCAAAAGTTTTAATTTTTTGTCAAATTTTCAAGATATACTTTAAAGGACTCCGAATGGTAGATAAAAAACGAAAACCCAACTAGATATGGGATCTTGTACACGAAGAATGAGAATAAAGTAGAAAACAAGTAAAATACAGTATCTACATTAGTTCGGCCATTTAAAGGGAAATGCTCCAGCTATGAGAGTCTTTAAGATATTGTCTTTAGAGCAGAGCAGAAGAGATACACTGCATGTCCTGTATTCAATCTCACAGACTTCACAAATGAATCCAGTTGAATGTATTGCTCAATCAAATGATTCTCACGGATCATTACCTCGAATTGTTTCTTCACTTCGTGCGATTAGACGCTTGATACACTTAAGACTGCTCGTGTGGCTTAGGCATTTAGTGCCCTTCAGACCATTGATACGATTTGGGTGCTTCGTGGGACTTAGGCACATTGTACGCTTCAGACTGTCCGTACGCTTTAGGTATAACGTACGCTTTAGACGCTTCGTGTGCTCGCTGACATTTTGGTACTTCGTGTGTTTTACACGCTTCGTGGCCTTGAGGCATCAGGGGCTTTGCGCTCTTTGCGTTTTACGAAAGGACTGTAAATCACATATTTGTGTACGTTTTTTACTCCTAGGTGTCAGTGAGACCACATTGCTAAGGATGGTCGACATATGTGCAATATGAAAGAGGTACAATTTTTTTTATTTGTTCCAGTGGTGGATATTAGAGAAAAGTGAACAAGGTTACCAAGAATTTACTTTTAATAGATGGGATCGAGGAGTTTTTCATACAAGCATTAAGAAAAAAACCTGGACGACACTTAAAAAAGTGTCATTTTTAATTTCGCGCTTGGTAGGACTAAACATGGCGAGCTTATCAGCTTTCTGCGGGGTAGAATCTTCTTCAGTCCACAGAGTATTATGGAACTTGGAAAAGGTGATGCAGTAAGAAATGCAAGATGAGCGAAAGTTTATTCCAGACAAACATACTCAGTACGCCAAGGCAACAAGGCGCTCACGATTTTCACGGCTTAAGCTCCACATTTGAACTTTCATGAGTTGTCATCCAAATATTTGTTTAGTAAATAGCTAGAAAAAAAGATGATTTGACACCTGCCAAACTCAGTCGTCAAGTATAAAAATATTAGTCGAATATTTTCCATTGACGATAACATAAAGCTTTACAACAGCAACTTACTACAAAAGTGGTGATACAAACGTAGCCAATTTTCTCGCATAACGTCAAGTCATAATTGACTGACTACACAAGCAGTTGAAAAATGTGATGAAATTTAAAAAGAGTTACTGATGTCGTTTAGCCAAGCCAATTATTCGAATTTGGCGAACACACTAAATTTTTCATTTGAACTTGAATTTCAAACCGTCTAAAGTTCAACTTACGCACAATTGAAACCAGCTGGCAACACCGTAGAAACACTTCTTGGGTGTTGGAGCAACAGGACACCACATCTACTTCAGTGATGACACGCAGCTTTCATCGGCGGTCGTGCAAACAAACAAAATTATTGCATTGGGGTTCAAAAAACACAAGAAACCCACAATGATAGGACAGAAGCCATTGCATTCAGACAATATGACAGTTTGTTGTGCTCTATGGTCGCAAGGTGTCAACGGTCTGTATTTCTTCAAAAGTGCCCACGGTCGGATGGTCGAATGAATGTTTCTTAGCCGGCGATTGAGGATTATGACATGGACAATATTTGTTTTTAGGAAGACCGGGCAACAAGCCACACAACAAGCCAGGTCATATCTTTATATTATTATCATATCTGAAGCTTTCTGATTCACTTTTTTTACAAAGGCAATTGGCCATGAAGGTTACTTAATTTGACATCGTTAAATTTTGATCATTGGGTGTTTGGAAAAGACCGTGTGTACGTGAATAGTCCCCCAAAATTATGGTCGGGACTCCGCTCGAAATGTGCGAAAAAGTGGTTAAAATACCTCAAAAGAATCGCATACTACGAATCTTCCCGCGCCGGCTAAATTGGCCCTATACTTATGTAAAACTTCTCACAAATCTGTCTGACCTTTTTCTGTTTCAGTAAAGGTTACTTAACTTTTCAACCAGCGGCTTATCTCAGAGGGGTCAGAAAAAAATATAATTCTTGGAACGCAAATATATATTTTTACGATTCTATAATCAGACAGGTCGCTGCTTTCTAATTTTATCGATTTCGCAAGACTTCAATGTCTTACGATTCCATTTAAATATTTCAGACAATATTTTAAGGTGTTACTCTTTTGGAACAAACTCCAATTAAGTGCGTTGTCATGTTTAAACTATATAACTCGTTTTGGACTAAATGAATGATAAGTAATACCTTGAATATGAAAGATGTATTCTATTCAAAGCGAGATTCGAGCCTGGAAACTCAATGACGTTATGGTTTGGGAATATATATAGGTCACTGCCCACACAATCAGAAAACAGACACTCTTCGGCCTAATCCGAGGAGAGTTAAGAGAGTTCTTACATGACAAATTTGCCATTGAAACTCTGCAAGAACGAGAAAGAGTTGGAATCCTTTAAATACTCGCTATGCAATTCTTCGGAATTGGCGACTGGAGGGAATTTTTTAGACACTCCTTCTTCGGGAGATAGATCTAGTACACACTTATCTAAAGGATATTCTAATATTAGATTAATCGGCTTTTTTCTACGTTAGCGGTACTATAGAGTAAGAGATTACGCACACTTGAAAAAAAAATAAACCCAATCCGTTGTCGTTGGCAAAGCTGAGTAGCCACCCTATTTAAATATCCACCCAACTCTCCTATGCAGCTTTTTGAATGGTTTTAGTGCGGATATAAGTAGAACGATATGACAATATGAAGAACAGCACAGAATTACGATTGTTTTGCAACTGCCTAGTATAAAATACATGAGATAATAATATTATTTTTTTCCATTGCTCAAAGAATAAAAATCAGCCGAAATCGTTAATTTAATTTAAAAACCGTTGTACGATATAATGGCTCGTCAGCTTAGATGAGTTAAAAAAAAACGTCTATTAAAGTATCCTCCCGTTACTCAGCAGTCTATTCACAAAATTAGCAGATACACTTTTCATCCTCGCATCATTAGCTAAAATGAGCTGTGACCTGCATTGACATTGAAGACGCAATAAATGACGTTAATGACAATAAGAAACACAATTTTTTTGTTTACATTACATTAAAGAATCTTCTTTGCACTGATTTTGATGTTCCCTGCGATACCAGCCTTTGCTAGTAATCGATAAATAACAAATAATGACGCAGCGTGACGGTCAACATAAATTTCGGCATATCTTGCATCATCGTATCGTGTACTGCAAGATAAGTTTGGTTTTATTGGAATGCCTCCTACTAAAGTGTCTGTTCTTTAAATGTATGTATACTAGCTCTGTTCGAGTACCGACGTTTTCACAAGTTAAGTACATTTCGACTGCAGTGTTTTTCTAGTATCCTGTACACGTACTCAATTTCTTTAAAATCACTTGATATTTGAAAATGTTTAAGACCATAATAATTTTTGAAAAATGTTAAGCGAACTCCTTTTTTAAAGTGCAATACGCGAACATACCTCTTAAATCCGAACTTAAACGTCATTGTATAGCTACTTGCGTTAGTGCGACAAATTGAAAAAAAAAACATGTTCACTCAATGTGTTCACCCAATACCACATATGCGGTTTGCCTTTTTATATGCTCTCTTTTTTATCACGCAATAGATTTCGTTACTAATTAAATTTAACAGCTACCTCAGATGTTGCGTGTTGAGTTACTCATTTAGAGAAATAATGTGTCGATGGAACCCTTAAAAATAAAATTTCAATTGGTTAACCTTGGGAGAAAATTTTTTATAAAAATAAGGGAGTTGAAGGGAATTAACATATCAGTGTATTGCACTTAGTTTTCAACACACCCCAAATGTCCTTGAAGTATGATTCAGTAACCAAGCTTAGATACAGTTTTCTTACTTCCTTTTCTTATGTCATTTCAAACTTTTATCATTTAAACACTGGAATCCGAAAGACGAGTCTCAGAGATTTCATCACATTTATGCTATTCCTCATTGATGAAATAAGAAACTTAAATTATTTGCGTATTTTTTTCCCCACACTAGAGTTCCCATCTACTTCTGCTAAAACAATAGCACACAAGGCGGGAGGCATGACTTGTACTCTTGTGGGCTGAACTGCCGCCCACTTTATTTTTGGATTATATTCTTTAAATATTGCGGTTCCTCAGTTTGTTATTTCTGCATATGAAAAAAAATAGTGGCAATTTTGTATCTGAAAGAAACTACCGAAACATCCACAAATAACTCCGCACGTTAAAAAAAAATTAAAAACAATACAGCAGTCCACGTACATACATACATATTATACAATGGGTAGCCCACAACGTCACGTAATAACAGGACGTAATGATTTCTAATGCATTTTCATTTAGATTTAAATTATGGCAATGCATTACTAAATAAAAAGAAGTGCAATACTCATATTTATGCTACATATATATATATTTTATTTATATATATTTTACCGAAAAAAATCCTAATTTAAATATTGAAATTTGTATATCCTAAAAAAATTCTACAGCTACTTGAATTTTAAATTTTGAATTGCATTAATAGCTTGTGCGACTGACCAGCATCGGATGTCTCACCTAAACTGAAACAAAAAGTTCGAAGTTTGTCTTGATATTTGGACTGACTAAATGCAGGCCTCAAAACTAAATCAGGACTCAACTTCAAATACTAATAGTTTTTCACGAAATAGATTCTCAGTTCACAAGTATGTGGCGTAAGAAGCTTTTAGATGAGGAGATGATGTCACGATTATTTTAAATTTAGCAGCTTAAAAATTATTGTCAAAATGTTGTCAAACTAAGATTTCGTTATTGCCTTTCCAGTGTCTACTGCCAATAATCACCTTCGATTGAGCACGTTTAGTTTGATTTGGGGATCGTGAACCCCACAAATATCCCGCAATAACATTTTTACGTTCATTCGTAGAAGTATTTCAAATTCTGAAGTAGACAGAATAGCTGAATGGCCAAAACAGAATCCACCCTGTTTACAATTTATGGCAATCATATGCGTTTACGACTATGTTCTTTTTTTTTGTCAGCTCAAAAGGACATACCAATCATTTGGAGAAATGTGCTTGTGCAGCGTTTACTTTTACAACAGAATTCATTGAAGTACCCTGTGAAATATTGCAAGCTATTAACGGTATATTGGTTTGCTTACCCTTGACCTTTTCTTGAAGATGTCTTAATTTGATGCTATCAATATAAACATTTTTATTTGTTTCTAATCTCGCAAAATATCCCTGGTGCACACAATTTTAATATTTTCCCTATTTCAGATCGATCTAAGCAACCTCAAGAAATTCAACTGCAACAACGGAACTGCTTGCAACAATCTACGTGGTGTGTTTAATTGCTCGAACGGTATGTTTCCTGTCTCTTTACGTATTGCAAAAATAAATTAATTCGTTTATTTCATCACAATGACATAATTTCCCAAAACATTCCATTGAATAGGACATTGTAAAAATATGTCGGAGTTTTTCCTCTGCCATCACAAGGCCGACGGGCCCACCCTCAATTCCGAGAAGGACAACACCAAACTGAATGGCTTCTTCGAATGCCAGGGCATAACGTGCACAAAAATAAAGAAACCCTTCCTGTGCGACCGCTATTGTTCAAAGATAACAACAGCCCGAATCAACGTCCTTCTGATGCAAGTGCGTAATAATTTTGCGGCACTCTTACATGTCATTCCCCGAAAGGAACAAAACTAACAACTATAAATTTCTATTCCAGGATGATAATCTAGTGACGGCAGAGTGCGAACACGGAGTGGCATTTAATGAGGCGCGGGGGCCGAATAAAGGAATACGGATACCGCCGGCTGATTTTTGGAAAGAGGACGATGGAACGCTTTTGGCGAATTGCATGACCGTCGCCAAGGAGGGCGATAAAATTGTGTAAGTACTGCGTGCACATGGACAACGCATACAGAGACGAGAAATGGGTTCTTTTCTTCGACTTTTCAGAGCTACTGACTGCCTCAATGGAACACTCCTGGACCATGACACGCTGCCGCACCCATTTATGAACTTCACTCAATTTTGGGATATTTACGACAAGAGCAATAATATTCTGGATCCGGATCAAAAGTTTCTTCCAAAACAAGATAACTTAACGATTTACAGTTCAAAGAAACTGTTCATCAACTTGGAGGGTTGTGTGAACACCTTGCGGGGAGAGTGCAAGGATTTCGTTGCGCGCTACGGCAGTGATGGTGACAATGACACGGCCCAATCTAGGTATCAGTGCTTCTACAATAGAGTAAGGACGCATCACAATTCATGTGGAGAAGTGGTGTGCTAAATTAATCTTTTGCAGGACGAGAACGTTCCCTTCGTGGTGGCGAGATTTGACTTGGATAAAACCTACAAGGAACTATTAATAGCTCTCATCTTGCCGATTGTTCTATTTGTCCTCTCGTCTATTTCGCTATGCATTATTACTAACACTGTCAAGGTAAGGAACTGATTTTACCTGATGACTTTCTAAACCGTTTTCAGGTTAGAGGCTGGCAGAAATGTTAACATTGTGTAGGATGCTGACTATACAAGAGCAGAACTTTAACTCTCGTAAGGATCCTCATATGTGAAAGGCATTTGGTTAGAACTGACGCAATTATAAAACACATTTATCACCAGATCGCACAGACAATAGACAATTCGATCAGGATATAGTTTTCTGGATAATTATTTTTTACGAAAACGCGCAGGAACGGACACTTCTCTTCTACACGGGTTTCCTTTCCGATGCACGGGTTTCCTTTGAACGCGAACAAGTTGAGAGCTTCGAAGTATATTTGTTTACATTTATAGAAGCTCTGTTTGGTAAGCAATTACAAAAGAAAGGGAAACGTAGTCTCTTTTAAGATTGTTACACTTTCTAGTCGTCCGCGAAATTGGCCTTCGTGGCTGCCATAACTCCATTATTCAACTCAAATTTCTTACAATATTTTTCCAAGTTGAAAAACAAAAAGAAGTCGCACGGGGCCAAATTAAGAAGCACGTTCTGGAAAATCATGGGGAGTGATTATATCTGCAGAAACGTAATAAATGCAATTCCTTGTTCATGCCCGGCATACAAATGTAACCATCAAGGAACCTTGTTCTTCTTCTTCTTCTTCTTATGGCGCTACAGTCCGGGGTGGACCTGGGCCTCAACCAACATGCCTCTCCAGCCAGCACGATCTTTCGCCAGCTGCCGCCAGTTGCGCACTCCAAGTTGGTTGAGGTCCTTCTCCACTTGTGTGCGCCACCTTATCCTGGGCCGTCCTCTGTTGCGTTGTCCCAATGGCTCAGATTCGAAGACTTTTCGGGCCGGAGCAGTGGTGTCCATACGCTCCACATGGCCTAGCCATCTTAAGCGTTGTATCCGTAGACGCTTGACTAGGCTCATGCCGCCGTACAGCCCATACAGTTCGTGCCATCATGCCATCAACGCAAACAGGACCAAAAATCGCACGCAGAACTTTTCTCTCGAAGAGACATCCTCATCCGCTTTTAGTAGTGTCCAAGTTTCCGCGCCATAAAGTAGGACTGGGATGATCAAGGTGTTATATAAAGCAATCTTAGTCTTTCGAGAGAGGGCTTTATTACTCAATTGCCTCTTGAGCCCAAAGAAACAGCGATTGGCAAGAGTGATTCTGCGTTTGATTTCGGTACTGGTGTTATTGTCCCTGTTTACTGCGGAGCCGAGGTAGACGAAGTCCTTGACTACCTCGAAGTTTCTGCTGCCTAGTGTGACGCTCTGTCCGAGACGCCGATGTTGTGTGTCCTTCCTTGATGACAGCATGTACTTCGTTTTGCCCTCATTTACCACCAGACCCATTTTAGCCGCTTCCGCTTCAATGCCAGCAAACGCGTCATTGACGGCTCGCTGTGTTCGACCAATCACGTCAATGTCGTCGGCGTAAGCTAGCAATTGAGCTGACTTTTGGAAGATCGTACCTCTGGTGTTGACCTGTGAGTTACGCACGATCTTCTCAAGGATGATGTTAAAAAAGTCGCATGACAGTGCGTCGCCTTGTCTAAAACCTTTTTTGACATTGAAGGTCTCGGTGAGTTCGTTCCCGACCTTGACGGAGCAGCGAGAGTTCTCCATCGTCATCCTACACAATCTGACGAGTTTGGTAGGAATGTCAAAACTAAACATGGCACTGTATAGCTCGTCTCTATGCACACTGTCATATGCGGCCTTGAAATCGACGAATAGGTGGTGAGTGTCGATTTGCATTTCTTGGGTCTTTTCCAGGATCTGCCGTAGTGTGAAGATTTGGTCGATGGTGGACTTCCCTGGCCTGAAACCACACTGATAAGGACCAATCAGGTTGTTGACAAACGGTTTCAGGCGTTCACACAGTACGGCAGAAAGGATCTTGTATGCGATGTTAAGGAGACGAAGGGGTCTCCTTTCTTGTGGACCGAACAGACGACGCTGAGATTCCACTCATCGGGCATGCTTTCCTCCGACCATATCTTACAGATGAGCTCGTGCATGCGCCCAACCAGGCTGTATGTCAACTTGACCTATGCACGGACGAGGATAGTCTTGGCAGCTCGCCATGTTGAGCGCGATCAAGGACATTGCCTCGTGTGCATAGGCCCATGCCCCCCAAGGAACCTTGTTACCAGGTGTAAAAGCATAAAATGCTCATGCTTCACTCGGAAGAATGTTACGAATTGGTTTATTCAACGATAATAAATACTTTGATCCTCCCTTTCATATCACTTTTCAGATAATTTGTATTATCCCATCCATCCTTATGTACCGTACAAGCTAAAGTTTACATTTTTTTTGGGCTTTTCCATTTGCCTGTCGTTCAGTTCATATGGTGTCAATCCATCGAACTTCTAAATCTTTCCCAACTAACCTATTAAAGCTAACCTAACAGCTTACTGACTATTCTTGTTGAGTTATATTTGTGTCGGTGCTTGTAATTCTATGTCTTGAGCTGTCAATATTGTCTGTAACATCATGCTCGCAGCAAACTTTTTAAACAAATCAGTATGATGTCTTTCTTCAATACAAATTTATGGCTCTAAAAGTTGAATGAGCAAGCAGTACCACACACATGTATGTGCAATTCATATGGAAGAACGTTTGATGTGGAATCCTTTCTAAGATCAAGCACTCTTTGCTGCTAACACATGGGTTTCTTATATTTTCACATTTCTCACACATAATAATTGTTTTTCCGCTAAGTCAGAAGTGCTTCTTTTGTATTGAATATTGACAACCAGGTCTTTGTAATGACAACAAAAATGAATTTATACGTTATTTATGAATTTATGTGTTCATTGAAGACAGAAACCTACCATCAACCCATTCAAAATACTCTCCACGGGCGCTCATATACTTTCTTAATCTTTTATTGCATTCCCCAAAACATTTTTTAATTCGTTTTATATGGAGCCCCACAGCGTCTTCGTTCTTTTGGAAAAAATAAATAAAAAAGGCAAGGTATCAAGGCAAAATCAGGGGGATGGTCACAAGGAGTACCCTCCACCTTTATTTTGTTAAGTAGAGGCCGTTCAAATACTGAGCAACGGCCGGTAGTTTTAAAACGGAAAAAATGTTTTTTTATTCGTTCTTTTGAATTAATTTCATCCTCTCAGAGTACCACTGAGAGCTGTTATCATAGCCTTGACATTTGACTTGTCTTGATGTGAAATTTTCTTTCTTGCCTCACCTTTGCCATGGTATTCACTCGATTAATCCTCTCTTACCGATTCGTAAGCGTATCGTTTAAATTTTCACTTGATGTTTAAAAAACATCTTTTCAGAAACTTAAACTCGTTGTTGTTTCGTCTTAAAATTTGAGCGTTTTCACTCTTCCAATGATTCTTCGGATATTCCAACAAAGTCCGGAGTATTGCAGCTCACAAAAGAGGTATTGTCCGAGTTATTGTTCTCTCACTATTAGAGGCAACCGGCTGCCTCCAAACGGTGAAATTTCACAAGCGTTTTCATAGACCGTTAGTAATGCGAGGCGTTCAGCCAAAGAATTAAACATAGGCCCATTGACGTATGAGCCACGTCAGCCCCACATCTTTTATTAGAAAAAGTCAAGAAAGCCATTTGAAACTTGTATTCCTGGGACTTTGTATCACCTCAAACTCCTATAGTTGGTCTGCCAAACATTTTTATCGGCGTTCTTTTAATAATCTTTTCACGTTGACTTTATTTTTGAACTTTAAAGGTTGGAGATGACACAAAAATGAGATGCGTGTGCTTGGCAGATGACTCTGATGGCGATGGCACATTTGCGCCAGGTCAAAGAAGCCACGCGCGCTATCAGGCCGATGACGATTGCCCAGGATTAGGACTAGCCGACCTGACGGTAAGTAGAGGTTCCCGCACGAATTCCCTTTAAAATGTAATTTTTATTCTAATGGGCATAGGAAGACCAACCCACCGATACTCACGAAATGATCGGTAGTACAAAATCACTGATACCACTGAGTCCTTGCGAGGAAATGGCTGATAATTCGTTTCACGATGAAAAGGCGTCCAAGTGCGATGCGCCAGAGAAGCCATTAGTGGTCATATAATCAAATCAAATCAAACAAAATATATGTACACATACACGCATTATAAACTTGTACAAGCATATAATATATACTTTTCTATGTAGAATTCATAACTCATCGTTGTAAGTTGAAAGGATTTCAGAAACAAAATCAAAAGAAACAATATTTTTCTACTGTACTCAGCCGTTTGAATATCCAACAACGACTGCCTTATACATACACACACACACACTTGTCACACACATTCAATCCCAGTTACACATCTGAAATTTGATTAAAACACTTGAAGGAGTCTGCCTGACAGATGATAGGTGAAGGCAAAGCTTATGAATTTGTCGAGTGTGCAAAGGTAGAGGACGAAAAACGGGTTTCCGGCATTTTTTAATATCCGTTAGCAATTTTTGTCGAGAATGTTTTTTCCGCGCTTTGAGTTCAAGTTCATCTCATAAAAGAGTGAGCCCTGCCAGTTTTTTTTTTTTTTTGTAATTTTTTGCCATTTAGACTGGTTGAATGCCTTGATGGTTATAAGCAGAAACTATAGAGGTATGTTTTTCGCGTACAGAAATATGTTTTGATTTTAAATTGTGACATATGCAGAAATGTACATGGTAAACTTGAAAAGTGTATGCAACTTAAAATTTTAAAGTAGTTGGTACGAATAACAACGACGAAATGAGTTTTCTCAGTTAATTTTCAGTTTCGATTTAAAGTTCAGTTCAGTACTGTTTATAAGATAAACGCTTTGAACATACTTCTCTATTTCTTAAGTCATATGGATCTGGATTCTCCATAATTACTTGACTAAACCATTTTTTCAGCTTGCACAATTTTGTATAACATGTGTTCATACAGTGTTCCACAAAAGTCATGGAACAGCATACATTTCGAAGTTTAGTACTGAAAACATTCCAAAACAAGCACGACTTTGAAATTCTTAATTATATTTCAATACATGTGAAGAACATCTCAGAATATTTAATTTGTGATAAAAAAATGTACATTTAGTGGATTTTCGTCTATTCTGCATTGAATTGACAAAGTTCTTCATTGCGTTCTCTTTCAAATAATATTAACTCATATCTTATTTTAAAAACAACCTACAAATGCTCTATTAGGCGTACGACCATCAACCACTACATGGCTAATAAACCACCAGATCTTAAAGATATTCCTACACAAAATAAGGAGCTTTCTATTTTTTGTTGGATGCCGGTAAAAGTCTTGTAGTAAATTAGTTATTTTTACGTGATTATTTAGCCGCTACACACACCCACTTTTTACTCGACAAAACTTTATCATAGCAAGCTTATGCCTTACTTATTATCTGCAGTCACTAACTTCCGCTCCGAAAAATAACGAAAAAAACAGTAGTTTATTGATTACGAAAACCACAAGAAAAGCAACAACAACAAATTTTCAGAAAAGTATTTAAATTTTATAGCAAAGAAAAAAAAGACGTTAACTTATTGTTCTTTACAGTTTTAAACTTAATCCTTATACCAAATTTATTAGAACTAATCGTGCGTAGTAGTTAGCAGCATTATTTTCCAATATGGTTAGCTACAAATGTATTTTCTTTACTTTTGTTTTTATATTCTTAAATCAAAAATACATAAATCAAAAGTACTAGTAATAAAAACAATAATAATTGTAATAGGAATTCTAATAATAATAATACAAAGCCCACCGGACATCTCTGGAACAATAAAAAAAACAACTACAAACTCATTTACACTATTTTGTGTCCCGCAACTTCTAAACTTCTCTGTTTTATAAATATATTAACAAAAATTCTTAAGGTGCACTTGTAAATTTACTTTTTTGTCCCGTTATGATCGCTTTACTCATCCAAACAACATTTAGTTTCTAAGCAATATTTGTATTTTTAGGTTAATTTTTGTACACATTTTTTAATTTTAGAAAAATGTGCCTTTTACAGTAAAATATAAAGAAAACTATTACAACAATGAATTAAGAAAATCATATTTAAGAAGAGATTATATATGTATAAATGTCCCAATGCACACATTTATCCAGTTGTAACCAAAACGAAAGTGTATATTTACGTACTTATGTATGTGTGTTAATTTTATAAGAAAAGTATGACAAATGAAAAACGAAAAAAAAATTAATTAAAATAAATAAATGCAAAACTTCAACAATGTAAGGGCCCACGTTGAAAGAACTTCACACCAAACTTATATAATATACATACTTATATTCTAATTACCATATAGATATGAAAATTTACTATGATGACTTAAAGGAGACATTTACGGCGTTATCTTAAGCGTTTCATATTGTGAGTTTTAAATATTCACCTTGAGCATAAGTGTTTCTACAAAATAATTTACGTACAATACATTAATGTGAAAGAGCTGTTGTTGCGATAGCGAATACTTCTTAATAATTCCATGTCAATAGACAGCAAAATATATAAGAAAACAAAAAAAGGATTTTTTTTAATACTGTAAAGGAACAAGAGTTCCAAATTGGAGAGTTTCCATCAAAAACCTGGACAAATGTATATTTACCGCACCCATTTTGTCCATAGTATCTGGGGCTGAGGCTTTCGTGGAAGGTGACAACTTTAGACTTCTCTTTAGGTAATTTCGCATCGGTCTTCCAGCCGGAAACGTTTGCGAGATCCTAATGGTCACCAATTAGATTGTGAAGAATAGGAGGAAGGGGCGAAATAGCTGATTCTGCAGCGACAGACAAGCTGTGCTTAAGGCCTTACTCAACTCTTTAACCACTTCCAAAATAGTTCAGGAATGCAAGTATTCCCTTAATCTGGTCTGCTGACTGAATTTGCTAAGACTTGTCTGGGTCCCGGGACATCACGGGATCACGAAATTGCTGATGAACTAGCTAGGCAAGATTTAAAAGAGGCATTCGCAAGGCCCGAATCCACCTTGAGACTACCCGCTTCCTTGGTTAGGGCTTTCGTCGACGGTTGGGTTTTCCAACAGCACAACCAGAGATGGCATGACTCTCCAGGATGCAGGCTGACCAAGTGCACGAACGTCAGCAGGAAATCTGCGGCTTTTCTGTTACCTCTAGATAGAAAGTGCAGAAAACTTGTCGGCGTACAAACGGGACACTTCGCTTAGCATCTAAGTCTGCTGTTTGGTGCTGATGTGCTGAAGACTTAAGCTCTCTGTCACAGAAGCGCCTACTGGTTTTTCTTCAGAAAACCAAGAAACTACAGTAAATGAAGGTTACTGCCTGGTAGTACAATGGACCAGTTTTAAAGTCTGTGCGCTCCAGTGCAGTGCATCCTAACTTCCAACAAAAAAATCTAACTATGATATGAATTCAAAGTTGAAGTCCAGTACACGCAAACGATTTTGTTTGATGAGCCGACGTTATGCAGCAATTCTGCAATAGTTTAGTGCACATATTAAACCCCCCCCCCCCACATGTTTTGAGCAGTAAGATAATCAGCTGATCCCATACGTGTGAGCTGTTAACACGTATGGGCTGTTCAAGAAACGGAAAAGTTTAAAAAAAAGCGCTGGCAAATAAAGTCCAGGAAGACGAAGCTGTGAATCTCACTACCTTATTGGTCCCTGGTGCACATTAGCGGATTTTTCTCGCAGAACTAAACCGACAGTTTG
This sequence comes from Eristalinus sepulchralis, assembly GCA_944738645.1. Classification (NCBI taxonomy): domain Eukaryota; kingdom Metazoa; phylum Arthropoda; class Insecta; order Diptera; family Syrphidae; genus Eristalinus; species Eristalinus sepulchralis. The sequence continues at coordinate 28,660,124 of OX122885.1, read as the reverse complement.
TGTTTGGCCTAAATGAAGTTGTTGTTACGGACTAGTATATAAAAGCCATAAAAGCATTAATGAGGAGTTCTACTTTGAATTGCTTTGAAAACGATATTTTTTCATTCGACCGCTGCGTCAATTAATTTATTTGCGATGTCGGAAATGCGGCGCAACCTGGTAACCGCGCGTCAAAAACTCTGTTTTCGCGACTGAAATGTTCAAGGTTAATTACCCAGAGTGCGCTACAATTTTCGATACGTATTAATTTCATTTTATGAAAACACCAATCTTGTAAAAACGTTAAAGAAGTCTAAGTTCAACTATGAGATTTTTGAATTTAAACAAAAAAATGAAATTTCTTGTTTCCACAAAATACTTTTGTAGATAGTTGATGATTTAAAGATATTTGAGCGACTGGCCGAATATGCCGCAATCCAGAGCCATAATCTAGAGACTGGCGAATATGTGCAACTGAATAAACCCTTTAAAAAGCGTATTCGCAGACATAGGGACAATATAACTTTACAGATTCCACCTACGTATGTTGGTATAGGCATTCAAAGTAAACAAAATTCCCCGTTTACATCGAAGCCACAGAAAATCCAAATCGGTGTAGAAAATCCAAATCGGTGTAGAATATCAGTATAAGAAATTCTGACACAAAAAGTTCTTCAGGTAAGCAATTGGAATGAAACTTTAATGGGTAAAAAATGTATGTACTTAAATTTTCCTACTGTCCTTATTTTCAATTAAATAAATTTAAAATATATCAGACAGATACAGATGTGTGAAAATTAGAGTTTTGTGTAGAGTTGTTGAGCATAAAACTCTAAAAATGCAATGAATGCCCAACTGGGAGTCGACATTAAAAACAGGTCAAATATGTGGCAAAGTACTTATGTTAGAAACTGTAAAATTTTGTCATACAGTGGAACCAAACCTTCCCCCATCAAATCTTAAACTAGGACGCACTACAATTTTTTTTTTTTCAAAAATGAAAACAAAACTTCATAGGGTTGCCGTACATAGCTGTGTCACCTCCTTCATAGACTGTGAATTTTTCAATCCCTCTTCGCATATCTATCAATTGTTTTGCAATCCATGTCTAGTCAACTTTCCACAAGTTTCAAACTACGTTTACTGCAGAATGGTGACGGAACAAGTATAATGATCACCCATTACTGTTGTTTCTTATAAGCAAATTGGCATTTTTCCCCAGCAGAAAATTTTGTTCAAAAAATTTAGCAAGTACGCACCTTGAGTTCCTCCTGTCGACGATAGGCTTCGGCCATCATTTGCTTTCTAATGTCTTCGGTTATGACAGCCTCACGGCCTGGAGGGCCATCTCCAAGTTTATTTATTTTCACAACAACCTGTAGAAAGCGCAACAACTGTTAAATTTTGAATTTCTTATGAACACGAAAATACGAACTTTGGATTTGTCATTTTTGCCCAAATAATCAGATAACTTTTTTCCCGGAATCATTTGATGTCCAGCAAACCAGAGTTGTGCCTTTGCTGGTTCAATAACCTCTTTGGATGCCTGTAAAAATATGAAGAATTCATGGATTGAAATCTAGCAAGAAGTAAGGAGACGAGAAGGGAGTGTAGAAGGGAGGGGAATGTAGAAGGGAAGAGAGTGTAGAAGGAAAGGGAGTGTAGAAGGAAAGGGAGTGTAGAAGGGATGGGAGGGTAGAAAAAGAAATGGCTGAAAACCTTGCTTTTTACTAGTCACTTCGTTATCGAAAAGTGGTGTACGAAGGCTGTCTGATAAATAACCGACCTCAACGTGAAGCTAGCGGCACAAGTGAAAAATAAGTTTCTACTTCAAATTGTGCATATTATAATAGCTACTCGCCAAAATTTCAGAAATTTATCTTGCACCATTATCTGTTGACAGTCGTTTTTATGAGTGTATTTCGGTGATTCCCCAAAAAAAAAAAAAATGGAAAAAATTGAATATCGAGCTGTAATTAAATTTTTATTTTTGAAAGGCAATACACCTTCACAAATCAAAGATGAGTTGGACTCTGTGTATGGTGACTCTGCACCATCGATTACCACCGTAAAATTTTGGGCAGCTGAATTTAAACGTAGTCGCAGGAGCTTGGAAGATGATGAACGTCCTGGGCGTCCAAAAACTGTAACCACTACCGATAACATTGCTAAAGTTCATCAATTGGTACTAGACGACCGCCGGATTAAAGTTAGAGAAATAGCTGAGGTTATGAAGATGTCAAAAGAACGTGTTTGCCATATATTAAACCAAGATTTGGGCATGAGAAAGCTGTCCGCGCGTTGGGTGCCGCGTTTGCTTACGCTAGACCACAAACGTGCGCGCATGAACATTTCCAGCGCTCTGTTGGCTCAGTTTAGAGGCAATAAGACCGAGTTTTGGCGCGATTGATAACTGTAGACGAAAAAAAAAAAAATTTGAAAAAGTCGCGTGCATCATGGTTAGGTCGGTTATTTATCAGACAGCCCTCGTATTTTAAGGTCTCTTACATGGTTATTTGCTCTGGTAAAACTTAGACATTAACTAATGATGAGGGACATTATACTACCGTACTTCAACTAGACTTGTTTTTGTATGCCCGTAGTGAATACACAGAATTGGATTATTTGGTTTATCACTCATTTATCATCAAAATATAAGTTCATAAAAAGCTGAAGAAATATGTTTGACGTGTAATCAGTTGGATTAGTTGTGCATCTTCAAAGTGGAAGATGGCCGGGTACTTGTGCATTTACCCTATCCAAAAATAATACATGCGTTGTGTTATGATATGTACATACAGTGTTGGTCAACACAAAATCAATTCAAACGCAACTCCGATTTTCATTACACTTCATTTTTTTTTATATATATCTCTGCTCCCAGAAGTAAGAGTTTAAACAAATTTGAATTTGAAGCAAATGAAAATAATATTTTTGAAAGACGATTCTCTACTCGATATTACCCCCACAACAATCTATAGCAAATGAAAAAATTAACTTGATTATTTCGACATCTCACCGCGACTTAGGCTTTTAGTGGGTTTCGCTGTTTGACGCTTAGAAAAATGCCTGTTACCGTTAAACACGGACAGTTTAAGCAAGCAAAGTATGTAATATGGGGAATAAAGTATGTAGAAAGACGCGTTATCTGCGCGTGAAGAGCCGCAATATCAAGTGTATTCGTAGCTTGTGACAACGACAGGATAAAGCTTATTTATTTGGTTCGACAATTCTTCAAATTGAGAAAGACATTTTGTGCAACATTTTTGGCGGCTTGAACCCTAGGTCCTTCTTCTCATTTACCTTATTCATTTCCATATTCTAAAGTGAAAAAGTCGAAATAATCAAATGCAAAAATCTTCTTTTACTACATTTCCTATTTCCTGCTTCGATCTAAAGTCAACAAAGTGCGCTATTAAACCCTAACTTACACATGTTCCAGCTAAATCCTCCGTGTTCGTAAATTCCATTCGGATAACGTCATGTGGCGGAAGATTCATTGGATAAGCAATTGTAACAGCACCTCTCATCAAACCAATCGCCTCCTCAACAGCCTTCAAAGTCAACGGTTGATTGGTAAGAACCAATTTCTGGAATCAAATCTGTTAAGCCTGCAGAGAGCAAACTTTGACGACTCACCTTACTCACGGCGGCCCTTGCGTCCTCAATTGCTTTCCTGAGCACGTTTCTCATGGCCTCGTTTGGGCGCCGACCATTTCGCTTTCCCATCTCATCTTTATTGAACTCATATCCACCGGAGGGAACACATTTATCAGCCCATGCATCTGTCAGCTTCAGTTCTTCAATCTGCTCGTCTGTTAGTCCAATCATCTCGGGTGGCAACATCGTTCCATGTTCGGCTAGGTCTTCAATGTTGTAGCCCAGACGGTCTATCTTCAAGCGTCCATTGTAAATCGCGACGATTTCCTGCAGCACCGTTGTCACATCTTCTGTGACTGTAGTGTCGAATAGAAACTGATTTTCGTCACCGCGTTTAACTTGTAGACGGACCATGTTTGCACTTGCACGAATGGTAATTGAATGCGTTGGAGCCGTACGGTAATTGCGGGAGTGCAGTTGATTGTGGAACTTTCCAGATGAACGGCTTTTTCTGTTTTGTTGATAAACAGTAAACAAAAGTGATTAAGGGTTGGTTGCTAAGTTAATTGAACTTATTTTCTGGTAAGGGGGTTATTGATGCACAGTGGTGATTGTTTGCATTAAGCCTGAGAAGAAAGAAATGCTGCAATTCAAATAATAGTAAAGCTAATACATAACCGGCATATCCGGATGACTTACAGAATAACTGTGGAAGCTACTGTAACGAGTTGATTTCATGGATGAATGAGGTCTCGTTTGACTGGGTTGAAAGCCTGATTTGCGAACTCGATGCAGCCGGGATATGTACATAGTATATATATAGTTCCACGTAAATATGGATTAGGCGATTAAAAAGCAGGCGAAACGAATTTCTCTTAAAGTAAAAGGGGACAAGACAAAATAAACGCTGCAAAGTAAATAAGTCATCAATGACAAAATTCTATAATCGACAAAATTGTAAGCCAGTTAAGAACACATTGGAGGAGATGCAACATTCCTTGAAAGCTTGAATAGGATCAATAACCTGACACAGAGCCAAAACTATGCTCTACAAGACTAACGCTGGACGATAAGCAAAACAGCAAAGCATATTCTTTATTCCTTTATGTTCCTTCGAAAGAAAAGTGTTTGGTCCACCCACCAGGAAATGAAGGGCAAGTCATTGCAGATGCAAAAAAGTGTGGTATTGTTCACAGGCGTCCTTGGAAATGTAAATGATCAAAGGCTATCCGCCAGGAGTCATTGGCCTTCATAAGAAAGTTACAAATAATGATTTTGAAGAGAAACGATTAGTTTATACCCGCCACTCTGTGCTCTCGTGCGTGGCGTTTACAGGAGAAGGTTTAACAAGCAAAGTTATGGGCTTTATGTATGGGCAACACAACAGATGTTGACATGACACACAAAAGAAGAAGATAGTGAGAGACAGAGACTGTGCTGGCTTGAAATTGTTTTAAACTTAGCTCCAGGTCAACACCTGATTGTAGTGTCATACACTGGAGAATGATATACGAAAGATAAAGTCAAAGTGCAGTCAGTTGACGGAAATGGTATGGATAGACTGAGGGATATTATGATAGGTATGGTGATATGTGAAGGAGGGTATGGGGTTGATAAATTTGGTGGTGTTATGAGACTAGTCCCCATCCTCTGTACAGTACACATTCAGATGATTTCTCTCTGCATTAGTTGCAATTAATTAAAGTTGAAGAAACGAATGCTAATACATTTTGTTCGTAGTAACATTGTAGCATTTTGCATTGCAATAGATTTGCTTGACTTTTAGGTCAAACCCATAAATAAAGTGCGTAATCGTCACTTAAGTTCTGCTGAAAAGGACAAATCATTAGCTCACATGAGAGCGAGTGACGGGGCAAATCTAGTCCACATGTGGAGTATATTGTAAGCTTTCTACTTTTTTCTTTTCCCGTCAAAATATAAGTTCTTGAAATACTGTTTTATACTTTTCTTCACAATTTATGGATTCCCAGAAAAAAACAACGGATAATACTCAACGCAGCGTATTCTATGGGTAATCTAAACTTTTAATCAACACTCTGAAACACAGAATTAACTCTGAGCTAGAAGGAAAGACAGGCGGAATCTTATGAAAGCTTTGGAGGCAAGTTTTTATTCAGCAGTGTTACCAACATTTTGTGAATAGAGACGCTCTTATTAGTAAATCGTGGGATGATTTCAATGGGGAATGCATTGGTAAAACATACGAGTTTATTATAAGCGTTGTTACGCGTTTAACTGGTTTCTGTTCGACAGTTCCACTGACCGTATTTACGCTGCCCAAGTTACAGTTGGCTTTCTCTAAAGAAACAGCAGTTGGAAAGTGCTCCCTGCAGGAGGCTATGCAATGTGATACTCATCCCCTTAGACACTCCTTGCTTTCAATGTGGACGTGAGTGTGTGGCCTGCAAACGGCTGATAGATGCTCATCCTTCCTCGGCAGGTATATCTGTTCGTTTTACCTCATGTATTGCTGTTATGTTAGCCTTGTAAAGGGACAGCCCAATAGCTAGCTGCTTTGTTACCCGAAATCTGAAATGCTAAAGGTATTGGTCTGTTTAATCCTTAGTTCCAAAGCTTATTTTAGGATTCATGGTAATTTCTTTAAACAAGGCAGGTAAGGAAAGGAACAAGCAAGCAAGGTGTGTGCCATGGAGATGCTATGGGCACACTTCCACCAGTCAAAATAGTTCCGGTGCGTGCTTATTTTCATATGCTATATGTTATCCCTCGTACTTGACGGAAAGCTGACCGCCTCATGGGTACATACTAACAGCTAAAACATTCAAAACGAATAACAAAACGCAAAACATGTGTTCCACTTATGTTTAATTTCACCATTCATTTAAAAAAATGCAGAAAATATACATAAAAAATTTCTTTATACAAATAAATTACTTAACATTAACTAATAAAGATTTTAACAAATTCGATTAAGTATTTAATCTGTTTCTTCCTAGCCATGTGATGTAAGTCATCGTACAACTGCCTAAGTTGTAAGAGCAAGGGAGGTAATACATCCCTCCCGTCATGTATACTTAAATGTTACAAATATCTTTTGTTCAGTGTTTGAAGGAGGTAAAGTGTAAAGTATTACCGACTAACAGCACACATGCACACATACACGAAAATTGACAAGGGTTGCACTTCATTGGACTGTGAATGGAAGGGAAAGGGAATGAACCGCGTCCAGCGCTTGGTAGACCTCAGGATACTTCTCTCGGAAATAAAGTGAATACACGTATAATGTACTCGATGAGTGTCTTTTCCATTGGATTGATGAATTAATTCTGAGCAGGAGTGTTTTGGTTTGATTTAATTTGAATGTTCGGAGTTGTTCATTTCTTTTGGTGTTTTGTCACTAATCAAATGCAAGTGCCAATGGAGTTGATGAATCGCGTTATCTCATCAGTTTACGAAAATTCTCTAATTCGTATATGCTATTTGAGAGTCTGAAAGTAAGAATAGGACAGTTATGATGTCACTCTAAAACACGATTATTTCCAAATGTATACCTTCCAAAGGCGTTGAATAATGCAACTATCTCGGAGCGAGTTAGTCTAAATATCGGGTCCGAAGCGGTGTACTGGTTGTCCCAGAGGCCATGTTCGGTTGCGATTTCGAATTTTTCAGAATATAATACTTTAAGTGCCGTTCCCAGGCCTTGCGTCTGTAAGGAGATTTCAAAATATTTAGAAGATTCGTTAAAAAAATTGGAGTTCTTAGTTTACCTGAAGTTTTCCCCAAAGTCGGCATTTGTCACAACCAACACAGTCCATTATTCTGGAGATGTTGCGGAACTTCTCCTTATAGTCGTTCTTTAGTTTTATTCCTTCGTACTCGCCGGCGAAGAGTACGTGTTCATTGAAGTGCGACGGGAATGATCTAAAATATGCGATTGATTATCTGATGCATTTCAAAGTTTTTATCCGTACTCACTCAATCACGCTCAACAAATCCTGAATTGCCATTTTAACTTCGCTATCCTCTTCTTCGATCCCCGTGAAATACTCTTCTCGCCTGAGGTATGGTGCAGCTTTCGCAAGCGCCCGCAACTCGACCAAGTAGATGAAATACAAGTTCTTAAGCCAATGAGGGCCTTCGCCCAGAGTGCTTTCCGGGCTGAAACGTCTCTTGAACTCCTCCAAATTGTGACCCCACACCCCCTTGGGATCGATAAAGTCACTTGACTCTGACAGCAAATACTTTGCAGACAAGTGTATATTTATGCTTGTGTGCAGACCGGAGATAAGGCGGTAAAAGGCTTTCTGTTCCAGACAAACGTCTCGCAAATCCAGATGTGGGATGTACGCCGAGAGAGATTTTGTCTGATTGGTTGCCTCAAAGCAATTCTCTAGATATATACTCTTCCAGATTCGATGTGCCGAATCACCCTTGTAACCAGTATAGCGCTCGGGATTTAGCAGTAAATCTACATATTGAGCTCCATTTTGCATGTCGTCCAAAATACAGAAGTCCTCTTCGGCCTCATCGTGCACCGCCCACTTGGCGAACTCTTCGTGTACTTGGTCACTTATACTTGTGTCCAAAAAGCCCAATTCCGTGTTGAAATCATCTTCGGCACAGCCGAGCATTTGACCTTCTTTGCTGTACTGCAATGATAAGAAGTAAATGAAAGTCTGTGAATGTGAGAAGGAGACGCGGAGACTAAGGAAAGGCGAACGTGAAGAGTTGTGAAGAATGTGTTTCTGCTATTTGAACACGAACAAATACTTAGCGCAAGCAAAAGTCGTCGTCATAATGCTCGAAGTCAAAACGTATGACTCACAGAGTGGGCGTTAAAAGTCAGGGACAATGTCATCAAACCACAAACGCATAAAAAGCTTAAGCAACTGACGTGGCACTAAGGCAATTATGAAAAACAAAAATATATTTTTTAAACCAGTGCTAAGTGAATTAAGTATTTCCTTTAAACCGTGGCATTGGTCTAAGTACACATATCAGGCGGTTTTGAATTTCATCAAAAATAATGATATCCACAATCGGCGTCTTAATTGAACTAATTTGCAGAACGCAGGAGATCAGAGAGGATAAAAAATCTTCCAACGGCCACCATTAATTAAATTATTATTTTTTTTATCAACAGTCTCCATCAAAACTCGATAGTGGGACAAATATGTACACATACATGCATTAACTCAGAGTGTGGGAAGCACCAATGCTTACGCAATCTTAAGAACCGGTGGCTGGGTTTTTATTTGTTTTGACTCTTCACAAACGAAAGGTAGACGTGAGAGTTAACAGCTGCGACGATTATCTGTGATTAATCATTCATATTGATAACACTCGCAATTGGATCGTTTGTTTACGATAAAGCGCTAGACAATTGAATACCGCGTTTCAATTGGACACGTAAACGACTGTGGAATTGCCACATGCAACGGCAGGTTCTATTGAGGAGCAATCTTTGCTCGCAATAAACCGGTAATTGTGACACCGTTGTTTGTTTAATTGAAACAAGTCTTGAGTCAATATTTGCGGTTGTTTTAGATAAAATTGTTTGATATGTGTCGCTGGGTGTAGATACATTTATGAGACAAAAGAAATTCCCCAAATTTCGAGTGCGAAAGGGAGTCAAATTTATCAGTTATGTATTGAAATGAAAAATAAATTTGTTTTTTTGGTGTTTGCGCCATTCAAAGCATACGTTGTATGCATGGATGAGCATTGGAGGCTATCCATCCGCAATAAAATCACATCATTTTCAGTGACAGCACGCAAGGGACATCTCTGCCGAATCGATCCGCCGCCAGAGATATCAACTTTTCACTTGGTTTGTCCAAGTCTTACAAAGCAAGCTTTTGACTCGATGCAACCAAATCTTGCTGGGTCTGCGAAGTGGTCGTCAACCTGACGGAATTGCTTCGAAGACACGCTTAGATAGTGGGAACATTCGTACTACATGCAAGTCTGAAGAAGCATCGACTCAACGTTAAGTTTTAAGCGTACTGTACATCCTTTCCCGGCAACCTATGTATTTCTACAACTGTGAAAACAAGATCACATCTGTAGGCCTATAATTATGTAAAATCATACATGAGATAAATCATAACACTGCGCAGTATGACGTAGCGTACGATTTAGACAAACAAGACTAGGCACGTCGTTTTCTTGAATGAAATTCCGTTAACGTAGATTTTATCACGAACATCAAGACGGGTAAATATTTGTGTGCCCACAAAAGTGTGTGCCGTGTAATTTGTGATGGAACATTCACTTATAGTCAAGATATAGGAGAGACCCAACCTATGTGAATTTCCTCAGATGCAGCTCTTCACTTTGGTCTTTGAAATTCATGCTGTTGCTCTTGCAATTCTTTTCTTTAGCAACAAGAAATGAGAAACTCTTTCCATTCTTCTTTTTACAGAAATATCTGAATTTGTCGGACATATTTTTAGATCCCCTTCAGTGCCGTGTCTGGCATGGTTTGTATCATTCCATTTGTAAACCATCAAAGGGAACAGCCAGATAAGGGTCTCTTTCAACTTTGACACTCCCTGTTTGCTTTCCCATAATCTCCTCAACATACACTTCATATTCACACATCTTCGATGTATTGCCACATGCTAAGAGAGTTTGGAGTTCTTCATCATTTTCACGCAATATGTGTCAAGATCGGTAATTGCTCACGTAAATAAACCACAGTCAAAGCCCTGACTCGGTTTTAATTGCACGTTTAAATGCGAGTCAAAATTCAAGTACCACACTGATAATTTATTGTAGTGTACGCCTCCCCACACCACAATCACTCCCCACTGAGTGTTATCTTTCACCACGTTGTTTTCGCTGAATTAAAGGCAAATTAAAAAAAAAGCAATACGCGGGCACCTGTGTCTGAGTTCGACGATAAATTCGTGACAGTATGAACGTAGATTAGAAAATTGCCCATAGCCAAGCACATCACCCAACATCGTTTACTTCCCGTTCACTGCCGTAGAGTAATGGATTTTCTTCACTTTCAGTAGTACAGCAATTTACCTTGAACGATGGCGCCTCATCGCTGTGTTCCTTCAGTCCAACTGGAATGCTTTGCTCCTCACAATGCTCCACATGACAGAAGCGCATGGCACACTTACTGTCGTCCGGCCAAAACGGACAGTCCTGCTTCAAATTAACCTTATAGAAGCGGAAATAGTTCTTCACGAGTAGACTTTTGAGACGAGGGTAGATTTTCACATTGTTGAAATGATCCACTGTATCCACACTGCAGCTGCAGTCGTTGATCGAACCCTTCAGCTGTAAGCAGAACACAAAACACACTCATAATGCTGAAGTCTCTACACTTTCCCCACGGTTCACTTACCTCGCAGAAGCAGGTCTTGTCATCGTTGTTAATGTTTGAGAAGTAGCCTAACGTTGTGTAGACTAAAAACCCAAGCACATAAACAAACAAACAATTACGGAGCTGCCTTGACACTGACATTATGCCCGCAATGGGTCGTGGTTAGAGTTCAAAATAGATCTGATACGCCCCCCTTGGACAAAATTGTATTGATACCCAGAATTTAACACTACAAAAATATATGAGCTCCAAACCGACGGCCGTAAATTTGTAGAAATACAGATTGAATGCACATTGATTTTGTTAAAGAACACGAATAATTTTCGTAAAATGTTTAGAGATCAAAATTAATTGTAATTTAATAGTCCATCACACCGCGCGTCCAACACGACAAATCTCTGAATTTACACTTGAGAAGATCCTCCGGATAATTGTGAAATTGTAATGAACAGTAAATTCTTATAGATGACTTTCAACATCAGTAACCACACGAAAATTAATCCAAAAAGACGATAAAACCGAGTATAAAATAACGCTGGCGAAAGAAATATTCTGAGAGGGACACGTACTCTCTTCCGAATATTTAATGGACGTCGTAGTCGTCTTTTTTTTTTCTTTCCTCGTTTGTTTTGTGGGTGAAAGCTGTGAGGATGACAGCGACGAGAATTTATGTATATGAGTGAGTGCTGTCAAAAACATATGATTTCAGATATGGTTTCTGAACTTGATTAAAGTGTATATTGTGAATGAAAATGGAGTGTGTCTACGAAAAGCAGACTTCACAATAGAGAAATGTCTTACGATGCGACATGCCATCGCTAATTAATTAGTACATTTTTTATAATAATAATAATAATTGAGTGGCACTACAGCCCACAACGGACCAGGGCCTAGCTTCTGCAACAACTACTCGTGTTGTGCGTGCTACTGTTCTTCACGAGTAGAAGGCACCTACAGTTTTTTGCCGACTCCGAACGGCCAGATTTGAGAAGCTTTTCTAGACAATTGATACTCTTTGAGTGTTGTCAGCGACTCGAAAGAGGTGGTGCCGTGAAAAAATGCTAAGTGTCTCGTCCGGGAATTGAACCCAGACTTTCTGCGCGGCGTTCGACGCACTTACCACTACGCAACGGCGACAACAGTACTTTTTTTATTTCCTCTAAAAGGACCATTTCTCTTTATTTTAACAATTTTTTGATAATGTTATATTGAAAAAATATTGCTTGTCCAGTAAGTTTAAGAATAGATATGGTCCGTAGGAGTTACCTAGCCAAAACCGTTTCTCACTACCTAGACCCCATCTCATCTAGGTAGCAGATGCTAGCATAAGAAAGATCAATTGGAAATATATCAGTTCGAGTTTGAAGGATGAGTATTTCATAGACAAGTGGCCAAGAGGATCATGTTGTCGAACTCTTCAGCTGGCTGAGTGTTCTAACCTATTGCGAAACGTGTTCACTATATATTGTTGTGTATAAAACTTACTTTGTGTCATCTCTTCCTGGCGAAGAATCTTTTCTGATGACGTTGAGCATTCATTGTATTCATCACATTCCTCATTATTCATAGACCACGTCGCTCTGTTCCTACTGAAAATTGAAAATCATCTTCTTCAAGCCCAATTTGTTTTCTTGGATAGTGCGCCTAAACGTACACATAACTGATACATGATACCCCTCCAAGTATGCGATGCAGAAACAACTTCCTATAAGCCGTTACAGACTGAAATTGGCATGTATTATTGAGCTTTTCCATTTACCCGGACTTTTGAATAGTCGTTTCGTTTCGTTTGCATTCTCAATGCTAGTGCGGAATCGCTACAAATATATCGAAATCTTGATCGTGTGCATCTGAAAATTTAACGTAAGAGAGAGTTCTTATAAGACAGGCATACATTTCAACAGGCCGTTGGATTTTGGTTGAAAAATGATTCCTTACCAATCGGTGCTAAGTGTGAAATTTTTTGATAAAACCTCTGTTGTTTATCAGCGGAATCACCCGTAATGAATCTTTCCGGAAATGGTTTCATTTCTTTCCGCTTCAGCAGCTATAAGCTGATTGTTATTTGGTCGATTAAACTTCCTCATGTTGCGACAATCAAACATCGGGATTCTTTAAGTAGCCTGCTCGTTCTTGGTGCTTCCAAACTGTCATATGGTTGATGTTTGGGTACTCCGCTATCTCGAGACACCTCCCTTGTAGGTCCTGCTTCGTCAGGTGCATGGAGTTTTCCACTCAAATTTCCAGAACTCAATCGAAAAAACCACCAGGAGTGATTCCTGCATTTTCACACACTATTCATCGTCATCTGCAAAGTCTTCTTTCTTTTTTTCTCTTTTTAAATGCAAAAACTTATCACATAGTGTTTTTCTTTTTTAATTTTATTCTTCTTCTTCTTCTTATGGCGCTACAGTCCGGGGTGGACCTGGGCCTCAACCAACATGCCTCTCCAGCCAGCACGATCTTTCGCCAGCTGCCGCCAGTTGCGCACTCCAAGGAGGTTGAGGTCCTTCTCCACTTGTGTGCATTTTGTATACATTTTCAAATAATACAGCTGTGTTCTGTCTACATATATCTATACTACCGTATCCAAAGGTGCTTTCTCTCATCATTATTAAAGGTGAGCACATCAATGTAAGCAACGTCCTTGAAAACGGTGATAGCTGTCAAAGTTCATCGCCGTCTTTTGCCTTGTTCTTCGCTGGTCTTTTACTTTATCGCTATTTTTATATTTTTTACTAAATTCTATCCCTATTCCCAAAAATCAGAGAACCAGTAAGCTCAGGCGCCGAACCTTTATGAGGCTTTGAAAGGTATGTAAGCAGGTAAAATCAAGCTAAATTAAATCGAGCTCGGTTGAAGCACAGAACTGTAGTAAAGGACTTTTGTCTGATTCACAGTCACTGCACCTTTTCTAGCATACAGAGCTTACGACAATGTAATCATGCCTGATGCACAATGATGGCAAAATAGATGGAGACCGGTCCCTCCGAGTGGTCATGTTAAACTCCTCTTTCGATTTGGTTTTTACTTTTCACGTCGCTACGTACTGCTCATGCAATACGTTGTGTGCAAGTGTACTGTCTATGCTCAGTAGCAAGAGTCAACCCTAATTCAGTTAGCAAGGAAAGCGAAGGCTTCCCCGTATCCCCTATCCTATCCTCAAACGTATTTTAGAAACCTTATCCAACTAGTTTCAAACATTTTGTCTTCATTTTAACAATTTAACTCTGGGCAAAAAAGAAAACTTCTCAGCCCTTCTTTGCACGGCTGCTGCAACGTATCCGCCTGCTGTCGTGACCTGCCATGTCATATCAGCTATCACTAGATTAAAGCTGTGCTGTCAAGTGCCAGCACTACGAAGCTTAAATTTCACGGAACCAACAATGCATCATAGTGTCCAATCAAGTTTCACTCGAGTTGATGGCGAGTGACTTAAAAAATTGATGATTTTCCAACATTGCTGATAAGGTGCAGATATGTGATATGTTAAAGAAAGAGACCCCATCAAAACTAAACAGTACTAATAGTAACAGGTACTGATCTCCGTATTTATGTCCGGTTCCAGTCGTTTCTGCAAAGTTATACGATAAAATTGGCGCCAAGGCGGATATTGATGACACCATATTCCTCTTTCAGCGTGAAATTGGTTTCAGAAACCGCTGAATATCTGTACCCGTTACCTGTCATCGTGTTTTATTGACATACAATTTCAGCCTCTCGTTTCGACCTTGTACAGGAACAAAGTGCATCTCAAATGCCGAGTGCTGCAGGCCTTCAAACTGGTGAATGACTTACTTCCTGCAACACTCTCATCCGTGCCCTCAATGAGCTGCACACTTTCCAGAACCGAATGTTCGCATTAAAACGCAATTAGACACCTAATCGTAAACAAACATACAGCACGAGAACTTTGGTCGGTGTCCTCCGATTCCACATTCAGTTCAGAATTCGCGCATATCTGACACTGGGCGCAGTCAGCGTCAACAGCACAAAGTCCAATGCTAATGCAATCGCTCACAGGTTCTCAGGTAAGCGCACACTTCAGTGTCCACACCGAGTCACATATCTAAATGCGGACGTGTATGCGTGCGACTCTTGCCGCCATGTCAGAGCCAGTGTTCACTTCTGCTCGCCTACCTGATGGTGATTCTACCACTCATCATCATCTGCGCTTTCTTCTTTCCACTTACCCACACCAACACACACACATACTGGCGCGCACCCACTCCTCACCGCAAGAGAGATGGCGTGTTCATTTGATTTGGTCATCGTCGTCGTTGGTCGTCGCACAGTTGTTCTTTTTGTTCTTGCATCTTCCACTTGTTGCTCCTCATGCCACGACGAAAAGAAGCAGCAGAAGATACCTTCCTCAGATATCGCCTGTCCAACGAGGCCTCAGTACGTCTTGAACTTTCGAGTTGTTCGCAAACTTCTCGTCTCAAACTCGCGGACTAAGGACTTGTGTGTTGTTTTTTTTTATTCTTACTTAGTTTTTTGTTTTTTTTTTTTTGGCAGCAGTGATAGTCACTCGCTTTCTGTGATTTAACGTCTTACAGATACAAACTGTCTAATTAGTTGTTGGTGTAGTGAGGAAGTATCTAGCCTTTGTATCTGTTTCACGGTTTCACGGAGAATCAAAGAAGAATTTACCGTTAGAGAGTAACCAAGTGCCGTACATTCATATGTGTGTATCTTTAACTTAACATTCGCGCATGCAGACAGATACGTATACTAGATACTAAGTACGTTGTGCGACGTGTTAAAATCCGTGCGAGTGCGGGTGGAATTTAAAGAACTTCATTGCGTTACTGCTTTAACTGCCGTTATTGTTGTTGTTGTAGCTGTTATTGTGATATATTTAGTGGAATCCAAATAAAGAGTATGTTCCCGTTTTCCTTTAGCTGACATCCGTTCGCGTATGCATATGTGACACACTTTTCCGGAAGAAACACTTGGGATTCGGCAGATATTCTGAATGTGCACGCATGCGCCCCTGGGGCGATTAAAGAAAGTAATCCAAAGAGTAAAACGTCTTTTCTTCCTCTCTCCCATTCTTCAATTTCAATTTTTCGGGTAAATAAAGAGGAGCACCAACAGGTATCAATTATCTAATTGAGAGAGTGTCTGTGGTGAAACGAATCGTTTTCCATCGATCATGCGCATGGAAAACGAAACGCACAGAATACAAAAAAAAAAAACCGAAGTATTTGAAAATGAATCTGTGAAGTGGCTGAAGAATTTTTGAAGAATAACACACGCATGGAGTATAGCATAATGAGAGGAACTTTCGCTGAAATATCTTTGCATTCTTCAAGTGTATGGATAGATAGTTATTGCCTTCGATTATTTATTTTTCTGAATGGTATTTTCGCCTTGTGATAATGGCTGTTGATTTGTGTATCTGCACGATTTAGAAAACTCTCAGTTTGCTTTCGTTTGACATCTGAAGTATGACAGAATGGTGTGGTACCGCATTGCACATCACCGAAAGGGGGCGTAAGTGACCTACAAATAGACGGGGCTCGGTGGTTAGTCAGCTCGCATCACATCCAGTCGATAAATGAAATCATGAAGATCGTGATCGTGAGCGATCAGGATTTAGGATTTCTTTTCGCACATGCAGTGGTATAGGCAGCTGGGATGGGAAGGGAGGGTCATGAAAAGTCTAGAAAAATCTTTATTTCTCCTCACAAGAAAGTAGTTGTGTTGCACCGAGTGACTAGTGCACTGTTATTCTTTTAATTTTATTTTATTATGAGTTGTGTGTGTCAACAAGCGACATTGGCTGTTTCCTCTTGACGTGTCAAATTAACCGTGAGCAAATTCTACTTCGTCAGATATTTTTCACATTCTCTAGCGGATGCGATTTGCTAATATATACATATAATAATATATATATAAATATAAGTAAACATTTTAGAACCAATACTAGCCAAGTGTTGATAAAAACCAAATATCATCAGTCCAGAGAGTTCCATTCGCATTTTTAGGATATTATTTATTTAGTACGGTAAAAGTCTACTATCCCCAGTCCCAAAATCTACCAACCGAGAATTATTCTTTCAAGACAAGGTCTAATACCGCATATATAATATTTCGAAGCAGAAGGACATGGCACCCATGATGCACCTTGCTAGATGACTTGCGCCGGCTGAAAAATATATGTCCAGGTGATTTTCTAACATCTTAAGCGGCTCCCACTGCTTCGGCCTGTAAGCTCTCATAAATTGTCACCCTATTCCTGACGTGGCAATCGCAATGGTCCTCATAGGACTAGGTGCATAACTTAGTCCATGAATATCCCATCCACGCTTACATGTTTCCCACCCTCGACAAAATTATTGATGGCTTCCTGAGATGCCACCCAGTCTGGTATCGAAACAGTTTATAAAAAACAAATTGCAAGACATTCCTCATTGTCGAAGGTAACACTCCTCATGTGACCCAATAGGGAGAGTGAAAGACCGATAGAAGGTCGGGAGAATATCGGCCAAGATTTGTCGTGAAGGATTATGGGTTGGCTTTGTCGATGGAGTCATGCGGTGCCTCTTCGCTGTGTACAGTTGTTGCCGTGGCATTCCTTATTAGTATTTGCTCCTTCCCCAGGCCCTCCAAGACCTATTAGGTAGGTAGACAATAGTCATGGACCCAAACTCCACGTGTGAAGATAATGCTGTTAAATCACTCGTACAGAATGCCCAATGTTCCACTTGGCAGTCGATTTTTTAGTTCCATTCGGGAGAATATTTCGTCCAAATTGCGAAATCAAAATTGTAGATGTTGCAACCATGTTTAGAAAATGTTGTCAAACTAGTAATAGACATCTGTTGTCTCTCTTAGAGGAAAGCAAGTTGCTTGCAGGGTGGGCACCAAATACATACTTAAAAAAATATTTATCCACGGTTTGCTAGGTAGACCATATTTAAAAAATCGCCCATCATCTAGGATTCACATTATAAAAAACAAAAGTTCAGACTCTAAAGAGTTCAAAGAATATACGAATGTCTTAGTCCCTTTAAGAAAAATAACAATTGGCTTGCAAATCTTAAGTTTTCGGGTATCAGGTAACGTCAGCCGTGTTTATCTGAGACATTATTTACTATTATTTAAGACAACTTAGACTAATTGCGTGGATCCACCCATGGTGGCAAAGAACACACTCACAGGTGCATAAGCAAAATGCATCGAAATTGATTTTAGCTTGCAGCGGTTTGAGCTCAAAAATATTGTTCATTGATCTTTAGTTATGCAGCAAACATCTGCTGTGCAAAGCATTACTGAGAATTACACTAAAGTGCGGTAGTGTTCTGTTGGCTCTGTTAACTGTCAAAAAAATCGAATGCATTGATTTCATCAGCGAGCACTTAAGAAACTCGACAACTATTCAAATGTTAAAAAAGAAAATGTTCAGCCACCAAGCTTTTCCTCATTGTGTTTAACTACACACTAACATCGAATAATGTGTTTGGCTTTATTGCACTAAAATCAATTCGGATATCTGCAAATTTTCGATCTTCAAAGTAAGCTAACTGCAAAGTCTATACGCCATTCCAATGAAAATATGCCGAGCAAATTAGATTTTTATCTACATTTCAAAAACTAATTGCGATTTCACGCAAATTTTAACCCATTACCTATGCCATCACGGCAATAAAAGCCATCCATACGAAACAGTTCAAGTTATGCATATCTGAAGTAATCGTCAATCGAATACCAAAAGACTAGTCATCCCAAAACTGTCAAGTTCGCTCCCCTCGCCACACGACTAGTCACAGAGTTCAACGAACCCATCGCCGACCCACTAACCCGAAGAATAAACAACAGATACGAACACACAAGAGTACGCCCCTGCAATTTCGCTCAACCATTTCGAACGTTTCGAGCACACATCCAAATGTGTCTTCTTCAGCAGCACTTCAACAAAGAGACGACCTCTTGAAATTAGGACGTCACTGTGTCGGAATCTTCTACTCATTCCATGGCAGATTGCCATGTGTGTACTTCAATGAAATGGCACCGCCATGTCACGGGATAAAGATTGGAGTACTAATTAGACTCTGTCGTATACAGACATCTGTCATTTGCTACTGCCAAGCCTAGCCAGCAACTTGTTGCATTCATTGGTCGTCGCCGCCGTCGCAAGCGAGGTGAGGACACAGACGCAGGTAACACAACCTGGAAAAGAGTCAGGCAGAGCCATTCGAATTCCAAAACAAAACACAGAACCAAGTTGGGAACGCGTAACCTAGATACATACTTATACATCGCTTAGAACGAAAATGAGGAGTTTCTTTCACAATTTCGGTGACGGCTTCGCGGTGGCGGTTGCGGTGAGGTTTTAGCAAATGGGTTGGAAGACAGTGTGCCAACTCTCCCAACACACGCTCATAGACATGGAATTTCTGGTTTTGGTCTGGTTCTACAACTGTGCGTCTCAAGTGAAACGGAAGACGACCAAACCGCGATTTGTATCGTGGTACTGTTGATCGGGTTGCTGTCACCAGTGCGGCACGGTTATGGGAGGAGAACCTGAAATGCGCGGAACCAATGCTCATATGTGGGAATGGTAGCGTGCAACAGTTACACGAGTCTCAGTCGGATGTGCTGTGTTATGTATGCTGGACGTTATGTCACTTACCACTACCACTGTCGGCTGTACCGTTAGTTGGAAAAAGAACCACAAAATACCAGTTTGATGTGCGACTAAACTGCTGGGAATACACATCCGACCAAAAGACAGTGACTGTTAATTCCTTGGTTGGACGGATGCTGATTTTCATGGCTATCTAGTATCGGAAAGAGCTCAGGGAGGCGTAGACGTGCGATGTCGTAATCAGGTTTTCGGGCGCATAGATGTACCTGGCTCTAAGAAAATATCTTTTGCTGTGAAATCTGAAAGTGTTCGATTCTATTTGATGGTGAATTGCTTTTATTTTTGATTTCTTTCATACGTTTGCAAACATGCGAGGGAATCGTTTGATGTTTGATTTTAAGCTATATTTTTTTCATTGCGTCGTCTGGAGTCCCAAGGAACATGATGAATGACGACGGAAAATAGAGAAACAGATAGAAAGATTATTTCTCACTAGTTGGCACCTGTCAACATGCAAGACGGACATGGTCACAAGAGAGTATACGAAAAACCACTCTCAGCCTGAGCGGAAGCAAATTAAGTAAACTAGCAGGAGTCTTTACGGGACATTCTGCAATGTGTGAACCATCTACAAGACTAGGTTAACGTATAACGACTATTGCGCAGATGTAAAGTTCAAAAGAGGTGGAGGAAAAACCCACCCACCTCCTCTGCGGTTGTCTTTATAAGAAAAGAAGCTAACTCTGGCTTGTGTTTTCACTTGATGCAATCACTCAGAGGAATTCGCACGATCGAATTACTCAAAATAATATATGTATTAGATATCGAGAAAACATAAAATTTTATCCATACATCAAAATAGTTCGGTGAATAGCTGCTCAGTAGCAGCGCAAAGCACCTTCTGGCTCTAAGTGAATACACCGGATATAAGGGAAGCTACCATACCTACCAGCCTGCCTAGAGGGATCCCGAACCGTGAATAATTTTCGTTGCATCTCCATTGGGGTGTCATTCATAGAGTTGATATTAGTTCGAAGGTGGTAAAATCACAATCATGTATATCTTATTTGTGCTCGAATTGAGGTTCATAACTCCTACGTTTTCTGAAGGTCGGTGAAATAAGAAAGTACGAAAGGTGGTGATGAACTCCTCGTTTGACTCAATTTACTACCTGGCTTGTCAATGTTTCAACTGTGAAGTCCTAGCAAGTGGATACGGAAGCAGTTGGTGCGGTTGCTTGCGTATATTGGAAAGACAACAGTTTGTAATCTAATTCAAGCAATTTGCCCGCGGCTACAGTGGATCTGATTTGTTTTTATGATGGAAGAGTACATTTTT
Source organism: Eristalinus sepulchralis (assembly GCA_944738645.1). Taxonomy (NCBI): domain Eukaryota; kingdom Metazoa; phylum Arthropoda; class Insecta; order Diptera; family Syrphidae; genus Eristalinus; species Eristalinus sepulchralis. The sequence goes on along the minus strand of OX122885.1, from coordinate 28,639,290 downwards.
CTTCCCAAAATAATGCTACGTTTTTAACAATTCGCCGTTGAAATGAACCTATAATTCGGCATTGCAAAGCCTTTTAACTATTATGCTCTTCTTCAGGTAGTTGATTTCACAGACACCTTAAAGATAATGTCTTTTTTCCAGTGGAAGGCTGCTGTTATACCCACCGAGGCGTCTACTGTCTCAGCTTTCTCGGGCACCTTCGATTGGTAATCAGCTAATACGAAATCCTAGGCTTTTGTTGGGATATTAAGATTTTTGAAAGTTGCCATTGAAGAAGAAGAGTCAACGTACACAGCATACAGATGCTCCCGATTTCACTTCCAAAAACAAGAATCACTGACCAATAAAACTTTTTCTAGATTTTCTAAGATCTGAGGACACCCCCAGTTCCGATTCAGTCGAAATTTTCAAAGGAATCGTCTACCAGCGAAACTAAGTGCTAAGTGCGGACCGCCCATATACAGCAGACTCTTTTATTCGTCTAGGCAACGCTTCTTGTTCCAATGACAGGAGTTTCTAAAAGAAATGAACGTGAAGTCTTAAGATGTTTTCATCGTTCCGAGTATGGAACGTTCAATCTGGGGTAGATTGACGGAGCTAATATACTTTTCTTAAAACAAATAAAAGGAATTTGTCAATCCTAAGCCGTACAAGGGGACTGACATAAAAAGCTTGAAATATGTATTATTTTACAACGAATTCCATCTTATTCGATTAAGTTTGATTTATTCGATTAATCCGCGTATTTACTTTTTGAAAAAAAAAAATAAATAGGGCTTTGGTGGCAAGTGGCACTGATGTTGGTAACAATAACTAGACATCACAACATAAACAAACATGCAAGCAGACAGTTATCCTTAATGATTATTGTAGGAGCCAAATGAATGACAAAAAAAAAACTGTCATCCACCCTCTAGGTGCTGGTACTCGCAATACGAAAACATCTGGGCATAAACCTCTTTGATAGCTTGAGTGACTTAAAAGACAATTCAACATTCTGAACAGTTTCAATTGAATCACCCTATAACAGCAAAGACTTATACATTTAGAGTCAGTGCCTAATTAAGACACGTAGACTATCATAATTATCCATGACTCTTGAGACGGGACAGCACGTCGCAAATTTTTAAAGCACACATGCATTCGAGTTGTCTTTTTAAATACAAATCAATGGTTCTATATTATTTCTGGAGGAAATTTGTTTTAGGCTGATGCCAGTAAACAAGCAGACATGTATTTTTTTATGAGACATGGCTTATTTTGAATTTATATATGCATTTAAAACTAATTTTAATATTTTTAAAAGCACTCAATGTAGATAAATTGAATGACACAATAGACCACAATGCATCAGAACCTTGCTTCTTCAGCTTCTGCAGTTGTCATTACAAGAAAAGTATTAGAGCTTTAATAAGTCTGAAATTGGGTAGTATAGGCCACCATTACATATCCAGAAATTCGCGAAGAACTCAGCCAAAATCGATAAGTTAACTGTCTGTTTCTTAACCTTGTGGCCTTTCTTGCTATCGCACCATTGTATACATGAACATGAACGTATTAAGATAAGTGAAAGTGCAAACAAAAATGCAAAGAAATTTAAGCAAATAATTAAAAATAAGAATTCGCTTAATCAAACCGATCGAATCGCTTAATCAATCGTCTGACAAAAAGGGCAAGAAGCATAAGGAAAGTATTTTAACTAACCACATTCATACATGTCCCTTTAAAAAGATCGTGCACTTAAGAGAGATATTTCCATACAGTTGAGAGTTCACTGTAACTTGTGAATTTGTTTCTTTCCCTAAATATAGATAACTCTTGCAAGTAATGTATGTAAGTTTCCACCATATTGAATAACTTCCTTATAACAGCTGAATGTTTGATGTAGCTATATGGCTTTTATCTATCTCTTAGGATACACAAATTTAGACCCAAATGTTAACGAATGAAGTGAGAATCAGACAATACTGAAAGTACATACATTATGTATAATGCGATACGTTCTGACATATGTCACAGCAACTTGTACCCTAATCAGAAACTTCTTATTTGCAGGAGTCTTTTATATATGTAGGTCAATTTTAAGATAGAAATTTTGAATCTCTTCTTTTAACAAACTCCTGCTTACATTCAGTGTAAAAGAAGGCAATTCTTCGTTGACAGTGACCAACTAGAAAACTGCAGTCATTGAGAATCTTTTTAAAATGCCACCCTTTATAAACAATTACGTCTATAGGAAACAAAAACATACACCGACAGACCTTCCACACCCCAATTCATTGAAATCCACTTCAAACAGTAACTCGGTCAACTAGTGAATTTCTCACGATGAAGATATCTTCTGAGAATTCCGACACTCATCAAGCCACATAACGGTAACCCACTTATGAAGCTCACCAAAAAGGATATTAATTATGAAATTCCAATGCTCTGCGCCGCTCTCGACTCTCGGCCTCTCGAGAACCATTGAGAATTGCGAAACCCACTCCAATTGATAGACACGCAAATCAGGTTTGAAAATATTGCGTACGATGTGCTTGCCAGTGTTGACGACACACGCTGTACGAACCGGTTCAAGAAATAACGGTAATTTTGAACGTAATTTCGAACAACAAGGTCGGCGAACTTAAGCCCAGATAAAGCGTCAAGCAAAACAAAGAAGAAAAAACGAATGCGTAAATTCATAATCACATCAATTTGTAGCACCTAGAGCGGACGCGCATTGGGCATCGATCACGCACGTGCATTGGTTTGACCACGTCACGTGAGTAAGAGCTCTTTTGAGTTCCGTCAAAGGAAGGGAAAATTTGTTCACAAAGTGAAACCAGACGCAAGCACTTCATCCAAAAGATGCTTATCTGCTTAACTTACTTTCTTCGGAGTGCGTCTTTTATGCCTCAACTCAACTCGCTATCTCACGTCACCGACCTTGACACTTTGTGTGTGGCAAGCGGCATACATCTTCTTCGGCGACAGCGGCGTGTATGTGTGAAGGTATTTGTGTGGGCAACACACCTGCAAGTGCAAATGGAATGCGGCCCAGGAAAGAAATTTAATTTTCGGCCCCGGAAAAGTGAAGTCACATTGTACATGCGTCGGACGTCAATTAATCGAAAGTTTTTCGCCTCTTTCCCCTCTTGTGGTATTTCCAATCAAGAGATACTAATTTAATTTCATTTCATTTTAATTTGGTCTTTTTTGTTGTTGTTTTTGTTTGAAGATCGGTTACCTGAATGCATCCATTGGTGGCGGATATTTTTGACTCGGAGACAGTGCCACACGGAAGGGCATAGTGTGTAAAGTGAAATGAAGTGCTGAGTGCGAAAATTGAAAGAGAGAGCGTTTCAGTGAACCGAGAAATAAGCCAACAGACGCGAGGCGTGGTAACGGCAACTAACAACTCTATAGACGGCTGACCAGAGCCGAGGCATAAGAAAAAACCGATTCAACGGAAGAGGAAGGAAAAGAAAAAAAGATGAATGAACTGGCAACGGTTAGCATAATCGTGCTATGTCTACTCACCGCGCAGCCGACACTGGTAAGATGTGAGGAAGACTCATTGGCCGGCAGCTTTCTTTCGGGTAAGTAAGCGAATTTGGGTTAAACGGTGGTGACAGGTATCGGTGTATTTTTGACGAACATCCAATTTAAGTCGATGACACATATGTACCCATGCATGTTGTGCTTAAAATGCCTGTTGATTCATCAGTTGTGGAAGTGAAAAAATTCTTCTTTGTCTGTGAATCTGGGCCAAAGAAGGAATTGCGACTTATTTAACGCCGTAGTCCTGAAAAGATTGAACCGTTTTTTAAATTCTCTGTTTTTGGAGATTGGGGGAACATTTTGAACAGAAGCTTAGTGGCAGTGTAGCCCATCTCCACTTCTAGGTGCTATCTTGAAGTTAATGAAACAATCAATCCAAATATATCCCTATATAAAAAAACAACATTCTTTCCTCGCAGGTCTCCTGGACACCATTACCAGCACAGTCGATACAAAGGATTGTCCTGGTGTTTGCGTTCACACATTGGCAACACTTATTTGCTATGAGGTCCTAGACAACGTACCATGTCCATCGCCAAGTATGAAATGTTGCATAGAGAGCGCGGCAGGAAAAAATGTGAGTCTGGCACACAAAAGCCATTCAACTACTCCAAGGACAACTACAACGACCACTGTTCCGACAACGGTTTCAACAACGACAACTATAGCGACAACCACAGCGGCAACAACAACCGCCACCCCAACTACGACCACACCCAAGCCAAAGCCAACACAGAAACGGGTTCAAACGACAACAACCACAACGAAGAAACCCGCCTCCACAAAGAAACCAGCTAAGGCTGATGAAAAAGCTGAAGCTGACCCCTCAAGTATGTCAAGCCATCAGCGAACGCCTTTTATCCTCGATTATTTAATTTCTTAATTTCTTCTCAGAGGACAGCTGTCATGGTGTGTGCGTTGCAGATAGAATCGCAGAGTACTGCGAAGCCTACTTAAACACAGCAGGTCTTTGTAAAGCGGGCACGAAGTGTTGCGTTTCTTTGGACGAGTTTCCCAATGGAAAGCTTCCGAAGGATATTTACATCCCAGCAAGTATGACAGCACTCTCCTCTTCAACTCAGATCCACCTTTAATGAAATAAATTAATTTCCAGAGCACCAGGTTGGCAACAATAAGCTCAACAAGACGACAGCAGCTGCAAAGCCTAGCCAAGCACCCAAACCACTATCGACAACTACGTCTACATCGACGACATCCACCTCGACAAGCATATCAGTGACGAAGGCTACCACAACAACCACCCCGGAACCGGCACGAGTCAAAACCAATCCTCCCTCGAAGCCCCAAAAATCTGCTCTGAAAAAAGTCCCTCAATCAACCACAAGCACAGAGTCTCCCGAAGAGGATGAAACGGCAGACGACGACGAAGAAGAGTCCGAAAATGGCGGCAAGAAAGCTTGCGATGGCGAATGCACGAGTGGACTTTTCGCTCTATTCTGCGATGAGATTGACTCAGAAGCGTACTGCCCCGGAGAAGGTAGCTGCTGCGTAACTGGATCCAACTCAGAGGCGCCAGCCACAAAAATCACTTCGACGACTCCAAGTCACAAGCACCCTGCTCCAGCTCCAAAGATTCCACCGAAATCCCCACCAAAGCCTCCTCCAAAGACGCCACTGAAAACCGCAGGTCCTCCTCAGCATACACAACAACCTTCACTGCAATCCGCTGTGTCCGATATGCTATTCTCTCAGATTCTGAATTTAGCAGAGAACACACTAACCGGTGGGGGCAGTGGAGGAAGCAACTCCCAGCCCCGACCACCACCACCCCCGCAGCAGCAACAGCAGTACCAACAACAGCACCACAACCAGATCCCAAGTTGTCCAGGCTTCTGCATGCTGAACATCATGGAGGCCTTTTGCGAGCGGCCATCCGTTTTGATTCCTCAAACCACTACCTGCAAGAAGGGATCAATTTGTTGTGATAACACAAGGTAATTGCATCACACAACCCACTCCAATACACTTAACAACAAATTCTCTTTCAGAGCCGGACCGTCGAAGCAACGTCCAGGTGGCCCACCACCACAAGGCCCACCACCGACTCATCCACCAACAGCGCCTCCCTATGTAGTCCCCATTACCCCCAGTCCAGATCCGCGAGAGGAGTGCCCGGGATCATGTATCGTTAGCCTGCTCAGCTTCACCTGCTTTAGTGAGTGTCTTCGGACAACAAACTGTTGATTCTACTAACCCATCCATCTTCACGTACAGAAAACGCCGAAATGACCAATCTCTTCAAGTGCAAGCGCTCCGGCCAGATGTGCTGTGCGCCAAAGAGCAAAATCCTTGAAAAACAGGAGTTCATGTCTCGCAACGACACCTACGTCCACTATCCACAACCACCGCCGCCGCACGCATACCCACCCCAAGTTCAGCCCGGAGTCCAGTACCAGACGTACTTACCAGCCGGCGCGGCACCGCCACCTCCACAGATGGTCCCGTACCAGACTCCCATTCCACAGCTCTATCCAATGGCCCCACAATACGGACCCATCCCCGCACCGCCAATGCCAGGTAACCCGAATTTTCGGCCATCTGTAGTGTGAAGGCTCAACCCCATCTCTTACAGTTCCCCAGCCACCACCACCAACAACAACAACTACCACAACGACCACCACCACGACAACACCCCGCCCACCAGTCTATTCGAAGTATGTATGTGGCGTAAAGGGCACACGCCGAACAGGACGTGGCCTCCGCCTGAATGCGGTCGATTACCGTCGCGAGAAATACGGCCGTGCCCGTCGCCAGCTACAGCAGCAGCTCCGTCATCCGGTATACATTGCGAAGGAATCCAGCCCAACTCAGAACGGCATCACAAAGAGCACAGAACGCCTTATCCTCGGGTCGACACTCATTCCCATTCAGATCAACAATGACAAACTCGGCGACTTGGTCTACGGCGAATTCATCGAAAACAACCTCATCAGGCAGTCGGCTGAGAGTGGCAAGGCGATTGTCCAGCAGGCGCCGGTCTACCAGAACTTCACCATGCGCCGACGTGGACGCGTTGTTGGCGGCGAGGACGGTGACAACGGCGAGTGGTGCTGGCAGGTGGCGCTGATCAATTCGCTGAATCAGTACCTGTGCGGTGCCGCTTTGATCGGTACTCAGTGGGTACTCACTGCCGCGCATTGCGTTACCAAGTAAGCGTCTTAAACTTTACTCAAGCGACAAAACCCACCATATTCTGACTTTTAGCATTGTTCGTTCCGGCGATGCCATCTATGTTCGGGTTGGTGACTACGATCTGACGAGGAAGTATGGCAGTCCCGGCGCTCAGACTCTACGAGTTGCAACAACCTACATACATCACAACCACAACAGTCAGACCCTGGACAACGACATTGCGCTGCTGAAGCTGCACGGCCAAGCCGAGCTTCGCGATGGAGTCTGCCTGGTAAGATGCGCCCTCTTCCCATTCAGATGAGTTCCCTCTCTCAATAAGACTCTTATAGGTCTGCCTGCCCGCGAGAGGTGTAAACCATGCGGCCGGCAAGCGCTGTACTGTCACAGGCTACGGATACATGGGCGAAGGTGAGTTCAAAATTGCTACGGCCGAAGTGTGTGAATATGCAAAGTGCAACCTCTCTTCTAGCCGGCCCGATCCCTCTGAGGGTGCGTGAGGCTGAGATACCAATTGTCAGTGACACCGAGTGCATTCGCAAGGTGAACGCAGTGACAGAGAAGATCTTCATCCTGCCAGCGTCCAGCTTCTGTGCGGGTGGCGAAGAAGGAAACGACGCCTGTCAGGTAAGTCGGTCGTTACGCGCACATCGCGCAGACTTAGTGAAACAATTCTACTTGTTCCAGGGTGACGGAGGTGGTCCACTGGTGTGTCAAGATGATGGATTCTACGAATTGGCGGGTCTTGTGTCATGGGGCTTCGGCTGCGGCCGACAGGATGTGCCCGGCGTCTACGTAAAGGTGTCATCGTTCATCGGATGGATAAATCAAATCATTAGCGTTAACAATTTATAGTTCTAAGCGGTCACCGAATTCACTTTTCAATTACACGAACTGAAGCACACAAATTAAGGACCTAGGGAGCGGAGCTGAAATCTTAGATTAGTATTAGTTAACTTATTGCATACCAGTGTATCAAGTGTCTTTCTTTGGAAGAACCGTATTTTGACCTCTTTAAAGGTTTCCGATGTCAATTTTTTTCCATACAGAACCCGACAGGAATTTTGTTATTTTCAAAGCACTTACTGGCACCTTTGCGCCGTGGCGCAGAGGCGAGCTTAGAGGTATTTTGACGGTACTCGACTTGAGAGTGCTGTAATTGAATGAAATGTATATAAATAAAAACGAAAGTACTTTTGAAAAATGATTATTAATAGTTTTTATGTGTTCCTAGAGAATGTGAGTTTTTTCCTAGGGAATGTGGAATTTGTGTGAGTTTGTCGATGTCAGTGAAGTGTCCTTGAGTTTGTATAAAGTGTCAATCTGAAATCCTGCAACACACGCATGTTCTGATTTTTACGATTTTTAGATCTAACTTGTTCCCAACTTGTCAGTCGTATCCATTGTAGAGATGTAACGGAAGAGAAGTTTAATATAGATCAGTAGAAAGCATGTGGTATGTTATGTGCTATAAGAGGTAGTATACTAGAGACCATTCTATTGAGAATGGGTGGGAACGCTCACAGGTGAATTGTTTTTATTAAAAGGCTAAACCCATACAATCCGTATCTGTTGTAATCCGTAAACAAAATCCATTAAGATGACCTATGAAAAAGTGTAACTTATAGAATACGTTGACTACGCGATTTTATCTTTAATTGACTTCATGTTATTTTAATAATACTATAATGTTCAAATTTTTTAAACATTTTTTTACAGGCCGCGAAAAATTCCAAGAAGTTGTATTTTTAAGAGAGAAGTCACTTTGAGGTCGTCAATTTCAGTTACCGTCCACATTGCATTCCACATATGAACTACTATTCCTGTTTTACTCGTTCTTATTCGTTTCTAAAAGCTGAGGTGGTTATTTTTGATAGAACGGAAACAATGGATACGTACTGCCTTTAGAAATTCTCAAACTCAATTTGGTATTCTTTCCCTCATGTTGAAGTTGAAGTCAACATTCTTGCATCCATCTCAAGCTCTCTCGAACACTTCTCTCTATTCGTAAAATCTAAAAAAACTGCACTACTTCTTCTTCTTATAACTATATTTTACTATTTGAAGGTATTTTTTCACTTTGAAACTACTGTTAAGTTATTGGTACCAGTTATTGATATCACATGAGAAATGATCATAAAAAAGTAGTGACACAGATGAGCGGCTCTGTCAACCTCAGTTCTCGCCCGTCATCGGTATAAACAACACTGCACTGAAAATACATTCTCTCTATTGGATTCCATACTAGTCTAATAGGATTTCAATTACATTTTTGTGTCATGAGAGAAAAGTATTATGCGAGATATCTAAAGGAAATGAGTGTATATTATCCGGTTGATACAATAGCTCTGAGTTTATTGTAACAAAGTATGTCCCAATTGTCGAATCTGGCAATATTGAATACAAAACGTATCTGAAAATAGAAACAACTTCCAATAGTAGAGAAGTTTGGTTGAGAATTAAGTTTTTGTCAGCTCATCTTACAGGGACTTTCTTCGCTGAACTCTGTCTCTTCCTCTCTTCAATAGAGATTCAAACAATAGCGTACAGTTATTAAATGGCAAGCACAGTTTTCATAAAGATCGCCTTTTTAAAAACTCGATATGGACAAATGGAAATCTACCGTAAATTGTATCGCTTTTTCTTTTCCTATGAAGTACAGAACAAAGGCAATACCTGTAAAGTGAATGGCGCTATACTTCAGTCGAAAGGTAAAGAAAGTTCGGTTACCTAAGATCGGCCACACTTAGGCCACATATAGGACCATTACGACATCGAGCGTATATCTCGTCTAAGCAAAATCAGAACCCATGTGAGCTGGCTGTGTATTTGTTGAGGTGGCCTAAAGCAAATGATTTCGTGTAGAAGTTGTGCTTCCGTAGGTGCGCTTTAAAGTCATTATAAGTAACGCCAAATCTGGAGGCCAAAACTGATGAAATTTGTAATAGTCGGTAGACGTATGACAAATTGGGCTCTCAGAGCAAGGTTTTTTCGCTCAATGTGCATGTTTTAGTAGGCGTTTATAGGTACTTATACTACTAAAAGGAATGTAAGGCATGCCACCTGACAAGTTAATTAGTCTCGCGTTTCCCCAGGATTTTGCAATCTCCTGCCACCAATACAAAGTATGTTTTGAAGTACGTGGCCATTTCGTTAAGAGATAGGGGATACTTGGGAGTGGTGATTGAGTGAAAATTGTGGTCTCAAAAAGATTTGAATTGTAGCCTGGCTTTTGGAACAGATGGTTATATTGCTATTGCATATACAATTTTATATACATACATGTGAAAGGCTACACAATGAACGTAAATCTGTGAAGAGACAAAGCCTTTGTTCTTTGGATTTGAAGTGAGCTTCCACCCCATGGTCCATTTTTGACCCGTCCGTTAGAGTATAGAGTAGGGCTTACAGCGTCAAGGATAAAGTAATATACAAAGTATTCCTGGAGATTTTGTGAACCACCGGCAGGTCACAGTAAATGTAATCTGGGGGTTCTTGTTTATGTTGACTTTGATTCAACGGTGTGTTACATGACCTCCTGTAAAAGTTTTTCGTAAGCCCCATTTGTATTCCAAATCATTAATCAGTCAGTAGTCCAAATCAATCCGTAGTCAAAAAAAATTTGTTTATATTTATAATATCGAATAGAATGTAATCACTGAATCGGGTATCGTTTGAGTAATTGATTTTCTTTCTGAACTGATTGTTTTATCTTGGCGCAACCTTTGTCATTCCGTTGCAACGGATCTTTCATTGAAGTATGGGGTCGGACTGCATAGGTATGTATATTTGGATATCTACACTAGTTATGTGCTTGCTCATGTCCTCTCTAAGGTTTGTGTCCAAGTCCTATTCCAAGTGACCTCGCCCAAGCCTTTGTCCAAGTCCTTGTCACGATTCTTCTTCTCTTCCATGTCTGTTTATATTCAAGTACTTGTTTATACCCTGCCAAAGTCCTGGTCCGATTATTCGTCTTAGTTCTTGCTTAAATTATTTTCATTTTGCACGTTTTGTTGTTTCAGTCACTACTGAGATCTATTTCTCCACATAAACACATTTGGAAACCACTCAAACGCTTCACATTTTCGTTTCTAAGTTTCACTTAAGAATCGAAAATTTGTTGTTGTACATTTTGATTTAAAAACCTTACAGCACACAGTTATGCAGTGATTTTTTTGTCAGCGATAGCTCCCACGCCCAGTCGTGGACGTCAACGCAATGAACTGTTTTGTAGAAATTGGAAGATATTGTAATGTTTTTGGTTTTGGCGTTGCTCTTTGGAAATCGTTCACATTGCATATTCAAAGAATCAACCCTTTGCATGAATCTCTTTTCAAAAGGAATTCCCCATTTGCTTTGCGTATCATAATTCATCAAGGACAACCAACGCGCTAAGACCAACCAAGCAAACGGCTGAATAAAGGCAACCATAGAAATTGAATCCTTTTCCGTTAGTACCACACAGAAAAGCGCGCGAAAATTCGTCCTCCCCCCGCCATCCAACTCACTCCATTTGAATTCGTTGCTTAATATATTTTTGCCGAAAAAAAACTCATTTCGACAACGATTTATTCATAAGAAGTACATAAGGATCATTGAATACACTTCCTAGATAAAATGGGTGCACCCAGTTCAATTCAACCCTTCCGCACGGGTACTCACCGCTTTTTCGGCATTGTCACCATAAGCTGTACCCTTTCACGATTTTTTTTTTTGTCTTCAAATATACGCACCTATCAGTTAATTACAGACAAGAAGATGTGTTTCCTACAGCAGCAACAGCGTGCCCTCTTATCTGAAACGCACAGGGCGGAGCATTACCACTCAGGCCATGGCTGATGAATTTCTTCTCAGGATCCTTCTATTTGGCAGAAACACAGATTCCCAATAAGATGTATCGTTCTATGTGTATGTACATAACTATTCCTTTACCCATACCCAATCTTAGTCGGGGTACGAACAGAAAAAAATGGAAGGGTCCATCCTTGTGAAGCCTGAGTTTACGTGTATGTGTTTTTTTTTTGGACGTCCCTCTTTTTTGTTTTCCTCCTTATTCTCCGGTGAGTTCTTTCCCTTCTTTATCTTCTCCTTCTGGTTCTCCTTCTTAATCGTCGTCTTGTCCAAACTCATGTGGTATCACAGGGAAAGGGTAAAAAATGGTTAAAAAGATTTCCCTCCAAGACGATGGTCGCTGGATGGTCTGTATTGTGTGGTGCACTGAACAGAACTTTGTCTGGCCTCGGCAAGAACGGTTGGAAATTGTGTATCTTCACTCTGTTTTGTGCGGTGTCTTATCTGAGTAGAACTTCTCGAAAATTAACTGCCAATACAGATGAGATTGTCTTAAGCAACCAAAAAAAACAGAAAAAAAAAACACATCTCAAGGATTAGATTTTTGTTTTAGTATTAATTTGTTTGTGCATCTCGTTGGTTTTTCTGTGTGCCTCTTTTGCGTGAATTTCTGTTGATTGTGGTGCATGTGTTTGTTCGTTGGGGTTAGTTAGGTAAATTTAGTGAATTTGTGTGTTTTTTTGCGGTAAACAAATGGAACAGCCATCGGGAAGCTCACACTCAACAGCCACTGCAGTGGCTAGTGTGGTGGTGCCAGCGGTTCCTAGTAGTGCGCTTGGAGCTGGGAATTTGCAGGAAGATGTCAACACGAGTATATCGTTGCCCAGTGGTGCTCTCTCCGAGGGACAACGGTCTCTGTCTGGTGCACCTTCGGCTTCATCTAGTCCCATCCTAAGTCCTCCTGGAAAAATATTCGGACGCAACGCAAATGGAACAAGTGAGTAAATAAAATTGTATTTTTGCACAACTCTAACAAACACTAAACTAACAATTAAGCAAATAATTAACTTTCGTAATCGAGAATTAATTCGAATTAAGCAATCTTTTCTCGTAATCTTCATTTCTAGAATTCATTAAGGACTTCACTTTAATTTCAAGTTCTTGTTTATTTTCGGAGCATTTCCTTGGGCAAATCGTAGATTTCAATTTTCTGATAATAACATTTTTCTTTCAACTGTTGTAAATAACTGTAAAGTCTTTCGAGCTTTCATGACACATAAAGGAACCATTTGTAGTTTTTGAAAAAAGACTTTGCATCTTGAAAGATGCTCTTGATTCTTGAGGGAGCGGGGCCTTTTTAAAACAAAATAAAACTTCCAATTGAACCGCACACTGGCCAATGTCAGTAAAGTGAACAATCTGAACCAGACTAGCCGACCCGGCACACTTACCTCAGATCTGCCCATGTTTTTTGTGTTCTGCGAGTGTCTACCGCACGGTAAGGTTGAAACAATATTTCTGGGGTTCCTTACTCACGTTGGCACCAGAATACAGTCTCAGATCAAGCTGCCACAATCACTCAAGTTCCTTCAAGACTTGAGTCTGGTAGCCCCCATCGAGCCAAACAATTACACTTTGGTAACAATTTGTCGACAGATTGTTTTTAAATCTTATATTAATATGGCAATAGTATACGTTTCGTGAAAGGTGACGTCTTAAAGTTAATTTCTTTAACATCTTGGTGATCTTGAAAGTTATCGAAATCACATATTTTCGTAAAAATGTATTTACATTTAATTAATTTAAAAAATGAGTGAAAAATCTCAACATTATGGTAATTTTTTACTTTTCCTTTCATTTCTATTATAGAAAAGGAAAGCACGGCCCTAATAAAATTCTTTCTTTGATTTTAGCAGTCAATCGCAACTGGAACTTCCGTTCATTGCATTATTCAGTGTTAATACATGTACCACCCTAACATCGAACATCTTTCTACATCTGACTTTTTCAAATGTTCTTACAACTGTTTGGTAATGAATTGCTAGTTACTCACGTATATGCTGTCATGTGTTGAGCACATTTAATAGTTTCTTTGATTTTAATGTCTTTTTAGTAAGTAGACGACCCGAAGGAAGTACATTCTTTACATTAAAATTATCAAATCGAAAACGAGCAAACCACTTTGCTGCTGGTTTTCTGTTTACAGCATCTTCTTTCTTAACTTCATGTTTCTGTTCAGCAGTCTGTCTGATAATGATCAGAAAATTCACTCAATAAGTGTATGTGTGTATTATTACTTTATAAGTAAGAACACATATTCCCTTTAATAATGAAATACAGACAATTGATACTCTTTGAGTGTTGTCAGCAAATCGAAAGAGGTGGTGCCGTGAAAAAATGCAAGGTGCCCCATCTGGGAATCGAACCCAGACTTTCTGCGCGGCGACCAAATCTTTGCCTTCAATTTCGGCAAAGAATACAATTGGTATACATGACTCTGTAACGCTCACTGTCTACTTTCAATTCTTGTCCCCACACTCAGTAGATGCGTTGAGTAACGTTGTTGAACGTCGTGAGCGATTAATATCTAATCTTTATGCTAGTGCCTGTAATGTTGAGCTATTCAAATCGATGGCAAGCTGATGTTCGTGAATTGAATCTCACACTCTCAATCACAATAACCACATTTTCTTATGCGCGCATCGTTCTGTCTCACTAACTTTTTGCATAAACTTGAGTGCAGTCATTTCAGTCAAAACTTCTGTTCATCTACACTGAACATCAATTTGAAAATAACTTTTCAGTATTTCTCAAGGTTCTTCAAGCGTTAAGCGACTGATTTCGTGCCGCGGAGTGATACAGATTTCTTGTGAGGATTTCTAGAGTGCAACGCTGTCAGTATAAAAATAATCTATGATTTAAAAAAGCCCACTAAATTGTCCACCCTGTATAATGCATAAAAATGCTCTGAAATTCTCTTTAACGGATATGCAGAAAAAGAAAACGTTGCAACCGTTTCTCACAATAATACAATTCAAATACGAAACCAGAAAATGTTACCTGACTGCTAGGATTGGCAAGAAACATGTTTCTAAAACAGAAGATCGATTTTCGCGGCATCCCGAAATGTCATTAATCCCATCATAAAATGCTCTTCTATACCTTTCCATCAGCACTAATTAATTGAGCTCTTTACAAAATCATCAAGTGAATGACAATTAGAGATGATAAATCCGTGAAGTACATCCCTCTATTGAATATGTAATGTTTGAATTCGTAACGTCTTGCACATGGGCTAGATGTGGAAAGTGGTCGTCCCTTGCAAAACGTACAAATCGCTCCTGTTTAGAGAGAAAGAATAAAACAACACGGACACAGTTTTTTGTTATTAGCTTTATCGATTGAAATAATGTAAACGCGACGACCGGCATTGGAAGCGCAGGGCGACAAAAAAATCAGCCACCCAGTCGCCAATTTCTTGCTCTGTGCGGGATTTTTTTCCTCGCAACTTTTTCACTGTCCCTATGGATAGATACCTCATGTGAGATTTTTCTATGTTTCGCCACATACACACTTGCAACTTGTAATATGCTTCGTTTTGAGGTTTTTTACCCTTCGCCGTCGGGACATTTGCCACAGTCAGACTCATATCCTATGAATGCATTTTAATGGGGAGTGGAGAGATGCAATGGACTCTAGATACACCGGTTTTTATGTGTGCTAGAGATGTGTGTATCTATGACATCAGACAGCTCTTATTGAACCTATTAATCGTGTGACGTCAGAGAACTCATTAGGATTCAACATGAAGCAAAAAAGGAAAAACATACATATATTCCAAACAAGCGCCAGTTGAACAGTGAACAATCCATGGTCTCCCCTTTATCCGGTGAACAATCCTCGGAGAGTGGAACGCAAACAAATTTTCGGACACATGCTGCCTGGTGTGCCTTACCGAAAGGGTTAAACAACATAAAGTTTACTTAACATTCAACTGGATCAGAGAGAGAGATTTGATGAAGGAGGGGACAGCATAAAAAACAAAATAAAAAGGTTCAAGGCATATGTTTGCCCAAGTGCACATGGCTTGTGCGCGCCCATGGTCGTGCCGGTGTACTTTCGGTTTCTTGATCCCTTTCCCTGGACGGATCTGTGGTTGCGTGGTGGGTGTTTATGCGGCTCTTGGATGAGGTTCATTTACGCATATTTAAATTGATATTAATCTTCAGGATGGGGGGAAAATCTTTTGAAAGGGAAATTTCAATTGAGTTTATCTGTTAATCACATCCTAACATGAGATCTTGACATTTCCTTGATGAACATATGTTTAGTTGTTCAGTTCAGAGATTTATTGAGAGGGGTCAATGTCCTCTAGGATTTGATGATTATAAAGATTAAATTAAGTGATGCTAAAATGCATTTGTTTGGTTGATTATTGAAGAGAAATAAGTGATAGTTCACCCTTATTGTACTTTCTTCTAAATTCATTATTCCCCTGAAGGTAGTCCCTAAATAGTAGCAAGACACTTGTGGTAACATTTTCTTTTTGAACTTCGAAAACTGCGTTCTTGAATAGCAGAAAATCCAATACGATAATTTTGCCTTAGCATTTTTCACAAATATAAATAGAAAATATAGTTTTTTTAATATTTCGTATCACATCCCTTGCTTTTGATGTTCCGTCCTGGAATCGAACCTGGAACCAAGCTCACCGCAGTTTCCTGGTTTATGTTTGAAAAACAAATGGCGTTTATTCAAAATCAATTTCATTCAAGTACATTTTCATTTTTCATTTCATTTCTTTTCATTTTTCTAGTACTTTTTCATTTTCCTGGTTTCTTCGTACATAGCGGCTTTTCAATTAGCTAAATTACATTTATACAGAGAATGAAGTAAATTGTAATCGGAGAGTTCAATGTCCAGGTTATACGGTGCATGCATTGCAATTCCCAAACAAAGATCCATACATTTTTTTCCGACTCATAAAAAATGTGTGTATCCTAACATGCGTTAATACGAAAGACGACTCTTCACTGCCCGTGAGATCTCAGTCAGCCAGTAGTCACTGAAGAAGGTGCAAAGCCCTTTGGCCCCTCTTGCATTGTAGCGCCATCCAAGTTAAAGAACTGAGATTCTGCAAAATGTTGTTGTTTGAAAATTTTGTACTTGAGTAGGTACATCATTGTCAGACCTTAGGAGTCTACTTTTAAGACACTTCCTTGAATATTGACAAGGGAAACGAGCAGCCATACTTTACAATTCAGATGTTAGTTTTTGCGGATTTCTTTGTCGAGATTTAGCTTCTTCGAGATTTTATTCATCATTTCCGGGTATTTTGGCTTTTTCGGGATCTTGAGAGTCTTAGGGATTTTGAATTCTCATCTCTATTCCCAAGTGCATTGCGAATAGCTGGTGTAAAGGTGCTTGCCATGAAATTATACACTCGCTAATCATGTTGCACTCACAAATGGTGGTCACTTAAAATTAATTACTGACTCCAAACGAAACTTTGTCAGTAATCCGAAAAAGGTGATGTCGTGAAAAATGCTAAATGAATAGTTCAGAAATTAGAATTAGAGCATTCAACTCCACAATTTCCGCAAGAGTTCAATTCTCGTCAATTTATTGTCTTTTGCGTGAACAAAAACTTTGACCCATTCTATCTCCCTCACATCGTAACGCATGATGTTAACTGACTACGCTGTTAATTTCTTGGGAAATTAAGTAGATCCTGGGCTACATTTCATAAGCTGCAGGATAGTTTCTATGAGTTTTTATGGTGAAGGGATGCTTAAGTTGTTGCAAATTCAACTCTGAAAGGCCACCCTTAACAAGATAAATTTGACAAGCTTGACCTTCCCCCGTATTCGCACAAAGTTTATAAATTTCTTATTTATTGTCTGCAATGTTTGAAATGTTCACTCGTCCTGCCCTTGATTTCATGTGATTTCTCTGCAAAGAACGACCGTTACAGACCGTTTAACTGGTTTAAAAAAAATGCACGTTGAATGAATAACACAGAAAACGCACAAAAAAATTTAATTCAATTAAAGTGTAAAATTCTTTACATATCCAACGAATATTCTTTGAATTTGGACCAACCAACCAGGATTCGAATACTCCCTTACCCTCTTTTGGTAGACTATGCTTGTCACCCTCCACGAGAAGATTTCCTTACCCTCTTCAGGTAGAGACGAACCCTATGTACGGTGTGGAAAAAAGTAGCGTACTAAAAATCATGAGGGTCACAGTTTGCCATGTACCAACCTCTGACGCTGGTTGGTTCCTATTTCGATTGGTAAACCGTCACTGACACCGTAGCCGATTTAGCGGCGTACCCGTGTGTATCCTGCATGTACGAAACTTGAAAAAAAACGTTCATATAAGGGTTCCTTTTTACATAGAGCAAATCGTATTTTCATTTTTTCGTTAGTAAGCCCATTCAGTATGCGAACACGGCAGGAATTTTGGTACCCCAATCGTCAAGGATCCTCTCCGATCAACCGTCTGCGCAGTGCCCGTGCAATCCTTTAGGACGTTTTTATTTATAAAATACTTGAACATTTAGCCGTTGAGAAAGAGAGAGAGCGAAGAGAAGGAGGAATGATAACAAAAAATATTTCATGTCTCCAGCCAAGCCCAAAAGACATTAGCGCTTCGCAAGTCCCCTGCGCTGCGTCCCATCGTATGGGATAGGTTTTTGCTGAAACTACCCCACCGCCATATAGGCGGATGGAATTTTGATCGACAGGAATTTTCGTCTTAAAGTCCTTAATTTATAAGTATTTGTGAAATAGTTTTGGTTTTTGCGCACACTTTTCGATATCACACGACATACCGCGAGCCGGGCGAGAGCCGCTGCGTAAGCGTTTCATTTGTGATTTTTTCCTTCCTTTTTCATGTCGTCGTGTTTGCGCTCATCCTCACCCGGCCTTCTGGCTGCTGTGCTGTCGTTGTCATTGGTGGCTATGGTGGTGTTGTATCTTTTTGCGTTTAGGTTTAATTTTTATGTACCCATATGAGAGCAGTAGGAATGAGATGTGATCCTGGACGGGATACTCGTACACGACGAGATCGAGGAAAAAACCGAGTCTGTTAAGAGTCTTGTTGTCATCATGGATCGGTTTGTAGCTATGCATCTCAATGTTGGACCTTAAAGTGCTAAAGTCATCGCAAGAAAAAAAAACTCAAACACGCATCGCATCCTCCTTCGCCTTGAGAGTGCTGGACCCCCTCTGGACCGAGCCATCATCTGTGAACGGTTAACAAAAAAACCCGCAACATTATTTGTGTATTAAAATCACGTATCATTTATTTATTGCAAATGGAGGGTCTTTAAGTGATCAACGGCGCGGCAGCGGCGCACGCTGTCGTGTAGTGCCACCATAGCGAGTGCAGTTAAGAGCAACTCGCATCGAATTGATGGATCGTAGGGCAACTGGTTTCAATATTCTCCCCCGCCATTCCCCACATCCTTCATGGGTAAACTAATTTTTTGTTTGTCTTCAACATTCTGCGAATCTGTGCCCGGCTTTGCGGTGCTTAGCTGCACTTCAGATCCTTACCATAGAGTTTATGCGCGGTTACGTAGCGCTACCGTGTTGAACAATACCCGAACAAGATGGAGATGCAGTGTTTTTGCGAGACCGCATCATCTTCGATTGGAGATTCTATGTCCCCGCATTGCAAGACAGTAATACGCCGCTTATGGCCATGCAGAGGGGCGGGCAATATTCGTAAAAATAAAATCGAATTGACAATTAATTTAGTGCGTGTTGTGTGCCCTGTGCGGTTTGTCATATTTAGAAGACGCAGTCGGAGCATGTCGGGAAAGGAGAGCGATGGGTTTAATTGTTGTCATAACTTTTGATGGTCGCCTCTGGAGTGGTTGACGAAAGAATTACAACACAACTCGATTGTGAACTGGAAGTTGTGGTGGCTGTATTGATGTGCACTGACGAAGAGGATTTGCGTTTTGGAATGTGAGCTGACAAGATGAGGAGAATTGCCCCTGGGTTGGAGTTTATTGCCTGTCAAGTCAAATGACAATTCAATTCATTTTAATAGGCAAGCTTGATATTTGTAAATGACCTGTCTATGTAACGGGTTCTGTGATTTATTAAATCAGTTCAATTCAATTTTTTTATAAAAATTTTCAAATTGCGTTTTTAGGAGTACTCCCTGCAAAAAACAATGGTTTGGCTTGTAACCTCATATTTTTGTTGTTTATTTAAGTGCAGCCGGGAAAAGTTAACAAAACCTTGTCCAGCATAGTCTGTGAATTCTGAAATTCGTTCGTTTCATACATCCCGGAAAATCGACGATACATGAAATATTCACATCGCAGCTAATGTTACGCATTGCCTTTATATCGATTTTAATGCAGCATGCTACCGTGCTGTGATGTGATTCCGATCATTTAAGGATATTCCCAATTACCCCGAACCGCGCCAATTATGAAAATAATTCCAACTATGAAGGTAAAGTGAAGTCGAATTCTGAAAGCTGACGTTATTGCACTCAGCCCTATTGCAAGCCACCCAAACTTACTTATATCAAATTGAACCTTAAATTGTACTTAAGACAACATTTAGCTAAACCTGAAGCCCTGGTTCACATGGAGCACATGTTGTCACTCTATCTGCCGCATCCTGTGTTTTTTTTAAGAAATTACACTTTATTTTGACGTTCTTAGTTTATCAATCTCAAATCTATGACTTTAGGAAAAATATCGTATTTTTTTCAAATTGATCGTTTATATGGAAAGGATAAGTACTAACGCTAAGGATGACTTTTGGCTACAGCCTTATATGTATAATATTTGACCTTTGTTTGTCATACGATGAGTTATGTTATGTATTCCATATCAGCTTTCAGTCTGGTGAAGAGAAGAAGACTAAAGCTGCTAGCGACTGCTAGCCCCTTTTGAAAATACCTGTGGACTGATTAACATGAAAAACATGAACAAGAAAAATTTATGAAATTTTCTTGATCCATCTTAAAGTAAGCTTCGGAAACCTTTTCTATCTTATTTCAAGTATCAAATCAAGTAACAAAATTTGAGAAGTTAATTGATTTTATAAATATCAAGTGCAATTAGTTGCTGTAAGATGGCACTCCAATGTTTTCAAGGGTGACAAAAAACCTTGGTCAAGTACAATCGTCAAGTCAAGTACAGGAAATGATCGCAAGTAACATTCGAAATACCAGTCCATCAACAGAATCAGTCGTGATGATTATCGTTTTCCATTCGAACCTCATTTCCAATCTATTTGCAGCTACAAAACTTATTTCAAGAAAAAGCAATACACCTAACAGGAGTTGGGTAAATACATTTCCATTTCATATAAAAAATGTACAAACGCATTCCCAACGTACTAGTCAAGATCTATAATAAGTATTCA
Organism: Eristalinus sepulchralis; assembly: GCA_944738645.1. NCBI lineage: Eukaryota > Metazoa > Arthropoda > Insecta > Diptera > Syrphidae > Eristalinus > Eristalinus sepulchralis. The sequence goes on along the minus strand of OX122885.1, from coordinate 28,618,402 downwards.
AACTTTCCCACAATAACAACTCAAAATCCACACCCCTTCCAAACCAAAAAAACAACATTAAAGAAAAGAACATCCAAACAATATTTCAGACTTGAAATTAACTAAAAAAAATACTCTCAAAGGACCAAGAAGTGATCCTCTCACAAATTCACACGCTACACGGAAGATTTAAATATTCAAGGTAACGCATCATAAAGATCACCACACCGGCAATTCCACACCAAAAAAATCGAAAGTGATAGAAAAAAACTGAAAAAAGGATGCGCTACTAAAAAAAATCACAAATAAGAGCATCCACCACACCGGTTAGGTAGTCCACACAGGCATCCTGACAATATGACGAGCAAGTCTCACGTTTCGTCAAAACGAGTATCCGCGTCTCGAGGCAAAATTGGTTGCGCGCTGCGTTCGCCTCATTTGGATTCTTATGCAGATGAGGTAGCGCGGCGAGCAGACACGATGTTGTTGTGTGTGTTTTTTTTTTGCTTTAAACAAAAGGGGTCCGTCCTTTAGATCGCATTGGGAGAGAATATTTTTTTCTCCACATTTTTCATGTTTGTCGAAAAAAAATTGTTGACAGTCGAAAAAAATAGCTTAACCCTTTCAATTTTTAAGGATTTTTTTTGTCTACACGAATTTTTTGCTTATTAGACGCATTTGTCTTCCGTGAGACGAAGCAAGGTAAGAGGTTAACAGTTCTGACCGTGGTCCGTGGTTCGTAGTCCGCTGTCTGATTTTTTTGTCCCTTAGGTAGGCTGTACTGGGGAAGGATCGAAAGGGCTATAGACGACATTTGTTGTAAGAAACGAGGATTTGCATACTTACATGGAAGGATGATTTTTTTTTCAATTTGAAAGTGAATACATTCGAAAAAAAAATAAACGAAACCATGTGAATATTTTGGACAAGAATCTATTTCACTTCACGGTGTAGTAGGTTCCGTTGAAGAAACTCGGACTCTACTCATATTTGTACATTTCCTATCGCAATATTGTTGCTAAATCCACTTTTTTTTATAATCTCTCCTTATCTGTTCATTCGATATTTTCGTTTCGTTAGTTTTAAACTTTAGTGCTCCAGAATTGTTTTCCTTCATCTACTGAAAAAAATCTTCGACTTTTGAAGGTCATGGTGTAAGACGAAAAAAGTGTGTTTGATTATTTGCAAAAACCGCCATCTTTCAGTTTGTGACACCATTTGGTAATTTAGTCGTTTTGACATGTTTTTAAAGCTCCTATCAAAGTGGGTGATATTGAAATATAACGCAAGAAATTATGATCCCACTCAAAACTATCAAACACGCTTGTTTTCTATACAGCAAATGTGAGATTTCCTATTTATCTGATCAAAGCAAGTAATACAAAGTCTCATGCAAATAAGGAAGTACGAGTACGTTGGACTACTTTATGACTATTTTGAAGGGAATGAAATGAATTTAACGGAATAATTTTTTTCAAATGAATATTTTCAATGGACAATTACATGACAATTACATGACGAAAACTATTTTCATTTGCAATATATTTAATTTTTCTTAAAAACCCATGCACAGTGTCACCCAATGCGGACACCTTCCTTGCGTAACCACCTTTAACACCTCTTCGGGCAGACACTTCCCTTAGTGAAAAACACACCTAAGACAGATTTGTTTCCTTTTTAAGAAAAATTACTATAAATAGATAGGTCACATACTTTCCTTAAGGGCGCACATCTCACCGCATTAAATCCAAAGGAGATTCGAGCCTACAAACATAAGGGAAACGATTAAAAGTTCACTTTCATTCTGTTTCACAATGTTTGCTCTTCCCCATCTTTAACATCTTTAAGTCGGTGAACATACCATCCCAGAGGACAACGGAATCCATATTCCACACCCAAAAGAAACAGAAAATTTTCCTTCCTATTCAGAGCACACCAAACAAGTTCATCTTCAGATATTTTCCCAGAACATAGAGAAAGGAAGAAAAAAACTTCTTTGACTCCCAACGACATAAGAGGGAGACAATTTGAATTTGAGGCAAAAAACTCATTTCGAACCCAAAGATAAAAAAAATCGAAATTCCCAGAGTCCGACACACATGCGTGGATGGATCACCATCGTCATCATCCTTCTGTTGCAGGCACGCACGTAATTTAGGTGCACACCGCGAAGGAAGATCATTCTTCCCTCGAAGGAATCAAACAAAAAAAAACACCTCACGTAGTCATCGCGATTCAGTATGTAAATCCACGACTCATACACACACGAGCGCAGGGATGAGATCTGTGTGTGCCCGTAGATCACCTCTAAGGAAGGACTCTCACTCGTATGGGTGAATGAAAGGGTCATTTCCTCATGCCTCATTCTTGTGACTTGCCGTAATGAGGATATAAAAACCAACGCCAGCCAGACAACCCTTTCGTGTGTGCGGCGGTTCTTCTTCTCTTCTTGGTGGTTTCCTTCCTGGTGGTTGGCCTTGTGTGTACCGTTCACTGTCATTCTGCCTGCATTAGCGTTCAACTGCTTAAGGTCATTTCCTTCGGCGCACCTCATTTGCATACCGAGCGGAGTAAGTCCTAACGGGGATCCTTTTGTTTGCTCAAGATCATTTTTTATGACCATAAGTGATTTTCGATTTCTAGTGCATGTCTCCGAGTTGCAGCGCGGAATACCTCTAGGGGATTATATTGTCTTTGGGCCTGGGAAACAATAAGTTTTGCCGACGAGCCTTCGCCGCGGGTAATGATCCTCATGAGATGGGTGTCATTTTTTGCTCGTCCGCTTGCATCAAAAAATTAATATTGATAGTCAGTTCTCAAAGGATTTACTAAGGCTGCGTCTGTCGTTTGCATATTAAAATCATTTAGCAGATGCTTTTGGGCTTGCAGACAATGATTTAGTTTGCTAAGTCGATTCATCATTTCACTCAAGGATGTCATAGTGGAAAACTTCATTGTTTAGAAGATATAATTTGGAAGAATTTTTTCAGTTATGCAACAGTCGACTGCCACTTCCACCTGTTATGCAAACTACGTCCGTTTCTAAATCTTTCCTCTTATAATCAACTTACACTTATTCTGATCCACCCTCAAACCTCAAGTCCAGTTGACTGAAGAACTGTGTCCTCTCCGACACAATGCCAATTCTTCTTGAAACAACTTCATGATAACAATCGAATAACGATCGTCAACAGGGCAAATACCACAAGCAACAATTAACAACAACAACAAAAGAAACATACTATTGGCATTATTGGCAAAAGCATCCCTTGTCTTGATGTAGTCGATGCGGCGGCACATCTATTGTGTCTTGCTTGCAAATAATTTTCACATCCTTAGTGCCAGGTAGATGGATCGCTTTATGACAGTTTAATGATATTGTGAAAACAAAACCCGCAAATCCCTCTTGTTAACAGAGATATCATCATGCGATTGATTCTGTTGTGCACTTTTGTGTGAGATATGTGGGGTGTTGCGCATCCCTAAGGAGCTCGATTATGCAAACGCCGTCTTAGAGATGCAAATTTGCTCCTAAGCTGCAACGTTCGTCAATTTGCATTCCAATCTGCGCATCTTGTGCAATTTGTGTGAATTTGAATTTTCCTGAATTCAGCCCTCTTCACAACGAGAGAGTTTTGCATATTCTGTTGACAAGTAATTAACAGAAGACTTGAGTATTTGAACGGTCCTTGCCTTAGACTGATGATTGCTGTGTGTTTTCCAATATTTTTAAGTGCCTGTTGATTGGGGCTTAATTGAATTTATTTGTTGCTCTCGTTTTAGTGATTGCGACTTCTCGTCCTAGTAACGAAGCCGAGGTGCAGCTGTACAGGGTTCTGCAGCGAGCCAGCTTACTGGCTTACTATGACACACTCTTAGAAATGGGCGGAGACGATGTGCAGCAACTATATGAAGCTGGTGAAGAGGAATTCTTGGAGATCATGGCTTTGGTTGGTATGGCGTCGAAGCCTTTGCATGTGAGGCGCTTGCAGAAAGTACTCCATGAATGGGCGAACAATCCAGCTTTGTTCCAATCCGCATTGCCTACTGTTGGTGAGTATGTGTAATTTATACCAGTGAGGGCTTGACGAAATGAACATTTATGAAAGAGTTGATTAGCGAACTTGCACAAAGCTATGCCTTTTTACAACACATTTTGGAGTACGATGTGCTTCAATTTGTACCTCACCCCATTTTGGTTGGTTCATCAACTCCATATAACCCCTTTCTGATTAGGGATCGCAGACTTTAAATATTTATTTTCAATTTCAGGTTTTCCCGAAACTTCGTTGCCCGCCTATCATCCGGAGCCATCAACATTTCGTCCAAAGTTCACATACTCACCTGGTTTCAATCCCACCCCTCTCATGAGCACAGTACAAACCTCTTGTCAAGTGATCCCAAGTACTGCACCTGCAACTATTGTTTCGCTAGCAGGTGGCGGCGGTACTCCAACTCACACAGGTCTTTCCTCTCAGGTAACATCCAGCTCTCCACAGCTCACGCCGATCCTAACAAGCTCGCAGGTCGATCGCATCGCTATGGGAGCGGAAAAAATCGCTCGGCAACTGCCGCAGCGTGAACCCAGAGCGCAGACCTCAAAAAAGCGCACATCCCGTGAACTGGAGCAAGTCATCGCAATGAGCGAAAGCGATCCCAGACGAATGGAGGAGATCCGTAAGTATTCAGCGATATATGGTAGATTCGATTGCAAGCGTCGCCCTGAGAAACCACTAACTCTGCATGAGGTTTGTGTAAATGAGGCGGCGGCTCAGTTGTGTAAGCTTGTGCCTGCCCTTCTTACTCGGCGTGATGAGTTGTTTCCGCTGGCGAGACAAATTGTCAAAGACGCTGGCTTTGGCCACTCTGCCAGCATAGCTAGGTATGGTGTGGGACAACCCTCACAGAGGACTGATGACATCCAGATGGAGAGCTCCGCTAAGCGAGTACGACTGTCGTCCACAGAAACCTCGAGTGCTGACTTCAAGGTGAGTATGTCGCAATTTTCAGGTTCCAAGGATTCGACGTATGATGCTTAACGCTGCTTGTACATGATTGGATTGCTTCTCTGAAATGAGGCAGGCTTATGCTTTAGAGGTAAATACTCCTTGCAGAGTTGCTGCAAGGGGTAGTAGGTGATTATGTCGGCCAGGAAGCCATTTTGGGTTCGGATGCGTCATTGTTTTGAAAATGTGCCACTCTTTTGGCCTTCTGTATAACTGTGATCTATTTATTTTTCTCGCTTGTGCCTAGGAGTAGTTGTAGTATGTAGAATTGCTAATAGTCGTCGATGCATTTGAAATAAATCATTTACTTAGTAAACAAAATTGAAATGTCTATTATTTATACCTCCAAAGGATATGCTTCTTTTAGATTTTCATTGATTTTTGTAGAAATTAGTTGTGGATTGGAAATTCTTAAAAGAAATAACTGTAAAGTAAACCCTTGAGATAAGTTATCTACGGTGATTATTTATTCACATAAGCAATAGAAAAGATTACTCAGAGTCTGACCTAAAGTCGTCTGCTCACATGTGCTCTTAAATTCATTTCCAATCTTAGTAGATCTGTATAGATTACATATTTAGATTGTGCTTTTCCTTAATCGCCGCTGTATTATACAAAATTGACCCGGACATGATGGCTTTTAAACGCTTATTGGCTTTTTAAACATGCGTCAGAAGTAAGAAGACTCCATTGCAGTATGTGTGCAGTACAATGAAAATATTTCTTATATTCCCAAGGACACTCTGGAGGACTCCAGGTACAACCTGTTTACGATGTACCAAAAGTTCACCAAACCGCCATTTGATTTGACGGATATCGCCAAGTTTTCGTAAGTAATGTCGAATGGAAAGGAAAATGTTGGCTCCTTAGAACCCCTTACAGTCCTCTGTCATTGCAGTTTGAACAAATCCGATTTCGAGGACAATGAAAACGATGACTCTCGGTATTCATTCAGCAACTCCAGCACGCCTCCTCTTCCGGTAAGTTTAACACTAAAGACCAGTTGTAAGTCTCACAGGTTCCTTCGACATTTTCAGATAAACGAAAGGGAATTCTGTGACAGCGTGCGAGACGATTCATTAAAGTCCCCAAACAAGTCGACAGACGCCAGCACCATGGCTACGTCTCCCTTAGGAGTTCAGGTTATAGCTGCATCAGGAGGACACATAATCGCTGTTGCGAATCCGGCATTGGCTATGAGTCCGGCGCTAAACGACGCAATAAGTAGCATTAAACGAGAAGCGGACTCCCCCGAAATATGAAACCAAAACAAAATACTCAATGAACAAGTGACCTTCAAACGATGACACCCCCATTTGACAGAGTGGCATACCGAGTGCAATAGAGTGAGATAACAAGCAGGATGACGCCAGAAAGAGACAAGCCAAGAATACTCATAGCACAAAACCGATTTCATCTTAAGACTGTAGCTGTAAGCCTTAAACTAAGAAGTGACAAAGTGCCTGTCGATTGCCAGCGGTCGACATAAAATGCCTACTAGACATTTGAATACATTTTTGCTACGTAAACTAATAGTCTGTGATGGTAAACGTAATTAAACTAGCAACCAATAAACTGGTCAACGACGCTAATGAAGTCAGAACTGATGTAAGCCTTAAATAGAATACCTGAGTTGACTTAGAAACCTTAACCTATAGCTGTACTCGATAACTTTGAACGACTAGCGTTGTTCTAGAGAAATAAAATGCAGTGAAACTAAATTTTGTAATTGTCTGTTGTTGTGTACAAAGCGATTGATTTTAAAGACTACTATAGGAATACGAAAAGATCTCTAATTAGTACATTTTTCTTTAATTTGACATCGAATTGGACCTGTTTTTTTTCTAATGAAATTGTCTGCAGGAGAAGATTTACCGAAGACCTGTTTAAGTTCATTCACCCAGAGCTGCAATGCTTTAGATTGCTAAACCAGCTAGAGCGTATGTAGAATACAGCTTTAGACCAAATAGCCTTCGGATCTGAAATATTGGGAAAAGCAACAGAAAAAATTATCATCTTAAATGGCACATGCGGTTAGAAAGATGGGGAGCCTTGTGAACTTGAAAAATTGAAACCCTGAAGTGCACTGTATCGAGTGTTCCTCGGTCTCTGGGGTGCACTGCTCTTGAGTTGTTTCATTGTTGCTTAGATTGCTTAGCTATTTCGTTCATGTTCAATCGACGGTCTGCCAATATGGGACCGTGGTTATCCTTAACGGTAGCCACATTCGGAGCACCTAAGCGTGGCACATTAAAAATCGACATGCGACCGCGCTGAAACTCATTGAACCAATTTCAAACCTTTCAAGATACAAAATACATGTGAAATCAAACACACTTTCGTTTCGTTTAGAATTTACGATCTTAGACATCCACTGGTCAATTACACATACTGGCCCTGTCCGTCAGCAACAATTGAATTGCCATTTGAGTTGACAATAAACTCCGACCTAAGGGCAATTCTTCTCATCTTGACAGCGCACATTCCAAAAAGGCAAATCCTATTAGCCAGCGCACATCAATACACCCACCACGGCTTCCAGTTCACAATCGAATTGTGTCGTAATTCTCTCATTAACCACTCCAGAGGCGACCATCAAAAGTTATGACAACAATTAAACCCATCGCTCTCCTTTCCCGACATGCTCCGACCGCGTCTTTTAAATATGACAAACCGCACATTGTCAATTCGATTTTATTTTTACGAATATTGCCCGCCCCTCTGCATGGCCATAAACGGCGTATTACTGCTCTGCAATGCGGTCACATAGAATACCCAATCGAAGATGATGCGGTATCGCAAAAACACTGCATCTCCTTCTTGTTCGAATATTACTCAAAACGGTAGCGTTTCATAGACGTGCAAAACTCCATGTAGAGGATCTGGAAGGCGACTTGGTAATAAGAGCACTTTCTGTAATGGCATTGTATGACAAAGAGTGCCGCTACAGAGTCATTGATCAAATAAAGACCCTTGATTTGCAATAAATAAATGATACGTGATCTTAATACACAAATATTGGTAAGGACTTTTTTTCGTAAACCGTCCACAAAAGAAGGCAATGGCCGCCGTACAGTTTATAGAGGCCGTCGGTGTTACTTCTTCTAGGTGCCTTTAAAGTCGCACGCTTCTTCTTATATTAACGGGTATGCTTCCGGCCATAGATTAGGTCTGGAATGATCAAAATATTTAAAAAAAAATACACCGTGCTCATTCGCACCCCAAAGAAGCTAGATTGCTGATGTCTCTTCCTCATTTAACAATTGTACATCATTTGAGCCCAAAAGCCTGGATCGCTGCACACTCAAATACATCACCACCTCAAGTATTCTACTCTGGTGTGAGAGCGAAGCCACAAAAACAGAAAAGCAAAAAAATGAGTTAAACAGAAATCGGCAATTGCATCAAAATATTGACAAACACACGTAGGAATTCCTTTCAACATTTAAGCTGTTCACACACTCGAATCTTCTTCTTAATTACTTGTCAAAGGATTATGCAAAACTCTCTCATTGTGAAGAGGGCTGCATTCAGGAAAATCTCATAAGAACACAAATTGCATAAGATGCGCAGATTGGAATGCAAATTCACGAACGTTGTAGCTTAACATGGCAAATTTGCATTCCTAAGGCAACATTTACATAATCGGATGCGCAACACCCCGAATCTCTCGCACAAAAGTGCAAGACAGAATCAATTGCACGATGATATCTCTGTTAACAAGAGGGATTTGCGGGTTTTGTTTTCACAATATCATTAAACCGTCATAAAGCGATCCATCTACCTGGCACAAAGGATGCGAAAATTATTTGCCAGCAAGACAATGGGCCACAATAGACGTGTCGCCGCAACGACTCTCGGTAAGTGCATCAAGACAAGAGATGATTTTGCCAATAACGCCAATAATGTGTTTCTTTCTTCAATTGTTGCTTGTGGTATTTGCCCTGTTGACGATCGTAATTCGATTGTTATCACACGCGACGTGATTGAGGGGAAAAGTGTTGATGTTTCAAGAAAAATTGGCATTGTGTCGGAGAGGATCATGTTCTTCAGACAATTTCTGCCTTTGATATATGGCACTTGACTTGAGGGGTGAGGGTTGATCAGAATAAGTGTAAGTTGATTATAAGAGGACAGATTTAGAAACGGACGTAGTTTGCATCACAGGTGGAAGTGACAGTCGACTGTTACATAACCGGGACTCTTGCATATTATCTTTTCTAAAAACGATCGTGTGCTTAATGAAGTTTTCCCCTATGACATCCTTGATTGAAATGATGAATCAACTTAGCAAACTAAATCATCGTCTGCAAACTCAAAAGCATCTGCTAAATGATTTTAATATGCAAACGACAGGCACAACCTTAGTAAATCCTTTGAGCACTCACTATCAATATTAATGTTTTGATGCAAGCGGACGAGCAAAAAATGACACCCAGCTCACGAGGATCATTACCCGCGGCGAAGGCTCGTCGGCGAAACTTATTGTTTCCCAGGCCCAAAGACAATATAATCCTCTAGAGGTATTCCGCGCTGCAACTCGGAGACATGCACTAGAAATCGAAAATCACTTATGGTCATAAAAAATGATCTTGAGCAAACAAAAGGATCCCCGTTAGGACTTACTTCTCTCGGTATGCAAATGAGGTGCGCCGAAGGAAATGACCTTAAGGAGTTGAACGCTAATGCAGGCAGAATGACAGTCAACGGTACACACAAGGCCAACCACCAGCAAGGAAACCACCAAGAAGAAGAGAGGAACTGCCGCACGGAAGGGTTGTCTGGCTGGCGCTGGTTCTTATATCCTCATTACGGCAAGTTAGAAGGGTAAGGCACGAGGAAATGACCCTTTCATTCACACAGACGAGTGAGAGTCCTTACTCAGAGGTGCTCTGTGGGCAAACACAGACCCTGTCCCCTGCGCTGGTATGCGTGTGAGACGTGGATTTACATACTAAATCGCGATGACTACGTGAGGTGTTTTTTTGTTTGGTTCCTTCGAGCGAAGAATGATCTTCCTTCGCGGTGTGCACCTAAATTATGTGCGGGCCTGCAATAGAAGGGCGATGACGATGAGGACGGTGATCCATCCACGCATGTGTGTCGGACTCTGGGAATTTAGATTTTTTTATCTTTAGGTTTGAAATGAGTTTTTTGCCGCTAATTCCAATTTGTTCCCTCTTCGGCAGTCAAAGAAGTTTTTTTCTTCCTTTCTCGATGTTCTGGGAAAATATCTAAGGTGAACTTCTATTTTTTTCTCGTATGGAATATGCATTCTGCTATTCTTTGGGATGGCATGTTTATACTTAGAGAAAGGGAAAGGCAAAGTTTGGGAGGAGAATGAAAATGAACTTTAAATGGTTTCACCTTTTATCTACATACGCTTAAATCTCCCTTTTGATGGAAAAGAATGAAGTTCAAAAGATATGCGCCTTTAAGAAAAACCTATGTTTTGAATTGCTTTTTAAAAACGGATTAAAGATGCTTTGAGGAGGGGTTCGCCAATGGAGAGCGTTCGCCTGATGGAGGTGGTCACATAAGGCAATGTATACTCCTACTAATCCGTGAAGAAAATGGGTAACTGTCCCAAGGTTTTGACACACTTTCGATTTTTTTCTCCAAATATGTATATTCACGCTAAAAAAACAAACATTTCGTCTAGAAAAAGCAAGCAAACACGAATGAAAGGTTGATGAGTTTGATACTAGAAAATGTTTATTAAGTCGTTACAGTACCATACCACTTTTATTGAAGCTGATCTTCAGAACGGTAGATTTGCAAATTTAGGTTAAGAGTTATAAAATTGTGTGCAAATAATTCTTGTTTCATTCCTAAAAAATTGGTCATTTTGTACGGACACACATGTTTGATTAACTTTTCTCGATTATATTGCTACTTTTACTAGAGGAAATCTTACCTAGCATGAGTACCTGCTGCATGAGTATGCTTGCGTTGGCATAAAGTACGGTCCTGTTTTTATAGTATTAAAAATCGCTGTCACGATGCTAGCAGTTGTGCACATTACCCAACTGATATAAGGAATATTTCCATTCGTGTTTTTTTTTCTTTTTTATGGCATATTTTTTTCTTCATGTTTTTTTCATTTTCCTATTTGCATAATTCAATTATTTGCCTTGCGTGTGAATTTTTGAGAGATCCTTTGTCCTTTAAGTTTTTTTGTTAATTTGATATATAAGGTATTTCTAGGATTTTTGTTGTCTGTCGCAACAGATCAGGAGGGAAAAGTGAAGGGCGGAAAGAATGACCTTAGTGCTTGGTCGTAGTGTACCTGCCTGAAGTACTTGAGTGCATGAGGCACGGCAAAACTGGAAGGGGCTTGAAATCTGTGTCAATATCGGCAAGAATAAAATTCTTACAGATCATTGTAATCATAGTAATCATACCGAAGAAAGATAATGTTAGCCATAGAGAGAATTTGTAGATTCTAAAGGAAATTAATCGAAATATCAGAAGATGTAACTTAACATCTTATCATTAGGGTTAGTATCTTCTGTTAGAAATGCTGCTTCTGCAACCATGTTTTATTCTCAGATTCCTTAATGAAACTGGTACGGAGAGAATATAAAAGCCTCCACTACATGTATGCTGAAGATGTCTATAACTGCAATAACACTCTTGAAAAAATTGAATACAAAGAGTGGTCTAAGAGAGGTCAACGTCACAAAAAAGAGAGGACGCGAAATTCCTAGTACAACACAACCTAACAACTATAATAGTAAAGGTTTATGTCTATCATAACGGGGAAATATCTTATCTTATTTATTCAAATTATAAAAGAATAATAAATGATTTATGGAGTATCAGCTACAGATTTCTGGATCCATTCAATGAAGTTGCCAACCCTCGCATACACTCCGGGAGCTTCTGTTCTGGCACAGCCAATACTGTAGGACACCACACCGATCATGAAGAAACGCACGCTTCCATTGAAGGGCTGTAAAGTAAATAAAACTTTTTGTCTGTCATCCCATTATTAGCCTTATGAATATGCTCACTTCCGGTATCATCAATGGACCGCCAGAATCACCCTGGCATGTATCCTTGCCTGCGCTTAGTTCCCCAGCGCAAATGATCGCTTCATCGAATTGATTCTCGCTAACAACACTTGTTTGCTTCTTGTACAAGTCCCTGCACACTGAGTTGTTGTGGACTGGAATTTGTAACTCCTGCAACACTTCTGCTGACTGTCCCCTTTCCATTGTCTTGCCCCAACCAGCCACGAACGGTGTTCGGGATACAAACGAATTTGTTCGGAGTTCCGGTGAAATTGGCAAACAAATTGGAGAAATTTTCGCTGAAAAAGAAATATCATCAAATACGGAGTAAAGTGGGTGACATCAGCCTACATGTGAACTGAACATTCCTGTCTAGGTACAGCAGAGCAATATCATTATGGCCATCGACTGCAGTGTATTGTGGGTGCCTTAGGGCCTGTAATTCAGAAAAAAAAAGTGTTAGCAAAAAAAACTGAATTTTGCACAAAACTAGCACTGCATCAACCGTAATTCTTTCGTTTACTTAAAGTTATTGGTGAATGCAATAAAATAACTACAGATCATTCCTCTATAGCACGCCTTAATTGTTTCGATCTTTGTTCTAGTTTTGCTCTCGACGTTGCTCTCTCCGGTGTCTGTGATTTTGTCTTCTTTAAATGCTTTGTTGTTCGTCCAACCGAAGTAACGAAATGTTCCACAAAATTGAATGATTAAATAAAACTTGAATGAATTGTTGTTAAAAATGAACGACTGACTCTACAGAGGATATAGACAAACTTACGTTGCTAACTGGCACGTCGATGTGCATGGTCTCAGTGTCTGTGCTCAAATCGTGTTCTCCCAAGCGAACGAAGGACCTGAAAACAATGGAATCCTCAATATTACGTCAGTTCAACAACGCTTCACTTACAATTCTGAGAGAATGCAATGGGCTGCTGTGAGAACATGCCGACTGGTGATTAGCGCTCCACCGCACTTGTAACTCGTTTCAATGCCATCGAAGTATCCGATTAAAGCAATCCAGGGCCAGGCACCAAGCTTACTCGCAGTGCCGCCAACAATTTTTTTGAATGTATTCTCAACATATCCGCAGCCATCTTCAACTGTCAGAAGTTTTCTGGGGATCTCGTCGGTGTTCTTCGGCAGCACTACCACTTGATTGAAAGGCTCCTGATCTGCGGCTGGACAGCATACCACCGCGTACTCCTTCTTGCACATCTCATTCGATATCCTCATGAAATTGTGCAAGCTTTGATCTGAAGGAGATTCCAATAACCTCTTCGCCAAGGGTTCACAATTCTTCAAAGCTAGGAACACTCGTTAGTTTGCATTCTTCCTCTCTTCTCTGTGATCTACTTACGTTGGCAATATCCCCACAAAAGATCGGGACCCTTGCACACGGAGCCGACAATTGTCACAGCCGGGTCATGCTGTGGCGCACTTGTAATGGACGGCGGGAGTTGGGTAGAGGTCATCATTACTGGGCGAGGGGTTGTGGTGGGAGACGCTCTTGTTGTGGGTTCTACAAATACGTCACCGGAGGTTGGATTTATTGGGGAGAATGGATTTCTACTGGTTGTGTGCGCAATAAGTTGCTGCTTGCAACAAACCTGGGCGTAAAAGAGTTATATTACACTGGCATCAATAGAGGAGCAAAGAGACAAATTTGAATGCGAATTGTGTGTAATTGGAATCGAATGAATTAATGATCGAATTGGGATGTCGATGGATTTCCCCATGCATTGTATGAAGAACAGTAGCTTACCACAGGATCTCCACGGAAGTTCACATTTCCACAGCTCCTGTGAGCTGCGTGAAGATATTGAATGCCCATGTTGCCCGGATATTCATTCAGGACGTTTGCGATCTGCGGACAATTCGACAGAGAAAGGCACTGGCCTATTTGATTTTCGGGACTGTAACACGGTTGCGCTGTAATTGCAATTATTCGATTATGCATAAATTTGATTATATACAAAGGGGCTATAAATGCATGTGTGTAAACTCTTAGAACCTTAGTCACTTGACATTATCTTACACCACTTCGAAAACGATTGACAAAAACATCTAAGGTTTGTCTTAACGAGATCATCAATTAGTCTGACATGCCGTACAGACACTCAAGAATTTCATCCAATTTCATACATCAATTAACAATCAATATGTACATCAGATGATCTCGTCCTTTTCAAACACTCCCGCGGAGGCCAACTTCGCTGCCAGAAACGTGTCCCTTCTAGAGACCGACGCCTCCAACACCCCGAATGAACTTAGGTAAGTAAGTAAGAAATGAATACATGAGTGGAGAGGAAATCAAAATCTGTAAAATCATGTACTTTACTTTTGAAACCTCATTCTTAGACTAAGAATATGGATGGAAGATGCATTTTGAAGGAATGAAGTCGATTCAATCACTGTATTAGAAATAATGTGCGCTTGGAAATTTTTAACCAAGCCGAACGAAAAGTATACTAAGTTGTCGGAAGAACCAGACGTGACGCCAAAAGGATATTTAGTAACATACTCGTAACACTATGTGAACAATGCGCAACGAGATCCCAATCAGAATGTTCACCGACGTAAGAGTCATTTGGTACCAGAAGAAAGAGATGATGATGCCCTCGATTTCGACGCGATTTCTTCGTATGTTAATTTGCATTGATCTGATTGGACGACCTTTTACCACTTTGACTGCGGGCTCCCACGGTCAACCAGAGAGTGGCGCGCCGGGCAAAATATAATGTTATGATGAAATGATGAAATGATGAAATGATAAAATGATGAAATGATGAAATTATGAAATGATGAAATGATGAAATGATAAAATGATAAAATTATGAAATAAAATGTTCAAATGAAATGATGGAATGAAATGATGACATGATGAAATGAAAAAATGATGAAATGATGAAATAATGTAATGAAAAGATTCTTTAGTCAATGCCTAAAGAAGGACACGTTTCAATTGTAAGCGCCAACAAAATTTTTAGCATTGTCTGAATATAATACTCGTGTTGTGTGTTCTACAGTTTTCTCATGCCGAAATTTAAGAAGATTTTCAGTGACAGTAAGCTGAAAAACCGTCGTCGGTCAGTAAACTCAGTAAATTTGACTTGTTTACTGATAGTGACCGAATCAAGTTAATTAACCTATGCCCTCCCACGTTAACACATGATAAGGACAGGAAAACTGAATGCCTTCTATATGGCTCTAGTTAGTGGTGTGACTCACGGTTACAATTGAATAAAGGAGATATTGTGGAGACGGCAAAGGATATCTCAGTTCAAAAAGTGCAAACTATAACCAAGATTTAATTCAACTTAACCTACGCTGTGTTAGTCCGGTTGCAGCAAGCGTTAAGCAAATAAAAGCTATTGCCAACGTTATTCTCTCCGACACAAGATACATTTCACACACAAAAACTGCCACTATTCACTTCCATCAACGGTTTTCGACAGTTCCTTTGACACACTTTCTCACAGTCACAGTCACAGTTATAGATTAAGAGATTGATATTCGATTCTAGTCTGTTTTCGTTCGTTAAAACTTAGCTTACATGCGGTGGTTTAGACGGCCAAGCGCGGACTGGGGTGTAATTCGCTAAGACGATTCGCGATTGCCATGCTGATAAACACTTTCTGTGTATGCTGATTATCAAATGCATTTTCACGTATTTCTGTCTGACGCATATTTTACAAGTTTTCGCGTTACGCCATCGTATCAATAAATTTGTTTTTAATTTTGTGAATTACATGAAATCCCGTCCTACCAGTAGATGTGTGTCTTATATGAACGAGTCTTATTGGGATTTGCCCGGTTAGAGTTACATAGAAATGATTATAAATTTCACTTAGAAGAGGAAGTTATTTGGCTTAGAAAAATGTGTATGTATGTATTAAGTAGTTGTTTTTGTGGTTTTGTACTGGTGGTCTTTTCCGAGGATAGCAGCTTGGGATTATAACTCACGTTAAACTGTCTATATTATGTTCTACTACAACTTTGTGAATACTTGTCCAGTATTTTATATGATTCGTTATTTCCAGCAGGCTTTTTTAGTAAAACCACGTGCTATTTCTAAATGAAAATTCTTCGGCATCGTTTCGCAAGTAACTATATTAAAAAAAAATCAACATTCGGCGTCCTGAAACCACTACCATTCGAAAACGTGAGCCCCAGTTTACATTGATGGATGATACTACTGCTATGCCAAGCCAAATCTTGGCTTCGTTACTCAGTTGGAAGGCCGGAGCCATATAAGGATGGCAAGGCAATTGAGTTAAACAAAAATCAGCGGTCGCATCGAAATATTGATAAACACACTTAAGAAATCCTTTCGAAAGAGCCTTGTTCACACACTCGAGTGTGCTTGTTAATTACTTGTCAAAGGATTATGCAAAACTCTCTCGTTGTGAAGAGGGCTGCATTCAAGAAAATCTCATAAGAGCACAAATTGCATAAGATGCGCAGATTGGAATGCAAATTCACGAATGTTGCAGCTTAACATGGCAAATTTGCATCTCTAAGACGACATTTGCATAATCGAGATCCTTAGGGATACGCAACACCCCACATATCTCGCACAAAAGTGCAAGACAGAATCAATTGCACGATGATATCTCTGTTAACAAGAGGGATTTGCGGGATTTGTTTTCACAATATCATTAAACTGTCATAAAGCAGTCCATCTACCTGGCACAAAGGATGCGAACTTTATTTGCCAGCAAGGCAATGGGCCACAATAGACGTGCCGCCGCATCGACTCTCGGTAAGTGCATCAAGACAAGGGATGATTTTGCCAATAACGCCAATAATGTGTTTCTTTGTGCGATCAGAAAATAGTTGCTTGTGGTATTTGCCCTGTTGACGATCGTAATTCGATTGTTATCACACGCGACGTGGTTGAGGGGAAAAGTGTTGATGTTTCAAGAAGAATTGGCATTGTGTCGGAGAGGACACTGTTCTTCAGTCGATAACTGTCTTTAATATATGGCACTTGACTTGAGGGGTAAGGGTTGATCAGAATAAGTGTAAGTTGATTATAAGAGGACAGATTTAGAAACGGACGTAGTTTGCATCACAGGTGGAAGTGACAGTCGACTGTTACATAACCGGAACTCTTGCATATTATCTTTTCTAAAAACGATCGTGTGCTTAATGAAGTTTTCCCCTATGGCATCCTTGATTGAAATGATGAATCAACTTAGCAAACTAAATCATCGTCTGCAAACTCAAAAGCATCTGCTAAATGATTTTAATATGCAAACGACAGGCACAACCTTAGTAAATCCTTTGAGCACTCACTATCAATATTAATGTTTTGATGCAAGCGGACGAGCAAAAAATGACACCCAGCTCACGAGGATCATTACCCGCGGCGAAGGCTCGTCGGCGAAACTTATTGTTTCCCAGGCCCAAAGACAATATAATCCTCTAGAGGTATTCCGCGCTGCAACTCGGAGACATGCACTAGAAATCGAAAATCACTTATGGTCATAAAAAATGATCTTGAGCAAACAAAAGGATCCCCGTTAGGACTTACTTCTCTCGGTATGCAAATGAGGTGCGCCGAAGGAAATGACCTTAAGGAGTTGAACGCTAATGCAGGCAGAATGACAGTCAACGGTACACACAAGGCCAACCACCAGGAAGGAAACCACCAAGAAGAGAAGAAGAACCGCCGCACACACGAAAGGGTTGTCTGGCTGGCGTTGGTTTTTATATCCTCATTACGGCAAGTTACAAAGGTGAGGCACGAGGAAATGGCCCTTTCATTCACACAGACGAGTGAGAGTCCTTCGTCAGAGGCACACACAGATCCTGTCCCTGCGCGTATGTGTGTGAGTAGTGGATTTACATACTGAATCGCGATGACTACGTGAAGTGTTTTTTGCTTGATTCCTTCGAGGAAAGAATGATTTTCCTTCGCGGTGTGCACCTAAAATACGTGCGTGCCTGCAATAGAAGGGCGATGACGATGAGGATCCATCCACGCATGTGTGTCGGACTCTGGGAATTTAGATTTTTTTTATCTTTGGGTGCGAAATGAGTTTTTTTGCCTCAAATTAAATTTTTTCCCTTCTGTTTTTGGGAACATTTTTTTTTCTCTCCCGATGCTCTGGGAAAGTATAGAAGATGAACTTGTTTGGCTAGGTCTGAATGGAATTGGTTTGGATTCGTTGGTTTAAAGGAAACTCCGTTGTGTTGTCGTAAGGCATCAATTTGTGAAATGGAAAGGGAAATGCGTGTACGGAAGTTTTGACCGAAATAAAATGCAAGGACACTCTGTGTTCTTAACTTAAATATAAAAACTTTAAGACAATTTCTTTGTAATTAAGTCTGCCACAATTACTTAAAAGGCTCAGGCCGAAAATGTATGTATATTTTTTGTTTTCTGAAACCAGTGTTGCCATTTGACATCTATCAAACCCAACTGTTATCTGAAGCGTCAACATCTGAAATATGCGAAAAAGTGGTAAGATATTACTTCCAAAATCCGCATGTTACGAACCTTTCCGAAACGGTTATTTGAATGTTTTTATGTGAAAAACAGTGACAAGATCCACACTTTATAAAGAATTAAAATATTCATGTAAAAAATATATTGCTGTGTGCATTTTACCCTCAAAATCAAATGCTTAATGGTGCACACATATTATTTTGCTCCATCAAAATGCACAAGAAACATTTGACATTTGAAGACTTGATCGTTATAGAACTAATTTACGAGAAAGACTTGCCCATTAAAACCGTTTTTCATCATTAAACACAACAAAATTTACATTAAAAGATTGCGATTAAATGAAGTATGAAAAAGAAACATTGGGACAACCACCCATTTAACAGAAAACTCAAATAAAAATCTTAATTTGTAAAAATATCTATTTTGAGTCTAAGAGTATCCCAGGTGTATCATCTACATATATCTATGCGAAATCCTTCTTTTCTTTTTTCATTTTTTTTGTTTTTTGTATTTAGAGAACGATAATATAAATTACTTTTCCTTGGTGAATAAACCTACATATATTTGCCTTGAAAATGAACCGCCTTTTACTTCTTATCATCCTTAAAGCTGTCGGGTAACAATTTCAATAATTTGGTGCGGAAACCCAGAAACGATTTATGAGGCGTAATTTAAGGTAAGTTTAATTCACGTCTTCCGAAAAAGTGGAATAAGTACATGGGGCTTCATAACGTGAACATGTGGCCCAACCAATAGTATACTCTTCGGGATATTTAAGTTTTGGCAGTTCAAAGCCCCATTCCGCTTAGAATCATATGATACACACGTATATGATATACACGTATTCTACAGAAAGTGTCAAAGCCCAAGCGTACTACAGCGTCATTGCGATTTGAGTACTACGCCTAAGTAAACTTGAAATAGAATCTTGCTTATTAATTGATAACAGGAAGCGTTATGAGTTATTTTATAAATGAAATTAAGTTCAAAAACTATGTGCAATGATGAAAAATGATTTGGAACATAACTATATTCTATTCTAATTAGACACGTATGAAAAAGATTATTCATGAAAAATTAAAAACAAATATAACACTGCTTTTAAAGAACTGAACATGTCTTCCTATTATTGGAGCGAAATCTCACAACTAGATGGCGCAGTAAAATTTGTTTGTCACAGAAAACTCATCGCACCTACTACTAGACGTGTCAAAACAGCCACAGTGCACATTCGGAGAAAATTGTTACTTCATATGATGTGATACGAGAGTCCAAATCAAATTAGAATCTTTGTAAAACTACTATTCATTGTGTAAAATATCGTGAACTTATTATTATTTTTATATCTACAATTGGAATAGTATAAGTTGCATTTAACTTTAGAATAAAATGGCCGGTCAAAAGTTTCAATACGATGAGAGCGGTGGAACATTTTATTATTTCCTTCTTTCATTTCTCGCTCTAATTCTAATACCTACAACAATATACTATTGGCCGCGCAAAAAGAAAGTAGGTAAGTAATACGAGGAAGGAACACGTCAGTGAATTTAAAACATATTTTCTGTTTGAACAACTGGCAAAGTTTGCCCCCAATTGGTGATACAGGGGTGGCGGCTTAGTAATGTTCACTTCCTAAAGTACATTTTTGCTGACTATGTTGTGTCGTTTGTTTACAGATCCACGAGAGTCAAAAGAAGAGTGCCAATGTGCAGAATGTCAGCAGAAGAAGATTATTTTAGCCACGGCCGAACCATACAAGTCAATTAAATCGTTTTTTGTCAAGCTATCCCTAGTCTTGGGCTGGGCTCTGTTAATATTCCTTGCGTACAGAGTTTCTCAATTTGACTATGAAATGGCCAGTTTCGATCCATTTGAAATCCTTAAAATACCGCCAACCTCATCACAGGCAGATATTAAGAAAGCATACCGTAAACTGTCTGTTATTCTGCATCCCGATAAGGAGACTGGCAATGAGAAAGCATTTATGATGCTCACCAAGGCATATCAAGCACTAACAGATGACGTGGCCAAAGAGAATTGGGAAAAATATGGAAACCCAGATGGACCTGGTGCCATGTCCTTTGGAATTGCGCTTCCCTCATGGATTGTCGAGAAAGAGAACTCCGTATGGGTTCTTGGTCTGTATGGCTTAGTGTTTATGGTAGCGCTTCCCTCTGTTGTAGGAATGTGGTGGTACCGGTCAATTAGGTTTTCTGGTGATAAAGTCCTATTAGACACATCGCAAATGTATTTCTATTTCTTTCACAAAACTCCGCATATGCTTTTAAAGAGAGTAATAATGATCTTGGCAGCCAGTTTAGAATTTGATAGGCAGTATAATAAACAGGTGGTTGAACGGTTGTCTGACAACGATGAAGTTCCAGCGGTAAATTGAATATATTCATTTAAACAGGATCCAAAACACACTAATGCATTTTTTTTCTTGCAGCTGATCCGTCAATTGCCGAATTTAAATGAAAAGTGTAAAGAACATCCACTTTGCCGTTTATATTCCATAAAGGCGAGGGCTATAATCCATGCACACTTGAGTCGAATTCATTTGAATCCCGATACTCTGGAGAAAGACCGTCAATTGATTGTTAAGAAGTGTCCCTACCTGATACAGGAGATGGTTTCCTGTGTCCATCAATTGGTAATGTTAGCCTATGCAAGAAGAGGTACAAGTTTCATATTCCATAAGCGAGTGCATTTTTATAATTTATTCATTGAACAGTTCCTCGACTTCCCACAATTGAAACAATTGAGAATTGCATGAAATTGTCGCCGATGATAATCCAAGGTTTATGGGAATACAAGTCACCACTTATGCAGCTTCCACATATCGGAGACGACAATGTACATTTCATTCTTAAAAAGCGCCATATTAAAAACCTTCAGCAGTTTGCACAACTGAAATCCGAGGAGATCAGAATGCTGCTTAGAAGTTTAACCGACTTTGAATATGAAAATGTTATGAGGGTGTTAGCTAAAATGCCTCTCATTGACTTTTCCATTCGTTGCGAAGGTATAGCCAGTGTTATCTTTCTTAAATGTTAATTTTTTACGTTCGCCTCTTATAGTTATTGATGACGAGAATACTAACGTTGTGACAGCGGGTGCAATTGTAACGGTAACGGTTACGCTTGTTAGACGGGATATGAAAGTACTTTTTGGAGATTCAACAACAGCAGCAAAAGAAAGTATTAAGTGAGTATAGGTTAAACAGACTGAAAAGTTTAAATCGAAATGAGGGGGTTTTTTGTTGCTTGATTACTCAGAAGAAGTAAAATGATATATTGTTTGATACTACATCGTAAATATACTTAGACAGCACAGTTAAATAAAACAGAAAAAACAAATAAAAAAACAAACGGTCTTAACTCGTAAAATCAAAAAATCATTTCCCCTTCTGGGTTTTATAATTAAAATAAAACATAAACTGTATTTATTCATAAAGTACGAATGTTTCTAATTGTGATATGTGTTCACTTTTAGAGAGGACGAAGTGTTAGATGACACACCAGAAGAAGGAAAGGAAGCAAATAATGTAGCACCTCCCAAGAAACAAGGTTGGTCGAAACCAGGAAAACGTGGTGGCAAGGGTAAGGGTGGCAAAAAGGGAGGCGTAAACAAATCCAAGCCAAACAAAAGCACTGCACCACCGCCAACAAATGAAACCAAACCCAAATCAACGACAGAGCCCCAACAAGATCAATCCAAGCAAAATTCCGGCGACGAATCAGAGGATTCAGAAATTGAAGAGAAAGAATCTGCCATTGGATCGGTGAGTGATGATGATGACAATACCGACGATGATGATGAGGAGTGGGAGCGTCTACAACAAAAATTAAATAAGCGGGAAAAATTAGAGGGCAAATCGCGTATCTCGCATACAGTGCATTGTCCCATGTACCCCGAAGAAAAACAGGAATACTGGTGGACATACATCTGTGACAGAAGGTCACGTACTTTGCTTACAGCACCTTATCATGTGACGAGCTTAAAGGACAGAGAAGAGATCCAATTGAAATTCACAGCTCCCCGATGGGCCGGTGTGTACGCCTTTACAGTTTGCTTGCGATCAGGTACATGATCATTGCATATCTACAAAAATTAAAATACCTTAAACCTTCTTTGATTGACAGATTCTTATCTTGGAATGGATCAACAGCAGGAACTTAAACTGGATGTTAAAAAAGCCCCAGTACCTCCGGCTGATCATCCCCAATGGGACATCAGTGAATCCGAATCAGAGCACAAGGATGAACAAGAGCACGAAAGTGAATTCACGACTGACACATCAGATGACGAGGAATAATTTAGAGTTTCTTCCAGTCAAACTGAAATTTACACATTGTTTGCACTCTGAAATGAATTAAATGTATACATTGAAGTTTATGGTTTTTTGTTTTGGTGTAGTTCATTCTATGAAATATTATCTGAAACTATTCTCTCATATGTACATTCCATTCCAAACGGATTGCAAACTGTGTTTAAGTAAATTATTTGTTTTTTTTTTAACCAGATATACAGTCGTAAGTTTTGAATACACGATGTGAAAGTAAATGGGGAATTTTTTAATTAAAACTTATGCAATTAAGTCGTTGTAAAAAAAATGATTAAATAATAAATGTTGGAAGTGAATGTGTACGAAAAAAAACATTAAATAAGTATTTTTGAATTGTTTGCAATTATGCGGAGGAACTCTGAGGTGTGATCATTGATTCAGTTCTATACATTTATTTCTCTGTATAAACTCTTCCAGCAAGTCCACTTAATTTTTTAAGTCAAACGTATTTTCTACCGGACACTCAGAGAACGACAAATGTTCGTGTACATGGGGATGTTCAACTTTAAGTAATCAAAATACACAACTATCTTCAAGCCATGACCACAGGTGGTTTGTGACATGCCAAAGAGCATTTGTTCGCAGAGGGGAATTGTAAAGTAAAGTTTAGTATATGATCTTTTTTCTTTATGTCCTAAAAAAATCAAATATGTATATTCAAGTAACCAGAAACCAATGACTTCCTTATTGGTTCCTACAAGTCACGTTGAATTTCAATTGAGTCCAATGTTGATACCAGAGTGTTTCTCGTTTTTAAATCAAATGAAATCAACTGGAAAAACACAAGGAAGTCGGTCATCTCTTCATTTCTTTATGACCGGTAGTGAATAAGAAAACGCCGAACGACAGAGAATCAAATTGACGTGCTTACTCCGACAACCCACTTCGATTTTTATTTTTATTGAGTCTTGTTGTACTCTCTCCACGTATTCACAACACATGGAAACAATGGAAGTCACGCACGATTGAAGCTCATTAAAAGCCCACCTAAGGTCTCTGAGCACCTTACAGTAAGACCATTGTTATTTAAGCGTATGTTCACACGATTTTTCCCATGTCTGTTTTATAAAAAAGTGACGGTTAGAAAACCACGAAAAGACACCGAAAGTCGGTGTGAGCATGCCGGTTTTGCTTATTTGCTACAGATTTTTTGAGGGGCAGTTGAAAGTTGTTCTCTGTGGACATTTTTTCGATATGTTGTGCTCTAAATACATATTGCACAACGGGCGTACATTATTTTTGCTGAATTCATCTAGTGAAATTCTGAATCAACCCAGTTGTTCCATCCTCGGTTTATCGAAAATCTCGCGTTGCTGAAGTACGCAAATGTAATAAAGAATATTGAGTGACTCGATTGTTGAAAATGAGTTACTTACCCAGCCCAATCATGACAAATCACATCGGTCATTATGTCCCATCTATACGTTTAGTTATGAATATTTATACTGTCAAATTAATCCCCGGTTTTCGTTGTCATCGTGCACAACTTGCATATTTGGCTTTGTTCGCAATTTTAAAAATCAAGTTAAACAATTAAAAAAAAAATCGAAAATGTTTTCACAAAATGTTATATCCAAACCATTCTGGGCTAATGGCCCTGCGCCAGGTCAGTTTTATAACTTTGTTGGAAATAATATGTTTGCTTCAGAGGACAAGAATGTTGGGCCAATGGGAGCATTCGGCAGCCAACGCACATCGTAAGTATTCGCATTGAAATTCACTATTTTGTCTTTAATTTGTGTTTTGCTCATTTAAGCGAACCAATCACAACTGGCACTTCAGTTGTTGGAATAAAATTCGATTCAGGCGTCATAATAGCAGCTGATAATTTGGTCTCTTACGGATCCTTAGCCAGATTCCAAAACATTCAACGAGTTTTCAAGATCAATGACAAAACTGCTATTGGTACTAGTGGAGATTTCGCCGATTTTCAAAGTTTGAAGAGAATAATTGACCAAAAAATGTGTGAAGATCTCTGCTACAATGATACCATTGAAATGAAGCCAAAATCGTTAAATAACTGGTTAACTCGTGTCCTTTATAACAAGCGTAGTCGATTTGATCCACTCTGGGTGGATATTATTGTCGGTGGAATGGAAGATGGAGTTCCTTTCCTTGGTAATGTTGACCTGAGAGGACGTGCATTTGTCGACGACGTCATAACAACAGGTTTTGGCAAACATCTAGTTCTTCCCCTAGTGCGGGAACGGTTGGGCAATGGAAAGAAGTTGAACCGCGCAGAGGCTGAGGAATTGGTAAGCTGAATGATTAAATTTTTTTAGGACGTAGTTAAATAAATATGTGCATTTTTAGATGAAAAAGTGTATGGAAGTATTGTACTACCGAGATTGTCGTGCTCTATCACAGTACTCGATGGCTGTTGTTACAAATGAGGGAACTGAAATAATTGGTCCACTAAAAGTCAACGAAAACTGGCAATTGGCAACAATGATTAAGGGCTACTAAAAACATACATATTACCTTAATTATATTACTCTTTTCTTCGTTTATACCTAATAAATAATGGATTTTGGAAACAAATTGACTTGTTCTCATTTAGATTGAACTAGCGTAAATTGCTGCGTAGTGTCGCTAAGACAGAGTATTTTGTGTTAAGAGAAGTAGGATGAATAAGAGAGTGATGCACAGAACCGTGGTTTCTTAATTGTGGCATAACGCGATTAAAAAACAACGCTTGATGTTAATACATATCTCACTGTCATAAATGATCTATTTGTGATCTAGTTTACACAAGAAACATGGGTATTGCGATTTTTTAAGTTATTTCAATTTCGTACTCAAAGTGGAGATACGTACCAACTAAGTCACAAGTCATTTATGTGAAATCAAGTAAAATAGCGGTGTGATAGCTGATCGTATATAAACAATAGACACATGCTAGATTTTCGCATGTACAGGTGTTCTATTAAAATCTTTATCTGATTAAAAGGGTAATTAGTGCATTATTAACATCACCTTCTGTTCAGACATTCAGTATCAGTTTGGAAGTAAGGGCGATTTATAAACCAGACAGCACATAAACATATACAAAGAACTTTAAAATTAAAAATACCAATACAATATACTTTATTTCGATCAGTGGGAACTTAATATTCTGTCTACTTGATCGTGGTTCTTCTTTGACTAAACAAATACTCTTAATTTTAAACTTGTTCGGAAACGACGAGATAACTGCCTTTAATTTAGCATCGTACGTCTATCGTAGATGTGACGCCGTTGCTCACGTACTTGCTTTTTCCACTTATCTTGTTGATGGCCCACTCGATTGAGAACGTTTGCTCGCGCATTAAGCTCCTGTGAGTTGTTAGACAGAGTTTGCGGGGAAACCGATGTAGTATCATCCTGGCCATGAAAGAAAATTTAATTCTCATTATTAAAGATATTTTAAAAGTCTTTTATATACACACACATAAAGGTTGAAAAGAAATAAGAACAAAGAACGGGAATAATAGAAATTTTGACAATTAAAAATGGATTATATGTTGCACTGATATGAAAATTATAACGTGAAATAAATCAACAAAAACAAAACGGTGAGGAGGAGGCGTGGTGAAAATCAATCGGATTCTTTATTATAATCTACTAGTAGTTTATATTGTACTGATGGAAATTTATGTACATCTTCATTTGTGTGCTCCTGATAGTTGGCCTTAACCCGTTTATTTAGCAGTGGGTCTAGACACATTAGGAATAGCATGTATATCACAAGTATAGATATGATCCATATCACAATTATGACAACGACCTGCAAAAATGCAAAACAAAAAATAGTATCATATGAATGTTTTCATAGCACTTAAAAACGGGCGTATGTCACCTTTATCAAAGTCGTGTTCCGATTTTCATACTTGCACTTGCAGTGGGGGCATATTTCAATTTCTTTACCATTTTCTGAAAGCCTCGGCAAGAGTGCCCCGTCACAAATACTAAAAATATTTATAAATAAAGCAAAATAATTTTACATATACTTTTCACTGTGCACTGACCATGTTTGTTTGGAATCATTTGAATTCGAGGAGATTGTGGAATTCTGTGTTTCGGATAATGCCTAAGGAAAACACAAAATTATTATTCCCAACAATTATTCGTAAGAGATTTACCGATGCGCATCCCAAAGCAAGGAATATAACAAAAATTGAAACAAATGTTGAATATTTCTTAAACATTACGAAGTCCATCACTAAAAATGTTTTTTAATGGATCATAGCTTAATTCTCAATAATTTGGAAACAATTTGCGATTTTTGTCTGTTTTCCTTCCACGACTGACAATTAAAATATGACAGCTGGACACTTTCGAAATAATTGGACAGATCTAAAATCTTCTGACAATATAGGGTGACTATGTCTCTCTTTTTTTTACTTTAAATGCGCTGTATGGGAAGAAGAAAAGCCAGATCTGGACTATTTGATTCAAAACTTGACTGCTCACAATTGAGTTAATATTTTTAAGGAGTTATAGATGAAAATATTCCGAAGTTACAAGGGAAACAACTCCCGCAAATTGTGTTCAGAAAACAAAGTGCATGCAATCATTGTGAAGCAATAATTGTGATGGAATGTCTTAAATCTTATTTTCATTCATAATTCCGGGAAAAAACTATTCTGAATCAAATGACTTGATTTGGGATGTTCCCTCTCGATTCATAGAAAATCATGCGAGGCTGAAGTACACAAGTGTAATAAGTATGCGTCCTCATGTCAATAGTAAGAAATACTACTAAGCGGGTATTTTTTAAGACTTTATATTTGTTAAAAATTTTATAACTATTATGGATTTATGTTTTATATTTGAAATTTAATTTCCTCAAGATTTTTCCATCAAATTCTTAAAACCACTCGTCAAATTCTGATTTCTTTCATTTGATTCTTCAATTTCATCAAAAATTCTCTTCACCTTGCATTTTAAACGTCTTGGAACATTTGGTGGGAATGAAACTGACAAATATAGTTTGAATGAACAGAATATATTTTATGTATAGAAATTGTTTACTTGTGAATCTAATTATTAAGTCCCCTCTTTCAAGATCTGCTTCATCTTCAGTTCCGCTAACTGGCAAGCCTTCACCTTGAATAACTTTTTCAAAAGACGGGTTCACGGCGTCCGTAATTAGTATATCAAGTTTTCGTTCGTCAATCGTATCCAAGGAAAAACGGAAACCGACTAAAGCTTCACATAAAGTTATTGGGTGCGTATAGTATAAATTGCAACCATCTCTAACGTAGATGTCATGTGGTATGTCTGCGGTTACGAAGATAATATCACCCGGTGTTGAACAAGTGTTTCGATCTCCTTCGTTAGGAAATATGAATTTAGTTCCTGGTAGAGTGCCGGCGGGTATATTTACAAGAATTGTTTTCTTTCTATATGTACACAGTTTTAGTTAGGATAGTACAATTTGCAGACATACCTAGTATCGGTACAAGTTTTTAAGTCATCAATGAATTCCTGCCGTAAGATTTTCATTCGCTTCATGGTGCCAAAGAAAATTTCTTTTAAGTTCAAGAAAATTACTTTTTCTACTGGATGGTCTTTAGCTTTAACTCCGACGCAGTTTTTGTTAGAATACAAAGGTGGAGGATTTGTTGCAATGTCTATTAAATTAGCAAACGGCGAATATGATCCAAAAACAGAATGATAGACTTTCAAATGATCTCCGTGGTATTGGTAAGGAGCAAAGTAACCATTTGGTAGAGGACAACCATGTAAAATTCCAGCTTCGCCAAAACGATCGTATATTTCCCGACGTAGAGGATGTGCTAATAAGATTCATTTAAAAGAGTGCAAGGATATTTACTTTATAAATAATTTACACAAAATGTCGTAGGCCATATTAATGTAAGCCCATTGTTTCTCTCTCGTTAAAGTTGATAGATGAGACATATCGCCTTTCCATGCATTTGGTATAAAGTCTGCATCATATTTTTCTTCTCTATGTGGGTTGCATTGGACTGCCAATCTTCGATATGCCAATGTTATTTGCTCGTTTGGGGCATTTCGAGGAATATTTAAGATTTGATAATAATCTAATTCGCATTTTGCTGTACGGTTACACATTTTGAATATAAAAACAAAGTCTTATGGAAAATATTATTTATAATGTGACAATTTCATCACAGATGTATATTCTTAATAGAAAATTTGTTGTGTGATACAACTTTGATAGTTTATATGTATATCTGCAAAAAAATCAAAAGTGAATATTGGTTTTAACTGTACAAGTTGAGTCTATTGCGATCGCACCATATTGAATTCAAATCAGAAGCCAATTCCCTAATTCAATTGTCAATTTGAAAATTTAACAATTTCCATTGCATATTTTCAAAATGCAACTACAATTAACAGAACTATCCGGTAACCTATTTTCTGCAAGTAGTGAGTATTCTCTAGCCCACTGTGTCGCTGCCGACTTTAAAATGGGTAGGGGAATCGCTGTTGAATTTAGGTACATTTTCGCACATAAAAAAATATTTTTGTATATGCATACATACATATATATATTATACCAACCATTAATCCTATTACAATAGAAATAGATTTGGGCAGGTAACTAAGTTAAAATCGCAGAGTATTCGGCCGGGAGGTGTTGCCACAATAATGAGTGGGGACAGGTTTATATATTACTTAGTCACAAAAGAATTCAGTTATCAAGTTGCAACTTACGAAAAAATGTTTGCATCGTTGACTGCAATGCGCACGCACATGGTAAATATCTACATACGTACATAGTATGCAAATAAAAAAAACGTTTGTCACTGTCTTATGTTGTTACGTCTTATTTAGACTTGAAGTGATCGTGATTTGAAAAATTTGTACCATGCCGTTTGCTTTTTGTAAGGGAATATCATAAACGAAATTATTCGAAGACTTTTTAAATAATTTTATTTGCAGCTAAATAACGGAGTTACAAAGTTGGCAATACCAAAAATTGGCTGTGGGTTGGATAGATTGAATTGGTGTAAAGTGAAGGACCAAATAGTAGAAGTTTTCGCAAATGATCAAATCGATATAATGGTGTATGAATACCACCCAATTAAAAATTAAATTTCATTTCGGAACAAAGTTGTATACGAGTATTTCCACCGGATCTGAACCAAAGACAGTTTCCAGTTCACTACGGACTTTTGTCCACTCCAGACCGTCTATACCACATCCAATCCGAGGAATAGCCAATTTCTGAACATTATTTTGTTTCTGAAATAAAATTCAGCATTTAGTAAAGTATTATCTTTTTATCGGGCTTTAATGGGTTACCATGTGATCTCTCATTTGAATCAAAGAAGAGCGCAAACTCTCATACGTTGGACTTCCGTAGCTCTGAGGTTTCGTTACTAGGTAATAAATGTAACGATCTTTATCTTGCAGGATTGCCACGCCTCCGGATGTAACTTTTTGTGCCAGAAGCTGATCCACTTTTCCGTATATTTGCTTGAACTTTACAGCGATGCCTGCCCCCATTGCAAAATCTGCACCCACACAATGGGCTAGGGAATATGCATCAGGTGCCGTGAACAAATCCCCTTCAGTTTCAGAAAGGTTGAATTTACCGCTTGACATTGTACGATAAATATCTGCAAAAAGAAATTTTGAAATGTTTTTTTTTCGAATATATTCTTGTTTCAATATATCTTTATGGTTATGAAAAAAGATACAACTCATATTAGGTTGTTTTAATTTCTATTTCTAGAACGAATACACGCGTAATTGCGTTATTTCGGTATTACTACACCACTCCGGCTAAATTAAACCATGAAAATGGTAATGTTTTGCTTTAACAATCGTGAAAAATAAATCAACTTCCTAATACATTTTAAACAAAGCAGATAAAAGTCGGCACTGCATGTGCAATGTTGACCCAGGTACTGTTTTTGTTTTATGCAACTTAACATAGAACGCAAACAATATTGTAACAACCGCTACCAACAACAGAAATTAAACTTTGTTCTCAAGCATTGTTATATAAGTCTTCATATCTGTTTACAGTTTTGTTTTGCCATTAATTAATGTGACAGAGGTAAAGCGAATGGAAAGCCAACCATGTATACATTTTCAAGTGCACTAAACTTTCAATGTAACATGCCGCTGCTTGCACTCAAAGTTCACACATTTCCTACATGAAAATTAAAAGACTATTGTGAATTTGTCCAGTGGGAGGTAGGGAAACACTGTGTGAAAACATGAAAAGAAGTAAGAAAATAGAAGAATGCCACAGTATTGGTTAGGCTTTTGTGTTCGTCGGTGGAATAATAAAAAAAATGTTTTTCCTCTTAGACAACTAGAATCAACGGCTGCTGCAATATCATTTATACAAAATATTTAGTGTATCTTTGAATTTCATCACCAGCATATTCGGCTAATTACACAACACACATCAAGCGGCAACTTACAATTAATATTTGAAAAGATTGTTTTAGTGTTTCGAGTTAAGAACTCCGCCAACATTTAATTTATAAAAAGAAATTGTAAATAATTTGAATGCAATTGACCTTACAAAGAGCACCAAGAAAGAGATACTAATTTTCGCACACGCACATTCCCAGGACATCAGCTGATTTGCAGAAATGTCATTTAAGCTGACACAGATGACTTTATTCGCCGTTAGCAACATGCGACTTGCTGCGATGCCATTGCAGCGCTGTAATCACCGGCTGTTTACACGTTGTGCAGGCCGCGCCAGCGCTACAGTGTTGCTAACCTTGCAGCAAGGCTCTGGGGAGTTCTTGGGAAGGTGCTTATTGAGCGGTAAGTAAACGGAAACGGATATGACGTCGAAAATGTTTATATGAAGAAATTATTGAGTCATCCGTTCATAATTGATTTTTCTCTTCTCAACAATTGGACAGCCAATCGATAAGTCATTAGAGTCCAATTGATTTCATTGTCAACCAACTTAATTGAATGGGACACGGAATATTCGTGAATGTTTGATTAACCAATTCATAATTTATGTAGTGCAGCAGTTGGAAGACGAAATTTTATTTAACTTATACATTTGTACTGTACCTGCCAATTAGAGCAGTATCGTGAAATAGATCACAAATTTCAAAACAAGCATGGAAGTCAACTCGTTAGCTGTAGTTTACTTGTTTGATCAAACGTTGACAAAATTCTTATCAACTTGTGTGTGTATCAATAGAATAAGTTCCGCAAAACTTAAGAGATTAATGTGCGTGTGAAGACCACGTTTATACATTATATACATCTATGACCTCTAAAATGTCTTTAGAATATTTTTGCACTTATTCCTTATCAAGCATCCTAGCGGGGTGTTATTTTTGTCGACAAAAAGCTCCCCTGGATTTTATACGAAACATGCGCCACCAAACGCGTGGTACGCATTTTGATACACTTCATATTAAATAAATATATTTCTATAAATACTAACCCTGCGACCTTTACAAGTTCATAAATTCAACACACCTCCTTCTCGGTCGCATGCGTTCTTCCCTGTTTTACCTTGGGCCATTGCTAGTGTCGCCTGTGTAAACTTACAAAGTTAATTCAAAGTCAGCAACCTGTGAGTTTAATTTCAAGGAAAGCTAATACAATCGAGACGATACTGCATGACCACTTATCTTGTGCGTATCGAGCTTTTTGAAGAATTATTGTGGTTTGTACGGATAACGTGCATAAGCATTTTGAAGCATCAATGCAGTAATAATACTTTAAAATCACAAATATAGGGTTTATTTTAAAAGCTCACTTTTTACTTCCTTCGGAATTTCACTGTTCGCCGGAAAATAAATCAAACACCGCACATCCAAATAACCTTTTTGAATGTCAAATCACATGACGATTTCAACATTTTTCATTTACCAGCACATCAATATTTTAGTGTATGTCTAAGAGTTTTTGATTGTGGCATTTCGTAGAGACGGACCTCAAGATTATCTCGTTTGTACAGTATTCAAGCAATAAAGGACCATTTTGTCTATAGATCGCTTTGTATGCTTGTGATTAACAACTATCATGAGTGTAATGGGAATAAAATTTTGAAATTTATTTTGAAGCGGTCATAAGTCTTTGTGTTAATTAATCATCAGCGATTTACTTACGTCGGTCACCTTAACCTTTTTGACAATCATCCCAGAATCAATTTGTTTACGACACTCGTCAATATTGTCGAAAGTGTTTGGCTGGAGTTCGTATCAGTGATGACATTCATCTGTTTTTTCTGTGCTTCTTAATCTTATGCAGCAGTATTGTGTTCAGCGTTTTTAATTGTTCTATCCCGAATATTCTTATCTACACATACTTGCTATGCGGATGCCATAGTCCAATGTGAATCTTTACTGTTTGATCTGTTTTTTCTTTAAATCTGCAGCCGGCATTGGTCCGGTATTGAAGGTCACAGCATTCAATATCACGACGAGCACGTGAAGAAGTGGATAAACAAAATATCTTTAGAATTTGTAGAGCAAAGTTAGAACCCGTTGCCGAAATTTCAGATGTCCTGAATTGATATGGATTGAAATGTGTCTTTATTCTACACTTTCATATGCGTATTAAATCAACATAAAACATTGTTACAGTTCATATAAGAGGAATGTTTGTATAAATGTTGTTTTTATGACATACATGTGCATATATATGTATGTATGTTCAAATTTACGAAAGAATCTCAAGGCAATACAATCCACACATCTGTAAACAGATCTAGTTAGATTAAAGTAGCTGGCGAGTTAATTTTATGACTTCTTGGAACTGACACACACAACTCTATTTCCTTTTCACTACATGTACTAAAGATTGCAAGATACAAAGTTACATACACCAGTCCAAGTTTGCACATACTCTACCCGAGTGATCTTTTTACTGCAAGTCTGCACTGCAAATTTCCGCATTTTAAATTGTGCATGACAAGAAAATCCAGTTAATGTTCCACATACATATATTTATGTGTATATGCACTGAAGTGCTTTACAACTTTTTATGGAAATGAACATGATCACGCTGAGAAAACGGTCAAAGACATGCGCTCTTTTCCGAAAAGCAATAAAAGACATAAGAATGCTCATTAAGAGTAAGAGTTATTTTGACTGGTGATTGCAATACTAATGAACTCCTATCAGATTATTCATCCTCACCAGATGTATCGTTTATTATAAGGAGTAAATAATTAAATTAATGCATTCTTACGAACACAAAGGCGAAACTGTTTGCTTATTGCATCGCTTGCATTATTATTACATACTTGAACTTGTGGGCTCTGTCGTATTTATTCTCTTTAGAAGTGAGGTGGGGTATTCGCTTTCATGCGAATTGAGTAGGTTGCACATAACAATTACATACTGACAGTCTCTTACATACACCTGTCTTTTGTTAAGAGTTTGCTTTCTTATCACACATAAATATTAATACTGTACTTGACTGACACTGTAGTTGTCACGTGCTTTCGAGGCAGTCAAATCATTTCGTTAAACTGTTCAGACTTTTCCTCATTGCAACGATTATTTATGTGCTTATCTTCAACTTTTATTAGTTTCACTTGTTTCTCAAGGAATCTTCAGCAAATTTGATTTTCGCTTTTGCTGAAATGTCTGTTCTCCACGTGATAAGTTATTTATAGAAAGCAAATGTGTGTACATGCACTTTAAGCACTTCCAAGAGCAAATAATCTTGCTAACGTAAGTCACTTTAGAAAACGTCTCCGTCACTTTACATTAAGGAAGAATCTGATCAAGTGATCACATCTGTATGTATTGACATGTTTTTACTCACCATCACATTTTCATATATTAAATGCACACACAACTCAACACTTGTTAGAATCAGTAAATATATAAATGAAACTGCGAATAAGTTCACATTCACAAGGCACTGAACATAGTAAACATTCGATAATAGGATACGAAAGCTTTCATTTTTGCAAAGCTCTAATTAGCTTATCAATTTGTTCGATCTGCAACATGTTCATAATCATTCGGCGTTCCAGTGGCGATCGTTGATATTTTTAAATTCAGTCAACAGTTCTTAGTCGTTTCGTTCAGACATAACTCGTTTTTCAAAAACGTCCTCATATATTGACAATATAATTCTTGTTTAGATACTCCGATTCACTGTAGAAGAAGCTCAATAGTCAGAATGTCTACTTCTGCCAAGCCGAAATTAGTTGCTGTTGAAGAATCACGCCGTTTTATGATCGACTGCTTTAAGGCTGTCAACGTTCCTGACGAAAATGCCAAGGCAATGGCAGATCTTCTTGTGGCGGCAGACTACAGAGGACACTTCAGCCATGGAATGAATCGTTTGGAAATGTACATTAATGATTTGGCAATCAATTCAACAAATGGAGCAGCTGTCCCAGTGGTATTGAACGAAACACCAGCAACAGCATGGGTTGATGGGTGTAACGGTCTCGGCGCTGTTGTGGGTAATTTTTGTATGGACTTGGCGATAAAGAAAGCGAAGGAAGTTGGCGTTGGATGGGTGTGCGCGAAGCGATCGAATCATTACGGAATGGCTGGATGGTACGCTCTACGAGCAATGCACGAAGGATGCATTGGTATGTCGATGACGAATACTTCCCCCTTGATGGCTCCGACGCGATCAAAGGTGGCTGCGTTGGGAACGAATCCCATAGCGGTGGGCGCTAAAGCAAAGGATGATACCTTTCTTCTGGATATGGCAACCACAACGGCTGCAGTTGGTAAAATTGAAATTCAACGCCGAAAGTGTGCACCTCTGCCCAACGGCTGGGCCCAGGATCCGGAGGGTAAGGAGACCAATGATGCCGAACTAGCATTCCAAACTGCATGCTTAATGCCACTTGGGGGTCAGGAGAGCTCCTCTGGCTACAAGGGTTACGGTCTGGGCGCCATGGTTGAACTTTTTTGCGGTGTAATGGCAGGAGCTAATTACTCAACGAAGGTTAGAAAATGGACACACGCCGGCGCCAATACTGAGGCTGACTTAGGACAGGCGTTCGTAGCAATCAATCCAAAATGCTTCACTCCAGACTTCGAAGACCGATTGGCCGATATGAATTCCAGACTAAGAGGTTGCACACCGGTAAGTAAATCATCTTCAAAAAATGTAAGGACATTTATTTAATGGGTGTTGTTTTACTGTAGACTGATCCCTCCAAGCCAGTAATGGTTGCAGGAGACAAGGAATTGCAAACTATGAAGGCTGTTGACGATGTGGGGGGCATCGAGTATCTGGAAAACCAACTTAACACATGCAGCCAATTAGCTAAGAAACTTAACATTAAACCGATGCAGTTTATCTAAGAAACACTGCATCAATGTGATACCACAGTGATGTGATAACGACATGACAAAGAATTTATACCACCAAAGATACATATCAAGCGGAATTGCAAATTCCAATTTCAATATCGAATCGATGGGCATATTTTTCATCGAAATGAGTTAACATGAAGTGCTTCTTTTTCTATTTCCTTTTAACGTACTTAGGACCAAGGTTTTACTTAAAAATGCTACTAAACTAAATGTATGTTTAAAATATTTCAAAAATACATGTGATCGTAATATTAATCAAACAATTTCTCATTTCTTTTTTTTATTTTGCTTTCTGTTTTAAAATTAGATTTGAATGATGTTGTTTGGGAGCATTAAGTCCACAATACACTTAATTCAAAGTATAGGGTTGCCACATCCAAAATGCATTGTACATTGCGTTAGATGCACTTTTTTACCGTGTACGTCTACGATTGCATAATCTACAAGACATGTGACCTCTTTGATTGCACAAATCACTAAGGGAACATTGTTGGCAAAATCCTCTCTATCATCTTCTTTGAAACTTGAAACCGTTCGTCAATAATCTGAAAGACACAAGAAGTTCAAATCGATACCCGTCCACCAATTCACGATTTCAAGGGCGTATATAAAGTAAGCATGAAAAGAGATGCGCTTTACAGTGTCATGTCTGGTTTAACATTCCCGCCAAAACTGTCTGATTGTGTAGGATACCCTAACAGGGTCATCAAGTCTGTAACAAACTTACCGTGCCCTTCAATATCAAAAAGGTTTAGGCAAGGCGACGCGTTGTCATATGATTCTTTCAGATTCATTCTCAAAAACACCATGCCTAGGTCACAGGTCAACAATAACTTACGACAAGGACGATCTCGTGATAGAGCCAAAGACAGCGAGCCTTCAATGAAGTGGTTTCTGATGTATAGAAGCGGTTAAAATTATATTGCCAAGTTCTTCTTTACAACTCTTATGTTACAGCTAGCCTTTAGAAACCCTTTATAAACTAAAAAAAATATTGTGTAACGGTTAAGTGTATACAGGATGACCATAGGGTGCACGAATTAATTTTGTGTGAAATACAACGCAACATAAAAAAGTTATTTTATACACACTTAACGATGAAAGAACTACATTTATTAAACTATATTTTATTTTTTATTAATTCTATAGCCCTTGAAATAATTAAAACAACATAAGATTTTCCCGATTATTTTTTAATAATTAACGATTTACGACGCATTTACGATTGCGAATAAAAGAAAAATAAGTATGGAAAAAATGTGATGTTGTTTTCGAATTTTATCAAATACTTCCGTCACTTTATTTAAAGACTCAGCTCGTATTTATTATAATAGAATAAATGTAATAATAAACAGATTCGCACGAGTCTGTTTGTTATTTGCGTCAGAGTGCTTAAAAGCTTTTATTATGAACGTCTCTTCGTGGAAACGGTCTGATCATCCTTCTTAATTTTAAAGAGCGATAAGATCTACCATAAACAAGCTTGAGTATGACGAAGTTAGCCAGTAGGAAGATGGCTGTATGTATTTGCGAATATGAACGTGTGTATGACGATTTAGGTGAAATTAAATAATTCTATGTCTACTATCAGACATAAGCACCATTTTCAGTGAAATGATGCGACCTTGTTACCTGATTTCAATTCATAATGACAAGATTGGCCTTTTCCGCTGTACTTGAATTCTGTGGAACGGTATATCCCTATCATTCTGAATGTGTTCTATGCTAGACAAACCATGGCTTAAGCATTTGCGCAGCTCGTCCCTAAAAAGTCTTACATTCGTTTCACACCTTCTACCGTCCAATAGCACATCCATCTATTCTTTCTAAGTTTATAGAAATGCTGACTCTTGATATTTCATATGAATTTGATGTAGTCTGGAATCGGGCGCTTGCCGAAAAGCGAGGCTTATGAAAGAAGGGAGTAATTTCTTCTGCGAATATTGAAACCGAACGACTTTTCATTTTCAGTATGTTGGTATTATACCATATCCCCTATTTGAGGTCAACAAACATTCTGCGAAATGTCTGTGTTTCTTAAAGTGATTCAAAAAGTGTTTCACCCCGTTTGATTTGGCTAGCTTTAGTTGTATTTGGTCTGGTGCTCTAAAAATCTATAAAATGTACGATAAAACTCATTGCACTTAACAATATTTTTAAGTCGATCGACATTTTAGGACCACGGCGAAATGTATCGCTTTTTTTCTCTTTTCGCTGTTTTAACAAAAGATTCGCAAATAAAGTAGCTTCCACTTTAAGAAATCACCCGTAAACGACTTTTCGCTCAGAATGCCCATCTACTCTTAAGCCCAATTTCAGACTAGGGACTCTTCTTAATAACACGAATATGAAATGCTCTTCCGAAGTCTATGTTTCCTCCCCATTACAATCCACATGCATTAAAGACCAATGTCCTTTAATTTTGACGAGGTGCAGCTGGCGAACTGCTTAACGAGCCTCAATAGATGTGAAGCTGCCACTTTAATGGCTAAAGAAAAAACTCACACAAAAAAAATTACTAGTGTCATCAAACGATTATTCGCTACTGACACCAAATTTTTCCTCAAAATTTGTGATTTAACTTTTAATCTCCTTAGTTGACTGGAGAAAATAAATCAGGTTCTTATTTACGGCATTATACAATATTTTCTATATTTTCTTCTGGACATGCCCATTTTAAATTGAGGGAGCATTTTCGAACTCAGCCTTTTTTTGACATTTCTTATTTTGTTTCTCACGTGTAAAAGGCAGCACGGTAAACCGCGGAGAGTTGCACATTAATTTCGTTTATTTTGCATAGTTGTTAAACAAAGAACACGTTTAAGCACAATTTGTGAAATTCGCATCACTGGGTTAAGTTAAAGACATTCCAGAATGAAGCTTAGCACATACAACTTCTTGACATCAAAGGCAATCCGAGGTGTCAAGGTAGGATATCCATTGAAACTCACGGTACGTGACATTATTTAGATATTGTAATTTGTAATTTATGACTGAATATCTTGCAGATTCAGAAAAAGGAAAGCATAGAAACCGAATACAATGCCAACTTTCTGGAACGTCTTCTGCCGAAATTGGAATGGCAAGCGATAACAAGTGCGGCTGAAGCTGTAAGTAAAGTCCTTATGTGCCAGGGTAGAACATTTTAAGTGAGTGTCTATTTTTTTATGTGTTGGTTTTAAAGGCGGAGGTTTCGTACGAGATTCCAAAAGAAATGCCTGATGATATTGCTAATAACGAGGAGCTTTTAAAAAAACTGCACAATCTGCTATTTGAAATAGATGTTCTGGAAGGACAACTTCAGTGCCCGGAAACTGGTCGAATATTCCCAATAAGCGATGGTATACCAAACATGTTGTTGAATGAAGATGAAGTGTAATGTCATGTAAATTTCAAACGTTGGTGCACTTACGGGCTTGTAAAATAATTTTAAATTATATATCAATTCAATGACTTATTTGAGGTATACATAGGTAACCGCTTAAGATATATCTTAATTTTTGACGCGATACGTTATTTATCTTCATTAAAAACGAATGCTTGTACATTAAAGATTATTTAATAAGTGGTAGAAAAGAGTTATTTTTCATTCATAGCCTATTGTTGGATAATTTTCATTTGAATTCCAGACATGCAGGTTATAATCTAAAATAGATGCGCATAAGCAGTGATCTCATTGGTAACATGTTTTTACTGATGCCACTATTGTTGGTTAGTTAGTGGTGATTGCTTTGTGCTTAGTATGAGACAACTGATTTTATACGCTACACATACAAACATGACTGAATCCAGTTGTGTTGCTTATTTTACAATGCAAATAAAAACACGCGTCATTTTTTTGACCTTAGGTACAGCAAATGACTATCAATTTTAATTTTTCTTACACATTTCGGTTGCCACTTATAACTTTGCTTTGTTACGACTGTTTATTTTCTTCACTTTAGCTGGCTTCTGTTTACTATACAGATTATAGGACACACGTTGCAGACGATATTAAGAATACTTCTGACAGAACAGTCTATATACTTATTGTGGTTCTCATCACTGTAACATAACCACCGTCTTACATTCATATCAAACCAATTTGACAAAACTTGTGAAATAACCGATAGAAAAAAACAGCTGCCGTTGGGCAGCATAATGAACTGAAACCATTCCGAAACAACGTGGAATTCGACAATACAAATTATTTCGGTCCATTCTTTAGACCTGCTCCCGTACTCGTCCCAATGAATGCAAAACAACGAAAATTACAAAAATTACAAAAATCTGACGCAAACCAAACAATATTTGTGTACAAAAATAACAGCCTTTGCATATGATGTAAATATCGAGAACGCTTAAACAACTGTGTAGTCCTGTTTTATCAAACCTTCTCAACAATGATGGCACGCAGAACTTGAGTGCTTCCTCCTTTTCTTTCTATCTTCATTTTTGTTTTTAAGAGTTTGCAAAGTTATCGTAAATCTTTCCCCGCAAATTTCGTAAATTGACCCTGTAATTGCGTCCGTCAGCTGCAGGTCAACAAGTACTTAGTTTCCGTAGATGTATATATTTCTATCCTTATCCTTAGTAAAAGAAAGATAATAATGGTTTATACAATTAAAATCTGCAAATTTATTTAAAGAAGAAAACAATTAAAAAAAACTTAATAAAAGCATAAATTGTACTTAGAAGTGTCATGGATATTAATCAACTAGATGAATGATTAAACAAAAATCAACATAAGAATCAACACGATAACATTTAATGTTAAAAATTATTCTCTACTCATTGGAATGCTGTCTTTGGATGCGTATGACATTACACTGACACTGGGGTCATTATTTTGAAGAAAAATACGAATCAAAATTATTGCACATATGATACGTCTACGAATTACATTTTTTCACTCTGGGAAATGTGAGGTTTCTGAACAAATGCAGGTTTTCCTCCACATAACAATACACAGATATTATTCTTTAAACTGGTGGATGGATTTACAAAATGTTGTTTAAAACGGACTGAAAAGTTTCGTCTAGAAAAATAGATTTGGCACACTATTCAATTCTATTCAAATTCTACGCCATTAAATGACTATACATATATGAACTTGCAATAATTTGCAAAGAATATTAAGTTCAGAAAAATTTAATTGCATTTAATGTTTGTATTTGCTGACGATTGAATCTGGGAATAAATGCTTCCTTTTGCAAGACCATTTTGTGGACCTTTGCACAATTCTGGGTTGCGTCCGTTTGCAATGTATGGACGTTCACCAATAATGTTTGTATCCGGGCCAACAGCAATATTCTTTCTCCCAAGGGAAATATCTGGATTTGCACCATTCCATGTTACATAGTCAGCTCTGAAATAAAATTGCATTTGAATTCAATTTAAAAAAAAGTAATAACTATGGGATTACAGTAGAAGTGTATCATCAGGTCCCTTAGTATATTCACTGTTGTGTCCTTTTGCAGGAACGCGTCCTAGAATTGACTGAAATTCAGACTTTTGCAAGGCTTCCGGTTCGTACAAGGATGAATCCTTCGGTGAACTTCTAAGAAAAAAATAATAATTATGTTACTGAGGAAATTGAGTCTTTTTATTAGTGTGTAGAGACATATGTATGTACGTGTTTTATGAAAATTGATCTGCATGTTAACTTGGAGCTATTAGCTCAAAATATTTGTTCCGATTGAGTTAGTTTCGATTGTTTGTTTTTTTCATAATTGAACTGTGCAAACGCAATATTATACTCCAAGCAACTGCAAATATTTTCATAAAACACGTTATCAGCTATTGAAAAGGAGCATGCATTAAAGTAGATAAAATTTCCAAATTATGTACAATGAATTGAATGTTAGTGACAAAATGAATATGAAATACGTGTTGATTGAAATGAAATTAAAAACAAAAGTTATATGTAGAAAAAATACACACACACAGAGATATGGAAATGCAAGAGTATATAGACTTAAAAAAAATGTAATTGAACTAAATCGTTTGCTCATACTTCAGGGATTCAGATTTATCTTTAGAGCGAGATGATATATCGGATTTATGCCGGTTAACAGTGACATCGGTTGGCGTATGCTTTTTGGATGAGATTGATGAAAGTTTTGATAACAGTGATGATGATGATGATGGTGATGGTTTTGATGAGAATTTATGATATAATGATGGTGATATGTAGTTCAATGTAGATGAAAATATATCAGAAGATTTAATTATTTCGTTGTACTTCTTGAACCGAATTGAATTTTTATGATGAGAGTCCTTTGCAACACTATCAACACTAGAATCTCCTTCATTCGTTACATGGGTGGTGGTAATGGTGAAAGTGGTAGAGGGGACGGGAGTGGAATCACTGAATAAATTGGGATTTTCAATTGAAGTTGATTTTTTTGAGGATGCTGTAATTGTTGTTGCTTCTTGTAAGCTGTTTGTTGAAAAGGAAAAAAAAAATATAAAAAAGGATTCATAAGATACAATTGGAATGATGAATACAGTTTAATGAAAAGTGATTGCATTTTTTTGATTTGAGGTTCTTACATACGGTGTGGATAAGTCGTTAACATACAAATTTTTCATCACAGAATGTTTGGAAAAAGTATAGTAAATTTAAGTAAATATTTATTAGCTGATTAGTAAGGTATGATGTTTTGACTTGTAAATCTACATGTATGGATTTGCGACAGAGCTATATGACATTATAGGTTTTCGCATTTATAGAAATAAAGTCTGTTCCCGCATCTGATACAATCAACACCAAATAACTTGATCTGCGAAAACCTACGCAACAGACTTTCGTATACTTCCTTGTTGTTGGTTTGTTTGTATCTGGAGCAGTAAGAGAGATTATTTCTGTTTTGTTTTTTATATTGTATGTTAGATCAATTTTTGTCGAGTTTGGATTCTGGTTCCGATGTTGTCAGCGATTCTGTAGTTTTTTTTAGTTCAATGAGCATTCATTGATTTCTTTTCCGATTTATCAAATGCAGAAGTGAGTGTAAATGGTTTGCAGGGAGCAAATAAGCAAACATTCCATGCTTTTTATAAGTTTGTAAAAATCTCCAAAATGATTTGCATAAAATGAAGAGATGTTTCTAAAAGCAATAGGACACACATACATATATGTATGAGTGTTCTTAAATTTGCAGGTTTCTCCGACGAACGTATACTCTTCGCATATAAGTCAAACAGGGGAGATGAAACACTGTCAACAAGTGTAAGAACATCAAATAAATAGAAGACAAGAATAACAAAGTCTGACAGAACATGGTGGGGAGAAATTCATTCAATTAAATCCTGGCAGCCTAGGTTTTATGGATCTCCCACTTGCGCTTCCTGAAACTGTCTAGGGCGCGCGAACAAGATTTGGTCACATTTGTACCAAATAAGTATTAGTCTTTTAATACGCAAATAAACGTATTGAATGTGTTATTTGGAGAACGATTTTTAAATTTAACTGTTCGGAGACGACATTTAACTTATAAGAAACCAAAAAATTTGGCGGCGTTATACGAATTTTTTTTTCACATAAA
Organism: Eristalinus sepulchralis; assembly: GCA_944738645.1. Lineage (NCBI taxonomy): Eukaryota > Metazoa > Arthropoda > Insecta > Diptera > Syrphidae > Eristalinus > Eristalinus sepulchralis. The sequence continues at coordinate 28,574,802 of OX122885.1, read as the reverse complement.
GTTAACAACTCAATTCTTGGATGCAACATATTGATCATCAACAATTTAAAAAAACGATCTGGAGCATACGAAACACCATTAGCTAGACATTTCCAAAACAGCTGCTCTGACTTATACATACATATGTGAATTGTATAATTAAGTATAAACGAAAAAAGATAATTAAAAAAGTAGCTAACAACATTCTATCAGTTGGCTTAACAACATCAACGATCATCGCTTAATGCCAAAAATGCATTTTTCTTCTTTTATACATAGAGATTTGTGTCATAAAGACCTGTCTGTCACAGTTTGAAAATGTTAGAAACGGGAGTTAATTTTACACAGAAATATTACATTTTTTAGCATAAGGAAGCATACAGAAGAAAGGTTTACAATTTATCTTAGCACTCGAACTCAAATTAAAATTAAATGTGATGAGATTTTGCGATAATTTTGTTTGAAAATTAGCTTTAAACTAAATTTCTATTTACAGATTTTTTTTTTAATAAGTTTGATGTTTCAATTGTGTACTTACTTGCTACTGCCTTCTGAAAGAATTTCTTTACACGAGTCATCTACTAAGGCAGCTTGTAAAGCATCCGCATCTTTTTTAGCACGTGATTCCTCTTCCTCCTGCACGATTTGTAAAATTTGTGTAGCCCTTTCCTCAGAGTAGTTAACACTTTCCAAAGCCATAAGTATAATGTGCTCAGCAATAGTATTGTACTTCGCCTGAACTCTATTTTTCACTATAGAGGCAAATTTACGTAAATCAAATCAAGAGAGGTGTGTGAAAACATTCAAGACTTACTTTCATCCTTCTCCTCGGCGGTGTAAACCTTTGGTCGAAGGGGAATTATTTTGATACCTTCTTCAATATCCACGTTTGTGGGTTTGCCATCACCACGATTGGTTAATTTTGGTGGCGGTGCGACATCACGTTTAACATATCCCATTGCTATGAGCTTCTCAGATGCATTCTGTACATTGTTATCAGAATTCGCAAGAATGTCGAGAAGTAGCATCTCATCGGCCTTTGGAAATATGTTCTTTAAGTATCTGTGGGAAGGTGTTTTGTATTTTAGTGTTGTTTTATTTTCAAGTCTATCGTAGTGTGATATTTTACGAATGCATGCGTCGTTTTAAGGTTTGAATCAAAAACAACAAACAGACACAACAGATACACACATAAGTTTTGTGAAAAGTATTTTAACGAAACACAATAAAATGTAATAGGAAAATTGGTTAAGATAATCGGAAAAATGTGTAATGAAAGGAATCAATTTGTGAGGTACATTCCTGAGAAATGTTGATAATATGTTTTGCCATAGGAGTGAGAATTCTGCTTCGTAGAAGGATCATACAAAATTAGTCAGCAAAGGTAAAATAATTTTAAAATGCAACGGGAGTGTCATTTCGATCGGTTTTCCTGGTAGTCTCGTTTCAAATTTTGGTTTATAATTTCGTAATATCTGAGAGAAAAAAAAATGTTGAGATTTGATAATAATAGTGGAGGGAAGAAGGGCATGAATCTCAAAGTATTGCTCAGCTGTAGTAATGAACGTAATGAAGAAATTGAACAAGTGGAAAATTAATCTCCATCGTGAGGCGATGAATACAAAGATCCTTGAAGAAAGAATGTGTCAACTGTATCAGATAAAATAATATTAGAGAATCGCGGATTTTCGGGGATATTCTAAGTGTGGAGCTGCACTCCGAGGGGAATTAAACTAACATGTCTGTTCAACTCTTGTTATCTTTCTCCAGTTTTGGGTCGACAAAGAACCAGGGCTTAGCTTCTTCAGCAACCACTCATGCTATGTGTGTTCTCTCATGAGTGGATGAGACCTGCAGCTTAATTCCGACTCCGAACGCGAAGTGTTGACATCAACCTCAAATCTTTGACTAGGTGCATGTTGTTAATGAATTCTGAAACGAATCGTGGATACGACAAGCTTGTTTATGCATCTTTTTGAAACTATAAAACGGTCACTTTGAGATGAAGGAAATCCAATAATAAACATATAAACAGAAAAAACTATACGGATCCGTAACATTTTACCTACACGAAGTTCCTATTGTTCTCTAAGAAGTTATTAAACCTACTCAGCTCCAGCGACTACCTTAGCCTAAGAAAATTCGATAAACTTTCGTACCTATTCTTGTAATACAAATTGAACAACCGAAAAGTCCAGATGTGAAAAATCTATAAAAACAATCATTTTGGGACAAATTTGCAATAAAAACAGTCAAAACTAAAAAATCAAAAAAATATACAACAGGAATAAAACTGAGTAAGCTAAGATAAGATCACTAACAACAAAACATTAATGTAAACAAAGATACTACAAAACTTAGGGAAATTATGTTTGTATTTTATATCTTCATAAGGACCTCAATTTCATCTTAGGCGACGAATGTGGTTTGGGTGAATTCCGAACGTCTCCAATTTTGGGTGATCCGTGTCCAAATCCAAAACTGCTTTGCATACTCAGGACACTACCGAAACGTCCGCCCGGTATTGGGCTCGCGGTACGGGATATACGAGCTTGACCCGACCCAATATCAGGACGACGAGCCGGTGGTGTCATCTGAAACGCAGAGTTACTGTGGAACAGATGCCGTTGAGATGGTGGCGTCACATATGGTCCTGGCATTGTAACTGGATGCTTTTCGACTTGTAGTGCGCTTATAACAACAGCCTCGCGGTTATAATATCTATGTACAGTTTTGTATGTGGTTAATGTTGTGTGTGAATTTTATTATTATTTGTTTTTTTGTTGGATAGTTTGTGCAAGTTGTTGTATTTTTTTTTTGTTAGGATTGTATTTTGTTGTAGATTCAAAGAGGACACACGGGACAATTGATTAGTTGTAGTTGTTAATCAAAAAGCGTGATGAAGCGTTTAAAGGCAAAGATTTATATTTTTATAAAAATTGATTGCCAGAAGAATGAATAAATTATAGTACATTCAAATAATAAAACAGAAAAAGGTAAACTTACTTTTTCAGCAGGAGGCGAATATGATTCTCACCGGCTGTGGGAAACATGTTCTGAATTTTAGCAACGACGGCATCTGTGTCGTTTTGACTTGAAAATGATGTTTCCTGTATGGTGGAGCGTCGAGACATATTTCCAGTACGTGGCGTCTGAGGCGCAGACGACTTCAAATGGGAGACAGGTGACATTTCCTGCAAACAAAACGACAAAGAAAATTGAATGAAAAAAAAAATCAAAGATTATGAAATGAGAATGAGAACATCAATGATACCCACCATTTGCAGTTGACTCTTTGTGGATAAAAGAGGACTGGCGGAAATGTTATGCAAACTTGGATTGGGTCCTTGAAAGGCTCGCACAGCGGGAAAATTGTTTGTTGGATACACATGATAGGGTGATCCATGCAGAGGCTTTTAATATTTATACACGGGAAAAAGGAAAAAAAGAACACAAACATACGTATGTACAGAAAAAGACATTTCACGTGAACATAATGTAAACGATGATGAAAGTTAATATACCTGTAATGGAATCGACTCTGTTGAACACTTTTCATTTTGTAATTGTTTGTAACGAATCCTGGGATCTTCCAGTTGCATTGCTTTTGTGAAGTAGTTTATGTAGTAACTGAAAGAATATACATGGACATAAGTAGTGCGGATAGAATTCATTCTGGACTATATAAGATCTGTTCTCCTACATAAAATAAACAAGCCACAGTGCAACACAACAAAGTTTTATGATTACCGTTGAACGGTCGCAAATATTCCCATACTTTTATTGATTTGTCATTTTGTTACAGGTACGAGAACAGTCTTCCGATCTGTAACTGGAGTAACCAGCGAGAAATACGTTCCTGAATGCAAAAAGCAAGATTGTGAGGCCCCTTAAAAAACCTAAATAGGTACTCGTATATTGTGTAGTAAACTAACACCTACACGAAATACCCAACAAAGGATATGACATAATAAAGCAGATGTTACGCTATTCAGAAGTAAAAGGATAACTAAACTCTTCTTAATTAATTTGTATCCTGTTTGTTGGGGATTAAATGTATCGATCATCCTTTACACCACTAATTGATAATTATAATAAACCGCAACATTGAAATTATAAAGATGTTCCCATTAAAAATTTTCATATTAAGGACACCTCAAAGATGTTAAGATGGCTTAAGATTTTACAAAAAGCGAAACAGAAACAAACCACGCAAGAAGACCTTTTTCAAGGGTACAGTTGATTGACATAAGAATGCCATGCCTTGGCATAAACGACATGAAATAAAACAAACAACCAATTCACACGGTGTCAATATGATAAGTGCACTTTGCATAAATTGTTGCGGCCTCTCTTTCTACTGTTTCGTGTTAATAAGCCACAAGCGGTGTTGTGAGGTTTTTTTAAGAGAATGAAAACATTTACCCACCCTCGTTTAAGATGAGATGTTTTCTTAAAAGGTGTTCTGCGCACTGAGTTGCACACAAACCAACCACCGTTCCGTCGCCATGATTAACATCAAATTCGACGCATGGGGAGTGATTTTTTTGTCGTTGTCATGAAACAGGTAATTTTGCATGTTCCTACATTATACGAACACTTCAAATAAGATCCTTGAAGAATATTATGTGCATGAGCACTCATCAGCGCCGTGCATTCAAATCCCTCTTATCTTTTAACTTCGGCTTCCACAAGTACATACTCAAGGGTATGCAATATTTTGTTTACGACCTAAATTTTATGCACCAGCAAATATTTTTTCTGCATATTTCCGGGATACACTATGCAAATTACGTGATTAATATTGATCAACAAAAATCGCTTGCCTAGTTTCAGGATTATTTTGAAAAAAACAGATAATCTACATTCGCCATTTTGAATTCTTTCAATACAACTTCGAAGTGCGTCGGAATTTCGAAGTTTAATTTGTTTAATTACTCACCAATTCCCAGTTGTTTGATCAAATTTGCAGTCCCATCCGGGTGGTAATTTAGTGTATTGTGCACTGGATTCACCCATGATTAGTGAATTTTAGGGAAAAAGACTGTAAACTTTATTACTTTAATTTTGCCTATCTGCGAGGATGATGGTTTTCTGGGAAATCTTCGTCGTACTGTACTCCGCAAGGAATAATTGTGGAGTGAAATTGTGTTGAGTGCCAACGCTTTGGCTTATCGAAGAGAGCCACACCATACCTTGTAGGTGAAATAAGGAAAAAACGAATAATAATAATATGGTGGGGGTGGAGCTTTGACAGCCAGTCGTATGTCAACAACTACGAAGATTCGAATAGTTAATTGCATATAGCGAAGACGCAATCCAGTAACAGTGGTGCTATATGCATTTCTTGTGAAAGCCAAATTAAGAGTATTGGAGGAGAAATCAAACGCAGATGTAATTTGCTCGATTTTATGTCAATAAAATATTTGATGTGAGACAGACAGACAACTGACATGGAGAATTAAATGGGAAAAAGTGAATCACAATATAAGTGTAATTATAATATCAAAAACACTAACATCTTATTCACAATGTCGCATTAGTAAATCGAATGCTTACTGCTTGCGATGTTATATTTATTTTTATTTGTTTTTCTTTGTCACGAACACCAAAATAAACCATCTTTTCTGAACACAATAAATTAAAGTCCCTTGCTTAAATAAGGTTACGTAGCTTCCATTATTGCTACAGCATGATGTGTAATGTAAGTATGTAAAAGAAGGCAATGTATTATGGCAGCTGGTCAGGCGTAACTATGTGTGTTGAATGTTCAATGAAAAACTATGGAATCAACGCCTTAAGAAATAAGTAATAATATCCAAATGAATTAGAAATTAAATTTGAAAGCAACTGCTGGCAACAGTGAGCAAACGAAGTATGTCATTACATATGTAAATATACATAAAATGATTCCAATTTCGAATAAGTTCATATTCAAACCATATTATTTCTTACGTCATTCTTTGCTTTGACATTTCTCTTTTTGACATTTCTATGAAACTTTTTCTCTAGAATAAAAATTTTCTTTCGGTGATTTGCAGCATCACAGCAACTGTGTTCAATATTCCCAAATTTTCCAAACATCCAATGTGCCTTAATTAGAATTTAATTAGATTTGTGTAAAGCACCATCGAATTTACATATTTCAAGTGTCGTTTAGTTACCCAGAACCCTGTAGTACATAAATCAAAATAATGGAAGATATATTTCATTGGTGTCGCGAAGGAAATTCCATCCAAGTGCGATTGTGGCTGGACGATACAGAGCACGACATGAATCAGGGGTAATTTTTTAGTTATATGTGATTGTTTATCCCTTATTGACATCATAGATGTTGGAGCTACTCCGCCCATACTTGGGAGAAGAGTTCCGTCATCGGTTATTTGAGAATGAATGGGGGCATTGTAAAGTGTGCGTCTGAATGCTGTGTGTGCGTATGCATGAAAGAGATCGTGGTATTATGGTGTAGTGAGGGATATAGATTTGTTTACTTTTTCGCCTTCTCCTAATGTTGGAGGGAAATAAACAATGTACGTACTTTGCAGTGATGACCATGGCTTCAGCCCATTGCACTGGTGCGCCAAGGAAGGACACGTTAAGTTGGTTGAGATGCTTTTGCAAAGGGGAGCCAGAGTAAATGCAACAAATATGGGCGATGACATACCACTTCACTTGGCCGCAGCTCATGGTCATCGGGATATCGTTGGATTGGCAAGTTAATTGTGAATTGATGTGAAATGTGCCTACTAATTTGAATCACTTTAGCTTCTAAGAGAACGTTCGGATGTAAATGCAACAAACGAACATGGAAACGCTCCACTGCACTATGCATGCTTCTGGGGATATGATATGATCTGCGAAGACCTCGTCAATAATGGCGCACTGGTTTCCATTGCCAACAAGGATGGTGACACGCCTTTAGACAAGGCCAAATTAAATCTCTCAAAACGTTTGCAAGAACTTGCCGAAAAGAACGGCCAAGAATTGAAGAAGATTAGCTTTAAGGACCAATCATGGCTGGGGCTTAAAACACGTTCTCGTGATGCAACTTTATCCCGGTTTAAGGGAATCAACACGAAAGACTTGGACTTGCATAGTAAATTGGCGATCACGCCATCGGGTGTAACATGGAGAGGCAGGTGGCAGAAGAATGATGTCATAGCAAAGGTTAGTGCAAATTTTCCATTTTTGTTTCATTTGTAAATTGAATGTTTGGCTTAGGTGTTAGCTGTACGTCAATGCACATCGCGTATTCAACGAGATTTCAACGAGGAATTTCCGAAACTGCGTATATTTTCTCATCCAAATATCTTGCCAATTATTGGAGCAGCAAACTCTCCACCGGAATTGGTTGTTATTAGTCAAGTGAGAAGAAAAAAAATGTGCGATTGTATCGACATATGGATTTATTTTTAATTGTTTGCAGTACATGCCTCGTGGATCTTTGTATCAGCTACTGCACGGTGCAGCGGGCGTTGTTGTTGATACTTCGCAGGCAGTTCGTTTCGCACTGGATATTGCTCGTGGGATGGCATTTTTACATTCTTTAGAGCGAATTATACCCACATATCATCTTAACAGTCATCATGTCATGGTAAGTTAGATAAGAAGTCACACGATGCAGTTAAAATTTATGGCATGTGACTTCTTGAATACTTAAACAGAGTGTGATTTATAGACAAATATTAAACTTCAAACTCTATCTTTTTAGATTGACGAAGATTTAACAGCTCGCATCAATATGGGCGATGCAAAGTTCTCTTTCCAAGAGAAAGGACGTTTCTATCAACCAGCTTGGATGTCACCAGAAGCTCTTCAACGCAAGCCCACCGATCGCAATTGGGAAGCATGCGACATGTGGAGTTTTGCAATTTGTGTTTGGGAATTAGCGACACGTGAAATTCCATTTTCCGATCTATCGCCAATGGAGTGCGGTATGAAAATCGCACTTGAAGGATTACGCGTTAAAATCCCACCCGGAACATCATCACACCTAGCCAAACTGATAACAATTTGCATGAATGAGGATCCCGGACGCAGACCTAAATTCGATATGATTGTGCCTATTCTTGATAAGATGAAGCGTTAATCACTGCGTGCGAGCTTTGTTGTTCGCGTCTTGTATTGTATTTTTGTGTTTTCTGTTTTAACTTATTAACGACGAATTTTGCATGATATACTCACACAACACACGCTGACTTCCGTCTAATGAAAAGAAGTGCCTAACACATTTAACGGTGGACAATTACAGCCATCAACTAATTCTCTCTTGTTTTAACTAGTTGTCTTCGAAATACCGACCAATGACGCCTCACTGCAAAGGGTCATTTGAATGTGCCTAAATATAGTTCTTAAGATTAACTTTTAGACCAATAGAATTATGTTGTTTTTTTGCGATAAATCTGTTTTTTATTTACTGAATAATAGAATTGTTGTCTATTTTTATTCGCACAAAAGTTAAGCCAATCATTCATTTATATTTTTTGGTGACAAAAAAGTACCATTTCACAGAATTATTATTTTTTAAACAGTTAATAGAGTTGTTAAAACAACCACATAAGGTGCTCATTTTAATATTTTTTCCATGAAACACTTTGAATCTTCCATCAGATGATGAACATAATTGTATCCGTATACTTATACTGTTATATTTTTAACCAAAAAATGTTGAGAAGTTTTTTTTAATAAATATATATTTTTTGCATATTTGTATAGTTGTACAACTAAACGCAAAACTTTGTTTTTATTCATAATATTTCTTTGATAAAAATGGGTCCAAAGAATTTTTATCCTCACTACTGGTAGGTTTGAATCCCCAGGGTATTATACTACCCCCCTTTTGCATAATAGAAGGTACCGCACATACTTGGCCGTGCTCTTGTCAAATTCTTCGGCACATAAATGTGTATCCAAGAGTGTCAAATATTTGAACATTAAAATAAACGTATTAATAAATTGTAATTTTGTCTAGAGAAAATTAAAATTATACACTACTTTCCTTTTTCCGAAAGCCGCCTCTTTCTTTCTTTACATTCATTTTTTTCACGATCCCTAAACAGCCCAGGTGAGTTTAATTGTAAATTTTAATTGAAGATCATATTAGAAATCATGATTGTTTGCGATTTTTGTTCGAACTCGTCTCTCTGCACTGTTTAATTGCACTTTGTACGGTACAACGTCAACAATCTACTAACACACACATTTAACTAAGCTTACGTTGCTGCCATAGTGTTCGACTCTAAAGGTCGAACAAAAAAGAGCAACCTATGCATCAATACTAGGAATATTCTCTCTATCGATCTCAATACTCTTATCTGTTCTTTTTCTGACAAAGCTAAGTTTCTGGGACTTAGATATTCTTAAACGTTCAAAAAGTCTAAGCCATCCTAGTATTACATAGCACTACATGCATTAGTGGTATGACCTTAGTTATTTCAAGTTTACATCTCTTCATCATTATAATAATAATAATAAAAAATAATAATTGAATGGCACCACATACCACAAGGAACCATGGCCTTTCTTCTACAACAATTACTCGTGTTGTGCGTTCTACTTTTCTCTCACGAGTAGAAGGGACCTACAGTTTTTTGCCGACTCCGAGCGGCGGGATTTGAGAAGCTTTTCATAGACAATTGATACTCTTTGAGTGCTGTCAGAAAATCGAAAGAGGCGGTGCCGTAATAAAATGCGAGGTGTACCGTCCGGAAATCGAACCCAGACATTCTGCATGGTGGTCGACGCACTTACCACTACGCCACGGCGACCGCCTTCATCGTTAAGCTCGACAAAAAAAGCAGATTGTTTTACTTTAGGTCACACTGCCATTGTTAGACCCATTCAACTGTATTACGTGCTACCTTGGATGCTCACACTAGTAAAGTCGAAGTACACAAAAATAATCAACAGTGAGTAAGCATTTGAAATGATATTCCGCCTCACTCATGTAGACTTTTGTAGACAATTAGCTTACGACTAAAACAGAGTTGCGACTGAAAAAAATCCGACAATAGAGGGAACAAAATACAGGCCACATTAGCATTTAAACGCATACGGCTTTCGAGAAAAATCTGCATACTTCCTAACCTAACCCCGATCCTGGACTTCAATATTGGCTATAGACTAAGATTCCAAGCAGACAAGGATAAGAATTGAGCTAAGGAAATTATAGCGATGGATCTAAAACTATGTACTAAGAGCAACTCCAAATCAGCAGGTTAGTCATCTTTCAGAACTTGTTTCCAGTGTTTCCCAAGCAGAATTTTAATACGGCTGTTCGAGAGGCCGCTACATGAATTTCGATGTGTACGATATCGTGTGACAACGTCATAATTGCTGCCTAACTGACAGTCAGGAATTTCGTAAAATGCACCCTTAATATTCCTTGAGTGAGTAGCATCTTATTTGAAAAAAAAAAAAATAAATAAAACAAGAACACTTTAGGCTTCTCTCCCTGCCATCCTGTAACATGCATCCTTGAAGTTTATGCGGGAGGTAACTGCGCTTCTTGTGACTTTTTAGCATCAACTGCAGTATGATGATATGTATTATGCTGTGACAAAATCAGGATTTGGGTGGCCACCACGGTGTGGTGCGTAAGTTTGAAGGAATACATACTATCAATGTTTTCATTTTCTAGCTTCCCCATTTTCGCTGTCTAGCTGTAGGCATTAAACTGGAGGTCCCCTCAATTCGTGATAGAGCACCTTCAACGCGTGATGTTGACGAAGTCTGGTCTTGATTCCTTAAAGACTGTAGCGTCACCCAATTTATTACTTGTATATTTTTTTAGAATCTGAAAGAAACTTTTTACTGAAATTCAGCTAACAACAATACAATATGACTAACTGTAAACATGTTATTTTTCAGTGTATTGTTGCAAGCTGTGTATGTAAACTAACGAAAAATATCTTGAATTGTTCACATTTACCCAAAATACTTTTACATAACATAAATGTATTTTCGTCTATTCATTAAATACATGTGCTGACAAATATAATTAATTCTAGACAGTGTTCGCTATTTAATTTTCAAACAGACATACAAAGCCACTATGGAAACATGTCTCCCATTCTTTGTCCTAATTTCCACCCAATTGCTTCATGTTCTACTTTTAAACAACTCATTCTCGTTGCATTATCCTCTAGCCAGCAGCCGGTCGACTTTGCATGTCCTTAATTTTTTAATGACTGCTGTAAGCGCTTTCACATCATTCACCAACCGCCACTTTTCCATGTTCCGTTTCATTCTCTCACCCACATTCGTTGCCGTACTCCCTGTTTCTTTGCCAGTTTTTTGTGTTGTTGATTCTGTGCGGGGGCGAGTGGAGGAAAGGAACTTTTGCCCTGCCATGGTGTGTCGATCTTTTTGCTCTAATTTAGGTGCAAGTCCTTCGCGTTCTACTTGTTTTGTTTCTATGTGTGTCCTGTTGGTTGCCGTTCTAAAACAATATGCAACGATTTGGAGAATTTCGCCTAGGGTATAGTTCTGTTCCGAGATAACTCGTAAGTGGGGTAGGGAGGATAGTAGAAAAAAGGGAGAAGTGGAACAATAACTCCACACCAATTGTGGTTCGTTGGATAGGCAAGCCACACATGTAAATTTCCAAACAGTGGGTTTGGTCCTATTTTATTTTATTACACCTCATTTTTGCAACGAAACGAAACGACTGCATTTTAGGTTGTTCAACTCGTTGTGACTTCGATTTCGATTGTATTATTAGCGTGGGACATGTGGTACATTGATCGATATCCGTGGTTTTTATATAATTAAGAATTAAACGCGGGAATTATCTAGTAACCCGGAAAATTTAAATTAAAAAATAGGTAGGCAAAAATTGCCTAGTCCTTAGATCAAAGAAGGTTCGATGTTTGACAAGTGGGAAGAGTTAGGAGGTATGCAAGAGTTGTAATATCCAGTCGGATTTCTTTTCATAATATAGCAGCGTGTTGATTGCATTCTGCTGTGATCTTTTAGATTTTCATTGAAGAAAAGGGCAACGAAAGGCAAATGCAGGGCATTTGATTTGTTTACACTGCAGTGTTAATCTTTGATCTTCTGAAGGATATCTGACTTCTCAATCTCCTTGTTTTAATATGTCATTGATGTAATAGTCATCAATTTTTGATTAATAAAGAACAATGTTAGCAAGTAGGACTATAGTTATTTTAACTCTTTGATTTGTACTTTCATTTGACATTTAAAGGCTTTCACCGTTTCTCTCCATTTTATTATAAAAAACTCCTACTATTGGGTGAAGCAAGTTGTGGGTTCGAAAATGAACAATATTCAAAAATAAAATTTCATTTGAATTTCTTAAAGCTTCTTCGAAATGAATGAGAATTGGTGTTAATTTTTTTCTTTAAGGGCTCGTGAGATGTGACAAAAGAAACTTTATGTCAATTTCGGAACCTGTGTCATAAAGAATGTGAAGAATAAAAATACATAAATAAACGTTCCAAGGACAACATACGCTTTTATACTCGGTTTCACAATCTCAAGGTTAATCTCAAGATACTATACTGACTTGTGCTTTTTCTGCTTCTTTTTGTACCAAAATCTGCAATTGCTTAAGTTTTCCTTTTAATGAAACACGTGTCAACCGAACGCTTGTACGAATGTATGAATGTATATACCTATTGATGTATATACATATATATGCAAACATAGTATCGTGTGTATTAATTTTTTCTTATGAAACTTGAAAAAATTCGCATAAAATTAAGATGAAAAAGCTTTAAAAGGGATTTATACAAATGTATGAATGTACTCACAAATGTGCGTTGAAAGAATTTCCATTGGTCGATGGCCTGTGGAATTCCCCCGCAGTCCATACAAACACGCGCATATTGTTTCGAATGAGTTCACGTGCGAACCACGTTTTTAAGACAAACTTTAAATTACACCGTTCTCCTTCAGATGTCTGTGCTTTCTCTGTGCTATATTGCAACAAGGATATTCTGTGTGCACTTTCAACTTTCCATGTGCGAAAAGACAGAGGAGAGATAGAAAGAGAGAAAGAGCAATCTACAAAATGAAGCAAAGGACTAAGTTTATCAACTCCACGGATTCACTCTCTATCTGTCTCCTTTCAGCATATTTTGTATCATTTTATCTATCAGACTGCCTTCGAAAGTTTTTCCCGGCATTCTCGTCTGCAGCAGCGCACGTTTTTTTTCCAGGGGTGAGCGGTACCACAATGAGTGCATCGGCCATGACCTACATTTAAAGGATTTTCTTGTGACAGGCGGAGTGGTATGGTTTGGTGTGCCGGCAGAGCTTTTCCGAGAAGCAATGCACTCAATTTTTGCCATGGCTGTAAATGAGAAAGAGAGAGTTGAGCTTTGCAAGGATTATTATTCATGTTTTATATTTTCAATATTTTTTTTTATTTGATACTTTTCCCACACCAGGTACAGTCCGTATTGTAGTTTCAATAAAATACTATTGTATTGATTTAATGTTAATTAAATAAATTTATGATCCAAGTAAAGACTAAAAATCTAAACATACAGAAATTTAGTTTTGTTAAGAAATCGAATGAAAAGGAACTAGTTGCGTTGCAGAATTTTAAATAATTCAAGAAATTCGCCTATAAGTTTGAGCAAAGTATACATATGTTATATGCATAAGTGAAAATAATTATGTACATGTAAACATACACATTATGTATGTTTACGAAATTATTGGTTGTTATGCATTAGTGTCACGCTATCCCGCTGATTTGCGTATATATATATATATATATAAGTGGAACCTAGCGGAAACAACAACGCAGTATTGTGAAATAAACATTGTGGTCTCGCCGTGTAATTTATACATCATGGGACATCAATATGGGCTTCATATCTTATTGTCTGGCTATCCGTTACTGTGAAATTTAAACAGACACTTCTGATGGATATACCGCTATTTTTAAAGTACCCTCATAACATAAATGGCAACACTTCACCAAGCAGCAATATGAGAATTTCGTTGAGCCTCCTTTTACTAGCCCCACCTCCTAGCCCGTCATCGACCATCTTCTCATAACCGAAAAAAGCTCTTCCTCGATCCCCTTTCGGTGGCCTAACTTTTGTTTTTTTCTTCTTCCAGTCCTTTGCCTATTTGGTATCGTAAATACCACTCTCAGATGTTCCATATCCTGAATTTGTGTTTAGTATTCAAACCAGAGAGGAAATTGTTGTTGGAATATACTTGTAAGTTTCGGGCTTAGGAGACTCTCAGCGAAGCGGCTCGTGACGTGCTTTTGCTCTTATGGCATTCCAGTTCATGCCTCTACACTTCCGCATTTAGAACGTAAAAGCATAACATATTTGTTCGGCGTTCGTCCGTGTGTATATAACTGCTGTGTTTGTTTTTTTTTGTATCAGCCTACCCTGTAAACTAAAAAGTGTTTATTTCTTTTGTTCGAAAAAAGTGACCGTAGGATACAATTTAAATATCGAGTATTTTTGAATAAAGTGAAGGATTAAAGGAATGCGGAATTAGGACCATCAAAAAAGCTATAAGGCATACTTTTTCTTGCAGAACTGTTATCCTGCACCACCACCACCGTCCCAAAGCTCTTTGGACTGGGTAAAGTGCACTGAGAATAACCCGCATGGGGGTAACCCAGCAAAGGATCTGAATTTAATAATTTTTTTCCTATTCGTCAGACGTTGATCTAGGTGAGCGAGGACGAGATGTGTGTCGAATCGGCGGGTCATGTGATGGAGAAATCGGGATAAAGCATTTCGTCAACGCGTGTTGAGTAATCCACAGAAAGGGATCAAGTGCGTTCGTGTGTGTATTTGTCGGATTTAATAGAAAATTACATATGAACGAGAATATTCATCATTATCTCGGAGAGTGGGTGTCCCGAAGGGTGAGAGTTTCGTGCAAATAAAATCTTCTTCCGGGTGTGTAGTGGGTGCGTGCGCGTGTGTGTCCATTCGCATGTGATACGTATAGGATTTGCGGAATTCACGTGCTATACTCACACAGTTTAAATGTGTTTTTGGGCTGCAATTGATCTGCCGGGGCCAGCCGCCCCCCTTAGGGCCGGCGACTCATGGAGTATCCAACGTCGTCAAATTTGAGCGTCGGTGAGAGAAACAGGTGGGTAGTATCAGTAATATATTTTGTATTCATTTTCACTTCCGTGATATGTGAATGGGATATACTTTTCCCATCACGATTAATTTACAAAGAATGTAGGGCGGCATATTAAATCAATGCTGACCCGCATTCAGTGTTCCGCCCGTCCGGAGCATGGAATTCAAGATGAATAACGAAATGAAAACGGTTTAAATTGATGTAGCTCTTAGATAAGTGCTGAAAATGTGAATTCGGTTCAGGAGAAAATGGAACACGTATTCATGTTAATGTGTAATCCATTGCACAGATCTACGTAGGTACGCATATTTTGAACATGCTTTCCGTATAAATATTGAATTTCCGACGTGTGCCGAGAGGTGGAGCGCTGCCATTCTGTGTGCACAAGGGCTGAGTTAATTATGAAATAGAATGCATGCGATTAGAGTGACGACAAATTTCAATTTGTTTGATTAATGCGGTTAAGTGCTTCAGGTTTTAGGTTATGTGATTTGTGAATTCGATTGCACACTCATTTTATTGATTTCGGGATATTTAACTAAAAAATAGTTCAGCCTCAACTGAAGCGAATTGTACATGTTTTGAACAACCCTCTTCAGTATTTTGGTTTTAATAGCTGTTTGAGTAAGAAATTCCTTAAAAAAATAAAATAGAAAAAAGTTATTTAAAATTGAATTGAAGTGCGAGCCATTATAGTGAATTATTGACTGAGGGAAAAATTCACATTTTTCTATATATATGTACATACATGCATACATAAAAATGTACAATACGTCAATCAGATCAATATAGTATTATGGAATTGACATTAGCATCCACACATACTGTATGTGGAAAACGACTAACAATAAATGTAGATCCCGAACAGTTGTCACCATCCTTTAAAATCAACACACAGCGTTCTATTTACACAAAATTGAAAGCAATATTTCCAATGTTTCAGTTGGTTAAGATATATTTTGAACTTTACGTTTATGCAAAACTTTAAATATGATTTGAAGTGATGACCCGAGTACGTTCTACTAATGTTAACCGATATAGAGTTCAATACAATTATGACTTAGAACATAGTCTCAACTGCTCCATCAGTGCCATAAATCATTTGCTATTTTTCAATATCTTTCCCCGCTACCTACATATATATGTGTTAGGAGTGGACCAGAGTTTCCCCCCCGCCTTTGCTGTTTCTCAATTAATGCTGACATATCATATCAAAAATCAACGAAAATCTACGAAAGTTTCCCATATGTCAAAGTGGTTGGTTTTATGCGGAACAAGCGCGCTAACGAGAGAAAACAAAAAGTATCCAGCATGCTCAATGTAACACATTATGTTCTATACGTAGTTTATTAAAGTTCTGTCAAACATCAAAACAGTCGGTCAAATCTCCGAAACTAACTGTTTCATTCCCAGTGGAGCATAGAAACAAACAATATAACATATTTGTTTTTTTTTAATTTCGTGTTGTTATTACACTCCAAATATTAGAAGTGTTATTTTATTAAAACATATACATATATGCGAGATTTGAGATTTGCATTTCTATCGCCACTCCTTGAACAATGAGAGACTGTCAAATTGGATGCAGAAAGTACAGGTACATCAATTGTGTATTGTTTTGAAAGAGTCTAAACTTATGTCAAATAATCGTCATTTGCAGGAAATGTTAATACTTTTGTTTCTTTATGAACAAAAAAAAAAAAAAAACGACAACTTAAGCGCTAAAAGAACTCCAAAATCCTGCTCACATTATAAAATAACATGATTTCTGAATAACCTTATTAGTATTTGTGTTTCATCAGAAAAAATTATCTGGCGCTGAGAAATACCTCTTTTGGTCTTTTTTTCATTCATCTCTCACTTAAGTTGGATTTTCATAAAAACATATACAGTGAGAACTTAGTAATGCAACAAATTCTCGCAGTGGTATGGGGTATTATTTTTGCCAAATACAAATTTCATTATCCTCTTCAAAATCATTTTTCTAAACGTCGTTTTCTCGTTCTCCATCTCTACATAAATTACCATATTGTTTTGGTAAAAACAATATGCAATAGCTTTTGAATTTTTTCTGTTAATTTACATAAATGGGACTTCACAGTATAAAAACGAAAAAAAGTTAAAAACAAACCGTTTCGTCTCCTATATCTATTCTGATTTTTCCTAAAGAAACAAATGGCAGAAAAACAATGCAATAGCAATGCAAAAATTATTAATTGAACGAAGGTTAAGAATTCTCTGATTCACAGAATTTCTTCAAGGGTTATCAACCTATCAACACTAAACTCATTCAAACTTAAAAACAAATTTTAATTGCTAATTAGTTTAGCACAAAGCTTTCAAACTCTAAAGAAACATAAAAAAACTTACAATATCACACTACAAGTATGAATAACTTAATTGAATCCATTTGCCTTAATCGAAATGAATATAACATACATATGTCATATCCTTCCATAACAGTTTTTATCTTGATCTTACATTTACTTCTGGTTTTACAATGGAAATATGGGAGAAGCTGCCTCTCATCATCATGTGGGAAGTTGGGAAGTTTTCTTGTGCAATTTTGAAGTAACATAACAACTGTATATATAAAAAAATAGAGTTGGCTCTAGAGTTTACAATTGATCAGCGACTTCCTTCTTTAGCAATTTCTTATCTTGTACGTGTTTCCTTGACTGTGGAGGAGACCTATAGTTCAATGTTTACTCAGAGTAGCGACTTTGAATAGACAACTAATGCTCTCTGAATATTGTCAGTCAAATAGGTGAACCTAGAAAAAAAATTAGTTTAGGGATCGAATCTAGACATAACGCGTGATGTGGGGGATGTTCTAATACCGCATATACACCGATTGGTTTGAAATTGCAGGAATCTATGATAGTGTGGTATCATAACTGAGAGTGTGGTTCAAAAATAGTTAAATTATGATGCAACAATTCAATTAATCTAGAAGTTGATTCTAAGCCATCATCAGCATATCTGTGCGGAGTACAAGAAATTTTAAAGCTTTAAATTCTAAAACAACTGAAATATATTTTAGTCAAATATCAAAGGAGTTTCCATGGCGGTTCAATTCAGGTTCAAAAATATGTAGTTAGAATTGGGATGTTACTTAAACAAGAGAATTGTTTTCTATTTACTGCTACCACTTATCAATATTTTTGATTGAGTGAGATTTTAAATTTCGAATAAAGACAATTGATACTCTTTGAGCGTTGTGAGCAACTCGAAAGAAGTGGTGCAGCGAACCTAGAACTTCTGCGTGGGGGTAGACGCACTTACACACTACACCACGACGACCACTCCTTAAATTTGAATTGAAAAAAAAAAATAACTAATTCCAGTCCCCTAGTGATTAAATATATGTTAGAATAGGTCGAAAGACATAGCTTTAAGATAAAGTTTAGCTTAGAGTGCCCGAAAGGGGCCAGTAAGTTAGTCATGTAATATAGTTAGGACAGTAAGCTAGTTTAAGCATTTTTTATGTCTAGCCAATAGGATTTTTCTTTATAAATAAAAAAAAATGCATTAAAAAAAAAAAGTAAAAATAATAGTCGAATAAACTGTTAGTGTGGCCATGAAGGTGTAAAAGCAGATTGATAGGTAGGTACTATGGTTTCCATCATATTTGACGGTTCCACCCACAGGGTACCACTAGTGTGCTTCCACAATGCCGGCTTCCGACCACTTCTCACGCAATCATTTATTTAATTAATTATTGGATAAAAGTCCATATTTTTTCGATTCTTTGATGTTGAAGGCGTTTTGGATCACTCTCCATGAAATGTTCTAAAAGACAGCTGCAGAGGAGGTTAGGGGTGTTTCCTCCCCTTTTTTAACCATATGTATATCTGTTGTTATAGTCTTTGTATGGTAGGCCTTCTCTTGAGAGACTCCGACTTAGATTGGGGTAAAGAATTTTTTCTTAAAGTATATATAATGTAGGGAACGCTACTACAAATTATTCTAAAAGAATCGTACAATCAATTTGGACAAAAAAAATGTAAAGGGCGCTATACTGCACGAAATTGGAAAGGTTACTTCTGGAGATGAAATATAACTCAACTCTGTGAACTGGTTGGTGATTTATATGAACAGGCAATTTTCGATTATGTTTCGTCTATGAATCCAAATGTTTTTAAAAACCTTTGTAGACAGAAAGGCTGAACGTCTTTTGTCTGTAGACTTTTCTTGTTATGTGAAATGCTTTTTCGATTTTGGAATGAAGGCGTCTTGAGCTTTTTTCCATTGCTTCGTCTTCGTCAAAGGCTCTAAAATGTTGTTTTCACATTGCATCTATATTTGACAGTTCTCAAATTCAGAAGTTTTCTTCCGCTCAGTAGTTTGCACGAGAACTTGCGTGCATTTGCTGCGGCGGAAACTAGGTTTGAGGTCAGACTTCATGCAACAGGTTAAAGGAATAAAGAGCCCCAATACATAGGTTTAGCTTTACTTACTTAAGGAATCCGCTAGGATGTTCGTTAGATGGATCAAACTTCGTCAAATGCAATGAAGAAAACGTATGTATTACTAAAAAAATGCTAGGTCAGTAAATCTTAGTACAAAGAAGATTAAGTTGGCTCGTTTCAAATAATTTACAATTATCGAAATATGTATGAGACTTACGGCCTTATACAAAATTCGGAAGTTGGCTTATATTAATTTGAGGTTTTAAATATAAGAAAGTATTACAAATAATTTTACTTATCTTTTAACTTCAAACTTACTTTTTCATTCAGTTCTGTATTTAAATTAAAATTCGGTAATGGTTAAATAAATTAAATTAAATATAATTTATATTACACAACGTTGAACATTACTTTGCTAGCAAAAATTTAAATAGTTTCACATGAAATGTCCTCTTCTGTCACCGTCTTATTGCAATTACTGAGTCATCAAATTCCAATGTCTATAAAATGTTTAGCCTAATGGCAAAGCTAGGTAAATATTGTCGACACTAAAACGAGGGGATTGTAAAAACAATAAAATAAAAAAATCTATGAAACAGATACTTCCTCCATACACGGAAGGATGGAGAATAAACGGTCATGATACCAAGAACGACATTCTGTTCTATATTACATCCGGATGCGGAGCTGTTTTCAAGGTAATCCTTTGAATCGTTTATCATAGTCCTGTGTATACAACCTACGAACATCCCACCTTGAATAGCTCTGTTGGATCCCACGCCTGCCTAGTAGCGCATCCTTGAAAACGAACAAAAAAAGAATGAAAACTAAAATGAAAACTCGCAGTGTTTATTTAATTTTGTATATGATCCATCTCTTTCGCTCTTTTCTTTTGGTCTTTTGTAATAGGGAAAAATGAAAGAAAATGCACATAATAACGAGAGAACGAATGAAAAAAAATCGATATTTCCTTGTTTGTTTACGGTGAATGAGCTCTTAGGCGGTTTGCGTCGAAGGTGGGGGTGGGGGCAATTGCTAAAAGTGGGATACACGTGAAGGATATTTGTTTTCATACAATTTAACGAATCGATTTGAATCCTTTATTAACTGCAGCGTACATTTGTGCGGAAAGTGAGTTGGGCACCTATCATCTTATCACCAGCAAGAACCAAACATCAATTCTGGGAAGAATGTCATGTATGAGAAGATGCGGCTGTGCGATAACGAGCGACAACAAGAGTTCAATGGTTATTGCGAAATGGATCACCAACATCATGCTCTTGCCCGTGGAAACTTTTACATACATAGATACGACTTGCTGCACCTATTCTGGTTAGCTGTGGACGGGTCTATTGGTATTCTAGGAAAATGTGTTGTGCAACTTGGAATCGTTGGATAATGGACATTCGCGGTGAATAACTGATGAAGATGCGACGTCAACTTTGACGTTCGGATATTGAATGGCATCGATTGATTGCTTTTATTATGTTTCTACATCGCTAATGGGTTGCTATCCTATCTCATTTGCATTGGGCGGAACTTGTACAATGTAATGTACAAGGTATGGAATGAAGAAGTTTGCGCCTCGGGACACAGAATAAATTATACATACATATGTATGTACTCGTATGTTCTTTCCGAATTGTACTCACTTTCTGTTAATTTTGAAATACGTAGATATCACTTAGTTGTGGTCATAATTATGTAGTTTATAAGAAACGAAAGGAAATTTCGTTTATTTATCCAAATAAATTCTTCATTAGCTTATATTGGTAGTTAATTATCTTGTACACGTGATGGCAGTACAATATTTGCTTTTGAAAATTGTGACCAACTATGTTGGACGCATACGCCGGAGGACCTAGCCTCAATTCTTGCACTGTACGTTACCACCGCATTTGTAACTACTCACGTTGTATGATATTGTACGTTCACATGTGGTGGGTACTGTTTAGTACCGACCCGGAATGGAGTTGTAAGATGCTTAACAGTTAACAGTCTCTGGGGATTTAAAGAAAATTGAAAAGCGTAGGAACCGTGAAATTTGTTTTATAGGCTCGAACCTGAACAATAATAATCTGTGCTTGGATCTATCCGGATCGCTTGAAAGTTTCGAAGAAACGGCCCTATAAGTAGAGTTGCAATGTATCATTACAATTCCCTGACTATCCGCCATATAATGGTTGTAAACTGATTGTTAACTGATTGATAATTAGCAAAATGAAAACGCATCTGAAAACTGGTTTCCTTAAAACTTTTCGTAAGGGTCGATTGTTCCTAAATTTAAAATGTTCTAAAATATTTGCGTGGATTCCAATCTTTGACCTTTTGTTCACACTGTGTTTTTAGATCATTAATTTGCCCCGTCAGTGCATGGAGGAGTTCATTGTTTTACCTTTATGTCTTCTTAACATCATCGTAGCTCCTTTGACAAGACCTCTACAAATCTCAAGTAAGCTTTCAGTGTTTTCTTTATTTCGGTGGTGTCCCTTTGTATATCGGCGCTTATATGTATTAGGATGCCTCGATGTCCTCTTCTCGAGGGGCTTGTTTTCCCGGTGTTGTGGGAAGTAAAGGACAATATTGGCACTTCCAGGATCTTCCCTGTTCATTAGACATCTCTTTAAGAGTTTTGACTGTGATGGTAGTGGAGCCGAAGTGAAGCTTTCTGGGACAAGCAGAGCACTTGACACAGTCGATTTCACTTATGATGTCCTCTTCGCAGTTTTCGCACCTTACCATTTTATTTTTTTTCTTTAATCAAAAATCTTAAACCCTGTTGTTTCGGAAGGCACCTGAGAGAAAAAAATCGTCTTTCACTTCGATAACTACTCACTGAACATTAACTGAAGTCACTGAACTCTTATCATTATGTTAATTATGAACGATTTGTACATAGATGTTTGATGAATTGCTCTAGGAAGCCTCTAAGAGTATTATCCCATCAAACATCTGTGTCAACATTAACGTGATGGGTAAAATTACTAAACTATTAAATACATTATAAGTATACGCATTATAAATTGACTCTTTAAATTTTTGCTTTAATTTTGTTTGCAGTGTTGGAACAAATGCGATAAAAATAGAATTTCATTTGAATCGTAACGACGTCTTAAGAATATCACCACCGGCCTTGACGCCACCCACACCAATCAGTCCACGTGAACCACAGAGTCCCGATGGTCATACATCAGTGAGTTCAACTGGTTCAAGTGACACAATTCCTGGTAAGTTATCTGCAGCTATAAACTTATAATTTCGATATTAAACTGACATAAAATTATGTCCAGGGATCAACTGCCAAAAAGTTGTGATAAACACAAAATTCGTAAAGAATATCTACCAACATTTCTCCATATATATATGGATGTATGTAAGACTAATAGTGAAATTGAAAAAAATAATTTCTGCTCAATAGAAGTATTGAAAACGCAAAGAGGTTCGCAAATAAAAAACTTGACATCAGTTCTTTCCACTCCATACATACATGTGCCTGTCACTTCGTATATAAAAGTACTATTCCAACTACCTTCCACTGCAATCACGCACGCAAACAACACATCCCGCTGACCATGTCAATTATTTTGTCAGACAAATTTTGCCGACCGACCATACGTCCACTAACCACAAGAGTTCACATGACAGTTGACCTACTTCTCCACAGATGCAAATAGCCGCATAAGTCACATAACTTATTGAATTGTGCAATGTAGAATTGAATTGTCACGGGTGGGTGGTTGCCATCGGCGTAATTCCTCAGCGCTGTGGCACTTAACGGTGTGGGAGACTGCCGCCGAACGTGTACTTGTTCCTAAAATATGTAATTCAATAATTGGGCCGAAATGTTCACCACAATGGATAGGAAATGAGTTTGATTGTATATCGATCGATCATTCGAGCATTTTGCTGCTTTGACACTTCGCATGGAGGAGTGTCAACGTGATCTCGTGCCAAATTCAAATGTCACTGACCTCGTTACAATTTCACGACTTTTCCTGGGTCATGATCTCGATCATGCGATCTACAGTTTCGTTCTTGTTCACATTCACAGCTTAGGGACTAACTGAACCTATAAATAAAAGCGCGCGCTTCTAAATGACAAGGTGTGCTGCAGTAGTGTGGTATGGTCGGGGCGGGCGCAGAGTGGAACAGTCAAACCAAGCGTTTCTGTAGGCTGTGGTAGATGCTATTTTGGCTCCTCCGAGGGACGATGGAATGCGGCTGTACTGTGCAGCAGGCGTCCGCCAAAGGTTTGGGTTATATTTCATGTGCTTGCCAACTGTACGGAGGGAAATTGGAGCGCGCACGAGCTCGAAAGTCAAGCTGAGGGAATGAATTACATTGCCGATCGCTTGTTGAGTTGGTTGCGAAAAATATGGGATATGCCAGGCGGGAGATCTTTTACTTGAGGTATTTTTTTTTTTTTTGAAATATGATGCGATCCTAAGCAGCAATCAACAGAATGTTGTTGTGTAGTGTTTTGCTGGCGGTGTCATGTTCTTGTTAACTCCAATTGGGAATAATGGTCAGGAAATAATTTTAAATTTGCCTTTTGAATTTTTGGTAATTACGCTTTAATAAATTATTATTGTTGTACGTGCTTAATGGGATAAATGCAAACTGAACTAAAAATTCTTTCTATTGTTTGGTGCTACCGATTTTGCTCGATATAGTTTCTAAACCAAATCCGAAGAGCTGTTGCAGCTTAAATAATACTGTAAATTAAGACTACGAGGAGGTCATTTCTTCATTTCATTTCTTTCGAGATTATATGAATGTATTACCGCTTCAAATTTAAATTTCTGATAGACGTTGGAACTATCACAAAATGCAAATTGTAGAATACAACTGGCGGCTATTTGCAGAGACTTTGAAACATATTACTAGCAATACATATGCTCGTTACTGATTCATCCAAGTGTTTATTCACTTAAGTACGTACATACATATACTGTGAGCGTCATAAGAAACTGTACACCTCCACAGAGCATTTTCAATATTTCATACCAACGAATGGTTGATATCATTTTATGAAATATTTATGTACGTTTTGTAAGAAGTTCATTCGTAAGCACTTAACAAATAAAACTTTTTAAAAAGGCTAATAACAAAATAATAACAGGAAAATAACAAAAATTACTTCATATTTTACGCGTCAAAATAAAGTGTACAGCTAGACGACCATACTGTCACGGATCCTCGTAACGTAGAAATTTCCCGTTACATTCGTTTTTTTTTAAATTTAAACAGTTCGGAGATGTCAAAGATCGACCTCGTACCGGCGGACAAAGAGATTGTCTGATGGTGAAATACGGTTTATTGTTAGGGAAGTACGCAAAAATCCAGTGGCAAGTGCAGTTAAAATCGCAGAAGACATAAGCCTTTCTTCAGAAGTTCCCGTTAGTGCAAGTACTGCAAGTACGTGCGCTCCATACTAATGGGTAATATGGCAGAGTACCTCGAAAAAAACCTCTCATTTCAGAAAAGAACTGAAAGCGACAACTGCTTTACGCCCAAACGTATAAAAATTAGGGTTTCCCATTCTGGAATAATGTTCTTTTTAGTGATGAAAGCAAATTTGAAATATTTGAATCAAAAATAAAAACAATTTATTTTCAACGGTCAAGCATGGTGGGGGTTTGGTTATGGTCTGGGGGTGTATGGTTGCATCAGGTGTTGGAAACCTAGTTTGGTGAAGGAATGGTTGCTCTATCTCACACCTAAGCAACTGGATCATCCTCCGCAATCCCCAGACCTTTAACGGATAGAGCATTTGTGGGAATATCTAGATACGCAGATTCGAAAACGTGCGATAACCACCAAAGACTCCTTGAAGGCGGTTTTGCTAGAAGAATGGCAGAAATTTCCAACAGAATTCGTCAAGAAGTTAGTACATTCCGAGAAGACTAGAAGCTGTTTTGAAGTCCAAAGGAAAGCAGACAAAATATTAATTTAAAGAATTCCATCTATTTCGTGAAGTGTACACTTTTTTTTGACGCATTAAATATGAAGTTTTTTTTGTAATTTTGTAATTATTATTTTGTTAATACTTTTTTCGTTAATTTTTTTTACTCAAATGATGAACTATTCATTAAATGTAAACAAATTTTTCTTAAAAAAATATGAAACTATTCATCGCAATAAAATGTTGAAAATTTAATTTGGTATTGTACACTTTCTTTTGACTCTCACAGTATGTATGTATGTATTTTGTCTTAGTATTGAGTTGTTCTCGAAACTGTAGCCCTCGGTTAATCTGACATCTTTTTATCATTTCCTCATATCAGCTGCGCCTCGTCAGGTCTCTGACACATGTCAAATATCACTCCATCTGTCAAACACATCCCACTTTCAGTCATATTCAGCTTGCATTAATGCAAATCCCTCAAGTACTTATCCCCCCGAATACAATTAATAGAGATAGCAAGCAACGATGATTCATTTAAAAGAAACACATAGACAGAGACTATCGTTCCTGCGTTTATTCTCCTATCCCCAATCAACCCTAAAAGGGACTGGCAATAAATCTCAGTGCAAGCAAATGAAAATCGCTAAACGCACGACAAGTAAATAAAGAAAAAACAGCCAACAAAACTATGGTGAGAATTGATAAAAGAAAAGAAAAACGGGAAACGGGAAGAAAAGTGCAAAATACCATCTTACAGTTGTTGCAGTTAAAGTACACCTACCTACACTAGCAAATAGGATGACAACGACTGCGACGGCCACAACGACAGTGACTATGATGATGATGATGATAATGATGATGACGATGGGGACTGCTGGGGAGTCATTGAACTCGATCGCGATTTTCTGCCGTCGTTGGATCGCGGAGCGTTGGACGGCGACGCACGGTGCGGCGATCTTTCTGCAAAAAGAGTTTTCTCTTCCTCATTGGTTATATCACTCGCTATGCAGTTGTTGGTTTGTGGCATTTCTTCTTCTTTTCCTTCGTTCTGTGCTCTTTTTTTCTTAAGACTTTCCTGTTCCTAATTTTCGTCTTCTAGTTTAAATATTTTAACAGTTGTTGTTAGGGTGCAATGAGATGCAATGCGCTCTCTACTTTTGCCCACAGAATCTCTCTCTATCGCTCTCTCAGTGTGCATCTTTGGTTGTTCACTGGCTATGAACTTTAATTATGGCCATGGCATTGGTTAAAAACGTGGGCGCGATTAAGAGGAGATGAAGCAGGAAACGAAATGGCGAGAGTTCTATTTGTCAGCTTATAGATGGCACCACTTGATATTTTATGCAAACAGTTTGACACTTTTATCGGCCGCATGCAATTAAGCCATCGGGTTTATGGTGGCAATTGAAAAAGGCGCTAACTGATAGCCATGATAGACGTGATGATCCTAACAAATGGCACCAAATGTTTATGCGGTTTAAGTAATAACAATTGAGTCCTCTTATCTTGAATACGTTGGAGAAAGAAACATAATTTGAAATTGCATTGATATCGATAGATAAGTTTCAATTCTAGGAGAAACAGCGATAAGCGACATCTAGGCACATTGATATTGATGTTTTCCATTCGTTCTCTGAAGAATGTGGAACCGTGATTGTTTGCTATCAGTAATAAATATTAATGCATTCGTGGATCATTCAGGTCTATGCACTTAGCCGTACGATCACTTTCTCTCTTTGTACGCAACACAATTCTCAGCGTGCTTTCTCAGTCATCTTCTCGGCATTCACTTAAGGGTTCTGTTTTCGTCTTTGCACAAAGGCTATTCGCTGCTGGTTATGGTTCCAGAATAAGAGTGCTTATGCGAGGCTGTGTATCTATTCACGTATCGTTTAGAACTTAGTTGTTTTGCAGAGTTAATACACTCTCGCTTCGTTCGCACACCCGATAGAGTTCTATTTGTTGGATTCTTCCCTATCATCCCGGGGGAGAATTGCACTCTGCTTTGTTCTTCTTCGCCTTCGTCTTGGCATGTCGTTGTGTCGTTTGTGCATTATATTCCTTTTACAACGCTCTCTGATCGTTTTGCTTGCTTGGCCTTCGCAAGTGAGTTGCAACTTAGAACCTCGGCACACTTCTTGGTTCTTTGAAGAGTTCACACGGATGAGCCCTCCACGCGCTCGAGTGAGGTGTTCCTTGTGGGTTCGGTGTTTTTTTCAATTCGGTTTTTGTTATTGTTTTGTCTTTTAACTTTTGCGCGCGGAATTTTGTTTAAGTTGGGATTATGTTTTTTTTCTGTGAGGATTGTTTTTTTGTGTCGTGATTTAAAGTCTTGTTTATGAAACAATGATGGGATCTGTTGCTTTGTAATTATCCTGCTCTCGGAAATAATAAAATCAGTGAACAATATCAGTTATAACTGGCACAGGCATTGCATAGTGAATTCATGATCAGTTTGACGGCTTGCATTTGTCAAGAAATGTTTTTATGAAGGCTCGATTTGACTTGGAAAAAAAAACGTGGCAGGCAAACTAAGTTTAATGTCAGATTTTAAACAAAATTTACTTTCGTTCTATTTTGTTTGATGGTTTTAATATAAAAAAATTATTGGTTCGTTGATTTAAATACAAATGAAGTATTGGTTAATCGTTGTCATCTTGGCAAATTAGAGTACGTATGTACACACATATGTATGTATGTACGTACATCCTTTAATTTTTGTCTTCCTAGTGGTATCTAATATAGGTTCTAGGTTTTCATAATAAAATGTTAAGTAGGATGGAAAATTTTCAATTAAAGGTATACATGATATACAGAATTTCAATAAACACAGTGCTAACTGCGTACAGTGAATTATGTCAATACTTGTTTGTAAAAAAGGCTTAGCTTTTATTTTTTCATCTAATCATATTTTTGTAGGAATCAAGGCATTAATTGCTCTTACCATGAGTCAAAACATTTTAGAATATATTAAAAAATATTGTATACACCAAAACTTAGATATCTTTTCTTTAACAACCTTTTTTAATTTTTTTATAATTGAGAATTGTTTCTTATTGCTTCTATGAAATGGAGTACATAAAGTTTCTAAATACAACCTATGGAAACTATGGAAGGTTTTAATAATCATTAAATTGAAATTAGTCACCAAAAATCTTAGTAGAAAAAATATTGATAACAAACGTGGTTCGGGCTGTGGAAAATCACTAAAAAAGCATTAAAAATTTGCCTTTGTATTAAAAATTAAAAATCGATTGATGCGGTGTTTCAATATCAACATTTTGTTAACCTTTAAGTAAACTTCTTCTTTTCCTGAGTGTTACAAAATGCTCCTTTTAATAGTCTTTCTCATTTTATTGCAAATGTCTTCATAGGATGTGCAATTGTTTCAGCATTCACAATCAGAATTCACTATTTTGCTTAATGATTCGTTTAATATTATTTGTTTGTAAAATTCAAGTGACTTTTTAAAATGTGTGCAGTATCGGACAAAACATTTGCAACTAGAAGAGAATGCAAGCAATTTCTTCAAATTCACGAGAATTTTATCAAAAGGCATAACATTATATATATCATAGAATCCATTCGAGAATTTGTTTTACGTGGTCGACCACCGGAATGAACAACGGCTATCTGTTTAGTTTTAAAATATCGACTTAAAATTCGAGAAATCGACGACTTGTTAATATTATACTTTTCGGATATTTCTTTTTGTGTATTGCCTGAATTAAAATCATCTACTATGCGTTGTCTTAAAGCATCACCAAATTTGTTTGGAGCCATTTCAATTTTTTTTTCTTTTGCAATAAATATCACCTAAAATCTGCTCTCTATGAAAATATTTATATGAGTGAAATTTCAGAAAAAGGGATCTATACATTTGCTTAATGCAATTAAAATCAAAAATAATGGGAATCAGTAATTTTGCAATGTTTATCATGAAAATTACTTCTGATTCCACTTTAGTTGCAAATGTTTTGTCGCGTTTAAATTTGAAGTCACCTAATATTTTAACTAATGGACTATTTTATGTTTGTTTTTGAAATGAAAATTATAATTATTTATTTACATTAGATACATATCTTTCATTTAATATATATAATGTTATGCCTTTTGATAAAATTCTCATGAATTTGAAGAAATTGTTTGCATTCACTTCTAGTTGCAAATGTTTTGTCCGATACTGTATGTTAAGTAATTATATCACATTCTTAATGAAAATTTTGAATAACTATTCGTCAGGAAACAATGAGATACAGTTATTTTGAGAGCAGTCTGTGTACCCTGCGCCTTTTTCGCCATTGACGGAAAAGCTAATGTGTTTTCCCACCTTCCCATAGATAACTTGACTTCTCTTATTAGGCTATACGTTAAAATGCTTTTAAAATGGCTAAATTTCCCTACAGTGGTCTTCTTTCTTTAAATGATTCACAAAAATTGTATGGCCAATGTATAACCCCATTCTGAAATCTTCACTGTTAAATAAACATATTACTTTTTAAGTCACTGCAGTAGGGATGTTGTGTTTTATTTGGTTATAACGCCATGAACATAAACAATATTATAATTTTTTCACTTCCAAATTATTGTATGCAATAGTTTCTGATGAAATGAGTCTTTTGTCATTTTCCGCCGTTTGATTGTGTTTTCCACGTTGTAATAAATGATTTGACATAACTGATTTAATTAACCGATGGCAAATGTACTCCTAATAACATAAAATGTGTTCAAAATGTTTTCATGTGCTGTCTACTTTCGAAGATCAAACCACCATTTTATGCCCTTTTGTTTTTTTCTGCTGATTCAAGTTGCAAGGATCTAATGATTAATCCCAAGTCAGAACCGTATAGAAAGCCTTTTTTAATTTCCACCAAAACATGTTTTTATAAATAAATCCTCATATGCCATCTTCAAAGGACAAAAAAGCGGATATTCAAATGAACTTAATTAATATATGCCGTAGCATAACAACAACAAATAAACAAACTTAAAATACAAACAACAAAATCAATATAAAACTAAAAACAAAATAAAATCAAAAACAAAAAACCCTTAATATGGGTGTAAGAAAATGGATGTATTCAAATTAGATCCCGACCATCAATCGCAAATTCACTCGAATTTAATTGACAATAGTAACGCTTGCGTCGGGGGCAATTCCAATGACGATGACGACGACGAAATCATACCAGCTGTCAGTTTCGATGCAAATGCAGATTTTAATTTGAATTTCTTTGATACACCTGAAGACTCTTCTACTCAGGGCGGCTTCTCTGATCCGGGATCGGTGGATTCGTTGTCCATTGAGTCGCCCACACCGCCGCCGACATCATCGAATTTTTTACAGCAAAATCAATTCTTTGCAACACACATCGTTGGTGTGCATACAAATCATACCAGTGTCAATGGGAAAAAATTGTGTAACAGCCCAAGTTCCAGTAGCAGTACGGGGAGTAGTTTTGTCACCACAACAAATGCCGGTCATAGCTTTGTGCCGGGAGGAGCTGCTGCTTGTGATGTTGGCAATTTGAAAATTTCATCAGGTATGTATGTACGGATGTAAGTTTCACTTAACTTTACTTGGAATAATTTTAAGGAAAGAGGTTTGAGTCCAAATTGGAGTAAAAATAAATGAAAAACGAAAATTGAAGACAAGGTTAATTTTTTGTAAAGTGATACAAATATGATTTAAGTTTTTGCTAAAATAAAGTCTTATCAGGTGAATGAAACATTTACTAGTCGCCATATTTTGTACTTACGAAGTTCATAAAACACTATTTCCCCTAAATTACTTTTTAAATTGAACGCCACATTAAAGCTTAGATAATACAAAACGCGTGTTTACCATACTTCTGTAATCAAAATATAACTACAATCCAAAAAAAGAAAGACTATCTTGTAGCTTGTGGGATACATACTCGTACTTAACCTATTTAATTTATGTTCCTCACTTTTATTTTAAGGTTGTGATAAACGCTTAAGAAGAATTTTGACAAATTTTGCTACTGCTAATTTGCGGACAGATTTTCTTATTTGCCGATGTTGCAATAGGACACTAAAAAAAAATCTCGAGAAACGTAGATTTTTGACTTAAGTATAAACCAAAGTAATGTTTTGAACATATTAACAAACCTAAAAATGACAAATTAAGGGAAGTTTCTTATGCCTGATCGACAAAATTTCGGCAAAGCTTGCTTAATGTCACAAGCAGCATTTTTTCATTTTCTCACTAATAATGAACAAATTTTGCCGTCCACCGGCAGTTTGCTTGCCAATTTCACATAGAGATCAATTACATAACTTTTGATAACATTTTTTTTACTATTTCTTATTATTTTTATTTACACGCAGTGACACCTGCATTTATTCACGTTTCTCTTGCAAAACATTTCTAACAGTAGAATGTTCAATATTCACTAGCAAGTCTTTAACTGTTTTCAAATAGATATTATCATCAAATCATCAAAATTACAACTGAACGGATTTTTGGTAGATGACGTATCTGGTCTTTACTTGCGAACTGCGCACGATCTTCTGAAGGAATTGAAAAGGTTATATGACAGTTTGACATGGGTGGTCTCTAAGGTCTATATTGTCAACCAACACATAAAACTCTATTGCTCGTCTTCCATGCTCATTGTAGTGGGTGCCGATAAAGGATCTGTAACAGTCTAAAAATTTAATCAAAAGTGAAGTTTCCTGGCCTCAAACCACACCGTTAAAAATCCGATTTTTTACGAATTTTTTCGGGCGTTTATTCAAAATGAGAAGATCTTGTGCGGGATGTTAAGGAATTGGTTGTTGGCGTAGGCAATCGTAGGTGGCTCCTCTCTTTTGGAGCCTCCCATACTTGCAGTTTCGTGCTCATACCGCTCTGTTGCCATCAATTTTTCTCCATTTCTCCTTATCCCTTAACTCAAATATGTATATATTATCCGAACGCGATTAACATGATAAAGAAGAAATTCAGCGGCGAAGAAGTACAGCGGTCTTTTTTTATTTTTGATGATTAATGAAGGAATTTTGGACAACAGGAATAACTTCATGAAAAAATTAAAATCAAGTCGTTTTCGTTTTGAAAACACGCACGGATTGCATTTTCGAAGCCGCCTGCGAACTCATTTTGTAACAAATTAACCCGCAGATTTTTAATGAGATAGACAGAAAAAATAGGGTACATTAAACATTTATATAGATCATTGACAAACTACAAGCGAACTACAGCCAATGCTGGCTCAGAAATCCCCATTCCCCTGGAAAGCAAAAATGAAGGATTTAGTTTTCCTGCTTTCGAATTGAAACGGGATTAGAAAGAGACGAAGTCCACTTCTGGGACGATGCTTCCTGTCTCATTTGAGAAACGACAATTTTGTACGGGAATCTCTGGTCTTTCATTCAATGTAGCCTCAATCGTGAATTCAGACGGAGGCACGATTCCTCGCAAATTCAAATTTCCAATGAATATTCCATTATGCTAGCGGTGTGTCCCTGTGTTCCTGGTGGCGTTGCGGCGGCGGACAAAAAGATGGAAATTTCCGTTTTAAGCCATACCTCTAGATAAATCTTTGTTTTTGTCTCGGACTTTTTTCTCTCATTTCCTCAGTCTCTATTCTATTTCCTATAAGTATTTACACTAAGGCAAACGAACTGCCACACCTCAAGCTAGTGGGATTAAGGTTCCGTCACGGCACTCTCGCCCTCTCGAAATAGAATAGAAGCCATTACAGATAGCCAGAGTGCTCGTACTCGTACCAACTGCAAAAGACAACAACGACACACACAGCACAACAATGAGGAAGTGGAAGCTCGGGATATCTGCATTGTAAAAGTCAAAACAACGGGTGGTATTCGGGGACACTGGTGATGGAAGGGGATGGAGAAGGAGGTGAATCACGAGGAGGATGAAACATTCGCTGGAGCTCATTTGAATTTGAAAAGAGAAATCGTCAGAAGGCGACTGCTGGATGGAGGAGATACGTAAACAGATGTGGGTATGGGTTACAGTGCAACTAAGTGTCAATGTAGGTGGGTGGCAGTAGCGACCAATGGATTACTGGTGAATGCATAGTAACGAGTGAAAGACGCCCAGGACTGTCACATCTTCCGCTTTGGGGTCAACAAATCGAAGTTGCAGAGGAAACTGATGGACATGAACATGATTTGAACGAGAGGAGAATAGATGTGAAAGTCAGTTTACAAACGTCTACTATCGAGGGCAGTGGGGGCAGATATTGTGAGTTAAGAATAAGGATATTGTTTTTGAAATACAATGTTGTATTTCTGCACTAAGCGGCGATATATGTAAGTGATCTACGAATAGTTCACGACATATGATTCTACAAAGAAGTCAATCAGAGTCAGCTACGTATTTGTGGATGTTATGAGTTATTAATTAACTCCCATGATCCCTTGTCTTATAGTAGTCAGGCAGAGCCACTCATCTCTTATCTTTGAATTACTAATCTAAACGGAAATCCCGTCTTATATCAATAGCCTGTGAAAATTAACTTTTCAAGACTGTAACGGGCGTTTGAATCATGAATCTATACAGCTGTTAAAAATATCTTGCATGCGTGGCTGGATTTCCGTCCATACAAATAATTATAAAAACGCAGTGATTTGTTGACAGTATCTTATCCAGATTCTTAAATGTTAAAAATTCAAAATTCCAAAAAACATCACAACTTCGAATTTGTACATATATGCGGACAACAACTACCAAATATTTCTAGTGGAATTTGAAGAATTTGAAGTTAAATCTTTATTTTTTAAAACTAATCAAAATTTAAGTCACTATTCTTTTGTGAATTTTACATTTATCAATTATTGAATTGAGATCATGTATTTAACTCACGTAATTTCAATTGAATTCAGCAGCAAATACACTCTTCATTAGTGAGTGGCTTCGAGTTTGCATCAATCGAAATTAATATTTTCAACTTAGGTTGATTTCCCCCTATATTGTATATTACTTTTTGTAGCAGTATGAGATAATGTTTTAACAAATCTTTGAACTAGAATTAACTTAAATTATTTCCCTTTAATTTGATATTCCTACTGACTTTAACGAACGTACATCGAATACACCTAATTTTTTTTCAATGGAGTGAAATTTGTTTAATTTAAAGAATATGAAATTATTTAATACGCTAGTCACTGATTTCTAAGAATGGAAATATATAGTTCTAATAAATAGCGGTAATTATTAGACTTCTATCTTTAGGACGATTCAATAGAAGTGGGATCAATAAAGATTTTACTCTTTTACAACTCTGGTCCACCCTTTATCGTTTTTGGTCAATACCGAACTTCACTTATGTTCCCATAAGAGTCTACTTTTCATAAACTTTTCTTCTTTAAAAGGTTAAGGAGCGTGGAAATTAATTTCTGGTATATTTGACTATAGTATATCTAAATCAGAAATTTTTTCCAAATCTTCGAACTGCAAATAATTACATAAAATACGACTATTTGTCAGTAGTAGTCTCTGAGCAAGCTAGAAATGAAATATCTATATTTTTTCTATATACGTACGCATGCTACGATCTCAAACATATGTACGAGACTGGATCTGAAGATGTGGATTACATCTGACAATTTCTACAGCAAAATATTATATTTGAATCAACGAAAATAAAGTTGTTCTATTTTTTGGCATTTTTTTAAAAAGTTCAACTAACATCCTCGTTTGTTTAAAGTATATTTTTTCTTAGATTTAGATACAATTCATTATTATAGAACTGGAATTTACAACACTTCAAAGCTTATAAGTAACAGTATTACATTTTTATGCTGGTTTTTGTACATTTACGTTTGCTGTGTGACAGAATTCAATTCCAATACAACATAGGAAGTTATGCCAATCTTGCCACACCTTAAAATCATAACATGATACAATGAGAAAATCATCTGAATATACGATTGTCTTACAAAGATAAATCATTTTGAAATCACATCTGATCAAACATCGATGCTATCGCATCTAACAGATCCCAGCAGACAGATCCATCGACTGGCTCTGACAAATAAATAAATTATGTAATCAAACATCAGGCACCGATTACATCTACTAAACACCGTTAAGCAGTCACTTATAATGCAATTTGCATTGTAATTTAATACACCTTCAACTTGTTACTAATTCAATTATTTTCCCCTTCATTATTTCCCCTTTCTTTGAATTCAAAAAAATTTTCACACATACTGAGCAGCCAGTCATTTTGCACTTTTGATGCTTGAACATTGGTTTTTCTCTCCTCAGTTTATGGGATGGGGAGTGATTCGAATATTTGCAAGCAATTTTCCTGTCGTGTGAAGTCTGGCGTGACTAAGTAAAACACACTGAGCATTGTCCAACAGATGCACAATGTGAGCAGAAATCATTTTGTCCGTGATTTTGCTGTTGTTGTTTTGTTTGAATTTCAAGTGGATGTGAGTTCATTGAAATTGCACAAAAGTTGGGTGCCTTGAAGTTCTTCTTGAATGCGCCTTATGTGAGTCCACGGTTGTAGTTCTTGTGAGTCATAGATTTCAAATAATTAGAGCGAGAGTAATGTGAAAATTGTCATATAATTGTTGTTCGGGGCATATTAAGCCTCGTAGGCCGAAGTTTTTTGTTAAGCTTATTATCATAAAATTCTTGCGTTTTGAAGTAATTATTAAGGAATGGATGACGGGTAATGTGAAATTGTTAAAAAAATACATTTTCACCACCAGAAACGTTCTTTCCACAAAAGTGACAAAGTCACGGAGAAAGGGTATAACAGATGCCAAACAAAGGTTTGTTATTTGCAGTGTTAAGCTTCAGCTAAGGGCGTCTAGTTTTTTTTTATAAATGACAAAAACTTTATGATTTATTAATACCCTTTCAACAGTCTTTCAAAAGAGGAGTCCCATATAAATCTCAAAAACCCTGAATCGTACTGAATGTCACCTTATTCAGTACAATGCAGGACTTTGAGTTTTAAAAATTGTCATTTGTGTTTGTATGTGTTACAACGATACTCTCGAAAAATTCAAAAGTTCTAAAATTCTTCGCAAGAGCCAAAAATTTCTAAAGTTTATTATCTTGACCTGTTCGTAATCTAGAATTTTCGAAAACCTGGAAAGACCAAAATGTTGTTAATTTAAAATCTAAAAAAAAACTATACATCTTAAAAACTCAAAAAATCGAAAGTCTAAGAATGTTTGAGATTGCTAATCCTGCCGAGAAGAATCCCGCTCCCTCATAATTATTCCAGGAAACGTATCAGTTCACAGTAAAGGTCCAATCACACCAATTACATCTTTCTTTTTACCAACGACGACTTCTCCTAAGTGAATAAATGATTGAAGGAAAACTCTAGTAATGTTCGTTTTGCCCGTTGATTTTCTTGCAAATCATTTTGAACGAATTTAGGTCCTCAACGTACAATCAATTAATCGCACGAATCACCGTCCAATTTACTGACGCTTTCCTGCTTTCCTTCACATTTCATCAGACACCGAGTGCTTTTGGTGCAGCTGAAACGACAGCCTAATTGCGCACAGTACCGTCGAATAAACGGCAATCACCATCTCTAGCCACGTTTTGTTGAATTGTTGCCTTCTTAGTGAAAAGCATTCCTTCTTGCTCGACATCGCATTCGATCGTGATCTTGGCAAATTCCAGAGAGGGCAAATGTGCCTGCTGAACTGAGTGAAATCTATAAAACAAGCCAATCCCTTCCGGTTGAGTCTGTAGACAAAGAGTACATGGCTGCATCGGGAATTTCCTACACACACGTCTATAGCCACTGAGCCAATCATGACAACAAAGGCAAGAAACATGTCTGTTTGTTATACCACACTGTCCTCCCCCTAGAATTGATATCAGAAGTCAATAAATCTTCGGAGAGCTCATAAATCAATGACCAGCGAATATAAATCCTTTGCCGTGGCTCCACTGGGCGATGGGAAATTCTCATATTAGGCAGGCAGCTCCCATAGACAACATTGTCCTCGTGAATAACAAGTTGATTTGGGATTAGTAAGAGGGAGAGAGCATTTGCCGATGATAGACATTCGCAATTTTAATAATTGCCTGCATTCTCTGTTTGCTTTTCCGCGTCAGTAGGAAGAGTCTCCACGGATTGCCTGGAAGTTAACCTGATACGGAAAGCCTTTAATGGACAAGAAAATTAATAGATTCAACCACTTAGTCGTATCACTCCGCAGAAGGCAAATCTACACTCACACTCTGACTGCAGAGAATCTTTGAAGCTGCCGGCCAGTTAATACATTTCCTTTTAGCCGCCATTGTGCGCGGGTGATGGGCTAAGGTAATGCAATGCCTGTGCGCCATATCCCCATGTGCTTTCTCTTTTACGTTCTTCTTAGATGTCCGTTGATAAAGCAGCGGCAGCATTGACAACCTGACATGTGAATGCTCTGTGCTGGCTTTACCGTAATTAGTTAGCTTAAATTAATTGCCGTAAAGCATGTAGATTGGATAAGAAATACTGGCGTTGATTGTTTTCTGCACAGTGTGGTTTCGATTTGACACACGCCGAAAGTCTTTATGCACGATATTGTGTCAGTTCAATTGAAACAAAGTGAATGAATGTTTTGTTTTGTTCTTTTTTGTAACGGTAAAGTTAATTTTCCGTTTCTGTGTTGTAACTCGCGTCGGTGTCCTGCTAATACCACCAATTATAGCTTGGAACTGATCTAGATCTTATCCTACACCATGTGCCTAAAGATCCACAGTTTCTCTTTGACACTTGAATTTAAGGCTTCCTGGTAATTGTTTTGGACTAATTAAAATCCTTCTGGTTATAAAGTCACGGAGCACTGATGCAAATCATTCCCTAGTATCCGTATCTTTGTCACTGAAGCACCAATTAACGTATCTTCAGCGATCATCGTGTTCACATCAATTAAAATCGACTGCACATCGATTAACCCGTCCAGGAAATAATTCCAAGTTAACTCAGTCATCCACTGTTGGATGGATCCCTCTCCTTGACTTGCATTCAAGTGATATGTGAGTGGCGGGCGCCAAACCGGTTCAACTGAGCCATCACTGCTGCAGTCTGTATTATTCTCTTCACCTTAGATCAATTAACGCGGAAACAATTTCTCACATTTGCCATTCATTCTTCTTCCGGTCCTACCGCCATCGCGCTGATGGGAGTAGGATGGTCTCCATCACGGATTAGATAATCATTCACTGGCGGTCTTACAATTATGGAAATGCATCCCATGTTTGTTTGTCCCAGTGGTTGTCTGACTACGCAAAAGTCGGTCTGGTTTCAAGATTCTGTCGCGCACAATTTGACGCGCCACGTACATATGTGTATGCTGAGAGGCACGACGCAGAAGGCTCACGAAGACTTGCCTCCTTTAAGCATTCATAAATATTTATGATTCGAGATTGTTTATAGCTTGACTCTGGTCGTGTGCACGGGCACTACGAGCACTTCGGGTATGTGCCATGTGTCAGCCGATGAAGAAAGACGACAAGTTTATTGAACCGTGTGAACGATATTCAATCGATCGATGTGATCACCGCCGAAGGGAAAGGTGGCAGAGTACGAACAAACAGCAGACTGCTGCATACATTTGTTGCATAATCTGCTGTAAAATCAGCGAACCGACCGTTCGCGGGGGATGAGGCATTGAAGTCTTCGATCGGATGGAATCGATTCGTAGGTTGTAGTTTTGCCTGGGGCAACGTACATACTCGTACATACTTGCATTTCAAGTGATTTGCGCACACAAGATTCTTCTTCTCTCCGCTGGTTTGTGTCATATTTTCTTAGTCGGTTATTTATGTCATTTGATTGGCTACATTGTTGCGGTGTTGGAATTGTGGTGTTTTCGCAGTAAATGTTTATCAATTTCTGTTTTTCTTATTTTCTAAGAGTTTTCAATACATTTTTTGAATTCTTCGATTTGTTGGGAGGAGAGTGAGGATCTATTCAAAGTTTTAACAAGGTAAAGTATGGAACGTTACAGTCGTCAAGAAATTCAATGAAATAAATAAAACCGTGTGTCTGCTTAACTAAGTCCGTGTTTTTTTCAAATGGTTGATGGATTTATGGCAAGTACTTAAGCCATTGTTGACATATATTCTAAGCTAATTATGTCTTAACATAAGTGAAAGCTAACTATGCTGTCTAAGAACTGTACATCCTGGTATACTTGAAGATTAAGGATTGCATTCAACCAAACGGAGCAATAGAGAACATTTCCAATCTGTTTTTTAAGTAAATTGAACAAAACGAAAAACACATTTTCAAAAACACGCATGAACTTGAAAGGTAATAACAACGCGTTCTATTTTGTCCTGAAAATCAAATCTCTGTTTTAAGTTGTTACATTTGTGTCAGTTGGATAACTAACTTAGTGTCCCAATAATTTAGATTACCGCAGTCATTATTCCACAGATCAGTCAATGATCAACCACAAGAACTGAGTAAAAAAAAACGTAGTAATACGCTTAATTCGTGCAAGAGAATTGGTCGAACAATTCACCATTGAAATATCGAATTGCCCGACAAAAGGCACAAATCTTACTTCACACTCGGTCTGCCTGCGACTTCTAATGATATTGCGACTGCGCAACGTGCAATTCTAAGCCACTGGTTCGTGTCGTGTCTAATTATTGTTTTCACCAAATGAAATTACAAACTCTACGAGTGTAGAGAGACTTTGCTACGACCCATTGTCCGAGAGTTGGGCAATCGAAATGTGGAAAAATGGCGAAACGTACCTTTTGCTCGCTGGATGTCGTTCATTTGTATTTTACTGCGCAAGAGGTTAATAAACGTTGAGCAATAGCAGAAAGGAAGAAAAGAAAATAAAATGCAAGGAAAAATGAAATACAAAACAAAATCAAAACAGAGGTACATACGTCGCAATTTACTGACGTTAATGGTGAAGCCGGTGGCGCTTCGACTTGAATCCAAATTGCTTCTAGGCTTATGCACTCCACACGCATCGATGTAAGATGCAAATCTTCTCTGCAACGAATCTCAAAGCCAGTCATGACCAATGGAAGGTTAAAAGGATTTTAATAAATTCGTTAGCTTTTCAAATTGGATTGGATTGCGGCGGACACGTGAAGACATTGCGCCTGTCTTCGCAGCGGTTTCTGTTGTTTAAACCGAAGCTGAAGTGGTTTGAATTATTTTAACAAGTTAAATGAATTATATGTAATGACCTTTGTAGTAATTACATGATACAATTGAATATATTTTGGAATACAGAGACTGAAACTGAACGTAGTCTTTGTAATAAACCGTGACTTATAGTTCGAATTTGTAAAAACGAAACCATCTATGTGTGAGCGTAACTCTCTAGTTTATTTAATATCGTCGTGGTATGCACTCGGATGCCTTGAAAGTAACTCCGAATATTATGTAGGCACTACGTTTTTAATTGCAGTGACTTGTTTCGACATTCGTCCCGCATTTGAAAGCACTCGTAGAAAAAAATTTAGAATTCTCTGCTGCGGAGACAAATTCGACGACAAAAAAGGTTTTATAAGAGGCAATGCGCTATCTTTGTGAATTTCGTAACCGTTCCTAGGAAAATCTTAGGTTTGACATTAGAGGCACAATCTGTTAGAAACGGAGGCGGCCAAAATGATCGTGTTGGTAAATGAAGATGATAAAAAAATAATACTATCAGTAAATAAGCGTAACTTTGGCCTTGTAGTGTGTATTTGGTAACGTCAGTAAAAAAGAATTATGACTGTACATGTGACTCTCCCTATCCTCAACAATAGAAACCATGTATGGTCATTCACCTCGGCTAATACCGCTCTATTTTACATCCTCATTCGCTTTGCTGTCTATAAGATATTAAATACTCTCGCTTATATTTAATAACATGGCTTTTCGTTTATTTACAGAACAACAGTTTACGATAGCCGATTCGAATACAAATTCAGTATCGAAATCGTTTGTGCCGTGTAAGGTTTGTGGCGACAAGGCATCTGGATACCATTACGGTGTTACATCCTGTGAAGGTTGCAAGGTAACAAAAACGCGTAAATTCATTTGGCAATCAGTTGCACTTATGAAACTCACTTTCTAGGGATTTTTTCGTCGCAGCATACAGAAACAGATCGAATACAGATGTTTACGCGATGGTAAATGTCTCGTGATTCGACTGAACCGCAATAGATGTCAGTATTGCCGTTTCAAGAAATGTCTTTCTGCTGGAATGAGTCGAGACTGTAAGTACCCCTTAAAAATTTGCTTCATTAAATTTAAAAACCCTCCCTGTGAAAAACTGTAGTCGTGACTTATGACACTAAGACTGCAATTTTTATATCAATTTGTTGAATCCTGCTGTTCGCTGATCGTCGTTCGAGTGCGGCACTACTTTTAAGAAAAGCATGTACTGGAGTGATGTTCATAATTTGCGAATAATTTGATTCTTATCTTCTCTTGCAATGGCAACATCGAGCGCAGCAACGACAAAGGCGATGTGGATTCAAGCGAGTGTAGTGTTGTTGCAAGTCATGACGCTTGCATCTAATCTCGACATCACGCTGTTTCATTGTTGTCTACTCAGACAGTGGAAATTTCGTAATAGATGGTAATTACATGCTGTTCATCGAGGACTTAAGCGGAAAGGCAACACGCACGCAAATGAATTTCACACCAAGCAGAGAAGTTAAAGTCTTGGACGTGCACTTGGGGCTAAGAATCCATTGATATTTTGCTGGATTTCGGAACAGTAAGCAAAGCAAAGCATACATTTTGCTGTATTAGGAAAAAAGAAGTGTCCTATGTGTGAGCTTTATATCACAAGATCGCCCTGTCACAGAAAATGAAATCGTCTGACAGTGCAAGTGGCTTTTGAGTACGTAACACTTCGAACTGAATCACAGGGTTCGAAGTAAAAACTGTATGAATGCATGTAGTAAGCAATAAACCCATTTGTGCAAACAGACATCCATATCTCAGCCAACTTCCACCTGACAAGAGTAAGTGCACATAACAATTTATCACAAAGTGAACAGTTTGACTGACGGCTTTTGTCGACAAAGGTCAAACAACACATTTAAATTCACTACAGCGGCTTTATTTCCACAACCCAATCCAATTTGCAGCTTTTCCATTGTACACGCTGAAGCGAATAGCCTAATAACTGTGAGGAGACAACGATTCTCATGCTAATTGATCCATTTAAATCGTAATTATTTCAATACGAAACCAAAGGAGTCACCCAATCCCAAAGAACGATATCAATGAAGTCAGTCCATGGCAACGGATGTCTGCTTTGCGGAACTGACATCAAATGGACTAGAAATGGACTCTCATCTGGCCCGATCAGCTTTCCTCATGACCATCGTCGCATCGGTGCACACTCAATAGCAGACCGAGAAGCTTTGTTTACCTAAGATTACCTGGAATTAGGTCACATCCACATGGCACACAGTACAGAGAGTGAGACGACCGCACAATTAAGCAAATCGTACCCCGCAGGGAGACACTTTGGAGTCTTGACATTCTTGCGATGCCAAGTCATGAACAAATAATGACTATCGGAGTCTAGTCTGAAGTCACTACGAATCTCGCGTAATTATCCAATTTACCCAATCAATTTATACACACTCCCAAGCAAACTTCAGATTCTTTTCCTCTGTCGGTGGCGGCGATGAGCCGCGCTCTATTCAAGTGACTCCTGTGTACGCGATGGCTACAGGCACCGCAGGCAATGAGGCAAACAATAGACAATACTCATTACCATCTGCAATCAAGAGAGCTGCTTGAAGGAGATTTTCGTAAACAGTCTGAAGTAGGAGCCGCTGTGCCATGTGGCAGCTCGTTGGGTGGCTGGATGGAGAACTCTTGGAACGGTTGACATTTCGCCTATTCGATATGGATGATGTGGTAATGTAATGAAATGAGTGTGCGCTCGTATGTCTCGAGTTGTGCAATTGCTTGGAGTACACTGTGGCGGTGATTGAAGCAATCGATTTAAGCTTCAAGGCGCCGCCAATCTACGATTCTGAACGTTGGTTGGCTACTTTTTACTTACAAATATGTGCAATGACCTGCTGCCGTTTCGTGGGACGTTTTAAGATTTCACTGAACGACGGGCGGATGGACTTTGGCTGCATATTCATTTTGCCAGATGTAATGTTTTTGCATAAACGCAAGAAATGTATTTTCATCTTTGAATCACAAGAATTTGCGCTTGCGCTCTTTTGCTGGTAAATCGCAATGAATTGCTAACACACAGAGCATATTCATCATAATGTGCACATTTCCATTCGTGCTAAGTATTTTCATAATCTACACCTATCACAACTATCCAAGCAGCTTCCTTAATGTCATTTAAGAGATACTCCTCCAGCGATTTCCGCACACACAACGTCGTTTTGTAGTTTAGCATATTCATCGTTTTTCCTACCTTACACCAATGACTTGTACTGGCGATTGCCAGACACATTCCACTTCCTTGACCGCCAGCATCCAATCAATGATGTCCTTCTCTTCCTGGTGCTGGTTGCTGACACTGCTGTTGCGACCACGCCAGCCATGTGATACCAACTTTGGTAAAGTAAAAGATTTATAGCTAGGCAATTGTAAATTGTTTTTACTTTCTTAACTCCTAGACATAGGCTTGCGTGTGCGCGTGTGTGCGCTCATTGGTATCTCCTCGTATGCTCCTGGTCGGAAGCATATTCGTTGTACATGCTTGCGAATATTTTCCTTGTCGTTCCTTTTGCTTCTTCAGTGTGGCTGTTGTATGCTCGTATCTTAGTGGATTATAGACAGGCGTCTGACCATATTTGCATACTGAACATGTCATCTTGGGTGAAGATTGTGGACACGTTGTTCTGCTTTCTGGGATCAATGTTCTATAATCTGCGTTTATTCTTAATGTGTTTCGTGTTCGATTTGGAATTTTTTTAACGTTCATTTTTTCATGCACTCTGGATATGCTAGGTAAGGGCGAATTAATTCAAGCTAAAATGACGTTTCATGGGTGCTTTGAAAAATTCAGTGAACTTCTTTTATACTTGAAAGTTGAAAATTAGACTGCGTACCTTTCAATTTCAAGTATATTTCTACCTGTGTCATTTATCTTGAATGCCATGCAGA
The DNA here is from genome assembly GCA_944738645.1 of Eristalinus sepulchralis. NCBI lineage: Eukaryota > Metazoa > Arthropoda > Insecta > Diptera > Syrphidae > Eristalinus > Eristalinus sepulchralis. The sequence continues at coordinate 28,530,319 of OX122885.1, read as the reverse complement.
ACGATCGAATTCTATACCATCGAATACCATATGACAGCAGCTAAATATACAAATATAAGTCACAGAGACAATATAATTTGCCACATTCAGGTTTGAATATTCCGACAAGTTTATGTGACGAATAATTGACACAACGTCCTTGTGTCCTCAAAATTTGTGACGAGTTTTATAATTAATAATTGAAGGGCACCACTCCCCACAAGGGACCAGGGCCGAGCTTCTAAAACAACTACTCGTGTTGTCGTGCTTCTGTTCTCTCACGAGTAGAAAGGACCTACAGTTCTTTGCCGTCTACGATCGTCGAGATTTGAGAAGGTTTTCATAGACAATTGATACTCTTTGAGTGTTGTCAGCAACTCGAAACAAATAGTGCCGTGAAAAAATGCTAGTGTTCCGTCCGGACTTAGACCTAGACCTAGACGCCACGGAGACCCTTTGATGTTTTATAATTTATAATTAATAATTGAAGGGCACCACTCCCCACAAGGGACCAGGGCCGAGCTTCTAAAACAACTACTCGTGTTGTCGTGCTTCTGTTCTCTCACGAGTAGAAAGGACCTACAGTTCTTTGCCGTCTACGATCGGCGAGATTTGAGAAGGTTTTCATAGACAATTGATACTCTTTGAGTGTTGTCAGCAACTCGAAACAAATAGTGCCGTGAAAAAATGCTAGTGTTCCGTCCGGACTTAGACCTAGACCTAGACACCACGGAGACCCTTTGATGTTTTTTTACTCTTAGAAGTAATTGATTTTATTAAGTTGTGACTTCGTTACAGCAACAATAATAACTTTCCGACTATTTTTAAAAACAGTCGCAAACTTGACGGTTGACAATTAATCAAGACGAGAAGGTTATCATAACATCTCATACGAGGTTCCAGTACCTACTTCTATTTTCTTCTGCATAAAAGTAAGGAAACAGTGTATGAATAATTGGAAAAATCATATAAAAGTAGAAGAACATATCTTTAACAAACACTATTTAACACATACTGACAGTCAGATTTGGTGAAACCTCATCACACGAAACACTTGAATAAGGAAAAATAGCAGGCAAAAGCAGGGAAATGCTTAGTTTCTCGAAGGGTTCTCTTTCTTCCCGTTCGTTCCTTCTCGAGAAACTGCGCAAATTTCGCGTTTATGATTGTGTCGTAAGGATAGTAAGAAATACTGGGCCTCTAACATGGCTACGTTTTCACGGATGGTTACAAACAAGAGGAATAGGAAGAATAGGAATAGGAAGCTGAACATATCCATGCTTATATCTGATTGAAATTTAGAATATATGTTAGTCACCTTACAGAATATATGTGTGGCGAAAGAAAACCCTCAAGCACATATAAAAATTATATTGTGTTCGATAATTATAGACTGCCGTCTATTTTTCCTCAAAACTTCGTGATTTACCCGGAAAACTAGTGAGTGGGTTTTCCCCTATCGGTCATTTTAGTAGAAGTCTACCGATAGGATGGAAATGACACATGTACCTAGTCATCGGTCATTATTTGCATTTAATTACAAATGAACAGTTTATATTTAAATTTAAAAAACTGAATTTCTAACCATTATTACTCACAACCGATTAATCAATCATTGCCTCATTGTTATGGAGACTCGAAATAAAAAAGGAACGTTTAATTATGTCAAATATGAAGAGATTGAAAAGGTTGAATACCGTTGAGCAAAATGGCAAAATGACTGAAAAAGAAACAAAGCGAGAAAAGAACTCTTTAGACTTCTAACACTAGAATATTCCTCCAACAAAACAAAAATACCGATATTCCTTTCGACATCTATGAAAACAACTACAAAAACCCAAGTAACAGTTAGAAACTCAGCTACCTTGGAAAATTAGCTGGAAACCGAAAAAAGGAAAGAGCTCTTGAGTTTTCAACATAACACATAAGATATCGCCTTCCCGACCATTGCTATGACTCTCAAAAAAACTATGTCAAGGAAGATATGACCAAAAATGGTTGCAGAAAGAACGAAATACCCATCGACATTATCCGATGCGTATCTATGCAACTTCTCTACGGGATTCTGAAGCCATTATGTGAAAGACACAATCCTTCAGAGTCAAAAACCCTGTCATTCTTTTGTCAAAGTTAAAAAGTTTTTGATCAGGCCTATAGGAAGTGTAGACAAGCTTGAAAAACTTCGAAAAGATACAATTAATGCTACTGCATTCCCTCAGAATCTGTAAACATAAAGAAAGTAAACGTAACCTCATGGAAGAACTTCTTTAGATCATCTTTAGCCTATGACTTAACTCAACATTAACCTTTACTTTACTTTCTCCGTTTTCCTGAGTAGCACTCTCTTCAAAGTCGACTCATCCTTATTAAGCACTTGACATGATCGTAACAAGAGTACCGTTTGTAACATTACGATCAACTTTGGCAATAGTTCAATTTGTAATCGAAATGATCCGCAATTGGCGTTCCACAAACCAGGAAGTATCCGCACTCCCACTCCAGATCGGTCCTTATTCGCAGCCAGCCAGCCAACCATAACCGATTAAGTTGAACTGGAGACGACAAGAACAGCCACAGCAACAACAACAACAGCAGCAACAGCGTTCATCGTTAGCCAAATGGCTGCAATATGTATCTTTTATGAGAGACATCGATTACTGAGTCGGCCGGGTCCAGGTGCATGTGTTCCATCCTTTTCATTAATGTGGGCGTCTGTGTGCAGTGTGCAGTCGAAATCTCACTCCACAGCACGAACGTTTACCAGGGTAATTGAGGAAGTGTGTGCTTGGATGCAGTACCACTTGGATTAGCTAATAAATCGTTCGGTTGAGACATTTCCATTTTCTTGGATCATGACTCCGCTAATTGTCTGTGGCCGTTTAGACCACCGTCCATCGGCGGATTGGATCGACAACACGGCGGCGCGCGAAATGAAGGCGCTCTTTGTCTGCGCTAATGATCAGCTATAGTTTACCGTCCGCTGCATGCATATGCGGAGGAGTTGGTGCTGTTAAGCACTCATAAATTACTAGTGCAGAAACGGCGTACAGAGCACAAATTTGCCTCGAAGGTCTACATTTCGATTTGATCCCACACTCGAGTACGCACACAGATGCACAATGGTCCATTGGTATACCGCTGTGCTGCGAACGCCACAAACGCTGCCGCTGCACTCGCATTCGTTTAAGCCTAACGGAGGGTTGGTTGGAGTAAATTTATTCATAAAACCCTGTCTGCAATAGGGAGTCTGGGATGTGTGCTGATTGCGGACTATGGGAGGAGGAGCAATACCGAGGCATGATATACGAATATGCTGGCGCTGATATTGCACTATGCAGCCGTTGTCTGGGGCTTTGTTTCAAATGCACGGCATTAGGCCCTGAAATGGTTAACGTTGGAAGCGGCATAAGTGATCCCGGAAATACTTGCAAATCGCACTTATGTACATACATAGGTATATATATAGTAAAGATGTGTTTAGGTTTTAATCGAAACGACATGTTGCAGGAAATGAAATAATGAAGTGAAAGCGTGAAGTGTTTTCTTCTTCCTTCCATTGGGAAGTGGTGAGTGATGCTGTAAGGGGACGATTTGCTATGACATGGAGCTAATATTTCAAATTGAAAGATATACTTTTATAAGATTTACTAAATGGCTTTGAATGGTTCTACTTAAATACTGCTTTGTTATTTAAAGTGATAACCTGCCTATTAAGACGATAATTCTTTATCTTTAATTTTATTGAATCCTTTTCTTTTCACATGTTATATGAGAAAAATGTAAAATAAAAAAAAATTCTAAAACTAACGGTATGTTATTTGTTTATTTATTTATTGTCCAAATAGATAAGGCCAGTTTCGAGTCCTAAAAACCATAGAAAATCGATGATATAATGTAAAGAAAGACATGTTTAAGCAAAACCAAAAATACCGAAATCCTAATACTGCAATCACGTGAAAACTCAAGTCGAATGTAACTGACAAGCGATTCTGTTATATTCATTACGTCCCGTTTATTTTGCTTTCTTCGCACAAACTGCAGCTGAAGGACTGGTTGGCTGTCTCGGAGGCGACTTTTGCAAGACCCCAAAACTCTACCTAAACACCGATTGACCCGAAACGATCGAAGAGCCAATTCTTGTTGAATGCATTCAACATGAGCATTGTAGTTAATTTTACCATGCATTCTTGGTCTACCATACAGAACGACTAGCTCCTCCAAGCTGTCGGTATGAGGAAGATGAAGCAAATATTCACTCTGCAACTGTCCGCACATGCGTCCAGGAAGTACAAACTTCTAAGAGCACACTTGTTTGACAGTCCTTACGATTTAAGAAAAATGTCCATCAGAAATTTGTTCAGCTTTGTCGGAAGCTTAAACTGTTTCACAAAGTCAAATATTCCAGATAAGCCACGTGGTGGGGAAAGAACTCATTGCGCTTTTATTTCCGCCCCATATTGAATCAATATCATTGGAAATTATGTGAATAAAATGCGGTAATTTCTTTCTTGTAAAAATTAGTTAAAGTTATAGATTTTGCAAGTGAGAATTAAAATGATGTTAAAATCGTACAAAAGCTGGCTTACGCCCTAAAACTCAGCGTCTTAGTTAAGCCAAAACTTCACAAGCTTTGCGGTAAATTAAAAAAATAAATAGTTGCAGTCACACCACCTAATCATTTCAGTTAAATTTGTCGAATTTGAATTCAAATTAACTTAATACTGATTGAAATAGACAACCAAATTAAACTGGCCCCACTTTGTGTCAAAATCGACCCTTCATTCTGTCTCAACATCAAGTAGTCGTTGATCCCCGTTTTCAGCTTTTTGGAGCTGATGATTTTAATTATCGAAAAAAACAACAGCGTACCTCTGACATACATACATATGTACTGTACATTTTTATTTAAGGTACGCATTCAAACATAAGGACATGCGTCCTTTTCGAACGTCTGTGGGGGTCTAGCCCACGTACTCGTGCATAACTGCAGATGCACTAAAGCGACACAAAAATACGACTTTGTCTTTATTCAGAACACGTAAAAAGTGTCTGAGGTGATTTTCCCACGTCAAAACTTCGCTAACAGGTGCAACAGAAGGAGTGGAAGCACAGCATGTATAGTTCTAATTATAGCCGCCCTATCCATTCATCCATCTCGCACTGTTTTTGGGTCACAGGTTGTGACTCCGCACACAGGCCGCTGGTAGAGCCCGTTGGTATTGTTGTGAATACTCCGAATGTGGGACATGGTTTCGTAACATGCCACTGCCATGCTATGCCACATAAAAGCGCGCACTCACATGGAGATATCGTGCACTCAATCAAGTGAAGCGGTAGCTGCTGCAGGAACAGGTGCAAGTGGTCCGTGTGTGGATGCGATATGACTGATGGTTTGTTGGGGGATGGGCTTGTACTTGCAGATGCAGTACAATGAACTAACGATGAATATGGTACGAGTAGATTCAGTCCGAGGTTGTGCTGTTGCTGTCACATATGTACATACAATACATAAACACGAGTAGCACCACAACTGCGATTGAAGATACAACAATAGAACGAGGCGATGAGAATTGTTTTCAACTCGAAGGTCGCGCGGATTGTTTGAGTCTGCTGCTTCTGCCGTTGACAGCGGTGTGATGTGGATGATGATGCTGTTAATGATGATGAATTTCCCATATGTAGGTCATGTGTAGCACTGACGTGTGGCTTTCGAAATTGTAAAAGAGGTGCTCGCTGAAGGCTAAGAAAGTATTTATTCCCTTTTTGTTTATGGCATAACTTGCTGCTTAAAATCCTCATTTACTCAGCAGACACTTATTCTTACCTATTGGTGGTTCTAATGCTAACAATGGCAATTCTTTTAGAAAAATGTAACTATTTTAACGGAGGATTAATTTAAAAGATTACCCGAAATAATTCATCCTTATTTTACCTGTCCCGTCTCACTTGTCATTACACTTTGAAAAGCTAATTAAATTTTAGAGTGCTACTTAAGTACTTTAATTGCAATCAATTCAGTTGATAATGTAAAATAAAACACGTACGAGTATATTTGAAAAAAAAATGAAAATGATGTCATGAAAGTCGGCCACGACTTCGTTTGAGCGACTCGTTCGAGCATAGCAATTGGTATCTAGTGGATAACACGGGTAATGACGGCTCCCACAGCTTCCATCCAGGCTGGCTTATTTCCAAAGACCTGGTTAAAATTTGATTATCAGCTAAATATTGTATTTGCCAAACTTATAATTGTATTGTATATTAAGTCGTTTCCAAATTATTCCAATAAATAACATCACACGAATTGAAATAATAGCTGAATGTATAAAACAGAGTTTGAAATAAACAACACTCGTTGTCTATTACTTACTGTCATGTTTTATTTAAAGACAAACCTACAGAATCCAACTTACAATTGACGAAAAACGGTGGTCAGAGTGGAATATTTATTTAAAAAAAATGTTTTGAAGCTTACATACATACGTACATATATGGCAAGTCTTACGACAATTGCAATAGACCAATATGTATATTACATACATATGTATAAACATAATCAACCAAAAATATGAACTGCCAAACTAATCTCCTCTGAAGGTGCAAAAAATGGATTTAAAATTTACAAAACTCAAATATAAAGGTGGAAGCAGAATATATATGTACATACATGAATATACATACATGAATGTACATGTATACATATTCATACATACATATCTATGGTACTTTTGAAGTATTTTCTTTTTTTTCATTTCTTATTAAATTGCTATAAAAACTTGAACGGCTCAAGCTCGTTGACAGTTTGCTATGTCAACTTAAATGATATTTCATCTATCATACATATATAATTTGCATAAACTTGTAAACAAACCAATTATATGTATGTATGCACCCCAGTGTGACCAACTGCGTAACTCTTACATTCCTGTATAATCCACTCCTCGCAACAAAGTTCCAACTTGCAATCGTAATCAAAGAGAGTTCAATTTGAAATCTCCTAATCTGATAAGGAATGGGAGAATTAGACGGAATCCAAAATGTTGACTTTTTCTGAGGTAACAAACATACATACCTTCATAAGTCAACTTTGGTCTAACAATGCAATTCCCCATTCCAATTTCAGCGATGCAAGCGCGAAAACGTCACTGCTGCTGCGATCGCAAGTGAATTGTCAGAAAGGCAGTCAGATAGCCAATTTCAACACACGTACACAATCCAAATACATTCCACACATCATTAACTGCACATACTCACACTACCGCACTGGGTGTCGAGTAATGAACCAGCCGGGACCAACGAAAATCACTTTACATGCATGTGCATATGAAGGTATCGATGGATGGGCTAGCAACGTTCAGCCGACAAGGAAAAGCACCCGTTGTGGGTCAGTGATCCCCACGTTCGGATGTGCGACGTCGACTGCGCTGACTAAGCCTTCGCTCCTGGCTGAGAGGAGCGGCCGCTAAGAGAATTACTTCAATGACGACGTCGTCGGCCGCAACGGCTGACGATTGTGATGATAGCGGTGAAAGTTTCTCAATCTCCAGCGCGCACAATCGACTTGCTTATTTCTTCCGTCACATTCGCAAACACTCACACGCACATGGTGTGCCCAGTGCACCCCTCTCGAGTAAATGTCATAAGAGGCAAGCGAACCCAACTGACAGCAGACAGCAATCACTCGCTTTACATAAGATATGCGGATTAATTGACAGACAAGGAAGAAGCCAACACCAGCGTCGAATAGGCAGCGGCTGCGGCATCGGCGACGGCAGCAAGAAAAAGTGCAGAAATCAAGAAATAACGGGCGAACCGAACAAAAAGTATTTCCCAAGAATTCATTGACCCCATCTCGCTCCATTCGTCCTTCCCACACCGCACCCCTTCCACGACCGATTAACTGCAATAAACAAAAACAAAAACCCATCCACGAATAGGGAAGCAACAACAATGGGCACCAGCAGCAGACAGCAGCACCACAAGCACCAACAGCAGCAGCGATGTGGAATGAAGTGACGGAAAATGAAAAGTGAATGAGCGCAAGAAGTCAAAGGCCTCGCAGTGTGTAAAACGTAAGCAAAAGAAAAACGCAAAAAACACCATCAAAACGCATACACAAGTTAGACCCAGCTCGCAGCAGTGGTCGTGATGGTCGGTTGATAAACCTGCCGACAGCGCGACCAACCAAACGTGAGGAAATAAATAATAACACACAGATCGCTGGAAGCGAAATAGGTGAGTGATAGCGTAACGTCGTGTGCGCTGACTGACGACGACCACAATCAATATGACCGAGGACTACGGCACGGCGACAATGACGACTGATGAGGAAGAGGAGATAACGTTCTCTCTTCTGAGCACGGCTGCTAATTGCGGCGATTCGGTGAGTTCACCACACGTCACTAGTCAGTTGTCACACTCAATCTCAATGACCTCAACCAAAATTCCTCTAAGCAGCATTTTCTACCCCCCGACTAACATATAGCGCGGGTGTCAACATCTGTTACCAGTCACCACTTACGCGACACATGATATCTAATCAACAAAATTGACAACTCCGCGCTGAGGCGCTTGATGATGGCAGCGTTGACGAGCCGACGACTCCCGGCTGGTGAACTCGACGCTTCGCTTTCAAATTCCTCCACACGTCAAGATTAATGATGTGCAATTGATTTGTCGGTGGTTTAGTCTTCGTTTTTACAACTTACTCATGACTGCCTTCGAGAGTTAGCGCTAATAGATGGCCGCCTGAAGATCGCCAAAAAGTGGGACAATTTCTCCGAGGCGTTTTAATTACTTTGCGTAAGAAACGAGTGAAATGGTCTTCGAAATCATCACATCATTAACATATGCATGCTTATTGTGAAATTTATGTAACGATTCGGAAAGGCGATGAAGCCACAGATTCTGCTGAGATCAGTGAACTATAGTGTGTCACTTTTCGCGATGACTTGATATATGCGTAACGTGGCGCTGGCGTTGGTTTGAAAATTGTTACTTGTAAGTCAGTGTTGAAATGAAGTAAATATTTTTTTTTGAAAACGGGATTAAATTGTGTCGATTATTTCAATAGGTTATCAGAATTCATCTTTGATATATGTACATATGTAGATGTCGTTACGAGATTTCGAAAAATCGTATTACAATTGGCTTGGCAAGTCTCTTGTCGGGCGCCCTAAAGAAAAAAACAATTTTTCAATATTTATGCGACACTTTTAATAGTATTTACCAGAGTCTGAAAGAGAGATGTATTGGGCAAAACAAACTTTCGATTTTTTTATAAAAATCATTAGCACATTTTTGACTTGAGGCGATTGTCTCCACTTCAGATGGTATAGACTTTTTCTGGTAGTGTGTGATTGAGGGAGGAATAAAGGTGAACCAAGGGACTGATTAGTCTGACAATCCTGGTTTCAGTGCTTGTAATCATTTTATCTAGCTTTTGCAAATTAATTTCAAAATATTGATTGATCCATTCCATGACTAGAAAAAAAAACAACCAGTGTACGTTGGCTACGTTGGGCTATTTGCTATTTGATGGGTTCACATTTGAAAATTAACAAGTAATATCTTTAGCTTTAATTTGTGTCCCCTTTTAAAGTGAATTTATGCGATTATAGCGTTTGTGCAAATATATATTTTCTATTTTGTGAAACACATTCTTAATGATAATTATATGGTGACAAAATATTACTCATTCGCCCCACAACCCCATAAAAATGAGACATTTGAACCCTTTGCGACATTTTGCAACTTGACAGACAATTCATTTTCACTCTTCCGGACGCAAATTTTCATGTTACAACAAAAAACACGGTGAGAAAAAAAATATGAAAGACAAATGCAATAACTACACCCGCTTCGGTAAACATGACATAGGTCTACGATCTTGGACAAAGTGACCTGACCGCATGTAGATTCACGCAGTGAAATTTGACCAGTATCACTGCTTCTTTCTGTTCTTCCCCCCAATTCATTTTTATTTCTCTTTGTCGGTGTGTTGCCGGACAGTGGTCACTAACTTTTCTTATATTCGGCGGAATTTCTCTTGTGAATTATGTGTTGTTGTTAATGGCGGTGAAATAAGGAAACTAATGACATTCAGTTTTCAATGAAATGAAAGACAACTAGCGGCAACATGATAGGAACAATGTTGTTACAAATGTTTGTTTTAACTGACTGAGGTGTACATAACTCGTATTTAAATTTGAAAACTTTTCCGCTTCCCAATAATTCGACAGGCGTATTTGTTACCGTAAGAATGTACTAGAGATGAAGTATTTTTGGGCTGTCTAAATGTGATCTTTGAATATATCAGCACAGGGTAATTCATGTGTCCTACCAGGCTTATAAAGCAAACGTGAATGTTAGTTTTAGCACTGTAAGCTTTGGGAAAGAAATACGTAGAAAAATCCAGGCGTCAAACAAACCAAAATAAAAAAATGTAGAACTTTTTGTCTGATTCACAGTGCAACCACTGTAAGCACAATCGCACATTGTACTTTCTTCTTACAATATCCCAGCTAGGAAGCGAACAAAATCTCGATCCACAAACATTATCCACTATCCACATTAAACCCAAGTGTAAAACCATCAGCATCATCGTCATCATCATAAAAATCACACTGTCACCAACACAACCACCTTCACCACCATCACTATCAATACCATTCACAATCCGTTCCGTGCAGGAGCCTACTGCTGGAACCCGAGCTATGTGCAGCATGGTGTCGATGGAAACCAAAACAAAACGGAAAAAACTACACAGCCCCTCCAACGCCTCGATGCCCTATTCAACATCAATACAATATCCCCCCATTCACATGTACACAAACATACACGCGTTCTCTTCTTCTCCACATCACCAAGCAATGCTTTTTTTCTGCTACTCTGTGCTGCTTTGAATTGTCGGTTTGGTTTGGTATAGGTGGGGAGGGAGAATAACCCGAGCCGACGACGGATACTCCTTATTTCTCCAAATGTGGGGAGATTCATTCGGAATTGTTGTGTTGCGGTGGCCCTCTCTGTGCCTGACATTCGTCGATTTTTCGCAGTTATCTCTCGCGTCTCAAAGCGAAAGCAACAGCGGAACATTTGCGTCAGCGTCTCAGCGTCAGTCAGTCACTACGGTATCTACGACACGACCGCAAAGTTGTCTGTTGCGCCTCGCGATCGAGTTTTGCAATTTGAATAAAATCTTTTCCACCACACACCATATATTCTGTTCACCATTGAAAAGTAACGAATCGCGCGTACCAAAACCAACGAATGCAAAAATATATACATTACAAAAAAGTAATAAATAAATAAAAATAAGAATAAAAGGAGTAAAGGAGGAGAAAAAAACAGGACCGTGTCCGGAATTCATAATTCGTTTTAGATACATTTAGTCGTACACTTGCTTACAACAGCAACCGGAACGTACACTCGGTACACAGAGATCGCGGGACAGACAGAAAATTTGAATAAACTCCACCTCCATCTCGACAGGCAGCACGTATTTTTGAATTTCAAATTTCGAAGGTAACGAGTTCAAGGATTATACGAGTACTCCTCCTTCGTATTGTTTCACAGCTCTCTTGAAAAAGAGAGTGTTGCAGAAATTGTAAATAAGTGCAACACGGTAGTGTGGACATTTTGTGCCAATACACCAATCAGTTTCTCGAAAAGAAATTTAATTCCTTTCTCGGTGTGACGTCGGTTACTACGATGGCAAAAGCAATAACGCAACACAACGAGTACAACAACAACAACGGTTGACGACTACAAGATTGACCCACATTTTTTTGTCTGCGCGCCCCTTTATCTTTTGCTCCCATTGCCTATACACTATTTCGTTCCTTCATTCGTTCACACAGCCAAATGTATACATGTACACATGCTTTGGGGTATGTATGTATGTACATTCTTTTGTTCCTAATTTGGAAGCGTCTTCAATTTCTCTCTCCTCAACCCGACAATGATATGTATCTTTGGAGTATATTCAACTGCAAGAATGTATCTGGGCTGCATGCAGTTGGAGACCGTATATGTATGTGTTTTGGTTCTTCTTGTCAGCACGAGATTCTAGAGTGTGTGCGCGTTGAAAACAAGTGCGTTGACACTTCTGCTCAGCCAGCACCGGTCTTCTCCTCTCCACCAATCATCATCATTATCATCTTCATTCTCATTCTCATCGTCGTCGTCGTCATTGCCTTCGTCACATTTTTCAGCTGATATCGTGACGACTACGGCGCTCAAGACAACGAAGATGAAAACAACGGCAACAACGGCAACAACGGCAACCATTATGATATTACAATATGATGGTGATGATCGTGATGGTGAAGTGGAGAGCTGTCTTCTTACTTCTCCCACCCACCCTCTTGCGAAAGCAGACGAATGAACTCTTTATTTTTATTCCAAAGAACGGAGGCAGCAACAAGAAAAAGATACAAACAGCTAACAGACACAGCCACATTCAGAACTAGAAACGAGCGCGAAGAAGTAGATAGGAAGTGGATCGTAAAATGAAGAAGCGGTTTATTTTCAGCCCGATCTTTCCGTTGCTCCTCACCTCCCACGGCGGCAATCACTCGCAACTCGCCCTCTATGATCATGTGTGCCGCGATCGCGTGCGATGACATTTGAATAGTTTTTTTTTTGTTGTTTTCTTTGTTGTTGTTTTCATACAACAACAAGATCAGAAAGAAGCATGAATAAAATTCCTCAATAGTTCAACGGCATTCTGTTTGATGGAAATCGTTGAATATTTGAGAGGCAGTTGTTCTTTTTCTTCACTTTTTTTGCCTCGTCTCATTGTTGTTGCTTTTTCGTGACTTCTCCCCGTCTTTTTTTCTCGCATACAGTTCTGTACACGTTTCTATCTTTTCTAATTTTGATTTTTGATTATATACATACCTATGTACCCATTCGTGTACACTAGACTCAGACTCTCTTCCTTGTGTTCGTTACTGCTTTAGCTACTAGGTAAATTACTATTTCAAAGCGGATAACGGGGTGGCCAATGATCGGTATCTAACACACTAAACGGTCTCTTGTTCATCGCAGTGTGAAAATGAATTTGGATGTTGATCGCGTTGTTCGCGCGGCGTTTATTGATCGTTGATCTTTCACTTCTGGAATCAATTTCGGTTTTTTTTTCTGAATATTTATTTTTAGTACCGTGTTTTTTATCGTTTCTTCCACAGCTCCACATGTATGGATATTTATTAGTTTGTGACTGAAATAGTGCTATAGTGCAAAAAGTGCAATAGTGAAGATCGATTCTAATTTAACAACAAGTGGTTCATTGTATATTTCGAGTTGGAGGCCAAGTATTATGTGGATTATAAGTTTACAGCAACAATGCAGTGTGATCTACCAAACAGCCTACTATGCGATAACATATCTTTGACTGATAAATGTAAGAATTAATGTTAATTCTCTATTCAAACAGAATTTAGCTTTGATACAAAAGCAATCCTAGTAGGTGGAAGCAAATGTAACTACAAGAAATTATTAACAAATGGTTTTCGATCTCGGAACGGGTGAATAGCTTCTTCATAAAATGTAGCTATTATCACTTATCGCATGTGTCTTGCGCGACATAAGATTGAGGCTAAACGAGATAAAATGAAGTTGATTTTTGAAATTGGCAGAGTACTACTAATGCTTCGTGTCTATACATTATCTGCCTATAGACACGTGGGCAAACGAAAATGAAATGAAAGAAGAAAAATTTAAATTTTTCTGCTACGCCTAATTTTTTTGCCTAGTCCATTTTGCATTTCATTATGTCGAATTCAGGTGTTTCTGACCAGACAGAATAATGTGTTAGGTTTTGCGGTCGCATATGCTAATATTGTTCATAAAAATTCTTCTCATTTAGAGACCTAGTTGCAACAGCTGGTGTATCTTGTATCTTATGTACCTAGGCTATAGCTGATGTATCTGAATCTAGGCAAAAAGGTCCGTTGAGGGTAATTGCCTACAACTGTTGTCTTAAAATACATATATTGTTGTTTTAATTAACTCCTAAACGTATTCTTTAACTTTTCTAATACTACAAGACAGTTTTTTAGTTTTTGCACGCACTTTTGGGTTCGAGCTCTTGTTCACATGAATTATGAAGAAAAAGAAGGAAGATCTGCTTTCACGTTTGAATTTCTCTCTAGAAATAAAGTTCAACCTCAAAGTTGCTTTAAATGTTTAATATTTCGAATTTATTGCACTTATGTATCTATACAAAATTATGCATTTTATATGCCTCATTTTCTCTTTATATATAATGCTCAGATCTTGTAGTTGATTAGTGTTAGTGTTATTCTTTAATAAATTCCGCCACGCCGCGCAGAAAGTTTGGGTTCGATTCCCGGACGGGACACGGCACTACCTCTTTCGAGTTGCTGACAACACTCAAAGGGTATTAATTGTCTATGAAAAGCTTCTCAAATCTCGCCGTTCGGAGTCGGCAAAAAACTGTAGGTCCTTTCTACTCGTGAAGAACAATAGCACGCACAACACGAGTAGTTGTTGTAGAAGCTAGGCCCTGCTCCCATGTGAGCTGTAGTGCCACTCAATTATTAATTTTATTATTAAAGGAAGTTATCCGCGCAAGTAACTTGAAGCTTTGTTACTCAAAATTTTCTCTTAGTTCCGTCGTAAACACTGATTTTTTTGTAAGATTTTCCATATATTGTTTTGCTACTTATATAACTTGAATATCTATGGTTTTAACTACCCGAAAATATATTTCAACTGCTATTTAAATAACAGGTGGTATCGGGTTTTTTCCTGTGCGAAAGATTTTGTTTAATAGTACATATAAAATTTAATATGCATGTATACATATTTACATGTTTCCTGCCTATTGGAAAAAATAACAGGATTATTTCAATTAAACGAATATTTTTTTACCTGTTTCACGTATTTTCTAAAACTCAAACTTATTTTCCGGTCCCTCGATGTTCCACTTCGTTTTATTTAGACATCTTGTTCATAATTGTGTCATATTTTTCTGCTATTTCCCTTTCATGCATTGCATTTCTTCCATCTCATAAGATCCGTGCAAAAAAAAACTAAAATTGACTCAATAATATCTAGGCATTGTTTCCATTTTCATAAATCTAAACTGACACATTTGGGTTAACAAAAGACTAGACCATGAGTTTCCAATTTTTTTGTTCATTTATTCGGTACTATAAGCTGGGCCACTTTCCCTTTCACTGCTCCGAACAGCTGCATAATTTAATCATTTAATGGCTGAATCTTTTTGTCAAGAATCTTAGTGGGTCAAAGATTTCAACCCAATTATAGCGGTGACGTGCCTAATAAGTGGTAAAAGTCACGTAGAAAAAAACAAATTAGTTCCGAATTGAATTATCGCTGTTTAGTGGGGGGAGGGGGGATGTCTGGTGGGGCTGCATTATATATTTGAGCATCTTTCCAATGAATTAAAAGTGTCGTTATACCGCTGTACTGCAGATTTCTGATGGCAACTTGTGGTTTCTATTCCAATCCCTAAATCTAAATCAGAGGAAGGCGAAACCGAATGAGCCTCACATCAGGCCGCAGCAAACGCTTAACACGGTGACACCATTAGCATGATTATGGTAGTAGTGCCATGGCGCTACAAATACACGAACGCTTTGTAATCGGAATTGAAATCGTAGAAGCAAAAAGTAAAATAGTAATGGCGCAGCACTCAGTGGAGCCGAGAAGAAAATGAGACAAATTACGACCGTATTAGGGGTGGGGAGGGGGAGTGTGTAAACTTACTTCGACACCCCCCCCTCAACTGTTCTATCATCGCACACTACGACCCGCGTGTGTGCATTCTCGAGAGAACACAGTGTCAACAGGAGCGAGCCACTTAGACGACTCAGAGTGAGATTCGAGTCGAATGTGAGGTATTTTTAGATCCGTTGTTGATTTATTTGTCAGAAGGCACCACTGTGACGGGGTTTCTGTGTGCAGCAGAAATAGACACGTCGAGAGTGCACTGACAGAACAAAGGGTGGATGGGGGAGCAGACAGGAGGCCTGTGAGTTGTGATCGAACGTCTGTTATTTTTTGTTGTCTTTGAAATATGGGGTTGTCATCAGTTGTTTGCAGAATCCTTTGTGGTTAAATTATTATAATTGATTGTGTTTATTATTCCAGTCGAAGGCCAAGTCAAATAATAGATTTAAAAAAATACTGTGGTATAACCACCGACCTGTGAAAAGTTATAGTGCAAGAAAATTGGCGCGGCACACTTTGTGAAGTCATCACTCATTTAGTAAAATTTGCGATAACGGTTCTCACACATGCCCGCCCCTCAAGTTAAACTCTCCGGCTATCACACTACTCAAATGAAATTCGACATTATACTCTTAACCATTTACACTAAACATTGACCCACTGGTCTTAATTGAATGCCCTCCTAGTCGCTTACACGCACGCATATACATATTTCTTATCGTCTTCCCAGCCATCGTCAGAAAGATCCCAACCGAATTAAGGCCGCGTAGACAGATAACACACCGGACCACGTAGCCATATTCACTGGTTGGTGCACCACCTGTTAGAGGTAAAGTCTCAATCTCGCTTCGTGTGTCTGTGATTTTTCAGCGTCGTATGTCTATGAAAATAAGTTGGGAAAACTGAGCACTGTCGCGTCGCGTTGATTGTCGGCAAAAACAACTCTCAATCGAATGAACTTAATTAATCATGACATAACCACGACGCTGCTCGTGTCCATGTAGCGTGTTTGACAGATGTCGGTGGAAGCGCTGCCGCTGGTGGAAAAATGTGTGTCACTACTACTACCACCAATACTAGTCGCCATTTGGAGCATTACCTAATTAAAAGCATTACGTTGCAGTCGATGAACATTGCGGCTCTCTCAACTGACAAATGGCAATAAATCTAAACGGACTGACAAGGGACGACGGAACGAAGCAAATGACCCGACAATGTAACGCCTTGAAGCCCCAGTTACACCACCATTATTGCCAGTAATGCGGTGCGATGGGATTCCATCATACAACGAAGCCGACATGCAACATCTCGTGGAACTCAGCGACAACAACAACAGCAGTCAAGAAGAAAAAAAAAACAAAACGTGTAAACTTTCTCTGTTTCCCTGGATTGCATGCTGCGCGAACGACCTCTAATGGGGCCAGGCGGTGCCGCCGCCATCACATCACCAACACCACTGCCACCGGTCAGTCAGCACTAGTGGAATTCATTTAAATTGCCTTGTCCGATGCAAATGAGCACAGTGGCGGCGGCGGGTGCGCACACAACCATACCAAGGCACTTTGGTACATCTGTCGATAATAGGATATGCACGACAATTTGTGATGCATTCACGTAAAGAGGTCGTCACTGGGCGGCTGGGGTAGTGCAGTGCAATCAATTCCCCTTGAAGTGGAGTAATTAATTTATAGCAAGGTAATTGCTGGGTGCGGGAAGTTTGCGAGTGGATCATAGTTGGGGTTGGGGCAGCCTCTTTAACTGGGTCACCCTTTGATGAATTGACAGATTCTTTTCCCTCTTTCAAGTTAAAGTTGGAAGTGAATGGACTGGCTTCCTGGTATTCTTCAGCTAATGCCATTAGCGTGAAACTTAGGCGGACATCATGTATGATGGAGGGGTGGTTTTCTGCGATTTGTTAAAAACGGCAATCGCATCGTTGTTGATTTTAAGGGTTCTCAGTTCCAGCGTAATTAAATATCGGCCTTTATATGTTTTTAGGGGAGTTGGAATCATTTCGTTTGTCTGGTTTTGATATCTGTCCATTTATTTCGTGAAAGAAAGATAAAACCAATTCTTGTATAAAGACAAAATCAAACTTTAACCAGTAGTTTGTTCAGTCCTGTGGTCGCCATGGCGTAATGAGTAAGGGCGTCGACTCACACGCTAAAGTCCCAGGTTCGGACGGAACACTTAGCATTTTTTCACGGTACCACCTCTTTCGAGTTGCTGACAACACTCAAAACGTACAAATTGTCTATGAAAAGCTTCTATAATTTTGCGCCTTTTCGAGTTGCCAAAAACCTTCTACACGTCAGAAAACAGTAGAACGCACAACACGAGTAGTTGTTGTTGAATCTAGGCCTTGGGCCCTTGTGGGCTTGTTATTATTGTTCAACTCTGGTTTGACAAAAAGCACTCAGCGGATCATCAGATGAAGCATGAATGAGGATGCTTTTATTTTTTAATATTTTGACAGCCTACGAGAAATTGTATTGATCGACAGCAGAAAAACAAACAAAAGAATAAAGAAGGAGCAGGGTTGTACACTACGTTCAAGTTTTCCGCAACACGGACGACCAAAATTTGCTGCAGGATCTTTGACCAGAAGTTTGTTCCATAAATCTTGCATCGATAGCCATTTTTATCGAACAATAATTGTCGATGACATTTCCCATATTCTTTGTTTTATTAAAATGTTAACATAAGAACATTTATATCCCTATTCATTATCTCTGCTATTCAAACATCGAATACCTCGATTCTCACATTTCATATGAATGCCGTCCCCCTTAAACAAATCATATCCAAACGTGACTATATTTCAAAGATAGCAACACTTCAGCTTGGGACAACTTTGAGGTCATATGCACACTTAGGGACCAATACACCCAATTACGTAAAAGAAAACACATGTCACAATCGTTGTTTACACCGAAAATTGAGTACAAATTGCTATCAAAACAGACAAAACGCCAGCGCATTTAACAGTGGTGCGCTGGATGGGCGACGGAGGCTGGAGCGGTTAAATACACGCATGAACACCAAGTGTTTATCTTGGCTTGTCTTTTGCAACCTCCGAATCATGATAGGTTAATGGCCAGACTCCACGTGGCACCCCGTTGCTCCGTTACAGTTGACTTTCGCTCTGGCAATTCGCAGGTATAATAACTTCTCAATTTACCTTCTCTGTTAATGTCCCTTTAACTGATTTTTGTTTGTCAGTATTTACGTTGCGGTTTTGTTGTGCAAAATACGTTTGCCTTCTATTTGAAAATTGTGTAGAAATATTGAAATCTCTAGCGTTAACTTGGTCAAAAGAACGTTGTATTTCTGAATGTATTTAGCAACATTTAGGAAGTTGCGCGAGTAGAATGTAATAATTAAAGTACTCAATTGTTATTTTTGTGAACTATTTGTTTTAATGGGTACCGGGGATTCTGTCTGCGATTATGTTAAATGTACGTGCAAATAAGTCTTATGACCTTGCAAATGGAGATACAAATGAATTTATTCATGCTAATAAACAAAATAGTTGCTCATGGAGTTCTTTTATGGAACTAAAAGTAAACAATCCTCTTTAAGATCAAAGTGAAATGAAACTGCTCCCGATTCCATGTTGACCTTTTTGATAACCTTTATATAGTAAAATA
Source organism: Eristalinus sepulchralis (assembly GCA_944738645.1). Taxonomy (NCBI): domain Eukaryota; kingdom Metazoa; phylum Arthropoda; class Insecta; order Diptera; family Syrphidae; genus Eristalinus; species Eristalinus sepulchralis. The sequence goes on along the minus strand of OX122885.1, from coordinate 28,510,967 downwards.
AAACAGTAAAATATCGGTGTTCAAAATACTTGTTACAACATTGTAGATTCGCCTGATTCTATTCACTCCTTTCAACAATTTACTTAAAACACTCAAAACTATTATTAATTTCGTTGGCGAATATTTCATGTTACCACTGCGCACAATAAATGAGCGGAATTTTTTCGGTCAATTCCTTCTATTGTGAACGCACCATCAAACATCCAAATGACAGGACATTAATGATACAGTGTCTACCAAAAACCGGCCTGGAAAATTTCTTAGGGAAATGAAACAATTATTAATTAGTCACTTCATGTCCATATCAAGTAGCTGTTTTTCACAACTGTTCTAGTCCTATGTGATATAAGAATTCAAACGAATCGAAATATCTACCAAATACTATATTACTTACGGCTTACTAGTATAGTAAGTAGATATTATGCTTTACTACGCTTAAAGAACACAATCATTGACTGGAGAAAAGTATTTTAATCGCATCCTAACAATTCCCCTAATTGACATTCTCGCTTTGATTTTGCCAAATCAATTACCGAAGACGAGTTAAGAAAAGTAATGACTAAGTTGCTAAAAGCATAAAAGATAGGTAATGACTTCTTTATTCAAATCCTTGCACTTTCACTTGTGTTAGACAGAATACCAGTATAATGTATGCGAGTCACATGCACAATGAATCCAAATTGGATTCTCAATTTGATAGCCTTCGATGTTGAGACGTCCAATAAGGAAAGACCTTCACAGAGTCTCAAGGCAAATGAATGTAGATTTCCTGAATGTGCCTTGAAGGCAAATGACTCACAAGACAAACCGCACCATAATGGTTTTAGAAATTTGTCCTTCCATCTTGGGAACATCACACCATTCGACCGTCATCTGCAACAAGTCTTTCAGGTTCGAGCAACATATATGTACACGGCGGCGTTGGTGTCTTCCACAAACGAATGGCCTCGAGTTTTATAACGAAATTATGTCACACCTCTTGCAATGCATTTCAACCATTTATCACTTGACCCCATTTCTGTCCACCGCCCAACCCCTTTTCGTAGCCTCATTTCACCCGTTGCGTTATAACTTACATCGGTGGTAATACTCATGCCAACATAATGTTGTATAATCAGCTATGTTCAGCCGCTGGTGCACGCTTCCTCCACTTCCATAGGTATAGTCACTCTCCAACGAAGGTCTTTCGTGTCGTTGCTCCCCATCGTTTACGCGTACATACATATGCATGCGTATAACATAGAGTTGCCATTGTTCTGCTTTACCCTGCCGTTTTCTGTTCCGTTGAGCAATCGGCAAAAAGGAGAACGTCTGCATTAATTAAGAGTAAATTAACAAAATACATTTTATGAGTAGAACTGGGTCAGAATTAGAAAAATGTGATTTTTTTGTATCGTCTGCTATGTGTTGAATCGGTCGTTTTGAGATTCTATTTTCGTTTCGTAGTAAATCAAAGAAACAAATGTGCCCGATCTTTTTGTTTGTTTTTATTGAATTCATGTCATAGTTGAGTGAGCAGTGAGTTTAGCTGTGGTTGTCCTTCCTCTCTGCAATATTTAGTGGTGGCTTCGCAAATTCATTTTTATGTAGGATATAGTGGTGACGACGAAGGGGGATGACGACTTACTAAGTTAGATTTTGATGAGTTTGTTCTCTCCTTTGACTTTTGATAGGTTATTGATGCTGAAATTTGTGCTTTGTTGCTTTCTAGGGAACGCTTTACGAAACATCCTAAATCACTGAGAAGCAAGGAGTTGCGTTGTGCAAACATCCTTCAGATGATCACAGCCAAAATTACTCACAATACTCAAGATGCATTTCACAATGGACAAAAAAGTGGCTTAAGGCTATTATTGTTAACAGTTGACGATAGACCGGGCTACTTGAGCGTTTTTTTTTTGTTATATGGTGATACATTGACTTTGAGCTTAACGATGTCAATCTAAAAAATTTAAGTCTCATCCCTTAGCAATTGCATAAAATACACCATCGGAATGTTGGTCTGTAAGAGCCAATTAATAAAATCGTGACACTGTTTATAGTTTCTGGTTTAAATTGTGGATTTTGATTTAATACGCGATAGAAGAAAGTTGTGTGAATCGGACAAGAAACTTATTGTTGAATTTCAAACTCTCCTCCTTTCAATCCTCTTTCAAACTTAATTAACGTCTTTACAATCACCATAAATATTAAATCCTCGTGTATGTAGATGAACACATGAAAACCAGTACCATGTTAGAATTTGTTGAAATCTCCGACGGATTTTACTTTCAATTGATAAGTGAATAAATTCAAAAGACCATTTCATCTGTTCACTTTCTCTAATGTTCATTTTCCTTTAGAAGAAAGCAGGTTGTCCTATAAGAAGGTTCAAAACATACACAATAATGTGAATTGCCTTTCCTTAATTTGAACAAAGTTTTAATAAAATAAATCGAATTTGATATAAATTGCAAGTTAATCCACCTTGGTTACTATATGATCATGTGCCTTTTGCTTAATAGCACCTAACCAGAGGTTAATGTTACACTTCAATGACTTTGAATAGCATTGGTCTGGGAAAGCATTGAATTCCCGTCTTTTGTTATTACTTCATGCCACCTTATTATGCTGCTCCAATGACAGTGTGTATTAATTTAATTGGTATCACCATACAAATTAGTACGATAGTGCAGCTTCAATGTCAAAAAGCTCATTGACTTATATTTGTAGTTGTTTACTTCCTTATGTGATTGCGTCTTTTGTCGGATCGGGCATTAAGAGTTTCTACTAACCGGTCATTAAGAAAAACAAACTATCCATCCTCAAGGCAATTACTATACAATACTGCATAAAGGCGAACTAGATCTTTCGTTTTTATCAATTTGACATTGCCAAAAATAAATCTTATCAATAGGCTTTCACTATGAAACATAAGGTCGTTTTCGTAGAAAATTTTTTGGAAAAGTAAATATTGCGACATCTTGAAGAAGATCTTTGGTAAAATCTGCCAGAAAAGAATAACATAATTTCAACAAACCAATTCTGTTGCAGATCAAAAAATGTAAGCATGCTTTACCTACATTTTACATACTTCATACTTCAGATATAATATTTGTGCAATTTTATTTTCATTCCATTTTGTTTTTCCTATTATCTCATACATATTATTGTAGTATTGTTATATTGTGATAACCATCCCAACCACCCCAATCGATCGCCAAATGAAAAAAAAAAATAAATTAAAAGCATGACAATTTTTAAAATTCTCAAACTGAAGCATAAAAACAACGCTTTCGTTTTTTTTTTTTGTTGAAGTTTATTTAGTGCCATTTGAAACTAGAGTTAGTAGTAGTAATTACAGCAAGTGAAATATTTGAGTAGTGAATTGTGAGAATTAGATATTTGATGATGATTGACTTGATTCCTTTATTTTTGGAAACCATTTTTGTTTGGAAACCATAAGCTACATATATGGAATAGAAAATAAAGTGCAAACAATATCGACTTTTTGCATTTTTTTTTTTGTTTTGTTTCTAGTATTTTATGAAGATTATAATAATCAATAAGCTAATTTGTTTTTCCTCGGATTGTTGTTTTATATCTATACGGCATATGATGTGCAACTTTTGTATAATTTGCGCGTGCTAAAGAGATTTCGAGTAATCTTAAATTAAAGAACTCGAGGTACAGCATGGATCACAGCACTGGCACACAGGAAAAAAGGGAGAGGAGGTATGGATGCACATTGGCCTTAAATGCCTGTGAATTGTAATGAAGATAGAGCACATAGTTCGAAAAAAATACATTTGTGGTGTGGCAAAAGAACGACTATATGAACTTAAATGTACCTCAGAAACAGCGCTTATGCAGGCGAATTCTCGAGGAGGAGAAATGCAGCTGGCTTACTGATTTGAGCATCTTTAAACGAGTGACAAGCATAAGACATTAAAGATTATCTCAAGATTTTCCTCGTTCGATCCTTGTTATTAAAATTAACCATATTTGGTGTCCTTTCTTCTTCCTTTCTTAAAACTAAACGCCTAAAAGTCATCTTTTGTTAACGAGACAATATTTATTAAAGAAAATAATTGAATCAAAATCAGTAATTTACTGGAAACTGATAAGTACTCATCTAAAATTTAACATTCGGGCAACATTATTATACAAATCAAAATTTATCTCCGCATTGACGTATTTTCAACTTTTGTTGCTTTTCGTGAAACTAACCCATATCAAACTGTAACATCAAGATTTTCTAATTGCGTATAAATTTAATTTTATTTGCCACTCGAAGACCAAAGTGGTAAAACAGATTTAATCCAGCATCGCCACATCACATGTCTAACATCTAATGTCCCTTTCGGTAGATGAGTCCGGGCAATTTCATTAAAAAGCGATAAACACTTTCAAGGCGACTTAAGCCACCATTTTAAGTCGTCTGACATATTGTTTTTTTTGACGACGTTCCAGACTGTCACCGCATTCCAGTTATCTGCATCTAAATGAAGACCTTAACCCCTAGTATGATGCCTGTTCCCTGACAGTTTTTTTTACAGTGTGATAGTTGTTATGCCAAGGCCTTGAGATCAGGCAGATGATTATATTTCAGGATCAAACTGTCCGTTTTATAATGTTTACTAATTAGAGAAGAAGGCGGCAGAAATCGATGGTAGATGGTAGAATTTTATATGTACATAATAGTGCATACGTTTGTGTTATCTCTGTGCAAAATCTGAATGTAAATCCAGGCCATGTTTTTCAAGTCTTGAAATATTTCAAAATATTGTTGTATGTTATAAGGAAAATGCGTCAATAGACTTGTGACACTTGTCATAGAAAATAATCGCGTTATGAAACGATTGCAAGAAAATATGTCTGAAAATAATATTTGAGTGGCATCCTACAAGGGACCAGGGCCTAAAACTCATGTTGTCGAAAAAAGATGTTCTGTCCGAGAAATATTCTTGATACTTAAACTTGATAAATTTAAAATAGTTATGATATGGTTAATATCCTTGATGCTAGTATTTAACATTTCTCTAAGGGGACAGGATTAAACTAGAGTAAACAACGCCTTAAAACCGTTGGAGACTTCTAAAGGCCTATAGCACAAGGCTCAGTAATAACACCAGTCATTCTTTGACTTAATTCTGCCCAACATGATTTGAATTTGATTTATTTTTTCATTTGAATGTGTAAAAACGTTTTGCGTTCGATATCGCCATCTTTTCATGGTTTGAAGACAAATATGAAATTTTCATATTAAGGAATTCGAAATCTTTCCAGTTGCTAATAATATTCAGGGACTACTGGTTATCTATGAATATTTTTCTCAATATTCACCGTTCGGAGTCGGCATTTAAGAGTAAGGCCCTATCACCCATGACAACAATAAAGCGCATTACCACGGAAGCTAGGCCATGGTCTCTTGAGGACAGTAGCACCTCCCAATTTATTAAACAACTTTCAACATCAGTTTCTTAATTCCAACAGTTGTATGTGGCTTTATTTAGTGACATCAAGCATGTCGGTCCGATAAAGAAGTCCTGAAAGTTTGCCCTTGATTTTATAGGAAACAACAAAAGTTGTGCCGCTACTATTGAGATTGGCTTTAGGGTTAAAAGTAAATTTGTCCAGAAATTTGAAAGTTATTTGGTTGTTAGAACATATCACTACATCTTCCCTATTCCTTAAGCAACAGTTTTCAATGCAACATTGAGTGACAATGATGACAACACTAAATTTGTTACCTACGTCCGCATATCCTCACATATTTCTTTCATATCTATTGTTAAATAAAAGATTTGCAAACTGTTTCTCTCTACGCAGTTTTTTTTATTTATTTTTTTCTAAGAAGCGCCAGTGAAACCATAACCGCTAAGTGACTTAAGGCACGATCTGCGTACGTTTTCGTTACAAAATTTCGCTAATTTGTATGTCAATGGATACTAGTCTGAGTAAAGTGTTTCCAAATGTATGACATAAGTTAGTATTGTAATCGTTCAGTTTCGCAGCGGATCTTTCGCACCGCGGTAAATTGAGTGGCAGTTAATTCCGACATTACCTCGACACCCGTGTTCGTTTTAACCTGATTTAATCTCGAAAAACCTCTGCAAGGGATATCGAATCTTAAAAAATAAAACCTTGAAGTGATATTTTTTTTGAAAGTGAATTTATTTACTTTTTGTAGCTTGACCACCTTAAACACTTTCTTTGACTTCTTCACGCTACATCGCATACATCAAAGGCCGTAACCTTAACTGCTCACCAGGCACTGTGAATGTGGGTGCGGAAGTGCTTGTGTGTGAGTACGTGTGTTGTGTAAACGTTCATCGGTAGCGTAGCCGCACAACACAAGGAAATGACATTGAAAAGCGAAATGAAATTAATTTGCGTGGCACGTAATTGATAACCAGTTGATCCTAATGGCGTGTGGGTGATTACCCTTCTCTCGCTCGTGCACTCAAAAGACCCCCTGGGCCAGTCGCTACAAACGAGGAATGCGAATATGAACGCTAAGCCAAGAAAAAAAACCGAGAAAGGGGAGGATGGGATGACTGCGAATGCGGCGCGGCAGGGGGCGTAAGAATGGCAGAGAAGACATCCAAAAGCATAATCATCTCTGAGATACTTTTATACTTTTTGTTTTTCTCCTTCTGTCTTTTTTTGTTCTTTTGCTTGATGATCTTTGTACATATTATTTTTTATTAATAGCTTTTTGGGATGCGAGAGTGTGATGACCTGGTGATAGCTTAAATGGCCTCGAATGTGGTCAGCTTCCGACTAACGCCCACAACATATTATTGGCGTGCAGCCACAAGGGAGGAGGCACTACAGAATTGCCAGATGGCTGTAGATTAGACTTATGTCTGTCTTAGAGATATGTTTAGTTTTATATTTAATTAGATCGGCGTCAAAGATGTCGCAATATTTAGAGTGTTATCAAGTTTTTTTTATTTTTTATTTCTGTATATTTTACAATTTAATTTAGTTTTTTAGTTTTTCGATAATATTTTATTTCTACGAGTATTTCTTAGTTTGCCTTAAGATATACATTTATTCCAAAGGTATGCTTAAGGATAATATTGAATGTGCATGCTATTGTTCTGTCATAGGTACAGGGGACCTACAGTTTTTTTTGCCAACTGCGAACGGCGAGAAGAGCATTTTATAGCCTTGTCCTTTAGGCGGTCGAAGAAGGCATCGCACGCTCGTGGCTCTGCGGTATTTTGGCCCATTCCGCGCGAACTGCTTGTTTTAGGTTGTCTAAACCAGACAGAGAAATCCTGCGGATTTGCATCCGGAGATTTTTCAATCCATTGTTTCGAAGAAATGAAATGTCGGGCATCGTCTTTTAATCTATCTTGACGCGCGCTTTGTGAGATGGTGGCGAGGCTTGTTGACCCGGTTTCCGACCGAAGTGTTTGTTTGCCCAAGGCATCAATATTGTCTCTAAATTTCACGAGACGGAAGAGCGACTATCGGTGGTTATGACGGCCCAAGCCATCACCTGTGTGTTTTCTGTTGGCTGTCTGAAGGCGCCCCTCTCTGGGAAGTAAGCTCGGTCATTTCGTTTGTTGACAAATTCGACAATTGATCACTTTCGTCCAAGAGAAAAAAACTCCTTCAATCTTTCGGCTCTAACTTTGTTCTGTTGCAGTGTAAGATCGTGTGATTTTTGGAACTTCAATGGCTTAAGACCGATATCATTTTTTAGTATATGTTTCATCAGTTCCAACGATATATTGAGCTCACGAGACATTTTCTGTCAACTTGAAACTTCGACTTGATTCTTCACTTTCCGAACCATTTCCGAATACTTAAACCTCTTAGCCTAAAAACTATCTTTCCCCATTTTCAGATGAATGCTGAGTATACTGGCATGGATTTAAATCTTTAGGACTCTTTTGCATTTTTCGGGGTGCTTCTAAGGCAAGAAAATATTTCCTTGAATATACCGTTGTCCCAAAATTAAACAAAAACATGGCCTAATACTTAAACTATATTGGGGCATAAATTAGGTTGTTTTCAAAAGATGGCGTCACCTGTGTTGTGTGCTCTATCTTAGATTACCCACTTCATTGAAAAGATGTGATATTATCAGAAATAATAAATGTACATCAGTGTTTGTTTTAGACAACAATAACATTGTTGGTTGCCTTTTTTAAAATTGCAGGATTTGTCTTAAATAAACAGTAATGGTGGGAAGATTTGATTTTCTTTTTTAATTTGAAGAAAAGTGCAGCAAGGAACTTGTGTGCTGCATGAACAAAAAGATGTCGAAAGTCGATTTTACACTTCGGAAATGTTTTTTGAAAGACATCAAACGAAGAAATTCTTGACTTTAAATTAAAAGTGGATATACAACGATAACCCCAAGAAGAAAGAAACTATGCAAAACCTGAAGCCGTCCCATCACAAAAAACCGACCGAATTAATTTGTACGCCTAATAATCCACATGTAAAAGCACAATGCTCAAGCCAATAACATTTTTTTCAGCATACACCCCAAAAAAATGTGAAAAGTCACACAAACGTCTTAATTAACCAACTTTACTGACTGGAACATGTATTTACATTCAGTTGTTCACATCTTAAGCAAAGAAATGCAACCAAAATTTGCAAAAAAAACAACATTCTGTGGTCGTTGCACTCAATGCACAAAAATGACTCACCAATTCTACTGTCGCCTCAGATAATAAGGTTCAAAGTGTAAATTGTGAGTTGTTAAAGTTGTTAAAAAACACCTTTTGCGGACCGCAATCCCGCCTCTTCACATAATTAATTTCATTAATTATGTTTACTTACTGGGTTCAAACTTATTCACATATTGTTAACAAAATGTAACATCTGTTTGCCTTTATATAGACAAGTATCGGTCGCATTAAAATACTTGTCAAGTTGTTAAATTCCCAGTAAGCTAAGACAGGGGGTGGGAAATTGTGAAGTATAAGTATAAAGAAAATATGGACATTCTTCAAGTACACGCCCGTCTAATTCGATCAAATTAGAACAGCGTAACAATCACAACAACGTGTCTAAGAAAACCGCGCCTCTCTTTCCTTTTCATTTTATTTCTTTTTTCTCCTCTCATACCAAAGTTTTGCCAAAAATTCTATCTTCATTTGAATTGAATTTTCTGCGCATTGACCTAGAAAATGTATTTTTTGCTGCAGACTAAGGGGACAAATAATTAATACATACACGAGTAAGACAGATTTCTGAGAATTCACTAGTTACGTTGGCATGTTTCTCTCTCTTTGTAAATTTTCAATTTATAAACAATTTTGTCCTTTTTTGCTGTCCCTCTGTTTCGTTGTCATCTTGGAAGTGAGGTTTGAAAGCTAATCAAAAAATGCTATCAACTCGCATGACTTCGATGTGGAATATGAGTCAGATCCTCAACAGTATCACACACAAAATTCGTGTGCACACATAGATACGAGTATTTTTTTATTAATTCGCCGACATAATAATGCTCCTTCTGAACAGTTATTGTACATTTTATTTGAACTGTAGTGTGATGGCATTACTCTCGTTGTTCCCCTTAAGTCAATGAACACGCCCCATAAAGTGCTGACGCTGTCAGAAATGTCTGCGACTCGACGTATTCACTGTGGCTGTCGTCCGAGCTTGCCGTAATTTTTGTTCGTAAGGTCAATGAGTTCTTTCATCGATATAATAATAATTTTTATGCTCTCAAGATAAAAATGAATATTATTGTTTTGTTTGGGATTTGCCTTCTTTTTTTGGGTTGAAATAACGACAAAACAGATATCAGTGCGAGACGCGAAAGAAACGAAAAAAAAGCTGAGAAAACGAGAAAAAAATAAGTCCAGCGAGAGATTGGTCCGATGGCATGGCCACATTGCCCAGCGGGTGGAATGACCCCGTTTGTGGAATTGACTGAACTGGGTTAATTTATGTATATCACATTGAGTAGGGTTTACTGAAAGTTCAGAAGTGAAATACGAAAAGTTGTTTCGGCCAACCAATTGTTTCTGTATTTAGAGGCACTCTTTAATGAGGTGAGGCTATAAGAATGTAGGTCGAGGTGGACTACACAGTGTCGATATGTCCTATTGAAGAATTCTTTCCACATGTTTGCGCATAAGTCTATTCAGAGTTACTTCAATTTCGTTGAGTTATTATTCACTAAGTTTATGTAAAGTGTAAACTATGATCAGCAGCAACGTACAGAAAGTACAAGAAATCTATAATTGATTACAAACGTAAACGTTAATTCGAAATTAGATACTTATTAATTAACCATGCTAAGTTGAAAATGATGGCTTTTGAAATTGTATGGATATGGAAAACAATAGGTATTCCGAAATTAAAAAGTGGGCATCCACGCTACCTAAAGGGCAGAAACAAAGCACGCAATGTTTTCCCGCAGAGAAACTCCCTTTTAAGATATTTAGATTTTCATTTGAGAAAATGTAATATATACATTAATATAATTTCTTCACAACGACAATAACAATCTTGGGATATCACAATTATAGGGATACCTTTAACTTTATGTGGTGGAAAAGTTGCTCCAAAAAGCTTATAATGTAGGAAAGTATGAAAGTCATCAAACTTTTTTCATGTTGCATTTCTTTAATTAAATTGGTTATTAATTGCCTGTTCTTGCTACATACTTTACCATTTGAAATGTATTTAGTACATTCAAAACTTTTGCTTGAAATTATAGATTTTATCTCCAATTTAAAAAAACAAAGATTTTGTGTTACGTTGTCATCTGTGCAGAATCTTTGCTAAAAGCACTCCGCATCGCTGTTTGTACAGCACCCTAAAAACCAAACGAACACCTATAGATCGTACCATGCTTTTTATTTTGACTATTCTGAGAACAAAGTTTGAACAAATGGTTATAATTCTCCGTTTCAACACAAAGTTCTACCCTCGGCCAATATACTCGTATGGTGTATGTTATTTATGTTATTACCGTTTGTTCACAACTATTTGTTTAAACCTACCTAATATTTTTCACATGCAACATCCCCTTCCTGTTTCGATTTGGCGGGAAAGAAGGGAGAGGGATATCCTTTAAATAATAACGTATAAGTAGATCGTACCTACAAATATGAATATCTGTTAGCCATAAATTAATAACTTTATGTCATGTATACCGTTTGTAATTTACTTACCCTTATTTCCTTTATAGCGACCGCATAAAAATAACAAACATCTTTTTTTTTTTTGTTTTTTTAGCTGTACGATATGGTCGAGTACCGAAGCGTTCACGTGAACTGAATGGTACACCCGACGATCAAAATAATCGTGTCAGTACGCCCGGTACACCAAATACACCGCAAACACCACAAATGTGTTCCGTAGCATCACCGCAGGACTTGGGATGCTCAGCCCAATTGTCAGTGCCACCAGTAGCAGCAGAAGTACCCGATATACCACCACCGGCCAATGAACTCACTGTCTATGACATCATTATGTGTATCTCACAGGCTCACCGCATGTACTGCACCTATACGGAGGAGCAAACAAGAGAGCTGGTAAGACGGCCTATAGTCGTGCCGCATAATGGCGTCAATGAAGATAACGAGGTACGTTACTCATATTTTTTCCCTTTTTCATATAAAAGGAATTTGATATTGAATACATATCTATATATTTTTTTCCTGTTTATAGACTGCCACATTGGCAGAGAGGAGAGAACTACAAAAAATTTGGTTGTGGCAACAATTTGCCACTCGCATGACACCAGGTGTTCAACGTGTTGTTGAGTTTGCCAAACGTGTACCTGGCTTCTGTGATTTCATTCAAGATGATCAATTGATTCTGATCAAGTTGGGATTCTTCGAAGTGTGGCTAACCCATGCGGCTCGCATGATAAACGATACAGCATTGACGTTCGACGATGGAGTGTATATGACACGTCAGCAGATCGAAACACTTTATGATGTAAGTATATCTTTTTACCAAAATTATATGACAGAACGGAACCCTGCTAAATAAATAAAAATGAAACAAAGTTAACATATATGTACCTCTAAACAAAATGACAATTAGTAAAATATTGCAGCTTAGTCTTTTAAGAACCAATGTAGCTACAGTACAAATTGCAATCACACTATTTTCATAGTGTTAATGCATACTTTTGGTTGCATAAAAATATCCGACTTTGTCCAGCCTCATGTTGCTCAAATGAGAAGTCCTACCCCATCTATCATGTTCCTCAAATATTGTGCTAATTCTAACTCTGTCCGATGGCTCAGGGTTCAATAGTTCCGCCCGCATCGTGGATAGTTTAAAAGAAGAACATATTTAACGTAACGTAAATAAAAAAAATCCGTCAAATTTGTGTATACCAAAGTATTAAATATCGATTCAGTAGTTGGTATTTCAATAAATTCTTTTCACTGTTTCTTTTCTTACTGCTTAAGTAAGAAGTTTATACAAAAAAATTTATCGCCGAAATAGCTCAGTTGGGAGAGCGTTAGACTGAAGATCTAAAGGTCCCCGGTTCAATCCCGGGTTTCGGCAGCCAGCTTTTTTATTTTTTTTTTTAAATTTGTTTCCTTTTCAAATTTAACTGCCGGCAGACGAAATCAAAAATTGACATTTGTAGAATTATGTTTTATTCGGGTGCATTCAACACATCTTGAGAACGAATGTGTAACTTTTGTACACCAAAATATTTTTTAACACTAACTAAATAACTGTAGTATGTATATACACATATAAACAATTTTGTATTCTCTTATTCTAGAACGACTTTGTAATATCAATGGTGAATTTTGCAAACACACTCAACGGCTACAATCTAAGCGACACTGAAATAGGCCTCTTCTCTGTCATGGTGCTGTTAGCACCAGACCGAACTGGCATCACCGAACACAAGCTGGTGGCGCAGACGAGAGAATGCGTAACTGAAGCACTGCGGGTACAAATATTACGCTCACGGGCCGGTTCAACACAGGCGATGCAGCTAATGCCCGCATTAGAGGCTAAAATCCCCGAGCTGCGTTCGCTCGGTGCAAGGCATTTTTCACATTTAGACTGGCTTAGAATGAATTGGACAAAACTTCGGCTACCGCCATTATTTGCCGAAATCTTTGACATTCCCAAGACGGACGATGAAGGTGGTGCCGTTGGGGCACCACCCACTGGCTCCTCATAGAGCCTGGCCGTACGGAGAAAAAAGTAAACGAAGCGAACGCCTTGTGGAATGCGCGGTTTTATTCTTAAATGTTTAAGCTTTTAAAAATTATACTTTAGACCGAACTCTAAGCGCATAATGTTAAACATAAAGAAAACTACTATAATGGCTGCGAATACTCCCCCTTATAACTATTATTATTTCTACTTACATAAAAATAAGTATTTTTTACTTTAAATGTAGTTAGTAACATTATAGAACACATCACCATACACGCTCGTATAAATGCAATATTTTTCGTTAATTAATTGTTGTCTATAAATGTTTCCATTTAAAATTGAAAATAAATATGAAAGTATAGTGAAATCTATTGATATCGATTAAATCAAATAATGAATATTTAAAAATAAAAAAAACACTTGTTTCCTTTTGTATATAAGCTTAACAACAGTTAAAAACACACACCTGTAAGGAGATTAGTAAACAAAAACAAAGTTTTTAGATAATGTGAAAGCAAAACATAAAAATAAAAAACTATATAAAATATTTAAAGATTTGTTGTAAAACGGTAGTTAAATAACTTTCGACTAGAAAATGAGGAAAAAAGTCTAAATTTAAATCGAGTCGTGAATGAAGATAAAGAAAAATTATTTATTTTTAGTGTATTGTACTAGTAATAAAATTTACACACATTTTTATAAAATAAATTTAAAATAATATAAAAATTAAATCGTGTTATGTGAGTGATAAAATGCAGAATCACACTTTTTTTTTATATGTGTATGTAAAAACATATCAGTTCAATTATTTATTTCATATACATTTTCCTGTTTTCTTACTAAATCAATTTATATGAAGTATGAATGAACAGAGAATAAAAAACATATATTATCTTCAAGCGTTAAAAAGATGGAGGAAAACGGACGAGCGAGAGAGAGAGTAAATTATAAAGACCTGTACAATAATTTTAATGATTTCACTTCATGTTTTCTTTTTATTTCAATGTACCTACATATGTATTTAATAGTTTATAAATTTTAAGAAACATCACTTTCTATGACTGTCAGTCGGCAATGTTGCTTGTAATTTCATAAGATTTAGTTTTAATGTCGACGTTATTTTTATTTTGGAGTGTGTATATATATTTTTATTATGAGCGATTTTGAATGACTCCTCTCATATAATATTTAGACGTTAAGAGATTTTTTTATGAATTTTAAATATATAATCATAAAATTTCTTTTTTGGTTTGAAGTGAATGTTGTTTTGGTTTCCTAGTTTTCTTTTGTGTTGATTTTCTGTTTCAGTTTTGAATGTGATCAATGACAATCTTTAGATTTCCTGTTGTAATTTCTATTGTTAAGAATTGCTCTATTTAAGGTTTATTTTCTGTTGCTTAAAAACCTCTATATTTTTAATTTTTGAAAGATAGAACAATGCAGAGCACATTAATGATGAGAGACCCTTTCTTATGGTCGATAAAATAAGTACTTTTTATTTAAGTAAGAAGGAATTGAATAATTAATGAAGAAGCAACAATGACACCAGTTTAATATTTTCATTAAAAAACTCAAAAAATTTCTAACTTTAAAACTATAACTAAAACACGGCCTATGTATGTAGGTCAACAGGACGTAAAGACTATCGTAAACATCATGTGGAACGTATTTCTTGGTTCAACTTTTGGATAGTCGGTTTTGCCAAATAAAACGAGAAAAATAAATAAATTGAAATAATGCAAAAAGGCTATTTTGTTATATCTTCGGTCTCAAACAAATGAAGAGCTGGTTAAATTGATGATGACGAACATAAACCTTTCAACGAATGTCAGAGGACCGGCAGAGGAACACTTATACTTAAATAGCTAAATTTTAAAAGAAACACACTTCTTCAATTCTTATACTTTAAATACTAGATTGTAGGATGTTAGTTATTGTACTTCTTATAACATGAGAAGTGCATTCTTTTATGTTCCTCTTCCATTAGGTATATCGATCCTTTGCTTCATATTTTTTTGTCAATTGTGCTTAGACTACATCAAAGTCATTCCCAATACCGATGTAGTAACACAACAGTCTTATAACTATTAGAACTGCAAACTGGTGATTTGTAAGCTTCAGTAATAATTTAAAATTTCTAACTTCAACCGAATTCTATTTAGAAACACAATACACAACCTAAGACTCTTCAGTGCTCTAGCTAAATAATTAATAATAAATTAAAAACACACACACTATATATGTTATTCGAAATTGCAAATTAACAGCCAACTACATTTGTGGAATGTACATATGTGGAACTTAGTATCAATTTGATTATGTTGGTAATACCAATATCTAAGGCGGCTTGGCTATCAAAACTCTTTTTTTTCGTTTTAATACAGCAAAATGACCGTCGAAATCGAAGTGATAAGTTTGCAGATATGATATCGCGGCAGCACCATGGACTGCAGTTTTGAGCGCAATAATACTAAAACAACGGAAAAAATAAAAAGCGGGGCATTCTTGCATGAAAATACTGCTAAAAGGGCGCTGTGAAAAACACGCGAGTTGAAGCAATCTTGTATAAATATACTCATTCTCTATTAGCTTTTGACAATTCTGAGGCAAGTAGATACTGAGAATTGTATTTGTGGCTGTCAACTTTTTCTTGCCTTTATACTCTTTAACAGAATTATATCTCTTTTAAAAGGGACAGCCTACCAGAGGCTGGTTGTTTTCATGCGGTTTTAAAATACGCGTTAATTTTCAAAAAATAAGCTCCGACTTCGTCCTGCCAGACCTCCCATTCATTAGTAAATAATTGTTTTTATTTTCTTATTGCTTGCATGAGCAAATGTGAAAAATTTGATCAACTCTCAAAGGCAAGCTAACATTCACCCCTATTCCGGTTGTCGATAAGTGAGATCTCACTTAATAATTGTGAGAAATCGCTATTCCAGTATTCGGTTTAGAACTCATGTGATGTCATAAAGTGACCCAATCATTTAACTCATGTGGAGCGTATTCGTTTGTCGAAATGTGGCATCTTTTGGTATTCCGGTTGACACTAAACGACTAAATGATTTCTGACTGAACTCTGCGTATAGATAGAATACTATTATTTAATATGTATGTTCTATCTGAATTTTCCTAGAGCAACTTCTGAATTGGAACAATTGGTTCTGAATATCAACCACAAAATCATGGCAATGTAGCAGGTACATATAAAAGACACTATCTTACAATACTACAATGATTTGAGGATGCGTATTCATTACTTGTGTTTTGAAATGTATTTTAAATATGAGTAAAGGGAAATGGATGCCCGCTCATTTTTGTAATTCCGATAAAAATATAACATGATAAGTGACAAGTGACAACCAGAACAGCATCTGAATTATGGAACAACGTGCTTGCGCAAAAAGACATATGCTGGTCTTATCATTAGCTGCTTCTTTAACTATCTATCATATAGGGTGGTAGTTCGTCAAGGATGTTGTAACACCGCCCAATAATTTAAAATCTAACAAAAATTAATCAATTCTATATTTGTGTATAATCTTTCAGTGACATCATTCTGTCAGAATATAAAAAATTTTAGATGAGCAGACAAATCGTATCATTACAAATCCCATTCTTTTAATCAGTTTGGAATCAATATAATTTTAATTGTTCGGTTTTTGAGTTTCGTAGGCATGGTTTTCATAAGAAATAAGATCCTTATATAAACTGAATTCATGTAGAACCCATTTGCTGGCTTCCCGCCTTTATTTTTATTTTTTTTCATGAACATATGAATTTAAAAAGTACACACAGCACAAACAAGAAGGATGGCGATTTAAAAAAATAACTACTAGACCATGATATCAAATGATAAAAAATCAGTCCAAAAAAAATCTTAAATACTGTAAAATTTTTATATACGTATCCAAAATGATGTAACTTCCCGTAGCAATTATTTTTTTCAATAAAGCAAACAGAAAAAATTATTTGGTATGTACGCCGGTTACAGGAAGAGTCATATCAGGTTAGCAAATTACTTCTTACTGCAATCAATTCAGAATTTAAATTAATTGCACGGTGCTAAATATTAAGCATCAATGAAAGACACTGGGCGTGACTAAAACATGCTATACAAATCTATAAGATAGACTTTTATTAAGCTCAGACCCAGCGGGATCTGTTCCGTTTAAGGCGGCGAAATGTGAACGGGTGGAAGCGTATACTGCTCATGTTATTTTAATTCTTCTTATCCGAGTTAAAAGGAATAAATCTGCATGTTAATTTGTAACGCTAAGACTTTAATTAGACTTGTAATAAAACGGAAATATTCTATATGACTATGCGCATATGCAGCTACCTTTTTTTGCAAATAGTGGCGACAAAATGTTGCCGAAAAGTGCGATACCTTAGAGAAAGTGAGTTGACATAAATACATTATTTTCCACATTTTTATATTTTTGTCATTCGAAAGTATACCGTGCAGCCTATAATGAGATTTTTATTCAACTTTGCCATATACAAATCATATTTAACGATCAAATTGGGCGATGAAACGACTTGAAGTTCGAATTCAAATTCAGTTGAACTTGAGTTTAAACTCCACTTGGTTAAACTTGTATTAGAGTCGATCCAATGATGTAGCAAACGAAAATCCTTTTTGTATATGATTTTTGATATTTTTACTAAGCCAGTTGCCAAATTTCCAATCGTTTAAGACCGTGAAATTAAACAGTTGTTGAAATGGATAAATGAGTTCAAAAAGGCCAGCCGCTCAATTCTCGAGTGAAAATAAGAACACCCAATTAAAAGTGCGTGCGTATTGATTTCAGTTGAGTTTTCTTCTTGAAAATGTTTAATCAAGTATGTACTTACAAATATTTCCAATATTTCCAAATATTACTTGTAGCTTTTATCCTGGTTGTGAATAAAAACAAAATAAAACACTATTTCTCTTCGCATTTTCAAGATGTCAGACAAAAGAAACAAAGCAAAGAGCTACAAAAATATTTTGTCACTATCTACGATATATTTTCTAAAATTATTTCATAAATATAATTAATCAACATTTAGCGGTGCTATTTTAACCCAGTTCATTGAAAGCGTAGCTTTTTGTTAACAAAAAAGGTGTAAAAGAACATATAAGAAAATATACATATATTTGAAACAGTATCAAATTATACATATTTAATTCCTCGTGTACCTAAAGTGAAAACGGATTAACTAAGTAATTGTTAATGATAGTTTGTAAAGAAAGTCATGTAACAATTGATATATATCTTAAGTTAACCTTTAAAAAATAAAAGGAAAAAAATATGAATCAATCATCTTTATAGGAATAGAAGCTTAAATGAGAAAATAAAATGAAAAGAATAAAACAAAAAATATATGTGTCAAATTTTAAATATACATAAATAGATAAATAAAATATTCCTTAAACACAATAAATGTGCATGCAAGTTATATTTTTTCTTTGAAATATATAATTAAATAAATCAATCAACTATGTTTTGCAGTGCAAAAACAGAAATCTATAAACTACATAGTAATATTCCTCGTTTATGAAATAGCTGATTAATCGAGATCCTTAATAAATTTTACTGCAATCTTGGGGAAGAAACAAATATTTAAACTTAAAGCAAAAAAAAATTAAACAAAAAATTATAAGAAATGCGGTACATTTAGACGTACCGTGACAAATAAATATTGAAATGGTCATCTTTTAGATTTTATTGTAAGAATTTTTAGAAAAGTAATTGAAATAAAATCATGAAAGACTAATATTTGCTCAAAGAGGTTCCTAAATTGTTTTAATTGCTTTCAAATTTTAAGGTAGACGCTTTCAATTTGTGAATCCATTAGATGGATATAATTTTATATGAAGCCATTGAGCCAAGTTCCGAATTCAAATAGATGAATGCATTGGACGGAATACAGCTTCTGTTTTAAAGTTAAAAGCTTTTCAGAATGCCTTCGACTAACCTTGACTAAATATGGCGGTAGTCCCAAATACCACACCAACAACCTTAACTCGATGAACTATGTATGTGAATATTTCAGAAGTGGGCTGAAGAACTTTTTTTTGTTTTCATCAGTGCTGTAACCGCATGTATGTTCGTAACTGAAAAGTAGTCGGACACAAAATGCAAGTACTGTTTCTCTTCCGCACTAAGCTCACTTTTTGATAGAAATCGGACGTTTACTCCTACGCCTAGTTGTGTTGTTGTTTTCATCGACCTAGTTGATAACGAAATAAGTATTCAAATTCGATTACCTTGGGCGTGTGCTTACAAGAACATTAAATAGCAAAACCACAGACTTAGATGCTGCCAATCAGATTCAAATATACAACACTCCAATTTTTGTATTTCGATCCTTTGAAATACAAAATTGAAACAAAAAAGTTTACTTTAATTTTATCGCGGGCAGTTGTTTTTTTTTTTTGTGTGTAGTGTATAAAATTACAAAGAAAACATGCCTTTTATTGCAGTTTGCATGATTTTAACTCGTCATAAGTCGGGTACACATCAGTGATTAGAAATATGATTTCTTATTCGCTCTGCTTGTTTAAAATATTCACCCCTATTCCGGGAGTCATCTCATTTTATTGACTATTGTCATTTTGAAAGTCATCTCATTTTTTCATCGGTATTCCGAAACTAAAATGACTTGTGGAATATGTTCCACAACAAAAGCCGCCTGTCAAATGCAAAATGTCATATGCTTACACTTTGTTTATATTTTGAATTCTTCAATAAAATAACTTTTAAATAATCTTTATGTGTTTTATTTGGAAACATGGACAGCATAGCTCTGTTTGTAGATGTAGAGGTAGACGGATTGTCTAATAATGCATTGTTGACTCCAGTTGATGAGTTTCTTTAAAGCCGAAAACTCTTCCAGGTGGGTCCACTGTCTCATGCATTGATAGAAGTTTGGCCACCGTTTCGTCCAGCTCCGTTAAAATGTTTGTTTAAAGGGTGCTCCTCCGGTTGCCTCAGATTCCCTTTTTGTTGTGCGTCAATTTTTTTTAACTTTTGACTTTAAATCGAACCAAACCTATGAAGTATTTCAAAACAAATAATTTAAATGTTCGTATGTACATATATGTACGTATGTATAGGCAATTGCACATACCTTGTGCCATTCTTTCTCATTACGCACAGGTGGTCCTAAACTGTTTAATATTGCCGCAACCTCCTTTACGCCAATTCTTATGTCCTCACTTTGAGTAACGCCTCTTTTGAAATTTTTGGCAAGAGTCACGTTCTCTTCCATGAGTCCCACCAAGCGAATGATTTGCGAAGGTGTTGATACCTTTAACCTTTGGAAACCATAAATAATAAGCAAATACATATCAAGAAACACAAAAATAAGATAAAAAACAAAAGAAACTTACTCTTTAGACATTTTTAGTTTTATGTCGGGTACTAATTTCAAATTGACTGTTTTTGTCACTTTTCCTGTCGTTTAGTGACTCCGGGAATACCAAAATATGAGACATGTCGAGTGGTAAATGCGTTCCACAGGAGCTGACAGGAGCAAAATGACTAGTGTCATTTTATGAATTCTTAAATGACTATGGGAATACCGATTTCTCACACTCATAAAGTGACATGTCACTAAACGACTGCCGGAATAGTGGTGAATATCAATTTCTTTTTAATATACCGCTGCAGTCCGGGATCAACTTAGGCCTCAAGCAACAAGCCACTCCAGTTAGCACGATCTTTAGTCAGGTAGCTACAATTTCGCACTTCGAGTTTGTTGAGGTCCCTCTCCACTTGTCCACCTTTGTTGCGCTCTCCCACTGGTTCGAAGCTGAGGGCTCTTTGGGCTAGAGCCGTGTTGTTCATACGTTATACATGGCCTACCCATCTTAGGCGTTGAATCAGTCGCTTTACAGCCCGTACAGTTTGTGGTTGAATTTTCTTCTCCAAAAACCATCAACGCAAACAGGGCCAAAGATCGAATGTAGAAATTTTCTCTCGGAAAGATTTATTTTTCAGCTCTTGAGACTGTCCACGTTCTGCGCCACAAAGCAGGAGAGGTATGATCTAAGTGTTACAATGTGAGATTGGTCCTTCGAGGATTCTACTACTAAATTGCCTCTTAAGCCCAACAAAAACGGCTATGGACAGAAGTTAACCTGCGTTTAATATCGGTACACATGGTGTTCGCACTGTTTACAAACTGTTCCCTCACTAGCTTTTAATTACGCCTATGTTTACGGCGCTAACAACTTGAAACTACAAAAAAATTTAAGGTATCTGGATGAATAAAGCAGAAAATGGCTTGTGTACAATTACATAGATGGCTAATGTACAAACGGCTGATTTTGAAAATGCGAAAATATAAGGCATCCAGCGAATTAGCACGATTACGTAAGTGTGGATCGAGAGAGCGAAGCGAACCTTCGGATATGACATACCATAAAATATGTTAAGTTTATCATTTTAAATAATGAAGTGAAATACATTTGCACAAACTCGACTCAACGATTTTTCTGATACAAGTGTGTGAATTCGATGCGTCAAGTGTTTTTTTTTAAATAAACGCGAATGTTACGAGATTGGGCGAAATATAGCAAATTGAAAATTAGAGATGAAATCAACGCGTCTGACTCACGACTTGAACGAGCGTCCCATAAAAATAACTTCAAACCTGCCGGCTAGAAACCATTTGTTTTGCAATTGATATTTTAGACAAACAAAAAAAAAACATCAAGTCACACCATGTTCTGCAAATACACACATATACATATACAGATAACATTATCCTTTTGTTAGGTTAAATCTGGGTTTTATTTATCGTTTTCAAGCGCTTTATCACTTTAATTTTATTCTTTAATCTCATCATTATCTTTTTAAATTGAAAAAAAAAAAAAACAAATAAAAATTAAAATTAAAAGACATTCAATATTAAATGACTACAGAGAGAAATGCATTTTTGACAGGAGACAGTGTGTGTCAGTGTTGTTTCGTTTAGCTTAAGATATTTCAGCAACAAGGCGACCGGTTTTTTATTTTCTTTTTGGAAATTTAAAAACAAGAAAGGAAAAAAGGTTAATCGAGAAAAAAAAATAGATTCAAGTAAGGGGAGATACACAAAATCAATTTACATGATTTCCTCTCACAGTTGTTTTTCACTTGTTTATAATAGTTGACTGTTAAATAAATTTATAATTAATTGTTTTTAATCATTTTCAATGATGTAATGCTACTCATTTTTATTCATGTTTTATTTTCCTCTTACGCGTTTCATTGTTTTTTTTTTAATAAATATATATTATAAGTTTAATGCTTCTTTCTGTTTTCGTAACCTCTGCTTTCTTGTTTACTTATTAATTGAAGAGTTCATATATAATAATCGTTATAGCAATAATAATAATGAAATAAAATCGGATGCTTTCCTTTCTATTATTTACTCTTTATATTTATCTTTTTCTGTATTCTGTTTGCGTTTATTTTTGCTTTGCATAGGTGTTGCAATCAATGTTTTACGATTTTGTGTTGCTTGCTGGTTGGTTCTTTTAATTTGTTTAAAATAAGACGACGAAGAAGAAGAGAGAATAGTAGGTTGGTTGGTTTTACGTTCATATCTTTTATTTACTTTAATTGGTATATTACTGTTTTTGTGTTGGTGTGTATGGTTTCTGTCACGGTTCTCCACCGACTTGCTAGTTCCTCTTCATACGACTTGTTCTTTACATAATATAATGGATTTGATTTCTCTTTTTAATTTTTCTTTTTAAACATTTATTTTGTTTGTTAAAATTTTGTTTAGACTTTCTTTTGTTGGTTGGGGATAAATGAAGTTTTTGTTTTATTTAAAAGAAAACACGCTCAACTAAAAACAGCTGCCTTCTGGTGGTTGCGCCAATTTTAAATTTTCTTTGCAAGTCATAATCCTACGAATTTCCTGAAGCATTGATTTTATAGTGTATTCACGGTTCCATCTGGCTAGCATTGGAACTAATCTATGATCAACCTGCAACAATAGAAAATGTTATAATATGAATATTACAAAAGAGAACATTTTATTGCAACTATAGCCAGCAGAGGGAAGCATTCAAATTGCGGAGAACAATCTTAAAAATAAGCATGTTGAAAGAAGAACCAGCTACGGGAAATCATTTTGATTTTCAGGAAATTTCCATGTGAAATCTGATTAAGAAACATACAGTGGATCCAAAAAGAACTCGATTATCTATCGTCCTGACCTTTAAAACCCACTAATTATGCATCTGTATTATACCTTAATCAAACACAAAGATCGAACTGAACAATATATATGTTTTTCCTTTATCGCTCCTTTTGAAAACATAAGGTATGTTTTTTGCTGTGTCTTTTAACTTAAACATTAAATTCCTTTGATTGGTTTCACCACTACTTCCAAGGAAATTGTTCTTCCGCAATTAAGGTCTTATGGTTTCAGGGCGTATTCTTTTACTTAAGCTTCTCGATACTTCTGTGACTGATGACTAGTTTGGAACGTAAAGCGTAGCTTAGCTTACTAAAGAACCTATCATTCGTTGTCTACCTGATTTGGGTTTACCCTCAGATTTGGTTTCAGCAAACATTAGAGGAAGAAACTTCCAACTGCAAACATAATGATTGCAGTAAAATACAAACGTGATCGTCGTAGCGTAGTGGGTAAGTGCGTCGACCCACACGCATAAGGTCTAGGTTCGATTCCCGGACTGAACACCTTGGTTTTTCACGGCATCAACTCTTTGGAGTTGCTGACTACACTCAAAGAGTACTAATTGCCTGTAAAAAGCTTCCTGAATCTCCCCGTTCGTGGGCAAAAACCTGTAGTAGTATATACAAAGACTAGTTGTTGTACAAGCTAAACCCTGTTCCCTTGTGGGCTGTTGTGTTACTCAGTTATTGTTATTACTAATTTACCCGCAAGCTAATGGTATTGAAATTCGTGTTCTTTAGCCGATACGCTAATTGCAAAAATCATATGATCAAACACATAGTTAATTAATTCTAGTCAACACAGGCTGACAGTCAGGTTGTTTAAAACTCACTACAAACTTCTGAAATTGCTGACTATCTCGAAAAGTACAATCTTCTTTCTCGGTTGTATTGAAGTAACAAAATCTGATAGTGGGGCAGACCTTGTGGAATACTCAAATATTGGGTTCATTAATAGACTTATTAGTGGCTATAGTTGCAATTAAGATAATGAATGAAACATTTTCACTTACCGCTCCATTACTTTGATTAATACAGTTTATATTAATTTTTGATAAAAATCTAAGAGATGGAGGATCATCTGGATAGCGTTCACCGCATTCAATTTTCAGTGAATATATTCGGTTTTCGTAAGGTGTCTACAAACAAACGATAAAAATACAGATCATTAAGAAAAGGAAACACAAACAGTAAACAGATAACGTACTCTGGGCGGCCCAATTATCATGCCTGTCCAGTGTGTGAGTGTCATATCATCATCGTTTTCAAGACCCCAGGAAATCGTTCCGTCGCCGACACCTTTTTGTCCTTGTTCTAGTTCTTCAAGTAAACGAAAATTTCTTGGAACCACTAAAAAGTAAAAGAATTCACATTAAATTGCATTCAGCACTGAGG
This sequence comes from Eristalinus sepulchralis, assembly GCA_944738645.1. Lineage (NCBI taxonomy): Eukaryota > Metazoa > Arthropoda > Insecta > Diptera > Syrphidae > Eristalinus > Eristalinus sepulchralis. Next base: position 28,486,278 of record OX122885.1, on the reverse strand, counting down.
TTTTTTTTCCATAGATTTCAAATTAACTTTGCGAGTTAAGCTGATTTCTAAAGTCTGCACTTTTTTTAAACATACAATAATATGCGTATCCGCTACGCGACCAAGTCTCTTACACCATTCCAAGCAGTTAAAAACGAAAATCTGCGAATAATCCGTAACTAGTCAAGATGTTTTGAGTGTTATGACAAATTATTCATATATGATTGTCCACTGTGCACAATAACATTTCTCACTTTCTTTAAACAGACACTGACCTTCTCTACATAATCTATACAAATTTCCCCTATACGGACACTCTCCTTAGCGAAAACAAAAGCTGCAATGCCGCTGTCCGTCTAAGAGAGATGTACAGTACATTACACATTTATGGCCAAGTCTTAGTTCGACCAACATTGAAGCACTTTTAGTACAAATCAAAAGTTACTGGAAGGAGAGCGTGTTAACAGAAGCGGGCACTGCGAGATCGTTGTTTTGCAAAGAACACCGCCATTAGATGCTTTTACGTAGGTTGTCCGGAAGAAATATTGTACACTCAGACCTTAGTGGATCCATCGGGTCTCACATTGGATAGAGTTGAAAAGCTTTTAACCACATAATGGGTAAATAATTTAGGAAATGGAATATTGTAAGGAAATGCAAAGAAAATGCATAACTGTTTTTGTCTTGGGCATTTTGGGTCTGTTTCAGACCATTTACCCCAGCATTCGTTATTCGAATCCCAAAACAGTACCGTTTTGAAAATTCAAAACTTATTTTCAGACCGCATTCAGATTAACTCAGTTCAGGAACTAGAATAGAGTTGGATGACAAATAGGTATGACATGCATATGCGACCAACGTGAGTGGGGTCAGTGCTTTGGTGTGTTTGGTTCGTGGTTTTCTCGGTTGCGATTTTCAGTAATGAATTTCCTTCACTCATCTGTTATTGATCGATTGGATCACATTTTGATTTAATCTAAATTTGTACACACCGAACGGCAGAAGGCTAAGCAGTGAAAGTGTTCTTGGTCACCCACTATGCAGTTCACTGAAATTTTCCCGTGTCACAACTCAGGCATCTTACCTTAATGCCTAGCCATTTCACCTTAGTATGCTCGGTAGGGATAAAACTATTTAAGATTGTGTCCAAATACATACATATATTAACTATTAGTGCGATTACACATATTCTCTGCACAAACCGGTAATGATTTTTACTTGGATGCAGAAACACTAATCGAATTAAAGGTATAGGAAAATCTAATAAAAATCTAAGGGTATGTAACTCAGTTTACCAATAATTTAGCAAAGGTCCTTATATGTACTTTTCTTGTAATGTTTCCATTTGCATACGGATGTCTAGATTAACTGAATAACGATCTACACTTTCTAACGTGTAATCAAGAAATATGCCAACAAAATATATTTCACGTCATGAAATTAATCATAATCTAGAAATTGTGTGTGTGAAGGATTTCAGCAAGAGCTCTCGCAATCAGTGAGCCGTGAATCACGATGCTCCGCATATCACAAGCCTGAAATTCATTTCTCGTAGATATGCATTAAATGAAGTCATCTTTCGGTAGACTAAAAGCAAACTTCAGCGGCCTGAAAAAATTTCTTACATTGCACAGTGGCTATTTGGTCGTGAATTAAATCCGACTGTGAGCAACTTGATGGTTTTTCGGCACCTGTTCACTAATCATCCCCACCACCACATTCACGATTTTCTTTGCATTACCCTTATAGGGATACCCTCGGAAACACGGCAGTTCAATAAATAATTATCAAACATGTTCTCCAGCTTTTACTCTGAAACAATTTTCTATGACATAAGCCTTAGGGAAAAGGACCACTGTCCAATTATGACTAAACATTGATTTAATCATCATAACCCCATGGTGAAAATACCAAGGAGAAAGGATATCCTTCGATCGGCTTTTCCAGCGGCTGGGATAACCTATATTTTGGTCATACGTCCACTGTCCAATCTGATTTCTTTTCAACTTGCGAAGTTAATCTAATTAAAAAATGATATACCTATATACCAATCATTATGGGCATTAAACCATAAGCTCTGCCTCACAAAAACAACCCGTTATTAGCCTTTTCGCATACAATATTTTTCTCAAATTCCATTCTGAGTAGCAATTTGAAAACAAATATTTGTACGATTACAAATATTTCAAACAATAATTTTGCAAGAAAAAAATATAAATTTTTTTCTCTCTTCCTTGGTAGAAGAAAAATTGACATTTGCACTTTGAGGCAGGGTTTTATTCCACACCACACAACCATGACACGATTTTTAGGGCGACTTTCCTGAGAAAACTTTTCAATTTCACGGTGAACTTAAGTCAAAATACAGATTCTATCACTTTTGGGCGTGTTCTTAATATGCTTTGGTGCATTAATATTTTCGAAAAACAGTGAAAAATTTGATTTAATTTCTTACCAACACCGGTGCTAGGTTGGTTCGCCATTGTGGTTTTGCTATTTTTGTTCTGCTCGCCGATATGACGGGTCTCTTTCTAGCATACAGACTACGCCAATAGTGGTGGCCCTTCAAAAATTGCCCGTCGTCGTCGTTGTCGTCGCTCTGGTTATTCGCCGTGTACGACACCTTCGATTTTCTATAAATGAAATTTAGTTCTGACCAATTAAAATAGAATTACACAGATATCCTCGATGCAATGCACAACTGTGCGACTTAATATGAATACGGGGTAAAATTATTTTTAGATTATCTTGAGTATTTTACTTTAAAGTGGCGTAATATTTTAGATTTTTGACAAAAAAAAATATATCGTGAACGGCAAACAGAGATCTGACTTGTAGTTTATGTTATGTATGTGTGTGTGTTTTTATCTAACTGGTTTCGAAATTTCGCCACTAGAGCGAAAATGGGTGAATTCGCCGTATTTCTTGCAATATTTTTCGCACATCTCCGAAGTTAAATGCGGTTGGGTATCACATCGAAGTGAAGTGACAGACGGATATTACAAAAATATATTCCATTATGGCGAATTTTCTTGCAGATTACAAATAAAATCAGAAATACCTTTGTTCTGGGCAAATATTTTCGAATATTTTATTTGTACGCTAATGTTAGATACATATTAAATGACAGTTGCTACACTTGTACGTTCATTAATAGCAGCTAAACTAACCAAAGAATTTTTAACTTTCGCCGAACCGCCTTAACCGACTGAATTAAAAAATTGATTCCTGGTGGAAATTCCTTAAAATTTAAGGACGGTGACCCGAAAGAATCTTGTTTTTAAAGCCAACATTATACTTTTAAAGTAAAATTTAAAGAACTTTTTACAGAGCAAATATTAAAATAAAGTACTCAGTGTAAAATTCCATCCGACTGCTATTTTCGGTAAAAAAAATTACATGTAGTCGTGTGGAGGGAATTCCAACGATCATAACGTAACATTTTTTATATTATAATTGAATCTTCTGGTGTCAGGCACATCTCTGCTATTTAGAATAGAGAGCTTATAAGAATTAAAAACACTAGACGATCAAGGATAGAAACCTGAAGGACAGCATTTTTGATGATTATTGCGCAAAGTCTCAATTAATTTGATTTGTCCGCTGTCTAGACCGTTAATTACGGCAGACGATCGCGATGCGGATAATAAGTGATCATCCTAAGTACAAGTCACGCTCTATCGACTGCGTAAGACAACTAATAAATACATGATTACGGAATATTTCTTTATGGCAACAGCCCTAAATCAAAGCACCATATCACCAAGCAACACGTAGAAGCATCAATGCCTTCCCAACCAGCACTATAAAAAACATATTAGCGGAGGCTGGACTTCCATCCATAGAAGACCGTATTACTACAACCAGAGTTAATCTGTTTGCTAAATGAACTTTATGTAACAACTCAATAATAGATAAAGACGTTAAAACATGCGTGAAAGCTAAATTTACAAAACGCATCCCGTCCGCTATTTCATCGTATATTAAGTAAGCAAAATAAGAAAAATCTATATCGGTCTATTTGGCAAATTTTCCCCTGTATTCCCACCATGTGGCCTCAAACCAACTTCACTCATTATAAAAAAAAAACTCGACGAACAGGCACTCCAGTTAGAGTCTACCACTACCTACTTCTACACACCTCGTCCTACCTTGCGGATGGATCTAAAACAAAAGAAAGCACATCTTTTGCTACCTTTTCTGAGAATGTTGATCTAATTACAATAGGGCTGCTATCTAAAAACACATCCATCTTTACAACTGAAGCGTTTGGTATTCTTAAAACTATAGAACTGTGTTTCAAGATTAATAATAAATCCGTGGTCAATCCGTCGTCCGTCCCAACCATGACCCCCATGCCAAACTTTAGATTGGTTAATTAAAATGTCCACCAGGATATTAATGAGGATATCTAGAGGTATTGACGGAAATAAACTTGCTGATTACTTCTCCAAACTCGAACACCGTTCACCGATCTACAAATCAGTCTTCTTTGAACTTCTGGGCGACCTTGTGAAAAAACAAACCTCAAATCGGAGTGAATATAGTCATCACTATTCTAAAATAAATGTCGACAGAGCACCCCTACCTATCCTGCCCCAACCTCCAAAGCAATAAATACGACCTTTGACAGATTGCGATTAGGACACAATACAGCTACCCACCTACACCTCCTAGAAAGGGGAAAACCTCCTAGAGAGATACTACTGTAACAACAATATGGACCTACACTTCACACAAGCACAAGTTAAACACCTTTTTAAACTCCCGGAAACTTCAGTCAATGAAACGCTATGTACTTCAACCACAGAAAACATCGTTCAAAGAAACAATTGCATAAACAGGACTAATTTTAAAATTCTGAAAATCATGGTTTTACCAGATTCAATGATAAAAATAAGGCAATTAATGCCGTCGCCCAAGATGACTCTAATGCCATACTCCTTTCGAAGGTGGATCTCAAAGACATTTTCAACACTCTGAAGAACAAAAAGGCCACCGGAATAGACGCAATACCGAATATTGTGTTGCGTCATCTCCCCGAAAAGGTGGTAGAGCTGTATACAATCCTGTTCAACAATGCTCTAAGTTACCCAGAGCATTGGAAGACGGCGATAGTGCAACCCATCCCCAAAAGGGACCTCGCTTCCGAAAAATCTTCGGTCGATAAGTCGCCGCCCTTGCAAAAGCAAGGTTTTTGAAAAAATTGTGAATAGAGTCCTGATGCAGTGTACTACATGCTGCGTCAAAATTGCTTTCGGACATTCAGTTTAACAAAAATAAAACCCAGTGTACCGGGGCCTGCCGTGTTGACTTGGAAATGGCATTTGACACCGTCTGGTTTGAATAGCTCTTCGTCAAGTTGACGAGGTTGGGTATAAGCGAAGAACTGCTTTACACGATCTACAATATGGCCAGGTAGAAGGTTTGTAGTTAAGACTGGCAACAAGGTTTCTACTAACATTAAAAATGTGTCCAGCAGGGTGTAGTGAATTCACCAATTCTTTTCACTGTTTTTAGCAGTGAATTAATTGGCTCCATGCAGTACCTGATAGCGTATGATGACGATTTGATCGCGTACAGGACAGCGCCGAAAATGGAGGTCATTAATATCCTCTTGCAGCGTGACTTCGAGAAAATCCAGCGATTTTGCAACGACTGGAAGTTGAAAATCAACTACCAGAAGTGTGCTCGAACCATCTTGTTCCGAACTCCGGCTTCAAGAGATACGAACAAAAACTGGTGTAAGTTCGGCATTTTGGACCCGCAAGGGGAACCCATTAGCTATGAGGAGTGTAGTGCGATATTTGGGCATTATGTTGAAACAGTTTCTGTATGTTAATATTCACGCAGAAACGGGTCTGGCAAAAACCAGAAAAGCCTTCTCTATGACAAGTAGGTTGTTTTATAGCAGCCAACTTGATTCCAGAGTGAAGATTATCTGCTACATGGCCCTTATACGGCCAATCATGGCATATAGTTGTCCGGTGTGGTTCAATTGGAGTCCTTCCCAGATGGAAAGGATGAGGGTGTTCGAAAGGCAATGTCTTCGAGCTTGTATTAAGATGTACAGAACCCCAACGTCTGAGTACAAAAAGTTCTTTGCCAATGAAATCTTGTAAAACGCAGCAAACGTGAATAGGATGAATAATTTTATTATTAAGCTGATTCGAAGGCACGTTGCACGAGTAATGACTTCAGAAAACAAGCTAATATTCGGAGCTTACTAACCAAACGACGCATATCATGAGAGCGCACGGCGAAGTGGATTCATACCACCTTATATCTGAACCGCATTGGCTTGGTCCAGGTTGCGAAGGGATGTCCACTTCTCTACCACGTAGTAAGACGAACGGTGGACAAGCGTCTGCTCTACGAGAGCAATGTACGAAACGTAAGGCCGGGTGATCTTCGGTTCAGCACATCCATCCCTATTTGCGACATTAAAGATCGGGATGTCGGCACGTTAATTGGTGGCTAGAGCCACATTTGGTGGCCCAGCTGCCGTCAGCCGACTTCACAGTTTATATACTTTTACCTTCAAAATTCCAACTATAATATAGAACCGAAAGCCCCGCAGCCTGTTGCTCATTTGCTATTAGCATTGTTAATTTTAATTACATGTTACTAAATAATAATAATGATAATAAATACATTCAATATAATGGTGGAGTAATATTTATTTGATTTAAAAGTGCAGATTAAGAATACACAACGGTGCCTTTCTTTATGCAGAAACAACATTTGAAGACTAAAGCTGTATTTATGTTCTTGGTATTTCATCTTCCATTTTGGTGAATGTTATATTGCGTTCAGTTTGTTGGGACGGAGTGAGTTTCTCTTTTGCAAATTCACCAGTCTTCAATCGAGCTCTTATGTCCATTGTACGAACATCAGTCATAAGCGAATGTTCTTTATTATTCAAGTCAACTTCAATTTTTTGCGCATGCTCCTGCAGAAGATTGTAGTTCGTTGTGGCAGCACGAATGCCATCTTGAAGTGTTCTAACGATCTCTTCTAAATTTGTAACTTCAGCACAGAGCTTATCGTAGGCTTCATCTAAGCACAGTTCACTACCGGAACGCTGAGCTCGATTCTCCAATCTAGTTTCAGCCAGCTTTAAGTTACCTGTCTTGTAAGTGAGCGCCTGTTCGAGGGTTTTGATCTCATTGAACGTCTTCTCCATTTCCTCTTTCATCTGTAAGAATTCAGCTAGCGTTAGTAAAATTATCAGCCAACATGGAGTTTGAGGCAAACCTTTAATTTCTGCCATTCAAGTTCATTCCGGGCGCGTTGTGTTTCAAAGATTCTCTTTCGAATAGCATGTTCGGTCTTATCCTGCTGAGCGTGGAGGGCATTCCTGGCCTTTTCCCGACAGACAAATAACGATTCTCTAACTGCGTACGCATCGGATAACTCATTTTCGGCCATCTGCTTCAAATTTTTCGTAGATTCTAACCAAGAATTGTAGGGACAAGAGCTGAAAGCAAAGCAAATGATTTGAATAGTGAAATTGAGGCTAAGGAGAAACTTATTTGTTTACTTTCTTGGCGGTTTGGTTGGATCGGTCTTGAAGGATATATTCGCTGAGTACTTATTTAAATCTAATTGAGCGACATCGATGGCTTCTGCGTCAGCTCGGTTTTCCAACTCTAAGCCGATGTTGGAGTGTACATCTTCCAAACGAGTTAGCTTTTTCCAAGCAAAGTGGCATTGCTCTTGCAGCAAGCGCTTGTTGTCTTCCACCACAGTCAGCTCATTTTTGAGTTCACTTTCGGCATCATCGTAAGTGAGCTCTGAGCCCAGGCGGCTGTCACGCATTGTCAAGCACTCGACAACTACAGTAAATGGCGTTATCATGGCTTCTAGCTCTCGTTCCGTGGAAGCCTTTTCTTCGCGTAGAAGATTGATTTCCTGCCCGATTCGTTCGAATGCTTTTTCAATAGTTTTTCTCCATCGGTTAAGTTCTGCGATTCTAACGGTTAAAATAATTTGTTAAAAGATTATTTTGGCTATCGTTTCTGGGAGTTACCTATCCGAGAGTGCCTCATTGCTTTCGTAGTTGCTCCAATTTGTGTCTATTAGGGTTTCGTTGCGAATTGTTCGGGATGCGTGTCGTAAATTGAAGGCATCGTTTCGACGCGCATCGGCTACGTTTCGCAGTTGGTTAATGCGAGAATGCCAGTCGGATAACCCCAAATGTTGGGAAGGTTTTTCAAAAAAATCCACTGAATGAAAAGACATTTTGTTTTCGTTTAAGAACTTGGTTATCGAATTTAAGAATCCGACTTAGTGTGTAAATATTTTACTTTTGAGTATGTAGATGGAGGTATATTGATTATACAAAACAGAGACTTGATAATGTGGGATTAAGTTTTTGGGCGTTGTCATTAATGAATCTATAGCAACCTGTATTCTGTTAGGTTTTCATTTTCGGAGAGTGTGTGGCACAAATCGATGGAGAATACCTGTACGAACAATTGCAATGATGTGTGCGTCTTGAGTAGAATGAGACGATAAGATTAGAACGCGAAAAGACCTAATACCAATGAAATGTGACACATCTCACGTGCACAGGAAAAAAATTTCCAGAGAATCAAGGGACCTAAAGTGCAAATCTTTTATGGTAGCATGGCAGATCTTTAAGCTTTAGTCTAACCAAATGGTCAATGACTTGAAATTAAATAAGCCCGAAATCTGAATTGTTCCTTCAATGTCGCTTAAAGAGTTTCGAAATTTTCGATAACGAATTGTTTCTTAAGGTAGTTTCAATGTTAGAGAAGCGCCATGCTCTGGGGAGTCGATTGTCGACAATGTCGTCGTCTTTAGAAGCGCGAATCTGGTGCATTACGGCCTTTGGATAATACCTCTTTTACGCTGAAAACATGCAACACAGAAGCATAAATTTATTTTCAGCGTTTTAGGTTCGCCATAAAATGTGAGGGGAAACAAAATAGTTTTCTTTTGAAGTATTATAGACTTTCAATCTTATTTAAATGTAGCAACAAACCCTAAAATGAACGACACAACTCCTCTGGGAGCATAATTGCCTAAAAATAACGTTCCTCCAATCGTAACACCTAAAGCGCGAACAACGAGGTCATTAAAGTGGCAAGTAACAGTTGAAGTAAATTATATCACACGTGGTACAAACGCATATTAATAGTTATCCTCCGTTTTTAATTAATCTTAAATTTAATTGCTTACAAAATCTCAAAATTAAATTTAAGCTCCCCTGAGCCAGGATTAAATCTAACGCTCCAGTTGATGGCGTTGGTTCCATTTTCCACCGCCTTTGGACTGGGAATGAGATGCACTCCTTGTCGAACAAACATATCCCATTGCACATATTCCCCCACTGAAACGGGCGCAGTTGGCCCAGTTGATATAACCGACTTTGGACTAGTACTGCCATCAATATTCCAGTCAACCCAAAGAGCAATCCCATTGCAAGACCCGTTCCTAGAAATTATCAGGATTGTTAGGTTAGCAATCATTCCTAGCATGTAGCCACAATTCAAACTCACGCTTCTATTTGCATTTTTCCGGAAAGATCCTTTTTCTCATCAAAGTGTTGAAATGAAATGCTTAGAATCTCTGTTTCCTTTGCCAGAGCTCTACAAGGATACTCCCATAGGGGTTGAGCTTCAATCGTTGCATCAGCAATCTCTGAAGACATCTGTAAGTACTTCTCAATAAGACCAATCTTGCACACGTTCTCCTATACTTACATCAATCATTTTATCAAAAAGTGACAAGTCGAAGCCTTCGCATGTGCCTAATGGCAGTCTGATTTTTTGCAAGTCAATGAATTCTACTGGTACAGCGTAAATTTTTGCAGAATGTGGACATATTGCGACATTCTCACTAAGTTTGTCCTTGATTTTGTTTAGAAGCGTTCCAAAGTAGAGCCCATCCCATGGCAGTATTGAGGTTATAAAGTATGGTTCAGCAATTACATGCGTTATTTCGGAAAAATTTTTTAAATCATCCAAACTAGCAATGATGCTGACAGTTTTTAAATCATTTGCCTTAATATACGATTCCAAAAAATTCTTCGAGAAACGGTGCGGCTCGAGGCAAGTGACAAATTTTGCTCCCAGTTTTGCTGCCACCAGTCCAAGAAGGGATCCATCAGATATTGAGACCACCACCGATGAGCTGTTTACAGTGTTCTCTAAATACTGTATGTATCGCTTGTTGCGAGTGTTTTGATTCATTTGCCCAATCCTGCTGCGAGAGAACGTAAGATGGAGACTACAGCTGCACGAGTGTCTTTTTACCTTTCGTTCATTATCACTTGATGCCCACACATCGAACCAAAATGAATATTCGTCGTGATTCGCGCTTAAAACAAACTCCTGCTTAGCCTGCAAATTGAAGGATTTTGGTATGTAATACACCGCTTGCATCCAGTGATCTCTCCATGGAATAACATTCTGTATGGGTGTCGTTGAGCTTTTCTTTGCAGATAATTTATCAAAATCAGGGTGCGCCCAAAATGGAGCACAACTTAAAACAATTTCCTTCTCTTGATCCATATTAATTGACCACCAGAATAGCACTAGGTCGGCAGAACCGTGTAAGTCAGACTGGAGTTTCAAGTTGTTTACTCGGTTCTTGGCCATACCTGCTTTTGCACTAAAATCAAAATTAAATACTGCTACCGGTTTGGTCAACGGAACTATCTGATTGAGAGGCAGCTGACTCAGTTGTATGTCGTGCACTTCTGCCTCACCCTTACATTCAAGTATAGAGGAAGGAGTTTCTAGGAGAACATCCCCATCCAGATTAGCGATTCGTTTCAATCTGTTCCACGAATACGCTAAAGGACTATGGACTACCTGGGCATATACTGTAGCTTCAGACGGTATCAAAATGCAATCCTCAGTTAGGAGATACTGATGTGCGTGATTGTAGATTCCAATAGCACCTTCACCAATTAGTTCAGTATCGAGAATTTCTGTGACTAGCACGTTTGCTTTGCGTGGCATATCCTTCCCTTCGCCGACTTCTATTTCCGTTGAGCGCTTCTTGATCAACTTTATCTTTTCCCCCATTCCATTTGCTTGCATTATTTTCTCAGCGCAATGTGCCATTGGGAGAAATGCCTCACAGGCTGTCACTGAGTCTGCTCCAGACTCCACTGCCATCATTGAAAGTATTCCAGTGCCGGTACCAATATCAAGCACATGCACTTCTTTCTTTTGATCATGGAGAGCACGGATTGTTTTTCTTAGCGCCGCATAATACTTCTGATTTCGTTCACTATCATGAAGCATGTCTGCAAACGCTGCCCGTGCCACTTCCTGATGATAATCATAATCGTCAGTTTGAGCCTCCCACTCAGACTTCCCAGTGATGGGATTGAGAACTTGTGTAAATAAACTCATGGTGCGTAGATTTGATTTAGACGGAACTATTTTAAAAATGCTTAACATTCGTAATGATGTTGATTTTTTCTCGGTTGTCTTCAATTGACAGCTGTCAAAACATACATTTTGCAAAATCGGAAAGTTAAAAAGAGACAAACACCACATGTTGCTGCATTCTTAATTGAGGGAAATTTCCGCTGAATATACACAATCCACGGCGAATACCAAAGCCGAGACTATATTCAGTTCGGAACTTTAATTTACACCGGAACGGATATATTTTCTCAAAAATAAACTATGTGGTATGTTGAAAACATCTTTTAACCTCAACACGAAGCTTGTGTGACTTAAATCGGTGCATATTTAAGACTGACATTACTTGCAGTGCTATCAAATCAATGTAGCAAACTCTTTACCTCGCGCGCAATTCAAATCGGCAGCAATCCAACGTTCACATTCAGCAACCAATTCGCCTCATGGGAGCAAAATTTCCCATCAATTTCGAGGGTAGCTTCAAAAAAATATTGTGGCGCTCTTTTCGCACGCGAAAATATACGCCATATTGTTATTTACAGCGCAATGGGCAATTTGTAGAGGGAAGACTTGTGTGCTTGTGGTTTTTCGGATATTTGTCGACTGTGTGCGAAGGAATTTATCAGCGCGATAAGTATTCTGAAACCGGTGTTTTATATGTAAAATTAAAGCGAAATAAAATTAAACGTATCATCCTGCAAAAATGTCGAACATTGTTTTGGACAAGGAAACATTTCTGCGCCGCATAAAACGACTGTACGCTGAGTGGAAGGTAAATCTAAAACGCAGACACTTCGCCACTGAAATGTGATCACACAAAAGAAGAAAAACTTTGTTTTCGCGGAGTGATTGCTCTTTTCAAATAAATACACTTTAAACAAACTTGTGAAATGAAAGCTCATAGGAATCCTATCTTTTCAGAATCCAACGATAAAACATGATGATTCGCTGCAAAAGGTGGACTGTATTTTTTCTTGTGTCGGCGTGGACGAGGATGTAGTATATAGCAAATCAACTGCTCTACAGGTTAGGACGAAGCTTATTCAGTCTGCCTCGCGCGAATATCAAATGTACGATTTTGTTTTATTTGCAGTCCTGGCTTCTGGGTTATGAGTTGACCGATACAATATGTGTTCTTGCCGAAAAGGGAGTATACTTTCTGACAAGCAAAAAGAAAATTGAATTTTTGAAACAAATCGAAAATTGCAAGGATGAGGAAATACCACCAATTGTGCTGTTGGTTCGCGATAGAGTAAGTGGAAGGAATCTTAATATGTTTCATATTCTCAGTGAGTGATAACTTATTTTGTATTCCAGAACGATAAGGACAAAGCAAATTTTGCCAAACTCATAAATGCTATGAAAGAATCGAAAAACGGAAAAGTTCTTGGCGTATTTTCCAAAGATGGATTTCCTGGAGAATTTTGTGAATCTTGGAAAGCAGCACTAAAGCAGCAAACATTTGAAAATGTAGACACGGGAGCTGCTGTAGCTTATATTATGTGCCCAAAAGATGAGCCAGAAATCAATATTATTCGGAAGGCCTCATTGGTGTCAGTCGATTTGTTTAACAAGTACTTGAAGGACCAGGTCATGGACATCATTGATTCAGATAAGGTATGCATAGAACTGGTCTCAAGTCTGTCACAAACACAAAACTGCTTATAATGCAAAAGTTAACTTTTACAGTTTTGGGTTGGTTAATGTTTTTGTGACAAGTACGGGAACCGAACTTACATTTATCTAAATACATTTCCGAGTTTCCTGATTGCGCATATGTTACAACGTTGTCAATATGGGTTGGTGGGTAAATGGAATCGAGGTCGCTTGTGCAAACATATAAAAAATGAAGGAAATGTTTTGATTTGTTCATAATTTGAATTTACAAGTTTACTTCCAGTTTTGTAGTCCTTTTTTTTCTGTATTAATCTGAAATGAAAAGTTGACGGCAGATGTTTCAAAATTCCTTGGTTCTCTCTTTTATGAAATAGCAGCGCGAACAATTTCTGCTCCAACAGTCAGCATTCACATGCAAAATTTGAAAACCTACCCTTATAGATACACAGCTTCTGAATTTCAATAAAAAAATAAACTTATAGGCAACTACTCCCAGGTCTGTTTGATTCTTTCTACTCCCTACTTGTTTTACCACAAAAGAATTCAAAATATTGTTCATTTACCTGGAAAAGATGCAGGTCTTCGAACGAGTAACATTATCTTTTTTCATTCTCTATTTTTTCTTAAGTTCTAGCATCGGTCGGTTCCGAATATCAATCGTCTTACATCTTTTACAACTTTTAAAATATATGGTCGAAAATAAGTGAACTCACATGGATATTGGGAGGTTGATAGTGAACTAACAAAGCACTGCCTTATATCAACTGATTGGACAACCTCTATCAAATCCAACCCAAACTACCAAACTTGGAAAATACATCTTTTACTCTTCCCTAGTTGATGCCAAACTATCAAACCATCACCGGCAGCTGCACCTTAGTCGCTTAACAAACACCTGCTGTGCAAAGTAATACTGACAGTAAGCACTTACAGAACGTAGTATTCTGTGTGTTCTGATATGTTTAATAATTTAGATGCCTGGTTATCTTGTCTTTTCTGCTCATCTCCATCTTCTCCATCTTTTACAGAAGTTCTCAATCCTCCTGGTAAACAATAAAGGGAGTTTATTTTTAACAAGGCAAGGACAGGAACTGGTGATAATCACTTGATGTACTCCATGAATGCAAAAGGTCCGCAGAACTACACTCCCAAAACTTCTGGCGACTCGATTTTGATGTTTGTTTGGCTGGCGTTGTCACAATTCGTTTCCTTTTGCCCAAAACTGATCTGAGCGATTATTTTCATCAAAAGTTAAGATTCTTGACCATACAGATTCGAACAATAGAGTGAGGGAGAGGTAAAAAAGCGGGTTCATAGTACATTTTAGGCACCAGTCACTATCCACTTCAACAAATGATAGATGTTGTTGCGATTTACCAGTAATTCACAGATGAAAATTAAATTAAATTAGGCTTTTTGGCTTTAGGATTTGTGGTGTCAATTCTTCTGCTTGTTTCCAGCCTGTTCAAATTATTGGCATTGCTTCTAGGTAATCGAAATAGTGCTCATAGACAGTCGAATTGTAACAACCAGTTTTGCCGATTTCCATGATTTTATCCACGTTTTCAATAATTGCCTTCCTTGGCATGACAACACCTTTGACTTAAAAATTCCGGAATCGGAATCGAAGTAATCCGATTTGATTGCTTGTCTTTAAGAGACACGTTTCTAACATAATGGACAGTATAATATTGCGGTTGTATCGCTGCGCTTTGTATTTTAAATTTCGGAAAATAGATTGAACTTAAAATTGTAATAAACATCGGCGTTCTATCCAGTCGAAGTTGTTAACCTAACAATCATGTAAAACTTTCCTCGATACCAATCGCACGCACCTTATCATCAGCGCATTTTATTGTCTAAATCCCAACAGCAAATCTATTTATTAAAATGTTCTTTGTTTGAATAATTTCAGAAAGTAAAACACTCTAAGCTGGCGGAAGGTGTTGAGGGAGCTCTCACTGATAAAAAATATGTAACAGGTGTAGATACCTCACAGCTGGACATGTGCTATCCACCGATCATTCAGTCTGGAGGAGTGTACTCATTAAAGTTCTCTGCTCTCAGTGACAAGAATTATCTTCATTTCGGAGCAATTGTCTGTTCACTGGGAGCACGCTACAAGTCATATTGCTCAAATATTTCACGAACGCTGCTGGTTAATCCAACTGAAAAAATCCAGGAGCAATATAACTTCCTGGTAAGTGTTCAGGAAGAGATTTTGAAGCACTTGAAACCAGGCGCTAAACTCAACGAAGTATTCGATGCAACAATTGAGTTTGTGAAGAAGGAGAAACCAAAACTAATTGATAATCTCACAAAAACCTTTGGTTTTGCCATGGGTATTGAATTTCGAGAGAACTCGATAATAATTGGTCCAAAATGTCAAGCAATAGTAAAGAAAGGAATGATCTTCAATGTGAATGTTGGCCTTGCGAATCTTACAAACAATGAAGCGTCCGATAAGGAGGGAAAGACTTACGCCCTTTTCATTGGTGACACAGTTCTGGTAACTGATACACCGCCGGCAAACATCATGACACCGTCGAAGAAAAAAATCAAGAATATCGGTATCTTCATAAAGGAGGATGATGACGAAGAGGAAGAAGATGAGAAAAAAGAAGAAGCTCAGGACAATAGCTCACAGATTCTTGGTCGCAGTAAGAGAAACGCAGTTCTTGAGAACA
The DNA here is from genome assembly GCA_944738645.1 of Eristalinus sepulchralis. Lineage (NCBI taxonomy): Eukaryota > Metazoa > Arthropoda > Insecta > Diptera > Syrphidae > Eristalinus > Eristalinus sepulchralis. Next base: position 28,470,587 of record OX122885.1, on the reverse strand, counting down.
AGCTACGAAACGAGCATAGCACAGAGGAGAAGCGGAAGCAACATCAAAAGGAGCTCGCCCAATTGCTGAACGAGAAGGCTAAGGAGCGCTTAGCAAAGCAGGGCGAATCAAAGGAAATCGAAAAAGTGCGAAAAAACACAGTATCATACAAGAGCGTCAGTCAAATGCCACGAGAGCCCGAAGTGAAGGAACTGAAGCTGTATGTGGACAAAAAGTACGAGACCGTAATAATGCCGATTTTCGGGATTCCTGTACCGTTCCACATATCTACGATCAAGAACATTTCACAATCTGTGGAGGGCGAGTACACTTATTTGCGTATTAATTTCTTTCATCCCGGAGCGACAATGGGTCGCAATGAAGGTGGCATGTACCCGCAGCCAGAAGCAACTTTCGTCAAGGAGGTGTAAGTGCAGTTAAATTAGAATTCGATGAATATTCCCCTCATATCCATATTGCTCTCTTTTCAGGACATATCGTAGTGCCAATACGAAAGAACCGGGTGAGATATCGGCGCCGTCCTCAAATCTCAATAATGCCTTCCGTCTCATCAAGGAAGTACAGAAGAGGTTCAAAGCCCGAGAAGCGGAAGAACGTGAGAAAGAGGATCTCGTGAAACAAGACACACTGCTGTTATCGCAAAACAAGGGCAATCCTAAACTCAAGGATCTTTACATTCGGCCGAATATTGTAACCAAGCGAATGACCGGTAGCTTGGAAGCACACACAAACGGCTTTCGTTATGTCTCAGTGCGCGGGGACAAGGTTGACATTCTGTACAACAATATCAAGAGTGCCTTCTTTCAACCATGTGACGGTGAAATGATCATTCTGTTGCATTTCCACTTAAAACATGCCATAATGTTTGGTAAGAAGAAGCATGTTGACGTGCAGTTCTACACTGAAGTGGGTGAGATAACCACGGACTTGGGTAAGCATCAGCACATGCATGATCGCGATGATTTGGCTGCGGAGCAGGCCGAAAGGGAATTGCGGCATAAGCTGAAGACTGCATTCAAAAGCTTCTGCGAAAAAGTGGAGTCAATGACAAAGCAACAAGTTGAGTTTGATACACCATTCCGGGAGTTGGGTTTCCCTGGTGCCCCATTCCGCAGCACAGTCCTTCTGCAACCGACCTCAGGCAGTTTGGTTAATTTAACCGAATGGCCGCCATTTGTCATAACTCTGGAGGACGTAGAGCTGGTGCACTTCGAGCGAGTTCAATTCCACTTGCGTAACTTTGACATGATATTTGTATTTAAGGACTACATTAAGAAGGTTGCCATGGTGAATGCTATTCCCATGAATATGCTGGATCACGTTAAAGAGTGGCTTAAGTAAGTTGCCTCGCGCATATGTTCCGTATAAGTCTTAATTTCACGTACTTCACAGTTCATGCGACATACATTATTCCGAGGGTATTCAGTCATTGAATTGGACCAAAATTATGAAGACCATCATAGACGATCCGGATGGGTTCTTTGAGAGTGGTGGATGGACTTTCTTGGATCCCGAATCCGATGGCGAGGAGAACCAAGAGAGTGCCGAGTCCGAAGAAGACGACGCTTATGAACCCACAGACGTGGACGATGATGATGAGTCCGATGACGATTCCGAATATTCGGACGCATCCGAAGATGACAGTTACGAGAGTGATGGTAGGAAGCGTGCCATGATTATGAAGATAGAAAGCTCATTGTTTTCCTATTTACAGAGGAATTGGGAACAGATGAAGAATCAGGAAAGGACTGGTCTGATTTGGAGCGGGAAGCAGCTGAAGAAGATAGGAACCAGCAGTATCAGCACGACACTGGCAAGGAGAACGGAAAGAGCCGAGATTATAAAAAACATTCTTCGAAAAATTCTTCAAAGCACAGGTTAGTATTTAAAGCGAAGGATTTTTAACGGTCGTTGTCTTTTCCTAACATGTGCTTCACTTGTTTCTCCTTGAATTATATATCCAAGAAGAGAACGTGATATTCCGCAACCAAAAAAGAGCAAATCCACAAAAGACAAACACATGTCATCTCATAGGTTTGTAGAGAATTACCTTTGCTTCCTGTTGTTTCTTTTGATTGGATTTTGCTTTATTTGATTTGATTTCCTTTATCTTCCGTCATAAATAATCTAAACGAAATATTAACATTAAAATTGCATCTAATTTTCAGCAGCCAATCGAAATCGTCGAAAGACAGACATCACGATAGAAGTAAGGACAAACACGACAAAGACAAGAGTCGAGACAAGAACAGGAGCAGTAGTAGTCATCACAACGACAAAAAGCGTTCCCGTGACGACAGCAAGGATCATGGTCACAAATCGAAGAAGTCGAAGCGCTGAATACTCTCCACCCTCAAAAAGCGTCACCCACGTCAGCAGCACATCCTTATCGCGCGAAATATTGATGGAACAATAATTTCTTCAATATGTAAATTCATTTTTACTCTTAATCGAAATTGTCTGCCTTTCTTCTGTTGTTCGTTGTGTTTCTTCCTTTTTACTACTGAATCCATAATATACATGCATACATATTACTTTCTTTATTTTTTGTTTGTTGTGTAAATTAGTTAAATTGTGCCGATCATCAATTTACTCATTTGTTTAGTTGAACATTTTGCAGTAAAATAGGCGAGATACATCGATCAATTCCAATGTTATAAGAAAAGATATTTGAAAGAGAAACAGAATGTGAGATCATAAATATTGAATAAAAACAGAAATGATGGAGAAAGTTTTGTAAGTCCTATTTTTTAATTTGCTTGGTGAATAATTTGCAAAGCTACTGTTACAGCGAATATTTCCAATCTTGAAGTAGTCTGAATATACTTACATTTTGTCCAACGTACATTGATTGCACAGCTGAGGTGATTTTTGATTTCGGGCATGTTTGGAAATGCAGCAGGTTGAGTATCACATATCCGGCAATAAGGTGAATACAAGCTGGTGTCTGGATGCGGACGGCACAAGTTGGTAAAGAATGCAGACGAAAAAGGTTTATGCACTTTGGTTCTGCACGCGGGATGTTTATTTCTTTCCTAACGAATCTTTGGTTTTCGACAAACATGAGATGCTTCAATGGACAAAAGAATTTCGTCCCTTCGACTTAGACAATCTGAAGATGCTGAAACGCCTTAACTAGCTAAAGCTCAACTGTATGTTAACCTTAAGAGAAAGCATATCCAATTAGTGAAATATCAGTGTGGTTCAAATAGGAAAGAATACCGGTGGTGGGAGCAACTAAACATTTTTTTGCCGTTTTGTGTGAAAGTCTGAAATTGTTCTTAAACACCCGTATACGTTCTCATTAATGTAGTTAAAAGACGCGGAAGTCCATAATAGACTATCAAGAAAGGATATCTCATCAAGGAAGTACAGAAGAGGTTTAAAGCCCGAGAAGCGGAAGAACGTGAAAATGAGGATCTCGTGAACAAGACACACTACTATTATCGCAAAACAATGGTAATCCCAAACTCAAGGATCTTTACATTAGGCCGAATATTGTAACCAAGCATTTGACCGGTAGCTTGGAATCACACACAAGTGGCTTTCGTTATGCTTCAGTACGCGGGGACAAGGTTGTACAGAATAACAGTGGCAACAAATTACAAATGCTTGCCAAACACTCATAATGGATTTCGGCAGCTTATACGAATATTTAATTTATACGAGCTTTGTTATGCTGTGCCCATTTTTGAGTGAGGGAGAAGTCTCGCTGCTGAGAGACAATCTTACAAAAATTGTTCAACTGCTAGAAAAAGCGGATAACACTGCCGTAGCTATCGTGGCTGACGATGACACACACAAGTGGAGAAGAACCTTAAAAAACTCGCTGTTTACAACAAGTGACAGTTGGCAAGAGATTGTGCTTGTTGAAAAGGCTGTGATTAAGGTTCAATCCAAACAGCGATTTGTTGTGAATTGACACTCATTTTTATCTCGCAACAAAAGTGGTATATAATACAAATAGAAACCAAAACTGAACTCACCTATTGACTACTAAAACACCTTCAAACTGTTTTGCAAAAGTTATCACTTAAAATTAGAAATCGAGACACTGTTCAGGTTTAAGATTTTATGTTGGTTAGGTTTCACATTCTACAATGTCGAAAATTATTGGTTTCCATTTCCGAAAAGGGCTCTTAACCAACTTTTTGGGGTCATGGGTTAGATGTAAGTGCGTTGATGAGAGAGGACATGAGACTTCTTAGTTCACAGTTGAGGCTCTACCTCTCTCAAATTACTTAGAAAATATTAATTGTCTGTTAAAAAGGACTTTTGGGAGACAGAAACCGAAACTAAGCTCAACCCTCACACTGATTTGCAAAAGTTATCACTTAAAATTAAAAATCGGAACACTCTTTAGATTGTTGCAGGTCCTTTCCGCACTTGAGAGAGCAATAGCACATACAGTACGAGGGTTTGTTTGAAAAACTCTATGCTCTGGTCCCCTGTAGCCTGTAGCACCGCTCAATTTATTTATTAATCAAATATTTTACTTTGTTTGCCTTCTGTCTATCTAGTCAGATAGGGTTAAATCATCAGACTCGACCTTTTGTTCGTACCAGAATTATTATATAGAGACGGGGGCTTACGAGTATTAACAAAGTTGTGGAAGGGTGTGCGTGGGGTTTAGAAAGCAAATAACTCTCTCCCTCTCTTCCTCTATACCTTCGGCCCGTGCTGTGACTTAAATCCGGTCACTTAAGGGTAGTCGTAACCCCTTTAGCGCGCGCCAATTATAAAAAAAAAAAAAAAAAAAAAAACACACAGAGAAAGACTTTAACGACGTCGTTCATAATTGGTATAAAATGTTCACTTCGTTCACTCCCTGGAACACAAAACTGACTTTTGTTGCACTTAGCTACTAATTCAATTCATCAACCAAAGTGATGCAAAGGTCAAAGGATCTGAATCTTCGAAGTTAAGGCGCATGCTGCCTCATTAAAGATCATGACTCTTGCCGAGATAATCAATGAGGACTCAGTACAAATGTTTCGTTACATTTTCATTACTGTTTCTTTAACTATTTAACGAATCATAGAGTTGAAGCATTGTATGACGTCATATCCATTTGAAAAGTTGTTCAAATATCCATTCACCTGATACAAATGTTTGCATATAATAAAATCGTCGCACATAAATCACCTGTCTTAAGTAAAAAAATTTCAATTAAATATCGAAAACTATATTCTATTACATTCAAAATGTGCAAGGACATACATATGTACTAAACTTATTACGAACTACACTTCCTACAGTTACTTCTGCCTGAATATTCCACTCTTCCCACCAACCGTGCAATTATTTGCTTTCTTCACATCGAACATGTTCTTGGTCCTGTTTATTGGGAATCGCATCTTGTTCTTCAGCCATGTGGTGAACGCCCGCTCATTGTCCTGCATTTTCTTCACTTCAGCTTCGGTCGCCTTAAGGCTTTTCTCGGCTACGACTTTGTGTTTGTTTTGCAGTGAATGCTCACGCTTTTGCAATTGCTCTCGACTGAGACCGTACTCAGACATGTAGCCGCTGTACTTGGGCAGCCTTATCCCTTCGGAGTTGCGATATTCGCAGCAGGTTTTGTAGTTCATTTTTATGTTTGCGATTTCCGGCGAACGGCAATTCGCCTTCCTTCGACGGAAAGAGAAATGTCGGCTGAATGGCTTCTTCTTGGTTCCCGAACACTTGTCCTCGCATGCCGGTGGATCTGGCGGCAAGTAGGATGCAACTATTATTGACAGTTTGTCATCATCGTCGTCGGGATCTTCGGGGGGCTCCTCAGTGACATCGGCCACCTCGGCACTTTCATCGTCTTTCAATTCATTCACATCGCTGTCAGTAGATGTACCTCGTGGCTCGTCCCTAGTGGAATTAATTTCCTTTGTATCGCCGTCTAATCTGCGTCCTGTGTCCATATCCATGACCTCTATTTCCTCGCATATCTCTTCAATGTCTTCGTCAGATTCCGTTATTTTGATTTCGATTGCTTCAATCTTCTTCTGAACTTCCATCGCCAACATTTCCGCACACTGTTCGATAGTTTGGTTGCTGGGCACGGATATGTCTTCTGGTTCCTCATCCAGCGTCAGCAATTCGTAACAGCCATCCTCTGCGGACTCCTTCTCGAAACCATTTGCGTTCGCCGCCTCCGTGGAACCAGGTTCATATTCCTCCAAATTCACCCGGAACTGCACTTTCCTCTTCTGCTCCGGAGGGTTTTCACTGGAATCGCCTTCCTCGAAGAGCTCCTTGTTGGCTTCCTTTATCTTATCCACTATGTTGTACTCGTTAACTGGTTTCAGAACTGAAATTGAGTGAGGAATTCAGGATGAAATGCACATCACCGAGACAGCTTCACGTGAAAACACAAACTTACAGTACACTTCGCAGTCTTCGTCTGTATCACAGTCGTGTTCAAGCATTGCTGGGACTCTGTTACTTCCTTTCGCGATTCGCAATCAAAGAAAAAAGTCCTTGGCTATTTTTAGAAGCGAAAATTCAACCCTTAACGCTTCCAAACCGAATGGAATTTATTCCAATGTCTCGCACGACCATGAAATATTAAACGTTTTCCCGATAATAAAGCATCTATTCTGGGTGGCCAAGCCTTAGATACAATGCTTCCTCTCTGTTCTTTGTGCTACATCAGGAGCTGGCGTGTGCGTTCGTATCGAGGTAACTAAACGGATTAAAAACTGTTGGATCGATTGCCGGGCTGGTTGGCTGTGTGGTTGGTGGCGCCTCTTTTGCTGGCGGCTACGCTTTTCGCTCAGGTTAATAGCAAAACGGCACACGGACGGATTGGAACTAACTGAAGCAAGTCAGTTCACGAGTAATCGCGATACTCTTTGAAGGATTCTCCATTCCGCTCAGACAGCAAACGACAACATTTTTGAAATAGCTCGTCGTGGCGTGTTGTGAAGTGTGGAAGGGGGTGCCGGTGACAAGTTTGCTGTTAATCCAACCGATTAAAATTGTACTAACATGCAAATGTAATAAAGACTCGCTTGTTGTTCGGTGGATTAATCCGGTGAGCAATTCGATTACGAATCGATACACATTTGGGGAAATATTTTAGGCGCGCCTACGAGGGGTAACAACAAAATCCAGTGTATAATTCCATTAAGGTTCGGTGACACAATCAACTCTCTTGATGGTTTAGCGTAGCGTTAAACACTCGACGCTTGGAATGAATATCCATTGTCTAGCAAGGTGATTTCTCGAAGACGGAATAATGACTGACTACATCGAAAACCTGAACCGTTGTCACGCTGGAAGGCACCAATTCAATTAGCGGTCTAATTATCTACAAGTGCGCATAATATTGAGATTCAACAGCTAGGGTGGGGCGTCTATTTCGGTTAACACAATATTTGGCTGATACTATTTCGGTTTTTCCTTTCAAATAATTGTCCAATAAGTACTAATGCCGACCCCTGATTGCTAAAAGAAACAAATTCAGGTCCCACATTGGGCGCCATCTGTAAATCCTGGGTTAGATGTTATGTTAAAGTTACCACGAAGCACACTAAGCGAAGGATCAGATAAAAACGAACATATAGTCGAACTTCGAGTAATTAATAGCTCCAAAGAAATCGTTTGACAACAGCACTGAATTAACACGTTATTGTCTACTCGAATGTGAAGTGATTTCTGGGCCACAGTTTCGATAAGTCCTCCTAAGTTTAAGGGGAAAAAATAACAAAAATATACATGGTGGTGATGTTCCCACATCCTAGTTTCTCACAAATATTGTACATTTATTAATATATGAATCCAATCTGCACAACTCTACTATATGGAAAGGTTAGGAAGATGATTCAAATACCGTCAAAAGAGATCTAGATATCAATGAAAAAAAAAACGAACGAACGACAATTCAATCCTATATAAAATGTGTAAGATTATTTACATCTTCTTCTTCTTCTTGTGGTGCAACAGTCCGGGGTGGACCTGGGCCTCAACCAACATGCCTCTCTAGCCAGCACGATCTTTCGAGAGCTCGAAGACTTTTCGGGCAGTGATGTCCATACGTTCTACATGGCATAGCCATCTTAAGCGTTGTATCCGAAGACGCTTGACTAGGCGCATGTCGCTGTATAGCCCATAGAGTGCGTCGTTAAATTTTCTCCTCCAGATGCCATTAACGCAAGCAGGACCAAACGGTGGTGATGTTATTGTTGTAAGAATGCCAAAACTAGACATGGCACTGTATAGCTCGTCTCTATGCACATTGCCATACAATCGACGAATATGTGGTGAGTGTCGATTTGCACTTCTTGGGTCTTTTCCAGGATCGTCGATGGTGGACTTCCTTGGCCTTAAACCACACTGATAAGTACCTATCAGGTTGTTGTAGAACGGTTTCAGGCGTTAACACAATACGGTAGAGAGAATCTTGTATGCGATGTTAAGGAGACTAATGCCTCGATAGTTGGCGCAGTCGAAGGGGTCTCCCTTCTTGTGGACCGGACAGACGACGCTGAGATTCCACTCATCGGGCATGCTTTCCTCCGACCATATCTTACAGATGAGCTGGTGCATGCGCCCAACCAGGCCATCTCCAGCTGCTTTAAACAGTTCTGCGGACAGTCCATCCGCTCCAGCAGCTTTGTTCAACTTCAGTCTCGATATTGCTATTTTGACCTCGTCTAAGTCGGGTGGACGGAATTCTTGCCCATCATCGTCCAAATTGAAAGGAACATTCTGCCTAACAGCGGAATTTGGGCCGTCATCACCGAATTTTTCCAAATTCTCAGAATCGATTGCGACTCTACTACTAGACCTCCGTTTTTGTTCCGACAGACTTCGGCCCGAACCCTATATCCACCGGATAGCCGTTTCACCTTTCGGTAAAACTTTCGAACTTCATTCCTGCTATAACACCTCTCCATCTCTTCGACCGCTTCTCATGCTCTCTCTTCTGCTCTCATTGTCCGATGCAGCGTTGCCTGGTAGGTCTCCTGTTTAGCTGCATATGCCTGCCTGCACTCGTCGTTAAACCATGGGTTCCTTCTGGGTGGCGTGAAACCCAGCACATCAGCGGCAGCTTCTTTGATGGCTTCTTGACAACGTTTTCATTCTATTGTCAGTGCAGGCAGCGTCGAAGTTTGGGAGAGTTTCAGGAAGACTCGGTCCCCAAAGATCTGCTTGAGTTAGTTTTTAGTTTAAAATGTATTTTTTTATTTTGAATTTCATTTGTCTTAAATCTAGATATAAAATACTTAAACTAGTTACAAAAACTTTTATTTTAATTAAAAACTATCTTACTGGCTCCATGCGAGCACTCTAAGTTAATCTATGAGTTTTTATAATTGCCTTTCGGCTGGTGTTTTTTGTTTATGTATGTTCAAGTAAAGGACTAAAGTATGTGATACTTAATACTAAGAAAATGTTCTGTAAAAACTTAGCAATCTAATTAAATTATTTTTATCTTAACCTAACTTATGAAACTGAACCTAACTACACCTAATTTTTTTTTTTTTTTTTTTTTTTTTTTTTTTTTTTTTTTTATGGACTATATATATACTACACTAATTTAATCTTAATCTTAATCTAACTTATATATGTAAGTTGTCCGTAGGGGGACCAATTTCTGCTTCAGCTGACTGCAGCTGGGCCACCAGATGTGGCTCTAGCCACCAATAAAATTGCCTAGCCTTTTCCCGATCTTTAATGTCGCGAATGGGGATGGATGTGCTGAAGCGAAGATCACCCGGCCTTACGCTTCGTACATTGCTCTCGTAGAGCAGACGCTTGTCCACCGTTCGTCTTACTACGTGGTAGAGAAGTGGACATCCCTCCGCATCCTGGACCAAGCCAATGCGGTCCAGATACAAGAACGCTTCCGGTGGAATGAATCCACTTCGGCGTGCGCTCTCATGATATGCATCGTTCGGGTAGTAAGCTCCGAATATCAGCTCGTTTTCTGAAGTCATTCCTCGTGCAACGTGCCTTCGAATCAGCTTAATAATAAAATTATCCAGCCTATTCACGTTTGCTGCGTTGTACAAGATTTCATTAGCATAGAACTTCTTGTACTCAGACTCTGGGGTTCTGTACATCTTGAGACAAGCTCGAAGACATTGCCTTTCGAACACCCTCATCCTTTCCATCTGGGAAGGACTCAAGTTGAACCACACCGGACAACCATACACCATGATTGGCCGTATTAGGGCCGTGTAGCAGATAATCTTCACTCTGGAATCAAGTTGGCTGCTATAAAACAGCCTACTTGCCATAGCGAAGACTTTTCTGGCTTTTGCCAGACCCGTTGCTGCATGGATATTACCATACAGAAACTGGTCCAACATAATGCCCAAATATCGCACTACACTCCTCACAGCTAATGGCTGCCCCTGCGGGTCCAAAATGCCGAACTTACGCCAGTTTTTGCTCGTATCTCTTGAAGCCCTGCACAACGGAGTTCGGAACAGGATGGTTTCACACTTCTGGTAGTTGATCTTCAACTTCCAGTCGTCGCAAAATCGCTGAATTTTCTCGAAGTCGCGCTGCAAGAGGATATTAATGACCTCAATCTTCGGTGCCGTCCTGTACGCTATCAAATCGTCAGCGTACGCGATCAGGTACTGCATGGAGCCAATTAATTCACTGGTGAAAACAGTGAAAAGAATTGGTGAATTCACTGCACCCTGCTGGAGCCCATTTTTAATGTAAAAGACATTAGTAGAAACCTTGTTGCCACTCTTAACAACAAACTTTCTACCTATGACCATATTGTAGATCGTGTAAAGTAGTTCTTTGCTTATACCCAACCTCGTCAACTTGAGGAAGAGGCCTTCTAACCAGACGGTGTCGAATGCCTTTTCCAAGTCAACAAGGCAGGCCCCGGTGCACTGGGTTTTATTTTTATTCCAGTGAATGTCCGAAACCAATTTTGACGCGGCATGTACAGTATCATGCCCCGCCCTAAAACCAAATTGGTTATTCGGTATTATTTTTTTGTCCGCAGTCCACTGCATCAGGACTCTATTGATAATCTTTTCAAAAACCTTGCTTATGCAAGGGAGGAGACTAATCGACCGAAGATTTTTCGGAAGCGAGGAATCTTTGTCCCTTTTGGGGATGGGTTGCACTACCGCCGTCTTCCAATGCTCTGGGTAATGTGCATTACTCAGAGCATTGTTAAACAGGATTGTGTATATCTCTACCGCCTCTTCGGGGAGATGACGCAACACAATATTCGGTATTCCGTCTATTCCGGTGGACTTTTTGTTCCTCAGACTGTTGAAAATGTCTTTGAGATCTACCTTCGAAATGATTATGGCATTAGAGCCATCTTGGGCGACGGCATTAATTGCCTTATTTTCATCATTGAATCTGGTGAAACCATGATTCTCAGAACGCCATTGCTGTATTTCATTTCGAAGGTAGAAATGGTTAAGCAAGGCCCTGTTCTCCAAGTCGTGATTCGGCCTACGAGATTCGTTGACCGTATACACCTCCTGGAAAACCGCTCCTATTGCTTCAACCTTCTCTTGGGCGTCCTCAACAATGAAGAACTCATTGTCCAGCACGGCCCCATCCGGATCGATGCCAACTGAAGTCAGTATGTTTGCGTTGTCGGTTGTTCTGTCAAGTCGAACAGCCTCCAAGTCGTTATGATCCCTCCTTCGGAAGACTCGGTTGATTTGGGGAAACATACCCGGACAGTTCGAACGAACAGCCCGAATCTTGTCTCCCCAATAAGAATTGATAGCAATTCTGTAATTCATCCGAATCAAACTCTGGAGGTTTTTCATCTGCGACTTGAGCGACCTCAGTTCCTGGTCGTCTCTGTCCGTAAATCGTCTGTAAAGTGTCTTGATTCTCGTCAGCAATCTGCTTTTTTGCACGTGCAGTGCGTCGATTGTATCATTCCGATAGATGTCGCCATCTGTGATCGGTGATACTTTAGGAATTGCTTTGTCCATAGTACGTTTTATTGTAGTGTCCATTTGTATGAGGTACCTGTCAACCTCTTCGTTAGTTAGGTTTCTGTTCGAGGGTGGTGTCATGTCATTCGAACGCAGTTCTCTGGATAGGATTCTGGAAAACCGCGGCCAACGAGCCTTACAATAATTGTAAGGATACGCCTCCACAAATTCCTCCAGTTCCACCATTTCGTTCGGGATCCTGATAACAGCGGCAAGCCCACAGTGATCACTGTCGTACTCAACCGTTGTTAAGCAGTTCCTAATTTGTCTGTTTACGTTTCGTATCATTAGTCGTCTGTCAATTAGCATCAGATCAAGATAAGACCCACTTCTAGGAAATTACGGCCTATCGGTTGCAAGCAAATTCAGCTTGAATTCAATAGAGTGCTGCGTCAACCACTCAAGGAGTGAATTCCCCCTGGGATTTGACACAGAATTACCCCATTCCTCATGCTTCGCATTCAAATCTCCGGCGACAACAAAGAAGTTATCCTCTGAGCATAAACGCAGTTTTCGAAAGAGAGATTCGAGCTCTGAAATGAAGTTTGTGGACCGAGGTGCATCTGGTGCATAGACCGCTACCACGTACAACTTCTTTCCACCTTGGAGAGAAATGCACGCAATAGACGCTTCCAGCACACCGAAACTTCGCACCTCACTGCAATACACGATCTTATGGCGAATGCCTTTTTTAATGAAGAGAGCAACCCCACCCCCTTGTGTGGAGTGGGGGCGGTCCCTTCGAATAACGGAGTAATCTTTGTACCTTGATACCGGTTTAGCTTAGTTTCGCTAACCATTAACACATCAGGCTTATGGGACTCCAACAGGTTAAGTAAAACCAACCTTCTCTCGATCCTAACAAGTGAATTTGCATTCACCGCCAGGATCGAAAGGTCTCCAACTGCTGGCGTATCCATTAAAACGGATACGCACCTGACCCAGCGGGTCTTGACGAAAGGACTCGGTCCATTCGCAGAAGATCTTTCTGGAATTGCTCCATTTGGGCCTTCATTGAGGCCATCATGGAGAACAATTCCGCGAAGCCCATATTCGGGGCCTCCACCGGTACTGGTGCCACTTTTGGCACTGTCTGTTGTGCCGGTCGCCTACCATACGCCATCTGGGCGTAAGAAACCACCGGCGTAACAGGTGTGGCTGGAGTTCTTGGCATCGGCCTCGAATCCACCACTTTTTCTTTCCTTTTCATATCCTTCTTCTGGATATTTTTAACAATTGGACATCCCCTGTAGCTAGAAGGATGTCCACTCTCTCCACAATGCACGCATTTTAAGCGCGTCTTGTCCTCCACTTTCCCCTCTCCAAGGGAACAGCGCGCCGACAGATGCATCTCTGCGCATTTGCTGCATCGCGGCTGCCTATTGCAGTTTCCTGCAGCGTGACCAAAAATTTGGCACCTTGCGCAGAGAAGCATCCGTTTTTCACTCCTCAATTTCTCCCAGGAAATCATCTGAGAGTTGAGGACCTTTAATTTCCTCAAACTCTCAAGTTTGCTTCCCGGCGTTACCTGCACGAGGAACAGAGGAAGCAGGCGTTCAGGCGTCATCCTTGATCGAACAGTGGAGAAGCGCCTTACGGCAAGAAACTCCACGTCATCAACGTTCAAATCTTTGAGAGACTCTAGGATGCTCTCCGGCTCAGCCGAAACATCCAACCCCCTCAACAAAACGGTTTGCACCTTTTCCCCCTTCGGCGTAAAAGTGTAAAATTCTACACCAGCTGCCGTCATCTGTTGCTTTACTTTTTTAAAACTATCCACTGATAGGCAGTGAATTGTCTGCTTCTGAAAGCCTTTGTTTTTTATTTTAAAAGAATCCCCTACGGACAACTTACATACCTTGATTGTGTCGTTTGTGTCCATGCCGCTTACATTTATTGGCGGCAGTCTCTTCTTCATCTGCTGGTTTCTGATGATCTGGTGTTGTTGCTGCTGCTGTTGTCGCTGCTGTTGTTGTTGCTGCTGCTGTTGTTGTTGCTGCTTTTGTTGTTGTTGTTGCTGCTGTTGCTGCTGCTGTTGTTGTTGCTGCTGCTGCTGCTGCTGTTGTTGTTGCTGTTTTTGCTGCTGTTGCTGCTTGGGCTTCTGAGTCAGTTGCTGCTTGGGTTGTTGTAGCTGTTGTTGTGGCTCCTTTTCTTTTTGCAACATCTCCTGTTGCCGCTTTTGACTGGCCAGTTTTTTCCTGGCCTCCAGCTTTAGCTGTAGGGCTTTTATGAAAGCTTCCAGCTCTTCCTTTTCTTTAATTTTTTCCGCCAGCTCACGTTCTTCAGCGTCCTGATCGTCGACCCTTGAAGAGGCAAGGTTGGCGAAACTATTTCCTTTACCACTATACGATGTCTCATCGTTATAGTGGTTAATTTCTGAATCGTCACTCATTTTCATACGCCTCTTTACCAAATTTGTCTGAGGCTTCAACATTTTCCTTTTCATTAAAATTTCAAAGTTTGCTTTCCTTGAAATTTCTTCACCCTTAATTGTCTGACTATCCTCGTCCATGACGAGAACACTCAAATTCACACACTTTTTGTCGTTTTGCTTCCTTTTTCCTGGAATTCCGAACGAAAAATTTTGTTCGCGGTCCCTTTTTCCGGGAAACGCCGATTTTAAATTTTTGTGTTCGCGATATTTTTTTCTCAGAATTTTAAATATTTTTCACGGCCTACTCCGCACAGATCTGCTTGAGTCCGTCTTCGGAAGTGGTGTCATGCATTCTGTGTTTCCCGACGACGCCAGCAAAGATGTCCTCTATTCCCAGTTGGGCGTTGATCCATCTCCTCTGTCAAGTCGTGAGCGCAAATCAGGTTAATGTTCCCGAATTTAGCCTTATCTGATCGTAGCTTATGAATTTTTTGCCTAAGTCTGCCTCGAACAACAAATCCGCATCGGGATTTATTCGTTGCCTTTTGTTCGTCTGGCCATGCCCATTTGGCAGCTCCTGAAAGTGATGCTGAATCACGACTACAATTCCCTGTTAGTCAGTAACAAGATTACCCTTAGAATTTCGATGAGCTTGGATACCTTTCTTGTAACCTCCTGCCAAGGATTTGGATCTAAGGCTCATATTTTGTGTTTGTCGATAAACTCTCTTGAGCCATTGTTGTATTTAAAACTGAGTTTATATTGGAGAGTCCTTAAAATAATAAATTCGCTCTGTATGAGAGTCTGTGCTAGAATCTAATCCCACAAAATTTAAACGGTATTCATGCAATATTTCAAATTTATATGATATGATTTCTTCCATTGGTTTTATTGACGAGACCAAGGTATAAAGGCTTGTAAAGATCATATCTACGCTGCCGATACGCCCTTTTACAAATTATTTACAGCATCCGCAAGTGTAATTCGTGGTGTTAGCAACGAAATTAGGCCGCTTTTCATTTGATCGCAAAATAATCACACTTCTTTGATTACCACTAAAACTAAAGCTCACGAAATTATTACATTGTATTGTAAGATTAATACCATTTAGATCGAAAATGTCCGTCTTTTCTGGAACGATTATTTCTTTTTGCCAATTCGAGTTAAACTGTAACTATCAGTCAGTTAAGTCACTCGTTTTTTTAATACCAGTTAGATCGAAAATGTCCGTCTTTTCTGGAACGATTATTTCTTTTTGCCAATTCGAGTTAAACTGTAACTATCAGTCAGTTAAGTCACTCGTTTCTCCTCTGATTCTATGTTTTTGAAATGTTTGTAATAAGAATTCTGATTGTGCTCAAAAACAAACTTTGCTTTTAACAATTGCGTAAGATGGGTTTTTAAGTAAGATAAAAAAAAAAGAACAGAGAAAAAGCTTACTGATTGCTGACACTTACTTCAACCCAAATGTGGAGGTTTACTACTCAACACACTAAGCAAGAGGCAACAAAGGGTATTGCATACTTTGCGGGTTAGGCGGGAAAGGCGCCAAAGTGTTATTATTGCAAGGTGCAGTAAAGGGCGTTCCATTTCAAGTTCCATATAGTCACTCGAAATGGGCAGAATGTCTCGCATCGAACCCAAGCCGTCCCCCTTCACGTGGTAACCGCAACCGGTGCTGGATTAGCTGAATTTCGCTTATCAGTGGTTGGGTGTGTCGTTGTTATTGTAGTTTGTATATACATACAACTAAATTTTGGACGTTAGCAAGGATAATTGAGTTTCAATATGGGCTCTGTTGTGATGCCAAAATGGCTTACTCTTTGGGTTCAATGTTGTCCATGCTCTCCATATGAATATGCAATCACATGATTCATTGTAAAGACCTTAAAGTTCTTTGAGGAGTCTTCTCCTCTATTTGTTATCAAGGTAAAGTTGTCCAAAATATCGCAAGAAGAAATGTTCTCTCTTCTCTCTTGGTCTTCCTGATGGTAATTTTTCAGTTGTTTCATATTCATATTTGTAATTTTACTTTTAAATTTAGATTTTTTTGTTTAAGACCAACATTTCTTTTTGTTCCTGCCTTTCGAACATGTCCACCGAGTCATTTTTTTTATAATTGGCGCGTGCTAAAGGGATTTTTTGGTACCCTTCAATGACCCGAATTAATTCCCGGCAAGGGCCGAAGGTATAGAGGAAGAGAGGAGAAAGAGGTACCAGTGTACACTAGTTTTAAATGCTTGTGGATTGTTGGCTGGAAGGAGCATTCCATATTCGTGTGGTGCAGCTGAAGAACGAGTCTCGAAACGTAATGACGTCCCAATGCGGGCTTTAGGGTGAACGTACGGGCATTCTCAGCGAGGCGAGTATTGCGGGTTAATTTTTGAAGGGGAGGAATGCAAATGGCTAACTCATTAGAGCATTTTTTGTTAAAATAGCGATAAGAAAAGTAATTAAGACGCAACATATCGTGGATGTTCGATTGACTTCACAGAATTATTAAATATTACCAATAAGTCGCTCGCTGTTAAAGTCTATCTAGTACGTGAAGGGAGGTCTTAGGAGCTCCAGACCAGATACAAGCGTTATACTCAAGTATAACGGGCGTATGTAAGCCTTATATATTCTTGCCACATCAAAAGGGGTGAAATATTTATTGCATCGCTTTAAGAAACCAAGACATTTCGCTGCATTTTTGGCGATCTCGAATATTTGTTCGTTCCACCTAAGTGTTGATACACATACTGTAGGTTTCAGCAACGCTAGAGACAATCATGGACAATGGCTGATTATTTTGGGATTGCTAGAGTGACAGTAGACGGCACTGGGTCTTAGAAGCATAAAATTTCACTCTATTCTTTTTACTCCAATCAATTATGCTGTCAAGACCGGAATTTGAATTTGAATGAGTTTTACATGCGCATAGTTGCAATTCATCCTTTGAAACCCTAAAAAGCACTTGGCCTGACTTTAAATCAGAACTGAAATCGAACTGTAAAACTGAGTATTTGAATATTGTTTTCATTGGTAAAGTAACAATGATTAATATTACAAATGTAAAATTATTTTTGCCCGGCAGTTGAATTTAATTTTGAATATATTTGATAGATTAAAAGAATTTAAAAAAATAAGCAAATAATAATAACGTGTAAATGGTGTTGCTTTTTTCTAAATTTGTATTAAGTGTGAATGAAGCCTTTTAGTTAAGGTTCTAAACTATGTATTAGTGCAAATAGTGTTTTGATAGGGTTATGACAATCACATTTCCTCGATAACTGTACGAAAATTGTTATTTTATTTACTATACTTTTTATAACCCCAATTTCGTGCACAAATGCGTACGTTAACGACTTCACTCCTTTCAATACCAACCATCAACATGCATATACTTATGCGCACAAAATCGATTGATCCTTGGTACAGGATCCTACGCTTTTCAATAAAACAACAACACTCAATTGAATTTAGCATTTTATTTGATGTTTTTTTTGCCGGCATTCACTTTTATGTTTAATTATTTTACTTTGTCATTGGTTGCTTATTATCATTTTTTTTAATATTTTTTTATTAATTTCTTAGCTCTACATGAAAACTACATAAGACACAAATGAAAGTGCATAAAAGGATTCTGAATGTAAATTTGTTTAGGCAAACTATTACGCTTTATATGACTTTCAAAAGCTACAGAATAATTTGGCACTTCAAAATTTTGCTTTACTTTTCGCAATTTCATGCAGGCAATTCGGAATTCAATTCTTTTTTAAGGTACATACAGTGTGTCAGGTAAGTCAGATGTAGTCACAAAAGTTGGGCCTAAAAATATGAATATTATTATTTGAATTTCTAGGTTTGGAAAGTGAAACAGCAGTCAAGACTTGTTGAATAACTTGGTGTGCGAATTTAAGGCTATAAAGAAATTAACAAAAGTACATGATAGAAACCATTGACTCATATGTATCTCATATGGCCTCAAGGAGAAACAACCAAATAAAAACTTTTCGGTACATCCCAAAAATATTGCTTGAAATGCCAGTTAGGTGAGTTTTATTGTCCATTAGACGGATTTCTTATCTTAAAGCCCGCATATATGAGATGTGCTAAATTGGTTTCCCCTGAAATTAGGATGGCAAAAAACTTCTCATAATAATGCTAGTTCCTAATGTTATAGCCAAACATATTTAATTTAACAGATCTTACTTAGAAGATAAATTTGTTCATTCTGCTGTTTTTTTCAAAGCCTTTTAATTTCAACTTTTTTTGTAGGTATGGAAATTGTACTCTACAGTTGTTCAAAATAATCAACAATCTTCTTTCTATGTGGCAAGTTTAAGGATGTTTACTAAGTTAGTTATTTTTCGAATCCGGGACTGAGCACATTGTATTTTTTACGGAACCATCTCTTTAGAGTTGCCAACAAAACGCAAAGAGTACCAATTGTCCATGGAAAACTTATCGAATCTCGTCGTTTGGAATTGGCAAAAAACTGTAGGTCCCCCTACTCGTTAGAAAGGCATAGCACAAACAAAACGAGTAGTTGCTGAAGAAACTAGGCCCTGGTCCCTTGAGGATTACAGTACAACTTAGTTTTTTTATTTATTTCAAGACATTCAATGAATCGCTAAATTTGCTAAATGGCGTAAGAAACCCGATGGAAAAAATGCAATCATAGAACTCTTTCGCAAACTCGTCAATAAATTTTTGGAAGAGTTTTGAACTTGAAAACAATCAAAGTATCAAATCACCCTTATTACGAGTGGCGTAGATCGACTCCTGTATGTCATTGAGTCTTTAAGTAAAATTTACAACTGACTGATTTATTTATTTCATTTGTTCACTTGGGAACAAAAGCAAATCGTCGTAAATATTGAAAATAATTTTGTGAAAAATATGGAAGTAGTTTAGTATTTATGTTTTTGAGTAATGTAGATGAAGAAGAAACGGGGAAAAATTAGCTTATGCGAATACGCAGAACTATTAGATCCAAGTCCAACTCATTGGATTTGCCAGATGTTAAGTACGTTCTTCTCAAAAAGCATTTCCAATTAAATAATTCGACTTTTGTGCATGTTCTCAAGGAAGGAAAGGCTTCCTGAAACTTGAATCTGCTTATTGTTTGTTACTCTTAAGGTAAATATTACATAAATAAAATCAAAATGTACCATTTAATTTAACAAAATTTAACATTTACATATAATAGGTTTTAAGTCCCTGGCGTGAACAAATTTCCTACCGACAAAAATAGGTATTCATGTGCGCGTTTGCTACACTAAAACGACAGCCAGAATACCGATAAAATTACGTTCTACAAACATAGACGCCATCTTTCGTAAAACGACTGCCGTAACGCGTACTAGAATTCCGTTTTCGTTCAGTCTTTTATTGACAAGGCGTTCAGCGCCAGCCGTAATAAGGGTGATATATACAACATTACATCTTCTTTTGATCTAAGTTGTCCTTACGATGATTTAACGGTGTTTTAGTCTACAGATAGAGATAGAGAAAATCAGATGTTTTTTTATGTTCGAAATAGTCGTATATTTTCGGGATCATGAGAGAGAAGTTATACATAAAAGGGCTGTTAAAAAATTCTTCATTTAGTTGGGAAAATAACAATAATGTTTGGAACCAGAAATGTTAACTTTAACGACTTCTCCGCATCATGTAAAAAAAACCTTTTGAATATCATTTGAATGTGCCCCTCGAAGGTACTACATAGACTGTACTGACTTACTGTGAAAAGCACTGCTTCTCCTTAATATAAAAGCATTCTAAGTAAAATATGATCAAAATTTAATGTTTTTCTTTCTATTTTTCTAAAACAATTATTTTAAACAAATTTTGGTATAAAAATTGTCATTCTTTCTGGGAGGGAATAGTGATACACTTATGTCATAATAAAATTATTTATTTCCTTAATTTATATTAATTATGAATTAAGCATTTAAATTTGTTTTGGTATTTGTTTAAGTGATGTCTCATTAACACTATTTATTATTGCACAGTTTGAGCAATGCTGTTGGTTTTCAGTTATTTGATTGAAACATTTGTTGTATCCTAAAATTTGTTGGTGTTTGTTTGTGTAGTGTTTTTATAGAGAAACTGTGAAAACTAGTGCAGATGATTTTTTAAAATAAGTTTAACTATCATTTCCATATGTACTCCCATAGTTTTCTAAATTCACATTTTACTTTTGCTGATTGATTTCATTTAAATAAATAAATAACAAATAAAGTAAGAAAAACCGGATGGGCACTTATGACGAATGGGACGGAGGTTATTTTTGATTCATACGTCGAGTTTTGATAAAACGTTCAAATTAATGACATATGAACAAATTCAGCTAATCACATTTTCTTTATCAAAACCACCACGAGATTCTTTATCGGTTTGGGTTGTATTGAAATTCTTAGGAAACCTATTAAATAGGTTGTGGTTTATGTGAGTGCATTGAGTTCGGACACAGCAAAGTGTTTGGTTCCATTTTAACAGAAAAATACAAATAAAATACAATTTGGACGAATTAAAGTGAAATAAAAATGTCATTCAAATATTGTATTTTAATCTGATAACCACGAGCGGTATGAGTGATAAGTCAAATATGGGATATCCCGTGGTATTAGCAAGCATTGGTTCACTGAAATTAAAACTACAGAAACTGAATGATTTTTAGCTTGGACGTTTATCTTTTTTAGAAAACACGGCACTTTTTTATCCTGATTTATTTACTTTTTGTTTAAGTTATAATAACTTTTTGGTTAAGCTGCCGGTGTATTTTGTAGATTTTCGGTCAAGTTTTGCATCACCTGAATTTCTGTTTGGTCAGTTTCGAAACTCTTAGTTTTGATAATCCATTCTTTGCGAGTTTAAACTGCCAAAATGGAAATTAGTGTTTTGAAACACAGAATTATAACAGTAAATTCAAACTTTATGCATTATGCATTTAACCCTGCAATAATTTTATCTCCGAATAATTTCACTTATAGTGACCGCAGTGCACTTATAAGAAATTTAATTTTATGAAGCATAAGAGATGAACAAATTTTTATTTCTTCAAACAAAGACAGGGCCTTGCGCTCAGTCATTGACACTTAGTTCGTCTATTTCTGCTTCTCACTCAAAATCTTGACAGAAAGTAAGTATCCTACATCCGCGGAAAGAAATGAGTCTCTTTACACTTGGACAACGTTGGGAAATATTGAAAACGGTATTTCCAAAGTGTGACCCAAACAGTGAGTTTTTTTAAGACTAAGTTTTGTCCGAAATCCGAAACATCCACCGCTATACAAAATTTTGTGCAAAACGTTTGTGAGGCTGGTATGCTTATGGCCAACACTTTTGATCTCAGTCGTCCTACGGAGCACCCAGATGAGAATGTGGCTGCTATTTCCGAAGTGTGAGACTAAACTCACGCATTTCAAATTTCGTATTTCAATCAATCACAACAGTTTAACATTTCACGTACGCTAGCTGAGGAGATATGTTCACAAAGATCTCGAATTATTGCAATAGTATAAAAGGTCAGCTAAAACTAAGCAATTAAACGCGCGGATCAAGCAAAATTAGCAGCTCGGTAAACTCGAACGTTATT
The DNA here is from genome assembly GCA_944738645.1 of Eristalinus sepulchralis. Taxonomy (NCBI): domain Eukaryota; kingdom Metazoa; phylum Arthropoda; class Insecta; order Diptera; family Syrphidae; genus Eristalinus; species Eristalinus sepulchralis. The sequence goes on along the minus strand of OX122885.1, from coordinate 28,448,692 downwards.
GTCTAGGAGCCAATGCATCCACAGAGTGGGACAGTTTTGATGCGGATTAAGGAGTCTGCGGTCATTGGCCCATTATTCTTCGAAAATGAGGCTGGGAAGAACGTTTCGGTCAATGGAGGATATTAAAGGGTCATGTTTATCTGCTTTCTATAGATTCTCAAAATGTTGTACTCTTTCTACTTCGTTTTATGGAGAATCGTGAAAGACCGATGTTAGCAACAACGATAAAAGCATATAACGCCAATACTACCCAAGTGATCTATGAGCTACAGCAAAATTGGGGTGACAGAATGCGCAACTGCGGATTACTTCTGCATTATAAAAATAAACTTGTATTTGACCCACCCTGTACATATTATATATCCATAATTCTCCACTACTGCATATTAAACTTTTTGCAAAACCGCACAAAAATGTGTGAATTTTAGTACTTATTTATATAGTTGTTTCTGTTGTTGGGATAAACAACATTCACGCTAATTTTTTTCCTTGCCAAAAAAAAAAAATTAAATTAAATAAAAATTTACTCGTTTGTGGTGTAAAAATTCGTTTGCTTTAATTTTAATGTTGTTGCATTTTTGTTTTCTTTTCTTTTTTCAAAATCAATCAGCAATTCCAATTCCAATCTTACAACAAGAACTAAAACGAAAACAAAATTACTTTGTTAACTTTTACTTAAACTACCCTCGCAATCAATTCGTATTGTTTACAACCATGTCTCGTCTTCAACATCGCCTTACAGTACATACATATGTAGACTAATTATTAATAACTTCAAATTAAACTCAAACTGTATTTTTTTCGCTTTTCAACCAGCATTTTCCCGAACATTGCTTCGTACATGATGACACATTTGTTAAATTATAAAATATATACATAAAATAATTTACACGCTAAAGAAATACATTTTATTTTCATTAACTCTTGGTATTTATCTCATAAATAGAGAGTTGCCTTCTTTTACATAACCAGAACCAGTCTAGCCAGAGCAGATCGGTTTGTGGATCTTAAAACACAAAAAAAAAATATTCATCCAATTACCTAGTCTTTTTTTAAAACCTGCTTTAAGTAATAAGTTTTAGTCTTTTCAGTAAACTTAAATAATTTCATGACTATTTAACTTAATTTTTCGAGGTTAAGTTAAGTTTTAAAACAATGCAATAATTTAAAGTACAAAAGAATACATCCGACGGAACAGTGTTTTTAATTTTGCTTTGCAGCCGTAGTTTGTAGAGTTTTTTTTGTTTGCAATCACTGCGGCTTATCTAGTGTATCTAGCTCATTTCGAAAATGTTTTATAGAAAATATATATATAAAACAAATGAAACGTATGATTCAACAGCAACTTTTTAATCGGACTCAACGCATCCCATAGAAGTTGCCATAAGCGGAGAGAATGTGTGTGCTAGCTTTTATGTAAACAACGGTAGGTGATAGAAGTCGAACCCTCGGTATCCTTTTGCTGCTAACCAAATGTAAACGACGTGATACGCTCCTGGGATGAAGCAGATGAGACCAGCCACAAAGAACACTACTCCCTGTGAGGTTTTCGTTGAGTCTGCTACGGCAAAGGTTCCCATCACGAAGAGTCCTGTGCCAACCAAGAGCAGGGTTACAGCTGCGAGTACTGTTCGCCAGTTTTCACGTACTTTTGGATGCCGCCAGCAATATGTGTTCGTTTCGTCTGTAGGTAGATTGCCGTATTCCTGAATAAGTGAATCACTATCACGGGATGTTGTGTCGTCAGTGTATTTATAATTTCTGAAATGAATAAAAATAAAAAAAATTAGAAATGATTATTACTGTGGCAGACAGGAAATTGAATTTTAATAAAAAGAGCTTTATTGGGTATATCGTAACGTGGCACAGATCTGTTTTTATCTGATTTTACAGATTTATTCTTAGTGTTGCTATGCTATACTTGATATTAATTTAAAATTCTAGTGGAAGCATAAGGGATGGTTTGAACGGAACTCAATTTGTTGTACTCGGTATTTGTAAACGAAGGTTGCCTTTTATATTTCGGGATCGGGCAATCCTAGTGTTGCAATCTGGCAACTGTCAGCTATATCGTAAAGTTTGACATTTTTGAGTTTATAGGAGCGCTATTTGTGTTATTTACAGTAACTTAAAAAATTCATCTCGCCCAAAAAATTGAATTAAATCGTGAAAATTGTCGTGCGATTATTTTGTACCACTTTCAAAGTGGATTAACTCAACAACAGTGCATCGATGAACTTAATTCAATTTCTGGCGATGAAGCTCCATCAAGGACCAGTGTTTATCGATGGTATGATGAATTCAACCGAGGTCGTAGTTCACTCCAAGACGAATTTCGTGAAGGTCGTCCAAAATCAATTGTTGTTCTGGAAACCATTGATGCTGTGCGCCAACTGAAATTGCAAGATCGTCATGTGACCTATCGTGAGATTGAGACAACCTTAGGCATTAGTGGGACCAGCATACATTCAATACTGCATGAACATTTGACCGTCAAAAAAATTTGTTCGCGTTGGATCCCACACAATTTGTCAATCGCTCAAAAAAAAGGTCGAAAAGAATGCTCCAAAAATACGATCGCGGTGCTTCGATACACGTATATGACATCGTGACAGGCGCATCGTGGATTTACGCGTATGAGCCTGAAAGTTAACAGCAGTCGACTGTATGGGTGTTTCAAAATGAGCCAAATCCAACAAAAGTTGCTCGCGCACGAAGCACTTCCAAGCAAATGGTCGCCTGTTTTTTTTTCGGAAAAACTGGATATGTCGCAACCGTACCACTAGAACAACGCAGAACAGTCAATTCTGAGTGGTACACAACCATTTGTTTGCCAGTTTTCTTCCAAGAAATCAGGAAAACCAACCGCCGAAGACGGATCACTCTTCACCAAGACAATGCGAGCTCTCACACATCGGCTCAAAATACTGCATTTTTGAGCACTTAAAACATCGATTTGATGAATCATCCGCCATATAGTAATGACTTGGAACCGAATGACTACTTTTTATTCCCGTACGTAAAAAAAACGGGAGAGGTTAACGTTTTTCGACACCTGAAGAAGCGGTTGATGCGCTCAGAATGCATGTTTTGGAGATACCTCAATCAGAGTGGCAAAAGTGCTTCGACAATTGGTTCAAACGCATGCAAAAGTGTATAGATCTTAATGGGGAATATTTTGAAAAACAATAAAGCTATTTTCGATGATTAATATTTGTTTTTGTTCTCTAATCCCGAAATATAAAATGCAACCGTCGTACTATCGGTTGTTCCAATAAGAATTACCGAATCGTAGGCTAAAAACCAGTCCGAGATCTCTACAAATATGGTTAACTCTTATTCATGTACATTAAAAAAATTCAATTTTTACGCAAAAGAGAATTCTCGCAAAGTCATAAATTCTCCAGTACTGCTAGCGTACGAATATACAATATAAAGATTAACCATTTTTTGGCAGTCTTTAAAAACTGTGAGGCCGTGCGTTTATTGTTTCGTTCCTCCCATTTTTTTGTTCATCCCAATTTTTTTGTTCAAGTGTCATCTGTCAAATTGTTATTAATTCTGTCTGTTTTGCCAAATAATCATAGTCAGATATATCATACTGTGAAATATGCAACTATATAGTTGGAGACCGGACAATTAGGTCCAAGGAGTGCGTGAAGTACCTAGGAGTTATCTTGGACAACAGGTTCTCCTTCAGGGAACACGTACAGTATACCAGTAACAAGGCATTACTAGAGAAGAAGTATTCTCTCGAATCCTTTCAAATATTGTCGGACCCGGGTATGCACGCAGACTCTTACTTTCACGATTAGTCAGTTCAGTTCTCCTGTATGGAGCTCCGATTTGGACAAGAGCACTCATTTCAAGGCGACTGAAACGGATGATAACGTCAGCGTACAGACTCTGCTCAATACGACCTATCAGTGTTTTCAGGACCATTTCTGATAAGGTGGCGTTCGTCATATCAAGTATGCTACCCATAGACATACCAAAGAACCGCGGGCAGACACCAAGCCAAAATAATAAAAGGAGATCTGCACAGGTTTGGCCACGAAAACTCGCCGCTGTGCCCCACAATGCTCAATCTCGGAGTAGGATGCAGACACGCAGTTTTTCACTGCAGCCGCTTTGCGCAGAAGAGGCATTTGGTAAGCCTACCAACCGTCGATAATCATATTGTGTATCATATTGTATAGAACTTGAAGGGGAAAAAACGTTTTTGCACAACACCGCCTTCAATTCTAGAAAATGTAAAAATGAGAAGACATAGTAGGAACTTACAACTCGTATAGAAAAAAACATATTTTTTAAACCATACTGTAGGCTTATGAATACGAATCTTTGGGAGAACACAATAATGGAATTTCTACCTTGAGAAGGCGCCCCAAGGGGAGTAGGGTCCTAAACTAATTTAGTATGTGCAAGTAGAGGCTGATGGTAAAGTATCGTAGCGACAAAACAAAAAGCAGTTGTTTAGAGTAGAAGTCGGGAGTCTTGTCCGATATATGCTTAAGTGACTAACATAATAATAATAATTGAGCGGCAGTACAGCGCACAAGGGACCAGGGCCTAGCTTCTGCAATAACTACTCGAGTTGTGCATGCTACTGTTCTCTCACGAGTAGAAGGGACCTACAGTTTTTTGCTGACTCCAAACGGCGAAATTTGAGAAGCTTTTCATAGACAATTCATATTCTTTGTGAAATATGCGAGGTGTGCCGTGCGGGAATCGAACCTAGACCTTCTGTTTTTGGGTCGACGCGCTTACCCACTACGCCACTACGACCACTAACATACAACCGCGAATAAGTTGCAAAGTTACAGAGAGTTTCCTGTGTCGGCATAACAGGTTACATGCGAATTGGTCCCATCAAACCTCTTGCAAATTCATGGCATTGAGATCTACGCCAGACATCACTTATCTAAGGATTTTAACAGCTCTAGAATATTAATCCTTTCAGACAATGTGTACAGAACTGTAGATCCCAGAACCTTAAAGTGTTATAATTCCTAAATAAAACACAATAAAGTGAAACTTGGTTGGGATTGCAGGCAATAAGCCTGCAGAATAACTTGCCGGGGCTGGTTTCGAAGCTGCCTTCGTAGGTTCTGAGCCTTACTGTAGTGTCAACTGGGCCACGGCTTAGACAACTGGACAAATGGAACGAGTCTAAGGCAATCCAAACGGTTAATGGGGCTTGGGAACCTATTTAGAAGGAAAGTTTATGGACTTTCTTAACGTGAAAAGATAAAAAATTTCGTTTATTTTTCAAAGATTAGAAATCGTCCAAGCGCACTTTATGTAAATGCCCGCCACTTCAATGGGAATCATACTTTTCAAAGGGAATTACAAACTTGGGAGGAGGATTTTAAGAACTTCACAATAAAGTAGATCCAACCTTAAGTACAATAAATTTAAGCAAGATGTCGTCGAGGTGTCGTTGCCACAAAGACTGAGCGGAACAGATCACAGGGATTTAGTTTCTTTAGCAACCACCCGTGTTGTGCCATCTACTGTTCTCCCACGAGTGGAGGGGACCTATACTTTTCTGCTAATTCCAAACGGAGAGATTTATTCAATTTTCCACTGACAATTAGTACTTTTTGAGGTGGTGCCGTGAAAAATTTGCGATTCAGTCTGGGTGTCGAACCGACGACGAGTTATCCACTACGCCACGGCCACCACAAATTTTCACTTGTCAATTTTTATCTGACGATTGGCGTCGCTTTTGCTACTTATCACGTTTTTCCCCCACAACTCTGCACACGTGTCAATTCAAAAAATTGACATAAAAACGTATCACAACTTGACAAGTGAAAATCGAATGAAAATATTTTTATACCCCATCAATCTTTGCAACACTATCAGCTGGACATACCATAGCATGTATCTTCCTTATCACATCTACTGTGATGGAAAAGCATAAAAAAATCAAATGCTTTCCGAAATGTTTTCACTAGGATTTAATTACTCACAGACAACTGGTTTCCTAGCCGAAAATAAACCATAACCTCGAAAAATTCGTCGTTGTCGTAAAGAAATTCACCCTTATTCGATCGCATGTGTCCAAAAATCAATGAAATATGCCATAGCTGAGGGTGAAAGGCACAGCACATTCCTCTAACAATGCCTAGGCTGTTCTAATGGCCTACACCTTCTCCATAATCGGATTACTATTATGCATGAAACGGACGAGTGTGACAGTGTTGTTTGCGTCATGAATTCGTGAAGACCTTTGAGCCCTTCTGCTGTTCACAGGGTATCCATCAAGTCATCGAATTCATCGATTGAAGCTTGCAGCGTAATGCAATTAGCGAATGCTATTGATATAAGTTGATTGAATGCTTTAATTAATTGGAGAGGGATGATAAATTGTCACTCTTTTTGATTGTCCTTAGTGACTAAATGATTTCCCTATAGAAAGGAGCGATGGAAAGGAGCACTAATCCCTAATTTAAAGTGGTCACATGTTTTGCACAGAAGGAAATTCGTAAAGCAAAGTTGTACTTTGCAGTTCAAACCCCAATTTTGAAGTGAATGTGTTTCTACTTTTCACTTACAAGCAACCTATTGCATGCACGCCCGAAAAAGGCGGGACAATGATTATGGTAGAATATTTGCATTAAATTGTGATACCTTATGATATAGCAGTTTTTTATTAAAAGCGGGAGAGCTATCACAGACTCAGTAATAAATGTACATACAGTAACAAATTTTATGAAATCACCTCTAAGTAGGTTGCCAAACAGATGTGGGGTAGACGTCAACCCGTCTAAGACGCAGCTTGTGAACTTTTCGAGGAAATAAAAGATGATCCACATAAATGAAATTGAAATTCAAGTAGCTAAGTACCTGGTTATCTTTTGGACTACAGTTTTGGCTGGAAAAAATTGACACGCATTATTAAGCTGCAGTTGTTCTACATGCCTGCAAAAAAGGGCATTTACCCTCAAATGAGATTTATAGCCAAGACTAAGCTACTCTAATCTACCAATCTATTTATAGCGGAAGTCAGACCAATATTAATGTATACCATTGTTTTCTGGTGGCAGGCACTAAATAACAAAGAAAATCTTCTGAGTGTAAGTAAAGTGAAGAAATCGGCGGGGGCTCTTTGTTCCACACCTTCGCCTGCACTGGACGAGTTGTTACTTCCGTTACCTATCGATATCTACGGAAAGATGATATCCAACCAGGCGGTTTTAAGGTGGCTTTAAGGTTAAGGAAGGGCAATTTGGACATATGAAAATTTCCCAAAAAGCAAAGCTACCAAGGTGAACTGAATGCGACAACCCTTGTGAAAACTTTGACATACGAGAGGCGTTCAATATATTCTCGGTATCGGGGTGAAGCTGTGGTTGTATTTATAAATTGACATATTTATCAAGTAATACTATTATTTTAGTGCATTCATGTAAAATTTCATATAAATGTGATTATTAATTCGCGTTTTAAATCTAGTTAAACAGAATCATAATGGCAACTGTAACGATGATAGTGAAAATTGAGCATTGCGCTGTGATTAAATTTCTCACTAAGCAAGGAAAAAGTCAAAAAACTATTCATGAAGAGATGGTGGCTGTTTACCAGGGTTCCGCACCTTCATTATCAACTGTGCAAAAGTGGTTAAGTGAGAGAGCATTGAAGACGACCCCCGCTCCGGCTACTGCTTGTACGGGAGAAAGCATCAACGAAGTCGAAAAACTTGTTCTTGAGGATGCCCGAATAAAGGTGAAAATGCTGGCAGAGATCACCAAGCTTTCAATTGGTACCATTCACACCGTTCTTCATGACTATCTTAACCTTTCAAAGGTCGGGGCAAGGTGGGTGCTACGAATGCTCACAGCGCCTCAGAAAAAAGTGAGAATCGCATGCTGTAGAGAGCTTTTGGAGATGTGTAGTGAGAACGCGGTGTTATGGATCGAATTGTTACTGGGGACGAAACATAGGTCCACCACTATGACTCTGAAAGCAAACAAGAGTCCATGCAGTGGCATAAAAAAGGAACAGACCCCCCGAAGAAGTTCAAAGTCACTCAGTCTGCCGGGAAGCTCATGGCCACAGTTTTCTGGGACTCAAAGGGAATCTTCCTCATTGAGTACAAAAAAAAAGGTGAAACCATCAGCGCCACATCCACTTTGCATAATATGCGGGAGGAAATTAAAAAGAAAAGACGGGGTAAACTCGCAGCGGGTGTGTTGCTTCTTCATGACAACGCTCCTGTTCACACGGCGCGAGTTTCTTAGACTGCTGCGCGAGATTGTGGTTTCGAAGAAATCCAACACCCACCCTATAGTCCAGACTTTGCCCCTAGTGATTATTTCCTGTTTCCGGATTTGAAAAAATGTCTTCGTGGAAAAAAATTTCAGATGATGAAGAACTCAAATCGGCAATAAATGGGTATTTTGCAGAGAAAGAGGAAATTTATTTTTTTGAGGGTTTACAAAAGTTTATCTCAAGATGTAACAAATGCGTGAGATGTTAGGGGAGATTACATTGAAAAATAAAAACAATTTAAATTGAATTCGCATTTTTCTTTATATCGATACCGAGAATATATATCGTTAGCTATAATATCCGCATTTCAAACAAAGAACTCTGCGAAAAGCATTTAGTTAGAAAACCCGCTGTTCTGAAAACTTTCGCAATTCACCTAATATATCCTTGACACTTCGTCTTACCGATCTCTGCTTCCAGGCAGAACAGAAATTGCTGAGTCAACTGAACCTTTTAAGCGAATAATGCGAGATCTTTCTGCAGAATTCTCCCTAGGCTAGTACGTGAGATGTTGAGCCGTTTTGAATTCAGCGTCACACTTTTGTTTACAGCAGTCACATTCCCTATCTATACTTATTTAAAGATAGTCTACAGCATAAAGAATTAAAAATTGCGATTCTGAAGTCGACGACACGGCAAGGACTGTCACTACCAACAAGCAGCTCTATATAAGATGAGCTTCACCGCGAGAAAAAAGCTATCCGATTATAAGAACCACAGCAACAGGGAGATTTCTGGCAACGACGAATTGATCGAATGGCGGAGAGTACTAACTAAACTCAAATTTTGGCAGAACAACTATACAATCGATTTGACAACAATTTGTTAACGACATTGTTCGAAGACCCATAATATGCCCTTTGCTCCAAGGTGAGATCCAAAAGAAAAATAGAAATCACGGTTAAACGAATTGTATTAAGTCTCGCATACGGGTTGACAGTTGTAATCGATTGATGAAGGCCTTGTTGGCGGTTTCTTGTCAAACATAATATCGCATTTCCATGAATTTGAGGAACGGTTTTCTTCGGAATATTTGCGCAAAACGAAACAAGCAATTGGCGTGCTTCCTCTTTGACCTTCACCGTCGTCGTTAATTGAAATCAACACGCACCCCCACGCCCGCGCCATATGAAATCAAAACCAGATTTTCAATTCTCGTTGCCAGACGTCTTAACACATTCACCATGAATGCGGTCAACAGACCAGACATAATTTCAAAATCATTTCAACTGCAAACACAGATAGTTCCTTCTGTTTGTCCAGCAGTCTATCATCAACAGCTCATTTCCACTTGAATCGAATGAGAGGCAAAAAACGGGTGTGATGTCATGCGAAGCAACAACAAACTCGGCAGTGTCGTCTCACACAAATGGTTTTGCTTAAATGACTAAATCCCCATGTTGACGAATAACGCAGGGACGCCGTTCAGTTAATACAGCCGTCTGAGTAAGTGGATAGAGTCTAATTACTACCCCCAGAGTAAGCCGGAAGATAACACCCTTAACCACATTTATCCCATTGAACTTGGCCATGAAACGACCACCACCACACGCTGTTCGGCTAATTGATTATAGGGGCGAGTAATACTGACATTTGATGAGCTTCAGTTATTTAGAGCGGACGATTGTTATTAGCGCGAGCGGCGACAATCGTGTGCCGAATGCCAGTCCAACGACGAATACCATTTGACACCTGTTATCGCTAATTTCCGAATCAGTACTGACACACGACCGCCCTCATAGCGAGCTATAAGGACTTAATATAGTTGAGCACATTGCGATAAGGCGAATTAAATGGGCTTCACTTGGAATCTAGTGTAAACGGGGTGCTTCGGAGGTTCGCGTCGAATTGATTGTTAGCTGATAAGGAGTTCATGTATGTTACGACGCACTTGTTGGGCCGCTGATGCGCTCTGTTTGTTTCAATAGTTTAATCATAAGCGGGTGGTGTGGGAACTGCTGGGTCATTCACTTTACGTCGCTCGGTATGCTCAAGCGATTACACTAGATTACAGCAAACAGTGTTAGAACCTTTCTCTGCTGCGGCATTACATTCTATGTTTTCAATTTGTTAAAATGACAATGGAGTCAATGACTCTTGGGAAATGATAACCAACATGAATAAGGGCAAACTCTTGAGTAGACAATGTGATTGAGTGATTGTGATTTATGATTTAGTGAAAATATTTGAAGAGAATTTTGACTTTACACTTAACTTAATTTGGCTGTGCCTCTAGTCGTAACTTGTCCTCTATTTCATACTGCGGGGAATGGCATGAGTCAAAACTTTGTACATATACTTTGCTTTCAATACTTCTGGTAGAAAGCCCTGCGGAAGCAGAGAGACTCTTAAAAAATATTTGATTTCGGCTGCGGTCAGTCCAAATCGAAATCAAGCGTTGAATCAATCTTGCCAATCGTCCTTTTTTTGGGCTCAAGAGGTGATTGAAGAATTGTGCTTTTCTCGAAAGACCAAGCTCTACTTCGATAATCCATGTTCTGCTCTATGGCGCAGAAACTTGAACTTTTGCGTTGATCACATATGGAAGAGAACATGCATCTCGTCAAGCGCGGATAAATAACCCTGCTACGGCCCGAATATTCTTTGAATCCGAGCCAGTGGGTCAACGCAGAGACTTCTACGTCTGAGATTGTGCACTCAAATTGAGATGAACATCGGAGATACAGACTAAAATGCCAATCGAGAAGAGAATGTCAATATAAACAGGTCATTGAAGCGATGAATTTAAATAGGACCTGTAGGCATTAAATAATAATTTGGTGTTATCTGGGTGATTCAAAAAGTTAACTTGCAGACAGTCAATTGATTGACAGTGAACGATCGAATTAAGAGATTATCCGTGAGGAGGTTGCTCGTATTAGATGATTCCTTGTCAATTCCACTTAGCACAGACCAAAACGTCCTGGTAGTCAATAGTTGCTTGGACATTCCACCACGACCGTTCCGACTGCATGACGTAAGTGATACAATTTTCATCACCAATTATCATGATAATAATTGAGTGGCACTAAAGCCCACAAGGGACCAGGGACTAGCTTCTACAGAAACTACTTGTGCTGTGCATGCTACTGTTCTCCCATGAGTAGAAGGGACCTACAGTTTGCTGTCGACTCATAACGGCGAGATTTGAAAGGCTTTTCATAGACAATCGATACTTTTTGAGTGTTATCAGCAACTCCAAAGAGGTGGTGCCGTAAAAAAATCCGAGGTGTCCCGTCCGGGAATCGAACCTAGACCTTCTGCGTGGCGGGCGACGCACTTACCACTATGCCACAGCGACCACACCAATTTTCATCCGCTTCAAAAATCGATCGAATGAAATTCGGTCCAAATTTTTCTGTGTTAACTTGGGAGCCTCACGATACAATTACCGAACTTGTCTTAATCGGAAAAAGAAAAACTGTAAAAGGCAGTGTATTGTGTATGAAAACGAAACTGAATCAATCAAATTCAAAACTGTGAAGGAAACTTTTTAGTACTAACTGTCATCCTTCCGAAGACATCAGTTGTAAATCAAACAAACAAAAACTAAGCAAATTCAGAGTACAAAAACCACAACTCATAATACTAGACGTTTCATAATCTAGAAAACATAAGCAAGAACGGAGTAAACTGGTAGATCTCAGATCTTTTGTGACTCGATCAATGGACGATCTGAAATTCAGTAAAACAACATTTTGGCTTCTAGTTTAAAGGAAATTTCAATTCGAATTTATGGAAGTAAAGACAGAAAGAATAACTCAAAAACTTTGACCAGTTTTTGATAAACAGATATACAGCTATGTATGCCTATACTGCAAGACACATCGTTTATATTCCGAATTTTCATTCATTTCTAAGTACAAAGAAATTTTCATCGTAAAGTTTGATTTTAACATTGTCTTACAACAAGATAAGATGTTAGCTCCAAGTTAAGCAAACTACAGTAATACCCGATGCAATGAATATTACCTGCAACATCTGTAGATTTTAGAACCATCTACCGAACTTTTTGGAACACATACTTTTCAACACGAAGGTAACGAGAATCAAGATCCCTACTTAACATTCAATTTAACACCATAATAACCACAGCTTGAATCCTACCATGAACACTGTGATATGTCCAAATCGACTTTTGGGCGGCATGTGTATATTTAAGCGGAGCGGATGAATAATAACATACTGCTGCGTCCCGATGAGACTTTGCATCCGGCGCAACAGGGGACGTCCGCGTCACAAGAAAGTCCTCAACCCAATTGCCGTGCGAACAACGCAGCTAGCGACAAAACAAACCAGCCGAAGAGGAATGTTATTTGCAGCCAAGGTCCAGTTTGTAGCTGTATTCCATTATGAAATTCTGAACGATTTGTGGACAGCAAATAAATTTAGTGTTCTTAAAGATTTTTTTCTTCAACGACCTGATGAACTAACGCGAACACCAGTTGAATTCAAAGTTTCTTTCTGTTTAGCAACTTTGAGCCAACTTTTCCCCATTGCCGTCTTTCAGTTGAAGGTACATATCGCGGATGAAAAGAAATGTAGTGAGAGGTCGGCAGCTAATGTCAAGTTTTCTTCTTTTTAATTATTCCAGAGGATTGTTGCTGAAATGTGTTTACTTTTGGCTTCGTCTCATTCATGCACCCAGTAGAGTGGGTAACCTTAGTGCTATTAGCCTTTTAACCTTTTTTAGCTCATTAAACATAAAAATAAATAAACTTGATGCTGATGATATGTAAATATTTTGTTGAAGGTGCTTCGAATTGTAGGCTCAAATGAATGTGTAACGAAGTGTTGTGTCTCAGAATACATGTGATTTGAATTGTTTGTAATTAGATTTAATATTATTACCTTCGAATTCTTGTCTAACGTATTATTTCGACCCAAGTCCTTGTCGAATTTTATGTCCGATTTCAAGTTCACGTCTAAACCCGTATTCCGTCCTGATCGAAGTTCTGTTGCAAGTACTTGTCCACGTCCAACCTTCCCCATCATCTTAACCTAGGACCACACAATAATCTTAACTCACTCAAACGTTACCCGTTTTTTTTTGAATCATGAAATCTTATTCACATGAAGCCAAAAGAAGATTGGCTTAAAGCAAACCCCAGTTCAAACGATTGACAGCCATGTACATTTTTGACCATCCTACCAAATTCGTTAGATATCAAAATAAAAATGAAGAATTCTCGCTGATCCATCAATATCTGCAACGAACCGATTGAGACCGTCAATACAAGTCTTTAGACATGATTACGCGATATAAATGTGATTCTTCTAACCACATCGAATGCGTAATTCACAGATCTAAGTTAGAGGTGAAATCTTCAAAAACTCAAAATTTGAATTGACAGCTTAAGCAAGCAATTAATGGCGATGTTTGGTGTGGAAACGGAAGCCACGATATTGGACTTAACGAGTCAAAATAGAGTTTGCGCATGCCATACATGCTGTCAACACGGTAAGAAAAAAAAACTGTCTAACTAGGTCACAATTACAAGGAGATCCTAGTTCTTATAAAGAAAAGGTTATTGGTAAAGTCCGACCGAACATTCGGCTTCGGCTCGGGCCACCTCGGCTAAAAATACCACCTTCGGCAAAACATTCGTCTTTGGCCAAATTAGGCCGCAGATTTTGCCGAAGCCGAATGTTGAATTTTCTGTGAATTACGGTCGTGTTTGTTTGCGTGTATTTTGAAAGTTCGATTTGTTTGACAGCTTTAAAATCAACAAAATGTGCACTTGAAAGTTGGAAAGTTTAATAATTATAATAATTGGGTGGCACTACAGCCCACAAGGGACCAGGGCCTAGCTTCTACAACAACTACTCGTGTCATGCGTGCTACTGTTCTCTCACGAGTAGAAGCGACCTACAGTTTTTTGCTGACTCCGAATGGCGAAATTTTAGGAGCTTTTTATAGACAACTGATACTTTTTGAGTGTTGTCAGCAGCTCGAAAGAGGTGGTGCCGTGAACAAGTGCGAGGTGTCACGTCCGGGAATTGAACCTAGACTTTCTGCGTGGCGGTCGACGTACTTGCCACAACGCCACGGCGACCAAAATTATAAACTTTGATCCGAATAAAAAGACTGTTATATTAAACAGAATACACAACGCCTGTATTGTATTTGTATTTGGGAAATACGCATCTGGGACTGAAGCGCCAAACCAGGATGCGAAGAAATGGAAAACGAGTCTTATCTTAGACCACTTTTGAATGCATCATCATTTGAAAGTATAACCCGTGATGTCTGTCTCCACAAAAATTCTCCTACACCTCTGACAAATCACAACAAACTCCCACGAGCGATCCTTTTTTCACAAATTGCATGTTTTTTGAACACTGAAAAATCACAAATGGATCCCCACAAGAACTGACAAATGAACTACCTTATAGACATATTTGGTTACAAGTTTCCGATTTTTGAAAGTTCCTCATCCACAAGATTGTACACAATGTACACAACAATGTATTGGCGAAACTACAAAACATTCAGATATTCGCTGGGCAATTAAGACTGACTGAGAAAACGTTTGTTTCCTTTAATTAACTTCATCGTCATCAGATGAAATCAACAAAAATTCTGCGTAACATGCTCATAAATGCTCTGAACACTAACTCGAATGTAAATATTTGTAAATATAAAGAACTCCCGAATTGTGACTCACCATGGCCTTGAAACTTCATTATAACTTATCACACGTTGCAGAGGTGTGTCAGAATTCGGATGTAAATTAGTTAGGCACAGAAAATAACGCCAAGCGCGACTGTTTGACACTTTTTCTCTTTAGCAATATATAAATCACATTGCCTAACCACATATCATTCAGCGTCGACTTAATGGCACACGCTTACAAAACTCCATCCACCCAGCAAACATTCATGAACGAAAATTAATTTGATATGCGAGACCAGTTGGCGTTAATTATTTAAATACGTCCATTGACTTAATGATCGGATAAAAACTGACACCAATACATTGGCGATGTCTCAATGCGGTCCTCCCATTTGTATTGTCTTAACCGAAACGCGACAACATCGAGATCTTTTCAAACACTTGTAAGATGACAAACATCTACAATTCCAGGCAACTACTTAATTTCGCAAAACTCCCTCCATCTAAGGTGATGGATTCATCACCTCAATCCAAGATATTTGCAACCCGGTGACGCACTTTACGATTGTGTCAATGACTGTCATCCAGACGATCTCACCCATTGTGGGACCAGTTATACTCGTATTAAGCCGCTAATCACTTGACTCATTGGCTTGGTTTTATGTGATTTATTTCGCGCTCCACTTGTACTTTGATCCCGAGGTTAATTTAATTACGCAAACGTGGAAGACAACTAGCACAAAGCCGCAAAACCTCAGATATAATCTTTGTTTTTCATTTTTATTATGATTTTTTTCTTTTTCAGTTTATAGGGTGTTCGTTTTTTTGTGTTGCGATTGTCAAGTGTGTTAATTTTTTGTTTTCTTATTGAATTTACTGCTGTATTGTTTGGTGTTTTTGTTATTTATAAGAACGCTGTTTATTTGTAAAAAAATTTAAGCAAATTAATCATTCAAAATATTGCCAGCTACGGCTGTTTTCCAATTTTCAAGGAGAGCACGAACGTCGTTATGGTAAAACTGTTCGTCTTTTGGACGAATCAAGTAATTTTTTGATGTCTTTCAATTACAATTTTCTTTTTGAATCGTAGTTTTGACAATCACAGCTGTTTTCTGCTTAAAATCTTGACAGAAACTCAGTAGCATACCTCACTTTACGCTTGAACAACGTGTTGAAGACTTATTTTCAAAGTGAGTGAGTGCTTTGTAGCCTAAAAAATAAGTTTTTAAAATTCCGTTTTCAAGGAACGAAACACTCATAGTTTCACTGTGTCCATCCGTCTGTATTCTTCAAACCTGCTGAAATGCCGAAAATTGACGCAATTCACAAAGCGATCTTTGTTGTATTTGAAAAATTGTTGTGGCTCTCATATCAGTTAAGGCAAAATTATACCCCAGTATCATACCGCCGCGTATGATATAACAATTGACAGATCATTTGAAATGAACTTGAGGTTCAGGGGACAACCTTTTGTTCTGCAGCACAGCAGTTTGTTGTTGTTGTCTGCAGTGCAGCAGAGCAGGGTCGAAACATTTTTGCCCTCCACTTTCTACATCAATGTACTTAAAATCTGAAAAAATCACTAAATGTTGTATTGAATGTTAATCCTCTCTCCTGTAAACTGTGGTGGAGAAAACACTGGAACAATCTCAACAAGTCTTCATATAAATTTTCGCTGCGGTGATTCATTCGGGCATAAAAATCAAATCGCCAGCAGTTTCGCTAGCTGTGCCGTTGCTTGATGTCAATTTGCGTGATGTCAATTTGCTTCAAATGCCACCCAATACTTGGAATTTGAAAAGAAAGGACATCATTCAAGTGCCTCACAAAAAATAATTTTGCACGTGCATTTTGAGTTATTTAACTTCCCTAATTGACGCGTTTTCTTTTTTACACAAGTCTACAACCCTTCACATTGAGTGAACTAGTCATCTGGTCTCAGTGTATCTTTTGTTACGATTCTAGATGCTGCATCATGTGTTATGCTTCTCTTTTTTTGTTCAATTTATTTAACTATACATGAAATATTGTACGTTTAAGGCCGATTTCGTAAAACAAAGTATTTTCTTATTCACACGCTATTTTTAAATTATATCAACAATTTTAAATTGAGCGATTAACTCTGACAGGGGAATTTCTTGTGGCTGTTATGTTTAAACACGGTTAAAAGTCGGAAACTTTAAAAATAGAAGCAGTAGGTATAAGACTGTCAACTTCGAAATAAATTAAATATAAGAACTTTGCGGCAAAATGTACGCGGTAAATTTAGGGAACATGACTTGTTGTTTCAATGTTTGTATTGTGTTGTGAGTCGACTCACACTCCGAAATTCCCAGGATGGCTTCCCGGACTGTACATCTACAGGACACCATCTCTTTCCAATTGCTATCAACACCCAACGTACTTTTTTGTCAGAGGAAAGCTTATAAAATGTTACCTTTCGGAGTCGGAAACAAACCTGGTCCATTGTGGACTGAAACCTCACCTAATTTATATTTTTGTTTATTTTAACTGGCAAATGTGAGAGATGCCCTACCGCGCCCCAACTGAGGCCAAATAACAACAACACCTAATAACAAGACATCTAAATGTCTTTTACTGGAACGCGTTTTGTCGATTTTACGGGAAATTTGTATCAACGAGTGGCATCCTCAGATTTTTAAAATCAGATTAGAAATAATGCGTTCAAAGATAATCACACCCTCTTTCACATATTATTGATACGAAAATATTAAATAACTGAGTCCAAGACAGCGTCATTCCGATTTGGGTACAAAACTTTGCGCGGAAGGTCTCTTTAGGATATTCTCAGCTGACAACGTTCCAGAACAGTGCCACACGAATAGCCATTATTTTCCCCAAAACAACATAGTGGATTTTTAAATTAACTACGCACTCTTTTGCCCGATAACTTGTTTACACATTGATAGTTGAGTCTTTCACAAAAAGTGTTCTTTAAATTCGCTGTTCAATACAACGAACCCTTAATGAGGCGTTTCTTAGCATTGAAGCGAAACCGGCTAAAATTGGTTTAGCGATAAATGAGGGAAAGACAAAGTATATGCTGTCATCTAGGAAGGACACATTGACGTCTCGGACAGAGCATATTACTAGGCAGCAGGAACTTCGAGGTAGTCAAATAGTCATCATCAGTACCGAAATCAAACGCAGAATCACTCTTGCCAATCGCTGTTTCCTTGGGCTCAAGAGGCAATTGTGTAATAGAGCGCTCTCTCGAAGGAGTAAGCTTTGTACATCAGCTTGATCATCCTAGTCCTACTGTATGGCACGGATACCTGGACGTTAAAAGTGGATGAGGAAGCCCTTAATTTCTTCGAGAGAAAAATTTTGCGTGCGATTTTTGGTCCAGTTTGCGTTGATGGCGTCTGGAGGAGAAGATTTGACGACGAACTCTATAGACAGCACGGCGGCATGCGCCTGGTCAAGCGTCTTCGGATACAACGCTTAAGATGGGTAGGCTATGTAGAGCGTATGGACACCACTGCTCCGGGCCGAAAAATCTTTGAATCCAAGCCATTGGGACAACGCAGCCGGGGACGGCCGATATGGCGTAAATAAGGGGAGAAGGACCTCAACCAACTTGGAATGCCCAATTGGAGACAGCTGGCGAGGGATCGTGCTAGCAGGAAGATTGTAGCGTCAGTAAAAGAAGAAATTCGCTGTTCCGTTGGTCAAATCTGTGGAAAGTCATTGTCAACTACAGCTTGTTAGCGTATCGTTATTTTTTTTTTTTTTTGTATGGGTTCGAGAATGGAGAGCAACCAAATTTCAAAATTGAAAAAGCATGGTGCACTTCAATTGATTTTTGCATAGTACACGTAGTCGACCGACCAATGCATTGTTGTGAAAATCAGCACCATTTGTCAATGTTTCTTCAGGTGAAAAACTAGATGTGGCCATTCGACAAACTCAATTTCCGTATAAAAACTTTATTAAACTTTATTAAAGACTCTTTCAAAATTATAAAACTACTTGATCTTATTTACAACCGCCAAAGATTAAACAACGAAATACATTGCTCTCATTCAATTTTGACTTTGAAAATTTGCCAATGTCATTAATTTCCTTCCTCGTGCTCCCGAGATGTTTTTCACAATCTTTTCCGACGAATGTAGTTTGTTTGTATTGCTCGGCATACTTCCATCCATGCCAAATCACAAGGTATTTGATTATCTAAAATATAAGATCGATCAGCAAGACTCGTGTAAATTCTGGAGAGTAACATTGTTGAAAGTGAAGAGAAGACTTAGCGGCGCCGTACAGTAAAGCACCTATGGATACAACGCTTAGGATGACTAAATGAACGAAATCTGAAAATGTATACTTTCCATTGTCAGATATGCGATCAGGGGACTGAAGTTATAGGGTCTTCCGACCATTGACAGTTAATAGGGCTTTTGTTGTTGAAGTGATATTTGTCCAATTGGTTGCCTTTTATTCAGATAGATATAGATCAGTTAACGCTTTGTTGTGAAAAGACGTTTTCCCTACCTTGGTGTGTAATTTTTAGTAGTCTTAAAAGAGACAATATCTACTTTTACATCTCGTCACCCTTAATCGTTAAAAGCAGCATGAATCGTTAAATTTGAAGCTTTCAACATTTTTTAGTCCCAATGACTAGCACAGAGCAAAGAATCAAGAAAAAATATATCATTTCTCATATGCTCTTCTTCTCAACCTAAAACAACTTTAAAGTTCAAATATTGTATACCCTCTTGACATTTCCCACCCATTTTGTTTACAACTCGAAATCAGAACGCAAGCATACTCAGTTGAAACGACCGACTTCAAAATACCTACAATCATATGAAAGGCATTTTCCAGAAGAGGGAACACATTCATGTTCGCCAATTGCATACGTCATGCCTGCGATGTGCAGTGCACCGTAACTATTTCCACCCGCCCTGCAAATGCAGTCGTATTCCTTGGGTGTGTGTCAGATGAAGTTTGTTTATTACACCAGGAAACGCATTTCAGATTTCAGATTTTCTCAACAGACGCAGTTCTAAATGCACGATGAAAGTTTACACTCAGATATCCGGCCGATTCAACAGCCACACGAGTGCCCCTTCCAACCGGTTGCCGAATGCCGATCGATCCATGTTGAGAAATGAAATTCAAGAAATGTCTAAAAATAGACGTTCACCCGCCACCTAACTCAATTGTCGGAGGAAATCCTTTCAAATTTATGCACCCCTCCATCATCTGACGGTTATGGTGTCAGTGCAGTAGTTTGTTTTCCAGATATAAACAAAGGAAGGTACCACGATGAGACAACCGGCTGACTTAAAAATATTTTATTTGCTCTCGAAGGCCCCGTTTTGCGACTTCGCTTGGTCTCATCTCTTCTCTCTGAATGTGTTACTTGCCGCCGCCGCCATGGTTTAAATCCAGTTCTGTTTGGGGCAGCCGCATCGACGAGAATAGCCTCGACTTGCATGCATTCAGCGCGAGTTTATCTTTTATATCATCTTCATTCATTGCATTGCTCAGTTGCTTCGTTCGGGCTGTTTAGTCCACCATTTCCACTTGTGGCGGGGTAAGTGATTTAATTCGCTCAACGGCCTGTGAGTAAACGACCTTAAGCGTTAACGATTTTTGTGTTTCTTTTTTATTTGCCGAAAACAGTTCTGAAGGCTAAAGGACTCCCTGTTTGGCATGTCGAGTTGATTTGTTCATTTAAATGGAAGTCTGAAGGATGAAATGAAGGGAAAGAAGCACTTACAGCCGGTGTTGGGAGGTTACAGTGGTTGACTCAATGGTTTGTTGAAATTCAATCGATTATTGAATTGCCCTGAAATTGATCCTAAGTTATGGGATGTTAAATGTTGTGTAAGACCACAAGTTATCCTGAAGTAAAGGATCTAGAGGATTCTAAAGAAATTGTAAAAGGGGTGTCGTTAAAGGATAGGGTAAAGTAATAGATACCAAACAATTATTCAAAGGGGGTATCTTCCTAACAATTCCCATCTCGATTTTTTTTCATCCCTTTGGCAGACCTCTAGAAGTAGAGAAATATGTACCTTCTAGCGCTCTCGCTTCTTGGTCTGGTTTGGCAACTTTGACACAATCATCTGGATTTACATCCTTCCGTTAGTGTGGTAAAGAAATGGTAGTTGTCTCTCGATCACTATGTGCTGGTTGTTTTTCTCTTTTGTAACAAAAATTAAAGTTGTTTCTACACGCTCAAGAAAGAATTGAATGATGAATATTCTCGTGCGTTTTGGCAGTCCCCTTGTAAATACAATTTTTTTTTTGTATGACGAAGAGTGTTTGAGAAGAGAGTTTAAATTGTGTCTGAGAAAGAGATCCACAAAACAATATTCGTATATCGAGCAATGCCCCAATGTTTATTCCGCTTCATTTAATCACATTTGACTTCAATAAGAAGCCATGGGTTAGAGGTTAAGAAAAAGGCGGGTAAAAATGTTCATTATGATGCCTGATCTGTCAAGACTTGTTCACTAAATATGGCACACATGCTTTTCTTTCATGGATGATGAACATTTCTGTTCGTTTTGACAGTTCCTTTGCGAATTGATTTGTTTGTATAACAAAGAGTTTAAATTGTGTCCGTCAAGGGGAAACAAGAAAATTCAAAGATTTTCACAGACGCCAGTTTCCAAACCATTTACAAACATTTGTCTTCAATTAGAGGTCATCACTAAGAGTTAAGAAAAAAATAATATTTGTTCGCTAAAAATGACAGACAAAGGGTTCCCACGCAAAAGTCATTTCCTGCGGAACATCCCTATAATTGAAAAACAAATTCCTTCTCATCTATCCCACACATTCCACAAGAAACAAGATTCCACAGGAGGGAGAAATACATATTTCTCCATCATTCTAGACTATCTAACATTTTTTGAATACTCATACCACGCGCAAAAACATTTTGAGAATACATAAATTGACCCACTGCGAGTAGAAAAAATCGTCATTTCCATGAATGAGTTGTTTACACCAACATTCCAACATGGTCTGAAAGTTGGTTCAACACATATTCACTTCGAAACGCTTCTAAGAGAACCTGTCAATTGAATTAATTTCAGTCCCCACCAGGGCGTTGTAGTAAAGCTCTACGCCGTTGCATAGCGGCGAAAACAAGCCCGGAAACTAGCCATACTTGAAGGCAAACGTACACTCATACGGAACAAAACCTGCTGGCAAGTAACACGAAACTAAGCAAATCCCTTCCTGACTGCCTGTGCCATCAGTTGTGTCTGATCAGAATACAAACAATATGAGCAACGTGACTAGTTATACCAAAGCCTACTAATTACCATACTTAAAAAGAGTATGGTGTCATATTTTGCCAGGCGTGTGTATCGTACCACATTCCAAGCATACTCCCGCATCGCCAAAGGCATCTCGATTATTTTCATTTGCGCGTTCGAAATGCTTGCGATAAGCTATCGAATGAAATGCTCTGCTTTTTCGAGCCAAATTCAGAGACTTCCCATCGAACAATGAATCTGCTTCATGACCATTTTTCTTTTCTTTCTTTTCAAACACTTGCTGTGTCTCGTTTTTCTCTCGATTTAACTTTGTAACTGCACACTGTTTAACGAAAGCGATCCGTCTACTCGGCATTTTATTTTAATTGATGACAATATCTGTTTATCGTCTGTTTGTTCACCTCCTGTGCCGCTCCGTCCTCCCGCGTTCAATTGATTCGGCTGAGGAGCGAAGCGGCTAGCTGATTCATTGCCGCCGTCTCAATTCGCTCGTGATTCGGGTGTTTACTTCAATTAGACACGATCGAGCGAGTCGAAATCACTGAACTTAATCAGAGGGACCGATAAAATTATCTCTTGGTGTGCGCTGGTCACGTTTTGTGCGGCGGCTACGACTTTTTCCGTCCGGAAGTGAGCTCCACGCAGCCCGGTGGTGACGGTCTATTCATAGGCAAAGTGATTTTTTTATGAGCGTCTAATTTAAATGCAAATGCAGCTTGCGTTTGAAGTGTGCAGTTGCGTCGACAACCTTCTGGTTGCAGTCGGCCGATAAATGAAGAAGTCACATTTTTCTCTCTTGCGGTAGCCTCTTAGTACGGACTGGCCATTAGTCGAAGGAACGGAAGGCGCGAGATGAGGGGCAAACTAATTCGTATGTAATGTCTGCCCGTGGAGGTCATTAACGTAATTCTGTTTACATCGGAAAGTAATGAAAACTGTAAGTGCTTCCACGAGAGAGATATCCATTGTAGAATGTCTGGTCATTATCCGAAATGTGGTGACCGGTTGGGTAGGATTCTGGTGGACAACATCTTGTTTATTACTTAAGGTTGGAGCTTGCGTTGTGTAACTTTGATTTAATTGTGTATTTGCTTGACTCATCAAATGTTTTCAGAAAACTTGAATCAATGCACTGACGCTCGTTATCGATGAATAAACAAATCCGAATTAGAGATGAGGTTCATCTGATGGTGCACTGAAGAAAATTCGTGTGTTCGTGTTCATTTACGAATGAATAACTTTCCCCGTCTGCTGTGTACCTCACGTCCCTCGGGCTAACATCATACCAAAACTTGTTTTCGACAGCAAAGAGAAATTCATGACTGGAGGGCTTTTAAAATTTGACGTTTTTTTTTTTTGCTTATAAGTCGAAAAGACTTTGAAGAACTTTCTGGTGGTCATCGTTTAATTGATTTTTTTAAGTTCACAAGACTGTTGAGAAGTTGCATGTGGTCAGCGTGGGGGAATGCCAAAGAATTTTGTGTGCTCATACTTGCGATTTAGAAAATGGATTGAGTCATGAAGAGTAGCTACGAACAACTGGACAGCAAAGATCCGGTTTGTCTGGACTTCACTGGAAGAGACGAGCATTTCAGAAGCTGAAGGACAAAGAAAATGTTTAAAAAAAATTGTGCCCACATCCAATTATTCAGGACCAAAATGCAGAAGTACCCAATACAGAAAAATTGTTTACAACACAACAACAAATTACAGTAAGATTTATATGTGTTAAATTAAAAATTGTATGGCACCACAGCGTAGTTGCCGTGGCGTAGTGGTAAGCGCATCGACCGCCACGCAGAAGGTCTAGGTTCGATTCGGGGACGGACGGACGGGACACCTTGCATTTTTCACGGCAGCATCTTTTTCGATTTTCTGACAACACTCAAAGAGTACCAATTGTCTATGAAAAGCTTCACAAATTTCGCGGTTCGGAGTCGGCAAAAAACTGTAGGTCCCTTCTACTCGTGAAAAAACAGTAGCACGCACAAAAGGAGTAGTTGCTGCAGAAGGTAGGACTTGGTCCCTTGTGGGCTGTAGTGGCACTCAATTATTATTATTATTATGGCACCACAGCTTGCAAGGACCAGGGTCCAGCTTCATTGGGTACACTTCGTGTGTTGTGCATTCTATTCTTCTTTCACGACTGGAAAGACAACAAAATATAGATTAAGGTCAACTTTAAATGGCGGTGTGGAGATAACTTATCTAGACGCTTAATACTCTCTTGATGGTGTGGTAAATACTCTATGAGTGGTGTCAGCATTTCGAGAGACAGATGGAATGAACAAAAGTATGAAAGTCTAGTTGTGGAATAGAATGTATGCCCTTCTCATAGGAGTTGTGGCACCTACCAACCAGATTTCACGGGCAACGCACAATCGATTATCGATGTTTTGATATTTTGTTATGTTGGTACACTCGTCTCAAACATAGGTTAACAGTTTCAGCTATAAAGCATATTTATTGCGTTTTGTGTGTTCGGCAATTTTCTGCTGCTCAAAAACTGGATAAAAGAATTGGCCTCAAATTTATGTGAAAATTGGAAGTAATTGCTCAAAAACACTTAAAATGTTGTCGTTGGCATACGGAATGTACTCTGAAACAAAAAAATGTTTACAAGTGGTACAAGCTTTTCAATGAAGGTCGAGCAGATGGGAATGATGACGGTCGCCCTGGACGCTCCAGCACATCAACAACGGATGAAAATGTTGTGAAAGTGAAGAAAATTGTTATGGAGAGTCGTCGAAATGGTTTTAGGGAAGTTGCTGAAAATCGGTTGGCTCATGCCATGAATTTTTTTTTTTTTGAAATTTTGGGCATGAAGCGTGTGGTAGCGAAGTTTTTTTTTTCCAAAATTGCTGAATTTTGACAAAAAATGTCTTACGAGCATCGCTCAGGATATCAGCCACCGTATTCACCAGATTTAGCCTCCTGTGACTTTTTTTTCTTCCCGATAGATAGATTGAAGAGACCCAGCAAAGGAGCCACCCTTTGACGATTGAGAAGATACGAACCGAATCGCTGAGAGAGCTCAAGGGCATACCAAAGAGTGTATATTAGAACTGCTTCGAGGATTGGGGAAAACGCTGGCACGAGTGTATTTTATCTGAGGGGGACTACTTTGAGGGGAGCAAAGTAGAAATAGATAAATAAATAAATATTTTTTTAAAAAAAGAAAAATTACCTTATTTTTTGAATGGACCTCGTTCAAGGTCTTTTTTAAAACTGAAAGAATAAAATTAAATTTTTGGAAATTTCCATTTAATATGAATTACAACGTCGTCCAAAAAGCTGCCTCGACTGGGTTTGCAGTATCACATACTGTCACACTCAGAACCCATATACCATATTCATGGCTCCAAGCTGTAGGTTTCACGGGTGGTTTGAATGAAGAAGTGTCTGAATTGTTTTTTTTTTCACGGTTTCCCATAAGAAAAAAGTCTAAAGGGTTTAAATCGCAGCTCCGAGCCGGATAATTGACATCGCTAAGATACAGCGGGCACTTTGGAAAAAAGTTTTCCATATTTCTCCAAGTTATTTATACGGATGTCTGATACTGACTTTCTATCAAGATTTTAAGCGGGGAATAGTTGTCAGTGTGCCCTGTGATTTAAGACAAAACACTAGATGCCCCAACATGCACTTAGTCCAGGTGGGACCATTGTGCAGGCAGTTAAGGGAGCTAAGTCACTTTCAGCAACCGACGAAACAGAGCAAGTTTTTGTTTGGAGGTTTAGCTCAAATCATTTAAATTGTTAAAGATATTTATGTAGCTCGAAGAAGCTTATATCTACGATAGGTAAGTTTGTGGTAATTGCAGAGTAGATGAGGAACACTTTCTTCTTCCCATTCCCTACAGCTTCTGCAGAAGTCTTTATAAGGAAAACTTAATCTTCCTGCCAAGTTACAAAAAATAGAGGAACTAAAGGACTGATCGATGATGTACTCGACAAGATCCGGCTCTTTGATCGTTAGGGTCAATCTGTGGCTAGATGAATTTTTAGATCTTGCAAGTCTTTTTACAGAGACGACACTTTAAAAGTGGAAAGCGGAATACTGATTGGTTTGGGTAGTTGTGAGAATGGTGATATGGTGAAAATTTTGACAAGTTCGTCCGCCAGCCGATTTTCTGGAATGTTCCTATGACCTGGTATCCAACACAGATGAATATTTAAAACTGCTTGCACATTTCCTTAAGAGATTTGTGGCAATTCATAATACTTATAGGGTTTCAAAAGACTTACTACAGTGATTTTATAGCCGACTGACTGTATGTAAATTTATCCTGGGTCGACATTGCGTGCTTCTGGAGACCGATAGACCTACTAATAGGTAGTGAATCTGAAAAGACAGCGTTTCCCACAATCTCTTTCGTTTTTGATCCAGCAGTGCAGAAGTGACAGAAGTGTCTGGACGCGTGAACAGCCCTGTCCTTGCAAAAATTTACCGACTGACATTGTCCACACAGGAATAAGAAGATTGCACCCAGTACTCATGCGTTCTTCGCTTTAATAATTTAGGGACTGACCTATTTATGATGCATTGGTGTAACAGGTACCTTGTGAGAGTTCGTACAGATAGTACGACGGCCTACGAAACTATATGCCTACATGTTGATATGTGTTTGTACTTATTGCACCCAAATTCCTTACATTCGAAGACAGATAAAAGAAGACTGCGGCAGTTCGTCATGTGTCGCAAACAAATGAGTTAAGTTCACACATCGAAGTTACCGCGTAAGAGCGACGATTTCGCAAATAAAGGTTATTCTATAAGAAGTTTCCTCATCCTATGACATGCTATAAATTGTGCCCCACCATTAAGGTGTTACGGAATCAAATGATCCTTACGCATGATAAGTTCGACTTAATTTAATATGTGTGCCTGTTCGTATCTCAATAACTACAAAATGTTATAGTGGCCTTGAAACATGTCGGCCGCAGAGAAACAACTTCTTTTAACCACATAACATTCCAACTTGGGCAATTATAATAAACAGGAGCTAGCCGCATAAACTTCGTTTCAGTCACAAATATTTACTTTGCGGTTCAGAAATCTTTGAAACTAAAAGTGGCGTGATTATGAACAATATATTCTCCTAGAAAATGTAGATTTAAAATTAGAATTACATCAAAATTGTAAAAGAAAGCTTAAGTGGTGTCGATTAATCCACTGCGAAGAGCCTTCCCAAGTTGTTATTATAATTCAGGACATGGATAGCAAGGTTTTTCTTTAATCTATTAAGCTCACTAAGCCACTCACTAAATTATACACTTGTGTTACACCCGTACCGCAATGTGGTGTATCGCAAATGGCAAACACTCCGGAGCCCGTCATTATCGCATACGTATGCCGCGCATAAGTAGATTAGATTAGACCTTGATAGCTTACCCTATACCTAATTGCGGAGACTTTTTAAGTCGGCTGTGGTACGAATGCAGGTTAATTCTAGTACCCGGTAACATTAGAGATAAGAGATCAAGCAAAATCTTTGTCATTGTCGCTTGTTGGAATTGAGGTGTTTATTTATTTATAATGGGATAGTTTCGTTTTTCCCAAGTGCGTGTGGTATATAGGGAAGGCCGTCCTTCTTGGTGTAGCAGGCGGGGTGGAGCGTTGAGTCGTGGCTAACGTCTCCGCCAAGGGGCTATCTCTCGCCGATTCGCCAAGAGAGATATCAAAGGTCATGGTAACTATGACATGAAGGGTGGGATGGCGACTTGTGCCAACAGCATCAAGCACTTGCGGGTTCTTAACGAACCTTTATCGTTGAACGACGATGGAAGGGCTTGTTGGTACTTTTAAGTTAGTATAGGTATAGAATAGGCTTAGTTTTACGGAAAGTAAAACGTAGTTTAGGATTAAGATAGGATAGTCAGCTTAGCTCTGTGAACAATCTTCCGGCCTTGTTTAGTGGTAAGGGCATAGGCATTGAACACTCTTCTTTTCGACCCCGCCCCCTTTTCCTTTAATACTTTAGATGTCCGTCCGCCGTCAGATTAGGATATTAGGCTTGTCTTTTTCTTCACAACCTTTCACTTCTCTTCCCTTCTATCTTCACTTATCTAGCTAAGTCACAATTTTTTGAGTAAGTGAGGGGGACAAGAACCACCCCGTCCGACGAGCTGACCCGAGCAACCACAAGACGCTGTCCTACTCCTCCTCATCGAAGCAGCCTCTGTGGCTAAACCCACCTGCAACAAAATGCACGAATTCTGACTCAAAGTTAAGGCAAGTGGCACTGAATAGAACGTCCGACTACGCTATGAAGCACCCTTTTCTTATCGGACAAGGATTTGGTGAATTAAGAACCCAAATTTAGACAATGGTTCCTAGACAGAGAAAATCAATACAATTTGGGTTTAGATTCGCTTGATCGGCACTGCGGCACGACAATAAGCACAGCGACATATCAAGGAAGAAAATTCCATGAAATGTCTTTATCAATATTTGAGCACACAGTCGAAAATGAACACGGATCTTATTTGCCATGCACCCAACTGCCCGCACTCATTCTTTCTTTCTTTGTACCGAAGCGCTGTTCAAAGGATCCAACAAGAGCATGCATTGATGGTCCAGAACAAAAAGAATGCTGCATAAAACCTTCCACAAAATCCCTCTCCCCCACCTAAATAATTCAACAACAAAAAAAGATTAAAAAAGCGTTGTTCACGTTTGGGGCTAACACCAGCATGTGAGTGGTTTTCTTTGACGAAATCGGGTAAAACTCCTTAGGAAACGAGGAACAAGGTCAAGTTGAAATCATCGTTTACCCTTACTATTGTCCCATAAAATCAGGTCACTTCATAACATCAAAATTCAAAAACATTGCCTACTCATTCGAGTCCCGAGGCACATGTCCCCTGGTGTTTAAATAAAACGTCATTCATTCAGAAGTATCCAAAAGTCGAAGGGCAATATCTTATCAGAATCAAACTCTCTTGATGGCATGCGTGTTACAAACAAAATAAAGTCTCTTAACTTACTTGGGATCTTGAATCCTTATGGCTACATCATCTGTAGATCGAGTCTTGGCACGCATTGGTGTCGAAATAACTGTGGAGCCATACACCCTAATCGCCTCATCTGTCTCTTCCTCGAATGCATCGTGGATGGAGAAGCGCTTCTCCTTATTTCGACCCGTATTGCTGTTGCCGTTCACAAGATTTCGTGACATATTTAATGAATTCAGAGCACAGCACACCTTTAACGCAACTACGAAAGATTTTTGCTTATTTTTTCGCGACTATATGTATACCTGAGAGATGGTCGTTCTTGCGGACGATTTTTGTTCTCATCAATTTATCTACAAGTATATATTCTTTTTTCTTGATTTCTATTTTATGAACCACCTTGTATGCACTGCGCTACTCTGCGTTGTCGTCTAACGATTCATTTTTTTTTATGACGACGTAAAACTGAATAAAATCGAGAACCAGATTCTCGTTTCGTTCCCACTTCACTTTAGCACAACAGAATTCCAATTAAGAATTTCACCTTTGAATGGTTTCAAATAAAAATTAATATCTATGATCTTTTTTCATTTGTTGTTGTCACACGAACATCATTCCTTCAGATGAAAATTTTAAGGAAACTCAAGGAGAAAATCGAATTGAAAACACCACGACTGACGCGGCAAGTTAAAGTTCTTGATGCGCGGTGAACTCGCTAAATTTAACACGAGTATGTTGCAATTTGTTTAACAATACAAAATTGTTGTTTTTTTTCTTGTTTTCCTATTCACTTAAGTCGTCCGTCGTCTGTCGTATTCGTCGTAGTAGCTCGCCCAATCGCAAGTTCTGTGCTGTTGCAGTTTGTCTCGATTATATTTTGAACAAGAGAAGAAGGTGGAGTTTTTTTTTTTCTTTTGTGTTTATTTTTGGCTTTCTTTCGCTTGTCAAATTGCACTGCTGTCAAAATGAAACGATAAGTTGTTAACGTGTATGGTTGTCTCTTTTTGATTCATGTATAAAAGAAACGAAATTGCCAGGCTACTAGTTCACAGTGATAGAATACCAAGGAGTCCTGTTTGTTTTATAATTTCGCAAGTCGTTATATGCTGTAACAATTATTTGTGCTATTTCATCAGTTTATTTTTATTAATTTTCTAATTTCGCAGCTTCTTAGAACTATTGCTTAGATTCTGAATACAAAGGAGCAATGTCAATTGGCGAACATGGACAGGAGTAGGAAAAATTATCAGAACGAATTTTTCTTGATTGCTCTTATTTTGGAACTGCCAGAGAGGTCAAGGGTAAAGCTTGGTTGAAGCCCAATGCATATTTATGCGCTTTTGGCTCATCTTTGTACAAAATTGTCAACAACAGTTTTGAAGTGATAATATTAATAAAAAGTGTTTTTTATCATTGTAATTTATATGTAATTATATTGCTATTACACATTGAGATGGTGCAGAGCATAAGCTCGTTTAACGGAATGCCTATCACGAATAAAAGATGGTAAACTAATTATAAATTACCACTTTCATTATTGCCATTGTGAATCAACACGAAGCGTTGTTCCGAAAATGAAAACACCAAATAGACCACTTCGTCACATTTCCTAAGTCTGGCAACACCACAGAAGAAAACAATATTTGAATTTAAAACGTTTGTCGAAATGGCGCGTTTGAAGTGAAACAAGTTAAAGTTTTTAATTTTTAGTGATATTTTTGCCTTTGCCTCAGATTTTTAATGTTATATTCATTCAAAAAGCTTCCTTTAACACAATGACAGAAAAACGCGAACCAATTAGTGTGCGGACAACGCGCTTGAATAACTTAATCCTAGGCAACTGGAAGGCGGCATCGAAAACTACGCGCGCTGTAGCAGATGCAATTTCCCGCGAGGGACTTCTGGACGCATTTTGCTTGCTTTACAATGAATGCGACAAAGATGCGCTCCGAAAGAGGGACAAGAACATATCAGAATTCATAACAAAATGTAAGTAAATGCAGATAAACCTCGAGTGGAAATGGACAATGTTTTCCTTCACAGACCGTCCGATCGTGGATGAGACGAAGGCGTTGCGAGTTAACGCCGATGATTTTACTGTTAAAGCACTCATTGGGAAGGGTTACTTTGGAAATGTCCACCTAGTTGTGGAGAAGACTTCAAACGATGTGTATGCGATGAAAAAGATCAAGAAGTCTGTTGTGACAACATCCCAAGTAAAGGAGGAACGAGATATTATGTCACGCAGAAGCTCTGAATGGATTACAAACCTACAATACGCTTTTCAGGTACAAACATAAAATCCGTAGTACAAATTTTGCAATAAATCAATCTTCATAGGATAACAACAACTTGTATCTGATCATGGAGTATTTGCCCGGCGGAGACTTGCTGAGTCTGATGAGTCGTTATGGACCGTTCGACGAGGACTTGGCGCGGTTTTATTTGGCTGAACTAACTCTGGCTATTCACGCCTTGCATCGAATGGGGTACGTGCACCGTGACATCAAGCCTGAAAACATCCTAATTGATCGGTTCGGGCACATAAAATTGGCTGACTTTGGCAATGCCGCCGCACTTAACCGTGATGGACATGTTTTGAGTCTGTCACCAGTAGGTACACCAGATTACATTGCCCCGGAATTGCTGCAGACTATATCGACATACACGCTTTCGAAGTCGCTGCACGATGTAAGTAAACAATCGCATCCCAATGCACCCTCTACTATAGTTCGTCCTCAGGTCAGCTGTGACTTCTGGTCGATGGGCATAATTGGTTACGAACTCATCTGCGAAGTAACACCCTTCCACGAGGACAACGTTCATGAGACATATTCGAAAATCTTGAGTCATTGTGAGGAGAGTCAAACGAAGGAAATCATAATATTTCCCAGCGACCTGAAAGTCAGTGCGAACTTCAAGGACTTGATCACGTCGTTAGTGACCAATCCAACAAACCGGCTGGACTACGTGCAAATCACCAAGCACCCGTACTTTGAGAACGTTAAATGGGAGTCCCTCCGGCATCAGGTTCCTCCCATCATCCCAAATGTTAACGGGGAAGATGACACCTCGAACTTTGATGACATCGAACGAAACAAAGGTCGGAGAGGCACCTATTCGAAAAGATCCCTGACCACCAACATGAAAACGAATGACTTCTGTGGCAAGGATCTTCCATTCCTTGGCTACAGCTTCGTTCACATGGAGAAACCAGACGAGACAGATCACCACTCCGCTGCAGACGACCTCCGACTGACGAAGCTTAATCTAAAGCTGAAAGAGCTCCAAATCAAGCTAAAGGAGCAAACGGAGGAAATCAACTCCCTCAAGCAGGGTCTCGTCAAAGCCGAACAGATTGCCAAACATTCGGACTCGCAGAGCAAAATCCTCTCAGAAGCCAAGGAGGAGATTACAAAAATGAAGAACCGGCTGAAGGAGAAAACCATGGAACTGGCGGCGTGTAAGACGCAGATCAAGACACTCCAAAGTTCAGTGCAAATTGAGGAGGAGATGTGGCAAAAGAAAGAAGCCACGATCACCGAGTTGCTGAGGATGAACCGCCAGAAGTATGAAGAAGCGAAAATCGCCTCCGAACAAAAGTACGAGAAGCAGATCGCAGAGAAAAAGAACGAACTGGTGAGCATCATTCAGAAGCTCGAGGCACGAGATAGTGAGCTAACCGCCAAGGTGGAGGAGTGCCAGCATCTGCAGGAGAAGATGGACAACTACAAGAAGATGCTGGACAAGATCAAGGAGCAGGCGCAAGCAGACAAGGATGAATTTGAGAATAACAAGAAGACCCTTACAGAGACGTACGAGCAGAAATTGACAGAGCTACGCTGCAGGTTGCGCCTCGAAAAGGACTCCAAAAGCCGGCTGACGATGGAGTTGCGCGAGGTGCGAACCGAGCTGGACGACAGCATATGCTCGTCGCGGAGCAACCAAGAAGCAAAAGTAGCCACCGAACGAAATATCGATGAAATAAGGCGTCGCCTGAACCGTGAAATCGAAGCAAACAACAGTCTGCGCTCTGAGAACACACGCCTGGAAAAGGAACGAGCGGAGAAAGAGAAAGAGGCCGATGACCTAAAGCAGGCAGTCGAGAAACTCCAGCGAGATCTGCAAGTAGCGGAGTGCAGTAAGAGTCTGACACAAGCGCAGTCTCAAGTGACGAGTGTTGCTTCGACGCCTTACGAAACTGCCCACGGCAGCCTCACTGAACTGCACGCGTTGGAGGAGCAGCTGCGCGCAGACCTTCAGACGGCAAAGGAAAGCGAGGACAATCAGCGCACGCGGGCGGACAACCTGCAGAGGGCTGTAGAAAAGCTGGAGGCGATGGTGGCAAAATGTAGCGAACAGCCAAAGAGCGTCGGAGACATGCTTGAGAAACAATACGAGAAGCTTGAGGACAAGCTGGCCGCGGCCAGAGAACAAGCAGTTATGGAGAGGCAGTCGGCGAGGACGGCAAATCTTAATCTCTGGAAGGTTGAGAAGCAACTGGAGGATGTGCTACACGAGAAGAAGCTAACGGCTAGAAGAATGGAATTGACTGAAGAGAAGATCAAAAAGGTCATCGCAGAAAAGGAGGACATTGAACGAAAGCTGAAAGACGCTCTTGGCGAAGTGAAAACAAAGGAAACCCGGATCACAGAATTGAGAGACGAAATTGGAGGTCTCAAGAGGGAAATTCAAAAGGAGCACAAAATGTGGGAGAAAGCCGAACAGGAGCGTATGAAGGAAAAGTCGGAGGTAAGTGTTGAAAATCTGTTTTTATTGAATTCCGTTTGACAACCCTCTTTCATTCTTCTCTGTAGGTCATAGAGCAAATATCATCGGTTCACCGGCTGGAAGAACGCGTGTCTGAGCTTCGTCAGAAACTTGCTCAAACGCAGCAGAAGCACGACGCACTTACAATGGAGAACAAACGCCTTTTACGAGAACTCAATGAAGAGCGAGAAAAGTCCTCAAACGCAGCCGACAGTGTCTCGGAAACACAAATCAAGCTCAAAAACCTCGAGGACAACTACGAGCGTTTGAAGTACGCATGCACAATAACAGACAATCAACTGACTGAAGTTGAGGCGATGCTCGAGGCAGAGCAAAAACGTAACCAATCGAATCAAGAGAAGATCGACGGGCTCTACAAAAGCGTCCGCGACAAGGACGAAACCATAACCCAACTGAAGAGAAGTATCAACGACGAAATCTCGTGTAAACTCGCCGCCGAAGGGCGCATAAAATCCCTGACTGGCGAGATGGACGATCTGAGGTTGAACCTGGAGCAGGTTCAAAAGAAACTGATATCCCAGCAGAATCAGCTAATAGAGCAGACAAATCACCTCTTCGAGTCCCAGGAGAAGGTCGAGGTGCTGACGACCGATTCGAACAATCTACAAATTCTGAACGAGAACTACGACAAGGAGATCAATGTCTTGAAGGAGGAGAACGCCAGAATTCTCTCGGAGCTGTTTAGGGCCAAAGAGGAGTGCAATCGAGTGCAGAATAACCTGAAGGAGACTCAGAACGAAGTCACTGACCTGCGACAGGAGATTGATGAGCTGAATGGCACTCTGGCGGAAAGACAGAACTTTTACCTCCAAAGAGACATCAAAAGCGAAGCCACCCTGGCGCAGCACAAGAAACTAATCGACTACCTCCAGCTGAAGGTAGAGGATTTGTCACAGAAGAAAAAGAAGACCTTGGCCGACATGATTTTTGGAACAGGGACCGCGTCGGCTAAGAAGGAGAACATATCTCCAAACGCAGTCGAGTCGTCGATTCTGTACCGCACCCTGCAGGAAGAGTTGAAAAGAGAAAAGCAGAAGTCAAAGACCCTGCAGGAGCAACTTGACAAGGTGAACAATGCGACCTTACCCGGATCTCCCTCGAAAACAGGAACAATGAGATCGCCTCTGAAGGAGAATCGGGGTGCTGGAGTAGAAAGTTCCAGCGTGAAACGTGTCAGCACCGGTAAACGCAGGACATACCAAACCCACCGCTTCGAACTGAGTCTTCAAGACACCGAGGGAGCAGGACAACTGTGTATTGCATGCAAAAAAGTTATTCTGACAGGCTCCCCGTTTTGGAAGTGCAAAGAATGCAAGGGAGCTGCCCATCGAAAATGCCGCAGTGAGGTAAATTCCTCCTGCGACGGCGTGGAAGCAAGTGCGGTGACGGAAAGGGAAGAGGACTGCGGTAAATCCGAAAACGCGGACAATGCATCAATCAGCAGCAAGTACTCCTACGAACCCACAGCTCCAGATATGAGCGAATCGAATTATTCGACGGGCTACAGCGGAACTATGGTCATAACAGGAGCTGCGCACACCCCGTCTCTGGAGGTCAACTGTGCGTTCGAAATCACCGATAACGTTCTGCTGTTGGGCTGCAGCAGTGGTTTGTTCACCTACCACATGGAGGGTCGGAATCTCGTTCACATTCTCGGGATCGATAGCGTCAATTGCATCGCCATAACCACGGTCCTCGCTAAGGCGATACTGGTTGGCTCCGGCGGCGATTATCTCTACCAGTGCGATTTGCGGCACCTGCAGACCCGTTCTCAGTCGAACGCGTGCATGAAACCGACTCTGGAGGCATCCGTTCTCGATCTGCCGTTCGCAAACCGTGCTGCCAACGAAAAATGGCAGTTGGTGAAGATATCCAGCGAAGCGGAGAACCCTGTCGATTCGGTGGCTGTTGCCGCCACCTCCACCCGCATTGTCATCCTCAAGTACGATTTGAAGATGCAAAAATTCAAGCCGGTTCGAGCACTCGACACAGCCACTTCCGTTTCGTCGATTCTATTCACGCGGCACACAGCCATTGTCGGGTCAGATAAGTTCTTCGAAATCGACTTCGGAACCTACACAGCTGAGGAATTTGTGGACCTTTCCGATCAGACCATAAGCCACACACGAAACTGTCAACCTGTTGTGGCCATTCGCGTCAGTCCGCAAGAGTTTCTGCTTTGCTTCATGGAGTGCGGAGTGTTTGTCGACGAATTCGGTTGCCGATCACGTCCCTACGACATCAACTGGGAGTACACTCCAACCGGATTTATGTACCGTGCGCCATTCCTGTACATTTCACACTTCCAGTCGGTGCAGATCCTTCGCCTGCATCGCTCGTACACCAACGAGGTGGGCCAAGAGTCGGACGACGATGGTGGTCCAACTTTCAAGCGGACACACCTGACGTTCTACATGCCTACGCTGATTGCTGAGAGTGGAAAATATGCCGTCTTTGCTGTTGCCATTGATAAACAGTCGGGTGTTCAGGAGGTGCATCACTTGGATGCGGTTAGGGCGTTTAAGGAGAATCTGAACGTGTCCATGGAGACGATATCGTCATTGGCCACGTGTGTGACATTCGGTTCTGTGGCTACCACACTTGACTCCTTCTGAGAGGATGCATGTTTACTGTTTATTTGTTAGTACTTAGTGAGCTCATGTTCTTCTTTTAATTTATAACCTATTCTCTTTTCAAACACAATTGTAGCAATTATTCACTTTAATGTCATTCGACCGCTGGCGTACTTAGCAGAAGTATGCCCACGTACTATGTTGAATTTATCTTTTGTACACTGTTTCGTTTACTTGTGAATTATAATAAATAAAAGATATTATACTTGAAATTGTTTTCTTTGCATGACAATGATGCGAGCCTCTTGTCTCTGTTGTGGGAACGAGTTTCTTTATCGTCTACCTGTCCATGTCCATGTAAAACAACGATGTGCATTCATATTTTAAGGACAGACTACTTCTACTTTGTGGTGTCTTCTATTACATCACAACTAGGATTAATTGTCATTATTTTTCGTGGGCCACATATTCAACTGAAGGAGTTGAGATGACACGCACGCTCGTAAGAACTCCAGACCATTCGATCTTTCACCATCAACTACAAAGCACCAGAAACTATTCTCATTCGCAAAAAGGCGAAGTCTTTAGAATTTGACCGCCTCGTCTTGTGGCCTAATTTTGTAACACTTTCGAAATCAAAAATGAAATTGTATTGAAAAGCATAGCAATATAAAATAACGCCTTCTGGCTTTAACAAGCGGTCGTCTACTTGAAGAAATCACATTCAATAAGGCAACGTCGTAATAATGGGAACGCTCATCCATCGTAGCTAAAACCGTCGAAGTATAGCTCCCTCAGTTCGATGCAATATATTCTTTCCCGGTGAGTAACCCCCACAACAACAAGAAGAAACCACAATTCGAGATTTGACTCGTTCGGTCGTTACCTCAATTGCAAGAGCATAGGTGAGAGTTGGAACAAACACAGGGAAAAAATCCGATAGCTCGGTTTTTCTAAGTACAAATCATCCAAGCTGCTTGTAAGATTACCCAGCTCGACCACATCTGCAAGAAAGCTCAGCATTACTTCTCCCAGCACTCGCAAAAGAGATCCCGGTACCTCACCGTTCGACGGTTCGAAGCAAAGCAAATGTTTGCAAGGGTCGTAGACTCCATGCTTCTTCTCCTTCTTTTTCTCTTTCTTGTGACCCTACAGTCAGGGGTGGACCTGGGCCTCAACCACCATGCCTCTCCAGCCAGCACGATCTTTCGCCAGCTGCCTCCAGTTGCGCACTCCACGTTCGTTGCGGTCCTTTTCCACTTGTGTCCGCCACCCTAGCCCTGGCCGTCCTCTGTTGCGTTGTCCCAATGGCTCAGATTCGAAGAGTTTTCGGGCCGGAGCAATGGTGTCCATACGCTCTACATGGTCTAGCCATCTTAAGAGTTGTATCCGGAGACGCTTGACTAGGCGCATGTCGCTGTACAGCCCATAGAGTTCATCGTTAAATCTTCTAGCTCCAGATGCCATTAACGCAAACAGGACCAAAAATCGCACGCAAAACATTTCTTTCGAAGAGACTTAGGGCTTCCTCATCCGCTTTTAGTAGCGTCCAGGTTTCCGCGCCATAAAGTAGGACTGGGATGATCAAAGTGTTATATGAAGCAAGCTAAGTCCTTCGAGAGAGGGCTTTATTACTCAATTGCCTCTTCAGCCCAAAGAAACAGCGATTGGCAAGAGTGATTCTGCCGCGGTAGACAAAGTCCTTGACTTCCTCAAACTTTCTGCTGCCTAGTGTGACGCTCTGTCCGAGCCGTCGATGTTGTGCGTCCTTCTTTGATGACAGCATGTACTTCGTTTTGCCCTCATTAACCACGAGACCCATTTTAGCCGCTCCCGCTTCAATGCCAGCAGACGCGTCATTGACGGCTCGCTGTGTTCGTCCAATTACGTCAATGTTGTCGCCGTAAGCTAGCAATTGAACTTACTTGACTTCAGTAATACTGACCGCAATTATGGCCTGATGTCGCAAGAAAAAAGTTGTACAAGAAAGTCAGTAAAGGTATAGATTATGAGCGCAACGAGTTCCCACGATGCCATATTACTTTTATCTTCTATGGTACTGATCGATATTTAATCATTAAAAGCTAGAAGATTACGACAACCGTAAATCACACGGAAGAAGCTCGAAAGGAGCCACAGCATTGAAGAGTGGCAAAAGCGAATGGAAGGATTTCCAAAGAGGGAGCGAACAATTGAAAGTTGGGTGAATCGAAAACACGGTTAGCGGCAGTTCCAAAGGGTGAATCAACGAAAAGATTCCCTATGAGGTTGGAATCTTTCACTGCCACGTCGTGCCTATGCAAGGTTTCCATCTCCCCACTCATAAAAAAAAAAATAATTAATAAATAAAAGGTTCGAGAAAGTGAGGGATAGATGGAATCCCCGGCATGAAAACCATCGTGGATGATAGAAAACTAAGTCTTGATGGCTGGAAGCGGCGTGTTCAGGACTGTCAGAGATGGAATGCTGCTATTCCTCATGGATCATCGGCCTTATAAGAATGTTATAACATACTACTGCAAAGCACTTCAAAGTTTACCTCACGACATTCGATCGCAAATCGAAATCGATTTGTCATACTTACATGACACCTCGAGTGGCATTGTAAGAGTGACTGCAAAATCTTCACCTCCACCTTCACTTCCCTTGGGCTTATCTTTTTCGACGATGTTGATTTTCATTCTTCTGAGTCAGCGAATGGTTTTCTTAAACTCTGCAGATCTCGGGCGCTTTCTTCAAAAGTGGATTTCGAGAATGGTTTCATCTGAAAATATAAGAGTTGCCAATCCGTTCTCGTGGTCGCCGTGGCGCAGTGGTAAGTGCATCGACTGCGGCGCAGAAAGTCTGGGGTTCGATCCCCGATCACATAGCATTTTTTCGCGGCACCACCTCTTTCGAGTTGCTGACAACACTCAAAGAGTATTAATTGTCTATGGAAAGCTTCTCAAATCTCGCCGTTCGGAATCGGCAAAAAACTGTATGTCCCTTCTACTCGTGAAGAACAATAGCATGCACAACACGAGTAGTTGTTGTAGAAGCTAGGCCCTGGTCCGTTATGGGCTGTAGTGCCACTTAATTATTATTATTATTATTAATCCGTTCTTATCTTTGTTACTGAAGGCGGCAAAA
The DNA here is from genome assembly GCA_944738645.1 of Eristalinus sepulchralis. Taxonomy (NCBI): domain Eukaryota; kingdom Metazoa; phylum Arthropoda; class Insecta; order Diptera; family Syrphidae; genus Eristalinus; species Eristalinus sepulchralis. The sequence goes on along the minus strand of OX122885.1, from coordinate 28,409,088 downwards.
GATTCCCACAGGCTGCCTATCGTTTGTTTCCGCTTAACTCTTGACAACTTGTCGTAAAAAATCTCTTGGGATCTTGGGATCAGACAGGTGGGTTTTAGGAACATCACACAAGAAAGCATGTAATCTTCGAAAAGTCTGAACTTGAGGCCTAGCTGCCTTCCATCCCTATCCCGGGCACTCTGTTAGGACAAAACGTTAACGTTCACATGACGCACGGATTTCATCTCCTCTTCGGATCTGGATGCTGAAATCCAAAGACTCCAAACGCTATAGCGTTGTTGAACATGTTCTGGAGGTGTGTAGTTGACGATATAAACATGTCAAAGGTACAAAAAATACGCTCCACCATCTTCAACAGTCATCTCTTTTTGTCAAGATGGGGTAAGGATTAGGATTTAAAATTTTATCCAATGAGTAAAGAATCTTGACAGAATTTTTTCTGTTTTTCTAGGCCGAAGAGGCATACCGCAAAATGGAATACTTTAACTGCAATTATGTCTCGTCAGGGAAACTTCTATTACTGAAACTAAGTGTAGGTGTAAGCTCATCGTTTACGCGGACGACATTGCCATAGTTTGCCGGGGAAAATATCCTGAGAAATCTAGTGGAGAGCGCATGGAAGGTGCTCTCGAAATGAACCAAGCAATTGCGACCCGCTTGTAGAAGTAGAAAAGACTGAACTGGTACTCAATTTGAGAAACCACTAGACACCCTCAATGAATCCGCCAAAGCTTAATGGAATTTCACTAACCATCTTGGTTTGGCCAAGTTGCGTCGTGGGACGTTAGGCAGGAACCTTAACTTGTACAAAACTTTAGTAGTAGTATAGAAGCCTAACTGGGCCTAAGAACTAGGCTTATGAGATGGCTGCCACACTGGCGTCGTAAAATCCATGGAACTCTATGATGACCGCCACTAGACAGTGCCCAATGAATGACTTGTACACACTGTGTACAACTCCAACCGAAGCGCTAGAAATTATGTTTGGATCTGTGGACAGCTACGGCAAGGATTTCGCAAAAAAACGGCGCTACGGGTAGATAAATCTCTGTGTAGAGAGAAAACAGAAGACCACGCCAACTCCTCTCTGAAGAATCTACACCTTGCCCTTGCCCCGATCTTAGACAACAGTATCAAATGACTGAGTAGACAATAACGAGTAAAAAATCAGATGCTAAGGAGTAGCAATTACCAAAGAAATCTGCTCTAACGAGGCGAACTGAGCTCAGACTCTACTGTCAGGAGTAGGAGCAGAACTTCTGAATCAGGCAGTAGTTTAGATGTGTTGTATCAGATGTGTTGTGTATTTCAGGCAGGAAATATGAATCGAAACGCCGCTGTTTGGCTGCGGATGTGTGTACGAGATAATCGTCATTTACAACGATAGTCAAGCAGCAGTGAAAGCACTCAAGTCATCACTTCTAAGTTCTAAACAGGTCTTACTATGGCCTATGTCTCAAAATGCAACATTAAGTGTGCTGGATTCTTGGTCACAGGCATATACCAATAAATTGTGAAGAAGACGCAAAATGAAAGCAAAGCAAAAGTGAAAAGTTTCTTGGAGCCAATTAAAACATTGACGGGCAAGATCGTGTGAGAAAAACTTATTAAACATGCGCAAGGTATACATGGCCAAAAATTGACTCTCGGAAAATCATGGCCATCCTCGGAGTAGGCAGAAAAAAATTAAGTAACTTTTAATTTAAGTAATGCGTCATATAACGTCACATAACGAAACTTGCAGCAGGGGTTTAGACGAAGAAGAGGAGACTCATTTACATACATACATTTTCACCTCCATTAAAATCTCACTTTTACCGCCTATCAAACATAACACAAGTGGCCGTCAGGCAAACGCAGACTATCCAGAAATTTAAATGGTTTCAGAAGTGTCGGAAGCGAAGTGTACACCGGCACAGTAGTTATCTTGTGTACAGTCCAAAATAAAATCGATTACCTAGAACGATTCTGCGTCGAATTTCCATCGAAATTTAACCGAGCAAACTGAGCAGGGGGCATGGTCCTGATCGCTCTTAACATGGCGAGCTGCCAACACTATCCTCGTCCCTGCACAGGTCAAGTTGACATACAGCCTCCTCGTGGCGCCCCCTGGATAGCCATCATAACATCCGTTGTGTGGTGAACCAATGTATGCCGCGAACCCCTCTGCCCGAGGGTAAAAAAATGGGTCTGGCCTACCGGTCTGTAGGTTGTCCGTGAGGCTAACTCCCTCACCACATAAAAAAGAAAACGAGTTCAGAGACAGCAACATGCCTAGGATATGGACGAATCTAATGTTGACGACCCCAGCAAACGAATAAAGGACAACGATTTTCGGTTCCGCACGTGGAATGTGAGGTCCCTTAACAGACAACTTGCGGAGGCCCTTGACTGCTACAATGCTGATATCACCGCCATTCAGGAAGTGCGGTGGGATGAGGCGGGCAGAAAGAAGATGAAGAACTGCGACATATACTACAGTGACTGCTACAGGGAGAGAAGGCAGCGCTTATTCGGATGCGGATTTGTTGTTCGAGGCAGACTTAGGCAAAATGTCTTAAGCTACGATCGCGGAAGCGAACGCCTCATGACAATCCGCATTAAGGCTAAATTCGGGAACATCAGTCTGATTTGTGCTCACGCCCTGACAGAGGAGAAGGGTGGCAACAGCAAGGATGAATTCTATGATCTCCTAGAAAGAACATACGATCGATGCTCCAGCTATGACACCAAGATCGTTCTAGGAGATTTCAACGAGCAGCTGGGAAAAGAGGAAATCTTTGCTGGCGTCATCGGGAAACACAGCCTGCACGACACCACTTCCGAAGACGGACTCAGACAGATCTTTGCCGACCGAGTCTCTCCGAAACTCTCCCAAAGTTCGACGCTGCCTGCACTGACAATAGAAGAAGAATGGAAACGTTGTCAAGAAGCCATCAATGAAGCTGCCGCTGATCTGCTGGGTTTCACGCCAGCACCCAGAAGGAACCGTCAATGAGGCGTTTGCGTGCATTGAAGCAGAAGTGGCTAAAATGGGTCTGGTGGTTAATGAGGACAAAACAAAGTACATGCTGTCATCAAAGAAGGACGCATAACATCGACGTCTCGGATAGAGCGTCACACTAGGCAGCAGAAACTTCGAGGTAGTCAAGGACTTCGTCTAGCTCGGCTCGGTGGTAAACATCGACAATAACACCAGTAGCGAAATGAAACGCAGAATCAGTCTTGCCAATCGCTGTTTCTTTGGCCTCAAGAGGCAATAGAGTAACAAAGCCCTCTCTCGAAGGACTTAGCTTGCTTTTTATAACAGATTGATCATCCCAGTCCTACTTTACGGCGCAGAAACCTGGACATTACTAAAAGCGGATGAGGAAGTCCTTAGTCTTTTTGAGAGAAAAGTTTTGCGTGCCATGGGCCGTCCTCTGTTGCGTTGTCCAAATGGCTCAAAGACTTTTCGGGCCGGAGCAATGGTGTCCATACGCTCTATATGGCCTAGCCATCTTAAGTGATGTATCCGAAGACCAGGCGCATGCCTCTGTACAACCCATAGAGTTCATCGTTAAATCTTCTCCTCCAGACGCCATCAACGCAAACAGGACCAAAAATCGCACGCAGAACTTTTCTCTGAAAAAGACTTACGGCTTCCTAATCCACTAGTAGTGTCCAAGTTTCTGCGCCGTAAAGAAGGACTGGGATGTTCAAGCTGTTCTACAAATCCAGTTTAGTCCTTCGAGAGAGGGCTTTATTACTCAATTGCCTCTTGAGACCAAAGAAACAACGATTGGCAAGAGTGATTCTGCGTTTGATTTCGGTACTGATGTTATGTTCCTATTTAACGCGGAGCCGAGGTAGACGATGTCCTTGACTACCTCAAAGTTTCTGCTGCTTAGTAGTAAGCTCTGCGCAGGGCGTCGATGTTCTTTGGTCTGCTTTATTTAGTCCTAGAGCATTTTGGGTAACAAGTTTGTTCTATGAATTTTTAAAAGTCTAATATCTTAATAACCCTTGGGTTGTCCCATCTAGTTCCTTCTTTCAGCCTGCGTAGATACGAGTCTATGTTGTTGAAACCAGGCCCATGAAGGTATTAGATTTTGCTTGAACACACAAACACGTTTTACTTTGTTTTTCACCTGTTCTGCGACTTTATTTAGGTTTTGCAAGATTCCCAGACGTTACTATTTGAATAATATCAGATAAGAGAACAAAGGACACCACATGAGAACGAATGGCTGAAATATTTATAGGTCGGGAGTAAAGTGGAAGGTTAGCCCGATTTTCCAGTCAAAGACACATTTTTTTTGGTGCATGGCTGTGTTTGTCCTTTTTGTTTTACCAAATATTCCTTTAAAGATCAAGCAACATATTTGGGAAGCCGCTGTACAATTACCTTCACGAACGACAGACAACACGCAATCATTTGCTGCTAAAATGCTGCTGCAAATCAAATACTAATATTTTTACCGTGCATGGTAGATGCGTCTGAAAGGCCGATATACTCATTAAACTGCATTTAGCGAATATTTCTATCACCACTTCTCAAACTATCGCTCCGAGCAGCGCTTCCAAGTCTGAAAAGAAGCTTTCTTTGGTGCTTTCGAACAAATTCAATTGCATTTGTCATCATCCACTGGTGGTTGCGAAAAAAAGCTCAACCGGCCTGCCGCCTCATATTTCTTCGAACACACACCGTCACAAAAGCCAGCTGCCAGACTGTCAAAAAACTTGATATTTTTTTCCCTTAATTCCTCATGTTGCTCTGCTTCTTCCAAATTCGTTGTTCAATTAATTCAGTTTCTGTCCGTTTTTTTCAGTTTTTCGTGGTATTGTTCCGTCGTAATTCCGGTCCGATGATACGTGCAAATAAATGCGGTGAATTAGGAAAAGAATTTGCATTGCAACTTGCAAAATAATTGCAGAAAGTAAAGTGATTTGAAAATTTCATTCCGTAGGGTTTTTGTTTGTCGCGTTAATCTTGAAGAGTTTCATCACGGCGCTCTGTGTTTTATCGTCGTTCCTATATCCATACGGGCCGCGTGTGTGTGTGCGTGCTTTCATTTTTCCTTATTTTGTTTGTTTAGTGCGTTAAAAGCCGAATAGGGAAGTGTATAATTGGTAATTCCGTGTTTACAAGTCAAAGGAGCACATTGCTGCCAATGGAAACATCTCCGTCGTTGCCAACCGGAGAAATGTCTTCGCAGTCGGGAGCAGAGAACTCCAACATTCCTGCGGATGGCTCATTGGCGAACATGGATAGTGCAGGAGAGGACTCAAAGTTCAAAGGTACATCAACGAATGTGAAAACCAACAACAAAAAGTCAAAGTATTTTTGCTTGTTTTATAGTTGTTGTTGTCATTTCGTACTGATTTGTGGCGGTAGTGCAGTTGGACTTGAAACAAATCTTCTGTCAAAACTGCAGTGATGCCCATGTGCTGTGGTGGTAGTTAGTGTTGCCATTTATGATATTTATTTTATTTCTCATATTTTTATCGTACATAATTGTTTTTTTTATTCATCAAAGCAAACGTTTTGAGACCAAGCAAAGTAAAACTGACAGAGTGAACACTTTACGATTGAAATTATAAAATGTGCCAGAATGAAAAATATCATTTTTTTTCGATATTAATTTATTTGATCTTGAAATTAATTTATTTGATATATAGGGATCATAAAAATGCATATATGTATATATATACGTATATGTTTCGTGTTTCTCAACAAAATTCGATTGTAGTCGAAAAATTGTAAGAAATCGTAGCAGAAGCCCGAGAAAAGGATCGCTCAAAATATTGAGAATCATGGAAATTTGTATAGAGCTTATGTCAGACGCCGTGTCGTAATTCGTTGACATACAGCTGAAAGTTTCAGGCTCGACACCCGCACGAAATACCAACTCTTTCAAGTTGCTGCTAACACTAACACTGGGACCTATTTGTCTTTGAAGAGCTTCTCAAATCTCACCGTTCGCAGTCAACAAAAAGCTGGTGGATCCCTCTACTCGTGAAAGAACAATAGAGCGCACAACACGAGTAGTTGCTGATGAAGCTAGGTCCTGGTCCCTTGTGGGCTGTAGTGCACTCAATTTTTAATATGTCGGGCTAACAGTACCCTTAACGAAATCGAAAGTAAAACAAATAGCAATGGCAACACTGAGCTAAAATGACAGCCACAACCACCGACCGTGGCCCTCAACCGAGGGATAACTTCTCGTTGATAAGTTACGACGGCTGTGGAATAAATGATTCCCTTTCTTTGTTTTGCAATTAATTTCGTGCGCATACATATCTTGCAGTGCTTCTTATGATTTCATATTTTTATCTGCTTGCATACTTAATTCACTTTAATCTTGTACGTGTGCTCTGCTCTCTGCCGACCATACTATGCCCTCCCTCAATGACAGAAGCAACCGGTTGCTCTTACTCACATCTGGTTTTAGTTAATTCTCACTTTTATTCTGTTTTTGATTTGACTTGATTCTTTTTTTTTTTATTATGCACACATCCGAACACAGGTTACCGCTGATATACATCTATTTCCTAATTTTGCATGATATCACTTTTATGAGCTAATAGCATTCCATGACATTTGCGTGATAATGGTATTTTTAAAACACTTGCTAACTGTACACGCATGTGACGGCAGAGGTGGGCTGCAATGGTTTATTTTTGGACGGAATTACTACTTCCAATCGATTGTGATTCCTCATTGTCGTTATGGCTGTGCGTTGAAACTGATGTCGGTGGAGATTTTAAGAAGAATCTGCAGTGAAACAAGCAATATTTTGGTGGGGCACTACCGGATATCCGCTATTTACACGGAAACTGGCGACTTCTGACGACTTTTTATCGGGTTTTGTTCGTTGTGTTTAATATTTTTCGTTGTCTAAATAAACATTCAGATCTGGGCATGTTCGAAAGACAAAAAGGAGAATAATTGCATTTGTATTCATTAACCACAATTAACCACTTACAACACGTGTTGAATATTAATTCTTCAACATATGATCCGTCATTTTTGTAACATGTTTCGGGTATATTTTCGACAATTGTTTTTACATTTTTGATCTTGATTCCACATGTGTTTCGCTAGACGTGATACGGACCATTCGATGTATTTCTTTGGGTGGACCTGTGCTTCAGCCAACATGTCTCTCCATCTATCACGGTCTTGTGTTGCTTTTTATACTTGACTGAGATCCATTCCCAGATGCTAACACCCACCCACCAAGTGTGGCGTTGGTTAACAAACCTGAGGTCCTGGAATCGATTAATGGAAGAAACGATCATCTCGCACATTTAACGGCATCGCTTCCTTTACGTTTCCGAAAATACTAAATGAGTAATATTTGTCACTGAAAAGAGTCTCAAATCTTGCCATTCAATTTCGGCAATAAACCGTAGTTTACCTCCATTCAACAGAGAACATTAGCTTGCAAAACAAAAGAAGAAGCTACGTCCTGATCCCTTCTTGACTGCAGCGTTTTCCCCTGGCATGCAGTCGAACACTCTTCTGGTCGGGAGCAAGTGCCCAGTGTCTGAGAAGAAAGATTCGAATTCGTTTGATTTCTGACGTTAAACAGATGTTAACGTAAGGCGTTCACTTTTCAGTAATTGCATACGTGTCAGAGAAAATTGCACACGACTCGAAGCGACCAAGAATCTCCTCCTCCTTCTGTCTTCCAAACGTAAAGATGTGGCGATTGACGAGGTTGATTCATCGTTTAACCACGGTGGTGCGGTTACACGCGTTAACTTTTAAGCCTATGTAAGTAAAGGGTTTCTATGTAAAGACAGCCAGAAAGTCTATAGTGACGACTGGTTCAAGACGTCAGTGTTGGTGGCCATTTTAAGTTGATTGTCCTAATTGTTCGCAGTTACATCTACGTCGTTGGTTTACGAGATTGCGCGCGATTGCAAATATTTGAGCAGGATTGTGCCTTACTCCATCTCCAAAATAATGTTCGGTGCATCACCGTTGGTTTTACTGGACCTAATGATTGAGCGCCCACTTTCCATCGTTATTTTGCAAAGAAGAACGAAACAGGTAAAACTAACATAAATGTGTCGCATAGTCCATCTGTGTTTTAAATCTTCGTCTTCTTGTGGCGCTACAGTCCGGGGTGGACCTGGGCCTCAACCAACATGCCTCTCCAGCCAGCACAATCTTTCGTTAGCTGCCGCCAGTTGCGCACTCCAAGTTGGTTAAGGTCCTTCTCCACTTGTGTTCGCCTAGGCCGTCCTCTGTTGCGTTGTCCCAATGGCTCAGATTCGAAAACTTTTCGCTCTACATGGCCTAGCCATCTTTAGTGTTGTATCCGAAGACGCTTGACTAGGCGCATGTCGCTGTACAGTCCATAGAGCTCGTCGTTAAATCTTCTTCTCCAGATGCCATCAACGCAAACAGGACCAAAAATCGGACGCAAAACTTTTCTCTCGAAAATACTAAGGGCTTCCACATCCGCTTTTAGTAGCGTCCAGGTTTCCGCGCCATAGAGTAGGGCTGGGATGATCAAATTGTTATATAAGGCAAACTTAGTCCTTCGAGAGAGGGCTCTATTACTCAATTACCTCTTGAGCCCAAAGAAACAGCGACTGGCAAGAGTGATTCTGCGTTTGAATTCGGTACTTGTGTTATTGTCCCTGTTTACCACGGAGCCGATGTAGACGAAGTCCTTGACTACCTCGAAGTTTCTGCTGCCTAGTGTGACGCTCTGTCCGAGCCGTCGATGTTGTGCGTCCTTCCTTGATGATAGCATGTATACTTCGTTTTGCCCTCATTAACCACCAGACCCATTTTAGCCGCTTCTGTTTCACTGCCAGCAAACGCCTCATTGACGGCTCGTTGTGTTCGTCCAAACACGTCAATGTCGTCGACGTAAGCTAGCAATTGAACTGACTTTTGGAAGATCGCGCCTCTGGTTGAGTTACGCAACATCTTCTGAAGGATGATGTTCAAGAAGTCACATAACAGTGCGTCGCCTTGTCCAAAACCTTTTGAAGGTCTCGGTAAGTTCGTTGCCGACCTTGACGGAGCAGCGATCGTTCTCCATCGTCATCCCACACAATCTGACGAGTTTGGCAGGAATGTCAAAACTAGGTATTGCACTGAATAGCTCGTCTTTATGTACACTGTAATATGCGGCCTTGAAACCGAGAAATAGGTGGTGAGAGTCGATTTTCACTTCTTGGGTCTTCTCCAGGATCTGCCGTAGTGTGAAAATTTGGTCGATTGTGGTCTTCCCTGGCCTGAAACCACACTGATAAGGACCTATCAGAGAGGATTTTGTAGGCGATGTTAAGAGACTAATCCCTCGATAGTTGGCGCAGTCGAAGGGGTCTCCTTTCTTGTGGACCGGACAGACGACGCTGAGATTTCACTTATCGGGCATGCTTTCCTCTGGCCATATCTTACAGATGAGCTGGTGCATCTGCCCAACCAGGTCATTTCCAGATGCTTTAAACAGTTCTGCGGACAGTCCATACGCTCTAGCAGCTTTGTTCGACTTCAGTGTCGATATTGCTATCTTGACCTCGTTTAAGTCGGGGGGACGGAATTCTTGCCTATCATCGTCCAAATTGAGAAGACTATTCTGTCTAACAGCGGGATTTGGGCCTCCATCACCGTTAAAATGTCTGCAGAAATGATCTTTCCAGATTCTCAGCATCGATTGCGAGAAATATTACCCTGTAAATGATATCCGTTCTCCGGGTGAATATCGGTAATTCTGATAGACTCCATGAAATCCCGAGAGGTCTTGGGAATAGCCACGTCTGCCGATAAATTTTGTGTCAGCAGTCGATGAAGCCCTACTCCGGTCGACGCACAAACTGTGTGGTAGAAGGGGTAGAAGACTAGATTGCTTGTGCGAAGGGTCGTACGCGGTCTTTTCTGCTTGCTAGGTTTTGGTGACTTTTATAAAGGTCTGACATTCCTCTGGCTACGGGGAAAACAAATAAAGTTGTTCCTACAACTTTTCAAACACTGGGTTTCAAACACAGAGCAATTGATCGAAAGTACGTATTTGTTAAAGCATCAAAAACATTAAAATATTCCTAGTTTTTTGCAACGTTACTAATTTAGATTCTCTTCGAAAACTAATGTTTAATCTTAATCAAAGAATTTTTCGTATGCACGTACATGATAGAGGTAAAACTTTCGTTATGGACACTCAGGGGTTGCAGAGAAGAGAAATTCGAGAATTGAATAGAATAAAATGAGCTGGTAGAAGTGGCCAATCGCGAGGCTACCGGTATTTCACGGCCTGTATGACAATTACGCTGATTTTCTAATAAACCGGGAGTTTCCATAAAGTCAAAGTCCTAACCTCTAATATAAATATTATCAGACTCCTCCTTAGAGGCCGTAAACAAATCCCTATCGTGAATATTTGAACGATTATGGATTTCCCAGGCCTGAATCCGGCGCTTTCACAAAACGGCAGGGACTGTATTTTTGCATTTATGCATACGTCTCAAAAGTTGGCACAATTTACTGACTCTGCTCTGGGTTATGATTGATGAGATTCAATCTATTTGGAACACTTTTGTCCAAGAAGGTGGGCATGGTGGGCTGGGTTATCAGCAGTAGCATCGCGATGTTCGCAGGTAGTCCTCTAGCACTATCAGCCTTGCTGCTGATTTCTTTCATTAAGTTCGAATGGGTGAATTATTCTGCTTCACAGTCATTGCCGTTGTATAGTCCACAGAATTAGTCTTTCAATATACTCGTTCTCGTTTTTTTACTCCTATTTTCCTATTCCTATTCTGTATCTACGAATGAACGTTTGTATATCTTTTACTTGTTCTTGTAGTTTCTAAATCTAATTCGTGCGACGATATCTCACGATCTCCTCGACCATTCTAAATTTTCTTCTTTCCCAGCAACCAGTGTTTTTGTTTCATTTTTGTCCGCTGAGGGCGCTAGTAGTCCTCGTCCTTCTTTACAGTGCTGCAGTGAAGGTTTACTGCTTAATGTATGTGGAAGAGGAGGAGTGAAATCAAGCAGATCTGTTTCGACTTTTCCGACGGATTTTGAAGATTAGAGGTAATATTGCCACCTCTAATCTTCAATACCTGATGCCGGTGGAACCTTTTCGATTGACATTGAATGTCTTTCGAACAGTTTGTTGAGTTTTTAGTCCGCAGACTCCTACACACGGTGTATTTTTAACTTTCTTAAAAATTATGCGCATTTCCGAATGTTGGAACTGTGTAAACGCGATCTATCCTTATCTTAAACGCTTCAGTCCCTTTGAATCTGGCGCATCTTTTCCTAGATGACCTCTTTTGTATTCGATTGCTTGTTGGCGCAGAGCGTTTCATTCATTTATTTCAAGCCATGTCTTTTTCTTTTGTTGATTTCCATTTCCATCACACTAAAGATGCGTTCGATTTGATTACTCCGTTCGACCTAGTTGCTAAAGTTCTCTTTCATTGAGAATTCTGTCATGTTATATCGGGCATAATTTAAAGTTATAAAGAATTACTCTTGTTCCGATCACTTTGATGTGACGCTCAGGTCTCCTCGATTTCGCATGCGTGTGTTAGATTTAATACGAGATATTAAAGAAACTGGTCTCGTAGCTGCTTCCCGTCTCACATATGTAAATCCGACGTGAACGAAGTCAAAACTTGATGATGTTCGATGTTACAGATTGTAAAACTTGATGGACCTTAAAAAAACTTGTTCAGATAATTTTTTGTGTGTGAGACTAAATAGGGACAAGCTTTTTCGTAGAATATTCCAGCCAAGGTTTCGTCAAACTTTCAAACATTTCTAGAAACACCACAAGTTTTGTCCGCCATTTTCTAACTCTTTGCTTTCATTTTCAGTTGATGTGAGTTGTTGTTTTAGTAAATCATTAATAACACAAAAATTCAAATCAAAAACACATAAACTCCACTGGTGAACAACGTTATTCGGCTTAAAGGTGTTGTTAACTTAAAATTCTGACTTAAAACGACTGATAAAAATACTTTTATACTTTCGGACAAAACAATAGCACTCAATGGCACTTGGTTAAATTTTGCCAAGTAAAATTGTGAAACATTATTAAATTGAAAAAAAAACTTTATTTGTGTAACATAGACTATAGACTCTAACATACCCAAAAATAAATGATAGAAAAAAAAAATAGAGCAATTCAATGAAAAACATCTGCGACAAAACTAAACCCCTTTTCGTTTAAGTTCTAAAACATCTTTTTTTTCAATATTTTGTGGCGAATCTATTATTTTTTATAACTGCTTCATATCTGCGTGGCATTGATTCAAATAAATTGTTTATAATTTCCGCAGGGATACTTTTCCAAACAATTTCCGTTTGAGCAAAAAAAAAAAAAATCATTCTAATTGCACTTTTCACACTGAATCCGTTGATCAGGTCTGGTAATTGTGCTGGCCATTTCAAAAAGGTGTCTACCCGTTTGCCTTTTGGTCTTCGCACTTGTTTCATTTCATCAGAATGAATTTGGATTCATCTGAGAATAAAACTGTCTTACATTTGACAGTTGTCCAGTTAATATGCACCTTTGCAAAAGCAAGTCTTATTCTTTGATTTTCGGTGAAATTAACAGTGTTTTTAGAGCCCGGTAAGAATGAAAACCTCATTTCACTACCCTTCGCTAGATAGATCTGGTGGATATATCCTAGTCTAGTTCAATTCCTACCGCTCTTGAATGAATCCTTTTTAACTACACGGACTATTGCGGGATCCTCTCCTACGTTGGTTTTCCGAGGTCTTCCGCCTCCATAGATTGTATCAAGGCATCCTGAATTGCAAAACTGGTTAATTATATGGGTACGGAAGTGTGTATCTCAAGTTTTTTGGCAATGCAGTTAACCGCTTAGTCTGCATGGAAAACCGCGATAATCTCTTGCTTAAATTTAGTGGAGTACTTGCTCTGCGCCATTTTTTAAACTTTTTTAACACTTTAAATTATAAGCGCTCTGTGCCACCTATAAACTGCAAATGAGAGAAGTTTGGAAAATCCTGTAATCGTTTCAAATTAAACAGTTAATTTTCTGTAAAATTAAAACAAAAAAAAGTCAAATAAGGAAGGGGATAACCTGGTGCGGCTGGTGCAATATGTTGGTGCTTTTGTTTGTCGCACCTGTTTTCACTGAACTCCTGTATTTTGCAATTTTACAATGTATTTTCTTAACAATTGATGTAGCATCATTTGTTTTTTGTTATTTTAAAGCCTACCTAGTTTATTGAAATAAAATTAATTTCAATCTATTAAACCTTAGCAATTTTATTTAGCAAAATGTAGTCTATGGTGCTATTGTTTTGTCCGACACTGTATATAACTAAAAATAAATTACTTGACAGTCGACAAAATGGCCAGTTAAATTACTCTCCCAACTTAATGTTCTCACACATGGCTCAATAACTCCCGGGACAAACCAATAAAAACATTTTCTAGACAAAAAAAGAAATGAAATCAGTCCAACGCTGCTCTAACATTTCGATACCTTTTTCAAAGAACGATTTGTAATTGGCCTCAAAATAAGCTTCAGTTTCGGCGATCACCTCCTCATTCGAACATTTTGTTTCCTGGCGATCATCTTTTTGAGGTTGGAAAAGAGAAATAAGTCGCTGGGGGTCAGATCTGAAGAATACGGTGGCAGCGGAAGCAATTCAAAGCCTAATTCGTGCTATTTGGCCATGGAAGTCAACGACTTGGCATTGTCTTGGTGGAAGAGAATTTTTTTCTTTTTCATTTTGAACCGTTTTTTTTTACATTTTCTTTCTTCACATGCACCAAATTCCATGTAGTGTTCGCCTTCTCAAGATAGTCGTTGAATAAAATTCCATGCGCATCCCAAATACGGATGCCATAACCTTTGTGTTTTTGGGAGCTTTGGCCGTGGCTGCTGTCCATTCCACTCACTACTGATTTTACTCTGGAGTGTAGTGGTGGATCCATGTTTTATACATTGTGACATAATAATAATAATTGAGTGGCTCTATGGCCCACAAGGGACCAGGGCCTAGCTTCTGCAATAACTACTCGAGTTGTGCGTGCTACTGATCTCTCACGAGTAGAGGAGACCTACAGTTTTTTTGCCGACTCCGAACGGCGAGATTTAAGAAGCTTTTACAATTGGTACTCTTTGAATGTTGTCAGCAATGGGATGGTGCCGTGAAAAATTCGAGGTGTTCCGTCAGGGAATCGAACCTAGACCTTCGGCGTGAGGGTCGACGCACTTACCCACTACGCCACGGCGACCACTACATTGTGACATACCGATGCAAAAAGTTCTGTTTATTCTGGCGAAGCAGCTCCAAATAGCTCTCAGAATCACCGATATGTTGTTGGTTTTGGTCGATTGTGAGTAAACGCGCCACCCATTTCGAAATAGTGTACACACTGCCTTCTGATATCTTTAAAGTGTCAGCTACAGCACGCAATTTCAATTTGCGGTTTTATAAAATGATTTTGTGTACTTTTTAACGTGTTCAGGTGTAACCACCTCAATTGGCCTTACAGAGCGTTTAGCATCCTTGGTGTCTGTGCGGCCACGTTTCAAGTAATTTTTAGATGCTCTTCGCTCGGCAAATATTTTTCCAATCTTTTCTTCTTCCTCTTCATAAGCGTCGCAGAGGGTTTAATCACTTAAGCCGAGCAATCTTATTTGTTCGGCTAAGGTTAAGTGGGCTGTTAGTACGTCAGTAAGTCATCTGCAGTCTTTTCTGTCAAGTGACAAGAATTATGACTACTATTTTTTACAAACCTTAGGTAGCATTCGCTAGGTTTGTTTACATCCAGGATTCTTAGGCCACTTCCAGTTGTGCTGCCGAGAAGCACTGACCAAGGACGTGCGAAGCTCCTAAGAGTCCTAAGAGTACCTCCTCTGATTCTTGTCTGAGAAGTTCATCGGCGATCTGGTTTTCTGTGATTTCGTGGGGGCTGAGGTTGGTATGAGGCCTTAATTTGGGGATAGACAACTAAGTTTTCACATTTGCAGTAAATAAAGATAGAAAATGTACCAAAATATTCAGGATTTAGACATTTTTAGATTTATTGTATTTAAAAAAATTGAATAAATCAAATTGTTCGTCAAATATTGTACGGCACCTGATATTAATTGACAAAAATAAACAATCTCAATTTGAACACACTGCAGACGGTCACATTTTTTAACGAGCATGTAATATTCGGTTATTAACGCTGTTTTCGTTTTATGTTTTTTTTTGTATATAACTTTCTCGTTGCACGTTTATGAGTTTAAAATGTTGTGACATAACCACCATCATGTGTTTAACACTTTCCACAGAACAGAACAACAAACATGAAAAAAAGCAACCAAATGTAAAATAACACCGATACTTTTCCATTTCTAAGGTTTGTTTGAATTTTATTTATTTACATTCATTTGCAATCCCCCACCCCAAGACCCCATTCTCATAGTTTTTTTTTTATTAAACAGTCAAATCTGAAAAGGAGTCTCATTCTCTGATTTTTTTCCAGGGCGGCAGCAGATTCAAGTCGATACAGAAATACTTCTCATCGAGGACTCGACACTCGAGAGACAACCCGCACACTTGCAGAACCTGTTGGATTCATTTGATGTGAATGCACCGATTCCGGCCGAACACCTATTGATGGTGCTCATCTACGGCATAGCATTAGAGTGCTCGTTTGCGGCGATTGAGGAAGTTCAAAAACAGTTAAAAAACCTGCAGCAGACGTCATGCATGTCAGCGTTTAACATTCAAAATGTCATGTTGCTGTCAAAGATGCCAGAAAACATTTACGATGTCAATAAATCAATATACAGTGTAAAGTTGCAATTGATTTTTGATGAAGCCGCCACACCCTGTGTGCTCACCGGCATCGTGACCGGTGATTTTTTGATACTCACCCTGACACCGGACTACGTCAGTGCCAATGGAAAGAGTATTTGCCTGTCGATAGCGCGATATGTGTTGAATGCAAAAGGACGACCGTTTCCCAGTCGTTTCAGGAAACTGCCAGAATTATCCTATAAACTACGAGAGCATGTCCTGCTTCCGATTCGCAATCATATGATCAAGAAGGATTGTAAACCTGTACTCTATCCGGGCTTGGATGGCCTGCCGGAGGAGCTGTATCCGTGTTTTTACATCCACATGAATGTGAATGGATTGAACAAAATGGCGAATGTGTCGAAGCGTCTGCGGGACACGGTGAATCACTATAAAAAGCATATTATGAAAAAATTGAACTGATAAATCGATTTTGTTGAATGAATAAAGGATATTTTTGTTACACTTGAAGATTTGTTTTTACTTTTGCTTTCATCCACATTTAATATTTTCTTTTGTTTTGTTTTTGTTTGGATTTTGTTTATTCATTTTGGTCAAAATATGTTTCAGATTTCAAGGATAAGACACCTGAAGACGAAGTCCCCGAACTTGATGACTCAATAGGTAGGTACAAGAGTATTTATCGTTTGATTTGGTGGAACTGTGTGTTAATTTTATTCTTATCCAGTGGCTTTGACTTTGATTGGGTAAGGTAAAGAAGTTATAAAATCAAAATAACCATGCACAAAATCCTTAAACAGAGAATTTCTACACTTGGAGTTTCGTTTCCAAAGTGCGTATAAGTGGTTGGAGTTGGTATGGAGGACAAGCTCCCACTCTTTTCCGCAACCCCACTGTTTGGCCACAAGAGGATTTGAAATTGGTTCTCAGTGTTGTTGAATTATCATAATTCTTCCCATATTTCTAATGGGAAGACCTGAGACCTGAGAGATTTTGTGTTTTTCTGTGTATCTCACTTAAATATATCAATGTTTAGTTTTATATATGCCCGATGATGCAAATCAAATCATTGTTTTGCGACAACATCACAAGATCCAAGCGCTGATGATCAGAATCATCGCTCATGCTCCAAAACTGCACCAGAGCGAAGTTTCTGAAGTCAAACTTGGTATATTCGAGTATAATGCACTTGTGCCAGCCTTATTTTTTCAATACTAGATTTGGATTTTTAGTCCTGTTTGCTTTGATGGCATCTGGAGAAGAAGATTCAACGACGAACTCTATGGGCTGTACAGCGACTTGCGCCTAGTCAAGCTTCTTCGGATATAACGCTTAAGATGTCTAGGCCATGTAGAGCGTATGGACACCACTGCTCCGGCCCGAAAAGTCTTTGAATCTGAGCCATTGGGGCAACGCAACAAAAGACGGCCTAGGCAACAAAAGACGGTCTGGACTGTAGCGCCACTAGAAGAAGAAGAAGAAAGACCAAACGATATGCCGACATTTCAGCAACTTCTCTAATACTGATTCGACGATTCTCCATAACAATTTTCTTCCCTTTTTAAACTTTTCTTCGGTTGTTGATGTGCTGCGGCGTCCAGGGCGAGCTTCTCGACCTTCTTTTCATAGCTTGTACCACTTGTAATCATTTTTTTGACTCTAAAACTCACTGTATGTCATTGTCCGCACTTCAAGTATTTTTGAGCACTTACGAGTAATTGCATCTTCACATAGTGAAATTTCTTTGATCCCCTTTTTTCAACAGCAGAAAATCGCCGAACACACACAACAGTCTAACTTTTATGTCAAACAAAATTAATATGGTTTATAGCTGAAACTGTAACATAACATAACAAAATGAAGAATTCGATAATCGAATTAAACGTAGCCTGCGGAATTTGAAATATTTATCTTATTTCTTGAGCAGACCTCGTTCAAAGTGCTTACTTACTCGCTATTAATCTCCATTTGTATAGATAGTACAAATTACTCCGGTGCGTTTTTTTTCTCTCTGTTAATTTTTGAATATTGTTTCTAAAAACTGAGTCCTCTCTGGAATCGATACAATCATTGAGCCACTCTTTTATTTCTTCAAAAGACCAAAACCGGTGACCCCACAAATCGTTTTGTAGCCGTCGAGAAAGTCAGTAGCCGGAAGGAGCAAGGTCTGAAGAATGCGGCAGGTGGGGTGTAAGACCTCCCATTTCAGCGTTTCTAGGTAGTTTTTGATCACTGCAATCATGTGGTTCATGTTGCAAAATCACCTTGTCCTGCCTTTCGTTCTTATCTGGGCGTTTTCACGCAATGCACGACTCACGCATAAGTTGTATTCGATAACGCTTCCCATTAGTGGTTTCGCCAGAGCATACCTGTGGATGTAGACGATAATGGGTTCACCAGGCTTTGCATATTATTTTTTCTTGTCGTGGAATATCATCATCACTTTTTATCTCCAGTCACGATCCGGTGAAAAAATCCTTACCTGTTTTCAAGAAGCAGTTTCGACATATCTCGACTTGAACTCGTACAGCAACAAATTTTTCTTTCTCTTGAATAATACCAAATTTCTTTAACCGAACGGAAATTATTTGCTGAGACCCTCTCAACGATTCTGTAAAGCAATTTTGTTTTGAAGCAATTTTATTTCGAATATAAAATTTGGTGTTATGATTTACATTAGTATATCTTACAACTGAACAAGTTATTGAAGAGTGGATTCGAAGTATTGTTACATCTTAATCTGAATTCTGTAAAGCCCAATCTCTCAACTTTTGGGTTGCCCAAATCGTTCTTTGTCTTCGACGCTAAAATATTGATAAAATATTGATTTACCATGAGGTTTGATTTATAATGTAAAATAAAAAACATAAATTTTAAGGTGACATGACAATTTGTATTGTTGGAACAATACATAACATTTACTTTTTGAAAATGATATCATGTAAATGTGGTGTAGTGGGTAAGTGCGTCCACTCACACGCTGAAGGTCCAGGTTCGATTCCCGGACTGAACACCACGACATTTTCACGGCACCACCTCTTTCGAGTTGCTGACAACACTCAAAGAGTATCACTTCTCTATGAAAAAGCTTCTCGAATCTGTCAGTTTGGAATCGGCAAAAAATTGTCCCTTCTACTCGTGAGAGAGCAATAGTACGCACAACACCAGTAGTTGATGCAGAAGCTAGGTCACTTAATTATTATTATTTCCATGTAAATGTTGGCTACGACTACGTCTGATTCAAGTCGTCTGGCTTTAATTCTTGCAGAAATTAAATATTGTACGCTTTTAGGCCGAGATCCTCACGTTTAATACACTGGCGACGAATCGATTGCTCACCGCCAGTCACAGCTACATCTGCCATAGTTTCTTTACTACGTGCTGGATGTGGTCTAACCGGTCGGATATCATCTTCTAAGGTAAAGTGGGACCAGAGATAAAGGAATGAAAGAGATGTACAATCCGTGGATTTTGGAATTGGATGAGAAAGCCCTAGTGTAAATTTAGCCATTTACAAAATCCCTAGATTTTCGACAGACAGAGCTTATACAATGTAGTGGGAGAGGTGGCCGACCTTATGCAATTGTTGCTTTCATATGTAACAAGTCAGCGAAAGTCTGTATAATATTGATAAAATGAGCTCAGGGAATATACACCGTGACTGACTCGAACTGCAATCAACTTCAGATTGCTATTAATTCCAAACCGTTCTAGACAGTGAACTCAAATTTGGACACTGTATATACGATTTTATTATTTACAAGCCTTTTAAACGATTTGCCTCTCGAGTGTGTTAAAGTACGTGTTATTCGCTATGAAATTTGAACGTGATACTGCGATTGCTTTATGTTTGGCTGGAACCACAAGTGCAGCACTTGTGCAAAATAATAGCACCATGTCAGCCAAAGAGCGTTTTCAAAGTGTGTACCAGTGTTTCGATTTTCTTTTGGCTTTAAACTATATCTACACATATCGTATATACTAAAATATAATATTTTAAAAGTGCAGCGTACTCTCGAGAAACGTGCTTTCATAAAAAATTGCCTTCTGAGGGTAAAACTTAAAAAATTTATATGCGAATACGTTCGAATGGAAGAAAAAGAAAGGACGAAAACCCAAATGAACCCCCGGCGATGAAAGACAAATAGTAAGAATACTCAAACGTTACCCGTTTCTGAACGCTAGGAAAATAAATTGAGAAGTTAAATTTACCCGTGACGACATCAACAATAAGAAGCAGGCTGGTAAAGAAGAATTTACCTGGCAGAGGATCCAGAAAAGTATCCCTATTATGTTACTGGTCTCATTTTTTGAATAAAATCGATGATAACTCTCGGAGTCTAGGTCAGCATGAGAGAAACCATGCTAACTTACGCAGAGTGGAATATGCCGCTTAGATGGATTCTACAGCAAGACAAAGACCCCAAACATACGAGCAAACTGGCCAACAAATTGGAGTTCAACCACCGGACCTGAATTCCATTGAAAACCTTTGGACAGATGTAAAGAAAGCTGTATATGAAGCAAAACTATGGCATGTTGTGCAGGTTGCGTGGAAGAATATCCCTGTTCAGCGATGCCACCCCTTAATCGACTCCACGACGTTGTGACACTGTACTTAAAAATAAAGGTTACACTCCCAAGTGCTTACCAAATAACAAAAATAAAAACAAACACCTTCACTATTCCATTGCCTTTTACTTCATATTTATGAGTTTTTGCACTTCGTGCTATTATTTTGCACAATTCGAAATGCAGTGTCATTTCGGATAACGGGTCTTTCCTAAGTTCAGAATGCACTTTTTTCTTATCTTGTTTATGCGTTTTATTACTGATGGAATAAGCATGTTGCGCTATAAATATGATGGGTTTGCATGACGGCAGGAAAAATTTGTTAGCATAATAGTGACGAAGTCGAACATGATGCCATAATTTTGCACAGTGCTGTAGCTATCGTTAGAGCCCTCCAGCACCTCAACGTGAATAAATCATTTGTGTCTCGAACCATAGCTCGTTACCGTGATACTGGCAGCGTTGTAAAACTCCATAGAAGATAAAAAACAGCAACATCGGCAGAAATTGTTCGGCAATTGAACGCTCGAATTGAACGAAATCCGCTTCGAAGTGCAAAAAGTGACTCGTGAGTTACATATTATTGGAACGGATGCAAGACTTACTGTAAAATGAGTTCGGGCTCAAGTCATTTAATTTCCAAATAGTACACGATCTTATACCGCAACCGAAAAAAGTAAGAATCGAAAGTGCGAAGTAGTAAGATGCCGAGTTCTTTTTTTTTCGATGAGTCGCCTTTTGTTACCGAGCAATATGTCAACAAACACAAAGAACCGTGTATAATTGCCAGAGAGGTCCTTGGAAAATGTACACCTTTAGACGGCCACCAGAAAGCAGGCAGCACCGTTGGCGATGGTCTGCGGTGCCATAGCCACCGATTGTCGCTGGTGGTTGTGTCGTGGTGTCAAAACTAATGTGACCGTATACCGTGAAACTGTCTTAGAGGCAGTATTGGAGTCTTGGGCAAAGGAACATTTCGACCTGAGACCGTGGATATTTTAACAAGACTCGGCACCATCTCATAAATTGCGCGTCAACCAAGATTAGTGAAAAATAATTTTCGACACATGATATCTTCCACACAATGGATTGCGAATTTCCGGGTGCAAATCCGTTGGAATTCTCTGTTTATGGTATTTTGAAGGCGAAGGTTGGCACTAAAAAATACCAAATTTTGGGACCAAAAGAGCACTTTGTTGGGAGTGAGGCAAAATAAGGCAGAGTCACTTACAAACGTGCAGCGTGCGATATTTTCTTCAGCCGTCTCAAGGCCATTATTCGCACCAAATGGTGACATGTTGAAAACTAAAAACAGTTCGTTTTAAATTTTCAGGTTTCTTAAAGATTCTTTTGTACATTCCAAATATATGTGAAATCCACGCTTTTTTTTACTATTTTCCTAGCAGTAAGGTTAGTATTAGATGCTGTTCGTAAAATAACGAGTTTTTCTCTAGCTGTTATAGACCTCGGTTGACCACTACTGGGCCCCTAACCGTCATTCTCTGGGTCTTTGAATTCATGACCACTATTTGACCCCTACTCCCCATTGCAACGCACGTTTCGAGACGTCGACGTTGTGCGTCCTCCCGTGTTGTTATTTTGTTTTGCCCACATCTACCGCCAGAACCATTTCATCCGTTCTCATTGAGGATTCTCTGTATCTCTGCCTTTCGAAAAATCGTGCCTCTGGTGTTAATTTATGAGTTTTCGACAATCTTCTCAAGGATGATGTTCAAGAAGTCACATAAAAGCGTGTTGCCTTGTCGAAAAGCTGGACACTGAAGGCCTCAGTGAGTCTGTTATCGTTCTTGACGGAGCAGCGAGAGATCCCCTGAAGAGTTTGGTAGGAATTCCAAAATAAGGCAAGGCACTGTATAGCAAGTAAGAGGTCTTTAAGTGGACAAATACGTAGTGGGTGTCGACTTGCTCTTAGAAGTGTATAAATGGATTTCCCTAGTCTGGAAGCACACGTTCACACAACATGGTAGAAAGAAAATTTTATGAAATATTACTCGGTAGTTGATGCAGTTGTAGGGCTCTCCTTTCTTGTGAAATGTGCCTGTCCTTTTTTCCTAAGACGAGAGTCCTGCAAGGCGCCTTCGAATTAACATCGAAATTAAATTAATCAATTTCCTTACGTCACCTTTGGAGAACAAGAGAGTCCTGGAGTTTGGTGCTTCTTGATGCAAGCTGAAACACATGACCTTCCGAATATCATCACTTTGGGAGGGACTCTGTTTGAAGCGCACTTTACAGTCACACATCATGATTGGCTGTGTGGCAAATCGATTTCACCCCGCCAGACATCCCTCTCACTCCTGCATTCTTAGTTTCCTCGGCCATTAGTTCGAATTCCTATCTTAGTTGCTTTTATGTGAAGAGAGTAAAAACTCCAATCAGCATTTGGGCGTGCCTCCTGATATCTCCCAATAAATAAAATTCCCATCGTTCCCACATATAAAAGAATTGAGAAGGGGGCACATCCCATGATCCCCACACTTCTAAAGTTCCACCCATCCTGGGCGTTGTACGGTAATTGCATCAAAGTCCCATCAATAACTCGCAAAACGTCGCACTTAAGTCAGGAGAAGTGCTCCGTAGATAGGTGTTCAAAAGCTCAAATTTTATCGTTAGCCAAACGAGATAGTATCGCCTTGTGGGGAGACGTATCAATCTGTCAAACGTTCAAATACAAGATTGCTTAACCCCGATGTCACTTATTTGTGTATTCAACTGGGGAGGGACAGCGGGTAAAAGCTTCATTCACACCTCGGGGAGGAGTACGAATAAGCGGTGGCACCCAACAATAACTTGACCTTGACAATTGCCCATTGATTCGTATGAATAGAAGCCCCATTGCCGAAAGAAAAAAATCACATCCAAAGACACCTGCCAAACTCCAGCACTGCAATCGACCACCCACCGGGAGAGAAGGAGGAATGAAGCAATTCCTCCAGCGATGCCATTTATTATGTAAAAGTGTACTTTGGGCGTTAAACCAATAAAGCTCTTCCTCTTTTATGTTTTATTCGATTCCACGCGCGCGAGCCTCACAGAAGACAACGCGGATCCGATGAGTACATGGGAGTACCAGATTTGAGGAAGCCACCGCAGGAGGAAAGCGGGAACAATTTTGTGAGCAGAGTCCTTGCTAAAATTTATGTTGGCCTCGGTATTTCTTGAATTTCGATATCGAGTTATCTGTTGGGGCGTGTTCTCTTTTTGGTCTCTCTGGCCTGGCAGTATGTGGGACTCTCCTTATTGGCTTCTCTCGTGGCCCTGTTTTCGTAGTTTTTGGAAGGGGGCTTGCCTCTGGCACAGTCGAAGTTCATTCACTGCGCTCATGTCGATTTCAGTTCATAGTCCTTGTGCTCTTCACTGCCGACGCCTCTGGCCACCGTAACGGCCACCAACTTGGCCGATTGACGACAGCAAGGACGCCATTTCAACCCCCGCACTACTGTGCCATTGTTGGTACTGCTGCTGCTGCTGCTGCTGGCAGGCAGGCAGAGCGTGTGTTCTTATCTCCTGCCACTACAAGGACTTTGTTGTGTGTGTTTTTTTTGTTTTTTGCTTTCCCAAGAGCGAGCACTGCCAGTGTTGGGGTAGTAAGAGAAATGGCGAATGCTCTCTGCGCTCTCTCAGTGAGTTGGGGTGGTTTCATCTGAGAGCGACCTACGACTCTGTGTAACATTTATCACTCTCTCCTCGGCCCACCCACAGCAGAGGCGGCTCTGTGAAGCTCCTTCTTTGAAGGAATTCATTTATCTTCCACGGAGTGGGAGGCTGCTGGTCGCGATGGTTGGGGAAGGTTCGACGCTACCTATCTCCTTGGTGGCGGTTTTTACAATTTCAGATACACACCGCGAAAGGAGCGCAAATACCAGCAACAGTGGAGTAGCAGGAGCGGGCAGCAGCAAATCCTCGTGAAAATTCCAAGACACACTCTTGCTAGTGTGCAGAACATTTCAGTTTCACTTCGTGATTGCTTCGGTTCGGACGCTTCAGTTCTGCTCACTGCGCGATTGCTGTGGAGTGTGTATCAGTGGGTGCCAGGGATCCTTCTCCCGCCCCCTAGAATAGAGGATACCTACTGCTTTTGCTGGGTCTTTAGTTGTGTCTGCATAACCGCCGCGCCAAAGTAGTGTTATCACGATAGCGAGCAGGAGTCGAGGTATTCTTGCGAAGGGCGCTTTCTCCTGTGTCCTTGGAGCGCTCGTGTGTGCCCGTGTGAAAGTGTTCGGTGCAGTTGATGCCACTCCTAAAGGAAATGGCCGATAATGCCAAATATTGGTGTGCTCTCTAGTTTTATTCCCTTTGTTATATAACGAGGTGTGTGTGGTGTGTGCACAGCGGTCCTGAGTGGTCGTGTGAGACTCCTTCGAAGGAGTAGTGCGTGGGTTGTTAAATTTTTGCGCGTCTCAATTTTTGTCTCCTATCATCGCCATCCTGGATTACCAATGTGGACATCGGAGAATGGCGTCATCAATGCGAAGTGCCCTGCCCCCGGCGTCATCCTCATCGTCGGCGGCAGTGGCATCAACATCGTCGATGTCGTCCCAAGCGACTGCGACCATTCATCATAGCCATCATCATCACCGGTTGCAGCTGCAACATGTGCAGTTCCAGCAGCAACTTGTGGCTGCAACATCAATCGCTGGCGGAGGCGTCGGCGGCGGAAGTTCCTCATCATCAACGTCGATGGCTGGTGGCTCGACGACCACAATGCGACGGACCCTAACCGTCGTCGCACCACGCTCAAGATGTCGTAGTCCGATGATGTTGTGTCACAGTCATAGTGACGGGGAGTTTCCAATGTACAAAGGTGAGTTATGCGTCACGTGGGGGCGCCACCTTAATTTAAAGGCTTCCAACATTTCGTCCACCCTATCCGGGGGGATTTAAATCTACGAGTTGCATATCTCGTGAGGAAATTAGTATGCGGGTCGTTGGGGCACTGAAGGTTGGGGTGGTTGGTCTTGTGAGACCGGTCGGCGGGGGGTGTGTGGGGGCGGATTTAAGGGCACTGATTCGATTTGAGATGGTGATAGTTTTTGCTTGAAGTGCTTTGGGTTCGGATTTCCAGGTTAATTTGAGTTTTATTTCCTTTCTAGTGGGGAATCCTTCGGTTTTCCGATTGTGGGTCCCGCCGTTGGGTTTCCAATTCACCGTCCGACCGGAATGGGACTGGTTTTGAGGGTTAGCTCTGTGGGGACAAAGTGATTAGATGCGGTTTACCGAAAATCCATTCAATCTTCACATTTGGTGGTGCTGCTGTGTTAACTTTTATCGAACTGCGTTGCAAGTTCAGGACTTTGCTCGTTTTAGATATGCAATCGGACCTTTCAGTTATGTGTTTACAGTCCATGTGATAACTGGCAGTTGTGAATACGAAGGTTCCGAATTTTCGCAGGGAAAACGCGATTTTGAAAAAAAATTAAGCCAAGGATGTCATCTTTCACGCTAGCTGCAGTATTGCCAGATGAAACTAATTTTACCAGAGCCATCCATCCAACTTTTTCGAACATTCAATATGACAATACCTCTCGTTACTTCAAGGGACAACATAATGCTGGCCACGTCCTCAAAGTACCGTCTCCCATAATTTTTCCGTACTCAAGTGATCTTGTTTCGTATGGTGATCCGATTAGATAAGCCTCACTGCTCGAGGGTGCCACTATCGCAAGAGAAATCTACTATCTTGTAATCGCGGCTACTGTTAAAATTTCAGCCGAATGTGACACTTTGTTTTGACCGCTTGTGGAAAGGGGTGTAAATTTTTGGAAAAAAAATGTAAAATGAGTAGTTAAAGTGGATTAAATTCTCCCTTTGGAAGGGATATCGCGAAACTATATCAAAGGATGCTGTGTATGGGACTCTTCTCCTTCGATGGCGACCCTCAAAAATTGGTTAAACGAGTGACAATGTGGTCACACGTAGGTTTTTGATGAGCCATGCGTAGGTGCCCGGAAAATGATGGATAATGTGTCAAAAATCAACGATTCTCCATTGGACAACCGCCGACAGAGAGTGAGCGAGATAAATGATGCAAAACAGCTTGAGTCACATGCTGCATAAAATATTGGGAATGGGAAAAATGTCGCCCGGCGTTTGCTCACTCCGCACAGGGTGCACAACCGTGACCCCACTTCAGATCAGTGCTTGACGCTTCCGAAAGCAAGAACCCTTGGAATAGTGAACTTCACCCGGCGAAACTGTTTCAAAGACGGCGATGACTGTTCTTTTGGGCGGTGTGATCAGGAGGTGATCTACATCCACTACCTAAAGAAGGGTAAAGCGGTCGCCAGGCTCTACTATGCTGGTTCGATATCGAATTGCAGAAAAACTGCCTCATTTAGAGAAGAAGAAAGTGTTTTTTTCCATGAAAACGCATCCACTCAAATTTCTGCTGCCCTTTCCACCGTGCTCTTCAATTTCGGCCCAGTGCGACTTCTTTTTGTTTTCAAACTTGGAAAGCCGCTAGATGGACAGGTTATATTTTTCCAAAATAACGTAATTACGGTTTACAAAAGTTGAATCCAGTGACGTTCTCAACTTTTCCAAAATTCTCGTTTGACTTTTGTAGTGTATTTATAGGTCTACCCACGTACCTGCTTGGAATTCTTTGTTTAACAAACATGTTGATATTGTCCCTAAGTGCTTGAATTAAAATTTTTAGTATAACATCGGTCCTTTACGGTTCTTACAAAACAAAAATCCTTAAGGGCCATCTCGCGACTCCGAGGCGTGATATCGCCAAAGCGGCTTATATCTGCGAATTTGGTGCTCAAAAGATTGATTGTGGCATAGGCTGTGTGATGTGGCACGCCATCCAACATGTACTTGAATGAATTCAAATCCATGTCTTCATTTAAGTAGAAAAAAAATCAGTTTATACGGCTCTGTAACGCCCCCGTTGACCGGAATGTTGTTCTCAGCATCTTTCTTCTAAGGTTGTGATCCAATAATGCCAGACTCCATAATCCGCACCAAACTATCACTCCACATAACACCTGACAACAACGAAACCCGCACGTTGTCCCAGATGCGGCAACTTTGTAACGTAGCCTCCGGGATGAAAATGCGCCTCGATAGAAGAGGTGATCTTTTGGTCAAAATCCTTCTCAAGCTGCTGGCGCAAAACCAATGGCCGAGCGTCTTCAATTGCTGAGTCAATTAAACCTGTAAGCGAGGTCTTAGAAAAGAATTCTCATCCAGTAAATGCTTGAAATTTTATGTTATTTAAATCGAAAGCGTTTTGTAGTTTGTGAATAAAATTTCACACTCTTGTCCACATCAGCCAAATTCTCATCTGTGCCCGGGGATCATGCGTGTTATGAACTAGTGCACCAGACTCACGAACTTTGCGTACAGTAGCCGCGCTGGTCGCTTAACTTCGGCCAGTTGGAGCACTCATGTTACAAATAAGTTTTCAATATTTCAAGGGTAAATCGAGTCATTTCGTTTAGCGAACGTATGGTTCTGACACTGGATGGTCTACACTTTATATCAAAACTCACATTCAATCGATAATTTATTTTCGTATGCTCTAACTTTTCCTGTTGGAGGTTGGGAAACTCGAAGACTGGTCCATTGTTCTACCAGGCAGTAACCAACATGTAATGTAATTCCTTGGTCTTCCGGAGGAAAGCCAGAAAGCGCTTCTATTATTAGGGGTTTGGTTTTCAACTCCAACCATGTCAGCGCCAAACAGCCGCAACCTAATCCGAGCAAAGGTGGGACATTCACAGAGGAAGTGCTTTGCAGTGTCTTCGCTTTCTCTGCAAGCATCGCATAGGGTATTATCACTAAGCCCAAGTACACTTAAGCGAAGGTGAAGTGTCCCGTTTGTACGCCAACAAGTCAGAGAAAACAAAAAAGCATGCACTTGGTCGGCCTGCATCCTGGAGTCATACCATCTCTGATTGTGTTATCGAGAGACCCCACCGTCGACGGAAGTTCTAACCAAGGACGCGTGTAGGTGGGTTCAGGTTCTATGAATGCCTCTTTTGATCCTTGACAAACAAGTTTATCGGTAATCTCGTTTCCCATGATCCATTGGTGTTCGGGGACCCAGACAAGTCTTAGCGAATTCAGTCTGCCGAGGGTGAACTATCTTGGAAGTGGTTGCAGGGTTCAGTAAGGCCTTAAACACTACATGGCTGTCGCTACAGACGCAGGTACTTCACCCTTTCCACCCATTAGGATCGCAAAGGTTTTTGCTTGGAAGACCGACGCGGAGTTACTTAATGGAGTGTTGAAAGTTGTCGTTTTCACGGAAGGCCCCAGCTCCAGATCCCTCCATCGTCTTGGAGCCGCCCGTGAGAAACCGAGTACATTCTCTTCCTGGCTCAGTATCTGGTCAGAACCTGTCCTGGATACGGGAAAAGTCGACTTTGTATGAACGCAGCTGAACTGTTGGTGTCGTCCCATCAGACAGTAGGTCCGTGAGACTAGTGTCATAGGAGATGCGGTGCGCATCGGTTTGATTCGAAAAAGGGGTACAATGCCTCAAAGATAAGTGTTGAAACAGATAAATTGGGGGAGAGCAGGTCTGTCAATATTACCCGAAAAAATCTGATGAATCAATACAATATCAGCAATACTTTGGCGTTTTGTAAGATAGTGCTTATTTAGACGATTTTTATAAGGAGGCAAATTGTATTGATCATGCCATGGAAGACCATTACGAGGGTTGCCTTTTATATTTCGGGATTAGAGAACAAAACCAAATATTAATCATCGAAAATAGCTTTATTGTTTTTCAAAACATTCCCCATTAAGATTTATACACTTTTGCATACGTTTGAAGCAATTGTCGAAGCATTTTTGCCACTCGGATTGAGGTATCTCCAAAACATGCATTCTGAACGCATCAACCGCTTCTTCAGGTGTCGAAAAACGTTAACCTCTCGTTTTATTTTTTACGTAAGGGAATAAAAAGAAGTCAGTCGGTACCAAGTCAAGACTATACGGCGGATGACTCATCAAATCGATGTTTTGAGTGCTCAAAAATGCCGTTGTTTGAGCGAATGTGTCAAGAGTGATCCGTCTTCAGCGGTTGGTTTTCCTGATTTCTTGGAAGACAACTGGCAAACAAATGGTTGTGTAACACTCAGAATTGACTGTTCTGCGTTGTTCTAGTGGTACGGTTGCTACATGTCCAGTTTTTCCGAAAAAACATGCGACCATTTGCTTGGAAGTGCTTCTGGCGCGTGTTGGATTTGGTTCATTTTGAAACACTTTCGGACTCATACGCGTAAATCCACGATTCATCACCTGTCACGATATCATAGAGGTGTTTCGAAGCACCGCGATCGTATTTTTGGAGCATTTTTTTCGACCAATCGATACGAGCCTTTTTTGAGCGATTGACAAATTGTGTGGGATCCAACGCGAACAAATTTTACACGGTCAAATGTTCATGCAATGTTGAATGTATACTGGTCCCACTAATGCCTAAGGTTGTTTCAATCTCACGATAGGTCACATGACGTCACATCTTGCAATATCAGTTGGCGCACAGCCTCAATGGTTTCCGGAACAACAACTGATTTTGGACGACCTTCACGAAATTCGTCTTGGAGTTGATGAGCGTTTTCACGAAAGTGAAGTGATGCCTTGACATTTATTGATATTAAGTTTGAGTAAGACAAAAAGTGGAGACAATATTCAATTCTCACTTTCGAACGAACTTTCACATCATCGGCGAAGATTCATCTTGTCCGTAAACGACAACGTCGTTAATGAACGAGATGAAAATAAAAGGCTACCAGATTCAGCCATAAATTGTTTGGATGGGGTACCCCTAAATAGGACTTCATATCCATTTGTGTCTCTCGAACTATGACATTATTTCAAAAACTGGGAAAAAGAAACTCATATATAACATGATTAACAAATTACTGAATTAAATTGAAAAGGAAAAACTTCAGTGAATGAATTTATTTTATTTTAGTTGATTGCCAACCTTTTCCTGCAACGAACATCCTTAAATCCATCCGACCAATAGGGACAATATTGGTCAGAGTGCCCACATTGCCGCTATGACGACAGCCTACTTTGCTGAAAATACCCTTCGAAGGGATCAGTGTAGACTAATCAAAAGGGGTCGGCCCTCGTTCACAAATAACCCAGACAGATTTCAACAAAATTTCAAACAAATTTCATAAATATGCTTAAAATTACACACAGATAGACTAGAATGTTTTGCTGGCGTTTTGGGAGTGAGGTTCAACCACAATGGATCCTTCAAGGGGTGGAGGGATGCTTCAGAGGAGGAAATTTCAATTATCTTGATGACTGTCTGCTTGCAATTAACTCTATTGTCTTGAGAGATGTACGTGTATTACGGTATTGACCCACAAATTCACTCAGCCAAGTAATCGGTGATTACTGTTCAGTACTTTGTTAATAATCCGATGGATAATGGTTGGATGGATGACATTGACATGTATTGCGCACTTTTATGGATTTTGAAATATTATGCACGTCTCTTGTGGGAGGAGAGTGCAAGTGCTGTGTATGGAGCAAATTCCAAATAGACAATCAGACAATTGAATTTATACAGTGATTGAAATGTAGTACAGGATCGATTGCACCTTTCCCCTTAGCCAACTGATGAAAAAGTTCAGTAACACTGTACGTATTCTAATTTCGCTTTCGTTCACAATCGAATTTTTTTTTTATGAAATCGGTGTAGGACTGCACATGTCTCTCGTATTTTTCCGGTTTTACGGTTGTGTCCTTTGTGTGATTTACCACATTTTTAGCATCGGTCCATGTCTTTTTCTCTGAAAATAAGTAACGAGTCGTTGAAGGGCTTGTACAAAATTCCATGTTTCTTCATTTAATTCAGATGAAAAATCATAAATTTCAGGCCTATGTCCTCTTCAAGCTTGAGTTTTTGTTTTACAAAATAAAAGTTAGAACAGCTAATGGTACTGGCAATTGATTGTTAGAGATTTTCAACTGCTGCTATGGATAGCGATGGTAGTGTCTCGTGGAAGTGGCATACTGAAAGAGACAGTCCCACTAAGGCTAGGCATGAATCTTCAGTCACAAAAAGTAGGACACACAACTTTCAGGGTGGACTCAGTTTACATAACACATCACAGTCGCAACGATTAAAAGTTTGCGATTTGTCATATTTTCTTGGCGATGGGATAGTCGCAAGATAAAGTAAAACGTAGGCACTGCAAACACTCCTGCTATTTAAAACGCTAAAATCGTTGCCGCAGCACGATGTGGGTACGTACGCACTTGCGATTTTCTATCGGGTCATGATTTCGTCGAAGAAAGTGAAACACATTGTTTGATACATGAACGCAAACATTTGTTCTTTTTCTTTTCTTTGGCCTGAACCCCAACCAACAAGTCTCTTCAGCCAGCACAATTATTCGCCTGTTGTTTCCAGTTGCGCACACCACGTTGGTTGAGTTCCTTCACAATTTGTGTGCGCCATTTTGTTCGAGGACGTGCTACGTTGCTCCAATAAATTGGAATAGAAGACTCTTCGGGAAGGAGCTCTGGTATCCATTCGCTTTACATGAGCTAGCCATCTTGGAGCCGAAGACGCTTAACTAACTGCATCCCGCTTTACAGCCCGTACAGTGCGTGGCTGAATCTTCTGCTCCAAACGCCATACACGCAAGTAGGAACAAAAAGACCTCACGAAGAATTTTCATCCCAAAATTTCATCTGTTCTTTTCCCTGTGAGCTCTGCTGTACCCGCTACATGGAGCCAATCAGTTTACGGCTCCATGTAGCGGGTACAGAACTTTGCTAAAGGTTGAAGTCAGTCACCTCCTCCAACGTGACTTTGAAAAAATCCAACGATTTGGCAAAGAGTGGAAATTGAAAATCAATTACCAGAAGTGTAAATTATCATGCTTTGAACAAAATATCTAGGGATACAAAAAAGTATCAGGCCACAGCGGTACAGTGGTACACAGGCTTCACTGTCGATTCCGGGACTCAACCTCCCACCTTTTTTACGTGTTTAATAGACTCTGAAAAGCTGCTAAAATTTCACCGTTTGGAGTCGGCAATAATCTGTAGATTTCTTCAACTTGGGATAGAGCAATAACAACGCACAATACGAGTAGTTGCTGAAGAAAGAGGCCTTTGTCCCGTAGTGCCACCAAATTAATCTATTCTCAGAAGTATGTAGGAAAGTCTTTGATAAAAAGACTAATTTGCATACGCATAGGTTGGACACTCGAAACAACAGCCTCTTAACATGACAAGAGCTAAGTATTCAAGACTGTACATGGTCTAAAAGAAATAAGTTTCCACAAACTTGGTTGAGTTCCTAAATTTCATTAAATGCATTCTTACAAGGGAGTACAGATTAGACTGAGGGGTCGATCCGGTGAGTTGTAAAATGACTCAAAAATACAGGACAATTGCAACATTTTTATGATCGAGACGATCGTCATACAAAAAGTGGCGGAAAGCCTAGTAGCAACTCCTGCAAGCATGTAAAGGGTGATTTTTTAAAAGCTAAAGGAAAGTTTTTAAAAAAAAGAAAACACAAAATTCAGAATGATGCATGAAATCTTTATTTGAATCGATAGTACGGGCTATATAATTTAATGTTTGAATATTATTTCATGCAAATGTTGACCTTGACTGCGTCTGAAATGGTCAAGTTTGGCATACTCTTTCCACCATTTCGGCCGGTATCTCACGAATACTTGCTTCAATGTTGTCCTCCAATGCGTCAATTGAAGCGGGCTTGTCTGTATAGACATGAGCCTTAACATAGCTCCACAAAAAATAGTCTAAAGGCGTTAAATCGCACTATCTAGGCGGCCAACTGACCGGTCCCGAACGTGAAACAAAATGTTCACCCAACTCGCCTCTCAATAAGTCCATTGTTGCGCTTGCTTTGTGGCATGTGACACCGTCTTGTTGAAACCACATGTCATGCAAGTCAAGCTCTTGCATTTTGGGCAGAAAAAAGTTGGATATCATCTCACGGTAGCGCTCACCATTCACAGTTACGTTACGATTCGCATCATCTTTGAAGAAGTACGGTCCAATGATGCCACCAGCCCATAAACCGCACAAAACTGTGACTTTTTCTGGATGCATTGGTAGCTCTTGCAATGCTCCTGGCTGATGTTCCCTCCAAAATCGACAATTCTGCTTATTTACGTATCCATTGAGCCAAAAATGAATTGCCAATAAAATGAAAGAAGCACGATGAACTTTCTTAACAGAGCACCCATTTTGATAATAAAATTCAATAATTTGCAAGCGTTGTTCGTTTGTAAGAGGATTCATGGTTAAATTATAGACCAACTGAAGATGTTTGACAGTGAAACAAAACACGAAACGTGCGTCAGCTGTTTAAACCAGTGTTGCCAAAACGATAATAGCTAAAAAATCACCCTTTATTTATATATTCAGACAGCTGCACGAGAATCTTTTTGAAAAATTAATATAGAATCAAAATCTGTTTTTAACTGCGACAAGTCCAACTATCCTTTTTCTAGGTCCCAATGTATAAAAGGGATTGACGCAGGGGATAAACTTGCTAAATATGGGAGCTTAAAAATGGCTGAATCAATTGCCGTTGTAGCCACAATTATTATCAAGAATTTGACTCATCAATGTTTGAGAAGGCTAGTGTTATATGGAAAGCGAGTTTTTAAAATTTATTTTCTTTGTTTAATCCTCTAGCAAGGCTTTGATTTCCGCAGAATGGAACATCACTTAAATCGCAATGTAGCGCATTATCTGGCATCACCACAGGCCACTGTACCATTCCTCTCTACCACTCTACCATTCTGTCAAGTTAGAAATGATCTTCACTAATCCATTTAGGAACTCTAGTGAAACTGTAAAACACGTACTCTGCCACGATCGGGTTATAGGCAGGACATGACACTTAATAAAAGACTTGGCGACTTTACAATCTTGGTTTTTTCTTCTTCTTCTACAGTCCGGAGTGGATTTGGGCCTCGGCCAACATGCTTCTCCATCTACCTCGGTCTTGTGGTAGCTGCCTTCTTTCGAGCTGCGTGCGCCGCTGGAGGCGAGGTATTCCTTTATGAAAACTTTCCGGGCAGGAGAATTGGTGTACATTTGTTCCACATTACCTAGCCATCTGAAACCGAGAGACTGAACTGGTTGAACAGATCGATGTCGCTGTGCTGTCTGTGCAGTTTGTCTCCAAATATAATTTGAAGAATTTTCTTCTCAATGCGACAAATGATCTTGTGTGCGTTAGTTAATGTACATGGTAGAGCCTCGTTTGATCCCTACATCTAATAAATCATGTAGATCATTTTATCAAAATGTGTTTCGCGGTACTTTGGTCTATTTGAAGCTGAGACATCACTCCTAACCTAACTTTACTAACTAACTATATATCAGGTCATTCATCGTGAGGTTTAACTTTCAATTCACTTTTTTTTAAAGATCACGTGTGATTTCTATTAAAGTTGCTTGTCATTTCTGTTCAGTATTGTTTGGCAAGTCATCATGGGGAAACTCAAAGCACAATAGCTTCCAACGTCAACTGTTGTTTAACTGTAATACGAAACTCAGGGTTCTGTGAAAAATGTTCTTCGTCCGATTCGAGGACATACAGAGATTACTTTTGCTATTAACATTCTAAATTTAAATTTTAAATTTGAATCTCAGCTTAAGAATAATAATAATAATTCAGTGACATTACAGCCCACGTGGGACCAGGGTTTAGCTTCTATAACAAATACTCGTGGTATGCGTGCTTCTGTTCTCTCACGAGTAGAGGAGACCTACGGTCTTTTACAGATTCCGAACGGCTATGAGAAACTTTTTCATAGAAAATTGGTACTCTTTAAGTATTGTCAGCAACTCAAAAGAAACCGTGAACAATTCGAGGTGTTGCTCTGACATCGAATCTGGAACTTTGGCGTGTGAGTCGACTCACTTACCCAGTACGCCAGGGCGACCACATACATAAGTACATAATCCATACATAAGTGAATAATACATGATCAGTTTGACCATATCCATTCTCTAGGAATGTCTCAGGTGTTCAGGATTAAGCCAGCTACGGCTGACGCTTTGGAACCCAATATCACTCCTCTTATCTGCGATATACCAGTTGCCCAAAATTCAAGTGAAACTGTTTTCTAAATCAAATCTCAGATGAATCACCCTTAACTTAATTACAATTATGAATTCCTTTTATTAAACACTGTTGATAGAAGAAGACAAAAACACGAAACCATTTATGCGTAAGTATAACTCGCCCTTTCACAGTTTATTTATACAGAGTTCTGTATTTGTTCATAGCGATTTGAATTTCTGTGCAGCATTGATAACCCTTTCCATACAGTTTTTAAACTTGTCCAAATTCATCTAATTGCGTATTTAAGAAACTCTCCTCTCCAGCTAACATCAAAAAGTGACGAACTACAATTAAATAACGCGCACACAGCTGATGGTTGCATTTAAATTCATGAACAGTCGCCAAAAATCAATTAGAATCACCGCACACTGCAGTGATACATAATTTCTTCACAATACTCAGCATTCAAACAGCCACTCGCTAGGATTAATTATTAATTTCCATAGACAACCCCGATCGGCTTCTTCTCATCCACCACCTCAAACTGCCTGCCTCGAGTCACACGACTTGGGAAATGGAGAATGGAAAAAGAAGTGAAAAGAGAGACCACTTGGCACCAAAATGTCTGACCTACAAAGGAGAACACAGCGCGGCTGGTCTCCTCAGGACACATCCCCTCGGCAATCAGATTCAAACAGGGCCGTGATGCTGCTCTCTTATAGTGTCTGTATCACTGTGTGACTCACTTCAGCATTCAAAACAAACAAATCCCTCCGCAGCAGTACGCAGACGTTTCCTTCAAACAGAACTCGATAGTTGGAGCGCCGCATTGGATCCTTCGTTCTTTTACCATTTTTTTTGTTTTGGTTTTCCAAGAAGTTCTTATCGTCTCACCTCAATCTATTGGAGCATCTTGTGTAAGGAGGTTGACTTACGCTTTCAATGGGTTGCTCATATCCTTGTCCGTTCGTCCAAAAGTTTTATCTCCCTAATTTTTATATTTACTTTTGGTAGTTTGACCATGTCCCAGCCGATCAGCATCTTTGACAGGATTTTGGTTGAGTTCCAGTGCATATGCACGTGGCCTTCGTATCTTTTTCTCGTGTTCCTTGTTCACACATGTGTTTCCGCTTGTTCTCGTCCTCTTTTCATCATTTGCATCCGGTTGCAGTCTTCGTGACGAAGACCTTGACTTTTACGGCATCACAAACTGCCAAGAATTTCCATTTCGTTTGCTTGGCAGTGATGCCAAAATGTGAAAAACTTTGCCTTGCCTTTCGATTGTATTTGAGTTAATTTACTGCGCAGTGGATACGTTT
Organism: Eristalinus sepulchralis; assembly: GCA_944738645.1. Lineage (NCBI taxonomy): Eukaryota > Metazoa > Arthropoda > Insecta > Diptera > Syrphidae > Eristalinus > Eristalinus sepulchralis. Next base: position 28,372,376 of record OX122885.1, on the reverse strand, counting down.
TCTTTGGTGTTCTTTTTTTCGTTTTATTTTGTGTTTGAGGTTTTATTGGTCTATTGCCCTTCAGACAGTTGTCGCCGTGGACGGCAGATTTTTCGGACGTAAGGCATACAAAGCATTTTGGTAGTGAGTCTGCACTGAACTTAGAATGATACCAAGTTGCTTTTTGTTTTACTTTCGATGGCATTAGCTGTATCGTGACCGTTTTTAAATTATTGTAGTATCAATTGGGGTAATTTGAACCCAAATCTAAAATTCCGAACAACCTAAAATCTGTAAGCTTGCAAAACTGCAAATTGCCTAAAATCTTGAAAGTCAAGAATCGGCACAAAACATAGTCCTGAAAGCGTAATGTTGAAGAAAAAGAAAACATTCTGGTGGTGTACGGGGCATGCTTTCTCTCATTTTGTTCTTGGAGTAGAATCACAACAACAACATAGAAGTGCAACCTTTTTCTTCTTCTTCTTCTTCTTGTGGTGCTACAATCAGTGGTGGACCTGGGCCTCAACCAACATGCCTCTCCAGCCAGCACGATCTTTCGCCAGCTGCCGCCAGTGCATGTAGCCGTACAGTCACTAGAGTTCTTCGTTAAATCTTCTCCAAACAGGACCAAAAATCACACGCAAAACTTTTCTCTCAAAAAGACTAAGGGCTTCCTCATCCGCTGAAAGTAGCGTCCAAGTTTCCCGCGTAAGAGACTGAGATGATCAAGTTAGCAAGTAGCAGTTTAGTCCATCGAGAGAGGGCTCCATAATTCAATTACCTCTTGAGCCTCTTGAGAAACAGCGATTGGCAAGAGTGATTCTGCGTTTGATTTCGGTACTGGTGTTGTTTTGTACCCATTTTCCGCGTTGCCGAGGTAGACGAATTCCTTGACTACCTCGAAGTTTCTGCTGCCTAGTGGGACGCTCTGTCCGAGGCGTCGATATTGTGTGTCTTTCCTCGATGACAGCATGTCAGCTGCCGCATCAATTTCAGCAAACGCCTCTTTGACGGCTCGCTGTGTTCGTCCAATCGTCCACCATGTGCCAACTTACCATGTTTTAAAAGAACTCCAAAAATGTCGAAAATTTTCTTATGCAAAAGTTGAGAAATATACATAAACCATCTGATGGTTTGTAAAATATAAATAAGTTTATATTTCTACATATTTTACAAAATTTTCTTTTAGTCAAGAAAGACGCCAATGGTTCATGGCTTCGACTACTTTCTTTCACTGCAGTTGCGGGATTAATTTTTTCTGTATAATTTTGTTCTTCAAAAACAGATACAACGGTAGTTTCTTTATTAAATTTCAATCTATTTGGGCAACAGTATCGTGTTGAGGCAGGTCGAGGAGGTTTCTAAACATCAACATTTTCATTATTATCACATATTAATTTAAGTTGCGCGTCAGATGTAACAAATAAATTGGTGTCTTTACTCGCTTCTCCCTGTACTTCCATCAAATCTCCTTTGATAACCAGATGATGTGACTGGGTTAATGAATCACTTGATTCAAAATTACATCGCTAACACTATTATTGATGTCAGCGAAAACATTGATGGAACCAAAGTCCATTTGTGGCGAGATGGCGGCTAGTAGACTCAGTTGTTGAGGGAACCTGACTGGTAGAGACATCTTGACCAGTTGCTATATTCTGGTGCCATGGGAGGCCAGGAGCCCCTGAAACTTAAATTCCAGCTTAACGTGCGGTAGACCTCCTTGTGGGAGTATCATGGTGGCTGTGGCTTAAAATCCATTATAGCGGACATAGCCAAGGTTAGTTTTGCACAAGTTCTTGTTCATGTTCTTCTCCAAATCATTTTCATAGTCTAAGTGACTGTCCAAGTAAAGTTTTTTTTGTTTAAATCGATGTCCACGTCCTTGTTGGTGTCTAAGGTGTCTAAGGGTGCGTCAAAATTCTCTTTCAATTTGGAGGTTATGCCCTATGGTCTTTATGAGCGTCTGTTTTCAGGTTTTTCTTTAAATCCTTGTTTAAGTCCTTGTCCAAGCCATTGTCCTAGTTCTTGTTCAGGTTCCTGTTCAAGTTCCTATTCAGGTTCTATTTGAAGTTCTTGTTCAAGTCCATGGCGAAGGTCTTCTCCAAGTTTTTTCCCAATATCTTGTCGCCCTTGTTTAAGGTTTTATTCAAATGCTTGCTTTAATAGTAGTTCAATTCTTTGAGGAAGTCTTTGTATAAGGTCAGTAATGTTTACAGCTTAAGCCCCTGTACGAGCCCTATTTAAAATCCTTATCCAAGTCTTTGTTCAAGAATTTGTCAAACTTGGCAATTCAAATTTTTGCCTAACTGGCATTTTAATTTCTTCTTCAAGTCTTTGTCCTTGTCTAAGTCCTATGTTAAGTATTAAGCCTTTTAAGTTTTGTGTTGTTGGTGTTAGTGGTGATTTGTTTATTTTGCAACTGTTTTCAGAGGTCAATTAGTTTTGAAAAAGCACAAAAAGCGAAAGTCCTGGAAATCTCAACGTTTTCATCATCATTGTCAGTCATCATCTTCTTTAAAGTCAATTGTTCCACAAAGGGGCTCGTGGGGTAATGGACGGACGAGAGAACTCCAGGGCGCTCCATCCTCCGCCATCAACTCTTACTCATTAGGAGCTATCCCCTAGCGCAACCAGGCGAGTTTATGGACTTGACCCTACCACCTCGCTCTGGGTCTGATGGAATTACATCTAAGGAACGTCCTCGTCTTGACGAAGGCCACATCTGTACCACGTGGCCAAACGAACGAAATAAAGCCCTTTCCGTCCGAAAATTTGCTGCTCAACATTTAGTTCCCGTCACACCGTCACGTTTCTGAGCCTATCCCAGGCTGTAACTCCCGCAACGGCACGGAGAAATCTCATCTAACCAGCTTGTATTCGCGATTTTTTCATTTTTCATGACCATAAGTGAACACTGAGTTTAAAACTGATAACTTGGCTTTGTCATCAAGATCGGCATCCCTGACTACTGATCTACCAAGCTGTTTCAAAATAAATCCAGCTTGACGAATTTTACAAAAAAAATCAGTGTTGCTCCTCCCATCACTCGGGGCAACCCCATACCATGACACTCCCCACACCGTGCTTCACTGTTTCTTTCACATGATCCCCCAGGACGGCGCCTATGTTGTACGAACTTTGTCTGGAGACGTGCTCCATTTGCCGACAGTCCTTCATTTGAATACAGTCAAAGGTTGCTCTTTTGAATTCCGTGATTTTCACGCGATTCTGTCTTGGTCTAGTCACTTCCGACCAGAATTTGCCGGGTTGCCAGTGTTCTTTATCCACGTTCCGGTCGACATCTACTGCGCACTCTCTGCTGTGTCCAAGTGAAGGTCATGTCTTCAATTGCGATGTCTGTTCCCGCAGAGTGTGGCTTAAACTTCTCCATTTATTTCAAAGGCACCCCACTCTGAGGCAAAGTGCATTGGACAGGCGTTTTTAAGTTATCATTACTTCGGATTTGCCCACGTTCACCTTCATTTCAGCATGAGTGCAAACGGACACAAACTTATCGAGCACGCGCTGGAGTTCCCTCTGGTAGGATGTGAGGACAAGCAAATCATCTGTGAAACGAAGATGATTTACACTCAGCTCTCCCAATGTAAGATGCTGCAGCATCCAGTCCATATATACAATGAAAATGAAAGATTACAAGACGCACCCTTGGGAAAGCCCAACGCCCACTGTGAAAGGTAGTGACCTACTACCGTCTACCCGAACACAGCTGCTACGGTTGTCGCAAAGAGATTGAATGACACTCAACAGGGGACCCTCACTCCAGAGTTTACCACTGGGACTCGATCGTATTCTAAATCTACAAAACAAATGTAGATTGGTTTGGCATACTCCCAAGCCTTCTCTAGTATCATTCTTAGAGAGGAAAGCTGGTTCGTTGTACTTCTGCCGGAACGAAAGCCGCACTGTTCATCCCCAACCTGGACTCAACCATACCTCTAGAACGGACCCTCAACACCTTACCATTGACCTTACCGGGGGGACTTAGACAAAAAACTTCGTCAAGGAAGTTGAACTATTCTTCAAAGTAAAACACAGTTCCCCGTAATCAATGTTTGTGCGTCAAACTTATAATGTCATTGAATACTTCTTAAACAACGTCTTCCCACGACATATAAATATTTGATTCATCTTGTCTTCTCACACCCTCCACACCTTCAAATTCGAGCTTTCTTTTTCTAATTTTCACACGTGTCCATCCCACCGAACTTCATTTATTTTTACAGTCATCTTTATCACTGGTATGTCTAGGCTCTTCGGTTGTTTTTCTGTTTACTTCTGCGAGCCCACACATTTTGTGGGTGGGTGGTGGACAAATGTCCGAAACGTGATCCCTACAGCGATGAGGCGCCACTCGCCGTATTTCAAAAAGTTGTTATGATGTCGTTAGCACACCTTTACGCCACGACTGTAGGTAATCCTATCGTCATTCGAGATGTGTACATGTCCACTTAGCGTCTCAAGTGTTGAAGGGTATCCCTGGCAACGGTTGGTTTCGGAGGTGTTAAGGCAGGTCTTGTTTTTGTTACTTTTCCTTGAGAGTTCATCCATAAATCTTCCGCTTGCCTCGTGTCGTGTTTATGGTTCGCAGAAATAAATATAAAATCAAGCATCATCCACCATCTGCCACAGGGGGTAATAATCGCTAGAACAACAAGCAACATAAGAACACAGCCCACCTCCCCCCCTCCCTCTCACACCAGCTCGAAAGGTCGTCTGAGTGGCAGGGTGGCTTTATTGTCTCTCAGGTTCGGGGTGATAGAAGACGTCGCCAACACCGTCACTGCCTAGAGAGTTGCTTGGCTCCTGCTGTGGCAGATTACCTTCTCCCTCAATAAACCAGTAAGCTCCTCGATGCAATCAGTGTAACAGTTGTAGGGCTTTCATCAGAGCTCGGGGAAGTGGACTACACACGACAAAATCGCCGCAGACTGTACACATATGTGTGTCAGTCGGGTCTGTGGGGTTTTTGTTTTGTTCCCACTCTCAGTTGTGTGTCACAGAGATTATATTTTTTTTGTTCTTTCACTTCATTTACTTTGTGCTTGCTTTGAATTGGTTCCCCTCAAGTGGACGTGATGGAAGTATCGGATGGGTTTGCTTTATAATTTAAGATTTCCGTGATGAATGAACGCTGGGCGTATGCTTGCCCTCGCTGGCAGTTCAAAGTTAGACAAGGTGAGAGATTAGGACTTGTAATTGAAATTCGGTAGAGGGGAGGAGGGGGGTTATTGAGGCATTACAAGCACAAATCCAATTTAAGGCGAAGTTTGATTGGAATTGGATTTTTTCCTTGGGTATTGAAATTTATTTCACGGCACCGCGGCGGTGCTCAGCGTGGCACTTCACTCTTCTTAAGTTGGTGGTATAGTTGGGAGTGAGGCTCAACCAACATTTCCCCCCAGCTGGGTCGTACCAACTTCGCACAGAAAGCTGAGTCTTCTCCACTTGTATGCGCCATCTCCACTGCGTGTTGCGTTGTCCCAGTGTCTCCAATGGAGAGGGCTTCTGAGGTCAAAGACTTAGCGCTTGGCAATAATGATTCAACGCTTAATTGCGGTCTCGGTCTTGTCGTTGTCCTGGTGGAACACTTCACCCTTCCTGTTGGCCAATTCTGAACGCTTCTGGTCGATCGCCTTCAAGCGGTCCAGTTCTTCGCAGTAGATGATAGAATTAAGCGTCTGGCCATATGAGAGCAGCCCTTCCAATCCCATCCGCTTCAAAAATGGGTCGAGTTCGTTCCTTTTCAGCAGCATATCGCAGGCGTTGATTCGGTCTAGAAGGTTTTTGGTGTCAAATCAAGCGGCACTCAAACATCAAGCTGTTTTTGTATCCAGCCTTCTGCAGATGGTTTAAAATGGTTTGGTGACTAACTCCCATCTCCTGGGTAATGTCAGGAGATGCCACATGCCGGTCTAACTCGATGGGTCTTCTGCCGGCTGGCTTATCCATGGTGTCGTTTTCACCGGCTCTGAATCGTCGAAACCATTCCTCAGCGGTTCGAGAGTTCAATCCCCCAGAACACCATAAATCTCACGGAACATTTTTCTAGCGGATTTGCCTTTAACGAAGGAAAACTTTAAAATAGCGCGGATTTCGGCGTTAGTGAACTCCATGTATACACGTCTATAACTGTTGAACGCGTTATGTAGGTTATGTCAAGACCTTTCAAATGGTATATAGTATTGCTAGATACAGCGCTTTGTATATAACCAGAAAACTCAAAAGACACAAAGGCGGAAGGGAGGTATTTGACAACCTTACATAATCTACTGATCTGAATTCTTACTTACTGACTCTTCACGAGTACTCTAAGCAAATCGAGGATTTTTATTTTTCGCCTTTCGGCCTCTTTTTTTTTTTTTTTTTTTTTGCAATTTTTGTTCATTTTATTTCAGTTTCTTTTCTTACGCACTAGCCAAAATTACTTAAAGCTAGCTTACCTAAGTGAACAATGTTCTTAGCCTAACTTACTGACCCTATGCGGGCACTCTAAGCTAATCTAATCTTAATTTTAATTTTAATATGCCTTTCGGCGTCCGATTTTATTTATTTTGATTTAAATCTTAAAATCTTACATTATACACCAAGAAAATTTAAAAAAAACTTGGCTAAAAGATCTCAGTTTTTTTTTCTAAAACTAACTTAATCTAACTTAAAATTTAACCTAACCTAAGAAAATATGTATGTAAATGTAACTTAAACTATGTCCGTAACGCAATACGAACGCGTGCACCAGGGCGTATGCATCATGTATATGGTGCACATATAGTGACTATACGCCGGTGCACCTTTTTTTTTTTTTTTTTTTTTTTTTTTTTTTTTTTTTTTTTTTTTTCTACTACCCTACCCTTAAAAACTATGTAAGTTGGCCACTACAATGTCCAACTGTCCCCTATTATTGGTAAGCCAACGGTGGCGGAGGCCGAATACGGTGGAACCACCAGTAAAATTGCCGTTCTTTGGCAGACTCTCTCCTGTCTCGAGCAGAGATCGGATCTGCTGAACCGAAGCAGATCCTCGCGGTTGCGTGCGACAGTGTGTTCGTAGTTGAGTCGCCGGTCCTCTGTTCGACGTACGACATGGAAGATAATAGGACATCCTTCCGTATCCTGGATTAGGCCTTTCATATCTAAATAGAGGAACGCTTCAGGAGGGATGAAGCCGTTAAGACGCACACTCTCGTGGTACATTTCATTGGGGTAGTAGGCCCCAAAGATCAGACTGTTAGTCGAAGTCATAGCCCGTGCCACATGCCTTCGAATCAGCTTAATAATGAAATTATCTATCCTAATCACCTTTGCCTCGTTATACAAGACCTCGTTGGGATAGAATTTCTTGTACTGAGATTCAGGTGTTCGATACAACCGGATGCAGGCCCGAAGACATTGCCTCTCGAACACCCTCATCTTTTCCATCTGGGAAGAACTCACGTTGAACCACACTGGACAACCATACGCCATGACTGGCCTGATGAGGGCCATGTAGCAGATGACCTTCACTCTGGTATCAAGTTGGCTGCTGTAGAACAACCCCCTTGCCACAGCAAAGGCCTTTTTGGCTTTCGTCAAAGCCGCATCTATATGTCTGTTGAAATATAGATACTGATCCAACCAAATGCCAAGATACCTGACTACATTTTTCACAGCTAACGGCCGTCCTTGCGAATCCACTATGCGAAACTTACGCCAGTTTCTCTTTGTATCCCCTGAGGCCTTGGACAGAGGTGTCCTGAAGAGGATGATTTCACACTTCCGGAAGTTGACTTGCAACTTCCAGTCGTCGCAAAATCGCTGGATTATCTCGAAGTCACGTTGCAAGAGGATATTTATTACTTCGACCTTCGGACCTGATCTGTACGCAATGATATCATCGGCGTAAGCTATTAGGTGCGGCATAGAACCAATAAGATCGCTAGTGAATATCGCGAACAAAATCGGCGAGCCAACTGCCCCCTGTTGCAGACCATTTTTTATGTTAAAGACTGTGGTAGAAGTTACGTTGCCATTCTTCACAACGAACTTTCTACCTGTGATCATGTCATAGATTATATATAGCAGTGGTTTACTAATACCGTATCTGACCACCTTGAGGAAAAGTCCTTCTAACCATACAGTGTCGAAGGCCTTCTTCAAGTCAACCAGACAGGCGCCCGTGGCTTGCTTTTTGCAATTATTCCATTGAATGTCGGATACCAGCTTAGACGCGGCATGCATAGTATCATGCCCCGCCCTAAATCCGAACTGGTTGTCCGGTAAAATTTTCTTTTCCTCGACCCAATTTTTTAAATCGTCTATAACTATCTTCTCAAAGACTTTGCTTATGCACGGAAGAAGACTAATCGACCGGAGATTTGATGGGATAGAAGTGTCCTTGTCCCGTTTAGGGATCGGTTGCACAACAGCAGTTTTCCAATGCGCCGGGTAATAGGCATTACTCAACGCATTGTTAAACAGTGTTGCGTAAATATCTACCGCTTCAGAGGGTAGATGGCGCAGCACAATATTCGGTATACCATCTATTCCTACTGACTTCTTCTTCTTCAGCGAGTTGAAGATGCTCTGGAGATCTTCCTTAGAAATCAAGATGTTTCCATCAACGGCGACGGCATTATTTGCCATGTGTTCGTCACTGAACCTGGTAAAACCTGGGTTCTCAGATCGCCATTGACTTATCTCCTCTTGGAGATCGCAGTGGTTTAGCAAAGCTCTGTTCTCCAAATCGTGATTTGGCCTACGAGACTCGTTGACCGTGTACACTTTCTGGAAAACAGCACCGATTGCTTCAACCTTCTCCTTTGTATCCTCAACTATGAAGAAGTTGTCGTCCAGCACAGCCCCATTTGGATTGATGCCAACAGATGTCAGTATGTTTGCGTTTTCTGTCGTCCTTTCCAGTCTAACAGCCTGAATGTCGTTCTGACCTTTCCTCCGGAATATCTTATTTACTTGCGGGAACATACCCGGGTTGTTGGATCTTACAGCCCGGATTTTGTTGCCCCAGTGCAAGCTTACAGCCATACTGTAATGGATTTTGATTAACTGTTGGAGGTTTTTGATCTTCCTCTTATATTTTTGAAATTCATTGCTTAAACCTATTCTGGCTCGTATTGAAGCTGCTTTTCTACTGTTCGGCGTGCGACGAGGAAGATGATAGGGAAGGCATTCTTAGCCCTGGTTAGAGCTGTATCAATGTGGATACCACTGGTCCAACCAGATGCCCAAAAATCTTATACAGCCAATGGCTGTCTCAATGTGTCAACTATGCTGAACTTGTGCCAATTTATTTTCGTGTCCCTTGAGGCCCTGAACAACGGGGTTCTCAAAAAGGATAGTTTCACACTTCTGGTATTTGATTTCCAACTTCCAGTCGTCGCAAAATCGTTGAATTGTATCGAAGTCGCGTTGCAACAAGACATTTATTACTTCTACATTCGGTGAGCGCTGTTATCCATTCAGTCTAAGTGGTTGTTTCAGAGTAGTTGTCGGTTGTTGGCTTTTTGGATATTCACATCTTGGTACGCCTTCCTTGCAAGTGTGATCAAAAGTTTGAGGGAGATTTTCTCTCTCAAAAGTACCCCGAATGTGCTCTGCTTTCGTACTTCAACACTCGGTATTGACAGAATAATTGTTTTGTAGAGCCGGCACGTTGACTTTCGACTGATTAGTTTTGAATCCATTTCTTCTCACCAATCCCAATTAACCGAACTTTCCTAGGGTAAGCCTTGATTTTTCCTGATTCTCCAGTAGGCAATGTAAACTCCTTACCCACCTAGATGTTTTTGTTGCCAATGGTGACGTTCTGTCCCAGGCGGAGGACCGATGATTTTTTGTTGACTTCTTACATTACTTCGAGATCATCTCGTAATGGTTCTTCTTGATGGATTGTAGAATGACTCTAGAATGCCACATTGGATGGATTGTGTAAGGTTGAAGAAGTCACACGACAGTGCATCTCCTTTCCGAAATTCTGTGCATGCTTGGAATATTTTGCAGAAACTTCTCCAAAATTGCAAATTGCAACGCGGAAGTTTGATGAGGATTTGTCGAGATTCCGAATTCAATCATCGCCTTGTAGAGCTCTTCAGACATCTACTATTCTCTGCGCTTCTGTGTTTAGATGTCCACCACTATTTCGAGGAGCGTCCGTTCCGGGTTTGAAGACCGCAGCTAGCTTGGTTTTTCTTAAAAAATAACCGGATGTTGTTCTTATCACGAGACTCCTCGAAACCCTTAAGTAAGGAGGTTTGTTGGAGTACGAGGCTCGTGTTTCTCTCATAAATTACTTTTTTTTTCTATTTGTAATGTAAGTACGGCACAACCCCAAACCTGGAGGGCCACTTTAAAAACCAGCAAGGCAACGCTTTGACAATAAACCATGTCAGTACCCAACTACGAGGATGTTAGCGTTGCTGTAAGCTTTGAAAAGTGGTGCTTCCATTGAAGTGGTGCTTCCATTGAAGGTGTGAAGTTGTCGTTGACTCCAAGGTCATTGAGTGTCGGTCTATTATTTTCTTTTGTTTAGAACACGTGCTTATATGCTTAGCAAGTGGATTCAGATCTACACTCTTCGACGACCGAGGTTCTGGTGCTTTAAAGCACCAGGAATGTGTACCTAGTCTGAGCCACTCCTGTGTGGTCTTAATGCTCTGGAGCAGAGTCCTGTTTGAAGATCCATCTGTTTGAAATGGAATATTGGTCAAACTCTTCACAACACCCTCTAGCACATCTTTTTGGGAAACAAGGATTCAATGATTGTTTTTGAAAATTTGTTTTACTGAAGTAGTTAGAACATGACCCGTCAGTTGTCGAAAGGTTTCCATATGCCGATCAAATCAGTCTAGACATGGATCATGGCTTCGTTGTACATGATCTTCTGCTTCCTAAGAAGATCAAATTCAAAAGATGAGGCTGGGACGTCTACATCCTGGTCTGTCCTCTACTTCGACAATTTGTCGAAGCGAGAAATAACCTACTGTTTCTACAATTTCGAATATACTATTCGCACTTTTCGCTATTAACGTGACTCGATTCTATTTTACACCGTACGCCTTGTTCATAGCGTGCAAACTGACTAGTATTTTTCACTGTTAAGTCTATGCGTTCTGAAAAAAAAAGTTAACGGTTCTATTACCGCAAGTTTTTTCGAACGAAAAACGATGGAAATTAGCAGGACTCGGAACATGTATTCCAAGCAAATGATTTTCGAAAACACTCATGTGTGTGCAGAAACAGAACATAGAGATAGCCAATCTCCATGAAATTTGGTAGGTTGTTTCCTGACAGTTGTTGTGCATTTTTGGATGCAGTTTCAACTAAAATCGCAAGTTCCTCCTTAGCTGGGCTCCATTGTAAATGTTTTTAAACAAGAGTTGGATTGTTGTTGCTGGTAGCTGCAACAAATTTCAACTTACACTTTGTGAATATGGTCTTCTCTTGTTTAAAAAAAAAGACGGATCTAATTTTGGAAAAGAAGAAAAAATCCCCCCCCCAACAGCCCTCTGGAATACACATCGCCTTCTGTCATATTTTCCCACTCACCCACTCACTCAGTTAAATCAGATGGTGTCGCGTTTCAACCGCGCCGGTCAGTGGGACACAAACGCGTAAAAATTCCCCTCAACTGCAACATTCATAGAGCCCTCGTCGCCGATCGGCCTCCGAGGGATGAAATGCAAAAAAAAACCCACACTTCCTATTCACATTTGAATTTCTTTTCAATCGCTGGCCCTTCTGCTTCGACTTCCTAACCTCAACCTAATGGAATTATATTTCTGCCATTCTGCCACACACAGCGGGCAGACGTGCACAGCGCCCACCCCGCGCCCTGGCGAATTGAAATAGTTTTCTTTATTGGATTTTCCTTTCTTCCTTCTGCGTTCTCACTTTGCAGTGGCCGACCAGTCAGTTGTGTGTGTGTGTTTGGTTGTTTTTGTTTGTTTTTTTCAATTCGCGCTCGCTGAGTTGTCAGGATCGACGAAATTATATAATTCTAGTCCAGTCCTAATTAAATATACAGAGAAAAAGTACAAACGAATACATTTTGTAGCCGAATTCCCAGTGCTTGACGTGTTGTGTGAATCCTTGTGGAAAAATTGTGTCGCCGCCGGTAGGCAGTGCAAGTGCTTATTAAATGCACGCCGAGTGATTCGGAAACACCGCAAAACACACCTGCGACAGGGAGTTTAAGTGGCGGTGACGGAGAATCATGTTGAATCTACGCTCTCACCATCCCAAACAGCATCACCACAAGCATAACCACCAAAAAGAAGGTACATCCCGCATTCCCTCTGCTTTGTCCTCGTCGTAGTCGTCGTAGTTAATTTCATTGAATGCCCTTTTTACGGATGTGTTTTGGTTGTATTCTTTTTTCCGCTTGGGTTAGACGTGTGTTTTTTGTTGAAAATGTTAACTTTTTGTGGACTTTGTTCTACGTGTGTTGTGCGGGTCCTTGTTCCTGCCACCACTGAGCATGGTTTTTGATTTTTGCAATTTCTCGTGTTATAATCTGCCTCCCACCACATATGCCCCCGCACACAAGGGGAACGGGGAAATGTGGCCGTCTTGTTTCGGGCATGTGTATAATTAAGATACATCCTGTTTCGGTGTAATCAGGAGATACCTCGCAGCTCTCGGTCTCATTCAGCCGTGGGCCATGTTCAACTGCAGAAGAATGAGTGTAAATGACGTCGGCGGGGAGTAGAGCCAGGGGGAGGCAGTGTGGAAAGAACGGATAACATCCTTTTAATCCGTGCATCAACGCTGTCGTACACATGTGTGTGCATACGTTGTGATAAAGTTTCCACACCATCCGATGAAATTCGAACAAAATGCGGAAAGTTTTTGGCGCTTCCTTGATCCTGGGGATGTGTGGAAGTGGCAGGGTGAAAGAGGGCATTAGATACACAAACATACATTAACTATTCCGGGTGCCACATGTGGGTGTGTGTGTGTGTTCGAAGGATGCATTTTTAATGTTCGGGATGAGGTTCATGTTTAGTTATCGAAGAGTAAATTTAACTAAGGATTTGCACACATTGAAAGAGGATGCGTCGGATGTGGATTTAATGTGGTCCTTGGAGAGGAAAGTACTTTGGTCTGAAACTGGAAAAGTTTCCGTTGATTGCGTGTGGTTAGGGCGTAACAAAGCGTGTGTGTAAAAGATTTTCAAAACGTATTTTTTTTGTGCACGAGGATGCTTTCCCCAGCAAAATGTTTTCAAGGAAATATCTGAAAAAAATTGTAATGTGTAGGTCGATGTTCGGTTGGATCCCTTAAGGGCCTCTAAAGAATGCGTTGTACAAATTTAATATCTTTTCATATTCTGTTTTGATTTACTTCGTCAGTGCACATCAATCTTAATCAAAAAACAAATTAAATATTCAGTGAACCATAGTTCAACGACAAGACAAATTTTAAATATCAATTGTAGGCGACTCATCATGAGGTTTGATTTACAATAAAAAATAAAACACATTAATTTGAAAGTTAACTTAAAATTGTTGTTATCGGTAAAAAAAGAAATCATGGTAAATACTTTTTTTAAAAATAAAATCAGGCCATTCAGAAAGTCCAATTCGATAGGGGCTGGTATCTCCCGGCTTTCACGTGTAATGTTGGCTTCCAATGCGTCAATCGTTGCCACGACTTTACATATCTCCAGAGGAAGTATTTTAATGGTGTGATATCGCATATTCTGGCTAATTTATTGTAGAACAACGTAATTAAGTGCTCACAATTATTATTTCTCTACAAATCCATTGTTTCACGCCCTGTATATGCTCATAGCGCCTTGTTGAAACCAGGGCTCACTCAGACAATGCAATTGATTTCCGGGAAGGAAATCAACATGGCGCGGTGATGGTTACCATTGACCGTAAAATTGTTATTTGCCTCATTTTGGCCTCATGTCGCATACACTCTCAACTTCTGCTGCTGTAGTCCCTTCATAACGTGGTATTACCGGTTGAGTATCATACACTAATGTAAGCTAGGACTCAAAATTTGCGAATGCTATTGTTCAATAGTCGATTATGCGTCCCGTGATTTCCTCGAATCGCACGAAAATCATTTCTGATGTATTTTATTCATTCATGCAAATGCGCATGAATTAACAAATTTAGCTAACGTCAGGTCTTTTGTGACAGTGGTGTAATCTCGTGGAAGGTTTATCATCATTTTAAAAATCTTGTTTTGAGTTATTTGTAAATTATTAATGTGGCACTAGGTTCGATTTCCTGACGGGACATCTCGCATTTTTTCACGGCACCATTTCTTTCGAGTTGCTGACAACACTCAAAGAGTACCAATTGTCTATGAAAAGCTTCTCAAATCTCGCCGTTCGGAGTCGACAACAAACTGTAGGTCCCTTCTACTCGTGAGAGAACAGTAGCACGCACAACACGAGTAGTTGTTGTAGAAGCTAGGCCCTGGTCCCTTGTGGGCTGTAGTGCCACTCAATTATTATTATTAAGTACCAAGTTTAAGTTCAAATGTCAACAGTGACATGTAATGCGCTATTGTGTTTCTGAATGCCGCAATAATGGAAGCAACTCAAAAGGCCTAAAGATATCACATTCCTTAAAGTTTTCAAAAACTATTTGAGAAAGTCATAAAAATGTGGCCAACTGCCTCTTGATGACAAAGGAAACTTCAATAAAGACGTTAAAAAGTTAAACTTAATTCACTTAACATTCAAAACGAGGACTTGAGCAACTATTTAAGAAGTCTAACAACTTTTTTGGAAACTAACCACTCACTATGTAAAGCTACAAAATTTATAAAAAAGTAAAATGGCACACTAACCACTTATTAAAAAGAGTGGCGACAAATGCTGAAACTCTAGGTCAACACGTTAAGGAGACGTTCTACAACTGAATTGAGTTGCCTCTTGGATAGAGTTTTTCCGTAAAGTATATGTACAGATTATCGAGCTTCTACCGTGGAACTGTCTGAGAGGCAGTATTTTAGCCTTGGACAAACGAACATATCGGGGGAGACCGTGAATATTTGAACAAGAAACCGTCTCACAAAGCGCGCATCAAGCACACTTTTGGATTTCTCTGTCCGGGATGTTTTGAAAGCGAAGGTTGGTTTTAAAAAAGGTTAGACTATCTCAAACAAGAAACACTGGTGTACGAAGCTATCTACGGCTGCTTTTTTTTATTCAAATTTAATTTTATTAAATTCAATGTTATTCTTATATGCTAGACAAGTTTTCTTAAAACTAAGTTGATCTAATTAAAAGAAAAAACACTTTGTACTTACATAACTCCCATTCGCCCTCTCTGCTTTTTTTCTTTCTTGTGGAACCTTATTCTAAACTTAAATTATGCTGAGCAAACTGTAAAAACTTAGCTACATTTTTATTTTTTTCTTAAATCCTACTATAAACTATGTCCGTTCGCAGTCCGGACTCGTGCACCAGGGCGTATTAGTTATTTACATGCCTAACATATACGGCTGTCTGAAGGCCATTATTCGCGAGAACTACTGATACAATTTAAAATTTGATGTATTTTCCAACTTTGTTTGCTTTGGCAAGTGCGAGTCATTCACCCTGTATATATGTTTTTTTGTATTCCTCCGTATATTAAGTGGCTTAAAAACACTGGTTCTTATGTCAAAAAGTATTTCACCAATTAGAAAAAAATATTCTCGAATACTTTTGGAATATTACGTTAACACATCACTACCAAAATATCTTCTTCTTCTTTTTGTGGTGCTTCAGTCCGGGGGGGACCTGGGCCTCAACCAACATGCCTCTCCAGCCAGCACGGTCTTTCGCCAGCTGCCGCCAGTTGCGCACTCCAAGTTGATTGAGGTCCTTCTCCACTTTTGTGCGCCACCTTATCCTGGGCCGTACTCTGTTGCATTGTCCCAATGGCTCAGATTCGAAGACTTTTCGGGCAGGAGCATTGGTGTCCATACGCTCTACATGGCCTAGCCATCTTAAGCGTTGTATCCCAAGACGCTTGACTAGGCTCATGCCGCTATACAGCACATACAGTTCGTGGTTGAATCTTCTCCTCCAGATGCCATCAACGCAAACAGGACCAAAAATCGCACGCAAAACTTTTCTCTCGAAGAGACCAAGGGCATCCTCATTCGCTTTTAGTATTGTCCAGGTTTCCGCGCCATAAAGTAGGGATGATCAAGGTGTTATATATAGCAGGCTTAGTCTTTCGAGAGAGGGCTTTATTACGCAATTGCCTCTTGACCCCAAAGAAACAGCGATGGGCAAGAGTGATTCTGCGTTTATCTACTAAAATATATGCCTTGTTAATTGCCTGTATTGGAAGTGGACGGGGAATGGATCATAAACTTCGAGTACAACATGCAATTTTTTTTGGGTGTTCGTTGACATTGCCATCAGATCGCTCTGAAATGCAGAACTTCTAGTATTATTATAATTGGTAGCAGTGGCGTAGTGGATACGTGATTCAAAACGAGAAATTTATCGTTGTGTTATTACCGACAGAATTCCAAAACTATTTGTGACTTGTTCCACCACATATCGTGTACCATCTCGCATATATGTATGATCAACTGGTGTATAACCCCATCGTCATGTCTTTGGCTAATACCATACCAATCAGTTTCTGTTTGCTTTTGTCAAAAGTTTTCAAGAAAGTAAAGGCTGGTCCAACCAAATGAATTTTAAAGCCTTTTAAAGCCTTTTATGAAAATGGGCGTTGAAATCAAAACACATTTTGTGCCCTTTTTATGTGGTCAGCATGATTTACCAATGGACCAAAATCGGTTGAATTGTGCGAATATGTCAGCAATGTAGGGCCTGTAGGGAATGTAAAAAAAAGTATGCTCGCCCAATTCGTTCTGCGAAAATGTGAGCATGTTGTCGATAGTGCGGCGGAAGTGCCTTCAACCTCGAGTCATCGTCGTGTCCAACAACTGAACATCTCAAAACAGATGCGAATTTGAAGAAAGATTCGAATTTATAGGCTTACAAAGTTTAATTGACTCAAGAGGTGAATCCTATTGACCATTTGAAGCGTCATCAATTCGGCCAATGGTTGGTTGAACAGGCAGAAGTGAATGGTGACGTTTTAAAGAAATTAATTTTCAGCGACGAGGCACACACACACCCCAGTAGATTCCTTAACAAACAGAATTGTTGAATTTGGGCAAATTAGAATCTACGAGTGATTATTGAAAAGCCAATGCATTCACAGAGAGCGACTATTTAGTGCGGGTTATGGACTGGTAGAGTCATCAGGCCGTGCTTCTTCAAAAATGAGGTCGACCGATTAGTTACTGCGAATGTTGTTCGCTATTGCCAGATGATAACGTATTTCTTGTTGCCCGTAATTGAGGATATGAACCAGACCGATATGTGCTTCCAAGAGGACGGTGTACCTTCCCACATAGCCAACGAAACAATTACTCTTTTGAAAGAAACAAATTCAATGGCCATGTTATCTCAAGTCTTGGCGATGTTAACTGCCCGCCACTATCCTATGATTTGACACCGCTGGACATCTTTCGATGGTGATATTTAAATGAAGTGTAAGCCAGGAATAATTCACGATCTAAAGGATAAAGGATAATTCGCCACACTAACGACATTAAACCTCAATTATGTCTGAGAGTCATTGTGCATAGAGATTATCGGATAGAGGTATGCCACCAAAATTGTGGCAAGCTTTTGGCTGTTATTTTGTTTGACACATAATTGTCATAGATCCATCTATCATACAAAATATTCAGATAATTCACCTTTTGAAATTAAACCTTTTGTTTTATTTACAATTACAACCGTGCGTTTTCTTTGGACCACCCTTTAAGACCCTTTCAGACAAAACACTTGTCTGATAATGATCTCCATTATAGACAGCAGATAAACATATTTGTTCCACAGGCGTGGTAAGCCCTCTGGAGGAAGTGGGTACACTTTATGACAAAAATTACATTTCGTCTGTATGTTTGCTGGATTTTTCAATGGCTTTTGAGAATGTAAATCCTGATTCATTGTGCTGGAAGTTAAAAAAAATGCACATTGATCGGTTAAACTATTGACGAATAATTCACCTCTCCGAGAGATAATCTCCCCATGGATGAAAATGATTTATCTCCAAGAAAGGGGTCCCAAAAGGCCTCATTTTAGATCATATTCTGTGCGCCTCTTTTACAAAATATTGATAGTTCCACACTTGTGTGAATGCACCAGCAGGAAAGTTCTGTTCAATATTTTAGATAGCAAGGAGCTATACTCATTCTAAATAATCCCTTTGTTTGAATGAAGGGCTAGCTGCACTGAACGACGTCCAGTTTTAGTTATTTCAGCACTCTTCTGAAACTACGGATTTGTTTTTTATATTGCCACCTTGTCCGTCTTGATAACCCCGCTTTTCAAACATTATTGCCGTGACACACAATTTTCTTATTTTCCACTTAAATTAAAAAAAAAAATAATTATTTCCATCTTTCTTTCATTTCAGGTAAGCGTTAAGTGAAAATGAAAACCTAAGCTACCGCAATGTCACCCGTCAAATGTAAGCCAGTGCCAAATGAAAAAATTTGAAAAGTGTACAAAGGAGGAAGGAAAAAATCAAACAACTGCCACGTGCCTTAAAAGTCATACTTCAGAGAATGAAATAAACAAAAATCCATTAGGATATAAATTAATTTCAAGTGATGCCCGAATGCGGCACCGATTGTAAACAAATTTCACAAATGGATAATCAATCAAAAAGTAAATATGCCCGATCATCGGCACATCCACCCACACAAATGTTCGTTCGATTGTCAACGTTTTTAATCGTGATTGATGGATGCGGCATCTTAGGTTCAATCGTTATCCTTCAATCACATTATCGCCTTGCTCGGCTCCGATGAATTGTAAAATTTGTCGGGATGAAGCACAATTTACTTAAATGGGTTTGTCCTGCTGTTTTCTTTCTTTTTCTTTTGCACTTGCCTGGTGGTGGTTGGTCCTTTAATCCTTTCACTTTAGGAACAACAATATAATTCTGCAATTGAAGAGATGAGGGAGCTGTGTGTGTGTGTAAAAAGGCGTGCGCCTTAATGAGCCATCTTCACACCTTCGTTTGGGATTTGTTCCTCTTGTTGGATTAAGGGATTTCGTAGGATTGTTGAAATTGCGTTTTCGAAATCTTTTGTATTTGTTCGTCTCCTCGGGAGGGGAGCGATGACAAAGGTTACTGAGGAACTCAGCGTGGGCATTGTTTGATTGGATTTTAATCTATCTGTTCGTTGAAACTTTGAAGAAGGCGCTTTTATCTAAGGCAGGTTTATTTCTGCCTGGAGGAGAATCTGTTTGATTCAGAATGTTTCCTTCGGATGTCGATTGATGTTGTGCTTAGGTCTGTGTTCTAAAGCGCGGATTTTCACTTCCACAAAATCACTAAATTGCGTGCTTCCAAAAATGGTTTCATAAAATCGATGCTGGCTGGTAAAAAAACCATAAAACCAACGAATTTGGGCACTAGATCCATCGACAATCCCTTATGAAGAAACCAGCAAGGGCACACGATGGACAACTGGGATACAGTGCCACTAAATTTATTTAATTTTCGAAAATTTTTAATTCTGACTGACTGCACTCGAAGATGTCGACATAATTGACTGTTTCCTGTGGACTAGCAACCATTTTTCCAACTTTTGTTGGTCCCTTAACAGTCGTGGATAAACTTTTGTCTTACTAAACAAACCTCCCCAGCCGACATGATTCATTGTCAACTACTGAACGTCGGCGATCACATGGTCTTCATACCGGATGCGACCTTCTTCTTTTGCTTGAACTTGGAGGTTGCGATTCGAAGACTTTTTAGTTGAAGAGGTTGTCCTTGTCCTCGATATGGCTGAATCAGTGTATTCGACAGATTCTTGCCTTCTGGACTATATCCGCATGCTCATAAAGGGTGATTCATCACTCATGTCATTCACTTTTCGAAAATGATTGTGAGATGGTTCAGTCGGAAGGTCCAATTTTTGAATGAACCACCTTACCATCATTTTCGGAAGATCCAATATTGGGCGACTAGTATCTCGCGGATATCGATGAATCAGTCTCCTTAACATGGCATAAAAGATCCTCTCTACTGTATTGTGTGAACGCCTGAAATCGTTTGTCAACAACCTGATTGGTCCTTATCAGTGTGGTTTCAGGCCAGGGAAGTCCACAGTGGACCACATCTTCACTTTACGGCAGATCCTGGAAAAGACCCAAGAAGTGCAAATCGACACTCACCACCTATTCGTCGAGTTCAAGGCCGCATATGACAGTGTGCATAGAGACGAGCTATACAGTGTCATGTCTAATTTTGGCATTCCTACCAAAATCACTTAAGGCGTATCGACACCACTGCTCCGGCCCGAAAAGTCTTTGAATCCGACTCGTTGGAACTTCAACTTCAACTTAAGGTACGCAGTTGGAGGCAGCTGGGGAGAGATCGTGCTAGCTGACGAGGTATATTGGTTGAGGCCTAGGTCCACCCCGGACTGAAGCGCTAGTAAAAGAAGAAGAAGAAATATTTCGCTGAAAACACGAGTGATTAGATGTAGTTGACTTGTTCCTGATGACATGAGATTTTACATATACACAGGACCAATAGTCCAACCTTGTGATATGGCACGATCTACATAGGTGGCAGAACGTTAAAGTGCTCTCTAAAATGAATTTTCAACAAGTCCATTGTTTCATCCGCTGTATGTGCTTGAATTTCAGGAAGCACACAGTCTATGAACATGGAGCTATGATAGTTACCATTGACGGCAAGATTCTGATTTGCCTCATTTCAGTCTTCGTGTCCATTGTTAGTGGCCTTACTGGTCGAGTATTATACGCTATTGTAAGTGATTTCTGTAGATCGATTATGCTCACCGTAAGTTTCTTGAATCGCACGAAAAAACATTTCACAAAGAACGCTCATTTTCGTAATACAGCTGAACAGTATGGAGACGCTAATGGGGTGAGAGTCCATCCATTATGACTTGCCAAGCGATACTGAACAAAAATAGCAAAGCATTTTGATAGAAGTCACGAGTAGTCTGTCAAAAAGAGCCAAGTGAAAATAAAACGATAATCCTGCACCGAATCTCTGCTATGATGTAGTTCGCAGTACTTACATTCGCCCCGAAGTAAACAAATTTCTTCTACTACCTGAAAGTCGTAGCTGTTGACAGTGATGTCTTCCTTGAGGTGGTATGTGGGTATGCACCGTTTTATCCTGTCTTCAATTGCCATTAAGGCTTCTATAATAAGCTTGTGGGAACGCTGAACGATGTCGATGTCATATTGGATTTAGTGCATAAACCTGTCCTTCGCACTATTCTCTCCAGTACGAGATTGATGAAATAACACGACAAAGAATCGTGACTACATTATACTACTTATAGCCGTCCAATCTGATCTGACGTTTCCCAAATTTCTCCGCGCGTATTGGATAGAATTCAATGGCGAGCGATGTAGCTCCAAGGAGACTGTATTTCGCGAATTCGATCGAGGTCAAATGAGTTAGGCGATTGCATTCCTCTCCTTCAAAAAATCACTCGCAGTACACACCTCGTTAGGAATGGCAATCGGTTTTCTTTCCTTTCTCATAGGACGTACAGTTCTGCTTAGAGCCTTCGTTTTTAACCGCGATACTTTAATATGAAATTTACTTTTCAGCTTAATTCTTCCCGCCCAATACAATCCACAGACACTCAAGACCCATACACACCGCTACCTTCGGCCTGTGCTGTGACTTAATTGCGAGCACTGCAGGGTCCTAGGAGCCATCTAGAACTTCTATTTTAATTTATAAAAAAGGATGTTCTATCCACCTGACCTCTGAATCTTTCTCATCTGTCGCAGCTTCTTGGACACATCTTCTTGACTTTTTTGCTTGACGTGTTGTTATTGTGTTCCTTGTTTGAAGCATCAAAGTCGCCACGCCAAGTCGTCCATATTTGCCTAATTTTACCATGAGCTTCTCCAAGTATCGATGTGAATCAGTAGCGATCCTCAAATACCCTTTTTCGATATATTGAACAAAACAACACCAACAGCACACGCTTCTTCAATTTATTTCTCATTCATTATGTTGTTGAAAATCCGAAATTCTATTTTAATTTCTTCACCTTGTAAGACTAAAGTTTATCTGCCTTGGATTGGGCAAAGCGTTAGGATTTCCTTAATCAGTTGCCGCTTAGGGAAGGTATAAGTCAACACCGTTCCAAAACACACCCAATAACCGAATGACGTCTTACAATGGCATAGAGGTAGGTTTCTCATAACCTACCCCATCATGTGTCCCTCCAGTCCCATTGACGAACACTCCTCCTTCCTATTTTGGCTGAAACATCATTATTGACCTCATCAAAGCAGCAGCTGTTTACAACCTCAACAACAGTCACAAGCGTAATTGCTTTCGTTCTGGATGATCCCTCCGCATGGGCAAAGGCCGTAAGAAATGTTTCGTACTCAATAGCATTTGATATGCTTGCAGTGTGTGGGACAGGCTGCTAATTGTACGCCCATGGGAATTCCATCCTGCAGGTCCGAAATAAGGAACCGAGTCCTGATGCCTATCAATTGCTGACGCGGCAACTTTTTGTTGACGCCATTCATTGTGGCTGGCATTTGTTGAAGCAATTTATGCTGGTCCCATACGTTTGCTGTCCTTCCATTCACTGTGAGTCCAAGAACTTTATCCCAGCACCAGCCATACGACGACGGTCGAATAAAAGTCCTTCCTCCTGTGTCCTATGGTAATAGGGTGTAAAAAAAACAATTCCTGTCAACATTAATTCCGCCTCCGTATCATGATTACAATTGGTAAGCACACTCGCCTGTAACGTGCTATCCACTCTCTCCCTTCGCCCACACCAACCGCAGGCCACAGCCGCCGTGCTCTAAGAGGCGTCATATCCCATCAGGCGCAAAAGTTTGTTCCTTTCATTCGTATCCGGGGAAATTGAGGATGATGGCAGGAGATTCACATTTTTGTCCTTCTCTCGGACTCCCTATTGTGACCCAGAGCTTCCATCGTTTCTCCGGACTCTGTCGAAAGAAAAAAAAAAAAGAGATGCGATGTCTTTATTCGCCGTCCAATTAATTGGGATCCTTTGTCAGGAAGAAAGGACAATCGACAGGCGAAAGAGAAAAGGGTTCTCGAAGTGGGCTTGTAATTGCAAATAGGTCGTGGTTACCCCCGTTGGGTTTGACTACATGCTTTACATCTTGCTTGCCAGTTGCTTGTCGAACTGGCAAGATGTTGCATTGCGAGCCATCCAACGCCCATCAGGAATTCGTAGATGAAGGCACTCCTTGGATCTTCTTTGAAACCACAAAAGATGTCCATTCGAGCACACATTACCATCAACTAGCCGCATGTCCGCTGTAATGGCAACCCAATGTTGCCGATCCACTTCGAATGCTAATCACGACTCACTGAGGCAAGGACGACAGCGAAGGGCACCCGACGGTGAGGCATTCCGAGCACGTCGCCTGCTGCAAGTTAAAGGAGACGTACATACACTCCCGTTCAGAGGGTGCAAGAATGCAATTTCAAGTCCGGCATCCTCGCCTTCGCTACTTTCAAACTACACGACTGCACTCGGCCGTTGTTGTTGGGTTGCGAAACGGGCGATGCAGCACACACTGGAGCACGGTTTCTTTTGTGTGCCGTCAACATAAAGCACCCAGGGTGTTGGGATAATGGAATTAGAAAAATTTTAAGTTACACGTAATTAAATCTTATTCTGGTGCAATGAATGCCGACGCGTGTGTGGGCGCAGGGGAGTGAGCCGTAAATGCCAGACCCTTTTGCAGTCTAATGACGGTGGAAATTCTATTAGCAAGGTGGGAGCCAGACGCCTACACGGGTCTTTTTGCGGTTTTTGTGGCCTGTAGCGTAACGTCAGGACAAGTGTGTGGCGCATTTGTGTGGGCGATTTCAGTTCGATGAAGGTTGCCTGGTGACATTGGGTGAATGTACATACATGAGTAGGGATATGTGTCAAAGGTTGAGAAGGGCTGTGTGTGGAGGCTGCTTGAAGGACTAACGCTGTGGCATCAAGTGATCAGGAGAAATGCGTTATTTGAACAATGTCACCTTGTTAATGTAAAACTGCGGTTTGAGTCTGTGGTAAGGTAACGACTTCGGTTTGAGGAAATGTCAACTGTTCAAGCTAATTGCCAAGCAGTGACATTCATTTTGTGGTTTCGATTTGGTAACGCTGACATTTGACAGCTGCCAAACTCTGATGCCGTTTGAAGTGTTACGGTACTGATTGAATGTTTGCCATTTACGAAAGTTGATCACTTAACAATGGAACAATGCGTTTAAATTGTTTAAACTTACTCCAAAAATTGTGATTCAAATGTAGCCATTTTTCTCGCATTGTGCGATGATTATGGTTTTCTTATAAGACTTCGGAAGCAATCATTAAAATTGTGGATAAATTGGAAGAGAGTTAAAGCGTTACTCATGTCATAAGGCATGTGCATCCCCGTGACGCACGGTCAGTCGAAAATATTGCTGCTGCTAGTGGAAGTGTTGCTAATGTTCCGAATTTATTGATTTCCTGGCGTTCGCAACAATGGAATGCGCGGCAGACCTCACTATGTCGTATTTTTATTTGGATTTTCATCCCCATTCCTACATAGTTCGATTTGAAATTGAAATTTGTTGTACAAAATGGATAGGCTTCCTGGGTCTTGGAACACAACAGACAATAAAAAAAAATTTTCGAACAGTCATAATTTTTTCTTTAGTGTGATCGAGGAGGTGCCTTGCACCCGAACTTTGTCTGTGGTTTGGTCGTTCTGTGGTCGAAATGTTTCATTGTTTCGTATCCCTGCGAAGATGTTTTTAGTCAATTCTGAGCGACAGGGTCAAGCGATAAGCAATTATTGATGATTATGGCGATGGTACGATGTGGTCGCCGTGGCGTAGTGGCCAGTGCGCCGACCGCCACGCAGAAAGTCTGCGTTCGATTCCCGGACGGGACATCTTGCATTTTTTCACGGCACCACCTCTTCCGATTTGCTGACAACACTCAAAGAGTATCAATTGTCTATGTCTCTGTCGGAGAGAACAGTAGCGCACACATCTCGAGTAGTTATTGTAGAAGCTAGGCCCTGGTCCCTTGTGGGCTGTTGTGCCACTCAATTATTATTTATTGACTTGGTACGATATGTGGTTCCAACAAGACGAGTCAACAAGCCGTACAAAACGACTCTTTATGACTTTTTGCATGAGAAGTTTCTTAGACGCGTAATTTCATGTTTTGGCCACGTCCGGCTATTTTTTGTAAGGCTATGCAAAAAAACGTATCTAAACGCTTCTGACGCATTATAAACCAACATTTATCAAACTATGACTGAGATACCACCCGAAATTTGCGAGAGAGTGGCTAAAAATCACCTCAAAAGAATAACATGTCGATGCGGTTATTTGAATAATGAATATTTGATGAATATTTGAATAATGGCAAAGTCTATACTTATCAAAAAACTAACATTTTGATTCAAAATGTATCGCAGTGTGGGTTTTATTAAGCTTCAGTTTCAAAACCGAAAAATGAATGACTCAATAGCACGTTGAAAAAAAGTAAAAACAATTGAGAGGTTGATCTGGCATTGATGTAAACCTTAAAGGATATTTTACGCGCAACCCTCTTAACTAAACAAGGGTTAGCAGTAGAATTTGGAAAACCTGACACAATTGTCATCAGTCCAAAAGGGCATCAATTTTAATGTTGTACGGTGCGACTTGAGACCAAGGAGGCGTAACAATAACGATTCAAAGGAATTTTTTTTTTTTTTGAGAAATTCGATTTTATTCTTCACCACAGTCGCCATCGAAACGATAGCCATCCTATAGCATTTCGACATAATTTTCTAGAGTATTACCTGGCAGGTGCTTGTTGCATCGTTGGGTTTGATTGAACCACGCTTTGGGCTTAGTTCTAGGTGAGCGTCCACATAGCTGACTGTCGGGCGGACCCCGTAGAAGACGTGTTCTATCCAAGAAAGTTTTTTTTTTTAAATTTGCGCGTTCTGAAAAAATTGCTTTTAGTGATTAAAATCAAGTCAAGGCATACAGGAAGACAAGAGAGCTACCGATGGACATGTGTCTCTGTATTGTAATGGGGCAGAGAACTTCATATTTATTTTGTGGGACAGTATACATAACTGTACGCCCGAAAATTGGCTTAGTGGTGAGCGGATGGATCTCAGCAAAACTCTCTTAATGGTAAAAAGTTGGCAGACTGAAAAGTCGTTGAAAATCACTTGGCCAAGTTTTTTCCCTGATAAACCGGAGAAGTTAAACACCGATGAAAATATGAAGCTACTCAGAAAATGGCAAAATGTCATAGATAATATGTCCTTGATTGAAATTTTTTAATTAAAAAAACAAAATCAGAAATGTATCAAGAAACCGCGGTCAGTTTGAATGGGAGCTGTTATTCGGTTGCAATATATGAAATGTTTAATTTTTTAGTTTTTTCTAAGCGATGTTATTTGGCCAAAACTAAACCATCGACATAATCTTGTTCCACCGTAATTTAAGACCAATCTTACCTCTTTTATAGAAGGGTTGAGTTTAGGACTGTAAAACGATTTTCAATGGCGTCTATGACCTTTGTTCGGTTTTGGAAAACTTTTTGCCTGCAGTATGACGTGGTGGTAATAATCCCTTCGATGTCGAGGAATTTTGAGTCCCAACTGTAGTACGTATTGCACCGTTGCTTCTTAAGTCCTGGGTGTCTCGGGACTATGCCTATATACCAACACAGGCGCTCCTTCTCAGTCGTATAGTAATAATAATAATTGAGTGGAACTACAGCCCACAAGGGCCTTGGTTCTACAACAACTACTCGTGTTGTGCGTGCTACTGCTTTCTCACGAGAAGAAGGGGTCTAAAGTTTTTTTCGACTCCGAACAGCGAGATTTGGGGAGCTTTTCAAAGAAAACTCGTACTCTTTAATTCTTGTAAGCAATTCGAAAGAGATCGATCCATTGGGACAACGCAATAGAGGACGGCCCAGACTAAGATGGCGCACACAAGTGGAGAAGGACCTCAACCAACTTGGAGTGCGCAACTGGCGGCAGCTGGCGAAAGACCGTGCTGGCTGGAGAGGTATGTTGGTTGACGCCCAGGTCCACTCCTCCCCCTGACTGTAGCGCCACAAGAAGAAGAAGAAGAAGACGAATTCGAAAGAGATGGCGAAAGAGGAAGCGTCCGGGAATCGAACCTAGGAGTCTTTCGTATGAGTCAACGCGTTTGCTTCCAGCCGTATGCATTATTTCAATTCCCTCAGTCTCGGTGAGTTCGTTACCGACCTGATCGAAGCAATATTTTTGCTACTCAGTCGGCATTCTTCACAATCTGACGACCTTGGTTAGAATGTCGAAATTATACATGGCACTGTATACATAACTCGTTTCCATGCTCGCTGTCATGTGGGGTCTGAAAATCGTCAAATAAAGTGCGTTCCAAAATTTTAGTGTCACCCTTTAAATGTTCTGTGTAAATAACGTGTCACGATTAATGGGGAAAAATACTCAGTTCTTCGAAGCATACTTAAAAATATGAAATATACTAAAAAGTTCCAATTTAAGGGCGTTCCGATAAGTATTGGAAACATACATATTTGAGGTACTTCAGAAACTTAATTATCGGCTTGAGGTACAATCAAACCATTTATGAATAAAATTTGACTTCGTTCACATGGCCGCGGTGGGCACGATTGTTGCGGGAGATTAATTTTTAATGACTCGCCCACACATTTTGACCGAAACGGCCGGTTGTCATGAACCAATAACTTAACGTAGCCCCAAAGGAAATTGTCAAGAGGCTTTAAAATGCACCAACAAGTCGACAAATCGACTGGCCCATTTCTTGAGATAACACACTTACTAGACTTACTCTTCAATCAATCGATTGGAAGGTGTGTCCCGTTGAAACCCCATGTTGTCCAAGTTCATATCTTCAAAATCGAACCAAAAAAATCGTTTATCGGTGACGGCACCGATCGTTATTATCGAGGAAAACTATGTATGGCCCACTAACGCCACCGGCATGCAAATCGCACCAAAATGTAATATTTTGTGGATGAAGTGAATCACCGCGTAAAGCAAATGTGGGTTTTCAACCAACCAATAACGCATATTTGTTGTTTGTTTGTTTTTTTCATTAAATTAATTATCCTGGCCTTAATTCTTGAGTCAGCTTGATCTTGTATGATTGCAAACCAAGATACGCCATAATGTGATCTGAGCGATGTCCAACTCTGTTGAACCTCGTGGACTGATTCGATCGTTTGCTGCGGACGCCTGAACGGCAGCGATGTTTCAGACACCTCGACCGACATGTTGTATCACTGACACTGCAACATCACACAACGAATATGTAGACTCAATTTGTTGTTATTGCCTGTCTACTAGGGTGAGACCGAAAATTGGAATTAACGCTCTTGAAGATGCGGTCACTGACTCCGGATTTCGGTAGAAAATGTTTATAGTTTGCAGACGTTGTTCTCTGCTGTACATTACCATGATGAAAATGTTGAGCTTACTGAATAAATTGAGAGTGACAGTTTGAAGGTTTGTGAAAGAGCGCGTTCACAAATTAAATTCAAAGTTGTCCAGTCCCTATTGGAAAACATACACACTTTTATCAGTCGTTCAAAGATTTGGAAAGGCATCCGGTCGGGTGAAATCGAAGAAAATGAAGATGCGACCATCTCTTACTACGACTGGCCAGAATGCACTGAGCTCGAAACCGCATGACCTCTAATGAAGAATGGAGAAAAGTTGTGTGGAGAGGCCGCATAGATGGGCAGAAGAAATTTTATTCTCCAAACGACAGCATGGAGGAGGTAGTCTAATGGTATTAGGTGCCTTTAGGCGCCAGTTAGCCTGCCGTTTAGCAATTGTTTCTGTGAGGACCAGTTATGTTTAAGGAAATCATTATACCCTAGGAACTGTAAAAAAATTGCACTTCATTTCAGCAGGATATCGCTTCAATCTACGTTACTTCTTCTGAAAAGTAGTTTTTCAATTATGTCATGGCCAGAACGTTCGCCAAACTGAGACCGTGTTGATTTCTTATCGGGCATATAAGCAAGACGGGTTTATTTCGGGGGACTGCAGGCGCTTACACAACTGTCTTGGGCAGTTGGTAATAAAGTATTTGGTCTATAACTTAATTCGTGCGGTTTGCTAATGATGATGGCGTAACGTGTGTTATTCCAGCTGCTATTTATCGTTTTGAGTTACACCCAAAGATTTTGCGAGCTCTTCTTGTGTTTGGCAAAAATCATCACAGAGCAATGCTTCCAGTTCTTCATCTTCAAACTTTTTTGGCTACCCAGGGCGTTCATCGTCTTCTAAGCCAAAAACATGACTTTTAAATCTTGCGCGCCACTTTTGGAACATGTTCACAATAAACCTCGACCAAAATACGATGACTTTCGGCAGCAGTTTTCTTCATGTTAAAGTTGTGAAGAAGAACTCCCCGCAAAAACACAGGCACAAAGTTCGATATATTTGACTGCAAAAATTGTTGTTGTTCACACTTCAAATGAATAACATACATATGTATGTTATACTGAAATGACGTACAATGACAGTAGCTTTCCAACGCATGTTCCAATGGAATTGGAATAATATATATAAGTTCCGCCATATCTTAGCAAACCGCACGAACTAAGTCATAGATCTAATAAAAAATAATTAAGTTCTCCAATGCCAAAAGGAATCCATGCCCCATTTTTGAAAGCGAAAAATTAAAATACGTTAATTGTTACTCTATCATTTTGGGACAGACCTTAGGTGGTGTCTGTCCGCCCACACTTTTTGCTGCTTTTCCAGGATCTGACGTTGTGTAAATGTCGATTTTCTGGCCACACCGCCACACCGATAAGGACCTATCACATTGCTTAAGAACGTTTTCAGATATTCACACAAAACGCCAGAAGGAGGATCTTATTTGCGATGTTAAGGAGACTGTTCCCGGGTAACTGTCGCAATCAAAGTGGTATCCTTTCTTCTGTCTGAATAGCTCTGATTTGGAAAATTCACCAGAACTCTTATCTATCTTAAAGATCTTACATCTGAACCGAAAACAAATTAAATTAAATGGAAAGTATAAAAGAAACCCGAATTGTGTCCTTTCTCTGAATCAATCATTTGTCTCCACTTTGACTGGTCCCTTCAACCAAACTAAATTGGGAACCTCTGTCCTTCGGTCAGAGGTTTTACTTTGATTCAGCTTATTTTCCCTTTTCGAAGCCGATTGTCCCTTCTCAGGTACAAATATGCCGTCTTCCTAGTCCGAAACAATCCACCTTAGCAAACTTCCACTTTCATGGCAGAGCTCAGCCATTATTGCACAGTCTCCGCTGTGACGAACAAGTTTGCATGTGTGTCACTTCAAACTGAATTAATGGACAATAAGCTTCTTATGTATGTATGTTCCATCAGTTGACAAGAAGTTGCACACACAATGGCTCAGTCAGTTAGTCATTCTGAGTGGCCTTGTAGCGCTTGTTCTTCGGCTTCATCCATGAAAGTATTTTTCCTCGAACAGCAACCGTTGCCAGATACATCCAACCATCGGTGGTTGTCACAGAGCAAAAGAGAAAACGACGCTCGGGACACCACATTATGTCCCTGCGAAGCCATACATCCTTGCCCGTCTAAGCCACTTGAGTATTTCTAAAACAAAACCTCTCCAACCCATTATTTCGGGAAACTTGACATGGGAACTTCACCAGCTGACTGCATTGCTACTTACCCTCGTCCGCCTTGCTTGCTTGCAAACTGACTCTTCCCCTTCTCTCCATCACACACACACACACACGTCCATCTACAGAAACAGATGTCCACGTTAACAGAATTCCGAATCCGAATCAGGAACAGAATCTGAATCCCTGTTGAGTATTTTTTTTTATCTCTTGCCGCTCTGTTCGCCCCCGCAGTAGGCCCCAAACACTGAACAGAGACCAAATGGCGAACACACTTAAAGACTACTCGGCTTCAGTTGGGTCTCACCCTGCCGGCCCGTGGCCCGCTCATGGTCGGCCAAAAAAAAAACACACAACCTCCACAGAGAAATCAATTCAGGCGAACGAAGAGAGAAAGAGAGCAGGAACAAAGCAAGAACAGCACTGAGCAGCAGAAAAAAGGTCCTGAAAGGGATCAGGACATATAATAGAGGGAAATAAAAAAGTTGTTACAATAATAAAATGTATCTGGACCAACGGGGCGGGGAGTGCCGAGCCAGGCAGAAGAATGAAACGGCAAGAAGGAAAGAAGTGATTACTCTCCGAGGGCAGGAGGGCACGAATGAGCGAAGCTGACACAAATATCCTGCGATGAATGTGATTTCCATTAAATATGGGATTTTATTCATTTTTTGTGTGTTCCCCTGCCACCTACCCGCTCCGCATAACCGCATATGTGTATGTGGGCTTAGGAGGAGCAGTGTTCTCTGACTAAACACTCGTCCTTCCATGTTTGTCCATGGAATGGCATTTCGGGGGGGGAGTGGAGAGCACCCGAACAATGGTGGATGTGGGCCAGGCAACATTCACCAAGAATGTGTGATGAATGGATGATGTGTTGGCGATGTCGGGACGTTTAGGAATAAACAAACTTAATAGACTCTTAAACGGGGATCGTACTTTGTGTTTTGTGTGTACTTGCTGTTGATTTCTCTATCCATGGTGCGCGAGAATGTACTTGACGTGCTTTGGTGTCGCAATGGCGAGGGAAGGCCTCGGCCTTGAAATGGGATGTTATTTTTTTTCTTGCTGCTGGCACAAGTTTGTGGATACATTTCCAATAAGAGCGGATTCATTTTGTGGGGGTCTTTCGGCAGTGGATAGTTTGGGATCGTAAGGGAGGTGACAAAATCGAT
The DNA here is from genome assembly GCA_944738645.1 of Eristalinus sepulchralis. Taxonomy (NCBI): domain Eukaryota; kingdom Metazoa; phylum Arthropoda; class Insecta; order Diptera; family Syrphidae; genus Eristalinus; species Eristalinus sepulchralis. Next base: position 28,340,479 of record OX122885.1, on the reverse strand, counting down.
AATTGACTTGTACTCTTTGGGCGAACGTAACAAGTTGACGATGTAGATCCGGGTTTTATTTCTGGGCGACTTTTGAATGACGAATTCATGTTCCTTGCTTCGTAAAGTCCGCCCCGATGCTAAGTTTTACCTTAAATCCAAAGCAGGAGAAGGCTCTCAAATTGAACCAGAAGGATACAGACCCAAAAGGCCGTTCTCCTGGCTATTTAGAACATTGAAGAACGAAGTTATTCGTGGGGCAATGTATCCACAACACCAAGGCGTCAGCTTGGCTTGTATCGTCAGTTTAACATGTCCATCTGTCGAAATATGAATTTATTTGTTGAAACTTCATTCAGAAACGCTATTCTTGACATATCAAACCAAAACGATCACGAAACAAACACGGTTCTAAAAAGTTGCTCGTGAATCTCGAGCACCCATCTCAGCTCCAGAAAAAGGATTTCGATTTACAAAAATCTAACGTATCACGAGCCATCACTAACACAACTCAGAACAGAAAAATGGCATTTTCAAAGGACTACAGGATACAGACTTTATTTTGTTTAAAGTAAGTGTGGGTGTAGTGAAATCTGCACCTAACCCAACACTTCACAACTGGCAGAAAGTTGCATGTACCCCATAGCTGCCCCTTGACAGGAGTGGAAATCAAACCAAAAAAACAACTATCATCATCTTATAAAGGTCCCGCGAGTTCGACCAGCGACTCTATCTCATGAGAAGCTATTCCCAAGCGCAACTATGCGAGCTTGTAAACTTGATCCAACCACCGCGCCTTGGGTCTGCCGAGCGATCGCGTACCTGAGGGAGTTGCATCTAAGGCACGCCTCTGAGGTCTTGATGAAGGGGTCATCCGCACCATGTGGCCAAACTATCCAAGCATAGCGCCTTCCGTCCGAAGAAGTGACTGCTCAACATTGAGTTCCCATCGTACTGTCGCGTTTCACAGTAACTCCAACAACAGCGGGGAGAAATCTCATCTCGGAAGCTTGTATTCGCGATCTTATTCTTTCGGTCATTACCCAAATGTCTCACACTCAACCATAGGTGAGAGTTGGAACAAACAGTGAGTTAAAAACGATAAATTGACTCCGCCTATCCTTATAACTGCTCTGTCAAGCTGCTTCAAAATTGGTTCAGCTTGACGAATCCAACAAAAAAGCTCAGTGTTGCCTCTCCCATCATTCGCGTATTTTACCAATGACGTGGCTTGGACTGGAGATTTGAAAATGACTAGAACTACGGCCTTTTCTACGTTCACATTTATTCCAGCATCAGCGTATACGGCCACAAACCCATCGGGTAAGCGCTGGAGTTCCATCTGAGGAGAAATTGTAGTTTATCCAACCCTGGGAAGGTATTGGAAATCGTGGCTGTATGCCAGTCGAATGCTATTCATCAGGCTACTCGGTTACTGTAGACGATTTCAGGGGAAATCTGTTGCGATCTTCATAGGTAGTCAAGCGGCTATCGATTCATGATAAAATTGCCATCAATAGAATTATACTTACTTGAATAACTGGCTCCCAACTTGGGAAAGATCTCTGCCTGAGAGACGGCAGTCTTCCATGCCCTACGCCCTACGGTCTTGTGCATGTTGCTCCCAGTTATCGAGGCCATATGCTCTGAAGTCCGCTATAGATTCGTCCTTTAAACGAGGATTAGGTTCCTTGGTCTTCGCGAACCTGCCGGCTTCAGATTTTTGTTGCTGAAGCACCAATATTCAGTCTCTCGATGTATCGTGCCAATGCAGTCATCTTGAAAAGGCTTAGACAAGATCGGCATCCTGGTACAGACTGTAGAGTTCACGTTTGCCCTCTTCGCATCTCCTTACCGAAATCAGGGGCATGTTGGGAATAGTTCAAAGGATTGTTTTTCGATTTGCACACTCCGCCGTGTGTTTTTTTTCCAATCGCCGGTCAGGGCGATTGCTCTATGGACCGCCTAGACGGTGTGACTGGATTTATGAATCACCAGCTTTAGAATCACATCCCGTAGCACTAACTAGTGTCAACGGAATCACTGATGGAATTAATACCATTTGCTGCGATGGCGGCTACGAGGCTCAGTTCTTGAGGAAACGGGACTGGTAGTGACAGCCTGACAAGAGGCTATATTCTTGTACCACGGGAAGTCAGGAGCCCGTGGAACTTGCTCCAGCCTGACTGTAAGTTAGACCCCTTTGCGACAGTGTCGTGCTGGACCCAAAATCGGGAGCAGATACGAGGATAGTGTACTGTCCTGCCTGCTTTCAGTTTGTTCACCCTACTGACTCAGGGCCAGGCTCAGTGTAGAGGCGTATTCTTAACCGCGTGCTGCGCCCCTGAGAGGGTTAGAGGTTTTAGAAAGACCTCGCTCTAAATCAAAGTGGGGTGATTGTCCGTTGAGCATGATCTCATTTGGTACTTGGGTAGCAAAGGCGTCTTGTCTTAGGTTATCTACGACTTTTGGGAAAATGGACGCCGTGGTATAAGGCCGCCAAAACAGGTGATCACGTTAATCCAAATTCCAAATCTGCTCCATGGACCCAAGGATCTAAGTAAACTGCAGGCTGCAGTTGCCTTACCCAGTTTAACATTATTGAGTCATTTGTGGTTTCCACATTCCTAGCTGTCGGGAAAGGACATCACAAGCATCAAGGTAACACCCACCATAACTCAAGCAACTAGTAACTTAGAACCGGGTTTACTTTGTTCAGAGGCAAGACCATGAACCAGTAGTTCAGCCACCACCCGTAATTTAACTTAAGTTGGGTACTCACCATCAGTCCACATTATAAAGATCATGATGACAGACAAACATACGTCTAAGTGTCTGTTGCAGCATGCAAGCCGAAAAATGATTTGAAGCCGTATCCCATCAACGGGCTCTTCAGCTTTGTTTGCCTGAGCTCTAACTGAAACGACAACCGCTTACTGCTGCCCACCCAGTCAATCCAAAGCGCATTCCTGTGACCACATGTCTGAATGCATTCAAGGATTACGTGCATTCGCCGGGTAAAGGATCTCATGCGGCATATGTACATGCCGCAATGCAAAACATTGTTCAATGCCATTCAAAGTCCTTTAGCAACGTAAAGCTTTTCGCACATTAATCTGCTTCATTCGTTTGTCATCGTGATTGCCGTTTTTCAGCGTTCACACACAAACAAACTTACAAAATGCCTCATGAACTCAAATAATCCCATTCAGCCGTTCAGCAAATATAAACAAATTGACTGACAGTAGAATTACACAATCACTTTGCCGCCAGTGCTTGTGTCGTCCCCTCAATGAACAGGGTACTTGCTGCCTAAAAGCCAGGGATAACAACGTCTATTTGAAGAGCGTATAAAGGATAAATTAGACAGATATTAGCTTTCAGAGGTCCGCAAAGGGAGCGAGCACCAGATGGCTTATGCGCGTGGGATGAAAGCGTCGTGAGAGTGGAGCACACTTAAGATCGAGATTATGATGCTGGGTGGTGGGGCGAAGGTCAGGGTGCGGGCGGGAAATGTGAGCCTAAACGAAAATTCAATTGAAATGTATTGTGCGACAAAGTGGGGTGAAATATGAAACAGATGGATCTGTCAAGATGGCGTTGTCATGCAAAGTTTTCCGATACTTTGGAGATGCTGACGATTGGAAATGAAAAAGGCAGTGCGACAGTTTTTGGGGCTTTTGTACAAATAATTCGATTGTGATGTGAAGGCTGTTTGTATGTTTCTATGTAATGGCAGACCTGGGATTCTTGGCGTTGATTGACTGAATGAAGGTATTAATGGATAACTATCCTTTTAGGCCAGCATCCAGCTGAAGCTGGAAATAATGTCTGTTTTTTGACTTCTATGCCAAAGGTCTCGGAATGGACTGACTGAAGCAACTGAAAAAATATTTATAATAATTTTGTTTTTAGTGGGGTGGTATTACAGTCGGTTTTATCTGGTTCTCAAACAACATGCCCCTCCAGCTAGCGCAATGTTTCCCCACATACCTTCAACTTCGCACATCAAGTGAGTTGAGGTCCTTCTGTGCGCACTCCTTTGTAACGTTGTCTCAATAGATTGGATTTCAATATTCCTCTGACCGGAGCAGTCTTATCTACATGCTCTACATGGTCCAGTTATCTTAAGTCATCAAGCATGGTTGACAGAGTTGACAAGCACACAAATTTGGATGTGGAAACATAAACGACGTCTAGGTTTGATTCCCGGACGGGACACCTCGCATTTCTTTTACGGCACCACCTCTTTCGAGTTGCTGATAACACTCAGAGTGACACTTTTCTATAAAAAACTTCACAAATCTCGCCGTTCGGAGTCGGCAAGAAACTGTAGGTCTCTTCTACTCGTGAGAGAAAAGTGGCACGCACAACACGAGTAGTTGTAGAAGCTAGGCCATGGTCCCTTGTGGGCTGTAGTGCCAATCCATTATTATTATTAATTAAACAAGCGTGATGCGCAGAAGCTTTGAACTCAACAAGACAGCAACATGTCACACAGCTCGTGCCACAATTGAATTATTGAAGGAAACATCTGATAACCGCAAAGTTTCAGGTCACTTCCACGTGAATTGGCCTCCAAGATTCTGCGATTTAACGCCACTTGACTATTTTCTGTGGGAATATGTGAAGTCGCAAATCTATACCGAAACAATGGACCACTCACAACATTCGACGCGTTATTGTCGATATATGTACTTACTTACTTACTTATCAGGCCGGCGACCCATGAAGGGTCAGAGCCTGAGCAATTGCTGCCTTCCATCGCTGACGGTCCTGGGCACGCTGCTTCCAGTCGTCAAGGCCAAGCTGTCTTACATCCGCGATGACTTGGTCTCTATACCGGAGATTCGGTCGTCCTCTTCTTCTCGAGCCAGGAGGCTCAGATTCGAAGATCCTCTTCGCTGGAGCGTTGCTGTCCATGCGTTCGATGTGGCCGAGCCAGTGTAGTCACGGATTTTTGCCTTCCGTACTACATCCACATCCTGGTACAGCTAGTAGAGTTCGCGGTTATGTCTTCTCCTCCATTCACCTTCCTCGCAGACGGGACCATATATCCGACGTAGAATTTTTCTTTCGAAGGCACCAAGAATCTGCTCTGCAGACTTGCTTATCGTCCAGCTTTCAGCTACATAAAGCAGGACTGGCAGTATAAGGGTCTTGTAGAGCAAGACTTTGGTCTTTCGAGTCAGGAGTTTTGACCCCAGTTGTTTCGACAAACCGAAGTAGCATCGGTTGCCAAGGGTGGTTCTACGTCGGATCTCCACTGTGGTTTCATTTGTGGAGTTAACGTTTGCCCCGAGGTAGACAAACTCCTTTACTACCTCAAAACTATGATTGTCGACACATAAATTTTGTCCTAGGTGTTGTGTGACGGAACGTTTTTTAGTCGACAGTATATACTTTGTTTTCCCCTCGTTGATCTTAAGGCCAGCTCGTTTCGCCTCTTCTTCAATTGCCGCAAAAGCCTCCGCTACGGCACGTTGGGAACGCGCGACGATTGTCGATATATGTAGGTCAACAAATGTTGGAAAAAGTCATCGATTGTATTTTAGAATGCGTCAAAGTCTAAGAAATTTTTCGAATAAAGCAAAGTTAAAAAAAAAAACCTCCACATAGTTCCGTCAGTCCGCCTGTGCGTTTATCTGTTTTGTCTGTCACACTCAGACATTTAAGATAAGATTTGCATGGTATTTTTCATATAAATAAAATTTGTGGATTCCTCCAGAATGCATAAACTTGTGTGAAAAAATGCAATTTAATCGTATCCCACATTATATACTGGGTATCAGATGTCAGATTTTTTGAAGACTTTTTAGATTTTTAATTTGCAGAATTATAAAAGTCCTCACCAGTTTCAACATCGATGTTTCTAGAAAGTTAAAAAGAAATCACCTAATAAATAGTTTGCCATTTTTGAGGCAGCATCATAATTCGACGTTCATAAAACTTCTAGTTTTTCTCGGCAAAAAACTGAACCAGGCACAATTAGACATCATCATCATTATTGAAATTTCAACCATTCAAGGAGTTTTGCAAAGATCAAAATGAAACGTAATCAGATGCTCAACGATTTTTCCGATTGACATTGTTGTAAACAACCCATTTTTCATCACCAGTTATCAATCGTTTTAAAAATGGATATTTTCATTACGATTTGTTGCAATCATAGATGCTAATGCGTTGTGTTAAATGATTTCCTTTTCTGAGAAACCCATATATCGAGTTTTCGTACATAACAAAGTTGTTTTAAGCAATTTTCAAAGTATGTATGTGATACATGAAACTTCTCTGCAATCTCACGTGTTGTACTGTGACGATTCGAATCGATTATTGCTTTGGTCGTCATCAACTTCAACTCGACAAACAGAGCGTTTTTCATCTTTAAGTGAGAAATCAGCAGAAGGAAATTTGGAAAACCAATGTTGACACTGCCGTTTTTTAATGCATCGTCACCATAAACAGCAAATAACTTTTTGTGAGATTACGATGCGTTTTTGCTTTTGGAAATCATCAATCAAAAATATTTTTTTGCTGATTGACAGTTGAAGTACAATATTTTTTCAAAAATATATACAGCACTGTGCAAAATAATAGCACCATGTTCGTCTTTACCACTATTTTGCTAAAAATTTTTCTTACCGTCATGCAGACACTTTATATTTACTGCACAACATTCTGTGCAAAAACTCATAACTATGAATTAAAAGTCAGTGGAATAGTGAAGTTTTTCTGTTTTTATTTTTGTTATTGGGTTAGTAATTGGTCGCATAACCTTTACTAATAAGTACAGCGTCACAACGCTCAGGCATGGAGTCAATTTAGGCCTGACATCGCTGAAAAGAGATATTCTCCCACGCAACCTGCACAACATCCCACAGCTGTTTTGTTTTTTTGGGTATCGCCTCATATACAGCTTCCTTAACATCTGTCCAAAGGTTTCCAATGGCATTCAGGTCCGGAGACTGAGGCGGCCACTCGATAATGTGAACTCCATTGAAAAATTCTTTGGCTAGTTTGCGTATGTTTAGGGTAATTGTCTTGCTGTAGAATCCATCTAAGCGGCATATTCCACTCTGCATAGCATGATTTCACTCGTTATGCTGACGTGAACTCTGACGGTCATCATCGGTTTTATCCAAAAATGGGAATAGAACCATGATAGGAAAAGCATTCCCGTGGTTTACAGTCTTGATAGTACACTCCGGTTGAAACTCTTGGCTTTTTCGCTTGCGATCAAATGTCCTGGTCCAAGGAGTACCAAATAAAATTATTTTGGATTTGTCCGTCCATAATATGTTGTGCCAAGGTTCCCAGTTCAGGTGGCCTTTCGCAAATTTGGTTCGTTTTAGTAGGTTGATTTTTGACAGTAGTGGTACTTTTCTGGGTCTTCTGGCAGGTAAATTCGTCTTTACCAGCCTTCTTCTTATTGTTGATGCCGTCACAGGTAAATTTAACTCCTCTTTTATTTCCCTAGCGTTCATGAACGGGTTCCGTTTGACAAATCTTACTATTTGTCGTTCATTGACGGGTGTTAGTTTCGGTTTTCTTCCTTTTAAACGTTTTCTTGGCATTTGCGATAGTTTTATTTGAACACCAAACATTCGCTTATTAATTTGTAAGTTTTTCCCTCAGAGAGCATTTTGTTTATTAAGCCACGTTTCTTGGGATTCCAATGCACACCACCATCGATTTTACTTTGCTACAACGCTGCATTTTGAAAATAATATCTCTTAGTAACAACGATATGAGTAGATATAGTTCAAGGCCAAAATAATTTTGAAACACTGGTGCACAATTCGAAAACGATCTTCAGAATGACGTGGCGCTATTATTTTGCACAATTTAAACTCGGTTGTATTTCCGGTAACGGGACTTTTTTAATGACAAGATGTATTTTTTTCTTATCCTGTTTCTGATCCATAGAATAAAGTAATTAGCATATTAGTGACAAAGTTGAACATGGTGCTATTATTTTGCACAGTATTGTATGTGCATATGTAATAAGAAAATTCTGTGCGGCGCAGCAATGCAACAACGAAACCATAAATGTGTGAGTATAAACCAAACTTGCCCAATTTATTTTGTTAAATGTGCCTTGTGACTTATACATACAAATTTATTGATTTCACATCTACTGTTGAAAACCTTTCCCTAAAGATTCACAAATTTGAATTTTCTCTTCAAATTATATAGCCTCGAATAAATTTGCACCGTTAGGCTTGTAATGTCCAAACCTTACCAACCTTGATTAAGGTCATGGTCCTTTAGTGTCCTTGAATGTCTGCCCTGATTGTGGGTGTAGATAACGACACTCTCGTCCGATATCGTTTTCCTAAGAACCCTTAAATTATTTGCTAATCTCAACATCATGCTGATTGGAAACTGCCCCCAGTCTCTAGCCCCTCCTACTTCACAACCAGTTTTAGATCCCTTTGTGTAGATGTTTCTTGACCTTGCTGTGCCCTGGCACCTGGGTTTTTTACACATTACTGCCTACTCGGTATCCTGAGTGCATTAATAATGTCGAAATCTTAGATGGGGGGATTCTTGTACGAATTAAGAATTTTGGCATGTACTTACCTTTCTTCATTAGCACAGTCCCTTTCAGCCACAGTGCCGCATATCCATGAGATTAAAGTGTGTGATCGATGATGTACTCAGTATTCAAGTGCATGACAAAGTCACAAAGAGTTGGCCAGAGTCTGAAGCACCAGATTCACCGTCAAAAAGTTTAGCTTTCAAATTGGATTAAAATGTGACTTGACTGTATTTGTTAGCGAATTTTAGGTGAATCCGCTGATACCATTGGGAACAGAAAACACTTTCAAGTTAACACACGTTTCTCAAACAAAAATGTAAAATTCATGCATCCAGTTGGCTGCTCCCACAGGGCATTGATGCGAAAGCGATGCGTGGGAGGATGTAGGCTTCTTAATATAGGAACTCGAATGAGAGCGACATCCAGCAGAAGCGCGGAACTGAGTTTGAAATTCATGGAAAGGCACAATTCCCCAATCATATCACCGAAAAGAATCGCAAAACGTGTCTCCTCTTCGATTGCCAACAAAAGTCAAGACAAATCAACGAGCTGTGAGCATATTTTATTTTCGGCACAAGAAAATTACGCACAAAAAGAAAAAAAAAAGAAGAGAACCGTTGCCAGGAGACGATTCTGCTGGCACCATCAGCATCCTGTCACTGCATAAAATTCAGTCTCAGGGCTCAGTACTTCCTCTGACATCCGTCACACGTAGGTGCCCCGCGCCACCGGTCCGTCTCTCTTGGAGGAGGTTTGTCAAGCGCCTCAACCAGCAGCGCGCAAACTTTTCAACGACAATATCCGAAAGTTACCAAGCAAATTTTGTAATTTGAATTTTCAAGTCATGACAAGCGTTTTTCGCTTTCTTTCGCCTCTTAAATCCTTCACCGCAGAGGTGCGGGGCACTGTGTGAGACAAAGAAACTTCAACCGTCGCCATTTCGCTTTCTGGCAGCGAAATGAAATTTATGAGATGCGCCTCACCATCAGCCCCGCTCTGGAAGGACACGACCCAGAGATAGGTGGCTCCTTAGATGTTTGTTTCGCCGCCGCCATCGTCGTCGGCAATGCGCATCGACTCGTATTATTTGCTGTAGTTTTGGAATGTCTGAAAAAGCCAGCTCTGATGGAACTGCAGAACCGGGGGCGGTTGCTCCTTCTGTGTGGGTGGGCGCGCATATGAAGCATCATGTGTTGCCACTTGTATATGTTTTGATTTTATTTATGCAAAACATTTTGCATTATATAGCAGAGCGCACCGGATGAGGGACAGAAGGGCGGGTGGGCGGTTGGGCAGACGGAGACATCATCAAAGTTCCACAAGAATATCAGAGAAGATATCACTCGTTTGGCTCGTTAAATATTATTTTCGGCAAAACTTTGCCGTCAACTGTCCGTGGGGAATTGCATACATTTTTGGTATAAGTCATTGAGTGGGTGGGTGGTGGGTGGCTTGGCTTGGTTGGCTGGATTGGTGCTGTAAATGGAATTTTAATTCTGAGTTCAGAGAGAGAGGCAAAGTCTTAAAGCGGTTTATATTAGAATGCGATTGATGTGGTGACTGTGTGACTGTGTTGGAGTTTCGGAATTCACTTTGAATTCGTCTGACAGAGAGGAGTGATCAATGATATGACTGCCTGGGCGGAGAATTCCATCAACAACTGCCTAAGATTCCTCAGGCGAGTTCAGGAGATTCTTGTTATGTCATTCGCGACCTGGAGCCGAAGTTGGGAGAATGTTTTCGGGGAGGCAAACAAACTCATACAACTGGAGCCATGCCAGAAAACCGTCAAAGTCCTACTGAATTTAAATGCTTCTTTTATTTGTAATCGAAATCCCTCCCTTCGTGATAAACACATTCTTGATAGACAGGGGAAGTCATTTATTAAATGGAGGGATGGTGTAACCACTTGGAAGTTTGAGAAGTCCTTAATTATTTATAGTACTCCTCTCCGAGTGGACAAACAATGGGAGGAGGATGGATAACTCTGGAGAGGGATTAGTAATCTGTAATGAAGGGTTGAGCGTTTGAAAGTTTTAACAAAGGGTGAAACAACTATCCAATGGGCATAAACATGGGGCAGTAGACTGTCAGGTTCAGTCGCAGCCGCTAGTGAAAATTTGGAAAAATCGTTTCTGCAGACTGTTGAAAAGTGATGAGGACACAAATAGCGCTGTCAGACACAATGTTCCACTCCAAACAAAGGACGAGGATAGGAGAGAAGTATGTCCTTCGACATAGACGAAGACAAGATAACAATATCAAGACTTAATTCGAGTAAGGCTGCTTGTGTAGGCGGACTGTCTGCATTTTGGACATTGACAGAGGACGTGCTCTTCTGTATAGGCGGTGCAGAGGGTTTCATCCACACATAAGTGCTTAGCGAAGGTGAAGTGTCGCGTCAGTACGCCAACAAGTCGTCTGCAGTCTTTCCTGTCTAGAGATAAGTCGCGGATTTCTTGCAGATGTTTGGGAGCACTTGGTCAGCCTCTTTCCTAGAGAGTCAGGCTATCTCTGGCTTGTGGTATCACGGAACCCCACTCTCAATGGAAAGTCTTAAGCAAGGACGCGGGTAGGTGGGTTCGGGTCGGTGTTAGTCTCTTTTGATCCTTGCCTAGCAAGCTTACCGGCAATTTCGTTTCCCATGATCCCATGGTGTCCCGGGACCCAAAGAGGCTTAGCGAACTCAGCCAGTTAATCAAATTAATGGAAGACTTGCATTCCGTGAAAGTGGGTGAGTAAGCCTTATGCACAGCTTGGTTGTCGTTACAGACGCAGGCACTTCGCGCCTTCCACCTTTTCTTCACAATATATGTCGTGGCCATTAGGTTGCCGTGGCGTAGTGGTAAATGCGTCGACCGCCGCCCAGAAAGTCTGGGTTCGATTCCCGGACGGGATACCTAGCATTTTTTCACGGCACCACCTCTTTCAAGTTGCTGACAACACTCAAAGAGTATTAACTGTCTATGAAAAGCTTCTCAAATCTCACCGTTCGGAGTCGGCAAAAAACTGTAGGTTCCTTCTACTCGTGAGAGAACAGTAGCACGCATAACACGACTATTTGTTGTAGGAGCATTGCCCTGGTCCGTTGTGGGCTGTTGTGCTGGTGTGTGCTGGTTTCCGCTTGGAAGATTGACGCGAAGTTACCTATCGGGGTGCGAAGTCTAATGCTGTCGTTTTCCACGAAGGCCCCAGCTCCAGATCCCATCGTCTTGGAGGCGTTCGTGAAAGTCCGAGTCCATTCCCTTCCTACTTCAGTTTCTGGCCAAAGCCAGTCCTAGTCACAGGGTAAGTTGGCTCGTTAACTGTTGGTGTCATCGATCAGACTGACTGTCCGTGAGACTAGTGTCATAGGAGATGCGGTGCGCAAGGTTATCAAAGTTCCAGTGCGAGATGAACCAAAAGCCACTTCTCTTTAGATGGAAGATGACCTTGATTGTGCATCCCATGAGGTGGATATCAAGGGAAAGACGATTAAGCTATGTATCAAGAGTAAAGCCACGCATGCTAGGGAAAGCCCCTGTGCATCAAAGACAGACCGTTCTTTGAAACTTGCTGAAAACAGCAGTCCCGTACTTGTGCGAAAAATAATTACACAACAACTTACTTAAGGTATCGCACCAAGCAGTAAGGAAGGATGAGGCCTACGATGGCGATGTACAACCGGTGGACGAAGTATGGCAGCCTCCATTAAGAGATGATTAAGGAAATCCAATCAAAATTATAGGCGTAGACCTGTGATATATCTGATGTGGCTTGAAAGGTCTTAACGAAAAAGATCGAAGTATGAAATATTTGTCTCCTTCCTTTCAAATAAGATTTTTTCAGCAGGACACTCAGGGTCAGCTTGTTAAACCTTGTCATGAGAATCAAACAAAATTTCGCATGTCTGTTATTTTGTTGTCACGTGTCACCTGAAATTGGGCGAAAGTCCATTGCACGACCATCTAAGGTGGCAATTACTAATAATTGCGACTGCTCTGGTCACCGATGGACGTCGTTCATAAATCGGAACAATGAAGCCATCTCCTAAATGTCAACCCTTCTCATACGACAACCCGTCAAATTGATTGCCCATCGCTTGGCCTCTGTCCCCGCTCGAATGCCATCATCGAGGGTATAAAAGTTGTTGGCAATTCCATTTTGTTCCGTGTCCTTATCGGCCATTCCCAAAATAGCCAATATCCACACAATTGCTTTGTCAGTCGGTAATAACTCTGCCGACACAGTATATCATGCCTCCTCCTGGTGCGATTTGCGCTGAACAAACAATAAATCTCCTGGTGCTGCGTCGCTGAATTAACGCTTAATTCCACCAGGTCTCTGTTAATTTTTGCACCACTCCCCCCTCCTTACATTCTCCCTTTCCCCGCACAGATGGCTTCATATTGTCATCACAACGAGCTCCATTCTCGCCCTTAGCCACCCCACACAGATCTAATCGAAGATTTTTCTCATTATCCCTTTGCTGCCGGCTGCTATCGCCTTTTGATTTCCTTTGGCCCCCCATTAACGTGCGCCCGTCGCGTCGCTTCGGCAAGCCAACAGCGTCTGGAGGGGAATCAATGCTCCTAAGCACGCCGTTAACGGCGACATTTGCTGAATACCGAAACAGTCCAGCATGTGTCGGCGGGGATGGCTGTGGTGGCGGCTCATTTGCAGGAAAAGATGGATTTGAGCGAGTGGAGGGGATACTTGTGTGTACTCTGTACAGCACTTGATGTTGTACTTGATGACCCTCTGAAGAATCGGAGTGGCAGCCAGATTCGAGAAACATCGGTGGCGCGTCACACACAACGATGTCACCTCGTTTGTTCTTCCTTTTGCTGGCCGGGTTTGTTGTTGTTGTTGTTGTTGTTGTTCTGATATTAAATTGGAATTGATTGTGCCGGGGCTGTGGGCATGCCTGATGGAGTGTTGATGAACATTGACGGAGGGGAGGGAAGCAAGAGAGGGCGGTGGAGAGAGTCTAATCGAAAGCACTTTGACGTACATGTGCTCTTGAGAGATAATGACGAATGAAAATTTTATGACGGCAACAACAAATTGTAAAGCGATTCCCTTTCGTGTCCTTTGCAGAAGGATTTTATGGGAAATTTTGTGTTTTTACGAGATCGAGGCGAATTTTTTTCCCCAATTTCTGCCCTCCTTTCTGTTAGTCCTGTTTTCCTTGGAGGAGGTGGAACTGATTGATGAGTTTCCGCATAGTGCCACATATGGTGGGCGGGCGACTGGGAATCGGTGGGGAATGTCGGCGACAAGGACTAAACGTTTTTTGATGGAACAGAGTGAAGTGAGCTTGAAAATTTGTTAAAATGAAGTAATAAGTGTTCAGAGGTTTTGGAATTGCATGAATTTGGGACAGATCTGTGCGGTACTTCCCATGCGTTAGGCATAATCTTCTGGTCGAATTTGGTTCCTCAGCGAAATATTTGTTGCATTCAAGTCGAAGTGTCACTCTGAATTTGTTAAAAAGGAACAAGAAAAGATGAAGCCACGCAGGAACGTGGTGTTGGTATACAGCTCAAGATGAAGGCGCTGCACTGTGTTTTCTGTTTTGTAGCAAATATCAACTCAACTATTAGACATCTTTACGCAAGTGCTCTTGCTGATGATAAAGTGACCCACGCGCTAATGATTTGAAAAATTCAAATTCGGTATTCTTCTTCCTCTTCTTCAGAGTCTGTATTCCTTGTAAACCTTCGACTGTAACTACACCTATGCGCTATCGCGTTCTGTTTCTGACAACGCGCCTCAACTCTCCACAAGTTCTTTCAAATGGCTGTCTCCGCGTTCTCGGCTAAATTTTTCGCTGATCTAGATTCCATTATACAGCTTTGTCAGCCACACAGCTTTTTGAGTACAGGACCATTCCTTGATGGAAGAATTGATGACTGTGCTGAGGAGATTCCATTGTACAGCGTTGTTAGTCATACAACTCTTGATTGTTAGACCAATTCATTCTTTAAAGGGTGGTTTGTTTCTAACTCCAGCTCCAGATGAAAAGTTTTCTAACTGCAGCTTCAGCCCCCGAAGAAAAAGAAAAATAGACAACATTGAAGTAAAGCCAAAGTGTTCGGAAATTCGTGTTTTGACGGAGCGACTTGGCGATTGGTCGCAGCGAACCTGAGATGACAAGATTTCAGGGTTTGACTCGTTATGCGACGTCTGCCTAAGCAAGTAATGGAAAACTTGCTTGTTGTAGTAGTGGTCACTCTCCAGTTGACGCACCAATCAAAACGAACTGAAAATAGACTCACATGGAGCAGTTCCAGCTTGGTGTTGATGCATATCACATTCTTTAGCCAAATTTTGGACAGCATGCCATTGGTAGATTTTATAATTTGGCAAACCAATTTTGACACTGCCGTTCTTTTAAGCTTCGTCTCCATAAGCAGCACATAATTTTTTGTGAGCTTGCTATGCGTTTTTTTTTTCGTAAATAAAAAGGACAAATATGACGAAAATGTTCGTTTTGATTTTCCATTTTTCAACAGACGCCAAACAAAATCTACACAACCGATCAATAGAAAATTTTTTTTTACCGATTGTCAGTTGAAGTACCAACTATCAAATAACACAATGTGTTTGAGATTTCGATTACGTTGGTAAACTTAAAAATGAACCTAAAAATTCAACTAAAACCATCTATGAGTGAAATCCACGATTAGTTACCAACTTAGTTGCCAACCCAATAGCGAGAAGTGAAGAGAGTTCGTTCGGGGATATAGATGAAATGAATAAGAGGCCGTTCATAGACGAGGACAAGTAAAACAAAGTGTTGTAGCAGAGGGAGTGTAGTCAGTATGATGTGATGATCAGGTGATGTGTAAAATTTCATCGGAGGAAACCCATCGTCAAGAGTCCGACATGTTCGATTGCAAAACCACGATGCAACACCTTCACCTTCAACCTTTAAACATCAGATCCTGCAAAACCCACAAGAATCAATTGTCGACACCTAAGTATGTCTCAATTTGAAGGCCACAAATGGCAGCATACATAGACACGAGCTAAAGGGTCATACCACATGATTTTGTTACTTTCAAAAAAAAGTTATTTAGTCAAAATATGAACCATGGATATCTGTAACCTTCTTCCATCCCGAATCAAGGTACATTTATTCTTTTTTATAAAGGGTGATTCATCGTGAGGTTTGAACTAAAATGTTAAATAAAACGCATAAATTTGAAATTGAACTTGCAATTTTTATTACCGCGTAAAATAACAAGCCTTGGCATTTAGTTTTGGTTTTAATTATATCTTGTATATATTGGCGACGACTTTGCCTGGGAAAGTCGAATTTTGGGCGACTCTTGCAAGTGTCACGACTGGTATGTTGTCTTATAAAGCGTCAATCGTGTCTTACTTGTTCCTGCAGACCTAAGACTTTACATATCCCTAGAGAAAGAAGTCTAAAAGTGTGTGACCTAAGCAAAACGTAAAATTAAGTGCTTACCAACATGATTTCTCAACAAGTCCATAGTTTCACACGCTATATGACTCGTATGGCCACTTTGTTGAAACCAGAGCTCACTGAGTAAATATCCTCCATTTTCAAAAAGCACATAGTCTGTTAACTTGGCGTGATAACTGTCACCATTGACGGTTATATTCCGATTTGCCTCGTGTTGGTCTTCGCTTACACTCTCCGCTACAGCTGCTACAGTCTCTTCACTACATGCTGGATGTTGTCTAACCGATCGAGTATCTAATGTAAAGTGGGACACGGACTTTCGAATGATATTTGTAGAAGTGCGTTGATTATATTTCACAAAGGACACTACGTTTCGTAATATAGCTAAGCAATAAACGCTGTTGTTTATAAACGCTGTTGTAGTGTGAGTCTTTCTATGATTACTTGCCAAGCAAAACTAAACAAAAATGACAAAGCACTTAAGGGTTGGAGTCACGCGTGATTTGTCAAAAAGAGCCTATTGAAAATCAAATCTCTAGATGAATCACCCGATGGAATGGGTTGTCTTTTTGGCGCCTTCTATGACCTCTGCTAGGTTTTGAACATCTTTAGCCTTCAAAACGACGCCAATAGGTGCTGAATCCCAACTGTAGCTAGGTTTAGGCAGTACATGTGAGGTCTGCGGTATCACCCGTTGCTAGTGAACAGTGCTTATTTGCCAATGCTGGCCGCAACTCAATATTCATTATGTCGCTTTTTTATCAATATTAAATTGTCTTCCACTGTTTTAAGCGCAGGCAGGGTCGAAGCTCGAGAAAGTTTTAGGGAGACACGTTCGGCAAAGTTTTCTGGTATCTCTGCGCTGTCCTGTCACGGCTTTTTTGTTCTCCTTATATCTGGGTTCCTGGCGTGTCTACCATAAGAAAATGATCACAGTAGATGTTGATATTTCGGAAGTGTCGCACATAGAGTGTAGTGGAGGATTGTCAGACGTCGATTGCAAACAATCTAGTTGACGGTTGATTGGTCAGGGACCCGCCAGGTCCCTTTACAAATATTGAATTGTGGGAACCGTGAGCTTACTACCGAAAGATTCTGCCTCGAAGTGTAGTCCACCAGGCTAAATCTGTTTCCTAATCTATTCTGGTGCAACGTCTAGAGATGAGTCTAGCAACGATTCTGCCTTTACCCAGTTGTGCGTTAAAATCTCTTTGAAGGATCCTGGTCTTGTATCTCTCGCATTGATCGTATGTTCTTTCAAGGAGATCGTAGAAGTCTTCTTTGCATCCTCCTCTTCGGTCCGTTTATGCCAAATCAGGCTGTTGTTCCCAAATTTAGCCTTGATGATGACTGTCATCAGGTTTTAACTTATTGGATGGTCACCTAAGACCTTTTGTCTAGGTCTGCCTTGAACAACAAATTCATTTCCGAATAAGTACTGCCTTTCCTCTCTGTAGCAATCGCCGTAGTAGATGTCGCAATTTTTAATGCTCCTTTCGCTCGGTCCCTTCCGTCGCACTTCTTAAATGGCGTCACCAATTCATCCGCTGCACGTTGTCTGTTAAGGGACCTGGCATCCCAATTGCAAAATCAAAATCTGTTGTTTGATGGGGTCGACAGCCGTAGATCCATCCGTATCCGAGGCTCTGATGTGGAATTTTCAGGCTATCTAGGCGGAGTCATGAGGAGGCGGTTGTATGGCCGCGTGAATTGTACATCTAGAGGGATAGTGTTTGGCACTTCGTCGGGTTGAGCGCGATCAATGACTGTAAGCCCACTTCCTCCTTCGCGCACAGTGTCCCGTTGTATGTTTGAGTTGGGAATCACTTGTGAATAGTTGAACAAAGTCAAGAGACCTCATAATGATCCCAAAAATGGTTAACTCTAAAATCAATCTCGCGTATTTTGGAACTGGAGGCTTAATATAAAGCTATAATCACAACTTTAACGAAAAAAATGAAAGGCCTCTTAATGAGAAATATAATAAATTCGTTAAATGAGTTAATTTATTTTTATGGAAATGCGGATACATTTCATATTTTCCGATGTCCAAATGCCGCTCATTAAAATGATGTTGAATGGAATATTCCCAACTGGTCTGCCGACAGGTTGCGTGAACTCTTTGATTAAATATTTTTAATTTCTCGACTCATTGAATAGTTGTGAATTACGTGTATCTTTTCATCGAATTGGGTTGTTCTCCATGCATCACTCATTCCATCAAATTCATCGCAACCGCAGTCTACATAAATATGTTGAAACTGGGAAACATTTTTATGGAATAATAGAAAGATCAATGACAATTACTCGTATGTGTTGAAACAAAAAATTACGGTCAAATGCTCACCACGGCTTTGGTAACATACCTCTATCCTTTGGTCCATATTTTCATTGCCTTTGAAACATAATTGAGGTTTAATGCCGTTACGAGGGTTGCCTTTTATATTTCGGGATTTCGCCCAAACTTCGACCAATTGTCGAAGCACTTTTGCCACTCTGATTGAGGTATCTCCAAAACATGCATTCTGAACGCATCAACCGCTTCGTCAGGTGTCGAAACACGTTGACCTCTCATTTTATTTTTTATGATTCATCAAATCGATGTTTTGAGTGCTCAAAAATGCAGTTGTTTGAGCCGATGTGTGAGAGCTCGCATTGTCTTGGTGAAGAGTGATCCTTCTTCGGCGGTTGGTTTTCCTGATTTCTTGGAAGACAACTTGCAAACAAATGGTTGTGTACCATTCAAAATTGACTGCTCTGCGTTGTTCTAGTGGTACGGTTGCGACATGTCCAGTAATTCCAGAAAAATAGACGACCATTTGCTTGGAAGTGCTTCGTGCGCGAGCAACTTTTTTTGGATTTAGCTCATTTTGAAACACCCATACAGTCGACTGCTGTGTACTTTCGGGCTCATACGCGTAAATCCACGATTCATCACCTGTCACGAAGCACCGCGATCGTATTTTTGTAGCATTTCTTGCGACCCATCGACACGAGCCTTTTTTTGAGCGATTGACAAATTGTGTGGGATCCAACACGCACAAATTTTTTTGACGGTCAAATGTTTATGCAATATTGAATGCATGCTGGTCCTAATGCCTAAGGTTGTCTCAACCTCACGATAGGTCACATGACGCAATATCATGAATGCAATATCAGTTGGCGCACAGCATCAATGGTTTCCAGAACAACAACTGATTTTGGACGACCTTAACGAAATTCGTTTTGGAGTGAAGTACGACCTCGATTGAATTCACGAATGTGGCGAATTATCTCACCCTTTAGCTCGTGAATTGTTCCTGGCTCATTCACGTATGCTTCATTTAAATATCCATATCGAAAGACGTCCAACGGTGTCATCGCCACGACGTGAGATAACTCGGTCATTGAATTTCTCGTGCAAAAGAGTAATTGTTTCGTTGGCAAGGTACACCGTCCTCTCACTACATATCGTCCAGCTCCATATTCTTAATTTCGGGCCACAAAAAGTCCGTCATCATCTCGCGATAGTGAACACCATCCACGGTAACTGCTTGGCCGACCTCATTTTTGAAGAAGCACGGCCTGATGACCCCACCAGCGCATAACCCGCACTAAACAGTGACTCTTTGTGAATGCATTGGGTCTTCAACAATCACTCGTGGATTCTTATTTAACCAAATGCAAGAATTCTGCTTTTAAAGGAATCCACTGAGGTGTGCCTGTGACTTGTCGCTGAAGATGAATTTCTTTTCAAGTTCACCATTCACTCCTGTTTGTTTAATGAACCATTCGGCGAATTGATAAGGCTTGAAATGGTCAGCAGGCTTTAGCTCGTGAGTCAATTGATCCTCACTGAAACAAGGCAATATTAAATTAAAGTGGGTAAACAAAATTGATGTGATCGCCGTGGCGTAGTGGGTACTTGCTTCGACCGGCATGCAGAAAGTCTAGGTTCGATTCCCGGACGGGACACCTCGCAATTTTTCACGGAACCACCTCTTTCGAGTTGCTGACAAGACTCAAAGGGTATCAATTGTCTATGAACAGATTCTCAAATCGGCAGAAAACTGTAGGTCCCTTCCAATCTCATGAACAGTACCACGCACAATACGACACACAATTAACATCATACGTAATGGTTGAACCGCCCTTCGGTTGGCAGTCAAATTGATTGTGTCATTCTACTCAACCTAGGCGTCTAAAGTGGGATATATGAATTCATTAAAAAAAGGTCGATTATGTTGAGCATAACCAAGAGCTTCTCCTAAATCGACCCTTCTCCTTTAACACTGCGAAGGACCGAAGGACTCTCTTATAAAGGCGACCAATAATCTCTTTACTCGTATTTGAAATTATTTGCATTCGGAAGGACTGAAAATCTGAGGGTCTGAACCGTATGTGTCATGGTCTAGACTCAAAGTATCAAGGTCTATACTAAAAATGTCAAGATTTGAACTCAAAGTGTCAGGGACTAGACTTTCAGTCGAAAGTATCAACTTCTTTAATCTGTCATCACAAGTCAGAACCACGCAAATTGGTTTTATACTCTCTCAGAAGACGGGTCGAACGTTTAAATATAGTAATATAACTCGCAGACATGCCGTCTGATGCGAGGACGCCAACAATCCAGTTGCGTCGTTCACACAAAGTTGACTATTCCTGTGTCCAGGACTGGTTCTGGCCAGACTCTGGGCAAGGAAGGGAATGTACTCGGATTTTCACTTATGGCCCCAAGACGAGGGAGCGATCTGGAGCTGGGGCCTTCTTTAAAAACGACAACATTAGACTTTGCACCCCTTTAGGTAACTTCGCGTCGGTGTTCCAAGCGGAAACCTTTGCGATTCTGATGGCTACGAACTCTATTGTGAAGAATAGGTGGAAGGGGCGAAGTATCTGCGTCTGTAGCGCCATACAAGATGTTCTTAAGGACATACGCAAACCTCAAAGCACTTCCAAGGTGGTACAGGAAAGCAAGTCATCCCCAAATTTGGGCGGCAGACTAAATTCGCTTAGAACTGTCTGGGTCCCGGAACACTACTGAATTATGGGAAACGAGATTGTCGATGCAATCTTGCTAGGCAAGGATCAAGCAGGCATTAATCTGGACCGAACCCAACTTGGGACTACCCGCGTCCTTGGCTGGTTCTCTTATCGACTGTTGGTCCTCTTGATAGCACAAGCAGAGATAGCGTGACTCTCCAGGATAGAGGTTATCAAGCGCTTTCTCCCAAATGTCAGCAAGAAATTCGTGGCATATCTGTT
Organism: Eristalinus sepulchralis; assembly: GCA_944738645.1. Taxonomy (NCBI): domain Eukaryota; kingdom Metazoa; phylum Arthropoda; class Insecta; order Diptera; family Syrphidae; genus Eristalinus; species Eristalinus sepulchralis. The sequence goes on along the minus strand of OX122885.1, from coordinate 28,319,297 downwards.
ATCTCTAGACAGGAAAGACTGCAGACAACTTGTTGGCGTACAAACGGGACACTTTACCTCCGCTAAGCACTTAAGTGTGCTTGGGCTAAGCATGGAAACCCTCTACGATGCCTGTAGAGAAGGTAAAGACACTGTAGAGCATTTCCTCTGCCAAAGTCCTGCCTTTGCTCGGATTAGGTGGCGGCGCTTTGGCGCTGATGTAGTGGAAGCTGAAAACCTAGACTCTTCATCACAGAACCGCTTGCTGGTTTTCCTCCGGTAGACCAAGGAATTATAGTTCTGAATTTTGATTCACTTTAGGGAACAGTTTTTGGTCATCGTTTCAGCTCCGGGCTCTTGTAATTTTTTGTATTAACTCTGAAGTAGGCAACTTTCTTCAAGCTGATGAAGACAATATCATCAGTAATGCTGCCAATCTCTGTACTCTTTGTCCAATACCTTGAACATCTCTGTCCTTCTGTCGGAATCTTATAAAAAGTGGATGCGAAAGCCCTTGTTGTTTTAGAGAAAAGTTCTCCGTGCGATTTTTGGCCCCGCTTGGGTTGCTGGCACCTGGAGAAAAAGATTCAACAGTCGATTCTACAAGTTGTATGGCGGCATCCACCTAGTTAAGCGTCTACAGATGCAATGCTAAGGATGGCTCAGCCATGAAGAACGTGAAGACAAAACAGTTCCATTCCAAAAAGAACAGCGAAACAGAGGATACCCTCGTCTGAGATGGCGTACATAAGTGGAGATGAACCACAAACAAATTGTTGTGAGGAATTGGAGGCAGGTGGTGAGAGTTGTGTTGGTTGATGGTGGAGGCTCGGGTCCGCCCCAGCCAAAACCGAAGCAGAGGCTTTCGGTAACTTAAATTTTTTTGTTGCGAGGCAGTGCCCAAAGATGGCGTACCGTCATTCAACGCTTTCTTTAATCGTAGGCGCTGCTGTGTCCCCAAATGTGCCAATGACAGCAGACAGCCGATAATGTCGGGGCCATCGGCTTAAGATTGAACCTCTTTCTGTTTTGGGGCTCACGTGATCTTTTTGAAAAGTATTACACTACCTTACCTTCTACAAATTTTGCCCTTCCATGGAAACGCTTGCTTTCCTGACACGACTGATCTACGAACTTGTGTTACATCTAGGGGTGCAATGAGGGGACTTTGCACCCCCCCCCCCTGAGATTCAAACATTCTAAAAGCTGTCAATCCACAAATTACAAGAAAAAAAAAAAAATAAAAAAAAATACGTATACGCCACCAGTGCCCCACTTCGGTTAAAACCCACTAGCGACCAACTCAAAAATGATGGAGTGTGATGACACACCTCTGTAAAGTAAGGCATCCCTGCAACAGTCTCAAATGCTGTTGTCCGCTTTTACATTCCAATGTTCACAGGACCACGAGGAAGGCATACATCTCAAAGGCACGCATATCCTTGCCAGCCCCACAAACAGCCGGCCGTTCGCTTTGACTCTAAACGTCCTGCAATCAGTCCAGTCCGGCAACGAACTGCACTCCCCGCAGTGGAAGTTAGTTCCTTAGCTAATGTGCACACAAACGGACAGTCGTTGTCAGTGGCGACGAGTGCCAGTTACCATCTCAGTGTTCATGAGTAAGATACACACTCACCCTCCCGGTCCCCGACCGTGGCAGTGTTTACAAAACTGCAGGTCCCCACCCCATCCACATCCACAAGCCAGAAGGACCAACATTTTTCTATTAAAACTCCTTATTTATCCCTTACAAACTTTTACTTGTCCTCAAACGAAAAAAAAAAAACAAAAACGAATCAACAAACAAGGAGGGGGGAGGCGGCAACGGTGCACTTCCGTTTACCATTTAACGACGGAGCAGCAGTGGAGCGGTGGCGGCGTAAGGATACGCGCTGTAGGCAGCGGCATACGGTGAGGCGATGTATGGCGAAGAAATGTACGGTGATGCCACCAGAGGAGCGCTGTATGCGGCCGCAGTGTAGGCAGCCGTGTACGGAGAGGCAGCAACCAGAGGCGATGAATATGCTGAGTAGGCAACAATACCTGGCTTAGCAGCAACCAAGCCGATGAGAGCCATCAAGCAAATAGCGACCTGCAATGAGAGAAGTGTGCGCTAGAGTGTTGGAGTCCTTTGTCGAGGCCAAACGTCAAGACTTACGAATTTGAACATTTTGTTGTTTGTTGAGATGTGTCTTGGGGACTGGGTACAATGAAACTGATAACTTCATCGACCAACATGTTTTCTTTTATACGCCCGTCCGCCTGCCATCGTGGAAGTCTAGTGCCCGTGGCACGTTCGGCCGTGAAGGTGGGCATTCCTGTTGAATGTCCCAATTTGGGACAGAGTTCGTCGACACACGCACACCGCGTGCAACGTCTGGCAGGAAAACCTGTGGAAATAATTGAAGCGAGTCCAAAAGTTTTTCGAAAAATGTCAACGGGCTTGCACCACTGACTTACATTTCTGTTTCATTTGGCGCGGGTTATCTTTGACGCGACAGTTCTCCTCGGCAGAGCGTACACGACACCCTCGCGCGCCCTCTTGCAAAACTGTCGCCATCTCAGACCTATCCGGCTGACAGTGACAAGTGCGTGCTGTCGGTCTCTGCATACGAAATGCGATCGAACGTCTGACGGATTACCGGTCAAATTGGCTCGTTGGCCGTGGATTGGAAGCGACTAATTTGTAAGCACTGCGTTGGGTGTTTTCATCGATTACGGAGTTAAGTCTTGTCGCGTTGCCAATGCGGGGGCTTGGTTGGGGGGAAGCTTGGTGCGGCGTTGGTGGTTACACAACGAGAAATCGTCTAGAATGTTACGCAATCGGTAGGCGGAGGAGGGTTCACTTGAGTTCGTCGGGGGAATGTCATTAACATTAGGCGTGTAATGAGAGTATTGGATTTTTATTTGTTTTTGCTTTCTGTTTTTGTGATTCGTGAAGGTCAAGGTGGTGCTGCTGGGGACCGGTGGTCACGGGGGGATTTTTCTCCCATTTCCGATTGATTGCGATAGATGGGGTGATTTGAGTACGAGTTGTAACAGGGTGAGGTGTAACTGAAAGGGGATGAGGGAGAATTTGTCGGGTCGTGGCATAGTTGCCGATTCACATCAAATTTTACAAGTTAAGCCTCTGTGTGACTGCAGAGGCTTAAGATTGCAAGGATGTAGGTCGTGGTAATTCACGTTTTAAGTCCTACAAGGATATGGAGCAGAGGAATTTCAGGGCGACAGCATGACCCAAACAAATGCCTCTGTGGTATTGTTTTAGGACTTAGGATATTTTTAAATTTTCGATATCACGACTTTGTCTTCAACCTAGCGGCTTACAGAATTGGATTTCATCGTCTCGCAACCGGTGGTAATGAAAGTGTGCCTTTTCAAAGAACGTCACTTATCTGCATTAGGGAGAACAGTATAGATCATGTTGTCAAGCGCATGACTAAAGATTTTCACATCTGCTCACCAGCCTGTGGTCAACGTTACTCTATACGCCAACATTTCCCCCTACAGGTTACATCGAAGTCATCACACATTCCAGGTCTTCCGATAAACTAACTGTTCTATGGCCATCTGAAGTCGCTACAGCTTCTAATGGCTTTGCACTTCGCAGACTTCTTGGACTGCGAGGAATAAAACACGGTGGAAACAACCATTTTTTTGTGGTCGCCGTAGCGCAGTGGTTAGTGCATCGACTGCGGCGCAGAAAGTCTGGGTTCGATTCCCGGACGGGACACCTAACATTTTTTCACGGCACCACCTCTTTCGAGTTGCTGACAACACTCAAAGAGTATTAATTGTCTATGAAAAGCTTCTCAAATCTCGCCGTTCGGAATCGGCAAAAAACTGTAGGTCCCTTCTACTAGTGAAGAACAATAGCATGCACAACACGAGTAGTCGTTGTAGAAGCTAGGCCCTGGTCCGTTATGGGCTGTAGTGCCACTCAATTATTATTATTAAACAACCATTTGAACATATCCACGGAAGTAGTAAGCAAAATGAAGCGCAGACGGGTGATACCAAACTTTCTGTAATATTCTATCCGACTGTACAGGGCCTTTCTGGTTTAGTCTAGTTCCTAGCTTTTTTTTTTAAAGACTTGACCCATCTACCACTTTTTCTAGCTAACGACGCAGCAGAAACTGATCAGCACCATGTTCACTAGAAGTCAAAATTAAACAAAGCCGCCACAAAAGCAACACTAGTCAGTAGAGAATTCACATCAATAGCTTTTTTTCTTAACGCTCTATGTCTTGTATGTATGTAGGTATGCTACACAAATTGAGTGCTCCAAGCAGACTTGTAGTAGTCGCATAGTGAGTGCATCAGGGCAGCCCGGAAGGACGTTTTTGTACTCTTGGTGCAGTTTTGAGTGTCATGAAAAACGACTTATTAATTTTAATGGTGAATGCCGTTGGACAACATTGCCTTCTCATTCAATGGAATATATCCTCAAACCCCAGACGATCTCACGAAAAATTGTCTGAAAGTGCAGTGGCCTTAACATTCTCACTGCGGCAGGAGAAATCGCCGAAATCCCTTAATGACCCAAATTTCCGAAAAGGCCGAAATCTTGCAACAACCTTTTTTTTCTGAAACGGCCACAATGCCAAAACGGCAGAATCCTAAAAACCCGAAGTTCCAAAAACACAAAATTCCGAAAAAAGTAAGATTTCAGAAATGGTTTTTTTGGGATGCGCCCCAGGATGTGGTAATCTTCCGAAGATACTAGCAGCATGCAGAATTCGCGAAATCGCCTACGTACTAATCCACTTCAACCACTCGCCCTGCGGCGCGTTATGTAGCGGAAACCCCTTTCCGCTTCAGCCTGTAGAAGTTTCAGATAAACCCTCACAATGAATGACTATACCTCATTTCAGTACTCTACAGATCTCATCATGTTATCGGTGCGTGGTAGGTGTACCAATTGCCTCTCCCGCGCAAAGCAGCTGCATGAAAAAACTGCGTGCTCTGCGTCCTCGTTGGAGTTTGGGCATTGCGACGAGTTGTCGTGCCCAAACCTGTGCAGATATTTTCGGTAGCCGCCGTGGCCAGAAAGGAACTGTAAGAGTTGCTAGTTGCACTCCCCTGCGGATCTTGATATTCAGGTCTCGATGACGGGGATGAGAACAAACGTCCACCTGCCTTATGTGGAGACGTCCCATCTGGCTTGCCACATTGCTGCTCGTGCTTCTCCTTTTATAATTTTGGACTGGTGCCTGTCCGGTGTTCTTCGGTGGTAGACAGAATCCTGCCGCGATAAGACGAGGCTCTTGTAGAAAAAACTACAAAGCTGGAGCAACTGCTGCTCTCTTTTGCAGTCGAAACGAAACGACACTTTGAGCTTCAGCGCAATTTAATTAAATGGCTTGAGGCAAAGAATTGTTGGAAACGCCGCCCACTTAAGGCCACACAACACTTTTCTGATTCATACGGATTTTAACAAGCCAAGTCCAGTCGATGCTGGAGGTCTAACGTCGCAGATCCCTTCTTCATATCGGATTCGTTGTGGAAATAAACAATTCCTTGGCCCATTCGGTCCAACATAACCACCAGGAGCCCACTTCATCTTATCGACGTACGTGCTCTAGAAGCAAATGATTTCGGAAAACACTCAACGAACTCCGTCATCCTTATAATAGCCTGTTGAAGGTCAATAACAAGCAATGTGTTGACTATCGCACATCGTACCACGTCCAGCACGGAAGCTTAAAGACTTGTAAAACCTTTAAGTGGCAAGCAAAGACATCGTATCTTCGATTTTTTGCATCTTCTTTGTCCCATCGGCTAGCCTTGCAACATCACAACCTGTCTCCCAAATGTTCTAAGACCTTGTTGATGGTTTTGGGCTGTATGCCACGGCTTGGTTGGCTGATACTGGCTTTAAGTGGTTGAGTCGCGTCGGGATTGTTGGCATAACACCGATGCCTTACTGTTCTCCACGAAAATAGTTGGAATGGGACGAATTTCGGCTCCGAAGTGGCCAATTAATTAAGGCTGCGAAAACGGCTGATAACACAATTCAGTACTCGATAGATCGATTGTGGCTTGAACCGGAAGTCTTTCAAATCAAATTCAATTAAAAGTCACTAAACGTTGCTCTGCTTCGCCCACCGTTGGCCGAAACCTTTTTCCCAGCTTCATCGTCCGAAGGAAAATGGCGCAATGATGCCACCACTCCACAATCTTTACCAAACTGTAATGCAATTGGCTTCTCTCATCCTTACAGCTTTCCTGCTATGATGAACGCCGCCTCATCAGAAATGGTCCAGAAACCATTGATAGTTCGTATTGCGCAGAGTCTGTACGCTGACGTTATCATCCGTTTCAGTCGCCCTGAAGTGAGTGCTCTAGCCAAAATCGGAGGAACTGATCTGAGTACTCGTGAAAGTGAGATTCTGCCTGCATACCCGGGTCCAACAAATTTTGGAAGGATTCGAGAGAGTGCTTCGTGTACAAGTGATGCCTCCTTACTGACATACTTTACGTGTTCCCTGTTGTCCAACATAACTCCTACGTACTTCACCCACTCCTTGGACCTAATTGTCTAGTCTCCAACTATAAGCATGCCCTCAATGCCTCCACTGAAGTGTTTCATTCCAAATTAAGGATTCGAGATTGTGCGTTTCGGTGCTTTGGCTTATCGGAATTACGGTGATCTTGGAATCTTAGATTTGCTGGTTTTGTCCTTAATCAACGCAAAAACTTCCGTTGATTTCCTTAATACTCCCATTGGCTCAGAGTGATCTTAACGTGGGACAGCCTCAACTTAAGTGGCAGCACAATGCTTCTGTCTAGGACTGTGTGCATTCCCCAGTCGCCTACACCAAACCTCACCTTACCTTCTACGAGAAACCGAATATCTCAACATTAAAGCAAAATGCACTCAGAATGTATCAAGCTATGAACTCTCTCAAGGGCCCTCTTTTCCCGCTGAAATGAACATTCACCGATCAACATTATCGGAAACTCCAAATGTCCACCTAATCGGAATAACGCAGCACTGGGGAATTTTGGAAATTCCCCTACACATAGTATGCCTCCTTCTGCTGCCAGTGGTCAGCATACTAATTTGCAGCCGGACACGCCCGAATTAGACGCTGTGTTCGGTAAGTCACGTGAGTGTTATGACCAAATGAAAATATTCATCCATGACTTTAAGAGCTTCCAAGACTGGCTGTCGCCTTGTGTCTTTTACTGAATCGGACGCAAGTAGCTGACGTAAAACGTAAATGAAGAGGGATTTTAATGCTATGCCGGCAACTTACAAAGCACATCAAAGGTGGTAGCGAAAGGTACTGAGAAGTTAATAAGCTGTGGAGTGGAAAAAAATTGGGATTGACGCCTGTGAGAGGGGATATCTCCTATTTGAGTCACTGTTGATGATGGGAATTGGAGAAATCACTGCTAAAAGGCAAAAAGAACACAAATACCGTTATAAGACAGAAAATTCAACTTAATTTGGTTAAACGAGGAACAAAGTCGAACAAAGTTGCTGCAGCAGTCGTACTGTCTGAGTATAGTGGACCCTCATGTGCAAGGTATGGCCTGAGGATAGATAGCTAGGGCCAAGAAGGTACTAGAGACTACCTTCTTCAGCAACTGCTTAGGAAATTAACTTGGGACCTTCAGTCGACGTATCCACAACGTCCACCACGACACTGCGGTCACGGCTTTCGGTTAATAATATTTTACATACTTGTTGAACACTCGCCTTCACTTTTTACTTCGTTCAACTTAATTCACTTCATACGAATCTTTATACCACAAATCATCTCACTCTTCATCCAACTAATCATCACACTAATCGACCTAGAAGTCATCAAACTAGTCGTCAATATTCTAGACTAGTCATGGGGCTAGTAATCCGATTTTTCAGCACTACACTCTACTATTAGTCCAAGTCTTCATGCGGTTACTCATTCGGCTCTTCATCCGACTCTTCATGTAACTCCTCAATCGACTACTTCTCATTCAACTAGTCTTCCGGCTTTTCATCCTTTTCTTTCCTCTTATTCCTCATCATCCTGCGATTAGTCATCCGAATCTTTATCCGGCTAATCATCGACCAGTCGTACAACGCTTTATCGGACTCGAAGATAGTGCAGAGAATTAACGCGTAAGATGAGAATGAGCGGCGATTGTTGTAACGCATAGAATCTCGCAGTGACCAAAGTGCTCAGATCCTATTTAAGGTTTTGTCCCCGACCCCTGACAATCGTTTAGCGCATCTTAATGTTCAAGTATTTCGTGACAGCAAATATTCGTTCGCCGACTCACTGCCACTGCAGCGTGGTGAACTGAATTCTTAAAACTTCGACAAACTCTTGTTCTCACGGACTTTCCGTGTTCCACCCGATTAACGCTAGTTGTCTTGGAACTTCCAAAACTAAACAAACAACCGATAATGTCTTTAAGGCCTACATACCAAGCTTCACGGACATCTACTCGCAGCACGATGTCCGATGTCCTTGATTTGGGCTGCGATTGCTTCCGAATTTCTGAATATTTTCATAGTGACAAATCGAAATCTCGAAAAATAGTTCTAGCGGCTTAGTTCAATGCTAAGCTCATAAATAAAACATTTTCCGATTCTCAGGCATTTAAGGCATGCCTATACGTGCCAATGACACATTCCCCAAAATCAAAGATCTCAATCACATCTGACCGCAATTGAAAAATTGGCTCTGAACGAATGGTGTCTACATTCCGTTTCAATGCCTTGAATGATGCCTCCGAGGTCAAGAAGTGTTTCCCTGTAGAAATTTCTTAGAATGAGAAGACTATGTGTTGAGTTTTAGTTTCGTATTTATTTTCCGTCGAGTCTCCAAAAGCAATTCCTTTCACATGCAAATCTGCAAAATGTTCTTCCTAACGCACCAAGTATGAAGCAGCATATGGATAGGCAGAGTAGGCGGAGTAAGCGGCATAAGGTGAAGCCACGTACGACGATGCTACGTATGGAGATGCAGCCACGTAGGGTGAAGCATAAGCGGCGGCATAGGGTGATGCAACCAATGGAGCAGAGACAGCCACTGGAGCAACGACACCTGGCTTAGCAGCGACAGCGGCGATGACAGCCAAGAAGCAAACGGCGAACTGAAAGTAGAAAATTCTGTTAACTCCCCGAATCCTTTGAGCCGCCACGTATCCACTTACGAATTTGATCATGTTGAGTGTGGTTTGGTTTGTTAAGCTTGAGTAGATCTCAGAACAGAAACTGATAACTGTCAGCTGTTGCAGCTCGACTTTATATAATCGAATTAAGCTCACACGTCCAGGGGCACCGCCTCACCTTGCCCTTGGTACGTGACCACGTTGCCTCCGAACGGGGGAGGCTCGTTCAACCAAACATGCCCGACACGCAGAGCTATCAAAAAAATCAATCAAATGCGTCTAAGGGTCTGCGTGATGGTTGTGTGGCTAATGTGGCCGTAATAACTTCCAGGTCCGAAGTGGCCGTCAACGCACAGCCGCGAAACGCATACCGTATTCAGGCGTCGAGTGCGCGACCAGAGACGTGCCAATGAAATCATATTCGCGCGTCTGACTGCGCGCAGCTATATAAAGTGCACGGGGCGGTCAAACAATAATCAGTTTCAACTCAGATTCTCCTGCAGTCAACCGAAAACCAACCCAAACACAATCAACATGTTCAAATTCGTAAGTTGACTCAAGTGGATTCGAAGGAGTGCCAGGACCTAATAAGATTTCTCTTTCTTCTAGTTCGCTCTGTGCTTATTGGCTGTTGTCGCCGCTGTCGCTGCTAAGCCAGGTGTTGTTGCTCCAGTGGCTGTCTCTGCTCCATTGGTTGCATCACCCTATGCCGCCGCTTATGCTTCACCCTACGTGGCTGCATCTCCATACGTAGCATCGTCGTACGTGGCTTCACCTTATGCCGCCTACTCCGCCTACTCTGCATATCCATATGCTGCTTCATACTTGGTGCGTTAAGGAGCTCTGAGACTACGAAAGTGATCTTAAAGAAGCTTGGATTTGTTGATGAATTTACGAAAATATAGAAAAAAATTTAAAAAACGAAAATCTGTCTTTGGAATTATTTTCTTTGTTGCTTAACATTGAGTCTGTTTATTTTTGGTACAAAACAAAAATTCTAAGTTTTTCAAAATGCAGATTTTTTGAGTGTCCTCTAACGGACGTAAAAGTCGATTTGTGTTCCAAATAATATGAAGACTCCCAAAGGATTGTAGAACATTGTTTGGACGCTTGTTTTAAATGTGACCTGTGATTCGAAAATTTCAAAAGCTTTCACTGCTTGTGAGCAAGAATGCCGCAAATGATTTGATTTATGCCCAAAAGTCAGATTTCATAAGTAATTGTGAAACACAATCAGACGCATGGCTTGTTGAAAGTGTCTCTCCTGTAACGTATAAAAAAAATGGTTGGTAGATCATTCCAAATATTCTCATTCCGTTGACACTTTATTGGAAAATTCTAAAGCCCCAGGATCCGAAAGCTAAAATTTTGTCCAGTTGAACCCTTTCCATTCAATTTGAACACCCATTCACAACGGAATATGTTATTTCGACATGGTATGTTTCCCTTATCGTTAATTAAGTTCGTGTAACTAATTTTAAACAAGTATAAAAGTGACTTTTAAAGATCTTAACAGCACTTGTGAGAAAGTAAAACTTTATTCCAAACACAAAACCATTGCGTATGTGACGAGAATTTCTGAATTTTCTCGTGGAAATTTAAAAACCAAAAAAACGTTGAAAATGGTTATCAGCAATGCAACTTTGAGACGGTTCGACGGGTCTGGCAAGATTCTCTTTGAAAATGATAACCCTCTTATTCTTGCATTTGTTGAAGAGACAGACATAGACTCAATATCTCTCTGAGCGTCAATTTTGTAAGGCTATCCGATTGAAGTTTCCCAAGCGAAAGGGATGTATACAATGCAGGGAATATTGCAAGTATCTATGAGCGCATTTTTGTCCATTCCCCATACAACGGGTGACATCGAACGAAGAGGGACCTTGTGACTGGACTGCATTCCATGGAACGACTGCTGTTCTTGACCCTTAAAACGTGAATTAGCATAAAATGACACTAAACAAGTTGCTTAGGAAATAAAAACAAAATTTTCAAATTTCTATGCCTAAGTCCGCATTGCACAAACGACGTTGAATCTTTTGCGTCCTTAAACACATTACTGTGGTCACGCCAAGTGTGAAAATTTCCTGAATTCTGAATTGGGTCATTTGCATCACAAATTTGGCGTTGTGGGTAAGTGCGTCGACCCACACGCAGAAAGGATATTTGTCGCTGAGGAAGCTAGCTCCCTGGTCCCCCGTAGACTGTAACGCAACCTAATTTATTTATTTTTTTAAGTCTCTCGGGAAATCTACAAAAAATCAACTGGATACAAGTTTCAATTGGTTCATTGTTGACACCTCTCCATTGATCATTACAACATTTTTCATTACAACGGCAATCGAAAAACACACACCACGCATTGTGAAAACATGGCTGAAAAGAAGACAGATTTGAATCGTGTGCTCTAAAGCATGTAAATAACTAAAACATTAGTGAGGTCAGTCCTAGTAAGATTATGCATTCAAGATATGAGTCAAACAGCATACCGTCAAAAGAACCCCAATCTGGCGTCACCTGCGCCAAGAAATCAAAAAGCTCATGAAATGAAATTCATTGAGTAATACGAAATATTAAAAAATTTCAATCCACAACAAGGGGAATGGGCGTTGCTGGTGAAGGAATGCGCTACTGCCCATTCAGCCATTTTAGCCACTTGAAAAACGCTGTAGATACTTCAAAATTAATAGGACTAATTTGGCTGAAGTACATGGAAACACGTGATTTTTTATTACATGAAATTACAAGAAATTAAAAAAAAATCTTGTATCTAGCCCACCCTGTATTAGTCAAAAGAAAAATTAACGTTAGAGCTTTGTGACTGTTTTGCAATTCTCCACGATGCCCCTGCAGATCACACCTTGTGAATGTCGCTTAAAGACGCAGAAACTCCTTCGGATTGTGCGCCACCTTCAGCGTCAATTACTGTTCTGAAGTGATCCCACAGTTGTACATTTTGTCAGCAATAAGCATCGCGGCACCCATCGCGCAAACTTGACCCATCGGGCGGTGAGCCTAAGAACCTATCAGACCGCCCTAGTATAATAAATGACCTAACTCCTATTTATAAGTTAACCTCCTTTTCAATAAAACAAAGAAGTTGGGCGGTCGTACAGTTCACTGAGAGGCAGAGTCTAGCTTCGTCAAAATCCACTCATGCTGTGTGCTTCTACATACATTGAACGGCAAAGGTTAAGAAGCATTTTGTTGACAATTAAAATTAGAAAGGTGGTGACACTTTTAGATGTCTTTCTAAGCCATAATAATATTAGTCCTGGAAAAGACCCAAGAAGTGCAAATCGACACTCATCATCTATTAGTCGATTTTAGGGCCGCATAGAGACGAGCTATACAGTGCCATTTCCAGTTTTGCTATTCCTACCGAACTCGTCAGATTGTGTAGGAACACAACCGAGAACTCTCGCTGCTCCATCAAGGTCGGGAACGAAATCACTGAGACCTTCAATGTCAAAAAAAGTTTTAGACAAGGCAACGCACTGTCATGTGGCGCTTTCAACATCATTCTTCAGAAGATCGTGCGTAACTCACAAGTCAGCACCAGAGACACGCTCTTCCAAAAGTCAGTTCAACTGTTAGCTTACGCCGACGACATTGACGTGATTGAACGTACAAACCGAGCAGTAAATGAGCCGTTTGCTGTCATTTAAATAGGTCTGGTGGTTAATGAGGCCAAAACGAAGTACATGCTGTTATCAAGGAAGGACGCACAACATCGAAACAACGACGTCTCGGAAAGAGCGTCTCACTAGGCAGCAGAAACTTCGAGGTAGTCAAGGACTTTGTCTACCTCGGCTCCGCGGTTAATAGGGACAACAACACCGTTATCGAAATCAAACGCAGAATCACTCTTTCCAATCGCTATTTCTTTGGGCTCAAGAGGCAATTGAGTAACAGAGCCTTCTCTCTTGAAGGACTAAGCTTGCTTTACACCTTGATCATCCCAATTCTACTTTATGGCGCGGAAACCTGGATGCTACTAAAGTTTTGCGTGCGATTTTTGGTCCTGTTTGCGTTGACATGGCATCTGGAGGAGAAGATTCAACGACTCTATAGGCTGTACAGCTACCTGCGGCTGGTCAAGCGTCTTCAGATACAATACTTGAGATGGCTACGCCAAGTATAGCGTATGGACACCACCTCCGGCCGGAAAAGTCTTCGAATCTGAGCCATTGGGACAACGAAACAGAGGACGGCCTAGGCTAAGGTGGCGCACACAAGAGGAGAAGGACCTCAACCAACTTGAAGTGCACAACTGGAGGCAAGTATCGAAAGATCGTGCTGGCTGGAAAGCATGTTGGTTGAGTCCCACCTGCGTCTGAAGCGCCACAAGAAGAAGAAGCGATAATACGCTATGTCCTTTTTTGCGTAAACAAATAGCGAAGGATTCTGTACCTAACTGCACAAAAGTAATATGGGTAAAATGAAAACAAATAGTTTTGCACCGTGCAAAGAGAACACAAATTTATTTAAGAACACCATAAAACATGTGAAGATTTTGGAGGTATGCTTGTTTTGGGTCATTGTCGTTTTCCATCCGGTCAACTGTAACAAGAAATTTTTCTCGTAAGAAGTTTACATTTGACCCCTGGGCCGATGTCCTTAGACGTAATGCACCCCCGAATCGCCAGAGAACCTGCACCATGTTTCACAGTTTGTTTAAAATGTCGAGGTCTTAGAAGGCCTGTAGAGTTTGCCCCGTCCCATGAACGCCCATCGGATTGGAATCGCTTAACTTTTGTCACATAAGACAAAAGCGCACAGAAAATTGAATTACAGAAAAAAACTTAAAAGCAATCAGGAACTGAATTTTACTCATTTCCAATAAGAACTCCAGTCTCCGTATACTTGGAAAAGGCTTTTCTCGCCGAAACATTTTTAGCTGATAGCGTGTTCTTTTTGTTCGCCTTACCTTACCTTAGCAACGCTATTTAGCGCCCAACGGAGAGTCCAAATACTCGCTTTTTGGGCCAGCAAAGGAAGACTTTCCCTTGACACAGATATTTTGCCTGTCATCAAGAGATTCCCAATGTGTTTCACCTCCCTACGCGCCACTTTTTTTGGTCTTCCTCTCTTGTTTGTCTTAAATCAATCGAGGTTGCTTGACTCGTTTTTATTGTCGAGACAGACATGTGGCTTATTCTCCTATTAGATATCCCGTCCTCGAACAATTCCAAAGCTTACATTTTTTTCATCTTTTTTACCCTCCACCCGATCACTTCAAATTAACACCACCAAATGACAAACAGCCCACCGCCAAACGCGAAGCAGTGCATACTTTTGCTGCTAATCCTTATAACTCAGCTGTAAATGCAAAAATTCTAAATCCTTTTGAGAATAGTATCTATTCAGTTTGAGATTGTCTTGCCTTTCGAAGAGCATTGGCATATCTTGCTCAGACTTCTGTTGCCTAGTAGAGCGTTTGCCTACTTTTTTGTTTTGAAACGTTGCTGAAATGCGTTGCTGTCAAGTAAGACTTAACGACAACGGCAGTGAATTGACTACGGTTCAAAAACTTAACTTGAATAAATTTTGTTTCACAACAAGAGGGCTGGTTCCCTTTTAAGAAATTGTAATAGAGCAGACGTGTGGTGACTGTGGAGTGCCAAAGTATGCTAAATCGCACGTGACGCAAATTACAAAGCGATTATCAAGAGATAAGCAACATTTAAGTCCAGTCTTTAAAATGAATTGCAACCGTATGCTGAACAGCTGCAAGTGCATGTGATCAAGTTGTTAATCACCATTAATAGCTTTTGCTGGATACCAATCAATAAACAGCTTTCATAGAAAATAATTTGAGGTGTCACCAGACACTCCCATTAAACCGTTAACGGGAGTTGCATCTGTTCAAATCTACGGAGTAACACCGAGTTTTTGAATACCCCATTCACATTTATAGGGCAGGGAGATAAAGAAGAGAGAAAGCGATATTTTATACCCAACAGAGACGACAGTTTTTTGTACTTAGCGTACTTGTTAATAGGCTTGTCGCAGGAAAATGTTTTAGAGTGCGTTGGGAGTCTTCCTATAAAGTGAAGCATTCGTTGAATGTTTGGTTTTGGCTCAATGTTATCAATTTTTAGAAACTTCGCATTTTTGGCTTGCGTCTAAAATAGCAACAAAGTGAATAATTCCAAAGACAGATATTCGGTTTTTTAATTTTTTTCTATATTTTCGTAAATTCATCAACAAATCCAAGCCTCTTTAAGATCACTTTCATAGTCTCAGAGTTCCTTAACGCACCAAGTATGAAGCAGCATATGGATAGGCAGAGTAGGCGGAGTAGGCGGCATAAGGTGAAGCCACGTACGACGATGCCACATATGGGGATGCAGCCACATAGGGTGAAGCATAAGCGGCGGCATAAGGCGATGCAACCAATGGAGCAGAGACAGCCACTGGAGCAACAACACCTGGCTTAGCAGCGACAGCGGCGACAACAGCCAAGAAGCACAGAGCGAACTAGAAGAAAGAGAAATCTGATTAGGTCCTGGCACTCCCTCGAGTCCACTTGAGTCAACTTACGAATTTGAACATGTTGATTGTGTTTGGGTTGGTTTTCGGTTGACTGCAGGAGAATCTGAGTTGAAACTGATAATTGTTCGACCGCCCGGTGCACTTTATATAGCTGCGCGCAGTCAGACGCGCGAATATGATTTCATTGGCACGTCTCTGGTCGCGCACTCGACGCCTGAATACGGTATGCGTTTCGCGGCTGTGCTTTGACGGCCACTTCGGACCTGGAAGTTATTACGTCCACATTAGCCACACAACCATCACGCAGACCCTTAGACGCATTTGATTAATTTTTTTGATAGCTCTGCGTGTCGGGCATATTTGGTGGAACGAGCCTCCCCCGTTCGGAGGCAACGTGGTCACGTACCAAGGGCAAGGTGAGGCGGTGCCCCTGGACGTGTGAGCTTAATTCGATTATATAAAGTCGAGCTGCAACAGCTGACAGTTATCAGTTTCTGTTCTGAGATCTACTCAAGCTTAACAAACCAAACCACACTCAACATGTTCAAATTCGTAAGTGAATACGTGGCGGCTCAAAGGATACGGGGAGTTAACAGAATTTTCTACTTCTAGTTCGCCGTCTGCTTCTTGGCTGTCATTGCCACTGTTGCTGCTAAGCCAGGTGTCGTTGCTCCAGTGGCTGTCTCTGCTCCATTGGTTGCATCACCCTATGCCGCCGCTTATGCTTCACCCTACGTGGCTGCATCTCCATACGTAGCATCGTCGTACGTGGCTTCACCTTATGCCGCCTACTCCGCGTACTCTGCCTATCCATATGCTGCTTCATACTTGGTGCGTTAAGGATATCTGTGATATTGGACGTAAACGATGAGGACCTAGATACATTGACTGATTTTGCAAAGTAGGAAAAATAAAAAAAAAACCTAACACTGGAAACCATTCTTGATTTTTATTTAAACGCTGCACAGATAATTTGACGTTGAACTTTCTTCTGTAAACTCAATGCAGGGTAACTGATAACCAGATAATTTTTCAGCCCATTTAAGCACTGCGTTGAACCGTGTCTCACTGATAGCAATTTGAGAAGGAAGACAACGCCTAACTTGATTGCACTTGCTTGGATCAGGAAACTAGACTAGGTAGTTGCTAAGGTACAGGCGTATTTAAATACGCCCAATATTTGATAAGGAGGATCAATGTTATGTGTTCACCGTGGTTCAAGCGTAAAGCTACTCATTTCGCTACTCGGTAGTGTGATCCTGACGTTTTGCAAAAATTTCGAACCTAAAACCGCTGTCAGCCTAAATTCTTATTTTTTCCTCTCGTGACGTACATTCCGGGGTAAACATGTACCTTAACTAACAAGCCTCTCCAGCGTTCACGATCTTTAGCCAGCAGCCTCGAATTTCGCGAGATCCTTCTTTACTTAAGTACGTTTATATTTGATTAGTTTTCAATTGTGTTGTAACTTCGTTGATTTCAACGTCTAGTATTCCATGTTGAGAAGTCCTTGCAAAGGACAAGCATCAACGATTATTCAGAGTTTGGCATTTTTGCATAAAACTACAGTCAATTACACGTTCTTTCCACGACAATTAACTAAAAATGACGGTATTTTGGCAGCCTTGAAAGAGATGTTGTGAGCAAATTGGTACGGCTTCGATCGAATTTAATGAGCAACAAAAAAGTTTTTTTTGCGACTCTTATTGCCTTTTCACCCATTGGATATACTTCTTTATAGTACGGCCGACTTTACTGTATGGTATGTGGTAGTTGTATGGTGGATAGCCATAGACAGGAAGAACTTTTCAAAACAACATCAATCGCGTCTGAAGCGAATTGAAAGTCTGGCCTACTTAGTTCAGGAAGTTAATTTGCTTTGTGAACATATTTCCAATAAATCGATTTAACAAGAGTTTAGTGTTCAGGATGATAATATTTAGGCTAAAGAAGCCGAATAATATTCGTATATTTCGAATATTTCGGATATTAATGGAGACTACCTCAGGTCCTGCCATATCTAGTAATTGCTGGGCAGTCAGAATTGTCCGAATAACTCAGTATATAGACAGAATACTCTTATCTCTCAGAAGGACGTCATTTACAACAAAAACATCCACAACAATCTATATAATATACAAAGGCAGAATCTTTCAAGCGAAACAAAGTTTATGAACCATGATTTTTGAACCGAAACTTTGTTATCGTGAACACTTTTTCAGCGTCTCGAGAAACGATAACTTAGAAATTGTTTAACGATTTTAATATAGTTCCAGACAAACTTCCAATTGTATCTTCGAACCTTGAAAAAAGGCTGTGAACGTCCACCAGTAACAGAACACTTTGGTGTGACGGACAGAGTTCGGAATTCCCCAAAATCCAGAAGAAACTAAATTTCCGAAAATATCAAACGTCACGTCACGTCTCGTCAAATGAATATGATGAATTTTACCGCTATTCGAATTCAGCATCTACTGCAAATCCTACAACGACCCCAAGCGGAGCGGTAACAGGGGGACACTATAGTCAGTCCTTTGCAACGAACTTTCATTTTCGGGAATTTCAGATATGTCGAAATATTGGGCGTTTCGGAACCTTGGGGATTTTGGGCGTTTCGCAGTTTTGTACGTCCACTATAACGCTTCCATATTTCTTTAAATACAAGGTACTTACTTCATTCTAATGTTAAGTCGATCCCTTAGTATGAATAAAGAAGCGCCCAGTCAGAATACCCAATCTGGAACTTTAGAGGTGCACGAGAGGGCCCATCACGAAGTTTGAATATCGCAAATGGTCTTGAGTTGGACGTTGGAATTCGCATTGCACCCTCGGGTGTAAGCTAAAACCTGGGGAACGACAGTTACACGTGATCCTTATATTTAGAACGACATCTCAGGACAAACGCCAACAGGTTCAGGTTTAGGGGTATCTTGATGGCCGTATTGTCTACACAAAAGGAAGACAAGGAGGAAAAGGAGCACAAAAAGAAATTATGAGTCATAAAGGAAGAACACACAACATCAACGTCGCGTTAAAGAACGTGACAATGGATAACAAAAACTTGGAGGTGGCTCAAGAGTAATAGGATTCGTAAAACAAACACTTTTGCCATCTCTGTTTTCACACAATCGAAAGCGAATGAGTAAGCTTTTGTTTTTTTTAAGAAAATAAAGTGTTTGCCTTGGTAAGGGTTCAAAGTAAAAGAATAAACGAGCTATGTTGGCAAGATTGGAGTGCTTCGATTCGGTGAGCCTTTTAATGGAAACGGTTAGACGAAATTAATAAAGGGCGTCAGCGATAGAGGTGACGAACATATGTGAAAAATGAAGTTGGGTCTATGTTTCACCATTCTTCACCTATCTGCTCATGTGACCCTACCAAACGATACAAACATCGTAGCGTGCATACTATAAGAGTGAATTGGTGGACACTGATGAAGAAATCACTCCATTTTAGAGCTTATACGCTAGCAGTCTTTCCTGCTATATTAAGGAACCTTTAACAATGTCCTTTCAAGTCCGAACCTTAATGCATTCAAAAGCATCCAAATTAAAAAGGACTTAAAATTGCAGTACGACTAACTGACAGGATTGTCCAGGCAACTTTTGGTTCTCCCACAATATCAAGATTTCTTCGATAAGGCGACTTCAAGAAGACGTATGTTTCATTTTCCTTTAGAGTAGTAGCCAACGAGTTCTCGTAGTCACGAACTACTACTACGACTACTGAAACTGAAGAGCATACGCAAATAACATTGTCATTGCTTTTTTCGATAAACATTCCTCTATCTTGAGCGTTTGATCCAAAGCGTCAATACCGAACGGAAACAGTGCTCCTCAATCGGAAATACAAAAAGATAAAATTTCCCTCTTTTCTCGAAGGATGTAATAATTCAGATACAAGAAAGTTTCTGCTGGGCAGGAAAGTTAACTTCAAACCAAACATCACTGAAGGTGTTTGTGGGGCTATGGTCACCTTACTAATGTGTCAGAATGGTCATTGGTAGCAGACATCATATTCAAAATTGTTGGCTGGAAATAACCGCTTTGGTTGGACTTATACTCTCTTCATGGCCGAGCAATGTGTTTGCTCACACTGAACACAGCCTGCCACCTTAACCAACGTCTTACACCTATGCTCATTAGCAGTGCTCTAAAAATAGCACCCTTGGATACTTTAGATGATATTCTTTACTTACTTCTTCTAGACTTTCTATCTAACAGCAAATATTGCTTAACAGCTGTTATTCTCGGCCCATTGTCGACAAATCGAAATCAAATCGGAAATTGTCCGTAAGTAAAGTGTGTGTTAGTTTACATCACTCGTGTGAAGTATAGATCAACATTTCCGACCACTTGCATCCATGACAAGGTGGAATTTACTTCAAAACTTTTAACAATAGTCGATCCTTTAGACTTCCAAGTCAATACAGTGTGTTTAAGGCAGATGTAATGGCTAGTTGTTAGGTTATATTTTGACTTAAAGTTACGCGTTATACATCGGCCAAGGCTGTTCTCATTCTGACTAATGGCAAAGCAGCTTTGGAATTGCAGCAAATTTGGAATTTGTCGCACATAACTCGAAACTTTTATTACCAGTCGATCATTCTTGAATAAGATACAGAGAAAATCCAGGCAACTTAAGGCCCACACCATAATGTGGGTACTACTCTCGCCACATCCAATCTCAAATATCACCTGAACATGAATTACCTGAAAAGCTGCAGACGCGAAGTCAAAAGAAATCTGACCCGGTCTTAATCCCGCTAAAAGTTGTGGGAATAATAATCGGAAAGTGCCTGATATGCAGGGCAAGATGTTAGAAGATAACCTTTGACGACTACTGTAGAAAGATGAAAACAAGCTGAAATCGCCCTTAACCTATTTTGCAAATCTTGGCGCATGCTGTTTCCCTGGTCTGAGTGGCCTTAAAGACACGTTGCGAATTAATATCTTAAATTTCCTGAACAGCTCCATGCATGTGATTCGGCTTCTTAGTCTCACGGCATGGTGGGCAGTAACAGGGTTAACCTAACATAACTACACATGTAGCAACATTGATTCTGTAATCTCTCATTTGACTTTTCGCTGAGACTTGGTAAAGAATTTGAGGAGATCGACGCTCAAAAAATATCCTTCTTTAATTCGTTTTCAAATCGACTTGACACTAAATATGTGGACTCAATTACTTTAATTTAAATGTTCTTTTGGCGTCTAGAAAACTAGAACTTATTTTTTTCACTTCAAATTTTCTCAACACGTAAACACATTTTTTCTCCGAATATGAACAGGATACATAAAAAGAGTAATTGAAAAGAAAATTGTAAGTTATTTCGTTTTTTTGTATTTTTTCGAAGTTTGATCAACAAATCCAAGTCTATTATCGTTCACGTCCTATATCACAGATATCCTTAACGCACCAAGTATGAAGCAGCATATGGATAGGCAGAGTACGCGGAGTAAGCGGCATAAGGTGAAGCCACGTACGACGATGCCACATATGGGGATGCAGCCACGTAGGGTGAAGCATAGGCAGCAGCGTAGGGTGATGCAACCAATGGAGCAGAGACAGCCACTGGAGCAACGACACCTGGCTTAGCAGCGACAGCGGCGATGACAGCCAAGAAGCAGACGGCGAACTAGAAAAATTATATCAAATTAACACCCCGAATCCTTTGAGCCGCCACGTATTCACTTACGAATTTGAACATGTTGAGTGTGGTTTGGTTTGTTAAGCTTGAGTAGATCTCAGAACAGAAACTGATAACTGTCAGCTGTTGCAGCTCGACTTTATATAATCGAATTAAGCTCACACGTCCAGGGGCACCGCCTCACCTTGCCCTTGGTACGTGACCACGTTGCCTCCGAACGGGGGAGGCTCGTTCCACCAAACATGCCCGACACGCAGAGTTATCAAAAAAAACAATCAAATGCGTCTAAGGGTCTGCGTGATGGTTGTGTGGCTAATGTGGACGTAATAACTTCCAGGTCCGAAGTGGCCGTCAAAGCACAGCCGCGAAACGCATACCGTATTCAGGCGTCGAGTGCGCGACCAGAGACGTGTCAATGAAATTATATTCGCGCGTCTGACTGCGCGCAGCTATATAAAGTGCACCGGGCGGTCAAACAATTATCAGTTTCAACTCAGATTCTCCTGCAGTCAACCGAAAACCAACCCAAACACAATCAAGATGTTCAAATTCGTAAGTTGACTCAAGTGGACTCGAGGGAGTGTCAGGACCTAATCGGATTTCTCCTTCTTTCTAGTTCGCTCTGTGCTTCTTGGCTGTCGTCGCCGCCGTCGCTGCTAAGCCAGGTATCGTTGCTCCAGTGGCTGTCTCTGCTCCATTGGTTGCATCGCCTTATGCCGCCGCTTACGCTTCACCCTATGTGGCTGCATCCCCATATGTGGCATCGTCGTACGTGGCTTCACCTTATGCCGCCTACTCCGCCTACTCTGCCTATCCATATGCTGCTTCATACTTGGTGCGTTAAGGAACTCTGAGACACTGAACGTGATCACGGAAAGGATTGAATTTGCTGACGAACTTCGAATGAAATAAAACAAAAGACAGTCAAAAACTAACTTTTTGCATTTGAGTTCTACTTTAAACTGGATTTATTTTGCCTATTCCTGAGATTCTGCACCTCTCGGTGTGGGAACTTATGGAAGCTTTAGGGAGTACTCAAAACTGCTCGATATTTCGAAAGAGGTGGTCGCCGTGGCGTTGTGGGTAAGTTCGTCGACTCATGCGCTAAAGGTGCGAGGACTAAACACCTCGCTTTGTTAACGATTCCACCTCTTTCTGGTTGCTGACAACGCTCAAACAGTCTATAAATTGTCTAAGAAAACCTTGTCAAACTAAAGGTCCCTTCTACTCGTGAGAGAACAATAGCACGAGCAAGGCGAGTAGTTGCTGAAGAAGCTAGGCCCTGGTCCCTTGTGGGCTGTAGTGCCACTCAAGATTGGGTAATACCCAATTTAGTCAACCCTTAAAAACAGGAACAAGTAAATGTGATTGTGATCTTCTTAATCTTTTTTTTACGTCAAAATATCGGCAAACCTCCCTGTCTCAGATCACTTCATCACTGAGGCCTGCATTTACCTACTCATAGAGGACTCTCAGGATTCACATAAATCCAACTGATGATATACCGATGTTGGAAAGCTTGTGAAAGTGTGCTTCACGCGGTCTTACATCAGAAGCTGCTTGAAAGTCTGCCAAGAAAGCGTGATACTTCGTTTTTTTTTGTCTGCTCCTATACGCCTCCATAGAGCTTGTTGAGCAAAATATGCGGTTGATTGCACTTACTTAGCAATGAGTGAAGTTATGTTGCTTACAATCCTTGATGGTCCTGGGCACGCTGTTTCTAGTCATTCAAACCAACTTCCTTAGCGTCCGTGATCGCTTGGTCTTTCTCTTCTCCTCAAACCTGAAGGCTGAGATTTGAATATCCTCTTAGCTGGAGCGATGTTGTCCATACGCTCCATGTGGCCAAGGCACAGTACGTAGAGTTCGCAGTTGTTTCTGCTCCTCCAAGCTCGTCGAAGTTTCGGCTCCGTATACCAAGACTGGCAGTCCTTCGCGTTAGGAGTTTTAACTCTAGCTGCTAAGAGAACTCCAAAATAGTATCAGTTGCCAAGGGTAATCCTACGACGCATCTGCGCTAAGCTATCTTTTGCAGAGTTCACGTTCGCTCCTAGGTAGATAAAATCCTTAACTACCTCAAAACCTGACGCGTTGTCATTCTTCAGTCTCTTAATGGCTGAGCCGACTTCTTCAAGACGGAGCGAGATTACTAGTTGGTCAATTGGAGTTGGGGTTTCCTCGTCCCCTTCTATTCTACCCTGGTTATGCAGGGGCTAGAAATGTTGCTTAGATACATCCACACTTCTCTGTGGGCCATTAACTAGGTTGTTTCACAATTTCGAAGAGCCTGGGCGTCTTTCTGAAAGCTTTTTCCTTTTTTATAAAGGGTGTCCCAACAAGAACGCAATATTTAAATTTGGCACCATTTGGTCGCCGTGGCGTAGTGGGTAAGTGCGTCGACCACCGCGCAGTAAGTCTCGCATTTTTTTCACGGCACCACCTCTTTCGAGTTGCTGACAACAGTCAAACAGTATCAATTGTCTATGAAAAACTTCTCAAATCTCGCCGTTCGGAGTCGGCAAAAAACTGTAGGTCCCTTCTACTCGTAAGAGAACAGTAGTACGCACAAACGAGAAGTTGTTGTAGAAGCTAGGCCCGGCCCCTTGTGGGCTGCAGTGCCACGCAATTATCATTATGAACGAAAATGTTGGGCATATTCGACTACTGAAACCACTATTGCAAACTGGAGTCCCAATGTAAAGCTCTTTAGAGGCTTAAGTACTGCTTGCCTGCCTCAATACTTGTCATCAGATTTGGAACAATGGAGCGCTACACGAATGAACAACGCATTCTCATTGTGAAATTGTTTAACCAAAATGGTGAAAGTTTTGCGACTACAGTTCGCAAATTGCGATCAATTACACGGGGTTACAATAATGCTCCAAAAGAGTCAACTGTAAAGCGATTAAATCCGACACCGAGCTCTGCAATTTGGTGTTTCCAAATCCACTCTTCAGCGAGTTTTGACGAAAGATTTGTATCTTCATGCATACAAAGTTCAATTGACTTTGACTCAGAAACTGAAGCCAGTTGACCATGCACAGCGAAGGGAGTTCGTTAATTGGGTTTTGGAGAGACAACATGAAAATGCTGATTTTGCCGATAAAATCATCTTTAGTGACGAGGCCCATTTCCATCTTGATGGCTTCGTCGCATTTGGGGCGAGGAAAATCCTCGAGTGATTCACGAGAAGCAAATGCATCCTCAACGTGTCACTGTTTGGTGTGGATTTTGGGCTGGAGGAATCATTGGACCTTTTTTTTGAAAATGAGTCAGGTCAAGCGCTAACAGTCAACGGTGTTCGGTATCGTGAAATGATAACCAATTTTTTCGTGCCTAGAATTAAAGAAATGAATGTGGAGGGGATGTGGTTTCAACAAGACGGCGCCACATCTCATACAGCCAGAGAAACAATTCAATTGCTGCATCAGTCATTTCCCGGTCGTGTTATTTCGCGTTTTGGAGACCAGAATTGGCCGCCTAGATCGTGCGATTTAACACCATCGGACTTTTTTCTTTGGGGTTTTTTGAAGTCGATGGTTTATGCGATGTCAGCGTTGGACAAAGTCCTTGATAACTTTAACAACTTGGTGTGATCCTTCAGCAGTCCTTATGGTTCAAAAACCTCCACACCCCGCTAATCATTTCGATAACAAAATGGTACAATGTAATGTCACCAACTTTAACCAAAAAATTAACACAAGCTTTACGTTTTATCGTTTTTTTTTAAATTATTTCATATCCTATGTATACGAACAAGTACAAGTCTTTTTTTGTCGATCACTTTCAATACCTCAGACCACCTTAACGCACCAAAACTGAAGCGGCAGCGTATGGGTAGGCAGAGTAGGCGGAGTAGGCGGCATAAGGTGAAGCGACGTATGGCGATGCCACATATGGAGATGCAGCCACATAGGGTGAAGCATAAGCAGCGGCATAAGGCGATGCAACCAATGGAGCAGAGACAGCAACTGGAGCAACCACACCTGGCTTAGCAGCAACAGCGGCGACGACAGCCAAGAAGCACAGAGCGAACTAGAAGAAGGAGAAATCTGATTAGGTCCTGGCACTCCCTCGAGTCCACTTGAGTCGACTTACGAATTTGAACATGTTGATTGTGTTTGGGTTGGTTTTCGGTTGACTGCAGGAGAATCTGAGTTGAAACTGATAATTGTTTGGCCGGCCCGGTGCACTTTATATAGCAGCGCAGAGAGTTCCCTTGGCACATCGCAGCTGGTCAGTCTATTACAACACCCCCATCGAATATTGCCCAAAAGTCGATTTGCATTCAAGCGGTTTTCTGATTGCAATCGAGTGTTCATAAGCCGGCCGCAGTGGCCAGCAACTGCTCGAGTTCGACTTCCTAATGTCGTCCACAAGGTCTAGCGCACGAGTGCGTGCCTTCTGATGCCTGCGTGCTGTTGAGGCGCTTGTGTCGAGTGGGTGGAACGCATTAATTCGCGTCAAAATGATTTGTCGGTTGGGTCTTCTTGCGATTTTATTGTTTTTTTTTTTTTTTGGCCAAAGCCATGACACCGTGGAATCACGTATTCCAAGCACGCACACTAGCATGCTGGCGAAAAATGTGAAAAACAGCGTAAAGACCATGGACAGCGTAGAGACTCGAACTACTGCGAATCCTTGTGTAACATTTGTGCCGACAGAGATTGGTTTTTTCGTCTCTACGCTGCAGTCCGGGATCATTCTTCTCTCCCGCATAACGTTGTTCTGTCAAGCCACCCTCTTCACGGTGAGGGTGATGCTCCTTTTTACTTTTCAAGGATGCGACAAGGTCACTTCTTGTTCCGTACATACTTTTAACTAAAGGACATAACCTTCACATCACAGACTTACATTTCATCTTGCATAAGCGTTTAAAATGAAAGCCGCCACCCCTTGCCACCCATGGCAGCACCTCCCGCTGTCACCTGCCAACTAGAAGCAATCATAAAAAACGCGATAAATTCCTTCTGAGCTATAAATCTAGACCGGAGTGAGTACACTCCGCACGCAATTGGTATTCCATTGGGTTGACAAGCCCACCGAAGCCATGCTCATTGCGATTAGCATGATGGCAACGTTCAATGTTGCGACGTGACTGAAACAAGTTCGCTGGCCACTGAATCCGTTTGACAGCGAATCGAGCCTCGCTCCCGCTAGAGGCCTATAAAAACCAAATCCGCCCGCTGCCAAGCTATCAGTTTCCATTCAGACATCCCCTGAAGTCAATCGAAAACCAAAAAAAAAATCACCATGTTCAAATTCGTAAGTGGACTCGAAGTTTTGCCCATGGATCTGGGTTTAAACTGAAATTGTTCTTTCTCTTGACAGTTCGTCGTCTGCTTCTTGGCTGTCATCGCCGCTGTTGCTGCTAAGCCTGCCATCGTTGCTCCAGTCGCCGCCTACTCTGCCCCACTGGTCGCCTCACCATACGCCGCTGCTTATGCCTCGCCATACCTCGCCGCCTCGCCCTACCTGGCTGCCCCCTACGTTGCCTCCCCATACGCTGCCTACTCCGCGTACGCCGCTCCAATTTTGGTGCGTTAAGGAACCCTATGATGCTGATCTGCGATTCACTGTGTGACCCGATTTTTTTTTTAAGTTCAAAAGAAATTTAGTGACAAATAGAAAACATCCAAGCTCTTGGCTACAAACGAGAATTTTGTTCTTTCTCTGGTCTTGTGAAATGGTCACGAAGTGACGGCACGTTTGTTGTTGGCGGTGAAGTTGATTGATCGCTTAATGGCTACGAGCATTGACTGTCGGAATGCGGTTGGATCGCCGGTAGATTGTGCTTTATGGCTCAACAATGGTTCGTAGTTGAATTTGAGGTGAATTTTTGGTACCGTCCTCTAAGTTACCGGTGTTCGCTTCTGAGGATATTTGGTGCATAGGTCCTTCGCATTGTTCCTAGGGGACATTTTTCCACACATTGGATGGAAAAGTATGTGTAGAGCAAATTTCTCATCGGCTCGCGTAAGGGAAGGACGAGTTTACCAGGTTCTCACTTGCATTCCGTACTTTATCCTTAGACTACGTGTGAGTTAAGTACGTTCCAGTTAAGCCAGTTTCCTGTAATTTTGTGTATTTCTTGTCTCAATTTGAACCTCCAGCATTTTTCCCAAAAACTCGTTCCTTCACGAACTGAATAAGAAGGTCCGAACCGTAAGGTGGATTCACAAGAATCTCCTTATCGAGTGGGGTCTAGCTGCGGGAAGATGAGTTCATTCCCCACTTTTTGATGAAGGCTGCTCACTTCTGGGTGATTGTTTCAAAGTTCGTGAATTTAGCAGTAAGGTGATGTGAAACTTGGAAACACCCTATAAGTACGTAATATGGAAATATGTCTTAACACATTAAGAAAGGGAAAGGGTGTTGTTGTGTTTTAGACTTATAGAACTTTGAAATTCAATAAATAAGTCAATAAGTCCCGTGACGAACCAATGAAAACACATTTTCTAGACAAAATTCGACTTTATTCCCTTCAAGAGCGATACAATCAGTTCAACGCCGCACAATGGTGAGCTTGTATGGGGAACGCGTGAATAAATCTGTAACTTTTGACTTAATGAAATTCGGAACATAGTATAAGTGCTGTAAGATCTTCCTGTTGTCAAAAAAATGGTTGATATAGCATGAAGAATAACAGAGTAATCTTAAGTTAAATTGAAAAAACACACTTTTTTGTTTAATTGCATACAAAAAATATTCAGTAACAATTTAACACAATAAATTTAGGCTCAAAACAAAGCTGGAATACGTACCTATTTAGAAAAATTACATTCAATATTATTTACTAACATACTTTTGTTGTAAAAAATTGTAAAGTCGGAATTTAATGTAATAAAACTTGCGTTTCACTACTTAGTGGGAGTGAATCCTTTGTTTTCTGTTCGGACTTCAAATATGTTATCCAGGGATCAAATGATACCAACATTTGATGAACTACATCTTCATTCGTCGTCGAACTAGAAAAGTGTCTGCTATTATTAATTCGATAGTGTCAATAACGCTTCTTTCGACTTTCCTGGGCATCCTCTGACAATGATCCGGCGCTCAACGCGGTTGATGATATTATATCTGCTCCGTGAAATAGAATCTTATGAACCGGATGGATTCGAATATTAATTTGAAAATGTTTGCTTAAATTAACTTTGCCCAGAAGATCCAGCACAGCCCCACTTGGCCAAAAGCGTAAGACTAACGTTTTCTTGCGATTGGAATAAAGTGCAATCTAAACACACTTCATAAGTGTGTTTGCAGTGTGGTCAGGTACTTAATAATAATAATTGAGTGGCACTACAGTCCACAACGGACCAGGGCCTAGCTTCTACAACAACTACTCGTGTCGTGCATGCATGCTTCACGAGTAGAAGGGACCTACAGTTTTTTGCCGACTCCGAACGGCCAAATTTGAGAAGCTTTCCATAGACAATTAATACTCTTTGAGCGTTGTCAGCAACTCGAAAGAGGTGGTGCCGTGAAAAAATGCTAGGTGTCCCGTCCGGGAATCGAACCCGGACTTGTTGAAGTGAAATTTGAGCTTGAATTTCAGTTAGTTCTATATTTTTCGGGGAACACTGCAGTTTTGCCTTTATGATTTGTTCATATGAAGCCAATATTGGATGGTCAATGTAAGCGACCGCCACGCAGAAAGTCTAGGTTCGATTCCCGGACGGGACTTTTCACGGCACCACATTTTTCGAGTTGCTGACAACGCTCAAAGAGTATTAATTGTCTATGAAACGCAAAAAACTGTCCCATCTACTCGTGAGAGAACAGTAGCACGCACAACACGAGTAGTTGTTGTAAGTGTGATTTTTTAACTATTATCTTTTTAGCAACACTGGTTTAACCAGCTGACGCACATTTCGTGTTTTGTTTCACTGTCAAACATCTTCAGTGTGGTCTATAATTTAACCATGAATCGTCTTACAAACGAACAACGCTTGCAAATTATTGAATTTTATTCTCAAAATGCGTGCGATTTAACGCTTTTAGACTATTTTTTGTGGGGCTATGTTAAAGCTCGTGTCTATGCAGGCAAGCCCGCTTCAATTGACGCATTGAAAGACAACATTGAAGCATTTATTCGTGAGATACCGGCCGAAATGTTGGAAAGAGTACGAGTATGCCAAAATTGGACTAAGCGGATGGACCATTTGAGGCGCAGTCAAGGTCAACATTTGCATGAAATAATTTTCAAACATTAAAATATATAGACCGTACTATCGATTGAAAGAAGAGAATTTTATGTGTCTTATTTTTTTTGAAAAACTTTCCTATAGCTTTTAAAAAATCACCCTTTAGAGCGCTCTCTCCTGAAAGACTAAACTGGCTTTGTACAACAGCTTGATCATCCCAGTCCTACTGTATGGCACGGATATCTGGACGTTACTAAAAGTGGATGAGGAAGCCCTTAGTCTCTTCGAGAGAAAAGTTTTGCGTGCGATTTTTGGTCGATTTTGTGTGGATGGCGTCTAGAATAAGATACTATGATGAACTCTATAGTCTGTACGGCGGAATGTGCCTAGTCAAGCGTCTCTGCGGCTACAAAGCTTAAGATGGCCTTGCCACGTAGAGTGTATGGACACCACTACTCCGGCCCGAAAAGTCTTCGAATCTGAGCCATTGGAACAACGCAACAGCGGACGGTTTAGGCTGAGGTGGCGAACACAAGTAGAGAACGACCTCAACCAACTTTGAGTGCGCAACTGGCGCCAGCTGGCGAAAGATCGTGCTGACTGGAGAGGCATGTTGGTTGAGGCCCAGGTCCACCCCGGACTGAAGCGCCACAAGAAGAAGAAGCGTAAATTCATTCATTTCTGTTGGTCTCGCGCCACAAAAAAAAACATGAACTTACTGCCTTTGCTACTTTACCATCATTCATGTTGAAATTCAGTTCATGTTTTACTTTAATTACACTAATGTTTCATGTTGTCTTTTGTTTTTCTTTCTTTCTTTTTAAACTCTTAATACTCTTCGCGCATTAGGTCCATAGATTATTTTTTAGTTGTATTTTTACAGGCCTACAGTATCGTGTTGAAGAAGGTCGAGGATTTTTCCATCAATTCCATCAATTGCAACGGTACAAACGATATCGTGAATAAACACAAGTCGGATGTATTCGAATCTGAGCTTATAGAAAATCATTATGAATCATCCCTTACTAACTGCATTAAGTACTAAATTTTCCTTTAAAAATAACATACAGCGGAAAAATGGTCGAAACCTGTAATATCGCTTTATCTAGACGGCCAAATTTTACCTGCACAAACAAAGTGCAGGGCATAATTTACAATCAACAGAAATTTGGCCTCAGCTTGTTAAAAAGTTCATGTAGTCTGAGGCCCATTAGCCTTGTAGTGGATAAAACTACCGGATGCTGGCTTATAAGTCTTTATGAAAAAAGATTAGAAATTAGATTATAAGTCCTGCTATAGTTACTGTTTACATGAGGAGGAGTAAGATCGAGCATGAAACACTTTCTCTGTAACGTCATCAATTCCCTTCTAGACGCCTTCTTCTACCACAACCTAAATGACTACAGAAAGACAGCGGCAAAGCCACTAATAAAAATTGCAACACTCTTAGTCCCAGTCCACATGGGAGTACAATGGACCAACTTTGGTCTAAGTGCCACCTTTGTCTACCTATCTATATAAGCACTTCTGCATCTGCCGACCTCTAAATAACAATTTTCTTTTATTCTCTTGCAGGTAAGTGTCGTGTTTCAACAACATTTGCAATTTATCATGTGAGTATCCCAGTTGTCTCTCAAAAGTAAGACGGGTACCCGAATTGTGTCCCACTGCATTGGACAGACATGAGACGGGTACCCAAATTGTATCCGGCTCTAACAGGATGGAGGAATATCCTCCGTCGCGATACGAATGTCAAAAACATTGAACATATCCTGAAATACACACCTTCCACACTTGGTACATTCATTTCCAATGGTAGCTTACTAAACTTAAAGGTACGACATCAAAATCGGCACATACTCCATTTGCAGCTTCCAGAGGCACAAATCTCCATCGCCCAGAAAGCAACTTCATCAACCCTTCATCTCATCAAATTCAGCTTTATTAAATTTGATCAGAGGTGGAAGCTGGTCGAGCTACAGCGAATCCGAAAGACAACGAAAAGCAAAAGGAAAACCAAAAAATCACAAGTTACGCTAAACTATTTCATCGCGGGCAATTCCAGTTCCTTTTATTCGAATGCTAAGTTTGAGATGCTTTGGTTGAATCGAATGCATTCCACAACATCCACTTCTCGCATGCGAGTGAAATTTCGCTGAGATATTCCCCTTGCCCAAAACACAGTCCACACAATATAATGAATACAATCCACATCGGAAAACAACTCAATTCATACGAGAAAAGCCGGTATTTCGCTACTACTTCGTCGCCACTGGTTGTCTCAGTTCGCCGCGTGGTGTTTATCGCCAGCCGGACGCGCGGTGTGTCTCTGTTCCGCAGAGTCATGTGCGTGAGTGGAAGGGAATGTTGAATGAAATTCAATTGATTTTTGTTTGTATACACTGTGGCGTTGGGGGTGCCGACCGTGTTTGGGGTTGATGGTCTGCTGCAGCTGGTGGGTGGGAGTCTGCCGGGATTAGCTTTAAATGGACCAAATTTTCGGAAATGGAATGAGGTTGCTCTCTCTCTCTCTCTCCGTTTTTCGTTTCCTGCGACTTTATTTGTTTTGCTATTCGCATTCGCATCGCATATTATTGATTTTTTGTTGGGTTCGCCGGGTGGGGGGGAGAAATATGAATGCATTTCCTCTGTGGGTTGGAATCGACGTTTCGCAGTCAATTGCTCGGAAAACTGAAAGCAAATATTTCTTAATGTCTGCGATAACAATGTCTCAGCACTACGGATCCTTTTGAGCTGCTGCGGGGATTTCATTGAAGGAATTTTTGCAAATTGTTTTGACTGGTGAGAGATGAATATTTGACTCCTCTGCAAGCAGAAACATTCGTCATATTAGTTTCCCAGCTTGTTAATGAGAAATCAAGGCACAACCTTATTGTGTTCTGGGGTTCTAGACATTTAGGAAAAGTGTGAAACTGGAGCTAGCTAGAGGTGGAAAACAAAAGCGTTCACTCTTCATATCCTGGATTAAAAATCGGCAGGATTATGCATTCTTTCACCTCTTCCTTAAGAGGAAGGTTGACTATACCGGTCCTTGAGAAGTAGGTGAAGATTCATCAAAATATTGGATTATCTTGGAGGCCCCTTCAAGGGGCGTTTTCATTAAAGAAGAGGGTATCTTGATTGCGCTCGACCTTTCCAGGCTCCTGCTAAGTCGCTCAATCCGTAGGGCGGCTTCCGTAATCCTTCTGATATACGAGTGAGTTTCTTTAAAAAAATTAAATAAAATGAAAAGGAAAATGTCCGTATGGGACAATCAAGCGTTCCCTTAAGCACCAGAGAGTTGCATATTTAACTCTAAAGCAGTCTGAGAACGTCACAATACACTAAACACACTGCTAGACAATAACAAACTAAAACTAATCTGGGTGCGAGGAAATGAAGATCATGAAGGAAACAAGCCGGGGCAGGTGCGCTTAGATACCTTTCATTGGGCCTTGTCCATGATCGGTTCTAGCATTGCTGAAACCGAACGACATTCCATCCTCGCTATGTGTATCAACTCAAGACAAAGTTGGAACGATCACATATTCGAGATCGTCAAAAATTGAGGGAAATGTCTAGATTTCTTAAAGCAATGCAAGAAATATGTCACCCTTTTTGCTCTGGGAACAATATCTAACTCGTACATACGCCCGAAACTTGTGTATGACGCTCCTATCTGGTCTGGGGCTCCTAAGACCTCACTGCACCTACTAAATAGAATTCAAGGGCGAGCGATATAACTTAATGGCAATACTAATGTTGCGAAGTCAATCGACTCGCTAGAACATAGACGAAATGTTGCGTCTTTGGCACTATTTTATGGCTATTTTAACAAAAATCGCTCTAATGAATTAGCCAGTTGCATTCCTCCCCTTCAAGAATTACACCTACAATACTCGCCTCGCTCTGAATGTCCACCCTTTCACCCTTAAGCCCACCTTCAGACGTACAATTAACTTTGGAGACACGTTCTTCAGCCTTCAGCTCAACTTTTCCTCCTAATTTCAATACACAGGCATTTAAAACCAATGTGCATCGGCAACTCCTTTCCATCTCTTCCTCTATACCTTCGACTTCGTGCTGTGACTTAATTCCGGTCACTTAAGGACACTAAACAGTCCCTTTAGTGCTTCAATTTAACACATGGATCACAGAACAAATGATCAAGTTCTGGAAAAAACAGGAGAATATCAAATACTGCAGAAAGTTTATGGAACATACATAACTACAGCTTGAAACAAGCCTTTCGTTGACTCAGGAACTCAAAAAAGCTGATTTAAGGAAGCTATGTGAACCACCAACAGATCACAGTACAAATGTCTGTAGCCACGGTGGCCAGACGAAGGAAACAATGGCACACTTCGGGATGGACTGTCCAGGCCTTGCTTGCATTCTGACACGTCCAACAACCACACCTTCTTGATGGTTTTCAAACTTGGCATTTAGTTCTTACATCGTTTTCGGATTGCTGGCATAACATCGTAGAAACGTAGATCCTAGCCTCATTTTCGAAGAGAAACGGACCACCATTTCACAATCCACACGAAACTGTCAGTCTATGTGGACGGTTGGTTTCTCCGAAGGTTTTCTAAACCCTCGACTTGTTAACGTAGCCGACGAGGTGGAAATGCTTCTTGTCGGGAACAATGATTTTTCCGCTTTAAATCCTTGTCAAAGTCAAGTTGACATTTCAAAGCGGATGGTTGCGCACCTTCCATTGCCTGAGTCAAGTGAACCTTACCAGCGAATAATTCGAGAGCATTCAAAATCGAGAATGTTCACAATTCGTCTCAGGCTAGTGAGTGGGATGTTGATTTGTTGAGTTCGATTAAGTCTCCCTCTCTATGGCACAGAAGGCAGTTTCTCATCTCTGGGCACTGTAGACAGCCTAACAAACTTTCTGCACAAACCTTGTTTCCGCTTGAAAGGCCGAGCCTTGTGTCAAAGCCAAATTATCGGTTTTTAACTCAATGCTTGTTCTAGCTCTCACCTTCTTCTTCTTCTTTAACTGGCGCTACAGTCTGGGGTGGACCTAGACTCAACCAGCATGCCTCACCAGTCAGCACGATCTTACGCTAGCTGCCTCCAGTTGCACACTCCAAGTTG
The DNA here is from genome assembly GCA_944738645.1 of Eristalinus sepulchralis. Classification (NCBI taxonomy): domain Eukaryota; kingdom Metazoa; phylum Arthropoda; class Insecta; order Diptera; family Syrphidae; genus Eristalinus; species Eristalinus sepulchralis. The sequence goes on along the minus strand of OX122885.1, from coordinate 28,284,803 downwards.
GTTGAGGTCCTTCTCCACTTGTGTGCGCCACCTTAGCCTATTCCGTCCTCTTTTGCGTTGTCCCAATGGCTCAGATTCGAAGACTTTTCGGGCCGGAGCAGTGGTGTCCCTACGCTCTACATGACCTAACCATCTTAAGCGTTGCATCCGAAGACGATTGACTAGGCGCATGTCGCTGTACAGCCTTTGGAGTTCGTCGTTGAATCTTCTCCCCAGATGCCATGTCACCACAAACAGGACCAAAAAAGGTTTCGGTGAGTTCATTCCCGACCTTGACAGAGAAGCGAAAGTTCTCCATCGTCGTCCTACACAATCTGACGAGTTTGGTAGGAATGCCAAAACTGGACATGGCACTGTGTAGATCGTCTCTATGCGGCCTTGAAATCGACGAATAGGTGGTGAGTGTCGATTTGCACTTCTTGGATCTTTTCCAGGATCTGCCGTAGAATGAAGATTTGGACGATGGTGGACTTCCCTGGCCTGAAACCACACTGGTAGGGACCTATCAGGTTGTGGAGAAGCGGTTTAAGACGATCACACAATACGGTAGAGAGGATCTTGTATGCGATGTTAAAGAGACTAAACCCTCGATAGTTGGGGCAGACGAAGGGGTCTCCTTTATTGTGGACCGGACAGACGACGCTGTGATTCCACTCATCGGGCATGCTTTCCTCCGACCATATCTTACAGATGAACTGGTGCATGCACCCAACCAGGTCATCTTCAACTGCTTTAAACAACTATGCGGACAGTCTGTCCGCTTCAGCAACTTTGTTCGACTTCAGTCTCGATAGTGCTATATTGACCTCGTCAAAGTGGGGGGACGTCCAAATTGAGTGGAACATTCTGCCTAACAGCGGCATTTGGGTCTTTGGGTCAATTCCAACTCTCACCTATGTTTGTGAAATTTGGATAATGAAAGAAAGAATAAAGTCGCGAGTACAGTCTGCCGAGTAGCGGGTTTTCCGTTCTGACTCGGAGGACAAAGATCATGATCTTGGCGGCAGTTATCCTACCAGTGCCGCCGTACGCAATGCTGGAATGTAGATGTAAATGGTTCATCTTTGGTAACCTGGGTGAACTCAGGGATATTAATGTTGAACACGCCACTAGATACACCGCTAGCTTGCACTGATTCTAGTGTTGCTTCAGAGAGATTATCCGTAAGGTGGCGCAATCGGTCCAAATGTGGGCTAAGTGTGATCAGCACCCGCTCTACACTAAGCTTGCTTTCTTCTCCTTGTCCGTGCTTAATGAACTCGTTGGAATGCAAATTTTGAAAGCTTGAAACAGAAAATGATGGAGATGGTACTGAGGAAGGGGAAAATGATCTGCGATCTGTAGATCCAAATTTTATAAATAGAATTAGGTTAGGTTGGAGTGGTAGAAGGGGGATGTTGGCGGCAGAAGAGTGGGCCTCATCAAGGCCACAGTGGGCCTGTTGTGATGCCACGTAAATCCGAGACCGCCTATGACCACGGAAACAATAAAACCATTGACAACTGTTGTATAGCTTGCGAGTTGGTTGATACTCATTTCACATTGATCGCTCAAGTCCTGCCCCAAGTTGGTTTCATGAGAAGGCTTCGGGTTAGTCCTAGACTATTGCCATGTGTACCTAATGGCCAGTGCCCCATGATGACAACAAGAATCGTTTCAATTGCCAGTCTAGTCTGATTAAGCTCACTGAGGGTCTTAAATTTAGTTTGGGCCTGGCTAGTGTGGCCATGTGCGATTTGTCCTTAGCTGAAGAAGGGGCCTTGTTGAGCACGAAAGGAAGTGCACATTGAAGAGTGCTGCTTCCGGTGAGTTAATCGTCTTTGAATATCACGGTGTTCCGGCGTCCACATTGCATGGATATTATAGGACTTTCGTTAAAAGACGGGCTGCACAATAGGGATGTCTTGGAATTAAAACCAACCCTGTTCAAAAATGTGATTGCGGCTGGGTTGTCAAAATATATTCCCTCTGGGTATCATGTTGTCCTTTAGTGATGACAGAGCCTCTTTGAAAGTTATGATTTCAGTTTGAAATACACTACAGTGCGTTGGGAGACTTAACGAGATATTTAAATTGAGTTTGGACACGTTCATCCTTTTTGAATACAGAGGGTAGACTCATTGAGGGCAATATCAGATGGAATGCAAATTTCAATCATATGAAAAGAAATACAAATACATGGTTATTCATTTTGTGATTTCAGGTTGATAACGCCGGAATTTGACACGTTTCAAACTCAGCTGCCATTTGAAGTGTGACAATGTTAGCTGAATGTTTGCCATTTACGACAATGGATCAAAAAACGCGCTAAACCTATCAAAATCCATAATTGTCATAATCCATCAAACACACAAGGTTATAAAAGTACACAACTTTCATCAAAAATGTATCACCTTGTGTCTCTATTACTCTCAACTTCTGAAATCGAAAAATTACGACCCTCCTTGAATTTATGGATCACCATGTAACTGTGCATGACTCACCGAATGGAAATCTTAAGAAAAAAAGGTGATGATAGGCGAATCCTACCAGACCGGTCCGACACTGACTTCACAGCTATCGGCGACTGGAGACATTTCCAAGTACATGAAATTAGAAATTTCGCAGAGCCCCGTTCATATGAAAGACCACCACGATTTTTTTTTCTTGTTAAGAAAACTATCCTTCACAAAGAAGTGTCAACAATGAGCTCAAAGCAAAACAGTTTGGCATCACTTTTTCGCTAACTCTCATGCGACACATCATATTCCATGCACCCACTACCATCTCTCTCCCTCTCCTTGCCCTGTCCCGTTTGCTCTCGCACACATTCCACACTCGCCTCAAACACAAACACTGAGCCATCATCTGTCCCTGTCTAGCGGCTGACAAACATCAGCTGAATCATGCCTGTCGTTTCCGTCGTCGCCAGTTCGCCTGTTAATCCCGTCTGGTGTGGATGTGTTTCTCTCGCTCCGTCAGTGTTTCGTTTTGAAAATAAGCAAAAAATGCTGAAATTCAGTGAAAAGTAAACTAGTTCCACGCGATTGCGTCCGTCAGGATACCCATCGTTTTTTTTCCCGTTTCAAGTTTGACTTAAAGTCTGAGTCCCTCGGCGTGATTCGTCTCCCGAGCAGCTGTGCCTGTCGTCCGGCTCTCGATCATTGCAACACAATCGCATCCAACTGTCACGCGTCGTGAGTCGTCGTTCCAACAAAACATCTGTAATCCGGTTGTGAGCTGCTCCTCCCTGCAACAGTGGTTGCTGTTGGTCCTCGCGCCTCTTATGGTTGCCAAAGCTTCAGCAAAAAAAAAAAGAAATTGTGAAAAATAAGTGAGGAAAAAAAAAGAAAAGAAAAACACGCCCAAAGCGTTCGTTTGTTTTTCTCCCTTATCGCTGGCCCCCGCATCCGTATCGCAGACGGTGCTGGAGTCAATCGGAATCCATGAGAAAATAAAAAGTGCAAGTGAATAAAGAACGCGTATCTCCTCGTTGGTCATATGTCAGAATTTATCTCCTCGACATCATCGAGGCGACTACGACGACGACGACCGCGACTACGTCCAGTGGAGTTTTAGATCTGTGTTTTTTTTTTCGGTGTTGTTTTTGTGTGTGTTTCAGTATACTCGAGTCATTGCACTTTGGTCCAGCTTCGGCAGCAGGTTCGGCAACTCCAGTGGAGTCGGTGGAGTCTCTATTGGATTACCTCTTGTCTCCCCGGTGTCGGAAACAACAGAGAAGGAGAACACGAAACTTTCGTCGGCTGCTGTAAATGTCAAATAATTGTGAGATCTCGTTTTTTTTCCAGTGTGCTCTCGGTAGTTTCTGGCTTCGTGCCTCTCTTTCTGGCGCGTGTGCTAGCGGCAGAGGCGCAGCACAGCACAAGTGTGTAATTGAAGTCTAGACGGTTGTTGGACTTTTTTATTTGCTCTTTTTTGTCTTCGGTTTTGCGGCGGAGACAAGATTTTTGCATTTTCCTCGGTGACTGTGCGGGGGGATGGGGTTCTAGTTTTCCATTTGTATTACATGCTGTGCGGGTGCACATTGGATTAACATACGGTTCAGATGTAGCTTATGAAAGGGTTTTCGGATGGTGGAGGCTACGGTCAAGGTGGTTGACCTGGAAGCGATCGCCAGACGGCCGAGGTTTTGTTTGTTTAACGCGTGTTGTGTAACTTTGCCGGTAACATCACTTGGTTTGTATGCTAATTTGTGCGTTTTACTGCGACCTTCCGTCTACCATTTTAGTTTTCTTTCGAAGAGTGTGGGATGGGACAACCGATCGAAGACGAGATTTCCTCTTGAGTTCGAGATGTTTTCGGAGGTTAAGACGTGTGATGCGATTGGTGATGGTGTCAAGACCAGATGTCTGGAGTACCTTAACTTACAGATATTCAAGCTTAATGCTGTTGAGCATTAAATTGTGTAAAGACCAAACTCTCGAATGGCGGACCTTATGGCGAGTCATTGAGAAATTTAACCTCAAAGCAGCTGGGCGCTACGAATATGACTCTCGGCCGACGGTTCACCTGCGCAGATGAGTACTTAAAAGGAGTTGGAGGAATGGGTGAAGCTTTCCATCTGGAACGATGTTTGTGGCACACCAAGCATCAGTTGTGCCATTCTGTCCGTGATCGAATTGACTGAAGACACGGACATTTTGAGAGTCATATGGAGCAACGTTGTGTTTGTACGATAGCTTCACACAGACATGCCTTGGATCATTTCTAAAAAGAAGTGTGTCACGCCAAACGTCGTTTTTCTCAGATCCACGCTATCTGATCCCCTCTACAAAGAAACACTTCTCTGCGTAGACTGCGACGTGACTAGCTGCATGCAGCTCCCAAGCAAATGCACAGTATCGTGTTCTTGGAAAATTGCGCTCCAACTGTTATCGAAAGTGCCAATTGCAAATGACTCCTCGTCTCCTCGTTCGGAGAACTTTAATCTTCTAATCTTCTGAAGACTTCTCACACAGAAAAGTTAGCAAGCGCACAAACGGCGTAAATTAAAAAATTGCCCTTCCTCTCGTACCCATCGAGTGTAAAACTTTTCCAAAAGTACAATCCTTGTTGAAAACCCCTCCCCCATCCCCCACAAACAACAACAAACAACGCAAACAAAAGCAGACAATTTTGCCATGCGGCTGTCTCCAAATTCGACCCAGAATCAAGGCGAATTTGAATGCAACCCCCTCTCAGTCGGCATCCCTTTGTATTGTGCTGCTGTTACTGCCAAACAAATTGAAACAAAAGTTCGGCTATTATTATCAACAAAGGCTCACAAAAGCACACAAGCGCAAATTCTCTCGTTTACGAGTTCTGTGCGTTGTGCGAATCTGTTTGTTCTTGCAACTTTAACCTTTCCGAGGGAGCAGTCTCCCTCCCATGTGCCGGGTGTTTAGTGCCTCTTCGTTCGTTATCAGCGCTGAGTTATTTTTAGCAGCACGCCTCCGTCAGAAAACCGTCGCAGCGCCACAGCCGCGATGTGTCAACTTCTACGAGCAGCAGCCATATGGCTCGTGGATCCATTGAACGAACGTTTGTTCCAGTCCAGTGCTAATTGACTATTGTCGCCATCGTGGCCGCCTTTGTGGCAGGATTGAGTTAATGTTGTACGCTAATGTTGCGCAAAAGGTGGCGCCACGTCGCGTCGATGTGTCGCCTCCAGATGCGGCTGTCAGTGTGACGTGCAAAAGCAAAAACCAAAAACAAGCGTGTAGCATTCGAAAAGATTTGTGAAACCGCGCGTCCACTTAATACATAATTACTCGCACACCCGTGTCCTAGTTCTGGTGAATGACGCCGACAGGCGAAGTGAAGCGATTGTTGCGTGGCTCCCCCTCACGACCGTTTACCTCTTGCAGAAGTAGTGGGTACTCTTTCTTTTTTTTTACCCCACCGTCTAGCATTCGCACAAAGGTTCGCTGAACTCCTTTCTTTCTCTTTGCGTATGTTGTTCTTCGACGTGTTGACGGCTGATGATGTCGGCGCGGGAGCAGTGGGCTTCGGGAGGCGTTTTGATTGCGTTTCAGTGAGTTTCTGCGAGTTGATACGTTTGAATCGTTTTCGAAATAGACTTGTAAGTTTGAGTTTTCTTTTTCAGTTGATGACTGCGATTGTGAGCAGCTTGTTTAACGCACTGCTTGGCGCGTGATTTGCTTAAGATTTTGATGCCATTTCTTGCATTTCACTTTTTTGCGCTTTTTTCATGAAGTTGTGTGTGAAACGTTTTGTCATTCACTGGAAGGGTGAGGTGTTAGGTAGCGAGGGATACTTTTAAAGGGACGTTTCATTATTCTCTTCTGTCAAGGGAGGGATTCATCTGGTATTAGAGGAGCCCATATTTGAGCTCAAATTAAGCAAATTTCCAGCTTGTTTGGGTGACGCTGCTCCGAATGAACTGATTGCATGAGCTATGTGAGTTTTGGGGACTCCTGTGGTCTGTGTTGTGCAAACTTAGAAAAGCGTGCACGATCTCGGTACTTAGCTGTGAACACTTTGAGCTGGCCATGCTTTGAAATCGATCTTATGTTGATTGCGAACAGATCTCTGTTGCATGTAGTGCTGAAAAAATGTTGGTATCCATCTCATCCAACTGGAGGGTGTGGATGCACAGTGTCTTTTCGATGCTACTCCAGAAGGCATGGGAGTGTTTTGGCGACCGACTGATTTCCTCGAGGTAAACGCTGGGATTGTTGCCCCTTTGCTGAGGACCATGCAGTGTCCATACAAAAACTGTAAGTGCCGTGGTCAGTTAAATGGCAGCAATCCAATACTTTTCAATGTGGTCGTTGGACTTCGTCAAGGTTGCATCTTGGGACTTCTCCCTTTTATATTATAAATCGACTGAATGTCGCAGCGCACACAAGTTCTTTTAAGCGTGGTTATTCCCTTCGAACCGGGCAAAACCACTTCTGGCACTTTTGATCTATTTCGCCAAAATGCGAAGACTTACGGGTACATTTTAATAATGAAATAAAACTCCCCGCAGAGGCACTTCATTTGGCACGAAACACAAAATACTCAGTAAATTAAAATGTATTGTTGCGTATGCTTAAGCACATACGAAAGTACCTTTCCAACGGAAATTTGAAATGGTGATTCACTGAAGTAGTTGTCAAGTTAGGTCATATGTTGTTAAACCGAACCGATACTCCCATTAATTACTTTTACAACCCGACTTGTATTCTGTGTTATAAAACAGACCCTATGACTCGCATTCTGAATACAAACCGCATCAAGGCAGAACAACACAACTTAAATGAGTTCCGTAAATTCAAAAAGATAAAAGTCGTTTTTACAATGTCATCATGCATTGATGCCAAGTTTCATTTTCCGACTCAAGGCAACTTATCAAAATAACTTAAGGCCTGGTGCTTATGATCAAACAAATTTTAGCAACCAATTTTTTTTCGAAAACCTTTCGTGAAGTGAATTTTGTCACCAGCAAAATCAATCGCCATTGACAGGAAGGGGTAGTACGAGTAATCGCTTGGTGCTATGCTGGAGCTACAGCTGCGTTCAAAAAAATAGCAGCAATACCGAATCGAAAAAAGTCTATATTTTGTAAAGTTTTACTTTTTATTTTGGCTTATAGCAATGAACTCATAATAGTTTAAAATTGACTTAAAAGGAATACACAAAAAAACAACAACATGTTCACTACGGAAAAAAAACAAAAATGCAAATTTTCAGCTGTATGTGAGAAATCAAAATAATAGCAGTGCAAGTAATCCATCATAAAACAACATCAGAAACATAAATTCAATAACATAATGTAACAATAGTTTTATAGTAGAAGTATAAATGGATTCAATGTTTTGTTGTAAAGCCTTTATATCGTACTACTGCCTGACATCTTCGCTGCATTGAGTCCACTAAGGACTGGCAACTCTCCAACGGTATTTTCTTCCATGATTCTTCTACTATTGCCCATAATTGGTTAGCTTTGCATTGTTTTGCCTCAGAAACTGCTTTTTTGACATAGGTTTTTAATTTGATTGAGGTCAGCAAATTGAGCTGGTCAACTCATGACTTCAATCCTGTTCGCTTTAAACCAATTTGTCGCTTTTTTGCTGGTGTGCTTAGGATCGTTGTCCTGTTGAAACACCCATTTCAAAGGCATTTCATTCTCAGCAAAAGGAAGCATGGTATTCTCTAGGATGTCAACGTATAAATGCTGATCCATTGTCCCTGTTATCCAAAATATTGGGCCTACGCCGTTGTACTAAAAGCATGCCCAAATCATAATACTGGACCCTCCTTGTTTTAATGTTTTCGTCGTGTATCTAGGATTGTACTCAGTATTTGGTGGTCGTCTTACATATTGATGGGATCCAAAGCAGCCAACAAAACAGACAAACAGTCAGTATGGAATTTAGCAAATTGAATTTTTTTGTGCTGTTTTTTTCAAAAGCTGGACTTTTCTTCGATTGCGAGCTTATAAATTGTTCTCTATTAGTACCCTTCTTACAGTTATATTACCAACTGCCAAATTTAATTCTTTTTTTTATCTCTGTAATTGGAGCACAGGGTTATTCAGGGAATATCGGACAATACGTTTAACTATTCTTTGAGGTAGAACTCATTTTCGACCTCGAGTTTCGTTCTTTTCTTCATATTGTTTGGCATTAGAAATGATTTTTGCGGAACAGCCAATAATTTTTTCAATTTCTTTCAATTTCGTATATTTTGCCATCGCCAAGAACCTTTCGAATAAGAGATCGCTCTTCTTTAGTGCAGTGTCTTGGGCGCCCCATTCTGTAGCAAAAATGTATTTATATAATCGACAATTTAAGCAAAAAACTCAAAGATAACATAAGCAAATTACGAAAAATGCCGAAAAAGCAAGCAAATATGGACAAAAACAAAAGACTGCTATTATTTTGAACGCCAAAGAGATGACTAAATTAATTAAATTGATCGCAACTGTATATGGTGGATGCACAGAAACCTCCCAACCGAACTCCCGTATCATCCGACGAGTTACTGTGGACGTGTGCAGCTGGGGTTCTCTCTTATATTGGCCACAACCGGCCGCTTCTAAACGATGGCTCCCTTCAGACAGTCTAATTGTGGTTCGACCGTAGTGGAGTAGCTCGTAGTAGATGATTCCCTGCCAAATCCTCCACAAACAGAGCATTCAAATGGTTCCACATGGGTTTTTGTGTAATGTAAAGCTCCTGCACAATCGAAACTGTGCTCACATGACGGTCGGGATTTTGCCTCTTTCGGAAAGTGGTGCGTCCTTACTTTGGTCTCAACGGAACGGTATAGACGAAACCACGTTACACAATATTCTCATTTTCAGTCGCCTGACTTGCATTTTTCACTTTATCAAACAAAAACTGTAAAATGTATTTTTTCAAAACTAAATGAGTCAATTGAAAACCGTCAAGGAAACAACGACATCGGTTGTAAATTAATGAATCCAAAACTAAGGCAGACACCTGATATTAGCAAATTATGCTTAAAGAGTGACCATTAAAGCACTCATAACAAGAAGGTTCTACAGCCGTGTCTAGCTGCAAGAATGCGATTGGATGCAAATGGGGAGTACAACTCTGTACGATGCACTGACTTTATTGCATGAGGTGGACTCAATTTTATGGCACCATCATCTGGTGGACACCACTAGATAATAGAACCGACTGCAAGCTACTCAGTCGCAAATGTTAGCAAGAGCATATTTATGGAGAGCCCTAAGAAAGATTATTGCCATGCAGGGACAATAGATAAGATCTTCTTACTCACGTCACTAGATCTTTTGAGAAAGTAAGCTGTGAATCAGGCGAATCAGAGATTTATTGGGCTGTGGTCCGAACTAGAATACAGTTGCTCCAGTATCCTAAGACAGTTCATAATAAAAATAATTGAGTGGCACTACAACCCACAAGGGACCAGGGCCTAACTTCTAGAAGTACTATGTGTGCTACTCTTCTCTCATGAGTAGATGGGACAGTTTTTTGCCGACTCCGAACGGCGCGATTTGAGAAGTTTTTCACAGACTCTGAGTGTTGGCACTTTGAGTGTTGTCAGCAACTCAAAAGAGGTAGTGCCGTGAAAAAACGCGAGATGTCCCGCCCGGGAATCGAACCTATTCCTTCTGCATGGGGGTCGATGCACTTACGCACTACGCCACGGCGACCACAGACAGTTTCACTTTCTCCAACAAAATATCGATATCAGCTTCCTCCAACTCATCTTTGAGAAGGAATTCCAAATCAGCATACCGGAAAGGTCGGACTGGGACACTGTATCTACGTCAATGGAAGGAAGGAAGAAGTGTCTACTCCAGACATCCAAACATTCGTCTCTTCATCAGTATACCTCCATTTTGTAGCGTACATGCGGAGATTATGGCAATTAGAGAGGCACTTTGGGCTGTACAGCGACATGCGCCTAGGCAAGCGTCTTCGGATTCAACGCTTAAGATGGCTTGGTCATGTAGAGCGTATAGACACCATTGCTCGAGCCCGAAAAAGTCCTCGAAACTGAGCTATTGGGGCAACGCAACAGAGGACGGCCCAGGCTAAGGTGGCGTACACAAGTGGAGAAGGACCTCAACCAACTTGGAGTGCGCAACTGGCGGCAGTTGGCGAAAGATCGTGCTGGCTGGATAGGCATGTTGGTTGAGGCCTAGGTCCACCCCAGACTGTAGCGCCACAAGAAGAAGAAAAAGAAGACATTCAAAACGAATACAAACATCTCTTGCGACAGCGGGCATGCAATCAAAAGCCTTGAAACTTTCACTTCAACATCTTCCTCAATTGTCTCCTATCTGTGTACGGCATAGCTAAGCGCGGAACGAAATCCTCAATCTTGCCTGAAAGTAAAATGTCTTCCAATTCCTTTGTCAGATAAAATACAGTTATAACAAAACGAAAGATCGCCTGAATGCCTGACTTGTCTTAAACTTAAGGCAATTTGTTCACGACTCACTTTCAAATGAGAATTGAGAGAGAGAGTTCTGCTTCGACAGCTTAGACAAAGATCGTCTACAGGCCCTAATAGTAGCCATAACAGGTCACTGCGTTTACGGATACGCAAGACTTCTGCAGAAGTTGCAGGGACCAGGAAATAGTTGAAACCATTTCCCACTTCCTCTGCAACTGTCAAGCCCTTGCAAAAAGAAGAAAAAAGGACCTAGGGAGGTGCTTCTTTGGCAGCCTCAGTGAACTCAAGGAAATAGGTGTAGGACAGCTCAATAGGTACGTAGCTAGCTTACAGTGGTTTTGTGGTTACTTGAGGTAGATCTCAAGGCAAAATGTGGCCTAAGTGTAGTTGACCGTTAACAGCTGACCGCTGTAACCTAACCTAACCCAGATTTTTCGATAATCTCCACTATACATAACTTTGAAGCACTCAATTCTAATTCAAATCAGTCAGCTCTCAATTTAGTCGACTGACGATTCAGTTGTCACTTTTTACACATTAAACCACGCTCTAGACACAAAAAGAAAACAATCTTTTCATCCTGCGTTGCATAAGACCGATCTCCCACTTAAGCTCTTCAAGTCTCCACAAACCCGCTGAGATCCACACAGCTGTCATAAAACCATTCCTCTTCTGCGTGTGGTGAAAGTTTGCTAGTTTTTAATTAGTATCCAGCTTGAAAAGAATAATTTATTCTAAACTGTTAGTTTCGCGACCCCAGTAAACACAGTCCTGGCAGTCGTTCAGAACTTTGCCATGCTCCTTTGAGTTGGATTTCATTTTGATTTGTTTTTTCCAACTTCGCGACAAATTCACCACTGAGGGGTGGAGGAGAGTTTAATTAATACTAGCCCGTGTGCCAGAGAAGATGATGCACCAAGTTTCTAACAAATTTCAAATGAATGATAGTTGAATCATCCTGTCCATGGAGGGGAGGGGAGGTGCGAGGAAGAAGAGTGATACATTTTCATCCATTTTCTCAAATGGGGAAACCAAACTTGTCGTGGTAGCAAACGACTGCTCGTCGTCGAGGATTAGAGGAGCGACCCCAGAGAGTGTTTGTTTTTTAAAATGCCCTTGGAAGTGTCTTTGAACGTGAGATGAACGCTGACACAAAGCTGCTAACTTATTAATGAAGAATGAGGGAGAGCTCTGTGGCGCGGATTAAGAGTTTCAAAGTGTGATTGGAATGGAAGCAGTCCCCGAGTGGAGTGGGGTGGTGAGGTATTGCTCATGTCGGTGGATTTTATGAGAGATTGTGAGAAGAAAATGATTGTCCTTGAGTCAAGAATTTACTTCTGATGTCGGTTGTTCTCAAACGAATTTGGGTGGTGTATAGTTGGGGATTTTTTGGAGATGAATTTGTTTCCAGAACAGAGGAGAATGGAACGTTTTTAGTGAATCTGAAATTTTTTTTTTGGCACAACTGACATTTTGTAATATTGGTTGCACATAAAGGATAATTGAAGATTATGTTTTTTTTCGTACAGGGTGTAAAATAATCTATGGTAAAAACTTTGGGTCATCATTTCAAAGGCTCCTCTCTACAGTTTGCCATCGATTCTTCCTTCGCGCAACACTTCAATCTCGCCAGTCGGAAGTTGATTAGGAATATTTTACATACACAGGGTGGGTGAAATACAAGTTTCTTGTTAAATTTCAGTAAATATACAAAATTGTATTTTTTTTATCCGTTAACGTATAACGTTTTTAAGTGGCTGCTTTGGCTTGCTTCGCAGTCACAATCCAACTTCAAAAACCTTTTTTTAAATGTTTCGCCCTGTACCTTACGGATTCCTTGGATAATATTGGCCTTAAGTGAGCGTGGACCGTTTCCCGATTGTGGTCATAACAGCTGTCTTTCACAGCAGCCCACAAAACTAAAGTCCAAAGGAGTCGCATCTCTCAGTTCCGAGCTGTTCAATTAACATAGCAAAGATGGTCGATTACATCATTTAGAAACTTAGTGCTCAAAAGACCTATTGGTGAGTGGGGGCGTGCCATTCTGCAGAGATTGTCCAAATTCATGTCTTCACTTAAATTAAAAAAAGTCAGTTAGCATGCCTCTGCAACACCGACTGTTGACCGAAACGTTGTTCTCAGTTTCATTTCCGAATAAAAATTGTCCACCAATCCACCGCCCACACCAAACTGTCACACTCTTTGAACGAGTTGGGTCCTTCACAATGATGCGTAGGTTGCCCTAGCTCCATATGTGACAATTTGCGTTGTCGTCAGAAACGGTTAATTTTCCCCCAAAAAAGGTGTCCAATACCAGCTGCTCAATGGCCAAAACTGCGAAACGATAATGGGGCGCGAGCCTTTAATTGCTAAGTCAATTGAACCTCGTAAGCAAATAAACCGAGCCGACACCAAAGATCATGGAACAGTCGAAATTTTGGATTTCACGCGGTTAACGTGGACGAAGGTTGTCCTATCGGTCTAAAAGCTGTAGAATGACAAAACCTTGACTGATTTGGATGGTTCAATACCGACTTGTAGAAATTGTCCACCTTGCCGAAGCCGAACGTGGTTTTGCCTCTTAGCAACGAACAGGCTCAAATTTCGCCGTCGCAACGTCCAAATTGATGGAATTAGGCTGCGAACTGCTGCCCCCATTCAGCAACTTCTCCAAATTTGGTCCTGAGCGACTTCGTTTTGCTTCCAAACTCGAAAAAGTTACCCAATGCGCAGAAATTCGCTTCGAATGTGGGCGTTATCGCCGTCTTAGACGCCTGTATTTTTCAGCCCGATAAAAGGTGCTTGAGCATCACTTGGTCAACTGCGTAGAGATTAAAGAAGTCTGTGGTGTAAGCCATTTGCCACTTTTTTAAAATGTTCGCTTGTCCTCTGTTGGTTATCGCTCTCCGCAGCAGTGGCTAACTTATGCCGAGTCTGATCAACTATAGGAACATGCTTTGCATGCAAACGGTCTTAGACGACTATTTCTTGTCTATACTTCGTCCAGTGAAAGGGGTCAAGGGGGCTTCTAGTTTGGGTGTGAGTCTCACAGTGCTTGGCGCAGAGCTCGGTCGTGCGCCTAGTTACTTCCAGCACGTTCAACTGATTGAGGTTCTTTTTCAGATGCGTACTCCACCGGAGGCGTGATCTTCTTTTTCTGCGCTGTCTCTGGGGTTTGAAATCGAAGACTTCCGGGCTATAGCATTCGCTCTACATAATCTAGACATCTAAGACGAGAGTCTTATTTTTCGAGGTCTATGTCGCTGTGCAGCCTGAGCAGTTCTCCGTTCAGTATCCTCGTCCAAATACCTTCAGTGTATGTACATCCGAGACCAAAAATAATTCAAAGGACTTTCCTCTCGAAGCGACTAGCAACTTAGTCAGCTTTAGTAAGTGTCGATTTACAGCTGCTCTGGGACTATCAAGACCTTGTATAGGGATATCTTGGTGCTCCGTGAGAGGAAGCTCGAAAGCGAAGCGATTGGCATGCGTAAGCCTTCATCTTATCCCCTCGATGGTGTCATTGCTTGCTTCAGAGCCTAGGTAAAACAAAGTCGTCTTTCGCTATTCCGAAGTTATAGCTGTCTATGGGGACGTTTTGTCCATACGTCGGTTTTGGTGGACCTTTTTCGTAGGCAGAATATACTTTGTCTTACCCCCTTTGACCGCAAGATCTACATTAGGGGCTTCCTTATTGATGCTCACCAACGCTCCACTGACAGTTGTCAGTCAGCTCGATGATGTCAATGTCACTTTAAAGCTTGTCTCTTTAAATACTGCCATACGCGCCCGTATAGTGAATGGATGGTGGGCAGTGACTTGAAACTCCTGTGTCTCTTGTATTGCGCAGTCATCAGAGCATTAAGTTTTCTTAGTCAATTGAGTGTCGGAGAAATATTTGGACGCATCATCCATCTTCAAACGATATTGACTGTCATTTCCCTTGTACTTCCACATTCGTGCTTGAGATTCGCCCACCTAGATTACCTTCCACAAAGTCGAACTCAATTGCCGCGTTCATTCGTCCTGCAAATCATAATTTCCACTTCGAGGTGATAGGTCTCATTCAACTCCTCCCTCAAATTCCGGCCTACCAGTCATCGACCCTCAAGCATATCTAATGGCATCACAAATTGCAATCATCCTTCCGCAAGGATACTCGCATTTTGCCTAATAAAGTCGGACAACTTAATGACCGACGCCGCCGCTGGCAGGATATCGTAAACACCTTGAAGTCCTCGCGCAGGAAACTCAGATCCATTAGGAAACCTTTTAGCAGCAAAAGGCATTAATTGCGCCTTCATCCTGCTTGAACTGATTTATCTGCGCCTTAACGAGCGGATTACGCACCACGGAAAGCCGCGGTACTCTGCCGTGAACAGGTAACTCATCAAAAGTGTCTACCCTCTGGCCCGAGCAATAAACCAAGACTGGCCCTCTGCCTCCCTTACACTTTCAAAGGCACGGATATTAATAAAAAAAAAACCCGACCGCAGAGGACTCCCGCCTGTGCGCTCCTCAAGGATTTCAAATAAATTCTAATTAGGTTTCGGAAAGCATCCAGTCAATGGAATCGGGCATTGAAATGCGGCAGCAAAGGCAGCAGCAAAACAAGGGAAAAACAGAAACACAACCGTCAGACAAATTAAAGGACGCATCCTCGCATTCCTCTCACGTCCCTATTCCCTGCGAGAGACCGAGAGCGAGAGAGAGGGACAAGCCTTATAAATGGATAAATATCCGTTCAACGGAAGAAGCAATAATAATGGCGCGCACCTGTTTTGTTTTGTCTGTCTATCGGTTGCGCTGTATCTTCGACGTATCCTTACACAGACACTCATATTTCAAATGGGTTTGTGCCTCCCACTGTCTGGGTGTCCCTGCTCACCGTCTGCGGTGAATTGTCATTCCCTCGGGCGATATTTCAAGTTCATTCTCCCGAAAGGATGATGAGCACAGGTAACAGGCGTCCTTCCCATACAAGGTCCGACTGCGAACAGGATCTGCTGCCCGGGTACTCATACCTGGCAGGAATTCGAAGAGAGAAATAATTTAGGAACGTGAACTGTGTGCACGGGCGTGTATTCACATCTGCACCATAAAACGAAGGCAATGCAATCAATAAGCGAAGGACGAGGGTATAATAAAGCCAAGAAGGGCGACGGCGGGAAACCTGTCTGAAGTGACGGTGAAACACTGACTGCGCCTGTAGGCCGTCTGTAGACGTCGAAGGCGAAGGAATTATATTTCCTAGGGACTGCAGATGGTTTGTCGACGGGGTGCTCCCCGATGATGCGAGGGGTGAGTGGGTCAGCGAATGACCGACGTGAATGTTGCAAATTGAACGTTTCTTTTATGTTCCCTCTCCTGCACTGCCAGGGGATAATGAAAATTCTGATTGTGTTTCAATGAGAGGTCGTTAGATCCTTACAGTGTCGGTATTCCGGCGCTCCATAGCGGTGACGTGCCCTATCATACTGCAAAGGGCGGGGAGCATGGAGTCGTTAAAAGTTAAATTCAATTATGTGAAGGATGCGGCGGTGCTGCAGGGGCAAAGTTCTTGAATCGTGGTGTTTGTTTGCCCGTGCGCACGATTGTTGGGCCATTTGACTGCTCTGAGTGATGTTGCGGGCGTAATGGAGTTGTCATGAATTTTGCAATGCCATTGTCAGATTAATTTTTCGAAGACCCGTCACATCGTCGGTCGGAGAGGGGAAGCGAACGGCCGCGATGCCCGATTTTAGTCGACGACGACGATGGTGGCTTTGTTTGTTCTCGTTGTCCAATTGATGCTTTTAATGGATCAAGTGCGCAAGCACTCACAGTCTGTCATTGGCCCCCTTGCTGCGTCATCTGGTGCGGAAAAATTTGTAAATTTCCTTGGGACTGACTGACGGGAAGGACTATAGTGATTGTGGATGTAATTTCTAACCGATAAGCTGGGGAGAGAGCCATGCACAGGGAGGTGGGTGGTTTTGTAAAATTCAATTCGGAGGCACTACAGTCCAGGAGGTAGTTGGTGAAATTTCTTTCATTATCTAGTCCTGGACGGCGTCCATCCATTGTTCCATGTACCGAATGAGGGTACGGGCAGTATACTGTCGACTCGGAATGAAGAAATTTGGGAAGTTTTGCATAGGCAATCGGACCTCATTGACTATAGTCAGAGACTTGAAAGCTGTGGTGTCGGGAAAAAATACAACGCGTGAGTAAGCGTCCTTACACAACTTTTACACGACTTTTTTTTATCTTGTCTCTGTAACCCAGCCGCTATGGCTGCGACACTTTTCCGAGTGCGCATCACTTGTATTGCAAGTTGGAGTTGTTCCAAAAGACGCTTGACCTCGCTTATGGAAGAATTAACGTCCGTCCTTTGTGGAGGAAAAATTAACCGAAGTTAGTTCTTCTTAAAGGGTTTCTTTAACCATTGAAGTGCCGGGCATTCACATGACATGTCCTCGGATGCCTCGTTCTCTCCCATACCTAGCCAACATTCTTTGTCTGGGCATAAAATTAACCTGTTAAGGTGGTTGCATCGGTCTTCCAGGCGGAAACTTTTGCGATTCTAATGGCCACCAACTATATTGTGAAGGACAGGTGGAAGGGGTGTAGTATCTGCTGCAGCGACAGCCAATCTGTGCTTAACTCAACTCTATAACCCCTTCCGAAATAGTCCGGGAATGCAAGTCCTCTCTTAATTTTGTCGGCAGACTTCGTTAAGACTTGTTTGCATCCCGGGACATCACGGGATCACGGGAAACGAGATTGCTGATGAACTAGCCAGGCAACGTTCTAAAGAGGCATTCGTTGGGCCCGAACCCACCTTGGGACTACTCGCTTCCTTGGTTAGGGCTTCCGTCAACGATTGGGTCTCCCAACAGCACAACCAGAGATGGTATGACTCTCCAGGATGCAAAAAATCCACGGCTTTTCTATTATCTCTGGACAGGACAGGACAGAAAATAGTGCAGAAAACTTGTCCGCGTACAAACGGGACACTTTTCCTTCGTTAAGCACCTAAGTCAGCTTGGGCTTAGTGATGGCACCTTTTGCAACGCCAGTGGCGAAGGTGAAGACACTTCAGAGCACTTTCTCTGTCAATGTCCCGCATTTGCTCGGATCAGGTTGCGGCTGTTTGGCGTCGATGTGGTGGAAGCTGAAAACCCAAGCTCTTTATCACAGAAGCTCCCGCTGGTCTTTTTTCGGAAAACCAGAAAGCTACAGTAAACGAAGGTTACTGCCTGGTAGTACATTGGACCAGTTTTTGAGTCTGAGCGCTCCAGTGCAGTGTATATCAACCTCCAACAAAAAAAAAAAAAATCAAAGTGGTTGCAGGGGCCAGTAAGGAAGTCCGTAAGCTCCCTTAGACATTCCTTGTCTTAATGAAGGACTTTCTTGTAGGAATAGTGTCTGATTTACCGATTTCTTTAGACCCGGTCTATTTTGTTCAGTGCTCCAGTACGCTGTGATCGAGTTGACACTTAGGATCAGAACCTTTTGCGTTCATCTTCGAATTCATTGCCTCCAATCCCTTTACGTCCTGGGAACTACCTAAGTGTCACATCATTCTGTTTGGTGACGGTTTGAAGTGCATCGTAGAAAAACTTCACGGTTCTGAAGGCTACAGTGCTAGACGAAAAGGTCCTAAGTTCAGTTTGACTTTTCGATAATTAAGTGACACTACACCCCACAAGGGACTAGGGTCTAGTTTCTACAACAACTACTAGTGTTGCGCTACTGCTACTGTTCTCTCACGAGTAGAAGGGAACTAAAGTTTCTTGCCGACTCCGAAGGGCGAGATTTGAGAAGCTTTTCATAAACAATTGGCACTCTAAATGTTGTCAGCAACTCGAGAGAGGGGGTGCCGTGAAAAAAATACGAGGTGTCTCGTCCGGGAATCCAACCCAGACCTTCGGCGTGTTATAACTTATATCCCCGCAGATCTCGATGGCGTGAATTTCAGGTTGGGAAAACAACAGGACTTGAGCCCATTGTTACAGAAATCCTTGTGCTGAGATCAAGGACGTTGGCTCAGACTACAGATAGCATTTTCGATTCGTTCGTGTGCCAGGATTTTGGGCTATAGATGTGGAACACCACTGGACCAATATTTACCTTCAAAAGATTCAACCTCCAGTGGCCCACGGAAAGAGTGTTGCCTGACTTTAATTTAATGTGGAGTTTGTTGAAGTTGTCAGTCGGAGATTTTCAGGGCTTACCTCATTTGACTGAATCTCATTCAAATCCCTCGCGGATCAAAAAATCGATCAAACCTTGTTGTCGTTTCATGTACTGAACTCATGCTAGCGCAGAACTAGACTTCAGAGTAAAAGAGCACCTTGGGTTCCGCGGGGGACGGAGACGTAGATCGTACTTGCTCCTCCTTATTAAGCCCAAGGTATACGACACTGAGAGTCCTCTGGTGGCATCCACTAAGAGAGGGTGATGCTGCTCAAGCAGGGAGAACTCAATCGGGAGACGTTTGAAAGGTTGAGCATTCGAAAATTCGTCCTCAGTGATGTTGACCGTATGCATTGTGAGAAGTTTTTCGGTTACAGCGAGGGGTATTCTTGATAGGTCACTAGATCTGTACATTAGCATGTCTTGTACGGCTTAAAGACAAACTCTCGCAAACATATTGTTGAGACACATGCAAAAACTCTGAGAAGGAAATTTGCCATTTTTCAGGTCGCAGATGACTGTTTTCCTAAAATGTTGCGCTATTGTTTTGCGGAGGTATGGAGACGCAAATAAAGAATGGATCCTCAAACTAAACTGTACGTCCACGTACGTGGTCTCAAGGATGAACTGATAAGCATTTCGAGAGAAGCATGTATTCCGACTGGAGTTTTGAAGTTAATTGAGTATATTTTGTTAAGACTAGCCAGTAAACTAGTCGTAAAAGGCAGTCTTCTTAACCAAGCAATGTACTTCTTCTTCTTCTTTTTCTTCAGTCCGGGGTGGACCTGCGCCTCAACCAACAGGCCTCCTCAGCCAGCACGATCTTTCGTCAGGTGCCGCTAGTTGCGCACTCCGAGTTGGTTGAGGTCCTTCTGCACTTGTGTGCGCCACCTTAGCCTAGGCCATCCTCTGTTGCGTTGTTCCAATGTCTCAAATACGAAGACTTTTCGGGTCGGAGCAATGGTGTCCATACGCTCTACATGGCCTAGCCATCTTAAGCGTTGTATCCGAAGACGCTTGAATAGGTGCATTTCGCTGTACAACCTATAGACTTCGTCGTTAAATATTCTCCTCCAGACGCCATCAACGCAAACAGGACAAAATACAGGGCTTCCTCATCAGCTAATCATCAGCGTTCAGGGTTTCGCGCCATAAAGTAGGACTGGGATGATCAAGGTATTATATAAAGCAAGCTTAGTCCATCGAGAGAGGCATTTATTACTCAATTGTCTCTTGAGCCCAAAGAAACAGCGATTGGCTAGTGTTATTGTCCCTATTTAACGCAAGCCGAGGTAGA
Source organism: Eristalinus sepulchralis (assembly GCA_944738645.1). NCBI lineage: Eukaryota > Metazoa > Arthropoda > Insecta > Diptera > Syrphidae > Eristalinus > Eristalinus sepulchralis. Next base: position 28,264,447 of record OX122885.1, on the reverse strand, counting down.
CGAAGTCCTTGACTACTTCGAAGTTTCTGATGCCTAGTGTGACGCTCTGCCCGAGACGTCGATGTTGTGCGTCCTTCTTTGATGACAGCATGTACTTCGTTTCACCTTCATTAACCACCAGACCCATTTTAGCCGCTTCCGCTTCAATGCCAGCAAACACCTTATTGACGGCTCGCTGTGTTCGTCCAATCACGTCAATGTCTCTGGTGTTGACTTGTGAGTTACGCACGAGCTTCTCAAGAATGCTGTTCAAAGAGTCACATAACAGCGCGTCTCCTTGTCTTAAACCTTTTTGACATTGAAGGTCTCGGTGAGTTCGTTGCCGACCTTGACGGAGAAGCGAGAGTTCTCCATCGTCATCCTACACAATCTGACGAGTTTGGTAGGAATGCCAAAACTGGACATGGCACTGTATAGCTCGTCTCTATGCGGCCTTGAAATCGACGAATAGGTGGTGAGTGTCGATTTGCACTTCTTGGGTCTTTTCCAGGATCTGCCGTAGAGTGAAGATTTGGTCGATGGTGGATTTCCCTAGCCGGAAACAACACTGGTAGGGACCTATCAGGTTGTGGACAAACGGTTTCAGGCATTCACACAATACGGTATGGAGAATCTTGTACGCGATGTTAAGGAGACTAATCCCTATATAGTTGGCGCAGTCGAAGGGGTTTCCCTTCTTGTGGGCCGGACAGATGACGCTGAGATTCCACACATCGGGCATGCTTTCCTCCGACCATATCCTACAGATAAGCTGGAAGATATGGTTAGAGGTCATCACCAACTGCTTTAAACAGTTCTGCGGACTAAGCAGTGTACGTTCGGTAGTAAATTAATCCTGTCGGGTCCTAAACATAGATCTTACGTCAAAATATCCCTCTCTTTGATTAGACTTAAAAATGTGTGTCGCCATAAAGTTGTCAGCCCCGCATATGGAGCTATTGTACAGTACAGTAACTCCATCTATTATGCGATTGTTCTGAACATAAGAAGTTTAGTGCGTCATATCACCATACATTAGGCAAAGAATGAGGGGCCTAATGTATGGGAGACTTCTCTAAACTCAACTCCACCCAATTTCCTGTGGTCAAATATCTTTTGTTTCGAATAATCGCAAAAAGGTCGAAAGAGAATGCAAAAGGTGTCCAGGACTACCTCAGGAAGACACCACAAGTTGTGGTGGTCTTTCGTCCTCTCCTAAGATGTCAACACTCTTTCTTCCTCTACAACATTGCTACCGCTAGTTCAAAACTGAACAACAGTATCGCGGTTTTTCAGTAGCCACTCCTAACCTCACCCATTGCAAGCTTATTAAATTTTTAAATTTCTAATTATCACAGTCTCCAAGGACCCTAAAGTAACAAAGCCGAGTGATTAGAAGCTTAAATTTCAGACATAAAAAAATACCTCATCCAAATAAACAGATAAAATTCCCCACCACAAGACAAAGTAAAAATCTCCGAACGTGAGGTGACATCTGTTGCCTCTGTGAACCCCCAGAAAATCTCTCTCTTAATGCACCAGTAGAACAAAAAACAAAAAAGCAAAGTATTCCAACCGCACCGTCAAGTCTCTAATAAAAAAAATTCCTCGACTATAAATCACAAAAAATCTCATTCCAAAATATGAAGCACACGCACACACCGCCAAAGGGGGAGAAGCACAAGCACGAAAGTACATTCTGCGGGCAGATGGTGGGAAACCTCCCCATCGTCCCGCATCGCATCCAAATTAAATTATTTATTTTGGCATATTTTCTTCTCGCCCCCCTCCCCATCCCTCACTCGGAAACGACAACATTCTCCTCTAGATGACAACACGAAGCATTCTCTCTGACCTCGAATAAAAGACGGTTTCCACGTCAAGCCAGCATCCGGAGGCGGGACACTGAAAATTTCACCGGCAGCGGCACAGCATCTGTGCCAAAATCTCCATTAACTCGGTTGGAACGTGGAGGACAACGGCGCGGGAAATTGTCACACAGAGTGGAGGTATCGGTTTCGCGTAGCGCCCCCTCATCATCCGCCCTGTGGTTCGTCAACGTCATTTGTCTTGAAGCCATTGTCACCGACAGTTAGCCCGTTGCTTGGCTGAGTATCGTATTCTATCGCGTGTGGTGTGGTATGTGCGTGCGCTGATAGCCGTGTCGTTATCGTCACCGGGCTTGTCAGCACCAATTGTAGTGAACAAGTTGTTTCACCCCGAACGGGCGCTCAACGCACGTGGCCCGGTGTTAATTGTCCCGCAAAAAACCGCGGGGGTGTCCGTGAAGTTTACGATCACACGTTAAGTTATGTCTATGCGGAGTAATAAACTCACTCACGGCAACAGCAACGGTCCTCAGATTCCCCTTCAGCAGTACCTCCAGCACCAGCAGCAACAACAACAGCAGCACCAACAGCAGCAGCAATTCCAGCACAATCAGCACCAGCAGCATGTGATCAACAATAGTCGCAACAATTTAGCGAATCTAGTTGCGGCCATAAACAATGAGAATTGCTACCAACTATCGCCAGTCTCGCCGAACTTCCCCGAATCCCACAAGCAGCAGCAGCAGCAACAGTTTCAGTTCATCGGTCCCGGCAGTCAGTACACACCGAATACGGTCGAGTTGAGTTCCCCCACCACCGATCCCGAGGACCAAACGCAGCAGGTGTGCGTTGTTGCCAAAATGCAGAAATCGGTTACAATCACGGTCACTCCACAGCGTAGTAATTCACTGGATTACTTGAATTTCGAAGAGAAACGTCAGCTCATAGCATCGTCACTGTCACTGTCGGATATATTGCATTGTGGGCCGGCGGCAGCTGCTGCAGCGGCCGCTAAAGAAGTTGCTGCCAATACTGTTATTGTTGGTAAGTTGATTTTGTTAGAACTTTTTCAAAATATAATAAGCCCTTATTGTGAGAGGTGACAGTTTACGAGTGCTAAGTGATGTGTGAGTAGCTCTTGGAACCGTTGTACTGTTTTGATTCAGTTCAACATATTCAATGATCACGTTACTTCTAAAAATGTTATTTATCTACCGTTTCATTATTGAATACGAACTCGAAACAAGAAATCAATTGTTTAGAATTGCTTAGAATTGTTTGAAATTGTTAAACAGAATAACTTAAACTAACTTATAATAGCTCGACATTTTTTCACAGTTCCGAAGTGTTTAGAATTGTTCAGAACTGTTTAGAATTGTTCAGAACAGTTTAGAATACTTCAGAACTGTTAAGAATAATTCAGAATTGTTAAAAATAGTGTATGAAATCTCAGAATTATTTAAAATTGATCAGGATTGATGTATTTAATTTAGGTATCGACATTTTGTCATTAATCTGTTAATCAATGTCTCTTCCTCGGATGGCATTACATTCTAAAATGGGTTCGGGTCTCAACTAATACCTTCTCTGACCACTTTTACACACCAAATCGCCTGTGATCTTTCTCTATTAGTGTGGGCCATCGCTGAGGAAGAATGACATTCCCTGTTGCGTTGTCTTCATTATTCGGATCCGAAGCCTTCAGACTGCAGTCGTGGTTTTGATACGCTTGAAACGGCCTAGCCATCCTTAGCGTTGTATCTGTCAACACATTACTATTTGCGTGCCACTGCCACAACATATGTATATTGTTCATTATTTAATCCTCTCCTCCAGATGCCATCAACACAAATCGGACCAACGATTGAAAACTTTGAAAAGGTCAAAGGCGTCTTCAGCCGTTTTTAACCACATTCAGGTCTCTGCGCAAGATCGTCTAGCTCCTTTCTATGCGATGGATGTCGATTTGTTCTTTTTGGGTCGTTTACAGGATCTGCCGCAATGTGGAAATCTGGTCTATGGTATCCCTGGCCTGAAACCACTCTGGTATGGACCCATCAGATAGTTCATGAGTGGCTTCAGGCGTTCACACAAAGTGACAGATAGAGAGATCCTGTACGGGACGTTGAAAGGGCTGATCTTCCAGCAAAGGGTCTTCTTTCTTGTACAGCGGACAAACGACATTGAAATTCCAGTAATCGGCTATGATTTCCTTCGACCATATTCAACAGATAAGTTCGTGCATCTACCCATCCACATCATCCCCCGCTGTTTCAAAGAGCTCTTCTTGTAGTACCTCAGTCTTGTTTAACTTTAGCCTCAACATTGCCATCTGGACGTCGCCTAAGGCGGTGGAACGAATTTCTTGTCCATCGTCATCCAAAGTGAGGAAAACGTTCTGCCTCACAGGGATGTTTGAGTCGTCAACGCTGACATGACTTTTCTAAATTCTTTATGTTCGGTAAATGCCCGATAAAACATAGGGTGATACAGGTTATGTTTGAATCAGCCAGCTACTTTGGGGAGGCTCATGTCATCCATTCAGGATTAGTCATAAACGTGAGGGGAATTTACAGAAATCGGTTCTTGAAGAGGAATTTTATGCCACTACCTGAAGGCGACATATACCCCCCCCCCATCAAACTGTGATCCCACGTTCCCCATTCATTTTCAATCAATCTCAGAACTCATCGACTCCGAGTATCACAGTCATTAGGAATTCATCAAAGCGAAGCCCTCACAAAACCCTGTAAATGCAAATCCATTGCACTAATGAAAGCGCTTATCCAATGAGGCACATCGCCGCAAATCCGATGTCTGCCACACAAACAGAGAACGAAGGGGGGGGAGAAAATCCATAATCCAATGTGGTAATACTTTGGAAATTGGAAAACGCATACTGTACCCCGTCTCGTCGATACACCGTAACCCCTACAATCAATGAAAACAAACACAGCCACCACCGCCGCCGCTGCGACCATCGCAGCAGTCAAAGGCTGATGCCAGTGCTGTTGCGAAAAACCGCAAACACAAGGAGAAAATGGAGGGCCGGCAGGGGGCTTTAAATATTCCGCATCTATAATTACGATGATAGGCATAAGGAGGGAAGACCTGTCGGTCTGTCAAAATCCTTTAGCTCATCCTTTGCATCGACTTTTCGCCGCGGGATGCAGTAATTTATTGTCGCATCCGCAGATATGATGAATGCACTCGGCCAACTGTCTATGTGGTCTGCCGGAGGGAAATACGCGCGGTCGACGGACAAATTACGAAATATACAATTCAGAACGATATGACCGTTGGGGGTGGTTTGTGGGTGGCACAGTGGGTATTCCACCGACTGGCCTGCGATCTTTTTCAATCAGGGTTTCTGGCTTGGATGGATAACGCAACTCGATATGGTATATTCGACAAAAATTAAAAATACTCATTAGGGGCAGTGTGGTGCCGGAGGGGGTGGGTGGGTGGATTGCCACTGACGGCATCCTGATGGAATTCTCGTTGCCGCGGAATGGGAATTGCATTTTACACAATGAGTGAAAAATGCTTTCGAGAGCACGTACACCCTTTAAATTGCTGACACATGCCTGTATGTCGCGGACGAAGGTCGATGAGATAATGAACTGGATATGATTTAGTGGTTGGCCGTGTTAGTGGGATCCCTGTTGGTGGGCATAAAATTAAATATTTATGAAATTTCCAAATGTAGAAAAGCCCTCATTAAATATGTATAAAGGAAGAATGAAAAATTCAATTGCTCAGAATTGTTTAGAATTGTAACGAAAAGCTCAGATCCCATAAAAACGTTTCAAATCACATCATTTGTAATTAAATAAAGCTATTAGATTTTATCATAAGCAAATTTCTTTCACCCAAAATCCACACACAACGTACACTTTGTATAGGGCTTTCATCTCCTTTGCGGTTCTTTATTTGAAAACGCTTTATATTTCATCTCATATCTTATAGAATCTTTTCATTAGGAAAATCTGAAGGACAGCATTATAGACTAAGCTTCCTTATCCCTATCCAACATTTGAGAATGGAATGCCGTTCGTTTTTTTTTTTTTAGATTTGGTCTCTTGCTTCGAACTATATCCCCTATCATCAGGCGAAATGTTGCCAATCGTCTCAGTGTCTACTCACACATCTGAAACTCCCGTTTATATATCCGGCGATGCTCGGAGGCAGATGTATGGATGTATATCTGCGAAAAAAAAAATAGAAGAAGATGAACGTTTTTTTTTCTTTTCCTCAAAATTCATATCGAATGGATTCAATGCTCTGATATTGGCTTTTGAGAAAAGTCCCTCAAGTGTTCGACGAGGAGCGAAAGAGAGGCATTGACAATAAAGAGTCTCATCTCGTAGCCGGTTCATTGAAGAAGACACCATCGCTATCGACACGGAGAGCATTCGATATGTACCAATACCGCCGTACCGGGTTGATTTATCCCTCAAAATGAAATAAAAGCACAAGAGTCCTTGTGAACAATGGTTGAATGGGTGGTGGGAGGACGGAGCGGAAACGGAACGGTGTGTTGATGTTGAGGGTGAATGTGGAGGAGGAGGCTTAACACGTTATTGTAAAAGCCAACTGGCAGTCGCCAGCCCACAAAAACGAAGATATTTATCCTTTCGACTGGAAGGCATTTTATTTTTATCATTCAATCAGTAGCAGAACTCATCGATCGCACGGATGACTGGATATAATCCTCGATACCCTGCTGAACTTCTAGTTTGTTATTTGTCCTTTTTTGTATGTGTATCCTTTTGCAGAACGAAACGTGATGGCATTTGCTGTCCTTATTGGTCGTCGTCAGTTTATGTGTGTATGATGCATACAACTGAACTTGACTTGCATAAGCTAATCCGTATGACTTTGCTTCAAGTTGAAGCGGAACAGCACAGTGTACGGGAAAGTCGACGGCGGCGGTAACAATGTGCTACTGAGGGGCAATGCCCTGCATTACAGAAGATTGAGAATAAAACAAAAGGGGTATGTACTGCAGAACACTGATGAGTGCTTGAGACGGCATGAAATGAAGTAAGAGGGAGGGATAATTGAATCAATTGTATTTTCTTCTTGGGTGCAATAGCCAAATATGCTATAAATGCACTGATATGATGAATAATTGAATGTTTAGAATTGTTACGAAATGTTCAGAATTGTTGCGAATTTCACAAATTGACTTTTGCGAACTCCCTATATGCAGAATTCAACATGAATTGACATTTATTCTAAAAAACAGACATTCTTTTTGAAAAAAGAACCGATGAAAGTGGAGAGTATTTGGGGAATATTTTCACTTTCCGTTCACCATATGACAGCAGTAGAATGAATATGAATTTTTGATCGCCACACTTAATTAATCAATACATAAACGGATATAGAAACTTAAGTTATTTAACGGTATTTAAAATCTTTGACAATTGGCTGATGATTGATATATGTAAAAGCACGCTCCAAATATATTTTGAAACAGAAAATCTATTCAATTTTGTGAATAAATTTTCACTTATCCCCATCGATGATCGGTTTTGTTTACTCCGATTGTTACCTAACACCGTTAATTAGCATACAAATGCCACTCCTCTGTATATCGGTTTATATTCATAATTTCACGTACGGATCGCCTGCTTATCGACACTACGTAATCATGTCCGTAACAACTTAGTCAAGCTGAAACGAAAGTTTTTTTTTTGTGTCTGTTCGTGTTTTATGCTTTTCTGTTCAAAACGGAAGACGATTTGCGCCCGCGCGTGCTTGTGTGTGTGTGGCTGTATGCGTGTGCTTATGAAGGGAAAGCTATTGTTTAGAAAGGTTTAAATTACGAGGAAAAGTCACCTTTCATCGAATGCTGGCCGTACCGCTCATATTTTCATTCAATTGAAACCAATCTAGCGTAAAGAAGTCAGACACACAGCCGCGGGTATTGTTTACGATTTTCCCTTCATCGCTCATCGCCTCATGGGATGACTTTGCGCGACGAGAAGAATGAGTTACAAAGAATAGACTAAGACCGCAGTCTGTGGTGAGGATTACGCGGCCGGCCGCACGACGAAGAAGATCCGCACAATGTCATCGAAAGTTGAAGCCATACAATGTGGGGATGAGAAAATAGGTTTGTGTGACACCACGCTCTGTGTGTTGTTTTGCGGGCAGGTTCCGTTGTCTTAGTTGTTGCCTGCTTTCCCTCTCACCTCGGCAACCTTCGCGGATGGTGGCTGTAAGTTATTTTTGCAATTTTTCAATTCTATCGCACCTTCGGAGATCGCGAGCTACAAGGAATTCTGCAAGCGATAATTAACGAGAAGAAGCTGCAGCATCAGAGCGGCACTGCGACAAAAAGTGAGAGTCAGTGGTAGAGAAAATTGTCTCAGCGCGTTCCTGACACATCACAGGTTGAAGCTGCTGCACTGGTCCGAATGTGTGGATCAGCGTTGAGAACCAATTAGAGATGAATGACCCAGATTTTCATTTGCCGAGGAAAAACTGAGGAAAACGAACACACGCACTGCTGCACGTTTATCTGCGTTCAAAATTGAAATTAAATTCCGTCTGAGAGAGGAGATTTTTTTTTTCATTATTTTGTTTTCGGTGTCCCTCAGTATTCGTCTCGTTTCAATTTTTCCAAGTTCTGCCGGGCGACAGTGTTGGAAGTGAAAAGAGATGAACTGTGCCAGGGGGCCGTATAATTTAAGTGCGGTGTGGTGGCCCATTTCGCTGTGAGGTGTGTTTACTTTGAGTTGGTCACTTCGTGGCGACGAGCTGTCACCCTCAATCCTACGTCGGTGTATCGCTTGTGAAAAATTATTATTTTTGTGTTTTTTTCCATTTCTGCAGGGAATGAGGACGTTTGCGATATCACTGTGTGTTCAAATGAGTTTTTGTCGCAGTTTGGGAAGCAGGTCGCTGTGTGATGACAGCGATTGACAATGAAACATTAAGAAGGAGTGAATGACGTGCCATTAGCATTATCCATCAGGCGACTCTTATCTCGAGGTTGACGTTGTTTTGATTGCTTAGGCAGGCAGTGTCAATCTTTAAGATTTCGAACAAAAAAATTAGCCAGTTGCTTGAAAACACTTTTGATAAGGTCATCTTTTAATGAATCATTTGCGGTTGCTTGTGTGCAAAGTTCTCAGTTGTTTTTTCTTTATCCTTTGCTTTGAATCGACGCATTTTTTCTTGCAATTAGTTTATGAGACTATAGGGTCAATGGGGTATACATAAATGCGCTTTTACATTGTTCAGAATTGTTTCGAATTGCTCCGAATTGTTTCGAATTGTCCCGAATCGCTACGAAATGTCTCAAATTCTTTGAATTTGACCGAATACTAAAATATTACACAGATCAAACAAACAAAAAAATACAACGGTGATGACATCTAAAATTTGAACTTCCCTTCCTTCGGATGCTGAATTTCACAGCATGTCACGCATTTGGTCTTCGGAAAAAAATGGTTAAACCAAATGAGTACATCCTTAATTTTTGTGCTTTCCCCTGTTTTTCTACTCGGTAAAACAAACGAAAAATTCCAAGAATACTTGAATAATTTTCTCATTCTAAGGCTTATTATAACGGACTCTTTCCCGTGAAATCACTCCTCTCAAAATATACAGAAGAACACCGTCACCCGGGGTGACATATGGATCCCCCGTCGTTTAAGCCACTCGAGCTAATTCGAGTCATCCACCGTAGACCGTGTGACAGGGTTAATAAATCTTGAGTATTCATCCCTTATCCACCGACTGAAACATTCTCAATTAAATGTCGATAATGAACAACACACCAGATCCATTTACGGATGTAGCGTTTGACTGTGTGTGCGTTTAAGGTGTGTACGAGGCCCTTTCAACCCCTAATCAACCCTCGTTGCGTTCCACTCATGTGTACATCAGTACACAGCTCCCTGACGCATTATAATGAATTTATTCCGTCAATATGAACCGTTTCTATTTTCGTTTATGAACGATCATCATTCATGCGATGACGAATATGACGGAGGGGGAGGGGTTGATGCCCTTGAGGGCTATGGGTAATTTCTGTTCATCTCCCGAAAGCCAAGGTAAATTGAGTACGGTTGAGTGTACGACGAAAGAGTGTGTGGGTGGACCCCTGGCCGGCTATGCTCCCCAGTCCATTTTTTTCCCCACTTCCACAAAATAAGGACACTTGTCCATCGCTGATCCTCAGGGAATGGCGGTAACAATCACGGGGACACCGGCCACACGCTGTCTGGCACTCTTTCAGTTTAGATTGTTCGGCGGTAATTGACAACTGAAGCAGAAGAGATAAGTTTGTAACTTTTGCGTTGCGTTGCGCAACATTCGCGTTGTGTTTGTTCGTTTGCCGGACGACTGCGAGCAGTGTCAAATTCCGCAGGGTGAACGTGTTAACACTCAGGTGTGTTGGGTAAACAAGGCGAGGTGCTAATTGCTGTGATCGCTTGATTGGGAAACAAACATCGGGGCGAACGGTGTGTTGTGCTGTATCATGCCTGGGGTACTGCGGGCGACACAATTTTTCTGTTCGACATTGGAACAGATAACATCCAAGGGAAGATTTGGTAATGGGTAGTTGCTGAGCCTCACACAGATTGCATAGATCTCTCAGCATGAACGGGCGAAAGTCTTTTGAAATCTTCCCTTAGATAAGTACTTGTTACTAGTCACTATGCATCCTTGATGGCGGCGTGGCATTCACGCTACCGATACGGCTAAACATCATAATTATCTGTTGCTAAGTTTATGTTAGGAGAGGCAATAACTCTGAGAAATGGGGGGATGGAGGAGGCGAGGTTAAACTTGCTCAAAATACTTCCGCCACTTTTGTAAACCAATCAGTTTGATCATTTGTGAAAGTCATGAATTCCTCGACTATTCAAAATGTCATTCTAGCTTTTACTTATTTTGATAAAGCAAACTCTACTTCCAGCGTACTTTGCAGTCTTGGATTTTGCTGCGGTTTTTGTGGCGGAGCATGCTCTATGGTAGCTGCGATGTGGAGCTTTTCTCTGATTCGTTTTTGGGGCATTTGAACCAACCTTGATGAACGAAAGATCAATGTAAAGTTCAGATATCGAACCTGGGACCGTCAACAAGTCGACACACTTATGTTATGTACTCACAACGTCACGGTGGGCAAACCTGGAGTGATATTGGACGCCTTACAACAATGTACTAGTCACAGCGAAAGTTTTCTTAACTTAGGTCAGACTCGTAGTTGCATGCTTATCATCATTCAATTATAAGTTCAACATACATTCTACGTCTAAGATCTTGCCTTTGCTGTATCATTGTGCATAAGCACTTTTTCTCCGTAAAATGTGTAAAACAGTTACCTACGAGTATACAAGGACGTCTATGCAGCTTGATGTGGTAACATCGTGTAGCTCGTGACGTTTACATTTCTCCTCTCTGGGAAACTGGTTGTCACGTTCTCTTTCCCAGAAACGACGAAAATCGACAGAAACAAAAAAAAATTCTCTGACAAAATTCAAGGTAAAACATAACATCAGAATCTAAGTCCCAAATGTGAAAACGCAACCCTAATCACGCAGCGAATATTTGAGCTAGAGTTACAGACTGTGGTTCGGGTACCTCGACCACGTGAGGATATCCTGATCTAAAAGGGCCTCGCATCAAACCAAGGTCAAGTGAGTGTCCCCCCTTAGATATCTAAGGCACCTTCCGCTGTCTCCGACCCTTGGGCAAATAGATGCCGTCAAGGCAGGTAGCGTGCGGGAACTATATTAAAAGGAAGCCTCACTCTTTGTCTTGCTCTTAGTCTCAGTATTGGCAAAATATGCTTTACTATTGAATAGAGCTCATCAGAGATTACTGTGTGGAGCATTAGCTGGACATAGAGCACTACCACTTACACACAGTTGCGGTTATTGACGTCAGGACAAAGACAGGACGAAACCCTCCAAGCCTTGTCTCGGCTAAACTATGAACATTGATCAAAATAATAGAAACCGGAAGAAGGTCTGTTCTATGAAAGTTTTCAAACTTATGAAGACAGCATTCAAACCCTAAATCACGGGAAAGTAACATACCCCATGACTCTCAATTGATATCGCTAAAGATGTGAACGATCTTGAGGTTGGGTCAATGTCCTCAAATGGTGACCACTGCCGCCTTAACTCAACTTATTTTCAGTCTTGAGCCCAACACACAAAACTCAGTCCTTGAGCGACTTTTTAAAGATTACAATTTTAACCTCTGTCACAGCAACTTTCAGCACGTTGCCAATGTTGGCTAACGATCTGCCAAATTTTGCTTCCTTTCAACTGTTTCCCTGTCTTTATTTGGTATGAGTCAGTCACAACTACACCTCGAACCGGCAGTCGTAAATGTTGTCACCACCTAACACGAACCACATGCCTAGATGTCATTCCCAATTTGTCAGCGATTTGCTCGGAGAAATTCCCCGAAAGCCTTACAACGCGACAGCTTTGCTGTTGTTCGTGACTGTTTTCGGATGAGCAATGCTAATAAATCTCTAATTGCTAGTCGCAGACTGACAGATCGAACAACAGCCCGACCAAGTAAGGCACAACTTCAAGGTGCACCTCTCGGCAGCCAGAGTGATCGCGGTCGACCAAAAACAAAATAATGAAAAAAAAAAGACAAATGGCCAAAAATTAAATCTAATTCCACGCGTAAACAACGAAATCGAGTTTTAATGAATGAATTTCACGTGAGCGTCGAGAAGGAAATTGTATTTGAGCGCATACACCTTCTGACGCCGATTGGACTGCCGCTCTGTGATGAGACGTGGCCGAGGGAATGAGTCATCAGAGAGCGGTGGGTAATAAATATTTCTTGGTCGGTCGATGCCGCTGCCAGTTCAGTTCAGTTCACTTCAAAAATACACATCTCACACATACACACACAAACACAAACGAAAAGATCATGAACTTGAAAAGTTTTAATTTTTATGAAGAAAAAATAAAAATCGAGTGGAGTCTGGTGGAGGGGTGGTTGAGACGATAGCACGAGGAAAGTATTTCAAGTTTAGTGGAGCAAGGAAAGCAGGAAGTGCACGTGGTGGGGATGAATGCATCGAATGGGATGACAGACGCATTGATGGGGGGCATTCTGGCAAGGAAGTGAGATTGAATTCGATGCACGGACAGACTCGCTGTCTTTGTTAGTTTTTTGGTATCTTTCGGGGATAGTGACCATGAATGACCTAATTTTGTATTTCAAGAAATAGGTCCTCCCATTATTTTTTTTAACCCCGAGACATCTGTCTCGCAAGTAAGTGTGAAATTGAAAGCGACGTCAATATTCACTCTCTGACGCACAACGGACATGCGGGTATTTGCTTCGAAAAACTGTTCAAAAATTCACATTTTCTAGTGAACTGCTACTTGAAAACCCTAAGCACACCCTTTGGCTTTCATCCAGATCGTTATGGTAACAATCTGATGGACATTGAAACTAGTTCAATTTTCAGTATGGAGGTAGACATGGGCTTTAACCAATACATCTCTTCAGCTGACACAGTCTCTCGCCAGGTGCCTCCAATTTCGCACGCTAAATTGACTGGTGTCCTTTTCTACTTGTGTACGTCATCTTATAAAAGATCCAGGTGCCATTATGGCACACAGAACCTAAAATAGGAAGAAATGTCAAGAGCTACCCCATTGGCTTTTAACAACGTCCAAGTTTCTGTGCCTTAGAGGAGGACAATGATGATCAGTGTGCTATGCAATGCCAGCTGGGTCTTTCCAGAGTGGGGTCTATTGGCCACTTGCCCAATGAAACAACTGTTGGCATGAGATACTCATACTCTAGATTCTATTGGTCTATTGATCTATTGGTTTCTTGATGATTCTTCACTTAAATCCGATTCTGTTGTCCCTAGCTGCCTTGAAATGTTCGCTGATTTTTGCTGCCCACTGTGACGATCTGTTTGAGTCTACGATTTTGTGCGTTTATCGGAAAACCAATTTTACCTGCTTTCCGTTCAATTCCAGCTACAGCACTGTGCAAAGTAATGACACCGTGTTCGACCTTGTCACAATTTCGCTAACAACTTTTCCAACCGTCAAGCAAATATGATATTCTTCCACACAGCCTGCACAGAGGGAAGTACACCATCGACCAAATCTTCACATTACGGCAGATCCTGGAAAAAACGCAAGAAGTGCAGTTCGACACTCACCACATATTCATCGATTTTAAGTCCGCATATGACAGCGTGCATAGAGACGAGCTAAACAGTGCAATGTCTAGTTTTGGCATTCCTACCAAACTCGTCAGATTGTGTAGGATGACGATGGAGAACTCTCGCTGCTCCGTCAAGGTCGGGAATGAACTCACCAAGACCTTCAATGTCAAAAAAGGTTTTAAACAAGGCGACGCGCTGTCTGTGACACTTTCAACACCATTCTTGAGAAGATCGTGCGTAACTCACAAGTCAACACCAGAGGCACGATCTTCCAAAAGTTTGTTCAGATGCTAGTTTACGTCGATGACAGTAACGTGATTGGACGAACACAGCGAGCCGTCAATGAGGCGTTTGCTGGTTTGCAGGCATTGAGCAGAAGCGGCTAAAATGGGTCTCGTAGGCAAAATGAAGTACATGCTGTCATCAAGGAAGGACGCACAACATCGAAACATCGGAAACAACACTTAAGATAACTAGGCCATGTAGAGCGCATGAACACCACTGCTCCGGCCCGAAAAGTCTTCGAATCTGAGTCATTGGGACAACGCAACAGATGACGGCCTAGGCTAAGGTGGCGCACACAAGTGGAGAAGGAGCTCAACCAACTTGGAGTGCGCAACTGGCACTTGCGAAAGATCGTGCTGGCTGGAGAGGCATGTTGGTTGAAGTCCAGGTCCACCCCAGACTGTAGCGCCACGAGAAGAAGAAGAAAGAAGCCTGCACATCCCAAAGGTGTTTTGTATTTTTGGATTTTGCTTCATATACAGCTTCCCTTACATCTGTCCAAGGGTTTTCAATGGGATTCATGTCGGGGGACTTAGGCGGCCACTCCATAACTTGGACTCCATTGCTTTGGAAAAATTCTTTGGTCAGCTTGCTCGTATATTTGGGGTCAATGTCCTGCTGTAGAATCCATCTAAGCGGCATATTCCACTTCGCGTAAGGTAGCGTGGCTTCTCTTCTTGTGCTGACGTAAACTCCGACGGTCATCATAATAGGACACTCCGGTTGAAACTCTTGATTTCTTCACCTGTGAACAAATGTCGTGGTCCCAGGAGTACCAAATGAAACTATTTTGTATTCGTCCGCCCATAATATATTGCGCAATTTAAAAGGTTCCCAGTTCACATGTTCTTTCGCAAATTTGGTTCGTTTGAATAGTAGTTCCGCCAACAACTGAAGGGACTTTTAAAAAACCCTGCCTCTTGTGTTGACCTGTGAGATTCGTACAATCTTCTCAAAAATGGTGTTAAAAGAGTCACATAACAGTCCTTCGCCTTGTTTACAACCATTCTTTGATATTGGAGGTCTCGTTGAGTTCGCAGCGGCAATTGTCATCCTACACAATCTGTGCTGTTTGGTAGAAATGCCGCCATGGCTAGGCCATGAAGAGTGTAAGTCTTCGAATCCGACAAATTGGGACAACGCAACAGAGGACGGCCTAGGCTAAGGTGGCGCACACAAGTGGAGTAGGACCTCAACCAACTTGGAGGTGTGTAAGTGGAGAAGGCTGGGAAGAGATCGTGTATGTTGGTTGAAGTCACCTTGGACTGTGGGTCTTGTAAAGAACAAAAAGACGCCTGGGCAGCCTGTCACTGAAAAAAGTGATGAAGTCTTGCAACTGGTGGAACAAGACCGGCACGGAAGCTGTCAGTTAATTGTTTAGTGGGATTGGAAGTGAATTGTCTGTTATGAGCTTCTAGAATGTGACGGAACCATCAATTGGATCCTCCACTGTGCACAACAAAGAGAGACAGAGGTGTCTTCACGAGACGCACACGACTTTGATGACCCAGAACAAATTGACGAAGCTTGGCGGGAAAGTTTCTTTGATGCATCCACTGTATAGTCTGAACCTTGTAGTCGTAGTCGGAAGTGTTCGACGTCCGGGAGATGGGTTTTTATTTTTGTAAATTAAGCAGAAGCAAAAAACAAACGAATTATATATTCATCCAAATGCTGTCGCTGTCTCTCGTTCAGTTGCGCTGAGGTGTGCTTTTAATTTATTGTACTGCGATGTGTGCTGGATGATTTTTTAATTGGTCTCGTAAATTTATTCCACTCAAACCGCAGTTTACGTGTGTATGTGTATGTTTGTTGGTTTGCTTTAGGGAGTTATGGTGTCAGTTCAGTTCGGGGAAGTGCGGGTACTGCCACAAAACCCTCAAATTAAACGTTTTCACAAATCTTGTGGTTAGGGGCGGTGGAGGAGCGCGCAAGCAGAATTCGTCATTTCCACTTGAGGAGGTCAGGACTTGAGAAGAATTTCAGTTCCGACTCAAATTGGTCGTATATCAAAAAATGTTTTCCACCTTTTTTTTGTATCTTTGGACAACAACTGAGGGTCTTCTCTTGGTATGATGTTACTTTTAAGGTTTCGTTTTCATTTTAGCCCGTCTGTACATGTGTCCATCATGCCTGACACACATTTCGTATCTCCTGAATTTTAGGAAGTGTCATAATCATCATAATTCTTGTTAACGCGCATGTTCTCCTAAGGGAGTCGCTGGGGCAGTGCACGAACGCGAGACCTTCACGCCGCTCGATACTCCATCATCGACTCCTCACTCATCAGGAGCTCTTCCCAAACCCAATCACCTGAGTTTATGTACATGATCCGATCACCTCGCCGAGAGCTCGCCTACCTGTTAAAATCTCATCTAAGGCTCGCCTCGGAAGTCTTGATGAAGTGGACACTCGTACAATGTGGCCAAACCAACGAAGCATAGCCCTTGCAGTCCGAAGAAGTAGCTGCTCAACATTAAGTTCCCCGGGCACTGTCACGTTTCTCAGCAGATCCCGGGGTATAACTCAGCGGCGTGCAGAAATCACATCTCGACAGCCTCTATTTGCGCTTTGATTCTTTTGGTCATTACCCAAATTTCATGATCATAGGTAAAAGTCGGATCAAACACCAATAGCTTGGCACTGACACCAAGCTCGCCCTTTCTTGTTACTGATCTACCAAGCAGATTCAAAATTGATCCAGCTCGGCCACTCCTTCAAGAAATCTTAGCATTCCTCCTGCCATCACTTGAAAGTGAAAAAGACCCCGAAATGGGTTGTTCTGTATATAAATTATCCTTTGGGTCCGCATCCTGTTGAAGTATAACTTACTCTTCCGGATAGACGCTCCTATCAGTCCTATAGTCCTATCGCAAAGTTAAGTCTGCAAAATGCCCAAAAAATCGTCTTTTTTTCATAAATCCATCCATCGTGAAGTGATGCAAAGTGTCACCAGACGAAGCAACCCCATACCATGACACTCCCCACCCCGTACTTCACTGTTTCCTTTGTATGGCGACTTCGGATGATCCACCAGGGCGGAACCTATGTTGTACGAACTTTGTCTGGAGAAGTCCTTCCTTTGGCGACAGTCCTTCATTTGAATACAACCAAAGGTTGCTCTTTTGGATTCTGTGATTTTCACGCTTGGCTTGTCTTGGTCTAGTCACCGTCGACCAGGATTTAGGGGGTTGCCAATGTTATTTATCCACGTTCCGGTCGACACCTACTGCGCACTCCCTGCTGTGTCCAATTGAGGGTCTTCCCTTCACTTGCGATGTCTGTTCCCATTGAGTGTGGCTTGTCCAGTCGCCCTCTCGATGTTATATATCTGGGTTTCTGTGAAGCTACATTCAGACCAGGAGACCTTTAGAGCTCGTCACAAGCATTTATCGACGAAGACATAAAGCTTACGAGCAATTCTATTCCAAGTCTCGCATCTGTACAGCAGTACAGCTTGGGTAAGTTGGAGAACTGAATGGATTTTCAGACATTGCCCAGCGACAAGTAGGCGTGGCCGACTTTGTTTATCCAAGACAAGACACCAGTTTCTTCGCCTCCATCTCTTCACAAATTGCTGTCGAGGTAGCAGCAATTGTTGACATCCTAAATTGGGCTCCCGCCTAGAAAAAGGGGTGCCTCGCCCTTTGAGCCGAATCTTTTGGTTTTGTCTTGAGCACTTTAAGGTCCAGAGCATGCAGTTGGATGTCATTGAACAGATGTCATCTCCGTAGTTCGGATCGTGGAGTTTCTTCGTATGAGACCGTTCGATTCCTGCGGCCTAGGGTAAGGTGAAGCAGTGGGATATACTTTTGGCACTGGTTCGAGGTGCTGTCCTTTCCCTTGAAGTGCACCTTTCAAAGCTCCCGGATGGTATTATTTCAATGTCCAGGGCGTTCCAGATGGCTTCTCACCCTACCAAGTCGGGCGCTCTGTCAAATTCGACGAATAACTGTTTAGTATAAAATTTTCTTTTGCCATCTTCTATTTGAGAACGTCGTGAAAAACTGGACATTTCAGTCGAGTGTCTCTCTGGAAACCAATCAAGCAGCGTGACAGCCACATCAATGACTTCCCATTTTTTTAGGAAGATTAAACAAGCGAATGACAAAAAAAGGGACGTATGGAGTACTCGTGACCTCTGTCATGTCCCTGCCGAAGAACTCCGCGTTTCACTGATTTAAGTCTAGCTTAGAATTACGTCGCCACTTGAATGAAAAGTTGCCGTCTCATTTTCTCTGACACATCACAACAGGCGTAACTCCAATTAGCCATTACACAAAAGTCGTTTACATCCACTAGGGCTCGTGGTAATTAAGTTTGCCCCCAGTCCGATAGCGTTGGCTTATCGCCATCGCAAACTAGCAACCTTTTCAAATTGCATCACACTTTAGGCATAGTCTCACGCCAGTCGAAGCTGAAAATCTCTCAGGCTGTCCACGTCCCAAAGTCACTTGCACAACAAAAGTCATGGGAAACCGTTTAGATTTCTCCGATTCAGCGACGACCTCTGACATCCAGCTGCCAAACGATCGGATCGCACGAGCTACGTTTGCCTAGGCCCACACGCTGACTCACCGCGCTCGACATTGGCTGCTGGTGATGCTACGATCATAGCGACAGCCATGATCGTATCGATATCGTCATCGCGCTGTTCATCAGAATGATGGGCTAATTGTCGGCTCAAGTGTTGTTTTGCGCTGTTTGCGTTTAGAATGCGAATCCGCTCATGTGCGGTGCCGTGTGGAATGCGTTGTCATTGAGGCGGGACGGGGGGGCCATCTCATTGTCCAGAGTGGATAGGTTTCATTGAAATTCAAAGTGCGGACGACTTGTCATTTGAAAATCAATTGTGAACGTTCGCGAGGCAAGGCGCAGCGTTCTCCGGGACTGTGTTGACCTTACGAAACGACGGCGGCGACAGCCCATAATCGACGACTGTGGTGGCAGTGGGATTTATTATTATTCTGCCGCCACTGAGATTTATTGCGAAGCGGCGACGACAGTGGCAGTGATGTTGTCTAGTCGGCCTGGGGAGGATGTCTGTGCAAGGATTTCAATAAATAACAGGGATATTTTGTACTCGCTTTGAATGGGAGATTTGTGCGTGCACTCTTGCGACTTCTGTTTCTGTTTTTGAACAGATTGCGGAGGAGGATGGATTGGCAATGCAGTCCACTGCGTATTGACGACGTCCACCGCGTGTGTCGAATGTTTAGGTGTGGCATTGGGTGCTGAGGCACATCGCTGCCACATTGTGCTGAAGTTGCAAGGCAAGCTGTAACCTTGCAAAGAATTTATAACTTTAAGGAGGGCAATCAACTGGGCAGCTTGAGGTTCTATGGAAGGTTGAGCGAGTTGAAGAAACGAAAGTCAGCGATCTCATTACACCGGTCTTAGAAATCAACAAACAACACAAAATCATAATACCTAGAAGAGAAGAATGGGTGCAGAGCCCTCCTTAGATGACTGATGACGGCCAAAGACTCGAAATTAGAAAGTGGAGTAGCATGCCCCCACCCAGAAAATGTATTATCTTCCATGCTAAACTCTTCGCCATAAATAAAGCAGTAAATATCATTAACAACCGAAATCTAACCAATTCAAAAATATCGAGACTCTCAGACAGGCAAGCAAGGTACTTAAACCTCTACAGAGCTTCACTTTCATGCCTGGGAAAGTCAAAAGCACTCAATACACTGGCAGAGAAAAACAAGTTAATAGTGATATGTGTGCCAATTTTTGAGAATGAAGAAGGGCATGAAAAGACAGATATCCTATCAAAGAAAGACGCTGAAACTCCGTTTCCGGACACTTTTAGAATTGACTCACACACTCCAAGAAATTCATAAGGGCTAACCCAAAAATGACTTGAGGAGGAGGCTCTAAACCTAAACAGGGTTAACCGTATGTAACTTATTGACCCCTTTCCATGAAAATAAAGGGTGTCCCGCAAATATTTAAAAAAAATTGTGAATTCTTTTTTATATCGTAAAGTAGACAGGATGAGATTATGTGTGGAATCACACATCGGCCAGCTGGCCGCCGTGGCTTTGCTGGCACATACGCGATCTTTTAATCAAATTTTCAATGACCGTTTTGCATAAATGCTGCGGTATTTCATTAATGCAGCGTCCAATTTCCTCTTTTAAGGCTTGAGTCGTCGTCGGCCTCAAAGAAAAAAGTCCAATGGTGTTAAATCGCACGATCTAGGCGGCCAATTCTGGTCTCTGGCTGTATGAGATGTGGCGCCGTCTTGTTGAAACCACATTCCCTCCACATTCATTTCTTCAATTCTTGGCACGAACAAAGTGGTGTGGTTATCATTTCACGATACCGAACACCGTTGACTGTTTGCGCTTGACCTGGCTCATTTTCATAAAAAAAGGTCCAATGATTCCTACAGCCCAAAATCCACACCAAACAGTGACACGTTGAGGATGCATTTGCTTCTCGTGAATCACTCGAGGATTTTCCTCGCCCCAAATGCGACGAAGCCATCAAGATGGAAATGGGCCTCGTCACTAAAGATGATTTTATGGGCATTTGCATGTTGTCTCTCCAATACCCAATTAACGAACTCCCTTCGCTGTGCATGGTCAACTGGCTTCAGTTCCTGAGTCAATTGAACTTTGTATGCATGAAGATGCAAATCTTTCGTGAGAACTCGCTGAAGAGTGGATTTGGAAACACGAATTTGCAGAGCTCGGTGTCGAATTGGGGTGGATGGAGTTTGAGCGACATCATCACGTACTGCTGCGATATTTTCGGTCGATCGACCTTGTCGAAGGCGCGTTGTTGTCTTTACATCAGTTCAGTTCAGACCCAGTTTCAGCAAATTTTTCCATTAATCGCTTTACAGTTGACTCTTTTGGAACATTATTGTAACCCCAAATTGATCGCAATTTGCGAACTGTAGCCGAAAAGCTTTCACCATTTTGGTTAAACAATTTCACAATGAGAATGCCTTGTTCATTCGTGTAGCGCTTCATTTTTATAAACCTTATACCTTCTACTAACAAACAATAATAATTGTTCAAATGTCAAACAATGACAATTAAAATGGTGTCAAAATTAAATCTTGCGTTCTTGTTGGGACAACCTTTACTAGTGGAATGTCCAAATTTGATGACAAGTATTGAGACTCTCAGACAGGCAAGCAGTACTTAAGCCTCGAAAGAGCTTTAAATTGGGACTCCAGTTTGCAATAGTGGTTTCAGTAGTCGATTATGCGCAACGTTCATAATAATAATTGAGTGACACTACAGCTCACAAGGGATCAGGGCCTAGCTACTACAACTTCTCGTGTTGTGCGTACTACTGATCACTCACGAGTAGAAGGGACCTACAGGTTTTTGCCGACTCCAAACGGCAAGATTTGAAAAGCTTTTCATAGGCAATTGATACTCTTTGGGTGTTGTCAGCTTCGCGAAAGAGGTGTTCCGTCCGGGAGTTTGCACCGTCGGCGTGTGGGTCGACGCACTTACCCTCTACTCCAAGGCGACCATATTTTCGTTCATAATTCAGCTAAACAATTTGGAGACGGCCGCTGTTGTGGTGTGAGTCAAAACAATACTGGAAAAAAATCGCAAAGCAGTTTGAAAGGAGTCACGTGTGATCTTTCAAAAAAAAACCTTTTTAAAATCAAACCTCACGACGAAGCACGCTAAACGAGCAAAATTTTCACACTTAGGCCGTTGAATCTATTTTTTGCCTTCAGTGGCACATACAACGATATTCAATTAAAAGAACTTTCAATGCAATGGCCGCACCACATTGAGAACTAGATTTCGTCAAGAAAAAAATGCGTTATCGTGAAATCTCTTCAGTCTTGCATCTTGTTCGCAGGACAGGCAGTACAATGATGACAACTGCTAGTGCGTCATTATCAGGGTCACACGCTTTCAGTGGGCAACAGTAAAAGATGCGAATGAAGAACAGGTCAATGAGCTGGTCTGAGGGCTTAGTTAAAAGTTGGCATGAGTCAAAATTTTAACTACAAGAGAAAAGGTTAGGAGTTTATATACCTCGAGACGAACGCTTTCTTCAGAACCGACCCTGGTAACCGATGTTGTTTCGGCCTTATTTATTCTCAGGCTCTCGCAGTGGATTGCCGCTCCAGTACAGTCGTCTGTCTTCCATCCATCAGTGAAGATGGAGGCATTTGATGAAATCCAACTGCCTGTCTGGTATATCTAAGGTGCTGCAGTCTCAATCAAATTCGCAATTACTTAGTTGTCAACCCTATGCACACAAAACAACCAGCAAATGATATCAATAGGAGCAGACTATCAGGACATTCCATCTCATGAGATTATAAACTTTCTCAAGATAGCTCTGAAGTGCTAGGGAAAGTAAAGGATCAATTATAGTCGCAGGGCTTAGTGACTACATATGTACTCACGCCACAGTGTCTTGAATTAAATTCAATAGGTGTCGGCGTTTCGGACAGAGCGTCACACTAGGCAGCAGAAACTTCGAGGTAGTCAAGCCACCTCGGTTCCGCAGTAAATAGGGACAACAACACCAGTACCGAAATCAAATGCAGAATCACTCTTGCCAATCGCTGTTTCTTTGGGCTCAAGAGGCAATTTAGCAATAAAGCCCTCTCTCGAAGGACTAAACTGGCTTTGTACAACTTGATCATTCCAGTCCTACTCTATGGCGCGGAAACCTGGACATTACTAAAAGCGGATGAGGAAGCCCTTAGTTTTTTAGAGAGAAAAGTTTTGTGTGAGATTTTTGGTCCTGTTTGCGTAGATGGCATCTGGAGGACAAGATTTAACGACGAACTCTATGGGCTCTACAGTGAGTCAAGCGTCTTCGGATACAACATTGAAGATGGCTAGGCCATGTAGAGCATACAGACACAACTGTTCCAGCCAGAAAAGTCTTCGAATCTGATTTGGAGTGCGCAACTGGCGGCAGCTGGCGAAAGATCGTGCTGGCTGGAGAGGAATGTTGGTTGAGGCCCAGGTCCACCCCGGACTGTAGCGCCACAAGAAGAAGAAAGAGAAGAATAAGGTGTCGAGGCATCCTTACAACTACACACGTCACACGGAGAATGGGATACAATAGTTTTCGGTCTTTCCACGATAACTGTTTTCCACGAATCTGGTTTAGTAGCTAGGCCCTTGTTCCCTTGTGAGCTGCAATGCCACTCAATTATTGTTATTATTAGGAAGACTTATAGCCAAGCTTTACCTAGTGACTTATCAGGTCGGCGACATATGATGTGCTTCGCTGTCCGGAGCACAGTGCTTTCAGTCATTGGGACCAAGCTGTCTTGAAGATTTCTTTCCCTTCTTCTCGAACTTCCTGGAAAAGGTGCCTTTTGGAAATCAAAGATCCTCTTTGGTTTTTGCGGTGTGCCTCTGCTAAATGTGATGGAGACAGTGCAAAAGTCGGATTTTTGCCGTCTGGACTAGATCCCCATTCTGGTTAGGTCTTCTCCTTCATTCCTATTCCTCGCAGATAAGCGAGACTGAGTTTTGGAAACATTAAATGTGCGAGTGATTACCAGCCTCACTTTCTTGGCAGCGCAGAAGGCTACCTTACGTCCACCTTTGACTGAGTTTCGTTTCAGCTCTGAACGTTTTCAGTCAATCCAGTTGACGTCTACAATTTATCCAATATTTCATCATTTGTAATTTCAATTGTATTTCTTTTTCTCTTTTCAGGTAAGCTTCAAACACATCCAAAAAAATCCCATAAAAGTCGGACCATGCTCAGTAAGTTTTGGCGATTTATGAAATTTGATGTTCTCTGGGAGAGGTCTTTTGTTTTTGGCTTTTTGTTTTGCTAACGCTGTAAATAAGAAAATGCTTTCTTGCCGCTGGATGTTGTATCTAATGTTGGGAATCACATTTGGAAGACCAAGCCACTCCATCATTAACTGTTGTCATCACATTTGCACTTTTTCTCTGGTTTTTGCTGCTGTGTTGGACTAAAAAAGCCTTATTTTTGTTACTTTTGAGTTTATGAACTTTTGGAGGGACCCGAAATGTATTTTATCGTCATTGAATTGAAGTTCTGTACGGTGACGTAAGGCGATGACTTCAAGAACATTTTGAATAACTTGAATCCTTCGCCATTCTATCGTGGTCCAAATAAGGTCGAAAATTATTTCATTTATTCATCATAACCCCTTGGAGGTAAAGCGTATACTAAGCCAAGAGCGGCAAGTGCATTTATCGACACAGCCACTTCGGCATGTGACAGTTTAACAGCGTTCCCCCGAAAGTAAGACTTTGAGCCAGATGGACCTTGTACGAAAATAACTTCAAATCGTACTTAAAAAGACTAAAATGATGAGCGCCGTGAAAATGTACATTTATTGGGTTTGACTAGTTGAGCACGACTGTAGTAGACTCAGTATGAAAGCTCGTGGTCGCCGTGGCATAGTAATTTAGTGCGTCACTCACACGCTGAAGCTCTTACATTCGATTCTCAGACTGAGCACTTAGTGGGTCTTAAGTGATCACCAACACATCGCTAGTATATTCCAACAAACATTCCAACAACACGGTCTAATGAAAACTTTGGTTTGTCGCTAGTATATTCCAACAAAATGGTGTATCCGGTCTTATGTCATGGTATTAGCTAGAAAACGTCTATATGATAGAACAGGATGCAGGATTCGAACTGAAGTTGGCTAGGTGGAAAGGAAACTCCTTAACCCCCCAGTTATGGGCATCGCAATGGGACCATTAGGACCCGCTAACAAACCAACCACAGTGTACATTTTAGACTCAGTTAGGTCGTTACTTGAGAGGGTTGGATTTCCATTACGTTTAGCCGACATCAAAAACAAGTTTCCGACCAAAGATCGGCATCTTTGATCATCCTGCGTCCTGCCTTGCAACAGCCATCGCTCCCACCACACGCTGTCCGCACACATCAACACAAATCAAGCTGACTGATGATTCAAGTCGCAGGGTCACCTCTGCGCATCCAGTTCCGGTTGTGTAACCAGAAACCAATTTCACGATCATTAGTACCGCTAACAATTGATGTCACCCCCTGTGCAACGACACGTTTTTATGATCGTGCACGATGAGATCGCAACCACTTTTGTCTCGTCTCGCGTCATGCGACCGCTGCAAAAACAAAGCGTCGTCATTTCAATGATGTGCCCATAAAGAAGCAAAAAAAAAACGGCAAACTGGTTTCATTCATCAACTCTGATCAGTTTCAGCTCATTCAGACAAGATCGTCCACCACGCCCAGCCATCATCTGTCGTCGCCTTCTCCGCACTCAGTGGCAGTGCTCTGTTGCCACGAAATGGGTAATTCATCTTGTGTCGCATACCGCAAACCACTCGAGTGCCCTCACCTCACCGCGGGCAAACATTTGTTGCCATCATTGCCAGACGTTTGCTGTTGCTAGCACTGCTGTCCACATATTTGCATGAACGAGATGTAATTCACTCACTCCCAGATCATTGCCGTCGTCATCTTCATTTGTGTGCGAGTATCTGCCCCCAGTGGCGGCTGAATCGCCATCATCATCAGCGTTGCCTCTGATGTGGCCATCATCAGCGCGAGCTCGGCACAATGGCGCTGCTCGTCGCCCCTTGTTTTGTGATTTTTTTTGTGCGCTCTGTCTGTACCAGGCGGTGGCATACTGCAAATTTCCTCTACACAGAGGAAAGCAGTTTATTAAGTGCAGACGTGCTGCGTTTGTTTTTTGCTTTTCTGCGCCGCACTTCGCAGCTGAACCGAATGCACCCATTCCAGCGAAGTTGGAGTCAATTGTTGACGGTCATAAGTCAACAAGGGTGTGCTTGCTGGAATTCCAATTCAAGCACACACACACGCCCATTCTCTAATCGAAGTCATTGAGTCGCCGCCGCCTGTCCACTGCTGGTCTGTATGTACGTTCTGCGGTCGTCGCCTTCTGACTGTGGATAGATCATCCAAGGGGTTTAACGTTGTAATTAATTCTCATAATTAGCGTTCAAGGGTCAAGAGCGCATTATGACGATGGGCCTTAAATTAATTTTGACTGTTTTGGACTGTGGTCTCCTCCACATTGGTGTGTAATTTAAGGGGACGCTGAGGAGGTTTTATTGCGGTTCGGGATAGTTTTCTGGTTTCGTGTTGAAGCTGTTACGGAGATTTATGCGGGTCCTCATTATTATCAACTTGGGACTAATGGCATTCATATTTCAGTTCCTTACAATATCCTACATGAAATGAGCAAGTCATTGCGCGGGGATTTGACAGGCGAACTAAATGGCCATTAAGCTTGTTTTTTCCTTGAATGGCTCCAAGTCTTCACTTTTAGACTTTGACAGACGGCCGTTGAGAGAACGCAAGTGTTTGGGTTGAAGGGTCGACTGAAGGGCATTCCAAGCGAGGTGTGTATTGCGCGTGCATTCGTAAAGGGGTGGAATGCAGCTGGTTTAGTCCTTTGAGCATCTTTGGTTGAAGTAGCTGGGAAAGCTTGACAAAGGCGAGACATTTCGTTGATGTTCCAAAGAGTCGATCGACTTAGCAATGTTATTGCCTCCAATGAGTCTTTGAACTCCATCCAGTAGACGAAGAGAGATCTTTGGATAATGTTTGGAGCATCTTTGCCAAATAAAAGTCGATTCATCGTCTGGTGTGATTTATAATGTAAAATAAAGCACATAAATTTGAAAGTGAACTTAAAGTTTTTGTTACTGGTTAAAAGAACAATTTGTGGCATTTATTTTTTTTTTCAGTTATGTCATATAAATGTTGACCAAGACCACGTCTGAGGCCGTCCATTCGGAAGGCCAAATTTTGGGTGAGACATTCGACTCTCAACTATAGCTGCGCTGTTACTGGATGTGGTCACACGTCAAACCTTCGTCTCGAAAAGGCCAGCCTCCTCAACCATATTCAATGGCATCTATGCTTCTGTGTCGTAGGATAAGACTGGGATGGTTAAAAGGTGACACCAAGCCAGGTCAGGCCTTAGGGAGTGATTCTGTGCTTGGGCTCAGTACTGATGAATTGTCCTTCGGCTTCAGCATAAAGACGTTGTTGATGATGTTGCCAGGAGTACGGCCAGGTCAATACTTGGTTTTGTCAGCGGCTGCAGAAGCAATGTGGTTATGAAGATGAACCCCTGCCACTGCCGTAGCTTAAGATAGAGGCGATTAAGGGCCTTCTCTCTACTTCATGATGTCATCACTTGGAAACTTTTAGTTCGATGTACATGTTGCTGTTCTCTGACAAGGGGGGAGTGATCCCAAATGCTGAAGTCTATTTGATACGCTGTGGACATTATTGTTGTCTTAAGAGTGATGAAGCAGTGCAAAGTAAAAGATCCTTGGACAGCATTCAATTTGGAGGACAATCTTCCGGCTGTCACCAACACCCGTAAATTGTAAATCTTCTCCTAATTGTGGGAAATGGGAAAATTCGAGGTCCAAAATCACAATCTTGCTCGTAGTGGCAGGCTGTACCTTACAAGCCCACAGCTATATCTAATTCTTTGGTATTCCAGTCGGATTGAGAAATTGATTGTTTTGGTCAAGTCACTTAATTCAGCGAAGAATTATGCCCCCATGTGAGTTTTTCTTTGTCGACCCAGGGCTACACGTAAGCAGAGAAGGTGGGAATTGTTTTCTCCTTCATCCGTCTCCCTCTGCAACTTCCAGAGAAGCCAACGACACAGAAGTGGGATTTGTGTTCACGTGATTACCTCCCTTTACGTCTGAGTTAACCCCAGTACCAAGCTGAGCTCATGTTTGCCGGATAATCGCTCCACCTTTGTACGGAGCGAGACTTTTGTTTAACACATCTGCCATTGCTTGACAGCACCCGGTTGCAATGCAACTCTACATCAACTAACCACCGGGCTAGAGACAGTACGACGAGCAATCTGAATCAGATCAGTTGGATCGTGAACCTTACCTCGGTTCTCCCCTAAATTTTGGGTGTTAAACCCCGACACCATCTCAACGATCGACACAATCAAGTTTAAACAAAGTTTTAGGGACACATGACCTGTCGTGCCACCAGAACATAGTCTCTCATCAAGCTACCATTTCCTATGTAGTACCCTCAACACCTAAGGGGTGGTAGTGGCCATCGCACCAAGTGGTCTGTGAGTGATTTCAGCTCAATTGAGTAGCAGAACCCAGGAATCTTAAACATCCCTCTCCTGCCCTATGGCACAGAAACCTGGACAATTTCAGGAGCAGGGATTAATAATTTTTGAAGAACAAGACTCAACCACAAACTGTAAGGGCTGGACATGAGTCTAGCTAGGTGTAGAGCGCACTGACAACACAGCTCCAGCTGGAAGAGTCTTCAACTCCGAATTGATGGCTCAATACATTAGTGGAAGCCCATGGACCCAGTGGCGTACACAAGTGGAGAAGGAGCTCAACCAAATTGTCGTGAAAAACTGCAGGCGGTTGGCCAAAGATCCTGCCAGCTGGAGAGGCTTGGAGGTTGAGGACCACGTCCACCCCGGACTGTGTAGGGCCATGTTGAGAAGAAGGCGATTTAAAAATTCAGTCACTTCATCTGAGTGCAAATGGCAAAGTGTCCAGTGACGACCACAGTGATCTGTTCAATCTGCTTCAGCAAGCATAGCCAAGGTTTAGTTTGGGCCAGATTAGCTTGGCTACGCATATAGGTCATTTACGATTCATGTAAAAAATCGTACCCTCCTGAAGAAGATGTTCAGTTGAAGCATGTGGCATGGAAGCTGAAACCTCTTGAAAAGTGAGCAGTTTGTGATGATGCTTTCGGCTAGTTCATCGTCTTGTCAGTTCCCCGAAATATCACAATGTCCGGTGACGCCCACTCCCATGTTGTAGGTCTTATCCATCTCCTTAAGAGACAGACGACACAAAAGTGACGTTCTGCTGTTATAAAGAGCGATTTGACATCTACCTGTCGGTAGATGTCGGAGGAGATGGATGAAGGATGAAACCTCTTTAAGATAACCAGGAGAGGGCACCCTTAATCGTCATCTTTTAACCCTAAAATTCGCTGCAATACATTGGGAGATTGAACGAAAGAGTGAAGTCGAGGTCCCAACAGTGAATGACAATCCTCACTCCCTCGTTCGTCTTCAATTCATCTGCGAGAACTCACAAAGGAGCGTCCAGCAAGTCAGACTTCCAGAGAAATTCTTCTTGAATATGAGTTCGGGTCGAGTGAGATCAGTTTCCATTCACAGAACTAGATATCTGACTTGTAAGTAGGAAAAAGTTCAGGTCCCCACATACAGTCTTGTGT
Organism: Eristalinus sepulchralis; assembly: GCA_944738645.1. Classification (NCBI taxonomy): domain Eukaryota; kingdom Metazoa; phylum Arthropoda; class Insecta; order Diptera; family Syrphidae; genus Eristalinus; species Eristalinus sepulchralis. The sequence continues at coordinate 28,234,939 of OX122885.1, read as the reverse complement.
CATTCCAAGAATTTCACTTCAGATGAATCCGATTTTCCCATTCAGGTCAGTGAGTGACATCAGTAGACAAAAGCCGTTAAGCACCCCTAACCCGATTGCCACCTCAATCCCAACACAAATCGCATCTAAGACCTCAGCAGTAAATCACACGAGCAATTCGAAAAAAAAGAAACAAAAATAAAAAGTCTGCATTTCACTTTGTCCAACAACAAAGTCCCACTGCAATGACGACGGTGACAACGGCGGCAACAACTGTCGAACACTTGAGAGAGTGTTATTCAAAGCAATTTAGTCTCATTAGCAATTGGCTCGCAGCGCTTGTGTCAAGCCGCATCGGGTCAATAGTGTAACGTAGACGTCATTAAGCGGCCGCCATCGACCCCTCCCCTCTCCCCGTTAGTCATAATCACGCGGTACGAGGTTTAATTGGACCCAGACTGGGTGTAAGCTTCGAGCTGTGAAACGTTTTGTCGCCTCGTTGTGTCTCCTCTTTGCCCCTTTGCGCTAGATCGAGTCCATTCAAGTGAGTCATGCGCCTGGTTGGCGGTCTTTTGGCACAGGCACCAATCTCTTTTGCACGCTCGACGTGATCGACGTGAATGCGTGCCATTATGCGGGCGAGTGATGTAAGAGCCCGCCGCATAACTCGGCTAATGCGTAACTTTTGCTGAAAGTGTTCGTATCTATTTCAACAGCCCCCCCCCCCCCCCACCCCCTCCTCAAGTGCATTGGTATCGATTGTTGCAGGTGCTGTTGTTATTCGAGGGTGCGCTGGGATTGTCCTTAGCCTTCAAATGCACTGGAAGCCTCCCTCTTTCTTTAATGGACGAGCGACAGAATATGACAGAGATGAATAGTTGGCCGCAACCTCTGCTGTCAAGTGGAATCTTGTGCTGGGGGGGTAGATAAGCAAAGCCACAATTCCTTGCATTGTGTATCCTTTTATGCAAATGAATAGAAAGTACAGGCACCAATAATGCCTTCCGGCATATCTTCCCCCACCCTAGCCGTGCCAAAAGGTGGATCACACACCATCACACCGTCACACCAGAACACCACTCATTCGCTCCGCCGCCCGAGTGGCCCGCAGGTTAGTCAAACGAATGCGGCACTCAGTGCACTGTGTCGCCGTCGGTCGTCTCCTTCGCCTTGCAGAGAGAGAAACAGCTATTTGACGTGTAATTAGAATAATGAAGCGCACGTCCTGTGAAATAGTTGGCGAAGGACTTAACACTACCGGAGGCAATGCCTCAGTGTCGCATGATAATGATGGCGACGATGACAGGGTGGTGGGTGGGGAGTTTGTTGTGTGCTCTTCAGAAACTCTTTAAAAGTTCTTGCCACCACCGCAGTTGGGGAGGAGCAGGTGCTTTCCACTTTCAACTCTATGTCTGCGTGCAGGGATGTGTGCACAAGTTTTAATTAAAGACTGAGGGTAGCCTCCAATGGGTTCACATCTAGTGGGAGCAGAGAACATCTGGTCATCACATCGATCGAAGGGACTATGCTTGTGACGACCATGAATGATTGATGTGCGTGTGTGTGTGTGTGTGCTCGTCAGCGCTAGGGTCGATGAATTCTAAGAAGCGTTGTTCTCACGTTCTCTGAAGAGTTCTTTTCTCTTCAGGTTGCTTTTGCTACAGTGAGCACTTACTGCACGCCCCAGGAGTGGGTTCAGTGCTTCGTTGAGGGCACATTCTTTTGAATTGGACGACTGATGCGATGGAAAGTGAATTGAGAAGTTCTATTCGGGATGGTTTTCTTGTCATTTACATGTCGGTTGGGCTTGTCCTTGGGAAGAGTCAAAACAATTTGATTTGGAAGTACCCCTCAGGTGATTGCTTGTTTGTTTGATTGTCATGCAAATTTTTGAAGGAGTAAGCACGCGTGAAACCGGTAAAGGAAACGTCCGTTTTGACAGCTGTGTGACAAGCATGAAGTCTGACTGCTCTCTGATGATGTCCTTGAGAGCAGAAAGTGATCGGGTTCCAACACAGAAACTCATGTCACCGTGTGATCGAAAAAAAAAAACAAAAAGGTCTTCACATTTCCCCCCAATAAAATTTCCACTTCCGACCACTGACAACGACTGAAGAACCTGAGACTTGGGAGCCACCCAGACGCGGGTTCACAGCCGCATGCAGTCCCAAACATCATGTGCCCGCATGTTTATTTTCGGGATGCATGCAAACCACCTCGCACGTCGCTCGTGCTAAAAATGCAGTTCGCCACCACCCAGCTATTTCATAGTCAAGTTTAGGTCAATCCCCCAGCCAAATGTACGCTGAATGGCATCCCAATTCGATTGGCAGAGCACGAAGCATGTTCTTGTCGGTCGCCCCTTCTCTTGACCGAGAAACCCGCGAGCGGAATGAAATGCCTGACGACTTGGCGCATTTTGTTCTTGGCCTGCCACAAAAATACACACCACCCTGTAGCGGTAGAGGACTTGTGAACGAATTTGCGGGTGATTTTGTGAATGAATGTCGTTGGGAGATGCGATCGCTCGGAATTCCGTTGAAAATTACATCAAACCAGTGACGGTGACCGCTTCAAAAGCACAAAAGCACAGCCACCAGCATCAGAAAGTATCTCATTCCACCGTTCAGTGATCACGAACGATGATTCAATTAAATGCATTTCGGGGCACTGCCGCTCATCGACTCCAGGATTCTTTTCTTTGCTCCCTCGAAAGATAAGGTCACCACAATGGGTGTTCATGTGAAATTTGCGGCCAATTCGCAGAAGAATTTCAGGAACATTGATTTTTCTTTTCATTTAATTCACTCGGCTGCGTCTGAGCAGGGGGGGGGGGAACCTTCGCCGACTCTCGTCCGGAAATCACGAAAACAAAACACTAACGACGGCAAACGAAGATGAAATCGATGAAACGGAATGATGCGAATGATCAAAGTGAAACTAAATATCTTTCGGATGAATTTTGTCGTATCCCACCCACCTGGGCGCACGCTCCTGGTGGGTGGATAAGCAATGAAGAAGTCGACAACATTCGGTGACTTTTGTGAGGACGTTCTAAGGGATGACCAACCCCTGTCTGGTGTCTGCTCGGTGTGGGTGGTGGGGTTGTGTTATAAATATTCGGGAGAAGCCGGCGGGGAGGAAATCGAATTTGCACCACGACGACAACACGGATGATGACAGAATATGAACAAAATTCTCCATAGAATCTGCTTTGGTGGATATTTTTAGATGGGACTCTCTCCATGCCTGACAGTGTGTGACATATGGGGGGAAGATGAATTTGTCTTGCAGAGGAGGATGGATATTGTACCTATTACAAGCTAACAGATGGCTCTTCCTCTTGGCATTCCGAGAGTCGATTCAGAAAAAGCCAGCGGGTGGAGAGGGTAAGAGAAATATTCTAACTCACTTATTAGAGAGCGTTGGGATATTTATCTTCAATTTTTCGAAATCTGTTTCAGCTAAGGTGGGCTCCAGAGGGAATTGCTTCTCTGGGGGGCTCCTTTTGTTGTGCGTTGCTTTGTTTGTTCTTGAGAAGGCACAGAGTTGTGCTTTTCTCTTCTGTGACGTGGGAGATTTTTGACAAATCTACAGTGGTTCTTGGTTGGTGGCTTCAATTCGGTATGGACCTGGGCATGGAGGATGGGCGCCCTCAGTTTCTTACACCCAATTGGTTGCGGTTTCTTTTCAGCTTGCCACTCAATCGAAGGCAAAGTCTTCCTATTCCCCATTGGTTCTTGGGGTCAGACTCGTAGAATCTCTGAATTGGGTTGTTAGCGCCTACACGCTCTACATGAGCTAGCCGCCGGAGTCAAGACATTCACATTTTTTTGACTAGGTCGATGCGAATATACAATTCGTACCCTTCGCTGCTCAATCTTCCCCCTTAAACTCCTTCGCAACGGAGGCAGAATATAAGAAGAAAGGATCTCCGCATCTGCTTCTGATATTGCCCATGTTTCTGCGCCATAATTCAGGACTTTGGCTGTGGAGGCTTGGTTCTTCTTTTTCAATTGCCGTCCACTGTCCACTGACAGAGCAATTGGCAAGAGTTATCTTTCGCCTAGTCTCTGCGTCATTTCTGGAGCTTACTACGGAGCGTATGGCGTGCTTGTCTGTAGTGACGTTTTGTCCCAGACTTCGTGTTGACTAGCCTGTTTTGTAGACGGCTATACTTCGTCATCCCCTTATTCACCGCAAGATCCACAAATGCCTCACTAACAGTCTGAGATACACACAATCTTTTTGAGGATCGCAGGAAGGAGCATCGTCTCACCGAAAACTTTTTCTGAAATCATAAGTCTCAGTAAGATCCTTTCCAATATTAACGGAGCAGCGGACGTTTTACACTGTTATCCTGTAAAGGAAGACGAGTTTTGAAAGGATGACAAAATTAGATAATGTGCTATACAGCGCGTCTTTAAAAATACTGCGAAACACAGCCTAAACATCGAGGTACAGATGGTTAGTATTCATATCCATCTCCTTGGCCTTTTCGAAAATCTGCCGCCTTTTCGCTCACTGGTAGACGTTGTTGGCCAGAACTCGCACTGATATTGATCAATGACACTGTTGACGTACGACTAGGCCTTAAGATGACTGTGCACAAAATAGCAGAGAAATTGCCGCAATTGGGAGGGTCCTCTTCCTTCAGGAAGAGTGTTGAGTTTTCGTGAATTCAGATGAGTTGGTTAATGAACCGAATCACCTCATCTCGGCCTGTTTTTGTAATTTTCGAATCCAATTGCCTTTCTGTACTTAAACCGTGAGTGTTCTTTCCGAGGCTTCATTGAAATGCGTGATATGCGCAATTCTTGTCAATCATGGGATGGATCTTCCATTCTGATGGCGGAATTTTGTTCGACATTCCCTGTTTCATTCGACATAAGGAGCAAGGTCCTGAGAACTGAATATAAGTTAGCTATCACATTTCCATCGCGATCCCTGCAGGCTCTGTTTCGATTTTTTACGAATCTGATTTGTTTTTCTCACCTATTCACTCTCTGTGAACGAATTGGCTTCCTGTCAATAACGGGCCTATTTTTCCTGAGTCCTAATTGGCGTCACTTCATGCGTGTGTCATGCAACAATAATTGTGGCTATAGCATCCTCGAAGACGAAGATTCTTATTTTTTCGAGAAACCCTTATCATAACACTCCATCGGAGATTATGTTCAACAGAAGTGGACAAAATACTGATCCTTGTGGAACCTTATCGGAGAAGTTGTAGTACGCTACCCCTTCACCCGTGTCACACCATACTTTTCTGCCTGGAGATTATCCTTAACAGGTTGTAAAGTGTTTCCATCCTTGAGAGCGTTCTCCTCATTAGGGATCAGTCGACGTAGTGTCTTTAGCATCCAGTGTAACCACTGCGCGTTCTTTCTGGTGCTCCACTTTCAAGAATGCACTGCAATGGCTGCAGACGCGATGTCCACTTCTGATTTAATTTTGTCTACCTAGGGGCAAGACTTTCGAAATCCGAACTGGTGGCTTGAAAGGTTCCCCCTGCTACTGTCAGCAATCGGTCCCATATGATGCGTTCCAGTATTTTCCCCATTGTGTCTTGAAGACATATTTGTTGGTAAAACGATGGCTCTGCAATTTTCAGTGTTTTGAAAACACTCCTTCGTCTATATCTAGAGTGTCATGCAGCGTTGCAATGCACATTTCACGTTTCAATCAAGCCGGGCCCAAACGCCTTCTTGTCTCCTACTCTGTCTCGAGCTGTTTGCAGTTCTTTCAGTGCGACAGCCGGGATACATTCCCTCTCTGTTGACCGACCGATGGTGACCATGTTCTGTGAACTTTTTGGGAAATGATACACAATGATTTTCAACATTTTTTAACTTCTGCTGCTTGTCTGGAGCTGCTTCAGTTCGTTCGTAACCATCCTGTAGGCCGATCCATATTGGATGATATTCACTTCAACATTCTTGTTTTCCTCCCTTTCAGTGCTTTCGTAAACTTACGCCTTGCCTGTTTAAAGGTCTTTAGATCTGTCTGTTGTTGGCCTTCCTCTAGGCTTCAGACTACTGTGTAAACACTTTGCCCTGAGTGTTCTGATGTCTTCTTTCCAGTAGTACGGGACACCTATTCCGGGATCTACGAGTGTTGTCAATCGGACCTTGTAAGCGAAGAATCCTAGATCTTGCAGATTTTGTGCAGAGTTCTTCTCAGGCTAAATTGTGAAATGTTGGGATCGATGGCGAGTTGATTTTCGTGAATTGAGTCTCGAACTCCTGGCCACAGCACCAACTTTCTCATCTGTACGACAATGATGACCACGAATGTTGTCCACTAGCATACGGGTCTCACAAACATTTTGCACAAACAAAGCAGTCGGTGCCACAAGATGCCCAACTTTGCAATTTGAATGAAGCTAGAGACCACAATGGACCAGGGCCTGGCAAAGACTTATGTTGTGCGTGCTATTGTTCCTTCATGGGTGTGCGACTGCGAATGGCAACACTTTAAGAAACTTTTCAAAGACAATATGTGCGCTCTGAGTTCTGTCAGCACCTCAAAAGTGGTGGTGCCGTGAATCAAATCCGAGACCTTAGACCACTGAGTCGTCACACTTGTCCACTACTCGGTGAGGGCCATAACATCCCTAGCGCCAACTCTAAAAAAGGCCACACATCACCAAAATTCGACGCTATATTGCCCCTAGCTTGGCCACACAGTGCGTGGTCGTTCTTGACCTTAAATCTGCTGGCGCGTGTAAAACGAGAACATTTTTGGAAAAAATTGTTTTCGACTTGTTTTGGTTATGAATAGCTGTCTCTTGTCTGTCCACAATGACAGACAGTCGACAACGGGCAGGGCCTCCAAAAATTGTTATCCCATCAAGAATATCCACAAAAGAATGTCGAAATTCCCGAAAGCCTTCAATCACACCTGCAAAGTGAGCAGCGAGTGTCAGAAAACCTCTCGCGTGTCACTGTAACTGGTTGTTGATTATGACCGAGCCGTAAACGAGAAGCAAACTACTTAGCCATTTATGTCAGTCGCAAAGTTATGACCTGTCAAGTGCCCAACAAACACACACGCTCTTCAAATGCTTGATATGATTTATATCACCCGCACATCCAGCCCCCACCTCCCTGAGGAGTACCCGAATATCAGTTACTGCCTGTTTCACGTCATAAAGTGTTTACCGCGACTGTGAGCAAGTAGCTCGTGACAACATGCCTGACTTATGTTAATTAACGCCGCACTTGTATGTGCGGCGCAAACACAAAAAAAAAACGTAAAAGCAATGCTCAAGCCCCAAGATAAGATAAGCGGCCGATTGGCGACAGTGTAAATGCGCAACAAATACCAGCACGCAACACCGCAGCGGGCTCCCTTCGAATCCGCAAACAAACTCCACTCCACGTCGCATCTCATTCGCGTCCGATTGACAAGCAAACAAATAACATTCAGGCGGTGAAGCGTCTCGCGCCCACACATTTATTTGTTTTCCAGCGTCCCACATCAAGTTCAAATTCCGACTCGCTGGAGTCGGAACGAGTTGTTCCACACAATCAATTTAAAGCAATCCCTCCCTCGATCCGTGTTTCCTCGCACCTCGCACCACGGCCGACAACCGACATTCCACCGACATGGCGCTCCCACTTCCGAATTCTCTCGCTCTCGGATAGGAATTCGTCTCTTTGTCGCTTGAGGTACACAAAAACCGAATTGTTCGTCGAGGCATTTAACCAAAAACAACAATCAAAACAAAAGAGGTATTTTGCGCGCAAAAAACAGGTTTCCTCCCCCCGCTGTGTAGTTTTCGTCAAGATATGAGACGAAAGATACACACGGGCTGAATTTTTCATCAGAAAACCAGTTTTCCACGGTATGTGCACACACCTACAAGCGAATAAGCGATCGGGAGGCGAGCAGCGAGCACACAATAGCCCTGGATCCGTGGACCATCAAAAGAAATTCTCTCCGCGTTCGTCAGAAATAATGCCTACGCCTATAATTTTCCCACAATTTGCACTCACGCACACACAGGCAGCGCACACACGTGGGCAGGTGTAAGTGGATTGGTGTGTTGTGTGAGAGAAGCAGCACCTGAGAGAGAATGTGTTGTCAGTGTTTTCGCTGAATTTTTGTCGGTTTGTGGAACGTATTTGAAATACGTTCCACGTGTATCTATGCCCTTGTCTCGGTTGAATTTATTTATTTTTTCGACTGATAACTGTTGTTTTGTTTGAAATCTCTCGGATTCCAGTTTGAAGATTGCAAAAAAAAAAAAAAAACAACAATGTTTCACTCGTTTGGGCGACTTTTGTTTGGTCTACGGAGGTGGTCGTGGTAAGAAGATACTTCATCTGCAGCACGCGTTCTCGTCGGAAACCTGTTGAGATTCTCTGAACACCCGAGGGGAGCGAATGCGGAGGGACGAGCGAGTGTGTTTTTGTTTGCGTCGTCAACGTAGAGATGCAGATATTTACTGTTCTAAAGATAGAATTGAATTTTCGTTTTTTTCTACCTCATCACGTTGAGTGAATTTTAAATTGATCGTCATCTCATGTACATTGTGAATTCCAGTGTGCATGTGTGCGTCGGTTTCGTGGAAGGTTGGGCTGGGTACATGGCGGTGTTTGCCAAGTTGGGATTCCACGAGAGATGCTAATAAGCAGAAACAATAACATATCAGCGTGTAATGAAGAGTTATTTTGCAACGCAAATGTGATACTTGATTGGCTCCCCCTGCGGGAGGGGGCTGAATGCATGGCACGTGCGGTACTCTATCATCCGCGGGAAGTGACAGAAGTGATTTATATTTGATCACTCGATCTTGTTTGTTGTCGACCAAAGTTGACAAATGTGAGTGAAACCTGTTCGAAGTGGATTGGAACTTCATTCCATGGTGCTTACACGTAAATTGGGAGTTACTGCGTGGTTTGTATGTAGGTTAGAAGGTTCCTTGTCTTGTCGATGCCCTACTAGGCTTGAATAAGCAAGTAACACGTTCGCTTTGAAAATGCTCGACTTCTGCGTCTTTGCGTCTTTTGGGACCTTGGACATTTTGTGACTTTGGACCTTTTGTGATTCAAGCCGTTTTGTGACTTTTAACCTTTTGTGATTTGCTTCATGTGCACAGGCATGGGCCTGTTGGCCTACCAGCCTGTGGATTGTGCGTGAGGATAACTCCCTCACCACGCTAAAAACTGAAGTTCAGAGATGGCAACATGCCTCGGATGTGGACGGATCTAATGTTGACGACCCCAGCAAAGGACTAAAGGACAACGATTTTGGTTTCGCACGTGGAATGTGAGGTCCCTTAACAGCCGAACAATTTGCGGAGGACAATCGGCATCAAAGCTAAATTCGGGAACATCAGCCTGATTTGCACTCAGACCCCGACAAAAGAGAAGGATGACAACAACAGGATGAATTCGATGAACTCCTAGAAAGAACATACGATCGATGCCCCAACTATGACAACAAGATCGTTCCAGGAGATTTCAACGCTCAGCTGGGAAAGAAGAAAATCTTTGCTGGCGTTATCGGGAAACACAGCCTGCACGACGTCACCTCCGGAAACGGACTCTGGCTGTTGGACTTCGCCGCGGAGCGGAACCTCGCTGTGAGTAGTACTCGGTGCCCACATCTCAACATCCATAAAGGAACCTGTCGATCCCCTGATCAATCAATCGTCAATCAGACTGATAACGTTGCGATCGACGTCAGACACTCCTCTAATATTCTCGATGTCCGAACTTTCCGAGGCGCCAACATCGACTCGGATCATCACCTTGTTGTAGCCAAGGTAAGAACCCGGATATCGAGAGAGCAAAACGGTTTGACGTCGGAAAGCTACAATAGCAACAGATCGCTGAGATCTTTGCCGACCGAAACTCCCTGAAAGTCTCCCCAAGTTCGACGCTGCCTGCACTGAAGATAGCAAAAGAATGGAAACGTTGTCAAGAAGCTATCATATTAGCTGCCGCTGATGAGCTGGGTTTCACGTCACCACCCAGAAGGAACCCATGGTTTGACGACGAGTGCAGGCAGGCACATGCAGCTAAACAGGAGGCCTACCAGGCAACCTGAAAATGCTTGCAGTTTCGAGAAGCAGACAAAGATATAAGATCGCTGCGTCTTAGCGTGTATCTAGTCCTGACAAGAGGTCACAACCGTCACAAAGGTGTTCTGAAGCATCTGTGAATTCTTTTCAGATGTTTCCTATTGCCATTTTTGTAATAAAAATGGCAATAGGAAAATGTTCATATCTAAAGTTCAGAGACAACTAGGGCCACTCCCATTCCATCTAAACTGGCATATGCTACTCTAAGACATCCACCACCTTATTCAGACCCCATTATGCACACAGTGAATGTCATGTGCCGGCTAAGAGATGTGAGAATGTGAGAAAAGAAAAAAACCTGCATCTGCCGAACAATGCCCCAACAATGAAATCCTAACGACGGCACATGGCTAAATTGTGTTGGCATTGTCACAAAATTGACTTAAACGAGTCTGTTGCACTGATTACCCGCAGCTGACGACGTGGCGGGAACAAATGTATTTTCCCCTCCATTCGCCCAACCGCGACACGCCGGTGGGAAACAATAACGTGCACCGTTCGCGGCACTCACTGGAAGATGCACATCTTGTGCGAGTTTCTCACGACGAAACTAGACCGATTCGAATTTGTGTCTGTATCTACGGCAAGTCGCTTGTCATTTGCCAGCGGCCTTGAACATGATCTGTCGCCTGGCGTCGATGACAACCGCAAGCGGATGCTGAGCTGATTTCAAATCAAATTCATCGCAGCCAAGCCGTCGCTAAATAGCGGATTTCCTCGAAGACTCGACTGTGACCCAGATTCGCGCCGACATTGGTTGCGGGTTGATCAAGGCGTCACATGAGCGCACAAACAATGCCTAACACCGCGAGACCGTGTCGTTCGCATCGATTGCAGTTTGTTTCACCGCACAGATACGGGATATTTGTGAACGTACGTAGATAGATGTTTTTCTTTTTCTTCCCCTTGTGCTGCTCCACACACGGGGTGGATCTCATTGACTTGGGTCGATTGGCGGGGACTACGGTGCGCACTGCGTCGGGGAAGGCGGTCGTGTGTGCATTTGGAAAGTGAAGAGGCGGATAAGCCTCCCTGCCAAGGCCAATGGGGTGAGCGCTCGTTAGGAGGACGTCGAGGCGTCTTGAGGAGCTATTTGCATAATTGACGATGATAACTGCCGAGTGGTTGTAATGAGTTTGCACAGCGCCCGCATAAGTGACTCCGAAGGGGGTACGAGTATCCACTTTGTGAACAAAATTCCCCATGCAGGGGAACAGCGGGGGGTTAATAATGTTTGATTTTCTAATTTGTACTGCAAAGGTTGATGGGCTGAGATAATTATGCAGAATGTTTGCACTAACTCTTTAGGTTGTGAACTTTGGTTGTGAACTTAGGGCAGGGAGTTGTCTTGCTTAGTGAGAAAGGTTAGTTGAAATGTTTGTTTGATGAGCCAAAAAGGTGCAATTATTCATTTGTGTGCCCAGTCAACGCTCGCTCCTGAAGAGTGGAGAAAGCCATTTTTTTCCCTAGAGGTGTTCTCTCTGAACGACGTCTATCAGACTACCGACACATATGAATAAATCCCCAGTGTGCAGCTGTTCGGTGGCGTATCACGACATCATGGACATGTCATCAATCAACCCGCCAATAAAGCGCCCCCCCACCAGGTCCCATTGGCAAACTCAAAGTCAATCCCATCAGTTTGACGAATCGAATCTCATCTAAAATCAATCCAGAAAGTTGACTGCGACCCAGGATTCAGTCCATCATTGCACACAGTGGTCGTCAATTTGTTTACGCTATCCTGTGGTATCTCAACCATCAAAGGGACATGACACTTGTGCGGTCATTTATCAAAATCCACAGCATACGGGAATTAATTTTGGTGCTCAAAAATCAAGGAGTGCTCGGGTCCCTTTCGTGGGTTCAACAAACCCGAATTGTGACCACACCCACGTGAAGGCAGACAGAAGCAAAGCCGGGTCAGTGCGGGAAATGGAGGAGAGTTGAGGAAGAAAAAAAAAAAAAAAAAACGGAATGATTTCCAACCGTCCGCAAGGATAATGAAACTTGTGTTGCTTGTGCAGCTTTGGCGACGAAATCTGACAGAGAACAAGAAAATCCTTTCAACGAAATGAAGGATACAAATTGTGGAAAATCATTTAAAGGATTAGTCGTGCAACGTGGGAGTGGGGGAGCAGCAACCGAACACGGAGACTCGAATGTGTCCGTGAAGTATGTCGAAATGGAGACGAAAGCCGAAATGGGGGTTCATTCACCGGAAAAAGGGATTTCGGTGCTCGGTGGTGGAGAAAATATGAATATTGTCTGGCGTGTGGGGGGTGTGGCAGGATGAGGATATTGAATTACAAGTGAGTGGTGGTAGTCTTTGGCATGCACATCATGGAGTGGCTGTGAAAGTGGAGGAAGGGGTATTTTTTGTTTTGCCGTTCAAGTAGGATCAAGTGGCTGGACTCTGATTGAGTGATTATCTTGAATTTACGAGAAGTGAAAATTTTGTAGGGGGATAACTTTTCGCTTCCGATGTTTTCGGAAAGAGATATTTGCTTGCGATTTATGGTTTATTGCAAATCTCAAGTTCCTTAGTGCAATTTTGAGATGGATTAAAGATTTATACCTCGGGCAGGAAGCCAAGGATTGGCCTCTTTATCTTCCTTACAAGCGTCATAGTACGAAATTTTTGGGTGCAACCCATAACCATGTTTCAGACATAAGGGTGTGGATGCATTTTTTGTGATGAAGTACCTTCAGAAATGAGAATGAAAAAAACCTGGAAAAAATATTTAGAAGTTCGAAAATCAAAAAACTCTTAAAATAAAAAAAAAACAAAAACAGAAAATCTGAAATTTGTAAACCCTAAATTCAGAAATTTTATAAACCAGGAAATCAAAAATCGTAAAAGAGGTTTTTTTCAAAATCGCATAAAAGTCTGTTGTGTCAAAATTTTGAAAATCAGAAATTGTATAGATCAACTTTTGGATAATCTGAAATCCATGTCCATAGCAACCAAAACTTATAAAATCAAAAAGTCAAACAAATTCCAAATTTTAAAATATTTCAGATCCAAAAGTTCAAAATTGAAAACCAAAATTAAAATTTCACGTGGAGACTGTTCAAAATCTAAAAATTAAAAAAAAACATATTTTTTTCAATTTTAAAACCCCGAAAGGATGTAAACAGGAAATGCTAAATTTGTAAACTCAAACTTAACTCAAACTTAAGTCCATAACTGATTTTCTGTTTAACAGAAATGCCAAAGGCCAAAAAATGCCAAAATACTAAGTTGTCAAATATCTCCCTTCCGCTTTTTTGCTCTTCATTCAATGCTTCATAAAAAGTGTTACAGTGATCGGATTTAGTTCAAGTATGAGCCGATAATCTGTTTCCATCTAGACGACAACTTCTTAATACCCCCCTCGTAGAATCCTTATTTGCGAAGAACTCGGACAGTCACTTTTCACAAGCCTCTTTTGAGTTCAACTTCACACCACCAAGGGCGTTCGCCATGGACAGGAACAGGTGGTAATTACTTGGCGCTATGTCTGGGTTATATGGTGGATTCGATAAAACCTCCCATCCGAGCTCCCGTAGCTTCTGACGAGTCATCAACGAAGTGTGTGGTCTGGCGCTGTCCTGGTGGATCACTACACCCTTCCTGTTGGCCAATTCTGGACGCTTCTGGTCGATCGCCTGCTTCAAGCGGTCCCGTTATTCGCAGTAGATGGTAGAATTAAGCGCCTGGTCATATGGATGATTCCCTTCCAATCCCACCAAACACACAGCAGAAACTTCCTGGCCGTCAATCTCGGCTTAGCCACTGTTTGGGACGATTCACCGGCCTTTAACCACGACCGTTTTCGCTTGATATTGTCGTATGTGATCCATTTTTCGTCGTCAGTTACCATCCGCTTCAGAAATGGGTCGAGGCGTTGATTCGGTCCAGAATTTTTTTTGCGTCAAATCATGCGGCACCCAAGCATCAAGCTTTTTTTTTTGTATCCAGCCTTCTACAGATGGTTTGGTGACTAACTCCCATCTCCTGGGCGATGTCACCAGATGCCACATGTCGGTCTAACTCGATGATTTCCATGATCCGATCGGTATTCGTAATCATAGGTCTTCCGCCGGCTGGCTTACCCATGGTGTAATTTTCAACGGCTCTGAATCGGCGAAACCATTCCTCCGCGATTCGAAGTGATAGAGTTCCATCCCCCAAAACACCATTAATTTCACGGAAAGTTTCTCTAGCGGATTTGCCTTAAACGAAGGAAAACTTTAAAATAGCGCGAATTTCGGCGTTAGTGAACTCCATGTTTACACGTCTATAAATGCACAGCGTCGCTTTGTAGGTTATGTCAAGACCTTTTAAATGATGTATAGTAAAAAATAAAAATATATAAAATATAAAAATTAAATATCGAAATCGAAAATTTAAGAAATCAAAACCGAAAGAAGGCAAATGACATCAAAATCTCGAAAACCAAAAATTATTAATAAATTTCGAAAATCAATAAGTTCAAATTCCAAAACCCCGATAAGTGTGAAAAACGTTAAAATCCTTAATTGGATAATAAATAATAATTCATAAATAAAAACTCCGAAAATCTAAACTCTAAAATCACTCTTAGAAACTCGAAATTTCGAGGCCTAAAGTCTCTATAACCCAAAATTTTCAAACGAAATGCCGAAGACCAAAAATTACAAATACATACATATACCCACATTTTCAAAATTCAAAAAAATCAAAACGTCCAAAATTTCAGAAACCAAACCCCAAAATAAAAAATCCTAAAAAAGATAGTTAAGTCAAAATTGTTGAAAAAAAAAAATAAATAACCGTAATTCCAAAATCTTTAAATTGGAGAAAGCTCGAAAAAATTCAAACGCAATAATCAACAATTTTAAATTCTGTTCACTAAAATCCAGAAAAAATAAACAAAATCTCAAAAGTTCCAAAATCATAAATATTCCATAATCCCGTGGTTGAGGCCAATAAAAGAGCTGTGTCCAGGAAATTGCCAAATTTTCTTTATTTTCACATTCGTGGTTCAAAAATGTTTGACTTTTGACTTTTGTGCCCTTGTTCGATTCCGAGTTATGTCTGATGGTTAATTTTCATTTCAACACTGTCATCTGTCACTAACATAAAGCAACCTCTTCTCTCCGCAATATGAGCGAATTGATGAGTTACAGAGAGTAAATCTTTATCCCTTTCATCAACGTCCCTTATCTGGCTCTCAAGAAGCACTTTCGCAATTCGTTTCAGTTAACACTGCACATTGCCCATAAAAAGTTTTGAGTCCACTTCCTGTTTCATTCACTTTTCAAACATCTCATCCTGATAATGATGAAATTTCACTCTCAAAAACCAACTTTCATTCCCAGCCCCTAAACAAAAGCGACGGAAGCAAGCGGGACACAACTGTGATACAATCTCTGCCATATGCACGCCTCCCTCTCCTTTGCGATCCCAAATCTCACGCCCCACATTTCATTCGTAAATATTTACGTCCTCTCTCGAAACCGAAACCGTCAGCCAAACATAACCCATCGACACATTTAGCATAAACAAACAACTCGAAGCGCCATCTTCACTCGCGGACCGGCCCCGATGCCAGCTCGCAGATTAGCGCATGGCGCGCACTTGTTTCAGGACAAGGATCCATTTGCATTCCCATTTGCTTGCACATCATCGCATCCCGCAGTCCTCCAGTCGGGAGCGTCAACTGTGACCAACTGGTTCATTGGACTCCGTCGCAAGGCTGAGTCAATATCACACACACACGGTCTCTGCTGCTTACTCAAGCGCCACCATCAAGAGAATACCGGGACATTAGCATCGTCGAGAAGAGTGCATGCGAGCGAAGCGAGCCTTCTTCCTCTAATAATTTATAATTTACCCCAGGCGGTGGCAAAAATATAAACACAAAAGGATGTGCTCGACGTAAGCACGTAGTTGGCTGCCTCCAACACCGTTGTCGCTGACGACGCGGACGGCGCGCGGCAAATGGGAACCCATTAGCTAGACGGGAACTGGAACACATTGAGGTGAGATTCAAAGCATCCACTGTGAGTGGGTGAAAAGGACTGCCCGACAACAACGAAAAAATGCAACCTGAAGGAGGTTGGCAACCTCAAATGCGAGTGCGGCAGGAACACAGGGTGCACCAGCAAACGACGTGCACTTTGGTTTTTGTTGAGTCATTAAATTTGATGGGTTCGCTTACTGCAGGATTATGAGCCAACCTTTTGTGGAGATGGATTACCGAGGCTGGAGAAATTGCATTGATGGTATCCATCGACCCGCCAAACTAACAAAGGATGTAAGGCGATAGGCAAGGATGGCGATGAGGGGGGCAACAAAAACGATTAGGACATTTATTTTTGAAGTGAATTTGTGGACGACGACGTCGTAGATAGGATCCGCCATCGGGAGCGGGTCAGAAGAAGCACATCCAACTAAGGACATCGCCTCCATCAACGATTGTGCGAGTTAGTGATGCGGAATTTTATTGGGAAATTCAATCAGAATTTCTTTATCGTCCTCTCTTCTGACAAGTCTGACACAAAATCGGTGGGAGGGAAACAGGATTCTGTCTGTTGGTTGGGTGCAAGCGATGACTCATTACATTGCATTGAGCTTTGGCAACAGCTGATTTGACAGAGACCAACCAGTCAGGTATTCGTGGCCAATTGATGTCTAAACGGTGGGGAAGGTTCACGATCGAAAAAGCCTCTCCGTTGATGAAACAGAGGCTTGGCCTTGATCAGAAAACGATTGAGGAGGAAAGCTCTCCATCGGGGAACCAAGATGTCCTAATAAAACGGCATTATTAGCGAAGTCCTTCTGTATGTTGCAGGAGCGTGGGCACTTAATGAAGTATTCGAGGAGATTCTTGAGACGAGAGTAGTTCTATATGCAATGACGGGGTTTCAGGGAGGCGGCAGAATCTTTCAAACTAGTCAAGCGAGATAGAATCCTTCGTTTCAGTTGGCAAGATCCCAATGGAACTAATAGACAACAATGAATAGAAGTTCTCTTTGACTCCAACCCAGATGGAAAACTCAGGAAAGAAAAATCAGTCAGTCAACCATAAAGGACCTAAATCAGCTGAAGATGCGCAGTTGGAGAGAAACTGCCACTAGATCGTGATGAAGAGGCAGGTAAGGCCACGACAATTTTGTCGATATGTTGCTTTATCGACATGCTCAACATTTTGAGGTCTTAGCCATTTCGGGATTTTAACAAATTTTGTATCTCACGTCCAACCAAAATTCTTACTCGTTTTCGATTGTTTGTCATAAGTAAGCCGACGAGTCTTAGACTTTTAGTTTGTTTGCCTGTAAGTGGACTCTCGTATGAAAATATTGAATGAAGTCAGTTTATACGTTCTTTTTTGGTATTTGTGGAAAATATGTCTCCAATCCTTAAAAATCTACCCAACTTTCAAGATTCTAGTTGCTTTCAGTTTCTTTCGCCACATCTTTCTTTAAAACTCAAATCAATCATTGAAATTGACGGGAAAGGCTTTTGTTCTCTCGCCTCCCTTCCACCCAACTTCGGCTGCAGGCAGACGTTGTGAGAACCAAACTTCAAACTCCCAGTCAAATTGGAGAACTTCCAGCGATTTCTTGAAGGAGAAACTCCGCCGGTCTCTACCAGTCAATCAAAATGAATCCATTCACCGGCAATTGCATTCGAAGCACTCGGTCCGTAAAGATTCAATCGACAACATTGTTCGTAAATTGAGGCGAGAATTTATGAGAGAGCCACCCCGCTGCAAAGACCCAGAGAACGGTACCGTGCAATCCCTCCATCTTCTGCCTGCATTCAAGCAGTACAATAAGTCACTGGACAAGAGATACGACTCTTTGGGGGATTTTATCGTCGACCAGCAGTTGGACGTGTCGGTTCCAGAGAAATGGGGAGACGATGATGCGCCAGTCATTAATGGTCCGTAGCCAGACTTGACCAGGAGTGGCTCGGTAGCAGACCAAGTAACAAGACGGTGGCTAATAATTTGCATGCAAATCGAATGGAAGTTCGAATAAAATGTTATCTAATGGATTTAAGTGGATGGTGGTATGTGTGTGAGTGTGTGTGCTTCTCATGCAAGTTTTTAATTATTCTGACCAGCAGAGCGACACAACCGAGATGAATGGGGAAGTGCATAGGCAGCCAACAGCAGTGGCGACCGACGACCGGTGGCGGCGACATGACCAAGAACGATCTTAGTAGATCGCAGCACACTTCCTTATTGGTTTGTGCGATGGAGAGGAGGACGGGTGGTAGACAAAGGCAAACAATTGTTGCACAATGCACTGGGGAATGTGGGCAAGCGTACGAATGCGGTTTAAAGTTGATTATACATGAGTCAGTAGGAAAGACAGCTGGCCACATGTGGGCTAGGAAGTCGTAGTCATGCCGAAGGCGATGAGCATTTGTATGAACTCCGCTAAGTAAACTGATAAATACATGCCCGTTCTTGAAGAGAGTTTCAGTCGTTTCTAAAGTGACTTGGTATTACATTGGGTTTGTTCTGGAATGAAGTTTACAACGGCACGGGTGTGGTCGAGTGCATTCCATGCGAAAGTTTAGGTCCGTTAAAAAGTTCTGGATTCCATTCCTCAAGAGAAAGTTGAGTGGAAGTGAGGAATATCGAACGTTCGGCTTTCCTCTAATCAAAGAAAATGGATTCCCTGACAACAAAAATGGAAATTTGAAAGAGGGTCACGGATATAGGGTCCTCTGGCCGGTGCTAATCGTCAGCTGTTGAGTCTGAGGGAAGCAAATATTCTAGAAGGGGCTCTAATAGGGCTTTGTGCCATTTTCTGTCAACGAACTTCAAAATCAAAACAAAAGAATGAAATCTCTCTATATCATTTGGGGGTAGCGTGCCCCTCATTTAAGGTTCAATCTGTCCCCTAGCCCCTTTGTGAATTTTGGTCGATTTTGTTTGTCTCCTTTTCCCTTAAATTTGGGCATTTTGAAATTTTCGCATTTTGAAGTTTTGGAGTTTTGGGATTTTTGGATTTTCAGAATTTTTGGGAGATCGAAAATTTAAATTTTCGGGCATGTCGTCTGTTTTCGGGCACCCCGGAACTTAAACATTTCGGAATTCTGAATTTTTTAAGCATTGTGTCCTAATGGTTTTAACCCTTGGACCTCATGGGTTACTGCAGAATTCTTAGGAGTTCAGAATTTTTACTCTTCGGGATTTCGGACATTTTGGAGTTTTGACTTTTGGAAATTAAAAATTCTAGGTGTTATTGATTCTAAAGAATACGGATTTTCGAGATTTTGGGGACATAAAACTGTTCGGGAGTTCAGAACATACACTTTTTGGAATTTCAGTCAACTCGGAATTCTGATTTCCGCAATTCTAGATTTTCAGAGTTTCGGGTCTTCGAGATTTTGGACTTTCGGGATTTTGTGTCCTTTTATGTCATTTCAGAAAATACACTTTTCGGCACCCTAAATTATTATATTATTACTTTGTGAAATATTGGGCATTTCGAGTTCTTGAATTTCGGACAGAGTACTTTCTCTCATGGTAAACTGCTGCTGAGATAAATTGTCCTTGAAAATTTTGACAAATACAGTAATCTCGAGCCTCATGTTCCAAAATGTAGCCTTGTGAGATTAAGCAATCATTCGATTTTGTTTTTGTTTCACTCTTGTTTTTTATACAAGAGTGATAAGAGGTTATGTGTTGGCGGTATAAGAAAGTGTTTAGAGTTTATGTGTTCGGCGACTGAAAGTTTTAACTTTCTTGTATTAGTCCGCAGGACAGCCTTAAAGTTGAGAAGTAAGACGGCGGTATGCTTGTCGTTGCTGATCTAAGATTCTCCACTCACTCAAACATTATCCATTTGCGCACATAGAAACCACGCCTATAGGCTAGCTTCAAAAGCATAAAGAAGAAGATAGGTAGATACAGAAAGCTTAATGCTCTACCAGGAACTGACAACTAAAGGGCGATTTTTAAAAAGCTGTTTAAAAAAAAAAACACATATAATTCAGAAAAATGCTTGAAATCTTTATTTGAATCGATAGTACGGTCCAAATAATTTAATGTTTGAAGATTATTTCATGCAAATGTTGACGTTGACTGCGCCTCAAATAGTCCATTCGCTTATTCAAATTTTGCCATACTCCTTCCAAAGTTTCGGCCGGTATCTCATGAATAAATGCTTCAATGTTGTCTTCCAATGTGTCAATTGACTTGGGCTTGTCTGTATAGACATGAGCTTAAACATAGCCCGACAAAATATAGTCAAAAGGCGTTAAATCGTACGATCTTGGCGGCCAATCGATCGGTCCCGAACGTGAAATAAAATGTTCACCGAACTCGCCTTTCAATAAGTCCTTTGTTGCACGTGTTGTGTGGCATGTGGCACCGTCATCTTGAAACCACATGTCAACAAGTCAAGCTCTTGGGCAAAAAAAAAAGTTCACAGTTACGTTACGATTCGCATCATCTTTGAATAGGCTTCTGGCTGATATTCACTCCAAAATCAACAATTCTGCTTATTTACGTACCCATTGAGCCAAAAATGACCGTCAAATGGAAGAAGCGCGCGAAGAACTTTCTTATGAGAGCACGCATTTTGATAATAAAATTCAATAATTTGCAAGCGTTTTTCGTTTTTAAGACAATTCATGGTTAAATTATAGACCAAACTGAAGATGTTTGAACAGAACTACTGTGTTCAGCTTTACTTTTACTTTAGTTCAGCTCTAACACGTGAACTATCAGAAGATGGATGTTCCTCCTTTATCCTATATATTTCTAGATCTGGCTGACAAACTGTAACTAAAACAGCCTTAAGACTGTTAGCCTCATAACAAGAGACAAAGTTGCACAAGAACTAGAAAATCCTTCCCAAAAGTAAATCTCACGCTGAAAGATCTGGGCGGCCCAGGAGGAATTTTTGTCAACTGAACAATCCGTTCTCAGGCTCTACGCTGTTCGATCCAACATTAAAGATGTTGGCCTTGAAATCTATGGAACATCACCTTTAAGCATTCCAGCCAAAGGTAATGACCATTTACAAAGAATTGCTAATGTCGTATCCTCGGAAGATATCTTCATCCTCACGTACAGTTAAGCAGCAATCAAAGCTCTGGAATCAGTCTCGCTAAACTTCAAAATTATGTTCCATTACCGCTTCCGATAGTTAAGTAACTCAATTTCTGCGAAATTCCTGGACAGCGGTTCACATTACTTTCGCTGAAGGTACGCAAACTTCCAGGCAGATCTTTGCGCCTTATTCAAGCTGGTCTACGTCAGCTGAGTTCTTGAGCACCATACACTCCAGCCGTATTTGAAAAGAAATCTGGTATCTCTTTGGTCAGAACGCCCCAAAGAGCTGCACTGAGAAGGCCGTCATTCAAAAGAACCGTCATAAGCCTGGTTTTGGGAGCAATAACCAGACACCTTCAGGCAAGGGAGCGCGAAGATGCTTTTTGAATGCGTAAGGAGCAGATCTGCTCTCTACATGTTTGGTGTTAGCAAACGAATACTCTGGCACCTACTTCTTTAACACGTTCGGCGCATTTTTTTGATGGACGCCGGGAAGAGCATGTTGATATCTACTTAGTTACCTCCCGCCACCATTCCTCCGTTGGTCTGGTAAACTTTTCAAATTACCTTTGATTGTTGGATGGTTGGGTTGGCAAAATAATGCTTCAGTGCCTGGCTATGTGCATCCCCAAGCCACCTTAACCCAACCTAACCAAACTAAGCAAATCAGGTAAAAGAAAGGAGCTACGCTGATTGAAGAGACTCATGCTTGTTGATAGTCAAACCTGACGTGTTTTAAAAGTTGACTGTCGCTGCTGTCCATCACATCACCCCAACCAATCCTCCAATTAGCAGCCAGAGCAAAACATTAAATCAACTGCGCGTTGAAAAAATAAAATCAGTCGTTCTGTGCAGTCCCGGAATGCGCGAAGGTCGCACCTCATTAGAAATGCAAACATACCTTCAATTTGTGCCCCAAAATTCAATTTTACGATCGGACGAACTCAATAAAAAGAACACACAACGGAGAAAATATTTAAAACGTCATTAGCACTCCTAATCGCCTCCGATTATGCATGACCGATAAAAGTGCTCCATGCCCGTGCTTGTGTCCACATCCAGAGAGGCACCTGGCACGTGCTGGAGGCCAATTTTCTTTATTGCCCCGGCCAAACACCGAATGACTTTCCTCTGCAGATCTCTTGTGTGCCCTTTGTGTTGGGCATTACCTTCCTTCCAACTCTGACAGCGGAGATTGGAAAATCACTCACAGAAAGCAAAAAAATCCATTAAACTGACGCACGAAATGATATGCGCGCCCAGACACAGCAAGGAGTGAGGAGTGAAAGGATTGAATGCGGGTCCGGTCGGCAAAAACCCTTTTTGTTTGATTGCGAAGTGCTGCCTGTTGGCGCCACTAACTTGGGGGGTCTCGTCGGGAATGTGCGGTAAATTGTATTTCAAGCAAAGTTTGGCGTTTTTGTGGGCCGCAGCGGTCGCTGATGCCGATGCTCGGCTCACAGTTCAATGCGCCGTGTAATTTTAGGCCCGTCAATGGGTCCTTGTTATGGCCATGACTGACACTGAATCCTGGGACACCTTGAAGATGTCCTCAATGACTTTGCTTTGTTGATAAAATTTATAAGGACTACTAATGAGGGATCGCAATGATGTGAAGTGGAGATGGTGATGATGGCTGATAGGCGAGCGGTATGTTAATGAGAACAAACAACCGTTGGCGGGTGACTTCTTCGAGACATAATTAAATTCAAAGTTGTCTAGATTTCGTGGGGAAGAGGGGGAGAAGTGACTGCTGTCGGGCGTCGACCTTTTCGCGAATCTTGTGTCAAACTGTGGCAATTAGATGCGGGAGAGGCGGTTGGTTTCGAAAGCAAATTCCATATTTGTTTAATGACTTAATTGGATTATGCAAACGTTAGACGGTGTGTAGTTTAATTTTGAAGTTGGCAAGGGCAGTCGCCTTTCATATGATATAAAGCAGGGGTGGCGAATGTTTTTAGAGGCATTGGTTTGCCATCCATGATAGAGGGGGTAGTAGAAAACATTTGTTTAAGGAATTCTTAGTCAATAGGAGTCCTTTTTAACGTCTTTTTTTGGATTTAGAAAAGAACTAAGCTTTTGTCTCATATAGACCCTTTGGTCTGTTGTACATTTGCTTTCTTCAAATCTGTCTTTTTGCTGTGTTCCATGTCTATAAGGTGGATTTGATGCTTCTTCAGACCGTTGACCATCTTTAGTTAACAAAGCAGACATCAATTTTTTAAAAAAGTGTCAAATTTATCCAACTCGGATCTTGCTTAATTCATATTTTCTAAACTACTGGTAGTAGTGTCGCTTGGACGCCTGTGAGCTCGAAGTTAAGAATCCGATTTACCTTAAATTTTGGTGTTTCCCTTTCAACCAAAGGTTCCATAATTGTGGTGCTCCGCCTCCTTTCAGCTGCACAAGCAGAAAAGCTTCTGTTCAAATAGGAGCAGTTTCCACATGGAAACTTTTTTTTTAAAATTACCAACAGTTACGTCGCAAGATACGAGCACTTTCTTCGCAGGCAAAAGCTTTATCCTACAGGTATCATTTACAGATATAAAGGAAAAGGGATCGTTTCGAACATAGCCCCTACCAGGCGTATACCACTCCCAGACGAGTAGCCTTTGCCCTTCATACAGCAAATCCAGTGCTTATGAGGAATAGGAGTCTGGGCCGAAGGACCAAAATGACTTCTTTAGAAGCAGCTTATAAGGTCAGTAATCAGCTACTGGTGCCCAGTTTGGTTCACTGTCAGCAAAACAGCGATTAAGAAAATCTACGTATTCAAAAGGAACATCTTTCGAATGTACTCTGGGCAATGTTAAGTGTCAGGATATTCTGGAGCATGCTCTAGAGGCCTGTCGTTGATACCTGCATGTGAGAGCAATTACGAAGTGAAGAGTTTTCAAAGCACCAACAACACAATTTGATGGCCGACAGAAAACTACAGAAATTTCCTGTCCATCAGGCGCCGATAAATTGAGCAGTGCGTAGCACACAGTGAACTTATATCAAATTTTTTTTTGTCAGACCGTGGACAACACATAAGGTGGTCTTACAAGAGGGCATTCAAACATTTTCATAGAAAAAAACGGGCCAGCGTCATCTACTTTGAACGACTTTAAGAGATAATGTGGAATTTTTTAAAAATGTTCAAGGACTGAGAACAAAAATACTCCTTAAGCAAAAATACAGACGGGTCGTATTATTGTAGAGGTCTTAAAAATCTTTGCGATTATAAAAAAAGTTGGTTAACATGGCTTTACTCTGGCCAACGACCTCCATTGACCGAAAAGTTCTTCCCCGCCTCATTTTCAAAGATCGAATGATGGCATAAGCGGCAGTTTTGTTTGTTTATTCAAATGCGCCTCATTGGAAAAGATGACTCTCCACCCATCCCATCCCTGGCCAAATGAAGCTGTTCTATGGACCCGATGATGTTCGTGAAATGAGTCTCACATCTCGACCGTAACACGCACATTCTTATCTGTACGACACTGAGGATCATAAGTGTTGTACAATAGCATACGAGCCTTTCGAACTTTTTGCGCAAATTTGCTGAAAAAAGGCGTAGAAGGTGGTACATTCTGCATTGGGCTACACAGCGGTAATTTTAGACCTAAGTTTTTAATATTTCGCAACAGTGTTGCAGCGTAAAGCGATTTATTTCAATGTGCGGAGATATGATACTGACTTTTTGTCAAGATTTCTAGTCAAAAGTCGGGAAAAAAACATGGAACCACGTTACCACAATACGCACGTTCCAATTTTGCGCGACTTCTCGTGGATAGCACGAGTAATATTGTCTTTCAAAGTGTCTGTCGTAGCTGGCTTTCTCCTGAAGAAAGCGTAGGTCACCAAAATGATTGCAAGCTCACTGTTTCACGCCCTGTATGGCTCGTTGTGCCGGCTTGTACTTGAACATCAGTAAGCACAAAGTTAATTAACATGGCCAATCTGCTGAAAACGACGACGAATCGATTCACCACAGTCTTCGAGTAAGCTCTCATCTGCAGCTTCTATAATCTCGTCACTACGTCCTAACCAGTCAGTCATCCGCTAATGAAAACTGAGACTCAAATTAGCGAATGGTTTGGCAATCGTGAGTACAGTAAGTTCCCCGAATGGCACGAAAAACATTTCTCACCGAGCCCTGACTTTCGTTGTGCAGCTTACAACTTGGGGTCACTTTTGCGTGTGAGACTTCCCTCGATGACTTGCCAGATGATACTCAACAAAAATGATAGAGCAGTTTGATAAGCGTCTTGCGTCATCTACCGAAAGCAGTCTATTGTGACGCTACAGTCCATTCAGTACGATATTTCGCCAGCTGCCGCCAGTTGTGCACTCCAATTTGGATGAGGTCCTTTTCCATCGCGGAGCCGAGGTATGTATATGAAGTCCTTGACAACCTCGAAGTTTCTGCTGCCTAGTGTGACGCTCTGTCCGAGACGTCAATGTTGTGCGTCGTTCCTTGATGACAGCATGTACTTCGTTTTGGCCTCATTAACCACCAGACCCATTTTAGCCGCTTCGGCTTTAATGCCAGCAAACGCCTTATTGACGGCTCGCTGTTGTCGTCCAATCACGTCAATGTCATCGGCGTAAAATAGCAGTTGAACGGACTGTTGAAGATCGTGTCTCTGGTGTTGACTTGTGGTCTTCTCAAGAATGATGTTGAAAGAGTCACATGACAGCGCGCCGCCTTGTCTAAAACCTTTTTTGACATTGAAGGTCTCGGTGAGTTCGTTCCCAACCTTGACGGAGCAGCGAGAGTTCTCCATCGTCATCCTACACAATCTGACGAGTTTGGTAGGAATGCCAAAACTAGACATGGCACTGTATAGCTCGTCTCTATGCACGCTGTCATATGCGGCCTTGAAATCGACGAATAGGTGGTGAGTGTCGATTTGCACTTCTTTTCCAGGATCTGCCGTAGTGTGAAGATTTGGTCGATGGTGGACTTCCCTGGCCTGAAACCACTCTGGTAGGGACCTCTCAGGTTGTTCACGAACGCTTTCAGGCGTTCACACAATACGGCAGAGATGATCTTACACGCGATGTTAACGAGACTAATCCCTCAATAGTTGGCGCAGTCGAAGGGGTTTCCTTTATTGTGGACCGGACAGACGACGCTGTGATTCCACTCATCGGGCATGCTTTCCTCCGACCATATCTTACAGATGAACTGGTGCATGTGCCCATCCAGGTCATCTCCAGCTGCTCTAAACAGTTCTGCGGACAGTCCATCAGCTCCAGCAGCTTTGTTCGACTTCAGTCTCGATATTGCTATCTTGGCCTCGTCTGAGTAGGGGGGACGGAATTCTTGCCTATCATCGACCAAATTGAGAGAAACATTCTGCCTAACAGCGGGATTTGGGCCGTCATCGCCGTTTAAAAGTCTGCAGAAATGATCTTTCCAGCTATGGTATTGCCAGATGCAATTCCTATTAACAAACGTATTACACTCTCCTTCTCCTTCGGGTCACCTCTGAAATATTTAAGAGAAATCTACCCCATTAACTGACCTATGAATCCCATCTAAAGTTCTAAGGACTCTCTAGTTCGTTTCGAGGAAACAAATCACTCTTTTCCTTCACTTCAGCTCTAAATTGCCTTCTCACCGGACCGGGCATAAATAACTTTCCCGTCCCTCCCCGCAGTCATAGGGAAAAATATAGTTTCACAGTAATTGCTGAGGATTAAGTGAAATAAATATCCTTCAGTGTGCAAATGGATGCGGGGCTGGTGGATGAGCAGGATGTCATGGAATATGTTGGGCATATTATGTCCCGCAACGATGACGGTCTCCTTGAGCCCTTCGACGTCTGGCAACAGGCAACGGAGTGCTAGCCCTAATCGAGATAGGGGACGTTTTATGGTTGAATTGAGGCCACGGCGGGTGGTTTTCTCATGCTCACTGCGTAAGCGAACGTGATGTAGCAATGCGTGCAATTAGTTCGGACGGATGGATTGTATAAATCAAATCGGAAACTGGCTGTTGTGCGGAATGTGTTTCGAGTTTAATCACGTATGCAGACACAGCTGACTGTGGCGCCAAATTTGTGAATTAATTGACGTGTGCTACCCGGGTTATTCCAGACGCATTCCAAATGAATTTATCATCACTGAAGATGAAGATACATTGGACTGCTTGAGTCGTCTCCGAAACAGGTTCATTTCAAAGGACACGTGAAGTTCAGTGGTTGGGAGTCTTGTAGACTGGTTTGAGGTGGACGAGTTATGATCGAGAGGTATTTTGATTTGTTCTTGCAGTGGACGTGAGTCGGCAACTGGGATTCGAAGTTGCTCTAGTAAACATCTAGAGGCAATGGATTTTAACTTAAATAAGCCAGGTAACGCTGTCATTGGGATCTTAGCTTTGATGTCCCAACTTCGTTCATTGACTTGGTCAACAAGCCGGCGACTCGCATCTTTCCTTCTCCTCGTGCATCTCATCTCACACTTCAAAGTATCATGTGACAGATGTGAACATCACAGCTGGCACATGCCGACTCTCATTGGAACGCACCGGCCCTTGAAATCGCCCGTCTGCCTCACGGGCTCCACTGTTCCGCGATGAGTTACACACGACACCTCGCGGTGCCAGATAGAAGGCCCCTGCTGGGTGTCACATTCCGGATACGGAATTCGTATTCATCCGCACACGCGAATAAACTACTCGCACGGTGTTTTCGTTTTTGTCCGCCACAGGAAGAAAAAAAAAAAAAAAACACAACCCCCCACGGCCATGAGGCTGCAAAAGGACTCCTCTCCCGGAGTGGAAAACTAATTTCCGTAATGGTGCTCCGCTGCTCTTTGATGTTGCCAATGCCCGCCTTCCCAAATCCCCGGTCGGCACATACATATGCCACATTCCGCGGCGTGTACATTGTTGCAAGAAGGAGACTTATGTAGCTCCAGGGGGTGCGAATGGGGCTCTGTCACAATCAAGGTTGGCGTAACTACCGCAACGAGAATTTTTGGGCTTTAACTTAGAATCACGTCCGTCCCGTGCAGCGGACGGAGGCTAATTTTGGTTAGGTGCTTATTCCCAGTGAGTTTGATGTCTGTCAAAGTGAGTGGGCGAAGGTTGGCCTTGCTGTGCTGAATGGAGAGGCGTTGAGTTTGCACCACCGGCCCGCGGGCGAGTGAGCAGAACTTTTTACAGCACTCCGCAACCATTCGGCATCCCTCGCAGTCAGGTGACGTTAATTTTTATTTTAATGAAGAAATGTGACACGTAGCATGACGCTGGTCGTCTTTGTGACAAAGCGTAGCTGGAAGCATTGCATTGCATGCGGAAAGCTGGGAAGGAGATAAATTCATTTTGAGGCTGTAAGTAAATTCGAAAAACTCATCTCCACGTACGACTGCATCATCTTGTACGTCGAATTCCGCGGGCAGGAAGCAGCGCTGAAAGTAACTAATTGCAGGTATGTCGCTAACAACTAGTTGGCAGCAGGTTTTCATTTTGTTTTGTCATCCTTCAGATCCGCCTTCCGTCGATTGCAATCGTCCTCTTCCTCTTCCTGCTCGTTTCCACCCGTTCAAAGATTTCCCGGCATAGTCACCGTCACCGTCATCGTCATCGTCTTCGCCGTAGTCGTGGTTCTTGTTCAAATGGAGCAACTTCCTCGTGGATGACAAACGCTCGTCATGAGGCAGACATAGATACTCACTCCGAGGCACGCATGGTGCACAGGTGTATCCAGCGGAGGAGGTCTGAGTTGCAACCAGGTTTCTGTCCCCTCCCCTTCGTAGTCGCTCAGTCATCCGAGCGATGAACAACCGCAAATGATTACCTCATAATTTTTGCTGTTACAACTGTAATTCGCGCATGATATAAATTTGCTCCGCAGATGCGGTGCGCTGGGTGGGGCGAGCACTGAAGGAGTACAAGGAAATTTATTGCAGGCGGTTTTTCCAGTTTGTGCTTGTCTATGAAAAGCAAACGCTGTTCTGTGTATCTGCGTTTGTCCAGAGGAGGGGATAGCGCTGCACACGGTGTAACCGGAAGCCGGCGAAAGTAAAAATCATTATGGCTCCACTCTCAACACTGGTAATTGTGTCAGCTGAAGTTGACGGTGTGCTTTTGTGTCTATCTCGTTCCGCCCGTCCGTCAATTCCGTCATCCGATGATGAACTGGTTTGTGCCAAGTCACCGTGTACGCTGCTGAGAGCTGTAATGTGACGACATCAAAGAGCGGAGCTACCTGCGAGAAGGTGCTAACAGAGAAAGGTGGCTTTATGCGTTACACACTTTTTCATTGTGGCTGCGTCTTGTCGGCGAACGGAAAAGCGTTTTTCTCCTGACGGATGAACATAGTTCAGCGTGTCAACGGGAAATTATTGATGTCGGTGATTGAGGTTGCCATTGGCTGTGGATGGGGGCTTTGTATTTGACCCCGGTTGGGGTACCGTTTGGAGCATTTAATGAGATTTCCCTGTAGCTTGGGATGACCTACGACGTTGTGGGTCAGTGGGGAGCTGACAGAGACGGCTCGCGCAGTGAATTTGAGTTCACCTTCATTGGGGTCGGCGCTGATTTTGGGTTTGATTTCTAATTTGTGTACTCTTTGAACTGTTTAGGAATGCGATTGAATTCTAGGACTTATGATTTTTGGGGAAACTGGGCAGAAGGTGATGACTTTCGGTCCATAAGGTACAAACGCCTAGATTCTTCAGTATTCTGTTATGCTTTCACTTACACTCTAGTATCAATTCCTAACAGTGTGAATGAGAAGCTATTTATTGGTAAGAGAGCGTTGTCAGCAAGGCAAGAGATGGGCTTCTCAAACACGCTGTTCGGAGTTGACATTAAACTGTATGTCACCTCCACTTGTGAGTGAACAATATGATCCACAACAAGAATTGTGACAGTAAGTATTTTCTAGACGTTGTCTGCAACGCTAGAGATGAAAAGTACAAGGTGCCGAAAAAGGTCATTGCATCCTACGCCAATCGTAGTTGACCGCAAGACGATAAGTGTTAGACGACCATACTCAACAAGTGCGATTTGTCTTGAGGTAACTTTGTCGAACCAACTAGGAAAACATTCCGGTGCTTGTCCCGAACAGACTGGTACCACAGAAAACCAGGCAGACAGTGACCGACACTGGAATAGTCGTTCGGTGGTTTTGGCTGTCGATTCGTCGCAATTGGCCATCACCAGACGGACCTTACGAGCAACTTCTAGTGAAAGACTCACACATGTATTCGTAAAAATTACAAACAGGTTATCAGTTATTGGCCGTCAAGCCATTCGCAACCTCAAAAGGTATACTTTTGGGACGAAACTCATCAGAACCTGAGACTTATATTTCTAGGTAAATGAGAAGACAAGTTTCAAGTTCGGATTTTTTGGGTTGGCTAGGTACGGGTATGGATTCGGTTATTGGCATAAAGATCTACACTTGCGGATGCAAAATGTGGTGAGATGTCAGGACTGGTGTTCCAATTACAACCAAAAACAGAAAAGGACAAATCCAGCATATTTTAGACAGAGGTCTTCGCCATATAAAACTGGAAGAAGCTCATAAAATTGCCGTAATGCAACTTCTTTTGTATTCTTTCTCCACGTAATTCCGTCGAAGAGTCAACTCCCTTTGTCTGTGTTTTTGAGATGTAAGCAGCCACGAAGGCTGGTTCGCTTTACTGAACTCTAGAAGATCCTCGTAGTTGCTCGAGCGAGGTCCGGGCGTAACATATTAAATTTGCCTTCATACTGTTCGGCGTGCGATTCAAATGATGTGACCGGATTTATGAATCATTTGATTCAAAATCACATCCGTAGCACTAATATTAGTGTCAACGAAATGGAACCAAAGACGTAATGGCGTCTACCAGACCCAGGTGTTGAGGGAACTTGACTCCTAAAGACAGCTTGACCAGAGGCTATATTCTGTTGTCACGGGGGGTCAGGAGCCCCTGGAACTTCAGTTCCAGCCTGATCGTGCGGTAGGCATCTTAGTGGGAATATCGTGGTGGCCAATATCGCGAACAGAGCCGAGATTAGTGTACTGTGCTGACTGTATTGTTTATCTCAACGATAAGACCAGGCGGTTAGGTGACTTTCCCGGCTCATTGTGGAGTTGCATTTTCAATAGGGTGCTGCGACCCAGAGAGCGGCAGAGGTTTTAGAAAGGCTTCGCTCCAAACCAAGGTGGGGTGATTATCCCTCAAGCATGGTCTCAATTTGGTAGTTGGGTAACTAAGGCGTCTAGTCTCTTCTTGGGAACATGGATCCCGTGACATAAGCCATGAAGGCAAGTGAGTATGTTAAACCAAATCCCTATATCTGTTCGGCATGTGACGAGGAGGATGATAGTCTATCTTGTATCGGGCATTTCGCATCCAAACAGAGGAAGTCTTCAAGAGAAATAAAGCCTTTTAGCGATCCTTTTCATGGTGCCTCACGCTAGGGTAGTTAGTCCCAAAATTAAGACTGTTGCTTAAAGTCATGACTCCAGCACTGTGACCCCGAATTAATTCAAAAATATATTTATGTATGCAGATCACAATTGCTTCGTTCTGTAGGATCTTGTTGGTATGACATTTCATGTACTGGAACCCAGGTGATATATACAAACGACGGCAGGACGGAAGACACTGCTTCTTGAACACCCACATCCTTTCGATCTGGGCCATCACAGCCCGTTCTTGGCCGGCTTGATGGAAAGCCATCAAGCCTGCGCATCCAAATAGAGGAATTCTGGATGAAGAATAAAGTCGTCAATGCGAACCTTTTCATGGTGCATTCTGCTAGGTTTGTAAACCCCAAAGATCATGGAGTCATGGCTGGAGCAAGTGCCTTCGAATCAACATCATAATAAAAATATCTATCC
Organism: Eristalinus sepulchralis; assembly: GCA_944738645.1. NCBI lineage: Eukaryota > Metazoa > Arthropoda > Insecta > Diptera > Syrphidae > Eristalinus > Eristalinus sepulchralis. The sequence continues at coordinate 28,202,984 of OX122885.1, read as the reverse complement.
TGACACACTTGCTTCGTTGTGCTTTCTTAGCATTGCCCCAATTTGTCTCATCATGGGCACCAGGATACAGGAACTAGTCCAACCAGATGCCAGATGCACTGTAGGTCAACTATGCCTAACTTCCGCCAGTTCTTTTTTGTGTCCTTTGTGGCTCTAGCTCAAGTCTTTAGACAGAGCGGTTTTGAAAGGGATAGCTTCACACTTTACTAAGTTGGTCTTCAACTTCCTATCTTCGCAAAATTGTGCAAATATGTCGCAGTTGCACTTCAACAGACCTGATCGTCGTTTAGACCTCATCTGGAATGAACATATATCCTGCAAGGTGTACCAACATTTGGAAGACAATGGGGAAACTTGCGTTGTCCTTCATCGAAACGAACTTCCTACCTGTTCCCATGGCATGAATCATATCACATGGCAATATTTTGCTTATGCCGAGCATGACCAAGTATAGGAAGAGTCCTTCTAACCAAACGGTTTCCAGCGCCTTTTCCATGTCACATGAGTGCTGTGTTGCCATTCCATTGTCTGTCGGAGACGCGGCATGTATAATGTCCTGCACCCCCCTGAAGCCAGATAGGTTTTCCTGAATGATTTGGTTTCCCTCAACCCATTCTTTCAGACCTCTAATGGTTATCTTCTCAGACCCACGAGAGGAGTCTTTTCGACTGGAGATTTGTCGGGATAGAGGTATCCTTGTCCCGCTTTGAGACTCTCTGTTTCGAATCTGCCTTTCAATGCCCCGGGTGTTGTTAAACAAGGCTGTGTATGTATCCACTGCCTCAGAGTAAAGATGGCGCAGAACAATGTCCGATATCCCGTCAATTCCCAAAGACTATAGAGCATTCTCCCTCTCTTCCTCTATACCTTCGGCCCGTGCTGTGACTTAAATCCGGTCACTTAAAGGTAGTCGCAATCCACTTAGCGCGCGTAAACTATAAAAAAAATCTAGTAAGGAATAGATTTGGTAGACAGCTCAATGAACGACGTGGCGGCTTCACAATTTCGTCTTGTCCTTAAATTTGCTCAACAACCGCTCTAATACTACCTCGAAGGTTTACTCAGTCTTTTGTGGTCTATGGGAGGCTCAACCACCGCCCCCTAACCAAACCATTCCTGCACTTCATTTCTTCTTTAAATTGTCATCACATTGGGTCCGCGTCACCCACTTGCCTAACCTGGTTACACCGAGCCTCCGAGAGACAGTAAAGTTACAAAGCACATTCAACATCACTCCCCAGATATCGTCAAGACTTCTTAATCCAACTGAAAGTTAGTTCATCCAAAACTTGTCCGAACTTCATTTTCAATAGACTGTCTCTCGGAGAGACCGAACTCCCAGCTACTGCACTGACAGAAACAATGAAACCTCTTTATGTCTCCCGTCCAACACCTCTTCTCCTTCAAAGTTTTCATCCGACCAGAGTCCATCACAAATCCGTATCGCCCACAGAAACTCAGAAAGTTTCTCTCGCCTTTGTTTTGCAAAAATTCAACGCCGCATCCCCAACCCCAAAAGCAGCACTGGGAAAAGTTTCTGCAAATTTCGTGGAACAGGAACATTATTGTATCTTTTGGCTAAACACCGACTTTCATACACCTGCCGCCAAGTCTATTTCGTTGTCGCCTAATTTTGTTTCTTCTTTGTTTGTGTTTTCAGCAAAAAAACAAAACGGTGCTGCCCTTCGAACCAACAGCCTGGGGTCTGGAACACGTACACCGCCCCTGGAGAGGAAGAGCAAGTTGAGCGCCTTGGGCAGGTTCTTTAAACCATGGAAGTGGCGGCGAAAAAAGAAAAGCGAAAAATTCGAAGCCGCCTCGAAGTGTAAGTACGGGGAGCACACGTATGGTTTATGCGTCTCCCGGTTGACGGTAATTTATCATAATGGACAAATATTAAAAGTTTCGTTTGTTTACAGCGCTCGAGAGGAAAATATCAGTACGTGCCAATCGGGAGGAGCTCGTCCAAAAGGGTATCCTACTACCGGAGAGTCCGTTGGGGAATATACCCGAACCAGGTGAGTGTGCACGACTACGAATTGAATTTGAGGTGTTCGCTTAGGAGATGTGACATGTTCACGAAAAGTTTGCGTGTTTTGCTTGGATTTGCGCTTGTTGGCGGGGGACAAGGACTTTTGTCTGTCTCTTAGGGATGCCTTTCGACTTTCGAGTTTAGTTTGGATAGCCAAATTATTTTTGGTGAGGGTGGAGCTACCCTCTTGGGGGTGTTCGGCGATTTCATCGTGTGATTTTTATCAGCCTGTGCTTTGGTGGTGTTGAGAAGAAGAAGACGAATGACGAAATGTACGGGCCTTATGATAGAAGGTGTCTGGTCAAACATATTCGAATATAAATCCGGCTACGTTAGACCGAAGAAGCCTTCGAATCTGAACCAATGGAAGAATGAGAAGTTATTTGCGACTAACAATCAAGTAGAGAACCAAGCTGCGGTGCACAGCTGACGAAACCAGTCGTAGGATAATGTCAAGTAGAGAGATTTGTTGGTTTAGACCCAGCTCAACATCGGAACGTAGGGTTACGTTAAGATGAAGAATAAGTTGGTGAAGTCGGGACCGGAGTGACATAGTGTAAAATTCAAAATATGTACAGTACACCCTTCGAACTAGACAGAAGTTGTGTACTTTGGCCACTTTTGCTCACACTTTCCGTCTCGTAATTGAATGGCAGTCCAAATCAAGCGATGATGATAGGCAAGAATTCCGTTCTCCCGACCTAGGTGAGGTCAAGATAACAATATCGAGACTGAAGTCGAACAAAGCTGCTGGAGCTGATGGACTGTCCGCAGAACTGCTGGAGATGACCTGGTTGGGCACATGCACCAGCTCATCTGTAAGATATGGGCGGAGGAAAGCATGCCCGATGAGTGTCGTCTGTCAGCTCCACAAAAAGGGATATCTCTTCGACTGCGCCAACTATCGAGGCATTAGTCTCCTTAACATCGCGTACAAGATCATTTCTGCCGTATTGTGTGAACGCCTGAAACCGTTCGTCAACAACCTGACAGGTCCCTACCAGAGTGGTTTCAGGCCAGGGAAGTCCACCATCGACCAAATTTTCACACTACGGCAGATCCTGGAAAAGACCCAAGAAGTGCAAATCGACACTCACCACCTATTCGTCGATTTCAAGGCCAGTGAGCATAGAGACGAGCTATACAGTGCCATGTCTAGTTTTGGCATTCCTACCAAACTCGTCAGATTGTGTAGGATGACGATGGAGAACTCTCGCTGCTCCGTCAAGATTCCGAACTTATCGAGACCTTCAATGTGAAAAAAGGTTTTAGACAAGGCGACGTGCTGTCACGCTGACTCTTTCAGCATCATTCTTGAGAAGATCGTGCGTAATTCGCAAGTCAAGAGTAGAGGCAAGATCTTCCAGAAATCCGTTTAACTGCTAGCTTACTCCGACGACATTGACGAGATTGGACGAACACAGCGAGCCGTCAATGAGGCGTTTGCTGGCATTGAAGGGGAAGCGGTTAAAATGGGTCTGGTGGTTAATGGGGGCAAAACGAAGAACATGCTGTCATCAAGGAAGGACGCACAACATCGACGTCTCAGACAGACCATCACACTAGGCAGCAAAAACTTCGAGGTAGTCAAGGACTTCGTCAACCTCGGCTCCGCGTCAAATAGGGACAACGACACCAGTACCGAAATCAAGCGCAGAATCACTCTTGCCATTCGCTGCTTCTTTGGGCTCAAGAGGAAATTGAGAAATAAAGCCCTCTCTCGAAGGACTAAGCTTGCTTTATATAACAGCATGATCATCCCAGTCATACTCTATGGCGCGGAAACCTAGACGCTACTAAAAGCGGATGAGGAAGTCCTTAGTCTTTTCGAGAGAAAAGTTTTGCGTGCGATTTTTGGTGCAGTTTGCGTTGATGGCATCAGGAGGAGAATATTTAACGACGAAGAAGTACATCCAGACTAAAGACGAAACGAATCCATTGCAAACGAAGCTTGGGCGAAGTTCACTCTAATGAAAGGCGACTTGGACTCTGAACTTTCAATATTCCAAATTAATGGACTCCCCTAGTATGCGGCGAAGTTGGTGATGCTTTTAAGAGACATGGGAAGGAGACTTTCAACAAATTACTTCCAAAAAAAATTTAGTACTAAATTTCAGGGTTATTCATTTCGAGTATTCTAGTTGGTAGCGCTGGAATTTGACACCTGCCAAACTCAGCTGTCATCTTAAGTATTCCAATACTAGTTGAATGTTTGCCATGCGTTAAAATTGTTGTTCAGTTTTTGCATATTAAGCGAATTTTTTGGTAGTTAATCGGTAAAATTGTGAAGAAATTTGAAGAAAGTGGAAAAGTTGCTGATGCCCTAAGGCATGCATTTGAATTTGCTCTCTATCCAATTAAAGTCTGCTGACGATTCACATCACCGTACATTTGGTTGTTGGGTGATAGAAATTTGTAATTGCTCTATCATCCGTCCAATCTTGAATTTTTGCATTTTTGAAGTGATTTGGACTGAAAGAGGAGCCAATGTAAATTCTTCAAACTACAGAGTGCAGTTTGTGCCGAATTTTCTTTTCTTATATTTTTAAAATGTAATTTTGTGTTTCCCTTAGGTCTTACATTTATACGTCAGCAAAAAAAAATATTCCTCTTTTTATAACAAACGTAAAAACGAAACCATCTATGTGTGAGTGTAAGTCGCCAGTTCATCTCTTCATTACTGCTTGTTGCGGTACGGATTTGGGTATCTCTCCACAGACGTCCGAGTTCGACTTGGGTGCACCTTGCCGACCAGAACCGGCTTAAATGGACTACCCCACTCCTAAGTGAGCTCTTGAATCTGCTCCTGTCATATTCTGTACAAGAATGTTGATTTTACGCCCTTTCTATGTGGATAGAGGCTTGACTTCACGTCTCTTTCCCTAAAGTTCTTCCTTGCCTGCCCAAAATGTGTGTTATCAACCCTTCTCATCTTTTGCAGACTTTGGGGAAGTAAGTTTTTTTTCGCTCTTATGCAACCGTCCACAGAAAACAAGAAAGCCATCAAAATATAAAAAAAATGTGTCATGACCACAAAATTCAAAACATTCGTCCGCTCAGTTTATCCTCCACCTGTGTCCTCACCTTCCAATGTCACGGTCATCAAACACAGAACCAAAAATGGAATGAAAAGCAATATGAAGCCAAATTCACTTTCGCTTGAACGATAAGACACAGAAACGTGCGTCCCTCCAGTGCAATGATTCAGACAGGCCCCGAGACATACAGAAATTCCGTCGGTGACATGTGGCTCCGACAGCACACAGACAGCGTTTTCCTCTTCAAACCAAAGAACAGTCCCCCCCCTGGCACTCCAGGCGCGGTAATAAATTTTCGAGTGTTCCTCTCTGACTCATTCAAATTCTCGACGCCAACGCCACCGCTGCCGCCGCCGCCGCCGCCGCGCGACACTTGAAGCGAAGTCGTGAGGCATTCCTCGCCAGTCATTGGGTAGCTAACAAAATAAAATTTATTATTCATAATGCCTGTGGCGCGAACGTTTGCACGGATGCCCTCTCCGTGGAGGCGAGTCTATCAATGGAACCCACAACAGGGCAGGTTAGTTACCCTCCTTAGGTATTCCAGCGGCGTTCCGACTGGCAGCCTGTGTCGCACTGACTGCAGTGGGTTCTGTGGGAGGGGATCTACCAAATCCAGTTGCATTGCACTGGCTCGGATTTGGCCTCGCAGCGAGCAGCCAATTCATTAATTACGCATTTGCCAAGTCTCAAGATACAAATGGATCTGCGCGGCCGCCTGAAACGCCACAGGAAGTCCCTCCACCGGACGGCATGGTCGCGCTACATGCAGGTTCATTAGAAGCGGTGGCGGTGACGCGGGCACACCGCAGCAGCAGAACGCATTTTCCTGATTGCGTATCCGGTTGACATTGAGTTGTAAATCGCCACTTGGTCGGCCTGTGGCTGCTGACGGACGGTGTAACCCAAGTGTAACCGAAACGATTTGCTCACTTGTCTGTCGCCCGCCGTAGTGCCGGTCGCTGGCGAAAGATCTGCATTGCATCAGTACCTGGCGTATGGCAGGCAATCTGGAAGCGCGGGCGTCGTGTTCGATTCTGAATTATGACACAGACGTGCTGCGCAACGCAGATGTCATAACGTGAAACGAAATCTGCATAAAATTGGCGTAACCTCTTGTCCGCACCCAGCGCAATGATGACATCGCTTGTTGGCTCTGGTGAGTTGCAGTCTGAGAGTGAGGTTTTCCTCATTGAGTCCAGTGACTCTAGGGAGCGCGAAATCTAGAGGGTGAGGCACTGCGTCATGGTGCGTCAATTGAATGACTTCAATGGGGATGTTTGGGTGTGGCAGAGCGACAGAGAGGTGTCTCCTCTTTTCGCGTGTTGGCATGAAGGCTTATTTTTCCTACGACTCCAGCGAAGGCGTCTTCCTTTTACAACTGTGCAACAAAGTCTCCTCAAAGGATGCTTGTGTCATTGTATGTTCCGTCTAGGAGATTTTAGATGTCATCCTTTCCATTGTCAGCCATCTCCTTTGTCGAGGACGGGGCGCAAATTAGGCAAATGATCATAAATTTAGCCGTAATACGATGTTTGCTCTTTGAAACTTGATTAGCTCTCTTTAGCTATCGCCGTAGTAGAGGTTTCAGTTGCTAATCACCCTTTTGTCCAGCCCATTCGACCGAACTACTTGTGTGGCGGTTATGGTTCCGTTGTAGCAGTTCAGGGCTTTCGTAAATTCTAAGTCACACAACTGCTAAAGGATCTCACATTCTACTTGGGAGAAACAAAATTCGCACCTGTATTCGAGATTTGGAATAAGTGTCCCTTACAACCCACTATTAGGGGTCAAGTTCCCTGCAACATTCAATCGGTGTATACACTGGTGCCCTATTTAACGTTTGTTGTGATGGCTATCCAGGGAGTGCCTTGGAAAGGTTGTTTGTCAGCGTGACTTGTGCACTTATGGGAATTCTGTTGGACTCTCGTCAGTATTCACATTCAGTGACGGCGACCTGAGCACGGTCTCTTGAATCTGCCTCCCATATCCCACACCTCTCTACTCGTGTGCGCCATCTCAGACGAGGTCTGTTGCGTTGTCCCAATGGCTTGGACTCAAAGTTTCCTGGGGCTGTAGCCACTTTTAGCGTTTGTTCCATAGACGCTTGAGTGCAAATCGCCGTACAGTCTGTAGACTTCACATTGAACTTCTCCTTTATATGTCATCAATGCAAACAGGACCAAAAATCGCAGGCAAAGTTTTCACCTCGAAGGGACCATCATGGGCGGGCTCATTCGCTTTAATTACATGGTGATAGGCGCCTGTGGTCTATCACCAAAAAAATCTGTATGGATCTTCACGGCAATGATTAGACCTCTGCCCCCTATGCTTCAGTTGTGTGGTTGAACAAACTTTCGTGCAAATACCTGACTGATGCTTTTATCAAGTTTTAAAGAACGGTCTATCTCGGCTGCATAGGCTTCCTAGCACGCCTGGATCTGCTCTTGATACATTACTTGATCTCCCTCCCTTGAATTCCACATCATGGGTTTTACAATAAAGGCCATCTTCCGACTAAAACGGAATGGTCTCTGGTTCAACTCGCACTGGAGCTTCGATTACCTCGAGCACCGCATCTGCTATGACACTAGTCTCATGTCTCACGCCGTCTGATGAGGGGTCACCAATGATCCAGCTGCGTCGCTTATACAAAGTCGACTTTCTGCGTGTCGAGGACTGGGTCTGACTAGAAACTGAATCGGGAAGGGAATGTAGTCGGATTTTCATGGACGGCTTCACGACGGAGGGATCTGGGGCTTGGGCTTTCATGGAAGACAACAACTTTTAACTTTACACCTCTTCATGTAGGTAATTTCGCATCGGTCTTCCAGGCGGAAACGTTTGCGGCCTTAATGGTCACCAACTATATTGTGAAGAATAGGTGGAAGGGGCGAAGAATATGCGTCTGTAGCGACAGGCAAGCTGTGCTTAAGGCCTTACTCAACCCTTCCAAGATAGCTCAAGAATGCAAATTTTCCTTAAATTTGGTCTGCAGACTGAATTCTCTAAGGGTCCCGGAACATCATAAGATCACGGGAAACGAGATTGCTGATGAACTAGCTAGGCATGGTTCAAAAGAGACTTTCGTAGGGCCACCTTAAGACTACCCGCTTCCTTGGTTAGGACGTCCGTCGATAGTTGCGTCTCCCAACAGCACAACCAGAGATGGCATGACTCTCTAGGATACAGGCTGATCAAGTGCATGCTCCCGAACGTCAGTAAGAAATCCGCGGCTTTTCGGCTATCCCTAGACAGAACAGAGTGCAGAAAAGTTGTCGGCGTACATACGGGACATTTCACCTGCGCTAAGCACCTTAGTCTACTTGGGCATAGTGAAGACACTTTTTGCGATGCCTGTGAAGTGTTGAAGACACTTCAGAGCACCTGAAGTGCCTGCCTTTGTTTGGATCAGGTGGGAGCTCTGCTGACGTGATGGGAGCTGAAAACGTATTCTCCTTATCACGGAAGCGCCTGCTGGTCTTGCTTCGGAAAACAAAGAAACTTCGTTAACTCGTTGTACAATGGACAAGTTTGTAAGTCTAAGCGCTCCAGTGCAGTGTATCTTTATTTGCTACGGAGTCGAGGTAGGCAAAGTCCTGGATTAATAATTAATAATAATAATTGAGTGGCACTACAGCCCACAACGGACCGGGGCCTAGCTTCTACAACAACTACTCGTGTTGCGCGTTCTCTCACAAGTAGAAGGGACCCACAGTTTTTTGCCGACTCCGAACGGCGAGATTTGAGAAGCTTTTCATAGACACTCTGAGTGTTGTCAGCAACTCGAAAAAGGTGGTGCCGTGGATAAATGAGAGGTGTTCCGTCCGAGAATCCAACCTGGGACCTTGCGACTGAGTCGACGGACTTTCGCCACTACGCCACGACGACCACCTTCAGCTTATCTAAAACCTTGCTTAAGCATTAATATTTTGGTGAACTCGCAACTAAAGTTGTCATGGCAAAACTGTACATGACACTTTATAGATCGCCTCTATGCACACTGTCATATGTGGCCTTGAGATCGACGAATACGCGGTGGGTGTCGATCTGCAATGCTTGAGTCCTTCCCAGAATCTGTCAAAGTGGAAAAATCTGGATCATAGTGAACTTCCCTGGCCTGAAGCCACTATGATGGGGACCTATTTAAAGTCGTTCTCAGGCGTCAAAGTGTTTGATTTTTTCCTCCTGTATCGCGCAGCCCACTCCATCGCACTTCCCGGATGGCAGTAATGTCTGATTTGCTGAACCAAAAATATTTGTCCTTTGTTCGTTATCAGGGATCGTCAAAGTACATCAATTTTCAAGTTGCATCACTAGTTTTCAGTGGTTCCAGCTTTGGCGCGAATAATGCCCTTGAAACGGCTCGTAAGTGACTCTGTGGTATTTTAACTCATTCCCGGCGAAGTGCTTATTTGAGGTGGTCCAAACTTTTTGAAGTGTTAATTTTCGCCTTTAAAATACCCCCGGCTGAGAAACCCAGCGCATTTGCATCCGGAGAATTTGCAATCCAATGTGTCGAAGAAATGCCCACACTTGTTGTTTAACGCGTACTTTGTGACGCGGTGCCGAGTCTTGTTGAAATGTTCACGATCTCCGACCGAAATGTGTATTTGCCCAAGGCTGCCTCTAAGAAAGTTTCACGGTATACGTTCGCATTAATTTTAACTCTATAGTCGAAAAATACGATCGGCAAGCGACCATCGGCGGTTATGGCTGCCCAAAACAACACCATCAGTGCTGCCTGTTTTCTGGTGGCCGTCCAAAGGTGTACATTTTGGAAGGACCTCTCTGGCGGGTAAAATCGGTCATTTGGCTTGTTGAAATATTGCTCGATGACACATGGGGACTCATTGGAAAAAAAACGAATTAAGCAACTCATCACTTTTGTGCAAGCGTAGCATCTTCGTCACTTTTAACTTTTTTCTGAGGCGCTGTAAGACCGTGTACTTTTTGGAACTTCATTGGCTTGGGTCCAAGCTCATCTTGTGTGTAGATGTTGCATCCGTTCCAACGAAATGTTGAGCCCACGAGCCATTTGTCATCCACTTTGACGGAGTTTTCGCTCACTTTGAGCCTTCACTTAATAATTTCTGCCGACGTTGCTTTATGACCGCCTCCATGACGTTTTGCAATGCTACCAGTATCACGGTATAGAGCCATGGTTCGAGATAAAAATGATTAATTTGCGTTGAGGAACTCGAGACTTCAAACCATAGGAACTTGTGGTTTTCCAGTCAAACATAAAGCAATCACACTATCGCGTTTGAATTCCTTCGCGGATCGACATTTTTCAACACAGCTGAGACGAAAATTGCTTAAGAGGCTTGTAAACAATATATTTATCAGGCGTTTGTCAAAATTTGTGCTCACTGTCATGAACGGCTTGGAAGTTATAGCAACCTTAAGTTGGTTTCAGTCCGATTCAGTTAGGGTGTATATCCGAGACTTGTAGTTGCTTTGGCGGTAACCTTACAGACAACCTTCCACTTTTAGGGTACGTCCTTTATTTATTTGAATAGATCGCTGCTTGCATTCTTGTGATGACTATCGATTGGGCGCCACGAGGTGCCTGTGAATGTGAATTTCACTTGTACACCAACAACGTATTATTGGCATATCTCCGGGTTGAGCCTGATTAGCAACGTTGTCCTCCTTGCACACCACCGCCTCTTCCGAGTTGCTGACAACACTCAAAAAGTGCTAATTGTCTATGAAAAGCTTCTTAAATCTCGCCGTTCGAAGTCACCAAAAAACTACTCGTGACTAGTTGATACAGCAGCTAGGTCCCAATCCCTTGTGGACTGAAGTGCCATTCAATTATTTAAGAATGGGAAATTCATAACCCCTCTCGGAAATCCCACTCCTCCTATGATAAACTCCATGACTTTCAGGGGGTGTTGTGCTCTTTCTTCAAATTAGTTTTCAAACAGCGGCTTTGACGTCGCGGCGCGATATTGTAAGACATTCTACCGCAAGACGCATCAGTCCCATTACCACAATTATGCAGCGGATTCAACATTAAAGTCAATTCCATTCATTTCACTGTTAAACAACTCTCCCCAAAAAATGCGTTTATCTCAGAAAAAAGATCAAGGGCCTCAAACATTCCCGCGCCTGCATCACGAAAGAATAAATTATTCAACCCGCCTGCGGCACATAGAAAGCCTACAAGATATTACCGGAGGCAGACCGCGTCCTTGTCCACTCCACGTGAATCGCAGATAATTTGGTAGTAAACCGCCCGCATGTAGGCCGTTCCTGAGCAGCATATTCGATGAGTCCATATCCGGGTGTCGCACCCAACACGACCTTCGCTTAGCGAAGACCTTAACTTTCTTTCACTTTTACCGAGCCAAGGGGCACTGGCATCTTCGATTGGAAGATATCTTCTTCATTCAACAGATCTCCACCAACTCAATGGAGCTTCTCTCCGCGATTTGTGATTCACTGGGCATCGTGTGCTGTAAAAATTCGGTGGCACGTGCAGTGCACTCTCTCTCCGGCTTGTTAGCAATTTTAATCTGTGCAGTTCAGTCCCCTGAAGAGAGCTTTTGTTTGTTTCTTTTGAAAAAGCTGCGCCCCGTATCGGCCATTCGACCACAGATGGCACTGTTTCATCGACTAGTTCATCCTCAAACCACACGCTTTTCAGCAACTTTTCATACAGCTTTCTCCCACTCTTGTATTCTTTTAGGTGAAGAGTCCTACTACAACACATCATCCAATGGTTCTATTCTATCTGCCGTCCACAACAATTCGACGACACAAAATAATTCCACAAATACAACAACCACTGGAACTGCTGGCGCTATTATATCGCAACTGCAACAACAACAACAACAGCAGCAGCAACAACAACAACAGCAACAGCAAACAAATGTGCCTTCGTCACATTCTGTACAACAATTCAGTTCAAATTCGATTACGAATCACAACAACAATCACAACAGTCATCTGAATAATAATTCTGGAATCGGTGGCGGTGGAGGTGGTGGAGGCGGTGGCGGCGGTGGTGGTGGCGTTAACGGAGGAGGCGGTGGTGGCGGATTGAACAACAGCTTAAGTGTTAACTCATCAGTACCACATTCCCAGTCGGCACCGCATCAATTGGGTCAGCCGCCGCCATTGACACCGCTGGCACAACATCACCAAGCATTGGCAGCACAGTTGCAACAACATTTCGCCAACAACAATATCGGTAAGTTTGTTATCATGATCTGGATTATATTTTAAACACTCCGAAATTTTCGGAGTTTAAGTTTGTGAGATGATAAGAGAAGAGATATACGGAATATGAATGGCTTGGGGTGCTAGGCAATACTTTCGGAGTAGTTTAATATAAGAATTTATCCAAAACTGACTCAGTTTCAAACATGATTGACTATAATGTGAATCATTTTGTACCCTTGATTACATAAAACGACTCTTAGCTTACTCCGAAATTTTCGGAATTGCGGAGAGTGTTTGTAATTCTAAAGCACTTTCAATTTTGATAAGCCTATTCGATAAGAAATCCATGCAACCAATGCAATTTATTGGAAAAGCTGAAGCTAAACTTTTCGGAGTGATGTATGTACATATGGGTGTATATACAGAATGTCAAATTCCTAATTTTCGAATTGAAAACATGTTGATTTGAGTTATAAGAGATGTTAATATATTACTCCGAAATTTTCGGAGTGTTACTTTTTTCATAATTTATTTGATGTAAATAATTTTTAAACAAATTGGTAATAGCAGATCATATAATTATGTACATCTTACGTTAACATTTCTAAAGCGTTCGGAGTGGCGCGTAACTGAATCTTTAGTTTCGTCTTAAAACTAAGATTTTTTAATTAAAACACACTTTAAGTGTGTTTAGATAAGATGCCTATTTCAGTTCGCATCGTAAGAGTGTTTAACGAACTTTTAAATTATTCCGAAATTTTCGGAGTACACAAAATTATTGTAATTCCGAGATATCTTTGATTCTTGTAAGCGTTCGAAAGATGATATTCATGGATGAGAAGACAACAAATTTGGTGAGCTCTCCTATATCTTTCGGAGTGTTGCTGTTTGCCAAATTACTTAAATTTGTGAATTCTAATTAAGGCTTCAATATTAATGGCATGATATCCACATTTCATTTTGTTGTTTAGTATTCTTGCAGACTTTTGAATTATTCCGAAATTTTCGGAGTATTTAAAATTATTGAAATTCCTTGAATTCCTTCAATATTGTCTGCCGTTTAAGAGGTGACACTGATAACATAAAGTTCCTGTAAAGCCGTTTACCGGGACACAATTCCAATACTCGCCACTCGAAGTATTAACAAAAGTTACTAATTTTGCCCACTACTCTAAAGACTGTCATCCCCTAAGGACAGCACTTGCTGTCAACCTGAAAAGCAATTTGCTCAATTCCTCCTCAAAAGCCAATCATCGAAACACACGAACACGCACACTTTTCCCAGCTCATTCCGTTTCGTGAGGCCCCGAGCACGTATCCTTTGTTTCCGAGTGTCACACATCGAACAATTATAATTAATCAGCCCGAATCTGCCAACACCACATATTGCGGCTTACATTATGCGGCCCCATTAGGATTGGGTGGCCGAAAAAAGCGATTCGATCAAACGAGGACTCACGTACGCGCGAACACAGGACCAACGCTTCGTACAGCGCTGGTTACATGCAGCTTTAGCCACATCCCCGCCACTGTGTCTGGTCTCGTGATGACAAATTGCCAGGTAATAGCGACGGTCGGGTGGATAATTAAGTCTCGTTTCCTCGCTGAGTGTCCCTGTTGAATGAATGTGGGTGGGGCTGGCCCCTTTCGGATGTGGGGTTCGGTTGATTGGCTGTGATTAGGAAATGATGGGCTCATGTGTGTTGTTTCTTTCTTCGTTCTGTTTGTGTTTGCGATAATGCTTGGGGAGTGATTTGTTAATGAGGGGTGGGAGGGATTGTGGTGGCTTGCGAGGAGGGGGAGACTTTTTGAGAAATATGGTGACACATGTGAGTTGGAGTGAATCTCTGGTGGCAAGTAAATGTAGTGACTTTTTCATTGTTACATGATGTGATCGCAAGTGAGGATTTTATCTGAAATTAGTCTGACATCAGCCTGAAGCACATCTGGTTTCTATAGATGAGCCCTGTAGGCAGAAGTACGTAGTGAATGGACTGGCCGACTCTCATAATTAGTAATCTCAAAATTACCACCAAGTGTGTTAGCATTGAGGCACTTGAATGATTCAGGCTGTGGACACAAGTACTTATGCCATACGACTGCCATACGACTGCGATAACTTCACAAAGGGGTTGTGGAATGGAAAGCAACTGCTTGTGGGCATGGATGAAATGTTTGTGCGAATAGTTTGGATAATATTTCAGTTGGCAACAAGTATCAAGCTCTGGCATGTTTTCTCAATGGTTCGCCTGAGGTTTCTCCTTCTTTTAATACAACACCACATGGTAGGGCCTGTCGGTAGATATTACTGCACGTCCTGTGAGATGAATATTGCTTCCAGAGCGATCTCGTGAGTTATTAAATATCACCTTGGAGGTCAACTTTCAGTCCGGTGTGAACCTGGGAGCCCCAGTATTATTTGCCCAATCCACAAAATAGGAGATCTCTTTAACCAACTTCTTTTACTGGCGCTACAGTCCGGGCTAGATTTGGGCCTCGACCAGCTAGCACGTTCTCTCACCAGCTGCCTCCAGTTGCGCACCCAAAGTTGGTTGAGGTCATTTTTAATTTGTGTGCGGCATCTGGTATGTTGGGGTCCTCTATTGCATTGGTCCACTGGTTCAGAGTTGAAGACTCTTCGGCAGTGGTGTCCACACGCTCTGAACGCCTAGTCATCATAGCCGCCTCCTAGGGCTTATGTCGCTGTACATGAGTTTTTCTGCAAAAACCATCAACACAAAGATGGTCAAAGATTGTTGTGTATGTTCTCTCGAAGCTTCCTCGTCCACTGTATGACGCAAAAGCCTGCGCCATGGAAGTATTTAGCTTGGTCCTTTGAGAGGGCTTGCCTTTCGCTGCTTCTTTGGGCTCAAGAGGCAATTGAGTAATAAAGCCCTCTCTTGAAGGACTAAACTGGCTTTGTATAACAGCTTGATCCTCCTAGTCCTCCGCAAGGGCGTTATGAAAAGCGGATGAGGAAACTTTTAGTCTTTTCAAGAGAAAAGTTCTGCGTGCGATTTTTGGTCCTGTTTGCGTTGTGGGCGCCTGGAGGAGAAGATTCAAGGACGAACTTTAAAGGCTGTACGGCGGCAAGCACCTAGCTAAGTGTTTTCGGAAACAAAGCTTAAGATGGCAAGACCATGTAGACCGTATGGACACCACTGCTCCTGCCCGAAAAAGTCTTCGAATCCGAGCCATTGGGAAAACGTAACAGAGCACGGCATCGTTCGAGATGGCGCACACAAGTGCAAAAGGGCCTCAACCAACTTGGAGTGCGCAACTGGAGAAAGGTGGCGTGAGATGGTGTTAGCTGGAGAGGCATATTGGTTGAGTCCTAGGTCCACCTTGGACTGTAGAGGTTGGGAACCTGGTCCACCCTGGACTGTAGCTCCAGTAGGAGAAGAAGTTCGTTGAAGGGGTTTCCTATTTTGTGGATCGGGCAAATAATACTGAGATTGCACACGTCGGGCATATAGAGATCTTGCAGATGAGTTGGTGCATGCGCTCCATCCATTCTCATCTTATCTCCAGCCGCCCTAGAAGCTCCATAGACATCCCATCTGCACCCAAAGCTTTATTTGACTTTAGTCTCGATATGAATAGCTATCTTCCCTTCGTCTAAGTTCAGGACGAAGTAAAGCATCTAGGCGGACGGAATTCTATTTTATAATCGTCCGTTCAACAGTCTGTCGAAATTTTTCTTCCCAATTCTTTGTTTTGACCCCGACGGGCTTCTCTCCCATTGGAAAGTTGTGTAACCCCTTGGTAGAACTTTTGCACATTTCTGCCATCTGCCTGTCCCTTTTTCGTTTCCCTAATCGCGCCCTTATCAAGCCCTTCCTTTTTTATTTTGCTCACGAACCGCTCTCATCCATCTATCCAGCATCACCATATATGCTGCTGTCTTCGGTCTATGCGCCTATCGGCACTCGCTGTCGAATCAGGGGCAGCTTTGGCAGCAAATGGCGTTTTGAACGTGATTTGGAAAGGATTAGGCTCTTGAAAGCTTCCGGGAGACTCGATCGGCTAAGTTCCTAATGTTTCATTGCGTTGTAGCTTTTCGACGTCGAACTGAGATGACCTCGCCACCTTATCTGTTAAGGGACCTCGCATTTCACATACCAAACCGAAAATAGCGTTTTCCCTCCTCTAAAGCAGCTGCTGTTGTTCAAAACTAGTCCTTAAAGCTTATTTTGGATTGCAGCAGCTGCAATTGAAAGACAGGCAACAAATATTGAGCGGATACAGCACACACCCAAAGGGTGATCCTAGTCAAAACCCTCCAAATGAATCGGGTCCATCACACTTTTAGGTTCCCGCAACACCGTCCACCATCCACTTAACCGGACAAAAGGCCGCTTTCTCCCCGCTTTTCAATCGATTCACATGCATCACCGTGAATAGCGCAGATGGCTCTAATCCTCTCCTTAACTTCATTTCCATCAAGAGCCCGGTCATTTACTCAACTCGATGAATGGCCAGAACAAAGGATGGAAAACCAATAAACGTCAGCACCCGAAGAGCGAACAAAAAAATCCCAAAAAACAGTTCCGTTCTAGATTGCTGCGGTCCTTTGTTCGCGTCCACCATGCGCATCCAGTCTGCATCCAATCCACGGAGCGCTATCGGTCATTCGAGCGGACTGCCCTACAGGTCGTCGGTATTTTATCGATTTCCTTCGGCGAACGAGCAGCAAATGCATTCGTTCGCAGCGGATACCTCCACATGCCTCTTGGATGGCGCCATGCGTTGAGTATCCAAGCAAGTGCGAGTGTGATGTGTAATTGCTTTTGTGGTGGTATCCTGGAAACGGCTGCTGTCTGGACTTGGCGTCCCATTGATTCAAAAGCTCAACCAGCCATAAAGTGGAAATGATGTTGCCGTCACGTAATGGCCGCAAAAATCCATGGCCATCACAGCAAGGGATTTTTCCCGCTTCGCGTGATGTAAGGAGATTCTATTAGCAGAAAGGCATCCTGCGGCGGCGTCGGTGCTGCCTCTCATTGGTTTGGGGTAACCCAAACTCGTTCGCAAAGCACTCTTCCTTTGAATGAACACGAAATCATTTCCTGACGGAAACGGCGACACGAATCCTTCCTTCCTTCCGCTGTCTGTGTTGTCGTCGTCCTCCCTCTTTTGATTTGAATACCAAATCAATATGTGCTTGGGAGGAGCAAAAACCTGGCTGCGTGGTGCCATGGGAGGGGCGACTGAAGGATGGATGCATCTTCAGAATTTAAAATGTCGTACACATCTTGTCGTGAGTGGGTGAGTGGGCATGTACGATGATCTGATGATCCTTTGAGATTTGCACCGAACAGTTATCCTATGATAATCATAAATCAGCAGAGCAGCGCCAGCATCATCATCTTGCACGCGCTGTAATTTCGAATTCAAGCCTTAGTTGCTACGTGAGCGGATAATGCATTTTGAAACGACGTCGAGGGTGACATCACTTGGACTGGGCTTGCAATAAATCATGACCTGAAGATGGGTGGCTTTAGTTTGGCACCCCTTTGACGAACGAGCGTCCGACAAGTTTGTCGGTTGGAAGATCTAATCAACAAATGGGGTTTGCGGCGTATATCTCCTCGAAAAGTTGACCTCATTTCCCGCTCTGCGCAACGTTGGCTGTGGGCTGTGTTTGGGGACAGGTTTGAAGGATCTGTAGGACATGCTCTCGATTGAGTTATGTTCAGGCGACGGCGTAGGTTAGTCCAAAAATTCAATGTTGTCATACTCACCAGGATTTGATAAATTTGGTGGCAAGCTTTGGTTCGTTGTCTTGTGGGAATGTCCCTTCAATGACATTTCTTCTTTCGCGTATGGCAACATCACTGAATACAATTTGTGTTGAAGATCGCCCTGATCCGCAGATGAGCACTATCCCGCTACCGCTTAAGACGTTGGGTAAGGAGGGAGTCTTGTGGCTCTCACGTGTCGTTTAATTGGTCTGGCAATATGGCGAGACACCCGGCGAATGTCAAACTGGAGCGATAGTTCAAAAAGGTTGAACAGAGACAGTGCTCCAGTAAGAGGGGTATGTCTGTCTTAAGTCTCTCCGGTAAGGTATACACTAAGGTGTTGGAGACCCGTTCAAGAACTATAGTTGACTCGAGGTGGGGGAATGAACATTACCGCAGAAGTCCAAACGACCAGGTTTCCACTCTGAGAATGGTGCTTAAGAAGGCTTGACACTTTGTTGCATCCATCCAAAGTTGTTTTGTAGATTTGTAAGAGACATACGACCAAGGACCTAAGGACTTGAGAGTTCAAGAGGAGTATGGGATTGATGGTCCCTTGTTAAGTGCCATTCAATCTCTTTACACCAACTGTAGGAGCTGTGTTCGGGTAGGTGGTAGTAAATCTCTACCCCTCACGGTGGGTGTTGGACTTCGACAACGGTGCGTCTTGTTACCTTTCCTTTTCATTATACAACCTGACTGACTCGAACTGCAACCAACTTAAGGCTGCTATAATTTCCAAACCGTTCATGACAGTGAGCACAAATTTTGACAAACGCCTGATAAATTTTTGTTTACAAGCCTCTTAAGCAATTTTCGTCTCAGCTGTTTTGAAAAATGTCTATCTGATGAAATTTAACGTGATAGTGTGATTGCTTTATATTTGAATGGAAAGCCACATCTATCCAGACCCCTCCTCACCGTGAATAAATCATTTTTGTATCGAACCATGGCTCTATACCGTGAAACTGGCAGCATTGCAAAACGCCATGGAGATGCTCATAAAGAACAGCAACATCGGCAGAAAAGGTTCGAAAAGTGAAGGCTCAGTGAGTGAAATCGACGTCGAAGTTGAAGACAAATGACTCGCGAGCTTAACATATCGTTGAAACGGATGCAACACATACTGAAAAATTACCCGGGCTCAAGCTGAAGTTCCAAAAAGCACACGATCTTACAGCGCAACAGAAATAAGTTAGAGTCGAATGAACGAAGGAGTTGCTACGCTTGCACGAAAGTGGTTAGTTGCCGAATTCGGTTTTTTTTACTGAGTCCCCATGTGTCATCGCGCAATATGTCAGCAAACAAAATGACCGAGTTTACTCGCTAGAGAGGTCCTTCCAAAATATACACCTTCGGACGGCCACCAAAAATCGGGCAGCACTGTTGGTGATGGTTTAGACCGTCTTAACCGCCGATGGTCGCTATTGGCTCGTATTTTTGGCATCAAAATTAATGTGTCTGTGTACCGTGACGCTGTCTTAGAGGTAGTAACGAAGCCTTGGGGAAACAAACATTTCAATCGAACATCGTTGACTTTTCGACAAGACTCGGCACCGTCACATAAAGCTCGCGTCAACCAAGAATGCTTAACAGTTTTCCACACTTCACTTCTTCGACACAATGTATTGCAAATTCTCCAGATGCAAAGCCGTTGGTTTTTTCTGTCCTGGGGTATGTTGAAAGCGTAGGTTGGCCGTATTTCTGTAACAGCGCTATTAAGTTTCGTTGCGTCCAGACAATATTTTTTCCTCGCACTTCTCAAGAAATTTATTGCGGATTGAAAGCGTTCAAAATTTATGAAGAGCAAAGGAATAGCAGAAGCTAGGCCCTGGTCCCTTGTGGGCTGTAGTGCTACTCAATTATTTTATTATTATTATTAAAGGAATTGCACTCTCTGTAATGACACTTTGTACTCTTTTGTTTCTCAATACCAGTTAATTTTAGGTCACATATTTGTCTGTTTGCCTGTCGTTCGATTGGGATCGTTACTCATGCATAAACTCCCATTCAACTGGCACCACGTATCAGGCGGCGTACATTCTATCCTGGCCTAGAGATACTGATTTGTAGTCTTCATAGCCTCCTCTAATGAAATCATGATGCAACCGACTCCATGATTGTTGTTTTCGCTTGTGAATTGCCGTCGGAATGTTCCTTTACCAATTTCTTGCCATTCGCTTTCCATAAATTTATTTTTGCTCATCGGTCTGTGTCTTTTATTCCTACATCCGTCCGACTCAGATGGTATTTTACGATTCTCAATGATCTTGCCGTATTTCTTGGATAAAACTACCCTTTGAGAGATTTTCTCCTCCAAGACTTGTACGCACTTTACTTAACCAGACTGGCTGGTCGTATTCAACAACAATCTCTACTGCCAGCTGGAGAGGATCATACTTGGAACGATAATTAATTTGAACGTTTTTCATGGTCACCTATTGACTTGTGGCGTAGTGGGTAAGTGTGTCGACCCACACGCAGAAGATCTAGGTTCGATTCCCAGACGGAACATCTTGCATTTGTTCGTGGCACCACCTCTTTCGGGTTGCTGACAGTTTGCTGACAACACACAACGAGTACCAATTGTCTATGAAAAGCTTCTCAAATTTCGCCGTTCGGAGTCGCCAAAAAACTGTAGGTCCCTTCTACTCGTGAGAGAACAGTAGCACGCACAACACGAGTAGTTGTTGTAGAAGTTAGGCCCTGGTCCCTTGTGGGCTGTAGTGCCACTCAATTACTATTATTATATTGAGTTGTGAGGCTTTGGTGAAACAAGTGTTTGTTTAATGCACACCTTTCGTTGTGACACTCCTCCAATCGTCGGTCTGATTGCCTTGTCTGTATCCTTGAGCAGGTCGGTCCCATCAGTCGTGCTCTTTCCTCCATGCTCACATGTTATTCGTTTTTTTTTTTCAACATAAAAACAGCGCAACATCTAGATTTCCCAAAACAAAGCACGTCTCTTGATTTCCCATTATTCTGGTTCAGTGCAGAGTTCTAACAGCTTCTCCATACTTAGTCGGTTGAGGTCCTACACTTATTTGTTACTCTATCCCAGTCGCTCGGAATTGAAGACTCTTCATGTCGGAGCTGTATTGTCCAAACACTCTACCTAGCCATCTTAAGCATTTTATCCGTGAAAAGCTTGACTACCTGCAAGCCGCCGTTCAACCTATCCATTGTAGAACATTTCCTTCAGATGGCATAAAGGAAGACAGAACAAAAAATCCCAAGCAGAACTTTAACCTCGAAGGGACCGAGAGATGGTCAATGTGTTATGCAAAGCCTGCTTGGTCTTTCGGGGCAGGGCTTTATTAGTCACAGGTCTCTAGAAATCGGGACATAAGCGATTGTACATTTGATTTCAGTACTGACGTTATTTTCCAAAAAGTTTTCAAATCTGAGCCATTGGGACAACGCAACAGAGGACGGCACCTTAACAAACACGTGGAGAAGGACCTCAACCAACTTGGAGTGTGCAACTGGAGGCAGCTAGTGAAAGATCGTGCTGGCTGGAGAGGCATGTTGGTTGAGGTTCAGATTCAACGCGGACTGTAGCGCTACATGAAGAAGAAGAAGAAGTTATTGTCCGTATTTCCAGCAGACCCCCCGGTGTGCCTGCCTTGACTGCCTCATGGTTTCTACTGGACATCCCAGCTCTGTCACAGTTGTCCATGTTGTGCGTTTTTCTTTGATGTTAGTTTTGTCCTTCTTTACCACCAGCCGCTTCCGCTTCAATGCCAGCAAATGCCTCATTGACGGCTCGCTGTGTTCGTGCAATCACGTTAAGGTCGCTCGCGTAAGCTAGTAATTGAACTGACTTTTGAAAGATCTTACCCCTGGTCTTGACTTGTGAGTAGGACCTTCGCTAGAAAGATGTTCACCAAGGCACACAAGACAGCCCTTTGCCTTGTCTACAACCACTCATAGGCATTGAAGGTCTCAGTGAGTTCGCGGTGGGAGTTGTCATCCAGCATAATCGGACAAGTTTGGTGAAAACGCCAAAAGGGGCCATGGCACTGTATACCTGATTTTTATGCACCCTGCCGACTGCGGCCTTTCATTCAACGTTTGTGATGGTCTACGTTTCTTGAGTCTTTTCAAGGAATTTTAAATTGGAAAATCTGATCTATCGTAGACTTTACTGGACTGAAAGGACGTTGGTAAGGACCTATCAGCTTATTTTCGAACGGTTTGAGGTTGAGGCAGAAGAGACTCTGTACACTATGTGGAGGGCACGGATCTCCCAGTATAGGGTCTACAGATGAGCTGGTGCGGACTCCCAACCAGATCATCTGCAGCTAATTTAAAGAGCCGCAGCGTCTGTTCGCTGCACCAGCTTTGTTTGACTTCAATCTAGACATTGCTAGCTCGGCCTCGTCTATGTCAGTGGGACGGAATTCTTGTCCATACTGAGCAGAACATTCTGCCTGACAGCTGTATTTGTGTTGTCAGTACAAACCACCCCGAAAAACAGACCTGCACTTGATTTTAAAATTTTCTACTGCATTCATCGGATTAAATAAATCATTTTTGATGAACCTCACATTGTTGTCTCTTTTCAGGTAAGTCCACAGAACCTCCAGTTGTGACCGGGAAGCCCCTCTTCGGAGATAAGATAAACAAATTTCAGGCACTTGCACTCGGCGTATCTAAAGCCCCTGCAAACAGATGCTCTTGACGGTTTTTGTTTTGCTCGGCTTGCGTAGGTGACGTTGTTCCTTAAATGCACGCCAACTGAGCGCTGGCATTTCAAGAAAAGCCAATCGACTTCTGATTGCGTAAGGCTTCGATAAGAAGTTTCCCACTGGCTCGATTCGATTTTTAATCTGAATTCCGCTGTATGACCAAATTGGGCGCCCGGTATCTTATCTTAATTGGTTCCAATGGCGCATAGATTGATTTAGTCTGAGATCTGAAATTCACGAGTTTGTCGGTGTGGTGTGACCGCGTGCTCGCGTTCGTAAGCCGATATGGGTTCGATGGCAACGATAAGATTTGTGGATTGTTTTGAAATCGATTGTGCGCGGTAATCACCGTTGTGTTAAATCGTTCAATAAATGATTTTATGACAGGAATATTTATTGTTTGTTTGACGGGGGAAAAATTGTATAAACGCGAACACCGACCTTTCAGGCCTTATCCTATGGGGTGCGTTGGTATATCCAGAGTGAAGATAACGCAAGATTAGATGTCGTGAGTCAGGTTAGGTTAGAATGCAGCGGATGTCACTGAGGCAACATAGGATTACCAGAACCACCCCGATTTGAGTATACTTTGGCCACTTTGCTGAGCTCATGGAAAAACGTCGCTTCCGAATAAATGCGTTCTATATCCCCTTCGTCCCTACAATGCCTACAGAAGTCGTTCTGCTATTGCACGAGTCTCATAGTGACCACTGAGAACTCCTGTTAAAATGGAAATCCTGCTGTTTGCGATAACGGTTTTGGTAGTAGGACCCATTTTTGGTCTTCAGTGATCAAACGATCATGAATTTGCTTAGCTTGTCGTTAGTCTTCCCTACCAAGAGGAGCCAGAGAGTTCAAAATTACTGAATCTGAACTTAGAAAACCACGTTTGCCACTTTCGGATGTCTATATCGCTCGGACGAGCGAAAGCTTCTCAAACCTTAAAATGGCTTTGAGAAGCTTTCGAAATAAACAATGTGCATGTCACTGATAC
This sequence comes from Eristalinus sepulchralis, assembly GCA_944738645.1. NCBI lineage: Eukaryota > Metazoa > Arthropoda > Insecta > Diptera > Syrphidae > Eristalinus > Eristalinus sepulchralis. The sequence continues at coordinate 28,179,312 of OX122885.1, read as the reverse complement.
GACATTTCATTTTCGGTCCCCCAAGTCCCCTAAAGTTCCCAATCATATCAAGCCGTCTGAACACAGAAGACACTCCCACAACGGTCTGGAGTGGCAACAGCTGCCTGTAGTTAAGAACCTTATACGACATCTTCTAAAGTGCTAACTAAAAGAGCTGCCTGAAGTTAATTTGCTGTCTTGGCTCTTAAAGGTCTATAGTGCCTGCCTTTCCTCATTCCGAAGAAACGAAGATGAGTTAAAGATGGTTCCATTCCAATATCCGACAGAATGAATTTCTCTGTGACAGCTCAGCAAGATGCAAGGTCCTTAGAAAAAGTTCGATAACGAAATTCTGGGACATTCATTTCATGGTTTCAAATTGTTACCGCTGGCATGTGATACCTACCAAACTCAGTAATCATTTGAAGTGTTACAGTGTCAGTTGAATGTTTACTATTTACGATATTGGTTCGCTTAACAATGGCACCAGCCGATAAAGTTACTAAAACTTCCCACAAAAACGGTGATTCAAACGAAACCACTTTTCGGACATTAGGCGATGATTTTGGTCGTTCAATTACCCATGCTGTCGGTAAAATTAGGCAGAAATTCGAAGAGAAGCGATTCCGGTATCGTAAGTGTGTGCATCTTCATAATGTACGGTCGTTCAAAAATATTGCTGCCCCAAGTGAAAGTGTCGCTGATGACCCGAATTTATCGATTTCCCTGCATTCAGAGAACTTAAATTATGGGATTTGGACTTGCGTCTGTATCCAAGCCTGCCGACCACTTGCATCGCTGTAGATAGGTTTCTTGGTGATTGGAACAACAGACAAGAAACACCGAGTTTTCGAACAACATTTTCTTCAGTGATGTTCCACATTTATCACCCGGTGGGTATGTGAAGAAACAAAATTGCTGTATATGGGGCTCAGAAAACTCACAAGTGTATCCTTTCACCGTTCGGTGATCCAAGTCGTTTGATCGAAAGGTAAGTCCATATTTTTCGAAAACACCAATGGGCGAACGGTAACTGCCAATTCAGAGCAATATGGTCGAATGATAACCGATTTTTTTTGGCGGCTGATTAAGGATTTCGACTTGGATATTATATGGTTGCAACAAGACGGGGCAACAAGCTACAACATATGCCTAATTGTGGCTTTATTTCGTGAGAAGTTTCCTGGTCGGGTTTTGGCGATATTAATTGGCCCCCAAAATCCTGCGATTTGACTCCGGCAGATTTTTTCTGTGGAAGTACTCAAATGATCATGTTCACGCGAATAATCCCCGAACTCTAGACGCATTCAAAACCAATATTGCTCAAGTAATGACCGAAACACCACCCGAAATGTGCAAAAAAGTGATCTAATGGAATGCCACGCTGCGAGTCTTTCCAAGGCTGCCATTTGAATAAAATCGTTTTTCACTCTTAATGGCAAAGTCCAAACTTTATAAAGAATTGAGATTTTTAGCGAGAATGTGTTGGTGTCTATGTTTAATTGAGCTTTACTTTCGAAACCAAAAAATTAATGACATCATTTTAATTACAGTTGACAATACCTTTGTTTGTGTGAACGGTCTTAAGCCTTAAGCATATTTTTTTTTAGAAAACAGTATTCAAATCACATCCTTACGTGAAAATGAGTCAAAATTCATCATTTTGTTTTTCTTTCAAGAAGAAAGCGTTGAAGGCTGTTTAAAAAATTCACGAACACTCAACGAACACTTGCTTAGGCCTCATTTGGATAGTATGGCGTATAAGCTTAGAGTTGGTTGTACAACAGTCCAGGATATGAACAACGAATCTCATCACTATCATCTCGTTTCTGCTAAAGGCTGCTGAAAAAGCCTTGGCTCGCCATACACTCTTTGATGTAAAAGAAGATTGAGGTTTCCCTTACTTACTGTGCATCTACCACCTACAGCAGTCGAATAGGAAACAACGCCCGCGACAGTATTAGCTCAACAGATTAACGCACGTTTTAGAAAACAATGTCTAGATGCATCCACGTCACGATATGTTGACCACAACCGTCCTTGCTCAATTGGGATTTGGCTCCATCAGTGCTCAAATCCCGCAGATGTGATTCCAATCAAAAATAAAAAAGGGGCTTAAACCAAAACTGGCTTATGTGAGATTTGAAAAAGGATAGTCTCGTTACGAACACCACGCCGAGGCAATGCGACCCACACACACTCTGTGCACGGGAGTACATCGATTGCCGTGCAATTTGACAGCAAAAACATCCCTAAACTCATTTCCTGTGTAAATCCATTTCAAATCATTTGCTTAATCCACCTCCTCCCCACCCATCTATCGCCTCCGTAAATTTTTAATTAATTCAAACGCATCCACAGTGAGAGATCTCCCCTTGTGAGAGAAGTGCTCACAACGAAACCATTTCATCTTTGACTACTCACAGACTTAAATTTTTAATTAAACCTCCCTCACGTCAACTAAGGCCGAACGGCGAGTCCTAAGTGCGGGCGGATTGGGGTGGGCGTTCGGTTTGGTTATCCGAAAGATGCCTCTACGGAAGCATTAATCCTTTTTCGCGTGCAGTCTGCACATTTATTATGCATTCCATCGAGGGTGAGTGAGCGGAAGTGAAGGCAGTGGAGGTTGTTGTTCCATTTCAAAAGCATACCATCTTGCAAACACACCCTCCCACCGCTCGTCTTGCGGGGCCCGCCTCTTTTTGCGGTAGGCCTAGAAACTGCATTTTTATCGATTCGCCTGCACCTGAATGACGTAATTGGAACATCAATTAAATGTTGAGCCAGTTTCGGTGCAGAGTTTGTTGGCGTGTGTGTCTGTGTGTGTGTAAGAGTTTGTGCAGAGAATATTCTCGCAAGTTGAAAGTGCAATTGTTCGCATCTGAAAACTTGTTAGTTGGGGTAGTGGCTTAATTAGACACAACACTACCTCACACAAGGACAAAAGAAAGGAGAAGGGATTTGGTTTTCGATACGAGCAAAGGGTGCGTCATGGGAGCTCACGGGATTAGCGTAGGTCAGGGCAGTGAAACAAAGGAATACGTGGGACAAAACAGGGATCAATGTCTTTCTTTTATGTGTAGTGTCCTTCGAATAAGGGTTCACTGGCTTAGGGACGAGAGTAAAACCAAAATTACATTCCCCTGCTCGTTTGCCGACGCATGAGCTTTCGCCCAGTTGCTTACGAGTGTAACTCGCGGTTGAAAGTTTGTAAACTTCATTCTGTGGCATCTAGTACAATTTGGTCTCTTTTGGTGGACCATGTGACGGCTTAAAGTGACGAAGGGTTTCGATAGGTACGTTTGCGTGCCACACAATGGCCAAAGGAAGTGAGTCCACTGTGAGTCATAAAGATTTCAAAACATGATAAGCCACATTGTCTTAGTAAGCTGGTAAGGGCTCCATAAAATTAACGACTTGTTACATGTGTACCTTTGTGGGTATTTTCTTTTTTTTTTTTGCAAATCTGGTTGAAGGAAATTTACGAAATGTCCTGGATTGTGCCGTGCATGTCTTTTTAATGGCTCTGCCTTCGATTGAAGGTGGCGGGGGTGTGTTGGCGTGATTATTTATTACTTGTTTCCCTCATAAGGTGGTTACCTGTGAGTTCAAAGACACATGCATTCGTCCTAACTTGGGATAGCTATTTAATTTATTTAAATGCGAATTTGTGTTGTCTAAGTATAACATTCTCTAGCCTCTGTAAACAGGGATGCAAAGGAAGTGTTCACAATTCCAAATTAACGGGATTATTTTCGAAAAAAAAAATTGTAAAATGGAGCCAAACTGTTTATGTTCTCATATAGAGAGACAAATTCTGTAAGTTCTGTCGGTCAACTCTCAGCCTTCACTATATCAATCAATGGTCCCCGATTGAACTTGATTCCTTTGTCGCTATAGCAGAGCCTCTGCACGAAAAGTTGTCTTGACATTCAGTTGAAAAGCTAAACACCCTATTTTCGAAGGCATTTGTAGAAATATTTGAACGAAATCCAATTTTTCAAAACTTCGTCACTTGTAGAGGTCCGTATGTCCAATATTGAGAAACCTTCGGACTTTTTTAAAAATAAAAAAGGAAAACATACGAAATCCCTTAAAATTTCAAATCTCGAAAACTGAAATTCTCGAAATCCCAAGAGCGTGAAGTTCTGAAATTTGAAACTAGTGGAAGTCTTCAGTTTTGAATCTAAAAAATCCTCGGTATTAAAAAGTCATGGAGGTTTTCAATTCCAACACTAACAGATTCAGAAATTTTGAAATCAAATAACCAAAACTTAATAAAATTTGATATTTTAAAAGACAGCAATCAAAAATATGAAGCGCTTGGGAAGAAAAGGAGTCAAGGACTTTTCTTTTCGCCGATAATCGCGCTTGGCAACTTACATTTCGTTAAATCCATATTGTAACTACTTACAAAGCTATCTGTAAAGGGGTTAAAAGGGCGTTTCTAATGGAATATACGTAAAACTTAAGTACATAAAAATCAAGATTGCAAGAACGTCATTTGAATCCTTCTCATTTTAAGCGTTTCATATGTTAACAGTCCGTATTTTTGAATACTCGAAACTCGAAACCTTATAATCCAAAAGTTCGAAAATCACGACTGCAAAATTCTGCAAAAAAAGAAATTGAAAATATTGAAAACCATGTGAATCTAAAAAAAAATTTAAAATTCGCTAAAAATCGCGAAAAATGCAGTAAGATATCCGGTCCACCCGCTTAGTCCAATTTTGGCATACCATTCGGCCAGTAAATAAAATGTTGCGCGTGCTGTGTGGCACGTGGTCTTGTTGAAACCACATGTCATGCAAGTCAAGCTCTTGCATTTTGGGCAGAAAAGAGTTGGATATCATCTCACGGTAGCGCTCACCATTCACAGTTACGTTACGATTCGCATCATCTTCGAAGAAGTACGGTCCAATGAAGCCACCAGCCCATAAACCGCACCAAACTGTGACTTTTCCTGGATTCACTGGTAACTCTTGCAATGCTTCTGACTGATATTCACTCCAAAACCGGCAATTCTGCTTATTTACGTACCCATTGAGCCAAAAATGAGCTTTTGATAACAAAATTCAACAATGTGCAAGCGTTGTTCGTTTGTAAGACGATTCATGGTTCAATTATAGACCAAACTGAAGATGTTTGACAGTGAAACAAAACACGAAACGTGCTTCAGCTGTGCTGCCAAAAAGATAATAGCTAAAAAATAACCCTTTATTTCAAAAATATATTGTCGGAAAGTGAGTGAGTGTAAAATTTTGAAAAATTAATTTAAAATTTTCTCAAAAAACAAAAAATCGTAGGAGTGTACAAAGTTGAATGTGAGAAATCGTGATACACCTTAAAAGTGTGTTATTTCAAAAAGTGTAAAAAAAATTCAAAACCACCGACGTATCAAAGTTGCCGACATCCGAACGCCGATATTCATGATAGTTAATTAAACCCAACATTTCTTGAGGCTAAAATCATAAAAATCAAGTCAGAAATTCTGAAACTGCAAATTCTGAAAACTTCAAAAGTCCAAAAAATCACAAAGCAAACTGATTATGACAATTTCAGAGGATAAAAGGAACAAATTACACTGAAGTCCTTAAATACGAAAGCCAAAATCATGAAAAATCCAAGTATACTAATTTACGAAGGCCCAATTTCACATCGACGAAGGTCAAAAATTCCAAAAGCAAAAAATATAGATAGTAGCGAAATTTTAAGCCACATTTCCCGAAACTCCTCAAAAAATCGAAAGTCTCAGAACTGGAAAGTATGAAACAAATTTTTTTCAATTTTCAAAAAGCCAAAATCTCTGAATGCAGTTTCAATTTCAATTTTTAATTACTTTTTAACTTGAAGTGGCAGAATTCGAAAAAGTCCCAAATTTCTCCTCAAACCGACATTTAATCAAGGCAGAGGGACGGCATTCGGGGAAGACTCTCGCAATCATTTCCAGTGTAGGCGTGCAAGATAGTTTGAGATTTTGGACTTTCGACTCTCCAGCCTGAAATAATAATTGCCTCAATTCCCCCAATAAGCTGCATAGTATGGGCAGAGCCTCCAACAACCTCAAACATTACCTACAGCCTCATTCTCTACAAGAAGTCTTGTCACGATTAAATGGCTCACCTCATCTGTATCAGCGTCGATGACCAAGAAAGACTACCCGGCCGACATTTAGTCCCCAAGGGAACGGCATTGGCAACACTTTGACTTCGCCATGGAATCCATGGAGTGAAGAAAAGTAAATTACTGCTTCTAATACACACATTTCCCTATTTTCCGAAAACGAAAATAATCAAAAGCTTTCCAAGTAAATGAAAAAGCAAGCAAAAAAATCAAAAACACAAAAGCTCTCTCGGGCAAGAGAGCCAGACCGGAGCAAGAGCGAACTAGCTCTTGAACTTATTCTCATTCCGTTCACGCTGCGTTCTCCTCTCCGTTTTTCCACTTCACTTTCCTGTTGACATTTTATTAGAAAGAAATACCTTTTGTTTCCATTTTTGTGCGCCTTGAACCGGGAGCGACGGGGGTGAATGGGAGAAACCCACCAACCCCTCTAACTAATGTCAAGTGTCTGTCGGACAAACAAGTGAGGACAACATACCTTAACTGTCCCCAGCGGTCGACATCCTTAAGAGTCTTCAGGCTGCTCTCATACTTGAGGAGTTGAGGAGGAGGAGGGGGTTGCGCCTGACCCCACGCCCCTCTTTCACTCTGTGTTTGCATATTAATTTATGGATTTTTTCCCATTTTTCTGTGTCCTGGGTCATTAGTTGCAGCGGTTTGTGTTCGTGTCTCAACCACCCACCCACCGGCTGTTGGATATTTCACTCTGTTTTGTATACAGTCGGGCTGACGTTTCGTTCTCTTCGAGCGTTCTCTCACATCGACACAGCATAGAATCGTTCGAAAATACACGCCGAGAGTGGCACCGACATCGAGCAGAAAGTCTCTGCAGCGGCAACCGCCTGAAGAGAGCCCCAGCTACGAAAGCGTATTTTTGCTAGTAATAGACAGTCTGTTGATGTTTGTAGTCTGATTTTGTTTTTAGTCGTGGTCGTCGTGGTTTTTTCGTTGTACAGTGTGTGTGGTTTTTTTAATGTAAATTTTTCTTCCTCCTATTTGTTTGATTTTTTTTTTGTTGTTGTTTTCAGAAAGATTATCCTTTTCATTGTTTTCGGTTCGGTGGGCGGATGCTAATTCAATCAATTCGTGCTTGTGTTTCCCTTTGATTCCTGAAAATTCACAGTGTAACGCTTAAAGGATAACAAAATCGCTCTGCTGAAGAAAATATCCTTCTCGCGAGAAAGAAGTGCGTATGTGCGTAGATCTAGTACAAATTTCTTGCAGAATGTCTGTCAAATGTGTTCGAAAATGCTCTTCATCCCGACCGCGGAATCGTTGGGAAAACGTATTAATAATTTGTTTTTCATCCAGCCGCATTCAAAACAGGATACACACTCACGAGGAGCAAGCAAAAAAAAAAAATAAATGACCAACAAGGGGAAAAAAATAATTGAAAGAAAAGAGCGCGCATTTGAAAATCATCTATGCGAGTGTTTGTTTGTGTGATTCTCGGAATTGCAATTGTATTTGTGAGTGGATATCAATGCACTCCCCATTGCGCTGATGTCGTGACTGTCGCGCACATATACGAAACATTCCTCGACAGCAGGCGCCCCAAACACCACCCGTCGTCTATCACCGACAACACTCCGACCCCCTCCCCACCAACACACATTCGTTCGGGATAACGTTCGCCCCTTGTCTCTCTCTCTCTCTGTCTTTCCCACTCGCTCTCGCTCGTTCATTCGCATCGCCATTTCAATTTTTCGATGTTTCCCACCGTCGTGTCGTGGTGTCCTCATCCGTCTGGTTTTGTGTGGCGCTATGCTGTGTGTGTCTGAGGTCGTGAACCCTTCGAAATTGACTGTATTCATTGTTTTGATTTTGTTGCTGTAATTTCAAATCAAAGATAAAAGAAAATAAGTAAAAAAAAATCCCCAAAGCAAAAACATAAAATTGCAAATTGATCCTTTCTGTGTAAAGAATGCTACGAATCGGGGAAAATCGAAAACTCTGGCATTTGTCCAGAAATTTGTGTTCTAATGGGAAGATAAGAGGATATCCATCCTAGTGATTGTCGTGTAATGGAAATTTTCAAAAAAAAATGAGCAAAAGAATGGAACACAAGCGTTTCAAAGCACTCAACAACAACAACAGAAAAAAAAGTTCACATTTCGCAAGGATTATATGGATTACCGGTGTTGAAAGGACATGAATCGAAGAGGACTTCGGGATTATTAAAGGATTTTTTAATCAGTTTTTTGTTTTCTTGCTTGATTTTGAAATTAATGAGAGAAATATGTAGTGCTTGCAATGGCCGCATGTATTCCTCTGTGCCACTTATCGTGGGGCTGTCAGGATTTTGAACTCCTTCTTGTTGCACCTTGCGGCAACTTTCTTCAAATCATGACTATTTTTGTTTTAATTTTGAGGTTTTTGGGTTCAATTCAGCTGATCTGTTTTCGATGGTCGGTGGCAATGTCTTTCATACTCCTTCCAGTCATACTGGAATATGAGCTAAACAGCCGACAAACCTTTCAAGGATTTGTCCATTTTCATTTCTCCTAAAAAAAATTTTTGTTTGAATGTGCATTGTCAAAGGAATGGTAGTTGCCGTGGCGGGGTGACTAAGGGCCACGACTCACTAGGCGGATGTCCTGATTTTGTTTCCTGGACTGAACGGCGCCACCGCTTTTCAGTAGCTGATCAATCTCGAAAGCTTGACCAATTATCGGCAGCAAATTGAAGGTCCCCTCCACTCGTGACAGAGGGAGGGCTGCTCCCACACAGTGTACGAGTAGCAGCTGAAGAAGCTTCGTTTTGGTCACTACTGTCTAAAGAGCCCCACATCTCTCAGCGTGTGCCTCTTGCGATTGTAGTTTTCCTACGACAAACCGTGTTACCTTGCCTCAACTGCAGTGCTCTGTACAATAAAGCAACAATCCAAGTCGATGTGGGCACTTCCAAAGTTTTGAGCAACGAGAATACTGGAGGAATGCCTGGTGTCGATGGCAGGTCTCCTTAATGTCCTGCGTTTGTAAGTGCACCAGCCTGGGTCGGTTTCCGGATGTATTGTCTCATGGTCGGTTGAGTTTTCCGATGAGTCCTGCGTGGACTTCTTCTTTACTCAACTGTGCGTTTAGATCTCCAGAAACTATTTTAGATTCGAAGCTAGACTGACTACGAGATCGAAGAAGTCATCTTTGCTATTGTTCATCCTACTTCTCTGTCGGGGCATTTTCCGAAATAAAGCCTTGATGCGGATTGTAATGAGACTTACGGGCAACACGCAGGTATGTAGGCTTGCTGGCAGGTTGCCTGAAACAACAACTCCAATGCCGAGTAAGCGCTGCCTTTCCCCTTCTGTAGCTATCGCTGTTGTAGATGTCGAAGTTTCTCATTCCAGTTTTTCTCGGTCTATTCCACTTATATGTGCAGCAGTTCAGAATCTCCGCAGGTTGTTTGGCTGTCCAAGGCTTTTCAGATTTCATGCGCATAACGGAAAATCGTTATCCTTGTTTTGAATGGAGTAATTTTTTATTTGTATTGCAACATTACGAACATCCCACTCTGGGATCGCTGTAGTAAACCATAGGATACCCTCTACAGTTCGTTGTGCGAAGATGTCTTATCATGTTCTTATCATGTCCTTTTCAGTAATTTCAAATTATTCCTGAAATACGGCGCAACTGTCATCGAAATGGTGTTTTCATTGCTCTCCTCCAAAGTGCAGCCCATAGGGAGACGAACACTCAATTAATTTTCCCTGCATACCAATGTGGCGTGGAGCTGGAAACAAAATCCTGAAATGTCCAGAAACCGGCAGGTCAACTTTCCCGAAAAATCTAATACCGAAAATATAAAAACCAACAAGTTCTTGAAAAAAATAATATATTGAAGTTTGCATTCACCCCAATTTCGCGGATGCTCCAGAAGAGCAAAGCGATACGGGGGCAGCATGCCCCCTCCTTATGAACTTCACTGGAATGGTTTTCTTTTCGGTTCTCTGGGCTTTCTATGTTATTTCCTGGCTTTTTCGAGATCCGGGACACTTCAGAAATATGCTATATGCTATTTCAAAATGTTGGGTATTTCAGGACTTAGTCTCCCTCCCACGGCCCTAGTACTCTACTTGATGACTCCTACGACATACCGTTATTCAAAATTATTCACTTAAGTCAAACCATGAAAAATATAGGCGCCGAGGGCACTACGTAACTCACTTCCAAATCAGACCGAAATACCCCTGTGGCACTTCTTCATGTGGCGCTACAATCCGGGATGGATCAGGACTTCAACCAACAAGCCTCTTCAGCTGGCAAGTTCTTTAACCAACTGCTTATAATTTCGCAAATCAAGTTGATCGAGGTCCTTCTCCGCATAAATGCTCCATCGGTTCCGTGGGCGTCCTCTTTTGCATTGTCTCAGTAGCTCAGATTCAAAAACTTTTCGGGTCAAAACAGGTTTATTTATTCAGTTTACATGACCCAACCATCTTAAGCGTTATAGAGGCGTGACTGAGCGCATGCCGCCGTACAGAGTTCGGCCTTAAATTATCTGTTCCAGGAGCCGTCAATGCAAAACGGACTGAAGACCGAACGCAGAACGAACGAATTGGCTGCATATTCCGCCTTTGATATTGTCCATGCATCCGCATCGTAGTGCTTGTTGACACTTAATTTCCCAAATGAATGTGAAAATGCTTCTCATAGGAACGCTTAACGGTGTGATTGGTGGAGCATCCATGGAGTTCTTGCTGTTCCTTCCCATATTAATAATTGAATGGCACTACAGCCCACAAGGGACCAGGGTCTAGCTTCTACAACAACTACTCGTGTTGTGCGTGCTACTATTCTCTCACGAGTAGAAGGAACCTACAGTTTTTTGCCAACTCCGAACGGCGAGATTTGAGAAGCTTTTCATAGGCACCCTTTGAGTCTTGTGAGCAACTTGAAAGAGGTGGTGCCGTGAAAAAATGCGAGGTGTCCCGTCCGGGAATCGAACCTAGACTTTCTGCGTGGCGGTCGACGCACTTACATACCACTACGCCACAGCGACCACTCCTTTCCATATTGCAAGGTCTATTAAGGACTCTTCGTCCAATACCTCTTCGGCAATAACAAAGCCCACCTTGTCAAGATCTTGGAAGCCGTCTAGACCAACCTACAACGACCGCCAGGACGAAATCGGGAAAACACTGGGATGGCGTCACCTTGGAGTCAAAGAGTTCCGCATCGTCAAGCTAGAACGTGCAAAGGCGTGGGAGCTCGCGCAGAAGCAAGGATAAGCGAAAGATTCCCGAGGGTTCTGATATGTCTGAGATAAAAGAAAAAAAATTGTAATCTCAACTAAGGTTCGCCGGATCCTAACAATTTTTCCTCTAACCTTTGATTGGCAGATTAGTCGGCGATCTCATTTCCCATGATCTCACCGCAACCTCTTTTTCTTCTTTCCATGGAGCTACAGTCCAGGGTGGACCTGGATCTCAACCAACATGCCTCTCCAACTAGGACGATCTCTTGCCTGCTGGCTCCAACTGGAACGCATTCCAAGTTGGTTGAAGTCCTGTTCTACCTAGGCCTTTCTCTGTTGCGTTTTCTTAATGGCTCGGATTCGAAGGCGTTTTCGGGCCGGAGCGGTGGAGTCCATACGCTCTACATGATCTAGCCATCTTAAGCGTTGTATCTCTTAGCGACATCGACTTGTATTCCTAAACCATCTTAAAAGTGTTAAAAGGATTGAACACAGCTTGACTGTAGCTACAGACACAGATGCTTCGCCCCACTAGGTCATCAGAACCGTCCGCCTAGAAAACTGACGAAAAATTACTTAACAAGACGTGAAATCTGATATCGTTGTCCATTACGGAAACGTCAGCGCCGGGCCCTTCACTGGTCTTGGAACCATCCGTGAAGATTTGATTAAAATCGTTTCTTGGCGCAGATTCTGACTAGTACAAGGATAACCGACTTCCCTGACGTAAATTCTGGTCAAAGCCTGTCCTGAGTGCTCAACTCATTGCTGTTCCTTCGTCTGACAGCATATCCATAAGACTTGAGTCAAACAAAGTGCGCTGCAAAAGGTCATCAGACCGAGTTGAAGCACAGATTGAAAAATGGACTTGAAAGTGCAGCTCATGATGTGAAAATCGAAAGAAAGAGGTCCCAAAACCCGTACAAACGTTCGCATTTACAGCAGTTAAGGAAGACAGGCGAAGCCTTTTCATAGCCATGCAGATCTAAGTGGATTCTCCGCATAAATTTAATATTCACCCAAATCCCATTTCGACCGAGTGCGAGAGTGTTCCCTTCCACATCTCGTTCCACTTCAGCGAATGCATATGCCCAAGAATATGATTTGGTACTTTGCCACAGCAGTTTATTCCTGGCATAATGTGAATGAGTCATTACCAATCCGCAGACTAAACATCTGGAGAAGTGAATACACACATCAGTGTGTCAGCCTTAAATGGCCTCATTCGGTGGACATGCTTCAGCCAAACGACCATCTGCGTGACCTTTGCTATGCGCAGAATTATTTCAAAAACTTCTTATGACTTATGAATGGCTCATCATCTGTGAAATTGCTTCTCGAAACTTTGCCCGTGGAATGGTTCGTCATCATGACTGCTGCTCAACGTTCTGTCTGCTGCTTGGGCAACGTACTGGATGTCATGATTTCAATATTTACACTCAAGATGTGTCAAAATTTTGGCTGTTTGAGGTCATGGTCCTCGGATCTGGGCAATCGCCTCAGGAACAACGAGATGAGATGTGTTTATCCTGCACAAACAAATTCTTGACAATTTTTGTCAAGTTGCTCAAATATGGCAAATATCCAAACAAATGTTGATTCTATGAAATGTCTCCGATTTCGTGAAATGTCTCGACGAGCGGTCAATGACTTCCATTGTGGCGTTCACTTAATCTTCTCGAGTTTCACGATATCCCAAAGCATCACCTTTTGTTAGACATTGTCAAGATGGGGACTGCGAATGAGTTGACGAGCTTCTGACACAGCGACTGATTTGGAGCTGAAATTAAAGAAAAAAATTGAGATCTCCGAACTTGTAAGGTGCCTACGTGGCGCGCCTTTGTTGGGGCAGTTGCCTGATGGGTCTCCAAAGTTGGATTTTTCACATAACCAAGTCTTTGGCCCTTACTTTAGCTTACCAAGTCAATGTGTGAACAGATGACTAGGATAGAGTGTTACGTTGCATGGCTTTGACCTCTTGGAGTCACTCTTCGATTTGGAAGCAACGTTTTTGTTTGCTCCCAAAAGTAAGATTCTTTTTTTTTTCATTTCAGTTGCCTGCCGATTCTTGTCAATGTTGATACCCCTTTGCTACGGTATGTTACACCCCGACATTTAGGTCCCCTGTGCCCCTTTGTTAGTTTGCCAGCCTTAGCTCTGCCCTCATTCATTTTAGAGTGATACTGGAGTACTAGATCGTTGTAGAAGGATATCCGTTCTAGAGGCAGTTTCTTTTAAAAATCGGAGAATGAGAGATGAATCCAGCGATTGCATGTCCCTTGTGAGCTCGTGCCCCACAAGGCCCCGTACACGCTCCGGGATGTCATTTCATTCTCTACAGGCCCTCTTCTGCTAACCCATTCTTCCTAAGCTGTTCTCTGTCGGCTGTCCACAGACCCAATCTAGAAAGCCTTTTATGTATACGAAGATTGCATTTGCTTGCTAAACGGATTTAAACCTTTTTCGCTTACATTAATGTAGGAGGATCTTGCTCTCTGACATGGCGTGAGCTTGATCCTTTCCGGCTGCTGGCTCTTTCTTCTTGCTTAATTCTTCTTCTCTGAGGGCGTGCTCAGAATGTTCTTGACGATCGAAAGGGTTCAGCTGCCACCTTCCTGCAACTTAATGCTTGACGTTGTGGATATTTCTTGGGGTATGCGGCGAATACAATCACGCCAGAGGGTTGGCCTTCTCACATGCCTGTCAGTCTTTCACATTATCTGTACGGACGCACTCCAAGTCTCCATAAGAGTACGGTTACTTGAACTCGATATGGTCAGGAAAAGCATTTTTTCACCTTAAAGAGAGGCCTCCAAACACCAAGTGTTGGAGCCTACCTCGTAACAGCAAGATCCCTTGACCAACAACTCCATCAAAAATGAAAGAAAATGTTAAAGTGACTTCCAGTTCCCCCTAAGACGTGTCACTCATGAAATCCATTCATGGTCGCAATCTCAGCATGTAACAGATTACTCAATAAGTCCCGGGACATAGGGGGCGCCACTATATGTCCCGCGACTTAATAAGTGATGTGTTACACGAGCTTCTCGCTTACAGGACACGGTTCCTTAAAGCGAAACAGAGACGTGTTCGTGCGAATATAGTTCCGAGGGCTGGATGCACGCATTGTGCGAATCTCCATTAAGCCTCAGACCTATGGACATGAGTGACACTGATTCGACTTACGATGTCGGTCGGGCTCTGTAGACCAGACAAAGTACAGACATCCGGAACACTTTGCTAGGTAAGTGTCTGGTAGACGTCGAGTTAGAATGACTCCTGCCCTTGCTTTGGGAAAGGGTGGTAAGGCCACCAGTTCTGGGCGTTAAGGAACCCAACCGGCAGCATTTTTTCTGCGCAAGTCGACCTATATTCTGATGCCCCGGGGGGTCAGGAGGTTTTTAAAGATTTTTTTTCAGTCTGACCGAGGAGTAGGCTTCCTTGTGCAAGTGTCGTGGTGGCTTTGGCTTAAACAAAAATCGCGGGACCATGGTATCTAGTCTGATCCCTCTCAGTCATCAAGGCCGAATCGGATTAGATCATGGTTATGGGAATTAATTAAAGAGCCCTTAAAACATTTTGTTTCTATTCATCGTTCAGTAGGCCTCTTTTTTAGGAGTGTTGTGGTGTCTGTGGTTTGAAACTCAAAATCGCAAAATCAAAGGCAGGGGCGATGTGTCTCTGACACTTGTTTACCCATCTAACTCAGACAGGACGGGTAAAGGTATGAAGTTGCATTACAAGCGGATGCTTCGACTCAGGAAACGGCAGAGGTGTTGGAAAGTGGAGTGATTGTCCCTAAAGCTTAAGCTCAGTTAGGGACATGGAAAACTAACACTGAGAACATGAACCCCGTGGCATAAGGTCGAAAATGCATCTTCCATATCTGAGTCCAGCATCTATTCCCATATGATCAACAGGTTCTTAATCTGCTCCCACCCGAGTTTTGATCGGACCATGTCGGAGTGGAGGACAGTCAAGATGGCAATTCGACAATCTAACATCATGGCTGTTCCGTAGTCGGCTTAGTTTCTGCTAAGATTGACTTGAGCAGATCTAAAATTTCCGACTGGAAGATGCTGTCTCGGCCCAAGTGCCTTCATCAATTCTTAATCCATCCATGCACCATTTTCCTGTATCGCTGCTCATCCAGACGAGGTTTTAGAAATGTCTCACTCCAAACCAAGGTGTGGTGATTGTCCCTCAAGCATGATCTCATATGGTACTTGGGTAACTAAGGCGTCTAGTCTTGCGTTGTCTACGTACGGCTCTTGGGAAAATGGACCTCGTGATATAAGCCGTAAGGCAGGTGGTCACGTAAAACCAAATCCCACATCTGCATCGCTGCTCAGTCTGTGAATACGCAGCGGATTCCTCCCATTACGCTCCAACTTACACTGTCCCCTCTGCGCTTAATACCACATCCCCGACTTGAACAATCAGACACACGTACACACTACAAGGACTGTCCCCACCCGCACGAAGGTATTTTAAAGCATTTAATGTCCTTCGCTCAATTGAATTGATGACTCTTCTAATTTTATGCGCGTCTTCCTATTTTTATTTTATTCCAAGAAAACAAACGGAACAGCAAAAAAAAATCGAAAAAAGTCTCATTTTTAAAAATACATGCGACCAAGCAGATAGAGTACTAAATTTAAAAATACATTGTTTAACTGTATTTACTCACTGTAAGTGACCTTAAATTTGCAATAAATCCGTGCGTCGGAGGATTCGCAATATAAACTTATTTGCGTGCTTTTCTCGTGCTCTGGTGTCTCTGTTGGGGAATGCTCTCGATATTCGTTTATGTGTTGTTGAAGGCGTTCCCGAAGTAGTCACGAGGGGCGAGCTAAATTGGCGATTTCTTTCGAACACGTTTGACGGAGGGGGACTGTGGACATTCCATGTTTCGTAAATTTCCTGCTTGCAGTCAATCGTTTTTGTTGATTTTTTTAAATTGATGAGGTACTGTTGATGCTTACGGTTGAGGGGTTTCATGTAAGAAACCACATTTGGGAGCGCCACAATATTTTACTTTGTTGTGACAATCAATTTAAGGCTATATTTGCCCCCTTCTCCGTAGAAACAGAGGAAAGTCTGATGATGAAATCTGATCCTTGACTAGCTTTGATTTTTAACAGATCGACACAAATTTGAAAATTTAGATGAACTGTCAACAATAAGAGCTGCACTTTGTTGTTGTCAACGCTATGACAGACATCACAAAGATGCAAGAATTTCAGTAACTAAGCAAAATGTTGGCCTTCTGAATGTACTTCCTTGTGATGTCATGCTATGCAAACAAAATTTGGGCCTGAGTGCAATTCGTTTTGATGACACTTGACTGGACAATGTGGGGCACGAATTGAAAAAGTTGAGTTGTCTGTCAGTGAACGGAACCTTCGGCGCGCAAGTATATAAATCACTCACTGACTTATTTTTTTTTCTGTCTGACTATTGACAACGTATCCTTCTACCGTTTCGTAATGACAAATCTTTTAATAAACGACGTGCTTGAAGAAATTTTAAATTTGATGAATTCATGGTAGCTTAATGGGAAGACGGACAGAATTCCGAAATCTCAAACCTCAAACCGACAAATCCTTGAAAAATGTATACAGGGGAAGTTTGCATTAACCATATCTCCCATCTACTGCAGGGGAATTTGCTTACAGTCTATTTACATTTGTTTCACCCTCCTCTCGCCCCCTATACCACTCAGTGTGTCTCATATTTCCATCTGAAGTAATTAGAAACTAATCGCTTTTACCGAGTTTCGAAACATGAAGTGTGTGAATCTTCCAGCCAACAATCGGGACAACCACGTACTCTTCCCTCGGTGCATTCTACAAATCACCGATCAGATAAGCCAGCTGGAGAGACACACGCTAGTGCCTTATCCTCTTATCGAACTCTCCCATCTACTCGGTGGGTAGGGGTATTGTCATAGATTAACGTTACGCCTTAATTTTTGCTTATTCCGTTTCGACTTCACAACACCCGCCGCCGGTCGTCGCCTGTCCTCTAAAACCAATTTAGTCTCTGTCGGCATGCACGCCGCGCTGTCTTATCAATCAGGCACATACCCACACACAAACAAATCCACCCAGTCACCGGGTGATTGTGCCTTCAATTTTCCACACGACTAATTTACGATCTTCCTCCGTGCGTCGTGACGTAAGCCTGGCCGCAACAACAATAGCGAGACTCGTCGCCAAATTTGTTCGTACCCACGAGAACATGCAAATACATAGTTACACACATAAACTCGGTGATTAATCATAATTTTCGTCTGTCAAACCCCTCGCGGGGCAGTGGGGCGGGCGAGGGGAAATAACTTACGTGATTTAAATTCGAATCGAATATCGATTGCCGGCACAGTAGTGCTGCAGAACTTTTCCCGCCCATTTTCGTCGCACACAAAACCGGTACACACCGCGGGAGAGGAGGCCAGTGACAAGACTCAATTTGTTCTGGTGGCGGCGACGCAGCGACCACCCTGCAACTAGTGCAACATGTCATTTGCCTAGTGGACTATGCAAGGGGGATGGGCGCTTTGTAGAGTTTCATGTAAATCGGTTTTAACCTGAAATGCCGGCTGGGTGGAGGGTGGTGGGGGTCTAATAGGCTGTGCTCCGAAACAAAGTAACACGCAAAAAGACACTAATTGCTGTTTGCCATTGTTCGGATAACAGGTGTTCCCTGTGTCTGTGTGAGAGGGTGCCAGCAGTCTTCTAGGTGAAAATTATTAAATATTGGAGGTCTGGTATTGGGTCCCGGTCGGGAAGGTCAGCGATGCTATTTGCGCCTAATTTGTGCCTAATGACAGGCCACGTGAAAACTTTGCTCTTAATCTGTGTACGTGATTGAAAAGGCTGTTAACAGTTGGAAGTATGCAAATGCTAACTGACGACTGGATGTCATGTGACGGGGTGTTAAATGATTAATTTTTTGCATTTCGGTTCGAGGTGCAGTTTGTGGGGCGATTTTTTGAAGAACGAAATATGTCAACGGTATGCTGGGTGTGAATGGTGAGCACAGTCTGTTTGTGGTTTGAGGGCACTCTAAATTATTCCAAGAGATTATCAGTTTTCAAACTTGTTCCAGTAAGGTGTTGCTTTCAAAAGCGGGGTCTTTCATTTTTTAGTTTCGAAGGTAAAGCTTAGTAGTACACAAACAGCGGTGCATTTCTGATGAAAATTTTAATTTTTTATAAAGTTCCAAACTTGCCATTAAGTTTGAAATAAAATTATTCGAATGGCCACCTCGGGAAGTTTTGCAGCATGCGATTCTTTTAAGGTAATTTTTTTGCCACTTCGTTTGGGTGGCAAAAATTTGGTTTGGGTAAATACGGTCTTTTACACAGTCCCACAAAAATAAATCTGACGCAGTCAAATCGGATGATCTTGGTCGTCAAAACTTTAACAAATTTTATGCATTGTGAAGGGATTATGACGCGATAGCGTAAATGGCAAATATTCAACTAACTTTGTGACACTTCAAATGGCAGATAAGGTTGGAAGGTGTCATATGAGAGCGATACCAACTTGAAACCACGAAATGTTCATGTACACACTTTTAGAATTTTTGAATCCTCAGAATTGTGGCAATTTTGGCATCAAATGCCGGTTGGGTCGAGGGTGGTAGGGTACTCTGACACAAAGCAACAAGCAAGAAGACACTAACACCACTGTACGAAGACTCTTTCTCCTTACACTGGTTGTTGCTACTAGATCTTGTTATATATCCGCAAAAACCGCATCGCGTATCAGCGACACAGCCTTACAAGTGTCGCTCTGCAAGTAACATCTTCTGTCAAACTCAATGTGAGTCTCAACAAATGTTTGCTCACATCAGCTGAATGCTGAATTCTACGGACACTGCCCAGATAGGACTCAACACGGCAATATGCGCGCTGGAGCGGTTTTGACATGTGACACGCAAAAAGCACGACCTCCGAGACGTGTCCTTATATCAATTCTCTGACTAAAACGACTGCTTGTTCCACCCAAGACAAGGTGGTTAGAACAAGTTAAAAAAACACACCACTCCCCCGTAAATACTGATAACGATGTTTCAAAGACAAAACCGCCTTCAAAGAATTTCTTAGACAAATTTTGAATATCTCTCTCAAACCGCTGCACCCTGTCCAATCCATTTGGTGCTCCCTCAGATTTCACAACTCCCTCGAGGGCGAAATCCACAAACGAAACACGTTTGCGGAAGTTTTAATTGCTTGAATCAATATCTCAAACTCTCTCTTTGCACTTCACGAACATCCCCCTGGGTGGTTCAATGAACTTCAGTTCCACCCTCTCATCGCTGGTGCCCACTTCCTGTCGCCTCCCATGACAAATACCATTTCAACGTCACGATAACACAACTCGTAGCGAGAACCACAGACCAACTCTTCCAAAAAGCGAAAAGCTTTCGTTTTTCATCCATTCGTGACCGGGAGGTCATAGCACAGGCCACAGCACTGCTGGTATTCTGCGGGAGTGTGATGCACCTGAATGCAGTTTCCATTGAATTGGCCCACAGGCGGCAAGTTGGTCAACACGGAAGCGCCAGCAAGACCGGAAATTCAAACAATTTTTCAAAACATCCCCATTCAGGGCTCACAGCAGCACACATCCCTACTTGCGGTCGTTGATGTTGCCGTGTTCTGTTCAATTGGGAAAGTTTACTTTAGTGAAAGAGGGCGTCTTGGTGAGTTTTCTGCTCCCTATTCCTGCCCCTATCAGCGTCAGACATCAAGGATGCTGCAGCGTCTGTGGCGTATGTGGAACATTTTCAGGATCAATGACACTCAGACATTGGATTATGAAATGTATCATTCCTCTACTGCCTCCTGCGTCGACTGCGGGAGATGTCTTATGTCTATGTGGCTCGCCTATGCCAGACTTGTGCAATACATCAGAGTTATCAGTCGGTCTCTGGAGAAGTGTCTGATTATCTGAGCTCGACATGAGTGCTTAACTTTCGTCTGGGAATGTGCTCTGTGCTGCTACTGGAGCAATTTCATGCATCGCTGAGGAGCTGGGAGATTAACGTGCGGGTGGGAATGGAAGTCCTGATATTTGCGAAACGCCTTTGTAAAGTTTTCTATGACTGCGGCGTTATCTTGAACTTGTAACTTTGCCTACATTTTGTGAAGGTAAAGTTTTGGATTTCTAAAGCCAAAGACGTTCAAAGACCGTGACTGCCATTTTGCTTCTGCGGCAGCCATCACTTGGTCTCTATGCCGGAGTTTAGGTCTTCGTCTCCTTCTCGAGCCTGGAGGCTGGGATCCGAAGTCCCCGTTGTTCATTCGCTGGATGTGGCCGGGCCATTGTAGCCGTGGATTTTTCTCCATTCACATCTTGGTGCAGCACGTAGAGCTACCTTCGTCGCACACAGGACCATATATTCGACGCAGAAACTAGCTTGTCTTTTCCAGCTCTTACTCTTGTTGCACGTGCCAAGTTTAATTGTGGCGTTTGGTCGGTGTGTCAGGAGTTTTTTCACTAAGTCCCCAAGACTTGTTACAAATGTAAGGGGCTTTGTGGACGCCCTTTCCTCTTCAAATTGAATCTTCTGTGAAGAGAGTCTGGCAAACCGATGCCAAAAATCTCCATTTGGTTGATCGCCTTAAAGTTAATTCCAAATCTAAGCCTCACGCCTTGATGTGAACTTGTCAATCCATAAGAACCGTTTCAGCGCTTGATACAGAATGCTACAGATGGACTCT
Organism: Eristalinus sepulchralis; assembly: GCA_944738645.1. Taxonomy (NCBI): domain Eukaryota; kingdom Metazoa; phylum Arthropoda; class Insecta; order Diptera; family Syrphidae; genus Eristalinus; species Eristalinus sepulchralis. The sequence continues at coordinate 28,158,284 of OX122885.1, read as the reverse complement.
ATGTAGCCTTCAAATCTTTCGCACAAACCTCGATATCCCGACTCGTTGTTGCTGACAAGCAATCTAAAACCGGACCAAACTGTCAACCTAGAGTATTGCCAAGATAAACAAATTGTTTGCCATTCCTCCTCCAACAGATGCCCTCCCTGTCAAAGGAATAAGCGCGAAACCGCCCACGACCTGCATTTAAGATCACCACCCCACATCGTCCCTTCATCCCCCAGCTGCTTAAGTATTCCAAAATAAACATCAGAGCGATGGAAAAATCAGCAAGACATCACGATACAAAGTACCAAATCGTATTGCTGCGCCGCCATCCCCAGTCGGCCAATCCCCAGCCACATCCTATCATAAATCACAATCACTTGGAAGTATTTCGGCGTTTTGTAGCGACGACGGTGGGGGCCGTGGCCCCCGCTTCTCCGATTATTAAATTCGCTAATAACTTTGATATTAATTGAGATTACGAAGTGGAACGCGCGTCGCCGAAACGCTCGTACAGTACGCGCTGCGGGATAAATTTACATTCACGTAACGAAGCCGTGCAACACGAACCGACACACTGTCATTCATCGCAGTCCACTTGATGCTTAATTGAACTTAATCAAATTTAATTAAGACGAATGTTATTAGACCGCTCTTTGGAGAGTCAGGCGGGGGACACGCTGGGTGACGGCGGCGGCGTGTGTGGTGTGGATGGTGGCGTGGATGATTTAGTGTGGGTGGCGGTATGAAGTCGAAAAAACAAGCAAAACCACACGAGATCGCCGTGTGAAGTACTTTCCAAACCCGAAAGCTCACAAACGAATGGCTGGCCGTGTGGGCAGTCGCGGGAGGACAGCATATCCGTCAAGGTCATGTGTGCGCGCTAATGGAAGTGGGATGGGTGGGCCACCTCATTTTTCTCCCATTAGTCACACACAGGGCAATCTCGCACTCGGTCGCGCACCGATCGCGGATAAACATTGAGAAAATCAATCGCCGCGTGTCTGTGTGCGACGCACACAGTCGGGGGCTGTGTTTTTTTTTTTTTTTTTGTTGACTGCGTGCCGTCTGCGTTTTCGCCTCGCTCGGCATTCATTCCGACCGAAGAATTTCGGTTTTTGTGGTAGCGCAGGAACGGCGAAACAGCATCGGCCGCCAGATGCTTCAGTCTGGCGGGGCATCCAATCGGTTTTTGAATTTTTGCTTTTTGTTCGAAAATTAATAATAAATAGTCGGCGGCCGATATTGGTGAGCGATAAACAGAAGTTTTCGAATTCAAAAATGCTCATCAGGCGGATTGCGATATAAATAGACGTGTGTGCAGAGGGGGTGCTGGCTGTGTGTGAGATTCGAACGAATTTCAGCCAAAAACGGGCGATTTGAAATGATTTTTGTGTTCTTTTAGAAAAGTTTGCGTTTTTGAGGGATTGGCTGGTTGTGTGAAGGGAGCTGTCGTACTTGGGTCAACAAAGACCAGGTTTAAGATCAGGGGAGAGCTTTCTTCTTTAAACCAACCGAAGTTTCTACTGAAGTGAGAACCTGTCGTAACCAGTTTTGTGATCAGAGTGATCATTAGGAGTGTCTTTCTTGCTTATACCAGCCAAAGCTAAAGCGGGGAGCTTAGCGCTGTCCATTTCGGTATCGAATCAGTTTCTTAGATCGCCATAGTAAAGCCCTGAGAACGTTTTGTCCTTCTTCAGGCAATCGATGTAGACCGCGCCTTGTGAAATCCCAGGAAATGGTGGTCATCACATATCCCGTTGATAGGACAGTCTTCGCTTTTTTTGGAGCCCCTTCGCCCGATGTACCGATTATTCCCTAGTCTCTAGTGTGTACCAGGACATCAACAACGATTTCAAAACGATTCAGAAACGCATTCGGATTGCGCTTAAGCAGCCCTGCTCTGAAGTGGTCGTATGGTTGCGCTTGTTGTCCGAAGGGAAGCACACTTCACACTGGCAGCCTTCTCATGGCGACTGTCTCAGCTATCTCGCGCCCCTTCAGTCAGAGGTCTGCCAATACGAGGTCGTAGGTTTTTGTCAAACTATCCGAGTGGTAGTCGTGTTGGGGCCATCTGGACGTGGCTCATCGCAAACTCGACGTCCAAAGTCATTAAACCAATTTTTGACAATCGCAATCGAAGGAGAAGGATCATCGTTCACAGCATTTGAATGCACAAGGACTTCCCCTCCAACGACACGAATTGGATCACTGATCTACAATCACCGCCCACTTCCACATGTGGTCAGAATAAACCTTGTATACCGATTCGTCGGAAACTGAATGACAGTGGCCGCCTACGGGAATGAGCCAAACGCCGGTAGAGCTATCATTCTCTTCTTCAATTCCGAATGAAAAAGCAAATTAAAGTGGTGGATCTAAATTCCTCGCCACACAAAAGTCTTTACTTGGGAGGCTAAGTGAAGAAGACATGAAGTCCAATGGTGCAGTGTCCAGACTAGCACCCTAAGATCGGTCCTGTTTATTTTTACGAAATTAGTCGGTCCTTTGTGTGGGCACCATGTCGTTGTGCGTGGGTTGTGCGTCGATTTCTCTGCTGGAAACCAGGGTCTGAGTCCTGAACTGTACATTCATTCAACTTGTTTGCTTTTAAAGGGTTTCCCAATAAGGACTTGACAACTTTTTTTTCTAATAAAACGCAAACCTTTAGAGATTTTTCAAAAACTTTATTATCGGCTTGAAGTACAATCAAACCATTGAATCCATGAATGAAACCCGACTTCGTGCATAAGGACATGGCGGGCACGTTTGCAGCGGTCAGTTCGTTGGACTCAATTTTCACTCAGAAACAGATTTCGGCCGAAACGGCTGCTATTTCGCAATAAATTTTGCCTCTGAGCTCTTCCAACGTTGTGGGTTTGTTGGCATAAACCAATGACTTTACGTAGTCCTACAGAAAATAGACAAGCGCCGATAAATCACACGAACGAGGTTACCAATCGACTGCGATAACACGCTCACGATACTTAAATCGATTGCAACGCTTGCTGTGTCGCTTGTGGCAACATCCTGTTGATACCACATGACGTCCAAGTCCGTATCTTCGGATTTGGGTCTAAAATAATTGGAAATCAGGGCGCGATAATGCTGACCATTCACAGTAACGTGACGATCGCAGCGTACACTTATTTTTGAAGTAGGGAATTTTCACCCATAGTTTGCTTGCGTCACAGAATATGATTTTTCGATGAAATTCAGCATCTTGGTGCATCTTCTCCAGAATCGTAGTCGTATGTCGGTTCAAATGGCTCATCGGGTTCAATTCTTGAGTCAGCTTGATTTTGTTTGGATGTAAATCAAGATCCTTACTCAATGTGGCCTGAGCGATACCTAATTCTTGAGGACATCGTTGGATTGACTAATTTTGATCGTTTGCCACCGTTCGGGCTTCTGGCAGCAGTATTTTCGACACCTCGACCAACCCGTTGTCTCACTAGTACGGCAACATCACAAAACGAATATCTAGACTCAAATTTTTGCACTGAACTTGTTATTGCCTGTCTTCCAGGGCGAGAGTTCCAATCGAAAATTGGCATTCACGCTATTTCGGTCACAGACTGCGAGTTTCGATAGATCTTGCTCGTACGAGGGTTGCCTTTTATATTTCGGGATTAGAGAACAAAAACAAATATTAATAATAGAAAATAGCTTTATTGTATTTCAAAATATTCCCCATTAAGATCTATACACTTTTGCATGCGTTTGAACCAATTGTCGAAGCACTTTTGCCACTCTGATTGAGGTATCTCCAAAACATGCATTCTGAACGCATCAAACGCTTCTTCAGGTGTCGAAAAACGTTGACCTCTCATTTTATTTTTACGTACGGGAGTAAAAAGAAGTCATTCGGTGCCCAGTCGGGACTATACGGCGAATGACTCATCAAATCGATGTTTTGAGTGCTAAAAAATGCAGTTGTTTGAGCCGATGTGTGAAAGCTCGCATTGTCTTGGCGGTTGGTTTTCCTGATTTCTTGGAAGACAACTGGCAAAGAAATGGTTGTGTGCCACTCAGAATTTACTGTTCTGCGTTGTTCTAGTGGTACGGTTGCGACATGTCCAGTCCACCGGCGACCATTTGCTTGGAAGTGCTTCGTGCGTGTAGTGGATTTGGCTGATTTTGAAACACCCATACAGTCGACTGCTGTTTACTTTCGGGCTCATACGCGTAAATCCAAAATTCATCACAGACGTATGCTTCGACGCGGTGCTTCGAACGCGATCGTATTTTTGGAGCATTTCTTTCGACCAATCGACACGAGCCTTTTTTTTGAGCGATTGACAAATTGTGTGGGATCCAAACAATTTTTTTGAAGGTCAAATGTTCATGCAATATTGAATGTATGCTGGTCCCACTAATGCCTAAGGTTGTCTCAATCTCACGATAGGTCACGTGACGATCTTGCAATATCAGTTGGCGCACAGCATTAATGGTTTCCAGAACAACAACTGATTTTGAACGACCTTCACGAAATTCGTTTTGGAGTGAACTACGACCTCGGTTGAATTCACCATACCATCGGTAAACACAGGTCCTTGATGGAGCTTCATCGCCAAAAATTGAATTAAGTTCATCGATGCACTGTGAGTTGATTCACGTCGAAAAATGTTCAGGAACACAAAGAGCGCTCGTATGTCGATACGTTTTGAGTACGTATAACCTCAAAAATGTCAAACTATACGATAGAGCTGGCAGTTGCCACATTGCAACACTAGGGTTGCCCAATTCCGAAAAATAAAGGCAACATTCGTATTTGCAGATGTGGCTCGTTCGTGTACTTTATCATGATGAAAGTGTTGAGTTGTGACAGTGACAGAGACAGTTTGATGATTAGTCAAAGTTTTCAAGTCCCTATCGAAAAACCGTTTATAACGCCTTCATCACTTTTGAAGTGCAGATAACCCTCTGAGAACTATGTTGGTCTACGAAAACTCTTATAATCCTCCAATTCGGTGTTGTAATGGAACTGTAGGTTCTCTCCACTCGTGGAATGACATGAGCATCCAAACCACAACTGATTGTTAAAGGGGGGAAAAACTCTCCAAAACGCAGATGGCTATAATTTATCATACAGAACTTGTACGGATTATGGTATTCAAGATTTAAGTCTGCATTTTATCAGTTTTCTTATTTTTTAATTTTGCTTTTTGACCAAAATTAATTTTATTTTATTGAAGTGTATGACTCATTAAAGCTGCCAATCCATTTTTCAATTTTACTAAAATTTTAATTCCAATTAGGTGTTCTTATGAAAAAGTCGCTGACTGTATAAACTTCACAAATTCTGTTCTGTGACAACAGAAAAGTCTCTCACTCTGCATCTGAGATTTATTCCCTCTGTGACTTTATTCAAAAACCCCGTTTCTGTATGCCACTCGGATGGGTTTTAAATGAATGAGAATTGAATAAAGTCTAGACGTGGGAATCTCTGAGTTCGCTTCCTGCACTTCGCATCGTCCACGCTCAGGGCAAGCCCTTTGGAAATTTGTACTTAATCCGTTTAGATTGATTGAAGGTCTTCATGCTGAAGATAATTCAGAAAAATGCCATACTCCACAACCCTGCCACAACGAAGGACGACCGGCCCAGTTTGCAATCACTAATCAACGACGTCTCTGGGACATCGTGTAAATCATTTAGCAGATTGCCGACAGACATTCCAAGTGGAAATGCAAGTAATCGATAGAAATGTCATCCGATCTCATTGCTCTCCAAGTTTGCAAATAAATCAACGATAACGACAGACGCCCACCCACGCTGGTGACACACGCCCATGCTTGGGGATGAATGTCAATTTACAAGGGATGCATTTGAAATGTGAAGGACTTGGTTGGCTCTTGCTCTGTTTTTTTTTTTTTTTTTGTTTCGGACAGTCTGGCTTGCGTGTAAGATGACGGAATGGGTTGCATAACCTTGTTGATGCTTGACGGAAATGAGAATTTACCTTAAAAAAATTGTCTAAGGCCTTGTCCCTTGCCCTAAGTCTAAGTCAAGCGTCTGATGTGAAGTCATGAGAAATATCCCACGAAATTAAGGGGTGAGGGGTGGTCCTAAGAGGCTCTTACCCCCCAATTGATTATGTGAAGTGTTTTCAACGACACCCTTCCAAACCACTAAAACACTACTTATCATATTTACGCCTTTAATTGAGTCATCAAACAGGCACTAATCGCCCTCTCCTCTCTGTTCTGTGCAGCGACGTCTGCCTGAAGTGGTTCCCCACCCCCCCCATATCTCCGTTGAAAAGCGGAAATTCAACGGCAACTATCGACCATAACCAGTGTCGACAAGAATAGGGCAGACGACAGTTCATAATTTTATTCCCCGCCCGCCCTGAAACAGTGAACACGCACGCATTGTCAAGAGCCGCCATATGAGGCCCAACATGTCTCAGTCTCAGCCCCCTTAAGGCGCTACAAGAGGAATTTGCCTGAATTAGGTCACGCAATGGCGCGCTCTCAGCTGCGTGATATTGTTTTCCATCGATGTTTGCTCAGTGAAATAATTTTTAGGTAAACACAGCCCGGCACTTTTGCCGACACCCGACCCCACACCCACAAGCGGCAGCTGCGCCTTCAACGCAAGCACACACAAGTCGCTCAATGACACTCGCCAGCAGCCATAGTTGTCGCCGCCCAAGTATGGTTGCCTACTGAATTTCTCGCCAGGAATGCGCTACGAAAGTTAATTAAGGAAACAAATTTAGCGAATGTCACTGCCACGCTGCCGTGCTGCTGCTTAAGCTGTACAGCCGCCCACCCCACGCATGACGCGCACCACCCGCCGCCCGCCGACGACGTTCGCGAGAGAGAAATGAATAAAGTTTCCAAAAATAGATTTCATTCACAAAACCCGCTAAAAGATACATGCACACACATGTGTGACGGTGTACGTACGCGGGCTAGAGACGCTACCTTGGTAGATAGGGTGAACGCAAGTGCTGGCTGGATGTGGGGGTATTTTGGTACATGGCGTGGCGCTTGGTTGTATTTTTAGCAAAACTAAATTGTTTTCCGCTCAGTGGGTGCATCTCAAAATGGGCATGGCCGAGTGAACATTCAACGGCGACGGATACGGGTGGGGGCAGGCGCCAGATGTAACCCCTGAACTCCCATGGTCCAGTGTGGGTTGATTGATTGGCGATATTTCTGTCTTGCCGGCACGGATGTGCGCATAAACCACCTCGGATGCGGCATCGCATGTGGGGGTAGGTCCGTGGGAATACACACCGGTTATATGCGCGTGGGACAAATTTTCATGGAAACGTCTGTCTGCCGGATGTTAAGGAATGTGTGCATTAGAGGGAGGAATCGATGAGGTGTGTGATGTGGTCTCTTAAAAGCGAGCAGCAATTTTAAGGAGTGCGTAAGCCACAAGAATTTCGGTCGCTAGTGTGGTCACGATGTGTTATTTTTGGGTTTTACTCCAAGTGTTCTTTAGGTTGGATTGTTTTCGCTTTTTTTTTAGAATTTTCCGAAGGAGTTGAGTGTGGGAAGTTAAATTTAGCTCCATCACTGTGGCTTGGCATTGACAACGAAAACAAAAAAAAAAAAAAATATGACATAAAATGCACCACGACAGCTGACAGTTCAGGGCCACGCAATATGAGGCGATGCATAATAGGAGGACGCTCTTTCATTTGTCAGCAATGTTTCAAAAATAAAGACAGTTTCCCACCCGACACTTGATGGCTTAAAGAGGGCTCGCAATTGATCGATATGTGCTTTTGAACATTCCCGAGTCATTACTCGTGGATACAACGATAGAAGGGACGTTTTTGGCGTGAATTTTGAACAATTTTTTTTTTGTAAATTAAATTTTGGCAAAAATCTACGTCGTTGATTTGTCCTAAATTTCGAAATCAACGAATAGCGACTGTAAACGAACAACGACTGTAGGAGAGCGTGGGCCCCTCCCAGCAACCGAAATCATAGAACTTAACACAATCTACGGTGATGAACGTATTCTCCAGCGACCCCAAACAGAGAGATTTCAGGGGGTAGCATGCCCCTCCCCTTTACATTCATCTCAAAAATAATTTTTTTGGGGTGCAAGTTTAGCGGGGTTTTGGGGTTTTCCATAATTTGTTTGTATTTTTCTCCCAAACTCGTCACTCCTGTGGACGCGGTATGAAATTTGATAAATAGGGTCCCTTCCCCCTTCTTCCCGGTTTCACTCAGACCAACAGATTAGGCCCATTGTGACCTAAAGTGTACGTGCACTTTCACGCTAATAGCCCTCTCGCGAGACTTGTTTCTTATGTTCCACTGATCAAAACCCACCATGATTTCTGCATGAACCTTAGGATATCTGTGTGTGCGAAATCCTCCAGTCAGTTTCTTGAAGACTGCGCTGCCTAAAGGATCCAGCCTTTCGATCGCCACCGCAAAACAGTCGCTTAACAAGTTTTGTTTCTGGATTCCAGCTCCTCCTCGTCCCTACAGCTCCTACAAAAGTCTCACTCGCAGTCAACTCTTCTCGGCTTCGGTCTAATAGCGTCAGGGGTTCTTTTCTGATTCGGTGATAGGGACTTTGATCTGATTGCTTTGTCTAGTCTCTTCCGATTGTGTTTCATGTTCTCTAGGGGCTTCTTTTGCTAATTTCCTCCATACGAGACTAAGATGTTTGCTTGCGAATTCTTACTTCTATATTTATCAGGCCAGCGATCCATGAAGGGTCTGAGCCCTGAGCTATAGCTGCTTTCCATTTCTCACAGTCCCAGGCACACTGTGTCCAGTTGTCAAGCTCTCGCTCCAGTTGTCACTATACCAGAAGTTTGGTCTTCCCCTCTTTATCGGACCCAGAGGCTGCGATCTGAAAACCCTTCAAAGTGGATCGTTGTTGATCATTTGCTCAATGTGGCCGAACCATTAAAGTCGTCCGTGTACTTGCGTATGGCAGGGTCAATTCCTGGGTCATCTCTATCATCATCGTTCTCAAAGATCGACGTCGTTCTCATGGATCACTGTGGCGCTGTAGTCAGAACTCCAATCAGACCACCTAAAATCAACGCGCTGTGTTAAAAGCAAATCCAAGTTAATGGCCCAGTCCAAACTTTATAACGAATTACAATTTTTATCAAAAATATATCGCCTTGTGTGTTTAATGAAACTTTACTTTTGAAACCGAAAAATGAATAATCCCATAAAAGACTATCGAAATGTGCAAGTTTTGGCACATTTCGTGAATTTTCTGAAATCCTTGGAATGTGAATTTTTGAACGTCCGACATCTTCTTGTTTTTCTTTTAGAGAATAATTCTTAGTGATAAATGAAAAGTACACCAATCTAAAATAACTCGAACTGTTGCGTATATTAAGTGATAAGTGTTTCGTTGTTGTCGTCGTCTTCAGTAGTCAGTAGTCGAACCGTAATTTGTAACGCGCATACATGTATAATAATCATTGTGGTAGCTTAAGAGTAACGTTAAGGAATACAAATACTCGTCGCAATCATTCGCCGATCAATCAGAGATAAATGTTCGATACTCCGCCATTGAATCCATTAAGTGCACTAATAGTCGTATACTCCTTCGCGAAACGAAAACGAACTACGTCGCCGCATAATCTATAACGTCACTTCTAACCCCTAGTCAATAAGTTCAAGATCCAAAGCTAAAGAGAAACGAAAACCAAATAAACGAGAACACGAACAAAAATCCAAAGATACACGTAGTTGCTAACTATCGCCAAAGTTTGACACAAGTTACTCTGATGATGGGATACATCATGGGGTGTGCCTGTTTTAAAGGTAAGCGAACCACAGACTTCAACAATTTTCTTGTGTTTCAATATTTTTTTTGTACATTTGCAAGTTTCAACTTCTGGGATTGTTCTCTGAGACTTGTTGCAATATTTTAGTTTTGCTCTTTTGTTCTTCAAAGACCAGCTGAAGGAGGACTGAAGCGTCGGCAGCATCTTCCTTCATCTAGGTGAGGAAGTCGGTACCCTGCAGTGAAGAGGCTGAACTATTCGCATCCAGCATCTAATATCGTAGTGGGGCAACTCTCGAGCAGTAATTCTCAACCTTTTTTCTGCGTGGAGCACTTCTTGTTATTTAAATTGTCCTCTCGGTACATAAAATATGATAAAAACTTTGAATCATCATATTTTCGATGGTCATCGACGTTTAGGAGCAACGGCCGTTGCTCCAACCACCTTGTCCTGGGTTTGTGTCAAGCAGTTAGAAGCTCATTTAAGATACGTCTCGTAAGTGGTGATGAGGAATGTTCATTCCATTGAGGCATAGTCCCGTCTGATTGAGCAAGTCACCAATCAACATTCAATTCAGCGCATATTGCCGTGTCTCTTAACATTAGTACAAATTAACTTTGTGTTCGAAAAATTGTTTTTATTGAAAAAACGTAGAAAGAACAACACTCAAAATATTATCCATCGGAAGCGACTACTTTTTTCCCATCTCCCTGGCAATTTTCAAAAACCATCTCTCAAAAATTAAACCTCTCTGGTATCGATCCAATCATTGAGCCATTGTTTGATTTCTATGAGCCGTGGATGCTTTTCTTTGGCGTCGATGTTGACGATCATGAATGATCACTTCGGAAGCGTCCAAAGAAACCTCTGCATGATTTATCTGTCGGATCAGATTCGAAGGACTTCAGCTGCATTTTTCTGTTTATTTTAGACGAACCCGGACATTTTCGAAAAGGCAAAAAATATTTTTGTTGTCTAAAGCAGACGTTGATGACGTCACACCAGTACTCCACTTCTAAGTGAATACAAATGTATCCATGCACCATATGAACCCAACACTCGATGAACGACATCTTCATTCAAAAGAAAACGTTCTGCTACTGTACGTACAATCTTTATTTTGATTTTTCCGGACCGTCTCTGACAATGATCCGACGGGCAACAGAACTTTATAAACCCTTTCTGGCATACAATAGTATTTGTAGCAGGCTTCCAATGCGACAATTCTGCCCGACTTGTTCCTGGAGAACTGAGACCGCAGAGAAAATTGTTTAAACGTGTAATATCGCTCAATCTAGGCGGTTATAGCAAAACATAAAATTAGGTATTCACCAAAATTAGTTTACAACAACTGCAATGTTTTACAACCTGTGTGGCTTGTAGCGCTTAACACCAAAGCACACCGAGACCATGTGCTTGAATTTTAGGAAGCACGAAGTTCGCTAACATGACCAAACTGCTGAGAACGATCACGAATTGATTCGCCACAGTCTTCGCGTTCTATGGAACTCACATTTGCACAGGCACAGGCAATAGTGTTTTCTGTAGGGCGATTATCCGCGCCGTAAGTTCCTCGAATCGGTGATCACCATGACGTCGTAGGTAAGAGCGTCGACTTACGCGCCAAAGGTCCGATGTCAATTCGCGGTCTCTAAATTTGCACGGCACCGTCTCTTTCGAGTTGCTGATAACACTCAAAGAGTACTTATTATCTATCAAAAGCTTCTCAATCCTCTCCCATCGGCAAAAATCTGTAGGTCCCCTCTACTCATGAGAAGACAATAGTACGCACAACACGAGTAATTGCTGAAGAGTCTGGGCCTTGGTCTCTTGTGGGCTGTAGTGTCACTCAATCAAGTTCACATGTCTTACAAAACACTGAGTTTCGCAATACAGCTGAACAATATGGAGCCGCTGTTGTTGCTTGAGTCTCTCAATGATGACTTGCCAAACAATACTGAACAAATATGACAAAGCAATTTGATAGGAGTCAGGTGTAATCTGTTAAAGAAACCCAATTGAAAATCAAACCTCCTAATGAATCATCCTATTTAACAAAATGTGGTTGTACACTGTCAAAGTGCATCCGACCCTCACTCACCTTGGTTACCCCCTAGCGTGCTGGTTAACTCTCCATATGTCTAGAAGCTCAAGGAGGTACAAAAATTTCTTTGCCTGGTACCGAGCAAAAGTTGAAGGTTAAATTGTTCGAATATCTCCTTCCTTCTAAGGAGCGATGCTAGTGAACTTATAACTGCGTGTTAAAATGGGATATCTGGGGATCACTGAAGTACTGTACTGGCCTGTCGCAAGGACTTCACTGATCCGCTTGGAAGACACGGCGTCCATTGAAGAGACGAAGAAACTTAAGCCTTCCTACACCATTTTCTGTTTTTGACTCGTCGGAGAGTGCGGGGCATTTCCAAAAATGTTCTTTTCCCGGGATCAGGATGTCAAAGGTCTGCTCTGGGAAGTATCGAAACGTTGTGCTCATTCCACTAAGAACATGGATAGAATTCAAATTTAGGAATTGAAAGCCTATTGTGTACCGCGTTCTGCGTCCTCAGAACTCCTCCCATTCCTTGTGCCCTCAAAACCGTACTCTTACCCATCACAATGTGTCTATAAAAATTGCAATCTCTCCAAAGAGATGCACTCTCCTCCATTCAATTGACTTTATCTAGAATCTCGCGTGACTCGGGGCAAGTGTTGCTTGTCGCCATCACTCTTATCGGACGTCATTTACTCACGTCATCACCCTTCTTGTCATTGCCGCCATATTTAATCTCATTTCAACTTAATTTTTCTTCTTCTTCTCTTTCAGGTAAGTACATTGGGAATACGATTATCCTGTGGCCACGTCCGTTGCGCTCGGTTGTGTGCGGTAAGTCCGAGTGGCAAACTGGTAACAGTCTGCCGCAATAAAACTGAATTGCTTTTAGTTTGTTAAAGTGTACTTATAGACAAACTGTTAATGCCGCCGACACGCAACAGTGTTTCATCGCGAAGCCAGCGAATGACTTTGGCTGCGAGGATAATTGTCGCAATCTCTTGCCGTTGCCGTTGCTGCTGTTCTTTTTCATTGATATTTAATTATCCGCTGTCGAGGAGAGTCCCTCTGGTCGCCTCTCACTCAAGTCTTAAGTGTGTTTTGCCTTTACTTCCTTTCTCTTTTTTGCGTTTCGCCTTTGTTGTTTGTGTTTTTTCATTTTTTCCGCCGCAACTCAGTCACGCCATTTGCGTCCTTAACAAATTACTGTACCGCATTTCGGTGGCTGTTCGCTGTGCCTGTGCAGGCCCGAGCATATGCTACCCTCTTAACGGCGGAGCTCCTTCAAGCTTGGCAAGCGCAAAAGTTAGGCGCGCATATGAAAACCGCTTGAGAGCGGTAGAACGACGTGGCGAAAGAAATAAAAACCTAAACTACAGAGAATGCGAAAGAAAAAAAAAAGGAAATTCAAACTCAAAAGGATTCTACCTCTGTGAGCGGAGGATGTTATGTGCTCCCCTGCCGTTACACAAATTTCCATTTCTCTTCCGCCCACCACGTCGTCAGGTTGTTTGGCACTAACTAGCATTGAAGAGGAGCGAAAAATCTTACGGAAGGACATTATGTCCTTCTCCGCTATTGCCATTGCTTGCATTGCTGCTACGTAGCACTAGCGTTGGATCCCTAGTTAAGCATCGTTTGTTGTTATTCGCCCCCCGCCCACCGCTCCCTCTTAAACGCGTCCTCGCCCCCATCCTGTGCGTTAAGGCCTAGTGAATATGTTGATAGTGGCTTTAAGGTATACATCTCGACTTATGTGTATTCGGATGATGGCATAAATAGAAGAGCAGGCAAAGTGAACAGGGTGATGGTGAGGGAGGGAGGGGCAGGTGGGAGAGAACGCCTTCGGATAGCAAAGTAGATTACGAGGTGGATATACAGTTATCTGGGCATTTATGCGATGGATAAAAAAAATCTCGATTCACTGCCGCTGCAAAAAGAAAGGCAGCCAGCGAACCGAGTTCAGTTCCTGCTGAACGGTCGGTACAATGAAGTGAATTCAGACGAGATGAGCAGCACGAAGGGATTTGTTTTCAATTTGAAATGCTTCTTAATATAATCGTGGGCTCGGAGTGGGAAGGGTCGAGTAGGTGATGTGGTGTGTGGTGAGGCGGAAGTGGCACAACACATTTATTTCTCTCCAGTGTGCAGGGGCAGAGACACATGTCGACCTGAAAGGAATCTAATCATTTTTCACTGACAAACAGAATAGACACAGTGGATGTGAGCCAGGACTGGATTCTTATCCAGAAAAATGTCCGTCAGCTTTTGTGGATTCTGGAATATTTTATCATGTCTTATGAGACAAGGTAAGGTGGCCATTGTGGCGATCTTGGATGCTGCTCGATTTTCCTTGAACTAGTTTTCCCTTAGTTTTGACAGCCTCCTCAGGAAGTAAATTGAATTCTTGACTAATTGAAACTGCCAAAGCGTCGTCATTGAAAAGTTGTCCACACGTGAAGTGACTTAAACCGAATCGCTAGCCAGGCCAGAGTTTGTCTGCCTATTCGATCCAGAGGAGCCCAGGCAAGCTGTGTGCTGAATTCGGTGATTTGTGTACTTCTTAGCTAATTGCTGACGCTTTGCACAGGGTTTAGAGTGTGTCCAACTTTGTCCGTAGCCCTCCAACATACAGAAACTTTCTAGGAGAGTGTAGATCTAACATGGGGCGTCCACGTTAAATTTCAACAGTTTCCTTAAAGTAATACAAAGCTATCACGGCTTTCTTTGACTGCGACTGGATGTTAGCTTTCTAGCTAACTTTTGTGTCAGTGATGGGACCCACATTCTAAATCGCAAAATGCCTAAAATCCCGAAAAGGAAAAATTCTAAAATGTCTAAAAACCCAAAAGTGCCAAAAATCTTAAAAAACCAAAATGCGGAGATGTCCAAAAGTCAAGAAAAAAAATTATATACCGAAGGAACATTTGGGGACAATCTACCCGGCTTGGGGCCGTTGTCGGAATTGAAATTGATGCTGACTTAGAATGAAGCAGATTACCGTCACATTATTTTTCAGATTGTGGCATTTTGGGGCTTCTTTGCATTTATGGGCATCCAACCACATTCGTTTTGAGATTTTGTTTTTTTTTTCGGTCTTTGTTGCATTTTCGAATTTTGTGTTTTTTTATGTTTTTGGATATTTTTGGTATATTTCTGTATTTTGGATATTTCAGAATTTTGGTCGTTTCGGGATTTTGACCGTCTCCAATTTGAGCATTTCCACAAAATTCTTGGGTATCCTTAACAACACACTAAACTTAGGTGTGATTTTAGGCCTTTTGAAATTTCGGTCATTTCGGATTTTTTGATGAATGAAAGTTTCTTCTTCTTCTTCTTGTGGCGCCACAGTCCGGGGTGAACCTGGACCTCAACCAACATCCCTCTCCAACCAGCACGATCTTTCGCCAGCTGCCGCCAGTTGCGCACTCCAAGTTGGTTGAGGTCCTTCTCCACTTCTGTGCGCGACCTTAGCCTGGGCCGTCCTCTGTTGCCTTGTCCCAATGGCTAAGATTCGAAGACTTTTCGGGCCGGAGCAGTGGTGTCCATACGCTCCATCTACGCCTAGCCATCTTAAGTGTTGTATACGTAGACGCTTGACTAGGCTCATGCCGCTGTACAGCCCATACAGCTCGTGGTTGAATCTTCTCCTCCACATGCCATCAACGCAAACAGGACCAAAAATCGCACGCAGAACTTTTCTTTCGAAGAGACCAAGGGCATCCCTATCCGCTTTTAGTAGCGTCCAGGTTTCCGCGCCATAAAGTAGGACTGGGATGATCATGCTGTTATATAAAGCAAGCTGAGTCTTTCGAGAGAGGGATTTATTACTCAATTGCCTCTTGAGCCCAAAGAAACAGCGATTGGCAAGAGTGATTCTGCGTTTGATTTCGGTACTGGTCTTATTGTCCCTGTTTACCGCAGAGCCGAGGTAGACGAAGTCCTTGACTACCTCGATGTTTCTGCTGCCTAGTGTGACGCTCTGTCCGAGACGTCAATGTTGCGCGTCCTTCTTTGATGACAGCATGTACTTCGTTTTGCCCTCATTAACCAAACCAGACCCATTTTAGCCGCTTCTGCTTCAATGCCAGCAAACGCGTCAGTGACGGCTCGCTGTGTTCGTCCAATCACGTCAATGTCGTCGGCGTAAGCTAGCGATTGAACTGAGAATGAACGAAAGTTTATGCTTTCTAAAAATGATTGAAATTTCGTTTACGGAGGAGTTACTCCAATCAAGCAGTCTTTGGATCCAGCCGTATGCTTGTGGTAGGAGTGTTGTATAATGTCCGTAAACGCAAATATTAAATATCCCGACAAACAGTGTCCGTCTTTTTTAAAAACTCTGATGCTCCACAAAATTGAAACACCTCTGTCCGATGTTACTTTTCTGAATTTTATTATTGTCCTAAATTCGCCGCGCTTGGAGTAAATTATCCCGCTTATAGGTAACCGGAGGCAGACAGTCACTAGATGTTTCTTGACTGCATCTCAATTAGGTGTGTAAATAATTGCCTATAGCCTCCTTCAATGTTTAGGAACGCGGGAAACATATATTGTTTGAAGTGGACAGAGGCTGATAGATAGGACAAAGGGGGAGAAAGAGAGCGAGAAAGAGAGAGAGAGAGAGAGAGAGAGAGAGAAAGAAAGAGATAAACAGATAGCAAGCGAGGGAGAGAAAGAAAGGACGAAAATGAAAGGCCGGGATGATCCTTTAGTTCCAAAAACTCTGAACCTCCTTCGTGCAAGGTAGTTCAGCAGTAAAGAGTCTAGCTAGTTCGATCGTAAATCTTGTTCTCAGAGTTTTTCAAGAGTTTTCAAGAGAAACGAAGACCAACTGATTGGTTTCAGGGTCCTTCAGCTTCGACTCTTGTCTACGAACTGTCTAAGTTGCAGACATCCCTTGATGAGGCTACAAGCAAGGAATGATCAAATCTGCTGACTTGTGCGATTTAACGCACGAATGGAAAGGTATCAAGCGACATTCTTGCAACACACAGTGTATAGTGTTTAAAATTTTGTGGATACTTTGGGGAAGTTTAGTTGCTGTTTCTTGAGTTAAGTATTTTTTTGTTTGCCAGATTGCTGGCTGCTGCTGACCACTAATCATTCTTACTCTTATTAATGCAGAAATCAGAAATTTTCGCTGAGAATTCCGTTTCGTTAAGCTTGTCCTACTCTTAAGTACATACAAAGATTTTGCACCCCAAATTCGTTTGAATACGATACCACTCTGTGGTCTTAAATGGATGCAGCAGAGGATGGATCGTCTCATTTCTCCTGGCACCAATCTCTTCTCCTTTCTAGATGGCATGTTGTCGTGGTTCATGTTCGCCACGAAGTCTTACCATAATCGAAATATGCTCTACACACCGTTCTCGTCACTTAAGTGATTTAACGGTCATGACGAAAGTTTCTGTTAACCACTGTTTGAACAGAGCATTCTCTTCAGTGAACTTCTTTTGAAGCTTCCCATCCACCATACCAATTAGCTCATACAGTTTAACTCTCCATTCATTGCGAATGCAGTCGCATACGACACCATTCCTCGTTCATTGTCCAAATCCAAAATGATGGCCTTTTTAAGTTTCTTTCGTCAGGATTCACGGCAATGATTGCCACTGATGTTCATGGCCAATTGTGTCCATTGTGCTTCTGTCCATCATATTGTGCCATGCCCTCCCTTCACACAATTCGTCTAGGACTGTGCCTTTTCCTGAAATATTCAAGGATAGTCATAAATCCATTCGCTTGCGTCAGCCAACACCTTACTCCTCCCACATAGCCATAGGAATGACACGTCAATTTGCTTTTTGCACTCTCTTTACGTCCGCAACTTGTTTTACTCTGACCCGACGGTGATGACATTCCGATAAGGTTTTATGGTTGGACACACGAGGATACGATTGTCACTAACTCACACAGGAAAATCAATCTTTTGGACGGGGATCAGTCTTTGCCTTTATTTTTGAATTGCTTGACAATTAAACTTGTTTTCACTGCTGTTTTGCCAAAGAGTCGTGTCTTGCATTTCGACTGCAGCCGCAATTTGTCAAATTTTTCCGCTTTGACATCAACATTTTGACAGAACCCGTGAACCTCAAACAAATCTGCCGATTGTGGAAGGGACAGGGTAGTCAAATGGATTGTGGAATAAACAGGGGAGTTGGATGTCAAATGTTACCAAAAAGACTTTCAAGAGACGTGATGTATGTTACGTGAACTGTGAACATACTCGTACCGGATAGACGTGAAGCGGGGTCTATACGTGAAGTGACTAGTCCTAATCCAGTTCCTGGCAAAAAATGTCTTTCATACTTTTTTACGACTCCGCCTTTTGACAGTAGCTTGCAACGCTTCTGGAAGTTTTGACTGTCTGCAGAAACCATTTAAAAGACTCAGGAAAGGTCTAGCCAGTCGGTGTCGGCATACAACCTGACTGAACAATAGAACGCGCAATACGAAAGATTGCTGTAAGAACTGTGCCCTGGTTCCTTTTAAGCAGCAGGTTAGGTGACAACCAGCCGCTCGAGGTTTAGACCACATTGTGACGCAGCGCGATAATCTTCCCCCAAAACCAATGTAAGTGGCTTGTGTAACTTTTATTGTGTCGCTCACTACTGTCGCTGAATTCGCCTAGATTGCCAAAAAGACACCTAGCCTTTAATTTCTTCTTTTTGCAAGAGCTTGGGAGCCGCAGAGTAGTTGAGAGTAGCTTCAACTCTTCCTTGCCCCTACAGCTTCTACAGGAGTCATCGTAAGCTTTGTATGCCAATCTTTGAGGCATTTACTCCCATGGCTCAGTGACCTCTGTTCCTCCATGAAAGCGATTACTCTAAACTGTCGCGGCAAGGGGAACGTTTGGAATTGAGTTCTTGCTTTGGTTGTTAGAAAAGGGGGGTTCTCAAACCATATTTGGATTATTTACTTAACGTAAGTATTTTGAGTGGAGGACATGTTATCTTCGGTCGAGATTTTGTACTGCGTCTTGCAAAATCTTTGGATTTCACCATGTCCCGATACCTATACCCCATGAATGTTTAAGTACTTGGCGATTTCTTGAAGAGATTGACGGCACGGAGGGAGGTGCGTGATTGGAAGTTGTGGCCTCTTAGAGGTTTGATTGCAGTCTGACTCTCGGAATAGATGCTTATAATCTTTTTGGATATAGGACTGTGCCTAAATCATGACAATCCGTATTGATTGCCGTAATCTCTGTGTGAATGTCGCTACAGTGTAAAGACAGCTGAGTGAAGAGACAAAGGTATAGATATCTCGAGTTGACGCCAAACTTCACCTCCATCATCCATTTCTGATCCCTTCGTAAGTGTACAAAGTGGGTCTTCCAGCAAGTCCCAGTCGAACCATTTCGGTCGTGCCCGGTTTGATTCTCGAAAATGAGTGGCTGAAAAGTGTATTCACTGGCGGATGTTGAACTTTCTCAAAATACTGAAAGGACCATATCTAACCACAGCTAACAGCCCAATAGACATAATAGACGTGGTGTCTGTAATTCCCTCAACTAGCAGATGTTGTGAGGGGAAATAAGAAATAGGTATAACCAAAGCCTCAGAAAGAGTACTTCTCAGGGTTCCGCATATGTATGCGCTGGCTAAACTTTGCAGTCGATTTAGTTGCTTACAGGGTGCAATTTTATCGAGAACCGCCCCCCAGATGGCGATATTGAACTGCTGCAAATTTAGTAAAGCTTTCAGGGATGAAGTCCGCATTTGCATTCCATAGCACTCTTGCATCAATACAAGGCTGTAGAATCTTTTTTTTAAGTTGGGCTTCCACCATAATTTGCTATCCAATACGAGACCCACAAATCTATCTTGCTGTATGTCAAAAGAAGGGATTTACTACTGGACTTCAAGTTTATTGAGGGTCAGCTAGAGGATGTCCCTCAGGTCAGATACAAATTTTCCTGGTGCTGCGATAACGATTCACCCACAGGTCTCCATGATCAGTTCATTTACTTCAAAATTCAATGAGAAAGGAGAGAGAACCGCTAGACGAATTGTGCAGTTCCTTTGTATTGAGTAGAAAATCCTGGTACTTGGGAGTTCAACAGCATTATTTATTTATGAGGGACTTGGCGATCACAAGTAATGAATCACCGCTATTTCTAGAGAAACTAAAACCCGCTGTCATCCTCAGGACTTAACCATTTCATAATTGACGTCTTTTGAATTTGCGTACCTACACAGCTTGGCGGTGTCCCTTGAGTTTACGTTTGTTGCCCACTATTGCCTGTCCACATTTCTTCATATCCCATGAAAAAGCGGCGCATTTCGGTATCTTCAGCACAGGTTTCTAAAAAGGGGTAGTTTTAGGGCCTCGATAAATTCATGGCATGATCACATGTTGAGTTTTTTCTACTTTTCCCCTTTGAGGTACTGTCAACTTGAGGATACTCGAATACTGTGTGCAATACCCTGCAACGTTCCAATTGTTTTGTCTCTTCTGAAATGGCATCATAAATTACAGTTTGCGTTTGCCATTCGAAGCTTAGAACTTACCCTAACGGAACTTACCAAACAAACGCAGAAAGCTGCATTCCTCACCACTCATCGTTCTCATCGGCGTAAATTTTGGCCCTCGTTCAATACATAGGGTGTACCCACTTGCGCCACTAATATTTTTGGTTGCTAGAGACGCATCATGTCCCAGTTTGCATATGTAAAGGAAGAGTCTGAATTAGAAACGCCGACAGCATGATATAAAAATTCTTGAAGACAATCTGTGCATGTGACGGATTCTAAAATTCGTTCACATCAACCACACATACCACTCACATTTCCCAAAGATTTCCTTCCCAGAGCTTCTCATTAAGGTCTAGTTGAAAAGTCGGACATTTCATATGGTTGGCTCACAACGTAGCTAGGTCAACACACATCACCCATCGAACAGGTTCGTACAGTACATAAAGGCACTGTTCAGCAAATGAAAGCAAACAGGCAGGGAAGTTCCTCCGTTATTTTGAATCAAAAGCCACGGACAGAGCCTCACAAGGGGCAGCAAAAACTTTAACGTAGTTTACCTCGTCTCCGCAACAAATAGGAACAACGACGTCGGTACCGAAATTAAGCGCTGAATCACTCCTGCCAGTCGTCGTTTCTTCGAGAAGAAATTGATTGGAGCCCTTGAAACAGCACTCCGATTATTTCAGTCCTGCCCACAAGCGTGGAAGTTGTTAAAAGCAGATGAGGAACCCGGGGGAGAAAAGTCTTGCCTATGATTCGTGACTCAGGGGTAGTTTCAACGACGAATATCCTTCTTGTTGACGTGGAGAGCTGGAAAAACTTTTAAAGTAGCAAATGGGTCAGCATTTGGTAGTATCCGAATTTTGATCGACGACCATTTTTCAGTTTGATCCTCTGCGGAAATAAATATTGCTTGGAAAGAGACCAGGTAGCAGTTTTTCCCTCAATGTGTTTCGCTGTCGTTCTAAATTCCACAAATGGCTCAGCCTGGTGATGTTCTTATTTGAGCATGTTTTGAACAATAACACGTCACTCACTCCCGGGACTGACATAAGGGGGCGCCACTAAAACATTCAAATTGTAATTTTGTAATTTTATTTTCTGTTGTTACTTTCTGCTGTTGTCGGTTCCCCAAGTTCTTCTCTCAATGAATTTCTTCCGCTTTTAATTTGTGTTCTACGTTCCATAACGCATTTAGACAGCAAGGACAAAACGAAGTTGTGTCACAGTTTGCTACGTCCTTCAAGAAGTGCAGCGACGTTTCTGATTTATCCAATTTTTTGCAACCACGTCCATCTTTCTTTTTTTGGGTTCGTTCCATCGCTGTTGCCACGCTTCTATCCTGCAGGTTCTTGAAGCTTCTTCACGTGATTTAAGTTTGACCCATAGTGTTCGCAACTGTTGATTTAAACTTGTTCTAGCTTCTCATACTAGGGATATCAATAGGTACCATAGGAAATCGTTCAAGTAAATTTTTCGTGGTTTCAAGTCAGTTAGCGCTGACATTTGACACCATTGCCTGCCATTTAGGATAATTCATCGCACAACAATCGAACGGCGCGAATAACAGACAGAAACCGCAGATATTTCGAAGAACATTTTCTTCAGTGATGACATTTCTCACGGGGTGGGCAAGTAAATAAAACACAAAACTGCCGCCGGGGCGCAGAAAATTCAGAAGTAATCGATATGGTTCCGTTGCATTCAGACACAGTGACAGTTTGGTGTGCAATTTGGTCAAAAGTAGCCATTGGTCCATATTTCTTCGAAGATGCCAAAGGGTGGACGTCAACAGTCAATACGGAAGGTATATGGTTCAAAACCACATATCGTCTATAACTCTGACTTAAGCTGTATGTGGTTCCAAGCCGACGAGTCAACAAGCCACACAACAACATCAATTATGGCGAGAAGTTTACTGGTCGCTTAAATTTCGAGTCAATTGGCCACCAAGTCTTATGGCCATGTCAGATTTGTACGCAAAAGACTGTGTTTGCGCGAAGAATCCCCCTTCCCCTCTTTAGACACAGTACAGAAACAGCATTGTCCACTCTACGAACAAGATACCGCATGAAATGTGCAAAAATGTTGTTAAAATTTACCTCAAAAGAATAGAAGTCCGCGACTCTTTCCAAAGCGGCCCATTGAGTAATATCGTTATTCACACTTAATGGCAAGGTCCAGGCTTCACATAGAATAGAAAGTTTTATCAAAAATTTATCGTTGTGTGTGTTTTTTTATGCTTTACTTTCGAAACCAAAAAACGAATGTCTCTATAAGAGAGAAACTTCCCTTATGTTCAGCTCAACATTTCGCAAAGGGTCAACCCTTTCGGTTTGATTCATGATTTTGTTCTTTTTGGAAAAGTGCCAAAGCCGTGGAAGAATAATTCGACAAACAACTGACACTCGTTTGAAGGACGTTTGACTCAAGTCAACTTAGTGGCAACGACCTTTGTCCGACCAAAGTTCCTCGGAAATGTTGTCTAATTTTCATTTAAAAGCATCCTTCAGCCACCACAAGTCGAGTGACCATCACGAACAGAGAATATCCTCCGTTATAATGTCAGTCAAGCATCCCCCTCTTCGCTCTGCCTTGTTTTGCAATCTCATTTGACAGCACCTCACTGTGCAGTTCATGTGTGAAATTATTTATGTCGTCGCGTAGATTTATGTCCACTTCCCCTCTGACAGAGTAACAGGGTGGTGTGTCAAATTTTGTGCTTATCTGTCGGCGCGGCCAATGGACTTGTCCAATCTAATCGATTTCAAAGTCTCGAACGGAATCTAATCGGTTGTTCTCCCGACGACTGGCGTCTCGCCTGAGCGAGGTCATCAATTTTTTTTTATTTTATCCCCATCTGCCATTTGGACTGTCATTCATTTTCGGGGACATTTTTCTGCTCTGTGTCTGCGTGTGTCGGTGTGTGTAGTCGCCTTTCTACGCCGTTATGCCGCGGGACACAGAAAACGTCACGGATGTGTGTTTACGTCATGCCCGGTCAGAGCGACAAGTCATGCGCAGATGACACACGCTGTCAGAGTGACAGATGCGAGAGCTTTTCGCTCTCTTTGCAGGCGTTTCTCTTTCGATTCTTTTCACACTGACACAGACTTCGCTGGCAGATTGTAGTAGATTGCAGGCCGTGTGTGTCGGTACTAGGTGCTCTGGAGGGATGATTTTTTTTCAGATTTCTCTCACACCCCTGGGAAGTGATGATTTTTGCTGATTAAATGACAATGGCGCGTTATTAGTGTGAACAAATGTTTCCGCTGCACGATGACGAAACCGACGGCAGTTTGACAGCGATGAGTGATTCTCTGGCGCGCCATTTGCGCCCCCTGTCACTTGAATACGCGTCGACGTCAATGGACTTGTGTAACACACTTTGACTTTGTCCGAGGGTCTGTCGCCTTAATTGGTCTGATTGTTGGGCAGAATTGAAGACGACATTTCAATTAAGAGATTTGGTCGTGCTGTAATGGCACCGTCATGACGGTAGGTGCAGTCATGGCGCGCTTTTATTTGCCATCTTCGCGCTGCCGTTCGCGTCGCACATTATCTTTTGTCCGGCAAACAATAGCCGGAGTGTGGTACATATGCCGGCATGCAATCCATTTGGCTGTTGTTCGTCCTTCCAACTTGAAGCTGCTGCAGAAAGTCAATATTTTCAGCGAGCGAACAACACAAAGGGACCCACACATGCGAGCACTTTCGCACACTGACACAGACACGGACGAAGTGCGCCTTGAACGCGCACGTACTCTGGGCACCCTGTGGTGCGGTCTTCAAGAGCACCGAAGGAGGGCCAGGCGACGTCGACGCACGGGCTGTGCAGTGCGGTTTCTGTTTGAAGGGCTATCATCATTTGTGCAAGCAGTATTTATCGCATACTTGAGAGCACCAGCAGTGCATAGAAAGTGCAGCTAGCATCCGAGGCATCTGGTGTTAGTTATCTGGTGCTGCTGGTCATGGCGGAGGCGCGGTGACGGCGCAGACGAACTTTAATTACGTAGATGCCTTTCAACCGGCCCCGTTATGATTTGGGTGCGGATAAAGATGAATGTCCTTTTTATAGGTTGGAATTTTTGTTTACGGCTCATGGGCTTCGACTGCTCGAATGTGCTGTACACCTCGCCCACCCATTCTTCGCTTCGTCGCCCGCTGGGGGTTTCATGCCGTCGCTGAATTCATCCATTAGAGTGGTTCTGCTTCGCAGATGTACAGGGCGGGGTTGGAGAAGTGTTGCCGGCGGCAAAGTTGCGAGTAATGAAATGTGGGTGAGTGGCAAATTCAGGTGAAATATTTAAACCAGGAAATGTTGTTCCAACCAAAAGATATGTGCAACATAAATAAATGAAGTGTGCTCTGCAGTGGAGAGCAGTTTCACGCTTTGAAGTTAGACGATGCCTCCGTGCCACCGGGAGCCTTGTGATACGGAAAGTTTAACCGACTGCGTTTTAAGGTTTCTGCCACAGAGCAGGAGTGGTGGCTACAGCTTGCCCAGTGAATGCTGAGTGGAGCATTGCATAGGCTTTGGATGACAATAGCGTTGTTGTGGGTGCAATACCGATTCATTGGTAGGCTTTTGTAGGTCAGCTACTAGCAACAGGGTTGTAACGAGATGTTGCCGGCAACTCTGGTGTCGATGAGACCAGCGACGTCTATGTTCAAGAAAGGTTTCAGACAAGGGGACGTGTTGTCGTTCTTGAGAAGATCGCACGAAACTCAGAAGAAGATCGTCAAAACTCAGACGGTACAGTCAAGTGTCAAGGGATATAATGCTCCAGACGGTTGGGATATGGATAACGCTATTTTGGCCGGAAGAGCTTGAGTACGAGCCACTGGGATCAGGTTATAGATGACATCCTTGTCTTGATTGCGACCAACACTAGAAAAGAACCTCAATTTGAGGTGTGAAAATTGAGGGTGATGGCAAGGGACTGTGCCAGCTGGTGGATTGGCATGTGGGTTGAGGTCTACATCTTCCCGGACCTTAGTGCCACTGGAAAAGGAAAAATGAAGCAATAACTTGCAAGCAACCGAAGGTTATCAAAGCCCTGAAAGAATGGATTAAGCAGAACTAAATTATACTGGAAGACCACTCCGGGTTTTGGGCGGAGCACGATGCAATTCATGGAGCATCCAAATAGGTTTCCGTCATACAATGGAACAGAACCAACAAAACACCCTGATCGACATGGAAAAGGCTTAACATTGTTACTTTCTCTCATGTCTCTGGTAAATTTTGAATACCATCTCTCAAAAATGAGACCTCTCTGGCATCGAGCCAATCATTGAGCCATTTTTAGATTTCTTCAAATGACTTCAATCGGTGATCCGTTAAAAAAGTCAGTAGTCGGAAGGAGCAAGGTCTGGAGAATACGGTGGATGGGGTAGAACCTCCTATTTCAGTGTTTCCAGGTAGTTTTTGACCGCTGTAGTCACGTGGGCCCGAGCGTTTTCATGATGCAAAATCACCTTGTCATGACTTTCAGTCGATTTTGGCCGTTTTTCACTCAATACACGGCTCAAACGCATTAACTATGGTTTATAACGTTTCCCATCAATGGTTTCGCTTGGTTTTAGCAGCTCATAGTACACCACACCCGTCTGGTCACACCATATGCAGAGCATGACCTTTGAAGGGTGGATGTTGTTTTTTGGCGCCGATGTAGACGATGATGGAGCCAATTTATCAAGCTTTTTCTAGAATTTTTTCTTCTTGGGATTATTGTAGGATATCCACATTTCATCTCCAGTCATGATCCGGTGCAAAATATTCCTTCCTTTGACGTCTTTAAAGAAGCAGGTCTGAGATGAAAAATCGTCTTTCGACATCTCTCGGTTTCAACTCGTACGGCACCCAATTTCTTTGCTTTTGAATAAATCTACATTTCTTTATTCGAACAGAAATTGTTTGCTGAGTCACTCCCGCTCCCTGCGAGTTCGCTCTTCGTTTCGCACAGTAAAGCCTCCAATTCCTCATCTACAAACTTTTTGAGCTGGCCATGACGCTCTTTGTCTCTTGTTCTACACTTTTGAAGCATCCAAACCACTTTCTGTACGATTGGTCGTTCAGAGCAGAATCACCATGAACTTCTTCAAGCTTAGGCTGCACTTTTGTGAAACAGGAAATCAAAACTTCCCGAAAACACTGTACGTATAAGACAAATCTACAAATTTTCGAGAAGGCAAAAAATAATGTTATTGTCTAAAACAGACGCTGGGGGAAACTAATTATTGCTGACAAATGTCACACCTTTCCAATGAAGTAGGTAAAGGCTTGCAAGAACAGCCACAACTTGCAGGTGGCGCCATCTTTTGAAAATAATAGTAATTGAGTGGCGCAACAGTCCAGAAGGGAGCAGTGTCTAGCTTCTACAACAGCTACTCGTGTTTTGCGTGCTTCTGTTCTCTCATGAGTAGAAGGGACCTAAAGTTTTTTCCGACTCCGAAAGCCGAAATTTGAGAAGCTCTTCATAGACAATTAGTGGTCTTTGAATGTTTTCCGAAGAGGTGGTGCCGTGGGGTTCCGCCTGGGAATCGAACCTGAGACCTTGGAGTGTGAGTCGAAGCACTTACTCACCACGCCACGTCGACCACTTTTGAACATAATTTGTACCACCAATAAGTGACCTTTAGCAACGAGATTTCAATACAATTCATTGCCACGATTGGGAGTTGTGACCCCGCTGTGCAGAGTCTTAAGTTCGGCACAGGGGCATTAACTCCTTAAAATGCGTCGAGATATTTTGGCATTTAGTGTGGACCAGGTTCTGTATGGTAATGTACAGCTAGAAGCTTGACCAGCTTGACAAGAAAGCTTCTCCCATGACAAGGGGACTGTTTGTTTTGTTTTGGACTTGATGCCAGAGTGATGGTGGTCTGCTTCATGGCTCTCATACTCCCAATATTGGTGTATGGTTGTCCCGTAGGGTTCAAAGTGAGCCCTTCCCAGAGGGCCTATCTCTAACTATATCGAGAAGAAATTTAACCCAATGAGGCTCTTTACAGCAGGGCAAACCTTATAAGGACAGATCATTTTATTACAAAATTGATTTGGGGTCAGATAGCTCGAGCCACGACTTGAACCAGGAGTCTAATCTTTGGGGCTTAGTACCCTAATGAAGTGTATCATGAAAAGGTGCGTCTTAGCAGCTTCATTCCGTCCGAAGTTTTCCTCTATTTGGACGCGAAAGGTCTGACACAAGATGGGCAAGTTTGTCCTATCATCTTCCATGTTGCTAACCGAAGAGTGGAAAGACAACACTAGCCGGATATCGCTCACAGCCACGAGGATCTGCCAGGGTTCAGTAGAGCGATTTCTGCCAAAGAGAGCTACTGACGGTTACATCGTCTTTTCAAAGACAAAAAGGGATTAGTTGACTTTCTAGGACGAACTTACATTGTCTAGGGTAGCTGTAAGAGAGAGAGAGAGAGAACTACAACAAAAAACTGTTCAAATGAATGTCCATCATATCTTTGACGTGGACCTACATCATCACAAGGCCGAAATGATTTGTCCAAAAATCGAACACTGAAGAAGCACGGGAAAGAACCAGAGAAAACTCGTTAACTTCATCAAATATTAGTTGCAATGACTGAACGTAGACGACCCGTCACATTATGATAATTAGTCACGAAACACATTCGAACAGAGAAAAAATCCTCTTCAGCATGCCGAGCCGTCAAGTGGCCCCCACCCAGTCCCTCAGTGGCAAGGAATGCGGCATAAAGGACTGATCATTGAAGCGAAGTTAATTGAACACGAGTGTGGGGTTCTTTTTTTTTACCCGAACGTGCCTGCAGACTGTGTCTCTGCACTTAAGACCACCCCAAATCCCACTCAAGCTCCTCCCCCACTGCCCCCACACGCAGATAATCCACTCATTGCCGAAGAAAAAGGAAACAGCGAAATTGAGCGAGTTCCCAAATTTAGCATAATTAATCCGAACTCATTAATTCATTTGGAAAAAAGGGGGTACGCTCCGACCCGGAACTACAGGTGGCGCAAAACATTGCAAACTTATGGCGAAAGTGGCTTTTCGAGCTTCCTTGAAAGGGCCGTCGTTGATGGCTCATTGAACGCTGCTCAGATCTGCTCTAGTAGCACCCCCACCGATTTCAAGAACTTCATTCCATTTTTGTTTTGCCTCGCGAACCCTCCACCGCTCGCGGTCGTGATGGGGGGGTGGGGGGATCTGAGTGAATTTCGTAGAAAGCACTTGAATCTTTCATAAATCAATGGATTTGCATAGAGTAAGACTGGTGTAGCTTAAGGGGAGCGTGGGGGAAGTTTAGTTGCTCCCAATAGTCATGAAACTGACGGGGGGTTGTGATTTTATTGCCACTCCTCCGGCCAAACACAATGACGACAGAGGGCTGAAATGGGAGGTGTGGGTGGAATCAAATCCACTTCAGTCATGCCAAGCTCGTGGGAATTAACGAACCACGGAGTATGCATTCGCCAAGAAGAAAGCAACGAACATGAATGAATTCGTTTTGCTGAAATGTGGGTGACGACCTACATTCCAGTGGCAAGGACTCGGAGACTTGTGCTGGCCCCGTGGACGATCCGGTCGAGAGGACCTTTCAATAAATTACGATTCGAAATGATTATTAAATTCTCTATAGACGTTTTCATTTGACCGCCTGCGATGGTGAACACCGAGGCAGGCAGGTGCTATGAGTGGAAGGCGTTCTGCAACTTCTTATGTTTGTAACAAGCTGAAGGTGGCTGTCACTGGGTGGCTTCTGAACAGGAGGAGGTGGTTTTGAAGTAGAAACGGTACGTTTTGTTGTGCGCCTGCTGAGTTCTGGGGCATTGTGGCATCAAGACTAATTTCTTTGATGAAGTCATGATTTCGTTGACTTGTGCACGCTTCCCTGATGGTGAATCTGAAGTCCTGTTGGAAGTGGAATAGTAACAAATTACAGAGAACTGTCGAAACATTCAGAACCATCAGAACAGACTGACGCCCTGGATGGGGCCCATTTACCCAGGAGTCGGAGTGAACAGTGGACAAGGTTTAAAATTGTAAAAGGGATTCATTGTGAGGTTTGATTTCAAATAGACTTTTTTGACAGGCAACACGCAGGACTCCTATCAAACTGTTTTGTTATTTTTGTTCATCAACCTTTGGCAAGTCGTCGTTTGAGAAACCTAGTCTTCGAATGTCCAGCCTTAGCTGGGACAAGATACTTAACATCTGGTGGACATTTCTTTAGAACAATAAATGACGAGGTAGCTTTAAAACCTCGCCTACTCCTAAAAATTGCACTTCGATCCTCAATAACATGCCTCTCTCTGGGCTAATTCAGTGGTTCAATGGTTGTGGATCTTATTGTCCATGTGAGGCTTACGAACCAACCCCCAGCCTAAACTTACCTAAGACGAGATGACTCACTTACCACATTTTCAATTGAGGCCCTGTTTAAAGTGACAATCATTCCACCTTGGTGGGATGTAAGGCTTTCCACCATCTGGGCCGTTTGTCTGTGTCAGCACACCACACTGAACCAGAGGATAGAACCCATAACCATCAGTGGGGTTCACCAGACTGCCACAGGTCAGTCAGCACGCTACACTTACCTCAGCTCATCTGGGTTTAAGCCACAGCAAGCATGACACTTACGCAAGGTGGCGTACTGCACGGTCTGGGTGGACAAGACTTCCGCAGCACCAAAATGAAGCTTCTTTTCTGACTGTCAGTCAGGTTCTCAGACACCTAGACTGGTAGCCGGTATGTCTAAATGGTCTCTCGTTCTGTCTGTAATTCCGTTGACACTAGTTACCATGTTACAGATATGATCACATCATCAGGACGAAATTCAAATCAAAATCCCGTAAAACACAATCCCGAAGAAAATATCTCAGACTAGCAGGAATGGGGGGAGGGTGTGCTGCCCCCTGCAATCCCCCTAGCTCACAGTCCGAAGACTGTGTTCAAAGTTGTTTAAGATCGTCGGGATTTTTTGGTTTTCGAAACTCGTATGCAATCACCCTGCAACCCCCCTTTCCTTTGCATTAATCCAATTGTTGACTATTAAATTTCAATCAATACACGATAGGATATATTGTCCTTCAACTTCTTCTCATGCCATTACAGTCTGGATCTGAACCTCAACCAACATGCTTTTCCAGCTAGCATCTGCCTACAAGTTGATTGAAGTCCTTTTTCACTTGTCTGCCCCATTTTAGACATTCTCTGCAGTGTTGTCCCAGTTGCTCGGATTTAAAGACTCTTCGTGGTAAATGACTGTTATCCATTCTTTCGACATGGCCTAGACCCTTAGATGCTTGAGTAGGCGCATACCGCCGTACAGGCTATAAAAGTTGGTAAAGTTTGTTCTACAGATGCCATCACCGCAAACAGAACCAGACATCACACGCAAAACTTTCCTCTTGGAAAGACCAAGTAACGTTCAGATTTCGTCGCCATAGAGCTGGACAGAGATGATCATGGCGTTGTACAAAATCAGCTTAGTACTTTAAGAGAGGACTTCTGATTTCAATACTCACGCAATCCTCCACAGTCCCTGACGAGCTCAAAGTGCTTGGTGGAAATTGTAAGGCTCTGTTCGAGACGCCAATGTTATGCATCCTTCCTGGATGACAGCATATGCATTGCTTCTTCCTCGTCTGACTGACCCACTTTTTTGAATTTCGATGCAAAAATTCATACACATATTAACATTGACCGCCTAATTCCAAAAAAGACAAAAAATCACGTGCAAATCACCGTTTGCCTATAATGAGATGGTTCCATATGGGACCGTCGGGTTGACGTGCTACAAACCGTCCGAAAAGTTTTTACCTGTATTTTGTATCGATATGGAAGTTATTTTTGATTAATAATGAAAGACGAAATATTTGAAGCCAGGATGAATGCATAAAGCGACATCGCATTTTTCGCATTTTATCCTTGATCTTCTGCAAACAACTTGGTCCTTGTGTGGAATGCGTATTTCCCTTATGGTTCCAGTACCATGGTGGCCAAGTTTCTTCAAGTAATTAAGCGCAGGAATACCGGTGAAAAGGTTGTCGAAGTGAAAAAAAGACTCAAATTCTGCATATGTTTGGGACACTAAATTGAAGCAACGGCGCGACACATTTGCCATAATTTATCTCCAATCCTGGCTGGGTTAATACGCGGATTTTTTCCCTAATAAACTTCAAAATTTAATAAACATCCATCAGGTGTATTCAAACAACACACTTTGTAACCAAAACGCAATGGTTTTTGGGAGCAAAATGTATGAAACGTTAATTGTACTGAAGCGATCACGAGTAATGGCTCTAGAGAGCATTTCATTATGCAAGTCACTATCACGCATCATGTATGATTGTTTGCATGAACGTGATAAGCGTGATACCGAAGAATATTTTCAATTCATGTTTTGTGATTTCTGGATTCTTTCGCGGGACAAATACACCATATTGGTTGCTTGCAACGCAACTCATTTGCAAAATTTCATCATCAAAGAATCTTTTAAATAGGACGTGCGCTTCTACACCACAGTCCACATAATTTGCAGCAGGAAAAAACGTTTCTTTGACCATTTGAATTCGTACTTCAAACGTGGTATAGACGTCGGAATGTCGATTTCTGGATCTACATATCGCCATGGCATATGCGGAATAGCTGGATTATGTGAATTATTGGTATTTTCAGCTTCATTTCGATCGTTGGTTGCAGTCAGCGATTCTGTTGCCAATTCATTTAGTCCCCTAAGATTATATGGACCTCTAACGAAATCAATTTCTGCTTCTTGGAGTAACTGGCTGTGTTATAAACCAATGATAAAGCCACCATCTTTTTCATCTGTATCGTCGTCAGCAGAATCATACTCTGCATGTAGTGGTTGTAAATAGACAGCAGCAATCTCTTCTTCTACGAGGGCTGTCTGATAAATAACCTACCTCTACGTGAAGCTAGCGGCACAAGTGAAAAAAAAGTTTCTACTTCAAATTGTGCATATTATAATAGCTACTCGCCAAAATTTCAGAAACTTATCTTGCACCATTATCTGTTGACATTCGTTTTTGTGAGTGTATTTCGGTGATTCCCCCAAATGGAAAAACATTTAATATCGAGCTGTAATTAAATTTTTATTTTTGAAAGGCAATACGCCTTCACAAATCAAAGATGAGTTGGACTCTGTGTATGGTGACTCTGCACCATCGTTTACCACCGTAAAATTTTGGGCAGCTGAATTTAAACGTGGTCGCAGGAGCTTGGAAGATGATGAACGTCCTGGGCGTCCAAAAACTGTAACGACTAACGATAACATCGCTAAAGTTCATCAATTGGTACTAGACGACCGCCGGATTAAAGTTAGAGAAATAGCTGAGATTATGAAGATGTCAAAAGAACGTGTTTGGCATATTTTAAACCAAGATTTGGGCATGAGAAAGCTGTCCGCGCGTTGGGTGCCGCGTTTGCTTACGCTAGACCACAAACGTGCGCGCATGAACATTTCCAGCGCTCTGTTGGCTCAGTTTAGAGGCAATAAGACCGAGTTTTGGCGCCGATTGATAACTGTAGACGAAACTTGGATTCATCATTATACGCCCGAAACAAAAATCCAATCTAAACAGTGGATTGAAAAGGGAGAACCGGCCCCAAAAAAACCTAAAGCTGTGTATTCGGCTGGGAAAGTGATGGCGAGTGTTTTTTGGAACAGCCATGGAATTATTTTTATAGACTATCTTGAAAAAGGAAAAACTTTAACAGGAGCATACTACGCATCATTATTGGATAAGCTAAAGGAAGAAATTTCGAAAAATCGGCCACATTTGCAAAACAAGAAAGTCTTGTTCCACCATGACAACGCACCATCTCACACCTCAACAGTCGCCATGGCGAAAATCCACGAATTGCACCTTATTCACCGGATCTAGCAATTTTGTTTCCTCAACTTAAAACTGCGCTCGGCGGCCAGAGATTTTCGTCAAATGAGGAGGCAATCTCTTTCGTGAACTCGTATTTTGCAGACAAAGATGCCAAGTACTATTTGGAAGGGTTGCAGAGATGGGAGCACCGCTGGGAGAAGTGTGTGGAGTTACAAGGAGACTATGTAGAAAAATAAATAAAAAAATTTTAAAAAAGTCGCGTGCATCATGGTTACGTCGGTTATTTATCAGACAGCCCTCGTACTTCATCATTGACGTCTAGTTTTTCAACACCTGCTACTCAATTAATGCAAATATTGCAAAAAAAAATGATTGTTGCGTTATTTTCCTTTAATTTAAATAATACGAAAGGGTAAACTTATTACCTTTGTAGGAATTAGAGCTATGAAAACGGAACCATTAAAAGTGGTACCGTTTGGAACCGGCCGCTTAAATGGGATATTAGCCACTTTCGTTTCAATACCATCAAACGCTTCATTGATGGCTCGCTGTGTTCGCTCTGTCACGTCAATATCATCCACGTACAGCCAACAACGGAATGGACTTTTGGAAGATCGTGCCTCTGGTGAAGGCCTGTGAATTTCGTACGATTTTCTCAAGGATGACGTTGAAATCGTTACGTGACGTCGCGTCACCTTTTTGACATTGAATGTTTTGGTGCACTCCTTTCCACGACTTAGAAGCGATCTGCACAATCTTACGAGTCTGGTAAGAAGGCCAAAATATGGCACTTTGTAGTTGGTCTCTGTACACGCTGTCATATGCGTCCTTAAAATCGACAAATAGGTGGTGGGTGTCGATTTGCACTTCTTGGGTCTTTTCAAATATCTGGCGCAGTGTGAAAATCTGATCAACTGTGGACATCCTGGTCCAAAACCACATTGATAAGACCTATCAAGCTCTACCTGCTCACACAAAACAGAAGAGGGTGTCTTCTGTGCGATGATGACAAAACTGATCCCTCAGTGGTTGCTGCAGTCTCCTTTCTTGTGCACCGGGCAGACGACACTGAGATTCCACTCATCGGGCATGCTTTCCTTCGTTGAAATTTTACACAGATGAGGTGATGTGGGAGCCCAACCAGATTATCTTCAGCAGCTTTGCTCAGTATCACTCTCGTCCAGCTTGGGGGAACGAACTCTTGCCATCGTCATCAACATTAAGTGGGACATTCTGCCTGACACCAGAATTTCGTCACCGAGGTTTAACAATAAGAGAAAATGTTCCCAATTATGAAACACAACTTCATCCTTGGCTTGCTTCGCAGTAGCGCATGCCGTCACCGCAGTTTTCCAAGTCCTTATTGATGGTTTCTAACTGCAGCTGTCGGTTGAATGACAGTGGTCCTAAATTGTTTCTGGATTGTTGGAATCCTTCACGGGTCAAAAAAAAAAAAAAAAGCCAAAAGAGTCATCACGCTGCTGGGAAAGAGCTACTTGACATCGCCAAGTAACACGATTTGGGATTTTTTTGTGTGCAAAAGATCAGTTGTGGTATGAGCTAGTGCCATGGTTCGCCATCCTACAGGTACCAGAGATCATTCAAATCTCTGTCGTGTACAAAAATCGGTTAACCAGATATAACGCCTATCATTGGTCGTTGGTTTCATCCGCGTTTTGAAAGAAAACTGGTCCAATGATGCCACCACCCCACAATCCTCCCCAAGCTGTCACTCTCTGTGGATGCATCGGCCACCAGTCCACAACTCCTTCCTCACCACCAAACTGCCACTCTCTATGGATGCATGGGCTTCGACATGTCATGCAGATTTTTTGTGGCCACTTTGAGTTGTGTTTGACGGAGGTACTAAAGTACATAATCCTCCTCACCGCAGGACTGCCCGATGCCTCTTCTTCCCTCCTACTGCTGGGCTTTGCACCACATCTTCCGTCAGAGTTCCTCCTCCATGGTGAGCTTAGACATTTTTTTAAGTGGGCCAACGTCTGGTAACCCTTTCTTCCCCTTGTTCCGAAGTCATTTTCAAAGTCAAAGAAACGAAAAGACCCCCCTCATAGGCCGAACATCTGGTTTCCTTAATCCCTCTACCATTCGGTCACTTGCTGTTGTTGCCCTCCACTTGAATCACTTTCCACTAAACTGTTGTATCCGCCCAGTTAACCACCAACGACTGTCCCCCCTCAGGCTTGCCTGCGTGAATTATCCGATGAATGCCTAATCGTCTCCACCTGTTTGACACATCACGATATTCTGCCCTTCAACCCCCCGTGTCAGGGGGCCGCTAAGGGGCGGTAGTCTGTCTACCGAAACCATAAAAGTCTGATGAATTTTTAAGCGATGATAACCTTAATTGTTTGTGCAGGCATTCCTTAATAAGTTGTGGTGCTAGCGGGTGCTTGGGGACGTGGGACAGTGGGTCAGTGGTGGCGTAGGGACATGCCGAACAGAAAGGCATGATGTTTTAAGAGCCTCGTGAAATAAAAGATTAAAACTTTTATTGCGGTGCTTGAATTAATGACCGCTGTGCATAATGAGTGTCCTGTGTTTGCGGAGCGGGGAGGAAGGGCCGAGAAGTTGCGAAGACTTCAGTGGGAAAGTGAATTGTGGTGACGGAAGCGCTTTTCGGATGGACGAGGAGCTGTTTTGAAGTGGTGCCTGGCGGGAGAGGGCTCTTAAGTCAGAGACACAAGGTCACACGTCCATGTCTCTCCGGCATTCGAACTACCGCTCAAACAATGACATCTGTGCAAGAATGTCTGGCGCTGATGTCGGCGCAACACTCATCCATGTAAATGCACTTAAACTTCCGCCCCTCCTGCGCCCCGCGCTGCATAATCCGTTTTAATCGCGGAGGCATCCTCGTTAGGCTATAATAATCCGCTGAGGCGTAAATCGTTCACGTCCGGCCAATGCATCAATGCGCCCGGCCAATGTCGTCGGTAAACATACCGCGCGCGTTAGTTAGGTCCACAATGTGAACAGCAAAGCCACCGAGGTAATTGCGGTATCCATTCAGTTCTTCACAGGCACACACAACCCTCCCGGGGGGTGAGCTGAATAAATGAAGTTAATTTTATCCCGTGTAAACTTTTGCTGCAAGGACGTCCTACACACAGGCACAGAGTCACAGAGTGACAGAGAGGCACAGCCCCCCGGAGGCAAACGACAGACAGAGCCGGCTGAGTACGTGCATGTGTCCATGTCCCATGGGCCAGAGCTAAACACATTTTCAGCCAGTTCGTCTTCGTCCGTACCGTGGGGAGCCATTTGCGCGACGATGTCAAACCGGATTTCTTTTCGGGAGGTGGTCCCCGTTTATTGGGTCAGCCGAGAGTGGCTGGTTCGAGTGTGCGAAGCGATTGACTTGATTGCATCGGGTATTGGGTTACCTCCCCCCACCCCCCACACACACACACGTAGTTAATTACAAAATAAAAGGTTCAGCCTCTCATCGGCTGGTGGGATGCTTAAGATCGAGGACACTTGAGATGGCAGACATAAGGGTTTCATCGTAAATTGTCCTCACTCCCCACCAAAGGGGGTGCTGGGTGGGTGGACTGCTTTCATCGTTTGTTGTTTATC
This sequence comes from Eristalinus sepulchralis, assembly GCA_944738645.1. Lineage (NCBI taxonomy): Eukaryota > Metazoa > Arthropoda > Insecta > Diptera > Syrphidae > Eristalinus > Eristalinus sepulchralis. The sequence goes on along the minus strand of OX122885.1, from coordinate 28,121,574 downwards.
TTTTCCGGCGTCGTTCGCTCCTGGTGTGCTGCTGCGCCTGCCTTTGCTGTAGCCTTTGTCACTGCCGTTTAATTACGGCCGGAGGGAGACTGCCAGTGGGCCAAAGCCCATGTGGCGCTTGTAGTTGACATTTTTGATGTTTCGACAGAAATTGTGTGGTAGGTAATTAAAATCAATTACTGTCGAAATGACGACAAGAACGGCTGGATAAAGGGTTTATTTTTTCTTCATGGCGAGTGGAAATTAAAGAAGGTCCTTGACAACTGTGCGGGAGGTATTTCACGACTGCTTGGTATAGGGATATGCTGTGCTATGATGTCGATGTGAAATGATTCCTCTTAAAGTGTTTTGTGAGGAACGTTTAAAGTTTGTGGTTGATGTCTGCAAATTGAGCCGAGATCGTTAAAGATTGCGTTTCCCCTTTTTTGACGTTTACGTGGCACCTGACAGACGCCTGATCGTGTCATCAAAGATGACAGGATATGTTCATTGTCGCGACCTAAGGCTATGCCAACCTTGTCACTCGGGTTACCGAAATGCCTTGACGATCGATTTGCCATTGGAGGAGGCCCACAATGAGTTTTGAAACTGATGAATTATTCCATACACTCTTGTTGACTGCAAAGAACCCTGTGAATGGATTTTTGTGTCGGAGCTAAGACGAGGTTTTCTGCTAGCAGTGGCGTCTTTTGTCAATCAGATGACAAATTGCAGGAGGACCTTTTAGTCCTATTTGCGTTGTTTGCTTTAAGGGACACACAGATCATTCCGCCAACACCTTGGGCATGTCCTTCACCTCCCTTCCAAATAAAGAATGTGCCGTATCCTGTGCAAACTGCAGAAAACAGAAATTTGATCAAATTTGGGAGGTTTGTAAAGAGCCATGCTTCAAACTTCCATCGGTGTAGAACTTCTGTTAGCGAAGTAATTTAATGCGACTCTTTGGTCGGTCTTATTTTTACCATTCAAAACCGATGTACTTGCTAAACAGAGGGTGCAACGTCCGGACTATGCGCTGGATGCATTGAAACCTCCAGACGAAGTTGTTCAGGGTCATCGGAGCATTCTCGTTATGGAAGACAACTTCCTCTCTGTTCTGACTAAATTTGGTCGGTCTTTCTTGATTGTTTCAATCACAGTGGAGATGAGTGTTAACCGTGGCGAAAACGGCAGACCCCACAACCACTGAACATAATCTGCTTTGGAGTCAATACAGGCCTTATACGTCGCTTGCGGGTCGGTCAACGGCCTTGAATTATGATCCCTGGCGTGAGATTTACTTCCTCAACTTCAACTCTTCAAAATTTTTCCAGTAACTTAAATTTCAGCAGCGTTTGACTGACGGTCAGTTTATGTGGCGCCCAATCACCGAGCTCCATTGAGTAGTTTGATTGACAGGGCCTTTCAAGAGAATTTGATTCAGATAGGAGGCAAGGACTTAAGGGAAAGAATTAAACTACAATTGAGACGCACGAACTTGAAATAGAACACGCGGAAATTTCCCAAAAGTCCAACCCGTCTGTGCGTCACATGATCTTTTAGAAAACATTTTTTCTTTTGCTTACCATCCGTCTCCTCTTAGTCTTATTTTGTCCTGCCAGAATGCCTGTTTCACTTCTAGTCTTTTTGAATTGTTTGCTAATTAATTTTTAGTGTCGCAGCTTTCTTCTGACAACTTCCGTACCGGTCTTGCTCCATCAGTTCCAAAATCTCGTCGAAACTGCAGTGACAGACTGACCAGTGAGGGATGTATTTCTTACAGCAAACATTTTCGGAACTTAACCGACTAACCCACTGCTAGGTTTGGTGTTCTCTCACAGCATTCTCACTGTAAACTGCATTTTTCGCCATTTTTTTTTTTGCAGTATTTATCCCTTTTTATAGTCAGAAAGCATCACATTGGGTATCTGTGCAGGTGTTCCACTCATAATCAAACCGGTATAACCTTTAACAGGGGAAAGGAATTGCACAGTTGTCTTCACAGAAAATGTAGCTTGACACGTTGCCTTTCAAACAAATGTTTTGTAGGACACAATCCGATCAGTGTTTCCAGATAAGCACTGAAAGTATTAATTTCTGAACAACATTCCCAAAAATTCCATGGATGTACGAGCATTATTGTTGCAAAACCACCGATCGAACGCCATCTTGATCAAAATGTGGTTTAAAAACGAAGAGATTTAAAGTGTTTGAGTACTTGTCAATCAAAACACATAATCCACGGATTGGACATGGTGTGGATGAGGGTTCGAAACTGGTTGAAGATGAATTCCCTTATCTTTGGTAAAGGTGGGAAGCGCGTAATGAACAAGCCAATCTCTTAGAATATATTTTCCAATAAAAGTGTGTTCTTCCTTTTGCTACTTCACAACTAATCACTTTTTGTTTTCCGTTTTCTTTTTCTTGCAGGTAAGCTTATTGCTAACACCGATGACGATAATAATGGTAAGATTGATAATTGTAACACTTCCATGTAATTTTTTCCGCAATTTCTGGCAAAGACAGTCCAGATTCCCTATATGCAATAATTTTACCCTTTTCCGTATCTTATAAAATCTTTCCACTTGACACCTCTGAATGTTTTGCTGAAAAAGGCAAAAAGTATTAAATATTTTACGCTGATCGTCTTTTGTTAATTAATTTGGTGTAATTTGGTCCGTATTTCTGCCCAAAATGAGAATTTAATAAATTCAAATTTACGAATTAGTTTATTATTGTGTTAACACTCACCTTGGGACTACCCGCTTCCTTGATTAGGGCTTCCGTCGACGGTTGAGTCTCTCAGGAGGGCAGAAAACTTGACGGCGTACAAACGGGACACTTTTCCTTCGTTAAGCACCTAAGTCTACTTGGGCTTAGTGAAGACACCCTCTGCGACGCCTGTGGAGAAGGTGAAGACACTTCAGAGCACTTTCTCTGCCAATGTTCCGCTTGTGCTGGTATCAGGTGGCGGCTGTTTGGCGCTGATGTGGTAGGAGCTGAAAACCTAAGCTCTTTATCACAGAAGCACCTGCTAGTCTTTCTTCGGAAAACCGGAAAATTACAGTAAACGAAAAGTCTTCGAATTTGAACTATTGGGACAACGCAAGAGAGGACGGCCTAGGCTAAAATGGCGCACATAAGTGGAGAAGGACCTCAATCAGCTTGGAGTACGCAAATGGCGATAGATCGTGCTGGAGAGGCATGTTGGTTGAGGCCCATGTCCACCCCGGAATGTAGCGCCACAAGAAGAAGAAGATCTCCCTTCGGTAATTAAAATCTGTAAAGTTCACATGTATGCTGATTAAATGAGGACTGTATCGCAAATTGTGGCGCCGTCGACCCACACGCCGAAGCTCTAGGTTCGATTCCCGGACGGGACACCTCGTAATTTTTTCACGACACCCACATCTTCATGTTGCTGACACGCTCAAAGAGTATAAATTGTCTATGAAAAGCTTCTCAAATCTCGCCGTTCAGAGTCGGCAAAAAACGTTAGGTCCCTCCTACTCGTGAGAGAACCGTAGCGCGCACAACACGAGTAGCTTCTGTAGAAGCTAGGCCCTGGTCCCTTGTGGGCTGACGATCTTAACAAACTTAAGTTTAATCCGTTGAAGTCTGCCAGTCTAGTATGCTCATTTGGTGTCTTTGATGCTTGTGACCTGTCCACGAGAATTCTAAATGGCAATGTAATACCAATTGAAACAAATTTAAAATATCTTAGACTTCATATCCAATCTTCTTTGACTTGCTGGCTTACGACACTCGGTTTGCTTACTAAGTGCACCAGCCAAGAAACAACTTTTTAAAAAGCCTACTTTCGCCTTTTTTTACTTTTTTTTTACTCTTATTTAATGGCCTACCATTCTCCTTGCATTCAGTCCCATAACAGCTTTATTTTTTCTGGCGTATCATTAAAGGTTTTCGATGGAACACTTGTCTGGACACTGTGCAGGTCACTTTGTTGTCTCAAAATATTGATCATTGAGCGAACTTTTGAAGACGAACTGAATCAGGTAGAGAACCCCTCGCTCGTTGTTTACGCCAAAAAAGCGTAAAAAATAGTTGAAAGAAGTTGTTATACTTTAAGGCGGCTTAAGTCCCTCTCCTGGTACGCAATCAATACTTTTTTATGAATTTCGAAGCTACCGACAACACTTTCGGACTGAATAATCTTCAGCCATACTGTAGCATCTCCACTTAATTCGAAATTCTCTTACAAACCTAAAAGTTTGTATTTTCTCTTTCACCTGCGAGCTTACACTCTTTTCAAGTGAAAAGTTCAAAGTCGAACATTTTTCGAAATCGAAATACGCTTTCATGGTAATATTTCGAAGTGAAAGCTTTCAAAGTTAGCTTGGACCATTACCTAGCAATAAGAAAGTTGTGCATCAGGCAAGCAAGTTTGTGGTTTTGATATATGATGACCAAATGAATGGAAATGTAGGGGAAATTATTCTTATTCGAGCAGCAAGTTTATGAACGAGGAAAATCAATTACCAGATGGACGGAAAAGAGTTATTCTTGGTTAGATTAGTTTTCTACTGCTTTCTCCCGCAGACTTAACCATGGGAGTTACACTCAACAGAACAGGTAGGCTGGCAATACGTGCCAAAAACAGTAGGCATAACCGGGTTCCTGACGAACTTCGATTGCTCGTTGATGCTGGAATGGTGGTGTACCACGTAGAACTAAACCTAGGTATTTTAAGGCTTTGGTAAAGCTATGTAACTTAAAGCCGCAAACTCCCTTCCGGTCTGCTTTGATGATTAAGGCATAAACCTTTGGACACTTTTTGTCGTCCTCTATTTCCTTTCATTTACATCATCATCATCAACATCATCTTCTTTAAGCCGTATGTTTCACTATAGGGGTCCCGGAGCATTGCTTGTATGAGAGACCTCCAGGCCGCTCGATTCTCCCCCATCGATTCTAAATCATCAGGAGCTATTCCCAAGCGCAACCTGGCGAGTTTATGGACTCGATCCAACCACTTCGCTCTGGGTCTGCCGTGGTCTTCTACCTAATGGAATTACATCTAAGGCACTCCTCCAAAGTCTTGGTAAAGGGAACATCCGTATCACGTGGCTAAACCAACGAAACATAGCCCCTTCCGTTCGAAGAAGTAGCTGCTCAACATTGAGTTCCCCCAATACCATTGCATTTCTCGGCCTTTCCCAGCGAGTAATCTTATCTCGGCAGCTTCTATTCCCGATCGTATTCCTTCGGTCATTACCCAAATTTCGTTACCATATGTGAGGGTTGGAACAAACACTGTGTTAAGAACCGATAACTTGGCTGTGACACCAAGCCCGCCCTTCCTTATAACTGCTCTCTGCCTAGCTGCTTCAAAATTTACCCAACTTGGCCAATTCTATTATTATTTTTTTCCTTCCTCTTAAGCTAGCTAAGGCATGTGCAAAGTGGGGTCATGTGAGAGAGGGGGAAAAGAACCACCCCATCTGACGAGCTTAGCCGAGCAAGGATAATCATGCAGCCGTTCCTCTCCTTCTTATCATGTCATCTGCTACTGTGGCTAAAACGAAACTCCTTTAACTCCTTTGAAAAATTAGTTTTCTAGAGGTCCGCCAAAGTTTGGACTCAGTGACGGCAATAACCTCCTCATTCGACTCACATTTCTGACCGGCGAATGACTTTCAGAAGTTTGCGGTTTCCCAGTTTGAAAGAAGACTCACAAAACCAACTCTGGAGAATAGCAAGCGGACATTGTGGACACTAGTGGCACTTCATACCTTAATTCAATCAAATTGTGTAAAGGGATGCATTGTCAAGGTTGAAGAACATTTTTTCTTTTCCAAACGCGGCCGTTTTGACTGCTATTCCGGGTCAAATTGAGGCCAATTTTTCAGCAAAGTAGAGCCGTCTGATTATTTTGTCTTTCTTCAGGTTGTCAATGTAGATCAAATCTTCCAAGAAAACGTTGACCATCACCAACAGTCATTCTTCGCCGTCTTCGTTCGCTCCACTGTTTTGACTGTTCCTTGATGACTGGTGCGAATAACTGGATCCATGTTTCTTTCATGGCCAAGGAACGATGAAAAAATTCCTTCGGGTTGCGCTTAACCAGTGCCAAACAAGGCCTCGAAGTGGTCTTACGAATGTACTTGTTGTCTGAAGTGAGCAAATACGACTCCCATTCGTTCGTCCCATTGTGCAGACGGCTTTCACATGCCAAACTTTTTAAGATGCCCACTGTCTCAGCCGTCTATGTTTTTGCACCTAGACGTGACTCATCCAAAATTACCATCTGACGGTCGACATCAATGGAGAAGGATCATACACAGCATTGATGGACTCTTTAAATTCCTCAAAAAAACAAAAACCGCGTCAACCACCCATATTGCTCCTCCTTCATTTTTGTTCCTCGCCCTTTCAGTCCTCTCGCCCTTTGCCTTTATCCTTAATAATCGCTCGCTCTGTCTACTCCTTGTTCGTTGTAAGGGCTTCTAGGACGGCCTTCTGGGAACGTGCAACGACGTCATCTGCGTAACCCAGCAATTGTGTTGATTTGAAGAACATTGTGTCTTCACACTATCCTCTCCAATCCAAGATTGAAGACATCACACGGCAGCCCATCTCCTTGCCGCCGAAACAGATTTCAAATGGTTGTTAGGTCCTCAAGCGAACTAATAGGCGTCCTTCGACGCAGCCGTTTCAGACTGTATTCCGCTGCATTAACCCCTCTCCTGCCTTGGAGCTTGGCGGTATAGTTGCAAATGAAGTCTGCCAATCAGTTCCTGCGACCCGGAATCTTTGATCAACTTTCTCCCTCTCATAGTTCTGATGAGGAAACCTTTCATTAGTCTTTCAGGGCGTGTAGACGGTCCAACATGAGGCGTCTCCAAAAGCACATCGGCGTCTTCAAAAGCACATTGCAAGCCGTACAAACGACAAGAAAACCAATTTAATTCCAGGACAGTATAAATTTCCCAGAATTGCCTCTCAAAAGTCGCCACAAATCCCACCTGACTGCAGATCATTTGAAAGTTCCTTAATTTCAGAATGACAGCCCTTGCGGAATGATGTCAATTCAAAGTCTCAAAAAGCAGCGGAAGGGATACAATCAATCAACTGCTCTGTGAGTAGAATCCCATCCTTCCTGCGAGCAGTTCAAAGCGGCATCTGTACGTGACTACAAGGCATCTACACCTGACAGCAGCGGAGCAACACAGTGAACCCCTTTGCCCGCGCAGCGTCTGCAGACACAACAAAGTCCAATTAAGTTTATGATTTATGGTCCATCAAACGGCGCGAATGTCGTCCTGAAGTCTTCAAACAAAATTTACGACTCCCGCTCAAGAGGCGAACCATTTAATAATCTTTTTCTATTTTGGACTCCATTCATCGGGCGAGGGAGACGCCGAGAATCGTGTGTCATTAATATAATCCTCCTCACCGTTAGCGCGATAAGTACCTACAGGAGCTGTCAGCTTGTCCGGAAATGCCTCGATGGGATGATGGCAAATTTTGGGATGGGCCGCCATCGAACACCGGCAGTGACAAGTCCATAAGCACCCTTCACCCTGGTCCATCTGACGTATGTGGCAGAATTCTCGAAGATTAGTTCGACCGCGCCGCACCAGCAGGAAGAGGGTCCTTGAAGAACGATTTTATCTAAAGATCTCCAACGTCCAACTGGTTTAATCACTTCACCGAAGTGGCATCAAGAGTTACTTATGTACTTCATCATGTGCAAAGGGGGAGGAGGTGCAGGCGGGTTGCTCAAACTTTCTGATAGTCTTCTGAGGCACATACCCGCTTGTGCGGTGACAAACGAACGCTAAGGAATTCCATTCGTGTGCTCTGTGCCCCCTTCTATCTGGGTGTCCACAAGAGACTGTTCCCGCTCCTTCCCGTTGTCTTGGTTCCTGCTCAGCTCTTCGGTGCTGTCAGTGTTTGCGGCGTCCTTGCTTAGGACATTTAACGAGTGGTTTTGTTTTCTCGTGCACGGTTTCTGTCAGCACTGTCAGTCTTGGGGTTCTGGTTCGCTTCCCTTCATCCATCTCTCTCTCTCTCTCCTTCTGGTGTTTTTCAATTTTTCTTCTGAGTGGTTTTTTTTTCGCATTCCCTCTTTCCCTTCGCCCCTCTCACTCGTCACTTGTTTTCTTTTAAATTTCCACCCCTAGGGAGAATCCTTCACTGTCTGCGGTGCTTCGTCCCTCCGCTTGATAAACGATGTCGGCGAATAACAAAACGAAAGGGGAGCCGGAGAAGGATGATGCATCATGTATCTCCTCCGACATTTTGGTTGTGTAACACTTTCAAGGAAATGTCCTTAACATGCCGTGGCCGTTCAGATTTCCCCTGTAGCTCCGTGTCCTGCTGCAGCTACACGATTGGCGCGTGTTTGTGTCGAGGCCTGATGGCTGAGTGCGGGGAAAGGATGATTGAATGAAAACAATTTGCTTCCCTGACTTATGGTGGGGCGTTATATTGGTGATTATGATTTTTGAAATTTTTTTTTTTTCTGAAGGGGGCGAAATGGTGCACTCCCACTGGTGGGGGTCGTTTGTGAAGCTAAATTCGATTCACTCGTGCGTGTGCTTATTCGTGCACGCGTCGTGCGGAAGGATGTTGAGTAGGTTCTTATCAAATGTGAATAAATATCCCATCTCCTCCCGTTCCTCTCTCTGTCGGTCCTTGTTTTGCCTATTTGATGATTCGGAGCGACGAATGGAATTTTAAAACAATATTTTGCTTGACAAGGATCACAAGGTCATTGGCTTTTTGTATGCCTTGCACGAACAGAGTGTTGGGATTGTTGCTTGGGAATCCATTTATGATAGCTCTCGGAACAGCTTTCGAAGATCCTGGCCGTGTGCTTTGAGTGATACGCAACGTCTGACAATGTGACACTTTTGCTGCCTCTGAAGATAGGTCTGGATGGGGCATGAAATTCCGAAAAGTTGAAAATTGAAGCTCTTACAGCTACACTCATGTAGGAATGAGGACATTATGTGTCTGTTCTCAAAGGTGGATTTAATTTATGTCGCCTGCCTGTCAGTCTGTTCAAGATTCATTAATTCAAAGCGCACATGAATCTCTCAAAGACGACTTTCTCGAGCTGCCCCACAGATGGCTTTTACGATCTGTCGAAGATTGCATCTCTCTGTTGGAGTTCGTTGTTAAGCAGTCTTCCTTGTCTACAGTTTTCCTTTTGGTGGAGAAATCGAATGGAATTACCCACACGGCATGGCACCATCACTAAAATTCGACACAGCCCACATAATTGTGGATCACCCACGGCGGCCGTATATGAGCCTAATTGAATAACAGACTGGGAAGTAAATCTGTTCCCTGTGGACCGAAACACAAAACAAAACAGACTCAGATCAGCTTCCCAGACCACCTACCTCCATGCACATTTATGGAAGAGCTAAATGGGAAAGCTTACATTCGTCTTCCTTAAATGGTCCCTGACATTTCTCCTTCTTTGAGTGGAATTAAAACCCTAGGTGGACTTGGGCCTCAACTAGCATGTCTCTACAGTAAGGATGGTCTTTCGCCGTCTCATCCTCAATTGTTTGAGGTCCTTTCCATATGTGTGCGCCATCTCAGACGAGGACGTGTTCTGATACCGTGTCCCAATGGCTGGGTTTCAAACACTCCTCGGGTCGGAGCAGAGTTATTCATCATTTCTACGTGGGCTTGGCGCATCTTTAACATTGTAGACATACAACCTTGACACTTAACTATGCTCACGCCGTTGTACAGCTTCAGTCAGATGCCATCAATGTAAACAGATGCCATCAATGTAAACAGGACCAGAAATCGAATGCAGAACGTTTCTCTTGAAGAGATCATCCGCTTTTTCGGGTTTTTGCGCCATATAGCAGGACAGGGATGATCAAGGTATTGTACAAAGCCAGCGTGGACCTTCGAGAGAGGAGATCCCAAAGTAAGAACGATTGGCATGAATTATGCCAAGCTTCTGACGTTTTTGTCCTTAGTTACTGAAAGGCGGAATTGAACGAAGTCGTAGGCTACCTCAAAGTTCTTGCTGTCCATTTTGATGCTCTGCCCGAAATGTCGATCTTGTGCTTCATTTAGCAGCATAAACATGATCCTTCTACAGAAAAATCAGTTTATTCATTTTGTGGTTTCAAGTTGTTATCGCTAACAATTGAGACTCGCATATTTCAGCTGTCATTTAAAGTGCCACAATATTAGACGAATGTTTGCCATTTACTATGATGGATCGCTAAGCTACTGAATTACGCCGTGAAATTATTAAAACTTACTGCAAAATGGGTAATTCGAACGTAGCCACTTTTCAGATATCACGCGCCATAATTTACCGATTTTCATAAGCCATCGACAAAATTCTGAAGAAATTTAAAGAGAATAAAGCGTTACTGTTGTTGTAAAATCTGTGCGAAAATATTGTCGCCATAGGCGTAGGTGTTGCTGTTGCTTATCGATTTCCGCAGTCTTTGAACGTGTCGTACACCTCACATTGGCATATTCTGCATCTTCACCCAGTTCAAGGCTGCTGAGGATTGACAGGGCTACATGTGCATTTGCTTGGACAACATACAATAAGCATAGACTTTTCGAGTAACACTTTCTTCAGTAATCAGGCCCATGTCTCACGCGGTAGATATGATCGAACAAACAGAAACAGTGCCGAATATGAGGCTCAGAAAAGGAGCCTTTGCATTCAGACAAAGTGAGAGTTTGGTGCGCTCTACTGTCGAAAGGTGTCACTAATAATAGTTGGATGGGACTACAGCCCACAAGGGAGCAATGCCTAGCTTCTACAACAACTACTCGTGTTGTGCGTGCTACTGTTCTCTTACGAGTTGAAGGGACTTACAGTTACAGACTCCGAACGGCGAGATTGTCAACAACTGGAAAGAGGTGGTGCCGTGCGAGGTGTTCCGTCCGGGAATCGTATCTAGACCTTCGGCGAATGGGTTTACGTACTTACCTACTACGCCACGATGTCATTCTTTTTCTTCTAGTGGCTCTACAGTCCGGGGTGGATCTGGGCCTTAACCAACATGCCTCTCCAGCCAGCACGATCTTTCGCGAGCTGCCGCCAGTTGCACACTCCAAGTTGGTTGAGGGCCTTCTCCACTTGTGTGCGCCACCTTAGCCTAGGCAGTCCTCTGTTGCGTTGTTCCAATGGCTCAGATTCGAAGACTTTTCGGGTCGAAGCAGTGGTGTCCATACGCTCTTCATGGCCTAGCCATCTTAAGAGTTGTATCCGAAGACGCTTGACTAGTCGCATGTCACTGTACAGCCCATAGAGTTCGTCGTTGAATCTTCTTCTCCAGATGTCATCAACGCAAACAGGACTACAAATCGCACGCAAAACTTTTCTCTCGAAAAGACTAAGGGCTTCGTCATCTGCTTTTAGTAACGTCCAGCATATCGAAGAGTGAAATAGACAGACGGCAACAATCAATTCGGAGTGGTTGAATTTTAAGTGTTTTTTTTCCAAAGATGACTTGGACGATAAGTGGTTCCAAGAAGACGGGACAACAAGCCACACAACATGACAAATTATGGCTCTTTTCTTTCACAGCTTGCCCATGTCCCCAATGTTTTCACATACTTACATACCACCTCAGCTATCTCAGGGACCTTCAATCGCCGGTCTGTCAATACGAGATCGTGGATTTTTGTCGCTTTATCGTCTGTGATAGCCATTTTCGAGGCACCTGGGCACGGACCATTGTAACCCGACGTAGGACTACGTGTAAACTCGACGGTCACCATCGAAGGAGGAGATCCGTAGTACACAGCATCTAAAAGCTCTTAGACGTCGCGTCCTTCCAAAAACGAGGATAACCACATTTCTGTCCCATTCTTGTTAAATCCTGGGACGCGTCCTTTTCCACAAAACTTCGAGTCCAATTCGGCAATTTGGGACATCATCGTCAGCAGCCCCTACCAGAATGTGTTGTGGACGGCGGAAACCTCGAACTCACCACTTTCGTGCTTTCCACATCATAGACTGAAGTGGTATGTGCCACGGGAGTGTTTCCTGATTGGAAACATCTGAAACTGATGATGTTACGTCAGTAAGCCTAAAAATTCAACTGAAGTCATCTATGAGTGAAATCCAACCCTCCAATTGCATTAATTTCATAGAAGACCCTGAAAGCAAGCGTTGCACTGGCAAATTCAACCAATTCCCAATCGATTTCGTTGAAAAATCGAATTTTCCGCCGAAGACTAATGAAAGTGCCTTCCAAAAGCAGTGGGACGCTCTAGCAAAGCGCATTTTGTGACACTTACTCCCTCAACCCTGCCTCTGACGACATATTTCCTGAATTTTCCGTAACTCCCAACTCCACTCCATCAAGCAGATTCAACAATATGCAGCAAAATCTGCCTCCCCCCGGAGTTTGCTCCTTCCTCAGATGATGTAAGCCGACAGAATCACTTGCACATGAATAAGCAAACAGCTAATCGCGAATGCATAAGAGTCCCCTTACCTGCCCACTTTTGCTCGGAGCCCGTTAAGCTTCTTCCCGTTTCATGCCTCCATTCCCGAGGTGGCTTAAACGAACATTAACGCCAGCAACGACTTTCCTAGAAATGACAGCTCACCCACTCACTGGAGTGAGTTTCACGAGATGTTACAATCAAAGTCGGTAGCAGGAAGCAAGACGCTGAAGTCAGGAAACTCATTTCAGCGTAAATATTTGTTTGAGAGTGAAAGTTCACCGTAGTCCTTTCTAGGACACACCGAAAACGGCCGTTGGCCTACAGGAAGAGGGCCACAAAATTGAACGACTTTTTCATTTCCTATTGCCAGTAATCCCCCAGGGAGGGCAGTCCATCACACCTCCCTCAAAGTGACGCACCTTTGAATTGATCCTTTCGCAGTGGCATTTAAACCGCAAAATAATGGCGACACGTTTTCCCTGCGATAAGCCGTCTTTTGTTTGCGCAACGGTGCTCACCCACGACCGCACCGCGGACAAATCAATTAAAATGCGTTCAAACGGCACGAGCAGACCGCGCCCCATCATCGGGCGTCCTGGCCTTGGCGTAATTACTTTTCTTCCCGGGACAAGGGCTGCAGGAAGCGACCGTCAGACAGCATCTTCACCTCGAAGATGCTGGCACTGCCACTGCCACTGACGATGGTGCAGCTGTTGATGACGAGGACGAAGATGATGGTGGTGATGATGATGATAATCTCAATGCACCTTGAATACACGGCTCCCGCTCCCACCGCATGACCACGAAATCAACACCCTTCCGTCGGGTGGGGCGCTCTGTAGAAGACGAATCGAATTTCCTGCCGAGTTCCTTCAGCAGCGCCATGAAAGGAAGTGCAAACTTTTTGCCGCCCTTAGGAGCGCCAGCACAGCCACCACAAGATAAAACGTTTTCGCAAAGTATCTGCGAAATTATTTCAAAGAAGCGTCGGTTTTGTTTCCCGTTTTGCTGGTGTGTTCTTGCCTCGTTTTCCTGCTCCCCTCTGCTGAGCTGTATTCCAGCAAATTCCATTCGTGCCGAAGGACAGAGCGAGAGATGTGCACGAGGACGTGGATTACGTAATCCTTGCAAAGTGGTTGGGGAAATCTGCGGACCTCTGCATGGCAGCGTGGGGAATCCCAGAGTCGGTGTGCTCTTGAGAATGAACTTGCAACATGAACTTGAAATGTGATGTGGGTGGATGAGGGTGAGGGCCTTGTATCCACTGGAGGAGAAAGCTTTCGCTTCGAATGACGTAGATGGCTCCCGCGCATACACACATGCAGGCGGGGGGTGGACTGGGTGGACGGCGGCGTCAGTGTGTGCGGCGCTGGCAAACAGGTTGTTGTTTACATCGTTGATTGTAGTTGAGAAGGCCTGGGATCCGATTTATGTGTGCGTTGTCGGAGTAACAATAGTTTTGTTGCATAAATATCGATGAGTAGTGTCGGGGAGGGGTGGATGTGGATGTGGGAGAAGGGCTTTTGATTCGAGGACAAGGATGTTTTTTTTTTTTTTTGATTGATGCGCTTCGAAGATTTAAGCACTCACGGAATTGAAGGTGAATGCCAAATGCCGGGGACGTTTTTGGATTTGCTGCGCTTCTTGAGACGGCGACGTAATGAAAATGGACGCATGGGGTGTAACGTAAATCCGAAGTGCTCTTAGGGCTGCCCTCGTCGTACAGTGGCTGAGTGCTGGTGTTCACAGTTACAGGCTTGAGATGAATTTAAGACGAACATGAATGGATTTGGTTTCTACACATATTCTTAGGTTTCCCAGCGGGGATAGGGCATAAGGTCGGTCTTCTGAAATTCCACAACTGCTATAAATGCTCGAGGATTAAGTTTTGACTGGGGCCACGGGTTAGCTCATTAAATCAGTTATCGGGCTAAGGGTTGAATTAACGTTTCTATGAAGTTTTGGCGTTTGTTGCTATAACACAGTTTTGTGAAGGTTGGGTCTTTGCTGTGCCTTACATAGACTGTTTATAGTGAAACCATTGATTTGAAGTCCTTCCGCAAACTTAAGGAGCTAAGTACTTGGAAAACCACCACATCACAAAGGGAGTTGAAGTGAGCTTGGTAAGGCACCCAAAGCTTGACAGTGGATCGTGACTTTAGAGAAACACACTCTGAACTGAGCACTTGAAGCTGCCTCCGCCAAATCAGAAATGGTCAATGTTCACCCATCTGAATGCATAATATCTCACTTGGTGTCCTTATCTGGAGACAGCTCTGTTCTTGTAGGGAATCTTTTGTGAAATGAATTTTGTGCTACGAAGCACGATACTACGTGCTGTTTCAAAGTCGAAGCCGTGGCTACTAGGCTATCCCATCACTCCGCCAAAGATTTCCGCCTGACCAATTTGAATACGATTGCGACAATTGTCAGGCTTCGTAGAATCACTTCCGAAACATCCTCTTTAAAGGTTCTTCAATGGTCTTGGTAGAAGTATTGCTTTAACGTCGTTAAATCTGCTTTGGAGACGGATCACAAAGAGGCGAGTGGTAGATAACAGATCACTCAATAAGTCCCAGGACTGACATGTAGGGGGCGCCGCACAAAAAATCCATATTATTTTTCGGAAGTACAAACATTAAAATCATACCTGTAAAATTTTCATGACAATCTGATTGTTAGGTTCCAAGTTACAGTGCTTCAAGTGACGCTACTTTTGCGATTTTTAAAACAATGAAAAAAAACAGTATTTCGTGTGTTGATTGCTTTTTGATGAAAAAAAATTCCGTGCAAGCTCAGCATTGGGTTAAAAAGTGTTACAGGGACTCTGCTCTATCAAGAAGCAACTATTTGTCGGTGGTATGCCGACTTTAAACGTGGCCGTACAGACACCAACGATGCTGAACGCTCTGGAATGTCAATTGAGGTAGTTATACTTGAAAACGTCAAACAAGTAAACAAAGTGGTTTGGAAAACCGCAAATTGAAGTTGCGTGAGATAGCTGACACCTGAAAGATATCAGAAGACAGTGTGTACACTGTTTTGCATGAACATTTGTCCAAGAAAAATCTGTTTTCGAAATGGGTGCTGTGTCTGCTCACAATTGACCAAAAACAACAACGTATCAATGATTCTGAGAGCTGAGTTCGGAACTGTTTTGCCAGAATAAACAGAACTTTTTGCATCGGCATGTCACAAGGAATGAAACGTGGATGTCATGGCAGTCAGCGTAGTGGACAGCAGTCGGTGAACCACGTCTAAAGCATCCAAAAACCCAAAGGTCGGCTGGTAAGGCTATGGCATCCGTATTTGAGGATGGGACGGAATTTTTTCTATCGACTATCTTGAGAAAAGCAAACGGATCGACAGCGAATACCACATGGCATTATTGCTTTTTGAATTTGAAGGAAGAAATTGCAAGAAGACGGTCCCATATGAAGAATAAATAAATTCTCTTCCACCAAGACGATGCACCGTGTCACAAGTCGTTGGCTACTTTGGCCAAATTGCACGAATCGGGTTTTGAATTGCTTCCGCATCCACCATACACTCCAGAACTGGCCCCCAGCGACTTCTACCTCTTTTCAGACCTCAAAATGATGCTCGCCAGCAAAAAAAGGCTCGAATGAGGAGGTGATCGCCTAAACTGAAGTCTATTTTGAAGCCAAAGATAAACCGTTCTATAAAAATGGTATCGAAATGTCAGAGCGGCGCGCTGCGGCTTTGGACTTTGATTGCATCACTCTTAAAGGAAACTATGTTGATGAAGAAAGTCGAATTTTTTCTAGAAACTGTGATTTTATCGGCAAGTCCCGGGACTTATTGAGTGATGTGTTAATTTTTGACCTCAGCCCCTTTTCCGCAACTGATCTGTTTCCCCATATCGTGTAATCGTTCAACATAGAGGGTGATTCATGGTGAGTTTTGCTTCGAAATGTAAAATAAAATACGTAATTTTTAATTTGATCTTAAAGTTTGTATTGTCGGTTAATAGAAGAATTCATGGCAATTACTTTTTTTGAAAATCATTTCGCGTAAATGTTGGCTACGACAACGGCTAAGGTGGTCCCTTCGAAATGTTCATTTTTGGGTGACTCGTTTGAGCATAGCCACTGACAGCGGATAACATGAGAATACCTGACATCCAAAGCGTTTATCGTAGCTGGCTCATTCCTGGAGGCCTCTAAGTTGACATATCCTCAGAGAAAATGGTTCAAACCGTAGTTAAACGTAAATGAAGTCTCCACCATAATGATTTCTAAAAAAGTTCATTATTTCCCGCGTTGTATGGCTCGTTTCGATGAAACCAGAGCTCAAAGGGACCATGTTCTCGAACTGCAGGAAACACACAATCTGTGTTCATGGCCAAGTTGCTGAGAATGATGACAAATCGATTCTTAAAACAACAGGTTCTGTAGTCCCTTCACTACGAGGTGGATGTGGTTTAGCGAGTAGAGTATCATCTACCCAGTTTACATGGGACTCAAATCTGCGAATGGTATTGGGAATAGTGGGGTCAGTAGGTCGGCGCACCGGAAGTTCCTCGAATATCACCAAAACAGTTTTCACAAAACGCCAATTTTCGTCATAATTTTCATCAATTTGGAAACACTCTTGTGGCGTGAGTTTCTCCATGATGACTTACCAAACGATACTGAACAAAAATGACAGAGCAATTTGATGGGAGTCACGCATGATCTGCCAAAGAAAGCCAATTGAAAATCAAACCTCACGATGAATCACCCCTTACACTCTCCTTTGGACGTCAGAACTTGTCTTGTTTAGCGTATACTCGGGACTGCAGTAGTGTCCGCTTTACACTGCCTGAGAATTTGTTCCAGCTCCTAGGGAATTGATGAATTTTAAATAACAGGACCAATCTCGGACATCGTTATCCTTTTTTCTTTTCGTGTAAAGTCATCGTTGGGCGG
This sequence comes from Eristalinus sepulchralis, assembly GCA_944738645.1. Taxonomy (NCBI): domain Eukaryota; kingdom Metazoa; phylum Arthropoda; class Insecta; order Diptera; family Syrphidae; genus Eristalinus; species Eristalinus sepulchralis. The sequence goes on along the minus strand of OX122885.1, from coordinate 28,104,244 downwards.
CGACATAGCCACTCTTTTGAATTTTTTTAAAATTTTTTTTGTGGGCTAGTCGCTGTTGGACAATCGTCAATTTGATCCGGAAAAATAAACCTTGTGACCTCTTGCCTGTGGTGATCTCTCTTTGCATTAGTTCAACAATCAGTGGATGTTGTGATGCCTCTTCAAGGGAGTGTTCCTGGTTGCTCCCCAAACGCCTGAGAAGCAGAAGACCATACCCCACGAGGCGTTAGAAAGTGTGAATCATCCAGATCTCATCATCCATAAACATAATCATAAAAAAGAGAAGTCGCTCGTTAAGGACTGATTCACAAATTTACAAATGAGCACATTTTGACGCTCGTTATGGGTGCGTGTGAGGGCCACAAAACCCCTTTCCTTTTCTGCCATTCATTCCGTAGTTGAAAAGTGTCTATTCCTGACAAGCCCCGTAATTTCATAATTTGTTCTCTTTCGCTCAATTTTAATGACTTCCTTTTCATCACAAAGCTTCACCCTTAACTGCACATTTTCCAACGAAACGAAAAAATAAATGAAAACAGAAGAAAATGGAAAAATTCACTTTTCCGCAAGAGAAATTGCATCGCCTGGGCGTATTTCTCACAAACAATTACTCTTCATCTCACAGAGAAAAAAATTGCAGCTACGTTAACGGTGCGCGATCATCCTTTATCCGTTCACTGCCGCCGCCGGCCAGAAATGGTCAAAAGCGAGCCAAAAAATGACTTAATTACGAAGTCCGGTTGGCTCGGCATTTCAATTTGGCAGCGTTCCCATCCCATTCCTAAGCCCGCTTGCAAATTGGAAACTCATTGCATCGGCCACACATCCGTTGTGTTGCACGGGCAGCAAAGGTGGGAATCGACCTTGAACGCGACAGTCAATGTCGCCATTGAATCCATGAACCATGAACCATGATGAGGCTGAGGGGTTGCTTTATTTTTCATCTCTGTCCTCTGTGAGCTTTAATAAATAAACGTTATTGCTCTGTTGGAGCATGATTCGGGGAATATTCTTCTGACAAAAGATACATCAGCAAATACGAGAGCGGAGCGTGATGTGTGCGGCGTGATGGGTTTGCAATGCAGATGTCGCATGCAGGCATCGAGTGAGAGAGCAGCAGTCAAAAAACCACTGAACCGTACGGCCTCCTATAGACTCTTCGCAATTTGCAGAATTCGAACGGATGTGCACAAGTACATTATCTTTATTCACCGAAACGAGATTGAGGTTTGGCATTGTAACAGCGGCGTTGGTGGGGTATAAAAAAATCGTGATTTTATCGCGATTGGTTTTGTAAATGATTGCGGTGGCTGGTGGGAACAGTAGAGTCGTGAACGAGGGACAGAGGATGGTTTTCTTTCCCGGCATAACAGCTGTAGATGTTGGGCTTAAACCCTTATCACTCGCAGACTGTTCCTAGATATGCCATCAAATTGTCGCTGAAAGGAAAGTTCACATCATGTTCACAACCTAATGGGTTACCTCTAGTTACTTAACTCAAAACCTCAAAAAGACAGGTTCTGTACACAGTGGTCCTTAAAAATGTTTCTTTTTGAAAATGCAATCAATTGACAAATGACGCAAACTTGCCGCCACGTACTAAGGCTCTATTTGTGTGAGCAAACATCGGTCCTTCATGGTTCTCCACAAGAAACGTCAAAAGGGAGCAACTCGCAGCTCCAGCGGTCTACTGGCATCGTCAAGAGGGCTGAAAACACGGCTTGGGAATTTCGTGACATGGGCTGTGTTCCTTGTCGCACCATACTGCATGAACCAGGTTTCGTTCAAATCCATGTCCTTTATTTCAGTAACACCCATAGTTGACTGAATAGTGGTTTCCAGTTTCAATTTCGAAGATAAATGGCCAATGATGCCGCCAGTCGACAATCCTCATCAAACTGTCACTCCCTGTGTATGCAATCGGTTGTCGACAATAACCTAGCGCCAGATACGCCAGGAGTTGGGAATTTGCATGAACCAGAGGTCGCCCAAGCCCACGTATTAATATCGTTAAAAGAATTTTTGAAGAAATTTTGGTCGCCTTGGAGTAGTGGGTGAGTTCGGCGGCCCACGCGCAGAAAGTCTATGTTCGCTTCCCGGACGGGACACTTCGCATTTTTTCACGGCACCACCTCTTTCGAGTTGCTGCAACACTCAAAGACTACCAATTTTCTATGAAAATCTACTCAAATCTCGACGCTCGGAGGCGGCCCTTCTACCTGTGAGAGAACGCACAACACGAGAAGTTGTTGTAGAAGCTAGGCCCTGGTCCCTTGTGGGCTGTAGTGAAACTTAATTATTATTAAAAATGTTGGTCAACGCGGGTCTATAACGCCCACATTTGGCCAGAGAAGGGAATCAAAACCGCTACTACTCCAAAATCGGCACAAAACTGTCACTCTCTGTGTACCCAGATCTGACTGTTTTTAGTACTAACATAGCCACCTCGCTGGAAATGCGCCTCTTCAGAAAATATGATTTTTCCCCAACAAAAGTTGTCGATGTCAAGTTTCCCTAAGTCCCAAGCTACGAAGGGATGACTATGGGCAGGGTTACTTGTTCGCGAGCCGGTTCCTGATTCAGTCGGCCCGTGTATGTAAATTATGCAAAATTTTTGTGCAAAATTCTTCTTAAGCTAGTCCGTGAAATGCTGAGCCGTTGAAATCGATGGCGAGCTGATGTTCGTGAATTGAGTCACATGAAGTCAAATTCAGTCAAAATCAATCAAATTCTCATCTGTACCCACCGTCCAACAATGTGTTCTCCACTAGCGTACCAGTCTCACGAATTTTTTGCATAATCCTGCGAACATCAGTCGCAGTCAGGCATTGTGGGCTGTATTTTTTTTTTAATTCGCACAGGGCTGCACACACTTGGGACACAGGTCTGCAACATGTCCAAGCTTTTCTTAAGCGCCAAACCACTCATTTCGTTCCGTTTCGTTCGGCCAGGTCCTTCTCTTTTTTCATGCCGCAATTCCCACCACTGAAGTTTGCGCTAGATACAACATTTTAGGGCCGGAATCTTGCAAATCCCCTCCTAAGAGGCAAACTGAATGAAAGGCCTTATCATCCAACACTTTGAGGAGTCCACATCCCTGAAGTCCCTCACCAAACTCAAATTTAACACTTTCCTGGGTCCCTGAACAAGAGGTGATGACGGTCAATCTGCAGATGACCCGCTAGGCCTGGTTAGAAAGGTGCTTTCGAAGATCCTGATTCTTCCTGTATGAGTATCAGTTGGCTACACCACTGAACTATAACTGGAACAATGGATCAAACCTGTGGCAAATCAAACGTTCTTCCGTGCCTCTCCGAAATAAGGGCAGGAATTTCAAAATAAGGACAATAAATGACTTTCCTATCGATTTGCGCAGCTTGGTAGGCTAGGATATAACAAGTGTTTGATTTTAGAGGCACATAACTTCAAGTTGGCGGCACTACATCAAATGGCGGCTATTTTGTCAGCTGCCAAGTGATTTGTGTTTGGTTCGGCATGAGTAGACTGACGTCTGAACAACGCTTCCAATTGCATTTCCAAAACAAGATCGCCATTGATCCCAATTTTCATAAGTGAACTTTGTTTAGCAGTGAAACTCACTTTTGAAACAAAACTGTCGTGTTTGGAGTGATGACAATCTTCAAGTGACTGACAGTTTATTGTGCTTAATTGATTGGTGAAATAACGTACTTCTTTAAAAAACGATGCTGGCCACAAGATTACATTCAATGGTGACCGCTATAGAGCCATGATTGCTGACTTTTTCGTTTATCAGTTGAACAACCCTAATGTGCAGGCGCTGTGGTTTCAACAAGACGTGGCAACATGTCGCACAGCTCCGGCCATAATTGATTAAGTGAAGGAAATGTTTGGTAAGTACATAGTTTCAGATTATGGACCGCTTGACTTTTTTGTTGTGAGGATATGTGCAGTCGCTAGTATGAACTGATAAGCCCGAAACGATTGTAATGTAAGGCGGTCAGACTGGAAATCGAAACTGAACCTTCACCGTGTGGTTCTTACCCTCTTACCCACTTACCCATTACGCCACGGCAACCTCTAAACAAATTTCCTCAACTAACAAAGTAATAATCTGGACAAGTGCGAGTTTGACTCGAACACAAAAGGTTTCGTTTTCCGCTTGAAAAATCTTAAAATCTAACTTTTTACTGGCATACTTAGAGGTGCATAAAATTTTTTTTCCGCCACATATGTTCATATGTAAGCACCATACCCTTGCTTCCAGCAAAGTCTTTGACCACGATCACGCCTCATCCTAACTGTGCCTATGCACGGCGTTGAAAGTGTAGTGAATGTACGCGCTACCACAGAGATTCCCTTGGATTCATCATCTGAGCAGATGTGTGCCATATGTTCACAATTTTCAAAGAATGCATATTCCGATTGGATATATTTCTGAACGTTCGCATTAAGGTTTTCAAAACTGTCTTTTCAGAGTTTCGAAATTCTACGACGTTGATGAGTTGTGGTTTCTCGAAACCTACGGCAAAACAGTATGAGCCCGAAACAATCTTAATTGAAAGTTCCCATCGAATGCAACATTTTGCGATTTTTTTTTTTTCAGATTTTTAGGCATATCCGTTCAGAAACTCAAGGGGGGTGGATTTACTTTTAAGAGACTCTGTCGTATGTCCTCAAATGGAGTCCTGGGTTCCAGGAAACAATAAAAAAAATCATAAATACCAAAGTAATTATAATTTAAATGCAACCTAATCACATCGCCTTCCACCGGTAGCAAGCAATCTGACGGAGCTTTACGATCACCAAGGATGAAATATTCACGGGCAAGTTCAAGTTGTGGCTCATCATTTCGGTCTTCCTCCGCCGCATCCCTCGCCTTCGTCACACAAACTTTCGCTTGCACGTGCTGCCACTTCCCCACGCTCAAGACTCCTATGTATTTCCAAAAAAGCTCTCATCTGCCCCTCCTCGCAAGTTGGCGAGCGATAAAGACAGATAGCTGAGCAGCGCACAACAAAACTAAACAGCTCCGTGAAAAGCGAAAACCGCCAACGTCCTTGTATGAGATCAAAACACCAACACAACCGCGCAAGGCGCGCAACAATACATGTGTTGGTACGCGCCCCACACAAGAGGTGCAAAAATTTCTGAATGAACCAAAGCATAACAAACGCACACTCTCTCACCGACATCGACCAGCAGTCGTTTGTGTGTTGTGTGGTCGAAAGGGGACTGCTAATGGGCGGGTGGGAGAGGGGGGAGGTGTGGCTATGTGATTACATGTAGAGAGCGAGAGACACTCTTTCAAGCTCACCCTGAAAATTCGTAAAAGACACAAAAAAAAACGGAATTTCCTCGTGGATCTCCTTCTCGCCTCGACGACGGCGAGATGAAATGAAAATTCAGTTTGTCTTCAACGTTTCACTGGCGACGGTGCCGGTGCGGAAAATCATCATTTCCCCAAAAGACTACATCTTCTCTTCTCAATTGAATTGAGATTGTTCAAAGAAAAAAAAACTTAAAATCCACAAGATACAGTTCTTGGATGAGATATAGTTTTTTTTTGTTTTTGTTTTTTTTCGGTTGAAATTATTTTCCCTTTTTTTTGGTTTTGTTTTCGACTCGGAATTGTGTTAGGAAAGTGAGAGGAAAATTCATCGGCGGTGTTTGTTTTGTGTTAAATCCTTCGTCGTTGGTTTGATTTTTTTTTTCAATTTGAGTTGATTTTTAACAAAAAAACGAAGAAAACAAAATTTTTGTCAGTGTTATTCAGTGGTTAAAAAAAAATCAAAATCCAAAAAAAATTGTTTTCTCAACACTATCTGTTGCACTGTTGTCAGTGGACAGACAGTTGACAATTTCAAAGAAGTGTAGCTACCATATGTACCTAAGAAACGTCGAACAGTAAATCAGGAACTAAATATTAAATTTAAAAAAAAATTTATACGTTAAGACAAAAATTAACTGTAAGTTGTATAAATATCAAAACAAAGAAAGCAAAGTTTATTCTAAATCAAAGCAAGTAACGATTTTAAGAACCCTAAAAAAACAAGATTTAAATTTAAAAAAAAATTTACTATATTTCATTTTAAGTAGTGCTAAGATAAAAATTCATCTTTTCTTGTGGTGGGAGAAAGAGAAAAACAAAAACACACAAATTGTTCGCATACACTTTGTAAGTATCTATGGTCAAGGTGATGAGTGTATCTTCAACCACTTGTGGGAGGAAATGGCTGTGCAAAAATTTGATCATGACACGTTACGTGATTTTCTGTTTTTGAAAATACGCCTTTCCCCCCATGCAAGTGGTTCAAGGTTGTGCGTGATCGTTGAGTGCAGCTCCGGGATGTTGTTTCTTGCATTTACTACGAATTACGAAATCAGTTGGGCGATATGTGATATTTTTAAGGACAAGGTCAGACTGGATTTTTCTGTTTTCAGGAAATGTGGCTGGTATTTGAATTTTTGCTTTTGGGAAAAAATGTTTCAATAGGTTTTTGGTCAAAACTTACGTCGCAAACAAACAGTTAATTTAGAAAAATAGGAAAAAGAAAATAATTTGCAAAAATTTCAAGTTAAAAAACTATAGCCTATTACCAACTCTCCTCCTTTAAGGCATCCTTCGAATCTCTCTACGAAACCTTATGCAATGCATGTGAAGAAACAAATCATAAATTTCAGAAATGGAAACATTTCTAATATCTGAGGTTAAAAAAGGGGTTTGAAAATGCAAACCACCACAATGTCTCAAATCCCGAAACGCCTAAAAAACCAAAAAGTCGAAAATTTGAATACCGAAAACTAACCCTCGTAGGATACATGTTAATGGTGGGAATGACGGAAGCGTGTCAACTCATATGCCGAAGTTCCCACGAAATGTTTTTACGGCACTACATCTTTCGCGTTTCTGACAACGCTCACAAAGTACAAATTTTGAAAAAAAAACTTCTCAAATCTCGTCGCTCGGAGTCGACAATATTCCGGAGTCTACTCTTCAAAGAACAATAGCACGCACAACACGAAGTTGCTGAAGAAGCTAGACCCTTATGGGCTACAACGCAAAGCACAGAAATCAGAAATTCCAAATTCACCAAAATTATAAAATGCCACAATGTTGGGACATCCTGAAATGTGAAAAATCCCAAAATGCCCAAAGTCACATATTTTCCGAAATTTAGATGCCTGATAGAATTTTTTCAGGGAAGTAGATGTGGATGGGTGCATGATGCCTCTCCTTAGCCCCTTCTTCTAACTTGCATAAAGTTGTTGCACGCACTGGAGTAGGGGTAGAGCTGAAATAACTTCCTCCATATTATCAAATGCAAATTTCGGCATTTAAGGACCTTGGCATTTTTGGACTACGGGTGTTTTAGAATTCCGTCCGTCTTCTGCTGATAAAGGGTGGTCCAACAAAATCGCAAGATGATTATTCTAAATTAATTTTTTTTTTATTTTGATAGAAGGATCTGTGACAATTATTTGTAAAACTAAACATCAACCAAATGCTCGCCACGGGTTCGGTGACATGCCTCTAGCCACATTTTCCATGATTCTGAGCCATAATTGAGATTCAATGTCTTTAACGTGACAAGCTATCTCTTCTTACTCTTGATTTGTTCTTGGCGTGACCAACACCTTTTCTTTTAAAGATTCCCAAAAGAACCCCAAAAAAATCCAACGGTGTAAAATTATATAATCGTGTCGGCAGCCAATTAACATCGCCATAACGACGTGAAGTAACACGGGCATTGAATTTCTCACGCGGAAGTGATAGTCATTGCTTTGTTGGCTGTGTGGCAAGTGGCACCATCCTGTTGGAAGCACATACCGTCCAGGTCCATATCTTCAATTTTCGGCCACAGAAAGTGAGACATGACACAAGGTATTGCGTCGTGGTATTGCGAGATGCGAACACCAGTCATGTTACTTGCTTGGTGGTCTTCATTTTCGAAGAAATACGGGCCGATGATGCTGCCAGTCAATATATCGCCCCTAACAGTCACTCCATGTGAACGCATCGGTTTCTCAACAATCACTTGTGGATTCTCATTTGCCCAAACGCGGCACTTCTGCTTTTTTTTTGAACGATTCCACCGAGGTGAAAGTGCCGACAAAAAAAATCCAAAAGTTCAGGAAATTCATTTTAGTTTGAACTCCCATTTTCGTAAAAGGCTTCAATAGTCTGAAAGCCCTGCTCAATTGTGAACCTCTCCATAGTTGATTTTGTCGAGCACAAATACTGAAGATATGTCAAACTAAGTTGGGCATGAAAACTTGACGTTAAGGCGGTTTGTTGGAAAATCTTCCTAGTAGTTAGTGCGTTTTTCGGTTTAAAGAAAAGAAAGCTTACCGCGTTCTTTGCCAAGTCAATCTTACACTAAAGTCTTGTCTACGAAACTTTAAACGAGTTTCTGCTCATTTTTTCAGTTTCTTCTATAAGTAAGCCCACGGGTAGGCTCTTTCGTTTCGAACAAAAGTTGAACGTTTTATTATCGATTCGGATATGTTATCAGAGCCGGAGGTTTCAGTGTTTAAGTTCCAGGCTAAAGTACTTTTCCTTATAACAGATTGCTCGTGTCGTTGCATTATTAGCAAATCTGATATACCAAACAGTTTGGGTATATCATGGATGAACACCAGGAATAGTGCAGGATCGAGGACCCTCCATCCGTGAATCTCTTTTAATTTTGAGTAGTCAGTTCTGTATTATACCCTTATTGCCTTTTTTATGGCAAAATACTAGAATCAGGTACAAGGACATTGGACTAATTAGCATGTATCTTAGACCTTCGTCGATTTTGTTGGAGTTTTATCAAAATATGAAGGTTTCCAGTCTTTAGTTCAGTATTAGTATTTGCTTAGTGTCTTTTTTTCTAGTGGATACTCTTGATGCTTGATATAAGTTAGTTAGTTGAGTGGCACTACAGCCCACAAGGGGCCAGAGCCTAGCTTCGACAACAACTACTCGTGATGTGCGTGCTAATGTTCTCTCCCGAGTAGAAGGGACCTACAGTTTTTTTGCCGACTCCGAACGGCGAGATTTGAGAAGCTCTTCATAGCCAATAAGTACTCTTTGAGTGTTGTCAGCAACTCGAAAGAGGTGGTGCGAGGTATCCCATCCGGGAATCAATCCTAGACCAGAGGTGTGTGGGTCGACGCACTTACCCACTACGCCACGGCGACCACGATGCTTGATATTCCTGATGTCCAAAAGTCTGTTTGGAACTGAATTGGGTTATTATAAAGTTAAAACTAATGAATGATTGCGCTCCTGTACCGCTTTCAACGCCGAATCTGTTTCGATTCAGAGCTTGCAATTTTGGTCGTCCTTTAAAATGCCATATATCTTTAAATCACAAATCGTGCAACAAAATGAAAGGAAACATACATTTATTGGCAATTATCAGTACGAGCCTAGAATGACACAGAAAAGCGATCTGGATCTGGTTTTATTATGGTACTTTCAGTTGCATGCAAGTTATCAATTGCGGCCTTACTCCATTTGGCCGAGTGTGTAGGGTGGGTCGAATTTAAGTACCTATTAGTCTGGATAAGTGTTGACAATTTGAATAACTTCAGTAGTGTGTATCTTGTCTCCATGGTCTCCATTGCCCCGTACATTTCCTTATTTAATCTTTTCCTCCGAATGATTCACTGGGGATTTTTCGACAAAACTTAAATGTTGTTGACTTTTATGCCGCCCTGAATTGGCATGAGCAAAGTACAAAGTCAACCTAGTCCCTTGCTTAGTTAGCTCTGAACTCTTTGTTTGATAACGAGTTCACGTAGGTGTACGACTGCAAACATCTTTTAGTGGCGATAGTAAAGAGGGCTTGAAATTAAATAATTGCCTTGAATCTCCTTTCACACCATTCATCTTAAACCTCTACTTGTGATTAAATACTTCGATTGTTTTTATCATGCGAAAACAAAAACGAAACCTTCTATGCGTGTGTGTAACTCACACTTTTTTTCATCAATTTGTGTAAAATTCAAGCATTGCAATGCAATCTAAATGGTTCTTCATGAAATGCTTACATTTTGGACTACTGTTGCTCCTGCTGATTTAGCTGATTTTCCAACAACGCCTCATTGAGAGTGTGGGATGTCTATGCCGGCGCTGAAACGAAAATCTATGAAATTATTGCGTTTCTTTAACTGCATGCCTGCACTTGTATCTTACAGAGAGGGGAATAGTTTTGTGGCGTCGACTCATTCGTTGAAGGTCTAAGGTCGATGTAGCTTTTACAAGATGAGCAATTACTGAGGAGGTTAAACATTGGTCACTGACGGACTGTAGTGCTACTCATTTTATTTATTTTTAGACAGGAGAATTTTGGCTTTTTTTGTGATCGCCTTCGCAGAGTGAGTAAGTGCGTCCACTCACGCGCTGAGGTCCCAAGTTTCATTTCCAAACTGAACACCTCACATTTTGCACGGCACCACCTCGGTCGAGTTGCTGACACCACTCAAAAAGAACTGATTGTCTATGAAATCTTTTAAAATTTCGCCGTTCTACGATTCCCCACCTCTAAAAGAATTTGTTTTCCAAGTGCTGGTTCCTTTCTTTATCCATCAAACTTTTTCGCACGCTTTCCCTTTCTACTCCGACCAAACTAAATACTTGAATCATCATTGATTTGAAAAAAAAAAAAAACTTCCACTCTAACCAGCTCCTGTATTCATCGACTCTTTATAAAATTAGTGCCATTCCCGTGCGGCATGCTGCTGAAACTCCCAAGTACAGTGACATTTCTCTATTTCGAACATCTCCGTGACTACCTCCGAGCTGTCCTCGCCTTGGAGGGGTCGAAACACACGCCGTGGCTAAGAAATATTGTCCCCCTCTTACAGAGGGGTGTAATTTAGGAGTAGCTTCATTGGACTATGCTGGTAATTTACTTCGACCAATGCGCCCCCTTCTACATAACTCTGCTAAAACCTTTTCCTTTAAGCCACTTTCTCCTCCTTAGACATTTCATTGACTTCCATTTGACTTTTTCCCCAAAAAAACGAGAGTGGTCATCCTAGTCATTCACCACCTGGGTGAATGACTAGGGTGTCCCTTCCCTGCTAACTGGGAATGCCAATCAATGTCGATTCGCCGAAATGCTCAGTCAGCCGTTCGTCGATGTCCCCTCAATACCTTTTCCGCGTAAAAGTCGGCCCCTTTTGAAAAATTCCATCAACACTTTGTGTTTAACTTTTTGAAAGCCACCCCACCACGCCTCACCCGCAACTGCTCTAACGATGATCCATTCCCGCATTCGCTGTAAGTTCGGGTGTACTTTTGAATTCGAATTCGTCCTTGTCAGTGTCGTCTGTCTAGAAATTCGATAGCGACTGTGTGCCCGATTAGCACGAAATCATTTCACCGGGAACTGGTGGCGGGGAGAGATGAGGACGATGTGACACGCACACGTACACTTGGCCTCGTTGTGCGGCTGCCTCATTCGGCGGGAGGAAAAACTTTTGAATCAGAAAACAGGACAAAAGCAAATTCGAAATAATTTCTTGGAATTCAATTTTTTTTTGTGATCATACCACCATGACATCAAATTTAATTAAAATAGACAAGCAGCTGAGGGGTGGTTGAGGGGGGAGGAGGGAGGCGGTAGAATGATAACAAATCGTCAAATAGTGACACACACGCGTGTGCACGGCAAAGGACTCTAGCGTAACAAAAAAAAAATTGAGAACGGGACGTCTACTCTTACGCGTGGGGCATCACGCGGGAGTGCGAACTTCCCCACAGCTCCAGAGGCATCTTAATGATGCCATTAAGATATACGGGGTACGTTCTACCTCCGGAGATGTGCGCTGAGTTTGTGCGTTGTTCGTGATAGAACGGAAACGAGGATAATTTTTGGGTGAATTTCGTGCGTTGGTGTGTGTGCGCGTCTTTGGAAGGGTGTGACTCGGCTATCGATTTTTCTTGCTTCTTTCCTTCCTCTCTCTCTCTCTCTCTTCCTCTGGCCTCTCTCTCTCTCTCTCGAGAAGATGTAACACAGTTCTTAGAAGATTTCAGCGATATGCTGGAGTGGGTCGATGACTGATTGAATTGAATGGCCCCCGATGTCATTGATGCATCACACACGGATTCGATTGATGCACACAGCTGTGACCGAAGAGTGATGATGTCCTTTGTGGGATGGATCCAAAACGAATGATGTATCGCTTTCCTTGGGCTCCTCAAGCAAAGCATCCTTGACACGAGCATACATTTGAGATTAATTAGATTCTTGCTGTGAGCTGAGGGCGTGTCTCTGCCGCATATCCTCCGGTGTGGCCTTTTTTGCGTACTCCTTGGACCCGAGAGGTGAACGGGTTTGCAGATTGAAAGATAGAAGATTTGAAACGCACGAATAATGCCAGTGAACGGCTCGCAAAGGGGTGGAAATAAATTGGATTTCCTGGGATCACAAACTTTACCGGTTGCAAGGGTGGTCATATTAATTTTAGAATTCCTCCATCCTCCGTACGGCCAACACAGGTGCTGTGTGCGGTAGAGGGGGCTGGCTTATATCTACTTTGTGAAATCTGTGAAAGGATGGATGCGACGAGAGGCACAAATGAGCTGCTAATTTTGTTGTATTTTTGTATGGTCGCTGTGCTGGACGATGATGAATATCAAAGATTTGTGTTTGATGTTGGGATTGGATTAGATATTCAATTAAATGATTACGTGGCTTGTTCACTTGGTCTGTCCGTGACCGATTTAGGGGGAGTGCGGCGCCGCCGTGGGCGGGGGTCATTGAACGATGATTTTCCTGGGTGAACGTGCAGAAAACTTTGTTAATCAGTGTTTGCTTTGTGCGGAATTGCTGCAGGATTCATGAGGAATTATGAGAAATAGAAAAGTGAATGATTTACTTGGAGGGTTTCCTTAACTTTCTCGTTGCGAAGTTGTGCTGCGACGAAAATAATTTGGAAGACCCGGCGTTGTGGGTAACTGCGTTGACTCACACGTGGAGAGTTTCCATTTCTGAACTGTTCACCTCGTGCCAGTTCTATGAAGATTATGACAACTCTCAAAAAAGGCTACGGAGGCTTCACAAAACTCGCCTTTTGAAGACGGTTTAAACTGTAGACTCTTCTCCTGAGGGAAGAATAGCAAACACAACTGGAATAGTTTCTAAAGAAGTTAGGCTCTTGTCTTTTGTGGACTGTAGTGCCAACATTTCTATTCGCTGAGGGGTGTGGTTCCCGATCCTTGTGCCTGGGAATGTTTAGCGCCAAGTTTGATTTAAAACACTTCGACCTGCAATTAAGAATCTATGTATATCTCAACGTTTTGTAAGCAAATGGCTTACGTTTTATACAAGGTGGTAAAATAAACTGCTTTGCATGAGGATACGAAAGGAGTTGAGAGATTCCCAAATTTTAAAGAGCTTAGTTCTTGCTTCTAAAAATTTGAGCATTGACATCATTCTTAGAATTATTAAAATTTCGTGAATTCCTTCTCAGCTGAATAAAAATCGTGCTCAAAACCAGAATAATTGATTCGAACCTGGGTCCTGGTAACATGAGGTAGAATGTTTTGAGGGAAACCCCAGAAGGGTGCGTCTTGTCTCCCCTTTTCGTAAGATCCCGAACAACACACACTCTTTCCAAAAAAAAGGGTATTTGGTCATGATTTAACTTGCCTGGTATCAGGTTAGCTTTTACTCACCATTTGTAGTTAGCCTTCATTAGGGGACTCTTAGTCTTGAGCTGAAAACAGCGACCTCAAGATCAACCAAAGTTGCACTGGAAGGCACCAAAAATTTAAAAAACATTTCCCTCACAATCTACAAAGGGCCAAATTTCCTTAAAATTATTTTCGACTTCGAGTTATACTGAAAATTAACTCCTCTCAAAGGTCTTAACGACCTCTGTCTCTTTGAACAAACATTCGGCGAAAGATGAGGCCTACAACCTCACATCGTTCACTGTTGCATGACCCTCTTGAGCCCCGTCCATACTTATGGAAGCACTGCTTGGTTTAAAGCAAAGAAATCGAAGTAAATTGCAAAGGCTAGTCTGTCTATGCATAACTGGAGCACACAAATGTACCCCACAAGCAGGACTTAAAACGATACTCCACCTTTGACCTTTGAAACCTAATTCAGGAACTCTGCTGCCAAAATAGTTCTCTGGCATTCCAGCAATGCTAGACATCCATGCCTGCTCGATTCGATCAGTGGCAAGGACCTTTGGGCTACTGCAGAATATCAAAAGCCAGAACATGTCTGCGATAAAAGCCATAGGATCTTTTTACCAGAAGTTCAGGGACTGAAGACTGGGTGCTGGAATCTTCAACGAGACATTCAAATGGCTGACTATTCCAATGTCTTTCAGATAGAAATCCTTGCCATAAAGGAAACACTATCCTGATGCGCCTTTTGGGCAGATAGTCAAATGGCTAGGAAAGCACTGTCTGCCAAAGACCGCATCAATGAGCCTGAAAGCATAAAACACCATAAAATTGTTCCTTTGCTAGGTTCTTGGGCATTTCTGCATTAATTGAAAATGATATGGAAGAGCAACTAGTACAGGCTGATTAACGTCAAGGCACAGAATCAATCATTCATCCCCACTCAAGCACAGCCGAAAGATGATGTGCGTCGTTTAGCAGACCCAGGACGAGATGGTTGGATCAAGTTCATAAATTCGCATGATTGTGCTTGAGAATTGCTCCTGATGAGTTCAAAGCAGAGAATCGAGCGGCTTGGGAGCTGCACACACATCCAACATCTCTTTAGTAGAACATGCAGGTCACTGAAAATGATGATGAACCGATGGAATCAAAACTTCTTTCTTCTGCAATGTTCATGAATTTCGACTGTTATAAAGATTGGGAGGATTGGATGAATTCTTAAATTACTTAATCACTTATCGCATTTGCATGTAGACTATCCGTTAAGGTACTCAAGATATTATCTAGTAATATCCAAGCTCTGGTAGGAAAACTCAAATGCTGGAATAGGGGTCGTCCTGGGATTCCTAAAAAGATCTTCTTGGATTGGTTCGCATCGCCCAATCACGTCATCGGTCGTCATGTATATCTCGTCTCTATGCAGACTGTCATATATGCCTTTGAAATCGACGAATAGGTGATCGATGCTGATCTGCACTTTTGGGTTCTTTTTCAGGATCTGACACAATCTGAAAATCAATTCTTTTGTGGACTTTCTTCTCCTGATTGTTCACGAACTGTGGAAGAGAGGACCTTGTACGTGATGGTAACGAATCTGATTCCTTGGTAGACGGCGCACGATTTGATGAATCATAGATTGCCTGTCCACAAACAGGGTCCATTTCCAGGGAAGTGCAGTGACCAATTGTGTGCCCATACCACAGTTTTAAATCAACATTTTCAAATGTCCGTCAGCTCTCAAGACAGATGACTTGGTTGTGGAAATGCCATCCGTTCGATAGGACGAAAAGTTCTCCTTGCGTTGATCGGGCTTAAACCTTCTTTGAAACTTGAAACTCCTCCCACTTGAGTGCACTAGCAATCCGTTCGTCTGATTTATAATCCTCATGTGGGATGACTTCAAAGTGATTTCAGCTCGTTTGCCATGTCAAAGGAACGTTCCCTTTGTCTCCTAATCGCAGCTCTAAAAAAAAAAATGATATCATTCGCTTACATCTCCCGTCAGAACACATCAAACCAGTTGATGTCTGATAAAAGCAATAACCCCAGAGCGTTTTTGCCAGCAAACCAAATAATAACAGAATGCCATAAAATGAGGAAAAAAAATAAACTCCTCCCAAAATTGAACTGAAACTCACCCATTTTTATGATTTCCAATTTTCTGCCTCTTTAAGTGCAAATAAAAAAAAAATAGAATCAACCCTCTCTCACAGGGCGGCCACCCTCAACCACCGCACCACTCCCGCCCATACACATTTCGAGAGCAGTTCACGTCGTATCCTTGCTCCCCATTCACAGTTGGGTACTGTTTCCGATTTTATTTCCCAACCAGTGACCTCGAATTTATTTCCTGCACCACAATCATAATTTACAACCGAATTCCTAGTGCTTTTGAAATGGGGAAATGTGAAGCAGAAACACGTCACGGCAGGAAAGCAAAAAAAGGAAGGGCAGGACTACTAAGTTTTCCTTTCGATATCCAGTGCGATGTGGCGAGAGAGAGAGAGTGGTTTAAATTCAGGTGATTAGAGGAGGGAGAGCTTAAAACTGAAGACATTCACTTTGGCGATTGGCAGAGGAGGGGACGAATAAAAAGGAAGGTGCCTTCTGCGTGGTGGTGCGCCCTCCACCGCGAAGGCGTCTCGTCGTCTCTGCCCGGCTCTCGGACAAAATTTGTGGTCAAAATTTATGACTAATAATTATCTTAAGGTTCTTGAAAGCATTTCTTGAAAACGTTGTTGAGACGATGGGGAAACGAGGTTTGTGCACGTAAGTGGGTAACAAGTTTTCGTTAACTCAATGAAGGTCCTTTTTTCGAAATGAAGTTATTTGTGTGTGGGGGTAGGGTAATTGAGCGATTGTTACTGTGTGCTACGGATTTGAGAGTTGATTTTTGTGGTTTTTTTAATGGAGTTCGAGAGACTGCGGCGGACAAGGACCATGTAGGAGAGGTTAATAAAATTTACGCAGATGACTTATTGAAGGGGTTCTTTTACATTTCACTGGGCAGACATCAGGCTCTCAATT
Organism: Eristalinus sepulchralis; assembly: GCA_944738645.1. Taxonomy (NCBI): domain Eukaryota; kingdom Metazoa; phylum Arthropoda; class Insecta; order Diptera; family Syrphidae; genus Eristalinus; species Eristalinus sepulchralis. The sequence goes on along the minus strand of OX122885.1, from coordinate 28,087,596 downwards.
GGGTGTTCATTCTGGTTCTGTTTACGAACTGGTTCCCAGGAGGTCATTCAGTCAATACTACGAGTATGATTTTTTGCATTTGATGTATGGGTAGGTTTGAGGAAAAAGTGTCAAAATTTAAAATCCAGAACCATAATCAAATCCAGGCAGTCTACCCTCTTGCAACCTCCCTTCTTAAAGTCCCTGCCGAATTTGAAGTAAGTTCTGAAATTGATAAGTATCAAGAAAGGACTTTTACCAGTTTCCTGACACAGCCGCGACGTATGAGGAATTAGGTTAGTGCCACACTTCAAAACAGAATACTCCACAAATGGGAACTTTTACCTTCATCTCCGAAAGCCGAAGCTCGAAGAATTTTGCATCTGATTTGTTTAAGTGCCTGGCAGTTGAAGATAAGGTGAAAATCACTTTCTACCTCTTCTTTAACTTAACCTCCTCTGATGAATTTCTTGTGACTTAAGAGCAGTCTCTGGCAGATACTGAAAGAGACCAAATCTTTCAAACCGTTTGGGCCGACTGATTTCCATATTTTGCCTAGTAGCTCAGGCGATGATTCCTTCTGTTCATTGGGCAGCAACATCATCATTTTTGGTGGCCCAACTAGAGCTACAGCCCGCTTGATTCTCTGCCATCGACTTTAGCTCGTGAAGGTACGCAAGCGCTGCCAGGCGGGTTCTTGAACCTTGCCCCATAACATTATCGTGAATCTGTCAAGCCTGTTGCCTATCTGATAGAAAGGGAATAAAGGCACGCCCTAAAAGACGTGATGATGGGGACAATGTTCGACATGATGACCTTGTAGAAGTTAGAAAAATTGATCCTTTTCAATGCTAATGAAAAAGTAATGCTAATGCATTTCATTCCATCTTTGGTAAACCCTCCATGATCATGTTAAGGCGATCAGTGCAGCTTCATCCATGTAAGCAAGCAGTTTCGAGCAAGCCGTGGATTCCATGCTAGTATTATATCTCGTAAAGGTTCAGAGCCTGCGCGAATCCTTCCTTCCATCTTTGCCTGTCTCGGGCATGTTGCTTCTAGTTATCGAAGTTCCCCAACACTGCAGACTTATGCCAGAAATTTGCTTTTCCTCTTTTTTCAGTCATGAAGATTAGGATTCGAAAGCCCTCTCAGCTGGTACCTGCACTCTAAGTAGTCACGTAAGTGGTCCTCTGCCTTTCAGACCACATCCACGTATTTGTACAGCGGTTGTGTCTTCTGCTCTATTCGTCCTTCTTACAGATAGGACCATAAATCTGCCTTCGAAACTAGTGTTCAAGAGCCACAGGAAACCGCTCTGCCTTTTCAGTGATACCCCACTATAGCAAGACTATGTCGACAGGTTCCGTATAGCAAGATGAATGGGCTAAGCGTGTGGTATGTTCGCGGTCCTTCGCGTTAGAAGTTCTGACCCTTGCTGTTTGAATAGACCGACAAAGAATCAGTTGCCTTGTGTAATCTGTGAGGTGGACAAATTCCTTTCGTACCTCAAAGTTAAAGTTGTCGATAGTGATGATTTGTCCGAAGTGTCAACATCCGCTTGGCTTTATCCTCATTATCCTTGAGACATTTTTACTCAACCGCCGTAAAGGCTTCCGTGATGGTCTTCTGGGAGAGTACAACGACCTCGATGTCGTCTGCGTAACCCTACAATTGTGGTGATTTGAAGAAGACAGTGCCTTCCGTGCTTACACCTGCCCTCCATCGTGTTACAAACGTACAGAACGTTGAAAGGCGATAAAGTCGATGAGACATGGTGTGTATCGATTTGAAACTAGAGGATGGAAATATTTGGCCTATCGTCCCTATGCCGACCCGGACCGACAGACTATGGCGGTGTAAAGCAGCTTCGATAGATATGAAGGACAAGTTTCTGTCAGGAGCTTCGGTAGGTAGACCTTTTTTGTGGATGGGGTGCTTTAGATGGCGCAACTTTAGTGCTTCCTTCCTACCAGCCTGCATCGCAAGTCTTCCTTCAAGCTGTCTGCAGCTATTTAATAGCTGTGCTGACTCCTTCAAAGCTTGGCTGCAGCCTGCTTCTTCGACTGATGTTGGGATTTTCTTGTTCCCTACCTAGTTGTCATCTTGTTGCCCACTCGACAGCTGCTGTATATGCTGCCCTAACACATCCAAAATTCTCTACGGGTCCGTAACAAGGTTACTCTCAATATTTCGTGCCTGCATTCCTTGATCCCCAGAACCGAATTCAAACGCAGAATCACTCTTGCCAATCGCTGTTTCTTTGGTCTCGTGAGGCAATTAAGTAACAAAGTCCTCTCTCGAAGGACTTAACTGGCTTTGTACAACGACTTGATCATCCCATTCCTCCCTTACGGTGCAGAAACTTGGACGTTACTAAAAGCGAATGAGGAAGCCCTTAGTCTTTTTGGAGAAAAGTTCTGCGTGCAATTTTTGGTCCTGTTTGCGTGGATGGCATTTGGAGGAGGAGATTCAGGAACGAACTCTATAGGCTGTACGGCGGCATGGGTCCGGTCAAGTATATTTGCTTAAGATGGCTAGGCCATGGACACTACTGCTCCGGTCTGAGAAGTCTTTGAATCCGAGCCATTGGGACAACGCAACAGAGGACGGCCTAGGCTGAGATAGCGCACACTAGTGGAGAAGTACCTCAACCAACTTGGAGTGCGCAATTGGAGGCAGTTGGTGAGAGGTCGTCCTAGCTGGAGGGGTATGTTGGTCGAGGCCCAGGTTCACCCCGGACTGTAGCGCCTCAAGATTCCTCGAAGCCTGCTAACAGGCCCTTGAATTTTTTGGAAAAGGTCATAACTTTGATTTCGTCTCTTAATTTCATGATATTCTTGAGGTGAGAGGTCACAAAAGACCTTTTCTTCAGATTTGTCTCCTTCCTCCTTCGAGTCCGGTTTTCCTCCAGTGCTGCTCTGGTTCTTCAAAACGAATTTGCATGACATTCGTGTCGCCATTCTGAAGGTTTCAATGACCTTATTTCTTATCCTGGAAAAGCGAGTGACGAGTTTGGTTAGGACAACAAAAGTGTGTATGTAGTGCCACTGTGCACTCAGTCATAAGCTATTAGACTGACCCATTTTCCTTTACTGTAATATTCAGTCGCAATGAACTCCTGCCAAAGGCTCGTCCTCAAAGAATTCCTGCAAATTTCATTTCTCCTTCCTGCTCAGCCCCCCTAAAGGTCATTGTCCTCCTTTAATGGCTGCATGCCTCCGTTTAATGTGTTTACTTCTAAGAATTTCTCATTTAACGATTACTTCTGTTCCATTAGCTCCTTACATTGAATTCTGAGAACTGAGCTGAAAGTCATGGTCGAGAATTTGTTAAGCAGTGGAGGTTGTCAAATTTTATGCACTTATTCGGGGGTGCTTACGGATGGCTTTTGATTTTAATGAGGGTTCCATAATGTTATGGGAGTCACTGTGGTGGGGTCTTGTGTTTCCACAACTGAAGTAAGAAGCCCGTTGGTAAATGCAAGGAACAAACTTCGTTGCCGCTCGAGCGACGACATACTTGAGCTAATCCTGAATCATTTCGATCTCTTTTTAGAAACAACATAGCATACGCGTTAGAAGTGTACATCTATCTGGAAATAATTAAATTGTTAAAGTAGAAAATTCTTGAGCTCTATATTTCAGTAGAGAATTATACAAAAATCTAAAATCTACACATACACAAACTGATTATTGTTACTTGTTGAAAAAAATTGTTGAAGTTTCTATTATAACTGTTTGTACAAAATAAAAAAATAAATAAAACAAATTCAAGTGCTTCTAGAACTATAAACAAAAACAAAACTGCATGTTGTATAAAAAAAAATTTGCTTTAAATGTCGTTAAAACTCAACTCAGCTATTTGTAAAGAGCAACAACAACAAAAATAATTCTTCCAACTCAACATACAACTATAGACACTAAGCATAGTGTTAGTGTAAAGTAACACAGACGCAGTGGAAAGGAGATACCTCGGTGAAGAGACTGTGAGACAACAGAACCTATTATTCACTATTTTTGAAAAAAGAAATAAACATTTCCTTTTGGCCAATTTTTTGCTCGGCTTCAAGGACACTGTTTCGTTTTGATTTTCCCAGCTCTTGTCTTGTTGTAAGCAATATATTGTATAAGTGAGAGTGAGCAGGATTCCTAGTGATAACATAAAAGCTCCTTTAAAACATTTTCAATGATTAAATTCGATTGTGGACATACATCGGCGACATCGACGGGCAAAATGAAAACAATTGCACCAAATATACGTCGTCGCAGACGCTGTGACAAACACCATTTGGAATTATATCGTGAGCAGGCGGACGCTGCGTCCGGTTGGGATGCTGTTCCAGCACCGCCCATAACACCGCCGCCGGCATTTTTGCCAGTTGGCTTTAAGCGATCGTGTGCATCAAGAAAAGGTGAGATTTGTGGTTTGATTTTTGGTGTGACTTATTTTTTTTTCATCAAAATTTTGTGACATTAGTCACTATTTTTTTTTACAATACAATGTATGGGTGTTTAAAGCTTTCTCAATTTAATTTAATTTAAGGATGACATTTTAAGACAGAAAAGAAACATCACTCATGAAATGGGAGTTCGAAATATTTCGGTACCAAATTGTCATCAAATTGCTCTAAAATGTTATAACTCTGGTAATATAAATCACATTTGGCAATTCGATAGCTTGTGTGAAAGGTGACAACTTAAACTTTATTTTGTTATGGGACAATACTTTAATCGCATTATTCCGTGGAAAGTTATTGAATTTTGAAAAAGAGTGAAAATACGGAATATTATTTTCATATTTTGGTCGACTGTGATTGAAACGCAGTTTCTTGTCATACGAGATTCACATCGCATCACCTTTAATTATTCGCTTGATAAAGAGTTTTATGTACTTTCATTTTTGAAGTGATGCAAAAATAGAATTTTGATCCAGTAAGTTTTTCACTAGTGGAATCTAACTACTCAGCTTCTCTATACATCCAGCATTCTTCAAATGGTGGCTACCTGAGGAAGAGTGTGAAGCTCCGTAACAATGTCTGTGTCCCTTCTGTGTCGGTCTGGCTTAATGCTATGAATGACTTTATCAACATTTTCAATGAATGATAGACAAGAGCGAGGTGCAACTTTAACACTAAAATTATAAGACAGAAAGCGATTTTAATAATGTCTTCTTACACAATTAAGCTGAAGTTCCTGCCTTTGAAGAGGTATGCCATTTTGTCGACAAAACCATCCTTTTTCGAATACCCGTTATAAACCCCGCACTAACTGCAATTCATTGAAAAAAGGTTACTTCGTCACTACGAAATGGCCAGTTCTTGTGGACACTGAATGGTTAAAATTGGATAAATACCCTTTTATCATCACAATTGGTCCACCTTTTTGAGACAGGACCATCCTACTTACCTAGAGTGTGTGTTGCTGTAAATAAAATACCACCCCTTAGAAGAAGATGAACTATTCATCCTTTTGTATATCCTCATCACAATTGAAGCAGAAAAGGTAGTCTACGATAGCGGTCTGATAAGTATAAGAAAAACAAAATTTACGAAAAGTGGCGATTTATTTTTGATCACAGTTTAGCTGGTAAGTTGATGATGATCCGGCGATGCTCCAACCAACCTTAAACCTGTCTACAAAAAAAAAATGGTTTCCGGAAGTCTGCTCGGCGGCGATATCCTCCTCATTCGACTCAAATTCCTGCCCGGAGGTTAATTGTTTTCATGTTTGAAAACAAAAGGATTTCAAGTTCAGCGGCAATCACCGCCGAGAATCAGTTTTTCTGCCTGCCTGGTAAAGTCAACTGTTTCAGTGTTCTTTGGTGTCTGGTGTGTATGATTTTTTTTTCAGGCCTAATATTTTGAGATTCGTACTACCTTAAGTACGTAGGGGGCACCAAGGTGTGAGCGAATTCGGCGTGGGACCGTGCTAAAAATCGTTACACAAATTTACGTCGGTCACTATCGAAGAAGAAGTGTCATAGTACACAGCACAGCTCCTTGATTTCGCTGCTCGATCGAGAATCTCGTTACCAACCGATATTGCTCCTGTTGTATTTTTTTTAAATCCTCGGACACGCCCTCCACTGTCTTCTTCAAGCATTTAATACAAAACTTCGTGTCGAATTCGGCTGAAATTTTCCAAATGTGGACGATGGTTGCGAACGGCGGAAACCTCGAACACAACGGACAGGTCTCGTGCTTTCCATGTCATTGGCTTCGGTTTTATGTGCCACCGCAGTGTAGGCGTAATATCATTCTTAATTGGAAACATGAGAATCTTTTTCTGTAATGAGCTGTGAAGGCAAACGTTGCGTTGGAAAATTCAACCAATTTCCCATGGATTATGTTAAAAAAAATCGAATTGTCCACCAAAGTGGAGTGAAAGTGCCTTCCAAAGGCAGTGGGACGCTCTAGCAAAGCGCATTTTGTGACACTTACTCCCTAAGCCCTGCATTTGATGACATATTCCCGGAACTTTCCACCACTCCCTGCTCCACTCCAACAAGCGGGTACCACAATATGCAGATAAATCAGTTCCACTTCAAAGACTTCTCCGCTTAAGCGCGCTCCTTCCTCAGATGATGTACATAAGTCGACAGAATATGTTGCACATGAGAGTCCACTGTAGTTCACATCTGCTTAGAGCCCATTAGGTTTGATTCCTTTCCATGTTTCCATCTCTTAGGTGACAATTTTAACAGTACATAGGATACATAGGATGGGACAGGATAGTGTTATTCTCTTGCACCAGTGGCATCATCGGACGGTATGGTATTGCCTACTGAGAGCTTATCGAACCGCCCTTGTATACCCTTATGTATCTGATTTTGCTTGCTTGTCTTTTTTGTGTCAAGGCGACAGTTGAGTGTCTCAAATTACCAACTTTCTGGGTTACATTTGAGGGCAACATTTGGACATTTGCGATTTTTGGACATTTCGGAATTTTAGCCTCAATCCCTATCAAGTGTTAAGCTGGTAAGGAAAGTTGCCTATGAAGTCCAAGCGTATGTTGGTCTAAGTCACTGACTTAATGCACAGCTGTTATAAGTAAAAGCTCCCTCACAGTCCTTTGTCTTTAATACTCCAACTGAACCTCCATTCTTCTTCTCCTCAAGTGGCATTACAGTCCGGGGTGAACATGGGCCTTAACCTACATGACTCTCCAGCACAGTATCTCGTCATCCGCTTTCCACCCCAAGTTTGTCGAAGTCAATAGCCACTTGTGTGCATCAGGTGGGCTAGCCACGGGTGCAGCTTCGATGAGGTGGAGGAGGATAGCGGCACGCTCGTGGTTGCTCGTTTCAACTCGTCGGAAGGGGTGGTTATTGTCCCCCTCACACGCACATCACCCATTGCACACAAAAAAAAAATCGTGCCTAAACTAGCTAAAGGAAGATAGAAGGGAAGAGGAAGAAAATGTTGTGAAGAATAAGAAAGCCTAATACCCTAACCTGACAGCGGACGGACATCTAACGTAGGATAGGAAAAGGGGGGACGGATAGAAAAGAAGAGTGCCCATGCCCTTGTCGGAAGGTTGTTCGCGAAGCTAAGCTGCGTATCCTATCTTAAACCTAAACTAATCTAATTTTCTTAAAATCAAGCCTCCCCTTGACCTGTGTTAACTTAAAACTACCTAGCTTCACCCAACTACCAGACAAAGGTCATCCAACGTCGTTTCCTGATAAAGGTTCGTTAAGAACCCGCGACTGCCCGATGTTATTGGCACATTTCGCCATCCCACCCCTTATGTCACAGTTGACATGACCTTTGCTATCTCTCTTGGCGAATGTGCGAGAACCCCTAACAGTTGCGACTCAATCTCCATTCATCTCCTTCGAGTGCTGTGGTGATCGTCAACTGCATACAGCCACCTAGCACGCTCTTTCACCTTCAAATTGACACCCAAGTTGGTTGAGGTCCTTCTGTACTTTTGTTGACATCCTAGGGGAGATGTTCCTCTGTTGCGATGTCCCAATGTCTTAGATTCAAAGACTCTTAGAGCGAGAGCTCAAGGCATTCCAAGAATTGTGCGGGCATTTGCTTGACACGGCGCATGCCTCCGTACTGCTTAAATCATCTTTTCTCTCCAAATGACCAAGGGCTTCCTCACCCACTGAACCACCATACACGAGACAAAGTCAGCTCAAGAATATCGCCATTTAACTCACTGCACGCCCACTTGCCCAGGATCATTTTCGAGGCAAAACCTAATTTATTTTATGCGTCTATTAGAAAACCATCCCTAAGGTCATCATTTTAATATTCCCTTCCAGAAGTTGGTTTGGGAAAATCGCCCTGTCTCCCTCTTGATGGCCTTATCGCCCGCAAACGACTAGAGAGCCTCTAAATACTATGCTTGCCCAAACAGTAATTTACCATAAAAGTTGTAAAAATCACGGAAACGAGCATTATTTTTTATCCGGTTAAGAGGATTTAATTAATTCTTGCTCTGACCCCCCAGGAGACCAAGGGTGCCTCGCTTGTCATCACATGCCATCTTTCCACGAGGAAGCCCGCCACCATCGGGGAGCGAGTGATTTTATGACGTTCTTGGGGGCTAGCTCACAATTAAATATGTCACGTCGATGTAAATCATAAATTTGACGTCGTCATGACGTACGTAAGTACCATGGCGCCGTGAAATGTTCCACAAAAAATGTCCACAAAAAAAACAGCAACAACAACAAATCATGAATCTTAGTGATAAATATATGATCTTGATAATTTATGAGTTTGTGGTGAATTTATGATGTTTTCTCTGAAAGCTTTGAAAACGCAACGATCACACAGGTCAAATCATTTTTTTTCTTGCCTCTCTGTATCTTGTATCTGGCAAGAGCGTAAGGTATCTGTGGCTGCGTGGGAAAGTCTTGTCGAAGTGTCGTTGTCGCAAGTCACAAGTTTATGACAAATTGATGATGCCAAAGGCGCCTTTGAGTCACTGGATGATTCTATATTTGTGAATGGATATGCTCTGGGGCAGTGGTTTTGTTTTTGCAAACTCGGCGTTTTATCATTTGTCATCGAGGTGATTTTAAATGTCGCGCTAAGTACTTTATTGTGATGTGAGGAGCTGTCAGGCGAAACAACAGCAAAACACTACAAGTGGGTTGAAGTTGGGGAAAAAAATATATTTTTCTACGCATTTCCCTCTGGATCTGTATTCAACGGATTGCTTGTTGAATTTATTTCTGGTGGATGAGGTTTATCATCACAAATGGCATTGAGATCAGTTAGGAAAGAAAAGTCGTTTTAAATTTTCAGCGCTGTGTCCGCATTCTTTGCTACTGTCAACCCTCTCCTTTGTCTCAAATCAGGCTGACGTTTAGCTTCGATGTGCCCTCTTATGAGTCGCTCAGTTGCGTAACCATAGCTTGCAGTTTTTCGCTTACGTCTGCCTCTAACAAAACATCCCCGTCCAAATATACGTCGCCTCTCTCTCACTGTCACCGAAGGGGATGTCACATTTTTTCATCCCCTTCACACCCGCACTGTCCTTCGCAAATTGAGCAAATCACAGTGCCGTGTGTAAAGCATCAACATTCAAAAAAATATCCTGAGTAATAACGCCACCCACCCTTAACCGCTTACCGTGTGATTGCAGGCTTCCAAATTGTATTGATTTAGGACACGCCTATTTGCCATGACCTACTATGAAGTGTGGCCAGAGGCCACCACTTTGTATGATTCGAAACTTTCAACTCACTCGACCGCCACCATTTGCAGTAATGAGTGAATGCACCAAATTCCACCCCCCCCCCCCCTCCATTCGCATCAATACAAATGATTTGCAAACAATTCGGAAACGCTCGCAGCGGATTCATTGCAATAATTGCATTTACCCCCGCTGTTAATTCATTTTGCAACCTCACACAACCAATTCCTGATTAGGTTGCCCACCAATCACCAATGAGCCGTGGGGTGGTTGTGTGTAGAATCTGCTTACATCGGTGAATATCTCCGAAAATTTCCACACATGCTTCTCCACACCCTCCCCACTGCTAACCACACAGTGGCGCGGTGATGCCAGCAAACAATGTGGTCTGCTATCCTTCCTCTTCGTCATCTCTGCACGCCTGAAATCTCAATCTGTGTGAAATGTCCCCCATGTCCTATCCTTCCTCCCATCATCCGTGTGCCCGCAGCTATCATCGGATGAGATTGTTCTGGACACCCACTATCTAAAATTTTCTTACTCCGGCATGTATGCTGCGGATGGCTGCACAGATTATCATTCACAACACATCCTTATGGCGGGTTATCATCCGCCCTCGCTCCTCCGGCGGTAATTCCTTTTGATCCCTCAACTCTACGGAATGACTGTTTACAGATGTACCCCGCAGTGATACAAGCATAACATTGGCCGCATGCAGGGCGTCTTTCAAAATCAACCATTCTGAGCAGTGAATTCAAATCGCTGCCCCACCCACTCCGGCTGTGAGAAAACCAATTTACCACAGTTCCTGGACAACCTCAAATACCAGCATCGCTCGTAATCCCTTCAATGGGGGGCACATTTACCCCCCGCAACACGGCTGAATCTCAATAATTCCACAGCCATGCCTGAACCTGGGAGCATAATCCCGGATAACTCTGTCGGCCCTAAGAACCTCTGCGATATGCGGGCAGTGAAGGCAGCGTGGCACTCTGAATACCTTCCACTCAGGAACGTGGACAATCCACGGCAAAAAGTGGTGGGGCGATGGGCTCCGATCAAAGGAACAAAGTGACTCGAGTGAAATTTTACGGTTCGGCCAAGCGGAAAAGTCCATCTCCCTAAAAGGTTGTCCCAGCATTCTTATTCAAATTGACGAAACACTGAATCGAGTTGGCATGTTCCTCCATCGCACAGAATCCACAAAACCCTGCCTGATGACAATAAATCAACAGCACCCATCCCCCCAGCCATCACGTCACCTCCTAATGGGGCTTTAAAATAATTCATTTAATTTTATTTAAAGGTTCTCATGGACCAACATCGTGTTGGTGGCAAGGCGAAAGACGGGGAACAAAAAAAACATCCCACATACGCCACAGTAGCCCGACAGATGATTTAAAGGCGAAGTTCCGCTAAACTCTGGATCGTTGTTGTTGGTGGGCTGCATGCAAACTTTTTCAACCGCACGTCAAGACAAACGAGCGATTTGAGTTTTGTGAGGGGTTCGTGGCGGAGGGGCGGGAATGTTTTGCCGAAAGGGGTGGGCGTGACGAGGTAAATAAAATGTTTTCAAACTTGCCGGGGCGGGCTTAAGTGATCATGAGCGGAAATGGATATGTATTCAAACGAAATGAACGGAATTTCAAGCAGGAAAGTCAAGTGAAAGCATTTAAATCCAGGGGTGTAGGGGGGAGAGTTGACTTTATTCAGCTGCCATTTGTGATAGGAGTTGGGGAATTTATTTTGAGCAGGATATTTTTTTAGTTCGATAGCGTGGGAGTAGTAGAGAATCTGGGTCTCGCAAGGGGATACAGGACCTCAAAAGAAGACAATTTTAGACATTGACATTGAAAACTGGGCTTATGACAATCGATGGGCAACTGAATTCATTGTGAAAGGGTGGTTCGATGTTAAATTTTTGCAAGAATCATCGAAAATTCAGAGAAAAAGGGGAGAAGTATGATAAAGCCGTGGAAATCGTGTAAAAGACCCTTCTTCGTCAATGTCACTTCCAAAAGGCCAATTAGCAACACTTGAAAGTCGAACAGGAAGACTCAATTCTGATCACACAGAGCTAGAAAAGAAAGGTAAAAAATGTCAACAAAAACACATCGAAATTGAGACTTCAAGTAAAAAGGAAACTTGCCATAAAGAGGAAACCTCATCGAAAATGAATCTATATCCAGCGTTGCCCTTCAAAAAATTGACATTCCTGCTTCAAATCGCTCAGATTTTGAGAGAATTAAGAAAATTCGTGTCTTTTCCAAGGCCAAGGGCCCTTAAATTGTCAAGGATAACCCCAAGAAAATACAAATTTGAAGACCCTGTCTCTAATCCTAAGGGGAGCTATTTTCCCCATTCTATTTTCGAGTAACTGCTTGAAACGGCGGTGCCTCCCAGACATGCCTTCCATCACCTTGCACAACACCAACTGCAGAGAACGATTCAAAGAAGAGCCAAAATATCAAAATTTGTAATTCAGAGAAAATCTCAAGAATTTGCCTCTTCTCCTATATCCCCTTTTCCTCATATGCACCGTCTAGTTGTCAACAGTCCAGTTGTCCAGTGCCATGTCCGATTTCAGTTTCATGTGTACGATGCATCCTCCAGATCAACAACTCCCTCTTTTTTCTTGCCTCTCTGTATCGTGTATCTGGCGAAAGCGTAAGGTATCTGTGGCTGCGTGGGAAAGTGTTGTCGAAATGTCACTCCAACCAGGTCAACAACTCCCTCGTCCAACTCCCATCGAAACAACGTCGTGCCTAGTGCAAGCAGCTCCATTAGAATCATCAACTCACCTAAGGAACAGCCGTTCAAATAAGATTATGCAGCCGCCACTACTCCTCAGGCGGACAAAATTAAATTTTCGTCCTTGCAACCTTTCCAAAATGACACACAGTCTCCCCAAAGCATAAACTCACCCACCCGTCGTGTCCCAATTTCGGCTCTACACCCTGTGTCGCCGCATCTTTAAACAAGTCTGACCTTTTACACAATCATCTAGACAAAATGTCTGTCCTCTCAATCGAGGAATATATCGCAAAAAAAACAGTCTTGCTTTTCAAATCGTTATCCTTGCGCCCCCCGTCACAAACGACTGCCCCTGTCTGCCATCCTTTCAACGCAAACAAAGGCAAGCAGCCTACTTCCAAGAGAGCAGTCAAGCTCCCATCGCGCAGAGCTTAGCATCCATCTGCTGCCAAAGTTGTGTCGGTCTGCAATAACAAAAGGACTTCGATTCGACATTTTTTCCTGTTGACGGGAGTTCTTGATTAAATTTTAGATCCGACCGAATGTCGCAGTCTCACGTCTCTTCTGACATCCAGGGGTTTTTTTTTGAGACTGCGGTTTTGTCCTTTTTGTTGATGGGAATCTTTCTGTGTGTACATGCGTGTGGGTGATGGAGAACGAGAAGAATTTAATCTATTTCAACGTTTCCTGCGTTCCTGTGTGGCGAATCCTTTTTTAATGGAATTTCAATGGCTTATGTGCCATCCGCACGCACCACCACCATCGGAGCTTGTTATCTTTGCCGAGCTGTATTCCGTGGCAGTTGACATTGAGGGTTACGGGGCACAGATCCATCCGTTTCCTCTCGTCAAAGCACAAATGAATGAACGGTTGATTTTTGATTGGCACTCCTGGCCGGCGCTCAAGGGCATTGGCAGCCCACAAAGGATTATCCTTGTGTTGGGACAATAACCTTCCTGCACTGCCCCACCCACGACCATTGACAGGAAATTAATTTAGAGTATGCAGCGTCATGTTCATTTGTAAGTGTCACCAGGAGCGGAGGTCACATCTCAGGGCAGGGGTTGTTTTTTTTTTTCATGCAGAATCTCCCCACATCCTGTCATCTTCGATATCGAAGACGTTCTAACTGGCTCCAATCCTGCGAGGACCTTTAGGGTTGAGCTGAGCGGAGACATAACTCACATGCGGTCGGATGAGTGGGCACGACAAACATCGGATCCTATGTAGATAGGGAGAGAGAACGAGAGAGGGAGGGAGAGTTGGGTTTCTTGGCTCGCCTGGCTGATCACATGAGGTCCGATTCTGGGGAGAATTTATTGCAATAAGCTCCGGAATGGGTTCGGGGGTGGGACGATGTGACACGGGCCATTGGCAGGAAATGTGTTTATCATTTTGTAAGTACGTCGTAAATTGCAGACGTGATGCATAGTCGATTGTGCCTAGTTGAGGCGTTCGTTTAAAGGAATTTGAATATTGTATGGCATGGTTGTGTTATTGATGACTTGGGCGCGCACATGCCGTAATGGAATATCGACTAAATGGGTTAAGACTGTCCCGAAATATTTCATTGAACGATTGATGGCTGAGGGAGGGAGAGAATGAGAGAGTTGGGGGTTTTGAAATTGATTACCCATTCGTTTGCATCTTAAGGGAGTTGGAAGATTGCAAAACGGTTGAATTCTTTCAAAGGTTAAAGAGTGTCCTGAGAAAGGGACTGTGAGCAACTGCTCAACTGTGACCATGGAAGCAAACTCCTTTGCACCAATTGGAATGAAATTAAATGAAATAAAGGTGATGTTGGGAATGGATTAGGTGCAGTTGTTAAATGGCTACCGGCTCAATTCAGGAGTTCAACAACTGGGACAATGAATCCACACTTCACAGACTGAGAAACAGTGACATAACATGGTTTGTAGATGGATGAAGAACTGATGCAGGTGTTTCCAGTGCAATCCATAGACGAACCCGCCCGCAAGCGGAAACGTCTCCAACTCTGGCATAGTAATGTCACAATGTACTCCTAGATCATGTACTGAAAATCTACTGCACTCAAAGCGCTTGTAAGATTGCCTGCATGGACTAGTGAGCTGAGTGCTAGAAAGACTCTGCTGGATGAAAAAAAAAAAATGACCGGCTGCCTGGCAAAGAAAGGAATAACAGATCCTTTTACCAGTCCTGAACCATTCTGCGCTTTCGTAAAGCATATCATCATTTGGACTATAAGAGCAATCGCAATGTTCGGGGAGGCGGGAGTGGAAAATTTTGATTAGGTGCCGTAGCAGACTGTGCAGTGGTTCGTTTGAAGCTCATCGTGCAGGTTTCCAACGGAACAAGCTTCCGAAGTAAATACATCTCCCAGAGCTCTTAATCTCTCTCTCTCTCTCTATCCTCCCTCTCTCCATCCTCCCTCTCTCTCCCTCTTCCCTCCTTCTCTAACTGTATGTCTTGATCCTTAGTGGAAAGATGTGAAGTAGGCAATGATTTTTTTTTAATTCGAATTGTATTAGTGGTCTAATGAAGTTCCACCAATCTGGTGCTAGCTGGTGGACGCAAGGTCCATTTAGGCCTTTGGCAAACTACCAACTCTAGGTGTTAGGGAACATGTCTAGTTGCACTCAACGTGGCCAGTGCCTATATCCATATGGCATGGGTCGTTGCAATGAAAAGTCTCAGTCTGACGATACGGAAAGCCTCTTGTGGGAGTTTCATGGTGAATGTAGCTTGGACCCAAATCGTTGGAAAACTTGGAGCTGGACTGTTCCATGATGTCCTAAATCGTAAGGCTGTTTTTTTCAACCAGGCTGACGAAGCTCTTGTGGTTATGAAGACTTTGATGACCACTGAGGGTAAGGTTGCTCTGTAACCGGGTTTGACCATTCAAAGAACGGCAGAGGTGTAGGAAAAGTGTATCTCCCTGCCTTGTGGGACTAAGTAGTCTTAAAACAAGATTTCATTTGGCACTTGGCATCATTTTTGCATCAAGGGACTATCTCAATATTTCTCCGATGAAGGACGCGAAAGGTGGACTGGCCAATATGTGAGAAAAGCATTAAGCACCCTCGGGTTCGCAATGAATCTAAGTCGCGTTCTTCTCCTGTACTTAGGATTAAATTAGGTAGTTTTAAGATAGTGTCGCGTTTCCACCAGGCACAGGCGTCTCCACACCATCTCCAACGGAAACCCCGAAAATCAACGCCATTTACGTTTTGAAGACCAGTTTTCAAACACGTCGAGGGCACTGAAAATGCAGTCCCTGAGGTAGTCCCGCACGTGCATGCAGTCCCTAATGTCCTATCGACAATCGCAGCAATCACAAGCGCTTCGGATCTTCATTACTCTGCAAGGATCAATTAGAAGCGCAAACTGGTAAAGTACAAACTTTTCTTTTAATTGACCTTGAGATTTCAGGAGCGAACTTGCGTGGTCTTCCATATATTCTGTCCGTAGAGTTGCTTACGAGACAGTAACATAATCTTAGCCACCCTCGAGCCATATTTGACTGGAAAACCACAAGTGGCTATTGTTAAATCCCTCCCGCACCTAAACGTAGATAAATCGTTTGTATCTCGAACCATAGCAAGTTACCGTTACACTGGCAGTGTTGCAAAATGCCTTGGAGGTGGACATAAACAAACTGCAATATCGGCAGAAATGGTTCGGAAAGTTAAGGCTCGAATTGCATGGAGTCCGCGTCGAACTTGAAGAAAAATAGCTCGTGACCTCAACATGCCGTTGAAACGGATGCGAAGCATGCTGAAAAAGGAGCTCTGACTCAAGCCATTGAAGTTCTGTATTGAGCACACGATGTTAGTGGAAAAAGCGAAGAATTTGCTATCCCTGCACGAATGTGGTGACTTGCCGAATTTAATTTTTTCCGATCAGTCGCCATTTGTTATCGAGCAATATGTCAACAAACAAAATGACCGAGTTTACTCCCGGAGAGGTTCTTCGAAAATTTACACCTTCGGATGGCCAGCAGAAGGCAGGGAGCCTTGGTTTGGGTCACCATGACCGCCCTCCGCTTCTATTTTTGGCCGTCGCGTTAATGGTCACGTCACTTCCTAAACCCCTGCTTAGTTCCCAACTACGCCAACAGTTTTTTTTTATTGTTTTTAGAAGTTCTCTGTGTCCACTCATAATTTCTGTTTTTGTACCATCTTCTTTTAAAGTCTACGACGAGCATTTGAAACACCACCCCACGGATAAAATTGAAACTCTTCACATCCTGCACATTTGATTCTCTCAAAAAAATAACTCAATCCCTTTGATTATCCATTTCCCTTTGACCTCTAACCAAAGATCGTAAAAATACTGAAAAGGACAACCACTTATGTTCAGTTTTCGCTTGCGCGGCAATGGCTGTTCCAGAGCATCCTCGAGCGTGCAAACATTTCACACCATAAACCCGAGGCACTTCCGGCAATCCATGTTAAATTCTAAAACAGCATCAGCTGGATTCTCGTGGACCTCGAGTCTCGAGTCGCTCCTTGAAAAGAAGAAATCCTCAACGAAAGTGGAGTGTCACTCTATTCCATACCAGCTCCGTCACAAGTGATGCACGACCAGTTCAGAGAAGCAATTTAAACCCCCCGCCCCCCCAGCAGTGGCACTGCCCGTTCCCTCCCACCGAAGATGATCATAATAGCCAGCTAAGTGATGTATGATGGTGGCGAGGAGAAAGAATTTATGTACTCAAGGACAAAACTTCCTGCAGTCTCACATCCCACCTCCCATCCCCAGTACTTACTAACCAAGTGGTGGTGTATCATTCAATGAAATCGTGACACCATTACTCTGATGAGGATTTGCGAAGCATTGCGTTCGCGTTACTGCGTATCTTTGCATTTAATTTAATTGAAAATGTCCTGATGTGGATTTTCCGCTATCGCTCTGATATTCTCTCTGGGTGTGTGCTTTTTTTTCTCTTGTTCTGTTTCGCGGCCTAGATACAATTTTCTGATCTTAGCTCTATGCAAACAATTCCTTTTGAGGGGGTGGGTGTGTTTGCTTTGAGGACACGACAATTTGGTTATTCACTTAGCATTGTTTGCCATACGTCGTGCTGCGGATGGAAGAAGATCCAGCTTTGAAAAGGATTTCACTGCCGACGAATAAAGAGATTCAATTACGAGATTTAATTCATTTCTGAAATCTTATTTTTGTGTGTTAAACCGTTACGTGCGGGAATGAGTCGGCTGAATGTTGGCGGCCGTAGGGGGTCCAATTCATGTAGACGGGTGCTTTCATTTCATTTGGAATTCTCCTACTGCTCCTACTGTTTGAGGGACAATCTCAGCAGAGTGGGTTTCTTTTCAAATGACCACCAGTTAGTAGCATGTCAAGCTTTCAACTTGAGTGTCGGGGTAATTTTAGGACGAGTTGCATTCGTTTACATGTGATACTGCAGATGGAGTGTATCTTTGGAACATCGCCATCGCACTCACTGCAGACGAAAGCTGTTTTTAAAGTTCTTGTCTAGAGGAGGGGGTGGGAGCATTTGGGCTAGGATCTTTCTACACAAATGTGTTCACATTTTCCTGATTTCCCTTGTCTATTGTTTGTTTTTTCAATGCCACTGTAAGCAGATGTCCTATTGATCTGCAATACGCTCCAAGCCGCAAGGTCATCTATAATGATCCTCAAGGCAAAAATCATCTCACAGGATAGCACTTTCTGTTTCCGAAGTGAATTTCTGTGACTTCGTGCATTCGTTGCTTCCAATTCGAACTGAAAGTTGTAGCTGCAGAAACAAGGAGGAAGAAGGAACATCATCTTAACTCCTTTATGCTCAGCGAAACATTTAGTCAAAGAAAGTCGTTCTCGGGAAGGTTAAGTGTACTCGACAATCTTGTATTGATGTTGTTTTATAAAAATCTGACTGTATTTGAGATGAAGAAAAGGGAATTTTCAGAATCCTGACATTGCCAATGAAGTCATCACACCATTTCTACCTTTCTTCCCATACCTGTAAATAGACACTTTGTTGTTCATTAACCCTTCAATTGAGCATTTTCTAATTTGTGATTTTTTTCTTTTCATTTCAGGTGAGTTTCGCTTCGCATATCTATAAAGAAAATTCAGTCAGTGAGTAACTTAGTAGTTGTATAGGCTGAATATTTTGTATCTCTTCTCTTTTTGGGAACAATTTTAAAACTGTTGCTTTCTAACGAGCGATATACGTGTGTACGTGCGAGTATGTACACTCTGTGCAGTGCAATAAAAAGGAAAACCTAAATTTAAGCGCGTGCATCTCAGCTAATTTAGAATACAGAGAGCAGAACTTTGTTTTATTTGATTTGTTAAATATTTCTTTGAACAACTATTTTTACAGAATTTCTGTACATCAAAAAATTATCTTAATATTTTTTTCGAAAACATATCGAAAATGAAAACAAGGAAAATAATTTATATATAAAACATATGTATACGAGGTCTGTTCAAAAAATCAATCAGAATCAGTTCAAAAATTCATCAGTTTCTATTTTGTCCCTATTAAAGTAGTTTCCCTCAGATATAATACACTTGTGTCAGCGGTTTTTCTTCCAATCCTCGAAGCAGTTCTGATATGCACTTTCTGGTATGCCCTTGAGCTCTCTCAGCTATTCGGTTGGCATCTCCTCAATCGTCACAAAATGCCGTCCTTTCATGGGTCTTTTCAATCTTGGGAACTGGAAAAAGTCGCAGGCTGCCAAATCTGGTAAATACGGTGGCTGAGGCATGTTTACGGTGTTGTTTTTAGCAAATTCAGCAATTTTTGAACGAACTTCGCTGCCACAACATTTCCAAAAAATATGCGAGACCCAACCGATATGCCGACATCATCATCAACTTCTTCACTTTCTTAACATTTCCATCGGTTCTTGACGTGCTGGGGCGTTCAGGGCGAGCTTCGTCATTCACATTTTCTCCAAGGCGTCCAATTGACCACGATGTACATAAGATTTTGGAAAGAAATTTTCAATATTTCCCACCGTTGCTCAAGCGTAATGCTGCTCATATCGTTTCGCGGAAGTATGCAACTGACTTTCTTTCAAGATTTTAAGTGGAAGACAGCCGTCACTGTCAAAATTAAAAAGGGAATACTGGCCCTATAGTTTCCGTCCGTTCGTCATGTCCATCACACTCTGCATACTTTCTCGAGAACCCTTAAAGTGATTTTCATGGATATTAACCGATTATGTGAAGTTGGGTTATCATTTGGAGTGGCTCGCGTTAACTCGAAATTGGCTCAAAATGCTTGCCCCTTCATACCAGCGTACGACACATCAAACGACAGATCTTCTAAAATTGATTTTTGGTTCGCTCAAAAACTTGTGCCATTATAGAGGCGAAATGTTTCGAAGTGTGAAAATGTCTACCTACCCTCCTTCAGTTTTTACAACTAAAATTTATTCGATGGAAGAATTCTGGTCGTAATTTTCTAAAATCCCTAAACCATCAATGACGATTCGAAGCTCTGAAAACGCATTTTTGAAAAGCCTTATGAGACCATTCAGAAATGCTGTCAATCGGATTATGCATTAATTGAGAAATTTTAAAGTTGTCGCGAGTAAATGCAATAACATGATATCTTCCTATTGCTCTTTTAATGGCGCTACAGTTCCGGGGTGGACCTGGACCTCAACCACTATGCCCCTTCAGCTAGCACAATCTCTCCCCAGTTGCCTTCAAGTTGGTTGAGGTTCTTCTCCACTTGTGTGCCCCATCTCAACCTAAGCCGTCCTTTGTTGCGTTCTCCCAATCGTTCGACTAGGAAGACTTTCCTTGCCAAAGCAGCGGTGTCCATACGCTCTACATATCCAAGCCATTTTAAGCGTTCGCGTTTGAGTGGAAATTTGAAATGGGCACAATCACGTGTCCGAAAATATGATTCACCTGAAAACATCAGCTCACTTTTCAAAATCTCAAATCAATCACAACACAGTCCAAACACCTTTACAAGCACAACAACACAACTTGGCTCGAATTCTTTCCACCCGAAAGGGCTCTTAAGAACACCTGTCGGATTCCGTCACTCAGCCGTCCTCATTTAGCCGCCAGGGGGAACTCGTCATCTTGTCGCGGTTAAGAGACTTGCCGATAATTTTCACCTTGGCGCTGACAATGTCATGTCCATTACGCTCACCTAGTGATGAACTTCACCTTCTCGAACCACACAAAACAATTCAACCCCCCACCCCACCCCTCTCACACGCACACACACCATAAAAGAATTTCTTGCGTTATAAAACGATGTCCCGCCGCAGTCGTCGTCGTCGTCGTCGGTGTTAAGATATTTTTGGTTTTCGCAGATATTTAGAGGAAAAAATATTCATCCCCTCGAGTGTTGTCTGGTGCTGGGCGCGCAGATGAGTCAAATTGTATTTATACCTGCCGCAAATACCGGTGCTACTCTTTATTTATAAATACGAGAGAGAGAGGGATTTTGTTTTATTTTTGATTGTTTCGCTTGGACATGATCTATGGCCGGGAGAAAATAAATTAATTTATCAAAATGCTGAAATGCGCGGGGGTGGGCTTCCTGAGAGGGGGCGGTGGTTGCTTTTATCAGCGTATTTTGTGGGTCTTTGTTCAGCACCAGAAGACGCCGATGTTTATGCGGTATTTGTTGACCAGTGGATACTACTACCTTGTGACCTTGTGATGGTTTAATGTTATTTATTGGGAACATTCTTCTCGAAATCGTTTCTTTTCTTTTTTCTTGAATTACGCATTTTGCTAGCAGCCACCAAAACCGTATGCTTCTGGGTTGTTAGAGAGTGCACAGGCAAATAGAACTCTGATTGAAATTGATTTTGAATAAAGAAACTTTTTTTTGGGTTGAAAATGCGCGTATGACAGCAGGGACCCAATGATGTCTAATTTTTACACTTTTGCAAGCATCCTTCGTTTTTACCGAGAATGGACGACGCTATTAACTCTGTCAATGCCGCTAATATTGAGACAAAGTGACGCAGTTTCTTAAGATTTCTTAAACATCATATGTTGGGCACCGTTGCTTCATGGGTAAGTGCGTTGACTCCTTCAGATGTCATCAACTAAAGCCCGACCAAGAGGCACATCCAGAAGTTCGTCATCCACTTTGAAAAACATTTAAGTCTCTAATGGCGACTGTGGTGCAGTAGGTAAGAATCCGGACTTACCCGCTAAAGGTATCAAGCTTTGATCCGGCATTCGGGACATCTTGCACTTCACATCACCATCTCTTTTGTGATGCAAACATCTCTCGAAAAGTCCTAATTGTCCATAAAGCCTTCTTTCCACTTTCGGAGTCGACAAAAAAATGTTGTTCCTTTTAGGCTCTAGTGCCACCCACTTTATTTATATCCTGTAATCTCAAAAAGACATCCGTCAGTGAGCTATTGATTGTTTGTACACTATCCAATGTCTAGACCCACATTGGTGACTCTTAATCGATCGATGTTCAACCTGGCATCTCTCACATTGTTAAGTCTCTGAGAGGGGCTATCATAAGTACGGTTTATATGGCCTCAGGCGTATCCTATCCTTAAATTCTACCCACGCCTTCCGTCCTTTGAAAATAAACTAAACATTTCAAAACGAATACGACTCCATGTAAAATTGAAAACTTAATCCTGTTACACGCTCACAATTGGCTTTTCCATACCATCCCCTAAATAATTCCTCGGCATCCCAAAATTGCTGCAGATGGAGCATCCAGTTTACCTCGGAACCGGATGTGTTTCCCTCTACCTTATCCAAGGATAATAACTTTGCACGTCTAATCCATCCGTATCTAAGGCTCAGTTCACTTTGAGTTATTAAATTGAAGACACTATCTCGTGAATGTAGGCGAAGGGGTAAGGGGGCTAATTTGCTTTTAATCCGTATCCCAAGAAGGATTCAAAATTGATACAGCTCGACGAAGTGCTTTTCCGCGTACAACTCTAATTAATCCCGCGTACCAGGCGACTTTGGTTGTTGGGCGCGCCGAACGGGCACGTGCCAAAAGTCAAAGTTCATCATTTACCTCATCACGCGTCCGCTCATCTCTCTCTCTCTCTCTCTCTTTCGTAATTAACCTAGATCGTTGAAGACCACTCCGCACATTCCCATCCTCTCCCCCCTGCATTCATTGGCAGCAGAGATTTCTTTTATTCACCACGGCCGCAACCGCCAACAGTCGAACACACAGCCTGATGAATGCATCCGAACGCTACACAAAGTGAAGTGCATAGAATCTGCAGACAATCGCAAACAATAAAATGCAAAAGTTTTCCGCCACCACCACTTTTCCCAGCATAATTAAAATCCTCGCTGCCCCTCTGCGTGGTGCATGAAATCGACACGGTCGCAACTGGCTGGAGTGGTTGCAGTGGTGCGGTGGTGGTGAGGGGATGGATGAAAATCAATTCGAAATTATCTCGATATCGTTGCAAGTTCAAAGTTAATCTGACACAGGATGGGCTCTGCCATTCTGTGGATTTCATAGATCTGACGGCGCCTTCGCATCATTCATGCGCTTAGTGCTGCCATCAGCGGCGCACTTTGCCTCATTTTAATTAAAGAACTCATTGCCATCGGCTATCGTAGCATCCGTGCAGTTTTCGCATCATCACCCCCCCCCCCCCCCCCCCCTCTCCCTGTCAGAGACGACCGTGGCCTTGAGAGCCCCCCCTCTCGCTCCTCGCGCCCTTGGCTGGCTCCTTGTGCATTATGAATTATTATGGTCTTGCGTGGGCATGGATTTGCGGTGTGGGTTCTTTTTTATGCTGACTGCAATGCGAAATGGCAGCTCCTCCGCGGTGCGCGTGGGACGTTTTGCTCGTCTTTGAGGCGGTAGCCGGCTCCTGGCAATTGACAAGTCGCTGTTTGAGGAGGCAGGAGGGTGCAGCTGCACAAAGTAGAAAACGGATTACAGCTAATTACTTGAGTCTCACTTGAATACCCCACACGCTGCAATGGAAACTTTAAGCTAGTTGCGGGGTTTTCCTGGAAACAGGTCTGAATTTAAAACTGGATTGGTAAAGTGCCCAATTTCCTGGTATTCGCCTCAACTTTGTAGGAAGTGTTTTTTGTAGAACTGAGGATTTCACTTTCGGGCAAAGGACCACTGAGTGATGTTCATGCAGCAAGGAGGCGGTTTTTGAAACAATCTCCGGTTGAGATTTGGGCTGCTTAAGATGCTTGTTTCACAGCCAATTAACCACTTATCTGGACTCGTTTACGACTTGAATTTTTTTCTGAAGTATGGAGTCGATGAAGACAGCCTCGGGTATGATACCTTCGCCTAGCAGAAGTTCTTTCTTTATCTTGTCAATAATGACAAATTAAAATGAAAATTTTTTCGATTTTTAAACACTTCCAAATGCTTTGTAACGTCGGACATGCAACGGCAATAAGTACTTGGCATCACCGCCTGATGGCGCCACTCTCGCAAGAGCCGTACAATCCTGCAGCACATTATCGTCTTGGGCTACTGCCAACGTTTAAGGCGAATGGGACTCATAGTTGTGTTTTGATTGCGTGTGGAACCAGGAGTGTCCACAGATCTTAAAAAACTGGAAAGAGAGCGATATTGGTCTGTGATTCCACGCTTTGGCAGGGAAATCCCGCAGCAAACTCAAGGAGCGCCTTTTAGCCTTTCTTCCATGGCGACCGGCAGAAATTGGTTTCAACGTGGTCGCACGTCGGTTTTCAAGAACGATGTCTACCGCGAGGGATAAGGTGAGGGATGGGTTAGAAAAATTAACGATCTTGTACCGGCAGACTGCCGATGGAAAGTGCGATAGATAGCTGAGACAGTCGGCATCTCAAAAGACAACGTGGTCATATCCCGCATGAAATAATTTAACAGGAGAGATAAGTCTACTTGATGGGTGCCACGTTAACTTTCTCCAGAAGATAAGCGTGAGATCACCTCAGAGTTGTGTTTGACGCTGTTTCAGCTCAATTCGAAGGAGTTTCTGTGTTGTTTCGTGACCGCCGACGAAACATTGATCCACTGGTACAGATCAGAGAACACAAAATGAGTGAACTTCCGGACGTACCAATCCCACCACCCATCAGCTGTTTGTCGATTTTAAAGTCTGCCATATGACAGCGTGGATAGAGACAAGCCCATACAGTGCCATATAAAATTTTTGCATTTCTACCAGACTCGTCAGATTGTGTAGATCATTGCTCAGTCAAGGCGGCGTCATGAGACTTCTCCGACATCATTCTTAAGAAGATCCCACAAACACGATCCTCACAGATCGCCATCAGAGGCAAGAATTTCCACAACTTTGGCGTGATTGGACGAACACAGCCCGCTGTCAATGAAATGTTTGCTGGCATCGAAGCAGAAACGGCTGAAATGGTTCTATCAGTATATGCTGTCATCACGACAGGACGCACAAGGCGAACTGCTCGGACAGAGCGCCACATTGGACGGCAAAAAATGTTGAAGTTTTCAAGGACTTTGTCTACCTCTTCTCTGTTGTTTATAAGGACGAGCACATCAGTATCGAAGTCAAGCCGATTGAGTCCGTTCTTCAGACTCAAGAAGCAATTGAATAATAAAGCCTCCTTCGAATGACCAGATTGGTCTTGTTTGACACCTTGGTCATCCATGTCCTGTTCTATGGCGCTTGAAGTTATCAAAATCAAAGCTCAAGCTCTTTTCGAGATGAAAATTCAGTCTGTGAACTTTGATCCTGTTTAAGTTGATGGCGAACTCTAAGATGTTCGATATTCTGAAAGATGCGCCTACGAATACAATTCTAAACCATGCACATTGTATGGAAAACACGGCTCCAGTCCAAAGGGTATTCGAATCCAACTTATTGAAAAAACGCAACAGAGGAAGTTCGCACCTAAGGTGCCACACACAAGCGGAGAGGGACCTCAATCAACTTGATGTCCGAAATTGAAAGCTGGAAACAGAACATTCTAGCTGGAGAGCCATGTTAGTTGAGACGCAAGTCCATCTCGAACTGTAGAGCTAACCAAGGGAGAATAAGAACATAGACCTGAAAAAACTCCACATCATCGACGAAGATAGACAGACATCGTCCTATTCGACAGGCAACGTCACTGATTGATAGAACAAATGATAAAGGCCTAAGATGACTGCCTTGAGGAACCCCAGAGACAGCATTGAAAGGAGTAGATGAGACCCCCTCCAGTCCTATCTCAAGCACCCTCACAATGCCAATGCCCGTTGCGATTACACCAACCTCTCTAGACACCGAATGTCTTGGAGATAAATTCTGTCAGTTTGCTATTAGGTGACTCTACCCTGAATGAGTACGTGAAAGTTGGAGGAAAAGATCGACTGAGTCTGACAGGACATGGGCTCATTGAATGAGTTTTTCAAAAAATTGATGTACGGAGGGTGGCTTAGCGATCAATTGGTGGTTAGAGAAGGGACAGTATAAGTGCAATTTTCATCAGTGTATGGGAACTGTAGTTTAGCCAAACTCAATGCGTAAATGTTTAAGAAAAAAAAATTCCAAGCCAGTAGGTGGCCGGTTGTCAGTGGTGTAGCGGACAGTTGTGGGTGGCTTGATGTAGACATTTAGGGCAATTTACATAGAAGGAGATGAAAACAAAAACAAATTGCTCCCGATGGCAGTACTCTGTGTGTCCTTACAGGGTGAAAATTGAGATATAGTCTGCACGGGTGTTTGGCGCGAGCACCAGAGGCTTAAAGAGTTGAAAAAGGATGAAGGACGGACTAAAGTTCACTCGGATGAATTACGAGAAAGTGGAAACTTTAAAATGTTTATCTCACCCCTTGACGCATTAGCTCCTTGCCTCTCGACGCACTACCTCCTCCTCAATGATCCCTACACACAAGCACACACAAAAACCACACTATTGAGATTCCAAAGATACCAAACCAAAAAAAAAAAAAATAACCTATCCCCATGCATTCCGGTGGCTGCCCATTCCAAATAGTCCCCGATCTAGGCATCCGACAGGAATCACAAACCCCGCCTAATACAGCGACTTGGTCCCTCGTCAAGTCACAATCACAATCCCCTATGTAATAAGCACAGCCTTTGACATTCTCCACCCACGATTCCGCATTCCGTTGGCAATAAATTTCAAAGCCTACCATCTGGGTTGAATTTCAAACAACATCCTGATCCTGTCTGAGACGTCAGCACAGGGCACACAAATAAAAACACTAATCATGGGTCCAGGCCAACAAAAAGTTACGAAAAACTCACAGAAAAAGAAAAGGGATGAGTGCCGAGAAACAAGTGGAACAGCAAATCAAAAAGGACTCAAGCGGAACACAAAATTTTTCGCAACCCAATGAAACTCGCGCGCCGACTTCTCCTCCATTTGACCTCCGAGTGTGTCGGTGTTGTCGCACCTCCACCGACCGACCCAGTAGCTCCCCCGGCAAAACGGATGTTCTCTTATTTCCCGCGTTACTTCGTCAGCAGGCAACAGCGCGCAGCAACGGAGTTGGCTCTCACACACGTCTCTGAGAGGCTTTCACGTGCGTGGCGAATGAATAGCGCGTCTCGCTGAAAGAAAACGCCGAATGGTGCTAGGGGAGCACATACAGTAGGCAATAAAAAAACAAGAGCATGCCTCGCACATGAGGCGGAAAGGTCAACGTAACGTGAGCACTCTACGCGCTTGGTATTGCAGTCCTTCAAGTGTGAGTTTGGTTCATGGCCCACTATCCACTGAACGTAAAGGAAGGATTCTTACACGTGTTATCTAATGTAGCAGGAGAAAACATACACAATCAGATGTGCATGTGTGTGTGTGTGTCGGAAGAGGAGTGAGTCCAAAGTTAGTGGATAAACGGACATAACTCTCCTTAAAGCCACTCATCGCCTAGTCACAGTTCTTACATTCCCATGAACGAAGAGCATAACATCCTTGACAGGACAAGCTGTTGAATGCAAAATATTTCCATCATCCTCAACGTTGAAGGATGCCCCACCAGTTACGTGAGCCCCCCACCCTCTTTACTTTGTCCGTGCCCACGTTCAAAATCATCTATTCTTGTACATGTAGAGCTGAATGTATCCCTAGGACGAGTGTGTGTGTTTTCGGCCAATGGGACCCCTCCCGAAGAAAGTGTTACAGCGCATTCGCCGTCTGCAAACCGAACAGAGCAGCCATTCTCTTTTATTTCCTGCCCCTTGAGAGGGGTGTAGTTTGATGGAGAGTTTTGTGCTCTGCACGCCCTTGAATTTGTTCCCATGCTGACACACACAGCCAAGCACTATTGTCGCGATAGTGGTAAACCACTGCCGCAGGCGTATACGCTTACAGTTCAGAGATAAAACCACACCATGTCCCGCTATCATTGAAATATTCACAAGGATGGATATCGTTGTTACACCGCCGACGGCAGTCATGCGAAACCTGTCATCCTTAATCCAAGTGGATCCCTGTGATGGTGTGCATGTGGTAATGAATTTCGAATTCAATTTTTTCAAAGCACACAAAAGGAATCCTTTCACTGCGCCGGCCATTGCAGCTATAAATCGCACATCCAAGGACGCCATTGAATTTCGACTGTTTGCGTGAACTGTTGTGAATGCGACATTAGACTCCGTCCCACAAATTGAATTACTTGCGGGCGTTTTTTTTGTTCTCCTCCTTGTGATTGTTTTTTTGCATTTCTTACCCATTGAATTCAAGGACATCGACTGATGGGCGCTATGACGGCCGGGTGAGGGTCGTAGCAGATTCATTTCGGAGCTGTGTCATTTCGCAGGCGGAAATGGCAATCGCTTTTCGCATTTTCACCCCCACCACCTACTGATTTTGAGAAGGAGAGAAGGAGAGAGAACGTTGGAACGAGTGTCCTTGAGGTCGGTTGACTGGGGTCGTTTTTATCTTCATTCCCTCTTCGACGGCGGGTTTAATTGTTTAGAAGTCATTTACTGGTTTAGTGTGGACATAAATGAAGCTTTTAGTGGGCGTGTGCCCACTGAGGGGATCAGTCTCCTCAATGGCGATCCTGTGGGCTATAAATTAATTGGCTCGGACAACAGCCATTAGCTGGTGGGTGGTTTGTTTTTCAGTGTTTCATCTGGTATGGAAGTGACTCGTGGCGTTGCGCTTGTTGTGGCGGGTGTAAATAAAATAAGGAAGACAAAGGAATCGCCGCAAGGAACAGATGCCTTGAAGGCGGAAGAATTTGACGGATTGACAGCTGAATTGTTTCTTATTGTTTGGAGGGGGAGAACAGGTGGCGGCAACTTAGACTTTGATGGATTGATTGGTGTGCCTCAGGGTGGCGTATTGATGGCATCTTTTGTTTTTATTTTGTGTTGCTTGAATTGTTTTTATTTGTATATATCCTTCAGAGGTTATTTAATTCTTCAAGACTTCTCCAGTTCTACCGACCTTCAGCAGTCAGTGCCCGACAGTTTCGAGATATGAACAATTTGTGGCTGTAATCAGTGATTTTTTTTTTGGTTGAATTCGCTACAGGGAGAACTAGTCTATAAGTACGTCCACCCACACGCTCAAGACCTCAGATTCGGTTTCTTAATTGAACGTTCGTTTCGCATTGTTTCACGGCACTACATCTTTCGAGCTAACAACACCTAGACCACTAATTGTCAAAAAGCTTCTTAAACCCCGCCGTTCGGCGTCAGCAATAAACTGTAGGTCCCATCTCCTTGTGAGAGAGCAATAGCACTCACAACACAAACAGTTGTTGAAGCAGCTGGGTTCTAGTTCTTTGTGAGCTGCAGTGCTTGTTTCTTGTTGGGCGCCATTTTGTCATTTCTACTGCGTTAGTCACGTCTCAACTGTTGAACTAAAATTGTTTGACTTTCAATAATTCAAAGACCGGTAAAATTCAAAATTTTGAGTACCTGAAATCCTAAAAAAGTGAAAACCCCGAAAATTAAGAATTTCAAAAATCCAAGGTTCCAAATTACCCGAAACGCTAAAATTCTGAAAAGTCCCAGCTTTTGAAGGTCCACGGTCGTGAAATGCCCAAAACTTCCTAGTCAGGATTCCGAAGTCACGAAATTATAAATCTGGACAAAACTCCTTAATCTGAGTCTAAATCCTGACCCCAATTAGGTGTGAAGTGTTTTTTTCGGGATCAAGTTTTTCGGATTAAACTTTTCGGATTTTCTACTTTTTCGGATTTTGGACTTTTGCGAAATTTAAGAATTTTGTATATTTCTGCAATTTTGCCCTGTTAAGATTCTCAATCTCTTAAGAATTCCAATATCCAAACTGGGATTTCATTTGTTGCTGAGAATGATCCAACTTAATTTAACCGAGGAAAAGTAGGTCAAAAAAAAAGGGTGGGCAAATAATCGTAACTGAGCTCCTCAATCAAAGTCACTCCTAACTGCACCACTTTCACGTTCATTTCCCATCACAAGGATTCTGCAGTTTCTTGGAAGTTTAATTTCCCATTACTATGTCCTGCCAAATTTACGACTTTTTGACCACCCAAATGCTCCAAATGAATGATTTGATTTAATCATCTGTCTGCGTCGCTTATAAATGAGACGAACTCAGGTCCTGTCGGACGATACCATTCAGTAAATGAACCCAAACACAGCAGCCTCCCTCACAACCGATCCAGTCGTACATTCAATTAGCGACACAGCCAAAACGCAATTCCAAACCACACCTCACAGCTCATAGCGACAAAAGCGAAAAACTAGGGGAGAGACAAAATGAAACAA
The DNA here is from genome assembly GCA_944738645.1 of Eristalinus sepulchralis. Classification (NCBI taxonomy): domain Eukaryota; kingdom Metazoa; phylum Arthropoda; class Insecta; order Diptera; family Syrphidae; genus Eristalinus; species Eristalinus sepulchralis. The sequence continues at coordinate 28,057,562 of OX122885.1, read as the reverse complement.
CCCTCCAACATCCTTCTCCATCCAACATCCATCCACTGAACGACTGAAATATTCAGCACGTGTTCCATCTTTGCACCAAAATGACTTCGCGGGACCCACTATCAACTCGAATAAAACGCGGCAAAGATAAACACTTTACGCGTTATGTCGTGCTCGTGGTCGTGGTTATACCCGGTTCCCGTGAACTGTGAAAACCTCATTACGAACTTGACATTCAGCAGCGCATATACACACACACACGCGTACAAATATTTGTCTGTTTATACACAAAACAGTACTAAAGGGGGACGAAGGCTCGTTGGCTGGCACACTCTGCCTTCAAGGACGAACGTTCAATAAAAACGTCCCATCTGTTGTTTGCTTTCCATATTTGCTGGTATGGTTTATGGCTGTGTATCTATCTGCTTGGGCATGAATTGTATACTCGTTTGGTTCGTTGTGTTGTTTCTTTTGGTTCCATTCGGTAGAGCCGCCACCCCATCGCTGATGGAAGGGCGAACGAAACGAAAATCTGATTAAGATTCACAACCGGACGAGATCTTTTTTTTTCCTGTTTTTTTTTTTGGTTCGATTTAATTATTTATTTTCATTCGGCTCTTTTTTTCGTTCTCAATTCGTTTCTTTTAATTTCCATGAAGAAATAAACAGACGGGATGCTTAGGGGAAATGAATGAACTGGGAATCAAGGCGCCAGACATTTAGTGGGTTTTTGAACTTTTCCGACACGATCGTTGGTTTTTTTTTTGCTTTGAAATGGAGGCTGTTGAGTTAATGGCTTTTTTTGCCCTAGACAGTGGTGGTTCATGATAGAGTTCGAAGGAGATCTGGAAAAGTTTAGTACTTTTAGGGTTTTTGTTTAACATTCTGCTGCATTGGGAAAAATTTTGGAAAAATGTTGGGCAGTTAACACTTGCACGAAAATGGTTTCGTTTTTTTTTATTTGCAATAAGAGAGGATGGGTCAAATACATGATTTCAACGCAAAAAAGTTTACAAAACTTTGCGTATAATAGGGTTTAAGAAGTACCAACAGACAATCCTATTTTTTATTAAATATAGTGTCATTCAGTTTTTGGTTTTGAAAGCACAGCTTAATGAAAGACATATAGCGTTAAATTTTTGATGAAAATTTAATTTCTTTATAAAGCTAGCACATTGCCATTAAGTGTAAAATATCATTCCATGTGTGAATCTCATACAAATGGCCGCCTCCAGAAGACCCTTTGCATTCGATTCTGTTAAGGTAATTTTGAGACAATTTTTTCGAACATTTCCGACGGTATCTCTATCATAACTCGTGTAATGTTGGTTTTTAATACGTCAAGAAGCCGGGGATTATTCGCATGAACATGGTCATTTGCGTAGCCCCACAGAAAGAAGCCTGACGGTTTCAAATCGCATGGCCTTGGTGACCAATTAATGCCGCTAAGACATGAAATTATGCGACAATGAGAGATTTGACGCAATGTATGGTTTGTTGTCTCATCTCGTTGGCACCACATATCGTCCAAGTCACAGTCTTCAATCGCCGACCGAAAGAAGATCGGTTATCGTTTGGCCGTATCACTACGAATTGAATGTAACCTCTGCCCATTGGGATCTTCAAAGTTATACGGACCGATGACGTCTTTGGACAATAGAACACACCGCCCACTTATGGGTTTTTCTGAGCCATATACAGGAATCTTGTTTTTTTACCTACCGACTGAGAAATGTGCCTTATTACTGCAGAAATTGTTGAAAACATTGCTTCAGATAATGTGACTGGATTTATGAATCATTTGACCTACATACCACACGAAGGTGTCAAGGGTAACTGACTTAAAGTGACAGCTTGACTAGAAGCTATATTCTGGTGCCACGGAAGGCCAGGAGCCCTTGCAACTTCGGTTCTAGACTGACCGTGTGTTAGACTTCCATGTGGGAGTATCGATAAATCAGGACCGTCAGCTGTTAGTGCAACAGCTTGCAATATTTCCGACTGACTGTGTCTCACTACCTCATTAACACTCCCACTTTCTTCACAATTTTAGCGATTGCTTGCGTAGTCGGTCAACAATGACATCCTGTATCATTGCGTAATGTACGAAAAGTGACAACGTTAGAATCACCACATTTGTTTTGAGTTTGAATGATAAGAACACGTTGTTCGATTGTCAAGCTCTCCGTTATCGTAATTGGCTAACATTCGTCTAAGACTGTAACACTTTAAATGAGATTTGAGTCGGACAAGTGTCAAATGCCAGCACTACCAACTCGAAATCATGAAATGAATGGCCCTGTACAATGTTCAGGTGGCTGCTTATGTTACTTGGCTTCGCAGTAGTGCATTCTGTCATCCAAAATTTGTCAAGACCTTCTTGATGGTTTTAGGCTGTCACGAATTGCTTAGATGACCCTGGATCCTAGCTAACTGCCCTTCCATCCATGCAAAAAAAAAAAAAAAAAGTTCAAAGTGTTCGAATCGAAACTCCGAGGCGGCCAATTAGTCTCGCCAAAATGGCTGATAACTTGATTTGGAGATTTGGTGTGACAAAGATCGATTATAATAATAATTGAGTAGCACTACAGCCCACGAGGGACCAGGGCCTTGCTTCAACAACTCACGAGGAGAAGGAACCTACAGCTTCTTACCGACTCCGAACGGCGAGATTTGAGAAGTTTCTCATAAAGTACTCCTTCAGTGTTGTCAGCAACTCGAAAGAGGTGACGCCGTGAAAAAAAATCGAGGTGTGCCGCCCGGGAATCGAACCTAGACGTTCTGCGTGTGGATCGACGCACTTACCCACTACGCCACAACGACCAAAGTTAGATTAAGGCATGGGCTATGTCATCCGGCGCGCCATCTTGTATCAACCACAGGATGTCCAAACCCGTGTTTTCAATTTCTGTAAAAAGAAGTTTGATTAACGTGGCTTTGTAATATCCGCCATTGACCGAAACGTTGTTTCCATCCACAAACAAAAAACAAAAAACTAGTTCAGTAATGCCACCACTCTACAATCCAAAGAAAACTGTTGCTATCTGTGAATTTCTTGGCTTTTTCATCAATAAAATGCGCGGTTCTTGTTTTTCTTCTTGTGGCGCAACAGTCCAGGGTGAACTTGGGCCTCAACCAACATGCCTCTCCAACCAGCGGGATCTTTCCCCAGCTGCCGCCAGTTGCACACTACAAGTTGATTGAGGTCCTTTTCCACTTGTGTGCGCCACCTTAGCCTAGGTGTCCCAATGGTTCAGATTCGAAGACTGTGTCCATTTGGTTTTGTTAACGTAACCATTGAGAAGGAAATGCATCTCTTCAAAAAGACGATTTTTCGCCCAAAATTGAATTCGAGCTGCTTCCAAACCCAAACTGAGAGGCGATAACTAAACTCGAATGGACTCGGCCATTCAATTGATGAGTCTAGTAGACCGAGGTGCAGAGTTCATCTCAGGCCTGTGGGTGAAATGTTGAGCTTTTGCGGTTGAGGGCGAGTTGATTTTCGTGAATCACATTTTCTGCCGCAGCAAACAAATTCACATCTGTGCGCTCCGTACAGCGCCCATGAGTGTTGTCCACTAGCAAACTAGTTTGACAAACTTTTGCCACAAATTTGCGTTCAACTGCAGCGGTGGGTTCTTCTTTCGGTCAAAACTTCTTCACAAAAAAAAGGAACGCACTCATTGGACTATACAGCACACACTTTGGAAATAAGTTTCAAGTATTTTCTGACGTTGTTGAAGCGCCAAGCCCCCATATCGTCCCGCGGACATATGATACTGACTTTCTGTCAGATTTTCGCACGGGACACGTCTCTCGGTGGCAAAGCAAGCTGCAAAACCCCGAATTTTGAGAATAAATATGACACACTCTATGAAAAGCCGCCAACAAAATCAATATTCGTTCTTGCCAAACACAAGCCATACCAGTGCCTACTTCGCATCTATCAAGCACGATTCCATCATTAGCCAACAGTGTTGAAATCTGACCGAAAATGAGTTTCGTCAATAAAACAAAATCAAGTCGATTGCCTTGTCGAGTTGAGAATTTGACACTTTTGCTAAAAACCTTAACTTTCTCGGTAACGCATACGGACGGAAATCCTGTCGGAAAATTCAGAGGAAGACATTTGCAAAAGGAATTAAAAGCCAACGCCCGCCCCTCCCAGCCATTTGAATTGCAAGATCCAACTGTGTTCTGATTTGCATCCTGCGCTGACAGCAAACTAAGCGGAACCGGGTGAATTTAATTACCACAATCCGCCGCAACCTTCACAGCAACAGCAGCACCCACCTACAGATTATATTCAATTTCCGATGAAATTCTATCGGATTTTCGCATCCCACGTCACGGCGCATGCATGCAAGTGCATACCACAGCGCATCGCTCATCAGTCCGACCGAATTTTCCGCCAACGCGACTTGGCGCAGTACAAATGTCTGTTTTGGCATTGGAACCTGCACATCCGTCAGCGGCGGTTAGTCGCTTCTAGATGCAACTTATTCCGCATTCGCAGTCATGGCCGTGAACTGAATTCGGAACATCACCTACTCGAGAACTTATTAATAATCTCGCGTCGTTACAAGCGTTGGGCGTTGTTCGACTCAATCTCGTCGGTGGGGGAGAGTGGGGCGTGGGACGTGGAAGTTGGTGGAACCAGTCGGTCCTCCAAGACAATTGATTTGATTGATGGACTTTTGTTGGAATTAGTTTTCCAGAAGCACAAAAATAACAAAACCAACCCAGGGATGGGAAGACGCGTGGTGCTATCCAATGATTTGTAACACTAAAAGGCTGGGAAATGATGGATTACATTTTAATGCAGGGATTCGTCGTGACTTTTTCTTGTTCAACAACCACAGGGCGCGCACGGAAGTGGAGGCGGCCCATGACGATTTTCAGGGAAGAGTATAATGGCAAGAGCAAACAAACCATGGTTTGGCATAAATTGATCCGCATCTCTTTTGGTTGGCGTTCTATTTGAGGGCAAAAGCACTCAAACTTTGGATGGATTTATGTCATTTGGCAAGCGATATCTGAATACACACACCAGAGCCGGGTGTTGGGGGGTGGGGATGCGAAGTTATGGCATTCAACAGCTTTCTGGGGGGGAGCGGCTTTGTGAAGCGGTTGGCTGAAGGTAATTTGTTTTCGATATCCCGAACGAGATTTGATGGGCAGATTCGCAAAGTCATTCAGTGACGCTGGGGGAAAATTAATATGCTCTCGAACGGCCCCGCAAAGTTGATTAATTGAATTTGGTCATGTGTGGGAGTCTATTTCTTGGGGATGGGTGGAGCGTTTGTGTTGTTATGGAAAACTTGTCTATAACCTTAGAAACTTGAAATATGAGTGAAATGGAAATTTCGGTTACGACCTGCAGGGAAAGATGAGCCATACAAGTTGTCGGAGTGTGAGGAGATTATTGGCCCTACATGATGTAATAGAATCCATTTACGTCAATGTATCTCAAGGTTCTTTGCAAACTTCCAGGATACACGACCTATTTAATTTGGAAAGTTGTGTAACTCATCACCAAAAAAGAAAAACCTTCGTGGAGCGAGTCTTATATCTGGCGATTAGTGTCATCACTTAAGCCCGTATGGGTTTGGGGTAAAAACACACTCACGCTGGTGTAAAAAATCTCGGTGGCTTTTTGTTAGTAGATGGTGTTGGTGTCCATATATCCTTAAATACTTATCTGATTGTACCAAACGAACATGTGTCAAAAAGGTTCCAAATAAGGCAAAATTTCTTGTGAAGACAGTTGTATAATTCGTTCCTGTTCCTGTTGGAAGTTATACCAATTTGAATGTGATTAAAATATTTGAAGTCGTATCCTTCTTTTTCTTCTTGTGGCGCTACAGTCCGGGGTGCACCTGGGCCTCAACCAACATGCCTCTCCAGTCAGCACGGTCTTTCGCCAACTGCCCATAGAGTTCGTCGTCAAATCTTCTCCTCCCGATGCCATCAACTCAAACAGGACCAGAAATCGCACGCAAAACTTTTCTCTCGAAAAGACTAAGGGCTTCCTCATCCGCTTTTAGTAGTCTCGAAGTTCCTGCGCCGTAAGCGAGGACTGGGAGATGAATCTGTTATTCAAAATCAGTTTAGTCCTTTGTTTAGACCTCGAAGTTTCTGCTACCTAGTGTAACGCTCTGTCCGAGACGTGGAAGTTGTGTGTCCTTCCTTGATGACAGCATGTACTTCGTTTTGCCCTCATTAACCACCAGACCCATTTTAGTCGCTTTCACTTCCATGCCAGCAAACGCGTCATTGACGGCTCGCTGTGTTCGTCCAATCACGTCAATGTCGTCGGCGTAAGCTAGCAATTGAGCTGACTTTTGGAAGATCGTGCCTCTGGTGTTGATCTGTGAGTTACGCACGATCTTCTCAAAGGTAATGTGCGTCGCCTTATCTAAAACCTTTTTTGACATTGAAAGTCTCCGTGAGTTCGTTCCCGACCTTGACGGAGCAGTGAGAGTTCTTCATTGTCATCCTACACAATCTGACGAGTTTGGTAGGAATGTCAAAACTAGACATAGCACTGTATAGCTCGTCTCTATACACACTCTCATATGCGACCTTAAAATCGACGAATAGGTGGTCATTGTCAATTTGCTCTTCTTGGGCCTTTTCCGGGATCTGCCGTAGTGTGAAGATTTGGTCGATGGTGGACTTCCCTGGGCACAGAGCTGTCAGAAGATAGCGAAAGCACTAAACGTCTACCGTATGCAATCATCTAGGATGAGAAGGCGAAAAGGCTTGGGTGCCATAAAACCATCAGTGAAACGCTGCTGAAATGAAACGGAAACACTGTTGAAGCGATTCATTATGGGCGATCAAAAATGTGCTCAATTTGATCCTCTACTGCGCACCTCTAGTCAGTATTGGCAATCGTAATCTATGATGTTGGCGGCATTGGATTTTCTGAGTGCTAAAGCAAGACTCTATTGCAAAAATTATTTTGATTTCAAATTAAATTGGTCAGTTTTTTGTATTTAAAAATTGTTTTTATTGCAAAAGCGGGAAGAGTACATCACTTAAAGTACTATCCGTCGGATGCGACTGCCTTTTTCCATCTCTTTGCTAATTTTCAAATCCCATCTCTCAAAAATGTGTCCTTTCTGGCATCGATCCAATCATTGAGCCACTCTTTGATTTATTCAAACGACCTGAACTGGTGCCCCTTGGATCATCCTGGTAGGTTTTGATTGCTACAACCAAATGGGGCAGAGAGTTATCATGTTGCAAAGTCATCTTGTCATGCCTTTCGGTTGCTTATGGCCGTTTTTCACGCAGTCCTCGGCCCAGATGCATTAGGTGTAGTTCAAAACGTTTCCGATCAATTGTTTCGCCTGGTTTTAGCAGCTCATAGTACACCGCTCACATTTGGTCCCTTTGAACCGTGAATTTTTGTTGTTGGCGACGATGTTGAGATGATGATGGAGCCGGATCACCAGGCTTTGTTTGACATTTTTTCTCCTTCGGGTTATCGAAGGATATCCAATCTTGATTTCCATCCTCGATCCAATGCAAAGATGCAGATCCGAGGTGAAAAATCGCCTTTAGACATCTCTCGATTTCAACTCGTAAGGCGCCCAAGTTCCTTGCTTTTGAATAAATCCACGGAAATTATTCGCGGAGTCACTCTCAACGATTCTACGAATTATCTTTGCGATTGGCACAAATCTTGATCCAGAAGAGCCTCCAATTTCTTATCTTTAAACTCTTTGGGCTGGCCAAGACGTTCTTTGTCTTCGTCGCTGAAATCACCAATTTTAGAGAATCGAAACGATTCTCTGTATGATTTATCCTTCGGAGAAGATTCATCATAAGCATTCAACGGGTGATGGGCAACTGCACATTTCTTCCAGTTAAAAAAGAAAATCAAAACTAACCGCAAACGCTGTTTCTTGAAGACAAGTCCAGACAACTTCGAAGAGGCAAAAACTAATGTTGTAGTCTAAAACAGAAACTGATGCACACTGATTGCTGCTGACAAATATCACACAAATCAAATTTGAATAAAAAAAAATAAATATCACATCTTTCCACTGAAGTAGGGAATCACTTCCAAGATCAGACACAAATTGCAGCTGGCGCCATCTTTTGAAAGCGAACCTAATTAATTTGTACCCGCAAACCTTTCAATCTTCAGGTATACCCGTCTGCCAAGTTCAAACAATCGATAAACGCTTGAATTTGACTGAAATGATGAAGTTACAGGCGGGTCTTGAACTCGAAAATAGTCATCTGTCTTAAAATTCGATAAACCAACCTCAGTAACCATCTTTTCCGGTGAGTGGCGCCTGACTAAATTCTTGTTAAAAGGAATGGTACTGCTGAACTCTCCAAATCATTTTCTCGGTCGTTCAATCATTCAATATGACATCCTGCTAGATCTTAATTATCCTGTAACCCAAAGAAAATTGATTTTGTTTTTATAAGACGATTTATGCGACAACCTGTACATACATACATATGTTTGTTCAAGCAAAAGTTTATGCATACCTTATACCCTGTTTATGGATGAACTTTTCATTGTAACTGCGAATGTCCTTTTCGAAGTGGCTTAAGGGCACATGCTCAATCTATGAAAACTGCGATGTCTGACTTCTTACGGTGACTTCTTACGACAACCAGTGATTTTCTGGCCAGCTCTGACTTCTCTTCTCACAACGATTTTGTTGTAAACCCTTACTGCTCCTTCGAGGGAATTCTTTGCTGGTAAACATTGGGAGAAAGTCCGCCAATTACAATTCAATTTGATGTTCAATCACTTGTTGTCACCGGTCGTGATTTTTTCGCTCACCTCTTAAGCCGGTAAATGTCTTGGAATTTCAATAGATTTCAAGAAAATTTGATTTCTGTCAATTTGTGGACTTACATTGGTATTCTGAGAACAATGGAGAAGATATTCAAATGGAACTCCATTCTAATGGCAAGAGCATTCTCGCCCACCCCATTGTCTCCCAGATTCCGGCCTAATTGAAGATTAAAATTGAAAACCTTCAAAGCACTCACACACTCATCAGTGAGTGGAGGAGGGAACACTCCGCCCACACAGTGAAACCTCGATTAAACAATCAGTCCTTCGCTGGGATAGGTTTCCGTACAGTTTTGAGGGCTCTTCAATCAATCATTTTCATATTCATTTTCCATTTGAAAATTCTATTTTTTGACATGTTACATCCTCCAAAATAAAAAAAAAAAAAAGTGAGAATCCTTGAAAGTTGTCTGCATGCAGAGCCTGTCAAGCAGAACCTTTGTTCAATAAGCGAATAAAATCCCCTTTAAAGCCCGGTGCAACGAGGAGGAGGAACCGCAGAGGCCCTAGATTGGAACTCATCCAAAACAGCAAACTCACACGTTCCATGAGATTCTTTTTCAATCCCAGCAAAATGAAGGATCTCCATTCGAATTAGTTCATGGTCGTGGGCAGACCAGTTCACACTGAGTTCGCATGAAAATTTTACCACCCCCCACCACCTCACTCACAGCCGGCATCGGAACCTTTCTTCTGACCGACGCCGGCCATTATTAATGGTCAGGGTCACGACGTCAAGGGCAGATAGGATTTTTAATCTTTCTCCGATAACGATCCCAAGAAACATCTCATTTATTTTATGCAGCACATAATACCGTTCGGTTGGGTTGCGCAACATTAATTATTTTTACAAGGATCCGACGACCGCGACACAGGCGCTGCCGTTGCCAGAGTTCAAGTGGACTCAGCAACAAATCATGGCACATCATGGCCACTTTATTGTTGCCGAAGCGGTGAAGTTCATTTTTGGATTCATTTTGTTTTTTTCATTCCACTTTTGCGGTCTTTTCTTGATTGCATCGGAGAGTGATGGGATGCTTAAGGTAAACAGGAATCGGTCGGGAAGAATGTAATTAAAGTAATTGCGTGTGGTGGTGGAAATTGATGGATGATTGGGGGGAATGTGTGGGCGGGTTGTAGCCGGAAGTTATTCTGTTCGTCAATAATAAGGCCAATAAGGAAACTGCATCAGAAGTGAAATGTTGATTTTATTGCAATATGCTTCGAATTTTCTTCGCACTCACTGTGAAGTTGTGTTTATGTTTCAATCTGTAGGTTTGTGCGGTGAAGTGCAACCACAACTGCTGTGGAGAGTCAATCTGATTGAAGATCACTTTGGAGAATTGAAATTTATTTTAAATTATGTTTTTAATTCTAACAACAAAAGCAAATTTTTGAACGATGCTAAAATATGATTTTTCTTCTATTTTTAGGTAAGTCTGGGAATGGTAAATCTTTGGAAATATCAAGTGGACCGATTATACAAGAAGCTGCAACAGGTTGATATATTGGTAGTTGTAGAAAAAAATGTGACCTTGGCGATGAAAATATGGCGCTTACTTAAATTTGGTTCATTTGGTAGACAGATGGTCCTGTCCATTTGTACAAAATTCCGACAGGAGGTGAACTCATATAGTGTCTGTTTTTGTAACAATAGGACCGTCACCCAATGTTAACTTCACGCTGTTTCGCTAGAATTTGAATATAATTACAGTGTCTTACGAAAGTATAATCGCATTCTGAAAACTGCTCTGTACTGGAGGTGTTCCAATCAATTGCTTCGCTGTTTTCTTACTTTTTCTTTAATTGACAGTCCCAGCCAAGAAATAGAACAAAACAAAAAGTCTCCCCTTCGCTAAGTACATTTTTTCCAAACTTTTATACAAATATGTATGTCTCCCAGAGCTAAATAGGCAATCTCTCTTCCCCACTTCTCTGTCAAGCAAAAAACACTTTTTGACTTTTTTTAAATATTGAATCCTCTAAAGATTCCCGTGACTTCACAATTGCTCTTCCAAGTTCGACGACGCTCGCATATTTTCAAATGTGGGGAGAAAGAGTCGCCAAGTCATAATGTCTCCAATAGTTGAATGTGCCGGCCACTCCATAAAACTGGTTCATACCCTGATGACTAACGTGAATTATTTTTTTATTGGTGGTGGGATACATTGCACTGAAGCACTCAGACTGTAGTTTCCTGGTTTTCCGAAGAAAGACCAACAGGCGCTTCTGTGCTGAAAGGCCTAAGTTTTCAGCTCCCACCACATCAGCGCCAAACAGCTGCCACCTGATACGAGCAATGGCGGGACATTGGCAGAATAAGTGCTCTGAAGTGTCTTCACCTTTTCCACAGGCATCGCATCGCAGGGAGTCTAAGTCCAAGTAGACTTAGGTGCTTAGCGAAGGTGAAGTATCCCGTTCGTACGCCGAAAAGTTTTCTGCACTCTTTTCTGTCTATAGATAGCAGAAAAGCGGCGGATTTCTTGCTGATGTTCGGCAGCATGCACTCGTTCAGCCTGCATCCTGGAGAGTCATGTTATCTCTGGTTGAGCTGTTGGGGGACGCAACTGTCGATGGAAGCCCTAACCAAGGAAGCGGGTAGTCCCAAGGTGGGTTCGGGCCCTACGAATGCGTCTTTAGAACCTTGCCTAGCTAGTTTATCAGCAATCTCGTTTCTCGTGATCCCATGATGTCCCGGGACCCAGACAAGTCTTACCGAATTCAGTTTGCCGACCAAATTTAGGGAGGACGAACGTGAATTGAAAGACCTCTTTATGCCTTTTATACCGCCTCAGCTAAGAAACCAGGTTCTTGTTCAATTTGTCGGTGTAGGCTACTCACTTTGATGGAGGTGAAGACACAAAAAAGTATAACGTAAAAGTGAGCTTAAAGTTTTGGATGTGGTTTAACAGAACAATTCATGGCATTTACTTTTTGCCACTGATGTCAGGTAAATGTTGACCACGACTTGGTCTGAGCTGCTCCATTCGAAAGTATGGATCTTGCTTATAATACGAGTCATGTTGGATCATAGCATCAATTGTAGCTTACTTATGTCTGAAGATATGAATTTGTACATCCTCAAAGCAAATAGTCCAAAAGTGTTTTTTCGCTCAATCTAGGCGGAACAATTTTTCTAGCAAAATGTGAAATTAAGTGTCTACCAAAATAAATTTTCAACAAGTCAATGTTTTCATACTCTGTATGGCTCACCTTACCTTCGGCGCAATTGCCCTAAAGTCTTCCAGATTTTACTGCTGGGATGTCATAAACGGTTGTGGGATACTATTTAATATGAACTGCTAATAACCTGTGCAAGAACAACGCTACGTCAGACTATATCTACGCCCCATCTCACTATATAGAGTCTTGCGCGATATTTCACACAAGTCTCGAAAGGACATTCATACATTTATTATTTTCATCGCCTTCTCATAAGCATACGCGAGTTGATGCTTAAGCGGAGCATCCATCACTAGTCTAGGTTTGATGGTTCTTTTGAATATAGATCGACAAAATGATCATGTCTGTCACAAAGTTAGGAAAGGTTTTGAACTTTTTTTTTTCATATAATTGGCGCCCGCTAAAGGAACCGTGTAGTACCCTAAAGTGACCGGAGTTAAGTCACAACACGGGCCGAAGGTATAGAGGAAGAGAAGGAGCTTGATTTAAGGTAAGGTTAGGTAAGGCCTGGAGACTGATTTTCTCATGATCATCGTAATGTGAAAATGCTGTCCATTTGCGAAAAATTACCCGAGTTTCAACAAATAAACCATCGGTTCAAAATCAAGTCCAACCAAAGTCACACGACAAACGAAATTCTAAAAGCGTACATCTTAACGATGTCTTCAAAAACTCAAATTTCTAACATAGGGGCCCCCCTTACAGCATACCACCCTTATTGTGCAACATTCTTATTCTTGTCATAATGAACTCAATTGACAGTTTGGCAGTCCTATTAATAACTGAGAAAAAGTACACACCTTGGCCATGCATCCTCCTGGCCAACATACTCTCCACATGCGCATTTCATGCCAGAATCACGGCAGCCAACTTGACTGTTTCTGAAAAGCAATTAACTGCCAAGTCATTCACATTGGTTTAATTAGTTTAATGGCCTAGAAGCATGCGTCATCAGTCCATCTGCAGCCGTCTCTTCGGCTCTGCGGCTCTATTAACACGTTCAAATGTCATAAATGTCAAGAAAGCCTTCGCATCCATTAGTATTTCATCGCGGTCACTCATGGATACGTCTTCTACGTTCCACTAACCTTCAAATTCGCAAATGCGCATCACTCCCTCTCTCGTGAGCGTGTTGTTTGTTTATGCACTCTAAACAATTGTGTTTACAAAAAGCGTGTTTATTTCGAGAACAAATATCTCAAAAATAGCAAATGCGAGGAGAAAACACTTACTCACTGCCGGTGAAGTTTGGCGCACTCTCCTCCGACATCCCTCAGTGCGGTATTCACCCGAATCTGTCACTGTAATTTTTACACCATCGTTTGCATTTCATTGCACATACCTTGCACCAGCTGGCATCCTTGCAGCGAAAAAAACACAGTGAAAGAATTTCAGAAACTCATCGCAGCGGTTGACGTGTCATGCACCACAGGCGCATTCGTTAGCATCTCCTGTCGTGTAGAGAGCACCACTTGTGAAGATGGGTCGACGTGACTAATTAAGTTATTCATCGGGCAGATATTCGCCCAATAAAATCAACAAGTGCACAGACTGCGCAGACGAAACTCTCCAACCCCTGCGCGATGATATGGCGCACAAATTTTGCGCTGCCTTCTCCACGCTTCTCTTGGCAATGAATTCGGGAATTTCATCGTTTACGATGCCAATAATTTTTCAAATGAATTATGTGCGATTCTCGTCACCGGTGCGCGGCATGGAGGAAGGGGTTGTCGAAATTTGTATCGCATCGGTGGCTAATTAAGTGAATTCATTAAGAACAGGCCAAGTATCGCGGTGTCTCAAAGGAAAGTGCTCTATTTATAGAGCTCGTTCTTTTAATGGGAAATTTATTGATATCCCCGTTGTTGTTGAACTGTATCCTATTTATGTACTCGATGCTTGTCCTGTCTATCTTTCTCGTTCCGAGAATCCATTAATACTTGACGGGGAGTCCTACTTCGGAACATTCCCTGGAGGTGGATATCAGACTCATACTCATCATTTCTTTTGCGTAACGAAATTTGTGTTTGTTTCGGGTTTCCATTTCTGCTGACTATTGGCGCAAGAAGAATTCCCCGGCCTTGGAGGGAGTATCTTCGTGTTTGCCGACGGCATTCATTGGAAATCAAATGTTGGTGGTTAGAGGACACATTTCAGTGACTGTTGTGGCGTTTAATCGTCTCCTTCACCTGGGTTGGAAATTCCTGTTAAAATATCGGAAAGGAATTTTTAAGCTTGAAGGATAGCAAAATGTACAAGGGGGCTCGGCACTTTTGATACTCTTGATCCCTCTTCTCCCTTGGTCGCCACTCTGGAGACGACGTATGACACACCGTGCGAAGATTTTTGTCAAGTCTTGATCTGAGCTGCTGTCGGAATGAGGACATTCAACGGCGAACTCTATGGACTTCACAACGGCATACCCCTAAGTTCAGTACGTACGGATCAGCGTTTTAGAGAGCTGGACCATGTACCACGTTCTTTTGTAGAAAAACGAATATTTTGGTCGAATACATGATCCGTATCCTTTCGTCCGTCTCGTTTCGTCCGCTTCGTTTCGCCCATCTCCTTTCAGCGCGGTTTATGATGATGACCCAACGACGGTCGAACTTTTTTAACCCGTGTAAAAAAAAACGTTTTCTTGAGGTCTGGGAAGTAGGCCTGCGTGACACCGGTAGCTCCCTCATTCGACGTAAACTTCTGCCAAGCGAGTGATTTTTCAAGTTTGAAAAGAAAAAGACGCCGCACTGGGTCGGATCTAAATTGGGCACCAGTTCGTAACTTACATTGGCCGGAGTGTATAGGCTAATGTGTTGTTATGGTGGAAGAAGACTTTTATTTTTTTCTGCCAAATCGAACCGCTCTAATTTGTAAATTCTTCGGGCCGGAACAGTAGTGTCCATATGGTCTACATAATTTCTTTGTCTTCAGGAGGAATCCCAGCAAGCGCTTCTGTGCTGAAGAGCCTATGTTATCAGCTGCCACATGATCCGAGCAAAGACGGGACATTGACAGAGGAAGTGCTCTGCAGTGGCTTCATCTTCTCTACAGGCGTCGTAGAGGGTTTCATAACTAACCCAAACTTAGCGAAGGTGAACACAACAAGTTATCTGCAGTCTTCCCTATCTACAGATAACAAAAATGCCGCGGATTTCTTGCTGACGGTTGGTTAGCCTGCATCGTGAAGAGTCATGCCACTCTGGTTGTGCTGTCGAATGACCCAACCGTCGACGGAAATATTAACCAACGACGCAGGCAATCCAAAGGTGGGTTCGGGCCCCTATGGATGCCTCTTTTGATCCATGGCAAGCTCATCGGCAATCTCGTTTCCCAAACAAGTCTTTGCGAATTTAGTCTGCCGCCTAAATTAAGGGAATACTTCCATTCCTGTATGGTTAGAGGGTTAAGTAAGGCCTTAAGCGCAGTTTAGCTATCGCTACGGACTCAGATACTTCGACCTTTTCAACTGTACTTAGGTACGCAAAGTTTTCCGTTCGGAAGACCGCCACGCAATGAAGAGGTGTGAAGACCATTTTCTTTGTTTTTCTTACTCTATAGTCTTGGAGCCGTCCATGAAAATTCGAGTACATTCCATTCCAGGCTCACTTTGTCGCCAGAGTTAGTTCTAGAAAATCGACTTTGTATAAGCGACGAATCTGGATTAGTGGTGTCGTCACACCAGACAGCGTATCCGTGAGACTTGTGTCATAGGAGTTTCGTTGTGCGAGGTCATCGAAGCTCCAGTGCGAGATAAGCAAGGATCACTTTTTTTAAGTCGGTGGACGCCCTTGATTAGGCATCCCATGGTGTGGATATCAAGAGAAGAAAGATTTAGCAATGCATCAACAGTAGTGGTAGAGAAACCCCTGTGCAACTAAGACATAGCTTTTTGGATCTATGCCAGAAGGTTTATTCCACCAAACAACTCAAGCTGATAGGAGAGGAGAGGTTCACGCGATTGTCCTGTAAATTCAAATAGATCTTCTTGGTGATAGGCCCTAGGTTTTGCCAAAAACTCGCTTAAACTGTCAACGCCTTTGAATTTTTCGTTTGAATGTTTTTTCCCAAAGACGTTTTTTATGCAAGATAACTCCTAGGGATTAAGCTTCAGCGGAAAAGCGAATGATGCCACCTTTAGGTAGTAGTTGAGTTAGACCAGCCAGTCAGTCATTCTCCTTGTGAAGAGAAGAACCTCGGCTTTAAGACGATTGAGCGAAAGCCCATTCCTGGTAGACTAGTCATTGATCACGTCTAGAGTCGCCTGTGACAGTCGCTAGACATGATCCGGTGAAATGTGCGGCTTTTCCGTTTGTGGTATAGGCATGCGCCAACAGCGATTTATCTTGTTCCATACCTCTTTATTTCCTTTCCTTTCCTTAGCGGCCCATCCATGCCCATACTTGGGTAAAAGGCCTTTTTCACCTTTTTCCTCCCGCACTCTCTCTCTCTCTCTGTCTCCTTCCTCCCTTAGGAAGATTGAAGACATGATTTATTTTCTGTGCAAATGGTTGGTATGGCAACTACAAGCATGAAGCCATCCTCCTCCTTAACACCAAAGCTGTTAGTATGACTTAACTCCCGGAAACAATTTTTCTGATAATTCAGCATAATAGAGCTCTGCGACTTTTGTATCTTCTTCCTGGTAGTCGATGTAGATCACAACCTGTGAATCTCATGAAATCGAGGGTATATCCCTTAAGCCTTCTTCAAAAAGCGTTCGCCGGGTGAAGTCCACTTTTTCGACCTGTTCAAGGTCTCTTAGTGTGTACCAGAGGGTCCATGTTTTGTTCACCACTTACAAATTCTCTCAGATCGTGCTTATTCTGCGTCGATTACTGCTCCCAAGTGTCACCCGTCACCCGGTTCAGTTTACTGTTCGGAGTGATGGAACGTTGAACTAATAGCGCAGATAGCTTCCTCTTGCTCAATATTTTATGGAGGCTCACGATGCCTACTTTTTCACCTCCAATTGGCGGTCTGCCAGTATATCTTATTGGATTGTGGTGTTTTGTGTCCTGGTTGCCATTTTCTGAACACCTTGTCATGGCTCATGAAAAACCGACATGCGTCCGCGGTGCAACCAAACCAAAACTGGACGATCGATATTCTTCCTTCCTCAAATCCAAAGACACTCCCCCTACCACACGTGGTCAAAGCAAAACTACAAGTTTGACACTAAGAGGATTTCCTCGAGCTGTCACTTATCGTGACAAAGGTCGAAGAAAACCAGCAAACGTAAGGAGCTTAAGTTTGTTTTTACTTTACCTTCAGTTGCATCACAGTTTGTTTTTGTTTTCTTGTCATCACTTTCCTCCGTTCAGATGCAAAGTTAGACGTCTGCAACTTTCAACCCTTTCCGCTCCCGTGCCATTGTGAAATCACTAGAGTCTGGTCGCACTTTGGGTGTGATTCTGCCATTCCCTCGCCTCAATTAAATGGGCGAAAGAAAGTCCTTTGTGAAGGGGAAAACCTGAATCCAGTCACGGGTTTTCAACCGAGAAAAATTGCAATAAAGAAAAACGTAAGAAAATGACGTCAGGAAGTCGTCGAGCAGCAGCAGGTAATTGGGGAAAGCGATTGTCCCCCGTTATAATTCAATTTGAATATTCTATAGGGAGGAAAATTAATTTTTGAATACAGAAACATCCCCGCAGGATGTCGTTGCCGTCGTCACGATGGCGGTGATGTAATTCTGCTGGTGTTTGGTACCGAAACACAGTTGGCATTACACGACTGGGAACCAACATCAGGTATCTGAATACAAGCACACAACCATAGATATGAGTGGAAATTCATTCTGTACATCATGCGCCAGTGGCTGCTGATGGGCGACAGGAGCAAGAGCCACTGAATGAGGATACATGAATAATAAATCGGTCTTGAAGTGCAATTATGTTCAAGAACACACGATGCACGTAACATTTTCTGGGTCCTTGAGTGTGTAAGACTAAGATTGGCTGCAACATACGGGAAGAGTTTTCATTGAAGACATCAATTGATGTTCGGCTTAGGAGAATTTTTAATAATTTCAAAACTGAAAATCTGTAAGTCATCAAAATTAAGCAACTTATGATTGGTTCGATTTTTTTAATCATTTTCCCATCCTTCTGCTGGGAAGATTTGACAGTGGGTGGTGCTGAGTTTTTGTTTGTAGCGCTAAAGTGCTACACTTTGATCTTTTTGTCAGAAGTAATTATTTTTTTCATTCTCTGACACAGTTCCCTATCTTCTGCAATTATGAATCGATTTCCATATAATTTCATTTGGATTCGAAAACATTTAGGGGTGCCTTCGAAATGCATGAAGGGAGGTCAAAACAATAAATTTCGCTGTGCTCCCACATATGACGTTGAAGATCAGAACGATTCGGCCTTTTTTATTTGAATTACTGCTTCGGAGACATTGAGCTCCAAAGTTGTAAAATTTCGGCTTTTCGGAACATTACAACGAAAGTCTATCAAAGGAAACTGTTGATGTTGGTTTCGTTTTTTTGGGCTCAGCATTTCTGATATAAAATGTTGTTCAAAAAAGAAACGTAACCATTTACGTGTGAGTGTACTTTGCACGTCCCCACCTTATTTATATCCTAGTTTATTTTGTAGGGAAAGCATTCTGAGCCGACAAGTCATCAGCGCTTTAAGTTAATTCTGAGTTCAAGGATAGTCCTAGTGTTCGCAGAAATGACTGAAATTTCGGCCCAGAAACTCGAAAAAACATCGTCAATGAATTTAAGATTTAGACAGTAAGAGACTGTTTGAGCTCCAGCATAGTTCCAGCATAGCTCCAGTCGGTGTCGAAAACTTCAGGGATTTCGGCTCAGAAACTGAAAAATCTCATCGTCGCAAATGGCTTGAATGTATTTAAGATTTACACAGAAAACGGCTTTTTTCGACTATATGCGCTTCATTCCGAGTTCCAGGATAGCCCCAATGACTGACGGATTCATCTTGGTGAGTGGCTTAGGACAGACAGGAATACGCAAATCAAAATCATTTCCACATTAAAAACTCATCCGATATCTGAATACGCTCCTCCACCATATACCACCACAGCTCTGATTTCGTGTAAATTTATGCACCAAACTATGCAACGATTACTGCACATTTTCGCGCAGAAACGCGCTTCAGACTCAACCTACGTCTCTTCCAGTGAAATCACTTCACGCAGATGAAATGAAATTACCCACAAAAGTGCCTGAATCACCACCAAACAATTTCCAGCACATACCCAACCACCATCTGGCGTTACGTAACCACAATCATAATCCACAATCTCATCAACACAACGTTTTGTACGATTTCCCCGCAAACAAAAAAAGGATAAGCGGATTATCTGGAAAACCTTTTTTGAATTTGCATGATTCTACGAGTCCAGGAATTGTGGAGGAGTTCACTTTAAGCAATTAAAACACACACACACACTCCCCCCCCCCCTTCACGGTAGAACGCGCGCAGCAGCGTGGATTTTTGAAGTTAAACTTCCAAAATGAACGTCACACCCTCAGTTAGTTGCTCATTTATTTAAATTTTATTCCGACAGCTTCGGGAGGGGCGCTGAGCAGTCTCTTCAATATTTGATTACAACTGCAAGCGGATGCTCGAGGAGCGCTACACCGACATGTGGGACCACATGCGACGCCGTGTGCGAGTGTGGGCGGCTTGATAGCCGACAGTGATGGCACTGCCACTCAAATATGTAATCCTTAGCGCCATAAAACACAATATACACGGTCTCCTGACCCGAGAGCCAAGCAAAGCAATCGCCCGACTGATGAGCGTAACGGGGATAATGGCGACAATGACGATGAAAAGCATGACAGAGGCGCACCAATGCCAACAATGACGACGTTGGCGATGATGATGATGACTATGCCGTCGATGGAGATGGCAGGCATGAGGACGAGAACCGGGACAACTTGATGATGACTAGCGTAAAAGGTTCGTTGTTATCAAGCCTCTGGCCTTGCCCTCATCTTAAATCACGACACTCTTCTGCCCCCCTCTCGACTGTGGAGTGGAACGACCATGTTCCCCGGGTGGAATTATGGCACTTCTCTATTTGTACACATTTTCGACATTCTCTACATGATGGAAGGACCAAAATGTAACCCTCATCGGACTGGGCTGAGGGAAGTGTGCAAAAGGTGATCCACCATCCGCCGGTGACGGCGGGAGAGAGGATGAATGAAATTTTTCGTTATCAAGCGAGGGTTTAGTGTCAGAGCAAGTTAAAGTTCCACACTCCTCACTGCAGCTGGTGGCAATTTTCCCTTTTTTCGGGGGCGTGTTTGTTTTATTTCACACACGCCGACTTGGGCGGGGCAGAGGGTCCCCTTTTACGAGTTTTGACAGCAAGAGAATTTGTCCGCACCGCAGTTGTTCCCAGTGAAGAGCCCTCCGGCGACCGGCGTTTTATTGAGAGACTTTAGTGATACATTTAATTTTGTGTTTTTGTTTTTATCTCCAACCCCCTGAACCGAAAGATTGCGGTTGCCGCTGCGAAGGAGCGACGCAGGTCGATTTAATCCTCAGCATGCCGGCGACCTCGAATGAGCTCCACTTGAAGTGGGTGTGGACTGAATCTGGGCCTTTCACTGATTTGGAAGGGGTGAGCACTTGCAGCAACATTGGATGAAGATATTATTTTCTGGGAATTGAATTTTTCCTTTTTTTCACAGACGATGTCATTTGTCTGATTGAATTTGGAAGAACCCTGTCTATGGTCGGTGGACAGGTTCCTGAACATTTTTCTGTCAGTTTTTTGTTAAATTGTGAAGCCAGGCCGAATTTTGACAGTTTATAGACAATGGCGCCATTTTGGGAGAACGAACCTACCGCGCATTACATCGTCGTAAACGAAGACGTTAAAGTTCAGCCGAATCAGACTTGTACCATTGTGCAAAGAGGACCGTCTTTGAAATTTTAAAAAGGAAAGAAGAAGCTTGATACTCGATGGGGACCCTCAAAAATTAGTTTGATGACTTTCAGTGTGACGCTCGTCCGTTTTTCCCGCCTAGGTGCACAGAAAATAGCAATCTAGTGACAAAAATTCACAATCCAATAGAAAATCTTGTTAGTCCGTCAAATGAGGGTGCATACGGTAGCTGAAACAGAAGGCATATGAAAAGCCCAAGTGGGCCATGAAATATTGTCTGTGCGACTAGTGCCACGTCCGCTCGTCCGGGAAAACAAGCCTTACGCTGTGACCACTCCAGACCAGTGTCTAGCGCTGTTTAAGTGCAATCTGTGTTGTTTTGATACCGTCGACAGAACGTGGATGCACTGAGACACACCAAAGATCAAGGAATAGTCGGACTTGTCGACTATCCTGCCAACTGATGGCCTTCTCCAGTTGGAACCTACCACAAAGGTTCACGGTCTCGTATTGACTGACTGACAGTTGAAGGCGCACACGGCGAGATGACAGTAGACACCTTGAAATATTTGGTATAAGGAAGTTGTCTGTGCGATTGGTGCCCCGTTTGCTTAAGATCAAACCGAAGGAGTTTCAACAGCGTGGTAAGTTTATCGGGCGAACGTGGCCCAAAGAAGGTGAACTGGCCACCAACAATTTACCACCCACAACGGGTACCACAAAGGTCCACTATCATGTGTTGATTAAGGATTCTCGAGACGACTGAAATAGTCGGCATCTCGAAATATTTGCCATGGGGAATCCGTCAAAGCGAGGTCACGTTTGCTCAATCCGGCCAACAAGCACTACCATGTTCACACTTCAGATCAGTGTTTCATGTTGCTTAAGATCAATCCAGCAGTAGCGTGACGTGACCGTCAGCATAAAATTGATTCACACACCAAAGACCAAGAAACGGTCAAAGCGGTGGTGTGCCGTCATCTCCCTTTCAAACTTGAGAATGCCACTCATCGCTGGGGGCGGAGTCAAATGAGAAGGAAATCACTGCCATGGAGGCCTACTTTGCAGACCTCCAGAAAACGTAATTTTCAGACGGTATCAAGAAGTTGGAGCACCGCTGGGTCATCAAAGAGTTTATTTTGAGACAAGAATCACCACTTTTCTAAAATTTTCAATTTCCCTTCTGTACTTGTCGGACCGCCCTGGTATATTTTGCAAACCACATTATTCCCAAAATTTTATCACTTACGCACGCTTCTTCATGTAACACGAATCTACTCTTGTCTCAATGCCAAAACCTGTTCACCAACGAAACCGAAAAAAAGTCCAAAATCGGGCGGCAAATTGAATTTCACTTACAATTCGCTCAGCCATGTAGTACACATTTTTGTCGCAGCGTCAATTGCGAAGACTACGCAGTGGGCACTGCAGCGAAGTGTCACCTTTAAATAGATCCATCTGAAAGTGATTAATTCCTCAACGTCGTTAATTGGGTTATTGCAGCGCGACTCTGAGTGTTGTTGTGCTGCGTGCTGTGGGCTAATGCGACGTGAACTCAGGGTGAACAATTGCGTCGCGTATCGATTGCGTGAGTGGAGCACTCACTTTGGCGGAATTTTATTTCGAGAATGTTCTTTTTCGCGTCCGAAATTGAATTCAGGACGAGCGGATGAACTGCTTTTTGTGCGCACCACAGTCAGGTGATGGGCAATGAGTGCCGTCCCACCGACTGCCAGCACGGAGCAGATTATCGCGTGAAGCATTTCAGGAATTTTTATTGTGTTTATACAGATATGAAGGAGATCATTGTAATTGTGTACAATTTGTTTGAGGAAGTCCACACCAGATGGTCTGTGCGATGCAATAAATTCACAAGGGGATTAGGGTAGTGGCACGCTCGCTTAGGGGTTTGATGGGAATGTGAAGGACAGAGCCGCAATTGGTCGTGAAGTATGGTAATTTGTAAAACTTAGAGGGGATTTTTTTCCTGAATTATGAGCTATCATTCCAAATCTTTAATTATTCCTCAAGTAAAGGCAAACACTTATTAGCATCGCTTGGGATTTAAAGCGATGTGGCAGTGAGTGTATCTGCTGGCCATTGGGCAACTTATGACCGAGTGACCCGTCATAGGTTAAGTTAAACGGTTTTTGTGGAATGGAACAGTAATTTTTGACATTTTTTTTCAGTCGCGGCCCACTTTAGGACGATTCAAAAGTGTTGTTGCTTTTTTCATTTTCCGTGGACTGCATGTTCCACACGTTGCTCTGCCATCGACTTTACATTAAGGAAGCTTTGTCGAGGCCCAACCAAGGGTTTTTTTGAGCTTGCCACAAACTGGCACCTTTTTACATACACTGGCCCGGCTTTAGGCCTCCGCATACATATTTTTTGGTTTCACATAGGTTTTCAGATGCCCTAGAACACATTTAGTCGCTTCTTTCCGACATCGAAAATTTAAGGTATTAAGACAAATTCTTAAGGCCGGCGATTGGACTTTCGGGCCGTTCCCCAACGCCACAAACTGACACATTCTCACAGCCACTGTCGCACTAAAGATGTTTTTTTCGAAAATTGTGGATGTGATGACTTTCGTACCGCAAGACCAGCCATGGAAATGTAGCCCTTGAAAAAGCAGCTGCTTAATTTTAAGTTCCACGTGTAATGCGATCTTATTATATCAATCAAAAAATTGGGGCTAAAGACAAACTCGAGTTGAAGAAGTTCGACTTAAAAGAGTTCGATTGCGTTCGGCAAGTTTAAATACAAAACACCTACACCGTCTAATGAGATAGAAACTCAGCAACAATTTAAAAAAAAATCTTGAAATTCCCTAAATCCCGAAAATACCATAAGCCAAAAATGACCAAAATCCTCAAATGAGCAAAAACACGAAAACCGCAAAATTACCAAAATCACGAAACGGCCAAAATCCAGAAGTGCCCAAAATCCAATATCCCGAAATTACTAGAATCTTGAAATGACCAAAATCTCGAAATTGCCTGAATCCGGAAATAAACAAAACCGCGAACATTCTGAAATGGAAAAAAATCCGAAATGACCAGGCTCCTGGAATAACTAAAATTCCGAAGTTTTCAAAATCCCACAATGACCTAAACCATGAAGTAATCAAAATCCCGAAATAAGCAAGATTCCGAAGTGACCAAAATCCTGAAATGTTCAAAATGACCGACATCCCAAAATGCCCAAAGACGAAAATCCCGAATCTGAAGAAAAGTGACTTATATCCTGGAATGACGGTAATCCCTATATGACCAAAATCCCCAAATTTCCTAGATGCCAAAATCACCAAAATCCCTAAAATCTCAAAATGACCAAAAACTTGAAAAAACATGAAGTGACCCAAATCTCAAAACTATCTAAGTTCCGAAAAGAAAAAAACCCGATATGTCAAAAATTCTGTGGTGACCAAAATACCGCAATGGCCAAAATTCTGAAATGATGAAATTTCCGAACTGAAGAAAATATAGAAATAACCAAAATCATAGATGGCAAAATTACCAAAATCCCTAAATAGTCAAAATCTCGAAATGGCCAAAAACCCGAAATGTCTAAAATCCCGCTGGTTGTAGAAGTTTTCTAATTCCTAATTTTGGAGACTGTGTCCTGTTCACCATTCGGGATTATGGTTATTTTGAAATTATACTCGTTTCAGAATTTTATTTTTCCCAACCCGAAATTTTGAGATTTGTAATTTTCGGGATTTTCGATTCTCAAGTTTTTCTGGGCTCTGGAGTTTTGAGTTCTCGGGTATTTGAATGTTTGAGAAGTTTGCTCCAACAAATCCTAGACATCTATCATTGATTGTATGAAGTCCGTTTCGAAGATGTTTTTCTTTTTTCCAAATGTTTCACAATCTTCATAATTAACCACCTGGCTACGAAATAACATCAAAAAAGTGAAACTCAGCGATATGCTTTTATGCACCGGAAGTTTGGCCACAAACTGGAGGACACACCGCATTGCACATTTGCCACGGATCTAGCTTGAGACAATAGAGACATAAAACGCTTGAAGGCGTTGCATGACCTAATGGTTATTTGGGACAAACCTCTTTTTCTTTTCTTTGCACCAAAATAAGTCGTAGGGAAGAAAGTCCTCTGAGGGTCTTGACTTCCACTCAATGGGAACGAAGTCCATTTCAGCAAAAAGTTTCCAAATTACATGAACGTGGGGATTCAAATCCACTTTCTTGTGGGAACTTTATTAAATTAAATAAATTTTATGTCGCTACAAGGAACATGCGTTGTCTTGTCTTCTCATGAGTAGAGGGACCTACTGTTTATTGCCGACTCCGAACTGCGTAAT
Organism: Eristalinus sepulchralis; assembly: GCA_944738645.1. Lineage (NCBI taxonomy): Eukaryota > Metazoa > Arthropoda > Insecta > Diptera > Syrphidae > Eristalinus > Eristalinus sepulchralis. The sequence continues at coordinate 28,032,367 of OX122885.1, read as the reverse complement.
TTGAGAGGCTTTTCATACGCAGTAAGGGCTCTTGGAGTGTCGCCACGAACTTGCATGAAGTGGTGCTGTGCAATGTTCGAGATGTTTAGTCCAGGAATCGAGACTGAGGTTTTTCGATGTGTGAGTTGACGTACTTACCCACTGCGCCACCGCGGAACACCCCTTGGAATAGAAAAAGAGAACTTCCCAAAACAAGATTTTGATGAAGGGCAGATTTAACGGCCATATTGCTTTTTAAATTTGAGGCCACTAGAAAAATAATTCCTGGACATTTTGCCACCCCAGCTTCCTCTCTGGACTGAAAATATTTGAAGTACGTTCGAGCTTGGGATTACCGTTTTCGAAACTTGAATGCAAGACTTCGTTGGATACCCAACATTGCACTTACTTCGAATCCAATCTATGGTCATTTAAACGGATTGCATGGGGGGATGAAGCTCAACTCCCGTCCTTAACGGCTCCAAGCTGATGAAGCTCAACTACCCCCTTAACGGCTCCAAACAGTTTGTACACAGATTGGGGATTCAAACACTCGCAGTATAGGGATCCCATGCTTGGCGGCTCTGTTTTGGAATATTCTCTGTGCGAATTTTAATTTTGAAACTCGTGCAGATTTGTTTGATTATACGACATGTGCTGTCTTTTTAAATGTTTTCAAGCACAAAATTAAGATTAAACAGACATTTCCGCATTTTTACACAGTTTTCGAACTCAAACACTCAACTCAATTGAAAACCATGTACTACAGAATTGCAAAACAGCACTTTTCATTGTTTCAAATCCGTAAAAAAAATGTGTAAAGAACAAACGATTCACTTCACCAAAAAACGCGCATGCATTTTTAACAACACTGTTTCCGAGTTCAATTTGTTTCTTGCAAACAAGGCGATTGTTTTGAAATAAAAATTTGTATATGCATACAGCCATCAACTATGGAGAACATTCATAACCCCAACCCAGGGTCACTGCAGTCTGTAATTTAAAAACTGAATTTTCCGCAGCCGTCGACCACGGTTGTGAACACTGCAGTGACATGAACGCAAACCACTTTATTTGCTGGCATTAAATTTATTTGTGTGCCACCGCAATTGGTCGCAGCGATGCGTGGTCAATTTAATTTCTGAATAAACACCGCGCGAAGGTCCGCTGAATGTGTCACGGCACAGAGTCTACCAACAAAGGTGAGGATGCCCCGGGGGAATTTTGTTGTTGGTTCTTTTAGCAGCTCGCTGGCGGCAGCTTTTGAATCAAACGCAATAATCAATATAGTCAAAATTAGATAAAATAGTAGTCAAAATTCGCCAACGATATTTAATTTGTAAAAAAAATTCTGAACGCTAAATCTTTTTTTTCTCGTTAAGAAGTGTTGGAGTTAGATGGACTGTTTTAAATTTTATGGCGTCGATGATGTTGGTTAAGTTAAGGGGGTTCTCTGATTTTATTGTTGAAGGGATAGAAAAGGAGCTCGACGAATAGTGCTCATCATGATCGCAACAGAAAATTTAGTGTTTCACAAAAAGGAAACGAAGTGCCAGTGGCGCAAGGTGGAGGCCTTAGTGAAGTCGAACAATTTCGTCACAAGCCACTTTAATAGGCCAAAGCTTTGAAAGTAATTGAACCTGTTTGTGCTGATGTTTGTAAGGGCGAATTGTTGACTCGTTGGAGAAACGCTCAATTTGTTAATTAAGACATACGCCCCCAAAACACCTTCTTTCGGGCGCCAAAGTAGTTGAAATTGCAACCTTTACAGCAGTTAGAACAAATAGTTCTTGAAATCCTAAAAATAGTGGCAATAGTATGACGCCGAATTAACCGCGTACGTACAAACCTGCTTGCTTACGTGGAAAAACGTGAAGAAATGTGAATCTTGCATTCTGAGCATCGCGCCAATAATTTCACCAAAATCGTCAGAATTTCAGGTTGACCACAGCAACCTACTCTGAAACTAATTTTAGTTGGGTGTGAATTCAATTTCAGGAAACGGAAAAATCTAGAAAGAAGTTAAAGAAACTTAACTTGCTAATGCCACCTCCATCATAAGTTGGAGGTGTCGTGAAGGGTGATATCGAAAAGCGGTGCTGAGATAGAGAGGGAGTTACAATGGTTTACAAAAACGACAGAAAGTGAAACTTCAACAAGTATTTGGGGAAGGACTTGAGCAAGAGCGTGAACCAGTACTTGGACAAGGAATTGCAGGTGAAGTTGGACAAATGATTGAATTCGGACATTGACAAGAAATTCCATATGAAAATATTGATCGGCAATTTGCACAATGCCTAGGAACACAAATTGAACTCTGCAAAAGTTTCCCAGGTGTTCATGTGGCCACAGATAGCATAAGGACCCACGCAGCCACAGATAGACCCAAAAACAACTAGAACCGATCTGTCTGTGACACACTAGTGGAGCACAAACTTTTTGTCCTGTGTCCCTATTGTTCGCCTGTGTCTAGCTTCTTACGCAACTACTCGTGCTGTGCTACGAGTACGTATTGAGTAGATTGAAGTTTTCTGCCGATTTTGAACGACGAAATTTGAGAAGCATAGACAATTCGTACTCTTTGAGTTATGTCAGCACCTCGAAAGAGCTGGTGTCGTTGAAATCGAACCTCGGACCTTCGGTCTATGAATCAATGTACATTCTCTCCGCTGGTCGACAAAATCCCAAAAAAGACGGTCTCACCAGAAAACTTCATCAAGAAACGACTAAAAATCACAAATAGTCGACAGAGTTGTCACATAGAATTGCTAAAGTCTGAAGTACGACACAATCATCTAGGAACCACTGATCGCAAGACTTTGTCACACTTCTCGGATCTGCACGTTCTTGATTTCTAATAGTACTATACTTTAACACAAAAGTCAGTTCAATTGCCGAGCCGTCAATGAGGCGTTTGCTGACACTGAAGCTAAAATGGCTCTGGTGGTTAATGCAGGCGAAACGAAGTACATGCTGTCGCCAAGGAAGGACACACAACATCGACGTCTCGGGCAGAGCGTCACACTAGGCAGCGGAAACTTCGGGGTAGTCAAGGACTTCGTCTACCTCGGCTTCACGGTAAATAGAGACAACAACACCAGTACCGAAATTAAGCGCAGAATCACTCTTGCCGATCGCTGCTTCTTTGGGCTGAGTTTGCTTCATATAGCACCTTGATCATCCCAGTCCTACTTTATGGCGCGGAAACCTGGACGTTACTAAAAGCGGATGAGGAAGCTCTTAGGCTTTTCGAGAGAAAAGTTTTGCGTCCGATTTTTGGTCCTGTTTGCGTTGATGGCATCTGGAGGAGAAGATTTAACGACGAACTCCATGGGCTGAGCCATTGGGACACTGCAAAAGAGGCTGAGATAGCGCACACAAGTGGAGAAGGACCTCAACCAACTTGGAGTGCGCAACTGGAGGCAGCTAGCGAAAGATCGTGCTCATTGGAGAGACGTGTTGGTTGAGGCCCAGGTCCACCCCGGACTGTAGCGCCACAAGAAGAAGAAGAAGAAATTTAGCACACAAATCACATTCTGAAGGAATATTTGAATTAAAGTTTTTCCCTATACTACGCGATGTATCTGGGATTAAGTCAATAAACATATTTTCATCTCCCGCCAACTGTCTCCAATTCCGCAGTGCAAATCCTCTCCTACCACAGAGTCCACAGTCTCCTCCTGTTTGTGTAAGACCAATCGCATCATTGAAAATGTCAAAAAATGCAAAACAGACATTTCGATGTGGCAACGTATCTATGAAAAAAAAAAACTGCCTAATCCAGGAAAACTGCAGTGAAGGTGTAAAAGCAATTTCTCATTCCCCTCATCCAGACATAACCTCCACTACTCGTTGTGCGGCATTTAGATGTAATTCACCTTTAGAATTGCATGCATGATGGCGCATCCATCAGTTTTCGCTGAATTGAAAATTTCTGTAAGCTGTGCACAGATTACACCGGTGGGGATGTTTCCGTAAAACGATCCACCTGTTGTGAAGTACCAGGAAGAAGCTTAACCCGTTCTGCGGCCGTAGCCTCAGGGGAAAAAGACAAAAATTAAATTTTTCGATATTTCAGAAAAATACACTTTCAACTGCTTCCATGAACGCATAAATAGTAAACGCCTGAAATCGCGGGTTTTAGTAATTTCTGGAATGAACGAAAAAGTTCCGAGTCATTCATTTTGCAAATTCAATTTGGTAGCGCTGGCATTTGACACCTGTCAAGCCCAGGTGCAATTTTAAGTGTCACAGTATTATTTGAATATTTGCCATTTACGACAATGGATTGCGTTATAAGCGAACAAGGCGCTAAAATTATTTAAATTTACTACAAAAGTTGTGATTCAAAAATAGACACTTTTCGTGCATAACGCGACTTATGGTCATGATTGTTGTTCGACTACGGAAGCAAATGGTAAAATTGTGATGAAATTTGGGGAGAGTGGGAGCAATATTGATGTCGTGAGGCCTGTGCATCAGTCTAATACAGAGTCAGTCGAAAATATTGATCCTGTAAAAGCAAATGTTGCTGGTAATCCGAATTTTTCGATTTCCTGGCGTTCGCAGCAATTGAAGGTGTCGTACACCGGACTATGACGCAGTTTTTCATCTCCATCCTTATTATGTTCAACTTATGCAGCAATTGAAGCCTGCTGACCATTCAAAGCGCCGTAGATACGCTTCATGAGTGTTGATACATTAAACATCGATTTTTCGAACAACATTTACTTCAGTGATGTGAGGCACATTTCTTACTCGGTGGGTGTGAAAATAAACGAAATTATCGGATATGATGCTCAGAAAACCTACAAAGGATGAAAGAGGACCTTGTAACCAGCGATATGAGCGCAATTTTGTTGCGTTTAATTTTTTTAGTCTCCTTTATGTCTCTCAGTCTTTCATAGACTTAGACTTGAAGAAATGAGACTTCAATGCCTTTAAGGTTAGTTTCTGTACAAATGATGATTTCCGTGCCGGGAAGGTCTATTTGTTGCACAAAATCTGCACGGCTGTCTTTATGGCAAAGACTTCTGTTTGAAAAACATTGGAATAGGCAGTAACCCAACTTGCAGTATCAATTCTTTGTGTCTCGCTGAAAATCCAGTTTCCGTGCCGTTTTTTGTCTTTGAACTATTAGTGAATAGAGGGGTGTCCATTACGAAATCTGGCTTCTCCCAATCCTGCCTGTTTGGCATAAAGACCCCGAATTTATCGTTGAAGTCTTACTCGCGTTTGTCATAGTTTGTAGGTCATTTGCCAGAGCTTAACGTTAATGGGGCTCGCCGTAGCGTAGTGGATAAGTGCGTCGACCCACACGCAGAAGGTCTAGGTCCGATTCCCGGAGGGGACACCTCGCATCGGCACCACATCTTCCGAGTAGCTGACAAAACTCAAAGAGTATCAATTGTCTATGTAAAGCTTCCCAAATCTCGTCGTTCGGAGTCGGCAAAAAACTGTAGGTCCCTTCTACTCGTGAGAGAACAGTAGCACGCACAACACGAGTAGTTGTTGTAAAAGCTAGGCCCTGGTCCCTTGTGAGCTGTAGTGCCATTTATCCGAGTTGATAACTTTTATGGTGCCTCGCCGACATTAGGTCACTCCTACTGCTGTCCTAAAAGAGGCGACCGATACAACATCGGCTACTACTCGAAGAACACATCCTCACCCTTCGATTATTTCCTACCCACCACTTACCATTTTGCGGTGTTTAAGGCTGTAACGTGTCAGATGTGGGGTCAAGTGTTGTCAATCAACTGGATCCTAGGATGGCTTATTCACGTACACTTCTTCTTTCGAATATTCCCAAAGAAAGAAGTCCAGCGGTTTCAATCCACTGGAACATGGCAGCCACTTAACATCCCCACGACGTGGAATAATGCGGCCATTGAATTTTTCGCGCCAAAGAGTCAGTGGCTGTGTGGCAAGCGACAGAATGTGTTGTAACGAAAGACTCTGCCCGTCACAACACCAATTTGGATCTTTTGGGTAATCCCCTCATATGGACATCAGAATATTTCCTTTGGACACAAGACAATCAGTGCTCATCATGGTCGCTGTGTCGACCCGGCACTCTACTTTCAGTCGTCAAGACGAAGTTTCTTAGTGTGTGCAACTTTTGATCCCAATACCGGAAGTTCGGTCCGTTTTGAAGAGTTTTTTGGCTGTTATCACATCGGGTCGAGCCGGTAAATTTGAATTTGTCCTCTTCCTCCCCGGCCCACAACCTCTAGCTACATTCTTTTAACACAGTTCGTAGAGTTCAAGACTGTGTCTCCCCTTCCACTTGCAAATAAACGTCGATCTTAATTATTTCAAATTCCAAATGCTTGTCAAGACCCCCAGAGTCAACATTTCGGAAATGTTTCGGTTCTCATCTCTCATGGCCAGCTAGCCCAGTGAACTACAAAATCCTGTCGTCAAGTTGAACGACCAAAAAAATATGTAAATCATTCATCAACAACATACGTCTGAAATGGCCTCCTCCAAGAACCTTGTTCACGAAATATTATTGATATCATCGGTGCGTGCGAGTGTATCAGGCTGACATTAGCGAAACATTTCAAAAGTATTTCTTAGTGTATTTGTCTGCTCAGATTAATGACTTAAGCCTACCAGTCAGTGCCAGCGACTCACATTCTCATTCATGAAGCACACAGTCTCAAGTTGATGGCCATTGCCGCTTTAAAATGCCACAAAAACAACAATTAATATGTTGTCCCACTGTTAAGTGTCATAAAGAGCTTGACACGGACAATTAAACGCGACAATGGATGACACCACAGCCAGATATTCGAAACAGATAAAATAAACTCATATCAATGGGGCTACTTGGACACGCTGTAAAAATATCATTCAAATCTTATGTACGTCTTCATGGGGGGGAGGGGGGAGGCTAATTTTTGTCCCCACCTTCCTGACAGTCGCGATGAAAAGTCAACACGAGAAACGAGTGAGAGTGGGGTTTTGTTTTTTTGGTGTGACATGATGTAGCTTCAAGTTGTCACGGGGCATGAAGGATTGCTTAATAAGTTGATTGGCATTATAGTCCACAAGGAGCAAGGGCTTAGCTTTTTTGACACTTCACATCACTGGCAAGCAGGGTAGAGCAACATTTTATTGAAATCTCCAAACGGCGCTTTGAACAAGAGAGAAGATTTTCGTTAACATTTAGTAGACTGGGTGCTGTCGGCTTCCTTGGAGTTGGTAGTTCCCCGAAAAAGCGAGATGAACGTTCAGTCCATGAAACGAACGACCTCCGGCGTGTTGTTCAAAGCGTTTGCCCACTAAGCCACGGTGGTTGATGATACTTGTTTTCAGGAGATCTGTAAAGTTGTGTCGGAATAAGCCGAACGATTAGAAGTAGTTCCTAAAGAGGAACGATTGACTCAGTCGGAACTAGTTCCATTCGTTCTTTTAGGTCCTCAGACAAGGATGGTTCTTTCAAATCATGCATTATCCATGGAGTTAGAGAGCTCCTCGGAACTAACTTTAAAAAAAAAGTAAGCCACTTGTTGAAGAAATGCTGCTTCGGCACGACAAGAATGAATGAGGAGAAAAAACTTTCACATTACAAATGTTTCCATCACACAACCTGCACCAATCGAATCTCTCGCAGATTTTCAAAATTTCCCCAACATCATCCACGACAAACAAACAAAAGTCATGCACGAGCACTCCTTTTGAACACCACTGTCATACGCCTGCCATTGGCTTTCGTGCTAAATTTATACAAAATGTGTTAAATACTTTTGTGGGCGGTTGAGTTTCTTCTTGTTTCTCTCACTTAATTTTATATGTTTTTGAGAATTTTAAATAAAATTTATTTTTAATAAAACTTTTTGAACTTTTGAATTATGCGTCTGAATATTTTCAATTACTCGTCACTCGTTCATTTCAAAATTTCTTTTGTCCGCTCTCCATCCCACTTGTTAGCAGTTTCCTCCGCTAGATTAACATTCTTGAGAATGCTCGAATGTTGTTACACATTTTCGGTGATTTATCAAAAATGTTGACAAATTTTTGTGTGACGAAGAATCAAAGAGTGATGCGGACGCGACTTTGTCAGGGTGTTCGACTACATGCCTTGTAGTCATCACCGAGTATTAAGGGTTGTAAATTGAAAATTCAATTAGCTTAATCATGGGGCCACAAGACGAAGTATTGTATGTTTAATGAGAAGATGACACTTGCTTGGCTGTCATTTGCAATGCACTCACGTCATCCATTTACGAGTGGGGATCGATCAGATAGACTTGACTAGACTAGAATTTTTACATAAGGTGAACTTTGGAACTTATCATACTTCCATCACGCAAATTTAAGTCGAAGCATAGAGGTCCCTCGAAAATATGAGTAAAACCTGTTTGATTATGGATCAGCAATGAATAGTTTATACGGGTGATTCATCGTGAGGTTTAATTTTGACTAGGCTTCTTTTGATAGATCACGCGTGATACCTACCAAACTACTTGGTCACTTTTGTTCAGTGTAGTTTGGCAAGACATCATGAAAAGACTCACATCACAACCGCGCCTCCAAATTGTTCAGCTGTGTGTGATCTTCTGAAACCTCTCAATAGCATTTGCCAATTTAAGTCTCAGTTAACAATAGTGGATGATAGTCGATTGGTTTGACAATATCCAGCACTAAGAAGCACTGTCAGTAGCAGTAGTTTGCCCAATTTAACTGACAATAGGCTTCCAGAAATGCAAGAACATAGTGTCGGAGAGCTGTACAAGTCGACGCTATGGGCGACCCTTTAAGCCAGCGCGTGAAACAATCGACTTGTTGGGAAATCATTTAGCATATGTGAGCAATTGTTTTCACGTTTTGATACGTTAAATTGGCCGCCTGGGTCTTGCCATCTCACACGTATGGACCATTTTCTTTGGGGATATGTAGAGTCTCAGGTCTTCAAGAATAAGGCACCTGGGATTGACATTTAAGGGCCAACATTAATCGTGTTGTCCCCAAGATACCAGGCGATCTGTTCGAGTCGATCACCCAAAATGGGACCTTCTGAATTGGCGACTTCAGGCATAGCCATGGCCTAAATGTACATGATATCGTTTTAAAAAAGTAAATGCCACGAAATCTTTTTTTAAGTGATTTTAAAAATGTCAAGTTTACTTTCGAAATTATGTGTTTGAATTGACGTTATAAATCAAACTTAACTATGAATAACCCCTTTTTTCAAGCAATATTTAGAACACCGGCTAAGTGAATTCCGAATGTGGACAAACACCTGTCGACAAAGTATCAGGTCTTTCCACAAGGACTGGCCAACTTGGAAAGTTGTTGGAGGCCATATTATTGAAGTGAAATCTGTCTAATGGTCTGTCATTTAACGATGCCACTTGGCCAAATCACCATTGAAGGACATATCGTTGAACAACTTCTGGAAATGATGAAATTCTTTCATCAGAACGATCGTTTCGTTGGGAATCATTCGCCGTGCCTACGATCCCCATAAGCGGACTAGCAAGAGATCTTTTCGCAGTTTGGTGGATTGGTTCATTAGTCAACCAGTTCATATTCGTGAATTGTCAACGATTAGCATGCTCTGCCAAAAACATTGACACAGGCAGTGGAAGTGTGCAGGAGATGCAATTAATTTCACGTCTCCCACAAGGACTCGGCGTTTCGTAGATCTCGCAAGCAGCGAGATCTATTCTCAACTGACCCATGATATGAATGTCAACGAACATTAACAACGACTCCCTGTCCGCTGAATGAACTCTAATTCAGTTGGAGACAGACAGACAGACAGACCGTATTCGAGAAGATGGCCATCTACGTTAGATTGAAAAGCGTTGAATAAATCTCAAGAATCTCTTATCGTTCCATCCCATAACTTTGAGCTTGTATCGGCTGAAATGGAAAACGACAATGATATGTGGTTTCAACTGAACGGCGCCATGTTCAATTCAGCTTATGCAACCGTGAAGATGTTACACGAGCTGCTTGAAAGGATGCTTATTTTATACCGAGGTGATGTGAATCTGAGCCATTGGGACAACGCAACAGGGTACAAGTGGAGAAGGACCTCAACCAACTTGGAGTGCGCAACTGGCGACAGCAGACGAAAGATCGTGCTGGCTTGCAGAGGCATGTTGGTTGAGGAGAAGGTACACCCCGGACTGTAGCGCCACAATAAGAAGAAGACAAAGATGTGAAGTGGTCACTTACCCCTGTTAGATGTATCTGGTGAAGATATCTTACAGTTTCCTGAGCTATAGATTGATGCACGCGTCAGAGTCCTCGTAAAGAGACCAACGCCACAGATAGAAGGTACGAGGGAAGAGGCCCATGAAAGACTTCGTAAGGTGTGCCCAGATAATAATAATAATTGAGTGGCACTATTGCCACTAGGGCCTATGGCTGAGCTTCTAAACTCGCGTTGTGCCATGCTACTGTTCTCTCACGAGTAAAAGAACCTACAGTTTTTTGGCGACTCTGAACGGCGAGATTTGAGGGGCCATTAGCAATTTAAGTGTTGTCAGCAACTCGAAAGAGGTGGTGCCTGAAAAAATGCAAGGGAATCGGGAATCGAAACTAGACCTTCGGGGGTGGGTTGTTGCAACAGCCCTCTGGAGGCAAACATACATTAGGCTTAAATGGTTGACGGCAACAGTAGCAGTCATATGTCATGTCGAGCCTTCATGTTTGAGAAGGCGATACAAAATCTGAGATCTTGATTCTTGACGAATACAAGATGGAAGAGTGAAGTTCAAGCCTTCCAAAGGGTCGTTGTTTTAGTGAGTCCCCTAGAAGTGGTACTTCCCTCTGGTTTCCTGTACTCTAGTAAAAAAAAATCGTTCACATCTGTTTGGCAGCATCTTCCTGGTCAACAAGCAACTAGAGGAGAAGAGAACAAAGATGTCTTGCCCATGTCTTGAGCCCCAACCTGCACCCAACTGACTAACTCATTAATGAGCTCTCGTTGGTTTCCCTTAAACTTTGACAAGTGTGTCTTGGCGGCCACCAATAAGCTCATTAAGTTGATGATGCACCCAATCTCTTTAGCTTGAGGGCTTTGATAGATGTCAAGGTCTGAGAAGGCAAACCACGGTCCTGCCTTCCACCGGGGACCATCTGGATTCCAGGGAACTGTCGTTTCAAAAAGAAAAAAGTGAAACCAAAATGTAAGCCTCTGAAAACAAGAAATTTAGCAGCAAGCTCACCAAATATCCTCCTTCTCATTCCATGAAGCACATGATCACTTTCACAAATTGACATCGTGACACACCAAAGCACCCAAATCGCAAATAACCTTAATTTTCGTATAATTTCAATTAGCAAAGACATTCCGCTCCTATGCAGATAAACTTATACCGAAAACTTTTGCCGGAAAATCTTTCTGATGTGCACACCCACGCGATGTCATCTAGCCGGGGGCACAGTCGTATGTGAATCTGCTCGCAGGAGGCACGCTTAAGTGAGTCTTCTTCACTCTCTTCCCAGCCCATTTGTGACCATCTGGGCGTGCAATTAACGATACACACAGATGCCATTAATATCAAAGAAAATTGACCGAAACTTCAGACAGATGGATGGTATGGCTAATACTCATCATCTTGTTTGTTTTTCCCTGTTTCTTGGTATTCCGCTGCTGCCATATACACTCTTATACCTCTGACATTTTCTTTTAATTTTCCGGAGAAGGAAAGCAAAGAAAAAAAAACTCCAAACAAATGACGATGTACGGTGGGCAGCGTCTCGCTGCAGGTGTACCTCTTCGGTGGAATGAGGCAAGGAAAACATTTTTTAGAGTCCTGCGAATGGTGGGTGGACCTGACAAGAATCTTGTTCTGGAAGAGGGTTTTTTCCATTTTTTCTTCCTCGTAGATCAATTAATTAATTTTCCTTGGGCGGTTTTGGGTGGATTTTTATAAGCGTCTGCATTCGAACTAAGGGGCGAGGGAGACTTATCTTGGGAATTGCCCCTGATTGGTGGGGATAATTGTGCTTTTAATGGTCTGCCATTGTGAGTGATGGGAGCATTATCTGCTACTTATTCGGTTGGTAAATTTGAATGCACGATACAACGCCTTGGGCTGTTTGAGTGTTGGCGTAGACCGATGTGGCATGGCCGCCCTAGGTTTCAAGTCTGGATGAGAAATTCAACTTGTTGTTTTCTTTTTTTCTTTTGTGTCAGTTTCAGAGATGGACAAATAGGTTTCAGATAGGACTGAGAATGAGGAGGAATTGAACTCCATTCCATGTGTTGATCTTTTTCAAATTATTGTCGGAATACAGGCAAGAAAAGTGAGCAAGTGCAATTTCCTCTTCTTCTTCTTCTTCTTCTTCTTCTTCTTCTTCTTCTTGTTCTTCTTCTTCTACTTCTCTTCTACTTCTTCCAACACGATCTTTCGCTAGCTGTGTCCAGCTGGGCACTCCAAGTTCGTTGAGGTCCTTCTCCACTTGTGTGCGCCACCTTAGCCTAGGCCGTCCTCTGTTGCGATGTCCTAATGGCTCAGATTCGAAGACTTTTCGGGCCGGAGCAGTGGTGAAGACGCTTGAACAGGCGCATGTCGCTGGACAGCCCATAGAGTTCGTCGTTAAATCTTCTTCTTCATATGCCATCAACGCAAACAGGACCAAACATCGCACGTAAAACTTTTCTCTCGAAAAGACTAAGGACTTCTTCATCCGCTTGTAGTAACGTCCAGGTTTTCTGCGCTGTAAAGTAGGACTGGGAGGATTAAGCTGTTCTACAAAGCCAGTTAGTCCTTTACTCCTTTTACTCAATTGTCTCTTGAGCCCAAAGAAACAGCGATTGGTAAGAGTGATTCTGCGTTTGTCGTCTCCGTAAGCAAGTAGTTGAACGATCTTTTGGAAGATCGTGACTCTGGTGTTGACTTGTGAGTTACGCACGATCTTCTCAAGAATGATGTGGAAAAATCACATGACAGCGTGCCGCCTTGTCTAGAACCTTTTTTAACATTGAAGGTCTGGGTCAGACCTTGACGGAGTAGCGAGAGTTCTCCATCGTCATCCTACACAGTCTGACGAGTTTGGTAGGAATGCCAAAACTAGACACAGCTCATCTCTATGCACGCTGTCATATGCGGCCTTGAAATCGACGAATAGATGGTGCGTTTCGATTGACACGTCTTGGGTCTTTTCTAATATCTTCCGTAGTGTGAAGATTTGGTCGATGGTGGGCTTCCCTGGCCTGAAACCACACTGATAAGGACCTATCAGGTTATTGGTGAACGATTTCGGGCGTTCATACAATACGGCAAAGAGGCGATGTTAAGGAGACTAATCCCTCGATAGTTGGCGCAGTATGTAACGTCGTTGATCGCACTCAACATGGCGAGCTGCCAACACTATTTTGCCCGTGTACAAGTCAAGTTGATATACAGCCTACTCGTGGCGCACCTGGATATTTATCACCAATGCGTAGTGAACCAATGCATGCACCGAACACCTCTGCCCGGGGGCTGAATAATGGACGTTGTTCGTGAGGCTAACTCCCTCATCATCTTAAAAAAATAGAGTTCAGAGAAAGCAACATGCCCCCGATACGGATGGATCAAGTGAAATTTTCTTTCACAAAATGAAGGTTTCGTTTGCACTTTTTTGTTTTCAAATTTTATTCAATATTGGAATTTAAAAATTTTACAGAATTACATTCAAATGCCTTTCAAATTATTTCATATAACGGTTTTTACCTGAAATGTGTAGCCTCAGTCTATACCACATGAAACTGTATCCCACAGCCGTCTGAAGTGACCCGATAAAGCCGCTCAAAGGGGTGAACAAACAGGATCCCATACACGATAGTTTTCTTTAAGGCAATCTTAAACGTCCCTCTCTTGTAAAACGACAAGCATGACCCGATAGAGCTGCAACCTTCCACCCAGTCAGCCTCTAAGATTAAAATATTTAAAAGCAAGAAAACGCACAAAAAATTTTCCTCCGGAAATTTCAGATTTATTACGCTTTCAAAAGTTGACAATAAAATCGCTGTCCTTGAAAATTATAAATAAACGCGAAACTCACTCTTCGCGTAGATCTCCTACAAAATTAAAACAAAATTCCCCTCGTAGAATTCTTCTAAGGATTGATGAAAGCCACGAACTCCCCTGAAACGCCTGCCTCTGCACTCAGCTCAGATACAAACCTCTCTGAGTGTCGTCGCACTTTGATTTCGCTTTAACGAGACCATTCCCACCGAAAATGAATCTATTTAATGGTATCGTACAATTTAAATGCCATAAAATCGCCGAACGCTTGTTGGCTTTGTGGGATGCGTCAGCTGTGGGACGACGACTTCCTCGCACTCAACGCGCTTTTGATCGTCATGCGGACCGATCTCGCGTGTGGGTGGCGTTCATATTTTGGCACCAGCTTATCGCTCTGACAAAGATCACCGAATATCAATTGTATTTTCGGCGGTTTTTTCGAAAACGAACAAACAAACAAGTCGTTGAAGAATAACAAACACAGACTTTTGGCTGGGATGGAAAAAATCTCAGTACCACCGGAATCGCATCACAGAGCCTCAAAACGACGTCAATCTTACCGAACGTACATCGACGTCATTTCGCCCCCTTTCACTCTCTCTCACTTCTGTTTATTTACAATCCACAGATAACTTGGCCGTAGTCATACTCACATCGCCGATAAATTGCACGGCAGCGGCACCGGAGAAGGAGCAATGTGTGAATGACTGCCTTCACATGGCGCTCGTACATACGACCTTCGTTCGCATTCCCGGGCTCCATTCAGTGTTTCATTCATTTCGGGTTATAGTGGTATCTCTGACGTCACAGGTGGAAGTCGTGTAGAATGGCGTACATTTGCAGAACCACCAGAACACAGGGTCGTGAAATTTTAATGAAGGCAAAATCAAAAAGCTTGTCAAAAGGACGCCCACCGCTCTTGGGGGCGTACGTATGTGCGGTTTCCTTGTTGTGTTGTTTTGGCATTTATGTTGTGCCCCCACGGGCGTTCTGCAGAGCAACAGAAGTGAACTTTTAAAACCGAAATTCTTTATCGCCGTAAGGGCGATGGTTGCGGCAACCTTCTGTGCTTGTGTGCTCTTTGCGTTTGCTCTTGTGGCAGCTTACGCTGTGACGTCATGGCGTACTCACCATTATCAGAGGATTGCTTGTTATACAGCACTCATCGCTCATTAATGGACAATGTGAGGGGGAGAGTACGTGCAAATGGATGTTGTGTTAGGCCCGCATCCGTAACTGAGGCGAACCGCATCTACGTCATCATCATCACGAGCCGCAGTGTTATCGTCACTGGGCGTCACCATTTTACCGGAATCATTTGTGGCAAATCGGCCGCGTGGGTGTGAGCGCACTGTCATAGGAAACTACGGTTGAGAGGTGAACTTGTCATTCCCTCTAATTCATTTGCGCTGCGAAGTTCAATCAGAATTTAATAAACGATTTGCTGAACGAGAAGCAGTGAGCGAGAGCATCATTCCGAGGATGTGAATATTTCACGAAGGAATTTCGAATGAGGGGCTGAGGGAGGAATGAAACAGAAACAGAAGCAGAAACAGGAAAAAATGCGTGATATGAATAAATATCATGATGTGATGAGGGTGTGGGGTGGGTGAGGGGAAAGGAAATGAAACCATTTAGCGATATTTAGAGGACTCGGATGATAGTCTGACATTAGTTAGTGGCGACGTGGTTGGAACACGGCCAAGGAATTTATATTGCCTTGATCTACGATATGAGGTTGATGTGTTCTTTCGGCATGAACGCGATCAGGAAGAGAGATCTCGCATCGAACCTGCTGGAATGATGCTGTGGGTGGATGATGATTATACCGATGTCCGATGTAATTGGGTCAAGGATTGTTGTCAGGTGGTCACAGCAGCACACATGTTTCGCGGTGGTATTTTAATTTAAACTGTATCAATTGGAAGAGACGAAATCTCACTTAATTTTGATGGTTGTGATCTACCTCTGGGAAAGTTGTTCATCTGAAGACAAGTTCTAGTTAAAAATGTTGGTCCTTGTCATAGGCTTCAATTGTTTAAAATAAACTCATCCACGCTTAAGGCAACATGATCGATTGGTTTATGCTTTTCATGATTCAACCTCTCTCAAGTTGTGGGCAACCATCAGGAGAGAATTTACTTCTCAAACTTGCCGTTCAGAGTCGACGTTGAACTGTAAGTCCTTTCCATTGGAGAGAGAGAGAGAGATCAAAAGCACTCACAATACGGGTGATTGAAGGTTTTGGTCCTTTGCAGGTTCCAGCAACATCTGATTTTTATTCTACGTCTGCCCCTTCCCAGTCGTCATACGAAGTACAAGGAGTACCGATTTTTTTTGCTTCTGAAGTGACCACTCGTCTTGCAACTCCTTGCCTGAGTTCCCATAGTTGCATTTGACTATGAGTTCCACCATTAGTGTACACTTGTCACACTTGTCATTCTGGTTACTCATTCAAAATTATGAGATATTCAGTTTTTTCTTTGGATGTTAAGTTTTTCAAAAGTTTCCAGTTTGTTAGGCCTTTTGGGACTTGATGCTACTACTTTTCGGGACTCTGGGCTTTCGGACTTTTCGGACCTAAGGCTTGATCGGATCGGAGTACTAGAATTTCCGAAATAAGTTAAGCTCTTATGATCGTAGAGGTTTTGGGATTTTAGAGATGAAAAACCGACTCGCGCCATATGAACTTGCCCAGTACGAAAAAAAAAACATACATCGGATTCGGACGGATCTACTGGTGACGTCTCTTACAAAACGAATTAGGGACAAAGGCGAAAATCTTAAGCAGACCACATACATCTAGAAAGCAAAGGACAAAACATTTCCTTTACAGACTACATGCTTCCGAAGTTCCCAAGAAGAACTCCGCGAACCTGAACTGCTAAAATGGAGACATTTTCAATACCTACGAATTGCGATGGAACGAGCAGGATAAAAATAGGATGAGGAACGTTGAAATCATTTACAGTGATTGCTGCAGAGAGGGAAGGCAGTCCCTATTTGGATGTAAATTCATGGTTAGAGGCAGATTTAGGCAAACTCTTCTCCTAAATTTCAAAAGCACACACATCATGCCAATCCGCATCTAGGCTAAATTCGAGAACATCAGTCCAATTTGCGCCTATGCCGAGAGAGATGAAACAAGGAATATTTGTACCACCTCCTAGAAGAAACATAAGATCAGTGTCCCAGCTATGACACCAAGATCACTGTAGGGGGTTCTAATGCTGAGTTGGTGAACTGGGGGAACTGATCCTTAGTCAGTTTCGCAAGACTTAATAATTATGATTAAGTGACACTACTGCCTGGTAGTACAATTGATCAGTTTTTGAATCTGAGCGCTTCTCCAACCAAAAAAAAGTGACACTACAGCTCACAACAGTCCAGGGCCTAGCTACTTTAACAACTGCGCGTGTTGTACTTGTTGCTGGCATGTCGCGAGCAAAGGGAACCCTGTCGACTCCGCATAGGAAGATTTGAGAAGCCTTTCAGAGACAACTAGTACCCTTTGAGTGTCGTGAACAACTCTAGGTGGAGAGGTGGTCAGTCTGGGAATCGATTTTAGCGCAGTCACAGACCGCGATGAAAAATACGAGTTAAAGAATCGAACCTGCCCTAACACACCATGGCAACTGCGTTCTGCAAGATTGTTCAACCGAAAATTTCTTAGTGACAGCCAGGCTGTATGCAGTGAATCAAATCGCCTACAATAGTCGACCCCCAGATTACATTTTTTCGATCAGTAATCTCTTATCTTCTGTTGTCATAGCATGGCTAACATCAAGCGAACAATGATTTTATGACGGGCGTCGACCGTATTTTGTTGAACAACTGGCGTTCTCCCTCGTTTCGAAGGGAAAACAAAATACGAATCGGCACCCAATATGAAACCCTTGCCCACTCACTATCGACTGTGCAATGAGAACAAAGTTAAGAATCAAAAACGGGAATACTGGGAACGAAGGCAAATGTGATTAGACACGGTTTCGGTTAACCCCTCACCACACATACAGTGTCGGACAAAACAATAGCACCGAATTGTCTTCTAAACATCTTTTTTTTTATTAATATTTTGTAGCAAACTCATTATTTTGAATAATTGCTTCACACCCCCGGGGCATTGACTCAATTAAATTATTTATGACATCTGCGGGGATATTCTTCCAAGCAATTTCAGCTTGACCAAAAAGCGAATCCTTACCGTTACACCGTTCCCGATGAATTCTTTGGTTAACAATCTCCCATAAGTTCTCTATGGGGTTAAGATCTGGGGACTGCGCTGGCTCCTTCAAAACATTGATTTTATTATCGGAAAACCATTTTTGCACAATTTTCGCGGTGTGCTTCGGATCGTTATCATGTTGGAATATCCATCTGAAGGGCATCTCTTCTTCAGCATATGGAAACATTACGTTTTGAAGAATATCCTTGTACATGAAGCGATCCATTATTCCATCAATTTTATGAATTGGCCCTATTGCCTGGCTGGAAAAGCACACCCAGACCATAATACTACCTCCCCCATGTTTTACTGTCCCTCTGGTAAATCGTGGATTTAGTCTTTCGCCTTTTGGTCTGCGAACATGCTGCATTCCATCTGAATCCTTCAGGTTGAACTTGGATTCATCAGAGAACAAAACAGTTTTCCATTTGGCAACGGTCCAGCTGATGTGCTCCTTAGCAAATGCAAGCCTCGCCTTTCGATTTTTCTGCAAAATGAATGGTTTTTTTACAGCACGGTAAGAAAGGAAACCGGCTTCTACCATCCTTCGCTGGATGGATCTGGTGGAGATAGCCAAGTCTAATTCCTTTCCTATTGCCCTTGCAGACATGAACGGGTAATTTTCAATAGCCCGGACTATTCCATGATCATCGCGTATGCTGGTTTTTCTGGGCCCTCCACCACGATATTTAGTTTCTAGGCTACCAGAATTATGAAACCGGCTTATAATATGGGAAACGACGGAATGGTGTATCCCATATTTTTTAGCTAAGCAATTAACTGCTTCCCCTGCATGAAAATCGGCAATAATTTTTTTTTTGAATTCGGTGGATTACTTATTACGCGCCATTTTAAAAAACGTTTTTGCTTTAAAAAACCCTTTCCTCAGTATTACTAAGAACTTCCAAATGAACGTAATTTGTAGCATAGCACGATCGCAGGAAACGTAACAGTTAATCTACTCAAATATAGAAATAAATGAATCAAGAAATTCAGGGGAATAATCGAATGTAGCTTGCGCAACATGTTCGTGCTTTAGTTTTGTCGCGTTTGATTTTGTTGAATTTCTTTATTTTTTACATTGTTTGGGCAAAATATTGCGAGGTGTTATTCGGTGCTATTGTTTTGTCCGACACTGTATGTACCTTTGCCCCAAAGAAAGTCGGTCAGCCTAGGCAGATCACAGGAAGACCTTCTTCCGCTTCAAAAAAAATTCGTGCTCGTCGTGACTTAAAGTGCTGCCTAGAGAGATTTCTTGTTTGTTTTATTTATCTGCGAAAGCAAGTATGAGAGGGACATCATTTTGAGAGAATACTATTCTGGCCGTGGCGACTGGTTGATCTGTGTAAAAGCACTCTAAGAAAGGGGATCAATATGAAAAAAATGGAAACATTACCTGTTGACAGCGTTTGTGTTGCCGTTTTATTTGTTTATTTATTCACCTTATAGGCAAATGGTCCAAAGGAAACATATCCGACGAGTGGTTTTTCCGTGTCGTTTGTCCCAAAAAAAAAAGGACTACGCCAACTAATCAGCGATCAGTGGCATCAGCAGTGCTATTTTGTATGCACGTCTGAAATCGTTCGTAATCCTTATCAGTGTAGTTTTAGGCCACGAAAGTCCACGACAGACAGACTAGTTCTTTGTGTGTAAATTTCGGAAAAAGATCAAAAATCGACGCCACCTCCTCGTAAATTTTCAGGCCGCATATGACCGTGAGCAGGGGAAGGATCTGAACAGCACGCATTTTAGGCATTCAGTTCAGTGTTGCCGGTCTATCAACGCCGATGACAAACTCTCCGACAAGTTGAATGGAAAAAATGATATTGAAATAAAAATAGCATCAACACACTTAAACAAACTCCAACAAAAGATCGTCCATTATGTACGGTAAAAGGACCTCTTTTCTTTTCTAATCTCCATCAATCTTCATACAGAGCCACAAAAGAATGCAAATTTCTCACCAGAATTTCCAACTAAATTGCCAAATGTCACCAAAAGCCAGTGATTTCCGCTTGAACTTTAAATTACACTTAAAGCAAGCCAACCCGTATAAGTTGAAATCTCTTCACAGAGGAACCGCATTGAGGTGAACAACAAAACGCGTTTGGTAAACCTTTTAGAACGCTGTGTTATTAAGGCTTAAGTTCACTCAATTGTCGTAAGAACAAACACCCCATAGCTCTCAGCAAAGCAATTAACTCGTTCCTCGGCAATTCACATGCTTGTCGGTCCTCTTGAGGGAAATTCATTTCACAAGCGGCACTCTCAACCTTACTCAGAAGTCAAGAACGCCATTTGTGGAATACTCATTAAACAAGCCGCACACTGATGTATGGGCAGGCAGGCAGGCAGGCACAGTAAATCGGTCCACTTAACGCCTCAAATAACGCGCTCTAATTAAGATTCAGCCATTTGTGAAATTTATTCTAATTATAATTTTTTCTTTCTTTCTCTCTCTCTCTTTTGTAGAACCCAGAAAAGACAAGACTGATGCACCAATCGGTGGTAATGGCACACTATCACCCAGCACTGAACAGCCATCATGTCAAGGCTCAATGTTACCGCCCCCCGGTGGCGGTGGCAACAACAGTGGTGGCGGCGGTGGAATGAATTCAAACATGGGCAGCGGTTGTGGCAGTCAAATGGATTCACATCAGAATTCCAAAATAGAACGTCCAAACACATTGGGGACAAATAAGTTGGCTCGACGAGTTAACATTTGCTACCACAATGATCATTGTAAGTACACCATTTTCTCTCACATACTGACACACACACACACCTCTAGACAATATGTACTTTGATTGGAAACTACGCTAGAAACTTGCGATTGCTCCCCAAATAATCTTGCAAAAGCCAAAAGCCAAAAACCTTCCAAAAAAGAGAACTGCTAACAATAACTTGTGCGTTTTACTTTTTGTTTTGTTTGAGTTTGTCTTTCGTTTTTTTTAGTTTATTCGTTTCCTCGCATATCCATCCATCTGGCATTTTTCATATAAATCGCAATTTTTTATCCCACTTTTCCACGCAATGAAATGAGTTTAGAGAAAACAAAATTAAAGAAAACCGAAGCAAACGTATAATGAATAATTTTACAGATCCTGAAGGCGGTGGCCCACCAGGAAGTACCCCACCTCCGTACACAGGTGATGGTCATCATAAACTTCCAGGGCATATTTTATTGTCTGACCTTCCAGAGCCTCCAATACCATTGTCGGAAATTGGACCCATCCCACCGCCACCGATGTTTTCAACGCCAAGTCCAACGTTGATAGCTGGACGACCACATGGACCGGGAGCTGTTAACGATCAGGATTATCAAGATTATGACTATGATGGTAGGGCATAGTCCCCAAAAAACACAAAACAATTCTTTTTTGCCTTTCTTCTATTCTTTAAACGACTTGAGCCTTTTTCCACCCCCCAACCTCCCACTTAACGTCCTTACGAATTTGTTGTTTAAGGGAAATGTTTGTGTTAGTTTGGTGAAGGGTTTTAATTTTTTTTTTCGTTTTCCTTCCTTCTCCTTGCCTCTTTCACTCTCTGATTCTCATTCACCGTCATTTGTTAACCATGTAAAAATGTGTGAAGTCTTTTGTTTGCGTTGTATTTTGTAACGTAGTAATTGTAATTATCTTTGAAACAATTCTAAAAACAATTAATTTATTTTTAATGCTATACAAGCTGCATAACGGTAATGTATATCATGTACATAATTCAACTTTGCATGGAATCTCATCTCTGAAAGCCTTCTGGGATGTTTTTTGGAGAAAAGGATGAATCCTGATTTAAGAAATAATACTTGAGAAGCTGTCATTACGAGTATAAGGAAGTTTGCGTATTTTGGGGTTGTACCAGTTGTTCGATATTCCCAATTGGTCCAACAAAGACACACTATGATAATTGTAAATTGAACAAAAACTTTTTAGGGAATTATGACAATTATGTGTGAAACGAAATATCGGCCCAATGCTTCCCACGTTTTTGGTGGATAATTTGAATGACCCTAAGATAAAATTGGGGTTCAACGTCGTTAATGTACCGAATTATCTCATCCTCTAGCTCTGGCACATTGACGTCCACTTTTGCTCTTTAAAATTTCCCCAAAATAAGAAGTCAAATGACATGATCGTGGCGGTCAATAACATCGCCACGGCCACTTGAATTGCGTTGGCAGTGTGTAAATAGGAACCATCGTGGTTGAAGCACACATCGTCAAGGCCCGTATACTCGATTTCTGGCCACCAAAAGGCACGACGACGAGACGAGGTTGACGGCTCTTCAGCCGCACTATCGCAAATAACAGCAATATTGCCCGCAGACCGAAATGGGCGAGCAATGACAGGTGTTTTCACATTTCCTACAGACCCGGATTCCTGAAATTTGCGCTTAAATCTACCGATTGTGGTCACACTTAGTCGATAATGCTGGCCAAACTAATAACAAAGTGCACGAAATGCATTTTGATTTAAAAGCCAATTTTCGTAAAAACCTTTAACGGTCTTAGCGCGCCGCTTAATTGTGTATCTCTCGTGATTAAACAAACACTGAAATATAGAAATATTAAATTAAGTTGGGCGTTAGGCTGTGACTCACAGTTCATTGTTGATCCGCCCCATATTTGGCATTCGGAAAAGTCCGTCAAAGAGTGTTAGCAAATGGCTCCGACATGTAAAATATTCCGGTGATAAAGGGAGATTCATCGTCAGGTGTGACTTATAATGTAAAGGGTCATTTTTTAAAACCTATAGAAAAGTTTTTCAAAAAAACGCATAAAATTCAGAAAAATGCATGAAATCTTTATTTGAATCGATAGTGCAGTCCATATAATTTAATATTTGAAGATTATTTCATGTAAATGTTGACCTTGACTGCGCCTCAAATGGTCCATCGGCTTAACAAAGCCCCACAAAAAATAGTCTAAAGGCGTTAAATCACACGATCTAGGCGGCCAATTGACCGGTCCCGAACGTGAAATAAAATGTTCACGGAACTCGCCCCTCAATAAGTCCATTGTTGCGCGTGCTGTGTGTCATGTGGCACCGTCTTGTTGAAACCACATGTCATACAAGTCAAGCTCTTGCATTTTGGCCAAAAAAAGGTTGGATATCATCTTACTTAACAGAGCACACATTTTGATAACAAAATTCAATAATTTCCAAACGTTGTTCGTTTGTAAGACGATTCATGGTTAAATTATAGACAGATGTTTGACAGTGAAATAAGACACGAAACGCGCGTCAGCTGTTCAAGCCAGTGTTGCCAAAAAGATAAAAGCTAAAAAATCACCCTTTAAAATAAAACATATCATCATCTTGGCCACTACTACGACTGAAGTGGCCCATATTTGGAAGATCCAATTTTGGAGGACTCGTTCAGGTATAGCGACTAGTATCTCGCGAATAACACGTGAAATGTGGGCTTAAAAGCCTCAATCGTTGCTGGCTTATTCCTTAAGACTTGATACTTGGCATATCCCCAGACAAAAAGTCTTCCAAAGGTGTACTATCGTAAAATTTAACGTAGAAAACCTTGAAATTAGGTGCACACCAAAATGATTCCTCAACAAGTCCGTTGTTTCACGCACTGTATGGCTCATAGTGTCGCCTTGTTGAAACCAGAACTCACCGAAGCCATGTGTTTGAAGTTCAGGAAGCGCATATATTCTGAGAACGACAATGAATCTTGTTGTCACGGTCTTCGCGTACACTCTCAGCTACAGCTGTTTTATTTCTTCACTATTTGGTCTAACCATTTGAGGATTATCGACAAATATGACTGGCAATGGTGTTTTCAGTAAATTGTAAGTTCGCTCGAAAAGCATATCTCACATATCGCTGATTTTTGTAACAATTTGGAGACACTGCTGTAATGCGAGTCTTTCCATGATGATTTGCAAAACTATACTGAACAAAAATGACAAAGAAATTTAATAGAAGTCACGCGTGATCTATCAAAAAAGCCTATTAAAAATCAAACCTCACGGTGAATCACCTGACATGTCTCATTCGAAAAATTTCCGCAACAAGTTGTCAGTAGATGGCTCTGAAATTTGAATCCCTCTTTTAACATTTATTGTAACTGGTATTATAAGAGCTTGTGGAAAAGATTTATTATTTTAAGAAATCACATGAAATTTCGGATTTTTTGAAAAAAAAAATGTAAAGCCAATCTTAATTTTTTATAAAATGTTGTTTACTCAATACGAGCCGTTGGAATCTATAACCTTCTTCCACGGTGATTCAAGGTCCATAATGATTTTGTTTTGTGTCTGAATATCATAGCCATTTTTAAAACCAAAAAAACCCTTAAATTAGAAAAAACGAGACGGATTTCCTTCTTAACACCATTTTTGCATGAACTACAATATAAGATGTTTTGTTCCTTCAGATACGGATAAATTTTTTTTCGAGAGTCAAAACATTCATCCGGTCATTTATTAGGTTGCACCACATGAAGTGTCCAATTTTTAAATTAATTAATTTTTCCTATTCCTATATTCATATAATTCTATATTCCTATAATTAATTTCCTTTTCCTGTTAGAGACACACGAGCCCCAGGCAACAAATCTCTACAGTCAACACGATCCTTTTTCAAATGTGAATTGGATAAGATCTATTCCAACTTGTGAGCGCCATCTGTCGGATAAACAGTTACTTTGAATCGCGGAAGCGGTAGTGCAGCTGTCGCAGCAATAAGTCCACTGATGATTTGATGGCATATCTCACCGAAAAGTGAAACCATATCTTGCTGCGCATAATATTTCAAAGGCATTTGACAGAGTCCTGCTTCAGGCTCCTGTCACAAATGCGTGCTTATGGCATCAATGAGCCTCTTCTTCTATGAATTAAAAGTTACCTTTCAAACTAAAAGTTGTTTTGGACAGTTTTCAGGTTTGAAGCTTGGTGTTCCACAGGGCTCTGTTTTCTATGCGACACTCTTTCTCATTTTTATAAATGATCTTGTGTCTGTTTCTTCTGATCCACTCAACTCCCCTTTCCTACTGATAGTACCCACAGCTTTTCATATTCGGGGCTCAAGTCCCTTCTCGTTAGACGTAGACTTTAAACGGCTGCATATGTCAAGAACTCAAGAACATTAGGTTCCGACATTTGAGAATAAGCAAATGGAGAAAAAACATTAGAGTGGAATTTAGTGCATTCAAAACATAATATCGCCTACTCTCACTCAAGTCATTGTCACTTTCGTCGTTCAAACCGAAAGACTTCCCATCCTTGGTATGTGTATCAACTGAACACTTAAATAGTTGAAACGAAACGAAATGTCTAGGTTTCTAAAAACAATGCTGAACATATTTCAAACCCCCTTTAATTTGGCTAAAATAAGTAAGGCCGATATACGCCCTAAGCTTGAGTACAACGCTCCCGCCTGGTATAGTGCTCCAAGAGCTCCCTTCACCAAGTCGATTGAATGCAAAGGCGAGTGATGAAACTCATTGGAGACAATATTGCTTAGTCAATCGACTGACGAAATGTGTTTGACATTCTTCCCATCCCTATCATAACAAATGATCCTCGAATGAATTAGCCAGCTGCATTTATCGACTTCAAGACTTCACCTGAAATACACGCTTCGCTCAGAATGTCGTGTGGTTCACAAGATCACTTTCGGACGTATGTACCAAACGAATATAAAATGCTCTTTCCAGCTTGTCGTGTCCATCTTTTTTTTTAGTTGTACTTCCTCTCCCTCCCTTCCCCTACACATTTGGCCCGTGCTGTCACCTGATTTCGATAATTTAAAGGTGCTCAAAATCCCCTAAGTACGCGCAAATTATAAAAAAAAAAACAAACTTTGCGTTGTTCCCATGAGCCAGAGTTGAAAACTCTCCCGTTGAAGTTGTGGCGTCCTTGCACTCTTCTTCTTCTTCTTGACCTGGGTCTCAACCAACATGCCTCTCCGGCCAGCACGGTCTTTTGCCAGCCGCCGCCAGTTGCGCACCCCAAGTTGGTTGAGGTCCTTCTCCATTTGTGTGCGCCACCTTAGCCTAGGCCGTCCTCTGTTGCGTTGTCCCAATGGCTCAGATTCGAAGAGTCCTTGCACTCTACATTGTCTTAAACCAGATTAAGCTGACACACCCTTTTTAAAAGTCTTTGGAATAAACGTGAGCGTGCTTTACAGCCCGTAACGTTTGTTGAATCTGTTGCTGCAGATGCCATCCCTGTAAAAAGAACCATTCCTACCAAGGTTTCCCCTGAGCATATACTCCGATCTCTGTTCAGACGAAGAATACATAAGTATTGTGAACTGAATTAAAATATCGTGTGGTGTGACCTAATACCATCTTTTCATTAAGACTAATCTAAGACCTCGCTTTCTTTTCAACTTACTAATCTACTAACTTGTTTGTGTATCTTTAGACGTACTAATGGGTAATGTAAAAATATAATTATAGTATCCCCTCCTCCTTAACTCTTGATTTTGCTGCTTCTACTCATAATTTTTCTCAGTTTTCCTTCTTAAAAGTCACAAAAAAACCTCACAAACTTAAAATAAATTCTAATAAACTTTTTTTTTCTTATTTTTTTTTTTTCTTAAATTAACAAAAATATTTCCACAACAGATCAGGACGTTGATCAAGATGAGCTAGATTCGGATGAGGAATACATGTTCCAATTGTCACAACCAAATCAAAATATTGACACATGTCGTATTGAGGAAATTCCAGCCAAAGAGCCAAAACCAAATGCAGTTCCTCTGAAGTCAGCATTGAAAAAGAAGCCCGGCCAATCGAACTCATCGCCCGGCACACCGACACAGGAGCAGGCAAACAATGCCGGTAGCTCATCTGGCGGTGGTGGTGGTGGTGGTGGTAGCGGCGGCGGAGGTGGTTCAGGATCTGGCACATCGTCATCATCGACGTCAGCTAACCAGCGGCCATTGGTTGTGAGGCAGGAGGCTAACAATTATTCCCTAAAGTAAGTACCATCCCTCGCTGATATTTTCGAATTCCAGCAAACTGATAAATTTGTTTTCTTCATTCCGTTTCTTTATCCTCATGCGTAGACCAATTCTTCGGCCTCGGATTAGGATATGGTAATAAAGAGTTCTGTGTTTTTTCTTTTGTTGGATTTTTTATCCTTTTATTTTGTTTTGTTTCGATTTGATGGAGTTTTCTTGCTTTGTACTTTGCTTGAGATTGATTGCTAGCATGAGCACTTTGCACTTTGCACTTTCGTTTTCCACGACACAAACTGGTCATTTTGCGAAAGAAGTACTTTCTGTTTGAAATCAGGTTTTCGTCCTTTGATGCGACGACATCCATTCGAGATTAATTCATAAATTCAGCACTTTTTTGCCGGGCAGGGAACAAGAGACCACTCAAAGCAACAACAGCTCTGAGAAAATTCTTAAAAAATGTATCCTTAGACTGTCTGTCTGAGATTTCAAGTGACCCTCCAAGAAAAAGGTGAAACAAGGACCGAAAAAGAACGTTTTCTCTCAGAGAATCATAACGAAAGGAAACAAATTTAAGACAACAATAGCAACCACCGTTTGGCTATGTTCTCTCAAAGGACGGATCCCATTCACGGCAAGGCAATGCGAAGAGGTCGACTGAAGTGAGAAATAAATTTAATGACAACACAGAAATAACAAATTATGTAAGGGTGGGGGGGGAATGAACGAAGAAGTTCGCCCTTTTGTGTAATGTAAGTTTTAAGCAAGCAATTTGTTCTAATTAAAAAGTTTGGTCCTTTCACCTCCTTCGCTCTGCTAGAAACAAGAGCTTCATTACTTACGATTAAATGCAAACCCAAGAGGATGGAGGGGGGAGATCGAATGAACCAGTTGATACTCTAGGTAGGAGGCGTTAACCTTTGAGGGAAATCTGTAAGATATTTATACACAAGGGAAAGTCAATTTGGAAAGAGTTTTCAGGCGTTAATTGTTGAAGAATGAAATCCATTGAAGAGGCATTGTTTTAGGGGGAGGGGGGTGGCTATGTTGTTACAAGATTAACCTTTAAGAGGGAATTTGCACTTGTAAAGGCTTGGATGCCTATGTTGAATTTAGCAGAATGTATGAATTATGCAAGATGGCGTGTAGTGGGTAGGTGCCTCGATTCACACCCCGTATGTGCCGCGTTTGGTTTCTTAACGTTCATCTTGCATTTTTCACCGCACTATCGGTACATTGAGCAGAGGAGGAAAGTTGAAAAGGCTATTCATTGGTCCCCAGCAGTTTTATAAATTTCGCAATTCGGAGTCTGCATTAAACTGCTGGTTCCCTTTACTCGTGGTGAAGGTGGTTCAGGGGGGTTGCTAAAGAAGCTAGGCACAGGACTTTCGTGGATTGTAATGCCACTCCATTTTCTTATTGTAAATGATGACTTAGGTCATGTTTGAGCACTGCTTTGAAACTTAGACCCTACAATCCCTTCAACTTTAATTTCCTTTGATTCACTCTCGATTTGACGTTATTATGGATAAATTCAAGAATTTTGCAAAATTTAGGTTTGATGATATTTTCTGGGTTAGATGGTCGGATGTAGAGTTATGTGGGCTCTGGAGCAACAAATTCATTGAATTCTGAAATCTCACGAAACCTGCATATATGAAATTAAATTAAAGTCCGTCTGGTCAACAAGAAAGGAGACACCATCGACTGCACCAACTATTGAGGGATTAGTCTGTCGTATTGTGTGAACGCTTGAAAACGTTCGTAAACAACCATATAGGTCCTTATCAGTGTGGTTTCAGGCCAGGGAGGTCCACCATCGACCAAATCTTCACACTACCACAGATCCTGGAAAAGACCCAAGAAGTGCACATCGACACGCACTACCTATTCGTCGATTTTAAAGCCGTATATGACAGCGTGCATAGAGACGAACTAGTTTTGGCATTCCTACCAAACTCGTCGGATTTTGTAGGATGACGATGGAGAACTTTTGCTGCTCCGTCAAGGTCGGGAACGAACTCACCGAGACCTTCTATGTCAAAAAAAAGTTTTGAGACAAGGCAACGCGCTTCTTTAACATCATACTTGAAAAGATCGTGCGTAACTCACAAGTCAACACCAGAGGCACGATCTTCCAAGAGTCACTTCAATTGCTAGCTTACGCCAACGACTTTGACGTGATTGGACGAACACAACGAGCCGTCAGGCATTGAGGGGGAAGTGGCTAAGAATTATCTAGCGGTGAATGAGGGTAGAACATGCTTTTATCACAAAATGACGCACAACATCGTCTCAGACAGAGCAGCAGCATGGGCAGCAAAAATGTTGAGATAGTCAAGGATTTCGTCTACCTCGACTTTGGAGTAGATAACAATAGCCACATTTTACCGAAATTCAGCGTAAAATCACAGTTTTCTTGAGTTCAAGAGGCGATTAAATACAAAGGACATTTCTAAAAGCTTGATTTGTACAACATCAGATTCATCCCTGTCCTGCTCTATGGCGCAAAAACCGCGAAAGCGGGTAAGGAACTCCTTATAAATTGGGACAATAGCATCAGTATCGAGACCAAGCGCAGAGTTACGCTTGTCAATCGCTTCAAGAGGCATTTGAGTGACACAGCCATCTTTTAGAAACACCACCACTTTGAACATTCCCGTCCTTCAATGCCACCGAGCCATGGAATGTAATCAAAGAAGATGAAAAAGTTCTGGTCACTTTGAGAGTTCAGTTCTGCTTGCGATCTTTGGTCATATTTGCGTTGAATGTGCGGGATGTACAGCGATATGCACCTTGTTAAGGGTTCTGTAGATCCAATAAACACTACAGCTCCCGTTCGATGCTTCACCATTGGGACAACTTAATGGTGGACGTCTTCGAACAAAATGGCGCACAAAAGTGGAGAAGGACCCTTACCCTCAGGGGCGCAATTGGAGACATTAGCGAAAAATCGTGCTAGCTGGAGAGGCATGTTTGTTGAGGCCCAGATTCACTCCGGACTGTAGAGCCAAATAAAGGTTGATGAAAAACCCAATCAATTTTTATTCCGGTCCCATACAGTTGAAAATTTTCCCACCATGCCACGCAATTCAACAAATTCCCCCCTTTCCCCATTGTTGCGCAACTTAATGGCAATTCACACCATTGCTAAAACATATGCTCTCTCCAATTTTCATTTCATTTTAATATCCTGCCCTGGAATTGCATAGATTTCCCACAAAAGAGAAAAAAGCTTTCCTAACACCCACGTCTTAAGTCTGTTCAGTTGTTCGCTTCTGTTCAACTTAGTTTTCTGGCAATATCCACGAGAATGAATTGTTCCCGCCGCCCTCAATCAAAAGTACTTTCCCCAAAATGGATCTCGAATCCATTTCAAAGTCACATACAGGCTCAACGGCTTCAGCTACTCTCACAATGTACAGCAGTGGGTGGATACATAATCACCACAGAACACTTCCAACGAGAGACATTTGTGTGCCAATGACTCCCGGCCCAGACGTCATTAGTCTCCGCTTTATTGCGTGTCGTTCGATATTTCACCCGAAGCCGAGGATTGCTTCAGGATTGCTTCAGGATTGCGATCAATCAAAGACACACAGCGGTCGATGGAGCTGTAATCAACAATTAATTAAATTAATTAGTTGTTCCTTTAGTCGGGATGATGAATTGACTGAACTCGGTATTTCTTCCTTATTTTTGAGGAGGTGGATGATTCTCAGCTGTTTGGGCTGTTCTCTGCGAATTTTCACAGATGTGTCAAATATGGATGGAGGGGATTTCTGATGCCTGTTTTTGCTCTGTCAGAATGACGATTACAGAAGCTCCATTATGACCTAGGGAAATATCTTTATTTGGATAGCCAAGTAGTGTGGACGTCATTTCTTAAAGTCATGCCCGCCAAACGTTGAAGTCCCACAAAGTCCAACGTTTCCAAAAGTGTAAGATGTTGAATAACCATCGACTTGATGTATTGCCTATAAGTATGATATCTACAAATTTTTGTCGTCTTTCTAGAGCTCGAAGTTCGCTATGTCTATGCTCATGTCTATCTTTTAGTGTTATTCGTGAATCGTGAATGGTAAACAGTCAAAAGACTTCCCATTAGTTTAGAGCTTTCTCTTTAAGCATTTTCCAACGTAAATACTGTAAAACTACTATTTCGTGTTACTGCTCGTAACGTAGCCTTTTTCAACACAGTGCTGAGCTGAATCATATGGGATTTCATGGATTTTCAGCAACTTGAAGTGCATGACGCCGACCTGGTCCAACCAGTGTGAATATTGTGCCTAGCGGACAAATGACGATCTGCATAGCTCTTTTTCCACTTTTTGGCTGCTGTATGAATCGGCCCATAGACGTAGGCAACGCAGTGGAGAACGCCCATGGTACCGATGGCGCACACAATTATAGAAGGACCCTAACCAACTAAATGTGCGAAATTCAAGGCGAAAGATCATGCCAGCTAAAGAGGTCTGTTGATTGGGGCCCTCATCCGTCCCGGACTGTACCGCCACAAGGGGAAGTACCAATGAATCCATTTTCATCACCTGTTACGATCCTGCGATATCCTTACTTACGAAACAGTCCTAGTCGTCATATCATAAGGGACCAAGTTTTTGGCTTTTAATCATTCCCCAAGCATGCAATATGCCTTAATGCTGAAGTAAACATTTGATACGGATCCTCATCAAGCAATGCCTCTGCTGTGGCACTCTCATGGTGATCAACATTAAAATCACCTTCTTCAAACGACAGAGCAAATCATGGCGCATTGTTTTACTTGGAGAGTGTCTCAAAAAATGTTCTCTAGCCTTCAATAAGCTTCAACCGCCTTTTTCATCTTATAGAAATAGAAGGGGGAAGTCAATACATCGAAAGACCGATTATTTAGCATAAAATCCGGCGATTTCGTATAACAAGGAGTATCAGGTGTTCGAAAAAGTTCAGTAAGAAACTTTTCTCTGATGGTTCTGAAAAATAAGGTTGTCAAATATCTCCCTTTTTGCTCTTCATTAAATGTTTCATAAAAAGTGTTACAGTGATCGAATTCAGTTCAAATATGCGCCGTTTTGTTCGATAATCTGTTTCCATCTAGACGGTAACTTCTAATACCCCCCACGTAGAAGCCCCCCTCCTTATTTGCGAAAAACTCGGACAGTCACTTTTCACAAGCCTCTTTTGAGTTCAACTTCACACCACCAAGGAACTTGACGCTATGTCCGGGCTATATGGTCAATGCGATCAAACCTCCCATCCGAGCTCCCGTAGCTTCTGACGAGTCATCAACGAAGTGTGTGGTCTGGCGTTGTGATGGTGTAACACTACACCCTTCCTGTTGGCCAATTCTGGATGCTTCTGGTCGATCGCCTGCTTGAAGCGGTCCAGTTGTTCGTTGGCCATATGGGAGCAGCTCATAGTGGATGATTCCCTTCTAATCCCACCAAACACACAGCAAAATCTTCCTGGCCGTCAATCTCGGCCACTGTTTGAGACGATTCACCGGCCTTCAACCACGACCGAATTCGCTTGATATTGTCGTATGGGATGCATTTTTCGTCGCCAGTCACCATCCGCTTCAAAAATGGGTCGAGTTCGTTCCGTTTCAGCAGCATATCGCAGGCGTTGATTAGGTCCGGAAGGTTTTTTGCGTCAAATCATGCGGCACCCAAACATCAAGCTTGTTTTGTATCCAGTCTTCTGCAGTGATGTCACGAGATGCCACATGCTGGTCTAACTCGATGGTTTCTATATTCGTCGTCACAGGTCTTACGCCGGGTGGCTTATCCATGGTGTCGTTTTCACCAGATCCGAATCATCGAAACCATTCCTCCGCTGTTCGAAGTGATAGAGTACCGTCGCCTAAAACACCATTAATCTCACGGAACGTTTCTCTAGCGGAAAACGAAGGAAAACTTTAAAATAGCGCGAATTTTTGCTTTGTACATAGCCGGAAAGACAAAAAGGCGGAAGGGAGATATTTGACAACCATATAGTATATGTACGTCATTATTATTTGAATCTGGCAATACTGCAACTTTTATGAAAGGTGACACCCTATTCTTCATTTTGTTGGAAGACATTATGAAAATCGTACTTTTTCGCAAAAAGTTATTTTCGGTTAAAAAGAAGTGAGGATTTGAAATGTTTTAATCATTTTTATTACAAAAACGCATCACAAGGTGCTCAAAAAATAATCAATTTTTCGAACACGCGATATAGGCTCTGAACAAAGTCACTGATGTGTCAAAATTGTTTGCTTACCTCTTATTCAAGCTTGCTTGTGATGTTTTATCAAATTTGAACAGTCATCTATGAACTAATCCTGTGTAGGACTTATGTCAAGTCGCCAGTTTGACAATGAATTCAGGAGAAAGAAAGGCGGTGGCGATAGCAGTATGCATAACACAACAAACAAGTTCAAAGTATAAAAGATGAAAACCTCAAAAAGGACAAAATTTCATACGCCATATCCCATTTTAAATTTTAAATATTTTGATCCTTCAAATTAATCAACTTACGAGGGAAGACTGTGCACTGTTTCGACAGTCCCTTGGTCTCTGATGTGTATCAATGATTCCATGTTTCGTACACCGTCTCAAAACGACGCAGAAACGGCTTAAGATTGCACTTTTGGCACTGACCCGAAATGGTCTTACGGTTGTGCCTGTCTTACCCTGAGTGAAGAAACTCGTTATCCATAGCGCAGACAGCTTAATATTTCATGCAGAACATAATCAACGTAGAATTTTGAGATGGCAGCTGTCTTAGTTATTTCGCAAACCTTCAATCGGCAGCCTGCCAATACGAGGTCGATCTTCCGCAGAACTCTACCTATCTACGCCTATTTCAAAGAAACGTCGCATATTTTATCTTCCACTGTGTGTGTGTGTTGTTGCTTTTCTATGCGCAAACACCTTCAATGGCGTATTTGCTCAAGGATCCTTTTCTGTTTGAACAATAATCATTTGAAACGTGTATGTGTATGCACTCATTACCGGCGTCTGGCCGTCTCCCCCCGCAAAACGCTTTCAACACTGTATTCTCTCGGATAATAACCACTTAAGACTGCGGAGAAAATTTATATCTGTTTACTAAGCTCGAAACAAAAGAGTTTCGAGTTTCTCGTAGACGAGCTTCCTTCTTGTTTTTCTGCGTGTTTGTTCATCTGTCTCCCGCCCTGGTGTGTTTGCACTTCATAGCTGAGCGACAAGTTTAAGAAATTGTATTCATTTCACTTGGCTGGCCAATTTTCGCTCACCCCCTGCACTTGTGGCGAGACAAAAGGAAGTCACACAATTCACTAATGAAGTGGAGAATATGCGTGGTAGTGCTTTATGGCTAAAATGGAAAACGCCACTGAGGGGGAAATTATATTTAACCTTGCCAGGGAATCGGGAAACGTGTGCTTCTTGTTGAGATAGGGAGAGAGAGAGAAAACGAGTCAGGGGTTATTCTTGGGATGGTTTTATTGAGCAAGGATTCTTCAGCATAAAAGTTGTTTCCAGTTGTTTACCATCATGAGACGTCTACGAGTCATTGGTGGTAGAGTTTAACTGTTTAGTACTTCACTGCTGAATGCCCAATTTGAAGTACATTGTGGGAAATATAATAGTTCTAAGGGAATATGATTTGGTTTGGTATTTGAATTTTACGAGATTTGTGTTTAGAAATAGCTGAACATGTACTTGTTCACCTAAAAACGGTGTTTCCCCCTCACAAATTTGACGTATAAGTCACGAATTTTAAGAGAGGGAACAGACAACAGTCACTAGTCATGTCCCATAAACGTTTTTGGTTGTTTGATACCCTCCTGGCTGTTCCAAAACTGGTTCCTTTTTTGACTTATAACAGCTTCCTGCAATTTTCTCATTTAAACGACACTTTTCTCGTGAGCTTTGAAATTGTAAATTGGGTTTACGCTAAGCATAGTTTTCTAAGGCAGACAAAGTTGATTATAATGAAGAGAAGTTTGCATTTTAAACTGTGTTCAAGCTAGAAAAAATGTTCAAAACCCAAAAAGCATATTTCCCACACTTACTTCTTTGCCCCCATTCGTATGCGCTGCCTCAATCGAGTACATCCTCTGTGGTTAATTTGAAGTAAAAGACCCCTGGGCTGAAGTTGTGGTATTCTAGCACTCTACATGGTCTTAAACCAATTTAAGCTGGCGCACGCCTTGTTAGTTAGTTAGAAAGGTGCATGCCGCTCTGCGTCCTACAGACCATGCAGTACATTGTTGAATCTTCTCCTTCTTCATTTCTCCAAGACACTGGACACTTCCTCATGCTTTTTCAATAACTCCTATGCCCATGCAACATTGCCTATACCAGCATATAATTATCTTACTATTTTGACAGTTACTACCTGAGCATTTGACAACAAAGAAAGAAGCGCAGATGGGAAGGGGTAGTAATTCGACAGCGATCGTTTCTGTAATCGAACGCAAATCGCTTGCTGAGTTACTTCCAATGATTCTGCGAAATAACTTTGCATTTGGAACGGTTCTTGATGCAGTAAAACCTCAAATTCCTCATCATCAAACACCTTGGGCTGTCCAAGACGCTAAAATTGCTACTTGTGAAGCATCCTTACCACTTTTTACATGATTTATTGGTCGGAGCAGATTCATCATACGCTTCTGCAAGCATTTGAGGTTAGGTCTTCGTCTTCTCCTCTAACTTAGATGCTGGGATTCGAAGACCTTCTTAGCTTAAACGTTGCTGTCCATACGCTCGATGTGACCGACCCATTATATTGAGACTATAAATGACTAGGGCCTAGCTTCTTCTATACAACAACTACTCGTGTTGTGCGTGCTACTGTTCTCTCACGAGTAGAAGGGACCTACAGTTTTTTGCCGACTCCGAGCGGCGAGATTTGAGAAACTTTTCATAGACAATTGGTACCCTTTGAGCGTTTTCAGGAACTCGAAAGCAGTGGTACAGTGGTACCGTATAAGGTATTCGGTCTAACAAGACTCGCAGGATAAGCGTCTTATAAAGCATGAACTTGGTCGTCCTTCGCGGTGGGAGTTTTGACCCTATCTAATTAGACAACTGGAAGTAGCATCAGTTGCCAAGGGTTATCCTACGACGCTCAGTAGTGCCCTTGTATGGGGAACGTGGAAGAAATCGGTAAATTTTAAACTCGTTGACCGGTCTTGATAAAATTTGGAATAAATTATCAGCGCCATAAGATCCTCTCTAAAAATGGTTGATATATCGTGCAGGATAACGAAGTAAACATAAGTTAAAAATTAAAAAAGGAAACAACTTTTTTGTTTATTTGCATAAAAAAAATATTTGATAACAATTTACGACACTGCTTAGTGGGAGTGAATCCTTTGTTTTCGATTCGGGCCTCAATCCAGGGATCAGACGATACCAAAATTTGATGAATTACATCTTCATTCGTCGCCGAACGAGAAACGAGAAAGTTTTCTGCTCTTATTAATTCGATATTGCCAATAATCCTTATTTCGGCTTTCCTGGGCCTCCTCTGACAATGATACACCGGGCAACGCTGTTGACGATATTATATCTGCTCCGTGAAATTGAATTCTATGAATTGCTGGCAAATCTATAGCCATAGCTGCAGTTTGCTGGGCAATAACTCCAAATTTCTCCGTGTCAATCTAGTAATTGCGCGATATTATCTCTAGGATGACGCTGAATCTTTTTTACAAGTTGCGCATCTATTTCTGCTGATGATGAAGGATTCTTGAAAAATCTTCGAGAGTTGTACCATTACAATATCTACTTTTAATCTTATTTTTCTTTCACTCTTGATGGATAGGGAGTGTTGTTTTTGATGTTCTCCATGCTTTTATCTCCAAATTATAGGCTATGTTTAGTAAGTATTCCATGAACTTGATGTGGGCATATAGCGGGGAAATTCCTAATTTCAGAACTCGTTTCTGTTCTTAGTAGCGTTCTCACGCCACAAATAAAACATAAACTTGCCGATGTATTCGGATGGATTCGAATCTTCATTTGAAAATGTTTGCTTAAATTCACTTTGCCCAGAAGATCCATTACAACCCGTCTTGGTTAAAAGCGCAAGACTAACGTTTTCTTGCAATTGGAACTTAATACAAACTTTAGTCTTTATAAGCCTATTTTCAGTGTGATCAGGTACTTGTTGAATTGAAATTTTAGCTTCAATCTCAGTTATTTCCATATTTATCTTATATTTGCCTATTATTCCTTACTATTCCACTATGTAAACTGGACGTACATTTTACGACATTGCAATAAAACAGAAATAAAAATAATTTATTTATTATTACAACACTTTCATAACCTAACATATTACATTTAGCAAAAATAAAAACTTCCTCTTTCATGCTCACGGTATTTGCGCAATACAAGCACTAGAAGGGAAATCGTAGGAAAATTCAAAATGCCCGACATTGCTCCACCTAAACGACTCGTTCTCCCAAAGTGCAATAAAGTGAATTTTTTTTCCACCATAGATAGAGAATATCTATCTCATTTTTCAAGCTTTCGGAAAATTGTGGTCCCCACATGAAAGTACTTTCCGCAAAAGGTGGCCTAATTTAAGAAACTGGTGGCCAAAATGAAAAAACTGTTGATGCAGTTTTTTCATGAACTAAATGTACGCCCTTTCAAAAAAATAAAACATCATGTTCATGGTGTCTGACTTTTAAAAAATTTGCTACATCGAATTTTCTTGAAAGAAACATCAAATTTTTACAATTTTAAAGTCCCAACTTTGAGCTAGATGTTCACCGAAACGGCTCATTAGAAGTCAACAAAATTTTGGCTTTGTAGGTTCTCAAATATGTAGAATCGAATAACTAATAACACTTGGCTGAGAAAATTATTTCATTTTACGTATTTTCCGCTGTGGCACCACTTTGCGACGGATCCCCACTTAGATGCGGTTTGCAGAGCTCACGTTCGATATGTCATTCTGATGTGAAAGTAATTGAAAATACAAATAAATTAAAGATTTATTCCTTTCCAATATAAAAGAAAATGGCTGAGATATTTCGAGTTGAACAGTAATGTGCGCTCCAGTTTATTTTGGTTCACTGTATAGTATTACCAGATTCAACTAATTTCTACGTGTTTTAACATTTTTTACATCTTTCTAAATTTCTTGACATTTTATTTGTTAAGCACTTTTCATAAAGATGTTTTTGAAAACGTTTTTTTGGAATTTCACCTTTCATTGTGATGAGGCAAGGACTGCACAACTCCCTTCGTCTCTTCGTGCCGTCCCGCCCAACCTGATTTCCTAGCAAGCATTACATTACATTAAAGACAGCTTTTTTTAAATATTTTCTATCCATGTAGCTGTCAAAAATTGAAAACCTCCCACTTTCCAACGACCCATCCCACTCAAGGCAACCTGATGAGAAGCGTTTTCATTTATTCTTTTTTTCTTTCTTCAATTTGTCATACGGGAAACTACCAATTTACATGAAATCCATTTCGTTGTCCTTCCGTCACGAATTCTCTAATTGAGCGGTAAATTGATTTCTCGCAGATGTACGCCCAGACTCAGATCTGTCGTGCCGTCGAATTTCCATTTAAGAAGACGGCAACATGCAAACTTAATTTCCACATTCTTCCATTTCACTTCAACTGCGTTGTCAAGGTGATTTAAAGGAGAAACATGATTTGCCTCTGACTGTGTAGTGGGGGGAGGAGGGGGGGTCAAAATGAATTGTATAAGTGTTTGTTCAAGAATTGATCCAGGACAAGTCAAGAGGGACAGACCGGTTTCCATTGAAATCAAATAAGGCAGCCCGTGTTCATTGTTGTGTTCGGAATATCCGGGCATACAGGTTCACAGAAGTCGATTATGAAATTCCAACGGTTCCCTTCGTTTTCGTCTCCAAGTTGTCATTGTTGAGCGGCTTAGAGCGAAGCTTCAGCACGCCCACCTGCCCCTGCTTCCGTTCTCTGCGCACATATGGCACTTACCCGGTTCGTTGCTGTGAAGAAACCTTGAATTATTTATCGTTTTTAAGGAACGCATCTGAATCCCAATGAAAGGGTACTTTCACATAAAGGAGAGACAATGATCACACATACCAGGCAGATGTATGTTCGGTGTGCGACCGGGGGATTGCAAAAAGGATTTCGCGTGACGCTCGACGAGCTGACGAAGAAGAGCCCTTGAAAGAGATATTCTTCCAGCTGATAGCTGCTGCCTTCTTCGGCCGAATAAGCGAGAAACACAAAGGATTCTCCTTTATGAATAATCAAGTACAGAGGAATGCGATGTTTCCAGTGACTTCGTTGCACGTCTTGTTTTATTGAAATTGCCGCTTCGCTTCAGCGAAACAAAGATGTCCTCTAGAGCGGAGAATGTGTAGCAGTTTGTTGGGACATAGCAGAAGCTTACTCAATCGAAGAGTACCGTGAAATCCCCACGTGAACGCGGGAGAGGGATTTGTATTTATTTATAAGGAGCTTTGAACAGTTTACGCATGATAGCAAAGCAACCTCTGTGCACTTTCGAGAGTTTCGTTTCATTTCGCATCGGGAATGTGATTATGCAAAAATTTTAAGCATGACCTTTGTCCTTTTCCACTAGTCTTGTGCGTGTGTGTGTGCCCCTGAGTTGCTTGCATGATTTAATTCCCTCCCCTCGGGGTTGGCAGACGCCCTCGTTAATTATGAAATGTGCTTTATCTTCCACAGCAGGCAACAAATGTTCAACATAAATCTGCCCTGCACCGTTGAGAATAAGGAGAACACTCGACCATTTGTGATACGTGAGAATAGCGATAGTGACGAGGGTGATGGGCGAATTCTTTATCGGGACGATGACAATGATAGGCAGGCGAAGATCGCCCGCAAGGAGAGTCTATCACTCAAACTTCAATTACGGCCAGACAAACAGGATCTAATCAACCGGAACATCCTGCATCAGGTGACTGACAACGAGATAAAGGAGTCAAAGGAGGCGATCGGTGCCAGACTCATACGACGGCTGTCGATGCGACCGACCGCCGAGGAACTGGTGGAGAGGAACATTCTAAAGAGTAAATGTAACTGCAAAATAAATGTTTGAATTTGCTTGCTAACCGAAAGGCACACCCTTTCTCTTTTCTTTTCGTTTGTCTTCCTTATCATCGTGCAGCACAATCACCCGCCGAAGAGAAGAAGCAGAAGGAGGAGAAGAAGAGCTACTTGCTGCGGAAACTCAGTTTTCGGCCCACAGTCGAGGAGTTGAAGGAGAAGAAAATCATTCGGTTCAACGATTACATTGAAGTGACACAGGCACACGATTATGATCGAAGGGCCGATAAGCCATGGACAAGACTGACGCCTAAAGACAAGGCTGCCATACGAAAGGAATTGAATGAGTTTAAATCATCGGAGATGGCAGTACACGAGGGCAGTCGACATTTAACGAGGTATGATGTTGTTTTTAAAAGTTTCAATTGTTGAAGTCGTTAAAGGATTGTTAACACATCACTCAATAAGTCAAGGGACTAACCAATGAAAACATATTTTCTAAACAAAATTCGATTTTCGAGTGACAATCAATTAAACGCCGCTCTTACATTTCTTATAGAACAGTTTATCTTAGCCTAAAAATAGGCTTCAGTTTCGTCGATCATCTCATCATTCCGGCATCCTTTTGAGGTCTGAAAAGAGGTAGAAGTCGCTGGGGCCAGATCTGGAGAACACAGTGGGTGCGGAAGCAATTCAAAGCCCTATTCGTGCAAATTGGCCATGAATAGGCAACGACTTGTGACACGGTGCATTGTCTTGGTGGAAGAGAATTTTATTCTCCATCATATGGACCGTTTTATTTCTTCCTTCAAGTGCACCATTAATGCCATGTACTATTCGCTGTTGATCCTTTTGCCTTTCTCAAGATAGTTATTTCGTGCACATCCCAAAATACGAATGCCTTAATCTTGCCAGCCGACCTTTGTGTTTTTAGACGCTTTAGCCGAGGTTCATCGGTTGCTGTCCGCTGAATGTGCCGCTGACTGCCGTGACATTCATTGTCATCCTTCTTCTTCTTCTTGTGGCGCTACAGTTCGGGGTGGACCTGGCCCCCAACGAACATGCCTCTCCAGCCAGCACGATCTTTCGCCAGCTGCCGCCAGTTGCACACACCAAGTTGGTTGAGGTCCTTTTCCATTTGTGTGCGCCAGTTCATTCATTGTCATCTACTGATGCAAAAAGTCTTGTCTATTCTGGCGAAACAGCTCAAAACAGCTCTCACAATCATCGATACGTTATTGTTTTTGGTCCATTGTGAGCGAACGCGACACCCATTTCGAAAACATCTTTCACTGATTTAATTTTGATATCTTTAAGGTGTCAGCTATCTCCCGCAGTCTCACTTTGCGGTTTTCGAAAACGATTTTGT
Source organism: Eristalinus sepulchralis (assembly GCA_944738645.1). Lineage (NCBI taxonomy): Eukaryota > Metazoa > Arthropoda > Insecta > Diptera > Syrphidae > Eristalinus > Eristalinus sepulchralis. The sequence goes on along the minus strand of OX122885.1, from coordinate 27,990,893 downwards.
GTCCTTTTTTGACGTTTTCAGGTGTTACCACCTCAATTGGCCTTCCACAGCGTTCAGTTAAATGGCCACGTTTAAAGTCAGCATAATAATAATAATAATAATTGAGTGGCACTACAGCCCACAACGGACCAGGGCCTAGCTTCTACAACAACTACTCGTGTTGTGCATGCTACTGTTCTTCACGAGTAGGAGGGACCTACAGTTTTTTGCCGACTCCGAACGGCGAGATTTGAGAAGCTTTCCATAGACAATTAATACTCTTTGAGTGTTGTCAGCAACTCGAAAGAGGTGGTGCCGTGAAAAAATGCTAGGTATCCCGTCCGGGGATCGAACCCAGACTTTCTGCGCCGCAGTCGATGCAATTACCACTGCGCCACGGCGACCAAAGTCAGCATACCCCCGGCAAATAGTTGTTTTCGATAGAGCAGAGTCCCTGTAACACTTCTTAAGCCATTGCTGAGCTTGCAAGGTATTTTTTTCCATCAGAAAGCAGAGTTTAATCAACACACAAAATTCTGTTTTTTCGATTGTTTTAAAAATCGCAAAAGTAGCGTCACTTGAAGCGCTATGACTTGTTACCTAATAATCAGATTGTCATGAAAATTTGACAGCTATCATTTGGATATGTGTACTCTCGAAAAATGATGCGATTTTGTGTAAGTAGCGTCCCCTATATGTCAGTCTCGATACTTATTGAGTGATGTGTTATTTTTCTATGACGGTTATTGTCAGGAGGTTTGTGTCTACCTTTAAAGCTTTCTTCGGCAGAAGTCTTGTTACCTTCTCTGAGTTTGCTTTCTCACTGAAAGGTGTCAAGTCAAAAGATACAGGGTGAGACAAAACAAACTCAATGGCACTTGGTTAAATTTTGCCAAATAAAATTGCGAAACTTAATTATAAATAATATCTTACTCTTTGGTTTTGCGGTGAAAAAATGGTTGTTTAAGAGCCCGGTAGGAAACAAAAACCTGCCTTCACTGGATAGATCTGGTGGATAAATCCAAGTCTAGTTCACTTCCTATCGCTCTTGCAGATATGAATGGATTATATTTCAACATTCTGTGCCGCCTACAAACTGCAAATAAGAGAAGTTTGCAAAATTCTTGAGTTGAGTGTCATTATCCAAAGCGGTTAGAAATCTTAAACGGGGAACCCAGTCTGTCCTGATAAGTGTGGCATTAATGGAAAAGTGACGAGTTTAGCCCAGTAATGATCCAAATTCATTTACCTGTCAAAGATACCTTTTCTGGAGGTCTCCGAAATAGGCCACAGTTGCGGCAAAAAAAACCTTCTTTCGATTTCAATTTTTGCCCCGCGAGTGACTTTCAAGTTTGGAAATAACAAGATGCCGCACGGACAATAGTTCATTGGCTGAAGTACACCTCCGTGATGGCGAAAACTTTCTCTTTTATTATTCAAGGTTTTGAACAAAGTCAAGTCGCACAAAGTCTGGAGATTGCGCTGGATGGGACAACAACTCGTAGCCTTATTCGGTCAATTTTGGCCGTGGTGGCGGTGGAGATATGACGCGGTGTGTTGTTATGGCGGAAGAGCCAAGAGGGACCGTTTCTTTTGCAATTCGAAATTGTCAGGCTCTGAAGTGAAAGTCAGAATATTTTATATGTATACGTACATTTAAGGAAGTCCTTTGGGTAATTCACGAAGTGGAGCCTAGATGTTATCTCCTGCAAAACCCTTCAAGGAAGAAGGAAAATAATCTGTGCTAACATTTTCAGACGTTCCGTGCGTCTCCACGAACCTCAATCGACAATCGACACAGAAAGGACGTTGTGTCGTGTATAGCTAAGCACTGTTCAGTGGTTAAGACGTAGGCTTTAAACACCTTTTCTTTCCTCGCTCTCTTTTTTTTCTTCTCCATGTTTAGCCCTCCCTTCCTTATCAAATTGGAGTAAAATGCTTCCTATCTCCCTCTATCATTTCTTTCTCCCTTTCTCTCTCTCTCTTATTTTTCCCCCTCTCCCTTAGCTTCATTGACGGCATGATTTAATTTCTGTGCGCAATCTGGGGGTGTTTGAGAAATGACAGTCGAGCTTAGCTGAGCTACCACTGGCATACTGCTATCCTCCTCCTCAACAACAAAGTTGCCCTTATGGCTACCCCATCATCAACAATTTGTCTGATTATTCGTCATAGTGGAGCCCAGCGACTATTGTGCCTTTGCAAGATAGTCGATCTATCATCCATCACCTTTCTGGCAAAAAATACAGTTTTCGCATTCTTAAAATGATCGTTCCCTGGCTTAAGTCCCTTGATTCGTTTTTTTCCTGGCCTCTGTGAGTATGCCAGCAGATCCAAGTTTCGTCGAAGAACACGCAAAATACAGAAACTTCTTCGGATTGTACTTAAACAGCGTCAAACATTGCTCCAGTCTCATGGATGTGCCTCGGCCCACATCGCGCAGACATCTTTTTTTCAGGCAAAGGCAAGTTATGACCAACCCCATTAAAGGAGAAGGGTCAGCGTACACAGCACACAGAATCAAAAATCAGATAATCGACCGCAACTGCTCCTTTTCCATATTTTAGCATTCCCACACGCGGTCAAAACAAAACTACGAGTCCGATTCAGCTGAACTTGAAAGTAGGCGGCCACGAGAATAGTACATTTCCCTTGCGATAGTGGCGCCATCGTAGTGTACTTATTGAACTGCTCTCAAAGTTCAAAAGAAGCGAGTAAACACGGGTTTGGCTCGTAGTGTAAGTTGTTGTGCGTCTAAAAAAAATATCCAGAAACTCTTTGAAGCATCGTTCCAAATGGCAACGCAGCATCCATGGGTTCTATTCGCTCATTTACTTCACATTAGTTCCAGCCAATCCCTTGAAACAAAATTATTCTATATCTCGCACTAATCTCTGCTGTCGATTTTTTTCCTTCCCAAGTCACCTATCATCCCGATCAATTTAAGCCACTTCTCCGCCTATCCGACGCCGTCCTCTTACACTTAATCAGTCCCTCATCACACAAACAGAATGCGGTTAATTTGCAAACCTCAAAGCAGGGAACCCACAAGTGCTCACCATCAATTGAAGATTCCACTTTAGTGCGGTTCATGGCATTCCAAAATTCAGTCAGTACTCAAATTGGCACTAAGCGAATCCTCCACAAGGGTGCCACTAATTACCCACGAATAATGCGTCATTTTCCAATTATACTCCCCTTCATAGCACCTTCAAAACTATAGCAATGAACTCGATTCGCAGGTAGGGGGGTTCGCTGGAAAATTTGAAATTCATTATCAGCGGTGGAAATCCAAGAGGCGTGACTAAGTCAATACATCATCTGAAAGGGGTGGCTTCAAGGAGTCGTTGTTATCGTCCTTGACTTTACTCCGCTCAGCCCATTCTTGGTAATCTCAGCGAGTGGTAGGAGCTTAGCGAATTAGAATAGTGCTCAATTTCCTGTGGAATATTTTACCGAAGGACAAATCAAAGGGCGGTCGCCACCCTCTTTTTGTTTTCGTCCAAGTTCTGGAAACTATTCAAATAACCTGGGCTACAGAAATGCCGAGAAATTCGAAAGCATCCCCTTCCCGGCATGGATCGTATCAGAACGACGCCAACTCCTCAAGCCCCATGTACACTTCCCTCCCATTACCCTCGGTATACACTGCCTCGACGACCAGTGTTGGTGTTTGCTTTCAAAATTGAATTACTGTCCACTGCGAACTCAACCGAACAGCATCCCCCCACCCCCCCTCTGAGGGCGTTTTTGTCTCCCACAGATTCCGAACGATGTGATGCATTAATGCTGGAGAATTTTTCGATCCAGGAATTTCTTGACGCCAACGTCGGCGACATGTTTGCCTACCTTCGTGCCAGCGTGAATTTATGACTGTTACAGTGCGAAGGTTAACCCAGCCAGGTTTGTTAGCCGTCCCCTGTGTTTACCCCGTGCGCGATGGTGCAGGAAGGTCGGTGGTCGGTCTCCCTCGTTTGTAATTAGATGAATTTAAATTACTTTACGATATTCCGTAACTCCTGCAATTTCACCAGAAATTTTCAGATAAAACTCTACACAAATGCGGGGGGGACTGTGAAATCCACCGCCACGTTCGCAAGCCCCGTGGACAAAGGGGAGCCATTTGTGCAGTTCCCATCTGTTCGCATGTATTTTTCATTAGAGCTACAATGGGGGAGGAGACAAGGAAGAAAAAACACGGCTTTGGGGGAGCGCGAGGGACTGGGTAGCCAACGTTTGAAAAGGCTAAGTACACACAGCCGAAGACCCGGGCATGCAAATATTTTCTCTGAATTTTAGAGGAAAGCAATTAAAATCGAATTCGATGGCGGTGGTGGGCACCGCGCATTGCATCGTACCGTACAAAGCACCATTTTTTTCCATTCGCTGGCGCTTTGTTTTTACGCTTAAGGAAGATCTGTTTCATTTAAAATGCAACAATTGCAGCAGCAGTCAGGAGAAGGGCATTTCTTGCAGTCAAACCAAAAAAAATGGAATGACTCTGAAAATCGCTTTGGCGTATCTGAACGCGGGGTCGTGGAGCGGCACAATGGCACCCAAGCAAATGAAAATGAACACTCGGAAGTGGGTCGACGAATCAGTGACATCTCGGAAATTTGCTTAAGTACTTAACGAGCTACTGCATGACCTCTGGCATTTGTGCACTAAATGGTTTTTTTATTTGACTGCTGCTCTGTTTTTTTTTTTTTATTATGATGAGAGGGTACGAATACTGATTGCAGCTGCTCTTGAGAAGAATTGAGCTTATGGCTCTTCGATTTGGAAGTTGTCCCTTGCACGACAGGATCTACTTAACCTTTTTTGTTGTGGAGAGAAGTGTCTCTGATTTAATTAAAATTACACTTGATTGCGTTTTTGTGGATTCCCTTTCAGCCAGAGAATGGAATAGGAGATGGACACATTAGTCAAAACGGTTGAAATTTACTCCAAAGTGAGCCTTACGAAGTGGCTTCTGATTCTCTGTCAAGATGTGCATGCAAGTTGGAAGGCACCGTCGACTAATCTGGCTCGGCCACATTAAGCTTCGCCAGGAGGGTCTTCAAATCATCGCCCCCATGTTCGAAAAAGATAGGTGGGTGAACATCTGGTATAGAGACGGAGTGATAGTAAACGTTAGAGAATTTGGGACCTTGATGACTAGAAGCATCGGGACTGGGATGATCAATGACGAAAAGCTGCAATTGCTTAACGTTAATAAGGCTTGATAGGGAAGGAAGACACTTGTATGTACGCGTTTAATATTCTACACCTCCGACACAGTTGACGCCAAGTTCATATTCTTAAATATTTGCCACGACAGTTGTAGCTTATGTGATCCCGACACTTTTCAGGCCGTTCCTTCAGCTTACCTACCTAGCTGGAAACTGATCCAAAAAATTAGAATTCTAAAGAGCCAAGATCTGATGAGCCGGAGGCCCAGTTATTTTAGCACAATGTATGGTCTAAGTGGGCTTAGAGCTTTCTTCTCACCTTCCCTTTACAAAATTCTCATGATGCCTGCCTGAATCCAAATAAAATTTTTTGGCTGGTCAGTTTTAAGCTGTTAGTTAGCAGTTTTTAAAAAACTACTATAGCTCCCTGCATCTGACCGAGAACACAGCATCTTTAAAGTTTCAAGTTTTCTTCAGTAGCCATTTTTGCGTCATTTGGAAATGGATTTTTTTTCAAAAATAAGCCCGCTTATACTACCATCTCACGTCATTACATTTGTACTCTTAAACGTCTGTCTAATTGGACCAGCAACAATAGAGTCAGTGTCAATGCCAAGAGGACTGAATTAGTCCCTTCCATTAGGAAGTTTAAAACTCCTAATATAAGTAGATCCTTTTACCTTCCATCAACGGCCAAAAGTGCAGTTTTTCTGATACACTTACGTTTAGAAAACACGCGCTTGACAGTAAACTCAGTGGATAGGCGAACATCGCTGAATACATCCAAAATGCCACTGTTGCCTTTTACACATTAGTGTAAGATGTGAGGTCTCCAAGCAAAAACGAAAAAAGATTCAAATCTCTAAACACTCATAATGGACTGAATCTACACGCCTGTGGTTCGGCCCATTTTCCTGTATGACAACAAGCATCAGTCAACTCACAGATTTAAAGAAAAAAGCTCGAACTGCATAAAGGGTGGTCCTGGTTCAGCGTAGCATCATAATTAGTTTAATTTAGTTTAAGTGGCCAAGCACTTCTTCTGACCTTCATCAATGTCACACCTCTAGATGCAGATCTAGATCTAGTCAGTCAATTGTTGGTAGATGATCCTTAGTCACTCAGAGCACATCTGCTGTATTAAGCGAGTCGGAGAGTTAACGTAGTGTTCTGCGTGCTCTGTGATGGATATAGAAAAAAAGTGACGACTAGCTCAGCGTTATAAGGCGTTGTATGTGACATTTAAGTTGTATCCTTCATATTTCCAATTTTTATATTATAATTCACACTGAAGTATTGACCACCGGCAAAGCACTGTGATGGATATAGAAAAAAAGTGACGACTAGCTCAGCGTTATAACTGATCACAGTAGATGGTCTAACTCTCACTGCCCTGCTTAAAGTTGAATGTCGGGTGAAGGTATTCGCCCTTAAGGACAGTTAAGCAACACCGAATGCTTTGAAGCTGTCTTATTATACTCCAAGACGGTCATGCTTTGTCGCCAGTCGTAAGATGTGATGGCTGATTTTTTCAATCTTAGTCTGAATGCCAGGCCACATGTACATTTCAAGCAAGGAAAACTCTAAATAATTGCACAAAGTTTCATTACTCCTGAAACACGACCTCTTAGTTATATCCCTCGTCATATACAAGCTGAAAATTACCATAGACGTGATCCACTTGATGAATCACAAATTGCCTAACCATATCTCCTCCCGGATTTCAAATGATATGTGACCTTGCATTGATACGCTCTAGACAGCGGATACACATGATATGAAAAGATCAGACACACAAATGATTGGTTGTGGAAGCAATAACAGGAGCAGGCAATGAATTCTGCAAAAGGTGTGTATATGAGGTGCTTACCGCACCACCAGGAGCTCCTGCACTTCCATGGCATCAGAATATAATCTCCAGTCAAGATGTCATAACAGTCAAGTTCCCTAGACACTTGTGTTTGGAACAAAGTCTCCAGCTCCACATACAAAAATGTGAATTTTTTAAAGAACCCCGATCGGTTTTAGGTCACAGGAAGGGGAATATCCCAACTGCCTGATAGCACAATAGGCCTAATCTGGTTTTAGTGGGGCTGCAATTTGCGCAGCTCGTCACTTGTACCTACCCACTGTCTGCCTTTTCACTCACCAAACGAACTACCCGTTCATTGCGAAGAGTTGCTCTGCCACTTCCACTTAAAAGAATATACATAACTGAACGAAGATACAAGAAAGTCAATGTAAATTTACCTTAATTGAACAGAGTTTGCTTTGTAATAATTATAGTAAAGAAATTGGCACTCCCTCGGCCTGTTCTTATAAAAAAAAAAGATAACTAAATCTTAACGAAGATCAATGCGTTAATCAGAAAGACCGTAGCATACGATTTCGAAGTAATGGATCGGTTGCTAAATTTGAAATTTTGTTTCCATATGGATGATCCCTTGTCTCAGATGACTTAGACGGGTGCCTACACTTCTGTTCGCATCCTGCTAACATGCTTTAGTGGATGAGAAAGTAACCGACAGCCAAAACAAAGAGACTTTAGCATACTGAAGGTCTTGGTCACAATAGTTAAGGGGTACCCTGTGAAATAAATGAAAACTATAACCATAGTCCTACCGATCACGAAGGCATGTTCAAGTGCCCAGAATGCTGTAGGAAAAGGGGCCTAACAAAGATGGATCTCTTGGGCCATTACAACAGGTACTAAGCATGGTCCGTAGGCATTCCAAACCATCTTCTTGGTAAGCTTTCACAGGATGTCCAATTAAATTTCTAAAGACACAAACAAACCAACCGTGACCACAACCATTCAACGATGACCTCCCTTCATATCTGTTTAGTTCAGTAGACAAACCGAATGTGAAAACTATTTCAAATTATTTAATAAAAATTTTTTTTTGTTTTTTTATTTTACAGGTTCCATAGGCCATGACAGTTGCAATGGGAAGAAAATAGTTACAATTTTGTTAATGTTCAAATTAACAACTCACACATAGTAATTAATATCTACAAATGCAACAGCACAGAAGTCATCGCCAGATATACCGCCGACGCTCCCGCTATAAATACACCAACAACAACAACAACAACAGCAACAATACATTCAAGAAAAAATCCAACAACTATAACAAGATCACTAGAAGTTACAGTATATGTAGAAAATAATGCCATCATCGAGAATCTATCATCTTTAGCAAAGCAAAATGGGTTTCAACTATCAAGCGTTCATCAGCAGCACATCACGCATTTTCCCTTGAACAAAATCACTCAATCTAATCAGTCTGACGACAACATATTTATCAGACATCAAGCAAGCAAAGCGTGTAACTCCATGTTTAATATAGATTTTGCATTAAAACTTTTGACAGCGATTCACTTTCAAGAATGCGCCCTGAATTATTTTCAAATTTTCTGCATCATGTTTCAGATGCTTGTTGGAATTTATGAGATGTCCAATGTGACAGTATTACGAACTTGTTTGATTTGATAGGTCATGCAAAAAAATTTTTGGATTTTTTTTTTGTTTTTTTCTTAAATCACAGTAATGATGTGATGCACACGGGAGTGATGCGCTAAATGGAGAATTTCGTTTTGACAGTTTGGTTTCAATTCCAAATTCAACAAATGTAAAGTTTTTACCGCTGCACGCATTTATTCTGCAGTCTACAGCAGTCTTACAATGTATCCCGCTTGCAATCAGAACAAATTGTGTCCACGTGCATAGCTGACTTCTCAATCATCTGAGAAATTCAACAGCTCCATAAGCAAATGCAACACTATGAGTAATCACACAAATTTCGAACTTAATTCAGTCCAAAGCTCGCTGAACCCCATCGAATGTTTTAAGTCTGCCGCCAATTAAGGGCTTATGAAACGTTTACCTAGACAAAAGCCGCATTTTTGAAAGGGTTACCAAAAGAGTCACCAACATCAAGTCACTTCTCACATTTGAATATAAAAAAAATCGTCAGACACTAGAACCCAAAAAAAGGTTCCAAACATCATCCACACGTCTCTACTTTTTGTACAAATTTGAAGGCACATAACGAATACGAAAGGTGGCCGTTAATACAAATCAAAAGAAAAACGCTTCATTCACCATCCGGGAGACTTAAGATTTCAATCTAATTTTAAACTACTCAAAGAAGAACTAGTTTCGGCTTATAACGAATCCCAAACTTACTCTAGAAGATGATGTCCTTGGAATCCCAGCAGATTCCCTCCTCATGCATATTTCATCATTTTCCTTGTTAGCCAATTTGTTTTTGAATTACCACAGATTCAAATAAAATGAACAAAAACCGCTGTCATGGGAGAATGTTGGAGCATAATTTTTATTATAGCCTGCGACGCACATCCTTATTTCAGGTCCCAAAACCCCGTTCACGTACACTGAAAATTTGTCCAACATAAATTCATGTACACTGAAAAATAGGAGGAATTTCTCCCAGAGGAAAACTTTCGTGTGGGAGTCATTAATTTCCCCAGACTGTCAGGATTTAGTTGGATGATGCTGTTCTAACCATTCTCTGGCAGCTTTTGAAAATTGTGATATCTGATAAAAGTGATTGCTGGCTCGCTTATCTTCTTCCATGTTTCGGGAGCGTTTCATTTCCGACGATCCAAAATAAGTAGTTGTACTCAAACAAACCATACAAAAGCGTGCTTCATTCGCGCATGGTTTTTTCATCGACAAGAGTTTTTCTAAATGCTACAAAGAGACCGTAAAGATGGAGTATGATGAGAATCAGTTGAAAATCTAAATCGAAGTGGACTGTCGGAACAAGCGCGCTCTACTCAAATACCTCATATCGCTCCTCATTTGGTCGTTGGAGGAATATCGTCTCCCTTATAGTAGAGTAGAAAAATGTTTTGCATTCCATCATTTGTGTGCGCTGAATGTCTTTGCAAATTTTCAAAAGAAAAATCATTATTTTCATCAGCAATATGAATTCAAGTGAGAGCGCTGTTCACTATTTTCATTTGGCTATATTCCGAATCAATTGATGCAATTTGGAGTACTCGGCACTCGGAGCATCGAAAATCACGCCCGATTGACGCACACAAGTGTAATAAAAAAGAAAAAGGGAATGAGCATGACAATCGAGAGCGATCTTTTTTTTTAACTGATTTAACGGTTTTCAAAGGCAATTAAAAAGAATGATGAAAATTCTTCACTCAAAGCGGGAAAATTTCTGTTTCACACACTTGCGAGAATCCGTTTGCTTAGTACAGTGTTGTGATCACGAGCTGGTTTTTGGGTATACGAACAAGTCCTTTTTTGAAATATGCTTTTCATTGCAGCCTGTCACAACGACCCCTATCCACTTAGTGACGCCGTGGTTGTTGGAGGTGGAACCTAGCCTATTTACCGACCTACCGAGGCTACCTTTTACAAGCTTTTTCTCACAGCCGGCGATGCGTATCCTTTCAGTGGTCTTACCGTGCATCACTTCGTGACCTTTGTCTTTGTTCTGACTTGTGGAAGGTGGAATGTTTCAGTCAGATAGACTTTGCACCCACAAACGGTGAAAACGAAGCGGGGAACACACATAAATGAACATTTATATTTAAGTACGCATGTCTGCAGTTATTGTTCCTACAAAATTAGGAAAAACGTGATTTTGTTTGAATTTGTGTATTATCTCGTCGAAGAGAAAAACCTCTGCCAAGAGAACCACTTTCCAGGAGGTTTTTCAACTTCAAAATTTTGTAGTGAGTTTCCACACTAGCTATCAAATCAGACTGTCAGTTTATGTTTACTAAATTTTGTGATTGATGAGCTCGTCTTTTTCTTTTTACAAAATTTAAGCCCACTCCTCCAAAAAAAAAATACAAGTACTCAAGGAAACCTATTGTTTCGCGTCTTACTGTCTGTTCAAATGTTATAATTTTCAATCAAACGCCACTGTCACAAGGTCATCTGTTTAACATTTCTTTGAAGCACTTCCTTGGGCCTCTTAAAGTAAATCCAATTTTCTTCCATTAATCTGTTGCATATTTTTAAAACACACACCATTGCACCGCTGAGGAAAGTTTGACACTTCCATCAGATAATCCTTCAAGTAGGTTTCCCCAAAAAAGATTCTCCGATGTGCGTTCGTTGCATGACAATGTCAAATTAAAATTGAATACCAACAAAGATATTCAAAAATAGCTGCGAATATCTTCACAAAATAAAAAGAAAAACCTTAAACTAATTATATACATATATAAAACTAAAATTAAACAATGTAAAAAAACGAACATAATTTTGAAAAAAAAAAAAGAAAACTGAGATGATAATCCAACATGCGATAGGGAAGAAACAAAATCGTAAGATCTAGAAAAGAAAAACACAAGAATGAAAACAAAATATTAAACAAAAAAGAAAAGAAAACAATTCCATTAAATGTTTAAGAGTTATTAATTTTAGTACGCCTTTTGTTTATATGATTAAATTAGAAAACAAGAAAAACAAAAAAAAAACGGATAATTTTAAATTAAATTAACGCAAAGCAAATATAATTTGTTCTTTTTTTTTCAAAAAAAAACAAAAAAAACATTTGCTTTGTGCGTATATATCTATTTCATTATTTTAATTGTGTAAATATCAAAATATTTTTCAAAAACTACACCTCTTTATAAAATACACTTTTTTCTAAAGACAAAACAAAACACATTTTCTTCTCCCTGATCACCTTTGATGGGAGCAGAAGTCAGAAAGTGATTATTCATAAATGACAAGAACAAAACAAAAAAAGAACACATGAAAAGCAGAGATGAGTGTAATGTTTGTTTGTATTTTTTTTTTCCTTTGTTTCTATATTCATTACTTTGTTCCATTTTGAAAAGTATTTTTACTCTGTTTTGTATATTTTACCTCTTCTTTCCCCTTTTCTACTACGACGGCAGAAAACAACGTTATTCCGTAATTATGTTTTATTTCTCTTTGCATTGATATTTCGTTCTAATTGATTCATTATGATTAAATATGTTTATAATTTTTAATGTTAATATACAATTAAAACATTGATAAAAACAATAATGATGAGAAAATAAAATAATTCTAAACAATTTAATTTTCTAACTTGTTTCTTTTATTATTTACATCAGTTTGCTTTGTCTATCTTTGATTTCTTATCCATTGTTGGGTGTGCCTGTGGTCTGGTAGGAGAACAAGTATCAGTTTCCCCGCGTGAGCCAAGTTGTTACGACAAAACGAATGACTTCGTAAGTAAGGAACGCGTATTGAATGAAATACCAAGTAACGAAACGTTACACGTTACTGGTAAACAACATTTCTTACCCGCATGACGTCGCTTCTTTTTAGACTCAAATTCAGTTTCCAGCAAAACACAAACGTACAGTGGGTAAAATAAGTATTTGCAAACCCAGTTTTCCGATGATTTCACATTATATTGTTAAGTTTCACCGGAATTGTATACGTATTAAGAAAAAGCACCAAAAATCTGAACTAACAAAACAAAAATTCCAATTGATTAAGAATTACTCCATTTATTAACAAAAAGCAACAAAAATCAACTCAAAAACGTATTTGTCCACCTAAGTTTGTAAATTAAATATTATGAAAATAAACCGGACTAGCTTTCTACTAATATTTTGTGTGTATAACATCAGCTTCGATAAAGGCTTTAGAACTCCTCGGCATTGAATCAATGAGATTATGAACAATTTCCAGCCTTATTTTAACCCATTCCTCCAAAAGGGTAGTCTTTAGGTCAGCGTGGCGTAGTGGTAAGTGCGTCGACCGCCACACAGAAAGTCTAGGTTCGATTCCCGGAAAGGACACCTCGCATTTTTTCACGGCACCACCTCTTTCGAGTTGCTGACAACATTCAAAGTGTATCAATTGTCTATGAAAACCTTCTCAAATCTCGACGTTCGAAGTTGGCAAAAAACTGTAGTTTCCTCCTACTCGTGAGAGAACAGTAACACGCACAACACGAGTAGTTGTGGTAAAAGCTAGAAGCTAGGCCCTGGCTCTAGTGCCACCCAATTATTATTATTATGTCAGTGTTATTAGAAATCCTTCTTTTCCTTAATTCGTTATCCAAAATTTTCTATTGGATTTACGTCTGGTGATTGAGGAGGCATCACAAGTTGGTGATGGACATTTTACAGCAACCATTCCTTTGTAACCCTTGTAGAATGTTTGGGGTCATTGTCCTGCTTTAAGAAAAGTGTCCCCTGCAATTCCAATTTGACTACATTTTCAGCCAAATTATTGCCCAAGATTTCAATGTATCCTAGGGCTCTCATGATTCCATCTATAAAGCCAAGGTTTTCAAGTCCTTTATATGCAACACAACCCAAATACATAACATTCCCACCACCATGTTCTACGGTAGGCTTTAAATTGTTTCTTTCCAATTCAGTGTTTGGCTTTCTGCACACAATCCTTTATCCATCTGAACCCAAAAGGTTAAACTTGCTTTCATCGAAAAACAAGACATTTCTCCAAAATTCGGGCTTCGATATGTAAATTTTAGCACATTCCTTTTATTCCTATTTATCTCATAAATAATTGTTTTTCTTTCTTGCCGATCTGCCATAACTGTTTGCAAAATTCAAGATATTTCGAATGGTTTGAGGATGCACTATTTTCCCAGATATTTTTGCTGTATATTGGGCACTTGCAAATGTAATTTTCCGGGTTTCATTTATAATAGCTCGTCTATCTCGTACACTCAGGGGTGCCAGCACGTAACTTGGAACAATCGAGTTTAGTCGATACAATCGAACATGGGTAGCACCTATTTTGATTCAATCGAGTATCCTCGATTGTATCGCCAAAGTCGGTAGCATACAAATTCGAATATGACGCTTGAAACAAATTTTTTTAGTGGATAGAAAAAGTTATCGTCATCAAGAAACAAGTAAAGGCAAATGTAGGTATGTTTGAATTATTATATTGTAGGTGCATTTTTAGACTTGGGGTGACCTGGAAAATAAAGTAAAGAACAAACTCAGGAAGAATAAGGTCCACTTTGATACCGTTTTCTGTGTCATGCCTAGTAGCACATTTCTTCCTACATCCGCTTGGTAATTCCCACTGGCCAATACACTTAAAGTTGTGCAAAGCTGGAGAGCTGATGGAACCGATGTGCTTCTAACGCTACCTGGGACATTTAAGTAGCTTAGAATCATCACGAAACATTCCTTATTCACTCTAAACTGCTGTACAAAACTAAAGAACAAATGGTTCTGTTTTAGATGGTATTCTTTTTCTTTGTATAAATATATGAATACTTACTCATTTTCACACAATTCTAATGGATTGCTATTATCCCTAGGGTATCTTCTTTTGATTTTGTCATTAAGTACTTCTTCATCTTCGCTTTCCGAATCAAAAAATATCACTCTAAATGCAACTTTACTTGAACGAAGTTTATTTTGAAAATAACGAATTTGACATTTCACTTTATAGTTCACAATAACATTTTTAAGTAGAAGTCACAATGAAACTCGTTTCAAGTTACATGCTGTCAGAAAATATTTTTTTCGAGTTGAATGGCGATGAACAATGCTCGATTGTTTCAAGTTACGATGTTTACTTACTGTTGTTCCCATGTCCTAAAGCCTTTTCAGAAGATAACAGACGTCAGAGAAAGAAAACCCAACTAAATTTGCTATTTCCCGATAGCTTTTACCACTTTCACTTATGTCAATTATTTTTTCGCGGATAGCCAAGGGTATTTCACTCTTTGTTGGCCATATTTTTAATGTATGACTCTTTTCACATTTTTTGGACAATTTGTGTGTTTATTTTTTTATTTGATCAATTGGAACCATTTTCGTTTTGATAGTTAAAATGTTTGCCGCTTCTTCTTAATACCACTACATTGAAACCTTAGAATAGAACGAGAAATCATGAGAAAACTGGGTGTGGAAATACTTATTTTACCCACTGTATATGACGTCGTTACTCGCACTCTGTCCTTATTTGCGCGATGTCGTTTCTTTCTTGCAAATGCACCATGTATCCAATGAATATCGCTATTAGTATGAAATGGACAAATGTGCACATTGTTGTGGTGGAGAGAAATCTTTCCCTTCATATCAATTCAGGACAGGAGGTAGTAAAAGCAACATTCTTTGAGAAGCTATAGAAAGTTCTAACCTTAGATGAAATGAACCACTATATCCAAGCAGTTGCGGCCAATCAGTCTTTCACTGACAAAAGATATCCTCAGAATAGGCAAAATAGACTTATGAATGCAGACATTCTTACTGGCCACTATTTAATGGATAACTATGCAAGAGGGTTAGCCGCTTTTTCTCATGGTTGGGAACTTGAAACCTGTTCACCTCTTGCAACAATTATAAAGACTACGGTTGGAAACTGCTTCCCAAATAGCGTTCCTTAAGGAAACAAACATCAATGGAATCACCCTTAAAACATTCACAAGGAGGATTCGTTCTGAATTATTATTTGAGAACAAGTTTCATGTTTGTAAAATTGCTTTTATTTAGTGCAAAGAAGTAACTTCGCCGCTATTAACATCACAAAATGGAAACTATCCATCAACTTTACATTCAAAAGGTGAAGTAAATTTTCACATAAGTTGGGCTCTAACTTTACCTTTTCGTGCGACATTATTTTAGTCGTAATTTCCTTATAGTTTCTTGTATTAAGACGGTTTTGTTAAGTCAAAAGATTTAGTCAAAACAAGTGATGGTACTTGGTTGCGAGATTGGGTGTATTCAATGATTATTTCCATTTATGATTAATAATAAATGAACTTAACGAGACAACAATCTTCCAGTCTTGCATTAACCCCGAAAATTCGGTGTATAACCAAATGGGAGGGTTGCAATGTATGTTTCATTGATCTTGCTCCTCTAGGAAAGAAATTCATTTCACTGTACGTCCTTAATTCATTTTATATGGCGACCTGATTTCTGAAGGAGAGAAATGTTTTTTTGTGGGAAACAATTTCACAACATGTCTGAATTAATTGTTATAAATATGAATTTATTTCCTACTTGTCTTAGGTGACGTTAATACCCGCCCAATTCATACCAATTACCAATACTAATTAACAAATTGCTTAACAGTTCATCGATGTCGATGTTGTGATTATCGATGAAGAAGTAACGTGAAGTCATGAAACGACACTTGTCGATGTGTGTTGAATGTACACACAGTGAGTGCCATTCGGGTTATTTTCTATCATTACGTTCCAAATAAGTTCTTGATCTTAAAATAAAAAGCAATGAAAATAATGATTGAGAATCTAGAGAAACAAAAAAAATTTAAGATTAATTTATTAATTATATTAATTTTTTTTATTTATATTTAAAACTTTGAAGCTTAAAAACGTAGTAATGTTAATATTTTGCATTATACGTTCTGACATACTTTTTATTGTTTTCTTAATGCAATTTATAGTCTTGTGAAAAAAAGTGAAGAGGCGATGTTCCTCAAAGAAAAATTTTCGATATATTTTAGTTCTGACAATTGTACAGGTGCTAAGATGCAGCTGTAGCGGAGTCATACGCTAACAACATGAACCTTGTGCATTGCTTTTTACTTATTTAAATGTGTTTACAAATTTCCATCTTGGCACTTCGTATTAAGTTTTGTTTCTGAATATTAACGCTAAAGCACGTATTCAGAATTACGTCTTAATTTCCAACGATTTTGGTCGAAATGCAGTCCCATGGTATGATGTTGGCTCTTCCATGGCTGACAGTTGGTTTTATATTTTGCCTTCAAAGATCCTTATTTCCCTTCCGCCACACGAAAACTTTTTCGTTTGATTATATTTCCTATCTGCAATAATCACATCAGCTCTTTATCATCTTTCGCGAATCTTGGTCGAAATTGTCTGTTGAATGACAGGACGCACGTTAATCGCGAATATTTCTTTTCCACGTTCACTGAGGTCTTCTTACGTAATGTTTGGAGCGTTCAATATAGATTGCTTTTAGTTTTCGTCGTCTACTTGCACTTGTTTTGTTTTTTGACTGGCAAAAATTCTTTTTAGATTTAATTCTGATCTCCGTTTTATAGCACCGCCTAAAGTAGCCCTAGTTATATTAAGGATTTTTGCAATTTTGACATATTGATAGTGCAAAATTTCCATCTTTTAACAGCGTATAAAGTATAGTAGTGCTTGATCCAGCAAAGGACCAAACACAATATCTTTTGTTTTTTCGAAGAAAGTGCTGTTTTTATTAATAAACATGGACACAGCTCTAATGGTACTTAAGAAATTAAAACCGAAAATTCATGACACTTGCTTAAACCCGTTTCCAGGCATATGGTCAGATCGAAAGAAGCGGAAATATTTCAAAGAACTAAACAAAAATTGCCAAGTAAAGGTGTGTCCGAAGAGCGCCTGAATAATTTGCCGAAATAAAATTCGGAATTACATCCAAAGAAAGGTACGGGCCTCAATATATTCTCGGTATCGGGGTGAAGCTGTGGTTGCATATGTAAATTGACTTATTTATCAAGTAATACTATTATTTTAGTGCATTCATGTAAAATTTCATATAAATGTGATTTTTAATTCGCGTTTTATCTCTAGTTAAACAGAATCATAATGGCAACTGAGACGATGAAGGTGAAAATTGAGCATCGCGAAGTAATTAAATTTCTCACTAGCCAGGGAAAAAGTCAAAAAACTATTCATGAAGAGATGGTGGCTGTATACCAGGATTCCGCACCTTCATTATCAACTGTGCAGAAGTGGTTAAGTGAGTTCAAGAGAAACAGAGAGAGTATTGAAGACGATAGGACAGATTCAGCCATGTCCGCAATACTGGGACAGATTTTCCTGGAGTAGATTTCTCTTATTGACAATCTTCCAGGAGTCATCCTCAGAATTAAGCCCGAAATAATTTTAAAATATTTTGAAAGCTGAATGCATGAAGGTAAAATTTCATTGATGAGGCTGATTGTCGCTTTATACATACTTCTGAAAAGCCCAACTTGATTCTTGAACTATGACCGCGTTTTTGAGTCAAATATTAAACTGTGTGATGTTTGTTGAAAATTTAAGTTGTCGAAAAATCACACACAGTAGTTATTCTGACTATTTCGTATTTACTCGTATGTCTGCGACTCTTGCAGTAGTTGCACTTTTATACATATGCCTATGGTATCTTATTTTACGTTTATTATTATTAGATTGGCTCCCCATTCTTCTCCAACTTCACACAGTGAAGTGCCCCAACAAAATTTCTATTTAACCATTCATCGTATACTTACGAACATATGTATAAATGTTAGAAGGAATTTTTATTATTCAGTTAGCTCTTGCCGCATGTTTTCTAAGACTGCACTTCTGCAGCACGTCTAAAGAGGTTGTAAGAGTCTCAAAATGCGCTTCTTAAAAGAACCATCAAGACGAATTACCAAATTTTGTTTTAACTTACTGATCGACATAAGATCTTTTCAGGATATTTCCTGACTTCAATGCGTAACGAAGACAAGCCTATTTTTCCCTTTTTAATTGTTTTTATAATCTTTGAGCTATGTTTACACTTGCACATGCATAAGTACACAGTTTTGTTACCTATGAAAAGAAAACAACATAACAGCATTTGGTTTTTTATACATCAGAATAAACAAGTGGAAACCCAGCTTAAGAGTCTGGAATTTCTCCTCTGCGAATTATAGTCGAAACTTGAATTCTTAAGACATGGTGCTGGTGAATTGTGACACATTTTCTTCGACTTGGTGCTGGTATACTTGGTCTTGATTGTTTACAGAATTGAAGCTTGTAGAATTTACGAAAACTAAACTGATTTTGCATTGAAAATAAAAAAGAAACTTATGGGCAAATGTTAAAATATTCCAACCACAAACGTTTGCTAACAGTTGGCAAGTGAATTCCAAAAAAAAGAGGTGAAGAAAAATTTTCAAATTTTATTTAACTTTAGTTCTCATTATTTTTTTGTTATCTACAAAGGCGGATTTTCGACAAGAATGCCTCAAGAAAAGTGATCTTGATTTCAAAAGAAAGCTTAAGGTTTAAAGCAAGGAAATATATCAGACATTTACATTTTTTGTCCAGAGTTTTTTCAAATTGCGTAGTTGATGAAGTATTTACAATTAAGCCAATGCCCATCCATGCAATAAGACTCGGGCACATGGAATCTGTCGCTGCATCTTACGTTCAATTCACAAAACTTGGAACTTCTGTAAAGAAATAAGAAGACACAATCAATCATTGAACTTAAAATGTTAATTTTGAAAATAGTCTAAATTGATTTACTATGATATTCAAAAAACAAAAACTAAATCAGGAATACTAAAAGTTAAGTTTTAAAAGAAAGCATTATCAAAGTCGAAAAATATTGGTGATTTTGTCCTTAACGGTATTTTCGATTCCTTGGTTGTGCATTCTATCTTCCCCTCTCCAAGAAGACTTCATGAACCGTAGAATTTTCGATAGACAAATGTTTTTTTTTCGAGCATTAATATTTTTTATAAAAATAACTTTATTTCCTCATATTGTAAACAAAAATACTTAATTTAACTTCCTCAATCAATTTCGAAATATTTTTCTTAGATCTAACTTACAGAACCCACTCTAAGCTATTCCAGTGTATGTTTCAATTTTACCATTCGGCCTACTGTAATATTTATTTAAATAATATCCGTTATTAAAACAGGCGCGTACACCAGAGCGTATCCACTATGTATATGCTTGTTATGTTATGCGCCGTGGTAAACCTTTTTTCTTCTATTTCTTTTTTTTAACTCAGTTAACTCAAAAATAACACATTATTTAAAAAAAAAGGAAAACTAAGTAAGCCACAAGAACCAAATAAAAGGGTTTAGTTGTTTTAAGACGTGAGCGGTGGTGGAAGTTGATTTTGGTGTAACCACCAGAAAAATTGTCTATCTTCGGCGAACTATTCCCTATCCCGTGCAGATATCGCCCTGCTGAACCAAAAAAGTTTCTCGTGGCTACGAGCGACGTCCCACTCATATTGAAGTCGCCTGTCCACTGCTCGGAGTATGACATGGAAGATATTAGGGCATCCTTCCTTATCCTTGATTAAACCTTTCATCTCGTGGTACATAATATTGGGATAATAAGCCCCAAAGATCAGACTGTTGGTAGAACTTTATAATATTATTATATATCCTGATAAAATTTACCTCGTTGCACAAGACCTCGTTGGGATAGAGTTTCTTGTACTGGGATTCGGCCCGAAGATACAGCCTTTCCAATACTCTCATCTTTTCCATCTGGGAAGGACTTATGTTGAACCACCCCGGACAACCGTGCACCATGATTGGCCGGATGAGGGCCATAAAGTGGATCACCTTCACTCTGGTATCAAGTTGGCTGCTCTAAAACAGCCCTCTTGCCACGGCGAAGCTTTCCTAGCGTTGGTCAGAGCTGTAGCTGCATGTTTATGATCACAGATACTGGTCCAACCATATGCCAAGATATCTTTCACGGCTAACGGCTGTCCCCGTGGTTCGACTATACCGAACTTACGCTATTTTTTTCGTATTCCTTGAGGCCTTAGACAGCAGCGCTTCTGAAAAGGATACTTTTGCACTTCTGGTAGTTTATCTTCATCTCCCAGTCAACGCAAAATCATTGAATTTTGTCAAAATCACATTGCAATAATCGATTTATTACTTAGATTTTCGGACCTGATCTGTACGCTATCAGATCATCGGCGTGTGCGGCTTTGTGCGGTGTGGAACCTATACGATCGCCAGTAAATATAGCAAATGGGTGCGGCAAACCAACTGCCCTCTGTTGCAACTGTGTTAGAAATTACAGCGCCATTCTTCACAACGAACCTTCTACCTGTGATCATGTCATATATCATATAAGGCAATGGTTCACTAATGCCCAGATATACCAACTTTTAAAAGAGTCCTTCTAACCAGACGGTGTCGAAGGCTTTTTCCATGTCAATCAAGCAGGCACCTCTGTCTTTTATTCTTATTCCATTGACTGTCGGCGACCAATTTGTATGCGGCATGTATGGTATCATGCCCCGCCCTGAAGCCGAAATAGTTTGATTTTCCTCAACTCAGTCTTTTCGAGCTCTAATTACTATCTTCTGGAAGACCTTGCTTATGCACGGAAGAGGGCTTATTGACGAGACAGATTCAAATTTGTTGGAGGCTTTACGCCCAATGCACATCTCTGCGCTATTGCTTCCTCCCTCAAATAAGTCAGAGTTTTTTTCTTGCGTCAGGGTCGATTTTGTGCTTTAGCTCTCTCTCTCTCTCTCTCTCTCTCTCTCTCTCTCTCTTAGACAGGGAGAATACTATTCTAAGCTCACTGTCTCAATGTAAGGACATTATTCCTTGTCTAACACCTTGTTTTGTATGTGGACTTTTTTCTGTGTGCGAATTATGAAGTGAGTATGAATGCGAAAAAGGAAAACAAAATTTAAAATCAAGAGAGAAAAGTGTAGTTGTTGAAAAGTGTGCTTCAAAAGATGTGCTTTGGGTATATTCGTGTGATTTTCCGTAGAACTCTACTTTTATTACAAGATTTCTGGGCAATATTTGAATATTTTTTATATATGAGCAAACGGTGTGATTAATTTAAGCTTTCATTTGAGCTCAAAATCACTTCTCTTTTAGGAAGTTTTTTTTAAGACCCAAATATTTTTTTTAACTTTCATTTAAATCAAAATTCTTTTAAGCATTAAGAATCTCTAAGACCTCGAAGACAAGTTTCTTCCCTAAACTTTTACAAAACAAAGCCTTTGAACAAGATTTGGGTAAACAGAATGTCAGCAATTGATATTTGTAGTTTTATAGTCGTATACTGTGCATGCTCAGTCAGCATTAAGAACAACACCCACAGAAAACAAAATAACACAATTTTTGACCCTAAAGGAAATAATTGAATTATAGTTAAGAAAATGAAAGAATAAAAACAAGAACCTTGTGGAAACGGTTATAAACATTTGTACATATCGAATAAATCTTAAACGAAGCAAAAATACCAGAAACCAAAAAAACACTATAAATGCAAATAACCTAGAGAAGAAAACAGAGATAAAAAAAATTTATATTTTCTAATTGCTTGAAGTGAATTTTTAACGTAGCCTACATGTCCCTGTCTCCATCCCATTTCAACTCTTCAAAAGAAAATGAATTTGATCCATTCTTGTTTTGAAATTGGACCAAATGTGAAGTGGTTAAATTTGACAAGAATTATACTACATGTGGACCGAAGTAGTTAACAAAAAATAAAACCAACAATAAGAGTAAGATGAAACGAAACAAAAGAAAAAACAGAGAAGATTGAAATGAGCAATAATCAGCGTATCTTCCTCAAACGAAAAAAATTGGAAATAAAAACACAACTACAACATACACCACCCACAAAAAAAAAAAACATTCTAAAACAAAGCAAACAACTCACTAAACAACAAAATTCTGTGCTCTAGGGGTGGGAATACTTTTTCTATGATTATATATTTGATAAACAATAACAAAAAAATAAGAATTAAAAAAAACTATCATTAATAAATCGTAGCTGTCTAACTACTGCAAAATTACATTTTGAAGAAAAATTAAACACAAGACAATTTTTTTTAATTTAAAGTCAAAATGAAGTAAAAAAATAAAATGAATCTTTTCAAATCAATAAATCGCGCTATACAATTAAAAGAAAAAAAGAAGAAATTTATAGAATTGCTTACAATAAACACAAAAAGAAAAATTAACAAAATACTAAAAGTATTCATTAGTAGAAGTTAAATTGCAAATAAAAAAACACATGTCTTCTATTTACATAAGTATAAACTTATAATATATATTTAATATATATACACACAAATATATATATATATTGAGTAATTAATATGAAGTCTTAAAATGGAGATTCTTTTGTTTTGTATCTAAACAAGAAGAACTAACTAAAATTTATTTTAAAAGACAACTGCGAGGTTATAAAAAAAAACAAAGAACTAAAATCATAATCACGGAGCGAGCGCATTGTGTTAGGCTCGCCCCCTATAAACTTAACTATGATTAAAAACAAGCAAAGTAAAATCAATTAAAAGAGAAAACACACTTAAACCAACAAGAGAATCTATTTTTTGCGTTGACTTCTCCTTGGGAAGTCGTTAAAAATGAAAACACGAAACTTATTTAAGAAAATTTGAAACGGTTCGGTTTTGAAGGGAATTTGAAATTCTTGAGCGATTAGATTGACTGTTGAGGGTGAACAATTTGATAGAGGAAACAAATCATAATGGAGCAAGAATGAATAAGACAAATTTAAGAAAAAAAAAAACAAAGCGAATAAATAAAGCGAGATAAAAAAGATAACAAATGAAAAGATTGAATGAAATTAAATATTTAAATGTTTGTTGTTTCATTTTACCCGGGTATCATATATTGATTTCTTTTTGCACTTCGAATTAAACTACATTTCCAGTCCAGTTGACAATCTTTTGCCATCTATCCAAAATATAGGGTTGGCTAAGTAATTGTTTTAGACAAGGTGACGCGAGTTACATACTCTTACTCCACGATCATATTGGTGTGGCCTATGCAAATTATATGTCAGCACACCGGTGAATTAAATTTGTCGTGCTGACGAAAAACGATTGCAATATATGACAACGATTGCACTATTGAAGCGCATGAAGTCGTTTGTTGGTGCGACAACAAAGGCAACGAACCGAGTACAATGATACACATCGATACGTAGGTCATACGTAAATTGTGTTTATATTTTCGGAATTAATAAAAAAAACAGCCTTACTCCACCACTAACGCGTAACTCACAAGTCAACACCAGAGGCATGATCTTCCGAAAGTCCGTCAAACTGCTAGCTTACGCCAACGGCATTTATTATGCGAGCCTTCAATGAGGCGTTTGCTGGCATTCAAGCGGAAGCGGTTAAGATGGTTCTAGTGGTTTATGAGTGCAAAACGAGCATGCTGTCATCGAAGAAGGACTTCGTCTATCTCTGCTCGGCGGTAAATAGGGACAACAACACCAGTTACGAAATCAAACGCAGAATCACTCTTGTCAATCGTTGCTTCTTTGGGCTCAAGAGGCAATTAAGTAATAAAGCCCTCTCTCGCTTTATAGGTATATAGCACATTGATCATCCCAGTCCTACTTGGAAACAGAAGCGGAAACCTAGAGGTTACTAAAAGCGGATGATCAAGCCCTTAGTCTTTCCGAGGGAAAAGTTTTGCGTTCGATTTTTGGTCCCGTTCGCGTTGATGGCATATTTAGGGGAAGATTTAGCTACTAACTTTATGGGCTGTACAACGACATGCGCCTGGTGAAGCGTCTTCGGATACAACACTTAAGCTGGATAAGAAATGTAGAGCGGATGGACACTACTGCTCCGGCCCGAAAAGTCTTTGAATCTGAGCCAGGTGGCGCACACAAGTGGGGAAGGACCTCAAGCAACTTGAAGTGCGCAACTGGAGGCAGCTGGCGAAAGATCATACTAGCTGGAGAGGCATGTTGGCTGGGGCCCAAGTCCGCCGGGGACTGTAGCGCCACAAGAAGAAGAATGAGTGATTGGGGAATTTATGTTCAAAATAAAACGCAACTTTTTCATGGAACGAAATAACTTAACTCTGTAATGTATTGCCCATTTACAGCAATGTTCTTTTGCCATCTCTCAGGCAGCATCATCGTTTCGCGTTCATAAAATTTCTGGTTCTTAACAGAAAAAAACTGAACCAGGTATGATTTGTCATCATCATTGAATTTTTTATCATTCAAGGAGTTTTGCAAAGATCAAAATAAAAAGTAATCAGATGGTGCAAGGTCAGGGCTATATGGTGGACGTGGCAAAACTTCCCAACCAAGCTCCAATAATTTTTGCCGAGTGACCAAAAATGTGATGTAATGATGGAATACAAAACGTTTTCGATTTGCCAATTCGGGCCGCTTTTCTTCAACTGCGTTGTTCAATTAGGTTAGTGTTAGTTGTTCAATGTAGACATCTGAATTGACCGTTCGGAATGGATCATTTGCATAACGTTTCTTTAAGAAAAATGGCGGGTGTTAATGCGTCGTGTTAAATGATTTTATTTCAGTTCATGAGGAGCTCATAAATCGAGTTTTCGTACGTAGGAAAGTTGTTTTAAGCGACTTTCAATGCATATATGTGATACATGAGGCCTTTCTGCAATCTCACTCGTTGAACTGTGACGGTCCGAATCGATTATTGCTTTGATTTGGTCTTCATCAACCGCAACTGGACGACAAGAGAGTTCCTTATCCTTGAGTGAAAAATCACCAGAACGAAATTTGACAGCTTCAAAAGCTTCATCACCATAAACAGCACATAACTTTTAGTGAGCTTGCGATGCGATGGAAATGAAAAACAATTTTATAAGTGAAGTTCGAAATTACTCAGATACCAATTGAATTGCTTTACACAGCCAATCGCCTGTTGTTTAACGTAGCGTCAAAAGAAAATACATTGCCTTAAACTTCCTCCTAAAAAAAACTGTGAAATAACTAACGTCCTATTGGGGTGTCAGTTTCCAGATAATGCGACTAGATTTATGAATCACTTGATTAAAAACCAAAGACCATTTTGTTACTTGACCAGGTCAGGAGGCCTTCGAATATCGGTTCCAACCTTTTCGTGTGGTAGGCCTCCTTGTGGGAGTATCGTGATGGCTGGGTTTTAAACCCAATTTCGCAGGCAAAGTCGATGTTAGTATACTGTGTTGACTTGTCTTTGTCTTGTTATTGTTGACGCTAAACTTGGCCAGGCGATTAGGGGACTTTCCCGGCGCTGTGTGGAGAAGCAAACCAGCGTTATCTAAGACTCATGGGAAACTGGACCCCGTGTATGCGTCGTTAAGGCAGGTGATCACGTAAAACCAAATCCCATATCTGGAATGTCAGTAAATATATAAGTAAATGTCAAGTTGTTCCAGATGAGCTAAGTAACTCCTTTCGTAGCAGTACGAGGGAGAAAAATGTAGTTACTTAATTTCTCAGGCAACATTGTTCACTTTTGTGTTAGAAACTGTTAGAGACATCGAATTAAATAGAATTGGCCAGGATGAGGTAACAATGTTGCTCATTATGATGATAGAGCCTATCACTTAACACACATGTTAAATCATTTCATCACAACTTCTATTTTTCCTCTTTGTCGAGTATAGCCAGGTAGCGAAATCGAAAAATACAAACCTTACGTATTTTGTCTGTCAAAGTTATTGCCTAGAAACTTCTTAAATACTTGACTCCTCTCTTTCCAATCTTTGCCGAGTGAAGACGTAATGGCTGCCCACAGGTATTATATATATACAAAACAAAATAGATCAGTGCCCCTATGGCTCCGTCTACGTACTGGAAATACAATCTGATACAACACTAAGCGGCGTCACTGGTGACATATCAAGTTCAAGTTGTAAGAGATCCAAATTTGCTGACATGTGCTTCACAAAATCCCATCGGCTGAATGTATTTTTGTATATGGATTATCTACTAAATAAAGATACAGTTGTAAAATAAACTGTTCTAAGTGGATCCGTCTGGTTTTCCAACTAACTTCTACAGCCATCGGCTTTTAGATTAACTACTTGACTGGTAGTGAAAGCTTGACCAGAGTCTATATTCTGGTGCTACGGGAGGTCAGAAGCCCATGAACCTTTGTTTCAGCCTGACCGTGGGAGTATCCTTGTAGGAGTATCGTAGTGGCTCTGACTCAATATTGTGACCATGACTGCTCTGAAGCAGTCTTTTTTACCTTAGAGCAGGTGGTCATGGTGACTTTCCCGGATGAGTTTAAGTTGCATTGCAACCGCAACTGTAATCTTTTGAAAAGCAAAGGTATTAGAAAGCCCGCACCCACCAAGTGGAGTGATTATCCCTCAGGCATGAACTCAGTTTGGTACTTGGGTCTTGCATTAAGTCTTGCATTACTTACAAATCTTGGCAAAATAGACGCCGATGAATTTTTTCACGACACCACCTCTTTCGAGTTGCTGACAAAGAGTTCCTTTAACAAAGAACAATAATTGTCAATGAAACCCTTCTTAAATCTCGCCTGTCCCTTCTACTCGTAGAAGAACAGTAGCACGCACAACACGAGTAGTTGTTGTAGAAGCTAGACTTTGGTGCCTTGTGGGCTGTAGTACCACTAAATTATTACTATTATTTAAAAGAGGTCATCACGTAAAACCAAATCCCACATCAGACCTTCGAATACACTAAGATAAAGAAATCAGTTTTAAGACGCCCTTGTCTGGCATACAAGTCTAAAGCCAGGTTAAAGATTGAAGAGGGCATCTAAAGCATCCCAGTGGGGAGTTCATAGAGCACTTAATGAGAAATTCGATGCACGTGTCATGTGGCTAACATTCCTCAATCCGTCACTTCTACTTACTTATATTATCCTCGGAAAAACGGTCCGTGACAGAAAAAGTTGAAAAAGCCTTTAAATTTTTGCTTGTTCAACTTTCAGTTTTGGCTCGTTTTCTGAACAAAAAATCATACATAAACATATGTCAGATAAGTATTTTTTTTTGTTGGAGGTTGGGAAGCACTGCACTGGAGCGCTCAGACTCACTGCCTCTTTAGAAGCTTGCCTAGCTAATTGATGATTCCGTGATGTCCCGGGATCCACACAAGTCTTAGCGAATTCAGTCTGACGACCAAATTAAGGGAGGCTTTGCAATCCAGGACTATTTTGGAAGTGATTAAAGGATTGAGTAAGGCCTTAAGCACAGCTTGGCTGTCGCTGCAGACGCAGATACTTCGCCCCTTCCACCTGTTCTTCACAATATAGTTGGTAGCCATTAGGATCGCAAGAGTTTCCGCCTGAAAGACCGATGCGAAATTACCTAAAGAGGCGTGAATTCTAAAGTTGTCATCCTCCACGAATTGTCTATGAAATTCCGACTACATTCCCTTCCCGGTTCAGTTTCTGGCCAGAGTCAGTCCTGGACACGGGGAAAGTCGACTTTGTATAAGCGACGCAGCTGGATAGTTGATGACCCTCCATCAGACGGCATGTCCATGAGACCTGTGTCATAGAAGATGCGGTGCGCGAGGTCTTCAAAGCTCCAGTGCGAGTTGAAACTAAAGACCATTCCTTTTTAGTCGGGATGTCAAGGGGAAAGAGATTTAAGAATGCATCAAGAGCAGAGCCAGGCGTGCTGGGAAAGGCCCTTGTACAGCCGAAACAGACCGTTCTTTGAAACTAGGTGAAAGTAGCAGTCACGTATTTTCGCGAAAGCTTGTTCCACCAAACAGCTGATGCATAGGAGAGAAGAGGTGTCATCATTACCGTATAGATACACACAGATCTTTTTGGTGGTTTTTTACCAAAAACTTCCTTACACTGCCAGAATACTGACAGCGCCTTGGAGGTTTTCGTTGCAATATGTTTTTTCCAATGAAGTTTTTTTTATCCAGGATAACACCTAGGTATGTGGGTTCATTGGAAAATAGAACGCTGACACCTTTAAGAACTGGTCGAGTCAGACCAGTCAGGTTCCTCCCTTTCGTGAAGAGAACGAATTCACAAGTCATCGATCAAGTCAAGGGCCGTCTGTCCACTTGCACAAACTGAGTCAGCTGCGCTTGCGATAAGGCCTGAGTTGACACCGTCAACACTGTCGAACTTGAATCCGTGATGAGTTTGCAAACGCAACGCATTGCACTCTCCAGTCACGTTTTATGAACGTGTTAACACAATCGTTAATCAACTCGACACAAGTCAGTTGCACATAGCTCGGCTTAGTTTGGCATTTTCAAGAACACGCTCCACATCTGTCACAAAGAATTCCCTTCATCGATGCGCACCAAGCACTCCCATAACTGCAGCGCTGACACAGTGGCTCCACCGCCCAGCCATACCTGTGCTCCCAGTGACTGTCAATTAAGTGCATCTAATGCATTTCGCAAATACGAGCACTTGCACTGGTCACTGGCACCCTCCGCTGAATACTTAGTTATCCCATATTTATGCAGAAACGGTGATGCCACCGCTGCACAATTGCATTAGAGATTCGTGCGTGACTGCATTTCCATGCGGCTGCATAAGGCGTCGCCACCCACTAGAGCCCCTGCGGATTCACATCCCAAAAATGGCAGCGACGGCCCGGTATAAAAGTAAAATCATCGATCACCACTGGAGCAGTCTATATTATCGCTTTCACTGATCAGCCGTCACTCGTCATTCGCCAGCTGTCGTCATGTTCTCTCGCGTAAGTGTTGCGTAATACACGCAGAACCGAGCTAATATCCTCTCTTCCCCCGTCGCGGTTGTAGATTCTTCACGTCCTCCTCGCAATCATCGCTTGTGCTGCCGCCAAGCCGTCTGGAATTGTGCCTGTGCTGGGTCCTGGAGTCGTGACTGCTCACAGTAATCAAGTGGTGGCGAGGACCTACAATGGAATAGTGACACCAACTGTTTCCCTGGTGCCTCCGATAGCTGCTCCAGCACCGCGCTTCTACCCCATCAGTCCTACGTACTCGTATGTGCCAACTTACACGCCTGCATACTACCCCTATCCTTCGGTCTACAGGTACGGCTACGCCTACCCGTGGGGAGTGTACGGACCGACTGTGGTGCGATACCCAGGCACCACAATTTGGTGAGATGGGCGCTGGGATGAATCATTAGGTTAGGTTCGTTTTTTACCGCTCTGCCATCAAAGATACTGTTTGGAGAGATACTGACAATAAAGTGACGCTTAATAATTCAATGTTTTTGAGTTCGTCTTGAATGTGGTCCTTGCGCAATCCTTTCTTTCGGAAAGTAGTCATTCTGTTGAGGCCGGTCAACTATGAGAAACTGCTCAACCCAAGTTGGTCGAGGTCCTTTTCTAATTGTGTGTTCCATTTCCACTTAGGCCGTTCTGTGTTGCGTTGTTTACGGGCCGCAGCAGTGGTGTTCAACCATCTAAAGTTTTGTATCCGAAGACGCTTGACTAGGCGCATGTCGCTGTGCAGCCCATATAGTTCGTCGTTAAATCTTCTTCTTCTGCTTCTGGTGTTGACTTGTGACGCACGATCTTCTCAAGGATAATGTTAAGGAAGTCACATGACAGTGCGCCGCCTTGTCTAAGACCGTTTTTGACATTGAAGGCCTCGGTGAGTTCGTTCCCGACCTTGACGGAGCAGCGAGAGTTCTTCATCCTACACAATCTGAGTTTGGTAGAAATGCCAAAACTAGAGATGGCGCTGTATAGCTTGTCTCTATGTACACTGTCATATGCGGCCCACAATGTGTACGTAAATAAGCAGAATTGTCGATTTTGTAGTGAATATTAGCCAGAAGGATTGAAGGAGCTATCAATGCATCCAGAAAAGTCACAATTTGGTGCGGTTTATGGGCTGATGGCATCATTGGACCGTACTTCTTCAAAGATTATGCGAATCGTAACGTAACTGTGAATGGTGAGCGCTACCGTGAAATGATATCCAACTTTTTTTGGCCAAAATACAAGAGCTTGACTTGCATGACATGTGGTTTCAACAAGACAGCACGCGCAACATTGGACTTATTGAGAGGCGAGTTCGGTGAACATTTTATTTCACGTTCGGGACCGGTCAATTGGCCGCCTAGATAGTGCGATTTAACACCTTTAGACTATTTTTTGTGGGGCTATGTTAAAGCTCATCTCTATGCAGACAAGCCCGCTTAAATTGACGCATTGGAAGACAACATTGAAGCATTTCTTCGTGAGATACCCGCCGAAATGTTGGAAAGAGTATGCCAAAAGAGTATGCGCAGTCAAGGTCAACATTTGCCTGAAAAAATCTTCAATCCTTAAATTATATATATATATTATCGATTCAAGTAACAATTTCATGCATTTTCCAGAATTTTATGTTTGTTTTTTAAACTTTCCTTTAGCTTTTAAAAAATCACCCTTTATTACATTCGAGAGTCTTTCGTCGCTGAGATAATTTGTAGCCAACATTTTCCGAACAGCCAATTTATGAATTAATTTATAATTTATTTCAATCCGCTTGTAATCTGAACGTAGAAGATACAGATGATGAAATATGATGTAAAACTAAGTTTTTATTCACTGCACTTATCCGTAAGTCAAATGTGCCAGGTATTGTCCCAAGTTACTTGCGAGTTTAACTGACCGTTCTAAAAGATACATTTGATTAAGACGGTACAAAACAAAGTTAAGTAATTTTACCATAATTGGTTAAATTCTCCATTGCCAATGTTTGATGCAATAGAACTAAAAAAACAAGAAAAAAATTTAAAATAAATAAAACCAACTCAAGGTCACTCACTCACATATAACTAAACTCAAGCCAAAGCAGAGTAGCTTATCGACGGTCATGCTTTAAATAAATGCCCTTCATTTACTCCTCTTGTCTTATATTTATAAAGTTTGCACATTTGTACTAAGTTGACAATTGCACTTTTTTATTTTATTTTTATGTTTAAGTCGTGATACGTGTCGCAATAAAAGAAAAGAGTGATTTGACGTAGTTTTGTTTTCTTCTGCTTTTTTAGGGTTTCGTGCGCAGGGAGCTCAATGAAACCTTTAGGTTCCTCTTTTTTCCGTCTGATATAATTTTAAGTCAACCTAATTTTTGAACTGATTGCAGTAGACTGGTAGTGACATGGGGAATTCGGATCTTAAATTTCGTAAAAGAGGAAAAGGGAAAAAGGGAAATATCTTCACGTAGAAAATGAAGGGCTCAGCAAATTTTCAGGTCACAAAATAGAGTGAACAACAAAAACTGGGATACATATTAAAATTGAGTTTAAGTTTAAATATCTCCGTTAAATATTTCCGCTATTGAAACGAAATAAACTGCAAATGAAAGCTTATTTTTGTTCAATCCGAAAAACATAACATTTTTCAAATTCTCATATAGCATTAATATTAAAACAATTAAATCTAAGATGACTACAAATTCATCGGCGATAAAAAAAAGGGGGGACAAGTTGTTCAACAAGGCCACTGTTAAAGTACTGTTACTTTGTTGTCCTTACCTTAGATTAAAGACTACTTCTACTTTGTTGTCAAATTGTCAAACTTAATTTGCGAAAAAATGAAAATTAAACAGACGCCTCCTGATATGAAACAGTAAGTAATTGATTATTGCAAAAAAAAAAAACGAAGTATTCATAAAATTTCTTCAATTGTGAATAAACCAAAGTCAACTGTCTTTAACACAGTGAAATCTTTTAAAATGAATGGTTTCCTTCAACCAACAAGAATTATACAGAAGAATCCAAAGGAATCAGCAGTCGAAATTGCCAAAATCTTAAAAAGGGATAAACTTACAGAAGTTCATCCGCAAAAAGTACGCAACTAGAATATGCCATGTATCAACATTCTTGGTTGCGATGATCGACGTTTCGTGTGGAGAAGGGACGGAACTGCTTTGGGTCCCGAAAATATTACTCCCACAGTTAAACATGGTGTTGTGAATATAATGCAATGGCAGCAAACGGAGTTGGTTCCCTTTATACAATTGAAGGGAAGTTAACAAAATTTGGATATGTCGATATTCTAAAATATTATATTCCCGAAACCAGGCACAAAATTGGGGATACTACTAGCTGTAATACTGCAAGCACACAGCTGGTATTACGAAAAATTGCTTGATTTGGAATACCAAAAAAGTATTACTACATCTTCCCCGAATTTCGGATCTGAAGCTCATAGAGCACCTTTGGGCTGTTCTGGAAAAAGAGCAATTCACTCTAAAGAAAAGTTAAAGACAGTTTTACTTGAAGAATGGCAACAAATTCCAGTATCTGTGACAATCGATGAAGAAAAGATTGCAAGATTTTTTGAAAGCAAGAGAGCAGTACAACAAGTATTAAATATAATTATTATTGTCGTTTTTGGTTACTGTCCCACTTTATTTGGCCGAGGAATTTGTAGTAATTTTAGTTTGCATTTTTTTTTATTATAAATGCTATATGAGAATTTGGAAAAATGTTATGTTTTTCGAATTGAACAGAAATAAACTTTCATTTGCTGTTTATTTCGTTTCAATATTTGGAAAGATGGCTGAGATATTTTAATCTCAATTCTAATATGTGTCCCAGTTTTTTTTGTTTTTTTTGTTCACTGTAACTTCCAACCCATCCGCAGATATAAAGGGTGATTTATCTTGGGTTTTGATGTATCCTCGTAATGTAAAAGGCAAGGATGTCCGCTGTTTTGCTGTACGAATGGCTCGAATTCAACGACTATTCGGCCCGCAACCGTGCTATCCATCCTCTCTACGTGGTTCATTAACGTTAAGCGTTGTATTCATAAACGATTGAATAAACGCATTCCGCCGTTTTCATATATTCAACGCTAGAGAAATTTTCTTGAAACTAGCTTAATAATTCAATTTCATACATCTAACATACTGACCCTGTGTGGATGCTCGGCCTCTTTGCTTTTTTTATTTGTAGTTGAACCTCATTCTAAACTTAAATTATGCTTATGAACATTTCGTTTTTTTTTCGCAGTCCGGACGCGTGCGCCAGTGTGTATTAGTTATACATATATAGTCTATGCGCCGTGGTGCACTTTGTTTTCTTGTTATCTATATAAAACTGAAAACTAAAACACTACAAAACTGGCCACAGACTGCCCAACTACGTACACTACGTACACATAACCCAAACGTTAAAAGACAAGATAAGGGCGGCAGGGGCCGAGTTTAAAACAGCCACCAGTACAGGTGACGAAGCAGATCCTCGCAACTGCGAGCGACGGTCGGTTCGTGCTGGAGTCGCCGGTCCACTGTTTGGCGTGCTACGTGGAAAATTATAGGGCACCCCCCTGTCCTGAACGAGATCGTCATATCTAAATATGGGAATGCCTCGGGTGAAATAAAACCATTCCGCCGTGCCATCTCGAAATACAAAATATTGAGGTAATAGTCTTCGAATATCACGCTGTTGGCAGAAGTCAACGCCCGTGCAACCTGCCTTCGAATCAGTTTTATTATAAAATTATCAATCCCTATCAGGTTTGCCTCGTTGTACAAGACCTCGTTGGGATAGAATTTCTTGTGCTCGGATTCGGGCGATCGATACAACCTAAGACAGGTCCGGAGACACTGCCTCTCAAACAGCCTCATCTTTTCTAGACATGGAAAGGGCTCACGTTAAACCACACATTACAAGCGTACGCCATCATCGGCCAAATGAGTGCCATAAAGCATATGACCTTCGCCCGGGTATCAAGTTGTCTGCTGTAAAACAAACTCCTTGCAACAGGAAAGGCTTTCTTCGCTTCCGTTAGATCAGCATCTACATGTTTGTCAAAGTAAAGATACTGGTCGAACCAAACGTACCTCACAGCTAACGGTTCTCCCCGTGGGTTAACAATGCGGAACTTACGCCAGTTTAACTTCGTGTCCCTTGAGGTTTTGGACAGCGGGGTCCTGAAAAGGATAGTCTCGCACTTATTGAATATAATTTTTTATTTCCAGCAATCGCAATATTGCTGAATCTTTTGGAAGACATGTTGCAACAGGATGTGGATGAAGTCGACCTTTGGCACTGATTACCAGATCATCGGCGTACGCTATTATGTTTGTAATGTCGAAAACCATGGTAGACGTCACGTTGCCGCTTTTCACAACGAACTTCCTATCTGTTATCATGTCATAGATCATGTACAGCAATGGCTTACTTGTCTGACAAGCTTGTATCGGACGCCTTTTCAAAATTGGTAAGACAAGCACACGTGCTTTGGGTCTTGGATTTATTCCATTGTATGTCGGAAACCAGCTTTGACCCGGCTTGTATGGTAACATGCCCCGCTCTGAAACCGAACTAGTTCCGGCGTGCAGCCAATTGAGTTGATCGTTGGATCTTCTTCTTCAGATATCAATAAGACAAGTAGAACCGAAGTAACACGCAGAACTTACCTTTAGAAAGGCAATCATGCAATAGGACAGGAATGATAAAGTGTTGTACAAAGCAAGCTTGGTCCTTTGCGCTGGTCCCTCGTCGATTGCCAAGCCCGATGACATATTCGATTTTGGAACTTAAGCCGTGTAAGCCAGCAATTGAACAGACTTTTAAATTCATTCCCAAGAGCTTTCCATTGTTACCCTAAATAAAATCTGTTAATCTGTAGGAGGTAGTCATGCCACTGTATGGCTCGTCGTTGAAGGCATAGGCAGGCTTATATTCGACATTCGATCTCCATTTCCTTGCCTCAGGAATGTTTTCAGACGCTCACACAAAACAGTCGAGTGGATTCTCTCTCAGACTTAAAAACTGGTCCATTGTACTACCAGGCAGTAACCTTGCAGCAGACGCTTCTATGATAAAGAGCTTAAGTTTTCAGAGCCACTTGATACAAAGGTGGGACATTGACAGAGAAAATGCTCTTAGGTGTCTTCACCTTCTCCGCAGGCGGCGCAAAGGGTGTCTCCCTAGGCCCAAGTAGACTTAGGGGCTTAGCGAAGGTGAAATGTCCCGTTTGTACGCCGACAAGTTTTCTTCACTTTTGTCCTGTCCAGAGATAACAGAAAAGCCTTGGATTTCTTCCTGACGTTCGGGAGCATGCACTTGGTTAGCCTACATCCTTGGGAGTCATGCCATCTCTGGTTGTACTGTTGGGAAACCCAACCGTCGACGATAATCCTAATCAAGGAAGCGGGTAGTCTCAAGGTGGGTTCGGGCCCAACGAATGCTTCTTTAGAACCTTTTTTGGCTAGTTCATCAGCAATCTCGTTTCCCGTGATCTCGTGATGTCACAGGACCCAGACAAGTCTTAGCGAATTCAGTCTGGCGACCAAATTAAGGGAGGACTTGCAATCCAGGTCTATTTTGGAAGTGATTAAAGGATTGAGTAAGGCCTTAAGCACAGCTTGGCTGTTGCTGCAGACGCAGATACTTCGCCCCTTCCACCTGATTTTCAAAATATAGGTGGTGGCCATTAGGATCGCAAAAGTTTCCGCCTGTAAGACCGATGCGAAATTACCTAAAGAGGCGTGAATTCTAGGTTGTCATCCTCCACGAACCGTCTATGAAATTCCGACTACATTCCCTTCCCGGTTCAGTTTCTGCCCAGAGTCAGTCCTGGACACGGGGAAAGTCGACTTTGTCAGACGGCATGTCCATGAGATTTGTGTCATAGGAGATACAGTGCGCGAGGTCATCAAAGCTCCAGTGCGAGTTAAAACTAAAGACCATTCCCATGATGGGGATGTCAAGGGGAGGGAGATTAAGCAATGCATCAAGAGCAGAGCCAGGCGTGCTGGGGAAGGCCCTTGTGCAGCCGAGACATACTGTTCTTAAAAACTTGGTGAAAGCAAGATTATTCTACCAAACGACCGATGCATAGGAGAGAAGAGGTCTCATCATTGCCGTATAGATCCACACAGAAATTTTTTGGTGATAGGCCCCTGGTTTTACCAAAAACTCCCTTACACTAACAAAAGACTAACAGCGCCTTGGACGTTTTCACCTCAATGTGTTTTTTTTTTGCCAAAGAAGTTTTTTATCCAGGATAACATCTAGGTATTTCGCTTCATTGGAAAATAGAACGCTGACACCTTTAAGTACTGGTCGAGTCAGACCAGTCAGGTCCCTCCTTCTCGTGAAGAGAACAACTTCGGTTTGAAGAGGATTGACTAAAATTCCGCTCCTAGTACACCAGTCATCGATCATGTCAAGGTCCATCTGCACACTTACACAAACGGCCGCAAGACATGGTCCGGTGACCAGTACAGCTACATCATCAGCGTAAGCCTGGGCGTAGGTGTTAGATCTGTTCAGGCCGAAAAGCAGAGAGTCACCATAGAAGGGGCGACAGGACGCCACCTTTGGGGGCAGCCCCTGTTTACCCCTGACAATATATTCTGGTCACAATCTGTCTCCGCGATTATAGTTCGAGTCGAGTGGATTACTCGTGAGTAAAGAGGCTGATCCATCGGAACTTGGCTCAAATAAAGGGGTTTACTTTCATCCTCCTTAACCTCAAACACCTACCAAGGATTGTATATGTGGTTTTAAATGACTTACATGAGGGAACATCAAATGCAGTCATGTGTTATATTATAAGAGCAATCTTCACTTTCGCTTTATTTAATTTGCTTTGCTATATGTTTTCTAAGATTAACGACCGTTCTCAGTTCTACACAAAATGTTAGCGGGCAGTTGACGGTTTCTACATAACCTCGATTGACAAATTTTCAATCATGTCCGCGCAAGTACTAATTTTTATAAGACGACAAATAATTAAAAATTTTCTTCGAGAACAATAAAAGTAAATAGCCATTAAAGAAATTTTACAAGTGGCAATTGGGAATCCCGGTTAACAGATAAAAGTTCGAATAATCGAGCTGCACCAGTACTTTATATTGTCTTGCATAAAAATCTACTACTTTTTCCGCAGCGTACTGTCAACAAACTAACTTCACTTGCGAACAGAGCCCACGGCTTTGATTTGACATTCCATGGTCTAAATTGTCACTTTTGGTTTATGTTGCAAAAGGATCACAGTCAAATACTCAAAATAAACAAAATAATACACCCTCCAGCAGAGTAGTGTTTAAAATCTTAAGTGTAATCAAGTACATTAGAAAATTACAGAAGTGGATACAGACGCATTTATATATCAACGAACTTATTGAAATCCGAGGCACTTTGTGTTGTAACATCGATTTGTTTATAACTAGAATACGGTTTATGAAGTATCTGTAACATATTCCCAGATGACCTAAGGGTAGATATGATGTAAAACGATTTGTGGTATTATCCAGAGACTACCTCATTCAAGATTTAGTGAACGAATGACTTCATCACTGACATCCGAAATAGCGAGCTGCGTGTGACAAAAATTTTGGGTGCGACCAGTTCACACACAACCAGCGGATGGTAGTAGTCAAAATAGATGGATCATACTCAACTTAATTAGTTAAACTCTGACATAATTCTGCGGGACAGAAAGTGGATCAAATTACGGGCGTGTTCCCCAAAAAAAGAGTTCATTCGAAAATAGTTATTCACGATTAACAAGACACAATGGTTAAAGTAGTACAGGCATATAATTTTCCAAAACAAACCACATATTCTGTGAACGGTGAAATTCTTGCTGCAACACTGATTGGCCCCAATAGGATAGCAGTCAGCAGTGCTGGACACTTTGTGGAAATCTATGACATTGGTGATAAGTCAACAGAATCAGCGTTAGACACTGACCCAGGCAGGGAACCATCACCGAAGAAGTACTCTTTGCCAACGGTTGGCGAGGTTGTTGATTTGAAATATAACGATGCCGGTAAAAGAAAAGACTCTCATAGCAATTTTTTGACGACTTACAAATTTCTTTTCATATTGCAGGCAAGTACATTGTCACCCTGGAGAAGGACAACATCAATTGTCCCCTATACGGCGAGGGCGACAAGATGTTCGTTCGAGTGTACCCGAACTTTTGGAAGTTCCCAGAGGAGAAACTGATTGACTATCCACTAACAATACGCATCGCCTCAATGACCACACCAAAGCTCCCACTCGTCGATAGCTTGGATTTGATTGAATTGCCCCTCAGAAATCCACCGGAAATGATTGAATGCTGTCAGTCGTCGGGAAACATCATTGTCTCCAGCAAAGACAGACTCTTCCTCTACGAATACATAACGTGCACTCATGAAACGCATCGGTTCACATATGTCGACTTTTTACCGTTTAAATTTTTTGTCAGCCTCAATTTTGTGCCACTCAAAATACTGCTGTGTGAAAATGTTATTGCATGTTTGAACAAAATGTTTGTCGTGGCTTTTAAGATAGTTGACATCGTGGCTATGGATGCGGATGAGGACGCTGACAGCAATTCAAACGCCAGCCACTTGAGCAAACTAAGCGGTGGTCAATCGAGTAATAACAGTTTTGAGACTGACTCTCTGGAGACTTGTTCACGTATCGGTTTTAATGGTACTCCCGTTGACTTTAATGTGGCACGTATTGTGAACACGGCATGCGGAAGGGAATTTGAAATGGAATTGAAGTCACAATGGGAACAGGAGGAGACTACTGCCCGGGATATTAATATTGTTCCAACACGAGCCAGTGATATTAAGATAAAGCTCGTGAATGAAGCGAAAGCAATGAATGTTGCGGTAAGTGGATTTGATTTGTCTTTCTTAGTTGTTGATCGTTTGTTAGTTTGCTTTTTATTATCTTCTATTTTTAATTTCTCTTTTCCACCGTAGCGTAATGAGTGACCCTCGATTTGCGTCTTGAACTTTAAATCTTTAGAGCTGCTCACAATACTCGGATAGTACAAATTATTTCCATAAAGTTTCTCAAATTTGCCGTTCGGCATGGTCAAGTGCAACTATCCTTCAATTGCAAGAGAACAAGAGCACGCTCAGCACGAGTCTCTGTACAGGAAGTGCACCACACCATTTTTTAAACAAATTCAAGTTTTGGAATACTCAACGATGTTAGAGAGGTTTTTCAGCTAACAAACAGAAAGGATGTATATGGCCTGCGATCCATGAAGGGTTTGAGTCCGACCTATGCCTGCCTTCCATTCCTGAAGATCCCGGACACGCTGCTTCTAGTTGTCAAGACCAAGCGCTCTAACGTCACCAATAACTTGGTCCTTAAACCGAAGATACGGCCTTCCTCTCCTTCTCGAACCCGGAGGCTGGGATCCGAAGACCCTCTTAACCAGAACGTGGTTGTCCATTCGCTCGAAGTGGCCGAGCCACTGTAGCATTTTTGCCTTTCGAACTACATCCACAACTTGGTACAGCACATAGAATTCGCGGTTATGTCTTCTCCTCCATTCGCCTTCCTAGCAGACCGGACGGATTGTATTCCCTTGACGAGCTGCCCAACTTTGAAAAAGGACGTAAAACAATTGACTTTCAAGCCTTAAGTTTCAGGCGTTGGACAACATCTGCCATGAAACAGTTTAAGTGGTTCCTCTAATTTTTCACCCACAGAAATTCAAGCACAAGGGAGATATTGAAATTTAATATATTTCCATCAGTTTTTTGGATTGATTTCTATCCAAGAGTATTTTCAAAATTGCTATTCCTGCTTTCGGTGTCTGGAACCAGATAGAAAGACTTTAACTAATTGTTTGCTGTGACTACGGATACATTTTTTTCGTGTGACAATCTTTCGTGTGACGAACTTGCTCTTTAAAGAGCCTAGAACACACATGGTTGCAATGAGCCCATAACCAGGTTTATAAACACGTTCAATGGGCTTGCAACAAAATCGACTTTTTCTTATAGTGATTAGAGTTCAATTAGGTACCAAGAGGACGCAGTATCTTGTGTGCTTTTTGATGCATATAAAAATAAGAATTTGTGCCATGACGCCATTTTTTATTCCTTCAAATGTTAGAAGGCATGTGAAAAGGAGTTTAAGTACATAATCGTTTTTTTCTTTACTTTCGCGTACATGGTACATATAAGCCATTTAAGAGTAGTTGTTTTGTGGAAAAGAGTAAAAATAAAATATGTTTTTAATTTCTAGTTTAAAGACGTGTTTTTTTACCGTTTCCGCCACTTGTAGCTGTTCATATGTTCTAAACTCGAATTTACGTCACTTACTTGGTTATTTTTAAAGGAATCTGGACAAAAATCAATTTGCTCTATGTGTACTGCGTCGTTTAATTTTCTATGTTTATGTTTATTGCAATTGATTACAAAACGATTTTATAATTCTTTTAAGGTGAAGCTGAGCTTTGTAATTCTTCTTTTAAGTATCTATTGTACTACACCAAATCTTATAACGAATACTAAAATAAGAATGCCATTGCTATGCATAACTGGGATTTTGGTGGTTGTCTTTTTAAGTCTCTGGAGAGTAGAGCTGTTGGTCGTTTGATTCCTTTATTTTCCTTTGATGATTGGAACCACCCAATTAAAATTCAATCAATCACCGAATCATTATTGCCCACAATGGACCATGTCCTAGCTTCTTCAACAACTACTCGTGTGGTATGTGATATTGTTCTCTAAAGACCTAAAAATTTTGCCGACTCCGAACTGTGAGAAACTATTCTATGACAAAGTGAGGTGGTACCATGACTTGAACTTGGGACATTCAAGATGTGAATCGACGCACTTGCCCACAAACACTTTCCTGTACGTCTGTCACATCGTTTTAGTCTTGGTAGTTCGCTCTTCAATAGCATGATGTATACATCATTAAAATAATATGTAAGTGAGATACTGAGAACGAGCTAAGGATGAACTTTATTACTTTGCATTTAATATGGTGTTTTTTCCTTATTCGCTGGTTGTATATGCAGCGACGCCTGTTGTGTGAAACTCGTAATTCTCTTCCACCTCGGGAACATATTGCCTTGTATATTCTTTATCATGTTCTTTGAATTCTTTAATTTTGTTCGCTCACGTCGTTTTGTTAGGAAGAAAATAAAGTATAACTATAAAGACCGAAACAATTTAAACGAATGATTGAATATGAATGAACGACTGAATAAAAAGGACGAATCATCAATTGACAAAGCTTTACTAGAAACGAGATCCCACTGTTGAATGGCGGTAACATAAAATTGCTTTACTTAATCTGGCCAGGGAGAGACGAGCTTAAACGACTAATTGCGGAGCTTAACACCAATTTTCAAACAGGGCGTTACTTGGAATAGAACGAGCATTGCAAACTTGCAGGGAAAGGCTTGAGACCTGGTGGAAACACCGTGAACACTTCCGGCAGCCTGATTACATCAGACTGGCGTAACTTTCTTTTGCTCGCTTCATCGCAATTACAGAAATTCCATTAATAAATGCAAAAATCAATATCGTCTTATCCATACATCATCCAATATCATGCGAATGTTAAGAGATGTGAAATATTGTGTCAACTTTAGCGTTCTTAAAAGAACGTATGCTTTACCCACTGACCAGAGATGTGCATCAGGGGCGCAAAAGATTTATGGGTCATATAGAAGGAGATATAAGCCACAACTTATTTCGTTCTGCTTGTCACTAACCACTAGCGCCTCCTAGGATTCATTAAGAGCTCGTTGGCATAGCGAATACATTTGTGGTCTTATAGTTTCATGCTACAGCCCTATTTCTAAATGACGTTAACAGTTTGAGAATTGCAAGAGTATTTACAATGCCACTTCATTTTCATTGATAGCTTGATAGCTTGCTTTATCTGCTCGACAATTCAGTTGTGATGGCATAACAAACTGACACAATGAGATAATCTTCTGTGTTGGAATGTAATTTTTGAAAAATTCAGACAAATATAAGGTTGTCAAAAATCTCCCTTCCGCTTTTTTGTCTTTTGAATTTTCCGGCTATGTACAAGGCGCTACAGAACTCGTATCAATACTATACATCATTTGAAAGGTCTTGACATATCCTTGAGATAAATGGTGTTTTGGGGGATGGTACTCTATCACCTTGAACCGCGGAGGAATGGTTGCGACGATATAGAACCGATGAAAACGACACCATGGATAAGCCAACCGGCGGAAGACCTGTGACGACGAATACCGATCCAATCATGGAAATCATCGAGTAAGACCGGCATGTGGCATCTCGTGACATCGCTCAGGAGATGGGAGTTAATCATCAAACCATTCTAAACCATCTGCAGAAGGCTGAATACAAAAAAAAGCTTGATGTTTGATGCCTGCGATATGCTGCTGAAACGGAACGAACTCGACCCATTTTTGAGACGGATGGTGACTGGCGGCGAAAAATGGATTACATACGACAATATCAAGCGAAAATGGTCATGGTTGAAGGCCGGTGAATCGTCCCAAACAGTGGCAAAGCCGGGATTGACGGCCAGGAAGGAAGGAAGGGAAGCATCCACTATGACTTGCTCCCATATAGCCAGACGCTTAGTTCTACCAACTACTGCGAACAACTGGACCGCTTGAAGCAGGCGATCGACCAGAAGCGTCCAGAATTGACCAACAAGAAAAGTGTAATGTTCCACCAGGACAACGCCAGATCACACACTTCGTTGATGACTCGTCAGAAGCTACGGGAGCTCGGATGGGAGGTTTTATCGCATCCACCATATAGCCCAGACATAGCGACAAGTGATTACCATGGCGAACACCCTTGGTGGTGTGAAGTTAAACTCATAAGGAGTGGGGCTTCTACGAGGGGAATATTATGAAGTTGCTGTCTAGATGAAAACAGATTATCGAACAAAACGGCGCATATTTGAACTAAATCCGATCACTGTAACACTTTTTATGAAGCACTGAATGAAGAGCAAAAAAGCGGAAGGGAGATATTTGGCAACCTTATATGAAAGATTTACTACTAGGCTGTAGTCGATAGAGATAACTCCGCAATCAAAGTAGGGGAGATTTCACCCAAAAGAATTAAAGAATATTCGCTTTTTAGAATTCCGAAAAAAATCCCCGCGGTTGCTAGTGAGGTTCTACTCATTAAGGTCCATGGTTCGATGGAAAATACTAGAAAATACCTTCTGATCCAAATAGAGAAAAGCAAAAAAATATTTGGGTTTCAACATAAATGCCAAAATCTCACACTGTAAAAACAGAATGCAAAAGAGTTGGACCTTGATTGCTTTTCAGACATTTTACTTCTTCTTAGAGCTGGGATGATTATGTATCACCAACAAACAGGATTTGTAACCAACTCCTCCTCTTTCACAACAAATTAATAAAAGTCCTTCCGCACTACACCAATTTTGGACGACGGCGTACTCTCTTATATAATACCAATGCATTGTATTTGAAGACTTTGGCCTGAAGCTTTGTTGCCTATACAATCCAGCTATCTGCTTAACTAGAAGCATGCCACTTTAAAGCTCCTAAAGGTCTTTATTGAATCTTCTCCGGGTAACACTTTTCCCCCGAAACAACCAAGGACTTCTTTTTCCGCTTTTAAAAGCACCAAAGAGCAGAAAAGGGATGTTCAAAGGGTTATACAAAGCTAGTTTGGCCTATCGAGTGAGGGCTTTGTTTCTCCATTGCCTCTTGCATCAAAAGAAACAGCGACTACCAGAAGTGATTCCACGCATGCTTTCGGTACTACTGTTCCGAGTTAGTCAAAGTACTTGACTACCTCGAAGTGTTTAACTAAACAGATTTTCAGAAGATCGTGCTTCTTCTGTTGAGCTATGTGGAATGTTCTCAAGAACGATGTGGAAGTCACATGATAGCGTTTTGCTTTACTAAAATCTTTTTTTTTTAGCATTAAAGGTCTTGATCACTTTAATACCGACCTTGACATGGCAGCAGAAGTTCTCCATCGTGGTTCTACCCAATCCAACGAGATTGGTAGAAATGCTATAATTTGATTTGACACTGTATAGTTCGTCTCTCTCTTTTTCTGTCTCCTGTCAGCCTTGAAATCAACGAATACTTGGCGGATGTCGACATGCGATTTGAGGGTTTTGTCCAGAGAGAGCAGTGGTGACCATACGCTTTACGCTTGACTAAGTGCATGCTACTGTATAGCCTATAAAATTCGTCGTCGCATCTCCCCTCCAGATGTCATCAATGCAAACAGGGCCAACAATCGTAAAGGGGACTTTTCTCTCGAAAAGACTTCCTCATTCGCTTTAAGTCACAAGTTCCCGAGCAGTAAACGAGGACTGGGAAGCTGTTATGCAGAACAAGTTAAGTCCTTCGAGAGAGGGCTCTAGTATTCAATTGCTTCTTGAGCCCAAAGAGGCAGCGATTTGATTTCAGCTCTGGAGTTGTCCCTATTTACCGCGGAGCTGAGGTAGACGAAGTCCTTGAATACCTCGAAGTTTCTGCTGCCTAGTACTAAGCTCTGTCCGAGACGTTGATGTTGTGTGTCCTTCCTCATTGACAGCATATATGTACTTCGTCTTGCCCTCATTAATCGCCG
The DNA here is from genome assembly GCA_944738645.1 of Eristalinus sepulchralis. NCBI lineage: Eukaryota > Metazoa > Arthropoda > Insecta > Diptera > Syrphidae > Eristalinus > Eristalinus sepulchralis. The sequence goes on along the minus strand of OX122885.1, from coordinate 27,945,994 downwards.
AACCCATTTTAGCCGCTTCTACTTCAATGCCAACAAACGCCTCATTGACGGATCGCTGTGTTCGTTCAATTGCGTCACTGTCGTCCGCGTTCAACGGACTTTTGAAAGATCGTGCCTCTGGTGTTGGCTTGTGAGTTACGCACGATATTCCCAAGAATGATGTTGAAGAAGTCACATGACAGCTCGTCGTCTATTGTCTATTTTTTCAGGTTCGGATGGCGGCTATCCTTAAGGCCAATCGAACGCTCCTTAACAATAATAATTGAGTGGCACTACAGCCCACAACGGTCCAGGGCCTAGCTTCTACAACAACTACCCGTGTTGTGCATGCTACTGTTCTTCACGAGTAGAAGGGACCTACAGCTTTTTGTCGACTCCGGACGGTGAGATTTGAGAAGCTTTTCATAGACAATTAGCACTTTGAGTGTTGTCAGCAACTCGAAAGAGGTGGTGCCGTGAAAAAATGCTAGGTGTCCCGTCCGGGAATCGAACCCAGACTTTCTGCGCCGCGGTCGATGCACTTACCACTACGCCACGGCGACCACGCTCCTTATGTAACAACATTTTTTATTAGAATTGGCCTATAACAATGAAATTATTCATGTCTCACTTTATAAGCACATAATTTATTCAATAAAATCTAAGTATTGAAACTTTCACGTGATATTAAACCACCTTCTCGTGGTGCATTAGAAGAGCAAAAGTTTAGACTGCTAATGGATGTCATATTTCGTGCAATAAAATTATCTATTCTGTTTGGTTTGCTTCATTGCGATTGAGTCCTTGACTACCTCTCAAAGAGCCTTATGATTTTCATCTGGGAACCAATCTTCTTGTGAAGTTTCCTTAGTTTTCTTAATTGATCTTTTCTTTTTAAAAACGCAGTGTAAACCTCCTAATCTGCATCGAATCCAGAAGTTTTCGTGTGTCATTGGATGTTATTTTTCCTCAGTCGTCCACCACTATGTCTTGTAGCATACTCCTCTAAGGTAATGTTGATGCTCTTTGAGTTCAAGAAAGTCCCACTAATGCCCTATTGGATTCAACTGCTTGATTTAAGCAGACAAACCTTTACATTTTAGGCGGTATGTTTGGGGTCATTATGTTGCTGAAAATCTCTTCTTCCGACCCTATTAAAGGGTGATTTTTTAGTTATTATCTTTTTTGCAACACTGGTTTAAACAGCTGACGCACGTTTCGTGTTTTGTCTTCAGTTTAGTCTATAATTTAACCATGAATCGTCTTTCAAACGAATAACGCTTTTTTTTTTTTTTTTTTTTATAATTGGCGCGCGCTAAAGGGGTTACGACTACCCTTAAGTGACCGGATTTAAGTCACAGCACGGGCCGAAGGTATAGAGGAAGAGAGGGAGAGGAGGTACCGGTGCACATTGGTTTTAAATGTCTGTAGATTGTAATGAGAGGGGAATATTGAGCAGGGAAGAGCATTCCATATTCGTGTTGTGCGGCTGAAGAACGAGTCTCTATACTTAACTGTACGTCCGAAGGTGGGCTTAAGGGTGAACTGATGAGCATTCCTTGCGAGGCGTGTATTGCGGGTGAATTCTTGAAGGGGAGGAATGCAGCTGGCTAATTCGTTTGAGCATTTCTTGTTAAAATAGCGATAAAACAGTGACAGAGACGCGACATTACGTCGGTGTTCTAACGAGTCAATCGACTTCGACCATAAAATGGAAGAAGCGCGCGGTGAACTTTCTTAACAGAGCACGCATTTTGATAAATTTCCGTCTCTACCCTTGTCATCTCTCCCTATATAAACGATATTAAGGTTAAGTTCAATTTTAAGTTTTCTTGCAGCTTGAACTAAGCTTAGGGGGCAGCACCTCCGACAAATCTTAAATAAATCTAAAATTAAGTTGTATTCCTTAAGTAACATACTATATATAAATATAAGTATTAATCAATTTTGCCTTGCTTGCAAAAGTAACTGTTAAAAAAATTTACCACTTTTTGTAGGCGTTTGCTCATTTTTGGGAGTAACCTTATCTAGCGGTTACCTTAATTGAAGATCCTAAAAACATTTTTTTAATTAACTCAATGACCTTACAACCTCAAATGCCATTCCTTCCGCTGCACCTTGCCTCAATTTTCTTTTACCGTAATACTTAAAAACGCCCTAAAGACTTTTATACGCTCCCCATCTACATTTCCCTAAAACTCTGAGCGTTAGTGACACATGTTTCCTTGCACACCTACAATTTTTGTTTACTTTTTTTTACGACTTTCACTACCTCTAGAGAACGTCAAGTTTTCCATTTCATTTCATACGCACTCCTTTTTATTTCTTATAGCAAATTTCAACAAGCAACAAAGATGACTTCACCGTGCAATATGACGTGAAGAAACTGCTGCAGTTGTGTATGAAGTCAACAGAGCCCAACCCTCGCATAATGGATATACTCAAGTGCATGGATTTGAAACCAATCTACCAAAGAATTCCGGAAAATGGAAATAATGAAAATCTAGGTCACGCAATGATTAAGGAGAGTCATCCCCTGAACATACGTTCTCTGAGATCAAACATGTATCAATACTGTGTCGGTTATTCCCTTTTGATTGCGACAAGTGTTGATGGCTACCTCTATCAATTTTGTGCACAAGGTTTGATTTACCTTCGAGATGGTGGTTTTGCCTAGTCCGCTTTTTGCTAACTCACATTTCTTTTGCAGGAAAATGGTACAACGAAAATGAGAAACCAATTGCAACGTACTCCTTTACAGCACCTGTTATCCGAGTGCATATCAATGATTTCGTCATTCATGCGATTACTACTGAATCGGTGGAGACGCATACATCGCGGATAGGACACAAACTGTTTGCCAATCGTTTTGAATATCCAACCGTTAGCAGTATGTTCCCAGAAGAATCTAGCCCCGACATCAAGGCATCGATCTCAGTAATCGGATTGTGCTCGTTTATTAACGTGCAGTTCGTGTGTGTTACTCGTGAGAGTTTAGTATTGATAAGTAATAGTTTATTAAGCGATAATGAAGACTTTGGGGGAAAGACGAAGAAACGCAATACGCGAAGCTGTGTTAAAGCAATGTCACGAAGCAAGGACTCAGCCGCGTTGAACGAATGGACTCTCTACAAGCTAATCATTCCCAGTGTTGGAATTGTTGTTGAAGACTTGGAAAACATCGCCAGTGGATATAGGTCCAGTAGTCCGCATACATTCTATGAACTTATGGAGGAAGCGCACGTGATGTTGCGACAAAGCAATAGTTTGCACTTTAATTTTTCCCCTGAGGAGCGTCGATTCTTGCAGGAGAAGTTTGCGAAAAATTGCAGAAGTCTAGCAGATTTCTCCATAAGGTACTTTCGTTTGAATCACTTTTCGCGGTAAGTTTCCCATTCAGTCATTTGACTTGATTTCAGATCAACTAAAAAGGAAGTATACGTGCAAGCAACGGGTTTCTACAAAATGTGCAATATGCAGCTGTCTGACATCTACGCAAACTTTATCAAAGATCACTCGAACACACAACCAGTTGCGCAAAATGAACGAGTTTTTGTCGGCCTCATTTACACGGCAAAGCTCTTCCTCCTTAACATCGGTGTGAACCGCAATAAGGCGTCATACCTCTACCAATCGATTCAGCCATATTTCAGTGACAACGGGACGGAGAATAGTCTTGCTCTCGAACTCTTGAATATGTTCATAAAATACTCTCCAAATGATATTCCTGTGGTGATGCTGGGCTCTCCAGTTGTGGGTGATATGATAAGTTCAGAGATACAGACATATCTCAGCGCAAAAAGTAAATTGTGAGTGAAATGCAATATCCACTACTCAGCTGTAAATTCATCCGTTTTTTTATTCACAGGTCTTCCGATGAAACTCTTCTGTTAGCAGTGTGCGCTTGTCGGTCATCGAACTTTGAGCTATCCAGGCAGGTGATGGAACAAACAACTAGAAGAGACTTAGCTGTCGCGCTCATTGGGCATAAGAACGTCCTCTTTGACGATCACTTTACCCGTGACAGTGGAGCCCGGTCGTCTTTTTCTGACTTCACGGAGGTGATTTTAATGTCTCTCGACAGAACTGATCTTGTCGAAGCAGTAAGCGATGCATTCATTCATGCGTTGTGCATTGAACACAGCATTTCATTGGAGACCTTTCTAACGCTCTTTCTCAACTACATTGCCACGCATATTGGTCTCATTGGTTATCATACCTCGCAAAAAGTTTTCGTGAACACACTTCAAGTCTACTTCTACGATTTGTATGACGTAAGTCCCAATGCAAATCACACGAAATCAAAAATATCCGAAGAGTTTTCGTCGCAAGCTGCATCCCTGTACGAAGACTCGGTGAACTCTGACGGGAGTCATATCATTTTTGAAGAACGTCGAAACTCTGCAAACGGCCTTTGGGAGCCTCAATCGAGGCATCGTAGACTGTCTCTGCGCAATGAGGACTTTGCCGCTGAAGCCAATGCCCCAGACTCGGCAAACGGAAGCCTCGTGGATGTGAATACAAACGATGCCAATTTGAAAGGTCTTAAAATTCTCTTTCGCATATATCTGGGTCAACTGAAGGCGATCACGGAAAATTGCGAGCTTGAGCCGATGGTTAAAGTGTTCGATCACTCCGAGGAGACTTTGACTATCCGCGCTGAATGTTTGAAATTCATCATAAGGCATACTGAATCCTTAAAACAGGTTCACTGCCAGCAGGCGGTGCACAACGACGATAGACTGTGCAATGGTGATATGGGTAAATTTATTCCATACATTCCGGACTACAGGACTTATGTTGAAAAGCCTGAGGAACCATTCCTACGACCAATTGTGTGTCTCAATGATCGCCCGTCATATCTCAATCACTTGGAACCGTTCAGCAGCGAATGCTTTAGCCAGTTGGATGAGGGAGAAAGAGACATACATTTCCTGGGCTGGAGTAACGAAGCACTGGTCCTTACGTTAAAGATTCAAGTAATATTCTATTCAAATAAATATGGGAACTTCTCTTATACACGATTTGCAGTCCTTGCTGGCATCACCCAAGGTCGATCCCGAGATAATTGATGAGTTTGTTGCATTTGTTCAGAAGGCCCCCAACTTGATTGGCATCGATAGTTTCCTGATAATTGTTCTGCCGAAGACTCTATCCATAAACTACTTAATACACTTTTCACCAATGACTCTCTGGCGATACGGGAAGGTGAGGATGAAACAAATTTGTGCCGTTGTTCTATTAAATTGTGTTTTCAGTCCCATGGATTCGGTCCCAAACAGTGGGAGAATCTACTCAGAAAGCTGATTGGCAAAGAAAATGTGCTGCCAAACTGGAAAACTCATATCACTGGTATAGTTAAAGATCCTCTAACCTCTCCTAAAGTTATAGTGAATCTCCTTACTCCTCTAAGATATCCTGAACAACCTTGTCGAGGACTTTTCATTTGAAGAACTGTTGCAGTGCTTCCCCCCAGAGGCAACCAACGGACGCTGTGGCCTGAATGGTTGCAATCAAACTGATTTAATGAAGGAGCGCCACTTGGCCATGGACAACATCGACGAGTCGAATGTCTTCGAATTAACCCTGCGCAAGGCCGTTGCGAAACAGCGCAGTTTAGCACTACGTTCGATGATTGAGTCAACAGGAAGTCAACTATTTGACGCTACTCATAATCTTAATTAAACATATGACTAACTATAGCGGGGAAATGGTTTTCATCCCTACATTCTCTTATATACACACTTGAAGGGGTTTGTTATCGATGAGTACATGCTTCGATGTACGGCTGCACCCGAATTAATAGTTTAATGTAAATTTATTTTTAATTCGTAACCTATTTGTACTGTAACTGTACTTATTTATTGCTATTGTTAACATCTAAGTGACGATGAACGGTATGATTGTTTTTAGTCATGTTTTGTATTATGCATGAACCTATTCTGTAAGGAAATCAGTGTAATATCTTTTGTAAGCGATTGCGTTTTATTTTCTTTTTTAATTTTTGATTCTGTGCAGCACAAAATGTGATTTCATATAAATTGTATTGATCTACATACATATACCCTATCTCTAAATAAATACATATATCAATTATATCATCATGTAGGACTGGTTAAGCCTTGTGTTTATTTTATGCGAATGACACACTTTTCCTTACAAATTTCCATGGTTTCGTTTTCACAGGCGAATTTCGATCTGTAAGCCATTACTGTTACTGCATTTAAAGTGGAAGCAATGTTTGTAAATGATATTTTAGAAGTGAAAAACATTTGAGGGTCGGTCCCGTTTGCATAAATTGGGGTGAAGACAAAGTTGCTTCGCATCCCAACAATAAACAGATCTTTTGAATCTAGTTTAAGGTTTTCTTTCTTGCTCCTTGATATGAATTCCCATGCTTCTTACAGTGCTACAGCCCGGTGTGGACCTAGGCACCAACCAACATGCCTCTACCGCTAACACAATCTCTCGCCAGGTGGCTCCAATTCTCTAGTTCTTCAAGTTAGTTGATGTCATTCTCAACTTGTGTGCACCATCTCCACCTAGGTCGTCCTCTGTTGCATTGCTGCAATGGCTCGGATTCGAAGACTTTTCGGGCCCGAACAATGGTGTCCAACGTCCATATGCTCTACATGGTTTAGCCAACCAGGCGCATGCCGCCGTACAGCCTATAAACTTCATCGTCAAGTCTTCCCTCCAGATGCCATCAACGCAAACAGGACCAAAAATCGCGCACAGAACTTTTCTCTCGAAAAGACTGGGCACTTCCTCATCCACTTTTAGTAACGTCCAGGTTTCCGCGCCATAGAGTAGGACTGGAATGATCAAGCAAGCTTAGTCCTTCAAGAGAGGGCTCCATTTTTCAATAGCCTGTTCAGCCCAAAGAAGCAGCGATTGGCAAGAGTGATTCTGCACTTAAATTCGATACTGGTGTTGTTGTCCCTAACTATCGCGGAGCCGAGTGGTACGCTCTGTCCACGACGTCGGTGTTGTGTGTCCTTCCTCGATGATAGCATCAATTTCGTCTTCCCACATTTACCGCCAAAACCATTTTAACCGCTTCCGCTTCAACGCCAACAAACGGCTAATTAACGGCTCGCTGTGTTTGTCCAGGCACGTCAATGTCGTCGGCGTAAGCTAGTGTTGACTTGTGAGTTACGCACGATCTTCTCAAGGATGACGTTAAAGAAGTCACATGATAGTGTATCGCCTTGCCTAAAGCCTTTTTTGACATTAAAGGATTCGGTGAGTTCGTTACCGACCTTGACGGAGCAGCGAGAGTACTCTACCGTCATCCTACACAATCTGACGAGTTTGGTAGGAATGCCAAATGCCATGTCTCTATGCACACTGTCATATGCGGCCTTAAAACCGTCGAATATGATAGAAATGAATTCATGTTACAGAGTTTTTGTCATTCTCAACCTTCGTCTTTGTTGCGGAGATTGGAAACCATAATGATAGTTTTTTTTTTTCATTTTTGTTTACGACTTCTTTTGTAGTGGGAAGGTTCAGTCAGTCTCAAAGATTATACAACATTAGAGTCGGTTGTCCCACACTTCGTCTTCTCTCTATCTTCCTCTGCAGGATAAGTTGAGTTACAGAGCTACAGCTTCAAAGTTTTTCATTTTTAGATTGACCCCATGCCAGATTCTCCACCGATGTACACCCAACTCTTTTTTTACACGGTTTCTTTTTACACGGATTTGAATTTACACGGTTGAAAAAAAATAATTAAAATAAAAAATTTTTTTTTTTTTTTTAAAATCGACGGCGCAAGACCTTTCGGAAAGTAGTCCGACAGTTCAAAACTCTATTTCCGGACGAAAGTCACCATTGGATAATTTGATGGAAATCTCCAGTGATGATACCGATTTTAGTCCAGTTCGTCGCAAACAATTGCGCTTGTTATCAAGGAGCGACGAATAGTTATTTAGCTATGTAAATATTTTTTCTTTATTTCTATTCTAATTTTTTTGTTCTTAATTCTGGATTAACATATTTCTTTTGTTTTTTTTGCTTGCTTTACCAATTTTTCATCTGTATGAATTATATATTTTAAGTTTTAATGTATGTACAATAAAATGCCACATGCGCATACAATTTTTTTTACACGGTTTTTCGAAGTAAATATAGTTTTTTATTTCAACTTACACGGTTTTCAGATGACATGGAACGTATCCCCCATTTTACTATAGAAAACGCCTTTTTTTTACACGGTTTTTTTTTACACGGATTTCTGAGGAACGTATCTACCGTGTAAAAAAAGAGTTGGGGTACCTAAAAATTTTAAAACAAAAATCACAAAGAAAAGTTTCGTAGTGGAATTTCAATAAAATTGTTTCAGTGATTTGTGGCATTGTTGGCCATACCAAAAAATCATAAACAATCAAATTTTTAAAGAGCTCCTCAAGTACATTACAAAAAATGTCAAAATGAAAATATGAGTTCTAAAAACTAAATTTCAACCGAACAACCGAATCAAGTTGAATGTCAGTGGAGACTCGCGCACTATTCTCGACGATTCTCGTATTTATGTACGAGCTTAAAATATGAATACTTGGGCGTGATAGTTGTAGACTGAGCTTAACTCTACACATCAATAGATCAGTAGAAAAGGATTAGTTAATCAGATAGTATTTACAAGAAAAATAAGAATTGTGTCTTCTTAGGTCTGAAAAGATAATAATATAGAATAGAAAAAGCGTTGTCAGTAAGTCAAAATGAAAACAATGGAAGAAGCAATTTACAACATAATTGCGACAAAAGAAGCAATCCATCCACCCCTGCAATGGATACGACTACACGTACCTAACAAGAACTATACGCAATAAACAAATTTACACAGCAAGGTTTACTAAAAATTAGTCCAAAACAATATCCCTCATCAACTTTTTGCATGCCTAGTTAGTTATGGCCCTTAACTTCTTACTTATACATTGTGGTGAATCTTTTAGCTTTCATTACGGCCTTAAGCCTTGGTGGCATTAAATTTACTAAATTTTGTGTATCGTTTCCGTTGATTGTTGACAATTCTTCTTGAAGAACTTTTTTTAAAAAGTCTTTAGTCCTATAACTCGTTTTCTTTTCTGGGGCTCTAGATGTTCCCACGAGTGTTCCATAGCGTTAAGGTCTGGTGATTGTGGTGGTGTTTGCAACTGATTTCGGATATTGCTCAATAGCCATTCTCTAACTATTAGAGAAGTGTGTTTGGATTTATTATCCTTTTATTTCCTCGATTTCACTACATTTTTATTAGATTCATTTTTCTTACATGCTAGACAAAAATACTTAAGACTAGCTTACAAATACAATCTACTGATCTTAATTCTAATCTACTGACTCTTCACGAGTACTCTAAGCTAATCTAGGATATTTTGCTTTTTGCCTTTCGGCCTCTTATATTAAGTAATTTCATATTTTAAAACTAATTACATTTTTTTTTATTTTTATTCCTCCAAGAAAATTTTGAAAAACTTGGAACTTAGTGATATATTTACTATATATACATAAAACTATACTACTTACAATTAAAGTAAAACTTATAACTATTTACAATTTAACTATCCTACAACTTAACTCTACTTAACCTACTTAACTTAACTATTTACATTAAACGTAACTATGTCCGTAAAAATATACGGACGCGTGCACCAGGGCTTATATGTTATTTATATGCTTTACATATATATCTAATACGCCGTAATGCACCTTTTTAAGGGGTCATTATCTTCTTGCAAGAAGAATGGACGCTCCAAGCCTAAGTTTCTAGCATTTTCTTATTAACTTGTTTTTTTAATATGTCTTGAAAATCAGACTGGTCTAACCGATAATCAATAAAAACCAGGTTACATACACCAGATGCTGCTACGCAACCTCCCAACAACAATAACACCATTCCTTCTCCATGTTTAAATATCCCCGCTGTATTTGTTGGATCGAGTTCGGTATTTGGTTTTCTCTATACTTTTCTCCTACCACCAGAACCAAGGATGTTTAACTTACTTTCGTCACTAAATAACATATAACTCTATTCTAGAAACTATTTTCATGATTTTCGCAAGTTTTTGGCAAGTGATGACATTTGTAGATGTCATCAGGGGGACATGTTTTACCCGTTTCATTAAGCACCTCTTCTATTATTTAAAGAGCACTTGTCTTTGGATTTTGTTGTGTTTTTATTTTTTTTGACTTTTAAGCTGTTCCGTGTGTTTTATGAATTTGCGGGGGACCTGATCGTACTTCATTGTTCGCGTCACTGTTATTTTTATATTTTTGTATTATCTTCTGTATTGTAGCGGGGCTTTTATCGATCGATTTGTCTATGGTTCTTATTGATGTATTATCTATGAAGTACTTAATAATCAAATTCTTCAAGTCAATAGAAAGTTCCTCTCCTGGAGGTAAGATGTACCCAGTCGGTAACAAATGCATTTTCACACGATCTGAATATCATCTTCATCATTATATCCTTTTCCCGCATGTTCAACTTAAGAGGTTGTCGAGTAATGCATGTACGAGAGATCTCCAGGCCGATCGATCCTCCGCAATTTAGGGAGATTATGGACGTGATCCAACCACCTGGTCCTTGGTCTGCCGAGACACCGCCGACCTGATGGAATTGCATTTAAGTCACGCCTTGGAAGTAGTGGCGAAGAGGACATCCGTACCACGTAGCAAAACTAACGAAGTAAAGCCATTTCCGTCCAAGGAGGTAGCTGCTACACATTGAGTTCCCCACGTACCAACGAGTTTCTAAGCCTATCCCTTCATGGAGAAATCTCATCTCAGTAGTCTGCATTCCCGATCTTATTCTTGCGGTCAATTCCCCAATTTCAAGACCATAGGCGATAGTTGGAACAAATACTGAGCCAAAAACTGATAACTTGGCTTTAACACCAAGCTCGGCCTTCCTTATTACTGATCTGCCAAGCTGCTTTAAAAATGATCCAGCCTGGTCAATCCTACAACAAAGCTCAGTGTTGCTCCTCCTATCACTTGTGAAAAAAACCCCGAGATACTTAAACTTCTCCACCTGTTTCAATGACTTGTCCACGTTCACCTACATTCCTATCGAGCGCTCGCTGGAGTTCAGTCTGGGAGAATGGGAGGACAACTACATAAGTCATCTGCGAAAAGAAAATTATTTACCCTCAGTTTTGCCAGTGTGAAATAATCCTCATCTCGACTCCGCTGAAACATCCAATCCCATACTCCTATAGAACACTCCAGAGTTTAACTCGAGGGACTCGGTCGTATGCCTTATCCAAATCAACAAAACAAGTGTATATTGGTTTAGCATACTCATAAGCCTTCTCAGGCATCATTATCAGAGTGAAAAGGTAGTCTGTTCTATTTCTGCCAGGACAAAAGTAGTCCTCCTTTACGGCGCAGGAACGTGGTTGCTACTAAAAGCAGATGAGGAAGTCCTTAGTATTTTCTGTGAGCAATTTGTGGTCCTGTTTGCATTGAAGGCGTCTAGAGGAGAAAACTTAATGACGAACTTAATAAACGGCATGCTCCTGGTCAAGCCTCTTCGGATACAATGCTTAAGATGGCTAGACCATGTGGAGTGTATGGATGCCACTGCTCCGGCATGAAAAGTTTTTGAATCCAAGTTATTAGGAGAAAGCAACAGACGACGGCCTAGGCTGAGATGGCGAACACAAATGGAGAAAGACCTCAACCAACTTGAAGTGCGCAATTGGAGGCAGCGAAAGATCTTGCTTGCTGAAGGGGTATGCTGGTTGAGGCCCAGGTCCACTCCGGACTGTAGCGCCAGCAAAGGAAGAAGAAGTGTACACGAGCACGATTTGGACGGACTCTATGTATGTGCTGGTTAAGTTTTGTGAACAAGGTTTTTGTATACTTTCAGACGATTGTTGCAATATTTGACACTACTTGGCGCCCACTCCTTTTAAGCAGATTTATTGCTTTGTATCTTGCCAATAACTTGAAGGTAATGATGGTGCAAAAATTTCGAAATGAACAGTGCAAAAATAGAACATGGGCCCTCTGCATGTGAGTCGACGTATATACCCACTAAGCCACGACAGTCACTCAAAAAAACAATATTGGGATAATTGTTTCGGCTAAAAATTGAAACGTCTCCATACATAAACACACACATGAACATATACACACATATGCATATGCATCATCCACCCAAATTAACACATAAAAATAGACAAACGCCTAAACGTATTCTTCTTCTTGATAAATATACGCCTCCGTGCACTTTTAATTGACCACATTTTTTAGAGAGCCCTTGAACGTTTGGCTTTGCTTTAACCACATGACGCAAAATAATATCCGCTACCTTCAACATCCCCTAAGTGAATGCACGAGACAAGCACGTGCCGACTTGTAGCGACTTATTGGTGATAGTCACCCGCCACCATAAATCGGTTGCTTTGTTAAAAAAGTGTTATTTCAGTAAAAATTATGCATTAAGGCTGGCTGTCTATTTTCGTAAGCAATCGTCCAGATGCAGATGGATAATCTTTTTTTTTGTATTTAAGGTTTTCTTCTGTCTGTACACAGGAGAGGAAGGAATATTTTTGGTGTGTTTGGGATTTTGTGCAATAAAAACTAATAAAATGGGAAAACGATAAATATGGTGTATTAATAGTGAGAAGGCTTTGGGTAAGGCAACGAAACGTGTTTCTTTAGTTTGCCTGTGTCTACAGGATCGTACCCACACCAGGAGTTTCACGCAAAAGAAAGGTTTTAAAAGTGCCAAACTTGGACACCTACTCAATAACACAACTGAAGTGCTCTGCAGCGGCCCTAACTTGTGCAGATATTTTCAGTGGCCACCATGTCCACAAAGGAACTGTGAGAGTTGGTAGTTGGACTCCACTGCGGATATTGATCTTGATATCCATGCGTCTATCTACCTTTTCTCTTCCTTTCTGTTCTGCTGCCTTGTCGCGGCGAAGGGGCTTATGAGTCAATGAACCCCGGTTCGAAACATCCCAGGTGAGACGTCGAACCAAAGTCCAGACGCGTCATGTCTTGGGACGTCCTAAATAACAGAGGGAAATTGAACGGTTTTTTATACTCCAGGTGATAATCGCTCTGCTCTACTCAGAATGTGATAATCCACCCACCTTATCGACATCAGCTAAGGCAAGTATTCATGAGGCCCCACCCACCATACTACCTATACCCACCGCCCAAAGTGTGCGTTGACACTAATAACTCCTGCCACATAAGTACTTTACGATGCGCTCAGTTGAATGAGTTGGAAAAATGGATACAGTGGCGAAGAGGTCCAGCCTGTTACGCCTAATCTCCAGGCTTATAGTCAAGTAACAAGGCGGAGTACCGCTTCTGTCTCGGAAATCCGATAAGGAGGAACGAGCTCCTGGGAGACCTCTAACAAAGAGCCAAAATTAAAGGAGGAGAAGGATGGCGGCCAACGAGCGGCGCAAAGAGACCCAAAAGAGGTCGAAGGCGAAATTGTCGAAAGCCGTATCCCTTCGGTGGCGAAAACAAAGAGAATTAGTAGGAAAATTTAATTCCTGTTTTATGTTTTTATCTCCCTCCCCTTGACAACCACATCATGGCCTGTACAATCTAGGCTATCTCCCGACTTAAAAGAAATGGACTTTGGTTCAACTTGCACTAGAGTTTTGATGACGTCACGCACAGCATCTCCTATGACCAAAGTCTCATGGACATGACGTCTAATGCAGGATTACCAACGATCCAGCTGCGTCACTTTTACAAAGTCCCAGTTTCCCTTGTCCAAAACGGGCTCTGGCCAAAAACTGAACCGGTAAGGGAATATAGTCGGATTTCAAAACGACAGAGGGATCTGGGGCCGGGGCTGGCTTTCGTGGAAGACGACAACATTAGATTTCACGCCTCTTGAGGTAATTCCGCAACGGTCTTCCAGGCGGAAACGTTTGCGATCCTTGTGGCCACGAACTATACTGTGAAGAATAGTTAAAGGGGCGAAGTATCGACAGCCAAGCTGTGCTTAAGGCCTTACTCAACACTTTAACTACTTTCAGGATAGTCCTGGAATGCTAGTCTTCCCTTAATTTGGTCGGCAGTCTGAATTCGCTAAGACTTGTCTGGGTCCCGGGACATCACGGGATCACGGGAAACGAGATTGCTGATGACCTAGATGACCTAAAGATGTATTCGTAGGGTCCGAACCTATTTTGGGACCACCCGCTTCTTTGGTTGAGCTTCCGTCGACGGTTTGGTCTCCCAACGGCACAACCAGAGATGGCATGACTCTCCAGGATGCAGGCTGGCCAAGTGCATGTTCCCGAACGTCAGCAAGAAATCCACGGCTTTTCTGTTATCTGTGGACAGAAAAGAGTGCAGAAAACTTGTCGGCGTACAAACGGGACACTTCACCTTCGCTAAGCACGTAAGTCTACTCGGGCTTAGTGAAGACACCCTTTGCGACGCCTGTGGAGAAGGTGAAATCATTTCAGAGCACTTTCTCTGTCAATGTCCCGCCTTTGCTCGTACCAGGTGGCGGCTGTTTGGCGCCGATGTGGTGGGAGCTGAAAACTTAAGCTCATTATCACAGAAGCGCCTGCTGGTCTCTGTTCCAGAAAACTACAGTAAACGAAGATTACTGCTTGGAAGTACAATGAACCAGTTTTTGAGTCTGAGCGCTCCAGTTTTTTTTGTTGGAGGCTGATATACACTGCATCAGCCTCCAACAAAAAAACAAGTTGTTTTAGCGCTTATAAACAGGTTTTGTTTCACTGGTCTTATTATTTTTGTTTTCCCTTAAAAATCATTTCCAATATCCAACCATTTTCCTAATACTTTGTTTTTATCAAAGCGCGTTTCTTTGCTGTTCAATGCACATCGCGAACCATTTTAGCTGTCAATAAGGTTTGACTTTTAAAATTATTAATAACAATAATTTCTAATAACTTTAATATTTTGTATTGATATAATTGAATACGAAAACAATTTCAAAACACGATTAAACACTTCGAAAATACTCTTCAGAAAAACTGTTGCTATTATTGTGCACACCAGAAATTCGATTTCATTGCGGATAACGAGAATTTTTTAAACTAAATATGTGTTTTTTCATATCTTGTTTTTGGATTTTATTACTATTGCCATATAGATGTTGTGCATGGTCATAGAAAATAATAACAAAGTACAAAATGGTGGTAGGTCATGTAGAGCGCATAAACAGCACAACTTCAGTGCAAATAGTCTTTTTACCAGAGACAGACGATTGTAACATCGAATGATTATTGTGGCAACGCATTCTATCACTTTGATTGAGATTACGTTTCGCAGAAATCCAAATCATAGACAGTTACCTAAACGAAGTCCTATTCTGGTAACAGTGTGTGTATTTGTAGGAGGATGCTACAATTCGTAAAAAACAATTGTCCAAACTTTTGTACCTATCACTCGACTTGAAAAAATTTTAAAAAGACAATATATTCCTTCTCAGCATCATCAACTGCAGGGAGTCTTGAAATTTATGAAAGACATTTTTCGGTGAAGCGCACCGCTTTCCTACCACACAGGGTAGGGCGCACAAATCCTACTGTTGCCCTTTTTGAATAGCTTACTATTTCAAATCGCTATCGCACAGTTAACAATTTCATGTTCATTTAAATGAAGTCAAAACTAAGACAGTTGGTGAACTTGTCCACACGAAATGGTGACTCTGCCACTTGAAATATACATATTTGGCAGATGTTTGCATCCGAAGTGCTCTTAAATTTAGGTGATTGTTATCTGTGAAGCAACTTCTTCAAAATTTCATTGACAACAATAAGTCAGCAATCGGGAAATGAGGGATGTTTACACAGTTCCTACTCAAGTGGTCCTTATGGATTCAATCTTTGAGTGGATATATGTTACCGAAAAATTAATGTTTTGATACCACTGCTGTTCATGTATCTTACTTGTTGTTTATACGATTTAATGTGTACATGTGGGCGAATTTTGATTCTCTAGTAAGAATTTTCAATGCGAGCGTCTCTTTTCGCTTTTCCTATCCTCTTTTAAAGGGATGTCCAAACAGAAGGCACAATGTTAATTGTGAGTTACATTTTAACGTCACGTTTTTTTGCTCATCTTAATTTGGCAATTCTTTGTTTCAGTGTTGGACAAATTCAACCATGGAGAGGGGCACAATTGTGCAGTTCTTCAAGATTGTTAAGGCCTTTTACAAAAATGGGCGTTCAATTAAAATGCATTTAGTGCACTTTGTGTTTTTTTGGTCAGTATAATCGCCCAAATGTGTCCACAATTGGTAGAATTATGCGCAAATTTCAGAAATCCGGGTCTGTAGGAAATGTGAAAACACCTGTACATGCTCGTCAAGTTATTAAAAGTTTCAGAAGAGTTGACACCCTCGACTTGTAGTCCTTACTAGAAATTGAACATTTAGAGAACATGATGCGAACTTTGAAAAAAGATTTACTTACGAAGTTCAATTGACTGACGAGCGGAAATTTACGACATTTTAAGCGTCGCCAATACCCTGAATCGTTGATTGAACAGACAGAAGTGAAGGAAGACTTTAAAAAGAAAATCATCTTCAACGACGAGGTACACTTTCATCTCAGTGGATTCGTTAACAAACAGCATTGCCGCATTTGATAATCCACGTGTGATTGTTGAAAAACCGATGCTCCCACAAAGAGTGACTGACGTCATCGTACCCTATTTCTTCAGATAAGAGGTTGGCCAAGCAATTACTGTGAATGGTGTTCACTTCCACGAAATGATAACGGATATCTCGTGGCTAGGAAGTCAAGGTTTTTCCAACACTTGCCACACAGCCAACAACACAATGATTCTTTTGCGGGAGAAATTCAATGGTAATATGGCCACGTCGTGGCGATGTTAATTAGCCGCCACGATCTTATGATGTGACACCATTGGACTTGGGGCTATTTAAAAGAAAATTTGTACTTCAATTAACCAAGAACAATTCACGAGCCGATTTATATTACTTTTATTATAAAATTGTAGATTATAGAACCTCAATTATGTAGGGAATCAATTTAAAAGCAGGGTAAAATTTTCTTATTACCACTGTGTGCATATTTAAATCCGTTCAATGGTCCGTTTCTTAACATCGTATGATCTAAACGAAACCCTCCGCTCATATTAAGCGCTCCTAGCACACCCACTATAAATGCATGCGAGTATGACAAGAGAAATGAGTTGTTAATACACGCATTGAATCAAACAACAACGTCTCTCACTCGCCTTTTGTTTTTATTTCATTGAAAATGTGGACAATCGGATGGAAGTATGCCACCAAAACCGTGGCGAGCATTTGGCCGATATTTAGATTCACATGTAATAAGCATTGGTCCTTCTATGTTGTACAACACTTAACATTTCAGAGATATCTGACGACAGTGTGTAACAGAGAGAGAGGGAGAACTTGAACGAAAATCTAACGAAATCGAGGTATTTTGAAAACTGAATTAGCAAAATAAAATAATACACAAAAACAAAGATCTGTTCGGTTTTTTACCAACCAACCATCCAACATTTTTTCTGATCAATGTCGAAAAGTTGTATGTACTTGTTATAATGCGATCACTGTTCAAAAAATACGGTACAGTTTCAAATTTTGCGGGCTACGTATAATCGATTATCGATTTTTTTTTTGTTAAGTTGGTACACTTGTCTCGAACATATATTTACAGTTTCAGCTATATAGCAAATTTATTTTGCTTGTGAGAGGTATAAAAGTTAGACGTGTCTTGCGTGTTCGGCGTTTGTGTTGCGTTTCTGCTGTCCAAAAAAAAAAACGATGAAAGAATTTGCATTCAATTTTGTGTGGAAAATTGTTATGGAGAATCGTCGAATCACTCTTAGAGAAGTTGCTGAAGATGTCTGCATATTAGTTGGCTCATGCCATGCAATGTTTTCAGAAACTTTGGGCATGAAGGGTGTGGCAGGAAATTTCGTTCCAAAATCACAAAATTTTCACGTAATTTTTTGGCCAAAAACCACTTCGTATTCAACAGATTTGCCCCCCTGTGACTTCCTATTCCCAAGATTGAGGGGACCTATTAAAGGACGTCGTTTTGTTACGATTAGGGAGATACAAACAGAATCGCTTTATAAACCTCAAGGGCATACCAAAGGGTATATATTATAACTGCTTCGAGGATTGGAAAAAAAGTAAAAACGAAAAGTTTATAAATAAATACATATTTTTGAGAAAAATGAAAAACTCACCTTATTTTTTGAATAGACATCATACTAAAACTGATCTAGCGATAATACTCTGGCACGAATTCCTTCAACCTGGATACTACAAGAGTCAGGTCCCTGCATTCTACAGAAGTACTGCAAGTGTTGCTAGTACTTTCTACTCTGGGAAGAGCGGTATATAACTCATAGAGCGAACAATTGACCTGAAGGTTGATGACGACGCTGCAGTCACTTGACTTACATTTTTTTCTTCTTGTGGCGGTAGAGTCCGGAATGGACTTGGACTTCAACAAATAAGCATCTCTAGGTGGCACAATCCTAAACCATCAGCCTCCGGTTTCACAAGCCAAGTTGGCTGAGGTTCTCAGCTTGTGCACCACGGTTGTGTAGGAGGGGGTAACAAAGTTTTTACACAATTTACAATAGGTGGGATTTGATGAACCGACAGAGTTTCCTCCTATTTTCCCTGATCTTTATTTTCTGTTCCCCTAAAAAAGACTGTGGAAAAATCGGACAATTTTTCAAATATCATCGTTTTCAAACATCCTACCCTTTGAAAGTAATACTTGAATAAATTAAAATAATTTGGTGTTAGTAAAAATCGAATACTTTGTACAGTAAACCAACTAGTTATTATTTCATGTGATGACCTATGCGTCACTGTGGCGTAGTGCGGCGACTCACACGACATAGGTGCCAGGTTCGACAACCGGACGGAACCCCTCGCATATATTCTACGGCACCACATCTGTTTCTGATTACACTCAAAGAGTACCAATTTTCTATGAAAAGCTTCTCAAATCTCTGCGCTCGGTGTCAGCAAAGGACCTAGGACCTTGTGGGCTGTAGTACCATTCCCTTATTGAGAGACAAGATATTGCCCTACACTGAGTGGAATATGGCTCCTAAGAAGGTCCTGACTACAAACACCCTAAACCCAAAACATACGAAAAAATTGTCAAACGAATATTTCGCATGGAATGGAGTTCATGTTATGGAATGGTTGCCTCAATCTCGTGACCTAAACCCTGTCAAACATTTTTTACAAAAAATTCACAACAGCTATGAAAAGACGTACTGGCTGAGTGGAGGGATACTCCACTTCAGACTAAACGCATGATGCGACAGCCCCGTTGAGGTTATCATTGGATCTTCTTCTCCAAATTCATTCGACGCTAGATTCGGCGAACGAATATTGCACGGAGAATATGGGCTTTCTTATCCGGTTTTAGTAACATCCGTATTGGATGGCACAACGCCAGCCTTGGTGTTTCTTCTCATAGAGGATTTTTTTAATCACTGCCTTTTCAGTCCAAGCTAAAGAAAACAGCGATTGCCAGCAGTGATTCTTTGCTTGATTTCAACACTGATACTGTTGTCCCCATTTGCTGCTAATCTGGGTTAGACGAAGTCTGTGCTTATTTTGAAGTTTTTGCTGCTTATTCTCCAATTCTGTCCAAGAGCCACATATCTTGTATTGCATTCGTTTACCGCCACACACATTTCAGCCGCATCCGTTTCAACGCAAGGAAACCTCTTATTGACGGCTGGCTATGTTTGTCCTATGACACCAATGTCATCCGTGAAAGACAGCAGCTAAATTGACTCTTGGGTGATCGTGAATCTGGTGTGTGATTGCGTGAGATTCGCACTATCTTCTCAAGAATGGTCTTGGAAAACCCTTTGTTTTCGGCTTTCTGCAATTAAACGGTTTTGATAAATTCCTTGTAGACCTTGACCAATCAGCGAGAGTTTTCCACTGCTATTAGACGCAATCTGACAAGTTTGGAATGACATGGTGCTGTAGTTGGCAGGTGTCGATTTGCACTTCTAGAGTCTTCTAAAGAGTGTGGGACAGAGTGTTCATCATGCCGGGTACGGTCTTCTAGTTCCTCGTTTAAATTTAGCAATTCATAGCAGGCGTTATTCTGCGGACTTCTTCTTGAAACCAATTGCGTTCGCCTCCTGCGAGGAATCAGGTTCCATTTCTATTTCCATTTCCATACGTATTTTTTTATTGTTAATTTTTTTTTTCATTGATTTCATTTAGAAATCAGGTTCATATACCTTCAAATTCACACGGGACCGCACTTTCCTCTTCTGCTCCGGAGGCTTGTCCCTAGAATCGCCTTCTTCAAAGAGCTCCTTGTTAGCTTCCTTTATCTTGTCCACTATGTTGTACTCGTTAACTGGTTTCAGAACTGAAATTGAATGAGAAATTCAGGATGAATTGCACATCACCGAGGCAGCTTCACGTGAGAACACAAATTTACAGTACACTTCGCAGTTTTCCTCTGTATCACAGTCGTGTTCAAGCATTTCTGGGACTCTATTACTTCCTCTTGTGATTCGCAATCAAAAAAAAAAAGGCCTTGGCTATTTTAAGAAGCGCATCTCTGGCCTAAAATCGCATTCATAATGACATTTCAGATCGGTTTTAGGTGTTCATGCTTTCCTTCGTAGAACTCCCTTTAATTTCCAATAAGAACATTTGCATACACAATTTCTCTCCATGAATTTTTTATTCATGATTTATTTGTGAGAGAGTTTGAATGAGGGCAAGGATGTAATTTTTTATGAACCCAACGGTGCTTAAAATCCTGTTTCACCACACCCATACGTACATGTGGATATGATTTTAAATACCATAGCGGTGGAAAAACCAATGCGGAAAATCGATAGCCTTTGGCTAATTGTATTTCAACGACCGAGAAGAATCATTGACGAGTACAAATACACTCAGATGTTTGGTTTTCATGTTTTTTGTTGTTGTTGTTTTGTCCCTTGAAACAACGTCTACAGTCGAGTTGCGGCGGAGTGAAATCCTTGCCGGTGGCAAAAGCAAACACATTTTGAAATCTGATATCCTCCAGAATGTGTGAGCGTATGAATTTTAATTGAAGCGAATACGTTGAACAAATTACACCCCATTTTTGTGCCTGCACCTGGCTTGTGCCAACCAGAAATATTTCTATTCTTCTCCGTCCTTAGGATGGACAGGCGAACAATCAACCGAAAATGTTTTTAGATGTGTGCGTACACGTACTCGTGCATATATCCACGTGGGTATGTACAGTGTGCCTGCATAAAACCTTATATTTCGGGATTTCTGTTAGAAATTGGCGTTTTCATTGGAAAAATGCATCAATCATTTCTTGGGGTTACTGCAGTACTTTCCCTTTTCGACTGCAATTGGATGAATGAACGGTGAGGGCGACAACGACAACGACCTAAGGCTCTAATTTTTGTGGTCTTCTGCAGCGGGAATGTGTTTGCTTTCGAAATTGGAGGATTATACGCTTTTGACGTTTGAATAAAGAGATGCCGGATGACATTTTGGCATGGTATGCACCTTGGAAAGGGACTCGCACCACCACGGTAGCCGTAGAGTGCTTGTGTTTATAATAGAAAAGTAAACAGAGATTACATGCGATACAAACTGGACGCATCTCTGGGGGATAAATCAAATGAATTTTAATGTGATTAGGTTTTTGTGAGCGATTTGGATGCTATATTAAATATTCATTGGCGATGGAAATGCGAATTTTGAATGACCATGACAATCACTTTGATACGGTGATTGGGGATTTCAATTAGTCCTTTATTCGGCTGATATTCGGATGTTTATTTAGCACCTAGTTTTGAGTAAGACGTTTGACCTGGTAATTGAATTGGATAGCATACAAATGAAGGTAGTATTTTTGTGTTTTTCTTTTTTTAGAGGATAAGTTGGTCAGTGGCCTCCATGGCGTAGTGGATAAGTGCAGCGTCTCACTCGCTGTTCCAGCATCGATTCTGGGACGGAACAACTGGTAATTTTTTACGGCACTACCTTTTTCGACTTGTTGACAAAAATCAAAGGGTGTTCATTGTCTACGAAAAGCTTCTTAAATTTTGTCACTCGGAGTCGGCAAGAAATGTACATCACTGTGCAATATAATAGCACCATATTCGACTTTGTCACTATCATGCCAATCAGTTTTTTCAATTGTTAGGCAGGCGCCTCATATTTACTGCACAACATCCTTATTCCATCAGTAATAAGACCCGTAAACAGGATAAGAAAAAAATGCATTTTGAACTTAGAAAAGGCCGGATTGTGCAAAATAATAGCACCAAGTGCAAAAATTCATCAATATAGGGATTCAGGTCCGGAGACTGAGGCGGCCCCTTCCTAACTTGAACTTCATTGCTTTGGAAAAATTCTTTGTCCAGTTTGCTCGTATGTTTGGGGTCATTGTCTTGCTGTAGAATCCATCTAAGCGGCAAATTGCACTCTCTAGCATGGTTTCTCTCATTATGCTGACGTAAACTCCGGCGGTCATCATCGGTTTTATCCAAAAAATAGAAAATTTCCATAATAGGAAATTTAATTAAATTTTTACTCCGCCTTGCTATAGTCTTGATAGTAGACTCCGGTTGAAATTCTTGGTTTTTTCGCCTGCGAACGAATGTCCTGGTCCCAGCTGTACCAAATAAAACTATTTTGGATTCCACCGTCCATAATATATTGTGCCATTTAGAGGGTTCCCAGTTCAGGTGTTCTTTCGCAAATTTGGTTCGTTTTAGTAGGTTGATTTTCGACAATAGTTGTACTTTTCTGGGACTTCTGGCAGGTAAATTCCTCTTTACCAGCCTTCTTCTTATTGCTGATGTCGCCACGGGCAAATTTTACTCGTCTTTTATTACCCTAGTGTTCATAAACGGGTTACGTTTGACTTATCTTACTTTTTGTTGTTCGTTGGCGGGGGTTAGTTTCGTGTTTTTTTTTTGTCATTTGCGATCATTTTAATACTGTCTTTTAGTTACTGCGATATGTGTGGGTATAGTTTGAAGCCAAAAAACATCCTGCCTAACCAAAGAGAAAAGTAATTAGCATAAAAGTGACAAAGTCAAACTTGGTGCTATTATTTTGCATAGTGATGTAGGTCTCTTCTAGGTGTGATAGAACAAGAGCTTTTGGCAAGGTTAGGGCAATTTGTGCTAGTCTTCCGATAGGTGAGTCTTGTGGTAGTTGTGGTTTAATACACAAAATCACCAAGCTAGCAGCATGCATAATTTGCAACCCGAATAATCGACTATAGGAAAACTCCCACGAACTAATTCACACCGTGTACACTTCAACCACTCACAACGCGGAACTCCCTTTAACGTCTTTTTTTGTGTTATTGACAACTCTTGGGGCAATAGACCTGGGCCCTGTGGTAGCAGATCATAAGACCGATGATCACGTTAATTGGAATTCCACATTCGTTCAGTATTGAACTACACACAACAGTATTCAAATCAACATACACTCCTTTACCATAAATCGATGCAACATTTTAGTCGAAGTTCAAAATTTCGAAATCTCAAATTCCGAAATTCAAAATTCCGAAAACCAAAGTTTCAAAAATCATGAACCGTAAAATGTCTAAAATTAAGAAATTCTTAAGCTCCGAAAAGCCAGATCGTTTAAACAAAAACGAAAGGGAACTCCTAACTAATTTTTTCTTGGATTTGTTTGATTTCGGTATTTTTGATATTTTAGCATATTTTCTTCCGGAGTCTGGTCGGTTTTAAATTTTGAAAGCGAGTGCTGCACCCGCTCCATTAAATTGTATTAATAGGCTATGCTGGATATGCGGCGGCGTGCAGCTAGCATACACCTCAGTTTACAAAGTCCTTTTAAGAGTATGGACGACAATGCTCTGGTCAGAAGAACCCTACAAATGATGCTATTGAGACAGCTCTTGACAGTAGATGTCCTCGATTAAGATAGCGCACTTAAGTAAAAAAAAACCTCAACCAGCGCTCAATTGAAGACAGTTGGTGAAAGACGAGGGAGACATATTGGTTTAGGTGCGCAGGCGAAGATGATCAGGATCCTTGCCTTTCTTGATACTTGGTTTTCAAAATGAAATGAATAACCAGTTTGTCGAAGGTTAGACTGGGAAATAGGTCCTCATTTGCAATTTCCCAAAATGTCTTCTTTACCTGTTAGTCAGGATACACAGTTTATAAAATATCTGGTAACGGGAGGTGCGGCTGGTAATTACTGCTTTTGTGCTTATAATAATTGACTGGCACTACACAGCCCACAAGGGACCAGGGCTTAGCTTCTACAACAACTATTCTTGTTGTGCGTGCACTACTCTTCTCTGACCAGTAGAAGGGACCTACAGTTTTGAGAAGCTTTTCATAGACAATTGATACTCTTTGAGTGTTGTCAGCAACTCGAATGGTGTCGCTCCATCGCGGTGATTGACGATGTTTGAAGGAGAGTCTGCATCGTTTCGTGATCATCGATAGAAAATGGATCCTTTGCAACATACCATAGATTAAGGAAAAGTCTTAAAGTAGACTACATACGGCGATCGTTCTTCAAAAAAGTCAAAGACTGTAATTTCGGCGAGAATATTGACCACCACCGTTTTTCATTCACTTTCCGGAGAAGATCAATATCGACTTCTTCGACCGATGCGGCGTTGAATTTCAGAAAAAACGGCACAATTTGGTGAAAAAAAAGTAGTCTTCCATCACAGAAATACACCGGTCTACAACTCTTTTGTCGGCAAGGGGCTCAAGGATAAGACTTTACCAGAAAACAAGAAAGGTTGCTGAAGCAGTAAGGTTATAGAAGCTAAACAAATAGTAAACTTCAATACCTACCTGAAAACTTTGCCAATAAACATTTCCAGCGTCGTTTCGCGGTAAATACTTGCCAAGAGTCGAGGGTGTCTGATGATGTTGGCACAGGCTCACCACTCCACTTCTCATGTCAAGAGTCATATTTTCTGTTGCCCTGAACGGGTTTTTCGGGAGATAGCCCCTTGTCGGAGACCTTAGCCACAACTCCAAGAAGAACATCTTACATACACATATCAAGGAACGAACTTTAAGTTATGAAATAAATAAATTCTGACTTTCAG
The DNA here is from genome assembly GCA_944738645.1 of Eristalinus sepulchralis. Taxonomy (NCBI): domain Eukaryota; kingdom Metazoa; phylum Arthropoda; class Insecta; order Diptera; family Syrphidae; genus Eristalinus; species Eristalinus sepulchralis. Next base: position 27,920,915 of record OX122885.1, on the reverse strand, counting down.
TTAAAAATCTTAGAATTCTGATTGATGAAAAAACGGTTACTTTTAGACTTCCCCCATAATAAAATACCGGCTCACATCTTCGACATCGCCACGGCCAAAAATTGGTCGAATTAGTCCACGAAATGCTACATCCTTCACTGCACTTTACAGATTTTGCCTAATATTTGGGTTCCAAACGTGAAAACGTCATTCCCTGGACTGAATTAGAGTTAGAAAATACGCCGAAAGGCACGAAAATAAAATATTAAGATTATCTTAGAGAGCCCGCATAGGGCCAGTAAGGTAGTTTTTATAATCACATCGAAATTTATAGCTAGTTTAAGTATTTTTATATCTAGATATAAGAAATCAGAAAAAAGGAACAATAAAAAATACATTTAAAAACGTTAAAAAACTGAATTAGAGTTGTTTTGGGGGTTAATGGGGGTTACGGCGTGGACCTCCCGAAAACACACCTTTCCTACAGGTAAAAGAATTTGAAGCATCGTCGTTAAGGAAAATATCGGTCAATTCCAGAATGTTTGTTTTCCTTTTCTAGGCTGAGTAATTATCGGTCAGCCTTCGTAGTTTGCTTATTTATTGTAGAGAAGGCAAACATTAACAAATATGCCAGACAATAACGAGTTATGTAAGGATTACGAGAGCAAGCATGATATTTGGGAGTAAAACGTGTACATAAGTTGAGATGAGTGCGCAACTGAAGGCAGCTAGTGAGAAATGGTGTTAATTGGAGAGGCATGTTGGTCGAGGCCCAAGAAGAAAGTTGTTTAACCCAAAATCCCAGATTTCGAACACCAAGTTTTAGAAATGACTTACGACAAGGTGATGCTCTGTCATGTGTGTTTTTTTAGCATCATACTTGAAAATATCATACTCTCAGGGCAACTCAGCCTGATATTCCAAAAATTGTTTTAGCTGACAGCTGATTCGGAGGACTCTTACTTGAATCTGTGGACACCAACAGCCGTTTCTTAGGCTTAGTGTTATGATGCAGCCGAATGATGATCTTGTGGTGAAAGAGGGTAAGCTGACTGCCTTAGGCGAAGTCCACCAGTCTGAGTTCGTTTCTAGATGTGTTGTGGTACAGTCTACAGACTGTATTTTCCGATAACTTTAGAAAGGCCTAGAGTTTTTCTCAGCTGTCCATTAAAATCTCTTATGATGGTCTTTGTGCTGTAGTAAGGAGATCCTTAAAGTCATCCTTGATATTGTAATCCTTCGTTTTGTTGAGGCCTAGAAGCAAATCTGAACGATGTTCTAAAATTTAACAATGATGTGGCTTGTCATGAGGCGTTCCCTTACGGGATCGGAGGAAAAGATCTTTTACCTGAGTTTTCCTGGGACAGTAAATTCACACCTGAACAAGCCTTGCTTTTCCCCAATGTAGCAGTCGGAGTTGTTTATCTTCCTTTTGCCACTCCATTGCATGTCCTGGATGGCAGCAATGTCTGGTTTGTAGCAGTCTAGGACTTCCGCTTGTTCCTCGTCTGCGGCTGGTCCGTTAACTGCGCCCTCACGGCACAATGAAATTCGAAGAAGAGCTTGCGAAAAAAAAGAGTGAAAGAAAGATTTGGATATTTAAACGAGAGCATATTCACGTTGCGTATCCTGTTAGAGGGTGATCATCATAGGGAGTATGGAAATATAAACAACTCATCCAAACGTTACGTTACGTAGCACCAGCGAATGTATATTAGAATTGATGGTTTTAATATCCTTGAAGCTGAATCATAATGTAGTCCTGTACTTCGCGAAGTTATCTAATAAAATTTAATTCGTGATAGAAAGTGATATCTTTCTTTGGGTTCAATTGAGTGAGAGTGAGAATGAGAGCTATCTCTCTTCAAAGTCAGTTTATTGTTCAAAATTTTGATCAAAAAGAAAGTCGTTTCTTGAAAACAAAGGAATCTTTAATCTTGTTTGTGCTGTCGACATCTGATTTAGAAGATTCAACAATGGACCTTGAGCCTAAGTATGGCAATGACGCAAGTAGTTCATACTGGTAACACGACTCCTGCCGTATGAATTTCTTTTTCTTCTTCTTCTTGTGGCGCTACAGTCCGGGGTGGACCTGGGTCTTAACCAACATGCCTCTCCAGCCAGTACAGTCTTTCGCCAGCTGCCGCCAGTTGCGCACTCTTAGTTGATTGAGGTGTTTCTTTACTTGTGTGCGCCACCTTAGCCTGGGCCGTTTTCTGTTGCGTTGTTTCAATGGCTCATATTCAAAGACTTTTCGGGCCGGAGCAGTGGTATCCATACGTTCTACATGGCCTAGCCATCTTTAGCGTTGTATCCGGAGACGCTTGACTAGGCGCATATCGCTGTACAGGCCATAGAGTTCGTCGTTAAATCTTCTCCTCCAGATGCCATCAACGCAAACAGGACCAAAAATCGCACGCAAAACTTTTCTCTCGAAAAAACTAAGGGCTTCCTCATCCGCTTTTAGTAGCGTCCAGGTTTGCACGCCATTAAGCAAACTTAGTGCTTCTAGAGAGGCCTTTTTCACTCATCTGCCCCTTTGAGTGCAAAGACACAACGATTGGCAAGAGTGATTCTGAGTTTGATTTCGGTACTGGCGTTGTTGTCCCTATTTACCGAAGAGCCGAGGTAGACGAAGTCCTTGAGTACATCGAAGTTTCTGCTGCCTAGTGTGATTGTTTGTCCGAGACGCCGATGTTCTGCGTCCTTCCTTGATGACAGTATGTACTTCGTTTTGCCCTCATTACCCGCCAGACCCATTTTAGCCGCATGTGCTTCAATGCCAGCTAACGGCTCACTGTGCTCGTCCAATCACGTCAATGTCGTCCGCGTAAGCTAGCATTGAACTCACTCTTGGAAGATCGTGCCTCTGGTGTTGACTTGAAGTGAGTTGCCTTAAAAAACCTTTTTTGACATTGACGGTCTCGCTGAGTTTGTTTCCGACCTTGACGGAGCAGCGAGAGTTCTCCATCGTCATCCTACACAATCTGACGAGTTTGGTAGGAAAATCAAAACTAGACATGGCACTGTAGCTCGTCTCTATGCACAATGTCATATGCGGCCTTGAAATCGACGAATAGGTGGTGAGTGTCGATTTGCATTTCTTGGGTCTTTTCCAGAATCTGCTGTAGTGTGAAGATTTGGTCGATGGTGGACTTCCCTGGCCTGAAACCACACTGATAAGGACCAATCAGGTTGTTGACAAACGGTTTCAGGCGTTCACACAGTACGGCAGAAAGGATTCCTTAAAGGTTAAGGAGACTTATCCCTCGATAGTTGGGGCAGTCGAAGGGGTCTCCTTTCTTGTGGACCGGACAGACGACGCTGAGATTCCACTCATCGGGCATGCTTTCCTCCGACCATATCTTACAGATGAGCTGGTGCATGTGCCCAACCAGGTCATCTCCAGTTGCTTTAAACAGCTCTGCGGACAGTGAATATAAGGAGAGAAAAACATATTGTGGATGAGAGAGTAAAGGTTTTGGATTCAACATTTTTCTTGATCTCAGCGAGTTAATTTTGCTTACCGTAAACTGTTATCCTCGTCAGTTAAACGAATGACAAATGACAAATCTTGCGGTGGAGAGTGGCATTCCCACGGCACTCTCCACCAATATGTTCGCAAGAACCAGGTCGGTCACATTTGCCACGTTTTCTCAAGGACACTTAATCATTGGACTTACCAACTTATCTTTAATTTTTGATGGGAATCCAATGCTCGAGTGTTAATTAAACCATTGCACGTTTTTATGTTTGCTCCGATACCTCTAAATATATTTTTTATCACACATTGCATCCTTGAAAATATAAGCACGTGCTGTGTAGTAAAAAAACACGTCTATTTACAGCAATATTTCCGTAATCTGTTAACGCGCCTCCTTCGTCGACACGTGGCATCTAATACACTTATAATTACTTGTAGAATGAGCATGGTATCCCTTTAAGTGTTGCCACGTGATGGCCACTTGAGGATATCTTGTGGTTATCAATTTGCCACCGACACCGGCGTTTTGTTGGGCCGCCTTCAGGAGTAAGCGTTCGACGTTGGTCGGTCACGTGGCGCGGTTAAGGTCGAAATCTAAACGAGTTAATAAATCGGTTATTAAGTGATAATTTAGTCGCCACTATGACTGACTGAAACTGTCATTGTGTTTGTGAATTTAAATGTATGCACTTCGATTGGCGGCCATTAAAACACCCAACAACAGGTCGTACCGGTTTGAGGAATGTCAACTTGTTTTTTTGCCCATGTAAACATTCGAAATTAACCCTCTTCCACATAGCTACGACTACATACGTTCATACAGTACATACGCACAAAGCCCACTGAGTCCGTGTATGAAGTACATGCATGCCTATCTGTGCCATGAACAAACATCGAAATTAAAATATGGGGTGGCGAGCACGAAAAGGAAGAGAGTCGCCACACAAAATCATCCCTAAAGCATTTTCTGATAAGCCTCTAGGCGATTTAATGTGGAAATAAAAGGGAAAACGTAACTCGCCGCACTCCAAGCAACAAAAAAAAAAGATGAATAACGCGACTGCATCGAAATAAGTCGCTTTGATCGTAAGTCCTTCGAGGCATTCTATTGGCCGTGCATTAGGGACCAACCCCGTCGGCGATTGGTGTGTCAGTGAGCAAGGGTGGCGGTTTGATAATGAAAATGAAGAGTAGCAACCCCGAAATGAGAATTGCATAAAACTAATGAGAACTCTTTCCGGGACGTTAGTTGCCGTACGAAGCGCGGTCCGGTGACACATACGAGAAGAATTTTCTGTCGTGGCTACGACTGCCGGCTATGAGTTCTATTTAAATTCAAATAATCGCCAATCGTTAGAGTTTTTGCGAAATGTCATCGTGCTACAGTGGATTTGACGATCGATCGTTCGAGTTCGACGATTCGTCTTTTGACAGCGGCTACGAGAAGAGTTTCGAGACAACCGATGGCCACTACGCGCCGCGAAAATTAGCCTTTGAAAGCCCCGCGGACTACTTTCCGCGGGCCATCGGTCAGAACACCGCTGCGGATAACATAACCAACACAGATTCACTGCCTGACTTCACGCCAAAGCTGGGTGTGCAAACTTCCACCCCAACGAAAGAGGCGCGCCCCAAGCGAAAGTATGCCGTGGGAAAGAACCGCGTGACCAGATCCAGAAGCCCCACCCAAGTGATTCGGATAAAAAAGTTCCGTCGCATGAAGGCGAACGATCGCGAGAGAAACCGAATGCACACTCTGAACGATGCCTTGGAGCGTCTGCGGAATACGTTGCCGTCTCTGCCGGAGGAAACGAAACTGACAAAAATCGAAATCCTGCGCTTCGCCCACAATTACATTTTCGCTCTGGAACAGGTGCTCGAGAGTGGAGGAACCATAAACCTCGACCTGGAAAAGTTGCAAAACCTGACGCTGAGTGGCGAGCGAATCACCAAAGAGCTATTCGACGCGATCTTTGTGAACCCCGGCGGCTATCACCTCATGAATTCACCAGGATTTGGTGCGTTGGATTTCTACAATAGCATGCGACAGTACGGAGTGTGCAACAGCATCCAGCAGCATCCTGAAGTGAATCCGAACTTCTCACAGGAGAAATTCGATATTTTCAAAAGTTCTTTTGATGCTGCTGCAGTTCTATCGCCGACAACACCTCCCTATCATCCTATGCACCAGTGTGATCCTTATACAGGCCAAACGCATATGGGATACATGCCAACTGGACAAACGCATATACCGGCCGATGGCTATCGAAATGGCGAAGTGCAAGATACCAGCGTTTACCAAAACATCCCCATGGAGCCGCAACAGCAGTCAACAGTTCCTTTGCAGCACAATAGCAGTTTTTATTCTCAAACACCGCCGTGGAAGGACTATAACGAACAGGTTGTGAATAATAGTGGGTATGGACAATTCACTGTTGCTTAGTATAGGCTAGTTGTACGCGCCTAGATCTAGATCTCTTATTCAAGTCACTTATGTAGGGTTCTTTTTCGATAGTTGAAAATGTAAAAATGAATGTAGTGATTGAGATTTGTTTAATCAGAGGTTTGGTGGCAAACTTTTATTTGGGCATTTGGGGCCATCAATTTGAGTTTGACTATATTTTACGGTAATTTAAATCAGCTTTACGGTCGTGATTTGTGTTCATTTTCTTGCGCATAAGGAAGTGAGTTTCAATTTCTAGTTTTATTTTGTTTCGTTACGTGTAACTTTTAGGTGCGCAACTTATTTCTAAGTTCATGTTCATGAGTATTGCCCAATCTTTAGCTGTAACTCTATCCCATCTTTCTTGCACTGTTTCTCTACAGTTTCGGGTGAAAGTGGTCATCTTTTGATGCTTTCTAAGAATCAAACCATTTTCTGATGTCTTTAAATGAACATAACTAGTGAATAGACAGATAAAGTGCTATCGAAAAAAATATCATCTCCTAACACATCACTCTATTAGTCCCGGAATATATAGTGGCGCCAGTAACAAAAACCACATGATTGGAACAAAAAAATGTTCCAATCATTTCAACCTTCTCATTAGCTTTGTTTGGCGGTTAACTCGGAATGTCCATCATCAATCCTTTGTCATGCAGACAGTCGTCGACATCAAAAACAGTCTTTAACACAACAAATTGATTCATCTAAAGCAGCATGTCAGTAAACTTCTTAGAGTCCTCAATGCCTTCAATGCCTGGTTACATGAAATGACAAAAGAGACTCAACACTTACCGTTAATAACAATAACGATCAGCATACAATCGTGTAAACACGCGGCCGCCGTCGCGTTGTGGTTCAGTTTACCGATTCACACGCCGAAGATCCTAGATTCGATTCCGGAAATGTCCACATTTATCTCAAATATTTCCGAGGCGCCACACCTTTTTTCAAATTTTGTCAGTCATTAAGTTTGTTCGCGTGCCCAAGAACTAGTCAGTGATTACAAAAAATATGTCTAAATGCTATTCGTATACTACAAATTCTCACAAAAGAGATTTCTTCCTGACAATCAAGGCTGTGTTGGAAAAATGTTTCCTGATCATTGTTTGACGGCGTTTAAGAACCATAAAATATGATTTCTGTCTCTTGTCCAATTCTGTCTGTTGTCCAATTCTGCAACTTTTTTGCTATTTTCAAATTTGTCGATAGCCGTTTCTATCATCCCCACTTCCTAAAATGAGAAAACCAACGTACGTGACCAGACGTGTGTTCTTTCTGCATTAACATTTTCTCATTTTTGAAGGATAGGGATAAACGTTTCTAATGGGTAGCCGAAATCACAAGAAGGTACAGCAAAGCATTTAAACCAATTGGTAAAATCATAAATCATATTTTTAGGCTAGCTGGGCATGAGATATTAAGGGCATTGACACATATGTATACTCCGTCGTGACAATTTACGTTCAGTTCTCAAACTATTTGAATTCTAATATAGAAAGAGTCATCACCTCTCAATCCCATGAACTTAAAAAATTTAAAAATGGAGTTTCACGTCTGTGGCAGTGCATTTATATATTTAGCAAAACCCAACCATCGTCACATTCATTCATCTAAGAAACTGTGAAAACAATAGCAAGTCAAAGAAAAAAACACTTAAAGTCAAAAAACATTTTTGATCTTCATTCTTAACGGTATCTTGCCTCTATCAGTTATCGAGTTCATGATCCATTGATGCATTCTTTGTGTCCTAACATCACGTCTTATGCCTTTAAATATTTATTTAAGTTACAAAACTGTTTTGTTTCCAACCATAAATATACTTATGAACGCTTGTGAGTTTTCAAAATTGGCCAGTATTTACTGCTAGCACCAGAAATTAGTTGAGCACATACAAATTCTAACAGCTCGTTCTTAAAACTCTCCTTAAGATACATATAGACAATGATATTTTGCATTCCTCTTTTGCTTTCTGTAAAATATTATTGACAAATCGAAATTTTGTGCAGAAAATAAAGCAATTAAAATATTCTATACATAAATGAAAAAAGAATAGTTTCAAAAGTACTTAGAATATTCTTTACTTCGTGAATAATGATTATGTAAAAAATAATATACATACAAATTTCACATGTATATTTTCTGTTGAAATAGCAAAACTTTTTAGTTTACAAAATATTCGAAAACTGAATTTTAAACACGGGAAAATGGAACATTTCCCTTCAAGATCGAAGTAAAAATGTTTGTGCTTTACGTGTTTGAAATGCTAAAACCGAGTAACTAAACGTTAGTGTTCTGCTTTTCACCACAAAATATACGTACAATTTTTTTATGCAGACGTAATCATTTCTGAAAGAGATTGTTCATTTAAAGTGAACACAACTGAAGAATTTAACTTGCCGAAAATCTATAAAAATTAAATATTGAAATAATTCAAAACCAGAGAGTTTATCAAATTAAAATTTTGTCATCTCTCTGAAATATGTTGAAGGAGATAAACATAAAATGAAATTTAAGGGATTGATATTAACTGCGAAATTGATAAACTCTCAAGTTTGCGTGAATGAACCATGAATGTCAAGAAAGTGTTTCACACATGGAGTATTTCAATTCTTAATTTTACTTAAACCCAAAAACTGTCAAAGGCTTTTCAAAGAAGCAATGTGAGCTTGCACTCAGTAATTCGTATAACATCAACTTATAATATTCAGAGGCCAATAAGGAGGCCGTCTTCGAGTTTAAGTAAAGATAAAATCATGTATTGGGCGTGTTACTTTTACATATGTTATGGGTATATGCTTTAAAATTGTGAAACAATTAGTTTTGAACGCAATTGTCTTACAGTTTTGAAGTAAATATGTCTTCAATGCCAAACAATTTCTATAACTTCCATTTCCAATAGGAAGCCTCATTCCTTGATTAAGAAACTTTGCAATGAAACCGAAAATAGCAAAACGGTGTCCAAGCCACTTCAATCTGAACAAACACAAAAAATGTATTTTTTAATTACAAGTTTTAAGCTAAACTTGTGTGAAGTAAGATTTGAAAATGTGTTAAAAATCATAGGCAGTTAAAACACTGTTACCTTCTTTCATTTCATTTCGCCTAGTTTTCCCCTTACCTTTTATGGACAAACTTCATTAACGAGTGCAAATAATGAAAATTTGCCTTCATTCGTTTTTTCAGTTTCAATGTAATATTCTGGTGAAATTTGTTGCAGAAAATTTAACCAAATATAATCGTGTTATAAATCTGACTATAAGTGCCGCGTAAAACTATAATCGTCTAAGCATCATTCATTTGGCTTTGAGATACTCAACTTTGCATCACTTTCTCGACAGCTGATACCTCTAATTCATCGTTTAATTTCATTCAAACTCTTCACTAGAAAATACACAAGATGAGTCAAAGTCCAGTTTGGATCCTAGATCTCCATGCAATTTGATGCTTCGCAAGGGCGGTCGTGTTTCGCTAAAGGTGTAGCAGGGGGAATGCATAAGCGCGAGTCTTTCAAGCAACTCGATCCTCTGTCATCTACGCTAACTTAACAGGATAGGCCAAGTGTATTTCGTTGTATTATCTTGACAAAATAACAACTGCACGTTGTTCATGTGTTCTGGCATGGGACCCCTTTGGTACGGGTTTTTTTCGATACTAGAATATGTTTCAAAATCGTAATGAAATTTAGAATCATATTACAGCTATGATACTCAATTTTGATTCCTTAACTCTATTTAAAAATCCACCAGAAAAAAACATAAAAAAAATTTAACAACCATCAAAACTAATATACAAGAATAAGAATGAAATAAAAATAAAAGTAAGAAGTTATTAATTAAATTTACATTCATGTTATTTCTACAATTTCATTGAACAAAAATATTTTCAAGAAAGGTTCATGTTTATCACACTTACTAAGACTGAAACTAAAACCCAGAGTCACTCTCTCCAGTAAATTATTAAAATACATAAAACTAAAAAATTAGAAAAAAGAAGATTAATATTGTGACATATTTTTACAGATCAATGTTTTATTTTGTTTGTTAATAAATATAATGCAATTTATTCAAATTATTACAAATATCGAAATGTCTTGATTGCTTAAAGTTGTTGTCAAGTATGACGTTCTAACAATTTTAAGAAATTGACACATTCATTTAATTTCCAACTTGAGATACAACAGAACCCATGATTAAATTAATCAAATACATGACTAAAACTTTTAGAACATTTCAACTATCGAAAAAGAAAAAGAACATGTTCAAAAATTACATTATGAATATTATCCGAATATGAATTAAATCACAAGAGATTACCTTGAAATCTATTCGAATATTTGTTTATTTATTTTTTCAATCAATCATATTTTTGTTACAAAATATGCCTTAGGAAAGCGATGAGAAACTAATATGTACCTTGAAGTAAAGATTTAAGCATAACTTGTATGATGATAGATGTAAAATGAAAAGATTAAATTGAAACGATATTTGTGAACGTATATATTACGTATGTATGTATATTTATGCAATTACTTTTGTAAAGGGAGCTAGTCATTTTTCTTGTTCAACTAGGAAACAATAAATATAGAGGGGATATATTTTTGAAAGCAGCTCAAACTGTGCAGTACAAAGTGTATATTTTTTTGAAAATAAAATAAATGAAACAACAAAGTACTTGTTTAATGTTTTTTGTATAACTTATTTGTTTTTTAGTATTAGGTGCGAATGTAAATCAAATCAAAATTCATCGCTTATGGATTAGCAGACAGTAACAGACGTGCCCGATTCTTGCTCATTCTTCAAGCCACAACGACCTAGTTTCTGCATCAACTATTCGTGTGGTGTGTGCTGGTTTTTCTCTGACGGGTAAAAGTTACCTACCTTTTTTTGATTTGAATAGCTTCTGATTGACAATTTGTACTCATTGGGTTTTGTCAGCAATTCAAAGGAGGTTGTGCCATTAAAAATGTGAAGGGTTCAGATCGGAAATCAAACCTGCATCTTCGACGTGTGAGTCGAAGCACTTACCCACTATGCGACCGCAGGACATCTTTATATTCAGGAATTCAGCAGAAAGGACGATTGCACAATCAGTTAATCATTGACAGAAAATAAACAGCCCCATAAATAGCTTATATTTTATTCTAAAAGACACAATAATGATCGTCAAGGCGTAAATCAAAAGTCCGTTTCGTGCTCCGGTTTGGTGTCATCAGCGAAAATTTGTGGAGCAGCAGCGTGTCTTACTAAATACTTATCCCGATTTTAAAGCTAATTACATTTTCCTCACTGGGAATTATGTAGCCGGTATGTCTTGTTAGCTTTGGCATGCATTCTTAGTGGTCGCCGTTGCGTAGTAGGTAAGTGCGTTGACCAACACACAGAACGTCTAGGTTCGATTCCCGGAACGGACACCTCGCATTTTTTATCCCCAAAAGATTTTTGAGATTGTTTTTGTTTAGTCCTGGCCACTAGACCCTAATGTCATACCTGATTATCGCTGTTTATGGCTACAGTTACCCCACTGTAGCCACTATAGCCGGCTACCCCACTTGGTGGCTGCCTTTGCACATAAGGTAGTGCGGTTTTCTTGTTTAGGGTCTTTCATCATACATGTAAGTACGATCGTATCCCATATAGAAAGATTGGCCTCACTATAGAGATGTTGATCCAGTGGATCACTTTCGTATACAATCCAGATTTAATTTTCTTTAACAATTCAACCGCTTTAGAAAAGGTTGTGTACTATACTCCTTAAACGTCCGATATTTTTGTAAAGAAGTTAAATAAGAAACAGACGTTTTGGTGTAGAATACTCCATATATAAGCTGATTTTTTCAAGTCATAGATTATGCTACGTGCCTTCAAATTAGTGTAACAATGAAAATACTTAACAACGGCAGTGCGTTTCCAATGCATCCAACAACTTCTTAATTGCTTTATGTGGGGCATATGCTGAAGTCGCCGTGGCGTTGTGCATATTTTAAGCGCATATATTGAGATTTTTAGTGCATGTATCATATTACCACAAAAAATCTGGTCCAACAAAATGCCAAGATAAGACTACAGTTTTCAATGTAAAATGCTCGCTCTATGGATCCAATATGCCGAACCTACGCCAGTTTCTTCGTATTCGTAGAGGACTTGCTTAAAGAAGTCCGGAAGACGTGACTACACACATCTGGTAGTTGATTTTCCACTTTTAATCGTTAAAAAATCGCTCACGTATTACGTAAGCGAACGCCTCATGCCAATCCGCATTAAGGCTAAATTCGGGAACATCAGCCTGATTTGCGCTCACGCTTCGACAGAGTGATCGACGTCAAACACTCCTCCAACATTCTCGATGTCCGAACATTCCCAGGCGCCAACATCGAGTCGAATCATCACCTTGTTGTAGCCAAGGTAAGAACTCGGATATCGAGACAGCAATGGAGTCGAGAGAGGCCAAAACAATACGACGCCGCAAAGCTACAATCGCAATAGATCGCTGGGATCAGTCTCTCTGAAACTCTCCCAAAGCTTGACTCTGCCTGCACTGAGAAAAGAAGAAGAAGAATGGAAACGTTGTCAAAAAGCCATCAAAGAAGCTGCCGCTAATGTGCTGGGTTTCACGCCACCACCCAGAAGAAACCTATGGTTTGACGACGAGTGACGAGCTAAACAGGAGGCCTTCAAGGCATCGAACAACCGCTGTTAGTAGAAAGACAATTTCCACAGACTTTGAAACTGCGATGACGGCCCAAATCACACTGTTAGGCAGAATGTTTCTTTCAATTTGGACGATAATAGGCAAGAATTCCGTCCCCCCGACTTAGATGAGGTCAAGATAGCAATGTCGGAACTAAAGTCGAACAAAACTGCTGGAACGGATGGACTGTACGCAGAACAGTTTAAAGCAACTGGAGACGGCCTGGTTGGGCACATGTACCAGCTCATCTGTAAGATATGGTCGGAAGAAAGCATGCCCGATGAGTGGAATCTCAGCGTCGTCTGTCCGGTCGACAAGAAAGGAGACTCCTTTGACTGCGCCAACTATCATGGGATTAGTCTCCTTAACATCGCATACAAGATCCTCCCTACCGTATTGTGTGAATGCCTCAAACCGTTCGTTAAGAACCTGATAGGTCCTTATCAGTGTGGTTTCAGGCCAGGAAAGTCCACCATCGATCCTGGAAAGGACTCAAGAAGTGCAAGTCGACGCGCATTACCTATTCGTCGATTTTAAGGCCGCATATGACATTGCGCAAAGAGACGAGCTATACAGTGCCATGCCTAGTTTTGGCATTCCTACCAAACTCGTCAGATTGTGTAGGATGACGACAGAGAACCCTCGCTGCTCCGTCAAGGTCGGGAACGAACTCACCGAGACCTTTGATGTCAAAAGCTGTTAGACAAGACGAAGCTGGACATCCTCCAGCTCGGCTCCGTGGTAAATTGGGACAACACCAGTATCGAAATCAAACGCAGGATCACTCTTGCCAATCGCTTTTTCTTTGGGCTCAAGAAGCAATTGAGTAAAAGGAGTCTAAGGAGGAGGAGGAGGAGAACTAACTGACTGTGTATAGCAGCTTGATCCTAACAGTCCTACTTTAGGGCACGGGAATTTGGACCCTACTAAAAGCGGATGAGGAAGCCCTTAGTCTTTTCGAGAGAAAAGTTTTGCGTGCTGTTTTTGGTCCTGTTTTCGTTGATGGCATCTGGAGGAGAAGATTTAACGACGAACTCTATGGGCTGTACAGCGACATGCTCCTAGTCAAGAGTCTTCGGATACAACGCTTAATATGGCAAGGCCATGTAGAGTGTATGAACACCACTTCTCCGTCCCGAAAAGTTTTCGAATCTGGGCTTTCGTTTGTATCGAACCATTGCTTGGATTTATTACGGTTTTCATAAAATATTGGGTTTTTATTTCGTGTTTTTGTGCGATACATTTCTATCCCTCAGACTCGATATACAGGCTCCGAAATGGGCCTCGTACACGTGATCACTACTTGTCGAGTTTTGTCACTCTTCCGATTTGAGAAAGATGTCGACGCCATGTTTCCCATGCCCCACACCGTTATTGTTGAGATGTTCTCTACAGAATTTCCGATACTGGCGTTCGTTTCGTTTTCGTTTTGGAGTCTTAAGTTTTCCCTTACAGAACTTACCAAATCAACGTGAAATGCCCCTTTGGGAGCATGTCCCCTTCGTGCGCAGTCCTAAATTCTCAAAAACATTCTTTGTTTTTCTAACTGCCAAGACAAAAGAGTGCGAATTTATACAGTCGACAGCGTTTGTATTTGCAGCGATTGTTCTGAATTATCGTTCTTATCTGTTCGATGTATGGAACAAAACATTCATTTTGTAAATCATTTACAAACAAGCATCAATTGCAAAAATTGTAAGGAATCAAAAGAAAAAGAAAGAAAGAAAGAAAAACGCAGCTACATACGAGAATATTAACTACAGCTCACCTCACAAGGGAGTACAGTTCAGGTCACATCTGTCTGCTTTACATTCTCAATTCTCACTGCCAACTCCTACTGTTCCCGGAACATAAAAGGGAAGTAAATTTTGTTGAATTGTTCCAATTCCAAGGCACTCGCCACAGCAGTCGCTCGCTCACTCACTGCACTGTCTTGTGTACATTATTTTCGGAAATCCCAACTCCTGATGCATTGAACTGCGCATAGTATTTGATTCGCTTTGTCTGCGGCAGGTGACGTGAAATCGGCTATTGTTTGCACTCACCCCATGTCGAATCGGATGTTGAAAACATTGTTAAGGAGGGTTGTTCCGAAATGCAATGGGGTTCACTGTACATTGGCTCATAAAAACGCTGTTAAAGATGAGATAAATGTTGCAGTCAGTTCCTGAATGAAAATAACTTTTGTTTTTTTTTTTTGAAAACGAAGGTAGGAGCTACGTGAGAATGTGTGTGCGTTCGTGCACTTATATCTTGTCTATATGTCATACTTGAAAATCGAACTGTTGAGAAGGCTCTCATCCGGCTTGAACATTGAATGTTTTTGAAATCATCTACGTTGAGTATACATTTGGCTGCTTTCTGAATCTGTCCAGTATGACAATTTCTGAGTTTCAATAGCCAATAGAATTTATTTCTCCAAAGAGCTAACGAAAGCTGCCCCTAAGCAAGTAAGTCCGAATTGTCAAACAAAACTGAAGAAAGGAGTTTTGCGAGGGGATTACGAAAGAACGCGTCTGCGGCGGCATATTGGACACATCCTCAGTTCGACGAGGCTTAGAAATGTTTATGAAACAAATACGAGATCTTATCGTACATGCGGATACGGCTAAAAAACATTCCCCTGGTACCACGTATCTGTATCCAAACACACTACTAATCTACTGATGTTATCAATCAATAAGAGCATTCCCAGAGGATAATGTTTGTAATTTGAATGCGTTTGGTTTCTTATCTGGAGCAGCACATCGGAAAATAGTTTTTTATTGCCCTCTCCTTCGATGTATCATTTTGTACAATCATTTCTAATGGATTGCTGCCCTGCACTACTGAGATTTTCTTTCATAGCCGCTCAACCCTCGTCCCATCAGGCATTGACATATATAAAATCTATGATGCTCAGTTTTTCAAAGGACCTCATGCTGCCATTTGTACTTACAACCCCATTCTGTTGGCAGGGTGCGCAGATTTGGATTGGGACACATTCGCCTTTATGTCATTTCATCCGGTCGTGGTGGTCTTTTGTAAATACAAACGATTGTCGGTAAGTCTCGACACCTTATGACAAAAATCTCTTTTTCAATTTTCCTGCAGTCCACTTTTACTGTCAACTTCCCTAATGTGGATCAGATCAGTCCAGTGGAATAATCTTTCAAATTATATCCGAAATTGGGGTATGTCTGAGTATTTTCACTATGTATGGATGTACATAGGAGTATGCATGGTAATCGGAATAATTTCGCATTCATGGAGATTGTTCTATGTGTCACCAGTGTGTGTAAGAGTTGCTTCGTGGACAATTATTTTTCTTAAGAAATATTGTGACGGGGATACGGTTTTCGGTACAAAAATACTATAAAATGTACAGTCCAGATACAAATGTGGCTGCAAAGTAAAATGTGGTATAAGTTGAACATTTCAAGAATATTTAACCGTAGAACAGTAGGTGTTAAATTTTAGTGGGAGTTCTTCTATCATTTTCGTTGGGGAACATCCTTAGCAGATGATTTACGTTTTATTCAGCCCAGCAAGGGAGTTATATTCGGTAGATGCATCGACTACCACGACTACGTCTGAGGTGGTCTATTGAGAAGACAACATTTTGTGCGGCTTGTTCGAGCATAGCGACTGTAAACTTTTAGATAAGACTAAGAATGTTGACTTTCAATACATCAATCGAAAATCCTGAAGACCTAAGACCTTACAAATCCCCAGAGAAAATAGTCCAGAGGCGTGATATCGCATGATATAAGCGGCCAATTTAACGTAGCTTGACGTGAAATTATTGAAGGGACCATTTATTGAAAAAAAATCATCACTTAAAGTACTGTTGCATCGGAAAATTAATTTTTAAGCTTCATTCAGCCAGAACATTCTAATATTTATGAGCAGCATAACTCTGCAGGGGAGAATACTCAGGCACCTTCAGGTCCCTAATGATCTCTAGAACACTTTGCGTCAAATAGTGTTGATCTACGTTTTATATCCTCTTGGCTCATCCAAAACTGCTTCCTTCGATTGGTAATGTAATTCTGTATATTTCAGTTTCTTTGTGAAAGGAAAGAGCGAAGAAAAGCCAGTGGAAGGAATTTGAGTACCTTTCAGCCATGCATTTCATGTCCTTAAATCGGGATTAATTTATTAAGAATTCTATGACACGGATGTTCTGCTTCAGTTATACTTGAAATATGGTGCATTCATTATAGAGAGTATTGTTTCTATTGAGAGTTAAGCTAGTTCCGTATGTCCAAACATATTGTTTTATTCAAAGATGGAAAAAAATAAATCATTTAAAGTACTGTCTGCAGAAAGCGATTACATTTACCCCTCTCTCCGGTAATTTTTGAACACCATCTTTAAAAAATGAGACCTCTCCACCATCAATTCAATCAATCCGCAAATCAGACCCGAACCGATGTACCCCCAAATCGTTTTTCAGTAGTCGAAAATGCCGGTAGTTGAAAAAAAGAAGGTCAGGAGAATACGGCGGGTAGGGTAAGACCTCAGATTTCAGCGTTTGTATATAGTGTTTGACCACTACAGCCACGTGGGGCCGAGTGTTTTCATGTTTCAAAATCTCCTTGTCTCGCTTTTCGGTGGTTTCTGGCGGTTTTTTTCTTACAATGCACCGCTTTTCATGGTTTCGCCCTGTTTAATCAGCTTATAGTACACCACATTTGTCTGGTCCCATCATATGCAAAGGAAGTCTTTGAAAACATATTTATTTTTATGTGGCACGATGATGAAACGGGTTACTAGTCTAGGAATGCGTATTGGCGTATTTTAAGTTTGGTCTTATAATTATTTCGCATAGTGTAGGCTTTGCATAGTATTTTTTCTTCTTTCGGTTATTGTTTAGTTTTCGTTAGTTTCATTTCAGTTTCCATCCGGTGAAAAAAATCCATTTATTTGGTATCTTGCAAGAAGCAGTTTTATTGTGAGGAGGAACAGCATTTCGACAAGTTTCGTTTTCAACTCGTACGGAACACAATTTTCCTTGCATTTGAATAATTCCAAATTTCTTTAACAGAACGGAAACTTTTTGCTCAGTCCAGTAAAGCCTCTAATTCCACATTTGTAAACTCTTTGAGCTGAACCAAAACGCTCATTGTCATCGACGCTAAAATCCTCACTTTTGAAGCATCCCAACCATTTTCTGCATGATTTTTCGGTCGTAGCAAGTTAAATTCTATAAGTATTTGTTGGGCTTTAGTTGCACTCTTCTTTCAATTAAAGAAAACTACCAAAATTTCCCTGAAATACTGTTTTTTTCGGACAAATGTGGAGATTTTAGATGAGGCAAAATTTAATGTTGTTGTCTAAAACAGACACTGTTGCACACCAATTATTGCTGACAAATGTCACACCTTTTCGACGAAGTTGGTAATCGCTTACAATTTCAGCCACAAATTGCATATGGTGCCATCTTTTGAAAGCGCTCATTAAAATTATTTCATACAAAGTTTATTGTTTTACGAGCTATATGGCTCTTAGCTTTCTCTTCTTGAAATCACAACTCACCGAGATCATGAGCTTGAATTTCATTAAGCATACAGTTCGCTAACGTACGCAATAGCGGTTGACCATTGACAATCACATTCTGATTTGACTTTTTTTTAAGAATCATGGGCCAATGACGTCACCGCCCACAAACAACATCATTCCACCGTTTAGATGTTACGGTAGCTCCTGGTGTACTCTTCGGGTGACTCATCAGCCCAAATACGGCAATTTCGTATCCATTGAGACAGAAATGGACTTCATCTCTGAACGAAATTTGACGACAAAACATCGGATTTTCAATCAGTTTTTCCAGAGCCCATTCACTGAAAACCTGACTCAAATTCAAGCCTTCAATTGGTTTAAAAGTTGATTTTTTTACGCTTTAAGCACGTTAGACACTCTGCAGAATACAACAACGACTCTCAGCTACATCTACTATAGGTTTTTAACTAGGTGCTGAATGTGGTCTTACCGGTTGAGCGTCATCCACTAACTAAAGCTGGGACGCAATTTATTAAATGTGCAAAATTTCTCAATTTGAAGGAAAACCCTTTTTCACAGAACGCTGATTTTCGTAATGCAGCATAATAATTTGGAGACGCTGTTGTGCTCTGAGTCTTTCCACGATGACTTGCCAAAGTCTGCTAAACAAAAACGGCAAAGCAGTTTGACAGGAGTCAAGGGCGGTATGTTGGAATAGCCTATTGGAAATCAAACTTTACGATGAATCAGCCTTCTAGTATTTTTCTACTCTTTTTATAAAATTCAAAAGAAAAGAACAAAATTACATTTAAAAGCAAAGGTTTTCAACATCGTTCTAATGGCGATTGTGGCAGTAGCGCATATTCTGTTTTTCATGTTTATGGTTTCGGCTGGTAGTTCTCAGATTACTTGGATAATATTGACCTTAAACGCTTCTCAGAGCAACAACGACTCTCAGCGTCGGTTCCCCACAAAAAAAATCCAAATAACTCATGTAGTTACGAGACTGCAATTGACATCGCCAAAACAGCTGTAAACATGATTTGGGAATTTGGTGCGCAACATATAATGCCATGGACGGTATGTAATCCTGAATAAACCAGAGAACCTTAAAGTCTTCAATTTCAAATTAGAATACTTGATAAACGTGGCTCTGTAATACGCTCCGTTGACGGAAGCATTTCCAGCGTCAGTTTCGAAGAAAATTTGTTCAGCAATGCCACCACTTAACAATCCTCCCCAGAATGTTACTCTCTGTCGATGCGAGCCTGCGAGTGTCCGCGACCGTATGTGGAAAGCTAATTTGATGAGATGAAAATGCGCGTAGTAAGAAAATACTCAAAATCATTGGCCAATGCAAGCTACACTAAGGCCAAACCTGTGAAGCAATATCTCAAGCTGCTTTATGAAGCAGCAGCAGGCCTCCAATTGCAAAAAAAACTTGACATTGTAAGCGAATACTCTAATATCTTTGTGGAGATCGATAGTTCTTGAGTTGGGCCTCATACTCTCGGGCACATCAGCCAAATTCGTATGTGTGGGACGAAGGGTCTTAAGTGTTGTAAACTAGCTTACCAGTCTCATGAACTTTTTGCACATACTTATGTAACTTGCGTACAGCAGTCCGGGCGGGTGCTTCATTTCAACCAAACCCGTTTTCGAAAAGCGCACTATTTTGGAACTAAGTTTCCACTATTTCTCAATGTTGCGACAGTTTTCCTTTTGGAGGAACGATACCGGCTTTCTGTCAAGATTGCAAGTGGGAAAGGGTTGTCAGTGCAAAATAGCCTAGAATTCAAGAAAAATATGATATGACTTATTTATCAGAATAAAAAGGATTTTAGCATAAGGTGAAGTCTTTTCTGTACAAATTCTTCACATAGCATCGCATGGATGAATTGGTTAGTGTTCAGTGTGTTAGTTATCAAAAGTTTATACATATTGCAATTTTTTGAGGAAAGCAATGGGGTGACATACTGACAAATAACATGCCTATGACATTCAGACACACTTACATAAGAGTGGATGCTGGCTTAATAACAAATACCGATTTGGGAAAATATCCTTAATTGTTCCCTATTAGCAGCAAGGTTAAAAAACGTGCAGATTGCTCTGCGGCTAAACGAAATGGAGCGGAATTCAACGCGCAATTTTCCCCTACAAGAATTTTCCTACAGAAAAGTGTGTTTTTGTGGTAAAAAAGGAGACCTTTCACACAGGGGTGTGATAAACCCACCAGGAATTACGCAAACAGCTTAACGCGGGAAAATCTTTTTCGCTTCAATTAGCTTAAGTCGATGATCGAAAAGCAAAAAAATCGAACAGCTGCCAATATACATGATCTTCGAACATCTGTATAAGCGAACTTTGCCTTTGCAGTGTAGCTGCAATTTATTTCTTTTTAGAATTTATCTCCTTCACCCGAACGCGCAATTCAGTTTCGTGGCTACAGCAGGTGTTATTCCATGGCGTTGCCAAAAAATGTCATTACCACTTTGGCTTACAAATTTAATGGCGCCCTTAGTGTAGCCACCACTCTCAGCAATTAACTTCAGAAGTGAAGAATTACGTGACAGGTTTTCCCCTTTTGCCGTTTCGTTTTACTTGACGGGGCTTCAACGTCTGAATATCGAGTGATAGTTTAGCGACATAGTCAACGGAGCAGAACAGCAAAGCAACAACTGTGAGCGCGCTTACAGCCATTAGCTTTTCAGCTACAAGAGGGAAGTGCTGATTGACAGCAGCAAAAAGAAAAAAATAATAATTATAGGTCTTGATTAAACGGAAGGATTTCTCGTTGATTTGCATGAGTACTGGTCATTCACGGAAAACAATCTAACGTGTGAGGTGGCGATTTGGAAAACTAAGGGTGTTTTTCGAAACACTGTTTGTGTGTTTATTTATCTCTCGTGATATTTTCAGAATGCTTGGACAAGTGAAACACACTCTCTGGGAAATTAAATTGTATTTATGTACAGTGAGGATCAAAAACGTGTACACAGTCTGCGCCTACGACTTCAGAACTCCAAATTATTTTACCACCAAATTAAAATTACAACTCACTTATTTAATTTTCACTATAAAACAGTTCAATAAAAATATAAATTTCCATGACGAAAACTACTAATAATTTAAAAAAAAATTTAAAGCAAGATATAACTGGCAGAGAAATGCGGTCACAGTAAGCATTCTAGCCGCCCTTGCGATATGTCCGATAACGAAATATGAAAAATATAGGAAGATCCTAAGTCGAGAGCAGTAAAAATAGCGCAAGACGTTACTCCAGAGCGTAAAAATCCAGTAAGTGCCTCAAAAATTCAGAGAATCTTAAATAATAGTTGGGTACGATCAAAGAAACCATTCATGTCAAGTGTTAATCTCTGAAACGCATGACGTTCTCCAATCCACTCAACTACTTGGGATAATATTGTCGTCAGTGACGAGAGTAAGTCTTGGCGATTTGGAAAGCTCCTGCCGCAAAACCTCATTTTGTTCGTTAAGTATGGTGAAAGTTAAGTTTTGAGTTGTTTCTGCATGTCGTTCGTAGGAACGAGAAACCTTTTTTTTTTTATTTAATAAACAATGAATTACCATAAAGGGCAATCTACTCCCTTGCGGGCATAAATTGTGACTCATAACGCCAAGGGTCTTCCAACAAAGCAAACAATAGTTTCGATGTCATGTCCCTAAGCAGCTTAACTCTCCTTCACATTCCCAAGACCTTAATTTCATTCAATATCTGTGGAAATGTTTGAACGAAAATATTAGAAAACAGACCATAAGATTTAAAAGAAGGTCTTAAATGAAGAATAGGCAAATTTCTCTGCTGAAGTTATAAAAAAAAACCTTGTTCCCCGGAAGAGTAGTTACAGTTATCAAGGCTAGTTGAGGTATGACGATTTATGCCTAAATGAGACAATTTTTTTTTTTTTTTTGAAAATGTATACACCTAATTCTGTTTTTACACGAATTATTTTTACACGAATTTGAAATAACACGAGTAAATACGAAAAAATATTTCTATTTTTACACGACATAATTTGAAATAACACGAATACAAATGATAATGATCAACAAAATCATTCCAGTGATGGCAGTGATATTGTAGTCTTTCGCAAACGTTTGCGTTTATTATCAGACAGTGACAATAAATAAAATTGTTTAATGTTTAAATTTTTCTTATGGTTGTACTTTATGTTATTTAAGTTTTTTGGCAATGAATTTCTGGTATTATTTTTTTTATGAAATCTAAATTTTAATTTATTTTATTATAATTTAGTTTATTTAATAAATGAAAACGAAAATAAATTCTTAAAATAACTACAACAATATTTTTTTTATATTATTTAGTCTAATTTTAACTTATTTTTTGAGGTCTAGAACCAATCTATTATTTTTGTACTTGGCCAGTATCTTTTTTTACACGATTTTTTTTACACGAATTTCTCGGGAACCATTCTATCGTGTAAAAACAGAATTAGGTGTACTAATTTTGATTGTATTTGTCAGACCGTGAATAATTTTTGAATTATTCATCTTTATAAATAATACAAAGGGGAACGAATTTTTTTGTGTTTGAAATTTATTTATTTTTAATTATTACAAAGCGTCATTGAAATTCAGAAAAAAAAAAATTATGATTAGTTGTTTACAAATATTTGACTCTTGCTGTAGGTAACTTTTTACTTTGATTAATATCTGGTATCAACCCGAAAACTAATGATTTGTTGAATGTGGTAAATTAATTTGATTTTTTCTCGGGCAAATTTTTTTCAAACTTTTGATACAAATATAAATCATAAAAACGTCAGTACTGGTAGCTGATTTTTTTAGGAACTGCATATAATTTTCTTAGTGCACAAAAAATAGTCTAAAGACGCTACATCGCACGATCTCGCCTCGCAATAAGTAAATTGTTGCGCGTGCTGTGTGGCATGTGGCATCGTCTTGTTGAAACCACATGTCATGCAAGTCAAGCATCATCTCTCGGTAGCGCTAACCATTCACAGTTACGTTACGATTCGCATAATCTTTGAAGAAGTTCGGTCCAATGATGCCACCAGCCCATAAACAGCACCAAACTGTGACTTTTCTGGATGCATTGGTAGCTCTTACAATGCTTCTGGCTGATATTCACTCCAAAATCGACAATTCTGCTTATTTACGTACCCATTGAGCCAAAAACGAACTGACCATATATTGAAGAAGCGCGCAATGAACTTTCTTAACAGAGCACGCATTTTGATAATAAAATTCAATAATTTGCAAGCGTTGTTTGTTTGTAAGTTGATTCATGGTAAATTATAGACCAAACTGAAGATGTTTGACAGTGGAACAAAACACGAAACGTGCGTGAGCTGTTTAAACCAGTGTTGCCAAAAAGATAATAGCTAAAAAATCACCCTTTAAATTAATAAACAGATTAACGTTAATTTAGAGACAAATATTTGCTGAATTTATAATAATTAAGAAAAACAATATTTGTTTATTTTTTTTCCAATGTATGGGGATATTATTAAATATATATTACAGTATTAGTTACTGATACTAAAGTGAACTTTCTTGCAGAAAATCGTTTTATCTGAATTAATATCTCCCGTTTGTTTCTTTTCTTTAGCATTTTGAAAAAAAAAAAAACGAAAAATATGCCAAACCGTTGGATTCAGTCATTTCCCTGTTTCCTCTCGCATTTGTGGTGGGGATGTCTGTCTCTTCTTCAGAAATCACACTGAAACGTGACTTCATCTTTAACATTTAGTTAAACAAAAAAACAAAAACGTCTCTGAGCCGAAATCATTTTCTAGAATAGCACCCAACTTTTCCTCCATAAAGACCTCAGGATCTTACAAATATTTCAGTGTACGCTTTTCTTATTTCGTGTTCTATTAAAGCATGGTATAAATAGAACCCGGAACTACAAGCCTGTGCTTAGTTGTCACAACTCCGATTCTGTTTTTTGCACTTATAACAAACAAATTACAACGTTTTACCTGTAATTCGTCAATTGATTTGAATAGTGTTCAACGGATCTTATAGACTTTTGAAATGTCTTTCAAAGTAGAAATTAGCACAAAGTTATGTTGATTCATGAGCTCAGATAACCCGCGAAGGTGCAAGTCTTGATCTTAAGAAATTTTCACTCAGTTCGGGGCGGTTTTGGTAATCGTGTGCTACCTCCTCGAGAGTCGTTGCTTAGCATACATTTTTACAGCGCATACAAGGCAATAGGCCTTTCGGTTCACTGGGGGTTGTTAAACCTCAAAATCGTTTTAACCCAAACCAATTCAACTTAAACATTCATATTTGTAGATTCAAACCCCACTACCAATTCGCTGAGAAAAATATACAGCTTTGGCCATTTTTTGTTGCATTCACATAAATTTACTTTTACAGAAAAATACACACATTTGTGTGCACACACATATATGCAAATATTCTTAAGTGAAATTTGTTGCAAAGTCATTAGGGTTTAGTCAAGTGTGAATAAGGCTCCTTTTCATTTAACTGATTCCACATGGGATCATAGATGTTAATTCCATTAGCTCTTGTTATCAGTTTTGTAAAACGCTACACAAACGATCCACCGCGTAATACCCGATCAAACAAAGTAAAAGTCCATAACATGATTGCACACACCTAATGTTTCCAATAAAACTGTTCCATTAAATGCAAAGATAAATTTTCTTCAAAACGGGCGTGATAACATTATGTGAGCATGTTAACATTTGGCAGCGTGAAAAGTGTGCTAATCCTTTGAAAATGTTTGTACATCATCAAACCCTTTCGGTGCGCGTACGCACGCCTGAATGTTGTCATTCGCGTAAAAAAACGCCATTTCATGACTTCGATTTTTTTGGATCATCAATAAAATCAAATAAAAATTAGTTCCATTAAAGGAATGCACCGGGAAGCGAATTGGCGATGAACTGCGAAACACAAAAGGGAAACAAGCGTGGCGAACTGTCAATTTTTACGCAAATTATAACGTACATGTTCGCAAAAAGGATTGAATGCCTTATGGCTGTCTGAGAGAGAATTTCGTTGGCCCGATACGGGGAGTGAGTACACGCGGTATCCTAAAAAGTAGGGTTATTTCGTTTTAACTTACAATTGCAATGTGACAATGGAGACCTGTGAAATGGTACCTAATCAGATGAGGCTCCTATATACACACATATATTGTATATAGGGGACGGAATTCAGGCTCTTGGGAGGTAGTGTCTGCAGTTACGATGGTAGTGACATACAAGATGGAAACTCCCTGTCAGGGATTTTATACAAATCGAAGAAGTTTTAGTTTTCTTCGTAAGCTGTGAAAATGAAAATTTGAGTTTTAAAAAACCGGAAAAAATTGTAACAATAATGCAAACATCACTCGTAGAAATTGGTCATAATACAAGAAGTTCATGATGCAAGGAAAATAGGATGTGTTTGCTTGTCAAAACCGAAATCTACCAATTTAATTTCACTCATCACTCCTTGACCGTTATTGAAATTTTTTTAAACTCACAACGAAATTGGAATTATAGAATCGAAAAAATTGAAAATGAGTGGATGACTGCAAATGCAAGAGAACAAGCTGAGTAGTGACTGTGTTGCTTTCTTTTCCATATTTTTATTAGATTTATTTTTAAAGTGCTGTCTTAATTCTAGCAAAATACTTAAAACTAGCTTCCTTAATCTTAACAATAGTTCTTAAATCAGACTTTTTGACCCTTAACAGGTGCTCTAATCTAATCTATATCTACTGTACTTTCAAAGTACTTTCTGGCATCATAATTTTGTTATAATATATTGAATAAGTTAAACCTAACCTAATTATAAGTAAACTAAAGGACTAAAGGACTTGTGCATCATGGCGTATATGGGATTTATATGCTTAACATATAAAGGGTGTCCCAACAAGAACGCATTATTTTAATTTTTAATAAAACGCAGATATTTTTAAACAGTCGTAAAGTCTTTATTATATCGTAAAGAAGACAGGATGAGGTTATGTCTGGAATAACACATCGGCCAGATGGCCGCCGCGGCTTTGCTGGCACATACGCGATCTTTTAATGAAATTTTCGATGACCGTTTTGCATAAATGCTGCGGTATTTCATTAATGCAACGTCCAATTTCCTCTTTTAAGGCTTGAGTCGTCGTCGGCTTATCCGCATAAACCATCGTCTTCAAAAAACCCCAAAGAAAAAAGTCCAATGGTATTAAATCGCACGATCTAGGCGGCCAATTCTGGTCTCCAAAAAGCGAAATAACATGACCGTTTTCCATTAATTTTTTCCATTAATCGCTTTACAGTTGACTCTTTTGGAGCGTTATTGTAACCCCAAATTGATCGCAATTTGCGAACTGTAGCCGCTAATTTCACCATTCTGTTAAAACAATTTCACAATGAGAATGCGTTGTTTGGTATACATATGTAAATGACTACAAGTTCAACTTTTAATTTTATTTTCATTGCGTTAAGAGCGATGGCGAGGGCTGCTTCTGATGCAGCCACCAGTAGAAATGATGTTCTCTGGCGGACTGTGCCCTTGTCTCCGCGGAGATCGCCCTACTGAACCGAAGAAGTTCCTCGCGGCTACGCGTGACGTCCGTCTCGTATTGGAGTCACCTGTCCACTGTTCAGCGTATGATATAAAAAATGATAGGACATCCTTCTATATCCTGTACCAGCCGTTTGGAGTTTAAATAGAGGAATGCGTCATACATTATGTTGGGGTTATAAGCCCCAAAGGCCGACTATTGGATGAAGTCATCGCTCGCGCAATGTGCCTTCGAGTCAGTGTAAAAAAAATGATCCATCCTGATTAGGTTTGCCTCGTTGTACAAGACCTCGTTGGGATAGAATTTTTTGTAATCGGATTCTGATGTTCGATACAACCGGAGGCAGGCTCGAAGACATTGCCTCTCGAACATCCTCATCTTTTCCATCTGAGAAGGACTCAAGTTTAACCACATTGGACAACCGTACGCCATGATTGGCCGGATGAGGGCCATGCAGCAGATCACCTTCACCCCGGTGATACTGTAAAATAGCCAACTTGCCACAGCAAAGGCTTTCTTAGGTTTTCTCAAAGCTGTAGCTGCATACTGGTCCGAACGCTGAGATATCTGACTACATTTTTCACAGCTAATGGCTGGCCCCGTGGGTCAACTGTGCCGAACTTGCGACAGTTTTTTTTCGTGCTCCTTGAGGCACGCTCGGATTTAAAAAGATTAGTTTCGCACTTCCGGAAGTTAATTTTCAAATTCCAGTCGTCGCAAAATCGCTGAGTTTTGTCATCGTTCCGCGTACGTCTGGTTTTTATCAACAAAAAACTGCACCGGGTACGATTTGACATCATCATTGTAGTGGAAAACCAATGAAAATATAACAATTTGAAGAAAAAATAGAAACCTGTCCGCTCAGTCTTAGCTCTGTTTTAATAATGAACGATCTGGTGATTTATGTTGGTTACATTTCTTTGTTTTAGAGTGGAGACATTTCGGATAGATCATACGATCGGATGACGATTCATTCACATTCAGAACATTTACTAAAAGTACGTTATATGACAGTCGTGTCGAAAAGATTTCCATTACTTTTCATTTGTTTTGCCTGCATCATCATTATTGAAATTTTTACCATTGAAGGAGCTTTTCAAAGATCGAAATAACCATACCAGATGGTGCAAAGTGAGGACTTTATTGTGGATGTGGTAAAACTTCCCAAACAAGCTCTAATAATTTTTGCCGACTGACCAATGATGATGGAATACAACACGTTTTCGATTCGTCAATTCGGGCCGCTATAATTTTGTTAGTTGTTCATCTGAATTGACCGTTCGGTTGTGTGGTAAAAATTCAAAGTAAATAATTCCTTTGCAATTCCACCGAGCTGAAAACATAATTTTCTTTTGATGAATATCAGATTTTGATGTTGTTTGAGCTGGGTCACCTGGCTTGCTCCACGATCTTTTTCGACTGACAGTACTGCAGTTATCAATCGTCTTATAAATGGATCATCATTACGTGTCTTTAACAAATACCAGATGTTAATGCCCCAAATGTTAATGTAATATATCGAGTTTTCGTACGTAGCAGAGTTTTCCTAAATGGGTTAAGCGGCTTTTAATGCATGTATCTGATACACAAAGCTTCTCTGCAATCTCACGTGGTGAACTGTGACAATCCGAATCGATTGTGACCTTGATTTGGTCGGCATCAACCTCACCTGTACGATAGATTAATTACACCTTGTTTTGCCTTTCATTATGCAACGGACCCGAGTATGTTTGAGCATAAAAATGGACACAAAAATAAGCTATGAAGTGAATTGGCGGCGAAAGGAAGACAGAAAGAGTATGCTTTAATTTCTTTTATAAAATAAAAAACTTACAGAGAATTATCTAATATTTTTATAATGATGAAATGATCTATGACAATTATTGTATATGCGCAACAAAACATCGCCCAAATGCTTAGCACATATCTCTGAGCCATAATTGATTTTCAATGTCGTTAATGTGCCAAAAATAACAAAAGAGTTCATGTTTTTTGGCTGTGTGGCGAGTGGCGCCGTCCTGTTGGAAGGGCCTCAAGAAGTCTACTACCTTGCAATAGCGAATACCATTCCCGTTAATTGCTCGGCCGATTTAGTTTTTAAAGGAGTACGGCCCCATGACGCCACCTCACCAAACAGTCACTCCTTGTGGATGCATTGGTTTTCAGCAATCACTCGTGGATTCTCATCTGCTTGTTTACGAATCCATTTGGTGGATTATGCTATATGTTATCATATAACCTCGAAATTTCCGAAATGGTTTCACCCGTTTTCGTAGAAGGCTTCAACAAACTTATGTTCTCTCATTTTGTAACGCTCCATGGTTGAATTTGTCAAACACTGAAACAAACAAATGTCAAACCGAGATGAGCAAATAAAACTTGACGTTAAAATGTGACTCATTAACATCCCATATCCTGGATAAACCACCACATTTCTCAAGCCAAAATTAGACATTGTTGGCTATAACTGTTCTCGTTCCTGTAACTATTCACATTTTTTTCATGCATTATCCTCTTTATCGAAAAAAAACTGCGCAGTGTAGTGTTTTTTTCAGATCTAACTTTCATATTTACAACGAAATATGAACATAGGTACAACTAGGAAACGTGTTTTCTGTTCTGCTCAATGATCGCTCATAAAAAGGGAATGAGGAAACTCTTGGTATAGCTCTTAATTGAAGATCTGTGTGCGGTTTTTGGTCTTGTTTGCATTAATGAAACCCGAAGGAAAAGATTTAACAGTGAACGCTGTAGGCTGTACCTCGTCAAATTTTAAGGAATACAACACTTAAGATGGCTAGGTAAACGAAACTCTGCTCAGGCCCTAAGAATTTGAATCCTTATTTTTACAGCGAAATCGAGGAAAAGAAATCATGCTACTTAACAAAAGGTAGCTTTCATGCCGATCTGACTTTCGCAGTTAGCAGTCTATGTTAGCGATTTTATTCTTTCGATCATTACCCACATTTCATGAACATAGGTGAGAGTTGGAACAAACACTGAGTTAAGAACCGATAACTTGGGTTTGAAACTAAGCTTGGATTTCCTTATTGATCCATCAAGCTGCTTCAAAATTGATCCAGTTTGGTCAATCCTCCAAGAAAACTCAGTGTTGCTCCTCCCATTTCTCGTGAAAAAGATCCGTTAACTTCTTCACCTCTTTCAATGGGACTCCACTAAAATTAAACAGGAAAGATTTGAAAATGACCATAACTTCGAACTTCTCCACGTTCACCTTCATTCCATCAATAGCGCACATGGCCATAAGCCTCTCAAGCGTTAGCTGGAACTCCGTCCTGAAGGATGTGAGGACAACTACGAAAAGAAGATAACTTAACCACAGATCACCCAATGTGAAACATGCACCATTCAGTCCAGTGGACTGAGTCCACATCGAAGTCCAACATCCATGGTGAGAGGTATATTACCGATGAGTCGAACACAATTGCTACAATTGGTGAGAGATGAGAGATTGAATGCCACTCAACAAGGGACCATCACTGCCGTACTTCTGTGGAACATTCCAGAGTTTACCTCGAGCGACTCGGTCGCGTGTCTTTTTTTTGGCATATTCCCAAGCTTTCTCAAGGACCATTCTTAGAGTGAAAAGTTGGTCGAAAGTACCACTGCTGCCGCAAAAATGCCTCCAACACCTTTGAAAAGACTTTACTGGGGAGACTTATAAAAGATATGCTCTTGTACTTGAAACACACTCTCTTGTCCCTCTTTTTATAAAGAGGAACAACCACTCTTGGTGTATCCCCACATTCCCAGAACACGAGAGAGTCACATGACTCGATCAGCCTTTCTGGATGGATTTTATCGACACCGACGGACTTTCGAACTCTTAGCGATTCAATCCCCAAAGTAAAGTTCTCCACCGTTGGACTTTTTTCCGCCCCATTTAATACAACAGGTTTCTCACCTTCAGTGCCCTGTCCGGGATTGCGCAGCTTCGAACGTGCTCGCTCGCTTCTTAAAACATTGCGTTTAAAATGTTGATTTTCTCTATAGAAAGGACAAGTGGCAAAAATTATTAAGTGACACTACACCCCACAAGGGATCAGGGCCTAGGTTCTTCAGCAAGTATTTGTGTTGTGCGGGCTACTGTTCTCTTAGGAATAAAGGGGACCTACATTTTTTGTCTACTCCGACTGGTCACATTTGAGAAGTTTTTTATAGACACATATTACTCCTGGAAGGAGGTGGTGCCGTACGGGAATCGAACCTGGGATCTTGGTAAAAAAAAAGAAAACATTTCCCTCTTTAAGAGTAAAAAATGGAAGTCATCGCTATCATTTCATTAGATTCCAGTCTCAAACACAGCACTTTGCAAATAAACGTTACGCATCTGCACAATTGTCGCCAAACCGAAAGAACTTTTTTATTGCAGCTGAAACTTTGCATATTCCGATAAATCACATCCAATCACTTAACCCTTCTTATTCAACCACTAAATGTCCACGACGAAACTGTTGTACTTATCAAGCCCTAAGGATCCATGAAACCTCCGAACTCAAACAAACAATAAATTTTGTTGAAAATGTCACATTAATTATTAACGTCCTATTCAAACTGTCTCTGCATTAATTAGCAATCTTCACACTGGCAACGATTTCCATGTTGACTCATCCGTTGGTGCATCAGTCCCAGTGCCGGTCCCAGTCGCAAAGAGAATCCATCTGTAATTGCCTAACTCAACAATAACGCAAAGGGGGCGAGTGAAAATGATTATTTTATGCAAAATATGACACACACAAAAAATCCGTTGCCTCTGCGATGATGAAGTGATGCCTTTTCAGGAGGTACGTACGTG
Organism: Eristalinus sepulchralis; assembly: GCA_944738645.1. Taxonomy (NCBI): domain Eukaryota; kingdom Metazoa; phylum Arthropoda; class Insecta; order Diptera; family Syrphidae; genus Eristalinus; species Eristalinus sepulchralis. The sequence continues at coordinate 27,889,468 of OX122885.1, read as the reverse complement.
CGTGCATTGCTTCACTGGGTTAACAGAGCGAATGCCCATGAAACAGGAATCCCCGACGGGATGAAACGGAGTTCTCGGCTTGGAAATTTGAATAACAATGAAGTGAACATGAATAAATTGTTTGATTCTCAATGCTAGAGCTGCTTGAAACAAAATGCCAAGGGGACGCGACGCTTGACAGCTAACAAAAGTGAACGTATTGGCATTGTACTTGTCAGACTTAGATGGAGTTACGATGAACTGAGATTCGGTCTTGTGCAGGAGTTTTATGGCGGCCATTCGAAAGGCAGTGTTTTATTTGATTTTGAAATTGCTAACCAACACGGTTGTGTGTATGTGTTGTTGTGACGGGGGGATGGCGTTGGAAAATATCGTGTATTTAGGTCAAGATTCAATGTACAACATGAAAAAATGAAGAAAGCAAGAGTAAAGGGAGAGAGAGGGAGCTAGGTAAGTGGCTACCAACAGACGAGTGATTCACTCAGACCAGAAATGCGAGTCGGTCGCTGCTCAGAGCAGGTGCTCATTCGGCATATGTGTGATAATCCAAAGACTTACAATTTTTCCAGCGTTTTTTCCTAGTAATGGTCAATGGTGAGCAATTGCAGAGGAGATGTGTCGGGGTATACAAAAGTCGTTTTAATTGCTGAGAAAGGGTTTTTATTTAAAAACGAGAGAGTTTTCAACTAAGCGTACCGCTTACAAAGCCCTACGAATTTGAAGTTGTTCTTAATCGCTTTTTTGAAATTGCACAACATTACGCCTACCCCAAAAGAATTAAATTAATTTCCTTTTTTTCTAAAGTTATGGATACACACCTTTTTGAATATCTTGAATTCCCGAAGCTTCTTAATCATGGTCAGTAATGCCAGTATTGGGATATTTCACTGAAAAGTGAAGTCAGTCTTTGCACAATGTCGGAAGAGCAAGATCGTTACGATTGATATTTCAAAGGCATTCGACAGAGTCTGGCATCATGGCCTCTTGTCCAAAATGCGTGCTTATGACATCGACGAGTCTCTCTCTTTATGAAACTCAGGTCTTCGTTTTATTTGGTCGGCAGACTAAATTCGCCAAAACTTGTCTGGGCCCCAGAATAGGACCACGGGAAATAAGATTGTCGATGAATATGCTAGGCAAGGATCAAAGGAGGCGTCGGTAGGGCCTGAAACCACCTTGGGATAACCCGCGTCCTTGGTTAGGGCTTCCGTCGATGGTTGGGTCTCTCAACAGTGCCAAACTTCAGCAAGAAATCCGCGGCTTTTCTGCTATCTGTAGGTAGAAAAGACTGCAGACGACTTGTTGGTGTACAAATGAGACACTTCGCTAAGCACAAAATTATTCTTGGGCTTAGTGATGGTACCCTATGCGATGCCTGTGGAGAAGGTGTGCCGCCTTTGCTCGGATCGGGTGAAGGCTGTTTGGCGCTGACGTGGTGGTAAACGCTTGCAGATGTGGTTGGAGCTTAACACTTTAGGCTCTTTATAACAGAAGCACTTGCTGTATTCCTCTACAAATCAAGAAATTACAGTTAATATAGACTACTGCCTGGTACTACAATGGACCAGTTTTTTCTGCCTCCGCTGGTCTTCCTTTCTTGTCGACTGCTACTTTTATTCCAATCCACTCTTGCGCTTATAATAGTACCCTCAGCTGTTCATATTCATTCCTTGTGGCTTCTCTTTGTCCGTAGACTTGAAACGGCTGTATACTAAAACGGATGAGGAAGCGGATGAGGAAGCCCTTAGTCTTTTTGAGAGATGGCTAAGCCATGTAGTGCGTATGGACATTACTGCTTGCCCAAAAAGTCTTCAAATCCGAACAATTGGAACAATGTAAAATGGAGAAAGACCTCATTTAACTTGGAGTGCGCTATTGAAGGCAGCTGGGAAGAGATTGTACTAGCTGGAGAGGCATGTTGGTTGAGGCCTAGGTCGACACGAACCGTAGCGTCATGCAAAGAAGAAGAAGAAAGTTTCTGCACCGTAGACCAGAACAAGGTTTTGACAATGCATGGTTTTTTGAGAAAGAGTTTTATTACTCAAGCGCCTCTTGAGCGGAAAAAAACAACGATTCACAGTACTGATATAGTCCCTAAGGATTTATGTACAAACACACATTCCTGACACAAGCTTTCTATATATACATATATATCGATATAAAACCACAGCTGTATCGTTTGAGGCAGATCTTCCAACGTGAATGACCTACGCACCACGCAGCGGTCGCCACAGTAGAAGTGATTTCCTTTTTTTCTGGTTCTTTCAAAATCCACCCCAAACGTAACGATTCCACTGGCTCAACAATGTGCGGGTTGAGTTCGCAGATTAAACACCCCATGTTGTTGGGATAAAGATTCCGAGCCGGTGCTCAAAGCATCCACTTCCTCTACCAGCACCTAGTCACAGTGTGATTTATTATTTTCGTCGGCTTGCCGTTATACCTTTGCCAAAAGTTATAATAATATCCTTCGGGGTGTTGCTCGCATGTTTCAACCCTCCAGTGTGCTGCTGCAGCACCCTTTATTTCGTGTGCCGCGAGTTCATTGTTGCCCTGCGTCTGCACACATTGAAGGGCATGGCTGGAGTGTACGGTTTTTGTTTCACGATATAAGGACACACTGTTGGTTTTGAATGGCACGCTGTTAACGAGCCCCAGGAACTCTAACATCAACACGAACGTAAGGTGAACGCTTGCAGTTGCAGTCATCGTGTCTGATAGATGGGTGAAAGGGATAAAATGTGATGTGCCTCAGTAGGGAGCAGGGAAGCAGATGAAGATTTCTCCAAATGCAGTGTTCCGTCCCCCCAAACAGCAATAAGTGACCAATTTGCAGTGCTCCAAAGTGTGGAGGACGATTCACATTAATTGTAGCCGAATATTTCGTAGTAATCCCCACTGATGGATGAGTCCATAAAAATGGTTAAGTACTCGTTGAGCGCTCATAAGTGAAAGCGAGGATGGCTCTTTGATTTTTCTGCTTGAAAGAGCCGAACGTTGTTTGCTTTGACATCGGTTAGATAATAAAATGTTGATTGATGATGACTAGGGCTGCGGCAATAAATCATTGTGGAGTGGCTCACTGACCTGGCGCCCCATTGAATTATTTTGACGCTGCTGTACAAAAAATTACCAAGTCAGTTGTATTAATTACACAATCGATCTCAAGGGAATCACCTAGTCATTGAAAAATACCCTTGACTTATTGACTCTGCAGTGAATGCTTTTATCTGTATGCGTGTATTCACACAAATGAAGTGCAAGGGTTAAGATAAATGAAAATTGTTTTGCTGTGAGATACCTACTTCTCTTAAATAATGACACTTCTTATTTTTAAACATTTAGAGAGTGTGAAAGTGTGAGTTTGGTTGGTTGGTGCGAAAAAACATAGATAGGCGCTTTCTAGAGCATTTATCTTAAAAGAAGGGAAAAGGTTGAAATGGTGGATATTCAGAGTCAATTCGTGGTTTCAAGTATGTAGAGCTGGGATATGACTCTTGCCAAGCTCAAGGGTAATAAGAAGTTTTACAATATTAGCATAAAGTTTGCCATTAACAATGATGGATCACTTAACAATCATGGATCGAGCACAAGGACTCTTCTCAGCACGCCTGGCTCTGCTCTTGATGCATTGCTTAATCTCCCTCTTGACATCCCCATCATTGGTTGTACAATCGAGACCATCTCCCGACGAAAAAGGTATGGTCCTAGGTTCAACTCGCCTGATGCGGGAGCACCAACAACCCCATTGCTTCTTTCATACAAAGTCCGGTTTCCATGTGTTTAGGACTAGCTCTGGCTAAAAATTGAGTCGAAAAGGGAATGTACTCGGATTTACAGGAACGGCTCCAAGGCCATAAAGGGATGTGAAGCTGGGGTCTTTGTGGAAATCAGCAACATTTCACTTCACACCTCTTAAGGTAACTTCACGTCGGTCTTCTGGGCGGAAATTTTTCCGATCCTAATGACCACGATCTATACTGTGAAGAATAGGTGAAAGGGGGGAAGTATCTGCATCGGTAGCGATAGCCAAGCTGTGCTTGAGGTCTTCCTTAACTTTTTTACAACTTCCATAATAGTACAGTGGTCAAGATTTGACACAACTTTCAAGCCCTATCCTTAATGACACGACGAATGCAAGTCTTCCCTTACTTCGGTCTTCAGACTACGACTTGTTTTTTGTCCCTGAACACCACGGAATCATTGGAAACTAGATTACCGATGAACTTGTTAGGCAAGGATTAAAAAATGCATTCGAAGGGCTCGAACTCAGCTCGGGGCTACCCGCATCGTTTTTTAGGGCTTCCGTCAACGGTTTGGTCTCAAAACAACACTACCAGAGATGGAATGACTCTTCAGGATGCCGGCTGGAGTACATGCTTCCAGGCTTCAGAAAGAAATTAACGGTTTTTCTGTTATCTCTAGACAGGAAACACTGCAACGATTTGTTGATGTACAAACGTGAAACTTGACCTTCTCCAAGCACTCAAGCGTGCCTGCGGAGAAGGTAAATTTACTACAGATCACTTTCTCTGTCAATGTGCCGCTTTTGCTCCGGTCACGTGGCGGCTGTTTGGCGCTGACGTGGTGGGAGCTGAATACCTCAGCTCTCTATCGCTAAATCTGTTTTTTCTTGACAAGACCAAGAAATTACATTAAAGGTCAGTTACTGCCTGGAAGTGCAGTGGACCAGTTTTCAAGTCTGAGCGCTCCGGTGCAGTGTTTCCGAACCCTAAAAAAATATCATGCATCTACTCTTTAAAATTATAAAAAAAATACTACAAAAGTGATGATCCAAACTTTCGCCTACTTCGCGGTGATTTTGGTCTTCATAAGCGACCCACTACACAAGCAATTGCTAAAATTGTTAATAAGAAAAAAATTAGAGACTGAAAGCGTTACAAAATTCATAAGACTTCTGCGTCATAGTAATGCACCGCCCGTCAGTTGAAAATAATGCCGCTTTACGAGCAAATGTTGCTGATAATCCGAATTTATTGTTTTCCCGATGTTCGCAACAATTGAACGTATCGTACACCTTGCACTTGAATTTGCCTTCCCTTCCTTATGATGTACAAATTGGGCAGCGGTTAAAGTTAGCTGTACACCTACAACTCCCTAGATAGGTTACACTTCTTGGGTGTTGAAATAAGAGACAATATGCACCCGTTTTGAATAACATTTTCTTCATTTTAAACAAACAAAATGCCGCATAAGAGGATTGGAAATCCCTTAAGAGATCGAATAGGTACCGATGCATCCAATCCAGACAAAGTCACTCTTTGGTGTAGTTTATGGTCGGAATTTCTTTAAATATGTTAGTGTGGTCGGAGTGGCATAGTGGGTAAGTACTCCGACCCTCGCCGCACGTCTAGGTTCGATTCCCGGGGGAACAACTTGCATTTGTTCACGGCACCACCTCTTTCGAGTTGCTGAAAACACTCAAAGAGTAACAGTTGTCTATGAAAAGACTTCTCAAATCTCGATGTTCGGAGTCGGCAAAAAACTATAGGTTCCTTCAACTCGTGAGAGAACAGTAGCACGGAGAACACTAGTAATTGTTGTAGAAGCTCGGCCCTGGTCCCTTGTGGTCTGTAGTGCCACTCTATTGTTATTATTGAACCAGTGGACAGTCGGTTACAAGCAATTCAGAGCGGCGATTGAAGATTATGACTTTAATGAAATGCGGTTCACACAGGCAGAGGCAATACATTACTCAGCACAACCGATTATGGCGCAATTGTGTGATAAGCTTCCCAGTTCCATAATTTCACGTTATGCCCAAACTCTAGGTGCGTTAAAAAGAAGCAGAACTCAAGTTATGGCTAAGAGATACCGCCCGAATAGTGCGAAAAATTTGTTAGAAATTATTTTATAAAAATAGTGTGCTGTGGAATTTCCCGAGACGACTATCATTTTCAATCTTAATGACCTTAAGAGGAACTCTTATTATTACCGGTCAGTTATTTGTCTTAATTTTAACACAACCAACGATGTAAGGCAAAGCTACTAATTTAATCAATTGCAGTGTTTTACAGTGGCGTACAAAAAAAAAAGGTATCAACACATGTTGAATAAAAGTCGAGTAATGTTTTTTTTTTTTAAAGTGGAAACATAATTTGTTCTTTTGGTCAGATATGTAGCTGCTTCAAGTTGACATTAATAATAATTTAGTGGCACCACAGTTTAGAATGGACCAGGACCTAGCTTCTGCATCGCGTGCGCTTGGTTTGATTGCATCCTGTTAGGTCATTCCACCTACAATTGTGATCTAGAGAGTACTAGCTATCGATGTAGATGTGAGAAGCCATAACGCATACGCATGCTCGGTTCCTGAGAATACCTCTTCTCGCTCTTGTCTGGCGAGTTCATCAGAGATTTACGGACCGTGGACCACACAATTACCGGCAAAATACTGACCCGCAAAAAAAAATTAAAGATGTGCATCTATTTACATGGTGGTGGGCATGCAGTGGTTGAGCGGCAAGCGACATTTCTGAGCGGCAGAGCGGTGCCGCTCAGCTTTTAAATATCCTCAAAATTTTAGTATATTGCTGAGCGGCAATGCAACGAAATTCTGAAGCAAATTGATTGTCTTTACTTTGTAATTTTTTTAGTCGCCGTGGCGTAGTGCTTAAGTGCGTCGAACCACACGCCGCACGTCTGGGTTCGATTCCCGGATGAAATATTTCGAATTTTTCACGCCGCCACCTCCTTCGAGTTGCCGACAACACTCAAAAAGTGCTAAAAGCTTCTCAAATATCGCCGTTCGGAGTCGGCAAAAAACTGTATGTCCCTTCTACACGTGAAAGAACAGTAGCACGTACAACACGAGTAGTTGTTGTAGAAGCTAGGCCCTCGTCCCTTGTGGGCTGTGGTGCCACTCAATTATTATTAATTTTTCTAGCAACTTTTTTCAGTAAAAAATCAAAAGCTTTCGTAGGTATTGTCTGAAGCGACTTCATATTTAAGCAGATTATTTTATAAATGGGGAAATTCACCATAACTGACTCTTTTTCTGTAAACTGGATGAACACCCAGTCTTTTTTTTCCAAACGTAAGATACTATCCCAAATTTTGAGCTGACTTGCACTTTAAACGCTTTTGCGAACAGCACTTGAGCACTTCATTTTTACAACTAACCGCTCAGCCGCTCAGGAATTGCCGAACATTAAATGGTCAGGTGCCGCTAAAACTTGCCGCTCCGTCACTTTGTCGCTTGTCCCTCCGCCAGAGCCTAAGTGAATTGAAGGTCCCTTTCAAATTCAGAGCAGTCATGCATTCCTGATCTATTTGGAAGCAGTGAAATTCTTAACTACCACTGTAATCGCTATTTTCAAACTTTGTATGACATTTTTTAAATTAGATTTAAATTTGTCTCTGTTGTTTGACATATTCTTAGCATGTGAAACAATTTTTATTTGAAATAAGAAATATTGAAAACAGGCATACCTCAAGTTATGTAATTTCGAGTTAAATCATATCGACGTCATATGTCATTCATGCATCGAGTTACGACAGGAGATAGACAGTTAGTAGGGTTAAATCAAATGCTTCACTCTTGTCTTCTCTTCACCTGTTCCTTCTAAGTGAGTTTGTGCTTATAAGGATTGCTTAGGAAACTAAACAAAGGTATGTATGAATGCAGTTCGTGTCAAAACAAAAGTTACAATTTTCGAGAACTGCAGAGGAAACAAAACAAAGAATACGCCGCATTCTTATAATTTCAATAAGAAAAAATCGATAATTCAAGACGCATCTTTCGGTATACAAATAAGTTCATGTTTGTGCCTTTATTTCCTCAAATTCCATATTTCAAAGAGGTCCTTTCACTTTACTTCGCGCAATATATGTTCTTAGGAGACATGTGTTGAAAATGACACCGAATTGGGGTACAAAGACGACTTTTTGGGGCAAACAACTGTCTTATGAGGTCTGTTGCCAATTAATCTTCTAGTCAAACCCATTTTGCTCTCAGTGCATCATTTGTCTTTGCAGTCAAATTTGCTCTTTAAAGAAAGAAAAAACGACTTTGAAAGTCGACAGACAAAACGACATTTCCGCTTATTCATGTGAAACAGAGCACACCCGTGAAATGTCAATGTTATTAAGAAACAAAATTTTAACTTGACATTAATCCGATAAATATTGACTTAAACGATTTCATCGGATTACCATTTTATTTACAAAATGTTAAAAGATCAGACTAATGAGAGTGTGGTGTAGCCGTCGGTACGACATGTTTGCTTAACTTGAGTTTCGTTCACCCGAACAGCATGTCGAATGTTATTGTTGCAGAAACCCTTGACGAAGGGTTGCTTCGCGGGATAAACGTACGAGTATATAGGTCAGGGTGAGGAATTATGCGCTCATCTTCATGTTTAAAAAAAAATGTTACAAAGACCAAAGCGAATTGTTTAAATTTGAAAAGTTTGAAAAAGGGGTGAGATGCTTCATCAAAGGGTAAATTTTTTTGCTGGTTGTACGAGTATGTACATGTGTGAGGGGGTAACAAGCGTAACATTCCCCCATGATCGCTTGGATTGCAAACACGTCTAGTAACGTAAGTAAAGTAACAATAATGCTGATTACGTAGATAAAGTAAATATTCTTAAGAGGAAAGGTTCATTTGTCCTTGGAGAAGAAATTGTCCGTCGACAAGTGTTTGTCGAAATGTGATTGAACATTGATTCCAAAAATATCAGTGCGCCGATCTACCAATTTGATCCACCACGTGACAAGGTCATGTCACGGAGTCGAGTTCTAAGGTTGGGACCATTAAATTTGGGAGAAAAGTCGTTTTTATTGTAAGAGGTGGTGCAGTGAAAAAATGCGAGGTGTCCCGTCCGGGAATCGAACATAGACCCTCTGCGTATGGGTCGACGCAACTACCCACTAAGCCACGGCAAGCGGTGCATGCTGTCCTCCTTTTACAGCTGTTCCCCTAGAACAATCTTCAGACAGAAGCCTGCCGGGATGAGGAGGGACAACTCGTAGAAGAATCGCAGCCGATACTGAGAATTTAAAAGACTAATTTCTATATACTCTTAAGCTGCGATACTTCGCTGCTAGAAAGAGTGATCCACTGACCTAGACGACGTCTAGGTAGCGATATCAAGACTAAAGTCGAAGAAAGTTTAAGGGACGTTTAAACAACTTTTAAAGGAAGTTAAGGATGAGCTGATTGGGAACATTATCTTTAAGATATGGTCGTACCTACAATAATTCTAGTAAAGGGTGATTTTTTAGCTATTATCTTTTTGGTAACACTGGTTTAAACAGCAGACGCACGTTTCGTGTTTTGTTTCACTGTCAAACATCTTCAGTTTGGTCTATAATTTAACCGTGCATCGTCTTACAAACGAACAACGCTTGCAAATTATTTATTTTTATTTTCAAAATGCTTGCTCTGTTAAGAAAGTTCATAGCGAGCTTCTTCCATTTTCTGGTCAGTTTAATCGACCCACTGAAGCGGATATTCAGGCTCTTGTGTCTAAATTTTGGAGTGAATATCAGTCAGAAGCATTGCAAGAGCTACCAATGCATTCAGAAAAAGTCACAGTTTGGTGCGGTTTATGGGCTGGTGGCATCATTGAACGGTACTTCTTCAAAGATGATGCGAATCGTAATGTAACTGTGAATGGTGAGCGCTACCGTGAGATGATATCCAACTTTTTTTTTGCCCAAAATGAAAGAGCTTGACTTGCATGACATGTGGTTTCGACAAGACGGTGCCACATGCCACACAGCACGTGCAACAATGGACTTATTGAGAGGCGAGTTCGGTGAACATTTTATTTCATGTTCGGGACCGCTCAATTGGCCGCCTAGATCGTGCGATTTAACGCCTTTTGACTATTTTTTGTGGGGCTATGTTAAAGCTCATATCAATACAGGCAAGCCCTATAGAGACAAGACGCATTGGAAGTCAACATTTAAGCATTTATTCGTGAGATACTGAATGTTGGAAAGAGTATGCCAAAATTTGACTTAACGGATGGACCATTTGAGGTGCAGTCAAGGTCATACATTTTTCAAAATTTTATGTGTTTATTTTTGAAAAAACTTTCCTATAGCTTTTAAAAAAATCACCCTTTATTATTTGCACGATCTACAGAAAATGAGACCTGTTCAAACGTGTCGACTGCAGAGAGATAAATCTCCTCAGCATCGCCTATAAAATCTGTTCTGCCGGTTTATGGGAACGCCTGAAAGCATTTGTTTTTTTCAAATCTCCACACTACGGAAGGCCCTTGAAAAAACCTATAAATCGCGATTCGACACTCACCACTTATTCGTCGATTTCAAGGTCGCAGATGAGTGTGCATAGAGACGAGCTATACAACGCCATATTTAGTCTTAACATTTCTGCCAAACTCGTCAGACTGTGCAGGACGACGGAAATTATCACTGCTTCGTCAAGGTCGCTCCGAGCTCACCGAAGCCTTCAATGTCAAAAAGGGTTTTAGACAAGGCGACGTGACGCGCTGTCATTTAACTTTTTCCACACAGTCCTTGAGAAGGACGTCTAACAGCTAACTCACTCGCCAACGCGGAGACAGAGGTGATTTATCAAACACAGTGATCCGTGAGTGAAACGTTTGTTGCGGAAGCTGTCAGCAAACTCAAAAAAAAGTATGTTCCGTTGATTAAGAATTGCTTAAAAATGAAATGATTAAATAGTCGAAAGGTTATAATATATGATATTATTCAATTAATCAAGCCAAACAATTCCAAGAATCCCAATGATTTCGACCCTTCCGGTTCGGTGGTTGCTACCAGAAGAAAGTTTTTCTTTAAAACGAATCACCCACTTGGCCAAGCCAGTGTTTCACACGTCACCAATAACCTGGATTGGCATTGCGGATGTTTTTCGAAACCATCGCATGCCGAGATCAATAGAACAGGTCAATTCAAGAGCACGGATCAGCAGGTGTGTGGTATGGCACATTTTTTTAGAAGACATAGGCAACATAATCATAATGTATTTAAGTGTTTGGCAACGTTCGAAGTCAATAATTAATTGTCCTTCGTTTTCATATCTCAATAGCCGTCATCGAGAAAGAACGAATAACATTGACAAATTGGCCAAAACGTTACATTCGATATGGTGCAAGACTTCGTCTACCTCGGCTCCTAAGTAGACAGTACAAACGATGTCAGTACAGAGATTTTATGCGGACTAATTTGCTAATCGCTGTTTCTGTGGGATCAAGAGGCAATTGAGACCCCTTTCGAAGGACCAAGCTAACATTATATTACTCCTTAATCATGCTTTTCCGCTCTATAGCGCAGAAGATAGGACACTTGTTGATGAAGAAACATTTGGTGTTTTCCAATGAAAATTTCTTCGTTCAATCTTTGATCCTCTTTGCTTTCATGGTTTTTGTTCATGTATAGAGCGCTTGAACAACACTGCTTGAGCTCGAAAAATTTTTGTCTCCGAATCCTTGGGACAAAGCAATAGTGGACGCCAACGGGCTTGATGGCGCACATAAGTGGAGAAGGACATCGATCAACCTGGAGTTCGAAATTGGAGAGAGCCGGCTAAAGACTAAGCCATCTGGAAAGATTTGTTGCTTGAGCCGCAGGTCCACTGTGGCTACAGTCAGTCATATGAAGTAGCAGAAGAATGATCTTGGTGGTGACAAAGGACCTAAGTTCTTGCTTCAACTATGCTATTGTTACGCTTCTCTTTTGGTTTTTGAGCGAGGGCGAAAATCAATCATACGGGGTTAGCCAAAGTGCCTACAACGCAAGACTTCTTGCCTAAGTGCTCCTTTAACAACAAATTTAAGCTCAGCTCTTGGAAATATTTTAGTCTTAGCGCTTCAAGTGAGAAGGAAACACAGACAGAGAAACCGCCTCTACTTTTTATGAAGGTAATAATGAAAGAGGCACAGCCAGTGGTATCGTCGAAAATCGCGCTTGAATGCATCTAAACTTGGATTCCGCTTCTGTGGTGGTCTTATTTCATATGCTCCTGTCCTGGCCCCTCTTTAACAAGGTATGCCCGCCTAGGTGAGTATTTTACAATTGGCAATCAAGCGTCCGAGATGCCTTAAGGATTTTTGGGATAGCTGATCTGCGCGGAACTTAGGTTCACGGTTATCTTTTAAGAAATTGGTGAAAGTGGTGAAAGAGGTGGCTCTTGTAAATCCCTTGTACTTAGAAAAGGCAAAGTCTCTTCTTCATTAGACTCCATAAATCATAACAACAAGTATAGTCTCAGAAATCTCTACAATAAATCGCTGCATGTCATCTCACCACGAATATGTTCTTTGCAAGCTCTACCATGACACTACTTTCTCCTCATCTGGCATTGTACATGTGAAAAAACAATGAAACTCAAAAATTAACAAAATCAATATAAATAGGCATACACCTGATTCAAAGTTCGATTAGTCTCAACAAAGGCAGGTTACCTTGCAGGCGTACACTTGCAACTAGGCGATTGCTAAATTTGGGGCAGAGCTAAAGAGCCAGTGCAAATTTTCCCTGTCTCTGAAAGGAGTTCAAATGATTGGTAATCTTATCTATTAGCAGAAAATATGCAACACAAGTGCAACACAAACAAAATCACAATTTGAATGCAAACAAATGTTAGGAATTTAACAAACATTGCACCATTAGGACCGCTGAAAGGGGCCTCAGTTGACACCACTTGTTCGTGTTAAGTGGAAATTTGAAAGCAAGTTGACTTCCTAACATATGTCATGCTTGGCCTGTCAGTACTCCTCAGCACACCAAATATTTGTCTACGGCTAATGCCATTTCCACACGCACATGACATATTGTGGTTTTTCAAATATTCACAGTTGACTGTTGAGCTTGCATGAGGACAGTTTTCTCGGTAATCGGGCACACTTCAAAATGAAACTCTGTTATCGTTACAACGAAATCTGAAAAGGAAATGAAATGACCTGTCAAGCTTCTGGAAATATTATTTATCTTGCTAGTTAATCTGTCAGCTTGGTTGCCGAACAAATTCTCCGGAAACAGCTTTTACCACGAAGCAGTTTATGGGGTCAATGGTATTGTGATGTTGCTCAAAAATCAATGAGGTCGGTCATCACTTTTACGCAAATAAACTCGAATGTCCTGACCATTCTTTGGTTTTGACTTATGATCGATGGTATGGGGTTAACTGTAGAAAAGGTCCTGGTATAGTTTAAATTGTATGTTTTATTCTTAATTTTCATTTTCTTAAATCTAAATATGAAAATTCTTCTTCTATTGGCGCTACAGTCCGGGGTTAACCTACACTTGGGTACACCGCCTAAGCGTACGCCGACCTCTGTTGCGTTGTCCCAATGACTCAAATTCTGAGTTTTCGGACCAGAGCAGTGGTGACCATGCGCTCTACATGGCCTAGCCATCTTAAGCGTTGTATCCGGAGACGCTTGACTAGGCGCATGTCGCTATACAGCCCATAGAGTTCGTCGTTAAAGCTTCTCCTCCAGATGCCATCAACGCAAACAGGACCAAAAATCGCACGCAGAACTTTTCTCTCGGAGAGGCCAATTGCGTCCTCATCCGCTTTTAGTAGTGTCCAGGTTTCCGCGCTATAAAATAGGACTGGGATGATCAAGGTGTTATATAAAGCAAGCTTAGTCCTTCGAGAGAGCGCTTTATTACTCAATTGCCTCTTTAGCCCAAAGAAACGGCGATTGACAAGAGTGATTCCGCGTTTGATTTCGGTACTGCTGTTATTGTTCCTATTTCCCGCGGAGCCGAGGTAGACGAAGTCCTTGACTACCTCGAAGTTTCTGCTGCCTGGTGTGACGCTCTGTACGAGACGCCGATGTTGTGTGTCCTTCTTTGATCCACCAGACCCATTATAGCCGCCTCCGCTTCAATGCCAGCAAACGCGTCATTGACGGCTCGCTGTGTTCGTCCAATCACGTCAATGTCGTCGGCGTAAGCTAACAATTGAATTGACTTTTGGAAGATCGTGCCTCTGGTGTTGACTTGTGAGTTACGCACGATCTTCTCAAGGATGATATTAACGAAGTCATATGACAGTGCGTCGCCTTGTCTAAAACCTTTTTTGACGTTGACGTGAGTTCGTTCCCGACCTTGACGGAGTAACGAGAGTTTTCCATCGCCATCCTACACAATCCGACGAGTTTGGTAGGAATGCCAAAACTAGACGTGGCACTGTACAGCTCGTCTCACTGTTATATGCGGCCTTGAAATCGACGAATAGGTGGTGAGTGTCGATTTGCACTTCTTGGGTCTTTTCTAGAATCTGCTAAAGTGTGACCATTTGGTCGATGGTGGACTTCCCTGGCCTAAAACCACATTGATAAGGACCAATCAGGTTGTTGACAAACGGTTTCAGGCGTTCACACAATACGGCAAAGAGGATCTTGTACGCGATGTTAAGGAGACGTATCCCTCGATAGTTGGCGCAGTCGAAGGGGTCTCCTTTCTTGTGGACCGGATAGACGACGCTGGGGTTCCTCTCATCGGGTATGCTTTCTTTCGACCATATCTTACGGATGAGGTAGTGCATGTGTTCAACAAGGTCACCGCCAGCCGCTTTAAACAGTTCTGCGAACAGTCCGTCCGCTCCAGCAGCTATAAACACCACATATAGAAGGAAATTAAGAAAAAATGGGGTAAACTGACAAGAGATGTGCTACTTATTCAGGACTCTCCAGTTCACACGGAAGCATACTGTAGACGTTGTCCCTAGTATTAATTTCTTGTGTCCCGATTTAAAAGAAAAACCTTCGTGGAAATCGATTTTCTGCCAACTCTTTCCCTGCCAGTGCGCAAGTTAAGTTGACATACAGCCTACTCCTTGTGCCCAGTAAATGACTGTCACAACACCCATTTTGTGGTGTACCAATGTATACAGCCAGCGCCCTCCGCTAGAGGGTTGAGCTAATGAACATACAAACATAAAAAACAAACCGCTTGAGAGACAACCCCAGTGGATGTACTGCAAAGTATAAGGGACAACGATTTTCGGCTTAGCACGTGGATTGTGAGGTCCACGGACCTAACAGAACACTTGCAGCCGATGAACTTGCGGAGCACCTAGAAGCCTACAAGGCGGATATCACCGTTATGCAGGAGGTGGTAGTCCGGGAAAAAGAGAATGAGGAACTGCTACATTTACTTTAAAGAACAAAAGCAGCTCTGTTCCACGCAAAGCTCATCAATTAAAACATCTTTGCTAGTCATCGAAAAGCTCAGTTTGCATTACTACACGTCCAATAACGGACGTGTAGCTGAGCTCTCCGAAAAGGTGCCTCCGATGTAAAAGGTTCGACAACGATTTGATGCAGGCACATTCACAGAATCTAGCAGTATACAGCACTGGGCAAAATAATAGGGGTTAGTACTTGGTCGTATGTGTGTGTTTTTAAGTACAGCGTCACAACATCGTGGCATGGAGTCGATTAAGGCCTGACATCGCTGAACAGGGATATTCTTCCGCAACCTGTCCAACATCCCATAGCTGTTTTGTATTTTTGGGTTTTGCTTCATATACAGCTTTCTTTACATCTGTCCAAAGGTTTTCAATGGGATTCAGAACCGGAGACTGAGGCGCCCACTCCATAACTTGAACTCCATTGCTTTGAAAAAAATTCTTTGGCCAGTTTGCTCGTTTGTTTGGGGTCATTGTCTTGCTATAGAATGCATCTAAGCGGCATATTCCCCTCTGCGTAAGGTAGCATGGTTTCTCTCATTATGGTGACATAAACTCCGACGGTCATCATCAGATTTATCCAAAATAAATGGGACCAGTACCATAATAGGAAATTAATTTGATTTTTGCTCCGCCGCACAGTGGTATTTAGAAATGTGGTAAGCAAACATTTTGTTGACTTCTGATGAGCCGTTTCGGTGTACAACATAGCTCATAGATTTCAAACTTCAGCAACAGTTTTTTTTCATTTTGATCACAACTTATTTAAACCAGGCTTTTTGTTAGAGCAACCTTTTGCGGGAAAAACTTTCATGTTTGGTGCTTTTCTGGGACTTCTGGTAGGTAAGTTCTTCTTTACCAGCCATCTTCTAGTTGATGCCGCGACGGGTAAATTTAGCTCCTCTTTTTTTCCTTTCATTTATAAACCGACTACGTTCATCGGCGGGGACGAGTTTCGGTTTTCTTCCTACTTTTTCTTGCTTTTGAACGTATTTTTTGACATTTCCGATCATTTTATTTGAACACCCAACAATTTCACTTATAAATTTGTAAGTTTTAGTCTCAGAAAGCAATTTTTTTTTATTAAGGCACGTTTCTCGGGAGTACAATTCCCACCACGAGCCATTTTACTTTGCTAACAACGCTGCACTTTGGAAATATTATCTTTTACGAAGGTTGCCTTTTATATTTCGGGGTTGGGCAACCCTAGTGTTGCAATCTGGCAACTGCCAGCTCTATCGTAAAGTTTGACATTTTTGATCATCAGGACCAATCAGAACGTTTTGACATACGAGCGCTATTTGTGTTGTTTACAGTAACTTAAAAAAATTCATATCGCCCAAAAATTGAAATAAAATTTGAAATTTTTCGTGCGATTATTTTTTACAACTTTCGACGTGGATTAACTCAACAACAGGGCATCAATGAATTTATTCAATTTTTGGCGATCAAGCTCCATCTAGGACTAGTGTTTATCGATGGTATGGCGAATTCAACCGAGGTCGTAGTTCACTCCAAGACGAGTTTCGTGAAGGTCGTCCAAAATCAGTTGCTGTTCCGGAAACCATTGATGCTCGTCATGTCTTGTGACCTAACGTGAGATTGAGACAACCTTAGGCATTATTGGGACCAGCATACATTCAATAATAATCAATATAATATAATAACATTTAATCATCAAAAAAGTTTGTTCGCATTGGATCCCACACAATTTGTCAATTGCTCAAAAAAAGGCTTGTGTCGATTGGTCGAAAGAAATGCTCAAAAATACGATTGCAGTGCTTCGAAACACGTCTATGACATCATGACAGGTGATGAATCGTGGATTTACGCGTATGAGCCCGAAAGTAAGCAGCAGTCGACTGTGTGGGTGTTTCAAAATGAACCAAAACCAACAAAAGTTACTCTCGCACGAAGCACTGCCAAGCAAATGGTCGCCTGTTTTTTCGAAAAAACTAGACATGTCGCAACCGTACCACTAGAACAACGAAGAACAGTCAATTCTGAGTGATACACAACCATTTTTTGGACAGTTGTCTTGCAAGAAATTAGGAAAGCCAACCGCAGAAGACGGATCACTCTTCACCAAGACTACGCGAACTCTCACACATCGACTCAAACAACTGCATTTTTGAGCACTCAAAACATCGATTTGATGAGTCATCCGCCGTATAGTCCTGACTTGGCACCGAATGACTTCTTTTTATTAACGTATGTAAAAAATAAAATGGGAACTCAACGTTTTTTGACACCTGAAGAAGCGGTTGATGCGTTCAGAATGCATGTTTTGGAGATACCGCTATTAAGCTATTTTCGATGGTTAATATTTGTTTTTGTTCTCTTATCCCGAAATATAAAAGGCAACCCTCGTAGTAACTACGATGTGTAGATATACGAGTAGTTTAAGGCCAAAAAATCGAAACACTAGTGTAAACTCCGAAAACGCTCTTCAGAATGACGTGGTGCTATTATTTTGCACAAGGCTGTAGATGCAGATGCTTTAAACTAGACAGAGCGTTTCGTGATCTCTACGACCTTAAAAGAAGGAAGGAGGAAATGGAGAGGTGTAAGGGACTGTAGTGTGTAACTTGCACATGTCCAGTTTATAATTATCAAAACTTGAAAAAGGAACTTCATAGGTGGTAGCATATTAATTTATAAATTTATTTAATTCAATTGTTTTTCATTTTCGAAAAATGATTTCCACATATGATTACATTTTTCATTCTGTTACCGCTTAAAGTCAATGATCGGAAATTAGGACTACTTCATAGAAATTTACTTAAGTACAGGAGACATTTCATGAGAACTTATTTTATTCGATAATAACTTACAAAACGGCGATTGAGTATTTTTATCACAAATCACAACATTCAAGCGCGACTCTTACGTTCTAACCGAGGAGTATGTACAAGCGTTGTCTTCTAACTAAGTGAGGGTGTGAATTTGGCTTGAAATTCACTACAATGGCCCGTAGATTGGTTCGGAATAGAACACTGCCGGAACTCCTACACCAAAGGGCTCAGGTGGTGGTCTGGGTGTGGGCATTCTCTTCGAATGCTTCTTGTATCTGCAAGAGAATGCGATTTACAATCAACTACAATGTACAATGCGACAGTTCAACTCACTTTTTCGCTAGGCAGCAAGCTGTGCACGTTGCAATGACAGCGGCAATTCCAATTAGTGCGGCGAGGATCACAAGCCAAGTGCCAGGTGATGACATCAAACTCGCGGCAGCAACAGCCTTGCGAATGGAGCACGATTCCACTTGACTAACACCGAACTCGACGTAAGTGTCGAATAGCTCCTGTTTCATTTTTTCGGAGTTCATGAGCTTTTGCATTTCCACTAGGGGAATGGCGGCACCATTTTTGAATATCTGGAAGCACGAGCTGGTGGACGTGAAATCCAGACTGAGATCGGATCTTGTGAGCACCTGCGTGTCGAGGATGTGCACTTCCAAGTTCATTGGGGTGAGTTTCTTTCGCAGCTGATCCTGGAATGGCTGTATGATCGCCTGGATCTCGTTGGGTGGGCGTGCAAAAACGAATTTCAGCAGGGACTTGTCACGAATCACAAACACTTTCAGGTTATTGAAGACGTGCCGCTTTACATTCGCTGAGTTGTTGGCGCGAATGCGAAGTTGGAAGTAGCCGTCGACGTAGTTGGTGAATGATCCTCCAGTTCGCAGCTCACCGGTTCTGTTGTTGAGTGTGAACAAATTGCTGACGGGCAGTTGGGACATGTTCTTCGAGCGCTTGTAAAACTGCGGCACGAAGGTTACGTTCTCGATTGTCAAGAAGACGGGCGGAGCTTCTGCGTCCTTGTCGGTCGCTTGAATTGTGGCAACAACTGTGTCGATGGGGACGTTGATGCGGATACCCACAGACGGATCCTTCCTCTCAAACTGCGGTAGATTGTCATCCACATCTAAGATTTTGATGAGGATTTTCACCTGCGAGAGATCGTAAGGGTCGTAGGGCTCGTCCAGCTGTGCGTAGGTGGGCTTATGATTCAGTTTAAAGCATTTCACGGTGATGGTGTACGATTCGACACTCTCACGATCCACAGGACCAGTGCTGCGTATTAAGGCCATGCTGGTGTTGGTCCTTTCCACGGTGAATATGTTATCGTTGTTGCCGTCTGTGATGACGTAATCGATTTCTCCGTTTTCTCCAATGTCCTCGTCAATGGCTGTGAAGTTGCCAACGATTGTTCCCACCGGTTCTCCCTCAAGTATTGACATCTCCAGAGGTCCTGCGTTCTGTGGAGGAGAAGGGAAAATAATTCAAGTCACTGTCTACGTGTTTACTTACAAATTCTCTGTCGAATCTGGGCTCATGATCGTCAACGTCGAGAACGTTGATTTTAAGGATCCGAGTGGCAGATTGTCGTGGTTGACCGTTATCGAAAACTTCCAGGATCACGTTGTACGTGTCTTTCTTTTCTCGGTCCAGTGGTATGGCAGTGGTTATCTGTCCACTGTTTTCATCGATTTCGAATGCCCCAGCGTCGGCAGTGTCATTCTGAATCCTATAGAACAGAGTGCCAGACGGCGTGTTGGGACTGTCGGGATCACTCGCCTTTACCAGGAACACGGGCGAATTCACCGTTGCATTCTATGAAAAGAAAAAGTTAGTTTGAGTGCAGTCTTAGGTCATATTCTTACCTCAAGGACATTCGCGAATTCTCCAATCTTTGGCGACACGAAGTACGGAATGCCATCGTTTGCGCTCACATCTCCGATGTACAGAGTTATAGTGACGTCGGAAAAGAGTGACTGCTGCTTTGGAACCTGTCCACCATTGTCTTGGGCTCTTACAATTAGCTCGTACGGTTCAGACCTGCCTTTGCCAGTGAGCTCACGCTTCGTTTTAATTTCGCCGTTGAGTGGGTTGATGCGAAACAGGCCCTTCACCTCGCCCTCATCAACGAATTCATACCGGATCTCACCGCCGGGACCTTCATCAGGATCATTAGCGAACACTTTCACAACGAACGAGTCCACTGGCACATTCTCCTGAATGACAGCCGTGTAGTTCTTCTGCGTGAACTCCGGGGCGTTGTCATTCACGTCGAGGACGTCTATGGTGAGTTCAGCGATGCTCTGCTTTGAATCTGAAGGCATTCCAGGTGAATCCTCCGCCTTGACTGTGAGCCGAATGTGAGCGTTGCGTTCTCGGTCGATGCTTTGGTTGACAGCGATTATTATCTCGCCGGTGACGTTATTAATTTCAAAGAAACCCGAATTCTCCCCGTGGAGGGAGTACACGATTTTGTGGTATCCCAGCCGCACATCCCTCGCGTTGAGAGCGACGTCCTGGTCAGTGGCATGAACTGTGATCACCTTTTCCGGGTGTTTCTTGTTTTCTATCAAGGTGGTTTGGTAAGAGGCCTGATCGAAGACTGGGGCATTGTCGTTCACGTTCTCGACAGTTATGTTGACATTCGTGATGGTGCTGCGTTTTCCGTCTTCAGAGTTCGCCTTCACTTGGAACTCGAACACATTGTCCTGCAGTGCTTCGTAGTCCAGGCGCTTCTTCAGAGTGATCTCACCAGAGCGTTCGTGAAGGTCGAAGTATTCTGGTTCCTCGCCGTCAACCAGTTCAAAACTGTTGATCGGCTGATTGGTGACAGGATCCTCGGCTACTAGAGTGAAGAGTGTGCTTCCGATAGGCATTTCTTCTTTTACCTTTATGCTCACAACTGGTTTTGAACTGGTCCAGCCCTTGTTCTTGAAGATAGGATTTGTGTCCTTAAATGACTGCACGTAGATCGTTACTTCTGTAGTGTCGACTTGGTCCTCAGGATTGACTTCTGCATTCAAATCTCGCACTTCTACTGTGAAAATAATCACCGCGGCTATGTCATGCCGCAACGGTCCACTGACAGTTATCTCGCCTGTTTCCGCGTTGATTTTGAAAGCATCGTTCGCGTTGTAGTTGTGCCTCGAGTTGGTGATTGGTACACCAGCTTTCGTGGTTGCTTTCACCTTTCCTTTGATTTGGTAGTGTAGCTTCGAATTCAAGTCCTTGTCGGTCGCTGTCACCTTGAGCACTCTTTCGCCGACATCCGTTCTCTCGGAAACGTATCCTACGTAACTGGAGTGTTCGAATTTCGGTGGTTCGTCGTTTATGTCCTTTATGTTGACGTAAACTGTCGTCGTGGCGGTTTCCGGAATGGGTGTGCCTGCATCGACTGCGTTCACCACAATTTCAAAGCTGTCCATGTTAGAGTCACGATCCAGTCGAGCTTGTGGTGATACCTGAATGAGACCGGTTCTGAAATTAGAAAAAAAAAGTTGAAAAACGTGCTAGAGGGCGTGTGTGGGGCGATTGGACTCAATCAAAAATTACCTTTCATCAATCACGAAGTTGTCATTGGCACCAACAATCCGGTAACTTAATGACGTATCCAGACCATCTGGATCGTGTGCGGAAACTGTTGTCACATTATAGCCAGGCAATGCATTCTCTGGGATTGATACGCGATAACTTGGCGGACCCAGGACCGGTACGTGTTCTGTATTCTGGAAGTGTCCTCTAAAGATCGGACGCTGATTACCAGAGATTCCTACACGAACCAAAACTCGTGTTGTATTCGTCAGCGGTGGAGTACCTACAATAAAGTAAAGTTACGTCAAAAAAATGAAGTCTTTGCTGGTGTTGAGTTTTATGATTTTCAAGTTAGGAATTATAAATACAGTGACATACATATGTCAAATTAGTTGTCATTTTAGACCAATCCATTTTCATGCGTTCAACTTTTCCTGCATGGATATCCTTTGAGGCACATACACACTCGATACACAAACAGTCTGTCAAATGGCACAAGGTATTTTTTCAGAATGTTAAAAAATTTAGCTGAGAGCACCCTATAATATAAGGTTGTCAAATATCTCCCTTCCGCTTTTTTGCTCTTCATTCAATGCTTCATAAAAAGTGTTACAGTGATCAGATTTACTTCAAATATGCGCAGTTTTGTTCGATAATCTGTTTCCATCTAGACGGTAACTTCATAA
Organism: Eristalinus sepulchralis; assembly: GCA_944738645.1. NCBI lineage: Eukaryota > Metazoa > Arthropoda > Insecta > Diptera > Syrphidae > Eristalinus > Eristalinus sepulchralis. Next base: position 27,867,284 of record OX122885.1, on the reverse strand, counting down.
TACCCCCCTCGTAGAAGCCCCCCTTCTTATTTGCGTAGTAGATGGTAGAATTCAGCGTCTGGCCATATGGGAGCAGCTCATAGTGGATGATTCCCTTCCAATCCCATCAAACACACATCAAGACCTTCCTGGCCGTCAATCCCGGCTTGACCACTGTTTGGGACGATTCAGCGGCCTTCAACCACGACCGTTTTCGCTTGATGTTGTCGTATGTGATCCATTTTTCGTCGCCAGTCACCATCCGCTTCAAAAACGGGTCGACTTCGTTCCGTTTCAGCAGCATATCGCAGGCGTTGATTCCGTCCAGAAAGTTTTTTTGCGTCAAATTATGCGGCACTCAAACATCAAGCTTTGTTTTTGTATCCAGCCTTCTGCAGATGGCTTAAAATGGTTTGGTGACTAACTCCCATCTCCTGGGCGATGTCACAAGATGCCATATGTCGGTCAAACTCGATGATTTCCATGATTCGGTGTTCGTCGTCACAGGTCGTTTTCACCGGCTCTGAATCGTGGAAACCATTCCTTCGCGGTTCGAAGTTGAAGAGTACCATCCCTCAAAACATCATTCTCTAGTGGATTTGCCTTTAACGGAGGAAAACTTTAAAATAGCGCTAATTTCGGTGTTAGTGAACTCCATGTATACACGTCTATAACTGTTGAACGCAATATCCAAACTAATCATGCATAGCGTCGTCGTTTGTAGGTTATGTCAAGACCTTTCAAATGATGTTTAGTATTGCTAGATACGAGCTCAGTAGCGCTTTGTACATAGCCGGAAAATTCAAAAGACAAAAAGGCGGAAGGGAGATATTATATTTTCTTATATTTTCATTTTGCTATCAAGTTTTTTTTTTTTTTTGCCAAGTAGTAGTAGTTTCCGATATGTCCACCTTTGCCGTAAATAATGGCTTTGAGACGGTCACAAACTGCACGCAAGTGGCTCTGTGTTATCTTGGCCCATTCCCGACGAAGTGCTTGTTTGAGGTATCTCAACCTTCGCCACCTAATGTGTAGAAGAAATAAAGTGTGGAACATTGTTTTGCTTTCTAACCCTGTGACGATTCTCGTCGAAAAGTCGGTCTCAGACCAATATATTTGTTTTCCCAAAGTCTCAATAATGCATCTAAGACAACTTGACGGAATACGGTCGCATGAATTTTTATGCCACTGTTCAAAACTACGAGCGGAGAGTTACCATCGGTGGTTATGACGGCCCAAACTTTTGCCATCAGTACTTCCTTCCTTGTGGCCATCTGAAGGTGTCGGAGGACCTTTCTGGCAAGTAAACTCGGTTGTTTTTTGATGTATTGCTCGATAAGCACCTATCGGAAAAAAAATAATTCGCCAATTCAACACTCTCGTGCAAACATTGGAACTCCTTTACCCTTTCGTCTTTGACTTTTTTCTGTGGCGGTTTAAGATTTTTATGGGACTTCAGTGGCTGGAGACCAAGCATATTTTCAGCATTTGTTGCATCTGCTTCGTTGAGCTCACGAGTCATTTTTATTCCAATTCGGTGCGGACCTCGCTCAATTCGAGTCTTCACTTCTCGAACCATTCCTGCCGATGTTGCTATATTTTATGACATCCTCCATGGCGTTTTGCAACGCAGTCAATATTACGGTAATGAGCTATGGTTCAAGACGCAAGTTGAAGTGCTAGAGAGATCTAACGATAGCTGATTGTGGTCTTCCAGCATTCACACTTATTCCTTGGCGTATGCAAATTTTTCAACACAACTCAGACGCAGATCGTTTAAAAGAAGTCGATAAAAAATTATTTGTCGACGAAGGGCAACGTCTCCTGCCTCCATAAGAGTGTTCGATTCGAGAAATTAGATTTCTTGTCACTAACAAGAACTCGGTCTTTTGTACTATTTAAGTATTTTCTGGGATTCACACAAAGTTTAACTCATTCAGTGACATCAACGTTTTTTTTTAAATATTGGCGCCCGCCAAAGGGATTGTCCTTAAGTGACTGGAATTAAGTCACAGCACGGGCCGAAGGTATAGAGGAAGAGAGGGAAGGAGGTATCACTGCACATTGGTTGTAAATGCCTGTGGATTCTAATGAGGGAGAAAAGTTGAGCTGGGAGGAGAAACAGCGACATCCACGTGCGTTGGTTAACTGGGCGCTGAAGCAGTTGAAGAGCATCCCAAAAAAGTCACTGTTTTTCTTTTTGGAAATTTTAAGCTGGTGACAAAGTAGTCCACACCATTCGTTAAGTGCAAGCAGAATGTCTCCTGCTGCTTACATACTTCCAAAAAATGTCTGCTTTAAGGGAAATTCCTTTCAGGGAGTGTTTTGAAACCGAGTTAAGTTTGGAGAAGCCTTTAAAAAGTTTTTAGCTTTCATAACTTTTTGTTAAAAACAGGAATAATGGACAGTCAATGATTCGTATTTTGACAATTCGAAATTGTATAAAAATTAAATATTGACATTCGACTGTTCAATGTTTCATGTGGCACTGGGTAATGTAAAGTTACTTTGTTTGACAGTGTGTAAAGTTTTGGCACTGGGGTCTTGAATCTGTCATAGGTTACATAAGCAAATTCGAAACTCGTATTTTGGGTTGTGTTCAATGTGTTAAAATTTATACCGAACAAAGTGCTTTATCGACGGCTGGTTAATCTTCTTCTTCTTCTTCTTGGGGCGCTACAGTCCGGAGTGGACCTGGGCCTCAACCAACATGCCTTCTCCACTTGTATGCGCCACCTTAGCCTTCCTCTTTTGCGTTGTCCCAATGGCTCAGATTTGAAGACTTTTCGGGCCGGAGCAGTGGTGTCCTAACGCTCTACATGGCCTAGCCATCTTAAGCGTTGTATCCGAAGACGCTTGACCAGGCGCATGTCGCTGTACAGCCCATAGAGTTCGTCGTTAAAACTTCTCCTCCAGATGCCATCAACCCAAACAGGACCAAAAATCGCTCGCAAAACTTTTCTCTCGAAAAGACTAAGGGCTTCCTCATCCGCTTTTAGTAGTGTCCAGGTTTCCGCGCCATAAAGTGGGACTGGGATGATCAAGGTGTTACATAAAGCAAGCTTGTTCCTTCGAGAGAGGGCTTTATTACTCAATTGCCTTTTGAGCCCAAAGAAACGGCGATTGGCAAGAGTGATTCTGCGTTTGATTTCGGTACTGGTGTTGTTGTCCCTATTTACCACAAAGCCGAGGTAGACGAAGTCCTTGACTACCTCGAAGTTTCTCTGCCTAGTGTAACGTCCTGTCCGAGATGCCGATGTTGTGTGTCCTTTCTTGATGACAGTATGAACTTCGTTTTGCCCTCATAAGCCACCAGACCCCATTTAGCCGCTTCCGCTTCAAACACGTCATTGACGGCTCGCTGTGTTTGTCCAATCACGTCAATGTCGTCGGTGTAAGCTAGCAATTGAGCTGACTTTGGGAAGATCGTGCCTCTGGTGTTGACCTGTGAGTTACGCACGATCTTCTCAAGGATTATGTTAAAGAAGTAACATGACAGTGCGTCGCCTTGTCTAAAGCCTTTTTCGACGTTGAAGGTCTCCGTTCGTTCCCGACCTTGACGGAGTAACGAGAGTTCTCCATCGTCATCCTACACAATCCGACGAGTTTGGTAGGAATGCCAAAACTAGACATGGCACTGTATAGCTCGTCTCACTGTCATATGCGGCCTTGAAATCGACGAATAGGTGGTGAGTGTCGATTTGCACTTCTTGGGTCTTTTCTAGGATCTGCCGTAGTGTGAAGATTTGGTCGATGGTGGACTTCCCTGTCCTGAAACGACATTGATAAGGACCAATCAGGTTGTTAACAAACGGTTTCAGGCGTTCATACAATACTGCAGAGAGGATAACCGATGTTGAGGAGACTAATCCCTCGATAGTGGGTGCAGTCGAAGGGGTCTCCATTGTTGTAGAGCAGACAGACGACGCTGAGATTGCACTCATCGGGCATGCTTTCCTGCGTCCGTATCTTACAGATGAGCTTGTGCATGTGCCCAACCAGGTTTTGGTTGGTTATCAACACAGGGTTAGTCAAGTCCTGTATGAGTTACTGTATGATCACATCAGACAATAAATAGGGCGACATCTACTCATTTGGGATAGCTGTGAAAAAGTAATTACGGAAAATATAAACATGATACTGATAATTATTACTACTTCAACGGCATTCCCACGGCAGATGTTGACGATGAAACGTTTTTATTTAACTCACACTGTTTCAGACTTACAAGACTCTGTTGACCGAGTAAACTAGTGACTAAACTGAAGTCATAGCTATGGCAGGTTCGAATCGATTCTCGGACTGAACATTTCTAATTTTTCACCATCTTTCTCGAGTTGTCTATTGACAGCACTCAAGGAGTTCTAGTTGTCAATGAAAAGCTTCCCAAATCTCGCTGTTCGGAATTGGCTAATATTTGTAGGTCCCTGTGAGAGCACGCACAGCACGAGTAGTTGAAGCGAAAAGCCAGGCCCTGCTCCCTTGTGGGCTGTAGTGCCACTCAGTTACGTATAGACGCAATAGAACGTCTTTATTTAGTGACTTCGGTTCTCGACGCGTTGGGAACACTCAGCTGGAAAGTTCCACATCAAGCGGTCTATTCACCAAACTCCCCTCTTCAAATTATACCTTGTTTTTATCGATGGGCATTTCTCCCATTCTGAGCAGGGCGTTGCTTCGACAGATGGTTCCCAGTGAAGGGAATAGACTCAAACTGGAGCGTGATCCACAAACTTATCGAAAACACTTTTCATCTTTCATTAGAATTGAACTTATTTCTCAGAATCCGCTTTTTGATACCAATTGTACCTCTGGTGCAACAACACAAGGGAGTGCTAAAATATTGAGACCGTGGCCCCTGGATGGTCTCTATCAAAGCGCTCAAATTTGTTGCTCTTTCCTAAATTAAGAGCAAAACCCAAAACCAAAGTGAATAAACTCACCATAATCAGTCGCAGAAACAATCAATTCATATTCTCCCCGTTCGGTATCCATAGACTTGGCGACCTTCTGCAGCGTGATCTCCCCGGTCTGTTCGTTGATTTTAAAGACATTTCCAGATATACTGTTCTCCGAGACGATATCGTACTTGATTTTTCCACCTCCTTGCGCAGGACCGTCAATGTCCACAGCTCGTACGAAGAACTGTGGCTCGAAGTCGATTGCGCCTTCACGAACTGTTCGCGTGTACTCTGCACTCTCGAAGACAGGAGAATTGTCGTTCAAGTCTAGAACATCTACGAAGACATTTGCGTTGGATTCCCGGCCTCCGCCGTCTCGAGCGACGATGTTCAGACTGTAGCTGCTTTGCTTTTCATAGTCCAGGCTCCTCTGAATGTATAGGCCTCCGGTTACTGGATCTGTGTAAAAGTTGTCCGACCCGAATCCTTTTAGAAGGTACGTTATTTTGCCGAAGAGATTTGAGTCCTTATCCGTTGCCATAATGTCGCCCACTTTGGTGTTCGGTGGTCGGTTCTCTTCGACTTTAAACCGATACGCGTTCTGATCGAATACCGGGGCGTTGTCGTTAGCGTCGAGTAGGTTTACAATTACGCGAGCACTGGACTTCTCAACGCCCTCTACCGATGCAACTAAGTCGAACTCAAACACACGAAGACTCGGATCTTCCACGTCGTAGTCCAGCTTGCTGGAGTCCATAATTTTAACCACCACTGGAGTACGACCCTGGCTGTCAGTGGGAGTGACACTGAACACATTGTCAGCGTTTTTGACTGGGCGTAGGGACAGTTGGTATCGACTGTGTTCGCCCATGTCCCTGTCGTTCACGAACACAGAGAGTCCAGGTAGTGGCATGCCATTTCCCAAATTCTCCGGAATGGATATGTTGAACAAGTCGCCGTTAAATTCGGGATCGTGATCGTCGTCGTCTGTCACAACGATCGTTATGTGAGTTTTTGTGAAATCGGGAGACATCTCGCCGCCGATCAGCTCTGTGGCCTTGACCGTGAAGACGTACACTCCTCCATTTTGAAGTATCTCGGGATTCTCTCTGTCTAGAGGCACGTCAGTTGTGAGTAGGATGGCGCTACCCTCCTCGGGTGTTCCAACTGGTTGCAGTTTGAAGTGACCAAAGTGCTCGTCCTCGAGGGTGAGGAGAATCGGACGTGGACTTCCAATATCTCCATCGATTGCCTTGATCATCAAAATCGACTGATCGGGTGGAGTGTTCTCTGGAACCGTTGCGGAGTAGGGAGCGTTCGTAAAAACAGGCGGCTGGTCCTGAACGTCAACGATATTGATCGATACAGTCGCGAATGAGCTGAGCTGGTTTTCGGACGCACTATCCCGCGCCATAATGGTCATGATGTACGAAGGCCTGCTCTCGAAATCCAATTCCTTGAGGAGCGTAAGGCGCGCAGTGTAGTTGCCTTCGGATATCTTAATCGCTCGCACGCCGAACGTGTCGCAAATATCGTTTTCGCTCTTCGTGTCTTGGAAGCACTTCAACTCAATCTGCGCATTCACGTCCTCATCAGCATCCGTTACTATTATCTTTGGTCTTACGTCAATGACAGAACCCACTTCTGTGGACTCGCTGATAGACACGCTATACGGACGACCGATAAATATCGGGTGATTGTCGTTGTAATCTCGGACGGGAATTTCTCTCCGCAACGAAACCGTGTTCGGCTCAGTCCCATAGATACCTTCGTCCGTGATACTTAAGATCACCTCGATCACATTCTGTGTCTCTCTGTCCAATTCTTGCCGCAGTCTCACCACCCCGGTATCGCGATCTACGGAAAATACCGGTCCCGATATGCTGTACTTGAGCTTGCTTCCTTCTGGGTCCATTCCTAGAGAGGAAAAAAAAGAGAAAATTAGATTGCTACAAAAGATACTCTCATCAATCATAATACGTATGAATGTGTATTGCTTAGCTTGGAGAATTTCTGGGCGGTTTGGAAGAGGTTCTCTTTGAAGGGAGGGGAAAAGAAAGTAGAGGCGAACAGGGAAACAATGAGGTAACCGTGAGAAAATGCAAATGTGTTCCCGTGGCGTGAACTCAGCACAGAACTGTCGAACTGTAGAACCGGTGGGAAAAGAAAGAAACCCAACGTAGGAAGATAATTACTTTCAGATCTCTTTCTTCAGGAAGTGCGATTATAAAGCGATGATCCTATAGATTCTTTAATTGAGATAAAATTTAAATGATGATAAGGGAGATGTTATATAAAGAGGGATAAGATAGGTACTTCTTCGGTAATCTGCTCAATGTAAGAGATTTGAATCAGATTTTGTGGAAATTAATGAGTAGGGCCATTGGCGCCAGCTCTTGTCATTGAAAATTTGTGGCAGTAAGAGAACTGCTAGCTTGGATTTCAAAACACAGATCACTGATCAGTGAGGAACAATAGCCAGTTTAGTTTCAGTTCGAAAACTAATAACATGGAATGCGGGTTAAAGAGTATAGATAGTGGTAATAGAGTTTCAAATGTGTCAAAAAACTCTTGACCAACAGATCGAATTGCTTAAACCTTTTACTTTACTTAACAGAAAATGAAGATTGAGTCCTTGTTGTACACCTAGAAACTCATAAAAGAGTCTACAACGTTTGGGAATTGACCTTATTGAATGATCTGATACCCACCCAGTTCAAGAAAGTACTGACTATTTATACCCAGCAGAGAAGTATGGGCCAACAACCCCTTCGTTGATGATCGATGGAATTCAAAAATGGCAAGTAAGTTGTGACTGATTTTAGAAGCGACTACCGGCTTCATTAGAAAGATGTGAGATTTGTCAGCAATAATTAGTGTGCATCAGCGTAAGTTTAAGGCAAGAACATTGTCTTCTGTCTCTTTGAAAATGTCCGGATTTGTCTTTGCTTTTATTTTCTTTTTTAATTGGAAGAAAAGTGCAGCTGAAGTAAATCGACTATTTGTAGAAGCTTATGAGGAATCTTCTCCGACCGATAAATCATGTAGAGAGTGATTCTGACACTTTAAAGGTGGTGATTTTAGCAAATTTAGACAAAAGGAACGCCTTGTCCAGTTAAAAAAAACTGGAATGTAAGGAATTTGGTTTTTAACTGACTCAAAAGCAAACTGAGCTCACCGAATCATTGGGAGTGACCCAGCAAACAATATTTGTTCTGTTACAGAAAGTTTGATTCATTCAAAAGCAAGGAAATGTGGAATAAAAAAGTCAATGAAAGAATTCTTGCACCACACACTGTACCATCATGACATAAATTGTGCTATCTCGTTCTCGTATTTCGGCTTAGAAAATTGCAAGCCAGCTGATCGGTTGAGCGACCCGAAATCTCCAAAGTAAAATGATTTTCTGATAAAAATACATTGACCTTCATTGACTACAGAAACTTGATGCCGTACGCGTTGAAAACGAGAAATGTCAAAAGGCTTTTCCTCGGAAAAGCTTAGACATCAAAGGAAAGGTTTTGCACAGGATAGTGACTGGAGGTGATACGATAACCCCAAGAAGAAAATATACTATTCAAAGCCCAGTGAACCCGTTCCGTCAACGTCTAGATCATCACCAACGAGAACTATTCACTATTTAAAGGTCACGCTCTGCGTATAGTGGGAATAGACAGGTGTACCATGAGCTGCTAAAACTAGGCGAAACCATTGATGGAAAACGCTATCGACGACAACGCATGCGTTTGAGCCGTGCAATGAGTGAAAAACAGCCAGAGACGACCGAAAGGCGACTGTGGAATGGCCCCACGTGGCTGTAGCGGCCAAAAACTATCTGGAAACGCTGAAATGGGGGTCATATTTAACTCGCCGTATGGTCCATACATTGCTCCTTCTGAATCGTGGCTTCAACGGATGAAAAACGACTTAAGTGGTCACCGGTTAGGGTGTTTTGAAGAAATTGAATGGTTCAATGATTGGATCGGTGCCAGGGAGGACTCATTTTTAGAGGTGGTATTTGAAAAATGGGAAAAAGTAGTCGCTTCCGAATTACAATAATTTGAGTGATGTTTTTTTTTAAGTGTTTTTCAATAAAAGAAAATGTTTGAACACAGAAAATAAGGAACTAATTGTATTCTCAATAGAAACACTACTCTCTATTATGACTGTACTATATTTCAAGTAGAGCTGAGGCAGAACATATCATCCGTGATATGAACTACATCACCATCAAAATAGCGATATTCCTAGACAAGCGATGCTGTTAGCGCTAAGCGGAAATACGAGGACTGCTAAAAAATAAGCCTAATTTTCATTGTAATATGTACATTCGATTATTGATTTTTTATTTTATTATTTTGGTACACTCGTCTCGAACATAAGTTTAAAGAAAAGTGGTTAAACAAATTTGCATTAAATTTTGTTGAAAAATAAAACTTTAAAAGTTGGTACAACTAATCGTCGAATCACTATAAGAGAAGTTGCAGACGAAGTTGCAATGCAATATTTTCGGAAATTTTGAGCAAGAAGCATACAGCGAATTTCGTCCCAAGATTGATGAATTTTGACGTGATTTTTTGGCAAAAAACAACGCTGTATTTCTTCCTGTTCCCAAGATTTAAGTGGCTGATAAACAAAAAGAATATTTTGCGACGATTGAGAAGATAAAAACTGAATCGCTGAGAGAGCTCAAGGGCATACCAAAAAGTGCATATCAGAACTGCTTTGAGAATTGAAAAAAAAAAACGGTGTCACATGTGTATTGCATATATCCTTTCTTCCTTCTTTGAGGGAATAAATAAACATTTTTTGAGAAAAATAAATATTCACCTTATTATTTAAACAGACCTCGTACTTAATGAGGAAGAGAGAGAGATAGACCGGAAATGTCATACAATTCTTAATAAATTGATTTCGATGAAAATGCTTGGCTGAAAAGTACTCAAATTCCTTCCACTGGCATTTCTTCAATTAATCCTTTTAGAAACAAGCTGACACATAGGGAAGTGCATAACCAATCAAAGGAACCAGATTTTGATAGTCCCAAGAAAATTGTAAGCTCTCGAGAAAGCTCACAGCTCTGAATTAAGTTATACGAATACTAAGAGTTCTTAGTGGTGCACTACCAGCAAACGCAGGTTACTTTGACAACATCCAAAAATGGTTCTTTATACTCAGACATCTGTAGAAGCTGTGGAAGGGAAAAATTATGGCATGAAAGACTCTCCATCCTTGCCCGGAAAAGATTCAAAACTTTCAATAAGCCAACTATAACAGGAATGATTTCGAGGATATCCGCTCTTGAGATTTCGTTAAATGCGCAAGAACAGCAAGCTTATCATAGACCAACATTTTTAGAGGCAAAATGGATCATGATGGATCTGAAACTGTAGATAAACAATATTACAAGGTTCTGGCCGACTGAAGCTAAAAAATTTAATTTTCCGACGCAACATTATCGTTCAAAGCCAGAACAATCTCTGAGACCGCAGATTCAGGTATTGATTTATCGGCAGCACATTCTTGTTCTCTTCTTTGAAAAAAGACATTTAAAAATATAATGAAATTGTGTTGGAGTAGAATCTCGGTTTAATTAGACATAAAGCATCGAATGTGATTTTTGTGGATCATGTTCCTTAAGGGTGTGCCGATTAAAGAGAAACATTTGTATGAAAACAAGCATTTAATGCATAACATGCGGTCCGATTATAGGGTATCCCGATTAGATGGTTCTACTTAACTTATAAGCCTACTTCATACTGATATTTATTCACAATCAATGTACAGTCTCTTGATTAACCCCAAAAAAAAAAAAACAACAAACGCACGTCAACACTTTTACTGAAAATGAACTTTTAAATCTAAGCATCGCAATCAAGTCCTACTTTATTTTGGCCACCATCAAAGCGCCTCAATAGTGAAGACTATGTAGGTTTCAAAACTATGTCGAGTTTTTCGTGATCGGAATTAAAAATTAGTTCCACTTCCAATGGGTGCCACTTTATTTTTGGTTGATCATTTCTCTTTAAAATTGACAAAGTGCTTATTGTCTGAAGGACGTAAGTATGTTGACAAATATTTTACATTCACTCTACAATCATGCGGCCAGTTAATAGTAAGTTTGAAACAAACAGTACTGGTCACGTGCTCATCTATTTTTGGCAGGAAACAAGTGTTGCATTGCAATGGGTCAGATAGGAAAAAGAGTGTGAAACGTCCCCCAGACATAGAAATTACAAATTTGCAAAACCTAGAAGTCGGTGGAGGAAATTTAATGGTATGGGCTGTTTTGCTGTTGGGCGGATGTATCCTTTAAATTAACTGACACTTGTATGCAAGTCTTCCCTTAATTCGGTCGGCAGACTGAACTAGCTTAGCCTTGTCTGGGTCCCGGTACACCACGGGATCATGTGAAATGATGAACTTGCTAGGCAAGGATCAAAAGAGGCATTCTTAGGCCCGAACCCACCTTGGGACTGCCCGCGTCCTTGGTAAAGGGCTTCCCTAGACAGTTGGGACAGCACAACCAGAGATGAGAGATGGCATGACTCTCTGGGGTGCAGGCTGAAAGGGCGAATGCATGCTTCCAAATGTTAGAAAGAAATCCGCGACTTTTCTGCCATCTCTAGACAGGAAAAACTGCAGGCGACTTGTTGGTACAAATGGGACACTTCACATTCTCTAAGCACTTAAGTGTGATTCAGTTTAAGGATAGTACACTATGCGATGCCTGAAAAAACGGTGAACATAGCAGAGCACTTCCTATATAAATGTCCCGCCTTTACTCGGATCAAATAGCGGCTTTTTGTTGCGGATAAGGAAGCCCTTAGTCTTTTCGAGGGAAAAGTTTTGTGTGTGATGTTTGGTCCTGTTTGCGTTGATGGCATCTAGAGAAGAAGATTCAACGACGAACTCTATGGGCTATACAGCGACATGCGGCTAGTCAAGCGTCTTTGGTGTAATATAATGCCGAGAAATTGCACTTTATTCTTCAGAGTTGATGGCCACCTCTGCAGGCTCAAAATGCCGAACTTACATTGAAGGGCTCGCATAACTGAGTCCTTAAAGGAATGGTTTCACACTTCGGTAGTTGATTTTTAACTTCCTGTCGTTGGAAGCCTTCTTAACAAACGGTGTCAAATGAGACACTGGTTCCAATGTGTGTCCGAAACGAGCTTCAATGCGGCATGGACAGTATCATGTCCAGCCGTAATTTGAATTGGTTGTCCGGTAGCACTTTTTGTTTGCCCTCGGATCACTTTACCAGGATTGTGTTGACAATTATTTCGAAAACCTGGAGAAGAGACGAAGATATTTTGGATATGATGAATTGTTGTCCCTTTTGGGAAGGGGTTGCACTACTGCTGTCTTTCAATGCTTTGAACGATGTGCCTTACTTAGGATTGTGTATATCGCACCCGCCTCGTCGGGGAAGCGGTTTTTCCTTTGCATTAGTAAAATAGCATCACATAGCGTATATTTCACACATTTTCAAATAAGTATAACTCTTAACAAGAGCAAAACTTTATACAGCTGTCTTCGCAAAAGAATATAGCCTGACATCCCACTTTTCAAATTAGTTTTCCGTACGCAACACCATCTAATAAAAAAAATACCGCCAAGACTTTTTGTATGACCGTCTATGACGCATGAGTGTCTTAGTTACCCAAGTGGCGGGCTGAAGAAGCGATGTCTTCCTAAAACCTCTGCCGCTCTCTGGATCGCAGCATCAGGTTGAGAATTCAACTCCACACTGAGTCTGCTAAATTACTGATCTGAGTCTATAGGGTGAATTATCTGAGTCCGAACAATCAGCAAGGTACACTTACCTCAGCTTAGCCAGCGATATTGGGTTCTAAACCACTGCCATAACGATATTCCCACAAAAGGGCCTACTGCGCGGTTAGGCCGGAACCGCCAGGAGCTCCTGACCTCTCCTTGCACCAGAATACATCCCCTGGTCAAGTCAAGATCTCTTTCAGCCACCAACCATACAGTGGAATTTGGTCATCAATGATATGACACTATGGATGGGACTTTGAATTAGGTGATTCAGCCACATCAACTGGGCATATACTCGTACGTTTTCGATGTATAGTCAGGAAATGGAAGATTTTTCTGTGTGGTGTGGAGCAAATTTATTAAATTGTTATTTTTCATAACTCACTCAGTATCAATCACATATTTGATCTTTTGAAAAAAATTAAATTAATTTAAATTTTCTGAACGCACTGTTTGGTTATTGTTGTTAATAACAAATTGTGTGTCCTTCCTCAAAATATGAGAACACAGTCGAAGCAATGTACAAATGTGCTAAATCGAATGAAAACTACGAGGTGTTAAGTAGAGGAAGGCCAAACTGAAAACCGGTCTTTTTCATGTTGTTTCTTAAACTATTTTGACAATATTTGAAAAATCAACGTTTTCATCATCAAGCAGCATTCTAATTAAAATATACTAATTGATAAAATAAATCCATGGGTGTTTGAATTTTTTTAACTGCGCACAACTTCACGTGGAGTGTAAAGGCAAAACAGCGAGAAACCTATTAGCATGATCAGATTGACAAAGATTACGTTTCATTATTTCGTAACTTAATTAATTTTTATTTTTTTTATTTTATTTAATATAAATGCCAAAAAATAAAGAAATGATTTAAATTTGTTCCCCTATTGCGACCTCGAATGTGACCAAGCACCAACATTTAGAATAAGAGCAGCATACGTGTCAAGAGCGCTTGACGCCCAGGTTACACAGGTTCTAAAGTCCGAATACTTTTATACTTCGAGTATTCTTCCAAAACGTGCGCATAAACAGATTTGAAGGCATGGGGGCATGCTGTCTCCTACTTGGCATCGGATGGAATTTGTAAATATTTCTCATCGACATTTCGAAGGAGAATTATTTAGCACTTTTTAAAACTTTGAAATTTAATTCTTGGGAACTTTTGCTTCTATTTCTGCCTTGTGTTCTGTCTTGTGCACCAGCACTATTTTGTTATCGGCATACCATCGAGAAGAGGCGAAGGTGCACTAATTGATCCAAAAGACTGCAGAATTCCTTGACAGTGTTAAAGTTTCACTAACAGGAATTTTAGAATAGTCCGACCAGGCGTGAGGATGAAAGTATCCCTCTCGGATACAATAGCCATTACTTCTAATAGAAAATTTTTGTCGTTAAAACCAAAGCCTTTGACTAATCAGTGGCAATATAATTGGGGTTTAACAAACGCATATTCAAAGCACAACAGTGACAGGTAGAAGTAGCGGTTTGCGTTGTGTTTTCAAAGGGGGTAATAGACGCTTTCGACTTCTTCCTCCTTGTGAACAGAATTGTTTTTTGAGAAGAACTCGTTGCTTGCAATTTATTAGAATAGTACACAATAGACCTAACGGTCGCAGCACAATAATACGGACTGGGCCATCTGATTTTTTTTTTTTTAGTTTTTTGTAAGTCATAGATTATGTTGATAGTGACAGTTGCTTTCCGACAGACTCCGCGGGACGAAAAAAAAGGAAATATTGAAATGATGGACATCCACGCCACTGCTGAATTCAAGTTTGAGCAAATAGAGATTTTCTTGTATATTGTGTTGGTAGTTGAGAGACACTTTACCTAGGTTTTCATGTTCCACCACTTCAGCGCCAGACAGCCTCCACATGATCCGAGCAAAGACAGGGCATAGCAGAGGAAGTGCTTTGCAGTGTATTTAACTTTTCTTCAGGCCTTGCATAGGATTTCATCACTTAGCTTAAACACACTTAAGTGCTTAGCGTTTGTACACCATCAAGTCATCTGCAGTCTTTTCTATCTAAGGGATAACAGAAAAGCCGCGGATTTCTTGGTCAGGAAGCCCTAATGAAGGACACGGGCCATCCCAAGGTGGGTTCGATGCCTCTTTTGATCCAGGCCTATCAAGTTTATCGGCAATCTTATTTCCCATGACAGTGGTGTCCTATCAAGTTCATTGGCAATCTCATTTCCCATGACCGTTGTGTCCTGGAAACCAGACAAGTCTTAGCGAATAAAGTCTGCCGACCAAATTAAGGGAAGACTTGCATTCTTGTACTATTTTGGAAGTGGCTCGAGAGTTGAGTAAGGTCTTAAGCACATCTTGGCTGTCGCTACAGACGCAAATAGCCATCAGGATCGCAATAGTTTCCGCCTGGAAGACTGACGGGAAATTACGTAAAGAAAAGTAAAGTTTAATGTTGCTGTTTTCCAAGAAGGCCCCAGCTCCACATTCCTTCATCGTCTTGGGGCCGTTCGTGGAAATCCGAGTACATTCCCTTTTCCACTCAGTTTGTGGCCAAAACCAGTCCTGAACATAGGGGAAGTCGATTTTGTATAAACGAAGAAACTGGATTATTGGATTATTGGACTTACATATGTCATAGAAGATGTGGTGCGCGAGGTCATCAAAACTCCAGTGTGAGGTGAATCAAAGATCATTCCTTCAGAAGGTGGCCTTGATTGTACAACCCATGATGTGGATGTCAAGGGGAAGGAGATTTAGATGTGGATGTCAAGGAAAGGGAAAGCCCCTATGCAGCCAAAACAGACCGTTCTTTGAAGCTTAGTGAAAGGAGTGGTCACGAACTTGCGCGAAAGCTTATTCCACCAAACAACTGATGCATGGGAATGAAGAGGTCTTATCATTGCCGTACAAATTCACGCAGATCTTTTTGGTGATAGATAAGTTCTTAAAACTGGTGTACGAGTGGACAACACTCATGTTCCCCGTGGAAGGTGCGCGCAGAGGATGTGGCAGAGGGAGTGAGATTCTATTCCCTTGTCAACAACTTATCCACTTGCCTGGTGAAAATTCAGCTCAAAGATCTTGGAATCCTCCACCTCAAAATCAAACGCACTCAGTAATTGAAGATGATCTTATTTTCAATTAGTTATCGCTTCGCAGTTTGGGCCTTTAAGCAGCTTTAAATGGAAAACGATTTTGGGAGTAAAAATCATCTTTTCTGACGAGTTGCTTTCGCATCTCGATGACTGCGTTAATATACCAAATTGCAGCATCTGGGACTCCGAAAACTGCATTTTATTGTAGAGATACAAATACATTTAGAGAGAGTAACATATGAGTGCGGATTGCAGAGTGGATCATTTTTAAAATCAAAATGAGCCTACAATCATGTAGCCGACTTTTTTTCAAGAAATTAAATGGCGCCCCTTCAAACGCGTTGACCTGTCAGTTTTATCCTTCGTCCAGAGCTTTGTGCAATGCTCCCTGGCAAGAATATCAGATTAAAATCAACGTGGCATAGTGGGCAACTGCATTGACTTACATTCGAATTTCCTATGTTCGATGAACTGAACCACATCTTTCGAGTGACATACTGCCAACACTGAAACTGTGATCGAATTGTCTATACGAAACTTTCATCGTTCGGACTAGGTCAATCTAGGTCTCCTCTATTCATGAGGGAAATAAAGCAGACACCACACGAGTAATTACTGAAGAAGGTAGGCAGGTCCTGGCACCTTGGGGACTGTTACGACCCAAAGGTATGAATTAATTGTTGGATCATGCCAACAATGAAAGCTTTCGTTTCTTATACTATTTTACGAAATTGTGATATTATACAAACTCAACAAAGATCTCTAAAAATAATTGTTATACATTTATACTAGAATTTGAATTTTGCGCCAAATAACAGAAGAGCGCCATATTTTTTTATACCAGTTCTATTAGAAAACCATTCTGTATAAAAGGCACAGAAAGAAAAAATAAATTCTTCTCTTTTCTGGATTCGATGTAACAACACGTAGTTTTTCTTTCGTCGCAAGTTCGCTTCGCTTTGATTGGATCATTCCAAGGTTCGTTTCGCTCTATATCGTAATTCGTCTATCGTCTTATTTAAAAATCCTAAAGGGAAAATATCTCTAGGATATTCCCGAGATTTTCCTGATTAAGGCGACTCATTTTGTCTCGAACATTAATCTTCATTTTAGTTTCAAAATTACCCTACAAATCTAAGCAGGTGAGTAATAAAAGATCAATCAAAACAAATATTTAGAAAGCATCCTGCTAAGTGGTTTTAATTAGATTCTGTTCTCATTTAAATCGGTCTAAATAGCCTCTGTGTGTACCGCTAATTGTTTAATCACATCTCAATGTTGCGCTAGCAACAATGCGTGACTGTGATACTAATCGACAAATCCAATAAAACAACACTTCTGCGGTGGTAAACCTCACTGATGCTCCACTAAGCATAACATTACTCAAATTATTTTACTTCTGAAATGCTGAGCAGGTAATAATTACGTTAAGAAGGGCGCTCGCATACACACACCCGAGGTATAATCATGTTATTCTAACCTCTAAGCATTTCATTAAGCCATCTATGGCTGGGGAAATTAGTGAACCATAAACTCAACGACTTTACGTGGAGTGAAGCGCTGTGTATAAACGGACGGGGATCGGATGAACGTGGCGAGATGAAGGTTGTGTGTGCGCGTGTGTGACTTTATTTTGTGTTGTTTGTCTGTCCTGCTGTGGCACAACCAATAAGAAATCTATTAATTTTAGAAAGCGCAAATAGTGGCGGAAATCTGCGGAATTATGTGTGTGATTCGCAGTGATGCTCGTGCGCCAATGACTAGCATCCGGCTGTGGGGCTTCTGAGAAACACGTATCAATAACCATAATTACAGGTTTCACTTGACCCATTTCCAGCAGATGCCAGACAGCGGCTGGAAGAGCAGCACTCGTGAAGAAAAACGAATCTCATGACACATTTGTGTTGTGACGTCGAAGAGAGTCGAAATTCGAAGAAACGAACTATTAACACTAACGGTGCGTTTATGAATAAATTCATTGTTTCTTCCGGCAGCGGAATATACGTACGCGTCTTACAATAAATTACTTGTGTATGCATATGTGTGCATGCATTCATCTACGTCGGCGGCGGGAAAAATGCCCAATGAACTTGACTTTGTTTCTAGCTGAGGTTGTCTTCTTTACAACACGCGGCGCAACGACGTGGCGCGTCGCCGACTTGAACCGTCTGCCGCTTATGGTAATTTGAAGCGGCATGCATTAAAGCGATTTATGTGATGCCACAAAATGATTATTGGGTCAAAATGACATGACCCGGTTACTGTAACAAATAGAGTTTTTCGGTGATGCGATTTGCTTAGAAGAATTCTTTGCCTGTTTGAGGGAACCATAATTAAGTGGAGTAAGGGCATAGAGACGGGTTTTTGTTTGGATTCCCTACAGGTAAGGAAATGTGAACTTCTCAGGTAAATATTTGCATTCTTCCGAAAGGCTTTTTAATGTGTGGCTAATCTTTTTCATAGGGCAAATAAAAAAAGTTCGTTTTAAACGTACGCGTTGAGGGTTCCGTTTTAGTGCTTACAGATACAAGCAAAACAATCTTACACTCCACAAATTATTACTAAAGTTAGATGATAGATATTTCGTTGGATTGTGTTCAAGTTTTCAAGCGGGACAGCACTAGGCAAGGATGAAAAGAGGCAATCGTAGGGTTCGAATCCACATTGGGACTGTCCGCGTCCTTGGTTAGGGCTTCCGTCGATGGTTGGGTATCTCGGCAGCACAACCAGACATCGCATGAGTGTCCAGGATGCAGGCTATGCCATGTGTATGCTCCCAAACGTCAGCAAGAAATTCGTGGTTTTTCTGTTATCTCTAGACAGGAAAAACTGCTGACGACTTGTACAAAGGGGACGTACAACAGCTTTTCATAGACAATTTGAGTGTTGTCATCAATTGAAAAGGGGTGGTGCCGTGAAAAATGCAAGGTGTTCCGTCCAGGAATCGAACCTGCGACCTTGGCGTGTGTCCCGACACTTACCCACTTCGCTACAGCGCCCACGACTGAATATCTGCTACAACGTTTAATTTTCGTTCAGGGTTCAAAATGATGATTTTGTGGCTGACAAATGTTCTTCTCATGATAAAATTCCGCCTCAGTGATTATTTGCCGTTCATCTATTTGGTAAGAGACTGCATGAGGTTGGCAGCCAACGTAATTCATACTCCTAGCACAATTCCATCTAATCTGACATACAAAAGTTTGACAACAATTCAACGGAATAAACTTATAGAGTACATTTACACACTTAAGTAATTAAGTCCAAAACCAATTACGAGCTAAGCCAGAGGCCGAAGCTATGCGCAAAGCTCTAGGAGCGTAGCTGACAGCGTGTGATTTACTTCACAAGATTTGTTAGAATATA
Source organism: Eristalinus sepulchralis (assembly GCA_944738645.1). Lineage (NCBI taxonomy): Eukaryota > Metazoa > Arthropoda > Insecta > Diptera > Syrphidae > Eristalinus > Eristalinus sepulchralis. Next base: position 27,848,184 of record OX122885.1, on the reverse strand, counting down.
TTTAACGCTCACCGACTGGGTGCAGACAGAAAACATTACTCCATGGTTACCTTCAAGAATTCAGTTTCCAAGTCCGGTTACAGCTTTGAAGTGTTTTGCATTTATTCAAATGCAACAATACACCCTAAACCGTTCTTGTGCACCTAGTGACATAAAAAATTGCACAATTAATGAAAAGTCAGCGCATGTGGACGGCGTGCAAGAATACTGTTAAAGCTGCTTGTATATATATGATATGCAGCTTAAGGCTGCACTTAAGGTGAAACGAGTTCACGATTTGAAGTAATTCGCGAAGAGCGAACCTTGACATATCGACATGAGAAAGTTTTGAGACTTTGAGAAACTCCAATCAAAATATTGTGAGTCAGTTCAGTGAATTGTTGACGGTAGGTAGATGGCACATAACATAGGTAGGCCATTGGGAGCGTACTAAGATCAATTGTAAAAGCACAGGAAAATGCAACGATACGCACGCTCCCAAACACTGCCGACCTTAAGCTGCTGCCCTATTAAGCTTGACAGTAGCCATCTACGAGAATGTGATACACAATTGGAAATTTCAGTGGCGCTATCAGGAAGAGTACATCCCTCTTATATGTTGTCATTAAGGAAGGACACTTTAAAATCAACGTCTCACACAGTGCATTACAATGGGCAGAAAAATTTCGTTTACCTCGAATCCACAGTAAATAGGGACTGATATGGGTTTTGGATTTACTTGATCACCTGCCGTTACGGCTTTATCACGGGGTCGAGCCAAGAGTCGTGGATAACGCAAGACTAACGCATAAGTTACCCAAGTACAAAATGAGATCATACTTAAGGGACAATCACTCCAACTTGATTTGAAGCGGAGCCTTTCTAAAAACTCTGCCGCTCTCTGGATCGCATCACCCAACTGAGAATGCAACTCAACACTAAACCGGGAAACTCACCTAAGCCAACCTACCTACAACCTGATTCATACCAGTACAATCTCAACTCTGGCCGCGATATTGGGTTTTAAACAACAGCCACCACGATACTCCCACAACCTCTCCTGACCTCCCATGGTACCAGACTATAGCCTCTGGACAAGCCACCACTACCAGTCAGGTTCACTCAACACCTGGGTCTGGTAACCGCCATTCTGTCACAAAATGGACACTAATAATAGTCTTATGGATGTGATTTTGAATCAAGTGATTTATAAATCCAGTGACATCATCACATCATCTGGAAGGAAATAGGTGCAACAACACCTGTCCTGTAGAATGACTCCAACCAATCACTGTTTCTTTGGGTTCAAAAGCTTTGCCTCTTTTCAAAGACAAGGCTGGCTCTTCGATACTGAATTGTTTGTTCATATTTTGCTCTATGGTGCTGAAACCTGGCCATTTTAAAAGCGGAAGAGGAATCCCTTGACTCTGATGATAACCCAGGGAGATGATTCATCGATAAGGCCTGTATGTCACATGCCGGGATGAAAAAATATGTTGGTGCTGCCATGAAGATTTGCTGATATACAACCGCAGTAGAAACTGATTGAGTTCGCCTAGAAGGATGGTTGAAGTTCTTGTTGTCGGCGCTGTTGCTGTGGATGAAGAGAATTTTCGACCTATTATCCTAGAAAAATTTTTGGAGAGAGGGCCAAGTCTTCTGCCAATGGCCCATGACGACACAAATGCTACATGATACAAAAAATGGGTCTCGGAGCTTCGTGCTAAACAATCTGAACGAGTTCGTTGTCCATCCATGTAGATTGCGTTGTAAATTGCACAACAAATTTTTCCACTAAGATACTGTGTTTGAATTTACCGGAGAAGTTTTAATCTTTCGATCACGTTGGAATCAATAATAGACCACACTTGTCTAGAGAACGGCCGACTCTTGATGAAGTGGTATTGTTCATGTAGGCAAGTTGACTACCACACAACACTCCTTGGAAAAACAAGGACAACTGCTTGCCCTTATGAAATATGATAGATTCTGCAAACTTGTTGCGAGAATTCAGCGGATGTGGAGATTTGAATTTATGGTCAGGCTAATTTTTGGCTAAATAGTAAATAAACAGAATTATCGATTTTGGAGCGAATATCAGCCAGAAGCATTGCAAGAGCTACCAATGCATCCAGAAAAAGTTACAGTTTGATGCGGTTTATTGGCTGGTGGCATCATTGGACCGTACTTCTTCAAAGATGATGCGAATCGTAACGTATGTGTGTATGGTGAGCGTTACCGTGAGATGATATCCAACTTTTTTTTGCTCAAAATGCAAGAGCACGCGCAACAATAGACTTATTGAGAGGCGAGTTCGGTGAACATTTTATTTCACGTTCGGAACCGGTCAATTGGCCGCCTAGATCGTGCGATTAAACGCATTTAGACTATTTTTTGTGGGGCTATGTTAAAGCTCATGTCTATACAGATACGCCTCAATTGACGCATTGGAAGACAATATTGAAGCATTTATTCGTGAGATACCGGCCGAAATGTTGGAAAAAGTATGCCAAAATTGGACTAAGCGGATGAACCATTTGAGGCGCAATCAATATCAACGTTTGCATGAAATAATCTTCAAACATTAAATTATATGGACCGTACTAATTATTCAAATAAAGATTTCATGTATTTTTCTAAATCTTATGTGTTTTTTTAACTTTCCTATAGCTTTTAAAAAATCACGCTTTAGTTCCCTTCGTCTATTCCGATCATTGAGATCATTAAACCAAAAGAAAAGCACAAAAGAAAACAAATTGGAGTGATACGAGTACATTCCAACTTTGTCATACAATTTTAAGAAAATCATATCCGACCATTGTGACAACATTAAGTTAGCGTTCAGATCACATCAGACTCTTACACCACTCTTCACCAAACTCAAACCGGAAATTGGCAAAGAAAATATAACTGACGTCTTCTACAAAATCAATTGTAAAGGAAATGTCGAAGAAACATGCAATCTATGCTACGTAGGTACAACAAAACAATTTTAAGGACAGAGATTGGCTGGCCATAAACCCGACATAAGTAATAAGAACGCGTCAAAAACAGCACTGGCCAACCACTGTCTACTGACTAACCACCATTCAGACTTCCATTATGTTAAGATCCATTAGTATACATTAGAAACACTTTACATTATCAACAACAGCAATAATATGAACAGAAAGCAAGACACACAAGATATATCAGCGGTTTACACAGCAATGGCAACGGCCCGCAAATTTTGAAATATTAATTTCATTCTTGTACCAACACCAAGACTGATCTTCGCCTAAAGAAGTGCCAACCATGCTGTATTGTTTCTATCGTCTCAAAAAACAAAGATCCCCTGAAGATGACAGCAACTCCTGTCGAAACGTCCGGACAACACGAATGATATATACTTGTTTTATTTGCTCCTTAACGACCAAAACAGCTGACGCGGAACAAGATTCTTCAACCACAAAGTATTGCAACTTGGTCAACTTCCTAACAAATATAAGTACATATGTACTCGTATATCCCAATGTACCTATCGGGTGATTGATCGTGTGGTTGGAATTTCAATAGAATTTTTTTGACAGATCACTGCTTCGACATTTTCGTTCAGCATAGTTTGGCAAGTCAAGGACCTCAACCAACTTGGTGTGCGCAACTAGCGGCAGCTGGCGAAAGACCGTGCTGGCTGGAGAGGCATGTTGGTTGATGCCCAGGTCCACCCCGGACTGTAGCGCCACAAGAAGAAGGAGAAGAAGATAGTTTGGCAAGTCATCATGGAAAGACTTACCTTACACTAAAACAACGTCTCCAAATTGTTCAGCCTTATTACGCAAATCAGAATTCTGCGCAATATGTTTTTCATGCGATGCGAGGAACTTATAGTGCGTATAATTGACCTACTGAAACCACTGATTGCATCTTAGTAACATATTTTTGAAGAGGATACTCGACCGTTTAGACCATATACAGCACGTAGTGAAAAGACTTAATTTTGAGCCGAGATTGTACTCGAAGACCCTGACAAATCGATTCCTTGCCGTTCTCTGCAGATTGCTGTATTCGGCAACTTGGCGTAATCTACGGCAGGATCTCGGCTCAACTTATGCAAGAATTGAAGCCAGGTGACTTGAATTTCCGTCATATTCTCAGCGAATGGGCTCTGGGAAAAACTCAATGAAAATCCGGTGTCATAAAATTTTGTTTAGTGATGAAGCCAATTTCTTGCTCAATGGATACGTAAATAAACAAAATTACCGTATTTACTAATCGACCCAAAGAGCACCAACAGGTACCGTAGTATTCATTCAAAAACACGGTATGACGTGGTTCATTGACTGGTGGAATCATTAGTCTATATTTTTCAAAAATGAAACAAACCGATGCCGCTAACGGTAACGTTAACGGTATATTTGCTTCCGAATATTTAAGCACATGGTCTCAATGAGATCTGATTTCAACAAGACGGAGCTACATACGTGTCATAGAGTGCGTAAAATAATAGACTTATTGAGCAATCATTTTGATGAGCACTTAGTTTCACATTTTGCCACGATTTATTGGCCGCCTAGATTGTGCTATTTCACACCATTGGACTATTTTCTCTAGAGATACGTAGAAAAATCTTAGGTTTACATGAATAAGACGATTTTAAAGCCAACATGTGTTGTCCGCGAGATATCAACTGTCCTGCTCTACAAGTCGCCCAATATTGGGCTTTCCGAATGGCCCACCTCAGACGTAGTTATAGCCAACAATAACCTTCTTTAATCTTCGGAAACTAAATGCCATGAATTTTTCTTCAAAATAATCGTAAAAGTGTTGAGTTCACTTTAAAATTGATGTGTTCTTTTATACAATATAAATCAAACCTCACAATGAATTACCTTCTAAAAATGTTTCATCCGTTAAAAGAGAAGCCCTAAAAATATTCGACCATCCCACATGATATTGCCAAATTTTCGTCAATTAATTGCGAAATTTTCCAATTATTTCCTGCCCCAATAAAAGCGTGCAACACGCCGCAGCAATTCATCTTAATTACATGCAAATTAAAAAAAAAAAAAATCCGCACATGCTGCGTTCACAAGCGGTTAAGTAACTCAAGAAAATTAACTGATTTTCCGATATGAACCAGCGCACTGTATAGGGTTTCCACTGCGACTAGTCTACTTTCGGTTTCCGAGTCACTCGTTGCGCGAAAGATGTATTACAATTAGATTCCACTTGAGGTGGCATGTAGTGCAATTCGCTGCGGTTTCGTAATAAATTGCTTATGCCTTTGTCGAGGCAACGGTAAGCCTCCATCCGTTGCCTCGGAGGCATGTAATTCTCGCGCGTTAGTTCAATAAGTCATTCTTGACACGTAAGCAGTGACAAAAGCAGTTCACTCCTTTAAATTTGAAACTGAAAAAATAAAGTCAACCTCTGCTCCCTCCCTCTCTCTCTCTCTTTCTCACTTACTCTCTTTCACAGAGTTACATCAGTCAGTCGCTGGACGTGGCAAATTATCACCGCGCACTTATTGTGTCTAATTGAAATAACAGAAACACTCAAGCGGCTATTTTCCATGGACCTGCTTCCGTGGCGAGTTGAAAATGTTGGCAGAGCAATTCAAGGCAAATCATTACGAGCCACTGCTCGGTATTCAGTCGGGATAAGCTTGCGGTGAGTTGCTGTGTCGATATAGCCAAAGTGGTAGCACCACATACCGCATTGGTCTCGTGGAAATGATGAAGAAAAGGTAGCACAGCAGAAGGCATTTGTGCGTTGTTTCTGGGTTCAATGACTTTCACTTCGCTACATTATTCCCAATGATTGCAGGCGGTCGTGTGAAGTTGTTAGCGTACGTTTTATTCATTCTTCTCTTTCGTTTTTGGTAACAGCGGCGTTGTTTGGATGCCTCAAAGCATAACGACTTTAGTGTGCCTGCCTACTTAAGTAAACTGATCTTGTTTTGGTTGGGACATTGCATGCATAAGGTGTGCGAGTGGGATAAATATTTCTCGAATGGAGTCAGCTACGAAAACAAGGTCAACGCTTGAGTGTTTTGCAAGCGGTTTTATAAGGCTTATTTTGAGAATTGCCTTTTCGAGAGAAGACTTACACAAATAAATAAATAAACTGACTGACTGAAGCTAATGGGCTAAATTTACGACTCTGGTGGTCTTGTGACTGAAGGGAAGTGACTTTCTACTGTGAGTGGTAGAAGTTTAAATGGCAGTGTGAGCCATTAACGTCTAATTGCTTGGTAGCTCATTTATTTTCACTTAAAGTGGATGAGGCTTGCCTTTACATCCATCTGCACCTTTTTCTAAAGAATCAAAGAGTTATGGAATGTTCCAAGAGGGGTTTTTAAAGGACACCGTATTTGAAAAGATACGACTTCATATCGGCTTCTTGACTGGTGAGTCCGAACGCCATTGACTTTGTGCAAGAGATCATTCCTGCACACTAAATTGACTTTCCAGGCACTTCATTTGAGTCGGTATGAGGAATAATGTCAACTCCTTCCACGTCCAAGTGCTTTTAAATTTTTAGGATCGGTCACTTTGGAAAGTGCAAAGCTCCCATTGCTGATTTCTGTAGAATTGAATCTAAGTTTCAATATTTTTTTGATAATTTTAGACCTTTCAGCAGAGTCTTCCAAAAAATACATAGGTATGAGAGAGTGGTGTGGTCGCCGTGGCGTAGTGGTAAGTGCATCGACCGCGGCGCAGAAAAGTCTGGGTTCGATTCCCGGCGGGACACCTAGCATTTTTTCACGGCACCACCTCTTTCGAGTTGCTGACAACACTCAAAGAGTATTAATTGTCTATGGAAAGCTTCTCAGCTCGCCGTTCGGAATCGGCAAAAAACTGTAGGTCCCTTCTACTCGTGAAGAACAGTAGCATGCACAACACGAGTAGTTGTTGTAGAAGCTAGGCCCTGGCCCGTTGTGGGCTGTAGTGCCACTCAATTATTATTATTATGAGAGAGTGGTGCAGTGAGTTAGTTATTCCAAAATAGGGAAGCTAGAGCTCAATGATACTGCTAAACAAATTTAAGAAAGTCGTTTACAATTATGTCTTCAAGGGATAAGGCCGCGTGTGTGTATATCAGACCTGTGACCCATAAGGGTCTGAGCCCGACCAATAGCTGTCTTCCTTTCTTGACAGTCCATCTTGACACGCTGCTTCTAGATATCAAAACCAATCTTTCTAGCATCCGCAATCACTTGGTCTCTATACCGGAGGTTCGGCTTTCCTCTCCATCTGGAGCGATCAGACTCAAAAATCTTTCATTGTACTATTCGAAGACACTCTTAGCTGGACCGTTGTTGTCCATTCGCTCGATGTGGCCGAGCCACTGTAGTCAACGTATTTTTGCCTCTCGAACTACCTCCACACCTCTCTTTAATCGCCTTCCTCGCAGACAAGACCATATATTCGCGGCAGAATTTTTTTTCAAATGAACCAAGAAAGCGAGAAAGCCTGGATAGAATCTAAGGGTTTCACTGAAATTTTAATCAAATGTGGAGTTGCATCTTAATGGCGAAATCCCTGGTCCTGCATTGTGTTGACATCCTTGTGTGGTTGCAGATCAAAATAGAAACATATACAAGCGCCTTTGCGATAAATGCGATATAATAAACGAAATTACATTTTTCCGTAACAATAGCTATTGAAGTGTCTTACACTAATGTCACTGAGTCCATCTAGCTTTTATAGAGAATTGATAATCTTTGAGTTTAGTCATCAACTCGATAGAGGAGGTGCCGTATAAAAATGGACCTTTCTGCGTGTAGGTCGACGCACTTACACACTACGCCAAGGCAACCTGGCAGACATACCAGGTGAATATTAAAAGTACTTGACCGTTTCATAAGGAGATGGGTGTTTGAATGGAAGGAAGGGTCAAGGATTGTGTTCTGGTTGTTAGAACATATGACAACATATGTCTGTCTAAATGAGACGAAGCAATCATTCTCAGTCATAATGAATTCAATGCCTTGTAAGTGCTTCTCTCGAATGGCGAACTATCGATGGTCCTAGTTAGAGCAACAGCTACATTACATCGCTCACTCTGGGCACGCTGCCTTCAGTCATTGAGACTAATCTATCTGACCTCCGAAATTGCTTGGTCTTTACACCGTATATTTGCTTTTCGTCTTCTCCTCGAACCAGAAGGCTTGGACTAAAGGACTCAGCTGAAGCGTTGGTGTTCACACTCTATTCCCGGAAACACTGCTGTTGCGCCATTTGCCTTCGGGACTGCATCAACATCGTGACACAGCTCGTAGAGTTTGAGGTTGTGAGTGCTCCTTCTTCACACTTCTCGCAGGCGGGACCTTACAACCGACGCCGAATTTTTCTTTCGAAGGCACCTTGCTTCACCTTTGCAGTTTTTCTTATAGTTCAGCTCGCGACTCTCACGACTGGCAAAATAAGAATTTTGTATTGCATGGTCTTGGTCCTTCGAGATCAGTTGGTTCGACTAACCGAATTTGCACAGACTGCCAAAGACGTCGACTTTCAACTAAGATATCGTTTCTGGAGTTTATGCTTTTGCCTGATGTAGACACCCCTTCTTCTTCTTCTTCTTATGGCGCTACAGTCCGGGGTGGACCTGGGCCTGAACCAACATGCCTCTCCAGCCAGCACGATCTTTCGCCAGCTGCCGCCAGTTGCGCACTCCAAGTTGGTTGAGGTCCTTCTCCACTTGTGTGCGCCACCTTATCCTGGGCCGTCCTCTGTTGCGTTGTCCCAATGGCTCAGATTCGACACGTGGACGACACGACAGTGCATCTCCTTGTTGAATCTGGCGCAGGCTTCGAATGGTTCAGAGATTTTTTGAATATCGTTCGCCGCATATTTGTTGGTCTAGTGCGACACAGCCTGTACATCGATAAACAAGCTGTAAGTATCGATTTAAAACTTGTACTGTACACATCTTTATAAGATTTGGTCTTGAGTTCATTTGCAGTGCCAGAAATTGCACTGGTAGGTGATATTTCTATAGCTGTTATCAAATAACCTTTTTCGTGGACACAGTCGCCGAGCATGCCTTCGTTCTCCCGATTTTTTTCTTCAGATGATTTGGTGTAAGCGCTCTAAAAGCAAATCTCCACAGTTGTCAAAGCCTGTGACTTTGTCGCTTTTTATGATTGCGTCGACTTTTTCAAAATTTAGCAAGGAAATTACTTTTTCGGCTGGAGTATTTTATCCTTGAAGAAAAAAAATAGACTAGGTGTTCCTGGCCAAACATATAAGTTTAAATTGATACTGCTTAACCGTCCAGAGTCGTCAGAAGTAAATGAAATAAAATTAAGTTATGAGTCTTTCGAAGTTTAACGTCAATTAAAATTGTAAGCTTCACTATGATGGGTTCAACTTTTATGTCTTTGTCTCCGGGTTTACTTTGTTTTTTACTTTCATGAGAATTATTTCGAGAATATTACTCTCGAACGGGTGAAACTTGTTTATTTTACAATGACTTTCGTTTTATAATTGCACACGGTTACCGTCGGTAGATGTTATAAAATTACAAAACAAAAAATATTCTAAGCATAATCGCACGCCTAGCTGTATAGCTAGTTTTCCCTAGACCACTCATGAATTTGACGGGAAAATTACGAACTTTTGAATGGGAAATGGACGCGAATCATGAACTTAACGTGATTTTTTCTTCTGCTGAAAAAAGGCCACTCCCCCGCTTCAAGATCCCCGTCTGTGAATCACCAATGCGGGTAGAAGAAATGTTGTAAAAACGCTGACAAAAAATATCCACAGATATCATATGCTTGTCTTCCTTTTTAATGAACAAAGTCTTGTAAATAGAGGTTTGTTTCGACAGAATTTGAAAGACTCATCCCAGAGGCTTCAACACTATGATTCTCTCCGAGTGCGAATGTTCAAAAATTAAGTGCTTGCAGTGGAAATTTAACGAGGTTGTTTTTATGCATGCGAAAAGTGCATCGGCTAGTCCATATATGTATGCAATATTAGCAAACAACTCTTCTCTTTGTTATTCAATTTGAATTGGGCCTACTTTCAAACTAAAGCGTGATCGTCTTGAGACTTTTGTCATCAGCCTTGTTGTGGGTGTAATAAGGACGCATTTTCTTACGGACGAGTAGACAAATTGACTAGGTCTCCCCTCTGATAAGAAGGCTGCATTAACGTCTAAAGCCGTCTTGCACTGCACTAGCCAGCACGTATTAGTGCGTTACCTGGCTCGGCAAATGGACTTTGAAGACGAAATCTTGACGCTGTGTTAAATCTTGGAGAGGATCAAATATTCCGGTTGTCTCGCACCAGACAAAAATGATGCACCGTGCTTTTAAAACTCCCGAGTCACACGGAACCTGCTCCGGAGATGCATGTGATTTCTTCAAACTTATGCCGGAGAGGAGGTCAGGTCTAAACACGGAATGGCCTTTTACAAGTCAGTTAAACTGTCAGAAGATGATATCGCGCATTACAACAATTGAAGAAAAGAGGAAGTGAACTGGTTTTAAGGTTAAAAGGACAAACCAAAAATGTCTGCTGTCGACTAAGAACAATTCTGTTTCACACAAACCTGGACAAGAATATGACGATCGAAAGCGATAATTTTGAGGAGTTGAAGGAGTGTCTGTGGGCTGTAGTGCCACGCAATTTATTTTATTTATTCAATAGAGCCTTACTCGGCAAACGTAAGCTTCACAATCGACATTATACTATAGCTGAGATTCATCGCTAAATCGATCTTGCTAAAAGGTGCTACTTCGGTAGATCAAGCCAAAAGGCGAAAGATAAGCAAATCTGTGTTCTTTGTCAGATATAAGGTCTCTTCTACGAGGAAGATGAAGGAGGAGCAAAAATAACACCGAATTCTACTAGGTGCATTCACTCGACCACATCTAACGCATAAACACTAGTGCTCCAACTAAGAGGTCTAACGAATGCAAACCTTTTAGTTCGGTTAAAAGATGATTTGGTCTTTCACGGATGCCAGACAGCTGGGTCTTCATAACTGTAAGCACGATATACAAATCCTACAGTGATAAAAATTATCTTTTTCGACAACCCAACCCAATACCACAAATTAAGGATGCGACGAGAGTTTGTGACTTTCAAACTTCATTATGCTTGCATTGCCTTTGATCTTCCACTAAAACTTTAATTATTTGCAATCTTCCTTATATTTAAAATTTGTCTTCGAATCTGAGCCATTGGGACAACGCAACAGAAGACGGCCTAGGCTAAGTTGGCGTACAAGAGTGGAGAATGACCTCATCCAACTTGAAGTGCGCAAATGGCGGCAGCTGGCGAAAGATTTTGCTGGCTGGAGAGGCATGTTGGTTGATGTCCAGGTCCACCCCAGACTGTAGCGCCACAAGAAGAAGAAGAAGAATTTCTTCTTCGGCATATCCGACCAGCGTAGATCTAGGTTTTTAACCAACATGCGCCTTCACCTTAACCGGGTCTTACCAGCTGCCTTGAATCTCGCACCCCTTGTGGATTGAGGTCTTTCTCCACTTCCACCTCTGTTGTATTGTACTAACGACTCGGAGATTCAAAGACTCTTCGGACCTGAGCAGTGCAAACCGCCTGAACTGCTTCACCTATGCTCAAGCACATGCCGCCGTACTGACATATCGTTTCAAAGACATGAAAACAAATTTGGCACGGAACATATCTGTAGGCTGCGTATGCGCCCGAGTCTCCTAAATAAATACATGGACAAGGAGGATCATTTCCGCAAAACATTGTTGGATGAAGTTAAAATTCAATGCTTCCAACTTTCGCAATTTACTCTGGGCATCGGGTGTGACATGCAGAGCACAAAAATTTACCGACTTGGCATACACTTGGCATCCATTTATGTTCTCTTCAGAAGTGGCTCAAGTTGCAGGCTTACTCCAATGGAATATCATATCAATAGAAGAAGTTAGTGAACGAAGTCCCAACATACAAGTTAAGACCGCACACATTCGTTTGTTGAACAACATTCAAGAGCACCCTTGACCCCACTGCTAGTTTGACTGCACTGTGGACCCAACCTTCGGGAAAATGCTTGTTCCTATCATGAATGTCCCACTTGAAATCTTGTCAAGCATTCGAACAGACGAGCCCATCCAGTTACTTCAAGGTTAACCACTCTCACAGTTCATTGTTAATGAAACCGTTCAGCAGTCGGTGTGTTACAAATCCGCTTACCAATGCTTTTCTCATGCTGATGACGCTCATTTCATTTGCACATTTCAGGGGCATTCCCATTCTGACAGAAATTGTCACTTTTGAAAATGGTTTGCTTTCCCCAGTGCCCGTCCATTTGAAGCACACTTAAGATTGCATTGGCGCATTTGGGCAGACCGAATGCTCTTACGAGTCTTTTTGTGCTCCAATCTGGTTTTCAGATAACCTTGATGGCAGTGGACTAATCTTGCCGCTTATGTATGGCACCTCACCTTGTTTTTGCATATGCTTAGCATAAGAGTGGAAACTGGTTTGTGCAGATATTTTCGGTCATTGGATCGGTTTTCAGGTCGGCTAGAGATGATTCTCTTTTTCATACTGAATCATTCGTTTGGAAGCGCCTAGTTTGGTCGTTGATCTCAAGACAACGTTAACCATCCAGTGCGAATAGGTAATGTCGTAATTTCCTTGAATTTTGTCAACTGAGTTTATTAAGGGACATTTTTATTGTCTGAGCATTCTGGACAAGAATGTCGCAATACTAAACTTCTTTGCTTCGTTTATATTCTTCGTTCTAATTTTACGATGCACGAGTGTGTGGAAACAAATAAAAGAATTATACTCTATTAACAACTCGAACGAATCGCTGATTGGAGCTGGCTGAATACTTCTGGACCACGTTGGATAAATTTAACTGAAGGTTGTATTTTTTGGCCGCCGGCCAGTGGTTCCAAAGTGCAGTGTTTTAAACACCAGCCAAATAATACAACCTAGAGAGACAACGTTTTTGCTGACTTCTAATGATTCGTTTCCTTGTACCTTAGCTCAAAGTTGGGATCTTAAAAATCAAGAAAGAAAGAATTTTTGAGGAAATTTCTTCTTCTTCTTCGGATTTCGCTACAGTCCGGGGTGGACCTGGGCCTCAACCAACATTCCTCTCCAGCTAGCACGATCTCTTGCCAGCTGCTTCTAATTACGCCCTCCAAGTTTTTTGAAGTCCTTTTCAACTTGTGTGCGCCATCTCAGTCTGTGGTTCGGATTCAAAGACTCTTCGGGCCGGAGCAATGTTGTCTATCCGCTCTACATGGCCTAGCCACCTTAAGCGTTGTATCCGTAGACGCTTGACAGCCCATACAGTTCATGGTTGAATCTTCTCCTCCAGATGCCATCAACGCAAACAGGACCAAAAATCGCACGCCGATTTTTCTCTCGAAGAGACCAAGGGCTTGAGGAAATTTGGTGCTACATATTTTCTACAAACAGTTCTTTTGAGACCTAAAACTACACTAAGCCTAAAGAAAGCTTATCTGGCTTTGAATCTACATCAACATTATTATAGTTTCAGTAACCAATTTTGTGATCGCGTAGTGAGTAAGTGCCTCGACTCAGACGCCAGAAATCCCAGGTTCGATTCCTGGACAAAACACATCGCATTGTTCACGGCACCACCTATTTGGAGTACTAATTGCCTATGAAAAGCTTCTAAAATCAGCGTTCGGAGTCGGTGTAAGAATGTAGGTCCCCCCTACTCGTGAGAGAACAGTAGGACTTACAAAACGAAAAGTTACTGAAGAAGGTGGGTCCTGATTCCTTGTGTGTGTCATTTAATTAAATTAACCTGTTGCGAGAGATTTTCCAATGTATGCTCCAGTGCAGAAAAAATGTCCAAGAGACTCCAACAAGACACTAAGCCATCTGAGGGTTAAACTTTCTTTCACTGCTGCTGCAAAACAAAAATTCACTTTTCTCGCACTTTGGGACATCAAGACGCCGAGTCCTATGTTTTTCTGCATTTTAAACGATTCCCTTTGTACATCATGCGTTGCACAAAAGAAAAAATAAGAAAAACAGGCTTTCGTATTATTTTAAATTAGAAGCCTTTAGGCAAGTTATGACGGTCAGGCAATGTTTTAAAAAAATGTGTACACGAACTCCGATTTGAGTGCAAGGGAATTGGCTACGTACCCACACTAGCTTCAAGAGTTATCGCAATAAGGGAATTAGAACGCACTGAAATAATGTAGTGATCATATTTCTGGAAGTTCTAGGAGGAAAGCGAATGGAGAAAAAAACACAACCTTGATCTCTGCGTGCAGTACCAAGATGTAGTTTTGTTGTTGTTTTACTCTATCAAGCGAATGGGAAACAACGCTCCAGCTAAACCGATCTTCGAATCCCAGCCTCTCGGTTCAAGAAGGAGAGGAAGACCGATCCTACAGTATAGAGACCAAGTGGTCGCGGACGCGGATGGTTTGACTGTATCTAGCGAATGGACAACAACACTCCAGCTTAACGGGTCTTCGAATCCCAGCCTCTCGGTTCAAGAAGGAGAGGAAGACCGATCCTACAGTATAGAGACCAAGTGGTCGCGGACGCCAGAGAGGTCTTGACAACTGGAAGAACTGGCGTGCCAGGGACTGTCAGGAACAGATAACTAATTAAGTAAGTATTTCAATATCAAACAGTTCCCTATTATATTTTTGTAAGACAACAAAACTCTTGTTTTGCTGTTGTCAGAAAACAAAACGCTATTGGGACGAACACAATAGTCGTACAATAGTCGGTCCGAGAAATAAATTTTTTTTAACAGTAAGATCCATAAAGTAATTTTTTGGTGATGTCAAATTATGCATGTCCAGTTAATAACCCACAATAGGTTTACAAAGAAAGTGTCAAAAGAAAGTGATTTCCGACTTGTGGTTATACCTATAATTACTCAAACATTTGAAAACTTAGATTCAGGAATGTTTTTCATAAAAACAATCAAAATATAATTCAGTTTAAATTTCAGTATTTGTTGTGCAAATTTAAAATTTTTCTTGAAACAGTGAACAAAACAAAGAAAAACTGGGACACGAACTACCATTCTTCTTAATTCGGAACATCTGAGCCATTTTTCATTATATTGCAAAGAAACACATTTTAAGTCTAAATACCTTTTTTTACAAATTATACTAAGATCGGTCTACATGTTCAATGCACACTGTGACCGTCGCCGTAGCGTAGTGGATAAATGTATTGACATACACGCAGGAGGTTTTAGGGTTGACTTCTGGACTAAACGTCCATCGCGTAATTTCTTACGGCAGCACCTCTTTAAACTTGGCAAATCAATTGTTACTGAAGAACTTGAGCCCTGTCCACTTTTGGTCTCTGGTTAGGAATTCTAAAAATAAATCGATATTTTAAAACATCCGTGTATCGATGTTCAAATATCGACGATACATCGCTCTTTGCTAATAATTATAATAATAATTGGTTAGCACAGTCCACAAGGGATCAGGGCATAGCATCTGCAACAACTACTCCTGTTGTGCTACTGTTCTCTCACGAGTAAAAGGAACCAAGAGTTTTTTGCCAATTCCAAACGGCCAGCTTTGAGAAGCTTTTCATAGACAATTAGTACTCTTTGAGTGTTGTTAGAAATTCGAAGAAGGCGATGTCGTGAAAAATTCGAGTTGTTCAGTCCGGGTATCGAACCTGAACTTTCAACGTGTGAGTCGACGCAATTACTCACTATACCACGGCGACCACATTTGACAGATAAAATTGTTATCAATTTTGTTCCACTCTTCCAACAGAGCCCTTTCCAAATCCTTTTTATTTGAAAAGTCGTAATTTTTCAGCTGCTGTTCTAAATGGGACCATACATGTTCAATAACATTTAGGTCCGGTGATTGGGGTAGAGTATCTAATACATGTGGGCAGTTATAAAGAAGCCATAAGCGTACATAAAGAGCCTTATGTTTTGGGTCGTTATCCTGATAAAAATGGTAAATTTTGTTTCAGTACATCCAAATACTTATATTGATCCATTATTCCATCAATAATTTGGAGATTTCAGGGGTCTGCGGCAGACATGCACCCCCAAACCATCACAGAGCCACCCCCATGCTTGACCGTGGGTCTCAAATTTTTTTCTTCTAGCTCTGTGTTGGCTTTTCTCCACACATATGTCTGTCCATCCGACCTAAATATATTAAATTTACTTTCGTCTGTGAAATATTCTTATTCAGATGCAGTTGAGCAAATGACCTCCGTTAAGCCCTATTTCTTTTATTTATAAAAGGTTTTTTCCGGCAACACGACCATTATAATTACGCTTGCGCAACACAATGCGAATTGTTTTATGGTTTACTTTTTTACCCAAGTATTTTTCAACCTCAATAGCTAGTTTAGGGGCACTAAACGCTGGTTTCTTTTAAATTTGCCGAAGAATACATCGTTCAACTATCCGAAAATATTTTTTTAGCACTAGTTTTTTTGCGTTTTTGAACATTTGAAGCATTTTATAATGTCATGAACCGTTGAATGACTCCGATCAACAATTTGCGCAATATTGCGAACAGTTTTTCCATCTTGAAAATGCTTTACTATGAGTTGTCTTATTTCAGGAGATTTTTGACCTCTTTGCCTGCCCATTGTTCTTGTTACGACTAACTTGCACAAATGATGTATTGAAAATAACTTAAATTCGATCTAACAAGGCTACAGTAGTAATGTGATATAATTTCTGTAAGCAATTTAATGCTACAAGGAAAAATATTAAGGGGAATCCCTTACCGGTGTCCGAGTTTTACTTTGAGTTGCAATTTGGGAACGTGTCATGATTATATTTTTTTAATTTATTTGTACGCTCAAATTGTTGTTTGTTTTTTGTTAATTATTAAAAAAAAACTACTGTGCTTATTACTAAAATAAAATCAAACGTCTCTCACATTCCAAACTTATTTTATGCTCAATACTACGTATTTACAGCGGGGTGTCCGAGTTTCACTTTGATCCACTGTACATACAAAATCTCCAAAACTTATTTTTGCTAAAGCTATTAGAACAATGGGATGTTGATGATGAATTTTTATAAGTAGAAAAAAGGAACTGTTGTTTTAAGTCTTAATTCACACATATCAACAGAGCACATACAGTTTTGCAAGAAATATAAAGCTACATCTTTAGTTTTAAGATACTTTGTATGTATTGATACATCAAGATATAAAGATACACATTTTTTTTTCTTTTTCTTTTAGCATTTTTTCGGTTCAATATTTGCGTCAACCTATCATTTGTTTTCAGTCTAGCACTACCTGATGACTAAGGGAGGGAAGTAGGTAAAAGTGAATGTTTTGGGCACTGCTAAGACCAAAACCGGATGATTTAAATTCGCTTTAGGTAGCGACCATATCTGTCGTCGTCCCCTGATCACATATACATATATATAGTTATATATATATATATATATACATATATATAGTTTAGACGAATATTTTCCTTGCCTGAGGATTAACGTTCATTAGTATGACCTTTGTAGTGGTGCCAGCCTTGCAGTGGTGCCAGCCTTGCTATTCAATAATAATAATTAATGCAGTTGTACTCAAACACTGCTGTGTGTATGTTTATTTCCATCATCGTAAAAGATATACTGGGAGTCTGACTCACACTCACTGAACGGTTTTCAGCGATAAGTAAGTACATACTACAATTTTCACATCATTTAGGTGGCAGAAAACTGCGGCAATTCAAGGAACTGTCAAGCCAATAGACTCGCTACGCAATCCTGCAAGAGTTCTACTTTTCATTTGGGCATACGGCCCAACTATGCATCTTCTCTCAGCGTATCTATATAGCTGATCCGAATGCGCAACCTGTTCTATCACCAAGCTATGCGCCCTCTATTTTTAATGAAATTAACGATTTAATCATTTACTGACATTAAATTGGAACACACGCAAACAAATGAGATGAGGCCTTTCCCACAACGACTTCTGTCCTAGTTGCAGAGATGACAAGAAAGAAGGAAGTGAATGTCAGCTACTGTGTCCAGGCGAAGCCTTCAATAGAGGAAAAAATATACTTCCTCGATGACCTTAGTGAACTGACCGTAACAAGCATCAGCACCCGTGCGTATTTTGTTAAAGCATATTACTGGAAATGGTGGTGCGTGGCATCAAAATAAGCAAAACTTGCCCAACCTGACACTTCTACTTGCTACTGATTTTCTTGAAGGTTTGAATTAAATTTTTTCGTTTGTGGATAGACACAAATGTGTTTATTTTTCAATTACCAAATTAGAAAATTTATGTGCATCCATATTCGTTTGAGATGAGCTTCCTTTTGTAAAAAGTGAATTTTTCGCTTCCTGTTCAACAACGCACTTCCATCTCTCAGGCACTGGTGGTTTTTGTCAGCAAAAAACTGAAGCAGGTACGATTTGACATCATCATCATTACTCAAATTTTTACAATTCAAGAAGTTTGGAAAGATCGAAATAACCAGACCAGATGGTGCAAGGTCAGGACTATATGGTGGATGTGGCAAAACATCCCAACCAAGCTCCAATAATTTTTGCCGGGTGACCAAAGATGTGATGTCATAATGAAATAAAACACCTTCTCGATTTGTCAATTCGGGCCGCTTTTCTTCAACTATATTATTTACTTTTGTTAGTTGTTCAATGTAGACATCTGAATTGATTGTTTGGCTGGGTGGAAGAAGTTCAAAGCTAACAGTTTTTTTTATCATTTGGTGTTGTTTGAGCTGGTTCACCTGGCTTGCTCCACGATCCTTTCCGATTGACATTATTGTAAACAACCCATTTTTTATCACCAGTTATCAGTCGTTTTAAAATTATATCAATCGCATTACGTTTCTTTAACAAATCGCGGGTGTTAATGCGTTGTGTTAAATGGTTTCCTTTCAGTTCATGAGGAACCCATTTATGGAGTTTTCGTGCATAGCTAAGTTTTTTTTAAGCGACTTTCAATGCATGTACATATGTGATACATGAAGCTTCTCTGCACTCTCACGTGTTGTACTATGAAGATCCGAATCGATTATTGCTTTGATTTGGTTGTCATCAACTTCAACTGGACGACCTGAAGGTTTCTCATCTTTGAGTGAAAAATAATAATAAAAATTGGGTGGCACTACAGTACACGAGGGACCAGGGCCTAGCTTCTGCAACAACTACTCGTGTTGTGCGTGCTACTGTTACCTCACCGTCCAGGAATCGAACCTAGACTTTCTGCGTGTCGGTCGACGCACTTACCACAATGCCACGGCGACCACTTTGAGTGAAAAATCACCAGAACGAAATTTGTCAAACTAATTTCGACACTGCCGTTCCTTTAAGGCTTCGTCACCGCACATAATTTTTTATGAGCTTGTGTTGTGTTTTTTCCTTTCCGGATATAAAATAGCAAAATATGACGAAAATGTTCGTTTTGATTTTCAATTCTTCAACTGACGCCAAACAAAAACTACACAACCGATGAAACAAGTTTTTTCACTGAATGACAGTTGGTGTATCAACTATCAATTAACAAATTGTCTTTGGCAAAGCTAAAAATTCAACCAAAGCCATGTATTAGTGAAATCCTCATTTAATTATTTGCCGACCCAGTACTTTAAGGGGACTAAAATTAATTTTGAAGTCAGGTCAAAAGTTCCGCCCATATAAGTTTCATTAACGGAGATAAGTAAAATGACAAACTCCATCATCAAATTGGATGCGTTTGTAAAAAATGTTATTGCCAAAACTGATGACGACGCAGAAGTTGAAATCTTTTGATGGAGTACAGTGCTCTAGCTTTTAACCTAGAAAGTACAATGCTTATGACACCGTCGTTGAGAGGAATGAAAGTGATGTGAGTCAGTTGGTAGGATCGTGAAACTTGACGCATTGTGAAACTGGTTAAAATTGTTGTAGCATCTGAATTTTTTTTGATTTTTGGTAAATCTACCTGTTCTAGAAAAATAGTTTGCTTCGACTTCGTTTAAAGGTAAGTTCAGCTGTATGTATGGCTTAAACATTGTTTGGACGTTAGAACGGTGTATTTTGACACCACTTTTTGAAGTTGACTCATCCTGTCTTAATATTGCTATAACATGGTGGTTCAGCTTGAGTTTTTTTCGTAATCATATGTTATTTCGACATGACAACTGCTTCCCGCTTGCCTTCAAATTTTGACAGACGAACCTCCCCAGAAAAAAATCAGTCATTATACGTCTGAGGAACGTTGTGCTGTGTAGGATAAAAAGTGTATCTTTTGAAAAGAAATTTTACCAGAAATGTAGCACCCATCAGTAGCTGTGGGTGGCTGTATGCAGGTTTGCGAAAAAGTTCGGTAGACTGGTATACTAATGGAAAGCGCTCATGGTCCCCGTAGTCGTAAATGAAGGATAAATGAGACGGGATGTTTCTGCCGTGCCCGAGAGTTTGAGGCTGAATTCACGAACATCAATTCATCATTTCAAAAACTAGCCTGAATTCTGGATACAGATTTCGAATTATTCGTTTACAAGGTTCAATGAACTCAGCAATTGAAGACGCGTCGTTTTTTGGTCAAGGAGAAGTTTGGATTAGAAAGCAATTTTAGGCAGGCAGCATTTTCATCTTGGAGGCAACATTGACTATTAAAATTGCCTTATCGCTCTGAAAGTCCGCGCATGTTTGTTGAGTAGCCAATTCAACCACAGAGAGCGACAATTTGGTGAGGATTGTGAAGTGGATATTTTTTTTTTTTTTGAAAATGAGGATGGGAACAACGGTTTGATCAACTGTGTTCACTGTAGAGACATATAAGCCGACTTTTTGCTTCACTTGAATATGACTTTGCTTTCCTTGAAATGGACTTAGAAGACCTCTAGTTCCTCTGGCATGAAGCGCCATGCCACATATTTCATGCCACAATCAATTTCTTAATTCGCAAATCGTGTTGTGAGCAGTCTTGACGATCTCAGTTGGACGCCTCGGAGCTGCAATTTGATGCCTTCGGTCCTTTTTTGTGGGGAACCGTAAGGAACTAAGCACTTAAGCCATTCCGCGAGCCAGAAATCATAAAAAAGATTTTAAGGGTTGGGTGTAAAAGAATGGCCCATTGCAAAGCCAACAGAGGCAGTCACTTGAACGACGCTTTATCTCCTAACTATTAAATGTTTATGTCCTAAAAATTTGAACTATTATAAATTAAAAATAATTAATTTTGTTCAAAAGGAACTTATTTTTCTTTCACCCCGTATATTTACATCACCTCATGATAATGTAGGAGCTGTAAGAGTCAAGGCAAAAGCAATAACAAGAATTCCCGCTTTTCAATTCATGTTTACTTTCATTTCTCTACTCGATTGCTTACAAAAATGCGAAATTCGCAATCACCGTCTATGATTCACACGTTCACGTATCTTTAACCGCTCGGCATTGCTGAACTGTTTTCAGTTAGAAGTGCCACTCAGTTCGTGACTTTAACATTAAGAAATAAGAAATACCATCAGTTGAGCAAAAATAAAAAAATTCTATCACATGCGCACGTTCACTTAGCACCTGTGATGTGCAAATGTGTGCCTAGCAGAATATTTTCGATTCTCCGACAACCTGACAACCATACAACACAACGGGGATAACAGAATACAAGATGCGAAAGAGAGAATTTATACTCGTACACACATCGATCGTAAGAAGAACAAAAAACAAATGCACAAACCTTTGAGTTGATAAACCGGACTTCCAACAGGCGTGTTCTCCGACAGACTGAACCGCGCCATGTCCCCGGAACCGGGCACAAAGTAAGGCGGTTTATTCACCAGCTGACATTTTGCGATCCCAATCAAGAGCATCATTTGAAGAAGTGCAGCTATCCCAAAAAAGTGGCCAAACCACTGCCGATGCGGATCTCGTAGCGACCGCATAGTGGGTTACTTTTCTCCAAACTCAAACAGTAATTGGCACACACACCGGTGTTGCCAAAGTGACCACTCGCGGGACCAGTCTTCGTGTATATTTTATTGATTTCGATTTATCGTCGATTTGAGCAGCAATCCCCGAGAGCTATGTATACAACCATCAACCTTGAATGTGGTGAATGCTGAAGTGGCCGATTATGCCGCAAGTACACTAATCACGATCACTCACGCTTCACTGACACACACGATGATTTTTTTCTCTCTCGCTTTGAATAAATTCAACAATTTTCGTGATACTTTCCAACACTTCACATTTTGATTTCGAAACCCAAAGAGCAATAATTTGATTTTTTAAACGCAACTGAAGATCGATCGCACAGGAATTACTTTCAAAAGACGGATGAATTCATTTTTTTTTTCAAATTTTTGTGAGTGAGGACAAAGCAAAACTGAATCGAAGAAAAAAAAACTCCAGCACATCAACTGACCGAACCTCACTCCCAGACAGATGAATCTCAACTTAAACCACAAGACGGCGACAAACAATACCTGGCTTAAGAGTCACCCGAAAAGTAGAAATACTGGTTTTTCCGCACAGAAGAGACACATCTGAAAGATGAAGTCGAATCTTTCGTCTCTTCTCAGTGTGGTATAAGGCGAGACACGTTTCACACATTCATCCGTGTATCTGTACCGTCGGATGTGAGCGGCAGAGTCAGTTTACCTTACCGCTGCTAATATAGCCGTCTCAATTAGAATGTGAATGAATGTGTGGCAAATATACCTGAATGTGTTTCTCTCATGGTGTGGGTAAGTGAATTTGGTTTGTTTAGAAACAAAGTAGAAAGGAGGGACAAAAATATGCATAAAGCCGGCCGGTACATATGGAAGAATAATTTTGTTACTGTGAACGAATCTTAAAGTGACCATTTGTTGTGTGCAGTTAGGCGCAAGCTATACCGATTGGTATAAACCAAGGCAGTGCTATATTCCGAAAATCCAAAATTTTAACAAACAACCTTAGTCGAGAAGAACTTGTGAATCGGTTGTGTAGCTGAGGGTGGTTTCTCATATTTCCGACGCTGTCTGTCGGACTCATTTTTCCGATTGTCTTCGCGAAATACGGTTGGCGCTCGTCATAAAAACCCTGTCCGCTCGCTACCGACCGTATGATGAGAAGTGCAGGTAAAAATATAACAACTAACCAAATAATAGTTGAATGCCATTACAGAGACTAGGGTCTAGCTTCTAGCTTTTTTCACTAACCTACATTTTTTTGACGTCTCCGAACAGCAATATTTGAGAAGTTTTTGATAGACAGCCACCATCTCGAAAGAGATGGTGCCTTGAAAACTGAGAGTCGTTTAGTCCGCGAATCGAACCGGGGATAACATACGATTCCGTAATGCCTGCATTACTCACACACAGGCGTGCGTGTACAAAACTATCGCACAAAGAGAGACAGCGAGGGAAAAGCGTGTGTGGTCATCGTGCCTAGGGTGAGCAGTGATTCGACGTACATGACCCACCGATGGTCCTCCGGTTCGATTCCTGGACTGAACACATAACATTTTTTCAGGCCGCCATCTCTTTCGAGGAGCAAACAGCACTCATAGTGTACTTATTTTCATTGAATCAAATCTAGCCGGGAGTGAACTGCAGGTCTCCTTTATTTGTCAGAGAAAAATAACAAGCACAACTCGGGTTGCCAAAGAGGCCTGACCATAGAGTGCTTTTATTTTCTTTACCTCTATGCTCTACACCTTCAATATGATCCTAGCACCGTCTAAGTGTCCAAAACGAGATGATAATTCAAAGCATAGATGTTACATTTATTGTAAAGGATGGTCCAAATAAAAAGTACTATGAGCAGGATGTTCGTACCCTCATAAAAGGGGTTCAGCCAAAACGTACAAATAAATAAATAAACAAATATTTTTAACAGAGACTTCATTATCAATGAAGTACGTCCCGACAACGCCGTCAGTCTATCAATCGCACCAAACCTTCGGTGGATCGTTGGCTTTTCGACAGTAACACGCGGATTCTTGTTTGCCAAAATGCGAAAATTCTGTTGTAACAACTCTACTGAGGTCGAGATACGCACGAAATGTATTTTGAATTGAGAACAATGAAAACAAAATGAAGTATATGCTGATATCAACGTCTCCGACAGAGCGTACAACTAGGCAGAAGAAACCTTGTGGTAGTTGGCTACCTCGGCTTCGTGGTAAATAGGGACAGCAACATCTGTATCGGAATCAAGCGCTTAATCACTCTTGCCAATCGCTGCTTCTTTTGCTCAAGTGGCAATTGAGCAATAGAGCCCTCTCTCGAAGGACTAAACTGGCTTCGTAAGCAACAACTTGATTATCCCAGCCCTCCTTTACGGTGGGAAAACGGACCTTACTAAAGGCGGATAAGGAAGCCCTTAGTGTTTTCGTGGGAAAAGTTATCCGTGCCATTTTTGGTCCTTTAAGCGTTGATGGAGGCTGGAGGAGTGGAATTCGCCTGGTCAATCGGAAGAAATTCTTAAAATGGCTAGGCCTAGGTAGAGCGTATGGACACAACTGCTCCCGATTCTTCGAATCCTAGCCATTGATACAACGCAACAGATGACGGCCTTGGTTGGGATGGTGCACACAAGTGAAGAAGGACCTCAATATACTTGGAGTACGACACTGGGAGCAGCTAGCGAAAGATCGTGCTGGCTGGAGAGGCATGTTGGCTTAGGCCCAGGTCCACTCCGGACTGTAGCGTTGGTAAAAGAAGAAGGAGCATTGCTGAAAAGTATTGCTGAAAAGATTTCCTGGCTTTCTTCATCCACTGGGCTACTACCCTTTAAACAAAACAATAAACTATTTTCCTGAAATCAATTGCCTGCGTTCGTCCTATAAGATACATAAGTACATATATACTCGTACATACGTTTTCACTACATTTTTCATTGCAATATGTGGTTTTAAATGAATTTAAAATTAAATTTATGTACATACAAAAATGCATCGCAAGGCCAAATTTGAACAAAATCTCGTCATACATATGGAAGTTCAGCCATGTATGTATAAAGTATGTCAGACATCATAAAAGAACACATCGCAACTAAAAAGGTTTTTTAAAAAGTATGCAAAAAGAGAAAAGTCTGATAATTTCAGAAATTGCACGGAAAGACACACATACATATTCACACATATTTGGGCTTTGAACTTAATTTAGTTAAAGTGAAGCATACTCTTAGGAGGTTTTATACGAAAGCCTAGACGTATGTAAGCCCAATGAACATTGACATTCAATATTTTCGATATTGAAACAAATTTTCTATTTTTTTGTTTAAAATTTAGGTGTTATTGCCTGTAAGTCTGTCTCTCAGGCATTTCACCTTATAAAGCGATTTGGTCGAAATTTTTAAATTAGAAGCATTACAACAAGCAATGTATGCACTTTGTATGTATGTCATTGTACATCATATGATATATTTATCTATTGACAAATCATTCGAAATGAGAACCCCAACAGGCATTAAGCTCTTTCGTCAGACATAAATTCCTACAGTTGTGCACTTAAAAATCTGAAATCAGCTTTAAGAAAATTAACGCATTAGGAAATTTCAATAAAACAAGATGAACGCTTATTCGACCTGGTTCATGAAATATTCACCATAGCCCAATTGAATTTTAATTAATTATTTTAAAGGCTAAAATGGATAAATAAAGTCTAAGACCACGGAAGGCTTGACATAATGAGTACATAATGGAAGTCTTATCGACTTTTTAACAGCAGAAATTGACACAACTTAATTACAAAATAATTTCAAACATTTTGCACGGACCAATTTGGAATATGTGGTGGTCGCCGTGGCGCAGTGGTAAGTGCATCGACTGCGGCGCAGAAAGTCTGGGTTCGATTCCCGGATGGGACACCTAGCATTTTTCACGACACCACCTCTTTCGAGTTGCTGACAACACTCAAAGAGTATTAATTGTCTAAGGAAAGCTTCTCAAGTCTCGCCGTTCGGAATCGGCAAAAAACTGTAGGTCCCTTCTACTCGTGAAGAACAATAGCATGCACAACACGAGTAGTTGTTGTAGAAGCTAGTCCCTGTCCGTTATGGGCTGTAGTGCCACTCAATTATTATTATTATTAATTTGGAATATAGAAATGGAACCAAATGTACTTTCGAACTCTGCAGGAATGAAATATTTTTGAGGAGCATTGAAATCAGGGCAAAGTCTCCTACTATTGCGATAGAGTCAAATATTTAAAAATCAGAACATCGTAGGTTTGAGAAATTCTTTTTACAAAACAATCAAAATTGAGCGACCATCAGCCACAGCCATCAAAGGATAAGGGCCTAGCTTCTTCAGCAATTACTCGTGTTGTGCATGCTATTTCTCCCACGAGTCGAAGGGACCTACAGTTTCTTTCCGACTCCTAACGGCGAGATTCGAGGAGTTTTTCATTGACAATTAGTACTGTTTGAATGCTGTCATTAGTTCAATAGGGACGAAGCCATAAAAAGAATGCGAAATGAACATTTAGTCAGGGATAAGGGTTAGGATCTGGGATCTTCGGAGTGTGAATTGACACACACAAACCTCACAACGGAAACCACTTCAAAACCATCAACGATGCCTTTTTAGTTCTCACAACATCAAGCCTTGTACATGTCTCATATATTTTCTTATGAAAAATCTAGCAGAATAAAAAGAACTTTCATTTCAAAGCATCGTTAATTTTCAAATTATTGAAAATGAAATAAAAAAAACAAAGGACCCTGCTTCCAAAATGGACAACAAATCAGCACGACTCCTAAAGAAGCAAGTGTGTGGTGTAATCGGATGTATAGGTGGGGAATATCTCTCGTTAAAAATGTCCCCAAATAAGCCCATTAGTTTTCGATTTCCAAATTTGATGAGCAAAAGGGCAACTGTGGTATTTCCTTCTATACAGTCAAGCCACAGACATTGAGCGAACAAAGCAAAAGATGGTCAGAAAACCCACTTAACTTATACCTAAAACAATTTGGCTGCAACTCGATTCTTAATTCTCTCTCGGTCCCTTGTCGGCTTACACAAAGCACATTTACGGATCATAATAGTTTCTATGAAAGTCCACTATGCTATTGCTCGGCATCACACACAATGACTTCTGCAAGAGCTGCAAGGACGGAAAAGAGATTGAAATTACTTCTCACCTCCTTTGCAATTCCTAACTGCTCTTGCAGGACGAAGAAAGAAACACATTAACATGGGATATACGAGTATGAACAGCTACAAAAAGCGTTCAATATATTCTCGGTATCCATATGAAGAAAAATGCGAATTCAATTTAAGTTGTAACATCAATGCATTTGTTACATCTTGAGATGAGCTTGTTTAAATCCTCAAAAAAATAAATTGTCTCTTTCTCTGCAAAATACCCATTTATTGTGACTTGAGTTGATGGTTTCACCTTTTTTTTGTACTCAATCGGCAAGATTGAGTCCCAAAAAACTGTGGTTATGAGCTTCCAAGCAGACAGAGTCACTTTGAACTACTTCGGGGGGTCTGTTCCTTTTTTATGCCACTGCATGGACTCTTGGTTGCATGTTTCGTCCCCAGTAACAATTCGATCCATAACACCATCCGCGTTCTTCAAAAGCTCTCTACACCATGCGATTCTCACTTTTTTCTGATTCGCTGTGAGCATTCCTGGCACCCACAATGCACTGACCTTTGAAAGGTTAAGATGGTCATGAAGAATGGTGTGAATGGTACCAATTGAAAGCTTGATGATCTCTGCCGTTATTTTCACCTTTATTCGGGCATCCTCAAGAACAAGTTTTTCGACTTCTTTGATGCTTTCTCATTTTGTTCCTCCTTACTTCAACTCGTGAAGCAACGTCTGGATAATTTTTCATTTATCTAAACAAAGATTCCATTTGTTGTCCTTTTAAAGCTGAGGGCAGTCTGAAAAGTTTTCGACCACAACGTTATGATATTCGTACTTATTAATAGAGTTTAGAGAATTCCAATTGGTATTAAGTTGATAGCCCTTTGAGTGACTGCAAGTGAGTTTTTTTAGGGCATATGGAAAAAAAAGTGTTTTTTGTTTTTGAAAGGAAATACATCTACGCAGGTCAAACATGATCTGGAATCTGTGGAGTTAGACTCTCCACCATCATGTACCACTGAGAAACTCTGGCTAACAGAATAAATGTGGCTGTAAAAGCTTGGGAAATGATGAAGGTTCGGACAGAACTGCGACTACGACAATATTGCTAAAGTTCATCAAATGGTGTAAGAAGACCACCGAGTTAAAGTAAAAAGGCTAGCAGAGATTATAAAAATGTCCAAAGAACGTATTTGTAGCATATTAAATTAAGATTTAAGTATGAGAACGCTGTCCGAGCATTGGGCGACGCCTTTACTCACGTTAGATCAAAAACGTGTCCAGTGACCATTTCCAACGCTCTGTTGGGGCAGTTGAGGCACAATAATCCAATTGATGCCAATTAATTAACAAATATACGGTGAAACCAGTAGACTCCAAGGGGTGAATCGGCTCTGAAGTCACCTGTTATTTTGGATAGTAAAGGGATTATTTCAATCGATAAATGGAAACGAACAAAAACCATTGAAGGCAGAAATTGCCGGAAAACGGCTGCATTTCCAAAAAAAGAAAAGCCTGTTTAGCGAAGACTACGAACCGTTTCACAATTTAAGCGGTTCGCATGGCGAAAATCCACGAATTTCTTACTCAACAGATCTAGCCCCAAGCGACATATTTTTGTTCCGTCACCAGTTTTTAGGTAACAGAGGCAGGAACAGAACTTTCGTCAAATGAGTCGGCAATCACGTTTGTGGACAACATGCCAAGAACTATTTGGGCGGGTTAGAGAGATGGGAGCATCGCTGGGAGAAGTGTGTAGAGATATGCATCGATCGATTGGAAACTTTTCACCACCCACGTAGATCTTAGCTTTGAATAAATAGGTATTCACTCATAAGTAAATTTTTATAAAAATTTTAACGAAGAAAAAAACATAAATTTCCAATCAATATCCGTACCCTTAAATTTACGAGTATATTCCACGCACGGAACAGATCTATAGCTTTTCCCTTGTAAACACCAATCTTAATACCGATTTCCTCCCCAAGAGAAAAGCGGCCGGGAAATGTATTGAAATGCATAATGAAAGTAAATCTGAATTACTTTCACTGAGGTGGGAAAATACTCATATCATAACTTAGTTACTAAATCACTCACAAGCACACAAATATCTTCAGATTGAAAAGTCAAACAACAGCTTCCGTCTAATTGGTTTCGCAGTTGATACTTATCAAATCCATGATAAGTAGCACAAGGTCTCCGCATATAACTATTCACACGAAACCATGTCTGCCGAAGATGGTTTTACCACCAACCAGATTGACCACATGCTAATCAACGGTATGAAGTGCACACATTCAATGAGCATCACGCCGCTGCATTAGCATACGGTGAAGCTACTGAATTGGTGATCAACTCGCTTGGGTGAGTTTCGCGGGGATGTGATTGCATCAAAGCAATGAAAAGCACCCCACAGCCGTCTTCAATGAATTGTTTTTGTATTTGTAAATCGTTGATATTTAACTTCATCTCATGTGGTAGCTTTTCATTGATCAAGAAACGAAAAAGCATTTTGTTTGATCAGAGGAAGGTGGATCTTCGGCATTAAAACTTTGGGATCGGAAACGAATATATCAATTTGCTGCTGTTTTTCTACCTAGAGTATCTTCTGACGAAGTTTCACAGATTACGCTTTTTTAATTTTAAAAATGGAGCTTTTCATACAGGCTATATATTAGAAGAGCTCAAAACTGTCTTTGGAAAATTTCGGCTAACCTCAGGTGAGAAATTTTACGTTATGGACCGTGATCAATACAATACCCACTCATAGAGGAGTCTCACTCCAAAATTTGTGCTTGGAGAACTTCATTGAATTCAAGCTAAGTCTGCTTGCAACCGATAGACCGTTATTTCTCAGAAGTGGGTCGTATCTGGATCTGATGCCAATCGACAGACGACTGACTTTACTTGACTTTGACAGACATTCTTTGAATTTATAAACAGCGGTCGAGTACGACAGTCATCTCTGTGGTTTTATGGTTATGTAGTCAAACGAGCTGTTGGAATTAAAGGAACTCGCGCAAAAATATCCTGACAAATATTCTAAGGATCTAAGGCTGCATTTCACTAGGATTCTGTCTAGGAAACTAAGTTTCATCAGTACTCTACCTTCAAACACAAACCTGACGAACGTAGATTGTGTAGCTGTCACAGAGGAGGGCAGTTAAATTAAACGCGATTTGGCCACGAGGTTTACCAAAGTATCATCGACCACAAATAGCGACACCTATTACAGTCTGTTGTCAAATATCTTATCGATTTAAATATTTTTTGAGAAAGACGCAACTTAATTTTGCTTCTTCTTTTTAACTGCAACCTGAGTTTCCTCATTGGAATTATTTACGACCGAGAGCAATTTTTCTGTCGTCGACATATGATATTTAACAAACAAACACAAGAGAGATATTGTTCATATTGTGCCCTTCAAAAGCAATAAAGGCGACGCAATGACTCTTGTTTTCATGGGGAAATATAGGAAAATGGCAGAGTTTAAACACAATCTTCGCTAAATTACAAGACAATGTCTTCAAAGCTTGCCTCGGACTCGTTATAGGATCGAGAAAGAACAATTTTTTGAAGAAACTGCTCTTAGAAAAGGATAGGAAAGGACGGATACAAAGTAAAATAATAATAATTGAGTGGCACTACAGCCCACAAGGGACCAGGGCCTAGCTTCTACAAGAACTACTCGTGTTGTGCGTGCTACTGTTCTCTCACGAGTAGAAGGGAACTACAGTTTTTTGCCAACTCCGAAGGGCGAGATTTGAGAAGCTTATCATAGACAATTGATACTCTTTGAGTGTTGTCAGCAACTCGAAAGAGGTGGTGCCGTGAAAAATGCAAGGTGTCCCGTCCGGGAATCGAACCTAGACTTTCTGCGCGGCGGTCGACGGACTTACCCACTACTCCACGACGACCACAAAAAGACTTAAATCGTCTGCGTGTAAATGTACAAATTCTCGACCCCTCCAATCATACTACAATAATTGTACTTATAATCGTACTTTGGGTGTGGATTCAAATATGAAACCTTTTTCTCATGTAAATGCTTTAAGGAAGTATTTCCGTTCAACGCTTAGGTTCAATTGCCGGAGAAGTGGTTATCAGACAAAGATGCAACCGTTGTTAGCCTTACAGAGGAATTTGATACGTAAAATTGCTAGTAAGCTTCGCTTTGTTCTGCGAATTGAAAATTCTTCCTGTTCGTCAATTGTATTGCCTCAAGGTGCTAAAAACATTTTATTTAGAGGTCTACTAACCGTTATTTTCGTAAAGTTTCTTATCTTAAGCATTGTGCATACATCTAATTTTTGTACCATCGTTTATTGTAATTTTTGATTTTGTTTCTTCAATTTACTTTTAGAAAAATATCAGATCAATATCACGACTGATGATAATTAAGAGTGTGGGGGATAAAACAAAGTCCTGTGGAGCACCAGAGTCAATATGGTGGAAGTCAAGCCTGAATTCATTCAAAACGAACGAAACAGAGAAGAAGTCTAGTTAACATGCATTTTCGACAACAGATAATAGACTCTTTCGAAAGCCTTAGAAAAATCAAGCGCAATAATTTTGCGCTTCCCTCAATTGTGCAAGGATTGATTTCATTTTCCTCTGTGATTTATTGCTGTGAAATCTGTCCTGGCGCTCATTAAGAAGCTTTCGCGATTTGGGATACTTCATAAGCTGACGGTTTATTAGCGTTTTTATGACGTTAGAAAAAAGGGGCGTAAGTGCTATAGGTCGTGTGAGGTGTTTGAGAAAGTCTTTCTCTTTCCGTTCCGTTGTTTAATTTCAACAACCGGCAGTATTCTCCTGACACTGGAAGAGTCGGACGTTTCAAGGGTATACCATCCGGGCCAGTGGATTTTTGTACGGTTATATCGTCTGTCCGGTCCACAAGAAAGGAGACCCCTTCGACTGCGCCAACTATCGAGGGATAAGTCTCCTTAACATCGCGTACAAGATCCTCTCTGCCGTATTGTGTGGACGCCGCAAACCGTTGGCCAACAACCTGATATCAGTGTGGTTTCAGGCCAGGGAAGTCCACAATCGACCAAATCTTCACACAACGGCAGATCCTGGAAAAGAAAAAGGTTTTAGACAAGGCGACGCACGACGTGACTTTTTTAACATCATCCTCGAGAAGATCGTGCGTAACTCACAAGTCAATACCAGAGGCACGATATTCCAAAAGTCAGTTCTTGCTAGCTTACGCCGACGTCGACGTTTTAGCAGAAGCGGCTAAAATGGGTTTGGTGGTTAATGAGGGCAAAACGAAGTGCATGCTGTCATCAAGGAAAGACACACAACATCGGCGTCTCGGACAGAGCGTCACACTAGGCAGCAGAAACTTCAAATTGTCAGGGACTTCGTCTACCTCGGCTATGCAGTAAATAGGGACAACAACACCAGCACCGAAATCAAACGCAGAATCACTCTTGTCAGTCTATGTTTCTTTGGGCTCAAGAGGTCTTCGAATCTGAGCCATTGGGACAACGCAACAGAGGACGGCCTAGGCTAAAGTGGCGCACACAAGTGGAGAAGAACCTCAAGTAACTTGGAGTGCGCAACTGCCGGTAGCTGGCGAAAGACCGTGCTGGCTGGAGAGGCATGTTGGTTGAGGCCCAGGTCCACCGCGGATTGTAGCGCCACAAGAAAAAGAATGTCTTTAAAAACTTCTGCATCTATCCAGTTGTAGAGCTAGATTAAGACAATACACTTTTGTCAACATTTTCCAATGCTGTGCAAGTGTAAAGTTATCCATTTCATTCTGCTGAGGTAGAGTACTGAGTGTCTATCAAGATTTCGAGTGGAAAATGAATAGCAGTGTTAAAATAACTTTTTTGGTACGAAAAAACACAAAACGGTCCACGTCCTAGAACTCAATTTTAAATTATTCTTAAAGGCTTGTATAGAGCTTTGTGTCTTGCAGTTTGATCTCAGACTTTCTTAATACCACTTCCATGCAAAAAAAACTCAGTTTTAACATTTCCCTGATCTCCAGCCAGTTTCTCGTCTTAAATCATGACATAGAATCATGGAGTAATTATCTTGTGATTTAATTTCTATGATATTTATTTATTATTTTGACAATTGTTTGTGCTTATAACTTGTAAGCATCACCGGCAGCAAGGCGCAACAAAGAATAGATTACAAATAAAAAATTCTCATTCGACCATCAAGATCGATACTCATCAGCTTTTATGCCAGTACTCAAGTGTACGCCCAATTACACGCTCTTCACGCTTTTGCGAGCATGAGATGCTCATGCATTTGCACGATATTAGTAAGATACACTTTCTTTTTAATATCCACCGCGGCTACATGTCGGTGATGTTCAAATTAAAGCAGTAGTGTTTTATTTTCCAACGTAAGCAGTCACAGCAGCAGCAGTTCAACACCGATGGCGCAGATAGAAAGAAGTTCTTAGTTGCTTTGTGAAGGATATGATTTGATCGGTTGCACAAATTCAAATCAAAATACGTGTCAAGTTTTAAGATTCGGTCTCTTTTGTTGTTTATCCTTTGTGTGGATTTTCGGAATGTTGTTAATTCCTTCATTTGCAGTAAGTTTTCAATTTTGAACTATATTTTTTATTTAGAGTGTGTTGTGGGCTAAAGTGTCAATATTCGTCAAAATAAGGATTAACACTTCTTTTTGATAAATTGTTAAATTTGACTTGGGACACTGAGGACTTTTATGTAAAGCTTATTAATTCTGTAAATGAGAACCGAGCATGTAATGCGCATCAACCATAAACACTATTACTAAAGCGTCTACTCTGTTGTTTTTTTTATCCCTTTTCGTCCTATTTATAAGCTGAGATGTAGGTTCAATTTAATTCACCATTTCCATTTATTGCACACGAATTAATTAATTAAAAGCGATGATTCAGGAATCAGTTTAACAAGTAGAACCATTCCATTTTCTTTTCAACGTGTTGCCTTCAGATATTTAAATAATTATACATCTCTTCCTTCTTCTTCTCAACTATTACAAGAATTAAATAAGGATGTAAGCCATGTTTAATGAAATAGTTAAGCCCGGGTTGCCCACGAAGTTTGTCAATTATTTCTTCAGCCTAGATTTATTACTGGACAAAAAGGCTTTATAGTTTTCTGTCACTAGCTGGTGTTTGTGATCAAAAAGTTAAAAACACCAATCTGATCTGTATCAAACGAACTTGTGTTTCAAAGGTGTCCTATCAAGCGACACTTTTATCAAGACAGCTGTGCAATTCGTTGGTCGTATTAAAAACAATACTGAATGTGATTGAAATAGGTTTTTGTACTATAAAAAAATTAAAAGCCTTGCGAAGCCTTGTTGAACCATTTGTTCATTTTACGGTGAGAGTACTGTGAGTGAACGCCAGATTCAGAAGTGATTTGTCCCTTCCGGGAATTCGAGGTAAAATATGAACCTTTCACTGTTCGGCCTGTCACTGAATTCTGAAGTTATGCAACTGATGAAGCAAGATCGAAGCGGAAGCTCTCAGGACATAGGGGAAGCACTAAACATCAACCGTGTGATGGTCTGGAAACATCTAAATTGAACAGGCTACTCGAAGAAGCTTCCTGTTTAGGTGTAATTAACCAAATAATGATTACTGAAGCGCTGCTAAGACGTATCGAAATGAAGCCATTTTTGAAGCGATGTGTTACTGACGGTGACAAGTGAATAAAATACTCGTGGCTCGTGATCAACCATAAGAAAATTCAAAGCCTTGTTTGACAGGAAACGAGGTTATGTTAAGTAATTTGTGGAATTCGAAAGAACTTGTCGATTATGCTAGAAGTTGATGGAACCATCAGTTCAATCCTTTACTCTTTACAATGTGAATGAAGCAATCACGAAAGAGGGACCAGAATTCATAATTAACATAATAATAATTGAGTGGCAATACATCCCAAAAAGGACCAAGAGTGGGAGGAACCCACATTTTTTTGCCGACTCCGTAAGGCGACATTTGAGAAAATTTTCACAAGCAAATAGTACTCTTTGAGTGTTGTCAGCAGCTTGAAGAAGGTGGTGCAGTGAACAAAAAGAAGATGTGAACTTGAGACATTGAAGTGTGAGCCAACGCACTTATCCACCAGAATTGGCCAATAGAAAGGGAGGTGACTTCCTTTATGACAGAAGTGATCCACACATACCTACGAAACAGAAAAGATTGACATAGCTTTCCGAATCGAAACGAATAAATCGTTTAGCTTTTTCAGTTACCATTCAAGTTGTGTGGGTTATTGTTCTCTCACGAGATGAGGGGAGCTACAGTTTATTACTGACTTCGAATTTTGAAAAACTCGTCATTGACAATGACTACTCTTTGAGTGCTGTCAGTAATTCAAAAGGAGGGTTTGAGTTGTTCAGTCCAGGAATTGCACCTGAGACCATTGGCGTGTAAGTCAACTTACATACCCACTACTCCACATCAACCAATCCAATCCAGCACTCCTATAGATTGTGTGAAAGGTGACATCTTAAGCTTAATGTTGTAGGAAGGCGTTATCGCAAATCGCATTCTCCCGTTAAAAGTTATTTGAGTTTAAAACCGAGTATTAAATTTAAATTTTATATGCAAATTTTGATTTTCTGCTACAATATAGGCAAGTCGGCATGTTTCAAGGAGAGCTATTGAGAAATCTTTTAATTAGAAAAAGTTAATTGTTGCCGCCTTTTTCAATATGGAAGGGCTTATACCACTATCAGATCCTTGGAGGAGCATACATTTTATAACATCTTTACTAGCTGAATTAATATCGCGTTCGGAACAAGAATATTTTATTTGAACCTAGGTGATAGTCCGATTAGCAGGAAAGTTACAAGGGAAACCCTCACCTGGTAGCACTATCGCTATCAACAAAATCCGGAAATCTGTCAGAAACAAGGCTATAAGGGTGGTTGCTTATGCTGATGACTTTACTTTATTCAGGTATGAAGTAACTTCATACTCACCATCGTTGGAGTCTGCCTTACCCGATATTTCAGCTTGAACAGATAAGAGTAACCTTAAGATGAACTCAAGCAAATCAAAGCTTGTTAAATTCATAAGTAAATATAATATCCGGAATTTCTAGGCACAAAAGAAGACTCCAAAAGACATTCCCTTCATTTTCGCCAAGGATGCTAAAGTCTTTAAAGTCATCTTCGACTCCAAACTAAACGTCCTTCGCATCTGTCAGTCGCAAAAGATGAAGCGTACAAACAAACATCCTCTTCTCCACTGGTTGTACACGGCTATCGTTAGGCCCATTCTTGCCTATAGAAAATTATTCCTTAGTAAAAAGCGGTTTCCACTAAATCCTGCTCAATCGGCTCACAGATTGCGAAAATTCCAAAACAGGACTTCGGAAAACTTTGCCTCGAATCTTTCGGTCACAAAGGCCTTTGGGCTACTACAGACTATGAAAATCCCCAGTGCGACTTTGACAAAAATTTCGGCATCTTTATGTCAGACTCGCAGGAATAGAAAAATGCTCCCTCATCTTCAAGCAGGAATCTTCCGTGAGACGCTAAGACCTACTGACTTTTCCAGTGTCTTTCAAACAGAAATCCTTGTCATTAGGAAAGCCGCGCAGACGGAGCAAGAAAAGGACCTTAACGACATGCAAATCAGCTTGTGTACAGATAGTCAAGCGATCTTTAATTCGTTGAAATCCTAAATCTTATTAACTTCAAATGTGTGACAGGTTTCATAAGTCGTGCTTTGCTGATGCCTTGACAGTTCGGCATTGATAGAAGTCAAAAGGAAGATGAACTGGCATGAATTAGTTTCAGTTCAAGCACACAATTGACTAAACATGTCGCACATCCTTCTATTACCTCCTCCAAAAGACGAATTCAAAAGGTGTGCGTCATTAGAAAGGTAACGATTTTTTGGGTCACTGGCAACTTAAAAAGGCCAAATCTTTTAAATCAAACAACAGGAGAAGTATACGTAATTGAAAAAATCTCTTACTGCATGATTGGTGCAATGGCAAAGCGATTAAACCATCCTTTTAAACGATCTCCTTACGAGTTGCAGGGACGATGAAGAAATAAAATCAGAGGAGCATCTCCTTTGCCATTGCCCAGCTCCATTCATTTGAAAGCAATGTTCTTCCATGAGCTCAGCTACCTGAGGAAGGTACAAATCCCTGACCTCAAGGAATGTATAGTCTGATCGCGGTGGTATTGGTAATAGTATCACCTGCTCGGTATGCATCCTTACACGAAATTCACAATGGACGTGAGTTTTTTTTATCCTCTTGTGAGTTTTGGAGTCTCAACGCGGCATCGCGTGTCCCATCTCTCTTCAAAATTCTTTGTCAGCGGCCGCATTTCCTTCTCAACTGTTCTCCGCCTCGTACTTCAAGGACCACCTCGCGTACTGGTATCCTCAGTAACTGAGGAGCAATTGACAAAAGTTTGGAGTGGTGGTGCAATGAAATATTCGTAGCTTTAGGTTAAAGTAATTTGCCAAACTGTGAATTGCATCCCAATAACCAAACTCTGAATTGCTTTGCCCATTCAATTAGAAATTTATTTTTCCGACATAGATTGAATCAGAACTCTCAACCAACTATTGAAGAGTATCGTTTAAACCCAACGACATCTGTTTCCCTCTCCAGAATTTCCTGTCGTTTGGTGAGGTTCCACTATTCTGTGAGACAGGAGGTATAAATCGTCGACATA
The DNA here is from genome assembly GCA_944738645.1 of Eristalinus sepulchralis. NCBI lineage: Eukaryota > Metazoa > Arthropoda > Insecta > Diptera > Syrphidae > Eristalinus > Eristalinus sepulchralis. The sequence continues at coordinate 27,810,556 of OX122885.1, read as the reverse complement.
GTCGACGTGTTTGAGTTCAGATGTAGAAGCCAATAGATTTCCTGTTGACAAATCTGCATTAACCAAATCGCTAATCACCAATGGGTGTTTGGGATTGGTGATATTGGTGGTTTGTATCCTTGCCGAACCCCCTTTTGGACTTCATCAGACAGCCTTCTTCTATGACAGCCGCGATAGGTGGAGCCATTATGGGTAGTCTGGATAATTGTAATTAATTTATCAGCTATGCCTTCCCTGCTCGAGGCACGCCAGATAAATTGGTTGATGAACTCCTTTTAAAAGTGGTGACAGCTATTTAGCACACTGATTCTTTGATGATCCACATTTCACAGGCGGAAACAGACCGGAAACGTGCTTGCTATGTGTTGAGAGTTTTTTCGAGGTGTTCTTCGATTCACTGGAAAAGTGTTTTAGCCATTATCTTGGCCAAAGTAGGCAGCACGCAGGTACCTCTCCAGTTTTCACACTGCAGTAGAGCTTGACAATTATTTTCTTCTTCCACTCATCCGGAAAACTCTCAACTTAACACATTCTCTCGACAAGTGTATACAGTAGTTCGGCCAATAGTATGGCGCAAGCTTGAAAGTCCTTCAGGTCCTACCTCCTCTTAAGGCATAACTCTCTTTTAAATTATTCTAACCTTTTGAAAATGGAGCGTTCCCGACTTCTGAAGAAAAATTAGTGAAGTAACGTGATCCACTTTTCATTTTCTGTAGTAATTGTCTGCAGAAATGGATCGATTTCATTCCGTTTAAATAGGTACAGAAAAATATGTACTGGAGGTATATGTTCGGTGTGTTACACCCATTTCCAGCTAAGATTCTTGACAACTCCGGAGGCACCCACAATTCGTCCAAAATCCATGTTTTCCATTTTTTTCCTAGAAGAACTCAAACAGTAGAAGCCATAATCAATTTCCTTCTCTTTATTTCAGATCCCTCTGATGATCTTTAGCGTATCATCGTTTGCCTTGAAGATTCCGAGATCAAATAAAACCCAATCCGGACCTGACAGCGTTTTCTCGAAAGCCAACACAATGCATTCGGTCCAGTCAAACGTGAGACCTTTAAAACCATCAAACCACAAAGAAGCGATGAAGCCCCAAGCGAGCACCACAGCAATGCAGCACGAAACATTTTATCCACTGGAGCATTTAGACGTGCAACCCAATTACCACAATTCACGGAACACGAAAGGGAAACCACTCTTGCCAGTGTGGCGTTCGGCACGTTTACCAACAAACAATTTGGAGAGATTCCCAGCAGAGTACTCGTCGTTTAGCAGTCAAATACCGCGTCCTCCACGGTTGACACGCACGCAAAGTGAGAACCATAGGCGCTACATGGAGGCTGTCTCTGAACAGCCAAGACCGTTCAATTTTCCACTCGACGGACCACAACCATCTGAATTTAAGAAGACCAAAGCCGCCAAGAAGGAAAACCTGCGGAGCAAATCGAAACAGGTGAACAACATTCAGGACATTCTGCGGCAGGACCAGGGCATCAACATGAATCAGTATCGAATGCCAGTCGGAATCCACATATCGGGCTCATTTAAGAACCTTCAGAAGAGCGGTATATCTGACGTTTTCCGAAAGTACGTGCAGGTGCAGCCGCAAATGGCTCCCAGCCTGATGAACTATCAGCGCGTCGCCTTTGACCCGTTCTTCCCTTACAAACCCAAATCACTGAACGAAATCAACTCGCTGGCGATGAAACAGCTGAACTTGAATCGCACCAAGAAGAAGAGCAAGAAGAACCTCCTGCCCAGCTTGATCTTTCAGCAAAGTGGTCACAGACCAGTCGCAGCTGACTATTTTATGGACGCGCTGAGAATGAACAACTCCATGAACAACTTCAGAGCTCAGGCTAATATGAAAAACGAACCATTCAGTCTCAAGCTGGAGGTTTATCCCATCCGCAGCGGGAAGAAACTTCCCGTGATGCCCATTCCAGGGGCACACTTCCTGACAACAGTCCGTCCCAGTGTGCAGATCTTCGACCCGTTTTATCCCCAGTTGACAACACCCTATGGAATACCAATCGCGAGTAATGCAAACTATTTCAACTTTGTCCATCCCACATCGCAACTAATGAAAGGACGCGTTCCACAGTCGCCCAACGCATTCATGAACCTCTACCATCGTGACAAGAATCCATTGGAATCCAATATCTTAGGTTCGCATCAAGAGGACGCTCCAAAGACGAATGAGAACGGACACAAGCCAAACGCGAATCAATTGATGGTTCATCTGAATGTGTTCCCGAACAAGAAAGAAAATCCCGTGCCCCAGAATCACCTCTACGACGTCATCCATGCGGACGTCCACGAGCGTAGTTTGGTGAATCATGCGACAGCCAAAAATGAAACCTCCAACACAACGTACATCGATTGCGAGACTGGCGAGAAGGTGTTTGATGGCGAGATTGATGGCTTCGAGCCATTCGAGTACGAACATCACAAAAATACCAAGAACTCGTTCGGCAAGTCGGACAATTTCACGGACAGAGTGAATGAGCAGAAGACCAATGAGACACTGAGCGACAAGAGAAGCAACGCCTCTGGGGATGCAGCTGCTGATGCGTCGAAAATGTCAACATTCAGATTTCCAGTGGAGAACCTGATGAAGTTCCAAGCGAATGATGCCGTTATATAATGAAATGTATTCTTATGTAGTTTGAGGTAAATAAATTGAGACTTCACGTGAAATGATTTCGCGGACAACGGTCCATCGATTTGAGTTCCACAACTTGGAATAGTCTTTGCGGAAATGAGGAGATGCCTGTGTTTAAGAAAATAATTTGTAGGTGCGCTGTGCCATGAAGGGATGGGCTGGCCAACTGTAGAGAATGACTTTGAGGTTGAACTTTGATGTTTGGTATCTAGCATCTGGCATCTCCTCTTCTTCTCAGGGTGGCGGTAGACTCCGGCATCAATCTGGTCCTCAGCTACCATACTTTTTCAGGTACCACGTTGCCTCACTTGCTGCCAAGTTGATTGAGGTCCCTCTCCAATTGAGCGGAGATTAGAACGCCCTCTGATGTTTCCTTTGTGGGGATTTCCCTAATAGCTCCTATACCATGCGTCTTTGGGCCAGATATGTGTTCTTCACACGGTCTGCATGGGCTAGCCACCTTAAGCGTTAAATCAATTGACGCTTAGATAGGCGCATAGTGTTACCTGCCGAGTTCGTCGGTGAATCTTCTCCATTATCAAAAATAGGACCGAAAAGCGCTCACCGCGCTATAAGCCGGTTAACACAGAACTGCCCGCATGTCCACGACAACATTCTCTCCAAAAACTATGTCCCTCTGATTATTCCTTTCGCAGGAATGTAGAATGCTTCCCTAAGCGACTCTCTTGAGACACCGCACAACCGAATGCCTCTTAGGAGCAGTAGAGTAGAATTGTGCAGATCGTGTGTCCATTCCCTAGATTCTCTTTTTTCTCTCCAAATAGCTCTGTTAGAGCAGACACGGATTGTATGACGAACTACAGACATTGCATTAGAGAAGTGCCATCACCGACTCTCAGAACGATTTAAGGATATAACATATCTGGAGAAATTAACTTGCAGGCACGCGCTTGAGAGTGCCAGAAGAAAACAAAAATTGAACCGCGTCCAGAAAGTTTGAGTCCACCCTTTCATGCCGGAGAATACTCATCCGTTCACACTTCTTTGCCATCCGGCAGGTCATACGAAGCCATCTTGGTCCTTCGATAGGCAAAATTGATTTCAGTACCGATGTCATTGCCCCTATTTGCTGTGTAGCGAAGAAAAGCATAGATCTTCTCGACACACTTTACAATCCGCACCAAACTGTCACACTCTGTGAATGCATGTCCTCCTCCGATTTCCAGATACAGCAAATTTTGCTTGATTCAAACTGAATGTCTGATTAAAATTTTTCTAAGGCAAGAATCAAAGGAGGCATTCATATGGCCCTGATCCACCACGGGACTGCCCGCGTCGTCGGTTAGTTCTTCAGTCGACGGTTAAGTTTCCCGACAGCACAACTAGAGATGGAATGCCTCCCCAGAATTCAGGCTGACCAAGCGAAAAAAGACTCCAACTGCGAATCATGGACTAGGTGGCCTCACGCCTTCAACTTCTGAGTCTTAGTTGATCCTTCAAAGTAATAATTCGAGGTCATTGCGCACAAACTCTCTCCTCCTGACTGGGTGTGCATCTGAAAACATGTGAGAAACCGTTTAAAATGCATTTGGAGGCCTTAAACGAGAGCAGTGGACGTCAGAGAAGGTGTCACCGGTTTCTATTCACGGCCGGAACAGCCCATCCCCGTCCTTTGAAAATGTGAAACGATAAGCAATTTGAAGATTGAAGCTTTTTCCTGCACATTGTGATGCTTTGCCCGAGACGTCGATGTTGTGCATTCTTCCTTGGTGATAGCATAACCGAGTACTTCGTTTTTCACATGTTCACCCATTTTGACTTCCATCATTTCTATGCCAGCACCCACTTTATTGATGGCTCTATGCGGTCGCTTAATCACGTCATTCGCAGTAAACAGCAATTGAGCAGACCTACGATTAATTGTGTGGATTGCGTTGATCAGGGATGATATTGAAACGGCCACAACATGGCGGCGTGTCGCCCCTTCTTACCGCCTGAAATGCACCGAAATGTCTAGGTTTCTTAAAGCAATGCAAGAAATATTTAAACTCTATTGATCTGGCAAGAATATATAAGGCTTACATCCGCCCATAACTTGAGTATAACGCTCCTATCTGGTCCGGAGCTCCTAAGACTTCCCTGCACCTACTAGATAGAATTCAACAGCAAACGATGAAACTTATAGGTAATGCTAATGCTGCGAAGTCAATTGACTCGCTAGATCAAGGACGAAATGTTGCGTTTCTATGCTCTAAAGAGGTAGCCAGTTGCATTCCTCCCCTTCAAGAATTTACCCGCAGTACTCGCCTCGCTAGGAATGCCCACCCGTTTACTCTTAAACCCACTTCGGACGTACAGTTAAGTTAAGAAATTTGTTCGTCAGCCGCACCACACGAATATGGAATGATCTCCCAGGTCAACCTTTCCCCCTCATTACAATCCACTAGCTTTTAAAACCAATGTGCCCCGAAACCTCCTTTCCCTCACTTCCTCTATACCTTCGGCCAGTGTTGTGACTTAATTCCGGTCACTTAAGGGTACTAAACAATCCCTTTAGCACGCGCCAATTATAAAAACAACCATACATCCTCTTTCCAGCAGTGGTGACCACGAGAGTGGTGAATAGAAAAGAGGCTAAGATCTCTTAACCACGATAAAAAAAAAATCCGTGCAAGAGAACCATTCAGGACGAAGAAGGAATTTGAAGCTCCAGTATGAAAATCAGGAAATCGTAGAAAAGTCCTTTAGATAAATGCAAGTAGTTCTCATGAGGCAGTACTTCATACATTCCATCCTTCATGACCACCATAACAATTCCCTGTGCAAGAGCTGAGTGGGTACCAAGGAGATAACTCATAAGCCCCATTTTCTCTGCAGCTCTGCTGATTTATTGGAAGATCAGAATCTATTTCAACAGAATATTAATCAACGATCCGAGTGGTATCACAATGGACGCAAAGTGTCACAATCAACCTGCCTACCTATTCCTTTGCTTTGAACCGCCCGTTCAGAAGAAGACTGATTATCATAAAGTTTGAAGCAATGCAGGGGGCACAAGGCCAGCAGAACAGGTCGTTACCGTATGTACGTCAGCACGGGTGGGCTTTGCTCTCGTATGAACTGGCGTTGCTTCATAACTGTCCAAATGAGCAATTTATAAGCTTGTTGTTGTTTCGTAATTTTGTTTTTATTTTATTGTACAAAATATTCCAAAGTGTGGGGGTGTATCTGGGCTGTTCATCTTGTCAGCCTCATTTCCATTATTTTTATATGGAGGTGCGTTGAAGGTTTGTTTTGGGAATTACTTAAAAAAATGATTATTTATTAGTTAACTTAAGATTTTTTGGATTGACAAAAATTAATTATTTTTCCTTCATTTGATTTGAATTTGAGGCATTCGTTCTTTTACCCAATTCCAAAAGTATCGGGCAACAACTTTTACGACAAGTTACTGCTGGATGACTTTTCCCGATCCTTCGCTTGTCGTAGTGAGGATATTTCAATTTTCACTGTCGTTGTTACTTTAGCCTTCTAGCGAAACACAATGAATGCAATTTTGAATCATAACATCCCCACATGTTCCATTAAAGGGGTCACGGCGGCAATCCACGCACAATAGACCTGCAGGCCGACCGATCATTCGCCATTGACTCTACCTCATCAGGAGCGTTTTGCAAGCGCAACTAGACGAGTTTATGAACTTGATCCAACCAACTCACTTTGGGTTTGCTGACTGATCGCATACCTGATGGCATTTAAGCCATGCCTCGGATGTCATGATGAAGGGGAAATATGTAATACGTGGCCGAATCATCAAAACAAAGCCCTATTAGAAGTAGCTGCTCAACATTGAGTTCACCCCGCACCGTCGCGTTTCTCAGTCTATCCCGGCGAGTAACCCCGGCAACGGCACGGAGAAATCTCCTCTCGGCAGCTTGTCTTCGCGATCTTATTCTTTCCCTCATTACCTAAATTTTCTGACCATAGGGGAGATTTAGAAAAAGAAAACAGTGTTAAAAACCGATAACTTGGCTTTGACACAAAGCTGGACATACTTTGAGACTGTCCTTGTGGCAGTAACACCCAATTGAAGAAATACATATTTCTCGCTAAGTGCACGCGGATTAGTACAATGCACCCGTTTTTGAGTCTGAACGCTCCACTGCAGTATATACCAAGTGCACGCGAAAAATACAGCAGCACGTTAAGCCTTCAAAGTATCAAAGAGCGTAGGGCCGCCATTGCTTCGGCCCGAAGAGTCTTCGGATCCGAGCCAATGGGACAACGCAACAGAGGACGGCCTAGATTGAGACGGTGCACACATATTAAGAAGGACTTCGATTAACTTGGAGTGCGCAACTGCAGGTAGCTAGTGAGAGATCGTGCTGGCTGGAGGGGCATGTTGGTTGAGGCCCAAGGCCACTCCGGACTCTAGCGTTCTACATTGAGCTCCCCCCACACCGTCGCATTTCTCAGCTTATCTCAGTGAACAACTCCCGCAAGAACGCGAAAAAATCTCATCTCGGCAGTCTGTATTTGCCGTCTTGTTCTTTTGGTCATTATCAAAACTACGTGACCATAGGGCTCTCATCTATGGTCATTGAATACAATTTTTTTTACTGAATTATTTAAATTACCCATTACTTGTTGTTGCCGCGAAATATCAAACTCAACTTTGAAAATTTAGCATTTATTTCATCACGTATAAATTCAAATTATAATTATATTAAATACAAGAATGAAACGAAGAAGACTAAATAATTCGTTTTTAACCCTTATTTCACGGCAATTAAAATGGCAATGAAAAAATTCTCATTTTTTCAATAACTTGCAAATTCATAGCCACCTTTGTTCATTTTTGATCATTTTTGCCAAGTAGCAACATTGCCAGGTTTGGCAACACTCCCCCCCGGTAAGCTGGATTGTTTTTCCGGGTTACCAATATCGCCAAACCGGTGTACATCCATTACTGCTAACTTTGCAGAAGGTCTAGTATAGACTCCTGACGCTGTTTGGACTACAGCTGACCTCACTTGTCCATCTGTGCCTTGATGTGTTTGTATAACTACTCCTTTCGGCCAGGTACTTCTCGGATTGTTGGGGTCCACTATAACCACAATGTCTCCTTCTGATATTGGCTTTGCTGACTTAAACCACTTCGTTCTTTTCGTGAGAGAGGGTAAATACTCTTTTAGCCAACGTCTCCAAAAATGCTCTGCATATTGTTCACACAAAATCCAATTTTTTCGAAGAGCCATCCCATCATTTGACATTTTTCCGGAAAGTTTCACACCACTTGAAGATCCCATCAAGAAATGATTAGGTGTTAAAGCTTCGTCACTGTCGGCTTCTAATGGTACATATGTTAGTGGTCTCAAGTTTATTATATATTCTACTTCTGACATCATTGTTAGTAAAATCTCGTCCTTTGGCTTTCGACTTAATTGTATATTTGCAAGCGTTTGCTTAACAGACCGCACTAGTCTCTCCCAACTTCCCCCCATATGTGGTGCCGCTGGTGGAATAAAATTCCATCTTATCTTACTATCTTCAAGTCGCTCCGCTATTTTATCTATGCTCAACTGCTCTAAAGTTTCCTTGAGTTCCTGGCTCGCTCCTCTAAAATTGGTGCCGTTATCACACCATAATTCTATCGGCTTTCCCTTTTTCGCACAAAGTCTTTTAATTGCCATAATACACGAATCACTATTTAGACTATGTGCTATTTCGATTTGTATCGCCCGTATTGTCATACAAGTGAAGAGAACCCCCCATCGTTTTTCTGTATGCCTGCCAACTGTAACCAACATAGGGCCAAAATAATCCATTCCTACATATGAAAAGGGCCTAGTAAAGGATTTTAGACGTGCTGGAGGAAGGTCACCCATTAAAGGTGGTACTGGAACTACTCTGTTATTTTTACACGTTTGGCAATTTTGTTGTACTTTCTTTAAGATTACTCTCAATGTTGGAATATGATAAACTTGACGAAGTTCATTTTCTATTTTTTCAACCCATTGGGTACGTTGTCGCCATATTTCTTGTAGAAGAATTTTTAGTAAAATTAAGAAGTGTGCAATTAGGCCGAGTGGATCAAAAATACTCATTAATATTTTTAAAATTTCTCGTTTGGTCGGTATAATTTCTCCATTTAGAATATTTACGTTCAGTTTGTTGGTATTACATAAAAATGAAAACTGATCAGATCCAGGTGACCACCACATGCCAAGAAACTTTTCAGTATTAAGAAAACCTGAATTTGTATCAAATTTCTTTTCATAGGTAACTGCTTTGTTTTCGAGCGCACTTACAACTTTCTTCGAGTTACTCATAAAGTTTCTTATTTCAAAACCACCTTGTTCATGTATGTATATAACTTCATTAGCTTGTCTCAATACTTCATCTTCAGTATCCAAGCTATCAAGAAAGTCGTCAACGTAATGGTTTTTTGTTATTGCCTCCACTGCTCTAGGATATTTATCAGAAAATTCTAAAGCATTTTTGTTTTTTATAAACTCCGCATAGCAGGGTGAGCACGTAGATCCAAAAGTTAACACCAGCATTTTATAATCTTCTACTAGTCCAGTTTCCTTATTTCTCCACAAAAATCGTTGTGCATCTTGATCCTTCTCCATTATCATAACCTGGTGGAATATTTCTTTTATGTCTCCACAGATTGCAAACTTCCTTTGTCGAAAACGAAATAAAACTTCCGTAAGTGCTGGTAAGTTATCTGGACCTGATAGTAGCAAAGAGTTTAAAGAAATACCATTCACATTTGCTGCCGCATCCCACACAATGCGTACTTTGGATGGCTTATTAGGATTAATGACCGGAAAGATTGGCAAATACCAAATTCTCTTTGCTTTACTTTCTATTAACTCTTTTTCAGAAAGCTTTCGAGCGTAGCCTTTTTGTATATAATCCAAAATTTGTCGATGAAGATTTTCTGCTAATAATGGTTCCTTTTTTAATCGTTTTTCCAAGCAAATCAGCCTACGTTCTGCGGCTGGTCTACTGTTTGGTAGTTGCACATACTTACTTCTCCATAGTAATGGTACTTTGAATCGTTTTCCGAAACGCTCTGTAGATTTTTCCAAATTTTCAATAGCCCTGGCGTCATTTTTATTCATTAAACGTTTAATATTTTTTGATCCAACATTTTCCACAACAAAGAATTCCCTTACCATCTCATGGAGTTTATTATCATACCTTTCCTGGCATTCACATAAATGAAAACCGAAATGCTCTATTTGTGCCTGTCTTGCAACTGGACCGAATACAATCCACCCCAATCTTGTTTTGACAGCAACTGGTTGATCAACACTTCCTTCTCGGTATTTCAATGTATTTATCAAATGCATATGGTCGAGTCCAATCAAGATTTTAGGTTTTGCCTGGATATATGATTCAGCTGGAATACCCTTTAAATGTGGGAAATTTGATTGCAGCATATCAAGATCCATGGTCTGTATTGGGAGACTGAGCGATTGAACTGTTCGGATGTTCGAGAGTTTATATTGCCGTGTACTATTTGTGGCCGAAATGCTCAAACTAACACATTTCGATTTTTGTTCTGCTCTGCATGTGTTAGATGTCCATCTTAGAAATAGTTCTTGAGTTTGACCCTCTAATTGAAGAATATTCGCCAACTCCTGGTCCATTAAGGTTATAGAAGAGCCATCATCAAGAAATGCGAAAGTGTTCACCTGAATATTTTTATTGTGAAGTGTTACTGGCAAAACTTTAAAGAGTAAATTCGTTTTATTTTGGTGAATATTGCAATTGTGTTTATCTGAAGTTTTCACACTTTGGTTTATAGACTTGTGTAAAAGTTTATGATGCCTAAATACACATCCATTTATACCACATTTTTTATTCAAAGTGCACTTGCGATTGTAGTGGCGAATTAAGCAGGAACGACATAGATAATGTTTCTTTACTTCGTTCCACTTTTCTTTTAAAGGCATATTAATGAATTGACTACATCGATCAACAGAATTAGAGTTTTTATTGCAGATGATACAGGCAGAAGATTCTAAATCAGTATTAGCATCTGTTTCTTCATGAGCATTTAGGTACGATGTGTGGCGTCTCTTATCTATCTTTGTATCCGTAGAAAATGACGACGTACTCTCCATAACTTCACATGCAGCTTCTGCAACTTGATACAACCAAGCACTAAATGTTGACAAATTGACTGACTGCGTTCCTCTTTTAAAAACACCCCAATTTAGACGAGTTTGATAAGGTAGTCTTTCCACCAATTCCTCTAGTAAAAAAGGGTTGTTAAGGTGTGAAGTCATCCCTTCTGCTTCCATTGTCGACACAATGTTTTCAACTGCTAATGCATATGCCACTAACTCGTCCATTCGATCTGGTTTAGGTGGACGTTCCCTTCGTAGCTTAGTTACCAAGTTGTTGATAACGGTTTCTGGTCGACCAAACAGCATTCTTAACGTCGATATCACACTCGGTACTTGACTTGGATACATCAGTCGTGATTTAACTGCTTGGTATGCTTTTCCTTTGAGACAACCGCGTAACCTGCTCAGATTTTCGTCATTAGAAACACCACATATACGAGTTGTATTCTCATAACAACTGATGACGTGTGGCCACTCCTCTGGATTTCCAGAAAAGTTCGGTAAATCCTTTGGCACTATGTGCCTTGACGCCAATTGTTGACTATTCAAATTTGGCATATTATTACCAGGTGAGAATTTGTCATTATTTTGGCTGAACTGGTGAGCAGTATCTATGGGTGGTTGTTTATTATCATAGTGGAAATTGTACATATCTGTAGATAAATGTGGCTTAGGTTGAGACTCTGCTCCGACCCAGGCATCATTTATATTAAAAGTATTTTTGTTAAAACATTGAAACTGCATACCTGGCTGTTTTAGAATTGTATTTAATTCATGTTTTGGTTGTGACTGCACATTTAACTCTTGAGACTGCTTGTTAGTGATCAATTGTTCAGCGACCCATTCATCAAGCCTTTCTTTATTAGAAATAGACTGCATTTCGCACTCTTCATCTGAAGCCTGTTCTAGAATACAATATTTTGCATCCAGATATTCCTTATCCCTCTTTTCTTTTAACAGTCTCTCCTCTTCTAATTTCTGAAGGCTTAATCTTACCGACCTGGTTGAACCTATGGACTTACTTTTGCATAGAGATCCTGTTTTTAATAATGCAGGTGACGGCAAATTAGCATTATCTTGTGATGTGTGTTGATTTGTTGGCTGTAACAGCTTAGGTGTTCTCGCGTGAGAGGTCGATGGTGTATCAGCAGATGATGGTACGGTTTGACATTCGGTGTTTTGTGAACATTTTGGGCAGATCCAGTCTTCGTTTGCGATGTCGGATGTAACGTTCACGCACGCATAATGATGCCATGTGTCGCATCTGTCACATTATACCATTTGATCGTCATCGGGCCTGCTACATAATCTACAACTAACCGCTAGAGGAACAGAGCCTACATTTCGCTGCAAGGAACTTTGCTTTGAGCTTGGAGCAGAGCGACTTTTCAGCGGAGGGGGTGAGCGCGATGTCTTAGTCGATTTATTAAAAATGGACATTCTTACCTGACAGTGACGGCCCGGTGGAATTAAAGAACGGCGAATGATGGATGGCTTTGGTGTGATGGTGGATTCGATGATTGTGAATTGCTTCAGGAACTTCCAAATTGTTCTAGAATAACGCTGTTCACCTTTGTTGCAAATTTCAATCTGTGAGTTTCGATTCTTTGTTAATTTAAGAATTATTTAGGATGTTGCCGCGAAATATCAAACTCAACTTTGAAAATTTAGTATTTATTTCATCACGTATAAATTCAAATTATAATTATATTAAATACAAGAATGAAACGAAGAAGACTAAATAATTCGTTTTAACCCTTATTTCACGGCAATTAAAATGGCAATGAAAAAATTCTCATTTTTTCAATAACTTGCAAATTCATAGCCACCTTTGTTCATTTTTGATCATTTTTGCCAAGTAGCAACATTGCCAGGTTTGGCAACACTTGTGAAACATAACTTTCTGCAAGTGGCTGGTTTGACAGGCGTTATTGTAGAACATTGGTTCATTCCCAACTCCTAATGTCTTTGATGGCTTCAGACTCTAGTTGATGAAGTGTTTGGATGGTATGAATGACATCGATACTTCTCGGTACTTTACAAAAAAGAAGAAACAATTTACATCGTCAAGAATGCCTGATAATCATCCTTATCATCTTTCGGGGCGTGAACGCAAATCAGACTGATGTTCCCAAATTTTGTCTTAATGGATTGTCATGGCGTTCGCTTACGAAATCGTAGATTCAGACTTTTTGTCTGCCACGAACAACAAATCCGTATACGAATAAGCGCTGCCTTCTCTCCCTGTAGCAGTCGCTGTAGTAAATGTCGCAGATTTTCATATTTCTTTTGCCCGACCCATCCCACCTCACTTCCTGGATGGCGGTGATGTCTGCTTTGTATCAGTCAAGGGCCTCCGCAAGTTGTTCGGTTGCACGTAGTCTATTTAGGGACCTCAATATCCACGTGCAGAACCGGAAATCATTGCCCTTGAAACATTCACATAGGTCGTCAACAGTTGATACGTCCTTAGCAGTGGCATGTCGGTTTTTCTGAAGTAGATAATTTTACGTGGTGAGGAAGTTAACCTCACGCATAATCCACAGACTGGCAGACTGGCGTATAGCAGTGGCGATGTGTACGGCCAGCCCAACAAATTTTCAGGAATTGGAGGCTTTACTGGTCAAACGATTGGGCTCCGTGTGAGTTGAAACCGAGAGATGGAAAGAGCGACTTTGGAACTGCTTCTTAAAATACGAGTACATCAAAGGAAGGAATTTGTACATCGTGACTGTAGATGATGCGATAATCCCAAGAGAAAGAAATACTAGGCAAAACCCAGTGAGCCCGTTCCATCATTGTCTACACAGACGTCAAAGAAAAACGTTCACTGTTTAAAAGTAATATGCACTATGAACTGCTAAACCAGGCGAACCCATTGATGGGAAACGTTATCTATTACTAATGCATTTGAGGCGTGCATTGCATGGAAAACAGCCAGAAACGACCGAAAGGCATGACAAGGTGATTGTGTAACATGATAGCGCTCGGTCGCAAGTGTCCATAGGTGTCTGAATCTATCTGGAAACGCTGAATTGGGAGGTTTTACCCCAACCGCCGTGTTCTTCAGACTTTGCTCCTTTCGACTACTGGATTTTCCTACAGATGCAAAGCGATTTGATGAGCTCTTAAAAAAGTGACAATTGATAACTACACTCCTTCATAAGTGGGATAATACAGAGCCAGCACTTTGCGGTTAACTGGTTTGTTTTTATTCCAAATTGATTCAAAGTAAGGCCAAAGGTGGTAAAAAATTACATGGCATGACTAATTATAATATTTTATTATTGTGAGAATAAAAACACATCACTCAATAAGTCCCGGGACTGCATATAGGGGGCGCCTCTAGCAAAAGTCCATATTATTTTTTATTTTATTATTTTATAATGCCTGTCAAATTTTCACGACAATATGATTATTAGGTTACAAGTTACAGTGCTTCAAGTGTCGCTACTTTTGCGTTGTTTAAAAAAAAAATACTGATTTTTGACGGGAAAAAATACCGTGCAAGCTCAGCAATGGCTTAAGAAGTATTACAGAGACTCTGCTTTATCAAACACAACTGTTTGTCGCTTTTACGCTGACCTTAAACGTGGCCGTACAGACCCCAACGATGCTAAACGCTCTGGAGGCCAATTGAGGTGGTTACACCTGAAAGCGTAAAAAAATAACAAAATCGTGTTGAAAAACCGCAAAGTGAAACTGCGTGAGATAGCAGACACCTTAAAGATATCAAAAGGCAGAATGTACACTTTTTTGTATGAGCATTTGTCCATGAGAAAGCTGTTTTCGAAGTGTGGGTGCCGCGTGTGCTCGCAATGGACCAAAAACAACAACGTATCGATGATTCTGAGAGCTGTTTGGAGCTGCTGCTCCAGAATAAACAGGATTTCTTGAGTCGGTATGTCACAATGGATCCACCACTACACTCCAGAATCAAATTGGCAGTCAGCGGAGTGGATAGCAGCCGGTGAACCACGCCCTAAGCGTCCAAAAGCACAAAGGTCGGTTGGCAAGGTTATGGCATCATCGACTATCTTGAGAAGGGCCAAAAGGATCAACTGCGAGCACTATTGGTGCATTCGAAAGAAGTAATTTAAAAAAAAAAAACGCTGCCATATGAAGAAGAAAAAAGTTCTCTTCCACCAAGACAATGCACCGTGTCACAAGTCGTTGGCTACTAAATTGCACGAATTAGGCTTTTAATTGCTTTCGCACCCACCGTACCCTTCAGACAGCATAACCACCTTCGCTAAGTACTAAGTAAGTATGCTTGGGCTTAGTGATGGCACCCTATGCGACGCCTGTAGATAAGGTGAAGAATCTGCAGAGCACTTCCTCTCTCAATGTCCCACCTTTGCTGATATCATGTGAATGTTATTTGGCGTTGATGTGACGGGAGCTGAAATATAGGCTCTTTACCAGAGAAGTGCTTTCTGGTTCTCCTTTAGAAGACTAAGAAATGTAGGTAACTGTCTGGTAGTAAAATGGATCAGATATCGAGTCTGCGCTTTCCAGTGCAGTTTCTTAACCCCCAACAAATGAAAAATCGTTTATGAAAGAAACAATTTATTTTTTATAGCACGTGCCATAAGAACTAAACTGGCTTATAGGTATGTTACTTGAAGGCACTCTTGCATCTTTACTTGGCTTTAATGCTTCAAAGTCGTTTCTTGAGGTTGTAGGATTATCGCATAACTTTTTCAAGGGCTTAATGTCCTCTTAACTATTCCAAAACTGAAAGAAAGAAAGAAAATTGTGTGGATGTAGGTTTGTGCATTCATACATGAAGGAAGGGAGAAGGCTTAGGGAAAGATATCTGAGAACCTTTCCTTGACGAAATGGCAGTCCATCTTCCGGTTAACTTCTTGTGGCATGACATCACAATTTTCTTCTGTCTCTTGCTGCATGCCAAAGTGCGAGGCATTCGGATATTCCCCAACTTCTAACATAGAACCGCATGAATGCATTAAAATATGGTTGTAGAAGGAAATAATGTACGCTATCAGCATTTGCAAATGACACCTTGTTGGAGGTTGGACGCACACTCACCCTTGGCAACGGCCATTATTGCGGTCTGTCGAAACAGCCTGGATCGATACTCATCGCTAGACAGACCAAGACAGGTATTTACAGGACGGAGCCTAGTGCTGGACGGAACAGAGAGAGTAGAGGAACAGCGGAGTAGATTCTTGGTACCTTCAAAAGAGAAATTCCGAGTCGAATATATGGTCTTGGCTGCGAGGATGGCGAATAGGGGAGAAGATACAAAATCCCAGTCTACGTGTTGTACCAAGATGTGGATGTAGTCCGGAAGGAAAAAAATTGACGACTACTGTCGAGCGAATGGACAGCAAGTCTCCAGCTAAAAGGGTCTTCAAGAAGGACAACCTCCGCGCCAGATAGCCAGCGACCTTGGTCTTAACAACCCCAAGCTGCTTGCCCGGAACCGTCCGCTATAGATCAGGCTCTGAACCTTCATACGACCCTAGCGTCATAAGTAAGTGTGCATATTTGCATCTCACATCGCACCAAATCGTCTTAATCACTTCAAATAAGACTTCAGCAGCTTAGTCACCCATTTGGACATCAATCTCAAGCCACATCAATTCCCACAGAGAAGGTTAACTGAAACGTTGCTGATTCACAAGGTACCGGTCAAAGGTTTCAGCCGCGACTTTGTTCGAATTCCTGCACTTGATCTGCGCCCCAGCCTCACTAAATTCCAAATTTTACACCCCGTCAACGAGGTGACCGCAGTTCAAGTCCAAATGTACTCCGGTTCCGGACTTGTGCCGCACTCACTAACCCACCAGCAATCAAACTTTCCAAGTACAGTATTTGTAAGTAGATACTTTGTTTATTTGACAGTAGATACAACACTTAAAGTTAACGTAACAATGTCAGCAGAAGCAAAACAAAATAAAGAAAACGAAGGCAAAGTTGCGTTAAGATACATACAGCTCTGTGTTGGCAGCTTGAGTACATCTGTGTGAAGTCAGAGGAGAGTTCAACAGCAATAGATACATAATACAGTATTTGTTTTACAATAATTCTTAATTTATTAATAACAAAACCTAACTCAATAATTAATTACACATGTAAGTGACACTTGGCTAAATTCACTGTCGACAATTCGTTTTGGGGAGGGGAGGGGAGAAGGGAGAAAGGGGATGCACACTGCAATGACTAGAAGAATCTAGCCCTAGTCAAGTTGCTCCATCTACCTATGCTAGATCTTAAACCTCAGGGATGACAAGGTTTTCAGTGTTTTTTTTTTTGTTGTTTTTGTTTTTTGTTTTTGCTGCTCATTTGTTGGACGGCTTCTGAGACACTCTTGCGGATGCGCCTGGCCGGGGGCTTAGTAAACGAAGGGGATATTTGGCACCGGGTACTTGTAGCCGGAGAACTCAGTTGGCGGCAGATATGACGGGGCTGGAGTCGACGTGCGCACAACTGGGGGCTGAGTTGGCACTGGCCTTGGTGTTGTGGGCCTGGGTGTTGGTGGAATGGTGGGCCGAGGTGTTGTGACTGGAGGGGCTGGCCTTCGTGTTGTGGGTGGCAAATATGTCGGCACCGGGGTTGTTGGGGCTGGTCGTGGAGTTGTTACTGGTGGAGCTGGCCTCCTTGTAGTGGGTGGAAGGTATGTGGGCACCGGAGTTGTTGGCTGGGGACGTGGAGTCGTTGGCACAGGGCGGGGTGTTGTAACCGGCCTGGGTGGAGCCCGTGTGGTGGGTGGTAAGTAGGTTGGGGCCGGAGTTGTTGATGGTGGAAGTGGCCTACGGGTGGTTGGTGGGGGCACGTATCTCTGAGTCGTCGTTACTGGTGGTGCTGGCCTCCTTGTGGTTGGGGGCAGATATGTTGGCACAGGAGTTGTTGGAGCTGGCCGTGGAGTTGTCACAGGCGGGGCTGGCCTTCTTGTGGTTGGTGGCAGATATGTGGGCACAGGAGTTGTTGGAGCTGGACGTGGAGTTGTTACTGGCGGAGCTGGCCTCCTTGTAGTGGGTGGCAAGTATGTCGGGGCAGGAGTCGACGGAATGGTACGTTGTGTTGTCACCGGCCTAGGGGGGATACGTGTTGTGGGGGGCAAGTAGGTTGGGATTGGTGTTGTTGGCGATGGCACCAGTCTGCGGGTTGTTGTGGGCACGTACCTCTGGGTCGTCGTTACTGGTGGTGCTGGCCTCCTTGTGGTTGGTGGCAAGTATGTGGGCACTGGGGTTGTTGGCACGGGTCTGCGTGTTGTAGGCACAGGACGAGGAGTCGTTGGCACAGGACGGGGAGGAGCCCGAGTGGTGGGAGGCAAGTACGTTGGAGCGGGGGTTGTTGGAGGAGCCGGTCTGCGCGTAGTTGGTACGTATCTTTGAGTCGTTGTCACTGGTGGAGCTGGCCTCCTAGTGGTAGGTGGCAGGTATGTGGGTACGGGGGTAGTTGGCTGAGGACGTGGAGTCGTTGGCACAGGACGGGGAGTTGTTACTGGCCTGGGTGGAGCCCGTGTTGTGGGAGGCAAGTAGGTTGGAACTGGTGTTGTTGGCGATGGCACCAGTCTGCGGGTTGTTGTGGGCACGTACCTCTGGGTCGTCGTTACTGGTGGTGCTGGCCTCCTTGTGGTGGGTGGCAAGTATGTCGGGGCAGGAGTCGACGGAATGGTACGTTGTGTTGTCACCGGCCTAGGGGGGATACGTGTTGTGGGGGGCAAGTAGGTTGGGATTGGTGTTGTTGGCGATGGCACCAGTCTGCGGGTTGTTGTGGGCACGTACCTCTGGGTCGTCGTTACTGGTGGTGCTGGCCTCCTTGTGGTTGGTGGCAAGTATGTGGGCACTGGGGTTGTTGGCACGGGTCTGCGTGTTGTAGGCACAGGACGGGGAGTCGTTGGTACAGGACGGGGAGGAGCCCGAGTGGTGGGAGGCAAGTACGTTGGAGCAGGGGTTGTTGGAGGGGCCGGTCTGCGGGTAGTTGGTACGTATCTTTGAGTCGTTGTCACTGGTGGAGCTGGCCTCCTAGTAGTAGGTGGCAGGTATGTGGGCACGGGGGTAGTTGGCTGAGGACGTGGAGTCGTTGGCACAGGACGGGGAGTTGTTACTGGCCTGGGTGGAGCCCGTGTTGTGGGAGGCAAGTAGGTTGGAACTGGTGTTGTTGGCGATGGCACCAGTCTGCGGGTTGTTGTGGGCACGTACCTCTGGGTCGTCGTTACTGGTGGTGCTGGCCTCCTTGTGGTTGGTGGCAAATATGTCGGGGCAGGAGTGGAAGGAATGGTGCGTTGTGTTGTCACCGGCCTAGGGGGGATACGTGTTGTGGGTGGCAAGTAGGTTGGGACTGGTGTTGTTGGTGATGGCACCAGTCTGCGGGTTGTTGTGGGCACGTACCTCTGAGTTGTCGTTACTGGCGGTGCTGGCCTCCTTGTGGTTGGTGGCAAGTATGTGGGCACTGGGGTTGTTGGCACCGGTCTGCGTGTTGTAGGCACTGGACGAGGTGTCGTTGGTACAGGACGGGGAGGAGCCCTAGTGGTGGGAGGTAAGTACGTTGGAGCAGGGGTTGTTGGAGGGGCCGGTCTGCGAGTAGTTGGCACGTATCTTTGAGTCGTTGTTACTGGTGGAGCTGGCCTCCTTGTAGTGGGTGGCAGGTATGTTGGTACTGGGGTTGTTGGAGCTGGTCGTGGGGTTGTTACTGGCCTGGGAGGAGCTCGCGTAGTGGGCGGTAAGTAGGTTGGAGCCGGAGTCGTCGATGGTGGAAGTGGTCTCCGGGTTGTTGGTGGAGGCACGTATCTCTGAGTTGTCGTTACTGGTGGTGCTGGCCTCCTTGTCGTTGGGGGCAAATATGTCGGTACCGGAGTTGTTGGAGCTGGACGCGGAGTTGTCACTGGTGGAGCTGGTCTCCTTGTAGTAGGTGGCAGGTATGTGGGCACTGGTGTTGTTGGGGCCGGTCGTGGTGTTGTGACCGGTCTTGGAGGTGCTCTTGTTGTTGGCGGTAAATAGGTTGGAGCTGGAGTTGTTGGTGGCGCTGGTGGTCTGCGAGTGGTTGGAGGCACGTATTTTGGAGTTGTCACTGGAGGCGCCGGTCTCCTTGTGGTTGGTGGCAAGTATGTTGGCACTGGAGTTGTTGGCTGTGGACGTTGTGTTGTTGGCGGTGGTGGTGGCCTACGGGTTGTTGGAGGAATATATCTTGGAGTTGTTGGTGGATACGTCAGTGGCACCTTGGGTGTTGGGTAAGTGTAGCCAGTTGTCTTGTATGTTGGTGTGACCGGGGGAATGTAAGGTGTGGTTCTTACAGTAGGTGGAGGAGTTGGTTTACGGGTCGTAATAACCACAGTCCGGCCAGTAGTCGTCGGTATGAATGGTGGTGGGGGCTTCTTCGTGACGGGTGGATATGTCAGCGGGTTCTCAGGCGTTGGGTACGTGTATCCAGTGACTGGTGGGCGTGTAGTTCGTGCAGTCGGTGGCGGAATGTAAACTGTAGTTCTTACAGTTGGCGCTGGCGTGGGCTTGTATGTTGGTTGATAAGGCGTCGTCCTAACCGTTGGTTGTGTGGTAATTCTTTGAGTCGTTGGCTTGTATGTGGGTTGATAAGGCGTCGTCCTAACCGTTGGTTGTGTTGTTATTCTTTGCGTCGTTGGCTTGTATGTGGGTTGATAAGGCGTCGTCCTAACCGTTGGTTGTGTTGTTATTCTTTGCGTCGTTGGCTTGTATGTGGGTTGATAAGGCGTCGTCCTAACCGTTGGTTGTGTTGTTATTCTTTGAGTCGTTGGATAGGTAAACGGTTTCTCAGGTGTTGGGTACGTGTAGCCGGTGAATTTTTTCTCCGCTGGTGTTGTTACAACAACTCTTTGTGTTGTTGAGGGAACATATTGCGTTGGTCTTGGTGTCGTCACAATTCTTGGTGTTGTGACAATTCTTGGTGTCGTCACAATTCTTGGCGTTGTGACAACTCTTGGTGTTGTCACAATTCTTGGAGTTGTCGGTGGTGTAGTTCTTCTAGTTGGTTCGGGAAATGGTATGTCTGGAGGAGGATAGTTGTATCCCTCTCCTGCTCGTACTTTGCGAACTAATTCGATCTGATCTGTTGGAATCTGTTTTTGGGGGGAAAAATGAAGAAAAACAAATTTTCTGGAATTTTTATGTGTTTCATAGACGAAGTCACTTACCTCCAGTTCCGCACAGTATCCGATCGCGCATAGCGCTAAAATTAGTACAGCGCTCCTCTGAAAGCAGAAAGATAGAAAATTTACATTTTATTTTTGGAATTTGCTGTCAAGTTAAAATATTTCTTGGCAGTCTAAGCGGTGAAGGTCACTTCTGCCGGAAATTTTCGTTTGTTTCTTATTTAATCTATTCACCTGACTGTGCCTAATTATGCGTCTTGTCGTGCGTGCTACCGTCTGAGTGTTTGTGTGGCGATACTACATATTTCGAGAAAATCATTGCAAACGACCACAGCCCTAAAAGTTTGCGGATTCAACTTGGAATCCGGTTACACCATTCTGTCTGCATTCACACTTAAGTTACATAACCCCCAACCCATGGAAAATAATTCCGTCTTTGATCCGATGTCTGTGGACTATGTTGTAAGCCCCCGACAACTCCATGGAAAGACAAACACACACTTTTAAGTGCCTGCAGCACACCCCTGCGTTTGTTACCGTAATCCAATGATGTTCCAGCGGTATCATCTTGATAAATTATTCCCCGTGCGCGAAGTTATACCACCGGCGAAGGTCATCTAAGTTCAAGTTCGGCTGCGACAAGTTGCATCACATATTTGCCGTATGGGTTTCCAGCCAAAGGCCCAAGCAAACGCTGTCATTCAAGCAAGTTTTTGTAAATATGTATATTACAAAACTGGTATCTAACGCTAATAAGAGACTCGCATAACGAAATTGAAGATAACACCCAAGATTTCCTAATTTCAGAAATTAAAGAGAAAAAAGAGAAAAAAAACGAGGCGGACTAGATATTTGTTTGGCGAGCGTGTGTGTTGACGTTTGTGGTTTTATGAGATAAGTTGAAAACCTTGGAGACGTTGAACTCGCCATCAGCACACCAGGATGAGAGATCTACAGCATGACACCGACATTTGACATTTAAAAGTATTTTTTTTCATTTATTTTTTTTTTGTTTTCTTTTTTTCCATTATTGAAACTGAAAGTTGTTTCTCTCGAGGTCAATTAGATACGCCTGTAAGCAGGTGGTATTTTTTTGAATTATGGAAGGTTCTAAAAAGTAAGAGTGACGGTAATTTGTTTTTGTCTCAAATACATCTATATATGGATATAATTTTATTTTTTTCGTAGAGAATACATTTCGCCCGTGGACGCAGAAAACCAAATTCGGGGGTATACACACAAAAAACGAGAAAAAAAAAACTGGATTCACCAATAAAACGTTTCAGTTCCGTGTTAATTTGGACAAAGAATGTGTGCGTCTCGAACGCAAGTTAGGAGGGGGTTGATGGCTTGATTTAAATATCTAAGAATAAATATCGCAGAACAAGGCTATCTGGGTTACATAAGTTCTTATGCACACTGGACTGAGTTCCTAGGGTAAAGAGAATATTTTTTCTTTTATTTGTTAACAGTGGATTGGAAGCGGCTCACATCGTTCCTTAAATTTCAGATCATCAGATACACCGAATGCAAGGTTAAAGTGAAATTTTCGAAAGGAATTTTGAATGGAAATCGCTTCATCGTTACTTTTTCAGTGGTTGGAATTTTTGGACTGAAAACTTTGCCCCCGTGGCGTAGCAATTTCACTGACTAAGACACTAAAGGTCTAAAGTTCGATTTCGGGACTTAACATCTCGCATATTTTTACCGCAGCATCTCATTCGTCTTGCGAACAAAAGGCCGTTTGAAAGATTAGACAAAAAACTGTACGTCACAGCTATATGCTTGTGATAGAACAATAGCACACACAACGCGAGTAATTGCTGAAGAAGCTAGGCCCTTGTCATCCGATTATTTTACATTACACTAACACAGCAATGAGGGCTGCCATAGTGAAGATTTTAGCTTCAATTCCTTCTCATTTCAAGCACTGTTCATACTCTTTTGTTCGAACTAGTAGCTTTGAGGTAGTCAAAGTTTAATACGGAGCCGACGTTTAGGACAGACATATCAGTAGAATCACTCTTGCCACTTGATGTTTCTTTAGGCTCAGAAGGCAACAAAGATCGGAAGACAAAGCTGGCTTTGCATTGCAATTTCTTTATACCCGTCATGTCATCTGATGCAGAAATTTGGGCATTTTTAAAAAATGATAAAGAAGCCGATCAACGATGTTGAAAGAGTAAGTAAGTAAGTAGTTTCTAGTTTTGGCATCCCTACCAAACTCCTCAGATTGTGTAGGATGGTGATGGAGAACTCCCGCTCACCGCTCCCGAGCTCAGGGAGATTTATAACGTCAAAAAAAATTTTAGCCAAGGCGATTTGACATGACAGATGTGACTTCTTCAACATCATCCGTGAGAAGATCGTAACACGAAAGTCAACACTAGAGGCACGATCTTCCAAAAGTCCGTTCAACTGCTAGCTTACGACGACAACATTGACGTGATTGGACAAACACAGCGAGATGTTAATGAGGCGTTGGTGGGAATTAAAGCGGAAGCGCCTAAAATGGGTTTTGTCGATAAATGATGGTGAGACGAAGTATATGGCGTCACACAACATCGACGTCTCTTTGTCGTCTTTTTGACGTCTTGATGGTATCTGAAGGAGATGATTTATCGACCAACATTACAAACTGTACGGAGTAACACCCCAATCAATCATCTAAGGATACAACACTTAATATGGCTTGATCATGCAGAATAGACGAATAACACTGCCCCGTTCCGAAAAGTCTTTAAATCCGAGCCATTGGGGCAGTGCAACAGTGGGCGACCTCAACTAGGGACAATCGAGGGAACATTCAACTTGGGATGTTAAATTCAGCTGGCGGAAGACCTTGCTGTCTCATTTTTAATAAGGCCCAGGTTCACAATGCACTTTCATGGCACTCTAGTGTGTTGACTTTTGGGTTTTACAAAGATTGTATTCTTGACCGTCGACAATGCAATCTGCACCAGACACAATCAATTGACTATATTGGGTTATTGTTGTCAAAATACATAGTCTCTATTTTGGAATGATTTCATACCAACTGATCTTACAAAGTTCAGTGACAGCTTAGAGGTTTCTCGAGATTTAATTTAACCCGATCTCAAGAACGGGAGCGATGTTTTTCGCCAGTCATATGTTTTTGCATACTTTCCTGTGAGAACCTAAGAGACTACAACCAACAAAACAGAAAAGTGAGTTAGCATACTTGACGCGAACTAAGTATGTCGTTCCCTGTTTTGTGCTCTGGGATAACATAGTCGCCGGGAAATGCCTCAGGACACTTTGGCTCTTTTTGTTTTTTTGTCAGCTATTATTTTAAATTCACTTTATTCTCCTCAAGGTAGTGTAATTGGCAAACAGAGTAAATGTAACGCTTGTTTCAGTATTAAAAGTATTTCTCAAAAGTCACGTTTTTCCCATCCATATATAGTCTCTCATTCATCGACATGAACCGCTTTCGGAGAAGTTTTTTCTTCAATTTGTGGGGATAAATAAGAATGACACACAGCCTCGTCGGATAAATACGAATATCGAAAATGGGTGTGACAAGATACGAAATTTGTTCAGACTATCGAACATTTTGGTTAGTTCTATTGGGAGTACAAAATAATTTATTTCCAAAAGATGGCGCCACCTGCAAGGTGTAGCTGATCTTGGAAGCGATCATCTACTTCACTGGAAAGTTGTGACATTTTTCAGCAATATTTAGTATGCATCAGCGTCTGTTTTAGACAACAACATTTTTTATTGCCTCTTCGAAAATATCCCGATTTATCATTAAAACATATCATCTGCGGGATTTTTTGACTTTCTTTTTTTATTTGAAGAAACATGCGACTGAAGCCTATCGGACCGATGTGTCATGCAGAGAGTGGTTTTGACACATCAGGAGTTGCACTTTTAACATCGAAGACGAGGAGCGTTTTGGCAAGCCCAAAAAGTTTAAAGATGAGGAATTTGAGCCTTTATTGGGCGTGCAAATCTCTCCTTCTACTAAGCTCCGAAGTTGACATCAAGCAATTGAACTGTTGAAATGACAAAACAATGAATACCCTTTGCAAACTGTGTCATCTTTGGAGTAGGAAGACTTAAGAAAGCAATTGAGAAATAATTACTTCCCTTGAAGAATGGGATTGTCCCTATTCAAGTATTTTGCTGTGGCGAAGAAGCACGCGAGACGAGAAGACCTTTGTGGGAGTGTCTTTCGTAATATCATGATGTCAATGAAGGTTTTTGGAGGTGGAAATTGAACCTAGAGGTTTTTAGCAGATGAATTGTAGAGGACAGCGTGCCTATTCCATGCATACTCCATTAATGTATTTTTCGGAATTCTTTTAAAGGGATTTTTTTCGGAACCTGACTCTTCGAGGTTTTAGGTAATTCGAAGTTGTACATTTTTTGAAGAATTTTGGCACTTCAAGATTTTTGTAATTTTAAAAATTTTGGATTTTCAAAAGTTGTCCCTCACCAACATCAATCTGATCAAATGGAAATCGTAGAGGGAAGAACGCTTCAATATGAACTTTAATTTCGTTCTTATGTTAAGTTCACAAATTTAAGCTAATTCCGTCTTGTTGATGTTGTTGAAAGGGCCACCTTGTACTATTCTTTGTTCCAGTTAAGTAAGATGTAGAACTGCACAACTTTCTGCCATTAAAATCGAAGAATATCAAACCGGGAACTATGCTGCAGGATATAGAAAAGTGGGATATCAAATGCCGAGCTTTGCAAAGGGCGCCTATCTTCGTCGAGCCGGCCATGATAGCTTCTTGAATACACATTCAATTGGTGCTTGCAAATTCTCGTGACAATCTGGTTTGGCATTTCGATTTTCAATCATCCCCTCATCGAATGCGCATATTTACACAACCATTAAAAGTCTTCGCATACTTTGATCGCGCCATAACGATTTTACGGCATTGCGACTGGCAAGAAAAAAATCGCGGACTCTGTGCACAAAGCGAGAAGCGACAGACGATCTATACGGTAATCGACTCTGGCACCTACATTACATCAAAGTTCAATTTGATTAAGTATACACAGAGAACTGATGGACACACACGTTTGTGTGGCAAGATAAACGCTTGTGGTCGTCTCTGAAGATATAATATGTCACGACCAAAACCGAAGACACTGCACTGCGGCAGTTTTCTTGAAATTGCTTGCCAACTGCAAGTGTTATTCGCGCAGAGGACAAGGCGACAACGATAAGACCTCCGACCGCGATGGAGGAGATGCATCATGCTTTCTGGTTATGCATTCGATTGCTGTTGTTATTGTACTTGCTTGGGGAATTGTTGTGCCCCTTCGGACTGACCTCCTTAAGTGAATGAAATTCGGTGCATACTCGTACCGGCTGAGTGGGTCTGATTTACATCGAGGTAAGGAAAATAAAAACCAAGGAAACTTTAATCTGTGCACCTACATAAGAGGGCTGTTTTTCTTGGGACTGTGAACCGGAATTTAATCCGGTCGTGAAGCGAAAGAAAACGACTGTTTTCACATCTTAATCATCAAACTTAAATGCATCTGCCGCGACAGTGCAGTGAGGTGTCATAAATTTTAGCAAAATACGGCGGTGACGAAAGGATCTTTCACGGGACTCGCTCGTGTGTGTGGTCAACGTAATAATTTTATTATCCGGTTCACCGTGGGCATTTGTAACGAAACAAGCTGTGAGTTGCTTAAGACCAATCCCCCTATTGTCAGCAGGTCATGGCTTTGCCGCACGGTAGTGATCGCTTTGGTTTGACCATCAATAACCAATTTGTTATAATTAGCATAATTATCTATTCGCCTTCAAGACGTCAGTGATTTTTGGCCCTTTGTGGCTTGTGAAACTTCACAATGAGTTGTGTGATCAAATTGAAGGAGAAAATCAATGAAACTCTGCAGACTTTGAGGGGGAATACTCCTTTTCTATTCTCCCCTCAGACCAAACTGCTGTCACTGGTCGTTATAGCTTCATGGTCGTTATGCTTCCTGCTTGCTATGGTCTGCATTCGTTAATGACTTTGAATGGAATGTATTCAACTTAGGTGTAAACGTTTGAACACATCTTCGTGTTGCTGGCTTTAGATGTTTTGCATAAAACTAATTTGTAGACTAAGGCCACTCAGCGGTGATTTAAGCATTTTTTTTTTTGGTTTTATCTGGTTTCTGCGTCTTTCTTCAAATTCGGGCGTTAGCGTGCGGAACACGTTTTAATCGTGTATACAATTTCATTTTCGTTAAATATTAAATTTTTTTTTAACTTTCAACTTCATGGTGTAATTCTGCGCGATTAAAGTGGCGGCAAATTCAAATGAATATATTCCAGTTGAAGCCGTTCCGTTATATTAGCTGAAGCCGTTCCGAAGCCGAAGTTAGCCGGATTAATCACATGTGTATGTATTTGGCCTTCAGCCGGGGCATCGGACGAAGGTCAAATAACCTCGCCCGATGAACTTGGTCTTCTGGCGAATGATATATCGAATATTCATCTGCAGATGAAAGACGAAAAATAAAAATGAATAAACCAACTGTTGGTAGGCCGCCTTGAATTTATTTACCATTCATTAAATTCTTCAGATCTCTTATCTACACCCATTTTTTTCGCCATGCATTTAAATAAGTTTCCGGAAACGCACGATTAACTTTTGCGCATTGCAACGGCCACTCCGAAGGTCAGCCGTCTTATATTCGAATTAATTTATGGAAATCGATTTACAGACAAACCGCAAAACCAAGATATTCCTTCTGAGCTTAAATTAAGTTCAATACAATATTTCTGACAACACCCATAAACTCAGCCAGTCTGAGACGGTCTCATATAGCGACCCTGTAAAACAAGAACTAGTTTATAGGTGGAATTAATAAGTTAAGTCTCTTCAAGGTTAGATTCCTGATTTCGAGATTGCCTTAGTTCGGCTTTTAAGACCTTCACATCCGTTTGTAATGGGCGGTCTTTTTGTAGGATACATATGGAAATTCTGTACTCTACTTTATGGTGATAGATTCTGAAGCACGACTGGTCTAAGTTGAATTAACTTGCACGAAAGGAAACATTTTATGGATCACGTCATAGCGCAAGTGTTGATTTTAAATTTAGATACACATGCTGCAGCGTCTGCCGGTATAAATCGCTCACAGAGCCAGCTTGAAACATAAAACACCGTATGCTGTGAATGCAAATAAGGTTGGTGGTGGAACTAAGCGTTGGTGGGTTTGCTTAAGAATATCTAAACTAGGAAACTAGATCTTCATGTGTTATGAAATTCGTTGAGATTCATTTTGTCGTTGTTATGTCTTACATTTACCAACCAGGTGTTCTGATGTTTTCTTGTCGTTCAGCGCTGATTTGGTCTGCTGGTTATTATTTGAAGTTTGCGAATTCTGAGAACACAAACGCTGTCAATGCGGATGTTGGTTTTGTCTCTGAAGGAAATTCCCAGATATCTTTTTCCTCCATCTGTATGCTCTTGGCAAATGAAATGTCAGCTGTCCAGCTGTGTTGTGCTTTGGTTACCATGTGAGAATTTCAACACGTGCGATGCTCAATATGAAACTAACTTGACTCAGCTTAGGCGCGAATCAGTTTCAAATACGGAGTGGACGTTTTAGCGTGTTTTTTAAGTCATGAGTTGTTTCGACACCACAACTGTTTCCCGCTTGAACTTTTTACTGAAAGCCCGTATCATACCTCTGAACGCTGAAGAAAATGAATCATTTTAAGCTTGAACAACGTTGGGAAATATAGCAGACTCTAAAAATTGTGTCTTGGGACTTTTTTGGGGAGGAAATCGTGAAAGGCTGATTTCATGTCAAGAGCTTAGGAACAATTCAATCACTTAAGACCGGGATACCATTAGCTACACCCCGAAACTATCAACAAGGTCTTTAAAAGATGGCGGTGAGAGAGTGCCAGACAGACCTTTGAACCGCGTGGCATTTAATTTTTCTTCTCTTGCCTATAGAAGTAGTCCGTCCCCAGTCTGGTTAGTGTGTAAGGCCTTTTGAGAATGTCTTCTTATTTGTTCAAAATATTTTTTTTTAAATTATTGTATAAGGCCCACCTTGTTTTTGTTTCATAACTCGTCATGGAGGAATTTTAGACCCCACAGCGCTTACAAACTACTGAATTTATTTATAAGCACTCGAGCTCACTTCTCTTGTTGCAAAATTATCTTCGGAGACGAAGCTCCGTCTCGATTGATTGGATAAGACGATTGTGTATATCGGGCCGCTCAAACTTCTTCGACTGTTGAAGCGGTCAGTGGGTGTCATTTATTCAGTCTGTTCCAGCAAATAATCATGGACTGGTGATTAACAGTCCGTGCAGAGTTAGCACTTTTCGATGTTCTGTTCTATTCAAGTGAATGAAGCGAAAGCGACATGAGAAATACCGTCATTTGTTCTGGCTATAAAATTATTCAATCAATGTACAATAGCACGAGGATTGCCGGCGTATAAGTACACCACAGCGCACATCTCACATTGCAATATCCAAGTGTCAATCTTCAATTGGCACGAGGGACAGGTTTTCACTATTTTTGAAAACACGACTTCAAGTGACGATGCGTCTTTTGCGATTATGCTTTGATTGATACATTTCCGTTGTTTAGAAATTGTTTGATAGTTTGAACTTATTAACGGTCTCGCCTCGTTCTATTGCAGCGTTGTTATGGAAAATCCAAGACATTCGATTTCGCGACCTTTCGTAGATTACAACATGCGTCGTGACTTGAATATGCACCCGTGGTTGGGTTTCAACACAGAAGTTGAAGGTCGTGGAGGATGTAATACACAAAACTACAGCAGTCCTCAAAGGCAGCTAAATCTATGTCATTGGACAAATGCAGTTGGATCTCTGTACCAGAGTGGTGGAAATTTGGAAGTTATTGATGCCGTCCAGAAAAGTCGCGGTGGGCATTCAAGCGATCTTATGTTATATTTTGTGGTATCAATAAACCTCTCAAGAAAACACCCAAAAACATTCGAAGGTATCTTACTTTGGCTTTGGTTTCTTTGAGTTATCAGACAGGAAGTGTTTAATGACACAGCTTGTGAAATGATCAACGTAATTGATGGTCATTACAACAAGGGTATCCTTGTTTAAACTTTGTTTTTTCCGAGATACGTGAAGAAAAGGTCGAACAAAAAATGATTCCATTACCCTAATGCTCATACAGTGCACTGTGTTCGATGAAAAAACAAAAAAAACTTGTGAAATGGCTTCCATGAGCTATTTGTCGCATATGGCTCCCGTTTATACAGAATTAAACAGTCCCCAAGAAACCACAGCATGACTTCTGGACCAACCACTTGCGTTGTGTACGCTCTCTCTCTCTCAAAAATGGGGGACTTACAGTTTACTTTACAGATTCTAGTTGGTGAATTATTGGCAGCTTGAGTGCAATATAAGCTATTGACGAGAAAGCTTGGTTCCGTCAATAAAATGGGATATGAACGTTAAGTCCATGATTTGAAGCTAGAAACACGGGCAATAAGCACTTACGCACAAATTTACGGCAGATGGAACCTATCTGTTTGGAAGGGTAAACTAGACGCCTAGATCGTGTAACTTGATCTTTCGTCTAACTTCGTTGCGCAAGATAGGTACATCACTACCGAGTAAGGATCAGTAAATAGAAACATCAGTACCGAGATATGAACACTGCCAATCGCTCATTCTTTGAGTTCAAGAATGAAGAGTTTTAGGCAAACGATGCCTTCATAGGTGGCATCTTACCTGACAAAATCATGTGAAATTCATATGTCAACTAGCAAAACAATCCTTTGAAAGAGCTTTTTACGACTAACTAAGGCGAAAGGCATAGACCTGACTTGCTGGCATTAAAGAGAAGACGGAATAGAATAGGTCTGGTAGTTGATAAGGGCAAAACATCAGCCAGAAAGGAGACATCTTATAGATAGCCTCACAAAAGACAGTACAGAGAAAACTTTGAAATGACCAAGGACTTTGTCTAGCTCGCCTCCGTTGTAAACAGGAATAACGACATAAGCACAAAGATCTTGCTAAAACGGCTTCAATGTTCATCCCAGTCCTAATCTACTTTTAGAGACTCATTGGACTCATTGATCATACCAGTCCCGAACTACGTGTTCGGGCAGAGGAATGAGGCAACTTTGGTTCTGTTTTTGCCGATACCAACTGATCGAAGAGGTTGTACGAAAACTTAACCATGTAGAGCGCAACGAATTTGCTTGGGCGTCGTTGAGTTTTGGTTAAAAATTGAAAGTGTCTGAATTTTGGTCAGATAGTCGTGTTCACATTTTTCTTGCAGTCTAAGAAATGGGCAACTCAAGCGCATTGAGGGCACCAAGACTTGCACCTAAACTGTTGTCTAACTGAAACCATGTGTCGTGATTGGTTTTGTCTCTTCAGAGATGTTGATTTCGATGTTAATGTTGAGTGTCTTACAATTTCCAGCACTTGTTTTTGTTTGTGCTTTAGATTTCATTTTGCGATGAAATTCATCATCTTGATGAATCTTTTCGCACGTCGCTTCAAATGGTCTATCGGTTTCAAATCTTTAGTCAGCTTGATCTTTTATGATTGCAAACTAAGATCCATAAGCAAAATACACCATAATGTAGTGTGAGCGATTTCCAATTCTTGAAAACGCCGTGGATTTGACTGATTTCGATGGTTTACTACGAACGCCTGAACGGAAGCGATATTCCGTTCACACTTCGACCAAACCGCTGTCTCACTGACACGGCAAAATCACAAAACGAATATGTAGACTCATATTTTTGCATTAAACTTGTAACTGCCTGTCTACCAGGGCGAGAATTACGACCTAAAACTGGAGTTAATTCTCGTAATATACCGGTCGCCGACTCCGAATTTCGGTGGAAAAAGCAAATATTTTGCAGACGTTGCCCGTTCGTGTACTTTACCATGATGAAAATGTTGAGTTTACTGACGGCAAAGCAATTAAATTTGAAAATATTACAAATGAAGTAGCTTTTGAATTGTGAATAAGTCAGTCTACTGCACGTTTTACAAATCAAATTTATTCCTAAGAACACTTGAATATTAAACAAGTTTACATTGCACCCACTTCAATCGTGCTGCAAGGATGGAAAAAAATCAATTTGGCGTGCAGTATAAAATGGAAGTGTTTATGGTCATCGTTAAGGTGGTGGATGATGCAGTAAACTCAACCCACATAGAGACATAATTAGGCGTGGTTAAAGGCTATCGAACATCTTCGTGCTTCCCATGTGTCGCAAATTAAAAATTGCAATAAATTGTTATGTGAACACTGGGAGAAAGTGTGACATCTGTCAGAGGGTGTGACAATGATTTGTTTTTCTTTTTTCAATAAGAAGATGAATTGCAATAATGTCTGCCTTATAGTGACTTCAACGGAAAACTCAAAAGAAAAAGTCTTGATGTTAAAGTCAATTTAGCAGTTATGTCTATGCGATAACCCTTTGATTCGAATGTTCAACTCGATTGTTTATTTATGTGTCCATCAAAGTGTGCTACGCTTTGCAATGCTAATGGGCGTTCATTTTGTTTACTCTTGGCGTTGTGCGTGTGGTGCATATAACCATCAAATTCCATTACGTCTTCTTTCACGTACGAGCACATATTTTGTCAAATTAGAATAAAATATTTCGGTTGAGCTTTGCTGGGAAATTGAGTTTTTTTTTCTTATTTTTGCCTAATTCTATTTCTCTCATGGTGACCACACGGTATGAATGAAAATTTGTTTAGCTGATTGGATATTCTGCGATTTTGACAAATGATTTGAGAATAGTGAGCTATCAACGCCAAATTGTGGTTGAAACTGTGTTTTTTGGTATCACTTTGGACTCCGCTCAGTGGCAAATTGATTTTGTGCAACTATGCTGATAAGTTCACAAAATAGAGTAGTTTACTTATGAATCCTAAACCGTGAACCAGCTTACCGAAATATCCAAAGTCCCAAGAAAATTTGAATTTTCTACGTACAGTTGCAGAGACTGGCATGCAATAGGGACGAATGCCATTCGCTTGTAGTTGGTAATAAACTGGATTTATTGGACACGGACACGACGTGAAAGGAAAGAAGCACATAATTGATCTTATTTTATATTTGAGGACAAATAAAACCAAAATGGGCTTAGATTCTAACACAACGACTTCTGGTGATGTGGAAATGATCTATAAATCTAACCGTCTCCAGATAAAGAAACCAATCCATGGGAGCATATATCTTCAATGAGGTCAGCGCACTTCCTTCGGCATCTATGGTCAGAGGGATCTAAGATCTACGTGTCAGTATTGCCGATACAAACTTAAATGTGTTCTTCTCTTTTTATAAATTTTAGCAACAAAGCCAAAATATTGAAGTAAGAAATTTAAGCTTCTATCGTTTTCTAAATAGAAATAAAGGCGACTTGTGTATATGTACGTGTGCAGCTGTTGTAATTGCATGTTCTTGCCATACGAGTATTTATCTGGCTAGTTAAGACGGTGCTTGTACTTATATAAAAGCAAGAAGAAAATATACATTTTTGCAATTTCAAGTTTTTTCTGTACGAAAAAAAAATGAAGATCTGGTTAGGGGGGCATTTTGCCTCTTTGTCACTCTCTGCTTGGGGTCGGTGTAGGTTCAGAATTGGAAATATGCAAAATGTTACCGGTTTCCCTTAATTTTTAATTTGTACCTATTTCAAGTTGCACAACCCCCACATGCAGATGAGTTACGTTTTGAAAAACTAAATTAACCCGAAAATTGCGATGTAGTGGCTTATTTCAATAGGGAATATTTCATTTTACCGAGACAAACACACACCGAAACTTAGCCAGTATGCTATCGTATCACATTCTCCTTCGGTCTTATTTCACTTAATGGCGAATAATGCCGAAAATCATCGTTTGCAGTTTACAAAAAAAGAGTTTCTTCCATACGTATACAGCTCCTTTAGAAGGTGCTGTTAGGAAAGCTACTTAGCTTGAATTATGTCTCTATCAGGCGCCAACCTACAAGACACAATTTTTGGTCTCTTGGAAAATACCAAATTTTTTAATAATTTTAGGTCAATAGGAAATAAAATCTGTCTAAGGAATGGTGCATGGTGAGGTTGGAGACCGAATCTCAAAATGCTCAAATTTCAAAATCTGGAAATGTCGAATATTCCGAAAATTCAAAATTCCTAAAATGAATTTCCGAAAGAAACATTTCCAGGGTATAGCGATGAAAAGGCTTTAAAGCCAGGAGTTGCCTGCTACCGCCACCAGGGGCAAATCAAGTTTTGTGAATTCGGGATTTCAGACATTTCTGGACATTGGATTGTATTTCGAGACTCTGTTTGTATCCTCTAATGGTGATCGTTGTCTATTCGACAATGGTTTTCTTAAAAGTTCTTAAACAGGGTCTTGTTAAGGCCCAGTTCCACCTTGAACTATAGCGCCAAAAGAAGAAGAAGAACAATACAGGTTCATTGTCATGCTTATCTCAAAAAAAAAAAATTCTTGGATTTTGAATTTTTTTTGAATTGTTTTCTTGAGGAATTTCGTGATCTTTGCGGCATTAAATAGTTTTAGAATCTGTTTCTGATTTTGAGGTTCTAAAAGATGAAGGAAATAGGCATTATGGGTAAGTAATGTTTTTCCCCCTCTTCGTCTCGGTAGGAGTCGTTGCAATGGATGCCCTAACCATCTTGCATGATTACCCAGCTGAATGTGTCCAGTTAGTAGCCTTCTTTTCAGACATACTTGATGTTTGACTAGCCGTATGAGGAGTTTTGTTTATTTGAGACTAATCCCTATCCTATTATATTTCATGCATCCAGTTCATTCCATGTTCACTTTCGATAGCATACTTTAGTAACTTTTCTTACATCTTGAATAGAGCGGACAGTGTTTGGCAATCAGTGGCTTCATACAGTATGATGATCGAACCTACGCAGGTCTAGGTTCGATTCCCGGACCGGACACCTCGCATTTTGTTCAGGGCACCACCCCTTTTCGAGTTGCTGACAACACTCAAAGAGTATCAATTGTCTATGAAAAGCTTCTCAAATCTGGCCGTTCGGGGTCGGCAAAAAACTGTAGGTCCCTTCTACTCCTAAGAGGCCAGTAGCTCGCACAAGAAAGTGTAATCATCTGGAAGGCAGAGTGCCAAGATGTTTCCGGTGAAGTGAGGAAGACTCATAAGTCTATTTTTTCTTTCTTTTTTAAGCCTTCCAGATTTTAAGAGTTTCTAACTAGGTCTTTTTAATACATCATTCTTTTGGAAATTCGACTCCTAACGGCCAATATGATTTTAACCATCTTTATTTCCAATTTTTCCTTATGCTAAGTATTTTTATTTACCACCCAAAAATATAGAAACGTGTGAGTAACAGTGGAGTGCAGTGAGGTAATCCCCATAGAAATGTCGATCGTTGTGAGCAATTGGAAGGAGACTATCATGTACAATTAAGTTTTTCGTGAAAGAAATTGCAAATTTCATTCGCAAACTTCAAAATTCTAAATATTTCCAAACTGAGGATGTGCTGCAAAGAAGCTGAAATTGTATTTAATGTATTGACCTAATTTCCTGGCTACATTTTGGAGAGACCCAAATAATCACCAAAAACTGAAATCGGTCTTAGAAAAATTAGTTCCAGATTTTGACGTCATGATAAAGAATTAGGTAAGATGGACAAGTCGGAGAGAGTGGTAGAGAAACATTGCTCCACCCCGAAAAATCTTCGAATCCGTGTCATTGGGACAGATCAACAGAGGACGATATAGTCGAATGATACACATAAGTGAAGAAGGACTTCAACAAACTTGGGGTGCATGCAGAAGCAGCTAGCTAGGGATTGTACTCGCTTAAGAACCATTTTGGTTGATGCCTTGGTCCTAACCAGGCACTCAAAAAAGAAAAGCAGAAAACAGTCTTTTTCGTATCCAGGATTTAGAAAAACAAGGTTTCTTAAGCAAATTATCCGTATAGACAATTGAATATTCTTGATGACACAGAAAAAATTAAATCTGCGACAGCGGGTTGTTGCCACTGTATCGAGTTCCTTTGCCCTTTAATTTCTAATGGCTGATCAACGGGTTTGTGCAAACTTGTATGGGGCTCATAATGAAGAAAGAAAAAATTTGCAAATATCCAAACCGTTATACAGTACAATCAACAACGTACATTAAGCTTGTCAAAAAGACCAGTTTAAGAATGAAAGATAAACGTCCAAATTCCAAATCTTCAAGCAAAAAAAAGAATATTTCATTATCTTCTCTAAAGTTCACAGTTCAGAGAGCATTATAACATCCACACATTGCATAGCTACCGGGGATGCATTTACAATTTTTTCACAAGCATAAGATATTCACTTCCCCTCGCTAGAACTCCTTGGGATCACGAAACCACACCAGCTCAATGTGTCACACAGAATTGAATGTAAAAAGTGCATATATTAATATTTCAACTTGACTTGGCAGGCAAGACACCGAGATTTCATTCATCCAGCACACACCACGGAGCCCCAGACGAACAGACGAAGATGCAACAGATACCCGGAGTGATAATTAAGCGAGGCGGCTATTGCCGAAGAGGCACAAATCAACGAGTGTGGGTCGTTTGAATTCACACAATTATATCTATAAATCATGGTAAATGTCTAAAGTTAAATGTCACTGCGACCGACCGACCACTGCCTGTCCGCACACTGCAATAGTATTCTAGTTACGCAATCCATGCAGGTATCGGTGCATCGGTCAGCAGCACCGTGCTTCAGGTTTTTTATTTTTTTTTTTGTTGTGTATCTTTCTTCAGTTTTTCTTAAACAGCACTGAACACTTCATTTTCATTCGTGAGTTCTTTTTTTATTTTCATATCTGCACTTCACTATAAATCACACACACACACGCACGATATTGGCAAGCAATCCTTAAGCGGCAGCGGTGGCGACGACAATGAAGTGACAAGGTGACCATGGCGACGACAGCACAACACGTTACGGCAATTGTCCCAAATAGTGTGTCGTTTGAAAATTTGTCTACTCACCATGATGAGCACTTGAAGTAAATGTCAGCACGTATTAATCCACAGAGGTATCCTGTTTCGTTGACGGTCCGCAATGTGAAAAAAATAATTATTTAATTTTTTTTTGTTTTGTTTTTCAAGGATATCTTTCTCCAGGAACGGCGAGAAAAAATATCCCTATCGTGTCACAATTCAATAAGCAAATGAATTTGACCGATAAACGGCGAGACCAAATTAAGACAATTGACTTAGACACAGGTGGATGAGCTGTGTTGGTTGACTGCTGGACAGAGTGTGGAGTACCAACTAAAATAACAAATCTTATAGGTTTTCTATATATACTCGGCGAAGATGCTACGCCGGTGGAGACGGCCCAAGTTTTGAGACGCCGACAACGATGATCGAGAT
The DNA here is from genome assembly GCA_944738645.1 of Eristalinus sepulchralis. Classification (NCBI taxonomy): domain Eukaryota; kingdom Metazoa; phylum Arthropoda; class Insecta; order Diptera; family Syrphidae; genus Eristalinus; species Eristalinus sepulchralis. Next base: position 27,773,293 of record OX122885.1, on the reverse strand, counting down.
GAAGAAGTACCAATATATGCTTTTGCCAAACGATCGAACCGAACCCTCGCCCGAACCGCACACGGTAACGTGTGGAACCAGATTTCAATGAAGATCTGGTCTATCTATCTGGCAATTACCAAGCTGGCCATCTTGTGGTCGATACGCGCTGACACGGGACGGCGAGAAAAAAGCTCTCGCCATGCGGTGGTTAATTTAGCGATTTAAATATTCGTACATCTGTGGATGCCACTGTTCGTGGTTGGTTGTGTGGATCATCGTGATGGTCGTGGTTGGTGCGGGTTATAGAGTTTAATGTTAAGGTAGGCTTATGCGCATCGGAGCTTTTTCTATTTCTCTGTTCGTCGTGTTAACAAATGACCAACAAATATTTGGTAGCAACTTGTTTCGCTTGCAAATTGGGAGATGTTACTGTTTGGTCTGTGACTGTGCGGATGACCTCTAGAGCAGGTTCATATTCATGCATATTTATGTTTGTATGTGTGTGTGTGTGTGTCTGTGGGAATAACTGCACATTGCAACAGTACATGTATTTAATGGCCATTCCGAAAATTGCACCTGTACTACAGCACATCAGGTATTCTTCATTCAAAGGTGAGCTTTTGAATCGAAGGAAAATTATTTTGTACACGAAGAACAACATCATTTGCTGATTACACGTCTTGCCGTTGCATGACGGCCATTGTGTATATTAGGCCTGCCTGCCATTTCAACAGTTGTCAATTTTTCTACGCTGTGTTGTGTTTCTTTTTTTTTTGTCCATTTTTCTTATTTTGACTGCTACTAAACGAGTGACTGCTGTACATCATAATTTAATGAGGTTTAAGGTGGAATTTTTTTTCTGCTGCTACCACTTGCTTTTTTGTTGTTTTTATTTTTTTGTCAAATAACCTAGTTTCATTGATGCCCGTGTGTGATGAGGCTGGGAATAATTAAAAAAGGGCCTTGGAGGTTTAAAGGTAAACTTGCTTAGTTGACTGAGGAATGGGAATCAAGGGGGAAAAGAAAAGGAGATGAAATGCTAAGTTGGGCGCTGACCGATCACTTGTTTATAGAAGTCTGTCTTCAGAATCAAGGACTATTGAACAATTGCGGCTTATTAGCTACGGACAAGCATTACTGATATGCTTTCGTACGTTAGTTGGCGTGCCTCGTTGCGAAGAGAGCATGTGCATCAACTCTCACTCACCGAAGATTCCAGATTCGATACCTGGGCTGAGTATTTTTTCATGTCACCGCCTCTTTCAAATTACGGACAACACTTAAGAAGAACTAACTGTTTATGAAAAGTTCTCATAATCTAACCGCTCGTTGTCGGCAATAAACTGTAGGGTCCTTCCATTCGCGTGTGAAGGATATTAACTCGCGTAGTTGCCGATGAGACTAGGCACTGGTCCCTTGTGATCTATAATTTGTTAATTGTTAATCTGTGGATATTGTCTTTACTTTTGGTTCATAAGTTGTGGAAATACAGGGTGAAGGGTTTGAACTACAACTTTTGTAAAGGGTATCATTTTTTAATTTTTTTATAAATTTGATTGTGCCAAAGCAAAAAACGTTGAAGAAAACACCAGTTTTCAAATTACTTTATTAGTATTCAATATGTCCACCTTTGGAGCAAATATACTCCTTGAGATGGTCTAAGAAACCAACACACGTTGGGCGCATGTGCTTGTTTGAGGTGGTGCAAACTTTATTAGTGCCAACCTCTGCCCTTAAAATACCCCAGACAGATAAACCCAACGGATTTGCATGTGAACAATTTGCAATCCATTGTGGCGATGAAATGAAGTGTGGAACATTGTGTTTTAACCAATCCTGATTGACGCGCCTCGAGTGAGTCCGTGTCCAGTCTTCGACCGTCATGTCAGACGGTGTCCAGTCTTTTTGCCTCCGACCAAAGCGTTTGTTTGCCTAAGTCTCAATACTGTCTCTAAAACAATTTCATGGTATATGTTCGCAATATTTTTGATGCTACGGTTCAAAAATACAAATGGAGAGTAACCATCGGTGGTTAGGAGGCCCAAGAAATCACAATCAAAACTGCCTGCTTTCTGGTAGCCATTCGAAAATGTAAATATTGGACGGACCTCTACAGGACCTTGGAAGTAGTCTCGGTTATTTTGTTTGTTGACATGTTGTTCGATTACAAATAGAGACTCATCGAAAGATATCAAATTCGTTAACTCACGATAGTGGTGAGCAAGCGTAGCAACTTCTTCAACTCTAATTTTTTTTGGATCGTGTGCTTTTTGGACCTGCATTGACTTGAGCTTAGATTATTTTTCAGAATATGTTACAGCCGTTCCGAGGATATGCTAAGCTCATGAGTTATTTTTCTATCACTTCGACGCGCATTTTACTCAATTCGAGACTTTCCGAACATCCAAACTATCCGAACTATTTCTACGGATGTTATTGTTTTTTTATGACCAATACCATGGCGGCTTGCAACGCTTCCAGTATCAGGGTAACGACATGAAACACAAATGATGTGTTCACGTTGACGTGATGGAGGGCTTTATCGGTAGCTACTTTTTCCTTTTGGGCTAAAAATTAAGCAATCGCACTCTCACGTTTGAATTCCATAGCGGATCAAAATTTAAAACATCTGAAACTCAAATTGTTTTAAGGACGTATGTACAATGAAATCGTCTGTCATATGTCGAAATTTGAGCTCACTGTCATGAGCGGTTTGAAGATCATAGCAGTCTCCATCTCGATACTATTTGTATTCATCAGATCAAATCAAGTAACATTGACAGTCTAGTGGATTTGTTTTAACACTTTCCCCGTTGTTTTCGCACTGTACCACTATCCCTATCAAGTCCCATCATACTGAAAACGGCTAAAATGACCACCAGTTGGTATGCCTCATTTAGCTAAAAACTGTGGTTGCTTCCATTTCTCTTGATTAAAGTCAAGACTTTTGCATCCTTCTTCTCAATTCCTCCTCTACCTCTAAGTCAGATTTTAAGTTATTGAAATAACGCTTTAGGTTTGGTGTTCTGGGACGCATATGTATGCTCCATGTCTTCCGTCATGACAAGCCTGGGGTACACGTATCTTTGATGACCCGAGACAAAGTGAATGAAAGAGGCGTGTAAGTTCAGTTGTTTGTCCTGTTTGCATTGATGATATATGGAGGAGAAGATTGAACGACAAACTCTATGGGCTGTAGGACTTCAAGTGCCTGTTCAAGAGATTTCAAAGGCAGATGGATAGCTCTGCTCCAACTCAAAGAGTTTTTAAAACTGAGAAAGTAAAAGAGAAAGACGTCACCTAAGATGCCGAGTAGAAGTAAAGAAGAACCTTAACCAACTTGGAGTGCGAAATTGAATGCAGCTGGCTAGAGATTAAGCTTGCTGGAAAGTCACATGGGTCGATGCCAAGCCTTAAACCCGGACTTTAATGTCACTCTAGGAAGAAGAGGAATATCTAAAGAAATTCGCTATGCCATATTTTTTTATGCTACACAAAAGGACAATTTTTAATTGAGAGTTCCGGATGCGGATCTCGATTAAGTTCCGAAAAACTTCGATGTTAAGAATGCACCTCATACGGTTCGGCTTGTCACTGAAAAAGTCGATTAAATTTGACAAGTGATGGAGCAAGACCATCATGGAAGCAGTCAGGAGATAGGGGAGGTTCTAAACATCAACCCTGTGAAGGATTGAAACCATTTCAAGGGAACCGACTGCTCAAAGGAGCCCGATGTTTGAGTGTTATTAAAATGGCTAAACATAGACGAAGTTGAAGTTTTTTATTGCTGGTGATGAAAAATGGATAAAATAAAAGAATATAAATACAATAAAAGCGCTCAAAGTGAAGGACCTTTTACAGACCGTACAAAAGTCAAAGCCTGGACTGCCTTCCAACAGGTTTATGTTGAGTGTGTGGTGGAGTACGAAGGGACTTGGCTGTAATGAGCTGCCAAAATATGCGAAACAGTCAATTCAGTCTATCCGTCATTTGAACCTCAACTATCCACAACTCGATCGCTTCAATGAAAAAGAAATCAAGAAAGAGCGAACAGAATGGGGCAACAGAGAACAAGAGGAGGCGGTACACAAGTTTTTGATGACCCGATAGCAAATTTAATGATCTTGGTTGGGAAATTTTGATGCATCTACAGTATGGTTTGGACCTTGCACCCTCTGATTGCCATTTGTTTTCAGTCTCTGCGAAACTTGTTTGATGCTAAAAAAATGTGGTCAACCGAAGAGTCACTAAAAATCAATGGAATAAGTTTTTCTGTAATAAACCACAGAAGTTCTACACAATTGAAATTTTAAAACTGTAAAATAACGTGACCAATACAAAACTAAATGAAATTAGTATCGAAAAGATATTATATGGGCCAAGATATCAGAATTATGTACATAAGACCGCTTCCTAACGATGAAGATACCACTCAGAGCAGTATACCTCGTCAAATTGTAAACCCTTAGACATAAACTCGCTGTCACTTAAATGTATTGTATATGTGAATTTTCAAGCCAATCACTTCAGGGAATGTTAACATAAACTTTAGCTATGTCGTTCAAGCATACTGCCTTCACTTCCTTCTGACGCTGTTCGAATGGAATGGAAAAGAATTCCATTCAGAGTTATTCTCGGCAATCGACCATATATGATTAATGTGGTTAAGGTGTAGATAAGCCTACACGGTTTTTCTCAAGAAAAACACATTATTTAAAAGATAAATCACTTTCTCTTTGCAAAAAGTCCTTGGTTGTTGAGTGGAATCGAAGAGAATTGATAATAGTTTCCACGACAACTCTACTTCTAAACAAGTATCAACAGTTTCACTGATCCTTTGTAAAAGCTGCCGGGACATTGCACGCACGGGAGAGCTTCACCCCCACTCAATCCCCCAAAATCGACATCAACTCATCAGAAAATATTCCCAAGTGTAACTAGGCGAATTTTTGTACTTGATCCAACCACTGTTTCCTAGTGGTCATGGCTCGACATGCGATGCGAATATTTCAAAAAGTCAGACTCCAAAGCGAATCCAACTTCATGAATATTTTATTGAGAATAATGCGCATATACTGAAAAACCACCACCCACAAGTTCCCAGTTCCGCAATGAAGATTAAACACATTCCTCTAAGAGCTGAACGTGTGTCTATTATTCAAGTCTTCCGTTAAATATTCTTGACAGCTCGTATACTTACAAATTAATAACTTGACCAACGAAATATGAATATGATACCCTATTAACATAATTTATTAAACTTCTTTTGTTCTTCGGTTCCTCTCATTCCTCTCAGAAGTCGAATAAATCAATCTAATGTGTGATTTCTGTAACTATTGCCCTTTTGATTGAGAAAATAAAATTTGCTGATTTGAATAAAATCTGGTTCCGAAAATAACCTCCCCATATGCGTGCCTTTGCGCATCTAAAGGTAAACGACTCGAACTTGTGAATGTTTTATACGTTAAAGATCACCATATCCGATAGAATTTACAAACACATCCATGAGGATGGTCATTTAATTGCCTTTACGTAACATCGTTTTTTTTTTTTGAAAAATAAATCCGGTTCAAATTTGTCTACCGCAGTCAGATAGCAACTTTTAATGTGGCTGTGTAAGTCGATCAATAAACTTCCATTCTTGCATCTTTTCATTAGTGTCATCGCGGTATCGTGCTATATTTCTTTATCAATCTAATTTTGGACGATTGTGTAAAGGATTATTGAGTATTGAACATTTTAGAGGCAGATGGGGCGCTTTGGCGTTAGATATTCACGTATTCAATCCAGACAAAAGAGTTGGTGTAAGAACTTTGTTTTCTTTTTTTGAATAATTAATGACTAATTATTGCCATAATCATTCAATTAGCATAGTCAACTCAATAAAGTTATTTATAAGTAGAAAAATAAATACTTCGTTATGACTCATGGACAGAAAAAGCTTAAATCAGGATATTCAGTTTTGGAGGAGAAGTCGAGGGTACTTTGATCTTTTTTTGGCTGTTTACTGGATTGTTTACTGGATAGTTTTAAATTAATTATTCAGTTGAGAACACGATTTCTAGATTCAATTCAAGTTTAAAGAGATTGTCGTTAGGGTTATGCAAGAACTGGCATTTCACTTAGTTGTCAAAAATTCATGTCGCGTAAACTTACAACACAAGTTTAGATTCCATCGAGAGATATTTTGTTTTACCCTGACTCATATCTTCAAATGAAAAAAAACTTCTACCAACATTATTCCTAGCACTCATGCGAGAATAGCTAAAAAAAAATACAGAATTTTTTAGTTTTAGTAGTTTCGTTGGTGTAATTTTCGTTTTTGCGGGCAAAATATAGTAAATATTTTTTTTAGCAAGACCCTCTTATCTAGACATGTTCTTAAGTCGCATTTAGATTAAACCAGAACTTTAAAAGTGGCTTGTACTCTTGATAGTCCGGTACAGATTATTCAGTAAAAAAAAATTATTTTGTCTTTTGTCCGCCATTATACCATATTCCATCTTCATTGTCTGTAGTTTTAATTCCTGGTTTCAAAAATCCTCTCGAAGTTGCTTGAATCTTCAACGTACATTATGGTAGTGCTTATTTCAATGATTTAAGACTGTAGCACTTATTTTCCAGCATTCTGTTCTGAAATTAAGATCTTTCTTACAAACATGATCATGAACCAGCTTTTCAAATCTTCGGATAGTCTGGAACTTATCTCCGATTTGCAGGATTGTTAATAGAATACATTTGTAGTTCCTCATGTCAATTGCTTAGACATTTAGGTTGCTATTGCTGACCAGATTTAACAAGAGTGATACTTTATCTCATCTCCACCAAGGCGTCGTTTGTTGATTATGATTTGCTCGAGATAGAAAAATAAATTTACAGAATGGGGGAGGGAAAGTATGGCTCGTACCGTTTCAGTAACACTTCATTTTGTGCGTGCTATTGCTTTCTTATGTAATTATGAACATCTATAATTTTACAGCACCACCTCTTTCGAGTTTCTAACAGCACTCACAGTGTACTAATTGTCCATGAACAGCTTCTCAAATCTCGCCGTTTGGAGTCAGCATAAAACTGTAGGTACCGTCTCTTCGTAAGAGAACAATAGCACGCGCAACACAAGTAGTTGCAGAAGAAGCTAGCTCCTGGTTTCTTGTGGGCGGTAGTACCATTTAATTATTATTATTATATTATGTTATCTTACAATTTTGACGTTATGATATAATAAGATTCTGTCTTTGTATCAAGACTACTTGGCCATTTCCGGAACCGAATCAAGTGGATTGCCAATTTAGTCTCGGTTGTGGTTGATATCCCATCTGAAGTATACGTCTCGCTGTTGATAACGGAAGATATATCACCTTGAAAAGTAGATAATGTTTATCTAGGGATTAGTGTTTGCTATATGAATTCTAGACAGTCTCTAGTGATCGGATTTGGGTAAGTATCGGTGTCTTGAAGTTGCTGCTAGAATAGTTTTGTCATTTGTTATTGCAAGGAGTCCATGTGCTCTCCTTCATAAACAATCTTGTAGAAGGAGGGTGAGATAAGTCCCTTCGAAAGTCTAGCAAAGTAACAGCGTTGTTCTCAGATCATTAGTACGTTCTCTGTTTATGCAGAAAAAGCTTTGAGTCGAGGTTAGACTTACTTTTAAAAAATTTGATTACAAGATACTTTGCATTGGTGTTACTGTTGATCCATTGGGTTGCACTCACTTTCCATTTCGGCATATGTCAACTCTTCTGTGTCCCCTTGGAATTTCTCTTTGCGAAACAGGTTTGTTAATCTTGATTCCGGGTATCCTTCAAGTCGTAGTAATGCAAGTTTTTCACTCAATTTTTGATCCTTCATGTTGCAATTTGGGGTGAGCGAGGTGGCATATTTCGCATTGGTTAAGACGTGGCTAATCTGCAGTATATACATTGAGGAGAATAGCTCCCTGGCATGAGGATGTGGTACAGCTATTTCGTTGCCTTGATTGGCTTTGTTCTGCTTACACATAAAATCCTTTGAAATGAAGAATGCTATGAATGGTTATAATTATGGAAATCTTTTCACGGCAAGTTTTAAAATGCACATCCAAGATCATGTCGGTTTGTCAAACCCGGCACAGCATTGTGATGAAGCTTCATAAGAGGAGCTAAATCCTTTTTCGGAAGTCAAATTGAATGTGTTGGGCTACTTTCGTTTTCTTGACAAAATTTGGGAGGTTACTTTCTTTCTTAACAGTTTTCCTATCATTTGTTTACTTTTTTTCTTCCAGAAGGCTACCTCACCGCTCTCATTAAACTGTTTTGTTTATTAATTGGTTGTCCTCTACTGAATCTCGTTTTTGTGTCAAAAATTCCCTCCATTTGCCTGCCCAGTCTGTAAAACGTTCACTGTAGTAAGTCAGCGTTATCAGTCGCTCGTCAGAGTCCGAGGTCCTTAATTCTTTCAGGCCGGGAACTCCTCATCCAGTGTGTTTGATCTCTACGCCATCCACATTCTTTTTATTTGCCTCAACAAATTCCATCACATATTTTTTTGAATCCAAAAAATAGATTTTCTTAAGTTATGCATTTGTTTCATAAGTGGAGCAAGAATCAAAGTCTGGAAAAATTGTCGTATGAAGAAGCAGCTTATTTTCCAAGCATTGATATTCTGTGATAGGTTACGTCTTCTTCTTGTGGCACCACAGTGCAGTGTGGACCTGGGCCGCAACCAACATGCCTCTCCAGCCAGCACGATCTTTCGCCAGCTGCCGCCAGTTGCGTACTCCAAGTTGGTTGAGGTCTTTCTCCACTTTTGTGCGCCACCTTAGCCTGGGCCGTCTTCTGTTTTATTGCCCCAATGGCTCCAATTCGAAGACTTTTCGGGCCGGAGCAGTGGTGTCTATACGTACTACATGGCCTAACTATCTTAAGCGTTATATCCGAAGACGCTCGTCTAGGCGCATGTCGCTGTATAGCCCATAGAGTTCGTCATTAAATCTTCTCCTCCAGATTTCATCAACTTTAACAACAACATCAAACTTTTCACTCAGAAAGACTAAGGGCATTATCTGCTCTTAGTAGCGTCCAGGTTTCCCCACCATATATTAGGACTGGGAGATACGTTAAGTGCTTGTGAAAATTTCTCGGAAGAAGTACTGTTCTTTTTTTTGCTGTTGTATTTTGGAATTCGACCTTCCCACTCATATCGAATCCACCATAAATCTGTGAACACTAGTGACAATCGTTTTACTCTTATCAGATGACACATCACGTGTATGTCAAAAAAATCGTTGACCCTAACCTTGCTGTCTAACAGACGCAAACTGACCTTCACTGGGTGAAACATCTGTGTGCTGTGATAGATTCATGTTTCGTCCATGGTAGCAAAACAGCGCAAAAACTCGTTCGGATTGCAATCGAACATCGTCAAATACAATGTTGACTGCTCACTCGGTTGCGCTTGTGACTGAGTGTTGCAGCATTGGTGTCACAATGTGCAAAAGTTCAAGTCCCATTTCCATCTATGAGGTAGAAAAACATCTACAGCAGTATATGTACATTTGCAGAAAAAAATCGTTGTTCCATTTCGTGGTGGCTAATTTAAGGAAACACTTTTAAGTGGTTATGGTGTTTGAGCAAATTCTCTTTTAAGTGATATAAAACGAGGTTTTCGACAAGGACCATTATATTCATCGACATATATATAACTCAATTATTTTTCAAGGATCTCCTCCAGGCACGGTTGGATCGGGTTTGCAGAAATCATGGGCATAGAGAGAATGGTGCTATTTTTTAAAAGATTTCAAAAACAGAAAAGAAGCACTTTTATTCCTCTTTTTCATCTGTATACATGTAAACACAGACACACTGAAAACGCAAATTGTTTTCCCACAACACCGTCGAAAGTTAATCGGATGGGCCGATTTAGAAAGAATTTGTTTCTTGTTTAGCATTAAAATCCTTTGTGGACCTAAACTTTAACTAACTTCCAGTCGTGCTGGTATACATCATCTCAATCTAAGCTGTCCGCTGTTCCTATGGTTAGGTTAAAAAACTGTGTTCAGCATGACCCAGCAGCGGTTTAAGTGTGATATCTGCAGACGTTTGCAGCCGTACCAGCTATTAACATACTGCTTGAAGGAATCTTCTTCCCTAAATCCAACGCAAAAAAAAATTAAGAATCGCAAGCCCTATTTCTCAATAACTGGTTGAGCTCAGAGAACCAGTTATGAGATGGCTCATGTTGTTCAGCTGGATACGAAGTTCATAAAGAAATATTTAGACTCCCAGAGAATACACCGAACTGTATTTCCAATTAGAAACCGATTTATGGCCTTTGGACTTATTCACCGTGGAAATGGATATAAACAATATCTCGTCGATTGTCGATTATCGTATGTTGTACAGTTTGCATCACGCTTCCTGTAGGAAATGTCTCCTTTAAAGCAATCATTACAAGAATTATATAAAAACTAGCTCGAACGCATTCTAAGGCAAAAATCCCTGTAACTCGAAGTTTTTCGCCATATTTTGGCATTCCCTTCCATTTTCCATGCAAAATCCATCCGCTAAGTCGAAGGCTCCTAAGTCAAAAGCCGACTCTTGGTTTATTTTCAATTCCTCGAAATCAAATTTTTCTTTGCAAAAAATAAGTAAAAAAATTCCTTGCAGGCTCTGACTCTCTCTCAATCTGGCAGAGGACGAAAAACACCTTTAATTTCATGTTAATTTTTGAGTGCAATCACGTCGGAGAAAGAAGAGAATGTGGTTGCCCTTATTTACTTACCTATGCAGAAAGAGAGTGGACAAGAATGAGGATTCGCATGGCGGCCAACATCGAACCCAAGAGATGTAACTCCGTCAACAACTGAAAATTGTTTCCAAAAGAATAATAATTATAATTGAGTAGCACTACAGCACACAAAGGAGCAGGGCCTAGCTATAGCAACTACTTGTGTTGTGCGTGTTACTGTTCTCCCACGAGTAGAAGGGACCTACAGTTTTTTGCCGACTCCAAAAAGCAAGATTTGAGAAGCTTTTTTATCGACAATTGATACTTTTTGGGTGTTGTCAGCAACTCGAAAGAGATGGTGCTGTGAAAAATAATGCGAGGTGTCCCGTCCGGGAATCGAACCTAGGCTTTCTCGACGCACTTACCACTATGCCACAGCGACCACCCTTCGAAAAAAATAAAGGCTTTAAAAACTCATGAGTCCTCTAGATCGTATTTTTCGAAAAATCCCTCTAACTCAAACTTATTTTGATATCCCGTTAAAATTCGACTTGTAGAGCAGTAGGTACTAAGAAGCCTGCATAGGTGGAGACCAAATACAACGCAATTTTCGTAAGAAAGACGGACGGAATCCCAAAATGTCCAAAACCCTAAGAGACGAAAATTTCGAAATTAAAAAAAATTTAAATTCTATGAAGAATAAATAGGAGATTAGTTGACATTATCTGAATTTAGCAAGGGGTTGTTTATTTTGTGGTTTCAAGTTGGTAGCGCTGGCAATTGACACCTGCCTAGCTCAGCTATCATTTGAAATACCACGATATTGGTAAGATGTATGCCATTTTTGATAATGAATCATTTAGCTATGGATGAATGCGATGAGATCACTAAAACTAACTAAAAATGTCGTGATTCAAAAGAAACGACTTTTCGCACTTTATGAGAAGTTTATGGCCAACATAATCGACCGGTTGTGGAGAACTTTGAGAGAATGTAAGCGTTATAGATGTCGTAAGGCCTGTACATCATAATCATCGTAAATATTAACTAATCGATTTTTCAGGGTTTACGGCAATTGAAATTGTCGTACAGCTCATTATGGTAGATTTTGCATTTATGTTGGAGCTCAATTAACACAACACTTGGATCCTGCTGACAACTCCGTACGGTCTTGGGTGTTGGGCCAGCAGACAATAAACACATCATTAAAAACATTGTCTTTAAGAATAAGCCACCTTTTCTCACTCGGTTAGTATGTAAGAAGAAACAAAATTGCCGTATATGAGGCGAAGGGAACATGAAGTTATCATTGCAGCCACACAATGTAACTATTTGGTGTACTCTGTGGTCGAAAAGTGACGTCGTTCCTTATACCATTGAAGATTACAATGAGCGGATGGTTACAGTCAATTCGAAGCGATATGATTGAATAAGAACCGACTTTTTTGCCATGGATTTGATAACTGAAGCTTGGACGATATGTGGTTTTACAAGGACGGGGGCAACAAGCTCCATAACACGACCAATTATGGCTGAGAAGTTCCCTGTTTGCATAAATTCACATTCTGACGACTGTAATTTGCTTCAAAGATCATTTGATTGAACACCGTTAGATCGTCTATGTGGCTAACCACGAAACAGTGCCTACGCGATTAGTTGCCGAGTTCTAGACGTTCTGACCCTACACCTGGTCAAGGGGCACCGCAGGAGGGCAGCATGTCTTCTCAAACCTACTCCTCTGAAGAAATTCTTTCGGGATTTCGGTTTCCGGATTGTATTTTTTATTTCAGTATTCGGAAATTTTAAAACTTTTTCAATTTTTTGAATTCTGCTTTTGGAGATATTGTCCCCAACCACTACTCTAATTTTTGAGGCCCTGGAAGAGGTGATATTTTCTACTCGAGACCTCGTAAGGTAGAGGTCAAAGAGGCTTTGTGTAATCCTTGGGTTTGCCAAGGCATTAACCACTTCTTGGGTGTCTGTCCAATAACAGAAAACGATTTGGGAAAAGAACAACCATTTATATAGAGAAGTCCGTTGCTTACTTACTTGCACGTGTCTAGCTCGTTTGTGCAGCTTTAATCGATTAGGAAGCCTTGACTACTTCTAACTTAAGTCATCACAGGAATTTTGTGTGACGTAGTAGGAAGTCCAATAAAATGAATCATAAGGCTCTTAACGCGCAGTGATTTGAATTGTTTTCGCTTAATGAGTCTTCTAACATTTGCTCCAACTGCAATTCGATAAACTTTACTGTCTTTTAGAAGATGTTTAGCAAGAGATATAAAAAACACAGCAATAAACCAGTGCATGTGACTTGCATACAAGCAATAAGTGGAGGACGGAAATGAGCGTACGGTCTAGTTCAATGTTTGGCAGCAGATTACCGATCGTAATGACTGCGCCATTGGCATGCAACCCGATCGTACGCCGCAAATGGGAGCACACTCCTCTGGGTTATAACTCGGCGACAATGAACCTTAGGTATGCATTTGCAATTAAAAGCTGCCACCATAATTTCGAATACTGATCGCAAGCAGTTTCACATCTGCATGGGTTCATCAAGATCACCATTAAAGTGTAAACTTTCGAATAGCACTCATCACACATGCGGAAGATGTTGCACAAGAATTTATTACACTTGAAAAACAATAATCCCCATCAAGGTCAATGTCACTGCAGTTACGGAACGGCTGTATAGTTTCGGATGAAAAGAGGTTGACACATTCACAGTGGGTCTCAAGACACAATTCGACATGAGAAAATTTATTGACGACCATTTCTATTAGAAGCACACGCGGCCTAAACAAGTTATCAGCCAAATGCCAATGAAAAAGCGGCTCTCGAATAAATGTAATTATAAAGGTAAATCATTAATCAAATCGGCCGAGTGGCGCGCCAACAAACACCATTCACGTAGCACTTCATTCTATGGTGCTTGACCAAAGTGGCCGGTGGCTGGTGGCTGCCTTAGTTGAATTCCCATGTTTTTATGGAGCTTTAAAATGTTTTAAGTCATAAGAGATTTATTGTACAGCAAATTTGTATCTTTTAGTGGTTTTCTTGTTTAATTTTTGTTCGTCATTCAGTCAGATGTGGAGGTGATTTTTCACGCGTTAAATTGTGTGTACACTTGAAATGGGGGTGCCATTCGATGCGGCAAGCGAACGTGCAGAAAGAGATCCTTGACTTTTACGCCTCGAAGAGCATGGACATGTTTCGCAAATTTGTGTGTGAACAATACACTTTATCAGGGTTATCAGCAAGATTCTCATACTAAAGCAGATAACATCTGGAAAACGTCATCGCAAAAGAAATACAGTCGACGGCAGAGTTTGGAGTAAAGGCGAGACTTTGATTTATATAAATTAAATGAAACGCTGGAAAAGTGATTTATAAGAAATAAATCAAATTGAGTGGCACTGCACCCCATAAGGTACTAGCACCAAGCTTATTCAGTGGAGGAGACCTACAGTTTACTGTTGACATTGAACGTAGAGACTTGTAAGACTTTTCATTAAGTGTTGACAAAGAAAAGTTTTTCATGAAGTGATAAATTTGTACTTTTACATGCGCAATAGCCTGTACCTCAAGTATAGTAACTTTTTAAGGTTTTTTTCTTTAGTAAATAGAAATTGTTACCCAAGCTGTTATGGGTCATAATGATCCAATGATTTGCACTCTTTTTCAGCCGTTGCTCTCATTTGCTTTAATCCCGACATTCTCAACAGCTGATTTCAAACTTTTGAAATTGCTACTTGAGTGACATTCAAAGATTCTGCGACAACAATCTTCTTCTTCTTCCAGTTCTTCATCTTCAAACTTTTTCGACTGCCCAGGACGTTCGTCGTCTTCCGAGCCAAAATCCACACTTTTAAATCGTGCAAACCACTTTTGGCATGCTCGCTCATCTAGCGCATGTTCACCATAAACTTCCACCGAAATACGATGATTTTCGGCAGCAGTTTTCTTCATATTAAAGTAATGAAGAAGAACTCGCCTCAAAAACACTTTTTCACGCACAAAGTTCGATATGCTTCATACGAATGACTTTTAATCTTTCCAACGCATGTTCCAATGGCAAAATAACAATCGAATAATACGAGTTACGCCATTTCTTAGAAAAACACTCGAATACAGTAATAGACCCAACAATTTCTTTGTTTTACTGTTTGTTTATTTTTTGGTCAGGATAATCGACCAAATGAACCCGTTTTTAAGCAGAATTGCCGCATTTGGGCAAATGCGAATCCAGGAGTGATTTTTTGGAAAGCTGATACACACATCTTTGGACCTTTTTCTTTGGGAATTTTAAAAGAAAGATTACACAATAAGCCAAGAACAATGCGCTTATTCAGCACATTAACGACTATGTCTTAGGGAGAGACATAGTCGAGACTCGATGCTGCATTGAAAATATGCACCATCGAGATAAAGATGTGCCGCCTAAGCCGGTGCAAATGCTTGCACCGACATTTTGTTTTATGTAGAATTATCAAAATGTAAAACGATAAGATAATTCTCCAAAAACCTTAAATTTAATTTACAATTATAGTATAGTCGTGGATTTTTAATCTCTGGGAATTTTTTTTGCAATTTTTGTTTGTTTTAATTCAGTTTCTTTTCTTACGTGCTAGACAAAATTACTTAAAGCTAGCTTAACTAAGTGAACAATGTTCTTAGCCTTACTTACTCAACCTATGCGGGTACTCTAATCTTATCTAATCTTAACTTAAATATGCCATTCGGCGGCCGAATTTATTTATTTTTTGATCTGAATCTTAAAGTTAACTTACATTATAGACCAAGAAAATTTAAGAAAAAACTTGGCTAAAAGATCTCAATTTGTTTCTAAAACTAACTTTAGTAACTAACTTAATCTACCTTAAAATAACTTAACCTAACCTAATATTATATATATATATGTAAATCTATCTTAAACTACGTCCGTAACCCAATACGGACGCGTGCACAAGGGCGTATGCATCATGTATATGCTTGACATATAGTGACTATACGCCAGGGTGCACCTTATCTCTAGGAAATTAATTCAGCTTTCGAATTATTGCGCGATCTTGTAGAAATTTATAATGGCACTCCTCCGAGCAATAAATCTTGATGAGAGTGGTAAGGACGCTTCAAAATTAAGCGTAGAAGGTAAAAAGCATCTCGGCCAGCCTAAACAATTTTGAAGATGCGGATTTGGAGGCTTCACTGGATCAAGGGCAAATAGAACTGGCAGAATCATTGGGTATAACTCGGCAAACAATTTCCCTTCGGTTAAAGAAATTTGGGTAAAATACTATGCAAAGCCTAGTGAGCCGTTCCATCATCGGCTACATGTACGCCAAAGAAATGGCTATGCTCTACAAATGGTGGGACCAGACGGGTGTGGTGTGGTATGTGTTGCTAAACCAGGCGCAACCATTGTCGGGGAACGTTGTCGACTGCAACTAATGGGTTTGAGCAGTGCATTGCATAAAATACGGCCAGGACATAATAATGCTCGGTTCCACGTGACTGAAACGATCAAAAACTACCAGAGCTACTGAAATACTGAAATGGGAGGTTCTACCCCACTCGCCGTGTTCTACAGACTCTGCTCCTTCCGCCTACTGGCTTTTTCGACGGATGCAAATGATTTGTGGTGTCACCGGTAAAGGTTTTTTTTAAGGAATTGGAGAATGGCTTAATGATTGGATCAATGTCATAGAGGACTGTTTTTTTTCTTAGAGATGGTATTCAATAATTACTGTGGTCGTCATGGTATACTGGGTAAGTGCGTCGACTCAAAAAGCAAATCGAACCAAATAATAGGTTCGATTTTTCACGGCTGGTAATACTTTTTCCAGTTGCTGGTAATACTTAAAGGGTACTTATTGTCAACTAAAAGCTTCTATACCTCGTCGTTCTGAGTAGGAGCCTTCTACTCGTGAGAGAACAATGCACAATACGTAGTTGACGAAGAAAGAAGCTCAGTGCCAACAATCTTCACTCGGTGAGGTTCTGAATCAAATCATTCAATTCCGTACTTTACTTTAGTGGAAGTTTGAATTAAACATATACGATATCTACTCCAAGTCCCACTTTAGCTCCTCTAAAATCTGTACTTTTCGGAATTTTTTGGTGTTTCCCGATTTGCTTCCAAACCTATACAAATGACTTAAGAATTTTGAAATTTAGGAAACAACTGCAAGTACATAAAGTGGCATTGTTACCGTCTGAATTTTTTGTAAGCCTATAACTTTTGGAATTTTTTTCTTTCAGTCACCAGTTGCAATTATACTAAATTTCTGGTGTGTACTCTCCTTAAGAGCCTATCAAAAATCTTGCAATATACACTGTTTTCACCTTTACTGCCTTACAGGACCAAAATATTTTGAAGGGAGTTTTAATGGAATTTTGATGGAATTCCAGCATACTTTTAAATTTTTTGTATTGCCTGATTTTCCACAAAAAGTTTTTTTTCTAATACATAAACTTCTCTCACAAGCATAATCTCAACTTTTGTCAGTTGAAGCACTACCCATGTGGCTTTTATTACTTTTGACTACCATATAAACTGCTATAAAGTAGCACGCGACCTGCTGGACCAATTGAGAAATGTGTTCGCAAAGCAATTTACATCTTGTTTTGGATTGAAAACCGGTGATTTACATCTCGTTTGGAAACCTTTAGACTATTTTTTATGGTAATACGTCATTTTCGTTTGTCCATACCGATAAGACAACGTCAACTGAAACCTTGAAAGACAAAATTATACGTAATCAGGGTGCTTTGCTGGAATTCTGACATAGATTCAAAATGTGAAGCATTTTCAATGTAGTTGTGATCTTCATTTACACATGTAACATTGTAGCTCTGAAAGAGTAAGTAAGAAAGAGTCAAATTTTGAAAGGTTCTGGGAGCTTTGAGGGTCACTGCGGCCTGGAACGGTGATGTTTCAAGTCTAGTTACAAGACGAATTGGCAAAACTGATAAAACGGCAGAAATGTATTGACGTTCCAAATCGACTCAGCGGTAGGCAGTTCCTGGTCAGTTTTGATCTCGGTTCATCAACGCACCCGGCCCACTTTTGTTCCAAGTCAAGTAAACTCGGTTTGGAAAATGTTCCAGTTGGAGCACCACTAGTTTGAAGATTATTGACAACTTGGCAAGAGAAGTACGATCTTGATGCGTAAAAGATAAGAAGACGTCTATTTCCACCCACATCTGTCCTCGGAAAACAGGGCGGTTAATAATAATAATAATAATAATTGAGTGGCACTACAGCCCACAAGGGACCAGGGGCTAGCTTCTACAAGAACTACTCGTGTTGTGCATGCTACTGTTCGTCACGAGTAGAAGGGACCTACAGATTTTTGCCGACTCCGAACGGCGAGATTTGAGAAGCTTTTCATAGACAATTAATACTCTTTGAGTATTATCAGCAACTCGAAAGAGGTGGTGCCATGAAAAAATGCTAGGTGTCCCGTCCGGGAATCTAACCCAGATTTTAGCCGAAAAGAAGTTAAAACCGAACAATATATAGAGCTCACCGTTGACTGTGATGGCGTGGTCAATATCATTCTCATTTTCTCGGACGCATTGGATGCACGCATGCTAACCTGATTAATGATGTGGTTGTCTGCGAAAAATTGAATTCTCGTTAGCGATGCGCAATCGACAGGAAATGGAAATGTTACAACCCACACAGAACCTCAGAATAGCTCCTCCAGTTATTCTTCTCACACGACTAGGGCCAACCCACGGTTTACTCCAAAACAGACAGATTGGAGTTTGACAGATGCACAGACAGGCAGACTACATTGTGGCGTTGCAGGTAAGTGCGTCAGGGTCCCAGGTTTAATTCTAGAATTTTTTTACGGCACCACATTATTCGATTTACTGAAAACACTCAAGGAGTTTTCAAAAGCTTATACTTGTGACCAAGTTATAGCATGTACAACAAGAGAAGTTTGCTGAAGAAGCTATAGTTTGGGTTGGAGTTTCAAACAATTTATTTTTTTTTTTCTTTTTGATATTAACTACCAACGACGACACTTTTCACAACGACTTCGATTGTAATGTTTTAGTTTTAGCACCAGAGCACCGGGACTCCATTATGCAATGATAGGAAAATGTTGTAATGCGAACTTATAGTCAAATATCAAAACAATAGCATATCTCTAATTTGAAGGCATTCTGTATATTATTGAAAATCAAATTTCAGCCATAACATCCAGACCACGTTTTGCTATTCTGATTGTAGTAGATATTTTAAAACGTACACTGCACACCCATATGCGATAATAGTGGCACATACAGAGTCATTCATTTTTCGATTTTGAAACTAAGACTTCACAATATAAACACAACAACACACTTTTGACGAACATTTTAATTTTTTACAAAGTTTGAACTTTCCCATTAAAGTGTCATCAACTGACTATCCTGGGGAAATTCAGGGCATGTGATTTTTAGGTAACTTCTTACTACTTCTTATTACGGTTTGTCGACCACAATTTGAGTTTTGTTGGTTTCTAATTTGTCTAGAATTCTGAGTCTATTTTCGTAAGCACGGTCATTGGCGCAGCCCCAAAATAAGTCTTACGGCTTCAAATGGCTTGATTTTGGTTGCCAATTAACCAAAACTTGAAACTACGCGAAGAGGAAACTTTTCACACAACAAAGCCATAATTGGTAATATGGAGTAGCTTGTTGCCCCGTCTTGTTGGAACTATATAACGTCCAAACAATGATCTTCAAACCCGGGCTATTATAAATTGATCATCACTCGATCACATCGCTCTGAATTGACCGTAACCCTCCGCCGAATGGCATTTTCGAAGATATACGGACCAATGAAAGTTTTCGACCATACAGTCAGTTTGTCTTGATGCAAAAATCTCTTTGATAATTTCTGACTTTTCTCAGGTCCGTATGCGGCAATTTCATTCTTTTACATACCAACCGAGTGAAAGATGTTCCTCATCACTGCAGAAAATTTCGTTCGACAAATCGGTGTTTATTATCTGTTGTTCCGATACCCAAGAAGCGTATCTACAGCGTTGTGAAGAGCCAGCAGACTTTAATTTTTGAGTGAGTTGAAGTTTCCGAATGCAAGCTGTACGACTCTTTCAATTTGCTGCTAACGCCATAAAAAGGGGAAGTACGACTCCACACACGAACTGACCGTTCGTTACGATGGTGCAGGGCTCACATTAGTAAACGTTTCCACAATTTTACCGATTGTTAGCGCTGTCGCTCGATTATGATATGACTACAAAAAGTCTCATGAATTGGCTACGATTTAATCACAACATTTGTAATAATTCTTTAGAATTTTTACGTATCGTTCGATGACTTATAATTCCACAATGGTAAATGGCAAATATCTTCCTAATATTCCGATGTATCAAATGATAACTGAGATTGACATGTTCCAAACAGCCGGTGCCACCAACATGAAACCACAATATAAATGACCTTGCCCAGATAATTGTGCTCCAGTTCTCTGACCTGGTGACAGCTAGGAACCTTTGAACCAATCGAAACCAAAAAAGAAAGTCACAAAGTACAGAAAATCAACCAAAATACGCATTTCCCTCTTCCAATTCTTAAACAAGCGCGACATTCCATTCGCTCTTAGCTCGTGCCTTCACGGTAGATTTACATTTCTGTACGGTCAACCGCCAAAAAAAGAGCTTTGCAAAACTTTGATTCAATCCAAATAAAAGTTCGTCAATTCGGTTTTAATGACCTTAGCACATCGCAAGTTCCGATTTTATTCCATTTTCGATTGCGTCGGTGATGTGTGATACACAAAACGCACACACAACTGACGTCATAGTCAGTATTTTTCACCGATTCTGGTCTAGCAGCTCTCACTTTCCTTTTACAGCTTATTTATTTGAGTCGAAATATTTTGCATATTTGCCTCGTGCGATAATTCATTGATATAGACAGACGGTTTGCGTATGTCATTCAAATTTATTCAACGCTCGCTTCCGTCTCGCTTTGCGTATTCTACACCAGCTCGCTGGAATTCATCTGACCAATGTGGTGGTGCTGGTCTGTCTTGGAGTAACGTGCAGGGAGCCAGACACGAGTTAAGTGATTTAAAAAAATGCGACGGTCGCGTTTTTTTTTATTTTTGATGCCGTCTGGTTTTGTTTTTTTCGTACCCCTGTGTTTGAGTCGGAGTACGCCTTCACTTGGTGCTGCAGTGCGTCGTCGTCGTCGTCGACACATAAGTACAACGGCACGATGGGTTTCGTAACAGTTACATAATCAGTGACCTTGGAAGACCATTCCATACTTTTCGCATGGAACGATATTAATCTTCCGTCTTGGACGAGAATCGATTTTATTTCGCCTCGTAAAAACCCGTGGACCGTGTAACCTTTGCAGCAAGCTATCAATTTGAACTGAACTTCCTTTTGATGATAGTTTCAGTTTTCACATCTCAGCGCTGAGCAGACCCCTCAAGTCCGGTTTCCCGCGCAAAATTTACGGGCGCGGTGTATTAACCTTAAAACAGGATTTTCGCTGAACTACATTTTAAGGCTACACCGATGTGTTTGACGTTTGTGTGTTTACGCATAGCGCGTCCACTGATCTCAGTGCGGACAGACTATGGTTTTATTGGAGACAAGATAAATCAATTGGCTTTCAGCAAAGGACTTAAATGTCAAACTGTCGAACTAAATTAGCCAACTTGTTAAATGCCAAGCTAGTTTAAAACCAATTCCATTTTATTTACATTATTTTACTATTTAATGGAAATGTGGTGCGGGTTGTTTATAAACACTCAGACGCAACAGTCTAGATATTCTTAGAAGCTAGACTCGGCGACATTTTTTAGCTTTGTCTAATAAATATTTAAATTTATGAGTGTTCTCGCTTGGCAGGTATGCATATAGAACACATACAATGGCTCAGAGTCTATTCAAGAATATTAAGAAACTTGGTCAAGCGGGTTCAAAAACGCTTTCGTCTTCCGTTTTCAAACCACATTCGAGGTCATCAAGTTCTTCTTTCAGTGGTATCACAGTCCTTGGTGGACCTGGACCTCCCCAAGTACCGAATGAGATCCTGTTTTAAGTACAATGACTCCACCTTGATGAGAAGCGAGACCTTTGTAAAACCTCTGTTGTTCTTTGGAACACGGCTTTCGGTTGCAATACAACTCCACTATGAGCCAGAGGTGAGTGCAGTAGCAACACGTTACCGCTTCCTTACGTGGCGTTTTTGGAGTAATTCCAACCATCAATCCTCAATTATACTTAACTTGTGCGAGGGTGAACTACTTTCACTGTGGATATCTATTTTAGTCAGTAAGTAACTGAAGAATTGTTAGAAATATGCGCACAAGTCTGTGTGCATGGAGATCCCTTCCTTATTCCACAGACACATTTGATGTGAATAAATGTAGGCAGCTAATATTTCCAGAACAACATCATCATGGCGTACATGGGTTATTAACTACTGACTTACTTATCAGGCCTGCGTCCCATGATGAATCTGAGCCTGACCTGTAATTTCCTTCCATTGCTAACATTCCAATTGTCACGAAAAAAGCTTTCTAGCGTCCGCAATGATTTTGTTTTTGTTGAAGGTTGAAAAAAACTGCACTGGACACGAAAACTGGTCAATTGTACTACCAGGCATTAACCTAAATTAAATTTTACTTTTTTGGTCTGCGAAGGAAAACCAGAACCTCGGTCTTCAGCTTTCACTGCATCGTCGTCATACAGGCGCCACCTGATTCGAGCAAAGGCGAGACATTGACAGAAGAATTGCTCTCAAGTGTCTTCACCTTCTCTAGAGGCGTCGCCATCACTAAGCCTAAGCACACTTAAGTGCTTAGCAAAGGTGAAGTGTCCCGTTTGTACATTAACAAGTATTTTTTCCCGTCTATAGATAACAGAAAAGCCTCATTTTTCTTGCTGATGTTTGGGAGCATGCACCTGGTCAGCCTGTATCCTTGATAGCCATGCAATCTCTGTAGTACCAAGTGGGTTCGGGCCTTACAAATGTCTTTTTTGATCCTTGCCTAATCCCGTGGAGTCCCGGGACCCAGACAAGTCTTACCAGATTTAGTCTGTCAACCAAATGAAGGGAAGTGGTTAAAAGGTTGAGTCAGGCCTTAAGCACAGCTTGACTCGCTACAGATACAGATACTTCGCACCTTCCACCTATTGGACCTACCTTTTTTTGACCACTTTTTATGACGAGATTTTTTAGTGCCAGGAACTTGAAAGAGGTGGTGTCGTGAAAAATGCGAGGGTTCAGACCGGAAATCGAACCTGGACCCTCGGCATGTGGGTCGACTTACTTACGCACTGCTCCACGGCGACCACAAGCGAATGATAACTACTTTAACTCTACTAATGTCTCCGAAGCTTAAGAGAGCAATAATATTTCCTTTACATAAAAAAGGAGATTACAAAGACCCGAAGAGCTACAGAGGGATTACATTTCCGAATACTTCTGCAAAACTGTTTGCCGCTCTAATTTATAAAAGGTTGTATGAATGGGTCCAAGAACACAACATTCTTAAAGAGTTCCAAGCTAGAGTTGGAAAGCGTTACTCCACAATCCACAATATCGCGGAATATTATAATAATAAGAGAAATAAGTTGTACACCTTTTTTATAGACTTCAGAGCAGCCTTCGATACAATATTCCGCGAGGCACTCTTGTACAAGATACCTAAAATCGGAGTGTCTAGCAAAATTATCCAAATCCTTAGAGTTTTATATGAGAGCAATAGAGCAAATGTGTGGGATGGTGAACAAATTTCTGAGGAGTTCGGAAACTGCAATAGGCGTTAAACAAGGCTGTATTTTAAGTGCGCTCCTTTTTATATTATATATCAACGACATAACAGATGGTATAAGAGGTGAAATAGAGCTCTCTGGGACACAAATGCCAGCTTTGATGTATGAGGAAGATATCGTCTTCATGAGTGACTAAATCCAAGGCATGCAGTTGATGATAAATAAACTTTGTGCATATTGTGAGTGCTGGTTCCTCACTATCTATCTTGTGAAATCAAATATAATGGTCTTCAGAAAGGCAGGCGGACGCAACTTTCTCTTGGAAAAGTGAATACCTAGACAAATACCTAGACATCCTGATATCGTCATTCTTAAGTTTAAAAACGTATTTTGAAGAAAAATTAGCTGCGGCTAAAAGATCTGGGAACGCTGTTTCAAAATTAAGTATGTGCTACAAAGTGCAAAGGAAACTTTATTTCATTCAACTGCAGCCTCGATAATGCTATATGGAACTTATATCTGTGGATACTAAGCTTATGATGCGGTGGACAAACTGCTACGAGATTTCTTAAAGATGATGTTCCGGTTACCAAGAAATACCCCAAGGTATATACTGCACATCGAAACTGGATCGCCTCCCTAATTCTTGCATACTCTAAAGGCACACTCTAACTACATATATTTTTAATGAATGCAGAATATCGAACATAGTATTAAAAAATATTTTTAGAACAAATGGAAATATGTACGAAAAATGGCAGAGTATGACTGCAGAAAGCGGAATAGTTCTGACTATTCAAACGAACGAGCGATCCCATCTCTTAAAAAAACAATTCAACAAAATTTTAGAGAAGGTTAGTAAAAATACTAAAAACTAATTCTAAAGGAAATTCAACGAGCAATTTTTCAAAAACATAGTCTGGTAGAAGCAAAAATCTTAAGTATTTTAAATGGTGGAAAAGAATGTGTGATTTTTTAACCTATTATCTTTTTGGCAACATTGGTTTAAACAGCTGACGCATGTTTCGTGTTTTGTTTCACTGTCAAACATCTTCAGTTTGGTCTATAATTTAACCATGACTCGTCTTACAAACGAACAGAGCTTGTAAATTATTGAATTTTATTATCAAAATGCCTGCTCTGTTAAGAAAGTTCATCGCGCGCTTCTTCCAATTTATTGTCAGGCTTATTTTTGGCTCAATGGGTACGTAAATAAGCAGAATTGTCGATTTTGGAGTGAATGTCAGCCAGAAGCATTTCAAGAGCTACCAATGCATCCAGAAAAGTCACAGTTTGGTGCGGTTTATTGGCTGGTGGCATCATTGGATCGTACTTCTTCAAAGATGATGCGAATCGTAACATAACTGTGAATGGTGAGCGCTACCGTGAGATGATATCCAAAATTTTTTTTGCCCAAAATACAAGAGCTTTACTTGCATGACATGTGGTTTCAACAAGACGGTGCCACTTGCCTTTAGACTACTCTTTGTGGGGCTATGTTAAAGCTCATGTCTATGCAGACAAGCTTCAGTTGAAGCATTGGAAAACAACATTGAAGCATTTATTCGTGAGATACCGGCCGAAATGTTGGAAAGAGTATGCCAATATTGGACTAAGCGGATGGACCATTTAAGGCGCAGTCAAGGTCAACATTTGGATGAAATAATCTTCCAATATTAAATTATATGAACCTTACTATCGATTCAAACAAAGATCTCACGCATTTTTCAGAATTTTATGTGTTTTTTTTTTAACTTTCCTATAGCTTTTATAAAAATCACCCTTTATATAATTACTAAGTAGTAGCACTTCAATATAGAAAGCGTATTATAGACGGAGACTTCTATAATGAATATCATAATTTTATAGTCCTGACCTAGAATCAAGTGCTTACGGCCCAATCCTGTTTATGGATTTAACTGCTGAATAATTTGTTTAAGAGTTTGTTTCTGAACATTAACTTCTCAAGTTCCTGATGATTGGATAAAGATGGGTTCCAGTTTTTTGTTGCTGCTTTCTGAACAGTTGGACCAATTACGGTTACGAGGGAATGAACCCCGCTTGTTTGCCTTCTTTGTACTGTAGTGTTCTTAATCCGCTCCTTTCCAATTGTGAAATTTGGAGTATTTTCATTTTGACGATCGAGAGTTTCTCCACGTTGGTCTTGAAGATGCTTTACCACACAGAGAAACCATACGACTATGATGGGCCATATGAATTACTTGAATGGTAAGTGGGTAAGTGTCTCGTTTTCTGAATGGTAAGTGTCACGGTTCTCTTGTAGTGAAAATTGAACTTCAGTCTATCACTGAAGTTCACTTCAAGAAACTTCTCCCTGCTTGTTTCTCTTAGTGATGTTCCTTTGGGTTGCACTATCTTGAAGCTTTGGCATTTTTCGGCTGTTCATGAGCTTTGTCGTGTCGCTGTCCGCAGGGACAAGAAGACCGTTTTGTTGGTATTGATCCGGATACCCCATTTCCGGACGCCAAGCTTCTTAGTTGAGCTTCTTCATCTGTTGTTCGACATTCCGTGCAGCGATCTGTGGTGATAGCGATGAGGACTATGTCAAACAGTCGTCTGCGAACAGGCAACAGTTGACAGAAGGGGAAAATGGGGGTAAGTCTGCGTGTGGGTGTAAAAAAGAATAGGTCTCAATCGCAATTTCTATGCAAAGTCTGATTAAATGTCTTGTTCTGCTTCCTCCTCCAGGCGTGGAGAAAAGTTTAGTTGCCAGTCCCCACATCCAGTCCGTTTCGCGAGAATATTCCAAGAACCAGGCCATGGCGACTTGGTGGCTGTTCAAGTGATGCGGTTCATTAGAGGATGAAGATTCACCAAATGGTGATCATGTGATCATCGAGTTTAATTCCTGATTTATGTTTTTTGAAATGTTGTCCTCGCCAACACTTCCGGCTTATGTGCTGCAGGTTGTCAGGCTGTCAGATTATTGAAATAATAGCGTCGCTCATCTCTAACCTTGTCAATGAATGGAGTCTTCATCTTGGCCGAATGAAGAACTACTTCCAAGACGAAGTATCTTCTTCTTCCTCACACAACTATGAGATAATCTCATTTGCATAAGTCACGATGCGGTTGAAGACACTCCTGCTATTGACATAGTTACACATCTCCTCTAAGTGATCTGTGATTTGAAGTTATGATGTCAATCTCATAAAACAACAAATGACGAAATGTACCTGCAATAAGACTGCATGCAGAAGCAATACCGCGGTTTGAAATTATGAATTCATCAATTCAAAATTCATGAATTTCTCCAATGCTATGCAGCACCTACGTTGACTCAAATTAACCTCCTTAAGCTTTATCATTTGACGTGGGATGACGTATGCTGCATGCTGCTGCATGAATTATTTCATAAATTCCCATTTAATTTGAATTTTACTAAAAAACGAACAATTTTCTTATTTTTGTTGTCAAATGCAGAATAGTCTATTATGATCAAACAATTTTACCATCGCTTTGTAGACGAGGCTGCTAAGCTTTTATACACACTGAGCGCAGTTTATCGTGTTTAAACGGTGACAATTGACAGCTTTCATTTTGGAGCAGCTTGTCTACATCATGGCCGACACAAGCTGTACAAACGATATGTTGGTGGAGATCTAATCGAGGTGGCCAAGTGCCAGGTTTGAGAAGAAAAGGAAGACCGCACGTCCGATCAAATAATCAAGTCAGGAGAACGTGAAGCGGCACGCCAAAATTTTTTGTTTCACCAGCGATGGAAAATATTCTTAGCCCCACTTATTTATTTTTAAAGTCTCCTGGAGCATTTGTATCGCAATTCATCACACTATTAACGACCGCAGTACAACAATAGCTCATTAGCATCAACGATAATTAGAATTTAAAAACGTATTACATGCGGATCGGAAAATTATTTCATTTGGGAAGCGCCTAAGGATGTGGCAATCTCCCAAAGATACAAGCAGCCCGAGATGCCAGCAAACAAGATTCGCAACCCGAGATTATCGATCACGCAAAAACGGAAAGGTGATAATCAACACCCTGTACACTTCAATCACTCACCTAGGGGAACTGCCGTTAGATATTATTTCGCGAGGTTGGTAAGCGACTCACGCTCTGCTCTGGAGGGAAGCCCTCTCTGCTTCAGCCTATCTAAGTTTTGAATGAAACTATTTATCCGCGCTTGGTAGGCCTCTCCTGCACAGTCGCCTTGCGTGCTCTGTGTCCTCCTCGGAGTTGGGCATTGGGTCCCGGGACTTATTAAGTGATCTGTTAGTTCAAATTCTGCTTCTTTCAGACTTACGTAGAAAGGCAGACATGGCTTGAAGTATACACTAAGTCCTATGTACAACAATTGTATTGCCACGAGAATGTTTTGTGGGATGAACCTGTTCGGAGCATTTACAGCCGACGAGAAAGTTTAAGAAATCGGTGGAAAAGGTGGTGTTGAGGTCGTGTAGACCGCTGAAAAAATAGTAACTTAGGTGCAGAGCAGATGTTGCACTGATACAGCAGATACAGTTAGCTGCAGAAATCGTTTCAGGGCGCACCTAGTCCTCTAGCGTGCTCGCCAATCAGACAGGAACCGGTTATTACTTTTGCTGAACCAGAATTATGTCCTTTTTTGAGCGACAGAAGCAGTCTAGGGCGTACTGGGTAGGAGGGAGAATGAATGTTTTCTTTTGTTGATACGTGACAGAATAAGGTGCATTTTTAATTTCAGCTATCATGGAGCGAGAGGTGTTCATAAGTATTCGTGCTCCTGAAAAAAGGGTAGCGTTGTCGTATCCATTTCTTATTCATCAGTTTTGAATTTACCTATGATCCGGCACCCAGCACAGACAGAGAGTGAACTGCCGTCATGGAGTTAAATAAGACTAATTTCAAGGCCCTTCCTGCAGCTTTCTTCTATGATACACTGCTCTATTTCAATCAGACACGGGTAGCCACTTCAGTTATTGAGGAGTGTGCAGAAAAGACTTAGAATTGGGATGTGGCATTGGCAGCCTCCACTTTCCTTTGTTTTGAAGCGATCAGCTCGGATACACATGTATTCTGCAAAAGAGTTATATTCGCCCGACCAGTAGTCGCTCTCAGCAAGCATTGTGGTTAAGTTTTGCTCTACAGTGAGTTGAATGGTCCCGGTATTGAGATGTGCTGTTTACTTTAATAAGGATTTTGGAGTGTCCGCAGGACAACAGCCATTGTGAAGACAGTGTAACCTACTGCAGACTGCTATAATTTACAAACCTTTCATGAAACTAAGCTTACATTTTGGCACATGACAGTTATTTTATTATTTACAAGCATTTTAAACAATTTGCGCGTCAGTGGTGTTAAATTTTTATCCTCGATGGAATCCAAACGTGAATGTCTGATTGCTTTATATTTGGCTGGTAAACCACAAGTAGCTATCGCTAGAGCCCTCCACAATCTCTACGTGAATAAATCATTCGTCTCTCTAACCACAGCTTGATATGTGACAACGTTGCAAAAAGCCATGGAGGTGGTCATAAAAACAGCAACATCGGCAAAATTAATTTGGAAACTGAAGGCTAGAATTGAACGCAACTACGCGTCGAAGTGGATGATAAATGACTTGTGAGCTCAACATAAAAAGGGTGTCCCAACAAGAACGCAAGATTTAAATTTTAAATAAAACACAGATATTTAAAAAAATCGTGAATTCTTTATTATATCGTAAAGTAGACAGGATGAGGTTATGTGTGGAATAACACATCCCTCAGATGGCCGCCGCATCTTTGCTGGCACATACGCGATCTTTTAATGACATTTTCAATGACCGTTTTGCATAAATGCTGCGGTATTTCATTAATGCAGCGTCCATTTTCCTCTTTTAAGGCTTGAGTCGTCGTCGGCTTATTCGCACAAACCATCGACATCAAAAAAACCCCAAAAGTAAAAGTCCAATGGTGTTAAATCGCACGATCTAGGCGGCCAATTCTGTTCTCCAAAACGCGAAATAACACAACCGGGAAATGACTGATGCAGCAATTGAATTGTTTCTCTGGCTGTATGAGATGTGGCGCCATCTTGTTAAAACCACATCCCCTCCACATTCATTTCTTTAATTCTAGGCACGAAAAAATTGGTTATAATTTTACGATACCGAACACCATTGACTGTTTAGATCTTACTCATTTTCATAGAAAAAGGTCCAATGATTCCTCCAGCCCAAAATCACGTTGAGGATGCATTTCTTCTGCTGATGTTTCTCGT
Organism: Eristalinus sepulchralis; assembly: GCA_944738645.1. Lineage (NCBI taxonomy): Eukaryota > Metazoa > Arthropoda > Insecta > Diptera > Syrphidae > Eristalinus > Eristalinus sepulchralis. The sequence continues at coordinate 27,743,618 of OX122885.1, read as the reverse complement.
AAATCACTCGAGGATTTTCTTCGCCCCAAATGCGACAATTCTGCCTATTGACGAAGCCATCAAGATGGAAATGGGCCTCGTCACTAAAGATGATTTTATCGGCAAAATCAGCATTTTCATGTTGTCTGTCCAACACCCAACTAACGAACTTCCTTCGCTGTGCATGGTCAGCTGGCTTCAGTTCCTGAGTCAATTGAACTTTGTATGCATGAAGTGTGGATTTGGAAACACCAATTTGCTGACCTCGGTGTCGAATTGAGGTGGATGGAGTTGGAGCGACAACATCACGTACTGCAGCGATATTTTCCGTCGATCAACCTGGTCGAAGGCGCGTTGTTGTCTTTACATCAGTTACAGACCCAGTTTCAGCAAAATCTTCCATTAATCGCTTTACAGTTGACTCTTGTGGAGCATTATTGTAACCCCCAATTGATCGCAATTTGCGAACTGTAGCCGCAAAACTTTCACCATTTTGGTAAAACAGTTTCACAATGAGAATGCGTTGTTCATTCGTGTAGCGCTCTATTTTTATAAACCTTATACCTTCTACTAACAAACAATTATAATTGTTCAAATGTCAAACAATGACAATTCGAATGGCGTCAAATTTAAATCTTGCGTTCTTTTTGGGGCACCCTTTATTTGAATGCAACACGTCCTGAAAAACGAGCTTGGGCTTAAGCCATTAATATTTCAAAGTTCTGACACCACAACAAAGTTCAAGTTGAAAGAGCGAGGGAGTTGCTACATTTGTACGAAAGTGCGGAATTTCTTTTTGTCGGATGAGAAGCAACTTGTTATTGAGCAATATATCCACAGCCACTAGAAAGCAGGCAGCACCGCTTTCTCAGCTCCTATTTTTGGACTGTAGCGTCTGTCTGTGGACGACTGTCTCAGACTTCGAGGCACTTCTATTGGAGACTGTGGACATTTAAACAAGACTCGGCCCCCGAATCCAGTTTGGTTTCTTTGATACAACGGTTTGAAAAATCTCCGGCTGCAAATCTGTTGAGTTTCTCTATCTGGTGTATTTTAAAAATAAAGTTTGGCACCAAAAAATACACAAGTTTGAACCACAAGCACTTCGCCGAGAATGGGTCAAAATTGCGCAAAGTCACTTGCGTGCAGTGCACGATGCTCTCTTCGGCCATCTCAAGGCCATAATTCGCTCCAAAGGTGATCCAACGACAGCCTATCAAATGTTAAGTATGCCTATATATTTTAAAGACCACCATAAGATATTTTCAAAAAATTCCACTTCACAGTAACTTTCAAAAATCATAGAAATCGAATCTTCACGGAAGCCAATCATAAAGAACAATAAAAACTTGATTTAGAATATAAACGTGACGAGAAATGTCTACATTAGCTTATGAGCCTATTATATGTTCCGCACCAGTGTCTATGGAAATTTGCAGCAACAAAAATTGACACCTTTCGCCATTTGTGTTGCTATCTGGTCATGGCATGGTTCTCACCATAAATCATCCCGTTTATCAATACCAGTGACATGTTCGCTGAACTATGTAATAAACAAAAGCTTTTAACAAAATCAAATCACAAGAAAAAAAAATAGATACAGATTGACTAAACGAAATCAACTTTTTCAGACTTGACAAGGCCTACCAATGCCATTGACCAATTCCGGGAATCGGCTGTCATTAAAGACGTCCAAAGCGCGAAATCTGGTTTTACAAAATATCTGTCCACCGACGTGAAAAGGACCGATGTTAAACTTGAATTTTGTGTACCACAAACATTAGCATATTTAAGTTTACAAATTTGTTGGCTTTTTTTCGCCTCTTTCATTTTTTCCCCTCCAAAGGCACATATTAAGAGAAACATGTTTGCATTTGGTTCCATTTAGGTGAAGCTAAATACCTGAAAAACTAGATGTCTTCAAATTATTTATGCAGTATATAATATTTTGACGAGTATACGTAGATGCATATATGTAGGCATTCATTCCAAATTCAATTATTTAGTCAATTTTGTTTTAATTTCCCTTTTCTTTTAATTAATTTCAATTCACTGAATTTATTTTCACGCTACGAACTCGTCCTTTTTGAATTCAATTTTTTTTTTGATTTCCATTCTTTACGTGGGGAAGTGGAAACCAACTTGTGTAGGCATCAGTGGCCCCAGGTCCATTTTCTCTTATTGACTAAAACCACCTCCCGTGGAATTTTTTCGTTTATTCCCCGAGGAACTATCGTTAAGTATTAAATCGTGAGGGAGAGTTTCAAGCTTTTTGCTCCATCTCGAGGTATTAAGCCAGTTCAGTCGAAATTCCTTAAATCGTGCATTATTTGTACTGCTACTTTGTTCAAGGCAGCCCAACGGTCTTCGAACTTTAATATGTATTGGGCAATGTTGTCTGGTGTTGGCTTTTCAATTCAATTCCTCGCACAATAAATTTTTTTTCATTTTCATACCGTGCACATTCAAAGACAACATGCTCCACGTTCTCTGCAGCAGAGGGGAAAGGACGAACATGTAACAAGATAAGATGGATATTCGCGGAAACAACAGTGACCTACCATGAACTGTGTAAGATAGTAATTTATGAGTTAATGCGCTGGGGCGTCCAGATCGAGAGTCATCATTTATATCTTCTTGACCTTCTTTGAAAAGCTTGAACAACTTGTAAACATATTTTTGCCTCAGAGTACACTCACTGTACACAGACCCCGTAGTTTGCGAGTTGCCGACTTACGCAGCTTTTAATTTGTTGGGTCTTACCGATTTGTCTATCTCCCTTTCGAGTTGTTTAGCGTGATCTAAGGTTGACTCGATCTGCGTGGAGTTGTCGTCTATAAGCTATACAAAACTACTACTAAACTCCCACATAGTGGGATACCGTTTGGCTTGCACTGCTGACCCACAGCGCCCACAATTTCGACATGACGTTTTTCATGTACGACTTCGTATTCGCAATGTCAGACCTTACATATGCTGTGTGTACCTATATGAAGGCTACAACCCTTGCAAGCATTAATCATTTCTGGAACGCAGATATTCCACATGAGTATCGAAAGAGCACGACAACTTCTCGCAGGCGTGCTTGAGCTGATGGTTGAAGTTAAGAGGAGCACTAGTCATAACTTCCAGAAATTTTTTCTAAAGAAATAACATTGTGTCTCGCCCCCCTTTTATCTAAAACCTTTCTTCTAGACTCCCTCTTATGATTCGCGAGACTTAAGCTCATATCGCGCAAAAAGTTCTTTGACAATGCTTTTGCTTCGTTGTAATACAACTCGACTCTGTCAAACGGTTCTGCCACTCCCAAAATGTCAATATCGTTCGAGAAGCTTATAATTGAAGTCTCCCCTGTGTACGGCAGTCGCAAAATTTTGTCACAGATTTCATTCCACAGTAGGTGACCAAATGATAAATCCTATGGCACTCTGCCATGTAATTTTACACGATTTCGTCCCGGCTTCAAAGTCGTAAAGGAGCAATTTCTCGGTAAAGTTGCTCCTGATAGATCTTATTGTGTACCTCAGTAAATTTAATCTACAAAGGCATTGTAAAATACGCGACGAGTTTGCCGCGTTTAACGCGTTTTTCACGTCAAGTGTGGTCAAATCGCAATACTTTTTCTTCTGTCACCTGAGCCTCAACCAATATCCGTCTTCAGCTTGCACATTCCCTCATAAGCTGCCTCTAAGTTGCTTAAAGTTATACTCCCCTTGTGACCCTCATCTTAACTGAACACATACTTTGTTGCAATATCCTAATGGCTCGAAGATTCTTTGCCCTGGGACTTTTTTATTCACACGCCTATCAAATTCTTCGTTGAAGCTTTTCCTCCATATGCTATCAACGCAAACAAGACCACGCAAAACTTTTCTCTTAAAGGGATTCAGGTCTTTTTCATTCACTTAGAGCAGGACGGGGATGATCAGGCAAGCTTGATCTTTTGAGAGAGGTCTCTGTCGCTCACTGTCGTGTTGAGCCCAAAGAAACAACCATTGACAAGAATGACCAGGGCCTAGCTTCTACAACAACTACTCGTGTTGTGCGTGCTGCTGCTGGGACCTACAGTTTTTTGCCGACTCCGAACGGCGAGATTTGAGAAGCTTTTCATAGACAATTGATACTCTTTGAGTGTGGTCAGCAAACTCAAAAGAGGTAGTGCCGTGAAAAAATGCGAGGTGTCTCGTCCGGGAATCGAACCCAGACTTTCTGTGCGGCGGTTGACTCACTTACCATTACGCCACGGCGACCACTGTACTGACGTTGTTGTCCGTATTTACTGCAGAACAGAGGTAGAGATGGTTTTGGCTGCCTCGAAGGTTTTCCTGCTCATTACGACGCTCTTTCCAACTCGTCAATGTTGTGCATCCTTTGCTTCGCTCTCGTTTACTTCCAGACCCAGTTTAACCGCCTTTACTTCAATGTCAAGAAGATTGATAGTTCGCTTCATTCGTTCTGTCGCCACATTGTTACCCACGTGTGCCAGAAGATAATGGACCTTTGGATGTTAGTGCCTCTGTCGTTGATTTGTGAGTTTCGCACAATCTTCTCAAGATTGATGTTGTGTAAGTCTGCTAAAGTCGCGTTGGGTTGTCCTTAATCGTTTTTGACATTGCAAAGCTCAGTTCATTGCCGACCTTGGCAGATCAGCGAGTGTTTTCCATCGTCATTATTCACTATCTGACGATCTTGCTAGAAATGACACAACTAGACATAGTTCTGAAAAGTTTATCTCAAAAAACGATGTCATATGGTTGCGAAAGCCAAGGATGATATCGATCTGAATCTGTATGGTTTTATTTTCCGGGATCTGAAACTGGTTAATAAGAGCAAAACGAAGTACATGCTGTCATCAAGGAAGGACACACTGCATCGGCGTCTCGGACAGAATGTCACACTAGGCTGCATAAACTTTGAGGTAGTCAAGGACTTTGTCTACCTCTGCTCCGCGGTAAATAGGGACACCAACACCAGTACCGAAATCAAACACAGCATCAGTCTTGCCAATCGCTGTTTCTTTGGGCTCAAGAGGAAATTGAGTAATAAAGCCATCTCTTGAAGGACTAAGCACCTTGATCATCCCAGTCCTACTTTATGGCGCGGATACCTGGACATTACTAAAAGCGGATGAGGAAGCCCTTAGCCTTTTCGAGAAAAAAAGCTTTGCGTGCGATTTTTGGTCCTGTTTGCGTTGATGGCATCTGGAAGAGAAGATTTAACGACTAACTTTATGGGCTGTACATTGACATGCGCCTAATCAAGCGTCTACGGATACAAGGCTTAAGATGGCTAGGCTATGTAGAGCGTATGGACACCACTACCGAAAATTCTTTGAATTCTAGCCATTGGGACAACGCAACAGAGGACGGCCCAGGCTAAGGTGGCGCACACAAGTAGTGAAAGACCTCAACAACTTGGAGTGCGCAACTGGCGGCAGCTGGCGAAAGACCGTGCTGGCTCAATAGGCATGTTGGCTGAGGCGAAGGTCCACCCCGGATTGTAGCACCACAAGAAGAAGAAGATCTGAAAACATGGACCATGGTGGACTTACCTGGCCTGAAACCACAATCCAAAAGACCTATCAAATTGTGCACGTTTCGTCGTTAAGGCGTTCACTACGTTGATGAGACTGATCCCTCGGAAGTACCGGTCTCTTTTCTTTTGGACAGAATAAACAACACTGAGATTTTATTTCCTCTAAACACATAAATTGTGTGACGCTACAGTTCACAAGGGACCTGGACCTGCAACTCCTGTGGTCCTATTGCTTACCCACGAGCAGAGGGAATTCACATTGACCAATAGTACTTTGCAAGTGTTGTCAGCAACTGGAAAGGCAAGGATCAAAACACTAATTCGTAAGGCCCGAACCCACCTTAGGACTGCCCAGTTTGGGCTTCCGTCGACGGTTGAGTCTCCCAATAGCACAAACAGAGAGGGCATGACTCTCCAGGGTGCAAGCTGAACAAGTGTATGCTCTCAAATGTCACCAAAAAATCCCCGAGGCGAAATATCCGCGTCTGCAGCTACAGCCAAGCTGTGCATAAGGCCTTACTCAAACCTTTAACTACTTCCAAAATAGTCCCGGTATGCAAGTCCTCCCTTAATACTTGTTTAGGTCCCGGGACATCACGGGATCACGGGAAACGAGATTGCTGATGAACTAGCTAGGCAAAGTTCTAAAGAGGCATAAGTAGGAACCCACTTTGGGACTACCGGCTTCCTTGGTTAGGGCTTCAACCAGGGATGACATGATTCTTCAGGATGCAGGCTTACCAAGCGCATACTTCCGAACTTCAGCAACAAATCCGCGGCGTTTCTGTTACCTCTAGACAGAAAAGACTGCAGACAACTTGTTGGCCTACAAACGGGGCACTTCATCTCCGCTTAGCACTTAAGTATGCTTGAGCTTAGTGATGGCCCCCAATACGAATGAATCCCGGAACCTTCTTAATGACCGGCAGTACGGCTTAAGCAGCAACAGGTCCACTGGTGATCTGATGGCATATCTCACCGAAAAGTGGAACCAATCTTTGCACAATAATGGAGAAAGCAAGATCGTTGCGCTTGATATTTCAAAAGCATTTGACAGAGTCTGGCATCAGGCTCTCTTGTCGAAAATGCGTGCTTATGGAATCGATAAGTCTCTTCTTCAATGGATTAGAAATTGCCTTTCGAACCGTTCAATACAAGTCGTGCTGGATGGGTTCAAGTCTGATATCCACCATATTAATGCTGGTGTTCCCCAGGGCTCCGTTCTGTCTCCGACACTCTTTCTCATTTTCATAAATGATCTCTTGTCTGCTACTTCTAATCCTATTCACTCCTTCGCTGATGACAGTACCCTCAGCTTCTCATATTCGTTCCTTGGCTCACGTCCCTGTACTTCGGCCGTAGACTTGGAACGGCAGCGTATGTCAAGCACATTAAATTCCGATCTTGACAGCATAATCGCTTGGGGTACAAGAAATAGAGTGGAATTTAATGCTTCCAAAACTCAGTGCTGTCAACTGTCACTCAAGCGTTCCCAAAATAACCAGCTGTTATCCATGGACGGCACCTGCGTTGTTGAAACCGAAAAACTTTCCATCCTCGGTATGCGTATCAACTCAACACTTAGTTGGAACGATCACATACATGAGGTCGCCAAAAATGCTGCGAAATGTCTAGGTTTCCTAAAACGATGCAAAAAATACTTTACCCCCTCTGATCTGGCTACAATTTACAAGGCCTACATCCGTCCTAAGCTCGAGTATAACGCTCCTATCTGGTCTGGTGCTCCCAATTCCTCCCTACACCTACTGGATAGAATCCAAAAGCGAGCAATAAAACTTATAGGAGACAACAATATTGCGAAGTCAATTGACTCGTTAGAACACCGACGTAATGTCGCGTCTCTGTCACTGTTTTATTGCTATTTCAACAAGAAATGCTCAAACGAATTAGCCAGCTGCACTCCTCCCCTTCAAGAATTCACCCGCAATACACGCCTCGCAAGGAATGCTCATCAGTTCACCCTTAAGCCCACCTTCGGACGTACAGTTAAGTATAGAGACTCGTTCTTCAGCCGCACCACACGAATATGGAATGCCCTTCCCTGCTCAATATTCCCCTCTCATTACAATCTACAGACATTTAAAACCAATGTGCACCGGTACCTCCTCTCCCTCTCTTCCTCTATACCTTCGGCCCGTGCTGTGACTTAAATCCGGTCACTTAAGGGTAGTCGTAACCCCTTTAGCGCGCGCGAATTATAAAAAAAAAAAAAAAAAAAAAAAAAAAAAAAAACGACGCCTGTGGAGAGGGTGAAGACATTGTAGATCACTTTCTCTGTCAATGCCCGCCTTTGCTGGAATCAGGTGGCAGGTGGTGTTTTCTGCTGATGTGGTTGGAGCTGGTTTTCGTCGGAAGAGGTTACATTAAATGCAGTTTACTGCCTGATAGTACAATGGACCAGTTTCCGAGTTTGAGCGCTCCAGTGCAGTGGTACCCAACCTCCAACAAAAAAAAAAACTGAAAGAAGGTGGTGCGGTGAACAATGCCGTGATGAACTTTCAGTTCAGAAATCGAACCTAGTGTCTTCTTCGTATATGTGGACAAACTTACTCGACAGAGCCTGTCTGTATTTAAAAAGACAAGGACCAAAGACGAGGATCCTAATGGGGAGCTCTAAGTTGTTCCGAGAACATGCTAAAAAGTATATGAATTAACTCCATGTTACTAAAAAATATCCATTTTTTGGTTCACACTTTTGTACCATGTTTTCCTCTTATTGACACTTTGACTAGGACTGATGTCAAATTCTTCCCTTTACTTAACAATTTATCTAAATTAAATAAATCTTAATTAAATATATGTGATTCCATCAGACATACATAATTTTTTTATTTCTCAAATTAGTTGCTACTATGCGCTTGGATTGTCCGACAAATGCTTGTTCTTTGTTGCAATACTCAGTCAATACCAGAACGTGTAGATGCAGCACTCCCTTTACTTTACATCATACGTAACTAAGATGAAAGGCTGCAGCTTCTTGAAAGATATATTTCTAAAAGCAATTTGTTGGGTAAATACATAAATATTCATAAACAATCACTCAGCTATTATTTCCTTCTTTGTGCGGCCATCATAATCTATGACGAGTGTAGAAGCCGCCGCTTGTCTTATTTGCTCTATTGTTCTTTCATGAACGAAGTGACCTAGACTTTTATGCTCTCCTCGAACGGCAGAACAAAAAACATCTGCCCAGGGCGCATATTTAAAGATTATTGCCGATTTTTAAAAACATGACAATAGAAGTTGATGCACTGCCATTCAGTTTCGAAGAAAGAAGGGAATGTTTACCTCGCCTAAAGAGGTGTAGTGGTATCATGCCTAAAGAGGTGTCAACGTATCACAGTTTCACATCATACCGGGACAATGTGCATTACAGGGATTTGCAAGGCCAATGAACTGGCCAGCACCACTTGACTGCTCACTTCTCCAGAAGTTCTACCATTCATGACCTGCGCCCCAATCATGAATCTTTTTCAGTTGGATACGATTAATCAAATGAATCGCAAGTGGTCCGAATGCATAACCTGTCGTATTGCCAAGCTCTTCTATCCCAAACCAAACCGTGGGCACTCGTTATGTTCAAACAGATTATACAGACTCATTGGTGCCATCACTGTGCATTGTGCCAAGTTCAAACAGACTAGCTCTTCCCCGCTATGACTTCTACCGTATTTGAAGGTAAAAGAAATGGGCAAAAAAATATCCCATCTTCTGTGTTCATGTGAAGCAATGTTTCAACATTCTCAACGATTTTAGCTTCGGATAGGTCGCGAAACTTGTTACACACGATGGCTTTTTACTATTGATATCATCGATGCTTGTTGTAATCACTGTGGTTTCAGGTCAGGGAAGTTCTCCATCGACCAAATCTTCACACTACGGCAGATCCTGGAAAAGACACAATAAGTGCGAATCGACACTCACCACCAATTCGTCGATTTTAAGGCCGCATATGACAGCGTGCAAAGAGACGAGCTATACAGTGCCATTTCTAGTTTTACCGTTACTACCAAACTCGTCAGATTGTGTAGGATGACGACGGAGAACTCTCACTGTTATGTCAAGGTCAGGAACGAACTCACTCCACGAACTCAATGAGACCTTCAATGTCAGGAAAGTTTTTAGACAAGGCACGATCTTCCAAAAGTCAGTTGCTAGCTTACGCCGACAACATTGGCGAGATTGGACGAACACAGCGAGCCGTCAATGAGGCGTTTGCTGGCATTGAAGCAGAAGCGGCTAAAATAGGTCTGGTGGTTAATGAATGCAAAACGAAGTACATGCTGTCATCAAGGAAGGGCACACAACACTGACGTCTCAGACAGAGCGTCACAATAGGCAGCAGAAAGATTGAGGTAGTCAAGGACTTCGTTTACCTCGGCTCCGCGATAAATAGGGACACCAACACCAGTACTGAAATCAAACGCAGAATCACTCTTGCCAATCGCTGTTTCTTTGGGCTCAAGAGGAAATTGAGTAATAAAGCCGTCTCTCGAAGGACTAAGCTTGCTTTATATAAAACCTTGATCATCCCAGTCCTATTCTGTGGCGCGAAAATGAGAAAGCCCTTAGTCTTTTCGAGAGAAAAGTTTTGCGTGCTATTTTTGGTCCTGTTTGCGTTGATGGCATCTGGAGAAGAAGATTTAACGACGAATTCTATGGGCTGTACAGCGAAATGCGCCTAGTCAAGCGTCTTCGGATACAACGCTTAAGATGGCTGCGCCATGTAGAGCGTATGGACACCACTGCTCCAGCCCGAAAAGTTTTCGAATCTGAGCCAATGGGACGACGCAAAAGATTACGGCTTAGGCTAAGGTGGCGCACACAAGTGGAGAAGGACCTTGACCAACTTGAGGTGCGCAACTGGAGGCAGCTAGCGAAAGATCGTGCTTGCTGAAGAGGCTTGTTGGTTGAGGCTCAGGTCCAACCCGGACTGTACCCTCACAAGACGAAGAAGAAGAAGACTATCGATGCCTAAGCAACAAAAGATGGTTGACCAAATTGACATTTTTAAAAAAACGCACTGTTTGAGCTAGACAGCTCTTACTTTAAAAATAGGTTTTAGATGGTTTCAGAAGAAAAATCATACGGATTTAATGTCAAGTTATACATATTCTACTTTGGAACTGACTGCTTTTCATTCCGCTCAAAATCTCGACAGAAAGTGAGTGTTATATCTCCTGAACGAAATACGTCGCTTCACACTTGAGCAACATTGAAACTTATTGAAACTCAAAGTGAGTCCTGCAATATAGCAATTGGGCGCCACGACGCTGCGATTTTTTTTTTTTTTGTTGGAAGTTGAGTAACTCTGCACTCACTCACTCGCAACTGGTCCATTGTACTACTGGGCAGAAGCCTAAATTTAATGTAATCTATTGGTCTTCCGAAGGAAAAGCGCTTCTGTAATAAAGAGCCCATGTTTCAGCTCCAACCACATCAGCGCCAAACAGCTGCCACCTGATCCGAGCAAAGGCGGAAAATTAACAGAGGAAATGCTCTGCAGTGTCCTATACCTTCTCTACAGGCGTCGTCGGGTACCATCACTAAGCCCAAGCAGACGTCAAGACGTCAAAAAGTCGTCTACAGTTTTTCCTATCTAGAGATAAAAAAAAAACTCGGATTTCTTGGTGGCCTGCATCCTGGAGAGTCATGCCATCTCTGATTGTGCTGTCGGGAGACCCAATCATCGACAGAAGGTCTTACCAAGGACGCGGGCAGTCCCAAGGTGGGTTTGGGAGCTATGAATGCCCCTTTTGATCCTTGCCCAGCAAGTTCATAGGCCATGATTTCCATGATCCCGTGGTGTGAATTTAGCAAATTGAGTCTGCCGGCCAAATTAAGGGAAGAATGGCATTCCTGCACTAGTGGTTAGAGGATTGTGTAAGGCTACGTTACATTTTGATCCCTTTAGACTTTTTTTTGTGGGGTACCGTAAAGGACCGATTTTTTGCTAACAATCCGGAAGCGCTTCAATTACTTAAGGCATATATCATCCAGTGACCCCTCAGCTACATGGGTTGGGGGTTGACAGAATGCACTATTGCGAAGCCAGCCGAGGTAGGCACATGAAGGACGCTATATTTCAGATTGAATGGGAACGTCTGATTTAACCAGCAATGACATAACACATGTGAAAAAAAAATAATTTAAAAAAAAACTTTAGCGCACCCTGTATGTATACATACCAATAAAACAAACTTAAAGAAAATATGAAGAAGTTAATGTCAAAGTCCATAGTTTCGAAATTTCATTCATGTATAATTTTTATTTCAAAATGAATGAAAAATATGTGAAATGTTCAAATATGCGTCCTGCATGCAAAATATTTCTCACACGTCTGCTTGCAACAGAAAAAAATCAACAAAAATTTGCACTCTAGTCAGAAAACGAAAATTTATAAGAATTTCTACCGAAAAATGTTTAAGGAAGTTGCTTTACACCCCGCACCACAGCACAGACATCAACTGGTTTTCCAAAATATTAAATAGCCCGCTCATATGTTTATGATGTCATTTTGCGTAGCCCAAGTCCGAATAAAACTTCTTCCGGAAATAATTAATATAACTGATAGACGCGATTGGTGTTAAGTTAAACGGCAGATAAGAATCGTGTGAACAGAATTAATTTCAACACAATGGGATGTTTTTACTGCTGAAAATCCTACACAAAGTCAACAGGCAACACCATCGCCGAGATCGGATTGGATCACATTCGCCGTCCAATACGCCAGAAAGTCGACCACCTTTGTCGTAGTCCAAACTAGACGGCAGCGACGTGAAATTCCATTCAAAACAAATTCGAATCAATGATGTGCAAATCTTTTCAAATTGCACCGCGAGGTAGTGCTTAATGCTGACAAGCAAACCTCGTTTGCTTGGCTAGCGTATGGCAACATTTGCATATTCAATTAGCACCTAAACTAATCCATTGGGTAATATTGGCACCCGGCGGGTGCGATAATTGCATCCGTGAAACTGCGAATAAGGAAAAACATAAATTCAATTTTCAACAGTTTGCTTTATGAAAGATGAAAGTGGATTAAATCAAAACTAACTGGCACTGTGGGAAACTGTCTGGGATCGTTTATAAAATGTATGCTTCACCTTTGAGCCAGTTGAGTCGTCGCGGCAATTTCTCATCACTTGACGGACGTCATCTAGACCACAGACATTCCGAGGCAGGGAACGTGCAGCAGCTTTAAATGTCATCGGTATCAGTCACAATAGAAAGAATGGAATCCGTTACCTAGCGCTCAATTTAAAGTGATTTGAAATGGAACTGCAAACTTGGCTACAGATCGAAAAAACGCCCCTAAGCTCGTTAGGGATTAAATTTGGCACTTAAGTGAGCAGTGACACATTTTGCAGTCGAGAGTGAAAGTGAAGTTCTCCACCGACTCGACCAAGCCCAATTATGACATAGTTCAACAATTTTGCGGTTCGTGACGAAAATCAATGGCAACCAAATAAATGCTCACGGCTGACTATCGATCTTAGAGTAATCTCAGAGACGAGCTATACAACACAGAGTCCGGTTTTGGTGTGCTTGCCAAACACGTTTGTCTGCAGAGGATTGTGTTATTGAATCATTGACGTGCTATTCTGGTCGAAAAACTTTGAAAAGGTTAATAAAAATTACCATCGACAAATTTGCTTCACATCAAGAAGCGGCTTATCAGGCGTATTTATAAGCCACCCATGGCATGTTATCGCTGCAAGTGTATCCTTGAGACGATTTGCTTACTCCTACTAAGTGAATCAGTCAGAGGCAGTCAGACGTTTTGAAGCAATGAACTTAGAATGGCAAGTTCCAAACGCCATCGTGGAGTAGTGGGGAAATGCGCCAACTGTTAGTGACACCTTGACGTCGAGTTTGTTTGCCCAACTTAATTTGACATTTCTTTGTTTCAGTGTCCGACAAATTTAACCATGGAGAGGTACAGAATTGAGCAGCGCCTTGAGATTGCTGAAGCCTTTTACGTAAAGGGACGTTCAAATCAAAATTAAATACAATTTTTTTTTTTGCTCAGCATAATTGACCAAATGTGACCGCAATTGGCAGAATTGTGCGAAAAATTCAGTAAACCGGGTCTGTAGGAAATGTGAAAATACCTGTGTATGTTTATGGAATCTCGGCTTCATCGGGTCGTACTTCTTCGAAAATGGGGTTTGCCAAGTAATTACCGTGAATGGTGGTCGCTATCACGAGATGATAACGAAATTCTTGTAGCCATAGGTTGAGATATGTGGACGATATGTGGTTCCTGGACCAAGACGATATGGGGTTCCAACAGGATGGTTCCACTTGCCATTCAGCCAACGCGCAATGACTGTTTTGCGTGAGAAATTCAATAGCCGTGTTATTTCCGGTCGTGGCAGTATGAATAGATCGGCGCGATCGTGTGATTTGACACAGTTACACTTCTGTCTTTGGGGATATTCAAAAGAAAAAGTGTACGTCAGTAAACCAAGAACAGTTAAAGATCTGAAGGATGAGATAATTCGGCACATTAACGACATTGAACCTCAATTATGTCTCAGAGTCATTAAAAAGATGAACCTTCGGATAGCGGTATGTCACCGAAGCCGGGGCATGCATTTGACCAATATTTAATTTCATACATAATTGTCAGAAGTGCTTCTATCATAACAAAAAAAAAATTAAAAAAATTCTTTAAACTTTTTGTTTTATTTACAATTATTTTGGACCACTCTTTACATTCGATATTCTGCACAAGCAATTTGAAGAGATGCTCAGCTCACAAGGAGTTGATTTAAACTGGAAACGAGATGTTTTAATTTGACACTGTTTGACTTTGAAGACAATGTAATGACTGGAGTGTGTGTACACGAAAAAAAGAAACACCAAGTAACAGGATAAATGGGAGTGGGAGTTCCCTCTTGTATTTATAAAAAACCTATCTTTGTGTCCACATTTGAACGGCTAGTCTGATATAGGTCACCACGAAACATGTAATAGGTGACATTTTGTTTTTTACAGACGCACTCTTCCATGTTTCTTCCAAAATTTTCTTGTGGGCTTCTCTAAAGTCACGAGTTGATTCGAAAAAAAGCACAAACAACGGCGGATGGTAAAGCTTACCACATGCTCCTGTTTCAAGCAAAATTGAATATTACAATTACTGCAAACAATTGAAGGACAGGATACGCAAAACATCGTAACAACAACAATCCTTTTAAGCAAATAAGAAATTTCAATGGCATCTGAAGCTTGGCTTACCTTTTAGTTGTAGGGGTTGACTTGGGCCTCAACAGACATGCCTTCGACGTAGCACGATCTCTCACCAGCTGCCTCCAGTTGCGCACTCCAAGTGCGTTGAGATCATTCTACACTTAATTATGTGCGCCATCTGTACCTAGGCCGTCCTCTGATGCGTTGACCCAATGACTCCGATTTGAAGACTTTTCGGGCCGAAGCAATGGTGTCCATACGCTCCGCATGGCCTAGCAGTTTTATGTGTTGTAACTGAAAACGTTTGACCAGGCGCATGTCGCCGTACAACCGTCGTTGAATTCGGTATTGATTTAACTCAACTTGCGCATTTGATACTCAAATGATCGTTTGTGACATAGTCTTCCTGATATGGCGTGCCATCCTGGATGAACCAAAGATCGTCCGCATCTATGGCTCTATAATTCCCGCCGTTAACCGGTGTCATTGTTCCCAGCTTCGTTTTCAATGAAATATGGTCCAATGATGCCACCACTCTGCAATCCATCAAACTGTCGCTCTCTATAGACGCATTGATTGATTTCTCGACAATAAGGTTTGAGTTACAATTTTGATTGTCCATATGCTCTACACGCACTAAAATTTAATTTAAAATTTAAAAATAACCTTGACAAGTGCCGGGATTTGATTTACATTTGATGTGTGAAAGTCATATAGAGGAAAGCTTAATTTCAATGGGCTTCTTTTTGCCGATCTCGAGTGACTCATATCAAACTACTTTTTCATTTTTATTCAGAACGTTTTGCAAGATCGAAAGCGTATTCAAATTGTTAGTCTGAAATTTTGTTCGTGCGATTCAAGAAACCTACTGTCCTCATAATCGCCTTACTGCACTATTGCCAGTACCATTCGTATATTTGAATCCCAGTTTACATGAGTGGAAGATACTGATTAGACAACATACAGCATGTATATGAGGTACTTTGCCGTTGCTTATAGCTTGACTATATTAACGGACTATGTGCCTACTGAAGCTCAAGCACGTGGTCTCGGTGAAGTCTGGCTTCACAGGACGTTAAAAAAATGGACTTGTTGTGTTTTTTTTTATTTTGGTGGACACTTAATTTTAGTTTTTGCTACGGTAAACTGGCCGCCTAGATCATGTGATATAACTTTTCTGGACTATTTTCTCTAGGGATATGTAAGGTTTCAGGTCCTTAGAAATACACTATCTACGCCATTAGCGCCAGCTAACGATTAGGAAGCCAACATAACTCGTGTTATCCGCGATTTACCAGTCACTGTGCTCGAATGAGTGACCCAAAATTGAACGTTTGGAATGGACTACCTCGGACGCAGCCGTGGCCACCATTTACACGACATTCTTTTTTAGAAGTAAATGCCATGAATTATTATTTTATCGGATAATACTAAATTTAAGTTTACTTTCAAATGTATGTGTTTACAGTTTACATTATAAATCAAACCTCGCAATGAATCACCCATTATACATTAAAGGAGCACAATTCTTAGCTTAGAATGTATTAGACAAAGGCTTGCTATATCACTCAAATCACTTCTTATGCGTCAAATATAATTAATCGTAAAAACCACTATTTCAAGTCGTATTGCTGTGAACTAAAAATATGCCAAGGTAACTCCTATAAGGGAAAGGAACGTGTAAACCTCGCAGATCTACAGATCTTGTGTACTTTGCTCTTAAGAACCGGACTGGACGGTAACGACAAAGAAAGAAAAATTAAAAATTAAACTGTATTCTAGGTTTTAAACGCTCAACAACTGCAGACATCAAGATCAGACATCGAATTATTTAAACTTCTGCAAGTTCGTTAAATGTATATGCGTGTTGTCGTCATATCTTAAAGCTTATCTTCACCATAGTCCAGTTTACAACCGGTGTTGCCCCTCCATGAATTAACATATCTAGACAGTATACTTCCAACATTTTGTTTCACATCAGAAAGAATCTTATCGCTTTCATCGCAAACACGCTCATTTCGCACCATCAGCTCGACTAATTTTATCTGATGGCCCGCATCGCTTGTGATTTTATAGCTGATTTTTTCTAAGGTGTTCTCGCGACATGTGTTTGCCGTGGCGTAGTCCAGGTTCCAGGTTCGATGGACGGACTCGCATTTTTCACGAGTTGATGACAATATTGAAAGAGTACCTAATGTCAATGACAAGCTTCTCAAATCTCGCCATTCGGAGTCGGCTCTACTCGTGAGAGAAAAATGGCACGTACAACGCTAGTAGTTACCGAAAAAGTAACCCTGCTTCCTTGTAGGCTGTATTGCCACTCAATTCGTAATTCTCACGACTGCAGGAAAATGTTTTTGAATATGTTGGTGCTCGACAGCATAGCTTACGAATTGGTGTTAGCTGGCTCCAGTTTTTCTATGATTTCATAGACTTTTTCATGGATTCGTTCCTAAAGATAGATGTTCATGTTATATTATAAACCACTTCTCTGTCGCTTTTAGCTTTTGTCTGTTACCTCCACACAGTTTTGCAGTAGCCTGTGATGCGCATCGCCTACCCTTGCCTTTCCTCTAAAAGCAAAATACGATGACAATACTCAGCATTCAATACACATAAAATTTATGTTCGCCCCCCAGTACTGGCAGAGGCTTAGTTTTCTGCCACAAACATATTTTCTGTGGTTTGGTGTGAAGCTTCATTATGACACTATTTGATATTTGTACTTGTAGAAATCTCCTTGCACCTACTGCTGTAGAGAGATTTAGGAAGGCCTACCCTATAGCAAGTAGGTTGTTTTACAACAACCAACTTGATTCCAAATTCATTGTGATCTGCTAGACGGTCCTAGTTCGGTCAATTATGGTGCATCGCTGTCCAGTGTGGTTCAACTTGAGTCTTTCCTAGATGAAAAAGATAAGAGTGTTCGACAATGCGGGGTTATTTCAAGAACAACAGAGCCCCCTAGTCTAGCTACAAGCAATTCATGCATCGCAATGAGGTTATCGCAGGTTGGATAATTTCATTGTAAAGCTGATTTGAAGGCATTTTGTGAGTGCCATGGTTTCGCAGAATGGACTAATTTTTGGCGCATATTACCCAAATAATGCTTATTACCAGAGCATTCGACGCAATGGCTTTGTTCCAACTGAGGTTTTTCGGATATACATGCGTAAGATTGATCAGTTCAATCAGAATGCGGAAGGTTGCTTATTAATAAGTGAACGACCCCTATATGGAAGTCAGTACTGGTAGTCTTCGGTTCGGTGGGGCCTTCTCTCTATTCTCTCTGTCTCTATTCGATGGGATAGGCTGAGAAGCGCAACGGGCGGGGAGAACTCAATGTTGAGCAGCTTCTTCTTCGGACGGAAAGGGCTCTGTTTCGTTGGTTTTGCCATGTGGTGCGAATTTTCCCCTCAACACGACTTCCGAGGCGTGCTTTAGATGCAATCTCATCAGGTAGACGATCGTTCAGCAAACCCAGCGCGAGGTTGTTTAATCAAGTCCATAAAATCACTTGGTTGCGCTTACGAGTTAGAGTCGCGGTGGCGGTAGATCGAGCCCCTCGACCCCTTTAGTAGAACATGCGGGTTAATGTTTTTTGAAAGACAACTGCCAAATAAATGGTTGTGTGCCACTCAGAATTTACTGTTCTGCGTTGTTCTAGTGGTACTCGTATTTGTATACCTGTTTTAAGTATGTCACATCTAGATTAGAAAAAGAATAGATAAAAATAAAAAAATACATTGTAAACGTAGAAACTTAAACATATCACGCGTAGCGCCTATCGAACAGACTCACATAAGAACAGCGTCTCCAAAATGTTTAACTGTTTTACGAAAGTCAGCGTTCTGTGAGAAATGGTTTTCGTGCGATTTGACCTACTGAAACCACAATTGCTGGAACAATTCGTAAATTTGGGTCCCAGCTTACATAAGTGGATGAAACCAGACCGGTTAGACCACATCCCACAGCCGGTACAAGTGGACGAGAAGACTAAATGAGGCAAATCACAATGTTACCATAAATGGTTACCGTTATGGCACCATGTTAACTGCCAAATAACATGTGAAATGAAATGAAAATAACGAGCCATCTTGTGAAGCAGCAGCAACGACTCTTTGGAAGCCAATATTTCTCATGTCACTCGCAAGATAACAGTCGCTAAGCTCGAACAATTTGCCCAAAATTGGAACTCCCGAATGAACCACCTCAGACGCAGAAAACAGTAGGTCCCTTCTACTCGTGGGCTGTAGTGCCACTCAATTATTATGATTATTCATCCACTTCTAGAATTCTATACACACTTGACTCAGAATGTCCATCAGTTTATCTTTAAGCACAATTTCGGGCGTGCAGTAAACCCAACTCGATGTCTCCTTCCCCCTAACAAGGCTCATGCAGTCAAGGCCAGAAATATGTCTTACAAGAGGCTGGAAACAATGTTCTGATCCCCGAAAGAACGTGTGAATTGAACGTATTTTCAACAACTTCTGTTCGACCCTCTAGCACCCCTCCTCTCGTTATAAAGACGGATTCGATTTTATCATTCCCGAGGACTAAACTCATCTTTCGCAGCCGGTGCTTAATCAATGACATAGCTTCGTGCCAATACAACTCTTTGAGTCGTTTCGCTACGAAAAGTACAGGAATATAAAAGGCAGTTTGGCCTCGTATATCCTTCCTTCTGGTGAAGAACAGTAGGGAAGTTAGCCCAACTACGACTTATATAGCTTCTGTGTGACAGATATACGTGACTTCTGTTTTACTTATACTTTTTTCAAGTCCTACTACTTGCTCGCCCTTGCTTCTTAAACATTTTTCAGCCTCAAGAAGTTGGCAGGATCAGTATTTACTTTTCGAGAGACCCCCTTAAACTTTGGGCATTGCTCTTGATATTCAGAAATACTCCAAGCTGTCAAAGTATTATACAACAATCAGGCAGCACACACTACTACAATTCACAAAAGTACAAAATACATTCAATTCAACCGCCAGATAAGGTAACGGAATACCGAGATTTATATGAATTCCTATCTGGACCCCTGAGTGATTGATGGCTGAGGGGAATGATCGATCTACAACAAGCATTTGTTCTTTTTTCAGAAGCAGAGACTCATGTATTCAAACACAAAACAACAAAACTAGTGTTTTCAAGTATCCCATGTTCCGAAAGCGAACATGCTCTCACTAAAAACAGGATTAACCCAAGTCAAGGCTTACCATTCGAATCTCATACTAAGTAGCTGCCATCATTAATCTTTCCACATATACCGCAACAATTCCCACTCCAAACAGGGTGTGGACTTGAATAAAAAAAAATAAACAAAAACAACAAAACTCATCACACTAAGCCATCCCAATTATAAATTCATTTCTTTTCTCAAATATGGCATAAAGTAGGCCACTCAAGACCACAGCCAGCGGAAACATATCACAAGAAACCATTAAAAGAATGAGGCCTCTGCTGCAGCACCGTCCGCGTCGCCTCTGCAACGGAATTGATATGCGAAGAGATCACCCAAACAAAAACCTCATCAGATTTGGATAATTGCAAGATTTGTCCGAGGTAAACCGGCTGACTCGTTTTAGTTTTTCAGCGTGTGACTGATTAATTTCCTTATGAATTCCCGATTGAGATAAATGTTTCATATCTGAACACATCTTCACACACACACACACACACACATGCAAGGTAATTCAGCCAGCCGCATACCGCTTCGTTCATTTGTGTTCAAGCCATGCGCGAACGACCTTGAGATGTGATAATGAAAACTTTGGTGGAAGAGAAAACCAGAAATTCTTCGACCATCCATGCCGCGAAGCCGAAAAGATACCATGTTGGCGACTGATAGCGAGCTGGGTCATTATATTTTATTTATAGTCTGCTCCACCATGATGGCCGAGTTGAGATGTGAATCTTGGTTTGTGTGGTTATTTACTGATCGATACATCTTAAGGCCTGGCAGAATGGGATGTTACATAATTGGCTAGAGCGGTGCATACATGTATAAGCGCATGCTGATACACTTGCCGTGTTGATATTCTCCGTTCTACCTGAATTTCTGCTTTCTGCGCTCTTTACATCCTTGTTGAACGGCTTCACTTTGGCCGCAAAGCACATAAATAACAGCCGACTGGATTTATCAGAGTAACGTGTTTGCGAAGTCTTTCTCTAATTCATATTTCACGGTTATTTTTTGTAGTTATAAAGATCAATATAATTAGTAAACGTGACATTATTTAGTGCCGATTTATTCGTGGCAAAGAACAAATCACGAACAGTACGTGCAAAAAGTTTACTTGCATTTACTCTTTTATGGTTTCGTTTATAAAAACTCGAAACCTTTATAACTTCGGTGTGCCCAACTGATGTAAATTTGTACTGTACATTTACCTCCCTCTTGTAAGATGATTTGAAATTTTGAAATCTGACGGATTTCAACTTAAAAAATATATATGGAGTGATTCATCGTGAGTTTGATTTATAATGTGAAATTTAAGACATAAATTTAAGACCGATCTTTAAATTTGTTAATATCGGTGAAAAGAACATCCATGGCATTTACTTTTTATAAAGGATGTCATGTAAATATAAGCCACTACTATGTCTAAGTTTATCTAGTCGCTAAGTCAAATTTCGGATGACTCGATCGAGCTTAGGGACTGGTATTTCGCGAATAACAAGAGGACTGTTGGCTTCCGAAGCGTTAATCGTAATAGGCTTATTCCTAAAAACTGAGCAAATCACCAGAGAAAACAGTCAAAAAATCGTATGACCTAGGAGGAAAATTAACTGTAGCAAAACGTTAAACGTTAATTGTCCACCAAAGTGATTTTACAACAAGTACATTGTTCTACACGTTGTATGGCTCATACCGCCGCCGAGACCATGCGCTTGAAATTCAGGAAGCATATAGTCCGCTTAGTATGACGGCGAATCTTTTATCTCCGGTCCTTGGATAAAGTCTCAGCTAGTCTCCTCACCACGTGGTGGAGGGGGTCTAACCGGTCGAGTATCATCCACTCATGTAAATTGGGACTCATATGTGGTACTTGCAAAAGAGGTTAAAGTAGGTCAATCAAACCTTACGATGAATCATACCATATGTGCAGAGAAATTATAAATTTGAGATGTCAGCGATGACTTCCATATAACTAAAGTCGAGTCAAAGAAAAAGATAATAATTATAATAAGATATAATGAGTGACACTACAGCCCGCAAGGTACCAGGGCCTAGCTTCTGCAACAACTACTCGAGTTGTGCGTGCTACTGTTCTCTCGCGAGTAGAAGGGACCAACAGTTTTTTGGCGACTCCGAACGGCAGTATTGAGAAGCTTTTCGAAGACATTTAGTTTTGAGATTTCAATGCATTTTTATATTTAAATTTTCTTAGTTTCTTTTAATGCTAGACAAAAATACTTAAAATTAGCTTACCAATACTATCCTCTTCTTCTTCTTTTTCTGGCGCTACAGTCCGGGATGGACCTGGGGCCCAACCAATATGCCTCTTTAGCCAGCACAATCTTTCGCCAGCCGCCGCCAGTTGCGCACTCCAAGTTGGTTCAGGTCTTTTTCCACTTTTGTGCGCCACCTTAGCTTAGGCCTTAGCCAATATAATCCCCCGATCTTAATTCTTAATTACTTAATTACTTTCCTCGAGTACTTTAAGCTAATCTAGGATTTTTATTTCATGCCTTTCCGGTCGTCGCAAAATCGTTAAATTGACATTTATATCCTTTACCTTGGGACCTGATCTGTACGTGATGTGATCATCGGCAAACGCTATTATATAAGGCTAAGAACCTATGAGACCGCTATTGAACTAGATTGGCGAATCAACAGCCCCCGATTGCAACCAATTTTTTACTTGGAATACAGTAGACGAAATTTTCGAAAAATTCTAAATTCGAATTTTGAGCATCTAAAAATGCAAAACTCTATACCGATAACCTACATTACTAAATGTCATCAATTGTTCTCTTAACCAAATTTAAAAACCTTAAGTTCACTTTCAAGTTGATGTGTTTTATCTTACATTTCAAACCTCTACATAAAATATGAATTGAAGACTAATTGCAATTTTCTTAAATCGAATGTGGATGGGGTAGCGCACATAGATTTCAACCCGCAGATATTCGTACATATCGCATACTTTCACAGTCTTGACTTCATATAGACTCTTGAGGGGTGTAATAGAGACCCATCTGCTGATTATTATCAACTGGAAGACAGACAGAATCCAAATATATCCAAAATCCTAAAAAATTAATGTAACATGTAATCGGTCCCAGAGTAAGAGTGACTGACAGTCAATTTTGACAAATGTCTTATTAGGAAAAAGCCCACGGAATAAATGACTTTTAATGTCGTTTCTTTACTTCATAGGCAAGTAAATGTGAATATTTGTAAATTAATAAAATAAAATAAACTTTACTTTATAGAAACACATACATAATTGCTTTCTTCCGCACCTGGCCTAATAACAGAAGACTTACATTAATATTCCGAAATACCCGAAACATCGGAAAGACCAAAGTCCCGAAAAAGTGCCACATTCCCCTCTTGCGATTTTGGGCATTTCTGCCGCTCACTAAAATTTAATTTCAGAATGTTCGGGTCAGGGGAGAGCAATATTTCTTTTAAAACGCTGAAGCTTGCAGTTGCGAGAGGTACATCTAGACTTTCGTTTTCCTAAAGTAAGGACTAGTTTATCAGCTCTTGAGTTGCTTGAAATAATCTATGTCTTGGCACTCAGCACAGGTGAATATTAAATTGCTCACTAAACTTATCTAAGACCGCCGCTTATGCTTATGGACGCCTGTCGTTGAACTTCAATAAGAGTTTTGTAGTGAGAGGCTGTGTCTAGTGACCAGGGTATAGTATATCTATTACTCATATAATAGAACAGATCTTAGCTACAATCGTGTGGACATCATTTGTGATTGGAATCCGTATCTAGACCCGACAACCCTCCTGCACGTGTAGTATAATTGTGTGTTCAGGAATGTTTGCCTTACAGCTGACATGAGTCTCGGCTGTTCTCATTTAATGTTAGAAGGGTCTGTGTGCGAAATTTTTAATTTTCAAGTTCAGTCTTCTTGGCATTCATACGTAGTCTTTTGTTGTTTGCCTATTTTGACAGAAGCATGAGGGCGTTTTGTATGAAATCCTTTAGTACTTAAGGATTTTTACCAGACAGTATTATTGTAAAATCGCCCGTATAAGCTATAAGGTTGTATTCCTTGCATTTCAAAAATTGACCACAGTGCTAAATAGTTGTGGGAAGAGAATCCCCCCTTGAGGCCGTGCCCTTTTCCGACGAATCTGAATATGGAGGAGCCCAATTTGGCTGATAAATCTGCTACCGAGCTGATGGCGTATTTAGGAGATGAGATCCTCCTTCACACCCAGATAACTGTATCAGCATCAGTTATCATCAGATAGCTAATGCAAGAAGACAAAGTTTAGCAGAGGTGCTGCCATCGTGTCCCGTTGATGTGTAGGGCATGAGGCTTACAATTTTTTTTAATGCAATGGACTCAATTACATCCTGTTTAGGGACAGTTTACAGGACTTACCGATATCCTTTCCACAAAAGAGTTTCCACGACTTCGTGATAATCTATCTTTGATTTGATTTTTGTATTGTTTGAAATATAGACTATAGGCGTCCCAATTGATTTCCCATTTATTGGCGTCTGCCTTAACGAACATTCGAAAACGTTCAACTGAACCGTAGCGAAACCTGTACCTACTCTTTAAGTCCAGATCAGCTATAGCTGTGGGCTACCACGTTGATGACAAAGATGAGTGTTCTAGTGTCTCCTTTGAACTCATCCATTTTGCACACTTTCTTACCCCCCCAGCTGATACTCTTACGGAACTCTCTACTAAGCAGGTCATTATTAAGACTAAATGCATCGAGCTTAGCTCCTGGTAATACCTCAATGATTCTATCGATTTCCCTCTTCAAAAAGACGTCTGATATGCGCTCAGGAAAGAACCTTGGCCTTGTAACCAACACCCGTCTCCGAAAGTGGGCCAGAAGTTTCTATTTTTAGGGCTAAGTGTGGCTTGCTAAAATTCCGCCATTCTCCATTTGTCTATACGGATGCTAGTGTCCTTAGTTTTGCACATAACTAAGGCTCTAGTACACTTCATTTCGATCTTTATGGTCGATATGTAGTTTGACAATATGCATTAATTGATTTTAAATTGAGAAACCAAAAACCGACTTTTCATGTGGACCATATGTGAACTTTTCCAACGGTCTACAAAAGAACAGAACAAAAGACGGGATCAACACTCTGGGGTCACACTTTGTTAACTAAATAGAAAAGCAACGATTGATCATGTTTGATGAAAATGATATTTTTTTATTCATTAATTATCTTAAGGCTTTTTTGGGTTATTTAAAGCAAACCATTTTTTAAAAAGATTGAATGCAACATTTTCTATTATCTATTTCTCACAGATATGCTTGAAAGAAAAATTCATAGCAAGCTAATTGAAATTGCCTTCGTTCACATAAAAGATTTCTTGTTTAACTTGAATGACTATAAAGCCACCAATTCAATTATAGAGCCAGTAGTTCTGATATGTGAAAAGGTCGTTTCCCACTAGCCTTAACGGACCAATTAACGCATTCACGGAAACGTGATCCAATTAGCATAAAAACGGCACATCATTAGTATACTTAAGGCAGAAACATAAATGCCTTTTTGAATATTTTGTAAATGCGTCAAAATGTATCTTATTTCGGCATTTTAAACCTGTTTCCTTACTAGAATTTCGTACTATCAATTTTTGGATGTCACGATGTTACTATGATGACACCTGTAACTAGATTGAGCGTCCATCTCTCAAAAAATTTCAATCTCTCTCTTCAAAGTTTCCCATTCGGAGTCAGTATTAACTTGTAAGTCTCTTCCATATGTAAAAAGACTGTGAACGGCTTTGGTTAACGCGCTGGAATTTATTGCTGTAATTTTATTTATTATTTTTAGAAATGTCTATTTTCACATGAAACAAAGCAAAACGGGAAACTAATTTTACTGAAGTGTTGAACCTTCTAAAGATAGAAAGAAGGCATTAAAAGCTGAAACACACACAATCCACATTAGGACGATATCGATTATCCGGTTATGACATCTTCTTCTTCTTATGACCCTACAATTCTTGGCCTCAAACAACAAGCCTCTCCAGCTGACATAACCTTCAACCAGCTAACTCCAATTCCGCACTCCAAGTTGGTTGAAGGTAGCCGTGATGCGAATGAATTGCTGTGAGACGCTCGCTTATGTATTTAAAAACTATGACTTACTGCCCAAGTCTGCAACTAACAATAAATCCGAATAAGCGCTGACTTCCATCTCTGAAGCAATCGCTGTAGTAGATGAAGCAGTTCTTCATCGGCCTTTTGGCCGGTTCATACCAACTCTTCCGGAATAACGGTTGTGCCTGCCTTGAAGCAGTCCAAGACTCCCGCAATTTCATTAGCTATATGTGGTCTGTTAAAGGACCTCACATTCCACTCGCCAACCGAAAATCGCTGTTCTTTAATCATTTGCTAAGGTCATCAACATTAGATCCGTCCGTATCCGAGGCATATAGTTGTCTCTGAACTTAAGTTTTGTACATGGTACATATTAGATGCGTATTAGAGCATGTTTAAGATGGCTTAGGCGCAATTCCGTTCCCCCGACTAAGACGAGGTCAAGATAGCAATATCGAGAATGAATTCAAATAAAGGTGCTGGAGGGGATGGATTGTCCGCAGAACCGTTTAAAGCAGCTTGAAATTACCTGGTTGGCGCATGCACCATCTCATCTGTAAGATATGGTCGGGCGAAAGCATGCCTGATGAGTGATATCTCAGCGTCGTCTGTCCGCTCCACAAAAAAGGAGACCCCTTGGACTGCTTCAACTATCGAGCGATTAGTCTCCTTAAGATAGCATACAAAATCCTCTCTACCGTAGTGTGTAAACGCCTGAAACCGTTCGGCAACAACCTGATTGATCCTTATCAGTGTGGTTTCAGGCCAGGGAAGTCCACCATCGACCAAATCTTCACACTACGGCAGATCCTGGAAAAGACCCAAGAAGTACAAATCAACACTCACCACCTATTCGTCGATTTCAAGGCCGCATATGACAGAGTGCATAGAAACCTACCAAACTCGTTAGATTGAGTAGGATGGAGAATAGAGAATTCGCGCTGCTTCGTCAAGATCGGTAACGAACTCACTCAATAAACTCAATGAGACCTTAAATGTCAAAAAAACGTTTTAGACAAGGCGACACGCTGTCATGTGACTTTTTCAACACCATTCTTGAGAAGATCGTGCGTAACTCGCAAATCAACACCAGAGCCACAATCTTTCAAAAGTCCGATCAACTGCTAGCTTACGCCGACAACATTGATGTGATTGGACGAAAAGAGCGAGCCGTCAATGACGAGTTTGCTGGCATTGAAGCGGAAGCGGCTAAAATGGGTCTGGTGGTTATTGAAGGCAAAACGATGTACACGCTGTCATAAAGGAAGGCCACGCAACACTGACATCTCGGACAGAGCGTCACACTTGGCAGCAGAAACTTCGAGGTAGCCAAGAACTTCGTCTACCTCGGCTCCGCGGTAAACAGAACAATAATACCAGTACTGAAATCAAACGCAAAATCACTCTTGCCAATCGTTGTTTCTTTGGGCTCAAGAGGCAATTGAGTAATAAAGCCCTCTCTCGAAGGACTATGCTTGCTTTATTTAGCACCCTGATCATCCCAGTCCAACTTTATGCCGCGGAAACTGGACGTTACAAAGAGCGGATGAGGAAACCCTCAGTCTTTGCGGGAGAAAAGTTTTACGTGCAAACTTTGATCCTGACGTCCCCAAGACGAACCTTATAGGCAGTACAGCGGCTTTCACCTAACCATGCGTCTTCGGATACTACACCTCAGATGGCTAGGGTATGTAGAGCGTATGGACACCATGGTTCCAGCCAAAAAAGTTTTCGAATCTGAGCCATTGGGACAATGCAACAGAGGACGGCCTAGACTGTTGGAAGAACACTGGCTGCAAGAAAGTGATTCTTTGGGGGCTTTAGATTGTAGCTGGAACTGGTGCCCCATTCCCTTGATATTTTCAGGATAGGATGAACACAGCCAGCCGAATGTATACGAGGATGATCTCGGGACACGACGCTCAACACTGACGTCTCAAACACAACATCGAAGGCAAGGATTCAGTTCACCACGTATCCACAGTAGTTCGATCAATCAGTTCAAGTCACAATCACGCCTACCAATCCAGAGATCAAAGGTAATCAAAGGCTTAACCTGGCTTAATTTAACACTTTTTATCAAATATCTCAACTCTCAATGATTTTTAATTGTTTTCCTTATAGAAGTCTGTACAGTTTAAAGTACACCTGCCCTAGACAAGAAGACACCGAAGCTCCAAAAGTATCAGCAACTGACGAATTTGCCTAATATGCCCTATCTGTACACTAATCCTTAAGGTTCTCTGCACAAAAGCGCGAATGTCAGAAGGGCAATAAGTACAACATTCCAAACCGCAAAACAAATCTGAACTCGTCTAACATTCAATGACCAACAAAGTTCACCCTCGCGCTCGCTTAAATGTTACTATGGGAGATAAAACTGACTTGCCCTAAAATATGAAAGTACAGAAGGTGAAAGAAGAACTTCTGTGATTCAGTCTAGGCAACTTCCATTCACTTCTTGTAAGTACGAAGGAGAAGGTTTCAAAAGGGAGTGAATACCTGTGTCAAAGAATTCAAAAAAAACCTTCCCGGGAAAAGAAAGAATTCATGATAAGATATAAAACAGAATTTATTGTTGATGCTAGGGCATTGACAACAGCACAATTTGAAAGGAATGTAAAAAATAAAAGGAGTGCCGAAATTCCAAACGCGTCCTTGAATTAAAGAACAGAACCCACCTATCATAGGACCGATCAGCGGCAGTCAGCTGAGACAGCGCTCATTACGTCGCCCTGAAGGCAGTGTAACCAATCACCAACTGCCTTACTTTTCTAGAAACCGGTCGAAATCATTAACCATCATTAGGCACATCACCCTTAGAGCTAGAAATTTGCATAACTTGTGCGAAGGTGGCAAATTCACGTGGGATTTTGCCTTTTTTTTAGTGACTGCCACATAAAACTCGCAACATATTCAAAACTTCATTTCGGCTGTCACCACGCGAAATCAATCATTTACCGATTTTGAATATATAATCACTTCTTGTTGCTATTTCTTGTTGTACGGAGATTAGCTAGCGCTTGGAACTAGCATGAAAGACAAATCTATCTTCTCTGGCTAAATCTGAATAGTGACGGCAAATAAGAACGCCAGAACTCAAGGCCAGTGTAATCAGTCACGTAACTGAATATAAAACAGTCATCAAACGTTAATTCTGTCAGTTGGTTCATATCCTCATGAATCTAGTATTTCTGGAACTCTATCAAAAAAAATAAAAGTTTATCAGAATGAAACACAGATGAACGGAACGTGAGTGTGTGAGAAAGAAACTGAGGTTTGTGTTCTCTACGACAGACGATGATAATCTATTCTTTACTCATAAATATACTAGTATACCAGCAAACCACTTTAGACTGCCTAGAACTTTGAAGCTTAGGTGGCTATAGGAGTGATTGGATGCGAGCGTGCCAAGAGAATTGCCAGAAAAGGTGGGAGTGGTTGGAAATGGTGTGGGAATAGAAACGCACTTAAAGAAAACAAAAATGCAGCAAAGTCTTTTAAAAGCAGTTTTAAAATGTGGCCACTATGACGTACGGCATGACACCGAAGGTACCAGCTTTGATCACTGGGTTGTTCAACTCGCAGTTTTTTAATGGCACGACCTCCTTCGTGTTTCTGTCAACACTCAAGCAGTGTTGTCTTCTCAAATATAGCCGTTCTGAGTCGGGTAGGTTCCCTCTACTTGTGAGACAAGAATAGCACCCACAGCAAAAATACAGGGAGTTCTATAAAAAGGGTTCTATAAAAAGGGTTTTTAATAATAATAATAAATGAAGCGCACTACAGCCTACAAGGGACCGGGGCCGAGTTGTTTTTAACAGGTATAAAATGTTGGAATGGAAAAAAGATGATTCTTTAAATTGACATGCAATTTACTTTAGGCAAAAGATAATCCTCATTCGCACTACGATTTCTGGCATATGACCTCCATGGCTGACTTGGACGTTGTCTAATCAGGGTGTTGATTTTATCAAACTTATCAAAATTTAAAAAAAAGAGATTTCATTTAAAAAAAGGTTGAGTTCCAGCCATTCACTCTGTAGCATAAATTGTGAAGGGAAAACATTCGAAATCTCTGCTCTCTCGGGTTTGAGAATTTATAAGTCATTCTTTTTAAAAGGTGTTGTCTTTCCTCTCCACAGAGGTAGTTAAACCAGAAACCCAGCCTCCTTCATGGAGCAAAGAAACCACAGACGAAGAAAAGAATATTTAGTATGTATTTAATGAAATTAGAAGATATCAATTAAAGCAAGAATGTAGGAAAAACCTACAGAACCGAAGTTAAAGAGTCCCAGAAAGTCCCCGAAAGCATTCAATAGAAAACCTTTTGCGGAAAACTAGGGAATCAGAGACATTATAAAAAGACTCCTTTTCGAAAACTCGGTTCCGCTATCTCTCAAATATCGGTGGAAACTGTGGCTTGAACAGCTGATTGTAGGGAAACAGTGAATGTCTTCTTTGAGATATTTTCTATTTCCAGATTGAACAGATGTACTAACCGTAACACACCTAGACAGACCATCAAACAGGTATTCTAAAACGTGCGCTAAGAGAATCAAGTACTTGCCAAGATTTGATTTTATCCATTTTGCCCGCTCCTTCGCTGATGACAGCACCCTCAGCTTTTCATATTCGTTCCTTGAATTTCGACCCTCCTCTTCGACCACAGACTTGGAACGGCAGCGTATGTTAATAATAATAATTGAGTGGCACTACAGCCCATAACGGACCAGGGCCTAGCTTCAACAACAATTACTCGTGTTGTGCATGCTATTGTATTTCACGAGTAGAAGGGACCTACAGTTTTTTGCCGATTCCGAACGGCGAGATTTGAGAAGCTTTCCATAGACAAGTAATACTCTTTGAGTGTTGTCAGCAACTCGAAATAGGTGGTGCCGTGAAAAAATGCTAGGTGTCCCGTCCGGGAATCGAACCCAGACTTTCTGCGCCGCAGTCGATGCACTTGCCACTGCGCCACGGCGACCGACAGCGTATGTTAAGCTCATTAAATTCCGATTTTGACGGCATAATTGATTGGGGTAACAAGAATAGATGTGAATGTGCCTTCTGTCACTCAAGCTTTCCCAAAATATTCAGCCATTATCCAAAAATTATCAAACGACTTTCCATCCTAGGTATGTGTATCAACTCAACACTTAGTTGGAGAGGTCACATCTTCGAGATCGCCAAAAATGCAGCAACATGTCTAGGTTTCTTAAAGCGATGCAAGAAATATTTTACTCCTTGTGATCTGTCAAGAATATATAAGGCTTATATCCGCCCAAAATTTGAGTATAACGCTCCTATCTAGTATGGAGCTTATGAAACCTCACTGCTCCTACTAAAGGGTGTCTCAACAAGAACACAAGATTTAAATTTGGCGCCATTCGAATTGTCATTGTTTGACATTTGAACAATAATTGTTGTTTGTTAGTAGAAGGTATAAGGTTAATAAAAATGGTGCGCTACACGAATGAACAACTCATTTTCATTGTGAAATTGTTTTGTGAAAGTTTTGCGGCTACAGTTCGCAAATTGCGATCAATTTGGGGTTACAATAATGCTCGAAAAGAGTTAACTGTAAAGCGATAAATGAAAACAAATTCTGAAACTGGGTCTGTAACTGATGTAAAGACAACAACGCGCCTTCGACCAGGTCGATCGACCGAAAATATCGCAGCAGTACGTGATGATGTCGCTCAAACTCCATCCACCTCAATTCAACACCGAGCTCAACAAATTGGTGTTTCCAAATTCACTATTCAGCGAATTTTTACGAAAGATTTGAATCTTCATGCATACAAAGTTCAATTGACTCAGGAACTGAAGCCAGCTGACCATGCACAGCGAAGGGAGTTCGTTAATTGGGTATTGGAGAGACAACATGGAAATGCTGATTTTGCCGATAAACTCATCTTTAGTGACGAGGCCCGTTTCGATCTTCATGGCTTCGTCAATAGGCAGAATTGTCGCATTTGGGGTGTGGAAAATCCTCGATTGATTCACGAGAAGCAAATGCATCCTCAACCTGTCACTGTGTCTTGTGGATTTTGGGCTGGAGGAATCATTGGAACTTTTTTTTATGAAAATAAGTCAGGTCAAGCGCAAACAGTCAATGGTGTTCGGTATCGTGAAATGATAACCAATTTTTTCGTGCCTAGAATTGAAGAAATGAATGTGGAGGGGATGTGGTTTCTACAAGACGGCGCCAGAGAAACAGTTCAATTGCACCATCAGTCATTCCCCGGTCGTGTTATTTCCCGTTTTGGAAAACAGAATTGGCCGCCTAGATCGTGCGATTTAACACCATTGAACTTTTTTCTTTAAGGTTTTTTGAAGTCGATGGTTTATGCGAATAAGCCGACGACGACTCAAGCCTTAAAAGAGGAAATTGGACGTTGCATTAATGACATACCGCAGCATTTATGCAAAACGGTCATTGAAAATTTCATTAAAAGATCGCGTATGTGCCAGCAAAGCCGCGACAGCCATCTGGCCGATGTGTTATTCCAGACATAACCTCATCCTGTCTACTTTAGGATATAATAAAGAATTCACGATTTTTTTTAAATATCTGAGATTTATTTAAAATTTAAATCTTGCCATCTTGTTAGATAGAATTCAAAAGCGAGCGATAAAACTTATTGGTAATACTAATGCTGCGAAGTCAATAGACTCGCTAGAACATCGACGAAATGTTGCGCCTTTATCACTATTTTATCGCTATTATAACAAAAAATGCTCTAAAGAGTTTGGCAGTTGCATTTCTCCCGTTCAAGAATTTATCCGCAATACTCCGCTCGATAAGTATGCCCACCCGTTCACCCTTAAACCTACCTTCAGACGTACAGTAAAATTTACAGACTCGTTCCTCAGCCGCACGACACGAATATGGAATGCTCTTCGCAGGTCAACTTACCCCCCTCATTACGATCCACAAGCATTTAAAACCAATGAGCACAGGCACTTCCTTTCCGTCTCTTCCTCTATAACTTCGGCCCGTGCTGACTTAATTTCGGTCACTTAAGGGTACTAAACAATCCCTTTAGCGCTCGCCAATTATAAAAAAAAATTATGTTGACACCGATAACTTTACCAATATCTACATTAATGGCTTAGAATGGGCGGAAAGAATGTAACCTGGTGTTGACATTCACTACAATCGTTAATGCAGTATTTTTCTCTGGGAATCAAAACGACGATTACTTGTTTTGGCTAGATCCCTGTATCACAGGTAAGAACAAAGATTAAGAACTATCTCACGCCCTGGGAAAGGACGTTCAGTTCAGGGTAATGCCATAATGCCGATCTTGTGCTATGAAACAATATTTGGTTCCCTCCTGGTCTGCCTCCACTGGTAAGATTGGTAGAGATACCGTCCTGGCAATTGGGTGTCAAGGAAAATATTAGGAAAGTGCTGCGGGACGTTATTCTTCCTAAAATTCTGTTTTAAAAAGTGTGGAGAACTAGAAGGAGTGTTCGAAGATGCTGAATTGCAGAATCATTTGAATGCAGTCCCATATCAAAAGTAAGAAGAGTTAACAAAACTGTTGCGTGTAACTCAACAAGCCATATCCCTCCATTTAAATGCAAGTAATGCTTGGAATGCCTCAATTCTCCTTTCACCGCCCACAGTGTCTACAGCCTTCTGAGCTGCCATGCCTTATTTTGTACACTGGGTAGCTGCATAAGAAGTGGACAATAAGTTTACCAGACTTCACTATAGGGTCATGCTCGTTTAGGTTTAGAGTCCAATCGGTCTGGGATCAGCCGAACTGCCAGTTGGAGCAGTTTCCATCGCATCTCTTGTTCAAATGCACGCTAAACTTTGTATTTTGTTTCATGTGTTGATTTTCACCAAATTACAGCACCAAATAATGAATTTTATAGGTTAACCCTTTTTTCTGTATATTCGTGGGTTGGGCGCCACGTTCCTTCCATAAGGTGTTTTAGGAACCAAAGCGCTGTGCTAGCCTTCTTGTACATATAGTTGATTTATGCGTTCCAGGAAAATGTTTGCTCAAATGTGACAACCAAGATGTTTATCTCTTCCTTAGTCATAAGGAATTTAACAAAACCACAATATTCCGCCTGCAGTCCGTTTATTTTTAAGATGAACTCACATATGTAATTCGTTTCGTTTTTATAGTGTCTTTGCATGACTATAAAAAGGATATTAAATTAGTGGTATCGGTATACGGTGTGAATTAAATTCAACATCGCTCTTAAGTGTATGCATGCAAATAAATTCATAAAAGGAGGCAAGTAAGACATAAAAATAAGTGACTAACAAATCGGATGATATAAACTCTCAAAACCGGTCTTTCGTTTCCTTTTCAAAAACTTGCATCAAGGTCTTATTTAACAATTTTAATGATTCCTAACTTAGCTCCAACCCGGTTGCCAGCATAAACTTATTCAACAAATTTTTACCAGTGTTTTTTAAACTTGTAGTCCAATGTTAACGGAAACGGTTTCGAATGCCACAACATATCTACTTGTAAACAAATCGCAATCAATCAAAACAAAAGCACTCACGTCATGCATGCACATTTTCTTTCAGAATTTATTTGTTTCACCTGCAATTGGAAATTGTGAATGTGCTAACGTAAAACTAAACTTAAATAAAATAAAGGATAACGTTCTTAATCTTATGGTCCTGTTAAAGGAAATAAAAAAAATGTCGATGCAGTTAAAAGAAATCTTCGAAAATTTAGAATTGTATAGTACATATGTAATTAATAATAACTGCACTACAACCCACGAAGGACCAGGGCCTAGCTTCTACAACAACTACTCGTGTTGTGCGTGCTACTGTTTTTCTCACGAGTGGAAGGGACCTACCTTTTTTTTTGCCGACTCCGAACGGCTAGATTTGAGTGTTGTCAGCAACTCGAAAGAGGTGGTGCCGTGAAAAAATGCTAGGTGTCCCGTCCGGGAATCGAACCCAGACTTTCTGCATGGCGGTCGACGCACTTACCACTACGCCACGCACTTACTACCACGCCACGGCAACCATACAATACAAAATGGATCATGGAACAGTTCCGAATAAATGCTTTATTACAATGCGACTTGGATATATGTATGTAGTTCAACAATTTCGCAAAGCCTGGATGTTAATGATCAACAAGTGTGAAATAATCCCTCTACAGATTCTCGCTGTCCATGTATACAAATCTGATCAGGAGCCTCTGTGATCTCAAGGAGAGGGTTTTGCAGCATTCAACTTGTCACCAGGGTGAAAATAATCTACCACATGACCCTCATCTGGGCAATCATGGCATATGGTAGTTCTGTGTGGTTCAACCTGGGTCCTTCCCAGATGAAAACGACAAGGGTGTTTAAGAGGCAGTATCTTCGGGCATGGTTCTGTTTGTAACGGACACCTGAATCCCAGTACAGAAAAATCTATATATGTATGTAGATAGTATAGATATTTTTATAATTAATTAAATCGGATTCACACTGCCCATATCATGAGTCTGATGTTTGGGACCTACTAACCTAACGTATTGTATCATGAAAGGGTGCCCCTTAACAGATTTATTCCGCCAGAAGCTTTCCTCTATTTGAACGCGAAAGTCCTGACGCAGGATAGGGAAGGTTGTCCGGAGAAATTCCGGACGTCGCTCGCAGCCACAGGCATCTCCTATGGTTCAGTAGAGCGATTTTAACCCACGTTAGAGCAGTTTCCCAAAAAGAACGCAACAAGTCTTTGATGCCGCTTACTTCTCAAACAGTAGATGACTCTCTCTGGGCAACTTACATGGGTTAACGCAGTTGTTAATGTAAAATAGAAATGTAAACAAAACAAAAAAATCATAAAAATCCAAATAAAGAGAAAATGAAATGTTATGACAAAAAATCAAAACAAAAACCAAAACAAAAGACGCGTAGACGTGTGAAATATATCGTCGGCACATACGCCACTGCGCAAGCGTCCTTATAGTGTAACGAACATTGTTTAGTGTAGTGCAAATACTTGAGTATATATAAAATATTTGCAGATATCTTTAGTTTTTATATTAAGATACTTAAGCCAGGTTAAGCATCAAGTCAAGTTAGAAAATAGAACGTTCGGTCATGTTG
Organism: Eristalinus sepulchralis; assembly: GCA_944738645.1. Taxonomy (NCBI): domain Eukaryota; kingdom Metazoa; phylum Arthropoda; class Insecta; order Diptera; family Syrphidae; genus Eristalinus; species Eristalinus sepulchralis. Next base: position 27,707,514 of record OX122885.1, on the reverse strand, counting down.
GCCTTGGTATGCTGTATCACACGGGGAAGCCATGCACTATGGTGGCAGATCATATGATCTGCTTGTATACTTGATCCGTCTACTGGATGAAACCATTCTCGCGTCAGTGGGAAGATGTGATAGAAATCGATACTGGCCACTCTGGAGTGATAATAAAACTTCAACCTCTTCATCTGTATCTATGAGCCGATCCTTCATCTCATCACTATTTTCTTGCTTCAGGCTTTTGACTGCCCTTTGTACACCAGCTACATAAATACACTTTTACATACGCGAAGAACGCGCCAGCCCACACGAGGGTTCGTTGATAGTAGTGTGAGATTATTATTCATCCCACCATAAGAACAATTATTGCTAACTACGACTAAGTGAAACGGCTTTCCAGTAGTTTATATTTTTGATTTAGGCACGTTTGGCTGGTAGTTCTCCTTGAGACTTCCTGCTCACACCAAAAAAATGGGCTTAGTTAGTTTCGTCAAGTATCGGATTTGTTGCAGGGTTGATATACTCGGACTCTACTGTTCTTTCAAGTTGGGATTTCTGTCAGTGGAATTTATTTTTATGACATTTGGAGAAGGATCTGTTTATTGATGCCTTCTTTTGCAAACAGCCGTCGCCAAAACGTTGGAAATGTAGTAGAAAACTTTCGGAAAGGTGTTCCATTTTAAAAAAAGTAGTTAGTATGTTGTACAAATGGGATCAAAAAAACTTTGGAGACAAGGTACAGCCACGACGGGCAAGAAGGAATTGAAATCTAATGTATTTTACTATTTTATCCTCATATGGGTTCTTAAGGTCGAAAACGATAGTTGTCCAATAAAATATTATACGTTCAACGCCCATCCTAAAATCCTTGTCCGTTCGTTGTTAACAATGCGATGAGAAAAGAGGAATAAAGGAAGCAGATCAAAAAGAAAATCTGGGGAAATAAGAATGCGATCACACTTGATTTCCGTAATCCCTGCATTGCTCTTAGAAAAATTTCAGTCGTGATACTGGCTCTCAGAGAAAGAGAAAAACTGGCTTTCTTGTTCGTTAATCCTACTTTTCTAAGAGGGCAAGTATGAGATGGTCATAATATTCAAGGAATATACATAAATTCATAATAATCCGCATGACTAGTCTTCTTTTTTCTTCTTTAAATTCTCAGCATCGAATGTGACTTTCATACAAAGGGTCCGGTTACGTTCCGACATGCTTATACCACCATAATTTCTGCCATAACACCTTGCCATGTCGTCGATCACGCCTTAGACATGCTCTTTCTTTTTCCTTCGACAAACGATCGCTGTCTTGTGGTTTCACGAAGAGCAACCAGCACTAACTTCTTGGTTGCAGCGTGGAAGTCCAGAGTGTGCGGGGTTTTAGAGTAAAGATCTCCACCAAAGGACGCACTGTATTTCGTAATTTTTCTAAAACGGTAATGGCTTAATGTGTTTCCCCACTACATTGCTCTTGGCGTTAACCCATAGATAGATATACGTCAAACTTCTTTAAAATACTGTATATTAGGACTTATTTTAGCACAAAAATGCATTTGAAAAAAAAATAATTTTCGTGATTAGAGGGGTGTACTCAATTGAGTACACAAATCCTTTGGACTGTACTGTGACACATCTGGCACCGTAGTTGTTTTTTTTTTGGGAAATGTCCTTTGAGCTTTTTTGATGACTATGAGCGTAAATAAGTTCTGGCTATGATTCAAATTAAAGGAGATCACGATTTTCTTTATTTTTCAGGCAATGAGGTCGCCAAGCATTCACCATAATTGACTTTAGCGTGTGTATGCGGTAGCTATTTACAAATTGGTCATGAATGTCGACCCCACACATGTCTTTGTTGTACGCTACCAGAGTATTTGACTGAGCAATGACAACTTTTGCCTTTTCTCTTGCTGACAATCTCTTGACTTTCCAAGTCTTTCCAAGTTGTCGTAGTTTGTTGCAACAGTTACAACAGCATTATCTTTCCATCGCGCTAGCGAAATGTTGTTGTTTTTGTCGAATTTGTGATGAAAGTAAATACGATTTGCTTTTGCTACCGTCCTCAAAGTTTTAAGTGGACATTTTTAAGTTCTATTGTTCAGAATCGCACCTGTTGCACGAAATCCTTTTTTGCATAAGGTCTTGCCTGGAGAAGTAATTGTCAAAATACACTTTGTGGTCACTTGGTGTTTTTACTACATCAAAAAATCAATCACCACCCGAGATCCAAAGGGTAAACACTTGTTGGTTGCACTTACATTCTTCGACCATTTTGGTGCAAAATTCCCAAACTCACTTCTAGCTGATCTTTCTTCCCTTAGATATGCAAGTGGGATATCGTCTTCACTTTCAAATGCATTGCCGATTCCTATTTATACTGCTCCTGGAACTTCAATGGGAATATGTGAACCAAACTCCTCGTCGGTTTGGATATCAACATCTGGTGGAATAACCACTATACCTTTCATGTGTATCATGTGGAATATCCTCGACAGTCACGTAGAGGTTGGGATAACACTTGCCATAAAAGTTGCAAGTCCAGTGAGAAAAAAAGCATTTAGAACACCACTTTTATGCACGACTTACCATGCAGAAGAAAAACATTTTTGTTTGAAATTTATATGCAATCTTTTTCATAATAATATACTAATGAATAGAATGCATACTATTCATTCAAATTTTTACTAACATTTTACCTTCCCAAAGTCACAAAATCGCAGCAAACAAGAAAGGCTCGATACAAAAAAACTCGCTACCAGTGTGAAAGTACATGCCCATAAAAGTTTTCCGTTTAAAAAAATAAAATCAAAGCCTACTTTTTGAAAAAAAGAACATCAAAATTAAACTTTAAAAAAAAATTAAAAAATTAAATTTAACAAAATACTGTACTCAATTGAGTGAAGTGGCAGGTAATGGGTTGTTCGAATACTGTTTTCCTCGCTCCCAAGATGTGGAATAATAGTCATCAGAAAAAAACAAGGACGCAGTGTGGTTCTCCCTTCTTCTGAGTCGTTAAGGTCGCAGCATTGGCGTCAATAAGATGATTGGTGTCCTTAACCCGGCTCGCAAAGTGTTAATGCTTGCATGGCACTCTTTTTCCTACCACACGGGAAGGTGAATTTCCTACCCCGCATGAGAAGTGCGGCTGCCTCAAACTATCACAAAACCTGCAAACACTCTATAGGATCATTATATCGACTAATTTCTCAAAAACGTTGTCTCTGCTCTGTATCTGCAGTAGACGCCACCATACCACCTGCCTACTCTGTGGGAAAGCCCCTAGCATCAACACGAAATATGAATACGCTACTGGATCGCGCAAAAAAACAATTTTTCATATTTCCCTGTTTCTTCTTTCATGCATGATGTTAAGGAGGCTGGTCCTTTGGTAGGTGTCACAGACGAGGGCATCTCCTTTCTTTATTTCAAAAATTTCATGGTTGGCACGTCTCCAACTTTTGTTTCCCCTCAAAAATCAATCTCGAAACGATTTTCTTATTCAAATGTGTTTTATTATTCCTGTTAATGTTTCACTAGTATTATTTACAGAATGTATGTACTTACAACTTTAGGTAACTTAGTGAAGAGATAAACATAAATAAGTCATTTAATGATTGGTTTCTGTTCATTTTTCTACATAGTTCTATATATAAGATAATTTATGTACACAGTGATATCAATTCAGATCCAAAGAGGCTACGCCGTTGGTGTGTCTTCGGACTGAGTAAGTCTTTTGTGATTTGCGAAACTTATACTAATGCCTGCAATGAAGTGGTGATCTGATGAGGGAGAGACGGAATCACAATTCGGTGGAATATTCCTCAGCATTCACGGAGAACTTTCGCCAGCAAATGTGATCTCCGTTTCCGGCTGACATTTCACCCAGACCTGTTGCGGGTGCTTGCCCGTTCGCCTGCAGTACGTGTCTGTTGCCGTGTGTGACGCTACTTCTATTCGGGATGCTGTAACTTTGGTTGGAATTTCTTCCCATTGGATTCCGCGTTCCATATGTGATAGATTCTTTGGAGGGGGTGATTTCGATTCTTGTCGCATGATTGTTGCCATCGCCGTTTGATAGTCTGCGAATGTAGACAACTTCTTTGTGTCTGTCGTTTTTAATCGCTGTGCTTGGGCTCAACTGGGTGGTGCGAGGTTCGTGATTCACTTGCTGGCGTGATCTGTTCGAATAGCGCAGTCCTTTGCCATCAGCGGCTTGGAATCCAGAGAACTGATGATTTATACCGGGATATTTGTCAACGCTAATGTCTTCTTCAATTGCCGAATCACCAAACACGGATCCACTGTAATTGGGGGAACTATTTCCCGGCGTGGATGACTTCCAATTGTTTGCTCCGTACTTTTGCGTGGAATACTGTCCCTTCTTAATGGAATGTGTGTAATCACGTGTTCCTCGTCTTCGCAATGTAAAGTCTTTTCGCCCAGTGTCTTGGCACACTGATCGCCACTGCTTCCATGCGTGTCGGGCCAGTGGATCTGCTGGGCCCCATTCTTTAGCTGGCTTTGCAGCTTCGCAAATCATTCCGAAAAAGTTGTAGTCCACCTGCTTGAAGATTTCCACACAAGCTATTATCAGAATCACTGCGATAACGAAGAGTATTGGTGCCCATCGTGGCATGTACTTTGTCAAGAGATCACCCTGATCATCATCGGCACACCACCAAACGAGAACTCCGGTCAGAAAGGCTGGGCCCAGACACCAGAGGTAAACCCAGCCCTTAAATATCGGTCGTCCAATTGAGAACTCCAAGTCTGTGTAGATGTTCTTCGCCCCATATATCCAAGTGGTGGCGATGAGGTCAAATATCAGAGCCGTAATCACCAGGGTGCCAACTACCCTGCTGTCCAGAACACGGGGTATGATGAATTTCGGCGCGGCCAGAGACACGACTGCTATAACGAAGCCAATTAAACTAATGACATAATTCGGATGGCGCGGTACAAGTCGCGTTGATGTGTAAATCGCAACAGTGATCGAGACGATCGCTGAGATTACAATCAGTGCGTATATGAGGCAGGGTATCAGTTTAGCAATCAAGCCATTCGGTTCGTTTAATACACGATCGTAGATTGCGGTCAGCGGTTTCAGTGCATCCAAGTTGCTGAGATTTCGCGACGCCAAATTATCGTACTGAACCATGAACAGTGTCACTGCGATGGCGTTTATAAGTAAATTAAAGCAGAGGTATACCACTGATGTGCGAACTGCGTCGCCTTTGTAGAGAAACTTCCCCGTCACCACGGGTAATGCCCCGAATCCAATGTTCGTGGCGTATATTACTTGGACGAGAGCGTTGAACCAAATCGAGCTGTCCAACAGCAGAGACTTGTTAAATGGCCACAGTTCTGGAAAATATAGTCTCTTCAGCGACGAGTGTACTTCCCAGCTTGTTAATGAACACAGTAGAGCAAATCCAATTAGTCCGAAGAAAAACGATATGCGTCGGTAAACTTTTGCGTTGTGTGTGCTAAAAGAAAAGAAATCTCAAGATTGGATCGACTCGACACAAGGTGAAACTTACCAAAACATGACTGTCATCCAGATAAATACTAATCCTATTGTAAGGAGTCCAAAGTAGAGCGGGTTCTCCCAGAAGGGCGTGAGAAATGTTTTTTGAATGCACTCCACCCCGTTGTTTCCAACAACTTTGTATCCGTTCTGAAATAAAGTTTTTCATAATTCTTGGTGAGGTTGTTTTTGAATAATTTTATGTGTAACTTACTAAAGCTAATTTGATGTCACCAACGCATTCGTTAAATGGCAGTGATTTAAAAATGAACATCCCAATGTAGGCCAGCGACAGGACTGCCTGAAGGGAAATCCATATGGAGGCCAACCAAGAGGCAAATCTGCTGACAATTACCGCTCCTGCAATTAAGAAATACGATTATTAGGTGTGTGAAAACAAAGATTTTGCATGAGTGTCACATTTAAAGTTGTTTATGTAAACCAATCGACGTAAGACGTGCGAGTTAAGTTAGGGTTTACCCGGTTGAAGTTTAGAGAGAAAATTTAATACTGGCTGCTTCAAGCATTCAAATTGAACTGTCCGCTGTTACTTCGAACTTGTGAAAATCAATCGATGTACCTAGCGTGATGTTCGCGAAAACCATTCCCGGCTTTCGTCGTTGCATCCGTCGTTAGACGCCCATTTTGGATTTCTGGTGTCAACTAAATAAGTGTCAAACATGTCTGTCATGCATTTATGTCATTACTGTCTGTCATACATGTCCGTAAAACATGCCTGCCAAACATGTCTGCCAAACGACTTAATCTTCTGGGGTTGTTGAACTAAAACATGTCATCATGCCTCACATTTTTAGTTTATAGACATCTAGGGCGCATTCACAAATAAGCTTTCACCATGCCAAATATGGAGCACTCTTTAGTAACAATCATTGTTAGTCTGTTCAACAATTGACACAACCGCTTCACCAAGTGTGAGATCCTTAGAGACTAGGAGATGTTATATACTTTCTTTTTTAAGGTTCCGTTTTCAAAAAAAATATACCCTTACAATTCCGGTGTGTCCGTTTGTCCCATCTCCTGAACTTTCGGAGTGATTTCCATGAAATGTTATATTTAGATGCAATTAACAATCATTCTATGTAAATATATAAAAATTATACTTTGGTGGCTTCCATATAAGTGAAGTTGGGCCAGAATTGTAAATGATATGGATATGTTTAGGCAGATGAATTTATTCGAGTCACATTCATTTTATTCTCAATGCATAAACGATGTGATCAGAGGCCCTCCGAACAAAAAGATGTATGTGGAAACAAAGGATCCCACATACAAAGATGTCTTATTAACAAAGGCGTACCTCCTTATCTCTTGAAGATAGGAACAGACTGTTTCAACAATACGCAACTTATGTACCGCATCAAACATCGCCGCAGGAGTTCCACAGAGATCTGTCCACTGGGACAACTCCTGTGGATCGGCTTTGCTGTCACAGTAGCCAAGCAGATAGCATATGTGGATTTTTTTATATTTGCCTCTGCCGTATTTGTAGCACACATTGGCTTGGGACCGCTGGATTCGAATTTTCTGGTAGCTAAGCAGACACCGTTCTTATAAATCTTGGAAAATTCTGCTTTCCGAATAGACAACTAAATCCAAGGAGTCAATTAAGTATCTCAATGTTACGATAGACAAAAGACTGTCCTATAAAGCGCACATCCAGTACGCAAGCAAAAGGCTTCTTCCACTCAAGGAGCGCTGTCCCGGGTGCTTCCGACCATCGTTAAAAGTGAAGGGTACTGTACCCTGGTTATAAGTGCAGAGTACTACTATCACGGGTAGTCACTTCACTTCTCCTATACGCTGTTCCGATTTGGCCAGAAGTTTTCAAAAGTCGGGACAGATAATAGGTTACTGTGATTTAAGTTTATAGGCTTTGCCCAATACTACGAGTAGTACTACCTGGTTTCTCGGATGAAGATGCCTGCGTTCTAGCCAAAATGTTCCTTATTGGCATTATTTTAGACAAGTTGAGGAAGATACAGGCGAACATCAGATCGCCAAAAAAGAAGGAGAATATCAGTGGAAGAAAGACCTACTGCACTAGATCTCTGCCAGGCTGAATAGAGAAATTCCACAAAAGTTAGATGGACATATAAACTCATACCCGACGTCCTTAGATGGATATCACGGCCGTTGGCAAACTTACCACATTAGGCAGTTTCTGTACGGTCATGAAGGTTATCCCGCCAATTAGCCAGGAATGCCCCGATGTGAAATATGTGAAGCAGTTTATTTATGCAACCATTGCATTTGCAAACCCAGATGAGAAATCTAGATTTTTTAATCAAAATTTTTTCTGACAGTAACAGCCTCCCTTTCTACAGAAAATCAGTATCATACCTCCGCGGAGAACTTACTTTAAAGTGAGTTTATTTGGAAATAAGTTTTTATCGGAACAAAGCAGACTACAGGGACTCCGGACTGGCGTACTCAAGTTTGTAGAAAAGGCTCATGAAAGTGGTATGTCAGTGTACAATGCTCCCCACTGCCGTACGGTGGGTATATGAACACTTTGCCTGAAAGAATCAAATCAATTTAGGAACATTTCCGCTCTGTCCTGAGCAGAATTCCTGAGATTATTCGCTTACAAAGTCCAATAGAAGGTAAGCGACTGCTCTTAATCGCTTCACGACTTAGGCGTTAAAGCAGCGGGATTGGACCAGCATTTTTGACGAATGATAATCCTTTCTGATTTTCAACTTGGCGTGTAAGTTAACACTCAAAATTGCCTCTCAAAACTTATTGTCGAGAAATCAATGCGGCCATAGAGAGCGGCAATTAATGGATTGTAGAGTGATGGCATCATTGAGCCATATTTCCTAGAAAACGAAGCTGGGAACAATGACACCGGTTAACGGTGGAGATTACAGAGCCATAGATGCAGACGACCTTTGGTTCATGTAGGATGCTACGCCATACCAGGCAGCCCATGTCACAATCGATCATTTGAGCACGAAATTCGTAAGTTGCGTTATCAGCCGTCAACAACATCAGTACCGAATTCAAACTCAGAATCTCTCTTGATGTTTCGTTGAGCTCAAGAGACCATTGAGTAAAAGAGCTTAGCGTGGATTAGGAAACGTGCGATTTTTGATCCTGTTTGTGTTGATTGCATCTGTAGGAGAAGATTCAACGACAAATTTATAGGCTGTACGGCGGTAGTCGCCTGATCAAGCGTCTTCGGATACAGCGCTTAAGATAGTTAGGTCATGTAGAGCGTATGAACATCACCGCTCCCCCCCGAAAAGTCTTTGAATCCGAGCCATTGGGACAACGCGACAGAGGATAGCCTAGGTTGAGACGGCACAAACAAGGGGAGCTGGAAGCTGGCAAGAAGTGACAAATGGAGAAGCATTTTAGTGAAGTGCCGGACTTACTCTGGACTGTAGCGCCATGCAAGAAAGAAGAAGACGTGATCAGCCGTCTTGGCGATGTCAGCTGTCCGCCTCGGAGCTGCAATTTGATCCTCTTTGATTTTGTTTTGCGGGGAACAGTGAATTACGGATGCTATGCACTCATGGCCAATATAATCTGAGCAATTCGTGAACTGCAGACCGAAACCATTAACAAGGCCTTGTTGTTGGAATAACAGAATGCACTACAAACCGAAATAACAACTTAAACGTCCTTTTTTAGTTAATGGGAATGTTCATTTCATAACATTTTTAAAAAGAAACATTAATCTGACACACCCTGCATACGTTTTCGTAGGCGTGGGCATTTCCTGGTTTTTGCGGTATTTATGTATACCAAGAAGTTTGACTTGGGAGAAACTGCCTTCGAAAACAACCAACGCCACTCCTGATTGTTAAGTGCGAACTCTGTAATTTGCATAAGTAAACAAAGAAGTCTCGAATCAAATTCAAAAATTAATCTGCATTTTATAAAATGGTCAAGAAACCGGCACACATTTTAAGAACAAGAACTTGTAGAAAATTAATCGATGGCTAACTGTTGAGGCTGTTTTGAAGGTCGTCCTGATTAAGCTAAATATTAAAAACGAGACTCGTTTGTCTTGAAACTCACAAACCGCATGTATTTTATTGAATTAATGTATTTATTTTGAAATCAGTTAACAAAACTGGATATAAGCTTTGTGTTTGTTAAATTACGGAGTTATTTATTTCAAATGTTTCTATAATGTTTAAATTGTATTTTTTACAATCATAAACAACGAGAATAACGCCATATTTCAATATCGCGACTGACGTTAAAAAAGGAATTACAAAGAAGCAATTTGAGATGATCTAAATTTGTGACTGAAACCAGTTCTTTTGTAAGAGGGCATGCTCTGATGGGTGAAACATCGATGCTTGGTTTTCAAACTATTGGGTCATTCACTAAGTTGTTACGTTTGGAGGCAGCACCTGATCTTGTTGAATTTTTCTGCAGACAACTGCAACAACACTTTAGCGCGTTACCGCTATACATTTGTCAAAACAAATTGTTAAATCTTTTGAAATAGTTTTTGTTTGGTGCCCTATCGAAGATGGAAGATCGAAACAAGCATTTTCAGCATTTTTAACAGTTTTACGTCCAAAAGGATAAAAATGCAGTTCAATCGACGCGAAAATTATGTGACATGTACGGAAAACCTGTGTTGACCGAACGCCAATGCGAAAAATTGGTTTGTAAAATTTAGTTCCGGGAATTTCGTTTTTACGGATGTACGACGTCCTGGAAAGCCTCTTGAAGCTTTGTCGATGCAAATCGTCGTCGTCGCAACAACTCGTGAGATTGCTGACGCGACCGTTCGCAAGTGCATGGAACGTCTAGGACAAAACTGCAAACATGGGTTCCGCATGTTCTTACAGAATGACATTTGCTTAATGGAATGTGCTACCACACCTACAATATTCTCCACTTGACTTGACCCCTTTGGACCATTACTTGTTTCAGTCTCTGCAAAGTTGTTTGGATGGGAGAGCCTTCACTTCAAATCAGGACGTCAATAACCACTTGGTCCAGTTTTTTGCCACACAAGGATAAAAAAGACTGTTTTTTCTTAATTTTTATAAAATCTGAAAATATTTAGAAATTTCTACTACCAAAACCAAGGAGTCAAGTTCAAAGATGGGCTGCTTTTTTTTAACAAGGTGGCCCTCATGGGCAGATGCAGAGAGCATTTTTTGGAGCTGCTTGATACCAAAAAGTGCGCTTAAGGTCATACTCGTAGATCTGTTGTTTTAAGTGGAGCGGAGAATTCTCCAACGGTGGAGAAGTCAAAAAAGTTGGCAAGGCCGCCAGTGTGGAAGACATCCGGTAGGAAAGACTTAAGTTAATGTGGTAAGACACCTGGCGGCTGGCAAACTAGAGTGATATTTCCTCTTTTCAAAAATAGGGCAAGAGAAAGTACTCGTACTCCAATTACAGGGGCATATCACTTTTAAGTCTCCCCAGTAAGGTCTACGCTAAGGTGGTAGAGGAGGATGAAGTACAACCGACCAGCATTTTACTCTAAGAATGGTACTTGAGAAAGCTTCGGAGTATACTAAACTCAACTCTCAAGGTAAACTCTGAAGTGTTCTACAGGGGTATGGGATTTATGATTCCCTATAGAGTATCATTAAATTTTTTACAGCAACTGTATTCTGGTAAACGGTAGTAGATCTATATGTTTCAGCGTTGGCATGGGACTTGGCCAAGGGTTCCTTTCATTTTTTTTTTGTTTAAAGGTTAAGTTCATAAAAATGCATAAATAAACTAAATGACAGACTGAAATGAATTGGGTGAAGATATGGTCCACAAAGGCCTACTTTTAAATCAATACACTGCCACATGCTGTGGCATGGGCAACGCGTTTGTCCCATCCATTAGCAAAGGGGACCTACCGTGTAAGTACTTCGAAAAAGCTGTACATGTGAAAAAATCCGATGTCTAAATGGAGGTCTTTTAAAAAAAGTCAACGTTTCTTTTCGTATATTTTGCCCATCCAAATATCGCAACTGCATTTGTTTGGCAAGGTATCCTTTAACGATAAGCGTAGCGTCCTAAAAGCAGTCTACTTCCAATATTGTAAATTAATTCGAGCTCATTGGTTCAGTCATTAATAAGACAGGGTACGGGCGTCGACGTAGATTTGCAAGCAACAGTCCCGTTGTCCGTTAGAGCTTGTAGCAGAATCTGAAGTAACGAATTCGCATGATTGACTTAGCTTCAACCAACAGGCTGTCTGCAGTTTCGCACGCATAGTGGGTTAAGGTCCCATTTCACTTGTGTGTATTAACTAAGTCGCGGTCTGCGACTAAGGTCCTTCGTAGATCCCTCCTTTGAAGATCTTCCGTGGCAGAGCATTGGTTTCCTTCTGCTGTCTATGAACAAGCCATCCCAATCGTTAAATCCTCAGTCTTCTGGACAAGTTGATGCCTGGCTGGCTAAGTCCTACACTCAACATCTATGTGGACGAGGGAATAAAGCAACTCCGTGCGCTATTGAGAAGCTCCGCACCTCTGACTTTATAGACGGGCTACTCGCATGGTCTTATACAGGGCTAATCGCAAACTGTGCTTTAGCTAACTTTGCATACCCATACCCACACAAAGTTCAACACAAAAGCGTGTGTTCGTTGAATGGGCCCTGGAGTAGTTGTAAACTCTTCATTCATAAATCACCGATAAATTCTGATGGTGTCTGAAGGCATATTCCAAAGCGTCGAACTTTTGGCGATACAAATCCACATGTGATCCAAGTTTGAGAGCTCGAACGTTGATGAATTCACTCAGAGATTATGTGAACTGTCCTCAGAGGTTCAGCGATATTACCCCACTGAACATTTTTTTGCGTGGTTTTCCCAAGTTTCTGGTTTATGCGAATTACCAAGAAAACAAAGCAGCTCAGCTAGCTAGTCCACTTGTTCTAAGCGGCAGTTGTGGACATTTGAATGTTATGAATGCCCGCCATACAGAGAACATTTATACCGTCTCATACTTCACATATCATGACATCGACACGCCAAAAATTTTGAGTATATGTGTCTCACACGCACTTTACTTTATTTCACCATAAAAATTTAAAGGACTACAATGAAAAACTCTGTACTAGCAAAACTATAAGCACAGTTTCCGGTTCATCAAGTGACCCATTACCAACCGTCGTTTACTAATTCGGACATGTAAACAATTTTCGCAAGCCAAAAGCAACATTCTTCTTGAGGCAACCTAAAATATTCTTGTCCAATTTGATAACAGCAAAAATGACCAAAAGACAAAACTCGAGAGTGTGATAACCGCGAGTAATGTGACACAAACGAATTAAACAAGAGTATAAACTTTTACTTACCTTTAAAAATTGGTGAAGACCGCCATGTGTGAGCTGCTCCCTGTCCCAAGAACTGGCCAATGGATACTTCCAGTAGTATTGTTGGAAGGCCGACTAGAAATAGCAGTACGAGGTATGGTATCAGATACGCCGACCCGTATTTGTTTAACTCCCGCGGGAATCGTACAATATTGGCATAGGAAACATTAAGGCAGATGCAAAGCACAAGACCCCGGAACACCGAACATTTTGTCTGAAAGAAAAAAAAACACAAACAAACATAACAGTTAGTACAAAGTTGAACATAAATCCAAATGACAAAAAACTCGTTTGTCACTTGTGTCTCCAACTGAAAACATTAGCCTTTTCCAAAAAGGCAAAATTTAATTGTGCATATCTAAGTTGCTCAAGGCAGGCAGGGGTTTTGTTGAAATGCACATTGCCTTGACCTAATTTGGAACATGTGCGGTTTAGGAGGAGGTAAAAAACAATACTTGAAAACTCCATGAAAGAGATTACTTAATTGAAAGTTGTAGCCCGTGCATGGGAGTGAATATTAACAAGACCTCTTAGCGATTAAACAACCACTGTGAGCGTAAATCTAAGCAAGAGATCGGACAGATAAACAAATCAAGTGATGTTGTTGGGATTCGGCAGGCTAATGACTGTTTTTGGCAATTCACAAAATGATTCGTGCAATTTGTAGAATAGCAAACATTTGATGATCATTTGGTGGAGGACATCGACACAGCAAACATTTTCGTATAAAATCTAGTGAGTGATGTCTATACGTTCATACCAGATTGTGTAGAACTTTGAAATGTTCTGAGCCACTGGAATACTCGTAGATACAATAATATAAATAGAAAACAGTATTTGCCCAGACCGTCCCTAAAAGGGTAAATCTTTCTCACCCACCTCCTAACGACTTATAATCATCAGCGAATGCTTCTAAATGTCAGGCAGTACTGCCTCAGCATCAACAGATCCCTGGTGAATTGTGACCCATTCACCGCAAAATTTAATTAAACTTTGCATAATGGGAGAGAAAACAAGATTGATTTTTTGGTGTTGCAAAGACATTTAACAGAGTCCCTCTTTCTATGGATTAGAAGTTACCTTTCGAACCGTTGGAAGGATTTACGTCTGTCATCTACCACTTTAACGCAGATTGTCTGCCTCCTATCTTCCTTATAAATGAACAGTTAACTACTACTTCTATGTCAATGCATTTCTCGCTGATGACAGTACCCTGTGCTTTTTATTTTCGTGTTATGTTCCTCCTCTCTTGGCCGTTCTCTCGGAACGACTGAGAATGAGTGAAAATGGAAAGGTGGATTTTAATGCACCTAAACCTAATGCTGTCTTCGACGACTCAAGTGTTCTTAAAATACTCAGCCTTTGCGTTGTTGAAACCGAAATATCCTCCATCCTCAAAAAATATCTTTCAAGTCAACACTTAGTTGGATCGCATACATATTGTATTTATGTGAAGTCGCCAAAAATGTTTAGATTTCTTAGAACGATGCAAAAAAAAATGTCATCCTCCCTGCACCTACTGAACACAATTCAAAAACAAGCGAAAAAATCCTCAAATAAATTAGGTTCCACTTCAAGAACTCAGCTGCTATACGCACCTCGTCCGGAGCGCCCGTCAGTTCACCCTTAAGACCTTTGTCAGGCGTACGACTAAGTTAAGTGACTAGTTCTTTAGCAGTATAACATAAATATGGCTTCACAGACATTTTAGGAGATAACAATAAGATCAATATCTGGAGTGAGGAGGATTATTTCAACTCCATAGCACGAGCAATGAATTGTCTAAAGGCTAACTGTGGCATAAAAGAGATGATCAAATAAAATTAAAATTAAATTAAATTTAAATTAGCATTAAATTAAAATCGAGGTCAGGAAAAAAATTCTTTTTCGTCTGCTAGAAATGTAATGGAAAAATAACACCTAAGTGTAACTATAGGACAGGTATGGGATTTAGTCCTACATGATCACCTGCCTTAACAGTCATATCCGGAGTCCATTTTCCCAAAGTTCCTACATAACGCAAGACTACACGTCTAAGTTAGCCAAGTACCAAATGAAATCATGCTTGAAGGACAATCACCACCCCAAGGTTTGGCGAGAGACCTTTCTTACACTAAGCCGCCTTTCCTAGTTCTAGATAAAAAATAGACTTGACAAGTCACAGTACACTACCGTAGACGCTGCCCGTGTTTTTGAATTTTAAACCACATTCCCATAAGGGGACCAACCGTCAGGCCAGGCTTGAACCGAAGATCCAGAGGCTCCTGACCTCCTGTGCCACCAAAATATAGCCTCTGATCAAGCTCCCACTATCAGTCAGTTGCAAAGAAAAATTGTATAGCAATTGTCGTTCAGGAATCATGACAAAAAAGTCTCGCTTTTCCAAAACAGTATTTATTCATGCTTGCGTCGACCCACACGCCGAAAGTCCAGGTTCAATTCCCGGACTCAACCCTTCGGATTATTTCACGGAACCATCTCTTTCGATTTGTCACCAACACTCAAAGAATACTGACTGTCTATCAAATGCTTCTCAAATCTCGCCGTTCGGAGTCGGAAAAAAAGTGTAGGTCCCCTCTACTCGTAAGAGAATAATAGAAGGCACAACACGAGTAGTTGTTGTAGAAGATAAGCTCTGGTCCTTCATGGGCTGATCTAAATTCAAATTAAAAGACTAAAACATAAGGAAGCGTGATGCAAGACACCGAAAAAAATTAGACGAAGGTGCACACAAAAAACTGTGAAGCACGGAAGAGGATCAGTCAGGGTCTTAGGATACTTCTCCTTCAGCAGTGTCAGAAACAGAAAACTGAAGATGAAACTACTTTGCAAGCAAGTTGTGGCTTATCTTGGAAGCGATTACCTACTTCAATAAATGTGTGAAACAGCGAGAAGTTTTAATTTCTTTTAATGAGAAGAAAAATGCAGCTGAAGCCCGTCGAAAAAAAGTGTGTCTGAGACAGGCCAAAGAGTTTGAAAATAAGGAATCAAAGACTTTACTGGTTCAAGATCCGTACCAAACGCAAACTTAAACTCTCAAGATCGTCGAGAGTGACTTAGTAAATAATATCCGTTCGGGTAAAGAAATTTTGCCGTTCGAGTTGAAACCGAAAGATGTCGAAAGGCGATTTTTCATCTCGGAACTGCATTCTGAAAGACATAAAAGGAAGGGATATTTCCACCGGATCGTGGAACCCCAGGCGGACAAAATACTATGCAAAGTCTAGTGAACCCGCTCCATCTACGTCTATTTCGACGCCAATGAAAAACATTCACGGTTCAAGGTCATGTTCTGCCTGGTGGGACTACACGGGTGCAGTGTACTAACTTAAACTAAGCGAGACCATAAAAGAATGTCGTGCATTGTGCAAACAAAGTGCCAAAAACGATCGAAGGGCATGACATGGTGATTTTGCAAAATCATAACGCTCGTCCCTATGTCGCTGTAGCAGTCAAAAACTACCCGGAAACGCTACCCCACCCGCTGTATTCTCCAGACCTTGCTCCTTCCGACTACTGGCTTTTTCGACGAATGATGGATTGATGATTTTGTGAGTTAACCAGTTCTTTCGAAGAAATCGATGAAGGGCTCAATGAGAGGGACCGGCTTGTAAGTGGTGGTCGCTTCGGACGGGCAATACTTTAAGTGATGCATTTGTTACACTTTTTTTTGCTACAGAAAAAAACGGAATTTGTACTCCCAATAAAAGAAACTTTAGCTCGCTTTGCTTTACAAATGTCTCTGGAAAGTTTCGTCTTCAAGAAGACAACAATCCAAAGTATGAAAGCAAAGAAGTTAAGGTTTTTTCGTAAAATAGTCAGTCAGAACTCAACCCAAAGTATGACCAAATTGTATAGAAGAAATTTTAAAGCTTAAAAGATGATTAGGAACCTGATCAAAATTACTTTTGAGCATGCCTAAGCGCAGTCATAAGATCTAAGAAAGGAAGAAGCCACTAGTTCTGGGAAATGTTTTTAAAAACTGAATATTGGTTCACTCGTATATTATTTAATTTCATTTAGTCAATTCGGAGATTGAACTTTTGAAATTCAAGCAATTGTACAGGAGTCAGTTTTCCACTATATAATACGAATATATATATGTATTATATCCCGGGTTTCGTCGTTTGCTACTAATCGTTGCAGAGCTAACACCATTTCCAATAGACAAATCTTATGAAATTTGTACGTTCGTGCACTGACTATATATTGGAGAACATAAATGCAATGTGTTTGCATAATTTAAATATTGTTTTTATCCATGATTACAGAAAAATATAAGCAGACTGGCTATCTTCTTGTATTCCAAATTTGGTTTATCGAAAATCGCGGGTGGCTGAAGCATGCAAGTGTAATAATTAACTTTTCGCTATTTTCTAATACCCCATCTACTCGTAATTGAACATTTTTGACTAACAACAACAAAGTCCAAAAAATGTGTCAATACTTGTTCACAATACTGTTTGGAGAATGAATAATTTTATCACCATCATGCCATGGAAATCTTTTATGAATTTTATAGCTTTCAGTAATCGTAGGTGTCAATTATGGCCAAACATACAGCAGTGGTTTTATACATACTAGCAAAGTAGCAAAATAAGTTGACCTTGTTCAGAACCACAAAGCCATGTATGTAAGTACATAAACCGTTACTACCCACTATAAAATTTTAACCCAAATGAAAGACTAATCGAAAAGTTTGCGTATGACACATAATTCTCAAGTTACCTTCCGGAAATATAATACAAAATTTAATCAGACGTTTTCTTACGAATATTTTTTAATGAGTGATTTTGTCATAAAATGTTGGAGTTGAGGGGGTACACAATTTGTTTTAATTGATTTGTTCTTTTAATGTAATTTCCTTTTTGTTTTGTTGAAAATAAGTAAACATGTAACGCTTGAGGTCATTTAAGGTTGTCCTTTTGAAGTAGAAGGGTTAGTTTTGAAAGAGAATTTTAAATTTGAGATTTATTCAATATTTTCTTTGCAAAAGCTGTTAATAATAATAATTGTGTCGCACTACAGTCCACAAGGAACCAAGGCACAACTTCTACAATAACTACTTGTGTTGTGCGTGTTACTACTCACGAGTAGAAGGGACCTGCAGTTTTTTAGCGTTTTTTTTTTATTTTATGTTATCATACGTGGCCACCGTACGAGGAAGCTGTAAATAAATCACCAGCTTTTGGAAGCGTCGATGAATCCTTATTAAAAAACAGAACAAGTGCCAGGAAACCTTGCGGGGTTAAAAATTGGTTGATTGAAACTAAAGGAGCAAGTCAAATCGTTATTTCTGTTTTGTTCTAAAAATAAAATTGCGTTTCTAAGTGGAAACGAATCTTCCGTTTTTTATTCAGATTGCAAGAGCGTAGTATGTATGCATCAGATGAAAAATCTTCATTTGTGGCGGAACGAGATAGAAAACGATTGCATCTGAAGGAGTTGTGATTTCAACAAAATGACGCAACATGTCACACAATTCGTGTCACAATTGTTTTATTAAAGGAAATGTTTGTTTGCCCATAGTTTAACGTACAGATTTGTGAATTGGCGTCCATGATCGTGTGATGTACGTTTTTTAACTATACTCTGTGGATATATGTGAAGTCGGTAGTCTACGTCGAATAGCCCGAAACTACTGACAACTTGGAGGACAACACTTCCAGTGTTATTGCCGATATATCGTCACAAAACTGTGAACATACAAGTTCACAGTATGTTCACAGTAGGTATGAACAAGTTTTGTTTTTAAAATAATTTTTTAATGATTTTGGCACTCAATAAAGTTTTGTGTACAGGTAGATGATAAAATAAAGGTAAACACCTCAAAGCCCTTTCTCTCTCTCAGCTCTCTTTCTTGCTGACGTTTGGAAGCATACGCTTAATAAGCCTGCATCAGTCATGTCATCTCTGATTGTGCAGACGAAAACCTTAACATACGTACATGTACATTACTTCAGAAGACACTCGTCCAAGGAATGTATAGAACAACGCCTTACTGCTAACTTGAAATGTATAATATACAAGACTATGTTTAAGCCTTACCACTTGACATGATTAGTATCAATTCTTCGTTCTGCTTAGTGCCTGTGATAGGAAAAGAATCTATCCCTCAAACTCCTACTAGCTTAGCCACTTTGTTTCCCAAAGGAAATTTTCTTTCCTTTCCTGGTTTTATATTGGTTAGTTTGTCTATCCTTTTGCTGAAGCTTGTAGTCTTCCTAAATATTGGAAGTGATATGTTAGGAAGATCCCAAGGTAGTAAAGGATGATCCCCCCTCAACCTCATCTCGGTAACTCTGTGTCTGAAGTCTTTTATGCTTTCCTATGAGACTGTATCCTGTAAGTACGCATGTCAACAGACGTAGGCTCTTTGACTTAGTCTGATTAGGTCATAAAAGACCGATGTTTTTGAAATGACTGCTTTGAATACTGCACGTATTAAGTGTGTGACTATAGAATTGCTTTTAAAGAACATATCAAACCTTAAAATGATTTGGTGAACACTATTACATTGGTATAGGTGGTTTTACACTTTGACGGCACAGTCAACAGTTAGCCGTATGGGAACAAAAGGATGTAAGTGTATGTCAAAATAAAGGAAATAGATGGGAATTACACGCGGTTACGTGTGAATTTAAATGAACGCACCCTAGCTCCTAAGAAAATTTCACGAAATTTAGAGTTCGAAGGGAACGGGTCTCTTCATAGTGCACAGTGGCATTACTTTGAGAGCTAATACTTTTCTAGCCATATTGACTGGTTAGAATGTGGAAACCGGCAAAATAAGCACCCGCGTGTTTTGTCACCGTATCGTAGTGGGAAAGTACATCGACACACACGCAGAAGTTCCAGGTTCAATTCCCGGAAGGGACACCTCGCATTTTTCACACTACCACATCTTTCGAATTGATGACAACACTTAAAGAGTGTTAATTGTCTTTAAAAAGCTTCTCAAAACTCGCCGTTCGAAGTCGGCAAAAAACTGTAGATCCCTTCTACTCGTGAGAGAACAGTAGCAAGCACAACACGAGTAGTTATTGTAGAAGCTTGGCCCTGGTCCCTTGTGGGCTTAATTATGTCACTTAATTATTATTATTATTATTATTATATCGCAGTGGGAACAAAAGTCTATATTCACTGCGCACATGGAGAAAGGAGGAATAGTATGAACCATGCCTCTCAAGCTAATACGATCTCTCGCCAGATGAAATCAATTTTTGGTTAAATGCGTCATCTCAGAGGAGATCGTCCTCTTTTGGCGGGAGCAGTACTGTTCATCATTCTTCAGTCTATGCGGTTTTGTATGTCTAGGCGGGTACTGCTGCAGAGGCTGTAAAATTCGTCTTAAATGTTTTCTTTGCTCCAGATGCCATGAACGTAAACAGGAGAAAACTTCGCAAAGTTCAAGTTTCTGCGATTAAAGTGCTATACAAAGCCAACTAGATGTTCCGAGCGCTATGTTACCTCCTTGAATATTAAGATCAAAGACTAAGCGGTTGGCAAGAGTAATTGTTTTTAGCACTGATGTTAATAATAATAATACTGATTGAAGGGCACTATAGCCCATAAGGGACCAGGGCCTAGCTTCGACAACCACTACTCGTCCTGTGCGTGCTACTGCATGTTATTGTTATTATTTACTACGGAGCAGAGGTAAACGAAGTCTTTGACTGCATCAAAGATTTCGCTGCCTATTGCGACGTTCTGTCCGATTCACCAATGTTCAATATATACTTTGTTTTTCCCACGTTTACCGTCAGAACCACTTTATCTACTTCTGTTTAAGTTCCACTCACAAAACTGCCATGATTTTCAAAGTGATGCACGTCATTTCATTTAGATGGTTTCGGGGTGATAATAAAACTTTAGAATGTACGAAGCATTGCTAAGTTTCACTACTTATAATCTAATTTCAAAAAACCTTTCTTAGAGTGTCATATCCAGTCTTAAAGTGCGACAGTCCATTTTAATGAAAAGTCTTACAACGGCAACTTTGTCAAAAATCCAGTGCCAGTTTGTTGTTGTCAATTAAGTTCAAAGAATAAGACGTTTCCCCTATGGGACAACTAAAATATTTTTTTCTACTTTTCTTACGTATTCTTTTATTATTTTAGATGACACGCATCACGGAAGAAAGACCATAAGCAAACAAGATACACATTAAAAACCACAAGAACTACTGATGACTAAGGTTAAAGGCTTGAACCCCACAATAGTGGAATAAAAAAAGCAGTTAACCCCGATCAAAGTAATTAAAAAAGATGCGTCAACCTAGAACCATTTGTCGGCTTTTACTTTTGGGAGACCCCAGTTGAAACTAGGAGAAAATTATAATTATAAAATAGATTATAATCTTGATATATGCGCACTCTTTTTTGAATGAATGAATAGTGTGTTTCTCATGATAGAACCTGCACTTCACATGTCTTCAACCAGTTATATTAAATTCGGGGTCAAAATAATTTCTTTTCGCTTTCATGACGTTTCTCTGGGTGTGTCCATTGAATGACATCAACATGAAACTTCAAATATTTCAAACCAAAAAGTTATAATATAGTCCAAGAACCTCAGAGTCACTAGTCGTGCAAAAGCAATTATCACCTCTTTACCAGCTGACCCCCCTTTGCGATCATTAGCAAATTAAATCATTAGCACCAAGATTTGAATTGCGTTAATGGCAAGAAAATATTTTCATTTGACTAAACGAAGATGAAAAAGTAAAAGCAGAAAAATGCAAATTTTGACTTTCCATCGACCGTACTTTAAATAACGTGCGAAGAAAGTGAAGCGTAAACTTTAGTGCGTTCATTAATCACATCAACGCGCACCCCACCATTCAGTCTCTCACGATTTTCGAGAGAATTTGCATCCATCCCCGCATTCTTCACCGGCACATTGCGGCAGATAATAAACAAATAACACGAAACCGCAAAGCGAACACGTTCACTTAAAGTTCGTCAAACTCAACCGAATGACTTCATATCAAGTCAACGAACACCAAATCAACCTGATAATAGGATCACTTTTGTATCTGGTCGTTTAATTGTACTACACATCATACTCACTTTTCCATAGTATCTAAATGGCACATCCTCGTGGACGACATAGAGATAATCCGCTAGATACTTTGCTGTCGGTATCTCCATCTTGGGGCAGATCTTATATCGCTTGTATGGGTAGCAGAACTTTTCATTTTCTTGCATTTATACGCGTGTATACGTTGTGCTTGTACTCCGTTGAAATTTCACCGTAAAATTTGACAAGGTAACCAACAAAACGTTACACAAATAATTCTGTCAACCGAATCAATTCTAAGTCAAAGAGCGACCACAATACTCTCATAGTACTTGAAATCAGTCTTTAGAACTTGTTTGGCATTTAACAAACCGCGTCTCCTCCACACTTCTGACCGAATTCGCCCGAACAAAGGAACTGCAAAATTGGGGAACGCGCCGCGCTCTACTAAGTAATTACTGTTGATTCTGATCGCTTATTTTTTCTTTATTTCTCCTCAAGCCCACTCACGTTTGGAGGAAGATATTGTTTTTTGTTATTTCTCAGAAGCCACGCGGTACGAGGGGTAATCTTAAACTCGCCAAAATGGAATGGTGTTCATTTGCAAGGTGTGCACGTTTCGCAATTTGAAATCATTTTTGATTTGATTCGAAGAAAACCCACCGGATATCAAAGCACACACAGACCCACTCATTGGCAATCAAACGACAAAATGCGGTGGTGAAACAAATCTGTCAGCTGTCCTCAAAGTGCGAACATTTTTGGCAGTCCGCTCCTTCATCAAACCGCTGAGTTAGTTCAATTTTTCTTTTTTTGTGACAATTCCTAAATTACATCCAAATACCCGCACTAGTCACCGCGATGCCGTTAATCAGACTAATCCAACACACTGTGGCTCGCGACAGCTGACGGATGCGAAGAAACTTCACTTAGAGTGCGAGCGGTCTTATTAATGCAAAACGAAAGACTGAGCCAACCTACGAAAATTCGTAACTGAAATCCACGCTTGAAGATTTGAAATGCTTCGCGGCAGCACGTATAGGTGGCAAACACTGGTGCCATGAAGTTTTCCTACCCGCCGTGCACTCTCGTTACGTTTCAGCGACTTTCTTTGCCACTTATGCTGCCATCACCGCAGTCGGTGGACAGTTGGCGGCGCTTCTGTAGGAAGCACGCAAAGGGTACCTCTCAAGTAATTAAATGCATTTAAATCAAGAAGAGAGTTACACTGCATGCTTGCGGCTGAGACTGAAGACCAGTGTGATATAACAAAGGTGAAATAGTTATTCTATGTTAAGTGTGTTTTGCTTTTCGGGTCGAATGAATTCTGTGCGCCGCAAGAGAGATTTTTTTTCTTTCATATTTGTACATGCAACGACGATTATTCTGTGAGAAGAGATCAAATAGAAGCCACAGCTCTAGTTAATGGGGAAGGGCTTTGTTTATTACTTTTTCCGTGCATGTGCTCGAATTATGTTCTAAGAATTATTAGAGTTATGCGACTAGAAGTGGTCGCGGCAAACGTGAAGGCATGTAGACCATGGGAAGGGGGAGACCCTTGGTTATGAGTTAACTGCTATAAGAGCTAAGAGTGATGTGTGAATAGTGGTTATACTATAATTTCACAAAATAATCATTTGCATATAAAACTCGTCGTGGCGTAAAGGGTAAGTGCGTCAATTCACACGCTGAAGGCCCCAGGTTCGATTGTACTTCTAAAGATCTTGCATTTTTTTAAGGCAACGACTCTTTCGAGCTGTTTAGAGCACTTAGAGCAAAAGCTGTCTATTAAAAATCTGCCAAATATCGCCTTTAAAGTCGCGAAAAATTGTAGATCCCTTGAAGAAGTTGTTGAAGAAGCTAAGCCTTAGTCCATTGTGCCAATTTATTTTTAAGACTCTACATACTTTCAAAACGATTCCGACTGAACTGAATCTATGCGCCTTGCTATTTATGGCATTGGGTTCTACAAATATTTTGATTCAAGTTGACATTTGGCAGACTTACAACGTTCGAAAAACTAAGGTAAACAATTTTCGGGAGATGGCTTTAATTTTTAATATAGACGAGAAATAGAGTAGCTTGTGTAAAATTTGACATTTTCAACCGTATTCTATATATCACCGTAAAGAATTATTTACATTTAAGAATGAGTTAAGTAACGGAACATAATCATACAATTTTGCTGTTCTACTAAGGGAAGGGAAAGAAAGCTTCACAGACCTCTGAAAAATTGCCAAGTTTAGTGATCCATTTTTGATCACCAGAAATTATTCAAAAGGCGTTCCATTTTATTCCGTTTTTGAAGTTAATCGCCGCTGTTGGCGTATGAAGTGTTCTTCTAAATGACGCTGGGAATGGTGCCCAACATATCCATTGGTGTTTTGATGCCATATCTCACCGACAAGTAAAGCCAATCATTGCACAACGGAGGATCTTATCGCTTGATATTTCAAAGATGTTTGACAGAGTCTGGCACGAGCCTTATATAAAAATCTCTTTGTATGAATTAAAAGTTACCTTTCATACCACTCATACATAGAACTCATATTCGATGGTCAACCACATTAACGATGGGGTTCGCCAAGGCTTTGTTTTTGCTGAGATACTCTTCCTCTTTTTCTAAATGATCTCTTGTTTGCTGCTTCATCGACTCCTTTGCTAATAACAATATCCTATTTTTTTCAAATTCGTTACTTAGGTCTAGATCCCCCTCGTACTTCAAACACTCGGAATGGTTACGTAGACGTACGTAACGGCACATTAAATTCCAAAAATTTAGAGTATTAATCAATTAAGCTAAAAATAAGTAATCTAATAATCATCTATAATAATAATCTGGCAATGCTTTGTTGAAATTGATAGACCTACCGTAGTCGGTATGTGCACAAACTGAATACGCACTTCGAACGATAACATATTCGAAGTCTCTGAAAATGTGCAAAGGGTGAAGACTTCTTAAAACGATTTGGATACGGCGATTTGGGGTAGTGGCTAAGTGCGTTGATCCACACGCCAAGGTTCAGGTTCAATTCCCAGTTGGAAAACATCGCATTTTTTTCACTGAACCACCTCTTTCGACAACACACTAATTACCCTTAAAAAACTTCGCAAATCTCACCATTCGGTGTCGCTAAAATGCTGTAGGTCCCTTCTACTCGTAAGGGAACGGTAGCACGCACAACACGAGTATTTTTGGCAGAAACTAGATCCTGGTCCCTTACAGTAGTACCACTCAAACTTTATATTGATGCTATAAGGCCTCAAACTTTAGTTTAATGCTTTAGTGCTTTCAATCAATCTCCACTCTTCAGTCAATTGACTCTTTAGAGTCTCCCCCCCCCCCCCCCTCTTTGTCACTATTTGCACAAAATGTGTTAAAATCAATTATACAGCTAGATCTTTCTTCTTCGTAAGTTCAGCAGCAATACGCGCCTCGTTCCAAGTCCCCACCAGTTCTTCATAAAGCCCTATAACAGCGGGGCATTAAGATTGTCGAACCCTTTTACGCGAATAGGCGTTCAAATCAGCATTTCAAATTTTTTTTTGGGCAGCATAATGCACTAAATGTGTACACAATCGTTAAAACTGTGCTCAAATTTTAACAAACCGAGTCTATAGGCAGTTTGTTGCTGTTGTTCACGATAGTGTGGCAGATGAGCTGTCAACCCCGACTCGTCGTCATGCCCAACAATTGACCATCTCCCCGGACTTCCAGAAATTAAGGATATAGACCTGGACGATCTGCACCAACAGGATGGTGTCACTTGCCACATACAATCAAACTATAACTCTTTTTTGCGAGAAATTCAAAAGCTGTGTTATCTCATGACGTGTCAATTTAAATTGTATGATTTGACACTGTTTGACTTCTTTCTTTGGAGATATTTAAAAGAAAAAGTATACATGAAGGTGGATATAATTCGAGAGACATTGGGAATATGAACCATCGGTATGGCACCGAAGCCGTAGCAAGCATTAGTCTGATATTTTCTTTTGACACATAATTGTCATAGATCCTTTTACTTTAATCAATCTGTACCGAAATTGGAAAGACGTGAACTCGAGCTTTTGACAATCAGTAGTAGAAGGCATGTGTTCATATGTCTTTAATTAGAATGGGCCACTAGCTAGTTGGAATTCCTCACATCGTAAGATGACAAGATCACTGGTTGAGTTCAACCATACACCTGTGCGATGAAATTTGTGCAAAAAATGGGTAAAACTGTCCATATTGAAATACTTGGCTGTTAATCTAAGTGGTTGATGCACTTAGCCTTTACACATAGTTACCTGAACTGAATTTTCATTTACCTTCCAGTTTTTACACTCCAACTGCAAAAACATTCAAATGTTATAATATACATTTTCGACCTTAATTTGACATTCCTTTGATGCGAAATAAAATCGTGCGCCAAATATAAATTTCTTTTTCTTTTTCATTCCACAATCTGTCACTTTCTGTGTATGCATTTTTTTAGCCAAAACTATTTTTTAAGGTAGCCGCCGAGGTGAAAATGAAACTCAACAGAAAAATAGTCCTTTCCCCAAAATTGTTGTCCAATTAAAGCTGCTCTAAAGCTCAAACTGCGTGGCGGAGAGTCGCGCGCCGTCAATTGCTGATACAATTGAGCCTCGTACGCGGGCGAATAAGATGATATCATAATGCAGGGCGTGAAATTCTGAGCTCTTGAGATTGATGGCGGTGATGTTCGTGAATTTTTTAATTAACAAAATCTACAAATTGAATATTATATTATGTACATGTAACTGTCCTTTTCTTTTTCAAAAAAAAAAGAACCTGAAACAAAACCTCTAGGCGTCACTGTTATTGGTGTGGGAAAAAATCCAAACGAACTGTATACTGTCTAAAGAGGCATGACTTTTCATAAGGCAACACACAGTACTTTACTTACACAACAAAAATCGAGGTGCGTAAAGCTTGCATGTGCTCGCGTTGAGCTATGATGTGACATAGTGGCACATCCATGTTTGACTTTTCAATTTGCGGTGATCGAGTACAATGTTCAATGAGCTATTTTCTTTTCTTCGTTTTTTTTTTTTTTTTGTTTTGTTTGCTCCTTCTCTTTTACTCGCCGTGTCTGATTTTCCGTTGGTTTTCTTTTTCTTGTATTCTATTACCCATTTTTTTCACAAATGACACAATGAACGAGTAGGTGTAGGCATACACACGTATATGAAACCACGCCATGGGTTTTCGATGATTATTAATTTAAGAAAAAACACTTTATGCATACTTAATGGATGTGATCAAACTAAGCGGAAAAAATGGCAGGGAATACGTGCGGTTAAGAAATTTTGTACAGCTTTGATTCTTTAATGACATTATTAGTATATGACCTAAGCGAAGGTAGAAAACGTTGTTGGAAGCAAACGTGCAGCTCTAATGACATACGGCCTTACTGAGTATAGTTTTTCATTTGCATGTAAAAAAGGTTTTACAGTTTATTAAACGTTTCCGATTACTGCTATACAGAGAGAGAGTTTGTTTGTTTTCTTCGAAAAACGTTTAGTGGTCCACAGAAGAGCGGTAAGAACTTAGCCTACAAAAGAAAAGCGAAATTTATGGAAAATTGGAGTTAATTCAAATGTGTTTTGTTTTAGCTCGATACATCTGATCCATGACATCTTTTAAAAAAAATACGTTTACAAAAAAATTTGCTAAGTAAGCCTCCGTGGCCTCCTAATTGGACTCAAATTTCTGCCCGTCGAGTGACTCTTTCAAGTTTTAAAATGAAAAGGAGAAACCCAAGTCCACATATAGAGTACACAAAGATTGGGACAGACATTCGTAGCCTTAATCGACCAACTTGGCCTTGGCTAGGATGCATTGTTATGGTGGAAGAGCAGTATTTTCGTGTCGAATGAGGCCATTTTTTCTGCAATTTGGTTTCAAATCGGCGTAATATTTCAGCATCTCCAGCTTGTCGCCCCGATAAACAAACCATCAACTGTTATAAGCTTTCTTACCGATAGGATAATTTTCGCCTTCCTTAGAGTGTTTTAGCCGAGTTAGTTCACTCTGCGACTGCTGCTTGGTCTCTGTATCGTCGACGTTTACGAAACGACACAAACATTCCTTCAGGTTCAGCGTCAAAAACTGCTTTGGAGTGGACACAGATTTGTGCTTGTTAGTCGGAGTGAACAATCTGCAAATTAGGCCTGTGCGGCCCTCTCAATTTACTCAAATTTCTGCCGTCAAGTCTTAATTTTTAAACTAAAAAGACAAGCTCAAGGCCACATCTGGATAACACAAAAAATGGGATAAAACTTAGTTAGCTAGCACCTATCCCTTATTCGGCTTTCTTATGCTCAATATTTCAATATTTCATGTTTCAGCTATTTGGCGCACTTTCAAACGGCGGTCTCCCAATACGAGATCGAAGAGGCCACTAAGTTGAAGTTTATAAAAACAATCTCTTAAGGTCGCTATAAAGTGGGAGAGTCACCGTAGGCGGCATTTGAACACTGTTTAATTTTTTTTTTTTTGCGCTATTTCCCTTCTAAAATCGAGTCCCCAATATTGCTCAAATTTTTCCATTTTTCTACAATCCGCTCACACGTCTGTTTCCACATGCGATTAAAACCTAACTACGAGTCCGATTGGTCTGATATGTTAATAGTAGCCGTCTCCTACCAGCTTTGCAACATTACGACAAATGTTGCAAAAGAACTTCTACGAAATATCCCAATTTGGTACATTTTTGTTTATACCAAAAATGTTCATTGATTTTAGTCTAAGGTCTCAGCAATAGGCCTGTTTGAGTAATTTCTTTTTCCACTTGTAACTTCTAACTACATAATATATATTGGTCGATCAATAAAGAATGTTTGTCTATTAAGAGTGATATAATGACACGTCCAAAGTCATTAGCTTGTGGAATGTAGTGCCATCCATTTCTTTTTTGTTCTTATAATCTTCATCGACAAATATAATTTTAAGTCGTGGACGAAGGTTAGAGCATCGCAGCATTTAAATATTTCATGGTCATCTTTAAATAAATAATAAATAAAGGAAAACGGCCTCAAAGGCAGACAAGACTGGTATTATCTTTATTTCACATGATTTAAAAGTATACGTTTTTGCTTGCATTCTCCCTGTTAGTAGTCGCCGTGGCGTAATGACTAAGTCCACCGATTCACACACCAAGGTCCCAGGTTCGATTCGCGAACGAAACACCTCACCGAGCTGGAGTAGCCGACAACACTCAAAGAGTACTAATTGTCTATGAAAAGCTTCTCAACTATCGCCATTCGGAGTCCGCAAAAAACTATAGAACAGTAGCACGTACAACACAAGTAGTTTTTGTAGAAGCTAGGCCCTGGTTCTTTATGAGTTGTTGTGCCACTCAATAATTATTATTAAAATTTCTTCCTTTTAAGTAATCGGAAAACCACTACAACATTGTTGAATAAATTCCCAGCGACTTAAGTTTGTTCAAATGTAAAGTGTGATCTACCTTATCAAAGGCTTTCGAGAAGCCACGCTGCTGCGTATTCGAAATAATTTCTTTTATAAAACAAAATAACGCATTCAAACGATTTTGATGTGAATGAACGATTTGGTATAAGCCGAAATTGTTCTACATTTTGTTTCAAACTGCTTTTGTTTCTTTAAGGGGAGAGCTTTCATTCACTAACAAATCGCTGACTGATTAAATTTAATTTTGAAAGGTCTGTAAAAAAAAATCCTACATATAGCGGATATCGAAATGGTGTAAACGTAGTAGACCTAAATATTTTTACATTTACAATTTTCACAGTATTTAGAACAACATCACCAATTGAAGTCTATCACAATGTTAGGATTTCTTAAAGGAAATAACAAGGATTCGCGGGATATATATAGTCTAGCCATTAGTTAAGATATTCATCCATCATTGGAATTCTACATATGATACACAAGAACTACGACTTAAGAGAGTTCAAAGAAATAACACTAGATATGCTTTCCGAAAATAATATTTGTATGAATAACTTCATATCAATAACAAAATTGTTGAGCCTCAAGGACAGCTCTGACCAAGGCTAAGAATGTCTTAGCTATAGCAAGAGGACTGTTTTACAGCAGTCAACTCGATACCAGGGTGAAGGTGATCTGCTACATGGTCCTCATCCGGCCAATCATGGTATGTGGTTGTCCTGTGTAGTTCTCCGTGAGTCCTTCCCAAATGAAAGAGATGGACGTGTTCGAGAGGCGGTGCCTTCGGGCTCGTCTTCGTTTTGAATTTCAGTACAAGAAATTCTACCCCAACGAGGGTCTGTATAACGAGGCAAATAGATAATTTTATAATTAAATTGATACGGAGCTCGAGCCGTGGCTTCAACCAACAGTCTTATATTTGGGGCTTACTACCCTAATTAAAGGTACCAAGAAAGGGTACGTCTTAACGGCTTTATTCCGTCTGAAGCCTTCCTCTATCTGGATACGAAAGACCTGATACAAGATATGGAAGTCTGCCCTATCACCTTCCACGTCGCACGCCGAACAGTAGAAAAACAACTCCAATACAACAACTCGCAGCCGCGAGGTTCTTTTTCGGTTCAGTAGAGCGATTTCTGTCCGCGATTGAGCAGTATCGGACAAAGAACGGCATTTCTACTGTGGCTTACACCAGAACCAGCTTTCGATGCTGCTAAATTCTTAAGGTAAAAGGCGGGATAGGTGAGTCTGTAGGTCCAACTCACATAGGTTTTTTATAAAACAAAAATCCAAACATACAAAAACACACACCATGAAGAAACAGAAAAGGTGCACTGCGGCGGATTAAATATATGTAAATATATGAAATAAGCATATAAATAATACATACGGCTTAGTGCAAGCGTCCGTATAATGCTACGGTCATAGTTGAGCTTAGTGTAAGTAGTTCAGTAGAGTAAAATAGGGTAAGTAGTAGTATATTGTATACAGAAGAGGTTTCGGGCTTAGGTTTCAAGTTAAGTTTCGTTCAGTTCAGTTTTTGAAGTTTTTTTTTTTGGTGAAAATTAAAAAAAAACAATTAAAAAAAGGCGAACGGTATAGAAACAAAACAATCACAGGTAAGCTTATAGCACTCGTTAAGAGTCAGTGATTTAAGATTGAGATCAATAGATTAGATTAGTGAGATAGTTTTAAGTATTTTTTGTCTAGCATACAACATTAAAAATGCATTTAAAACTAAACTAAAACTAATGACTAATATGTAAAACAATTGATCTGCGAACCTTAAGTTACAGGAGTAAGGCAACGTCAGCTATATTTTTCGAGACATTCATAACTATCATAAAAATTCACCAGAATTACTTCTTCTGAATATATATGTGCTCCAATGATCTCTCCGGGTGAGAAACTTACTTCGATCAACAAACCCGCGTCTAAACAAGCACTACCTTTTCTGAATTACAGTTATATCCCAACGATTTGTCAAAAATTGTTGAGAACAACTGCATAAAAATGTTAATTAGTCGTCTGAAACATTTTCAAATGAAAAATCATCCATCCATGATTGCGAGAGTTCTGAAGAAGATTGGGTAGAATCTCAGCTTAAAAAAGTTGTTTCCCCACTTTTCCAACCACTCATTAGATGTCACAATATTATTGCCCAAAGTCAAGAATTACTTCCTTAGCAACCACGCTATTGTTATATCCCGTGAATAACAAGTAGATAGTTATATACTTACATCAAGCAAGGCATTTAATTTTAGTCAGATATCCTGTGTCGCGATTAACGGACAAAATTTGTATAAGAAATAGCAGGGAATGCATGACGTGTTTTTATGGTTTCAATTATAAAGTGTCCCAATAAGCATATTTGGTCTTGGCTGCATGCAATGAACTTCTGTCCATTGCAGCTAAATTTCCATAGTCAAACCGTCAACCACCTGCAAATCAAGGAAAATATTTGCACGGCTACTTGGCAACTCTAAACTGAACCGGCATCACCACATCCCCCAAAATACACTTCAAGGCTAAGCTTGTGGCATTTACTTTTTAAGCTCACCGACGTCACATTACAAACATACACACTCCCGCCGCCAACACTGTGTGTTTTCTCTTCTCTCATCGGATATAATAGCCATTTATCCGGCAACTTTTCGGTTGCTTGATGCTTCTAACTAGCTTTCAAATTTATGCAAATTCAAATGGCGTTACCTCTTAATTAGTTTTATTCATTGCACAACCGAAAGAAGTATTGCAGAAAATATTTTAATTACACGTTATGACTGGGTACAAGTAGCTGCACATTTCTAAAGTCAAACTGCAGTTAAGGCTTCAATGCGTTTCATGCAACTCAAGAAAAGGTGTCGATCGAATGGCAAAAGAGGAAGACAACAGCTCTGCCCCAAAGCTTATGCGCGAAGCAGGCTTGGTTACTTCAGGTTTCCATTTGACTGCCTAAGAGGATCGCAGCTATATGAACATACATCAATCTGGAGTCTTGTTTATCCGTCTGACGTCAGGCGGATAATTACCAGAGGCTTGTTTTTCTTTTATTGCAAACAGCAAACGTAAACAATGCACGTTAGTTCCACATATCAGTATCGCTTAGACAATTGAAAGTACCTACACACTTACGTCATGGTTTATGACTCTTTCGGGCACTGGCAATGCGTTGTCCCTAGTAAGTCGGACTTCAGTTGAACGAGAAGTGAGTTGACAGTCACTTGATGTGACAACATAATCTGGATATGGAAGCACTGCAGGTTTGTAAACTATGCTACGGAAACCTGAGACTGGTTCATTCAATAGATGCAAAGAATGCCGGGTGTTGGTTGTTACAATGACAAAATCTGAAGTACTGAAACTGAAATCCATTCTCCTTAATGTGCTCTGAGGTGTGGAGAAGATTCTCCAGTTGCCATGGTGAAAGGAACATGGTTTTTGCATCGCTATTAATGGAAATGAGGAATGAAACAACAAATTCTCCTTTTTTTGCAAATTACAAACTGTGAAACCAGTTTTTTGAAATTGCGAACGAATAGAATCACGGGAAGGGTACATCCAGATTTATCAGGGAATGCATTTCAAGAGTCTAAGAGACAGTTTGAAATCCCTGATCACTCTCTTAGGCATAACCTTATGTCTTAAGATCGCTTCTTTCATTTTTAGTTCTGATTATCCAAATTTGTTATTGCTACAAATCATCTTCGTCGGGCGACTAAATGAAGTTTGCTAGCTTCATCTTCATTGTCACCCATTAATGGATGTTCGGATGTGCATTAAATTATTATACAGTTTAAATGTATACGTATTTATTTAGTTGTCTGAATATTCAGGTAGGTAGGTTAAGGCATGTAAGCCCTATCATCACGCATTGTTTCACGGTTGCCGAACGTGCGGATACTTTTAAAAGTGTTATAAAAGTCCCAGTTTAAAAGAACAACACGAATGTTTCCTAGAGGTCAATTGCCAATGGTTTCGGAGCCAATATTATGACACGCTGGGATAACGTTTATGTCACCAAGAAAAATTTGCTGTGAACATAGCCGTCCAATGATCGACTGTACCACAAAAATTAACGATCTGAAACGGATTATTCACAGCATACATCACCGGACCTTATTGCTTAGTAGAAATGAGCAAATAGTGTTATTAAACAGAATATTCGTTACGCTACGTGACACTTGTGTGTCTAAAATAGAACTGAATATTGTGAAAAATGTTGAGAATTCTGAAAAAAAATCAACGATTTGAAATTGAAATTGACAACATTTTGTGCTTTGAAACGAAGTCTAGTCAATTTGAATTGATATGTGATCGATTAGTTCATTTCTAAATATTCACAAAATTCCACAAATCATTCAATCACAGCTTCACTTCATTGGACAATTCGTTCGTTATGCTTCTTTTAACGCTTCCATAAAAAGTTAAAATTAGATAATTAGATTACTTAAAAATAATATTAAAATAAAATACATTCAATTAAACATTTAATTGAGGCTTTCAACGAATTAATTAAATGAAACGCTGACTGAACTATTCGAAGAAGTGAAGCTTTCACGCATCTCTAGTCAGTAGAGTTCACTCTTCTTTCACAGTGTCAGAAAAAAAAACAAAGTTTACTGTTAAAGAGGGTTTAACTTAACGAGTGAAGTTATGTGCTGTGAAAAAAGGTAATAATTTACAAATGTCGTATCTTGCGCCTTGCTGTTTTTATTCCTTGTGATCGTGGTATAATCTATTAATGGAAACTACCTTCAATACTCGAAGTGATTTTCAACTGAGTACTCAAACCAATTGTTTACCAAATTTGAATTATTATTATTTTCGCTTAAGATCAATGTATTTTTCTTTTTAGCTTCGTACTATAATATTGTATAAATTCATACTACAATGAATATAAATAGAAAATACGTAAATAAGTAACTTTGGTGAATTTTAGAGAGTGTACCAAATGTTCTGATTTCAAGTGCACGATTTACGGATAATTATTTTACCTTGTGTTTCTTGTACTCTTTTTATCATTGCTTTTAACACACCTTTATTTCGATCGTCTTCTTGATATTTTGGTTGGACGAACGAAACAAACTATTTGAAAGAAGACGAAATTTTATTTATTTCTTTAAGTTTAGTACAAATGAACTTAATTTTAAGAGAAAAGGAATAGGACCCTTTCAAATACCAAAATTATTAATTTATCTTTTATTGACTTTATGGTTTGGTTTCGTAAATAAAAAAAAATCGTTTTCTTCACAAGTCTGAATATAAATTTGTAAAATAAAAATTAGGACAGAAAAATGGACCAAAAAGTGTGAGACGACAAAAAGGTTTTGTGAAAAGTGCCTTAAATTAATTATGTTTTTTTAATAAGGGTTTTTCGTGTTTGTTTGAGTTTGTTTTTGTCTACATACGGATTGTGTCCTGCTAGATCAAATGAACTACTGGTGCACTTCCGCTTTACACAAGTAGTCCTTGTCAAATTTACAGATCAAATAGTTCACAAAGTCCTTGCTCAAGCTTTTGCATTTGTTTATGTCCTTTGCGAAATTTTTGTCTAAGTTTTTGTCAAAATCAAAATCCAATTTCGAAGTCATTGTTTTATTCTTTGACCATGTATATTTTCACGTCTTTGCCCAAGTGTGGTACTATTCAAGTGCCTGTCCAAGTATCACATGTCCTCGTCCAACTCCTTCTGCAGTTCTTTCTTTGAGTTCTTTGTCAAATTCCTGGTCCAATTCATAATCCAAATACCTGCCCAATTCATTGTTCAATCTCTTGTTTAATTCCTGTTCTAAATCCTTGTCTTCCTCAAATATTTATAAAATTCCTTCTCCAAGTCATGGCCCACACGTTTGCCCACTTACTTCTTTAAATCCTTGTAAAAGTCCTTATCCAATTCTGTATCCAATCGCCTGCCGAGACATTGTCCAAGCCCAAGTACTTGTCCCATGCTTATTCAAAATTTCGTCTTGTCTTTATCTAAGTTCTTGTTTGCCTCCCTGTCTAAATCGTTGTCATTGTCCCATACTTTGACCTAGCTCTCATTCATGTCACAGTTTATGAAGTTGTCTAAGTTCTGATCGATATTGTTGCGTATTTAATTAATGTGATATATCTTACCCAAACTTGACCCGTCTTTCTTACTTTAAAATCTCATACAACCCAGTCCACACTGTGCCAAAAATTTCACTTCACTTCAAAAATAAAACACTTCTGTTACAGAATTTACTCCAAAAATCGTCTAAAGTACAGTAAACCCCTCAAAGCAAGAACTCAGCACATACATAAACCCTGTTTTTATTTTATTAACTCCTACAGATATGCTTCGAATTTCGCTTCATAAAATTGTGGCCACATTCGTACAAAACTTGATCGTCTAACTAAAATCATTGCATACATCTAGGTACTTAGCTACGATACAGTGCATCGCGATATCAACTTTCATTCGTTGGATGTTTAGTTCGCTTGATCTTCCCTAAGCTCACTCACTCCGTAAGCCTCTTCCAAAAGCAAGCCCAATCGTAAGTGCACAAAAAACTATAGGTACGACTTGAACCAATGTCACCGAAGCAAGGCCAATCACATCAACTGAAATTTGATGCCTTAAGCTTTACCCAAGTAGTGAGAAACATTATTTCGATTTGCACTGCAAATGTACATACATACACTTTTTGCCACTTCAAGTTCAGTTTCATTTTGGACGTCAGCGAGTAAATACTGCAAGTGAAGCATTATCCCAAATTCGTATATCAACGACCTCTCAGAGCGGTCGTACGTTGCGCTTTTGGAGAGGTGATGTACTCACCAATTGACAAAAAATTAAGAATGGGACTTCATTACGTTGCTCTTCTTTTTTAGTCCGGTAAGCAATAATTTCAGTATTCATTTAATCAAATAGGACTTCAGTCGGCATAATTTTTTTAAGGAAAAAAATGAACACGTACTGAATTCTGAGTGACAGAAGATTTGCTGATTGTTTCAGCAGAAAGTAGGACCTTGAAATGGACGAAACTGCTTTATCGAAAGTCCCGTCGGAACTCCCCTGAATTCACTTTAAGTTTTCGTGTATAATTTTAAATTGACGCAAGGAATTTGGGTGGGATTTCCTATTTTTCACCGACATCACCAGAACACAGTAGAACGACGTCATAATGTTTTTTTCTCATTTAATTCATCAAAAAGGGCTTGTCTTAAAACTGCTTCCTTCCAGTCCTCTAGGAGCTGAATGAAATGAACTGGCTTCTCCAACGAACACCCTGAGGTGCAATGACAAGAATAATGTCTTGCTTAAAGGCAAAGCAATTATCTAGTGGACATACATTTGGAACCAAATCCGCCCGGTACGAACAGAGTCGCCGCGGAGAATTTATAAAATTGTTTCTGCAGATTTGTGAAGAGCAACGAAGAAACCAACGCCATCCGATCTGTCAGATTCTTTCAAGTTGGACAGGCAATTATAACAATAAGTTGGCAAAACCAACACTGCCATCTGTGTCAAATTTTATGTCAAAATATTCATTACGGGGTTTGAAATACGCATCCTTTTGCAAACAGTCAAAATGGATTTTTTGTCTCTTTTAATCAACAACTCTGTTCTTTTGCAAAACGTTGACATAGTGGGTTGCTACCACTTTGAGAGTACTATAAGAGGAATGGAGGAGGTTGGGAAACGTTGCACTCGAGTGCTCTGATTCAATAACATGCAGTAACCAACATTTAATGTAATTTTTGGTCTTCTGGAGGAAAACCAGCAAGCGCTTCTGTGACCCTGAGAGCCTAGGTTTTCAGCTCCCACCATATCAGAGCCAAACAGCAGTCACCTTATCCGAACAAAGATGGATCATTGACGGAGGAAGTGCTTTGTAGTATCTTGCACGTCTCTACAGGCGTCGCATACGGTACCATAACTAAGCCCAACTACACTTAAGTGTTAAGCGAAGGTGGAGGATACCATTTGACGCCAACAAGTCGTCTGCAGTCTTTTCTCCAAAAGCCGCGGATCTCTTGCTGACGTTTGGAAGCATGCACTTGGTCAGCCTGCTTCATGGAGAGTCATACAATCTCTTACTAGCAACTTCATGGGGACTTTATTAGTAGTACATAAAGAAAGCGCCAATACCAATATTAAGTCACATTTAAATCAATCAAGTACGTCTGTAATTGAAACAGTGGACACAAGTAGAGTAATTTCTTAATCGACTTAATGTTGACCCACCACAGACTGTACACTCTCCCTATTCTCAAATCAATCCTATGGATCCACACTTCAGTAAGACGGAGCCTCTGTATAGTGGTCAAAGCTGTCATTCGGACTATCATAGACCAACGATCGGCCTATCTGTACATCAACAGTAAACTAAGAAATACTCTAAAGCTAGTCACAGACAGGTGGCGGCCTACTAAGCGTTTTCGAATAAAGTTATTGCATATGAGGACAGTTTTCCAAAATTATTCCCCAATTCAACTCTCTCCATGTAAACACTCATCTCACCCTTATCCGAACACTCATGAGTGGGAATCTGACTCATTCTCATGTATGGTTCGAAAACGAAAAGAAGCAGTTGTCGTTGGCATCCACTCTGGAAAACTCAGTTTGAGACTTTCTTTTAATTTCTCACTGCTTTGTAGCGTAAAAAGCTGAATCAATGTCGATTAAGAGTATCAGTAATGTGCCGCCTGAAATCTACCTACAGGATAGCTAAGTTCTACCATATTCACCTCTTGTGTTTGCTGGAACACTGCGACATTCCGGGGAATTACAAAACCATGAACTCATCTAAAGCGGCACAACTTCACTGCACACTTTCCACGCCATACGCCTCAACTGAGCATTGTCTTCAGCTGGACAGGATTAAGAAAATATATCGTAAAGGGTCTTATTTGTTGTTTGTACACCATGATCACGTTTAAATCTGTTTCATCTCTATACACATTTTTTTGAGCACCCGAAATGTGATTGTGTTCATTTGCAATGATTACAATGCAAAGGGTAAGTCTACTTATGCTTTCGCAATAACCAACCCCAACAACGAATTTATTCAGGAATTAGTCAATATTTGCGTCTGGGGTGGACGTTACTTACTTACTCAAATATTTAAGTCCACTATCAATATTTGCATTTTTGCAATTTCTCTCAGTCGTCAATTTCCTAACCACTGCGACTCATTTGTTCGTTTTCAGTCGCAGCCAATGCTGAGAATTTGAAAAAAATCACTTCTGCCGACCGGTACCGGTATCAAGCAGAATGTTCCACTTAATTTGGAGGAGGATGAACAAGAATTCCGTTCCCCCGACTTAGGTGAGGTCAGGATTGCGACATACATATAAACTGAAGTCGAATAAAGCTACTGGAGCGGGCGGACTGTTCGTGAAACCGTTCAAAGCAACTGGAGGTGATCTGGTTCAACGCATGCTCCAGCTCGTTTGAAAAGATATGATCGGAGGGAAGCATGCTCCATGAAAGAAATCGTCATATATCTGGTCCACACGAAGTAACCCTTTTGACTGCGCTAACTATTGGGAGATCTGTCTCCTCCTCCTCTCTGTCGTTCTGAATGAACGACTGAAGCGGTTTCAGACTAGGGAAATCCACCATCGACAAAATCTTTACCAAACGAAAGGTATTAAAAGATGAAGATTGACACCCACCACCTATTCGTCGAATTCAAGGCCGCATAAGACGGCACACAATTGCATGTTTAGACATTCCTTACAAACTTGCCAGGTTGAAGGGTGGCAATGAAGAACACACGCTGCTCTATCAAGATCAGTAACGAACTCACCGAGACCCCTAATGCCAAATGAAGTCTTAGACAAGGCGACACTTTTATATTATGTTATGGCGATGGGTAACGCCGTAAATATCATACTTGAGAAAATCATGGGAAACTCAAACGTCAATACCAGACGCACTAGTTCGTTCAACTGAATGCTTACTCGGACGATTTTGACGTGATCAGACAGACACAGCGTGCTGTTTATAAAGCATTCGCTGGTATGGAAGCGGAAACGGCTAAAATGGGTCGAACAGTGAATGCAGGCTAAACAAAATGCGTGCTGTCATCACGGAAGGATGCACAACACCAACGTCTAGGAGAGAGCGTCACACGAGGCAGCCTACTACATAAACGCTTTTTTGTATTCTTCTTCCGCCTATTTGCTTTCACGTCAATACTAAGTACCAATAGT
The DNA here is from genome assembly GCA_944738645.1 of Eristalinus sepulchralis. Taxonomy (NCBI): domain Eukaryota; kingdom Metazoa; phylum Arthropoda; class Insecta; order Diptera; family Syrphidae; genus Eristalinus; species Eristalinus sepulchralis. The sequence continues at coordinate 27,668,033 of OX122885.1, read as the reverse complement.
GTCACCCATGTCCTCCCACATTAATGTGGCCACATGGACCAAAGCGTTTTTTCGTGTTCACTTTTCCCGGATTATTTGTTTGTCAAAATTAGATAAGTCCGCCTGTAGGTCAAGGAAGCACTAAATGTTTCCAGGAAATAAACAGAAGTTAGTTTAGTAAGTACATACAATTTAGTTGTGTAATATGTTTAAAATAAAAACTTAAGAATTAAAAATATGAATGCCTGTGGCTGACCCCCAAGAAGAAGGAAAATATAAAAAAACTTGCTCACAGATTCAGTTAAAGGAATAGTGACGGGTAACGTGCGCCAAAAACAAGCCAAATCAAACAATAATAGTGTGTTACAGATAAAGAGAAGCCACTTGGATATACCCCGCTTTCACTAGAAAAAACACCAAAGCAAATGCAGGGAAGCAGCAGTGGTGATGAGTCCCTAAGCTGAAAAGCTCCCAATATACCGGTTCTTTCAAAAATGAACTTCTGATCTTTTAGATTTGAGATTTGATGAGGCCCTATTGCTGAAACGACTTTTGCCTTTTATGGAATGGATATACATAGCATTTAATTTTTCATTCATTTAGTTTTTCTATAAGAATGGTTGTTCTGGTTGGGTAAGGATGGGCCCATTTGTTAAGCTAACAAGAATACGCCCTCAGACAGATCGCAACTTGACAAATTTTGAGATGCGACTTGGACCCAAATAGCATTCAAACAATCCAAGAGTTGAAACCAAACGTCAACGAAGTGTATTTGCCCTGGAGGATTTGAAATAAAAATCTTTTTTTGTGGCATCACAAGCACTCAGCGCACTTCTTCTTGAGCAACTATTCATCTTGTTCGTGCTTTTAAGCCGACTACGAACTGAGAAGCTTCTCAATTAACTCATTGGATATTATCAGCAGCTCGAAAAAGATGGTGATATGATAAAATATGAACGAAAGTAACGAATGTGAATGAAAAATCAAGTTCAGGATTCAAATCTAGGACCCTTGCAATGTAAGTCGACGCACTTACACACTTACGCTACTGCAGCGACTTCAGAGCAGTAAGAGATCGCCAAAATTTTCACCGAAAGATAATTTTGAATGAAAGGTAAGATTTTTCAAGTTAGGGACGATATTAATGCACATGAGATCCAGGAACACCCAATTTATCCCCTTAAGTAACTGATTTATGTGGATTGTGGAATTGGGAATAGCAATCTCATCTGTTTACATTTCTTTAAGAACGACGAAAGTCGGAATCCTCTGTCAAAGGCAGAAGCTGATATTTAATATGATAACCGAGGTGAACAATGTGGACACTAACATGGCACGTGACTTTGACAGGACAGTGCTACGTGCCAAACAGCTTATGCAACATTTAGCATTCTGCACAAGCAATTTGAAGCATGCCCATCTCACGCGGAGGTGGGAGCAACTGCAGACCGAGATGTTCCCATTTTACGCTGTTTGACTTTGAACACACACTGCAGCAACTGGAGTGTGTAAAACCGGAAAAAACACGGAATAACAAGATAAATGAGAGCAACAGGCACATTGACGATATTCTCCACATCCAAACATGAAACAGGTGACATATTTTTTTTTTACAAACGCAGTCTTCTGTGTTTCCTTCGATTTTTTCTTTGTAGGAATCTCTTACACCGCAGGTCGAAAAGATTCACAAACGACTTTGGCTGACAAAGTCCGCGTAATCCATGCCATATGCCAAATTAAGTTCGACTTATGCACCTGTTTCATGAAAAATTTAAAGTTTCGCCAGCGTGCTACACTCAGAAACCACTGTGGATATTTAAAGGATAATATGATCATCCCAGTCTTCCTTTAAGGCGCAGGAACTTGGACTAAAAGTGGATGAGGGACCCCTTAGTCTTTTTGAGAGAAAGGTTGATGGCGTCTAGAGAAGAAGATTTAACGACGAACTTTATAGTTTGTACAGCGGCATGCGCCTAAACAAGCGTCTCCATATACAAGACTTAAGATGCAGTATGGCCGCCCTGGCGTTGTGGGCGCCGGCCCGAAGGCACAATATCCCAAGATCAATTGCTCGACTAAACATTTTGCACATTTCATGGCCCCTCTTTCGAGTTTCTGACAAAACAAAAGGAATACCAACTGTCTACGAAAAACTTCTTAAATCTCGCCATCCGTAAACAGCAACAAACTGTAGGTCCCCTCTACTGGTGAGAGAAGAAGAGCACACGCGGCATGACCGCCCTGATCACACGTGGAATGTAGTGTCACACACCGTATTTATTTATGTAATAAGCCACACCGTTAGCATATCAAAGTGGAAGTGCAAGAAATAGCGGACTATGCCCGACCAATGTCCAGTCATTCAGTTTACGACTTTATCACGGTCACAGAAACAAGAAATTATTGAATGAAAACAATCTATTATGTCACTTGACTCCAGCCTTTGAGGTAACTTCTTCCTCATTAAATGCGAACTAGATTAGTTATTCGTTGGTCTCTTCGTTAATGGATAAATTATGTCTGGCCGTTGTCAAACACAACACACATGTAAGTATGTCATAATTTAATTGACCCACCAGTCAACTCATTAATCAAACATATCCACTCATGCGTCGGATAGACTGTCTGCAGTTACCATAATTACCAGCCCCTAATAAAAATGCAAATTACATTCGAATGACTCAACCGCAGCTTCACATGAAACTAGTTTAATCGTACATTATGCTAGACCAGAGACTCGACGCTGCCTCTGTACCACCCCAACAGAAAAACTCACATCCAACAACCGCCATCCTGCTCTTATCTTAAAAAACACTTTAATTCATTTTTTTCTTTACATTGGAACCGCCTTGCCTTGCATCAGATTACTTGTGTGTTGTTGGACAGTACTTGAAGTAAGTTCAGGAAGGTGGCAATTCACACTACAATGGAACAAACTCAAACCCAGAGACCAGCGACTTGCGGCTTCTCTCGTCGTCGTCCTCAATTTGCAATGCGACCCGTGCGAAATTGGCGTGGGTGCGTGTTTCGCCTGCCATCCAGCAATGTGCGCCCATTATTCCATTGTGCGACTCAAAGTTGAAATTGTTGCTGAGCTTGTTGTACTGAGAGAGATAATCTGTCTAGAGTAATTGTTTCGGAGACAAATATTGATTGCGTTTCATGAAAATGGACAGCAAGTCATTCACCTCGTGTACAAGGTCAGTCAAGGAAGACTTCTTCAAAAGCATTCACTGCACACTCTGTACATTGGGTATGTTCAGTTTCGTATAGCAGACAACAATTTTCACCACAGAAATTTCATCTACTCGTACACATATCTACATGCAACAGAGTATCAGTTATCAACAGACGGTGTCGCAGATGCACAACGAGACGGATGCAATCAATGCCACGCTGATGTGTATGCATTTTCTGGTTTGAAGGTCTGAAGTTCGCGTTATCCGGAAACAAATGGTTCCATTACGATGACATTACCGTACAATAATTATAAAACCATCAGTTCACGTTTTGCGTAGACTTTCATTACCACTGATTGAGTAACAATACGTGTGTACATATGGCTGTGCTCTGTGCTCTGCGCTTCTGTATTAGGTAATCACTTTACAGCATCGGCGCGCAGGTCAGCACTAATTAGCGAAAACAACATGTGAAGGAAAATTGATTAGAAAGTAATTCTTTACCTCTGCGGGAGATGACCCGAAATTGTTTTTCTTGTTTTTTGTGATGAAAAGCAGCAGACAATGTGTACAATTACAAACAATTTGGATCAGAAATACTAGAAATGAAAGTTAATGATTTTTTTTTTAATCGGAAAAGGTAAGATTTATTTTTTTTGGGAAAAAGTCTCACTTGTAAGCCAAAAAAAAATCGAAAGTAACTAAAGATAATAATTAGAGTTATTGAAATTATTGGAGTAAGGAAGTAAAATAACTGCGCAAGTGCTACTTACACTCAAACACAAAAGGTTTCGTTACTATAAAAACGTTTAAAACGAAACTAAAGGGTTTTCCAATTGGGATTTGATAATTTTGAGTAAAATTTGTGAACGCACTCTGATTAGGATTGAACGAAAATTAACGCTCTCTAACTTGTTGCAAACCCACAATCCTGATGTGCTGATGGCTAGCGAAACTAAGCTTAACCAAACGCGCATACTCAGGTACAAAAATTACCATATAATCAGAAGAGACCGACCCCAATCCACTCGAGGTGGCGGGGTCGCCCTCTTGATTAAAAAGAACATTTGTCATAAGATCGTATATAGCAATGTGGTACGTAGATTTAGTGTGCTAGAAGCATCCATCGCCCGCATCTCTCTCCAAGGTGGAAAGAAGTTGTTTGTGATCGCTGCTTATGCATCAGAACCTCAAAACCCACACTTTCTTTCGGAGCTCGAGGCTCTCTTCACTAGCCTCTGCTTGAACTCGGAAGAAAATTTTTATATCCTAGCCGGAGATTTGAACGCCAAACACGGTGAATGGGGTAATAATGTTCCAAACGAGAGAGGAAACGCCCTCTTAGAGTGGATGGAACAGAACAATATCGAGTTCAGGTTAGATTTGCTTGCAACCGATAGACCATCCTTTCCTCGAAGCGGGTCCTATCTGGATGTGATGCTAATCGACAGACGACTGACGATACTTAACGTGGAGCGACGCACGAGGAACTGTTTAACTACGGTCGAGTATGACAGTGATCACTGTGGTCTCGCCGCGGTAATACAGCTCCCGAACGAGCTGGAGGAACTAGAGGAATATGTCCAAACGCATCCTTATAATTATAATAAGGTGCGCTGGCCACGTTTTTCTAGAGCCTTATCCAGAGAAATAAGTTCGAGTGTGATCAATCCTCCTACAAACAGAAACCTTACGAACGAAGAGGTTGACAGGTACCTCACACAAATGGACGAGGTCATTAAACGTACAATGGACAGGACGATTCCGAAGGTGTCACAAACCGACTATGGCGACATCTATCGGAACTCTGAAATCGACGCACTTCACGTGCAAAAAAGTAGACTCCTGTCAAGGCTAAAACTCTTGTACAGGCGGTTTACAGATCCACAGAGTACAGAGATTCGCTCTCTGAAGTCACAGATCAAAGTACTCCAACAGTTAATACGACAAAATTACAGTCTAGCTGTAAGCTTGCATTGGGGCAATAAGATTCGGGCTGTAAGATCTAACAACCCGAGCATGTTCCCGCAAGTAAATAAAATCTTCCGGAGGAGAGATCATAATGACATTCAGTGCGTTCGACTTGACAGAACAACAGACAACGCGAACTTACTTACGTCAGTTGGCATCGATCCAGATGGGGCAGTGCTTGACAACGACTTCTTCGTAGTGGAAGATCCCCAGGAGAAGGTTAATGCAATTGGTGCTGTTTTCCAGAAAGTGTACACGGTCAACGAGACTCGTAGTCCGAACCACGATTTGGAGAACAGAGCCTTGTTGAACCATTTCTATCTTCGGAACGAAATAAGTCAATGGCGATCCGAGAATCCTGGTTTTACCAGATTCAGTGACGATTTTCTGGCAAATAATGCCGTCGCCGACGATGGAAACAACTCCATCCTTATTTCAACAGATGAACTCCAAGGTATCTTCAACTCACTGAAGAATAAGAAGTCAGTGGGAATCGATGGGATACCAAATATTGTTCTGCGCCATCTACCCTCTGAGGCGGTGGATGTATACACAACACTGTTTAACAACGCGTTGAGTAATGCATATTACCCGAAGCATTGGAAAACAGCTGTGGTACAGCCAATTCCGAAACGGGACAAAGATACTTCCATCCCGACAAATCTCCGGTCTATAAGTCTTCTTCCGTGCATAAGCAAGGTATTCGAGAAGATAGTCATTAGAGCTCTTAAAGAATGGGTTGAGGTAAAACAAATAATACCGGAAAATCAATTTGGCTTCAGGGCGGGGCATGACACCATTCATGCCGCGTCTAAATTGGTTTCCGACATACAGTGGAATAGAAACAAGACCCAGTGTACAGGCGCCTGCTTGATCGACATGGAGAAGGCGTTCGACACCGTATGGTTAGAAGGTCTCTTCCTTAAGTTGGTCAGGCTCGGCATCAATAAAACATTGCTATATATGATCTATGACATGGTCACAGGTAGGAAGTTTGTTGTGAAAAATGGCAACGAAATTTCGACTACTGTATTCCATATAAAAAATGGGCTGCAACAAGGAGCTGTTGGTTCGCCGATCTTGTTCAGTATATTCACTAGCGATCTCATAGGTTCTATGCCTAACATCATAGCGTTTGCCGATGATCTAATCGCGTACAGATCAGGTCCGAAGGTAGAAGTAATAAATGTCTTGTTGCAACGCGACTTCGATACAATTCAACGATTTTGCGACGACTGGAAGTTGAAAATCAACTACCAGAAGTGTGAAACTATCCTTTTCAGAACCCCGCTGTCCAGGGCCTCAAGGGACACGAAAATGAACTGGCGCAAGTTCGGCATAGTTGACCCACAAGGACGACCATTAACTGTGAAAAGTGTAGTCAGGTATCTAGGCATCTGGTTGGACCAGTATCTGTATGGTGGTATCCACATAGATACAGCTCTGACCAGGGCTAAGAAGGCCTTTGCTATGGCAAGAGGGCTGTTTTACAGCAGTCAACTTGACACCAGAGTGAAGGTCATCTGCTACATGGCCCTCATCCGGCCAATTATGGTGTATGGTTGTCCTGTGTGGTTCAACATGAGTCCTTCCCAGATGGAAAAGATGAGGGTGTTCGAGAGGCAGTGTCTTCGGGGCTGTCTCCGTTTATATCGAACACCAGAATCCCAGTACAAGAAATTCTACCCCAACGAGGTTCTGTACAACGAGGCAAACCTTATAAGGATAGATAATTTTATTATCAAGTTGATACGAAGTCACACTGCTCGAGGCATGGCTTCAACCAACAGTCTGATCTTTGGGGCTCACTACCCAAATGAAATGTACCATGAACGGGTACGTCTTAACGGCTTCATTCCTCCTGAAGCTTTCCTCTATTTGGACGCTAAAGGCCTGATACAAGATGGGGAAGGCTGCCCTATCATCTTCCATGTCGCACGCCGAACAGTCGAGAGGCAACTCCAATACGAGCCGGACGTTGCTCGCAGCCATGAGGAACTCCTACGGTTCAGTAGAGCGATTTCTGCCCGCGACAGAGCAGTTTCTGCCAAAGAACGGCTTTTTTACTGGTGGTTACACCAGAACCAGCGTTCGATGCCGCTAATTTCTCAAACAAATAGACGGGGTAGTTGAGTCATAGGGCCAACTTACATAGGTTAAGGTAGTTTTTAAGCATTTTATTATAAAAAAAAAAAACCAAAAAAAAAAAAAAAAAAAAAAAAAACAAAAAAAAAAATAAAAAAAAAATAATTAAAAAAAAAAAAAATACAAAAAAATTAAAAATTATAAAAACACAAAAAAACTGCAAAAAATAAAAATTAAAAAAAAAAGGTGCATCACGGTGTATTAGATATATATGTAAGGCATATAAATAACATATACGCCCTGGTGCACGCGTCCGTATAATTTTACGGACATAGTTGAGTTTCATAGTTAAGTAGACTTAAGCTTTAGGTTAGTTTGAAATATATATAGTAATAAGTTTTAGTTTAGTTTTAAGTAGAATAGGTTTATTAATTAGTTTTTTAAGTTAGGTTAAGAAGTAAAACTAACAAAGATTTCCAAGTTTTTTAGAATTTTCTTGGGGGAATAATAAAAAAAATATAACTACTTTTGAGCGATGAATTTAAAAAGATATAAGAGGCCGAAAGGCATAGAGAAAAAGCAAAAAAACCTAGATTAGCTTAGAGTACTCGTGAAGAGTCAGTAAGTTAGAATTAAGATCACTCGATTATATGTTAAGCTAGCTTTAAGTATTTTTGTCTAGCATTTAAGAAATTGAATTTTAAAATAAAAATGCATTGAAATCTAATCTAAATCTCTTGTGAACGCACTCTTCCTGCACACACTAACATAATGATCAAACGGTCACTGTCACTTCATTCAGTGAAACTAAATATTTCCATCATGGTTAAGTACACGAACGAGCAACATCTGCAAATTATAAACATTTTCTACAGAAATTCAGAGTTGGTGACGGCAACTTTAAGAGCGTTCATTCCGTTTTTCGATCGTAGTCCTCGTCCTAGTAGACTGCCAATTGTGCAAAAACTTGAGTCTACATATTCGTTGTGTGATGTTGCGAATGGGTTGGTCAAAGTGTTGAAAAGATTGCTGTCATTCAGGCGTCCTTAGCAAACGCTTCCAAGGCGCTTTGAAGAATGAGACATCGCTCAGAAAACTTTATTGTGTATTTTGCCTTTCCTTTTCTTCGAAAATGGAGATCGTCACTATACTGTGAATGGTTAGCGTTATCGCGCCATGATTATTTTTGACCCGAATTGGAAGGTATGGGCTTGGACGACATGTGATTTTAACAATGGTACCACAAGCCACACTACACACGATATGAATCAATGTATTGTGTAGTAGTCCCGGGAAGTGCCGGCAATCAACATAGAGGCTAAGAAGTCAGTTTCAGCGAAGTTGTCGAAACCGGAGAAGTCACTGGTCTCGGTAATCGCGGAAATCATCTCGGTAGCTAATAAAGATTTGCTCCCAACAAAGCACAGCTTGCGCACATGATTCCTGTGCACGGAGGGTAAACGAGGTTAAGCATTTAATTAAGGCCCGTAGGGTCTAAGGAGGATGGAAGATATAATTTATTATTTATTTTATTTGTAAATATCAAATGAATAATACTCGTAGTATACCCTAGAAAGAGTTTTAGCCCAATGATCCGTATCAGATTTGTGTTTATTGCAAAAACAACACTAGATTTAGCTTCTGATCAGAATCATCTTTCATAATCCAAACGTCTGTTTCTATTGCTCAGACGTTTAAATGCAGATATTTGAAGCGGATGAGGGTCTCAATTGCCTCGTTCATCTCTGACCCATTCATGAAAATACGAGGAAGACCGTCCAGTTACTGTACTCGCTAGACGGTATTCTGTTAAGGGTGAGATATACTAGGTGGAAAGAAAGAAAAATTAGCGGAATGGCTTTACATATTACTCTTAATCTTCTTGCTGATAAAACGACTGTCTCCTATGGCATGGCTTGGGAAACCTAAAATGTTAAATAAACGGAATCTAAACGAAGCAGTCTTTGAAAGGCCTCTGACTTAGAGCCAACTGAAAAAGGAAGGCGAGTGGCAATTATGCAAAAAGAATCCCAAAAAGGAGTAATGATGGCAGTTGCGCAGTTGGTGACGACAGCGAAAGGAAACAAGTCGGTAGAGGGCATTCCAACTAACATGAACAAACAACGTTTAAATTGCCCGGGACACTGGTGATGCAGCCCTTAAAGGTCGCAGTCTTGGCGAACAAAAACTGGATAACGACGCTGGAAAATCAGTCACTGGTAACATGTCCAATACCAATTGAAACTGGTGGTTCAAGCAGCAAAGACTATCTTTTTTTAAATAATTAGCGAGTGTTAAATGTATTAAAAGTATTGAAAGTGGTCAAAATCCAGTCACAGCACGGACTAAAGGTAAAATGGAAGTTACAGAGAAGAGAGGTACGAATGCACATTGGTCTTAAATGCATGTGGGTTGAAATGGGGGTTGGAATTACATTTTATTGTGGTTGCGGATGGAATATGACCAATGTAAAGGAAACCACTCACAGAGAAAAGAATATGTGCCAGTAGAAAGAACTGCGGCCCTATAAACGAGATGCTACTTCCCCTCTGGCGCTTAGAATTAGTAAAACTAACAACTATGACGAAAGCGATGTATGAAACTTCCAAGATCAAATGTCATATTGACTGCTTGTGTTCAGCAGTTTGTGCCTTGTTCAGCAGTTTTGTGCTTGCGTTCGGAACGGAACCTTTTTGGTGAAACGTTCTATTAAGCATTCAAATGGAATCCGTAGAAAATAAGAGTTTCCAGGTCTTCTGGATCCCAACTCAAAAAAATGATGTTTCCTGAGATCGACACAAGAAAGTGAAAAATTCACACCCACAGAGAGAGTAAGAACCGGGAAAAAAGATGTAGACTCCTAGTCACAGATGCGCCTACTGGTATTCCTCCGGGAAACCAAGAAATTATAACATATATATATTTTTGGCTGGGAGATCAATGGATCAGCACTTGAGTTAGAAAGTTCGCCGAACTTCGCCATAATTTGGAAGTGAAGGATGTAGTCTAACCTCTTTGCAGGCCACCATCTGTCTGCCTACTAAATCTAGAGGAGTCTGGTACAGAAGTACGTTAAATGCAGCGGTTGGAACGTTTCTTAGCCAACTGGTGACACAAAGGCATGCCGTTCTTTGCTTACAGTTTTTAGACGTCAAGAAAATTTTATCAAACAGAGAAACAGAGAAGGAGAATTGAATTTGCATTTGAAGTGTAAATTTGGCGGACAACACTTGACTGAAGACTTTATTCACATCAATAGATGTAACCGAAAAGCAACAGAGAGCTTTTGAGGCCGTTTTGGACACCTTTAAGAAATTAAAAAAGCCTGTCATAATTTCAATCGTCAGCACACTACTCCCAAATGGAGTGCGAATATAAATAGCTTCCACGAAAAAATCGAAAGTAAAAGTAAGAAATCGCGCAAAAATCAAAAGGAAGAAATCATGACACGAGTACTTCTTATCCAAAGTAATATCAGAGTTCCTAGATTATCAAAACCTAGAATCACATCACAATCACAAGACATACAAATTTGCATTTCGTAAGACCTCCCAACCGGAACTTCAGCTGGCTTTGTATCCGCCAGCTGCGTCTGCGAACATTAATCGCTTATCTGCTGTAGTAAGACAAGAGCTCATTTAAAATCATGGATCATCAACGCCACAAAAATATGTTAATCGAATTACAACGCTAAACATGCACTAATTAAAAAAAGTAACGCGATGAATTTTCTTCATTTAATTTTCCGAGTGTAAGCCCGTTTTAAGTAGCGTGATAAATTCTAATTAAGGCGATTTTTTTTGCATCTTTGGTACTTGAGTGATAGATAACATGCAAGAAAACGTTTTTGAAACTTCTCTACAACCGATTTAATGAATCAAATCAGGCGATTGAATCAAACTCGCATTCAACGTCGAAATTGAGCAATGTAGGTCACATAAGCCACAAAACAAAAATAGCAAGCAATTTTTATTGAACAAAAAATATTGCAATATTTGTACAGTTTAAGTAAATAAATTAAAAGCACTCACTTGTGTATTTGAATCCTCATCACCTGCAGGCAGTAATTTCGCGGTCGAACCGCTTTTCAAGTTAAAGCTGCCGCTGCTCGAGAGATTTTTTGTTGGCGAAGAATCGGTTGTTGCAACAAAATGAAAATCCCCATTGGCCGCCTCGTTGCCGGCATAGTTGCTTTGGCACTCCGATATCACATCGTTTGTGGTGTGACTACTCTCACTGCCGATACCATTTGCGGATGACACAGATGACATACCAGTCGCCGATGAATAGCTGGCTGTGTTCTGCGAAGTCACGTGATTGTTTCGCTCCATTGTCGATGAATTACTGATGATGTTACTTTTCCCACTTATAATGTATATTCCACCATCACCAACCCTCTGCGAGTGCGTAGAGTTCTTCATCGATGCACGAACACCACTCGCGTCTTCAGTGGATGGACCCAAGCGACCGCTAGAACGATTCGATTTGAAATGCTGACCCGTTAGGCTGGAAGCCAGAGAGTGTTGTATTCTCATATGATCTGTCAGCACTGCGCCGCTAGCCCTGGGCTTATACACTTGGCATTGGTCCCCATCACTGGTGTTTGAAGATTTCGGAGTAAATCTGCGGTTTGGACCCGTGTCTGAGTGTTCGTTCTCAACGTACGTCATTTGATTATTCTCACAAACCTGAAAATAAAAAAAATTCAGAATAAAACAGATGAATCAGCGCTCGCTGGAGAATGAATAGGTGTTTATTTAAAGAAATTATTCGTTTACATTTGATTGGCAACGGTATCTTTGCGCAGGTGCTAACCGGAAACCGGTATGAGTGCAGAAGTCATGCAAAATGTTCATCATCATTATCATTGCTTAAGCACCTACAAGTGCATGAGTAACATCTCTGTATGTGGCAGGAAGATAATTATCACTTTTTTGAATATGAGTTAAGACATGGACTAATTAATTTTGATTTTCTTTGTGAGCTTGGCGTATAAAACTGATTAATCGCTACATCAACAATGACATCCTAATTTAACTCCGACAATCGGTAGGTTCTTTTGTCGGACAGGATTTTTGGTTTTGTTCTACTTAGATCAAATTACTTTCTAAATAAACACAATCATTCAAATTCAGGGGTGCGGTACTGTGCTGGAAGCTAAGGTTTAAAAACAGGACGATTATCATTCTTATTCGAGGAGAAAAACATATTTTGAAACCGATCTTATTTGTCAAAATCGCAATCGATGTTGAACGATGGCAGAGAACTTTTTACTTCATTATACAGGACCCATTTTTTCTTTTTCGTCCTTTAATCGCTTAAAACAAATAAGTCGGCCGGCTCACAGGCGACAAGGGCCTCTCAGGAACTTGTATTATAAAGGGTTTTCCAATAGGGAAATTAATTAACTCTTCCAGTAATAATCAAACTGTCACTGTCAATTTATTCAGTGAACTTAACTTTTTTATAATGATAAAGTGCATGAACTAGCAACGTTTGCAAATTATTAAAAATTTTCTACAGTCTGACGTTCAAGCATCCGTGGCAAACGATCGAAATTAGTCAATCAGACATTCTAAAGAATAGCTTAGACCACATTATGGCGTAATTTGCGTAAGGATCTTGGTCCACACCCATTCAAGAAGCCGAACATATTTTGTGGCAAAATCATTTTCGGTTACCAAGCTCATTTTTGGCTTTTTGTGATCATTAACAATTGATTGGGTGACAATCCACATGTGCTGCATAAATCACCATATTTCCCATATTTTTTCGTCGACGATAAGGATCGTAGGTTACTGTGAGTGTCAGCGTTATCGCGCCATGTTGACCGATTATTTTTGGCCCGAATTAGAAAAAATTGACTTGGATGTGTGGTTTGAACAGGATGGTACCACAGCCACACGCTTTACAGTCGATTTATTGAAGAGTAAGTAACAGATCACTCAATAAGTCCCTGGACATATAGGAGCGCCAATACCAAAAATTATTAATTTAATATAATTTTTTGTAAGTGGTGTCGCCTATATGTCCCGGGACTTATTGAGGGATGTGTTAAAGTAAGCGTGTTATCTAAAGAATTGGGTCCGTCGTTTGGCTCGTTAGTCCGATTTAACGCCGCTTGATTATTCTGTGAGGCTACGTATATTCATTGATTTATCCGACAACGTTGGAAGAGCTCTGAGCGAAAATTGAACGCAACATAGTGGCGGTTTCGACCGAAATGTATGGCCGAGTAATTGAAAATTGTGTTCAACGTATTGACTACTGCAAACATGCCCGCGGTGGCCACACAAACGTTGTCGAGCTCCATTCATATATGTTTAAATTGTACTTCAAGCCGATAGAAAAGCTTTTGAAATATCTCAAATGGTTTGCTTTTAATTTAAAAAAATTGTCAAGTCCTTGTTGAAAAACCTATTATGTGCCATTCTTTTGTCAAGAGTAGAGAGAACTTCCAGTATATTGTCTTTGAGTTTGAGAAACATTTCATAAGTAATGGGCATTTCATAAGCCTTTGAGCGTTGTCAGCAACTCAGAAAAGGGAACACCATGAGGAATGCCAGGTGAACCTTCAGTCCAGGAATGGAGCTTAAGAATTCCAACGTATGATTCGACGCACATAACAACTACGCTACGGCGGCCACTGCAACCATTCCTGTAATACTTAGAAATTAATAGCGAAATCATAACCTCAGCTTTGCAGCTGTGAATTGAAAAAAGGAGACTTCACTTTCAAGAGGTTAAAACAGAAAGATCGAAAGCTTAAGTCAAACAAATTTACATGAGTGTGTCGCGAGTACGCTTAACTCGTTAATGAAGCAACTGATAAAAATCAAAACTGTAATCAAACCTGAAAGAATTTTCGAGTAGTGGAGCATCAATTCCGATCCAGACGAATGGAGACATAAGGGTTTTCTGCTATAGAATATATACAATATGATGTCTAGCTTTGATGTTTTTACCAGATTCAACAATAAGTATAAAGCAACGATGGAGGACACTAGTAACTTTTTAATTTTCATAACGAACCCAACTATAACTTTAAAGTCAAAAAAGGTTTGAAGCAAGCCGGCGTGATGTTGTGTTTCATTTTCAGTATTGCACTTTCGTGTGTCAACATTAAAAAGCAAAATGCTTGACATATTTATTGATTAACATATTTTTACTATTACCTTACTCAATTGTCTTACATTGACGAAAATATCTAACCCGACCGATCGATTGACCATCAATTAGGCGTTAACTAGTCTTTAAGCGGAACAGGATCAAAAAGTAGGTGAGACACACAATACTAACGCCTCGAACAGAATATAACAATGAACAGCAAGAAATTTAAAGTTGTCTACCAATACGTCTATATAAAGTTCAAACGTTCAACCTCCTTTTGATCTGAAAAGTCAATTGCGTAACTGTCCTTAAAAGGCAATATCCAGACATGCCGAAAATTCGGAATAGCCAAAATCCCGAAAAGCCAAAGTCCGTAAGGTCAGGATATTGAAAGACTAAAATTGCAAAATGCCTAAAATTCTGGAAGGCTAAATAATCGCACCGAGCAAAAAAATCATTCTTAACTTGGAATTATAGGCATTTCGAGATTATGGGCGTTGTCAGAATTTGAAGCTTTTGAGGCATTCCGGAATATTTGTCAGGATACTGACTTTCTCGGATTTTGGCTATTTGCTGTTCGAGATTTTGGACACTTCTGAAATGTGCGCTCTTCAATAGCTGGGCCTTTTCGGAATTCTAGGTATATCGAGTTTAAGCCACTCGACGTGTTGCCCAGATTATTGAGCCAACTGATTCTGATTACTTGTTTCATTTGGAGACCCAAATTTGGCACCCACTTACGGTTTAATTTAAACGGAAGTGAGTGATGAATGACATATACACATATATATGTACTTAATTCTGTTTTTACCCTTTTTTGACATAACATGGATTGCGATTGATTCAGTTCCAATAGGTTTTTATTCTGTATATATTCTGTATATAAGGTATATCAAAAAAAATAAATGAAAGCGGCTCCTCCTTCGCGTTTTTGTTTGAAATTTATCCACTGTGTAAACCAAAAGAATAGGCGTGCATTTGTTTAACAACCGCATTTTAAGAAATAATACGAATAGTAAGTAGTTGCGACTTAAAATAAGACTCTATTTTGAAACCGAAAAAATGTTTTTAAATTTTTTTTTCTTTATAAAGTAAAACATTTTCTTGACGGAACTGTCTTAAAATAGTATATTGTGGTATACGGTTGGCTGTAGACACATAAATATGATGCTCATATGATAGGAAGCAGATCTTATACCATGAAGAGTTTGTGTCCACTAGAGTATAGCTAACTTCTAAACACTTTCTTATGCTCCAAACAAAATATTACGCTACTTGTTCACCACTGACTTCAAGAAATTCTTCACTCATGTCATCAAGAAATTATAAGTACTCTTTATGCAAAATCGTGTTTACTTAAGTACACGTGTTGAACGAAGAAACAGAAAGAAATTGAAAGGCGTTTAAGCCTTTTCGCAATACGAATTCAAATGAGTTTCGAGAGAAAATAGTAGATAAGTCCAATCAGAGAAATACACACTGGACTTAAATACGTCAAAATAGAATTTATTAAAAATTTCTAAAGTTTGAAATATTCTTCGTTAAATCAAGCTAAATCAAGCAATTCTGCTGATATTTGAATTAGCTTATCTTAACCCTCGTTGCCACTATGACGTAGTAGTTATGTGTGTTAATTCATACCCCGGAGGTTCTATGTTTGATTTATGGACTGGAACATTTTTTTCACGCTGCCAACTTTTTTAAGTTGCTAACAAAACTAAAAAATTACTAATTGGCCCTGACAAACTTCTCATATTTTGTAGTTCGATGTAGGCAATAAGCTGTAGACCGCCTAATCCCATTAGAAAACAGTGTTTAAATCAACGCATAACATTGGTGAAGAGTACAGGCCTTGCTTACTTCTTGTGGATTGTAGTGCAATATACTTTGTTTTATTATATTTTTAGTACGAAAGTGAAAGAGCCTAGGTCTCTAGCCAGAAAGAGTGCTTACACATTGTCCTCAGAGCATTGTGTTCAGTAAACAAATATTTCGCTGTTTCTACCAATCCACATGTTTGATGTCAAAACGACATAATTGTGGGAATTGAATGAAGGAAACGAAACGTTAACTTTGTTACTTGGTCTAAGTGAAAGGAGAGGAAATTATGTGCTGTAGATAGTTATTTTTCTCGGCAACTTGATCTGTGACTGTTCTTTTCGCGTAAAGAGTTTTTTTATTTACCTTTTACAATATTTTTCATAAGAAAACGCAAATTTCAATCTGCCAATAATATTGTTAAAATATGCAGCATAGCAAATATCAAAACGAAATTCCAAATAAACACAAAAAAGCGAAGAGACAAACTCCTCATATGCCTGAATATTCAAAAAGAAAAAGTATCTGATGGCGCGGCGTTGAAAATATCAAATATCTTTTCCGTGCGAATAAATAAAATGAAACACAATCAAGCCCAAGAGACTTCTTCGTATCTAAAATTCTAATTTAAACAAGTATGCATCTTTCATTTCCGCTACCCGATTATCATATTAGCGGCAGACAAAAGATTTCATTTATCGAAATGAAAAAGTGAAAATCTTTCGGCACAATTCAGAAGAAAGTATATTTAATACAAACAGAAACTAGATTAAATACTTTTCCTATGTTTTCCGTACCGACGGGCGTCTGTGGCTCTTGGTGAGATCAACGTACATATGAACACGCTACCCATGTGAACAGAGGTCAATGAACCTCGCCATGCTTAAAACAATAAATAGAATACAAAACACTTTCGAGAACAGAGACATTACAGTGTAAGTCATTATTAACAAACGAAAGTAAAAGTTACAAATCAATGTTTGTAGACAACATGGGCATACATGTTGAGGTATAAAGTTCATTCGAAGATTGGACTTGGGCTGCCGCTTATGGGAGTATACAGCCAGTTAACCGGGAAAACATTTTGAAATTATGCACCATAAAGCTATCACTTTATTGGCGATAAAGTTTAAGAGGTTTTGCATTTTTTCTAATCGCCGTACTTTGTCCTGGCAGGTTTAAGGTTAAGGTTTTCGTTGCCTGTTTAGAAGTCACACATATTGTTCAATTAAATTATATTTTGAAGTGCTATTTACAAGCATTTGACAACGCAACTGGTATCATGTCACAAAAGTGTAAACATGTCGTGCAAGCTATATTTACATAATTCTAAAAAAAATTTAATAATTTATTTTCTGCCATGATCATGTTCCTGCCTAGCCTGTTGTGTCATACATTGACACAGTCATTAGTTACTCGAGCCCGCTTTTAGTTGAAATCATATTTTCCATGAGTGACGCAAAAGCCTTCAACAGCAAATCATGCTGTGATATGTATTTAAGTTCGCAGCCCAGCAGGCGTCACTATCGCAATCGAATTAGTGTACAGTGGAGTAGCACAGTCTCGTGGATGATTGGTGCCAAATTAGTCACCCGAATTGCAGTTCGGTTCTGAACGCTTGTAGAAAAAAGTGATTTGATTGAACAGAATACGCGCAGAGAATCAACGAACTCTACGATTTAACTCTTCGATGGCGGTCCTCAAAATTTTCTTTAACCAGTTTAACCGGCTATCACAGACGAAAAGGTGGTTCCATACTTTATCGACGCGGTTTATGCTATATAGGACAGGGATCTACATATATGGAAATATATCAGTGCCGTTGTTGTACTCTCTTCGCGCACTCAAGTGCAAGTCTGCAAATGCAATCTCAAGTACATGTCACTGATTGTGTTTTACTCTCATTCATGTTCTGAGGGCCGAAAATGGTTGTCGTCTCATGCTATGCGGTCAGTGCCCGTCATGCAACCTTGTAGGCTAAATGTTATATTTACGTGCAATAAAAACGGAAAAATAATGATTGCAGGTTTAAGGACGAACATGCGGTAATCAGTAATGCCTACGGTGCACACCTGCTCCTATAAATGTTTCATTCGTGCGGTTTACCAAGATTGCTGGTCAGAAAGTTGACGTCGCTTGTGGCATCCTTCTAATTCTCGATTAATTCTCGATGAAAATAATGAGAGGGACATAATTTTGAGTGGGAATACTTCTCTGGAGGTACCAGCTGGTTGACCTGTGTAAACTGACATAATCAACGGTACTAGCTCGTATTGACAGACCTCCGATCGATGATACGCGAGACAGTTGAAACATCTCAAAAGGGTGACTGTGTGATACCCTGCTTGAATTATTGAGAAAGAAAATATTATCTAGTCCGTGTGAATGGTGCCTCGTTTGCTCACTTTAAATAACAAGCGCAACCGTGAGCCTACCTTAGAGCAGTGTTATACGCTGTTTAAGCACAATCTATAGTGAAAACATGGATCCACTGGTTCACAAAAAAATACCAGAAAACAGTCGCAAAAGTGGACTTCATTCGGCGCATGCGCTATCCTATTGGCCAAGTATTTTCTAACTCACAAGGGTTGATCTACACCTAGTGAACATCAATACTGTTAGTTAGTTAGTTAAAAGGCAATTTTTTATTATTTTACTAATGGTATTTTAAATTAGGTATAAAACGCTTAACCTAGGTACGACAGAAGTGAAATCTTTTAACTACTTACTGGCTCTATGCGGGCGTCCTAAGGTAAACTATTGATATGTTTGTTTTTGCCTTTCGGCGTCATTGCTATTTTTTTTTTTTTAAATTAATAAAAACTATTATTTATATTTTAAAACTAAGAAAACTTTTTTTTTAAAAACTTAGCTATCTATGGAATTTTCTACAAAAATATCTTAATCTACCTTAATATATCCTATTCTAACTTAAAAATACTTACGACAAACTTTTTGGCCGTGGGGGACTAACCCTAACCTACCAGGCTGACGACAGCTGGGGTTGCTGGTGTGGCTCTAACCACCAGTAGAACCCCCGGGCCTTATCCGTGTCCATCCTATCACGAATGGAGATGGATGTCCTCAACCGGAGAGCATCCCGACTAACTCTTGCGACGTTGGCAACGTCAATGCTGTCATGGGGCTTTAAACCCCTGAACTATTGAACCGATTGTACGTGGAACTGCAGAAAAAGCGGCAACATTCGGAGAAAACAAAAGTGTCCCTCCTCATCATGTTTTCAGACTTCAAGATTTGCTCGCCGGGTAAAAAGTTTGAATCGAATAACAGAAAACATATTTTATTAAGCGGGTTGAAGAGTTGGAGCCTCCTTACTCCTACAACCACTTGTTGAAAAATGTCGTTTTGATTTTGTATACTTAGCTCTAGTCGGACCTAAATCTAAATCTAAATGGTCCTGTTTGCGTTGATGGCATCTGGACGAGAAGATTTAACGACGAAATCTATGAGCGACATGTGCCTAATCAACCGTCTTCGGATATAACGCTTAAGATGGCCAGGCCATGTAGAGTGTGTGAACAACACTGGTCCGGCCCGAAAAGTCGTCGAGTACGAATCATTGGGACAATTTGGAGTGAGCAACTGGCGGCAGCTGGCGAAAGATCGTGCTGGTTGGAGAGGCATGTTGGTTGAGGCCCAGGTGCACCCCGGACTGTAGCGCCACAAGGAGAAGAAGTTCTAATCGGACCACCCACATACAGGGTTACTCACGCGATGGTAAGTACCAAATACACAAAAGGGAGACTTTCTTATTGAATTTGG
Source organism: Eristalinus sepulchralis (assembly GCA_944738645.1). Taxonomy (NCBI): domain Eukaryota; kingdom Metazoa; phylum Arthropoda; class Insecta; order Diptera; family Syrphidae; genus Eristalinus; species Eristalinus sepulchralis. The sequence goes on along the minus strand of OX122885.1, from coordinate 27,648,108 downwards.
ATTTTTTGTGAATAACTATAATCTTTTTTTTTATAAAGAATAACGCAAAGAATTAACTTTTATCACATACCACGGCAAACGAAACATTCAACACACGGCTTTACGTTAGTGCATGGGAGAATTCAGATATATTCCACAAACTGAAGAAGAATAAAATAGTTTCCTACAATAGGGTAAAAATAAGGCTATTGATGATGTAAACTAAACATTGCCTTGTTGAACGTTATATAGCATCAAGCGCAACACTTCATTATTTAGCATATTTCTTGAGTAATAAAAAAGACATAAAAACTAAGCTTGAAGTCAACAAATTGAAATTAAGCTGGAAATGAAAAGAAACCCATTTTTGTCATGTTTAATCACATTAATGCAAAAAAAATTACAGTGGTGCCTTACATAACTTCATGAATAATGTTGATGATGTTTCGGGATCCTCAGTTCGTATTAGAAGTATCGAAAACTGAGAAAAAGACTTTTGCCCCCAAAAAAAAGAAAAAGTATCCAATAGTTTAAATATAACCATAAAGCATTGGGTTTTAAAGAAAGCCAAGAGTCTGCCATGAGGCTTTAGGAAAACAATTTTAAAGGTAACCTAGTTATTGACCGCAGGCATCTTTGGATGCGATTAATCAACATTTCCAGTGTGAGCTTCACATGCATGTCATTCAAGAAATCGCGGTTGAGATCGACAGAATCTCAACTTCATTCAACGAAGTAGTACCCGTTCAACATTGAAAAAGTGGACACAGATATTGGTAAGCTGAAGAACAACAAAACTGCAGATAGCCGCTTTTTAAGACTGGGGGCAAAATTCTCGTAGAAAGCATTTAAATGATTTTTGCAGAGTAGAAACAGATGAAATAAACTAAAATTGACGAATGTCTTCAGCCAAAATATACTAGTACGATTTTCAATCCGCCAAATCGACTATAGACCAAACCTTCACACTAAGACAGAACAGTGGAAAATAACAACTAGTTTGAAATCGATACACATCACATTCTAAAGGTTTTTCTGAAGAAGGCTTCATTCAGAAATTCCGGGAAATTGATTTGTTTGTGTCGCTGCAAGTTAAACAAACCCGAAGCACCGTGCAGTTTAGTTTCAAGAACCTTAAAGTCATTTGAAAGCTGCACCGGATTTTTGAAGCAATATACGCTGCCGTGTGATTTCTTCAATCCTCTTGGAAATGTTAGTGAAGAAGTATTGTGTCAAGGCGAAAGGCATTTTTTCTATAAACCAGTACAGCTGCTACGCAGATGACATCAATTTGTTCCTCATTTACAGCAAAATGTTCTGAAGCTTTTCGGGCAGTTAGGGAAACGACGAAGGAAAGACGCCTATACGTCAGCGGTTCGCCCATTAAAATTAATGTACTTCTTGACCTGCCTCCTCTAGAGGTAGTAAGTAGAACGGTGGCAGATTGCACAGGATTTTAGTTAGAAACTCGTCATATTTGGAGAGTTTTTCAATTTGATCCGAGCCATTAGGATAACACAACAGAGGACGGCCTAGACTGAGATGGCGCACACAAATGGAGAAGGACCTCAACCAACTAGGAGTGCGCATTTGGATGCAGCTGGTAAGAGATCGTGCATGTGTTTTTGAGACCCAGGTTCACCCCGGACTGCAGTGCCAGTTAAAGAAGAAGACGAATTTACTCGGCAATTCAACTTCCTTCCTAACCGAATTCATCTTTGAGACGAACTTCTTAATCAACATACCCGTTAGAAGCCTGACACACAGTTTCTGAACGGTGCTCTGGGAATCCTGACGAACGGATTGAAGACAGGCGATGAAGTTTGGATTGGCCTCCACTCTAGGGAGCTCAATTTTTTAAACGTTTCAACATTTTTTTAGGTTGAAACGATGGCTATAAAGTATTCCCTCTCATCGCTAAAGGACACTGTCATAGCTAAGAGTGATGTTATTACTGATTACTACGCAACTATCAAACCCCTGGGTATATGTTATCTAAAGCTTATCCCTTAATGATATAGCCACGCACTACAATATTCCGTTCAATTGGGTGATGGAACACTGTGACATTCCGGCAAATTGCAAAGCCAATGAACTCGTAAGAAACGGCATCACTTCACTGCTCACTTCTCCGGGAGTTCCATTTTTCATGCCATACGCCTCACTCAAGCTTAATTAAATGTATTACAAATGGTCCAAACACAAAATGTGTCGTATCACCAAGCTGCTCTCACTTAAATCTGCGGATCATTAGGTAGACCAGCGATAAGAGATCGGAACACTTATTGGTTTCATCACTGGGCAGTGTAATTTTGGCACATATGTATTTCTGTCGTGTGTTACGATATCGATGTCTGTAGTCTTCAGGGATGAGGAGGAAGAATAAAGCGCCTCCTACATTTTCTGTTAGGCAGCGTCAAACACTGAGAAGCTTCAGGGAGCCTCGGTAGGCAAAATTCCCAGCGATCAGTTGCGATTGTAGCTTTCCAACGTCATGTCTCGACTCTGTTGCTCTCTCAATATCCGGGTTCTTACCTTGGCTACAACAAGGTGATGATCCGAGTCGATGTTGGCACCTCGGAAGATTCGGACATCGGGAATACTGAAGAAGTGTCTGACATCGATCGCAACGTGATCAATCTGATTGACGGTGGATTGATCAGGTGATCGCCAGGTTCCTTTGTGAATGTTTAGGTGTGGGAACCGCGTGCTAGCCACAGAGAATTTCCGCCCCGAGGTGAAGTCCAACTAGTGAAGTATCCGTATGTGTTGTCATGAAGGCAACACCGTTTTTACCGATGACTCCAGCAAAGATGCCCTACTTTCTTAGCTGAGCGTATAAGTCTCCTAGAACGATCTTGGTGTCATAGCATAGGAGATCTAGCCTTGATGCGGATTATCATAAGGGGTTCGCTGACGGGATGGTCAGTAAGTGGTGCTAGAACCCACAAGGGACCAGGGCTTAGCTTCTGAAACAACCAATCGTGTTGTGTGTGCTACTGTTCTCTCACGAGAATAGGCGACCTACAGTTTTTTGCCGACTCCGAACGACGAGATTTGAAAAGACAATTGATACTCTCTGAGTGTTGTCAGCGACTTGAAAGAAGTGGTGCGGTGAAAAATGCGAGATGTTGCATCCGGGAGTCGAACCTGGGACCTTGGCGTGTGAATCAACGCACTCACCCACTACGCCACGAGGACCACATCTTTACCTTATTACATGCAGAAATGTATAAAGCGATTCCAACAGAAAATGTTGACCAGCAAAGTTGAAAAGAAAATTTTTTGTTTTGTTATATTTAGCGGCAATTTCTTATTGGGACCAAAATCGACTAGTATTATGCTGCACACATTCGTTTCATCACTAGAGTTTAAGGAATTTAAACGTATGTACATAACAGATAAGTTTCTAATTTCTTCACTACACATCTCATTTCTTCATTGTTTGAATATGTCATCTCCTTATCTTATGTTGTAAACAATTGTTAAACAATTTTATCTTTATAAAATAAAGAGCGACTTTCGATTTCTTTCTACGTTGATGTAAACATTTTGCTGTATGTGTTTTCTTTTGTTGACGTTCAGACAGATTGAACATCAACAATAAGTTTCTGTTCATAATGACATTTTGGCATATACGCACTTAAATTCCGATCATTATATTCGTATGTATATATACACTTAAGTTTTTCTCTAAACACAACTGATAACTTTAGCACACAATGAGATAATGAAAAATAGATTTTTTCTCATTGTTGTCTCGAATGGAATAAGAAAAATTCCTGGAGCCGATGAATCTTTTGCGTACGTTATTACTCGTATCTTATCAAATATACAAATGTACATTCACTTGTATCTACATCACCGTCTGTCTGTTTCAACTATCTGTCAAGACTGCAGGTATTGTTTTTCTGACAAACAAATAATGAATTACGGTAGTCCCGACGTTTGTGAAATTCGTCATCATGCCATCAACTCCCAACAAGGGGAAGCAAAGGTGCAGCGGGAACTCATGAAATAAAGCCAAGCGATAAGGTTATGCATTTCACCTCAACATTCTCTGACTAATTTTGTTTACATTTCCCAAGGTGACTGCATTTTTGAAACTTACTTTACTGAAAGAATTACGTCAGTGTTCTCAGGAAATGTCGTTTAGATAGATGGGGAAGAAATAGAAATAGTGATGTACTGATGTGGCACCACCTCTTTCGAATTACTGACGACACTCAAAAGGTACTAATTGTCTATGGAAAAGCGTCTCAAATATGACCGCTCGGAGTGAGTAAAAAACCGAAGGTCCGTTGAAAACATGAGTAGTTCCTGAAATTGCAGGCCCTGGTTCCTTGTTAGCTATAGTGCCACTAATTTTTTTTTTTGCCAGTCCAGGACTGAAACCTGGGAACTCTTCTGTCCTTTGCAGGCACATTCTGAAAGGTCATTACCGGTGTGATTTAAGGCCAGGGAAGTCCACCATAGATCAAACTTTCACACTGCGGCAGATCCTGAAAAGGGCCAGAGAAATACACTCACCACCTATTTGTTGATTTCAAGACTACATAGGACAGCGTGTCTTCAGAACGCTTAAGCTATAGTAGACAGTATTGAGTTTTGGACGTCTTAAGTTCCAACTTGGTTATGCTATCAATGTCAGAATTTATGGTTCGCAACATATACGACCATTCTGAGTCTACAGCCAAAGAGGTCAAACGAAGATGAAACGCTAAAGGTACTGTCATCAACAAAGTAGTAGACATGAGATCTCTTATAAATTATATATAAAAATTACGAAAAGACAAAGCAGAACCCTGGGGGATGCCATCATATATTTGGCAAATATCAGGAGGAAGTCTCAACTGTCAAGTGCAAAAATCGTTGAAAAAAAAGGTTGAACCAATGGTTTTTGTGCAATGGAAGCGGGAGCAGATCTTCAGTGGACCCGTTGCAAGGGAAGCCGTACTATCGATTTTTAAAAATCCCCCGCGATTGAAAATACTTCACAAGTTAACGATCTTTAAGCGTTTCATCAGCTTAGAAAGGATATGGGGCGGTAGGAGGGGGGTGACAGGACAGGCTTAAAAACTACTATTTTCCACTTACTCAAATAGAAGCGCAAAGAGTGGGGCAGACGGAAAAGTTTTCGCAGTGGTTTAATCAGCGTTAAAGACCACCTCTTCAAAAGAATAGGTGGAGTGTTTGTGCACGTTGAGATCGTATGAGCAGTACGGATATGGATATGTCCCATGGCAAAATGTAATCTCCTAAGTGCAGACGGAGACAAATGTTAGCGTTGAGCTGCCTGCAAACTGTCCTGAAGCTTTGTCTAAAGAGTTGACAGTTGAAATGCCATTGTAATGCATAAATCCCGGGACTGACATATGGGGGCGCCATTAACAAAAAATCCATATTATCTTTAGGAAGTACAAACATTCAAATGATACCTGCCAAATTTTCATGACAATTTGATTTTAAGGTAACAAGTAACAGTGCTTCAAGTGACGCTACTTTTGCGATTTTGAAAACAATGGAAAAAGCAAAATTTCGTGTATTAACTAAAACTGCTTTTTGATGGAAAAAAATACAATGCAAGCTCAGCAATGGCTTAAAAAATGTTACAGGGACTCTGCTCCATCAAAAACAACTATTTGTCGGTAGTATGCTGACTTTAAAAGTGACTGAACCGACACCAACGATGCTGATCGCTCTGGAAGGCCAATTGAGGTGGTTACACCTGAAAACGTAAAAAAATAAAAAACAAGGACACAAAATCGTTTTGGAAAACCGCAAAGTGAAATTGCGTGAGATAGCTGACACCTTAAAGATATGAGAAGGCACTGTGTACACATCTTTGCATGAACATTTGTCCATGAGAAAGCTGTTTTCGAAATGGGTGCTTCGTTTGCTTACAATGGACTAAAAACAACACGGTATCGATGAATCTGAGATCTGTTTGGAGCTGTTTCACCAGAATAAAGAGGACTTTTTGCGTCGGTATATCACAATGGTTGAAATGTGGATCTACCACTACACTCCAGAGTCAGTCGGCAGTCAGCGGAGTGGACAGTAGCCGGTGATCCACGCTTAAGGCGTCCAAAAACACAAAGGTGGACGGCAAAAATTGTATTCATCGACTATGTTGAGAAAGGCAAAAGGATCAACAGCGAATACTAGATGACATTGTTGGTATGTTTGCATTCACCAGATCTGGCCCCTAACGTTTTCTACCTATTTTCAAACTTCAAAAAGATGCTCGGCGACTGAGGAGGTGATCGTTAAAAGGAAACTTTCTTCAAGAGTGATACAATCAGTCCAACGCCACTCTCACATTACGATACCTTTTTTATAGAACGATTCAGATTTGGCCTCAAAAAAGTCTTCCCTTTTTTACGATCACCTCCTCATTCGAGCCATTTTCCACACAGTTATGTTGATGAATAAAGTCGAATTTTGTTCAGAAAATGTATTTTTATTGATTAGTACCGGGACTTATTGAGTGATGTATTAAGTAAGTGGATCGCAGATGAGGCTATATGTTTTTCAAAAAATGCCAAAGGTTTTACTACTCTTGACATTAAGTAATTTTTTCTTATAATTTAAGTCATAAATGAATTTCACACGTCTGCTAACACATTGCTGTCATTTGGATATGATATGGTTCTGAGAAAGCACAGGAGAAATTGATAAAGCCACATTACCAAATGAACAGTAATTGAGCCTTAAAATAAGAATAATAAACCAACAATAACATATGTCATTATCTTAAAACAGTGGTCTGAAAAAAAAATTAAAATGCATGTCACTCACTCCCAAGATAACACATTCTACGTTTTCGTATTCGAATTGCAATTGCGACCTTGGAAGAGTAAACCAGTTCACCTAAAAACCAAAAGAATGTTGTATTGACTTGAAGCTCTTAATTCTGAACAGTTTCTTAATTTGGAAACACTTAATCGCCCGAACAAGAAGTTGATTGCGTTGTTATGAACTTTTTTGTATTTCAATGCAAGTGGCCGTATGCAGGTGATCTCAAAATACTTTTTTAGATACATATATGCAATTATTCACAATCAAAACTTATTAGGAAACTTTAAAACGCCATTAAAATTGATACACATACCAGGTAGATGCATACTGTATAAGATAGTGAGATTATTTTCATTTTTGTCTTGTGTTGGCAATGGTTGTTATACATCGATTTAAGTTCACATTAAATTTTCCGAGAGCTTAGCGTAGAAAGGACTTTCATAAGTGGTGCCCCAAACGACAAAATTAATCACTTGAATCAATCCTGTTTACAGAACTACAGTTGTTTACAAACATGTTGTACTTAGTTCATTAATGCACCTCAAAATCATTTTATAAAAGACAGTTCGTTTCACTAACTTGTACTACATAGCATGCATATATATATGAACGATATGTTATGTTGACACAATCAAATTTTTTTTTGTAGTTTAATCATACTGTGGTCGCGGCTGCTTAGGTAGCGTAATCGCGTCGACCTACACGCTGAAAGTCTAGGTTCGATTCACCGAAGGGATACCTCTTTCGAGTTGCTGAAAACCGCCGTACGGAGTCGGCAAAAAGCTGCAGGTCCCTTCTACTGATACGAGAACAGTAGCACGCACAACACGAGTAGTTGCTGGAGAAGCTAGGACCTGGTCCCTTGTGGGCTGTAGTGCCACTGATTCATTATAATTATTATTAATCATATTGACGTAGCCACTTCTTTCCTGAGAAAAACTGTTGAAATCCTGATTCCGTAAAGAGAACTGTGGTACAGGTGCAAAACGCTTCATAGACGGTTCCGAAACTGGCTGGTGTATGTACTTGAAAGATTTTTTTTGGATCACTTAAGCCTGCTTAAATCCCTTAATTTCCCCCATCACTGCGGTGTCTTCCAAGCAGAAATAATGGCGATCAGCGAAGCTTTATTCTGGTAACGATGGAATATAATATCCGCCAGTGATATCTGCATCATTACAGATAGCCAGGCTGTCACAAAAACATTAACTTCGTTCTCTTCAAGGTTGTCATTTTTGGACAAGGTCAAAACACAGTTAAAAATATACACGACATAGACATAGATAATTGGGATCTGCAGAGCTGATCTGAACTCGCCAAACACACTGAGTGACTGACAGTGGATTTGTCTGTATCTCTTGTATCCCCACGCCATCAAGTTACAAGCCAACAGTCGGCAGAGCGATGACTGGTGTTACTTACTAGATATTAAAGCAAATTTGACCTAATATCATCCAAAAAGATTACATAGTCTTATATAATTAAAAGGATCGAAGATACGTACTCATTCTTCTTTTTTACTAACGCTACAATCCGGCACGACCAATTGCGCACTCCAAGTGTGTTAAGTTCCTTTTCCACTTGTGTCTGCTTCTCAACCTAGGCCGTCCTCTGTTGTATTGTCCCAATAACTCGGATTCGAAGACTTTTCTTTTTTTAAGTTTGTATCTTAAGGCACTTGACTAGGTGCATGCCACTGTACAGCCTATTAAGTTCGTTGCTGAATCTTCTCCTCCAGACGCCATCAACACACACAAGACCAAAAATCGCAAGCAGAACTTTTCTCTCAAAAAAACAAAGGGCTTCCTCACCTGCTTTTAGTAGTGCCCAGATTTCTGCGCCGTAAAGGAGGACTGGTATGATCAAACTGTTGTACAAAGCAAACTTAGCCGTTCGGGGGAGGGATTTATTGTTCAATTGCCTCTTGAGCTCTTTGGTCTTGATTTCTGTGTTTGATTTCGGTATTGATGTTGTTCCGTATATACCGCAGAGTCAAGGTAGACGAAGTTCTTGATTATATCGAAGTTTCTGCTGCCTAGTAGTAAGCTCTGTCCAAAACGCCGGTGTTGTGTGTCCTTCCTCAATGACAGTATATTCGTCTTGCCCTCAACTTATGTTCGCCAGGGGTTTTAATTACAGGAAACAGAGTATAGGACGGTTATCCCAGTAAGGTTTTATTTCGTACACTTATAGGTTCGGTGTAGCTATACGTTTATCTATATCTGTCACCTCCTCAGCGATTTCAATGAAATATTAGATATGATTGCATTTATATGGTCGCTCGATTATACGTAAATCAAACCAAAATTCCGTACGCAGTACGATGTATAAGATCAGTCGGCAGATTTTAATTTATGCACACCCTGTACACATGTTTCGAAATTAAATGACAACGCTCAGGGTGGAGTTAATAAAAATAATGATAATTGAGCGGACCTACAGCATACAAAGGACCAAGTCCTAGCTTCTACAACAGCACAACAGAGTGAAGTTATTGTTCTTTTTTTTCTGTCAATCGCCTACAGCCTCGAATAAGAAGAACTTCTGCCACATGCACCAACAGTTTCTACACAAACGTACCACGCAACAAATCCGTTGTTTTCTTTCATACTGTTTATCTGAGTAATCAAGAAATAATTTCAAAAATGAATGTAGCCATATGTAAAAGGCATCTATTCTTCGTGTACATTTTCCGTGCTCGCCATTACAACACAGACATTCTAAAAACCGCCTATTCCAGCGAAAAATTAGCACGAACCTGGATAAGCTGCGATTACAGCAAGGAAACAATTGTTCATTAACTGTAAGTACTAAATTTATACATAAATTCAAGTGGCTTTCAATTTATACGTCATTAATGCAAGCCATTGAGGCACATTCCTGCAATTGTGTTCCGCTTTGTACACAGCCTAAACTCCAATTCATTTTAGCTCAGCCATGCGATTCAACAACGGTAATAGCGCAATGACTTCAAGAACACCTTTTACCAAAATACGCCAAAAAGTCAATTGGTTAAAAGCACAAAGCTTTAGGATGAAGAGGGCAATCTACAAGTTGATCTTGAACTAGGAAATTGCAAGAAATAAAAATACTTGAGCTTTTATACCAATGTCGTGTTCGCAAAGTTCAACAAACAAGTGTGCCATTGTCCCAAACACGACAATTTTATAAATTTTTTTTCTTCATTGCAGCTTGTGTGTTAATGGTATCACATTATGTTATTAAATAAATTTCTTTGAATTCAGGGCTTCGCATCTCTTGAACTTGACTTCTGCCGTTGATTTTCCACATAGACACGAGCGCTCGTGTGCGGTTCGTTACGCTCGGTTGCACCTGCACGAACACCTACCTATACATTCGCTATGTATGCAAGTAATATTCATCTAAACAAAAAATTAAAAACAATTTAAAGAGAGCACATACCCTATAATTTGGACGCTGCCTGGCTTTGCAACTTCTTGTGTTAATTTGTGTGTACAACTAGAAAACTTCACACTCTTCGTGTGTTAAAGATGTTAATTGAACTTCACCTTCTCAATCTTTGATACAAAAAAACACCTGAACTGTATGTGTGTGTGTTTTTTTACTATGTGAACATAAGGTAAAGCTTTGTCGTCAATCTTCACACTTTATATCGCCTGTAGGTCATGGCGCTTGCTAAGTACAACTTTTTGTTTTATGTCTCGGCATCATGAACGTTAAAAGTTGAATTCATAAAATGTTTATTTTAGTCATAAAATGACCTATTCAAAGTTTAATAATTATCTATTCATATCGTCCAGATGCTTTTTAATTTTAAACGTCAATACATTTAAACTTTTTGAACCAACACACGGCACGTCGATTTATTAATTTTGTCTATCCATCAAGTGTCACTCAATCGTTTTGTGTTTGAATATTTAAATCTATTTATTTCCTATATATGTACATATACACAAATTGGAATGATAATATCCCTGCATATGGTAATGCGGTGCAAAGTGTTAAATATGAGGAACGAGATTGAAGTAGACTCTGAACCAGGTCACCGATGCATACAGAAATGAAGGGCAACATTTCATGGTTAACACAAACTGAATGGAAAAGGAAATAAATTCACATATGATTGAGAGTTTAAAATTAAACATCTTAACGGTCTTTGAAAGTACAGCAGCAGCAATTGAAAGTAAGGCTATGATCTTTCAAAATGATACATGGAACAAGTTTTCACAATGCATGCAAGTAACAGCGGTGGTCAATAAAATCACATATCTGCCACTAGGAAAAATCCAAGTTCTTCGAATTCTTCTAAGTTTCTGGAGTTGTCGCCCAGTGGATAGATTTTGTATATTACCAAAATGTGAAAACATAAAAATGTACAATTATACTGTGGAAAAGAAAAGATTTTATGCGTAAGTTTCAATTTGCAGCTATGAGAAAACTGGAACAGCATCATATTGGCAACGCTACAGAATTATGAAGCGTGATGGCGAAAAAATGAGCCGACAAATAAAGTTCAAATATTTTCTATAAATGTGGATGTATGTTTTTATTTTTGCATTTATGATATCGATTCCGTTTACCGCTTAAATTATATAATGTCCGAACGATACATCATTAAATAATAAATACAAGATATCACACATGGATGGATGGTTCCATTTTCCATACTACCGCACTTAAGAAAAGGGTACTAAATATGTTTAGTTTTTTCTGGAGTATGTAAAAGTTGTCGCCGTGTGACAACTTTTACATAATAATAATAATTGTGTGTCACTACAGTCCAGAAGGGACCAGACTTCTACAACAACTACTCGTGTTGTGCGTGTGTGTTACTGTTCTCTCACGAGTAGAAGGGACCTACAGTTTTTTGCCGATTCCGAACGGCGAGACTTGAGAAGCTTTCCATAGACAATTAATACTCTTTGAGTGTTGTCAGCAACTCGAAAGAGGTGGTGCCGTGAAAAAAATGCTAGGTGTCCCGTCCGGGAATCGAACCCAGACTTTCTGCGCCGCAGTCGATGCACTTACCACTGCGCCACGGCGACCAATCTCGAATCTATGCCATCTCATAAAACAAGATGTGCTTTAATTGGACTTGAAAAAAGAAGAAATGTTCATCGTATACTGTTTATTCATGACGTATTTTCTTATCGTATTGTATGTCCTGATATACTCCAAGGTTTGAAAATATATACACCAGAACGAATTCTTCGAACACGAAATTTTTTATTAAACCCAAGACACTTTTTTAATTATGGTCTTAATGAACCAATTACTAAATGTATAAATTGTTTTAATTCCCGTTGTACGGAAATAGACTTATGTGATGATAGGGTTAAGCTTAAACTTTCATTATTGAATAATGTTATGTTCTGAAACTTAATCATGGAGTTTTTAAGACTACTATTAACACATTTTAAAATATTGTAATATATTTGAAATCTGTTAGCTTAAGCTCGGTAAATGAATAAATTGAACTAAACTAAAGTAAACTAAAAAATATATGTAGGTCCTTCACTATTCCCCACAAAAGAATGTTAAAAGAACTAAACTAAAGTAAATTAATGTTTCCCAACGTTTTTTCATACCGTTCCGTGGAGGTATGACACTGATTTTATGTCTAGATTTCGAGTGGGAAACAGCTGTTAGTGTCAATATAACCTATAGCCAACCCTCTATTGGTGTAAAGTCTCCTATTATCTCGGGAATAATTTTCCTCTTTTCGAAGTTGTTTACGATAAGGAATTATGTAAATATCGTGTAAAGAAACAAAAACATTCACGGGGATATTCACAATAGGACTGATTATCCCTCAACACACACACCAATACACTGCGTCAAACCTTAATTTCTAACCTTATTATTCAATTAAATGATGACTTCTTTTTTACTCATTAAACTCAAATTAGTATAATTGCGTACTACATGCATAACATTTTTTTAAAGTTGAGAAGTTGTGCGATAGGGTCATCAAATCACGATCGATTTAGCTCTACTATCAGATTGCTCACGAACGAACATTTTTTTATGCATTTAACATGTTGATCGTCCGTTTGGAACTGATTGCGCTTTTCAAATAACAGCTTTTATCATCCTGCCTATACTACGTAATTTCCAATAAAGACAAAAGACTGGTAGAGTATCCTTTACCGTGAACATGTGGCACTAACGTTCATGCAAGTCTTATATCACAACAAAGTCAAAAATTTATTTTATAAAAAAAAAATACTTTTGCCATTCATACCCGACACCGTGATTCATCCCTCCAAAACAAGTTTTAATAAACCGTGTATTCAATGACAATTGTAATGAGGTATTCTGTAGACATACTCGTATTCGTTCTCAGTGGTTATTTATGGTTGAATATTTCTTGAAGTACCATTATCGGTTCTTTGCTCTATATTTCACTGAATTCAAGTACCCTTCTCTGCCTGTCTTTAGGGCAACTGTTAAGTTCGTATTCACAATTGCCATCACTTTCTGAAAAGTGCCAAAATATGAGCTTCGTTGTGAAAGAGTTTGACTCTCACACTTAATGGCAATGACCTGAAGGAAATTAAAGTCTGATACTTATTTGTTAGTATAAGCACCACTGTTTCATTACGCCTTTGAATGTATTTACAATTATATTATAAAATTGAAAGTTCCTCCAAGGAGTTAGTTGTATCAATATATAAAATAATGTATGTAAGACACAGCGTTTACATTTGATAAAGGTGAGTCGATTCTTGCATTTCGAAAAAAAAAACTCGTGCAGCGAAATAAAGGAACGCTTGGATGCTGTTTACCAGGACTCATCCCCTTCAATGGCGATTATGTAATATTGGTGGTAACATGGCTGCGAGTCTGATTTCAATGAGGCGAAGAATTTGTCTGTGGGATAATGTAACAAAAATTCACGATCTCGTATTATCAGACTACCGATTAAGGGTGCTGACGATAGGTGAGTTAGGATATCCGAAAACTGGTTCATATCCTTCATGGAATATTTGGCATGAAAACGCTCTCCGCGTGATAGATGCTACATTTACTCAAAGAATCATCGCATCCGGGATTCTATTTTATGGCATTGTTTGAAACTGTTTAATCCCAATCAGAAGGAGTTTCTGTGCTCTTTCATGACCTTCGAAATAAAAATGTATCTACTGGTACACAAAAGGCAAACGTGCTTCAAAAAAAATAAAACTATCCTAATGGCCGGAAACGTAATAAACACCATTTTCCTGGCTGTCAACTATACAGACTAGCTTGGGAAAAGCAATATGGTCACCGATTTACAGAAAAAAATCGAAAAATCAATTGCCGCCTTTTGAAAACGTTCGCTTTTCTCTTGTAGGCAAAATTTGTATCAGACCGTCCTCGTAAGCCGTCTACATCAAATCGCAAACTCTTCCATTTTGGTTTTTCTGATTTGTTAAGTTTAACTTTTTTTTATATTTCAGATTTTTAAAATGTTTCCGATTGTCCGCCTCTTTGGGATGGTTAATTTTGAAATCGAACCTGCAGTTGTACGTCCAATATCTATTCTTATACGAAATAGAAGATAGAAAAAATAATAATCATAAGATAACCTACAACGTTTTACACCTGATTCCGTTGTGAATCTTGCACTGCTCGATTTCCACTAATTTTTGCCTTGTTTATCAGAGCTGAATTTTGTTCATTTTAAAAGATCCGATGACGAAATTTTTTGTAAGTCACTGTGGTTAAAAATTCCAGAACGAAAAACCCATATGAGAAGCCGACGCACGTATGTGTAGAATGTATTGTTTTGATTCTGTGTAAAGTTCACATACGCCATCTCCGTTAGGTTCAGAATATATGTATGTACCTCGTTTCGTTTTATTTCTTATTCTTTTTATTTATAGTATACAGATTCTTCAAACAAAATATGTATTACACAGATAAGATACACCGAGGATTTTCTAAAGTCGAATTTCTATGCCCCAATATTAAATATTACAACAGAACGCAGTTTTGCACTTTTTTTAAATGGAATGGAACACTTTTTCTGTGTTTTTAGAAAAACTTCAGATCAGTTTTTGGCAAAATGCAAAACCGCATGAGAGTTTGCAACAGCAAGAAAACTTATCAAACATGTGATGAATGACAGATGGAAAACTTGACGGAATTTTATGAATTTTGAGAAAATTTTACACGAATTGTGGACAAACAATATAATTGTGAGGTGGTCGCCGTGGCGTAGTGGTAAGTGCGTCGACCACCGCGCAGAATGTCTGGGTTCGATTCCCGGTCGGGACACCTCACATTTTTTAACGGCACCACCTCTTTCGAGTTGCTGACAACACTCAAAGAGTATCAAATGTCTATGAAAAGCTTCTCAAATCTCGCCGTTCAGTGTCGGCAAAAAACTGTAGGTCCCTTCTACTCGTGAGAGAACGCACAACACGAGTTGTTGTTGTAGAAGCTAGACCCTGGTCCGTTGTGGGCTGTAGTGCCACTCAATTATTATTATTATTATTAATATAATTGTGAGGAAATTGCGAAAATATTGCAAAACAAGTGGTGAATTTTATCGCGAGGAATCTTCTAAATACACTAATAAGCCTGCATTAACAATTTCATTACCGACAAACCACTTTGACAGAATACTTCCATGGAAATGTTGACAGATTTATCAGGAAAAAATTACTGGTTAATTACTTTTTCTGTTTTGCACTATTAGAGTTCAAAACCAGTTTTTGAAAAAAACACAAGAAACTACCCATTTGCCTCTTATTTTTTCTAAGTTTTGTGACAATTTAATGGTGCTACGAATATCTTGGCCGTATCTGTTTTACATCCAATCAATCAATGATTCATCCTTATGTTTACTTCTAAGGAAAAACTTGTGTAATAAAATATTTTTATGTCCTTAGTTTCATGAGATGAACCCGTTGTCCCTATTTTATGAAGTAACTTAAAGTTGGAATCTAAACAAATCGTAATGGATAACATGTTTCATTGACCTTTTTCTACTGGTTTTACTGATGATGCTTATGTAAGTGCCTAGAAAACAACATGTACAGTGTTATACGACTACGTAAGTAAATTTTCAAATCTTGGACATATAGTTTAGTTGTACTTGCCACAACCTGTATTAAAATTTTGAGCTGATTATTTCCAATTGATTGAGGCATAATGAGTCGACTATGATACTGCTGATTGTATCAAGCGTCAGAAATCATAGAGGAAGTTTGGGTTACGTTTTCTTTAACCTTGGCATTGAAAATGACGATTATATATTTGTCGGAAAGTCATCTAAACCGTAACTTCAAACACTTTAAAGAATAATAAAAACATTTTTTAAATAGAAAACAGCGTTTTAACATTTTTTTTTTTTTTGTTTACGTTTTTCCATTTAATGAAGATGAATTTTAACAATAATATTTAATTAGTGATAAAGAATTCACTTCTTTCTGGCATACGTTTTATTTTATTCTGCTATACCTCTTAATCATTTCTGTACATGTTCACCAGGTTTTTCGAAACTATAGTCATTTTTAAAATTACAAAGTTTGTCGTCCTTGTTGATTTTTTGAGATACTTGAACCAAAATGTCCGAAAGTATTTTTGTGGAAAGTTCCCATTGACTGCAACATTTTCTTCATTACGCCATCCTACTCTGTAACGGTCATTCAAAACAAAAAAGTTGTTAACCGACGCTCAAGTTCATTTTAAACGATCTTTCAATTGATAAATCTTACGCAGAGGTATGATGGCAATTTACAATTTTGCGCATCCATTTATGTTAAATACACCCATATCGGAGATTTCATAAAATCGCTTCAAAAAGCCAGTAAATACTTATAAAGAGTGACGGATGGACGGATATATCGTGATTTGTGCTTTGGAGAAACGAAACCTTAAAAATGTGAAAATCAGCCATTTTGGTCCAAAAAAATAATGTCCACCTAGATTTGCATTTTTTACCACTTATTTGTGTTATAAAAATTCCTTTACCGAACTCCCCTTCACTCTGAATTATTCCTGTGGTTACTGTAAGTCGTAGGAATGTAAAGAAAACGTGGAAAATACGTAAACTGCGTGCTAATGTTATCCAATTCCATGAACGCCTTTTTCTTACAAAGCCAAAAGTATCTATCGAATACGTGCAAATTCAAAAACAGGCAGAAAACTAATTCTTTATCACAAGACGAAGTTATTTCCAAAAAAACAAAAAAAATCGTATCTTGAAAAAGGTTCACCAATTGAACGTCAGCATTTAAAAATAACATATTCATGAGAATATTTCAGCCGATTACGTAAACTTTGAGAAAAACAGATTCTAGTCAATTAAAAAAAACCTTCACGCGAACCAACTGTTTCAATTTAACATTGGCACGTACTTTTAGTTCCTACAACCGCCCGCAACCAGGAAAGACGGTGGAAGAAACGATCGTACGTGCAACGCCTTTGAAAAATAAACCGATAAAAAGTCGCCATTATTCGTGAAGTAACAAAATAAAAGATATTTTCACTTGAGCTAGGTCCAGTGGATGCATAAAAACATCAAATCCATTCAAGCGTTGAAAGTAAAACCGAACACGACAAAAACATCAGTCGCACCTAAACAACCAATTTGTAAGCAACGAACCAAAGGGGGTAACAACAACGAAAATGGTCACACATTCAAGTGAACAGAATCTACGAGTACACTTGACATCGTAGCGCCGAATAAGGTTAATTTATTTATTGAGCCTGCAGTATGTGTAACAAACTGAATGGATTCGGCTCTAGAGAGATAACCACTCTGGTTGCCAACAAAAGCATGCAATACGCCCAGTGTCTGATATTGGGGAGGAGGCTGAAAAACACGCCAAACACCGCTCGTAACGTACGTTTGTCAATCTGAATGCTCGCAATATTTAAGGTCTAGTAATTTCAAATTAACTGAGAGAGCTGGTGGCAAGGGAAAATAGCAAAGAGAAAATAATCATGCACAAATTGCAATTTTATTAGGTCGAGTTGTGTAAGCATAAGACGCTTTAGCGTTTGTATGAAATATTGGATACCTTCAACATGCACATTTCTAAATATCGCAGCGGCAATGTCAGTGCGATTGCGACACGTTCCACTTGCAAAAAGCAAACTGCTCCCAATCCACGATATTGATGTCAGGTTACATTTTATTGGGTTGCAGCAGGAACATCTTAGGAAACATTGGTTAGTGACTACATTTCTAAGCTACGAGTGTTTTTTCGCTGTTGGTGGGCGTTGATGTTTACGATCACACCAACGTGTAATTACCAGCCCAGTGAGTTAATAGATTTCCTTTTTGAGGTGCGACTAGAATGCAAAACTAGAAATATTAAACGAGTTCAATACCCCATAACAGATTGCTGGAGGTGGCTTAAATTAATTTTTCTCTAACGCATGAGAGCACTGAACTTAATGTCGAGACGAACTTATTCTTCGCCAAACATGCCACTTGAAACTTGTTATACCAGCCTCAAACTCTGCTTGTGGATACGTAAACCCGATTGATTCGGGTCTGTCCACAAGTTGAAGTTGGACAAGAGAAATTGTCATGTTTGTGAAAATACGTTGTGATGTGTGTATTAATTGCACCTCACGAATGGTACAACATTTACCGCTATATTACACAACATTTACTGCTGATTTGGTAAACTGAGCAGATACAAGTGTCGTTTGATTCACATACAATTCACGTCAAAATGTTGTATTTTTTAGCTGGTCTAAATTGCAGTCATGTGTCTATTATGCAGATGTGAGAGGGAATCACCTTTGCAAGTTTGTCTCAAAACATTTTATTCTCACAAAATCTCCCACTAAAGTACATTCGAGATCCACAAGATGATTTGTATGTTTTTTCGGGCTGAGATTCTGTGGGCTGAGATATAAACAAAAATTTGTCTGAGTAATAAAAGAACAAGAGTGACGGTCTTATTTGAAATTTGGCAATCATTTTTGGCCAGAGATAGATCTACCGAGATCGAAAGTTATTTGCCATTTAAGAAATACTTATGTCAACATACATACTAATTCTTCTGTGCTTCAAAAAAAATAACAATGACAAATAACTGAATGGCACTGCAGCCCATAAGGAAACAGGGTCTAGCCTCTTCAAAATCTACTAGTGTTGTGCTTTTTACTGTTCTCTCACGAGTGTTTTGCTGACTCCGAACGGCGAGATTTGGAAGCTTTTCACAGACAATTTGTATTCTTTGAGTGTTGCCAGCAACTAGAAACAGGTGGTATAGTGAAAAATGTGAGGTATTCAGTCCTAGAATCGAACCTGGGACTTTCAGCATGTGAATCGACAGACTTACCTACTGCGCCACGGCGGCGACTTCTAAGAATCACAAAAATTGTGAATCAGTAAATGTATGTTTATATTTCCTTAGTGCAAACAGAAAACAAAACAGTAATTTTTAATTATGCAGCAAGAAATATATTTACAGTTTAGTTTAATTCAGACCAATGAAAAAACTAGGCTATGACATTTTTAATAACTTATGAGTTACCATCGCATTTCACACATTTATAAAAATAAATACCAAAGTCCAGAGACCACTGATAAGCGGAACCAGATGTAAACTGCGATTCGTAAACGATAAGAAACTGACAGAGTCAAGAAATGATCAAAAACTCAAAATACTCAAAAACCTGAAATTCCAGAACCTGCAAGACTATATTATTTGGGTCAGAATACCTGAAACAGTTCTAAAAGAAAGTTAACATCGAGTACATGTTCTGCTTCGTGCTTTTTTTTCAGATGTTAACTTATATTGCAAGGGAGAGTGGAGGCGAAAGGGGACACGAATGATAAGATTTCGTCTCTTAACATCTCTGTTACGTTACTTTGAAAAAATATGTTGAGCAAGAAAAGATCTGTCGATGTTAAGGTGCAATACAATATGATTGTGTCAACTTCAGGACAACAGACGCAACCTTTAATTATCCGCCCAATTTAAAATGTTCGTGGACAGATTATGCAGGCGAGGTCAAATCCATTTATTTGTAGTATATCAGAAATTTTATAAAAAAATAACTTCATGAGTTAAAAAGGTATGGAGAATTTAACAGACAAGAAGGATGGAATCAGCGAAATTATGAAAGTTACTTTATTGAATTAATACATTTAAATAATAAATATATTAAATAAATTATTAATTGACAAATAATTTGTTTATCAATAAATTACATTGAACTTACCTCCTTTTGTAGAGAATGTTCTCTATCTAGTTTCCACTTCATTCCACCTTATGAAATTATACCACAATGACAGGCATCAATTTAGGAACTGAAAAAAAAGAACGAAAAAAAAAACATTTTTGATCCAGCACTTAATTAAGTAACTTTTAGTAAATAACAAATAACCTTTTTTCAAAAGAAGCCAAATGCTTGGCAGCAGGATTTTGGAAATGCACCCAAGATCATCGAAATTGTAAGAGTTATCTGTATAGTAACTGACCCACAGGGAATTGTGGTTGTGCTTAAATAGCATTTCTAGCAGCTCCTAAGAAGAAGTTATAGGGAACTAAGAAATCACAAATTTAGTCAAAGACTAGACAGAGCAGGACCAACATTGAAGAAGTCGAAACAGCTATTAAAAATTTTATGAATACCGAACCGCAAATTCGGATGGTTTGCCATCAGAACTTTTCAAGGTTGGAAACAGTGTTCTGGTAGAAAGCGCCTGTAAGTTTTGGGAGAACGATAGCAACCGGTTACTGCAGGAGGCACATGGCCATTATATACCACCTGCCCAAGATGCGATCTTACCTTATGTACAAACTATGAAGGTATACTCCTTCTTAACGTTACCTAAAATAAGACAAAATATAAAAGATGGATGATTTTCAAGTCGATGGCATGAACTGTGTATCTTTACCAAAATCAAAGCCGCTTCTTAAGTCCTGCCGTTCTAAGTCGGCAAAAAACTGCAGGTACACTCTACTTATGAGAGAACATAGCACGTACATCACTAGTGGTCGACAAAGAAGGAAGGCCTTGATCTTCACTATAAACAGGGTGAGCCTTATAAAAGATTATTTTTAAAAAAGCAATAGCATAAATAAAATTGAACATTTTCCTGTATTATGGCTTTGTTTCGTAATAAATTTTCATTTGTTATGAAATGCAACGTCACATCATTCGTGGTCACCGTGGCGTAGTAGGTAAGTTCGTCAACCCACACGCCGAAGGTCAAGGTTCGATTCCCCAACTGAACACCATTTTTTCACGGCACCACCTCTTTCGAGTTGCTGACAATACTCAAAGAGCACCAACTGTGAAAAGCTTCTGAAATCTCGCCGTTTGGAGTCGACAAAAAACGGTAGGTCCTTCCTAACCGTGAGAGAGCAGAAGCACGCATAACACGATTAGTTGTTGTAAAGTTAGGCCCTGATCCTATGTGGACTGTAGTGTCACTTAATTATTATTCTTATTATAACGTCACAGTACCGCATTCGGTCAGCACTTGTTTCCAAGACCTTGTTGATGGCTTTAGGCTCCCGGTTCCTTTGGATAATATTGGCCTTAAGGGCTTAAATCGTCCCCGGATTGTTGGCATAACATCAGTCATTCGTGTTTTCGCTAACATTTCTCTGTAACTTCCCGTTTTGATGGAAAAGTTGTTCCCAGTCTCATTTTAAAAGAAAATTGCTCAATAATGCTACCGTACATACAATTGCTGAGAGAATTTAACCTTGTGAGCGATTAATCTTAAGTTTTTGTGCAGAATTCCGTAAATTAAGTCTCACACTATTGGCACCGAGTCTTTATTGTCATCTATACGCGCTGAACGATGACCAAAACCATGGGTGTTGTCCACTAGCATAATAGTCTCACGAACTTTTTGCACAAACTCCGATAAAGCAGTCACAATTGGTGCTTCATTTCTACCAAAGCTTATTTTAAGGAAACCCACTGTTTGTTCACGATTTTGAAAACAGCTATCAGTGTCAGAAAACCTATGATTTAGAAAAGAAAACGTCCACCCCGTATTTAACACGAAATCAAACATTGTGCACAGTGGTCAATTTGAAAGTCGGTTACTGGACTTAAAAAAGCGCGATGTTGCTTCTTTAACAAATAGGAATGTTTGCTTGTTTATTTTCCCTGTTTAGGAGTGTGAGGCTCTTCTTTTAATAAGCAAATCATTTACCTATTTACGCAACTGGAGAGTTTTCTCTACAATCATGTCATCATGGGGCATGTAGTAATTGGAATGGAATTTAACATTATACACACAGTTGTGTACAAAAGTAAAAATAAAAATATATTTATTAAATAGCTCTTTTTTTTCTTGTTACATTAATGTTTTAGAAGAATTTCTTAAATTTCTTGTAATTAAAATTTAACCATTCTTTTGGGAAATAAGGTATTGGGTGATGAATAAAGCTCGTCACGATGCATTGCAATTCACGACGTCTTTCAATCCTTTAATAAGTAAAAATAGCGGAAACGTCTAAATTTAAATTAATTATAATTGAGTGGCCACGCAACCCACAAGGGACCAGGCTTCTGCAAGAACTACTCGTGTTGTGCGACAATTAGTGCTCTTCTAGTGCTGTCGGCAGCTCGAAAAAGGTGGCACCGTGAAAAGATGCCAGGTGTCCCGTCCGGGAATCTAATCTGGACCTTCTGCGTGTGCGTCGATGCTCTTACCCACTACGTAAATGTAAACCAAATAAATCCTACTGCACCGTTTTTGACTATCCAACAGAAAGTTACATTTTGAAAAATTTCATAGCAAAAGTCGAAAAAACAGATCTGTATATCAAACCAACAACGCCACTAAATACTTTTCAAATTATTGTATGTTTACAAATTAAATAAAATATTAATGCATCGATAAGCAAAAAAACAGTATGAAAAATTGCAACACGTTGTGCTAGAAAAAATTTAGAAATTTGTGTTACGATATCCAATACCTGAACATTCAGTTACATGTAACAATCAAGAACAAAAACGGGCACACAGCAATTTGTTTTTGTTACAACCATGTATCAGACAGAATGTGTAATGACGTATATACACATGGGCTGATAGGAATGGATCATTACACAGCTTATTATAGGCATTAAAAGGAAAAGTCACACATGAAAATACATATGCATAATGAAATTAAAAGGTAAGCATTTTGAAGCTACTGGCAACTCAAAGCAGGTCGCAAGTAAAGAAAAATACCAGTACCACCACCTTAGGGTAATAAACATTTTTTTTTCATATGAAATGTTAGCTATGTGAAAGTTTTCATAACCTATTTACCAGTAAACACACCACAAAAAAATCAGGACGTTGAAGCTTGTAGGTCTGCAATGTTTACACAGAGAAATGAACAAATTATGAAGTCAAGCGACTATCAAGCTAGACGCAAATGAAAAGACTTTATTATTGTACAATACCGCTTCGAACGTACTTATGGTGCATCATTGTCGTAGACTATCAAACCACTTAGTGAATTTTGCATTCGACTTGAGCGATGGGAGTAGGATTTATTGGTTGGAGTTGGAGGTTAACGACAACTGACAATGACGTGTTCGCTGAATAGACTGACTGGAATAGATGGGTATGGCGACAATCCAGAGTCAAGTGTGGTGCACAACGAATTCACCTGAAACCCAAAACCGTCAAATACCTTCCATAAAAGTCACTTTTCGCTTTAGACCTCGTGATATCAACAGGATACACCACATTGGACAATTTGCTCCTACGATTAAAGAATGGTCCTTTCGCGTGGATGGGATGGGAATTTTTTTAGACACATACTACAGCGGCCCTAAGATTTAAAAAAAACATGCCCTTCGTCTAATTCAACATAATTCATGCGTTCAAGTAACGTATAATTTGTAATTTCGAATGCATGCCACTCAAAAAAAAACATTTTCACGATCTTGTAGTTTATTTCCACTTGGGTGCGTCATTTGTTGCGTGTGCTCCATATTATCTAGTCTTCCTAGACGCTTGACGATGTCGTGCCGCCGTTCAATTCAGCTTCCTCATCCGCTTCGAATAACGTCCACGTCTCTGCGCAATAGAGCAGGACAGGAATTGTGTAGAAGTTATGATAAGCCTGCTTGGTCTTTCGAGAGGGGGCTCAATTACCCTAATTGTTATTTGGTCCAAAAAAAACATAGACTCTACTCTTGATTCCGATGCTGATGTCGTCACAATTATCACTCCGAGTTAGGTGACTCCCTCAAAGTTTCTGCTGTTTCTTTTGACGCTCGTCTTTGAGACGATATTGAGCGTCCTTTCTTGATAACACCATACAGTTTTTTTTTCGCTTAAAGCTTCTTAAATACCGAGTGATTCTTTGCGGAGCTGTATCGTTGAATTGGATGAGATGACAGGGAGCCATCATCAGTAGCGTCGAGTACATAATGTGTTATATAAACATTAATTTTGAATTTAATAAGAGCACATTTCGAGAGTATTCTTAAAACTATTTTTTTGTAAAGTGGATTCACTGTAATCGTTCTGTGACTAGCTCATGAGAGTTTTGCATTTTTTTTTTCAAAATGATGTGCCATTGATTTGACATTGTAAATATACGTATCATTCCCTATTCGCCAGAATAAAACCCGAGTTCTGGCAGTTTAGCGACATAGATAAATCGGACGTACTAAATTAATTTGGCAACTATGGCAATTTGGCATTAATATAATACTATTAGTATTAGTCACTTAAAATTATCCCTTAGTCACTTAAAATTATCCGTAATTTCAAAAATGACTTTCGGAATCAGAAAAAAGATAATAGCAAGCCCAAATTTCTTTAAATTGTTGGTTGTAGATTTATACCATGTGGGGAATCTAGTTTTTTTCCTAATAGAAGACGTAAAACACTACGTTTTCGACGTATTACCTCTCAATATTGCTTTTCAACTGATTTTTGATATGTAACATTGGATCATTCATCGATTTTGACCCTTACAGATTATGAAATATAAGGAATATTAATCATTCGGCAGTGAACTACTAAACATACACCCTACATTTATCTGTCTAACAAAATGTTTGAAGGTAGTTTAAAGGAATTCGGAGAAATGTATATCATTATTAACAATAATTGGATTTACATGATTTACCCTTTAATAATAATAATTGAGTGGCACTACAGCCCACAAGGGACCAGGGCCTAGGTTCTACAACAACTGTACTCGTGTTGTGCATGCTACTGTTCTTCACAAGTAGAAGGGACCTACAGTTTTTTGCCAACTCCGCACGGTGAGATTTAAGAAGCTTTTCATAGACAACTGATACTCTTTGAGTGTTGTCAGCAACTCGAAAGAGGTGGTGCCGTGAAAAAAATGCTAGGTGGCGTCCGGGATTGATTGATTTACCCTTTATTCTGCATATATTCTTATATTTATATATTGTCCTTAAAGAACTCTGTCATAAGTTTCTTATTTATAAATAGTATATGCCAAAATTTGTTTACATTCTTGTCTCTTTTACATGGAAAACGAAATAATGCGAATAATTTTCTAGAAATACAAACTCACCCTTAATATACCATAAACATACAAATTCTTATCACACAAACTTTAAGTAGTTCTACATTCATTAAACTTGACAATCGTCTCCTAATATTTTTTTAATGAACAATTCAGTATCAATCCTGGGACGTGTCACACATGTGTTAAGATAATATTTCAGTCGGTTTAGTTTATCTTAACACAACAAATCCTTAAGTAAATAGAGATGAACAAAAAGAGTGTGATTTAATTTAGTAGACTTTGAACCTACTAGTGTCTTCCCCTTACATGAAAATCGAATTTCTGATTATGTACATAGAATATTTCACAGTTTTGAGTGAAACCCAAATGCAAATACACTTCCTGCCCTTGAAACAATATATTTATGGCTTCTTTTACACACGCATCAGCAAAACAACTGAATATCATGTCCCAAACGGGTTTTCCCAGGAAATGCTTGCAATGCACCCTCTTTTGAAATCAAAGAACCGACAAAAACGTCGAAGGTATGAATCCTCAAACGAGAACAAACACACACATGCACAAATGTAAGGATTGCCTTACCTGGTTACCTGTGAAAATCATATGATTCACTCAAGATGAGCATTCCACTTGCTCAAACAAACAAGAAAAAAAAACACGTTTCCCCTAATCACACTGAGACTACCTTTCTTCCTGCCAAAAACCTAACGTTGGAAAAACCAAAGTGCCGGAACATGAAAATACGTGATCTTATCATCGGCGTAGGGATTTTTAGAAAATTATCAGACCATACTATTGGGAAAATATCCATTGTGAGGACGATTAACTTTAAGAGTTTCTCTTGCTGAAAAAAAACACTCTGGATAACAATCAGAGTCTCTAGAAATAATGTCAGTCATTACATCAGGTAATTAATGTAATTGCTCCTGATTTGATATCAATTTGCTGATATGAATGTAAAAAATCAAATTATTTATTATGCATAGTTCGGACATAAGACTAGCTGAAAAGTGTGGTTGTGTAACTTGTAGGAAGACAATGAAAACGAAGTGTGAGAAAAATTTAACAGAATCCTCATCCAAAACCACAGAGTAAACAATTGTAGCCATTGCGAAAAAGATCTTTACATTAAGCAATCATTTCATTTATGTTCTTATATAATTCGTTCCCAGACAACCTTGAAACATCAGTGAATGACTATCACTTAAAGTAGACAATTATAAGCATCTAGAGGTACGCAAATAATCATAACTATTGTTTACGAAAACATACTCACGTTGAATCCACGTTTTCACTACAGGCAACAAAAACAATATTCTCAGAGGTTCTAGTCTATGTGATGAAATTCTTGTTTGTGGCGCGGTAATGAATGGATAAGATTTTTTGCATCCAATTTCAAATTATAAAAACTTCATTGGAGTTAAGTAAATATACCAAGCCGTATGTATCTACATCATGATTGCATCATCAGTTAGGGTGAGGAGCAGGAAAACAAAACATTATGCATATTCGCTGACGACGTTCACTTGAACCTGACATATTGACATATGAAAGGGGTAAAATCAACGCGTTCTTAAGAGCCGTCGATGTGAATTATTCCTAAACAGAAAATTTGAAATCCATTCTCAAGGTTTCCTTCCTACAGATAAAAATAGAGATCGTTTTAACCTTTGATCTTACTTAGCACTTGTGCTGGGATACCTATGATTTACGTGTGACATCTTTTTCAATCCATGTCTCAATTAATTAAATCCAAATTTAATCAGATTCGCCATTTCATACAAATTTATAAACAATTGATGTATTGTGGACTTGCTGTTGTCCAGATGTAGACAAGCGATGGTACCTTGTAAATTGTGAGTTATGTAAACTCAAACATGCAGTTTTGTGACAACAAATATCATGATCTGCTAGCAAATCATATCACATATCGACAAGGAGTATTCATCCATCTAAATAAATTCAGAATAGACTCCACGCGATAATACAGATATGGGATTTGTCACGATGGTATTATCTATTTATATTATCACGAGATTCATTTATAACGCAAGTTTTAGTTGGCCTTACTTACCGAAGTTCCAAATAAGATCATGCTTGAGGGACATTCACCCCACCTTGGTTTGAAGCCTTTCTAATACCTCTGCCGCTCTCTGGATCGCAGCACCCGATTGAGAATGTAACTCCACACTAAACCGGGAATGTCCCTTAACCGCCTGGCCTAGTTTTGGATGAACAATGAACTAGACCAGTCAGCACAGTAAACTAATCTCAACGCTGCCCGCGACATTGGGTTTTAAACCACAGCCACCACGATTCTGCCACAAGGGGCCTTCCGCACGGTCAGGCTAAAACCGAAGTTCCAGGGGCTCCTGACCCCCTTTGGCACCAGAATATAGCCTCTGGTCAAGCTGTCACTATGAGGTAGGTTCCCTCAACAGCTAGGTCTGATAGCCGCCATTCTGCCACAAAATGGACTTCCCATCAGTGATTCCTTATACATTAATAATAGTGATACGAATATGATTTTAAATCAAGTGATTCATAAACCCAGTCACATCATCTGAAACGCGACTATACAGCCAGCCCACAGAATCACTAAGAATATTTCAACTGACTTCGATGAAAAAAAGGTGCTGTGTGGATGGTATTCCTTGCCTAATCCTTCGACCAAATATGACAAAGAGGCTTTCTGTATAAATTAGAAAATCTGTATTTTATCATTTATTCAAAAGTTATCGATCAGATCGACTTTCTTTGTAAAATATATTCTTCTGATATCTGCCATATAAAAACCGAAGTCCATTGGGGAACGATCTAAGGCCAACATAACAATTACTATATATTGTTGACATTCTTTTACCAAATGAAGAATCAGCAATGAAAGCTTCTTTTGCCGAGTAAGTTCTCACATAAGTTTAACTGAAGCTCATTTGCAGATAGAATACATACGTGTAAGACTAGACAAAGTACTAGACGTCTTTAAAACTTGGTCATTAATAGTAATAAGAGCAAAACTGCACAATTAATATTTACTGCAAGACTATTTTGCACACGCCCACAAACAATAATAATAGACACAATCAATCCTAATGACAACGTAGCTAAATATTTAGAAATAAGTCTATCATTAGACCTATCTGGACTTACATATGGCCTTCAACTATAGTGAACTTTTAAAACACCAAACGCACGGACGTACAGTTAAATTTAGAGACGCGTTCTTTAGCCGCACCACACAAATATGGAATGCACTTTCAACTCCATCAGTTTCCCCTCATTACAACCCACATGCATTAAAGGCCCATGTGCACTGGTACCTCCTCTCTCTCTCAACCTCTGTGACTTAATCCCGGTCACTTCAGGGTACTATATAATCCTTTATTTGGGCTCCAATTATAAAAAAAAAAAAAAACAAAAAGACGTACAATAGAAAGATAAAGAATACACCGTGGTCTAAATGCACTCAACATTAACGAGGAAATAATAAAGGCTAGAGCTATTAATTCGAGTATACACAACAATAATTATGTTAAGACTATGCCAAACAGCTAGACCAACGAAACTGATGCTTATAAGGTAAAATATAAAACAAAAGATTATCAAGTAAGAGAGGTACCCGGCGATACAAATTTCTAACTAATTTACATTTAGTTAGAAATTTTAATATAATTAATAGTATGTATGTAAAAATGACTATTTGGTTATGGTAATGAAGTTAGAAACTATTCAAACCACATTTAAAACTTGTGTGTAACTAGTGTCTGCAATGAGAATGCAATGAGAAATTTGGGGAAAAATATTCTGAACTCATCTTCTACCCCTTAAAACCCAAGGAAATATTTTTCGAAAAATGCTGAAAAGTTTTCTTCCATTGTTAAATAGTTTCGGACATCATAAAAACGAAAAATGTAATTTCAACTTTTTACAGAACGACGCGTATGTCAAACACTAATGAATTGCTTTGACGTGATATTTGGCGCTGAATACCGCAAGTAGTCGAAAAAAAAAATATTATTACTTACAGTAACTGTGTAAATAAAATGTTATCTTCCTTATCCATAAAATTAAATAACTTTAAACTTGATTTGGCATAATAAACGAAGGAAACAGCTTTAGTTTTCTCTAATTGTTTTTGAACGACGGCAAGCGATTTTTTCTGCGATTTGTAGAAGTTTCATTATTAAGTCTAAGTAAAAACGATTCCTTTGTTCTACCCTAGAGGAGGTTAAGATAATAGCAACAAAGAGTTGTTGTCTATAAGCTGCGTAAATAACAGAAGCAATTCCCAGTCTATTTCGCGACGTTTCGGCTTATTTTCAAGGTACTGCTATCACAATACTTTTTAATTTTTTGTGATAACGAGTTTCTTAAACAATTTTATTTTATTTGTTAAAACAGCTGTTTCCCAGGCAGGAAAAAATGCGAGAACAACAATAAAATTGGTTTAGACTGAGAGTATTTAACAATAGGATTCGAAAAGATATTTATATATTGAAATAGAGATATTATATAAAAAAATACACGAAAGTCTTTTTGGATATCGAAAAAATTAACAGGCACCAAACAGGGTTTCGTGTATCAGGCAACTGCAAACTACAGTAATCTTATTAAGGAAAAAAGTTGTAAAGTCCTTATTCTATAGAACTTCACTTCTTATCTCCGCGATTTTTAAATCCAAAAAAAAACGAACAACCAACAGTAGTAATTATTTCACAAGAACAAATCAAAGTAATTATTATTATTACTTCTCTTTTGATGAGTGTAATGGCGGTATCAATTTACTTGAAAATCTCGCAACTATTTCAACTGAGCGAAAAAGTAACCTATGTTTCACGTTTCCAATGCGGGAAAGCACGAATTGCATCTTTCCTCTTACACATATCCCCTAGGAAATGGAACTGTAGAATATTCGAGCTGATGACTTAATTTCCTTTGACTTCACATGTCCTAGGTCTAGATCTACTTTACTAAACACGACATTTTTTTAAATACATTTTCAAAGAGTTTAAGCATGATAGTGGCATTTAGGTGAGAAGAGTCTGATTATAATGTTAAACAAACACTTAAGAAATCTGGTTAATTGGTTAAAAACCCTTTGAACCATAAATGCTGATCTCCTAATTAAACGTATCATTATCACAGAAGATACTGTCGTACA
Source organism: Eristalinus sepulchralis (assembly GCA_944738645.1). Lineage (NCBI taxonomy): Eukaryota > Metazoa > Arthropoda > Insecta > Diptera > Syrphidae > Eristalinus > Eristalinus sepulchralis. The sequence continues at coordinate 27,617,752 of OX122885.1, read as the reverse complement.
ATAATAATTAAAATTTACAAAGCAAGCCGCATCGCTACGGTAACGTCTTCAAGGTAAATATCAAAACAAATGTTTACAGTCATATCTATGTATGTATACAGATTTTAGCGTGTTAAACACACGACAGTAGTTACGCCTACAATGTAAACGTAAATTCAATTGCAGGATGGTTTCGTTTAGGAATAAATAAATAAAGTCGCTTTTACATATATTATGTGTGCTATTGGTGTTTCAAGAGTTTTCCACCGGCTCCAAAAAAATCTTCAGACAATGCTCTATTAGGATTATCAGCAACTCGAAAGATTCAAGAAGTGAACCGAGACCCCCGACGCACAGTGGTGGAAAATGACTTAAAAATTGACATCAAACCAATCACTGTAGCTAGGAACTTCTATACACGATCTTGTATTGGCACGTATTGACGTTTGCTCCTTATTCAGTATTTGAAGCCGTATCGTAGCCATCGCTTCTCACTAGAGCCTAGGAACAGTTTAGAGAGTGAACTCCACACGACAAACGTGCGCCGAAGAAAAGCAAAGACAGTGCAATCGACGGTAAAGGTTATAACCACTGTTTTCGGGATATCACAAGGTCACATAGCCGAATTTTTGGTAAAAGCCGGTCCTATTTGAAGAAGAAAAAAGTGCTCTACCACCATGGCAACCCACAGGCTAACATCTCCTCCATCGCTACAGCCAAATTGGTTAAATTAGAATACAAGCTGCTGCCTCATCCCCAGATTTGCCCATGTGCCACTTTATTTTTCGAAAGTTGAAGAATGGATGTCCCGCATTAAGCTTTATAAGTAAATACCTTGTTGGACATGACAGATTGATAGTGAAGTTTTCTTGTAGCCGATCCGAATCAATTAGTTTTTAAGATTATCGTGAGTTGTTTATCTACATACAAATTTCACATATTCTCTCTTTCTTTGGTTATTTGTACGCCGATAATCCTTGCAAAGTAATTAAAACTTGTCCACAATGTATCAGAATTCAACGCCTTTAGCAACTTCTAGTGTTGTGCGTATTGTTCTCTCACGAGTAAAAGAGACCACAGTTATTGCTAAGTCCAAACGGCGAGATTGGAGATGCTTTTCATTAGCAAGAAAGATCTCTACGAAGAAGAGAGATCTAGGATATAGAGTTCTCTAAGATATAGACATTAGAATTGTAACTTTTGTGTGTCGCGGTAATATGTATATTTTACATAATTTTGCTTTTCCGGGTTTGTGGATAGCAACCCTTTTAAAGTAGTTCTTCGTGTTTTGTTTCAATTACTTATTATCAAAATCCTGGTGCAAATTTATGGAATCGTAAACAGCATGCCACGATAAAAAGTTAATAATCTGATAGTTGAGTGCGGTTTCAAGGCGAGAAAGTTCACCATTAACCACATCATCACACTACGACAGATCCTGGCAAGAAATCACCTATTCGTCAATTTCATATGACAGCGTGCGTAGAGCTTTACAATGTCATGTCTAGTTTTGACATTCCTACCAAGCTCGCCAGGTTATGCAGGACGACGATGGAGAATTATCGCTGTGAGGTCTGGGCTAACAGCGACATACATAGTCGTAGCCGGGAGTCTACGGATTAAACATGACTAGGTCCCGTAGGTCATGTAGAGCGCATAATCTGAAGTCTCTTCAACTCCGTGCCATTGGGACAACGCAACAGATAACGCCCTCAACGGCGCCCACAAGTTAAGAAGAACTTTATCCAACTTGGTGTTCGCAGCTGGAGGCAGATGGCGAAAAATCGCGCTAATTGAAATACAGCTTGTTGTTAAAGGCCTAAGTCCATAGATTGTGGCGCCATATAAACAAGAACAAGTGTTGAATATTAATGATGTAAAATGATTTCCAGGATATGAAACTTTGAACGTGTCCGTTTCATTGTGATGAGAAAATCGCGAGTTCACAAACTTCTCGCATAATCCATAAGCCCCTCCAAAGCCTTTCAATGCCCGATCATTGCAATTGGACTTTATTAATTTATCAACAAAGAGTACACGATAAACAGAAGTATTTCTACAGTCCGACTATGGGGCCAGTATAAGGCAACTGTACCCTATGTTTTTTTTTCAATGCGATAGATTGACTGATTGTCAACGAACGAATAAAAACTGCGTAAAAATAACTAATTAAATTAAAGTCGATTCCGATAAACAAGTTATACATAGTATTGAAGTTGGGCATCAAATTCTTGCTGATAAAATTCATCGATTTTCCCCTTCCTAACTTAGCTAATTGAATTGTTTAGTATAACAAAATTATGGATTCAATTAACACTTGATCCCATGCGTTATTTCAAAAATATCTCAGATGTCAACATAAACACAAACATAATTCGCTTACTTGCCCTATATTTCTGATAAAAAACTTAATTTCTTATTACTTTCTAAGGAGTTCATAAAATATCACCAAAGTGATTGTCGTCGAATGCCGCCGCGTATACATATGTAGCTTCACATGTGTTAACTTTTTTTTTAGTTGGTAACGATTTCCGTAGCACGATCCAATCAGTTTTAGAACACGATGTTTTGCACTCTGGTACACACACTTCACCATTTTTTAGTAATTAAGTGCCAAAATTACCTTTCCTCATTGTATGAATGCGACAACAACTACACACGAACGTACGGTTTTCTGAAATTTACATACATAAGGCACACTGTTGATCGGTGTGTGCGATTTGCAACTTCTTGCCTACCGAAATACATAACTACCGCAAATAAGCGTGTGAAATGATGCTGTTCTCACATTAATTACAAAACTCATAACAATAGTCTCTATGGTAGTGTTCAAAAATTTTATTAAGTGCATCAAATTCAGCTGTGAAAATACACAACGTACATACCCATGCACATAGCATTTCAAAATTCTTCATCTCAGCAACTTTCAGATGAGATTTTTACACTTTTTTGTTGCATTGCATTATGAAAGTGGGACGATGCCTTACCGATTGATTCAGCTCAACTGGATTTCGGGATCCCTCAGTGCAAAACCGTTTGAACCTCTGCAACGTCGCTTATGTTCTTCTGTGTCTGTATGTATTTATTTGGCAATGCACATACAATCACTTTAATTCCTAACACACTTCTCTAGTAAGATTCGGGAAGAAAACACATCCTCATGGAGACAATAAGGTAGCTCGGGCAAGAGGGTAACGGAGAGAAAAAAAAACTTGTCACTTAATGCACACATACGCACGGATATCACTTAGGTTATGACCGCTCTTCCTGTTGGGGAAGGAAAAAACATTTTAGAAGGCACTCCCCCACACCTAAACTGAAATGCACTTGAATTTGTGAATTCACTGCCGTGAAATGATCGCGTCTTTTTTTCACTCCGAACACCCGACACTAGGTAGAAACGAACACGTCAGTTGAACGAACAGAATTGCACTGAACCAGAACCGGTAGACGACAAACGTTACAAACAATGACGGTCACAAAACTGGTTGCAATGGAACGAACGAAGCAAAGCAAGCAAAAATTAGCTGACAGTGTACGAAAACTTGTGCACGCAGTGTAGGAACGATACGCATCAAACATCAAACATCCGACTTAACACCGCAAACCGCAGGAATAAAGTAAAAAATTGAGACAAGATTGGAAAATGAAGGAATTGCCGTGTTTTGTTGTTATAAGACGGCAGAGCTGTTGATGGTCTCATATTTCTTTGCTGGAAATCATTCCCCGGCTACTACCACAACTGCACACAGGTGTGCTGTTGTGTGTTGTGTTATGATCGTTCCACACGTTTCTCTTTGCGTTATTAAGAGAAGTGCGTCTTTCTCTTTGTTTCAACAGTCTGTACAAAAAGTTTTATTACCTTTATGTGTATTTAAAGTCTTACAAAATTCTTTAAATAAAATATCGTACATTCTTTTTGTTATTGTAAATACCTTAAGTTACTCACTTTGGTTAAAAGGTCTAATCTTCCATAAGGGGTTTTCAAAACCTTTCTAAAAAAAATGCGAAGCGCTTTGCAATAGTTCATCATTCTAAGCCAACTTCAGCGATTGTGAAAAACCTTCTTCCATTTATTTATTTACCGAATATGAATGACGTGGAACACTGTAAGACACAAATTTTGAAATTTTGCTTACTAACTTCCTTTACAGGCTCCCGATAAGTTAAGGGTCTTTATCTGACACTCAGCATCTTTTCTGCCCGTACACACTGCTTCTAGCTGCCCAGACCAAGCCCTTTGGCATCCGCGACAGCTTGGTCCTCGAAACTGAGTTTCGGCCTTTCCTTTTTCTTTTCAAAGCGGTGGTTACATTAGGTTTATATAATTACGCATAAAGGTTAATTGAAGTGTGGGTTTTCTGTGAATTTACTTTCGAACAGTATAATTGATATTGAAACCATTTAGTTCCTTATGGGTGTGAGTGCATGTTTTCTCTGGTTTTAGGTTAAAGTATCCTCTTCTTCCCACTGAGTTACTCATGTTCTTTCTACTTGGCTGAGCATGGTTGTGATTTTCCAAAGTTGCGTTTATGACCATGTTTCTCTTTTGTTTAGGCATATTTTACAACTTTTATAATATTTCCATTAGCTTTGGAAATGTGATCGCCGTGGCGCAGTGGGTAAGTGCGTCGACCCACACGCAGAAGGTCAATGTTCTATTCCCGGACAGGACACCTAGCATTTTTCAAGGCACCCCCTCTTTCGAGTTGCTGACAACATTTAAAGAGTAATCATTGTCTATGAAGTGCTTCTCAAATCTGACCGTTCGGAGTCGGCAAAAAACTGTAGGTCCCTTCTACTCATGAGAGAACAGTATCACGCACAACACGAGTAGTTGTTGTAGAAGTTAGGCCCTAGTCCCTTCGGGCTTTAGTTCCACTCAATTATTATAAGTATTGAAAAATTAAACAATGTTAGGGATGATAATTAAGTATGTAGGTTTCATCCCAATTTGTATCCAGCGCAGTGAGGATTTACACTCAACAAAAATAAGTGACGGCGTTCCACAAAACTTCCAGTCAATTGGGGAAAGCAGAGTATAATAAAAATGAAATAAATAATCTAAAATATTTATTACTTACATTAATGTAGAAGAAGAACGAAAAAAACGCGACTATTGTTGCTCCACTACTGGCGTGCTTTCTGTTGGTACTATGTTCAGGAACCCAACAATTCACACCATCATACTGCAGTCTTACCAACTTTAAATATGGTGATCCCAATGTTGTGAAGAAGCTCTCAATATTGTAGCCAAAAAATGGAAGCCAATTCAACTTTTTTCATTTAAAGAAACTATTTCCATTTCGTAGAACTTCTGATTTTAAGTTGATTGATACCAACATTTCCTTTACTAAAAATTTAAGAGTATATTTGTTTCGACTTCGTCTAAGTCAGGAAATTGTAAAAGTATACCGATTGGTCCAGAAAATACAAAGACTACTTATTCAAACTATCATGCCAAGCGTGCATGCGGCCTGACAACCTAATGAGATCTTCGTTGAATCTTTTCCTTTAGGCGCCACATCACCATCACGCCTTCAGACCGAATCTCACGCACAAATTTTCTTGCAAAAACTACTGCCAACTTTCAACAACGTCCGTGTGTTTCTGTACTCTTTTGACCAATTGTCTCTTGAGCCCAAAGAAACAACGTTTGACAGAGAAATTTAACTCGATGCCACAGTTTTGACCGATAGTATCGACCCTACTCGTATTTTTCAGTGAGTGTTTAAAACAGATATCAGATTTTGTTTTTTTGTGGAGGGGAATTTGAGGTGATAATGATAGAAAATTTCGAACAATGCAAATTAAACCTCTGCTTTCAAAAAGTCGACGTGAGTAATGGCGGTACATTGACGTATCTCTACAATTTTCTTTCCTGCATTAACCATGAGAACACGGCGTAGAAGAATCATTGGTGTTGTGGATAAAAGCAATGCTAATGAATAGAACTATAATCCCTGAATTTATTTAGAATGGTTACTGTTGTTTTACAATAAATTGCTAGAGTCCGAGATGATGCCGGAAGTGTTTCTAAAGTCAATTATTTACTGTATTTTTAAAAAAGGCGATAGAAACGCACCGGAGAATTATAGGGGAATCTCCCTTCTTTCCGCATTTAGAAAGGTCTCCACCCAAATATTATACCATAGGTTGACTGTTTGGGTGGAGGCCAACGATCGTCTTAGTGTTTTTCAGGCAGGCTTCCGGTCAGGGTTGTCAACAGTTGATCAAATTTTTTCACTGACCACTATAGCTCGAAGGTTTAAAGAGCGGGGCAAAAAGCTATATGCTTTTTTCGTAGACTTCAAAGCCGCCTTCGATACGGTCAATAGAAACTCGCTGTTGTACAAACTTTCGACTCTGGGACTTTCAACAAAGTTCCTGAGAGTTTATAAAGAACTTATCACACAAAACTCTGCTGCTGTATGGAATGGCACTAGTTTGTCAAACTTCTTCGAGGTCAAAGCAGGTGTTCCCCAAGGATGTGTGCTTAGCCCGCTTTTGTTTGCTCTTTACGTCGATGATATAACTGCATTTCTACCACGAGGAGTTAAAGTTGGTGATGTAGAGGTTAAAGTTCTGTTATATGCTGACGATTTGGTTGTTTTGGCTGAAGGACCACAGGCACTTCAGCTGCAAATAAACAAATTGAAAAGCTACTGCGATCTTTGGGACTTAAAGATAAACACTTCTAAGTCAAAAATCATGGCTTTTGCCACTGGTCGAGGTAACAGGACTGCACGTGAAAACTGGACCTTGGAGGGTGAGCCGATCGAAGTTGTCAAGGAGTTCAACTACCTGGGTTTTGCTATAAAATCGAATCTTGATATGAGCGCACATGTTCACAAGAAAGCTGTAACAGCAATTAATCTAATGTGGAGAACTTTCTTTGGTAACCAACGAATCGGCAGTGCGTCAAAGTTCAAGGTTTTCAATGTCACTGTGAATTCTTGTCTCTGCTACGCAAACAAAGTGTTTGGATTTAAGTTCTTTGAAGAATGCGAAATTGTACAGCGGTTTTTCTTCAAGCGAATTTTTAAACTCCCGCCAACAACTCCTTCATACGCTATCTACGTGGAATCTGGTTTGTCGCAAATCTACCATAAAAATCTGAAAGCGAATGCAGACTATTTAATTAAAGTAATGCGTAGGTCGAATAATAATCTTTCAAAGAGGCTTCTTAAGATGGCGCTTCGATATAATTTATCACCTTTTAAAGAATGGCATGAGCTCGCAACCTCACTTGACATTGCACTTAGGCTTACTGAGGAAAATTCAGATGAATGGGAGGATAAATTATACGACTGCATTAGGAAACACGATGACAAGATGTATCTAGATTGCCTAAATCGAGCTCGTTCCTCTTCGTCGAGGCATATGTACAAACATCTGAACCATACACTGGGGTCCAGCAACTACTTTAGAACAGAACTCTCAAATAGACAAATAAGCACTATTTTTAGAGCTAGAACTGAGCTGCTGAGACTTAACTACGTACTGCATCGACAAGATGTCAATGCCACCTGCACTCTTTGCAATCGCAATGAAGTCGAAAATATATACCATTTTATAGCAATATGTCCTATATTACTAGAACTGCGTCTGCTTTATTTCTCAAAAGTTTCTCTTACCCTTGAAGAAACGAAGAATATACTCAATGGCACGGAGGGTTGGAACCTGCTTTATACTTTTTTTTTGTCTGTGCCCACTGTATTATTTCAAACAATGTCAATCTCCAACAGACGGCATTTTGCCATGTTAAATAATTTTTCTTTTTCTGTTATAAGTTGTTAAAGTGAAGATCAATAAAGAATGTTTATAATAATAATAATAATAATAATCCCTGAATCGGAGTGTGACCAGTATGTAATGTCGGGGGTAAACAGGGGCTGCCGCCAAGGTGGCAACCTGTTACCTCTCCTTTGGTGCATGCTGGTCGACTCTCTGCTTTCCGCCCTGAACAGATCTAACACCTACACCGAGGCTTACGCGGGTGATGTATGACGGTCCTTGACATGTTCGATGACCTGTGTACTAGGAATGGGCTTTCAGTCAATCCTCTTAAAACCGAAGTAAAACCCATCATGGGCACCTCCCGACTAAAAAAGATTGGTCTTCGGTTCAACTCGCACTGGAGCTTTGATGACCGCGCGCACTGCATCTCCTATAACACAAGTCTAATGGACATGCCCCCTGATGCAGGGTCATCAACGATCTAGCTGCGTCGCTTATACAAAGACTACTTTCCCTGTGTCCAAGACTGGCTCTGGCCAGAAACTGCACTGGGAAGGGAATGTAGTCGGATTTCCACGGACGGCTTCAAAACGACTCAGGGATCTGACCAATGCTTTCGTAGAAGACGACATCTTTACACTTCACACCTCTTTAGGTAATTTCGCATCGCTCTTACAGGCGGATCCTAATGGCCACCAACTATATTGTGAAGAACAGTTGGAAGGGGCGTCTGCAGCGACAGCCAAGATTTTCTAAAGGCCTTACTCAACCCTTTAACCACTTCCAGGATAGTAAAGGAATCCCTTAATTTGGTCTCACGTACAGACTGAATTCGCTAAGACTTGTCTGGGCTCCGGTACATCACGGGATCGGGGAAACGAGTTTGCTGATGAACTAGATAGGCAAGGTTCTAAGGAGGCATTCGTAGGGCCCGAACCCATCTTGGGACTACCTGCCTCCTTGGTTAGGGCTTCCATCGACGGCTGGGTCTCCTAACAGCACATGACTCTCCTCCTAACATGGCATGACTCTCCAGGATACAGGCAGACCAAGTGCATGCTCCCGAACGTCAGCCAGAAATCAACGGCTTTTTTGTTATCTCTAGACAGAAAAGAGTGCAGAAAACTTGTCGGCGTAGAAACGGGACACTTCACTTTCGCTAAGCACTTAAGTCGACACCCTTTGCGACGCCTGTGGAGAAGGTGAAGACGCCTCAGAGCACTTTCTCTCTCTTTATCACAGAAGCGCCTGCTGGTCTTTCTTCGGAAAACCAGAAAACTACAGTAAACGAAGGTTACTGCCCGGTAGCACAATGGACCAGCTTCTGAGTCTGAGCGTTCCATTGCAGTGTTTCCCAATCTCCAACGAAAAACAAAACATGAGAACTTCTGTCTTTATTCAAATAAAAGCAGGAGAAAGGGGCACCATGGGTTTAAGCGTTAATGTACCATTGACATCTTCATATAAGCTCCTTCCTTGATTCATAATCCATTTCTATTTAACTTTTATAAAAGGCTTGATTTTGTATTTAAGCATACATATCTTCAATGGCTTCTATTACCTCTGCTCGGTTTCGGAACACATCTACATAACTGAAAAAATTACGGCAGACTGCGAAAAAAGCGATAATTCTTAGGAGGAATAACAGGAGAATACGGTGGATGCGGAAAAAATTCCCAAACACCTTTTACATCGTTGCGTGAGAGGTAGGGGATGTAGCGCCGTCATACAACAGGATCTGTAAATGCCTATATGCCAACGCTGGTTGTTTTCCAGTCAAGTTCGTGTGGATTATGTCTCACTGCACTTATGCTTTTCCTTTGTTGAGAATATGAAAATGGATTGGTCCTTTTGATATTCAAAAAACTTGTTCTGGACGAAGAACTGGTGTGCTTTGGGTTTTCACCTGCATCCAAGAATTGCCCAGATCTTTAACGGTTTTAAAAGAAAATCAACGTTCCGTCACTCTGAAACAAAAAACATGCATTTCAGAGCCATACAGCCATACACGCATAGTTTTTGAAGGCGGAGGCACTGCTGTCATAGTGGCCTTTGAATGTCTCGAATTTCTCACAATCTTTTCAAATATAGGACACTGCGGTGCGTCGTCTCGAAATTTTTTGGCATTGTTCCGGCAGCAATTCGTAACTTACAACCAACCACCCATTGATATTATGCAGTTTGCAAACTTGCAAACTTCATTCTTCATTCCTTCAAAGAACGCCGTACTTTTCATGCACTCACTGCTTTTGGTTCGATCAACGAAGTCAACGTTTGTCTGGATGGACGTGCCTACTTTTTCCTTGTCGGTATCGTAAGACTTAGCACATCACCAACAGCTTCTCTAATGGCTTTTTAAAACAGCATTCCATGTGTCATCTATTGTAAGTGAAGAAATCTTCGAACTATGAATATCAAGATTCGTCTGGCCGAATTTCCGTCCTCAAACCTATCTTGAATCGGTTATTCTTCCGATAGCTAGAATTTAGATTGGCGGCGTTTTGAATAAGGGCGTCGACTGCTTCGCAGGAAATGTAGATTCGAATCTGAAACCGGACATACTTTCCACGGCTCCACCTCTTTTGAGCTGATGACAGCACTTAGTGAAAATAAACTGTCTATGAAAACGTTTCCCCTTTGGGAATTACCTCCGTAAGAGAACAATAAGTCGTAATGTGCTGGTGGTTCTTGAAGTAGCGTAGCCCTGGTTCCTTTAGGACTGTAATGCCATTAATTCGTTTATCCAATACACAAAAACATATTTAACCTTGCAAAGGGTTACAATGTATCCGAGTTTATATACACATGTCTTATTTTTGTAGCAACAATTTCACAATTTATTCGCTATTGCACTTAACAATAATGTTTTTTTTTTTTATTCAATTACAATAAACGCCATAAAGCACTAATACATATATGAATATATGGGATTTCCGCATCAGAACATAAAAATATAAAATTATTACCAATCGATGAATTCGATTATCAATGTGATCGGGCGATATCCGAGAAAAACATTAAAATATCGTGAATGCTAAATTCTAGGTTAATCATTGCACCGGCGTAACATTTTTGAATGCGTTCCTCGAGGAAATTATACTGTGCAATAAATTCTTCTTGCATTGCATGCCAAACAACTTGCAGTAAATTCTCCTCTTCGCATAGATGTTTTTCCACCTTTTTGTAAAGATTTTCGAGACCCTTCTTCACTTCCCTCGCTGGATATTGCCCGATTACTTTGCGAAGTTCTTGCTTTGAGAAAGCCATTTGATAACTGATTTCAGTCTCTTTTACACCTTGAGCTACCTTTTGCTGCACTCCTTCAAAGAAAAGCTGAAAGAAAATATTTTAATACTTTGTGAAGCAATCTTAGTTTCCTATTATCTTACGTTAAGTTTCTCCAATGGACGTCCGAAGTATTTGGTTACATAAGCCTTGAGAGCATCATTGTATCTAGCCTTGGCTTCCTTTTTCAATGGTTCCAATCCAGGCACTTTTAACTGAGCCAGCAATGAGTACATATGATGATAGTTCTCCATCTTCACCACTTGACTCGGCGTCTTTGGATGCTCGTTTGAATGTATCGATATGCATTCGAATATTGTATTAACTAGCTGCAGGTACCATTTTTCCATATCAGCCCGTCGGTCAGACTTTCGAAAGATCCCCTCGGACGTTTCAGCGAAATCTTCGAAATTCTCAACATACGGAAGAATACCACACTTCGATCGTTTGGGTATTTTTGCATCTTTAATTGACTGCAATTGTTGTTGCATGAATCGATCAAAGTTACGCTTTACATGAACAAGGGCGGAAGCAAATGTCATACTAAGGAATGAGTGCGTATCTTGGGCTGACATAACGTGTTGGGTAAGCCGCACAAACACGTATAACGAATAGCTTTGAAAAAAACAAAATATACAACATAATTTTAAATTTTGGTTACAAAAGCACATCATGAAGTAGCAATAAAATATGTTAACATAATCGCGGATAATAATAACAGCCCATAAGGGCCAAGGCCTAGCTTTTACAACACCTACTCGTGTTGTGCGTGCTTTTTTTCGTATTTTTATTAAATTAATTTTGAAAGTGGTGCCTTAATTCTAGGAAATCTTCAATCTAACTTACTGACCTTTAACAGGTGTTCTAAGCTTATCTATATCCACTCTACAGTGCCATTGTTTTTACGCGAGTAGAAGGGACCTAAAGTTTTTTGCCGACTCCGAACGATGACATTTGGGAAGCTTTTTATAGACAATTGATTGTCTTTGAGTGTTGTCAGCAACTCGAAAGACATGGTACGTATAAACGTATAATTCCTCATTCAATCTTCTCCACCATACCCCTCAAAGGTACACGGGACAAAGACTCAGAACTTTCCTCTCAAAACAACGAAGAGTTTCTTTATTCACCTCCAATAGCTTCGATGTGTACGCCATCAACAGACAAGATCGAGGTGTTATACAAATTCAGCTTTTTATAGTTAGCGCTGTATTATTCCGTTGCACCTTGAGTCCAAAAAATTAATTTCAGTTCTTAGGTTGTTTTTCCGAAGACAGACGAAGTCCTTGAATATATAAAAATATTTTTTAACCATATTGCAGCTCTTTCTAAGCTCCGTGTCCGCCAGTATACTCAATTTTTAAAGGTCCAGCCTTTGGTGTTGTCCCGGATATTTAGAACGATTCGTCTCAAGTGTAATATTTGAAAAACTCATCCACTTGTTTGAACCTTTATTAACATTGATCTTGATAGAACAATCAGGATCTTCAATCGTCGTCCTATACAATCTTCCGAATTTGGTAGAATTGTTAAAATAAATATGCAAGCTATCGGCGCTCTGGTAGAAGCTAGACCCTGGTCCCTTGTGGACTGTAGTGCCATCCAATTATTATTATTATCGACGGTCTGCTAAGAGGGCCTACCGTATAGTAACGGTAAGAAATGTTCAATTATTTCAGCGGAAAGAGAAATGCTGCAGTCCATATAACTACCTTATTCACATAAACCGAATTTTCTTTACCCTCCCTCAAAACAAGTTCAGGTCAAACTACTCTCATAAAATTTCGTACTCCATTAATACTTGTAACCTCGTCAGAATAAGAGATGTCACTAAATTGTTTGGTCATTGCAAGAACACACACCTATATGATGTGCTTGATAGAAAAAAACTCTCTCTTATGGTAGATTTATTACGACCTATAAGGTCAGAAAAGGTAGCGTTGAGATTGGGCAGTAAAGCAGAATTCCTTTTCAAGAATTGAAGAATGTGTAATAATGGAATTAAGGAAATAAACTTATCAACACATTTATAAACTCTCGTCTTCATGTATCCTGATGGAAATGCCTCTAATCAGTAAGAAGAATGTTAGGTTCCCTTTTTTTAGAAAATCCCTGCATTTGGATACAAGTGTATATACATAGGTACACTTTTATTAAGGACTAGACTTATATCAAAGACTATGGCACCATATAGACATTTTCTTATCTGCCTAGCTAAATAAATGCCCTTATGACTGGCACTTTTACGCAAACCGCTCTCACATTGTGACGAAACTAAATACGGAAACCAAACCGATATGTGCCTTACGCACATTTGTTCTCCCACACTTAAGGTTAAGGTAAGGTAAGGTACAACAGCTGGAGAGCGGGATCGGATCAACCACCAGCAAAAACATCAGAAATTTTCATGTGGAAAGGTATTATTTTTGATACTCTTACTTGGCGTGACTAGCAAGTTTTAAGGATGGTTAATTAAGCTGAAGACAAAGAACTATTAGGCCTAGTCTCAGATACTCTTTTGTAACAGAATGTACGGAAGTACAATAGAAATATAGAATAATAGAAAATTGATTTCTATTCGATCCAACATAGTTATTGCCTTCATGCTGATTACAAAAAAAAGACAAGATACCTAAACCAGACACATATTTACACATAAGCTAGTCAAGTTATCAAAAACAAATACTCACAAACTATCCATTTTCTCAAAGCTCTGTATAAAACTTATAAGTTCTGGTTCCAGGCATCCAAACAAGGCAATCATCAACTTTCGAACTTCTTCATTAATTTGTCGATCAATTTTCTTCTGAGGAATTATACTACCAGCTGCAAATAAGTTTGAAATTGTAAACGGGAATCTCTTTGACTGACAGTGAAACATACTACTCGTGTCCATTTCCTTTGTTTCGGGTTGATTCTCCAGTGCATCTAAAGTGGTTTGTGTATTTTTTGTCGTTGGACTTATCACATCCATTTGAAAGAAGTTTATGCAAAACAATTGCTCTTGGAGGGCTACTGGTTCCAGCTCGGCTAGAACTTTTTCTAAGATCGCATCAAATCGTTCACGATCCGCACTCTCAACTCCACTCGCCCACGACTCCTTGTTTATACCTAAAGTTCCATAAGGCACTGTAACTGCTGACTTTTTGGAAGAGATTGACGCCTCCAAATCCTCGCGTGATGTGCGTAGTTTTTCAGATATTTGCTGTCGAGCCTAAGACGGAAGACTCTTTTAGCTATTTCAACACTCGAAGCTACTTTGTACCTACCAGCGCAAAAAAATTTCGAATATCCCTTTCGTAGATTTTGCTTAGTGATGTCGTATACACTTTTGTAAGCCCATCGTATGTTTTACGGTCCATTGCCTTTGTCCAGTGCATGAGTTCGGTGTAGGCTACAAGTTCTTTGTGAACTGAGGAATGATTAGGAAGTATAAGTTCACTAGACGAAAGTGGCGAGTCTCCGAATTCGTTCCCCAAATGAATGAACAAGTTATTTAAATAACGGCTTATTGTGACCGAAAACTTTGCCTTCCATTTTTCAAAACGTTTCCTTTGGTCCTGAACCGCTTCCAGGCGTAATAGAGACGGATCTATGTCACTGTTCATAGCTTGTTGTAAACTTTTTGCAGCGGTTATTGCTGCTTCCCTTCCAGCTGCTGTCTTCAGATCTGGATCATCAAGCGCTTGCTGGTGTTGGTGGGGAAGATCAAGCTGAGTCTACATGTTGAATATAGATATGTATATGCATTTCATTTGCGGACTGACTGAAAACATCAAACTTACGATAACCCGATTTAGTTCTTTCATCAACTTGATGTTATTATTGTTGGCAATCTCAATCATAGCGTTCTTTCCACCGATTTTCTCCATTGTCTCTCTGACGTGTCCGAGAATCTCTTCGTATACATCAAGGCGAGCTTCAAACTTTTCCGCTTCAATAACGGCAGTCTCTATGTGCTGCATCAGCACAAGCACTTGTTGTTCCGATGCTAGGACGCTTTGAATATTTGCCTATAATTTTGAATTTATCAGTTTAACTATTGGAATGGTTGTGGGACAGTTGATGCTTACCCCATCCAAGTCATGCAGTTCTTGAGTTAGCTGTTCAATGAATGTTTCTGCATCTTTAACGGCAAAGTCACATTCCGAGAATAATTTCATTAATTCAGTCGCCTCTTTATCGGATACCATTTGAAACTCCAATGATTCACCATCATCGTCTTCCTCCATGTCCGGGGCTACCTTATCTTCTCCGTTTCCAGTGGCAACCTTCTCTGGTGATTTTTCCGTAAGCCACGCAACGGGCACGTTTCGGAATTCAGCACGATTTGAACGCACATATTTTCCAATTTGCTTGTACAGCACCGCTAGGAAATTTTGCCTTTCGTGCAAATTGATGGCATACCACTTGTAGAGCTTTTCCACTTGGATGTCGAGTTCGTGTGTTTCGAATTGCTCATTCTTACCGTCTACTAATTTAATTTCATCTAATTGCCAAGAACGCTTCTTCTTGTAGTCGCCCTCCTTTTCAGTTTGCTTAATGAGGCATACAGTCACCACAGGAATGGGAGGAGGTGTCGTGACGACGCAAAGATAACAAGCCTTTTTCTTCTTGAGAGTTTTAGTCACAGTAACCACTGATAGGACTCTTTCACCGGTACTATTAAATAGTTCTTTTTGCAGAATATGCTTTATATTTGCTAGCGTTCCTATGGTTAACATATTTAGTCTAAATCAAAAGCGGTTTTGTTTATTTTCGTCTTCTTAACACAGAAAAGAACTCTTAATAAAAAACCATCGATTACGAACTTTGTCAATTTTACTACTTTGCAAGTAAATAAGTGTCAAAATTGACGTTAACCTTAGAGTGACATTTCTTTGTGAGTTGCTCTCAAAATAAGTTTCTTTTCTCTATAATTCTTAAACTGTGAAATCAAGTTACATCTAGCTTGTCTTTTACCCTATTATCCGGATTTCTTGCGAACATATGTACTCGTAGGTTTTACATCAGTTCAACTTCTACTTATGCCTTTGGGAGAGTTCTGTCGTATAAAACCTCAAAAGAAGAGAAAAATGACAAGGATAGCGTGCAGAATGTGTGTAACCGTCGTTGTAGGGGTAATTATTTCGCTTTCTTTCTCTATCGTTCTCTAGCTCCGTCTTTTTCTCTCCGTTCCTTCTCTATCACTCTCTCTGCCCTCTATCACTTTCTCTCTCTATCTGTATGACAATTGTGCGATTAAAATGATTCTAAGGACTCTAAGTATATGGTATATACCGAAATCATTTATAACAGCGGTTTCCTCCATTTCTAAATGTCGTGTCTTTGACTCTATATGTACAGGGAAAATCGAACCTTCTGATCCCAACAAACAAGAAAAACGAAATAGCACAAGCAGAGAAATGGATGTATTATCGCTCAGGCACGCGAATGAAGTGCAGAAGGGAAAAATTGCGATCTGGCTAGTTTTTAGGTATGAATGTGGCCGTCCCAATCTCAAGCGCAATCATATTACATGTTTTCAGATTTATACAAATAGCGATCATATTTACGAATCGTTCTATTAAGCACGTTTTTTGAAATGAATCGTATAGCCAGACCTGAGGGTATGTACTTGGTACCTTAAAAACCATAATGTAGGTTTTATTAAACGAGTGCAACGTACTCATAAGGTCCAATGACGTTCTACTCTGACAGCTATCTCTTATTGGTCTTTGCTCCTGTCAAATACATTCGATACTCGATCTCCGAAGAGAAAAAGACCTGTGTATTTTTTCAATACTTCAAAATTGGTTTTTACTGTCAGGAGATTGACTAAGGTGCAAGTGATTTTTACTAATTTGTCGAAAATTATTGAAAGGATATCTTTTTTCAGGAAAATACAAACTAAACGAAAATGTTGACCAAACAAATCGTATCAAAGGGGCTTTTGCTCAGGAACGGTAAGAATTCGATGCAAATGTATTCTGGAATTACATAACCAAAAGTTTACATAAATTTTTTTTGACATCAGCTGGAGCTATATCCCGTGCTGCTTACCATGGTGGTGAGCACAAGCATTCCACTATGAACGATTTGCCAGTTCCTGAAGGAGATTGGCAAGAGCAACATAGCCGCAGGAATACAACCTACAACGCAGTATTGGCCGCTGGTGTCTTGGTTCTAGGTGCTACACTTGCATTCGTACGTTAACCTAAAGCACATTATTATGATACAGTTTTGCATAAAATATCTTCTCTCTTTTATTTCCTAGGTTAAGAACTCAGAAATCATCCACTTTAATTTCAGACCACCAAAGTCAATCGATTAAACGTACTTTTCTAATATGTTAATCTTCAATTTGTAACCCTTAATAAACGATAGGAGTTATCCGAACTTGAAACGTTTGTTTAACTGCTTCATTCATAGAAAGCTATTTCGATGTTTCATTTGCACGTGCTTTAATCCCGAAATTTGTAAAAACAGCAGGTGCTTAAAATATTTTCAATATTCACATCATGTATTTTCTCATGTTCAATCATAAAAAAATACAGAGCCACTTCAAATCATTGTACATTTATCTCGTAAAGAAATATGTTACAAAAAGAAACGGAAAGTATCATCGACACGCAGTTCAAAAATTAATTTGATGAGTGCCATGGTCAGAAAATAACGCTGTAGAAGATTAAATGGATTCTAGATCATTTCTCAAGCCTCTTGCCCGATTGCTCCAATTCAAATATGATTCAGGCTTAGGAGGGTCGGCGCCAGGGCGTAACAACGTGCAACGAATAAACTAATTCAAAGCACAGGCGACCACTTGAAATGTTATTAAACCTGCGATTTGCTACTTATACGGCAAGGCCGTCAATGTCACAGACTTAAGAAAATACATACCAATCACCTAAATAGTTGCTCTCATCATCTACAATTTGGCAGTGACTTGAGGTGAACTTAGACACCCAAATGTGGATTCCCTGCCACAATCGACTTTGATGATCCATAAGTAGGCATTAGAATTGGATATAATATAAAATTCCGACAAATGCAGACGACCAGCCAAACGCGGTGGTGTGCATATAGAATCGATCCCATATACTCGAAACATGGTAATAAGAAGTGAAATAATTCATGGTAGATATCCATGGAAATGCAAACATTTTTTTTCATGTATATATCAAAACTTAACTTAATTTATTCCATCTATAAATCACTTCAATAAATAGGTCCATCATCCAAATTATCATCTTCTTCATTGTATGCCTCTCCATTGTCAAAGTAACTATTGCCATAGTCATTTTCTTCATCCATTTCGTCATCAGCTTTCATGTCCTTCAAAGAATATAATTTTATTAAAATACATTCAAAATAGACTAGCGCTTACCTCTTCTTCTTCCTCTTCTGCTTCGGAATCAGATGCTTTCTTCTCATTAGCCTCAGTGTCGCTATCGATTTTCTCCTTTTCTTCCAAGACCTTCAGAGTATCGTCGATGTTTGACGCCTTCGCCTTCTTGGTCGATGCTTTTTCAGTTTTCGCCTTCCGCTTCTTCCATACCGGAGATAGCTCGCTTGGCATCAAATGCCAAGGAATATCAGCTTTTATTTTGGCCTTTGAGTTTTCCAATGCGGTCTTTGATAAAGAAAAAACAAATTGGAAATCTGGGACCGTATATATGCATATGCATTCATATTCTTCTTTACACTTACTACATATTGGTCAGAATATCGCTGTATACTTATTTTGGACACTTTCGGCATTATGTAGTAGGGCGAATCGCGCATATGGGTTAAAAAATCCTCTTTCCAAAGGATCTGGTACGTTTGGGAGGCAGTCATCTTAGAAGATATGAAATGTTTAAAGTATTCAGTGGCTTATAAATATAAACATTCACCTCCATTGAAACTGGCTTCGACATAAGTGGAGGAAATGTTGGAGGTGGTGCTGTTTGCACTTGCGGCATATCCTTGCCCATGCATCCCATTGCTTGTAACTGCTCTTGGGTTAATGATGACGTTTTCCCACCTCGACCTCGATTGGCCATTGTATGTTTTACTTAGCTTTAAGTGAAATAACAATTCACTTTTGTTTTAAAAACTCGTGGTAATAGTTTATTGCTTCAAGTAAACAATGAAGAGTTTGAGCAACATGCTGCGGAGGTATGACAGCAGCATGTCAGCATGTCACTCTAACCTCAGATTTGTCATTTGTAAACATTATTTAATGGATGCATTCAGTGCTTCATAATTTACAACAAACATTCTTGTTACACCTGCGATTGATATATACATTTCCCCCCCCCCCCCTTCCCATTCATTACTTAAGACGATTCGAATTTTAAACAAATTAAAATATATTTTTTACAGAAATCGACAGTTCTTGTCAGGCTTGTAATTTGTGGTGAAAAAATGTCCCTATGTTAACCATGCTCTTAAGAGCTCGTTGTAAGTGCCCATAAGAGAAGTATGAACTCGAAAATGCCTATGTAAGACATCTCGATCTGTTTTCGTTACGTACTTAAGACTATTATTACAGCAAAAGCCAAAGAATAACATTGTTTTTATATAAAACTCTTTTTATTTATACAATTGCAGTAATAATACATTGTATGAAATATATATCTGTAGGTACTATAAATACATTGAAGCAATAGGCGGGCTGTATTGATAAGTTTATACGTATTCTTTCAAAATATCTCTAGAATTGGCTAAGAACCCTCATGAAGTGTTTGATTTTTAATGCTTATCCAGATTAGCAGGGCAACAACATTACATGTTATTCGGCAGTTTAGCTTAGAGCCATAAACATAGACATGTACGCTCCTGTGCCTACACAAATACTATAGGGAAACGTCATTGTGATGCCCATTTGTTTCCACATTCTCACCCGATGGAGTAAGACCGACTTTTTGCATCAACTCTGACAACTTTTGCGCCTTCCGATCTTCGTTGTGCGCGATTACTGTGCACAAATGTTCAGTAAGAAGTTCCTTCTTTTCTGATGCATTATGCAGATCTAACTTTGCTTTCAAAAATTGAGCTTCAATTTTATTGTATTGCTTTCTAAACTCAGAAAAACATTTTCTTTAAGGAAAGTCAGAAAAATAAATCCATCAACAACTCACTCAATGTTTGCATAGTTGATACACGCTGCATCTATTTGCTTCCTTAAGAGAGCCACGTCGGTTGCCAGATCATTGTCGAGCTTTGCCAACTCTGTTCTGATTTCTTCAATTTTTTTCGCTTCGGCAGCTGTTTTTTGGGAACTACATGAATAAACCGAAAGTCAATTAGTGCAATAAAATTATATAGATAACAAAATATGCATTACTGTGCTTCGATTGCTTTGTAAAGCATTTCCTTCTTCTGTTTGTTTTGCTCTTCAATTATTTTGCGATGTTGTTCAAAGTCCTTTAGGGATACTCCTTTGAAGGGAGACTCAACGTTTTCGGTTTGTTCCGGAAGTATGGATGAGTTATCAGAAGAGTTACTCTCAACCGGCACATTGAGTATAGATGAATCATCTAAGCTGTTTTCATTAATATCAACCGATTTTGGTACTGGCTGATAAAATAATGCTCCTTCTATCGACCTGGACATGCTTTTATCCAGATTTAATGTGTCTGTCCCAATCGACTCCTCGTTTCGTGGCGAAGATTTCGGTGTCTTGGCATCAATCTGACCCGGCTTTTTCGATCTTAGATTCTCCTGTGATTTAGCCAGCTCCTTTTTATCTGGCATTCTACGAATACCAGGCGCTTTAGTTGCATTGGGCTTCACTTGATAACATCAAAGTTGTGCAAAATTGTAATCGTTAATACACTTTGTAAATGCAACAAGTGCCATTGACTTACTTGTTTTAGTAGTTTTCGAACTTATCTGTTTAATGTCTTCTTGACTAAAGCCATTAAATTTATCAGCCATAGCTCTTCCACTTATAAGATAATTTCTTTAAATTTATTAAAAAAACATCCGCGATTTTGCCGTACGATCGTAAACCAAAACTAATATTTATCAACAAAAAAGTTTAGATACAAACTCGATTGCTTACGTCAATTGTATATTCTTTACTTTTGGCATGTGTCAATAAGAATTCGAAGTATGGAGCTGCCATTTGTAAATGATCGTACGTTTTCGAAGATCAGAACTTATTTAGAATATCTGCATTTGTTCTCACTTTAAGTCGACTGAGAACAATTCGACAAATTGGATTTGTTTGCGTTTAAAGTTTTGATTTTATGTTTAACTGGAACTAGAAAATGTAAGCTACGTTTTGCTCGTAATAGCTAACGCAACAAAAATAAATTAATTTAATCCACTTTACACAAACAAATGAAATAAAAGAATTATTCAACTAAACAACATTATATGTACCTACGTTATTTTATATTTCTTGCTCTTAGTATCAAATTCTACTTAATTACACTTTCAAGCCGTCTCCCCTTCTTCAAGACCTTATATATGCTCATTTCAGTAAAGGATTGTTGTTTTGGGAATCGTTTGACTTTAAATTGTATGTTACCTTACTTCCGTAAGTGTAGAATGGAGTTCAGGTCAGGGGATTCATCCCTGGTTGATGTTTTAAGTTCGTTATGTTAAGATAATTTTTGAGTGATTGTAAGACAATCGTTTTTTTTTAATTGCATTGTTATTAATAACTATCAAAATATCTTACGCACTAGACAAAAAACGCTTAAAACTAGCTTAACTTAACAATTCATTTATGACTTACTGGCCCTTCTCGGGCACTTTAAGCTAACCTTAACTTAACGCTATGTCTTTCAACGTCTCAACAATAGATTCTTTTCTCTTTCTAGAGAGCTTAACGTAAACTAAGAAAAATTTTAATGCATTAATATCTACACCTAAAATAAAACTAAAAACTAACCTTATGCATAATAAAAAATATACACTGTATATTATATTTATACATAAATCGTTCTTGCACACTTCATGCCTTGGTTTTAGCAGTCTTGTTCTGATAATATTTATAACTGCCATTTTCTCAGCACTTGATCGAAAATTCTGCTTCAAATTGTTGCTATATACCAGCCATTAACCCTTTCATTTTTTATGTTGTTTACTTATTTTTATCTCGCCTGTCTATTTCGCTTAAATCTTACCACGTTTCACTCTGAAATTAATCTCTTTTCGCTTGAATCTCATTTCTAAAACATAGAATAATCAAAAGTCCTTGTAAGCAATTATAACCACTACGCAAGAATCTTGTTAGGCAGAGACCTGATTGGTTTCTGATGTAAAGTAACAAAATGAGCCCATTCCGCTCGTTTCAGCAACCTATGTGACCTCATGTAAAACAAGTTTCTTATTGACTATGTATATTTTGAGACGAAATAAGTTCGATATACTTTGTTTAAGCCTCATGTGATTTCCATCAATTTCTCTGGCAAATGTTTTAAATAGATATTTGATGGAAGCATTTTGGTACGTCGTCCGTTTATTCCTCAAATCAAAATTCTGGCTGCACTTTATCGGCCATGGACAGCATGGAGAACGATGCTTCTTCTTCCAATCTATGCCTTCAGCTTCAAACAGGAGAAAAACTGGAAGAAGCATGAGTTCAATCCAATTCACAATTTATGGTCAATCGTGAAAAGGCAGTTAGGATAATAAGGGTCAACTCCAAGGAGTTTGGAAGAACTCTGGCGGCGAATAGAGTCCGAATGGGAGAGTATTCTAAGAGAATAAATGTAATATTTGGTAAAAAGCGTGCCAAAAACAGGTTTACGCAACATATTGCAAGCTATGGAGGAAATACTACAAATAAGGTATTTAATACTGAGTGGCATTACAGATTCTATAACAACCACTCGTTCTTTTTTTATTTGTATTTTTCTTAGAATTCGTCACCTTCACTTTTGATTCATTTACACTTTAAACTTAATGCTAGACGAAATAAATAATTATTTAGTTTTTTTTTTTAATTTAGCTTTATTATTTTTTTATGCAATTATGTTTGCAAAGGTACAAACGTGTACTCATTTTTGCTACTCTCTGTACATACATATATTGTACGATTTAACAGGAATCGATACACCTACATGAATTGATCCACACCTACAATCCTTGTCCTTAAACGAATTAAGGTAAATAAAAATGCCTAAACATCAAAATAAAATCAAATCACAATCCTTGTCCCTCACGAGCTACAGGAACTTACAATTTAATACCAACTGGTTGGGATATTCTAACAAATGGTTTTTATACAATACTTTTTGTTTCCCTGAAAAATGTATCATTGTGGAAGCAACCACCACCAACCATTACACTCCTTGACATTTAAATCTTGTTTGGTTTTATCTTTATTGAATATGTTACATCGAGATTTAAAAAAATTTGATATGGTATTTATGTTAGCAGTGTAATACCCAGCTCATTTCGTAGCGAATCCACAGGTTGTTCCCACCTTTTTTCCCAATAAACGGCCATTAAGGGCTTTATAGATTTTCCCATCTTTATTGACCACGGGAGGTACCTGGATACGTATTCCTTCCTTTGCCTATTAAAAACCAGATTACATTTCCGGTTTGATGGCATGATTTTTGTATACTTACTTAGGCCTTAGTCTACCAGCTCCAAAAATTGCAGCCCCATAACACATCGGCAGGCCAGTGTTTAAGGCCTCTACCCACTTAACTGCAACTTCCCCCAACATATTTGTCGGCATACCTAAAATGGTGTGCACCAAGTCATGACATTCTCGATACCTCGTCATAACATATGCCAACTCAGGATCATCCATAAAACGAACCTCCATTCTTGAATCAGGAGTAACTTTCTAAAATCAGAACATAAATTATAAATGGATTATTATTTTAAGAATGAATGCAAAAAATGCACATACATTGTCATCGAGAAACTTAACGTAAGTTCGTCCGAAACTGTTTACGGGCAGACTACGCAAATGATTCATATCTACAGTTCTTGTGTTGATACGTGGTTTATCGGTTAGTAATTGTAAGCCTTCTTCAGATGACTTCATAGTTTTCAGTATTTCTTGGAGAGCTTCTCTACCCGTTGTTTCACCAAGACAAGCTATCATATCATGTCTGAAATACGATTTTCAAGGATAAGCTTTGTTGTATTGTAGATTTTTAAAATCATATTTACCGATGGGGATCTAAAAGGGATGTTATAGATGAGCCCGCTGCCAAGATCAGTTTTTGAAATGATGACACTTCTATTCGATTCGCAAGAAATTCCTTCGTAAAAGGATCTGCACTCTGATCAGTTTTATTAAACTCATTTTCTTCAACGGGTAAATTTGTAGAAATCGAAAACTGAGCACGTGAAACCGTTCGAATTGCTCTCAATAGTGTCTGAGACTTTGTTTGCAGCATAATGATCTACAAAAGATAAAAGTTGTTTATGATTCAATAACTACCCTCTCGGGAGCGCAGAAGAATGGATTATTATCAACTAAATTTTAGGGATAATACCAAATGAATGTCAAGATTCGACATTGTTATGTATATGTACGATGTAGTCCCACTCAATTATTATTATTATAGCCAGCTACAAGCTGGTCCAGCACTAAGAAAGCATTTGCTATGGAAAGGGAAATGTTTTACAGCAGCCAACTTGATACCAGAGTGAAGGTAATCTGCTACATGGCTCTTACACGGCCAATAATAATTTATATGGCTGTCTCCTGTAGTTCAAAGTGAGTCCTTCCCAAATGAAAAATGTCTTCAGGCTTGTCTCCGCTTATATTTGACTCCCAAATTTCAGTACAATGAATTCTACCCCAAGGTGGTTCTGTATAACGTGGCAAACCTAATAATGATACATTTTTTTCATAAAATTTATTCGAGCCGATTTGGGCTCGAGCCATGACTTCAACCAACAGTCTAATCTGTGAGGCTGTCTTAAGGTGTTCATTCCGCACGAGATTTCCTCTATTTGCACACGTAAGGCTGGATACAAGATAGAGAAGGGTGTCTTATCAACTTCCATGTTGCTCGCCGAACAATAGAAAGGCAACTCCAATAAGAGCCGGACGTAGCTTGCAGCCACGAGTGTCTCCTATGCTTCAGTTCAGCAGTATCTGTCAAAGAACATATTTCTACTGGTGGTTACATCAAACCCAGCCTTTGATGCCGCTGACTTTTTTAAAAACAGAAACGGATTCGTTGGCTCTCGCGGACCAACTTACATAGATTAGGGTGTAGGAGTAGAATATAAACAATTATAAAATGCAAAAATACACAAAAAAGGTACATCAGGGCGTACTTTATATAAATATGACAAGCATATAAATAGCATGTATGTCTTGATGCATGCGTCTGTATTTTGTTACGGACATAGTTGAGCATAGTGTTTAGTAGTAGAAATTGTTTAAAATAATAGATTTACGGTTATTATATAAAATTGGGTTTGAAGTAG
Organism: Eristalinus sepulchralis; assembly: GCA_944738645.1. Taxonomy (NCBI): domain Eukaryota; kingdom Metazoa; phylum Arthropoda; class Insecta; order Diptera; family Syrphidae; genus Eristalinus; species Eristalinus sepulchralis. The sequence goes on along the minus strand of OX122885.1, from coordinate 27,592,363 downwards.
TTTTATATTAGGTTAGGACTTTTAAGTAAGGATAAGAATTAAAGGAGATATCCAATTTTTTTTTTAACTTAACAACTAAGATTGTGTATACTTTTTACTATTTCGGCAAAATTTCTCTTAATTAAAATCCCTTTCAAATGGACACCACTATTATCGACAGTTCTCCCTTATCGCGGCATGAATATATGTTTTTTTGGGGGCAAACACCCCTCATATCGGACGCAGATCAAGCCTAATGATCAATTTTTATCCTAAGACAAATAATGGAGACGCGAGAAATATAGTTTGACAAGACCACCAATTATTAGTAGTTATAAGAACGTGAAAATTTTGTTCCTACGGAATTTTTTCATATGGCCTAAGAATTCTCTCATATGTAATGTCTTGGCATCTGTGCTCTCTAATGTTCTAAAAATAAATATGGATGGCAAATAGAACATAGCTTCTACAGCAACTGCCACAGTTTTTTGACAACTCCCCATGACGAAATTTAAGAATCAACAAAACAACACCAGAGTTGGTGCCGTGCAAAAATGCAGGATGTTCAGTCCAGGAATTTAACCTGCGATATTTTGCATGTGTATTGACGTACTTACCCACTACGGCACGGCGACCAGTTCACATTCTTCACTTTTAGTGTAGTTACCGCATATTTCTTCTGCATTTGTTGAAAAAGTAAAACCGTGTTGATTAACATAGAGGCATTATGTGTATGAATTATTTTATTCTTGATGCATACGCATTCGTAAAAAGAAACATCACTACGAACGCACTCTGTTTACCTGCATCACATTAGAATGAGGGATGAATAAGTTCATATCCGAAGATAATTTGACAGTAATCTCCAACCAAACTCCATTTCCTATAAAAACTATTTAAGTCACTACCAGTTCAATTGTTTAGATGGGCAGTGCTTATATCGAGAGCTTACATCACCTCTCTAAAGCTAACATATCTCTATATATAAACACACTATCTATAGTCGCCCGACGTGTATCCGCTGTAGAAAAGTATTACTGTGTATCTATAAATTTTTGTACATGAGTAGCGTTCAAGATGTGAATAAAATTTCCATTTAATCTATTTTTTTTAACGTTCCTGACAATACACAGAAAATATTGAAAAGGATTTAAGAATTTTTCCGTTTAGAGTCAGCATTAAACTCTTAGTTCCCTCTACTATGGAGAAAATAGTAGCTTCCACAACAACTATGGCTGGTGAAGAAGCTGCACCATGTTTCCTTGTGGAATGTTATTCCACACCTTTTATATATTTTTATCGAACATACATTAAGTGCTCTACTTAATCTACGTACGACGATGAAATGTAGGAATAAAGGGCGTTTGTTTCCAAATCATAACTGATAATTCGTTTTAAAAATTGGTTTCAATATTTCATTCATATTCAATAAAAATGTATAAAGTTTTAGATTTATTAAAGTATTATAACCAAAACAAAGTAAACAAAATTTAATGCACATAACTTTGCGTACAATTGGCCACACAAGAAAGCAAAGTAAGGCTATTTAAATTGTGCGTTAAAAAGATATAATAATAATAGTTGATTTGAGCTACAGCCCATAAGGGTCTAGCTTCTTCAGCAACTATTCGTGTTGTGCTATTATTCTCTCATGTGTAGAGAGGACCAACGTTTTTGCCAAGAAGCTTTTCATTGACAATAAGTATTCTTTATGTATTGTCAGCAACTTGGAGTGCGCAACTGGAAGCAGCTGGCAAGAGATCGTGCTAGCTGGAGAGGCATGTTGGTTGAGGCCCAGGTCCACCCCGGACTGTAGCGCCATCCGAAGAAGAAGAAGAAGAAGAAGATGTATTGTCAGCAACTCGAAAGGGGTGATGCCGTGAAAAGTACGAGGTGCTCAATCAGACAATCGAACCTGGGACCTTCGACAACTACGACACGGCGACCCACAGTTGAAAAAAATTAAGATTGAGTGAGCGACGAAAAATGATTGGCTTGTATGTGCAAAAGCGAACGCCCTACGTTGAAATCGAATAGTTAATGTCTAGAAGTCATCCGTCGAAAGAACAATGGACTGCTTCAGATATGATGGATCCAGATATGATCATCCAGAACATCTAAGTTCTTTGCAATGGATAAGCGAGCAATTAAGCTGATGGTGGATGAGTATCCTTTTTATAACGACGAAGTAATTACAGACATTTAACAACAACCGAAGTGCATTCAGAAATGGTAAGGAGAACCGTCGTTGAAATGGGGTTTAAGTCGTACGTAGCCAGAAAAATTTAATAAAAAATAAGAAAACAGAAGAGGCTCTCGTTTGCAAAAGAAAATGTAAGCAAGTCTCTACAATTCTGGCGTAAAGAAATATTCTCAGAAAATGTACATTTTTATATTGTCACATCTGCGGTGTAAATGCGTGGCGGAAGCCCATAACCCGAAAATACAGTGAGAGCTATGTAACACGATGGTGAAAACGTATGGAGTTGTATGACATCAATGTCGGAAATCTTTAAGTTATTAAAGAAATATTGAATCAGTGCTTTGATATTCTTAAGATAAAATTAAGGCCAAGGGCTAGGAAGTTGGGAATATCTTGTTAATCCTACTTCCAGAATGATAACGACTTTAAGCATACCAAACATACTCAAGAGACATCAAATTCATAGAGCATTTGTGGGGTGCTTTAAAAATAATGATCAGCAACCAGTTGAAAGAAGCGTTGTTTTTTGAATGGAATAACATAAGCACTCCATTTATTATTAAGAAGAGAGGGTATCCTGTTAAGTCTAATCTTAGTAATGAAATACCCGATACAGAATTATTTTTTACGTTTTGTAAAATTTTGGTTTCACTTCTTTTAAACAAGGACGCAAACTTTTCTAGGCCGAATTTTGTCACATTCGTTTTTATTATTTCTTAATTTTTCTTGATAGCAAATGATATTAAATTAATATTTGCAGAAACTGAAACCTATTGATTTATTCAAACAACTTTTCAAAACCAATTATGCTTTGGTAAAAAACGTCCTTTACTCAGACTTTTGTGAAGCACTGTATGTGGTTTATAAATATTAAGGAGCCGGGTGTGATGCAAGAAATCAGAACGAAATTGTCACATAGTTATGAAGGTCCATAAACTGATTAAACGCTGTAGTATTCATGCCTTCATATGTATGTTTCAAATATATACATACATACACACATACCTTATCAGTGCTAGTTTAGCGGTCATTAAACATTTTATTAACGGTGATTGCAAATGTTTATAGGCAATTCTTCTTAAAGTGCACTTACTCCCACAATTATTGGGCCAAACACTGTTTTTTTTTTATAAAATCTTAATAACTACACGCTGGCATGAAGGAAAGAATAAGGGATGAAGTCAATTAATTGCATGAGGTATTCAGCACACATGTGGTCGCCGTGGCGTAGTGGTAAGTGCGTCGACCGCCGTGCAGAAAGTCTGGGTTCGATTCCCTGACGGGACACCTAGCATTTTTTTGCTAACAACACTCAAAGAGTATTGTCAAGTTTCTCAAGCCCCGCCGTTCGGAGTCGGCAAAAAACTGTAGGTGCCTTCAACTCGTGAAGAACAGTGGCACGCACATTTACCATAACGCTCTAGGGAAAACGCAGCCCGAAATCGTAGAGTTGCTAACCATTACAAAGAGCACTGTCGGCATTATTATTCGACGATTTAACAATGAAGGTAGAATTGAATCCAAGCCTAGTCCAGGCCGCCCAACAATTTTAAGTGAACATGTCGAAAGATGGATTTTTAGTAACTTAAGGAAAAATAATCATGCTTCGAAAATGGCTAAAGATGAAAATGACTACAACGTTAGAGTTGTCAGGAAAAAGCCATCCGTAAGTGAAATAAATAGGAAAAAATATTAAGCTATGCCAAAAACTTTGAGGATGAGGCAAATATAATGTTTGGCTCAGATGTTCGTGGAAAAATATGGCGCAAGGTAAACACAGAGCTCAATCCAGAGAACCTACTACCGTCCGTAAAACATGGTGGAGGTTCGGTAATGGTATGGGCCTGTATGTCATATTATTCGGGGTGGGCAATTTTGTCTTTATAGACGGGATAATGGATAAAATTGTGTACTTAAACATTTTAAAGCAGAATTTGCGATAAAGTGCTGAAAAAATGGGAATTGAAAGAACTTTTAATTCTTACCAAGACAATGATCAATGGGTTCTATAATTGTCCAAAAGTTATTCAGACCCCACCCCAGAGTCCTGACTTAAGCCCCATAGAGCATTTATGACAGTGCCTAGATCGCGGAATAAGACAACACACAATTTCAAACCAAAATGACCTTAAACAAATTTTAACAGAGGAATGGAAAAAATACGAACTGCAACTACGCAGAATTTGGTGGAGTTAATGGGGTAACTGCGTGTACTTGCGAATACACTTTATATTCAAATCCAAGCCCAAAGAAAACAACAGGGTCATCTCATTCTAGTGCCACCAGTTTGTGCAGTACAGTAGAAACGATATGTATTCCATAGATATGCTTTGTTCCTTTATGCAGTTTGCTGATAAGACGAAAATATTTTAATTTCCGGAATTCACATTTCGTCTGTCTCACATACATATTTACCCACATACCTATAAGTTCAATGACAGTGGGCGGCCAAAAGAGAATCAGAGAGCAAAACAAACTATAATTATCAGCCAAGGTCAAGTGGAGTTCAAGTAAGCAGATCTTTATACCATTTGTGTAAGCGAATAAATCAAAGAATATATACTGAGCTAAGCAACAAATACGTTTAACATATAGTTCTTCAGTTTTCAATGAGAAATTTTAAAGAAGGTTAAAGAATGAGAAAGAAAAATAAAAATGCTGTGCTCATGTATTTTAGAATGTACACGATGAACGCAAATTCAAAATGTGCGGAACCATTATTCAGATACCTATTCATACAAAATTTTCCGAAGGTTCCAGCGACATGTGTCCAACACAATTTCTAAAAATAGCCTAGTCTCTAAGTATTCTAGCGATTTGCTCGCTTCAAGCTGTTTAGGTGCTTAGAAGAAAGAGCGTGCCTTATACCTACGATGTTATTATCTGCAATTGCTTGGTTTTTATTCTTACTCAGAAGTTGTTGAATTGAGTTTGTACACACATCATAGCACTATTAGTAATGTTTCTTATAACAATAGATTAATGATGAAAATGGGTGCCGGCTTTACGTGGCACTGAAATACGATGACCCAGCGGCACTCTTTGGGCTTGGATTATTTTAATATAAAGTGTATTCATAAGTACATACTTTTAGATGGATTGCCGAAAGACATTGGTTGTGTCGAGAGTACATACATATGTATGTACATACATACTTCAAACGGAAAGCAATACAAAAAAAACCGAGACCTCGAAAAACTCAAGTGCGCTCGTCGTAACCGCAAACGTGATGTGTTCGCATGTGAGCGTTTGTGCCTACACCAAAAGTCGAGTGTTTATAGTTAGTATGTATGTAGGCATGAATTCATAGTGTAAACATTGAAACTATGTGTTTTTCTTAATTTCTAGTGGAACCGTTAATTTTGAACTATAAATGATTACCTAAGAAGTACTCGCAGCAATTGAGCTTATAGATAAACATTTGAAATTTGTTTTTACACTGCAAACAACTAAAGGGATACAAGTGCAAGTGAACAAGCTGGTGAAAGCAAACACATTTTATAAACCATACATACATATATATGTACTTACAAATACCTATTCAGTTTTCATTCTAAATGGATGCATGTTTGTTTACTGAAAACATGTATTTTTTGACGATCATAAGAATAAGAAAACTGAAGAAACTACTCATTATATCAGCAAAACAGAATCGTATCACCAATCTTGGTTTACGATCAAATTTTCCAAATTGATTCTCATTAGCAAAATCACTCCGCTTTTGGGAAATACAAATTTGAAGAGAAAAATATCTTCAACTTCATAACAAAACATTTTAGAAACATTTCACAAAGTCAGAGGTAGAATCAATTGTTTAGATATTGGAAGAGCTTATCTTCGCAGATAAGTGTAATCGCGCTATATGAGTACCTACATCATTCACTTTTGAGGCATTTTGCTTGATTGAGTTATTGTTCGATTCGCTTTCGGTAAAAATTGCATTTCACAAAGATATACATATTTCATGTATGTGACAAATAACATAGAAATATGTAAATAAATAAAGTGAACCCACAACCTATAAGGGACTACGCCTGTAACTCCTTCAGCAACTCCGCATTTAGTGTGTGGAGGAGATACAGTTTAATGCCGATTCCGTATGACTAAATTCGAAAAGCTTATTTTTGTTATATTCAATTAGTACTTTTTGAAGGTTGTCTGCAACAAGAGGTAGAGTTGTGAAACCTCGAGATGACCGATAGTCGAGTTCGTATATAAAACCTTGACCTTCCGCGTAGGAGTCAACGCACTTACCCACAACGGCCAATAAAACAAAAAACATAAAACGAAATTCTTTTTCTGTACGCAAGAGTTAAACTTTATGCACACCTCATCTTCATCGTCACGACTTTTATAGTTCTGCGTTGTTTGTAACAGGTGCGAGAGTATATCTAAAATCTGAAAAATATACTCTACGGAGAAGCGACATTTGCATATTTATGTATTGGGACTGTTTGTTGGTGGTATCTAGTTTTCGAAATGGAAGAGTCACAAATTTACACTTGTTTACACCTAATTAAAATCTCAAGTCAATGTATCTTAAAGAAGTCACACAGAAACAGTGAAAAAAGAAGAAAAATTGATTTCTTCTTCTTCCTTTCCTTGTGACGCTACAGTCCGGGGTGGACCTGGGCCTTAACCAACATGCCTCTCCAGCCAGCACGCCTCCAGCTGCCGCCAGTTGCGCACTCCAATTTGGTTGAGGTCCTTCTCCACTTGTGTGCGCGAAAAATAGATTTATAAACCAAATATTCTCTGAACTCTGTGAGACTCAGATAGGTTTTTATATACAAAGACATTAGAAAATGTGATCATAAGTACATTTTTGTGACCTGAAGGTTGAAAACATTAGTTGTTCTATCAAATATAGTAGACACCCGATCTGTCATATAATCTTTATCCACTCCCTACCGACCTTCCAATGATAATAGAGTTAGAGTATGGGGGTCAAACAAAAGAAGAATCACAGAAAAGGAGAAAAATGCGACAAGCCATGTTATATCTAGATTACACTCCCCCTGTTCATAGGAAAGTTAGAGTCATACAAGAGAAAAAGGGCATGCTTGTGAATCATACTTTTCTGCAAAGGCAAGAATGAGAGGGACCTTTCTTTAAGAAAAAACGTTTTCCTGATGGTGCCGACTGGATGGGCTGTGTAAAACGAGTCCTTGTTTAAGAATGCCAATATATATGTAAATGTTTCAGTTTTGGTGCCGATGACGATGATGGCATCGACCCAACAGGAAATACGTTGACGTTCGTAACTCCAGCATATGTCCGTCCGAGGGTATGGCCGGTAAAGAGATGTTCGCATTTCAAATCTGGGCACAGAACCGAAAAAAATTCAAGCATTTGGTTCCACTCAAATTAGAATTTCTGTTGTATCTGGTTAAAAAAAAAAATAAATTTCGAACTCAAATACGTCTCGTTGAGTTTCATTGGTGCAACACAATCTGAAAACAAATAACCGTTTCCGGTTAAAATATTTCCTATACTTGTCTATCATTAGACATGCATATTATTTACCGTCGCTAATTTATATTTTTTAAAGCAATAAATGGTTAACTAATGAAAAAGTACAAAATTGTTTTGATGTTTACAACATAACATTTTATTTATTCGTTCAATGACATGTTTTACAAATACATACCAAATTCTAATATTTTTGTTCGATAGTCGTTACTTCGCTCAAATGAAATTAGCACATACGATAGTATGGCGTGAAACTTAAATACAGCACTCAACAGGAACAATTAAAATGATATCGCTCGAAGCAACAGCCTTACTAACTAAAAAAAAAACTAATATGAAAACAGTTTCTACATTCATTTACATCCGTTTTCTTTGCTTCAAAATACAAAACTTATGTCTATTTTACAATAATTGTTTATGGCTTTGGTACTTATCTTCGCATTAATAATAACAAGTGGAAAAATGTACAGATACAATTTACACGTTACTTAAGAAACATATACCTAAACGGCTATACGGATTCCCCTTTTGTTGTTGGTATCAGTAGCTCCTTATCTGGGGCCTGTTTCCTTCTAAAAGTCACATATGTGTAAAGAAGACTAGCAAATACGCTTATGTTGATGCCGATACAATTAACCCAGGAAAATATGTAATCTCCTCCGATAAACATTCCCAAATATGTGACACAAATGTTTTTCAGGCATCCAACAATTGTTGTTGTTAGTGCGGAATTGTACTGCGTACACAACATGGTACTGTAAGATAGAACAAAGCCCATAAAGCAGCTCATTATAAATTGCACAATAAAGAAACTATTATTCCACTGAGGAAAGTTCACGGATTTCTCCAAATCTCCAGTAAAAAGGGTGACCATCAATGCTGGAATGAACATGAAGAGCGAGTTGTAGTACATCAATCCATATTTTCCCATGTCTATTGTGTCCAGTTTTTTCTTCACAAATACTCCGTTCGATGCAGTTAAAGCGTTAGTTATCATAACATAGCTGTATCCCTTCATATTAAATGAGAGATCATCACTAGCTGCCAGTAAGGCACCTCCAATCATGGCATACACACTGATTTGAACTGCAACTGATGGTCGAACCCCTAAAATTTTCAACTCCAACAGCATTGTCATAAGAATCGAAAAACGCCGAAGAGCCGCAAACATAGGAAGGCTTAGTGCTTGTGTGCCACCCAATCCAAACATCATGTTTCCCAGGAATATTAAAGGCAGTGGAAAGATTTTGCTAAATGAATCCTTTGCAATATCAGGGAATGTCACCATGCGCAATCGTTTGCCAACATATAATACTAAGATGCTCGCAGTTAATTGACCCAAACTTAGGAACAAAAACGATGGAAAATGATACGATGTCAGAACTGTCTTATTGACGACGGTGATCATAAAAGATGCCATCCCGTAAAATAAAGCACTTCCGATCTTTTTCAAGTATAATGACCCATCTTCGCGAGAATTTTCGGATAAGCTTCCGCTGCTCCCACCGCCACTGTTGCTTGCCATTTCAGGTGTTTTATGTCTTTTCTTTATGTTTGTCTTTTTTCAATCTATGTAGTTCATACACGAAACAACTGATACACTTTATTGCCGATGAAAAAATAAACTGAACATTTTACCCCGACGCGCAGTGTGCTAGTTAAACATTTGCTTTTTAACTTTCTTCAATATAAGCTTTACAAAGAGGAGCCTGATAGATTTTTTAGGTATCACGATTAATTTAGCATTTTACCGGCAAGAAGTGCGAATTTTTTTCAGAGCACTGACTGAACCGATATGTGTTGGCAGAAGCCATTTTGACAGTCTGTCAAGATTTCAACTGAACATATGAGAGGCAAGAAGTCCACTTAAAAGCAACAATGTTGAGGTAGGTAGGGAGGGGGCATGTAGCTGACATGTAAATTTAAGTAAACAGACGAAGTTATTATACACTTACCGTTGATCAAGAATATAAAATAATTGAGAAATACGTATTAGAAAAATGTTTAATTTAAAATAAGAATGTTATAAACACAGTTTGCTGACTGACAGTTTGTACTTATGTTCGAAATCAGCTGATAAGTTTTCGAATTTCGCACCAGGTATGGCATCAAGTAAGAATATATTTGAAAGAAAGGTTGGAAAAAATTCATTAATTATGTGAATGTATTAAAAATCAGTGGGAAAGAAGTTTTGTACTTTTGGCAGATTGATTAGCAACAGGATGAAATTGAGCTAAATTCTGATTTCTTATCGCTATACAATGTGTTGTCATGACACTTGACAAGTGTTCGGTATGCCAGAAGGTGCACATTTGTGCTTATATTTCCTGAAATCCGCATATTTCAAAAACGCGACCCAAAAAGCAGAGAATATTTGCATATGTCTTACCACGCTCTTTGTAACAGCGGGAATTCAGTCACGTGCCAATGGGTACTAGACTTTTCGCTCTCAACTACTATATCCGTAGATGCGTGATTCGGGAATTCACTTTGCTGACTCGGTAAGAGTATGTTTAATTGGAAGAGCAAATAACGAAACCCATATTAATTTTCTTAATTTAACAAAATATATCTTCAATTTTATGGAAAAAAGAAAATTGCAACTTTTAGAGTACTAATATATCGTTGAATATGTACCAAAAATACCTTTAAGCAATTTCAAACTTCTTTAACGCTGTAAAATCTTTTTAAAGATTATAAAAAAAACCGAAGTTGTGAATTAAAAACTTTCGAATTACCCATATTGACATACTCGTAAGTCATACCCAAATTCTGTTTTAAGTTGGCCTTTAGTTTTACTCATTTCGGTATAAGATCTCACATCACTATGGAACCGCTGCGACATCTGAATGTTCGTTTCGATATCACGAAGGCACAATTTATGAAAGAGATAGCCAGCATTACCGGCGTTATTAAGATACCAACCATATTGTATTTCATTCGATCTTTGGTGTGCATGCATAGCTGCTCATAGCACGTGTTTTTTTCTTGTGGACTTTTAATTGTGGAAAACGTGCTTAAAGTGAAAAAATAAATACAATGGCAGCAAATGATAAAATTATTGCTGCCCTAGTGCTAGATTTTCTTAAAAACAAGGACAAGGCACTCGCCCAAGTTTACCAAAAGAAAACAAACGCGGTAAGTACACTACGTACTATATATACACATTCGTATGTAACCATGCGGTGTTGGGTAATTTTTGTGATTTCCTTAAACAAAAAATATTTTGCGCATCAGAGGTGCACATTTGTAATCAACTCCATGTGAGATTTCTTTGCTTGTATATTCTAAATGTGTTATCAATTTTAGGGTTATCTGCCTAAAGGTCCAAAACTCGAGGACATTCTGCAGCACTATTTAAAGACTTCTGGAAAAAAGATTCCAGCAGTTAAGAGTAAAGATGACACTTCAAGCGAGGAAAGTGATTCAGACGAAGATACACCCGCTCCAAAACAAATGATGAATGGAAAAGGTCCACTTGCAGCGGCTTCCGCTAAAAAAGACTCATCGTCAGAAGACAGTAGTGAAGAACAACAGCCTAAGAAGGCTCCAGTTGCTGCAGCTAAAACTCCGTTAGCAAAGAAAGCAAAGTCTTCCAGCGATGAAAGTAGCTCAGAAGAAGAGGCGCCCGCAAAGCCGAACGTGAAGAGTCCATCAAAACCAGTAGCGGCCAAAAAAGCTGAAACAGAGGATTCATCTGAGGATAGCAGCGATGACGATAAAGCACCTGCTACAAAACCTAATCCGGTCACAAAATCACCTTTGGTTAAGAAGCAGCAGTCTAGCAGTGAAGACAGTTCGGACGATGAAGCTCCGTCAAATGTTGTTTCTAAGGCTGTTGCTGTAAAAGCTGCGCCACCATCAGCTGCATCCAAGAAGAAGGCAGATTCAAGTTCAGATGACTCGTCGGAGGATGAAAAGCCTGCACAAAAATCCACGCCGGTTGTTAATAAAAAGGCGCCGGTTGTAAAAGCTACACCTGCAAAGAAACCCGCTTCCAGCAGTGATGACAGTAGTTCAGAGGAAGAAAAACCTGCAACCAAGCCTGCAGTAAAAGTAGCGCCAGTTGCTAAAAAAGCGGCATCATCCAGTAGCGATGATAGCTCAGACGACGAAACACCAGCTGTGAAACCTACAGTTCAGAAAGCAACGCCAGCAAAGAAGCCAGCCTCCAGCTCAGACGATTCTTCTGAAGATGAGAAGCCTGCGAAAAAAGCTCCTGTCAAGCCAGTGCCAGTTGCAAAGAAGGCGTCCAGTTCCGAGGATTCTGATTCCGATGAAGAACCTGCAAAACCTAAGGCGGCAGCTGCCAAACCTAAGCCGTCACCACAAAAGAAGATAGCAGCCGCAAAGAAGGACAGTTCAAGCAGTTCTGATAGCTCAGATGATGAAGCACCTGCAGTGAAAGCAACGCCACAAAAAGCTACTCCTGTCGCTGCTAAAAAGAAGGCAGAATCAAGCTCAGACGATTCTTCAGATGACGAGACACCTGCTAAGAAACCACCGGTCAAGCTAACCCCTCTGGTCAAGAAAAAAGAATCTAGTTCTGAAGATTCTTCTGATGAAGACCAACCCCCTGCTAAAAAAGCAGGGCTTACAAAAGCAGCTGCTGCCAAGCCAGCTAAAGATTCAAGTGATGACAGTTCGTCCGATGATGATGATAAACCACAATCTGCGCCGATAAAGAAGACACCAATAGCCGCAAAGAAGGACTCCTCAGAGAGTTCCGATTCAGAAGATGAGAAAGAAGTAAAAGAAGCTCCTAAAGTTGGTCAAAAGCGAAAATTTAGCGAATCTGGAGCTGCAGAAAAACCGCCTAAGTATGGCAACTTTACTAAAGCTGGTCAAAATGGCAACGTGGTACGTATTTTTTTTGTTTTCTTCTTTTCTTTCACTCTCGTGCTATTGTTATCCATATGTAGTCACGTTTTATTCTAAAAAAAAACTTCTTAGTTTAATACTATATTTGGGACTTATTCCGCAGAGTTAGTAACAACTTCCGTTTAATTTCCTTGTTCACTAAAGATCTTTAAAATGAAATAGAACCATAATTTTCTATTCAATTCATTCAGAATTCAGATTTCAAAATTAGTTCCAAATTTAAAAAAGAATTGTTTTCTTCCGTAACATTTTTGAACTAGACAACATCAACCCCAAATGGGAATGTTATTAAAAGCCACGGAAAACAGAATGGTAGCGCACCAAGAAAGAACACACCCTTCCGACGGGTTGTGGAGGAAGAAGTCGAAATAGATCCTCGTGTAATTGATAACTCGTTCGAAGCTAAGGTGAGTGCCCCAGTATTTAACTCTGCGAAAAGAGAAATGAGGCACAAATTAGCATATTGAATTAAATTTGACCATTAAAAGACGCCACACTCTCCAACTTGGGGCACTAATCTTCGGGTTATCGATTGACGAAGAAAACGCTTTGAAAAAAAATTTAATATTTTATGTATTGCTAATTTGTGTTTCATTTTTTCTTTTTCTTTCATATGACCACAATGACATCAACCCAACAAAATTCGCAACTTAATACCAAAATCGAAAACTAAATAATATTAAAAAAAGGATGGAGAGGACGAAAATAATTGGAAAAATAAAAACGGCGGTGGATTCAAAGGAGGAAACCGCGGTGGAGATCGTGGTAGGGGTCGCGGGGGTGGCGATCGTGGAAGAGGTGGTGGCAGAGGAAGAGGAGGTGGTGATCGCGGACAAGGAGGCGGCGGTGGTTTTAAGAAAATCGGCGACGATAATGGCTTCCGAAAATCTTTCGGTGGATATGAAAAAAATGGAGGCGACGGTGGTGAAAATGGAGGTTTCCGAAAATCGTTTGGAGGAAGAGGCGGTGGAGGCGGCGGTGGTCGTGGTGGTTTTGGTGGAGAAGGACGTGGACGAGGTGGTGGCGGTGGCCGCGGTCGAGGTGGTTCTGGAGGTGGCCGTGGTCGTGGTGGTGGCGGCGGCGGCTTCGGCAATAAATCCTTTGGAAACAAAAGTTTTGACTCAACACAGAATAAAAAAATTACATTTGACGATTAGGTAAACAATAAGTTGCGAATTTACTACATTCTACTTCACGTTGTGGGACGTCATTAAACATTTTTTTATTTCTATGCAATTACATATCAATAATCAGTTTGTTTTCCTTTTAGAAAAACGCTATAGGTTCATGGGGTGAAAGAGCCAGTCGCGACCTCAAACATACACGTGGTAAATCATTCAAACATGAGAAGACCAAGAAAAAGAGGGGCAGTTACCGCGGAGGGCAGATTGATATGGGGGTTAATTCTATAAAATTTGACTAATAGCAAGTAGTATGTAAACATATTATTTTATATTACCTACTATGATTTAGGTATTCTCGCATTTAGCGTTTGTAAATAAGTTATATGTGGCTTAGTCTAAATAAAACGAGTAAGGATTAGTGGGCTAGCTGCTATTTAGTCTAAGTCACAGAAATGTACACCGTAACGTCAGTCTGAAAGTAGGAACAGAAAATACGTAGACTATGATTTATTTGTATCAGGAGTTAAAATCTAGATGACATAGGACAGAGAGGAATAAATGCTGTTTTTATTTTGGCTTTCAGATGAATGATATATATACATATATAAATACTTTATAATTATAATACAAATTATTGTATTTGTATTCCAACAACATATTTTTTAACTCTAGATTATATCTAAATAAATTCAAAATATTTTTCCGAACTGTAAATTGCTTTTTCTTTACGCTCTTTTTATAGTAAAATCTTTTGTCGCTTTTGTTTTTTATCTGTATCTTTGGTGGCTCGGAAGTGTGTCGGCTCGCACGCCACAGATTCTGGTTTCGATTGCCGAGACTGATATTCAGAAAGTGAAAAAAAGCATAGAGCAGCAACTTGGATATTACTCCGTTTACGTACCACCCGCAGAAAGTGACCCGAAATTTGAAGCTTACTCTGACATAAGAGTTGATGGGTAAGAATGTTTGGCTGGAAGCACATATAAAATGATTGCTTACAAGGTTTGATTCCTGGACTGAGCTTAGCGACAGCATTCATATGTGTACATTCAATTCTAGGTCCCCTCCACTGTGTAAAACTCCTCATTTAAAGAACCAAAGCAATGGACTTCATGGCTTTTATCCTGAAAATATTGAAAATGGAAACTTAATTTTTGATCTATCTGCTGGGGTTACTCAATTGAATTTTATTTGTTGACGAAAACAAAGCCTGAAATCAAGGACTATGAAACTATGTAGACTTCAAATCACTGATAAAGAAACAATTTGCATTACTATCTGGAAGCACCATTGGTTCAATATACAAACAACAAAACCAATAGAACAATAGTTGTTGTAGAGTGGTTGGTTCCTTGTGGGTTGCAGTGCTACTCAATTATTATTATTTAATTAAATTTTGGCCTTGACTTCGTTTAAGGAGGTCCATTCGGATACTTGATCAGATCCATAGCAGCTGTAGCTGGTTGTGCACGCGAAAATCCTAACGTATTGATTCGTCGTCGTTCTCAACAGCTTCGCTTGGCGTATTTTACAAAACAAATCTCGGCCTAAAAGCGTACAACTTCTCCAAGAATTGCAGCCAAACAACTTGAACTGTGGTCGCCGTGGCTTTGTGGTCGACCGCCACGCAGAAAGTCTAAGTTCGATTCCCGGACGGGACACCTCGCATTTCTTTACGGCAGAACCTCTTTCGATCTGCTGACAACACTCAAAGAGTATCAATTGTCTATGAAAAGCTTCTCAAATCTCACCGTTCGGACTCGGTAAAAAACGGTCCCTTCTACTCGTGAGAGAACAGTAGCACGCACAGCACGAGTAGTTGTTGTAGAAGCTAGGCCCTGGTCCCTTGTGGGCGGTAGTGCCTCCCAATTATTATTAACTTAAATTTGCGTCCCATTTATTCCTCTGGAAAAACTCAATAAAAATATAGTATTTGATCGTTTTTTTCGTAATAAAGCCCATTTTTATCTCAGTTGAAATGTAAATAAGCAAAATTGCAATATTTGAGCTGATGAGAAACCCAAAGAGTACCAAGAGCAACATCTATTCAAAACAACAGTATGTGGTCATTTTGGACAAGTTCAGTCATTGGTCAACATTGCTTTAAAAATAGCACATCAATGTCATCAATGGTTACTGTTGACATGTTTACGGACTATATGCTCCTGTAACCTAAGCACATGGTCTCGGTGAGATCTGGTTTCAACAAGAAAAAAGGACCTATGCACAAATTATTTTTGTGAGCAACTTTTTTCACGTCAGCCTAGTTCGTGCAATATCACACCTTTGGACTAGTTTTTCGGGGGATATGTACAATCTCAGATCTTTGGGGTTGAGCCAGCTACGATTGACGCTTTTGGAGCCAACATTACTTGTTTTTTCCACGAGATACCAAATTAGATCTTCCGTATGGGCCTGTATGGGTTGAAACCAACATTTACATGATAAGATTAAAAAAAAAAGACAAGTGCCGTTTTTCGCTAACCTATAATACAAATTTTAATATTGAATTATACATCAAACATCACTACGAATCCCCTTTTAAAATGCTCTAAGGTTTCTATTATCTGGCAATTACAGGAATCTATTAAGCACGTGATACTTGATCTTTTTTAAATTTCCTCGAGGGTCAAGAGGGAACATGCAAGGTTTTGCCTTGACTTTGACGCCTATGTGCTCTGTTATTTATTTCAAAATGTCTGTTTATAGATAGACACTTTTATTATATGCTTTTGCTTCAGCTTCACATGTATGGGAGCCAAACCCAAAATTAAAATTTCCGGTAAAATCATGATTGTTAAAAAGACACAGGGTTTCAATAGTCCTTGCATTTAAACTTCTATGTTCGTTTCTTAAGCATCAGTTAATTTTCGTATTTTGCTATAAGTCCAATCTATATTTACATGCATAAATTTTAATATTTATTATGTGCTGAACTTTCGTGAAAAGAAATGAATCTGAGAGAAGTTAATAAAATCGGAAGTTTTGTTTGAACAAGCGCACGTGCACTACCCGCTTCATATTTTAACATAACAAATATCATAAGCCAGTCTTCATATCACAAACGAAACATGCTTTTCTCTTTTCGTGACAATGCGAAGAAAATAATGAGGGAAAAACATAGTATAAAGAAGAGCGACTCTAATTGAATATCCAATTAAATTTTTGTGCATTTATACAATTACGCATTATTAAATTGATCAAACAACTTGAATGTATTGAAATCACAACAGTGAATGAAATCAAAATCAATTTGTGCAGCAGTATCGTTGTAAAGACATCAACCGCCATTGACCGTTAGGAGGAAATGAAATATTGTCAATGTTCAATACTAGGAATAGCGAATCAATAAAGTCGGTTGCTTATTTAATAAGACCTTTGCGTTGTATAAGACAAAACTATGAGTGCATGCGATGGTTACGTAACCGTAGAGGATAGAAGTTTACAGTCCAAAATAATCACAAAGTTCCATTTGACTGAATCATAAGAGCAGAATTGTTTGTTGTATTCGTTCCTTAAATTGTTTGAGTAGCTGAAAGATCTATTCTATAGATGATAAATATTTTCTTTCGCTTTAAGGAGTGAGTTAATTTGCAAGAAAAAGTTAAAATCGATTTGAAATAAATATTTTAGTAAAATATTAAAGAAATCATATCGACTTGGAATAATCGGGATATCGATATAAAAAAGAAAGAAAAGGCGTTTAATTGCGAAAATCCATAATGACTTCATATTTTGTTGAGGGTTAGGTAAGTTCTGAGGAATTATACTTTTCACTCCAAAACAGGCTGAAAATGTCATGAAGCATTAAATACAATGGCACAACGCAATTAACCCAATCAGGACGTGGAAACCATGACGGCACCTATTCTGGTAGAATCACATTCCATAGAATTCAGTAAACTTAGTCACAATCCCAATGGAGACAAGCAACCCCTACAATTGAGTGAAAAAGGCCTAGAAATGGTTTGTGAAGGACATAGTGACGCCTCTTCCCGAAATCGGTTTCATAAGTATGCAAATCTGCAGACATCGCGTGAGGTCTAAACTGACTAAGGAACTTGTCTTGTAAAGACGCTCAAGTCTTTATGCATATAGGACAGTACAATATTCGGAACACATCGAGACGAATTCTTTTGCGTCATTTAAGTTTAATGCATTTTCTTTTTCCTTTCCTCAGTATGCCCAACTTTATTGTAAAAATTTCAATCTCCTTCAGAAAGAAGAAAAACTGTACAATTGTTAGCATTGATGTGCTTGGTCGAACACAGTGAGCCTTCAATTCATCGTTTGCGGTGAACGAGGAATATGTTGTCATCGATAAAGGACGTACAACATCGACGACTCAACCAGCACGTCACTATAGAAAGAAAAAACTTCGAAGTATGTTAGTGAAGGACTTCGTCCACGTGGGCTCCAAAGTACAAACAAGATCAGTACCGAGATTAAACGCATAAGAACTCTCACCAACCGCTGTCTCTTTGGCCTAAGCAGACATTGACTATCCCTGTCTTGTTTTATGGCACGGAAGAATGTGCAATAAGGATGTTGAAGCCCCTTTTTGAGAGGCAAAAATTCAGTTTCAATCATTGGTGCGTATTGCGTTAAATGCATCTACAACGAGGATTCAACGAGGAATTCTATAGGTTGTACAGTGGCATGATCTAGTCACGCGTCTAAGGGTGCAATGGTCAAGCTGGCTCGGTCGTGTAGAGTGAATCGATAACACAGCTTTGGCCCGAAGAGACTTCAAATTGAGACCAGTGGGATATATCAAAAGAGGACGCTCACGGAACCGATGGCGCATAGAAGTGGAGAAGTAACTCAATTAACTTGATGTGCAAATTTGCAGGCTTCTGGTTAAAAATTCATCGATGGCGCCATATGAAAAAAAGATTTTTTTTGAGTTGAACTTAAAACTTAAGACAAATGTAAAATGTGCGGGAAAATAAAAAAAAACACCTTGAACTCGTGTTGAGTGAATTTTATAAAAGTAAGCATGTAAGTCAAATCTATTTATTTTATTCGTTTATCCAAAATCAAATTTGCAAAAAAAAAATAACAAACATAAAATCCCAAGTCGTTCCTTGCCTTCGCGCAAACAACTAAGTATAAATGGAAAAGTGCTGCCCCCTACTGGTAACAGATAGGATGAACAGTGCTGCGAGGTTGGGCTTTTGAAGTTTTGGACGAGAATTTCAAAAGATTGTTGAAAACATGAGAATTTTACTTGGAGATTTTATGGTTGGATATTTTATGTGTCTTCATGTAAATTACACAGATATTATTATGTTATTGACAAAATGTCTAAATTATATAATAATAATAATCGAGTGGCATTACAGCCCACAAGGGACCAGGACCTAGCTTCTACAACAACTACTCGTGTTGTGTGTGCTACTGTTCACTCACGAGTAGAAGGGACCTACAGTTTTTTGCCGACTTCGAACGGCGAGGTTTGAGAAGCTTTTCATAGACAATTGATACTCTTTGAGTGTTGTCATCAACTCGAAAGAGATGGTGCCCTGAATAAATGCGAGCTGTTCCGTCCGGGCATCGAACTTAGACCTTCTGCGCGTGGGTCGACGCACTTACCCACTACGCCACAACGACCACGTCTTAATTATATAATAAATATAAATATTTTAATAAAAATTAACGCTAAGAGCTAAAGCGAAACGGATAATATATTATATTCATATTTTTTAAATAACCACAAGAACGAAGAAGGTTTAGCATACCTTTTATAGTTTCTAAATTTTTCCAAATATCAACGAAACATTTAAACAAAAAAAGGAACAGAGTCCCTGTCAACTAAATTTTGAACTATAAATTATTATATCAAAATTAAAAATGTGATAATTAAATGATTGTCCACATATGTTAGCACGAAATGCACAACTCTTGCACAATTCCTTAACATATACAATTACAATTACATAGAGAAAAGAAATCGAATTAATCTAAAAATTAAATCTGAAAGAACTTTTCTTTTTTAATTGAAATATAATATTTTCATTTCTGTGGAAACACGATTAAGGCAACAGGAATAATTTCTCCGAAACTCTGTTCATTTTTGACAAAAGTTTTTTCTTATAAGCTTCCAGGTTTTCTTAGTTTTTTTTGTGTTTCGCCTTTTTTCCTTTCTCAATGAAGCAAAAATTGCAGAATATTACACTCGCGGAAAGGTTGCAACGTTATCATGCACAACTATAAAAAAGATATTTCTTAGAGGCTCACAAAATAGAACGTTGAGAATAAATCAGTTGCATTCGGAGGACATTCATTACGTTTAAATTTTATATTACCATTATTTTTTTAAAGGAACTACAGCGATAGTTTCAGAAGAATAAACGACAATAATAGAGATAAATACAAATACGCTGTTAGTTAAAATAACAATACCAGCATGCCAATATAGATAAAGTACCTCCTGACTTCATGGTACCAGTTTATTTCCGGTACCTATCGGAACTTGTATCTTCAGAGCTATGAATGGGACCGAATTCATGTTACAATACCCATTGATAATAGTTTCGGCACTTTTCTATGCCCCGTAGTGAGGTAGAAAGTGCACCACTACTTAATTATTTTCTATTGAAATATAACAAATTATTTGGTCACTTAAGAAAGAATTGATACAACGTATATGTAAGTCTTACAAGTATATGAAAGCACTTATAGCGGCAACTATTTAACCAACTCAGGAACTTACTTAAAGCATCAGTTCTTTCTTTCAATTTCAGACCACACCGTAACCAATCGTAATTACGAAGCCAAATGATAATGACGATGATCGCAGGTTGCACGATGATGGTGAACATTCCGTTCACGATGGCCCGTCCAGCTTTGCGTGTATCAAGAGCCGGGGCAAACCAAGGCGGTAGCGCTTAAGGAAAGGTAGATGCTACCTCGATCGCCAGTCCAAGGTGAGCAGTTGACTTGTTCGGTCGTTTCGAAAAGAATCCTCTGTGCTGCTGGAAATATTTCAGATACTTGTAATTATTTATACGTCATTCATTGTGAAGCATACAGAGGAGAGAAAAGAAGTCATAAAGTCATAAAATAAAAACGCACACACGTAGCCGCAGCAGTAAAGAATTGTGAACGAAGCAAACGAAAAGAAGAAATTTCTTTTCTCGAGAAAAATTCTCAGATTGAATTTAGTTTTTCTTTCTTTTTTATTGTTAAAAGAATTTCTATGTCGTGTTATTTGTGCTATTCAAAGATTCTGTGTTTTTTATAACGAGATTTGAATTTTCCTTGATTTGAACGATTTGTGTGTACTGTGAGATTTAAATGCTTTTCTAACGGATAAAGATTACAATTTGGAACTTTGCAAGAAGACTGACACAGACCCACAAAAATACAGAACATACCTGTGGAATATACGAATTTGAGGCAATCTATAAATTAAATTATAACAAAAATGGAATACCGGTGCTATAGGTGGAGCTCCTCCAAAGTAAGTGACCCCATTAAATGTGATATGTTCACGTTTTTCATACCTCTTTCGATTCATTCCTGTCAAACTTTTTTCGTGTTGTGTTTGCACAGAGTAGATACACAAATATATGCATATATATGTAAATATATGGAAGTGTGTGTACGTATTTGTTATATTTTACAGATTTAAAACTTACGTATGTTTTATTTTTCGTATTTAAGTTTTCGTTCGAAGATACTCCATTTAATTTGGTGAGCCATTAAAACAGAACGGGTTTGACAGGATATTTTAAAAATCACTGCTCTTATACACTTTCTACATGTTCGTGATTATTGAATTTATATTATTTCAAGACATGTTTTCTTGATTTAAAATCAGCTAATTGATTATTTTTTGATAAGGTGTTGTTTATAAATAAATTGTTTTATAGATGATTGTACTGAGTGCGCCAAATTACTTTTTATGATCTGAATTCGAATATTTGAGCTACAATGTTATATATGTGTAGGGTTTGCATGTGCCGTTTTGTGTAAATGCTACTCGTTGTACTTTCTAAGAAATAAATAAATTAATCGATGAAATGAGGAACGTTGCGTCTACACAATGAAGTGAAGATTCTTGTAAATTTAAAGAAGTATTCTTTTTGATTCAAAAGATTTTTGTCATTGTGATCAAAAGGGTTTGGATTTTATCTTATCTCAAAGAAGCAATACAGTATAAAATAATGGAGAAGCAAGTGCAGTTTAAGAAAACACATATGAATTTTAAATATATTTTAAACACTTCGATTCAAATCGTTCGGTACATGAAAAAAATATGTCTTTTATAAAAAAAAATTACATCTTTTGTCAATATATAATTTAGGTCTGGTGAAAGGAAGAAGAAAGACGAACATGTGTAGAACGTGTAAAGTTAATGAAACAACAAAATATAAGAAAAAAAATATTTTACAATATTTACTTCTGATACTTATAGTTAGAGCACTATTCTCGTTCTCACAATCATTAAATAAAAAAAATATCACATAGTTTTACCTTAATTGTGCACATAAGTAGATCCGTATGATTGAGCTTGGCTTATGCGTTTTAGTTTTATACTTCATACGTGATACAAACTTGGTCTGATAATTGCACTCCAATAATATATATATATATTATTCATTTATATGGGACACAAATGGACACACATGGTTTTATTACGTATGCAATTATTACATTTGGACTTTTCAGTCACTATTATGCGTTCCTTAATATAATATTTGCATCCCGGTGCTCATCCTGCCACGTGTTCAATTTCAAATCTGAATCTATATACACTATTATGCAGATTTAAGCCTTAATTTTATAATTGTATCTTATATTTTGTCATTGTGTAGAGCCTTATGATAATTCTGCCAAGAAGTTCGTATCGTTTTAAAGAAAAATCCATTTAAAAATTTAGTTTTTGATTTAATACAACTGCCGTCAAGAATGATACACTGATTATAGCGATTTTCCAACTTTCCAATACCCTTTCGATCGCCAGCCCAATTTTTGCCAGCAATTTATCGCACCTTTTCATGCCTTAGATCCAGATTATCGCCCACTCATCTGAGTACCAGACGGACTAAAATTATTATGCAGTGTTTAATTCATTTTCACAAAATACTAATCAAAATTCAACTTAAAAAAAAGTTTTTCAAAGTGTGCAGACTTGCACTTACAAGAAATGAATTAGATTTACTTTTAGTGGTGTCCGTCCACACTAACCACGAAAAACTTCTAGTTAATGTATAAAAAATACCTACCTACAGTATTCTCATTTTATATTTTCTTTATTCGCATTAGAACAATAAGCTTTTCACCCACATTAATAGCCATAAAACATTTTATGCAATTACTGTACAATTTTCTATAAATGAAGCATTAACCGTTAACATCACGCTTCCTGAATAATAAAAATTTGATTTGATAATTTCAACTAATGTACGTAACGTATATATCTATCAAACAGAGCGGAATTCTTCATTTTTTCGGATTCCAATTTTTTATTTCCAGTGCCGTAAAGTAGGTCAATGTCGGCACGGACCATATCATTTACTTGACCTCAATTAAAATTGTACAGTAAGCAGACGTACATGCACAAAGAACGTTAAATGGAAAGCCAAAGCCCTTAATTTATCTCTCCGGAAATAAATCTTAAGCTTAACTTTTACACAAAAATTCGACAAATTGAAAAATTTGAAGAATGATGTAGAAATCAAAATACCAAATTCATTCACGCCCTCCTCTGGCGGTCCTATAAAAAAAAGTAAAGAATGAAGCGTGCATCATAAAAGAAAACTTTTACTTTGATTCTGAATTATTCAGGGCACCATCAACCTTTTTTTTTTTGAATACAGAAATCCGCAGAAAATTTCTCATCATTTAACGATGGCAGGCGATGGAAGCAGCATCGTCACCGTTGTCGATTTCGTCGCAATCGATTAAACGAAAGAATCTGAACTCTTTACTGTTAACGTATAAGTTTTGTTTATTCATCACTTCTCTTGGCCTTAAGTTTTTTTTCTTCATTCCATCTACATCTCTTTTTGACATCGTACTTTCGCTGCGAACAATCAGCTGAATGATCTTTCAGTACAACTACTTTCTCAGGTAGCAAGTCGAATGGAGAACAAAAACAAAAAAAAGTTCAGGTAGGTGGTTTGCCGGTTGTGTTCATCTGTAGGAAGATATCTTCACGGTATTCATCCTTCTTGAGATTATTGTTTACAAGCATATCTCTTCATCTTAAATTGTTTAGGGCATACTTAAGACCCGCTTTAGAAAAGTGCAGGAAACACTTCTGTCGCAAATATCAGTAGACAATGAAAGAAGTTTCCTGCATGAAGCGCTGTGAGCCTGAATTGAGGGCGTGTGAATTTATAATACTGTTTCGAGAGAAATCACCCCACGGCCAAGTCACTTATCTTCGAGCGAAGTAGGAACGAGAGTATAAATCTTCAAAACGGAAATGTCTTTGCCGTCTAATGACGTCTTGCTTGACCCTTTTACTCTGGAGAAGTAAGTCGGAATTTGTTATGGCGTGGGTCTCCTCAAAATAGAAAATAATATCAATTTAAATCGCAGAAACCCAGCAACATCAGTTAGCCAGTGGATACATTACAGGTGACCCCAATCGCAACCGTGATTCTCCAAATGTAGGATTGTCCACCTGAATATGTTTAGCCTACTTTTTCTGATTATCATATTGAATCATCTGTAAACACACGTACAATATTTACGGAACAAAAAAAAATCACTGGAATGAAGAGAAGGAAGAATGTATTTTCTTAAAGTGAATGGCTGTACTTTAAGAACCGGCTCTAAGACGAGGCAGTGTCAGACACAATGCAACATTTTTCCATTAAATTTGTATGCCAGTCACATTGCTTGTCACGTATATAACGTCTTCGTTTTCTTCCGTTTATATATTCGAAGAAGTGCTGCGAAATGTTATCGAGGAACACGTTGCGTTCTTTTCAAGAAATGAGAACGCGACTAATTTTCCTCATGCCACTGCAAGTATTTAATATCGTATAATAGTTTTTTGCCATGAGTTGTCTAAACCTAGAGCTGATTTTTGATGTCAGTGATGAGTGAGTGGCAAAGAATGAATTTGAAAATTGAAAACATATGCTGGGTGTGTAAAACATGCATACCTTTTTCGAAAGTGCGATTAACAAATGCTATAACGTTGCCTTAGGCGGAAGAGATTCTCTTCCACTTTCTTTTCTGAAATGAAGTACTCATTAGAGAAAAAATAAACTAAATTTTGTGTTTAAAAATGATTGAATTGACGTATAAGACCATTTTACCATTCTAGTGTACTACGGACGCTGCAGATATTTGTGTGCTTTCAGTTTATTGCTTCTTTTTAAATGCCAGAAATGTGATAAAATTACATTTTTTCAAGTATAAAAGCCGTTTTGAAACCGCTTTTATTCTAATTGTTTTTTTAAGTTTAAGTTTAAAAATGTATTTTTTTATTTTGAGTTTCAATTGCATTAAATCTAGATATAAAATACTTAAACTAGCTATAATAACTCTTATTTTAATTAAAACTATCTTACTGGCTCCATGCGAGCACTCTAAGTTAATCTATGAATTTTTTATAATTGCCTTTCAGCCTTTCAGTTTTTGTAGGTATGTTCAAATAAAAAACTAAATTATGTGATACTTAATACTAAGAAAATGTTCTGGAAAAACTTAGCAATCTAATAAAATTATTTTTAAATTATTATTATCTAACCTAACTAAACAAACTTAACCTAACTACCACTAATTTTTTTTTTTTTATTCTAATTGTCTCGCTTAAAGAATGTACTAATATGTTTTCTAAAAGCTATTTGGGTAGCTTTATAAAATAATTGAAACTCTAAAACAATTCAACTTAATGCATTTGACATCAAGTTGATGGTAAGACTTCACGTTCATCTCAGTGTTATTCTTATAACTTGTATTGACCTGGATGTACTCTCAACTGGTCCAGTCAAAGGCTTCAAAAATAAGTATGATTTCTGAGATTTTTCTCTTCAAAACCTGTAAAAAGATACAATTCTCTCGCTGCTGTGATATAGTGTACATTGACTTCTTGTTGCAAGGCTTAAGTCGAAGTTGATTGATCTTTATATTTTCTAAGCTTCACCTTTCTCAATTCGCTGAAAATGGAATGGAGTTACTCTTCTTGAATTTCGGAATTGGCATCCTCCCAAATGAGAAAAATTTTTCTCCCTCCAGGTACGGGAATGCGTTGTGAATTATTTTGAGTAACCTTATCCTTATCTATAGTCACGCGTGTCTATGAGTTCATTATTAAGTTTAAAGAAACTATGAATTTTGACATCCACTTTTCATGAAATTTAACTTTTGTACAGCCAAACACTAAGCCAGGTGATCGGGCTTTAACATGGCTTTTCCAATTTAAAACCTATGATACATATATATTCTATTGAATGTGTCAAAGTATTGTACAATTTGAATCACTTTATAGACTCTGGAATCGAACCTGTGTATAAATGGCTGTTATATTTTAAAGAACCATCCCTGTCAAGTGAAAATGTCAATCAAGTAAATGATATGAAGGGATAATAGCACGTTCAAATAGAATCGTTCATCGGTTAGGTAACTAATTATAATTGCTAGTTGGCAATAGCTTAGTATAATGCACCATATAAAATTAGTGTTTTCTTAGATTTACCCGATTTGGACGAATACGGTCAACAAAATAATAATCCATTATTGCATAATCAATTGAAAGAATTATTTTCATTTCTATCACTTGTAAAATTTAATTTAATTAATCACTCACTTTCATCGCACACCGTCAAAAAGTCTTCATATAGGAGAGAGTTTTGGAAATTCCTAAAAACTTTGCAGATCTGTATGAATTAATTATTTTTCATTAATCGTTTGCCGTCAAGTTCGTTCGCCAACTCTTTCGTTTTTCTTTGACCTAGAAACTCTGATTGATAAAAACGAAACTGTGTGTCATGCCCCCTCTCACTGCATGGAGTTTTCTGTTTCTTGGATTAACATATATTAATAAGCCGGTAAAGTTCGCTTATGTATTAGTTGATATTGGGTTTGAATTGGTGGATGGAAGTGATTTATATAAAAGTTGGAAGATTTCATTTGGATTAAAATACGATTAACACTGAATGCACTTTAATGTCAAAAGGAAACTTAATTAGGATTTTCATTAAAATACAAATGCTATAGAAACTCTTATTTATAATCTGCCCACGCTTGATTTCATTTTTGATGATTATTTTAAATTTTTTTATGAAGGCTTAGAAATTTAGTTAAAGAAACATGAACTACGTGTATTATTTTTAATATTAATTACTTAAAAAAACTATGTTCACTCCATTAAATGGTACATACACCTGATGCTTTACCACAAACATAAGTGTTTTGCTCATATTTGTCCAAGTGATATCAAGAACACATGAACAAACAGAAATAACAAGTTTAGTTGCTCTGTCATGTACGTGCTAGCTTTTTTGAGAAGGGGTCATTGCCTTCCCACACAACAAACGTGTCATTGTCTTTAGTTTAACATGTCACGCAACCTGATCAGTCATTCCTGAAACGATTAGCAAAGGTGCTAATGAATGTCAGGAATGCATGCGGAAATTTTAATACGGGATGAAACGATTTGCATTTTTCAATTCTAAAATGATAATCCTTTTACTTAATTTATACATACACAGATGTAACGACTTTCTCCGTATTAATGGCGCCACACATATTCAATTACGGACTTTTAAAAGTGAAAAGGTGAACTAATTCTTTTTTGAGTTGTGTTCATTATAAGACTCACTTTTACCTGTTTGAAATTCGTTTCATGTCGAAATTACTTCAACATACTTACATCTACATATGTGTATGAATGGATGAGTACAAATGACCGGGTGAGAGCTTAATTATCACGATTGATGTATTCGACAAGATACTTACTTCAATTCGATCATTTATCATTCACTATTCTATTCGATCACATTTCGATGTCTTTCATCACCTCTTGAAGAGAAATTGAACTGATAATTATTCAAGCATAGGGCATGGAAACAGAAAATAATTTCTTCTGTTTGTTTTTTGTTTTACAGTAGTGCGCTTGTCTTATTTAGATTTGTATGAATTGTAATAATTGATTTACTCTTAGACTACATCATTAAATCTAGCTCCTGGTACCTATAGTCTACAAGGTGCCAGGACTTAATTCTTTAGCAACTACAAGTGTTTTTCTGGTGCAACTAGAGAAGACTTACAGTGTATTGCTGAGTCCTAACTACTTCTTCAAACAAGAGTACTAGCGCTCTTTAACTGCAGTCAACAACTCAAAAGAGGTGTTGTCGTGAAAAATTTTGAAAGGTCCAGTCAAGAAATTGATCCTGAGACCTGAGAGCCTGGCCACAAGGATATAACAGTGTTATTCCCTTCATTAAAAATAAACTGATTCCGACAAAGAAATATAGAACAAAGAAAGAATAATACAAATAACAACTTTAGGTTATTTTGTATTATTCCTTCTTTCTTCCTTCTCTTTCTTCTTGACGCTCTTATTTGAATTAGTTTAATTTGGGCTGTCAACAAGAGCGGAAATTCTCCTTAACTAAAAATTCCGATGGCCAAAATCCCAAATATCCTTAATTTCGAAAATCATAATATCGAAAACATTCTCAAAGTGCAGCATTCCCTGTGTTTTGTCGATGTAGGTACAAAATGTTGATTTTTAAAGTCGTACAACTGAAAACTTTGACTTTTTGAATATTTGGCACCTTGGAACTTAAGGCAATTCAAAATTTCTATTGTAGTATTCGAAAGGTCGACTTTTTAAAATAAAGTTTTTGAGGATTTTGGACTTTGATATTCTGTCCGTTATTTTTGGATTCTTTGAAACATTCAAGTGCCTAAACCTTTCATTGCGAACTTAACTGTAAATGAAATAAATGCTGAACCTTTCCAATAGCCACATTAATGAATATAACATATTCTTTATTTATTATATAATCAATTGCCTTCAAACATTTTTTAAAATACTAAAACTTAAAATAATATATGAAGTGCTAAAAAAACCGATATACTCGAGTTCCAGAAAATCAACATTTTACATAAACGGCATTTTCGAGATATGATATCTGTAGTTCTTTTTTGATATCATGCAAATAGAAATAGATTTGGTTTAATTTACAGCGCACTTCACTTGATTACGCACAACGTAATAGCTACAAAGTTATATTCCTGAGAACGAGCATATAAAACTCGCGTTTAACATCATCATTAGTTTTAGATAATAATTAGAACACCTATAAATTTAAAAAAAATCTACAGTTCTCAATAATTAACTTCTGCACATTTCACACTTACAAACAAAACCATGAACTTGTAAGCATTTGCCAAAGACAAACCACTCTACCTCTTCGCCGTGCTCACATCGACACAACCAATGTTCGGCTTAAACAAGATAAACAGGTTACAAGTTCGCTCATCACCTTAACCATAACCTTCTTGAGGAACAAACACATGAATTACGTTCGTATACACACGAAAAATTTTAGCGAAACGCACGGAGCCATAGACACACAGGCGATATGTAACCCCAAAGCAGAAGTTGAACACAGTCACAGACTTCAAAGAGACAACAGAAAGTTAACTTGTTTTCCTTTTTGCAAAAAACGACTTAAATTCCGCACGAGGTATGCCTGCAGTACATTCATATGGATGTATATGTATGTAGGCGAGTTTGAGCCAGTGTAGCTTTGGTTATCTTATGTTGGTAGCCGGTGCAACAGAGTCTTGATTTGAACGAATGCACTGATGGAAAATGGTACAAGCAACGAATCTTAACCAACGGGCAACCAACAACAAGAAAATCTACACTGGGAACGTTGTCATAAGCGGAAAATGTTATTATACCTTTGGCCTACATTGGAACCACAAATGCATCATTGCCTGAAGCGAAAATCTCTGTTTATGTGAACTTGACCAGTAAAGGGGAAATATTGCCTATACTATCGGTGGTGGCTGGAAAGAAACATTGTGTCGGTAGTGGCTATGCGGTTAGTTGTTGGCTCATAAATGAATTGATTAGAAGTGGCGGAAAAACGGTTCACTCAACGAGAAAATTGATATTGAATACAGTTGATTAATTGAAGTAAACGGTTTGTATTTCGTAACAGAGGTGATAAATGCATAAACTAGAAACTCAAACTTAATACGATGGACACATACACACATAAGTTGATCATTGTATTTGTAGGACATTGAACGAAAGATGATGTGATAAGTGTATCCGCCTGAGAATGTTTCATAATACTCCCGTTTATTAATTCACAAGAAGTCAACCCTGTCAGTTATACTGAAAAGGTCATTACACTTTGAAGCGATCGCATTTGGAATACATATTATCATACGCATTTATCATTCATCTCAGGGGTATTTAAACAAATTCACGTTTACAGCTTGTGAAATAAAAACGTGTTTGTTATCAGTTATTATTGGCACGTTTGCCAAATTGGGAAAGTAACAAAAAACACGTGTACTTATACTTGCTATATTTACTTCAATTGGGATTAATAAATATTGTGTGCTCGAAAGAAGTCAGCAACAAATTGTCGTCAGATGACTCCGAAATAGAAAACCTCTCTAATATCAACAGCATCTAGCGATATGAAAGGTTACATCTTATTTTGTTGCAAGACATAACATAAATCGCATTTTCATATAAAGTATAATAGTATTTACTAAACAAATATTCTTCATATGAATTTATGATTTTGTTTTAAGAGCTTCGTTTCCAAAAAACAAAACTTTTGTTGTCTTCGTGTGTCTGTCAGTAAGTAATGTTTTCATTATAAAAGGGTTGTGTTCGACACATTATTGTCGTCAATGATTAACTTGTCATCGCTCGTTAACCATTACTTCAGAATGGGTTCGATTTCATTCGCAGTGAGTCGCAAAAATCATCCATTAATTTTTTCACTTATATGTGCCATCCAAATATCATTATTGAAGTTGAACCTTAAGCATCAGATTTATCCGATCTGTTCAACATTCTACACATTTTATCGAATATCACACCACCGCAAAATCAAACACACGTACATAACACTGATACAATATATGGAATCACAAACAAGGAATCGGATACTTCTTACCAGGCCGTTGACAGGTATCACGATCTTAATTTACCGAAATTCAGAATTTACCATAATTGAAGTTGTTGAAAACCCTGAAATCAGAACAATTTGTAATCTGAAGGATTATGTAAAATTAAAATGGAGTTTTATACGATACAACAACAACAAGCAATATGTTGTTTTAACCCCACCCCTGTGACAACACTCAAAGAGTACTTACTAATTGTCTATGAATAACTTCTCAAATCTCGCCGTTCGGATTCGGGAAAAACCTGTAGAGCGGACCTACTTGTGAGAAGATAATACCTCTCAATAGTATTGATGCAGAAACTATGGCCTGGCCTCTTGTGGACTGTAGTGACACTCAATTACTACTGCATTATTATTATTTTGAAACATTGAAAATGTCATGGTTTTGATTTAATACTATTCGATTTCTTCATATGTGATTGTTAAAAGTCAAAGGTCAAAGATTGGGCAAATGGCCTTCAATAGAAGGTTGTATCTAGAAGGTCATTAGCTCGATTTGTTAATTAATAATAGTTCTGCCTAACGTGCTTCAATGAACAAATAAGAATCTCAAAAAATGCGTTGTATCTTTAACCCCTGTCTAACCAGCAGCATTGCGAGTCTTTGAATAAAAGACTTTAAAGTTAGTGTTTTTATGGTTAAGGAGTTTATTAACATTTCACAATCTAAAGTTGAAAAATTAAAAAAATCAGTTTCTAGACGCTGTCTTGTAGTCCAGTAGTTAATTCAAAGCTCGCATTAATTTTACATGTAAAACTATTATGGCTGAATATAAAGCTTAAGGAATAGTTCAGATGAAGTGTGCGTAAACTTGAGAGAGATCTCTGGTTTAGTAATTAATCAACCAATACCACTAATGAAATATGTCTACTTACCTTTGTGACCCGCCATTAACGTTAACGACGAACGTTATAAGTTGATAACTAATTTCTTGATTTGAATAATGCGGGCACTTATGACACGTAGTTTGAAATATGAACTGAATTATTCCATTTGACCAAGTATTCCTTAAAAGTTTCTATACGAATAAGCCACAAACCACGCCGGCAACCGAAGGTAATATATGTTAACTCATGCCATCCACCGAACTAAGCCAGATTTGTGCGCCAGTGATTGAAACTGAGCACCACCAAATGGCTTTTTAATGAATAAAAGTATTGAATTATATCTCTATACATTTGGCTTTACCTACATTTTAAGTTAAGGTAGCACTTAGGCTAGAGCCTTGTAGAACATATGATGTTAAAATAAATAAATCCATTTAAAAGCAATATCATTAATAAAAACTCATTTAATCTTATTTTTTAGATTTTATCAACAATATTCGTCATCGCAATTCATGTGCATATAGCAAGCTCTGCCCTTTGGTCGAGTTTTGGAACACAGGAGAAATGCAGTGGACCTTCAGGTCTTAAGTATTTATCTGGAGATGCTCTTACAGACTCTCCAAATTGTTTGGGACCCAATAATGCGCCATATCCAAGGTAACTAAGAAACAAAAAAAAAAAAACTCGTCTAATATTTTTGTTTGAATATTGTATCTACTTTAAAAAATAAGTACCGGGATTTGCATTTGCTGAAAACAAGATAATATTTTATACTTTCAGTGCAGCAGTTGCGCGGACATTCTCTAACTGGAGCGGCAACTCAAGGCGTGGTCGCCAGAGTAAAATTCCATCCACATTGGATCCATCCATTACAACAAGCGCTCTCTTGAGAGCTTATGACAATGCTAATAATGAACAAGTGGGCAGCAGTCGATATGGTAAGTTTTCATCTTATTTATACTTAAAAGTGCCTTGAAAATATTTTCTCCAACTCAAGCTCTCCTTTATTTGAACGTGAGCGAATAAGTTAAAGGTTATGACCCTGTGTCGCATCAGTTTTATTTTCCATAAGAATGGCAAATTACTTTAAAAATGCAATAAGGTCAGAACACAGCTAGAATGTTTTACTTGCTTTAAATCTCTAAGCCGGACTATTTTGAATATCAGTTTAAATTAACCCCGAAACCTGAATTCCAATTTTCATGGAGTGGAAGCTACAGAAGAGAATAATGATTATTTTCCATATATTTACCCATTTTTAAAACGGGTATTCCCACCCATATTCTCCAATTCACATTTTATGAATCCGGACTGTAAAAATGAAAATTTGTGTTCTGAAATTTGAATGAAATCGTAAAAGTGCATTCAAACTTCTAAAGTGAACACAGGTGTTCTGCATTTCTAAGACTCTTACACTAAAAGAAATTTCTTTTGAAAGACTTAATTAAAATGTTGGGATGACATGATTTTTTAGTTACATTGTCATTTGTTATAATTACAGTCACAATTAATATATTAATACAATTTAATCATATTCGCGCAGCCGTTTTTTCAACTTAAAGGTAAAATCATGATCAAAATGAACCTCGTTTTCCTACTTCTGAATGTTACATTCTAGCTGGTGAATACTACAAGTGTCTAATATTAAAAAAAACGTGTGTTTTCCTGAATGAAATTTGCTGGTTGCGAAATTTTCTTTATTTTACTAAAATTTAAAATGATTCAATATATACCTAAATGCACGTTTGAATTATTTTCATTTTAAAAGTGAATTCAGAGGATTTGAAATTAACCAAAATGTAGAACATATAAATTGATTTCATGCGAAATTAAAACTCATTTTCAAATCTATTGCACTCCAAATTCAGGATTAAGTTAAACTTGTTTATAGGTGATACAATTGTACACGTTTGTATTCAAAGTAACAACAGCACGTACGCCAATGAAATAAATTGTTAAACTTTTCGTTTTTCATGGCATTTTCTTGCCAAAAGTTCAAGGCATTTTCTCCGTTGGTGACAATTTACCACTTTCACCGGTTTGCAATATTTTGAGGAAAATTAATTCAAATGCATAGATTCGCTTTTACCATATGTGTACATTAACCTGTTTTTCTTTCTTTTTGTAAAAGAGAGTGAGCCTGTTTTACATTTTTACTTTTAATATGACTTTGCATAGATGCAAGTGGATTTTGGGTAAAAGTACTGGTTCCGTGACGAGTTTTCACTTTCACCTAGAAAATGTTACATCCAATGGTGCTCATAAGGTGAACTCGATTAGAGACTTTATGCGAATAGAGTCGCACACATACATTTGCTTATGAATAATCATATTTATAAAAGAAGCAAATAATTAAAAGAAATAATAATTAAAACGACATACTTAAATTAACAAAACCCTGTTAAGAAGTAGCCACTTTCCTTTTTTTTCCATTTAAAATGAGAAGAACTGTGTGTTGTTTCTTCTCACATATACATATATACAACTACCGGTTAATTGGTGGACATTACAAAATGTTTGTAATGTATAAGAGAAGAATTATAGGGCTTACGGATATATCACCTTCTCACTTTCATTTTAGAATGTGAATTCTTTATATCACTCATATAAACCTGATGACATCATCTAACCAGGCAAGACAACGAACAACGAACATGTCATAGCTATGTATTTCTTTTCTAAAAATTACTCTTGCACTGTTTTTTGTGCAATGTTCTTCTAAAGGAAATTTCCAGATGAATAATCAGAAATAAAAGCTCTGTTATGTCTTATAAGATATTTTAAGGCTACCCTCTCAAGTCTTTAATAAATATACACTTCAGCCCAAAAATTAAGGGTCAATGTGATTCAACTTAAGGCAGCTAAAACAACTTCGAAAAAAATAGCCAGCAACATGAATTAAATTAGAAAGAATTAAAATAGTTTAGTTACAAAGAAATGAAAAGAATCAGCAACTTTGTCTTATAAACGTTTTTTTGTTTTATCAAATTCAATTAAGTAGCCTCACAAACATTCTATAATTCTTTAATCAATTTCATCAATTTGGGGCACTTTGTTGTGAAAGTTATCATCATCATCATTTTCCTTGAGCTGTCTCACTAAAGGGATCTCTGGAGCAATGCACGCACGGAGACTGCCAGACGGCACGATCCTCCGCCATCCATTCAAACTCATTAGCAGCTTTTTCTAAACGGAACTAGGCAAGTTTATGGACCTAATCAAACTAATTCCCCATTAATCTGTAAAGCGGCCGACTACCTGTTAGAATCGCATCTAAGGCACCCCTCGGAAATCGTTATAAAGGGGACACCCGTACCATGGGGCCACACTATCGAAGCGTAGCCCTTTCCGTCCGAAGACCTAGCTTCTCAACATTGAGTTCCACCGCACTATCGCGTTTCTCGGCCTATCCTGGCGAGCAACACCTGTAACAGCACGGAAAAATCTCATCTCTATAGCTTGTACCCGCAATCTTATTATTCTGGCCATTACTTATCAAACAAAAGTTCGATAGGACAAATATCCATATCAGATTATGATTTTTAATTATTTCTTTGCTTATATTTGCTTAAGATAGTCCTGAAACGGTTTCGAAGTGTGTTTGGGGTGGTTGTTCTGTTGCCTTCCTCTTCCCTTTCTGGAAATGTTTTATGCGCAAGTTTCTCTATTCTTCCTTTAACTCCAGTTAAATTTTTGGAGAAAAAACCTTCAACGCTGTGCCGAACGTATGTCCGCCTTTTTTAGCCAAATACCTCAAACTTTTATTTATCACTCCATGACAATCCACTGAAGTCCTTTGTCCAGTCCTTATAGCTTCTGACCCACTGTTTTTTTATGTCACAAATTTTTACACGGATTTATGTTGTTGCTAAGGATAGCGCATTATTTTTAATTTTGCTCTTAAGTTAAGTGGCAATGAGGCTCACTAGGGATTGGTCCCTAGCTCTTCCAGCAACTACTGGTGTTGAGCGTTCTATTCTTCTATCACACGTGGATGGGATTTTGGGGACTCGACAACCACAAAATTTGCTTTTGGTGTCATAATAACATGCAAGATACTCAGTAACGAATTCAAATACGGGAACTCCTTCGTGTGAAGCAATGCACTTACCTGCTACGCCAGGTCTATGTTAAATCTATTTTAATTGCTCGTAGTAATTAGAAGACAATACATATCCTTTGCGGTTTTTCTGAGTCATTCTGATTATGGTTTAAGTAAAATAAACTGCGGTCGGAAGACACAGAATGTAAAAATAACGGAAAAACTAAACACTCCAAAATAATCTTAAAATATGCTTTTCTGTTTTTATTTATTTTTTTCGTTTTGACATACTCACCTCAATTTGATTTTAATCGAAAGAAAAACACATCAGCGAATTAAAAAAACAGGTAGAAGGATTAAGGAAGAAAACAATAAGAGAATGAGAGAGAGGGAAATGGCGTTAATATGTGTATACAATACATAAAATGATGTACCTGCCAGAAAAGAGACTTCTCAAGGGCTGCTAAAAATTGTGTGTCAATGTCGCGTTGGTTAAGTATGTGTCTCAAAATTTCCAAACACACAAATTCAATTGAATTGGACGTGATGAAGGTCAAAGAGAGCGAGCAACCATAACACGTGTTCGCCGGTGAAATGTTCGCTTCTCTTACTTGAACTTTCACCAAATTTAGTAGTTTGGCTATGTATGACAGATTGCTTTCTGTATTGCTTCTATTCGATTTTCTCAAATAAACAAAGTTTAGCTTATGTGGCCTTATACCCTATATGATCCCGATATCGTGTGGCAATCTCCTTGTGTTGATTTTTAATTAGTCTTGACTCAAAGCGTTAAATAGAAATATCGTCTAAATCTATTATTATTTTAAACAAACTACTTGATGCGGGTTGGTGCATCTGGTCCTTTTTTTTAATTATAAGCCACTTTACCACTGACAGCGGTTACCCGACCTAAATCTTGACAGGAAGTCAGAATAATACCTTTTCGAAATGAGTGGCAAAATTATTTTTGATGAAATGAAGTACTTACCACAACTGACGCATGCAAGTATGGGCAAACAGAGATTGGTATGCTATTAGATAACATCGTCCCTGTCGTTAACGGTACGTACAGATGAGAATGTTAACGTAGTATCGATCTTAACAATTTAACACTTCACGCACTAGCCTGAGGAGAATTGTGCAGAAAGATCCTCAATTGACTCAGCAATTGAAGGCAATAGCCGTGTGCGAGTAACTTTCTGCTCAATTCAGGCTAGTGCGTAAAATGTTAAACTGTTTCGATCTATAGCAACTTAAGCTTCGCAAATTGAATCTAACTAATTCTTCTTCATTAGCGCTTCACAGTTTAGGCTTTAGCGCAGTTTGAATTAGACAAAAATTTTCGATGAAACATCATCTGTTTTGACGAGGCTCATTTTCATCTCGGCGAAAATCAAAATATTCCGCATATAAGGTCATCATTCACAGAAAGTTGCAGGTTGGTGTGGATTGTGACGTTACATCAAGGGCCCCTTTCTTCGACATAAGACCTATTGCGTTAAAGAATAAAGAACCAGTTTAGCCGATTTTTTCCCTAAAACTGAATATATATATAACTGATCAGTGAGTCTCGAATTTCTAGTTCACGTAATAAAGCGTAATAAAGTGGCCAAAAGACATCGCCAAGATGACTTATTAATCATTTGGCCTTTTCGGCCCCTTTCGGTTTTCTTTTTTTTTTTTGTGGGGGATCCGTTTAGGACTGATGTTATGCCAATAATCCAACTTGCACTTTTCAATATAATTTAAGCAATCAATGAGCTACTAAGAAGCCAATTGAGGCAGCAAAATAAGCGAGGTTGTATTACAGAATTTATTTTAAGTTATCAATTAAGACTTTTTTTATTTTATTTCATTTTCAAACGTAATGATTACAACGAGACTAGGTGTGCCAGAAACATGCTTCTGAAACCCTAGTATTTGGCTCACCCTGTACTTGAAACTAAATTCCGATGTTATTTTATCGAAATTCAGAAAATACGTGATTTATATATAATTTTTATGTATATATACTCAGTACAAGAAATATAGGTTTGTTTTTGCCTGAAGATTATGAACCTTTCCCCAATTCTTATCAAGTTCTTTTGTAACACATTGGCGGTTATCATTCCCGCTCCAAGAATAGATATTTGCAAAATGACACGCCAGTCTTAAGCAAATTACGCATTACTGTATTATTAGTTATATATGAAATTTAAATACACACATGCATACATCATCACATTCTTTTCTATATTCCATTTAGGTCGTGCATTGAACAGCTCTCCTGCTCCATCACAATGCAGCGGAACTCCGGCCCGCCTCTGCAAGACGCGATACAACACAACAGCACCAATGTATGGAGTCAGTCTCACATCAGGTCAACCTGTTACAATTGTCCAGAAGTTTCCAGATCTACTTCAGCAAGTCGTATTTGAAGTATGCGAGTAAGTATGATCACGAGATGTCATCCAGTAACCCCATATCCACTCTCACACGAGTCAAGTGCTAGCACTCCTTGATCAAGAACCAACAATGTGTTGTTCCGAATGAAAGTTAATCATGTCAAATGAATCAGGTTGGTGGTACGGCAATGCGCACATTCAACTTTCATTGACATTCTGTAAACACGATAAGCACTTGTCAATAGTTTTGTTAAGTACATATGTAGGTACGCGTGTATGTATGAAGAAGTGCTCTCACTCGAGCGCTGCTGCAGTTTGACTTACTAATCTCAATTGATGACAAAGGAAGTATTAAGGCGAGATTACGGACTCTCTTGAGCATGCAAAGTCACGTATTCAATCGGATTGATTTTTCTAGGCGAAACGCATAACAGAGAAACTAGTTCGTGTTCGTCTTCTTACCAATAATAGATCGGCACTCATGAATTTATCATTTTCACTGAGATTTTTTGTTGTGCTTCTTTTTCTTCAAGTTCTTACAAAAAAAAAGAAAGAAACACATGGCAGGCTGAGCAGGTCTACGCGCCAAAGCGTAGCAGGAGAAACCACCACTGACTTGGCAACAATAGGCTGCATTAAGGTCCACTTTTAATTTCTCATCAATTTCACACCGTAAAGGTAATGATTTGTGAGCTTCTTCAGTTATTAGTGACCACCGCAGCTCGTTATACCACCGACATTTTTCCAATGAAAAGTGTGTACATGGGCAATCAATTATCACAATGGCGATTCGCAAAAAAAAAAAACGCTCCCCTGGAATTTCTTTGATTTCTTTTTGCTAACACGGAGAATATCTCAGCGGGTGCTTTCTCCAGGTGCAAGTGTCTCTTTATGTGTTCTTTGATTTCTTTACTTTTATTGAGTTTTCCCTTTTCATTGTGTCCAATAATCACCAACCGTTTGCGATGCATTTAGAAATGCACATGTAATTATCTGGTAAAGTTAGATTTTTTGCATCAGTTACATATTTTTTGTGCCAATTCTTCAATGCAATTTTTAAAGCCTGGCAATAGCAAGAAATTCACTTCAAGACTTCTTGCGGTTTTTGATTGCATTTACTCGTTTCGCAACTTTCTTTTCACAGAACAATACGTGGCATCGAGTTCTGTGGCAAGTTTAAATTTGGTTTCAAAATTACCAATAAGGAATTGAAAAGTATATACTCAGTAAATAACTGCAATACGAACAGTTCTACAGTGTACATTGAACATTATCTTTGGCTTCGCGCTATTCAAATATTGGACCTTTTTATGCAAGTTAAATGCGTCTGGTAAATTGAGCCATATTGCAACATCTTTAAATACTTAGGTATTTTGCTATATGTTCTATTATGGATAATTTATGAATCGACTTGTTGTGTTTTCAAGATTCAAGTCGCCATTAAGATTTTGCAAATTTTTCAGCAGTTGGTTATTCAAATATTCACGTAAAGTCAACTGCGTGTAGACATTCATTCAAACATTAAGATTTGCTGTGACGGTATTTCATATGAGTCGAGGATTTGCGAACGAGAAGTTTTTGAAATAGGCATATTGCAGGTATGTATATTGTAGTACCAGCATACATGTGTGGATAGCCAAAAAAAAAGTTGAAGCACGATGTAGGTGGAAGTGAACAATTTTGCATGACTGTGCCCTGACATGATTTTCAATTTGTTGACTCAAATAGGAGAGCGCATTGGAATTGGATTAAATGAAATGAAATGGAATGTACAATTTATCATAAAGCCTTAAGTACATTCCTTTGCATCTCTAAATTCTTAATAGTCAATAATCGAAGCTTACACAATGCTTGAGATCATAACTCGCCGCTGGATAAGTGATGGAACTAGCGTATACATTTAACTTCAACTGGCTGTTGGGATTTGCCAAAATTTATTTGTATGTCTCTTGCAGGCTTGTGCCCACCGGATGTCATACTGGAATTGTATTTGCTTCACTACAGAAGCTACAGATCCCTCATCTGTTAACTTTAGCTTCGTTGGATATTCTCTTGCCTAGTAGGAAGCATCTAATTATACTATGGTTGTATTTGTTTGTTGGTTTATATTCGGCCTGTCTCATACTTCTGCCTGGCTGGGCTTTCTAATTCTCTGAATTAGTCTCTGAGGGCATGGTCTTTTACAGCGTAGAGGTTTTCAAGGCTTTAAAAGGTTCAGTTGCCCCTGTCCACCCTGTCCACCCAGGCTACGCATCCGTAACAATCTATGTGAGCTTACAGATTTACTGATAGAGGCAAAGACAATTTAATTACTGGTACTGAAATTTAACTGACTGTTCTGAACAGAGGCTATAATCAGATACCACGGGATGTCAGAAGCCTCTTGAACTTTTTTTCCAGCTTGACCTTCCGATCTCCTTGTAGTAGTGTCGTGGTATTTTAAACTTGAAATCTTGGAAAGAGCTGAGATAATAACAACTGAAGTAGTGTTGTTGATCATTCTTACTTAAACCAAGCAGTTATGGGAACTATCTTATGGCACAATGTGGAATCGCATTGTGTGTTGTGACCTTAAGAACGTAAGACATGTTCGAAAGGGGGTGGCTTTCTTCCAAATTGGAGGAAACTCTTGGGCAAATGGGCCATCGTATAAGGGCTTAACAGGAGTTAATGACGTTAATTCAAAGTTAAGTTTCTACAACATTCCTAGACGAGTTTTACTTTCTAGTGTTCCTTTTGTCCATGCTATTGCGTGCTGCATAGGTGAATTGAACGATCAATCGCAATAAACATGCATTTTAAGATGCTTCAGCCGACCAGAGGATTTGACCGCCAGACTGCAACAGATGCATGCTTTTTCCAGAGGATCTTGTTATCTTGATCTATGTTTCAACATCTAAATTTTCACCTAGATAACTTCACTGGCGTGTTTTTTTTCTAACCCCCGCTTACGCCATCGGCATATGCCTAAAATCTGATGCCGTGGTTCGTCAGTAACTTCAGCAGCTTCTCTGTAACCAAACTGTACATAGGCGACGATGGGACTTGCTGGAATCCTCTCGTTGTGTCGACCTTGAAAATCTATTTCGATACTGTACGGTTAACCACTGTTTCTCCGATATCTCAAAAGGCACACTAAAAAAAACAATTTCTTTGGCCTCAAGGGCGCTTTCAAAATTTGTGATCAGTTGATATTATGCGGTTTCTATTGATCTTCCAGCTCGATATGCATGCTGTCAGTGGTACAATGTGGAAGCATTTAGCTATCTTTGTAATATGCTCTTCAAGATTTTTTTCCATCGTCTTAAGAAAGATCGACGTTTGGCTTATTTGATGAATTTACGACTTGGGTAGGCTGGGTGTTTCTTTTTTGTCTTGGGTATTTTTAAGAAATACGTTCGCACGCCACTACTGCTTCGGTATGTAGACCAGTTCTAAACTGCTTTTTATCATCATCAATATGAGTGACAGCGTGGTATGGCAACAAAGATGCGCTTTGAATAATCGATTTTTGTTTTGTGAAATTCACAGGAATATTCATAAAACAAAAACTCAATAAATAATTTTGTACGTAAGCTGAATTCGCGATCCACAAATTCGCAAATACGAGCATGGTTATACGGTCGCAAAAGTTAACGTTTTGCTAACATGGTTAAATTATGAGTTACGGTTTCTTAGTTTTTTTTCAGGGAGATTGGTGTATTGCGGCTTTATTGAAGAATGTTTTAGGGATGAGAAGATTTGTTTTCTTTAAGATTTATTATAACACCAAATGGTATAAAAATAATAAGTCTTGCTTAGTCGTCGCTAAGTTCCCTGTATTCCGTCTTTCTCTCCGATTCGTTGAAACGTTCGAACACTCTTTTAGCTGAAATAATGTTTATTTAGTCGATTTACATATACACACATCCACATTTGGTATATTTTGCGTTTGTATCCTCCCCACCATTCGTCTTTGCGTGCACTTAACGTAGGTGGTGCAAAATTTGAATTTCGAAGGTACCAGTAAGATTAGAAATTGCTCCATTTGTCTAGCATTCGACTCTATACAACAATTCTGGTCGTAAATGCGCTTATATTTACGTATATTATACCTTGTTTTTGATCCTTCGAATCAGAGGTTTATATCCTAGTGGATTACAAAAGCCAAAATAACAATAAATTATAATTTGGATCTCCACAAGACTTTCATTGGTACAGTAAGCCTTTTTTAAACATATTAATTTCTATGCCTACTGGAAATTAAAGCTTTCGATTGTAACGTTTTGACGTACATAAGTGTAGGTGCAAAAAGTTGACTTATCGTCGGCAGTATATATTTTGTTTCATTCGAATTTTCATTCAACCCATCCGACCGCTCTTCAGTTTACGCAGAAATGTTTATGACTGCCCACTGGGAACAACAAAGTCATTCACATTTGGATTTGAAAAAGACAGTGCCTCTTATGTAATCACTTCTCTTATGCACTATAATCGACAGTACTTGATAAAAGAAATCACATCTATCTCCTAGCTTAGATCCGGTACAGGTTTTTATGTTACAAAGTTAAAAGGTCTTTGACACAAAGGGTGTTGCTCTTGTATGAATAAATGAATTCGACCATTGTTTCAAAAAACTCCTTACGATGAATATTGTCAAAAATACGCTTAAAAGGTCTTGATAGGGAACTTGAAAATTAATAGGGTCTATGGACCGTTAGTTAATAGTACAAAGTTGTATGGCCCATTAATTTTTTTTAACATATTTCTTTTATGCTTCTATAATTCATACATCATAATAACTTGTCTTTTTTATTTTTTTCAGGGGTTCAGAATGCGACGTGGTTCGCGGCGAATGTACACAAACATATGTCCCATACTTGTTCTTAGTCATACCATTGGGTCCAGTAACACTGACCGGACAAGATTACGTCCTTGTGGAAAGCGGATGTGTTTGCAAACCCAAATACTCGACGGGAGCACCTCAAGAGCCAAATATGATACCTTAGTTCCGCTTTTTAAAATAAGATAATTTAGTTTTCATATCCATTACTCACATTCGCCCCAGAACTTGCAACCTGATTCCGCATCCAGTGCGTACTTTAACGGAGTCAAATTCATCTTCTACGTATGACAGAGTCATCGAATTGAAAATTCACGGATGATTAGACTGAATGTGAATTGAATTAAGAGAAAGAAAAATTATTTGAAAATGTATGTAAACTGACATACTCATATGTATTGTGTTGCAACTGCTGCGACACCAAATAGTTCTTATTTCTTTTAATGTAAGTAATAATAATGAATAAGGATAAAAGAAAAACATAAACGATTGCGTAGGAAATAAGCATAGTTTCTTTGTAAGAAAATTTATTTATTGTTTAACATTTTAATAAGACATTAACATGTAGTAGGGCGTTCATTTGTATAGTAGTTTTGTAAACAAATGATGTTGATTAATGTAAGGTCTATGTACACATATAAATTAAAGATAACAAATACCTTTTTGTTGCTTTATAATTTATAATTCAAAATAAAAATGAAACATCCGCTAATTTATTTAAATCTTCTTGTTCATATTGTATACTTGTGGACATCTCTAGGTGCAGACCTGAATCACGTCTTCTTAGCCTATCCTAATGTTTCTCTTAGAAAAAAGATATCTTTCTTACCATGATTAATTTACTGTAATCCTACCACTAACAATGGCAATGACACAAACTACACAAGCACCTACCGGATGTTAATAAGTTGTATTTTAAAATCAATGAAGTTTAATATACTAAGAGGAAGGGATAACCAAGATTTGGCAGTGATACAAAAACTGTTTGGGAAAGTACATCAAGTTAACAGACTTAGTTTTTTATACACAAGAAATTTTTTCTTAATTTGGGATATAGTTATCTAGCTAAATCCGGATAGTTCTAGGGGTGTACGTGCAATTTTTTGAGGATGTGTGTATGTACTAGAAGTTAATAAAATACAGGCGCACTGAATACGGCCGTGATTACTGCGCAGCTTAATATCCCGTGCTCACACTTAACAATAACAAATGGCTACGCTGGCAGAGATGGATATTGTAGAGCCGAATCATTATAAGGTTACTTTAGCACAAAGAGAGCGTCTAAGCAGATTGGTATATTGGGCTCAAGACCTTAGAGTTGTCGCTTTTTTGTTTTTTCCTCTGCAATAGAATCCTAAAAGGATCAGAACCTGTCGTATCAACTTTTACTAGAGCAACCAGTTTGTTTCCTGCAGGGCTTCTAATATTTCCTTCAATGCTGTTAGCTATTGTAGCAATTGTTAAATTTCTTCTATATAGATTAATATTTACATTCATTTGGCTTTCATTGGATGTGTACCTACCGAAAACTAGTTTTACATCAATCTATT
Source organism: Eristalinus sepulchralis (assembly GCA_944738645.1). Classification (NCBI taxonomy): domain Eukaryota; kingdom Metazoa; phylum Arthropoda; class Insecta; order Diptera; family Syrphidae; genus Eristalinus; species Eristalinus sepulchralis. The sequence continues at coordinate 27,547,941 of OX122885.1, read as the reverse complement.
CTAGGGTTACGATTTTCTTAATAATAGGATTAATTAAATTAATTTTCATTTTTAGCGACTAACAAGACTGTGTCGATTTTTAATTATATTGATGCGGGAAAAAATGCACTTTCATATTAAGAAAGAATCTGTCCACTCAACAAGATAATTAATCAGTTGCAAATAGGCAAGATTTAATCTGCAGTTTTGATTGGTCTAAGGAACGCATTTTCGCGAACCCTTGTTTCAGTGTGCCTAACAAGCATATCCAAATCTAGTTCAAATAGCAAATAAAAGGCAAGCCTTTTGGATTTTAAGCCTTATGCAAACATATTTATGATCTGATCCTGAAAAGTGGGTATTTGGTAATGATCGGTGTTAAATTATAATAATTTATAGTAATAATAACTGAGTGGCTCTACAGTCTACAAGGGACCAGACTTTTTCAGTACCTACTCGTGTTGTACGTGCTGCTGTGAAGCTTTTCCGTGACAATTAGTACTTTTTGAGTGTTTGTCAGCAACTCAAAAGTGACGGTGCCACGAAAAATGCGAGGCGTAATCGAACCTAGGGTGATCGCCGTGGCGTAGTGGGTAAGTGCGTCGACCGCCACGCAAAAGGTCGAGGTTCAATCCGGACGGGACACCTCGCATTTTTTTACGACACCACCTCTTTCGAGTTGCTGACAACACTCAAAGAGTATCAACTGTCTATGAAAAACCTCTCAAAACTCGCCGTTCGGAGTCGGCAAAAAACTGTAGGTTCCTTCTACTCGTGAGAGAACAGTAGCGCGCACAACACGAGTAGTTGTTGTAGAAGCCAGGCCCTGGTTCATTGTGGGCTGTAGTGCCACTCAATTATTATTATTATTAATCGAACCTGGGACCTTTGGCTTGTGAGTCGACGCATTTACCACCTACAGCACGGTATTCCACGAAATTAAATTGTAACCTCTGCTAATATTAAATTTTAACATTATCGCTATATTTTCTACTATGGAAATGGTGGGATCGACGGCTGTGATATTCGCTAAGATTCACTAAATTTGTTACAAGTCGAATGTACAAAATATGTAATAAGTAGCCAAACGTTTGTACCTATCCCCACATTAGAGTAGAAGCACTCACAACTCACATATTGAAACATGGATGCTTCTGGTGTTCAATTTTGACATAATGCTACTTCTGGCTTCTGTTAGCTTAATACTTACAGATGAAACAATTTCGTAAAAATATTTTGATTGCGATTAAATATTTGTATGAAATTGTATGAAATTAACTCAATTTAAATAATTCTGTTTCCTTCTGGAGTGAAGGAGTGTAAACATATGCTTGAATACATATAAGGATAGTATTGAATCATTGCTTGAATACGCGAAAAAATCAAACCGCGTGAGCATCACTGCCAATGGAATGAATGTTTAATGTTGCTTTTCATTAATTGGCGTGAAAAACATCTAACGCGCTAATTGTTATTGTTGGAGTAATGTTTGTTGTCTACAACTTTTACATACGTGCGTTGGTCGAACAACTACTTGTCCTTGCAAGAAATACATTAAAACGCGTATCCGCCCTAATACTTTTATATTTTCTCTCTCAATTTTTCTAATTTAGGTTTTACACGAAGTCGCTTTCACACGCAAATCTCAGCGATCAATTATACCTACAAGAAGGTTCCGCATGCTGGAAAATTTGTAGAAAGAATTCCTTTCGATTAGGTTCTATTATTTTGCCATTACCGCGGTAGAGAATTGTTAAGGGGGGAATCGACCCTAACGCAGTAAATAGTATTCAGTTATGCTGGGGAGCCGTATGAGCCAAACACTTGATTTGCATTTCTTATATCGGTGTGAGTAGAAGGAATATTTTAGCCATGCAGTCCGCCCTCATTCAATCGTTTCTTAATCCTTGTATAGTCAAGTGTTCGGGTTATGGCAAGCGCCATAGGATTATAACCGTTTTAGGCGGTTTAAAGATTGACATTACATTTTCAAATTAACTTTTGAAATATAGACGTTAAGTCATGCAATTAAGACTTGAAATACATAGTTACGTCCTGAAATATGTATTTGTGGCGAAAATTTGTATTATTTCAAGTATTTCTATACACAATATGCCTACCTTGAAGTTACATTTTCTGTTAATATTTTTTTAATTATACGTTTGTACTCGCTTAAAGTTCGATGAAAAACTGATGAGTAAAGAACAAATGTAGTAATGCAACATTATTGCTCGCACCAAAGTGTACACATAAGTGTTGTGTTAATGTTTCTCCTCCGTGTATATTATTTCCGTCATATAGAAAAGAAATTACTTGCGATTGTTGTATGTGATACCACCTTAAGGTAAGGTATGCGTTTGAAAAGAAAGATGGCGCTGCAGATGTTAATTACTTTTTAACGAAATTTTGTATATTTTCTTCGTCAAATCATTCGTCGCGTCTCCATTTTGCACTACCGCAGACCGCATGAAATAAAATTCGGAGTGTTGAAAAAGTGGCCGCAAATATTTATTAATCAATATTTGGCACTTTTAAGTATAAAATATTGAAATACAATTGCGATTGTATATCTTAAAACATTCGTGAACAAAATGCATAATTTAATATAAAGTGAGATCAAGTTTAAAATACACACTAAAAGCAACGTTGAGGGCTTGCGAAAAACCGATAAGGGTTCGACGTAGATTTTTTTTTTAAATTCAAGACAAACAAGCAGAACGATTTTCTGCATAATACCATGAAAATTATTTTGAATTAATTTGTAATTTTTTTTGTGCTAAACAACGCATTGTGCAGGTTTGGTTTGTTTCCAAGTCTAGCATCAAATTAATTTTGCAATTTTTTTCCACTGAAATTAAGGGGAGTACACAGCTGCAATGATGTTCACGGTAAGATTATTGGTAGAAAAAAACCGGCAAAAATGTGCTGGATGTAGAGATATATGTATGTGTAGGAATACAAACATGTATTTTCGTTTAAATGTGTGCAAAGGTAACTCGGTTTACCGTCTGTACGCATGAACCAATTTTTTTTTCTAAATACCGACTGTGTCTTAAATGGTGGAAGTGTTTCGTATTCGGCTTACGCATATTTAATGTAATTTTCGAAAATATGTTAAAAGCCTGCATGTGGAATACAACTATTACATAGTGTATTTTAACACATAGATTGTATTTAGCGCTCTTACATTTTCTTATGTTAAATAACACGTTAAGTACCTTAGAGATTTTGTTTAAGTACGGCATTTGTAAGTATGTGTTTCTGTTTTCTAACAAACAAATGAGTACATTTTTTCCACATGGCTGTTGTTTTTGTTTGTGCGGCTGAGTGTATGCATGCGCTAACCTCCGAAGATTTGTTTGTGATTATACAATATCATCGCCAACAGATTTATGTTTGACAGAATCCGGATGGATGGGGATTTTTTCTTTAATTTTAGGCGGGCTTTTACAAATTTTATGTAAACATATAAGTTCTTAGTTCTATTGTTTTCTAGAGATAAGTATGTATAAGCTACATCGATTTTTGAATATCGAATTAAAGATTCGACTGTACTTGTCCTTAATGGAATACTTTCATTTTTCAACAACTTTTTATGTGGGAAGCATTTATAAAAATATCACCTAGATTAGTAACTGTATATTGTTTATGAAATTTTCGTATTTCAAAAATGTACATTACATGCTGTGCTTTTTCAAAACATTTTAAACAAAAAAAAAAAAAACAGTACCGGCATATTTCATTTGGACCGGTTTTAGTTTGAGTACTCAACAGAAATTCACTTACGTGGCATGCAGGTACATATTGATTAGGTAACCAGAAACCCTTAGATGTGTTCTGTATATTTTTACACGCTTATTGTTGCCCCTTGTGAATACACTAAGGAAGTCTTAGATCATAACCTGAGTGCACTTTTAGAAATTAATATATACCATGAAGCATGAAAAATTAGGAGGGAAACTAATCTAATAAATGCTTTACGAAAATGATCGGTACTACAAATATACAGTGGGTAAATGTGTCGACCTACACGCAGAAGGTGTAGATTCATTGCCGGGCCGGACACGCATTTTTTCAAGTGTTGTTGGGACAACACTCAAAAAGTATCAATTGTCCATAAAAAAATCTTCTCAAATCTCACTGTTCGGAGTCGGCAAAGAAAACTGTAGGTCCCTTCTACTCGTGAGAGAACAGTAGCACGCACAACATGAACAGTTGTTGTAGTGCAACTCAATTATTAATTAAATTTGATTAGTTATTTATTTGTGTTTTAAGGCAATGAATGCTGGGAGTTTCACATTATGGCCGCTTTTAAGTTACCAGAGCTTTTTGAACGTGACCTATATATACGCTAAGACGTACGGTGCAACGAGTTCGTCCTTGAATTTTCTCATCCAAAAACCATTAAAGCATACAAGATAAAAGATCAAACAGATTTCGTTTTGAGAAGACTAAGAACCATCACTTAATCCATGCTTCTGCTTCATAGAGCAGTATTTAGGAAGCAAGTGCACATAGTCCTTCGACAGAAAATTCTTTGCTCCACCAGTGATTTGCAAGAGTTTTTTGCTTGTTTATGTGCATACATATATCCAACGAAGTATCAACCTTCACAAAAAATTTGTTTGTTGTCTGCTCTTAACTTACACCTCAACCAAAATTTCTCTTCAACAGGCACATACCTTGCCAGTTGCTTCTACTTCGTCAAATTGGCCTGTATCCATTTGTGTGTCACAACTCGGACGTAAAAGTCTTCTGTTCTTTGTCCCAATTGAACGGATTCAAAAAATTTATGGTTTCCATAACCCCGCCTAAGCTTTGTATCCAAAAGTGAAGGACTAAGTGTATGTCGCCGTATGTGTATATGTATATGTTATTAAAAATTTTGGCCGTATGTGTGAGGTAACCACACGCATGGATTTCGAAAGGACAACCCGGCTTCAAGATTGCCGTTCCTTCCTCACAAAGCGAAAAATGCATTGAGAACGTCCTCACCATTTGAACGTATGCTTCGTTCATTAAAATCATTTTCGAAAAAAACATTGCTCACAGATTCCAACAGAAGACTGTTTTGATTTTGTCGCATGCGAGTTTCTTCACTGTCTGTCTATTTTTGTGTCGTTTCTATACCTGTTTATCGTTTTTTAAACACTGACATTCGGAAGTTTGTGTTATGAAGTCAAATAATGAAACATGTGTTTGAAGACAAGTTTCCAAATGACGACGTATTTGTGTCCCCAATTGAATGGAAAAAGGAGCGTTTTAGTAAGTCTATACATGTCTGAACTTTTTGTTTTGTTTAAGGATTTCTTGACTATCATCATCATTATTTTGTTCATTATGGTCCTTTGATCAAGTTCAGAAGTCCTATAAATTGTCACTTTGAAACAGCTCTGTGGCAGTTTTATGTAAATGATATTTTCGTTCCTAACAGCACATGAAAACAAATGTGTGTTAACAATAATAAAAGATAAACCAAATTTACAGGGATCACTTTAACCGTAGTGTTAACAATATTATTCAACAAACCATTTAATAATTTTAGGGAACTAATCAGCAGCAGGATACGCGCTTCAGCGATAAGGAAAAAAAACTTATGAAGCAAATGAAGTTCGGAGATTGTCTAAGCAAACGCGTGGATATGTCCAAAGTTAAACTGGACGTTCTTCGACCATGGATAAGTAAGAAAATCACCGATATTCTCCACATTGAGGACGATGTGGTCGTTGAGTTTGTATACAATCAATTGGAGGAGGAAAAGTTTCCATGCCCGAAGAAAATGCAAATCAACATGACTGGATTTTTAAATGGTCGCAATGCCAGACAGTTTATGGACGAATTGTGGGCATTACTGCTGTCTGCACAGGAAAGCGAGAGCGGTATACCGGCCGAGTTTATCAACCAGAAAAAAGAGGAAATACTGAAGCGGGAAGAAGAGCAACACACAAATTCATCAACAAAACGTGATCGTTCGGGTGACAGGGATCGTGAGTACGGCGATAATCGAAGACGAGAGAGATCTAATGAGCTATCTTCATTGAGTCAGTTGCCGCATAATCATAGCGCTATTGAACAGGTTAGGTCACACTTGAAAGCTAAATCTAGATCAAAATCGCCTGAAGCAAATAATTTAGGTAGTAACTCTAAAGATGCTACTGTAGATACTGGTGGTGGTGTTGGCACAAAGACGTCATCGTCCACAGCAGCTCCGAATGTAAGAGAACGGTCAAAGTCCCCGACGAGGGATCGTGCACGTTCCCCACGTCCAAAGTCAAGGGAAAGATCACCACCAAAGAAATCATCAAGAGAACGTTCACCAAGACGCTGGGATTCGACGAGGGATAGGCGACGATCAAGGTCACGCCATCGTTCGCCGGATAGAAGAAGGCGTAGTCGCTCAAGAGACCGCAAGCCTTCCCAGCAGGTGCAGTCATCTAACCGCCGACGGTCATCACGTTCATCATCCAGACCTAAGAGAGAGGGTTCACGGACCAATTATCGGGCAACAGAAAGAAAGACTAAATCTAAATCAAAGTCACCAGTTAAAAGGAAGGAATCATCTGCTTCTCCAAAGCCAGCTGATGCTCCACTTAACGGACACGACGGCGATGGATCAAAGAAATTAACTAAAGTACAAGCGAAACTATTGGATTTAGCAAGTGCGCCAAAGCGAAAAAACAAAAGCCGTTCAAGGAGCTCAGATTCCCATTCGTCAACCCATTCAAGAAATCGCAAGCCGGTATTGGCAAAAAGGCGCTCTCGCTCAAGGTAATTTCCACTTTAGCTTGATACGTAATTCACGGTATCTAATTTGAGTTGTTTACTTTTCTACAGATCAGTGGCTAAAAAAGGAAAATCTCGTTCATCAAGTTCCTCGTCTTCATCGTCCGCATCATCGGCGGACCGGAAGAAATCCCGACGATCACGTTCTGAAACAAGCTTGTCGTTGTCACCAGCAAATGGAAAGGATGATTTTGAAATCCGCAAAAATCAAAATAGCGTCCAAAAGAAACGGCAATATAGGAACAACCGAGAATCTTCATCAAGCAGTTCACTTGATAAGGCTCCCCTAAGGCGGCAGGATATGAGGAGGTTTGATCAAGGACGTCGATCACCTCGCGGTCGTAGTCCTATGCGCGGCGGCGGAGGAGGAGGTGGTGGTGGTGGACGCAATCGTTCACGTTCGCCAATGCGTCAGCGTTCAAGATCACGCCGACGATCCCGCTCTCGCATAAGATCTAGGTCACGAAATCGCTCGAGATCTCCCATGAGACGCTCAAGATCTCCGAGAAGGTAAATCTTGAAAAATTGTTGTTTATACTTTGAAAGTGAAATTTGCAGGCAGCAATCTATGTCAACCATTTAATGTTTCATTTTTTTAGACATACACCGTTTATTAAAATGTTTTCAATTTCCATGTCTTTATGCGCAAGTTTATATTTATTTTTCAGATTTAATCGTCGTCGTACTCCGAACAACCGGGGACGTGGTGGTGGAGGTGGCCGTGGTCGGGGAGGCGGCAACCGTCGTCGAAGCATGAGTCGAGATCGCATGCGCCGTAATCCTTCACCGCGGGATCGTCGCTCTCCATATGACCGCCGTTCTCCGCCCAGACGTCAGTCACGTGATCGCAAGTTTTCACCAATACGAGATCGAAGACCTTCACCGTATCGTGAGAGGAAGGCATCACCACCGCTTCGTCGTCCCTCACCATCACCAAATCAAAGGAGATCTAGGGAAAGGCGATCTCCGATGATGCGGTCATCAAGAGACAGGCGAATGTCACCAATGAACGCATCGAGAGAACGACGTAGAACGTCACCGCTCAGAATGTCTCCACGAAGGGTCTCACCTATGCGACGAATGTCGCGTGACCGACGTCCTTCCCCTCCACGTTCATCGCGAGATGGTCGACCATTATCCCGAGACCGTCGTCCATCCCCAATGCAAAGAATGCCATCAAGAGAAAGTCGACCATTGTCACCAGGACGACACAACAGTTTCCGTCGTTCAATATCTCGGCAGATGCCAAAGCCAATGCCGGTTAAAATTACACGAAGCGACGATAGATGGGAGCCGCCACCACCTGCTAAACAGCGATCGCAGAGTCCGAATTGGGACGAACAGTTACGAAACGAACCAATTCGAGCAAGAAGCATCGAAAAGCGCGATAGTCCAATTAAATTTGCCAGGCAAGAAATGAATGCCGGAAGGAAACTGAGTGGCAATTCAGAACGCAAGGAAAGCCCAGAGAGAAGAATGAAGTCAGGTTTTGATCGTAAACCTAGTCCTGTACGAAAAGAACGAAGTGTAGATCGTTCAGCTGAGTACACTAAACACTTAGACCTAAAAGAAAGAAAGGAAGAAGTCTTCAGACAGAAAAACAAGTTGGAAGAGGAACGCCCGATGGCTCCTGTTATTGTTGAGCAAGTAAAGTTGCCACCAGTTCAATCACGCAAACCGGTTCCACGGGATAAGTACAGTAGCAGCTTATCAAGGACCCCGTCCCCATTCTTGAAGCCCCACGAAAGGGAAAAAGCAAAGGAAAAGCCGGCGGCAGCTAATCAAAAACAACTACCCGCAACTGCGGCTATACCATCGAAACAAGGAGGAAAGAAATCAAAGCCCAATAGTGACTCCAGTTCATCTGATAGCTCGGAAAGCGAAGAAAGTGAGCAAGAACCAGAACAGGAACGAAAAGTATCCCGAACCAAACGAGGACGTTCCACTTCCAGCGAAGAGAAGAGTAGCAACGAGAAGCAGCCCAAAGCCGCTATGATAAACAAATCACGCAAAGACGTAGAAATTGATAGAAAGCAAGAAAAACCTGCAGAACCTCATAAGCGCAAAATTTCCACAGAAATCCGTGAACAGGTGGATTTGTCAAATAAACGATCGAGACTGCCGGAGAAAAAAGAAAAACCACGAAAATCTGAATCGGAAAGTGATGAAAATGAACATGTTGCAAGTAGAAACGCTGATAGAGCAATACCAAGAAAGAGAACACTATCCGCATCTAAAAAACCACAGAAACCCGTAACGACTGGTAACGACGATTCCTCAGACTCTGATCAACCGAAGAAAAAGCGAAAGAAGGGCAAAAAGTCACGGCATGAATCAGAGGACGAAAGCTCCTCGTACTCAGAAGCCGAGGCAAAGAAGAAGAAACATAAGAAACACAAAAAACACAGCAAAAAAAGTAAGAAACATAAGAAACACAAAAGGAAGAGCAAAAAGGCTGACAATAGTTCCAGCAGCGATGATGATGAACCAGCTGTTGTGAATGAAGATCTTGAGAAACAGCTCCGTGAACGAGCACTTAAATCAATGAAGAAGCAGGACTAGAGTACACTACTGTCCAGCTGCCGACTCGCCCCTTAATTTCCATCTAATATGCATTCTGCCGTTAAGATATTGTATTCTGAATTGTTTGTGGTCTCGATGTGCTTCATTCATGTTTAAGTTCATTACTTAAAGGAGAAACCTGTCTTCAGTCCAAACCTCCGCTTTCTACCATCCGTCATGTAACTCGTACAACCCCTTCCGATATTCCGAATAAAACAACACAGATACAAGAGTACACTTTACTTTCAATTTGGTGTAGACCACGTGTGTATGTTGATGTTTTTTTTCTCATATTTGTTTCGATATAGCACTTAACAATTTTATAAATTATAAAAATAAATTATCTATTTGAATAACGAAAAGGACATGTAAGACACTAAGGACTATTCATTAAAAAAAAATATTTACAAATAAGTACACAATAAGAAATAAACATTTCAGTAAGATTGTGTAAAAATTATAGCAAAGAGTTTAATTTGAATTAAATAAAAAATAAAGAAATAGTACTCCATACCAGGTGTTTGTGTTCGTTCGCGTAGTTCTGGGAAGCCTCCGGCAGTCTTAGAGTATTGAAAACGACCTTCATGGTGGACGTTGTAAGCGTTATCTGTGCTTTGCATGACTTTAAAGTGATAATATCTAAAATGAACTTCTACTGCGCATGCTTTATAACACACGGGGATGAATCTAACTGCAACCTACTGTATAGTCGTGCTAACGACATTTCTAAATCATTTGTAGGTTTTTATCATCTACACATTTTCTATTATAGTCGATTTGGATTTGAGACTAGCAGACAAAAGTACAGTAATGCTTAAAGAAGGAAATAATGCGACGCAATATTTTTTAAGCGTCATACGAAGGCGTAACAAAATCAATCAATCGTGGATTGTAATGTGTGTGATATTGCATTGAAGCATTACTGCCGCAATTCATACGCGATGTGCATTTCTTGACGTTCTAAATCCTTTCCACGAGCTACAGTAGGAAGAAAGCCATCTGATTTGCTGGTGTTTGGTGATCAACTGGTATCAACACGATTGCTAGAATTAGGTTTTCGATTAGATTGATACAATACGAGTCTGCCGAAGCACAATTCAAAATCCATCGTGCTGTAAATTTCGATCGCTAGTTATTTAGACCAAGTACAAAATGACACTCACCACTTACTGGTCATTTTTAGGGTCACAGCGAGCATAGAGACTAGGTATACTATGGCATGTACTACCAAACACATCAGGTTGTGTGGTACTGAACTAATAGAGACCTTTTTTGTTAAAAAAGGTCCTGGAATAAGGCGAGGCGTGTGGAACTCACAAATCAATGCTGTAGGCACTATCTTCCAAAAATCTGTTCAATTGCTAGCTTTCGCGTACGGCAGACGCGAACGAACATAGCGAACCGTCAATGAGATGGATGCTGGGATTGAAGCAGAACCGTATTAAATGGTAAACATGTGACAAAGGAATTGTGTGCGGTCATAAAGAAATTACACATTGAGGTAGTTAAGGAATTTGTCTTCCTGGGTACTGCAGTAAACAAGCGAAATCACTTCAGTACCGAAATCAAGCGCAGTATCCCTCTTGACAACCAGTGTTTCATTGGCAGCTGATCGTCTTACCTTATTACGCAGAAACTTGGTCGTTATAATGGACCTAGGGTCTTTTCGACGATGTCTTAGGTGCAATTTTTTGTTCTGTTTACAACTTATAAGGGTACAACGTTTAAGATGGCTAGGTCATGTGGAGTGGATGGGACGACCTTGTCTGTGATGGCACAAGCAAGTGGAGAATGACCACAACAAACTTGCAGGCAGCTGGCAAAGGATTCTGCTATGTTGGTCGAGGGTCAGGTCCACTCGACTTGTGATGCCACTTGAGAAAAATAAGTAATTAAGATGAACCGATTTAAAAGCGAATTCCTCGTCAGATTTTTAATAAAATGCATTCATCCGAAGGTTTTTTTGTTCGTTTTTCTTAATTATCTAACGAAAACTATATATGTACGAGCAAATAGTAAATGAAATATCCGAAAACGTCCGACTGAATAGGGGTAGCCCAACCGGGTCGATTGATCTAAGAAATACCAACGCGCGACTGTTCCATTTCGTTGTGAAACGCATGATAAATTTATAGCCCTAACCTGCAACCGTGTCAATGCGATTTGAGCAATAACTTGTTTGGAGTTTGATTTCTTAAAGCGTGTCGACTATACGTTTAAGTTATTTCGTCTATTTACAACGTTGAAACTACTCAGTAGTCAATCATAAGTATGGGGATTTTATTCCATTCATTTTTTAAATTATCATCCCAAGTCTATCCTGTAAATCATATCTGGTTTACATTTTCCAATAGAATTTGGGTGGGAATATCAGAAGATTCCAGTGGTCTTTTTATCACTATTCCCTATCGTCACGCCAATCCTTCGCGTGTTTAGCGGTATGTTTAGAATCGTTGACATGTTGAAAGAGCCATCGCAATGGCTATTATCTCCAGCAAGTTATTTTGAAGAACATTTCGATACAGTCCATTTGACCAATAATTTTATGAATTGGAATAACAGCATAACCGGAAAAAGACTCCAATAAAATAGTACTCCAACTGCCGTACATTTAAAGTATATGTTTACTTTAACATGGGGGCATGTCCGAAACAGAGACCAATATTCCCTAGTCTGAAAGAGTCGCCTAATGGGTTTAATCTGTAAACTTGAGAATGTATCATTACCGGGTGACATCCAAATGTGAGTAGCCTAGCTACAATTTGTATTCTGCTTGCATGTAAAATGTCCTCTTAAGGAGTGAATTCACGCCTACTTACGACTCCATGTAAACTAAATGTGAAATTTCATTTGCTGCTCACAGTAAAGGCCCTTTATACAATTAAACCGATATTATTACTTTGTATCAGAGCTTAATAAAGACATTCCCTTATCTCTGGGGTGTATACAATATAATTTTTGTAACCATTCATATTAACATTTCAATAAAAAAGAAAATCAGGGAATGATTAAAAGCTTGAGATTGATTAAGAATATTTTTACCCCATTTCAGGAAAACTTTAATTTTCAATCGTACAAAACATAATTTAGTTTCATTTTCATGAAATCCTTGTAGGCCTAAAATTTTCAATTGAAAATTGAGACCTGGGCAAAGAATGTATCCTTGTGTCGTGCAATTGTTTCAGGAACTGTGAAGAGACCAAAAAAGTGAACGAACGAGACAACAACCACTCCGACAAATGTCACCGTTTTTTCTATCCAACGAGAAAATAGGTCTGTTCGAGTATCCGTTTCTTTCTATTGTTATCAAATAAGTATCAAAAAATGGTTACTGTACGCGGAATATTTATAAGCTGAGCTCCTTGAGAGAGTAAGCAATTTCTCTTTCTACTATGTTATGTGAGGCATTTTTATTCTATCATTTTGAAGTGAGTTTTCACTTACTGTAAAATTTTACTGCCAGTATGTCAACCAGAAAGCAATAAAGGAACCGGAGACCAATAATAAGAAAAATTCCTTTTTTTTTTTTATAATTGGCGCGCGCTAAAGGGGTTACGACTACCCTTAAGTGACCGGATTTAAGTCACAGCACGGCCGAGGGTATAGAGGAAGAGAGGGAGAGGAGGTACCGGTGCACATTGGTTTTAAATATCTGTTGATTGTAATGAGCGGGGCATATTGAGCTGGGAAGAGCATTCCATATTCGTGTGGTGCGGCTAAAGAACGAGTCTCTATACTTAACTGTACGTCCGAAGGTGGGCTTAAGGGTGAACTGATGAGCATTCCTTGCGAGGCTTATTGGTTTCTGAAGGGAACCTCGTTGGTTTCTGAATCAAACACAAAACAAGATAAGAAAATTTATGACACTCTTACGCGCGCTCTCTTTTGCAAGGAATTGCGATTTTAAGTGAACAGGAACAGGATTGGGACATTTTTGTAGTGACCACGGACTTGTTTTTGGGTACGCGCACAAAGCATTGGTTATCAACTGTCACCTAGCAAAACGTAAACAAACAATATCAGAAAGGGAACCAGAAATAAACAATTCATTCCTTAATCTCCGAAGAGAATACACAAATTCAAATGGATAGCGTAACCAAAGAGGTGAAGAACAATCATTTTTGATACACAAGTATCAATTTATTAACAATAAATATTTTGGTTTTTAGGTTTTGTTACAGTTATTAGAGTCGTCAAGCGATGATGATGATTTAATTTTTCAAGAGTTCTTTCAAAGCCGAATGTCCTACGACGATTCCGCAGAGGAAAATGACGAAGAAGAACCTTCGAAATCTAATGATTTGATGGACATTATTGACGAATATAGTGATGCAGATTTTAAGTTGCACATCAGATTAAATCGCTCAACTGTTGAACAACTAATAAGTGAGTAGATTGGATCACCTCAAGTGTTGTTTCTGTAACATTTATTCTTATTTTAGAGGAATATTCTCAATCTGATATTTTCCTGAAGCTACAAAAAGGGGGTAAACGAAAGATGGGAGTCCGACGGGAGGTCTATTTGTATCTGTGGTACTTAGGCAACACAATAACATTCAATGAACTGGGGAATTTATTTGGGATTGTGAAGTCTTCAGCGTGGACTGCAGTTGGACGGGTAACAGCTTGGCTGTGTTCGATAGGTGGTGAATATATCAGGTGGCCTCAGGGAGACGCTGTCGCAGAAAATTGCCGTAAATTTGAAGCAAAACAAAAACTAGCAGGAGTTATAGGTGCCATAGGCTGCACACATATCAGTATAGCACCTCCCAAACAAAATGCAAGGCGTTACTGTCGTGGTAAAAATAAATACACCATCGTTTTACAAGCCGTTGTAGACGCTGAAATGAAATTCACCGACATATATTGCGGTGAACCAGGATTCTTGCGTGACTCTAGAGTCCTCGAAAGGTCTACTTTATACAAAAAAGCACAAAGCAATTGTGATAAGCTTTTTCCTTGCCACACATTTCTGTTGGGTAGTTCCGCTTATGTGGCGACAAACTGGTTGGTGCCACCATTCAAAGACAAAGGTAGACTCACAGATCGACAGAAATCGTTTAATTCCTTACACTCAGCAACGTGGATGGTCGTCGAAGAGGCATTTGAATTGTTGAAATCAAGATTTAGAAGACTAAACAGCTTTACGGAGCAACGAAATCTTGATTCGGTCAGAAAGATTGTCTTAAGTGCGTGTATTTTACATAATTTATGCATTTTCAAAAATGATCATTATCTGTTGACCGTAGAAAAATCTCCATTTCTTCCAAGTGAACATATAACAGACCCTGAAAGCCGATTGGATCCTCGTCAAACGTTGTTTGATTATCTGGGCAAGCAGAATATAATTTAGTTCTGAAACAAAGTCGTGTTTACCATTTTCTTCACCATTGTTTTTGAGTTATTTTTGTCTTCTGTTGCGTTAAACTAACATGTTGAAATGGTACTCAATGCTTAGCAATGTTTGGTGATCAGGAGGCGTATTTCCATTCGTTAAGACTAATGAACTATATGGCAGATTAATTTTTAAAATTGCACATCTGTAATTGTGTTTTAAGATTGAACGACGGCAAACTTGTTTTATTGCGTTAAATGTTGAGCAGAGCAGTAATACTCCAATTTCGCGTTTCAGTCGTACAGCTTTGTTAAAAGAAGTAAAAGGAAGGAGATGGTCGACTGAACAGCTGATAAAATAGCTGATTTCCCTTCACTGGTCTCTGATATAAATCCGTTTTTGAAACGTAGTACATTACCAGCTGCAGTATACTATGCATTTTGGGTGTCTATGCACTGTTTATGTTTAAATGTTGATATGAAAGAAATAGCAGTAATCACATGCGTCGCTGTTGTCTGTCCGTGGCGGTTGGCATAATAGCGGTGGAAGCAAATTCCATCTTGCTTGTTGTCACTCCGAATGTTTGGAAAACTCAACAATTTGAATTTGATTGGGAAGTTCAATGTCCGTCCTGTTTATGGCAGATACGTGTATTAAATAAGTGGTCACTTGGAGCACAAATCGATTCGATTTCAGTTGAACTTTTGATAAGTGACATCGTACACATGATTTTGGCAAAATCGACTGTATTCCCTACTATATTTTTTCTTAAACGGAATTTCAACAGAGAAGAGCGGTTAAAATTGAGTTCTCCTATTACTAGTGTAAAGAAATATCAATATGAGGCAGCTGGCAACGCTACCCGAGAAAAAAACGAGAGAAAGGAGAAGATGAAGAAACGTCAAATCCATAGCCGCTTGCTAACAAGAAATTTTAAAAAAAGGAGAATGATTCGTTCATTAAGCATTAAAGAGTGAAGAAGCATTTTGTTGTGACTAAAAATGTTGAGTTTTTGTTTTTAAAAGGAATAAAATAAATTCTGCGTTAATTTAGTTGTCAAACCTTTTGTTTTTTAATTAAAGTCATAAACAGAAGTTTGTTTTTCTTTTACAACTAGTCACCAATTCCTTAAAACCTTAAATGCAACCGTAAATGTAAAATTTTCTTTAAAAAATTCTCAAACTCATAAATAATTTCAGATATGTAGAGCTGAACTCAGCAAATGTCAATTGGTGTTAACCACAAGGTGGCGCACAGGGCAACAAAATGACTCCGCAAGTTGCCATTGAACCGTGTTTCGAGAACTGTCAAAAGTCTTTCTGTAACAACATCCGGCCATCTTCCTTTCCTTTCTATATTGTCTTGCAAGATGGTGAGTTCTATTTGCAATTCGAGTAAAAATTCGATTCCATCGGCTACATGTAGTGATTTTTTTAAATTTCAAAGTGACCTCAGCAAAATAAAATGACTCGCCAAGTCTAAAAGTGTAACTATTTTGCTTCAAGAAGTGGTCGACTCTTAAAAACTTGTAGCGTAAAATTTGTTTTATGTACCGGTGGACGAATTGTTGCGAGAATATTTTCAATGTGTACCTTGCGTTCTCACTTAACACATTTGTACTTTAAATTTAGGCGCGAGGACCTAAAAAACATTTGAAGCGTTTAGCAGCCCCAAAAGCATGGATGTTGGACAAACTTGGAGGAGTCTTTGCTCCTCGTCCATCAACCGGTCCCCACAAACTGAGGGAGTCACTTCCCTTGATGATTTTCCTGAGGAATCGTCTAAAGTATGCCCTGACTGGAGCCGAAGTGACGAAAATTGTTATGCAGCGTCTCATCAAAGTTGACGGCAAAGTTCGCACCGACCCAACCTTCCCGGCTGGTTTCATGGGTAAGTTGGCATTTGTTTGGTGAAATGCTTTTGTTTACTTAACTCAGTATTCTTTTCGCAGATGTTATCACAATTGAGAAAACTGGTGAATACTTCCGTTTGGTCTACGACGTTAAGGGACGTTTCACCATTCATCGCATCTCTGCCGAAGAAGCCAGGGTGAGTGTGTTCACTTAATTTGCAACAAAATCGGAGTTGGCTTGATCGAAGACCATGTTTAATGCTAATTTTATCATTTTGTGGTTCAAAAGTAAGCCAAGAGCAATCTTTGTTTCGACGGTCACTGATTGCCTTGATGTTTTGTGGCAAAATCAGTAACATTACGTGCAATAACATGAGCTTCTAGCCGTGAACTGTTTTCAACAAATTTGAATTTTCTTTCTAACATGTGCCTTTTTTTTCAGTACAAGTTGTGCAAGGTCCGCAAGACCCAGTTGGGTACTAAGGGAGTGCCTTTCCTGGTCACGCACGACGGCAGAACCATTCGCTACCCTGATCCACTCATCAAGGCTAATGACACCGTGCAAGTAGACATCTCCACTGGCAAAGTTACCGATTACATTAAATTTGATTCAGGTTAGTTTTCGATAGATCAATCACTGGGCTTGTCGAAGACCATGTTTAATGCAATCTTTCATTTTGTGGTTCAAAAGTAAGCCAAGAGTAATTTTTGTTTCGACGGTCACTGATTGTCTTGATTCTTTGTGGCAAAATCAGTAACATTTACGGGCATTACATTTACTTTTACATATCGCGTACTGCTGACGCATTTTTTTAACGCATCTGTTTTCCGTTTAGGTAACTTGTGCATGATCACCGGAGGTAGAAATTTGGGACGTGTTGGTACAGTCGTCAACCGCGAGAGACATCCAGGTTCCTTCGACATTGTCCATGTCAAGGATACCCAAGGACACGTGTTTGCCACCAGGCTGACAAACGTTTTCATCATCGGCAAGGGCAACAAGCCATACATCTCGCTGCCAAAGGGCAAGGGTGTTAAATTGAGCATTTCCGAGGAGCGCGACAAGAGGTTGGCCGCCAAGTCTGCTCATTAAGTTTTTATAATAAAAAAGGATAAAATATTTGTATTTTACAAAATGAAAATATAAGACAAAATATTTAAACTAATTTTTTTCATTGCACGTCGCGTGTACAATGTTTAAGGTTTATTGTGACTCACTCCAGTTTACTTACTGAAGGAGTGTGCTGGCTCAAATGTTCAAATGGAATAAAAGGGAAAACCCGTAGATAAGACGCGTGTAGAGTTATAAACCGGATAAACGGCCTCAGCGCTCAAGCCAATGACTGGTAAAAGTTCAGGAACTGTCTATGAAAGCGACAACAAAGTTGCAGCTTTTAGCAACAGCCAAGTATGGTGTGAAAGGGCTAGTTAAGGTGAACCTACTTCATGAACGCGGATTTTTTTATTTTTTCTACGACCGAAATGCAGATGTGCCATTGATCTTCGTTCGTTATTTAAAAGAAGACTCCAAGGAAGAGGAACACTTAACTAGGCGATACACTTCTATCCCAAAAAAACGGTTTACTTGCACCTTATTGCCGTCGGTGCACAATGCACAAAAGAAATGGAAATGGAAATGTCCCCAATGCCGAGCAGATTAAAGGCGAAGTACTCGGAATCGGTCAATATTTTGCAGTGCAAAAGCTATTCGATTGCTGCAAAAACAGCAGTGATTGAAAACAGAAAGTTCATGCTAATAGGCGTGGCCGAAATGGCGGTAGTTATCACTCATAATTTGCCGAGTGTATGCTGGGAATCGATGATGGAAAAGCTGTTGAGGATCTTAGGAAATAAGATAAATGTAGAATGGGAGTATATAGTCTAATTCTAGAGTATTAATACAGGTGGAGGCCGGATAACAGTAGGCGGAGTAGTTAAAGGTTACAACGCTGAAGCTTGGAAGGTGGATGGAGGGGTTTTACCACAAAGGACATACCACGCACCTATTCTATTACCGGGCAGAAGCATCAAATCGCATAAACTCTCCTTAAGACTCAAAGTGAGATAATTTTTATCAAGCTGTGGAATGACATGTAATAGGTCAAGGTATTAGGGCGGGGGCTTTCAAAGGTATTAAACATAACGACAAATCACTCGGTTTTAGATTCGGCAGGTTTTCAGCGTATGTCGCAGGAAGTCGGAGTAGTGAATAAGACAATTGGTTATTTCAAATCTGTTGGGCTTCAGCTGTGGAAGAGATAGAAAATTAACTTTTTAGATTTAAATTGGGTGGGTAAATGGCAGGCTAGTAGAAAATATCGCCAATTCAATGAGTTGCATACACTATCAGAAACTAGGTCACAAAAAAATTCATTGCATCAATATCGCTGTGTGCAAAGAGTGTTGCTTCCGCCTCATGACGTATGTACACGAGTGTACTGAATCGGCTGCAAAGAAGAAAGTCATCCTTTGACTATACTTGTCCCACTTTCTTTCGATATAAATCGTTACAATTTAAGGTAAGGTGACAAGTAGGTGCTCCTTTCCTAAATCTCTTCCTACTACCAAACCTTAGTCAAAACCCACTATGGCGGAAATAATAAAAAATTGTGTTTTAGCAAGAACTGTCAATAAACAACGCTATCATAGTCAATCACAATCCATTGCTCAGGCAGCAAACCAACTCAACAATCCATCTCACAGCAACACAAATTCCACCCAATCAACAACACTAAACGCATACACCACTCAATTCTCAAAAACCACACAACAAAAAATACCACCAACTTAAACTCAACTAAGTACACCCAACTCTTTTTTTACACGGTTTCTTTTTACACGGATTTGAATTTACACGGTTGAAAAAAAATAATTAAAATAAAAAAAAAATTTTTTTTTGAAAAAAAATCGAAGGCGCAAGACCTTTCGGAAAGTAGTCCGACAGTTCAAAACTCTATTACCGGACGAAAGTCACCATTGGATAATTTGATGGAAATCTCCAGTGATGATACCGATTTTAGTCCAGTTCGTCGCAAACAATTGTGCTTGTTATCAAGTAGCGACGAATAATTATGTAGCTATGTAAATAGTTTTTCTTTATTTCTATTCTAATTTTTTTGTTCTTAATTCTGGATTAACATATTTCTTTTGTTTTTTTTTGCTTGCTTTACCAATTTTTCATCTGTAAGAATTATATATATTAAGTTTTAATGTATGTACAATAAAATGCCACATGCGCATACAATTTTTTTACACGGTTTTTCGAAGTAAATATAGTTTTTTATTTCAACTTACACGGTTTTCAGATGACATGGAACGTATCCCCCATTTTACTATAGAAAACGCCTTTTTTTACACGTTTTTTTTTTACACGGATTTCTGAGGAACGTATCTACCGTGTAAAAAAAGAGTTGGGTGTATACATACAGTAGTAATAGTAGTAATAATGAAATAAATTCAGAAGAAATTATGCAGTTGGACATAAATATGTGTTTAAGCCAACCGTCTCTTTCGAACATGTCAAAGTACCAATCCGCAAGGAACAAAGTTCCAACAGTTCATTACCCAACCCTTTTTTGCACTAAAACACCTTATGTGCATAGGAATACAATTAGATTTAGCCTCCCTTCTTAGTTTGAATGTAGTAACATCTAGAGAAAGCAAAGGTTACATACCAATTATCATGCGGTCATCTCAATTAATGGAACAAAAAAGAATATGTCGCAGGCCGACTGGTGCCTATTTGAAAGTCTATCACATTCTCTATCTTCCACATCATCAATAAGTTCTAATATCAATAAAGAATCTTCATGGATGAAAGAGATTATAAGAAAAACATCACCCAGAAGCAGTCCTACAGCCAAACCGATCCTTAAGACTATTCCTATCTGGTTTACAAAAAATATCGCCAAACTTCGTCAAAGAAAAATTAACATGGGCTGTAGTACAATGCTGTCCTACAACGGTAAATCGTGTGTTATACAAGAAAGCATTCGCAAAAGTTAGGAGAACTTGCATTAAAGTTAAGAGTCTGGCGTGGGAAAATTTTGTCAAAACAATGGACCTTAAATTAGAACCAAGAAAATTATGGAACCGTAGAAAAATATCTAAGAACTATGATGACTAATGATTTTTTAGAAAGTGATCCCCAGACCTTAATGAACAAGTTCGTAAATTAATGGAAAAACTACAGAACTAGACGGATCCCTCACCATTGGATACAAATTAAAGTCAATCCCGTAAAAAGCCAAAAGTTGTCTTCACGATTTATACCGCTCTATTTCATTCCTTCCGGTTCTCTTCAAGATTTTCGAAAAAATCACTGCAAGACGAATAGGTTGGGCAATCAAAAATAAAACAAGCCCGGGGCTACATGCTTTTGGACAAAATATAACATTGTTGAAAGCAATGCTAAAAGAGCAGATTCGGGCGTTCAGGATTTTTCAGAAAAAAGAGGAACTATAGTACCTGCTTCGAAAATAGAATCACTTCATATATGCGCATCGAAACTTATTCAAAATGTAAACGGCTTGATCCCGCATAAAAGAGAGCACAAACCTTAAATGAAACAGACATGTCAAAACCTCTCATCAAGGACAACTGCCACATGCAGTAGGAAGCTGCATAGCCGCAACTGGCAGGGATTGAGAAACCTAAAAGCCTAGCTCCGAATTGACCCGAAAAAAGACTAATTTGCTCGGGCAACCTTAGAATCCTAAAAGAGTTGAAAAACGCAACCAACAAATGGCCCTCATTGGACTTGGTCAGAAACAAGTTTGATGGGCATATAATTCTATCGTGTGTTCCACGGCACACGGGAATCTAGGGAAATGAAGGAGCTGATTTAGCAGCAAGAGAGAAGCGCCTAATTTTACGCTAACCCAATATGTACAAACTTGCTCGAAACCTATGTATGTGCAGCAAATCAGAATAAGGAAATCAGTGAATCATGGAAAAACTGTACATGTTCCCTCAGATCATGCTTACTATAGAAGAATGCGTCAAACTGTTCCGAATTAAAGTCGATGAACCACTATTTTGCTGCAAACATTGATTTGAGCGGAAACTGATTTTCTATTGGGTTAAGGTCTGAACTTTGTGGTGGTCCCCTATTCGTTGGCCTTCCAACCTCACTGCGTCTCACAAAGTATGCATTGTCGTGGCGAGAAAGTCCAAGCTTGTGCCAAATTATCTACAAAATTACAAGATGTCTATCTTAAAAGTTATTGTAAATGTCACCTGCTCTTTTACCCATTATCTCTGTTAGCGTACCGTACATACCAGAATTGAGTCCATGAGGGCGTCTTACCAATGGTTTGCCATCATTATCAAATTTTTTTGCTAACCGCCCTGATTGTGTTAACACTTTTATATCGTATGAGCTTTCCTTACGGTAAAAATGGATTAGCTTTGCTCAGACAAATAAGTCGATCTTCCACACTAATAGTCTTTCGGAATTTATTTCGTGGCACATTCTGAAAAGTTTTATTTATTTTTGTTTTAGAAAAGTATTGTATTTTTTACTTTTTCGCGAGAAAAGCCCGAGAGTGTCGTCATCTCCGCGACCGGTTTGTGGTTAAGGTACAACTTTCAATTCAATTTAATTCCAACGCTCGTTTACAGTGACATTCCAGCTGTCAGCTCTTTAGACAAAGTTAATCTGCTCAACGCTCTGCCTCCCCCTGTACTTGAAAGCTTAAATTTCTACATGGGACAAATCCATTTTCGCAAGACATAAACGTGCACAAATCCTCTGGCCCGGATTTTGTTCTCCCTTTTATTCTCAAGAGGTGTTCTTCTACGCTGGCATAAAAACTGCGTAAACTTTTCCATCCGTCCTCGTTTTTAGGGTTCTTTCCGAGAAAGTGGAACACAGTATTTGTCTAGCCCGCCCCTAAAAAAGACGAACCGTCATCACGGAACGATCAAATATTCTTACCGACCCATAGCACTTACGTCCTTTCTATCTATGGTCATGTAAACGCTGATAAACCGACGGCTTATGAAATATCTTGAAACCCGGAAGCAACAAGTCCACCGGTGATTTGATGGCACATCTCACGGAAAAATGGAAAAAATCTTTGCACAATGTAGGAGAAAGAAAGATGATTGCGCATGATATTTTAAGGGCATTTGACAGAGTTTGGCATCAAGCCAATCTCTTCTTAAATGCATCATAAATTACCTTCGAACTATTCAATACAAGTCGTATTGGATGGGTTCAAGTCTGATATTCACCATATTGTACATACTGTATGTCACTTCTAATCCCATCCACTCCTTCGCTGATGACAGTACCCTCAGCTTTTCATATTCGTTCCTTGGCCTTCGACCCTCCTCTTCGGCCACAAACTTGGAACGGTAGCGTTCCCTCAAGGGACCAGGGCCTAGCTTCTACAACAACTTGTGCGTGCACTGTTCTTTCACGAGTAGAAGGGACCTACAGTTTTTTGCCGACTTCGAACGGCAAGATTCAAAGCACTTTCCCACTACGCCACGGCGACCACAGCAGCGTATGTTAAGCTCATAAAATTCCGATCTAGACAGCATAATTGATTGGGGTAAGAAGAATAGAGTGGCATGTCAGGCTTCCAAGACCCAGTGCTTGTCACTCAAGCGTTCCCAAAATAAACTGCAATTATCCACGATTGGCTCTAACGTTGCTGTAACCGAACGACTTTCAATCCTCGGTATGTGTATCAAGTCAACACTTAGTTGGAACGATCACATATTCGAGATCGCCAAAAATGCAGCGAAATGTCTAGAGTTCTTAAGGCGATACAAGAAATATTTCAGCCATAACAACAACAATATATTAAGCGTACATCCGCCCAAAACTTGAGAATAACGCTCCTATCTGGTCTGGAGCTCCTAACACCGTTCTGCACCTACTAGATAGAATTCAACAGCGAGCTATAAAACTTATTGGTAATACTAATGCTGCGAAGTCAATCGACTCGCTAGAACATCGACGAAATGTTGCGTCTTTGTCACTATTTTATCGTTATTATAACAAAACCTGCCCTAATGAGTTCGACAGTTGCATTCATCCTCTTCAAGAATTAACTCGCAAAACTCGACTGGCTTTCAATGCCCACCCGTCATCCTTAAGCGTACCTTCAGACGGGCAGTTAAGTTTATATATATTAAGTTTATATGATCTTCCCAGCTCAACTTTTTGCCATCATTACAATCCACAGGCACTTAAAACCAATGCCCCTCTCTTCCTCTATACCTTTGGCCAGTGCTGCGACTTAATTCCAATCACTTAAGGGTACTAAAGAATGACAGCATCCTCCAGGCAGAAATGTATGCTATAGATTGATACGGCCTTCACAAACAAAAGACTTCATCATGATAGGCGCTTTTACTTGGTATTGTCTGATAAGTAACAATGCAAAGTGCTAGCATTCCATACACGAACTTCTGCAGGAATTGAGACCGCCAGCAATCACAATCGTCAGGTATCACGGGTTTCAGAGGCTGCTTGAGTATGGTTACAAATATACATTTAGCCTACATACACACTCTTTTAAAATAGATTACCAGTTTTTTGTGGACACGAACAATAGTGATTACGAATTGTATTTGGACTACTCCAATGATCCTTAGAGTAAGTTGTCTGTTATGGTTACGAATGCAAGGTTATGGTGGCTGCTTGAGCAAGTTTGCAGAAGGCTTCTTAGTCCGCAGGTGGGACCATGAGAACTGTCACTTCCCTGATCCATTTGGCATAGACACTAAGAGAGGCAAACCTTTCAAAATTCTACTGGCTACGGCAGTTTATTTCCCCAAAGGAATTTCTTGATCCTCCCTACGCCGACATCAGCTAGTTCCTCTATGCTGTTTAAGAAGTAGTTTCCGATCACAATCCTTGCAACTGTGCAAGAGATGAGTAGCTAAACTTGTTATGGCAACAGGAATCCCTTCCGTCTTTATTTTATTTTTAGACACTCCAACAATAAACAAGAAAAAATCAAGGAAGCACCTACCTTGATTTATAAGCGCAATAAATAAACTTAATCCGATAACCAAAGAAGTAATATCTTATCCCCCTGCCCCCCGTTGAAATTTATCAGGACTTAACGACAAGTTAACTAATCAACCAATTTATTGCGCTGCTTCCAACCTTAATCATTGTCTCCCAGCTGTATATTATGTCGTCTGAAGCTCAATTAAAATAAAATATTGTACATTCGCACAAGGAACTTGATACCTTCCTGCATTTTGAGGTTTCGCCGAGGTTACTTGCCTTGCGTGAGATTGTGGCACAATGACACATATAACGTGCGGCAAAAATCCGATATTTTCAATGCCATCGGAAGTGCATAGGTATGTAAGCCAGACACTTAACCGGTTCTTCGTGCAGACGTACACCCTGTTTATGACAGCTAAGAGTAGAAGTTTTTATTTTCTCTGCTGCACATGGTCTTCCAAAGTGAGAGGGTAAATTGGTGGCTCATGGGCAGCAAAGATGCAAGAAAACATCACGCATGCGTTGAGGGACCGGTTAACCTTCGACTTTTGTTTTGTAATCGCATGAACCTTAAGTGCAGTAAGCACCGTAAGACAATCGGATCCAAGGCCGTCACCTACCATGCACCAATCAAGCTTGTGTTACATCTGTACATACATCTTTCGAGTTAACCATCAGGGAAGTTGTCTGTATACTTAATCTCGGATCGAAGAGAATGTATTTAGAGTAAAAAATGTCCCTTTTGTGGACTTTAAACACATGGGAGGAGTTATAGCTGTCCATGAAAGAGATTAAATTTCATTATACGTGCCTAATGTGAACGAGGCAGGATATATATTATTTCGCACAGCATTGAAACTGATGTTTTAAAGAATGCTTTTGAAATTTTCAACCATTCATTCTCACTGAATTTTACGTTTCAGTGTATTTGGCGGCAATGATTTGTTGTGACCGATTCAAGATTGACTACAAGTTTACCAGGGTTTTTGTTTTTCTCCAAATTTCACATGGCAGTGCGTTGGCTTGTCCAAAACTTCTTGGCGTTGAAGGTCTTGGTCAATCTTAGTGGATCAGCAAAAATTCTTTATAGTTATGATTCACAAAAATATTTGGAACGTGTCCTTAGAAATGCTGTCATGTGGATGGTGGACAGATGATGAACTAAACTGAAGGGGACCTCCTGGCCTAAAACTATACTGCTGGACTTATTGGATTGTTCAAACAAACACTACGCAACAAGTCCATGAGTTATTGGCACAATCAAAATGTTCTCTTATTTTGAAAATCGAACAAACCGCTGTGAGATTCCAACTATCCGTCACTATCTTCTCCGATCAGAGGTATCTTACAGACGAGCTGATGCACTTGCCCAACCAAATCAGCCCCCACTTTATTTAAACAGTTCGTTAGTTTCAATTTCAGTTTGTATTTGTATCCTATCTAAGTCGCGGAAATGCTTTCTTGTCCATTGTCTTTGAACTTGAATGTACATACATCTATCTGACAGCGGAATTTGTTTCCTCATCAACTTACAATAGCTTGCAGAAATATCCGAAACTGTTTTAACTTTTGACTAAAAGCCGTATGCTATTTATTTATTATTACCGTCTGGCAACCCAAGAATGAAACCTTTATTGTTTCGGTATGTCCTTTCGTCAACTCGTCTGGCAGCCTGTCACACTCCTTATATCTCCATACATTGAGGCGATTTCATGAAATCTCGTCTTCGAATCCGAGCCATTGCGATAACAAAACAAAGGACGGCCTAGGCTGAGATGGCGCACACAAGTGAAGAAAGACCTTAAGCAACTTGGAATGCGCAATTGAAGGCAGCTAGCGAGAGATCGTGCTGGAGAGGCATGTTGGTTGAAGCCCAGGTCCACCCTAGACTGCAGCGCCAGGAAAAGAAGAAGAAGTCGCTCTGATTAGAAGTGGCTCCCGTATTTGCATATATATGTGAGATCAATCGCTGATCTTTTAAAATTTAAATTGAGGTTTCGTTATCAATTTTTGGTTTTTAATTGCCTTTACAGAACTAGAAGACGTCAAAATCGTAAAATGTTTGTCCCCACATTACAGTTTCTTTGCGCCCATGCCTAAATGCAACACCTCTTTGTTGGCTTCTTTTTTTTCGAATTAAAGTGCAAATGGTTTTTAAAGGTCTAATCAAGAGCTCTTAAGCAAGTTTATAGTTTTCTTATTATTCGGGTTCTTACCTTGGCTACAACAAGGAACTTATCCTTTTAATGTTTATGATGGTTCTGACATCTAGAGTACTGTCACAACAGTACAATTGGGTTGTCTCACGTTGATCGCAACGTGGTAAATCTGGCTGAAGATGCTTATCGAAAGTAGTGTCACACTTGAGTTTGATATAACTTGCATGACAGGAAAATGTTACAAAACAAGGTTTTCTTTGAAATAAAAATTAACGAAAATTCCAAAATCTTGTTCGTATACACTAATAGTGGCAGTTTCTCGCTCGTCAAGTTCATACATATGTATCATCAGGATGTCGTGGTTGAGCTGGATGAGTTTATTTCACCTTTCATACATTTAGATAGCACTTCATTCTAGTCCCTTTATATTAGAGACTCACTTTGTGAACCTAGTATAAAAGTGATCATTACGACTAGATGTCACATCATCGAGAAATTCTCAAGAACGCACACAAAATGCCGGTGCTTTTGTAATATGTGTTTCTTATATTGGCATAGAACTTTAGTTGGCAACACTGTTTTAAAGGGCGGCCATTTTGTTAGTTTGGTAAGACATTTTAACATGAATAGACTTAAACCTGAACAAATTATAAATATTGATGTTGAAAATTATGTTTCTGCTCAACAAATTCATAACCCCTAATAGGGTTCTGTCATCCCTCTCTTTAGCAATCGTGAAAGATAGTGTTGCACTTTTGTAGTCCGGCCGTTTTTGACATATTCTCGGCTCATTTGCCGTCATTTACCAAGAGAGTTAAGCCCTGTTATAGACTTCTTACTTTCTTATTAGCAATCTTCAACGGCCTTACACGGTCATCGTCTTGGAAGATTGTAAGAAGGTTGAATGTATTTATTTCTAGAGTTAAGCCTTGTACATGCCTTATGCTTTAACATTTAAAGATGGCCGTAAAGACCCATTGTGCATGCCATATATAAGCGCATTGATGAGACAGCCAGCATTAATGAGGTCATATATCAGAACTTTTCTCAGGCCACTGAAAATGAAAGAAACTTGTTTTCAAATGAAGATGTCGTTCTTTTAAAAAACTGGGCAGCGACAAAAGAAATGTTCCGCGGTTTCTATTTTTTCTTCGTCCCTACAACTAGAAATCGTTTGCATTGAAGCAACCAGTGGCGCTAACGACTATAAGTGTTCCATATCATCCTTTTTAAAGCAACAATCGGCAATAGTTTCAATGTAAGCATTGTGTCCCTTAAGTCTTTACACATTTGTTTGCTTTCTTTTCAATAAATGTTACATTAGGTTGCCCAAATTGACAGTGGATAATATTTTGTTGGTCGTATCAGTATACAGCGTGGTGTGAAGCTTTTCGAAATCAAAAACAGTCAATACGACATAAAAACACAAAGTGCCATGAATAAATGATTATATATGCCAGATGGAGGCTTTCTATATCCCATGTCAAAGCGTAAGGACTTGCGGGTAAGCTACCCCGTCACTATACTAGATCTATGGCCCACTTCCTGTTACTAGACGCACAGCGGTAAGCGACTCCCAGAAATTACGTAATGTCACTTAGTCACTAACTCAACTTCGAAACCTGAACGAGTACTGAAATCTGTGTATCGCGCCCCATAAATATTCAATTGCAATTGTATCTGGCGTCCATTAAGCCGATATATGCGAGATCGCATTTGCATTTTGCACTCTACCATGAACCAGAATTCAGGCCTATATCACGCATAATTTTATTTTATCTCCACGGGGCAGAGATAATTACGCTAACTCCCATGTGGTGGACAAAACTTGTTGCGCTTCGTGTTAGTTGTGCACACGGCAATACACGAACACATACATATGGGATTTCGTCTGCAAGTGATTTTCCTTAGAGTCGGGAGAATCGGCTTGCCTTCGGAGAAATAAACTTAGTTTTTTCTTTTGCATTCATTGCGACTATGAATTACGTAATTAAGTCGAGTATCGAACGCACAAAATAAATCGAAACTATCTCTCTCTGAATGTCTGAGTTGGTAACCCAGGTTTTGTTCGCTACTGAGTATCGTTTGTTGTAAATAACATTGACGAGTCTGTTGTACGTGGGTTAAGTCTAAATTTAACTGCATTTCAATGTGGCGACCTCTACCTTAAATGGGAAATTATTATATTTTTTTGCGTACATTGGAAAATGTCTCACGCCGCATTTAATGCTGATATTCTATGAACTGAGTTAACTTTTTCACTAAGAAATTCAGAAAAAAGGTCCTTAATGACCACATTTTTTAACGCTATTTGAGTTCTCGTTGAACAAGTCCAATTATTAAATAAAACTACTGTTCGATAAATGATATCTTTTTGCATTTATTAGTTTAGCTCCCAAAATCAGTCCTGAACAATTTTTGTTGACAGACAGTCGGTATGGATAAACTCAGAGCTCGCAAAAAGTTGTAACCTCAGTTTGGGTTCCCGGACACGCTAACGTTCACGAAGAAAGCTAGAAAGTATTAAAATCTTTCGGTCTACTTAAGACTCACTTAAAAAAGTACATGTGCTTACTACAAAGTAGAACAACAGAAACCCTCGTCAGGATTCGGATAGATGCACCAAGACTTGTAGGCATTCTCAGTAGGAACTGATCTGTTGGACAACATGCTGCTAGAATGGGTACCACCACATTGGAAAAAGGGACAGTTTCAGTTTCTTTGCACATGTCCTGAACTTGCTGCTGTCAGATGCCGTAGGAAATTTCGCCTTCGGTTCTCTTGAGGAAATTATTCCTTTTTGAGAGTAATGTAGTTTCAAATTAGGATATGTGTTAGTTAGGTTTTCTTAAGATCGACTTCACACACAAATATTAGTCATTTGCGCATTTTGTGACAAGTGCACAATTGACGTGAAACTGCATTAGAGCATTCGTCAAGCCGGAATTTGCCAATCATACATTCCTGAATAAGCTAAACTTAAAAAGGGCAGAGGGAATTGTAGTATTTAAGATCGAGTTAGATCGAACCCTTGGGGGTCCGGTATGTTCTGCTCATTGATACCAAGTTGTATTGCCTTCGCGATAACTTGGTTCTTATATAAGAGCCTGGAGGCTGTGTTTCCAAATCTCTCATGTCCAGCTTTATTGTGCGCTCGCTCGATGTGGCATGTTTCACTGTAGTCGATGGCTCCAAGACTTCTTGACTGCAACTTCCCATTAAAGTATCCGCTTTTTTCTTGCTACTTTTTTCGAAAACAAAATTTCTTTTTTCAAATTTAATTTTAATTAAGAATATATTGGTCATTGTTATCCATAATCTTTACTCATTTTCCGGATAGCTTTATAATTCCATCGGTGTAGAAGTTCTAAGACTTACAGCTAATCACTTTCCCAAGTGAATCACAGCAACTCGGTGGACCAGTTTTTTACCTTGAAATGAATTTCGCAGTGATTGAAACAAGTGGTAATCAGAAAGTGCAAGGTCCGGGCGACACGCTGGATGCATCAAGACTCCTATAATTTGTTTCGGGTCAAAAAATGTGTATGGCTTAACATGGTCATAATGGAACATTTCGTGTGGTTAATTTTGATCGCTCTTTTTCGACTGCCTCATATTCGTATAAACCGTGGATTAGGATTCAATTCAGTTCTAATCGCACTTAACATTCACATAACTCTAGTTGCCGTCAATTCAGGCTTTGATCGCCATGATTCCTTGCGTTGGATATATTATCCATTTTTCACAAAATTTTTCACAGTTCGGAATTAAACGCTTCGCAAGACTAACGGTTATTTGTTCCATTAAAATTTCATGTGACACCGATTCATCGAGCTTCTTTTAGTAGCCTGCACGTTTGAGATGTTTCCAAACCGTCGTTAGACTGGTGTTTAGTACCGGCGCTATCTCCTGACAGCTTCCTTGATCGATATTTCTGGATTGGAATCGAACACACCTGGGTCCGGTGTTCTCTCAAACCAAAAACTGCACTATTTTTTTGGCATGTTCTTGCAGTCTTTTTTTTGTTTTTAAATTACATAATTACACAGTTGTCTTGACTAAAAATTTAGCCTGACACGTCACCTTTTAAACCGTCTTCGGATACAAAGCTTACGATGGCTAGGTCATGTAGAGCGGTTGGAAAAAAAAAGTCTTCGAATTCGTGCCATTGTTACAACACAACAGAGAACGGCCTAGGTTAAGATGGCGCGCATAAGTGGAGAAGGACCTAAACCAATTTTTAGTGCGCAATTGGTGGCAGGTGGCGAGAGGTCGTTCTAGCTGGATAGGCATGTTGGTTGAGGCCCAGATCCGACTCCGACTGTAGGGCCATAAAAGAAGAAGGAGAAGTCACCTTTCAAATACGTGTTCGATTGATAACATCAAATAAGTGTTTCTGGATATATTCACCAACATTAAATAGTGATAAAATAATAAAAGAGAGTGAGACCAAAATGTTTAAACGTTCTTAGCCCAAGAGTAAAGTTAAGATTTGAGCACCAAAATTCAAAGCATTTCTAAACTCCATTGCTCTTTAGCGAATTAAAAACAGAAACAAAGCAAAAGAGGTCCGAAAAAAATATAATTCAAACAAATGCATATGGTTTGGTATCAGTGAGAAATTATCTACAAAATTATTGTCGGGTGGACCTTTCTAATCAATCAATCAAACGACCCTTTCCTCTTTGCAGTCTTTTGTACTTCATTTGGATAATAAAGTTGCTTGTTTGGGTGATCCAAATGTTTTAACAAATTTCTTAAAATAAATAAGGAATAATTTATTTTGTATGTATCGTGTTATTAATAGTGAGACTAACGAGTAACATGTTGAGGTACAATATGTGCCTCATCTATTTCCGCAGTAGCACCCACCTTTCGGTCTATAGCTCACAGATTGTTTAAATGACCTTAAGAGCTTGAATCGTGTCGGTATTTTTGGGATGGTGTCATCATTTAGTAATAATGTGCGCAATAGATCGATTGTGGTATTTCGCGCAATCCAGCACTGACCAGATTTAAACCGAATCTACAGTTTTGTGCAAAACAAATGCAATTTTTTTATTTTGTCCTTATTCCTGCTTCGTTCTTGGAGATATTCATATCAGGTTAGTGGAAAAATAGTTTTTATTATAGAAATTGAAAGAAAATGCGTCGAAAGCCCTTCCGATCCTCCATTTCAATTGAAAAGGAGCTTAATTTTCCTATTGATGCGAGTACGGTTCGTAGAAGGGCAATCGAAAACAAATACATACAGAGCATCAAATAAGCCTTTATTAACATTACAACACCGTCAAAAAAGGTAAACAATATGTTTTTGTCCAAAACTTCTACTAATTTTACATTAATAAGACTTGCATTTGCCTACAAGTACTCATCTTGGTCCTTAAAACAGTGGAGAACGTTTTATTTAGTGATGAGAGCCAATTTAATTTGATGTGTTCAGATGAAATCAGCTGCGTTCGTCGAGAAGCGGGTACTCGCCTTAAAAATTAATATATACAATCTACTCTGAACCACGGAGGTGGTTCAATCATGGTATGGGGATGTTTTTCGGCTCAAGGATGTGGTTATTTACAACAAATTATTGGAATAATGGTTCGCTTTGTATATAAAGATCTCTTGGAAACCGTCATGATGTCATATGCAGAGGAAGATATGCCATTGTTGTAGAGGTTTCAACACGACAACGACCCAAAACACACCTCAAAGGTTGTAAAAGAATTTTTGGAGACTCAGGGAGTTAATGTTTTGGATTGGCCTCCACAATCACCGGACTTAAACCCCATACAAAACCTGTAGGGAATACTAAAACGGCGCATAAGGGGACAACAATTATCGCATCCATGCCTTGCAGGATGAGTGGCTTCGAATTTCCCCGGAGTAATTAAACTCACTTATTGTTTCCATGGTAAAAAGGTGTGGGAAAGTAATATGAAACAATGGATTTTCGACAAAATATTAAAAATGAATAAAAATTGCATTTGTTTTGCACAGCTCCAAATGGAATTAGTTTATCCTTTTCTATACTACAAAAGAATGGCCACAAATGTCAAGAGTTTTTTTTTACTTTTCTAGTACTTGTATATTAAAGTCCAAACAAGATTTTTGAATAGAAGTTTTATTAAAATTCCGCACGTAAAATAATATTGTAAGAAATTACTTTATGGGGTAAAGAACTTGCATATGTTTTGCACAATACTGTATGTCTGCAATACTAGTAAAGAAATCAGGTAGCATGGTTTTTTAACGCCCACCGTTGATCTAAAAGTTGATTCCAGTCTTATGTTCAAACAATTAGAGTTCAATGACGCTCCACCCCTCAATCTGCAACAAACTGTCACTCCGTTGATGTACTGGCTTCTCAAATATAAACTGAGCGTTTACCTATCCAGAGATGCGGCAATTTTATTTCGTTTGCCTAGATGAAAATGCTTCTCGTCAAATAAGATTCGCCCGAAATCGTTGTCTGGTTTAGGCTGCTCTAAGATCGGAACTGGGAAGCGATAACGAAGCAAATGGTCGATCGTCTTCAATCGCTCAATCATTTGGACTTTGTACTCAATTAAGCCGAGATATCTAAAACGAATAATCTTGTGCAGAAGTGCAGAGTCTTTGGGATCGATGCGGAGTTGATGTTCGTGAATTGACTTCTTTACGGTATACTAGGGACCACGACTGTTGTATACCAGCTTTTGCAGAAACTAAGATGCTTCATTTTGGCTAAAATTTCTTTACAAAAGTCGCAGAACTTTGAAAATAAGTTTTCAATATTTCCTAATGTTGTTCAAGCTTGAAGCAGGAGGTAGGACACTGATTTCTGTCAAGGTTTCTAGTGGGAAACTGCTGTTAGTGTCAAAAGAAGAACCTATCATTTAAAAAGAAATGCTAGATAGAACGCTTTGTGTGTATTTGCGTAATAATTGATTTATATGAATCCATCAACAATCAAAACTGCTCGATCTCTAGAGATTTTCATCGTTTGCCACTAGCTGCCTGCTGCGATGGCAGTAGATAGGTCACCAAACCTGTGTCATTGTCCCAATCTCCAAGAAAAGAATGTTGATTCAGTGCTAAGACTAGAGAGACCATTTTCCACTTTATGCTAACCAGAAGCTGTCACCTTAAAAGTTTGCATTGTCAACAACTTGATCACATGATTTAGATATTTCAATGGAATTCCCCCGTCTTTCTGCTTTTCTTAAGCTTTAGCTCGAGGACTGCCTGAATCGTTTGGATCTTTTAAGCGGATCATCTGAGATCTTTATGCGGAATTTTCCTTAGCCTAGTGCGTGAATTGTTCGTTAGATCGAAGACGAGTTGAACTTGTTGAATTGCACAAAAGGAAAACAAAAAATGAAACGCTTGCAAATGTTTAAAAGGAATAAAACAATAGAGAAGAAGCTCTACATAGACCAGCTGTATCCCCGGAAGAAGCTGAAAAGACCCCACCAACAAAGCAAAAGCAGATAACAGACAATAGAGGCAGTAGTTATAAGCAGTAACACAGAATACATAATTGCTTAACATACGTATACTATTCTAGATTTCTGTTGAAATTAAAGCGAGAAAATAAAGAGTACTGCTCAATTCTCCGTCCAATCTAATCGAACACCTAACTGAATGTAGAGACTGGACATATTAAAAGAAAAATAAAATAAAAACATTTTTGTTCTAATTTATTGTGTCGTGATTCTTCCTTTACAAAATTATTACATATGACACTTGTATCACAAATAGAAACATTAAAATTAACAATAATATACTTTCTTTTTTTCAAAGCCGCGAGTTGTCATATGGACGCATACGTAAATTCAATATGTGTTTAATACAAGATTGGTGTTTTGTCTTTATTTAATTTTCGTTTGTTTAAATAAATATTATTTACATTTTATTACAAATATTTTTATGAGCATACGCGATGATGTAATAAAATTTGACGACGAAGACGAATGAGAGATGCGAAAATTATTCTATATACATTTTAATCGTATCTGATATTTATGAGATAGATCTCATGCCATGGAAAATTATTTAATATTTCTTAGTGAAAAGAAATGAACATAATTGTTCGATTTGATTTTGAATAAATCAAAAATGCTTTGCTTTCGAATTTAGAGCTTTTTCACGGTTCGTTTTGCAACAACTTTAGCATCTCTACTATTTATCACTTCGGCATGGAATCCGGTTTCCCAATCTGCATAGTATTTGACGGTGCGAACATTGCCATCTGGTTCCACCAAGGAATATTCACCACGAACGACATCTCCGTCACGTTCTTCTTTTTGATGTTTTATGTCACCGGTGTACGGGTCGTTTACTCCATATTCGAATGCGTATCTTGGATGATCATTCTGATAAAAAATTTTAATTTACAATTAGAAATACAATAGTTTATTTAATTGTTTTTATATACTCGTATTTAAAAGCCGACTGCAAATGAGGTGTAAAATGAGGTTATTTCAAATATCTATAGGGATAAGTTCTTAGTGCATTTATTTCGATCTACTTTCAATTTCATAAGGACTAAAAGACGATCCTTTAAATGAGCCCTACCTTATTGCTAAATGGGTTCTAAATTTGACAGGAAGGAAGTTGACAAGAAAAACTCGCATATTACTTAAAAACCTACTTATAGAAGTTTCTTGTATTATTTGACAAACGTATAGGACCCCAAAAGCCTTAAAAGGCTTTTCAATTTCCTGAATTAACATAATGAAAGCCTTAATTCCACGAATTCATCACCTACTTCAAATTGTGTTTTCGGTTTTTTGGGAGATTTTTTTCGCATTTTGGGGTTTTTAGCATTTTCGGGTCTTGGCATTTCGAGATTCAGTCTCCAATCCATTGACAAACCTTCACCTTGTCCAATGTGGCAATATGAATAAATATTATAATGCAACAAAGAACGTAGTATTTCTTCTTTGCTTTTTGGAATGATTAAGGGGCCGCCGCCATGGTTTATTGTGTAAGTGCTTTAATTTACACGCCAAAGTCCCCAGTTTTGATTCCTTGACTAAAAACTTAAATCACCTCCTTCGAGTTGCTAATAACTCTGAAAGAGTGCCTATTGTGTATTGAAACATTCTCCGTTTTGAGTCGGTAATGAACTATAGGTCCCTTTCCTCGTCACAGAAGTAGTGTAGCTGCTGAAGAAACTAACAACTGGTCCATTGTGAACTATCCAGTTTAAATGATTAAATTTTGTAATGCTTTCAATTAAGAAAGACGTAGAGACAATTTTACAATTTCTAAAATAGGAAAATGTCAAAAGTAATGAAATGAAAATGGAATTCAAAACCATTGGAGTCATTTTACAAAAAATATTCAATAAGGTAGTTCCTAACAAAGACTCGCTGTGACCGAGCAACTGACAGGCTGTAAAAAACCTTCTAACTCCCCTCCAGGTAGATTTGAAAAAATAAAATTGTTTACTTACATAATATTCTAAATGTTTTGAAACGACTGTTTTTCCGACTGCAGTTGGAATTGCCTTCACATAGGCAGCAGGCGTGGCAGCATATGTAGCAACAGCAGGCGCTGCTGGTGCGTATCTGTAGAAAGCATTTCCGTAGGCACCTGCACCGGCTCCAAGAGCGTATCCAAGATTGACACCTCCTCGTCCTGCAGCATGTGCTAGTCCTCCGTGGTATGTGATCGATGGAGATGCTGACGAATGTCCTAAGGTGAGGGCGCCATACTTTCCAATTGCTGCTCCAGCGAGACCACCAACACCGCCGAGCGAGTATCCACCAACTCCAATAGCTGATCCATAGCCTGCAACTTTAGCGACTGCCGGAACTGCAATAGCTGGTGCTGGAAGCTTTCCTATGAACTGTCGGCCGTGGTACGAAATAGTGGATGGTCCTTGAATGTTGGCCAAAGATAAACCAGATTGGTAGGCAACAGCTGGCCCTGCAATTGCTCCTATCTTTCCGATACCAACGCCTATACCGTGTCCTGTTGATACTGAGTAACCGCTGGCCTTGGATACAGCGATCGATGGGCTTGTATATGTAGCGACCTTAGAAACCAAGGGCCCGGTGGAGTAGGAAGCAATTGCTGGACCTGATTGATATGTAAATGCTGGTCCTGCGACTGTACCAATCTTACCGATGCCCACGCCTATTCCGTGTCCAGTAGCTACTGAGTAACCGCTGGCCTTAGATACAGCGATTGCTGGGCTAGCGTATGAAGCAACCTTGGAAACCAAGGGGCCGGTGGAATAAGTAGCCACTGCCGGAGCAGAGTACGTTGCGACTTTTGCTACTGCAGGTCCTGTGGAGTAAGTTGCTATCGCCGGGGAAGAGTATGTGCCAAGTTTTGATACTAGGGGACCACTGGAGTACGTTGCTACAACAGGCGACGCGTATCCTGCTACCTTTGTAACTGATGAACCTGATTGATATCCTCCCGAAGTCAACGTCGAATAGGTAGCCACCTTAGCTGGGGCGGAGATATATTGAGTTGAAACGGCGGGTGCTGACGAGTAAGTTGCAATCTTTCCGAGAGCAGCACCTGAGTAGCTGGCAATTCTGCTGGGACCGGTGACGTATTGGGTTGCAACTACTGGCGCTGCTGCGATCTTGCTGATAGCAGGTAATCCGATTGTAATTTTCGATGGTGCCGAAATGTATTGAGAGGAGACTGCGGGTGCGGATGAGTATGCGATGGACGGAGCCGCAATCTTCGCTATGGCTGGGGCTGCATATGTGGCGACCTTTGCTACAGCTGGCGCAGCGTAAGCGATCTTGGCGGGGGCGGATATATACTGAGAGGAGACCGCAGGAGCCGAGGAATATGTGGCTATTTTCGCTACAGCAGGTGCAGCATAACCGACCTTTGCCGCTGTTGATACATATTGTGTGGTAACTGCTGGTGTAGCGTAGGCAACTTTGCCGATTCCTGAAGAGACATAAGTTCCGATCTTAGCGGGCGCTGGGACGTATTGCGTCGACACTGCCGGTGCTGATGAATAAGTTACCGCTGGAGCAGCATACGCTACCTTGGCCGGAGCCGAAACGTACTGCGCGTTTAGGGCAGGTGCAGGATATGACGCAACCTTAGCTGGAGCCGATATGTATTGTGTAGACACAGCTGGAGCAGATGAGTAGGACAGTGACGGAGCTGCCACCGTGGCAATCTTTGCAAC
Organism: Eristalinus sepulchralis; assembly: GCA_944738645.1. NCBI lineage: Eukaryota > Metazoa > Arthropoda > Insecta > Diptera > Syrphidae > Eristalinus > Eristalinus sepulchralis. Next base: position 27,510,147 of record OX122885.1, on the reverse strand, counting down.
TGCTGGTGCTGCATAAGCTGCAACTTTAGCAGGGGCTGAGATGTACTGATGAGAGACAGCACCTCCAGAGGAATATGATGAGGAAGCGTATCCAACTTTTGAAATAGCAGGACTGTAAGCTAGCTTAGCACCTCCAGACACGTAAGATGCCGAAACCGCAGGAGCGTATGAGTAGGCCTGAAGGGGCGATACTGCCTGAGCGTATTTGGTGACTAGAGGCTGAGCAGCATATGAGTAGGTCGGCGGACTTGCGTATGTTGAAACCTTCGACACTACTGGCGGGGAGTATGAAACAGCTGGTGCATATGATGAAATAGACAATTTGGCTCCACCAGAAATGTACTGGTGTGAAACATCGGCAGCAGAGGAATACGCAATTTTACCAGCTAATGGCGACGAATACGTGGCCACCTTAGAGATCCCCGGGGCAGTGAGGCCCAGAGAGTACTCGGGTGACGAGTATGTGGCTACCTTGGCTACAGACGGGTAAGTTTGAGAATAAGTGTAAGCGGGGGACGATAGTGTAGCCACCTTAGCTACACTTCCAACTGAATACCCAGGGGAACTGTAAGTCGCAACTTTGGCCAATCCCGGACCATAGGTGAATGCTGGTGAGGAGTATGTTGCAATGTTTGAGACTGGTGCTGCAACTTTTGTTACCACCGGCGTCGAGATGTAGGACGTCGATACTTCGCCGGCTGAAGAATATTTCGTCAAGGCGGGTGCTGCATACCCAACCTTGGCGATGGCCGGTGAAACTTGCGAATAGGTGACTGCTGGTGGAAGGTAGGCATTCGACAACTTCGCTACCGCTGGGGCTACATACGCTGGACCAGTGGCGAACTTAGCAATGGGTGTTGAAGTGTACTTTGTCAATGTTGACGAAACGTACGCTGGCCCGGCTGAAATTTTTGTTACTGGAGGTGGCAAGTACGCAGGTCCTGATGCAACGTATGCTGGGCCAGTAGCAATTTTTGTGACTGCTGGTGCGGTATACACGGTCTTGCTGATGGCTGGAGCTACGAAATTGGAGACAGCAATGCCCGACGGAACAACGCCAGCATATTTTGAGGCAGGCGATTGATCAGCATATGTAATGCCAGCGGCCTTAGCATACGTTACTGCTGGGGTATACGAAATCGACTTTATTCCTCCAACAAGACCGTCCAATTTCAGGGCACCCCCGGATGAGTAACTCGAGTAACCTCCCGATGATTCATAGCTACTACTTGACCCACCAACTGTGGCGTACTTAATGCCTTCGGAGTATGTTGACACCGCTGGAGTTACTTTAATCGAACTTATCGCTGGTCGCACTGAGAACTTAACTTCGGGTGCTGGATATGAGTAGCCCGCATGTCCATGAATGCAATCCGGAATCGGTGGAGGGTTTGCTACAGTCAAACTTATAGCGCATAGGAGTGTGATGAATTTCTGTTGAATATAAAAAAATAATTATTAAATTCAGAATTTTTTAATTTACAAGATCCCTTCGGTGAAACACTTAAAAAAATTAATTAATTAATTGACATAAAATATTTTATACACAAGTGGCTTGTGTGGAAGAAGTTAGCAGATTATTCTAAAAGTTTCCTCAATGATCCTGCCCTCATGTACTTGGGAATGTAGGTTTTTCTCATTAAGAGGAACTCTAAGGCTAACTAACTTACTCAAATGCTGTTCTACAAGGACTGACAACTTTTCGTAAATGCGAATTTTGCTTACTGTTATTAGAGATCACTGTAGAAAGTATTTATACCATTAGTTAGATACACATAGGGATGTTAAATTGTATTTCTTGATGCTGAGTATTTTTCGTTATTTGTTCAAATATAACGTATTTTGAAATAAATCATTTTTTTTATTTTCTTTTCCCTTTGTATAATCTTAACTTACTAATCTTAAGGAGTCTTGTTTTGTTGGATATTGTTGAAGTTGAAAATTGTCATCCAGTTCTTCGAGAAAATAAAATCAATATTAACTCTCTTAGCATGTATAAAAAATAGCCAATCTTACATGTTCTCGAACAAATGCCAGGAAGCATACTTTTTAAAGTGCTATGAATAGGATGGAAAGGCATGCTCCAAATACATATTGAAACATTTTGGATTAGAATTTGGCAAATGAAATATTAAGTCAATAAGGCAGTTAACGAAGCCAGTACACTCGTTTCAAAGATATTTATTAGTCCACGTCCGCTAGAGCACATACATTTTTTCCCAATTTAGCGTTAATGAAAAAAAAAACATTATTGAAAAACTAAATTTGAATTTTTACTGTGCCTCGTTTTGTTTATTGACATTTGTGTGTGGAATCTTATTTTTTTGCGGCAACTCTGACTGAGTTTCGTCAGTCAGTATACCGCAATTGATAACCTAAGTAGGTTTTCTAATCGCTTTATTATTATTTTTTTTATTAAATATTAAGTGTCGATTATAGTTTTGAGCAGATTTTTTTTTCTTGAATGTTCTAAGTGTCAAAGTCGGCACTGGCTTTCAATAAAATTTAAAATAAAGATTGTTAGCTAAGCTATCAGAGATTATTATTTTCCGGCTATATAACTACTTCTCCATATGATTTGACTACATTTATGAATTACATGATTCAAAATCGAATCACTAACGTTATAATTAGTGTCAACAGAATCACTAGTTGGACCAACGACCATTTGGTGTGATGGCGGCTACTATACTTGGCAGCTACTTGATGGTACTCGACAACTTGACTGGTGCCACGAAAGGTCAGATGCCTCTGAAACGTTGTGTTCGTTCTACCGTACAGTAGGCTCTCTTGTGGTAGATTCGTAATGTCTGTAGCTTAATACTGAAAATCGTGTGCAGAGCCGAGGTTAGTGGACCTAGTTGACTGACTAATGAATCAGACCAAGCGGTTATTTGGACCCAGTATGCAGCCGGGTGCTGTAATTCAGAGAACGGTCGAGGTGTTGGAAAGGCCTCGCTCCCTATTATTTTCGTACATTTTCTCCGACTCCTGAAAATATAGACCCATTGGTAAAAGGCCTTAATTCCAGTTTCAGAAACAATGTACTTAAGAAACGAAAAACGCTTTTAGAAATTTTGACTAAAATTGTTTTGTGCTTGTGCTATATAGCTTTGGCGTAATTGAATAAAAACTTTAAAATATTAACATGCAAATTTAAAAAATCCGAAGACGTAGTCTTGGAAAAATCATTGGGTGGATTCTCGAAAAATGAGGAACTTAATGTAAGGAAGACTTATGTTTTTTCGATATTAACATTCGTGGCCAACGAATTAAATTGAATGAGAGTAAACGCACACTTCCATAGCCTTGGCTTTTAATGTGTTTAATGGCATATTCTTTTCGATTATGAGTTTAATTTGTTGAGTGCCAACTTATATATTCCAGCTAAATATCCAATTGGTACTCATAGTAAAAGTGGTCGCCGTGGCGCAGTGGTAAGTGCATCGACCGCGGCGCAGAAAGTCTGGGTTCGATCCCCGGACGGGACACCTAGCATTTTTTCACGGCACCACCTCTTTCGAGCTGCTGACAACACTCAAAGAGTATAAATTGTCTATGAAAAGCCTTTCAAATCTCGCCGTTTGGAGTTGGCAAAAAAACTGTAGGTCCCTTCTACTCGTGAGAGAACAGTAGTGAGTGGCTGTAGTGCCACTCAATTATTATAAATTAAATTAAATAAATAAGTTTCTTGAAACATTTTTTTTTGAAGTTGTTGTTCAAAATTATATTACGCACATGAATTCCATTAGTAATATGATATATTAATGTTAACAACAACGATTCTTTAAGTATAAACTGCGCTTTCAGAATTTACTCAACAACTCATTAGCAGGATGCAAGCAATACGAATAGGTCCTCAGAAATGCGCAAACTTTCGGCATTTGTGGGAATGTTTGAAAGTGTGACAGAGTTCCTAATTGCAGTACAAGCGCAGTATTGCAACATTTAAGTGCTCTTAACTGTGGAATCAGAAAACAATGCAATGCATTCTTCTCGTTTTGGGTGAGTAGTCGGTTTACATGTCAGAGGTATTAGGTTCGATTCGATTTTTTTTCACCTCTTGACAAAAGAAACTTCTTAAAAAGTCGGCAAGAAACTGTTGGTGCCCTTTACTTGTGAGAGTACAATACCCCGCGCAAGACGAAAACTTTCTGTGAAAGAAAAACCTTGGTCTTTGAAAGTAGCGCCATCGAATTTATTTTGATTCTCCTGTCTAACTTTGTATTTACAAAAATTATGATGGTGATGGGGTGATATTTGATATTTTGTGTATGTTTTAAGATGAGATGAATTAAAATGTGAAAAGGCAATTAAGATATCATCCTTAAGAGCTACGCAAAATCTAAAATCTAAAATAATAAGAAGATGTCAGAGTTGAAATGTAATTGAAATAATTTTGGGTGAACAAAATGGACGTTCTTCTACAGTACACATTTTTCTAAGACTCACTTTAATCGTTAGCCTTGCTAATGAAAATAAGTAGTTACCTTCTTCTCAAATTTCTTTTGAATGAAATTATAAGAAACCGTCATCTGTCATTGGTTTCTTAATGAAGCCCATTTATTATAAAAGTATATTATAATAATCTAAGTTTCAAGTTCTGTCTAATTTTTTGGAGGAATTAAAAGAATTTACATAGACTTAAGCACTAAATTAAAAACACAATTTCTAGGTTAGGTTAGAATACTCGTGCAGAGTCAGTAACTTAGAATAATGGGCAGTAGATTATATTGGTAAGCTAGTTTTAAGTATTTTTGTCTAGCATGTAAGAAAGAAAATTAATTGAGACAAATAAAAATACATTAAAATTGAGAAAAATAAAATGTAAACATAGATTTGTTTCTTTTTATGTTAAACTCAATTTCATTTACAAGTTCGTTCATCCTTGCAATATTAAGGTAAAGTAGATTTCTCTTCGGCATCTTTCGGGAGCACTCATGTTTATTTTTAAAAGTAAAAGTAATTCTGATAAATTTTTAAGATATTAAAAAGTACTGTTTGAAGGAATATTATTTTGCATCTGTTGTTATATTTGGGAAGTTTATCAAGAGCATATAATTCATGGAAAGCATATGTCGTGGAGTATTTTTATACTCTTTCTAATTTGAGTTCTTGTTTTTCATATGATGGACGAATATCTTAGATATGATCCGACAAACGAAAAGTAAATGAAGACTGAATATATTTTTAAATCCTTACAAAACAAATTTAACTTTGCATCAGAACCCAATAATCTTTAATTCCATTAAGACAATTAAGTTTATAAAAATTCAAGCAAATTCTTTAAAAAAATTGTGAGGCAAAGCGGTGTGCAATAAAAACGTTTATTTTGGAAATTTAAAGGTTCAATTCATTTGGATTACACTATTTCCCAATTATATAGATAACAAATCGTTGTTTTATAATGCGAATTCGTCTCCGTATTTAATTTTTCGTGATTTTACTAATGACTAAATCTTTTCGGATTTTGTCTACCTTTAATAAAAAAAAAACATTTTAGGAAATATTTGAGTTCCACATCTAATAATGAACATTCTTTTTGGCGTTCTTGTGACGCTCTTGCGATTGAATTCAATATTGCTGTTAAAGGGGAGTGCGATCAATTGAATTTGAGAGTAAAATACTACATATCTGTACGAAATTGACATCGATCCCCTTTTTATGCTTAGAGATTATACAATAAATACACTAAAGTTTAAAAATAACGTTTTTGCTTATATAGTTTTGTTTGATATATGTACGAAAATGATTTACCACTAAAGATTAGTCTAAGCAAAGTTTTCCAATCAATCCAACTCTCTATAATCAATGAAATCGAAAAGAGTTAGGAAGAAAATAATGTCGTCTCCAGACAAAATTCACCTTTGAATGTTATTAAGAGCTTGTATGCTACAATAATATTGTAAATATTCCGAACAATAAATAATATAATTTGTATTCTGAATGCTGAGTTTGGCGCTATGACAAATAATAAATTAAAAATTTCTTATTTTTACTTTTCCTGGAATGTGGAAAAATCGTATTAATTGATTTAAAGGGAGTTTTGTGTTTTTTCTATAGACAAAATTTAGTAAACTTTAGTTGCTGAATATGCCACAACAATTTTGTAAGTTTGTTACATCTGCTCTCCTAAATTAAATGCTATGTCCATTCATTTTGAAATTGTTCACAACTCAACGATAGGGGATCAATATTCACTCACTTGACTCAATTTCTTAACACCCTATTTTCACAATTCAAATCTGATCACATGTGTTTTGTTGAAAAATTAAAGCAAATGCGTCTATTGTTTTAACTCACCTTCATTTTCACACTATTATGCTACACACGCACACAACAAATTAATCAAACCGAAAATACGTATTATCCTTTTATATCCTTTTATTGTTTGTTGCCACTTTATATGGTGTTATTTGAGAGAACCCGTGCGTAATCCTTTTCGGGCTTAATGGTACTTAGGTTCTGATGTCACGCAAGTATTACGCTTAAGCAGGTAAATAAATTCGATTTCGAGCTCCACCAAAAGTAGAGCACCGCGAGATACTGATGGCCGGCCTAGCCCTATAGTCGTTTATATACGGTCAATCGAAACCCATATAGAGTGAGTGTATGAAATGTTGCCCCGTTTTCGGTGCAACAACTCCACTCCGGCAAATCATAAAACGACCGAAAGAAAGAAATGATCTACCACTGCATCAGCGGCGGGCACTCTGTCGTTGAATCGAAGAACCATTGAGAGATCGTTCGGCATACGATTTTACGTGCGTGCCCATACATACAGACACAGCAGAGTAGATGCGAATATGTTTTTATTTTACTACTTGTCGTATGTTTTTTGTTTATTTTTTTGTGTGTTCCCAAGTTGCAGCGTTAATGCATCAAAATTGCTGCGGCTGCTGTGCACCAAACTGCCCCACCTTCTTCGTGCCAAACGTCTGAGGCACAAAATGAGCAAATGGAATCAAATCGCTCGAAGAAACTCAACAGCAAAAATGATTTTGCCCAGGTGATGCATTGACTGCAAGCATCGGGTACCGCATGCGTTAAACGATTTTTCTTACCTAGCATCAAAGCCCCGTCTGCATCCCGCCATTCGCACTTTGCGCATATCTGAAGCCGAAATTTATCCAAAGTTAAAAAAGGTGTTCAAAAAACTTGTGCGGTTGGGCTGTGTTTTGTTTTTTTTGCGTTTGCTGCTCGCAGAGAGAATGAACTAAAATTATTACCATATTGAAATAAGCTACTATCGGAGTGCGTGCATTGGATATCATGCACTGCGTCGACGCCAAAGTCGGACCACTGTCGCGGGATTAGAGCGCGCATAAGTGGAGCAGAGTTGACTGCATTGAACCGCAGGATAAAATGTGCGGCTCTGGGTTGGCTGATCACTTGTCTTTGCTTGCGGCTATCTATCGTGGAATTTAAGACGCATTGCGTGTATTTATGATATATCAAAAGCAATTAAATAAAATTTGTTAGAAGACCAGAAAATTAAAATTGGATTTTATTATTGTTGGTGATGTTGTTGGTTGTCGGTTTCTGCAGTGTCATGCCATTATTTCATCAGATTTGAAAATGCCTAGAAGCTAAAAGTTTGTCATTTAAGTCGGTGCTATTTACGTTTGATATATTGTTTTTGTAACATTGCGATGAAATGATAGAATAAATCAAAAATAATAGAATTTGTGTCGTGAATATTACTTGTAACTAGCTTTGGCGACAACATGTCAATTTAATTCTTTTGATTTTTATCTTGATGAGAGTACTTTTAGCTATAATAAAGGAAATGCGATTAAAAAGGAAGTAAAACTTGGTTGTTGGAGTTACAACTTTTTAAAGTTATGAATACGTTTTGACAACTGAGTCAACTACAGACAACTGTCTCCCAATTGACCAGTCAAGCGATCAGAATTAATTGCCCCCATATGAAGTTGTCCGTTTAAGAGGAAATGTTAACTGAACATTATTGATCAATTTGAATAATTTACTCTTTTTGTACCCTTACTAAAAAACAAAATTCATTGGCGGAGGGTAAAAAAACCCGGAGCACTTAAACAAACGTATTGCAAAGAAGGGACAAAATATTATTTTGGTTAAAGGAATACAACTGAACTGAGACAATAGAATGACATCTTCAGGGACTATATGGACGATATGAAAACATCCTTCACTTTCTATGCATAATCTCCTTATTATCAACGATACAAAAATATGAGAGATTGCGAGAACTAAGGTTTAAGACTCATTCATCGGCTCCAATTGGTTCGCCTTATAAGCGGTGTAAGTTTCGCAATTTCGGCCTGATGTTGTTGTTTAAAGGTGCTTTCTGGATTAAATGCCTAATTCATCCACCTCAGCCTATCTACACTGATGCATACAACTTGTATCACATCTGAAGCTAGAGGTGTGAGAAAGGAAATTAGAATTAAATTTCATACGTTTTCCGATATAAATTTTTGAGGACGGTTGAATTGAAGTTGCTATGTGGGGTGAAATTTTCTGTTATTTATTGTATGATAGCCTTTATTCCATGTTATTGCTAACAAGCAAAAAGTTTTATTTGTTCTTTTCAAGCTACATTTCTAATTGCCAATTTTGAAATTCTGAAATGATAAAAGTGAATGTCTTTTAAAAGCATTCAAATGTACGTCTAGTGGAAGGAGAAAAAGAGCAAAATGCGAAAATTGCTGCAGGTTCTGTTTATCACATTTTGACAATAGTTGTCCACTAAGTTAATTTTTTTTTCTTTACATAATATTAGGAAAAGGAACCATATGTTTCTATTCTTTGCTATCACAAAGTAATATCACTATACAATCTTTCAAAGGCAATTGTTTTGAGGTGGACAGCAAATATTGCCCGTTTAATTAAATGTACAAATGAAAAACTCCTGTCCACACAAGTCAGTCAAACATTGCAGATAAATTTGTTCTTTACTGATAACCATCCCCTTAAGAGTAGTGCCCACTAAGAGGAAGTTCACTGTATTTGAAGAAGCTGAAAGAGATTTTAAATGTAAAGTTTTTGATTTTAATAAAATTTAAAACAAATATAAAATTGAATAATTTCATTTCTAATATGCTTTTAATAACAATTGATAAACATTCCTTATTTGCTAAAATCGACTTTATCATATTTATTATTATTCATCACTGAAAATTTTGTTTTCCAAAGTAGACTTTGTTTTGTCGAGAGCAAGTATCAGTGATGCTGCACCTATTTTCCGTCTTTTAGAAATTTCAAAAAGTAACTAGTACAGATTATTTAATACACATTGTAAAAGAGCTTATAATTTTAAATCATCATCGTGATCACATTCCGTGGTCCACAAGCTTTTTTTTCGATCTTTTGTCATCACCTTTTATCCATCGGAAACTTAAAACCGACCGGTCTAATGTTTTTTTCTCCACCTTGTTTGGCTCAATCGAGCGTTCGACCCGTCTAATGGTTTTTCTCCACCTTGTCTGGCTCAATAAAGCGTTCGCCTTCTTCGAAAAAATGCATAAGTAGTGACAATGAGAACATTCGAGCTACAAGACCAAGCCATAGATGCGTTTAAAGAATGCGCTTTTTACTATTGACCTACGCGTGTACTGCGATTCCATATTCCGATTTGACATAAACAAATACATATATTCTCCACAGACTTTATTCACTCATTTAATGTTATCTAGTTGTAATTTGACCAATTCAGGAAAGTTCAATAATCACTCGTAAATACAGTTTATATACTATGTAAGCCCTTCGAAGGTTAGACTCCTTAAGACTGTTTAAATACAATACAAAAATAATGTGCATGGTATGTTTCAATGGATATGGCGGATAAAGAGATGATAACTCGTTGAGACTCTAACCAAGCTGTTATCTACTTGTGGCTAGGAACTGAATGGCTGTCCGCTTATCTTCTTACATCGAACTGGGACCATCCATATTGCCGTTTCACACTGTGAAACACTTTTTTCCTCTAACTTTAATTTTATGATTTTTAATTGAGTGGCACTATAGCCTACGAGGGATCAGGGCCTAGCTTCCTCAGCAACTACTCATGTTGTGCGCGCTATTGTTCTCTCATAAGTAAATGGGACCTACAGTTCTTGCCAACTTCGAAGGGCGAGTAGCTGTTAATAGAAAGTTTGTACTCGTTGAGCGTTGTCAGCATTTCGGAAAAATGCGAGATGTACAGACCTGGAATGGATCTTCCTCATTAATTAAATTTAATTCAATTTAGCCACAAGAAATCTTAGAATTATTTAGCATGAGTAAGCCGGCACATTTCGATTCGAAAACGATGTCCTGAACAGAAGAAGAGAAAAGCATACTGCAATAAACACCATATTCAAATTGAAAGTCAGTAGAGATGGAAGTAGAAACTCTCACGCCAGATTTTCCAAACCCTTCATTTCGTCTATGAAATTAATGTGGAGCATTGTCACTGACTGCAAGCATGCGGAGTGTTGTGGCTAACTACAAGCATATGATCTGAAATTTATCGACGTAAGACACATTTGTGAAATTATGTGGCACACATAAAATTGTACATAAAATTGCTGGGACACATGACTTAAGGAACACAGTCATATCTACAACACATTGGATAAGTTAATATTATGTATTTCATAATATGTTCACTTGATATCAAAAATTGTCGGTATTAATAAGTTTACAATTAAATTACTCTAATATCTTAGCTCGTATGCAGTCCTTTTATTTATTTGGGCAATCTTAAATCTCTCTGAATCAAAATCCTATCCGTACATTTAAAATAAATACTTTTAATCCGATGTGATAAGACTTTGTTGTCAAATTACACACTCATAGCAGACAAAGGCCTGGTTCACTTAAAATCAAATTCTAATATCGAGAGAAGAAACCTTAAAATTTAATAGCTCGTATTGTATCCGCGTCTACTTAAGAGTTCCTGTAAACGTTTTTGCATGGAACTAACTAATTTTGAAATGTCTTCAGCGGTAATTTTTTCCCATTCTTCCTTAAAGACTGTCTTAAGCATAGTTTTGCTTCTTCTTGTGTGTTGGCGAATTCTACTTTTAACTAAATCCCAAAATCAGAAGATTATACAAGAGCCAGAGGCGAACGATCTCATCTGTATGCTTTGGTTAGTTATCCTGTTGAAACCAAAACTAACTTAAAGTGTATACTCGTTTTCATAGATTTCTCTTCAGACTATCCAGGAATGTATATTTGTTGATTGTAGACTCAATAAACACCGTTTGTCCAACTTCTCCACTAGACAAGCACTCCCACACCATCGCACCTCCACCGCGATGCTTAACTGTAGGAGACAAATTTTGTTTTTCGAAAGCTGTACCCTTGCGTCTTCTAATTCTGAAAATTCAAAATTTACTTTACATATATACGTATCAATGCCTTTTGCTCGATACGTGTTGGATTACTTTACAATTTTCCGGCTAACAAAAAACACAACTTTAAAGCACCCAAAAGGAGAAATCAAATCTTTGTGATGCCAAACCATCAATGTTTTCTATTGCGAAAAGTCAGAAAATGTATTTTTTTTATTTTCACAGAACTTTCCAATTCTAATCTTTATAGTCAGTTACAGTCAGTATCATACCTTCACGAAATGGGTCGTCTTTATGCCTGAACAATGTATAATGTAAATTTTTTGAAAATAAATTTTGCATTTTGCATAAATGCAAGTTTGTGCTAAAAATTCGTGAACCTTGTAAGCTAGTAGACAACTCACAGATGATAATGCGTCTGTTGTGGCCAATAGTGTGAGACTCAATTCACGAACATCAACCCGTCATGGATTTTGATGGCTTAGTACCACAAGTAGAAGAAAGATTATTAACTTACTAGGTCCAGTTGACTTAGGAAATGAAGGCGCTCAACCAATTTTAGTTTGGGCTGCTTGACTTGAACAACGATTTTGGGGGAGAAATTTTTACCTCGGCTGCTAGGCTAACGAACAAAATTGTCGCATCTTGGTCTTGAAAAATCCACACGTCATTGTCGAGAAACCACTGCATTAAAGGGAGTGACAGTTTGGTGCGGTCATCACAGCCTCCGGAAATGTGGCTGTGAACAAGGTTTCGGTCATCGGTGTGCGCAACTGAATCACATTGACCTACATTCTATTTTTATTGTAGTTGGAGGCATGGATTTGTATAAACTTTGGCGTGCTATTACACTGAATTTCGCGCTACAAATTCCAAAATCGTGTTATCAGCCGTCATGGTGATATCAATTGATCATCTTGGATCTGAAATTTGGTCCTTTGGTCCTCTTTGTGGCGCACCGTAAAGGACCGATGTTATACCAACAATTTTGGCCAATACCATCCCAAACGCATCAACAGGGTTTCTTGAAAATTAGGGTGCCAGAGCGTGCTACTACTATGCCAGTCAAGCCATCTACTTGAGCGACGTTGTATTTCAGAATCAATATTCTTAATTTTATTTTTCTTTAATCCTATACCATATCAGACTACAGGCAGTCTTTTTACATAGCTAAGAAGAGAAGACTACAACTAGTAAGAAATGAATTTACTCAAAACCTTACAGTCAGCCCGTAGTTCTTGAGGAAAACTTTATGAAAGCCTTTTGAAACACGTTCAGATAAATAGTTGACTTTCAGGTATTGACAGTACGATCTTAAGGAAAACAAACTTGGCGTTAAATTAACGGTAGATACAAACTTATGTGCAAAGATATGAAACTAAATGCCTCCAGGGTGGATACTACTTCTCTCACCTTTCACTTTTGTTGCAAAATCATTGGACCTAGTACTTCATAAACTCGAATTGTCTGGACAACTTATTTGCACAGCCTGACTTCGGTAAAGTGTCCTCAAAGCCGGGCAGCCACAGCAAGAGCAACAAAACAAGGCAAACCAACTGAATTCTCTTGGGCAGCATTGACTGAAGTAAACTTTTTTGTGATTTCTTTAATTGCATACCTGCGTCCGGCACAGCTCCGGTAGATACGCTACGCATTTTTGAAGCTGTGCTTGCAAAGTGGGAAGGTACCAGCGCGTATCATGGTATGCGTGGCAACTGCTGATATATTGCGCACGGGGGAATATCACAAGCAGAGTACGGCTGGCCACTTGTAAGGCTTCTGGTTCAATTCGTAAATGCTCGTGTAGTGTGGTATCTAGGTTTTGGTTGGTCAATTTCCATTTTTGTTTCTGATATGTAATTGCTTTAGATACAGACAATTTATAGCAATCTTATGGGTTTCACTGCGGTGATAATTACCTTACCTTTCCTTTAGGAATAAGTTATTTGTAACACTAATTGAGTGTGAATTTGTCTTGTCTTACTTGGGTCTAACACACAAATTGAAACGAATTCCAATAGTGACGATTTAAATTGGTGAGATATGCCTTATATGTTGCTTACACGTGCGAGCTTAAAGGAGACGTGCTGACACCTTATTTCCAGCGTAATCAAATTCTGTCTTTCATGTCTGTTTATTTTTTATGCAAACTCAGATAAAAAGGAATAGTTCTATATGGTTTTAATTTTTTGTGTGACTTTTCTATTTTTTTAGCTTATTGTCACCTCTGTTCTTTTTAACGTACTTCACTATGAATGCAAAAAAGAAAAATAAGATATAGAGCGCACTACATTAGCGCCCTATGTGTAAACAAGAAGAAAATCCAAATTTCATTCAAGGCATAGTGTGGTGCTTGTGGCCAAAACACGGACATTGATATTTGTGGTTGTTTTTGAGATGTTTTTTTTATAAACAGTATTTTTTGATTCATTCATTTAAGCAATTACTATCACTAATAAAGAAAATTATAATATTTACTAATTTAAATTCTTCCTTCCCAAGAGACCTTCTTTAAGTTGCTTCCGAAATTAGAATTTCCTAGGTTTCGTTTGTTTCTCTTATCTTGTGGATTTTCGCCTGCTGCTCCTAAGATAATAGATCAGACGCTAGTAGGAGTCCGTATAGGAAGTCATCGAATCTGTGGCATTAAGATCAATCCTTGCTTGTTGTACGTACTGACCACTTATGGGTTTCCGGTTTAATTACAAATGAGTAAGCCATAGAATCTTAAAAAAAAAACTGTCCGTTCAAATTATGCGGCGCCATATAAACAAAGAAATCTGTTTTTATGTATCTGTCGTCATCCAGATGATGTGATTGGATTTATGAATCACTTGATACAAAATTACATCCCTCCCGAGGTGAGCCTGGCCCTCAACCATATGCCGCTCTAGCTAGCACGATCCTTCGCCCGCTGTCTCCAATTGCGCATACTAAATTAGTTGAGGTCCTTCTCCACTTGTGTGCGTCAACTCAATCTAGGACATCCTCTGTTGCGTTGTTCCAATGGCTCGGATTCGAAAATTTTCCTACCGAAGAAGTCCATACGCTCTACATGGGCTAGTCATCTTAAGTGTTGTACCAAATACGCTCGACCAGGTACATGCCTCCGTACAGCCTATTCATCGTTGAATCTCCTCTTGTAGACACCATCAACGCAACAGGACCAAAAATCGCACGCAGAACTTTTTCTCGAAATCACTAAGGGCTTCCCGATTGAGTTTAGTAACGTCCAAGCTTCAGCACTGTAAAGAAGGACTGAGATAAGCAAGCTGTTGTACAAAGGCAGTCCTTCGAGAGAGGGCTCTCTCACTTAATTGCCTCTTGAGCCCAAGTAGACAGCGGTTGGAAACAGTGATTATGCGTTTGATTACCGTGCTGAAAAAAAAAAATTACATTCGTAACACAATTATAAGTGTCAATGGAATCACTGATGGAACTTAAATTTTACTTAAACTTAATTAATGCGTGATGGGGACTACCAGACCCAGGTGTTGAGGGAACCTGATTCGTAGTGACAGCTTGATTAGAGGCTATATTCCGGTGCCTCCGGAGGTCAGGAGCACCTGGAACTTCGGTTCTAGCCTGACATTGCGGTAGGCTCCCCTGTGGGGTTTCGTGGTGCCAATGGCTTAAAACCCATTATCGCGGGCAGAGTTGAAGTTAGTGTTCTGTGCTGACTTTTCTGAATCAGGTTGTTCACCATGCTGAGTCAGGCTAGGCGGTTTGGAGACTTTTCCGCCTCAGGTGGAAGCTTTAGAAAGACCTCTCTCGAACCAAGGTGGAGCGATTGTCTTCCCAGCATGATCTCATTTGGTACTTGGGTAACAAAGGCGTCTAGTCTTGCTTTATCTACTTCTCTTGGAAAAAATTGACCCCGTGATATAGGCCTTTAAGGCAGGAGATCATGTAATACCAAATTCCATATCTGTTCTTTTTCTAATGGCCACCGCTCTTGGATGTTAAGGAATCCAACCGGGAGCAACAGTTGCAAAGCTCTGTAGGAACCTTTATTCTGATGCCACTAAAAGTCAAACTGATATTAAGTTTCAGTTTCACCATGCGGCTAGTCTCTCTGTGGAAGTATCGTGGTGGTTGTGGTTTAAACCCAAATCGGAGAGTTGGGAGTAGTCACTGGTGCTACCAGATCTAAACCGTCGCTGTCACTTTGACCGAATCGGGTCATATGGTGATGGGAAATTAAATTACCATTCGACGTGGAGTTGCATCCAACCGGGTGCTGTGACCAAGAGAACATCAGAGGATTTAGAAAGTCCTCGCTCATTTCCAAGGAGGAGTGACTGTCCCTTATGACAAAATTCTTAAATTTGTACTTGGGATAACTGCCGGGGCGTTAGTCAGCGTTTTCCTGACTATGGGTGTATGTAAGCCATGGAAGTAAGCCTAAACGGCAGGTGATCATTTGAATCAAAATGCACACATGTTACCGCCTTATTTAGATTATTATTATATTAGAGATAATAGATTTTATTCGATGGTTTCAAGTATATATAGATGGATATATATTTTTATATTTAAATAAAAAAAATGCACATGTCATACATACTCGCTACAATCTCCCAACCAATGATAAGACCACTTCTCTCCTATACATTAGTCGATCGGTTTAAAATTTCGCTTTCGCGAAAATATGTGACTGCTGCTTTCACCAAGTTTCAGAAAACGGTAAGTCTCGGCTGCAAAGCAGCCTCAAGGCCATCTCCCAAAGAATGGTATTTGGTTAAACTCGCACTGGAGCTTTGATGACCTCGATCACTGCATCTCCTATGACACCAGTCTCATGGACATGCCGTCTGATGCAGGGTCACCAACGATCCAGCTGCGTCGCTTATACAAAGTCGACTTTCCCTGTGTCCAAGACTGGCTCTGGCCAGTCATTGAATGGGGAATGTAGTTGGATTTTCACGGACGGCTCCAAGACGACGGAGTTATCTAGGGCCGGGGCTTTCATGAAAGGCAACAACTTTAGACTTCACACCTCTTTAGGTAATTTCGCATCGGTCTTCGGGAGGAAACGTGTGCGATCCTAATGGCCACGAACTATTTTATAAGGAACAGGTGCAAGGGGCGAAGTATCTTCGTCTGCAGCGACAGCCAACCTGTGCTTGAGGCCTTACTCCGCCTTTTAACCATTTCCAAGATAGTCCAGGACTGCAAGTTTTCCCATAATTTGGATAATTTGGATGGCAGACTGAATTCGGTAATACTTGTGGGTCCCGGCACCTCACGGGAAACGAGATAGCCAATGAATTAGCTAGGCAAGGTCTTGGGGCTACTCCTTGGTAAGGGCTTCCGTCGACAGTTCGGTTTCCCAACAGCACTACAGTAAATGAAGGTACTACCAGGCTATTAGTAGAAAGGACATGTTTTTGAGTCTGAGCGCTCCAGTGCAGTGTATTCCAACCTCCAAAAAAAAATATCCCTCACAACAGTGATATTACAAACTACAGAATTTAAGCATCTTTTACGCACACTGCAAATCATGAAAAACCAATTTACTGCTTTCTGCAATTTTCCAAATTCACTATATAAACACATTTACATGGAACAACACTTAATTTGTTTTTCTGAAATGCATTCGTGCTTTCTGCATCTGGTTTGGTATATCATTACATTTGCGTATGCAAATATGTCGTTACTGTTTTGCACAATATGTCAATCGTCGTGATTGAGTGTTACTGAAAAAGCGATTACGAATATGATTTGTTACACAGTAACATGTGAAAATCAACTCTACAACTACTCGAGTACGTTATCGGTCATAAATGACTTCAGCAAATGCGTGCAAAAATTGATCTTGATCACAGCTCCGCTCACTTTACCAAACCCAAATAAGCTGTTGAAAATCAAATGCTCAATATTTAATGCACAACTTTGCACGCTTAGGGTAGACTTTGCAAAGTGCTTGTCAAAGATATTATGACACTTGCATAGGTGGAGGAATGAACTCGCAGCGATTTCTAAACTAGAGTAATTTTTGTTTACTAATAAATTGCACTTAATCAAGAGGGTTCTTCGTTCTTCTCATTTTTCTGTTCAAAATTTACTTGGTTTGCTATTGAAAAGTTTATTGAGCAGGGCTTAAAGAGTTCTTCATTGTTAAGGGAAGCGCCTCACATATGGTGTTGTAGAGAGCGTACAAAATATCCGTCTGCGTAAGGATCAAAGAATACGTCAAATGTTTGAGAACCTTTCCTTCTATTCTTAGAGATTGTTAATTACGGCTTGAAGAATTAGGGCTTGAGATACTGAATAAAATCCTTTCAGTCGGTTAATCTCTTTCACGCTATGTCCATGCTTGCGTTCCTTCAAAATTATGCTCTTCCTCAGTTCAATGGTTTTGGACATAGCTCCTAAAGCCACTCACACCTTTCCTAATTTTTTCTCTTTGACAATATTGAATCATTGACCTTGACGATTCGGCATAGTTTATAAAAGTTTTTTGATCGAGTGCTCTTTAGTAGCGCATGAGAAAATGTGGTAAATATTTATTGTTTCTTAACTACAGAGTATATCATTTTAAAGCCCAAAACGTTATATATAAACGTTTTCTTGATGAAGCGACACAAATAGTTTATATCATTAAAAAAAGATTGATAAATAGGTATTTGGCATACTTTAATGTGTCCCTGGGGCATAGTGGGTAAGTCCGTCGACTTACGCGCCTAGGTTGAAGGTTCAATTCCCGGATGGGACACGTCGCATTTTTTCAATGCATCACCTCTTTTCAGTTGTGACAACACTCAAAGAGTATCAATTGTATGCTCAATTTTGTGAAATTCTGTATATTTATATATATTCTAATTACACCACAATCTATAAGTACATTCTTACTATATGTACCTTCCGTAAACTCCTGTCGACATACCTCTGTCAAACGAGATGAGTTAAGGGTTTGAAGTCAATGCGTCCGACTCCATTCAAATTCCTTGAGATTTTCTTTTCTCGAATTCGGATCGAAGGAGCTCTCAATCGGTAATTTAGACAAGAAGCGTAAAATTTGATTCAAAAAATCTTTCGATCATATGTACGATGCATCGACATACACGCTGGAGCTCTTAGGATCGATTTCTAGGCTAAATCTTCGTCTTGGTTGTTTTCAGAGTACCAACTTTTGCGAGTTGTTGACAAAACTTTTAAGAGGTTTAATTTTCAATGGACAAGTTTTATAAATCCTTACGTTCGGAGTCACAAATTAACTGTTCTTTCTACTCGCAATAGAACAGTAGCAGGCTAGGTCTTGGAGTCTTGTTGACTGTAGCGCCATTGAATTTACCTTTTTGCATATCTCTTACGACGCTTAAAATGCAGTTAGTGCGTTAACTAACATTAGTATTTAAGATAATGTCTGCAAATGTGAGTTAGATATCTAAAAGTACGACGGGAATGTTTGCCACCATAATTCAAGCACACTGCATATCGTGACCCGATGCAAGCACGCCTCTTATTTGTCATAGTAGCGAAGAGTGTGTAGACTTGAATTCCGATGTAATGCCTGTGTGGAAAAAATTATCAAGGTTGAATGCAAATACATATATTATTCAATTCATGCTAAAAAGTAGAATATATGGAAAGACTATACCATATGTTTAAGAATATAAAAAGCAGTTGATCTGAAGATGTATATACAGGGACGCATTTCTGTCTTGATATCGAGGATTATTCTTGGAAAAAATAATGTACGTTTCTACAATATAATAATGAAAAACTGAAATTATGCCCACAAAATAAAAGTAGTTTTAATAAAAATAAGGTTAAATTTAAAAGCAATTGTTCACGTTAACAAAGCTAGAAAAAATTAAGATAGAAAAAATATAAGTTTATTGAAAACGGAGCCTTTAAAATGCATGCACGCATTCAACATATTGTTATTATTTATAAGGTAAGAAGTAGTGGTGAAGAAATTTTTAATCAATGTAAGCTGAAGATGGAGAAAATAACCGAATTTATCTGCAAATGTATGTAATAATGGAAGCAAAACTTCTCTTAGTTGATGTGTCTTCCCGCATCTAATACTTATGTTATCAGGAAGACGGAGGCTACCAACGAAGTTACAGCTGTAGGGGTCTCAAGCGAAAGAGATAAGCCGATGAGAAGAAAAATAAAAGGCCACCGATGTTTCGACTTTATTAAGAGAGGGGAACTGTACATTCTCTGTTGTATTTATATGTTTAGGCTAAGTACTAATATTCATGCTGTTACCTGATTTGTAGACATTTCGGGTGAATCGTACGATCAATAGGCCAAAGAAGAAATAGATAACACCAGCAACTACATACAGTCCGGTTAACAAGTGTAGTTTTTAAAAAAGGTTTTATTTTCGACTACACATCACTCAATACTTTTTTCCTTGTTTGGAGAAATATAAGTATAGGCAAATTGTTTCTGGTAACTTTGTAGGTGTGGTCGCCTTGGCGACTGCATCGACTTACATATATATATGCACCAAGGTCCCACGTTCGATTCCCAGAAGGAACACCTTGAAATTTTCACGGCACCACCTCTTTCGATTTGCTGACAACACTCAAAGAGTATCAATTGTCTATGAAAAAGCTTCTCAAATCTGGCCGTTCGGAGTCGGCAAAAAACTGTAGGTCCCTCTACTCGTGAGAGGACAGTACCACGCACAACACGAGCAGTCGTTATAGAAGCTAGGCTGTGGTCCTTTAAAGTTTTTTTGAATTTTAATACATTTCTATTCTTCATTCTTCTTCATATATTCTTACTTTTATAACAAATAAATCTTAAATCAAACTTACTGACTCATTTTGACTACTCTAAGCTAAACTAGGGACTATTCATTTTGTCTTTCGGCCTTATTAGCTGAGTTTAAATATTGTTGCAAATTTTTACATACGCCGTTTTTTAAATTCAGCCTAAGAAATTTTGAAAACTTTGGCATGTACGCTGTAAGCTTAACCTCTATATACTAAACATAAACTAAAGTCTATGTACAATCTACTTAACTCTAAACTTAAAACTATTTACACTAAGCTTAAACTATATCCGTAACATTATGCAGATTCGTGCACCAGGGCGTATGTGTTATTTATATGCTCTACATATATGTATATCTAAAACGCCGTGGAGCACCTTTTTTCATTTGTGGTTTTTGTTTTTTTATTTTATTTTTTTTTGTATTTTTGTATTTTTTTATTTATTTTTTATTTTTATTTTCTTATAAAAATGTTTTTTTTTATTATAAAATGCTTAAGAACTACCTTAACCTGTATGAGTTGGCCCTGTAGACTCAACTTCCCCGTCTGAGAAGTGAGCGGTATCGAACGCTGGTCCTGGTGTATCCACCAGTAAAAATTAGCGTCCAAATAGAGGAAAGCTTCAGGCGGAATGAAGCCGTTTAGACGTACCCGTTCATGGTACATTTCATTTGGGTAGTAAACCCCCAAGATCAGACTATTACTTGAAGAAATGCCTCGAGCAAAGTGACTCCTTATCAACTTAATAATAAAAATATGTATCCTTATAAGGTTTGCCTCGTTGTACACAGGCCCTAGTTCTTTATGGGCTGTGATACCATCCATTTATTATTATTATTAACTTTCAGATAATATACTTTACGGACATTTGGCAAGCAGGTTAGCATGTCTTGTTACATACATAAAACGGATGCATAATGTTCGGACGGTTTGTCGTAGTGTGTAATGTTAATAGAGGCCACCCACTGTGCTACGTCTTTCGCATGCTGGGTGACTCGTTGAATGACGCTTTTGTGTGTGGTAACTGTATGGTCTGTCCGATCGTGCGGTTTGTTTTAGCTGGTGTATAAGGGAACAGACTCTCTTGAAAAATATTGAAGATTGAGGGTGTTCAATTGACGGGGGAGGAGTATCTAGTATCAAAAAGTTCTTGGATATAATACATCTATAGTAAATTTAGTCGAAAAATACAAATATAAGTTTTCTGGCAATTTAAAAAAAAAATACGGAGTCCATTACCGAAAAGAGCTCTCGAGTTCTACACGGCAATGAGAAAACCCCCTTGGTGGAATAAATGTTGCTTTCATGAAGCTTAAAAAAAGGGTCTGTCTTGGATGCAAATAGGGGCTTCCCTTAATACGCTTCATATCCACACCATGGGGTGTACTCTCATGGTCATTCATCGACTAAAACAAGTGATCTTCACATTTTCTTTCACCCTAGTCCCATGAACATGGCGTTTGACGCACGAACAAAAATAATCCATCCCAATATCGGAAGACTACTCTTCCTGCACCATGCACTGGCTTTGGGCGGAGTCTAAGCCAAAAAAGGATTGTAGGCAAATCTTCACTGATGGCTCAAAGACCAATATGGGCCTAGCACTAGCGATTCGTTGAGGACTAAAAAGTGAAACTTAAATTCGGTTTTCAATAGGTTTTCCAAGCAAAAAACCGGTGGAAGAGTCGAAGGCTTTGCTCAACCTTTTAACCTCTTTCAGAATAGATCAATAATGCTAGGGTTCTCTAAATTTATTTAAAATTAAATTGGATGACACTATATCCCACAGTTGAGTTCTATCACCAGTAGACTTTGAGCGTTGTCTGTATCTCGAAAGAGGTGATGTCGTGAAAAAATCTTAGATGTTCGATCTGTGGACCACTCTGGCAGTGAATCCAATAGAAGCTCTTAGTTTACTAAGACTTGTCTGAGTATGAAATCACGGGTAAGGAATCTTATCAACAAGGATTATAGGACTTACCCTACGGACCTAAATTTACGTTGGAACTATTCGCGTCTTTGGTCAGGGTTTGTATCACAATGCTTCCTAACGTTTGGAAGAAATATGTGGAAGTTTTGATATCCCCTGATGAAAAAAAAAAAAAAAAACTGTTGATAGCTTGATGGTTCGCTCAACTCATAAGTGTGCTAGGGCTAAGCAATTAAACATTCTGCAACACATTTGGAAAGGACGACAAAACTGCAGAGCACTTTGTGTGTAGTCCCGCTTTTGCTCGGATAAGGAAACAGGTATTTAGTGTTGGTGTGATAAGAGTTGATGAAGTAGCGCCCTTCTCACAGAAGCGATCGTTGCGCTAGTAAATGTACAATGGATCAGTTTTTCAGTTTAAGTAGTCCAGGGTAGTGCTCAACAATGATGAAAAACATGGGTATAATATCAATGTGCTGGTCAGACGATTTTTTCATCATGTTGGTATTGTAAGGATTACAATGATGGATGAATCATCCATAGGCTCAACCAAAAGACTCATTTAATAGGTGTACTGCACCCTAGCTGATTTATTTCTCATTGCTTACTGCTTAAGCACTCGCATGTGCTTAACGACACCTAATTCTACATAATAGAAAACAAACAACAGGTCTTCTTAGTAGTTACTGCATAATTG
Organism: Eristalinus sepulchralis; assembly: GCA_944738645.1. Lineage (NCBI taxonomy): Eukaryota > Metazoa > Arthropoda > Insecta > Diptera > Syrphidae > Eristalinus > Eristalinus sepulchralis. The sequence continues at coordinate 27,487,461 of OX122885.1, read as the reverse complement.
GTGCAATGTACGAGTAAGAGCTGTAGGGAATAACAAGAAATATATTTATTGGAATACTTTCTTTGCCTCTGCTAGCTTAACAGAAACGACGGCTCAGTCATTCTGTCATCAGTTTAGCGACCTGGCGAATGGTCAGATCCTTAAAATCTTCTACCATCAACTTCGGGGTGGTTTTGGTAATCGTGTACTGTCCAAGCGATTCCCGTAGCTGAAAATGCATCTTTATAGGGACTTGACGACAATGGGGTGTAATTGCTTGTTTAAGCATAATGCTCTTAGAAAACATAATCTAAAATTACATATGCACAACCATATGTCAGAAAGAAATGCAACGAATGTAGCCTCTCTTTATCAGTTAACAGAGACTAATCGACTGAACGGATCATATCCTTCATGTCAATTCATTATCCTCCACAACCAAGCCAATCCTGATGTTGTGTAAGTTGTAAAGGCTTCAGGTTTTACTCTGTGGCTAAATATACGCGTTTTGTTTTCCACGCAAAAGATGACCTGGCTCAGATGGAAGCATATCATAAATAAATAAAAATACTAAAAATCTCTAGTCTAAGACTAACTACCAATGAATGCCCTCACCTTATACATAACGACCGTCAATTACTTGTAGGTATTCATGCGTCATCTGCGCAACCAGCAATTTGCGACTTTATGTCAATAAGTCAAGAAAATTACTCTATTATGCAAGATTGAGCCCCACAAACCGTTTATTACCACTCAGATTTACTTCACGCCCTGCGGTTAACCCGAAGTGTATCTTCTGCACAAATAGTAGCAATTACACAAATCGGTAGCGATAGTTGTGCCCGCAAAGTTCGTTGCTGTCAAAACATCTCAATTCGAGGAAGTTTTAATAATCCAAATTGGCATTTTGAATTGCTCTAGGTAATCACTTCGGTTTGGCCGTATTGGGAGGCATTTTAACGGAGTTGTTTCGATGCTGCCAGCGACAACTACTGCCTTGGTGGCTTGCTACGATTATGGTTTCATTTCCAAATATTAATTAAAATCAATTGATCACGGAAGACCAAAGGCCTTCGACGGTGGCGTACCTCTATTCCAGTATAAAGTACATAAACCAGATTGGGTGCAGCTAAATTGAGTTGTTCCAAAGATTTGCCATAAATAGGAATGCCATGGAAGTCGCTGTAGCATTGGATATTACCAAGGTAATTGATTGTTGAATAGTACGAGTATGGTACCGGCGGTTAGAAAAATCCACCTTTTTTCGATGATTTTAAGGGAATACGCAAGATGGAATTATGACTTGCCCTTTCATATTCTTCAATCTCGAAATTCTCATTTTTTGTAAGAAGATAATGGGAGCTTGTATTTCTTTTGGATTTCAACTCCCTGACTTCTTATCTTTATGCAGAAAAAAGTAGATCACATGCGATCTCTTACCTTCGTTAAAAGTGGAAGTCGTACCATCTTGCTCTGCTTTTCTGATGAAAAAAATGTGGCTTACACGGTGGATGTGTCAAAACGTCCCAACCATGCTTCGTGAGCAGACATTGTAATGATCGGAGACAACTCTCTTTCTGTTGGCAATTCTGGTCGCTTATTCCTGATTGCTACATATATAAACACAGTCGAGTGATGCACTGTAGACAATTCCATAGATAATTTGCTTTCAAGCCCATCAAACACTCAACATAACCTTGTTTGCCTTGTTGCCGCTTGTGTTGTATATTTTCGTATTTAAAGACACGAAGTTTTACTGACGATTATGCGGTCAATTAAATTTGCTTGCATTAATTCCTGTGGCACCTTAACATCGTGCTTTTTTAAATAGCCATTTTGCGTTTTATGATTCCCATAGCCATATGGATGATGTTTAGTGCCTCTGACAGCTTCCTTGTTTATTCATCAGTTTGCAAATATCATAAACTTTTTCAATGGCAGGCCCACCAGTACGAGTGATGGTTGCCGATGGATTCATAACAACAATGGTCAACAAACGATGTGTTTAAAAATGGCATCGATGGATTCACAGATGTAATGGTCTAAAATCTATATAGGGCCGTCCAACCATAATGCGTGATGTTTGCTGTAATGACACCTTAAAGTCAAGTTTTTTTTGCTTAGATTAATTTGACATTTCTTTATTTTGACAAATTCAACCATGTAAAGGAACGTAGTTGGAGAAGATTGCTGAACCCCTTTACGACAAAAGGCGTTCAAATCAAAACACATTTCCTGCACTATTTATTCAAAACCGGCAGCATTGTGTGCAAATTTTAGTAAACAGGGATTGCAGGAAATGTGAAAACGCAACGCATGTGCGTTCTACGGAAAACTTTGCTGTTGTTTGCAATAGTGTGTCAGAATAGCCGTCAACCTCGATTCGTTGTTGTGCCCAACAATTTAACATCTTATCGTGTCATCACTGATGGGAATTTGAATTTACTCAATTACGAGGGTCAATTAAATTAAGAGCTGAAGGCTACAGACCTTTCTAGCGTCATTTATTCGTCGAACAGATGGTTGAACAGACAGAAGTGAACGGTGACTTTACAAAGAAAATCAGCGATTAGGCACACTTTCATTTTATGGAGTCGTTAACAAGCAAAACCGGCTCGTTTGGGGAAGTGAGAATCTACGAGTGATTGTTCAAAAGAGGATTCATCCACAAAGAGCTACTGTTTGATCCGGTCTATGGACTCTTAAAAAACGAGGTCGTCCCTGCACCAGCCGTGAACGGTGTTCGGTATGGCGATTTGGTAACGAACATCTTGTAGTCAGAAATTGACATTTACGGCATTGAACTTCCATTATGTCTCGCAGTCATTAAAAATATGGACCATCGGATAGTCATTAAAAATATGGACCATGGCGAGCATTTTGGCAATATTCTGATTGACACATAATTGTCCTAGTTCCGTCTTTTCTTCCTCTATTCTATTCTTTGGCAACTTTTTATTTTATTTCCAATTATCAGCGTGTGTTTTCGTTTGACTACCCATTATATACAGCTCAGTCTGTCTTCATTATGCTTAGTCGTAGTAAAGAAAGAATATTTTTTTCTTCCTACATTGAAAAATACACGTTCCCGTTATTTTAATATACAAAATCATTTTGTATCATACGAAGTATACTTTAGGAACACGAACGAAAGATTTGGTCGGGTCATTCATGACTGTCAAATATTTGCTAATTGTTACAAGAACTAAGCGCAGCTGATTAAAACAACTCACGTTACAGATACGTGTCTATATACAAAACGCTGACAGTTGAAACCAAAGGGCCACACCAACTAGTGACAGAAAGTCGTCGTCGTTATTATTTTTATTTTTTATAAACTTAGCATATTAATTTTAAGCATTTATAATAATGTTTATGTAATAAGGGCATTTCAATGTCACTTTTAAAAAGGAAATGGTGATATTTTTGTCTCTTAAAATTATATAATAGTCACAAACTAAAACATAACTATAAAACTAGTTTATAATTTGAAACTGTATGAAACGAAATGAAAGGACATGAATTAACCCTAAACTTGAAAAACTTTTTATCTTATTGTTTAGAAAAAAATGTTTGTAAGCTTAAGCGATTACTTAGTCCTTTTTAATAAGCTTTATTTATTTAATTTGGGTTTGTTTTTCAGAGTTATACTTGCAATATGTTAGACTACATATGGAGTAGTGAGTACTTCCAATAGGGACTTCAGAACTTAAACTTTAATTTGGTTTTAATTAATCTGGTGCTGCTATTGCTATTGTTCTTGTTTTTATTGCACATCATAAGATTGTGTTGAGATATTTTTATAAGCTGACGTAATTTTTTGCAACAGACTGTACAAACCATGTCGTCTCGTGCTGTGCGTGCTACTGTTCTCAACGGTGAGATTTTAAGAAGGTTTTCATACACAATTGATGCTCTTTGAGTGTTGTCAGCAACTTGAAAGTGTCCCGTCCGGAAATCAAAATTAGACTTACTGCGCGGCGGTCGACACAGAATCTTTTGTTTGCTCTATGTATAAATATGTGACTGCCATAAGCACGGCGCTTAGTATGACAGATTTATAAAGAATTTGTAGTCTGCAGAGTCGTTTCTCTCTCTTTTATTGGTTTGTATACATTCTGCCTAGGTCTCGCACAATTGCTTAATCAAAATATATCCTCTGTTCGGAGACTGTTTTATGTACTTCGCCCCCTTATCGGCTGTCAATGAGAACGAACCGAAAGGGTTACTCGTCGTCAAATGGCATAATCTGCTTATACCGTTAACGATCTATATTTTTTTGGAAAATGACGTTGGTCATCAACAGAGTTGCAATAGAATGGTTTTCTGAAGTTGCAAGTCGACCCAAAAAAGGCTATGAGGCAAGAAACACCATCATTTTGGGAGCAAATATTGTCCATATCCTCAATTTCTGGCCATAAGATATTTATTATCATCTCGATGAATTCACGTTCACGTTCATGTATGGCCGACTTCATTTTTAAGGAAGTAAGGCCCGATTACGCTGCCAAACCAAAAACAGTACCAATCAGTCACGCTTGGTGGATATATCGACTTTTTAGCAATCACTGGTGGATTCTCATTTGCCTAAATTAGGCATTCCTTGAGGTGAAGTATGTAATAAGGAGTCAACAACTTGATGCAGAGTGACTTTAGTCAGCGATTATGCAACGACAAGAATTTGAAAATTAATTTCCGGTAGTGCGAAACTATTCTGTTTAGAACCCCGCTGTCCCGGGGTTAAGGAACACGAAAAGAAACTGGCGCAAGTTCGGTGTAGTTGATCCGTTAGCTGTGAAAAATGTAGTTAAATATCTTTGCTTTTGATTGGACCAATATCTGTACTGCGGTAAGCATGCAACTACAGCTCTGACAAAAGCTAAGAAAGCCTTTGCTGCGGCAAGTCGGTTGTTTTACAGCAGCCAATTTGTTTCCAGGGAGAAGGTGATCTACTACATGACCCTCATCCGACCAATTATGGCGTACGGTTGTTCAGTGTAGTTCAACTTGAGTCCTTCCCAGATGGAAAAGATGAGGATGTTCAAGAGGCAATGTCTTCGGGCCTGCTACTGGTTGTATCGTACACCTGAATCCAATTACGAGAAGTTCTATCCCATCGAGGTCTTGTACAACGAGGCGAACCTAATCAGGATAGATAATGTTATTATTAAGCTGATCCGAGGGCACATTGCACGAGCGATGAATTCGTCCAACAGTCTGATCCTCATCCTTCATCCAACCCGAAGCATCTATATAGACTCCAAAGGGCTGATACAGAATACGGAAGGATGTCCTATCATCTTGCATGCCGCACGCAGAACAGTGGATAGCCGACTTCAATAAGAAGTGAACATTGCTCGTACCCACGAGGAACTTCTGCAGTTCAGTAGGGCGATCTCCCCCCGAGACAGAGCACAGTCTGCCAAAGAACGTCACTTTTACTGGTGGCTCAACCAAAACCAGCCCCCGCCACCGTTTGTAACTTGACCTTGTGGCCAGATTACATAGTTCTTAAAGTAGATCGTAACTAAATAATTAAAATAAATAAAAGCAAAAAAAAGGTGCCCCATAGCATATAAAATATATATGTTTAACTCGCATATAAATGACGTATACGCTTTGGTGCACATGTCCGTACGATGCGGATACAGATAAGTAGTTTTAAATTTTAATTTTAATAGTAACATAGCTTTTTAATTTTTAGTTTTACTTTAGGCTAAGTTAAGTTTATCTCATAAAAAAACTAGACTGGCAATTTTGTTTTCCTACTCTTGTTGGCACAAAATTAATATACATGTACTATATGTAATAAATAATTTCTCGACCATTATGCCCAAAGGCACTTGTAACTAGAATAGATATAGATCAGCTTAGAGTACCGGCGCAGGGTCGGTAAGTTAGATTTTAAACTATTTTTGAGATTGAATAAGCTAGTTTTAAGTATTTTCTTAGAATTAAGTAGTTAAGACTAGAAACATATAAAGGGTGATTTTTTAAAAGCTATAGGAAAGTTTCTCAAAAAAAAAAAAAACACATAATATTCAGAATAATGCATGAAATCTTTATTTGAATCCATAGTACGGTCCATATAATTTAATGTTTGAAGATTATTTCATGCAAATGTTGACCTTGATTGCGCCTAAAGTGGTCTATCCGCTTAGTCCAATTTTGGAATACTCTTTCGAACATTTCGGACGGTATCTCACGAATAATTGCTTCAATGTTGTCTTCCAATGCGTCAATCAAATCGGGCTTATCTGTATAGACATGAGCTTTAAAATAGCTTAAGGCGTTAAATCGCACGATCTAGGCGGTCAATTGACCAGTCCCGAACGTGAAATAAAATGTTCACCGAACTCACCTTAATAAGTCCATGGTTGCGCGTGCTGTGTGGCATGTGACACCCTCTTGTTGAAACCACATGTCATGCAAGTCAAGCTTTTGCATTTTGGGCAAAAAAAAAGTTGGATATAATCTCACGGTAGCGCTCACCATTCACAGTTACGTTACGATTCGCATCATCTTTGAAGAAGTACGGTCCAATGATGCCACCAGCCCATAAACCGCACCAAACTGTGACTTTTTCTGGATGCATTGGTAGCTCTTGCAATGCTTCTCTCTGATATTCACTCCAAAATCTACAATTCTGTTTATTTACGTACCCATTGAGCCAAAAATGAGCTTCGTCGCTGAAAACAATGATAATTCAATAATTTGCAAGCGTTGTTCGTTTGTAAGATGATTCATGGTTATATTATAGACCAAACTGAAGATGATTGACAGTGAAACAAAGCTCGAAACGTGCGTCACCTGTTTAACCCAATGTTGCCAAATATCTAGTAGCTAAAAAACACGCTTTATTAATAAAAATTAAAAAATAAATAAATAAAAAAAAGTATGCTGATCAGAAAACTTACAAAATGTCTGAAATTCATCTTGATTTGAACTTCCATTTTCGTAAAACGCTTCAACAATCTTAATGTGTACTTCTCCAGGATAAAAGTTTGCCAAACACTGAAACAAATAGATGTCAAATTAAGTTGAGCAAAAACACTTGGCGTTAAGGTGTGACTCGCAATTGACATCTTGCAGTATAGGTTTGACCACCCTTTAGAACAGACCTTTTAAGTGAAAAAAAAATGAAAGGATTATGAAACCATTTCAATATACGCTTTAAAAAGTGTTGGCAATCACTGCCTTTGTTTAAATCCTTTCCAGACATTAGAAGGATTGCAACGTCATTTAGAATAGCAACAATAATAACCTTCGAGAGGACACTTGGGAGTGGGAGGACAATATATGCTATCTGTTTCAAACCTTATCCAATGCTTTTCTGACTCTATTCTTGTCTAGAATGAGTACTCCCTGCAAAGACTGTTTCTAGTGATACGTTTGAATACGAGGGAACAAAATGTCTCTTCACAAGCGATTGAAACCTTAACTAGTAAAAAATATCAATTTGTCTAACATCTATGCGAGGAGACCACAGTCCATAGAATACATGTCAAGTTCATTGCTAAAAGTCACCGTCGTGTCTTTATATTCAGATATTTGCATAATTTGATTTAATGAGTCACAATGATGTATGACGGCTTTAAGCCATAAATATTGACAGAGACTTGCCAAGGCATTTTGCAAAGGCGCCAATTATTATTAAATATGGTCTACCAGACTCGGTGGTGGTGGTTAATTAATTCACAATAACGCTGCGTCTCTTATCAATTGATTCCCTACACCTTAGACTATGTGCTGTACTTCAAATCTATGTCTGTGTGGCTTCTGTTTTTTTCTAGCCTTGCATATCTACTCATGGCATTGACTCAGTATTGCCTTCGTTTTTGCGTGTCGCGACACCGCAACGCACTCCACCATAGTGTTTGAAGAAAAAGTCACTTACATTTAGTCACAATAATTTATGATAATAATTTCATATATCTCCCACGGTTTTCAAAGAACCAGCTCCGTCTATTTCGGAGTGACAATTTATATCTTTGATGCCGAGCCTACTTCAACAGTTAATTGCATGGACTAAGGCCGCCGCAAATCTGTTGGGTTGGGTGTGGAGAGCTTGTAATGGTCCGGCCTAACAGCTATCACTATTATTGTCTCGCCTGTTCACTGAGGCGTCTTTTATAAGCGATCGATGTGGCGTTACAAAACGATGTGGGAATGAAGTCTGCACATGGTGATTCATATTTACCAGACTGTGAGATCCGGTTGGAAGTTCGTTAGAGGCTGAAGGAAACTATTTATAATCTGACACCGTAGTTATTATTAGCATCGGATAGCGCGTTTTTCATTTATGGAAGCTTACTTTTGCCGCGATTTGTGGGTGCAAGTGGATGTCACTGCTCCTCAAGAATTGCATTCAGTGAAGTCAATAAAACGAATATTTGTTGTTTTTTCTTAAATTTAATTATTTTCTGTTCAGGTGAATAACGAAATTTGATGTCAAAGTAACAGACGCTTCGCAAGCCTGAACACCGAGCGCCAATGATATCCATCTTGATTTCGTTCTTCTTGTAGTTTTTCTAAATGAAGAAGGTTACGTCCGGCTGAGGTGGTTGCTTGAGAATGCTTACTGAAGCCACTTAGTCCACAAGTGAAACCATTGTGAAACTCAAAGCTCTCTTCGCCGAAAAAGGACAAGCTAAACGCAAAAAACACGCATTGCGAATTCTCGCAATGACAATTGATTGTCCAATTCCATTAATTAATACTTTAAATTATCCACGAATCAAAGGTAATAAGAAAACGGACTCCACTTAGTATTTGAAACGTGACTTCGTGTAAATGCATTTTGTATCAATGTCACGGTGCAACCTTAAAAGAATGGGCACTTTGTGAAACGTTCAAGAAAAAAAAAAACATTTAGTCGATCTACTTGTGCCAGCGGCACAATTGATTAGGTCTGTCAGCATGCCTGTTACACTGCCTATCTCTTTGGTAAAATAGTTTGATGAAATGCTCAGTCACAGCACAATGTGTTGGCTATTAACGTGGGTAATTTATTGACGCACTGAATGCCGATACACATACACATACGCGCGATTGAGGCTGAACAATCGGTTATATGGGTCCGGTATCGGTTGTGGCAAAGTGCTCCATGGTTACTTCCAACGCCTATTGGATGCATGATTATGAAGTAGCTAAGAAGCGGTGAACGCAGGTTTGTGAGAAAATGCAGTCATGGGAAAATTTGCAGCGAACCTGAGGTGCGATCACAAATTCCTATTAAAGATGGAATACGATCCTCTATATAGAGGAGGGTGAACCTTTGACCCGTGTATCTGAAATTATCCTGATTTCGTGTGTCTGGCTAAATATTTAGTAAAACTAACAACTTTCATACAAAATACAAGAAAATGTAAGTGGGGAGATGTTGGGAGTTAGGTTCGGTTTCATTAGGTTAGCAAGACCCTATGCCTTAAGGAGCAATAGCACCCAGTGGTAGCGAAGGCATGTTGCGTTGTATGTATACCCTGTAAGGATGCATGCATGACAATATAATGCATACGGTTACCAAAACTACTCCGATGTGAATTTCATAAGGACGGGGATCTATACCTTCAGAAGTCCGTTAGGTTGCTTTTCAATGTATGATCTGTCGTCCTTGAAGAGCTTGATAGTGACAAAGGAGATGATTCGTCTTCGTTCTTTAAACTCTTACAGAAGTTTTCCTCCGAAAAGTATAATCTTTTTGTCATTACCCCAATCGAGGAGTGACCAGTGAGAATAGCAGTAAGAGTGCGTTTACTCTCTTGTTCTTTGTAATAATAGGTTTGTATCTGTTTAGATTGTACTTAGGGCATAAGCAATGTGATATGATGCAACCAGATTGGCGCTGTCACTTTTCACTTGCTAGTGACAAATATATTTGTTATGTGGATCTATCGGTTGAGCTACTGAAGGTGTGAATTACATTGCTTGATCTAATTGGTTTCAGTTCATCTGCCTTTGTATTTCCATTTATGCGGAATGTCCAGCAGAGAAGAATTTCGTGTCGTGTTACAGAATACTACAGAACTCGGAAGAACTTGAGTTAATGAGATGAGATTTCAACGACTTTCTGTCAAGAAGATTGATGCGTTGCAGTATCTGTGGGGCTTCCTTTATTTCAAAAATGTCTATTCGAAACGCTCTGAGGTAGTGATTAAGCCAATTGCGGAATTTGCGGAAGATTCCCGTAGACTACTATTGTCTTGTTAACAGATCCAACAGATGACTAAATGGTCCTTAAGTTCCATGCCGTATCAAAATTCCAATACGCAATTTGCAGTCTGAACCGGAAAAGAACTTTTTTAATATTCGGATACACTTTCTGGAGCTAAGCAAGGATGCTTACTATCGTCTTTGCTCTTCGCGCTAAGTGATTTAATACGGATATTAAGAAGAATGGCTCTAAAGGGTGTCCCAACAAGAATGCAAGATTTAAATTAAAAAAAAATCAGATATTTAAAAAAAATCGTGAATTCTTTATTATATCGTAAAGTAGACAGAATGAGGTTTTGTGTGGAATAACACATCGGCCAGATGCCGCCGCGGCTTTGCTGGAACATACGCGATCTTTTAATGAAATTTTCAATGACCGGTTTGCATAAATGCTGCGGTATTTCATCAATGCAGCGTCCAATTTCCTCTTTTAAGGCTTAAAAAAACCTCAAAGAAAAAAGTCCAATGGTGTTAAATAGCACGATCTAGGCGGCCATTTCTGGTCTCCAAAACGCGAAATAACATGACCGGGAATGACTGATGCGGCAATTGAATTGTTTCTCTGGCTGTATGAGATGTGGCACCGTCCTGTTGAAACCACATCCCCTTCACATTCATTTCTTCAATTCTAGGCACGAACAAATTGGTTATCATTTTACGATACCGAACACGATTGACTGCGCTTGACCTGACTCATTTTCATAAAAAAAGGTCCAATTATTCCTTCTGATCAAAATCCACACCACACAGTGACACGTTGAGGATGCGTTTGCTTCTTGTGAATCACTCGAGGATTTTCCTCGCCCCAAATGCGTCAATTCTGCATATTGACGAAGCCATCAAGATGGAAATGGGCTTCGTCATTGATTTTATCGGCAAATTCAGCATTTTCATGTTGTCTCTCCAATACCCAATTAACGAACTCCCGTTGCTGTGCATGGTCAGCTGGCTTCAGTTCCTGAGTCAATTGAACTTTGTATGCATGAAGATGCAAATCTTTCGTCAAAATTCGCTACAAAGTGGATTTGGAAACACCAATTTGCTGAGCTCGGTGTCGAATTGAAGTTGATGGAGTTTGAGCGACATCATCACGTACTGCTGCGATATTTTCGGTCGATCGACCTGGTCGAAGGCGCGTTGTTGTCTTTACATCAGTTACAGACCTAGTTTCAGTATATTCTTCTATTAATCGCTTTGCAGTTGACTCTTTTGGAGCATTATTGTAAACCCAAATTGATTGCAATTTACGAACTGTAGCCGCAAAACTTTCATCATTTTGGTAAAACAATTTCACAATGAAAATGCGTTGTTCATTCGTGTAGCGCTCCATTTTGATTAACCTTAAACATTCTACTAATAATTAAGTAACTGAGTGGCACTACAGCCCACAACGGACCAGGGTCCAGCTTCTACAACAACTACTCGTGTTGTGCGTGCTACTGTTCTTCACGAGTAGAAGGGATCTACAGTTTTTGCCGACTCCGAACGCCGAGATTTGAGAAGCTTTCCATAAACAGTTAATACTCTTTGAGTGTTGTCAGCAACTCGAAAGAGGTAGTGCCGTGAAAAAAATGCTAGGTATCCCGTCCGGGAATCGAACTCAGACTTTCTGCGCGGCGGTCGACGCACTTACCACTACGCCACGGCGACCACATACCTTCTACTAGTACCCTCTACTAACAAACAATAATAATTGTTCAAATGTGAAACAATGACAATTCGAATGGCGCCAAATTTAAATCTTACATTCTTGTTGGAACACCTTTATATCGAGTTAACATAATGCTGTTTCAGGATGACTTAACATTGAAATAAGCGACATCAGCACATCGATCACCTGAATTTTTCAATATGATATATCAGCATATAGACGACCATTGTACCGACACGCGAACACGGGAAATAGGCGTAGTTTGCAAAAGGCTCTATTAAGTAGCGCCTGAAAACTTCTGTACGGGTTTGAAGCTAATCTCAACGTTTAGAAATGGGGGAAGGCTATCTTGTCTTAATGGATAGAAAATATGAAGACTTTCTAACTGGAGTTTTCTTATCATCCAAGATGCCGTTTTCAAAGCAAAGTAGAGAAGACAAACAATGCGATTAAAAACAACATAAACTCGATATGGTAGGTTTTGTATCAAAAATAAACCTCAGTCTAAGCGTAAAGTGGAACTTGTTTCATGCAGTTTGTGGCGCAATCCAAAGTTATAATTCGCAGGTTTTCTGGTTTGGTATGTTTGAAGAAAGAGATTAACTTCAGCTCTATTCCCTAAAACTGCAGAAACGGGATCATAAGACAAATACTATTGAAATTGAAAAACCATCAACAAAATACAAAAAGGCATTGCAAAGCAGTATGTATGTAACATATATATCAGGTCTGCGACCCATGAAGGGTCTTAGCCTGAGTTAGAGGCCTTTCCATGTTGACGGTCCGGGGCGTCCAAGCGACCAAGCTCCCTAACGTCCGCAATCATTTGTTTTCTATACCGAAGGTTCGACCTTCCTCTCCTTCTCTAACCCGGAGGCTTTGATTCGAAGACCCTCTTATCTGCAGCGTTGTTTCTCGATTCGTTCGATGTGGCCGAGCCACTGTAGTCGACGTATTTTCATTACATAGAGTTTGCAATTGTGTCCTCTCCTCCATTCGCCTTCCTCGCAGACAGAACCATATGTTCGTCGGAGAACCGCTCTTCTGAATCAGCACTCGGCTCCGTATAAGAGTACGGGTAGGTAACGTCTTGTAAAGCACTATCTTGGTCCTTCGAGTCAGGAGTTTCGACCCTAGCTGTTTTGACAAGCCGAAATAACACCGGTTGCCAAGGGTGAGTTTGTACCGAATCTCCACTAAGGTGTCGTTTGTGTCAATTGTCACATTCCGACCGTGGTGTTGTTCGACTGATCGATTTTTTGTCGACAGCATTTATATCGTGTAATCCTCGTCCACTCTAAGATCAACTCTACAATATACATACATACTTCTACAACGCCTAGCAAGTCGTTGTACGGGCTATAAAATCAATGTCATCAGTATATCCCAGCCATTGCATTGATTTGTAGAAGATAGTGCCTACACCTGCCCTACACATTATCCTCTTCAGCACAATATTGAAGAAGTCAAACGACAGCGCATCTCCTTACCGAAATCCGGTGCAGGTTTGAAATGATTCAGAGGGTCTCGAAGCAAACTGCACGGTGCATCGCGTTTGTGTAAGCGTTCTGTTGCACAACCGGATCAGGAAAGAAGTTCACGAGTATATACACATCTAGATCATTCAAAAGGACCAATCTACATCATCAACTGGTTCGAACTGAGGAAAGTGACTTGCCAATCTAAACGGATAAAGAGGACTCGTTGGTACTCTATGCTTTTTGAGAGAAGAGGAAATCATCCATCACTTCTTATGCAGATGTCCAGGCTTAAGAGAATTCCGTTTAAGTGTCTTTGGAAGAACCTGCTTAATTCTAAGTTACACTAAGCCCAACTAGCTGTTGCCAGCGCAGGAAAAATCAAGGAATTCCATAGGGAAACAAATGAGAAGTTTGAAGGATGTTTCATTAGGGCTTTAAAAACCTTGCCCAAGCAGCCACCTGAACGTAACCTACCCATCGAAAGTGCATCAGACACCTTCAAATACCAATGCAACACAAAACATCGAATCACTTGAAGATTTTTTTTTCAAATTTATTAAGCTTAACTCCACCAATACGAACAGACGTTGTTCTTGATTCACAACATTTTGGTAAGGAGCTAACAACATCCAGCCACATGTTTCAGATAATATAAAATAAATAAAAGGATTTTCTTAAAAATAAAATTTAAGTTAATGCAGTCGTTTGTACGAATCCATGTTGTATCGAGCGTACATGGGGGCCATGTGCTTTTTGTTGTCCTTCTTGATCATGGATTGAATGATTTTTGCTGAAGCTGCGCTTTGCTCGTCTTCAATATTTGGGAAAAGAACTGGTCCTTCAGATTCCAATATTTTTGAAGCTTTTGGCTTGCGTTGGAAATAGTTGGCATAGTCATTGTAGGGACGGTGGCTTTTGCTGTTGTATTGTTTCGGAAAAGTTGAGAAATGTTTCAGTCCCGGTGTTGTATAGATGCCCTTCTTCTTGGCGTTCTTTGGGCTTTCCCCGAAATGCGGCCTTACGGCAACAGGTTTTGATGCTATGAAATCAGTGTGTAAACCACTGCTGATAGGAACCTTGGAATGCATATCTGGACGTTTTTTCACTTTAACCGGGCTGTACTCATCTGTATGGTGATTTTCATTCATGTAGCTCTTGTAGTAGTCCTGAAGGATGGACTCCTGGGGTATCACACTCATCGCCTTCCACTCGTTCTCGTCGGAGTCATATGGTACCGGTCTCGGTTGGAATCCGTATTCGTTTTCAATCTTCGGGCGGTACTCTTCCCTTGCCGCTTTCATTCTTTCGTTCATATCGGGGACGGCCATTTCCATAGACACCTGCTTGATTCTAGCGTGAGGCCTTAATTCGATTAAACTTGGAATTTTCGGATGCGAATGCGTGAGATCTTCTACAAGTTTCTTAACTGGCTTCAACTCTGAACTAAGCACAATGTGCTCTTGATCCTTGCTGTAGTGATTTATTTTCGATTGAGATGTATCATCATTTTCTGCAGCTTCGGAATGCGGTGAATCAGTAATGGGATGTGAATTTGCTCCTACTGTCTTCACAACAGCATTGAATCCATTTTTTGAGTCGGCCGTATAGTGAACGGTTCTTATAGAGCCATCGGGTTCTAAAACACTGTATTGTCCTTTGATTGTATCTCCCTCTCGTGACTCCCACTGTGACTTGACATCGCCGGTGTGTAGATCTTTCACTCCATAGCTGAATGCGTATCCAGGATGGCTCTAAAATGAAACAAAGAAAAAATTAAATGTTAAAATCTGTGAAAATAGAGGTGTTATACTCGTATATTTTAAAAATCTGAGGTTGAACTATTATTTCTTTTATTATTTCTTTGGTTGCTTCTTTCTCCATTTTATAACGTCACATTGCTCGATTTGGTCATAATTTACGGACATGATGAGCCAAGCTGCTGGAGCGGACGGACTGCCCGCAAAACTATTGAAAGCAGCTGAAGATAACGGTGTTGGGCACATGCACCAGCTCGTCTAAAAGATGTGGTCGGAGGAAAGCATGCCCGATAAGTGGAATCTCAGCGTCGTCCGTCCGGTTCACAAGAAAGGAGACCGTCTAGCTTACGCCGACGACAGTGACGTGATTGGACGAACATAGCGAGCCGTCAAAGAGGCGTTTGTTGGCTTTGAAGCTAAAGCGGCTAAAATGGGTTCGGTGGTTAATGAGGGCAAGACGAAGTTTATGCTGTCATCAAGAAAGAACACACAGCTAGATCATCAATTTCCTTCTTGAAGACGCAGAAACTTGGACATTGCTAAAGGCGGATGAGGAAGTCCTTAAACTTTTAGAGAGAAAAGTTCTGCGTGCGATTCTTGAATAAATAAATAAATAAATAAATAAAAGAGCGTATCTTCGGCGTTGTGAATGGTCAAGAGACTTTAATTGTTGCGTAAGTTCAACTTTATAAAAATCTAAGTGCAAAATGCACCATGGTGAGGAATATGACACGTTAAGCCCTCGTATATTGTAAGCTCTAGTGTTTCTGTTCAATTCTAGAAAGTGAAATAATTTTTTTTACAGATGAGTTACATTTTTAGGCTCCTGAAATTTATTTCTGCATTTAAGTGTTTGCACATAAAGGGCCTGCCAATGAGTAAATAAACACAAGCACAACGTGTTACCTTAAATATGCTAGGATATTAAATTTGGATAGATATTTGCTGAAAATTCTTAGATGAGTTTCCTCATAATTGACTTAAACAAATACAGGGTGGGCGATAGGTTATTTTGAATTCTTCACAGAAAGTTCCTTGGCGATGTCGATAAGCCACCTCGGAGCTAAGGCTGACTCTTTAGACTTTTATTTCGTGGGAAACCATGATTGGCCGATGTTATGCCAGTAGTCTGAAAACGATTCTAGCAATTAGGGCCAATATCGTCCAAGCAATTAATGAGCTAAAGCCCGAAATCACCAAAACAGACTTTGAGGGTTAGATGTGACAGAATGCTACTTGAATTACGTTGCATTTTGGAGTTAATTGAAATTTTTTTCTGGTTGATATAGCCATAATTCGGGGGAAAAATGTTTTCTAGTGCATGTTATTGGATTTTGTAAAAGAAAGCTTGTTTTGGCCCACACTGTTTTTGTACAACTAGTATGATTAATGAGTGCAAATTAATCTGTTATATTAAAAAAGGGGACAAAAGAGAGTGCTTCAGTTACAAAGGCATATCTCTTAAAATGTCTCGCTGACGTGTTGACGGTCCGTTCTAGAGCTATGGTTGAGGGGGCTGAACAGTGCGGCTTTCGTCTCGGCAGAAGTACAACCGACCAGTTCTTCACTCTAAGAATGATACATGAAAAGGCTTGAGAGAATGCCAAACCGTTCTACAGTAATTTTGTAGATTTCAAAAATGCCGAGTCTCTGGAATGTTCTACAGGAGTATGGGATTGATAGTCCACTGTTGAGTGCTATTCAATCTCTTTACACCAACTGTAGCAGCCGTGTTCCGGTAAACGGTAGTAAATCAATACCTTTCACTGTGGGCGTTGGGTTTCACCAAGGATGTGTTTTGTTACCCCTCATTTTCATTATATACTTATATGAACTGGATGTTGCAGCGCAGCCGAGGCGAGGAATGTGCTTGATTTGAGGGTAGGTCATCTCCTTTCCTAACTCTTAAGTAACTTCTGTCTAACTCTAGCGCACGCTCGTTAGGTTTGTGGCCGTACATATGTACTGATGCTGGAATTTAGGTAAACGTCAACAAGTTCCAAAACGCTTGTCTATTGCACTCTACATGTTAGTAAAGTTGAAGCAATTTGATAGCTTAGTAATAAGGGAGGTCGAGCTTGATGTCGAAGCCAAGTTATCGGTTTCTTCTTCAGTGTTTGTTCCAACTCTTACCTTTAGTTATGAAATTTGGGTATTGATCGAAAGAATAAGATCGCGAAGAATAAGTTGCGGCACTTACTCGCTGGAATAGTCTGAGAAAGACAACGGTTCGTGGGGAACTCAATGTTGGCGTTACTTCTTTGAACGGAAAGGACTTTTTTTTTCAGTGGTTTGACCACCCTTCATCGCTACTTCCGAGGCGTGCCTTAGATGGAATTGCATCAGGTTGTCGACCTGAGTCAGACTCAGGGCGAGGTGGTTGGATTAAGTCCACAAAACTTGCCAAAGTCGATGGCGGAGGATCGAGTGGTCTGGGGGCTTGCGTACGTGCATTTCCCCCGCGACCCCTTTAGTGGAGAATGGGAGTGAAGAAGATGTTGATGATAATAATGTTTCAGTTAGTTTTTGTCTATCATTAGGGTTTCTCAACTCTCTTAAGAGTCAAACAATTCCGCTTCATAGCCTGTCTACCACCATGTTTGAATGTGGGCTTTAAATTTTTACTTTCTTGTTCGGAATTCGACTTTCTCCGGAAAAATGTCCGGAATGAATGTGGGCCTAAAATTTTTATTTTTTAGTTCGGAATTCGACTTTCTCCGCACAAATCATTTCAATCGGATTTGAAAAAGATGTCAATTATAGTATTTTCTTGACAAATTTCGATCTCTAAGTACATAAAACCAAGAATGTTTTAAAAGACCAAAATCGAACCACGTTCCTGGGGGGAGTTGGAAGAATTTGACGTCTGTTTTCATTTCAGATACTGCCTATTGACAGCACATTAATTTTGACCACTTCTGTTTCCGATTTTTTGGGCATTTCTTTCTTTGTGTTTAATTTTTATTTTCGGTATTGGACATTTCGGGATATTGTGTATTTGGCTATTTGGAACCTAATTGGATTTTAAACATATCGGAATTTTGGCATATCTGAATTTTACAATTTTCAGGATTTTGGGCACTTCAGAATTTCAAGCGTCCGGGATTTAGGCTTTTTGGAATCTTAGGCGTTTCAAATTATTTGATTTCGAGAGTCCGTGTTTCTTGAAAGCGTGCATATTCTAGAAACTTAACAAATCGAAGTTGCAACATCTGATCCTAACTATAAAAAATCTTGCAGAAAATGTGTTTCTTACATGTAATTCCACTAAATAAATTGGTGAAGAAAAAATGCAGTCTTGTTTACTTCATACACACATGTCTAGAGAGCAATGGTGGACAGAGGTAGTATGTATCAATCTACTACCGCTGTCTAGATAACTAGGGATTATTCTTTAAAAAAAAACATGTTCCTAAGATAAAAAATGTTGCTGATTTGTATGTTCCTTAAAGGGTTTCTGACAACAGATATGCAATTTATACTTGTTTGTTTCATTTAAAATCATTATCAGGTCACTTTCCTTCAGAATTCTCTACCAAATAGCTGATGCCTAATCTCGATTTAAATTGAACACTTTTCAGAAAGTTCGTGAAGTTCTCAAACGAAAGCTCAATTCGGAATTAGTTTGGTAAGTTCCGTTCGGGAGATCTTAGCCGAACCCTGCGGGAGACCGAAAAGGGTAATCGGTGGACGCAGTCAGGAAAGATCGGTGCTTTGGTAAATAAACGTGCTTCGATCTTGTGCATGATCTCTCTGGATGCCTTGTAGCGGCGAAAGGGTTTAAGGGTCAGCGATCCTCTGCTGGAGAGATCCCAAGAGAGACGTCGAAACAAAGTTCATAAGCGTCTTGTCTAAGTTTGGATTAAGGAATGCGGATGTGGAATTAAATTACTGACTCTTAACAAGTACTCTAAGCTAACATATAATTTTGTTTTTTCTATGCGGAAACATAAGCCTTAAGAGGTGAACTTTGATAAGCTAAGCTTGATAAGCTCCTTCATTCCGGCCAAGATCTAAGCAAGAATATCTTGTAGTGGACGCTTCTATAAACGCGACAAAAAATAAATTTTGTTAAAACTAAATGATTAAGGAATTAAAGAAAGATAAAACAATTTTGGTAAAACTGCTGTCCATAAGGTATTCTAGATGTGCACTGTTTTGCATCAATTTTTCTGAGAAGGAAACGCCTCGAATGTGGAAATTGTGTATATTATTATTCAACACTGGTGTAGGAGTTAGTGCACTTTCAATTATGTACATGGTGACCAAAATAAACACAGAAGTTGCATACGCAGAACATGTTTAGCTAACATCTGTTGTTGTTAGTAATTCTTCCTTGTTGAAAGTAAACCGCAAGGACTTGTAAAATTACAAAACAACTCTTATTCATATTTTTGGCCGTAAAGAAAAAACTGTATAAAGCGTTATCGTCAGAGAGTGAAAGGAACTCCTCTGTGCGTGCACGCAAGAAAAAGGGGAAAACAAAAAACTATCGTATCCACTAAAGACACATATGTATGTACTTGTATATCCACCGTAGATGTAGAGCAAACGACAACACAGCAACAGTGAATGCGACGACCCATAAGCTATCATTGAATGGATTTGGAACGAGTTCCATGAAAAAATCAAATTTTCCGTCACCTTGCGTTAATGACATGCGCTGCGCACGGCTCCTATGACCACACCATGCCGCAATGTATGTAGGTGTGGAGTTGGTGTTGGGCTTGCCAAAATATCAACTGCTCACCGATCTGTATACCTCAGAATTGTATCGAATTCATTAACATGGTTTTGCCAAGACTGAAAAGCGAAACCGTTCCCATGAGATGCAAACTCAAGCTTCGATCTGCCCATTTTCGGCTGGCTTAGCATGTGTTATATTAAAAGAAACTCCCAACGTGTGTTTGCGACTCGACAGTGTGTCTATCTTTTTTGCTTATCGCAATGCGATCTATCAAAATTCCCGCTGCGATCGATATTGATTTACTTGCGTGCGCTAACAGCGCAGTGTTTAGCAGTAGTGTTGCGTTAAGTATTTATGAAATGGCATAAAATTGCGTTTTGCGTGATGGGTGCTAAAATGTATGTGGCGCCAACGTTACCTTTCTTGACCCCCAATGTCAGATATTTATTATCGCGTGGGGTTTGTTTATTACCTAAGAATGTTACTTTCATTGACATTGCTATTTTTAGCCTGTAGACGTGACTGGTTTCCTTCATATGTCGATGTCAGGCATTGTACATCATACACGCCAAGTTTTATAAGATACGATTGGCTTACGAAAAAATTTCAAATTCCTGCTTGTGGAAATTTCAGATGTGAATTACGAAAAGCATCCCTGAAAGAATCTTTGCTCAATTCAGCAAAATGTGCTCACCATGAAATATTTCTAAAATTGATTCCTTTCACAAATTTGGGAGTGGAACTGTATACGTTTGAGAAAATTCTTATCCTATAATTAATCGTCCGATTCGGGATCGATGACATTGTTGTACATAATAAATCTCTACCCACCTACTTGCCAATATCAAAATCAAGCTATAAAGGAAAAAAAAAATACCGTCACGATTCTGTCGACTTGTCTGCCTATCGAATGACAGCTTACCGTTTACCAGTGCTGCGCTACAACACATCGACTTTTGAAGGGGGTTGTGATTGGCTTTGCGAATGCTTAATTCTAGCTGGATCTGAATAATTGCTGGTTGTCAAATTCACATTTCGGCACCTATTATACAAAATATCGATATGATCTGGGGAAATTGATTTATTCCGATTTTTGGTATTAGATTGATTGAGATCCGAGAGATACAAGACTTATGTTCTGATCTTTGTAGCTGATTTCCATCATATTTATTAACTCAACCACAGTATTTATTCGTTTGTCCGTTAATTACGCACTGATTTAACTGTCATTTCGTGATATAAATGAAATAATTGTATACAAAGTGGTTGGTTTTAGTTGAGGCACGTAGCGGGATGACGCATGCGCATGTGACCATCTGGCTTTTAACATGTATGTGGGACTTGATCCCAAATATGGATCAACGCACCTGCAGTTGGTTTATGGGGCTCACAAACAACTTGTTGATCTAGTCTTAATATATATTTACTTACAACCTTTGTAATTAGAAGAAAGTTTAACAGGGGTTTCCGCCACGACAATGCGGATATATAGAGACTGCTCTTTGGCGTTCCACCTTTTCGACGATTGATGTGTCTTCCAGGTAGAGATCTTACATATCCATGAGGGTCCCTCCCTTTTATATTTAAAATAGATATACAACAAAGTAATGTAACAACATAGTTAAAGTTCTACTCTATGGCGCAGAAACCTGGACATTACTAAAAGCGGATAAGGAGAGAAAAGTTTTGCGTGCAATTTTTGGTCCTGTTTGCGTTGATGGCATCTGGAGGAGAAAATTTAACGACGAACTTTATGGGCTGTGCAGCGATATGCGCCTAGTCAAGCGTCTTCGCTTAAGATGGCTAGGCCATGTAGAGCACCACTGCTCCGGCCCGAAAAGTCTTGGAATCTGAGTCATTGGGACAACGCAACAGAGGACGACCTAGGCTAAGGTGGCGCACACAAGTGAAGAAGGACCTCAAACAACTTGGAGCGCGCAACTGGAGGCAGCTGGTGAAAGATCGCGCTGTCTGGAGAAGCATGTTAGTTGAGGCCCAGGTCCACCCCGGACTGTGGCGCCACTAGAAGAAGAAGAAGAATAATGTAACAACCATTCAACTGGCCCCATTTGGTCACTCTTAGTGGACGAATGCTCTGTTTCTGGGTATAAAAGTAAACTTGGCAACGAAAGAGCCCACGAATAAGCAAAATATACATAAAATATATAAAACTTCCAGAAAGTACCTGTCTCCGGTTGTCACCGGTTGTGTAGTTTTTGTTTGGCGTCTGTCTGTTTGAAAAACGGAAAATCGAAACGACCATTTTCGTCATAATTTCCTTTTTTATTTCCGGAAGGGAAAAAACGCATCGCAAGCTCACAAAAAGTTATGTACTGTTTATGGTGACGAAGCTTTAAAAGAGCGGCAGTGTCAAAATTTGTTTGCCGAAATTCGTTCTGGTGATTTTTTACTCAAAGATGAAAAAACGCTCTGCTCGTCCAGTTGAAGTTGATGACGACCAAACCGAAGCAATAATCGAATCGGATCTTCACAGTACAACACGTGAGATTGCAGAAAAGCTGCACTTATCATATGTATGCATTGAAAACCACTTAAACCAACTTTGCCATGTACGAAAACTCGATGCATGAGTTGAAAGAAAATTATTTGAACTGAAAGAAAATTTTTTTACACAACTCATAAAAATCTGTGATTTGTTGAAGAAACGAATTAAAAATGATTATTTTTTAAGACGTTTGATAACTAGTGATGAAAAAGGATATGTTTACAACAGTGTTATTCGGAAAAGATCATGGAGCAAGCTAGGTAAACAAACTTAAGCAACATCAAAGGTCGATATTCATCAAAAGAAAGTTATGTTATCAGTTTGGTGGAATAACAAAGGAATTGTTTAGTTTCAGCTTGTACCACATTACCGAACGATCAACTCAGATGTCAACATTGAACAACTAACAAAATTGAACAATGCAGTTGTAGACAAGCGGCCCAAATTTGCAAATCGAAAAGCTGTTGTATTTCACCACTTTTGGTCACTCGGCAAGATCTTTGCCAAACTCACTGAATCGTAAAAATTTCAATAATAATAATGATTTTCAATTTTGGTTCAGTTTTTGCTGATAAAAACAAGAAGTGTTTTTATGAGTGTGGATGCTGCCTGAGAGATAACAGAAAACCATCGCAATACATTAGAGAATAAAGTTATTTCGTTCAAAAGGGATTTCTTTTCTTTCCAATTTTAAAATTTTAAGTTTGATATCGGTTATAAATTGTTGGCCCTTTCTACTCTTAGGACAATAAGACAACAGTAGCATTGCCAATAGGAATAGTTGCAGGCAAACGTCGAGATATTTTTTGGACCGTAGAGAAAACCAATTTATTTACTTGGCTTCTGAACTTCTTGTAGAAAAAATAAATACTCTTGAATAACGAAATTTGTTTATGATTTTGTTTAACAATAATAATAATAATACTATAATAATTGAGTGGTAATACAGCCCACAAAGGACCTAAGCTTAGCTTCTACAAGAACTACCCCTCTTGTGCGTGCTACTGTTCTCA
This sequence comes from Eristalinus sepulchralis, assembly GCA_944738645.1. NCBI lineage: Eukaryota > Metazoa > Arthropoda > Insecta > Diptera > Syrphidae > Eristalinus > Eristalinus sepulchralis. The sequence continues at coordinate 27,464,175 of OX122885.1, read as the reverse complement.
CGAGAAGAAGGGACCTACAGTTTTTTGCCGACTCCGAACGACGAAATTTAGGAAGCTCTTTCATAGACAATTGATACTCTTTGAGTGTTGTCATCAACTCGAAAGAAATGGTGCCGTGAAAAAATGTGAGGTGTCCTGTCCAGGAATCGTATCTAGACTTTCTGCGTGGCGGTCGGCGTACCCAACACTACGTCACGGCGATTACGATATTGTTAAATGCTTATAGAAAAAAAAACCTTTTTATAAACAAATATCAAAATATCAACAAATATCAACAGACAAAAACATACACACTTATTTATTTAAATTGAATGGCGCTTCAAAAACTATCTTGGAACAACAAAGTTCCAAATTACAGCGTTTGTAAGAAATACGTTTTTTTTTTTGAAGACGTGATGTCTACTCCTATGTTACGTTCACTTCCTGTTTTTATAATATTCATAAAGTTCTTTTTCTGTCCTAAAAAAAAACAGAATGTACTGTAGTTTTTTCCATATGCCAATCGTTTTCTAAAACATCACTTACTGGTCTAAACAACTCCATACACAAAACACAAATAATTGTACTTAAATAAATATGTTATTGCAGCATTCAAGGTCCAACTTACATATTCAGGGGCATATTCTTTCAATTCTTCATCGGCAAGAGAGGACTTAAAATGAAGAATGTATAGCAGCAGGGCAAGGAACCTGCAATCGAAATTATGGGTGCGAATCTGTAAGGAAAGAAAGTTAAAGTTGTTTTAATAAAATTTTAATAATAAAAAACAGAAATACATTTGCATCTTATGAACCTTGAAAAATATTTAGTGAATTACAAAGGAGAAAAAAGGAACCAAATCAAAGGCAAATTTGTTCAGTTAACGACAAGACAATACAGGCGCCTAAGACAATTTTCGCCCGATTTGGATCGGTATGAGATTGATGAAAATGCCTAAGTGGCTACCTCAACGTCTCATTTATACCAACAGTGTTAGCTGTTTAACCTGCCATACTATAGCGCTCTGCACAATAACCAAGACATTCCCAATTCTGCTGAGTTTGACATTCACACTTGGAATTACAGTCAAATTCTGACATTTGACTTATTTAATTTTGAAATCGAAATAGGACATAGGAAACCCACGATGCTTGAGGAGTACAGTACAAATTGGCTCATGCGCCTGCAACCCTCTACTTAGTCACAGATAGGATTTGGAATAGGAGCCCATTATATAAAGATGTTTAACATTACTAAAAGGTCACACAATTCTACCTTAATCTTTGTAGAATACTTAACCCAAAATTTAGGCTTAAAGAATAATTTACGATTCGAATATACTCGAGCAGCAAAGTTTTTTCATTGTTAAGGTTTCGTTTGAAGAGCAAAAAGTCATTTTAACATGGTCTCAGTGTGCCTGTACATCCATCCCTAACACCTGTAACACTCCACATCTTCTTTACTTATTGAGCGCTTCTTATGAAATTTTCAATTTGAATGAATAAATGATTAGTTTTGATGTACAGCAACGTTTCATATGTCAGTCAAGTCGTTTGGAATGATTTTGATTTGATGTGGAATGATAACAACATTTTGTTCTGAAGTGCTGTTATAAAGTCTCGAAATCAAACGTAGAATCCCATTTGGCAATCACTGTTTCCTTGAGCTTAAGGGGTAAGTGGTGTAACAAAACACTCTCTTTTGAATTGTACGACATCTTATCCCTGTCCCTGTTCCGCTGAGCGAATAAAATTGCTCTTTTCTAGGAAAATTTCTACAAGCGATCCTTTTTGCATTTAGAGAAGTTTTAACGAGGAACGCTACAGGCTGTACGGCGGCATGTGCCTTATGAAGCGTCTGCGTACACAGCGCTTAAGGTGGCTAGACAATGCACAGCGGATTAATAACTCTGCTCTTGCCCGCAGCGTTTTTGAGTCCGAGTTGTTGGGACAACGCAAGACGGGACCACCAAGCCTTGCGATGGCACAGGTCAGGAGTAAGGCCTAAACGTTAAATTGGCGGTATATGGCGAGAGACCGTGGTAGCCGGAAATGCATCCAGGTTGAGGCTCATGCCTATCCTGAACAGTAATATGACGTGAAGAAGAATAAGTGTGTTTTTGCATATGTGATTGATTTGAAATACAAGTAGACCAAACGAAAACAATTCACCCAAAACCTAGTTCTAAACTGCGGCGTCTATAAGCTGTCCTCCAATTTAATGAAAATGTACAAAAAGCCTACATCAATTCAATAAATAATCTTTTTGCAAAGAGTTGAATACACAAGGTATATAAATCAAGTTTATTTTTTATAGTATGTTATTTAAGATTTACTAGATTTAAGATTGTTGTTTATAGACTAGGGCCCAAGATAAAATCATCGCGGTTTCTTTTAAGAGAATGTAATGTTGACCGAGGATTGAACACAAGCATTAGAATCGGCCTTATTCCACCATTTTATTAGTCCTGAATAAAGGACAGCATAGACTGCTGAAAGTGCTTTTACAGTTTTAGCATACTACATTAGCCATCTGTTCGCTTACCTCCGTCTATCGATCTTACGACAGAGCTAGACAAACATCCTTTTTGAGAAGATCGTATTAACTTCACAGGCGAATCTCGATCTTCCAAAAGCCCATTCTATCAGCTTCTGGCTTTCGCGGATGATATTAACGTGATTAGACTAACACAGCGAATAATAGTGATTAAATTGGGTCTGTTGGTAAATGAGAAAAAGACGAAATACACACAGTCTTCAAGAAGGGATGTATTTTGCGACACCCACATCTTCTATATTAAACTCACTCTTGTCAATCGCTGCTTCTTTGGGCTCAAAAAGTCATCAATTCACAAAGCCCCTTTTTGAAAAACCAAGCCGTGTTCTATATTAGCTTGATCGTCCCTATTCCGCTTTAAAATAAACTTGAACAGTATTAAAAGCGGTTGAGGAAGTCTTTGAACTTTTTGTAAGGAAATTTCAAAGTACGAATTGCGATTCTGTTTGTGTTTGTAAGAGAAGCTAGAATGAAGAAGTCTATAGGCTGAGTGGCGTCATGCGCCTTGTCTAGCGTCCACGGATACAAGATGGCTAGGTCATGTAAAGTGAATGGACTACGTGCACCGGCATCAAGAGTCTTTGAATTTGAGATATCGCCTAAGATAGCACACACAAGTGGAGTAGAACCTCAACCAACTTGGTCCTCATGGCAGGCGAAACACACTGCTTTCTGAAGAGGAATGTTGGTTCACATTTATTAATTTTTTTATTTGTTATTTATTTATTTATTTTATTTATTACTTTTTTTTTAACTTTATGATCTCCTTACCCTTTATCTAAATTCTCTAACAGATGTCTGACAGGAGGTCATTCATATATTTTATGTACACTCTCAAAACAGTATGATAATCCGTCGAGCAGATATATACAGAGGTAAGCATATGTTCACAAATGGAACTATGTAGAGTAGGTCAGGTTTTAATTTAAAAAACATGTTACGCATGCGATTTTTTTTTCAAAATGACACAGCAACACAATATATAGACGCCATACACAATGAGATTGAACCCAATATACGAGAACACTATTTTTGGGTTGGGTTGAGTGCATAAGGCCTCATCGACCTCTGCCACGACTCAGTGTTGATCTCACGCGGGACAAAAAAATGTGAAAGGTATGGACTAAGGATAAGAGTCATTGACACTTCAGTGAAAAAGATTTACGATCAACTCAATAGGCGCATTGGTTACTTATTCAAATGTATTCGATTACCAAAGAGACCTAAAAATACGAATCTCACAAATCGTACATTCTAGAGTTGTACAATTTAATTAATATAAACATGCTGTACTACAAGTTACCACTGCAGTACGTTGCAATGCGTACTGCGTATACGCACGCACCCAGCAGCATCCACTTACCAACACATGCCCAGAGCGCACCACATGGCCAAGAGCCAAACTGGAAACAAATTACACGTCGGATCTTTGATCATTTACGAGTATCACTTCGATGACCAACCCAGCTTCTGGTTTTACTCTCTCAGCTCTGAAGCCAATTCCAAGGCACAATTCCTTTGAGACAGTTTGTTTTTTTCTGTTTATTAAATAATATTGATTTATTTCTCTGCTGGTAGATGCGATCTCGGGGATATATTGACAGCGAGTGGTTATGAAATAAATTGTCTTATGATTTTGAATGTCCACTTGGAGAACATACACACACGCACTGATCATGTTTATAAAGTGCTTATGGGGTCTTGGGTTTTAAATCGCCTTAGAGACGATAACGTGTTTGGCGTATTTAGGAGAAATTCACGCAATTCGCTCGTTACGTGCGGCCAAGACACAGTCACACCAGCTGACCAGCGCTGGCCAGTAGGAAGCGAATGCGGTCCGGATTTTATTGGTATAATTTATTTAAAAACGTGAACTGCCAAAGGAATGAATAACATGTGTCTGACATGGTCACTCATCTTGAGTGTGCAAGACGTACTCATTTCTTAGATTGATTAGAGGCGAATTCAATTTAAATGCGAAAAATCAAATCGGTTATTTAGTTAGTGGACTTAATTGACATCTACAGCATGTCTGCGTATCTATTAGGTGGCTGCAGATAAATGACTCCGCTGTGCGTACGAATTGTGGTTAATTACTCGTGCAATGTCTAAGAGCAGACACGTCAAATAAAAACTGTAATTGTTTTTAATGAATGGCAACTTGAATGAACGTTTAGCCTTTCACCTCCTCAATAATAGGCCTTTTGTCTGCATTGAATTGCCAGATCAGGTCAATGCAAACACCTACCAAAAGAGTGTGAATAAAAGGGACACACGCCACCATAGTTGAGAATTCCATTCGAAATGACAGATCAGTGGTGTCAAATCCAATTAAAATGTCATCGTAGAAATGATTTATGAAAGTTGAAATCCTTTTCAAGGCAAAAAATTGGGAGTTGTCACTTCAGAATTTAATCGGTGTCATGTTGGGTGTAGAAGGGTGTGCGTCCAACATGTTTTTTCATTCATTTATCTTAAACTCCCTGAAGGTTTCGTTGCTTGCGGACTTCATGTGGGCTTTGTGAGGTATGGAGATCGTAAAATGCAGATGGCTTGTTGTGTGGCAAGTTCAGTTGGTCTGCAATATTATACAGATCTCGCTGAGAGGCATGAAGAAGAAGACAGGCAAATTAATATTGGGACAAATTTGGGAAATGTCTTAAATGACTTAAGTTGAAAATGCAGCCGATGTTTATTAATTATTGGTTCTTCATGATTAATTGAAGATTTGGAAGAAACTTTATTATGAATGTGTTTTCATAGAATTCCGAACTGCGTGCATATTATTGAAATGTAACTTCATTGTTGCTGTTTTGAAAAATCAAAATCAGAAAATGGATAGTCTTTGCTTATAGAATATTTCTAAACAATATACACTGGCTGGAGACTTAGGACTCCCTAGCAGTTCACCCAACTACATGCTGCTGGTGGTGCACCCCTGTTCCTGAATACCTACAAGCTCCGTCTTGATTATGTGTGGAGAGTAATGGCAATGAACCAAAAAGGGATAACCAAGTAAGTGTTTTTACAGAATTTACTCTATGGATGTGTACAAAAGTTATTACACCAAACGATCACTCAACTTCCCTAAAACAAAAATTTAAAAACTTGCTGTTGAAAACTGTACACATTCTGTACAAACAATTGATAAATAAAGCACAGACATCACAACATTGATAATATGAGGGCAAAATTAATCATAATTTGGAAGACAATACCTATTTCTTGGCTAGAAAGTCAACAGACATGAAAAGCAAGATTTTTAAAATTAGAGGAGAGCTATGCAATTTGACGTACACACTGCACCTCCCGGAGCTGACAATTTTGTGTGGTCTTTGTAACTTCAGAAACCGAGAAGATTTCCCATACGAAAGGAATTTCGTCTAAATTTCTTTTAATCGCAGGTCCTCGAACTAGAGAATTCAAGAACGGTGACCGAGGATGGGATAAAATGTATAACTACACTGTAAATGCGATTCGCTTTATTTATATTGATTAATTTAAAACAGCACTGTAATATTAACATGCCAATCTGGTAGACGGCTTAAAGTCAAATTATATAGGCTAGGAATGTAAGGAAATCATAAGAAATATATTTTTTTATTTAATAACTAGTCATTCACTAATGCTACTACTACTCCTTCTACACAGGCTATCGCTAGGATGAAGCCAATTTGCAATCAATTGTACATTTTTGTATCTGAAAATTTTATACCCAGACACTATAGCTGCTTGTGAACAGAGAGAACTATTTTTATTGAGTTCAGAAATGGTTGCGGAATTACTTTCTTACCAACAGAAAGCGGAAAAATAATTTCTTCCAAGGAGTAAGAACTCTTGCTCAAAAAATTGCAAAGAGTCTTAACATAAGTAAGACTATTGTAAGCAATTATTTCGTGGATCCACAACATTTTTAGAATATCAGAAGCAACACCACTAAACTTTACTCTACCATCAAACAAAATCCAAAAGTTCCGAAAGTGGAGTAACCACCAGAAAACAAATTAAAAAGAAACCTATTTTAAGGCCAGTACACAAGAACACTATGGGAATGGAAATTTGATGGTGATGGATGATGGTTACAACTTTCACTTTCATGATAAAGGGTGATTTTTTAGCTATTATTACAACGCTTGCAAATTATTGAATTTCTTTTATCAAAATGCGTGCTTTGTTAAGAAAGATCATCGCGCGCTTCTTCCATTTTATTGTCAGCTCATTTTTGGCTCAATAATAATTAATAATAATTGAGTGGCACTACAGCCCATAACGGACCAGGGCCTAGCTTCTACAACAACTACTCGTGTTGTGCATGCTATTGTTCTTCACGAGTAGAAGGGACCTACAGTTTTTTGCCGATTCCGAACGGCGAGATTTGAGAAGCTTTCCATAGACAATTAATACTCTTTGAGTGTTGTCAGCAACTCGAAAGAGGTGGTGCCTTGAAAAAATGCTAGGTGTCCCGTCCGGGAATCGAACCCAGACTTTCTGCGCCGCAGTCGATGCACTTACCACTGCGCCACGGCGACCACGATTTGGCTCAATGGGTACCTAAATAAGCAGAATTGTCTATTTTGGAGTGAATATCAGCCAGAAGAGCTACAAGAGCTACCAATGCATCCAGAGAAAGTCACAGTTTGATGCAGTTTATGGGCTGGTGGCATCATTGGACCGTACTTCTTAAAAGATGATGCGAATCGTAACGTAACTGTGAATGGTGAGCGCCATCGTGAGATGATATCCAACTTTTTTTTTGCTCAAAATGCAAGAGCTTGATTTGCATGACATGTGATTTCAACAAAACGTTGCCACATGCCATACAGCACGCGCAACAATGGACGAGTTCGGTGAACATTTTATTTCACGTTCGGGACTGGTCAATTGGCCGCCCAGATAGTGCGATTTAACGCCTTTAGACTATTTTTTGTGGGGCTATGTTAAAGCTCATGTCTATACAGACAAGCCCTCTTCAATTGACGCATTTGAGGACAACATAGAAGCATTTATTCGTGAGATACCGGCCGAAATGTTGGAAAGAGTATCCCAAAATCGGACTAAGCGGATGGACCATTTGAGGTGCAGTCAAGGTCAACATTTGCATGAAATAATCTTCAAATCAACAAACAAATTATATGGACCGTACCATCGATTCAAATAATGATTTCGTGCATTTTCTAAATTTTATGTGTTTTTTGTTTGAAAAACTTTCCTATAGCTTTTAAAAAATCACCCTTTGCAAACAGGAAAAACAGTACTGAACAAACACTGCATAAAAATAAATTATTATTATATTGTTCGATCCGTTTAAAAAATATGGCACCACCTGTAAGTTATAGCTGATCTTCGAAGCGATTGTGACATGTGTCAGTAATAATTTGTGTTCACTAGAGTCTGTTTTAGACAATAACATTTATTTTAGCTCTTCGAAAATGTCCGGAATTATCTTAAATATGCAGCATCAGCGGGAATTTTTGATTTTCTTTTTTTGTTTGGAAAAAAAGTGCAGCTGCAGCCCATCGGATGTTTGTAGAAGCTCATGGTAAATCTGCTCCGACCAACAAATTGTACAGACAGTGGTTTCGATGCTTCAGAAGTAGTGATCTTAGCGTCAGAGACAGAGAGCGTCTTGGTCAGCTTAAGAGGTTTAAAGGTGAGGAATTGGAGCAAAACAATTTTTGATTGGCTTAAAAAACTTGGACTTATTTAAAAGAAAGAAAATTGTGTGTCGAAAGACATCAAAAGAAGACATACACCGGATGGTGACTGGAGATGAAAAGTGTACTACGATAACCTTAAAATGAAACAATACTATGCCAACTCTGGTGAACTCGTTCCAACATCGTTTCATCGACGTCAAAGAAAAACATCCACGGTTCTAAGGTTATGCTCTTTATATGGTCGGATCGGACGGGTATGGTGTACTCTGAGCTGCTTACTTCAGGCGAAACCATTTACGACTACAACGAATGTGTTGGAGTGTGGATGCAAAACTATGTGGGGATTCACCGGTTCGGGTCTTTTGAAGAAATCACAGAACGACTTTAAAGACGGTATTCGACAACTATCAGAGAGATGGGAACCTTTGGATGATAAAGAAATGTTTTTCACAAAAAAATGGACCGTATTAATTTGTACTTAATGATTAGTTTTTCAATATTGTTACTGTCAAAAACATTATATTCTCAATAAACAATTTCTTCGCGCTGAATTGGATTTCTTGTCCAGTGTGCGCCACAGTAGTAATCGATTTGTAGCAAATTTCCAAATCTTCTACACTGTCTACCCCGGCTCCCAAAGGAAACGTTTGATAATACGTTATGTATGCAACGGTATATTGAAACTAAAACGTGGAAAAAAAATCATCATTTCATTTGGGGGTATGTTCCGATTGACGTATCATTTGCTGGGGATCCTTAAAATTTAATCTAAGGGGTAACTTTTTAAATACACACTACACGAAAACACATCCGTTTAAATAGAATTAAAAATCACTTCATAAGTGTATAATATATCACCATCGCAGACGGATGGACACAAACGATGCATGCTGCCATCAGAAATCAAACGATAAACTTGAACTTAATGAAAAACTTTGTCTGCGAAAGACAGACACAGAACATTGTTCCTAGCACAAGTTTGAAGTAGAATTATGTGTTGCACAAAACAATGTGCATTCTTAATGTTCCATAAGTCAAAATGACAACAGCAGTAATTCTGTCAAAGGTTTTGTCCCAGAACCTCTTCACAGATTCAAACATTTTGAGTTTGGCATGTCAAGTGCATATCTTTCAAAAAGAAGAGAAAGCACACACTTTCTCCAGACGAGGTGAAACTAACGTGCATTGCAAATCACTTACGAAAAATATCATCATCGCTGCCTTCCGGGTGCTTCTCTATCGAAGCTTCGTCACTCAAGCAAAGGGAATCCTCTTTGTTTAATTAGTCCTTAGGTGGAGTTCTGTTTTTCGGCAAATAATATTCACTTTTCTCAACTCACTGCACTGTTCGATCAACACATTTCAAGGACAACTTAGTCATTAGATTTGCCGTAGACCAACTCGCCTCTATTTATAGTGAGCGGATGGTGCATCTCTATATCTCCAAGACGAGTTTCCTGTGTTGTCGTCCCGCATGCGGATGATCGGCATCCAGCGAATGCCGGTTTCTATTTTCTATTTATTAGGAAATAGCTGTCCGGTTAATCTGGCAGTTGCATGCTTTTGGCCAAAGGTGAAAATCTACTTTTTGCTCGTTACTTTATTTTTTCTTGCCTTCTGAGCGTCAAGCTGATACTAGCGGAGCGTGAAATGAAAAGTCAAAAGACAAGTTTTCTTTAACAAAATATGAATCTATTGGTAAAAAACAGTGTGTATCGTGGTTTATAATCTACTATGCTTATGTGGCGTGTTTTTTTAACAATTAGCGAGCAGACCGCACGTACGCGACTAGTTTGCGGACAAGCGTATTTTGGGTTTATTGATATCTGCTGGGAGACGTTAAATAACTTTGACATTGAAAGTGAGCATGTTGCTAAAATTGAAAGTAGTTGCCGGGACTCCGAAGATGGTGAATGTGCTGTACAACTTTTCTATTGCAGTCAACTTGCTTGGGGATTTCTTTTCGACGCGGTGGTAATGATCGAAATGGCTATTAACGTTGTAGGTTCATCTGCGCGCGTCTACTGTTCAGGGAAATTTGCAAAACCTGTACTGGGCTGGTTGGTAGTTGCATGCATTATCATCTGGGAGTTTTTGTTGGATTATTTTATTTGATAGTAGGTTAATATTATGATCAAACTTGAAGAGTAGGTTTTTCCTGAATGAGGGAGCACGTATTAAGCATTTGGGTATTATGCTTGGCAGATGAGGGAAAATTTTATCAAATCTGATAATTATTGCAATTACTGGATAGAAGATAATAATATTGATGAAGAGACGGACGATTATCTGTTCCTCTCATTCTCTTAGCAGGTGACTTAGAAAGAAAAGAAACCTGTTGCACATTGGTCTAGTGCTGTTCGTAAACGGGTGGGTGTGTTTGTTTTATGAACGCTATTAAAAGAGATATTAAACCATCGTGAAATTAACGTAATTGTTCATTAAAAAGAAAGTTGTTAACTCAATAATTACAGACATTGCATTTAACATTTGGCATATTTGATCTAATTTCTTGTTAGCAATGCACATAACTCTTCTTGTACATCGTCTTTTTTGACTGGCTTGGGTTTAACACTGCTGAAAAGATACTTTAAGCAAGTTTGAAGGAGAACATTTAAGAAAGATTCTACCATCTTTTACGGCAATCAAATTCACAATGGTTCCAATTGACGTTATTATATTTATTTGATTGCCGCCTTCGTTCAGTTTTTATTTTATTTTTGCAAAGTTGCAACATTGCCAGGTTTGGCAACGATTTAGTGTGTTTTTTTTTCAAAATAATAAAAAAAGTCCTAAGATAACACCTGGATATTAAACTTTCTCAGAGAAGCAAATGTTATCACTTTTATTCTTAGTCTTAGTCACTCATTTCTAGTACAGCAATCATCGCTCATTTTAAGAACAACTTCCCACACTTTAGATCACAAAGCCGCTGGCATGATCTGACCTGATCTGATCATTTACTACTATTTATTTCTTGTTAAGTGTGAATTCAATTCGGCAACGAAATTTTGTATGGGCAATCCCGTAGGATTTTCCACTCTAGTAAACATGTTGCATATACTCGTACATAAGACAGAGGATAGATTTGCAAAGTACTTCTGCGCACGTATATCTCAATCAGCCTTTCCAACAGGAAAGAAGTTGGATTAATTGGTTTGAAGTTCGAGGGGATTGTTATATAAGCCAGTGCCAGATTGCTAGTAACTGACGGTAATTGATGCTGTGAAACTATCAAAGGACGTAAATGCAAAAGCCTCATTCATTTCAACGAGTGGCGACACATATTCATTCGCGACAGTTTTAGTTTCAAAGGCTCACATGTCGGGTTTTTAGTAGCCATGTTCTTATGCCCCGAAATAGGCGGGCTACTAGGCATGTCAAAAGATTGTGTGGGTCATAGCCTGTATTCAATGTTCGTAATGAAAAAGCTGCCTGCAAAATGAGTGCACCGTTTGCTGAACTGTGAAACCAGAACTGTGGAACCAAAGGGCTGTCTGCTGTTTAAGGGCAATTAGAACGACCTTCTGCGTTGTTTCGTGATAATCTGCAAAATTACTGGCTCTTCTGGCAAAGAGTGAACTTCACCTAAAGAATGTGCTCCCAAAAAGCTGAACACCGTCCTAATGGCTGGAAAGGTGTGCACCCCCATTTGAGTGTGGTCTACCTTAATTATCTGTAGAAAAGCAAGGACTCTACAATTACGCTACCTAAACGGACCCATTTGTCAAAGAAAATATATTCTCGCTCCCTTCACTGTCAAATTACAAATTTACCACTTTTTCTGGCGAGTCCTGGTGGAGATTTAAGTAAAATCGAGATAATCGTCGCCACGGAGGCCCAACTTGTTCAAAACGACGTATCTTTCGGATTTTCAAAAAAGTAGGAGCGAAATGAAGCTAGTTTAAGGATACTATTTTGAGAAAAGATTGGCATTTTTCAAAAAATGTAGTGTAGTTATTGAAACCTCCTTATATATGCAAAAGGTCAATTAATTAATTGAGTGGCACTAGAGCCCACAAAGGACCAGGGTCTAGCTTCTACAACAACTACTCGTATTGTGCATGCTACTGTTCTTCACGAGTAGAAGGGACCTACAGTTTCTTGCCGACTCCGAACGGCGAGATTTGAGAAGCTTTTCATAGACATTTGATACTCTTTGAGTGTTGTCAGCAACTCGAAAGAGGTGGTGCTGTGAAAAAATGCTAGGTGTCCCGCCCGGGAATCGAACCCAGACTTTCTGCGCCGCGGTCGATGCACTTACCACTACGCCACGGCGACCACTTCAATTCAATTCAATGGAATTAAATATCTTGGACTTAGCTCGCTTAACTTAGATGTAAGTTTCACAAAGCGACTGGGTGTGCATTCACTCTGAGGATATGAATTTAAGTCCATCCTTTAGACTCTTCAATCAGTGTAGCTTTTTCCAACCTGAAGAAATGACCATTTTTTAAGCACTGTTGCGGTTAAAGTGGAATAGTGTATGTATGAAGAGTCATACATCAGTCAGTCAGGCATGCTATTCAATTTTAAGCAGTACAACGCGTAGGGACATAGGGAAATTCCAGGAAACTGAAGATGAATTATCAAGATGTGCAACAATGCTTTCCATTCTTCAGGAACACGAAGACCTAGGTATAGCTGCTGCAATATGGAAGCCAACACTACACATGGACGTGATCAACTTGATCAACCGAAGAAGTGTGCTCTTCGTTTAAACTGCTAATACTGCTCCAATGATCGAAAACAAGCTTGATGTGTCCGATTAGTGAACAGGCAAATAGAATAGAATGAATTCTGTAGAAGCTGTATGAACAAGGAGGAACCAGAAACCATCCCACATTTGCTTTGCATCTGCCCGGCGCAGAAACACATTTTTGGCCAACATGCTGTAGGACCTCAGTATCAACCCTTCCTGCTGAACTATTGAATTTCTTCATCGGCCCTAAATTGTTCTAATTGGTTGAAGATTTATGCCATTGAAAACTGGAGGAACTTTAGCCGGCTTTGCCTACATAACTATGTAACATTCTCGAAGTCGAAACAAATCATACAATGCGCTCGTTTCGGTATCAGCTAATCAAATAAACTATATATTGAAAGCCCCTCTCATTGCAGTCCATTGAGAGTGAATTGAGGGAATAGAGTGCATGCAAACACTTAAAATTGCAATTTGCGAAACGTCTACAAAGAACATTTTGACTTTTTAATTAAAAGTTCGAGAAATGTTATCTGCTTGTCGATTTAATTCATAGACAGAGTTTCTAATTTGCTACAAACCATTTTTGGATCCTTCAGACTTTCAACAAAATTTTTTATATTTTGGCTAAGGGTTCCGAATTTTCTTAGAAAGCTTAAACTATTTTGAATGCTGTGATACGATATATGCCTGAATTCTGTTTTATTGAAATAGTTAGTTCCATTAATTCTATTAAAAATTTACTCTACGAACTCTAACATTCATTTACGGTGAATAGCATATTTAATTAATTTAATTATTGTAATTGTAAAAGGAGTAATTTGTTATTTTTCTTACATTTCAGTTGTAGTGGTTGCGCCAGTCAATATTTTCTACACATCATCCTCAAAGTTATGAATACTGTTTTACGTTGGCATAACTTGTAGCGAGCTCGTGCCCACCTAAGCCAGCACCAAGTCCTTCGTGACTGTACAATCCATAACTTCCAACTGTTTTGTACACCTGCTGAGGATAAGGTTGTCCTATGTTCTTCACTACCGCATTGAATCCAGCATGATCATCAGCTGTATACTCGACTATTCTCGTGGTTCCATCTGCCTCCTTCAGCGTGTATCCCCCTGAATTCGGAAAGTATGAATTAGCCTGTTAAAATTTGTTTATTTGAACTTACCCTTGACACGGTCTCCATCACGACTTTCCCATTGACTCTTCTGGTCTCCTGTGTGTGCATCTTTTACTCCATAGTCAAAAGTGTATTTCGGATAGCTGTACGAGTCATAGTACTTGGTCTCGTAGGGTTTCCCTAAAAGTCCTATTTGTCCGCCTTGATAACCCTGTTGCAAGTAGTTCCCATAATGCGGTGCCTCGTGTTTAGTTACCACTGAGTAGCTACTGGCAAGCGGTAAATGTCCCGCCGCTGCTATTCCAAGCGTTCCGAGGAGGAGAAGGCTGCTTAGTGAAATCATTGCCACTACACAATGTGGTTCTACCTGAGGTACTAATGTCGATCGTAGGCTTCTACCAAACTTTTATATGATAGCTGAGAAGAGAAACGCGTGTTCTTGGAAACTTTTCTGTCCATTGAAGCATGTAGAAGTTTTTGTTTCCCCAAAGCCTGGGTATTATGAAATGCACAAAGTTGGGTAAACTTTGATTGAATTTCGAGAACGAAGAGGGAGTGTGAGCGAACGGCTAAATTAATTTCTGAAGTTATTGGCAATTAATTGCAGATCCGGCGGCATTTTTCGCCGTACTTTTGGTATGGTAATTGCTTTCGTGAGGAGCCCGTGCACTGTGGTAAACTTCGACTTGCATCACTGCTCTTGAGTTCAAAGCAGTTGTATGCTCCCATACTTCATTGTTTTTTTTAAAGAGTACATACAGATGCTACAGAGTGCTGATCTGTTCTTGAGCTGTAAAATGTCACAATTTTCATATATGTAAATGCATATATGTAAATGCATATATACCTATAAGGCAATGCTTGAATTAGAAGTCGTAGGTGACTTAGAATGGATAGCCCTAAGTGGATGACAACTCATCCGCAAGGGTATGATGAGTGCATTTGTACATAGATATGTAGATGTGAGTGGGTAAGAATAGGAATATTTGTGCTGTCCCTACGAATATGTATTTATAATACGTTAATACCCGACCAACCTAGAACTGCAACCAACTTCAGACTACCGTAATTTCTAAACCGTTCATGACATGAACTCAAATTTTGACATATAAGAAGCATAACAAGCCTTCATAAGCCTCAGTTGTGTTGAAAATCTTTTATGATCTTTATGATTACTTTGTATTTAGCTGGAAAATCACAAGCAGCTCTCGTTAAGACTTTCTAGCACGGCAATGTGAATAAGTCATTTGTGTCTCGAACCAAAGCCAGTTACTGTGATACCGGCTGCGTTGCAAAACACCTAGAGGTTGTCATAAACATATTGCAATATTTGCAGAAATGCTTCGAAAAGTGAGGGCTCAAATTGAGCGAAATCCATATCGAAGGCAAGGATGCAACATATTCTGAAGAAAGAGGTAGAGTTCAAGCCATTGAAGTTCCAAAAAGCAGACGATCTTACACCGCGATAGAAAAAAGTTAGAGTTGAAAGAGCGAAGTAGTTGCTACGCTTGCAAGAAAGTAGAGAGTTGACGAATTTGTTTTTGTTTCGATTAGTCGCCATTTGCTAAATAGCAATATATCAACAAACAAATGACCAAGTTTACTTGTCGAAGAGGTCCCTCGAAAATGTTCACCTTCGGGCGAAACTACTGAAGTGCCACTTGTGCTGCACGATGCTGCCATTACTGATAGAATTTGAAAATTGATGTATTTCCAACATTTGTTGAAGTAGCACAATCAAATTTATCAAGAAATAAAAAAAAAACTGTAGCATTTTAGAAAGTTGGAGTTGTACCCTGTATGAACTTCTTTAATATGTTGCGGCATTTGGTAATATAAATCTACAAGTCTACAACTATAACCAAACTCAATATTCCGTAAAGCCTCATATCCAGGCATAAAGCTCAGTGTCAGGTGACTTGTATCTCAGAAAAAACTAATGGAGGGAAGTCAAGATTAAGACCCATAAGTTAAACCATAGTCTGGACAATTTTTGATGCCCTTTTTAACATTTTTCTCGAGAAGATGCTGCGAACCCTAACAGTCAAAACGGCACAAACAAACACAGTGACCCGACTCAAGACTGTATTCAGTAAAAATCTTTCAAATAAAATAAACCGTGTTAAGAAATGGGAAAAACAAGCAACATACGAGTATATTCTAAATGTGTCGCACTGAAAAACTGTCTCTTAATGTATTTGCCTTTAACTCCTTACTTAAAGACAACTACATTAGTAGTGCTTCTTCTAAGAAAGATTGAGATCTTTGTCTCATGCAAAACTTTCCATGTGGAATGGGGAATGGTCCTCCAAGTTCGGAAAGAACATTTTTTAAGCCTCTTTTGACTAGATTCTTTTTCGAAACTTCCATTTTATTTCAGAGCAGACATTCTCAAATGGATCGAGATCAGCATTGAAGGGAGGTTCAAGAAATGAAAAAAAAAATTAATTGTAGTCATAACATTTGTGCCTTATTTAAAGCTGGGTAAAATTATATTATACAAGTAAAAACAAGTTCACACATACAGTTTTCGATGTGTGGCAAGAAGCATTGTCCTGTGAAAAATTAAATCTGCAAGTGTAAACAAAAAGCTCCAGCGAAGTGAGCTGAAATGCGTTTTCCAGACCCCGGATGCTAAGTTTTAGATTCACACAGTCTACCTTTTTGATCTCCAAGGAAGCATTTCTAAATCATTACAGTTTTAGTTTTTGAGCTTATCAGTTTCCTTGGTTTCCTGCAGGCAAGAATCCTCCCACCTACAACATGCAGTTTAAATTTTGACTTGTGGGAAAAAATAAAATTCTTTCAAATGTCATGAGTTCAATTATGATGTTCTTGAGTTCAGAGCAATGGTATTTCTTTGACTTTTTTGAAAAAAATCGACTTCAATACTGGCTTGAGAACTCAAAGTCCAACTTTCATTAAGCTTATTTCCTCGATACAGGTAATTTTTTAAGAAGCCACCTGGAGTTCACTCTTCCTAGATGATCATTTCAACTGTTTTTTTTGTTTAAGTGAGTGTAAGTGGATAACGTTGACGTAACCATGACAACGACCGGGATTGCAATGGAAGAGAGGTAATGTGGATGCTTTACTTTTCGATATTTTGCGCGTGCTAAAATAATTTCGAATGCCATCAAGTGATCGAAATCCGGTCACAGCACAGGCATAGGGTAACAGAGGGAAAGGAGGGACCGATTCACATATCTGTTGACCAAGACCCTCACCATCTCCAATGAAAAAAAAAGTTCCTTCGAGTTATGTTTGCCTGCAATCTATGCAAAAAAAAGGAACAGTGAAGAAACATTTTATTACCCTCTATAGCTACAAACAGAATCTCGGTAAAAGGTGTAACCACAAATCCTAGCCTCTTCCTCAAGTTGACGAGGCTGTGTATAAGTAAAGAACTACTTTGCACTTTTTACAGTATGGTCAAAGGTAAAAGTTAAAGGTGTTAAGAGTGGCAACAAGGTTTCTACTAATGTCTTTTACATTTAAAATGGGCTCCAGCAGGGGGCAGTTAATTAATTGGCTCCAGGCAGTACCTGATAGCGTACGCTGACGATTTGATCGCGTACAGGACAGCGCCGAAGATTGAGGTCATTAATATCCTCTTGCAGCGTGACCTCGGGAAAAGCCAGCGATTTTGCGACGACTGGAAGTTGAAAAACAACTACCAGAAGTGTAAAACCATCCTGTTCTGAATTCCGTTGTGAAGGGCTTCAAGAGATACGAACAAAAACTGGCGTAAGTTCGGCATTTTGGACCCGCAGGGGCACCCATTAGCTGTGAGAAGTGTAGTTCGATATTTGGGCATTATGTTGGATCAGTTTCTGTATGATTATATCCATGCAGCAACGGGTCTAGCAAAAGTCTATCAGTCATACACCATGATATGGCCAATCATGGTGTATGACTGTCCGGTGTGATTCAACTTCAGTCCTTCCCAAATGGAAAGTATGAATGTGTTCGAAAGACAATGTCTTCGACCTTGTCTTAAGATGTACAGAACCCCAGAGTGCAAGAAGTTCTATACTACTGAAATCTTGTACAACGCAGAAAACATGAATAGGCTGAATAATTTTGTTATTAAGCTGATTCAAAGGCATGTTGCACGAGCAATGACCCCAGAAAACGATGGTGGCAAGAGCCACATCTTAGTGGTCGCCGTGGCGTAGTGGTAAGTGCGTCGACCGTCACGCAGAAACTCTAGGTTCGATTTCCGGACGGAATACATCGCATTTTTTTTAACGGCCCAACCTCTTTCGAGTTGCTGTCAACATTCAAAGAGTATCAATTATCTATGAAAAGCTTTACAAAACTCGTCGTTCGGAGACGGCAAAAAACTGTAGGTCCCTTCTACTCGTGAGAGAACAGTTGCACGCACAAAACGAATAGTTGTTGAAGAAGCTATGCCCTAGCCCCTTGTGGGCTCTAGTGCTACTCAATTATTATTAACTTTATCAAATATATATCTCGCATAACAAATCCAACCCACAAACAGATCTAGAAAGAAAAGAATGCTTCGTCTTAAACCACTCCAAATTTTCATCGAGAACTCAGCTGTTAAATCAGCTCACAAATGGGAACAACGCCATAACTGACAACTGAGAAGACAGATGACAACACATGAGTGCGAATCTCTTTTGAAATCCTAGGATTTAAATGCCTATTGGCTTACTGACTAGTTCAGTTTTATTTCATTTCACAATCCACGAACGGTTCCGCTTGAATTATTTTCAAATTTTGAACTGTTTGTTTCACCAGTTTCTTGTCTTAAAGCTTTTACATAAACCTGTCATTGTATATGGGTTTGTGTCCAATATTTTATCAATAAACTTTCAACAGAAGGATGAAATTTCTTATTTAAATTAAATACTGTTCATCCATTCAAATATTTAATTTAAAGCTTTTAGGTGGTAAGAACTTTGCAGTTTTATAAATCTTTAAATCACTCAAAAGCTTCGTCTGCAGAGCGCCATCTATTGAAATGAATTATAATCAATATCAGATACACACACCATAACTAAGTTGTAACTAAATACTGGTTTGTACAAGGTGCCTCTACCCAAAAAATAATGTTTTGGTTTAGACTGTAAAGCGACGCACAGCAATACATTTATGATCAAAGCGTGAATTCTTTATGGGGTCTGCACCCTAGTCTGAACCAAATGGCTGTCTTAGAATGCCTCGCAGCAAGCGATTATTTTGAGGTAATATTTAACAACTTTTTCGTACATTTCGTGAGGAACTTGGCCACAATTCGAGGACTATATGCGTATGCACGGTCTATTTCGTGGCCTCACAGAAAAAAGTGGAACAGTGCCAAATCGCCGATATTGGTGACCAATTGACGTCGCCACAAAGTGAAAATACATAACCTTCTCATGCAATAAAGCCTTTATTAATAGTGTTGTATGACTTTGTGCTCCGGAACGACATATGTATAACAACTGTTTATCTTTCGATCACATCAGTCCGAATTGATTGTTATCTGCAGTTAATTGGCATTTTGTTGGGTTAGTTGAACTTTAAAATAGTGAGATAGTGAGATGGACGACATATTCAGTTGCTGCGAACGCCGGGAAATATTTTCGACTAACCGTATATTACAAATAATGCACAGATATAACAGCATCAGTATCGGTACCATTCTTTTTAAACACTTCACAATTTCACCGAATACTTGGTTAGTCGGTAGATTATGGCGAACATAATCATCGTGACCATTTTCAACACCATTTCCAATTTTTAAGCGACACATTCTCGTAAATATCAAACATTCGACTAACACTGTCTACTACAAATGACAGCTGAGTTTGACAGGTGCCCAATGCCAATGTATCAACTCGAATCCACGAAACGATGAGGACGAAAAAGGGTATCTGTTTACTGTATATTAGTTGGATTCTCTTTAAAAATTAACTACTTCACTTTCATATGGGAGTCTTTTCAATGCCGGTGAGATATCTGTATATGAATTTATGTGCCTAGTGTGTGCTAACTAGAAATCATTAATAAGAGAAATATTCATCTTCCACTGTTTCTTGCCATTTGTCAATAGATTTTGTGCGCGAGGTTAACTTCCTTACCACGTAAAAAATGGAATTTAAAGACAACCATATGCCACGGACACGGACGGATCTACTGTTGACGACCCTAGCAAACGATTAACAATGATTTTCGGTTCTGCACGGGAATGTGAGGTCGCTTAACAGACCACACGCAAAGGAAGAACTTGGCTGAGGCTCTGGACTGTTAAAAAGCAAACATCACCACCATTCATTTCCAAAAAGTCGTAAGCTACCTTACTCGAATCCGAGCCATTGGGACAACGCAATAGAGGGCGGCCTAGGTTTCGAAGGCGTACACAAGTGGAGAAGGATCTTAACCAACTATACTCAACATCGCCGTCACCGCAGATAGCAGCGCGGAGGATCGAACATCAAATGGAGAAACTGACAGCACTGGCAACGACGGACAAGACGAAGTATCTTGGAGTGAACTTCACTGAGAGGTTGAAGTTTAATTCTCACTCTAAAGTGACCCTTCAAAAGGCTAGTTTCGCTTTCCATCGCATATACCCATTGATGCGACGTGAGAACGGACTGGCCGAGAAGACGAAGCTCTTACTATACAAGTAGCTCATACGCCCCATCATAGCGTATGGCTTCCCTGTATGGTACAGCATCTCCAAGACTAGCATGGAGAAACTATCGATCTTCGAAAGGAAGATACTTCGCATCTGCACCGGTCTCACTTTTGACAAGGACCGGATGAAAGATTACAACAACAAAAATGTCTATGAAAAATCGCGCATCATCCCCCTGCAACAGTTCTTGGTGCAACTTTTCAAGAAGCAGCTAGGTGAAACTGGAACCCATCCAAACACAATCGTCAGGAACTTAAAGAGCTCAGTTCCTGGACAACGATTTCTTAACGCGCACAACATGCTACACGAAGAGATTTTCCCCCCGATATCAACTGAATACGAGCCGTATCACTTCTACTCCAGTAGTGATACAACCTACCATCGAGGCTGAACTGGCGAATACAAACTCAACCCATACAAAGGAACACCATCGACACACGGATCTGAACACCCCGATGTTAAGACAGGACATCGCTAAATTGTAAATAATTATATAAAATAATGTAAGACAATTGCTCATCCGTCGGGCCCCTGTTGATGAGCCGACACTTATATATATTCATTATAGTTTTAAGCTTTAAAAATAATTTTAAAATTGTAAATATTTGTTCAATAAAGAAAATTGAAATTGAAATTGAATTCTTAACCAACTGGGAGGGAGATCTCACTTGCTTGCGCATGTTGGTTAATAATAAAATAAAGAAAAAGAAGAAAAAGAAGAAGGAAGTACATACATAATTGTTTTTGGTTCATAAGGGATCTTCAAAAATGGAAAAATCCTTTTTAAATTTAAAGCAATCACAAGCATTCGGTGTTGATGTCTCGGAATCCATCATACATCATCAATAAGTCGCTTTACAACTTTGAGAATTATTGAAAACAGTGCTTTTTTCAAAATAATTTAGTTCGAAGTGAAACATTCATCGCTACCGTTCAATTCGACTTGTATGCTAGTGGCTAACGCTCGTGGTTCCCTTGGTTGTATGACGCACACTGATGTGACTATTACGACCGAGAGCTGCAGATAGTGTGACTGAATTTTTGGTTCACCATATTAATAGCACATCCGCAACACTAATTAGTTTCAACGGAATCACGATGGCGGCCACGAAGTATTGATATTGATGGAACCTGATTGGTAGTGACAGCTTTACTAGAGGCTATATTCGGTTGCGACAGGAGGTCAGAAGCCACCGAAACTTGTTTCAGCCTGACCGTGCGGTAGGCCCTCATGTGGGAGTGTCGTGGTGGCTATGTTTTAAAACCCGATGT
The DNA here is from genome assembly GCA_944738645.1 of Eristalinus sepulchralis. NCBI lineage: Eukaryota > Metazoa > Arthropoda > Insecta > Diptera > Syrphidae > Eristalinus > Eristalinus sepulchralis. The sequence continues at coordinate 27,442,234 of OX122885.1, read as the reverse complement.
TAGTGCACTATGCTGACTAGTCTCAGTCAGGTTGTCCACCATACTGAGTCAGGCAAGGCAGTTAGGGGACTTTCCCGTCTCAGTGTGGAGTTGCATTTCTCGCACTAGTCTCAGGAAAATTCTGTACAAAGATCTTGAACCGTTCGCTTACGATTTACAATTAATTTGACTCAGCAATTGAAGGTGCGAATATACGATTCGTTCGTCTTCTTCTTGTGTTGCTACAGGCTGGGGTGGATCTGAGCCTCAAACAACATGCCTTTCCAGCCAACACGATCTTTCGCTACCTGCCTCCAGTTGTGCACTCCAAGTTGGTTGAGGTCCTTCTAAACTTGTGTGCACCACCTTAGCCTAGGCCGTCCTCTGTTACGTTCTCCCAACAGCTCAGATTCGAAGACTTTTCGGGCCGGGGCAATGTGTCGATATGCTCTACATGGACTAGCCATCTTAAGCGTTTTATGTCACTGCTTCGCTATCCTTTTGAAATTCGAGCGATTTTTCTTTTCTGACGAATCACATTCTCATCTAGGCGGCTAAGTTAACAAACAAAAATGTAGCATCTGGGCCTCGGAATACCTGCACATTACTGTCAAGAGACTAGTGCATCCACAGAAAGTTAAAATTTGGCGCGGATTGTGGAGGCGTGAAATTATTGATCCAAATAGGGCTAGGAATGGCCTTTACAGAAATTGAAGACATATACTAAGCCGACCTCCTGTTTAGATATAATGACGTGCCATGGAACGCAGCCTGTGACACAATATATTTTTTGAGCAATAGTTATAGTTTTGGTGTCTTGGCGACGTCAATTTTCCGCCTAATAACTACGATTTGACCACTTTGGACTATTCGTGAAGGACTGATGGCATGTCCAACGACCAATAACATCCAAGTTTGAAACACGAATAATGTTTTAAAAAATTAGGTGACAGTATGTGCCCTTTTAAATCCGGCTGAGGCAGCCACGTAAAGGGCGTTGCAAGTTTGTTCGTAATAATAAAGCCATTTGATTGATTGAGTGCCACTCCACCCTTCAAAGGGCTAGAGAGCCGCTTCTTCAGCAACCATTCGTTTTGTGTGTTGATTGTCTCAGGAGTGTACAGAACTTACAGTTTTTTGCCCTCTCCGACCGGCGAGATTTTAGAAGATTTTCATGGACATGGTACTCTTTGAGTGTTGTCAGACACACGATAAAGGTGGTGCTGTCAAAAATCAAATTGGCGATCGAGCTTGGAAACTTTGGCGTCTGAGTCGGCGCACTTAACCACTATGTCATGACGACCACACAATAAATATACATAAACATTTGATTTGTTAATACTACTTCAAATGCTCTTAAAAAAAATAATAAAACCAATCTTCAATGACATATGCATAGCTCATCTTGTAGTTGACCCCAGTTTTCGATCCTTGCTTTCAGTCATTCATTTACTTGAAAAATAATATTTCTGTTAATGTGGCGGATGGGAAAGCCGGGTAATTATTTCGTAATTGCTTATCTGGTAGCCATCAATCACATTGTCAATGGAGAATGTAGTGTACGAATATCATGAGCAGAAAACTGCTTTCGTTTTTTGTGTCTGGATACTTAGTTTTTTTCGTTTACGCAGGTTCTCAATCGTCAATCACTATGCAATCGATATCTGCCTTGCGGCACTTAACAGGATATTGATGAATCGGCAAAAGGATGTTTTTCCCGGCACTGGTTGTTGAAGCAATTGTCTATTGGCAAACTATGCAATTGAGCTTTATGTGGTAGGTGATGTACGATGCTAGATAGTCGGCGTGTTTAGATGCAAGTTGGGTTTTCGAGTTTTTGTTTTTGCAACGAGAAAGTTGACGACTACTTAAACAATACAGGAAAATTTAAATTGGGTTTTGGGTTTGTGTTGATTTACTATATTATGGATTTAGGTTGATCAAAGTTACATAATTTTCAATGTCCTATGTTGGTCAATTTAAAGTCGGTTGATGTGTGCTCTTCCACAACTAAAATTGTCTGAAAAACCACTTTCCTCGCGTATGTTTAGTGAGGATTCTCGACTTTTTATTGGTACCAGCATTTTTGTAGCTATGCTTTATAAGTGGTGGGCTAACCATAATTCATGATATTAATTGTGAGTCAAGTCACAGTCAAGGCTTCTTGTCCAACGCGATTTGACGTATCTTTGTTTCAGTGTCTGACAAATGCAACCATGGAGAGATTAAGATTGTTGAAGCCTTTTACGAATGTGGGCGTTCAAGTCGAAATGCATTTCGTTAACTACGTAATTTTTTGGTCAGCATTATCATCCGCAATCGGTAGAATTGTGAGTAAATTTCTGAGTCTGTAGGAAATGTGAAAACATCTGTGCATGCACGCTCAGTCCCTTCTGCGGAAAATATTGGTTTTGTTGACAATAGTGTGACAAAGAAGCCGTTAAAATTCAACATTTTAAGAACACCAGTGATGTGATTTTTGAACAAAGATTTTAATTTACACGCTGACAAGGTTCAATTCACTCAGGCCGACTGACGATATCAGGCGACCGAATGCTTGTTGAACAGACAGAATGCTTGGTTGAACAGTGAATGGTGACTTTACAAAGGAAATCATCTTCAGCGACGAGACAGACTTTCACTTCAGTAGATTCGTTAACAACTAGAATTACCCCATTGGGAGAAATGACAATCTACGGGTGATTGCCGAAAAGCCAATGCATCCATGCCAATGTGACTGCTTACTACGGTTTATGGACTGGCGACTTCACAGAGCAGTACTTCTTCGAAAATGAAGTCGTCCAAGCGCTAACTGTGAATGGCGTTCGCTATCGCGAGATAATAATAGACTTCTTGTGGCCGCAAATTGAGGATATAAACCTGCTTCCAACAGGATGTTGCCACCTGCCACACTGCAAAGAAATTTAATGGCCGTGTTAACTCATGTCGCGGCGATGTTAATTTGCGCCATGATCATTTAATTTGACACCATTGGCCTTGTTTCTTTGGAGATATTTGAAAAACTAAGTTTTCGTCAATAAGGCAACAACAATTCAAGAGCAAAAGGACGAGATAATTCGGCAAATTAACGACATTATAATTTAATTATCTGTCGGAGTCACTAAAATATGGACTTATGGAAAATATGGACCCCCGGAAAATCATTGACCATTGGATCACCCTTTACATTATTTTTTTACATATTAGCCGTGTTGTCAGCAACTAAAAAGAATTGCCATGAAAAGTCTGCAGAAAGTTCTCAGCATCGATTGCCACTCCACTACTAGGTCTCCGTTTTGGTCTCGGCAAAACTTTCGAACTTCATTCCTGCCATAACACCTCTCCATCTCTTCGACCGCGCGCTTCTCATGCTCTCTCTTTTTCCTTCTGAGAAGTCGGTTCTCTTCCCTTCTTTCCTGTTCGTAGAGCTTACGAACAGCTCTCGTCGTCCGATGCAGCGTTGCCTGGTAGGCCTTCCGTTTAGATGCATGTGCTGCCTGCACTCTTCGTCAAACCATGGGTTCCTTCTGGGTGATGGCGTGAAACCCAGCACATCAGTGGCAGCTTCTTTGTTGGCTTCATGACAACGTTTCCATTCTTCTTCTATTGTCAGTGCAGGCAGCGTCGAACGTTGGAAGAGTTTCAGGGAGACTCGGTCAGCAAAGCTCCCAGCAATCTATTGCGATTGTAGCTTTTCGACGTCAAACCGTTTTGGCCTATCTCGACTCCGTGGCTCTCTCGATATCCGGGTTCTTACCTTTGCTACAACCAGGTGATGATCCGAGTCGATGTTGGCGCCTCAGAATGTACGGACATCGAGAATGTTGGAGGAGTGTCTGACGTCGATCGCAACGTAATCAATCTGGTTGACGGTTGAGATGTGGGAATCGCGTACTACTCACAGAGAGGTTCGACCCCGGGGCGAAGTCTAACAGCCTGAGTTCGTTTCCGGAGGTGGTGTCGTGCAGGCTGTGTTTCCCGATGACGCCAGTAAGCTGTGCCAGCTGTGCATTGAAATCTCCTAGAATGATCTTGGTGTCATAGCTGGTGCATCGATCGTATGTTCTTTCTAAGGGATCATAAAACTCATCCTTGCTGTTGTCATCAGGCGGATGTTCCCGAATTTAGCCTTGATGCGGATTGTCATGAGGCGTTCGCTAACGGGGTCGTAGCTTAAGACGTTTTGCTTAACTCTGCCTCGAACAATAAATCCACATCCGAATAAGCACTGCCTTCTCTCCCTGTAGCAGTCGCTGTAGTATATGTCTCAGTTCTTCATCTTTTTTCTGCCCGGCCCATCCCACCGCACTTCCTGGATGGCGGTAATATCTGCTTTGTAGCAGTCAAGGGCCTCCGCAAGTTATTCGGGGTCTGTTAAGAGACCTCACATTACACGGGCAGATCCGAAAATCATTGTCCTTTATACGTCTGCTGGAGTCATCAACATTAGATCCGTCCATATCCGAGACATGTTGCTGTTTCTGAACTCTTTTTATTTTTTATGTGGTGAGGAGGTTAGCCTCACGCACAACCTACAGACTGGTAGTTCAGGCCCATTATTTAACCCTCGGGCAGAGGGGCTCGCTGCATACATTGGTTCACCACACAACGGATGTTGTGATGGCTATCCAGGGGGCGTCACAAAGAGGATGTATGTTAACTTGACCTGTGCAGGGACGAGGAGAGTGTTGGCAGGTCGCGTTAAGTGCGATCAAGGACGTTGCCTCGTGTGCACAGGTTCATGCCCCATCCGAGGGTACCCATGAATAATGCCATTATTGGTTATTTTAAACAGTCTGTAAGGGTTATCTTGCGTCCTATACATAGTAAATATAAATAATGTTTTTGTTTTCTTATGAAATGTCAAGCCTAGATCATATTTGTGTTCTTACTAATCTATACACTGACTAGATTACCTCATTTACAAGGTAATGTCGTCTGCTAATGAAAGTCAATTCACAGTCCTACCCTTAAAAAAATAAGGAAAATACATATATGACATCACTAGGTTTGTGGATAAGAGTTGTGTATGATCATTGCCTGAATAAACTGAATACACATTTCGAAGGATATGTATGGGTTGATAGTATTATGCATCGAAAACTATTGTTGAGCAAGCAACAGGTACGCTTCCCCGGTTAAAGAAAACTGTGGTAAATCAAATATAAATGAATGTATTGTATATATTTTGTTTTACGAATCACTGCTTCATTTCAAATAAAAAAAATTATAATTACATTGAAAAACATTTTTAGACATAAATTCTTCCTCAATATTCTGGCGAGAGATGATTTTTGTGTCGAGAAAAATCACAAACCGAAGCAGCATTTCAAACAAGGAAATTCGACTTTTAAGGTGTCTTGGTTTCAATTCAAAAGACATCCAATATCCTACCCTTTCGGTCGTTCCAATTGTTTTTAATAATTATAACTGAGTTACACTACAGCATAACAGGGCCTAGCTTCTTCAGGGAGGGGATGTGCATTTTTTTTGCCGACTCCGAACGGTGAGATTTGAGGAGCTTTTCATAGACAATTGATGATGAGGAGCTTTCTTTGACTGTTGTCCGCAACTCGAAAGAGGTGTCTTGTCCGGAAATCGAACCGTAGACCGTATGGCGTATGGTCGACGCACTTACCCGTTACGCTAGGACGACCACCTGCGTCTGTTTATTCCACTTGATCGACGTTGAAGATCATCATAAGACGTGAGTAGTTGTGTGTAGGCGCCGTATAACAATTTTCGTTAGCCTGTTGGACTTTGTGCATGTGTTGCGTATCATCGCTGCTTTCTTACTCAAATCTTACTTATGAGATCTAAAATCAGCACTGCAGTCGAGGTTTTAACTGTTAACGTTTTCATGCAAAGAAGTAAAATTAGGATATCTTTAATTACTTCTGAAGAAGCCACCTGGATGAATGGGAGTTGGAATACACCGGCGCGTTTATTAAAAAGGACATATTGGGCGCATTCTTCTGTGAAAGGTTTTATGATTTTAGTCAAATTCGCTAGTAAACTATGTAGAAAAAGTTAAATATCTCCTTGCTTAGTTCTGACATAAAGACTGAATTTACGCAACTACAACAATGTTGACGCGGTACAGGTGTTTCCTTTAACAAAGACAGCAGAATGTGCCGATTTCCAGCGAGGTCCTTGAAACAAATGCCTTATTTTTGTTTATGTTTAATTAAATTTAAAGAAAAACTTAGAGAGCTCGACTTGATTCCCCATCAAATGTATAATGCTGACCTGTCCAAATTGTTTCACCGACTTATACCCAACAAAACTCTTGTAGATTTAAGTGAATTGTCAGATCCTGGCCAAAAAAAGTAAAGAAAGAATCACGTTGCTCCTCTACACCAATGCCTCTGGTTAACACAATTACTTTTCATAATCAGTAAATCTGCCAAGCCACGACATATGCCCGTTGTGTACACGGCAAAAGAAAATGCTTGAAAACTAAACCGGTGAAGGTAGGGCTTTATTAATAAGTCTGTTAGGTCCGACGATTTTTAAGTTCTAAAGGTCTTCCAGTGAAAGCTATATTGCTTTTGGATAACGCTCCTTGTCTTCCATTGTTGTCATGTGTTTTTCGGGAAACTGCGAACAAACTGAGGGATCAGACCTTGAGTTGTGCTTTAAAGCATTTAACCTATGAGATGCAATTTGTGTTCTATCAAATGCACGAAACGGATTGCAGACAGGTTCAATAGTAAAATGTTGAAATACTGTGTTGTTGGATTTTCATATTCATTGGGAAGATGAAGATGAAGTTCCTTTGAGCACAGTGAGAGAATCACTATTAACTTTCTTAAATAACATTTCCTGTAAAAAAATGTATTACAAATGTAAACATAAACGATTGGGTACCTAAAGCTATTTATGAAAACGAATCAGGCAAATTATGTTACGAAAGTGAAGGTAGATATTTCTGCATCCCAAAACCAAAAATGCATTTCCAGCAATAAATTTCGCAACTCTGAACAGAAATTAGAATTCGGTCATTGCAACTACCCTTGTTTTCATAAGTTGCGTAAATCGAGAATGTTCTGTAGTTAAATTTACTGAGTCTCACTTTCATTTAAGTTAAAACTATTCAGATTCCTAAAAAATTCCTGCAACCATGATACTCGCTAGATTCTACGTTCAAATGCCCTCCGTCCATATTCGAACTCCATCATCCCCTAATTGAATTACGTACCTAAATCGGGCAATAAAACGCTGCTCTAAAGGGGTCATTTTAATGGATTTTAATTATCACTCGAAACCAATAAATCAGATTTAGATTTTGGTAGAGTACATTTCTAAAAAATATTCCGCTGGTTTATACGATTTCATTGCGGCATGAGTAACCAGCTTAAGCATTTTTTTTTTTTGCTTGCTAACTGCACAGTGGAAATGCATTTGGCTGTAATCTTTGATAGATTAAAGTACTCCAACAAAATAGTTAATTGGTACTTATGTAATACCGTCGTCAGGACCTGCAAATGGTGATGATTGTTCTATTATCCGATTGTGAAAGCGATTGCAAGCATACGGAATTGTAATGCATTATTCAAACGAAAAACACCATCCGTAATCGGATGCAAGCAGCTTCAATTTATCGATTTATGTGAGGCAGCAGGTGAAATTGCCTGGCTTCCCTCTTTTACACTGATTTAATGAATTTAAATGATCTCCTTCAATGCGACCTCATGCAAATATCTACCGACTAAATTAAAATGTATACTGGACCCAAACTTTGGGCAGGTCAGCTCGCCATACACCAATGCATTAAATAGGCCGCCACAACATATTGCATAATGAAATTCCTGATTAAATTGCTCATGTATGTATGGCTGAGCATATTTTCGCGGACAATTACGTTTTGCATTTATAACGCGAAAGCATTTAGTGGGCTCTAATTTAAAACGTATACAAGTCGTCAACTAGGGGGGCGGCTTTTGGTGGGAAACTTCATTAAAATGTGGGCTCTGGCCGCAGCACGCATCTGCCCCAATACCAGCTTTGTTGCATTAAAACTTGCCACGTTTCGAGGGATTTCCAAACACATCCTGCTGCAACACACACCCGAATGGAGGCGGCGGTTTTGAGAATTTCAACATTTTGTAATTTCACCCCCTGCTGTCCAAGTAATTGTATGGAAATTGATTACTTTCCATATGAAAAACGTGGCCATCGTACCATACTGTATCGTTTCTACGTGTGTGTACATATATATGCTCGTACTTCAAATGAAATTGCAAAAAAACGTCCCTTAAAGTCCTTGTGATCCGAAGGGCGAAACTCAAATGAGTTTGCATTTGCATTCAAATTCCAGTTCATATAAAAAAGTTGAAAATATTCGTGGCGGTTAAATTTTTTCATCACTCGAGAATTTTTGCAATTAACCCCGTCAGCAGGAAGCTTTAATTGATATTTAAATATGTAAGTTGAATCAATAAACTTTCAGTGTATTCTGTATGGGCTTGTGTGTATCGAGATAATGGTCTCAAGCTTTATTGTGATTATTCCATCAATTTTTTCTTGGAAAAGTCATTTACCGTCAGCCAGAACAGAGAATTGATTTCGTTCTCTCTTTCGTCAATATATATTTCTATAATACTTAAAACATGTTAAACTTAAACAACTAAACACAAGGGACCAGAGTGTAGAAAACTACTCGTGTTGTACGTGCTTTCACATCTAGAGGCAACCTACAGTTCAGTACTGACTCCGAACAGGTGTAGCTTTAAAAAACATTTAATACTCTTTGAATGCAATCCGCAACTCGAAATAAGTGAGACCGTCAAAAAATGCAAAAAGAACGGTCAAGGAATCGAACCTGACACCTTCAACGTGGGTTTCTATGTCATTTGGCGCACTGTGCCACGACAGCAACATATCAATCAAAACTTCATTTGTAAAAAGTTGTTGCACAAAAAAGGCAATACCCACCGGTTGTTTCATAAGTGATTCTTTTGGAATGGAACATGCACAAGAGATATTCTTGACAAGTTGTCCAAATGAATACTTGAAAGAGTTCGTGAACAATCTTAGCAGGTTGGTGTAAGGCAACCGTATTTGATAAATTTTTGAGACTGCTTCAGATCCTGCAATGGGCACGATAGTGATTTCAAAGCAAAGGGACTAGCTATAACGTTTCATGTCTAATTTAGGGATTCTTACAAAACTCGGTAGATTGCTTATAAGAATGAACAACTTTCGCTACTCCGTCAAGATTGGTAACGAACTTATCACGAACTTCAATTTCTAAAAGGCCTTGGAAAGAATCTGTTCTATTGATTTTTGACATCCTTATGAAGAAGATGGTGCAAAACTTCCAACTTAACACGTCCTTTTAGCTTTTGAAATATTCTTGGCTTATTAGCGTATATATCTTCTTTTAAATATCCGCAAAGAAAGCATAGGAGGGGGCATGGGCCTATGCACACGAGGCAATGTCCTTGATCGCGCTCAACATGGCGAGCTGCCAAGACTATCCTCGTCCCTGCATAGGTCAAGTTGACATACAGCCTCCCAGTGGCGCCCCCTGGATAGCCATCACAGCATCCGTTGTGTGGTGAACCAATGTATGCAGCGACTGGCCTACCAGTCTGTAGGTTGTGCGTGAGGCTAACTCCCTCACCACACAAAAATAACCGAGTTCAGCAACAACAACTTGCCTCGGATATGGACGGATCCAACGTTGACGACCCCGGAAAACGAACAAAGGACAACGATTTTCGGTTCTGCACGTGGAATGTGAGGTCCCTTAACAGACCACGTGCAGCCGAACAACTTGCGGAGGCCCTTGACTGCTACAAAGCAGATATCACCGCCATCCAGGAAGTGCGATGGGATGGGCCGGGCAGAAAGAAGATGAAGAACTGCGACATATACTACAGCGACTGCTACAGGGAGAGAAGGCAGCGCCTATTCGGATGCGGATTTGTTGTTCGAGGCAGACTTAGGCAAAAAGTCATAAGCTACGATCCCGTAAGCGAACGCCTCATGACAATCCGCATTAAGGCTAAATTCGGGAACATCAGCCTGATATGCGCTCACGCCCCGACAGAAGAGAAGGATGACAACAGCAAGGATGAGTTCTATGATCTCCTAGAAAGAACATACGATCGATGCCCCAGCTATGACACCAAGATCGTTCTAGGAGATTTCAATGCTCAGCTGGGGAAAGAGGACATCTTTGCTGGCGTCATCGGGAAACACAGCCTGCACGACACGACTTCCGGAAACGGACTCAGGCTGCTGGACTTCGCCGCGGAGCGGAACCTCTCTATGAGCAGTACGCGGTTCCCACATCGCAACATCCATAAAGGAACCTGGCGATCCCCTGATCAATCAACCGTCAACCAGATTGATCACGTTGCGATCGACGTCAGACACTCCTCCAACATTCTCGATGTCCGAACATTCCGAGGCGCTAACATCGACTCGGATCATCACCTTGTTGTAGCCAAGGTAAGAACCAGGATATCGAGAGAACAACGGAGTCGAGATAGGCCGAAACGGTTTGACGTCGGAAAGCTACAATCGCAACAGGTCGCTGGGATCTTTGCCGACCGAGTCTCCCTGAAACTCTCCCAAAGTTCGACGCTGCCTGCACTAACAATAGAAGAAGAATGGAAACGTTGTCAAAAAGCCATCAAAGAAGCTGCCACTGATGTGCTGGGTTTCACGCCACCACCTAGAAGGAACCCATGGTTTGACGACGAGTGCAGGCAGGCACATGCAGCCAAACAGGAGGCCTACCAGGCAACGCTGCATCGGACAACGAGAGCTGTTCGTGAGCTCTACGAACAGAAAAGAAGGGAAGAGAACCGGCTTCTCAGAAGGAAAAAGAGAGAGCATGAGAAGCGCGCGGTCGAAGAGATGGAGAGATGTTATGGCAGGAATGAAGTCCGAAAGTTTTACCGAAAGGTGAAACAACTATCCGGTGGATACAGGGTTCGGACCGAAGCCTGCCGGGACCAAAACGGAAACCTAGTAGTAGAGTCGCAATCGATTCTGAGAATCTGGAAAGATCATTTCTGCAGACTCTTAAACGGCGATGACGGCCCAAATCCCGCTGTTAGGCAGAATGTTCCACTTAATTTGGACGATGATAGACAATAATTCCGTCCCCCCGACTTAGACGAGGTCAAGATAGCAATATCGAGACTGAAGTCAAATAAAGCTGCTGGAGCGGATGGACTGTCCGCAGAACTGTTCAAAGCGGCTGGGGATGACCTGGTTGGGCGCATGCACCAGCTCATCTGTAAGATATGGTCGGAGGAAAGCATGCCCGATGAGTGGAATCTCAGCGTCGTCTGTCCGGTCCACAAGAAAGGAGACCCCTTCGACTGCGCCAACTATCGAGGGATAAGTCTCCTTAACATCGCATACAAGATCCTCTCTGCCGTATTGTGTGAACGCCTGAAACCGTTTGTCAACAACCTGATTGGTCCTTATCAGTGTGGTTTCAGGCCAGGGAAGTCCACCATCGACCAAATCTTCACACTACGGCAGATCCTGGAAAAGACCCAAGAAATGCAAATCGACACTCACCACCTATTCGTCGATTTCAAGGCCGCGTATGACAGTGTGCATAGAGACGAGCTATACAGTGCCATGTCTAGTTTTGACATTCCTACCAAACTCGTCAGATTGTGTAGGATGACGATGGAGAACTCTCGCTGCTCCGTCAAGGTCGGGAACGAACTCACCGAGACCTTCAATGTCAAAAAAGGTTTTAGACAAGGCGACGCACTGTCATGTGACTTTTTTAGCATCATCCTGGAGAAGATCGTGCGTAACTCACAGGTCAACACCAGAGGTACGATCTTCCAAAAGTCAGCTCAATTGCTAGCTTACGCCGACGACATTGACGTGATTGGTCGAACACAGCGAGCCGTCAATGATGCGTTTGCTGGCATTGAAGCGGAAGCGGCTAAAATGGGTCTGGTGGTAAATGAGGGCAAAAGGAAGTACATGCTGTCATCAAGGAAGGACACACAACATCGGCGTCTCGGACAGAGCGTCACACTAGGCAGCAGAAACTTCGAGGTAGTCAAGGACTTCGTCTACCTCGGCTCCGCAGTAAACAGGGACAATAACACCAGTACCGAAATCAAACGCAGAATCACTCTTGCCAATCGCTGTTTCTTTGGGCTCAAGAGGCAATTGAGTAATAAAGCCCTCTCTCGAAAGACTAAGCTTGCTTTATATAACACCTTAATCATCCCAGTCCTACTTTATGGCGCGGAAACTTGGACACTACTTAAAGCGGATGAGGATGCCCTTGGTCTCTTCGAGAGAAAAGTTCTGCGCGCGATTTTTGGTCCTGTTTGCGTTGATGGCATCTGGAGGAGAAGATTCAACCACGAACTGTATGGGCTGTACAGCGGCATGAGCCTAGTCAAGCGTCTACGGATACAACGCTTAAGATGGCTAGGCCATGTAGAGCGTATGGACACCACTGCTCCGGCCCGAAAAGTCTTCGAATCTGAGCCATTGGGACAACGCAACAGAGGACGGCCCAGGATAAGGTGGCGCACACAAGTGGAGAAGGACCTCAACCAGCTTGGAGTGCGCAACTGGCGGCAGCTGGCGAAAGATCGTGCTGGCTGGAGAGGCATGTTGGTTGAGGCCCAGGTCCACCCCGGACTGTAGCGCCACAAGAAGAAGAAGAAGAAGAAAGAAAGCAGTCCAACGGCTTCAAATCACTTGTGGCAAGCAACTTACAGCGCCAAGACACTTATTTCTCGCTCAAGCGAGTCACGGTTTCTTTGGCAAGTGACACCATCTTGTTGGAGGTATATATCGTTCAGGTTCATTTCTGGCCACAAGAAGTACGTTTTTATCTTCCGAAAGCGAACATGATTCACGGCTACTGCTTAACCAACCTCATTTTCGAAGAAATACGGCTCGATGAAGTCGCCTGCCCATAAACCGCACAAAACAGTCACTCTACAGAGTTTTTTTCCTTACTCTTCTTGGCACAAAATAAACATACACATAAAATATAAATAGTTTCATGCTCATTATGGCCAAAGGTAATTTCAACTAACATAGATATAGATTAGCTTAGAGCAACTGTTTAGAGTCAGCAAGTAAGATTTTAAACTATAGTTCATATAAAATAAGCTAATTAATTCATCGGAAAAAACATCGGCAACTCACCATCACTCCAGGGAAGTTCACCATTTAGCCAATTTTCACACTACGGTAGAACCTGGAAGAGACCCAAGAAGTGCAAATCGACACTCACCACCTATTCGTCGATTTCAAGGCCGCATATGACAGTGTGCATAGAGACGAACTATACAGTGCCATGTCTAGTTTTGGCATTCCTACCAAACTCGTCAGATTTTGTCGGATGACGATGGAGAACTCTCGCTGCTCCGTCAAGTTCGGGAACGAACTCACCGAGACCTTCAATGTCAAAAAAGGTTTTAGACAAGGCGACGCACTGAAGAAGAAAATCGTGCGTAACTCACAATTCAACACCAGAGGCACGATCTTCGACGTCAATGACGCGTTTGCTGGCGTTGAAGCGGAAGCGGCTAAAATGTGTCTGGTGGTTAATGAGGGCACAACGAAGTACATGCTGTCATAAAAGAAGGGCGTTGATGTCATCCGGAGAGGAAGATTTAACGACGAATTCTATGGGCTGTACAGCGCCTAGTTGGCTTTGGATACAACGCTTAAGATGACTAAGCCATGTAGAGCGTATGGACACTACTGCTCAGGCCCGAAAAGTCTTCGAATTTAAGCCATTGGAGCAACGCAACAGAGGACGGCCCAGGATAAGGTGGCGCACACAAGTGGAGAAGGACCTTAACCAACTTGGAGTGCGCAACTGGCGGCAGCTGGTGAAAGATCGTGCTGGCTGGAGAGGGGATTGTTGGTTGAGGCCCAGGTCCACCCTGGATTATACCGCCACAAGAAGAATAAGAACTCACCATCTTCGTGCAAGCGTAGCAACTCTATCGCTTTTTAGACTCTTATATTTTCCTGTTGCGGTGTAAGATCGTACACGTGTTGGAACTTCAATGGTTTCAATGAAGCCAAAGCTCATTTCTGTAATGTTTGCTGCATCCGTTTCAAGGATACGAGTATGTTGATCTCACGAGCCATCTTTCTTCCACATGGACGCAATTTTCGCTCAATTTGGGCCTTCATTCTCCGAACCAATTCCACTCGATGTATGATTTCAGACATAATGGTGGGATCTAACGATAGCTATCCGATATCACACTTTCACGACTGAATTTCATGGGATAGGTAGTCCATATTGTCCTCCATTTTATACGTTTTTGAATAATTTTATTTTTTATTTCTTACATTCCTTGTGTTTTATTAGCAAAAATATGATTGGTGGTTCATTATATGACTTTCCTCCATGCCGCCATCAAGGCATGACGCACACAGTGGAACTCCTTAACAGAACGTCACTATGAGCATTACAAAAACTTGTGACAGTCAGTTTACCTCCGCAGTAAACGGGAAGAAGAACATTAGTATCGAAATCAAGCGTAGAATCTTTTGTTCTTACGCGATTATGTAATAGAGCCTTTCCAGAAAGACCAATTTATTTTTGTACAATAGCTTGACACAGAAATTCGGATCTTATTTAAAGTGGATGAAGAAGGTACACAGTCTCTCTGAGAAAAGAACCTTCCTGACTGCAATTATTTTGTCCTGTTCGCGTTAATGTGATTTAAAGGAGTAGATTCATCAACGGACATGTTTGCAGCGGTCCATTCGTTGGACTCAATTTTAAAAGTCAATGTTGGCTCTGAGCTTTCCCAATCTTGCCGGCTTGCTGGCACAAGCAAATGACTTAGCGTAATAATAATAATTGAGGGGCACTACAGCCCACAAGGGACCAGGGCCTATTTTCTACAAAAACTCGTGTTGTGAGTTAAATTGTTCTCTCACGAGTAGAAGGGACTTACAGTTTTTTGCCGACTCCGAACGGCGAGATTCGAGAAACTTTTCATTGACAATTGTTACTCTTTCAGTGTTGTCAGCAACTCGCAAGAGGTGTTGCAAAAAAAATTGTGTGTGGATCGACGCACTTGCCCACTACGCCACGGCCATCACTGAATGACTTAACGTAGCCCCACATAAAATAGTCAAGTGGTATTAAATCGCACAAACGAGGCCGCCAATCAACTGGCCTAAGTACAATATTT
Source organism: Eristalinus sepulchralis (assembly GCA_944738645.1). NCBI lineage: Eukaryota > Metazoa > Arthropoda > Insecta > Diptera > Syrphidae > Eristalinus > Eristalinus sepulchralis. Next base: position 27,427,076 of record OX122885.1, on the reverse strand, counting down.
TCTTTGCACTCAATATGGATGCAATTTTAATAAAAATAAGCCGTAATTTTTAATAAAATCTCATTTTTAAAGGGGCTCAGATAAAAATAACCAATTCACAAAAAAAAAATAATAATAATAATAGGCCGAACAGAACAAAAAAATATGTATTGTAACATATTTAGAGTACGTGCATCAGTACCCACCCATTCCCAAGAATTCAAACAATTTCTAAATGGTGTTCTGTTAGAGATATAGAGCTTCAAGGCAACACTATGTTCACTGAAGGGCATTTTGTCGATTTACTTTCAGTTTGATATTCAAATTGTTAAAAACAATATTGTCATTGATTTCAATATTCAGAAGCGATTTTCTTTTAACGATGAAGCTCATTTTTTGTCGAGTGGATACGTCAATAAACCAGACTGTAGTATTTGATCTGGTGGTAATTCTCAAAAGACATCGTTACATCTACAAGAAACTGACGGTTTGATGTGCTTTATGGTTGGTGGAATAATTGTCCCGCCCAAAACGTTACAGTCAATAGTGGCCGATATAGAGTTATGATTACTGATTTTTTTCGTTTATCAATAGCATAACCATGATATGCAGGAGCTGTGGTTTCAACAAAATGGCGCAATATGTCACATAGCTCGTGTCGCCCAAGAACGTGCGACTTAACAACACTTGAGTGCTTTTTTCGGGGATATGAGAAGATTAATATACAGCGGCAAATGTTGGAAAAAGTCATCGAAAATTAGATCTCCAGATAAGACTACATCCGAGCCATCCAGAAATCATATTAAAATTATATATATTCAAATAAATTTAATTTCATATCAATTAAAAAAACAATCTATGTTTTATTTCATTTTAAATTACTTACCTCTTAAAACACCCTTGCTCACATTATAAAAATGAATGTGGCATTATTTACATGAGGAAGACACAAATAAATTCCACCTACAGTTCGTGGTGTGTCTGTAGCAACAATTCTCTGTGTTCAGTACATATGTATATGTTTTTTTCGCACAGGAAAATAATTTCACTGATACCTACTTCACTCGGGTAATAACCTCAGGCAAGTGAGAAATAATTTTACTTTCTAAAAAAAGTGTTTTTAAAAGTGAAGTTTTTTCCCACATAAAGCGGACATAACGTCATATGTTGGTAGGAAATAATTTCATTTGTATTTTTATGTGTCATATTTGCTATATGGTTTTTAAGACGGTTTAGTCGCACTTCGTCAGAATCAGAATCATGAAAATGACCCCATGGTGTTAGGTTAAGAATTGTTTTTGAGAGCACAAAAATTTCCCAATCTCAAACATACCGCAAAATCAATCAGTGTCCCGGCAAGGGTGCTGCCGGGGTCCGCCGCCATTTCATTCATTCATTTGCTCCTATCACTAATTTTTTTTGTGATATCCGAGTTTTCCAATAGACTCAGTTAGGTCTTAGGTAATTGAGTAACACGACAACCCACACGGGACTGACCTATCTTTTTGAGCAATTGCTCGTGTTGGGCGTGCTACTATTCTCGCACGAGTAGAGGAGACCTACAGTTTTTACTTACTCCGAACGGCGAAATTTCAGAAGCTTATTCTTAGACAATTGTTACTCTTTGAGTGTTGTTAGCAACTCGAAACTGGTGGCGCCATAAAGCTGGGCCTACACACAAGCCTCACCAGCTAGCACAGTCTCTCGCCAGATACCTCCGCGCACTCAAAGTTGGTTAAGGTAATTTTCCACTTCTGTGCACCATCTCAAAATAGGGTGTCCTTTGTTGCGTTGTCCCAATGGGTCGAATTCACTCCTACATGGCTTAGGCATCGTAAGCCTTGCACCCAAAGACGTTTGGCCAGTCGCATGCCATTGTACAGCCTATAGAGTTAGTTGTTGAATCTTCTTCCCTAGTTGCCATCAACGCAAACAGGGCCAAAAATCGCACGCAGAACTTTTATCTCGACAAGTCCAAGGGCTTCCTCATCCACTTTAAGCATCGTCCAAGTTTAGAAGGACTGGGATGATAAAGCTGTTATATAAAATCTGGTTAGTTCTACGAGAGATAGTGGCACGCTCTACTAGAGACGATCGATGTTGTGTGTCCATGCTTGATGGCAGCATATTCTTCGTTAAGAATATAGCACATTTTATTTTATACGATTAAAACAAGAAATTAACTTTATTATTTTATTTGAATTTTGTTCTTTTTTTAAGTAATGTAAAAGAAACTTCCAAAGTTAAAAAAAAATCGAACTAAAGAACAGTATAACCTTGTATTGTAGTCACCTTTTCTATAATACTCTTATGCATTATTCAAAATATTATGTTGTAACTAGTTATATAGTTCAAACCTTCGGAGAAGTTTCATTTTGTAATAATTAATCAAAACGAAAACGTCTTTTGTCTCTTATTTTTATTTTATGGTTTTTTGTCGGCGTCCTTCAAGAACGATGTTGAAGAAGTCACATGACACCCCGTCGTCTTGTCTAAAACCATTTTTGATATTGAAAGCGACAAATTAATGATCATGAATTTGGAACGTAGTAAAGGTAAAAACATTGTGACCGGATACTGGGACATAATTTATGAAAACAATGTCTAACTCTTTCCAAAGTTAATTCATTTGACATTTAAGTCTCAGATTATGTACAAAAAGTCAACCCGATTCAGGAGTCTAATGGATCCTATTGATTCCTATTTATCACCCACATGAATGGTTGCCTAAAGTCATTACTTCAATCAATAAATGATTTTGGGAACATCGTATCACACCGTTTTTGAGCCTGTTTTTTGCAATCAATACCAGAAGTAGCGCAATATTCATCCCTATTTCGGCAGTCGTTTAGTGACATGTCACTTTATGAGTGTGAGAAATCGGTATTCCCATAGTCATTTAAGAATTCATAAAATGACAATAGTCATTTTGCTCCTGTCAGCTTCTGTGGAACGCATTTACCACTCGACATGTCTCATTTTTTGGTATTCCCGGAGTCACTAAACGACAGGAAAAGTGACAAAACCAGTCGATTTGAAATTAGTACACGACATAAAACTAAAAATGTCTAAAGAGTAAGTTTTTTTTGGTTTTTTTCTTATTTTTGTGTTTCTTGAAATATATTTGCTTATTATTTATGGTTTCCAAAGGTTAAAGGTATCAACACCTTCGCAAATAATTCGCTTGGTGGGACTCATAGAAGAGAACGTGACTCTTGCAAAAAATTTCAAAAGAGGCGCTACTCAAAGTGAGGACATAAGAATTGGCTTAAAGGAGGTTGCGGCAGTATTAAACAGTTTAGGACCACCTGTGCGTAATGAGAAAGAATTGCACAAGGTGCAATTGACTATACATATGTATATGTACATACGAACATTTAAATTATTTGTTTTGAAATACTTCATAGGTTTGGTTCGATTTAAAGTCAAAAGTTAAAAAAAATTGACGCACAACAAAAGGGAATCTGAGGCAACCGGAGGAGCACCCTTTAAACAAACATTTTAACGGAGCTGGACGAAACGGTGGCCAAACTTCTATAAATGCATAAGACAGTGGACCCACCTGGAAGAGTTTTCGGCTTTAAAGAAACTCATCAACGTGGAGTCAACAATGCATTATTAGACAATCCGTCTACATCTACAAACAGAGCTATGCTGTCCATGTTTTCAAATAAAACACTAGAAGATTATTTAAAAGTTATTTTATTGAAGAATTCAAAATATAAACAAAGTGTAAGCATATGACATTTTGCATTTGACAGGCGGTTTTTGTTGTGGAACATATTCCACAAGTCATTTTCGTTTCGGAATACCGATGAAAAAATGAGATGACTTTCAAAATGACAATAGTCACTAAAATGAGATGACTCCCGGAATAGGGGTGATTATATTAATACAAATACTGAGGAAATTTCGTGACCATTAATAATGCATTTGCCCTGTATCAGATTTCTTATTAAAATTTCCTTGCCAAGTGCTGTTTTTTTGAAAATGAAGTTCCAATAAGAAATGTTTATTCAATTCTACACGTAGTCCATTATTGCTAAGTTATCCATCTTAAAAGTCGACAAAATATGTTAGATAGCCGGACAGTAGTGTACTTACCATTGTCCATTTCATTTCAATGACTTTTGAATGGTGTGCATGGAAATTAAGAATGAGCCACTGTTCATAATTTCTGAATAATATATTTGGTGGCCGAAAAATTTGCCACATTTTGTTTGTTTAAATGTTGTCTTACTTTGAGATATTTTCCAACCCATTGGAAAACTACTAAGGAAATTTCAATCTTGAAGCCTGGCAAGAACCCTAATCTATACGTAAGTTACAGACCAATCAATCTGCTCAGTTCTCTGAGTTATTGCCTTGAAAAGATCATAAAGAATAGAGTTGTGTCTTTCATTGAGAGTAATTCTATTATACCCTCTGAGTAATTCGGTTTTAGATCTTTACACAGTACCACGCACCATGTGCACCGAATCACAGGTGACATCAAAAATAATTTAACAATTGAAAAAAGTACTGACATGGTAATTTTAAATGTTGAAAAGGCTTTCGATTCATAAGTTAGTAAGTGATAATCTTCCGTTGTATCTTGTCAAAGTCATGCAGTCATTTTTGTCTCACCGAAGTTTTAATGTTTCCATAAATGGATATTCTTCTGTAAATAGACTGATAAATGCAGGAGTTCCACAAGGGTCCATCCTTAGTCCAGTTTCTTATAACATTTATACATCCGATTTCCCTAACTTGACAAACTGTAGTATCCCACTTTTCGCAGACGAGACTTGCATTTATTCATAAGATGTAATTGATTTCAACGTTGAAAATATTCTTCAATATGCTTTAAATACGTTAGAAACATATAGTATTAACTGGAAAGTTGAAATTAATGCTTCTAAGACATAAGCTATCATTTTTTCTCGTAATAGAAAAACTTGTTTACTTTCTGGCAACAGACTTATGGGCAATGAAATTGCGATGGAATAGAAACCGGATATAAATTATCTTTGTATATGTATCTTGACAAGCGCTTAACATTCAATCTTTGTGTGCAAGGAACAATTAAGAAAGTTAACACTACGCGAATATTGTATCCATTTATATGTAGACGTTCAAAATTTAATGTTGCGAACAAACTAAACATTTTCAAAGCTATTTTTCAATCCAATATTTTATGGGTCTCCTGTCTGTGGTAAATGTGCAACAGTTACTTACGCAAGTTGAAGATAGTTCAAAATAAACTGCTTAATATGATTCTGGATTTTCCATAATTTTTCCCAACAAAAGAAATACATGAAATGGCCAACATTGAAATGGTAGCACAAAGGATTGAAAAAAATTATGTTAAAATACAATATTTCGTGTTTATCTTCTGACAATGTCTACATCTCTAATTTGGCTTTATAATTTGTGTATATTTATTGTATTTATTTATCTATTTATCCATTTTATTATTTTTTAGTTATTTGTTTATTTATTTATTTATTATTTATTGTAATAGCTACACAAATCGCCTCAATACAATTCAATAATAGAATTATTTTTTCATGACTGAGCTTCGCAACTATTTCTCTCTTCCCTCCAACTTTATGTGTATTACTTTTGCTTTTTTACTCTTATTTTTATTATTTTATTTAAAGCGCGACTATACGTTGACTGGTTAGGTGCACAAAGTGAAAAATGTATTTTATCGTGACTTTTTATTGCCCTATAACCATCGACAGAAACAGACGTATTTTGAGTTTTCTGTTGTTTTTGTGCCTCACAAACATTTCTCGAACTCATCTATATTCACATTAAGCAGAACTCTATCGGCACTCGGTGGTGGGTGTAGTAATAGTTTCTAAACGGCTTTAATTGAATTGAAATTGATTTGCGAAATTCGAGAGGATAACACAAACGATACTCAAGCTACTTACATATGTACGAGTATGTATATACAAATAGGTACACGCACATTCATCGTATCGTATCATTGTCTCTGCCAAAGTTCAACGCTCGTAATTGCCCAGTCAGACAGGCCGGCATGGGCCGATGAGAAAAAGAGAAAAATAATCGATAACATTCTGTTGATTCATTTTCATTAACGCCTCCATTCTGTGTGAAGCTATTAATTAGAAGGAAGCCTCAAAAGGCAAACACATCAATACAGTCATTGAGCAGAGGCAATAGATGTATCTGCGTTCGATGACACTTCAGTTTGGCTTGGATGGGCTCAAATAGATACAATAACAAACAAACGAAACTCGTATGCACGTACCGATGGGAGGACGTTAGATTAGTTATTTTTTGTGTAACAATTCCCACTATCCAAAACGAACGTAATAGGACACCTAAGGAAAATTTATCGTTTTCATCCCTCACTGAGCAAACAAATTTAAGGGTTACTTCAATGGCATGAAGGAGAGCATAACGAAATGGTTAGCTTGAACTTTTATCCCTCCATAACCGATTTCTTTTCCCGAAAATTATCGAACCGTGCTGCAGCACCGGAATACATGGTGGAGATGGAAGTTTGTTGAGGCAAAGTATATACTGTGCTCTGCACTGGCAACTGGTTTCGTCAGTGGTTGTTTGGTATCGGGGACGAGAGGGTGTGTTTTTTGACTCAACTATTGCATCGACGTGTAGACACACCTTCGGGTATATACTCCTTCTAGACAAGACGCAAACAACACATGAATTGAAGCTATTGGTTTTGAACAAACGAAAAAGGAAGTCCTTCTGTTTTAATCATCTACGAAACTGCAGAATGAATGAATGTCCTTTTAGCCACCTTTGGTGAAAGACGCGGCCGTATTTATTCGAGGACTGCGTGCACGAAAGTTTTATCCACCGTCTAATTTCAGCTCTAGAGCTTTCACCATCGCACACCGACTAAGCCACTGCCGACGACTCACTAGACTTAGTTCAATTTCACCTACAAACTTTTTATTAAAACGAACTTCAAAAATTAACACAAAATTGAAGAAGTTGAAGGCATTAAAACTTCGATTCTTTAATTCTTCAAGATTGTGCTTGAAGTTTGTTTTTTCCTCATGGATTCTGTTCGGGGTTTTCTTTTTTCTCTTCGCTTTTCATTTGCTCCCTAAGTTGGTGAAACTTTTCTGTCCATCTTTGTCCTCTGTTGCCGGCAGTATTCCCAACGCATCGATGGCACAGCGGCAGCGGAAGGAGGTTAACTTTAAAAAGAAAATAAAGAAAAAAAAAAACAAAAAACTAAGTGGAGAGTAATCTTCAGATGCTACTTGACTGTTGATTTTTCAGAGCTAATTTTACAGCTTTTAGATCGTAAAGTTAAGGATTAAAAAGCTTAAAGGTCATGCCTGCCGAAAGGAAGCTAAAATAGCACGATGCACACGATGGGCAAAAGCAAAAACAGGATCCTTGGCATCAAATTAAATTATCCGAGGCGATTCGTTTGGCAGCCCTGTAACATGCACCCGCAGACCAAAATGCCCGGGGTGAGATTTGTTGGTGAGACTGGGCATGACCAGAGATGCAGCCTTCTCCTGCCCATCAGTGGCTACGGTAAATGTGAGAAGCGTGCATTTAAATCTTGACAGAATATAATTTTCACATAAATTGCACTTGGAATGGACAAGTTTAAAATATTTATGAATAAAAGTTGACCCCTTTTGAATAAATTGTTGGAGCTGGAAAAACTTCAAAGTTCCTTCCATTTAGTTTTCCCTCACTCGGTGTCCTGTGTATGGGTGTCGTTTTCTCGTATTTTACTTAACCCAGAGGTACTTTGAACTTACTTTTAGCATATTAAATGAAAAATTGGAGTGAAGTTTGTCGTTGGTTAACTGTAACTCTGCGTTTATTTATGCATTCGAAAGTGAATTCTGGGTCTTACATAATAGGCTTTGGAGTTGTTTTGTGTTGAAACACTTTGTAAGTCACGTTAACTGGCCCGGTGTGGGTATAATATGCTGTAAATATTTTACGGAACACGTCCACATATAGCCTGGCAAATAATTGTGCAGTGAAGATGAATTTCGAGAAGTTGTACTGAGCAGTGTCTTCTGTTCTGTATTATTGAATCACAGAATTAAACGCATTGAACATCTCTTAAACGAAATTGAACATCTCAATTTTTCGTTCTCGTCTTAAGTCTGATTTGATTTAATATGCACAATCAATGGCAGGAATATTTCTTCGATTTGTTTTAAGGCAATAAAAGTTTGTCAAAGTGTCTTTTAACTTCTCGGAAGAATTTGGGGCTTGTTTTGGAGTCTGGCGTTATATCGGATGTTTTTCTTAAAACATCACGAAATTGTTTTCAGACTCTTTGTGTTTTTCTTTTTCTTGCAACGTCTTATCTTACTGTCTGTTTCGAGTTGTTGTGCACACCTTGTTCATACGTCTGCGTATCATACAGTAGCAGACGAGGTATTTGGTAATATTGGTATTATTTATCGAGAACAAAGACTTCTTCTTCTTCTTGTGGCGCTACAGTCAGGGGTGGACCTGGGCCTTAACTAACTTTCGCTTACTGCCTCCAGTTGCGCACTCAAAGTTGATTGAAATTCTTATCCACTTGTGTGTACTGTGAAGATTTGGTCGATGGTGGACTTTTCTGTACTGAAATCACACTGGTAAAGTTCCATCAGGTTGGTGACGAACGGTTTCAGGCATTCACACAGTAAGGTAGAGATGATCTTGTACGATTCGACAGCGCGCTTTCGATTTCTTCGACAGCGCGCTTTTCATGCTCTCTCTTTACCCTTTTGAGAACCCGATTCTCTTCCCTTCTTTTCTGTTCGTAGAGCTCGCAAACAAGGAGAACAAAGACACTGTAAAATTTTCCGTGTATTGAGGAACTGTTTTGTTCTCATTCTCGGGTATGGAGCAACCAAAACGGGCCTTTTCACGGCGTGCTACTGAAATAATCTACGGCCGAAAGTTGGGCCATGTTATAAAGGGTAATTTATCGTGTGGTTCGATTTATAATGTAAAATCAAATATATGCATTTAAAATCGAACTTCAAATTTGTATTATCGGTTTAAAGAGCAATTCATGACATTTAATTTTGTTTAATATTGTATAAATGTTGAACTCAAAATCATCTGATGTGGTCCATTCGGGCGACTCGTTCGAGCATAGCGATTGGTATATCTATCTAACACGAGTAATGTCGGCTCCCAAAGCGTCGCCTGGCTTATTTGTTGAACTTTAGATATCCTCAGAGGAAACAGTCCAAAGAGTATAACGATCTCAGTTCTCACCAAATGATTTCTCTAGAAGTGCATTGTGTCACGCGCCTTCTTGTTGAAACCAGAGCCAAGACGACGTATTGTAGTCTGTAAACATGTCATTTAATGATGACTGTCTAAACGATATTGAAGAAAAATTACAAATAAGTTTGTTAGAAGTCACACGTGATCTGCTAAAATGTGCCTTTTAAAATCAAAACTCAGAATGAATCAACCTTCATAACCACTGTAAGGTACTGCTTGACAGGTCACATTTCTTGTAAAATCTGAAAAGTAATTATTTTTTTGTTAAACTTTGTTCAGTTGAAATATGGTTCATAAACATCAAAAGAGACCACGGGATCATCCATCAAGGCAGTGAACGGGCCCAAAACACGTTAATCATTGATTCCAAATTTCATAAGCAAATTCTGTTTAAGCAAATATTCAGTATTTGAAGTGATGACCATACTCAAGTGTATGTCGAGAAACCGGTTTGGTAGTGCTTTATTGGTCGGTGAAATAATTGGTCCTTACTTCTTTAAAAACGCTGCCCAGAATGTTAGAGTAAATGGTGAATGGTAGAGCCATGATTACTGAATTTTTTAATTATCATTTTTTTTCATTTATCATCAACAACAATGATGTACAGGAACTTTTTCTTAACAAAACGGCGCAAAAATTCGAAGAGCCCTTGCCACAATTGACTTATTAAAGGAAACGTTTGGCACGTTACGGGTCCGTGAATTAGAATCGAAGATCGTTTGATGTAACGCCGCTTGACTATTTTCTGTGAGATATGCGAATTCGCTAATCTGTGCTAATAAGCCCGAAACGATTGACCACTTGGAGGACAACATTCGCTGCGTTATTGATGATGTACGGCTTCAAATGTTGAACAAGTTATCGAAAATTTGATCTCCAGATAAGTCTACGTCCGAAGATCATCATTCGAATAAAGTAAATTGTATATTAAATTAAAAAAAAATCATCTCTGCTTATTTTTTATTTGTATCTAGAAAAAAACAAAATAAAACCTTTATAACACAAAGAAGTAAATTTGTAGTTTAGATGTCCACTAGATTGTCAATATAACATTTTCTGGGTGAAACTCAAGCATTAGGTTGTGCTTCGGAATTTTTGACAGTTGCCCACTTTCCATACAGTGAATTTAGACTTAGCGAAACAAATGTTTCTAAACGGTGACGTAGTTTTTGAGTTTCCCTCAATTCATGGTTTTCCCGCTTATCGAGTATTACTAGTTTTTCTATTTCCGGTGTCAGCTAATCTTCATGGAGGATATGTATGTATTCTTATGTTGCGAGGAATGCCTCAACTTCCACAATTTCTCGTAAACTGACGTCTATAAATACCTTTTCCGGTTTCCCAAGCGGTTTCGAGGTTTTAGATCTCTCGAATGGAACATAGCAAAACTACGCCAAATGACGCGTTGGTTCAGTGAATCATTTTCAAATGCTCCATTTATGTTTTTTGACTGCGAGAGATGCATTTGGTTCCAATTTGAGCTATGAAAGGAAAAAAATACGAACTGTAATAGTCCACAGAATGACCTTAGTAAAAATTCCTGCCAAAACTACCTCCCTATACACTTTCTGAGATTCCGGTGCTATTCCCTGCTTTTCTGTTCATGGAGCTCAGTTTAAAAATAATTAAGAAAATATGTAATTATGTAAATATTCCCACAACTTGACGGCACACTTAAAAAATTTAACGACATTTGAGTTGCGAACCACTGGTTCAAATCAATCCCAAAAAAGTTGAACAAAACATAAATGTATCCAAATACAAGACGCAGACAATAAGTGCGTAATAAGCAAAGCTTTACAATTTAAAATCGAGAAGTTCGTACCCCCACATGTTACTACATACAAATCCTATTCGCATAAGATTAGGTCGCCAAGGAATCTAGTTTAATAAGGAATAAACTCATATGCCGGCAAAGAGAAGAAGAAAACTTATCAAGGATCACTGTAAAGTCATCATCAAAACGAAGAAGAAATTCTTTTTACAACACGCCATCATACATGCCAATTTGCATACAAATGTATTCACAGTATGTATGCAGCGCTGAATCAGAGCAGACCTTCTACAGGCGAATATGATAAACCATTTCACACTAGACTTTCGAAAATCTCGCCCACCCCATGGCCTCATACCATCTGTGCGATAAAGGATCTTTATCGACTATGAATATGGTCATAAAGCTCATAAAATTATGGCACAAGTATAATAGGACATTTAAGTGTCACCAATTCAAGGCAACGAGTGCCAATGTGGGCTGTAATCCTCAGGAAGGACCGTCGGTTGGAAAATTGTACTCAATTGCTGGACATAAATTACCTTATCGAAATCCTTCATTGTGCCGGCCGTATTGTTGAGAATGTAAATCGTCTACCCGGTCGCCCCTTATGTGACAAAAGGTCGAACAGTAACTCGGAGAATATTTTAAGCGTCCAACGCCCACACAACTTCATGCGAGACTGTGTTGAGTTCCGGGTGCTGGATTCACCGCTTTGTTGACTAATTGATTGATTTCCAGCAAAGTGCAATTTGCGAAATCTGTTCAGTTTCCTGTTGACCTGATTGATGTTTATTCATATTCACCATCCGACGACGACACTGACGACAACGACACATTCACATCAATGGGAACCAAATTGCAGAGCGAGCGAGGGCTCGAATCATCAGCGCCGAAGCGCATAAATGTTTACCTACAGGTATTCAGAGGTAAACGGATTTAACGAGTGGAATCGATTGATTTCTGTTTGCTAAATTATGTACAATCATAAATATGAAAGCTGAAGTGTATTTTAATGCAAATATACAAACAGAAGCGGGAAGGCGGGTTTTCGCAATAAGACAGGTGGATGGACGGGTGACGGGAATGCACAGTAAAGGAGATACAAAGGTAAATATTATGGCATTTGATTTTGTTTACAACACTCTCAATTTGGCTTGTTTAGCCCGCCGATAAATCAGATAAGCCATTGGGCTTAAGCTAGAATGTGTCAATGATTTGAAAATCACTTAAAATTTTATAAATCAACAGAGGACTTAATTAGCATGAGCCTTTAATGGCGCAGGCTTATAGTGGAAACTAATTAATGATTCCCTAGCCGTGGCTGGTGCATATGGGTTATAACCGCATTGGCCTCATCGTATAGAACTTAAATTGCTTTCCCGCTTAATTATCGATCGGTTTTTGTTTTTACCTTTTTTTTTACATAAGTTTAAAGAAGCCCTGTGTGTACCCGATATGAAAGTAAGTTCAAAGGTTTCACATGATTTTTCCTATTTATTCATTAAGCATTTAATTTTAATGTGAACATTATTTGCGATGGGAATGTATCAAACTCTTGGGCAAAGTTGAGCTACGATTGGTGTGGCTTAAATGTCACTACATACAACACCGAAAAATCACTTTTCTCAATAGCCGTGTGCAACCAGGACGCAAGTGTTCAGGAAGGATACCAATATTTCGAATCATAGCCGCATGAGGGCTTATGTTATGTTTTCTGTATGCTAATGTCAGTAAAGGCATTTGCGAGGTTTAAAGATAAGAGAAGGCAGTGCGGTTCGAAAAATTTGGTTCCATACAAATTATATAATGAAAACTAGTTGATATTTTTTGGTGAGCCTCCTCAAAGGCATTGACTCGAAAGCAGGAATGGTGTACCAGGTCTTTCTTCTTCTTTCTATGGTGTTTAAGTCCGGGGTGGACCTGGGCCTCAACCAGCATGCCTCTCCAGCTAGTGCGATGTCTTTCCACCTCCCAAAGTTTTTTTAAAATGTGTTTTTTTATTTACGTTGGCTGAAGCCTTTCTCCACAAATCAAACTAGGCCGTCCTCTGTTGGGTTGTCCCAATGGTTCGGATTCGAAGATATTTCGGGTCGGAGCAGTGAATTGTCCATACGCTGTATATAGCCATATTAAGCGTTGTACACGATGACCCTTGACCAGTCGACTTCCGCCGTACAGCCTATAGAGATGTCGTTGAATCTTCTCCTCTAGATGCCATCAACGCAAACAGGACCAAAAATCGCACGCAAAACTTTTGTCTCGAAAAGACTAAGGCTTTCTCATCTGCTGTTAGTAACGTTCAGATTTTAGCGCCATAAAGTAGGAGTGGGATGATCAAGCAAGCTTAGTCCATCGAGAGGGGGCTTTATTACTCAACTGGCTCTTGAGCCCAAGGAAGCAGTGATTCTGTGTTTGATTTCGGTACTGGTGTTGATGTCCTTGATTTCCGCGAAGCCGAGGTAGTTGCTCTGTCCAAGACGTCGATGTTGTATATCTTTCTTCAAACGACTCATTAACGGCTCGCTGTGTTCCCCTCAATCACATCTGTCGTCCGTGTAAGCTAGCAGTGGAAGATCGTGCCTCTAGCGTTGACTTGTGAGTTACGCACGATCATTTCAAGCATGATGTTGAAAAAGTCACGACAACGAGTCGCTTGGTCTAAAACCTTTTTTGACTTTGAAGGGCTCGATGAGTTCGATAAGGACTTGTCAATGAAGTTGGAAGAAATGCCACAACTAGGGATGCAGTGTATAGCTTTTTTCATACAAGCTCTCATATGCAATGTTAAAATCGGCGAATAGGTGGCGCGTGTCGATCTATATTTTTTGGGCCTTTTCCTGGTTCTGGAGTAAAGATCTGGTAACGGCTGAGAGGATGTAGTATGCGGTGTTAAGGAGACTGATCCCTTGACACTTGGCGCAGTCAAAGGGCTCTCATTTCACGTGGACCGGAAAAACGACGCTGAGATTGCACTCATCGGATATGCTTTCCCCCGACCATTACTAATGAGCTGGTGCATGGTCTTAACCAGATCATCTCCAGCTGCTTTACACAGTTCTGCGGACAGTTCGTCCACTCCAGAGCTTTGTTTGACTTCAGTCTCGATATTGCTGTCGTGACCTTGTGTAATTCAGGGCTATGGAAGTTTTGTCTTTTGTATCCTCAATCAAATTAAGTGGAACATTCTGCATTACAGCGGGACTTGAGCCTTCATCGCCGTTGAAAAGTCTGTAGAAATCATCCTACCAGATTCTCAGCATCGATTGCGACTTTACCACCAGTTGCCAATTTTTGTCCCGGCAGGCTTCGTTCCAAGCCCTATATTCACCTTTCCCACTTCATTCCTGCCATAGTACCTCTCTATCTCTTCGACTGTACGCCTCTCATGCTCTTTCTTTTTCCTTTTGAGAAAGTGGTTCTTTTTCCATCTTGACTGTTCTTAGAGAAGAGGTGTACCAGGTCTGGATATGTTAATTTATTAACTCTTCAATCATTATTCTCTAGCTTACTGAGTCGCCAGCTGTCTCCTAATAGCTTAAGTCATTCTTCACTTGTGTGCGCCAACAAGGTCATACTCTATGGCAGTGTACCAATGGCTTGCATACTGGTTGAAACAGTACGCCCTGCACAGCCTAGCCAACTGAATCCACAGCCACCGGAGTAGGCGCATGCTCCCGTTCAGTATGATATCAAAGCAAATTGAAGCGAAAACTGCACACAGAACTTTTCTTCCGAAAAGGCTTCATTATCCGCTCTAAATATTGTCCAGGTATCTGCCGCATTCAGCAGCATTGAGATGATCAAGGTGTTGTACAAAGCCAGCCTTTTCACTTGCTTTGAGTTCAAGGTTCATACGGGCTATGGGTTCATTATGGTTTTAACTGATTATGTTCTCTGTGTACTATTAAAAAATCCCTGCATTTCAATTCAGTCTTGGGGCATTCCTTGACATAAAGGCATACTCGAACAACCTAGAACCAAATTCGATGCTCTCATGTTATATAATCTTTGTAACGAAAAGTCTCACTAACTTCTTGATTCTTATTAAGAGCAAATTTAGTTAGAAACTAACAATCCAGAAGTCATTCAGAAAGGCCTATTGTTTGCAAGTGAACTTTTTAACCATGTTCTGTCTAGTAAGTCTACTCCATCCGTGGTAAAACCAACTCTCCTCTTTAGAGTCTCTTTTTGGTGGACTACACTCGACAAAGTCGTAAGCCGCAGTATAAAAGTAAATGTACAAAAATCGGTCTGCCTATGCGTTGCGAATTACTCCAGCCGTAGCACTTTATGAAATTCTTCATCTATCCCCTCTAGTACGAGTAAGCAGACAGATAGCGGCCTGCACTATGAGGGTACAACTTTGTCCCTGTAGTCAAGCTGTTCATCTTACCCGTACTCGGCTTCGAGAAGGACTTATTTATCAGCATCCCTTTTAGGGCTGTGTGGCTGTATCCAATTCACGTTCAATGGATTATTCTCTGCAAGTTTTTGCTATGATAAGGGAGTTGGATATGACATTCTCAATTTTAACTTTTCGTCCAATCTAAGAATGCACTGCAACGTCCTTCAAGATGAAATGATAGTGATTAAGGAAACACACTCCTGGTTAAAGAACAATGAAATGCCTAAAAGGCATCATTTTATTTGTTCTAACAGAGACATCTATCAAATTTCTGTGTTGTGTCACCTCTAACAACAAAAAATGATCTTAAGTACTGACTGCAATGTTCACCTCATGTGAGTACACGACGGAAGCTGCACCATAAACTTTCATGTCTTGTGACTCAACTAAGATGTCCTTCCTGCCGCGATTACTGAGTTGAATCCGAATTTGTCCGAATACACAAGCGTCATTTGTTTGATCCACAAGAAAGGAGACCTCTTTATCTGCGCCAACTATCGAGGGATCAGTCTACTCAATATCAAATACAAGATCTCTCTGTATAAAAATAGTCTACAATCTGATAGATCCTTGTTAGTGTGGTTTCAGGCCAAGGACGTTCACAATAGATCTAATAGATCTTCACTTTACGCAGATCCGGAAAGAGGCCCAAGAAGTGCACGACCAGCACCACCTATTTGTCGACTTAAAAGCTGTATAGAGAAAAGCTATACAGTGTCATGTCTAGTTTTGGCATTTCTACCAAGCTCGTCAGATTGTGTATGGTGAGAATGAATAACTCTGGCCACTCCGTCCAGGTCGGAAAGAAACTCATCGAAGGTTTCGCCACTGTCATGTGACTTCTTTAATATCGTTCTTTAGAAGATCGTGCGTAACTCACAAGCCAACAAAAGAGGCACGATCTTCCAAAAGTCAGTTTAACTTCTATCTTGCGCCGACAAACTCAGCCAGCCGTTAATTAGCGAGCCGTTAATGAAGCTGAAGCGGCTAGAATGGGTCAGGCAGTGAATTAAGGCAAAACTAAGTATATGCTGCCATCAAGGTCTCCGCGGTAAATGGGGGCATCAACATCAGTCTTGAAAAAAAACCTGAATTGTTGTAAATCGCTGCTTCGTTGCGCCAAAGAGGCAATTGACTAATAGAGCCCTCTTTCGAGGGACTAAACTGGCTTTTTACAACAGGCTTCGGCGCTACTAAAAGCGAATGAGGAAAAATTTAGTCTTTTTAAAAAAAGATCTATGTGCGATTTTTGGTCAGGTTTGCGTTGATGACTTATGGCCTGTATTGCGACATGCAACTGGTTAAGCGTCTTCGGATAATAATAATTGAGTGGCACTACAGCCCATAACGTACCAGGGCCTAGCTTCTACAACAACTACTCGTGTTATGCATGCTATTGTTCTTCACGAGTAGAAGGGACCTACAGTTTCTTGCCGATTCCGAACGGCGAGATTTGAGAAGCTTTCCATAGACAATTAATGCTCTTTGAGTGTTGTCAGCAACTCGAAAGAGGTGGTGCCGTAAAAAAAATGCTAGGTGTCCCGTCCGGGAAGCGAACCCAGACTTTGTGCGCCGCAGTCGATGCACTTACCACTGCGCCACGGCGACCACTAGCGTCTTCGGATACAACACTTAAATTGACTAAGTGATGTAAAGCGTATGCACAGCACCGCACCGTTCCGAAAAGTCGTCCAATCCGAGCCATTGGGACAACGCAACAGAAGACGGCCGAGATTGCGAACACAAGTGGAGAAGGACCTCAAA
This sequence comes from Eristalinus sepulchralis, assembly GCA_944738645.1. NCBI lineage: Eukaryota > Metazoa > Arthropoda > Insecta > Diptera > Syrphidae > Eristalinus > Eristalinus sepulchralis. Next base: position 27,409,902 of record OX122885.1, on the reverse strand, counting down.
CAACTTGGAGTGTAAAACTGAACGTTTTGCTAATGCTTTGAATTAATCGATTTTGTGGGAATTGAAATTTTCGTTCACAATGGCTTATTTAGCATTTGGATTTGCATCTGATGCAATTGAAGTTCATAACTTGAACAATATGTGGTTTCAACAAGATGGAGTGATAAACAATAGAACACAACCAAACATGGCTTTATTAAGTGAGAAGTGTTCTGATCGCCTACTTTCACTTTTTAAATGCGCCAATTGCCCACCAACATCAGCGGCTACTCAGAAGACCGGGCATACGCAAAGAATCCAAAAGTTATGACCAACCTACCTCATGAAGTGAGCGAAAAAGTGGTTAAACATTTTCTCAATTTCTGTTGCCAATGTATGCCATTTGTATGGTGTTGCTTCCCGCACTTATGGCAGAATTCGAAAATTACAATGTTCCTTAAAAAATGTATAGCCTTGTGTGTTTAAGAAGGATTTACTTTCGAAAGCAAAAAATTAACTACCCTATACTTCGACGACGAAGGTTTATTTTTCAAGCACATTCGCTCTTAAGGAGTCTAAAATTTCGGGATCCAAAAAAATTTTGCCACCTACTTCCAAACCAGTCGGACAAGACAATATATTTTTGGGATTTCTTTAACACCTTAACCTCTCGTATATTTTTTCAAGCACAAAGGTAGGCACACTCCAAAATCATTCATTCCGCAATAAAAGTAAATAACCTGCTTATTCATGCGCCGGCCCTTGAACCCCTTCTAACCAACAAGGGAAAACTCATTAAGAAGCCTTTTCTGTGAAACCTAATTTTACTAACAAGCGGATATTGAGCAGAGCAACAAGATAGATATATTGCCAATTATTACTCTTTGGTGAAATCTATCTCCCCATTCATGTGCTGTTCGGTCTCAAGAATTGAATGAATTACGCTTCATCATGGCTTAACCAACGCTCACTCTCTTTCTCACTCTCTGTGTGAGTGTGTATCACCGGATGTATGATTCAAATCCAAAAATCTCACCCCGAAATGAATTGATACACATACACAACGGCTACAAGCCCACCGCAAACATCCGAAATGGGTGCCGCCATGAATAAAATATATCTTAATTTACATTCGATTTGTATACTTGACAGCCGGCCGACCTACATTTGGGATGAACGTCTGATCATCCTGCCAGCCACCCCAGTCCGCCCGCACAGTTTCAATTTATTGTTCGGGAGGTGGTAGCCTTGCCCGGCGTTACGCAAATACAGGAACCCACATAAGCCTTTCACCTTTTAACGCCCATGTGCGTGGTGCTCATTGGGAGAGGACTGCGTGTGGGGATGCGAGTATGCGTGCATATTTGTAGATGTGGATTTCGGCTTGTGGTATCGAAAGAGATCAGGAGGATAACGTGTGCGCACACAGATAAAGTGGAAAGGGATTACGGTTGAAGTTTTCAGTTTTCAATTTGCAACCAAATGGTCAACAATTTATTCGGAGCAATTTAAATTTGTGTGACCCCAGGGCACCACAGCAACACATGTTTGCATTCGATGGTGTTGCTTCACGGGCCTAGGAGCCGTGTGTATAAATATTATTCGATCTAAACGAAATGTGTGCAATGTACTGAAGAAATTCTCAATAAAATGCAATCGGGGCTGGGTAGTGGTGGGTTTGCTTTTAGTTCGCTCGTACCTCGTACGCTTCGGGGACAAGTGAACTACTTTGATCCACAGATGCATTCTTCTCATCGGAAGACGTGCAAATTCTATTGTACGTACTACACGTCTCGATGTGTTGGTGGGTATCTGCGGAGACTTGAAGTATGTACTTAGCTCTAATGTCTGTGGAGAGTTTCAATTCAATTTATTTATTTGATTTTATTTATTTTGCTCCATCGGTGGGAGCAGCGGCGGGAGCAACAGCAACAGCAACAGCAGCAGCATCGTCTTCAAAGTGAAACTCTTGTAATTACAATTGATTTTCTTTTCTTTGAATGAGAAGAAAAGGAGTATCCGATGCTTTAGTGCGTCATTATCTATGTTCGATGAAGTGGAATACAGTAGTAAGTTCCCTCATGCTGCAGTAGGTAAGATAACGATTTGTAACAGACCTCAGCGGGTAAGTACACAACGAGGAAGAACAAAGCAGGACAACGAATGAAATCGCAGTGCGCTTAGGACAAGGGTTTTGTTATTTCAAGTTAGGTTCATAAATTGGGGCTGTTAAAAGATTGTCTGGTGTGCAGATACGGAGGTCAATTGTGCGCATATCTGCACATTATTCTGCCGAATCGGCTTTTATGTTAAATAGTTGAGGCACATCCTCGGAAGGGAGTTAATATCCTACCGTTGTGTGTCTGTCTGGAAAGTTTTCAGTGCTGAAGTTAATAGAGGAGAACAAGTGGAATTAGGCAATACGAACGAAATGATTTCAGCGGAAATTTTGTTTAGTTAACTACTTGCATTCGACTTTATTTAAATGTTATCGTAATGAGCCAGTAACCGTTGGGAAATATGTTACTCTGAAAGACGTACTTGGAAACCGTATGTGAGGGTTATGAAAACACGGATTTTATGAGCAAAAAGTTGTGAAAGGGAAAGGAGTTCAGTCGAAACTAGGGTGGTTCAACGAACACAACGAGAATTATCTTGTATGAACGGCACTGTGCGAAATAATAGCACAATGTTCGACTTTGGCACTATTTTGCTAATGACTTTTTTCTATAGTCATGCAAACACATCATATTTACTGCACAACATCATTATTCCATCAATAATAAAACCCATAAACAAGATAGGAAAAAAGTGCATTCTGAACTTAAAAAAGGTCATTTATCCCGAATGAGACCGAATTTCGGATTGTACAAAATAATAAAACCAAGTGCAAAAACACATAAATTTGAGGTAAAAGTCAATGGAATCTTGAAAGTTTTATGTTTTGATTTTTGTTATTGGGTTAGAACCAGAGCACACTAGCTTACACCGACGACATTGACGTGATTGGACTAACACAGCGAGTCGTCAATGACGCCTTTGCCTCCGCCTCCGCATTGAAGCGGAGGTGGCTGAAATCTGTCTGATGATTAATTAAGGCAAAACAAAGTACATGCTGTCATCAATGAATGACGCACAACATCGACGACTCGGACAGAGCGTCACACTAGCCCCAGAGTCACTCTTGACAATCGCTGTTTCATTCGATGTTTTCTTTGCTTTATATAACACCTTAATCATCCCAGTCTTACTCAATGGCGCGGAAACCTGGATGCTACTAAGAGCGGATGATGAAGCCCTTACTCTTTTACAGAGAAAAGTTTTGCGTGCGATTTTTGGTCCTGTTTGCGTTGGTGGCATCTGGAAAAGAAGATTTAACGACGAACTCTATGGACTCCACGGTGGCATGCGCCTAGTCAAGCGTCTACGGATACAATGCTTAAGATGCCTAGGCCATGGAATGCGTATGGACACCACTGCTCCGGCCCGAAAAGTCTTCGAATCTGACCCATCGGTACAACGCAACGGAGGACGGCCTAGGCTAAGGTGGCGCATACAAGTGGAGAAGGACCTCAACCAAATTGGAGTGCGCAACTGGCGGTAGCAGGCGAAATATAGTGTTAGCTGAAGAGGCATGTTGGTTGAGACCCAGGTCCACCCCGGACTGTAGCGCCATAAGAAGAAGAAGAAGATTGGGTTAGAACTTGGTCGTATAACCTATATTTTTAAGTACAGCGTCACAACGTCGTGCCATGGAACCGATTAAGGCCGGACATCGCTGAACAGGGATATTCTTCAACGCAACCTGCAAAACATCCCATAGCTGTTTTGTATTTCTGGGTTTTGCTTCATATACAGCTTTCTTTACATCTGTCCAAAGCTTTTCAATAGGAGTCAGGTCCGGAGACTGAGGCGTCCACTCAATAACTTGAACTCCTTTGCTTTGGAAAAATTCTTTGGTCAGTTTGCTCGTATGTTTTGGGTCATTGTCTTGCTATGGAATCCATCTAAGCGGCATATTCCACTCTGCGTTTGGTAGCATGATTTCTCTTATTGTGCTGACGTAAACTCCGACAGTCCTCATCGGTTTTATTCAAAAAATGTGAAATTAACTTCATTTTTGCTCCGCTGTGCTTTACAGTCTTGATAGTGCAATCCGGCTGGAACTCTTGGTTTTTTCGCCAGCGAAAAAATGTCTTGGTCCCAGGAGTAACAAATACAACTTTTGGCTTCGTACCCCGTTCAGGTGTTTTTTCACAAATTTGGTTCCTTTTAGTAATCTGATTTTTGACAGTAGTGGTACTTTTCTGGAACTTTTGGCAGGTAGATTCTTCTTAACCAGCGTTCTTCTTATTGTTGATGCCGCCTCCGGTAACTTTAATTTCTCCTTTATTTCTGAGCCTGAGCTATAGCTGCTTTCTATTCTTGACGGTCTTGCGCAATTTGCTTCCAGTTGTCAAGACCAAGGCCTAAAACGTCCGCAATCATTTGCTGTGTATACCGGAGGTTCGGCCTTTCTCTCCCTCTCGAACCCGGAGGCTTTTTTCTTTCAAAGAAAGCAAGTAGCTCTGTCGTTTTGCTTATCGTCCAGCACTCGGCTCCGTATAAGAGTACGGGTAGGATTAACGTAGGAGTTAATCCTACCCGTACTCTTATGCTAGCTGAAATAGCACCGGTTGCCAAGGGTGAATCTCCACTAAGGTGCCGTTAGTGGAGTGAATTGTCTTAATATTTTTTATCATAAAAGAAGGCTTTAAGTGTGAAGCGCCATGGGGTCGGTGGCATACCCCTATCCGGCGATCCATATATTCATTGACTCTAAGATATAATTGAAGTTCAATCTTGTTAATGGGCCGAATTATCTCATCCTTTTGCTCTTTAATTGTTCTTGCTTAGTTGACGAACACTGTTTCTTTTCAGCATCGCAAAAGAAAGAAGTCTGACGGTGTCAAATCACATGATCGTGGCGGGTAATTAATATCGCCACGACGTGAGTTAACACTACCATTCAATTTCTCGCGTAAAAATGTCATTGCTTCGTTGGCAGTGTGGCAAGTGGCTCCATCCTAGTGGAATCAGGTCCATGTCCTAAATTTCTGGCAACAAGAAGTCCGGTATCATACTGCCACATTTTCAAAGAAGTACGGCCCGATGACGCCTCCAGCTCATAAACCCCACCAAACAGTCACTCTTTGTGGATGCATTCACTTTTCATCAATCACTCAAGGATTCTCTTTTCCACAAACGCGCCAATTCTGCTTGTTATCAGATCCATTGAGGTGGAAGTTTAACTCGTTGCCCAAGACATTTTCCTTTGTAAAGTCAGCATTCACTTCTGCCTGTTCAACCAAGCAATTGGAGTATTGACGACGCCTGATTGTCAGCAGTCTTCAGCTCTTGAGTCAGTTGAACCTTGTAAGTGTGTAAATTTAAATCGTTATTCAAAATTCTCATCAGTGAAGATGAGATGTTGAATTGTTGGGCACGGCGATGAGTCGAGGTTGACAGCTCTTCTGTCATGCTATCGCGCTCAACAGCAATGTTTTCCGCGAGCATGCATAGGTGATTTAACATTTCCTACAGACCCAGTTTGCAGAAATTTGCTCACAATTCTGCCGACTGTGGTCACAATTGGGAGGTTATGAGGATCAAACAAATCACAAAGTACACGAAATGCATTTTGAGTTATTTCATGAGGCGAGCATGTTCGAATTGCTTTTTTTTTTTTTTTTTTTAAATTATGTACAGTTTTATATGTAATCTTAATTACTCACTTAACCTAAATACTAAATGTGAGTTGGCCGTGGGGGACCAACCCTAACCTACCAGGCTGACGACAGCTGGGGTTCCTGGTGTGGCTCTAACCACCAGTAGAACCCCCGGTCCTTATCCGTGTGCATCCTATCACGGATGGAGATGGATGTGCTGAACCGGAGAGCATCCCGACTAACGACGTTGGCATCGTACAACAGTCGCCTGTCCACTGTCCTTCTCACCACGTGGTAGATAAGTGGACATGCCTCCGCATCCTGGATCAGTCCAATGCGGTCAAGATACAAGAACGCTTCCGGTGGAAGAAAACCCTTTCGGCGAGCGTTCTCGTGGTACTCGTCATTTGGGTAGTAGGCCCCAAATATGAGATCATTCTCAGAAGTCATGACTCGTGCAACATGCCTCCGAATCAACTTAATAATAAAATTATCAACCCTATTCACGTTTGCTTCGTTATACAAGACCTCATTAGGATAGAACTTCTTGTAGTCAGATTCCGGGGTTCTGTACTTCTTGAGACATGCGCGAAGACATTGTCTCTCGAATACCCTCATCTTTTCCATTTGGGAAGGACTCACATTGAACCACACTGGGCAGCCATACACCATGATTGGCCGGATGAGGGCCGTGCAGCAGATTCGCTTCACTTTGGCGTTAAGTTGGCTACTGTAAAACAACCTTGCCATAGCGAAGCCTTTCTTAGCTTTCGTCAGAGCAGTATCTATATGGATACCTCCATACAGATACTGATCCAACATAATGCCAAGATATCGCACTACACTCTTCAGGGCTAGTGGCTGACCCCGTGGGTCCAATATGCCGAACTTTCGCCAATTCTTTTTCGTATCTCTTGAGGCCCTGTATAACGGAGTCCGGAAGAGGATTGTTTCACACTTCTGGAGGTTGATTTTCAACTTCCAGTCGTCGCAAAATTGCTGGACTTTTTCGAAGTCACGTTGCAGGAGCGTGTTAATGACTTCTATCTTTGGTGCCGTCCGGTATGCGACCCAATCGTCGGCGAACGCAATCAAGTTGTGCATGGAGCCAATCAGTTCGCTGGTGAAAATAGTGAAGAGGATTGGTGAGGTCACTGCACCCTGTTGGAGCCAATTTTTTATTTGGAAAACGTTGGTGGAAACTTTGTTGCCACTTTTGACAACAAAACTCCTACCCGTTACCATGTTATAGATCGTGTAAAGCAGCGGTTTGCTTATACCCATCCTCGTCAACTTAAGGAAGAGGCCTTCTAACCATACGGTGTCGAATGCCTTTTCCAAGTCAACGAGACAGGCCCCGGTGCACTGTGTTTTGTGGTTGTTCCACTGAATGTCCGAAACTAGTTTTGACGCGTTATGTACAGTATCATGCCTCGCCCTAAATCCAAACTGGTTGTTCGGTATAATTTTGTTGTCCTCAGTCCACTGGATCAGGACCCTGTTGACAATCTTTTCGAAAACCTTGCTTATGCAAGGGAGGAGGCTTATCGACCGAAGATTTTTCGGAAGCGACGAATCTTTGTCCTTTTTGGGGAGAGGTTGCACTACCGCCGTCTTCCAATGCGCTGGGTAATGTGTATTACTCAGTGCATTGTTAAACAGGATTGTGTATATCTCTACCGCCTCGTCAGGGAGATGACGTAACACTATTGGTATCCCGTCGATGCCAGTCGACTTTTTGTTCTTCAAACCGTTGAAGATGTCTTTGAGTTCCTCCTTCGAAATGAGGATGGCATTGGAGCCATCTTGGGCGACAGCATTGGTTGCCTGATTTTCGTCATTGAAACTGGTAAAACCAGGATTCTCAGAACGCCACTGCTGTATTTCATTTCTGAGGTGGAAGTGGTTCAGCATGGCTCTGTTCTCCAGGTCGTGGTTCGGCCGACGAGAGTCGTTGACCGTGTACACTTCCTGAAAAACAGCTCCTATTGCCTCAACCTTCTCTTGGGCATCCTCAACAATGAAGAACTCATTGTCAAGCACAGCCTCATCCGGATCTATGCCAACCGAAGTCAGTAGGTTTTCATTGTCGGTTGTCCTGTCAAGTCGAACAGTCTCTAAGTCGTTACGACCCCTCCTTCGGAAGATTCGGTTGATTTGGGGAAACATACCCGGACCGTTAGAACGTACGGCCCGAATCCTATCTCCCCAATACGAATTGACAGCAATTCTATAGTTCATCCGAATCAACTTCTGGATGTTCTTCAACTGCGACTTGAGCGACCGTATTTCCTGGTCGTCTGGGTCTGTAAAGCGTCTGTATAGAGTCTTGAGTCTCGACAGCAGTCTGCTTTTTTGCACGTGCAGTGCATCGATGGTATCATTACGATAAATGTCGCCATCTGTCGTAGGTGATACCTTAGGAAGCGTCCTGTCCATGGTTCGTTGAATTGTGTTGTCGACTTGTATGAGGTACCTGTCAACCTCTTCGTTCGTCAGGTTTCTGTCCGAAGGTGGTGTTATCTCGCTCGAACGTAGTTTCCTGGATAGGACCCTAGAGAAACGCGGCCAACGAGCCCTTCGATAATCAAAAGAGTGCGTCTCGGCGAATTCTTCAAGCTCCACCAGCTCGTTCGGGAATTGAATAACCGCGGCAAGACCACAGTGGTCACTGTCGTACTCCACCGTTTTCATACAATTCCTAGTGCGAGAGTCTACGTCTCGTAACGTCAGTCGTCTATCTATTAGCAGGAGATCCAAATAAGACCCACTTCTGGGAAACGACGGTCTATCGGTTGCAAGCAAATTCAGCTTGAACTCAATAGAGTGCCGCGTCATCCACTCAAAGAGTGAATTTCCCCTCGGATTTGGAACAGAATTGCCCCATTCCATGTGCCTCGCGTTCAAATCTCCGGCGATGACAAAATAATTGTCCTCCGAGCAAAGCCGAAGCTTTCGGAAGAGAGTCTCGAGCTCTGAGATGAAATTTGCAGACTGAGGTGCATCTGATGCATAGACCGCGACTACGTACAGTTTCCTTCCACCTTGGAGAGAAATGCACGCAATCGAAGCCTCCAGTACACCGAAGGTTCGCACCTCACCGCAATACACGACTTTATGGTGTAAGCCTTTTTTAATGAAGAGAGCGACCCCGCCCGCTTGTGTGGAACGGGGGCGGTCTCTTCTAATGACTGTGTAGTCTTTGTACCTGAGTACGTGCTTCCGGTTTAGCTTGGTTTCGCTAACCATCAACACATCAGGCTTATGAGACTCCAAAAGGTGAAGCAAAGTCAACCTTCTCTCGATCCTGACGAGTGAATTTACATTCACCGCCAGGATCGAGAGGTCTCCAGCAGCTGGCGTATCCATTTTTATGGATACGCACTCGACCCACCGGGTCTTGACGAAAGGACTCGCTCCATTCGCACCAAACGATCTTCAAATCGCTCAATCTTGACCATCATTGTCGACACAAGATTGAACAATTCGGGAATTCCCATATTTGGGGCCCCTACTGGTGCCGACGTTACTGCCGGCAATGTCTGTTGTGCCGATCGCCTACCTGACACCATATTGGCGTAGGAAACCACCGGCGTAACAGTTGTGGCTGGAATTCTCGGCACTGGCCTTGAATCCGCCACTTTTGTTGTTTTTTTTAGGTCTTTCTTAAGCAACTCTCTATGGAGTTGTTTGACCTTTGGACAGCCCCTGTAGCTTGAGGGATGTCCACCTGCACCACAATGCACGCACTTTAAGCGCGCCCTGTCCTCAACTCTCCCCTCTCCAAGGGGACACTGCGCAGACAGATGCCTCTCTGCGCATTTGCCACAACGAGGCTGCTTGTTGCAGTTCGCCGCGGCATGGCCAAAGGTCTGACACCTTGCGCAGAGTAGCATCTGTTTCGTCCTCCTGAGCCTCTCCCAGGAGACCTCCTGTTTGTTGAGGAGCTTAATGCTCCTCAGACATTCAAGTTTGCTCCCCGGAGAGACCTGGACCAGGAAAAGGGGAAGCATGTGCACAGGCGGCGTTCTGGAGCGGACAGTGGAGAAGCGACGAACCGCCACAAACTCCACGCCCTCTACTTTCAGTTTTTGAAGAGCCTTCAAGACGCTCTCCGGCTCAGTTGAAGCAGTTAAGCCCTTAAGAAGGATCGTTTGGACCTTCTCGCTTTTTAGGGTGAAAGTGGTAAACTCCACCCCAGCTGTCGTCAACGAATTTTTAACTTTTTTAAAGCTGTCCTCTGTTAAGCAGTGGACAGCTTGCTTCTCACTTCCTTTGTTTTTAATAAAAAAATTATCCCCCACAGACAACTCACATACCTGAATGGTGCCGATGAATGCTGTTAAACCATTTTTTCTCACCGGTACGCGGCCTTGATTAAGAGGGTACCGGTGAGAAAAAACTGCGGAAAAGGTCGTGGTCTTTTGTTGCTGTTAAATCTTGGCGACACGCGATTGACCTCCCCCACGATCAACAACCTCTTGAATCACGACAAAAAGATGGCAGTTCGCTTTAGCTTTTATAATTATATTTAACTTCAATTTATACAAGTCTTTCAATCTAGCTTACAACTAATATACCTTTAAAATAGAATAGAATAGAAAAAAAGTTAAACTTCCCTACATCTCGGTTTTGTCACAGATAAAAAAAAATCGAAACGGCAAAGGAAATTTAGAAGGATCAGCACTGGACCACTTTAGAAAATATTAGTTAAGCAACCAAAACTACACATTACTCCACCGTGCAGGCAAAACCAATACTAAAGAAACTCTGTCTAACTGTCATCTCTTGCATCGAGTGCATTTTGAAGAGTTAGCCTATTCTCACAACATCATGCAATCAGCAATGCCGCTCGTTCCTAATCCAAATTGTTCAAGGTGTTAGAAATTGCGACAATTGGTGCTCAAAAAGAAAAAATGATAGACGATGACACGGGATTCGAACCGAAGCCCATAGATCCAAACAGGCATTTAGCCTGCGGATCTAACTTGAACGTTGGGATGAGTGTGACTAAATTACTAACCTTTATAACTTTTAGTTCAAATAAAGCATTGCACACTGCCACGCAAGTGGCTCTGCTGTAGTTTGGCCCTTTTCTGGCGAAGTGCTTGAACGTTGAGCTAAATGAGATGGACCAAAGTATGATATTTTTTAGTGTCAATTTTCGCATCCAAAAAAACCCAGACAGAGAACTCCAACGGATTTGCACTATATTGCATAAATGAAATATGGAACATTGTTTTCTAACCAATCAAGGTTGACGAGCGAGTGCCAGTTACAAAGTCCAATTGACGCCTACCTGCGAAACAGCAGTCCCTCACCACTCCATACGCCGTACATAAAAAGGTCAAGCGGCATTTTTACTAAACACTCGTCGTTCGTCATCGATCGAACATCGCAGGGCAAACAACCACACCACCTATGAACTGGCAGTGTCAGCGTCTGGACGATTTCCGATTTGAACTGCAAATTCATATCACCGGTGCATGTTTTTACAGTTTACCTGTTTTTATAGAAAACAACTGTCAGCTCAGTACGTGACGTAAAACGAAACAGTGGTCTTTTTTTACAAGCTCCCAATATTCAAGACATATTTGCGCCTTGTGAGGCGGTGCCGAGTCTTGTTGAAATATCCACGGTCTCTGACAGAAATTTTGTTTATCGAAGGCTTCAATACTGCGGTGCAAAAATACAAGCGGAGAGGTGCCCGTCGGCGGTTATGGCGGCACAAAGCATCACCATAGGTGCTGCCTGTTTTTTGGTGGTCGTCCGGAAGTGTTTATATTCGAAGGGTCTCTCTGGCAGGTAAACTCGTTCAGTCTGTTTGTTGACATATTCCTCGGTAATAAATTGCAACTCATCGGAAAAAAAAGTCGACCACACACCACTTTCGTAGAAGCATAGCAACTCCTCCTCGCTCTTTTTTTTTGTCGCGGTGGAAGATGGTGTGCCTTTTCGACCTTCAACGGCTTAGGCCCAACCTTTTTTTTAAGTTGGAGCGCGCTAAAGGGGTTGCGACTACCCTTAAGTGACCGGATTTAAGTCACAGAAGAGAGGGAGAGGAGGTACCGGTGAATATTGGTTTTAAATGTCTGTGGATTTTAATGAGAGGGAAATATTGAGCTGGGAAGAGCATTCCAAATTCGTGTGGTGCGGCTGAAGAGCGATTCTATAAACTCTACTGTACGTCGGAAGTTGGGTTAAGGGTGAACTGATGAGCATTCCTGGCGAGGCGTGTATTGCGGGTGAATTCTTGAAGGGGAGGAGTGCAGCTGGCTAATTCGTTTGAGCATTTCTTTTTGAAAAAGCGATGAAAAATTGACAGAGACAAATGTCGCGTCATTACGTCGGTGTTCTAACAAGTCAATCCACTTGGCAATATTGTTATCTTCTGTAAGTTTTATCACTCGCTTTTGGATTCTATCCAGTAGGTGCAGAGAGGTCTTGGGAGACCAGACCAATTAGGAGCTTTATACTCGAGCTTAGGGCGGATGTAGGCTTTGTAAATTGTAGCCAGATCAGAGGGGGGTAAAGCATTTTTTGCATCGTTTTAGGAAACCTTAACATTTCGCAGCATTTTTGGCGACCTCAAGTACGTTATCGTTCCAATTGATATACATACCGAGGATGGAAAGTTTTTCGGTTTTAACAACGCAGGTGCCGTCCATGGAACTTGGGAACGTTTGAGTGACAGTTGACAGCACTGGGTTTTGGAAGCATTAAATTCCACTCTATTTCTTGTACCCCAAGCGAATATGCTGTCAAGGTCGGAATTAAACATACACTGCCGTTCCAGGCCTACGGCCGAAGTGCAGGGCCGTGAGCCAAGGGACGAATATGAGAAGCTGAGGGTACTGTCATCAGCGAAGGAGTAAATAGGATTAGAAGTATCAGACAAGAGATCATTTATGAAAATGAAAAAGTGTATCGGAGACAGAACGGAGTCCTGGGGTTCATTTCTGTACTATGTGGTGCATCCGCTCCTGGGATATGTTGGGCTTACAATCCATTTTTCCTCCATTTTGACGCAGATTTCGATCAATTTGAGCCTTCACTTTTCACAACCATCTGTGGATGCTGCGGTTTTTATATGACTATCCTTATAGCGTTTTGCAACGCTTCCAGTTTCACAGTAACTATTTAGCTATGATTCGATACACAACATGATGTATTCAACTTGAGATGCCTGGGTGCTCTTACGATTGTGACTTTTTAACCAAATATAAAGCAATCGCACTATCACGTTTAAATTCTATAGCGATTAAGTGCAACTGAGACGGGAATCGCTTAAAGGACCTATAAACACTAAAATTGCTTGTCATTTGGCAGAATTTGAGTTGAATGTCATGAACAGTTTGGAAATTATAGCAATTCGGTTGCAGTTGCGAGTCAGTCAGTGTGTATATGTAACACATCACTTAATAATTCTCGGGACATATAGGGGCGCCACTAACAATATTAAATGATATAGGGGCGCCACTAACAATTAAAATGATAAATGATATCTCCCGGGATCTGTGACTTAGTAAGTGAAGTTTGTTCAGTTTCGATGCAGGATTGAAATTGAATCTACTTTTTAAAAAGAAAAGAGTCCCTAATGCAAACGTCGGACGGAGTACCGTTATAAAGACCACAAAGTACAGTTATAAAAACCACATAAAGTTTTTGATTTACATCAATCAAAACAAAGAAAAAAATCATGATTGAAAAACACATAAACAGAGAAAAAGGTGTGAGGGCATGCTGCCTTCCTGCAACCCACCTCCTTAGGCATAAATAAGATTTGATTAGGCACAAAGGCTAATTCAATCTGTTGTTATATTTATGTTGTAAATGTGTTTTATTAACCATCATTCTCCCAAGCCCACACCTTCCAGTAGTTTCCAGGGAGGCGGTGTGTCCCTCCCATACCTTTTGTCAATAAATCATATTTCAAGCGCCTTTGTGAAACTCTATGTGCATGCATTCACGAAATGCAAATTTTGCTTATAAGCCCTCATCTTATCTCATTGCGTTTTGGTAAAAGTGGAAATTTGTTCAAAACTTAAATAGTAACCATTTGGAATTACGTTCACTTTGCTAAAGTGAACATGATTCCCAGCCAATTGAGAAAGTATCACTCACTGTCCATCAAATCGCCTTCCTCGTGCCACTAGCCTTCATTTATTTTTGAATTAATGAATTTTCTTCACATTGCGCATATCCGTGCATTTGATGGTAGTTATTTCTCTGCCCACGTATTCAGGTTTGAACACTTCTCTGATTAATTTTAATTTTCGACTAAAGGGCTCCTTGTGGCTTTCATTACTTCGAAGTGCTCGTGAGTTGTTTTTCGCAGATGTAGCATTTTTAGTTCGATTTTCTCTTCTCCCTGCCTTCAGTTATTGTTGACGTTGCAGAATAATTTTCTCCAAATGATGCATGTTGCAGATGAACGTTTAGAGTGCTATTGACTCCGATAGAGAGATCTGTGTATGCTGACATAGTTTGGGAGCAGTCGCAATTATGGCAGAGACAAGCAGATATTCCGATTGATTACATAAATGAACAAAATGAAATCTGTTCTGCGGAGCATATTTTCTGAGGTGAATGCTACCTTTTGATATACCATCAGTGTAGGGTTATACATACATTAGGTGACATGCAGTTCGAAAGTTTGCGTTCATTTGCCTTATTGTCACGAAAACGCACGTTTTGTGGGAAGAAGGCTCTGATTTCAAGTATGCCATTGATCCAGCAAATGTGGGATTTTCTTGAGAAGGATAAATATGATAGTTGTGTATTATCGTCTTGCTGTACTGCTTTTCTTATCCTTTTCAGTTCCACCGGGAGGGCGTTCTATATGCGCGTGACATGAACTAATTCTAATGTTCTGATGCTATGCAGATGACAGTGGAAACCATTGCATATTATTTGAAATGAAACAAAACAAAGAAGTTTTTTTTTCAAAATTTACTATATTTGAAAAATAAGCTTCTTAGTAATGGAGGTTCAATTTTCGATGACCCAATATTGGGCCACAAATGTTGTAAAAAGGGTCGCTGCGGATGTTGTCCTTCAAGTGGTCAATCGTTTCGTGTTTATCCGAACTTTGTCATCAGCTTTTAATAACGTCCAAAGGTTTTCACTAAAAAAATAATATGGATGCTGTACAAAGCCAGCTTCTTTCGAAAGAAGGGTCTGTAACTAGTTGCCTATTTAGCTCCAAGAAACAGCAGTTGTCAAGAGTGATTCGTAGATGACTGAGGTTTTGAACAACGACGGTCCTGTTTACCTCAAAGCCTGAAATTGTTGAAACATCAATTTTTTCGCTGCCCATTTTGACGTTCTGTCTGAGACGTACATTTTGCGCGTTCTTCTGTGATAACAGCCTAAAAGAGTACTTTGGTGTGCTATCGTTTAATGCCAGAACCATTTTAACCACTTCTGTTTCAATGCCGTCAAATCCCTTAATAAGGTTCGTTGTGTCCATCTATTTAACGTATTACTCAATAAGTTCCGCAACTGGCATGAAGGGGGCGCCACTAATAAAAAATCCATATTATTTTTAGGAAGTATAAACATTAAAATGTACCTTTCGGTCATACCAGTCAATTTTGTGACAATCTCATTATTAGGCTACAAGTGCTCCAAGTGACGCTACTTTTGCGATTTTAAGGATAATGGAAAGAACAGAGTTTCGTGTTTTGATTAAACACTCCCTTTTGATGGGAAATACCGTGCAAGCTCAGCAATGGCTTGGAAAGTGTTACAGGGCCTCTGCTCTATTAAAAACAACTATTTGTCGGTGGTATGCTGACTTTAAACGTGGTCGTACAGACAATAACGATGCTGAACGCTCTGGAAGGCCACCTGAAAACGTCAAGAAAGTGCACAAAATCATTTTGGAAAGCCGCAAAGTGGAATTGCGTGAGATAGCTGACACCCTAAAGATATCAGAAGGAAGTGTGCACCATTTTGCATGAACAGTTTTCTATGAGAAAGCTGTTTTCGAAATGGATGCGTTTTGCTCACAGTGAATCAAAAACAAAAACGTATCAATGATTCTGAGAGACGTTTCGCCAGAATAATCAGGACTTTTTGCATCGGTATGTCACAATGGATGAAACATGAATCCACCAGTACAATCCATAGTCTATTTGGACAGCAGCCAGCGAACTACACCCAAAGCGTCCAAAAACACAAAGGTCTGCTGAAAAGTTTATGACATCCGTATTTTGGGATGCGCATGGAATTTTATTCATCGACTATCTTTAGAAAGACAAAAGGATCAGCAGCGAATACTACATGGCTTTATTAGTGCATTTGAAGGAAGAAATTGCAAGAAAACGGTCCCATATAAAGAAGAAACAAATTTTCTTCCACCAAGGCAATGCACCGTGTCACAAGTCCTTGGCACGTATGGCTTTGAATTGCTCTCGCACCCACTGTGTTTCCAGATGTGGCCCCAGCGACTTCTACCTCTTTTCAAACCGATACTAAGACCTATTTTGAGGCCAAAGAAAAACCGTTCTATAAAAAAGGAAATGTTAGAGCGGCATTGGACTGATTGTTTTCTTGAAGGAAACTGTCTTGATGAATAAAGTCGAATTTTATACAGAAAGTATGTTCTTATTAATTAGTTCTGGGACTAATAGAGTGATGTGTCATGTCAACGTTATTAGCCTTAACCTGCAGCTCATCAGTCGATAATGTGAAGCAATTTTATCAAGAAATCATTGAGGAATGAATCCCCCTCTCGAAAGGATTTGTACGCTTTTTGGTGCTATTCGCTTTAATGCTACAAATGTGGACTAAAATATTCAACATTGTCCATAGGCTGAACCACTTTTCTTAAGGTGGCGCTACATTCCGTGGTGAACCTGGGCCTGAATCAACAAGCATCTCCAGGCACCTCGACCTTTAGCTAGCTGTCTTCAGTTTTGCAGGCATAGTTGGTTGAGGTCCATTTCCACTTGCGTGCGCCACCTGAATCGCGGTCTTCCTCTACTGCGCCGTCCCTCGGGGGCGGATTCGAAGACTTTTCGGGCCGGAGCATTGGTTTCCATCCGCTCTACATGACCTAACCATCTCAATCGTTAGATCTACACTCTTCTGCCTAAGTCGGTACCGCTGAACAGCGCGTATAGTTCGTCATTATATCTTCTCCTCCACTCACCATCTATCCAGACGGGACCGGTAATCGCACAAAGAATTTTTCTCTCGAAGCAACCAAGTGCAGCTTCATCCGCTTTTGACAAAGTCCATGCCTCCGTGCCATATAGCATGACTTTGACAAAGTCCATGCCTCCGTGCCATATAGCATGACTGGGACGATTTAGGTCTTGTAAAGCGTTACCTTGGTTATTCGAGAGAGGGCTTTGTTTGCTAATTGCTTTCTTAGGCCAAAGAAGCAGCAATTGGCAAGAGTTATTCTTCGTTTGATTTCAGCGCTGATGTCATTGTCTGAATTGATAGCGGTGCCTAGGTAGACACAGTTTTTGACTACCTCAAAGTTATATCTGTCTGCTGTGAAGTTCTGACCAGGACGTCGGTGTTGGATGTCGTTTCTCGCTGACAGCATATACTTGGTCTTACCCTCGTTAACCCATCTTCGTAGCCTCCGTTGCAATACGCACAAAAGCGCCATTGGCATCACGCTGCGTTCTTCCGATAATGTCAATATTGTCGCCATGTGCGAGTAGTTGGAGTGACTCCTAAAAAATTTATCCCCTGGTGTTGGCTTTCGATTTTTTAACAATTCTTTCAAGATATCAAGAAAACTCGCATGACAGAGCGTCGCCTTGTCTAAATCCTTTTTTGACATCAAAGGTCTCGGTTAGGTCTATACCGACATTGATGGAGCAGCGTTTATTCTTCATCCTAAACAAACGGACGAGTTTGGTAGGGATGCCATAACTAGACATTGGTCTGTATAGCTCGTCTCTATAGATGTTCATACGCGGCCTTAAAGTCGATGAAAAGGTGGTGGGTATCGATTTGTTGTTCTTGGGTTTTCTCCAAAATCTGCCGTAGTGTAAAAGGCTGTACGAATGCAACCATCTAGTGGAAAAGAGAGTTGGCCAAGCTTCTTCAGCAACCAATCTTTGTGTGTGCTCCACTGCTCTATTATATGAAGTAGTAAATAGTTTTTTACACTATTTTCAATTCTACCCGAAGTCGTCTACTCGCTAGTATCATTTATCGTTTTTCTGTCAAACAGCAGATCCCTTTCTCGTGTTTACATTTGATAGGTAGTAACTGAGAGTTGGGAAAAAATCGAATTCCAAGAGTTAAACATAAATCAACTGTCAACTGGTATTCAACAAGTAAGCGGCAAATTCGTATTGCTAACCAACTGGCTATTGCTTCTACTCGGCGTTTTCACTTTCAACATCACGTAAGCTGACCATGCAAACATTTATCAATTTCAACAATGTTTTTTTTTTGTACTTCATCTGACTAAAACAATGTTCTGCGCTGTTTGCGAGGACGTATTTAATTATCTGAATTCAGTGACTCCCACAATATTTCGTTATTTCAAAATATGGTAAGGTCATAGTGATGCACTTAGCTGTGGTACTTTGAAATATGAGATCAAATGCCGAATTATAACGTCAGGTCTATGTTACGATTTCACAGACCTTCAGACAAAAATAATTTTAACACTGCAACGGAGTATCAGTAAAACATTCTCCCGGTTGGCTTAATATTTTTTGAACAAAATTGTTTGATTGATTTTTAATGAGATTCATAGCGGTAATCAATTCCGCACTTTTTCATAGTTAACTACTTGCAACATTTTCAGCCAACCTGATACCACCAGTGCAAGGTACATTTCCAAAGGAAATCCACAATCATCTAAAACTTCACTCATTTGCTGCCTTATGTGGATGAAATAGCCAAAACTGAACAAACAGAGACGGCCGTCAATGAGGCGTTTACTGGCGTTGAAACAAAATCTGCCGAAAAAGGTTTCACTAGACGATTGTGTGTCACGATATATTTTCTTTTTCTTTTTGAATGACGCTACAGTGCGGAGTGGACCTGGGTCTGAATCAAAAATTCCCTCCAGCTAGTACGATCTTTCTCCTTAACTGTTTCTAGCTGCGCACTCTAAGTTGATTGAGGTCCTTCTCCCCTTGTGTGCGCCATCTCAAACTAGGCCGTCCTCTAGTGGTGTCTATATGGTATAGTCATCTTGAGCATTGAATTCATACGCTTGAACCGTCGGCTTCCAATTCAACGTGCAGCACCCCAAAATTTGTTTATCGTTTGCTTGGGTCGGCAACATTTTCAAAACGTTTGCCCAATGTCCTCTACATGATATTGGTTGAATTGAAACATGTGGAGAAGTTTAAATATCCCGGGTTTTTTTTTACGATTGATGGGAGGAGCAACACTGAGCTTTCTTATGGGATTGGCCATGCAGCTGTTTGTTAGATCAATAAATAAGGCCGAACTAAGTATCAAAGACAAGTTATCGGCTTTTAACTCAGAGTTTGATCCAACTCTCACCTAAGGTTATAAGATTTGGGTAATGACCGCAAGATCGCGAATGCTAGCTGCCGAGATGAGATTCCTCCGTGCCGTTGCGGGAATTTCTCGCCGGGATATGGTGAGAAACGCGGCGATGTGGGGGGAACTGAATGTTGAGCAGGGACTTCTTCGTTTCCTTGGTTTAACCACGTGATATGGATGTCTTCTTCATGACGACTTCCAAGGTGAGTCTTAGAAACGATATCACAAGGTAGGCGAACGCGAGGTGGTTGGATCAAGTCTATAAACTCGTTTGGTTGAGCTTGGGAATAAGTCCTGATTATTTAGAGTCGATGCCGGAGGATAGGGCTGCCTGGGCATCTCTTGTGCGTGCCTTTAGTTTAACATCTGAGTTAATGAAGATGATACAGTAAATATATTGGAAAATCTGGGTTAACTTAAAATTGTGTAAGCTTAATATCTATATGTACCCCTCCAGAAACCTATACACTAAAACCTCACATGAAAAAGCCCAAATTAAAGAGTTGTTAGTAATCTCGTTGTAGTCGCTGCGGTGTAGTGGGTAAGTGCATCAACCCAGACGCCGAAGGTCAGAGATACTATTCCCGAACTTGCAGTTTTCACGGCATTACCACTTTGTTGCTTACAACACTAAAAGAGTCTATAGAAAGCTTTTCAAATCCCGCCCTTCGAAGTCGTCAACAAACTGTAGGTTATCCCTTGTGGGCTCTAGTGTCACTGAATTATTTAAATTATTAAGCAACTTGTGCCACATGTAGGTTTAGGATGAGATTTCTTTCCTTTTACCCGACCATACGCATTTGGCAGTCATTCTCGAAACTTAAGAAAACAGCATAGAGGAGTTTTAAAATTTGCTGAAATTTTTAAATCCTTAACAAAAATATACCCGCTTAAGCATACATAATGAGCAAGCCTATTTTTTCTTACTTTTCCAGACCATACACCCGCCGACTCATCACTTAGTTCAAGGAATCATATGCCACAATAATGCATCTGTTTTTCATTGTTTGAAAATGTAAACTTTTTTCAAAACTCATAAGCTGTATGATTTTAATTGCTTGGTAAAACTTTGTTTTTAATAACCGGTTGAAGGGCAAAACTTGTTTTAACCTTCCTCCTCTTGTCTAAGCGGGGAAAAACAAAACCGAATAAAAACGAATTTCTGGCGAAAATGCATCAAGGAAAAATGAAAGAACTCCGAAAGGCGTTTTTCCCACGCCCGAAGCCAAATACATACGAGAACGTATGTTTCTGCTGTGTGCCCTTGGGTTTCAAGGCATCTGTAACATTTGCTAATTTGAGTAGTACTTGCCAAATATAGGTCACAACCGTGGCATGTTCTGCAGACCCATTATAACACTAAATATGAAATATGAAAAATTGCAAAGAAAAAAAAAATAGAAAATGCAACTCACCCTTGACAACGCCAAAAGGAAGGACGCATGTATGAGTCCTTTATGTCTCCGGCATTTATGAAAGCGGGTGGGTGTTGGCATGAGGTCGTTTCGTTTTCCATCAAACGGTTCGCCCTCAGCTAACTCATACTTTGCACTGCTCTCCTTTCGGCCACTTGATTTGCGAAATGCCGGATGGAAATTTTAAATTAAAACTTGATGCTGGATGAAAAACTGCTAGCAATCGTAACAAATTATGAATTCAAAACGCCTTGTGTCGAAAATGGGTGAAACAGTCTTATGAAGGATATTTTTTCTTTCTCGATAAAGAATAATTATTTTTTAGAAGACACATACACATGTGTGTGTATCGAGCTGTAATTTAATAACAATATTCGTTTTTCGAAGTTAAATAGGTCCTTGGCTTCTTTTGTAAAACTTCTTATAAACTTTTCTTCCCGAGAGAGAGGATACTTCGAAATCGTTTAAAATTCTTCGAATCCCCTTTTCCTTCAGTTAGTTTCGTCTGTGTACGGAAATATTTAAACCCCCCAAATTTTGAGTTTGTCATCATGTTAAAAATGCAACAGGAAACTTTTCTCAAAGGTTTTTAAACCTGTCGAACTTGGTTTAGTTTGAATCACTGTCTGATGAGAGGTGATGTTTTACCCTTCAGGCAATTTGTGAGACGTTAGAGTGTGCTCTTTGTGTTGATGGTCGTTTCTGTGAAAATGTCCTCTTTACATCACCTCTTCCGGGAAGAGAATATACATATATTCCGAACAAATTTTTGGGAGGACAATTTGGTAAGTTAACTATGGGTACCTACTTTGGGTTGACTTCTCTTTGGAGTTTTTGACTGAAACTTTAAGTTGAATTTTTTGATCAGTATACGTACCAGTATTTTCGTCTACTGGAAATATACCATCTTTAAGGTACACAATGCACAAAGCAAACTAGAGGACTAGATATATGAAAGAATTTCTGGAACATTGTTCTGGAGGACAAAGGTGAAGAGAATCTCAGTCATGCAGCTGTGGAGGCGAAGAAGACTAAGAAGATGCAGGAAGGTGTCAGGAAATAATCACAAAATGACAAGGTTGTCAGTAGGAAGGCCACGGATCCTATTGAGCCTCTGCGACAGTTTCAAAAATTATTTCTCCACCTCACCCGATGATTCGCCTACCTGATGGAACGCCTCGGATGCCGTGATACCAACGAAATAACCGTCGGAAAAAATAGCTGTTCAACATTGGGTTTCCCCCCGAACCGTCGCGTTTCTTAGCCTATCCCTGCGGGTAACTTCCGCAACGGCACCGAGTAATCTCATCTCGTCCGCCTGTATTCGTGATGTTAGTCTTTCGGTTATTACCCATATTCCCTAACCATAGGTGAGAGTTTACTCCTTACTACTCTACAAAGCTGCTTTAAAATTAATCCAACTTGGGCTGAAGTAAGCCCAGGTTTGTTCCTTCCATCACTTGTGAAAAAGGCTCCGAGATACTTAACGTCCTTCACCTGTTCCAATAGAACTCCAATGACATGACGAGAGCGTTGGACAGAAATTTTGCAGATGACTTTGAACTTGTCCACATTCACATTCATTCCAGCATCAGTATATACGGCCATAAACCTATCGAACGGACATAAAAGTTCCGTCTGGGAGAATGTGGGGACAACCAAGCTCGATCAATTTTGAAGCAAGAAGAAGATGAAGTTCATCCCCCAACCTGGACTCAACCGTAGCTCTAGTACGGCCCTCCAGCACCTTATCATAGAGCTCGCCCCTTTAATTGGAGCAGCCTCTCTCTTCATCTTTTTTAAAAAAATGAACAATCGTTTAAGAAAAGTCAAATCTAAAATGCCATTTACATTTATTACACAAAATAATGCTAAAAGGTGGACGAAGACGACGTAAAAGAATTATGTATTGATGAACTGTAGATTGAAAAAAAATTGTTGCTCTCGATGGTGCGTGAGGGATAATTTTGAAGCGATTGTTCCACTGTACTCTGAAAAGAAATTTTTAACACATTTCCGTACTTAAAGACTTTCGGTTTGAAGTTTGAAGCATGGTGTAGTGGTTCAAAGTGCACTGCAGTTTTCCCATTGGCCGCTGAGCACTAAGCATGTAGCCTCAGTTATATATCTGACCGTTTTGATCTTTCGTTAAGTTGTTTATGTCGGGCACGGGGAAGTCTTACAATTTAAAGAAGAAAGCAGCCGAAAATCATCTCATTTCGATGGAAGTTTATGGTTGCACTTTAGCTGATCGAACATGTGACAAGAGATTTGCACGATTTAAACGTTTATTTGGAAGACAGAGAGAGAGAGAAGAAACCAAAGAAGAACTTACAAATCCGTTAAGAGCCTCTTAACAAATAATTTCTGGTCGTTTAAAACAACAGAAATGTTAAAAAAGAGGCGGCTAAAGTCACTTTTGCACATTTGAATTTAAATGCTTGTTGTGCGCTTGCATCGAAATATGACTGGTGATGAAAAATGATTTCACTGTGGTGAACTAAAACGACGGTCCGTCAACGAACTCATTGAGACTTTAAATGTAAAAGAAGGTTTTAGACAAGGTCACTGTCATGTGACTTCTTTAACAACATTCTTTAGAAGATCGTGCCTAACTCACAAATTAACACACGAGGTACGATCTTCCAAAATCCAGTTCAATTGCTTGCTTACGCCGACGACATTGACGTGATTGAACAAACACAGCGAGCCGTCAATGAGGCGTTTGCTGGCAGAAGCGGTTGAAATGGGTATGGTGGTTAATGAGGGCAAAACGAAGTACATGCTGTCATCAAGGAAGGACACACAACATCGGCGTCGCGGACAGAGCGTCACACTAGGCAGCAGAAACTTCGAGGTAGTCAAGGACTTCGTCTACCTCGGCCCCACAGTTAACAGGGACAATAACACCAGTACTGAAATCAAACGCAGAATCATTCTTGCCAATCGCTGTTTTTTCGATTCAAGAGGCAATTGAGTAATAAAGCCCTCTCTCGAAGGACTAATCTTGCTTTTTATAACAGCTTGATCATCCCAGTCCTCTACAGTGCAGAAATTTCGACGTTACTAAAAGAGGATGAGGAAGCCCTTAGTCTTTTTGAGAGAAATGTTCTGCGCGAGACTTTTGGTCCTGTTTGCATCTGGAGGAAAAGATAAAACTACAAACTCAGTGGAATGTACGGCTGCAGGCGATGGTTCAAGTGTATAGATTCAATACTCAAGATGGCTATGCCAAGTAAACACCATTCTTTCGCATGAAAAGTCTTTGAATCCGAGGCATTGAGACATTCCAATAAAACACGGCCTAGGTTGAGATGGAGCACACAAGTGGAGAAGGGCCTCAACCAAGTTGGTGTGCGCAATTTAAGGAAGCTGGCGAGAGATCGTTCTAGATGGAGAGGCATGTTGATTGAGGTCCAGGTCTATCCCGGGCTATAGTGCCAGTAAAAGAAGAGCAAAAAGAATAAAAAGAAGAAGAAGAAGCAGAAGATGAAGAAGAAGAAAAAGAAGAAAGCGACGCTACGCCTTTGAATATCGCGCCACTATTTGGGGATAGAAGGTTGTGTTGTGTATGTGGAGGAATCACCTGGGTGCAGTGTATTAAAATCTGAGCTGCAACCATCGGCTCGAAAACCCACTGTCAATTATTTGCAAGAAAAGTAGCAAAAACTAAGCAAGTAACAGAACGTACAATTTTCCTCAATTTTGTTTAAATAAATTTCAATAAGGCCTCTTCCTACACCTACGAGCTACGAATCAGGACACGACGTATACGACGTATACGACGTGCTAAATATTGCTATCGTTTTTCGTTTTTCATTTAGTCCGTCTTAGTTTTTGTGGTTTCCTCGCCTGATTTTAAACTTACTCAAACCAAATTTTCGTATAAAAATTTGTGTTTCGTCCGCCGCCATTGAGAAGTTACATCATTAGGTTCCGCATGAAACTTAGTTCCAAATTTGTGATCACCTTTCAAATAATCTGTAAGGGTTTCTTATTTTTTTTGGTTTGGCTTTCACCCAGGAGTGTCATGATTTTCCATCACAGTCTCAGCAATACATTGTGTCCTCATTTCACTGTACTGCATGTAAATCCCGATCCCTTCTTTCACTTCGTATCACATATTCCACCCTTACAGGTCACACAGTGCGGCAGGATTTCTGATGCATATCTTAACTCCATGCAGTGTCCACACGATTCGGACGACACATTGTAAGCAAACAATCCACCAAACTTCACTCGTTAGAGCTAACGATAATCAACGAAATTTTGTGAACTGTAGACTTTCCTGGATTCGGAGTCACTGCGTTTCGTTATTGTAGTTTGTCAAGTTCCTTTGTTGATTAAACATTCCTAGGCAGTTGGCAGTTTGTTTCGTGCCAAAGCGGATGAGCAGATGGATGAATTTTGTTCCAATTTAGGCTCTTTTAACTCTTTCGTGATTTTGGCCGAGGTATTTGATTACCAAAAGCGTGCTCAAATATCCTTACCTTTGAATTGTTTAACCGCCTTCAATTGTGGATGTCACATGCACAAATGAGTAAATGCTAGGTGGGCTTTACAGAGAATATGTGTTGACCGCATCTTAAGTGCATTAAAATATACCAGCTTTGAAAAATGAGAAAATCTATTTGAAATGACGCATTGGTATGAACGAAATTAATAGAACTGTAAGTCATTCCGTATTGATTCATGAATCCCGCATTCAATACAGTATTTTTTTTAGAAGAAGAAGTACTCGGACAGAGCGTCACAATAGGCAAACTCCTTGAAGTAGACCCAAGGTCTTTTATATCAGCTTCACAGTAAACAGGGACAACAGCATCAGTACCGTCGTGGAGTGTGGAATCGTTCTGGTCAATCTCTGTTTCATCATCTCAAGACGGAAAAGCAGAAAACTCTCTCTAAAGACCAGTACTACTTTTCTCTCTTTCGAGACGAAAGTTTTTCGTCTGGTTTTTGGTTCTGTTTGGGTTGGCGGCATCTGGGGTACGTACGTACTGATAGCAGTACGGCAGCATGCGCCTAGTCAAGCGTCTACACATTCAATGCCTAAGGTGGTTGTACTAAAGTGCCTTTGAAAAAGTGAAGCAGAGTACATCCTTATCGAAGATGGCTCACAGTGGGAAAGTTCGGTGTTCTTACAGAGGTCAACTGTAGCATCAGCCTAAAAAGAAGAGTCATGCACTAATATGTAATTTTTACGCTATACCTAGACTGATCATTCGATTTTTGAGAGATTTTGATTTATTTTGTATATAAAGTTTGCATAGTGGTCATTTCACGGGATGTGAAAGCCATATGACCGCAGTGCTGTTAAATTTTTCTTCACTCTCAAACTTTTCTTGTTGCTAGTTTGAAACATTTGCCTGAACGGCGCAGAAATGCTCAAGATTGGTGTCAATGTCATCTGGAATGTCTCTATGTGCAGAAACCCAGCACTTCATAAGGCTGGGCAGTCTTAATACCTCGTTAGGAGACTTTTGGTTGGAAGACTATGAACTGGAGCTCTCAGACTCGAAAACTTTTCCATTGTAATACTAGGCGCTAACCTGCATTTAACGTGATTTCGTGATCTTCCGGAGGAATATCAGCAACCCTCTAATCACATCAGCACTAAACAGCCTCTGCCTGATCCGAGCCGTTGGCCGTCTTTCCTGTCTAGAGATAACAGAAATGACGCTGATTTCTTCCTGACGTTTTGGCTGCTGCCTGCAGACCCAATCGTCGACGGAAGCCCTAATCAAGGATGTGGGAGTCCTAAGGTGGTTTCGGGCCCTATGATCCTTGCCTAGCAAGGTCATCGGCAATTTCTTTTCCTATGATTCCTTGGTGTTCCGGAGTCCAGTCAAGTTTTTGCGAATTGTGTGCCAACAAAATTTAGAGAATTCCCGTACTTCCTTAGAAGTGGTTAGAGGGTTAAGTAATGCCTTAAAAACAGCTAGGCTGTCGCTACAGACGCGTATACTTCAACTCTTTGGACCTAAGTAAAATTACCTGAAAAGGTTTGAAGTCTAATGTTGTTTTTTTCCACGAAAGTCCCTACTCCAGATCCCTTCATCGTCGTGGAGCCGCCCGTGAAAACCCGAGTACATTCTCTTTCTGGCTCAGTTTCTGACCAGATGCACACCTTTACACCGGGAAAATCGTGTTTATATGAGCGGCGCAGCTAGATTATTGGTATCTGCCCATCAGACGCATCTCCTATGAGACTAGTGTTATAGGAGATGCTGTAAAGACCACTTCTTTTTAGCCGGAAGATGGCCTTGATTGTGCCAATGATCCTAATCAAGGAGAGGGTGACTTAGAAATGCATCAAGCCAGAAAACTGACAGCGCCATGAAGGCTTTTGTCTCAGTTAAGTTGAGACCAGCGATGTAGTCTTACAAGATTCGGTCTTATGGTAATTTAAGTGCTTTACTAGCTGCTTGACTGTTGGTCTACATGCGCTGTAACAAACAATGGCCTCACTTGAAACCATAACTTACGCTTGGAAAATATAGGCAATCTGGTTGTCTAGAGAACTGGATGACTTCTGAGTGACTGAGTTCTAAGTATATATCCGCACCCACATTGGTGCTTAGAACTATTGATCAAATTTTCACATTGCGACATATCTTGAAAAAGTATCAAAAGTTTCAAG
This sequence comes from Eristalinus sepulchralis, assembly GCA_944738645.1. Lineage (NCBI taxonomy): Eukaryota > Metazoa > Arthropoda > Insecta > Diptera > Syrphidae > Eristalinus > Eristalinus sepulchralis. The sequence continues at coordinate 27,382,657 of OX122885.1, read as the reverse complement.
TCGCTATCCACCATTTATCATTTATCGACTTTAAGGCCGCGTATTTATAGAAAAGAGCTGTACAGCGCATTGTTTTGGCATCCCCGCAAACTTCTTGTATCGCAGAATGACTATAGAAATGACTAACATTTTTGATGTCAAAAAAGGATATTGGCAAGGTGATGCACTCTCGTGGGTTCATTCTCGAGAAGAACGTGCATAACTCAAACGTCAACATCAGAGGCACAATCTTCAACAAATCTGTGGAACTTGCCATAAATATATACAAAGTCAAGTACTTTCTTAGTAGTTTGCATGACTCCAGTTACACCCTTCCCACCATTATATGCTCTCATCGGCTCTAAATGGTTCTAATTATTATAGTTAAAACTTCATTCCACTGAACATGGGAGTGGCAACAGAATGGTTCTGTACAGGACTAGGCGGCACACTTTCCCAAGCCTCCTCTGCTTACCTTTTGGTGCCAAACGTTGTCTCTCTCTCTCTCGTTGCATTTATATGTACATATGTATGTACGTTATTAATTAATTTTGCTGTGATGTTATTCCTTTTCGTTTTTTTTGCGGCTCCAGAATTTTCCAGGAAAAATTCGCTTTTGCTTTTCAGCTTTTCATACATATGCAGAGTTTTTCGGTGTTCTTCCTAGAAATGATGGGCTGCACTGACCTACGCCGACAAAAACGAAATTTTACACTTCTGTGAAAAATGTGACAGCGTTGTTAGAAAATATTTTGTAAAAACGGAAGAAATTCTTTGTGCAAGCAGTTGTAGTCATCGAACAAAGCTGCTGGAGCGGATGGAATTGTTTAAGGCAGCTGGAGATGACCTGGTTTGGCGCATGCACTAGCTCATTTGTAAGATATGATCGAAGGAAAGCATGCCTGATGAGTGGATTTTCAGCGTCGTCTATCTGGTCCACAAGAAAGGAGACCCCTTCGACTGCGAAAAGTATCGAGGGATTAGTCTCCTCAACATCGCGTACAAGATCCTCTCTGCCGTATTGTGTGAACGCCTGAAACCGTTTGTCAACAACCTAATAGCTCCTTATCAATGTGGTTTCAGGCCAGGGAGGCCCACCATCGACCAAATCTTCACAACTACGGCAGATCCTGGAAAAGACCCACCTATTCGTCGATTTCAAGGCCGCATATGACGAGCTATACAGTGCCATGTCTAGTTTTGGCATTCCTACCAAACGCGTCAGATTGTGTAGGATGACGATGGAGAACTCTCGCTGCTCTGTCAAGGTCGGCAACGAACTCACCGAGACCTTCAATGTCAAAGAAGGTTCTAGACAAGGCGACGCACTGTAATGTGACTTCTTTAACAATATTCTTGAGAAAATCGTACGTAACTCACTAGTCAACACCAGAGCCACGATCTTCCAAAAATCAGTTCAATTGCTAGCTTACGCCGACGACATTGACGTGATTGGACAAACACAGCGAGCTGCCGATGAGGCGTTTGCTGGCATTGAAGCGGAAGCGGCTTAAATATGTCTGGTAGTTAATGAGGGAAAAACGAAGTACATGCTGTTGTCAAGGAACGATGCACAAAATCGGCGTCTCGGACAGAGCGTCACACTAGGCAGTAGAAACTTCGAAGTAGTCAAGGACTTCGTCTACCTCGGTTCCGCGGTAAACAGGGACAACAACACCAGTACCGAAATCAAACACAGAATCATTCTTGCCAATCGCTGTTTCTTTGGGTTCAAGAGGCAATTGCGTAATAAAGCCCTCTGTCGAAGGACTAAGCTTGCTTTATATAACACTTTGATCATCCCAGTCCTACTTGGATGATGGCGCTGAAACCTGGACACTACTAAAAGCGGATGAGGATGCCCTTGGTATCTTCGAGAGAAAAGTTCTGCGTGAGATTTTTGGTCCTGTTTGCGTTGATGGCATCTGGAAAAGAAGATTTAACAACGAGCTCTATGGACTCCACAGCGACATGCGCCTATTCAAGCGTCTTCGGGTAAAGTGCCTAATGGCTAGGCCATGTAGAGCGTATGGACACCACTGCTCCGGCCCAAAAAGTGTTCGAATCTGCGCCATTGGGACAACGCGACAGAGGACGGCCCAGTGTAAGGTGGCGCACACAAGTGGAGAAGGACCTCAACCAAGTTGGAGTGCGCAACTGCCGGCGGACTGTAGCGCCACATAAAGAAGAAGAAGAAGCATGGCAATATCATTTTCAGGGTAGTCGCTTGATTTTCGATACAAAATTTGGCTGTTTTTTTTTGGGTCTGGAAAGCGTATTCAGGAGAGCCTTGCTAATACGAGTACTAGAGGGCCTCAGCATCATAATGCGACATCAGTGTAGTTAATGATCACAGTTTATCGGTTTTCGGATATTCGCAGCTGTTGAACGCATCGTAAACCTCTCTATGCCGTATTTTTAGTATGAATTCTCATTTCCATCCTTATAAAATTCCACAAACAGTTGACATATGCTGATGAGTCACAACTCCATGGATACATTTCTTTAGTGTTGGAACAACAGACAAATAAACCTGATTTTTCGAGCATGATTTTCTTTAGTTATGAGGCACATTTCTCACATGATGTGAATGGTAACAGACTTCCACTTGAGTTAGTCAAAAGTTGTGATTGGCCCGTTTTTCTTTGATGATATCGATGGACGGGCGGGCGGTTACAGTAAATTGGTATCGATCTTCTTTGGCCGGGATATTGGGTTCCAACAAGAAGGTGTAAGAAGCCACACAACACGACTAGCTAAGGCTCTTTTCCTTGAAAAATTCACGTGCTGCCAACTTCAATTAGCCGTCAAGATCATGCGATTTTTAACCATTTTAACATCTGGTTCAAAATATCCTCATTCTGAGAATTTTCCATAGGAGGCTGTTTGAATGATATTGCTTAACACAGGAATTCACTTACTATGAGTACATGTAAGGAGAGAAAGCTAGGACTATTTAGTATCTTAGCTGGGAGAGTACTTTTTAGCTGACTTGCGCATATGTTACTGTGCCTGACAGTAACATTGGACGTGGGGTGGCTTGTGTGTCTTCCTCCTTAACACAGCTTTTGACGAAAAATTCATTAATGTGAGTTCCTTGTCTGCTCACAATCAAGGGAACATCCGATCTGTCAAGGTTAAGAATTAAGGATTAAATGGACATCAGGAATTTGGTTTGCTTCCCGGAAAGCGTTATCGTGTACGCTATCCACTTCATTAGTCTTTGATGGAGTGGATAGCATGCACATGCAGCCACGTGTAAGGTGGCGGAAGAAATGTCTGTATTGTCGTGTTCCTGAAATAGGGACATTTTTGCAGTGAGTTTGATCGGATCGATCGTTTTGCTTTTGGCAGGGGTAACACTCTATTTATTTTGCTTAAATGAAATTACAACAAAACTTTAAAAAAAAACATAATTTAATCTTTACTAACTTAAACTTTCATAACTAACTTTAAGAGAGGAAAGTTTTGAGTGCATGGAATTTTATCGCGGTGATATAACGTACAGGGAGCATGAATCGTCCAGGAGTAAAAAGGAGAAAAACACTATATGCTAATAAAATTCAGAAAGATACACTTGAGTAAACTAAAAGAAACTTTTGAAAGTATTGCTTTGAGGGCACCACTTAACACAGTGCCCACCACAGACCGAAGGACGTTGGATCTTCCTTAGTATAGTTTAGTGGCCAATCATTAAACCAAGATTGTGTGGGCATTACATTAGTGAGTGCTAGTGGCATAACCAGCCATAGAATCCAAGTTGTTTGACGAATGGTGATTTAAGATACAGGACAATATAACTTTGACTCTTTTATGTTAAAACGAAGAAGATCGATGAAAAGCGTGGCGTTTACAGGGTAATATGAGTGATAGTCAGTGCATTCTAGATCCATTAGCATTTGTCGTGAGATTGATTTAGTTAAGGCTTTAAATTCATTGCATTAAATTAAATATTTGAAAACGGTACTTTACGAGAAACGGTGGATTCAGACCTAACACACAGCATGGTGGTGTCCCAGGACAACACGTGGACACTTATGTAAAATAGGAAAAGGAAAAAATTGGCGTGAGAAGTAGTAATGGCAACAATTGTGTGGATATTGAATGGACCATCATCTTTTTATAAAGGGTGTCCCAAAAAAACGCAAGATTTAAATCTTAAATTAAAAGCAGATATTAAAATAAAATCGTGAATTCTTTATTATATCGTAAAGTTGACAGGATGAGGTTTTGTGTGGAAAAACTCATCGGCCAGATGGCCGCCGCGGCTTTGATGGCACATACGCGATCTTTTAATGAAATTTTCAATGACCGTTTTGCATAAATGCTGCGGTATTTCATTAATGCAGCGTCCAATTTCCTCTTAAAGACTTAAGTCGTCATCGGCTTAATCGCATAAGCCATCGACTGCAAAAAACTCCAAAGAAAAAAGTCCAATTGTGTTAAATCACACGATCTAGGCGGCCAATTCTGGTCTCCAAAACGCGAAATAACACAACCGGGAAATTACTGATGCCGCACTTGAATTGTTTCTCTGGCTCTATGAGATGTGGCGCCGTCTTGTTGAAACCACATCCCCCTCTAATTCATTTCTTCAATTCTAGGCACGAAAAAATTGTTTATAATTGGCTGGAAGCCATAAAGATTTATAGGCAAAATCAGCATTTTTATGTTGTCTCTCCAATACCCAATTAACGAACTCCTTTCGCTGTGCATGGTCAGCTGGCTTCAACTCCTCAAGTCAATTGAACTTTGTATGCATGAAGATGCAAATCTTTCGTCAAAATTCGCTGCATAGTGGATATGGAAACACCAATTCGCTGAGTTCGGTGTCGAATTGAGGTCGAAGGCGCGTTGTTATCTTTACATCAGTTACAGACCCAGTTTCAGCAAATTTTTCCATTATTCGCTTTACAGTCGACTCTTTTGGAGCATTGGAGCAAACAAAAAAACAAAACTTTCACCATTTTGGTTAAACAATTTCACAATGAGAATGCGTTGTTCATTCGTGTAGCGCTCTTTTTTTAATAACTTTATACCTTCTACTAACAAACAATAATAATTGTTCAAATGTCACACAATGAAAATTCGAGCGCCAAATTTAAATCTTGCGTTCTTGTTGAGACACCCTTTACATATACAGCAATGTGCAAAACAATAGCACCATGTTCGACTTTGTCACTGTTATGCTACTCGCTTTTTTCTATCGTCAGGCGGCGCCTCATATTTATTGCACTACACATCTATTACATCAGTTACAGAATAAGAAAATAATTGATCTTGTCATTAATTACCGTTACCGAAAATGCCCCGAATTGGAATTGTGCAAAATAATAGCACGACGTCATTCTGAAGAGCGTTTTCAAAGTGTACACCAATGTTTCAAATTTTGTTGGCTTTAAACTACATATATCCACACATATCGTAGTTACTAAAAGATACTATTTCTAAAGTACAGCGTTTGTTGCTGGTGGGTTACTACTGGGGTAGCTATGATGAGGAGGAGGAGGACGGCGGCAAAGTAGAATGGATGGTGGTGTGCATTGTACTCCCGAGAAACGTGCCTTAATAAAAAAATTGCTTTCTGAGGGTAAAACTTACAAATTTATAAGTGAAATTGTTGGGTGTGCAAATAAAGTTATTGCAAATCCCAAAAAAATACGTTCAAAAGAAAGAAAAAGAGGAAGAAAACAGAAACTAACCCCTGCTGATAAACGACAAATAGTAAGATTAGGCAAACGTTACCCGTTTATGAACGTTAGGAAAATAAAAGAGGAGTTACATTTACCCATGGCGACATACACAATAAGAAGAAGGCTGGTAAAGAAGTATTTGCCTGCCAGAAGTCCCAGAAAATTGTCACTAGTGTCAAAAATCATCCTACTAAAACGAACCAAATTTGCGAAAGAACACATAAACTGGGAATCTGCTAAATGAAGCAGTATATTATGGACGGGCAAATACAAAATAGATTTATATGGTACTCCTGAGACCAGGACATTTGTTCGCAGTCGAAAAAACCAAGAGTTCCATCCGAAGTGCACTTTCAAGACTGTAAAGCACGGCGGAGCAAAAATGAAGTTAATTTCCCATTTTTGGAATAAAACCGATAAGGACAGCCGGAGTTTACGTCAGCACAATAAGAGAAACCATGCTACCAAACGCAGAGTGGAATATGCCGCTTAGATGTATTCCACAGCGTGACAATGACCCCAAACATACGAGCAAACTGACCAAAGAATTTTTCCAAAGCAATGGAGTTCAATTTAGGAAGTGGCCGCCACAGTCTTCGGACCTGAATCCCATTGAAAACCTTTGGGCAGATGTACAGAAAGCTTTATATGAAGCAAAACCCAAAAATACAAAACAGCTATGAGATGTTGTGCAGGTTGCGTGGAAGAATATCCCTGTTCAACGATGTCAGGCCTTAATGGACTCCATGCCACGACGTTGTGACGCTGTACTTAAAAATAAAGGTTATACGACCAAGTTCTAACCCAATCTTTTTCTTCTTCTTATGGCGCTACAGTCCGGGGTGAACCTGGGCCTCAACCAACATGCCTCCCCAGCCAACACTATATTTCGCCAGCTACCGCCAGTTGCGCACTCCAAGTTAGTTGAAGTCCTTCTCCACTTGTATGCGCCACCTTAGCCTAGGCCGTCTTCTGTTGCGTTGTCTCAATGGCGCAGATTCGAACACTTTTTGGGCCGGAGCAGTGGTGTTCATACGCTCTACATGGTCTAGCCACATAGGCATTGTATCCGAAGACGCTTGAATAGGCGCATGTCGCTGTGGAGTCATTCTTTGATGACAGCGTGTACTTCGTCTTGCCTTAATTAATCATCAGACCATTTCAGCCACCTCCACTTCAATGCCAGCAAACGCGTCATTGACGGCTCGCTGTGTTTGTCCAATCACGTCAATGTTGTCGGCGTACGCTAGCAATTGAACTGACTTTTGGAAGATTTTGCCTCTGGTGCTCTGGTCCTAACCCAATAACAAAAAATAAAGACACAAAACTTCACTATTCCATTAACTTTTACTTCAAATTTATGTGTATTTGCACTTGGTGCTATTATTTTGCACAATCCGAAATTCGGTCTCATTCCGGATAACGGGCCTTTTCTAAGTTCAGAATGCACTTCTTTCTTACCATGTTTGTGGGTTTTGTTACTGATGGAATAAGGATGTCGTGCAGGAAATATGATGTGTTTGCATGATGGTAGGAAGAAGTTATTAGCAAAATAGTGACAAAGTCGAACATGGTGGCTATTAGTTTATACAGTGCTGTATACATTCATATATTCAGGCGTAAAGTGCGTGGGTAGGAAGACGTCATCCATTACAACACAAGACTCCCTACGTAAAGCAAAATCTACTACAATTGGGATTTGAAATTATTCCGCATACATCGGACTCTCCTGATATTTCTCGAACTGATTGTCACCGTTTCCGTAGCAAAAGTATTCCGAAACCAAAGCCTCCTTTCAAAAAAATGGGATAAGGGGTGAACGCTTTAGACGGTTCATATTTTGACTAAATGAAACTAAACGGAAATTAAAAATTATAATTCACATTGTTGTTGGTCACATTTTGGTGTCAACACCCCGTGGCTAGAAGAATATGCTGAACGTAATCTGCGTTCAGCCAGTGAGACAATCGATGACAGGCGAATTACAGGCAAAAAGTTAAATTGCTTTCAGCAAATTATCTGCAACTTTTGATTCCTTTTTACGCATTAGCAATTCAGCAAATACGTAAATATGTACGCCTTGGTCTCCGGGCATGTCGGGGACCAAGTACACGTCCCTTCTGTGTGGGTGCATAAGTTCGCCGGAAAACTTTAATTAGAATTACGAAATTTAGATTTGCGTGAATGCACATACAGTCGGCAAACGAACAGAACGTACACCCGTATATGCATGCGGGAATTGGTTCCGCTTTACATGTGAAATATGCTGTGCGAGGGTACAGGAAATTTGAATGGAAATCAAGACATTTAATTTCCTGATTTATAATTATGGTAAGTAGGTAAGAACGCGACAGAGTTGTCGTTTTCTAATAATTAAAATGCATTCACCCGTTGGATTCAATTAATTTGTTAGCACGCATCTAATTTTGCGCCTGTGCCTTAAGAGAATCTAGCGTGTGCAGCAGGTAATTGTGTGATTTGCGAATTAATTTGTCAGTGTCACAGTTAACTGGAATTAGTCAATAATGCGGTGCCACGTTTATTAAGTGTCATGCATGTCGGGTGCGAGTTTTGGGTTCTGCGTGATATTTATTTCAAAGAATAGCGCTTAGATTTATTCAAGCTCATGAAAATTTCATGGACAAGATATGTGAGAAATATGACGGCTCAGATTGTCGTTGGATTACCATAGGGTGTATCTACTTTATGAGAGGAAGGCAATTAAAAATTGATGAGAAATTGGGGTGTTAAATGGGGGAGGAAACCCTTTCAGTCTTACCGCAGCGTAGTTTTAGTTTGAAAACACACTGAGAACTTATGTTTTAAACATTTAAGTAGAATGTAATTAATTGAGTTAACTGACTTTTCGTACTTTGGCGTCGTTACATGTACTTGAACGTAAGGAGGTTGCTGAGGAAAGCCAAAATGGATTTCGTATGTAAGTTTACATTTTCTTCTAACTTAATGATTCATGAAGAAGAACTCTTGGAAAAGGTAGCTCTCAAAGAACTCACCTCTTACGAAGGGGAAACTGTAGAAAAAGTAATAGTTCCTCTCCATTTTTTTTTCAAGCATCTGCAAAATATTTTTTTTCGGTTGTCGATTCAGACCATATGTTGTCAGTTCCCGAGATCGGTGGACATTTCCTTTTGTGGTCGATAAAACAGTTTTCGTTTTCAGGTTCTCCGGGTGAAGTCCTTGTTCTCTGCTGGAATCCAGTGTGGTCTGAAGTGTTTGAAGAGAGCAGACGTCATCGCCTGTTTCATTCCCAATATTTCATGAAGGCTGTCATTTACGTGGTCTTGTGAGATGCCTACGGTCACAGTTATCTGGCGTGTATGGACATTCTACCAATACGAATTCGCTCATTCTGTCACGTTGTCGTCTGTGTTAGTAGTTTTCACAGTGGTTCCTAAAAAGCCAATGCGGGGTTACGCTGAAACTCGTTACGTAGATTTCTGACAAACACCATTAAATGAGAAGAGGCAAGTCAGAGCGTCCATTTTCCTTCCAAAATGGAGAACCAAAAACCAATTTGGTGGATACGCCCGTTTCCACGTCACAAAATAGCTAGTACTAATCAGAGGTCTACGCATTAAAACAGTGCAACAGACAGCAACAGCAATAGTGGTGAGAACAGAAGGTGAAGCGAGGTACTTATCCTGCTGTTCTTGTGTGTTATTGCTAAATTTTTTCCAAATTTTTAATATTTAATGGTACTTTAAGGATAATCGTACTTTCAAGGTTAAGATTGAAAAACACGATAGTTTGTGTGCATCCTTTCGTTTGTTCGTCATTACTGGGAAGATTTCTACAACCTGTACTTTCAAAAAATATTGGATACAGAAGAATTTGACATAATAATCATGATAGTGTATGAAATCTTACATTTCCACCTCCGTTTTTAACAGCAAGTTCTTTCGCCTCAATTTCTTGATTTGTTTCTTGCCAAACTCTTGATTTGCCATTGGATCCGAAGATAATAAGTTTCCATCAGTGAAAATCGATTTGCAGAAATTCGGGTCCTCCAAAACATAGCGATTTTCTAACTTTGACGGATTACTTTACCTATCCACGGTTTTCCTTAAAATTCTTCCATTCTTCCCATACGATCTCGTAATTTTTCGCACAGCTTCCGAAATTACTTCCTTGCTCGCTATGTTCACAATGTCTTCTTTAAATTTTGGAGCACATATTTGAAGATGTTTGGTTACCTTACAGAAAATAGCTCTAATATCGGGATTATAAAGCTTTTTTGTTGTCGACCAGATCAAGGTTTATTTTACACTTGTCCTTTGTCATTATATGTTTTTAATATTGCCCGATAGTTGCAGCATATCCTCCAACAATTATCGGATATTTTACCATTTATTTTAATTTCTAAGTTTTACGATTATTTTTGTAACTCTTGCAGGTCGATCTCTTCTACTCTACATTTTTATAGAAATGTATGTAAAAAATACGGTGGTCGCTGTGGTGTAATGGTAAGTGCGTCGACCGCCGCGCAGAAAGCCTAGGTGCGATTTCCGGACGGGACACCTCGCATTTTTCACGGCACCACCTCTTTCCACTCTTTGACAACACTCAAAGAGTATCAATTGTCTATGAAAAGCTTCTCAAATCTCGCCATTCGGAGTTGGCAAAAAACTGTACGTCCCTTCTACTCGTGAAGAACAGTAGCATGCACAACACGAGTAGTTGTTGTAGAAGCTAGGTCCTGGTCCGTTGTGGGCTATAGTGCCACTCAATTATTATTATTCCGTTGAGTAGTAATTTCGCCTGGAAAATGATACGGCCTGCTTTCTTTGAAGATCTTTTATTATTCTGAAGAAATGACTTGTCTTTGGAAAATTTTATTTAATTCTGTCCGACAGTTGAGGATTAGTTAAGAGTTCCTTATTGTGAATAACCGTTGCAAAGCGATAATAATTTTTAAGAAATAAATAGTATGTCCTGACTTTTTCATTTTTTTTTTTCATAAATGCAATTTTACATCCTACTTTTTTAAATAACATTTTATAATACCACACAATTATATCCTCTTGCTGAAAGGCTATCAGAATCTCGAAGTACATGATCCTGAAAATTTAAGATCTGGAAATCATAAAACTTGGTAAATTCGTAAACAATTTTTGCACCGAAATCGATATTTGCACTTAGTCTAAGAGTTGGAGTTAGTAACAAGTTAGGGCAATGCATAGGGGCTGTATGTTCTCTAAGTTACTAGTCTATATTATTCCTCTCAGGAATACGCATTCAAGATTTTATTTTGTTTTACTTTTCTAATATCTTAAAATTTGATATTTCGCGTTTTGAAGTGTTTAGAGATTCCTGGTACAGGCCCGCCAAAAATACAAAAACGCTCTAAAAACGGCGGTTTAAGGGATATTTTGGGATAATTTGATAGGTATTAATACCACCAAGGATTAGAAAGAGCTAACCTGAAATTGACCCGACCCCTCTTCGGTTTTAACTGACTTGCAAAAGTATAGTCCCATTTTTTTCCTCTTTTTTAGTTTCCGTTAAACTTTTTATTCGCTGCAATTTATTATGCGATCTTGCTTCCTCTCTTTTTTGCCAAGCTGAAAACATACTCTCAACCCATGGCCTTACAATATTTTTTTGAAGCTCTGCGGTGTTCCCATATTGTTGATCCTATCCAAATTATTAATTTGTCCATCATACGGTGTCACTACTAGAAAATTCTTCTATTTTCTTACGACTTATGTGAACTGGGATACTATCTTGTTGAAAGACCTCCGAAACCCTCAAGTATTGCCTCAGATAATGTAGGAAATGTCGGTGTAGGCTGTGTTATTTAGTATGGTAGACATAAAGGCATGACACTGTCTCTTCCGAAATTCCTGCTGGAGCTACAATTCTAAAGGACCTAGGCGTGATTTCGGGACTAAAGATTTGTAATTTTTTACACGGCACAAAATTTAGGAGTTGCCTCTCTTAAAAAAAAACTTCTCAAACTTTGTCGTCGGAAAGAATGGAATCAAAATGTAGGTCCCACCTACATAAAAACCTAATTTCATGATCATAAATTCATAATACCCCTCAAAGCCTTCAATCTGTATGCGAGAACTTTCATCAAACTGCTTTATAGGCCACAAAGTCCTCCATCTAACAAGGTGTACTGAAACATTATCGTTTTTGAAAATATAGGAAACCCACAGGTATCACATCAAGTAAGGGCGCTGTTGGTATAGGCTTTGCTATACATTTTGGTAGAGATGAATGCAAAAATAAGTTCCATTCTATGGAACTCCCAAAATCCTCTTGAAGTGGTAAGTTCTTTCGTGGGTCTCGCCAATACCTTTTATCTATAACCATCATTTCCGCAGTGGCGTAGTGGGTAGGTGTATCGACTCAAGCTCTGACGGTCTCAGGTTCGATTTCAGAACATTAAATATTGAGTTTGTTTTTATTTCACCATCGCTTTCGGTATTTTTATTTTTCTAGCTAAATATGGTGTGATTGATCGTGAGGTTTGATTTTCAACAGGCTCATTCCAAGATCACGCGGGACTCCTTACAAACTGCTTTGTCAGTTTTGTTCGGTTGGCAAGTCATCATAACGAAAAACATCGTTCTGTGAGAAATGTGTTTTGTGTTATTCGAGGAACATAGGGTATGCATAATCGAAGTATTGAAACCACTGTTGCCAAAAAAATTCACTAACTTGAGTTTCAGTTTAAATAAATGGATGATACTTGTTCGGTTAAACCATATCCAGCACGTAGTGAAGAGACTTACGCAGCTGTAGTTGAGAGTGTACGCGAAGACCGTGAAGAATTGATTCGTCGTTGTTGTCCATTTTTAGGACTATGTGCTATTTGAAATTCAAGTGTCTCGGTGAGTTATGTCTTCAACAAGACGTTGCTACGAGGCATACAACAATAAGAAATCATTTTGTTGGGTAACTTGACCGCCTAGATTGGGCACTATTGGACTTTTTTCTCTGGTGATATGTAAAGTGTCAAGTCTTCAGGAATATGTCAACTGCGATTGATGCTTTGGAAGACAACATTACGCGTGTAAGATACATAGATATACATCGCTATGCTCCAACCTAATAACCTTTTGAGTGGAACACCTCAGACGTAGTTGTGCCCAATATTGAAATGATATCGATTTTGAAAAGTAGATTGCAGAAAGCGTTCTTTTAAACGATACTGAAAGTTTTAAGTTTAAATTCACATTTATGTGTGTAATTTTACATTGCAAATCAAACCTCACGATGAATCCACCTTTAAACAGGCATCACATTCTTCTACGACTTTTCAGCATGCAAATTTGAGCTCTGACAAAGTCAAGAAGATTGGAAGAGTAGTAAATTTCGTTTTAGAATTTTCAAACTGTTTTAGGCAGAATGATGCATTCGTTGGGTACACATTTTTGCCTAACTCGGATTTTGAAGCTGTTCCAATGGGGTACTAAAATAGTTCCCACATCCATTTTTACATACCGCAAGAACGTCTAATGGAAGCCGGTTACTCATAAGCTCATGTAAGTTGTAGTTGTGTTTAGTTTTTAGAGCTGAACCCAAATGACTTCTAAAAAAATACAACAACTAAAAAAAAAGTGATTTATTCATGTCCATTAGAAAAAAGACAACATTCCATTTATTTCCCTTGTAAAAATGTGCATTCGAGTTTTTTCTTTCATTGCACACAATGAAAGTTAAGAGTTTTTATTGAAAGCAACACTCATCCATCTGTATTCATGTCGGTTACTTCGAGCGCCAAAGGATATTTCGTTCATCACTCATAATCTAGTCCTTCCCATAAATCAAAAGGTCCGTCCAGCCCAGCACTGTGCTGTACATCATCTGCATCCGGTGAACAAAAAATACTCTACCCAGTACCCACCTGCCACAAATTGTGATATTTTAAAGGACCTCTCACTGGCTTTGGTTTTGACACTTTCATTGGCAGACATAACCTAACACGTTAGTGTTTCCCCATCAAGTTTGCACTCAAACGAAAAGCGCTTGTTTTTTTCGACTAAGATCCAAACTTTGGCTTTGGCTTGTTTGTGTGCAACAAACTGTAACACTGCCGATTTAATGTCCTTACTTGTGCATGGGTATGTGCAGTACATGGATGTCGTGTGCATTGGCCAAACCAAGGAACAGCAGCCATTCACGTTGTCGTCATCATGGACATGGAAGGGAAAGTCGTTTACTTGTACGAGTGCTTCTGCAGAGGAAGTGTCGCTGACAAAAATTGCAAAACAGAAAAAAAGGATGTTCTTTGAAAAATCTTCATCGTGGGCCATTTGAAAATTATAAAGCGAATCCTTTGATTTACATTTTTTTCTTTTCTTCTTTCATTTTTTATTTAACTGTTCGAACAGTGGAAAACATGATGAAGGATATCGCTGCCGTCGCGTCATCACCGCGCCACCACCGCAGACACAGCCCGATACAGAAGTGTGAGGCGCATGTTATATTCTCGTGTAAGGCTCACCATAAGAACGGATGAAGCAGACGGAGAGGCGCACTGGAGAGGGTCAAATGGTGAATAAAAACTCTTCTGGACATACTTGCAAAAGTTTTGAAGAACTCTGTTCTTCCTGTTTGAATTTCCGGTCAAGTTTGTTCAGCATAAGGTTTGTTTTTCCAAAAAGAGTTCCTATTCCGGTCCGCCCGATAGGATGCTGGAGTCCAGTCTTGAATAGCGACCACTGCCAGCCAAACCAGTGTATGGCTTAACCAACCATTTTGTCCTTGTTTCAAAGCAAACGAATTGCATCAAAAAGGAAGGACAGCGAAAAAGAAATAATAAAACGTTTCAGATAAGAGGGACCGACATGGTTCGCTCCAAACTGAAATTGGTCACTCCTTGCGGATAGACACGGAGAGCTTATTTTTGCAGCGGGAAATTTAATTTTAAATATTGAAGAGCAGTTAAGGGTTGGATAGAAGCACTAATTACTACGCTGGGGTGTGTTCTCCCCGAGCATTCACCAAAGGAGCGAACCCTTTAATTTTTTTTGCGCTTGCGTTTTGTATTCATCCAGTTGTTAATAAGGAAAGTCGGTGCCTGGAAAAACTTCGCATGCTGCACACTCATGTGAGTAAACACTTTGAGGCATAACGAGTACAAAGTCAAGGTAAGTTTAGCGTTTGCAGGGATTGCGAATTATTATTACAGCGAACAATTAATTTTAATTAAATTACTGAGACCTTAGTTCGTCGGTAAGATGTTGCGCGCTGGTGACGCTTACCACTTGGGGGCATATGTTCGCACAGAGCTGGGTTCAAGCTTGAGAAGGTCATGCAGCTTTGCCCTGCTCTACGTGTGAAACGCTGCTGTGTAATTAGTGGTGGCGCAACTTGTAAACTGAATGGAGTTAAGTTTCGGATCTTGAGGAAATTCTTTCAAGTGAAGACATTAGCAAGGCGCACAACTATGAACATATCTTGATTTGTTGCCGTTGTTTCACTGAAAATTCACGACGAAGGGTTTCGCTGGCGTGAAAGGTAATCGCGGGCACTTTAGCTGTTGACTTCATGTATTTAATTGATGCAAGGTTTTCATATGTGAAGGGTTACCTACTTCAAATTTTATTCTGAAGAGACGTAAGAATGTAATGCAACGTTTTATGCAGGCGTTACGGGTGAGGAATGTAACTTGTGTTTTTAATTTTAAAAGGGAAACAATTTTTTTCTTTTTTTCAGCTTCTGGTTTTGACATTGTCCTTGCACTTAGGTTGGATTTAAAGATTGCCTATACTCCGTGCAACGGAAATATGTGGATATAGTATTCATATATACAGAGATAGATATTTGAATATGACAACGTGTAGGTACATTTCCGTATTTGTATATTCTTCTGAGTTGCGTAATCAGAGTAAACGTTTTTTTTTTGAATTCGTAAATATCAGTGTTTGTATGCCTTCGCTATGGCAATTAAAGGCTTTGAAACACCTAACTCGATTCCAAAATGAAGGTGATTTACTCGTGCTACTCGACCCTAGTATCGCCAATCATTGTAAATTGTAGTCCGGTGTCATCCAACTTGAATCATTTCCAAATGGAAAGGATGAGGGCGATGTCATCGACCTGGCCTTAACATATAAGGACACCCAGAGTCTGAGTACAAGAACTTACACGCTAGCAAATAGGCTGAATAATTTTATTATTAATCTAATTCAAAGACGTGGTGTACTAAAAATTTTCGGAGCTACTCAAAGGACGTATATAGTGAGAAGGCACGCCGAGGTGGTCCACTTCCACCGGAAGCGAGGAACCCATGGTTTGACGACGAGTGCAGGCAGGCGCATGCAGCCAAACAGGAAGCTTACAAGGCAACGCTGCATCGAACGACGAGAGCTGTTTGTGAGCTCTACAAACAGAGAAGAAGGGAAGAGAACCGGCTTCTCAGAAGAAAAAAGAAAGAGCACGAGAAGCGCGCGGTCGAGGAAATGGAGAGGTGCTATGGCAGGAATGACGTCCGAAATTTGTACCGCAAGATAAAACAGTTATCTGGCGGTTACAAACCTCGGACTGAAGCCTGCCGGGACCAAAATGGACAACTGGTGGTAGAGTCGCAGTCGGTGCTGAAAATCTGGAAGGATCATTTCTGCAGACTCCTAAACGGCGATAACGACACAAATTCCGCTGTTAGGCAGAATGTTCCACTCAATTTGGACGACGATGGACAAGAATTCCGTCCCCCCGACCTCGACGAGGTCAAGATAGCAATATCGAGACTGAAGTCGAACAAAGCTGCTGGCGCGGACGGACTGTCCGCAGAACTGTTCAAAGCATGCCCGACGAGTGGAATCTCAGCATCGTATGTCCGGTCTACAAGAAAGGAGACCCCTTCGACTGCGCCAACTATCGAGGGATCAGTCTCCTTAATATCGCATATAAGATTCTCTCTGCCGTATTGTGTGAGCGCCTGAAACCGTTCGTCAACAACCTGATAGGTCCTTATCAGTGTGGTTTCAGTCCAGGGAAGTCCACAATCGACCAGATTTTCACACTGCGGCAAATCCTGGAGAAGTCCCAAGAAGTACAAATCGACACCCACCATCTATTCGTCGATTTTAAGGCCGCGTATGACAGCTTGCATAGAGACGAGCTATACAGTGCCATGTCTAGTTTTGGCATCCCTACCAAACTCGTCAGATTGTGTAGGATGACGATGGAGAACTCTCGCTGCTCCGTCAAGGTCGGTAGCGAACTCACCGAGACCTTCGATGTCAAAAAAGGATTTAGACAAGGCGACGTGCTGTCATGTGACTTCTTTAACATCAATCTTGAGGGGATCGTGCGTAACTCACACGTCAACACCAGAGGCACGATCTTCCACAAGTCCGTTCAACTGCTAGCTTATGCGGATGATATTGACGTGATCGGCCGAACTCAGCGAGCCTTCAATGAGGCGTTTGCTAGCATCGAAGCGGAAGCGGCTAAAGTGGGACTGGTGGTAAAAGAGGGCAAAACTAAATATATGCTGTCATCGAAGAAGGACGCAGAACATCGACGTCTCGGACAGAGCGTCACTATGGGCAGCAGACATAAATATATGCTGTCATCGAAGAAGGACGCAGAACACCGACGTCTCGGACAGAGCGTCACTATGGGCAGCAGACATTTCGAGGTAGTTAAGGACTTCGTCTATCTCGGCTCCGCGGTGAATAGGGACAATAACATCAGTACCGAAATCAAGCGCAGAATCACTCTTGCCAATCGCTGTTTCTTTGGGCTTAAGAGGCAATTGAGTAATAAAGCCCTCTCCCGAACGACCAAAGTGACTTTGTACAACACCTTGATCATCCCTGTCCTGCTTTACGGCGCAGAAACCTGGACGTTACTAAAAGCGGATGAGGAAGCCCTTGGTCTGTTCGAGAGAAAAGTTCTGCGTGCGATTTTTGGTCCTGTTTGCGTTGATGGCATCTGGAGGAGAAGATTCAACCACGAACTGTATGGGCTGTACGGCGGCATGAACCTAGTCAAGCGTCTACGGATACAACGCTTAAGGTGGCTAGGCCATGTAGAGCGGATGGACAGCACTGCTCCGGCCCGAAGAGTCTTCAAATCCGAACCACAGGGACAACGCAACAGAGGATGTCCTAGACTGAGATGGCGCACACAAGTGGAAAAGGACCTCAACCAACTTGGAGTGCGCAATTGGAAACAGCTGGCAAAAGATCGTGCTAGCTGGAGAGGCATGCTGGTTGAGACCCAGGTCCACCACGGACTGTAGCGCCATCTGAAAAAGAAGAAGAACATTTTCTCACCGAGACCTTCATTGTCAAACGGTTTTAGACAAGGCGACGCGCTGCCATGTAACTTCTTCAACATCATATTTGAGAAGATCGTGCGTAACTCACAAGTCAACACCAGAGGTACTATCTTACAAAAATCCGTTCCACTACTAGCTTACGCTGACACCATTGCTGTAATTGGACGAACCCATCGAACCTTTAATGAGGCGTTTGTTGGCATTGAAGCAGAAGCGGCTAAAATGGTCGTGGTTGTTAATGATTGCAAAACCAAGTATATCAAGGAAGGACAACAACGATGTCTCGGACAGAGCGTACTACTAGGGAGCAGAAACTTCGAGGTAGTAGGAGGTAGTCAAGGCCTTCGTCTGTTTCTTTGGGCTCAAGAGGCTATTGAGTAAAATAACTCTCTCTCGAAGGATAAAACAGACTTTGACTTACAGCTTGATAATCCCAGTCATCATTTACGGTACAGAAACTTGGACGCTACTAAAAGCCCTTAATCTATTCGAGAGAAAAGTTCTGAGAGGAGAAGATTCAACGACGAACTCTATAGGCTGTACTGCGGTCTGGTCCAGCGTCTTCGGATACAACGCTTAAGATGGCTATGCCATGTGGAACGTATGAACACCACCACCACCGGCTCGAAAAGCCTTCAAATCCTTGCCAATGGAGAAGGAGAAGGAGAATGGAGAAGGACCTCAACCAACTTGGAGTGCGCAATTGTAGGCAGCTGGTGAGAGATTGTGCTAACTGAAGAGGCATGTTGATTGAGGCTCAGGTTCACCCTGAACAGCAGCTCCAGTAAAAGAAGAAGGAGAAGAACGGACGCAGTGGCTGTTAGAAGTGGCCAGTGGGTGGTAGGCAGTGGGACGTAGTTACCCACGGCGACCACAAATTACGCTGCGTGTCTCGACAACAATACGCTAAAGAAGCACGACCCTAATCCCTTGTAGACTACAGGGCAACCCAATGGTGCCATATTATGCAATATTTCACATACACATCTTTACTTGTAATAACAGTCAATTCCTGCTATTATACTCACTTCTGTGTTTACATTTTAGTTGGCTTTTGCTGCCTTGTATCTGAACTTGTGTGAAACGTCACAAAAGTTGCGGCGCTTTCAACATATACTCAAGTAGTTATTACAGCAACATGGCTTAATTTAAACAGTTGTCTTATTCAAGTGAAGAGTGAAATTGCATAGTTTCTTAGCTCTAATTTATCTAGTCAACATCACCCGAGCAGAGCAGAACTGCATCCTCTGGAGAATGCGAGTGTGCAACGATGGATCCACCGCAAATGAATAGCGCAACCAACATACATACATATGTACATATTTACATTCGTAAACGCGACAAATGAGCTATTTTGCAAATTAATGAAAATAAAAAGAAAATAACACCGACTCGTAGTTGGGCTGCTTTTATGCATAAAGTCGATTTTGTCCCAATTTTGGCATTCTCACTTAACAGTGAACCACATTGATGGCAATTTATTAGCATCTTATATTCAATTTGTTTTGTTTCGTTGGGTGTCCGAAGACCGGTAACGAATTGTCGATCGATGGCTATAGCAAATTTTATTGCATCTTACAATGCAGAGCTTTTGGAAAAGGTAACATTCAAGCTTTTTAGTAAATTTAAAGCAGCAATCTGCCTTTCTAACTTTAATTGTGACAGGCAATGAGACGGGGATAACTGAACAATATAATAATTCAGAAGCCTTCATCGCTTTTTTACCTTTACTATTGGGTAGAATCCATCACTCATAGATGGCCTCAGTTCAATGTTTCGGTTTGCTGACATAATTGAAATGACGAACACATTTGGTTATTTGATATTTGATCGGTTGTGTAGTTTCTTTTTGGCATCTGTTGAGAAACGGACATTTTCTTCATATTTTTTTATTTGCGGAAAAGAAAACTGCATCGCAACCTCAAAAAAAAAAAAAATTGTGATGTTTTTGGTGACAAGGCTTTTAAAGAACGGCAGTGTTAAAACTGATTTGCCAAGGTTCGTTCTGGTGATTTTACACTCAAAGTTGAAAAACGCACTGCTCGTCCAGTTGAAGTTGATGACAACCAAATCAATTCGGATCATCACTGTGAGATTGCATAGAAGCTTCATATATCACATACATGCATTGAAAATCCCTTAAAACAACTTTGCTATGTACGAAAACTTGGTATATGGGTTTCTCAAGAACTGAAAGCAAATCACACGTAATGAAAATGATAAATTTGTAAAACGATTGATTAACAATGTCAGTCAAAAAAATCAAAAGCCTATATTCATCAAAAGAAAGTTATGTTATCAGTTTGGTGAAATAACAAAGGAAGTGTCTACTTTGAACTTTTACCATCCAACCGTACGATCAACTCAGATGTCTACCTGGCACAACTAACAAAATTGAACAATGCAGTTGAAGAAGCGGCCTGAATCGACAAATAGAAAAAGTGTCGAAGAAAAATAAAGCGCCAGGAATGGGCCGTATTCCTTTTGAATACTAAAAAAATTTTCCTCCCAGATTTCTTGCCAGCTCTTAGAGTAGAATTCAGTAGAATAATTGCAACTGCTGACGTACTCGAATCTTTTCAGAGAGCTATGTAACTGATGACTCTGAAGTCTCAATGGGCGTCAAACAAAGTTGCGTGCTTAATACATTGCTGTTGATCATGTACATAAAGGAATAAAGAAGGTGAAATATATCTCGGTGGAACCAATATTCTGGCACTCATGTTTGCAGATGATATAGTTTTTCTTGCTGACTCAAGAGATACCATGCAGCTAATGAACAACAGGCTAGATACCTGCTGCAAAATATGAAATTTACATGTTAATTTGGAAAAATCTAAGATGACATTCTTTTGAGATGGAGGAAAGTACGCCCGAGATGAAAAATTTAGATTTCAAGACCAACATATTCCGTTCCACAGCCTCTTCTATCCTATTGTATGCAGCACAAGTTTGGGGTTACAGTGCTTTCGAAACTGTGGAAAAGTTCCTTAGATATTTTCTTAGGCGGATTTCTAGCTTTCTAGCAATTCACCAGGTGTAACATCCCTGTTTCTGAACACTCTTAAAATACATTTCGGTTATATTCATAAAGTCAATGCGATAAGGCAGAAAAAAATTAAGGGGTAGTTGGTAGTTGCGCAAATGCTTAGATATAAAGTGAAGTGTGTCCAAGAATGGGAATCATGCGGTTATAGCTTAAATTTTACATCAAACGAACAACAGGAACGGGAAAAACCAAAAAAATCAGCACCTCACTTCAGAAAACTGGTCACAGAATTTTCGACAAATTTCGAAATGAAGCCCTGTCATGCCAATACAGAGCCTACTACAGCAAAATGAACCACAACATACAAGAAAGGACGCGTAAATCTCCACGTCCTTCCTCCTGATAATATACAATTCGCGACTTTAAGGGCATTTTAACATCTCTGCTGTTTTTGGAGTTTCTTGAATAGCTACTCAGTAGAAAAAATAAATATGATTTTTAAAATAAGTGGCGAACTTTGTAAATGTCATACCTAATCGCCTAAAGCTTCCAATCTAATGCGACCTGTGCAATTTTGAAGAACGTGAGGATGAGTTTGGGACTTACTATATGACTAAGCAGTCAACACGCTACAGGAAGTGCTTAATTGATGAAAGTTTCTCAGCAATTGGTGCATTATATATTGAAAAAAAAAAAGCAGAATATTATTTTGGGTTAATATAAGTGCTTAGTGTATTTTTTCTTTTTAATGTCAATTTGGTAGACGGTCTGTAGGCCAAACTATATAGACCAATTGTAAGCAATCACTTTTTTGAAATAAAATAGTCTAATTAACTAAATAACTAGAAATGTCGTTGTATTCCTTGATGACAATGCAGGACCACACACATCTTTGGTCACTCAGCAAAAATTATTGGAGCTTGGTTAGAATGTTTTGCCACATTCACCAATAGTCCTGACCTTGCACCATTTGATTACTTTTTATTTCGATCTTTATAAAACTCCTTAATTGGTAAACATTTCAATAATGATGTCCAATCGTACTTAGTTCAGTTTTTTTGCTGATAAAAACTAGAAGTTTTATGAACGTGGAATTATGATGCTGCCTGAAAGATGGCAAAAGGCTATTGCTCAATACATTGTAGCCAGACGAAAGGGATAAAATATTTCTCACATAGCTTTAAGAAACGTTGACATTTCGCTGCATTTATGGCGATCTCAAATATTGTATGTGATGGTTCCAACTGAGTGTTGAGTTCATTCAGATCTATTTATGGATAATGGATGACAGCATACAGCACATGTTTTTTGAAGTATTAAATACCACTCTATTCCTTTTACTCCAATCGAATATGCTGTCAAGATCGTTAGTCTACTGCCGAAAAGAAAGGACATGATCGAACGAACATGAAATGCTTAGGATACTGTCATCAGCAAAGGACTGGATTTTCGACAAATTCTGCCAATAGCCTTTAAGCGACGTTGTTACGTTTCTGGAAACGAAACCTTTAAATTGCATAATATAGTAAGAAAGATAATCTTATCCCGAAATATTTCGGAATTTTGAATTTTGGGATTTTCTCTTCAACACTCCTTGAACAATTCGAAGAAACCGCATTTTATTTGCATATCCTTTTTATTTTCTAGTTTCACTACAGCAGTTACTGTAATTGATTCGTGTCATAAAGGGTTTCATCTGCGATGGGTTCTCTTTAACACAGGAGTATTAAGTGAAGATCGAACGTTTACGAGCGTACATAATGAAATGAGTATCAGACAGACGACTGTGTTTATGGTTGTCCTGATTTCCTTACTTTTACTTCAACCCTATTTGTTGTTCCGCAGTGTTATTGCAGAATTTTCAATTTGCATAAATTTATGACTTGTGTACTTATGTCTTTATACCTCATTTCGAAAACAAAAAAATGTTACTCACATGAATCATTTCTTCTTTCTCTAAATTAAACTACAAATCCAACTAGAATTTAGTTCTTCATCTACTCGTAAGCGCGCTCTGTTCACAAACAATTGCCGTCTGTAAATCAACATTTGCCCAGAATATGATAACCTCTGTTTATATTTGATCTTTCTACAGTTCGCCGTTAGTGTCAATAATTAACATATCGCAGTGTCTCTTGGTCGAAAAACAACCACCCGAAACTCCCATGGACACTAAACCTGAATCATGACTTCGGATGGCAAAAGGACACTCATTAAAGAAGTCAGTTACAGTGAATAAGTTATCGTTCCTTCAGCAAACTGATGAAATAAATTCCACCCTACTTGGGGCGCTAAAATAACTTGGTTTTATGGAATGACAATGTTTACAAGAATTCCAACACTAAAACTTTTCTTGTACCAACTGCCGTCGGGTTATTACGAAGGAAAACAAACAAATTTCACTAAGTGCGACATTCCATAAAATTCTGAACACATAACTGTCAAGTCTCATCTCTGCTGGTGATGGTGAATTACATACTTCAAGGAAAGCTGTACTGAACAACAGTGGCACTGTTCGTTGAGGAATTCCTTCATGGCGTCCGCACAGGAGTGAGGCGTGTATTAAGGGGTCGTCTGGAGTTAAAATATTTCACCCCGAGAGATGCGTAGAAATTTTCCGAGTTCGAGTTTACCTAAGAACTGGGAGTCAATCTGTAGTTCAGCACACACATGCAAGCGACATACATAGATGGAAAGTGAATTTTTTCCTGAAAGGATTGTTGCACTAGTGCAGAGACTGTAATTCAAGTGATTTTATGTGCGTGTTTTGTTTTTCTCCAAATTTTCATTTGCATCGCGGCGACTTGAAAGGTAGCTCGTTAAGTTTGCTTGCCAAGAGCGGCAGCAATCAACGTCACAAATAAGAAATATTTATCTCGAATGCAAGCTCCATAAGATTACCATACACAAATAAATATGCTTGCTTGGATCATAACGTCATCGGACAGTAAAAAATTTTTGTGATTCTGGAAATCCTTTCTTTGAGTTTTATGTCAATTTATTTAGAACCAGTGAGGGCCTTCCTCCTTTCTCTTTTCGAGCTCCTGTTCACTCAAATAATGGTAATCCCCATCCCCATGTCCGTTGCCGGTTCAATAAACTCCTGAGTTTTATTTGCTTATTGCATATCCTTTTCAGATTTGACTCTAAATAGACATGAATTCGATTTGCAATTGCAGGTTCTCCGATTGCGGATGAACGAAATTGAAAGAAACTGTAGTCTTCGTGCTTGATTGAATCCTTATTCCTCTGCTGTAAGTGAGACCCAAGGCACCTCCGAAAAGGGCTGATAGTTAAGGCGATTTGGCGATTTATTGCAGTGGCATGTATTCGTTTGAAGTCGGTCTAATGTGTTTAAGCATTTGGCTTACATTACTTGCGAGTGTTTTCTTTTTCCACGCACAGAATGCAATTTTCTTAGACAGTTGTCAAATGCTTAACGGTAATTCTATTGGTTATCCCATGTCTTTATTCAAATAAGAAGAGAGGCGCGTGTTTCGTCATGAGCTTCCGTTCTAAGTTTAAGCTTGAGTGATTTTCTTGCACTGCATGTAATTGATTACTGCTTAGCAGTAATCGCTTTGGCATATCAAATATCGTGGACTGAGCGATGGTTCTGTTTGAAAAGAACAATTGCAATTTACAGCCTAGAGCTGTAGGAACAGTATCAAAGTATTTATTCGTAAGAACAAAGAAACTACAGTCTATCTGGCTAAGAATTTCTTCTATGTTGAAAGTAAACGAACCAAAAGCGACAGATTAGTGCAGGCAGAAAATAAAAAATAAAAAAAATAAAAAAATTAAAATTATTGTTTTCCTTGATTCGAGTAGGAATAAATGCCACAGGCATCTGATCCAAGTGGCACTTCACTTTGTGAAAGCCTTCGAATAAGTATGGCACAAAGGTCTAATCGATAATAATTGAGTGGCACTACAGCCCACAAGGGAGCAGGGCTCCTAGAACAACTACTCGTGTTGTGCGTGCTTATGTTTTCTCATGAGCTTAAGGGACCTACAGTTTTTTTTGTATTGTTTTAGCATAGACAATTGATCCTCTTCACGTATTGTCAGCAACGCGAAGAGAAGGTCTAGGTTGGATTCCTATCCGGGAATCCAACCTAGACCTTCTGCGTGTGGGTATACGCCACGGTGACCACGCGAAAAATTGCTGTACCCATGACTGCTATCACTGACTAAAAAGATTGCACTTTCTTTGTGAAATATAAACACAAAACATCTGACGTTTAGTTGACAACATAACTTTGATGTAAAGGGATGCCATTTTACATTCTTAAAGCACAGGATCATGTAAAGGGTGTCCCCACAAGAACGCAAGATTTAAATTTGGCGCCATTCGAATTGACATTGTTTGACATTTGAACAATTATTATCGCTACACGAATGAACAACGCATTCTCATTGTGAAATTGTTTTACTGAAATGGTGAAAGTTTTGCGGCTACAGTTCGCACATTGCGATTAATTTGGGGGATACAATACTATTCCAAAAGAGTCTACTGTAAAGCGACTAATGGAAAAAATTACTGAAACTGGGTCTGTAACTGATGTAAAGACAACAACGCGCCTTCGACCAGGTCGATCGACCGAAAATATCGCAGCAGTACGTGATGATGTCGCTCCACCTCCATCCACCTCAATTCGACACCGAATTCATCAGCAAATTGGTGTTTTCAAATCCACTATGCAGCGAATTTTGACGAAAGATTTGCATCTTCATGCATACAAAGTTCAATTGACTCAGGAACTGAAGCCAGCTGACCATGCACAGCGAAAGGAGTTCGTTAATTGGGTATTGGAGAGACAACATGACAATGCTGATTTTGCCGATAAAATCATCTTTAGTGACGAGGCCCATTTCCATCTTGATGGCTTCGTCAATAGACACAATTGTCGCATTTGGGGCGAGGAAAACCCTCGAGTGGTTCACGAGAAGGAAATGCATCCTCAACGTGTCACTGTGGGACATTGTCATTGGACCTATTTTTTATGAAAATGAGTCAGGTCAATCGCACCAAGTCAATGGTGTTCGGTATCGTGAAATGATAATCAATTTTTTCGTGCCTAGAATTAAAGAGACGAATGTGGAGGAGATGTGGTTTCAACAAGACGGCGCCACATATCATGCAGCCAGAGAAACAATTCGATTGCGGCATCAGTCATTTCCCGGTCGTGTTATTTTGCGTTTTGGAGACCAGAATTGGCCGCCTAGATCGTGCGATATAACACCATTTGACTTTTTTCTTTGGGGTCTTTTGAAGTCGATGGTTTATGCGAATAAGCCGACGACGACTCAAGCCTTTAAAGAAGAAATTGAATGCTGTATTAATGAAATACCACAGCATTTATGCAAAACGGTCATTGAAAATTTCATTAAAAAATCGCGTATGTGCCAGCAAAGCCGCGGCGGCTATCTGGTCGATGTGTTATTCCACACATAACCTCATCCTGTCTACTTTACGATATAATAAGGAATTCACGATTTTTTCTAAATATTTGCGTTTTATTTAAAATTTAAATCTTGCTTT
This sequence comes from Eristalinus sepulchralis, assembly GCA_944738645.1. Lineage (NCBI taxonomy): Eukaryota > Metazoa > Arthropoda > Insecta > Diptera > Syrphidae > Eristalinus > Eristalinus sepulchralis. Next base: position 27,356,186 of record OX122885.1, on the reverse strand, counting down.
CTTGTTGGGACATACTCTAATAAGGACCCTGACCAAGATTGCCATTAAAGTTTACGTTTGATTAAATTAATAAGTCAGTAAACAAAAGTGCCGTAATTTGAGTGATGATAATCTTCAAGTGTATGTTCAAACAACGTTACATCCACATAAACTGACTGTTTGGCGTCCTTTATCGATTGGTGAAATAATTGGTCCATATTTCATAAAAATGATGCTGGCCAGACGTTACAGTCAAAAGTTACCGGTATTGAGTCATCATTATTGGCTTTTTCATTCAATGAGCAGCCAGATCTGCACAGAAGAAAACGCTTGAAAATTGCATAGTTACACGCTACGGACCTGTAAGTTGACCTCCATGATGGAGCGATTTAAGGCTGCTTGAATATTTTCTGTGGGCATATGTGAAGTCACTTGTCTACACCGATAAAGCAAAAACGATTGTCCACTTGTAGGACAACGTTTGCCACGTCATTGGCGAAATACGACCACGCATGTTGGAAAAAGTCTTCGAAAAGTGACTGACTCCCACCCTACATTCAAGCCAGCCGGGAAAGTCATATATGTACCAGGAATCATTTTTAAACTAAATATATATTATAAAACTATTTCTGGCTTTCTTGAGATTTTTGAAAAAAATAAAATGTTTATTTAAATTCAATTGCAGCTTTATAATCCCATCGGTGTTGTGCTTGAATTTTTAACATGCAATGAAGTGGGTACCTAATTTTCAGCGGTTATTAATCTCTTTACCATCAAGACAGTTTTACAGAAACATTACAGAAAAGTGCTATTCAGAGGGTCAGGGTCTGAGCTATACGATGAATCACACAAATCTTCCAAGCAAGAGCTTTTAATTTGTTCGGGTCTCCAAATATATGCGTTTTAGTATTCTCATAAGAGACATTCTGCTTACCAATTTTCGCGGCTTTTTCGTGCTTGATTCAATCGACATAACCTTCTTTTCGTGAATGAACACCTTAAAGTCGTTAGTGGGCGGTAACCGGCCTTTCTGGTCGGTAACTGGCCTCTGCTTATGATATCTTGCGTTTTTTTCCTCGTTTGCAATGAGGCGCTTCAAAAATGGTTGAATTTCATTACGTTTGAAAAGCATCACTAATAGTAATTCGGTTAATTTAATTTGCTTGCGTTGATTCATGATTCATCGAGCTTCTTTAAGTTGTTTGCGCATTTCAGGATTCATAGCTGTTAAATGATTGACGTATAGTGCCACCGCTGTCTGCCTGTTTTGCTTCATTAGTTGCAAGATTCGATCGACTTTTTCGGTGACAAGTAGACCACTGCCAGTTGCATCTCTTACGTCAAAATTTCTTGAATCGTATAAACTGCTCCTGTGTCATTCTTAGTGTAAACTTCGCTCGGTATTTTTTTTTTTTGAAGCGTTTGCCCTTTTTGTGTTAAAAAACCTGGAGATAGAAGCCTCGAAAATGGACACCACTGGAAATAAGATAGAACAATTTACAACGCGAGTTTAAAAATAATCGTGGATGTAGACTAAATCAAAACGTTTTAGGACATTGCCCCTTTCATGACCAGAAGTCGACATCTATCTCAAATTTAAAAAGTGAAAGAACTCCACAAGTACGAAAAGGCATCGTATGAATTTAAATAGACCCAACAGGTGGATTACTTCTAGCGCTGAGTCCAAGTTTTTTGATGACGTTTTTGTAGTATATAATCACGTGAAAGAAAAATAATTTGTGTTATGAGAATAATAAAAGATCCGTGGTTGGATGCAGCCAAAAATCCAAAACACACATTCAACCTTGGATTTCACCCAGAATAGGTTATAGTGACAATCTAGTGTCATCAAAAGGACAAATCCACTTATCTCCAGCCATGGGAAAACTATAAATGCGGTCAAACATTGCGAGGGATTTGAAATAATGTATAAAATTGTCAAAAATCGGAATCCGTTGGCGAGAGATGACAACGCCAGACCCCATTCTTTCTTCTTATTTTGGTGCTGCAGTCTGCTGTGGACATGGGTCTCAACCAAAAAGTCTCTCTAGTCAGTACGATCTTTTACCACATGCCTGCAGTTGCACACACCAAGTTGTTTAAGGTCCTTCTCCACTTTTGTGCGCCATTTCGTTCGAGGACTGCTTTTGTCCCAACGGTTCAAAATCGATGACTCTTCGGAGCGGAGTTGTTGCGTCCATCCGCTCTACACGACCTAGCCATTTTAAACAATGGATCCGAAAACGCTTAACGAGATGCATGCCACTGTACAGCCCTTACGATTCGTGATTCAATTTTTTTGTCTACGCGCTGACTCATTGACATTGACAAAGATCCTGCTATCTATCGTTGATCTTGTGCGATGTGATGTCCACATATACTTCGTTTTGCCCTTATTTACGGTCATACCCATTTACATAAGCCGCTTGCGCTTTAATGCCAGCAAACGCCTCATTGACAGCTCACTGTAATTACGTCAATGTAGTCCGAGTAAGCTAGGAGGTGAAGATGGTGCTTCTTGGCTTGACATTTGAGTTTCGGACGGTTTTCTCAAGTATGATATTAAAGAAATAACATGACAGCGCGCAGTCTTATCTGAAAACATTTTTTTCTAATTAAAGGTCTCGATGAGTTCGATACTGACCTTGATGCAGCAGCGAGTGGACTTCATCGTCATTCTGCATAACACGACGAGTTTAGAAGAAGTTTTAAAACTGGGCATGACATTGTATACCTCGTCTCTATGCGCGCTGTCATATGCGGCCTTGAAATCCTCGCATAGGTGATGTGTGTTAATCTGCATCCCTAAGGTCTATTCCAGGATCTGCGGTAGTGTGGCCTGAAACCGAAGTTGAGACGTTCACACAAAATACCTCGTACGCCACAGTGCAAAAGTTATTACAGTTGTTAGCTTCACTCAGAACAGCATGAACACATCTCACAAAAGACTTGTTAAATGCGGTGGACCCGATTAGGCGCAGCATGGTGGAGAAACAAAACGCTTCTCATTAAAGAACAGTATGTTTTTGCTTTTTAAAAAATATATCTTTTCAAAACGTTCGTGTTTTGAAACTTTTTCAATTGCACCGGATACCTCTTATATTCCTCCTAGATTATATCGTGTTCCAAAATCTCGTTAATCTCGCCCTGGCCTGGATACCATAACACGTTTAGTGGGAAAATTTTAACCAACATATTCGTTGTGTGATGTTGCGTGTCAGTGAGACAATGGATTATTCGAATAGTCGAAAATATCGCTCAGCCGTTCGTACCAAACGATCTAAATCAATTGATTCCACGGCTTTCTCAAGAATTGGGCATCATTCAGATCACATTGTGACAAATTTTGCGATTTTGGTATACACAGTCATGACCTAGAGCCGATGTGTCATTTAAAGCGACGTATGTACATTTGGCGATTACGTTCTGGAGAAGATGCGCCACAATGATGAATTTTATCACAAAACCGTCTTCATCATGAGTACCGATTATTTTTGGACCGAAGTAGAAGATTTTGAAGATTTCTCAATTTGAATGATGATAGACAAGAATTTCTTCCCCCCAACTGAGACTAGGTCACGATAGCAATATCGAGACTGAAGTCAAACAAAGCTACTGGAGCGGACGGACTGTCCGCAGAATTGTTTAAAGCAGCTGGAGATGACCTGGTTGGGTACATGCACCAGTTTATCTGTAAGATATGGTTGGAGGAAAGCATGCCCGATGAGTGGAATCTCAGCGTCGTTTGTAGTGTCCACAAGGAAGGAGACCCCCTTGACTGCGCCAACTATCGAGGGATTAGTCTCCTTAACATCGCATACAAGATCCTTTCTGCATTTTTTTGGCATTCCTACCGAACTCGTCAGATTGTGTAGGATGACGATGGAGAACTCTCGCTGCTCTGTCAAGGTCGGCAACGAACTCACCGAGACCTTCAAGTCAACACCAGAGGCACGACCTTCCAAATGTCAGTTCAATTGCTAGCTTACGCCGACGACATTGACGTGATTGGTAAAAAAACACAGCGAGCTGCCGATGAGGCGTTTGCTGGCATTGAAGTGGAAGGGGCTAAAATGGGTCTGCTGGTTAATGAGGGCAAAAGGAAGTACATGCTGTCATCAAAGAAGGATGCACAACATCGAAGCTTCGAGGTAGTTAATGATTCTTCTACCTCGGCTCTGCGGTAAATAGGGACAATAACACCAGTACCGAAATCAAACGCAGAATCACTCTTGCCAATCGCCGTTTCTTTGGACTCAGGAGGCAATGAGTAATAAAGCCCTCTCTCGAAGGACTAAGCTTGCTTTAGATAACACTTCCATCATCCTAGTCCTATTTTATATCGCGGAAACCTAGACGCTACTAAAAACGCATGTGGAAGCTTTTAGTCTTTTCGAGAGAAAAGTTCTGCGTGCGATTTCTGGTCCTATTTGCGCTGATGGCTTCTGGCGTTCACAGACCAACTTTATAGGCGGTACGGCAGCACACCGTATGATGGCTGGGCCATGTAGAACGTATGGACACCACTACTCCAGCCGTATCCGAGCTATTGCGACTGCACAACAGAAGACAGCCTAGGCTAATGTGGCGCACACAAGAAGGACCTCAACCAACTTGGAGTGCGCAGCTGGAGGCAGTTGGCGAAAGATCGTGCTTGCTGGAGAGTCAAGTTGGTTGACCACCCACAACAAGAAGAAGAAGAAGAAGTATGATTAGCGTCTTATCTCTTATCTTGACTATATATTCTGTGGGGCTACTTTAAGAGATTGATTCATGCCAACATCTCGACGACGTTGGAAGAGCTCACAGCCAAAATTGAACCCGAAATAGCGGCCCATCCGAACGATATATGTGTCCGAGTCATTGAAAAGTATCCGCGGTGGCCATATGAACAAAGTCCTGTTCCACTTCATTTTTCATCAACAAGATAATTTTTGAAATATCGTAAATAGTTTGGGTTTCACTGCTATATTCGTCACAGTCTGTACAGTGAAAAGTAGTCTGCCTTCAACTTTTCATATTTTCTAAAGTTCAACCACACATCGTTTCATTCACAAGATGCACGCGAACAGTTTCCAAAATCGTTTAAAATTATTTCACTTCTCCCCGTCGGTATGGTGTGCCGAGGGTTCAAAGGAAATGCAATGCTCGTATAGTAAGGAAAGCTATAACCCCATCAATTTTGTTGGCCATGTCCGCAAATAAATTACGCACCAATTCAACCATGTCGACATCCCTTTATTTTCCTCTGCCACATCACTGCACAGTTCTTTGGTCTTGTATTATACACACAAAGTAATAGGGACGAGCGTGCGCTATTATTTGAACGATCCAATATGAGGGGGGGGGGGGGGGAAGGGATAGTTTGTCGAAAGTATGAAAATCAAAAAGCAATTGAAGACATTCAGCATATTGAAGACAGCACCGTCTGTATTTTGGAATAGTGTACAAACATCTAGGAGCATGTGGATATGTGCTTATATTGTATTTGTATTTGAATTGGGACTGGGGCTTCATGACTTTTTGATACTGCCATTACCAGTCACATTACTATGTGACACTTGACAATTTTGCTCTTAAAGCAAGTTTTCACCGCAGAGCACGTATTTTCCATATTTTTCACATTCTATTGAAATGGGAATGAGATATACAATCAAACAATGATTTTGGTTGATCTGGTTCACACTCTTCGGATGGCACCACAGTCCGAGATGTTCCGGGACCTTAACCACCATGCGAGTTTTTTTTTTTTTTTTTGCAATTTTTGTATATTTGAATTCAGTATTTTTTTCTTACGTGCTAGACAAAATTATTTAAAGCTAGCTTAACTAAGTGAACACTGTTCTTAGCCTAACTTACTGACCCTATGCGGGTACTCTAAGCTAATCTAATCTTAACTTTGCCTTTCGGCCTCCTTTTTTCGGTTTAAATCTTAAAATTAACTTACATTATATTGTATTATAGACTAAGAAAACTTTAAAAAAAACTTGGCTATATGATCTCAGTTTTATTTTTTCTAAAACTAACTTAGTGTACCTTAAAATAACTTAGCCTAACCTAGGAGTAAATCTAATTCTACCTTAAACTATGTCCGTAATACAATACGGACGCGTGCACCCGGGCCACCACCATGCGAGCCCAGCTAGCACGATATCTGGCCAGCCTCCTCTACTTTGATACACCAAACTGGTTGGACGACATCTCCACTTGCGTTCGCCATCTCTGACAAGAACATTTTGTGTCTGTGTCACAATAAATAAAGCGCAATGCTCGAGAAATACTTGAAGGACAGAACGCTTGTCTCGATAGGATTTGTGGATTTTTCGTGCGGGAAGCGACACAAACGAACGAACTCTACTACAAATAAAAACTGGTGACACTACAGCCCACAAATGGCCTAGGCCTAGCATCCCCAGTAACTATTCGTGGTGTGTGTTCTACTGCTTTATCATGTCAAGATGAAAATAGTACAACACAATTTTTAAATCTCCCCGAAATCGCGTACTCGCTAATTTCATTTTTCGTTCTGCTGTCAAACCGCAGATCCACTTCTCACGTTTACATTTGATAGGTAGCAAGTGAGAGTTGTGAATAAAATCGATTTCAAAGAGTTAAACATAAATCAATTGTCAACTGGTATTCAACCAGTACGCGACAATTCGTTTATCCTGATCCGTGTTGCTAACCAACTGGCAATTGCCTCGGCGTTTTCCCTCTTTCAGCATCACGTTAGCTGACCATGCAAACATTTATCAATTTCAACACAGATGTTTTTTGTACTTCATCTGCCTAAAACAATGTTCTGTCCTGTTTGCGTGGGTGCATTTAATTAACTGGATTCAGTGGCTCCCACAATATTTTCGTTATTTTCAAATATGGGAATGTCATAGTGATACACTCAACTGAGTTACGCTGGTCAAGCTCTGAAATATGGGATCAAATGCCGCGCCATAAAGTCAGGGCTGTGTTACGATTTGGTCATACAAAATTCATTTCAAAGCTGTAGGCGAATATCAGTAAAATATACATTTGAAAAATTATGAATTACAATTTGAAAACAATTTTGAATTAGATTCACATCGGCTTGCACCTAGGTTTTTTGGCGATGCGATGCAAGTTCGAATATGATGAGGACATCTTGCGAAAGCCACAAATAAACACTAGTTACATGATCTTCCAGAAATCTGCTCTTAGCTGTCTAAGGCCCTGCCCACGCAATGAGCGGCAAGCGGCAAAGCGGCTAAGCAGCAATTTTAAACACCAGCTGACCATTAAATTATCTTCAATTTTCGAGTGGGTGAGCAATTAGTTATGAAAATGACGCTGTCAAGTGCTGTTTGCAATAGCGTCTCAAGCGAAAGTTCCTTTAAAATTTGAGATAATGACGTGATTGGACGAAAATTTGCGTATGCCGGCCTTGAAATGGACTTGTCTAAAATTGATTTGGCTGTAAACGAGGATAAAACATAGTTATATTCTTTCATCACAAGAGAATGCGAGACAATGACGTCCTGGACACAGGGGCGGAAGAAAAACTTTTAAGTAGTGATCTGGAATTCGCCTACCTTGGTTCCGCAGTTAATTAGAATAACAAGGTCAATACCAAAATCAAGCGTGGAATCACTGTTGGCAGTTTTCTTCTCTTTCTTTAAGACTCAAACAGCTCTCTCGCATGATCAAGTCAGTTTTGTGCAAGGCATGGATCCTGTATGATGTAGAAATTTCGTCATAATTAAAGCAGACGGTAAAACCGTTAATCTTTCTCTATATGCTGCTTGGAGACAAGCACCTAGTCAAGTGTCAGCAGGTATAACGCTAGATCTGGTTCTGCTCCAACCCAAATATTCCTCAAATCAGGGCTATTGGTAAAACACAACTGAGGTCGTCCCTGCATGAGGTAACGCACACAAGCGCAAGACCACCTCAGTCAATTTAGTATGAGAAATCGGTAGCCGCTCACTAGAGAACGACCAACCTGGAGGGGCATCCTATTTCAAGTCCAGATAATTGCAATCCGCTTCAACCTGCATCAAATCGCGTACATTCATTTCTTGTCACCTGCTTGCAAAGTAGGAATGAGTGATTGTGCTTGATGTCTATCTTGCGGGCCAAAGAGTTGTGAATGTATATGTGAAGTGGCCGATTATAATATTTTTTTTTTGCTTTAGGTTGGTGGACACTGCACTGGAGTTCTTAGGAAGTATTAACGATTACCAAGAGTCTAAATAGCAGTAAAGCGACCGTAAAAGGGAAAGAACAAGACGATGTTCGAAAGTCGGTCTATTGCGTCCTCTTCGGGAGGATTGTCTGTCAAATGCTGCTTCAATTCAACTAATCTGATTTTATCAACAGAAATTATGCCGATAACCTGGGGACAAACACGGCAGGACAGTGTCCAGTGTCACGTAAAGTGCTTTACTACGGGCTGCAACACTGCTTCGGTGGGCTTCTTTGAGGCTGATCTGTTGAACCGTGAATGAGAGGATATAGTTTCATTGGGCCACTGGTCAAATCTGCCAGTCGAGGAGATGACTATGCTGGGACATGAAGGTATCTGATGAATAAGCACGAAAGTAGTCGGGTCTGCCGCCGGTAGCTAAGTAGGAATCAAGTAGTGAAAACTAAATAATTAAATATATTTCAGCCGCAGATGGGATGGATTAGGTATGGCCAATGAGGCTATTTAAGAATAGCGGAGGTCTGATTATATGCATACTTACTGGGCGCTGTCTGATGGGAAACCGTGTAAGAGATCACAAACAATGACTTCTGTAAATTTTGCCGAGACGAGAATCAGGAAGAGACGGTCCTTCACTTCATTGGAACCTGTCCATCCTTTGCAACAGTTACGAGGATTGCAATCGGAAACTACTTTTACAACAGCCTTGACACCCTAACTGATGTCGGGATAAAAAAATTATCAACAAATTCCTTAAGTACAAAAGACTATCAGTCAGTGGGAGTTTGAGGGATCGTCTGGACAAGTGGCATAGCAATGGCTTGTGGACTACGTAAGATTCAGTAATTGCGCTTGCAGCTTTTCACATCAACCTAACTTAACCTTAGAATCTTAGATCGATAAATTTTCGAAACTACACCACAAGGGACGTACGTTCTTTCGTAAGGGAAATAGTACGTCTTAAGGTCGAGCAGTCGTATCTGGCAACTTTTTCAAAATTTTGTTGATGGTTTCGAGTTCATGGATTGATTAGATGATACTGTCCTATTGGAGAATTGAATCATTTAAGGGTTGTTGGCATAATATTGGTCCTTAGCTTTAAGTGTTACTTCAAGCTTAGATACAATAGATTTACATACATCGAGGTTTCAAGGCCACATTGGCTTCGTTGACCTACAGAAAAAAGTCGAAAAAACACCGAAGGAGACGCTCTACTACTCTTATACCCAAAGAGCATCTTTTTTCAATAATCTTTCTCGATATGAGTGTTATCGATGGATGTAAACAGCATTAAGTACCTCTGCACATGGACTATTTTAATAAATGGTCCGCACAACTGTCTCGCCAACACATACCCTGAAAATACGAATGTAAAGAATGCCAGACAATTGAGAATGATGCCCACACCCAATAAATTATTTTCATGAGTCATCAGCATTCCATAGGGGCACTGATTCGCCCCCAAGCCCACCGCAAATCAAACAACGCGACAAAGAAACCCAGATATAATATGATTAACCTAGATCTCGTAAAAAATACGAGCTATATAACTAAACACTCAAAGATGTTCACTCAATAATAAAACCCGTATAAAATCAAATAAGATGCACTAAATATTACTCAGGACCACATAAAAGCGTTTGTACCCAGCAATGGAATGTTTTTTTTTTGCTTTTTCATAAAACTCCCCAGGGCCCCATAAACGTTTCCGATTTTACTCAGAGCGTAAAGGATTCTAACCCAAAAGCAAAGCAATCACACAATAAAACATCTAACATGTGTGTCGGTAGAAAGTTCGTGACATACGTACTCGTATGTGGAGGTACGTAGGAGTGCGCACATGCTCGTGTGTGATGTTGTCATCCTCGCCCATTGCCCCAATCTAAAAGTTTATATTTTCTCAAAAACACAACTCGAATGAGAAAATTACGAAATTCCCTCTGAAGATTGCCATTTACTGCAAGTGATTTATCTATCTAAAATTTTGCAAAATTCAAGAAACCAAAGAACAGAAAGTTAAAAGTTTCAGGAGCAGCTGCCGGAAGCGAAGGGCTTAATAGAAATACCAATTCCAGTCTGACCTCTCAGCAAAAGAAGCCAAGCCCTCAGTTCTACCACTCCCGCAACTGACAAAACTTTTCCAATTTGGCAATAATAACAGAACAGATATTTTCACACCAGACAAAATGGCAATTGTCAAACGAAATGTAATGTATCGAATCGTAAACATCCCTTCCCATCCCGCACCGCACAACGTTACAATATCTCGGCATTCAGCTCCACACCACTCCATCCCGGCGGCAAAACTCCACTGGCATCGGGCAAAGTGAGTGCATCTGCGGTACTGGCACACTGGCTACCCTCTGTCACCTTGCAATTTTCGCACCGAAATCAATTATGTTCTGTCATAAAACACTGCACACAACAAAATCATCAAAAACTTTCCGAAGCCAGTTGTCACCGCGATCGTTGTTGTCTGTGCACACAAGCGCCTCCGCAGCAGTTGACAGGACAGAGTCTCAATGCAAATGCCAGGCCAGGCACAGTGGGTTCCGAGTTTAGCTGTTACCATGAAGGTTCCTTCTGCATCGGTGGCAGACCAAAACCACAAAGAAAATTTCATTTTTACTGGTTCACGCCAACCTCATAAATAAGTCTTTTTCGCAGGATGGAATTTAAAATGCTCGCCAACTCTCGCATCCCTTGCACCGCACAAAGTCACGGGCAAGGGGACGCATTGCTGCGCTGCGAGCACTCCTGATGAAGCTTTAGCGGACAACGGTGCTAGCATAGCCAAGGACGAGCCTCAATGGAGCAACAACTCGATGAAGTTTACATAGAGACCATGGCACGCGCACCACTGCAGCGCGCACACATTATACTTCCCTTGCTGCGACATTAAAACTGGAACGATAGTGTTGCAATTGTGTTTAACCGACTTCAAGTCCTGGCAATAAATTACACAAATTTTTGCGAAACAAAGCGCCCGAATAGGAGCACACGTTGTTTTGTGTATTTGTTTGCACAGCGACCGACACACACAGCTAAGAGGAAAACAAAACAATAAAAAAGAGGAAAATGAATAAATATACGTAAGCGAAGCAGCGCGGTCCTTGAACGTTATGGTGCATGTAATTGGACATCTGTAAAAGTTCCAACCAGAGATAACAGGGTTCGAAATGAGTTATGAAAAAAAAGTTGTATGCCATGCATTTAAATAGAAGAGATTGATGGTTAAGCCAGACGATAGGGTGGATTAAGATTCGCCGGATAGACGGGGAAGTTATTCGGACCGGGCGTGGGTGTCCCTGCTTGTTCAGCTCTTCTATCGGAAGTGTATTATGGTGCACTTAAAATGCCAGACTGCTGGAAGAGTGCCCGTTCTTCTTTTTTTGTGTTTGGACTGTACCTTCCATGTAAGGGGTGTTTTTGTTTAGGGATGTAGAACTTTAAAATGAAATAAAACAAAGACCATTTAGCTGTACTTCCATTTTTCGATGACCTTCTCTAACATTTGTGGCCGTTTAACGCGGTGAATGTGCTCCAATCCAAGGGGTCAATCTATTTGGGCCTATCCTCGTAGACGAGAGTCATAACATATGACTCAAAAAGTCGGAGCACTAACCAATAAAAACCATATTTTCTAGACGAAATTCGATATCAACATAGTTTTAAGAGTGATACAGTCAGTCCACCCCCGCTCTAATTTTTTAATCCTTCTTTACCGAACGGCGAACACCTCCTCCTTCGAGCCATATTTTTTTCCATCTTTTTGAGTTCTGAAAAGATGTAGAAGTCTCTGGGTCAGTTCTGGAGAATGCGGTTGGTGCGGAGGCCATTCAAAGCCCAATTCGTGCCAACGACTTGTGACGCGGTGCATTGTCTTGGTGGAAGAGAATTTTTTTCTTCTTCATATGGGACCGTTTTTTTGCAATTTCTTCCAACAACAATGCCATGTCGTATTCTCTGTTGATCCTTTTGTCTTTCTCAAGATAGTCGATGAATAAAATTCCGTCGGCATCCCAAAATACGGACGCCATAACCTTGCTAGACGACACTTGTGTTTTTGGAATCTTTGGGCGTAGATCTCCGGCTGTGGGCCACTCCGCTGATCGACGATTTAACTCTGATATGTAGTGGCTGGTCCATGTTTCTGCCATTATGACATACCGACGCAAAAAGTCATTTTTATTCTGGCGAAACAGATCCAAGTTTCCAGAATTATCGATACGTTGTTGTCTTTTCTATTGTGATTAAACGCGGCACCCATTTGGAAAACTGTTTTCTCATGGATAAATGTTCATGCAATATAGTGTACACACTGCTTTCTGTTAAATTAAGATAGAGTAGGCGGAAAAGCAAATAAAATGTAAAGTAGATTAACTTATAGCACCCGCGAAGGGTCAGTGAGTTAGATATAAGATGGAAAGTCACATAGTATAACCTAGTTTTAAGTATTTTTAGCTAGAATATAAGTAAAGGAATTTAAAATTTAAATAAAAATTTAATAAAAAGTTAAAGTTAAAAAACACACTCCCTTCTGATATTTTTAAGGTGTCACACAACTCCACTTTGCGATTTTCCAAACCGATTTTGTATTCTATATATATTGTTCCCTTTTTCTGATTTCTTATATCTAGAAATAAAAATACTTAAAGTAGCTATAAGTTTCGATATTTTTATAAAAACTACCTTACTGACCTCATGCGGGCCTTCCAGAGCATTCAGCACCGTTGATGTTTTTGCGTTTGAAATGTATTATTTTTTAACTAAAATTATTTTAAAGCTAGGTACGAAAATACTTAAACTAGACTTAGCAGCACTTGCTACATCAGCCTTATGGATGATTCGCTTCTCTACTGTTCTTCTTACCACGCGGAAAATAAGTAGACATCCCTCTGTTATCTGGATAAGACCAATCCGGTTAAGATATTAGAACGCTTCCGGCGAAATGAAACCACTCCGGCATGCGCTCTCAAGATTTCATGTCGTTGGAATAGAACTTTGTGTACTCATATTCCGGGATTCTGTATTTCTGGAGACAAGCGTGAAGATATTTTTTCATCTTTTCCATTTGGAAAGGACTCACGTTGAACCACACCGAGCAGCCATACACCATGATTGGCCGAATAAGGGCCGTTAGGCAGATTCGCTTCAACAACCTACTGGCCATAGCAAAGGCTTTCTTAGCTTTCGTCAGAGCTGTACCTGAAGAGAAACCACCATACATACACTGGTCCAACATAATGCCAAGATATCGCACTACACTCTTCACGGCTACTGGCGGACCATGCGGGTCCAAAATGCCGAACTTACGCCAATTCTTATTCGTATCTCTTGAGGCACTGCTTGACGGAGTCCGAAACAGGATGGATTCACACTTCTAAAAGTTGATTTTCAACTTCCAGTTGTCGTTAAATCGCTCGATCTTTTCGAAGTCGAGCTGCAAGTTACTGACCTCAACCTTTGGCGTTGTCCGGTATGAGACCCAAGCGTCAGCGTACGCGATCAAGTAGCATGCATGCTACATGGAGCATGGAGCCAATCAATTTGCTGGTGGAAACAGCGAAAAGGATTGGTGCGTTCGCTGCATCCTGTTGGAGCTCATTTTTGATTTGAAAAGCATTAGCCAAAATTTTGTTGTCACAAAACATACTTCCTTCCAGTTATCATACTAAAGATCATGGATAGCAGTGAATTGCTTATACCCAACCTCGTCAATCTAAGGGCAAGAACCATGCGGTGTCAAATATATTTTCCATTTCCAGGTTCCCATGCCCTTTGTTTTGTTCTTGTTCCACAGAATGTCCAAAAGCAATTTTGACGCGCCATGTGCAGTACCATGCCTCGCCCTAAATCTAAACTGGTTGTTCGGTATATTTTTTTGTCTTCAGTCCACTGGATCAGGACTTTGTTGACAATCTTTTCGAAAATCTTGCTTATGCAAGCGAGGACACTTAACGACCGAAGATTTTTTGGATCCTAGGAGTCTTTGTTTTTGTTCAAGGGTTTCACTACCATCGTCTTAAAATGCGCTGGGTAATGTGCATTACTCTGCGATTGTTAAACAAGATTGTGTATATCTCTACTGCCTCGTCAGGGGGATGACACAGCAAGCATCGTTGGTGTTTGTACGGCCACGCTTTAAGTCGACAAATAGTTGTTTTTGATGGAGCAGAGTCCCTGTAACACTTTTCAATTCATTGCTGAGAAATTCCATTGTTTTAAAAATCGCAAGAGTAGCGTCACTTGAACCACTGTTTCTTGTAACCTAATAATCAGATTTTTATGAAAGTTTGACAGGAATTATTCAAATGTTCGTACTTCCTAAAAATAAAATTGAGTGATATGTTATATCCCCACAGAAAATAGTCAATCGCAATTAAATTGCACGATCACGGGTCCGTAACGTGAAACTGTACAGCTATCAAACGTTTCCTTAAATACAACCGTTGTAGCACGAGCTATGTGACATGTTGCACAGTCTTGTTGAAACCAAAGCTCTTGCACATAATGTCGGCACAGAAAGTGGGGGTTCGATTCCCGGACGGGACACCTAGCATTTTTCACGGCACCACCTCTTTCGAGTTGCTGACAACACTCAAAGAGTATTAATTGTCTATGGAAAGCCTCTCAAATCTCGCCGTTCGGAATCGGCAAAAAACTGTAGGTCCCTTCTACTCGTGAAGAACAATAGCATGCACAACACGAGTAGTTGTTATAGAAGCTAGGCCCTGGTCCGTTATGGGCTGTAGTGCCACTCAATTATTATTATTAAGGCACTTGAACAAATCCATTTTCAAAGATTTTGGTTTTAACTTTGAAAATATACAAGTGACTGTGCAACTACTTAGCAACATTATAAAGCAGCCACACTCTGACAACTTTTGCCGTTTGTTTGGGGTTGTTGTCTTGTTGAAAGTAGTATTGATTCTCCAAACCCAATTTTTGAAGTCTATTTCATAAATTTGCTTTTAAAATATCTAAACATGCGAAACTGTCTGTAGTCGATTCGATAAACTGAACATTGGGAAGTCATTACTCTTGTTGTCAACCATATTGCAAGGATGGTTAACTTATGGCACTTAGTGTACATATATCTTTAAAAAAACACATTAAAGGTGCCCTTTTCAGAAATCATATTTCAAATGAATTCAAGTAAAAGAAAATCAATTGAATTTTAAGACTGCTCCTTAAGCAATGACATCAATCAGAACAAAATTGCGATGGATTGATGGGTGGTTGTATCTCAAATGTCCGCAGTTTTAAAATTATTTAAATCAAAAGAATGTGCCTCTTACAGATGTTGTTTTTGGGATGGTAACAGAGCCATTTATCACGGTTAAAATACCATTGGCTACTTCATTAGAGTTTTCGTGAATTATCTGGGCATATTTTTCACATTGGAAACTTTTAGTATTTTGAAATGGCGAACTGAATATTTTCCAATGCGTCATATGAAAAAATTAAAATTAAAGTATATTTTCCAGTTCTTCATCTGCAAGCCTTTTTGATTTTTCGGGGCATTTTTCATATATTTGAAGAGCATCCAAGTCAAAATGAATAATTTCTGAGCTCGCAAACTACTTTTTACACCTTCGCTCAGTTCTTCTTCTTTTTCTTCTTCTTCATCTTCCTCTTTAATTTCCTCTTTTTCTTCTCCTAAATATAGCGCTACAGTCCGGGATCGACCTGGCCCTCAACTGGAAGTCTCTCCAGCTGCCGCGATCTTTAGTCAAATGCCTCGAAATTCGTCCTCCAAGATAGTGATGTCCTTCTCTACTTGTTCTCGCCATCGGGTCAGTGGGTACTCACTGTTTCGGAGTTAAAGACATTTGCTCTGGAGTAGTGTTGTCCGTGCTCCAGAGTTGTAAAAAGTTAAGTACTTTTAGCATATGTACATACACACCTTACAACGATGTCAATGATGAATGGAAGTCATCTAATTTGGCATGCATCGGAAAGCGAACATACAGACCCACACATGCACGCACACACACACACGCACATACACATCCACAGGCCACGCGCGCTCGTTGGCCTAAGTCCCATTGATTTCATACGATCCACCCCATATGCAATCAGGCATGTTCATGGTATTGAACAGCCTGTACAATTAACGGTTGATTTTTCTCCTCCAGAAGCCATTAATGAAAACCCGACAGTTGAAGGTAGAATTTGTTTTCGTAAAAAACTAAAGTCTTTCTCATCTGTGTTGTACATTCTTCCGTTTGATAGAACAGGACAAGGATGATAGAGTGTAATATTTGGCGTTTCGAGAGAGGGCCTTACAGGACCAAAGAGAAAGTGGTTGGCAATAGTTGTTCTGCGTTTGATCTCGGTACTGGAATTGTTCATATTATTTAATTGGGAGTCGAGGTAGACGACATCCATCCATGTCACCTCGAAGCGGTGACTTTCTGCTCGAGTTATTAAGGTTGTTTGTGTCGTTCCCGATGGCAATATCTATTTCGTTTTCTCCTTGTTTAGCCTTGCTCAAAACATTTTTGCCGCCACCGTTGAATTACCGGAAAATGCTTCATTAACTCCTCGCTGCGTACTGTGTACCAATCATGTCAATGCCGTCCGAAAATGCTAGCAACTGTGTTGGCGAGTCAGTTTTGGAAGACCTTGTCAAGCATGATCTCAAAAAAGATGTTAATGGGGTCAATGTTGTCGCTGTCATGTAACAGCGCTCCGCCTAAATCCTCTTTTGATCTGAAGGGTTTGATAAGCTAATTGCACATCTTGATGCCACTACTTGACAAGTTTGGGAGGAATGAAAAATTTTAACACGTCATTGTAAAGCCCAACATTTTATACGATGTCATATGCGGCCTTGAAATCGACAACAAGGTGGTGGGTATCGACTTGCATTTCGTGGGTTTTTTTCCAGGATCTGCCGAAGTGCGAAGGTTTAGTCAATCGTGGACTTCCCCATCTTGAAATCCCACTGCCAAGGACTAATTAGGTTATTAAGGAATGTCTATAGGAGCTCACATAAAATGACAAAGGCGATCTTATACGTGACGTTTAGGAGACCTACTCCTTGGTAGTTGACGCAGTTGAAGGGTTCTACTTTTTGACTTTCAGTGATTTATAAAGTATTGCTGTTTCTTTTTCAACTTAATAAAATACTTTGCTTTTGGAACCTCATGAATGTAGTTTTCTAACCCTCGGTGGAATATCAATTATCTTGAGACACTCGGATGCTCGGCTTATGACCTGAAATGTTAATCTAGTATTGTTTCCACAGCACAACTGAAATACATTATTTGTCTACTCAGGATACAACATTGTACAGGCACAATGTCCAGCTTCTTTTTTTGACTTTGTGGACAGTTTCAATTTACGAGATTTAAAGAATTTAAACGTACTTCAGGCTTCTTCCCTCTTATTCACACATCTAATCCATTGGTTTCAAATGTTCCCTCCCATAATTTAGCAAACTTTTTACTTTTAACCTTGAAACCAACAGCACAGAATTACTTGGGTAGGCAAAAAAATCAACTGAAATTGCGTTTTTTCATAAAGGAAATACATGGGAAGGATGGGCTATAGGTGAATAACAGCATCGTTCACCATGACGACATTGGCGAGTAGGAACTCATGTTTAAGTCATGAGCTGAACTTTTAACCACAATTGTTCTATAACCAGCCAAAAAAGCAAAGAATAAGTGGGTGGGTGGGTGCTTGGACTCCGTAGTTTTGGTATTGCTTTCCTCCAGTCAGCAAATTTGGGACAGTTTTGGTCACGTTAAATTTTCCCTTCTCATAACGCATGGGAAACCTGGTTACAATCAACATACATATTCCATAGGATAGCAGCAAAACATGTCATTACACAATTCATACTTAATTCATGTGAGATACTGCTGTGAAGGCAGATTAGCAAGTAATGCTTTCCCCAGAACAAATGGACATATGATGACCTATTCACTCTGGTTTTCCTTGTAACATATTCATGTGGTATTCTAGACGATGTTGTATTCTTTAAGATTTGCTCCAATTTAGCTTCCTTCAACAACATTTAGTTGAAGATCGCTAAAGTTAGTCAGGTGAAACGTCACGAAGCACATGGTAATCAATGATTTTCAAAACAATTTGTTGAATTTCTGTTGGTTACACTCAAACCACAAAGGCGCGCTCAATTGGTTTTTGCAACTGTGAGCAAAAAGTGCCGGGAAATTTTAATTTCACTGTTTTTTTGTTTGGACAGCTGTGCAATGACGAAATATTTTTATGTGACTAGGTCACTTTTATGCAAACTGTTTGGGGTTGCTTAATATCCATTTAATAGCTTGTTGGCGTATATTGTTACTAAGTCGTAAACGGCATTGGTACTCTACCGACGTGAAGGCAGATATTGATTGCCCAACTGTTAATCAAACTCTTCGCTTAATACCATATGAATGATTTCGTCATTTTTGCAGTCCCATGTATCATGTTTGGGTTAGAGTTCGCCGCTTTTTCTCTGTAATATGAATTTTGTATGCGTTTTGCTTTCACTTCTTCTGTGTGATTGTCACCTCACGCAGTGGCTTTAATTTGAACTTTGCTTGCCAAAGAAACAACGATTTTTTGTACTGACACTTTGTACACAAAGTGATATCTTTAGAATGCTGTTTACATATATATTTTCTGCAAATGTCGCAAACTAATCCTGTTTCATTATCTGTCTTTGGGCATAATTAGCATCGACTTCATGTAGCTGTTTTCTTTTCCATTGTGTAAGTAGAAGCTCAGCTTCATTCTTTTTAGGTATGTACGAAACGAGGGTAATTTCCTTAGTAAAAGCGAAAATTGATGAGTAAAGTGGTCTTTCCTTTGTGTTTAATAATTTTGCTGGTAGTTCTGGCTTGTTTATGCGTAGTGTTCCTGCGTTTCTCCAATAATATTTTCGCCAATTAATGAGACGTGAAAAAATTGCCGATTGTGTGGTTATGTCATTTTAGCCCTACAATCAACTCAAGAACAACACGCATGTCTTGATTTTTTTCAGGAGTTCTTCCAATTTCCTTGCCATTATAAGATTGGATGTTCCAAGCATAGCTCGTTGCTGAATCAAGTACCCAAAACTTGACTCCAAACTTTGCAGGCTTTGAGGTCATGTACTTCTTCTTGAAACTATTATTTGTTCATCAATGGTCACGTTTTGGGATGGATTGTAGAGCTTTGGTCGACGAGTGGAATCTCATCATCATATGCCCGGTCCACAAGAAAGGAGACCCCTTCGACTGCGTCAACTACCGAGGGATCAGTCTCCTTAACATCGCGTATAAGATTCTCTCTGCCGTATTGTGTGAGCGTCTGAAACCGTTCGTCAACAACCTGATAGGTCCTTATCAGTGTGGTTTCAGGCCAGGGAAGTCCACAATCGACCAGATCTTCACACTGCGGCAAATCCTGGAGAAGTCCCAAGAAGTACAAATCGACATCCACCATCTATTTGTCGATTTCAAGGCCGCGTATGACAGCGTGCTTAGAGACGAGCTATACAGTGCCATGTTTAGTTTTGGCATCCCTACCAAACTCGTCAGATTGTGTAGGATGACGATGGAGAACTCTCGCTGCTCTGTTAAGGTCGGTAGCGAACTCACCGAGACCTTCGATGTCAAAAAAGGATTTAGACAAGGCGACGCGCTGTCATGCGACTTCTTTAACATCATTCTTGAGGGGATCGTGCGTAACTCACACGTCAACACTAGAGGCACGATCTTCCACAAGTCCGTTCAACTGCTAGCTTATGCGGATGACATTGACGTGATCGGCCGAACTCAGCGAGCCGTCAATGAGGCGTTTGCTAGCATCGAAGCGGAAGCGGCTAAAGTGGGACTGGTGGTAAACGAGGGCAAAACTAAGTATATGCTGTCATCGAAGAAGAACGCAGAACATCGACGTCTCGGACAGAGCGTCACTATGGGCAGCAGACATTTCGAGGTAGTTAAGGACTTCGTCTATCTCGGCTCCGCGGTGAATAGGGACAATAACATCAGTACCGAAATCAAGCGCAGAATCACTCTTGCCAATCGCTGTTTCTTTGGGCTTAAGAGGCAATTGAGTAATAAAGCCCTCTCCCGAACGGCCGAAGTAACTTTGTACAACACCTTGATCATCCCAGTCCTGCTTTACGGCGCAGAAACCTGGACGTTACTAAAAGCGGATGAGGAAGTCTGTTCGAGAGAAAAGTTCTGCGTGCGATTTTTGGTCCTGTTTGCGTTGATGGCATCTGGAGGAGAAGATTCAACCACGAACTGTATGCGCTGTACGGTGGCATGAACCAAGTCAAGCGTCTATGGATACAACGCTTAAGGTGGCTAGGCCATGTAGAGCGGATGGACACCACTGCTCCGGCCCGAAGAGTCTTCGAATCCGAACCACAGGGACAACGCAACAGAGGACGTCCTAGACTGAGATGGCGCACACAAGTGGAAAAGGACCTCAACCAACTTGGAGTGCGCAACTGGAAGCAGCTGGCAAGAGATCGTGCTAGCTGGAGAGGCATGTTGGTTGAGGCCCAGGTCCACCCCGGACTGTAGCGCCATCCGAAGAAGAAGAAGAAATAGAGCTTTGGTATATTTCAACCCATTGATTCCACAAATCACATACAGGAGCAAATTTATCCAGCGATTTTCGCTGACTTCGAGTTTCCTTGTTGTCGAACTTTATCTCGATATTTTTCTGAAAGTCTTCAGAGGCATAGTTGCAGCGAATATTGGTCTTCCTGTTTCAGAATTCCAGAGACTCTCAGGCCTTTCGTTATTAGATCGAAAAACGCCAGCTTATATTAGCAATCCAATAAAAGCAAGGAGTTCGACTTTATCAATGTCCATTCTTCACCATATTTCTTTCCCTCAATGGTGTAGGTCAATATCGTACATATAAAAAGTGGTGGGAAAAATAGTTCAAGGCTGGAAATTTCTTCTTCCGTAACTCTTGAGCAAGAGGAACGCGTCAATCCAGGCACCAAACTGATAATATTTTCTTTCGAAGCTCTTCCGGCAGTTGTTAGAAGAGGGGTTTTTGAATAGTTTACTTGACCACTTTAGGAGGACATCATTTCAGATGGCGCAAGAGCATCGTCCTTTTCACTTATATCACTGTCGGAAGAATCACTCTCGCTAACACTCATCGCTACGAAATAAATTTTCGGATAACTAAACAAAGCATGTGTTTGTCACTTTATGTTTACTGTAAACTGTATTAAAGCAGACTGAATCATACAAAGCAACCGCGTAGCTAAAAATGTGCAGTTAGAAAATAAATTTATTTGTAAATAACGTCTGAATCAGACTTTGGGTCAAATTTGACCCGAGGGTCGTAGGTGTATAAAAATTTGTATGGAACAGAGTCTAAAATATATTTTTTTTTTAATTTAAGTTTATTATCTTAATTATAAAAATTTGGACAAAGTCAAGAGACATCAAGTCCTAAAAAAAATTAGTGTTTGAGAAAAGTTAAGTTTTTTCGTGAAATGGGTCATTAATTACCCGAAGACCGTAGGAAGCCTAACTAAATACTGGAATGCCTGCCCAGTTAACGCGTCGCTGACATTGTAAGCCTGTTTAGATACTCAAACTGTTTAGTTTACAAATGACATGTTCTCATAGTATGATTCAATTTGCACCACATTGTTCTAGGTCAAGAATATAAATTTTTATAAATCTCAATTCCCAGCTAAAATATTTACATTAAGTGTAGGAGATTGATACTTTTTTCTAAATATTGTTCCTTGAGTCAATGGATACGGAGCACAAAAGGGAAAAGAATATTGCCATAAAAGCCTTCATATTTCCATTTCTCTAAGCCTTTCAGTTTTTTTAATACATTTTTATAGTGATTGTGAGACAACGGTGGCAGTTTCGGCCTCACACATTCATATAGCAGTACCTTTTTCCAGTTGTTAACAAAAATAATTAGAATAATTAATTAGAAATTTCTTAAATTTTGTTCTTCGGAGGAAGCAAAATAATGTAAGTCCCTTCTACTACTGAGAAAAGAAAAGCAAACACAGCACGAGTATTTGGTAATGAAGTTAGAAGGTCTGGACACCTTTATCATCACTGTCCTACTCCCTGGCGAAGAATGATAACTAGGACATTCCGAGAAAAGAAACATTTTAAGTCCTTGAGGAGAGTATTCGACGACGAAGACTTTAAGCTATATACATAGCACCCTACGCCTATTTCGACGTCTACGGATATGGTGATTAGGATGGAAATGTCATGTACGGACAACTATTCAGCCCGAACAGTCTTCAAATCCGATTCATTTCCAAAACACAACATGTGACATCCTCATCTATTATTGGTCACACAAGTAGAAATCAGAGGCAGCTAATGCAAGATCGCGGCAGTTGAAGAGGCAAGTTGGTTTCAGCCAGTTTCTAATTTAACGCCAACTCAAGAAAAATAACGTTTCTCTTCAACTACAATTGTAAACATATTTCCGTGATGCATTCGTTTGCGTCAGTTTCGAAATACGTCTGTACGTCGCGAAAACGCCTGCCGTGGTCTGGTCAAGTAACATCGTTATCCAATCGTATGGTGGGCAACAACTTTTCGAGTCCGCAAGGTCAAGAGATTGGAATACACAGTTTCAATAGCTCAGTCCGTATCCTTATGAGGCCTTTCACCGTCACAACAAATGGAAATTCTAATTTTTCAAACGCTCTTGTGCAACCGTTTTGCAGTGTTCAAATGTTTTCCTTCTAACCATTTTGTATTTGCCCAACGCCCAACATTTGAAAGTTTAAGTCGTAACATAATCTCGGTTTCCCCTTAATTTATATGAAACTGGTACCCGGGTACCGGGTTAAAATCAGTTTATGAATATCATTCCGATCGATTGGCATTGACCTCAAACCTCTAGGTTTTCATTATATCTTTGGGTTTCGTTTTTCTTGTTTTCTAGAAATGTTTTCAAAGGAATTCTGAACTGAAATCTTAGTCATTCATGTGACGAAAATTGATTTAAGCTAAATTTGAAAATAATCTAAACGCTTTTCGCATATTTCACTTGCGCACATTTTTGTACATCGCGTCTGAATTGAGTTCAATCCTTGCGAGGGGTGGGGAAAAAATGTGTGCCAAATGAATTTAAACTCCTAAAGAATTGTGATGTCGGGTTAAGAGCTTTCTAACAATTATGTACAGGATGACATAAGTAAAGGGGGAACGCAGCGCAAGAGCAAGAGCAAATAAAATGATTTTAAATTTATGGTCTCCATACATACGGCGAACCTTCACTACAACGACGAGGACAAGTTAAACATGGAAATCCTTTCATCCAAATGACAAAGATTCATGGACTTGATGGGATTTTCTCTTGAATTTGGATCTGCAGAGCTCGTTAGCAAGCTGGGAAATTTTAATTGGTTGATTTATGGATCTGCTGAGATTTTCGAAATTCCTCAAAGCCAACAAAATGAAAGCATAAATTAAAAACAGGAAAAAAAGCAGAACCCTAACGTGAATTTATGTGTACGTTACTTCGTCATCATTCTGTTCGCACACACGGGCGCTGATATTTTGAAGGTGTGTGAGGGAAACACAGAACTACGAGTGTGCTGGCGTTGTTCGTGGAATTTCTTTGAAACGAGGTCAATGCTATGCATGACTCTATCGAACACTTTGCAGGTTATTTCAATGTCATGGTTTTTGGTTCGTCTGCCGTATATCCACGTTAACGATTAATTGATTGACTGTTGATTGATTTAAGTGTTTGTGGGGGTGTGTGCAGTGCGATAGGGATGTTGTGGAAATGTGCACACCCCTTGGTAAGACTTCTGCGTTCACTTTAAGGTTAAAATTGTATTTTGATAGGCGTTGAATTCGTTTTTGAGGATTGTTTTATCTTATGATGAGAATTAAGAAGATTTGAGTTTTGCGTGCCATATTTGGTCCTGTTTGCGTTGATGGCATCTGAAGGAGGAGATTTAACAACGAACTCTATGGGCTGTACAGTCTTCGAATCTGAGCCATTGGGACAACGCAATAGAGGACGGCGTAGGCTAAGGTGGCGCACAGAAGTGGAGAAGGACCTTAACCAACTTGAAGTGCGCAGCTGGCGGGAGCTAGCGAAAGATCGTGCTGACTCAAGAGGCAATGGGGTTGAGGCCCGGGTCCATCCCGGACTGAAGCGCAACAAGAAGAAGAAGAAATTTTTGTCAGCTGAGGTGAAGGTGATGAAAGAATGGTGAAACAACATTCATGTTGATTACCAGTCGCCTCCTAGTTAATTTCCAAAAAAATTTAGTACACTTATCATGTAGAAAAGAATTGAACAACGACTCCACTTTGATGAGGAAGATATAAAATAAAAGTTACGCAGCTACCAACAAGAGACCAGGGCTTACTGCGTTTAGCATCTACTGGTGGTTTGTGTGCTATTTGTCTCCCACGACCGACTATTGCCGACTCCAAACGGCAAAATTTGAAAATTTTTTTCTAATCTTTAAATGTTGTTTGCAACTCATGATACGTTAGATATTCCAATTTTGGACTTGTAAGCAGAAAGCCCTTAATTGTTGCATACCCTTAGAGATGTGTTATAGAGCGCCATGTCTACTTTTGTCATACTTATCAAACTCGGCAGATTGTGTAGAATGACGATGGAGAACTCTCGACTCTCTGTCAAAGTCGGTAATGAACTCACCGAGACCTTGAATGCCAAAATGTTTTAAAAGAAGGCGATGCGCTGTCATTGACTTTTCAACATTCTTTCTTCAGAATTTCATTCTTGGGAAAATCGTGTGACGCACGATATTCCAAAAGTCCATCCGTCGTTTGGTAATCACAGCTATTTTTCAATTAGGCGTTTACCAGCATTGAAATGTTCTGGCTGTAAATGTGTTCAAAATAAAGTATACGCTTTAAAAAGAACACACAATACTGACACCTTGGACAGAGCATCACCATGGACAGCTAGTGGTAGCTAAGGACCACCTAGTACCTAGTCCTTTATGCCGTAAAATATTACAAAGCTTTGTTTTCATAGGGTCAAGGGGCAAGTGAGCAACACAGATGTGCCCCGAAAGACAAAGATTACTTTGTACACCTTAACCATCCATGGCGCAGACATTTGAATGCGGATAAGAACATCCTTTCCTATTATTTGGAGAAGGTTCAACGACGAGCTCTGTAGTCTGTTCGGCGGCATACGATAGGTCAAGCCTCCACCGGTACAATTCCTAAGACGACTTGATGATGTAGAGTGAATGAACATTTCTGTCCCAGCCTGAACGAAGGTGTCATCGTCTAAGCTGACGCAAGTTAAACACGGTTTTAGCCAATTTAGTGTCCGAAATTGGATGTAGCTGGTCAGAGGGCGTGTACCTTCTTAGTAATGCGTTCAAAGATATGTGTCTTAATCGTTATAGGATACAAGTAGAATGAGGTGCCAGCAACACGAGGTACTATTGAACACTACAACTACTCACACCGCGGAACTGCCGTTTGGTATTACATCGCGGGTTTGCTAGCGACTTCCGTTCTGCTCTGGAGGGAAGCCCTTTCTCATTCAGTTTGTCTTAGTGACAAGTCAGTTTACCTCATTCCAGTTTTCTACAGATCTCATAATGTAGGAAATCAAATTGTCGGCGCTTGGTAAGTTTACCATGTGTCTGCTGCTCGGTGTCCTTCACGGCGTTTGGAAATTCTGGGCACAGCAACGAGTTTTCGTGCCCAAACCTGTGCAAATATTTTCAGGAACTTTGAAAGTTGGTAGTTGTACTCCCTTGCAGATCTGTATATCCAGGTATCGTTGATAAGGATGAGCATATGCGTCCATCTACCTTTTGTGGAGGCGTTCCATCTAGCTTGACATGCTGCTATAGATGCTGCACGTTCTTCTCTTTTTATATGTCTGGCGGTTGCAAGAATGTCTATGGGTAGCATTTCTACTATGACTATCTTTTAACAGTTCGTATTGCGCAGAGTCGATATGCTGACGGCACCATCCGTTTAAGTCACCCTGAAGTGAGTGCTGCTCCTGTATGCAGCTCAAGAGTACTGCTTGTACAAGTGATGCCTTCTTACAGTCATACTTTTATTTCACGCCCTCACCATGTTGTCCCAGAGTGGCGATAGCGATTTCGTCGGCACAGCTGATTTCCGTCCAGAGCGTTAGTCGTAGAACGTCATCATACATTATATTCCACAGTAGAGGTATGAAGACTTAACCCTGTGGGACTCCTGCCGTTATGTCGTAGGACTGGACGCTATCATAGCTGTGAAACAGAAGCCGTGAAGTTGTCCATGACTATTTTTATCTTTAAAGCGGGTTGGCCCCTGGCAATGAGAGACTTACGTATGTGTTGAGTTAAAAGTATTTTTAACATTTAGCCTAGCTACTGCAGGGTAGAATTACGTCTGGGGATGTATTGTATGTTCGTTGAGACCCAGGACTCTCTTTCTTTCTTATCTGGAAAAGAAGGCATTTGCGCCAGATATCATGTCAAATTATTTATTAGGGTTTGTTGTACACGTAGTTCAAAGCAGATTTAAGTGTTTTTGCGTCTGAAAGAATTTTAACTTGGAAGAGAACGTAAAGACTTTGAATGGGAAGATATGAGCGTAGAAGATTGAATTGAGACTTGTTTGATTTTTAAATAGATGAACTTGGCCGCGGGAAAATAATGTGCCAACAGTTTCAATCAGGCTGCAATCACCAGTTAAAAGACATTTTCTCTGCCACGCTTACCATTTTGTCACGGGAAGGAATATCTCTGACTTAACCAAAACTTGCTGCAATGTCTCCCTCGACTGTCTTCCAAAGTTCAATAAAGTCAGTATATTCTATGCATTTTCTGATAGTCAAGATGCCAGTACATGAAGACGATGAGATGACGGTAGTGAAAAGCCTGACATACAAGCCAGTGCATGTGCTCAGAAACCCATCATTAGGCCCTTCACTGTTAGTAGATTCATCAAGGAGGACAAATGAATGACTAATCAAACTATCCAGTTCTAGAGCAACCAGGAGGGCATTAAACAGTCTAGGATGTGCCAAAGCGGTTATAGCGCTCAATAAAGCTATAATAAGAATGTCCCGTGGAGCACTACTATACCACTTCCATAAAATGGATCTAGTGATCAGCAAAATGTGTAGGCACTGTGGTCCGCTTACCCATTGGTAAGGCTTCAGGAATTTCTCCCGCCTTAAGACCTCTGCAATTTCTACTTTCCAAGCGCCTAATGCTCATCGTCTTTCTTTTCGAGAAGTAGGTGTTTACGAACCGCTACAGCAAATTTGTCAAATTTCAAAAAGCAGCACTTATGTCCTAGAATAAACAAAGGGGATCTTCATGGCCCAAGATTTGCAATTGAATTTAATTGGAAATGATTGCGTGTTGGCTTAAAGCAAGGCGTACTACCCTATCAAGTACCCAATCAATCTAGTAACGCAGAGATCATAGATTTATATTTACTCATGAGCAAACAAGCAATTGTCATGTGTTAAATGTAGATGGAAGGATTCTTCTTTTTTCTTTCTCATTCTCAGCTCTCTTCCTCCCTACATCTGCATACCATAGCACCGTAAATCCTATACTATTTCTCCAGACTTAAGTTGAGAGTCTGAGAAACGAAAACATGTCCAGTTGACGGTTACAAGGAGCCACCGAATGAATATGGAAAAATTATTTTCAAAATATCACATACTTTACATCGCAAAGTATGCAAGAGTGGAGTTTCGTGTTAAATAGCAGTACTCCCTTTACGACACAAAGGTTACTCACTTTCCAAACCAGAGAACATGACGCATTCGTACTCCACTTAGTGGTCTCACCGGCAGAACATTATGTCTGAACAATGCTGCCGCTTTCAAAGGCACATGTAAAGTGTACTGCCGTCGCTGCAAAGTACTTAAGTACATAACAGGCATTCTTCAGCGAAGGCTGCTGTAGTGTAAACACACACAAAAAAAAAAACACGTAGACGGCTATGTGCGATGACAACAACAACACCGACAGCAACAGCAACATCAACAGCAACAGCATCAGTGAAAAGTACGTCCTAATTAAGAAAATAAAATTACGTATTACACTAAATTAGGTTAATTACTATCTCTCACATGCAGAGTCGAGCACACAACCCCCACGCCAGCATACTCGTAGATACCGGCCAGCCACCCAACCGACCGGCCAAACATGTGCACACCTAATGTCATAATACTTGCTCCGCATGATGTTAAGCTCAAAATTTAGGATGGCTATTACCCCCATATGACGTCGGTCGAGCTCCAAGATGACTCTTGTGCGGCAGAAAGATGAAGGGATATAATGGAATATTAGAGTAAAAGCAGTCATTAAACGAGCGTCCTCTTTATGCCACACGCGCTTCGCCTATAGGGCCTATATTTCAGCTGTGGGCGATATTCTTTTGAAGACACTTACCCCTACCAAGCATACATGCGCGTGATTCCTGTGTGAGTTTCGGTTCGACACAACAGAGAGGGTAGGTAATGTATTAGTTATGTAACCCCTTTCGAATAATTAAATGCTTAATGGCAATTACATATTTTATTTGAGGACAAGTCCGACCCGGTGGCACTGCGAAGCGGAGACGTATTGTTCTGCTTCTAACAATACCGTCACGGAGCGACAGGTAAAAATGATTCTTAAATCGCTTGGGACCTAAATGAAGGCAAAGGGAATTTCAAACGTCAGGTGGGTGGTTGTATGATTTTTTGAGGGGTAGTTCGTGATTTTGATGCGTGTGTGGTATGTTTGAGTTTTTGTCTTTGATATTTGCAGTCTCATGAAGAAAAGGGAATTGGGGGAAATATTTGATCACGTGCCAAAGGTCATGGAAAGTGGGTACAACAGGGGGGGAGAAATATACAGAAGAAGCGTTTTTGGCCTGGTTTTCAATTCGAGTTCTTTAAAAAAAAGATGAAGATGTTTCATTTCTTTATGTTCAAGAAAGCAGTGATGTATTGGCCAATATTTTTGAAGGCTGTATGCAAAAACATCAACTTTGATGAAGTATTGGATAATTGCCAAAGTGAAACACAACAGTGACCAATCGTTGTTTTGTCATAGTTTATTCTAGCTAACAACAGTTTACCTGCAAGGTTATCTGCAGATTTTAAATTGATCGTTACAAACTATGTAGTGGCAGCCCTCAAGGGACCAGGGCCTTGCTTCTACAACGACCGTGCAGTGCTCAACTGGAGACACCTAGCAAAAGATCGTGCTAGTTGGAGAGGAATGTTCCTTGCGGCTCAGGTCCACCCCGGGTTGGAGCGCCACAAGAAGAAGAATGAGTTACCATAAATTTATTTTTTAAATTTGGAATTACTTTTAGACACTGTGGCTGCAAATTCGTAAATTTGGGACGGTGCAACGTAGTTCTCTGGCTCCATGTAAGTTATATGCTATCGGAACATCCAGTATCCCTTGGTCACGGTGTTAAGCGTGTGACTTAACGGTTGCTGGAACCGTGGGTTCGTCTCATATACTGAAGCAGTGTTGTCATCTGGAAAATAGCTTTGACATATAGAATTCAAGTGTCTAACAATGAAGAAGACGATGCTGTGTGCTGGATATCTTATCAAGGTTTGATTTTGCTGCGTTTCCCCAGTCCAAAATGCCATATCTGATGCCCTTAAGCGCTTCTACGTTTGTGAAAAGCTTACGATACTACATTGCGAAGACGGTGCTCTTAAGTTGTAGGTGCAGGACGTTGATGTGCTCACTGCAAAAAAAGTTCTCTACGATGCGAATTCCTTAGTATTTAATACTTCTGACAACTACGATTTCGTTGCTGTTGGCTGATTGCGAACAGCGGTCAATTCGGTTAAAAATTTGGACTTCTGCTGATGTTGATGGAGTGCGAATGTGTATCACCTTTGTTTTCGCAGCATTTATGACTAGGCCATTATCATGGCACCATTCGGATACAGCTGAGTGCAAGTTTTGGTGTTTCACCACGATCGCTATGTCGTCAGCATACGCATAAGTAGTTGATTTTTTCTATAATTTCAGTAGTTCGTTCGTGAAAAGGATGAATAAAATGGGGCTCAATTTTCAACCTTGTGGCACACCGTATTTGACTTCTTTTCCAGTACTCAATGTATAAGATATCTTGGCTTGGATAGTTCTGTCAGCCAGATATATTTTGGGCCAGTATGCCAAGACTCCTCTCAGACCCTTTCTGCTAACACTTTCTACGAGCTCTTCATATGTATCGAAAGCTTTGCTGAAGTCGATAAAAAGCACAATTGTGTGATGATTCTTTTTAAGGGCTGCCCTGAAGATATTTGTAAATAGTTACAGGCGTCTTCGACTGGAAATTCTACTTTATTCGCTTGTATACCATTACAAGTGGTATCTTTTGATAAAATTTAGAAAAATGTATGAATCGATAGTATGGTCCATATAATTTAATGTTTAAATATTACTACATGCAAATGTTGACCTTGACTGCGCCTCAAATGGTTCATCCGCTTAGTCCAATTTTGGTATACTCTTTCCAACATTTCGGCCGGTATCTAACAAACAAATGTTTCAATGTTGTCTTCCAATGCGCCAATTAAAGCGGGCTTGTCTGTATAGACACGAGCTTTAACATAGCCCCACAAAAAATAGTCTAAATCGCACGACCTGGTGGCCAATTGACCGGTCCCGAACGTGAAATAAAATGTTCACCGAACTCGCCTCTCAATAAGTCCATTTTTGCGCGTGCTGTGTGGCATGTGGCATCGTCTTGTTGAAAACACATGTCATGCAAGTCAAGCTCTTGCATTTTGGGCAAAAAAAAAGTTGGATATTGTCTCACGGTAGCGCTCACCATTCACAGTTACGTTACGATTCGCATCATCTTTGAAGAAGTACGGTCCAATGATGCCACCAGCCCATAAAGCGCACCAAACTGTGACTTTTGCTGGATGCATTGGTAGCTCTTGCAATGCTTCTGGCTGATATTTACTCCAAAATCGACATTTCTTCTTAGTTACGTACCCATTGAGTCAAAAATGAACTGACCATAAAAGGGAAGAAGCGCACGATGAACTTTCTTAACAGAGCACGCATTTTGATAATAAAATTCAATAATTTGTAATCGTTGTTCCTTTGGAAGACGATTCATTGTCAATTTATAGACCAAACTGAAGATGTTTGACAGTGAAAAAAAACATGAAACGTGCGTCAGCTGCTGAAAACAGTGTTGCCGTTGAGAGTGCTCTGTATCATTCAAGCAGTTTCAAGATACTTAACTTTCTAGCGCTTTCACGAAGCTTGATTATTATTTTATTTATTTCTTGACTTACTAATAGGTGCTCATATTTTGTTTTAATTTAATATATTTATTATGAGCCGTTGTGGTTGCCGTGCGTTGACCCACACGCTGAAGGTCTAGGTTCGATTTCCGGACGGAACAGGTCGCATTATTTCAAGGCACCATCTCTTTCGAGTTGCTGACAACACTCCAAAGTACGCACAACACGAGTAGTTGCTGTAGAACCTAGGCCCTGGTCCCTTGTGGGCTGTAGTGCTTCTCAATAATAATAATTGTAGGATGTGATCGTGCCATAAGAGCAATTATCGCGTTGATTACAGAAGGATATTTCAACGCGATAACGAAAGGGACGTTATAAAGAAAGAAAGCAAAAGACAGCGTGGGGACGATTGAGGTTCGAGAAGACGAAATAAAGTGTTTCTATTCATTCTTTGTTTTGCCTTTGTTCTGTAAACTTATATTTTTGTGTGTGTTATTTTAATGAATTATTAAATCTGAATTACTTGAATTGATGACTGGGGTTGTTTTTCCTATAAAATTATTATTATTATGAGCCGTTATTTTCTAGACCGTTCACCCGAACACAGCTGCTAAAGTTCGTGTAAAGAAATTGATTGGCGGTCAACAGGGGAGCTTCAGAACACTCCAGACTTTACCTCAAGGCAGTCGGTGGTACGCCTTTCCTAAATCTACAAAACACCTGTAGATCACTTTAGCATACTCTCAAGTCTACTCAAAAACCTTTCTTTAAGGAAAAGCTGGTCGGTTGTACTTTTGCCTGAAGGAAAGCCGCACTGATCATCGCTCAACCTAAGCTCAACCACTGCGCTAGAATGAAAATCCAACACTTTAGCTTAGCCTATGCTGGGGAGATTTAAACAAGGCCCTGGGGGCAAAGGGCCTCTGCACACGAAGCAATGTCGTTGATCCACTGAGTTGCCAACTCTATCCTCGCTTGTTCACAGGTCAAGCTGACATACAGCCTCTTCAAGGCGCCCCATGGATACACATTACAACACCCGTTGTGTGAACGAATGTATGCAGTGAACCCCTCTGTGCGATGGGCCTAGCATACCAGTCTGTGAGTTGTGCGTGAGGTTAACTACGTCACCACATAAAACGAATTAATTTGTTTGGAACGATTTCAGGCCTCTGATATGGACGGGTCAACTCTGGACAACCCCAGCAAACGATTAAAGGGCAAAGAATTTCGGTTCTGCACGTAAAATGTGATGTCCCTTAACAGACGACTAGCAGTCGAAGCACTGGTGATGTAGAACTGTCTTTGCTCCGTCGATTTCGGAAAATAATTCCCCGTGTCCTTAAGTGTCAAAACAGATTTTAGACAAGGCGATGCGCTGTTATGTGACATTATAAACATAATTCTTGAGAAGATCATGCGTAACTCACAAGTCAACACCAGAGGCACGATCTTCCAAAAGTTCGTTCCACTGCTAGCTTAAGCCGACGACATTGACGCGATTAGACAAATACAGAGAGACGTTAATGAGGCGATTGATGGCATTGAAGCAGAAGCGGTCAGCCTGCAAAAGAGGACAAGACGAAGTATCTGCCTTTTCGAGGAAGCAGAAACTTCGAGGCAGTCAAGGAATTCGTCTACCTCGACTGCACGATAAATAGAAAAAAAACAACACCAATACAGTTATCAATCGCCAAATTGCTTCTGCTTCTGCTCAGGAGGCAATTAAGTTATAGTGCCCTCTCTCGAAGGACAAAACTGACTTTGTACAACAGCTTCACCATCCCAGTACTTCTTTACAGCGCAGAATCTTGGACGCTACTTAAAGCGGATGCGGAAGCACTTAGTCTTTCTGCGTGGGATTTTTGGTCCTGTTTTGTTGATGGCGTCTGGGGAAGAAGAGTCTACAACGAACTCTATAGGCTGTACGGCGGTATGGGCCTGGTCAAGCGTCTTCGGAAAGAATTCTTAAGGTTGCTAGGCCATGTAGAGCGTATGAACACCACTGCCCCAGCCCGAAAAGTCTTCAAATCTGGATCAAGGCTGACATGGCGCACACAAGTGAAGAGGGACCTCAACTAACTTGGAGTGCGCAATTGGAGGCAGCTGGCGAGAGATCGTGCTAGCTGGGGAGGCACGTTGCTCACGTCAGACGAACTGTAGCGCTATAGAAAGAAAGCGAAGATTCCCCTGTAGTTGGATGACTCTCCGTTGCCTCCCTTTTTGAAAAGAGCAACAATCACTCCAGTTTGCCAATTGCCAGGTGTCTCGTCAAATTCCAAGGCCACTCCATGGAAAAACTCATTTTACAAAAATTGTGAAGCAATCTAGTCCTTGCAAAATTTAAATTCGTCTTTGCTCTTTCAAAATTTAATCGCAATAAGACTATTTATGAATGAAGGACTTATCGTCAAGAGACTTTCAAAAGCGATTTGAAAAGTTGACAAACACAGCAACATTTGGATCAGTTTTTCCTAACATCCACTGTACTCACAAGTATTGATTGAGCTATGAAGCACGGAAGATTTGCTTCAGTTTTCATTTTTGTTTTTCAGATTTCAGTTTTACTCATCACAAATTAACATCCAAGCAATAAATACTGCAATTCAGGAGAAAATTAAAAAAATGAGATTCACTTTAACGAGTTGTTTATTTGTTTCCATTGAATATAGAGGCACACACATCCGTAGGCAATCATATTTTAAGTGCCCGTAATTCGGACTGAATATACGGATCCCAGCAACAGTCATGCAACAAGGACGCATTCCGATATTATGAATAAGTGGCTGCAAATTTAAAACTTCTCAATTATGCACTCAAATGGGGAAAGACAGACGTAATTACCGCACAAAATAAATTTCATACAATTAAGATGTTTTTAACTTTTATCTGATTTTCCAAATATTCCATTCAGTGCAGCGAATTTAATAATAGCACTTTAACTGCAATGCCATACGGCCTGGGAGACTGCAACTGCAACTCATCGCAAGAGCTTCAAGTTTGGGAATACATATGTCCACACTCGTATCGGGACTGCACCCCATGTGCACGCCCTTAGCAATGCACTCGAACTCGCATGTCGACCGAGTGCAGCGAATTTGGAAGCGTAGTGTACCTCGGTTTACGACGTGTGAAGTAATTACACTGTCGACGCGTCGACTTATTGTGTTTTTATTAGGTGTTTACACGGCGAACCGTTCGCCATTTCGCATTCATGTTTTTCGTCCAAATAGTTTTCATTCCCCCCTCCCCACTCCTCCCTGGGTAATTGAATTTTCAGAATGACCACTCCCACCCACCCACTGAGTGGTCGCGGGTGAAAAATAATTGCAATGGCTGCGAGTCCTTGTAGGTTACACCGTATCGCGTTAGTAAATACCGCTCGGAATGCAATTAGGACGCTTAGAGATGCGACAGACTGCATTTTGGGGCGTTGGCATGCGTCGCTGGCCACACTGAAGTGCGTTATTTTCACTGACACCTACGCGTTTGATCGAACATTTTAATCGACAAGGGAATGGATCCTGATTGCTTCATTGGACTCGAATGATTAATCAGACCGGTTAAATAATAACAATAATTTATTCGGTAGCTAAGCATAATAATTAGTTTGGGGGGAGGGGTGGCGTGCTGTGTGCAACTGTTTTCCTGCTTCAGATGCGAATTAATGTTTTCAATTATAAATGATGGCGCGTGTAATCGTCGTAGCGGTGATTATATTGAAGAGTTTAATTAAATTCGCCAGTGAGGTTTCGACCGGTACACGGCACCCGGTCTCCAATTTCAAATTTCAATCGAATCCATGAATGGGCAATTATTGCTGAAATTCATTGCATTCTGCGACCCTCTCGGTGTCCTCGGCGCAAATCGTCTGCACTTGCCGGTGGCATTGTGCTCGTATATCACGATGACTTGTGTGACAGTGAGCGTTTCAATTTGATATTGAATCGAGTTGTTTTTACTTTACTTTTTCATTCGCATCCTGGGGTGCAGTAAATATGAGATGAGACTGTATTTTTTACACCGTTAATTAAAGAAAAATCTCCGCACCATTAAAACTGACTCTTAGTTGGCGTATTCATTGTAATTCGTGTAGAATGCGAAAGTAATAAGCTTAGGATGGCAATTTAGTAGAAAAGTTCGCTCTTGTCAGTCGGATAGTTGGCAATCTACGCCGGGGCACAGTAGTTCATAGACGGATTTATTCTTTTTCAAATTGAAATAAAAAATTAAAGAAAAATAAAGAAAAGGTTCCTGGAGGTGAGCAAAGTAAACTTACAGGTGCCTAAGTGATGTTGCCGGGAACGATGACGACGGCGACACGGACGAGAAGGACGACGACGTTCTCAATGGAACAGATAAAAAGGAGCAGACTCGCAGCTGGATTAATTTGTGCCATCTGAAAGAAGGTAATTATTTATCCTAAGCAAAGTTAATTAATCGTCTGTCCTTACGTTCATCAGCGACGGAAACAATAACAACACAACGACGATAAGAACTGTCGTTTAATGAGGGGACTTTGAAAAGTTCATTGCTCAGAACTACAAAAAAAAAGAAAAATAGTGAAAAAAAATGAAAATAAAATGATGATTTTATTAAAGCTAATTCTTTTATTGTTTTCAATTGTTTGGCACTTTTTGTTGAATGAAAAACAAACTTCCGAATAGAAATTAATGAACTCAACAAAATGTGTGTTTTTTCTTTGCACTTCGATCAATTAGCAATCAATTTGAGTGGGAAATAAATAGTTTATGCGGGCGATAAAATGCGGGATTAAGTGTCATTTTTCCCAATGAAAATAATTCTTCCTTAATTAACATTTTAAGGGATGCTGGCTTAATTGTTTGGTTGAGTGGGTGTTACTGCATTTACTGGCATTAGCTATTATTAAAAACTCATAAGTAGCATTCTCATGAGCCACCTGGGCTTATTTGGTCTCCAAACCTCTATTTCTCTTCGACTTATGGCCACCAAAAGGACACAACAAATAAGAATTCCACCCACTTTGACGGTCACACGATGATCGGTGCCAATTATTTCAACAGAGTAAATAGTAGATGGTACCTGCAAGTTGTGGCTGATCTTGGAGCCGATTACTTGCTTCGTTGGAAAGGTGTGACATTTGTCAAAAATTACTATAGCGTGCCCCCAGCATCTGCTTTAAGCAACAATTTTGAGCTTTTGCGGGAAGTTTTTATTATCTCTATAATTAGAAGAAAAGTGTAGCTGAAGCCCATCAAATGCTTGTTGAGGTTTCTGGTGAGTCTTCTTCGAGCAATAAATCATGCGGAGAGTGGTTCCGATCGTTCAAAAGTGGCGATTTTAGCGTCGAAGATAAAGCGCATCTTGGACAGCATACAAAGCTACTGGATCAATATTTGGGCCAAATGCAAAGTGAATCATTGCCAAATGCACAATCATTGGGAGGGACTCAGCAAACAATTTCCGATCGGTTTAAGAAATTTCGTTTTACCAAAAGCAAGCCCAACAATCGAAAGTGTTGTTTAAACGCGATTATCACATCGGAACTACTTCTTGAAAGACATCAAAGGAACGGATTTCTAGACCGGGTAGTGACTGGAGATGAAAAGTGGATATACTGTGATAACCCGAATGGGAAAACTATGCAAAGCCTGGTGAACTCGTTCCATAATAGTCCACTTCAACGCCAAGGACAACCGTCCACGTATATGGTGAGACCAGACGGGTGTGGTGTACTATTACCTGCTCAAACCATGCGAAATTACATATTGTTGGGAAAATTGATCGACTATAACTAATGCGTTTGAGCCGTGCAATGCATGAAAAACAGTCAGAAACGATCGTAAGGCAGGATAGGGTGATTTTTGCAATATGCCACCGCTGGGCCCCACGTTGCTGTAACGATTAAAAACTACCTGTAAACGCTGAAATTGAAGGTTGTACCAGACCCGCCGTATTCTCTCGACCTAGCTCCTTCCGACTGCTCGCTTTTTCGACGGATGTAAAACGATTTGGAGGTCCCTGTTTCGGGTCTTTTGAAGAAAAGGCTCGAACAAGATCTTTGATTGGATCGATGCCAAAGGGATAATTTTTTTAAAAATGGTATTCGAAAAATACCTTAGAGATGGGAAAATGTAGTCGCTTTCGACGCACAATACTCTGATGCATTTTTTACGTTTTTTTAATAAAAAAAAAAATTTTGAACACTGAAAAGGGATTGAAATTATTTGTACTGCCTATACATATCCGGCCGAATTTAAGTTTTCTTTTTTAAAATAAAATGCATTAAGCCAAATTATAACTTTTAATGTTTTCACGTCTTTTATGGCTTCATGTAGCTCTGGCACATACTTATATTCTGTGACCAAAAACAAACCACAACGCCCTTTCAAGTCTATTTCACATTCCAATAAGAGTTATTTTTACTCTGCTTACATTTAAATTTAAGATTGAAAATTGTAATCCGCACAAGGCTTCAATTTTGATTTGTGAAATAGATTAGACAAAATAAATCAGAAGAGTTATATTGATTTTTGAATTCATGTCCAGTGTACACCCAAAAAATGGACAAACTTTTTCGGCAATTGTGTTAAATATATTCGGTTCATTCTATCTTCGCTTTTCTGAGTTGTACTGAAGTAAGATTATTATTCTGGACCGCCGTGCAGAAAGTCTGGGTTCGATTCCCGGACGGGACACCTAGCATTTTTACACGGTACCACCTCTTTCGAGTTGCTGACAACAACTTCTCAAATCTCTACGTTCGGAGTCCGCAAAAAACTGTAGGTCCTTTCTACTCGTGAAAAACAATAGCATGCACAACACGAGCAGTTGTTGTAGAAGCTAGGTCCTGGTCCGTTGTGGGCTGTAGTGCCACTCAATTATTACTATTAAGACTATTATTCTCATTCACATGTCAAAACTGCACATCCCTATTATTACAGTCTACCAAATAATATTTCAAATTAAGAGGCAAGAGAAGAGGAATTTGAAAATCTCATTGCTTATCTCTGGGCACATCACTCACTTTCAAAATAATTATAATTTCAATACTATAGTTCTTAGAATCTCATCGCACAG
This sequence comes from Eristalinus sepulchralis, assembly GCA_944738645.1. Classification (NCBI taxonomy): domain Eukaryota; kingdom Metazoa; phylum Arthropoda; class Insecta; order Diptera; family Syrphidae; genus Eristalinus; species Eristalinus sepulchralis. Next base: position 27,317,746 of record OX122885.1, on the reverse strand, counting down.
AGAATTCTGAGCAGTTACAAATTATTTAAATCCCTTGTGTTTTTAGAGACTCACGATAGAGTTGCACAAGAGAGCATTGTCGTTCCTACATTTTTTTAATATAATAACTATGTCTTACCCTAAGCTAAGGACAAACTTGTAGCTTATATTGTTGAGTATAGGGCTTTCTTTCAAAAGGAAGTTTGGTTGAGTTCATATCTGAAACACAATAAAGAGCCATTGCAAGAAAACGCGTCTAGACAAAACGGATTGGTTCATGACTTGGTACAGATTACATTGCTGTCCGATGTGACTACAAAGAAAAAAACCCCCTGTTTTAATAAGTTTGGATTATTCAGAAACGGAATACAAGTTCCATGTCGTCATGTGGTTTTGGATTACATCAACACTAAAAATAAATGTTGTTCACATATTATTTCAAAATTCCTACAGTTTCCAGTTTAAAAGGCATTTTTTTTTATTGTTTATCTAATAGTATCTTAAAACTAGGTATAAAACGCTTAACCTAGGCACGACAGAATCGAAATCTTATAACTACTTACTGGCTCTATGCGGGCGCTCTAAGCTAAACTATTAATGTATTTGTTTTTGCCTTTCGGCGTCAATGCTAGTTATTTTTTTTAAATTAATAAAAACTATTATTTATTTTTTTAAAACTAAGAAAACGTTTTTTTTAAAAACTTAGCTATCTATGGAATTTTCTACAAAAAAATCTTAATCTACCTTAATATATCCTATTCTAACTTAAATATACTTACGACTAACTTTTTTTTTTTTTGTTTTTTTTTTTTTTTTTTTTTGTTATTATGTGCTCAAAATTCCTACACATACTTATGTTATGTACATTTAATTTATAAATAAATGAATGAATGAATAATAAATAAATGTGCAATAAAAATGAATATATAAAAAAACACTCAAGAACAAGTACTATGGACATATTTTTTTATACAAGCACTGCTGCCTGCTTTTTGGTAGCCATCCAATGGTTGAAATTTTCCAATAACATCTCTGTGAGGCGAACTCGGTTTGCTGACATATTGCTCAATAAAAAATGGCGACTCATTGGAAAAAAAACAAAAGAGCACTTTCGTGCAAGCTCTCTCTTCTCTGAACTTTCTCTGTTACGGTGCTAAGTCGTGTGCTTTTTGGAACTTCAATAACTTGGACCTTAGCTCATTGTTCAGTATGTGTTGCATCCGTTCCGATAATATGTTGAGCTCACAAGCGCAACCACTTCGTCTTCACTTTCCGATGTTACTGTATCACGGTAACAAGCTATGGGTCGACACACAAGCGATTTATTGACGTTGAGGTGCTGGAGGACTCTAACGTTAGGAATTTGGGGTTTTCCAGCAAAATATAAAGCAATCGCACTATCAAGTTGGAGTTCCAACGCAAATAAAAAATTTTCGACATAACTGAGACACAAATCTCTTAAAAGGCTTACAGGAAATAAAATTGCTTTTCATTTGTCAGAATTGAGCACGCTGTCATGGATGGTTTGGATATAATAGCAGTTTGATTCAGTTGGTATGTGTATATGTTTCATACACGACATGTCAGAACGACAACTGCATTAGGAATGGATATTTGTTGATTCTTGAGAAAGTTATGAAGAATTTTTTTTAAGCCCTTAGACAACAATTCATCTTCATTTTATGTGCCTCCAAGTTAAATATTCTCCTTATACTGTAAAACTTGGCCATACTCCCGTTAATATACGCATAAACGGTATCCAACGTTCTTGTATTAAAATCAATGAAATAATTTTCCAAAAATTGTCTTTTAAACAGAGCAACTCTCTGTCGATCAGCGACATGCGTTCCCTTTCCTGGAGATGTAGTTAGAAAATACGCCATAAATCCACGAAATGGATGGTATGTTGGTATCATTTTGATACCTTCAATTGGAATTGAATGAAATTCAGGTTCACATGGCAGTTGCATCAAAACATAGCAACCGTGTTTCGCCAATTAATTTTGATCCATCAAAAATGTTTGTAGCCTGACGTTGCAGCTCTCTACACTCCATCTGCTCTTTTTAGATAAATGCAAGCGGATATGTTCCACCCGATTCTGACAGCATGCGTGATATCTGTGCTCCACACAGAACACTGATGACATGCTATTCTCACCTCACCACACATTTCCCAATTTATTTACATAGTTTGCTTTTGCAGCGTTTCATCAATGTCCATAGCAATAGATTATTTAATGGAATGCTCAGTGAAATTTTTAAAACAAATGGTGGTCTGTACAATGGTTTTCACAAAATGTATGTATCCGAAAGGCAAAACATTTGATTTCTACAATTTTTCGGACCAGCGCGGAAAACAGGGACAGGTCTGTAGTCAGTCTGAAAACTGAGAAATAATTTTTTAAAATTTACTTTTTTAAACAACAATTAATTGTTAACTGTTTGTTGTGGTCGACCTTGGAAGCGATTGCGCACTTCATTGGAAAAGTGTGACATGTGTCTGCATTAATTAGTGCACCTTAGCGTCTCTTTAAGACAACAACACCGCTTTTTTGCCTCTTCGAAAATGTCCGGATTTTTCTTATATAAACAGCATTTTCGCGAAGTTTTGTTTCTCTTTTGTAATTGGAAGAAAAGTGCAGCTTTAGTCCATAGCATGCCTGTAGGAGTTTATGGAAAATTTGCCCCAACCGAAAAATCATGCAGAGAGTGGTTCCGACCCTTCAAAAGTGGTGTATTTATCGTCGAAGGTAAAAAGCGCCTTGCACAGCAAAAATAAGTTGAAATATAGGGAATTCCCGACTTAATACGCTTACGCTCAAAATGAACTTGCAGGATCATTCGGAGTGACTCAGCAAACAATTTCCGTCCGGTAAGAGCATTCTTCTTTTTCCCACCAGCACGATCTTTCGCCAGCTTCCGACAGTTCCAAGTCGGTTGAGGTCCTTCTCCACTTGCGTGCGCCAGCGATTGGCAAGAGTGATTCAGCGTTTGATTTCGTTACTGGTGTCATTGTTCCTGTTTACTGCGGAGCCGAGGTAGACAAAGTCTTTGACTCCTTCGAAGTTTCTTCTGCCTAGCGTGACGCTCTCTTCGAGACGCCAATAATGTGCGTTCTTCTTTGATGACAGCATGTACTTCGTTTTGCCCGCATTAACCACAGCAAATGCGTCATTGACGGCTCGCTGTATTCGTCCAATCACATCAATGTCATCGGCGTAAGCCAGCAATTGAACTGACTTTTGGAAGATTGTGTTTCTGGTGTTGACTTGTGAGTTACACACGATCTTCTCAAGGATGATGTTAAAGAAGTCACATGACAGTGCGTCGCCTTGTCTAAAAACTTTTTTGACATTGAAGGCCTCGGTGAGTTCGTTACCGACCTTGACGGAGCAGCGAGAGTTCTCCATCGTCATCCTACACAATCTGACGAGTTTGGTAGGAATGCTAAAACTAGACATGGCACTGTATAGCTCGTCTCTATGCACACTGTCATATACGGCCTTGAAATCGACGAATAGCTGGTGAGTGTCGATTTGCACTTCTTGGGTCTTTTCCACGATCTGCCGTAGTGTGAAGATTTTGTCGATGGTGGACTTCCCTGGCCTGAAACCACACTGATAAGGACCAATCAGATTGTTGACGAACGGTTTCAGGCGTTCACACAATATGGCAGAGAGGATCTTGTACGCGATGTTAACGAGACTAATCCCTCGATAGTTGGCGCAGTCGAAGGGGTCTCCTTTCTTGTGGACACGACGCTGAGCTTCCACTCATCGGGCATGCTTTCTTCCGACCATATCTTACAGATAAACTGGTGCATGCACCCAACCAGGTCCAGCTGCTTTAAACAATTCTGCGGACAGTCCATCCGCTCCAGCAGCTTTGTTCGACTTCAGTCTCGATATTGCTATCTTGACCTCGTCTAAGTCGGGGGGACGGAATTCTTGCGTATCATCGTCCAAATTGAGTGGAGCATTCTGCCTAACAGCGGAATTTCGACCGTCATTGCCGTTTAAAAGTCTGTAGAAGTGATCATTCAAGATTCTCAACATCGATTGCGACTCTACTACTAGGTCTCCGTCGGAATGTTCGGCGCCTTGGACAACTCTGCCTCCAACAACAAATCCGCATCCGAATAGGCGCTGCCTTCTCTCCCTGTAGCAGTCGCTGTAGTATGTGTCACAGTTCTTCATTTTCTTTTTCTTCTGGATGGCGGTGATATCTGCTTTGTAACTTTCAAGAGCCTCCGCAAGTTGTCGGGCTGCACGTGGTCTGTTAAGGGACGTCACATTTCACGTGAACCGAAAATCGTTGTCCTTTATACGTCTGCTGGTGTCGTCGACATTAGATCCGTCCATATCCTAAGCATGCTGTTGTCTCTGAACTGGGTTTGATTTTGTGTGGTGAGGGAGTAAGACTCACGCACAACCTACAGACTAGTAGGCCACGCCCATTACTTAACCCTCGGGCAGTGGAGTTCGCTGCATACATTGGTTTTTGCCTGTCTACTACCCCGAAAATGACTACCGAAAGTGACTTACGAAAATTAGAGTTACCGCTGTTAAAGTTGCGGTCATCGACTGGTGAAAGTTCTGTTGCTAAGCGACTCGCTTTCAACTTTTAGGTATTTTCAAAAAATTAGTTAGGGCCACACCACAGATTGCTCGTTTATTTTGTCGCTCTTACCAATCTGCTTTGATGCAGCGCAAGAATCAATTTAGTCAGATGGTGAATGATCCCGTCTTCATGGTCCTTGTTTGGTTTTCAATTTCACGACATTCCAAAATTGTCAATTGCGTTGAAAATGAGGGTTCCCCAGTTTGAAAGAGTTTGTCTTCACTCATTCCACCTACAATGCTCTACAATGCAACACACACACGCACGTACATTCAATCATATCAAACCTATTTGAAAATATTTCAATCAAAGTTAAAACCCGTCCATACGCCCGTCACCATTCCAGGGAAAGGACACTCCTCATTCAAGTATATCATTGCAATTTGATTTATGCATATTTTATTTCCGTAAAATATTCATAGCCCTCATTTTCGCTCACACCTTTCAAATTCCGACAAGAAATAAGTTGAAAGGACACACGAGCAAGTTCACTTGAAAATTCAAAAACATAAATCTTTCCCTTCTTTTTTCTGTTCACCTCCTCGTCATCGTCATCGGTCGTTTAGAGGGCTGTGCATGTTTTCCTTCGCCGCGTTTCAAATGAGCGCCTATTAGGTGTGTGTGTCTACCTCCGGGTTGTAATAATGGCAGGGAATAAATGCGAGAGGCAGCATCGCTGGGCTCCCAGTATACCTTGAGCGGCACTTTATGGAAATGAAAAGGAGCAAATGGCATGAAGATGGGGGGGTGGGGGAACTTTTGAACAGGCTCCTTTTTCGTTAAAGTATCTTAGGATTTTCATCATACCCTAACATAGGTCTTTCCGCGGCATTCCTTAATGTGATTTAGCTTCGTCCTGTGTTTCGATTCGGTCACTGAATGATGATCGATATTGTGCGGGAATTTTTGTGACTTTTTGATTTAGGGACTTGCCGGAGAGGAAAATGACTTGCGTCCATCGTTTCGTGTACGAGTATGCCTTATTTTGCATACTCCTCGCTGGTGGTTGCCTGGGATGGGCATCATATTACAGGATATTCATTTCGAATCACAGCTCTCGCTTTCTTTACGCGGCGAGCGGTTGGGAGTGCTGGTGCCACGATAAATGTCTGAACAGACTGCCCAACCAATAAATTTCGCAATCGGGGCGGAATAACAAAACGAAAGTGTGGAGTTCAAATGAAATATTGCACTTCAGAAGGGTTTTTGCATTTTTGTCACGCATTCAATAGCCGCATCGGCACTTGTAAGGTAAGTGCAAGCGCTTTGCGTTCAAGGCAGGCATGGGTTGAGTACGAACTGCTCTAGATGCTCTGGGGGAAAATGTTAATTTAATGAGCATTACCGTTAATTTTATTTTCTCATTACACTAACAAGATATTTGAAGCGACATTTAATAGGGTTTAACACTGTTTGCTGTCAGAATGATGATTTTTAGAATTGGTTATGTGTCTGATTTCTCACTTCTCATTTTATGGCTTCGAAAGTAGAGCTTATAGAAATAGACAAGGCGATACATTTTGGACAAAAATGTTTGTTGGTTGTAATGGCTGGATTCTGCCATTAAATGTTTAAGCAACATTAATAAAAAGGCCTCATGTGAAATAGTCCCAGTATGAGATAATATTGAGGACATTTTACCACTTTTTCGCATGGAACTTGAGGGCTCTAGCGTTCGGATATCATGCATGTCCTTGGCATAGCTCCACAGAAAAAAATGAATGGTGTCAAACAGTATAATTTTGTGATTTTCGTGACTTCATTGATATGTAAAATTAAGCCAGGAAACTGTTCATGCAATAAGTCCACAGTTGGTCGTGTTGCGGGGCTTTTTGCTCCGTCTTGCCGTCCAAGTCCCAATTTTTAATCGGTTATTGCGGTTACTGGTACTGCAAACAAGCGTATTGGGATCTTCGGAGAAATACGAACTTTTGCACCTGTACGCAGTCACTTCTTGCGAATTCAACGACACCTTTTTGGTTGTGCGATCTCTTATCGTGAATTGCAAGCATTTGGCTAATATTGTGACTTCCCAAATATTAACAAAGTTTGGTTAGTGGCAAATGTCAGTCGTACCAACCTTAAACCACAAAATGAATTACCTTGTATATAGAGGAATTTCAGTTCCATAGAAAACAATCGAAAACAAATCTTGCACAAGTCACAATTCTCTTTATCACTGTGTCTGTTCCTATTCGTACTCTAGGATGGACTTACTGCCTGAGTCTTGGTTGTTTGGTTAGTTGGTTAGTTAGTTAGTTGGTTGGTTGGTTGGTTGGTTGGTTGGTTGGTAAGAAGGTAAATGAGGTTGCGACCGCTCCTAACATTGTGCTGCTCTATAAAGTGCGTAAATATCCACTTCCACCTATGTTATCTCGATCGCAGTTGCACATTCAATTAATAAAAATAATAATAATTGAGTGGCGCACAGCCTATAACGAACCAGAGCCTAGCTTCTACAACAACTACTCGTGTTGTGCGTGCTACTGTTCTCTTACGAGTAGAAGGGAACTACAGTTTTTTGCCGACTTCGAACGGCAAGATTTTAGAAGTTTTTCATAGACAATTGACACTCTTTAAGTATTGTCAGCAACTCGAAAGAGGTGGTGCCATGAAAAATGCGAAATGTTTGGTTCGGAACCTTCGGCGTTAGGGGTGATACAATGGCTACCACAATGCCCCGTCATAATAGCATCTACATTAATATCTAGGAAACGGATTTGTGTCTGGTTGCGCGCACCACTCGTGTAGCTAGCAACTGCCACGTTGAGTGTTTCTGGGTACTGATTGGTTTTAAATTTGGAATTTATTGTTCTTTTTTGTTGGTTGAGCAAGATTGCTGGTGTTTACTTAATGACGAAAGGATTGTTGTTTTTCCAGTTCTCTTGGTGCCTGTGAACTTCCTATCCTTCAAACTCCTACCGGCTTACTCTGTTTGTGACCAAAGGTTTGTTGTTTTTTCAGTTCTCTTGGTGCCTGTGAACTTCCTATCCTTCAAACTCCTACCGGCTTAGTCTGTTTGTGTCCTAAGAAATTGGTCGATATTTCCTAAGCTGATAGTAGCCACTATCTTTAGACTGTAAATTAAGTATTTTTTGGCTGAAGTCTAACCGTTGAAAGATATGGACAGATTTTACGGTAGTGATGGACGGTCTGCTTCTCCTCCTGGTCTTGGCAACCCCTTTCGAAGTCAGTGCATGGGATGGCTAAACTTTGCTTTTGACTTCATTTACTGCATTCCACATTTTGTCTATAAATCTACTCGTCGATCCATTTTGATGTTAAAACCTCGGTGTGCCCGATTGCTGTCTTTCTAATTCATCAGCTCTTCCATTGTGCGGGATAAATTTAAGGTAAGATTGCATCTAATCGCTCTTAGAGATTGAAATCAAAATTGAACCATCTGATACTTTGGTGTAGACAAAGGCATTATGGGTGCTTGGCTGGCAGAGTACAGCATAATAATTTTTTTTGTTTACATATCACACAGAGCCTGAGCACTTTTATAAATAAAAGGTGATTTTTAGCTATTATCTTTTTGGCAACACTGGTTTAAGCAGGTGACGCACGTTTCGTGTTTTGTTTCACTGTCAAACATCTTCAGTTTGGTCTATAATTTAACCATGAAACGTCTTACAAACGAACAACGCTTGCAAATTATAAAATTTTATTATCAAAATACGTGCTCTGTTAAGAAAGTTCATCGCGCTCTTCTTCCATTTGGTGGTTTTATTTCATTTTTGGCTTAATGGGTACGTAAATATGCAGAATTGTCGATTTTGGAGCTTGACTTGCATGGCATGTGGTATCAACAAGACGGTGCCACATGCCACACAGCACGCGCAACAATGGACTTATTGAGAGGCGAGTTCGGTGAACATTTTATTTCACCGGACCGGTTAATTGGCCGCCAAGATCGTGCGATTTAACGCCTTTAGACTATTTCTTGTGGGGCAGTGTAAAAGCTCATGTTTATACAGACAAGCCCGCTTCAATTGATACATTGGAATACAACATTGAAGCATTTATTCGTGAGATACCGGCCAAAATATTTTTAAGAGTATGCCAAAATTGGACTACGCGGATGGACCATTTGAGGCGCAGTCAAGAAAAATGCAATTCAAATTTTATGCATTTTTCTGATTTTTTTTTTAAACTTTTCTATATCTTTTAAAAAATCACCCTTTATTATCAACGTATATGGATATTTCAGAACCTTTTGTTACGCAGGTAACATCGTAAATGGACGAGATATATATAACCGGACCAAAGTGAATCTCTTGGGGACCACCAGAGGGAGCGATAAATACTTTCGATGAGGTGACACTACATAAAACTTTATTGCACGGTTTTTAAAATACGATTCGAACCATGTTGTCATACCAGGTTGAAAGCTAAACCTTTAACTAAAGTTGGTGGAAATTAGGTCAACTTCACGAACATTTTCTAACGCGCATAAGTTGTTGGTGTAAGTTTGAAGTTTTAATATGCTGTCATTAAGGAAGGACACTCAACAGCGACATTTGAGACAGAGCGTACCACTAGGCAACAGAAGCTTCAAGGTTGTCAAGAACTTCGTCTACCTTGACTCCGCAGTACCGAAATCAAACGCAGAATCACTATTGCCAATCGCTGCTTCTTTGGCCTCAGAAGGCAATGACTAATAGAGCCCTCTCTCGAAGGACTAAACTGGCTTTGTACAACAGCTTGACCATCCCAGTTTTCCTTTACGGCGCAGAATCTTGGACGTTACTAAAAGCGGATGAAAAAGCCCTTAGTTTTTTCGAGGGAAACGATTTGCGTGTGAATTTTGGTTTTGTTTACGTTGCTGGCATCTAAAGGAGAAGTTTCAACTACGAACTCTATGGGCTGTACGGTGTATGGTCAAGTGTCTTTGGATAGAACGCTTAAGATGACTAAGCCATGTAGAACGTATAGACATCGCTGCTCCGGCCTGAAAAATCTTCAAATCTGAGCCACTAGGAGAACGAAACAGAGGACGTTCAAGGTCCCAATGCCGCACATATGTAATTAGAGAAAGATCTTAGCAAACCTGAAGCTCGCAACTGAAGGCAGATGTGCTAAGTGGAGGGATATGTTTGTTGAGGACCAGGTTCACCCCGGACTGTAACGCCAATAAAAGAAAAACAAGGAGAAGTGATTTGAGAAGTGCATGTTGCTTGGTGAAGAAGACCGACTTACAGTGGGAAGACGTTGGTTCACATATGATTTTTTTGAAGAGTTTTGGAATGCAGGAAATTTCGGGAAGCATCTTCAAATTCATTTAAACTCCAAAATAGCTGCAAAAATAATTTGGCATCTTTAATATCAATACTTTCATGTGACTCAAATTGAAAACGTTTGAAAAGCCACTAAAACCTTTTGAATAATGCTCATTTTCTTATTGATGGTTGGTCTTTGTGCCAAGTGCCAACAATTCACCCTCATGTTCGGGGACAATACAGAACTTTGCACGTAATAAATTCTTAGCTCGTTCATGGTGAAGGAAAACTTTGAATAGCACATAAAAACGAATCGGAATCGCATTTCTTAGCAATATTTCATTTAATCCCCCGTAAAAGATATGCGGTTTTTATTTTATTTTGTCGTGGGTTTTCATAAGGAGATAATACAAACTGGAATTAGCAATAAATTTTGAAATACGAATGAAGCACAAAACCCACAGAGGCGAAGGACGCTACGCTCTTGCTGCGGACGCTTTACTGGCTTGCTGTTACGGTTTCATTGAAATGCATCCCTTGAGAGTAATCCAATTATTACTGTCCGATCTGTGTGTGCTGTGAACTGAAAGCATGTTTTTTCTTCTCCTCATCATACACAAAAATAACTACTCCAGTCTAAACGTGTGTGTTCGACTCCTAGGTGACTCCATTGTGTTTGCTCCACCAAGCGATATGGAATGTGAGGGGACCTCGCTTATTGATACAAACAAGCGCTGGGAAAAAGACTTTACCGACTCGCCTCCTCTGCACGAAATGGGAAACGCTGCAGAAATTAATGCTGTAATGAATTTGCTCAAGTAGTTTATGTGGGAATAGGGGATTTATCGTCTATCGCCGAAGCGAAATGCAGCTCATGTAGAAACCGGAAGTAATGCTTTACCTTGTGTTTTACTCAAGTTTGTTGGTTTCCTTTTTGTTTTTGTTGTATTTTTTTGTTTTTTCTCTTCCGCATCGAATATTTCTCTGTGTCATTCCGGTTGGGTGTTCACTTTACTTGAGCATGTTTTATACATGAAATGTTATCCTTTTTGGCTGAGCGCATCAAATCTCACTTGTGGGTAGAGGACTTGGATGCAAGTTGGTGAACATAGCAGGCCAGTATTCAAAGAGTCTAGGGGTGGATGTGTTTAGAACTCGTCCATGGTGCAGACAGCCGTCGGGCAAATTCATTGCCACATATCGATTGACAACAAATCTTCGGAATTACTCCGCTGAGAACTATTTTACTGCGGAGCAGTAATAAATTTTCACAGTGGATGGTGGATAGATTCCGCGATATTTTTTCCCCACCCGCCTTGTGTTTTGGAACTCTGTCAATTCGCAATTAAACATACGACACACAGTGGTAGGCCATTTGGATGAACGAAGAGGATCGATTTTAATGACTTCTGCGATTTTTGTGTAGATTCAGAGTTGAAGAAATTTGGGTTACTTTTTCGACTTAGATTGAAGTGTAAGCTTTAGCATAGAATACACAGCTCTGAGTTCCATTAAATTTAATCCAACTGGGCTGGGCTGCAACTTCTCTTGTTCTGTAAGAATTATAGTTTCGTCGGCGATTTTTTGAGTGAAGTCAGCAGTATTCAGCCCAGGGAACGAAACTTGGATCATCGCCGTGGTCGACACACTTTCACGGCAGTACGACGCCATAACTTAAAACTGTCTACACCCTTTTCTTTTTTTTCACGCCAAATAAGAAAAGTTGACTTAAATGCAATACAACCATATTATTTCTATTTGGATCGGTTTTTAATCAAGCTCTGAACTAGAGCGATTGGCCAGAGATTCGATGGCTTTAGTTCATCTATGGGTCACAAGTGTACGGGTCGAAACAAAATGTGACGAAGATCGGTTGGAGCGTCATACAGAAAGAGAAAGAAGTGCGTACGTTGTTGGTGGACATTGCAACATATTTGCATGTTTCAGTAGTGTGTGAATTGCTGAAGCTCTTTGGGCTTGTTTGGTTGATATGCTATTGCGAGTTACCAGAGTAATCCTCTCTTATGGTTGTCGTTGGTTTTCTTACTTCTCCGGAACGTGTGATGTTGGCATCGTGACCTTAGTCATAACAATTGGAACAGGGTTTCGCTGTAGCTCCATTTGGTGACCAGGTCGTATCCTTGAGGCTGTAGGATGGTTTAAAACGTTGAATGGATACATTCACGTCCCTAGTCGACATGACCAGTTTCTAACCAGTAGGTTAAATTTGTTTTCTAATTGTAGAAATGTTAAAACTGCATCACTTTAAGTTTTTTCCATCGGAAGCGACTACCTTTTTCCATCTCTCTGGCTATATAAGCTAAGCATCTCTAAAAAATTACTCCTCATTGGCTTTGGTCCAATCATTTAGCCATTCTTCCATTTCTTAAGAAGACTCAAACCGATGACACTCCAAATCGTTTTCCATCCGAAGAAAGAACCCAGTATTCGGCAGGAACAAGATCCGGTGGGTGGGGTTAAATGTCCCATTTCAGAATTTTCAGGTAATTTTTGACCGCTACAACCACGTGGAGCCTATCGTTATCATGTCGTAAAATCACTTTGTCATGCCATTCGGTCGTTTTTGACTGTTTTTCATGCAACGAACAGCTCAAATATATTCGTTATAGTCGATAACGTCTGCCTTAACGGTTTCATCTCGTGTTAGCTGGTACACCACACCCATCTGGTCCCACCATATGCAGATAACGTCGATGCGGATATATCGATGACGGATTGGTGGTAAAAGGTAATGCAAATGCGATTGCACCTTATAAGCTGAGTAAGTTTTTTAAACAAAGTGGACTTAAACTGACGGCCTTGATCTGTGTTAGGAACGAACGGGACAGCCGAATCTGGAAATCCGAAGATGAACAAATGCGTCGGCGACTGTTGTTGCTTTAATATCTTCGATCGGAATGACCTTTGGCCAATGCGTTGCTCGCCCATGTGCATGTCAACAAGTAGCTGCGGCTCCAATATGGTGGTAGTGGTCCGACAATGTCGACGTTCATATGTTCAAACCTGCGGCAGAAAACCTTCCTTATGGTGATGATATGCGTTAATGAATATTACAACGCTGGCAGGACGACCATGTTCGAACCTCTTGGCAATGTTATACTTGGCCAGACGGACCAGACTGTTGTTGTTTTTCTTGAAGCTCGAGTTAGACAAATGCAAATATGTTTTGCAGACTCCCGCCGTCTTTAATCCTGGAAGAACAATCTTGCCAAAAGTAAGTTTGATGTTAATAATAATAATCGAGTGGCACTACAGCCCACAAGAGACCAGAGTCTATCTTCTACAACAAATACTCATGTTGTGCATGCTAATGTTCTCTCACGAGTAGAAGGGACCTACAGTTTTTTGCCGAATCCGAATGGCAATATTTGAGTAGCTTTTCATAGTCAGTTCTCTCAACACTCTTTGAGTGTTGTCAGCAACTTGAAAGGTGTGGTGCCGTGAAAAAATGCGAGGTGTCCCGTCAAATCGAACCTAGACCTTCTGCGTGTGGGTTCAGAAACTTACCCATTACGCCACGGCGATCACAAAATGTGTAAAAGCAATTCGAAGCTGCCGTTAGCTGCTATGCGTGATAGGGCATCGGCGGCTGAGTTGTCATATTATGTCTAACATTTGTCCTGAACTAGTTGGTAAAATTTGCGAAGTCTCGACATTCCACAAAGCGTCGGAAGTGTTTAATCGCCAGGTTAGTTGCAAAAGATCCCGGTTTCGAAAAGTGCCCAAGCGTTTTAGATTTTCCTTGGACAACTGCAGTATCAGCAATAGTTCTGCATTGCATGAGAGGGCGTGGGCTATTGTAGCGGCTTCCATGAGTGCAAAGCGAGGACGTTGGTAGGCGACTAGTGATATCGATATCCAAACAAGAGGCGGGTTGCTCTTTTTATTGGTGTTCTGTAGCATTTGCTAATGTAGAGCCTGGTCTTCACCTGCATGCGGTAGACATAAACAGAAGAAATTAATGGCTCCTAAAAAGCGACGAAATTCCGCGATTGCCTTGTTGGCGGTTTTTAAGGAGGATATCAGCTTAAACAACGCCACGAACTGCTCGGAGGTGGCTTTACGTTTGTGCTTGTTGGTCGGATTAAGCAAACATGGTATCCAGCACCCAGATTGTTTCCTTGTACTCAACGTTTCATGCAGAAAATAACCCAAGCTGTCACTTGAGATGCCTATTAGTAGGTCTTAAACCACGGTGGCCATCAAGTCGAAAATTCTCATAACTCCTATTGGATGTACTTATGTTGTGATGTTAAGCCACATAAAGGCACAAGGTCCTAAAACAGTAGAACTACTCATATTTGTGTGGAACAACAACAACGCATAATGCTTGAGGTGGCACTTTGGTTCAAATTTGGCAAGATAGTCAATCGTTTAATTCACCTGGATTCTGCCTTACACTGCTTCTATTGTACATAGTGGAGCTCTGTTCATTATGCAGTTGATGACGCCACCCTGTTAACCGTGTTACCCTCCTCTGTTTTCCTGAGAGAGAGGAAACCCAACTTGTGTCAGTTTGATGATGCCACCGGGGTAATCGACACCTAGGAGTACCTTTATCCGACGTCAAACTCATTTGATGACGCAAACCATTTGAGAAATTTTACAACCGGTTTTAAGAACAATCAAAACACTTATGAATGAAATTCAATTTCGTTCAAATGGCCACCGCAGGCACGATTACAGCAGTCAACTAGCTGGACCGAATTTCCAACTGCTCAGCCACACATTTTGTCCGAGACATGCGCTTTTTCGCCTATAATGTTGGCTCTTCAAATGTCGTCAAACACAACCATCTCAATCAAACCCTCATCTCACATTTACAGGAGTCTCTTGTACTTTATAAGAAGATTGAAATAAGTGACACATATATGTGACCTGCATTATGAGCGTTAAGTTATCGATACGTTGAAAATACGTTCAGGAGAATTAAAGCGGAACAAATATTCTGAACCTGCGAATACGATTTATTATGTAAATAACTGGCCCGCATCTCGTATGCTAAGGGCGAATTAACTGGCACATAAAGGTGTGTAGTTATTAGAGTAATCACCGACGAATGAGTTAATCAGTTCTGCAATTAACAATGGTGCGAAATTGATAATTAAGGTAATTAGACCATGCCGCAAAATGGTTCTTCTTTCCTCGAATCAAATAACCGCGTTAAAGGGGAATGAAATCATTTCTGGGTAACATACAATTATGAACATGAGTGACTATACATCTAGTAAGATAATTTTAACAATTGGTTTGAAGCAAATTAACAAAATACGGGTAAGGTATGGCATTTCAGATTGGAAATAGACATGATAACTGGTCAGATAAGATACTCACCCTGCTCTGCTGTTTCATTTCATATTGCATGTTCTAGAGCAGAGTTCTTAGGCTGCTGGTCATTGGTTCGGCGACCGATGATTTCAATCTCAAGAATGACACGACCTGTAGCAGCCACTGGATCCGTTCGGTCCATCAAGTGAAGTTATATGAAACTTTAAACTGGTACCTGCTGCAGTCACTGGGCCCGTTCTTGGCATCTACATACATAACAAACCGTATTTCACTTGTTTTTAGATGTCCCAAGACAACTCCAGTCACTTTTTCATACATTCAAAATTTTAAGTTCTCGGATAAATCTTTAAGGTCGGGAAACGGCAGTATGGTCTAAGATCTAAAGCCACAATACATTTTTAAGATTTTTACCATTCGTAACGACGCTAAATTCCACTTTTTTAGTTTTGAATGCGAAATTGCAGCCATCTTCCGTTAGCCACTACGGCCCTTCTGGACTTTAGAAGGAACTTTTAACGGTTTTTTTCATATTTTAAGCTTACCGAGTCTGATGACACCATCAAAGTGAAACATCAGCTAATAAGACAATTGGTTTCTTGGCACGTCAGTCCAAGGAATTCTTCAATCCTAACGGCACAAAATCGCTTTATCGTTGCTTCGATCTCCTCGCCATTACACCAGCCGTGTAGTGACTAGTATTTTATGAAGGATGTTAACTAAGATCGCTGAAGAGCACTGGACCTCAACCCCTATTGTGCCCCTATCGTTAACTTTCTTTCAATGATTTATATTTTCATCTTTCAATATATAGGTTACGGGGGCAGTGCCCTCACGAGAGACCTCTGGGTTAGTCGCACCTCCGCCATCAACTTTACCTTATCAGGATCTATTTCCAAATACTAAACATAAGGGGAGTTTAATATGATTGACATGATTCAACCATCTCGCCGTGGGTCTCCCGAACGGTCGCCCACCTAATGCAATTGTCTCTAATACACGCCTCGAAAGTCGCAATGAAAAAGACATCCGTAACACGGGGCTTAACCAACCAAACATAGCTCTTTTATTAAGAATCCTTAACGTTAAATTCTACGCGAAACGTCGCTTTTCTCATCCTATTCCGGCGAGTAGCTCCCTCAATGGGACGGAAAAATCTCATACCGGCAATTTTTATTGGCAATCTTGTTCTTTCGGTCATTTCCCAAATTTCGTGGCCATAGGCTGGAACAAACACTGAGTTAAAAATCGGTAACATGGCTTTGACACCAAACTCGTCCTTCCTTCTTAGTGATCTACCAAGCTGCTTTAAAAATGATCCAGCTTGAGACTAAAGCTCAGTGTTGCTCCTCCGATCACTAGCTAAAAAGACCCCTAGATACTTAAGCTTCTCCACTTATTTCAATGGGACTCTACAACATGTAGAGTGCATTGGACAGGTGTTTTGGAAATGACCACTACCTCATACTTGACCACGTTACACTTCGTTCCAGCATTAGTACATTATCGAGCGCACGCTGAAGTTCCGTCTGGGAGGATGTGAGGACAACTAAGTCATCTGCAAAAAGAATGACGTACCCTTGTGGACTGCGTTGCCACATCTAGCCCATATAAAGGATGTCCCAACAAGAACGCAAGATTCAAATTTTAAATAAAACGCATATATTTTAAAAAATCGTGAATTCTTAATTATTTCGTAAAGTAGACAGGATGAGGTTATGTGTGGAATAACAAATCGGCCGGATGGCCGCCGCGTCTTTGCTAGCACATTCCCGATCTCTTAATGAAATTTTCAATGACCGTTTTGCATAAATGCTGCGGTATTTCATTAATGCAGCGTCAAATTTCCTCTTAAAGGCTTGAGTCCTCATCGGCTTATTCGCATAAGTCACGATCTAGGCGGCCAATTCTGGTCTCCAAAACGCGAAATAATACGACCGGGAATGACTCACGTAGCAATTGAATTTTTTCTCTGGCTGTATAAGATGTGGCGCCGTCTTGTTGAAACCACATCCCCTCCACATTAATTTCTTCAATTCTAGGCACGAACAAATTGGTTATCATTTCACGATACCGAACACCATTGCGCTTGACCTGACTCATTTTCACAAAAAAAGGACCAATGATTCTTCCAGCCCAAAATCCACACCACACAGTGACACATTGAGGATGCATTTGCTTCTCGTGAATCACTCAAGGAAGCCAAGATGAAAATGGGCCTCGTCAATAAAGATGATTTTATCGGCAAAATCAGCATTTTCATGTTGTCTCTCCAATACCCAATTAACGAACTCCTTTCGCTGCGCATGGTCAGCTGGCTTCAGTTCCTAAGTCAATTGAACTGAAGATGCTAATCTTTCGTCAAAATTCGTTGCATAGTGGATTTGGAAACACCAATTTGCTGAGTTCGGTGTTGAATTGAGGTGGATGGAGTTTGAGTGACATCATCACGTTTTGCTGCGATATTTTCTGTCGATCGAGCTGGTCGACTGGAGCTGTTGTCTCTGGAGCTGTTGTCTCTACATTAGTAACAGACCTAGTTTCAGTAAATTTTTCCATTCATCACTTTACAGTTGACTCTTTTGGACCCGAAATTCATCGCAATTTGCGAATTGTAGCCGCAAAACTTTCACCATTTTGGTAAAACAATTTCACAATGAGCATGCGTTGTTCATTCGTGTAGCGCTCCATTTTTCTTAACCTTGTACCTTCTACTAACAAACAATAATAATTGTGCGAATATTAAACAATGACAATTCGAAAGGCGCCAAATTTAAATCTTGCGTTCTTGTTGGGACACCCTTTATATTATATAATGAGAATGAGCGGTGACAAGACGCACCCTTGGCGAAAAGGTAGTGATTTAGAATGGATGACACTCAACAAGGGACTATTAATCCCATACTCCTGTTGATGACTCGGTTGTATACCTTTTTCAAATCTTTGTATACTTTTAGAGTGAAAAGCTTGCGGTTGTACATCACGCAGTTCATCTCCGAACCTTGACTCAACCGTAGATCCAGGACGGACCCCAAATACCTTTGCATGGACCTTACCCTAGAGGTTTAAAAGAGATATGCCCCTGTAATTATATCGCTCCAGTCTACCAAGCACCAAGCGTCTCGCCACATTTCCAGGCCACCTCAATACAACCAGAGAGCCACAAGACTTCTTCTTTACCAATAGTCTTAAGCACTTCTGGCGGGATGTCATCCACATCGGTGGACTTGGCAACTTTTAGCGATTCTATAGCCAAAGTGACTTCCTCCCTCGTTAGAATATTCTCCGCTATACACAACAAGGTCCTATCGTTACCTAGTGAGGCTTAGTGTATCTTTCTTTCCAGAGCGGTTTTGAAGTAAAGGCTTTCTTCAGCATTCAGGTGGAGTCAGTACGCTAGAGTATTCTCATTAAGTCAGTTTCTGATAAGAAGGGCTCCAAGGACTGTAGTTCTTAACCTTACTAAGCGTAATTGTCCAAATTTCATGCCTAAATAAATTTCACTACATGTTCTGGTTCTTCTGTAAGTTCCAGATTAATCCACGCTTTGAAGCTTTTTCGATTATGTTGATTTAGAAGGTTTTTGACTGTGTCGTGTCATGTGCTGCCCGGATTCTTCCTTCTGCTTCACTAAATTCCTCTCTGAGGAAGCGATTTGTAATTTAATGCAGTTAAGGCAGAATATTTTAGAGTTTGGTTGAGGCTTGATTATGGCTCAATAACCGCCAAAATTACAAAAATCTAAAATTACCTTGTCCCGTGTCATCTATCAGCTGCAGGAATTTGTTCTTGAATTTTCAGATTTCCAATGATGTTTATAGTCATTGTTATTTGTGGCACATACTTATTTTTATGATTCTCTGCTTTTAAAAGACGCGCTAAATTGTTTACTCAAGCGATTGCATATTTGCCTAAACAGATGCCAAAACCAAGTTCGCATTCAGGGCACAGCACCATCGTCTGCGTTTATGCATATGCATGGAATGGGGTCTATTAAAGCAATTATGTCTGTCACAAGCAATTTGAACAAGTTAAGTGCTGTTTTATTTTGGCACACCTGCCTGTACTCTAAAGTAATACCAAGAGAAGATCATTTAGTTCACTACTTGCATACTAATTTTCCCTCACTGCAGATTGTTTGTGTAATAAATTCTCGCATACTTTGTGCCACAAAGTTATTTGACATTATCGAGCACCGAAATCAGCTGCGTGTTTAAGATAATGTTAGATATATCTAAGTGAGCCATTAAGTGTTTGTTTTGACACTCACAGTATTGACCTGATAAACTAAAGGAAACGAATCGTTTCACTGCTTGGACAGCGCTGGGAATTGTTTAAAAACTTATTTCCGCCCTAGTGTAGTCGGTTAAGGGTGGTTTTTAGGGTCTTCAACTTAAAAATAGTGGTCGCCGTGGCGCAGTGGTAAGTGCATCGACTGCGGCGCAGAAAGTCTGGGTTCGATTCCCGGATGGGACACCTAGCATTTTTTCACGGCACCACCTCTTTTGAGTTGCTGACAACACTCAAAGAGTATTCATTGTCTATGGAAAGCTTCTCAAATCTCACCGTTCGGAGTCGGCAAAAAACTGTAGGTCCCTTCTACTCGTGAAAAACAGTAGCATGCACAACACGAGTAGTTGTTGT
Organism: Eristalinus sepulchralis; assembly: GCA_944738645.1. Taxonomy (NCBI): domain Eukaryota; kingdom Metazoa; phylum Arthropoda; class Insecta; order Diptera; family Syrphidae; genus Eristalinus; species Eristalinus sepulchralis. The sequence continues at coordinate 27,297,974 of OX122885.1, read as the reverse complement.
AGAAGATAGGCCCTGGTCTGTTATGGGCTGTACTGCCACTCAATTAATTAATTAACTTAAAAATAGAATAAAACAAAAATGATTTTCCAAAAATGACATAAAATTTACTTTTTCTGAAAGATACTCTTTTGGCTTTGTAGTTTACATATGATTCCTGGCATTTGTCCGCCACAAGGGGCTCGGATGTAGTCTAATCTTAAGGTCGATCTTACAATGACCTTAATGATCTTACAATGGTCGTATATAGGCTATAAAGTGGCAAATGTTATTCTCCAAGTAGTTAATTTGGGCTTATCAGTGTATTGACTAGCGATTTCTACTATCCCCACAGAAAATTCTAAAGCGGCGTTAAATCGCACGATCTTGGAAGTCAATTTACGAATACATGTTGCTCCATTTTGTCGAAAGCATATTTTCTGCACGTCATGGTTGTTCAATTGATGAATGAATAATTTAGTAATCATGGCTAATCACCATTTACGTCAACGTTTAGGCCAGCATCGTTTTAAGAGAAGTATAGACTAATTATTCCACCAACCCACAGATGACCCCAAACAGTCAGTTTTTCTGGATGTAAACGTGTCTCAACACACACTTGAGGATTATCAACACTCCAAATGAGGCAGAGTTGTTCATTGACGTATCCCTTCAGCCAAATGTGAGCTTCATGGCTAAACAAAATCGACTATGAAAATAGAGACCCACGGCAATGTTGTATTGGGCTAAATTTGTACAATTTGGTAGCGTTGTTCAAGTGTCGGTCTATTCCTGTTGAAACGTCACACCAAACTAAAAATTAACATGCCGTTACGGAGCCATGTCCCACAACTTTTTTCTTTCCGAAATTGGAGTCACGCTTGGATCAGCTTCTTCCTTATGCATGAAGGAGCGTCATGCCACACAGCTCATACCACAATCAATCTTTTGCGAAACAAATTTTGAATTGGTTCAATCTGCTGTCTTGACGATGCACGTCTCGGAGTTGCGATTTAACTTACACTTGCTCGACACCTATAAAAAGGTCTTAATCAAATGGGTGCCATAATGCGCTCCTGCGAAGTCTGAGACGCCCGCGTCTCTTTGTATTTCATATTTAATACGAATGTTTATTATAAAAATAATAATATATTTTATGGTGATGAAAGAATCAACAACAATTATGTGTGAAACAAAATGTTGGCCCAATATTTGCCACGGCCTCTATCCGATTCTCCATACTTTCAATGTATTTAAGACATAATTGAGATTTAATGTCGTTTAAGTGCCGAAGTATGTTATCCTCTAGCTCTTAAATTGTACTTGGCATGACGATGTACACTAATGTGAATGAAATGAAAATTTTTCGAGCAAATGAGTCATTCTTTCGATGGCTGTGTGACAAGTAACACCATTCTATTGAAAGCACATATCGTCCAGCTGCGTATCCTCATTTTCTGGTCACTAAAAAGTGCTTTATCGTCTCTCGATAGAACACCCTCTGGATGATAACTGCTTGGCTGACCTCAACTTCAACACCGCCGATGACGCCGCCACTTCATAAACCCTATCAAACAGTCTCTGTTGACATATCGGTGTTTTTAAATTTTCTGTAGACCCGGTTTGCTGAAATTTGAGAAGAATTCTATCGATTATGGACTTCTTTGGTCGACTATGCTGCCAAAAAAATTTAAAGTGCAAGAAATACATTTTGATTTGAATTTTCATGAAGGTAAAAAGTTACGACAGACTCAACGTTCTACTTAATTGTGCACCGCTCCATGGTTAAATTTGTCAAAAAAAGAAAAAAAGAAACTAAGAAGTTTTCATTCAAAATCGATAACTCCCTTATTCGACTCAAATATCTGCCTGGATGGGGCCTTTTTTAAGTTCAAAACAAAATATGCGGCAAGTGGAGATAATAGTGGATAGGACAGGAGTTACTTGCCTAGCCTAGCTGGAAGAGCACATGTTATGTTGACAAGCGCAAAAGTTTTTCTGTGATAGACTCGGACCGACAATTCGGCATAGAAGATCATTGTGGCCATTTTGTTCTTCTGCATGTAGTCGACATGCTCCTAGACCACACCTTCTGAAGCGCAGAAAACAGTGGTCATTTTTTTGAGCCGATAGAGCTGTCTTCACCTTTTTCGGAGTACGTTCGCCGGGTTATATCCATTGTTTCAACAGTTTCTTGGTGCCTGGTGTCAAGCTGTAAACACTACCCTAAGTGTTCTCACAGTTGCGTCTGTTGTATAAAGGAGTAAATATGGCACCCCTCGTACAGACAACTTCGTTATAACCAATATTTCATGTAGAACATAACTCTTCAGCTCACACACTTTCAAACGGATTGTGATTTTGGATTTTAGTCACAATATCCCCCGTGGCTGTTGGAAGAAATAATTGAATAATTGAGTGGTACTACAGGCCACAGTGCATGCTACTGTTCACTCACGAGTTAAAGGGACCTACAGTTTTTTGCCGACTCCGATCGGCGAGATTTGAGAAGCTTTTCATAGACAATTGATACTCTTTAAGTGTCGTCAGCAACTCGAAAGATGTGGTGCCGTGAAAAAATGCGAAGTGTCCTGTCCGGGAATCGAACCTAGACCTTCTGCACGGCTGTCGACGCACTTTCCACTTTCAAAAACACAAGTCCGACCATCGAAGGAGAAAAGTCATGGTACACAGCCTCCAAACCCGATGTCAATGTGCCGCGCGATTTCTCCAAGAAATAGGTGTCGAATCACTGCTCTATATGGCTCTTTCTAATATTTCTAAGATCGATTGATTGACGTTGTGAAATGGGTAATTGCGTCGACTAACTCTCTGCGTCGGTCCCAGATTTGATTTCCTGGCTGTTCATCTTGTTTTCCTTCTAAGTACCGTCCCTGTAGAGTTGCGGAAAACACAAAAAAGTAATAATTTGTTATGAAAACTTCAATTTTGTCGTTCGGTGGATTCAATAAGCTGTAGGTCCTGGTCCTTTCTGGTCTGCACAGGCACCCAATTTATTTTAAAATTTTTTATAAAAGGAGGAAACGACCGTTTAGAAGCGGTCCAAGCTTGTTCAAATTTTGACAGTAGCCGTCTACGAAATTCTACAACCACTACTCTTTCTTAAGTCGCTAAGGCTGCTGACGGAGTGTAGACCTAAAACAAATATTTACAGGATACAAGTCTAGAGCAGTAGATGCAGAATGTTTTTTTGTTCCTTCCCAACTTTGACAACTGGCTTGGGTACACTGAAGCTCTATGATGCAGTACTTACGATACGTGTAACTAGATATGTGCAACTAGACAGTTGATTATGTCGGGTTAGTCGGTGACATTTTACAAGGGCCTGCCAACCGAAGTCATAATTTTCATGTGGTGACAATTTTTTTTCATCCACCCCCCAGTCTTCTGGAATGCCTTTGTGTCACAGCACATACAAATATTGAGAGATGTACGACAATTATTGAACGAAATAGAGTTTGAAAAGACCGAGTCCAATTTTATAGCTTTCTTACTGCCCGTGGGGGAAGAAAGAAAGCAAAAACGTGCGGGTAGCAAGAACATGGAAATTTCCCATTTCTGTTCTAGCGTCACTAATTGCCATGACTTCCGCTTGAAAAACGCTTCAGTGATTTTGATGACGTTTGAACTTGTCTAAAAAAAAATCCCCCTTCCCATACCCTCTTCTTTTAGCCATCTCTGTGGAAGGGGCAAAGATGCAAAAGTCATAATGCAGCAGGTTGTGAAAAACGCCAACTTTTTACTTCCATCCATTATTTATTAAAAAATTACTCAACATTTTCGAGGGCACAAAGAAGAAGCCGCTTAACGTATAGCTTCAACAGGGCGCTTCTGTTCCTCGTTCCAGCCCTGACACTTCCTTTTCTGGTTTCAAGAATTAGAATGTGTACATCTAATTAAAAAAAAACAGACCTTCATAGGTCAACTCAGCAAAACAAAATTAAAAAACAATGATTATCTAATATAACTGGTTACTAGTATCAGTTTTATTTACATACAACATCCAGCACATTTCGTATTTTTTTTATTTCTACTTTAAGTTCGGGAATGAACTTCTACTACCCCAAGTAAGGGGGGCCCGCACATAACTTTATAGTCTGATCTCTACCACATTCGTGTGTTTACTTACAACACATGTTTTGTCTGCACGTTTGAAGAGTAGGCGATCGAAATGAGATAAGCACACTTTAACCGAAGCATATGCTTCCTTAGGTACGCCGCGAAGCCAAGTGATCCCACCCTCTTCATTGCCAACCGGAAAATTCACCTTGAACTTTGTTTTCAAAAACCTTTGCAATAGAACCTGCCGCCACAAATCAGAGTCACATTCCTCTTCCCTTACTTCGACAGTATTTACGTTCAGTATCTATTCAGAAAAAAAAACTGATAAAACAGGTGATAAGCCGGTTGACGGAATAGCAGAACCAGCAATTAATCAAGTCAGTTGTCTCGCTCCGTTATAAAATTGCCTTTTTTTACAACCACATTTTTGTTTTGTTTTTCTGTGATACCTGTAAGTATGTATTCATTTGCATACGGTTGGGTGTTCGAATTCACCTCAGATGAGGTCAATCATGACGAGGCCCAAAAAGTGCTATCGAAGTCATCCCGTGATCACGAAACTCAGTTGTTCGCTTGCATCGTGTTTATCGAACTGATAGCCGGTAACAGAGTAAGAGCGCAAAGTAAGTCAAGCGCTTAAAGTGAGTGGTGTCTGGGAAGTTGTAGGCGAACGAACAATAGTACACGCAGATCATATCTCCACTAATTGACTTAGTTTACACTTTGATATCGTAACACTCTTCGCAACGACCACATTCTTCCCGTATTCGATGAGACGAAGTGATACCAGCACACGATGATTTAATTGGGGTTCGAAATTATTCATCAAAACCGGTGTGTTGACGATACATAGCGAATGTTGCTGAAAAGAACAGGCAACACGAGCACATTAAGAACGTAATTAACAAGAACAAAAAAACAACAAATGTGAAAAGTCGCAGCTTCATCGGTGATTATAAATATAAACATTCAATCTGACATGCCACGATCGCACAACACGAAAAAGCGCCGACTAGCTATGACGGGCGGCGCACTTGTCATTAGTCTGTTTGTCCTTTGTCTATTCGGCTCCACAGTCTATTCGAGCAGACTGCGCGGGGAGCGACGCCTATCGACCTCTCCCAACAGAAACGATTCGGACACAACAATAGAACTGCTTCATGTGGTAAGCCAACTTCACAAAACGATTTTCTTTTCTCTATTATACTTCCATTAAGCTTTACAAAGCAACTAGACGGCTGAGAATGAATTCAAAAGAAAAAAAAACACAACCTCTGCCTGAAATCTCATTTAATTGGTAATAATGGAGCAGAGCAAAAAAAAAAACGAAAAAATGTGTGATAAGAGTGAGCGGGTGTGTAGTGTTTCGTTGTGGTTGGCTCAGTAAGGGCATGGAAAGCTTACAGTTAGTGGCTGCGGGCCTAGTTATATCGTGGACTTGTTGGTCGGCGGCGGTTCGCGCAACGTGTCAATCCAGAGTGCATAAACGTAACGTGGCTTACTTGGGCTAGGAGGTGAATTTGATTTCAATCTTGAATGCACGCATCGCTTGGCTGACAGTCAAGCTGCACAGATCAAGTTGTTAATGAAGTTTCGTTGATAGAGCTAGTTTCAACTCGTTTGCAGTGTTAAGTAATTTGCTTGAATGTCATTTATTTTTTGCACGCGCATTTTGCTTAACCTTGCTACACAGACTTAGCCGGTCGGAGGTTATCTATTTAATTTAGATTTTTTTTTCAATCTGTAAACATGTTCATCGCAACTGCATAACATGGCGAAAATGAAATATATTTTTGCTGACATAAGTGTGTGCTTTTAGAAAGATCTAAATTGGCTAACATATATGCCCTATGGGCTTGTTATTGTTTACCATTGCGGTCCTTAACCGTGTTGTTGAGCAAGTGTATCTTTATTTTTGTGAATTATTTATTGAAATTAAGTATTTTTGAGAAAAGTTCGCTGTTCTGCAATACATTGTTTTCTCTCTCTCTCTCTCTCTCTACCTAACGTATGATACGAGTACATTATTCTGCAACAAACAACTAGAAACTGTTTGCAGTTTGCTTTTAGATCTATACCAGCAGCAGTCACACGTTGAAATGAAGTCAAATTCGAGGAGTGTAGTGAAATCTCCATTTAACGGAAAGAAGTGCCAATAAATTACAGAAAAAAATAAGAATTGTATGTGAAACTTCTTGTATTATACCATTAAGCAAAATCTCCTTTTCCTCCCTTTCAATCTGTGCTTTGAGGTTACTTATAAACTAACTGTGTATACTCGAGGGGATCGCACAGAAAAAAAATCTAGTTTGGATGGCACTTTAGTCCCAAAAGTACCAGGAAACTGCTTCTTAAGCAACTATTCGTGTTATTGTTGTCTCACGTATAAAGAAGACCTACAGTTTAATGCCGACACCAAGCGACGAAATTTGTGATATAGAGTTTGCCCTTCCTCAGTGTTGTAATCAACTCTAATATGAACAAAAAATTCAAGTTTAACATTCAAGTCTAGGAATCGATCCTAGGGTCTCCGGAATGTAAGTCGCAGCACTAAGTCACTGCAAAGACTGCAACTATTCCAGATACAAAACCAATGACAAAATGTATCAAGCATCAGCAACGAAGAATTTAAGGAAGAATTTATTTTCTGATCAAAAATACCAATAATTAGAGTCCCTTAGTAAACATACAAGACTGCTGATATTTTTTTGTCACTTTCAATGTGCCAAATTCAAATTTGTATGTGTAATCTCTGTTCTCGACTGTCTGTAACATTCATATATATTTCCTCAAATCAAAGAACGGTGATTCAGTGGAGATGGCTTCTATATTTTTTACCTCTTGTACAACCTTTCCTTAAATGTAAGACATCAAGACCTAAGAGAACCTATTAAGGAGTTCCAATTTATCACAAAGACGAACCGCTTTCATAATAAAAAGAATGTGGTCGCCGTTGCGTAGTGGGTTCAAGCGTCGACTCACACGCCAAGGTCCCAAGTTCGGTTTCCCCACTGAAGACCTCGTATTTTTCAAGGCATCACCTATTTCGGGTTGCTGAAAACATTCACAGAGTCTTTTAAAAGGTTGTCATCTTCTCAGTTTGGAGTCAGCAACTGAAACTGAAAGTCCGATTTACTCATGAGAAAACACTAGCCCAATACGAGTAGTAGCTGAAGAAGACAGACCCTGATCCCTTGCGGGCTGTAGTGCTAATTACTATTATTTAGTCCTTCGTAGTAAAACTGTTTGGTTCTATCGGAGAGATTATATCTTTCAAGAAGATACTTGTACTTCGCCAAGAAAGTACTGCACAATTATCCGTTAAAGGAAGGAACTTCCATCATCACTCACATTTGTCTTGGTAAAATGTAATTTTATTTTGTTGGTATTTCAAGCCATAGTGGTCAAAAAGGGAAGCCCGTTTACTTTGATAAGGTTGTCTCCTCAAGTCGAACTATTTTCGTGTTGGACTAGAAGTTGATTGCTTTAAGCAGTCACTTAGACCATTGTACCAGGCGGAATTTATGCTCCAAAATGTAAATGAGCATTGTGGCCGTCTTTGAGGCAATGCTACAAAAATGTATAGGATTTATAAAAGTGATTTGCGGGCAAGATCTAAATTGTCTGCCTACAGAATGTCTTCGCATAGAAGTTTCAAAATATCCACATTTTATTTAGTTTACAGTAGCTACCGTGTCAAAGTGAGAAAGTGCATAAACTTATACCGCTGGAAGTCCTAGCTTCGATTTCAAAACTGTTTACCCCGCGTTTTCTGAAGGCATCATTTCTTCCTGAGGTGCTGAGTTGGTGGTAGTTAGTAGTGATTGCGTATGAGAACCTTCTCGAATTTCGCCCTTCGGAGTCGAAAAAAGCCGAAGGTTCCTTTTATTCATGAGGTCCTAATAACAAAGCACGAGAAGTTACTGAAGAAAGCGCGCCTTGAAATGTTATGCCCTGCAATGCCATATTTTATTTTATTTGTACAAGACATTTTTGTCGCTTAAGGTATAAAAGTCCCCGGGAACTAAGCAAAAAATCATAATTGGGGAAGCTGTTTAGACTATGGTCTACCTCGAGGTACAGTGTTCAATCTACACTTTGGACTCTCTCTTACCCGCTACCTTGTAAGGACACTGACTTCTACACTAAAGAGATACCACGACATTTCGGCTCTTAAGTACTACCTAGAAATCTCCTAGGTCTGTCAACAAGTATTCCAATATACGTATGAGACCAGCAACCTTTTGAGTAAAGTGTGAGTCACCCACCTGGTGTGCGCCTTAGTCTTTTCGAAAACAAATCGGTAGAGAGACGAAAACTCGAAATGTTAAATTTAAGATCATGAATTTAGACATTTCAAGGAAAAGTCAATATTCAGAAATTTTTGATAAATCGAATTTTGCACGTACCGCACGTTCAAAAGACACTCACAGGGGACGGGGCCTGTAGTGAGGCAGAATATACCCGCAGCCACCACCCTATACTGTTTTAAAATGTGGCGGGATAATATTTTTTAGAATTTTGATTTATAGAGTTTTTGGCTATTTCGAGACATTGTCTCTTATCCTGGAAAACTCTGTAAAGCAAATGTCTAATTTTACGGTGTTAAGGTGGCTCAACAAGATGAGTCAAGTTTAGAAAAAAAATTTAGTTTTCTAACAACAATTTTCTTTTAATATTCACACACCTTCAGACTTGAGTAAGATATAAGAATAAATTTGGTAGAATTGTGTGACTTAGAAATCTTGAGTTTGCCTTCAAACCTGACTGAAGAGGACCCCTAGCTTAATGCTGACACACCACGCGATATGTGAGAAACTTCTTAAAATAATCGAACATAGGTATCCAGCTGAACTATGATCGACTTTAGGGCTTTAAGGAAAACAGCAACAAGTTTATCGCGATCTTATTTAGAAACAATTTGAAATTGGAAACAAAATTTCCTAAAAATCTCTTCACAACGTTCATTAGATATGAGAACCGTGACAGATAGGTGCACCAATGGAAACGTTTTTGCAAACATAACCCAAGAAGTGAACAAACTTTATTTGTTAGCTTTTGCATTCTATTGTACGACCAAATAATTTGGTACTTCTTCATCTTGTGGCAAAACAGTACGGGGTGGACCTAGGCCTTAACCCCAATTTGGGACTTGTGGCAGTTTATTTCTCAACATTTTCTTGTTTAATACACTTCAGCCTGCGACGCTATGCATACGCTTTGCAAAGCAAGTTTTCACGATGGCGATACATACTGTATTGCACACCATTATTATTAAGGGTCCAGCTTCTTCAGCTTCTACTCCTAAAAATTGATGCCAACTCTGAACGGCGAGATTTGAGAAGGTTTTCATAGACAATCAGCACTCTTTCAGTGTTATCAGCAACTGGAGATCTGGAGTGAATGAACCAATAGTCTGATAGTTAATTTGACCAATTTTGCCTCGGCGGTGGTGGTGTCATGATTGAAGACCACTTTTTCTTCGTCAAATGGGATCATTTTCTGTGCAATTCGGTGACGAAGCCTGCCAATAAGTCAGCATAGTAGGCGCCTTTGACTTTTTTGCTTTTCTCCGATATCGACTACGTATGCATCAAACCTTCTTTAGTCTGCACCTTCTTCGGAATACGTTAGGTGGGTGAAGACCAGTTTAATGACTGTCCTATACCAGTGGAACCATGTTTCATCGACAGTATGCGAAGGATGCAAAAACTATTTCGAGCTGCGCTTATAAGGCGCCAAACACTGCTTTAAAGTGGTCACGCGGCTGCATTTGTTGTTCGGAGTGAGCAAGTGCTGCCCCCAAATAATGCAAAAAAGACGTGATTCCCGGGGCTATCTGACATCTCTGTTATCTTTTACTTATTTACTCGGCTGTTCACCACGAGTTCGTGAAATTTGGCATGTTTTCCTCGGCGGTATCTGTTTTTGATGGACCTGTGCAAGTCTTATGAAATCCGACGTGCGACAACGTTAAAATATATGGGGCCAATTTTTGATGATCACTAGCCAATGCTTTTAGATTTTCCAGCTCGATTTTACTTCCAAAAAAGGAGAATCAATTAATTTACCTACTCTCATCTTTTGTCCTTTTTCGAGGAAAGACGCTTCGGCATGCGGTCAAATACGACTCAAGTCCGACTTATAGACGATAAGTGTCTACGAAAATGAACTACACTATTGTCAGTCTCCATTGTGATAGTGGCTTCATCAAAGGGTTATGTTAAGTACTTATCAGGCCGCTCTCGTATAGATTTGTTTGCTTTTAGTCACATCGCACTGTAATAAAGGGAAAACTGTTTGACCTAAAAAATTAAAGGAGTCGCCAAAAATCCTATTTGAGAGCATCTAATAGAATGTGCTTTTTCTATCTCTTATTTCTGATACCTTCCATTCATGCAAAGCTAGAGACAATTGTATCACACGAACCTTCAGTTTGAATTTAATCTTCCGCACGGGCTCTCAGTACTTGACAAGTCGTAATACAAATTGATTCCGCTTATTTTGCCATAAAATCCAAACACATCCGTCTGTAGGTTTAATCGTTTTACTTCTGTCATCGCTATCTGCGCTAGTTGTTGCTACTATCATGACCTGCCCAATCGGATGAATATTCTCATGTTCAACTGATAAGGGAGCTGCATGAACTGCAGGCTCAAGCATTTTACAAAAAGATGCAACTGTGTACACATGTATGACTGCTATTGCTTTCATTTCAGGTTTTCAGACATGGTCCACGCACACCGGCGGACACATACCCAAATGATCCATATGTCGATGAGAAATTCTTTCCATATGGCTGGGGGCACATAACAAATGTAAGTCAATAAAGTTAATCTGCCGGGCAGGTTGTGTGTATGCAAAAAATTTCAATTCACAGAATGGAAAGCGAGAACTTTTCAATATCGGTTCGTGGCTGAGAAAGCGCTACAACGACTACCTTGGACTGCTGTACGTTCCCGACGTGAGTGCTTAATTACTTGAAAATAATTTGTTCGAAACAAATATTTCATGCATAACTCTCTCGCAGTATGTTCACGCACAAACGACAGGTGTGACCAGGACATACATGTCGATGGCTACAGTGCTGGCAAGTTTATGGCCACCAAAGAACACCCCAATGGAATGGAACTCCAAGTACAACTGGCAGCCGATTCCAATTTTCTCGCAACCGCTGGAAGAGGATAATGTACTCATACCCGACTAAGTCCTTAACCGATTTTCAATTTTAATGCTTTCTTCTTGAATGTAGCTCCTTTTGGTGAGAACTCCTTGCCCGCGTTACTACGAAGCCCTGAAGGAGGTGTTCCAACTGCCAGCAGTAAAGGCTGAAATCGCACAATATGAGAGCCTCTTCAAGAACTTAACGGAAATCACTGGCTTGAATATAACAACACCTGAGGATGTACAATCTGTTTACACAACCCTATTGGCTGAGGTACTATCTCTAACAATAACCCATACAACAGCTTCTGACAATTTGACTTGTAGAAGGAGTTCGGCTTAACTCTCCCCGCATGGACAAAGATGTATTATCCCGAGAAGATGCAATTCTTAGCCGAACAAAGTTACATTTACAACGTTTACACGCCGGAAATGCAAAAAATCAAAGGAGGTAAATTCCATCTCCTAACTATTTCCACTTTAATTCATTTCAAACTCATTGGCAGGACCCTTCCTCAAGAAGATGTTTGACGAAATGAAGGCCAAGCGAGAGGGCACACTGAAACCGAAAGACAGAAAATTATACATATACACTGGCCATGACTCAACTGTGGTGAATATTCTGTCCGCGCTCCAGGTGTGGGAACGTCAACTGCCAAGATACTCGATAATGGTCCTCTTCGAATTGCACAAAAACAAGCAAACTGGGGAGTATCACGTTGAGGTAAGCATTCATTTGCCAATCGCTCCTTGAAGCTCTAGTCTAACTGGTTTCGTGTTTTGAAGATTTTCCTGCGTAACAATCCAAAGGCCGACGCTAAGCCTCTAACTATACCAGGCTGTGATACAAAGTGTCCATTCGACAAGTTGCTTGAATTGACTAAGGATGTCATACCAACGGAAAAGGCCCTCATATCTTGTAGCGCAAAGGATCCTAGCTTCACAGAGCCGCCTCCAAGTGGGCCTTAGAAAATATTATTTTCCGTAGAATATAATTTGGTGTTCTTATAAATTTAAACTAGATTTTTAAGTTAGTCAGAATTAAAACAAAGCAAATAAAGTAAGCAACACTTTTTCGTTGCATGATAATTGTGGAATCAATTTTTTTCTCCTCTGAATGACACCACAGTCTGGGGTCTAAGATGGTGTGAAGTGGGGTAGTCTACTGTTACCTAGTCGTGTTGTGATGGCCAAATGTAGAGTTTGGCACTTTCTCGGTTCTTCAAAGTAAGTAAGAGTTAATTGGATGGTGGTACACTTCAGAAAGGACCAGAGTAAAGGGTGATTTTTTAAAAGCTATGGGAAAGTTTTTCAAAAAAGAAAAAAAAAACACATAAATTTCAGAAAAATGCATGCAATCTTTATTTGAATCCATAGTACGGTCCATATAATTTAATCTTTGACGATTATTTCAAGCGAATGTTAACCTTGACAGCGCTACAAATAGTCCATCCGCTTAGTCCAATTTTGGTATACTCTTTCTAACATTTCGGCCGGTATCTTACGAATAAATGATCCGATGTTGTCTTCCAATACGTCAATCCAAGCGGGCTTGTCTCTATAGACAGGAGCTTTAACATAGTCCCACAAAATAGTCTAAAGGCGTTAAATCGCACGATCTAGGCGGCCAAGTGACCGGTCCCGAACGTGTAATAAAATCTTTACCGAACTCGCCTTTCACTATGTCTATTGTTGCGCGTGCTGTGTGGCATGTGGCACAGTCTTGTTGAACCGTCATATGTCATGCAATTCAAGCTCTTGCATTTTGGGCAAAAAAAGGTTGGATATAATCTCACAGTAGCGCTCACCATTCACAGTTACGTTACGATTCGCATCATCTTTAAAGAAGTACGGTCCCATGATGCCACCAGCCCATAAACCGCACCAAACTGTGACTTTTCCTGGATGTATTGGTTGCTCTTGCAATGCTTCTGTCTGATATTCGCTCCAAAATCGATAATTCTGCTTATTTACGTACCCATTGAGTCAAAAATGAGCTGACCATAAAATGGAAGAAGCGCACGATGAACTTTCTTAACAGAGCACGCATTTTGATAACAAAATTCAATAATTTGCAAGCGTTGTTCATTTGTCAGACGACTCATGGTTAAATTATAGACCACTGAAGACGTTTGACATTGAAATAAGATCCTTCTTTATTTTCGATCAGGATCAGATGATACCAACATTTGATGAATTACATCTTCATTCGTAGCCGAAGGAGAATATTTTCTGTTATTATTAATTCGGTGGTGCCTATAATCCTTATTTTGACTTACGCGAGCCTCCTCTGACAATGAACCGACGGGCAACGTGGTTGGTGATATTTTATCTGCTCCGTGGCATGTAGAGGGGTAATGCTTAATTTCAGAGCTTCTTCATTGCTTGTTTTTGGTCCTATAAGACTTAGGTCGATCATCTCTGCTGGTCGCGCGCCATAAATAAAACATTAACTTACAGAAGATTCCTGCTTTACTTTACCATCAATCATGGTGAACTGAAAATTCATTTATTTATTTATTTATTTATAAAGAACATACAATACAATGTAAAAATGTAATGTAGCTATAGAAATGCCGGAGCAACACAAGGCCTTAGGCAGTTGAAAATTCATGTTTTACGTTAATTACACTAGTGTTAGTTGCAATTACTGTCATGTCAATTATGAATTCCGTTTTCAAGCTTTAATCTCTATTTACGTATTGGGTCTATAGATTCTTTTTACAGTTGTATTTTTACCGGTTTACGGTATTGTGTTGAAAAGAGTCGAGGATTTGTATTAACTCCGGTTCCATCAATTGCAGCGATTTCAACGATGTCATGAATAAACACGAATTGGACGAATTCGAATCTCGCAAGAACGTTTTCTTCCGATTGGAATATTGTGCAATCTATAGTCTTCATAAGCCTATTTCATGTGATCAGGTACTTATTGAAGTAGATATTTAGCTTCAATTTCAGTTATTTTTATATTTATCTACTATTTTCCTATTATCCCTTACCATCCACTGCGTTAGCCGGACGTATATTTTACGACATTGCAATAAATCAGAAATAAAAATAATAAGGTTTATTATTACAACATTTTCATAACCTAAAATATTACATTTGGCAATAATGCCATGATCCATGGTGATGGTATTTACGCAATACAAGTGCTAATGCTTGTATTGCGTAAGTCTTTGGAAAGTAAACAGAAAAAAATGCTGAAAATAGCCCGACATTGGTCCACTTAAAGAAACTCGTTCTCCCAAAGTGCAAAAAAGTGAATTCTTATTTTACCATCGATAGGGAATATTTCAGGCTTTCAGAACCCATCGGATCCTCTTGGAACATTTTTGTTATGCTCCACCAAGAATAGAATTACTTCATGCAAAAATTGGCTTTAACAAAAACCCTGGTCTAGAAAACCATTTTGACCACCAAAATGAAAAAAAAAAAAAACTGTTAATGCAGTTTGAAGGCTAAATTTACCCCCTGTAACATCGTGTTCCAAAATTACTTATTTCAAAAAGTATCGACTATTCTTTAAAAAAAGTCTAATTTTTAAATGATCTGAAATATGTAAAATCCAAAAATCAATGCCACTTGCCTGAAAAAAATTATTTCATTTGACGCATTTGTTTCCGCTGCAGCACCACTGTGCGGCGGCAACTCCTCGGTTCTTCGGAACTATTAGAAATTAAGACATTCCCTACACTTACAAGAGACTGTGGAAGGCTCCTTCACAACAGAGAAACATTACCTTTTCAACCTTTTATCGGCATCGCCTGCACAAGCTCTCTACGTAGTTACCAGTAATTTAGTTACTTTCCAGTAACTTCACCTATAGACGAGATAGATTAGTCGGGATGCGCTTGTCGATGCATTTAGACCAAATTTGACCTAAGACCACAGGGATCTCCTTTTTGAAATAAAACAAGAGTTAACTTACGGTGGCTTTCTTATTTTAGTTCACACCGTTTATAAGACAGTAGACAAGATGAGGGTCGTTTTCCTTTTCATCCCAAAGCGTAAAGTTATGACAGAATTCTTTGCAGGGAAGACGTAGTCTGGCATCTAGTCCAACTGTAGGAGATGATAAGTTGAAGCTTATGTCATGAAAAATAAAACTCTTTGAGAAGTGAATAGCAAGGTTATGATGTTTTAGGACAATTCATGTGATTGGGATGTCCCCGGAATGTCATACCATCTCGGGGCCCTTATGAGACACACTATACACGTGTGTTACTTAGCCATCCAATTAAGAGAAAGGCGTACATTAGTGATATTTCGTTGTTAAAGTGTACAAACCCTTCGGACTTAATGGCTGCCTAGCTTTCGGATTTTAAGTAGTTCCGGATCCAGGAAAGTGCTTCCTTCACATGGTCTCTACGAAAAATTTGGAAAATATTAGCAGTCAGTCAGAATGGTCAGTTAATAAACCGAACCTAGGACCTCCTGCATATGAGTTGATGCACTTACCCTCATGCCCACTGAACTGGGATGAGTAGCAATATGCATTGTAGATGATATCGTAACACCAGACTGATATGTTATGGGTCATCCTAGTCCTTGCACGTTCGTAATGCTTTATTACATTAGGTGTACAAACACTGCGTCATTGGGGCACGTACATAACATAGTGAGTTTTCTCTTAACCACTTCTTTAGCTGTAGGGAAAACGATGAAGATGAGAGTACCTCACAACCTGTCTGTTCAGTCAAACCATCAGTAGACAAAATAAAACACAATATAAACCCTTCCTTAATTTTATTCAAAGACTTTATGAGAGAAGCGCTATGATACGCTTGACTAATCTAAAGCCAAGGGTGCGTCTTGTCAGCTCTCAATTTTATTATATAAGATAATTATAGACTGGATGTTGGAGCGCAGCCAAAGAGAGGAATGTTTCACACTAGGAGAGTTAAGAGTAAGTCACCGCAGATAACTTAGCTGTCCTCACATCATCCAAAACGGAACTCGAGCGTACGGTCGACAGGTTTGTGGCAGCATGTGCTGATGCTGCAATAAAGGTGAACGTGGACAGTTCCGAAGTTATGGTAATTTCTAAAATATCTGTCCAATGCACTCCACATGAAAAGGGAGTCCTTTTGAAACAGGTCGAGAAGCTTAAGTATCTCGGAATGGTTTTCGCGAGTGATGGAAGGGACAAAGCTAGGCGTTTTTGAAGAATTGTCCAAGTTGGCTCAATTTTAAAGCAGCTTAGAAATTTAGTAATAAGGAAGGTCGAGGTTGCTGTTGAAGAAAAATTATCGCGTTTTAACTTACTGTTTGTTCCAACACTCACATATGGTCATGGAATTTGGGTAATGATCGAAAGAATAAAATCACGAATGCAAGATTTAGAGACTGATTTCTGTGCTGTTGCGGGAGTTATTCGCTGGGATAAACTGGTAAACGCGACGGTGTAGGCGAAACTCAATGTTGAAGACGATCCGTTGGATCAAGTTCATAAATTTGTCTCGTTACGCTTGGTAGTAGCTCTTGATGCATTGGAGTCGATGGCGAAGGATCGAACGGCTTTTCGTGTATACATTACTCTCCCTTTAGTGCAACATGTAGGCTAACGACGATGATGATAATGATGGGTCTAACCCTGGTATTATTCCTTTCGATAGGCAATTTTGACTTTGTCTATTTAAACATAACGAAATAGTACCGATTAACATTAGCTATGTTCCAAGAAATATCCTATGGTATGTTGTCCGCAAGGAAAACAAACTCCTAAACTGGCACTGAATTGTAGCCACCTATAGTGACGTTGACAATCTTGCAAGTGTTTTGGGAAGGGCCAGTTCACAAATTGTTTTGTGGTATATTCTTATGTGGGCTTAAAGGCGAATAAGGCGTAAGTGTGAATTAAATTGCAACTCATGACAAGATGTCGTTGGAAATGTTCAGAAGACATATTTTCCAGTTGTTGGTCATGTTTTTGCTGTCGCAAGTTTTACAATTGGACTGGGTCTGGACACTGCCATCAACCTTAAGAAGTTCTTAAAATCGTATTATTCTTCAACTTTTAAAAAGCTGTGCTGACCAATTCAAAGTTTTGCAGTTTTACAATTTTCTCTTCTTAATGTGGATCTAACATAAGACTGGTCTTACTCGTATTGAAAATGCTTCTTAAGTAAGCTCACGGTTCCCTGTTGGTCTGTAAATAGATTTGGTTCGAACTTCAAAAGGGCTTGGGTGTCTTCGCCTGTGGCCTTTTCCCAGAATTTGGGTTTCTTTTTTAAAAGACTCCTATAATACTTAAATAAGTGCTTAAAGTACATCTTACAGTGTAAACGCACATTTGATATTTATCTCCACAGCAATATTTGTTTTGCAGTTTTTTATAATTTAATTCATTGAACTTCTTATCTTTGGGGTATGTCGAACATTTTTTTCTTTATCTTAATGTATTTTGAATTGTATAAAGTTCCAGCGTACTCGCTGACTTTAAGATTCCTTGGGGAAGAGTGAGAGTTGCAATAGAATTCCCGACTAACGACACCATTATCTGGCAAAAATGTTGGCTCTTGGAAAAGTTTCTTTCTTCACTTCTTATTTTGTCCAAAGGCCTCTTGGGATTGATTACAGAAGTTCGACTTTCCATACGGAATGCAACATGGGAGTTCAACTTTGTTCTTTCAAAATAAACTTTTTTTTCTATTTAATACTTACCAAGCCAAGTTTTCTTGCAGAGATTGTGAACTGTCTGATGAACTGTTTGCTTTTAGACAAAAGCGACAATATATCAAATTCAACCTTTCATTGAATAAGGGCCCAAGGGAGGAGTGAATAGGTAACATATGTAGGTTGTTAGTTAGTCTAAATGGTAAGTACGTACTAAATGGTGGTGATAGATTTTTCATGGCTAGACTGGGTTATTAAAAATTGCACAGCACAAATGTTAACACAGTTACCTGTTCTTTAAAAAAAGCTTTACGGCTGCTTTACCAGGTTTGGGTACCAGGTTTCTATATACGTTATTTAAAGGGTGATTTTTTAAAAAGCTATAGGAAAGTTTTGCAAAAAAAAACCATAAAATTCAGAAAAATGCATAATTTCTTTATTTGAATCGATAGTACGGTCCATATAATTTAATGTTTGATTATTATTACATGCAAATGTTGACCTTGACTGCACCTCAAATGGTCCATCCGCTTAGTCCAACTTTGGCATACTCTTTCCAACATTTCGGTCGGTATCTCACGAATAAATGCTTCCATGTTGTCTTCCAATGCGTCAATTAAAGCGGGCTTGTCTGTATAGACATGAGCTTTAACATAGCCCCACAAAAGATAATCTAAAGGTGTTAAATCGCACGATCTAGGCGGCCAATTGACAGGTCCCGAACGTGAAATAAAATGTTCACCGAACTCGCCTCTCAGTAAGTCCATTGTTGCGCATGCTGTGTGGCATGTGTCAGTCAAGTCAAGCTCTTGCATTTTGGGCAAAAATAGTTGGATATCATATCACGGTAGCGCTCACCATTCACAGTTACGTTACGATTCGCATCATCTTTGAAGAAGTACGGTCCAATGATGCCACCAGCCCATAAACCGCACCGAACTGTGACTTTTTCTGGATGCATTGATAGCTCTTGCAATCGTTTTGGCTGATATTCACTCCAATATCGACAATTCTGCTTATTTAATTTCGCGCCCATTCAACCAAAAAAGAGGTTCGTCGCTAAGGACAATTTTTCGGTAAAAAAAGTGGATCTACGGCCAACTTTCGAAGAGCCCATTCACCAAAAATTTTACGTTGCGTGAGGTCATTCGGCTTCAATTCTTGCACCAGCTGTATTTTGAAAGGCATCACAGCTAAATAGTTCCGCAAAATTTTCCACCTTGTTGAGTAACAGAGGCCCAATTGCTGTGAACGGCGATAAATCGTCATCATCGACACAACACGGCCTATACGGCTGCGATAAAGTCTTCAGTTCGCACTCTACGTAAGCGTGTCGGTGGTTTAATGTCCAACAATGTAAATTTGGTGCGAAATTTAGTCACAAAATAGCCGCTTCAGTGGGTTGATTAAACTGAAGATAAAATGGAGGAAGCTCGCGATGATCTTTCTAAACAGAGCACGCATTTTGATAATAAAATTCAATAATTTACAAGCGTTGTTTGTTTGTAAGATTCATGGTTAAAATTATTGACCAAACTGAAGATGTTTGACAGTGAAACAAAACACGAAACGTGCGTCAGCTGTTTAAACCAGTGTTGCCGAAAAAAAAATAGCTTAAAAATCACCCTTTATATGTTCATTAATTTAAAAGGAATACTATCCTGGTCACTTAACGTTTGACAACGTCCGGCGATCCAATTGATCTTATTATCCCATGATCTGTACATGTACACATCACATGATTCATCGAGAGGTTTGATTTATAATGCAAGAGCAAATGTACAAATAAGAAAGACAACATAGTTTTTTATGAGCGGTTAACAATTCACGGCATTAACTTTGAAAATGAACACAACTACGTCTGAGGTGGTCCATTCGGAAGGTCCAATATTGGGTTATTCTTTCGAGCACAGCAACTGGTTTCTCGCGGATAGCACGAGTAATGTTGGCTTCCAAAACGTCATTCGCAGCTCGCTTATTTTTGAAGACCTGGAACTTAAAATTTTTTCTAAATAAAAAAAACTACACTTTTGCACACCTATGTGCCACACAAGGTATGCAACTTTTGACATCTTTTCGACTCACTCGGAGATGATATTTAATTAGTTGACAACAAGGATTGTCCAATTTGACCCCATTAGGCCTTGTCTCTCTAAAGTCGAATAATGGTAAGCATAGGGTACACCAATGTCATCATCCAAATTTAGCCTAATCAAAGCCTAACAATTTGTACTTTTGGATGCACATCATCAGTTAGTCATCAAACCCACATTCCACATGTATTGGCGAAGATAAGTCCATCCAATTAATAAATTTAATTATGAGGAGCGTTGGTATTTTAAGACAATGCCTTGGCATCATATTATGTCCATAGGCCATATTTGAGGTCCTCCCTCATAGCAATCGGAGGCTAAGATAACTTCAGCTCCTCTATAACGCGATGTATGGGTAAAGCTCTCCGAAAAGCGTCAGCATCTCCCATATCAGTGAATAAGTAATTTGGTATTAAGGCATCAAAGGTAATGTTCTCGCGTTAACACCCCCTCCATGTATGTACTCTGCTAATGGAAAAGATTATTCAGTGAAAATGACGAAGCATAATACTGCATACCTCTCTTCAAACAGGTGTGTATGTAAATATTGATGCAATAACTTGCGCCGTGCGAAGAGCAAGGAGTTTCGCGTAGATGAAGTAGAGCATACTTTAGTATCGATTAAGTTTTCTTATGCTCGCCAGTCATGGGACCGTCATCCTTCACCATCCCATATTTATTTTGTGGTGTGGTTTGTTTATCTTAAATCTATTTTATTTCGCTTTAAAAAGTATATAATTAAAAATTATGTTTCAAATTAACAAACAAATTAATTAATTAAACAATTTTGGTCAGAGCTAAGAAAGCCTTCGCCATGCCAAGAGAGCTGTTTTATAGACACCTGAGTGAAGGTAATGTGGTCGCCGTGGCTTAGTGGGTAAGCGCATCGACTTACACGCCAAGGTCCCTGGTTCGATTCCCGGGCGAAACGTTTCGCTATTTTTCCCAGCACCACTTCTTTCGAGTTGCTGACATCACTCAAAGAGTACTAGTTCTGTATGAAAAACTTCCCACATCTCGGACTTCAACTCGTAAGAGAACAGTAGCATATACAACACGAGTAGTTGTACTTTATATAGTTATCCTATGTGTTTCAACGTGAACTATTCCCAAATGAAAAAGATTAAGGCGTTCGAAAAGCAGTGTCATCGGAACTGCCTCTACTTTTTATGTCAGCCACTTGAATTCCACCACAAGAAATACTATTCCAACGAGATTCTGTGCAACGAGGGAAATCTCATTAGGATAGATAATTTTAACATACTAAGAAGTTGATTCGGAGTCACACCGCTCGAGTGATTAGTTAAACAAACATTCTGATCTTTGGGGCTTGCGTAATGTACCGTGAATTCCTTAATGCCTTTATTCCCCCTGAAGCTTTCCTCTATTTGGGCGCGAAAGACCTGATATGGGATAGGGAAGTTTGCCATATCATCTTCCATGTCGCATGTCGATCATTTGAAAGACACCTTCGTAACGAGCGGATTTTTTTTACTTTTGGCTACATGAGAATAAGCTTTAGGTACCGCTGATTGCTTAAAGAAAAAGACGTTGAAGTTGCGTCTGTAGAGTTAACTCACATACGAGTAGTTAAAAAGTAAAAAAAGCAGAAAAGAAGAAACATGACTAGATTGAATCAGGAAGCAAGTTTTAGGTAGTTTTTATCTAGCATGTAAGAACATAAATTAGAAATTATTAAAATTGCATTAAAAACTAAACTAGACCTAACGAGACATTTGCATCGCTACACCAAAATTGCAACTGAAAATAACGTGTTTTTAACAAAGAATGGTCGCTGTGGGGCAGTGGGTAATTTCCTCAAATGCAGAAGGTCACAGGTTCGATTCGAAGGCGGGACGGATCATTTAAGTTTTTTTTTTTACTTTCTTCGTAACGCCACTTCTTCCAAGTTTAAGAACAACGCATAACAAGTACAATTGTCAATGAGATATGCTGTGAAATTTCACCATTTCCAGTCGGCACTAAACTGTAGTAACATAAATCCCCTTTTCTCGCGAGAGAACACTAGCACCCACAGCACAAGTAGTTGCTAAAGAGGTTGGACCTGTTCCCCTCTGAGCTGAAGGGGAACTCGATTTTAGTCGAGGTGGAAATTCGTGAATGTGAATCTTTCAACGACTTTGAAATGAAAATTAATCAAGAAACTTATTTTAACTTCATTCGAACCACGAAATCTCTAGGTTTTTGTATCACTCTTCTGAAAAAAAAAATACATGGAAAGTAAGACTCCACGCACAGCTGATAACAAATTCGAATATGATCTCTAAAGAGTTTTGGAAAAAGCTTAAAAACCTTGGTGTTAACGTAAATAAAAAGTCCAGAAAAGTCCAACAGTCCAACTGTTTTTTAAGTCCCAATAAAGTGAGCCAGTTTTCTAACTCGATGTCAGCTGTGTCATCTAGCGTAGTACCAGACCTTGACATGCCTAATGTGCTCACATTCGAGTGCATTAATGAATTTGATGTTATAAAGGCGATTACGTCAAAAGAGTCAAATGCCACAGATACTACCTGTCCAAGATTAATGAAAAATTCTTCTGCCTGATACATTTCCCTTTGTTACACTCCTTTTTAACGTTTGTATCTGTAGCTTCCAGTTCCAAGACCAATGGGAGATTACAAACATTTAGCCGATACCGAAAAAGAATAATGCGGGTCTTGCTTCTGATTTCAAGTCGATTAGAATATTACGTTTCATGGCTAAAACTAATTTTAAAAAAATACTCTCCGATCAAATACCACAACTCCGGTTTTCGATCAAAACGCAGTTGCGACTCAGTTGTAGTAAAAGTACTAACTGATCTTAGGTTATCCCTAGCTGATGAAAATTTAGGAGTTTTGGTTGTACTAGATTTCCACTGTAAAAAAACTGTAAAACTGTAAAATTAATGAAGAATGGTCATTAATTTCAAAACTCAAGCAGAACTTTAATTTTTCATGATCTTAAGATTAGAACAAACGTATCTGTAGAACTGTGTTCAATTAGTGGTTTCTTCAACACAAATTACTGATTTCTTTACTACTAACATTGGTGTGCCACAAGGATCAGCACTGGGACCTATTGTTTTCTCTCTTTTAACAACAATCTCCCCCAAGTCAATAAAAGCACATGTATGTTGATGATATCATAGTTTACTTGTCTCGCCCCATAAGTTTAAATGAGGGCTGTATCACAAATGAGGATCTCAATAATATTGTAGAACGGTCATCTCTGAACAAACTTGAGCTTAATCCGTTGTATGCTCAGTTGGTGTCTGTGACCTTTCTCCGATTTCTAAATGACTTATGAATTGTTAAATATGTTGGATTTCATATCAACATTTTCGGCACATTATCCACTACGGATCCTAATTCCCACTTAAAGACAACTACGTCAAATTTCTAAAATAAAGTCTTTGATAAACGGATTACGATTACCTCATCAAACACCCAGAAGAACCTATCACAACTATAAATATCTGCCCGCATTTAAAACTCTCCCGGAACACCAGTGTGACATTATCAGCTCGAAACAATCATCATCAGACGCTATCACTTGCGTGTCTCATACAGTAGTCATATATATAGCTGTGTCGTACAGTCAGAAGATTTTTGTAAAACATCCACATTGGCGCCCAATGTATAATCCGCAAGGTTAAATGCCAATAAACCAACACAAAAAAAATTCGATTTCAGAGAGAACACTTGAACTGATTTGCGCCGCTTCACGAGATGAAGTGTACGAGTAACATATATGCCGCGAGAAATCTTAGCTGGCATCACACGTGCGAACGGCAAATGAAATGTTACGAGATAATAAACTGTATGACCCAATTATGAGTTGACTGACTTTCAAGAGATACTGTTGGTGATTCACTTGCCCTTTGGCAGCTTTTCTTTCGCAGGTAATGTGTGTGGGCTGTTATGTATCTAGATGAAGGCCCAAGTTTGTCTATTTACGAAATTTAACTTTGGATGTCACTTTTTCCTGATACGTACTTAAAGCTGTTATCAGCGTAAATATAAAGGGGGAGCATTTACTTTTATTTTTTTTTTTCAGCGCAAACATTGCAGAAGGTCAGTGTCATATCTTCGCTGAGCGATGTGAGTCGCTCTACGAATGAGCAACGTTTTATTTTTCTTTGTTTCTTCTTTTTTAAGACGGCTTACTATAACAGCAAGCAAGAGGTGAATCACTGCTGACATAAGAGATCTCTTTTGACTACGCAGGAAGGGAAGGTTTTTTGACGCCTAAAAGGTTTAAAAGGTTTCCGTGGCTCTGTTTGGTTTGAGAACATCTTTTGCTGATCAGAGTACCGCCAGTCTGCGGTAAATGTGCTCATCCATTGATGAAATATCACGAGAGTCCGGTGGATGTGGTAGAATGTCGAACCCCAACTGCAGCAGCGCTTACAGTGAAATTTGTAAAGTGTGGATTAAAGCATTTTACACGTTATAAAATATTCTCTGTCATAAACCCACTACCCAGAGCATTTATACTTATCATACGAAGTCCGCTTCTCATCATACCTGATTGTAATTCGTACTTAGACTGACTGGCAATCAGGTTTTTAAATTACTCCGTTTTTAAGTCTCGTTCAACTAATGGGGTACTGACTTGTGAAGTTTTTAATTTGTTTTTATATGACTTGTTGTCATGAAGGAAACCAAGACCAAATGTTGTGTTTGTTCATCTCTATATTCTCAAATATTTCATATGTTGCTTAGAAGAATAGAAAATTCACACATTAAGATGTGATGGGAGGAGGAACACTGAGCTGTATCAACTGTATCAATTTTGTAGCAGCTTGGAAGATCAGTAATATAGGTAGACTGAGAAATGCGGCAGAGCTCAGCGAACTTAATGTTGGGCAGCTTCTCACCTTTTTGGCCGGAGAGCGCTTTATTTCGTTGGTTTCGTAACAAGCCCCATCATCACGATTTCCGAAGCGTGCCTTAAATGCAATTCCATTAGGTAGATGACCTCTGGTAATATAATTTCTGTGGACTCCTTAACGGCGATGACGTCAAAAACTCCGCTGTTGGGCAGAATGTTTTACTCAATTTGGACAATGATAGACAAAAATTCCTTCCCCCGACATAGACAAAGTTAAGATACCAATATATCAGCTGAAGTCGAACAAAGCTGCTAAAGCGGATGGACTGTTTCAATCTTCTGGAGATGACCTGGTTGGGCGCATGCACCAGCTTATCTGCAAGACATGGTTGAAGAAAAGCGTGCTCGGTGAGTGGAGTCTCAGCGTCGATTGGCCGGTCCACAAGAAAGGAGACCCCTTCGACTGCGCAAACTATCGACGGATCAGTCTCCTTAACATCGCGTATAAGATTCTCTCTGCCGTATTGTTTGAGCGCCTGAAACCGTTCGTCAACAACCTGATAGGACCTTATCAGTGTGGTTTCAGGTCAGGGAAGTCCACCCTCGAAAAGACCTCCACACTACGGAAGATCCTGGAAAATACCCAAGAAGTGAAAATCGACACTCACCACCTATTCGTCGATTTCAAGGCCGCGTATGACAGCGTACATAGAGACGAGCTATACAGTTCCATGTCTAGTTTTGGCATTCCTACTAAACTCGGATGACGATGGAGAAATCTCCAAATGAACTCACGGAGACCTTCAATGTCAAAAAAGGTTTTAGACAAGGCGACTCACTGTCATGTGACTTCTTCAACATCATCCTTGAGAAGATCGTGTGTAACTCACAAGTCAACACCAGAGGCACGATCTTCCAAAAGTCAGTTCAATTGCTAGCTTACGCTGATGACTCTAATGTAATGAAACGGACACAGCGAGCCGTCAATGATGCGTTTACTGGCATTGAAGCAAAAGCGGCCAAAATGGGTCTGGTCATCTGTAGGACGGTCATCAAAGTAGGACGGGCAACATCGACGTCGCTCGGACAGAGCATCACACTAGGCAGCAGAAACTTCGGGGTAGTCAAGGACTTCGTCTACCTCGGCTCCGCGGTAAAAAGGGGCAACAACACCAGTACCGAAATCATACACAGAATCACTCTTGCCAACCGCTTTCGTAGGGCTCAAGAGGCAATTGAGTAATAAAGCCCTCTCTCGAACGACTTAGCTTGTTTTATATAACACCTTGTTCATCCCAGTCCTACTTTATGGCGCGGAAACCTGGACGTCACTAAAAGCAGATGTGGAAGCCATTAAACTTTTCTAGAGAAAAGAGTTGCGTGCAATTTTTGGTCCTGTTTGCGTTAATTACATTTATGGGAGAAAATTTAATAAATAACTCTATTGGCTGTACAGCGGCATTCGAATATTCAAGCGTCTTCGGATACAAGGCTTATGGTAGCTAGGCCATGTAGAGCGTATGGACATCACTGCTCCGGCCCGAAAAGTCCTCGAATCTGAGCCATTGGGACAACGCAACAGAGGATGCCGTAGGTTGAGGTGACGCACACAAGTGGAGAAGGAACTCAACCACCTTGAAGTGCTCAACTGAAGGCAGCTAGCGAAAGACAGTGTTCGCTCAAGAGGCATGTTGAGGCCCAGATCCATAGCAGATTATAGCCCTATAAGAAGAATAACAATGAATTCCTATAAATTTTTTTTAAAATTTGGAATTACTTTAAGACACTGGCAGCGAATTCGTAAATTTGGGGACGGTGTAACGTAGTTTTCTGGCCCCATGTTAGTTGTATGCTCTCGGAACATCAAGCATACCTTGGGCACGTCTGGTGTTAAGCGTGACTTAAATTTTCTGTTGGAAATTTAAGAAAGAGGTAATAAAAAAATTGAATTCTTTTTCTGAGTGAAGCTGTCTTCAGCTAGGTGGCACACTCTTAAGAAATTGTTTATATTAATTAAATGCTACAAGTGCCGCTGTCTATAACTTGTGTGTGCACACTTGGGTATCCCGATTTTTGGCATTCGGTTGGTTTTATATTACATAATCGCTGAGCCAAGCATTTCTTATTTGGTTTCTTATCAATTTTGACTGTTTGCTTTCCGCCATTCTGTTAATGCAAAAGTGTCATCTTGCAGTTTAACAATTTGTGGGCTACGTTGTACGTAACTCGTGTGACTTAATGGTTGCTGCAACCGTGGGTCTGCCTCTTATACTGCAGAAGTGTTGTCGTCTGGAAAGTAGCTTTAACATCCAGAATTAAAGTGTCTAGCAGTATTTATAAGACTATGTTGTGTGCTGCTTATCTTATCCAGTTGTGATTTCGCTACGTTTCCCCAGGCTAGAATGACGTATCTTATGCGCGATTCTGCGAATGAGTCATACATCTGCTTAAGCACTTCTTCGTCTGCGTAACGCTTAAGATACGTCATTGCGAAGACGGTGCTCTTAAGTTCTAGGCGCAGGCCGTCGATACGCTCATGCCAAAGAAAGTTCTCGTCGATGGTAATTCCTAAGTATTTGATACTTCAGAAAACTTCGATTTCGTTGCCGTTGGATGATTGCGGTCAATTCGATGAAAAATTTGGACTTCTGCAGGTGTTGATGGAGTGCGAATGTGCATCACCGTTGTTTTCGTAGCATTTATGACTTGGCCATTACCATGGTACTATAATGGAATGAAAATACAAAATACTTTAAAACTTTATTTTTACACGTCTTATTTATCTGACTGTTCACAACCGAATGAATGTTCTCTCCTATTCCTATCCGGTAGGAGAAAAGCGTTTGAAAAGAGCATACTGTGATTCATATTTGAAATAAGAAGAGTTGAATTTCAGGGCCTACTACATTACCATCCGGATACAGCGTTGAATTCGTCCTCCATTATGTGGACAGCTGATTGCAAGTTTTGGTGTTTCACCACGATTGCTATTTCCTCGGCATACGCATAAGTAGTAGATTTTTTCGATAACTCCAATAGCTCGTTCGTGGAAAGGATGAATAAAATGGGGTTCAATTTCAAGCCTTGTGGGACTTCGTATTTGCCTTCTTTTTCAGTTCTCAATGTATAACCTACATTAGCTTGAATAGTTCTGTCAGTCAGATATCTTTTGGTTCAGTTTGCCAAGACTCCTCTCAGCCCCTTTCATCTGAAACTTTCTACGAGGTTTTCATGTGTGAAAGTATCGAATGCTTTGCTGAAGTCGATTAATAGCACAAATACGTGATGATTCTTGTAAAGGCCTGCATTGACGACATCAGCAATTTCCCCCCAGTAGGGATTGGGTGCTCTTGCCTTTTTGGAAGCCGTACTGGTTCGAGTGTAGCACTTTATGTTTTGATAGAAATTGATTGACACGATTAACAAGTACTTCTACTTTTGCAATCGTTCTGTAGTTCCCTGTTTCGCTTTTTACCCCTCCTTTGTAAATTGGGTGAATTATCGACCTTTTTATCAGCCTTGGCACATGACAATGACACATACTATAGTTAATAATTTTAGTGATAACACACGCGGCGTGCAGTTTGAGGTCAATTGGTCCGATGCTATCTGCTCCAGGACTTTTTTTTACAATGAGCTGACTCAGTATCTTAAGTATTTCTTGCTCTCTTGCTTCCTCTAAGAAGATGCTTTACTGCAGTTGACTGCTTACGTAGTTTGATGTCTTTGTGTCGCAGGCATAAACGACGTTTTCCATTTGGTTGGAGAATTGGTCTGCGAATTTATCCACGATGTCCCTCAGGCCAACAGATGTACTTGGAAACCTAGTTATAACAACTTCATCAATGGAGCGCTTCGTTCTTCCAAGAAGTTCACTAATGACACCCCAGTTTTTTCTCGGGTAATTTTTAGCCTCAGTAAATCTTGCTTGTAGAACTGAGCTTTCATTAGTTCGATAGTTTTATTCGCCGTTTTTCTACCCTTCTTGTACTGGCTTTCGTAGGTTTAATACATCAGACAAATCTTCCACTTCCTATAAAGTTGTTTTTGCACATGGCGATTATTTCGGATGGAAAGCGCTGTATTTCGTTGGTTAGGCCCCAGCATCACGAATTTGTGTAATTAGATGCAATTCCAACAGTCAGATGAACGCTCGGCAGACCCAGGCCGACGTGGTTGGATCAAGTCCATAAACTCATCTGATTACACTTGAGAAGTGCATCAGGAGCAGTTGGAGTCGATGGCGGAGAATTGAGCGGCCTAGAGGTCTCTTGTGCGTGCATTTCCCCCGCGACTCCTTTGGTGGAACATGCGAGTCAACGAAAAAGATTATGGTGAAGCAGAATGTGAACAACAAGACCAGAAAGCAATCTACCGCCGTGTATTTGTCACTTGTAAGCTGCCATTTGAGTTCTTCATTTGTTTCTATGGTTTTAATAAAGTACATTGAAGAAGAGTGTAATCACTGTCGAAACGAAGAGATATTTGAAGGAAGAATAAACTTAGTGCCCAGACAGCGAAAGAGGAACAAGCGCCATTTGCTTTCTATTGGAGACGAAGTGAAAAATCGGGCATTTCATGTGTTGCAACCTAATAGAGTAAAAGTTGCAAACCTTCACCCACTCAAGTGCTTCTCTACTCCGCATCTCACATGCCCCTCACTACACGAAAATCTATCTAATGTCTTCGCCCATTAAAGTCTTCAACTGGTGGCGCTTCAAAAAGTTCAGCAAACAAGTTATCCTCATTTAACACGAAAACGAATGCTGTCATTTGGCGGCAGATACGTTGTTATAACAGTGACAGTGCAATTCATTGCGACAGCCTGAGATATCGAAACGCCATTATGTGACAATATCCATTTCATATACTCACATCCAACATCAAATATTTTGGAACGTTTTTTGGCAGCCACATGCCATGGTGTCGGCAACGCATCGTTTCATTTTTTCGCTTCGGCAAAAACGCTGCCATGGATGGAAAAGGAAATCAAGCCCACTGTACTTTATAGTAAACCGCAATGCGAAATCTGTCACAAGGCAGGCGGCAGCACCCATCTGAGGGAGCGACTCTAAGACAAATGCATTGG
Organism: Eristalinus sepulchralis; assembly: GCA_944738645.1. Lineage (NCBI taxonomy): Eukaryota > Metazoa > Arthropoda > Insecta > Diptera > Syrphidae > Eristalinus > Eristalinus sepulchralis. The sequence goes on along the minus strand of OX122885.1, from coordinate 27,268,112 downwards.
CCCATTGCACAAGGTTGTTACAAAATATTCTCCTCATCCTGCCTTGGGCGGATTTAGTAGACACTGGGCTATCCTGCGTTGTGGTGGGGGGCAAGGAGGACGGTTTTCCATTCGACATTTCAGACGAAAATATCGCCGACGACGACAGCAGTTGAGAAATATGAGTCCGTTTAATAAATACTTACGTTCGCTTTATTTAAGTGGGAGCAATAATTTATATCTAAACTCGACCCAGCTTGACTCAATGCTCGAACGGATTCGTTCGAGTGGTTGAGGCGTTCACGTCCGTGGCTTGTGCGCGACTCGAAGCGTTCTCGTATGGATTGTATGCGATGTACTCGTGGATATGTCTGTGATTGAGGGTGAAATCAGGACGGGAGTGAAGTGCTAAAAAAATATGTTTTTGGAAAATTTAAATTTCTTCTGAACCAGCAAGTACTTACCACCCAGCTAGCGTAGATACACACATACATACGTACATTTATATGTCCCTACGGACTTGACGCAAATATATCCCCATGCCCAGTGCACATATCGCACTGTTGGTCCTTTGTGAGGCAAAGGCACGACGATGGGCATGTTGATGATGTCGTCGGTAGTCGTCGTTGTCGTCTTCTAGTCAAGTAAATATATTGTCCTCAAAGAGTCACATAAGGAGTGAAAAATTTATAGCTTCCACCCGGCCTTCGTTTCCGCTCTTCTTTTGTGGATGGATATGTTCAAATGAATGTGTTCTTGTATGTACGTACGTGTGTGAACGCTTTCGTAGTTACTTTTTAGCGGATTTGCTGTTTTTATCTATGCGCTGTATTAAGTTGTTCTTTTGCTGGATAACCCCGTGAGATTTTTGTACGTTTTTTTTTTCTATAAATTGTATGAGCGCAATCTTTCGGATAGATCTGAGTTATAGTGTATGCCTGATTAAGCTTTGATTTTTATGATTTACTTAAGCCCCCAGTGTACTACAGCCGAATTTGGTTTAGCTACGAGGAATAGAAATATATGCACATATTTAGAAACAGCTATCCAATAATTGCGAGTGCCTTGGCGTGGGAGGATGTGCCTTCGTAACATAACGTACATTATGCCAAACAGGCTATTTTACTACACTAAATTATGATGATGGCGCTTTATGGACGGTTTTTTGTTTTTTTAAACTCAGCGGTTGACTCAAATTTTAGCGTCTATGTAAAAATCCCTAATTCAGAGTAAGTTAAAAGAAGGATTTTGTTTTGCAGGAAAATGAAAATATTGAAATCACTGACTAGGGCTAAGCTAAAGTACAAAAAAATGGTGTTCTGGAGTGGCATGTAAACGCGCATCTGTCCTAAAGGGGTGATTGTTTTGATTTGCATAGTGAATGCAATACACAGTAGAATGATATTTTGATATTTTGAATTTCTACAACAACAACTGACAGGAGAGTAGCAGAGAAAAACAACGACAACCCCAATACCGCTGTCAGAATGATCCACTCAATTCGGACGAAGATGAACAAGAATTCCGTCCCCCTAAGAATAGACTAGGTCAGTATAGCGGTATATAGACTGTAGGCGAATAGGGCTCCTGTTGTGGACGGATTGTTTGCAGATCTTTAAAGCAGCTGGCGATGGCCTAGTTGGGCGCATGCACCAGCTCATTTGTATGCCCGTCCTCTGTTGCGTTGTCCCAATGGCTCAGATTCGAAGAGTTTTCGGGCCGGAGCAGTGGTGTCCATACGCTCTACATGGCCTAGCCATCTTAAGCGTTGTATCCGTAGACGCTTGACTAGGCTCATGCCGCTGTACAGCCCATACAGTTCGTGGTTGAATCTTCTCCTCCAGATGCCATCAACGCAAACAGGACCAAAAATCGCACGCAGAACTTTTCTCTCGAAGAGACCAAGGGCATCCTCATCCGCTTTAAGTAGTGTCCAAGTTTCCGCGCCATAAAGTAGGACTGGGATGATTAAGGTGTTATATAAAGCCAGCTTAGTCTTTCGAGAGAGGGCTTTATTACTCAATTGCCTCTTGAGTCCAAAGAAACAGCGATTGGCAAGAGTGATTCTGCGCTTGATTTCGGTACTAATGTTATTGTCCCTGTTTACTGCGGAGCCGAGGTAGACGAAGTCCTTAACTACCTCGAAGTTTCTGCTGCCTAGTGTGACGCTCTGTCCGAGACGCCGATGTTGTGTGTCCTTCCTTGATGACAGCATGTACTTCGTTTTGCCCTCATTTACCACCAGACCCATTTTAGTCACTTCTACTTCAATGCCAGCAAACGCATCATTGACGGCTCGCTGTGTTCGTCCAATCACGTCAATGTCGTCGGCGTAGCTGACTTTTGGAAGATCGTTGACCTGTGAGTTACGCACGATCTTCTCAAGGATGATGTTAAAAAAGTCACATGACAGTGCGTCGCCTTGTCTAAATCCTTTTTTGACATTGAAGGTCTCGGTGAGTTCGTTCCCGACCTTGACGGAGCAGCGAGAGTTCTCCATCGTCATCCTACACAATCTGACCAGTTTGGTAGGAATGCCAAAACTAGACATGGCACTGTATAGCTCGTCTCTATGCACACTGTCATATGCGGCCTTAAAATCGACGAATAGGTGGTGAGTGTCGATTTACATTTCTTAGGTCTTTTTCAGGATCTGCCGTAGTGTGAAGATTTGGTCGATGGTGGACTTCCCTGGCCTGAAACCACACTGATAAGGACCAATCAGGTTGTTGACAAATGGTTTCCGGCGTTCACACAGTACGGCAGAAAGGATCTAGTATGCGATGTTAAGGAGACTTATCCCTCGATAGTTGGCGCAGTCGAAGGGGTCTCCTTTTTTGTGGACCGGACAGACGACGCTGAGATTCCACTCATCGGGCATGCTTTCCTCCGACCATATCTTACAGATGAGATGGTGCATGCGTCCAACCAGGTCATCGCCAGCTGCTTTAAACAGTTCTGCTGACAGTCCATCCGCTCCAGCAGCTTTATTTGACTTCAGTCTCGATATTGCTATCTTGACCTCGTCTAAGTCGGGGGGACGGAATTTTTGTCCATCGTCGTCCAAATTGAGTGGAACATTCTGCCTAACAGCGGGATTCTGGCCGTCATCGCCGTTTAAGAGTCTGCAGAAATGATCTCTCCAGATTCTCAAAATCGATTGCGACTCTACTTAAAGGTTTCCGTTTTGGTCCCGGCAGGCTTCGGTCCGAATCCTGTATCCACCGGATAGCTGTTTCACCTTTCGGTAAAACTTTCGGACATCATTCCTGCCATAACACCTCTCCATCTCTTCGACCGCGCGCTTCTCATGCTCTCTCGTTTTCCTTTTGAGAAGCCGGTTCTCTTCCCTTCTTTTCTGTTCGTAGAGCTCACGAACAGCTCTCGTTGTCCGATGCAGCGTTGCCTGGTAGGCCTCCTGTTTGGCTGCATGTACCTGCCTGCACTCGTCGTCAAACCATGGGTTCCTTCTAGGTGGCGTGGCGTGAAACCCAGCACATCAGTGGCAGCTTCTTTGATGGCTTTTTGACAACGTTTCCATTCTTCTTCTATTGTCAGTGCAGGCAGCGCCGAACTTTGGGAGAGTTTTAGGGAGACTCATTCGGCAAAGATCCCAGCGACCTGTTACGATTGTAGCGGATTGTCATGAGGCGTTCGCTTATGGGATCGTAGCTTAAGACTTTTTGCCTAAGTCTGCCTCGAACAACAAATCCGCATCCGAATAGGCGCTGCCTTCTCTCCCTGTAGCAGTCGCTATAGTAAATGTCGTAGTTCTTCATCTTCTTTCGGCCCGGCCCATCCCACCGCACTTCCTGGATGGCGGTGATATCTGCTTTGTAGCAGTCAAGGGCCTCCGCAAGTTGTTTGGCTGCACGTGGTCTGTTAAGGGACCTCACATTCCACGTGCAGAACCGAAAATCGTTGTCGGGAAATTGACAAAGGAAGTGCACTGCAATGTTTTCATCTTCTCTACAGGCGTCGCATAGGGAACCTTCACTAAGCCCAAACGCACTTAAGTGCTTAGTGGAGGTGAAGTGTCCCATTTGTGAGCCAACAGGTCGTCTGCAGTCTTTCCTATTTAGAGATAATAGAAAAATAGCGGATTTCTTGCTGACGGTTTGGCTGACGATATGCCATCTCTGGCTGTGCTGTCTGAAGACCCGACCGTCGACGGAAGCCCTACTCAAGGACGCAGGCAATCCCAAGGTGAGTTCGGATCCTATGAATGCTTGTCTTGATCCTTGCTTAGTAAGTTCATCGGCAATCTCGTTTTCCATGGCCCTGGGGTGTCCCAAACAAGTCTAAGCGACTTTGGTCTGCCGACCAAATTAAGGTAAGACTAGTTTTCAGTTTCAGTCAGTTTTATTCTCATTTAGAAAGGAATAAGGACTTTATAGGAAAATCCACTCAAATACGAGAACAGCAACGATACACTTGTTGAGGTAAAAATTTCCCAATTGAAACTTGTCAAAATGTCAATAAGGGCATATTGTAAAACATAGTTTCAAGACAAAATCGGGACCATTTGACTCTGGATACATGTCCATGAAATTATGCACTTGTAGTTCCTGCAGCATGTTCAGGTTCGAAACATGTATCAGTCATCGGCAATAAGTACTGAGAATCATCCCCATCTCTCCTCTATTCACACCACAATACACTGTGCTTGAAGACAAGACTCGATAGTGTGCATCACACTTAGCAGGTAAAGGAGTTGGACAGATGCTTAGCGACCGATGCCTGAGTGTGAAATATATTTTTTGCGTGTAACATGTGTTCATAAATTTTTATTTCACTACCAAACGTGGTACAACTTTCGGACAGGCTTGGCTTGAATATGTTGAATGATTGGGACTAGTTCCAAAAACTGAACTAGAGTCGAAACTACACAACTCTAGTGTCCAGCATCTTTGGACAAAAGCTTCAAGAATCCCACACGAATTTGTTTAAACTGCACTGCTGTGAAATTATTTCAGTTGTTCTTGCTTGTATGAAGATATTTGAAATATTTCTGTTCTCTTCGACTGAATTTGAAATATTAGCTTTGTGTGAATAAGTATATTTTCCAGTTAACTTATACTTTGCTTTTGTATGCACATCCTCACAAAATTATTCGCACAATGACTTTATAGCCGAATCTATTTAATAGTACATCTGGTCGGTCTATTCAATAGTCATATTCAAGGTTCAAATTGATGCAATCAACCCTAAGGGTCGTTTTTTTCGGTTTCTCCGAATACGGAAAGAGGAAGTAGACACAAAATTATCCGCACAAGCTCCAACAATGTGTAATAATAACCGTTCTTTCTGTTGAATGCTAACAAGCAGAAGGTTAGAGGATATTTCTGAAAAGAGCGAGCTTATTTTAAAGTAAGTTTACGAAGATCCTGTACGGTAGTTAGGAATGCTGTACATAATTTCAGAAATAAGATCTGTTTAGAAAATAGTAAAGGGAAGTGTCTGAACAAATATTATCAGAGGTAAATGAGAGGCAATTGTCAAGAAAAGCAAGAAAAATCTTAAGACGCCGGTAAAATTATGGACCGCACGGTGACTTTTAGAACACTATTATTTTGACGATAACGATAACGAAAGCAAGTTTAACTTGTTTGGCACGACGGGAAACAAAGGGTTTGGCGAAAACCAAATACTGAGCTGAAAGGAGCTAATCTTCACACGCCGGTGAAGCATGGCGGTGGCAATGTCATGATGTGCGGGTGTATGTCTGCAAGGGGCGTTGGTCAAATCGAGTTCATTGACTAAAGAATGAATCAACATAAATACGTCGACATCCTGAAAAGAAATCTGCAGCAAGGCGCCGCGAAAACGGGTGTAGGGTAAAATTATGCCCTTCAAAAAGACAACAATGTCAAAATGGGGCTGCTTTTCAATGCTCGCTTGCTTCATTTTTGGGCTGAGCTTGAAAAAAAATCAAAATCGAGCTATCAGCAGCTAAGCTTCTATTAAGGAACAACGAGAATGGGAACTCTTAAGTCCAGATCTTTCCATAAAACTTGTGGATAGTATGCCAAAACGACATTATTTATGCTAAGGGTGTTGCAACTAGATTCTGATGTGCCACTCACCTGCTTTATTTTATGTATTTTTTGAGATTTTTATTTTTGTGCGAATAAATTTGTGTAACGTTTTATTAAAGTCAGTTTGTTTTGTTTTTTCGTTAATGCTTCCTTAGATTAAAAAAACATTTGATTTTTTGTACACATTTCTAATTTTTTTAAATTAATTTTTCACGACTAAGTTGGTGGAATCTTGCTAATCTCGTTAAATGAAGTCTTGTGCGAATAATTGTATGAGGATGTGTACAGTGGTGCGAAAAATATTAGGAACAAACTGAGTTTAAGGAAATTAATATGGAAAAGTAATGAAATTACATTTTAAATGTATCACACCCTTCAACATGGCTGAGCTTTTGTTTTTTATCACTGCGGCACATCTTCGTCCCATGGAATAAACCAACTTGCTACAAGTTTCGGCAGGAATGGAGATACACGCAGTTTGAATTTTAGACCACAGTAGTTCCTTGTTGGTGGTTCTACAGTCCCTGATCTTGCGTTTTAAAATTACCCATAGGTGTTCTATGGTATTAATATTGGGGGATTGTGATGGTCACTCCATCACTGCTATTATATGACGCGTATACCGCTCTTTCGCTAGTTTCGAAGAGTTCCCACTTCAGTGACATGTCCTCTTTATCGAATGGCAGCATCGCTATATTTACGTAGTCAGCTGTACACATTTTGTTTTTTATGTAAACAATTGGACCATCGTCAGAAGCCGAAATGCATCCCCAGATCCTGATGCCGCCACTACCATGCTTAATTGCTTTTTCGGTGTACTTGGAATCGAGTTCCGGCTTTTTGGACGTCTTACGTACGTTTTCCCGTCGGAACCAAAGAAATTAAGTTTGGTTTAATCTAGCTATAGCCCAATGTTTAAATTTTCACGATGAAGGTGCCTGTCGAAAATATTTAATCTATATTGCAGATCTACCAAACAGTTCCGCTTCTCTCAACCGGTTTCTTAAAGTTCAATTCATTACTGGCGCATCAAGATCATTTTTCGGTTGTTGTTGGGGCTAAAATGAATTGCTGTGAACATGCTAGACAAAAATTACTGAAACTAGTGAATTAATCTAATTTGTTGATCTTAATTCTTACTCGGCTTTTTTATTTATGTTTTTGTTTGTTCTTTTTTTAAATTATTTAATATTCAATTCAATATCAATTCAATATAATTTATTTAGTAAAAAGGGTACAATAAGGCATGAGTCTTTTATAGTACTGAGATAATAACAAATTTGGAAATATATACAATATAGATTTCTTAAAACTACAGAAAGGGGTATATAGGAAGATAGGAAGAGAACTTAGGAAAGGGATGAAAATTAAATAGATATAGCATATTTAAAAAGTTTTTTGTTTGTGATATTTCGTATACTAATTGGTAAGGAGTTCCAAAGTTTAATAGCATGAATGTAAAAAAGACGCGATGAATTTGTATAAAAATGACGAGATGGTGTTAGGGCATGAGTTCTGGAAGATCGAGAAAAACTAAGTTTTTTGTAGAGATATGATGGAGTCTTGTGTAACAATAATGCTATGCAAAAATATTAATAGATTACCGTGGCCGTGGTGTAGTGGTAAGTGCGTCGACCGCCGCGCAGAAAAGTCTGGGTTCTATTCCCGGACGGGGCACCTCGCATTTTTTCACGGCACCACCTCGTTCGAGTTGCTGACAACACTCAAAGATTATCAATTGTCTATGAAAAGCTTCTCAAATCTGGCCGTTCGGAGCCGGCAAAAAACTGTAGGTCCCTTCTACTCGTGAGAGAACAGTAGCACCCACGACACGAGTAGTTGTTATGGGCTGTAGTGCCACTCAATTTTTAACAGATTACCTTCACCATGTTGTCAAGTTGACTTCTGCAGCTCTCTTGCCATAGCGAAAGCATTCATTTTTGTGTCCCTTGAGAACTTGGAACACGGGGTTCTGAAACCAATAGTTTCACACTTCTGATTTTCGACTCGATTATTACCCCATTCACTATGTTTGGCGTATAAATCTCCGGCTCAAATGTAATAATTTTCTTAGCCATGTACAGTGTGTACATGTAACGCATTAAAAAAATCGTTACTTCAATTATTTTTTACACCACTGTATATTTTCAATTCAGTAAAGTGCAACAGTAAAATTATGGAAGATTAAAAAATTAAAAATTGGACATCACATCCTCACGTAAACACTCATACAAAATCAATCTTACTCAAAAATTGAAGCCGATGGACCACATGAAGCGACGTATGTCATGCGATTGGGTTCTGGAGAAGATGTGCCAAAAAGATGAATTTTATCGGAAAATCATCTTCAGTGACGAAGCTCATTTTTGGCTCAAAAAGTTCGTCAAAAAGTGCAAGATATGTGTTATTGATCGAGTGAAAATTCCCATGTCCTTCAAGAATCACTTTTTATCCTTAAAAAATTACTGTTTGGTGCGGTTTGCATGAGGGAGGCGTTAGTGGACCATATTCATTTGTCAACGATAACAAACGATACTGTGAATGATTCAGCGTTATCGCACTATGATGACCGGTTATTTTTGGCCCTGGACCACATGTGATTTCAACAGGGTGGTGCCAGAAGCCACTCAGCACACGTAACACTCGATTTATTAAAGAGTATGTGTGGTGTCCGCGTTATCCACAGAAGTGGGCCGATTAAAAGGTGCTTGACTCTATTCTGAGGGGCTACGTTAAGTTACTGACTTACGCCAACAACCCGACGATGTTGCTTAGAAGCTTAAAGCTAACGAAGTAGAGTTTCATTCATAAACGTTTTGACGGTACTTCAAGCCCATAGTAAAATTCTTGAAATATGTCAAATAGTTTGCGTTTTATTTAAAAAAAAAACGTTGTCAAGTCAAGTTTTAAACTCCTACATGTGTTAAGATAAAGTCATTTCAAATATATTTAGCACTGAAGAAGGAGTAATATTTCTTCATAGTCACCTCAATCTCCCTGACGAGGTTGATATACACAACATCAAAAAGCAAATTTATTTAAAGAAATTTGTAATTTTTATCGTAAATTTTTATTGTACATTTTTAATTCGCTTAACGAACGTAGCTCCTACTCATGTTGCCGTCTCATAGATAGTGATATTTTTAATGTCGAAGTTTTTAGAATACTAGAACGTAGCACTCATACTCTTAGACTGGTCCATTGTATTTACAGGCAGTAGCCCGCACTTGCTATAGCTTCGAATAGTTGCTCCGTTGAATACTAGGAGGGGCTCCTGTAAGAAGAAGTCTACATTATCAGCTCTCATCAAATTAGCTACTCCCAAAATGTCAGAGGGAGAACTCTCCAGTGTCGTTATCCTCTCTTCATTTGGTCTCATTGCTTAGCAGGAGCACAATTGGGTGTTAATTTTTTACATACTTTATAATTCAATGCGTGGTCGCCGTGGCGTAGTGGTTAAGTGTGTCGACTTACACGCCAAGGTCCCAGGTTTGATTCCTGGACGAAACACTCCGCATTTTTTCACGACACCACCTCGTTCGAGTTGCTAACGTGGTTTACCTAGTTTTTGGAGAGTCGTGTCACCTCTGATTGTTTACTTAAGAGGTTCAAACATGGAAGCTCTAAGCAAACGTCGATAGAAGCTCTAACCAGACATTAATGGAGACTGTAAGCAGGTAGTTCCAACGTTGGTAAGTGTCTGAGGATCATTCGAAGTAAGATTACAGATCAAATCAGAATGGACTTGCAGGATTAAGCATTAAATTAAGCACAAATACTTTGTCTTTTTCATACCGTCTGCACTTAATATAGTTCTTTGCTTACTCAATCCAGTTGCTAATTTAGCTAAAGAGGTGTGCGCCAGATCCTATATTGGTCTTGGAGTCATTTCGTACTCGGATTCTGTTTCTGGTACCAGGTGAAGTCAACTTTGTATGTATCCTGTAACTGGGTTTGCGTCCATAATATATGGGGCAAAAAAATTGCTGTGTACAAGGTTTTCAAAATTCCAGTGCGTGTTGTACTTAACACGGACGATAACCTGAGAGTGCATAACATTTAAAAGATATCAAGGAGGAAGGATCCACAGTGCATAAAGAACAGAGCCAGATGTGCAAGAAATAGCTTTTGTAAACGGAACCGAGAAAGACAGTATTTACGGTCTTACGCAAAAGCTCATTACATCAATGGCATGTGCTTCTACCCCGTCAACTGACATGAGAAAAGTTCGATTTCAGTGTTGAAGATCTCGAATTTGTTCACGGTATCAGTTGCTGACAAAACTCAAAGGGTATTAATTGTCTATAAATCTTCTCAAATTTCACCGTTCGAAGTCGGTAATGAACTCGTTCTACTGTTCTCTCAGGAGCAGAGGGGACACTCGTGCGATAGCAGTAGAACACACAACAGGAGTAGTTGCTGAAGAAGCTAAGCGATGCCACTTGTAGACCATAGCGCTGTCATAACATGATCAATGTCCAACATAACAGTTTTCTTACCATTGTAGAGAAGAAGAAATGAAACATTCCCTTGCACTATCTTATTTTTTTCCTCAGAGAAGTTTTAAATTGAAGATCATCATCATCATCATCATTCTTTAACCTGCACGTTCCCCTATAGGGGTCTATGCACACACCAGAGACCTTCAGGCCGCTTAGTCCTCAGTAATAGACTCTAACACCACAGGAGCTATTCCCAAGTGCAACCAGGCGCGTTAATTTACTTGATCTCACCACCTCGCCCTAGGTTTGTCGGGCGGTCGCCTATCTGATGGAATTGCATCTAAAACGCACGCCTCGGGGCTCGTGATGAAAGAAACGTCCATTCCAAGTGGCCATTAAGCATAGCCCTTTCTGTCCGAAGAAGTCGCTGTTCAACAATGAGTTCCCAACGCACCGACGCGTTTCTCAGCCTATCCTGGCGAGTAACTCTCGCATCGGGACAAACAAATTTTATCCTGGCAGCCTGCATTCACGATTTTATTCTTTCGGTCAATACCCAAATTTCATGACCATAGGTTGACACAAACTCTAAGTTAAAAAGCACTGCTCAAAATTTATTCAACCTAGCCTATCCGACAACTCGTGAAAAAGATGGCGAAATATTTGAACTGTTCCACCTGTTTCAATGGGACTCACTAACGTTTTGGAAATTACTATTACTACGAATTTGTCCACGTTCACCTTCATTCCACCATCTATACATACAACCACAAACCTATTTTCCGTCTGAAAGGATTCGAGGACAACAAAGTCATCTATGTAAAGAAGACGACAACTCTCTCAAACTGCAACACCCGAATATTATGCTTCATCGGCTTTTAGTTCTAGATAAGTCTGACTAGTTAAATTCCTTCTCCTTGTGAAGAGGACCACCTCAGAGGTGGTGATCATCGGCCTCCAGGTCTTGAGTCTAACATAGAATTTGAGCAAATTAGGTTTTGGGTCCGAATCCATCGAATTGGATTTACTTTTCGTACTCTTCATCATTGGTAGGTATCAATTGCCTAGAAACAGTTCCACAGATTTTGACACTCGAAGGTGGCATTCCACTCAAGACGCACCCTGACGCCTTCGATATTAGGCCTGTCAAGAGTTTACCAAACAATTTGTCACAAACAAAAGTTCCGCTTGATAAATGTAACTTTCCTCCAGTTGTTGCAAAAGACTTGATTATAAATAACCACACATTTAACGCCGTCACAAGGAGACGAGGGTAACAGTTCGCTGACAGAGGTTAAGTGCAGACGCCAGAGCATGCTTCCATCTCCATGTCTACGCGTTGAAAGCCAGCAATCAAATCATTTTCTACCCGCAATATGTGCTCTAGTCCCTTTTAATCTTTCTCACATTCAATAAAAATGCAATGAAGTAAAGTGATACTTTCATATCATATTTGATCCGTCTCGTACACCCACAGGCAAACACAGGCGTCTCAGCTGTCTTATGTAGGTTACAAACATATACTTCAGAGCATAGAAAATGTCAATGAACGCAAATTTATTTAACAACCACCCACTTGCATTACATTCGAGTACACATAGCTGAAACGTTACTACACATTCTGCCGTCTCCGGGTACACCCGCACATACATATGTACACACGTACCTCGTACAGACAAATCAATAAAACCGAAAACCTTCTCAACAATCAGTGCTGCATGAGAGGTAAGGGAAACGTAATGATGTGCTTGATTCTTTCTTCACAAAAGAACCACGAAGGATGGGTATCACATGCGGTCGTCCTGCCCATACAAATGAGCAATGGGTTTACCACCACCGCCACCGCCGCCGCCAACGTCGACTAACCTCTAATAATTGAACGTGTGCCGTATCCACATTCACAAATTTGTCCAAGTCCTCGTCGAAGGTAACATTTTGGCGAAATTGTTAAATTTTGGGATTCCGCTTTAAGAGAACCCACGACAGACCTACCCAAACAAAACATTAAAGTGCACCATAAAGTACGTTGTTCGCTCTCATCCGTGGCAGCCAAGGGTGCATTTTTATGAGGCAACACGGCTGTATTGCGAGTCACTCTTTGAGTCTGAGAATGATATCACCGTGCCGGAGTGAAAGCATAGACGGCTGAATGGAACGCCACACTTGCCGGAGAGGAAACTGAAAGCTTTTCCAAGAACTCTGTTTGGGGAATGCAATCCGTGCAAGAGAAGTAAAGCAGGGCTGAATTCAGCGCAAAGCTTTGCCACTCAATTCTGTTGAACATCTGTGGAATTGTGCATGCGCCGGATTTTAATCCCGGGACCTGGAATACAGAGCGGGGCACAAATGATGATTATCAAAACAATATCTGCGAACAAGGTCGTTGATTGACGTTGAATGTACTCTCCTCTAATGGCGGCGAACAGCTGTTTTGTCAGGTATTGTAGTAAAACGCGAAACGAACGTCAACAACCCGGGTTTTGGTGTGCTGAACCGAAACATTTCAGAAAAGCTCAAGCACGCAAATCAATCAAGTACCACTTTCCGTCTATATAAAGCAGATAAGGCGCTTCAAACCCATAATTGCGATTAATTTAACAGTATTTGTTTCATTACGCGACTGAACTTCAGAAAGCTTGAAGGACTAATTGGTGCTCGAAGGAGCCGATGATATGTTTGTCATATCAACGGCAAGTGACCTCTTCTCGCAGTCCGATGCCTTCGAAGTGAAGTGGAATAAAAACAATCTTATTATCATATTTTTCTTTTAAATGTGTATTTAATTTTTTTGCTTCTTTTTGAAGAGGGTTTCTGCTTCCAATTTAACCTTACACTTCAGGACTGCTTGATGAGGGTTCTTCTGGGGGTGGGTAAATTTGATCAAATTATTTGTGGATTTGCGCGCAGCAAAATAAACAGACTGTAGGTATTCAGGCATCGATACTTGAAGTACACTTATAAAAAATTGCTTCTTACTCTGTTTTGGCAACAGGATGATAGTTGTAGTTGAATCTGCGATGACAGTCTTTTTGAATTAGATTGTAGTCAGCACTCTAGAGTTGGTAAAAAATGGATGTTGGTCTATTTGTAAGTTAAGAGAAAAAACTTACTTGAAGCAACGTCAAAATGTACTTATTTGCACCGCTTAATGAACGGTCTTTGAATTTGAGCAATGGCCTAGGCTAAGGTGGTGCACAAAAGTGGAGAAGGATCTCAACGTTTTTGGAGTGTGCTACTGGAGCTAGTGAAAGATCGTGCTGGCTGGAGAGGCATGTTGGATTAGGCCCAGGTCCACCCCGGACTGTAGCGCCACAAGAAGAAAAAGAAGAAAAGGAAGGACATATGTATGTACAGTGTCGGACAAAACAATAGCAGTTAATGGCACTTGGTTAAATTTTGCCAAGTTAAATTGCGAAACTTTATTAACTTGAAATTAACTTTATTTGTGTAACATAAATAGACTATAGACATTAAAATGTTCAAGAACAAATGATACTACTTCAAGACTTTAGAAAATATTACAAAAAAATAGAGCAATTCGATAAAAGCAGCTGCGACAAAACTAAAGCACTATTTTATTTTTGCTTTTACACGTTTTTTTTCAATATTTCGTGGCGAATCCATTATTTTTTTATAACTTCTTCATTTCTGCGGGGCATTGATTCAATTTCATTGTTAATAATTTCCGCAGGTACACTTTTCCAAGCAATTTCTGTTTGAACAAAAAGGGAATCCTGGTTATTGCACTTTTCACGCTGAATCCTTTGATCTATAATACCCCATAGATTCTCTTTAGCATTCAGTTCTGGTGATTGTGTCGACCATTTCAAAATTATGACTTTGTTTCTGAAAGCCAGTTTTGCGCAATTTTAGCGCTGTACTTTGGACCGCTATCGTGTTGATATATCCATTTCAAAGGCATATCTTCTTCAGTATATGGCAGCATGAAGTTCTAAAGGATATCCTTATACGTGAAACGATTCAGTATTCCGTTTATTCTGTGAATCAGTTCAATTCCCTGACTAGAAAAACATCCCCAGACCAAAATATTGCCTCCACCGTGCTTTATAGTACTTCGTGTGTCGTGTGTCCAGCCGTTTGCCTTTTGGTTTTCGCACTTGTTCCATTCCATCAGAAAGATTTTGTAAAAGCAAGTCTTTATCTTTGATTTTTCGCCCGGTAAAAGAAAAAACTTGCTTTCACCACCATCCACTCGATAGATCTGTTGGATATATCCAAGTCTTCCTATTGCTCTTGCAGATATGTATGGATCCTTTTTAACTACACGGACTATTGCTCGATCCTCTCATACGTTTGTTTTTCGAGGTCTTCCGCGACGATGGATTGTTAAAGGCATCCTGAATTGCCGGCTTATTGTAAGGGATATTACGGAATGATGTATCCCCCATTTCTTGGCAGTGCAATTACCTGCTCCGCCTGCATGAAAATCCGCGATAAACTTTTTCTTGAATTTGGTGGAGTAATTGCTACGTGCCATTTTTAAACTTTTTTAACTTTTAAATTATAAGCATACTGTGTCACTTACATATAAATTGCAAATGAGTGAAGTTTACAAAATCCTGTGATCGTTTCAAATTAAGCAGTTAATTTATGGTAAAGCAGAAATAAAAACAAGCAAATTTTGCAAGGGGATAATCTGGTGCAGCTGGTGCAATATGCTCGTGCTTTTGTTTTGTCGCAGCTGTTTTCATTGAACCTCTGTATTTTGTGGTGTATTTTCTTAACACTTGAAGTAGTATCATTTGATCGTTGATTTTTTTTTGTATCCAGGTTATTGAAATAAAATTAATTTCAATCTACTAAAGCTTAGCAATTTTATTAAGAAAAACGTAATCAAGTACCATTGAGTGCTATTTTTTTTGTCCGACACTGTATATTTGTCTAATTTTGAGTTCAAAACTTATTTTATGAGGATCCTATTGAAATTCAATGAAAACACCTGCTTGTAAGATCAGTTTGACGTTTATTCATTTTTGGCGTTTTCTCATATGTACAGTCACAATAAGTTGAACTCGGACACCTACGCAATAAGTCTAAGATAAGCCTAAAAAACAACCACGGGTAAGTAATTGTAAAAATTCATAGTCGTTGGGAGTACAAACTAATTCCGTCCGTTTTTTGTGTTAAAAATGATTTTCATTGGAAAAAAACGTAAAAAAATACATCACTTGAAGTATTGTCCATCCGCTCCAGCTCATTAGTTGTAGACGATAACGCGCCCCACCAATGACTTCGTGCGGTTTTAGTACACCACACTCGTCTGGTTCCATCATATGAAGAGCGTTACCCTTGACCACTTGTTCACCAGGCCTCGCATAGTATGTTTTCTTGTTCGGGTTATCGTAGTATATCCCCTTCTCGTCTCCAGTCATGATAATAATAAAAATTGAGTGGCACTACAGCCCACAACGGACCAGGACCTAGCTTCTGCAACAACTCCTCGTGTTGTGCGTGCTACTGTTCTCTCACGAGTAGTAGGGACCTACAGTTCTTTGCCGACTCCGAACGGCGAGATTTGAGAAGCTTTTCATAGACAATTGATACTCTTTGAGTGTTGTCAGCAGCTCGAAAGAAGTGGTGCAGTGAAAAAAAAGCGATGTGTCCCGTCCGGGAATCGAACCTAGACTTTCAGCGTGAAGGTTGACGCACTTACCACAACGCCACGGCGACCACGTTTCCAGTCATGATCCGCTATAAAAATCCCTTCCTTTGATGACTTTCAACAAGCAGTTCCGAGCATAGTCGCCTTACGAAATTTGTCGGATTCAGCTAGTACGGCACTAAATTTCCTTGCTTGTGAATAAATAACTTTTTACTTACTTAAGGTGGCGCTACGGTCCGCGTGGACCTGGGCCTCAACCAAAAAGCGTCTCCAGCCAGCTGAATCTTTAGCTAGCTGTTTAGTTTAGTTTAAAATGTATTTTTTTTATTTTGAGTTTCATTTGCATTAAATCTAGATATAAAATACTTAAACTAGCTATAATAACTTTTATTTTAATTAAAACTATCTTACTGGCTCCATGCGAGCACTCTAAGTTAATCTATGAATTTTTTATAATTGCCTTTCAGCCTCTGTTTTTGTAGCTTTAGCTAGCTGTCCTGAGTTTCGCATGCATATTTGGTTGAGGTTCCTTTCCACTTGCGTGCGGCACCTGAGTCGCAGTTTTCCTCAACTGCGCCGCCCGTCAGGGATAGATTCGAAGACTTTTCGGGCCGGAGCATTGGTTTCCAGCCGCTCTACATGACCTAGCCATCTCAATCGTTGGATCTTCACGTAGAGTGAAAAACTTCTTTAACCAAATGGAAATTGTCTTCTGAGTCACTCCCAATGAATCTGCGAGTTCACTTTGCTTCTCGCACGGATCTTGATCCAGTAAGGCCCACAATTCCTCTTCTTCAAACTTTTTCGGCTGTCTAAGACTCTCTTTGTCCTTAACGCTGGAATCACTACTTTTGGAACATCGAAACCACACTCTGCATGATTTGTCGGTCGGGGCTGCACATTTCTCCAGCAATTAAAAAGAAAATCAAAAGAGGCTAAAAATTTTGTTGCTGTTCAAAACAGACTCTGATGCAAATAAAAAATTGTTGACAAATTTCACACCCAAGATCACTCCCAAGATCAGCCGTAACTTGCAGGTGGCTCCATCTTTTGAAAACAATCCGCATTGTTTTATACAGCCAATATTTCACAAAATTAAGAAAAATCTATCAAATCAAACGAGGTCTGTACACAATGCTCGGCCACTTCGTATTGCAGAAAAATTGCCGCTGTTAGCAACAGTGGCAGTGGAGCCGTTAGCCTTGATTCCTTGTCGTTCCCAACAATTGAACATCTCAATATTCACTGATGCAAATTTTAAATAAAGATTCGAATTTAGACGTTTACAAGGTTCAATTGTCAAGACCTGAAGCCTACCATTTCAAGCGTCGTTGGGTTAATTACAGACAGAAGCAACTAGTGACCTTACAAAGTTCATCATCTTTAACGACGAGGAACACTTTCATCTCACCTGGATTCGTGAACAAGCAGATATGCCGCGTTGCGGTCGATTGTTGAAAAGCATATGCAACTACCGTAATCTTTCACCAGCTGCCTTCAATTTCGCACCCCAGATAATTTGGGATCCTACTCCAATTGCCTGTTTTAGGCATTTCTGCGCCATAGATCAGAGCAGGGTTGGTAAAACCCAGCTTGGTCTTTTCAGATAGGGCTTTGTTGTGCAATTACCTCTTGACGTCCAATGAACAGGGATTAATTTTGGGACTGATTTTGTCTCCACTTTCTGCGGGGTCGGGTTAAATAAAGTCCCTCTTGCTGTCCACTGTGCTGCCTATTGTCTCGCTTTATCCGCGGTATCTACATATGCTTGTGTTACTTTGATGACAGCTTGCGCCTGGCTCACTCTAGGCGCTTTCGTTTCAATTGTAGCACGTCGATCTATTCTCCCAATCATGTCTATTCTCCCAGTAGCTGTATGGACTTCTGAAAAATCGTGCCTCTGGAGTTGGTTTGCAAGTTTCGTGCGGTCTTCTCGAAAATGATGAAAGTTACATAACACCAGACCTAAATCTTTTTCTGGGATTGAAGATCTCGGTAAGTTCGTTAGTGACTTTGAAGGAGTAGTGAAACTCCTTCGTCATCCTACACAATCTAACGTGTTTGACAGGAGCACCATAATAAAATTTGACACTCTATACATAGCTGGTTTGTACGCAGGCTGTCATATACGACCTTAACAAGGGTAACTTGGGTCTATTTGCATTTCTTGGGTCCCCTTATCTAAACCATTGTAAAAATCTGATCTATCGTGGATTTCCTGAAACCCCATTGACTTACGAATGATTGCAAGCGCTCATACAGCGCCGGAGAGTAGATCTTATTCGTGATTTAAAGTTGACAGGTACCAAGGAAATTGGCGCATCCAGAGAGTCTCCTTTGTTTGTTACCACACTTTTCTGAATACCTAATTTTAAACATAATGCCATTGATACGTCATTCAAGCAAATTAAGAGTTTAAATGATTCCTCTCAAAGTTTTGTTGATTTAGATTTAAGGATAGGAGCAGACTAATGTTCGCGAAAGTAAACATAGGGGAACATGATTACTTCTGAATGTAACTAAGGAAAGTCGTTGAATACAATTTAAATATTTTAAAATAAGTGAACTGAACAAAGAAAACGTACTTTTTAAACATTCATTGGAGGAAGTGATAAATATACGCAACCTGAGATGTATCTGTGTACTTTGTTGAGTGTTTGTTTTTCCTCATTTTCTCTGAAATGTTATATCTTCCTCCTGGAAAACAAATCTGAGTATTGGTTTTGAAGGTCATGGCCCCCTAGTTAGTAACTCATTAGAATACATCAACGTCTATGAATCGAGTCTGCGAAAAAATGTTGGTTTATGGGGTCTATTAAAATAGATGGAATCGATTGCAAATAGGAACAGGAAAAAATGCGAATTTTAACGCATTATCAGAAATATTTTAGTTTTACTTTTTAGGAAACAAATTTAAAAAAAATTTTGTAGTGCTTGAACATCAGAGATACTAGGTTTATACGAGGGCATTCCGACAAGTGAGTAAGCCACTAGGGAAAAAACCAAAGTCTCGGAAAAGTTGCGATTTATTTTGTATTTTAGTCTTCTTTTAGTTTGATACAACTGACTCAGCAATGCCTCAACTGCTAAGTCTGTAAACTGGGCATACGTGCCGACAATATTAAAAACCCTCATTCCTCTCAATGTTCAATCTGACAAATGACTTTTTCAAGTGTATTTTATTTTTTAGTTTAAAAGGCAATTATTTTATTATTTATCTAATAGTATTTTAACACTAGGTACAAAACGCTTAACCTAGGAATGACAGAAATGAAATCTTATAACTACTTACTGGCTCTATGCGGACGCTCTAAACTATTGATATATTTGTCTTTGCCTTTCGGCGTCATTGCTAGTTATTTTTGTTTAAATTAATAAAAACTATTATTTATTTTTTTTAAAACTAAGAAAACGTATTTTTAAAAAAAAAAAACCTTAGCTATCTTAATCTACCTTAATATATCCTATTCTAACTTCAAAATACTTACGACTAACCTTTTTTTTTTCTTTTTTTTTTAATTATGTACAGTTTTTACATTTAATCTTAATTACTAACTTAACCTAACTTATACTTTTTATACTTTTTCAAGTGTATTGTTAAAAACAAATGACACGGGGTGAAATACGGAAAATAAGGTGGATACACTCAAAAATGTTCAAAGTAAAAATGCAAAAAGCAAATGAAGTGTCCCAAAACCTGGCCCAATTATCGACAACAATGAAGAGACCAGGCTAATTGAGCACTGCACAAGTCAGGTTAACATTGGGTGACCTCATAGATGGCCACAAGAACAACGGTTTGGTGGAGATCTAAAGTATGCAATTCTCCCGGACTGTACTCGGGGAATTCAATGCGAAATCGGTAAAGAGAACACCTCTAGCGGAGTAATCAAAATATGAAGCTTCCACGACTTATGGATTCCTCGAAAAAGAGTCTAGGCAGCAACCTTGCTTTTCCCGGATAGTCAACCAAATTAATTCATTGCTTCTAGTATGTCTACATTACACATAAATGCCTACATACCAAGGTCACCGAAATTGTCTTATTATACCGACCACGAAGAACACATAGCACTTTGCATTATGGTGAGTGTAAGAAGAAGAAATATCTAACAGACGAGACACACATAAATGCCGTCCACAGAAAATGAAGGGGTACTAAAAGAGAATAAAACTTCTAGACAAATAGAGACTATGAGCCTTTTAAAGCAAAACCAAAATTTGCTAGGCAGCCCTTAATAAAACAACCAAACTTTTTAAAATTTCGAGAGAATCCTAGGTATTGACCTACAGGTAGTTGTTGGCGTTTTTAAGGAGCATTTCTACCAGCTGCGTAATGAAGACGACAAGGAGAGGGTGGCTGGATAAAAGAAAAGTTCCAACTTCAGGCTATGATATGGGAATACTTAAAACTTAATAATAACAAAGCTTCGAGTATGAACGACGTGCCAACAGAAATTCTAACGGCTGGTGGATCATCTGCCTAATTTAGTAGACGAAAGAATGCAACACGACTAAAGTATCAGCAACAAGAGTCGAAGACCAGATGATGGCGAACCTTAACAGCTGTATATTATTAACCTGCGGATGGAAACTGCAGGGCAAAGAGTTTTTGACTGCACTGTCTCTAGTTCGTTCTCTAGTTTTCTAGCCTCCAGATCCGAGATCTATTGTTGAAAAAAGAATCTTCGGTATAACAACCTGGCAATCGTGAAGGCTAAGTAACTGGGTGGGATAGATTAGAACTAGGAAGTCAAGGATGGAAGGCTAGCTAAGGGCTCTCAAGGACCTTTTGGTAACTTACTAATATGCAGATAGTCAAAATTTTCATCCCTATGTGTAGACCAGTTATAGACTTGCGCATAATTTGCTTAACATATATAACACACATGTATGTATGTTTAGTACATTCTAGTTTGCAGCTTTCGTCTGTCTCGTGAAGCCGTTGAAACAAACAAATGTCAACAAATAATCAGACATTGAGTTAAGGCAGAGTGAACGGAACTAGAACACTTTTTTTAAATACAGGATCTTTTTCTTTTTGTTTCTTTAATTTGGTGGCGCTAGCATACAACACTTGTAAAACTTATCTTTTAGTCGCTTTCGTTTTAATACAAACGCATACCTCATTGACAGCTTTCTGTGTTTGTCATCTGCTGTACGGCCTTTAGGAACCATTTCGCCTCTGGTGTTGGGTTCTAAGATTCGCACGGTTTCTTAAGAATGATATTGAAGAAGTCAC
This sequence comes from Eristalinus sepulchralis, assembly GCA_944738645.1. NCBI lineage: Eukaryota > Metazoa > Arthropoda > Insecta > Diptera > Syrphidae > Eristalinus > Eristalinus sepulchralis. The sequence goes on along the minus strand of OX122885.1, from coordinate 27,246,788 downwards.
ATGAGAACGCGTCACTTTTCTAAAACCTTTGTTTGACCTTGGAAGTTTGGTAACAACATTTTCTTAGCAGCGAGAGTTCTCCAAAGTCATATCCCACATTCTGAAAAAATACACAGAATTAAGACTGTAAATCTATTCGTATCTAAAATGTGAAATGTTAAACTAAGTCTTTCCTATGTTTCCTGCGGAGGGCAATATACTACAATATAAAAGTTTATGCACATTACGTTTCAGGAATTCAAGTTTCTTGTCCAATGGTGCCACTTTCAAGTTCTTAAAATGTGCATTTGAATAAGATATAATTAAATTAACAATAAAAAAAATACATTTGGAAATGAAAAAAATGAATATGATATAATTAAGCAATTTTAATGGATTTTATCAGTAGCCACACTGCGTGAAAATTTAGCTTGGAACAAATGGAACTTCGGACAGCATAAATTGTTAGTCATTAAAATGGAAAAGTGTTTATCGCGGCTATCCTCGATGTTAGTTGAACTCATCTACGAGTATATAATAAAGTATGATCCAAAAACAGTTTTCCGAAAATTATTCCAATATTGCTTGTTAAGATAAAGATATATGACAATTGTGTGTGAAACAAAATACCCAAATTCTCAACCGGGTTTCAGTTTCATAACTCCTCCGTTGGTCTCTATTTTCCTTGACTCTGAGGCATAATTGAGGTTCAATGTCGTTAATGTGCTAAAATATCAAGCTTTCTAGCTCTTGGATTATTCTTGGCTTTTTGACCAACATTTTTCTTTTAAATATAAGAAGTCCAACGGTTTTAAATCACATTATCGTGGCAACTAATTAACATCGCCACGATGTGAGATGACACGGCTTTAACATTTCTCACGCTAAAAAGTCATTCTTTCGTTGTCTGACTGGCAAGTGGCACTTTTCTGTGGAAGCACATATCGTCTAGGTCCATTTCTTCAATTTCTGGTCTGGCCACAAAAAGTCTCATCTTGCGATTGCGAACACTATTCACGGTATTTACTTGGCCGATATCAATGACCCAATGACCACTAGCCCATAAACAGCACTTAATAGTCAATCTTTGTGGATGCATCCGCTTTTTAACAATCACTCGTATATTACTATTTGTCCAAATGCAGAAATTCTGCTTGTTAACGAATCGACTGAGGTTTAAAGTGTACCCCGTCGTTGAAGATAATTTTCTTTCTTTCACTTCTGCCTCCTCTGCGTATTGACAACGCTGGTCGGTAGTGTTCAGCTCGTGCGTCAATTGAAACTTGTTCACTTGAAACTACCACACTATCGCGAACAGCAGAAATATCTTTTGCAGATCGAACTGGTCGAGCGTTTCCTACAGACCAGGTTTCCAGATATTTTCGCACAATTTTGCCGATTGTGGGCACATGTGAACGATTATGCTGACCGAAAAATCACGAACTGCATGAAATGCATTTTGTTATGAACACCCATTTTCGTAAAAGGCTCCAAAAGGCTTAACACACTTTTCAATTGTGTACGTCTCAATGAATAAATTTGTCAAACACAAATCAAGTTGTGCAAAAGAACTTGACATCTAGGTAGGACTGAAAATTAACATCGCGCATTATGGCTGGACCACCCTTTAGTTAAAATCTGGTTTAACTCAGAGTGCTTGAGTGTGGAACGGATCGATCTTCTTACTATGATTTTGCCGATATTTTCACTCTGATGCATGAGAGAAGTCGTGGCCGAGCCTTGGCTGCTGGTTTAGGCGATTTAAAGTGAACAGTGGTTTCGAGAAAGAAATGCCCTTTCAAATGCCAAATTTTGATATTCAACCCAGGATCGTTAATCTGATTTTTCACTCACGGTGATATCATCATCTCATCTCTTCCCAGTGCCTGGAATTTAGTTTTATTTAATCGCCTATAATTTACTCAATGTCACAATTGGAATGACATTTTATTCACAACCAGAATGCTTAGTTCCAAAAGCAGCAGAAATTAGATTAAATATTACTGGTTATTGTGATACTAACAATTGTATGTAAACAGACAGCAGTCGGTAAACAAATCAAGAATACTTACTTTCCAGGCCGGTGACCCATGAAGGGTCAGAGCCTAAGCAATTGCTGCCTTCCATCGCTGACGGTCCTGGGCACGCTGCTTCCAGTCATCAAGGCCAAGCTGTCTTACGTCGGCGATGACTTGGTCTCTATACCGAAGGTTCGGTTGTTCTCTTCTTCTCGAACCAGGAGGCTCACATTCGAAGACCCTCTTCACTGGAGCGGTGTTGTCCATGCGTTCGATGTGGCCCAGCCAGTGAAGTCGACAGATTTCTGCCTTCCGGACTACATCCACATCCTGGTACAGCTCGTAGAGTTCGTGGTTATGTCTTCTCCTCAATTCACCTTCCTCGCAGACGGGACTATATATCCGACGTAGAATTTTTCTTTCGAAGGCACCAAGAATCGCTCTGCAGACTTGCTTATCGTCCAGCTTTCAGCTCCATAAAGCAGGACTGGCAGTATAAGTGTCTTGTAGAGCAAGACTTTGGTCCTTCGAGTCAGGAGTTTTGACCCCAGTTATTTCGACAAACCGAAGTAGCGTCGGTTGCCAAGGGTGGTTCTACTTCGGATCTCCTCTGTGATGTCATTTGTGGAGTTAACGTTTGCCCCGAGGTAGGTAAGGAGGTAGAGGTAGACTCCTTTACTACCTCAAAATTATAGTTGTCGATTGTTACATTTTGTCCTAGGTGGTGTGTGACGGAACGTTTCTTAGTCGACAGTATATACTTTGTTTTCTCCTCGTTAATCTTAAGACCAGTTCGCTTCGCCTCTTCTTCAATTGCCGCAAAAGCCTCCGCTACGGCACGTTGGGAACGCGCGACGATATCGATGGTGTCCGCATATCCCAACAGCTTCCGTGTTTACCTTGGCCCGCCGCACTATCTTCTCCAGTACCAAATTGAAGAAGTCACACGACAACGCATCTCCTTGCCGAAGTCCGGTGCAGGTTTTAAACGGCTCAGATGTCCTCGAGCCGAACTGTACGGTGCATCGCGTTTTTGTTAGCGTGGTGCGACACAACCGGATCAATTGGGATCCCGAATTCGGACATCGCCTCGAAAAGTTTGTTGCATTGAATGCTGTCGTATGCGGCTCTGAAATCGATAAACAGATGGTGCGTATCGATTTGAAACTCACTGGTCTTCGCCAGGATTTGCCTCAGTGTAAAGATTTGTTCTATAGTCGATTTGCCGGGCCGGAAGCCGCACTGGTACGTGCCGATTAGTGCGGTGCAAAACGGCCTTAGACGTTCACACAGTACGCTGGATAGGATCTTGTAGGCGACGTTGAGCAGGGATATACCTCTGTAGTTGTTGCACGAGGTAGGATCGCATTTTTTGTGGATGGGGCAAACAAATCGAGAATAATAATAATAATTGAGTGGCAACTATGCATACAGCCCACATGGAACCAGAGCCTAGCTTCTACAACAACTACGTGTTGTGCGTGCAACTGTTTTCTTACGAGTAGAACCTACAGTTTGTAACCGACACCGAACGGCGCGACTTGAGAAGCCTTCGCAAGGACAATTGGTACTCCTGAGTGTTGTCAACAAGTGAAAAGAGTTGGTGCCGTGAAAAGTACGAGGTGTCCCGTCTGGGGATCGAACCTAGACTTTCTGCGTGGGGGTCGACACTTATCACTACGCCACCACGAGCACACAAACAAATCGAGAAATCGAAACAAATCGAGAATGATTTTCCAGAATAGAATAAAAGGAAGAAGGTTTGGAGTTGAGAAGAGGTATATTTTTTAATTCTGATACTTCCGTGGGCAGCACTTTGTATAATTTGACGTAACAATAGATGTTTTCAAAGACTCTGCGTGGGATTTGCGTTTCACTTTTATTCCACAATCGCTGCGGGCCCGCATTTATTAGGTGGACTTAATTGATGTTGTGAGCGTATTTTAAATTTGTGTCCTGTAAATGTTACATGAGACGATTTAAGATTTAATCTTGTGGGCGAAATACGCTGCCAATTATTTTTCCCCGTTGGCACAATTTCAGAATGTAAGACAATCAAAGGAATGTAGACAGATTCACATGTGTACTTCCCTAGTCCGGAAGATATAACCTTCAGGAAACGACACTAGCCCGTATTAAAAAACTGATTATGAAAGGAATTAACTTTTTCACGTCACGAGTTTGTAGTAAACTTCATGCTGTTGGGCTTTTAAAGGTAGAAGGGATTGTTTAATGCCCACTAATGAACGGTAAAATTTAAGAAGAATTTTCTAGGGAATTAGTACTTCTTTTGAATCGACAACAACTTACGCAAGGAGAGGATGCTGATTGAATGCTGTGTTCAAACAACCTAAAGAAGACATACGTACGCCCCCTTCTAAGAGCTTAATTCAATTGCATCATCTGTGAAAATGTGTGAGTTACTCCACTACGAACAGCTACTTGAACAGAACAGATACTTCTGGAATAGCAATCGATAAACGTTCCCATATCATCGCCACGGCTACTTTCTTCTTTCTAATTATGAGAATTAAAAGTGATTCCAGTGGCTAGACACTGTGTGGGATACAAATATCCTTAAAGGGCACGCTATAAACTAAGGCCAAAAAGACTTCTGGTTTGTTTTGTTTTGTTAAGATGAACCGCCATGGTCGTTCAGATGGTCGAAATGTTTCTGCAGGCTTAAATGGTCAGTTTATTATACTAAATTACTATACAATATTTTAGTGTTCCTAGATCATGATCGTACGCAAAAGCGGAGTGGCTGTTGCTAGTACACCCGAACTTAAGCTTAATTAAATTCATTGTGATGCCACCCGGATCATGTTACCTCTTTCTTTCAGCTTAAGATCAGTTAAAGACAAAATTTGGAGGAGGAAATGAGCGATGCTTCCTCCTCATCCCATCAACTACGTCAGAAATTTTTGTTGGAAGTTCTAGTCTGTTTGCATGTGTGCCAAGATGACTCTGATCCCTAGGTTTAGTTTTGCTTTCGTATATGAGCAATTTACGACCAATGTCATTTATCACATCCAACTGAAGAAGATAATTCTTTCAATGGAAGAAGATACTATTTTTTGGGAAACACTGCGCTGGAGTTCTCAGACTCGACAACTTGTCCATTGCACTACTAGGCAGTAACCTACCACTACCACTACGCACTTCTGTGATAAAGAGCTTAGGTCTTAGCTCGCACCATGTCAGCACCAGATAGCCGCCACCTGATCCGAGCAAAGGCTGGACATTGACAGAGGAAGTGCTCTCCAGTGCAGGCGTTGCATAGGGTACCATCACTAAGCTCAAACACATTTAAATGCTTGTACGCCAACAAGTCTCTATAGTCTTTCCTATCTAGAGATAACAGCAACGCCGTGAATTTCTTGCTGACGTTTTGACTGACGATATGCCATCTCTGGTTGTGCTGTCTTCAGACCCGACCGTCGACGGAAGTCCTAACCAAGGACGCTGTTGAGTTCGGTCCCTAGTAGATGATACTTAGAAGACTGGTGAGGAGCAAGGTGGTGCCATTTATGGCGAGATCATTAGAGCGACAAGTCCCCGAAATGTCATAGTGTTCCACCACCCTTAGAAGACGGATGCTTTAGTACTAAGATATTTCATTAAGAATATGGCGGCATTAAGGGTGTTTTTGCTGTGAAACGTGATACAACACATGAAAATTGATATCTGCCTGCCTGTCAGAACATGTGATTATACGAGTATCACTCTCGAATATCACAACAGGAGAATACTCTACATGAAGATTGAACGAGAGATTCAAATTAAGGTCCCTGAATCTCTTCTCCCTCGTGCGTCTTCGAACTATTCGAGAAGATTCGCAAGGAGCCGTTCAGCAGCTCCCAGTCCGCATTAAGGGTTACACTCCTCTCGAAGATCGGGTTAGGTGACATCAGCGTTCATGAGTTGAGTAATTTGGGAGTGTCCCAATTGAAAAATCGCCCATAAATGGAGTGATAGGAACGCTGTCCTGTCTGTTTTCTGTGTCGAGAGACCGAAGATAAGGAAGATCCTAACGTATAGCGTTTGGAGGACTTCCAAGAGAAGCATCACTTGTACAGCATCAGCATCGCCACACTTGTACAGTCACTATATATAGCTTTCAAAAAATCAGCACCAGAAGACAGATGATTGCTCTCAAGCCGATACTCTTTTTGAAAATCTCCCCATACCTTGAAAACAGTTTGTCTGGTGTCGATATCATATTGTAGGAAAGGGAATAAAGACAATGATTTTGAGATTTAATAGTGTACCGCTAGTGTGTACCATTCTTGGGAAATCAGCACCAGAATTGTATAAGTTGTACTAAAACCAAAATTTTCCCTTGGAAAATTATCACATTCGAAAATCGGCGATTCTGTGGTCATAGTTATCCTCCAAGATTACATGTGGGCCTTTAAGACCTATTTGCTGAGATCAAATTTCTGACGCTGGGTTGCGAGAAATGGGCAAAAGAAGTCTGCTACCTGAATTTGAAGTTTGAAAAATTAATAATTTTTCGGAGACAATGCATCGGACGTTAGAATCGCGGTTCAGAATTCAGCGAAAGATTGACGGCGATCAAATTTCTGACCAAAAAATGTGTGACCACTTGCAAGAAATTAGCACACAAATTTTGAAATATATATAAACTGCTGGAACTCGTTTGAAAAAAAAAGATCATATTTCACAACCGCTGTATTTGACATTGATACTATTCTTAAAGATTAAACGCAGCCAAAAGAAACCAACACTGTAAGACCGAGACGGTTACTCCCACCACTAGTGAGAAATTCGCACCACAAGTACAATCCTTGTGGTGCACTCAAGGTATTTCAACAAGGATACTTCTGAGCCGTTTTGGTGTGTCAAATATTGTAGCAGGCAGTAAAGACAAACTTTTTAAGACAAAATTTCTGCGGTATAAGTTATTGATGACAGGAAATCGACACCGATAAACACACAGAAGTTCCCTCAAACTTTTCCCATCACCATATCTCGAAAACTGTTGATTTGACGCAGCAATCGCGTTTCACACTCAGACGCAGAGCACAGATGGCAATTTTCTGAGATTAAATCTTATGACACCAAGTCTCACCAACAAACTTATGTAAATGTGCACATAACTGCAATCGATTTTCGAAAGTTCACTATATTTTGAAAATAGCACATTTTACGTCAGCGCTGTATTTCGAGATTCAACATGGGCAATGGAGACTTACAATTTATTATCAAATTTTTGCCGCCAACTGGTCAGAACTTTAGTTCTAATCTTAGGAGAAATTGGAGCAAATTCCTATTGATTTTGAAAACTACGCCATAATTCAAAAACGGCAAGACTAGCGCCACAGATTTACTAGATCAATGGAGGATACCAATGAGAAATATTTTGCATGAAAAATTGAAAATCTGCGGCCCACTGATGTCTAAAAACGGACGCCAAAAGTGAAAACTGTAAATTCAAATTATTACTCTTTGGAATAATAAGTGTCATATCTTGAAGACGACACTCCCTGAAATTTGTAATTCATTCTTTATTTGGGGCAGGAAGAGAATACCAACATTTTAAGACCGAATTTGTGACGCTAGGGTGATGTATGAACTCATTCTTAAAATTCGGACATATTTCAAAAATCTCACACCTTGCATTGATTTGCGTCGTTTTCTCTATGAAGTGAAGCGAAAAAAAAAATTGTTTCTAATGGCCCATGGGGGGATCGAACCCACGACCTTCGCGTTATTAGCACGACGCTCTAACCAACTGAGCTAATGGGCCACACGATTTCCTAGTGCAGTCCCATCCAGAGATTGCAGACCAGCGATTCTAATGCGAATGGAGCAATAGCATTGCGTCAAACTCAGCTGCCTCTGTCCCCTCATAAACTAAACTGGACGATGAGCAATCAAAGATCTTATGGGACAACAGCGTTGACCACGTGACAAAACAACAGGAACTGAGATGAAGAGCAATGTACACCACGCAGTAGAGGACGGTGAAAAGGGGATCTTATAAAAAAAAACGGAACTTAGTTTTCAGAGAGTTTTCTTTTAGATCACAGTCCTTGGTGCAGGTCAAACGTTTTTGGAAGGCATGAGAAGAGATGGCACCTGTACTTTTTTCTTGAAATATGTTATGTGATATGTGCTCCCGAGGTTTTAGAAATAAATATCAAAGACTTTTTATCTTTTGACCCTACATGAGGGCATTTTCCGGCTTCATGAATGAAGCAAGCAATCGAGGGCTCAAGAGTCAATTGAATTATAGAGCCCTCTCCAAAAAGACAACTGGATTTTTATAACAGCTTGCTCATCCCAGTCCTACCTTACGGCGCGGAAACATTGACGTTACTAAAAGTGGCTGAGGAAGTCGATAGTCTTTTCAAGAGAAAAATTCTGCTTGCAATTTTTGACCCTTTTCGCGTTGATGGCACCTGAAGGAGAAGATTCAACCACGAACTCTAAGGGGTGCACCTGGTTGAGGGTCTTCGGATACAATGTTTAAGGTGGATAAGCCCTGTCCCTGCGTATGGACACCACTGCGCTGGCCAGAAAGGTCATCGAATCCAAGCTATTGGGACTACGCCACAGAGATGGCGCACACAAGTGGAGAGGAACCTCAACCAACTTGGAGTACGCAACTTGATGCTGGCGAGAGATCACGCTAGCTGGAGAGGCGTGTTGGTTAAGGCACAGGGCCACTTCGTTCTGTAGCGTCATTTAAAGAAGAAGAAGTTTCGTTGACTCTTAAAAGTGCTTCTTCTTTTTCTTCTTCTACCGCGTACTACTCACAGAGAGGTTCTACCCGGCTGTGAAGTTCAACAACTTGAGTCCGTTTCCAGAGGTGGTGTCGTGCATGCTATGTTTCCCGATCACGCCAGCAAAGATGTCCGTATGTTCTTTCTAGGAGATCATAGAATTCATCCTTCCCCCCTGTGGGGGCGTGAGCGCAAATCAGGCTGATGTTCCCGAATTTAGCCTTAATGCGGATTGTCATGAGGCGTTCGCTTACGGGATCGTAGCTTATGACTTTTTGCCTAAGTCTGCCTCGAACAACAAATCCGCATCCGAATAGGCGCTGCCTTCTCTCCCTGTAGCAGTCGCTGTAGTATATGTCGCAGTTTTTCATCTTCTTTCTGCCCGGCCCATCCCACCGCACTTCCTCGATAGCGGTGATATCTGCTTTGTACCAGTCAAGGGCCTCCGTAAGTTGTTCAGCTGCACGTGGTCTGTTAAGAGACGTGCAGAACCGAAAATCGTTGTCCCTTATTCGTTTGCTGTGGTCGTCAACATTAGATCCGTCCATATCCGAGGAATGTTGCTGTCTCTGAACTCTTTTTTTTTTTTATGTGGTGAAGAGGTTAGCCTCCCGCACAATCAGGTCCATTATTTAACCCTCGGGCAGAGGGGTTCGCTGCATACATTGGTTCACTACAGAATGAGCTTTGGCAGATCGCCCTGTTGAAAGCCATCAACGACGTTGCCTCGTGTGCTGAGGCCAATGCCCCCTTAAAGTGCTTCTGCTGTTATTGGGCACTACAGCCCACAAGCGACTAGGACCTAGCTTCTGGAACAACTACTTGTGTGGTGCGTGCTACTGTTCTTTCGCGAGTAGAAGGGACCTACAATTTTTTTTCGACTCCGAACAGCGAGATTTAGGAATTGATTGAAACTCTTTGAGTGTTGTCGGCAACTCGAAAGAGGTAGTGCCGTGACAAAATGCGAGGTGTCTCCTCCGGGAATCGAACCTAGACCTTCTACGTGTGGGTCGACGCACTTACCCACAACCCCACGGCGACCACATTCTTCTTCTGTTAGCCCCTCTAAAAGTTAAGTAAAGAAAGCAGCCGTTGATAAAATTTGTTCTTTTTAAGTTGTTCTCACCATTCTGGGTTGATGTCTTTTAATAACAGGAACCTTCTGTCTGATTGAACTGAAAGAAGTTAATAGGAACTGTAAAACATTTTAGCCCGTCCAATCATTAACCCTGAAAGAGCATCATCGCATTTCTTACCGTCCATATAAAATGTTCATCAATCACGCTTCGCATTACCTTGCTTCATTGCCTATTTAAAGGAAACTAACTGAATCATCATGTTACACATGTGGGTTCAAAAGTTTCGCAAACAATTTCCTTTTCGGTCGCCCTTTGAGCTCATGCCCTGACACACTTAATTGACTAAAGTTCATCTTTTTATTTTATATCAGAAAGAGATGAAATTGTCTTGCCATCGAGCAAGACACCACATTGGGTCCAATGCAGGTGATCAACTACCCGTAGAACTTCTTGTCCGGCCAACACATCAGAGAATGAGAGAGCAACTAAAAAAGTCCAGCGTTCGTAATAATTACAAAACTTTTGTAAAATCCCTCCGGACTTCTAGTTTGAAATTTCACGAAGTTAGTTAGGTATGGCGGTGCTGTGAAAAAGAAAAGAACAACAGAGCATTACCGTACTACGGTCCGTACTTCTACACATAGCTATGTGATATTATCCGTTATGCTGTCCCCCATGGTCGAGTTAACAACTGAGTGCTGGGGGTTGGATGTACACTTATAATGGCAGGACGTCTCCTTTATACGAAATTCAATTCGAAGTACGAGCGCTGCGTTTGGTTCACTTACTTCCCCGGCATCGACGAGTGCAACCTGAAGTTCCTCTATTGAATGCCAAGATTAGTGCTCAAATTTAGTTTTTTTTTTCTTATTTTGGAACTCTGTTTCCGATTGGTGAAAGCGAAAAAAACTGTACACAAGTTACCTTTCTTGCGATGAATAGAACTAATAAAAATCAATTTATTTACACTTCATACGGGATACTCGAAAACTTTCTTCACGGGCGACCATCTATGTGTCAAGGAATTTCTTCCTCTGTTACGTGGACTATTGAAGGACATACATGCACATATTCGTATTGATGGAGCGTCCGTTGCGTTTTTTTAATGAGAAGGTGAAGATATTCTTCGAACTCAGAAAATTAGTACACTTTCCACTCGTAAACACCAATAACTCGGGTAGTAATATATCTTTTTTAAATTTTTGGTACACTAGCTAGAAAGTGCCGTAAGATAGTGTAGGAAGACTATAAAGAACTCTGAGACCGGAATTGAACTCAATGAGACTACCAACTTCAAAAAAGTCCTAAGACAGGACGATGTGCTGTCTGGTGACTTTCGCAACATCCTTCTTGAGAAGATCGTGCCAAATTCACAAGTCGATACCAGAAAACTTTAATCTTCCAGAAGTCCGATCATTTGAAAGTTCGTTCATCTGCTGCCATACGTGGATGACATTGATGTGAAAAGACGATCACAGTGAGTTGGCAAAGAGGCGATTGCTGGGATTGAAACGAAAGCAGAAAAAATGGCTCACGCGACAAGAGAGGAAAAAATGTGTCATCGAGGAAGAGTGCATAAGAGATCTGGATGCTTCCCCGACAGATCTTCAAAATAGACAATAAAAACTTTGAGTAAGCTAAAGAATCCGTCTACCTAAGGATAACAGCATAAGTACCAAAATTAAGTGAAGACTCACTCCAGTCAACCGGCGTTGCTTTGGACTCAAGAGGCAATTGAGTAACATAGCCTCGTTTCGACCATGTTGTTTTGATCATCCCGATACTGTTTTATGGCTCAGAAACTTGGACGTTATTTGAAGTGATATTTCGTCTCTTCGAGAGTTGAGTTCTACGTGCGATTTTTGGTCCTGTTTGCGTTGATGGTCTATGGAGGAGGAGATTTAGATTTAGGTCATGAAGAAGGGATAGAGATACAACGCCTTAGATGGCTAGAGCGGATAATAAACTCTGCTCCGGCGCGAAAGGTCTTTGAAACTGAGCCATTGAGGCAACGCAATAAAGGACGAAATTGTCTGAGATGGCGCAGACAAATGCAGTAGGAACAACCAACTTGATATATGAAATTGAAGGCAGCTGGCAAAACACCGTACCCGCTGCGTAGTTGTGCTGGTTGAGGACTAAGTCCATCCAAAGTGTAATGCCACCGAAAAAAGAAAAAGACAAAGCTATCATTGATAGTGTTTTCTCTGATTCAACCTGTGGCAATTTTTAGCACGTTTTTCATGGGGACAAAGAACTTGGAAGAAGTGGTGTTTGAGCTTAACAAAGATCTGACAAAAAAAATTTGGAAGAAGTGATGTTTGCAGATTTAAGCAAAATTTGGCCAAATGTACCTTAACATGGGCAGATGTGGTTTTATAATCATTTAATTATTTAACGTTTTTTGTCTGGAAAGCGCAGGGCATCAGGATCACATCAAGAGATGTTCTTAAGTTTCGCTTGCCAATGTCTCAGAGGGCCGATCGCCGACCGGATAGGGAGCTTAATAGAGAATATTTTGAAACAGTTGCGACTTATTTCTCATTTGAGCTTCATTTGACTTTTATAGACTTGACCCAGCGATGCTCCGGCGAGTGACTTTTTCAAGTTTGTAAAAAAAACTGATGTTACAGGGGGCTAATGTGGAGAATACGGTGAATGGGACAGCAGTTTGGACGTAGCGACGGTAGATGTGTAAAACGATGCATTGTCATGGTGGAAGTACTCTTTATGTTCACCAAACGGGCCCGATTCGCCGCAGCATTGGCACAGCCTTGGCATCACTTTTTCCCCTCTCACCAACTTGCAAATCCCAGAAAACGCTGGCCATCACCTTCCCGACTGATAAAACAGTCTACAGTTTTGCCGGGTGATGACCACTGGTTTGATTTTTGGGCTCTGGTGTTTATTGGCGGATCCATATTTCGTGTCGTACTTAAGTCACACACACACGAGCTTGCTTAAATGATATCGTAGCTTTTTGTCGCCTTAATTCCTTCTCAGCCGTCTCAGGGCAACATCAAAAACTCCGCCCCACGTTGAAACTTGAGGATATTATTGAGCCTCCGAGTGCTTCTTGATTTCGTTGCATGATTTGCAGAAGAATCAAATCACCGACACGGATCACACCGACGATTCCTCTTTTTTTTCCAATTTTCTAAAATCCGCCCAAACGCCCGCTTCTAAACACAGACGGCACGACAATCTACTACACGATAAATGGGATAATAGCTCCTCCAACAAACATATCTTGTAAGAATGCCTACAAGTGCCGTGCAGTGTACCCTAGTTATGGAAAGGATATGTTTAGTGAGAGGCCCGTACAAGTGAGAAGCATCATAGCAAAGCTGGGAAACAAGGGACTGTATAAGCTGGAGGAACAAACTTAAAATGCAGCATTGCCTCTGATCGTTTCCGTAAGACCATGTGACCAATTAAAAAAGATTGCTTACATCTTCACTGATTTGGAAGACAGCTTATAGACGCCGGATCTACCCGTCTTAGATAACGTATACTCTATACGTTCTTCAAATCACACTTCGTCTTTGTGTAATATTTATGTTCAGGGTAGGCATGAGCCTCAACCAGGATGTCTTTCCAGCTATCACGGTCTCTCGTCAACTACCTCCAATTTAGCGCCCCAAGTTGTTTGAGGACTTACTCCTGACCTGTGCCATCTCAAGACTTGTTCGTAATCTCTTACGTTGTCCCAACAGCTTGGACTCAAAAACTCTCCCTGGCCAGAGCAGAAACCTTCCACAGACACTTCATTAGACGTATACCGCCGTACAGTCTGTAGAGTTCCTCGTTGAAAATTTTTTTCCGGTTGGAGTAAATACAAATAGGTCCAAAAATCGCTTGTAGAAATTTCTCTTGAAAAGACAAAGAGCGCCTTTATTCGCACAGCGGAACAGGGATAAGACAAGATGTTGTACAATATAAGCAGCAGTGCTTTGTTTCACCACTTACCCCTTAAGCTCAACGAAATAGTGATTGGCAAAAGGGATTCTACGCTTGATTTGGGAACTGATGTGGTTATCAATATTAACTGCGGAGCCGAGGTAGATGAAATTTTTGACGCTTAAAAAGCAGCGCACTGCACACTTAGGTTTGCTTTGCACGAACATGAATATTCTTACCAGTATGCACAAACAACCTCCATACCCTTGAACACATCATTTCAATCAAGGACAATCACTGCTAATTCCAATAGATGTAGATAAGTGCGACCATTCTTGAGATGTTGAGAATAAAGTAAATGTAATCTTTTCAGAATTTTGTGTACATCGATGTAGAAACTGAAGGGAAATAGTCATTTACTGAGTTTGATACTTTATACTGCACTTTTGAACAAAATGTTGTCAGATGAACGTCAAAGTCATTTCAAACGACTTGACTGACATATGAAATGTTGCTGTACATCATTCTGTCTCAATTATACTTTTTCGAAAGTCACATTCCAATGTCCATTCAAAATGAAATCTTTATACGGGCCAACTGCATCTGCATCATCATTTCATAAGAAGCGCTCTAAAGTTAAGGAGATGTGGAAAGTATTACAGGCGTTACTTACGGATGAATGGACACACCGAAACCAAGTTAAAATTACGTCCTGTTCCGCGCACGAATCCTTAAAAATAAGAAAACTTTGCTGCGCTTATTCCTTACGCTAAGATTTAGATTATGAAATCTTCACCTTCGTTTGGGTAACGCATAAAATGCAGATATTTAAAAATATTGTGAATTCTTTATTATATCGTTAAGTAGACAGGGCCAGATGGCTGCCGCGGCTTTGCTGGCACATACGCGATCTTTTAATGAAATTTTCAATGACCGTTTTGCATAAATGCTGTGGTATTTCAATTTCCTCTTTTAAGGATTGAGTCGTCGTCGGCTTATTCGTATAAGCCATCGACTTTAAAAATCCCCAAAGAAACAAGTCCAATGGTATTAAATCGCACGAAATGACTGATGCAGCAATTGAATTGTTTCTCTGGCAGTATGAGATGTGGCGCCGTCTTGTTGAAACCACATTCCCTCCGCATTCATTTCTTCAATTCTAGGCACAAAATAATTGGTTATCATTTAACGATACCGAACACCATTGACTGTTTGCGGTTGACCTGACTCATTTTCATAAAAAAAGGTCCAACGATTCCTCAAGCCCAAAATCCACACTGCACAGTGACACGTTGAGGATGCTTTGCTTCTCGTAAATCACTCCTCGGCGCAAATGCGACTATTCTGTCTATTGACGAATCAATCAAGATGGAAATGAGCCTCGTTACTAAAGAGTTAATCGGCAAAATCAGCATTTGCATGTTGCCTCTCCAATACCCAATTAACGAACTCCCTTCGCTGTGCATGGTCAGCTGGCTTCAGTTCCCGAGTCAATTGGACTTTGTATGCATCAAGATGCAAATCTTTCGTCAAAGTTCGTTGCATAGTGGGTTTGGAAACAGCAATTGGCTGAGCTCGGTGTCGAATTGAGGTAGATGGAGTTTGAGCGACATCATCACGTACTGCTGCGATATTTTCGGTCGATCGACCTGGTCGAAGGGGCGTTGTTGTCTATACATCAGTTGCAGACCCAGTTTCAGCAAATTTTTCCATTAATCGCTTTACAGTTGACTCTTTTGGAGCATTATTGTAAACCCAAATTGATCGCAATTTGCGAACTGTAGCCACAAAACTTTCACCATTTTGGTAAAACAATGAGAATGCGTTGTTCATTCGTGTAGCGCTCCATTTTTATTAACCTTATACCTTTTACTAACAAACAATAGTAATTGCTCAGATGTCAAACAATGACAATTCGAATGGCGCCAAATTTAAATATTACGTTTTTGTTGGGACTACCTTTAGAAAAGTAGAGAATTTAAACCCTCAGCTGCTAGTTCCTGCTGAATAAGTTTCAAAATGTAGGCAATTAATTTATTAGACAAGAGTTGGCGTCGTCGTTCTTGCCCTACACACTGTTCAAGTAAATAAATACACAACGTAGTTGTTCTATTCCATGATCCAATAACATGTTTAATGACATGTCACATACAAAACCTGTCTGGCTCAGTTTCTCTAAGAAAACCTTAGACAGACAGCAGCATCATTCTTAAGGAAATTTCCTTAAAAAATGCTGGTGCTCATAATCAGCATATTCTCAGCAAACTCTCCACGTAAATAAATTTAAAACCATGTTTTTAAACTCATTTTTAACATTCCTTGAAGAAATTTAAAACAGTTTCCAAGTATACTTTCACTTTTCAACATTTAGCTATTCGAGAACCACTTTTACTCCCAGTAACATTTCCAAACCTTTTTCGCATTTTGTTTCATTTTATTTACCCTTTCAAAGTGACCCACTTAAACATTTCATTCTACAAGTGTCGCTTATTTGAATCAGCAACTATCACATTTCGTAACTCACCGGAATTTATTTGTTTGCAGGTGTGTATATGCAGTCAAGCTAACTCTGCTCGTACACACAACTGAAGTTAAAGTTTTTTGATTTTTGAAAAATAATGAAAATATCAGTCCTAGAGCAGGTCTGTGTCTGTTCAGTTAACTTGTCTGCAGAAATTATAGTACGGTTTAACATTTTGACATATTTTACTCGTTCAGCAATTTCCAGAAGTCAATTCAGCGCATTTGCGGTTGCCCAAGGCATTTGTCTGAGAACTTACGATGGGGACGCATGGGTGCATGTGCAACGGTTTTGTATATCCATGGTTACCTGTATCTTTAGGTAGTACAGCAAACAGACTGCATGGTGTTTACTGCATTCAGGAAGATCAAAATAGAAACACTTTGTAGACATTAAAGGAAATTGTTAAAACTTGTACAATTGTTTATTCGACTCCTTTCCACGGTTCTTCGTCTATTGAGAGTTCACTTTATTTTGAGATCACTTTATTTCGCAGCACTTCAGTTCAAAGTGCGAAAAAGCAATAAAGTATAAGAAGGCATTGGCAACCACTGTGCACTGTTACCCATACAGAATATTGTTGTGTTCACAAAAGCAAATGCCCTACGATGCACAAAAAACTTGCGAAATGATGTCTGTCCGTGGCAAGTGCAAGACAAAAGTAAAGAAAAGTAGAAGCCGTACCTTTTGCAATTGACGCCTGGCAGTTATGATTATGATCGTTATGTTGGATGCCCATTTAAGCGGCACGCACCCTGATGGGTGCAACTGAGTCCTTCAGCTGTCACATTACCATCTGTGTGTATTTATGCACTCCAAGTTTGTTGAGGTTGTACTCGCCGTGATGTATTGTAGTCACATTCTTCACAGCAACACCTTTTTCAAGTTATTGACAACACTCAAGGGGAACTATTTGTCTATTTAAAGTGTTTGCTGCAAAAAACTGTAGGTCAGTACCTTGCACAACACGAATAGTTAATGCAAAAGCTAAGCCCTGGTTTCTTGGAAGCTATAGTACCACACAATTATTTTATTTATTATTATAAAGTTGATTAAGGTTAAATCTTCTTCTTTAGATGTCATCAACAAAAAACACTGCTAAGGGAGCATACTTACTAATGCTCGGTGTTCGGAGTATAATAAGGGCAAAGATTTTCAGCCAGTTCCCTCGATATAAGCATTAAATTTGTCTGGCTACTCAAACTGAAACCTGATATTAGATGGTGTGTGGAAAGATCAGGGGGCATTGGGCCTATGCACTCGAGGCACTCGTTGATTGCGTTTAACATGGCGAGCTGTTTGTTTTAATGTTGATAATGTTTATCCTAGTCTAAGCACAGGTTGACATACAGCCTTCTTGTGGTGCCCCGTGTCTAGCGAACTTCTCTGCCCCAGGGCTAAACAATGGGCTTGGTCTACCAGTCTATTAGTTGTGCTTCACTCCTTCAACACATTTAACTAAATAAGTTCCGAAACAACTTCATGCCTCGGATACGGCGGATCTACTGTTGGCGACCCTGGCGGTTAGTATATCCACTTTTCATCTCCATTCACGATCCGGTACAAAAATTCCTTCCACGATTGTCTTTCAAGAAGCAGTTATGAGGTGAAAAATCGCCTTTTGACATCTCCCGTTTTCAACTCGCACGGTACACAATTTTCTTGTTTTTGAATAAAACAAATTTTTTAACAGAACGAAAATTGTTTGCATCGTCACTCCCAACGATTCTGCGAGTTCAGTTTGCATTTGGCATGGATCTTAATCCAGTAGTGTCTCCCAACTCTCATATTCAAAGTCTTTGAGATGATCAAGACGCTCATTGTCAAAATCATTACTTTTGCAGCGTCAAAACCACTCTAAGCATGACTTGTCGGTCGAAACAGATTAACCATAAACTTCTACCAGCATTCGATGGGCTTAAGTTGCACTTTTCTTCAACAATTAAATTGCTGTTGATTTAAGTCCCAAAATTTTCAGGCAAAAAGCAATGTTGTTGTCTAAAAAAGACAAATGTCTCACCCTCCAGTGAAGTAGGTAATATCTTCCAAGATCAAAAACATCTTGCAGGTGGCGCCATCTTTTTTAAAACAAACCGCATTAATTTGTACCACAATAATTTCTGGACAGAAATAGAAAACTTTGAGCAATAGTTTCACTCCCCAGCCGCCGAAAACGCCCTCATTCGACTCAAATTTCTGACCGACAGGGGCTGCTTTCAAGTTAAAAAACAAAACCAAGTCCCAACTGCAGGGTTAGGTGAATGGGGAAGAAGTTCCCAGCCTAGCCTAGCTGGAAAAGCACATTTTATTTTGACATGTGGGACAGTTTGTTCTGTGACCGAATCGGCCCCCCATAACATAACTCTCCAGCTCACACACCTTCCAATAACGGGGGGAGCCCATTCGGGATTGTGGATTTCTTGTCACATTATCCTTCGTTGTGGCTGAACGTGGCTCTTCCAAAATCAACGTATGGCCATCGAAGGAGAAAATTCATCGAAACAGGAGTTTAGCCACTGACCATTGTTCCTCTTTCTAATTTTTCTATAACACCGGGACCGATGTCATAAACTGAATAAATGCGTAGAGTCATACGCCGCAAGACCCAGATTAGATTTCTGGGCTGTTGACCTCGTATTTCTTTGGAGTTCTTGACAACAATCAAAGAGTACTGATTGGTTATGAAAAGCTTCCCAAATTGCATCTTTCGGAGCCTATAATAAGCTGTGTGCACACGCTACCCATAACACTGGGCTAGGTTTAAGATCAACCACAACTTGTACCCCCGATAGTTGAGTTGCTCTTGTAAGGTGTAAACATTTAACATTTTTTCGTAGCATACTTCGAGGTAGCCAAGGACTACGTCTACTTCGGTTCCGCGGTAAATAGGGACAACACCATCGGTCCCGAAATCAAACGCAGTACCACTCTTGCCAATGCCTGTATCTTTAGTATCAAGAAGCAATTGAGTAATAGGCCCTCTCTCGAAGAAAAGTTTTGCATTCCCTAACTCAATTCAGCCCGAAAAAATAGACCTGACTATCAAATCTGGTTAACAGTGTGCCCTCTTGGCTACCGTGTTCAACTGCTGTCTGTCAGTTCAACTTGGGCACTGATTGTAATCAGATTACGTTCTCGGCAGAATGAGGGCATTCACCAACCTTAACCTATCGCCCCCTCCACAATTTTTAAATGCTTAGTAAGAACAGCTGAGGTCACCAAACAAATCCTTTAATTGATTTAATTAAACCAGCGTGTGGAAAAAATGGTTTTCAATCGGTAGGAACAGGAGTTTTCATTCGTGCAGCTGTATCTCGATGTATACTGTCGCCACTTTGAATGCATCCTGTCAAGTGCAAACAAGCAGCTGTTGCTGAGAAAACACATAATTCCCCTAAAACTTTCACCTACCAAACGATTGTCCCCCGATATCGATGTTATTTGGACTTCTGCCATCCACCGCGAAAAACATCATTAAGCTTCCTTTTCCAGACGTACAAAGTCAAAATTTAAGCAATTTATCAAGCCAATAACGGCTGCGAATGTCACAAACAATTCCCCTTGTTGCTTGGCACCCTAATTGACGATGTCAATAATCGAAATTGGCCTAGTCAAATTCACTTTCAGGAACACACACGTTGCAAGTGGATTCAATAAACTGCATCGCAATCATATCCTAGGTCAAGGAAAGAATGAATACCGCCGAGTCATTGTTGGGGCTTCTTTACGGCCTGAGATTTACGTTCGAATGCTTTTAGTACATTTGGCAGAGGCTAGGTAAAGTTTCAGAATGATTTGGATGTGGGCCAGCTCTTTAAAAGCACCTATGCGTAGTTTTCGACCCCAATACGTGAGACAAACGGTGCTACCAATAAGCCAACTACACTGAACAGTTGACGTTCAGTATTGTAAATTCCGTTCTGCGAGATGTACAAACAAAACTTAAAATCCATTAACTTTCAACATTCGACAATAGGAAAGAAAACTCCGCCCTAAGTGGTGTCCAGATTATTCTGGTCGGCCTAAGACTCTATTGTGAAGGCGGAAAAAAAGGAAACCCGACAACAGACACCAAGCAAACAAAAACACCACCGAAAGTCCTCCTTCGCACTGTGGAACATAGGGCTTCCGTTTTTTTTTTTTTCATTTTGGTTCTCTTCTCTTCTCGTCTGTGGTTCTCCACTAACCACTATCTGAATACTCTTCTACCTTTTGTGCTCTGCAAGTCCATGTTAATAGAACTATCTGAACTCATCTAAACAATGTACCAGGATTGTGTATTGGTGGAAAGTCCTCCGGCATATTGGCGTCACGGATGTTCTCAATTTTCTATATCAATACGGATTTTCGGTTTTTTAGGTGTTTGTTCAAAGCGTAGGAAGCATGCTTCTCTTGTGTGTGCGCTTTTACAGTGCTCCTTGCCGTTGACAGTGACAAGAGGATGTGAGTATGGAAATGCTTCTTCCGTAGCTGCCACTGCCAACATTCCGGGAACAGCACGATGAAAGAATGGAAAGAGACCTAACTATTCACTTAAAATTCTGTCAAATATCATAAAGGAAAATTATATTATCGCAGCATCAAATGTTTGCTTTGGACGAAGATCAAATGGATTTCAACTTTTTTTTTTGGAGCGTATCCTTTAGCCGTGGGCCAGGCGAGGCGGTCATGCGGCCGGTTCGCAGCATAGCGGCAGGCGAGATGAGAAACGTTCAATACGTACCTACACAAGCAGACTGCCGCCGCCGCCGCCACAGTCGCCGTTGTCGTTGTCGTTGCTGTCGTCCAAACGGATGAAGGTATCTCCGAGCCCCAGAATTCAAGAATCGGGGAATTTTGAACTTTCTTTTTAAGGAAATGTGCCTGCGATATATGCATGTGTGCACAGAGGAAAACAAAACAAACAAGGAATTAAGGGCAATCGTGAGAAGGGGTATGCGGACTGTGGAGACACACAGTACGGAGTACGAAAAATGAAACTTTTAAAAGAATTGAGGGCAAATTTACAATTTTATTGTTCGAATATCTTACGATGTGTACAGCAATGGTGGCGGGGTCCGATTCGCAAATATTTACCATTTTGTTTTTATACCGTCTTGAGGGGGGGGGGACTACATTCCATTCTTCGAGCACAGTGGACTCCGTTATTTAATTTGAGGAGCTAAAGCACTTTTGCAACAAACACAAAAGACTCGAAAGTCTGAAATAGGATATGCTGCAGTTGTGTGTAAAACTTTCAGTGAATTGCTAACTCCGGCATAAAAGGTTCTCTTTACGGTCTTCGAGGTCGGCTGGGCCGAAAGGTAGTGGATTCAGGAAACGTATTGTACTGCAGTGTGCCCCGGCGGAGGGAACTGTTTGTGCACGTGCAAATACTGTCGGTGAAAGAATCATTGGGGGCTGGAATTCCAATTTCTATTAAAGTCTCTCACATGCTCGTACGTTGCGAAAACAGCAAACTGTGATGGGTTAATAGAAAATGAGAATCAAATGGAGGAGGTGTGAAGTGCACATGCTTTTGTTGCCAATTCCAGTAGATTTGAAAGGGAGAATGGTTTTGTTTTTTTTGTTTTTGTTTTTTCTTTTGCATCGGTTGAAATGTTTATGTGGTGAAGTACATTGTAAGAAAGGCCATTGATGCAGTTAACTTTGTAAATGATGTGAATTAAGGGAGAAGTTGGAAGACGTAGATCTTTGCACACAAACCAGCAGAGATGCTCTCACTAAGGAAGCCAAAAAGTGAGGCATAACACGGAGAGTGAGAGCTACATTGTCCTCTGAGCTTAAGACTGAAGATATGTTCAAGCATTCATTCAAGGAACGGCTTACTACATTTTTTCAGTCGTTCTATTTAATAAACTGAACCTCAAATGAAAGACTTTTACTTCTTTAAGGTTCTATGTCCAAAGAGAGGAACTTCCATAATTTCTGTGTGTCCATCATTGTCTGTCACATTCTTCAATATGCTGATTTTAGAGGGTGGTTAACGAAATCACACGATGATAATTGTAAATAAAATGAAAACTTTTGAGAAAGTTATTCCAATATTTTTACAATTATGAGTAAATTAAAATATCGACGCCACGGCTTTGGTGGCTAACTTCTATCCGATGATAAATATTTTCAGTAACTTTGAGACATGGTTGATGTTCAGAGGCATTAAGGTGCCGAATAATTTCATCCATTAGCTCTTGGATTATTCCTGGCTTATTGACTTACATTTTTTCTTCAAAATATGTTTGAAGTCCATCGTTATCAATCACATGAATGTGGCGACCAATTAACATCCCCAAGACGAGAGATAATACGGTTTTCCTTGGCTGTGTGGCGTGCGTCATCAGCCTGTTGGAGGCAAATGCATGTATCGTTCAGGTTCATATCCTTAATTTCTGGCAACAGTTCGATATCTTCTGGGCCGACCTAATTTTCGATGAACTACGGCTAGATGAAGCCACCAGCTCGAACCCGTACCAAACAGTCACTCTCTGTGGATGCATCGGCTTTCCAACAATCCCTTGTGGATTCTCGTTTACCCAAATTCTTCAAATCTTCATGTTAACGAATCCACTGAGTTGAAACCGTGCCTCGTATTTGAAGATGATTTTCTTTGTAAAACCCATTCGCTTCTGTCTGTTTAACCACTCATTCGGTGTATTGACGATGCTTGAAATGGTCAGTTGGCTTTGGGTCAGGTCAGTTGAACGTTGTTAGAGTGTAAACTCAAATCACTATTCAAAATTCGTATCTGTAATATTCTTGCGAAGTTCAATTTTTGGGCGAGGCTACCAGTCGATTTTGACGGATCTTTTCTGAAATTTTGCTCACATTTCGACCGATTGTGTACAGTTTTGGTCGATTTTGCTAATCCAAAAGTAACCAATTGTAGGAAATGCATTTTGATGTGAACACCCATTTTCTTAAATCGCTTTGGAAATTTAAATTGGATTTGGAATTGGAATTGGAAATTGGAAATTTGATTGAATTTGTCAAACACTCAAACAAGGAAATATCAAACTTAACGTTAACATCTAGTTTTGTGGTTGGCCCATCCTCTATAAGTCATCTATGAGTGTCGTCAGCAACTCGAAAGAGGTTGTGCCGTGAAAAAAGGCTAGGTGTCCCACTACGCCACGGCGACCACACCAAATGATATATAAATGACAAATCTGTTTAGAGAAATGTTAGGATCGCTTTCAAGGAACCATTACAGAGTTTTGAATTCTCAAAAAGTTGAAGTTTCTCAGTTTCTAGGATTTACCTGAAAAATTTAAAATAACACAAATTTTTTCGAGTATTCCACTTACACACTCTATCCGTAATTGCACAAAAACCAAAAAACATAAACTTATTAATTCATTCATGTCTATTTTGTTGTCCTCAAAGTAGTCCCCCTCAGATATATTAAACTTGTGTCATTGTTTTTTTTCAATCTTCGAAGCAGTTTCGAACGAACTTCACTGCCACACGCTTCATGCCCAAAATTTCTAAAAAAAATTGCATCGCATGAGCCAACCGATATGCCGA
Source organism: Eristalinus sepulchralis (assembly GCA_944738645.1). NCBI lineage: Eukaryota > Metazoa > Arthropoda > Insecta > Diptera > Syrphidae > Eristalinus > Eristalinus sepulchralis. Next base: position 27,223,015 of record OX122885.1, on the reverse strand, counting down.
CATCTTCAGCAACTTCTCTTATAGCAATTCCACGGTTTTCCATAACAATTTCCGTTACTCTCTTAATATTTTAATCGGCTGTTGATGTGCTGGGGCGTCAGGGCGAGCATCACTTGTACTACTTGTAAACATTTTTAAGACTCAGAGTAGACTCTTTAGTAGACTATTTCAAGTGTAGAGTAGACTATTTCAAGTTCCATTTTTCACACAAAATTTAATGCAAATACGTTGGTCTATTTTTTCAACAGCAGGAAAGGAAAATCAAAATTAAGAACAAAATTCAGGTTCAATAGATCATCCCGCCAGTCTAAACATTGTGTGGATATCTTTGAAATAGTTTCAGACCCTCATGTTGTTATTAAACTGACTACACCCCACAGTGATACCGCTGCTTCACTTCGAAATAATTTTCTAGACTCCTCGTCGACCTTTTCCATCTGTTAGTTTAACTCATTTTTCCATCTCAATTCTTCCAAGTTCAAATCAAGGCCATAACCAATGGCTAGATTCAACCATTTATGACTCGTTCATCCGACATGCTCATTACTCGTTTTATATATAATAATTTTTTTGTTTTGTTTTACCATATAAAGGCGTTAAGCATGTAGTTCAGCTCACGTACAGGAAGGTGAAACGTTTTCTTGCTAAAGTAACGCAGTAACCTCTCGATTTCTTCAGACTTGCGCTACGAAAAGCAGCTCTTTGTGATGACACAGCATCCCTATGAATCAAATGTGCTTAGACTCAAAACTTGTATATTTTAGTTAGTTAGTTTTTAGTTTAGTTGACTATTTATTTCACAAAAGAAATAATTAATTTACAAAAGGTAATTCTTAGTCTATATGGATGGGCTTAAGCCGTCTACCAGAATGACATTTAAAATATAATACTTTCTTATTTGTTTTAAAAGTTTTCTTCTATAATACTTTTTCTATAACGAAGTGCGTTCATAGTGAATTTGTGCAGTAGGTCCCAGCCTGGCTCACCATTTAAGATACCTATCACTTCTTCAAGTGAAAGTTCCTGCGCTCTAAAGAATATGCACCGGAATAAGATGGAATGGTATGGTATATGTCCTCTCGTTCTTGCAGGTTACAAAGGTTGCAAACGAATTCTCAAAACTTGTACATATTTTTACATAGCAACTATTTTTTATCAATAAGAAACTCAAGAAACAGCTTCTGTTAATTCGGTTTTAAGTAGGGTCCAAAATTGTTTGGGATCACAAAGATCTCAGGTGTGAAATGTGTCCTTTCGGACGGATAGTGTTCAGGCGCTAAGATGGCTAAGCTATGTAGAAAGTATCGCTTTGCTGGTCCTAGTCTGAAAAGTTCTTAAGTCCGAGCCATCGCGCAACGCAACGCCCACCGACGAAAGTAGGAGGATAAATTCTCCGCTTTTGTATTTTTTTTTTTTGCTTCAAACACAATATTTTCCAAAGGCTTACACGTGGCTTTTACGAAGCACTGTATTTTTGTATTTTTTTTTGTTACCATAAATTATCAAATCGGCAGAAGGGTGCGCAAATTTCAAACCGACCCTGTAGGATATATCAAATAACCTGTGCATGTCCACCCAGTTCACACTCTGGAAAACATTGCTATTGTTCGCGATAGTGTGGCAGAAGAGATGGCAACCTCGACTGGTCGCCGTACCCACAGTTCAGTTCAGTTCAATTGACTCAAGACCTAAAGTCTACTGACCATATCAAGCTTCGTCAATACGCCAAATGGTTGGTTCAGTACCATTCAGAAGTGAATGGTGACTTTAAAAATCAACTTCAACGACGTGTCACTCTTTCGTCTAGTTGGATTCATTAACAAGCAATTACCACATTTGTGTAAATGGTATTCACTAGAGATTATTGCACTGATGCATTCACAAGGGATGACGGCGTCATCGGGCAGCACTTTTTTGAATATGAGGTGGGCCAAGATTTAAATAAATGGTGTTAGATGACAACGGGCTTCTTGTACCCATAACCTGAGGATATTGACCTGGACGATTTGTGCTTAAAACACGAATGTGCCACATGCCACATAGCCAATGAAACAATGATTCTTTTAAGCGAGAAATTTAATGAACGTGCCAGGATCATGTTATTTGACACCGTTGGACTTTAATAAGCCAATACCAATTCGAAAGCTAAACGATGAGATGATTCGGCACATTAAAGACTTTGAAACTCAATTATGTCTTACAGTCGTTGAAAATACAAACCAAAATAAAATACGAAACCGTGACGTTTTTCCTTTTGCGTTAATTAATAATTGATTGACACTACTGCCCACAGGAGACTAGGGCCTAGCTTGGCTTGTACCACTCGATCCGTGTGCGTCAACGAGCGAGTGGGTCGACTCACTTACCCACTACGACTACTTTTTCAGAGTTAAAAGAAGATAAATAAATCAATTCCGAAAAAACTTGAAACACTAATAAGAATTATCTGTGTGAACTTTCAGAAGGTGTCCTGAAGTCACAAGTAAATTTCAAGGAAAATTATATTTGAAGTCAACAGGAGGAGAAGGAAAATTCCTTGGAAAAATATTTGTCATCCACACATGATCCTATTTTCCAGGGAGAACATGAATGATTTTTAATGGTACTCCATTTGGATATTCTATGAAAATTCACTCATTAATAAAAAGACCCATTTTCCACGAACCAATTTCGAAACGGCCTTATGATCAAAGGCCCTAGATATGCTTGTACCTGCCATATGTCGCCTACATTCATATTTATATGTTTAAGTAAGTGGCATTATTATAAGAGTTATCTGCACAGGCGGAGGAGAAAACTTTCGTTTTCTTAACTTTAGGGAATGTTGCAAAAACTTCCTTAGAGGAAAATAATTTTAACGAGTTGCGGAGGGTTCTTGATGTGTCATTTGCGATGTATATAGAGAATCCAGGTGCTTCTGTCTTCAAAGTAAAGAGCATTTGTGACAAGGGAAGCCATTCAATTGGTCAAATTGATTCAATCTTCTAGAAAAGTTTTCGTAGATGTTCTGACTAGTTTTTACCGGTGATTCTAAGAATCGTAGAAGATGATTTTCTGGACTACGAGGGTACAAGGAAGTGACTCAATTGTTGATTAATGGCGTTTCGATTAATTTTAAAACAGAAATCAAAATGATGGAAGCATTACTTTTTTGAAAATTTGTTTGCAAAATTTATACAGGGTGAATTAGCAATCCATAATGGCGGAGAAATTAAGTGTGGAACTTTGGTTTTTTTGCACCGAGACCTGCTGGTATGCCCTTGGCCTCCAAAAGAAATAGCTTCAATACTGCATCTAAGACAATTTCACGGTGTAGGTTGACAATCAATTTGACGCTACAAATTTACGAGCATCAGCTGTTATGGCGGCCAAAACCATCACCATCGGTGCTGCCTTATTTCTCGTGGCCGTCCGAAGGTGTACATTCTCGAATAACCTGTCGCTCTACATTCGTAACAAATGGTGACTCATAAGAATGAAACAAAATTGGCAACTCACCACTCACCGCAACCACGCAGCAACCAGGGATCCTCATTCAATCCTGGTAACAACTTCTTCGCTCTTTTGACTCTAATTTTTTTCTGCTGCGGTGTAAGAGTTTGCTTGTTGTATCACAACAAAACAGAACAAAACAGAATTACGAGGGCTGTCTGATAAATAACCGACCTAACCATGATGCACGCGACATTTTAAAATTTTTTTTTTTTTTCGTCTACAGTTATCAATCGGCGCCAAAACTCGGTCTTATTGCCTCTAAACTGAGCCAACAGAGCGCTGGAAATGTTCATGCGCGCACGTTTGTGGTCTAGCGTAAGCAACGACGGTTTTCTCAGGACAGCTTTCTCATGCCCACATCTTGGTTTAATATATGGCAAACACGTTCTTTTGACATCTTCATAATCTCAGCTATTTCTCTAACTTTAATCCGGCGGTCGTCTAGTACCAATTGATGAACTTAAGCGATGTTATCGTTAGTGGTTACAGTTTTTGGACGCCCAGGACGTTCATCATCTTCCAAGCTCCTGCGACCACGTTTAAATTCAGCTGCCCAAAATTTTACGGTGGTAAACGATGGTGCAGAGTCACCATACACAGAGTCCAACTCATCTTTGATTTGTGAAGGCGTATTGCCTTCCAAAAATAAACATTTAATTACAGCTCGATATTCAATTTTTTCCATTTTGGGGGAATCACCGAAATACACTCACAAAAACGACTGTCAACAGATATTGGTGCAAGATAAATTTCTGAAGTTTTGGCGAGTAGCTATTATAATATGCACAATTTGAAGTAGAAACTTTTTTTTCACTTGTGCCGCTAGCTTCACGTTGAGGTCGGTTATTTATCAGACAGCCCTCGTATGTGTTCCGGAAGGATCTATTCTTGGACCAGTTCTCTTTAATATTTATACGTCTGACATGCCCAGACCGCCCAACTGTGATATTGATTTATTCGCTGATGATACATGTATTTATTCCGCTGATTCAATCGGTTTCAATATTGAAACTAATTTGCAATCTGCATTAAATACCCTACTGCAAAACCTGGAAAATTAAATTGAATGCTATGAAGACTCACGCCATTTTCTTTTCGTGAAAAAGAAAACCTAGTTTGCTTCCAAGTAACAACCTTCTACTCAATGGCGTTCAAGTTGAGTGGAAGAGTAGTGTAAAATATCTAGGCATTTATTTAGACAAACGTCTCACTTTTAGTGTCCATGTGCAGGAAATCATCAAAAAAGTTGATATCACAAAAAGAGTTCTTTATCCCTTTATTTGCAGTTATTCACAGCTAAGTACTGATAACAAGCTATTAATATTTAAAGCCATTTTCCAGGCAATAATATTTTATGGATCTCCGGTATGGGGTAAATGCGCAAAAAGTCATGTGCGCAGGCTACCAATTACTCAAAATAAGATTTTAAAAATGATGCTCAATCTACCAAGACTGTGTTCCACAGAGGAGCTACATGAAAGTACTAATATAGAAATGGTATCTTCCAGAATAGCGAAACTTAATCAGAAATATATCATATCCTGCATATCATCTAACAATTACTTGATTTCAAATTTAACTTCAAATCAATAATCAGATATATTATTGAATATTTTCTATTGACTTTTTTTACTTAATTTTATTTAGTTATTTATTTATTTATTTGCTTACTTATTTATAAGCATCTATTTATATCTATTTATTTATTTATTATTCATTTATTCACTTATTTATTTATTTATTTATTTATTTATTTATCTATTTATGTATTGTGCATTTATTATTTATTATGTTCAACGATATTATTTTTATATTTCTATTCTGTTCTATTTTATTCAATATTTCTTTATTTATTTACTCATATGTTCATCTATTTATTTTTGTTTCATAAAATGTAATTAAGGTTTTTTAGTGGCTTTTCCTTCAAATTACATGTGTGATATTTAAGAAGTTATATTAATATTTTAGTAGTAAGGTAACATAACCGCACCTCTAAAAATTTAAGATACACACATAATATTGTAACTTTTTCCCACAATGAATAAAATAATAATAATAATAATGCTTGTTGGAACTTCAATGGGTTGAGCCCAAGCTAATTTTTTCAGTATGTGTTGCATCAGTTCACATTGAGTTCACAAGCCATTTTTCTTCCAGGTCGACGTTCAATTCTTGTTTCGCTCAATTCTTGCCTTAATTTTCCGCCGATTTGTTTATGACCTCCTCTGTAATATTGTGCAACGCTGTCAGTATTTTGCTATAAGCTGTAGTTCGAAACAGAAATGAGTTAAAATTATCTGTTATGTTTCGAAATATCAGATCACTGCCAAGAAGCGTTTTAAAATTACAGCTGTCTGTAATTGGTTGGAGTTCAAGTCAGTCAGTGTATATATACTCAATCGAAATAAACTAAATTGCCTGAGGCCTTGTGGTGCTCCGACTTTTTTTTAGCTATCTTATAATTTTATATTGTACTGTATGCTTTTTATAAATAAATAAAGAACTGAATTGTTACTAATGATGATTCGCTTTAGGTGCTTGAAGCGTTTCTAGATTGTTAGAGTAGTCATCGAAATGAAAATGGGACTCGCCAGAAAAGATGAATTTCCTCCCAAAATTCAAGCTGCTTTAACCCATTCACACCCTGGGGATGTAATGTTTAAAAAAAATGGGTCCTTTTGACATTTTTTATTTTGAAAGGTAAAAGTTAAGAAATTTTCAAACCAAAAATATTTTTATATAAAATTCTAGCCCTTTGTTAGTGAGGTGTACTTTTTAAAGTACAACGGGGTAATGCGGTCATATGAAATTTCTTAAAGCAATCTCTATCAATACAAAGTCATTGACGTTACTGAAGTAGTTTTTGCAATTTTTGGCGTAAATGATACCCGGGATTCTCCACACTACTGCGAGCGACAGTCAGTTTAGGATGTCCTTGGTTAACATTATAAAATTTGAGTTAACGTAGTGTTGCCGCTCTTGTGTACTACAGTAGATCGCCTTTCGTAATTGTTTATTGTCTTGTGGAGCTTCCAGGCATTGGACGTGGTAGATGAAATCATGGCTCTGAACAGATTCTACCACAACTTCTTGCCTCTTATTTGAATGGCATACAAATTCATAAATTGTTCATGTAGACCAACGCCACCTATGCTCATATTGTGATTTTTCAAAGAGCCCAAACAAATCAGAAGCACAGTCTTGGATTCTAGCTATTGTCTGTTCTTTTAGGAATCCATAAAAATCTCAACTTCACCTGGAATGTATTGTGGTATCTCTTGCATTTTCATATATCCTCTTTATCAGTAATAGATGTCAGAATGACGTCAGCGTTTACTTCTAGAGTAAAAATGTTTTTAAAAATAGTTCTCATTTCCATTTTTGATACTAAAAAAAAATTAAGTATTCATGAACCCATTGTACTTTTTAAGCACATATAACTTTAGCATTGCTTACCTCCTTATGTTTGTCCCAAAAACTGCACTAACTTGTTTTTTACATAACTGTATGTATTTTTAGAAACAATTGTATTGGTATATCCAAATATATTACTTTTGCTAAATTCTTGGTGCGCACTTACAATTTAAATGTAAGCAAGACTGAATGCATTTTAAGATGCTTTGCTCAAATTTAACGTTCGCCACACAATAGAAGATCATGTTAAAAAACATGCTTGAAAAAATTTAAAAATTCTCAAAAAAGGTGGTTTTGATTTCATGGCTTACTTTGGGAAGCACATAAACTGAGTGCATTTTGCTGTACTTTTAAATGTACAATGGGAGAGCTTGGGTTAAGGCTTAAGGTTTACCTTAAGACTTATCTGAAAAACGGTAACGAAATTAATGCACGCGCGCCTTCAGTAGCTTAAGCTGAGGCGTTTGTGGAATATTTTCCTCAGTCAAGTGAAATTTTGAGCTGTTCACATTGTAGACGAGTTGATGCTCGAGAATTGAGCTGCATGTTCTCATCTGTGCGCAAAGTACATAGAGGGGAACAGTCAGTGTTGTTCACTTCTAATCAAGTGTCTCGAACTTTGTGAATACATCAGCTGCGTTGTGTGCTTCATTTCGGTCAAGAATTTTGTTGAAGACGTCACTGTTTGCTGTATACATCATTCCTTTTAAAATTGGTAAGTTTTTATTTGCCAATGTTGTTTAAATGCAAAACGATTCTTTCGCGGAATTTCTGTCAAGAACTAGATCGGAATAGAACCGTAAGTGTCAAAATAATCCGTAAACTAAAATTCATTAACGTTTAGTTTCCAGTTCCAAGAAGGCCGACATTCGTGATGAATTGGTTTAAAGTGTTTCGAAAAAATATGTAATAGAGGAAGTGCGGCAAATCCCATGGAATTATTGGATTGGAAAAATTGTTTTTCGGTCATTCTAGATTTAGATTTAGATTTAAATGCATTTTCATTAATTCATTCTAAAATTACTTACATGCTAGACAAAAGTACTTAAAACGTACTTACCAATACAATCTACTGATCTTAATTCTAACCTACTGACTCTTCACGAGTACTCTAAGCTAATCTAGTATATTTTTCTTTTTTCCTTTCGGCCTCTTATATTTTTAATTCTTAGCTTAAAAACTAACTACACATTTTTTTTTAAATCCTTCAAGAAAAATTTTTCTAAAAGCTTGCATTTCAAAATTATCTTTATTTCTTAACCTACTTAAAAGAACTACATCCTAAAACTATACTATCTAAAACTAAACTAAAACTTATAACTATATACAATTCAAACTAACCTAAAACTTAAGTCTACTTATATTAAACTTAACTATGTCCGTAAAACTATACGGACGCGTGCATCAGGGCGTATGTGTTATTTATATACTTTACATACATATATAGTGCGCCGTGATGCACCTTTTTTTTTTCATTTTTGTGTTTTGTTGTTTTTTTTTGTGTTTTTATATTTTTTTTTGTATTTTTTTTTATAATTAAATGCTTAAAAATTAACTTAACCTATGTGAGTTGGCTCTGTAGGCTCAACTACCCAGCCTATTTGTTTAAGAAGTTAGCGGCATCGAACGCTCGTTCTTGTGTAACCACCAGTAAAAAAGCCGTTCTTTGGCAGAAACTGCTCTGTCGCGGGCAGAAATCGCTCTACTGAACCGTAGGAGTTCCTCATGGCTGCGAGCGACGTCCGGCTCGTATTGGAGTTGCCTGTCGACTGTTCGACGTGCGACGTGGAAGATGATAGGGCAGCCTTCCCTATCTTGTACCAGGCCTTTAGAGTCCAAATAGACGAAAGCTTCAGGCGGAATGAAGCCGCTAAGACGTACCCGTTCATGGTACATTTCATTTGGGTAGTAAGCTCCAAAGATCAGACTGTTGGTTGAAGCCATGCCTCGAGCAGTGTGACTTCGTATCAACTTGATAATAAAATTATCTATCCTTATAAGGTTTGCCTCGTTGTACAGAACCTCGTTGGGGTAGAATTTCTTGTACTGGGATTCTGGTGTTCGATATAAACGGAGACAGGCCCGAAGACACTGCCTCTCGAACACCCTCATCTTTTCCATCTGGGAAGGACTCACATTGAACCACACAGGACAACCATACACCATAATTGGCCGGATGAGAGCCATGTAGCAGATGACCTTCACTCTGGTGTCAAGTTGACTGCTGTAAAACAGCCCTCTTGCCATAGCGAAGGCCTTCTTAGCCTTGGTCAGAGCTGTATCTATGTGGATACCACCATACAGATACTGGTCCAACCAGATGCCTAGATATCTGACTACACTTTTTACAGTTAATGGTCGTCCTTGTGCGCCAGTTCATTTTCGTGTCCCTTGAGGCCCTGGACAGTGGGGTTCTGAAAAGGATAGTTTCACACTTCTTGTAGTTGATTTTCAACTTCCAGTCGTCGCAAAAGCGTTGAATTGTATCGAAGTCACGTTACAACAAGAAATTTATTACCTCTACCTTCGGACCTGATCTGTACGCGATTAGATCATCGGCAAACGCTATGATGTTAGGCATAGAACCTATGAGATCGCTAGTGAATATACTGAACAAGATCGGCGAACCAACAGCTCCTTGTTGCAGTTCCTTGTATGTCGGAAACCAATTTAGACGCGGCATGAATGGTGTCGTGCCCCGCTCTGAAGCCAAATTGGTTTTCCGGTATTATTTGTTTTTCCTCAACCCATTCTTCCAGGGCTCTAATGACTATCTTCTCGAATACCTTGCTTATGCACGGAAGAAGACTTATAGACCGAAGATTTGTCGGGATGGAAGTATCTTTGTCCCGTTTTGGAATTGGCTGTACCACAGCTGTTTTCCAATGCTTAGGGTAATATTTTTATTAATCAACGCGTTGTTAAACAGGATTGTGTATACATCCACCGCCTCATAGGGTAGATGGCGCAGAACAATATTTGGTATCCCATCGATTCCCACTGACTTCTTATTCTTCAGTGAATGAGATACCTTGGAGTTCATCTTTCGAAATAAGGATGGAGTTGTTTCCATCGTCGGCGACGGCATTATTTGCCAGAAGATCGTCACTGAATCTGGTAAAACCAGGATTCTCGGATCGCCATTGACTTATTTCGTTCCGAAGGTAGAAGTGGTTCAGCAAGGCCCTGTTCTCCAGGTCGTGGTTCGGACTACGAGTCTCGTTGACCGTGTACACTTTCTGGAAAACAGCACCAATTGCATTAACCTTCTCCTGGGGATCTTCCACTACGAAGAAGTCGTTGTCAAGCACTGCCCCATCTGGATTGATGCCAACTGACGTAAGTAAGTTCGCGTTGTCTGTTGTTCTGTCAAGTTGAACGCACTGAATGTCATTATGATCTCTTCTCCGGGAACATGCTCGGGTTGTTAGATCTTACAGCCCGAATCTTATTGCCCCAATGCAAGCTTACAGCTAGGCTGTAATTTTGTTTTATTAACTGTTGGAGTACTTTGATCTGTGACTTCAGAGAGCGAATCTCTGTACTCTGAGGATCTGTAAACCGCCTGTACAAGAGTTTTAGCCTTGACAGGAGTCTATTTTTTTTGCACGTGAAGTGCATCGATTTCTCCATAATCGGTTTGTGACACCATCGGAATCGTCCTGTCCATTGTACGTTTAATGACCTCGTCCATTTGTGTGAGGTACCTGTCAACCTCTTCGTTCGTAAGGTTTCTGTTTGTAGGAGGATTGATCACACTCGAACTTATTTCTCTGGATAAGGCTCTAGAAAAACGTGGCCAGCGCACCTTATTATAGTTATAAGGATGCGTTTGAACATATTCTTCTAGTTCCTCCAGCTCGTTCGGGAGCTGTATTACCGCGGCGAGACCACAGTGATCACTGTCATACTCGACCGTAGTTAAACAGTTCCTCGTGCGTCGCTCCACGTTAAGTATCGTCAGTCGTCTGTCGATTAGAATCACATCCAGATAGGACCCGCTTCTAGGAAAGGATGGTCTATCGGTTGCAAGCAAATCTAACCTGATATCGATATTGTTCTGCTCCATCCACTCTAAGAGAGCGATTCCTCTCTCATTTGGAACAATGTTGCCCCATTGACCGTGTTTAGCGTTCAAATCTCCGGCTAATATATAGTAGTTTTCTTCCGCGTTCAAGCCGAGGCGTTCGTTCGATCCTTATCAGTGAATTTTCGGTCATTCTCCACAATGAAGGGTTCTCCTCTAGAAACAGTTTGGTCAATGTTCTGCAGTCGGGTCATCATGCAATTCTCATGAACTTGGTTGAGGGACGGCCTAATTTCTCTTATAATTTTCGAGCTTATTAGCGAGGAAAATCAAATAAAATGGAGGACAAGCATCCAATTCATTTTAAAAGTTCTGTCGATTGACATATCATTTATGGGTGTACGAGGAATTTTTGTTTTTTAAGCCCACTTTATGCAAAGCTTTGGAATCCATTACCAAAGCATCCCCAATCTCAAATTCTCTCTTTAGAATAACAGAAATGTTATTCTGCTATTGAATATAATTCTGAATTCTGGGGTTATGGGAGTGACAAGACTGACAGAGGCACATAATAATAGGCCTAGCTTCTACAACAACTACTCGTGTTGTGCGTGCTACTGTTCTCTCACGAGTAGAGGGGACCTATAGTTTTTGCCGATTCCGATTTGAGAAGTTTTTCATACACAATTAGTGCTCATTTCGTGTTATCAGAAACTGGAAAGAGGTGGGGCCGAGAGAATCGAACTTTGATCTTCGGCGTGTGGGTCGACGCTCATACCCACTACTCCAAGGCGACCACAGACGAACATATCGTTTTAAAAATTCTTAGTCTTGAACGAAACAATAGAAAAATCAGTAGCAGGGAATCATCTTTTAAAAAGTTACCTGTTGCCCGTCGGTATAGGACGTGGAACCTTATCATTTTAGACACACCGCAAGTTTATATGAATAATTTCATAAGTTTTGTCTTAGGTGCAAATATAGGGACTTAAGAATTTAAGCAATTTATCAAAAACATAAAAAAATCGAATACATAATTTCGCCGAGCAACATGCCTTTAAAATAATAGCTGTACAGGCGAATACCCATGAGGCACGTGAAAGGCTCAAGCTTGGGATTCTTACTGCCCCTCTTCCCGTAGTCAACTTGAGAGTAATTTCCCAGGCCAATCTATTTTTATAGTGCTTGCCCTTGCCACTTAATTTTCTCCATATTTTCGAAGCCATAAATCAATTCTACCCAATCAATTTCCCGAGCACAAGTGTATCCAATGCTACCACGACTCTTTCAAAATGTTGCCTCACTTTTATTGGGTTTCGGTCCAGCGCTCAGAACATGGAAACTACGCCAGCAAACGCATCGAATAACAGAAAGTCACAACGTGTAAGTCATTCCCCAAATCAAACGATCTCATATACGGAAAGATTCAACAGATTATCGCCTAAGGACTTGTGGGCAATTATAATTGATGGTCGCAGCCTCATCCAATGACGTCGCATATTATGTAGACAGTGTTTGGAATGATTAATTGATTAGGGCTGCACATAGCGACAAAAATCCAAGCACACTCGAGGACGAATCGTTATTTGTGTCGACAACGAAATGCACGCCATAAGATGCTAGGCAACCACAAGAGGCAATGACCCGAGATACTGTGTGCATGTCGGAACCGTACACTCAATCAAAAAAGGATTTGGCATATAATTTCATAAAAACCGACTGCAAAAATGAAAACCATAAGTTGGAGAAATTATACGATTTAACGAACCCCGAAACGCAAAAAGTTTCTAGCTGTTACAATTGAGATCCTTTTCCACTCAGACTCCCAAGCATTCTTCGGCTTTTGGCATCTTCCAATTATAATCTCATTTATTTGGTGTTTTTCACCAGCAAACTAATTTAAAATTTAAATTGCTCCCCTAATTATTTAGGATAACAATAATCTGAAGCTTACTACATTTGTTGTGTGCACTGCCCCCACTCCCTGCGAAGAATAGAACATATCGCTCGTCATATACATCTCTTCAGAGCACCAGTATCTCAACTTAGTTATTAATTCTTTTGAATTTTACATGCTTCTAAGCTACTTTAATTAATGGAACTTTTAGTTTTGAGTTTCATATCATATTCATTTTACGTCTTTCCTCCGATGTCGGGTTGAGTTTAATTTATTTAACACATTGCTTAGCGACCCTGCAAAGTTGAATCACTACGTCAGGACCTAATCCCTTGTTCCGAATTTCATGCATAGAAATTTGCGTTAATGTTTCGGTGCCTGCTAGCTGAGCGACACTTGCCAGCATGCAGTGAACGATTGGTGTGTGTAACGTATCCCTCTGCCATATAATTTTCCGAATTCATTTGAAACTTTCACGTGGATCAGGTGTCTGTCCTCAATCGGGTATCTCTTGTATGTGACCACATGTGAACCATCTGCTAAATGCGTATAGTCAGGACAATTAAATACATCAATTAGGGATTAATATGAAATTTAGTCTATAATTCGAGTCGTTGCTAGGTACAGAGAGCGAAATTTCATAAAGGGGCATCACTGCAAATTGCGGTTCTCTCTCTAAAGTTTAATAAAGCATACAAAGTGACACAATTTCAGTGAAAATATTGTTTCATTGTAAAGATATATGGTATAGTATAGCTAGTATAGATCGTATACATTGTAACCAAGAGGTTGAAATATTTCTTGCCTCGTCTTTTGAAACCTAAATACATGCAAGGGCCGATATAATGGAATAGGACCCCTCCAACAAATCTCTGGTCGATCAGTCTTCTCCTTTGCTTAAGCAAGGTCTTCGAAAAAATTGTCATATCAGCTCTGAAAAGGTGGGTTAAGGACAATAATATAATATAATGCCACGTCAAAGCTGGTTTCCGACAAAAAATGGAATAAATCCAAGACCCAATACACGGGTGCATATCTGAACGACTTGGAAAAGGCGTTCGACACCGTTTGGTTAGGACTTTTTCTAAAGCTGACCAGGCTTGATATAAGTAAACCATTGCTGCACATGATCCATGACATGATAACAGGTAGGAAGCTCGTTGTGAAAAATGGCAACGTGACGTCTACCATGGTTTTCGATATTAAAAGACGGTCTGCAACAGGGGGCAGTTGGTTCGCCAACCTTGTTCGCTATATTTACTAGCGATCTCAAGTACTCCATGCCGCACATTGTAGCCGATGATCTGGTAGCGTACAGATCCGCGTCGAAGGTAGAAGTCATCAACATCCTGTTGCACTATGACTTCCAAAAGATTCAGCATTACTGTTGTAGCTGGAAATTTAAAATTATTTTCAATAAGTGCGAGACTATCCTTTTCAGGACCCAGCTGTCCAGGGGCTCAATGGACACGAAGTTAAACTGGCGTAAGTTCGGCATTGTTTACCCACTCGGAGAATCGTTAGCTGTGAAAGGCTTGGTGAGGTACTTAGGCGTTTGGTTGTACCAGTATCTATACTCTAACAAACATGAAGATGCTGCTCTAACGAAAGCTGAGAAAGACTTTGCAGTGGCAAGGAGGTTGTTTTACAGCAGCCAACTTGATACCAGGCGTACGCTTTTCCTGTCTGGCTTAACGTGAGTCCTTCACAGATGCAAAAGATGAGGCTGTTTGAGAGGCAGTGTCTCCGGATCTGTCTCAGGTTGTATCGAACTCCCGAATCTGAGTACAAAAAATTCTATCCCTACGAGGTTTTGTACAGCGAGGCAAACCTGATAAGGATTAATAATTTCATAATAAGACTGATTCGAAGGAACGTTGCACGGGCGTTGACTTCTACCAACAGCTTGATCTTCGGGGCTTATTATGCCAATATTTTGTATTTTGAGAAGATACAGCGGAATGGCTGTATTCCACCTGAGGCATTCCTATATTTAGATATGATAGGTCTCGTTCAGGTCATTCAGGGCAGGTAGGGTTGCCCTATAATTTTCCACGTAGCACGCCGAACAGTGGACCGGCGACTATTGTACGAACCGAATGTCGCTCGCAGCCTTGAGGATCTGCTTCGGTTCAGTAGAGCGATCTCCGTCCGAGACAGGAGGAAGTCTGGGAAAGAACATTACCTGTACAAGTGGTTGTGTACATCACCTGTACTGGTGGTTGTTAATTGTAGCTACGTTTTTTTTTTTTTTTTAAGTTTCCTTAGCATAAATAATAATTTAAGTTTAGAATGAGGTTCCACACAAAAAAATATAACAAAGAGGCCAAAAGGTAGTTAAGTACACCCGCACGGGGTCAGATTTTACAAAATTTGTCTTGCATATATGTACGAATAAAGCTGAATTTAATTAAATCAAATTTGAATAAAAAAAGGCCGACATAATTTATTTTTCAAAATATTTTCTGTAAATGTGGGGGGATGTTTTCTGTTTTTGCATTTATAATCTCAATAGTTAATTGCATTTTATCGCCAATACATGTATGTTCCTTTGATTTCAGTTTCTACGACATAATTTATCGTCGGCTACTTGTTTCGGTTAAATTTCCCCAGTTTTTCTTATAATTCCCTCATAATTTTTATTTATTTATTTATCTTGCACAAGAATCATGACGTTCTTGAACCAGAGTTAATATAAACTTCCTTTGCCCAAAAAGTGTGTCAGCTGAACAGCGCAAAGAAGAAACTTCGGTAGAGTTTCAACAAGTCGTATAGAAAATGTGTTCTTAAATGATAAGAAATCATCGGCAAAAAGTGCTAAATGCGTTGGAAAAATGAAATCAACCATAATATAGAAAGCTTTAAAAATGCAGGAAGTGTTGAGTATGCGTGAAGATCAGGTCGTCCACGGAAATTAACCGTAAAAGATGAAAGGGTGATTACAACACTGTTTGTAAATAGCCAAAAACAAATTGTACCATCATAAAAAAGAAGGAAGTCAGCATGTGGATGACCCAAAGGACTCTACAGAGATATGGATATTTTGGGAGAAGACCAAGGAAAAAGCTATTGATAGGTGCAGCCAACCAAAGGAAACGCATGGACTTCGCAAATTTACACAAAGATGATGAGTTGCCTTTTTGGATGAAAGTGTTGCTCACTGATGGTAGTTGATACCGACCTTGATTTTAGCGATGGCGGCATTGCCGTCCTTTGGTACAACAATAATCTCCACGGTACAACATGCAGCAAGCCATGTATTTGCCATGACGAGGATCACAGCTAACCATCTCGTTGGCTGGCTCGAAACAGGCGTTGGTGATTTCGGCAACCGATAACTTCTCGTGGTAAGCCTTCTCGCAGAGATGACTGGTAAATACAACATTTTCGGGCACAATGGTCCATCGAAAGTATGGCAAAAGAGTGGCACAGCATTGGAAATAAATAATCTCCGAAGAACATGGTAGAGACAGTGTTATGGTGTGGGGGTCCATGGCTTGGTCTGGTGTGGAAAAGCTGGTATTCACAGAAGTAAATATGGACCAGCAAATGTATATGAATATACTGAGAGAGAATTAAGAGTCATTGGTCGAGAAATTGGTCTTCAATCCTGGCTGGATATTTTAGCAGTTTAATGACCCACAGCTGTAAAAGTCAAGGAATGGTTATTATAATGGTCATGGAATGGTAGTATTCTCCTCCACAAAGTCCAGATTTAAACCCCATTGAGCATTTGTGGTACCCGATGATTTAACCCAGAAATTGGTTTGTTCAATGCAGCGAAGATTACAAGCTGTCCTCAAGTCCCGTAGAGATTCAACAAGCATCTAGGAACCTACAGCGGTGTAAAAACCCATTTTTAGCAAGAGTATGATAAATTTTGTCTTGTATATGAATTAAGAGAGGTCGTCGTGGCGTAGTGGTAAGTGCATCGACCGCGGCGCAGAAAGTCTGGGTTCGATTCCCGGACGGGAAACCTAGAATTTCTATCACGGCACCTCCTCTTTCGAGTTGCTGACAACACTCAAAGAGTACTAATTGTCTATGGAAAGCTTCTCAAATCTCGCCGTTCGGAGTCGGCAAAAAACTGTAGGCCCCTTCTACTCGTGAAGAACAGTAGCATGCACAACACGAATAGTTGTTGTAGAAGCTAGGCCCTGGTTCATTGTGGGCTGTAGTGCCACTCAATTATTATTATTATTATTATTATTATTATTATTATTATATGAATTAAGAATTTGGTAGTTTTTTTTAAATAAAAACCAAACATTAAAAACTGGATTATCTGTTATACGTAAGTAATCTTAGTTCTTTATTATAATTCTGAAATATTTACCATTATTTTACCAAACATGGTCGGTACTTAGAACGAGCAATTTTGAAAGTCGTACGATGAATTATGTGAGCCTGTGCAGGTTTCATAGGCATCAGTTTTTGGGGACCTCACATATATGATCGTTTCAAATAGGTGCTGAGTTGATACACATGCTGAGGATGTCTTTCAGTTAAAACGACGCATGAGCTCTGCATAGATAATGACAGATTGTTTTGACAACGATTGTGCGATAGTGGCCAACATTTAGTTATGGATTCATAAAATTTCACTGTATTGTCTATTTGTCTATGCTTTAATTTTTTATGTGCTCTCATAGTTCGGAATCGGCAGAAAAATGTGGCTCTACTCTACTCATGTGGGAACAATAGCACCCACAACATGTGTATCTGCTGGCGAAGCTAGGGCGTGGTCAGTAACTATTTTAGCATTGGTCATAGCACAGCCTTTGGAGGTAACCTCATCCGTAAGAGAATGGAGTGGATTGGAAGAAAACGGCAAGATGTAGTTTATAGAAATGAGAAGTGCCAAAGACAGACAAAGATCCCTGCGCCATCTGTAAAAAACAGAATCAAACAAACCAATTTGTTCTGAACGTTTGGAAGATAAGAAGAAAAGGGGACTCGACGATCCCAAAAGCGCATAAATTGGACAAGAGGGACTCATATCCGATTCTTTTAAACACCTATGAAATATCAAGCGCAACGATCTTGCCGTCTTAAGGATGATAAAGGATGTCTATGGACTCTCGTTGCCCTGTCAAGGCCGGTAAAAAATTCACCGAGACATTTAATGTCACAAGGCGACGCGCTGTCATGTGATATTTTTAATATCATTCTTGAGAAGATCGTGCGTAACTCACAAGTCAACTCCAGAGGCACCATCTCCCAAGAGGCCGTTCAACCGCTGGCTTACGCCGACAGCATTAACGTGATTGGGCGAACACAGCGAGCCCTTAATAAGGTGTTTGTTGGCCCTAAAGTGGAAGCGGCTAGAATGGGCTTAGCGGTACATGAGAAAAAAAACGAAATATATGCTCTCATCAAAGATGGGCACACAACGTCGACGTCTCGGACGTTGAACGTAGTGACAAGTGATGTGGGCCTCAGGTGGATATAACGAACTCTGATTAAAAGATGATATTTCAGAAATAACTCCCGATTCCATTCTTAAATCCCTGTTTTGGGATACTAAATCATTTTTCAAGAATATTAATAATAATTGAGTCGCATTACAGGCCACAAGGGTCCAATCCTGAGCTTCTACAACAACTACTACTCGTGTTGTGAGTGCTACTGTTCTCTCACGAGTAGAAGGGACCTACACTGTTTTGCCGACTCCGAACAATTAGTACTCTTTGAGTGCTGTCAGCAACTCGAAAGTTGTGGTACCGTGAAAAAATTCGAGGCGTTTCATCGGGAGTCGAACATAGATCGTCGGCGTCTCGATCGACGCAGCCTTTATCCACTACGCCACGGAGACCACATATTTTTCAAGAAGGCATTAGATAAAAGCACCGTTTTGCCTTCTCTGACTGTAACTATTGAATGCGCAGGAAGCGAACTGGGCATCTGATCGTGTCCTTTTCTTTTAAATTTACTAATATTCCAAAATGGCTCGGAGTTGAGATCGAGTGCACTTAGTTTTCTGTTTCAGGTATTTGCGGCTCTAAATTGGCTCTATGGTTGAGGAATTATAGCGAAATACATCCCAATTTGCTTTGCTGAAGTCAAAATATTGCAAATTTTGTGTTGTTAGACTAGGAAAAATATCACACGTACCTGGAAGGTAATGAGAGTTATCCGCATTGGCGACGACTGATGCAGTAAGTACATAAAGATTGTTAGTAAGATAAAAGTCTAGTGTGCAACAATTACCTATGGCTCTCCAGTGTGGTGAAAATGGGCAAAAGCACTCACATCAAGCTCAAAAAATATTCTCAAAATTATGCTGAATCTTCCTTGCAATTTTTCAACTCTTGTTTTACACGAACAAGCTGGTATACCCTTTTTATCTGTATAAAAATAAATTTAACTTAACCCAAATTCATTATGATTGCAACTACCTAGATATCTATTATTTGCGTAATTTGAGTAGTGAGTGTAGTTTGTTCGTGTATAAATTACTATCCATAAGAACAACCGTCTTTAAATACAGAACCATTTATCATCAAAATGAAACAGTGATCAACGTATACACACAAAAGAAAATAAAACCGAATTCTAAATCTACTTTAAATTCACTTTAATTACAGTTACGAGTTCATTATTATTCCGTCAAGTGCCGATAGACGTTAAAGATGCAAATTATTCCCGACTTCATCACACTGCCTTATGCACACATTTCTCTTTTATTTTCCACAGTAACAGGTGCTGGACTCCCGTGTTACTACGTATGAATACTGTAAGTGAAAACTAATTACCGAAGAATAATAAATTGAAGGTAATAATTTTCTCAGCTTCTTATGAATTTGGTGTTTAAGTTAATGGGGATTATTCTGCTAAAAAAGCTTCAAAATGTGTAATTATATCAATTTCTGGGTAAAAGCAACTCCGTGAGTTTGAATATTTATATATATCTAGGTGGATATACATCTCGTATAATATTTAGAAGTTTTTTGAACGCTCGTAAGTGTATTTCCAAGACTGCTGCCAGCGAATAAATTTTTCCATTACTTGATCTGTTACTGCTCACGGTTTACAGAAAATAAGGTCTTCCAGACTTACCCAGTGATTTATAAAAAATACTTTTATAGCGAGAACCGCTATTTCTTGCTGTCTTTCCTTAAAAGGAGAGAAGTTATGTATGAAGGGCTATTCATAACGGGGTTTGATTAATAAATAAAATTAAGCAAATACAATTGAAAATGAAGGTTAAACTAGGACTCTTGATTTTACACTGGTAATACCCATTTTATCAATTTCGCAGGTACCCGGGTACGCAGGATTTTCGGTTAATACCCAAGTTTGCGGGTACCCAATTGTGTAAGCTAGTGGGTACCGGCTATATTGGAAAGTCGGTACCCAAGTCACAAGAAAGAGGTCATTTTATGCTGGTGGTATTAAGGACGGATGTTGGATGACAGATGTATGTGATGTAAATGATAAATTAAACTGGGGATGCTTTTGAGGTTTTAAGTAACTAGTCGCTTAATATATCAGTATAACTGGAATCTAGAAGATAAATAAAGCAAAACAATACCGACAACACTACTGTTGGGACTTATTAAAATTTTGTTTTTTTAAAGTGTAGCTCTCATTATTCTCTTCACATATAATGTGTTTTCTTTTTCAAAACAGATCCAAGTGTTAAGAACAATAATAAGTGTAAGAAAAAAAAAGTTGGGTGTGGCGATTCTAGAAATTAAATGGACACAAATAAGACATTGTGTGCAATATTTGTGGTGCTACAGTTTGGTAAAATAATTCACCATAATCAGTAAAATTATCCCTCCATATTGTACAAAAAGAGAAAAGCGCGCGGTCGAAAAGATGGAAAGGTGTTATGGAAGGAATCAATTTTAAAAGAAAGGTGAAACAGCTACCCGTCGGATATAGGGTTCGGACCGAAGCCTGGGGAGACATAGTCGTAGAGTTGCAATCGATGCTGAGAATCTGGAAGGAACATTTTTGCAGACTTTTAAATGGTGATGACGGCCAAAATCCCGCTGTTAGGCAGAATGTTCCTCTCAATTTGGACAATGATAGGGAAAAATTCCGTCTCCCCGACTTATACGAGGTCAAGATAGCAATATCGAGACGGAAGTCTAAGAAAGCTGCTGGAGCGGATGGATTGTCCACAGAACTGTTTAAAGCAGCTGAAGAGGACCTGTTTGGGCACCATCTGTACGATATGGTCGGAGGATGCCGATGCCCGATGAGTGGAATCTCAGCGTCGTCTGTCCGGTCCACAAGAACGGAGATCCCTACGACAGCGCCAACTATCGAGGAATTAGTCTCCTTAACTTCGCGTACAAGATCGTATTGTGTGAACGTCTGAAACCGTTCGTCAACAATTTGATAGGTTCTTATCATCGGGATTTCAGACTAGGTAATTTCACCATCTACTAAATCTTTACTCCACGGCAGATCTTGGAAAAGATCCAAGAAGTGCAAATCGACACGCACCACATATTCGTCGATTTGAAGGCCGCATATGACAGTGTGCATAGAGACGAGCTTTACTGTGTCATGCCTAGTTTTGGCATTTCTACCAAACTCGTCATATTGCGTAGGATGACGATGGAGAACTCTCACTGTTCCGTCAAGTTCGGGAACCGAGACCTTCAATGTAAAAAAGAGGTTTTAGACAAGGCGACGCACTGTCATGTGACTTTTTTAACATCATCCTTGAGAAGATCGTGCATAACTCACAAGTCAACACAAGAGGCACGATCTTCCAAAAGTCAGTTCAGTTGCTAGCTTACGGCAACGATTGAAGCGGAAGCGGCTAGAATGGATCTGGTGGTTAAGGAGGGCAAAACGAAGTACATGCTGTCATCAAAGACGGACGCACAACATCGATGTCTCGGACAGAGCGCCAAGCTAGCAAGAAAAAACTTCAAGGTAGTCAAAGAAAACTTCGAGGTAATTCAGTCCTACTTTATGGCGCGCAAACCTGGACTCTACTGAAAGCGGATGAGGAAGCCCTTAGTTTTTTCGAGAGAAAAGTTATGCGTTGATGGCATCTGAAGAATTTATGATGAACTCTTTGGGCTGTACAGCGACATGCGCTTAGTCAAGCGTCTCCGGATACAACTAAGCGTTGGCTAGGCCATGTAGAGCGCATGGAGACCACTGCTCCGGCCCGAAAAGTGTTCGAATCTGAGCCATTGGCACAACGCAACAGACCACGGCCTTGGCTAAGGTGGAGCACACAAGTGGAGAAGGTCTCAATCAACTTGGAGTGTGCAACTGGCGGCAGCTGGCGAAAGATCGTGCTGGCTGGAGAGGCATGTTGGTTGAGGCCCAGGTCCACCCCGGACTGTAGCACCACAAGAAGAAGGAGAAGAAGAAGAATCCCTCCATATTTTTAACTGAATTAACGAATGATCCTTGCTGATTTTTGATACTCGTTTTTAAGTGGGTGTTCACGATTTTTTTACATTATTTACATTTACACCATTAAAATGGTGGAAAAATTATGCTACAGTACCCAGCCTTAGCAATTCTGGCCAGACAGTATTTCTGCGCAGAAGCCACATCAGCTGCATCAGAACGCTGATTTTCCATTGCGGGACAAATTGTTACACCCAAACTGTCTTGTCTTTTACTGGGAAATCTAAGTTTGTTGACATTTTTGACGAGTAATCAAAAATTTCTACAACGAACAAAGGTTAAATAAGGTAATATATTTATTTTACTCATTCATAAGTAAGTTACGATAGTTATTGTTGTGATTCATCTTAATTTGTATATGTACTTATTTTGTCGGTTTTTTTTTTGTTGTGAAATGTATATTCTTTTCTTTCTGGAATAAATTTCTTATTCGTTAAATGTTTGCTCTTTTTTGTGATTTACAAAACATTATTTTATATTGTCGAAAACCGCCATATATATACCGGGTGTCCAAGGTATAGCGGGTAATCACTTCGGATTATCCAATATTACAGCTCCTCGATAATACCGAAAAATGCGGGTACCGGAGTTTCAAGAGCTCTGGTTAAAGCTCTTGTAATAACGAACAATTTAATGGCATTAAATTTTTTAAAATGATATCTTGTAAATTTTTGCCACGACTACATCTGATATAGTAAATTCAGAAGGTCAGATTTTGGGCCTGCTCACTCCAGAATAGGAGTTTGTATCTTGGGAATAAAGCGAATAATGTTGGCTTTCAAAGCGTTTCTCGAAGCTAGCTTATCCCTGAAGACCTAAAAGAAAGAAAAAGAGTCTAACGATCAGGGTGCCTAATTTACCGCAGAAAAGCGCAAAATTAAGTGCTCACCAAAATGAGTTCTCAAGAGTTCGATTGTTTCACGCGCTGTATGGCTAGTAGCGCCGCCGTCTTGTTGAAACTGGAGCTCCCTAAACCGTGTAAGCGTGTTATTGGAGAACATGATCCGCTAATATGGCCTGACAACCACATTCATTAACGAAAACGTTCTCATACGCCTCATATTTACACTCTCAACAACATCTGCTTAGTCAGTTTAATCAAACCACTCAAGCGGCTATTCGGGCTAATGTGACTAAATTTTGGAGTGAATATTAGCCAGAAGCATTGCAAGAGCTACCATTGCACCCAGAAAAAGTCACAGTTTTATGCGGCTTATGGGCATCAATGGACCGTACTTCTTCAAAGATGATGCGAATCGTAACATAAGTGTGAATGGTGAGCGCTACTGTGAGATGATATCCAACTTTTTTCTGACCAAAATGCAAGAGCTTGACTTGCATAATATGTGGTTTCAAAAAGACGGTGCCACATGCCACACAGCACGCGCAACAATGGCCTTATTGTCAATTGGCCGCCTAGATCGTGCGATTTAACGCCTTTCGACTATTTTTTGTGGGGCTATGTTAAAGTTCATGTCTGTTCAGACAAGCCCGCTTCAATTTACGCATTGAAAGACAACATTGAAGCATTTATTCGTGAGATACCGGCCGAAATGTTGGAAAGAGTATGCCAAAGTTGGACTAAGCGGATGGCCCATTTGAGGCGCAGTCAAGGTCAACATTTGCATGAAATTATCTTCAAACATTTAATTATATGGACCGTACTACCGATTCAAATAAAGAGTTCATGCATTTTTCTGAATTTTTTGTGTTTTTTTTTTAATGTTACCTGTAGCTTTTGAAAAATCATCCTTTATTTACAATAGTGCTTTCAGCAGGACAATTATGAGCTTCGTAAGTTCTTTGAACTTTACGAAAGACATTTCTTACAAGACGTTGATTTTAGTAGTACAGCTGAACAATTTGAAGACACTGTTGTGATGTAAGCCTTTCCATGATGATTTGCCCAACGATTCTTTACCAAAAATGATAAGGAATTTTGAAAGGAGTCACTCGTGATTTGTCAAAAGAAGCGAATTAAAATACAAACCTTACGATGAATAAGTTTAAAGTCCTCAAACTGAGCTAGTCGTCAAGTTGAGCTACACACACGTGCAGCCAGATTTGACACCCGGTGGAAATTTATTATAAGATGCTGGAATGAAAAAAAATTGAAAATATTAAAAAAAAGAAGAAATTGCTTACTCTCTTGATGAGATTGTGAGAAACGTCAGTAGTTAAACGGACTTTCTAATTTAACATTTCTCAGTCCCCTTAAGTAGTTTGCGAGAAAAATTACTTGGGAACTCTATTTGTTACACGTAAGACTACTCATTGAGAAAACCTTTCAGAAAATCGGAGCTAATCACTTTTCGGAACTGCAGCCGTACATTTTATCTTCCCTCTAGAGTTCTTCTTTCCAATTTAATAAATAGTGACACTGAATTTAAGAGTAAGGACTGTGAAGTCACTAAAGATAAAGTGAAATGCAAAAAAAAAAAGCATTCCCTTCCCAATCAAAATGTCTTCGCATAATTCTGTGGTTATCAAAAAGTTATGTATATCGTTTGATCCAGTCACGAAGAATAGCGCGAAAGTCCCACTGACACGTCCATACATACGAACACTGAAAGAAGAAGTTTTTTTTAGGAGGTCACCGCAATTCCCCTTAAAGGTTCGTTCTGGTAACATAATAATCGTTATAATGAAAGAAGTTCAGTCAGATAATTGCAGCCTTTTAAATGCAAATGGCAAACCCGTTGGGATCATAGGTACTCTTTGAATTGATGCTAATTTGCCAGCTGCAGGACCTGTCGGAGAAGTTGCTCCTCTGATGTTCAAGATAAGGCACTTAATTTGTAATTTTCTTGGCTTGTAAGGCGTTTGCTGTTCATTTCGACGCGGTTACATTTCTTAATTTTGATTCATGTTCAGGGAATTGTATTTCACAGGAGTGACCTCAACGAAGTGAAAAGTGGTAATCTTCAAGCAGTCAAAGGATGTTACAGTTGAACGTTGATCTGGAGTTGATGTCAGGCCTTGGGGATATTCTTTGTAATGCTTCAAAATTCAATATTGTGTGAAGGACTCTTCTGGGCTTTAATGAAACAACACTGATAAGTCTACATCGGCATCGTTTGAGGATAAGTATGTTGAATCATTAAGATATTACAATGATAATTGAAACGGATATTGGAAATACATTGTGAACGAAACAAAAGTTGAGTTTTTGAGTTTTGAATTAATTACAAGGACGCTCTGCTGTTGCTGCATGTCGTATGTCTGTTTCGAGCAATTAATTCACGGACGATATAGGCTCTAAGTGCGAATAATTTCAGAGTCGAGGGCATATCATCGGTCATCATGTCTCCCCACAAGAAAATTCTAAACGGATAATAGAGCTAGTCTAAAGTAGTCAAGACACAGCACTTACTTTGAAAACATAATAATAATAAGAATTGAGTGGCACTACAGCCCACAAGAGACCAGGGCCTAACTTCTACAACAACTACTCGTGTTGTGCGTGCTACTGTTCTCTCACGAGTAGAATGGACCTACAGTTCTTTTGCCGACTCCGAACGGCGAGATATGAGAAGCTTTCCATAGACAATTAATACTCTTTGAGTGTTGTCAGCAACTCGAAAGAGGTGGTGCCGTGAAAAAATCCGAGGATCCCCGTCCGGGAATTGAACCTAGACTTTCTGCGTGGCGGTCGACGCACTTTGAAAACATACCGTATTTAATTTTCCAGTTTCGATACAGTTTTGATGCAAATTTTATTTCTCTTTGAAGTTCAGCCTTTGGCATTAATTACTAAAAACAATATCTTTCAAATGGTCACCTCGGAAAGATTCTCAGCATGTGTTTCTTTTGAGGTAATTTTTAAACACATTTTTTGTTTTGGGTAGTTAACATGTGCGAAAACGTGGTAAGCATGAGTAGTGTTGGTAATACTTGCGTCTGCTTTCGGGGATTATTCACGTGAACACATCCAAAAATGAAGCCACGCAACCCAAAACCATCCCATACAATAATGCCATAATTAGTCGTTTTATGTCGTTCAAGCCATAATTTTCAAACGCCGGTCAAATACAAAATTGACTAGCATTGGATCACAACTCTCGGAATTGGCTCCCACCATCGGCCCAATGACAAATTTCGACCATTTTTCAACCAAATTTTTACTAAAATTTGTAGCGATGCGGATGCTAATCCAAACTCCACAGTTAGATATGCGACACGCTCAATAGTCAAGAACGCCGGGAATTGATATTTTGTGACTCCGTGTACGCTGAAGATTGGATTGCGTACAGGACAGTGCCGAAGATTGAGGTCATTACCGTTGTACAGTGCTTCAAGTTTCACAAACAAATGCTGGCGTGAGTTCAGGATTTTGGATCCACATGGGCGACCATAATCTGTGTAGTGTAGTGCGATATTAAGGTAGTGTTTCGGATCAGTATCTGTAAGATAATATCCATGCAGCAAAGTGGTCGCCATGTCCTAGTGGTAAGTGCATCGACCGCGGAGCAGAAAGTCTGGGTTCGATTCACGGAAGGGACAACTCGCATTATTTCACGGTACACCTCTTTCGAGTTGCTGACCACACTCAAAGAGTATCAATTGTCTATGAAAAGCTTCTCAAATCTCGCCGTGTGGAGTCGGCAAAAAACTGTCCCTTCTACTCGTGGGAGAACAGTATCGCGCACAACACTAGTAGCTGATGTAGAAGCTAGGCCCTGATCCGTTGTGGACTGTAGTGCCACTCAATTATTATTATTATTAAAGGGTCTAGTAAAAGCCAGAAAATCGTTCACTATGGCAAGTAGGTTGTTTTACAGCAGAAAACTTGATTCAATAGGAAAGAATATCCACTACAAGGCACTAGTTAGGTCAATCACAGTGTATGGTTGTAGACTATGGTTCAACTTCCCTTCATTCCCAGATGGAAAAGATAAGGGAAGGCATTGTCTTGCGTGTCTCAAATTGAACAGAATATCAGAGTCTGAGTAAAAGAAGTTCTATACTAATGAAATCTTCTACAACAAAGCAAACACGAATACTCGTAAGCTGATTCGAAGGCATGTTGCCCTAGCATTGACCTGGGAAAACGTGCTGATATTCCGTGCTTACTACCCGAACGACGCATATCATGAGAGCGCACGCCGAAGTGGATTCATACAACCGGAAGCGTTCATATATAGTATTTTGACCGAATTGGCTTGATTCAAAATGCAAAAGGATGGACACTTCTTTATCACGTAGTAAGAAGGACAGTGGATAGGCGGCTACTCTATAAGAGTAATGTAGGATCCGCAAGTCCGGTTGATCTCCGGCTTAGCCTTTCCATCCATGTTCCCTTTACAAACGACAGTTAAAGGGATAGAAGGTTTAATTGGGCGTTAGAGCCACATCAAGTACCCCAGCTACTATCAGTTAAAAAAGTTGAAAAGTTGATTGTTAGTTCCCACTAATATTTAGAACAAATTGGGATAGGTTAGTTTGCAAGTTATTTTGAAATAGGTTCAGTTATTAAGTAGATTTATTCAGCATTAAACTATTTTTATAAAACATAAATTGGATTGCTTAGATTTCGTCAAAACGTTTTCTTAGTATTAAGCTTCCACGCAATAATATTTATTATTACTATAATATGTAATAATAAATATAATATCTAGACCTAAGAAGTAATAAAAAATGGGGAAATAAAAATGTGCCTTATGACTAAAAAATATGTGTTGTGAAAAATCGATGTTCTTACTTGGCTGTGAATCGTAACTAGGCGTCAATTGTTGCGTTAGTTGAACCAAATCAGGCTCGAAATACAAATCCAAGTGAAAAGTTTTTCATAGTGAGGTATTCCTCTTTTTTGACTGGCGCTACAGTCCGGAGTGAACCTGGGCATCAACCAACATCCAACATCAATAATTCTCCACCTAGAACTATGTTATCTTTCGCTAGCTGCATCCAGTTGTGCACTCCAAGTAGGTTGAGGTCCTTTTCCACTTGTGTGCGCGATCTCAGTCTAGTAACGTCAAAGTGTCCGCACCGTAAAGAGGACTGGGACGATCAAGCTTTTATATAAAACAAGCTTAGTCCTTCAAGAGAGGGCTATATTACTCAATTGCCTCTAAAACTTAAATAAACAGCGATTGGCAACAGTAATTCGGCGTTTGATTTCGGTTTCTGCCTAGTGGTACGCTTTCTCAAAAACGTCGATATTGTTAGTCCTCCCTTGATGACAGCATATACCTCGTCTTGCCCTCATTTATCTTCAGACCCATTTAAGGCGCTTCTGCTTCAATGCCAGAAAACGCGTCATTCAGAGCTCGGTGTGTTCGTTCAAGCGCTTCAATATACGTACATATGTACGTCCGCGTAAGCAGTGGAACTGACTTTTGGAAGATCGAGCCTGTGATGTTGACTTTTGATTCATGCATGATCTTCTCGTTTCTTGACATTGACCATAGCGATGTATAATACACGTTAAATTGCCGCTATTGCTGAAAAGCCAATACTTTCTGATCATTAGTAAGAAGTGTACTTACAACAACAATGCTTTCGACAGTCCTGAAATAATGCACAAGCCTAACGTCATCAGTAGCACCTTCAATCTCTTGAAATTTACTCTATAGTCAGTCGTTTTTGACGTAATTATAAATAAATAATAAAGTAATAAACAGATATTGTAGAAAGTTTTTATAATTCCAGCATATCGTTCGTTTATGAGGCGATACAAGATCTTAAATGGCAAACATTCAGCTAATATTCGGACTTTTCAAATGACAGATGAGCTAAGAAGAATTCAGATGCTAGCGTTAGTAACCTGAAACCACAAAATGACTTACCTTCTTCGTTTTTGAAATTGTTGTTGTACAAAGCAATTAATTTCTAGGTCATGTTTCTGGCTGTCTTTTTATACTGTAAGGGGGTAACTGTTTTTAGTGCCAATGATATTACAAGAAGAAAACACTGAATGACTAAAATATTCAACGCACTGTATTAAGTTTAAAATTATGTATTACATTGCGCTACAGAAAGTAGGTTTTATTTATATCATTTGCTTGGAACTTTTTTTATTTGAACTTTTTTTTATTGTTTCCAATATGAATGTAAAATGTAAAATTATTGGCAAACTTCTTTCAATTACATTCTTATTCTGCAGTTTCCGACTTGCTTGTGTCGCTATTAGCGAAATTGAGTTGTTCCAAACAATATTAATTAACCAAAACAATACACAGTTTAGCTATTGGTACAAAAGGAATCTTATCAGCTTGAAAAAAGACTGAAATGGAAGATCTATACGGAACATTAGCCGTTTCGTACCATTACTGCGTGTACAATCATTCAGTAGCCGCTCACTTTTAAATTGTTTGTTTAATTCTCACTTTAAAACATACAGTAGTTCACGCCCTATATCTTCACCCGCTGATTTCATTCTTGATCATGACTTTAAGGGCATTTAAACACCTCTGCTGTGTTTGTTTTGTTTTTTTTTTTTAAGGAACAGATTTCCTTGCAAGCGATTGCCACATCAATGCCTCGCAGACATATGTTATGTACACCTACATGCATACATATGTATTCGGTTTCCTCGTCTATTTTTACTTTGAGGACGACTTGAAGTTTCCACTCAATTGAAAATTCATATTATGAAAGAGGAATGCATTTCCCGAATACGAAATGAAGCTAAGACTTTGACAAAAACTGTATTTCACGCAAAGAAAAACCTAAATTATGCCGGCTTTTGAAAGTCAACATCCGAAATGGAATTGACATAGAACGAGAGGCTTCTCACAGAAACGGAAAATGCAATAAAATGCTAATGAAACTCTTCCATCAAAATAAGAGACAGTCATCAAACGGCAAAGAAATCCGTCGAGTGCAAAGCCAAGTTCCATCGTTCCAAATCGCAGCAAGGGAACATTTTGACAAAAGGATTAATGAAAATTGGATTCGGATAAAGATTTCGGCTTCATACATACATACACACGTATACACGAATGCCTGTATGGATGTCTTATATTATTGCGAAATTATTCAGTCAGGGGTGTAAAAGGAGCTTTCTCGTTCAGAGGAAATACTCACTTAATTCAAATTGACTTTCATCTTTTTGGGGATATTTGAACTATTATTTTTCTCTTTGCTATGTTATGGGGGAAAGTGTAAGAATTAAGGTATAATAAAGGTAGGAGGACATCATAAGGGAACACATCAAAAAGTTCGTGACTTTCTCGTAGTTCGTTTCGTAAATGTCCTTGGAAACATATAATCGTATTGTTCAGTGTACTCATTGATTAACTCCGTTTGTCAAATCAAAATTATTGTATTCCTGATGATTCAGGTGTTAGCTATACTTTTTAATATATTATGTGTATCGACAAATTGAACTTTTTTGTAAACGGAACGACTTAATAAACATCTGTCTTAATCAGCGCATGACTTAGAAGAGGCCAACAGGTGTTGCAGCCCTCTACAAAGCTATGGCCGCTCTTTTGAGTTCAAACGGAAAAAACTATTTTTAATAGTCCGACGTGTAAACACGAAAAATTTGGGATCAATAATGTTTACAATCAAAGGGCGGCATCGGCAAAATATCTTCACAAATGTCTCTAGTTAAACATGGAGTAGCCTTTGAAGGTAACAAAGAAACTCTTCGTTCACAGAGAAAGTGGCATTCTGTCAGCCAGTTTCATACAAAACGCAAATAAGGTCAGTGACAAGTTCAATGCTCTTCGCACATTATTGTCGAGAGACTGAAGAGTTCTATAGATGACAAAATGCTAAAAGAAAAACTAAGACAAAATTCATTGAGTGGATCTACGGTGACGCACTTTTATGTGACCTTTTCAACATCGTCGTTACGAACGTACTACAGAACTCACTAGCCAACACACGCTTTTCCAAAAAATCCGTTCACTTTCTGGTATACGCGGTTGACACTGACGCGTTTGTTGGTATCAAATCGAATACGGCCAAAATGGGTTCAACGGTGAACGAGGGCAAACAAAATATATGCTGTCATCGAGAAAAGACACGCAATATCTCCAACTTTGACAGAATGTCACATAAGGCAGATATGACTTCAAGTTAGTGAGGAACTTCGTCTACCTCGGCTTCCAAGTAAACAGTATGAACAACATCAGTAACGAAATTCATCTCAGAATAACTCTTGCCAGCCGCTGTTTCTTTGAGATCAAGAGACAATTGTGTAGTAGAGCAGTAAGAGTACAGTTACATTAAATAACATCCATGTCCTGCTCTATGGTACAGAAGCCTGGACAACCTCAAGAGAAGATGAAGAAGCCGAGAGAAGAGTTATGCGTGTTTTGGCCCTGTTTCCGTTAATGACTTTTGAAGGCTTAGCTTTACAATACGGTCTATACAAAAAAATTAACCGACACAGGCGTCTACGTGTTTAACGCCTAGGCCTTGTAGAACATGGACAACATATTCAAGCCTGAAAATTGTTCAACTCCCAACCAGTAGGATAATGAAATAGACTACATCCAACGATCCGATGATGCACATATGTAAGTGAAAAAGAACCTAAACCAACTTGGAGTGCGATATTATATCGAACCTCTTTTGTAACCAGGTTCACCCCGGACTGAAGAGCCGTATGAAGAAATAGGCACCAATGACAGATTTCGTATCACAAGAAGAGTGAACCTACAGTTTCTTACTGACTTCGAACGGCGACATTTGATTGCAAGTGTTGATGAAATTGTATGTCGAAGAAGGTTTCCGATGTCAGCAGACTCTACTTCGGGCACATTTTTTCTGAAGATAACAAAGGTAGATAGTTTACCAAACTGCGGCCATATAGGCGTGATCGATGAGCTATGTGTTTCTCTTACTGACAAATTGCATGAATATCAGGCTATACCTTTGTGATTGCCAAGTAAGCCTTCGCTATGGCAAGAAGATTATTTTGCAGCAGCCAACTTGACTCCAAAGTTAAGGTGATCTGCTACACGGCCCTAGTCCGGTCAGTCATGATTTAAGGATGTCCAGTGTGGTTCAACGTGAGTCCTTCCCAGATAGAAAATATAAGGATGTTCGAAATTAAATGCCTTCGTGCTTGTCTCAAAAAATACAGAACACACAAATCTGGGTACAAGAAATTCTATCGCATTGATGTTTTGTATAAGCTGATTCGAGAGCATGAGCAATGACATCGGAAAACGAGCTTATATTTACGTATGAAAATGAAGTCAGTCTCAATTAGAGTTTTGAACAATAATAATGATAACAATTGAGTGGCACTACAGCCCACAAAGGACCAGCAACTCGAAAGAGGTGGTGCCGTGAAAACTTGCGAAGTGTCGCGTCGGGGAATCGAACCTAGACCCTCTGCGTGTGAGTCGACACGCCACGGCCGCCACAATTAATGACTTACTTGCAGACAAAAAAATCTTAAATCTAGCTTTATTAATCTGGACAGTGGTTCTTAAGTCTAACTTAGTGACACTTTCCAGTTGCTTTAAGGTAATCTGTATCTAATGCATTAGACACAGATGAACACAGACACCAAAATGAACAAAGATTTAATAGCTTTCTATCTTCAGACCTTTTAGCAATAGAGGTAACTAATTGTGCTTCTGGCATCAATATACAGTTTGATTTTACTTTATTAAGAAGACAATTTCTTAAATGAAAATATGTTGTTGCTTTCCTACTCCTTCAGAAATTGCCCAAGCCAAGGAGATTACCTCTGCTTCCCATACCGTTGCATATCCTTTGAGCTTCCTATTATGTTTCAGCTGTTGATTTCTGGAATAAGACGTTACAGTTAAGGTCTAGGTATCCACATCCTGTATCAGCTGAGTGCGTTCTAAAAAAAGCTGTCAGCTCATAAACTCGCATGCAAGCGCGGGAGTAGGCAAATCTAATACATTTTTAAGTACATGACTCTTCCTCACCTCTCGAGTTATAAATTCATTCATTGGGTGGCTGAATTGAAAGTGGTTGGAGAATTAGGATACATCGTAAATAAAGTTCAATTTGAGAGTAGAAATTATCAAATTCTCTAAACTCATATTTGCACAGTGCACTTAACGAATCAAAAAGCGCACTAAACGAATCCTTAGCCAAGCCATATCTTTGCTACTCCTTATAGTGAGTCATTTCCTCGTTCATCGAATTAATTACCCAAATAACAACACTCCGCATTACAATTTCGATTATTCTCGGCAACAGAGTGCATTAAGGAAACACGTTAAACGAACAAGCCCGTCGAACCATTTTTTGTTTGTTCTGATTGATGAGAGAGAAAAAAAAGGGAATCCTGAAACGACCCTTTAACAACAACATGCCATGCCTCCTCGGATTGCTCTATGGGACTTGCACGGCATCAATCTAACAAACGTCCAAAGTCGTCGTAGTCATAAAACTTCGCAACACAAATTGCATTTTCTCTGATTTCATGTTAGCTGCACACATTCATATGCATGTGCTCCGCAATATTTTTGCATTCTTTTTTTCATTAAACTAGAAATTGCAATTTGAAAACTTATTTCCATTTTCATCCTCTAGCCCGGATTTCACTGGGTACCTGCACTCATCTGCACGCTATCAGCACATGTCTTTTCATGTACACTCGTACATTTGCAGTAACGTACCGAGTGCCTGTGTGTAAGTTTAAAGCGAAGGGACTCCGAAACTTGTGGCTTTCCATGTTCGCCCACATACGTTAAGAGCATGAATCTCAGTGTCCTCCTTCATGCTTTTTACATGGGTCCCGTCAACGAAAAGCGACGAAAAAACGAATTCAATTTGTATTGTACTCCGCTAACAAAATGCAAATTCTCGCAAAGCATCGGCAATCAGAACAGGAGTCCAGGTGCGAATGCAAATGTAATTTAAAAAATATCCTTTTTTTTGTGAGGAATAACTGAGTTTTATGTGAGGGTACACACAAAGTGGTCGAAGACCGCTGGACACAGTAATAAAAATGAAAATTAAAAAAGTAAACATTTCTTATAGAAATTATTTTTTTACTTTAATGGGTGCTATTAGTTCCAGTCCATTACAACTTATTGCAGCAATGGAATGCAGGCCACTAAGGCAACTTAAGAATAAATTTATAATTTGAATATAGTAAGTGTGGCACTTTGAGAGGTACAGATCTTTGAAATGAAATATTTTATGTACGTGGTTCTATGATAAGTTTTTTCGTCCCTCTTCAAGAATCCCATATCACTCATAAATAGATTTTTTCGATAGGTCTAGCTCATCGAAGTCCTTTGGCACCATTATCAACGTATCTCCAGCAGAGGTGGTTGAATATGTTTTGACATTATAAAATGAAAAAACGTCACCATAAGTGTTTACAAATGAACGCATGTCTCACATGCTATTGAATTTGATTTCGACGTTGAAGGTTTTGATAGTATTCTTCTTCTTCTTCTTCTTGTGGTGCTACAGTGCCAGTTACGCACTCCAAGTTGGTTGAGGTCCTTCTCCACTTGAGTGCACCAACTTAGTCTGGGCCGTCCTCTGTTGCGTTGTCCCAATGTGGTGTCAATACGCTCTTCATGGCCTAGCCATCTTAAGCGTTGTATCCGGAGACGCTTGACTAGGCGCATGTCACTGTACAGCCCATAGAGTTCGTCGTTAAACCTTCTCCTCCAGATACCATCAACGCAAACAGGACCAAAAATCGCAAGCAAAACTTTTCTCTCGAAAAGACTCATCAATCACTAGACACATTTTAGCCGATTCTGTTTCAATGCCAGCAAGCGCCTCATTAACGGCTCGCTGTGCTCGTCCAATCACGTCAATGTCGTCGACGTAAGCTAGCAATTGACTTTTGCAAGATCGCGCCTCGGGAGTTGACCTGTGAGTTACACAGGATCTTTTCAAGGATAAAGTTAAGGAAGTCACATGACAGTCCGTCGCTTTGTCTAAAACCTTTTTTGACATTGAAGGTCTCGTTGAGTTCGTTCCCGAGCTTCACGGAGCAGCGAGAGTTTCCCATCGTCATCCTACACAATCCGACGAGTTTGGTAGGAATTCCAAAACTAGACATGGCACTGTATAGCTCGTCTCTATGCACACTGTCATATGCGGCCTTGAAATCGACGAATAGGTGGTGAGTGTCGATTTGCCATTCTCGGTTATTTTATGTCATCGCAAATTCCTGTTTGTTCGTCTTCGGTATGGAATTAGAAGAACTCCGGTCGGAAGTAGAAAATTAAGGGACTGAAACGAGTTAATTGCCCATACAGTGCGTTAGTTACATGTACATGACTTACCTACATCCTAGACAAAAACCTCTTTCCACACCACGGCAGAGAATCTTAGTTGTGACTACCACACATCGCAGGCAATTTCGGTTCTAACGAAAGAGGAATTGTAACCCAGGCTTGAGATATGTAGTCCCGCCAAAAATTGAGATTAGGATGTTTCAGAAATTGTAACTATTGTTTACTTATCATGTGATTAAAATTAAGTCAGTTTTAATTAGAGTTTTGAACAATAATTTCTAATATTAGTTGAGTGGCACAGCCCAAAATCGACCAGGGCCTAGCTTCTTCAACAACTACTCGTGTTGTGCGTGCTACTGTTCTCTCACGAGTAGAAGGGACCTACAGTTGTCACATGACAGTGCAGTTTTTTGCCGACTCCGAACGGCGGGAATTGAGAAGTGTTACTCTTTGAGTGTTATTAGCAACTCGAAAGAGGTGATGCCGTAGAAGGTGTCCCGTCCGAGCATCGCACTAAGACCTTCTGTGTGTGAGTCAACTGAGTTATCCACTACGCCACGGAGACCACAAAACACCCTTAAAATAAAATAAACAATACAAAATAAATTCAATTGTTGTTCATTAATATAAAAACTAGTTCTTTTAAGAAGATCTCCTGTACAATTTTACTGTCTACATTTTTACTTCCGCCACAATGTGACTCTTGTGTAATAGTAGACTTTTTTAAATTCTCTACAATGTCTTATCTGCAAACTCTTTGTCACAAAAGTTTACAGGAATGGGCTGTAACATCGTTTCGAAAGCTGAGGTTAGTGTTGTGCGCATTGCACCTGTATTTTATATACACGCCCTTCTGTGCACACTGTTGACCATTTCTAGGTGGCTCTAAGATTCTAGTGCGATCCAACAAGCTTAAACTCTATATCTACGAACGGCGATATAAAACTACGCATTCTTTCAGTTCCCTTTTAAGTCTCTCTAATGATCAAAGCCCCTTTCAAATGTGGCGAAGGCGGTATGGTACTTGACGTAGTCTAAGAAAACAAGTAAGGTTCCATTTAGTTTTGGCGGCGGTATACCTGACGTTCCTTCGAAAAGAGCACCGGCTTTGACTTTGCTGGTTTCCTATGTGCAATCAATTCAATTTGGGAGAACAGCCTCAAGGAACTTTTGTTTATTTACCTCTGAATAGAACAGAGAGCTAACAGCTACAGCGTTGGTGTAAGAACTGTGTGTTGTGTGGCAAAGTTGCTTTTCTTTTCTGAGCGGATCGGCAGCGTTTAATTTATTTATGGCCCAAATTGTGAAGTTGGTAGTAAAAGTACCCAGCTAATGAACAATAAAAGACAAACTTTTGAAGTTTATAAATTTATAATTTGTACGCAGAATTTTAATCAGCTCCACGTAATACCTACACTCGGACAATAAAACTCTAAAAACCAAAAACAAAAAAAGATACCCTTTGCACCGAATCAACGAATATAAATAATATATTCATCAAACAGTAGAAAACTACTTCTCGATGAAAACCAACTGATAGCAGATTTTGTTACGGTAGGCGCTAAAATTTAAGGGGATATCGAATAATTTTGTGGCAGGGTACTGTAATAAAATTGACTTTGTCTCGATTATAAATCAAATATTGGTGGATAGGGACTTGTTACTCCCTTCAGTTGGTCCTTATCTGTCAACAATAGTCCACTCTATTGTTACGATATCCAGTTATTTGGATGTATTCGTAGAACGTTGATAGTAAATTTGCTAGAAATGTAAACAAATTTCAGACCTTATTTAAAGAAAGTTTCATTTGAATGTAGGTTTCAGTGGTGATTCCATTACTTAGACAAGGTTATGTGAGTGTAACACGAAATCTTTTCATGATTGTTAATGTATTCAAAAAATTCCGTTTTGCAGAGAGGCATATGCCAACTATGAGGAAATATATAATCACTTTTTCAACCACTCACTGTCTTCTTTTTCGAGTGTTTTACAGTCCTGGGTGAACCTTTAACTAGCACAGTTTTTTACAAGTTCTCACCCCAATTGTTTAAGGCCGTTTACCATTTGTGTGCGCCAATTTATTCGACGTCGTCCTCTGTTGCATTGTTTCAATGACATGGATTAAACGAGTTTTCGGGTCGACGCGGTGCTAACCATCGGGATTGTATGACCAAAGCTTGTTAAGTGAAGCTTGGTTAGGTGTATGTAGCCATAGAGTCTAAAGACTACTACCACTAAAACTCTTACGAGTAGAAAAGACAATCTTTGAATGTTGTCAACAACTCGAAAGAAGTATTGCCGTAAAACCGAACCTGGCACTTTGT
This sequence comes from Eristalinus sepulchralis, assembly GCA_944738645.1. Classification (NCBI taxonomy): domain Eukaryota; kingdom Metazoa; phylum Arthropoda; class Insecta; order Diptera; family Syrphidae; genus Eristalinus; species Eristalinus sepulchralis. The sequence continues at coordinate 27,185,317 of OX122885.1, read as the reverse complement.
TATGTGAGCTGAAGCACTAAATCACCACGTCACCACAATGTATACAGTTCTTGTTCCCCAACGTTGTTCTTGTTCTTGTTCCCCAACGTTGTTAAATCATATGATCGCGGCGGCCAATTAACATAGTCACGGCATGTGATAATGCGGTCATTGAATTTCATCCGCAAAAAAGCCATTACTATCACATATCATGCAGGTCGATATTTCTAATTTCTGACGGCCAATTTCTGGTCGCAATCTATCCCAATGGCCGACCACATTTTGGAAGAAGATCGGCTCAATGAAGCTTTCTTTGTGGATGCATCGAATCACTGGTGGATTCTAATTTGCCCATATGCAGTAATTATGCTTGCTGACGAATCTAAAATATTTTGTTGATGTTGCTGACCAAAAAATTAGGAAGTGCGCGGATTTGCAATTTGATTTGAACACCTAATTTTTAAAAATTCTAGCACAGGGCCAGTAAGATAGTTTTAATAATTTCGAGAAGTGTTACTGCTTTAAGGATTTTCATGTGTAAATTAGGGAAACTGAAAAAAACAATAAACAAATACATTTGGAACTATCCGTTTCCAGTAGCCCCTAAAGTTTGTGTCCGCGTCCGGAATTTTAGGGCTTGTTGTAGAGGCAGTACATCTGCTGTCTGCATGCCGGGATCATAATTTTTTTCTCTGTTAAAGATTGAGACACACTGTACTGGAGCGTTCAGACTTAAAAACTGGTTCATTGCACTACCAGCCATAACCTTCATTTACTGTAGTTTCCTGGTTCTCCGATGAAAGACCAGCAGGCGCTTCTGTGGTAAAGAGCTTACGTTTTCGGCTTCTACCACATTAGTGCCTATCAGCCGCCACCTGATACCAACAATGGCGGGACATTGTCAGAGCAAATGGTCTGAAGTGTCTTCATTTTCTCCACAGGTATCGCAAAAGGTATCATCACTAAGCCCAAGCAAACATAAGTTCTTAGCGATGGTGAAGTGTCCCATTTGTACGCCGACAAGTTTTTTTTTCACTCTTTTCTGTCTAGAGATAACAGAAAAGCCTCGGCTTTCTTGCTGACAATCGGGAGCATGCACTTGGTCCGCCTGCCCCCTGGAGAGTCATGCCATCTCTAGTTGTGCTGATGGAAGACCCAACCGTCGACGGAAACCCTAACCAAGGAAGCGGGTAGTCCCAAAGTGAGTTTGGACCCTACGATTGCCTCTTTAGAACCTTTCCAAGCTAGTTCATCAGCAATCTCGTTTCCTGTGAATCCGCGATATCCCGGGACCCAGACAAGTCTTAGCGAATTCAATTTGTCGACCAAGGGAAGACTTGCATTCCTGGAATATCTCGGAAGTGGATAAATCGTTGAATAGGGCCTTAAGTACAGTTTGGCTGTCATTGCAGACGCATATACTTTATCTCTTCCACTTTTTCTTCACAATACAGTTCGTGGCCATTAGGATCGCAACCGCCTTCGCCTGGAAGACCGATGCGAAATTAACTAAGGAGGTGCGAAATCTTGAGTTGTTTTCTTTCCCAAAAGCCTCTGTCCCAGATCTCTCCGTCGTCTTCGAGCCGTCCGTGAAAATCCGACTACATTCCGTTCCCGGTTCAATTGCTGGTCAGAGCCAGTCTTGGACACAGAGAAAGTCGACTTTATATAAGCGCCCTTGCTGGATCTGTTGGTGACCCTGCAACAGACGACATGTGTATGAGACTTAAGTCATAGGAGATGCGGTGCGCAAGGTCATCAAAGCTCCAGTGTGAGTTGAACCAAAGACCATTCCATTTTAGTCGGGAGATGGCCTTGATTGTACAGCCCATGATGTGGATGGGAGGGAAATTAAGCAATGCATCAAGCGCAGAGCCAAGCATGCCGGGGAAGGCCCATGTACAGCCGAGATAGACCCTTATTCGAAAAACGGTGAAAGCAGCAGACATGTATTTTCGTGAGAACTTGTTCCACCAAATGACTGAAAAATACGAGAGAAGTGGTAATATCATTGCCGTCTAGATCCACAGAGGTTTCTTTTTGGCGTTAGGCCCCAGGTTTTTCCAAAGACTCCCTTATACTGCCAGAAACGTATCAATGTGTTTTTTTTTCCAGAGAAACTTTTTATCCAGGATAATTTTTTTTCTTTATTTAGCTGCGCTGGAAAATTTAATGATGACACCTTTAAGTACTGGTTGAGTCAGATCAATCATCTTTTCCCCTTCGTGAAGAGAACAACTTCGATTTCGAGAGGATTAACTGAAAGCCCATTTCTAGTACACTTGTCATTCGGGATCATGATGTATTATCCATAATGTGTGTTCGCCTTAGAGAGCTACAGGGGTGTCTTTTAAGAGGAGGTTCACTGCTGAAGCATATACACTATTTTTAGAGATACCAGGGATGTATAAGCTTAAAATCGTTTGACTTAAAAAATCAACTGACCTCATACCTCTGATTCAATTATTCGTAAATTAAGTCTGCTTACAATACTAAAATAGGAACAACAACAGCAGTACCGAAATCAAACGCAGAATCACTCTTGCCAATCGCTGTTTCTTTGGGCTTAAGAGGCAGTTGAGTAATAAAGCCCTCTCCCGAACGACCAAAGTGACTTTGTAAAAGACCTTGATCATCCCAGACCTGCTTTACGGCGCAGAAACCTGGACGCTACTAAAAGCGGATGAGGAAGCCCTTGGTCTCTTCGCGAGAAAAGTTCTGTGTGCGATTTTTGGTCCTGTGTGCATTGATGGCATCTGGACTTGTATTCAACTCATTTCAAATTGAATGGCTGCTGATAAAGATTGACCTAATCATGGCTTCAAGAAATTAAAGATTGCAGCAACGTCTAGATCAGTCTTTTACAGTCCTTTAGTTTACTGATAGACACCCATGCATAAGTCTCAAAAGCATGTATCGTTTTCTTTTCATATGTTAGACCACATTTATTTCAATTTACAAAAGGCTTTGGCTTTTCGATTTTGATCCACTTGTATCCAGCAAAGCAATATTTAATGCTATACCTGCCTGCTCACGTCATCAACATGATTCCACTACAACTTTTAGGCTCCCATGCTTTATTTTCAATAAAATCCACATCCCAACATATACGCAGTGCATATGTACACACCTTTAAGTACTTCCGTTGACATTTGCAAACTAAAACAAAAAAAGAAAAAATGAAAACGAAACAAAAACAGTTTCTGATTTCGTATTGGGTTCGAGTTAATAGAATTTCTCGAAGAAATACCCTGCTAACACAACCAGTTACCAAAGGAATTAAACTTTCGCCAAGTACTCACGATTTAAGTTTGCGAAGCATTTCTTTACCAGAAAATAAATGCAAACATCTTACATTTCCATCTGACACAGACAGAATAAATAAATTACAAAAGAGAAGGGTAGAGCCAGCATTTGCAGAAAAGTTGATTTCGTTGCAATTACTGGAGCACTAACCACTTGCTTCCAAAAAGGAGGGGAGCAGCGAGAACTCGTGAAATAGAGAAAAATACGAAAATCTGATTAGTTGCAGAAATGTGTGATTTGTGAAAGTGTCGTGTCTCGTCTACAAGGCGGTTTACACTTAAAATGAAACAAATTTGAAATTAGCTGCCGCCTTATTGACGTTGAGGATACGTCCATGTTGTGTGCAACGTTTTTGTTGGGTCTGGATCCAACGTCAAAATTGGGGTTGTCAATTACTGTCTCCGGTTCCGCACGGAGTTCGCTTTCGAGTCGTAGATCTGTCGTACAAAATTTTAAAGCAATGCGGACGAGTGTTCGTCAGAAGACACTGAACCTCAAACACCCTCAGATGTCCCATCTGTGAAAGACTCACTTAGAATCATACGAGACAAGCATATGTACACCGTGATTTGCCGGATGAGGGGCGTGAAGCAGATCACCTTCACTCTGGTGGAACTGCTTTTTTGGCATAGCATTGGTCAAAGCAGTTACTTTGTGGACACCACCATGCTGTTCGAACAAAATGGAAAATGTGGTACCAAAATCCACGGTTAATCCCTGTAAGTCACCTATGGAGAACTTGCGCCTTTGTTTTTCTTTCATGTCGAGGCTTTAGACAGCAGGGTTTTGAAAGGATAACCTTACATTTCTGGTGGTGGATTTTCACCTTCCGGTAACCGTCAAATAGTTGGACTGTATCGAAGTAGAGTTGTAACAAGCAGTTAAGTACTTCCGACTTCGGACCTGATCTATACGCGATTAAATCATTGGCAAACGTCCCTATGTCAGATTGCTAGTGAATATGGTGGACAAAATCTTCGAACCAGCCACACCCTTTTAAGTGGTCGCCGTGGCGTTGTGGTAAGTGCGTCGACCGCCACGCAGAAAGTCTAGGTTCGATTCCCGGATGCAACACTTCGCATTTTTCCACAGCACCACCTCTTTCGAGTTGCTGACAACACTCAAAGAGCTGCTCAAAATCTGGCCGTTCGGAGTCGGCAAACAACTAAAAGAAAACAGTAGCACGCACAACATGAGTAGCTGTTGTAGAAGCTAGGCCCTGGTCCTTTGTGGTTGTGGCCAATTATTATTTACCGCCCCTTTTTGCAATCTATTTCTCTCAATTTTTAAAAGTAAACATTTCTTATAGAAATTATTTTTTTACTTTAATGGGTGCTATTAGTTCCAGTCCATTACAACTTATTGCAGCAATGGAATGCAGGCCACTAAGGCAACTTAAGAATAAATTTATAATTTGAATATAGTAAGTGTGGCACTTTGAGAGGTACAGATCTTTGAAATGAAATATTTTATGTACGTGGTTCTATGATAAGTTTTTTCGTCCCTCTTCAAGAATCCCATATCACTCATAAATAGATTTTTTCGATAGGTCTAGCTCATCGAAGTCCTTTGGCACCATTATCAACGTATCTCCAGCAGAGGTGGTTGAATATGTTTTGACATTATAAAATGAAAAAACGTCACCATAAGTGTTTACAAATGAACGCATGTCTCACATGCTATTGAATTTGATTTCGACGTTGAAGGTTTTGATAGTATTCTTCTTCTTCTTCTTCTTGTGGTGCTACAGTGCCAGTTACGCACTCCAAGTTGGTTGAGGTCCTTCTCCACTTGAGTGCACCAACTTAGTCTGGGCCGTCCTCTGTTGCGTTGTCCCAATGTGGTGTCAATACGCTCTTCATGGCCTAGCCATCTTAAGCGTTGTATCCGGAGACGCTTGACTAGGCGCATGTCACTGTACAGCCCATAGAGTTCGTCGTTAAACCTTCTCCTCCAGATACCATCAACGCAAACAGGACCAAAAATCGCAAGCAAAACTTTTCTCTCGAAAAGACTCATCAATCACTAGACACATTTTAGCCGATTCTGTTTCAATGCCAGCAAGCGCCTCATTAACGGCTCGCTGTGCTCGTCCAATCACGTCAATGTCGTCGACGTAAGCTAGCAATTGACTTTTGCAAGATCGCGCCTCGGGAGTTGACCTGTGAGTTACACAGGATCTTTTCAAGGATAAAGTTAAGGAAGTCACATGACAGTCCGTCGCTTTGTCTAAAACCTTTTTTGACATTGAAGGTCTCGTTGAGTTCGTTCCCGAGCTTCACGGAGCAGCGAGAGTTTCCCATCGTCATCCTACACAATCCGACGAGTTTGGTAGGAATTCCAAAACTAGACATGGCACTGTATAGCTCGTCTCTATGCACACTGTCATATGCGGCCTTGAAATCGACGAATAGGTGGTGAGTGTCGATTTGCCATTCTCGGTTATTTTATGTCATCGCAAATTCCTGTTTGTTCGTCTTCGGTATGGAATTAGAAGAACTCCGGTCGGAAGTAGAAAATTAAGGGACTGAAACGAGTTAATTGCCCATACAGTGCGTTAGTTACATGTACATGACTTACCTACATCCTAGACAAAAACCTCTTTCCACACCACGGCAGAGAATCTTAGTTGTGACTACCACACATCGCAGGCAATTTCGGTTCTAACGAAAGAGGAATTGTAACCCAGGCTTGAGATATGTAGTCCCGCCAAAAATTGAGATTAGGATGTTTCAGAAATTGTAACTATTGTTTACTTATCATGTGATTAAAATTAAGTCAGTTTTAATTAGAGTTTTGAACAATAATTTCTAATATTAGTTGAGTGGCACAGCCCAAAATCGACCAGGGCCTAGCTTCTTCAACAACTACTCGTGTTGTGCGTGCTACTGTTCTCTCACGAGTAGAAGGGACCTACAGTTGTCACATGACAGTGCAGTTTTTTGCCGACTCCGAACGGCGGGAATTGAGAAGTGTTACTCTTTGAGTGTTATTAGCAACTCGAAAGAGGTGATGCCGTAGAAGGTGTCCCGTCCGAGCATCGCACTAAGACCTTCTGTGTGTGAGTCAACTGAGTTATCCACTACGCCACGGAGACCACAAAACACCCTTAAAATAAAATAAACAATACAAAATAAATTCAATTGTTGTTCATTAATATAAAAACTAGTTCTTTTAAGAAGATCTCCTGTACAATTTTACTGTCTACATTTTTACTTCCGCCACAATGTGACTCTTGTGTAATAGTAGACTTTTTTAAATTCTCTACAATGTCTTATCTGCAAACTCTTTGTCACAAAAGTTTACAGGAATGGGCTGTAACATCGTTTCGAAAGCTGAGGTTAGTGTTGTGCGCATTGCACCTGTATTTTATATACACGCCCTTCTGTGCACACTGTTGACCATTTCTAGGTGGCTCTAAGATTCTAGTGCGATCCAACAAGCTTAAACTCTATATCTACGAACGGCGATATAAAACTACGCATTCTTTCAGTTCCCTTTTAAGTCTCTCTAATGATCAAAGCCCCTTTCAAATGTGGCGAAGGCGGTATGGTACTTGACGTAGTCTAAGAAAACAAGTAAGGTTCCATTTAGTTTTGGCGGCGGTATACCTGACGTTCCTTCGAAAAGAGCACCGGCTTTGACTTTGCTGGTTTCCTATGTGCAATCAATTCAATTTGGGAGAACAGCCTCAAGGAACTTTTGTTTATTTACCTCTGAATAGAACAGAGAGCTAACAGCTACAGCGTTGGTGTAAGAACTGTGTGTTGTGTGGCAAAGTTGCTTTTCTTTTCTGAGCGGATCGGCAGCGTTTAATTTATTTATGGCCCAAATTGTGAAGTTGGTAGTAAAAGTACCCAGCTAATGAACAATAAAAGACAAACTTTTGAAGTTTATAAATTTATAATTTGTACGCAGAATTTTAATCAGCTCCACGTAATACCTACACTCGGACAATAAAACTCTAAAAACCAAAAACAAAAAAAGATACCCTTTGCACCGAATCAACGAATATAAATAATATATTCATCAAACAGTAGAAAACTACTTCTCGATGAAAACCAACTGATAGCAGATTTTGTTACGGTAGGCGCTAAAATTTAAGGGGATATCGAATAATTTTGTGGCAGGGTACTGTAATAAAATTGACTTTGTCTCGATTATAAATCAAATATTGGTGGATAGGGACTTGTTACTCCCTTCAGTTGGTCCTTATCTGTCAACAATAGTCCACTCTATTGTTACGATATCCAGTTATTTGGATGTATTCGTAGAACGTTGATAGTAAATTTGCTAGAAATGTAAACAAATTTCAGACCTTATTTAAAGAAAGTTTCATTTGAATGTAGGTTTCAGTGGTGATTCCATTACTTAGACAAGGTTATGTGAGTGTAACACGAAATCTTTTCATGATTGTTAATGTATTCAAAAAATTCCGTTTTGCAGAGAGGCATATGCCAACTATGAGGAAATATATAATCACTTTTTCAACCACTCACTGTCTTCTTTTTCGAGTGTTTTACAGTCCTGGGTGAACCTTTAACTAGCACAGTTTTTTACAAGTTCTCACCCCAATTGTTTAAGGCCGTTTACCATTTGTGTGCGCCAATTTATTCGACGTCGTCCTCTGTTGCATTGTTTCAATGACATGGATTAAACGAGTTTTCGGGTCGACGCGGTGCTAACCATCGGGATTGTATGACCAAAGCTTGTTAAGTGAAGCTTGGTTAGGTGTATGTAGCCATAGAGTCTAAAGACTACTACCACTAAAACTCTTACGAGTAGAAAAGACAATCTTTGAATGTTGTCAACAACTCGAAAGAAGTATTGCCGTAAAACCGAACCTGGCACTTTGTTATGTGAGCTGAAGCACTAAATCACCACGTCACCACAATGTATACAGTTCTTGTTCCCCAACGTTGTTCTTGTTCTTGTTCCCCAACGTTGTTAAATCATATGATCGCGGCGGCCAATTAACATAGTCACGGCATGTGATAATGCGGTCATTGAATTTCATCCGCAAAAAAGCCATTACTATCACATATCATGCAGGTCGATATTTCTAATTTCTGACGGCCAATTTCTGGTCGCAATCTATCCCAATGGCCGACCACATTTTGGAAGAAGATCGGCTCAATGAAGCTTTCTTTGTGGATGCATCGAATCACTGGTGGATTCTAATTTGCCCATATGCAGTAATTATGCTTGCTGACGAATCTAAAATATTTTGTTGATGTTGCTGACCAAAAAATTAGGAAGTGCGCGGATTTGCAATTTGATTTGAACACCTAATTTTTAAAAATTCTAGCACAGGGCCAGTAAGATAGTTTTAATAATTTCGAGAAGTGTTACTGCTTTAAGGATTTTCATGTGTAAATTAGGGAAACTGAAAAAAACAATAAACAAATACATTTGGAACTATCCGTTTCCAGTAGCCCCTAAAGTTTGTGTCCGCGTCCGGAATTTTAGGGCTTGTTGTAGAGGCAGTACATCTGCTGTCTGCATGCCGGGATCATAATTTTTTTCTCTGTTAAAGATTGAGACACACTGTACTGGAGCGTTCAGACTTAAAAACTGGTTCATTGCACTACCAGCCATAACCTTCATTTACTGTAGTTTCCTGGTTCTCCGATGAAAGACCAGCAGGCGCTTCTGTGGTAAAGAGCTTACGTTTTCGGCTTCTACCACATTAGTGCCTATCAGCCGCCACCTGATACCAACAATGGCGGGACATTGTCAGAGCAAATGGTCTGAAGTGTCTTCATTTTCTCCACAGGTATCGCAAAAGGTATCATCACTAAGCCCAAGCAAACATAAGTTCTTAGCGATGGTGAAGTGTCCCATTTGTACGCCGACAAGTTTTTTTTTCACTCTTTTCTGTCTAGAGATAACAGAAAAGCCTCGGCTTTCTTGCTGACAATCGGGAGCATGCACTTGGTCCGCCTGCCCCCTGGAGAGTCATGCCATCTCTAGTTGTGCTGATGGAAGACCCAACCGTCGACGGAAACCCTAACCAAGGAAGCGGGTAGTCCCAAAGTGAGTTTGGACCCTACGATTGCCTCTTTAGAACCTTTCCAAGCTAGTTCATCAGCAATCTCGTTTCCTGTGAATCCGCGATATCCCGGGACCCAGACAAGTCTTAGCGAATTCAATTTGTCGACCAAGGGAAGACTTGCATTCCTGGAATATCTCGGAAGTGGATAAATCGTTGAATAGGGCCTTAAGTACAGTTTGGCTGTCATTGCAGACGCATATACTTTATCTCTTCCACTTTTTCTTCACAATACAGTTCGTGGCCATTAGGATCGCAACCGCCTTCGCCTGGAAGACCGATGCGAAATTAACTAAGGAGGTGCGAAATCTTGAGTTGTTTTCTTTCCCAAAAGCCTCTGTCCCAGATCTCTCCGTCGTCTTCGAGCCGTCCGTGAAAATCCGACTACATTCCGTTCCCGGTTCAATTGCTGGTCAGAGCCAGTCTTGGACACAGAGAAAGTCGACTTTATATAAGCGCCCTTGCTGGATCTGTTGGTGACCCTGCAACAGACGACATGTGTATGAGACTTAAGTCATAGGAGATGCGGTGCGCAAGGTCATCAAAGCTCCAGTGTGAGTTGAACCAAAGACCATTCCATTTTAGTCGGGAGATGGCCTTGATTGTACAGCCCATGATGTGGATGGGAGGGAAATTAAGCAATGCATCAAGCGCAGAGCCAAGCATGCCGGGGAAGGCCCATGTACAGCCGAGATAGACCCTTATTCGAAAAACGGTGAAAGCAGCAGACATGTATTTTCGTGAGAACTTGTTCCACCAAATGACTGAAAAATACGAGAGAAGTGGTAATATCATTGCCGTCTAGATCCACAGAGGTTTCTTTTTGGCGTTAGGCCCCAGGTTTTTCCAAAGACTCCCTTATACTGCCAGAAACGTATCAATGTGTTTTTTTTTCCAGAGAAACTTTTTATCCAGGATAATTTTTTTTCTTTATTTAGCTGCGCTGGAAAATTTAATGATGACACCTTTAAGTACTGGTTGAGTCAGATCAATCATCTTTTCCCCTTCGTGAAGAGAACAACTTCGATTTCGAGAGGATTAACTGAAAGCCCATTTCTAGTACACTTGTCATTCGGGATCATGATGTATTATCCATAATGTGTGTTCGCCTTAGAGAGCTACAGGGGTGTCTTTTAAGAGGAGGTTCACTGCTGAAGCATATACACTATTTTTAGAGATACCAGGGATGTATAAGCTTAAAATCGTTTGACTTAAAAAATCAACTGACCTCATACCTCTGATTCAATTATTCGTAAATTAAGTCTGCTTACAATACTAAAATAGGAACAACAACAGCAGTACCGAAATCAAACGCAGAATCACTCTTGCCAATCGCTGTTTCTTTGGGCTTAAGAGGCAGTTGAGTAATAAAGCCCTCTCCCGAACGACCAAAGTGACTTTGTAAAAGACCTTGATCATCCCAGACCTGCTTTACGGCGCAGAAACCTGGACGCTACTAAAAGCGGATGAGGAAGCCCTTGGTCTCTTCGCGAGAAAAGTTCTGTGTGCGATTTTTGGTCCTGTGTGCATTGATGGCATCTGGACTTGTATTCAACTCATTTCAAATTGAATGGCTGCTGATAAAGATTGACCTAATCATGGCTTCAAGAAATTAAAGATTGCAGCAACGTCTAGATCAGTCTTTTACAGTCCTTTAGTTTACTGATAGACACCCATGCATAAGTCTCAAAAGCATGTATCGTTTTCTTTTCATATGTTAGACCACATTTATTTCAATTTACAAAAGGCTTTGGCTTTTCGATTTTGATCCACTTGTATCCAGCAAAGCAATATTTAATGCTATACCTGCCTGCTCACGTCATCAACATGATTCCACTACAACTTTTAGGCTCCCATGCTTTATTTTCAATAAAATCCACATCCCAACATATACGCAGTGCATATGTACACACCTTTAAGTACTTCCGTTGACATTTGCAAACTAAAACAAAAAAAGAAAAAATGAAAACGAAACAAAAACAGTTTCTGATTTCGTATTGGGTTCGAGTTAATAGAATTTCTCGAAGAAATACCCTGCTAACACAACCAGTTACCAAAGGAATTAAACTTTCGCCAAGTACTCACGATTTAAGTTTGCGAAGCATTTCTTTACCAGAAAATAAATGCAAACATCTTACATTTCCATCTGACACAGACAGAATAAATAAATTACAAAAGAGAAGGGTAGAGCCAGCATTTGCAGAAAAGTTGATTTCGTTGCAATTACTGGAGCACTAACCACTTGCTTCCAAAAAGGAGGGGAGCAGCGAGAACTCGTGAAATAGAGAAAAATACGAAAATCTGATTAGTTGCAGAAATGTGTGATTTGTGAAAGTGTCGTGTCTCGTCTACAAGGCGGTTTACACTTAAAATGAAACAAATTTGAAATTAGCTGCCGCCTTATTGACGTTGAGGATACGTCCATGTTGTGTGCAACGTTTTTGTTGGGTCTGGATCCAACGTCAAAATTGGGGTTGTCAATTACTGTCTCCGGTTCCGCACGGAGTTCGCTTTCGAGTCGTAGATCTGTCGTACAAAATTTTAAAGCAATGCGGACGAGTGTTCGTCAGAAGACACTGAACCTCAAACACCCTCAGATGTCCCATCTGTGAAAGACTCACTTAGAATCATACGAGACAAGCATATGTACACCGTGATTTGCCGGATGAGGGGCGTGAAGCAGATCACCTTCACTCTGGTGGAACTGCTTTTTTGGCATAGCATTGGTCAAAGCAGTTACTTTGTGGACACCACCATGCTGTTCGAACAAAATGGAAAATGTGGTACCAAAATCCACGGTTAATCCCTGTAAGTCACCTATGGAGAACTTGCGCCTTTGTTTTTCTTTCATGTCGAGGCTTTAGACAGCAGGGTTTTGAAAGGATAACCTTACATTTCTGGTGGTGGATTTTCACCTTCCGGTAACCGTCAAATAGTTGGACTGTATCGAAGTAGAGTTGTAACAAGCAGTTAAGTACTTCCGACTTCGGACCTGATCTATACGCGATTAAATCATTGGCAAACGTCCCTATGTCAGATTGCTAGTGAATATGGTGGACAAAATCTTCGAACCAGCCACACCCTTTTAAGTGGTCGCCGTGGCGTTGTGGTAAGTGCGTCGACCGCCACGCAGAAAGTCTAGGTTCGATTCCCGGATGCAACACTTCGCATTTTTCCACAGCACCACCTCTTTCGAGTTGCTGACAACACTCAAAGAGCTGCTCAAAATCTGGCCGTTCGGAGTCGGCAAACAACTAAAAGAAAACAGTAGCACGCACAACATGAGTAGCTGTTGTAGAAGCTAGGCCCTGGTCCTTTGTGGTTGTGGCCAATTATTATTTACCGCCCCTTTTTGCAATCTATTTCTCTCAATTTACCTGTTACCATGTCCTAGATCATTAATAATAAATAGCGAAGTTGTACTTATGTCGAGCCTGACAAATTTTAGGAAGAGGCCTTCTAGCCTTACGGTGTCAATCCATTTTTGTACGCCAATCAGGTAGGTACCAGTGCACTGTGCCTTATATATGTTCCATTGAACATCGGAGACCGGCATGTATAGTGTTGTACCCCGCCCTGAAGTCAAAAGAACGACTCTCTTCTCTACCTTGCTTTTGCAGAAATTTCTCGGCATGGAAGTATTTCTATGCCGATACGGTTGGGCGGTATCACAGCTGGTTTCTTCTTCAGTGAGTTGGACTTACACCGGAGTTCATCTTTCAAAATACATACGAAGTTGTTTCCATCATCGGCGACGGCATTTTCTGCCAGAAGGTCGTCACTGAATCTGGTGAAGCCATGATTCCCGGATCGCTATTGACTTTTTTCATTTGAAAGGTAGAAGTAGAAGTTCAGCAAGGCTCTGTTCTCCATGTCGTGGTTCGGACTACGATGCCGTGTAGAATCTCTGCTTTCACCTTTTGTTGGGAATCAGTCACTGCAAAAACGACGTTGTCTAGCATAGCCCCATCTGGATCGATGCCATGTCATCGTTGAACTAATGCATTGTCTGTTGTTCTGTCAAGTCGAACGCACTGAATAATGTAATTCAAACGGCCGTCTAGGGTATCCTAGCAGTGATCGATTCTTCTTGGGAAAGTAATTTTTTCACATTTCTGGCGCTATCCAGGCGATAATTAGAGTAAAATTAGCTTTAAATTCGCCTAGAGTTCAAGGATTATTAGCCTAGGCACAGCGTTTTGCGTGAGCCCACAAATAAACTTTAACGCAATCAAATTGCATAATTTTGCAATGTTGCCCTTTTGAAACCACATATCATGTGTAGGGGTCTCAAGCGAAGGAGATAAGCGTGAGTGGAAAGCATAATAGGCCAACGATCTTTTGGTGTTTCGACTTTATAATGGGGCCAACTGTACATTATCTCTTGTACTTATATGTTTTATCCTAAGAACGAAAATTTATGATGTTAGCTGATTAGGAGACATTTCGGGTTAATCGTACGATTAGATGGCCAAAGATAGATAGATAGAGTGAGCAACGACATATAGTCTGGCCTACTAGCATGATATTAAATAAGAGATTTTGTTTTCGGCTACACATGTCAATAAGGTTAACATTCTTTTACATATGACGGCTCGAAATGACTGTAGTCGTCCGACCATTGTCATCTTCCAAATATGGACCAATAAGACCTTTTGACTATATGGCACACCAAACAGTCACTGTGGATTCAACGACAACTTGTGATATTCCAAGAATTATACACGATAAATTTGTTTGTTTACATACCCAGAGAGAAGTGTGCCTTCTCACTGAAGAAAATGGTGTTCGAAGAACTGTATTTATTGTCTTTTGTTCCAACACCAAAGGAGCACAGCGAAGGTCATCACGCTTCAGTAGCTTCATAAGTTGAACTTTAGTAGGTTGGCGATGCAAATTTAAATGCAATAAATGCCATTATATGGTGTGCACGGTACGTTCAAAAATCGATAAATTCTTATCATCAGCAAGACTTGCACTTACAGCAAATAATGTTTAGTTTAAAAAAAGTATTTTTTATTTTGAGTTTCATTTGCATTAAATCTAGATATACTACTTAATATTAATACTTAAACTAGCTATAATAACTTTTATTTTAATTAAAACTATCTTACTGGCTCCATGCGAGCACTCTAAGTTAATCTATGAATTTTTTATAATTGTCTTTCAGCTTCTGTGTTTGGTTTTGTATGTATATTCAAGTAAAGAACTAAACTATGTGATACTTAATACTAAGAAAATGTTCTGTAAAAACTTAGCAATCTAATTAAATTATTTTTATTTTAACCTACCACTAAACAACTAAACAAACTTAACCTAACTACAACTAATTTTTTTTTTTTTTTTTTTTTTTTTTTTTTTTTTTTTATGAATATACTACACTAACTTAATCTTAATCTAACTTATACTATATGTAAATTGTCCGTAGGGGGACCAATTTCTGCAGCAGCTGACGGCAGCTGGGCCACCAGATGTGGCTCTAGCAACCAATAAAATTGCCTATCCTTTTCCCGATGTTTAATGTCGCGAATGGGGATGGATGTGCTGAAGCGGAGATCACCCGGCCTTACGCTTCGTACATTGCTCTCGTAGAGCAGACGCTTGTCCACCGTTCGTCTTACTACGTGGTAGAGAAGTGGACATCCCTCCGCATCCTGGACCAAGCCAATGCGGTCCAGATACAAGAACGCTTCCGGTGGAATGAATCCACTTCGGCGTGCGCTCTCATGATATGCATCGTTCGGGTAGTAAGCTCCGAATATCAGCTCGTTTTCTGAAGTCATTCCTCGTGCAACGTGCCTTCGAATCAGCTTAATAATAAAATTATCCAGCCTATTCACGTTTGCTGCGTTGTACAAGATTTCATTAGCATAGAACTTCTTGTACTCAGACTCTGGGGTTCTGTACATCTTGAGACAAGCTCGAAGACATTGCCTTTCGAACACCCTCATCCTTTCCATCTGGGAAGGACTCAAGTTGAACCACACCGGACAACCATACACCATGATTGGCCGTATTAGGGCCGTGTAGCAGATAATCTTCACTCTGGAATCAAGTTGGCTGCTATAAAACAGCCTACTTGCCATAGCGAAGACTTTTCTGGCTTTTGCCAGACCCGTTGCTGCATGGATATTACCATACAGAAACTGGTCCAACATAATGCCCAAATATCGCACTACACTCCTCACAGCTAATGGCTGCCCCTGCGGGTCCAAAATGCCGAACTTACGCCAGTTTTTGCTCGTATCTCTTGAAGCCCTGCACAACGGAGTTCGGAACAGGATGGTTTCACACTTCTGGTAGTTGATCTTCAACTTCCAGTCGTCGCAAAATCGCTGAATTTTCTCGAAGTCGCGCTGCAAGAGGATATTAATGACCTCAATCTTCGGTGCCGTCCTGTACGCTATCAAATCGTCAGCGTACGCGATCAGGTACTGCATGGAGCCAATTAATTCACTGGTGAAAACAGTGAAAAGAATTGGTGAATTCACTGCACCCTGCTGGAGCCCATTTTTAATGTAAAAGACATTAGTAGAAACCTTGTTGCCACTCTTAACAACAAACTTTCTACCTATGACCATATTGTAGATCGTGTAAAGTAGTTCTTTGCTTATACCCAACCTCGTCAACTTGAGGAAGAGGCCTTCTAACCAGACGGTGTCGAATGCCTTTTCCAAGTCAACAAGGCAGGCCCCGGTGCACTGGGTTTTATTTTTATTCCATTGAATGTCCGAAACCAATTTTGACGCGGCATGTACAGTATCATGCCCCGCCCTAAAACCAAATTGGTTATTCGGTATTATTTTTTTGTCCGCAGTCCACTGCATCAGGACTCTATTGACAATCTTTTCAAAAACCTTGCTTATGCAAGGGAGGAGACTAATCGACCGAAGATTTTTCGGAAGCGAGGAATCTTTGTCCCTTTTGGGGATGGGTTGCACTACCGCCGTTTTCCAATGCTCTGGGTAATGTGCATTACTCAGAGCATTGTTAAACAGGATTGTGTATATCTCTACCGCCTCTTCGGGGAGATGACGCAACACAATATTCGGTATTCCGTCTATTCCGGTGGACTTTTTGTTTTTCAGAGTGTGAAAAATGCCTTTGAGATCCACCTTTGAAATGATTATGGCATTAGATCCATCTTGGGCGACGGCATTAAGTGCCTTATTTTCATCATTGAATCTGGTGAAACCATGATTCTCCGAACGCCATTGCTGTATTTCATTTTGAAGGGAGAAATGGTTAAGCAAGGCTCTGTTCTCCAAGTCGTGATTCGGCCTACGAGATTCGTTGACCGTATACACTTCCTGGAAAACCGCTCCTATTGCTACAACCTTCTCTTGGGCGTCCTCAACAATGAAGAACGCATTGTCCAGCACGGCCCCGTCCGAATCGATGCCAACTGAAGTCAGTATGTTTGCGTTGTCGGTTGTTCTGTCAAGTCGAACAGCCTCCAAGCCGTTATGATCCCTCCTTCGGAAGACTCGGTTAATTTGGGGAAACATACCCGGACAGTTCGAACGAACAGCCCGAATTTTGTCTCCCCAATAAGAATTGATAGCAATTCTGTAATTCATCCGAATCAAACTCTGGAGGTTTTTCATCTGTGACTTAAGCGACCGCAGTTCCTGGTCGTCTCTGTCCGTAAATCTTCTATAAAGTGTCTTGATTCTCGTCAGCAATCTGCTTTTTTGCACGTGCAGTGCGTCGATTGTATCATTCCGATAGATGTCGCCATCTGTGATCGGTGATACTCTAGGAATCGCTTTGTCCATTGTCCGTTTTATTATAGTGTCCATTTGTATGAGGTACCTGTCAACCTCTTCGTTAGTTAGGTTTCTGTTCGAGGGTGGTGTCATGTCATTCGAACGCAGTTCTCTGGATAGGATTCTGGAAAAACGTGGCCAACGAGCCTTACAGTAATTGTAAGGATACGCCTCCACAAATTCCTCCAGTTCCACCATTTCGTTCGGGATCCTGATAACAGCGGCAAGCCCACAGTGATCACTGTCGTACTCAACCGTTGTTAAGCAGTTCCTAGTTTGTCTGTTTACGTTTCGTATCATTAGTCGTCTGTCAATTAGCATCAGATCAAGATAAGACCCACTTCTGGGAAATGACGGCCTATCGGTTGCAAGCAAATTCAGCTTGAACTCAATAGAGTGCTGCGTCAACCACTCAAAGAGTGAATTCCCCCTGGTATTTGATACAGAATTACCCCATTCTGAGCATAAACGCAGTTTTCGAAAGAGAGATTCGAGCTCTGAAATGAAATTTGTGGACCGAGGTGCATCTGGTGCATAGACCGCTACCACGTACAACTTCTTTCCACCTTGGAGAGAAATGCACGCAATAGACGCTTCCAGCACACCGAAGCTTCGCACTTCACTGCAATACACGATCTTATGGCGAATGCCTTTTTTAATGAAGAGAGCGACCCCACCCCCTTGTGTGGAGTGGGGGCGGTCCCTTCGAATAACTGAATAGTCTTTGTACCTGATTGTGTGCTTCCGGTTTAGCTTAGTTTCGCTAACCATTAACACATCAGGCTTATGGGACTCCAACAGGTTAAGTAAAACCAACCTTCTCTCGATCCTAACAAGTGAATTACAGCAAATAATGTTTTCGACTGACCGTTTAATTCGGATACACTACAGCCCACAAGGGACCAGGGTCTCCGAAAGACGAGATTTTTTTGAGAACCTTTTATAGACAATTAGTACACTTTGAGTGTTGTCAGCAATTCAAAAGAGGTGGTGCCATGAAAGAATGCGAAGTGTTCCATCCGGGAATCGAACCTAGCCACGGCGACCACTGTGAGCAGGCCTAATGACAAGAATAACTCTTCCACTCTTTGAAAATAGTGGAAGCCGAAAGCTTGCTTACTCTGTCGACTATGATATGATCTGAACAGTTATCGAGTTTTATGTTATAAGTGGCTAAAACATAGCCATCACCACATTCAAAGTAAATTTTCATAACTTTAGCGCCCAATTTTTAAGTGATTCAGTATCGTAAATGGCATACATTCAGCTTATAGCACGCATAGTTGGTTAGTCCCTTTCCACTTGCGTGCTCCACCTGAATAGCGGTCTTGCTCTACTGCGCCGGAGCATTGGTTTCCATCCGCTCTATATGACCTAGCCATCAATCGTTGGATCTTCGCTCTTCTGGCTAAGTCGACGTCGCTGAACAGTTCATATAGTTCGACATTATATCTCCTCCTCCACTCACCATCTTGCAGACGGAACCGAAAATCATTTTTCCTCTCGAAGCAACCAAGAGCAACTTTATGCGCTTTTGACAAAGTCCTTGCCTTCGCCCTGTATAGCAGGACGGGGACGATTAAGGTCTTGCAAAGCGTTACCTTGGTTGGTCGATGGCTTTGTTGGAGGGCTTTGTTTACCAATTGCTTTCTGGGCCCAAAGAAGCACCGATTAGCAAGAGTTATTCTTCGTTTGATTTCAGTGTTGGTGTCTTTGTCTGAATTGATAGCGCTGCCAAGGTCTGTCTGTCTGCAGTGACGTTCTGACCGAGACGTCGATGTTGGGTGTCCTTTCTCGTTGACAGCATATACTTGGTCTTGTCCTCGTTTACCGCTAAACCCATCTTCGCGGCCTCCGTGGCTATACCCACAAAAGCACCATTGACATCACGCTGCGTTCTTCCGATAATGTCGATATCGTCGGCATATGCGAGTAGTTGGACGGACTTCTGAAAGATTGTTTATGTGGTGTTGACGTTCGAGTTTTGAACAATTCTTTCAAGAACGATGTCGAAAAATCCGCATGACAGCGCATCGCCTTGTCTGAATCCTTTTTTGACATCAAAGGTCACGGTTAGGTCTTTACCGACCTTGATGGAGTAGCGTGCAGTCTCCATAGTCATTCTACATAAACGGACGAGTTTGGTAGGGATGTCAAATCTAAACATTGCTCTGTATAGCTTGTCTCTATAGGTGCTATCATACGCGCCCTAAAATCGATGAAAAGGTGGTGGGTATCGATTTGTTGCTCCAGGATTTTCTCCAAAATCTGCCGTGTTTGTGATGGTCGGTATATCAATGGTGGATTTTTTTACTGACCTAAAGCCACATTGGTATGGACCGACCAGGTTCTTGACGAATGGGTTTAGGCGTAATAGTGTTCAAAATAAAATACAAAATATTATTGGAACTTCATCAGCAATATAGTAATAACAAAAAACGTAATATTACATACTATTCTGGGCGGACAAAACTAAGGAAACTGGATAAAACGTTTGGTACTGTAGCACTTCTTTATCTAAATTAATACTTTGTGGGGACTCCCCTGTTTTTTAAAACTGCTTGGCATCGTCTTGGCATAGATTCTATAAGATTGTTTACAAAAGTTTGTGGGGTTTTTGTCCATTCTTGGCGAAAAGCATCAAAAAGTTGCTGTTGGTTTTTGAAATGTTGCCCCTTGAGTTTTCTTTTTACTATTTCCCATAGATTTTCAATGGGGTTTATGTCAGGAGATTGAGATGGCCACTTAACAACATCAATACCTTTCATCAGAAACCAATTTTGGATGTTTTTTGCTGTGTGCTTTGGATCATTATCTTGCTGAAATCTCCAACGGAGGGGCATGTGATCCTCGGCATACGGCAACATTGCCTCTTCCAAAATATTTTGATATTGAAAACGGTTCATTCGTCCCTCTATTTTTCGGAGAGGTCCCATCCCTTGGAATGAAAACCATCCCCACACAATTATGGAGCCGCCACCATGCTTCACAGTTTTATTACAATAGCGTGAATCTAGTCTTTTTCCAGCGGGTCGTCTTACGCGCATCATTCCATCAGAATGAATTAAGTTAATGTTTGATTCATCAGAAAAAAGTACAGTTTTCCATTTTTCCGTTCTCCAACTTCCATATGTTTGCGCAAAAGTAATACGGTCTCTTCGTTTCTTCTTTGAAATAAGAGGTTTTTTTGAAGGTCGCCTTGAAAACAATCCGGCCTCTGCAGCTCGTCTACGAGACGTTCTTTCGTGGATGTTTAAATTAAATTCTTTTACGAGTGCCCTTGCGGAAACATCAGGCTCAGCTTTTATTTTCCGAATCAGCAGATGGTTTTGCTTTGGTGTAGTTTTCATGGGCCTGCCTCCTCTATGGACTACTTCAACCGAACCAGTTTCATTATAATTTTTTATAAGTTTAGAAATAACTGATTTTGGAATTGAATATTTACTACTTATTTCTTTTTGAGAAACACCTCTCTTATAATCATCAATTATTTTTGATTTAAAACTTTCATTATACTTATTACGAGCCAATATAATTTTTTATTTATCAAAACATGTTTAATCTCTCCAATAAACAATTTTCAAGTGAATCCTTTAACGCTAGTTTCTCATCGTATCATACAGTAAAAGTAACGGTACATAGGAAGAGAAAATATCCGGAGTAGAATTTAATATTTGTATTTTATTTTAGGAAATTTGAGGAGTTTCCTTAGTTTTGTCCGATACTATGCGATACTTAGGAGACTGATGCCTCTGTAGTTGACGCAGATCAAAGGGTCTCCTTTTTTATGGATCGGGAAAACAATGCTGAGGTTCCATTCTTCGGGCATGCTTTCCTCACCAACAGATGAGTTGGTGCATGCTCCTTACCAAATCATCGCCTACGGCTTTAAAAAGCTTGGCGGGTAGGCCGCCAGCTCCCGTAGCCTTGTTGGAATTGTTGATCTTCATCGTCCCTTTCATTGGGGTACAATTAAAATAAGCAAATAAAAAATTAGATGAGTCAATTGATCACAAAGAACAGGAGCTACGTTTCTTCCGCAACTACTTGTGTTGTGTGTGCTCGGTTCTCTCACCCCTAGAGTAGATCTACATTGTTGTCTGAATAAAAATTAACAAAAATTGCAACAAAAAAAAGAAGACCTACATTTTATTTCAGACTCCGAGCAGCGAAACTTAAGAAGCATGTAACCGACAATCAGTACTCTTTGAGTGCGAGTCCAAGCACCTACTTAAGCCACGGTGACAGTAATTTTAAGGTAAATAAAAAATTTTCCAAATTATAATTATTGGCAAAGATAACTAATCGAAGATTGAGTGGTTTTAAATCCCCTCTTTGCTATGTCTACCTCCTGTTTGTTGCAAGTCCTAAAACAATAATTGAAGTCCTTTGTGATTGTTTAAGGAAATAAGTACACAGGCAAATACTTCTCACCGCCATATAAATTTTAATTGCACACCCCTTTTGAATTTCCTTCTATTCCGAGTCTACGCCTCAAACCATTTATTCATCTTGGATATTTGTCTCCTTCCGATTCAGAGCACTCTGTCACTTTACCCTCTCACCACGGTCTCAAATAGCAATTTTTGAGAGCATTTTCATCAGAATCGAACTCGTTACGAACTTTCATTCGTTCTCGGATCGATGATGTGCGCCACAAAATATAGGATCTATTCCTTTTCTCATTCTCCAAAATTGAAAGCAATAAATCACGAGGCGCAGCCGACTGCACACCACCACCATCGCAACCAGGCGAGTCCACCTTTGAAGGCGAAATACGTGCAACCAGGAATTATCTAAGATAGAGGCGTGAGTGCGCCGCGTGGCCTTGTTCAACAGCATCATCGATTATCACACATCATGATCAACCTTCTAGGAGGAACACAATTTTTAAAATAAACACTATTGTCTGGTACGTGGGACGATTAATCTCAGGTTCAAGCTGAAGTAGGTGACACTGTACTCGTATCATGTGGGGAAGGTCAGCCGCTTCGTTCGCCTCCATTGTCTATGTCTGGTGAAGCTTCCACTTTCAACTCGCAGTGGAGCGCTTAAATGCTTTCTCATTGATAATCCATTGAAGTAGTAGTACTCCTGGGACAATGACAAATCTTCGTATTTATCTTCGCAGGAATCGGTGATATATTTCAAGATTCAAGACGTTAAAAGCGGAAGCTCACTTCATGGCATGATATATTGATTTCTTCTAAAGCGGATAAAGGATTACAATTGAAATCTGAGCTGTGCAAGGGCATTAATACCCTTCCCTTCGGCATGTCCGGTCCGTATGCTTTTAGCCGCACATATGCACACATGTGGGGATGCTGGATGCTAACCCACGCATCCACCGTATGACACTTACCGCACAGATGCCAACCGCTGGTAAGCAAACCTGCAACCTGCGACCCAATGAAAATTTAATGGTTCTTTTGACAGACATTGTCATCGGGGCCGTAATCGATTGCTAATCCCGACTGAAATCTTGTTTCAATTACCTATGTACATTAGTTAATTATTTCTTCATTGATTCGGAAGCAATCCAAGGCGAGCATGCACCCGGCCAATCATCAATCAAGGTGATTTGTTTTATCTCAACCTGTCAATAGTACCACTTCAGTTGGGATGTGTGGCGCAATCAATCACACGCTTGTTGGATTTTGTCAAGTGTGGCAAAAGGATTTATTTCCACTGCTGCTCGCTGACGTGTGTGCGTTCACTTGTGCCTGTGTGTGACACATGTAGCATTAACAGTCGATCAGGGAGAGGAACAAAAATAGCAACGATAACTCAAGTTAAATTGTACAGGCACTTATCGATTGAGGGAATTAAAACAAGAGCCTGCTCAATCAAAATTACTTTGCTGTGCGAGAATATCAAAACTCGGATGCTCCCTTGATTGACACATACTCCCGCTTCGCCAGAGCGCTGTCAGGATTAAGTGTGGAATACAATTTTCGAAAAAAAAAAAAACATATGTGTCGAATGATTTGACAGATACGTGTTGAAGTCTAAGCATCAGAGGCGGGCGGGCGGGCACTTGTGGGTGGGCGTGTATCCTTTTTATGTTTGTATATTTCTGATGGGAACGATTTTATCGACGCTGTTGACAGCGGATAGGTAGCGCAAGAGGGGATGTGCCGATTGCCGTTTGACTGTGCTTTGATAAGAGTTGTGACACGATATGGTGCACAAATTAAACGCAAATCGAGCCACTTGGGTTTTGTTAAGTGGGAGTGGGTGAGCGGGTTGCTTTTGTGAATGCACGAATGATTTCGCATCCCAAACCACTGGTGAAATTAATATTTTAAGGCATGCTTGATGTTCGTCTGCTTAAATAAATATGCAAAAGAGGTGATGACACAATTTTCGCCTTTGGATCATTCACTCACTTTAAGTAATTAATTTCAATCAAAAACCCGCATATATAGGTCTCCGGTCTCTGTAAAACTTCTGCTTTTACCAGTTGCGTTGGTTCGTATGTTCCCCATTTGCATATTTTTTTAAGTACGTGGACGCTTTGTGTACGCTGGGATGCATGCATAAGCTGCTCATAGGTATTTCTATATTTAATGAGCGCATAAAATCTAATTAATTAGAATGCCTGTGAGGTTTTGGCGAGATCAGCTCGCAGAGGATTTGAACTCAAACCAATATACAGTGAAGCTTGTCGACTGTTCTGTACCCTTTGTAGAAAATTAGTAATTTTCTTATGAATTGTGGGGAGTGCGCGTTTCTTGTAAAATTAGTTTTTGTAATCTTTGTGACGGAAAATCATAAATGTTGGTATATGGCGTGTTTCGTTTTGTTTTTTGCGGCTCACCAATGCATTCAATGCATTCACGTTCTACTGATGTTTGGATAAGAATTTGTGTGTCGGTCTTGGTATCTGATTCATATCTTCTCTTCTGCTTCTTCTTCTTGTGGTGCTACAGTCCATGGTGGACCTAGGTCTCAACCAACATGCCTCTCCAGCCAGCACGATGGTTGAGGTCCTTCTCCACTTGTGTGCTCCACCTTAGTCTAGGCCGTCCTCTGTTGCGTTGTCCCAATGGCTCAGATTCGAAGATTTTTCGGGCCGGAGCAGTGGTGTCCATACGCTCTACATGGCCTAGCCACCTTAAGCGTTGTATCCGGAGACGCTTGACTAAGCGCATGTCGCTGTACAGCCCAAAGAGTTCGTCGTTAGATGCCTCATTTTTTATAACATTCTCTGCAAGACGTTCTACGGTAGTTCATACTAAGCAGATGCAGTTGCAGTTATACTAAGCCACTGGGCTGCTTCACTTTTGGTAACACAGCATAGCTTGTCGGAGGGGGTGGTTCTTTTTACCATCACGCTCACATAACACACTGCACATAAAACAATCGTGCTCAAGCTGGCGGAGATAGAAGGAGGAGAAAGATTAAAAAAAAAAGAAACACTGTTTCTGGCCGTTTTTCGACGCTCTCTTTAGTTTAAGACGACAACGTTTCACATCAATAGTTTCGCCTAGTTTAAGCAGCTTATACATAGATCATCAGACCCCTTTGATCATACCATGTACAGAGCATGACCTTTAGCGCGTCGATGCAGACGATGCTGAAAAGGGTTCACCAGGCTTGGCATTGTATTTTTTCTTCTTGTGATAATTTAATTTGCCTTTTCAACTCCAGTCACGATCCGATGCAATCCATTTCCCACAATTGCTGTTTATTTAGACGAATTCGGACCTAGTTGAAGAGGCAAAAACAATTTTGTTGTCTGTGGTTCACACTAATTTTTGCTGACAAATGTCGCTGCTTTTCGAATGAAGTAGGTAATTGCTTCAATATTGGCCGCAACTTGCAGGCGGCGCCATCTTTTGAAAACGGATTCGTTTGTACTCCCAATATCTTAAAACTACCTAACTACAACAAACAACGGTCCTTCAGCGTAGTTAAGCGATGAAGGTACTTTGAGTACCCGAGAGTGCCAGATGTTGTCGGCACAGATCGTTCACCCCAATATGTTTGTTGGCGACTCTGATTACGAATACTCTAAGATTACGAATAAAATTTCTGTTGTCATGGTTGAAGATGTTATTTAAAACCTTAAATTTATTAAATTTCCCCGCTCCCTATGGCATATCGTTAATAATCCTGAAAAAGTGGGTAATCTATCTTGCCCAATCCATCGCTTCTTTATTTCGTTTGTCATTAACGCAGAGTTCTTGCAAAACCCATACATTCTGCCACATCAGAATAAAAGGTTCCATAAATGACATTTGGAATTATAAACCAATTGCTAAAGTATCCTGCATTCCAATCAATTAACTTCTCTTCACTGTAAGTTTATCCTCTCCGTTAAGCAACATGGATTTCCTCAAGGCCGACTTGCAGCCACTAACGTTATTCAATTTGTCTCCTATACTCTATGGACCTTAGAGAATGGCAATGAAGTTGACGTAATTACTACAGAATTTAGCAATTCCTTCAACAAAACTTTACACAAATTAATACTTTTTAAGTTAAAAGTGCTTGGCCTTCCGCCTGATATGATGACATGGCTAGAATCGTATCTTAAAACCCGCAGTCACCTTGGCCCTCTAATTCTCATCTTGTTCATGCCTATGTAACAAAAAGTTCTGAAACTTCCATCCACGACGATGACATGAAGCTTATTTCATCCCTGACTGATGCAACTCTACTGCAACATGATGAGTACAATTTCTTTCCCTGGTGTCACAAGAACTTACTTAAACTCACGCAAACGTTCTAAAACCCAATCGAGAATCTATAAAATCGACAACAAAACTTATGTATATAAAGGGTGATTTTTCAAAAGATATAGAAAACTTTTTCAAAAAAAGAACACAAAAAATTCAGAAAAATGCATTAAATCTTTATTTGAGTTGATAGTTAGGTCCATATTTATTAATGTTTGAAGATTATTTCAAGCAAATGTTGACCTTTACTGCGCCTCAAATGGTCCATCCGCTTAGTCCAACTTTGGCATACTCTTTCCAACATTTCGGCCGGTAACTCACGAATAAATGTTTCAATGTTGTTTTCCAATGCGTCAATTGAAGTGGGCTTGTCTGTATAGACATGAGTTTTAACACAGCCCTAGAAAAAATATTCCAAAAGCGTTAAATCGCACGATTTAGGCGGCCAATTGACCGGTCCCGAACGCGAAATAAAATGTTCACCGAACTCGCCTCTCAATAAGTCCATTGTTGCGCGTGCTGTGTGGCAGGTAGTACCGTCTTGTGCTCTTGCATTCCATTCACAGTTACGTTACGATTCGCATCATCTTTGAAGAAGTACGGTCCAATGATGCCACCAGCCCATAAACCGCACCAAAGTGTGACTTTTTCTGGATGCCTTGGTAGCTCTTGCAATGCTTCTAGCTGATATTTCACTTCACTGAAATCGAAAATTCTGCTTACTTACTTACCCATTGAGCAAAAAATGAGCTTCGTCGCTGAACACAATTTTTCGGTAAAAAAGTGGATCTTCGGCCAACTTTGCAAGAACCCATTCCCCAAAAAGTTTACGTTGCGGTACGTCTTCAATTCTTGCACCAGCTGTATTATGAAAGGCATCACAGCTAAATCCTTCCGCAAAATTTTCCACGTTGTTGAGTAACAGAGGCCCAATTACTGTGAACGACGACGAATCGATAATTAACGCTCATCATAACACTGGCCGATACAGCTGCGATATTTTCTGCAGTTCGCACTCTACGTAAGCGTGTTGGTGGCTTAATGTCCAACAATGTAAATTTGGTGCGAAATTTAGTCACAATAGCCCGAATAGCCGCTTCAGTGGGTTGATTAAACTGACCATTAAAAGAAAGAAGCGCGCGTTGTTCGTTTGTAAGACGATTCATGGTTAAATTAAAGATCAAACTGAAGATGTTTGACAGTGAAACAAAACACGAAACGTGTTTCAGTTGTTTAAACCAGGGTTGCCAAAGAGATAATAGCTAAAGAATCACCCTATATATATGTGACAGAGAACTGAACTTTCACCCTCCCATTGGTGACATCATTAGCACAGCTAAGATGACACTCGGTTTTGTGAAACGATGGTCTAAAGAGTTTTCCGATCCCCAAATCACTAAATCGGTTTTGGTACCTTTTGTGGACCTAATGCTTAAATTTGCTAGGGAAAATATGGCCCCCTTATAACGTATCCCATTCCTTGCGCATCAAGGATGTTCAACGCAGATTTATTAGATTCGCTCTACGTAAGCAGTTTAATTAGATTCACTACGAAATTCATCTACCACTACTGAATATGAACTTGTAGGCTTTTAAATGAAAAAAATATGTTTGTCTTAGAACACAACCTTTTATAATGCAAGAATGTAATTCAATCACATGCACTCAAACTGTTCGTAACATAAGACATCTGTAACATAATATACTTACGTTGTAACATATATGTATGTACTTATTATAAATAGGAGAACGAGCGAAATAAACGGAGAGTCTCAACCTACCGCTTACCGAAGTAAGTTGTTTTTTTCGATGGTTCACCGCCCGGCACCCCCTATAGCATCAGAAGTGGGATCTCATTAAACCCGTTGATTTTTTGCTCAGTTTTGTACAGTCAGTTCAAGTAATTTTATGTTAAGTTTATGAAGTTTTGTGTGAATTCTTATAAATTATGGCAACAAAACTAGTTGAAAGTTTTCTCCAGAGTGCAACGGTGCCATTGTTAAAAGAAAAATTGAACAGATTCGGGCTTAGTAGTAGTGGAAACAAGACGGAACTAAAATTGAGACTCCAAGAACATCTAGCAAATTTGGATGAAGAAGAAATTTCCATTCATTTCACAAGCAATGACGCCGAAGATGATGTAGCCAGCGATGGGAATATTTCAGGAGATGAAGAGCTTGTCAACAGCGGGAGAAGAAGTGAAAACAGTGAGGGTGACCTTCAAGCAGAAATCGACAGGCTTGCGGAGAGAATTAAAAAACAACAGGAAATTTTATCGCTAAAAGAAAAACTCGCAGCATTATGTAAGTCAAGTGAAAACGTCGCGTGTTCTGTTTCCTACAAAGACATCGAAGACACGATTCCTTATTTCTCCGGTGATGACAACTATTCCATTAAGCAGTGGGTGCGCAATTTTGACGATGCGAAGACTATACACAATTGGAATGAGCAGCAAACGTTCATTTTTGCTAAACGAAGCCTCAAGGGAACCGCTAAGTTGTTTCTTCGCTCATCCCGTTGCTCCACATGGTCTGAGCTTAAGGTCAACCTGCTTAAAGAATTCCATCACGTGGTAACTGCAGCTGACATTCACGACACCCTCAGGAATCGGAGAAAGAGGAAAGACGAAAACATTCAACAATACACTTTGGCGATGCAGGAGATTGCATATCAGGCGGATATTGACCAAGACGACCTTATTCACTATATCATCAGAGGGATTCCAGATGCTTTGTGTAATAAACAGCTTCTTCTAACAGCAAAAAGTATTGACGAACTGAAGCAAATGCTCAAAAAATATCAAAAAATGAGATCATATGCTTTGGACCACGTACAAACATCCTCACGTCCTACCCCACCAGCAACCGTTAGAACCTTCAGACAACCAGGTCAGAAGTCGTGCTTTAATTGTAACGAAGTTGGACACATCGCCACCAGCTGTCCAAAGCCAAGACGTGAAAGAGGTAGCTGCTTTAAGTGTGGGAGATATGGTCATCAAGCAGGCAGTTGTCAAAAAGTCGATTCAACTTCAAATCCACCAGTCCTGTTACTGCAGCCGCCCCAACATGAAGCTGAACCAGAACATCGCGAAGTAATGAAGACAATTGATGGCGATTTTACAATCAATGTTAAGTACAGGTTTTTAAATAGCTTTACTAATGATGTTTTTGAATTTCAAGCCAACACAATGATAGACACCGGAAGCCCAATTAGCTTCATGCAAGAGCAGTTCATCCCATCTTTTGTCATCTCGCCACCAAAAAGGGATAGTGCTACATTCTGTGGAATAAATGGAACCAAACTAATAGTGCTAGGAAAAGTTCAATGTATGATTTATGTAAGTGATAGTCCTATAAGTTGCACGTTGCATGTTGTTAAGAATGGAACAATGAATAATTCAGTCGTTCTTGGTAGAGACTTTTTGAAAGCAAGTAGAGTTAAGTTATGTTTTGATTGTGAAAACGTTAAGAATAATAATTCAGATTATTGTACTACCTATTTTGTAAATTTTGCTAAACATTTGACTAAAGATAATATTAAACTTTATGAATATCCTAAGGACCTAAATGTAAGTGTGAGTAGTGAAAATTGTAATGGAAATTTTAGCAGTAAATCCAACGACAAAGAAAAAGAAGATACCGATTCTTTTGCAAAAGATCTCTTAAATATTGATATTCCTTATGATAAAAATGATTTCAATTTAAATACTAATCGTGATTTAACATACGCAGAAAGACAACGCGTTCATAGTATAATGAAGCAAACCAATTTAGATACAAATCGTCTGAACTTGCATGCTCCATGCGAGATGAAAATAATTCTTTGTAATATGGATGTTAATTTCAATTGCGCACCGCGCCGTCTTCCTCACATGCATGTTATCGAATTAAGAAAGATTTTAAATGACTTATTAGAACGAAAAATAATTCGGGAAAGTAATTCACCCTTCGCGTCACCGATTGTTTTGACTAGAAAGAAAAATGGTGAGTTTAGATTGTGTGTCGATTATAGGCAGTTGAATAAAGTGACACAAAGAGACAATTATCCGCTTCCATTAATTGAGGATCACTTAGACAGGCTGCGTGGCAAGAAATTCTTTTCACTGCTGGACCTGAAAAATGGTTTTCACCACGTCAAAATGGCAGATGAATCTATTAAGTTAACGTCCTTTGTCACACCTTTAGGGCAATATGAGTATTTGCAGATGCCATTCGGTCTTAGAAACGCGCCGTCTACATTTCAGCGTTATATAAATTCGATATTTAAAGATTTAATAGCCGATGGCAAGTTGCTCATATACATTGACGATCTTCTTGTGGCCACGAAAACCAAAGAAGAACATTTTCAAGTTCTAGAAAACGTATGCAAATTAATATCAGAGTATAATTTAAAACTTAGATTTGATAAATGCCTACTTATGGTTGAAAAAGTTACGTATCTAGGTTATGAAGTCAGTAAAAATGGTATTAAACCTAATTCGGAGGGGGTAGCTGCTGTAAAAAACTTCCCCACTCCAAAAAATGTTAAGGAACTTCAATCATTTCTTGGTTTGTGCTCATATTTCAGAAAATTTATTCAGAATTTCTCTTTAGCCTCGAAACCCCTGTACGACCTTCTAAAACAGAACGTCCAGTTTACGTTTGGGGAGAATGAAATAAACATTTTTGAATCTTTAAAGGAGAAGCTACTACAGGCACCAGTGCTAAGTATTTATTCTCCAAATGCGGAAACTGAGCTGCATTGTGACGCTAGCTCTTTGGGATTCGGGGCAGTCTTGCTCCAAAAGCAGTGTGACAATAAGTTTCATCCCATCTTTTTCTTTTCGAAGCGATCTACAGACGCAGAGTCAAGGTACCATTCATTCGAATTGGAAACTCTTGCTATCATTTACGCTTTAAGACGATTTCGAACATATTTACTGGGGATAAAATTTAAAATTATCACAGACTGCAAATCATTGACGTTAACGCTAAGTAAGAAGCTTCTGAATCCACGAATATCGCGATGGGCTCTTGAGCTGCAAGAATATGATTATTCAGTACAGCATAGAGACTCCGTCAGAATGAATCATGTCGATGCATTGAGCAGATGTCATAACATTCTTTTAATATAATCTGACTCTTTTGAATATGCACTGGCTTCTGCCCAAAACAAAGATACAACCATAAAGAACATAGTTAAGTTGCTCGAACACAAACAACACCGGTTTTTCGAGATGATCAATGGTCTCATTTACAGAAAGTGCAAAGACACTGTTTTGTTTTATGTTCCTAAACATATGGAAAACAAGGTAATCCAAACCTATCATGATGGACTTTGTCATGTAGGCACAGATAAGGTTTTTGCACATCTAAGGAAAACTTATTGGTTTCCATCAATGAAAGAAAAGATCAGGAATTATATTAAGTCTTGCTTAAAGTGCATCTATTTTGCTGTTCCCTCCGGAAAAAAGGAAGGTGAGCTTCATAGCATCCCAAAAGGTGTCCAACCTTTTGATACCATTCACGTGGACCATTATGGGCCTCTTCCAGCAGGAGTTAGGAACTTGAAGAAATACATCTTGGTTGTAGTGGATGCATTTACAAAATTCACAACACTTTATGCGGTGAAAACTACAAGCACTAAAGAAGTAATAGACAGTTTAAAAAATTACTTCATGAGTTACAGTAGACCAAAGAGAATAATCTCAGATAGAGGATCATGCTTTACTTCGGACGAATTTTCATCTTTTTGTCGAGACTACGATGTTTCACACATTAAGGTTGCAACTCATTCCCCCCAGTCTAATGGACAGGTAGAGAGGCTTAACAGGTTGCTTACTGCAATGCTGTCCAAGGAAAGCGAGATCGAACCGGGTGACTGGAGTAAATACCTAAATAAGGTTGAATTTTCTATCAATAACGTCATTAATAGAAGCACCGGCACGAGCCCAAGTGTTTTGTTATTCGGCGTTCCACAAAAAGGTGAAATATGCGATAAGATTCGCGAGTATGTAGAAAGTCAAGTTACTCAACCAGGCCCAGTAGACTTAGTCGAGCTTAGAAAAAACGCGGGTGCTAAAATTGCACATAGTCAAGAAGTGAACGAACTTCACTACAATAAGAGGCATAAAAAACCACACCTTTATAAGGTAGGCGACTATGTCGTCGTCAAAAATGTCATTACTACTGCAGGAATAAATAAAAAACTACTTCCAAAATATAAAGGCCCATATGAGGTTATCGAAGTTTTACCTAACGACAGTTATCGTATTAAAGACATTGAAAATTTACAACTCTCCAGAATTCAATACGAAGGGGTTACTAGTCCTGAGAATATGAAACCGTATCTAATGCCAGAGTAAAAGACAATTTCGTTTAATGTTATTTTACTGAGTTGATTGCGCTTCATTGAAATTTAATAAGTTCAAAAATTGATTACAAACATCTTCGGTTAATATTAAGTTGTGTGCTAAAATTTCCAAAATTTATATTATAAAATCGAGTCGATTTTATGTCAGGATTGGCCGAACTGTAGGCTTTTAAATGAAAAAAATATGTTTGTCTTAGAACACAACCTTTTATAATGCAAGAATGTAATTCAATCACATGCACTCAAACTGTTCGTAACATAAGACATCTGTAACATAATGTTAACAAGAGATCGTATGATCATGTAACTTACGTTGTAACATATATGTATGTACTTATTATAAATAGGAGAACGAGCGAAATAAACGGAGAGTCTCAACCTACCGCTTACCGAAGTAAGTTGTTTTTTTCGATGGTTCACCGCCCGGCACCCCCTATAAACTCTAACGCCCAGTGTCGTCATCGGATCCTGTCGGGTAAAAGTGGCAGACCTGCTCTTCCCCAATGAATCTGTTTTAACACTAGCCACGTTGTCTTCGCATCCCTTTTTCGTATCAAACCACATCGGACTTGTTACAGTTATAATGAACCATTTTCTAGTGTGCTTTGTTTGCCTAACAACTGCAGTTGTCAAGTCAAGGAATCTCACCTCTCTTCCCAATTCCTCCTCTACCTTCCTCACGCAGCAAACGATTTTGATTTGCAGGTTTAGTTAATATGTTAAGGTTTTTTTTTGAGGAGGGTGTTTTAAATTTACCATTTAAAGACTTGCAGTGACCCAGATTTCCTTACAAAAGTCGATACCTTTCTCATCTGTTAAAATGTTTGTTTTGTATAATTCTTTGTTGCTTTCCTTAAATATGCCTCTAATGCTGGTAAGCTCAATTGAGTTACGAAGAAATAAATAAATTAACAAGGCACAATAAGTGAAACATTTAAGAAGTATTTTGCGCGAACAAGAGTACGTTGTCACGGCAACATCCCCCTGAAACATCTTTCGAATACACACACGCTACCGCATTCCTTGAATTATTGCCCCTCGTTTCTGCGTTGTTGTCACTAAGTTGATTCACAGTCAAGAAAACAAACTGAGGCGTGTTTTTCTTTTCTTCAAGTTAAAAGATTAAATCTGTCAATGCATACCCTGCAGGCATGACGCTGGATAAACCACCATCACACGGCAGAGACAAGAAAGCGTATATCTTCTTTCAAAGGGCTATCTTTATGCCGCATACACATATGCACGAAGATACAGAGAATGGTTTAAAACAATCATCATCCTCCAATTCAGCCATGTATGCATTGGCGTTCGACTTTTTCTTATCTCCTCTACCCCATTACGCTAAACAACACACAAGTTACCCATCATTAAGGGCAGGGTAACTCTCTCACAGATACCCGCAATCATTGGGGAGAACCTTCTTTATCTCGGGGGACCAACAAGACATGTAACAAATTGTTTTAAGGTTTCACAAGTTAGCAATTACGAGCACACATAATGCGCAACACATCGGAAAGGGAAATCACCACGCACCATCATATCCTTGTTTCTTAAATTGTCTGTTTTCTTGTATATGTGTGTGAGAGAGGGGCGGGTGAAGGGGGTGGATTTTTTTTGCCTTGCCTTGCCTTAGAAATTGTAAAATCCTCAATTTGCCGCCTGAACACTTTCGTTGAAGTAATTTAATCACGAGTACGTAGACGAAGACGTTCCCCCATTACGTTGCGGAAAAGAAGAAACTCAGGAAAGTAAAACACAAAAAAAAAAAACACAACACAAACACAAAAGAACATCCTTCGTGTTCAGTTGGCTGTATATCCTGGAGCGAACCGCATGGAAAAATTATCCAAAAAAGCGAAACTTCACTTTTGAGCAAATTACCCACCGCCAATGCCGCCGCATCCTCTCAGGAAACAAGCCCTTCGCACTCAAGGATACCGTGAGTTTTGCTTTTCCGCCCAAGTCTCCCATAAGCGGTTTTGTCATCTACCACCGCCGTACAATAAGTATCGTATGGGCCTGCTGTTAAACGAATTTCTTTTGAAGACGCCTTCATTTATGTTTCTGCAGGGTAACGCCGAAATTAACTAACATGGTAAAAGAAACTTCAGCATAATTGATTCATGTACAAGCCACCACCATCCCGCCCTGTGTACAAGCACTTCCACAAAGGTATGACAAATCGAACCCCAGTGTATGAGTGGACACTTTTTGCAATATTAATTCGAAACTGCCCCTCATCTGGATGTGTCAGAGAGACACTCTCCTCGGGAGGAGAGAAAAACTTCTTAAGAATGAGAATGCATATTGCATGAAGTATCGCAATTCTCACATAGAATTAAGCCTCAGGAATGTACGTAGGTGTCCAAGGATTTCAGCCCTTCGTCATTCCTCTTCGATGGGTTTCTTTGGGAATGGGAAAAACTCACAAGACCCACCTGAAACACCTGGATTTCTCGTATCCACTTTGAAATCAAGAATTTTCACACTCTCTCCGCTGTGACATACATTTCCCTATGTGACGGGGATTTTAGGACGTTACAGGACAACGATTCTCCTCGAGTTGCTCGTCCCGAATTTGTTTGCTTAATCTGTGAAATGTAACTTTTGTTTTCGAACAGCACTAAATTAAATATGTACGAGTCCGTTTGAATAAGGTCAGTGGGGGACAAAGCCGTGGGAGCTGAATAGAAGACGGAGTGCTAAAATAATGTGAGTTCAAGTTCTTAGGGACAATTGTTCTCCTCTGCTGCAGTAGTTTTGAGATGGATGGGTAGTAAGTGCGAAAGCCGACTTTTGTTGGCTTTGAATTAAAAATGTATTGCAGTTTGCTTTCGAAGTGACAGAAAGCATTTAGGGGAGTGTATTTTCAGCACATTTTAAATGAATGCTGTGATTTTAATATTTTCCGTAAGACTCGTAATCCGGCTGAAAACTTTTCACTTAAATTCTTTTGATGCACTCTTCCGTAGAACTTTCCCGAAGATGCTCCTCAGCAGATTTCACTCGATAAAATGCTGGCACTTAAGTATAAGCCAACTGCTCTGTGCTGGTTTCACCATTGAAAATATTCCACCTACACAAACAGCCCACTCACTTTGATGCGTGTCATTTGTCTGTTTTCTACATTTACTCGTATCAGTGATTTTGTAAAATTCAGCGAAATGAACGGACATGTGTAAAACTAAAAGTCGTTGAAAAACTTCAGTATCAGAGGAAGAGGGAGATTTTTATTTAAGTTTTGTTTGAATGGAGAATTATGAAATGAGATTGGAGTTTTTCTTAGACAGTGTTCCAAGACCTTATTTATGTGTCTTGATGCGAGAAGGGGGTGTGAAGAGGCCTCCACCTCCACCTCCCCCTTTTGTACTTTTTTCCTTTTTTTTTCTACAGCAACTACTCGTATTGTGCGTGCTAAGGGACCTTCAGTTTTTTTCCGACCTCGAACGGCGACATTTGAGTAGCTTTTCATAGACAATTAATATTCTTTGAGTATTTTCAGCAACTCGAAAAAGTTGGTGCCGAGAAAAATGCAAGGTGTTCAGTCCGTGAATCGAGCATGGGACTTTGGTGTGTAAGTCGCCTACGAACTCACTACCCCATGGCGAGAATGGCGAGAATGTTAGGCTGTGTCACCTGAAATTGCTCTGGGTTTTTGATTCGTAGACTTTTCAGGCAGGAGCAGTGATGGCCATACGCTCTACATGGCCCAGCCATCTTAGGCCCTGTATCGGAAGACGATTTACCGGTTGCATGACGCCGTAGGGTCTACAAAGACTTCATCTTGCCCTCATTTATCGTCAAACGCATTTTAGCTGCTTCCGCTTTAAAGCCACAAAACGGCTTGCTTACTTTTGGAAGATCGTGTTGACTTGTGAGTTACGCACGATCTCCTCAAGTGTTTTGTTGAAAAAGTCACATGAGAGCGCGTCGCTTTGCCTAAAGCGATCTTGTACGCGTTGTTAAGGAGACCAATCCCTCGATGTTTGGCGCAGTCGAAGGGGTCTTCTTTCTTGTGGACCGGACAGACGACGCTGCGATTCCACTCATCGGGCAAGCTTTCCTCCGACCATATCTTACAGATGAGCTGGTGCATGTGCCCAACCAGCTCATCCCCAGCTGCTTTAAACAGTTCTGCGGACAGTTCACCCGCTCCAGCAGCTTTGTTCGACTTCAGTTTCAATATTGCTATCTTGACCTCGTCTAAGTCGGGGGGACGGAATTCTTGTTTATCGTCGCCCAAATTGAGTGGAACATTCTGCCTAACAGCGGGATTTAGGCCG
Source organism: Eristalinus sepulchralis (assembly GCA_944738645.1). Classification (NCBI taxonomy): domain Eukaryota; kingdom Metazoa; phylum Arthropoda; class Insecta; order Diptera; family Syrphidae; genus Eristalinus; species Eristalinus sepulchralis. The sequence goes on along the minus strand of OX122885.1, from coordinate 27,148,893 downwards.
TCATCGCCGTTTAAAAGCCCGGCAGGCTTCGGTCCGAAACCTATATCCACCGGATAGTTGTTTCACCTTTCGGTAAAACTTTCGGACTTCATTAATGTCATAACACCTGTCGATCACTTCGACCGCGCGCTTCCCGTGCTCTTTCTTTTTCCTTCTGAGAAGCCGGTTCTCTTCTCTTCTTCTCTTTTCGTAGAGATCGTAAACAGATCTCGTTGTTCGGTGCAGCGTTGCCTTGTTTAGCTGCATGTGCCTGCCTGCACTCGTCGTCAAACCATGGGTTCCTTCTGGGTGTTTGCGTTAAACCCAGCACATCAGCGGCAGTTTCTTTGATGGCCTTATGGCAACGTTTCCATTCTTCTTCTATTGTCAGTGCAGGCAACGTCCTGATTCCGCGTCCGCAAGTAGTGTCGTGCAGGTTGTATTTTCCTATGACGCCTACAAAAATGTCCTCTTTTGCCAGCTGAGCGTTGAAATCTCCTAAAACGATCTTGGTGTCGTAGCTGGAGCATCGTTTGTTCTTTATAGGAGATCATGGAAAACATTCTTGCTGTTGATATCCTTCTTCTCTGTCAGGGCTTGAGTGCATATGAGGCAAATGTTCCCGAATATAGCCTTGATTCGGATTGTCATAAGGCGTTCCCTTAGGAGGTGGTAGCTTAAGACATTTTGCTTAAATCTACCTCGAATGTTGAATCCGCATCCGTATGAACTCTCTCTCTGTATCAATCGCTTTAGTATATGTCGCAGTTCTCCATCTTCCTTTTGCCCTCCCAACTGAAACTATGTTCACAATATCCCTCTAGATCGAGGGCTATCCACAAATTTGCCAGTTTGTGCACACGCCCCTTTAGGTCACAGACGTACGAGCTCATTATCTCCTTTCAGTAAATCTTATCTGATTAAAAGTTATCTACAAAATCATCAGCGTAAGGAACCCCCGAAATATCAAGTAATACTCAGAGGAAAGCTTCCCCTCGGATCCTGTTGGTCACTTTCACTCTTGGTGTTAAATAAACACTCATAATAATAACAGCAAATAAGTGTATTTATTTTGCTGGACTTCTCTAATTGAGCTCTTGTGCTACCGCAGTGGCTTTGATATTCGTTCTATCTCAAGCTCCGTCGTCATTTTAATTCGAAACAAACAAAACTCCGTCCACTTCGTTGTTATCACTGCAATTTCTCAATTTACAAAGTTACACCGCAACTGGAAAAAATCACTTAAATTGAGTTTTCAATTAAATACTTTGCGCGAGTGCTATGTATGTTTACCATGAGATGTATTTCAGCAGTGGATCGGCTTAAGTGAGGAAAAAAAGGACTCTGCCAGCCATAATATACACACTGGGTGGTGGAAAATGGGAGCAGTCCATCAAAGAGCACCACTAGTGTTGCTGGTTTCCGTAGTCCGAGTTAAACTTTTCTCAGAACAGTCCCAGATACAGACTCTGATTTCAGAACAGTGAATCAGTCAGAAGGAAAATTTTTAATGGACTTAATTTAAAAATGCACTTTTCCCGAAGTGTGACCTGAGAACTTAATTGCGATTTTACGTAAGGTATTGAGTGGTAAGGAAATCCGATTGATGAATGCGGACGCGGTACAAACTGTACAGATTTATCGGCAACAAATATAAAATGAATTCACTTCAGACCTTCGATAAAACTTGCTGTTGTATTGCTGGTTTTCAGTTTTGCATTTTTTTTTGTTGGCGCTTTATGGTGTATTCTTATTTGAAGGGCATAGCTGTGCAATGTATGTTCGTGTAAAGGGCTATTGGTGTCTGCAAAGTATTGGTCTCTATTTGTCGACTAGTAATAGTTCGGTTTCACTGGATTTGGATGACAAGGTGATTTTGCAACAGACCTCCTTCCTTCCAATTACTGGTTCCTTCGACGGACGTAAATTGGGGTGCACCCCAAATCGATGATTAAATCGATGACTGCATTGATGCTAAAGAGGACTTCTTTTAAGGAGATGCCATTCGAAAATTGGCAAAGAGGTGGGAAAAAAATAGTCTCTTCCGACGGATAATACTGTGAGTGATGCATTTTTTTTTTGCAATAAAAAAATGAGCCCCAATAGAAAATTTATAACAAAACTAAAATTGGAGGATAATAGGGCAACCTCTACTGAGACGAGTACTTTACAGATGAAATGCCACACTTAATTGGATATCCTAAGTAGACTTTAAACTAAGCGAACGCTTCAAAGGAATCCGAAACAAGCCTAAATCACATGATTTACTCTTACGACCAGACAGAGGCTTCAGCAAGGATGACTTCTTTGTTGCAATGAAAATAAAGATGGGAAATTTAGCGCAGCTGGGTAAAGAAAGCATCTCCGATAGACTCACCGGATAACAAAAGCATCCACTCTTAAACTGACACAGTTTAATGAAATTCGCTTCAGGGCGAAACCATTCTATATTTATCGAGGAGGTTCCACATCTTAGAATCTAGAGATGAGCTTGGTACTTAGCATAACTTTTCCTAGTTAAAGTTACTCCTCTAAAATAAGACTAAAGGTGTATCAGGGGTCCCGGTCATGGGAGGTTTATCCTTGACACATCGCATTTTCCAAGTGATGGGAGACGATTCAGCCAGCGATTCGATGGCCATAAGTTAAATTTTCCACGTAAGTTCGTTGATAGTGAAAGAAAAACGGTAATTTTTGTGTAATTTTGAGTTTCTTTGGAATATGATCTAGTTGCAGGTTGCGACTGGAAGACCGTTGCCGTCTCTCACTTACACCAACGGGGAAACCGATGTAGCCAATGATAACTCAGGGAACTGACTCTTGCCGGCGGCGTAAAAAGAAGCAAAACGAATCAAAATAAAAAAGCCAAAGGAAGGATTTTAAGTCACATAGTTGAGCTTAGTGGCTGGGTGTTGTGGGAACAGGGTAGGCACTGATTGGTATCAACCTGGCGATGCCCAGCTGTTGTAACTGTTTCCCACACATCAACTGTGCTTATAGTACCTCCACGTCGGTAGCCACCGGATACTGGTTGTTGTTCATCCGAACTCAACTTGCTAAACCTATAAGTGCGACCTCCGCCCAAGAGGTATAAAAAAGGGTCCGGTCCTCCAGGTTGGGGGTGTGCGTCGGGGTAACTGCCCGGCCACTTTCAAAAAATTCCCAGTTACGAACCAACCGAATGCCTCGGATACGGATGGATACACTGTTGACGACCCCCGCAAACGAACAAAGGACAATGATTTACGGATCTGCACGTGGAATGTGAGGTCCCTAAACAGACCACGTGCAGCCGATGAACTTGCGGAGGCCCTGGGCTGCTATAAAGCAGACATTACCGCAATCCAGGAAATGCGGTGGGATGGGCCGGGCAAGAGAAGAGTGAGAAACTGCGACATATACCACGGCGACTGCTACAGAGAGAGAGGGAAACGCTTATTTGGATGCGGTTTTGTTGTTCGAGGCAGACTTAGGCAAAAAGTCTTAAGCTTCCAACACGTAAGCGAACGCCTCATAACAATCCGCATCAAGGCTAAATTCGGGAATATAAGCCTCATATGCGCCCACGCCCCGACAGAGGAAAAAGATGACAGCAGTAAAGAAGACTTCTATCACCTCCTAGACATACGATCGATGCCCCAGCTACGACACCAAGATCGTTCTAGGAGATTTCAATGCTCAGCTGCGAAGAGAAGAAGTCTTTGCTAAAGTCATCGGAAGACACAGCCTGCACGCCAACACCTCCGGAAACGGACTCAGGCTAGTTGACTTCGCCTCGGGGCGAAATCTCTCTGTGGCCAGCACGCGGTTCCCACACCTCAACATTCATAAAGGGACCTGGCGATCACCTGATCAATCAACCGTCAACCAGATTGATCATGTTGCGATCGACGTCAGACACTCCTCCAGTATTCTCGATGTCCGAACCTTCCGAGTTGCAAACATCGACTCGGATCATTTCCTTGTTGTAGCCAAGGTAAGAACCCGGATATCGAGAGAGCAACGGAGTCGAGACAGGCCAAAACGGTTCGACGTCGGAAAGCTACAATCGCAGCCGATCGCTAGAGCCTTTACCGATCGATTCTCCCTGAAACTGTCTCAAAGTTCGACGCTACCTGCACAAACAATAGAAGACAAATGGAAACGTTGTCAAGAAGCCATCAAAGAGGCCGCCACTGATGTGCTGGGTTTCAAGCCACCATCTAAGAGGAACCCATGGTTTGATGACGAGTGCAGGCAGGCGCATGCAGCCAAACAGGAAGCTTACAAGGCAACGCTGCATCGAACTACGAGAGCTGTTTGTGAGCTCTACAAACAGAGAAGAAGGGAAGAGAACCGCGCGGTCGAGGAAATGGAGAGGTGCTATGGCAGGAATGACGTCCGAAATTTTTACCGCAAGATAAAACAGCTATCTGGCGGTTACAAGCCTCGGACTGAAGCCTGCCGGGACCAAAATGGACAACTGGTGGTAGAGTCGCAGTCGGTGCTGAAAATCTGGAAGGATCATTTCTGCAGACTCCTAAACGGCGATGACGGCACAAATCCCGCTGTTAGGCAGAATGTTCCACTCAATTTGGACGATGATGGACAAGAATTCCGTCCCCCCGACCTCGACGAGGTCAAGATAGCAATATCGAGACTGAAGTCGAACAAAGCTGCTGGCGCGGACGGACTATCCGCAGAGCTGTTCAAAGCGGCTGGGGATGAGCTGGTTGGGTGCATGCACCAGCTCATCTGTGAGATATGGTCGGAGGAAAGCATGCCCGACGAGTGGAATCTCAGCATCCGGTCCACAAGAAAGGAGACCCCTTCGACTGCGCCAACTATCGAGGGATCAGTCTCCTTAATATCGCATATAAGATTCTCTCTGCCGTATTGTGTGACCGCCTGAAACCGTTCGTCAACAACCTGATAGGTCCTTATCAGTGTGGTTTCAGGCCAGGGAAGTCCACAATCGACCAGATCTTCACACTGCGGCAAATCCTGGAGAAGTCCCAAGAAGTACAAATCGACACCCACCATCTATTTGTCGATTTCAAGGCCGCGTATGACAGCGTGCATAGAGACGAGCTATACAGTGCCATGTCTAGTTTTGGCATCCCTACCAAACTCGTCAGATTGTGTAGGATGACGATGGAGAACTCTCGCTGCTCCGTCAAGGTCGGTAGCGAACTCACCGAGACCTTCGATGTCAAAAAAGAATTTAGACAAGGCGACGCGCTGTCATGCGACTTCTTTAACATCATTCTTGAGGGGATCGTGCGTAACTCACACGTCAACACCAGAGGCACGATCTTCCACAAGTCCGTTCAACTGCTAGCTTATGCGGATGACATTGACGTGATCGGCCGAACTCAGCGAGCCGTCAATGAGGCGTTTGCTAGCATCGAAGCGGAAGCGGCTAAAGTGGGACTGGTGGTAAACGAGGGCAAAACTAAGTATATGCTGTCATCGAAGAAGGATGCAGAACATCGACGTCTCGGACAGAGCGTCACTATGGGCAGCAGACATTTCGAGGTAGTTAAGGACTTCGTCTACCTCGGCTCCGCGGTGAATAGGGACAATAACATCAGTACCGAAATCAAGCGCAGAATCACTCTTGCCAATCGCTGTTTCTTTGGGCTTAAGAGGCAATTGAGTAATAAAGCCCTCTCCCGAACGACCAAAGTAACTTTGTACAACACCTTGATCATCCCTGTCCTGCTTTACGGCGCATAAACTTGGACGTTACTAAAAGCGGATGAGGAAGCCCTTGGTCTGTTCGAGAGAAAAGTTCTGCGTGCGATTTTTGGTCCTGTTTGCGTTGATGGCATCTGGAGGAGAAGATTCAACCACGAACTGTATGGGCTGTACGGCGGCATGAACCTAGTCAAGCGTCTACGGATACAACGCTTAAGGTGGCTAGGCCATGTAGAGCGGATGGACAGCACTGCTCCGGCCCGAAGAGTCTTCGAATCCGAACCACAGGGACAACGCAACAGAGGACGTCCTAGATTGAGATGGCGCACACAAGTGGAAAAGGACCTCAACCAACTTGGAGTGCGCAACTGGAAGCAGCTGGCAAGAGATCGTGTTAGCTGGAGAGGCATGTTGGTTGAGGCCCAGGTCCACCCCGGACTGTAGCGCCATCCGAAGAAGAAGAAGAAGTTGAGCTTAGTGAAACTTTCCCCGTTTCAAAAAGCGCGAGAGGAGAAAAAATAAAGAAACAAGAAGAAAGTTCATAGCACAAAGTGTTACAAGGTTGTTTAATCGTTGTCCCTAAAACCAAACCACCAATCAAATTGAGTACGTAAAAGATGTTCCTGTGGATGTTCGGCTCTCTCAGCACACCCTTACTAACAAAACAGGAAGACACGACAGGCGGAAAATGCCTTTGTCGTGCCTTCCGGTTGTTTCTGGCTGTTTTTCAGACGAAGCACGTTTCGAACGCAATAGTTGTCCCCGCAGTGTTTTTGTCTAGTTCTAGCAGCAGTACCACACCCGTTTAGTCCAAAAAGTCCTTTGAACTGTTGAATTTTTTTTCTTTCGCGTCGATGATGTCGCAGGACGTCACAGCATTTTCTCGTGACTGTTCTCGCCCGAATCATCTCGTGACTGTTCTCCATTTTGTCGATGAAACTCACCCTTCTTTTTTTCGATGGACCAACCATTTACCAAATTGCTCACATCAACGTCAGACACAAGTCAAACATTCTTGATGTCCGAACATTCCGACGTGCCGAAGTTGACTCCGACGTTTCTAAAAGTGGATGAGCTAAGAAAAGTTCTGTGTGCGTTTTGGTCCTTTATGCGTCGGTGGCATCTGGAGCAGAAGAACGGCTTACGGCGCCATGTGCATGGTCAAGCGACTTTGGATACAAAACTTATGATGGCTAGGCCATATAGAGCGGAAGGATAATATTGCTCCTGCCCGAAAAGACCTTGATCCGAGCCACTGGCGCTCAACTATCTTGGAGTGCGCAACTGGAGGCAGCTGGCGAGAGGTCGTGCCAGCTGGAGATGTATGTTGGTTGGTGTCCATTTCCACACCGGCCTGTAGCACCATTAAATGAAGAAGATATTGACTCGGATTATCTCTGTTGTTACCAAAATATGAAACGGAGTCGGGACAGAGAAACCGAGGTTGACATTGAAAAGCTGCAACATCTACCAATCCCTAGGAATGCCGCTGTCTGAGCAAGACTTCGGCGATATCTGCTCTTAGAGTTGCAGAAAAATAGAGATTTTGCCAAACAGTCATCAAAAAGCTGCCACTGATTGGCTGGGGTGAAATACATCGCTATCCCATCACCATGCCCATTCAAGGATGCTTTCAAAACAATGCCGTAAAGCCGTATCGAAAGACGAGCGTTGTTCGTGCCGGTTTGCAGAAAAAACGTGTCCATTTGAAGAATGAAAAAGTGGTTTTACACCATGACTGACACCTCCGTCGTCGCAAGAATCTAATTGGTCGAGGCAGGTTACAGACTGCCCCACAACAACCGTACTCTAGGTGTACCATATGTAATGTGTTTTTGATTTTAAACTTAAAAAAATAATCTCTCGCCCACCAGAAATATGAGACGAATACAGATTTCTAAAAAACGAATATTACAGAGTAGACACGGAAGTTGAAGCATCGCTTGAGTAATAAACCGTCACTTTTCAAAAAATTTCGTTTTCCTTTTTAGGGGATACCGCAACACACAGCCATCAAATTCTGCTTGGGCAATAATACCAATGTTGATGTACCTAGTTGAGTGGGAGTAATCTGCCACAAACTGTTGGTCAGTGCTACAACGTAAATCTTATTAAGCTTGCGGACGGAGTGATTAGTGAAATTAGGGTTAGTGCTATGGACCTTGAGGTCTAAGAGATAAATCAATTATCAAGTTTATGTAACACCATTACTGGAGCACTTCAACTTTCAGCAGTATTTCAGACGTTTCTTTCAATCGATGAAGACAAGTGGAATTTTTGAAATTAGCCAAAACTGTAGAATTTTAAAATTGCAGTGCCACCCAATCAAAAACAGACAGACTTGACTTTTCGCCCACTTCAATTAAACTTTCAAAACTACTTAATTCCTCTGGCTATAGTCAACAGAATACATCCACAAATTATGAACTTACATACGTTATTGATCCTAAGCTACTTAACACCCTTCAAATGGTTTTCTACATTATACACACAATCACCCCGTGGCAACGCAACGAACGCGCTTGTTCACCCCCAACGATTTCCGTTGAATGTTAAATGTTCACTAAAAAAAAATATATTTGATACGCTGAGATTCTATCGAATTTTTGATTTCGATTATGTGCACTAAAGCGGAATAAATGATTGCCTTCGGTTCGGTTCAAGGAATAAATTTTCAATCAAGACGAGCCCCGAGAAGATGTATATCCTGCCGAATTTATTCCGCCGTCAAATCGCGTTCGAACAGCATGCGAGTGTGTTTGTATGTTTGAGACAATTTTATCTGTGGTATCGCGTTACCACACTAACATGTATGCTCTCGTCACTAATGGTTAAACGCTTCCGAACCGATAAGGCAGAACATGGCATTCGGTGGGAATTTACAGAAAAGAGTTCCCTAATTGGGTGCCATAAAGACGTTTCATTTTCTGATACATCAGCGGAATGAAAAACTCTGAAGGAGCAATTTTTCTTCAGTTTGACTTTGGAGGGTTACTGCAGTAATTGAATATTAGATGATGATGGCGGGGGTGGGCGAAAGGGGAATCTTAGAGTTCCCATTCGTGGAAGCATTGAACGGATAACACGTTGGGTGACCGACACACACTGTATTCGTACAAATTTAATTTTCTATGATGTTCGGTTTTAGGGTTGGTTTGCTTTAAGTAATTTTTGGGAGAAACAACATGTTTTTGTAAAATTGAATAAATAATGGAGTTATTTTTATTAATTTTAAAAAAGTGAATCTAACCAATTCAAGTCTGTTAAGCTACGCCAAACATTAATTAAAATATTCTTAGTTGTTTATAGGTGTTTATTTGACTATGATTCTTAAATTTAGTTTGGTATATAATGGGGGTACCGAATTTTGCCGCTAGAGGTACACAGAGCCAGATTCAGTGATTTAAACGTCGTCCCTAAAGTAGGTTCTATTTGACTTGTGTGGGCAGTTTAAATGTCCTTACTAGGGGTGGGTCTGGGGACTATAAGAAAAATCCGTAGTAAGGAACAGAATTTGTGTAAAAATGTTTTTTTCTTTATTTACAAATGACTGGTATTTTTTCTGTTTTCCAAGAAAATTAAAAAAACAAACTTGGCAGTGTGTGCTTTTTTTTAAACCTAAACTTAACTTATCCTTAATTGAGACATGAATCCTTATTAAAACTAAAGTAGTCTGTAACAAAGTTTCTACCTGACACTTAAAGCTACTTAACTGTGTTCGTAGCAATATACGGACATGTCCACCACTGCATATACAGCACTGTACAAAATAAAAGCACTATGCTCGACTTTGTCACTATTTTACTAAAAACTTCTATAACTTCTTCTTACCGTCATGCACAAATATCATATTTGCTGCACAGCGTCCTTATTTCATCGGTAATAAAACCCATAAGCAAGATAAGAAAAGAGTGCATTCTAAACTTAGAAAAGGCCAGTTATCCGGAATGAATTTCGAATTTCGGATTGTGCAAAATAATAGCATCAAGTGCAAAGACTCATCAATATGAAGTAAAAGTCAATTGAATTGTGAAGTTTTTTGTTTTTATTTTTGTTATTGAGTTTAGTACTTGCTCGTAAAACCTTTATTTTTGAGTCACAACGTCGTGGCATGGAGTCGATTAAGGCCTGACATCGCTGAACAGGGATATTCTTCCACGCAACATGCACACAATCCCATAGCAGTTCTGTATTTTTGGGTTTTGCTTCATATACAGCTTTCTGAACATCTGTCCAAAGGTTTTCAATTAAATTAAGGTCCGAAGAGAGAGACGGCCATTCCATAACTTGAACTCCATTGCTTTGGAAAAATTCTTTGCAAGTGCCCGTATGTTTGGGGTCATTATTTTGCTGTGGAATCCATCTAAGTGCCATATTTCACTTGGCGTAAGGTAGCATGTTTTCTCTGATTATTCTGACGTAAATTCCGGCGGTTATTATCAGTTTTATCCAAAAATGGGTACCATAACAGGAAATTAATTTAATTTTTGCTCCACCGTGCTTTACAATGTTAATAGTACACTCCGGTTTAAACTCTTGGTTTTTTTCGCCTGCGAACAAATGTCCTGGTCTCGGGAGCACCAAGTAAAACTATTTAGACAGTTCCGCGTTCAGGTGTTCTTTCGCAAATTTGGTTAGTTTTAGTAGTGGTACTTTTCTAGACTTCTGGCAGATAAATTCTTGTCTACAAGCCTTCTTCTTATTGTTGATGCCGCCACGGGCAAATGTAGCTTCTCTTTTACTTCCCTAGCGTTCATAAACGGGTTACGTTTGACTAATCTCTATTTGTCGTTCATCGACGGGGGTTCGTTTCGGTTTTCATCCACTTTTTTCTTCCTTTTGAACGTATTTTTGGCATTTGCGATCATTTTATTTGAACACCCAACAATTTCTCTTATAAATTTGTAAGTTGCATTCTTTTTTATTAAGGCACTTTTCTCGGGAGTACAATGCAAACCACGACCCATTTTACTGTAGAAATATTGAAGCTCTGAATGGTGGGCTTCAAAAGAGAATAGTTTCGTACTTCCGTAAGTTGATTTTCAATTTCCAGTCGTCGCAAAATCACTGAATTTTGTCGAGCTAGTTGTTGATTACTTCGATTTTCGGGCCTGATCTCTACGCTATACTTACACTTCTTACATACATCTAATTGCCAATGAAAAGCTTTCAAACTTCTGCCCCTCGGAGACTGTTGTTTAAGGCCTTTATTTGCCTTAAATAAACAGCATTTGCTTGTTTTTTGTTTTTCTGTTTTTATTTGAAGAAAACTTAATCTGAAGTCCAACGACTGTTTGCAGAAGTTTATGGTGACTTTGTTCCGACCGATAAATCATGCAGATTGTGGATTCGAAGCTTTGAAAGTGATGATTTCGTCATCGAAGACAAGGGCGTCTTGGCCAGCCCAGAAAATTTTAAGATAGGAAATTTTTGGGATTTACTGGATCAAGATCCGTGTGAACTGCAAAGTGTCTCCAAGAATCTTTGGGAGTAACTCAACAATCGGTTTCCGTTCGGTTATCGAAAATTGAATTTATTAGTGACGTACGAGTTGAAATGGAGATATCGAAACGCAATTTTTCCACATCGGAACTGCTTCTTGAAAGACATCAAAGAAAGGGATTTTTGCGCCGGATCATGCCTGGAGATGAAAAGTGAATACACTACAATAACCCCAAGAAGAAATAAAATCAATATGCAAAACCTGGTAAACCCGTTCCATCATCGTCAACGCTTAAAAGTCATGCTCCTTACATGGTGTGACCAGACGGGTCTGATGCCCTGTGAGGTGCTGTATCCAGGTGAAATCTTTGATGGGAAACGTTGTCGACTGTAACTAATGCGTTTGAGCCATGTAACGAATAGTCAGAACTGACCAAAAGTTAATTTTGCAACATAATCACGCTCGATGCCACTTGGCTGCGGCGTTCAAAAGCTATATTGAAACGCCGAAGTGGGAGATTTTACCCCAACCGCCGTATTCTTCAGACCGTGCTCCTTTCGAGTACTGACTTTTTTGACGAATGCAAAAAGACAGGGAGAGATTTTGGAGATAGTATTCGACAATAATAGGAAACACCAATTATTGCTGACAAATGTCACACCTTTCGAATGAAATATGGGCTCACTTCCAAAATCAGCCACAACTTGCAGGTGTCATAATCTTCTGAAAACGGACCGAATTAATTTGTACCCATAACACTTTCCGGTGACTTCTGGAAGTTCTTTCTGTAACGACATTCTTTCATAGATATTGTGTCACGGGAAGTCTAAATTCGTCTTTTATTTTCTAAGCGCTCATAAGCGGGGTTTCTTTTCTAGTCTCATTATTCTTTGTTCATCGGTAGGGCTTTCCTCGTTTTCTCTCGTTTCCTCTTTTGACATTTGTAATAATTTTATTTAAACATCCAACTGTTTACCTAAATATTGGTTAGTTTTCCCTGAGAAATTAATTTTCTTACTAATGCGCGTTTCTCAAGAGTGAATGCACACATTTTCACTGCTAATAACGATGCACTTTTGAAATATTATTTTATTAACTCAAATACATTGAATTGATATTACATACATAGTTTAATGTGAAAAAAATATCAAAACACGAGTAAAAACTTCGAAAACTCTCTTAAGAATGACGTGGTGCTATTTTTTTGCACAACCAAAATTGGGTTTCATTACGGTTCACGGGTATTTTCTAATCTCAAAATGCTAAAAGTAACTGTCTTACCAAGTAAAAAGTTCAACACGGTACTATTTCACAGAGCTGTACATCCCAAGCGGCAGAGGCGAAAATAGGTATTCGATTTGACTGAAGAGTCTATCCCAAAGCAACGCGCAACGTGGCGAACTCTATTTCTCAAGATTTAATGTCCTCATCTGTGCACCTTGTTCTGAAACAGAAAATAACACTCTCCCACCGATGCCAGATACACATAAATGCAAACAATTGTTTCGGCACATAACGACGCCTTGTACAACATGTTTCCTCGAGCAGCATACATTCGTTAGCGGGCATACATATGCACATACACACCCGTACATTTGTACATACAATCAACAGAGCTTAAGAGTGTCGCGAACCTGGTTTATACGAGTTGCTTACAATAAAGATTTAAACGACTTCATAAAATATACAAATGACACTCCCAAAGGTAAATGATCTTTGTATTGAACTTTCTGTAAGTCCACGGAAGTTTGTGCCATAAGGGCGCACAATGGTGCACAAACCGCACAATAGAGGTACATATACATACCTTCATTTCTTGGTCGTTTTACAGGTCCTCAAGGATGCCTCCCATCTGTTTGGATCTTTTGTGTGTCAACAGTGCGTGAGATTACCACAGCGAAAGTCCTTACGACTAAGAAAAGAAAGTTGAATGCCACTGGAGAAAATTGATGTTTTCCTTTGAGTAACCATTTACTTCACTTCGTCTCAAGTACAGACTGTAACTTCACTTCAACCTTTAAAGTTGGACGTGTAATAAACCGTGACGTTTTGTTTACAGGTTTTACACAGACATAACGTATTACAGTTAACGTTTTCATTAAACATCACGTTTATTTCTATTTTTTCATTTTGTGTTTTTTTTTGTTTTTGCATCCCTTTGCTGTCACACAGCGTTGAAGGAATTCCTTACAGAAAATAGTTGTAATGAATACGTCAGCGTTTTGTGCAGAAACAAGTCGTCTGGCACTTTGATCTACGATAAGCGGATGCCTGCAAGCACGGGCGATTTAAAATGTTAAACACGACCCCTGCCACGGAGAGTGTTGGGAGACGTGGCTAAAGGAATAGTTGTATCCTTGAGAAGACGTTGGCAAACGGGGATAACAGGGACTACGTTAGGCAAATATTCCACGGAAGGTAAGAGATCAAAGCTTAAACATGTTAAATGTCATTTCATCATTCAGTGCCCTTGGTTGGTTTGGTGTGACTTTAAGCGACTTTATTTCGTGCATACATAACCGTATATGCTGCTCTGTGGGCTACCGTTCTGAATTGAATCAATGCAAAAAGGGGTTGTTGCACCTTGAGTCATGTGCGGTGGTTGGGATGAGAAAATTGCATAAAGGCCTTGATTTTAAAAAGGGAAAGAGCTGAAGGGTTTTGCATTTTTTTGCTCTAAAGGTATGTTCGCATATGAAAAAGGACATTTAGAAGGGGCAACTGAAAGGGCAAAACATTTAAGGCTCGTTTTGGTAAAATCTTCAAATTTATTTGCTCCATGAAAGCGGAGACTAATGGTTTCGTTGAAATAATTGAGTGGGAAGCTTTTACTTCAATACTAACAGATTTATATTCAATTATGCATTCTACGTCTTATGACATCCCTCAACATTCTTGGAGAGTTTACTGGAAACATTCCGTCACCCATAGAGGTGTTGATGCCGTTTGTAAGATCGTCTACATTTTCGAAGGTTAATGTACGGGGGAGAAGCGAAACAAAACTAGGGACAATGCAAGCGCTGCAATGGAGATACTAGAAAACCTCCCATCCAAGTAAGTCTTTGATGACATTTGTAACATTGTGTCTACGTGGTGGAGTACGGATGGACCTAGTCAATGGTTTATTTGAGTCGAAGGCACGAGAGATCAAACAAGTCCTTGATGGTATTCCTTAGGATGATTTCCAATTCCCTCCCAGCCCCACTAAACAAATATAATCGTAATCCTTGGAATGATGGTTTTAATAGTTTTCACAAAACACAACAAGACATTATACCAAATGGATTCAAATGAAATAATGGTCAATTAGCGGCATCATTTTAAATGAATGAATGAATATAAGATCATTCAAGAAAAATTGGAATGACTTCTAATGTTTAAAAACACTATCAATACGCTGCAAATAATTGTGTTAGAAGAAACTAATATTAATGCAGATAGAGAGCCATAGATATGCTATAGGGATAAACAGATCACCTGAAAAATGTTAATTGACGAATTTGGAAACAATGTTGGATATTGGGAAAATTACGAAATAATGGTAAGGGGTGATATGAATATATGACGGAATTTACAAGGGGAGACCCGAGTACAGGTTAAAATCAACAATTGACCACATCTTGACAAACGCTAGTCATAGCCAAATCAATTTACTTGCAATTGAAAGTTGTATTTCCGACCATTACCCAAGCATATATTTCCCACCAAGTCATGAATCTTCCGTCAAAGAGAACAAATCTAGCGCGACCTTCGTATCTAGTTCTTGAATGTCCTCAGAATTGCTAAAAAATGTAAAAAAAGGGACGAAATTCATAGAAAGTGGGATAATAATAGACTAAACATCTAGTATGAAAAGGAATACAAGAACTACAGAAATAAACTGAATAAGAAAAAAATACTGGAACGGAAAAGGTCAAGTCTGTACACAATACGAAAAAACTTTAAGGGTGAAATGTGTATCAATAGTCTAGGTAACGCTTGTGCAAATAACTTTAGCAAACAAATAAAAGACATTGTACATCATTACCACTAGAGGAAATCAACACACATACACTCTAGATTGCCCAACTCAATTTATGTTCAGGAAACAAATAAAGTGGAAATAAGAAATATACTAAATCAAATGAACCAAAACAGGTAGTCGAGTATCGATCAAATTCGAGTAATTGACTTAAAAAGACATGTGGACATATTTACCCCCCAATACTCTGCAAACTCATCAACTTGAGTATTACACAGGCAAAAATCCCAGATACATTAAAAATGGCGGTAGTCAGCCCGAGAAATTAATTTAAAAACTATTGTCCAACATCAATACTGCCGGTAGTAGAAAAGTAGATGGAAGAGGTGAGAACCAATAGGATACAAGATTTTGTTGCTAAAAATTCACTGATAAATGCCACTCAGTACGGTTTCCAGGAACACAAAAGTACTGGTAAACTGTTAGGTGAGTTCGCGAATTGTGTTAATAAAAGCCTAAATAATATCGGTATTATTCAGCAAAGATTTTGACACTCTTAACCATAGTACACTAATTGAAGTTCTAATATAAGGAGCAGACTGACTGCCAGAGTATCGGAGACATTGACAATTTTGCATGAAAATTGATAATACCTACAGCCAAAATGAGGATGTGCAAAATGGAGTTCCATAAGGTTCAAAGTTGGGTCCACTTCTATTTATATTGTATACCAATGAGTTATAACGAGTTCTTAAAAAAGCTGTGTCATTCGCGTATGCAGATGATACGGCTATTGTCGTGCGTCACAGATCATTGCAGATGGCTCTTGATGATATGCAGGAAGAGATCGACAACGCGGTGAAGTGTTGTCACGACCACGGCTTATCGATCAATGCATCTAATACACAAAATCCATAATTTAGCGCTACACAATCACAAATGTACTTCAAAAATGAACTACATATGTACGAAGTCCACTTGTAGTCCTATCAAAATAGTAGAAAATTAAAGATATTTGGGAGTTACCATCGACGGCAACTTTCTGTGGATGTACACATAGATGAATTACTAGTAAGCCTAAGACGATCATTGTATTCACTAAATCATCTACGGTATCATGACACTGTTGAATCTAAGTTGAGGTATGGTATACTTGCTTGGTGCAATGCATCAGCGACACATATCCAGAAGCTCCAAAAACTTCAAAAACTCAGCACTGAAGAAGATAGGCGCACCAGCACAACATTCAGGAGAAACGGCTTCTCAAAGTGCTTTCAGTAATACATATCTTCAAAATGACCCTTATACTGTAGTATTGCGATAGCATCCAGTTTGTAACACCGATTTAACGTAAAGTCAACACAAGGCGGGCTCACGGAATGCTTTATGAGCCCTATTTCAATAACAATTACGGAAGACGACAGCTAAGATGCAGTGTACCTGAAATCCTTAATACAATACCACGAGAACTTAAAATTATCCAAAATTGAAAACAAGGAAAAATATGATAACAGAAACCTTTTTCTTAAACTCTTTGTAAATTTTTAATTTACTTAAAAAAATTATATTGTGAATTTTTTAAATCTTGAAAATATAAGTCAAATATAAGTAATGAGCTATTACACTTTTGTAAAGGGGAAAGAGCTGTTAATTTTTTAAAATATGTCAAATATCAAACAAATCGTTGTAAGTCAAAACTGCAGTGCTCCACAAGAGTAAAATGACAAATTTTGGGGAAGTGTGCTGTCATTCCTAACCCCAAATTTTCAATTTGCTTGCAGGGATACTAACAAAAAAAGCAATAACTAAGTTTTTAGTTTTCAATCTACTTTTCTTAATTATTTGAATTCATTTCTAAAAAACAACAAAAAACAGAACAAAAGTCAAAAAATTCCCTTGCCAATAGTCTGTGTACAGCTATAAGATGATATTTTCCTCCGTTAGCATGTTCTTTATCATTTCCTTTAAGAGTTTTAGATGCTACCAATATTTTATTGTAATGAGGTCTTATAGTATTCCTCCTTCCTCTTTAACTGGCGCTACAGTCTGGGATGGACCTGGCCTCAACCAACATAGCTTTCTAGCTAACACGATCTCTCGCCAGCTGCTTGTACACTGTTGTACACTGCAAGTTGTTAAATGGTGTCCATACGCTCTATGTGGCCTAGGCATCTTAATAGGTGCATCCGAAGACGCTAGGCCAGGTGCATGCTGCCATACAGGTTTTATTATTCAATTACCTCTTGAGCTCAAAGATACAGCTTAATTTAAGTTCTAATGTTGTTCTGATTTATTTAACAAGGAGTCGAGGTAGGCGAAGTCCTTCAATACCTCGAAGTTTTTGCTGCCAAGTGTTACGCTCTGTCCAACGCGCCCATGTTGTCTGTCCCTCTTTGAGAGCATATACTTCGTCTTGCCCTCATTGGTCGCCAATCCCATTTTAACTGCTTCCTCTTCAATGTCAGTAAACGCCTTATTAACAGTTCGCTGCTTTCGCCCAATCATGTCAATGTCGTCGGCTTACGTTAAGCAGTTGAACGGAGAATTGGAAGATCGTGCCTCTGGTGTTGACTTGTGAGTTCCGCACGATCTTCTCAAGTATGATGTTGAAAAGGGCACATGACAGCACGTCATCTTAACTGAAACCTTGTTTGCAGCGAGAATTCTCCATTGTCAAAACAGACATGACGCTGTATAGCTCATCTCGGTAGATGAGCTTTTCATAGACAATTTGTACTCTTAGAGTAGTGTCAGCAACGTAAAATGCGAGGGAATCGAAACTGAGCCTTCCGCGTGTGTGTTGACGCACTTACCCACTACACCGCGGCGACCACAGGTCCCTGACATTCTCTAAAACGAAATCACACGCAATGTGTTTTTAATATTCAAAGAACGTTTAAAGCCACACTTAATACAATTCGCTTAAAAAAGGTGAAGTGGATCGTATGCCACGCAGATAAGTCCAAATTCAGACACAGACGATTTAACGAGTCAAGAAAGGAAACAAATTTAACGAATGCAAACATTTGGCGTTAAGTGTTAATTAACGTTGCTTAATCAAGTCTAAAATGTTCAGAAATAGAGTGTTTCAATTATTGAGGGTGCCTTGAGCGCGGTCCTATTGCACGTAATGAGGTCATCTTATTCCACCGATACGAAGCTTCTCCCAAAGAGACATCTATCCTTTAATAACGTTATACGATATTCAAATTTATCCTAGCTCCGTGGATGCAAGACAATTCGGCGATAATTATGTATTCAGGAAGCTCCCAACTGCATCGCTGTACACGCAACAGATGAACTGGTCGATGAGCACACAATGGTGGGACGAACATCCTTCGATTATCTTAAGGCAGCAGTTGTGGATAATCCGCGGAAGTTGTTGTACAAAATCTCTTAAGCTGATTTATAGTGCTGTAACAAGGATATACGTTTGTGTGTCTACTGAATGTGAGAATTTATTTATAGATCAAATAAAATCCTCCTCAATGTAGACGGTACTTGATGCAATACAGTCATGCCAGCGTATGCGACACTGTGATTCGTTTCTGTATAATTTCAAATTTCACAAAAAATGCAACATCTACTTTCAGCTAATTAAAAAAAATGACGCGTGTCTTAAACGCTTAAAAATATTTTGACACTTGCCACAAATGTTAGTCAACTTACAAATGAAGCAATTGTGTCGAAAGGGAAAAAAATAAATTTCCTTCCTTCTCACACAATTTTTATTTATATAGTGGACGCTTCTACTATGAAGTTTCAAAATAAACATGTATATCAGGAGTGATTTGCGTGGACGAATTACATGGCGGGCAGCTCAAAAATGTGTTTAAAAATACAGAATTGAAGTCCCAGTTCGATGAAGGTCTCTTACCAATACATGGAGACATTTTTAATACCGTTGAAACAATGGATATGTTGATCCATTGATCCATAAGACATTCTGTGTCTTCTGAATTGAAGCCAAAAGATGTTAAAGGGTGATTTTGCGTGTCTGAAAAACGTCTTGAGCGTTATAAGAAGAAATACATTTTTGTTGTGTAAAAACAATTTAAAACGTGAGCCTCGTATGGAGACCAAGTCCATGCCCCATCATAGACGGCTACACCGACTACTTACAGCCTGAGGACTTTGTTTTGTACTTGAACCATCTTAGTTTGGTGTACAATACGCTGCAAAATGAAACGTTAACAGGCAAGGTCTGTCAACGAAAATTGATGCGTTTGAGTCGAGCATTCAGTGAAAACCTTGCGAAAAAGGTCGCTAGATACGATCAAGTTTTCTCCAGTCTTTGTATATTCCAGACCTGTCCGATAGAAACTTGTTCTCCTCGATACAACAAGGCCATCGCCGTCACTTATAAGGCAATCGACATTATCTCTTACCAGAAAAATAGGAAATTGTGGTGCAAAACTAAGGGCAATATTTCGAGTATTACATTTTTCTTTAAATGTAACATTATTACCACTAAGAGATGAAATACGTGGATTAAAGACAAACTATATTTGCTTAGAAGCAAATTCCAAATGTTCCAAAAGAACTGTAAGATAAAAATCAACACTCGAACAAACCATAGCACATCACCAAAAGTTCGAGATGAGCTTTTCCTTAAAAGACTAAAACGACATTGCATATCCAAAAGTGTCAACTTGTGTCCTTTTAAGACTTTACCAACGCCATTTGTATATTTTTTTACCGCAGTCAGGCATGCCCGAAAATTGGACTCTGCCGACTTACAATGTTCCAAAATCACGAAAAGTTGGCATTTAATCAACCAACAGGGCTAGCAAACTTAAATTTGATACAAATTCTAATGATATCAGAAAATGTAAAAACACATCACTCAAAGTATTGTTCTAGACTCAAGCCGGTGACCCATAAATCGATTTGCATCCGTCGAAGAAGCCAGGAAACGGAAGGAGTAGGGTCTGGAGACTATGGGTGATGTACGATAACTGGAGTAAGAACTTCCATATCAGTGTTTCCAGGTAATTTATGATTACTACAGACACGTGTTTGCCGTGGCGTAGTGGGTCAGTGCGTCGACCGCCACGCAGAAGGTCTAGGTTCGATTCCCGGACGGGACACCTCGAATTTTTTCACGGCACCACCTCTAACGAGTTGCTGACAACAGTCAAAGAGTATCAATTGTCTATGAAAAGCTTCTCAAATCTCGCCATTCGGAGTCGGCAAAAACCTGTCAGTCCTTTCTACTCATGAGAGAACAGTAACACGCACATCACGAGTAATTGTTGTAGAAGTTAAGCCCTGGTCCCTTGTGGGTCGTAGTGTTACTCAATTATTATCAGCCCATGGGATTTCAGTACAGATCAAAATCTCAAACTGCGCGAGACCGGGAATCGGATACAAGATGACGCAGTGCATAGACACTAACATAGTGCCATGTTGTGACAGTCTTTCCATATCGATTGGGTCGTATAGGATGCTAATGAAGACCTCTCGCTCATTCATCGAAGTTGATACTGATCCGAAAAAAACATTTAATTTCAAAAAAGGAGTAACACAAAGCATGTGGGTGTCATGTTACTTTTTCTAAATTATTCTTAAGAAAATTGAGCAAAGTCATCCAAATGTCCCTTCACCTAGTAGCTCACGAGGATAACAATGACGTGATTGGACATCATCATATGTTCGAAATACCGTGACAAAGAGCAGGCAAGTCTTAATGCTAGTCAGGGATTTCGTTATCTCCGTAGCTCAGAGAGGATGTGTGTAAATGGTTAGCAAACGAATTTAAAGCAGTTACCAATTTTTTCTACTTCGCCTCGGCTACAATAAGGGACAATAATATCAGCACTGCCGTACCAGCAAAAGAGGCAATTAAGTAACATAGACCTTTCATAAAAAACCAAGCAGGCTCTGTACTACATTTTGATCATCCCGTTCTACTCCATGGACGTTTTTCGAATCGAGGTGAAAGATCTGAAAGGAGCAGACGAAACGATCAACTCTGTGGCAGTATGCCGGTATGCGCCTGGTAAAGCGTATGCGGATACAACGCTTAGGACGGCTATATTTTTAGGGCTCATGGAAGACTCTCGTCTGTCCTTCTAAAATAAAACATTTAAAAACAACATACAACATTAAATTTAGGTATGACGTTTCTTTGCGTTGATTGGCAAGTTTGTTTTATTCAAAGGTGTCCGTTGCAGTCGGCTCAATGTGAAAAATTACCCCTCCATCCCTCATGTGTCTTCTTCTTCTGGCGCTGCTGTTCGGGATGGACCTGAGCCTCAACCAACACACCTCTCCTCCCAGCACGGTCTTGCGCCAGCTGTCGCCAGTTGCGCACTCCAAGTTGGTCCTTCTCCACTACTGTGCGCCACCTTAGCCTAGGCCGTCCTCTGTTGCGTTGTCCCAATGGCTCACATTCGAGGCTTTTCAGAGGCCTGAGCAGTGGTGTCCATGCGCTCCATATGGCCTAGCCATCTTAAGCGCTGTATCCGAAGACGCTTGACTAGGCGCATGTCACTGTACAGCATATAGAGTTCGTCGTTAAATCTTCTCGTCCAGATGCCATCAACTCAAGCTAGACCAAAAATCGCACGCAAAACTTTTCTCTCGAAAAGACTAAGGGCTTCCTCACCCGCTTTTAGTAGAGTCCAGGTTTCCGCGCCGCGCCATAGAGTAGGAACTCCCCCATGTGTAGAGTCACTAAGATGAAGCTCATCTTAATCTCAAAGAAAGGGAGGGTAAACTCTAAATCATCATTATTATGTGGAACAGTCTGTCTGAAAGCGCTGTTTGCACAAATGTTCCATTTTGTCTTTCCGAGACATATCCCATCCACCGTATGGGTGTACGAATGCAGTCAGTTTCCGTCACAGAAGATTGTCTGTGCAGAGGCAGAAATCCCTTATCCATTAGCTGCAACGATCAGACATCATAATTTCCTTGAGGTGGCGCTTCTCGTGCTCTATAATGCTCCTGGATTGCACCCCTTTCCATTTATGAGAGCGATCCAAATGGGTCAAAAATCAACTTGAAGAATCATAACATCCAAGTTCCCACGGATAAATTCATTGACACCGGAAAATCCCAGCTTACACTTTTATCTGCAACAAGCATTCTATTCCCTTGTTCCTTATCGTGCTCCAGTTAATCATGCAGACGTCTAATCAAGTCTAGTGCCACCTACACAATGACAGTCTTTTCAACTCGCGCCGACTATCGTCCTTACACAAATCATAACTTGAAAAATCCTCATTTTTTGCCCCTCATGTTTTTTTTTCACTCTTCTCTCCCCAGATTGCACCAAAAAAGTATGCCAATCCTGGTAGCACTCGACTGAAGTAGATAACCGTTTTATTCCTAAGAGAAGGCTTTTCGATTCAACACGAGTGTCTACAAATACACCACGCATACAGATGCACCTTGACAGCGGGTTGTAGTCGTTATGGCTTTTTGTAAGGACGTGTTTTCCTAACCATCGGAATTTCCACGTGACATTTAGAAAGCTCCGCATCAAACACTTCCCCCTCTCGTGCTGCCCGCCCGCGACCATCGTACGGAAAAGCGTCGCTCAAGCTAAGCTGAATGGAATGAAAAAGCTTCGGACTTTCCATTTAATCTGTCATATGGCTGAGTTCATCATACAAAGAAATTCCGCGCAGCAGCACAAATTTTTTAAGCTTCCCGTTGACAAGCTCATTCCCAGGACCTCAATTTTGGAAGACTAGTCTCTTTTAGTTCGAACAAGGCCGTGAACTGTGGAGTAGTTCGGACGCAGTTTTTGCGAAAGGCAATATTCTTAAACATATTCCAAACAACAAACAAAATTTGGAAACAGCGACAGACATTCCGCTTCCGAATCAATTTCAACACGTTAGCGCATCCATCTGAATAAAAAAATCCACCATTTCTTCCGTATGTGAGAGAATTGATTTGAGTTCACGAAAACTCGGTTCGGGACAATCGCGCGGACAAATCGAATCCTTCGTCAGACATATTCGTTATCTCAGCATTCAGTTATATAAAGTGAATACAGTTTTCTCGCACATAACCGCAGGAAAACACTGAGTTTTCAGCGGAATATGCAGGTGTACTAAAAATAAATTAATATCCTTCAGTGCTCTCAAAATCGATGTGTGCGCGTGTTTGTGTCGTGTGTACGAGTGCGAGAATTCCGTGAGAAAAGAAAGGCAACACTCGAAGTGTAAGGGAAATTTCAACAAAATCAAGTGAAATTAAAGTGCGAAGTGTACAAGCGGATAATCTGAAACGCTCCTCATTGTCCTGCAACAGACGGCAGCATCTTTGGATACCTACATGGGAATACATATGTTGTAAACGTCAAAATCGGAGTCGGAATCGGAATGACGTAAGGATAATGACATGATTCTCTGTTGTTGAAAAGTATAAATACCAAACAAACCTGCCACCAGGAATAGAATGAACTTCCGCTGTCCCTTTAGTAGACACTCCTTCTTCATCAATTTCATGCCCACGTTTCGATGTCAAATAAATGTTGATCATTTTCGTGTATTGTTCCCTCAAATCTGCACATTTCGATTGGGTTCTGCTCGGCAACATTTTACTTTTGGCTGACAGAAACGAAACGAGCGGGGGTTGTAAACACGCATAAATCGCCAGCAACTGGAAGGACCGAAAGCTTCGTTTCGTCTGCTGATTCTTGTTTTTGTGTTTTGTTTTCATCCGTAAAATAATTGGTTTTTATTATGGTTGAATTGTGAGTGTGTGTCCTTTGTGCGCTGAATTTGTATGTAGGTCGCAACGTAGTCGAGTGGGTAAATGTACTCGAGTACATTGGGTTGTGTGAAGATGTATAAAGTCAGCCTTAAATGTGCACTGACTGAATTCATTTAAGTTTCATCTAGTAGGAGGTTCATTTGTTGTTCATGTAAATTGTGAAGTGTATTATTCTTTGGCCAGCGCCAGCGTTGAGGAGTTTTGCAAAAAATGGTAGGGATGCGTTGGCTTGTTTGCTTGCCAGCATTCAAGTCTACTCTTTAAAAACGTGCTGACGAGAAGTCGGTTCTTGCATTTAGTTAAAATATGATATACGACCGGATGTTGTTGATTTGCCTAAAAAATCCTTGTCCGGGCATACACTTACAACCATTGCGTTCGTTCAACTTCTTCGCTTAGCTCCGTGTGGAGCCTTTGAGATTGTAATAAATTGATTTGCCGCGACACTGTAATGCCTTGTCACCGCCATCATATCGTATATCTGAAAAATAATACATACTCGTATGTATGTAGGTTCCTTCTCATTGAAATCCACATTCATATAGAAGAAAAGAAAGCGCTAAACAATTTTTTCAGTGGAAAAATGTCATTAATTTGATATCTATTTGAGAAGGCATAGACGTACTGTTCCTTTTTCGAGATTTTTATTTACAAAACTTGCCTTTGATGATGGTTGTAGATTTTTCGGATAATTTCTCGCTGTCAGTGCTTTATTTCTCGAGCGGAAGCAAACCAATTTTTTTTTAAACAACTTCAAGTAGCTTTAAAACTGATTAAGTTTCTTGTGGTTTTGAAACCAGTCAGGAGCGGAGTGAAATAATATTTAAATTCTTAGAAAAGAAGCACTCAGCACTTTCGGCGATATTAATGATGTGGTTTAAAAATGAATTTTCAACTCACCGACCGCATAACTGGTTCTATATGGTGATGGAAAAGCAAAAAAAAATTTCCTCCATTGGATTTAAACATTTTCTCAACTGGATTTTCAATTTAAATCTCGAACATAGGCGTTAAATCACATGTGAAGAATATAACACAAATGACGAAAAATCCCTTGTTCGAGGCATGAAGATACAAGATATCTTCGATTGGGTGTTCTAAGAAGTTGATATCATTTTCTCTAAATTTGCTATTGCAGTGTTGTACAATGTGCCTCAAATTTCAATTGAAAAATACTCATAAATGATGGACACAGTATAGATACTCGAAAAAGGTATTATTGAAAATTCAGCTGGTTTTGTGTAATGAAATCAGACGATAGTCCACAAGGGACCAGGGCCTACCGTCTTCAGCAAGTACTCGTCTCGCAAATGCTGCACTTCTATTCATGAACCTGCATAGCTCTGCAGTTTATTGCTGACTTCAACCGCGAAATTTGAGAAACTTTTCGGTGGCAATTAGAAGGTCTTAAGTGTTGCCCGACCTCGAAATGAGTAGTTCAATGAAAA
The DNA here is from genome assembly GCA_944738645.1 of Eristalinus sepulchralis. NCBI lineage: Eukaryota > Metazoa > Arthropoda > Insecta > Diptera > Syrphidae > Eristalinus > Eristalinus sepulchralis. Next base: position 27,123,650 of record OX122885.1, on the reverse strand, counting down.
CATTCGAAATGAATATCCCAGGAGTCGAACCTGATACCTTTAACAGTGAGTTGTCGCACTAAGCCGCTAGGCCACTTTTGAAGAGTTATATTTCCAAAAATTTGTGACCGTAAATCTAATCTGTATCAACATAATTTCCACAGCACATAATGAACTGAATTATCAAAAACCATTGGGAAACTTTCTCTAGTACCTTAAAGTCCTGGGTGATTTTGTTTTTATTTTCCCAAACTGCTTATTACAGGGCACGTTTTATGTTAGTCTAATACCAGAGAGTTGCCTCAGACTGCTTAAACTATATCCGTAGACTATATACGGCGTAAGAAAATGATATAATTAAAAAGGTCTCTGGAATTAGAACTTGACAACTTTTTTTCTAAATACATCCTCACGCCATTTTATATTAACTCTGTTCGATTTTTTTAAGTTTAAAAAGATGTTTTCAGTGAAGAAACATCACTCAAAGTATTGTCCGTCGGAAGGGACTACTTTTTCCCATCTCTCTGGTAAATTTTGAATAGCATCTCCATAAAATTAGTTATGTCTGGCATCGATCCAGTCTCAATGACTAATCTTTGTTCTGGGGCAACAACCCCCAATCCGTCGAAATAGTCGGAAGAAGCATGTTCTAGAGAATATGGCGGATAGAGAAACCTCCCTGCACACTGCAGGCCAAGTGTGATCATGTTGCAAACTTACCTTGGAATGCCTTTAGGTGGTTTCTGGACGTTTTTCAGGCAAAACAGGGCTTCAGAGCATGCCCTTTGCATATAGTTGCCAGCCCAGCTTCATAAAATATTTGAGAGCGATGTTAAAGGCTTGGCTTTACTTCAAGCATCATCTAGAGATGTCGTCGAAAACGATAATTGCATTTTCAGGACTCATGTTGAATATTGGCAGTCTGAGGCAAGTATAACGATAAATTTTTAAAGGAGTCCACCCTGAATAAGTAGTACAAGCGCGCACGTTGGTTTTATCTAGAAGACCTAACACAATTAATAGCAAGTCACTCGGATCCAGTGCTAATAACGTTAAGAAGATCGAAAAAAACCAAAGTAGAGAAGCGTGACAACAACAAAGGAACGAATCCCAAAACGGGAGATCCAAGAGTCGGTTAATCCAAAGAATAGTAAGTCGAACGTTTGACGTTGGGTAATATGAAAATTAAAGAGAAGTTCTTGACTTTCCCGGAATATCTACTTTTTATTTAAAAAAGAGTAAAAAAAATGAATCACTTAGAGTATTCTCTGTCAGAAGTGATGACTTTTTTTATCTCTGTAGTACTGTCCTAATCTTTAGGCCTCTTTCCGAGTAAGTGGGACAACTCCCTTGCTGTTGTATAAATCCAAATTTCTTTAACTAAATAGAAATTGACTACTGAGTCGCTTCCAACGATTCTGCGAGTTCATTATGCGTCTGGTACGCATCTTAATTTAATAAAGCCTTCAATTCCCTATCTTAAGACTTTTGGACTGGCCAAGACGCTACGTATCTTCGACGCCAAGATCAACACTTTTGAAGCTTCGAAACCACTCTGTGCATGTCTTATCCGTCGGAGCAGAGTCACCATAAGATTCTACATGCGTCCGATTTACGACAGATGCACTCTTCTTCAAATTAAAAATGGTAACGACATCTTTTGACAAACTAATTTGTACCACCTATAGAGATGTATTTCAAAAATCTTATTACTAACTTATTTATTATTTTTATTGACTTAAAGTACAATCTCAACATTTTTGAATGGAACTCGACTGCGTACATACGGTCACCGTGGGCGCATTTACAGCAATCGATTCCTTGGACCCAATTCTTATCAACTCGGCACGCATTTCAGCCATAACGGCCGCTGTTTCGCGTTCAATGTTACCTCGAGCTCTTTTCACGTCGTCGGCTTGTTTGCAAGGACCTTAATAAAACCTATGCATGTATATAGATTTGTCACCCGAATTGTGACCTTCTTTTTTCTTCTACACTTTTCCCATTCGGTATGTATTTAGCTGGATGACACATTTGCATAGATGTCCAGGAATGTGGTTCACGGACTCATTATAATTTCATTCAGCCAATTTGACGTTCCGAGGCCTCAAGTATTGACCACGAAATGTCCTTGCATATTTCTCCATCCTGACCAACTTTCTCCGCAATCCTCTGTTTGTTGCAGTTCGACCTTCAGTTCTTCCTTTCTATCAGCATCGGTTTATTTGAAATGCAAAGTAAGTGCTATCGCATTTGCCTTTTGATTTCATAAAAATTCGGAGAAACTGTTCTCTTTAGCACTCTGAAGAACTTTTGCCACGATTATGAGAAATGCACATCAAAGAAATTTATCTTTCCAATTAGTATGAGTCAAAGATGGAACTTTTACACTTTAAAGTGCCAAAGATTCAAAGAAAAATTAGTGGCTGAAAATCGCTAAGTAATTTGACACTTGCTTTCACTATGAAGACGTTCTTTTTCGGCATTTTGAGGCACCACTGTCGGGCTATTTGAATCTTTGATGTTGTTTTCGGATTTGCATAGAACGGGAAGTTCTAAGCATGCGGTTGGCCAGATAGGGAGGTGAGAGATGGGTCTGCAACTTGCAACCGTTTGCCATTCAAAAGAGACATTGGTTGAAAAAAGTCCGTAAACACGTATAGCTGTACTTGTAAGGATTCTGGTGAGTTAAACTCGCAATTTTAAGATCAAGTAGCCCCTAAATTGCCAGGGAATGCGATGCAGGTGAAATATGTAGGCTTCGTAAGGTAATGATGATGTAAGTCCATAGTTTGATGTAACAAAATAGCACATTACGCGTTTTCGATGCGGCCCAAGTTAAACTTCTGTGATTTGGTTCAAGGCCAGCTCACTGGCTTTTTATAATTACTTTTAACAATTTACTTAGAACACTTAGAGTAGATTACACACCCCGACTGACTTGATCTGTAACCAACTGCTACAATTTCAAAACTGTTCATGAAAGAGAGCTCAGACTTTGACACGGATCAGATAGTGTTTTCAAGCATCCAACAATTTGCGCCTCAATTTTGTTGAAACATTGTGATGGAATTCAAACGTTTTAGTTTGACGCTTTAGAACAAGTAGCCCTCCAGCACCTCAACGTGAATAAATCATTTGTGTCTTGAACAATAGCTCCTCAATGTAACACTGCCAGCGTTGTAAAAAGTCATGGAGATGTTCATAAAAAAACAGCAACAACGGAAGAAAGTGAAGGCTTGAATTTAGCGGAGTCCGAAGTGGTTCGTAAACTCAACATATCGTTGGAACGGAGCTTAGGCTCAAGCCATTGACGTTCCAAAAAGCACACAATAATACGCCGCAACAGAAAAAAAGTTAGAGTCGAAAGAGCGAAGCAGTTGATACGCTTCTACAAAAATGATCAGTTGCCGAATTTGTTGTCTTCCAATGAGTCGCCAATTGTTATCGAGTAATACGAGTAATATCTTATGCCATCAAACAAACTAACCGAGCTTACCTTCCAGAGAGGTCCTTCGAAATCATACGCCTTCGGACGGCCACTAGAAAGCAGGCAGCCCTGATGGTGGAGGCTTGAGCTACCATAACGGCCGATGGTCGCTCTCCGCTCGTATTTTTGGACCGTGGCGTCAAAATTAATGCGACCGTATACCGTGAAACTGTCTTAGAGGCAGTACTGAAACCTTGGGCAAACAAACATTTTTGTTGGAGACAGTTGGCCTTTCAAAAAAAGAATCGGCACCATCTCAAAAAATGCACGTTAACCCAGATATGTTCAAACACAATTTTTCACACTTTATTGCTTCGACAGAGGGGATTGAAAACTTTTTTTTGGATGCAAATCCGTTGAATTTTTCTGTCTGGGGTATTCTGAAGGTACATACTTCACAGTCCACAGGCATTTAAAACCAATGTGCACTGGTACCTCCGCTATCTCTCTTCGTCTACACATTCGAACTCTGCTTTGACTTAATCCTGATAATTAAGAGTACCAAATAATCCCTTATAAAAAAGAACTGACACTAAAAAATACCAAATTTTGAATCATTTCAAACAAGCAATGCGCTGGGAATAGACCAAAGACGACGGAGTTGCATTTTGCATGCAGCTTGAGATGCTTTCTTCGCCCGTCTTTCGCGACAAAGGTTGGCTCATTGAAAACTACTGACAAAATGAATATATTTTCCAATATTTGATCTTTTTGCAAAATAAATTTTATCAGACAAAACACGAATTCTGACGTTTTTGAAAGTTGGAGTTCGAGTCATTCGCACTGTATAAACAGCCTACTTTTGTTCATCACCTGCAAAAGGGATGACAGATATTTATAAACTGTCACTTCTGAAATAGTCTGTTGCCTGATTGTCTTCACAAACCGAGCCTTAGGCATTCCCCTTTAAATATCTTAAAGCCTCTTTAACATCTTCAATCGCAGCACCAGTATTGTCAACAGAATAAAGGGTTCAATCCTATTCTGAATTTGTACTCAGTTGTCTGATAGCTTGCCCACTGAGTTGAGTATTATATTAAAGGACAGGAAGTTGCATTAAAATTACTAAAAGACTTTCTCAGTCTTAGAAAGTACACCCCTTCGTTATTCACTCGAACTTTATGGGTTGGCCTAAATTCAAGTCGACTGATAATACGATTTGGGAATTTGGTGCCCAAAAGATCGTATGTATGTGTATGTGCCGTATATCATGGAGCACCATCTTTCATAAACCAGATGTCGTCGATATCCATGTTTTCAATTTCTGTTAAAAAGAAGTCGGTGAACACATTGCACAAACTTGTTTACAGTAGTCGCGGTGAATACCTCTTTTCGGCGAAACCGCCTTTTCAAAAACGGCGCTTTGGGTAGGCGTTTTCAATATTTGCCAACGTTGTCAAACGTAAAAAAGACTCATTTCATTCGTGGAGGGCGCGATACTTCTGATAGACTTTCAAGGTAACTAGCCCTAGATTAGGTAAAGTTGTACATTATAGGTCTTTAACCCTATTAGAATTATTCAGCAATTTTTCGATGTCGTTCCAACAAGTATCATCCGGCCTTTTAACAAAGAAGTTTTTGAGCTAGATTTAGCGGCTATTCTGTGCAAGGGTACGCCCTTCATATAGTTCAAAAGAAAGCGGAAAAGGTTTCAATCCCTCTGCACAAGTTCCGCAAAATAAGGCAGGCAGTTGCTGAAAAAAATGCCTCTTCAAGTGCGCTTTTGACGATTTGTTGAACAGGTGTTATCGTGGCGAAGTATAATTTGGAAACATCAGCCGAATATACTCTATTGTACAGTGAAGCTGGACTTTCTAGAGTGATTTGTTCATCGAAAAATTCCTTCCGAGCACTCCTCTGTCCTTTGAGACGATATCAGTTGAATTAAGATTCGTCGACGTAAGAATCACAATCTTTGAGAAATTCCTCTGGTCTGCAAATTCACCTCTAAGTCCTTTTCTCCTTACGGTGCTAAGCCCGGGATGATGCTTCTGCATATTTTTGGCTTCGGTGTAAAGCAAACAAAGTTTTGCATTTTAGCAGTTGGATATTATTATTCTAAGCTTGAAAAGTACCAAGGAAATGAATCACTCAAAAGGAGTGATTATGTGCGCTATAAGTAGCACACAAACGACGAGGTAGAACAAGAGTCAATAGAAAAATGCTACTAGTCTAACCTTTGAAGATTCAATTGTAATTCAACGATGAAACTTGCAGTATAGAAGCAAAGATAAGAACATGCGGAAGTCGTGAGTGCCTTTAAGATTTGTAGGTCGTATACAGAAACTTTTAAATAACATCTAGGACTGTATATTCCCTCGTCAATTATAAATAAGTAGTTCTAAAGTTCGTTCTCATCAATAACTATAACCCACTGAAATTTCAAGAAAACCTTTAACCATTCTTGGAAAAAGGGAAATTTCAAGGAAGCTGTCATTTTAAACATGGTTGAAATTGATTGTCAGAAAATCGATTCCAAATGAATAGAGCAGATTTCTTGCAGAAACCAATAAGGAAGGAGATGGTCTACTGAACAGCTGATTAAACAGCTGATTTCCCCTTCGTCCATCTACCGTTTGAGTGTTATTTACGAATTGTGGTGGATATAGCCCTAATTTTCCGGAACTCATTTACGGAGCATCGAACATTTTCTCATTTTACTCACACTTGTTTACATTTCCCCTCCAAAAAACCAACATGGCCGCTAATTCGTAAATATTTGCCCTCAATAGTGTCAAACATTCGTAAATTGCCCACAATTCGTGAATTCGTCAGCCATTTTGTTATATATTCAACAGATTGCGTTCGTAAATAACTACAGGAAATTGTTCATGATTTTAGTGTCGCCGACACTTTAAATAGTATGTTACTAAAATATTAGTAACTGTGCTAGAACTTATATTCCTGATGACTTTAGAAATATGTACAAAATTAAAACAGCAATGCATGTTTAAGAATCGAGCAGTAAGGAGAGATTTCTTTTCATCTGGTATTCCGAGTTAAGTGTATTTAAATCAAAATAAAGACTATTGTAATATTGGTGTTACTTATTCGGCAATATGTAAGTAATAGAAAATTAAATTTGTAGTTATAATTTCGATCACTCATTATGAAAAGTGTAATACTGAAAAACATAAGGAAACCTAACCTAATACGTCGGTGATAATTCTCCAGGCAATCGTTTTAATGAATAAAAATTAAATGAAGATAATTTGAAACAAAATTTTTTTCTAGCCTTTACCTTGAAAAACATACAATTCGATTATAAATATGGAATCTTAATATAAAATAATAGCACGAATTAATAAATTAGTCCCTTCAGCATATTTCACTAAAACTTCACGTTGGTTAACCTATCTAAGAACGCCTATGAGTGACAATTATAATATATAATTTTGTAATATAAATAATATATATAACAACTCAATAAAAAGACTGAACTGTTTCGAAAAAAGCGCATAGTTACAAATTTTAGTTACTTTCTTAGTATTCTTTAAAAAAAAGTACCAAAATATAGAGATTGCTATACCAAACATAGTAGTTGTTAACAACAATAAGTGAAAGATATTAGCTTTTAGAATACGAGTCTTAGAATAGTGAAAGATAGTAATGGGAGTTTAGTTATTATTTGGGAATTCTAAAAAACTATTTGTCTAGTAATTGTGTTTAATATAAATTCGTGTCGTATTTTTGTTTCAAAATTTATTATAAAGTTTTAACATTATAGCCTAACTGATGAAAATACTACCTTAATGATACAATTTATGAACGCCTCCAATGTCGGCCATTATTTCGTGGTGGAATTTTTAGCAGAAATCTCTGAGTAAGGGAGACAGTCAACGTCCCCGTCTCCCTCACTCACATTAGCAGTTTGCGCGGGAAACTAATCAGCCGATTACGCAGCTCACACGTATTCTCAGTCAAGAGAAAAAAACCCTGTCTGTGAAACTGCCTCGAATCAGCTGTTCAAGGAGGGGAAATGTTATAAAAAACGCTGTCAAATTTTCCCCACGGGCAGGAGACGAGGGAGTCGACTGTCTCCTTATTGGTCTCTGATTTCTTGATGCATGTACATGGTCTAGTGATGAAGGGAATACATGTCAGACAAAAGCAGAAGCCCCACGGTATTTAAAGCCATTTACTGAACATTTCGTTTTGAAATCCACACCCCTCTGCATATTTCTAATGTCTATTATCAATCACTTCCAGGGAAAAGCCTTTTATCCGTCGACCGGCATGGTTTGACTCATCACAATGCTCCCTTTGCGTGTAAGTTTTCCTAATTGGAAGGATGTACACAAAGTACAAATTAGTATTTATTCCTAATACTCCAAGCCATCAAATCAAAATCAGGCAACCAAAGTCTGCGTCGTGATGGGCCCACCGCAGTCGCCCGTAAATCATAATCGATATTCATAAAAGCGGACTTGTGTTGATAAGGTCAGCAGAGAAGGGCCACGACAGACAGTCACGGCAGAACAAGTTTTTACGAATGCGCAAATTGATAAAATCACTCGTCACCCGTTTTCTTCTAGGACAAAGTACAGTGTATGTATGTCACGGTATTGTTTACAAAACACTTGCGATATGACTTAATTTGCGTGTTTATCGAGGTATGGCGTGCGGCACGATAATGTGTTGTATGAGGACCTTCAAAGTACAGCCTAAACAAACACAGCCACACGTAAATGTGTATACAGGACTTGGGTGAAAGTTTTCAATTTCCTACAGTCTGTCATTGCTGAAATTTCGAAACAAATCACCAAACTGTAATTAGATTTTACAAAAATGTACATATTTACACAACATGATATCCCAATGTACGTATATAAATGGGAAGGAAATTAAGAGGTTAAAGGTGAGTGGAACTTATGCCCTTTGATAAGCAACACCGAAAGTACACCGAATCTTTGGTAAGATGAAACCCACAGTATGCTCGTGAAGATATAAGATCCAAGGAAGGTGTATGTTAATAACTGTTCACAGGCATTTTGGAAAAACAATGCGAAAAAGCAAATTCTGCAGCTTAAGGGTGTAAACTTTCGTTTGAAATGTGAGATTGTGAGATTGTGAGATAGCTGGGTGGATTATACAATTACAAGGAGGCACCAGAAAGAAGCGAATTTCTAAGTGCTAACTGCTCATTTGCATAGAGTTCAAGTAACAGCTTATGGTTACAAGAGTTAACGAATATTTGGGCAGACAAGCACCTCATGGGTTTGTGTAGATGTGTGACTCGCTGCTGGTTTTCTAGTGTCATATTGTAGACCAAAGTCACACTTATTCGAAGAATATCAAACGTCACTCAATACATCGGCACTGAAGGTAGCCGCGGTTATAGAAGGTGCGACTTTTCTGGCTAACTGATAGCTCACTTTGACGTATGAACCACCTATCTAGCTTAAAGAAATGTGATTTGGCATAGATAATTTGTTGCTGCTTTGTTTTAAAATTCAGTTCGTGAAATTTGAAGGCCCCAACAAAAGAGACTCGAGCTGCTGGTTGATTTTACATCCGTTTGCTAATGTAAGTGAAGATAAATATTTTCAGAAATTATTGACATATTCTGCTTCTATAAAATATTTTGCCCTTTTTTAAGAACATCCATGAAAATGTAATTGGATATCACTGACAGTTGAGGTTGGTTCGTAGAATTGCTAGGCTGCAACCAGGCTAAGTTGTTACATGAAAAATTATCCCCTAATAAGCTTTCGCGAAAATAAGTGACTACTGGTTTTAGCAAGTTTCAAAGAACGGTCTGTCTCAGCTCTACAGGTGCCTTCCCCAGCACTCCTGGCTCTGCTCTTGATGCATTGTTAAATCTCCCTACCCTTGACTTGACTTGACATCTTTCGACTAAGTTCAAATCAAATCTATGATACAAGTCTCATGGACATGCCGTCTGATGCAGGGTCACCAACGATCCAGCTGCGTCGCTGATACAAGACCGAGTTTCCCTGCGTTCTGGGACTGAGACTGGCTCTGGCTAGCAAATGAACCGGAAGGGTATGCACGGACGGGTCCAAGACGACGTCGGGATCTGGGGCCGGGGCTTTCGTGGCAGACAACAACATTAGACTTCACACCCCTTTAGGTAATTTCGCATTGCTCTTCCTGGCGGAAACTTTTGAGATCATGAATGCCACCAACTATTTTGAGAAGAACAGGTGAAAGGGGCAAAGTATCTGCGTCTGCAGCGACAGCCAAGCTGTGCTTAAGGCCTTACTTAACCCTTTAACCACTTCCAAGATAGTCCTGGAATACAAGTCGTCCCTTAATTTGGTCGGCAGATTGAATTCGCTAAGACTTGTCGGGGTGCCGGGACATCACGGCATCACGGGAAATGAGATTGCCGATGAACTAGGTAGGCAAGGTTCTAAAGTGGCATTTGTTGGAACCGAACCCACGTAAGCCGCTTCCTTAGTTAGGACTTCCGTCGATGGTTGGGTCTCCCAACCAGAGATGGCATGACTCTCCAGGATGCAGGCTGACCAAGTGCATGCTCCCGAACGTCAGTAAGAAATCCGCAGCTTTTTCGTTATCTCTAGACAGAAAAGAGTGCAAAAAACTTGTCGGCGTACAAACGGGGCACTTCACCTTCACTTCACGCTTAGTGATGGCACCCTTTGCGGCGCCTGTGGAGAAGATAAAGACACTTCAGAGCATTTTCTCTGACAATCTCCCGCCTTTGCTCGTATCAGGTGGCGGCTGTTTAGCGCTGATGTGGTGGGAGCTTAAAATCTAAGCTCTTTACTACAGAAGAGGGTGATGGTCTTTCTTCGGAAAACCAGGAAACTGCATTAAACGAAGGTTACTGCCTGATAGTACAATGGACCAGTTTTTGAGTCTGAGCGCTCGAGTGCACTGTTTCCCAACCTCCAACAACAAAACCCCTAGTAAGAGGCGCGTCATATGTTATTTAAGTGAGTCAATTTGTTCACTTATGCAATTTGAATCAGTAGACAACTCTTGGGTAGTGGGTAAGTGGAGCACACAAGCCCAGGTTCGGAACTGAATATGTCCCATTAATTTTCACACGCAACCTCTCTCGAGTTGCAGACAAGGCTACAAAACCATTAATTGTTTATGAAAAGCCTCTTAAATGTCGCAATTTGGAGTCGGCAAAAAAAATGTAAGTCCCCCCTGCTTGTTATGGAAGAGTAGCACGCCTACTTGTAGTTGCTGAAGAAGCTAGACCTTGGTCACTTGTTGGCTGTAGTGCAACCTTATTTATTTATTTATTTTTCTAGGCTAGTGTCATGATTATCTGTCGATAACTGAAATAGTAGGAAACCTTGAAATATCCTACATGCGTTCAAATACAATGATAATTCGATTTACACGGTACATCACAAGTTTTCTGCTCAGTCGGTAATAAGTGGATTCACAATTTTAAAATCTTTTCTCTTTGATTGGATAGATCGAATAAGGTTTGTCATGATGGGACTTCATATGCCAAAACATAGAGACAGTGACAACTATTCTCAACTGAAAAATTATTTACAGAGTTTTGTGTTGCGTACGGTCTCGCCTTTCCAAATGATTGCGAGGAAACACTTTACAAGAATTGACTTAGACGTGTGTTTGAAAAGTTTTTCATGGAGTGAGATTGAGTGATGTCAACTGGCAATTTTGACACATTTTTTTTTGTTCTTTTGAATTACGGCTACAGAGCTCGTATCTGGCAACGTTTTACATCATTTAAAAGTTCTTGACATAGTCTTCAAAACGACGCTATAAATGATTAGTTTGGATATTGCGTTCAACAGTTATAGATGTGTTAACATGGAGTTCACTAACGCTGAAATTCGATCTATTTTAAGGTTTTCCTTTGTTTAAGGCAAATCCGCTAGAGAAACGTTCCGTGAGATTAATGGTGTTTTGGGGGATGGTACTCTATTACTTCAAATTGCGGAGGAATGGTTTCGACGATTCAGAGCCGGTTAAAACGAAACCATGGATAAGCCAGCCGGCGGAAGACCTGTGACAATGAATTCCGATCGAATTATGGAAGTCATCGATTTAGACGGGCATGGATACAAAAAATAGCTTGATGTTTGGGTGCCGCATGATTTAACACAAAAGAACCTTCTGAACCGAATCAGCGCCTGCGATATGCTGCTGAAACGGAACGAACTCGACCCTTTTTTGAAGCAGATGGCGACTGGCTACGAAAAATGGATCACATACGACAATATCAAGCGAAAACGGTCGTGGTTGAAGGCCGGTAAATCGTCTCAAACAGTTGCCAAGCCGGGACTGACGGCCAGGAAGGTTTTGCTGTGTGTTTGGTGGGATTGGAAGCGACTCATCCACAATGAGCTGCTCCCATATGGCCAGAAGCTTAATTCTACCTTCTACTGCGAACTACTGGACCGCTTGAAGGAGGCGATCGACCTGAAGCGTCCAGAATTGGCCAACAGGAAGGATGTAGTATTCCACCAGGACAACGCCAGACCACACATTTCGTTGATAACTCGTCAGAAGCTACGGGAGCTCGGATGGGAGGTTTTATCGCATCCACCATATAGACCGAACATAGCGCAAGGTGATTACCACCTGTTCCGCCCTTGGTGGTGTGAAGTTGAACTCAAAAGAGGCTTGTGAATAGTGGCTGTCCAAGTTCTTCGCAAATAAGGAATAAGGGGGGCTTCTACGAGGGGTGTTATGTGAAGTTGCCGTCTAGATGGAAAAAGATTATCGAACAAAATGGCTCGATAATCTAAACTAAATCCGAACACTGCAACACTTTTTATTAAGCATTTAATAAAGAGCAAAAAGGCGGAAGGGAGATATTTGACATTCTTATATTAAGTCATGAAGGGTCGAGGTTATGCAAACAATCCGTAAACGCACTTAGGGCGAATATCATCCAAGCATTCGATGAGAATGAAGCTCATTTGCTCATAAACATGATCTTTTGGGGCTTTGAAGTGGTAGAATACAATCCTCCTAGTCCAGCCGATGTTGTTTTCCATATAAATGTGAATATTTTTTCTTAGCAAAAAAGTCATCTATCATAATTGGAACAAATTAAATTTTGTTAATTTTATTGCATTTTTAAAAAGAACACTTGCACATAATCTTAGCCATATTCATCGTTCTCAAGGCTAAGTACATATCAGGGAAAGTAAATGTAATTCATCGTGAGGTTTAGTCTGTAATATAAAATAAGGAACATAAATTTGAGAACGAACTGAAATTTTTTACTTTCGGTTAAAAGAACAATTGATGGCATCTAGTTTTTGAAAATTATATCATCTTAATATTGACCACGACTACGTCTGAGGTGGTCAATTCGAAAGGATAAATTTTTGTGCAAACTCATTTGAACATATGTAGCGATGCCCGTCGCGGATACTTGGAGAAGTGATGGCTTCTAATTCATCTATCGTAGCTGGTTTATGGTTATGTGGCCAATTTACTGTATCTAAACGTAAAATTAAGTTCTCACTAAAATTGCATCTTACTGTATCTAAACGTAAAATTAAGTTCTCACTAAAATTACATCTTAAGATGTTTTACATATTCCCTTACCATGGCGCTATAACGAATACCGTTGACGCCTCATCATTTAGGAAATGCTGATCAATGATTCCACCAGCCTACAAACAACTCTAGAGGCCTTGTACAACGGAGTTTGAAACAAGATGGTTTCACGAATTATGAGGATCAGGAAAAGTAAGAATTTAGAAGTGGGAATCATCGATTAAAATTTGTTGCCAGAGTGCTGTTTGAGCTTATGTGATCTGTGCCGAAGAGGACCATTTTATGCACACATCTATTGATCTATTGAAGCAGCATTAAGTGCAAAAAAAATTACTTGATATATGTCTAAATAGTTGATGTTCACCGATCCCAACGTTAACATTTTTAAGCCAATAAAATCCACCATCCACTCTTTGACGTGGCTAGGCAACTTATTGATGTAAAGTATGGGCTTCCGCAGGTCATAGAGAGCGACATCGAATAACGACGAAAATTCAACGAAAATCTAAATCAAAATGGATTTTACGAGTAGATGTGGGCACGGCAATTTTCTCACATGGTGTTAGCAGTGGTGGAACTGCTCCTATGGGTTGTCAGTCCTCCCATAGAGGACTGAACTCTCTGAGGGTGAGATAAATATGATATATTATATACAGAGATTAATAAAATTGAAAATGTGATAGTACGTACATTTCTGTGTCATTCAGGGCAGAGAACGGCATTAAGGTGGTGCCCATCATAAAATCCGTTTCCGCTCACTATCGACCGTTCTGTGGGAAATGAGGCACATATATGAAGTGAAGTTTAAAAAAGGGGAAAATCTGAGGAAGGGAGGAAAATGCAATTACACGTGATTTCCGTAATCCTTGCACTGCACACCACTGTACCCTATAAGACTAGCGCTTCGAAAGAGAGGTAGCGTATTTCTTCTTTGTGGATCTTACGTTTCTGAGAAGTTAAGACTGGCAGGATTATAATTTTCAGTTCTATAGTCTATAGACAGGTCGAAGAATGTAAAACAACTTCATGCAGAGCAATGAAGAAAAGCAAGCAGCCTCGACTCAATAATTATTAATTACATCAGTTGCGAAATATTATGCGATAGGAATACTTTACACCTCCATTTGGATTCTTTATCGAAATTAACATTTGTATACATCACAAATTGGCTTCAAATGCTTATCAAATAGAAAAACAAGACTTTACTGGTTTTTTGAAAAACGTGCCTCTAAGATTGACTTGTAAGTTGCACACGATCTTCTCCAGAATAATGTGGAAACAGTCGCATGAAAGCGCATTGCCTTGTCTTGTCTCTTTCGCAATGGAAAGTTGCGAAAGTTCTCCATCCAGCAAGAGGATTGCTAAAATCATACCTGACGTCTACATGCAAGCTATTATATGCGGACATAAGATCGACAAGAAGGTTGCGTGTCTTGATTTGTTCATCATCATTATCTTCTTTAACCCGCATGTTTCACTTACTGGATCGCGGGGGCAATGCACTCACAAGAGACCCTTAGGTCGCTCGAACTTCCGCCATCGACTCTAACTCATCAGGAGCTCCCAACCGCAACCGCCACCAGTTTCTTTACTCGATTCAACCACCTCGCTCTTGGGCTGAAAAGTGGTCTCCTGCCTGATGGAATTGTATCTAACGCCTCGAAAGTTGTGATGAAGGAGACTCTCGGACTACGTGGGCAAGCCACCGAAACATAGACCTTTCCGTCAGAAGAAGTAGCAGCTCAACATTGGGGTCCTCCAACACGGTCGCGTTTCTCAGCCTATCCAGGCGAGTAAGTCCCGCAACGGCACTAAGAATCCTCATCTCGGCAGCTTGTGTTCGCTATCTTATTTTTTCGTTCTTTACCAAAATTTTATGACTATAGATAAGAGGTGGAACAATCACTGATATCTTGGTTCGTTTTTTATAAGTGGCACGTGCTAAAAAAAAATATTTAGTAGCCTTAAGTGACCGGAATTAAGTCACAGCACGGGTCGAAGGTATAGAGAAAGAGATGGAAAGGAGGTACCGATGCACATTGGTTTTATATGCCTGTGGATTGTAATAATGTAAAAATTGAGCTGTGAAGAGAATTCCATATTCGTGTGCTCTGGCTGAAGAACGCGTCTCTAAACTTACCTGTACGCCCAAAGGTAAGCTTAAGGGTGAACGGGTGGGGATTCCTAGCGAGGCAAGTTTTGCGGGTAAATTCGTTGACGGGAGGAATGCTCATTAGAGCATTTTTTGTTATAATAGCAATAAAAGAGTGACAAAAACTGAACCTTTCGTCGATGTTCTAGTTCTAGAGTCGATTAACTTCGCAGCCAGTATTAGTATTACCAATAAGTTTTACCGCTCGCTGAATTCTATCTAGTAGGTGCAGGGAGGTTCTAGGAGCTACAGACTAAATAGAAGCGCTATAATCATGTTTTGGGCTGACGTAAACCTTATATATGTTGCCAAGTTAATGGGGTGAAATATTTCCTACATCGCTTTAAGAAACCTGGACATTTCGCTGCATTTTTGGCAATCTCGAAAATGTGATCGTTTCAACAACGCTAGAGCCAATTATGGATAGTGGCTGGTTATCTTGGGAAGGCTTAAGTGACAGCAGACCGTATTGGGTCTTGGAAGCATTGAATTCCACTCTATTCTTTCCTTACCCCAATTAGCCGTCAAGATCGGAATTTAAAGAGCTTAACATACGCTGTCTATGGTCGAAGAGGAGGATCGAGAGCTAAGGAACGAATATGAAAAGCTGCGGGTACTGTCATCAGGGGGGGAGTGGATTGGGTTAGAATCGACAGATAGGAGATCATTTATAAAAAATGAGGAGACAAGAAAGAGCCCTGGGAAGCACCACCATTAATATTGTGAATATCAGACCTGAAACCATCCAATACGACTTGTATTGAACGGCTCGAAAGTAATTTCTAAACCATTGAAGAAGAAGAGATTCATCGACACCATAATAACTCATTTTCGACAAGAAAGCCTGATGCCAGACTCTGTCAAATGCCTTTGAAATATCAAGCGCAACAATCTTGCTTTCTCCTTCCTCTTCTTCTTCTTGTGGCGCTAAAGTCCGGGTTGAACGGGCTGGACAAATGCTGTCCACTTACTAGGGAAAAGCTCTTCAGAGTATGACAGATGGAAAAGCTTACGCAGTTGTTTTGCCAGCGTAGAAGAACTCCTCTGCAGAAGAAAAGGGGGTATACCATCCGGGCCAGCGGTGTTGTGCATGCTTAAATCTTTAAGCTTGGCCTTTCTTATTACTGATCTACCGCGGTGCTTTAAAATCGATCCAGTCTTGCCAATCGTACAAGAATGTTCAGTGATGCTCCTTCCATCACTCATGTGAAAGACTCCGAGATACTCAAATCTATCGAGCGCGTACTGAAGTTCCGTCTCAGAGGATGTGATGATGAACAATTAAGTCATCTGCAAAAAGAATACGACCTGCCCTCAGCTCTCCCTATGTGAAACATTTCTCGCCTGGGCTGCGCTGCAACATTCAGTTAAGCCCACATGCTGCATTTAGCGGTAACAGACGTTTGTAAGTTTACATTAATTGACAAGCAGGCAAATTCCAAACTACGAAAACATTTCATTATTACCTTACATGCAGGTTGGCTTATTCTAAGACTAACTATCTAGAACGAAATAAAAACAGATAGAAATAATACTCGTCGCACATGTTGCACAAACATTTGATTGATTTCAAGATTCTCTGCGTGGAAAGCATACACTTTTGCCAATCAGTGATATGGAGTGGGATGACGATTGTCTCGTTACCGGAAAACGATGAAGAGAATGCTTTTCGACAAGCACAAGGCTGGAATTCTTCATTGTGGGAAACCTTATCCTTATCGTCTCATTTCTCAAAAGTAATTCCGCATATGATGGACAGTTCATACAATCTGATTCCAATAAGCAATCCTTTGGTAATTTTTTTTCGAAATTACTGGATGTGTTTTAACGAATCCGTTTTGTTGAAATTCTTCCCATTGCAGTCCTGCAAGGAGTCTGCATCTCTCTCCCTCCCTTTATTCACTGCACTACAAGTAGTGGTCGAAGGGCAGTAGTGAATGTGAGTAAGTGGAATTCGAAGCGCCGGAACTTCCTTTTTGTTTTTGAACCGAAAATTCACATACACAAAATTGCTTATGGCTTGCGAACTTCCAAATATCCCACGACCCATCGAGATATTTCACAGTCGAAGCAAGAACAAACCGATCTCGAGTGTCGAGGTGTTGTAATCTGATTAACTTTCTCGGCAGGAATTATGAAACAGCACTCCAATTAACTTTGACACTAACTTCCGCACTGACAAGACTCATGCGTTGTGACACCGTTTTATTTGAGGTTTTCAAAAAGTTTCCCAATTCCATTCTACCTGTCAAAGGGCCATCTAATTACGTCATCCTCCCTCGACCCTGCCTTATGTTTCGTAAGTTTCAGCGCGAAAACCGTGGAGTGACATGCCATGTGTGTTGTCAATCTGCACGCTCTGGCTGGATTGACGTCGCTTCCAGCCACAAACGAAGGAAACATTTTGATTACACGAGCACAAAAGGAAAAGGGCAAAACGAAGAAGAAGAAGAAGAAGTGAAAATGCTTTAGGAAATGGAATAAAGGATAACGCTTGCAATTTTCTCGCGCTTCGCAAGGACTACAGACTTGACGAAGAAATGAAACATTTCAAGTTTTTACACACGAAACCGTGACGTATATCATCTACAGTTCACATGAAATATCTATCTACCTACGTGTGCACATGTGCACGCGTATACAAACATTTCTAATTCTGTACACCCTGGCAGCGTTCTTCTGAATATGCGGCAAAGTTAGAAGCCAGCGAAAGCCATTTTATCCAACTCGGGCTGTACACAGGGAATGAAGTGTGTTGAAAATTTGCATAAAAACCATTTTCAAGTGAAAATAAAACGAAACACGACGACAGACGAAGTGAAATAATGATGGAGAGGAGTAACACCGCCGCGAAGATAAATTCTAATTGAAGTTCGTTCCACACGGAAGTGGCAGTGGTGCTCTTCAGGCGGAGATTTTGATTTGCTTCATCTGTGCACTTCTATGGTGGCTGACTATTGTTTCAAGAACCATTATTTAGCTTGCGTACCCGTAATGACAAACGTGGTTGCAAACGTATACTTCTTTAGGGAACTCTTACATGTGCGCAACTATTATTGCATTGTACAAAATATTTTATATTTGTCATTGTGTAGACACTTTTAAACATCTTAATGCAGTTGATGTGAGAAACACTAGCAAAGTTATGCTTTGTTAGATTTTTTTCTGAAATTTCAATTAAGCTCTGGACTCAGTAGTATACGTATATGAATGGCATGACCAAACTATGAACAAATTCTTTCAATTTCATCTCCATATTGTTGGATGGATACATTCAACTTTAAAGTTTTCAAAACCCTAACTAAAGTGACAGAACAGAGTAAAGACCGACTAGTTAGGATAACACTCGAATACCCTCTACTGGACTCTCTTCCCACTGTGTTTTCAACTAAGTTATGCTTTCAACTAAATAGATGGAGCAGTCACGATTGCATTAAAAGCTCAAAAAGTCTATGGAACTAAACTATCGATGAAATGAGAATGAAAGGAGATCCACGGCTAAATATTAATATTGATGAATAAAATGAACAGACTAACAAACTTTTCCTGAAAAGCGTCGAGGCTTGGTGTAAAACATAAAATAAAACACTTAAGTTTGAAAACGAACTTAAAATTTAAACTATAAGCGAAAAGAAAAAATCATGGCATTTATTTTTTACAAAGATATCATGTAAATGTTGACCATGACGTCATTTGAAGTGATCCATTCGGAAGGCATAATTTTGAGCGAGTTGTTCGAGCATTTCTGGAAGCACATAGCTGCTGAAAATGACGATGATTGGATTCATCATAGTCTTCGTGTTCATTCTTCTTGTTTTTTTTTCGAGGTTGGTATACACT
Organism: Eristalinus sepulchralis; assembly: GCA_944738645.1. Classification (NCBI taxonomy): domain Eukaryota; kingdom Metazoa; phylum Arthropoda; class Insecta; order Diptera; family Syrphidae; genus Eristalinus; species Eristalinus sepulchralis. Next base: position 27,104,700 of record OX122885.1, on the reverse strand, counting down.
GCACTGGAGCGCTCAGACTCAAAAACTGATCCATTGTACTACCAGGCAGTAAACCTTCGTTTACTGTAGTCTTCTAGTTTTCCGAGGAAGAACCAACAGGCGCTTCTGTGATAAGGTGCTTAAGTTTTTAACTCCCAACACATCAGCGCCAAACAACTGCCACCTGCTACGAGAGGGGGACATTGACAGAGCAAGTGCTTTAAAGTGTCTTACTATTTCTTGGCAGGCGTCGCAAATGGTGTCTTCACTAAGCCAAGCAGACTTAGGTGCTTAACGAAGGTGAAGTGTCCCGATTGTACGCAGAGAAGTTGTCTGCACTCTTTTCTGGTTCTTGCTGACTTTCGGGAGAATGCACTTGTTCAGCCTGCATCCTGGAGAGTCATGCCAACGTTCCAAACGTCGACAGTAGCCCTAACCAAGGTGGGTTCGGGGCCAACGAATGCCTGCAGAACCTTGCCTAACTAGTTCATCGGCTATCTTGTTTCCCGTGATTCCGTGATGTCCCGGGACCCAGACAAGTCTTAACGAATTTCGTTTGCCGACCAAATTAAGGGAAGACTTGCATTCCTGAATAACTTGGAAGTGATTAAAGATGCTTAAAGATACTTAAAGATACTTCGATTTCATTCTTACCTTCAGTTGGTATACTTTCTTCACTACGTGCTGGATGTGGTCGAACAGCTGAGACACAAATTTGAAGATTGAAGATTACTCGCAATAGACGCCTTGTTAGGAATGCCCACTCATTTTCCCTTTAGCCCACCTTCAGACGTGCTGTTCAGTTTAGAGACACGTTTTTTAGCCGCACCGCTCGAACATGAAATGCTCTTTCCAGTTGAACATTTCTTCCTCATTACAATTCACACGCATTTAAAACCAATGTGGACCTTTATACCTTTGGCCCCTTCCGTGACTTAACCCCGATGACTATGGGGACCGTTCCCACACAGCGAAAAGGATTTTTGATCAGTAAAAAACACCTCCCTTCAAATAAAATATATTTTCACCACAACTAAGTTTTACACTTATCCAGTAGTACTTTCTTCAATCAGATGCTTTTGGCAAGAGATTCCCCACTGAGAGTACTCTCTAATACTGCAGCTAAGCGTGGGTTGGATTCACCGTGTTAGGTCAAGGGTTTTAGTCCTTTGAGGCGGGAAACGTTACTTTCGCCGAGAATTGGAAGTACAGCAGAGTTAATGCGTTCTTCCAAACGATGCTTATGCTTATAAGCAAAATTTTTTATTTCATCTTGGACTGATGAAATCACAAGATCTCTGTGGATATCGTTGTTTCGTACATACCAGGATGCATTGACGATGACCCTTAGCGCTTTATTTTAAAATGTTTGTAGTATATTTCAAATATTTTCTTGGGTACAACCCCATAGTTGTATACCAAACGTCCATACGGGTTGTAGCAGTTGCTTGTATGTAAGCAATTAGTTCTCGATACTTAGCTTGGAATATTTTCCAAAAAGTTAGTACGTGTCCTTGTATCGTATCACCCGTGATGATGAAAAATGACGTCGATCCTGCCTCGGCTGGCTCCGCAGTAATGTATTCTGTCACCACAATTTTCCAAGACCTTGTGCATGTTTTCGGGCTGTAGCCCACTGTTGGCTAATATTGGCCTTTAGTGGTTTCCAGGTCGTTGTCATAACATCGTTGCTTTACGGTTTCTTGAAAGGAAAAGCAATGAGGTCGAATCGTCTCTCCGAAGTGAACACGAAGACGGCTAATACAACGGTTTGGAACGTAAAAGTTGGATTATTGCAGGGCTGTGTGACATGGCTGGTAAAGTTGGTTGACATGGCTCTGTAAAAATCGTTTCCCGGTTTCTTATTTATCAATAATCATCAGCAATCTTATCCTAACCTCAACACACTATGCATTAGCCTTCTTAGCGCAAGTCAACATCGATGTAGACTAAGTTGCGTCTCAAATGAAATTGTAAAGCTCTGTTTGGGTAACGCGCATCTGAATAGAAGAATATTCCATGACTCTATTGCATTAATCAGACTAAACATCAGCCATGATGGAAGGTTCACGTAGGCCCACGACTTCACAGAACCCCACAAGTCGAACTGAGTAGAATTGCACGACATCTGTTAAATCGGTCGGTCATTCCTACAGAATGTTTGATATGACCAAAGAAGGACAGATTTCGCTAGTTAAGCCCAGATTTCGCTAGTATCCATACGATCTAATTCCGACCAAAAGAAGATAAAAATCCACGTAGGACACTTACGTATGGCAACGACAAGACGGGAGGATCAAGCGAGAAGTTGTCCGAGAAGAACATCATTCTTAACTAGTATTATTTGCACGTGTTGTTTGTGCATAGGGCATTTTAGCAATAATGCCGGTTGAAGGAGTCTTTTCTGTAATACGTGATAGTCTGCTTAAAAAAAGTCGACTGCAGCTTACGTTGTATTATCCTGATAAATGTTTTAATTTTTTTTCCAGTTTTAATTTTTCGGTGGTATATTTCATTCATTTTTCGTTTTCCAGAAATAAATAAAATACACGCAGTGATATATTTTTGATGTAAATTTCAATTCTATATTGAATCTACTCATTTAATTAAATTTGATTTTAGGTTTTAGCGGTTAGATCAAGTCCATAAACGCGTCTGGTTGCGCGTGGGAATAGCTACGGGTGAGTTAGAATCGATGTGTGAGGATCGAGCGACCTGGTCGTCTCTCGTGCTCACATTTGTGGAACCCGTATTGTCAATGAAAATTATGATGATCGTGATTTTAATTCATATTAAAGACTGAACTTTGTCATGAGGTGAAAAGCCAAACATCATCCAACTGGTTGTATTGGGAAGATTCGTAACGTTAGATTTTTGCAAAGGAAACTACCTATTCGAACATATCGGGCGATATCTCGGCCATTACTTGAGTATGCGTCTAGAGTTGAGGAATTAATCGCGTGAGCACGGTCAATTAATAACAATAATTGATTGGCACTTCAGAACACATGGGACTAGGGCCAAGCTTCTTCAACAACTACTCGTGCTGTGCGTACTACTGTTCTCTCACGAGTAGAAGAGACAGTTTTTTGCCACCTCCGAACGGCGAGTGCATAATAATTCCCACAAGGGAACAGGGACAAGCTTCTTGAGCAAGTACTCGTGTTGCGTGTGATATTGTTCTTTCTATTGTTTAGTTTTTTTTGCGACTCCGAACTGTGAGATTTGAGAAGCTTTTCAAAGACAATTAGTACTCTAGCAACTTGAAAGTGGTGGTGCTGCGAAAAATGTGAGGTGTTCTGTTTATGAATCAAACCTGAACCTTCGGCGTGGAGGTCGGTGCACTTACCCACTGCGTTATAGCGACCAGATCTATTGCTCAAAGACAGAGAAAGCAAACGGTTTTCAATGATTTTGGCGACCAATTAATGTCACTAAGACCCAACCTACCAGGAAACTACCCTCGCAATAAAGTCATAATCAGTCAGATTGTGGGGCTTGTTTTCCCGCCCTGTGAGAACTATTACATACCGTGCATGTCATATTGCTCAATCGTCGGCCTAAAACAAATCGATTATCATTCGACCATATCGCTCCGAATCTGTTTTAACCATCTTTCCATTGGCATCTTTAAAAAAATACAGACAACTTTTGACCTTTAAGCAACACCTAACAATAACTTTGCAATGACATCCCTTTGCTCACTTGTGGGTAATATGATATGGGGCAATTTGCCATGTTAACTTTCCCGCCTAGAAAGACATGTGTCTCATCACAACAGTTGATTTTCTTTATTTATTGTCTGTTGTTCCAACAGCACGTATGAATCGTACTTAAGGCGTTGTGTACTGTGGGCAGGCTTCAATTGTTGAATAAGCATAAGGACCAATATGCCAAATCAAACGCAAAATCCATTATGTGCTCGCAGCGTCAGGAAATCGAAAAGTTCGAACGCACCGGGCATTACAGTGATTCCCAGGCCTTACGACAAAAGTAATTCATCTTTTTTCTTATTTGTTTTTTAAATTTTACCAGTAGCATGCATAGTCCCTTTTTTGTGAGGACCAGAGGCATCGCATGATGTGAGAAAAGTTTCTACCTTTGAATCACTAATATTTCAAGCTTTAATAATTCCAACGCGTGGTTAAGCGATCCTTTATCGTAACTGACGGGTATGCATCAAGATTGTTGACACAGCGAGTGACAACCATGTTTGGTAGGTGGCATATGCCTGCGCTATCAACTTAAAACCACTAAATGAATGACCCTGCATCAGAGACTGCCAAAATGAAAATTCTTTGTCTTATATTAGTAAATAATATTTTGTGAATCAATAGATGTTCCATCGAGCGAATAAAAAGAATTCAGCAGGATAACTTAGATGTGAAAAGACAGGTATACGAAAAAAAAAATCGGACGCCGAAAGGCATATTAAAGTTAGGATTAAATTAGCTTACAGTACACGCATAGGGTCAGTAAGTTAGTTAAGCTAGCTTTAAGTAATTTTGTCTAGCACGTAAGAAAAGAAAATAAATTAAAATAAACAAAAATTGCAAAAAAAAGACAGGTATACGAGGTCTGCTCAAGAAATAAGGTTAATTCTCATTTAATTTTTCATCAATTTCTATTCTGTCCCCATCAAAGTAGTCCCCATCAAATATTATACACTTGTACCAGCGCTTTTTTTCAATCCTCGAAGCAGTTCTGATTTGTCCTTTTTCGAATGCATGTGAGATCTCTCAGCGATTCGGTTTGTATCTCCTCAATCGTCGCAAAACGCCGTCCTTTCATGGATCTCTTCAATCCTGGGAAGAGGAAAAAGTCGTAGGAAGTCAAATCCGATGAATATGGTGGCTAAGACGTGATTACGGTGTTGTTTTTGGCCAAAGAATTGCGAACAAGCAAGAGTGTAAAGTAAAAATCATTCATCTTTCTTTGTATTGCTTTTTCCAAGCCGGGCATTACTTAAAGAAAATAATCCCTATTGACGTGCCATGCGGTAAGAACTCCTGATACACTGCGTCACCAGTTATGACTGCTTTAAGCAAATCTGGATAGTCGTTGACGTCATTCAAAAATTTTAGGGCGATGCTGATGCGATATTTTTTCAAAATTCTGCAATTTTGGAACGAAATCCGCCACCACACGCTTTATGCCCAATCTTCAGACAAACTGGGATTAAACATGCAGCCGACAGAATCTGCAGAATCTGCACTGCAGAGTTCTTTGATCAAATTCTTTGATCTTCGAAATTTGAAAATACACCTTATATTTTGAAGAGCAAAACGGCATAAAGTAGTTTCAAAGTAATTGAAAATAGCTTAAATTTTGTTCCTCTGCCTTGTTTGCAATTTGAAAAGGAAAACGAAGATCTCAATGGCATCATGAAAGAGAGGAATAGTAACCCGATTAATTGGTTGTTAAGTTAATTACTGTCATTTACCAATTTGATATTACATATCGAGTTTTTATGAGCTGATAACACTCTTGAAATGTGATTTGAAATTGGTTTGATATCGCCTGCTGTTCACTGTCCTCTCTCCCGGATTAGGGAATTTCTGTAATTGACATGAGAAAGAATTTTTCGCGGCCATCCATGATGGCAATCGAACGCTCTGCATGTTTGATTGTCCTTTAAGTAGACCGCACTCTTTTTGGCTTATCCGACGTCATACACTGCTCCCTACATTCGATAGGTTTCATATCAAAACTCGACTTCATCTTGTTACCAAATTCGCTGTGACATTGCCTTCGAGGTAATAATTCCCAATACCATCAAAAGCTCTACCGCCTTGATGCGTTTACGAGGAACACTTGAATGTCTTGATGCTTTGATGAGATGCTTAAATTACTCAATTTCCCTCAATTTTAAACAACAGCAACAGAAATACACTTTATCCTCGCATAGACGTTCATTGCGCTCAACTGTGGCGGAAGACTCGGTTCATTTTCAGTTTTCACAGCTACCCCGTGTCTCGTACTGTTGAGTTGTCTTGGTTTTATTACTTCTTGTTTATATGTACTAGAGCCTGTCGCCGAGATTGAGTGTTTTCATAGACTGCTTCATCACAACGTTAACGACGTCGACATTTTTCTCAAAATTATTCACAGAACCTCGGTGAGCGTGTTCGCGATGGACTGAGAACATAGCTTCAGAATTTTAACGATAAAACGCATCGCGACATCAAAGTGCGTCACGATTGCGGATTTCAAAGTCCTCAGTCACTTGTGGCATCTGTATAAATACAATTAAAATAAGCCCTAACATGGTTTTTCGTATCAAACGACTGCTCTTAAAGGCAATTTAAAAAAAAAACGTTGTTGGATTAAAATTAGTTTAGCACAGTTGGTTTTGACCATAATAAAAATATCGGCCAAGAGGTCACCATTTCAATTCAAAATAATATGATAGTTGCGGCCAGTTACCATCGCCACGGCGTCAAAAAGCACGACCATGGAGTCAAAGTAGCCATTGTTTCGTTCATCGTGTGGCCAGTGAAACCGTCCTGTTGAAAGCAAATTTCTCCCTCACTGGCCACAAGCAGACCGTAATCATCTCGCGATAGTTAACACATTGTTTGGCCGACTTCATTTTCGAATAAGTATGGCCCACCAAATCCGCCAACCCATCTGCACCAAACACTCACCTTTACTGGAAGCATCAGCTTTTTACCAGTTACTAGTGAATTCTCAATGGCCCAAAGGCGGCTAGTTTCCTTGTTAACGAATGCACTTGGTTAGTTTTGCAGACCAAAAAATTACGCAGTGCTCGAAATTTTGATTCAAATACACATTTTCATAGGAATCTGCAAGCATTTGCAATTGTGTACCTCCGCACGATTGAATTCATCGTGATTGCATATATTTGGCTGGAAAAGCACACGTACCTATCGTTAGAACTCTGGACCACCTTAGTGTGAATACATCCCCTGTGTCAGGCAGCGTTGGAAAACACCATGGAGGTGGTCATAATACACAGCAATATCTTCAAAAATTGTTTGCAAAGTAAAGGCTCGAATTTAGCGAAAAACGCGTCGAAGGGGAAGAAAAGTGGCTCATGAGCTCAACATATCCTTTAAACGCATGCAATATATACCATGAACTCAACTTGGGCTCAAGGGCACTGAAGTTCCAAGACCTTGGGATTTTGCACAAATAAGAAAGAGCAAAGGAGTTGCAGATCGTCATGATTTGGGCCCCATAACCGCAGACGGCTGCTCTCTGCTAGTATTTTTGGTATATGCCGTCAATACTAAAGCAATTGTATACCGTATAACTGTCTAAGAAACTTTATTGAAGCCTCGAACAAACAAACGTTTTGGTAGATTCAACTGCTAGCTTATGTGGACGAAATTCACGTGATTGGACGAACACAGCGAGCCGTTAATGAGGCGTTTGCCGGTTTAGAAGTGGTAGCGGCTAAAATGGGTTTGGCGATAAATGAGGGCAAGTCATTAGGGAAGTGCACACACTACGTTTGTTTTTTTTATTTGTTGCAATTTTTGTTTATTTGAATTCGGTTTCTTTTCTTACGTGCTAGACAAAATTACTTAAAGCTAGCTTAACTAAGTGAACAATGTTCTTGGCCTAACTTACTGACCCTATGCGGGTACTCTACGCTAATCTAATCATAACTTTAATATGCCTTTCGGCGTCCGAAGCACATACTACGTCTCGGACAGAGCATACCACTAGACAGCAAAAAACTTGATATAGTCAAGGACTTCGTTTACCTTAGCTCCGCGTTTAATAGGGACAACATCATCAGTACAGAAACACTCTTGGCAATCGCTGCTTCTTTGGGCGCAAGAGACGATTGAGTTATCGAGCCCACTCTCGAAGAACTAAGCTGGCTTTGTATAACAGCTTGCTCATCATTGTCCTCCTTTACGGCTTGAAACTTGGACTCTGCTAAAAGTGGATGAGGAAGCTCTTAGACTTAGAAAAGTTCTGCGTTCAATTTTTGGTTGTGCTTGCGTTTATTACATCTAGAGGGAAGATTTAATGATTGTGGTCTGCACACAGGTATGCGCCTGGCTAAGTGTCTGCGGATACAACGCTTAAGATAGCTAGGTCTTGTAGAGCGTATTTACACCACTGACCCCGCCAGAAAAGTCCGAGCCCTGGAGACAATGCCAAGACTACGGCCTAGGTTAAGATGGCGCACACACAAGTGTCCAACTGGCTTAAAATTTAACTTCCAGTAGACAACTGAAGGCTCCGCGTCATACTATGTTAAATTCGTGAAGATTATACGTACAGTAAGCCATTGTGTGACGCAGTAAGTATGTACGTCGATTCGAACTTACAAAGATGCCTTGTATGCAGATTTTCCGCCTAACTTTTCACTTAATTAGCGATTAAGGTTCTCTGGATTTATTTTTCTTAAGTATTCAGTCTTCCCAAAATCCAATGTGCTACGTTGCTCTCTATGGAGCATTACTTTCAGATGTACGACATTCCCTTGCTATAATGAATGCTGCTTCGTTAGAGGTGTTCCTAAAGCAATCACTGACTGCCCTGATTGCCCAGAATTTTTGGCCGATTTCCACATTTGTATCGAAAGCCTTATTGACACCGCGACTGATCGGATAGAGAACCCAACTGATAACTTGTCATACTTATATCTTGGAGCGCCGATGCTGGATTCTATTGGGCAGAGCGTGTGATAATATATCTCCCTGGCGTCCTTTTTATCCAACATTGCTCCTAAGCCTGAATTCCAACTCCAAAGTTTGCATGTTCAAGAGTTTGGTGGCTATTTGTTATGTCGGACATTACGAGTATCTTCAGAGCAGAATCTGCCGTTCGCATATTTAATGCTAGTTTTTGGGATTCACTTTCCTGATCTCATTTTGCACGGAGAATTCGGCCTAGTGGCCTGAGTTTCTTGATGCGACAGACGGGAAACACGGTCGTATGCTCTGGTTTAGAGAAGGTAACTAACTCTGGCATAACTCCCGAAATGACAGAGTTGTATTTGATGCAATAATCGGTGTGATATGTGACCATCCTGTTGCTAAAGAATTTCATTTCTATTTGGAGTTAGTAAGAGGTCGTAGCAAATAGTGAGCAAAAATTATGATACATGTGTTGTTGGCGTTTTTCACATCCAGCGTCTCCATCGCACAATATTTTCAAAGAATGTAATGCGAGTCTAAACACAGTGGAAGAAGAAATTCCAAGTGCACGTAAAAACAAATGATAAAACCGTGCACGTGCAAGTGGAACTCGCACTTGACCAGTTTACTTAAAATGAAACGAAGTCATCTTTTGAAAATTTGTTTCACGTTTTTCGAATTAGCCAAATTTTTGACTATGATACGTTCGTATCATTATTGCCGGCTCATTTTGCGCGTAAGTGCACCCAAGTTTTTACAACCGCAAAGCATCCTCCAACATAAAGGACTCCGGAGAATTTAATGGAAAAAAGTTCGAAGTTCAGCCAGAGGATTGAATTTGAAATAACATCCATTACGGTTTTTGATGTCTAAACAATTTTCAAGAATTACTCGAGAAAATGGATCCAGCCCGACCAAGTAAATAAATCCATCACGCAGCACCTTTCCGACCGCTTAACTCCAGGGCGCCCGTACCTTGCCCACTTGGCCCAATGTCAAATTGTCAATATTGACGAAATAAATGAATTTAATTAAGAATATCTTGCGGAGTAAAAAGAGAAAAAAAATGCAGGCTCTACGACATTTATACACTTTTTCTTGTCCCTTATCCCACAGACTTATCCCACGGTTTATTTTTTTTTTTTGTGTCCCAGTAGGGACAACAGTGGATGGGCCTCGCGTCTATAACGACACAATTTCATCATGGGAAATACCCTCGCCCTCGGGGCTTTACATTTTTTATTGTTTCCCGAAAGTTTAATAATGTTTTGGCTTAGCAACCGGAAGACTCCAGGTAAATAGCGGTTTTTGTGGAGTGAAGAAAAAAGAGTGCGGGCATCCCCCCACCGTGGAACCTAGTAACATGCTGTTTTCCGTGAAAAATCTTAATTAAGGAAAATGCTTTGAATTTCGTCTCGTTTTATTTTTTCCACTGCAATCAAATGAAGAAAGAATGGAAAGCGGAACAACAAAAGCGGGAGAAATAGGCGGTTAGACAGTGAATGAGAGCGGGTGGTGGAGGGAGGGGAGGGGGTGGGAGAGACAGACGAACAAAATAGAAATTAGCGTCGGAGTATGAAGTGAAGGTGAAAAAACTTAAAAATATTTGTTGCGCCGCCATGCAAATGATACGATTTGAGTTTACAATTTGAATTGTGTCTGCCGAGCCATCCACACTCTGCACGTTCATGCACGTGGGCAACGCTGGAAGGGTTGGTAAAGGCAAAGTTCTTTGTCAGATTCATTGCCAGGCAAGTAGTTATTTACAGAGGCCAACTATCCTGGCACAAAGTGGAGACACAAAATCTTCCGGCTGCTGCCATTTCTACCGTGAAGCTTACGATAACTGTCCACGTTCTTGATGTGGTAGAAATTGCAGTGCTCTACCCACATCCGTTCCCTGTGGGTTCTTGGCTACAGATACACGCACACACACACACACACACCCACATACACACGTGCACTTGAATAAACAAAGAACGAAGCTTTGGTAGTGAATGCAACCGAGATATTACCTATTTGAGTGCTATACACTTGCAACAAGACTGTATACGCCATAAAAGCGATTCTCTATTAATTCAGCGTATTTTCTGTGTCTGTTTTCTTGCAGCTCTGAGCTTGGACTCCTCGCCGTATAGAGTCACCACAACTATCGTTGGAAGGCAAGAAGAAAAAGGGACGACAAAAAAATATATAGGAAGAATACGAAGCGGAAAGGCGAGCAGTAGGCTTGCCGTCGGGATAATAATACGATTCAGAAGATGCACATACGCCATGGTGAACGTTACATATGTATTCAACGAGCAGTGTTGTGGAGCGGCCGTGTAACTTTTTAATGACAAAAATGCGGTTACCTAGTGGAGGGGTAAAGGATTACAGAGAAAAAATAAACCGGTTGGGAGTGTATTAAGTACGCCCTGCACTTTGCAATTGAGCTGCTGTAGAGCGCGCATTCATACCACCACTGGGACACGAAGGGCTTAATTACTGGAGCGTAAAGGATTCATCTAAAAAAGAGGTAAGCGTATTCGTATTTTTGGTGTCATAAGGTCGAGTGAGTTCAACCACGGAGATTAATTTTATCAGTTCACTACTGTTGCACCGCTTGTAAATTTGACGGCGCGCAGTTTTTTTTTTTTTTAATTACTATCCATAATGCGCAGCCATTGACTTTTCCATTAGTCTTTTTTTGCTCTTTTTCTGGGCTTGGAGTAGTCATGCATTCAGGCTATGACTACTCCTGTCAAATGTGCGTTAGGCCCTTTCGGTGGGGGAGGAGATTTTCGATCACTGTGTGCATCGATATCGTGGGGGAATGGAAGTTAATTTTGTGCCCTTTAAAGTCGTATGTTAAGTCCGTAAAAAGAATGGGGCTCAACGGTTTCATCCAATTGTCGATATGAAAATTCAAACTTGATAGAAATATTGCGACACTTAACGACGAAACAAGATAAACAAAATAAGGAACCCGGAAACGGAGAGTCCCGATGATGTGACAATCGTTTTGCTGTGGGCAAGCCTCAAATTTAGGCTGACCTGGGCCTCAAGCAACAAGCACGATCACCAATGGCCCGGATTCGACGATTTTTCAGGCCTGAGGAATAATGTCCATGTCTATGGTTTCTATCTAATCCAGAATCCAATCGGAGCCCTAACGTCGCTTCAAATGGTCTATCAGCTTCAATTGTTAAGTCTTTAGTGCAAACGAAGAAGACGACTTCTGATATCGGTAAAAAATTTGTAATTTTCAGAAGTACATATCTCGTTCTTGTACTTCAACATGATGTAAACGTTGAATCTGCTTAAAAAAAAATGACACTGATAGTTTGTTGTTTATTTAAAGATTGCGTTCACAATTGAAATTCTTCTACTTCTTCTTTTTCTTGTGGCCCTACAGTCCGGGTGAACGTGGGCTTCAACCAACATGCCTCTCCAGCCAGCACGATCTTCCACTAGCTGCCTCCTGTGCACTCCACGTTGGTTTAGGTGCTTCTCCACTTGTGTGCGTCGTCTAAACCTAGGTCGTCTTCTGTTGTGTAGTTTCAATGGCTCGGATTCCAAGACTTTCTGGGCTGGAGCAGTGGTGTCCATACGCCTAGCCATTATACTGTTTGCCGCCGTACAGCCTTTAAAGTTCGTCTGTGAACGCCAGACGCCATCAACGCAAACAGGACCAAAAATCGCACGAAAAACTTTTCTCTCGAAAAGACTAAGGGCTTCCTCATCCGCTTTTAGTAACGTCCAGGTTTCCGCGCCGTAAAGCAGGACTTGATTATGTACAAAGTCACTTTGGTCGTTCGGGAGGGGGCTTTATTACTTAATTAATCCTTAAGCCCAAAGAAATAGAGACTGCCAAGAGTGATTTGACTTCCGTGCTGAAGTTCTTGTCCCTATTTACCGCGAAGCCGAGGTAGACGAGGTCCTTGACTACTCTAAAGTTTCTGCTGCCTAGTATGACGCTATGCTCAAGACGTCGATATTGTGTATCCCTTCAGGTTGACAGCATATACATATATTACTTAAAAAAAAAACATTGTAGCTTCTGCTTTAAAGCTAACAAACGTCTGAAAAACGCTTCGCTATGTTCACCCAATTACGTCAATATCGTCCGCGTACGCTCGTAATTGGACGGACTCTTATAAGATCGTGGCTCTGATTTGTGAGATACGCACATCTTCTCAAGGATGATGTCACATGACAGCGCGTCGCCTCGTCTAAAACCTCTTTTGACATTAAGGGTTTTATGGTGTTCGTTACGGACTTTGACAAAGCAGCAGGAATTCTCTATCGTCATTCTAAACAATCTGAATACTTTGGTAGGAATGCAAAAACTAGACATGGGACTGTATAGCTCGTCTCAATGCACACTGCCATATGTGGCCTTGAAATCGACGAATAGGTCGTGAGTGTCGATTTTCACTTCTTGGGTCTTTTCCAAGACCTGCCGTAGTCTGAAGATTTGGTCAATGGTGGACTTCCCTGGCCTGAAACCTCACTGGTAGGGACCTGTCGGGTTGTTGTTGTACGCGATTTTAAGGAGACTAATCCCTCGATAGTTGGCGCAGTCAAAGGGGTCTACCTTCTTGTAGACCCGAGAAACGACGCTGAGATTTCACTCGTCGGTCATGCTTTCTTTCCTATTATTCAAACGAGCTACTGCATTCACCCAACTAGGTCACCTTCAACTGCTTTCTACAGTTTTGCGGACAGTCTGTCCGCTCCAACAACTTTGTTCGACTTCAGTCTCGATATTACCATCTTGACCTCGTCTAAGTCGGGGGGACAAAATTCTTGTCCACCATTGACTAAATTGAGTGGAACATTCCGCCTAACAGCTGGATTTTGGCCGTCTTCCCCGTTTAAGAGTCTGCAGAAATGATCTGCCCAGACTCACAATATCTTAGCTGCCAAGGTATTTTTACTGGTCACAGCAAAATTGCTACAATATCGAGGAAACTTAAACCTTCGATGAACTATTTCTGCAGGAGTCGCAGAAATAAGGAAGAAATAGAATCTGTGGGACACCTCTCTTGTTACGGTTGAGTTCTTCAAGATTGACTGCTCATTCATTGAAAAACACGGGATTTTCAATTTCCTGGCCGGAATTTTTTTTCATCGTATGCAACAGGGCATATACAATGGTCCTTTAAGTCCACTAAGTGCAATTGTTTTTAGGGCGTTTTGGCCTAACCCAACCCCAGTGTGATAGACAGCAATTACATTCTTATCGAAATTTTTCAGAAAAGGAACTCTAGTCTATCACAATTTGCACCGAAGACGTTACGTAGCGCACCGCTCAAGTAATTCGCAAAGCTTAGTTGTTAAATGAAACCAACCTGTATAGGCAGTAATGACATCGTGCGGGGGGTGAAGAAAATAATCAGAATCTTGGCTTTAATGCCCGCTTTTAAGGATTATGGTTTTTTATTCGCCGGAGAAAAATTACATGACCTCCTTTACCAGTGGGAATTTTTTATCGATCTGAGTTGGTTGTCTCCTCATTCCCAATTACTTCCATCAATCCCTAGAGGCTGCCCTTTTTAGGCTCTTTAATTATTTTTTCCTTCCTCTTCGTATATCTCAGACGAGGTGGCGTTGGTGGTTCATTTAATATCCCACACCTGTTGGTAATACCTTTTTTTAATTCTTTAAAGCCGCATTTCACACACACACATTTGAAATTATGCCTGGCCTTCGTTTTATCATTTTGTGGAGCAAATGGTGTCGGCAGAGTCGAGGAAGGAATTTTATTTCGAGTATCCTTGCCTACCTTAATTTACTTCAACCATCAATTTCTTAATCAGTTTTCCTCTCATATGGTGAATTATGTATATATGTAGTTTTGCTTAATCGCCGATATACATTGTTTGTACAACGCTGTTGAACATAATTGTGAGATGGAGAGGTGTTATGGCAGGAATGAAGTCCGAAAGTTTTACCGAAAGGTGAAACAGCTATCCGGTGGATATAGGGTTAGGACCGAAGCCTGCCGGGACCAAAACGGAAACCTCGTAGTAGAGTCGCGATCGATGCTGAGAATCTGGAAAGATTATTTCTGCAGACTTTTAAACGGCGATGACGGCCCAAATGCCGCTGTTAGGCAAAATGTTCCTCCCAATTTGGACGATGATAGGCAAGAATTCCGTTCCCCCGACTTAGACGAGGTCAAGATAGCAATATCGAGACGGAAGTCTAACAAATCTGCTGGAGCGGATGGACTGTCCGCAGAACTGTTGAAAGCGGCTGGAGATAACCTGTACGAACTCATCTGTACAATATAGTCAAGGAAAACATGCTTGATGAGTGGAATCTCAGCCGCGTTTTTCCAGTCCACAAAAGAGTAGACCCCTTCGTCTGCGCCAACTACCGAGGGATTAGTCCCCTTAACATGGCGTAGAAAATCTCCCTGTAACTATTCGTCAACAACCTGGTAGGTCCTTGTCAATGTGGTTTCATGCAAGGCAAGCAGATTCTAGAAAAAATCCTAGAAGTGCAGGTCGATACGCACCACCTATTCGTCGATTTTAAACCACATATTACAGCCTGAATAGGGACGAGCCATCCAGTACCATGTTTAGTTTTGGCTTTCCTACCAAACTCGTCAGATTGCGTAGGATGACGATGGAGAACTCCCGCTGATCCTTTAAGGTCAGGAACGAACTCCCTTAAATCCGAGCCATTGGGACAACGTAACCGATGACGGCCCAGGTTGAGATGATGCACACAAGTGGAGAAGGACCTCACCCAACATGGAATGTGCAACTGGATGTAGCTGGCGAGATATCGTACTAGCTGGGGAAACATGCTCTTTTAAACCCAAGTCCAGCCTGGATCTTAACGGCATTGAAAGAGTCAGAAGAAAGCAATCGACATCGAAATGTAAATTACACCCTTGAAGATATTAACTCCTAGTCTAATTAATTGTGATTGTGATCCAAATTCTTATTGAAAAGCGTGAGGAATCTTAACTTTTGAAAGGAACACGTAAAGATCGTTGCTTCCACTACGTCAACGTTATCAATTTCTTGTCCACGAGTCTCTTGCCATTGCAGACTCCTTGGGGATTGATGTTTCACAACATGTTTATTGATACATGAATCTAAGCTACTCAGTCGGGCATCTTCAAAAGCCTGTTTCTTGTACTAATTTCCGCTCTTCCTAAGACCTATTTAAACCCTTTCTTCTTAATGATTCGAGTACGACAAAACCAATGCGGCATATTGCAAGGTAAGGCAAGGCATTCGTTCGTTTGTTTCTGAAACATGATGAAGATGATAGCCTCGTGTTTTTTAATTCAAAATTTATTTCAAATTTATGTGTCCTATGTTTCATGATTTTCAAACTTTGTTGAACAAATTTTCCTTAACATAGTTGAGGGAAAATGTGTAAAACATCCCGTTCTTAAGAGTGTCCTTCTTCTTCTTCGAAAAAAATGTCCTTCTTAACGAGATCGGTACATCTATGTGCGTTTAAGAATTCGTTCTCACACCCTTCAAATTCAGGGCAAAAACTTAAGTCCTCGGCAACCTAATCCCCTTTAAGTACGTGTCGTAGAAAATTCTTAATTTTTTCCCGCTCTCTTTCATATATCATTAGTGAACACTTTCTTTTGTATCAATCCAACAAAGCAAATTTTACACCCAGCTACACTGCCACCACGAGCACGACGTGCTCGGAGGCGAAAGGCGAAAGGAAGTCAAAGTGACAATGTCACATGTTTGCCTTCCTTTCCAGTTATTGATTATGTGACACAGTTGCCCTACTTAGTGCTATCGTGAGCCATTGAGTGCTGGAGCTTTGTGCGACGTCCCTCGGCATGATTTTTTCTCCGAGTACCTTAAAATTCTCAACAAAATATCATTGAAAGTTTTGCGGAGCAAAAAAAAGAAGGGGAAACGAACAAACAAATCAATTCTCAATATTTCACTCAGCCCATCACGTCACAAGGAGTCCGAGATAATAAATGTGCCCGTTTTCCAAAGGACGAAGCCCGAAAGTGAGCAAGTGCCTAAATTCCTTCACACAGCGGCTCTCGCTTGCAACTAATGGCGGCAGTACAAGTGTGTAAGGACAGGCATAAATCATCCAATTGAGCTGAGAGGGAAATTTGCCAACTTCATAGTAGGTCATTGCTTGTTAGATTCTCCTCTTATGTTGAAGGCTGTTATCAATCATCTGGGGTGAAAATAGTTGTACTTGAGGCTGTTTGCAGAGTGGAACGAGGGCAGGTTCCGAAGTCTGTGTGGTGAATCCTTTCATGTCCAAACATGTAGGTCAAGCAGGGTGTCTGAGACAATATATTAACAGCTAACTTGAGGGCTGGCGCTTTAAATTGGGTTTGGCTTTAAGAATTGGAATTGGTTGAGTATATGTTCGCTTTAAGTGGGTGGACGTAGTTGAATGATAAATCGTGATGGTACCCCGACATCAGTTCCGGACCGAACACATGGCAATGAATTATTTCCCTGCTCGTTCTCATCCTGTTTCAGGCGTCCCCTCATTCGTAAACAATCCCAAATTTGCATCCGGAGATGCGCGAATTCTATATCAAACGATTTGTGAGTTTGACCCAGGGCAAGCGGGGCCAACAAGTTTTCATGCCGCTTTTTCACCCAAAACATGAGGAATTAGAGTTTTCAGGGATTTCCAAGGATGGCGGTGAAATTGGATTCCTAATCCAAAAAGGTTCCCAAAGCAACTTGTGTGAACTTAGCGAACGGGAGCATATACCGGGCGCAGCAGTGATGGGAACATCGCGCCGCACGCCCGTCACACTGGAGCACAGCCGACAGGGGTGGTTGTTTTACTTCGGCATTATTTTTCGGAGTTTTTCCTTTTTTTTTTTTTTTGGAGGCCATCCGAAAAGTTTTGTGTGTTTGATTTTCGTTCTTGTAATCAAAAATGCAAATGGAGCCATGAATTCCGAATTAGAGAGGGTTTCCGTTTTGTTGGATCGGTTCCTGAAACCTGACCAAACTGAAAATGAAAAAGCAATACTAATACAGCTCCTGTATTTTATTTATGCTGAATCGTTTTAGATGGCGTCATTGTAGTGGTGATGTCTTCGCCGGGACGTGCTCGGCGTATCGAAATCATTTCCTCCTTTTATTTTGCGATACACAAGTCTGGAAAGCTGTTTGGCCAAATTACAAATAACAAAAGGCTGTAACGCTGATGAAGGTCCTCAGATTGAAGTTAATTCTTTTCCTTTCGTCTGCATTATCATGTTTCACCAAACACGTTGAAATTACGATGCTGCCGGAGTTTATAAAGGATGTTATGTAGGCACTCATTACGTTGATTTGTGGTCGTGTGTGAAGGATAAATTGTCCAAGGTGTTGCTTCCAAGCAAGCACGTGCATTTGTGTGTTTTCGTTGGAAGATAGAACGACGTAACTGTTTCCTTTATAGGTTTTATTTCTTTTATCTTAAATTATAGCAATACATTTTCAGATAAATTTGTTGGGTCTGCAATTTTAAAGTTGAAGACAATCCATGGTGTAAAATCGTCGTGTAACTATCTTGCACATTTGCTGAATGTGAATAATGTCCTGTAGGTGTCTCAAGCGAAGGAGATAAGCGGATGAGTGAAGGCCAACGATATGTTGGTGTTTCAACTTTATTCTGGGCCCAGTTGTACATTATCTGTTGTGTTTATGCTAAGTACTAAAATTCATGCCTTTTGTTGACTTGGAGACATTTCGGGTGAATTGTACGATTTGATGACCAAAAAAAAAATCGATAGAGGGAGTAACGACATACAGTCTGGCTAACAAGTATGACATTTAATAAAAGATGTTATTTTTGACTACAGTCCTTAAACAATCAAACTCCTATTTGCGAACTTTAATTACTATAGAGAGTTAACTGCTGATGGTTGTTCTGTGTTCTCTACCGTATAGTGTGAACGCCTGAAACTGTGCGTCAACAACCTGATAGGTACTTATCAGTGTTGCTTCAGTTCTGGGAAGTTCACCATCCACCAAATCTTCACAATACGGCAGATCCTGGAAAAGAGCCAAGAAGTGCAAATCGACACTCACCACCTATTTGTCGATTTGAAGGTCGCATATGACAGTGTGCATAGAGACGAGCTATACAGCGCCATGTCTAGTTTTGGCATTTCTACCAAAGACGACAAATTGTGTAATATGACGATGGTCGATCCTTGAAACGACCGTGCGTAACTCACAAGTCAACACCAGAGGCACTATCTTCCAAAAGTTCAGTTCAATTGATTGGACAAACACAGCGAGCCGTCAATGAAACGTTTGCTAGCATCGAAGCAGAAGCGGCTTAAATGGGTCTGGTGGTTAATGAGGGAAAAACGAAGTAAATGCTGGCATCAACGAAGGACGCACAACATCGACGTCTCGGGCAGAGCATCACACTAGGCAGCAGAAACTTCGTAGTAGTCAAGTTTTTCGTCTACCTCGGTTTTGCGGTAAACAGGCACAGTAACACCAGTACTGAATTTAAGCACAGAATCACTCTTGCCAATCGCTGTTCCTCCTGGGCTCAAGAGGCAATTGAGTAATAAAGCTATCTCTCGAAGGACTAAGCTTGTCTAATATAACATCTTGATCATCCCAGTCTCACTCTATGGCGCAGAAACCTGGACGTTACTAAAAGCGGACGAGGAAGCCCTTAGTCTTTTCGAAATAAAAACTTTGCGTGCGATTTTTGGTCCTGTTTGCGTTGATGGCATCTGGAGGAGAAGATTTAAGGACGAACTGTATGGGTTTTGCCACGACATGCGCCTAGTGAAGCGTCTTCGGATATAACGCTTAAGATGGCTCGGCCATGTAGAGCGTATAGACACCACTGCTTCGGCCCAAAAAGTTTTCGAATATGAGCCATTGGGACAACGTGATAGAGGACACCTAGGCTTTTGTGGCGCACAAAAATGGAGATGGACCTCACCCAACTTGGAGTGCGCAATTGGCGGCAGCTTGCGGAGGATCGTGCTGGCTGGAGAGGCATATTGGTTGAGGCCCAGGTCCACCCCGGACTGTAGCGCCACAAAAAGAATATTGCCATAGACTACCTATTTGACAATCAGAGAACAATGAAAACAGAAGAATTTACCACACGAGGTCTTCATTGCGAGGTACAAAACAAAGGCTCGATTTGGGTGAATATAAAACCATGAGGAGGAGGAAGACAGCCATGGGGAGAAAGATTAGGTTTGCCATGATCCACTAGATAGGGTTGAAATTGTGGAAATCTCGAATAATGGTGAAGATGCGATGTCTGGTTCAGAATCACAAGCGTGGTTGGAGGCGATCAAAGATGATTCGAAGCTTATTAAAAAGCAACACATGGTATGTCAAGCGTCCAGCGCAAAGAGCTGTTGTGACGAGCATAGTTGCTCTGAAAAATACAAACTGATGGGTCTTTAGATGGAAAGAAAGCTCGTGTCGTTGCCAGAGGGTTTCACAACGCAAATGACTTGATTTTGAAGAGGCATTTGCTTCTGTTGCCCGTCTTTTATCAATTAGACTCCTCATCGCACTGACTACTCGTGAAAGCCTACCTGTCTACCAGATGCGCGTTGTTGGTGCATATGTGAACGGTGAACTTAATGAAGAAATCTAATATGGTGCCTCCGCAATATTATCAACAAACTCTGCAAATGGTTGCGAAAGGAAACGAAAACTATAACTAAAAAGAATGGCGAAACAAATGCAAGTAAAACAAAATAATAAAAGTGGACATATTGAAAACTACTGACACCATTCGAAAATAGATGTATTTTCCAACATTTCTTTACTTTATCAAAAAATTAAAAAAAAATTAAAAGTTGAAATTCGAGTCATTAACCCTGAAAGGGAGGTTTAGTGTTAGACCAAGTGTTCAGTACGTAGGTTGCTTTTTATACTTCGGAATTAGGCAACCCTATTGTTGCAATCTGGCAACTGGCAGTTCTATCGTAAAGTTTGACATTTTTTAGGTTATACGTACTCAGAACGTTTTGACATACGACCGCTATTTGTGTTGTTTGCAGCAACTTAAATCACTCATCTCGCTCAATTAACTCAAAAAAACAGTCCATCGATGAACTTAATTCAATTTTTGGCTAAGGACCAGTATTTATCGATGGTATGGTGAATTCAACCGAGGTCGTAGTTCACTCCAAGACGAATTTCGTGAAGGTTGTCCAAAATCAGTTGTTGTTCCGGAAACCATTGATGCTGTGCGCCAACTGATATTGCAAGATCGTCATATGACCTATCGTGAGATTGAGACAACCTTAGGTATTAGTGGGACCAGCATACCATATTGCATGAATGTTTGATAGTCAAAAATATTTGTTCGCGTTGGATCCCACACGATTTGTTAATCGCTCAAAAAAAGGCTCGTGTCGATTGGTCAAAAGAAATGCTTCAAAAATACGATCGAGGTGCTTCGAAACACGTCTATGACATCGTGACAGGTGAAGAAACGTGAAGTTAGGCGTATGAGCCCGAAAGTAAACAACAGTCGACTGTATGGGTGTTTCAAAATGAGCCAAATCTAACAAAAGTTGCTCGCGCACAAAGCACTTCCAAGCAAATGGTCGCCTGTTTTTTCGGAAAAACTGGACATGTTGCAACCGTACCACTAGCACAACGCAGAACAGTCAATTCTGAGTGGTACACAACCATTTGTTTGCCAGTTGTCTTCCAAGAAATCAGGAAAACCAACCGCCGAAGACGGGTCACTCTTCACCATGACAATGCGAGCTCTCACACATCGGCTCCAACAACTGCATTTTTGAGCACTCGAACATCCATTTGATGAGTCATCCGCCGTATAGTCCTGACTTGGCTTGTTCTTATTCCCGTACGTAAAAAATAAAATGAGAGGTCAATGTTTTCCGACACCTAAAGAAGCGGATGATGTGTGCAGAATGAATCAGAGTGGCAAAACTGTTTCGACAAATGGTTCAAACGCATGAAAAAGTGTATAGATCTTAATGGGGAATATTTTGAAAAACAATAAAACCATTTTCGAGGATTAATATTTGCTTTTGTTCTTTGGGCGAAGATCAGTCTTGATGTTGGTAAAAAGATGACACTAATATTTCATAATTGGCGCGTCGGTAACATTGCTGAGCTAACCGGCCATATGTTTTGTATGTCATGTTCTCTGTTCATATTGTTGCTGTTGTTACTAATGTGAAGTGGTTCTAATGCATATTATTATAAGTGTTCTTCAGTCTGCGAAATTTGAACATTATTTCAGTCAGGATGGTGGTTACTCAGTAGACAGTGGTTGGCCAGTGCTATTTTTGACGCATTCTTATTGTTTATGGCCATACAATCTCTGTCGTAAAAATTGTTTTGTTGTACCTACGTAGCATAGATTGTATGTTTCTCCGTCATTTCCTTTGCAATTGATTTTGTATATGAGATCTATCATCTTTGTCAATTTTCGGTTTGAGTTTGGCGAAGGAAGGGGTGTAAGAGTCTGGTGTAATCTGAATGCTAACTTAATGTTGTCACAATGGTCGGATATGATTTTCTTGAAATTGTAAGAGAAACTTGGTATGTAAACCATGCTTTTGTTCAAAACGGTCTGTCATGCTATTCGTCCATGAAGCAGACCGATTGTTACTTCCCTTGTGGTGCCGTATAAGCCACCTGAAAAGTTCGTCAGGGTAACCCTTTCTTATCAGAATATCTCTCACAATCCTCTCGTTCTTCGGATGAAGCTTATCGTCTCCTATTCTAAGAACTTTAGTTATCAAATTCGCCACTGTGTTGATCATAATGTGTTTGGCCTGGTTCACTGGCCTTCCTGATTTTGTATCCTTTTGGTGCCACTCTGTGGATTTTTACGTCGAGAAATACGATGGCCTTTTGATCTTCTCATGCAAATATATCATCGGCATACTTGAAACTTGCCTTCGGTCTGTCTATCTTGCCAAAAGATTTTCTATGAAAAAAATGCAAGTTGAATATTCCGGGATCGAATCCTTGGTTTGCGAGTCGACGTAGACTTTCACTATTGACTAACCTGCCCTTAATATTAAAAACAAATATGTATCTGACATTGCCTCTCCCCACTCCACTTCTTAGAATTATTATGAAACCTATCTCAAAAATTGTTACCCTTTCTTTGGGGACGCTTCTTACTAAATATTTGCACTTGAGAGCAGAGGGAAGGATTTATAAAGAACTATCTACCTACAACTAGTTGACTGTGTTTTATTCTGTGATACGTTACATGTACCCAACATCAACCTAACCAAAAATATCTTCCACATTTCTCTAAGCTGTTGCTTTAACCTTTTCAACACATTTGTCTCTTAGGCCCTTCGCTTTTCTGCTTGTTTTGATTCCTATTTAAATAATTTATGCCGAAAATCGCTTTTCACTGAAATCGCTGGTTCCTTGAAAAAGTTGCTGAAACTTTTGCGCAATAGAGATCGGAATCTCTGTTCAGTTAAACAATTTTCTGCCTACAAAGGAGTTTAATAAGGAAGCGAGATAATTTGCAAGAGAAAACGTCCTTTCACGAATAAAAGTTTTAAATGGAGTTTCAAGAACATTTGTTGTTTACGATTTGAGTTTGATGAGAAATTAGATGTCTGCACGGTTACTTTGGATTTGTTGTAAAGGAAACGTTAAACACATTCGTTTGTCATATTTGGAACTAATTAATTTTCCTTTTTGGAGTGTATCCTCCATGTGTTAGAAAATGTTTCCACAAAAATCGTATATTTTGTATTCATGCCATTAAAAGATTTTTGAATTTCTTTCAGACTTAAATACTTATAAGCTTTTCCAAGTGGAGTAACTTTTTATACCAGACCACGAAGTGTCTTTTCAAATATTTTCAGTGAGGTCAGAAAACAACACATTTTGAGTTGTTCAGCAAATTCGGAAATGGTCTCTTTTTTCGATTAAGAGATTTTACTGTTTGAAACGGTGTAAAACTTAGTGTTTTAATGTTTTCGTGCATACACTTTTGAAGTTCTATACGCGTGAAACTATTTTGTATTCTGGCCGTTTTGTAGATTGAAGTAATTTAAGACATTTTGAATCATATTGATACACAGCAGTTTTTATAAATGAAATGTTTAAATTTGAAGTTACATATTTCAACTTTCTTTATGTTTCAGTAAAGCCAATGCTCTGCGATTGATATTTTAAAGTACCTAACAACGAACTGAAATCGTATGCAGACTGCAATCGCTATTTCTGCACAACATTCCACGCAAGGCGCCCTTACATTACTATCAGTGCCAAGAACAAGTCATCTTTACCAGAGAGAATAAAATTCCTAACAAAGACCCTTACACCATTGACAGGCAACAATTCGCTTTTGGCGACACAGCTTAGACCTTAGAATTCACTCTTGAGTTGGAAAATTAACATTACTCAACGCGTCCGGAAGGACTCAATCGGTTTCTGCACGTTCAATGTGTAGATGTGTGTTACAATTAATGATACGCCTAACAAAATGGACCACTCTGCTCCAAAGCTCACTTTGAAGCAAAATTTCGCCATTACTTATCTAGAGCGTGGTTTCTATCTGGTTGACCATAATTCGGATGTGGCATTTCAACCCAATCAACAATCTATATCTATTCTTTAGACTTCTAATCACTGTATTGTGTTCCAAACGAAAGCAATGACTATTCTTGAAACAATGTCTAATTAGTTTTTCCCTTCGAACACTGTTGCACATGGCAAACTTTCACCAAATCGGTTGCAAGTAGAAAAATTATTAGCTCATGAAAAATTAATCACTTGTAAACACAGAAATATCAGTGCACAGGCTTCACCAGAAAAAAACTTCAAAGTTTGGCAATTTATATAATTCGGTTTCAGGACGGATAACAATATAAGCGAACCCAAGACCTGACGACAAAATCATAATTTGTATGGATGGCTTTTAGTGTTGTCAGCAACTCCAAGAAATCGGTGCAGTAAAAAAATGCGAAGTGTCCCGTCCGGGAACCGAACCTTGGACCTGCAGCATGTGAGCCGACGCACATATCCACTGCGCTTTAGCGACTATTCCTTGTACAAAAAAAGTTTAAATAAATAACTTAATTTAAAGTAAAAACAAAAATTTAAGACTTCCAGCTCCAATAGGAGTTATTAATATTTTTAAAAAGTGTATTTTTGCACATAATTATCACCATTTAGTATTGATGCTAAACATTAAATGACACATACACTGATAAATTTTGACGAAAAAATATTTTAAATTTATAAAGTTTTAATCACTCCAATAAGAGTGAAACACAAAATCATTATAATAGGCACAACACAAAGATTCTAAGCACGCATTTTTTTTGAGGCCGTTTCTAATCACTTTTTCGTGTAATTGGGGTGGAATCTCTTTCATAACATGAGTAGTGTTGAGTAGGGATTATCCGCCTTTTACGTGGCTCCACCGCAACCAGAAAATATTCAACGCAATAAAGCAAAAATTGGTTGTGTTGTGGGACTTGTTGCCTCGACTTACTCATCCTCAATATCCTCAATCACCGGACAAAAATTATAGACTATCATTTGTTCATGAAGTTTTGAATTGAGTGCAACCGCTTGCCCGCTGATATCTTCGAAGAAATACAGACAAATTCCATCATTTGACCAAAGAGCACACCAAGCAGTCACGTTGTCAGGATAAATGACATTTCTTTGATCGCTTCTGGGCATACCCACCGATTGAGAAATATGCATCATCACTGCAATAATAGTGCTCGAAAAGTCGGGGCTTATTGTCTGTTGTTCTAAATTCACAAATGAAGCGTACTTACGAAGTTGTGGGTTGTCAGCAGGCTTCCATTGTTATGAAAGTATATGAATAGAGATTAAAATCCAAACGCTAAACACCACACAAACATAACGAGGTGTACTTCTTCTTATTCTTTTGGCGCTGCAGTCCGGGGTGGACCTGGTCCTGGGTAATTCGTTTTGTCCTCATTTCAGCCGCTTCCACTTCAATGCCAGCAAACACCTCATAGACGGCTCGCTGTGTTCGTCCAATCACGTCAATGTCGTCGGCGTAAGCTAGCCGTTGAAAGGACTTAAGGAAGACCGTGCCTCTGGTATTCACTTGTTAGCAATGGCCGATCTTCTCAAGTATGATGTTAAGGAAGTCACATGACAGTGCATCGCCTTGTGTTGAACCTTTTTTGACACTGAAAGTCTCGGTGACGGTGAGGTGTATAACACATTCAGTTATTGAGAGCCGCGCAAAATCGAAAAGTTCGAAATATTAACAACATTTGGACGAAGGGCATCTATATCGACTGACCGTGCAGCACGTTGAAGTACAAACCTTATGACATTAGAAAAACTTCCACACGATAATATTAACAATTTTACCGATTTCTTGTTTAATGGGTCGGCTACGACAAACACAATCATAGCGGAATACACGAAAAGAAGTTGCCATCTTAGAAGTACATTTTAATCATTTCAATGTACTGTTTGGTTGTTAGTCGATAAAGTGTCTTAAATGGCAAATATTCGACTAATATTTTCACATATCAAATTATAGCCAGGTTTCGCAGATGTCGACTGCTAGCCCTCGGAACTTGAAGGCACTAAATGAATAACCCTCTAAAGTTGAAAGGACATAATGTTAGCCATCACAACTCAGTTAACAGGATACTAGTAATTATTCAAATTAAAAATTATTTATTTACAGGCATATAGACTCAAAAACCCCTCAGTTTTGGGTATACACTGTGTGAGACCGACGCCAGTAGTACAGTGTTGTATGTCACATAAAGGTGCTCTTACGCTAAATGCGTTTTTTCCTCGTCTGAAAAATAAAATTTTTTGATATTTAATCAATTTTTAAAAAAATTCGTGTCCTGAGTCTTCTAAATAACCTTAGAGAGTTGGGAAAATGATTTGCATATGTTTAGTGACATTAAAGCGAACTTCTGACTCTGGTGCAAAGAGTGAATGTGAGCAATCCGGATCCAAACCAAAACCTCCTCAAAACCGTGTTCTTAGAATCAACACAAAACTTTTCTTCAGATCCTCTTTTTTCCTGTTGAATCAATATTGAAAATTGCCCACCGTAGAGCCACAAAACGTGTGCACTTGAAACAGATAGCAATGATTCATTCGATGCCGTTGGAAGCGATGGAGTTTAATTTCAATCGAAATAAAAAAAAATTTACGAGCAACACCATATTCAGAGAAAACATTTCAAATGGATGTCAGTGATGGAATACAGCATGCTTTCATTTCAAATCGATCTACACAATTCCCGATTATACGGGCTAAATAAGTACCTCTGCTTAAGAGTACAGACGCCGGCGACGGCGGCGGTGGAAGCCCACGTTATTTATAGGAACCTAAAATGCCCATTTGCACACTTCCACAGATGAGCGGTGTGGGTCGGAATGAGGAAGAGGCGGATTCTGAAAATTCATTGTACCCCTCGAAAAGAAACTTACCGGGCGGTCGAAGCTTTGTGGAGGAAAGCCATATACTTAGAAGGATACTGCAAACCCATTAACACAACCATAGAACTAAAGTGCTAAAAAGTATTCAAAGATTCATAAGGCTGGAAAATTGTCGATAAAAAAAAGGACGGCTATGACGAGAGGTGTGCTGCGAGAGAGTGCTGAAGGTGGAAGCATTGTAATTTGCGTTTATAGCCACCCCGTCATAGTACATGCTCCCGAAATCCGCTTTTGTTTAGACGTGTACGTGTAACGTGCAAATGGATCAGTTCTGCATCTATTCTCAGCCAGCCTCTGTACCCGTGCAGAAACATTGGTGTGCCACTTGTTCACATGCTCCGCAGTTCGCCTTGTCTTCCATCGGTAACTATACCATGGAGACACTTAATCGTGATAGGTTATCCTCTCATTATGTATTGATAGCGCGGGGACACGTTCCGTATGGCGTGCACGTGCATAATGAGCTACATGTCCTTGCTGCATGGAGTGTTAAATTTTTTAAACTGCTCACCATCCCTCAGGGAGAGAACTTTAACAGCTCACTGGCCCTAGTTTTATATCCATCGCAACCATTACAGCCGCAAGTTACACACCCACACACAGCGCCACCCAACCCCCATCGCACCAAAAGGTTGTGATTGAAACTGTAGAACTGGGAGCAATTTACTCATCCCACAATCTCTAACAACTTTCACTCGAGCTGCAAATAAAACCAGAACCAAGAGAAAGCAAAAAAAAGAAGAATGTTTACAAGAAACATCAACCAATAAAAGCGTTTCACCTTACACCATCGTCAGTGATGCCACCGCGCCCGCCCCCCCGCACTTCAGTGTAAAGCATTCGCATGTTCTTGGGACCATCTAAGGGATATTCCCGCCTGATTGCTATTCAATTTCAAAATGTAAGATTCAGATGATGTGAAAAGACACGTTTCTGCCACCGAATTCCTTGCACCCGATACTAGCGTAAATGGCGGACTGTTTACCCGGGGTGGGCTGGTGTCTGGGGTCGGTAAATTTGTATTTACCGAAATAAAAGCGAGAACAAAAAAGCGAGAAATAAGAGAAAGCAACACACAAAATTCGAGGACTTTTAAGAAGCGAAAAATGTGAAAATGTGATCTCGAAATACCAAGTACTTTATTTGTTTCAATAATCTTAAACGTGCCGAGGCATAACTTGGCGCGGGCGACAAGTCTGAACCGGAGAGGGGGTGACGCGAGAGGGGTTAGGTAGCTTTGCTGCGGTAACAGCAGTGGTATCGTTGATGCTGTTGCTGTTTACATCCGTTCAAGTCAGAGACGTTAGAATAGTCGAAACAAAGCGCTTAAATTGTTGCCGCAAGCTCTTGACGCAATGAATCCCACGTTCGGTGTCTTCCCAACAACAGCGTCGGCGATGAGTTCAAATAAAGAGATAGGTGAAACGTTAGCTTCCCGGAAGAGGCTTGTATTCCTTGCGTCAACACACATTGGTCCCTGGATAGGCAATGCGGTGCCGGGGTAGTTGATTGCTGGAGCTTACGTAAATCTTTGTTTTTTGATGTATTCACGGTCTGGTCGGACGGGGGATTCCACAGGATGTTGTAACTACATGCACAGGAGATGAATTGTTGTCAATAAATCACTGAGGGATTTGAGTTCCAAACAATTTATTTCAAATTGCCCGAGGGGGGTAAGTACTCGACATGTGTGATTTCTTTTTGAATCGTGCAATCAGATTAAATCCGGAAATGTCGAATTATTGCGTTTCAAATGGTAACTCCGCGTATGCCGACGTTTGATTCATGTTCTTGAAAATGTGTTACTCTCCTAAGGACACGCATACATGGTGAAATACGTACGTATGTAAATTAGGAATTGGTTTAGTCAACAGAAATCTGTGCTGGGGTAAACACGAGCTCAATAAAGTGGTTGATTGCTTTTGAAGCGTTCATTAGCTTCTGCTCATTGAATCGGAAGTATTTTGACAATTTCATTACAGATCGTCGAAAGCAGATAAATTTCTGGAATATAATTGGTTCTTCTGATTGATGGAGTGCCCTGTTAAATTTCAGATTGCGACTTCGCAATACACCACAAGACTTTGATGTGAGCACTCGCATCATTTTGAGCTCAACTCCAAAGATGGGTCCCCCTGCTCTAAAAATATCGTTTGACTGAGAATTGTTTTAGGCATTTTGACCCAAATAGTTGTAACTTGATTAACCAAGAAGGTATAAAACTGCCAATTTTCAAAGCTCTATAATCCTGGATTTTAGTGGTTCACTGTGAAGGGTTTAACCCTTTTGTGAACCGCCAGGGTATACAAAATATTGAATATATTACATGGTAAAGTAATTCGCTGTGGGGTATCATTTATAATGGGAAATAAAAAGCAACATCATAAAGTGAACCCTAAATTTAAATTATCGGGAAAAAGAACAACTCATTGCATTTATTTTTCGAAAACTACGAAATGTAAATGCCACAACAACTACGTCTACGGTGGGCCATTAGGAAGGTCCAATTTTGTGCGACTTGTTTGGGCACAGCGTTTGGTATCTTGAGGACGAAACTTGTTATCTGGGTTTATAAAGCGTTGCACCTTATTGCTTTCTAAAGACCTGAGACTTGACATATCCCCATAGAAAATGATCCAAAGGCGGCCAAACACTGCAGCAAAGCCTAAAATTACGTGGTCCGCAAAATGATTCCTTAACAGGTCCATTGTTTTATGCACTGTATGACTTGTAGTGCCGTTTTGTTGAAACCAAAACCCACTGAGATCAGGTGTCTGAATTTCAGGTTGCACATAGTTCGTTAACATGGCCAAGCTGCTGAGAAAGCTGATGAGTAAATTTGTCACGGTCTTCCTGTACACTTTCAGCTGTAGTCTCTTGACTACGTGGTTTATGTGGTCTTACAAGTGGAGTATGTAAATATATGAAAATGGGGACTCATTATTATTATTCTCTACCAAAAAGCTGAGCATTGGAAAATGACATTTAAAATTATGGAGGACTTAGTACAAAAAGTTTAATTTTCCATCACGCCAACATCTACATATTTTTTCATTAAAAATGCACTTGCCTTAAGTTTATTTGAAGGATGCATACGAAAATGATTTGCTGTACACATTTAGTTTTATCTGTCGTTTTATGTCCTTACACGTACCGTGCACTGGAAAAGGTGAATCCATTGTATTTTCCAACGTTTCTACAAATTTTTGCTATTTCCTTTTCTTAAGAACAATCTTCTCTTTGAGTAGAAAACAGAAATTGAGTAAAAGATGCACCCTAGAAAATGTTCAAATCCTCGAAAAGAGTAACAACATGACAACAGAAAAACATGGCATGTAAGAACATCTCTGCAGTATAATGAACTTATTAGCAACGGGATAGAAATTTAAAATTCTGCAAATTGCTTAATATATATAGAGGGTGCAAATAATTCGACCTGTTTTCAAAAGATGGCGCCACATGAAGGCAGTGGTTGATCTTGAAAGCGATTAGCTACTTAATTGGAAAGGCTTGACATTTATCAACATTAATAAGTGTACGACAGCGTCTATCTTAGACAACAATATTGTTTTTGGAATCCTTGAAAATGTTCCGATTTGTCTTAAATAAACATTATTTGCGGGAAGTTTTGATTCTCTTTTAATTGGAAGAAAAGTGTAGCCCTAACCCACTAATGGTGAATCTTCACGCAGAAAGTGGTTTCGATGCTTAAAAATTTATGATTTTAGCGTCGAAGACAAAGAGCGTCTTGGCCAGCACAAATATTTGAAAGTAAGGAATTGGATTTCCTGCTCGATCAAGCTCCGTCCCAAACGCAAAGTGAACTCGCAGAATCATTCAATACTCAGCAAGTAATTTTAGTTCGGTTAAAGAAATTTGGGTTTATTTAAAAACAAGGGAATTGGTTGCCAAGAGATCTCAAAGTGTGATTTTTCACCTAGGAACGGCTTTTTGAAAGACATTAAAGGAAGAGATTTTTTTACCGGATCGTAACTGGAGATGAATAATGGTTGTACTATGCAATGCCTTGCAAAGCCCGTTCCACCATCGTCTACATCGACGCCAAAGTGAAAGATCCACGTTTCTAAGGGAATGGATATGTTGGGATCAGACGGGTGTGGTGTAGTGTTGCTGCTAGAACTAGACGAAACCATTATTGGGAAACGTTATCGCCTGCAACTAAAGCATTTGAGCCGGGCTTTGTGTGAAAGACGAAAAGAGACAACAGGAAAGCATGACATGCTTATTTTGCAACATGTTAACGCTCGGACCCACGTGGCTGAAGCGGTCAAAATCTATCTAGAAACGATGAAATGGGAGATCTTACCTCATTCGGCGAATTCTCGAGGCTTTGCTTC
The DNA here is from genome assembly GCA_944738645.1 of Eristalinus sepulchralis. Lineage (NCBI taxonomy): Eukaryota > Metazoa > Arthropoda > Insecta > Diptera > Syrphidae > Eristalinus > Eristalinus sepulchralis. The sequence goes on along the minus strand of OX122885.1, from coordinate 27,073,315 downwards.
TTCCGACTACTGGCTTTTTCGATTGTTGAAAAATTGTTTTGGGGCATACCGGTTTGCGTCTTTTGAAGAAATCTAAGTAAAGCCTTAAAAGTGGATGTATGCTTGAGAAGACTCATTTTTAAGAGATAAAATATTAATAATTGCCTGGCACTACAGAACACAAGGGACCAGCACCTAGCTGCTACAACAACTACTCGTGTTGTGCATGATACTGTTCTCTTACGAGTAGAAGGGACCTACAGTTGCCTGCCGACTCCGAACGGCGATATCTGAGAAGCTTTTCATAGACAGTTAGTTCTCTTCGAGTGTTGTCAACTCGAAAGAGGTGGTGCAGTTAAACAAGTGCGAGGTATTCCGTCCAGGAATCAAACCTAGTGTGGGTCGACGCACTTATCCACTACGCCACGGTGACCGCTATTTTATAGTTTAAGATATTATATTCGAACGGAGAAATTGAAAAAAGTAGTCGCTTCCGACGGACAATATTGTGAGTGATGTACTTTTCACGCTTTTTCGATAAAAACAATTTTTTAAACACAAAAATGGGCCGATATAATTTCTACTCCCAATACAGACATTTGACTGGTATAGTAGACATTCTAGTCATATAAGTATAATTTTCAAACCTTATTCAAACAAGGTTATTCTAGTTTCTGTTTTATATAACATATGGCTGGTCTTAAAGTTGTCTAGTACCCCTCAAATTAATTGTAATGTGACTATGTGTTCTTATTAGAAAAAAGAAAAAACAGGACAGCACCAAAAACCTGTCGAAGAGTCGGGAAATACGAACTATGTTAGCAAAAAGAGAGCACATGAATAAAGTATGACAGCCGAAAGCATTCACAGTTCAAGGAATCTGTACTAATTATGAATAATGTTACAGACGGTTAGATTTTCCAAATTCGCAAATTTCAGTTTTAAGGCTTTTGATCAATATCAATAACAAGTCAAGACCATTTATGACAAAAAGTAAAAGAAAACAATTTCTTTGCAAAAAAAAAATGCTGGTGGTACTTTTTAAATCTCGATTATATCGGTGAAAAAATTGATGGTTTGGAGGTCCCTTTGTGTCCATGTTATATTGAGTACATTTATGAGAGCCGAACATTTATTGGTTGCCTCGGTGGGTTTAATTTTAAAATGTCTACATTTGGATTGATTGTATAAACTAAAAAAACGAAACCTTTTTTGTTCGAGTGGAACTCACATTTTCTCATTGTCTGCATTGATTAATGTCTTACTGCCATTTGTGCCCTTTGGAAGAAACTGATAATGAAATGATAAAAACTACGTCCAACACACAATTCAAAAGTCCACAATTTTAATTTCGTTTTCCAAAAAATGTTTTGTCCAAGAAGCTAACTATCACAAGATTTGCTAATGAGAAATAAAGAAATAAAACATGTTCCTAACGTGGGAAGTTAAGACTTGAATTTCGAATTGAGATCTCATCGAAATATGGAAAGAAGAAAAATGAGCCTCCGTCAGCAACTACTGCAAAATTACTCATCTACTTAGTTCCACATGGCGGTAATTCAATTAGGAAACAAGCCACAATTGCACGGAATGCTTCTTATTAATCGAAAATTGCAAATGAGAATAAGAAAATTTCCATAAACCACAAATATACATATTTCAAAGTTTTGACATCAAAAGTTCTTAATTGTGAAACCATCCCTGCAAGTAGTTTAATTGGGGGTAAGCTTCTTCATTACCAAAGGAAATATTCAAGCTACACATACTGCCCGAAGTCAAAGGAATTGTCGTTAACTGGGACGGTCTACTGCGACCCAAAATCCCTGAAAGGGGGTGCCGTTACGTTCGAAATCGTTTCATCTTGGGCAGAATTGAAATTTCTGTTCCTAATAAATTTGCATACGAAATCATCTGGTATTTTGTTTATTAAAAAACTAACTGCTAAGCTTCCATACGACATTTGCACGACCACGACCACTACAGCTTCGCTTCCAGATAATCTGCTCAGCATCCGACGCAAAGAACCGCACTAATTTCAATAGCAGTTTCCTCCTCCTTCTCTGTCTGTCTCTCTCTGCGTGTCTGGTGGCGTCATGGCAATTTCTAGCACCGTATTTCCGTAATCTACCCGAAAAGAGACAAAATGAACTTTATCTGCGCCCATCTCGCCATTTGTTTTCTATTATTTAAAATAATTCCTCCTCTTGTAGCACCTAGTTCGTGTTATTGCTGTGTGCGAGGTGTGGAGAAGCGATCGGAGGAGCGCCCATCCGATGAGATGGGTATCCCGAGCCCCGTCCAAGGACAAATCTGCTTGCGATAACAACGACGAATTGTACGTATAGTAAGCGGAAGAGAATGCGACTGGTGCGAAAATGTACAGATGTGAATGGCCACGAAGAAGGCATGGCAGAGAAAAATGGAAAATTTGCATAAGAAAAACGGTCGAGAGGAAAATCTGTGGAAATTAGTACTTTTATTTTTGGATGATTTAAAGAACTGTGCAAATCTCTGCGTCTGGACACTGTACCCGCAGAGACACCCCCAGTTGGGGTTGATCGAAATAATGAGACACTTTGACGGGGACTTTAAGTAAATCCGTTGCGCGCGGGTGTCACAGGCCGAGGTGCGGCAGACAGATGAATTGTATAAATGACCCTTGTCTGTTCTCGATGGGTTATTTACAAATGCAAATTTAATCTTCGATTACCGTTATGAATGCAGAGGAGAAATTGGTAAGAAGGCATTAATTTATTTAATAAAAAAATTTAATAAACCACAAGAGCTAGTCATGACCATTTGGAAGAACTCATATAAATATGACCGAATTGTATTGAATCACAAAGTAGGTAGGTTATCGTAGAGCACAGTTGAGCGCTTATATGCTTTGTCTTTACCTAGTTCTTTGGGTTTCCAGTTTTTGGGTGTCCAGTTCATTTATAGGCAACTTTGTTGCGATATCATCAACGGCGAGCATAAGAGATTCAACGATGTCATCGTCAGTTTTTAATACCACTTTTCTCACTGTCATATAAGTCACTATCAATTAATTAATTCAGTCCTAACAATTGCCCTAGTTTGTGGTCACTTTTTGTGCAAGACGCTTGAGAAGTTCCATCTTTTCGCATTGCCTTTAAAGAAGGTTCTAGAACTCTGCCATCAACTTTATGGCGTGACTTCATCTGCTTGGAATGCGCTATTTTATGGTAACATCAATAAAATTTATTTCATTCTCGTCTTTGGATCTTTTTCCAGTTTCTCAGTGTTACAAGCCTCTAGCTCCATCATCACAGCTGTAGTTCACGCATCAAAATTCCTTTTACCGTTCAGTTTACTTGCTCATCCTGGCTTCAGTGGCATACGTTAGTTCAATAGCCTATATATTCAATGACTCTAAGACGTAATTGTGATTCAAAGGCTTTAATATGTCGAATTATATCCTCCTCTTTTATACTTGACTTATTAACACGCAGTGATGCATTTAAACTTCCCTAAATAAGGAAGTTAAACGATGTCAAATCACATTATCGTGGCGGTAAACTAACATCGCCACGTCGTGAAAAAACATAGTCAATTAATTTCTTGCGCAAAAGAGTCAATGTTTCGTTGACTATGTGCATGTGTGACCGTCCTATTGGAAGCACATACCGTCTACGTCCATATCCTCAATTTCTTGCCACAAGAAGTCCGATATCATCTCGTTTTGGCGATCACCGTTCATTGTACCTACTTGACCAAATTCATTTTCGAAGAAGTACGGCCCACTGATACCGACAGCCCATATACCGTACTAAATAGCAACACTCTGTGGATGCATCTGCTTTTCAACATTCACTCGGGTATTCTCGTTTGCCCAAATTCTGAGATTATCGCACAATTCTACCAATTTTTGACACACTTGGTGGATAAAGTTTATCAAAAAAATCATGTAATGCACAAAATAAATACATTTTTTTACGCCCGCGCTGCTCACTTTTGTACCTCCCTAAGACTGATTTTGTCAAAAACTGCAACAAAGGAATAAATTGACGTTAAGGTGTGTCTTACAGTAAACATCGTGCATTAAGTTGGACAACCCATTAACCATAAAAGTTTTGTAATTTAGAAGTTTTTCAGCTTTTTATTGCCCGCCTATACAGCATCCGCAGGTACAGGTCCACTAGAGATCTGAGTGGCATACATCACCGAAAAGTGGGACCAACCCTTGCACATGGAAAACGATTGTTGCTCCTCATATTTCACAGGTATCGGACAGGGTCAGACATAATGCTTTTTTGTTCAAAATAGTTGATTATGGATGAGTCCCTTCCACGAGTTGCTTTTGGTGTGTTTGAGCCTGATATCCATCTTGTTAACGTTTGTGTTTCTCACGGCTGTGTCTTGTCCTCTCTTTCTTGTACTACTTCAGCATCAGCTTTTCACATTCGTCCCTTGCCTCTCGCTTCTTCTTTTCGGTTGTAGGCTTGGAACGCTTTCGTATGTTAAGTACAGTAAATTTCGAAATTGACTGCATACCAAGCCCACTGGCTGTTTCTCTGAATTCGTGAGGCAAAGCTTGAGGTCACAATGAATGCTGCGAAATGTTTCATTTTCTTAAAACGATGCAAGAAATATTTCACTCCACCACAGTAAATAGGGTCTTTATTCGACCCACTCTTGAGCGCAACTCTCCTATCTGGTGTGGTGCTCTAAGGACCCTCTACCCCTACCCGACATAATCAAAAATTCACCAATAAAACGTATAGAAGACTGCAATACACGCCTTGGTCGGGATGCCGTATTGCCCACTATTAGGTCCACTTCCCGACGTACAATCAAATTCATAGACGCGTTGAATAACGGCAACCCCCCCCCCCCCCCCACCAAGTAACAATCCACACTCATGTAAGCCCAAGGAACATCGGTACCTTCTCTTCCTGTCTTCCTCAATGATTTTTTTTGGTTACATCTTGAGGAGAAGATAGTTGATCGGCGGCATGCAGGAATTGATCATGTAGAGAACATAGACAAGTCATCCGCGGTTGATATAGTACACGAAGTCGTGGACTGATCTCAAACTATTTTGTGTGAAAAGTTTCAGGCAGCTGGGGGGGAGCATTTATTCTGATGGGCCCATGTCTGCGCCGTGTTACAATTGATTGAAAAGGTCATTTGAAAATTAATTCAATGTATCGAAGGATATTTTCAAAGTCATGAAGGCAGCACTCAATGCATTGGTAAAGCAGTCATTGAATGCCAAGCAGAAGAGATCTTTCTCTGTGCTGGGTGCAAGGCAATAAAGATATCGCAGCTAGCATAAAGTGATTGCCAACGCAATAACTGAAAATTGTTTGATTGGTGAACACACAACTCGCCCCTAGAGTACTGGAGTGTCACCCTGTGCAGGAGGGAACTTTAACATTAGTGAACTTTACTTTCAATTCTCTACCAAACCGCCGATCAAGGAACTGTATAGCCGCGGAGCTGTTATATATTTGGACACCGTCGGTGAAGAACAAGGTCAATGTTTTGAACATTTTTCTATCACCAAATTTACGGGCTCCCTGAATAGGCTTGTAATGTGATTTGAAAAGCGCACTTATTGACAAATAATTACCGCTGGTCCACAATTTTATATGAAGAGTATATTCTATTGAATTAAATTTGACAATAGAACTGTTAGTAGTTTCAGGAATTTTGAATAACCCATGACTTTTTGAAAAGTAATAATTAGTTTCATAGAATAAATGTTTCCCCTTAAGCTGCTTATTCATATGTGGCTGCAATTCTGCGAAGTCAATTTCAAAAGCAGCAACGTAATAGGCTCTATTATTGTTTTACGAGAAGTTGTGGAAATTCAAAAACAAAAATATTTAATTCGAAGTAAGTGAAAGAGGTAAAACACATTTCAGGGAAAAAAATCAGCGTACCTTTGATAATCCTAAAAGCTGAAATGGCCTTTTCTAAATGCTTTCGTAATCCCTTCGCGCTGTGTGTTAATTTTCCGCGAAATTCATCACGGTTGTTTGTTGCGTAGAAAACTTGTGTACACACTATACAGATTTTCCTTTCAATTTTTTCTTTTAGCGTGGTTGCTGTTTCGTGACTAAAAAGTCCTTCGTAACAAATCTATAAGAAAAACATTTGACTGTGACACTATCTTTTCATTATACGGAAGAATGCTTATACTTAACTGAATACTGTAAAAATTATTTAAATTATCAAATAGAAAATTTGCTCTCTATCTAATGACTTACATGTTTTAAGAAGTCTGTATGTTCTCCAATTTAGTTTTGAAAACATTATACTTTTAAATGATAACAAGAAACTGCCTCACTTCCACCTGAGGTATTAAAAATCAGACATATTTGTCTCTTGTAGTGCTGTCTGTTTAAAAACATTTATTTTTAAGCTTAGGTTCGGAGTTATGAACAATTTTCGAAGTACAGTGGAATCATATTTCGTTAAACATTCCCAGTGTCACACTGTATATATCACAGTCCCATTCTGATCATGTATGAATGACACTTCCGACACTTCGAGGCTATCCACAATGCCTCGTTGAACAGTAAGACTTGGAACTGCTTGGTACACAGTGAGAAAGTTAAGCTAATGTACATTGTAGTGGGCCTGTGAACTCTGATAAACCACGTTTATAAATGTTTTTCAAGCACAATAGCGTAAATGAAAACATAACTTTTCATTTCTTATTTTAATTTAATCCATTCAGTTAGAAGATAGTGCTTTCGTTAACTACGTCAAGTATTTGGAAGACTTATTAAGTTGATCAACGCTGTCCCGTGTTAATGCATTATATTTTGAAAAGCTAGGGTTGAAGTACAGTTAGTACTTTCGTCTTTTGTTTTTTTTTTCAATTTCATGACGTAGTCACATGAATCGCCTTGCTCCCAATTTATAGAGATGATGACCAAACTGCTGTCTTCCATATTTGTAAATAGGATGAAAGTGAAGCATCTTAAATGGGACTTTTGGTTAAACGATAGTAGAAAGAAATTGCTGCATGTTATCAATGAAGGATAAACAACATCCACGTCTCAGGCGTAGTTTGGCAATGGACAGCTATAGGTAATCAACGACTTCATCTACCTAGGCAACTATAGTGCCACTGACACGTCAATACCAAAATGGTCATACTGTTAAAACTTCTGACACAATAGATTACTACGGGGCTGATATTCTGACATTTTATCATTGAAGTCAAGTTGTGTAATACACAAAATTCAATTTCTTATATTTCCTCTTAGCATAAATACAAGTGCGTTAGGAGTAATTTGTTGAAAAAAAAGTGGTTTATGTCGAACTTTGGGAAACATTTGAAAAAAAAATTAATAAATACCCAAATAAATAAATGCCCAACGCATTCTTAGATTTCTTTAAGTAAAAATGATTCGATCTTAACAGATCTTGGAACTATTTTTACGTACGATCCTTATAAAACTAATTTTCGCAATAAGGATAACTTCCCTTCTTTCTTTCGAACATTGATCACAATACAGAATTCTCCTAAGAGAAGAACTCCCTTTTATTTTTCATATGTTCAATATCCCGGACGTTGGTCGTCGTAGCGTAGTGGTAAGTGCATCAAGTGCATCGACCGCCACGCAGAATGTCTGAGTTCGATTCCCGAACGGGACATCCCAGATTTTTTCCACGGCACCAGCTCTTTCGAGTTGCTGACAACACTCAAAGAGTATCAATTGTCTATGAGAAGCTTCCCAAATCTTTTGGAGGACATCAACAGCCGGGTAATTGCTGATATGTACCCACAAATGTTGAAGAAAGTCGTGGACAATTCCATCTCCAGATTCGCGAAGTCTCATGTCAATTAAAATAAAATCATCAATTTCAAACTTCTATACACGTAACAAACCACCATTTATTTTATTAAGTGCAAGTGTGGTTTCGAATTAAAAATAACAAACGCAAAATATGTGTTTTTTGCTCTTTTTTTGCATTACAGTACCAAAAAAAAACTTCTTACTTCTCAATGATTGGTGGTGCTTGTTGCATCATCTTGTTCCAACCACATATCGTTTAAGACATAATCTTTAATCGACGGCAAAAATTCTCTTAGCATTGATTGCAATCGTCCGACCATTAATACTTTCGAACAAATATGGACCAATGACACCTCAAGTGGCACGATCAACTGCTAGCTTAAGCGAACGGCATGATTCGATGAAGACAGCGAGTTGTGAAGCCGAGGCGGCATATAGGCAAAACGCAATGTACGCTGCCACGAAGGAAGTACATACAACATTGGCTTCTCGGACAGAGCGTCAGACAAGGAGTTCGTCTACCTCGATTTTGCGGTAAATAGGGACAACTACATCAGTCAATCGCTGTTTCTTTGGGGTCTAGAGAGTAATATACCCCTTCTTCGAAGGACTAAAAAGGGTTTGTGTAACAGCTTGATCACCCAAGTCCCCCTTTACGAAGCGGTAAAACGTTGAAGCAAAACGTGCCATAGTGAGGTGTATGACATATTCAGCCTAATTTAACGCAGGGAAATCAATAAGTGTGATTCATCAGCATCAATTAGCACTTGCTTATTTTCGGCTGACAGTGCATTACGACACCAGTAAGGCTTTCAAAGTGGGGGCTTTTTCATCCACTTTCAGTTTGCTTGGTCGTAGTCAGTAGATGGTGTGACGACCGCAAGCATCGCGTACTTCGCGAAAAATTGACACGTTTGAATAACTTAATTTATAGTAAGACGTAATTGATTAATTGCTGTCTCCGATTGTAATGTAATGGACTATTGCAAATGGTAGACATTATGCCAATATTGTGACACTTCAAATGACAGCAGAGTTTGGCAGGCGTCAAATGCCAGCGCTTCTAACTTGAAACCACAAAATGAAGGAACCTGTTTTATCTAAGTTATAGGTTCTTATGTTTATCCCATTCGTTTTTTATCATAATTATAATCAATCTTTCCCTATTCCGCGCTTTTTTCAATTTTTGTTACTCCCTCTCCTCTCTTCTTTTACATTTACTGCTTACAAATACATCCCTTAAGTATGCACGGGAACAGCTTTTACCCTCAAACGCGTCATCCTATTGTTGTGGGTCATTGCCCTGCCTTAATCCTATATGAAGGAATTCAGTGGTGCACATACTATTGATTCTCTAATTCCGGTATTTCGGAATTCGTTTAATTTTGCTTCGGCATTTGCATTGTATCCTTAAGCAAAGTACCACCTAAGCTCTTACCAAAATCACCCCGAGTATGCATAACTTGTAAACAGATTTTAAGGACAAGGGAACAGGACATGAATGGGTTCAAATAATACCTCGAATACAATTTGAGTTGATTTCAAATATACTTACGAAATTCAATAAAAGCAAGTACAGATGCAGAGTTTCGTAACGCACACGTAAGCACTTGTGTTAAGCCCCCCGCTCTCTCCTCCCCCCATTATGCAGTTCTGATCATGCTTCAAACGTCGTCATACGTCTCGTCAAAATCTCTCCTCAGACTACTGAATTTGTGATGGGTCTTTTCTATACTTCCATTATTGGCTGACTGAAAAGTAATATCCCGCCCTTACGAAAAATCGCTTGTGTATGCATGGCTGTATGTTTGCACTCCTCTCTGAAGGGTGGTGAGATACCTTCTTCGCTGCCTTGAAAGTTGAAATAAAATTCATATAATACAACATTTTCTTTTCATTACTGCCGTTTGACATTTCACTTCGCCAGCCATGGCCAGGAACCCTAAATAAGCCACCTTTCTTATGCACGGTTTTCTTATTTTCTTCTTCCAGATGATTTCTTTTGCGAAAATTACTTGCTCAACCCTGGTTTTGGTATTGCTGGCAATCAAAATCGGAAACGCTTGCAGAGTTTCGGAGTTTCCCTGTCGTGGCAGCAGCGTGTGTGTGCCTCTGGATAAATATTGCGATGGAAGAGACGACTGCGGGGATGGCAGTGACGAGCCAAAATATTGCACCGGTAAGTACGAATATGCGGCGGCGGCGGCGATGTGTCCGTAAGCAGACTTCAGCCAACAGCGAAGTTAAGCACATACATGAACATACGAGTATGTATGTATGCCGAAGATAAATTTTAAGACGAGATGACTTAAGATGTTTTCCTACATACGAACGTCTACATGCTCCTGCTGTAATATCATGGAATTTGACGGTGTTGTGGGTTTGAAAAGAGCGGTAGGACACACGTCTGCAATGATTACACACTCAGCAGTGTATCCATGTACAGGAAATGTATGAAATTATCAAATTAAGGGGATGATTGAAAAAGGGAGGAACAAAATTAAAAATTCTTACCAAAGACGACGAGCCGTAAGCACGTCCTATGAATATGTTTATTTACTGTCGACAGACTGTTACAGCGCCAATGCAAGGTGCTACTTTTCACTTTCACCACCATGTAAACTGGGGGTTGAAGTACGTCCTTACGAGAAACGTCTTCTTTATTTTTTGTCTTAGGCCAGGAAACTCGCACGCTATGGATTCACTGTGGAGTTCATACCTACTCCATCCTGAAGGCATTGACTGTCTATAAGGAAAATAAAATGCCGCCAGCTTTTCTCTGGTAGGGTCTACGTAATGAGCTTGTAATTTATGCTCGATATTCAAATTAAGCAGATTTGAAGCTTGTGGTAGGTAGGATACACACACTTTGAATCTTTGAAAATTTCATTAAATATTTCGTACATGCTTTGCGGTTAAATTGAGGAATATGGGGGGTATTAAGGAGTGATTGTGGCTGGTTCGCCCTTTCGCACACAACACTTTGGGTTCGTATTTTTTTTTTTGCACGCTTTCCCTTTAATGTATGCAAATTGAAGCAATTTTAGTAAAATGGTAAATTAAAGGATTATACAAAACGAAGGTATAGCTATTCGTTTAATTTTTTGGAAGTGAGTTAACAATTTCAGCTTCCCCCTGGACTAAATACAGCAGACGTTGATAAAATATTTTGATTGCCAAGTGCTTTGCCTCTTGTTGCTTTTGGGCACGTTCCTGAATATATCGCCTCAGTCTTAAAAAAAAAGTTGACAACAAATGTAATTAAGGTGTATGTTAAATCGCTGAATGAAAGGAAGACGTGTCATGTGTACACATTTGGTGCGTAGATCAGGAATAGAATTTAGGACATTAGCTAATGTAGGCTGTTTTACACTTCGGCATGCTTTAGAATAATTACCGTTATATGGATATGCAGAGATTGAGGTTTTGAGTTCAAACAAGTTTACATCCATGCGAGGACGTGAATTAAAAGCATTCTAGATTGGAACATCTTTTTCGTGAGATTCGGGGAAATTGCGATGCTTTAAATTGACCAACTAAAACTTCAATTTCCAAAACTATTCACAAATTTTAGTCGCAATTTGAATTATGGGGCGACACTCGACTGGGATGTAAAACCTTCATTAGTGAAGAGACTATAGCCACTGTAGCTAAGAGTGTACGCAAAGTAAAAATTAGGCAAAGCAGAATGTTACCGTCAATGGAAACTATTTGCATTCTAAGGTTGAATTACATGCTATTGAGCGGCGCTACAGGCCTTGAAGCAATGTACATGTTGAGAAATAAGTTTTAGGTAGATTGACCGGCCAGATCGTGCGATATCTTACATTCCAACTATTTTCCCTGCGGATATATGTATGTATATAGTCGTAGATCATTAGAAAGAAACCAGTTTTTGAAGACAGCATAGCTCCTGTTGCCCGCGAGATACCAGCCGATATGCTTGAATGAATATCTTAAAGTTGAACCTTTCTAATGAACTATCTTAGACGTCATGGACAAAATTTGCATAATATTATCTTCGTTGAACATATCCTCAATGTACAGAACCAATTTTCATTTTTAGATTTAGATTTCAGTACATTTTTATTTATCCAATTCATTTTTCTTACATGCTAGACAAAAATACTTAAAACTAGCTTCATAACATAATCTACTGCTTTAATTCTAACTAGCTGCACTAACTGTAAATCTTTACGAGTAAGGTAATCTAGAATTTATGTTTTTGTCTGCCATTCGGCCTCTTATATTATTAAAATTCATAGCTTAAGCCTATATACTCTTTTTTGCAATTTTCCCAAGAAAATTTAAAAAAAAACTTGGATTCCAGAACTAATTTACACGGTCGGGTGATATGCCTTCCAAAGAACGTCATCTTCTTTCAAGTTCAAGAACCTGTCTTCTTTTCCCCTTTCCTCACAAATAAAGTGTGATTTTTTAGAGCCATAAGAAAGTATTTAAAAAAAAGGACACATAAAATTCAGAAAAATGCATGAAATCTTTATTTGAATCGATAGTACAGTCCATAAAAGTAAATGTTTGAAGATTATTTCATGCGCCTCAAATGGTCCATCCACTTAGTCCAATTTTGGCATACTCTTTCCAACATTTCGGCCGGTATCTCACGAATAAATGCTTCAATGTTGTCTTCCAATGCGTCCATTAAAGCGGGTTTGTCATGACCTTTAACATAGCCCCACAGCAAATAGTCTAAATGCGTTAAATCGCACGATGTAGGCGGCCAATTGACCGGTCCCGAACGTGAAATAAAATGTTTACCGAACTCGCCTCTCAATAAGTCAATTGTTGCGCGTGCTGTGTGGCATGTGGCACCGTCTTGTTGAAAACACATGTCATGCAACTCAAGCTCTTGCATTTTGGCCAAAGAAAAGGTGGATATCATCTCACGGTAACGCTCACCATTCACAGTTACGTTACGGTTCGCATCATCTATGAAGAAGTACGGTTCAATGATGCCACCAGCCCATAAACCGCACCATACTGTGACTTTTTCCGGATTCATTGGTAGCTCTTACAATGCTTCTGGCTGATATTCCCTCAAAAATTCTGCTTATTTACTTACCCATTGAGCCATAAATGAGCTTCAATAATTGATGGTCATCATTATTACTAGCCCAAACAGCTGCAATATATTCTTCAGTTCGTGCTCTACGTAAGCGTGTTAGTGATTTAATGTGGAACAATGTAAATTTGGTGCGAAGTTTAGTGACAACAGATTCGGGCCGCTTCAGTGAGTCGATCAAACTGACCATAAAATAGAAGAAGCACGCGATGAACTTTCTTAACTGAGCACGCATTTTGATAATAAAATTCAATAATTTGCAAGCGTTGTTCGTTTGTAAGACGATTCATGGTTAAATTTAGACCAAACTGAAGTAGTTTGACGGTGAAACAAAACACGAAACATGCGTCAGCTGTTTAAACCAGTGTTGACGAAAAGATAGTAGCTAAAAAATCATCCTTTAGATCCTTAAGCTATCAAGAATCTGCTCTGTTGTTTAACCTGTCACCGAGTGTATGGCTCCGTATCGGAGAGCTGATCGTATGAGTGTTTTCTGGTGCACTATATTAGTCTTAAGGATTAGAAGTGATTTTTCGGCAAATAGAAAAGCCAAGGGCTATTCTGTGTTGAATCTGACTCCATTAAGGCGTCAATTGTGGGCGCACGTCTAACTTGAGGTGATCACCTAAATGTGAATTGAGCTGCTGCCTTCACCGGACGTTATTGACGTGATTGGGTGTTATTGACCGTGAGCCGATTAACTAGCATTGAAACTAAAATATCAAGGGGACAATGAAAGTGAGACGCCCGAAAATGTGAATAATGTCTATGATCCTCACACTTCAACAGTAAATCACGGGCAGTTTGAATCGTTTTCGGGAATCTTCGGCTTCCGTGGAGTAACGATGTTTGATTCCTGAACTAACCTGCTGGACACCTGCTCATTTAAAATACTGACTTTCTATGACGTTTTTTTAATTAAGCCGTTCCGAATCGCAATTGATAGAATAATAGCAAGAATAAAGGCCGTCTCTCACTTAGGCCATCTCTAAATTGGGCCCCGGTCGCTGTCGCGTAGAAGGTAAGTGCGTCGACTCACACGCCAAGGTTCGATTCCGGAACAGAAAACCTTCGATTTGTCAACCTCTTTCGAGTTGTTGACAACACTCAAAGTGTATTAATTGTCTATGAGAAGCTTCTCAAATCTCGCCACTCGGACTCGGCACAAAACTACTCGTGAGAGAACAGTATCACGCCCAGCATGAGTAGTTGTTGTAGAAGCTAAGCCTTTGTCCATTGTGGGCCGTAGAGACACTCAATTATTATTATACACAGGGCCATCTTTACTTTAGGCCCTCTGTTCTCCTGCAAAAATAACACGCACTATAAACTACGCTTATGGAACAAAATAGGTCCTGGTCTCATAGGCACTTTAGTTCCCCTTAATATATTTTATTTAAATTTCAATAATGGGGTCCGACCGTCATTTCAGCATAATTTCACGCAGGAACTAAACATTGGACATAAACAACTTGAAACCACTTTAACTGATTTCTGGATACAAAAATGCAAAGAACTTCAGAATCACTGCCCGATCGAGACACTATCTAAATACATATTAATGAAGCGGATTTTGACTAGTGACCACAACGTCATGCGATAACGGCCGTTGTCGACTAAATATGAGTCAACCCAAATGCTGACCAGAATTGATGGCAAAGAAGGCCTTTCTGTGTTTTTGGTGGGATTGGCCCTCTCACGGCAATTTATGTAACTCAGATCATTATTTGTTCTGAATAAGATCATCTAAAGAAAGCAATTCTTCTTCTTCTTATCGTAGCGCTACAGTTCGGGGTGGACCTGAACCTCAACCAATATGCCTCTCCAGCCAGCACGATCTTTCTCCAGCTGCCGCCAGTTGCGCACTCCAAGTTGGTTGAGGTCCTTCTTCACTTGTGTGCGCCACCTTAGCCTAGGCCGTCTTCTGTTGCGTTGTCCCAATGGCTCAGATTCGAAGACTTTACTTAACCCTCGATAGTGACTCAACAGAAGTTCTCCCAGGTACTTTCGCATAAACCATGTTTTTATTTCGGTCGTGGTCTCACTAAAGATTATATTTTTGTGCCACCGGTTTAATGGACGATATTGTGCCTGCTTCTTAAAGCGTAACAACTTTCATATGCAAAACTCAACCAATTGAAGGTCACTCGCATTAGCTTTGACATAATCGGTGGTATATGGCGAGAGGTGGATTTTATGACTCAAAAGCTATTCGTCAATCAGTTTGTGTAAATATCGCCATCAATCTTCGTTTTAACGCCATAAAAATTTGCCCATACGACGTACAGTGGTGCAGAATGACAAAACAAATGGAAAAATTTATATCGCGAGATTGGACAATCAAGCCTCACTCAATTAAGATGAAGAAATGCGCCAAGGACTAAATAAAATAAAGGCGATTTTAAAAACGAATATGAAACTTCTTTTTTAAAACTTTCTTTTTAGTTGTTGTCTTAACGATGTCGGCGATGATTCCGGTTGTATGGCCTTATTATCTGAGTCGGCTTTAAAATTTAAAAGAATGATTGATATTAAAAAGAAGTGGGTTGTCAGGAAATACCAACGTCACACTGAACCTTGGCGATGGATGTAGGTCTAGCTAAAGTCACACGTCTAGTTCTAAGACAATCCTATAACCCTATAGCAAAACTATAGCAAGAGAAAATTAAGAATGTTTTTTTCTTACTGCCTTCTGTCAAAATCTAAGTCGAATCGGAGTCTTGTGGTTTCATTCTGATTACAGTATTAAAGAAAAATTAACAAAATTGTCGAGTGGTTTGATTTTTGGTTTTGGAAGAAGATGGGCAGAGAAATCAAAGAGTGTCCAGTCCAACAGAGACCATGAGACACCCCAAATAGTGACCTCATCCTAAGACCGTGCTCCGAAGAAGCCGAAGCCTGCTGTGTCCGAAGACCGAAGTTATGATCTAAATTCCTCGAGTACGCAGAATTGTAAAACGGGCACTGAGCTATTTTTTGACGAACTATTGGTTTAACTCGATGTCACTTGTGAGTTCTTTTTCTGCTTTTTTCGTATACTTTCCATGAAGAAGTCAAATATTGAGTCAAATCAAGAATTATGGGAACTATGGAAGTCTACATGTATGGAAGAAATGTACAAGACGTGTTTCTCAGACGGGAAGTATCGCTGGGTCAGGTATAAAGAGGTAAAGAAAAACTTTGCGGAGTTCTGGCATTTAATTTTATTAGCTGAAAAATCAACAGGCTTCCTCTTGTTTTAACTCAAGGTTTCTTATGTGTTCTCTAGGGCTGCAAGGTTCTAATAATAATAATTGAGTGGCACCACCACAGCCCACAATATACCAGGGCCTATCTTGTAAAGGAACTAATTATTTTGTGCGTGCTATTGTTGTCTCACATTGACTTTGGGGGATTTTGGCCTCTTTGCTGCCATAAGCTTCATTTCAGACTTCTAACTGACTTGCCTGTTCTGCTTTCTAACATTCTTCTCTGGCGACATTGTCTTCTGCTTTAGGGCCTATGATAGGTTCAGCCTCTCCTTTTCTAGTCAGCAAGTGGGCCATTTCGTTGTCCTCCATTTCTGTACAACCAGGTATGTAGCAGGGTCTTACTCTTCTTCTTCTTTGTTCATAAATTCCTGCAGACATTCCTACGCGAATTTTGATCTAATATTTCGAAGTCTACTTCGTAAGCCCAATAAACGTTAAAAATAGACTACCCAAAGTATTGTGCGTGGGAAGCGTCTCCAGTAATCGAACACCATATTTAAAAGAATGATCTTCCGGGCATATTTGATAAGAGCTACAATTTCAGGGTTTGATTTCAGGTTTTAAGCACTACAACCACTTGTGGCCGAGCGGTGTCATATTGCAAAACCACGCTGTCATGCATTTCGCCTCACCACACTCGCCTCGTGCCGCCATATACAGATCATGGTAATTGATCTGCATATAAATGTTTTCGTTTACCGTCAATATAGAAACTGATAGAACAGAACAGAAGCCTGGAGAACGCTTTGCATAGTAGTTTCTTTCCTTGGATTTATTGTAGTATATCCACTTTTCATCTCCAATCACTTTTCGGTGCAAAAATCTTTCTTTGATGTCTCGGACTCTCTTTCAAATTGTCAACAACACACAAAGAACACTTATATTCTACCAGAAGATTCTCAAATTAGTGTTGGTAAAAACTGTAGGGCCCCTCTACTCGTGAAAGAATACGCAGAACACTAGTTGTTGCTAAAGAAGCTAGACTCGGATCCTTTGTAGACTGTAGTGCCACTCAATTGTGGTTTTGAAAGGGTTTTCTTTTTTTTTTTGTTTAAAAAACAGTGTTCTAAAACAGTATTAAGTGTTAATTTCTTTCCTTTTGGTGGCAGTACAAAGCTAGGAGTTTTGACTCTGCGCCTGAAACAAAATAAGTCTCCCATAGAAAGCGTCCGCCGTTCAACTTCATAAGTTTTTAAAACTGAGGCAAAATTGAGTTTCTTATTATAAATATCGTAACGACGATAAGCGCATTTGTTAAGCGACAATGTTAAGCGGATGAGGAGAAGTGATTTTTCCTTTAGAGCGGGTATCTCCAATCTCATCGTTTCCAGGCAGTTTTTGACATTACATGAGGCCAAGCGTTGTCATGTTGAAAAAAGTTCTTGCCTTTTCTTTCGGTTATTTCTGGCAGATTTTCACGAAGTCTACAGCTCATACGCATGAGTTATAGTCGATAACATTTCCCATCAATTGTTCCGCGTAGTTTTCACAGCTCTTACTCCACATGTGTCCTCTTCTTGTGGCGCTACAGTCCGTGAATCTGGGCCGATGCCTATCCAGTCAGCACGATCTTTCACCAGTTGAGTCGCGCACTCCAAGTTGGTTAAGGTCCTTCTCCACTTGTGTTCGCCACCTTAGGCTAGGCCGTCCACTGTTGCGTTGTCCCAATGGCTCAGATTCGAAGACTTTTCGAGCCGGAGCAGTGGTGTCCATGCGCTCTACATGGCCTTGGACTAGGCGCGTGTCTCTGTACAGCCCATAGAGTTCGTTGTTAAATCTTCTTCTCCAGATGCCATCAACGCAAACAGGACCAAAAATTGCACGCAAAAATGTTCTCTCGAAAAGACTAAAAGCTTCCTTATCCACTTTGAGTAACGTCCAGGTTTCCGCGTCATTAAGTAGGACTGGGATGATCAAGGTGATATAAAGCAAGCTTAGTCCTTCGAGGTAGGGCTATATTACTCAATTGCCTCTTGAGCCCAAAGAAACAGCGATTGGCAAGAGTCATCCAAATTTCGTTAACCGATCGGAAATTATTCGTGAAGTAACTCGCGATGATTCACTTTGAGTTTGGCACAGTTCTTGCTCCAACAAAGCCTTCTATGCCTCAAAAGGTCTACATCGTGTCTTCATTGTGTATCTGGGACAAATCCAAACAATTTGCAAGAGTCAAAAAACAATGCTGTTGTTTAAAATAGACGCTGTCATACACTTATAAACTTTGACAAATGTCACACCTTTCCAATGGAGAATGCAATCACTTCCACTATCAGCCACAACTTCCCGGTGGTGCTATCTATTGAAAACGAATTCAATATCACCTCTTATACATTTTTAAGAAATTCAAACTGAAATACCATTTAAGGGCATTTTGACAAAAAATTTAAAATTCAAGCGATTTCGCCGTTATAAAAAGCGAAATCGATATTATGTTCGATGTAGATTCTTCTGCAAGATTCCTTTCACAAAGTGGACAATTTTACCACATCTGATATCCAGTAAGTTAATTACCAACGTTTTTATTATGTAACATCTTAATGTTGTAACGCCACTGGTGTTAAGAGACCAGACTGATTGCAACTGAAGGCCATGCATCCTCTTCCCCGGCGCGGCAAGCAACTTATGCACTCAAAATGAAGCAATCTTTAGTATCAGCAACAGTAATCAAATAAGTCAGCGGAGACATTCATTATCTGTGCCAGTCAAAGTCAAGTGAATGAAATGAAAGAAAAGAAGAAAATTTGATTCAAGCAGCTCCTACAATACCAATACAACCATTTCTCATTTATTGGCCCTTAAGAAATGAATAACAACTTTGTACATATATAATATAACAACTTAGTGAGGTCATCTGTCTGTAAATTCGTTTCGGTCTTCAGTAGATCACTTATCCACGGATGGGGAGGGTTTGAACATCCTTTGGTGGGTGAGTCCTGATGTATTCCAGAGCCCTGAGGATGGCCTCTGGGATTGGTGGGGAAACTGGCAAATGATCACCTTGTGGTTGGAATCCGTTCTCATCAGCAACGTAGGCCAATTTGATTTGAACACCTTCGGGAGAGGTGTATTGGGCACCACCCTTCACGGCGTTGCTGTTTCCTTGCTCCTGGACGGCGATACCGTTGGTGGTGTCGAAGGCGTAGGCGAAGTTGCCCTCAGCATCGGCAGGGATGTTCTTGTAGTTCTTGATTTCAGCGTTTCTGTCGATGTCGAGGACGGCAGCGGCAGCTACTCCGAGAAGGACGGTGGCAAGGACCTAGAAATCCGTATGTCAGTGAGCACACTTCCACTTAGGTCGCCTCAAAAATTGAGACACCGTTCCTTGCACTTGGAATATACTTACAAGCTTGAACATCTTGAGTTGGTTGGGTTGTTGTGGTTGGTATTCCAAGAGAAACGAGGAAGAAACTGATGATGGTCTGCAATGAAGTTAATGCTTTTATACTCGAAACGCCGACAGCTTCATTAAAGCGATCAAGACAGCTTCGCAAATATGTACCCATATTGCTACTGATGCGACCATCGATGACATTTGTAGTTAAAGCGCTTTAATGGCTTTTTTCTAATTAACATTAACATCAGTGACGTCGGTGGCGTTAATTAATGCAACGATTGGAGTTGTGATTGAGGAATTTTAGTGTGGCACCCAATTATATGGGCCTACAAATTCGCTGTGACCTGTTACTCTATAAAATGTTAAGATCAAACATTTATTTTATTACGTTCATTTAATGGCCTTTATTATCTGGTTAACAATGTTGGATGATGTCCCTCCCGACATTTCAGAATGGACAGGACTGTTAACTTGATTTATAAGTGCAGGAAGTTAGCGCCAAGGACAACCAGATCAAAAACAAAAGCACTTTCAACTTTTCGCAAGAATTTATTAATGTCTTTCGGAACTAAATTAGATTACTGCCATGTTAACAATGATGACACGTGCGTTCCAGTAAGCAATGGAGAGGGGGGAGAAATTATTTTCATTCTAAAATTATGATTGTTGTTCTATTTTTAGTTTTTCCGTTTTTAACAAATTTGTTTTACAACTTATTCAATTTCACTTGAGAGATGTTACAGTCGATTGCCTGAATCAGTGATAGAATTGGCGTAGCAACAATGTCGAACAGTGGACGCCGCTCATCAGAAATTTGGAAAATTTTCTGTTTTTTACAAATTATATCGTTAAGAAGTACATGTTCACTTTCTGCGCCTACATTTCCATTCAACTTTTTTTGTTTCAGATGATCCACTTAGGATAGTGTAGAAATTATTCAACTACGTATATTTGTTAGGACCAAGTTGGAGTACTTTCTGGTTGAAAAATCTAATTCCTCGTCGGCTGTGGTCATTAGGGATCAAATGAAGCAAGTCATTCCTGTTGTCCCGACGTTTTCACAGGGGATGCTGTCATCTTCAGGGGATCTTTATTTATTGACACTTATAACTTACAATCACCAGGCCAAAAACAAACATTCATTCATAAAGGCTCGGAAATATAAAAACATGTTGCAGCTTGAAAACATATTGTGAAAAACCCGGCGTTGAATTTGGTAACTAATGTGTTCAGAATAAGTGACGAAAAGTTTCATCCGAAGAACGAGAGGATTGTAAAAGATATTCTGATAAGAAAGGGATACCCTGACGAACTTACCAGGTGGCTAATATGGCACCACAAGAGAAGTGACAATCGGTCTGCTTCACGGACGAATAACATGACAGACCCTTTGAACAAAAGCATGGTTTACATACCAACTTTGTCGGACTATTTTGTGAAAATCATATCCGACCACTGTGACAACATTAAGTTAACCTTCAGATCACACCAGTCTCTCACACCCCTCTTCACCAAACTCAAACCGAAAATTGACAAACATAATAAATCTGACGTCATATACAAAATCAATTGTAAATTTTTTGTTTAGTAGCAAAATAATTTTACGACAGAGATTGACTGGCCATAAATAATAAGAACGCGTCAAAAATAGCACTGGCCAACCACTGTCTACAGAGTAACCACCATCCTGACTTAAATAATGTTAAAATTCTGCAGACTGAAAAACACACTAGCAATAGGTAGCACTTCACATTATTAACAACAGCAACAACATGAACAGGAAGCAGGACACACAAAACATGTCGCCGGTTTATACAGCCGACCACCAATTTTGAAATATTAATGTCATCTTGGTCATCATCAAGACTAATCTTCGCACAACGAAGTGCCTACAATATATGCAATAATAGTTTTTAGTTTAAATAGTATATTTTCAATTTTATTAGTTTAATTTAATGTTAAATGTCAACGAATTTGTGAACCAAACCTTAAAGTATTATTTAATTGGAAGTAATTCAATACCATTTTTATTAACATGCACTAATGCTGTATTGTTCATGTTGAGTAAGGCCTTAAGCTTGGCTGTCGCTGCAGGCTTCGTCTCTTTCACCTGTTCTTCATAATATAATTGGTGGCCATTAGGACCCGCCTGGAAGACCGATGCGAAGTTACCTAAAGAGGTGTGAAGTCTTATGTTGTCGTCTTCCACAAGAGCACCGACCCCAGATTCCTCCGTCATCTTGAAGCCGTCCATTGAAAACCGACTACATTCCCTTCCCGGTTCAGTTTCTTGCCAAAGCCAGTTCTGGACGCAGGGAAAGTCGACTTTATATAAGCGATGCAACTGGATCGTTGGTGACCCTGCATCAGACGGCATGTCCACTTGTGTCATAGGAGATGCTGTGCGCGTGGTCATCAAAACTCCAGTGCGATTTGAATGAAACCCTTTTAAGTCGGGAGATGGCCTTGAATGTACAGCCCATGAAGTGGATGTCAAGGGGAGAAAATGTAAATTACTAAGTATGGGCTTATCATGATGAAAATATTGAGTTTACTCAATAAATTAATAGTAACAGTTTATGGATTAGTGAAAGAGTGCGTTCACAAATTAAATTCAAAGTGATCAAGTTTCTATTGGAAATCCCAAGAAGGGCTTGACATATTTTTTCTTAAATAAAAGTTTTAATATGCCTTTATTAAAATTATTAGCCAAAAATTTCGTCTCTCTGCCTATTTTCTATTATCAAAGCTCTGACAAATGCTTAAAAAAATTAAAACGAATATTGCTGTGGTGGAAGGAAAGAAAACTGAAAAACAAACTGGCAGCATTTTTTAATGTTATCTGTTAAAGGATGAGAGCGAAAACGTAATTTACTTGCTGTGACCAAATCCTGCCCAATGTTATCAGCCTCAAGAAAAAAGCCCCTGGTAGCGTGCGTTTGTAGAACCTTAAGCGAGTTCAGCTCTTAAGCTTACTGAACAGATCCGACTCTTAACGGTCTATGGTCTGGCTGTACAAAACACATGGTTTAAGCGAAAAAGTGACTTTGTTAGAGGATACACAGTTCAAAAAGGTTGGAGATTTAACTCAACCAGAAGCAAAAAAACAAACAAACAGCGTAGATAAAGCAATTTTATTTAATTCCTAAGAATGAGGCAATTACTTCGAAACAATACATATTTCTGTTCAACAACTTTTTCCTCATGTAACAGCGTCGAAACTGCAAAAAAAAACAAAGTCCTTACCAAAAAGAGGCAGAGTTCGGGGAAGAAAACATTATTGACCAACAATTTTGTCACCCTCTGTACAATGGAAATTCTATTTATTTATTTACAACTAGCAGATTTTGTCAGATTTCTTTTGACACTCAACAAAAGTTTTCGGTCCTCCGCCAATTATCAAATGATTTCCAGTTTTCAAAATTGGTTACATACACCGTGGCTTATTCATTGGAATCAAAAACACTTTTATACTTTTACAACATGACGTTTTTTGTTCTTTTCTCAAAAGCCGATACCCACTTTTTTGGTCAAAAACCTTCAGTTCTATGGCTGTCTACTCAAATATAACGTTTCAACGTTTAACCTCGAAAAGTTGAAATCAAAGATGTTAACTGACCATTATTATGGTTTAAAAGAGATTACAAGTAAAAGCCTGAGTTGCATAAAAAAATAAAAATGTAAATTGAAAAAAATAAAAAAATTTGATATTAAATTGTCACATAAATAATATTCCCTAAACTTTTTGGCACGCATCAATGGGCTTAAAAGGCAGCGAATGGTGTACTTTTATATAGTTTCCAGGAATAGTTTGACAAAAACTTCTGGTTATTAAACTTTACACATGGGTACACAGATGAAATATCTGTCTGTCTGTAAGTTGGCAGCAAAATGTGCATATCCACTTTCATGTTTCATCTATGCCGTCACTTTGTAAAATTAATGTAAGTCCAATGAACCAAGTAATAAATAAATAATTTGCATGCACTGTATGCTCTAGAGGCGATTAAATTTAAAACTGTCCCTCCAACAATCACAAGCGAATTCTGTGAAATGGTATTTGAAAATACACAGGCGTTTTCAGAAATCAGCAACAACCACATTTTTTAGAAATTAAATCATTCAATGCATTTTAACATTCATCAACTGACATGCCCGACCCACGTCTCCAATTGCACAAAATAGATGTTCTGTCGTCGTGTCGATGAGACTGCGAGTGTTTCGAAGACCAGTTGATAAATTGGGGGTCCCAGCTGGGCAATAACGCAAAGCATGATCCACAGCATGATTGTTACAAAATACGCCTGAGGGATCTAGCCCCTCCACAAACCACAGATCTTAATTTCAATGTATCTACTGAAATTTTTTAAGGGAATGTGCATAAAGTCTCAAAGAGGGCCAAAAGGAGTCTTTACTGACGAATAGATTCCAATCCAACAAAAAACCTCGAACTACTTCTTGTAACATTTGTGTCTGGGTATTTTGTATCCCGAGTCTTATGTCAATCGCGCTACTTCTGTTGCATTACGTTGCAAATTTCCCCTTACATACATACCATTTTTTCCTGAGTTATTAATTGAGGTTCAAGCCTATTCTACCATCCACGCAGAGGAAATTCGTGCTAGGGTTGGTTCCCTAAATCAGTTTCTGCTAGAAATGAGACCATGAGAGTGTATTCTAGTTCGTTCTCTTGTGGGGTAGTGTTTCACAATCTTCCAGAACATGTTCTGGAATCTCCAATTTTTAGTCTGTGTCTTCAGATAACGGCCCGAATGCCCCATCCCCGACCTTTAAAGATTGTCTCAAAAAGTTTCAATGTCGGAAAAAATTTGATTGGATGTCTTCTAAAGCATCGAAACTTGTGAAAAACCATGCCTTGAACGGGCGCAGTGGCTTTCAGATGGTGGTTTCGGATCACGACCCTAATAATAATAATAATAATTGGGTGGCACCACAGCTCACAAGGGACCAGGGCCTAGCTTCTACAATAACTACTCGTGTTGTGCGTGCTCCAACACTCTCACGAGTAGAATGGACCAACAGTTTTTTGCCAACTCCGTACGGCGAGATTTGAGAAGATTTTTCATAGACAATAATACTCTTATTATTTTAATACTCTTTGAGTGTTGTCAGCAGCTCGAAAGAGGTGGTGCCGTGAAAAAATGCTAGGTGTCCAGTCTGGGAATCAAACCTAGACCTTCTGCGCCGCGGTCGACGCACTTAGCACTACGCCACGGCGACCATCAGATCACAGACCTACAGTCGTGTAAACTGTGCTGTAAAATGAATGTTTTTATGCGAACTTAATTTTTGCTCAGTTGGATACAAGTTTAAGACTTCTTGACCTAAGACGTTTTTGGCCTCTCTAATGTCATCAACAATTCTGAGCTGGGATTTGATCCCTTTTTTGCGGCTAGCTGTGATGTACCGATGTTCAACAATCAACGAAAACGATTCATCCAAGCAGCCTTTGACCTAAAACTCAAAACTATCATCCAGGATTGGTCGTTGCAGAATAGCTACTGCGATAGCAGCTGAGACTGTCATTTCAAAAAGATTGTTCTTCAAATTATTGGAAGGACTTTTTCTTTTTAAGCATTGATAAAAAATATGTTCTCATTATTAATTTTTTTGTTTGAAAATGTTTACTTACTCTTGGTAACCTATTTTAAACCGAAAAATCATGCCAAGATATCGGTGATATTAGCGTCAAAGACAAAGATCGTCTTAGGGGGCCCATAATGTTTGATCATAAGGAATTGGAAACTTTACTGAACCACGATCTGTGCCAAATAGTCGTTTGAATGTGACTAACCAAACAATTTCCGAAAGAAATTTGGATTTATTCAAAAACATCGAAATTGGGTGCCGTATGAGTTTAAACCGAGAGCTGTTGAAAGGCCAAAGTCTCATCATGTTAGCAAATATCTTTGCACTATGGAGACTCGATTCTGCTTTTGGCGACATAAAATGTATCCCTTGGTATCAGTAAATTACAAACGATAATTATATCTTGAAGCCATTATGTGATACTAAAGTGCTACTGACGTATCTTATAAATTACTGACATCCAGAACGGTTGACCTAACTTAGGATATTTAAATACCTAACGAAGCACATTCACTTTCTGAAGTGGGCCGTCATTGCCATAAATGCATTGATGCACTTCACCTACAATGTTCTTCTGCTTTTATTCGAGATCTAGTTCGTTTAGAGTAGGACACACACCCGTCACCGTTGATATCTCAATCTCAAATAGACTCTTCCCTGAAACATGTGGTTGCCAAGCCTTCCAAAACTGGTTCTTTTTACAGCTCGCATTCTCACTCAATTCACGACCTCCTTCCACATCGATCTTCATGATCTGTCTGTTCTACAATACAAATGTATACGTATTCATTTTCGTATTACGTCATTACTTTAATAAAGTAATCGGTATCGAAAGTGAAGACAAAAATAGAAAAAAATCGTTAAACTACGATGACGACGATGATTCTCAATCAAATGCAACGTAAAGTTGAACAAAGATCATAGCTCTGATAAATTGCTACCAGATTGGAGGAGATGTTATAAAACTCGTGGTAGCAGCGAGTAGTATGGAAGTGCTACAATTTCGGAAAAAAAACTTCTTTGCATGTCGATGGCACTACTTTTGAAAGTAGACGAACAACGTGTGGAAGGTCTATGGCGAAAAAAGTAGATATTCCGGTTGGATACATAAACTAGCTCATCTGATTTGGTCAAGTGAAAGCATTGGCAATTGTCGCAAGACCATGTGAGGTCGCCTATCAGCCCGCGCTGAAGGTCGGTGCAGTGGCATTTGTGGCATCAAATTGACGTTTTACTTCGGACATGGCTACCGCATGTCCCAAATTTAGTAGCTGGCATTGGTTTGGCTGCGTGATTAAGTTGCCGCCTTCAAGAAAGTGCATATTTGTCAGATACGACAAAAAATTCAAAAGTGAGACGAAGAGCAGTTGTTTGTTGGATGATTTGGTGAAAATAAACAAGTTACTTGACGCCCATTAAGGCTCATGACCATCTCAAAGTGCCGAAAGATTTTCGGTTGCTTTGGTATGCAAAATAGATGACGTTTAAAACAAGTTAAAGAATTGTATTTGTTTACTGCTAAATGTGAGGAACACATCAAGAAGTTTCATTGGATGCCCTGTCTTTGAATAGAAATATGACCTATAATCGGAGATACGCTAAAACACTGATCTGCGTTTGGAGAGAGAGTGCATGGTGTACTGGAAAGTATGTCACGGTGAACCAAACCATAAGCATGTCATGACAAAAAAGACGCGGTAGCAAGAATGCTCAGAGTTGCCTTTTGCAAGATTTCGAACAGGAAGTACTTCAGCATCAAATTTATTCTACGAGGATTACAATCTTTTCCCCTGCCTGCCGAACCATATGACATAAAATAAACTGGCTGAACAACATCTTTGATACTATACCAGGTTATTTTTAGCCCAACTTTATCGATAAACTTATCGAGAGGTAGGAGAAGCTCATAAATAGTAACGACGAGTCTAAAAGAATTTAAATACCATTAGGTTTCATCACATTTCATCACATCACGGAGGGATAAACAAGATCATGATCTTGGACAGGAAGAAGTCAGGGATTTCCTCAACCTCGGCTCCGCAGATCACTCTTGCCAATCGCCCTTTCTTTGTACTCAAGAGGCTATTAAGTCAATCAACCCAGTTTTCTTTACGGCGCGGAAACTTGGACATGACTAAAAACGGATGACAGCAACACCAGCAGAAATGGGTCGGAAAGTGAAAGCTCGAATTGAGCGATATTCGCGTCGAAATGGCTCAAGATATCGCTAAATCGTATGCGACACACTGAAAAATGAGCTTGAGTTGAAGTCATTAAAGTTACAAAAAGCACAAGATCTTACGCCGCAACAGAAAAAGTTCGAGTCAGAAGAGCGAAGGAGTTGCTATAGCAATTAATTTCATTTCATTTATCATTAATATAATTGTAAAATGAAATTTTTTTAGAGGTTTAGGGCCAAGTACTTTACAGCTATGATTTAAAATTAACAGGTTACATAAAAAAATTAAGTTTAAGACAATTGAAGGGAAAGCTACAAGTAAGACCCTTTTTCAATATACTTGAGACTAAGATTGCAAAGATCCCAAATTTAATATAATATATTTTATGTTTACTTCGGGGGGTATTGTAGACATTTAATTAACTCATTATCATTATGTCGGAGCAATGTTGTCCATGTGCCCTATATGGCCTAGCCATCTTAAGCGTTGTATCCGAAGACGCTTGACTAAGCGCATATCGCTGTACAAGCCACAGAGTTCATCGTTAAGTCTTCTTTTCTAGGTGCCATCAACACAAACAAGACCAGAAATCAGACGCAAAACTTTTACCTCGAAAAGACTAAGGGCTTCCTCAGCCTCTTTTGTAAACGTCCAGGTTTCGGCGCCATAGAGTAGGATTAGAATAATCAAGGTGTTATATAGGGCAAGCTTAGTCCTTCGAGAGTGGGCTTTATTACTCTTGAGCCCAAAGAAACAGCGATTGGTAAGAGTGATTCTGCGTTTGATTTTAGTTTACTCGAAGTTTCTGCTGCCTAGTGTGACGCCCTGTCCGAGACGTCGATGTTGTACGTCGATGTTCCTTGATGACAGCATGTACTTAGTTTTGCCCTCATTAACCACCAGGCCCATTTTAGCCGCTTCCGCTTCAATGCTGGCAAACGCCTTATTGACGGCTCGCTGTTTCCGTCCAATCAAGTCAATGTCGTCGGCGTAAGCTAGCAGTTGAACTGACTTTTGGAGGATCGTGCTTTTGGTGGTGCGAGTTACTCACGACCTTCTTTATGATGGAGTTTTTATTTTCTATAAATACATATATGCGTATATTTATTTCATTCATTTCACTCTTTTTGGATGTATTATTAGATGTAAAAACCAAAGATTGGTTTAACGAATTATTCAATCCAACGAAAGGCTGTGTTTTGCCTAGTTCGTTATATTGCATGTCGGCTGCATGTGACAAAAAGTTTTCGAAGAGTTAAACCTTAATATTTTCTATTGGGAAGGATATATGGCAATTAAAAGTGAAACAAAATATCGTTCAAATTCATGGAAGCACATATCGTCCTGGTCGATAACCTCAATTTTTGGCCAGAAGAAGCGAACGCTATTCAAGGTAACTGCTTGGCTGACCACATTTTCGAAGAAGTACGCCTCCAACCCATAAACCGCTCCAAACAGTCACTCTTCGTGGATGCATAATAATAATAATACTATACTACAGTCCACAAGGGACCAAGGCCTAGCTTCTGCAACAACTACTCGTGTTGTGCGTGCTATTGTTCTCTCACGAATAGAATAAACCTACAGTTTTTTGCTGATTCCGAACGGCAAGATTTGAGAAGGTTTTCATAGACAATTGGTACTCTTTGTGTGTTGTCAGCAACTCAAAGAGGTGGTGCCATGAAAAAATGCGAGATGTCCCGTCCGAGAATCGAACTTAGACCTTCTGCGTGTGGGTCGACGCACTTACCCACTACACCACGGCGACCACATAGGTGGAAGCGTAGGCTTTTCAATAATCACTCGTACTTTTCATTTACACAGATGCTGCAATTCAGTTTGTTATCGAATCCACTGGAGTGAGAATATGCCTCGGCATTTTGGTTTAAACGTCATTTTTGGTCCATTTAATTACTTTTAAAGCTCTGACTCACACTTAACATCGTGCACACATCGCTCAATCAGTCCCGTGAGATGTAGGGGAAGCCATAAACAAAAAAAATACTAAATGAATAATTTTTTGTTAGTGGCGCCCCCTTCATGTCCTGGGACTCATTGAGTGATCTGTTATTTGGACCACCCCTTAGT
Source organism: Eristalinus sepulchralis (assembly GCA_944738645.1). NCBI lineage: Eukaryota > Metazoa > Arthropoda > Insecta > Diptera > Syrphidae > Eristalinus > Eristalinus sepulchralis. The sequence goes on along the minus strand of OX122885.1, from coordinate 27,044,012 downwards.
ACCACTGCAAGCTTAAAACTGATGAGAATTATTTAAACTGTGCGTTCCGTAAGATATTGAAATTAACTTCAAAATCATGAAGAGGAGCCCTGAAAATAAAAAAAAAATCAAATAAACTTTAATGAAAGTTTTTGAAATAAAAGGAAAATTTGTAAGTTCATATGTTCTTATACATTGTAAGCTCTTTACGTTATATTTTAAAAAGATTTAAAATTACCTATCGATCTAAGTCTTGTGGTGATTTGAGCGAGAGTATTAGATCACACTACTGTTCGATATTTGCTTAGATTCGAAAAGTTTCTATGACACACTTCAATAATTTTCTTAAAAATCTAACGAATGCATGATGATAGATTTTGAAAAGTTCGAAAATTAAGTTCATTACGATTGATGCGATACAACATTCTAACATTTATTCCAAATATTTAACGTTCACCCAAACTGTTTAGTTAAAAAAAAAATGACAATGCTTAGAATACGATACGTTACGTTTTTCTGCAGCATTACATGTGGACACATGTGGTCCTTTAACAGAACTTCCAAAAGTTGGTCAGACGACGCACACTGCCAATAGGCACAACCGTTTCTTACCGCACAAGATTTGTTCAGTTGCAATTTAAATTTGAAGATATACCGAGTCTGGTAACTGAAATTCACCCAAATCGATGTACAAAGCTGAACACACTGCTTTGTATAAGGATGCCAGTATACTGCTCCCTGGATGTATACTAATAACTCCTGTAATTTGAAAATTGTGTGTAGCTTAAGGCAGAGACTTTATACAGCGTTGAATGGGAATTTCTCTGAGTAGTTAAATTGGTGCTGTGACGTGAAAAACATGCAACGCTGCGCTGCACAAACGCCCCGAACAGAGCGCCTGTGTTTTCGTGCAATAATTTTTCAGCGGAAGTCTGTGCGAAAGGGGTCGTTTGAGTTGTTTTTGCAGAACTCTATGCTGTCAACCCTTTAAACTAGTTCAACGGTATGAAATTAGCTTGCGTCTGCTTTGTGTGCGATTGCAGTTTCCGCTGAGCTTTCAGACAGTCATTTTAACCCGTTTAAGGAACCCGTTTGCAGTTGGGTCTTAAAGTTTTTGCCTTTTGCATTTAACTCCGCCCGTGCAGACGTATTCGAGGCATTTCGACAGTTGTTATTGCGTTCAGAGTGCAGTGTGGTGTATTCCTTAAATTTAATCTGAATAAATTTTGTGAACATTTATGCCGTTTGTTCTTCTATCGTTGTCAAATGCCAATTAGAAGTTGAAATTTAACAAGTGCTGCGGTTAATAGGGCTTCATATGGCTTTTAGCCGTTGGTGTGGATTTTTTTAATAAACTGCAAAACCATGTTTTTTATGATGCTGAGTGACCATAAATTAAATAAATAATTGGTTGTCCTAATTGCGTGGCCTCTGAAGCAACCGTTTGAGGCTTACGTTGCGTTGTCCCATTGGGAAATGGCGACCAAAGTCGAATGCAAACTCAAAATTGATGCACGACGAATGGACAAGAAACTATGATTCAAGGAAGGGTAGAGGAACTCGTTTTGGCGATTAAATCACTAAAAGTGAGCAAGTCCGTCGGTGTGAATGTAATCCAGTCCGAAATGCTTGAGGTAAAGACGGAGTCTTGTAGCTCTCTCATGTCATTAAGGGGACCTGAGAATGAGGCGAGACACCCGGCGATTGGCAGGCTGGAGTGATTTTTCCTCTTTTAAAAAAGGGGAACAAGAGAGACTGCTCCAATTACAGGGGCATATCTCTTTTAACTATCTCCTGTAATGTCAATTATCAGGCCCGTTCTAGAGCTATGGTTGTGTCCAGGTTCAGGGATGAACAGTGGGGTTTTCGTTCTGGCAAACGTACAGCTTTTAACTCTGAGAATGATACCTGAGAAAGCTTGGATGAATGCTAAACCGATCTAAAGTTATTTTGTGAACTTGGAAAAGGGCTACAACTGACTCCTCGATGTAAACTTTGGAGTTTTGTACAGGAGTATGGGATTGGTGGGCCCCTACTGAGTGCCATACATGTAAACTGTATTAAATCAACACTTTTCACCGTGGGCGTTGGGTTTCACCAAGGATGCGTCTTGTTCCTCTCCTTTTCATTATATATATGGACTGGATGTTGCATCGCAATCGAGGAGAGGAATATTTCACATTGGGAGAGTGGAGGATAGGTCATATTCTTTTTGAAGATGACTTAGTTGTCCTCAAATCCTTCCAAACGGAACTCCAGCGAGCGCTCCATACGTTTGGGGTCGTAGGTACTGATGCTGGAATGAAAATGAACGTGGACAACTCTGAAGTAATCGTTATTTCCAAAACGTCTGTCCAATGCACTCTACAAGTTAGTGGAGTCCCACTGAAAAAGATGGAGAAGGGCAGTTTTTAGCAACAGTGCGCTTTCTTGTACAATTGGCCAGGCTGGATAAATATTAACGCTGCTTGGAAGAATAAAGTAGGCCGAGCTTGTTGCCAAAGCAAAGTTATAGGTTTTTAAGGCAGTGTTTGTTCCAACTCTCACTTATGGTTATGAAATTTGGGCAATGACCGAAAGAATAAGATCGTGAACACTAGCTGTTGAGATGAGATTTATCCATGCCATTGCGGGAGCTATTCGCCGAAATAGGTTAAGAAACGCGACGATGCGAGGCGAACAATGTTGAGAAACGATGTACTTCTTCGAACGGAAAGGGTTTTATTTCGATGATTTCGCCACGTTGTCCTCTTCATCACGACCTCGGAGGCATGCGTTAGATGGAATTCCATCAGGTAGGTGACCTCACGGTAAATCAAGGCGAGGTGGTTGGATCAAATCTATAAACTCGTCCAGTTGCGCTTGAGAATAGCTCCTAATGAGTTCTATGAGGCGGAGGATCCAGCTGCCTGGGGGATTCTTGTGTAGGCATTACTGAACATTAGTGGAACATGCAGGTTAAAGAAGGTGATGATGATAGGCTTTGGACGTATATGCATCATGTAAAGGAAAGCTTATGAACTTCGCTGTTTGTACCGCAACTTCTCTTTATGATGCATATATGAAATTCCTTAAAATGAGATCGAATATAACTGATGGCATCGGTGAGATTGATTTTGTGGTATGTTTATGCGCCAAGCTCGGAAAGAACCCAAAAGAAAAAACCGAAGGAAGCCAAGTTGCACCAACCAAGGTAACTAGTTCATATTTTCTTTAAGTGCTTTGAAATTACTTGAGCACTCTCCCAAATGCAGCATAGGGCTTTGTCCACATTCATCTTGAAGAAACTGCATGTCATATGTCCAATTCATACACTTGAAGCCAACAAAAGTCGGTAGGTATCAATATACAGCATTCATCGTTGAGGGTGATTGCGCGGCCAATATTGTTCCCAAACAAACATGGGTCAATGAAAAAAAAAACATACCTAGCACTCTTTGATGCTTAACCTTCATATGAATTGCCATGGCCCCAAATTCGACACTTTTGTTTGTTGATGGCCTCATCAACGGAAATCATTTTTTAAATGAATTATTCGCACTCTCCACTTGTTAATACAAGTATACGACCCTGCCTCAATCTTACTCTTACTTAGTCGATTGATTCTGTACGACTGCAAGCTTAAAGCGATCTGATGAATCAGCCGAGAAAATATCAACACCATTCTTACTTCTGGAACACTTAGACTTAGGCCTTCAAGACCAATTAAGAGTGATTCTGTTCGACTGCCAGCCAAGTAAGTCGTAACTTCTGTATAATCCACACTTAGGTTTGACTCTCGCCGTATGAAAGCTGAAACTACTCATAGACGCACTTCCTCCGCCAAACATAGTCTAACTATGATTTCTGAAACGTTTTAAAATAACTGTGGCCCACTGCTGCGTCTGTCGCATAAAAGATAGCAATAAACGTGGCTGTGAGAGCAATAACCGGTCACTGTCTGATTGGTGAGCACTCTAGAAGATTTGGCGTTTTCTCGAAAAAATTTCTGCAGAAAGTGCATGGATTAGGAAGAACCAGAGGCCGTCACCTGCCTGGCACTTGCATGAAATAAATACCGAGGCAACTGTTTTCATAGCTGTCTGTAGGATATTACCCATCGTTTCTTTGAACTTCCTCATTGTCTCTAAATGATTCTCACAATAGTTTTGAACAGGTCCATGCATGAGCTTAGGTAGAGCTCAAAACGACATTGAACTCAGTCTGTGAAATGGCAAGTTCTTGTCGGCTATACAATCGTCTTGAATTCACCTGAAAACTCTCACTGACAGCCACCAGGTATTTCGTTGATTTTTAAGATTTACTTCAGGTAGAGCTCCCTGACCAAATTTGTTGTTGGCCAAATTTTTTTATAATTTTTTTGGTCAGAATAATTAACCAAGTGGATTCGTTAACAGCGCAGTTTGCCGCATTTTAAAATTGAGAATCCACGATTGATTGCTGAAAAATTGATGATGTCCACAGAGAGAGACTTATGCGGCTTATTTGCTACCGGCGTCATTGGGCCGGACTTCTTTCAAAATTAGGTTGGTCAAGCAATAACCGTGAATGGTGTTCGCTACCGCTAGATGATAACGAATTTCTTGTGGCGAGAAATTAAAGATATGGGAATGGACGACATGTGCCTTGAACAGGAAGGTGTCACTTGCCACACGGCCAACGGAACTGTGTCTCTTTTGCGCAAAAAAATCAACGGCTGTGTTATGTCACGTCGTAGCGATATTTTTTGAGTTACAGAGCCCTCTTTCGACAGACTTAGCCGGTTTTGTACAACAGCTATCTCAGTTTACGTCGCGAAAGCTTGAATGTTTCTAAAAGCGGACGAGGAAGCTTTTAGTCTTTTCGAGAGAGTTCTGCGTGCGATTTTCGGTCATATTTGCGTTCATGGCATCTGAAGGATAAAAATCAATGACAAGGGTTATCCTTTACAGCAGCAAGAGTCTTTGGATTCAAAGTTTAAGGTTGATAGGCCATATAGGCACCACTTCTTCGGCAAGAAATGTCTTTGACTCCGACCCACCGAGGTAACGCAACAGAGAACGGTCCAGGTTGAGATGGTACACACAAGTGGAGAAGGACCTCAACCAACTTGTAGTGCGCAGCTGGCGAGAGAAAGTGCACGCTGATGGGGGATTTTTATTGAGGTTCAGGTCGATTCCGCACTGTAGCGCCATTAAAGGAAAAAATAGAGAATATATCTTGACACCATCCTTTAGGACGCGGAAACCTGCGAAGTATGAGGAAGCCCTTAATATTTTCGAAAGAAAAGTTCTACGTTCCATGTTTGATCCTATTTCTGTCGGTGGCGTATGGTGGAGAAGATTCAAAAACGAATTGACCGTAAAAAATTAATAAGAAACACACAATAAATAAAAATCAAACCTTAATTCTTTTAGTCCAAAGGTCTAGTGCAATAGTCGATATACTCGCATGTAAGCTGCGGCGTGTCAACAATTCCTTATGTACATCTGCTTAGTTAGAGATTGGCCGGGGTTTATCGTGTATCCATTGCCAGCCACGGTTAAGCGACGGTTTCTAAGGTTCTTTTTTCATATCCCACAAGCCCTGCTGATTTTATTTATAAATCGTAGTCGTTAAGTATGACTTTTTTTGCTTAGCACTGTAAAGTTAGCACTTATCATAACAAACGGTTGTTATTACTGTTGATTCATATAATCTTTGTGACCACACCTGACTGTGTGATTCTACCTCAAACTGTTCGAGAATGAAATGTGTGTCAAAATGTGTAACTGAGACACACCAGTTGAGAGGCAGCCATAATCGGCCTGAGCAGTTTATTTAATTTTTTCCTGGCGGCCACGCTACAAAATGAATATAATTGCCTAAATTTAAGTCTAAATGGCAATTTAACTATCTTAAGAGATATGTAAGACATTCTGTCCTGTGTATATTCATGCTCTAGTCTCTGCAGATAAGCTAAGCTGCTCCTGACCTCTTGTTCGACTTTGCCCCTTGTTTTTTTTTTAGTACAGGGGCTAATCAATACCTTCTGTCAGAAGCAAGGGATGTTTTCAGCTGAACTTATCAACTTGCAAACGAATAATTAGCTTCCTGACAGTTCGATTTTCTGTAAGTGGCTTAAATAAGGTGTTTGTGGCAGAAATGTGATTCAAAGGATTTCTCTGAAGCACAAGTTCAACACCCAGATGTGCATTTTTCTCTCGAATTACTTTGTAAATTCATTGACGTGAAATGGAGACAGAATATTAAACTTCTTAGGAAAGATTGTTGTTAATAGAGCCAGAGAAAAAGATAGATTGTTATTGGGTTGTTAGTCTTGTTCGCCAACATATCCTTTTTAACAATTTTATGAGTGCGAATTAATTTTGCTAACGATATTTTTCTATTGTGGCCGCCGTGGCGTAGTGGTTAAGTGAATAGACCCATACGCCGGAGGTCGAGGTTCGATTCCCTTGCATTTCGAGTTGCTTACAACACTCTAAGAGTACTAATTGTCTATGAAAAGCTTCTCAATCTCGCCATTCGGAGTCGGCAAGTAAACTGTTGTTCCCTTCTTCCCTTCTACTTACGCCGTGCAACTCGAGCTAGCCCATACCACTGCAGCCCTCGCGGGCCACTCAATTATTATAATTATTATTTTTTTACCACTGTCCTCTTCGCAACCAGTATATAAATTCAATTTTCCTTTAGAATATTAACTTCCTCCCTTCCACCCGACTTACTAAAATCCGCAACACCCTTTCCAAGATACTCCGTTTTCCCTGAAAAGTTCAAGGACATGCAGACACTTTCTTATCACATTCAAATCGATTAACGTCACATCTTTGATTCTTTGAATAGTAAATAGCAAAAGTCAACGTCATTTTGTAAATTTCCCACATATGCTAACTTTATTAATCTGCATCCCTTTTCGTTTCAGTTTGCAATCGAACATACTATGGAGACGTCGGACGGACGTATTCGATAAAAGTGCCGACACCACAATGGAATAAGCTGCCTTTTCTATGCCACTTGACATTCACAGCATCCGGGCATGATCAAGGAGACATTGTTCAGGTAATAAGCCCCGCATTGTTTTACGAACACTTTATATTGCGCCGCTACACCGGAGTGATAGCTCCCCCAGTTCGCACAATAGCCGCGTCATCCTATTCACTGAAATAATTTGAATTTGTGCTCCAGTCAGAGCAGAACCTTTCATTGTCTGCTCTAAACCGCACACACGTATACAGAGGACGCGGAACGAGTGACTTGCGAGATACCTACCTCGTATTTGAAGTGCATTTTGCCATGTCCAAAGCACAATCAAGCCCAAGGACCAGGGCTGCATATTGTTTGTGCAAGGCTTGTTGTGTCGTCGCGTCTTACTAGCCGTTATACATGTATTTACAGTAGTCCCGATTGTGGTATGAGGCAGACTTCTTGCACCGCAGTGCAACGTTGCAGCCAGCGGTGAAATGTTCAGTGCTTAAGTGATTTTAACGTTCGCGGCTGATGGGAAATAATATTAACTTGTTTTCGCGCGATTCCCGGGCGCAATTGCTTGTGTTGCCTTGCGTTGCGTCTGCTGGGTGAGACGGGCTTCGAGAGGGATCCTTACAGCGCCCTGATGTGTAAGCACTTGGTGCAAAGCCACTTGTAAGAGTGCCCCTCTCAGCCTGGAAGCCACCTGAAATAAATGAATCTTCTACCCAGCGCGCGGGTCATTCGCCTTTCAAAGCACAGTCTCCCCCAAAGGAGTGATGGATGTCTGTTTTTTTTTTGTTTTCCCTTAAAAGATGTATAAAGCTCTCAAAGGGGTTACCGTAACCATGTATATATTGCTGGAAAAATGCCGTTTAAGTGGGAACGTGTACCGTCCACACGTAGAGCATTCGACATTAAAATGTTTCACAATGTTCGGGCCGAAAGCAAAACCGTGCCGCAGCACATTACCATGATTCCCAGCGGACGAGTACTAAAATCGCATAGAATCGCATATTCAAAAGCGGAATGAACACAGCAAAAGAGGTTTCGTGTCATTCTCGGTGGCTCTTTCGTCACCATGTCACGTAGACACTCTTGACATGGTATGCCGGTCGGGGAGTGCCTTGTCACAACCTACGCAGGATAGATAGGATCTAGATTTAGGGTATAACGAGAGCTGTCGCATGGAGGACATAAGATACGAGACTAGCGAAGAAAAATGGAGGCTGCCGGAGCAGAGATTGAGTTGAAATGTGAAAAGAGCATACTGATACCTGAACCGCGGTTGGGGTTCTCGCCGGGGCGCACAGGATATCGGGCACATGTAGCTTGTGAGTGTTTAGCGTTGGCGTTATGGTACGGGCATCATTCTGGGAATTCGAGAGGAGTTTCGTGTAGGCAAGAGTAAGGGCCGTATCCACTTCTTTCAGGCTGATGAAAAAAAGTACTTTAAATTCGAAACTGCTCATGTCCTACGAGCGTGAGTGCGTGCGTGTGTACGAGCAAACAATGCCTGGGTGTATACATCGTTAGGGGTGGAAAATATCTTCATATTCTTAAACTCTTTTGTTTGCGTATCCAAATTGATTGCGATGTGCCGGAGAACGCTCCGAAATGTCAATTTGAGTCTTAAGATAATTGATTTGACGGGGTATGACAGTGGCAATAAAAGCTGAAGCCCTCGCTCAGATGAAAGGAAACGAAGACATCGATGTCGCGCAAAATTTGTTACATCTTCATGATGAATAGATAATAATACGCCTCGAGGGCGCTATTGTTCCCATGAAGATCGTCAGTGTGTCACAATATTGTCTCATCTTTGAGATGACGCCAAAACAAATTACCAATTTAGGATTAACTTAGTTTTGTAGTAAATTGAAGTGAACTGGAGCGTTCGTTTGAAGGTTAAATGTGAAATGAGATATGTGTCCTGAAATTCACTGAATAAACCCTGCTGCGACGTTGTGAACCCCGCTATCTGCAGTGTAACCCGCGCAAAAGCTGTGTGCAACTCACATAGTGATGAAGAAGTGTATTCAAGTTTTTTTTAATGGATCTTGTGTTTAACGATTTCGTATAGTAGACGGAGAAGTTGGTAGTGAAGTTGGTGTTAACTTGGTACTACATTCAAACAAACCTCTAGACTATCAAATTCTTGAAATGCTTTTTTTTATAGCTCGGATAGTTATGTCGCTGTTTTTGAAAAAAAGGATATCGAATAAAATATCGGTCAATTTTAAATCAGATCAGAAGACTTGGGCTTGCGTCATTTAACTCACTATTTCCTGCGACTCCCACCTATTGTCTGGAAATTTGAGTAAAGAAGAAAAAAATTAGATTACAAATCAAAGCGGTAGACATAGAAAGCCGGAGTTGGATGTGCGAGGAATTCAACTATAAAACTTACGTCTCGATAGTTTGCCCACGTTTCCCCATTATGTTCCGAGGCTCTAACTTCTGAGTGGTGCATAAGATTCCTTCAAGTAAACGACCACTTGGCAACCCCTGGACGAATAGACCAAGTCCGCAACTTTATCAGGTTTTCCAGATGATGTGACTGGACTTATGAATCATTTACTTTAAAATCACATCCGTATTACTATTATTAGTATATTCGGAATCACTGATAGAGGCAAAGTCCATTTTGTGGCGGAATGGCTTCTACCAAACGTGGGTGTAGAGGGAACCTGACTTGAAGTGATAGCTTGACCAGAGGCGGGAGGTTAGTGTATCGTGCTGACTGGCCTGATTCAGGTTGTTCATCTTACTTATACAGGCCAGGCGGTTAGGAGGAGTTACAATCTCAACCGGGTGCTGCGACCCAGAGAGCGACAGAGGTTTTGGAATCGGCACGCTTCAAAACAAGGTGGGGCAATTGTCCCTCAATCTCATCTCATTTGTGTAGGGTAGGCGAACCAGTCAAATGAAACAACTTGAGAGGAGATGTGTTACTTACGACAGTTTATTGAGAAGGAAGAAAATTGACATTACAGGGTGTATTTATAATTTCATATGAAGCTGGTATGCTTATGTAAAAGAAATGAGTTAGAGTGAGCATTATACGATATGACAATAGTTTCTTACTTTCGGTTAATATTTTCTTATGACAATCTTAAGTATGTGTTATACCGGAACACTTACAGTAGTGTACAAAAATGGCTACATTTGGTACTTGGGTATTTAAGACGTCTTGTCTTGCTCTTGGGAAAGTGGACCCCTCGATATAAGCCGTAACGGCAGGTGATCATCTAAAACCAAGTCCCACATGTTTACCTTGTTGGAATTGGGCACAACTCTCAACGAGTTAGAGTTAATGTCGAAAGAACGAAATGCAAGGAGTTTCTGTGTGTCTCCTGAAAATTTGAGAACAAAATTGTCTGACCCGATAGACATCAACTAAGACCCAAATTTGGCACTTGAATCTTAATGGTACGTCTTTAGCACAAGCGTTTCAACACTGTGTTGAATTTCTTAGCTCAGAAACTTAGAGTTGTGTAAAGTGTTTGAAATCATCATCATTGGTACCGTCCCATACACACTACGACTGACTTGAACTGCAAATAACATAATAACCAAACTGTTCATGACAGTGAGCTCAAATGTTGACCCATGACAGATATTTTTGAACGAGTTGCTTATCCGTTGTAAAAACATTTTTCGGCGATTGAATTCAAACGTGATAATGCGGTTGCTAATTGTAGAGCAATCTAAAATTTTAGAGCCCTCTAGCATCTCAGCATGAATAAAACATTTGTGTATCGAACTACAGCTCGTTACCATGAAAGTGTTGCAAACCTCCATGAAGTTGGTCAATAAGAGACGGCAACATCGACAGAACTGGTTCGGTAACTGGAGGTTCATCGAAGTGGAAGAAACATGGCTCAAGATATCGCTGAAACGGATTAGACACATACTGAAAATGAACTTGGGCTCAAGTCATTGAACTTCCAAAAAGCGCACGATCTTGCACTGAAAATGAAAAAAGTTAGAGCCAAGAAGTTGCTATACTTCCATGAAAGTGATGAGTTGCCGATTTTTTTTATTCCGAAAAACCGAGAAATTAAACAAAATATAAGAGTTTACTTGCTAGAAAGGTACTTCGAAAACTTACTCCTTCAGACGACCACCGGAAAGTAGGCAGCAACAATGATGATGGTTTGGGCTGCCATAACCGCCAGTAGTCTCTCTCCGCTCATACCGTGAAACTGTTTTAGAGGGAAGCCTTGGACAAACAAACAATTCGGTAGGTAACCGTGGACATTACAGCATATCTCAGCACTGTCTCACAAACACGCGTTTATCAAGATCAATTTTTCACACTCCATTTCTTCCACACATTGACTGTAAATTCATCGGATGCAAGTTCGTTGACTTTCTCCGTCTAAGGTATTTTGATGACAAAGGGTGGCACTAAAAAATGCCAAACCTCTGGACCATCTCAAACAAGTACTTCCCTGGGAATGGTCCAATGCTTTCTTCGGCTGTCTGAATGTCATTACTCGCGCACAAGTTTTGATTTAAAATTTCATTTATTTTCTTTTGCAGAATAAAATTTATAATACATGTAGTATTAAAAAGAGTTGAACTTCGAGGCATTCATCCTGCAGAAAGTTTCAAATTCATTATCGCAGAGCTGACGGTTTCAGTTGAAAGTGGTTTGCACAAACCACTTGCAAATAGGACTGCATGCTAAACTGAAAAACGACTTTCTTATATTTGCTATTTTTGCTCGTTATTTGTTGTTCAAAATAGTACTGTTTTTTTTATATGGTTTCGTTTCGTAAAACTATGGGACTGCCTGCATGTACGTATCTTCCAGTTTTATAAAGAAACTCGAACGAAATTTCGGGTTTTGACATATTTCGGCAGAAATGAAAGTTAGTGCAGGAATTTGGGGATTCAGCTGTAAGTTGTAAGTTGAGTCGAAAAAAATAAATGTTGTCGTACACTCATGTTATATCAAAAGACGATGAGACAGGGATTTAAGAATTCACAACTGAAGGAAGTATGTCTCTTCCAGTTTAGAGGCCGATGTACTTCAGCGAAAGTCGTTTGAGGCATTGTGGCCGCAAAAGCCTTTATTATACAAAAATGGTACAACATGAAATTACATTAAGCTAGGTGGGACTACAGTCTACAAGGGGCTGTGCTCTAGCTTTTTTAACAATTCAAACGCGAAGTTTCCTCTGGTATGACACATGCTGCGGCTGCCGTGTCTTAGTGTCTAAGTTCGTCGATTTACACTCAAATTGAAGGTCCCAGGTTTTATTCTGGGACTAAAAATCTCGAATTCTTTACGGCAGCACTATTTTCGACTTACTGACGAGATTAAAACAAACTTATCAAATCTCGCCATTCGGCGTTGGCACAAAACTGTAGGTTTCTTGTACTTCTAATAGAACAATATCACAAGGGACAACACAAATGACTGCTGAAGAAGACAGGCCTTGGTCTCTTGTGGATTGTAGTGCCAGCCAATTTTTATGTAGTCTGTGTAGGTCCACGGTCCTTTGTGGTTGAGTTTCTAAAATCTCCGAAGTTTGTATTTCCCTGAGGAACGTTCTCTTAACTATTCTATTTCTAGACAAAAATAAAAAAATAATTTCCGATGACTAATTCAAAAATCGTTTCTCTTGGCATAAGTTAAATATTTTAAGCTTATATTTCAGGCCTTAATAGCCAATAAAAAAATGTTTGTATCAGGCCAACGATACTTGAATGATCTAGACTTTAGTGACTGTAGCCTTCGCTGATGTTCTCAGGCCCAGGACCTTCACTCCAACTCTGGTTGAAAGCGGCATACCGGCGGACAAATTGTTACCTGCCAGTGCCAAGTCTTAGTAAGCCATAAGTTGTACTAATCTAAAACAGTCGTTCAACCCAGCCTAACCTAACCGATAGTCCACAGGAAGTCTCGTCTACTGAATAAGCCTGAAGTTCTTCTTCCATAGAACAGCATGTGTGAACACTTCTTTGCCAACTTGCCCCAGCAAAGTTGTCTCTGTATCAAGTGTTTTCCACTCAGCCTACGATATCAATGAATAATTGTTTATTTGAAGTAGGGTAAATTGAAAAGTGCAGAATTTGCATCTATTAAGTATGCTTATGGCTTCTGCTCCCAGTCATGCCATAATTTGCTTCTCAATATGTTATTCAAAACATTTCGCAGAAGAAGAAATAAAGTCCGCCGGGACGTTGAATTTCATTGAAACTGGAGTTCGGAAGAGGAATAAAGATATTTGATCTGAGCATAAGGAGCTCGCCTTTAAATAAATAATATGCATGTGTATGTGGAGATGACTGTACTGGCATGGCCAACGGCATGTATATTACATCAGAGTTCATGTGGGACAAAAAAACTGCAAGCAAGAAGGAGTCACTGAGTGGTTTCGTTTTAGAATAAATTTCAGCATCGAATTGGCTGAATCGCGATGGATTGGTCAACATCGTCCAACTTACAGACGGTGGGGTCAATCTTGTGGATACACTGACACATTTGAGATCAACTTTCTGGTCATTCCTGTCTCCCGTCAACTTAGGGGGATTACCGTCCATCGCATGGGAGGAGGATTGAATATATTTCGAAAACTTCAAGATAACAGGCGGAAGGCAAGAAATTTCGATTTTCTTAAATTCTTTAAACTGTACGGTTGGGTAAGGCCAGGGAGGGAGACTGAGTCTCACATAGATCGTATAGATCCAAAGGGGGTAACCGCAACACCGAATAAACTAAAGAAGTACCAGAGGTGTTGTTGTAGAACCAGAATGAGTCGGAAGCGCTCTAAATAGTACACAAGCCTGCAAGGCAACAATTGAAGAAGTTCCTTTTTTCCTTACGCCATGTGCCCATCAGTAGATCTGACAAGGCAGTTTCTATGGTTCATTGATGTTGTTTGCCCCTTCATCGCTACAGTTCCTGAAGATGTCAGATAAAAGTTCAAGCTTGTGAGAACCCCTTCCTCACTGGTTATTCACTGGTTCTGCAAACAATGATACTGCATTTGGATAGTGAAAGGAATTGTTCCGTTCTGGGGAAATTAATGCTGTGCCATAGGATGTGTTTGCATTATATATGACACTAGCTAATTTATATAACGAGGCATCCAAGTGTCTAAGGAATTCATTTTTGGGGCGCTCTGGGTGCTGCCTCGACTGCTGAGTCTGCCTCATAAGCACCATGATTGAGCTTACAAGTTTATTGACAGTTTCGTTTTCTATGATGCCTTTGTGTTCTTCAACGCAGAATAAGGAGAGAGCTGTATGTAAAGAGTGGCCATGCAGGAAGTTGAAATACTGAAGAATCGTTTCGGATTTAATAATTTTATTTCACAGAGGTGTGTAACTGTGTTAGTTGCTTCTCTGTCCAAACAAGCTTTCTTCAGCATTTGATACGACACAGCTTAAAATATGCTACACATGGCAAATGTCAAGAATTGCTTGCATCTAAGGCGTACGAGTGCTGAACAGGTGCAGAACATACGGCTTTTACATAAAGATTTAATACCTTAGCCAATGATGGGGTAGGATAGCCCATAGCTGTTGTAATATTTTAAGTCACAGACAAGGCCTCATTTGAGAAGATATCAAGTTTTCTGAGTATTACTTTCAGAACCAGGCTTTAGAGCATTTTGAGACCAGAGAGGGCTTAATTTCAATCCAAATATGCATTACAGAAAGTATGGTTGGTCCATTTTGGACTTGGCAGGAGAATTGTGTCCGCTGGTGCATTTCTTTATATTATAAGTGTAACTAAGTAATAAACCTTGTTCTTGTAACAGAGGCAATAAGTCAGCCTTGGATTTTTTGGTGATGTTCTATGTGATGACTCTATTAAATTGACATCTAATTGTCTCTATTAATTGACAAAAATGCGGCACTAAATGAAAGATTTTGATGCTTGGAGAACTGCCTCGAAACTCCGTGAGGATAAAATAATTCGTCAAGGGTTCCACTTCATTACATCCATTCGGCAGTTTGAATGCTAGACTGATAAGTTTTTCAGAGTAACACCTTATTTTGCTTTGATTCAGTACAAGAGAGACTGCACATTCAAGTGGATTATAGACACTTGTTCAAAACTTGTGTTTTAGTTATTTAATATTTCAGTTTTTTGGGTGTCACTTTCTTTTCTCTCTTCGCCGATCAAGTGTTTGTCTGCAAACGCGATCCGAGGTACATTGTACCCTACTTAAGTTGGGAATATCAGAAATGACAGTCATTCTATACATTTTTCACACCCAATGTTATTCGTACAATGAAAACAGCAGAATAGAAAGTGCAGATAATAATAATAATTGAATGGCACAACAGCCCACATGGGACCAGGGCCTAGCTTTCACAACAACTACTCGTGTTGTGCGTGCTACTGTTCACTCTCTCAGTTTTTTGCCTACTCCGAACGGCGAGATTTGAAAAGCTTTACATAGACAATTGACACTCTTTGAGTGTTGTCAGCAACTCGAAAGAGGTGCTGCCGTGAAAAAATGCGAGGTGCCCCTTTCGGGAATCGAACCCGGACTTTCGACTCACTTACCACTACGCCACGGCGACCACAGAAGAAAGTGCAGATAAGAACAGGAAAATCTGAAAAATCAAAAATTTGGAAAGCTCAAAGACCTTACCATAGAAAAACAAAAAATAATTCAGAAATTATTCACAGTTGAATGAAAAACCGGACTCTCCAAAAAAGACTTATTTGGGCATAAAAACCTGAGCGGTCAACACTGCGTCTGAGCTCAGTGCGCCTTGATAACCACAGCCAATCTTTTGTGAACCGTGGTAAGAACAAGGTTTCTTGCTATTTCAGGAAAGACTTCTTGCACATTTTTCAGTTAGAGTCTTGCTTAGTTGCTATGGCCCTTTAATGATATTTTTGTTCTTTTATATGGTAAGGAAGTCCAAGGTTTTCAGTTCCCTGTACCGAAAAGCATCCGCAAACCATCACTGAACCTCCACCATACCTTACTGATGAAGTCAAGTTTTGGAGCAGAAGCTCGCTATTTAATATACGAGTATTCCAGACGTTTTGAACCACATATCTCAAACTTGTTCTCGTTGCGACACTCTTCCGTGTGATCCACTATTATTTTGGGCTCTATGTGTTGTTAAAGCACTAACATTTCCACTTTCTTGAGTTACACTTGGGCTTTTCGTACTGCTCTGGATGTCGGTGTTTTTCTTACTTGTCTTACTATGTTGCGCATTTTGGTGTCTACCTGAACTCGCTTCCTGTAAATACATTTTGACTCTCACTGTGTATGATTTTTTGTAATCCTTGTTCTACACACAATCTTGACCGTCGTGCAGTGTTGGAAAATAGACACTCAGAGAGAGAGAGATATTCAAAATCTTCCTTATAACGAGGATAAGGTTAAGAGAGACATCATCATTTCCCTGGTCTGTCAACCCGCCAAAAATGACTACTATTCACATCGGAGGGGATTTCTTAAGTCATTTGCCAATGCACAGGAATGTCTGTCTAGCTAGCACAAAATTGTAGACCTTTGAATACAATGTGGAGTAGATGCCTTTAAGTAATCCTTTAAATTTTAGTTCGCTGACCTCCTCACATTCTTTTGCCATTTGATCCCATTCACAGTATGTCACACTGCAAGTCTTATGTGGAGTTAAGAATATTATAGACCTGCCTTTTCGAACTCAAAATTGGTGACAGTGTGAAAAATATAACTATAACGTAAACTTTGAAAGAATTCATATTTCCTAAGACTTTTCTTTCGGCGTGTCATCAAGCTCAGAAAACTTAAGTAAATTACTTATTTTATTAAAAAGAGCTCTCTACTGCTTGCTCTTACTCTTGGATGATGAAGGAAAAAGGCCGGATTGGGTGAATCTGTCAAACTCGATACTGTTCGTTCGTATTTCGTTGAAGTTTCAGGCCGTTAGCATGAGTTGCTTGAGTTACCGACCTATTAGCGAACAATACTTCAACTAGCACACGGCTAATGACAGTGACCAACACAATCTCCAGTCCTTGTCAGTGATTTCATCACATGCCTGAAATTATAAATCCTCAGATATTGTTCATGAATGCTTAGAATAATAATGACAATTGCTATAGAGATCCAGATTCGACAACAGCCATCCATTATGTGAGTGCCATTGTTTACTTGACGAGTGGAGCCGACTTACAATTTAATGCGCATTGTAAGTCGCTCGAGAGAGGCAGACGCATAAAATATGAAAGATGTTTGTGTACTGAGTATTTCGGTGTAGAAGTCGATACACCCACTCATTTCCCCATGGGGACGAACAGATTAGTCTTTATTCGATTCAAATGTAAGCACGAGGTAAATATTTAATTTCAAGCTTTCCGCCCTTTGCTGTATCAAAAATTGTTTTATAAACATGTTTACGAAATACTGAAGCATTCATAATTGAACGTTTTTATGACTTGACCTTTACCCAATCTTAATGTCCATTTGCTGTCTTTATGGCATGAAATCCGCTTACCTTGTGCGCTTAGTTAATTAATCCACATTCCTTTTTTGATTATTTTCGGAACTCCTCAGCTTGCTCTTTGCGAAGAGAAATGAGCATGCTTGAATGATTCAAAGATTGAAAATGAGATAAAACTTGCATCCCCGAATTATGCAATTTTTGTGGAATATTCATAATTCCCTTTTTGTTTGAGGTATCTTAGCGATAAACATACTTAGTAGGTGCGAGTTCCACTCAGGCTTACATGGTTTCAAATAAAAAATACTACAAAGTCATTTTAGTTTAAGAGTCTCGAGGTGACGGGTTCGATTCCCTGGCGGGACACCTCGAATTTTTTCACGGCACCACCTCTTTCGAGTATGTCAACACACTTAGAGTATCAATTGTCTGTCTGAAACTGTCTACTCGTAAGACAGTAGCACTCACAACACGAGTAGTTTCGGAAAAAGCTAGGCTCTCTTATCTCGGGATGATGGGGGCAGCAACACTAGAGTTTTCTTGTGGGATTGGCTAAGCTAGATTAAATTTTAAGCAGCTTGGTTGGTCAGTTACAAGAAATTCCGCAATTGGTGTCTGAGCCAAGTTGTGGATTCTTTACTCAGTGGTTGTTTCAATGGTCATGAAATTTGTTGTCGTGAGCACAGGCACAGTCGAGAAGAGATTTCTCTGTGATGATTGGTTGGAAGTTATTTGTGAGATAGGTTGAGAAACGCAGCGATGGGAGGGATGCGTTGATTGCTCAATGAACGTTACTGTTTTTCGGATAGAATATACTAAGTTCCGGTGGCTTGACCACTTAGTACGGATCTCCCCTTCATCACATTTTCCAATGCATGCCTTTAATGTGGCTTCATTAAGTAGGCAACCGCTCGACGGACCTAGTAAAAGGTAGGTAGTTTTAAGTCCATAAACTCGCCTGGCTTCGTTTGTGAGTAGTTCCTGATGAGTTAGAGTAGATGATGGAAGATCGATGGGCCCCTGGATCTCTCCCGCGGGCATTTTCCCAGCGACAACTTTAGTGAAACATGATGATGATGATGCTGATGATGATGATATATGATTCTGACGATGATGACGTAGTCTTTTCAAATTTACATAATTTCAAATACGTATTACCCACACCAATATTAATATTAGTATCAATCACACCAAGACTATAATCATACAAAAAGTATATCCAGACTTTGACTGTACCCCAACTGGCATATCAATTACGTTCAGGGCAGTGTGCTAGGGTGTCTTATCCGTTTAAAACTTCACTCACATCCGATTCGATTTTTGTCTACACTTTTTTCTTGTTTAGAGAAACATGTCAAAGATATTGATTGGCCTAGAAATTGGCCTTTATAATGCTCACACAACTCTCTTTAAAACTTCCGTGTGAAAACTTGACACTGAAAACTCGAAAGGTTTTGTATTTTATTCAGCTTTTTAAGTAGATTTCTCAAAAAACTAGTTGAAGACAGGGCACTCATTTTAATTGATGCCTCATATTTACCTAATATCTGCATCAAGATAAAATGCATCTATTCCTTAAACTTCGTGTACCTCGCATGTATTCATTTAATGGTGCTACAATCCGGGGCGAACCTGACGCTTAAGTAGCATACCGCTTCCGCTAGCACTCTTGCCAGCTGTCCCAAGTAACGCACTCCAAGTTGGTTAAGGTCCATCTACATCTCTGTGCGCCATTTCAACCTAGGTCGTCCTCCATTTTGTTGTACCAGTGGCTCGTATTCAAAGATTTTTCGGGTCGCAGCAGTGGTGTCGATGTGCTCTAGATGGCATAGACATCTTCAGTGTTGTATCAGAAGATTCATGACAACCGCATGCCACCGTGCAGCATAAGGCCTGTGATTGATTCTTCTCCTCCAAATGCCATTAACGCAAATATGACCCAAAATCGCACGCAGAACTCCTCTCAAAACGACTAAGAACTTCCTCATCCGCTATTAGAAACGTTCAAGCTTCCGCGCCGTAAACTGGGATGGCTGTTACACAAAACCAGTTTAGTCCTTCGAGAAAGGGCTCTACTACTCAATTGTTTCTTGAGTCCAAAGAAGCCGCAATTGGCAGGAGTGATTCTGATGTTGTAGTATCTATTTGTCACGAAGCCGAGAAAGACAAAGTGCTAGACTACCTCGAACCTTCTGCTGCCTAGCGCTCTGTCTGAGATGTCGATGTTGTGCGTCCTTCCCTAATGACAGCA
Organism: Eristalinus sepulchralis; assembly: GCA_944738645.1. Classification (NCBI taxonomy): domain Eukaryota; kingdom Metazoa; phylum Arthropoda; class Insecta; order Diptera; family Syrphidae; genus Eristalinus; species Eristalinus sepulchralis. The sequence continues at coordinate 27,024,418 of OX122885.1, read as the reverse complement.
TGTACTTCATTTTGCTCTCATTAACTACCAGACCCATTTTAGTCGCTTCCGCTTCAATGCCAGCAAACGCCTCATTAACGGTTCGCTGTGTTCGTCCAATTATGTCAATGTCAACGGCGTAAGCTAGCAATTGAACAGACTTTCGGAAGATCGTGCGTCTGGGGTTGACTTGTAAGTTAAGCACGATCTTTTCAGGAATGATGTTCAACAGGTCACATGACAGTGCTCACGCCTTGACGGCCTTCGTTACCAAACTTAACGGAGCAGCGAGATTTCTTCATGGTTAAGCAGGAATGCCGAAACAAGGCCTGGCACTGTACAGCTCGTCTTTATGCACACTGTCAGAGCACTCGCGTGTCGATCACATAAAAAGTGGCAAATGTCCATAGTGACAGACAGAGGCAAATTATTTTAAGGAGTAATGGAAATACGCTTTTCCTTGTATTCCGTGATGCGCCTTGAAGAAAACATAGAAGAATATTATAAGGACTTTTCGTAGGAGCCATGAATCCGTTTCGGAGTGGGCACTACTAGACGCCCCTCTATTCATAGAAAGCAAAATCAAGTACCTGCTGCAGTATAAATTTCAGCATCAGACTGGTGCTGAGTGACTGAATCACGAGGGACTGGTCAACATCAATGCCCGCTGCTAACTCACAGATGGCGGGGTTAATCTAACTTACACTGAGACATTGAAACTCAACTTACAAAGGCCTTAAGGGTATTGCGGCCCATCGCACGACAGGAGGTCGGAATAAATTTCGCAGACTTCAAGAAAAGATGTAGAAGGCACACCAAGAGTATTTGCTGCAAAAGCTAGGCTCTCTTCCTCTTTTGGATGTTTGACATTGAAGTTAATGACAACATTGAGAGACCAACTATTCATGAAAACATCCATAAATTTAAATGCCACTCACGTTGCCATCTTCTACGCTTAATATCTCAGCAAATCGCCATCTGACGATTTATTTATTCATCACACAATCATCTCGGTCAACAGCGCTGCTCCTTGCAAAGCACGAAAATCATATTCAAACATCGGGAATCCATAAGCGTACACGCAGCGCGACGGTGGTCGTCAACACCTTGGAAACTCAAATAAATCTTATGGATCGAAAGTGAAATTCACGAATCATGGCGGGCAGTCAATTTTATACGAAAGTGGTGAAACAAAATTATTAACGACATAATTTATAGTTTTACGTCGCATTACATGTCCCAAGGATGGAACAAACCAGAAACGTCGGATAGTCAATAAAACTCATTTAAGGATGATCTCGGGAAAAGTGCTTGACCAAAAGTAATTTATGGCCTAATGTGATATATGGCGCTCACGGCCATGCTCGTCTGCTGAAAGGACCACTGAATCATCGTCGTATAGATACATGCTTGTCATCCCGTGTAAGTAGGTATATCAACGTAATTCCAGATACAAATGATGTTTCGATAAAAGTTTACGACAGCTTTCCTCCGGAGATGAAGGAAAGAATTTCGACGAATCGACATAAAGCAGAGCAAAGTGCCCTTTCTTTTGGAATACCCCTCCGTCACCCCGTCCTCTTTCCCATGCACAGTCTGTAGTACAACCGCACAAGCGTTTCCACATGACGTGCTCGTCACTACATACACATCAACGTCCGTATGCAGGCGCGGCGAGCCCTTCGTCTTGGCCGGAAAAGGGGTTAGTTCTGCACTCATGAAGTGTCTGCGAGATTATCTTTGCTCTAAGGTCGGAGCCTTTCCTCCAGAAAGAGTTCAGCACACATAAAGCATTTTTACTGTTTTTATTTCAATATAGCCTGCGGCCAAATTTGGTCCTTTGAAGTATTTTGTTCTGTGCCACCATTCACTCATCCATACACCCGTACGATTTACTCGAACAGTTCTCTCAGGGAAGAAGCAAAACTGTGGGTGGGTTGAGGAGGGGGGAGGGGTGCCTTATTCGAAAGGCGTACATGCAAGAAACGCCTAAGTGAACACTCCGGTCCGGGCGTGAAGGTATGCCATGTGTAGCTGTGCATGTACATGTGTGCTGAGGGAGATGAATGCGCTAAAATGCAAGACAGGAAGATGTGCTTCTTCCGAATTCAGGTTTTGACGATGTGAGCTCATTGATGAAGGCGTTATCCGGCACACATAGGATGGGATAGAATAAAGAAGAAGTCCTGATTCTTTATTGCGCCCCATGCACATTCGTTCACGCTTCAGTGAGGTGAATACCAAAGGCTAATTTGCATTTGCGTCTGGACGCTCTTATGCATGCGGTTGCCAATGGTGGTCCTAATTACATTTGTTAGAGTTTTTGGGACAAGTCCACCACTGGATGGCGTTCTTTTGAGTAGTAATCGAATACTGAATACAGAAAAATCTTTGGAGCGAACGTCCATGGACCGTAAAATACCTCCTCATACTTTCGAACAATTTCTTCCTTTTCGATTCGTTTTCCTCCTCTCAGTTTCGAGTTTTCTTCGTCATCCTCTTCTCCGGCTCCTTTTCGGCCTTCCATTCCTCCACTTCAGCTAATGGAATTGTGTTTGCTGGGCGACGTTTTGAGGATAGGTCAAAACCCTTGACACACCACCGGCGGTTGGTGCGGGGACGGGATCAAATGTCTGACCATTTATTTCTATTGGCCGACGGACATGACCATTTGAATTTCAAATTGGGTTATGCGTCATTGAGATGGTGAAAGTCGGCCGGCCCGTCGAATGGTCAGAAAGGATCAACGGGAAAAAAGGACGTTTTCATTAATTTTATTGTTGCCATCAAATACGGTGTATTTATCCGTGTTTTTCTCCTACTGATAGCTTTATTGGTAATTTTATATAAAATGTGGGCGTGGAGTCGAATTTATTTCTGCCATCGATCGATATGAATTATATATGGATCGAGTGGTGTAGTTAAGCTGGGAATTTATTTTTTGAAACAAGCCTAAGGGCACACACATACCAGGAATGTATACTCGGGCATATCGTTGGGATGCGTCTGAGTAAGATGTCGGCTGACCTTTTTAAGCTTGAACTTGTTGAAGATAAATTGGATGGATGGGATTAGTGTATCGACAGGTCCTTAAGGCAAGGTGAAGAAAAATGACTACTGATTGAACGGAATCCAGGGACACCGATTAAATCGCCATAATGCTGTGCAAATATCTTAAAAGGAATATAAATTATCTTGGCGTTAGTCGACTCCGAGGGGTTGACTGTGAAAATGTCTGCGTAATTGGATTTGCGATTCTATTCTACATAACCATGACGACGATTTTATTTTTGGAGCACTCTGATGTATATTCATATGACAGGATTTCAGAGTGTGTTCAGGTTCATATCAGGGACACGGATTTTATAAAAAAAAGAACACTCCTAGCAATCGTCTCACCAGGTAGTCTTTTATTGTGAAAGCTTGAATACATGGAGTGGATGTTGCCGCGCAGACGAGGCAAAGAATGTCTCACATTGGAAGTTGTTAGTTATTCCCACACCCTCCCATACGAAACTCCACGCGAGCGCTCGATAGGTCGTATGTGCTGATGCTAGAACGTAGGCAAATTCGAAGATATGGTCGTTTCCAAAACGCCTGTCCTATACACTACCTGTAAGTGGAGTCCATTGAAATAGGTGGAGAAGTTTGAATATCTCTGGGTCCTTTTCACGAGTGATGGAAGGATCAGCACTGAATCTTTTTTGTAGGATTGGCCCAGCTACATCAATTCTAGAGCGGCTTAGAAGATCGGTCACAAGGAAGCTCGAGATTGATTTCAAAGCCAATTTATCGTTTTTCGACTCAGCGTTTGTGCCAAGTCTCAACTACAAGTCTCTTTCAGCGTTTGTCTAAATTTGGATAATGATTCAAGGAATAAGAGTATAAAATAGGACAGCGAATACCAGCTGCCGGGATGAGATTTCTGCATGCCGTTGTGGGAGTTACTCGCCAGGATAGGCTGAGAAGCACAATAGCGTGGGCGGAACTTAATATTAAGCAACCACATCTTCGGACGAAAAGGGCTATGTTTCAATGATATGATACGTTTTTAGACAAGGCGATACGCTGTCATGTGCCCTCTTCAACATCATTCCTGAGAAGATTGTGCGTAACTCACAAGTCAACACCAGACGAACGATCTTCCAAAAGTTCGTTCAACTGCTAGCTTCCGCGGACGACATTGACGTGATTGAACGAACACAGCGAACCATCAATGAGGCGTTTGCTGGCATTGAAGCGGAAGCGGCTTAAATGAGTTTGGCGATAAATGAGGGCAAGACGAAGTAAATGCTGTCATCGAGAAAGGACACACAACACCGACGTCTCGAACAGAGCGTACCACTAGAGAGTAGAAACTTCGAGGTAGTCAGGGACTTTGTCTACCTCGGCTCCGCGGTAAATAGAGACAACAACACCAGTACCGAAATCAAAGGCAGAATTACTCTTGCCAATCGCTGTTTCTTTGGGTTCAAGAGGCAATTGACTAATGGAGCCCTCTGTCGGTGGACTAGATTGACTTTGTTAAAATTAAGAGGCACAACAGTCCACAAGGGCCTAGCTTCTACAACAACTATTCGTGCTGTTCGTGCTACTGTTCTCTCACGAGTAGAAGGGACCTACAGTTTTTTGCCAACTCGCAGAGATTTGAAAAGCTTCCCATAGACATTTGATACTCTTTGAGTGTTGTTAATAGCTCTAAGGAGGTGGTGCCGTGAAAAAAATACGAGGTGTCCTGTCCGGGAATCGAACCTAAACCTTCGGCGTGTGGGTCGACGCACTTATCCACTATATGGTGACCCAGATAGCTTTGTAAAACAGCTTTATCACCCCAGTCCTCCTTTGCAGCACATAAACTCGAACGGAGAAGGCCCTTTGAAGAGAAAAGTTCGACGTGCGATGTTTGATTCTGTTTGCGTTGACACCATCAGGAGGAAAAGATTCAACGATGAACTTTATACGCTGTACGGCGACATGCACCTGGTCAAGCGTCTTCGGATGCAACGCTTAAGATGGCTAGGCGATATAAAGCGTATGAACACCACTGCTCTGGCCCGAAAAGTCACCGATTTCGAGGCATTGGGACAATGAAACAGAGGACGGCCTAGGTTGAGATGACGCACATAAGTGGAGAAGGACTTCAGTCAACTTGGAGTGCACAATTTGAGGCAGCTGGCGAGAGATCGTGCTGTCTGGAGATTTCAAGGATGATTTTTTAGCTACTATCTTTTTGGCAACACTGGCTTAAGCAGCTGACGTACGTGTTTTGTTTCGCTGGCAAACATCTTCAATTTGGTCTATAATTTAACCATGAATCGTCTTACAAACGAACAACGCTTGCAAATCATTGAATTTTATTATCAAAATGCGTGCTCAGTTAAGAAAGTTCATCGCGCGCTTCTTCCATTTTATGGTCAGTTTAAGCGACCCACAGAAGCGTTTATTCGCGCTTTTGTGACTAAGTTTCACCAACACGCTTACGTAGATTGCGAACTGAAGAAAATACCGCAGCTATATCGGCCAGTGTTAATGATTACCATCAATTATCGATTCGTCGCTGTTCGCAGCAATTGAACTTCTGTTACTCAACAACGTGGAAAATTTTGCGGGAGGATTTAGGTGTGACGTCTTTCAAAATACAGCTGGCAGCAAGAATTGAAGCCGAACGACATACCGCAATGTTAAATTGTTGGTGAATGGGCTCTTGGAAAGTTGGCCGATGGACCATTTGAGGCGCAGTCAAGGTCAACATTTGCATGAAATAATCTTCAAACATTAAATTATATGGACCGTATTATCGCTTCAAATAAAAATTTCATGCACATTTCTGAATTTTTTTTTTTAACTTTACTATAGCTTTTAAAAAAATCACCCTTTATTTTGGTTGATGCCCAGGTTTACCCCTAACTGTAGCGCCAGTAAAAGAAGAAGAAGAATATATGTCCCCTTCATTTTGATTTGCGAGGTGTGCCTCCGATAAGATATCATCGCATTGGTGACCACTCTGCGTTGCTATGTTGAGGTGGTTGGATCAAGTCCGTAAAATTGCCTAGTTGTGCTTGGCAATTACTACTGATATGTTACAAACGATGGAGGAGGTCTGGAGGTCTCCCTTGTGGGAATTGCCTTCGTGACAACCTTAGTGGAACATGCCGGTGAACTAAAAAATTGTTTGAATTCCGGAACTACTCCAAAAAATACAGAAAATCTCAAGTAGAGGGTTGCTTGTAACACTTTTCTAAAATGTTCTTTTGAGATTTAATTTTTGGACATTTCTTGGAATTTTGGTTTATAGGATTTTGACCCGTTCGTCTTTTTATGTCTTTGCCCCCACCAACTTAAAGGACTTTGATGATCCAACCAGCTGGCTACCTCGTAAAACTTTCCTCAGTCCTCTTGATCATGACGTGTACTGTCAACACACCATAATGTTATCTGTGTATATCCTCAGTATCTCCTAGCCACAGCTTAACAAGATTCTTGCCACCCTACATCTCCCAAAGCCCGCTGTTGACTCGCTCTAAGCAATACTCGAACAGTGGTGAATTAGAAAATCATATCAGTGACACTCCTCTCCATATGCAAACTACACAGGCAATAACCGATGTGAGAAGATTGCCCATCGAGTGTGTAATAGGGTGAAGTCGAAAATTACCAAGCGGGAGGCGGAGAATATTGCAAACTTATATTAATTGAAAGCTTCCATCTCATGCTCAAGTACCCTGCCGCAATTAAGAATTTGCATACATTAAAATGAGCCAGCGAGAGACAGAGAGAGAGACAGAGAGAGAGAGTGATACAGAGGAACGCACACTCATTTAATGAACCCGAAGTTATTCCGTATGAATTTAAATACACTCACACACATCTTCTAGCATTAATTGATGCAGATTATGTCTAATTTTCATCCCGTATTGCTTTCAATTTGCCGCAAAAAGGGAAACATATTTTCGGAATGCCTCAGCGCCATCAACTGGAACATAAAAACCAAAGACGCGTATACATTTGCGTGCAATTAGACAGCAGCGGCAAGACGGTCGTCGTTTCCATTAAAATGTCAGAGAACATCTAAGCACCCGGGTATCAGCGGCTTACGAGGGATCACACGTTTATGAAAAATTCAATTATGAAAATCTCCCCAGAATATTGTCCCCCCACTGAAGACAATCTTTTCGGGTCTATTAGAGGTAGCAGGGATGGTGCGTTGTAGGCAGCATCACCAATACCACTGGCATCTGCCAACGAAATGCCGTTGGCGATGCCTGAACAAAAACAATTTATTCCATAAGAAAAGCCAAAGTTCTCCTTTTTCATTAATTTTATACGACCTCTGTCTTTAATAAGATAAATAGACCGTGGATGCCCTTAGAAGCGACTTAAAATTGATTCTCGAGCACACGAAGCAAATGTTTAAAAAATAAAGCGCAGGCACAACTTCCGCGCAAGGGATGGGTGCTCTCTTAAATTCGCAGGTTGTCTTGGCTCTTGGTTGTTTGTGTGCATGCATTTATGAAGTAATCGTATGTTGGCAGCCCTCGGAGCATTGAGAAATCCTTGCCAAAGACGTGGTAACTTTGGGCCTTCCATTAATCATGTACGAAACAATATCTTCGCCCCTCCTCCCAACGGTGCCATTTTTTCTTCCAGTTTCCCCAGTGGTGACGTTGCTGCAGAATACAGCAAACGGAGCAAGCGGAATCTGGAAAAAATAATTTCCTCCTTTTTGTGTGTGGACGGATTTATAAATCATTAAGCTCTTATTTCTTAGCATTCTTTATGTTCGCCTCATATTGTGCATTCGAAGGAAGTTTTATCAAAGGAACTTGCGATACCCTCGAGGCGATAATAAGCCACATTTAAGGGTAAAGCCCGGCATAACGTTAATTAGAGTATCAGGAAGTTCTTGTCGTGGCTTCTTATCCTCACTGCTTCAGTCATTTTTTTTTTTTGCAGGACCTCGATTGTCAAAGCATTTTGCTGCATGGTCGACGAGACGAGCAGTTTCTCTTGGCGACAATGTCCGGCGGTATCCTCAGCTTTTCTCTGATTCATAATAAAACTTCTTTTCTCACAATTAATGCAATTTTTGCCTTGCGACACAAACATTTGCGTGCGCTTTTTGCGGTGACGCTTTTTGCAACTGTGCACAATGTCGTGTTTTTATGCCACTAATTAATTTCATTTTTTCAAAAAAATTAGGTGTGGTTTCTTGTTTCATTAAATAGTTGGTTTTAGTGGATGGAGTTTTGTTTGATCGCAAGATGCTTTATCTATTCTTAAAATTAAATAAATCAAAATGTATAAGCAGCGGTCTTACCGCTAATTACAAAGCATATACGATGACATCATTGGATTTTGCCATTCATTGAAAATGCGTATAGCACATATCTCAATAAGTCCCGGGACTAAACAATAAAAACTCATTTCCTTGACAAAATTTGGAAACGGTGGGTGCAGAAGCAATTCAAAGCCCATTGGCCATGGCCATGGTAGCCAACGACTTGTTACACGGTGCATTGTCTTTGTGGAAGAGAATGTTTGTTTTTCATGGGTCCATCTTTGTGGAAAATCTTTCTTCAAATGCACCAATAATGCTATGTAGTACTAGTACTAATCAACTACTGTTGATTTCCTTTCTCAAGATGGTCGCGGAATAAAATGCCGTTCCTTGCAGCCGACTTTTGTGTTTTTGGACGCTCTGGACGTGGTTCACCGGCTGCTATCCACTGCGCTAACTCACGATTTGACTCTGGATCCATGTTTTATCCATTGTGACATACCGATGCAAGAAGTCCTGTTTATTCTGGCGAAACAGCTTCAAACAGCTCTCAGAATCATCGATACGTTGTTGTTTTAGATCCATTATAAGCAAACGCGTCACTCATTTAAAAATCAGTTTTCTCAGGGATAAATGTTCATGCAAGATAGTATACACACTGCCTTTTTATATCTTTAAGATGCCAGCTATCTTACGGATTTTTACTTTGCGGTTTTCCAAAACGAGTTTGTGTACCTTTTTGACGTTTTCAGGTGTAACCACCTCAATTGACCTTCCAGAGCGTTCAGCATCGTTGGTGTGTGAAAGGCCACGTTTTAAGTCAGCGTACCACCGACAAATAGTTTCTTTTTGTTGGAGCAGAGTCCCATTGCTGAGCTTGCGCGGTATTTTTTCCTATCAAAAAGCAGTTTTTACTCAACACCCAAAATTCTGTTTTTTAATTGTTTTAAAACTCGCAAATGTAGCGTCACTTGAAGAACTGGAACTTGTAACCTAATAATCAGATATGCATGACAAGTATTGTTAGTGACGCCTCAATGTGTCAGTCCCGGGACTTATTGCATGCCACTAACTATGGTGCAAACCAGCCAGCCGAGGACTCTTTGTGGGGAATGATTCTAAACTCGTAAATTTTCATGATTCTCATCTTCCGGCACTAAATACTCTCAAAATCATGCAGGAAGTTGGTACTTATGGTGGAATTCAATGTTGCCGTATCTTGTACGTATAATCCTAAGACTTAAGAAAATTTAAAAAAGGTTAAATCACGCTAATTACGCAAACGCCGCTTTCGAACCTCTTATGAAGAGTATCCGATGAGATGGGCTGTATGGCACGTAGTGCTTTTCTGACGAAACCATAGTCATATTTATGACAAGTAGTAAGTGGTAATTGCCAGCGTCGTTCTCTAACAATATACGTGTAAGATAAATTTCGTGTGTGATCGCCGATTCAAATGCTGAAGGTTCAGGTTAAATTTGTGTACTGAATACATCTAATTTTTTACAGAAGTACCACCTTATAGTTGTTGACAACACTCAAAGAGTACAAATTGTCTATGAAAAGCTTCTCAAATCTTGCTGTGTGGTTTCGGGAAGCAACTTTAGGTCCCCTATACTCGGGGAGAATAGCGGCAGGCACAACACGAGTTGCTGAAGAAGCTAGGCCCTAGGCCCAATAATTATTTTTCTAAAGTTGGGTAAAAAAATTATCCCAGGATGGGTGAATACAAATTGCTCTGATCGACCAATCGTTAAAAAAGTTGATGAAAGCATGGACAAAATTTCGGAAGCTCGGCATATAATCAACATAGACGCTGATCACCAAACAATGGTCAAGGACTTATAAAAGCTAGATACAAACAAACTTCTATTCATGATGCCACATAAATCAATTATCAGTTCAAAGACGATTAAGCCAAATCGTTGTGTTTTCCTCTACAATAGCAGCTGCTTAAAAGGCATCCTTACCATTTTTAGGATCGAAAAGAAAACTAAGAGATTAGAGTTCCATATTTTCACTCACTTGAGACACAAGAAACATTTCTAGGAATGATTTTTCCAAAATGTATTCCAACGAACTTAAGAATTTACATTCACCCTTCACATGAGTTGTGGGAGTGCCAGCTGCAGCAAATACTGCCAGAGGCATTACATTTCAGATCCAACAGCTTACAAAGTATTGTCAATCCTTATTGAAAAACCGGTTGATTCAAAGGGAAACATTAACATCTTATTTCTTAACTGAGTTCTGTGTCTTGGCGATGTCAATCGGCCGCTTTCGGACAGGGATTTTAGCCTTTAGATTGCACACTGGCATCAATTCGGATTTAGTTGTTTAGTGCTCTGTGGGCACAAGATTTTAATATTATACAAACAGTTATATAAACTGTAGTCTGAAATCATCATCAAGGAGGTGACAGAATGCGCCAATTGACATTAAAGCACACAGGAACATCTTCAGAAACTACTACAGTTGTGTAGGCTATTGTTCTATCATGAAGGCACCCTCAATTTGTCGCTGATTCCGTACGGCCAACGGTCGACGTGGCGTAGTGGGTAAACGCGTCAACCACTCAATCATTATTATTATAAGGTGTTGTCGGAAAAAATCGAAATCTCATTCATTCAGCGTGCATTTACGAACCACTACGCATACATAATATTAATTATCTTAGTGTATTTAAAAAAAAAAAAAACTTTTAAAGGAAAGCTTATACTTGCATTTCCCTGTTTATGAACAACCTGCCATTAAATGGTCTCTATGGGTTATTTATACCCAAACCCGCAAATTCTGAAAACCTATATTTATACAAAACCGCAATTACAAAATCATTTCATCTCCCTTCCGTAAATAAGATTGACATACCTGTCAATGGGTGTACATGGTAATGATTAATCTGCGAGTCTTACGAAATGAATGCCGATACGAAAAATTACTAAATTGCTCAAGAGAAGTACAAAACTTTGTCCAATCTAATTTCTTCATTTGTTTTACATACGAGCATGTGCAGCTCACCATACTGCTCCAGCTTTAATGGGTCTAACAAGTCATTAAGCTGAGCTGCTTTAACATATGTACATCTTTCAGCTCTTCCAAAGAACTTCTAAGAATGTTTCTTCTTATGAAAGGGGTGAGGTTCCTTTTGTCCAATCTCACAAATTATGAAGAAGTCATTACTATCCTGGTCTATGTGTATAAGTGCTGGATCAGCAATGACCTCTAACTCACGCAAACTCCTATTTTGAGACCGAATTCTCTTTAAGTGGGAGGAGATTGAAAAATCTTTAAAATTTACCTTTCAATACTAAACTTTATGCTGTGTGCAGGAAAGCAGATAAGTCTTTAATTTTGAAAATTCTAGAGAATCTGTCTAAAATGAATTCTTGGAAAATCTTAAAACAGTTTCTGGTAGGTACAAACAAAAAGCAGTCTTGCTTTGAGGTAGAACTTGAATACTGCGAAATGGATTCTTATGAAGAACGATTGTGGCACCTCAATGGTAAATCCTGGTAAAGGCTAGTTTTCACGTGAAACTAAATTATGGTTATAGCTGACCAGGTTAGATTCATGGATGGAGATAAAATAGTCCTGATGAATGGCAAGGCACACACTGAAAGGAAGATGGAAATGTGGAATTATCTTAACTCGTGCACATAGGTATAACCAATCATAGACCTAGACAGAACCAAGGCCATCCTCAGTTTATGCAAGGAAACACTTATGTAATCCAGCTGGAGGCTCAACACGATACTGCGCATTGGATAGACATGCCGCAAGGCTAAAATTATCAGACAACGCCTTTTGTAGCACATAAATGGATGAGTAGGAAGAGGAAACCCCTGCACTGGGTTACGAATATCCGACTGAATTAACATTGTTTAAGTTTGTTGTTTAGTTGATGAATGGCCTGACTCCATTTTTTTATTTTTAAAGCTTCGGTGCATATTCACATATAAACATCAGGTGCAGGACTTACGTCTACTTTCGTACGTTACTGGAATAGATAGAGAAGGGGAATCCTACTTGTCAAGGACCGTGTTTACCCTTGTGGAGGCAACAATAAGTGATCTAAGAGGTGGGTCTATCTTAGCCAATCACACCAAGTAATCGTTAAAAGTTAAATTTAAAGCGGATAACTTTGTGGTGACACACGAGATGTTACCAGAGTGTAGGTAACTCAAATTGAATCCGCAAATTGACTTGGAAGTAGTGAGTGTCATATACGGCGATAGACCGACGGACATTTTTGCCATGTTTTAGGAGTTCATTTGCTCTATTTGCCTACAAGCGTGCGTCTGCCACTACAAATTGGCATGCAGATGAGATAAACTGTCTCCTTAGGACCAGGTCAAGACTTGCGGAAAATGTACGCATGAGCAATTATGAACTTTTTAATAAAAATCAGGAAGAAAGAGTCCAAACTATAGACGAAAGGTCGGTCGTAACCGTCGAACGTAACCTGTACCAAACCCTTTCTTACGAGCTGTGTAAAGACAAAGAATCACTCTTAGAAAGTGACGAAATTTCGGTCTGTTCGAAGGATGAAAAATATATTCTATCTGTCCAGTATGCGGCCGCCGTAGTGTAGTGGCTAAGTGCGTCGACATACAAGCAGAAGGTCTGGACTAAGTCTAGGACGGGAAACCTCGCATATTTTTAACGGCACCAACTCTTTGGAGTTGCTGACAACTGCTGAAAAGCTTCGCAAATCTCGCCGTTCCTCTTCTTCTTCTTCTTGTGGCGCCTGGACCTAAACCAACATGCCTCTCCAGCCAGCACGATCTTTCGCCAGCTGCCGCCAGTTGCCCACTCCATGATGATTGAGGTCCTTCTCCAATTGTGTGCCTCATCCCAGCCTAGGCCGTCCTCTGTTGCGTTGTCTCAATGGCTCAGATTTGAAGACTTTACGGGCCGGAGCAGTGTTGTCCATGCGCTCTACATGGCCTAGCCATCGTAAGCGTTGTATCCGAAGTCGCTTGACTAGGCGCCCCTAGACCACCAGACCCATTTTAGCCGCTTCCGCTTCAATGCCAGCAAACGCGTCATTGACTGCTCTCTGTGTTCATCCAATCACGTCAATGTCGGCGTAAGCTAGCAATTGAACTGACTTTTGGAAAATCGTCGCTCTGATGTTGACTTGTGAGTTAAGCACGATCTGTCGTGTTCGACCTGTTGTGTTGCTGTTGTGATCTCGCCGTTTGAAGTTGGCAGGCAGTGCAGGTCCCTTCTACTTCTGAGAGAATAGTAGCACGCATAACACGAGTAGTTGTTGTAGAATAGTGGACGAAAGCCGGAAGGTTAAAACAAGATCTTGTTTCTTTCCATTTTGCAACGGAATTTCGGTAGTATATGCAAGAAAATTCAATCAGGATAAAGCCAAACTGCGAAGTCTTTGACCAGGAAGTTAGATTGTGATAAACAATCAAGTCTCACTGCAGATAGAATGTTCAGCTCAATTTGGATGATGATTGCATTGACATGGCAAGGAAGGAGGCATCTTCAACTAATATAGCAGCCGAGAATCAATCTTCTATCATTACGTACCAGATTCTCTTTGCCTTTTTGTTTACAGATTGACGTCCATCGACACAAGACTGCGTATGAAAGAGTGCATATAGACAAGCTTTACAGTGACAAGTCATCTTTAATGCGTCAGAATCTGAAGGATGACAACAAAATATTAGCGCATCTTCGTCAAGATAGGTTATGACCTCTCCTAAACCTTCTTTCAACAAATTGATGATTGTTGCCAAACTCAGTTCCTGGCTGACGGATGCCATTTTCGTCCTCAAATGGACACAGCGAGGGATTGCTAAACCAATGAAGCATTTGAAACGGAATTGAACGGATACCTCCAAAATAAGTCTAATGGGTAAACGTGGCTAAAGCAAAGTATAAGCCGCTGTCAAAAAAGGCCCCACATCAACGTTTCGTAAACAGCGTCGCAATAAATTGAATGAATTAACTTAGTGATACTGGAGCTTACAAGGGACCAGAAGCATCCTATCTTCTTGCACAACTTTTGTAGTGTGAGCTATTTTTCTCCCACAATTTGGGTAGACTGCAGGCGACGCCGAATGACGAGATTGGAAAATCATTTCATTGAAAAAATGCAAAAGAAGAATTTGAAGATAGGCAGGGATTATTGAAAATCCGATTAGAACCTGTGGTAATGACAATCTCTGGGAGAAGATGCCTAAAAAAAGCGACTATTGCCTTCGACTTCACGGGCTTATGTCCTCACCCCAGTAAAGAGGAATCTGCTTAGACATTACTCACATTGCCCTTGAAATAAGCTCGTAGACAACATCATATAGCCGCCAGTGAACCTCCTGTCTGACCAAGATATCGTCTGACTCAAGTAACTTAACAACGTTGATGTAACATAATTAGCGACCAAGCTTGAGGCGAGCATTATCCTTATTGGAAATCTGATATGGAGTCATCCATCCATCTAAGCGAATGGGAAAGTCGACAAGCCCGTCTGAGTGAATCCTTTGAATTACCATCCAGCATCCCTTAGATCTGTTTTTGAAAATACTTCAATTTCACGGAAGTTTGAGAAGATTCTGCCCGTTGCCCCTTGACGTAATCAGGCAGTTTCATCCTTTTTTTTTACATATGTCGCATAACTTCAAAAATTTCACAAGTATTCAAACAAGCTCCACTTCACACCCACAATTTACATTCAGTTCGTTCGTAAAAATGTATTTACCTAACACGTGAGCCACGACTGGTAACCTTGAAGGGGTTCCGACCAAGTTGTCTCAGGTGAGGCACATGTCAACACACCATTTTATTGAAAGCTTTCTCTATGCTTCCCATCAGGATGTTTACCATCATAATGATGTTTACCTTTTGCGAAGGGTTGTGAACCTCCAGCAGACGAAACCTTTTAACTGCTGAAGCTCCTAAGTAGTTAGGTCTGGCTGGAGTGATGCTATTTGAGAGACGATAATGATTGTGTCGTTGTGGAGAAATTTGCGCGTACGAAGATTGCGCGACACTTTAAAAAGTGTACATACTTGAGGGTGTTTCACTTTAATGATGTCATTCGCATTCAACCCCCTCTCCGAACGGAATACAGTTCACCGGCGTGATTTGTGTCCCCGCAGTCGACCAAGTAATCACAATCATTTTCAATTATACATCAAACGAAAATCCTAAACGGTTTAAAATACTCTCAATGCCGTGCAACAATTTGGGGGCACTTGAATGCGGATTAATACCCTGAATTGCTTTCGCCATTCCTTCGTGCCACGGAGCTCCTCGCTGGGGCGATAGCCCGATATCGGCTTAGAATAAAATGAAATATCCATTACGAGGGAATAAAAGTTAGTGGCTTCGTCGATATCCAGGGCACATATTTGAGAAATATCTGCTCTAATGTGAACGGACCTGGTGAACTGACAGCCCATTCCCGGGGTGCGTTCAATGTTCCCATGAAATTAAATCGCCAGTTGCAACGACGTACCACCCTCTCACCTGATCCGTTTTATCCTATTAAAGGATGGGAAAAAATATGCAGCTCGCCTATATGTGTGCATCCTGATTCTTGTCCGTACGTGTATAGTGTGTATAGTGTGCCGTTCCAAATAGTATTTAGTTCATTCTGTTTCTGAGAGGAACCAATCAACCACTTAACAACCACCCGCTGCGCCACTATGCAAAGCCTTATCCTCTTTCGATAAACATTCTAAAACCCATACACACGGACATACGGACGTGGGGACGTACTTAAAATATATTTGCACGTTCGATTAAACGTCTATACAACCCTATATACTCGTATCTAGAAATGTACATGCATTTAACTTTTCTTTTGTTTTTCGTTTGCAGATTATATTCGACGGATTTACGGTGGGCCGTTTCGATGAGGGCTTGGTGGATTCTGATATTGATGGATTTGATTCCAATTTCAGTCCATCGGGTGAGCTCCCCGGTTGTCCCGAAGGATTTATGCAGGTATGCGCATAACATCGTTATTTTATCATATGCTGTGTACATGTGCGGTGCTCGTATATTTTTGTATATTTTTTCCTGTTTTTTTTTTTTTTTGGGGAATCGAGTGATTTTACGCGGACATTCTGACAGAGCGTGTTGTGGAAAGGTGGAGTATTCGAAATGAAATATGCATGATATACTTATTTTCTGTTCCGCGGTTTACGTGTTATTTTTATTTTCAATTTGAGTGATACGTATATTTGAAGGCGAAAAAGTGCGCAAAGTATTCGCTACTCGTTACGTAATGGTGAACTGCTGCTCTGGTAGTTTGCTATGACGAGAGAATACAAAGACAATTCATTCGTTAAACCACATGAAGGGAGTCAGAAGATTAAACAGGACGAAATTATTTTAATATCATAAGGCAGGGATGGAATAAAAATGTATTCGGTGGTACCACAAATATCCAGGGACAAGCTCCATCAATGACAAATCTTGTTACCTAACTTTTGCTAGTGGAAGGGATCTACAGTTTTATGCAGACTGTAATAACTTTTTCGATAAGGTGAATACTCTTTGAATTTCGTCACCAACTTGAGAGTCTATGACTTGAACATTGCACAAGTATAGTGACCTTCAGTACATAAATGGTGATTTTTTAGCTATTATCTTTTTGGCAACACTGGTTTAAACAGACGCACGTTTTGTGCTTCGTTTTGATGTCAAACATCTTCAGTTTGGTCTAAATTCAACCATTAATCGTCTTACAAACGAACAACGCTCGCAAATTATTATTATTATAAAAATACGTGCTCTGTTAAGAAAGTTCATCGCGCGCTTCTTCCATTTTATGGTCAGTTTAGTCGACCTAGCGGAGTGTCATTCTAACGGGCAACCTACTTTCTTTACTTCTTTTGACATCGACGTGTAGCAACAAAAAAAGTATGATCCTATTTCTTTCACATCCACATCTCCGCTGAAAAACTCATTAATTGGTGGCCGCAAGCCCGCTTTCCACAAGCAAGACCTTACCATATTCTGTCAGACTATACTTTGTAAAGTCACCCTGGAAAGCTAAAATAAATCGGCTTCAGGAAAAAAACTTCTCATGGAATTGTCCTCGGAGCGGTTCGCAACAATTGACTTCTGCATATAAGCGGTTTTTTTCTGGCAGAATTAATTCTCGTTTCGGCCACCTGTTCAACAGCAGCTCATACGGTAAATAGCCAGTGTCATGCATGCTGTACGTGGCCTGCTGATTTTACAGCCAAATTCGTGTATAAAAGGGCGAAAAATAAAATTAAAGCTGAATTTAATTACGGAAGCATCAAACGTGACATACTTTATTTTGCTTTTGCTACAGCTGTGTACTGACGATTTAAATTGCTGCTGCTATCCATATCATATGACATATAATCTGTTTTTAAAACCTTGTATCAACTTGAAGAGAATGCTTTTAATTTTTTAGAATTGTATATAATGGAGGTTATGAAGATTTTCCCATCGGTTATTGGAACCACAATTGTGAGTCTCATAATTCTTCCTTCTATACTTCGCAAAGGGACTTTCGTAAATTTTGTGCGTTCAAAAATTCGACTTAAAGACAAATACAGCAGAAAATGTTTGCTTAGAACTTTTTTAGACATCACCAGAATGTTGTTTGTTGGAAAGTTTTGGCATTCATAAATGAAATTATTGAATATTTCAGATATCCTACAAAAGTGACGTTCAAAAAGGTTTTCCGTCCAATCGACTAACCCATTTCTTGAGATAATTCGTTTCCGTATTAACTCTCGAATAAATTGATTGTAGCGTTTTTTTATATGGCTTATGGCTCGTCATATCATACATGGCGCAAAGACGCTCACCGTTCACAGTAAATTGAACGGAATTGGTCACAGACTTCTTTATTCAGTAAACAAATTTTGTTGTTAGCAGAAAAATCTCCTTCCTGTACTTCACAATGATAAAAATTAAGTATTAAGTAGGATTGGGATGATTAAAGTGTAATATAAAGCAAGAAAGCATAAAGCGAAAGAGGATTTTATTACTCAATTGCCTCTTGAGCCCAAAGAAACAGCGATTGGCAAGAGTGAGTCCCGATTTAATTTACCGATGTAGACGAAGTACTTGACTACCTTGAAGTTTCTGCTGCCTAGTGTGACGCTCTGTTCCAGACGTCGATGCTGTGTGTCCTTCCTTGATGACAGCATGTACTTCGTTTTGCCCTAATTAACCAGCAGACCCATTTTGGCCGCTTCCGCTTCAATACCAACAAACGCCTTGTTGACAGTTCGTTGCGTTCGTCCAATCACGTCAATGTCGTCGGTGTGCAATTGAACTTACTTTTGGAAGATCGTGCCTCTGATGTTGACTTGTGAGCTACGCACGATCTTCTCGAGGATGAATTTAAAGAAGTCACATGCCAGTGCGTCGCCTTGTCTTAAACCTTTTTTGACATTGAAGGTCTCGGTGAGTTCGTGCCCGCGGATTTGAAATCGACGAATAGGTGGTGAGTGTCGATTTGCATTTCTTGGGTCGGGGATTTCGGGGGGACGGAATTCTTGCCTATGATCGTCCAAATTGAGTGGAACATTCTGCATAACAGCGGGATTTGGGCCGTCATCGCCGTTTAAAAGTCTGCAGAAATGATCTTTCCAGATTCTCAGCATCGTCGCGACTCTATTACGAGGTTTCCGTTTTGGTCCCGGCAGGCTTCGGTCCGAACCCTATATCCACCGGATAGCTGTTTCACTTTTCGGTAAAACTTTCGTACTCGGACATTCCTCCCATTACACCTCTCTATCTCTTCGACCGCGCGCTTCTAAGCGCTCTCTTTTTCCTTCTGAGAAGACAGTTCTCTTCCCTTTTTTTCTGTTCGTAGAGCTCACGAACAGCTATCGTTGCAGGATGCAGCGTTGCTTGGTAGGCCTCCTGTTTAACTGCATATGCCTGCCTGCCCTCGTCTTCAAACTATGGGTTCCTTCTGTGTGAAACCCAGCACATCAGCGGCAGCTTTTTTGATGGCTTGTTGACAACTTTCCCATTCTTCTTCTATTGTCAGTGCAGGCAGCGTCGAACTTTGGGAGAGTTTTAGAAAGACTCGGTCGGCAAAGATTCCAACAATCTGTTGCGATTGTAGCTTTCCGACATCAAACCGTTTTGGAATATCTG
Source organism: Eristalinus sepulchralis (assembly GCA_944738645.1). Lineage (NCBI taxonomy): Eukaryota > Metazoa > Arthropoda > Insecta > Diptera > Syrphidae > Eristalinus > Eristalinus sepulchralis. Next base: position 27,005,040 of record OX122885.1, on the reverse strand, counting down.
GACTTCTTTGCTATAAATTCATTACCATTTGAAAAACGAAACAACAAAAATAATTCAGTTGAATCTTGTGCACATGACTCAACTTAACACATGAAGAATCTCGAGGTAACAATTGACCTCATCATATTTAGGAGAGATGACCTACGTCTGATTATTAACGAACTTACTAGACATTGTCTAGAAGGCAACCATGCAAGGTTGGGCTGCCGAGACAAGGAGTAGAAAAAATCGTTCCTTTTAACCTTAGAACGCACCAAACGTTTGCAGCAGTAATCAATGATCAGAAAATACACACATCTGCATCAGCCTAAGCAGACTCGCTAATGTTCGCAGACTGGCACTAGAGTAGCAAGGATTATACCAATAAGAATGAAATGGTATAGGCATTTAATTCCAGAGAAAGAGAAATCATCAATCTTTTTGGAATAAGACTCCAGCAGTCACCCTGGCCTACATGTACCATTGTTGAAGTGTAATCCTGAATTTGAAATCGAAATACAACAGTGTGCCAAGTTCAATCCATGCACAGTGTATATCACGACGCTCACATAGAGAGGTGAATACATTACAGCAGACTTAAGAAGGTGCACATAAACTAAGCTCAACCCAAAGGAAGAGAGGGAAAGAACGAAAACCAAATCACAAGACAAAACAAAAACATTCTCAAGAATTCATTCGTCCGTTGTTTGTTTTGTGGAAAATTCAAAAGTACTCCCTGCCCCACATTAAAATGCATCTGTCCCCCGTTGGAAAATTCACAATTATTATTTCATAACTCATGAAACTGTAAATGCTGTTCTCGTGTCGTACCGAGTGCTGTCCCCTGTCCTACATGTCCGAACCATTGCCTGGCATTGACATTTATGTGAGCATTTATATAAATTATTCATTTTTATATCACCACATTCCAATGACCCGCCTATCCCTTGGACAAAACATCGAAAATCACAGCCACAAATAAGCTGCGGAAATCGTGTCAACTGAAGGGGATGTGAGCGAGAGGGATCTTCCCACAGTCACGCACACATTCATATGCTCAGTTTGGAACGTCAAAGTGTTCTCGCCTTTAACTCAATTCCCCGCACAACGTTCAAGTCCGCACGAACACACGAACACCGGAACGTACAGACAAGTGTATTGAGATGTCTGTATGCTTGCTTATAAACGAGATGAAATCAAAGTTTGTCCCCCCTCACCCCACCCTCACCGTCATCTTCTCAACTAAGGATATCCACGGAAGGTTTTATCGATTTCTCAAGGAACACACAGAAGAAAAAAAAGTAATTTCGGGTCAAAGCGAACTAAAATAAATTTATTTTCTCCTTCCCAGATAGTTTTATAACGAAAAAAGGTTTTCGCTACGCCCGCCTATTCTTGATCCGACGTTGTTCCAAAGACGGCGACCGTAAAACCATTATCCTTGTACGTTTGTGAACATTATTTCGGCGTGTTATCTGCGCGGAAGTATGTGTTCTGTTATGAAACTCAAAGGATTATTTTAAAAAATACACTGGATGTAAGGTATTGCAAATATTACAGGATGCTTTCGAACGTATGTGTGTGTACGCGAACACATGTGGATACATATTTGTACAAGTGCATGCATTTATGCCACCAAAAGGAATTGTTTTCAATTTTTGTGTTTTTTTTTCTGCACTGGTGAAATATGGGGATAAGGGTATTCGCGTACAAAACTTTCAACTATTGTAATCCTCGAGCGTGCATCCTGTGGAGCGAAAAACTAAAGGCGGAAGGATTCCTCAGACTCGAGAAGCAGTTGTATCCTTTTCACTTCAACTCATCTCTTTGAGATGTGTTGTTGTTTCGCATATATGTACATACGTGTAGATCACAGGCGTCCTATGTGCGCGATGACGTAGGCGATTATACGCGAGAGATTACTGAAAGTTTTTCCTCATGGAAATATTCAATGTACTTAGTTAATGGCATTGATCATAGCGGATGGCGATGTAAACGAGTTGTTTCAGAAACAAAGTGACTTTGTGCCAAAGCGTCTCCAGATAGATGAGTATCAATTGAATGAAAGTAGTAATATCAATTAAGCTTCTAGGGGATTACACAAAATGTTTCTTTTTTTTCCTTTTTTTTTTTTGTTTTCTTTCCCTCGCCCGGTACTCCTTTGTCGGTGACAGAGGTCCTGTGTTTCCTGCAGTGTACGGTATTAGTGGATGTTAGATACTCACAGTGTAAACAAAAGTGGACATGGCTTGTTACGAAATCAATAACATCAATTTTATTTCGATTTTCGCAGCAGATCCGATAAGGTACGAGTAGTGCAATAGCAAGAAGATGATGTGGAGCCGAAGTACTACGATGGAAATTTTTGTTATTGTTCGGGACGTGATGCCATGATTTTCTAAAGCAATCTATTTTCGCTGAGTAGATGGACAGTTTCTGCGAAGTTGGTTTTGTTCGCACAAAAGCTCCTTACATGTCACATCTTCAACCGAAAGGCATCGTATTTGGATGTTCATAGTATGTTACCTGAACGGAGAATACAAACTAACCATCTGCACATTTGCCCAAAGAAAAGATGGTAGCTTGCGAACCCCAACCTCGGGCGTATGAGTACTATTTTTGCGACAATCAGTGCCTAATATAAAGTCCGATGTTACCAACCTTCGCGTAGAAGAAAAATGAGAAATATATTGAGTAGTGCTACAGTCCACAGTCCACACCACGGCCTTGGTGTTCCAGCTACCGCTTGTGTTGTGCGTGCTATAGATCCCCCACGAGTAAAGGAGAGATGAAGTGTAGATGTCTGGACGTTAAAAATCTTTAAAAAGTACATTGAATCGAAAATTACTAAGGCACTGTATGTGTTCTGCGAGTGTGAGGGAATTTTTGCTAAAATTTAGGCTATATCACCAAAAAATAGTATAGTGGTTGGTCTCTTCTATCCTATGCCTCGCTCGTTAAGTGGAACAAGCTGTCAGTGCTATTTTCACCAACCTACAAACTACGTTCTGTCTTGGGTGCATGGGGACCATTTCCAGCACTCCTGCCACCGTTTTTGATGTACTTCTCACACTACCTTAATATGTACAGCACAACATCGACACTCTCCTTTAATAAAAAATAAGTAGTCTCTGACTTAAACTGCACAGCAATTTTGGTGCTCTTTTCTTTTACACATCTCCTTCGAACGTATCCTTATGAGCTTTCTGTCTGTTGCATGAAAAGGAATGATCCAGCTGCAACGCACGTACAAGGCAAAATTTCCGTACACTTAGGAATGACTCTGGTCAGAATCTGAACCAGGAACGGAAAGGATTGTAGTTTCGGCACCTTCGTGGAGGACAACAATATTGAACTGTACATCTCGGCAGATAATTTTGAATCGGTTTTAAAAAGCGAAAGCTTTTGCGATTCTGATGCTACGCTTAAGGCCTTACCTGAGCGTATTTAATCTCTTCCAAGTCAGATCAGGAAAGCAAGTCTTCATAGAATTTAAAATGGCCTTTAACCAGGTCACCAGGTCAGGTGATCACAGGAAATGAGATCGGCGATGAATTTGTCATGCAACAATCGGATGACTCGTATGCAGAAGCCGCATTAGGACTGCTGCGTCCATGGTTAAGCCTTCCGACGATGGTTGGATCTTTCAAAAGCAGAACCGATGTTTTCAGGACTCTCCAAGATGCAGGCAGAAAAAGGAATTGGCTCCAAATATCGCGAAAAATTTATAGCGGAACGCTTATCCAGGTGAAAAAGTTAAACCACCCCAGTAGTAAATATGCTACGGCTAAACCCTGAGATGCCTGTGGTAAGGCGAAGACATTATGCGGCACTTCCTCAGTCATTGTCCCGACTTTGCTTGGATCAGGCGGACGATTCGTGGCGCTTAAGTGATGAGAACTGATTATGGAGGCTCCTTGTCACAGAAGTGTTTGGGGTCATTGTACAATAGACTTCAACAAATCACATGAAGGGTTCTATAAAATATCCAAACGTAAAACATGATTAATGAAATTAATTTTCATAAGCAGACAAATACAGTAACTGAGCTACAAACAGCGGACGGGTATGCTTCCCGATCCCATCCCTTGCCTTATGTAGGGGCTGAAGGGCATTGCGACTTCTTATCCTTCTGTCCTTAGTATCCCCATAGTTTGGAGTCGAACATAAATTTTTTTTTCTTGGAGATAAGAAGGAAATGAATGACGCCAAATTAAAACAGTTATAAGCGATTAATTGAATTGAGACATGAGTTTTGAATGTCACTGTAATGAAACGGACTTAAACTTATTTCTCTGTTGAGTATCAGTCATCGGATCGATTGATTAAACCGAAAAGTCTCCACTCCGACTCATCGGTTTTCTCATTTCACAAGTCAGCGGAATTTACAAATTTTTCGCTACAAATAACTATTTTTAATAGAACTAAAATTATAGTTTGTGGTCGCTGTGGCGCAGTGGGTAAGTGCGTCGACCCATACGCAGAAGGTCTAGGTTCGATTTCCGGACGGGACATCTCGCATTTTTTTCAGGGCACCACCTCTTTCGAGTTGCTGACAACACTCACGGAGTATTAATTGTCTACGAAAAGCTTCTCAAATCTAGCCGTTCGGAATCAACAAAAAGTCGTAGGTCCCTTCTACTTGTGAGAAAACCGTAGCACACAAAATACGAGTAGTTTTTGTAGAAGCTAGACACTGGTCACTTGTGGGCTGTAGTGCCACTCAGTTTTTATTGTTATATAAAATAGATTTGACGAAAAAAACTTATTTCTTTAAAATCCTTTTCTTCCGGATTACATGTTCTTAAGCAAGGCTTTTCTGAGGTACGAAACAGTACTTACACGTACGGCTAAAGCATCTACGTTTTTCACGTTAGAGGAAGCATGGACTTTTTTCGTGTTTTTTTTATAGTTCCTGACGCAAAGGTGCCTCGCAGTAGAGTATTCTATCACTTTAACTTTCCAAGACGTTGTAATACTTTTGGGCTTCAGATTGTCGAACTTAAGCTGAATTAAAGCTGAAAGTGCAAAGGGATAGCGAAGCTTAACACCTCGCGTCCGAGGCAACTGGACCTTGTAAAGTTTTATTTTTTTTATTTTTTTTTTTCAGAATACTGTTCAAGCTCAATAACGAGTTTTGAAGAAAAAAACAAGAATTCTGGCAATTTGAAATATACCAGATGGTTCATGTTAAGCAAGAGACACTGCATAAGAAAGAGCAGTGTGCACATATAGGCTTTTAAGGTTCTTCAAAAATTATTTTCAAATTTTAATTATAATTTTAATTATAATTATAATTTTAAACCTGAATGTTGTTATCAATGTTCACCTTGACTTATTGTCTTTCCCATTATTGTCAACCTACGTGCCGAAGAATTAAACCCTGAACTGAGCGCTTATTCGTGCATAGCACTATTTCTTTTATTCTGCCGACAATATTCAATGAAAGGCCATTTCAAAATTTCCATTTATAATCGACAGTAAACTGCAGGTCCCCGTAACTCCGGAGTAAGACTTTGCTCAACTGTGACCGTAGCACCATCTAATTAATTTATTTAATGTTTTTGTTCCACAATGGTTTAAGCATAAACTCATTTGTAGGTAAAGAATAGTTGTACAGATTTTTAAATGCACATTTAGGGAAAATTAAAGTTCGAATGGACGTAGGTAAGAAGGCGGCCAATGTTCTTTTGTATTGTTCTTGTACTGAGAATTTTATTTTTCGTTTTAGAAATCTTACAATTGTATATTTACACTTTGAATATATTTTAATTCGCTCTGCACTTTACAAGAAAATGGACTTAAAAGTAAAAAAATGTTGTTTTGGTGAATTCACAGGCGAGTTCAAATATACATATGTTCAACAAAACTTTCTGTTATCTTCTACACAATTTATTAAATAATTGTTCTTCTGAATTCGGTCATTTTCAATTTTCAACACTTGTACATACAACGATTGAAATGAAAATTTGAAATAGACTTTCAATTGTAATAAAAACTAAAAGCTCTTCGTTACACAAAGCAGACAGAAATGACATCTCTGTGTCTGTCGTATGAATTTTTGTATAGAGTAGAAAAACAAGACAAGAATAAAAGGGAACTGCGTACGTCGGCAAACATGTTCAAGGTCTCGCATAATCTCCTCTTTTAAGTCAACATTTGACTGGAAGCACTTACATTTCTACGAGTGCTGCTGTGTATGTATGTATGTTCGTCCGGTAGAACGAGTGAACAAGGAAGTGAGTCACAAAGTCCAAAGATCCTTTGATTGTATTTCCATAACAACATTAAACGACATCCTGTTTACCTATGTACGTTTGAAATAAGAACCGAAGAAAAAAAAAACAAGACGGAATACATCAAAGCGAAGTATATATGTATGTGTGATGCTGAAAACATCGTCTTATGTCTTGTCATGTGTATCAAAGCGAATTAAGTCCTCGCCGTTTTCAGTTATTTATAATTTTCCGAAATTTGTTTTTTTTTCTGTTTTGTTCTCCTCACCTTGTATTGTAAGCATTACATTAATTGAGCACAAAGAAATTACAACGACACAGGTAAGTTTGTGTTCTTAACCATTGTTAATTCTTTTTTCGGGGAACAATTTCCTTCGTGGAAATATGAAAAGAAGGACGACAATAATTGGGTGAGTGGGCAGCTGACCGAGCTCAATTGGGTATTAATAAGATTTAGGAAATTTTACAACAACGAAATTTGAGCCTTTATTTTTTTGGGGAAAACTTTATTTTATGGGTCGGAGTCTGTTTTCGCTTTTATACAAGGCCTACGAAGTGGAATGACCCATTTATTCGTGTTAAAGTGCACTTTGATTTAATAATGAAAAACCAACACACACAGCCGTACATATGTATACAAACAATGTTGTGAACTGCTGCGAATAAATATTTAATGGTTGCCATCATTATAAGGGGGTGCAGCAGAATATTTCAACCAAATGCTGCGCTAAGCCATTCTGATTCGAATTTCCTTATAACCGTTTGACAGCTTTGGATGCTTCCACAAACCAACTCATTCCTGGAATAAATGCTTTTGTCTTTGAATCCGAAAATAGTAGATATGCACTGAATATTTCAATATTTAAAATTTACAGAATTCTATTTTAACTTAATAGGGTGTGTTGTTGTTGTTGTTTTCCAAAAACTAAATTTCACAAGGTGATCCCAAATTGATTATTCAAAATTCAAGAGATGGATTTCGCACCCCCAAAAGAATGGTTAGCTTTTCGGGAATCGATCCATTTTACGAAGAATTGCTGGTCCAGTGAGGCACTGAGTGAAACAATAGGTAATTGGACGGTGCACAGCCTCGGCTATACAACCGGTGGGGTGGCGTTTCTAAGCACTTGCTGAATGTCCTTTCAGCATGAACCGAGTATTGTTGTGTTGAAAAACAATTTTGTCATGTATTGAAACCGGCTCGACTCAAATGCATCTGCTGCCGTCTATAGTCCTCTGTGATCGTTTCATTTGATTGCACACTCAAGTGGGTGGGACCATAACACAGCTCTCCACAGCATAAGTCTGCACTGTTTCAATATCTTGCTAAGAGGCATACAGCAGAGTCTAATCAATTTTCATCTTATAATCGAAAGCCATTCAATGGCTTCATGAACGGAAGGAATATGTTCCAATACAGTAGAGATGTTGCGCTCTAGTTTTACCTCACTTCCAGTTTTATGTCCTTTGGTGTAGATCGCTTTAACTGCTTATAACCAAGATTCTTTTTCTATTGTTGTTCGCTCTTGGTTCTGTATTTCAAACTGTTGAGCACTGTTGCGTAGTGGGTAAGTAAGTCGAATATCAGGAGAGAATCAGACATCAGGCGAACAAACAGACTGGACATCTCTCAATTTGTTCACGGTACCACCTCTTACCCGACAATAATCAAGATCATAAAATCTGCTCATGAGAGAACAAAAAAACGCATAACGCGGGTTATTGTTTAAGAAGCTTGGGCCGCCTGCATTGTGGACTGCAGAGCCACTCAATTAGAGATCGGTGGTAAGTAGCCTGTGGGTTCTTCTGCTCAATTATATAATAAATAAATAATGAAATAATCTGTTTCCGAAATCTTTGCCATAGTTGTCCTGTATTTAAAATCAATAAACACGTTTGATCATTTTATAAGGATAAGCTTTCTAGCTCTGTACAGTGGGGCGAATCGACCTGAAAATTTGTACAAAATTAAACACTAGGTTTAGAAAATTGAAACTTTACTTGGATCAATGCAAATACTTTTTTTTACCCAAATGTAAATCCACCAATGTATCCATATTTTTCTTTGAAATGCGTAGGTTTTATGGTGTTATCCCCAAAGACGGTTTGATGCTGATGATCAAATGAAATATGAACAGGAATTGTTCACACGCTGAGGGTCCCAGATTCGATTCCTAAAGTGAACGCCTGTCATTTTTTTGCGGCACCGCCTCTTTCGACTTACAACACTGATTGTCAATGAAAAGTTTCTCGAATTCGGACCCTCATAGTTGACAAAATACTTTAAGTCCCCTCCACTCGTGAGAGAATAGTAGGGCTCACAGCAGATGTAGTTGCTGAAAAAGTTATGTATACGCCTTCCAGCTTTGGTGAAACCGCAGCTCTTGCACATCATGTGTGTTCAATAGGCCAACGAAAAGGTCAGTAACCATGGCTTTATCCTCTTCGATCCCGCACACAAACTAAACCGAAATAATTCAGTTTTTGGTTTGTTTCTTGCTAAAATTTGAGTATTTAGTTGATTTTGATCAACAAAATATATATAAAATACAAAAAAAATATATAATTATTAATGTTATATTTATAACTATTACTTTTAGATTCTACACATATATTTCTTTTCAGTTTATCAAAGTTATAAGACTCAAATATTTTCAAAAAATCGTAGAAAAAATACTTACATATTAGCATTTTGTGCAAATGGTACGTGTATAACAAGAGCAACACTTTGAAGCATTTTTTGTTTCTATGAATTGAGGGAAAATGACCCAGACAATCATAACGCTCTTCTCCTGCAAGTGGTAGATTAATTTTTTTCTTTTTTTACTTTTTTGCAGACTTCGATGTTTTAGCTGGATGTTGATATGGAGGTCGAATAGTATTTTGGACCGATAACTAACAACCACACTTTAGGCTTTGATGAAAAATCCTAATAAAGCTTTTCCAACATAGACTTGAAACTCAAAAGTGTAATTTTCTTTTCCGCACTTTTCTGCCTTTTGTGCATTATCTACGAGTTAACAATAACCAGAAGCATAAAGTGGTTAATTTCTCTAATGATCCAACATGGATACAGTAGCGATATGGTGACATGTAGCGGTCGCTGAGATCAATGTTTGTACAAATTCACAAGGAAAGGTTGGGGTAATGCAACTCTACAAGCCTGTTTCTTGGACCACCATTGATATATTATTTCGGGTCGAGCCTCAACATATGATGATACAAGAAGCACTTCTTTGTTATCTTTCCACTTAACATCTGTTACACCACTCACTTCTTTTAATTTTTCTATACTGAAGTTCTCACTGAAGTTTTTGATTGTCCAATGCGGTTTTTTTTAACGTGTCGGCTTGGTAAATATTCTTCTTTTTGAGTGAATCGACGTACTTAACACTTGTTCTGTGTATACACAATCTCCTTCTGTTATAACAATATTCAAAAGCTTTACTATATAGGCTCCCAATCCAAACTCCTTCGTATCTGCTTCTCCAACACAACCTTTTCCAGGGAAGATATGGGATTTTCAAGACTAAATCATTGTTAGCTCCTAGAATGGAAATAGTCAAGCCCAGTTTGTCTTTGCGGGCAAATCATCCAGAAAAAGAATCTTTGTTGTAGATTCCTGCTCATGCAATCAGGCATTTACGACACTCGTAAGTCATTGGACCAGACCCTTTATTTCACCGGTATTTCCATTGCTGAATATCCAAGTAATGGCTCCAAATAGTGATATGGTAATAGTTATTATCTGTGAGGCTTGCATCGCTGTCGTTCAAAAATTGCTCCGGCTCTGCATCAGTCAGATCTACGTATTCAAAATTTGGAAGTGACAAATTGAAGTGCAGATATAAAAAATTTGGGCGATACAATTGACAATTTTATATGTCGAAACATTCAAAATACGTATTAGATGATGGAAGTTTCTTTTGCCTGAATATCCAAAGTACACATACAATACGGGCTGTCTGATAAATAACCGACCTCAACGTGAAGCTAGAGGCACAAGTGAAAAAAAAGTTTCCACTTCAAATTGTGCATATTATAATAGCTACTCGCCAAAATTTCAGAAATTTATCTTGCACCATTATCTGTTGACAGTCGTTTTTGTGAGTGTATTTCGGTGATTCCCCCAAAATGGAAAAAATTGAATATCGAGCTGTAATTAAATTTTTATTTTTGAAAGGCAATACGCCTTCACAAATCAAAGATGAGTTGGACTCTGTGTATGGTGTCTCTGCACCATCGTTTACCACCGTAAAATTTTGGGCAGCTGAATTTAAACATGGTCGCAGGAGCTTGGAAGATGATGAACGTCCTGGGCGTCCAAAAACTGTAACCACTAACGATAACATCGCTAAAGTTCATCAATTGGTACTAGACGACCGCCGGATTAAAGTTAGAGAAATTGCTGAGATTATGAAGATGTCAAAAGAACGTGTTTGCCATATATTAAACCAAGATTTGGGCATGAGAAAGCTGTCCGCGCGTTGGGTGCCGCGTTTGCTTACGCTAGACCACAAACGTGCGCGCATGAACATTTCCAGCGCTCTGTTGGCTCAGTTTAGAGGTAATAAGAACGAGTTTTGGCGCCGATTGATAACTGTAGACGAAACTTGGATTCATCATTATACGCCCGAAACAAAAATCCAATCTAAACAGTGGATTGAAAAGGGGGAACCGGCCCCAAAAAAACCTAAAGCTGTGTATTCGGCTGGGAAAGTGATGGCGAGTGGTTTTTTGGGACAGCCATGGAATTATTTTTATAGACTATCTTGAAAAAGGAAAAACTGTAACAGGAGCATACTACGCATCATTATTGGACAAGCTAAGAAGAGGAAAGAAATTTTGAAAAATCGGCCACATTTGCAAAAAAAAGAAAGTCTTGTTCCACCAAGACAACGCACCATCTCACACCTCAACAGTCGCCATGGCGAAAATCCACGAATTGCGGTTCGAACTGCTTGACCATCCACCTTATTCACCGGATCTAGCACCAAGCGACTTTATTTTGTTTCCTCAACTTAAAACTGCGCTCGGCGGCCAGAGATTTTCGTCAAATGAGGAGGCAATCTCTTTCGTGAACTCGTATTTTGCAGACAAAGATGCCAAGTACTATTTGGAAGGGTTGCAGAGATGGGAGCATCGCTGGGAGAAGTGTGTGGAGTTAAAAGGAGACTATGTAGAAAAATAAATAAAAAAATTTTGAAAAAGTCGCGTGCATCATGGTTAGGTCGGTTATTTATCAGACAGCCCTCGTACTTATGTGTTCTCACTGTTTAGAGGAAAATAATCCTTACAAATTGAAACCAAATTGATAGTTTTTGCATTTCACTGATTAAGGAGTACATCCGCTTCACAGTTAAACAATTTTAAGTAAACAAGTACTCGACTTGTAATAAAATGTGTTTGTATTGTGTTGCCAACCTAAAATTTTATTCCCTTGAGAAAGCATTTATCCTTTAAACATTTTTCCAGGACACAAGTTTCTCAATGTATTGCTAGCACTAGTTCTGACTTGAGCGGATCATATCCGCATCTGTAAACAATTTCTAAGGAATTCAAGACTATTTCAAGTCGATGAGAGTTCTGAGACCTCCACTGATAAAGATGCACGTTTGTCTCTGCACTTTCCTAAATATTATAACTCTAATATGGGCCACAATACTTCTAATCTATTGTTTATTTGAAAATTGGTCTGATGATGACAGTATGTAACCAGTATGTCATAGCGGTTGAGAACTCTATTTGTGCCCAATTGTTTTTCTGGCTCTCTCTCTAGCTTCCAGTTGGGCTTGCTATCAAGAAAAACGACTTAGGCTGTTGCGTTAACCGAGAACGGAATGGTGATAAGAATATAAATGAAAGGTACTTTACAAAAAGAAGGCTGAAGAATTTATTTATTAATGCGTACAAATGTCTGTACGGATGTTTCTACTGACCTTTGGTATACGCGTATGGAGATGCGGATGCAACTACAAAAAAAAAAATTCTTCCTAACTGGCTGAGAATTAAGTTTATCTTAGTATGATACAAGATATGTGTCTAACTCTTCTTCACTGTTAATAACTTTAAGCCTTAGATAATGAGCTGGAGAATTTTTATTAAACATACAAGAAAATTGTGGTAGCATAAAATCGGCTGCAATAGTTGTTCGAAATGACATTTTTGAGGCATCCCACTAACCTCTGTCCTTGATGTAACGAAATTTTAATGTTTAAGGGAATCGGGCTATTCTGATCCTGATTTTCGGATCGGACTTCCTAATATTCAACTTCTGCAATGCAACATGCTAGAGCTGGGAAATGTCTTAAAGCCAAGCCCCATATGCCGGCTGTTATAAGTGTTGTTTGCTTAATGTCTTTGGGAAACGCCTGTGGTCCTCCGCTAGTGCAGATGGACTCGTTCATAGTCTTACAAGATGATCCAGAATTTAATTTAAGAGCACTAACTACGTACCAACAACAGACTACCATTCTATTATCCTGAATAACACTCGTACATGCCAAAGATGCTCCTTACACAAATGCAGTATACTGAAGATGTTACTTACCATTACTCGTCTGCCTTATCGTATGCCTCCGTACATCCAATGCGGATTTAAACCATTGCTCTAAGATACTTGATCCGATTTGGAAAGCTCACATGTTCGATTGTTCTCCTGCAGCCCTCTTCAGTAAGCTGGTCACGAGTGCTTGTATCAAAATGGCACCATTACGCTAATTGGGTTCAACACACACCCAACGCCATTTAAGATAACCAATGAATATGAAGTTAATGTTCGACTATTATTGGTTCTGTGATGTTGTGCGGTCATCGACGTACGATAATAGTTATGTGCGTCATTTGCCAAGCCAAACCACACACGAGTCCTCCACAATGGTCAGAGGGGACAACTGTCATGCATGACATTCAAAACTTTGTCATTGGCGGTCTGCATAAATTTTCTTCGCTCCATTACCATGCGAATCACGAACCCCTGATGGGCTGGAACTCGAGATGAGCTGCTGCAATTATGAATCTTGTTTTCTTCTTTAATGCGATACATGATGGTCGTCGTTGTCGTTGACTGCAGAGAGTGAGGCATCGTTTATTCCATTCCAAATCAAAATATCATCAATTTTGCGGATATGAGTTCAAAGACACAGAATCCTAAGTCAAATTACATATCGAACGAAATCGAATTTATGTTAGGAACGTTGCAGGGCTGTGAGAGCCTCAACTCGATATATATTATTACCGAATGTACCACAGAGAGTTAAGTACAAAATGTAATCTCCTGACAAGCACACTTAGCCAAATTGCAATTGGTAAACCGACTTACTTCGCCAGAGACAAGCAACAACGCAAATAATTCTTGAAAATTCCACCGTGTAGACTTTTGGAAGATTTCCCCGGCAAATTCCATATCTTCCAAACAGTGAAATGAAATCAACAACCACTCACAGTAACTCCAGAAATTTATGAAATTTGCTGCATCTCGAAAGAGCCTACGAACGAGTTAATGCTTCACAGTTTACGCAAACCACGTTAACGCACACGTATGCACGTACCCTTGCACATGTGGGCAAGTTTAGCCCCTGATAGGAATCTCTTACATGCACAGCCCTCTCATGCATTGCAGAACTTTGCCCTGTTAAGCGGTAAATCGTTCATCCTGCATCTTTCGACTGCACGTTATCAGGGCCGACTTACGAAATGTCGGCACAAACTTTGCCCACACCCAAAAGCCACATGTAGACAAATACCAAACAGAGAATCTGAAAACCATCAGAGTTATTTAAGTCAGTTCAGCCTCCAGCTATATAACAGAGTTTTCTAATTCCACAAAGTCTTTCGATTCTCACAGGACGGACGCCCGGCCCGAACTTACATCGCATCGAACAGATGAATCCACACTTTGCACAATAAATATAGATTTTCACCTGGACTGCTGTAGATATTAGGATTGGGAATCGAGGAGGTTATCTGAGCCCCAAATCCAGGCGCAAAGAGAATGGTACGGAAAGAAATAGTCAGGCCACTAGCAATCCATTTAAAATGAGTCGGGTTCGTAATCCGAAGCCCCGGCCATCCGCACACGGCATAGCAACGGCTTGCAGTTCATGCAAACGAATGCCATACAAACATTCCATTAACCAGAACTTAATCAATTGGAACTCGAGCTGCTACGTTTCATTTGCTGGAGCAATATTATTTTTGTGTTTGTGTGTTGAGGTGGTCACAGCGTAAAAGCGGAACAAGTGTTTCCATCGGCACGACTGACGTGGTGCTCGCCGCTGTGGCTATTTGCCAAAAGGTGCTTGTACAGCACCTGCAATCGATATAACTTATTCGGCATTTCACTGATGCAACTCAACTGGCTAGACCTCAGTGAAACCACCTTCCAGGTAACTACTTTGTGCAAAAGGAGCGTATTCACTCAATTTTTACACATTCAGTAAATGTGGCACGGTGTGGTGGGTATCTTCTGCGCATTAGCACGTTTTTGTTTGGGTGTTTTTTTTTTTTCTTTTTTCATTACCTCCGCAGTAGTGAAAAAATTAACTCGACGAACGTTCCAAAGCTCATTGACGTCCTCAGCTGTGCATTCAAATGAAGGAAAGATCAATGCTGAGTACCATTGTACTGACTGCAACGCAATTTAGAATTTCTTTCAGATTTTCTTACTGCAAGGCGAATTCAAGTGCCCACTTGTGTTGGGATTGATTTTTCTCATCTTAGACGTAGGCAGTCGGAGAGGAATATCTCTTGGATCCTCTGCATAAACACCGACTTTTCCTCCACTGCTCCTATTTTAAGGAACAATTTACATAAACTGTAGGGTGGAATGGAATAATTTTATTTTACAACTGAGTAGAGGTTCTCAGCTTGGAAGTCCATGGGAGAGGAGAAGTGGCCTGCATTTGTGATTCTGATGGACAGAATTGAATCTTGACCTAGTTTTGATGTACGTACGGATTTAGGGACAAGGTTGTGTCGCATCTTGTCGATTTTTTCTTTTGTACGACGTGAAGTTCGTGCAGTCTCTAACCGCCAACCGATGTTGCAGTGGATACAGAACCTTAAGTGAATCATTTTCTAGTAGTTTCTAGTATTGAAAATTGCATGAGAAACCAGGTAACATTCGGTTTTATTCCAGCAGCAGCTAAAGTTCAGTCTCAGGGGACCAGGGTCTAGCTTCTACAACAACTACTCGTGTTCTGCTAGGACCTACAGTTTTTTGCCGACTCCGAACGGCGAGATTTGAGAAGCTTTTCATAGACAATTGATACTCTTTGAGTGTTATCAGCAACTCGAAAGAGGTGGTGCCGTGAAAAACTGCGAAGTATCCCGTCCGGGAATCGACCTAGACTTTCTGCGTGGCGGTCGACTCAGTTACCACTACGCCACGGCGACCACACTGCGGAAATCCTGCAAAAAAAGCAAGAAAACCATTTTCAAGGCGCCATAAAAAACTGTACACAGATTTGAGCTAGACAACTTAGGGGCCCTCAAGATAGCAATATCGAGACTGAAGTCGAATAAAGCTGCTGGAGCGGATGGACTGTCCGCAGAACTGTTTAAAGCAGCTGAAGATGACCTAGTTGCGCGCATGCACCAGCTCATCTGTAAGATATGGTCGGAGGAAAGCATGCCCGATGAGTCGAGTCTCAGCGTCGTCTGTCCGGTCCACAAGAAAGGAGACCCCTTCGACTGCGTCAACTATCGAGAGATAAGTCTCCTTAACATCGCTTGCAACATCCTCTCCACAGTAGTGTGTGAGCGCCTGAAACCATTCGTCAACAACCTGATTGGTACTTATCAGTGTGGTTTCAGGCCAGGGAGGTCCACCATCGACCAAATCTTCACACTACGGCGGATCCTGGACAATACTCAAGAAATGTAAATCGACACTCACCACCTATTCGTCGATTTCAAGGCCGCATATGACGGTGTGCATAGAGACGTGCTATACAGTGCCATGTCTAGTTCTGGCATTCCTACTAAACTCGTCGGATTGTGTAGGATGACGATGGAAAACTCTCGCTGCTCCGTCAACGTCGACAAAGAACTCACCGAGACCTTCAATTTCAAAAAAGGTTTTGAACAAGGCGCCGCACTGTCATGTGACTTCTTTATCATCACCCTTGAGAAGATCGTACGTAACTCGCAAGTCAACACCAGAGGCACGATCTTCCAAAAGTCAGCTCCATTGCTAGCTTACGCCGACGACATTGACGTGATTGGACGAACACAGCGAGCCGTCAATGACGCGTTCTGGTGGTAAATGAGGGCAAAACGAAGTACATGCTGACGTCAAGGAAGGACACACAACATCGGCTTCTCGGACAGAGCGTCACACTATGCAGCAGAAACTTCGAGGTAGTCAAGGACTTCGTCCACCTCGGCTCCGCGGTAAAAAGGAACAACAACATCAGTACCGAAATCAAATGCCGAATCACTCTTGCCAATCGCTGTTTCTTTGCGCTCAAGAGGCAATTGTGTAATAAAGCCCTCTCTCAAAGGACTAAGCTTGTTTTATGTAACAGCTTGATCATCCCAGTCCTTCTCTATGGCACGGAAACCTGGACGCTACTAAAAGATAATAAGGTAGCTCTTAGTCTTTTCGAGAGAAAAGTTTTGCGTGCGATTTTTGATCCTGTTTGCGTTGATAGCATCTGGAGGAGAAGATTTAACCAGAAACTTTTTCTACTGTAGTTAAGCGTCTGCAGCTGCAATGATAAGAATGCTTAAGCCACATAGAACTTATAGACAAAACTTATCCACTTTGAAGACTCTTTGAATCCGAGTCGTTGGAGAAACGGAAATGAAGATGTCTTCACATGACATGGCGCAATCACAAAGAAAGGGCACTGAAGCTGGTTGACAAACAGGCAAAATCACATCACAAATGCGCTACGAAATAAGCATGGTCTTAACATTTTCACAAATTGTCAAGAATTTTTCTACTGGCTCTCAACTTTTCAAACTCAAATTGCCTAAAGTGTGTTATAGAAAGAAGCACGTTGACAAGGGTCTCTATATCATCTTAATTATGTCGATTTTTTTGAGCAACTGAATTTATTACTTTCGTCCATCTTATTTTTTTTTTAATTCGACACAGCGCTGCTGATGTGGTGGAAGTTGAAAACCTAGGCTCTCTATCACAGAAGCGCTTACTGGTTTTCCGCCAGAAGTGAAGAAGAAATTTTATTAAATGTAGGTTACTGCCTGGAGGAGGAGCTCAGTTTGTGCTTCCCAACCTCCAACAGAAAAAAAAATTGCCAACAGCTTGATAAAAAATTTAAGTTTAAGTCAACAACTTGATGCCATTTTGGGGTAAATTCATCATATCGTCTCTGTGGATTTTCTTTAATTTGTTACAATCTGAAGGCACTACATGGTGGACGCATTTACATTCTCGACCATTATTTCTTAGCTCCAGACGGCTCATCGGGGATGTTTGGTGTGGCGTTTTCGTGATAGAAAAAAAACAAATTTTCTGTGTATTTATTGGTTATAGTTCAAGTTACTCCTTTTTTCCTCCTCTTCACTCAATTTATTATCGAGAACGTTGTCAGAAGAAAATAAATCAAAACTATGACTTCACATCTTCCAGAAATCTACCTAGGGATGTCAATCTCTACGTGGGTGCATAAGTATCCTTAAATCGTGTCACAAATATTATTTTCAACATCCATTAGCATAATCACTAAATCGATTGAAGGCTTTCCAGAAAAGAAGGTAAGCTCCTACAATACCCTGGTCAGATTTGACTATGAATGTGGAAAAATTAAATTGCCACAAACCACGCAGAAGAAATGAAGAAATGTCAATGTTTATCGTAAAACACAGCACGTGGCGTATAATTCATAGGAGCCAAGCCAAATTGTCATTGTTTGGTAAATTTGAATGCTTGCAGGCAGTAAAGCAGAAACTCATAAGAAGATTGGTATGAATTTCGGAAGGAAGAGGGCGGGGGCGCACAAACAGCATTCATACTTATTAAAGTCCATTACAACTTTTGTTGATTACTTGGAACACGTAATACGTACACACAAGCTGTTCGACCCTCAACACTTGTATTAGTAATTCCGGAAAATTATTCTGTGCTTTCATTTGTCATCTCGTTCAATATGAGAGAGAGAAATATATTTCGGTATTTAAATCATTTCGCATAAGCTCTTCTCCGAAATTGAGCGAACACTTGTTGATAGACGAGAACGTGGTTGTTTTTACGTCTCTTTTGATCTCGAATTTGTTAAATTGTAGGACATATGCATAAGAACATATATGTTAACCTTCAGCATGTTTGCAGACGTTCATTTATCGAACAATGATTTTCCCATTCGCTACGCGCTACGAATCCACGACGCAAAGTGTCCACTTTCAAATATAAAATCTAAAATCTTTCTCTTTAGGTACTTGGCATTGTTCAGGGAGTGAAAATTGGAGCCATCATTAGACTGTAGTATTTGTCCACTCATGTGAGAAAAATGGTATGCACGGTATAGGTACCATGCAGCACTTAATAGCGTATGCCGATGATGCAATCAGGCCCGGAAGTGGAAGTAATGAACAACTTAATGCAGCGTGACTGTGACAAAATTCAGTGATTTTGCGACGACTGGAATTCGAAAATCAACTTCCGGAAGTGCGAAACTATTCTCTTTAGAACTCCGGGACACGAAAAAAAACTGGCGCAAGTTCGGCATAGTTGACCCACAGGGCCAGCCGTTAGCTGTGAAAAATATAGTAAAATATCTTGGCTTCTGGTTGGACGAGTATATGTACTGCGGTAAGCATGCAGATAAGAAAGCCTTTGTTGCGGCAAGTTGACTATTTTACAGTAGCCAACTTGATTCCAGGGTGAAGGTGATGTGCTTCTTGGCCCTCATCCGACCAATCATGGCATACGATTGTTCATTGTGGTTCAACTTGAGTCCTTCCCAGATGGAAACGATGAGGTTTTTCAAGAGGTATTGTCTTTGGACTTGCCTCCCGTTGTATCGAACACCAGAATCCGATTACAAGAAATTTTATCCCAACGAGTTCTTGTACAATGAGCAAACCTAATCAGGATAGATAATTTTATTTTTAAACTCGAAGACACATTACACGAGCGATGACTTCATCCAATAGTCTGATCTTAGGGGTTAAGTACCCTAACATTATGTATTCTGAAAAGATGCGCCTAAACGGCTTTATACCTCCTGAAGCATTTCACTATTTAGACTCCAAAGGGCTGATACAGGATATGGAAGGATGTCCTATCATCTTCCATGTCGTACGCCGAACAGTGGACAGGCGGCTCCAGTACGAACCGGACGTCGCCCGTAGCCACGAGAAACTTCTTCGGTTCAGTAGTCGATCTCCTCCCGAGATTAGGCACAGTCCGCCAGAGAACGTCATTTCTACTGGTGGCTGCATGAGGACCAGCCCTCGGCACCGCTCTTAACCCAATAAAAACAAAATTAAAAGTTGACTTACCTACATGGTTTTTTAAGGTAGAACGTAAATTAAAATTATTATTAAAAAAAATAAAATAAAAAAAAGGTGCATCATTGTATATACAAGCCTCGTTCACTTCAGAATTGTAGTAGATCCTGAAGTACATTTGTTAAGGGAAAAAGCAAATACTTGAAAACACACGTTCGTTTTTTTATTTGACAACTGCCATACCAGCCGAGCTGCCAAAACACAACAGCTCCCAGTGAGTTATCTCAGATTTGACCTGACCTGTTACGGGAGTGGCGTGGAATCTCGTAAACATCAGGGGATTGTGCACTGTACTAACCGAACTGAAACAATATGTTTCACGGTCTTATCCTCTGACTCAGTGGTCAGTTGCTCTGCAACCGGGTGCTGTAACCCAGAGCATAGTAGAGGTGTTAGGAAAGTCACGCAGCCTACAAAGTTGGAGTTGAAATATGTGTAAATTTGTGTCTGATGCCTATAGGCTTCAGTTAACATTCGCTTCTGTTCCATTTCCAAAATCCCATTCTACACCCTGTCTGACTCAATATGCAACCAATTTAAGAATGCAATACTTTCCAAAACTTTCATGAGAGAGAGCTCACGCCTCTTAAACGATTTGGTTCTTAGTTGCGTTGAAAAATGTATAATCGTGATGGAAAAATGATGGAAATAAAAAACCACAAGTAGCTTCAGTAAGAGCCCTCCAGTACTTCAACGTAAATAAATCTTTTGTATTTACCGTGATACTGTCAGCGTTGCAAAATTTCATGGAGGAAATTAAAAAAAAAGAACAATATCGACAAAAATGGTTCGGAAAATGAAGACTCAAATTGAGAGAAATTCCCGTCGAAGTGGAATTAAAATTGCTCGTGAGCTTAAAATATCAATGGAACGCATGCACCACATTCTGAAAAACGAACTTGTGGGCAAGCCATTGAACTTCCAAAAGGCACTCAATCATACACGACGGCAAAAAACAAATTGAATCGAAATAGCGAAGGAGTGGGTACGCTTGTACGAAAGTGGTGAGTTTTCGAATTTGCTTTTTTCCCGAAGAGTCGGCAATTGTTATCGAGCAATAGGTCAGCAAACAAAATGACCGACATTAGTTACCAAAAAGTCCTCCGAAAATGTGCACCTTCAGATATGGAAGGTTTATAAATTTGTTCCAACCACCAGTGAGTTCGCCTACCTCATGCAATCGCATCTAAGGCACGCCTTGGCGCATCCGCACCACGTGCACAAACTAAAGAAATAAAGCCCTTTCCGTCCGAAGAAGAAGCTGTTTAACAATGAGTTCCTCCGGCACTTTCGCGTTTCTCAGCGTATTTTGGCGAGTAACTCTCACAACGGCACCAAGAAATTTCATCTCAGCAGCTTGTATTCCCGATCTTATTCTTTCGGTCATTTCCCAACCAGAAGTAAGTGTTTCAACAGACACTGAGTTAGAAAACGACAACTTGGCCTTGACACCAAGCTCGGGCCTTTCTTATTACTGAACTACCAAGCTGCTTCAAAATGAACCCAGCTTGGCAAATCCTACAAGAAAGCACAATGTTGCTCCTCCCGTCACTCGTTGGAAAGACCCGAGATACTTAAACTTCTCCACCATTTTGCAAGACGAAAAATACAATGTTGTTGCAAAAACCAGACTCTGGTGCGCTCCAATTTTAGCCGACAAATGTTACACCTTTCCAATAATGTATGTAATCGATTTCTCGGTTGCACAGGACGTTTTCCTGTATTTGGTTCAACTCGCACTGGAGCTTTGATGACATCGCCCACTGCATGTCCTTTAATCCAAGTCTCATGGACATGGCGTCTGATGCGGGGTCAACAACGATCCATCTGCGTCGCTTATAAAAAGTTGACTTTCCTTGTGTCCAACACTGGCTCTGGCCAGAAACTGAACCGGGAAGGGAATGTGTTTTAATTTTCACGAACGGCTCCAAAACGACGGAGGGATCTGGGGCTGGGGCTTTGGAAGACGTGGAAGACGCCAACTTCAGACTTCACACCTTTTTAGGAAATTTCGAATCGGTCTTCGAAACGTTTGCTATCCTAAAGACTACCAGCTACATTGTGAAGAATACGTGAAATTGACGAAGTGTGTACGTCTGCAGCGGCAGCCAAGCTGTGTTTAAGGCCTTATTCAACCCCATAATCACTTCCAAGATAGTCCAGGAATACAAGTCTTCCCTTCATTTTGTCAGCAGACTGAATTCGCTAAGACTTGTGTGGGTCCCGGGACATCACGGGATCACGGGAAACGAGGGCGCTGATGAACTAGCTAGGCAAGATTATAAAGAGGGATTCGTAGGGTCCGAACCCACCTAACTCGCTTTCTTGGTAAGGGCTTCCGTCGACGGTCGGGTCTCCCAACAGCACAACCAGAGATGGGATGGCTCTCCAGGACGCAGGCTGAGCAAGTGTATTCTCGTGAACGACAGCAAGAAATCCACGGCTTTTCTGTTATCTCTAGAGAGAAAAATGTGCAGAAAACTTGTCGGTGTTTACACGGGACACTTCACCTTTCTAAACACCTAAGTCTGATTGAGCTTAGTCATGACACCCTTTGCGACGCCTGTGGAGAAGGTGAAGGCACTTCAGAGCACTTTCTCTGTCAATATCCCGCGTTTGCTCGTATCAGGTGGCAGCTGTTTGGCGCTGATGTAGTTTGAGCTGAAAACTTAAACGCCTCGTAGTACAATGGACCAGTTTTTGAGTCTGAGCGCTACAGGGCAGTGTATCCCAACCGCCAACAAAAAAAAATGTAATCGCTTCCATAATCAGCCAACTTGCAGGTGACACTACCTTTGGAAAACCGTGTGCTGAACTCCAACTCGTTTCGAGTTAATGCCTCCACTTTTTCCTGACAGCTTCCATGTCGGACTTTCTCTATTAGTTGCACACGTGCAGCCGGAAATGATATGAAGCACAGTTCCGTAAGTCTTTATATTGGACCCAACTAGCCTTAGAAAGTCTTAATAAATTATAAAAAATCGCAAAAAAAGTGTCTCTGCGCTGAAATCGCAGTCTCCGGACAACTCTATGTACACAAATCAAATTTAATTCGAAAAGAAAGTGCTGTTAATTTTTAGCCTCCACTTAGTATTAAAGTTCCCCAAAATTAACGAGGGGATCTCGACGAAAGTCGCACTTACATAATTTTTTTTGCAGATCTTTCAAAAGATTTCCTCTCGCCAACAAATTAAATCTTTAAATCGGAAGTAAATTAAGCTTAAATCCTGTAAAATAGTTTTCCCTTATATAAATTTAAGTGAATTTTATCCATAGTTCACATCGCAGCATGTATGTATGTACGAGGTACAGCATTAATGCGAACAAGACAGAGTCAGTAACTGGTCTCGCTTCAAGGACTTCTCAACGAGTGTATGTGCATACTTGTGAATTCGTATATATAGAGCACTATCTACAAGTGAAGTGGACAGTCATCCATTGAATATTCGTAATGTATGAGTTCATGTCATATTGCAATAGTATATCCCATTTATCATACTCAGCTTTCCAAACAAGTGAACTCATTAACCCGAACTCTAACGCATCCGAGGGTGGTGTGTTCACTGACGCATTTACGAGAAAATGCTACTTCCTCTCCTTATTTTCGTATGAGTTTGAATGATGTTGCTGTAAGCGAGAGTAATGGGAACGACATAATTTATAGTCGACCTTAGATATCTACATGAATCTCCAATGTCTGATTTGTCTGCCTCTTGGGCAAAAATGAATGAACTTCAACTGAGAATAAAATTCATTTTTAAATTGCTCCTTACAACATGAATTAAGGAAATTTCCTAAAGAGGCAAAACCGTTGAAAGGGTGAACAGAATGGAGGTGTGAAAGTTGTGCATTACTCTTCTATCTAGTTTGTTCAATGTGAGAGGAATTCATCGTGAAGTTTGATTTTTAATGGAAAACAAAACACACAATTCGAAAGTGAATTTAACATTTTGATCATCGTTTAAAACGACATTTTATGGCATTTACGTTTTAGAGATGAAATCGTAAAAATGAGGACTAGGTCTGAGGCGGTAAATTCAAAAGGTCAAATTTTAGGCGAGTTTTAGCGACTAGTATTTCGCTTAGCTATTTTTTCTGAAAGTTCAGAGAAAATAGTCCAAAATTGTGATATTGCACGACGTACATATGTAGCCAATTAACCTAAATGGCAAAACGTGAATACGTGCTCACCACAATTACTCAACAAGTCCAATATTTCTCGGGCCTTTCTCTTCAAACCAGACCTCGTCGAGAGCATGTGCTTGAATTTCAAGTCCGTTAACTTGGCTTAGGACTTCGCGTACACTCTCGTCTATTTTCGCAAGGCAGGTTGTTCGCTCATACCTAATTCTCTAAGATGTTTCTTCCTGAATTTGGGAGTTCGCGAATTTCCGCATTTTAGAACTTTGACTTTTTGTTATTTTTGGCAATTCAGAACTTTGTCCTTTTTTCGATTTTGTCTATAACCCCTATAAATACTAAACAAATGTTGATGTGAAGATCAAGTTAGGATTAAGGACATATTCATGGTTTAAGGCTTATATTTGTTAAGATCCAACACAACTGTAATTGAAGTTTATCAAGGTCAAGTATCTTTCCGGCGAACGGAAGCTGATTTACAAATCCATAACCCGCTCGTTAGCTCAGCACCAAAAACTTTTGCATGTTACATCTTCCCATGAAACTGCAACCTCAACAAAGATTTTTGATAAGTAACTGAATTCCAATTTGGTCAATTACTTGGACAAGAGTTTTAACATGGACTTGGACTATAACTTGAACAAGGACTTACCCAAGCGTCTTCTCTTGTGTTGCCGTTCGTAAAGCTGTCACTTTTGGAACGTTTAGTTTAGTTTAGTTTAAAAGGCATTTTTTTAATTTTTATCTGATAGAATTTTAAAACTAGGTACAAAACACTTAACCTAGGTACGACTGAAATGAAATCTTATAACTACTTACTGGCTCTATACGGGCGCTCTAAGCTAAACTATCGATATATATATTTTTGCCTTTCGGCGTCCTTGCTAATTATTTTGCTACACTTTTGGAACGTGTGTGAAGTATGATTCGCATTGTTTGCATCGTTTTCTGTCTTAAGGCGGCTTCTAATTCTGACATTTTGGAATGGTGAAGGCGTACTCTCGCTGCTCAGTCGAGGTCGGTAATAATCTCACCTTCTCATATGGCTTTTTAAATAGCATACATGAGAAGCTCGTGCGTTATTCACAAATCAACACCAGAGATACGATCTTCTAAAAGTCATTGTCATTTACATGAATGAAGCCGTTAATGAAGCGTACGTTGGCATTGAAACGGAAGCAGCTAAAATGCGTTTGGCTATATATGAGGACAAGGTGAAGTAGTACTGTCATCAAGAAAGGATACACAACATCGAAGTCTCAGACAGAGCATCGCACTAGGCAACAGAAACTTCGAGGTAGTCAAGGACTTCGTCTACCTTGGCTCTGTGGAAAATGAGGATGACAACACCAGTACCGAAATCAAACACAGATTCACTCTTGCCAATCGCTGCTTTTTTGGGCTCAAGGGGCAATTGAGTAAAAGAGCCTTCTCTCAAAGGACTTGTACAACAGCTTGATCATCCCAGTCCTCCTTTACGATGCAGAAATTTGGACGCTACTAAAAGCGGATGAGGAAGCCTCTAGTCTTTTTGAGAGATAAGTTATGCGTCTGGAGGAGAAGATTCAATGACGAACTTTATAGGCTGTGTCGCTGCATTCACCGGGTCAACCGTTTTCGGATACAACGATAACGATGGCTAGGTGATGTAGAGCCAATGCTCCAGCCCGAAAAGTCTTTGAATCCGAGCCATTGGGACAACGCATCAGAATACGGCCTAGGCTGGGATGGCGCACACAAGTGAAGAAGAACCTTTACCATCTTGGAGTGGGCAATTGATGGCAGCAGGCAAGAGATCGTGCTAGCTGGAGAGGCATGTTGGTTGAGGTCCAGGTCCACCACTGACTGTAGTGCCATGAAAAGAAGAAGAAGAAGTCTATCTGTATTATCTGCGTGCTGCGTTCCAGAAAGCAACAGAGGTCCTACATCGGCCTTTCTCTCCATCAAGTTGTAGTGCTTGCCCCTCAAGCACGAACTCAGTTTGGTCATTGGATAATTAACGCTTCTAGCCTGGTGTTACCCATGACTCTTGGAAAAATGGTCGTCGTCGTATAAGTTGATCAAGTTGATCCAAAAAACAAATCTGGTACAACTATCAACCCCACACAAAGACTTCACTAGAGGTTCCGTGGATGAAAATATGGAGAAATTCCTTCCTTTCCTGCGATCCTGCTTATTTCTTGCAACGGTTCAAAAAACTGAAATCCGAAAATGCTTCTACAACAGCCTACGAATTGAAAGCTGCTATCAGTGTGGAAAAGATCAAGAAAGAAAGAAACTCTTTAGGGAAACAAGTAAACGACAATCCGCTGGTCATGATGCATTGCAATGGTCCCATCCGCATACAAAGTGAAATGCAGGAACTTTTTTCAAGTAGCCACCTCAACCTTACCTAATCTAACCTATAACAATCTTTCCTTGAATATATTACCCTTAGAAACAAAATTAAACACACACATGCCTTACAAGACATGGGCTTATGATCCCGTCTATGGGCGAACACCAAGGCTTGGGCTAATAAGGTTTTACCGTCCTCTGAATATATAGTAAAACACAGCATTGTTTGGACGAGATTCCATTTGACATTGTCTGCTTTGTCATATTGGCATCTCTTTTACAAGACGATTATGACAGTCTTTCGATAGGCAACGCTTTGAGGTGTTTTAAAAATGCCTCATCCTTTTTTAGACATTTTTCAGGACTCGTAATAAAAGTGAGAGCATTGTACACCCTAAACTTTTAAGCACAACCAGTTCATTGGTGGTCGAAGAAATATCTTTATATTTCTTCAAAGTATCTTTAAAATGCTATTGACCCTAGGCTGCTATTGACTCGTGGACTGAACACCTCGTAATTTTCACGGCACCATTTCTTTCGAATTGCTGACAACACTCAAAGTGTATCAATTGTCTATGAAAACCTTCTCAACTCTCACCGTTCGGAATCGCTGAAAAACTATGGATCTCCTTTAGGTCTGACAGAACAATAAAAAGCAGAGTACGAGTAGATGCTTGAGGCTTTGGTTCCTTATGGAGTGTAGTGCCACTCATCTATAATTAATGCTACTGACAGTTTATGCTTCTACTCCTTTCTAGGTAGTTTCACTCTTTGACAAGTTCAATCGCTTCTTCTTCAAGCCAAAGAAGGAACTCCAGTGAGCTATCAGCAGTTCAGATATTAACATCTGAAAGACTGCGTCATCCTTAATGTAAACATATGAATTTGTCTATGCGCCCGAACTTGTCGTAAACGTTTGCCCATCTTTATCGCTCGCAGATAATTACTAACGGTGAATAGAAATTATCCCAATAACATTTTCAGATTATTCTAATTAATTTTTATTTACCATTCCCATAAGCAGTGATTGGTCAGCTCACTCTGCCCTCTTTACTGCTTATTATCATATTGATCGATAAACCCGTATGTGAAGATGTTAAACTCATTCGGGTAAGGACATTTAAAGAAGGGGATGCGGGACTCTGAGCATATTTCAAGGGTTTTAGTTACATGTATTATGAACAATTTATAGTTCAGTACATCCACATACAATATGGTTAATTATATGCGGAGTTTAGGCTGGGAAGGGTCGGTGACTGGACAAGTGTGTTAGTAGGCATTTGTGACGAGAACACTTAAGTATGATTTGAAATACGAGTATCTGAACCACTTCGTCATATGGGCAGACTTCTCGGAATAGATGTTTCAAGCACACAAGCCAATTGACTAATTCAGTTTTCCTCCTAACCTGGCTTTGTGTTATATTCTGGTCCTTGCACTTCCTCTTCTTTGCCGCAAAGGTTAAGAAAGGAAAGGATTCAGCAACTGTGTTACATATATGTGTATTACTTACGTTTAAGATAAATAATAATTAAGTGGCATTACAGCCCACAAGGAACCAGGCCAAGCTTCTACAGCAACTACTCGTGTTGCGCGTGCTACTGTTCTCTCACGAGTTGAACTTCAGTTTTTTGCCGAATCCGAACGGCGAGATTTGAGAAGCTTTTCATAGACAATTAATAGTGTTGTCAGCAACTTGAAAGAGGTGGTGCCGTGAAAAAATTTGTGTCCCGTCCGGGAATCGAACCTAGACTCTCTGCGTGTGGGTCGATGGACTTACCCAATACGCAACGGCGACCACGCTTAAGATAGTTTAGTTATTTAATTTAGAATTGGTACTCTATAAAGTAGCACGTAAGGAACACCAACCTGATGCTGGGAACGACCGAATTTTTACAATTCCAGTTTCATCTTCCACGGACATATCACTCCCTACTGCCAAGACATCAAGCAAGCGTCGTCAAAGTTTCCTTCGATTGTGTACATGTGTACATGTAGTTTTCTTTTCTTGTGCCATGTAGTTTTGTAATGACTGATTCGGAAGAAAAACTTTGGAAATGTCAAAACCGAACTTGCAAAATTTATGCTCAAGTCTTTGGCAATTTTTTTCAGTCTTCAAATCAGTAGAACGTTAACTGACGACGTGGTCGCCCTTTAGACACCACGAACAAATTATGAAAAAGGGGTAAAATCATCATAGTGGACTAACGAGGGACACTTGCTATATTCAGTTGGAACGACTTCACTTCTCCTAATGTATGCATCGGATTCGAAGACTTCTTGAACTCTAACAATGTTACACTTACTTTGTACATGGTGAATTCAGCTTAAGCCTTGTAAGTGGGGCTTATTTAGGCACTTGTTGCCCTACAGGCCATAGAGTTGGTAGTTCTCAACATCTCCTTCAGATGCCACCAACACAAACAGGACAAAATGTGGCACACTGCATTTTCGCTTTAAAATAGCAATAGCATCTTCATCAAAAATGCCATTAGCATCTTCATTTGATTATACTGTCGAGGTTTCTGCGTCATGGAGTGATGCAGTGATGATCGATTTGTAGTACAAAGGCAGCTTGGTCTTTCTGGAGAAGTCTTCACGATTCAATCGCCTCTTGGACTAAAAGAAAAACGATTGGCAGGACCAAATCTGCTTTTAATTTCAGATATTGACTACCTCAAGGTAGTTACTGACCGTTGGGATTGTCCGCCTGTGGAGTTGTGCTTTCTTGCATAATGACTTCACTTTGTTTGCTCCTCACTTAGAGATAGATCTGATTAAGCTGCTTACGTTTAAATATCAGCAAAACCTTCATTGGCGGCTCGTTCTGTCCGTCCGTCAATATCATCTTAAGAAAATAAAAAACTTTACATTTCAAAATCAAATCAAAATTATGTACTTAATGGAATTTTGAAAGTTCGTGGCTATGGCCTAGTTTTGAGGACTTTGTACGATCTTGTCTAAAACATGCCAGAAGACAGCGGGTCGCCATGTCAAATGTTCTTTAAACTCGAAGGCTTCGTTTTGGAGATTATTGACCTTGACAGAACAATGAGAGTTATCCATCATTTTCCTACACAAACTGATGGGTTTCTTAGAAGAGTTGAAACTAAACCCGACACTGTACAGCTCCTCGTCTCAGTGCACACTGTTATATGTGGCCTTGGACCGTGGGTGTATTGGGCCTTCTCTAGGATTTCCGTAGTGTGAAAATTTGAATTATCCTAAACTTACCATGCCTGAAGCTACACTTATAGGCATCAGATTATACAGCAAAGGTTTGATGTGTTTACACAACACGGCAGATATGATAGAAAGGACCTCGAATACGATGTTAAGGAGAATGATGCCACGGTACTTGGCACAATCAAGGAGCGTCCAACTGGCCAATCGAAGCTGAGATTCCACTTGCTGGTCATCAGCAAAAAAATTAAAATAAGTTCTTGTTAGATAAATCTCTCACTCTTGAACACATTGGTAAACCGTTACATTACAATTTTATTAACTTTCCGTGAATAATTCAATTACAAATCATAAAAAACGAAGCGAACAAATTGAATTGCAATCGCAGGGTGACATTAAACCGTGCTTAAAGTGAGTTATTTTTATTAATTAGGTCATTCCACTGGACTTCCGTCGCGTGTGCATGTAGTGTGTGCATGCGCTTAAGGACTTATTGACGCTGCTGTGTAATTTGTAAAACCAACGAACCCACATCCCCTGTTTTCAGGGTGAAAACTTGATTATTCTGAATAAATTTAAACGGCCCCTGCACTTCGTCATTTACAGTTCGTTCCGATTGTTGTCTTAAATTCGAATATTTATTCGAAACAAATAAAACGAAAAAAAAAAATAAACATTGATTTTTTTTTCTCATTTCAGCTTAGCGAGCTTGGGCGGCCATTCACTGGAGGCTCATGGTGCGGCAAGGCCACCGGGCCGCAGTTGTATTTTAGTGAAACGTCAACTGTGACGGCATCCGTAAAGGTGAGATATTCATAAGTCAAACCAAACACACAGATCAAGGTAACATTGTGATGGAAAAATATACACGGCAACGTTAAATATTAACACGAATGTGATGTCCTTGCTTTCACCCGGGTTATCATGAAGTCTGTATTTTTAATACCTCCTGGTGGGTGGCTGGGCGGGTAGGCGCAATTTATTATTGAAGAATCTCCATAAATATCGGGAGCACAATGAACAGTTTGCGTGTGGTGATGTGAACACACGTGCACACACATTCATCCCATTTGTGTATGGTCATAAATCCATCCAGCAAATAATGAGAGTTTCGCTTCTCGAAACGAGTGTTGTGTCCGCACCATTACTAGCAACTGTGACGGCAACCCTTCCCCCGTCCGTCGACACTGAGAATCGGCTGAAACGTCGGTCGCCCCCCTCTCCCCACTCATTCAAAATTAAACATCCCCCACACTTGTCCGGAAAATAATAACCCAAAAACTATCGTTCCATTCATGACTGCGTAATGAAGCACCCAAGTGCTAAGGAGCAGCATGAATATGATGGCCCTGGGCGGATAGGCCGCCCGCAGTCACACCCCATGTCCGCGTGCGATTCAAACGTCCTTTTTCTTAATTTGAACGACAATGCTTTTGTAGTTCATGCCCATTTATTGCTGTTCTGGTACAAACGTATCGTCGGAATTAACAACCATTTGCAATGTATTTCCACATATCTAGATAGCTTTCAACGTCATACACAAACCCTACATCGGCATGGGCAGCACTGGGTATGTCGATGAATATATTGCTGTGAACTTGGCGGAAGGGAGCTGAAAGGTAGAGCAAACATTAGGTGTAGGCGGTGATGTGTATACGGTGGTCTGGCCCAGACCGTCATGTAATTTTGCCTAAGGTTATGTTTGGTTTTATTTCGCAATAGGTAGCCCTTTTAGCTACGGGCTGGGCAATACTTGACCACAGTGCCCTGTTTGTTTGGCCAGGCATCAGGCGTGTGCAAACAATGATTGGTGATGGTAAAGGGAAATTGGAAAATGTAAGAGAAAAAGTCCACTAAAAGGAGTTGTGCTGCATGTGATTGGATTCTCGCTACAACAAGTTGCATTTGCAAAAAAAAAAAAAACGCGAAATTTTAGCTTTTATTCTGTTTCTATTGACGTTCACTTTAAAGGCCAGACTTTGCTAAATGTTTTCTGATGGCCTTACGTGGCACACCACATTGCAATTAATTCGTATTTGAAATAAAATTCGATTGCCTTTGAAATGGTGGAATGTGTGCAAAATTATTGCACGTTGAACAGATTTTATGAAATGTTTGTCTATGTGTCGGTCAAATAGCTGCAGGGATGCCAATGAATTTAGAGACGGTAGATCAGTCACCGTCATTGTTAGTAAATGTATATGTGAGGTATATATGAAACTGTGTATACGTTACTTAGCATCTTGTAAATATCCTTTGTGGTCCCAAATCTCAAAAAAATTATTATTTGGGACAGATTTTTATTTTTCAAAGTTATTCAACCTTAAGCGTAAAACTTGTAATTTTTTCTGTTAAAAAGAAATTTTCACGTGTTCAGTTTCGGGTCACAAAACGAACCACGTATATTTTTGTTAACAAATTTATGAAAAAAAAAAAAGAAAAATACGATGAAACAAAATAAAATTAAATGAATTCAAAATTTAAGGGATGTCTTCTTCGCAATAAGTGGTGGTAATGACTTTGCTATGACGATTTGTTGGACTACCATTAGATAAATAATAAAAAATGCCTTTTAAACTAAAAAAAAAACGATTTGTTGGACGTACACTGCATGCAGTAAAAGCTTATGTTCTGGAGGACAAAACTTGCTAGTCTTGATTGCGAGCGATGGTAGCAAAAGCTTCGGCTCTAAGAAGACGGTTTCGTCTAACAATACACGGTCGAACTAAATTTTCACCTAACTCTTGTAAGAATAGACGGCGTTTGTATAATTTATTGATATTCGGATCTGGGTGAGTCTCGGTCCACAATATATAGACATTTAGCGCGAACTATCAATAAAATTTGAAAACAAAGCTACTGGTCAACGGTTAGTTTGTCGTTTGCACGAATGTGTTCGAACCATTTGATCCATCGTATCAACACCGCCCTCTCTGCAATCTTCTTTGGGTGTGCATCTCAGGTTATCGCCATTATGATGCATAGTTCTGTAAAGAGGAGAAGTATATCGCAGCTGACGTTTACAGCACTTGTTTGAGCCCATTAGTAAGCGGAATGGCTTTAATTGGATCAGTGCTGTAGTCGTCGCCGAAAGAGCCATTTCAGACCTAGCAGTCGTTTTTGTATCTCTCCTATTCTATTCTATTATTTTATTATTTGTTTCAACTTACAAATGCATTATAAATAGAACCTTACATATGGGGGCTCGACCGGGAACAACGTATAACTTTTACTGTTTTGGTATATACTGCACAATTGTTTATGGATAATCTCTTCAGTTGTCGCACGAGAAAGCTGATTTTCGGCAGGTGTTGTACCTGTTGTATACCTTTTCAAATTGCCAGATAACTCTTCTGTATCGTCATTGTAATAACTCATATAATCGTTTAAAACATCCCCGTCTTCCACTTCTGGTTCGCAATCCTCATCACCACGTTAGGGTCACAAAATGACCCCAACGTAACGTTTGTATTCTTCTTCTTCTTCTTGTGGCGCTACAGTCCGGGGTGGACCTCGGCCTCAACCAACATGCGTCTCCAGTTGCGCACTCCAAGTTGGTTGAGGTCCTTCTCCACTTGTGTACGCCACCTTAGCCTGGGCTGTCCTCTGTTGCGTTGTCCCAATGGCTCAGATTCGAAGATTTTTCGGGCCGGTGCAGTGGTGTCCATACGCTCTACATGGCCTAGCCAACTTAAGCGTTATAACCGAAGACGCTTGACTAGGTGCATGTCTCTGTACAGCACATAAAGTCCGTCGTTAAATCTGTTCCTTAGGTGCCATTAACGCAAACAGGACCAAAAATCTCACGCAAAACTTTTCTCTCGAAAAGACTGAGGACTTCCTCATCCGCTTTTAGTCACGTCCAGGTTTCCGCGCCATAGAGTAGGACTAGGAAGTGGAATATATTGTAGCATTTCTAGTGGAATATATTGTAGAAATCGAGTCTCCTGTGAAGTGACGCGACATAAGGTCCTTGGCACTTCGAATTTCAAAAGAAAAAAAATACAAAAATCCGAATAATTTGTCCACCCTCCTGAAATTGCTGGAACTGATTAGTTGAAATCTTCAGCAAGAGGCACAAGGATAAACTAAGCATTGCAAAACTTTCGTGCACATGAATTATTTGCGCAAATGATGTGCCCGATTCCCGAGAAATAAAAATGTTTTTTAAGATTTTCGTTACTTTTACAAAGCCTTTGCTTTGTAAGAAAGGGTTTTCCAATTAAAACTTTATCAACTTTGAACAAGCTCTATCCTTTATAATCAAACCGTCATTGTCAATTTATGCAGTACACACAAAACTTTCCACATTGTGGAGTATACGAATGAGCAACGCAAAACGTACAAATTATATAAATTTTCTACAAAAACGAAAAACCTGCAAGGCAGTGCATCCATTGAGAGGGACAGTTAGATACGGATTGTGAAGTGATGGCGTAATTGCATCATTTCTCTCCAAAAATGAGGTCCAGGACAGTAAAGGTGGACGTACAAAATAATGTTAATTTGCTTTTTTTACTGACTCTGGTCAGTACAGCATGGTGCGCAATGTCACACAGCTCAGACCACAAAAGACTTTTGGCGTGCCAAATTTTTCAAATCACGTTATCAGCCGCCGAATGTCAATTCTCCGCATCGAAATTGAAATTTTACTTCCTTGGACATTCTTTTGTGAGGAACCGTGGGACCACTGATAAACCGAGGATCGGTATTGTGCCAAGAATCCGTTAGTTCATAATTCAAAAAATTGTTATTGCTGTTTTTGTTGTACTTAAAAAAACTGGCAGTAATGTGGTGACAGAGAGGATAATAATAATAAGTGGCACTACAGCCCACAAGGGACTAGGGCCTAGCTTCTTAAACAACTACTCGTGTTGTGCGTTGTGCTCTCTCATGAGTAGAAGAGACCTACAGTTTTTTGCCGACTCCGAACGGCGACATATGAGAAGCACTTCATAGGCAATTGATACTCTTTGAGTGTTGCCAGCAACTCGAAAGGGTTTGTGTCGTAAAAAAATGCGAGGTGTCCCTTCCGGGAATCGAACCTAGACTTTCTACGTGGCGGTCGGCACAGTTCCCACTACGCGACTGTGACCGCTGACACCGAGGATGCACAAAAATAACTGCCGTCGCATAGTAGTAAGGTGCGTCAACTACAAAGTGGTGGTCTTAAGATTGAATCGTGATCAGGACTTTCATTCATCTTGCTCCGTCTCTCTTGTGTTGTTAAGAATACTTCGAGATTATTATTTGTTTTTGAACAGCTGATCAAGCTTAAATTTTCCTTTCCGAAGTCGGCATTAAATTGTTGGTCCCTCCTCTCGTAAAAATTAACAGAAGAGAACAGTAGTAGTAGAGAACAGTAGTTGGTGATTTTCGGTGGTCGTAAAATTGCTGTATTCATTCGAACTTAGTTTGTAGGAGCACTTTGAATTCCTCTACCTTCACCCGCTGTTTTTTATTCCATCAAATCATCCTCGAACGCGAACAAGTGCTAGGTGGAGCCTAGCCTAAAGTGACTTGGTCACTCTGCTCAATCATCTTAAGTACATATACTCTGTGCCACTGAAGCGGATTTAGAAGTATAAGGAAGGCTACTGCTTGATAGGCTCAAGAGAAGATGGCCAGTTTCAATAACTCGACGACTTAAATTAAATTAGAATAACTGGCAACTTTGTAAATAATCAAATATTTGCCACAACAGAAATGATTTAATAATCTCTGGGAAACGTATTGAGAAGACCTTTAGACCCAGACTGCATTTAGGCAGCAAATAGTATTAACAGCTTGGTATATAAAACCAAAGCAAACTGCCTGAACCCTTAATGTAAGCGATTTCTCCTGATACTCAAACTTTCTCTAACTCAGTTTCCTGTTCAAAAATTTAAAATTCGCTGCACATGAGTTAAACGCACACCTGAAATATTCTGTCAAAACCGTTCCCTCTTTTCCCGAATTCAAACAAGAGGAAACGCGGAATATTGCCGCTTTTGACAGGTAAGAAATCACACAGGAATTCTGCAAGTGACATTTGATATGTTGATTGATGGCACTTGGAATTAATTCAATCAAAACTCGGATGAGTGGTCCGCAGACATCCTTCCTCGAAATTCCCGCCGTAGGCGACGAGCCCAGTGCCTCTTCAAAGGCACTGCCACCACGGAAAGTAGTGGCATCCACCTATCATCAGTTGTTAAAAATTCTGTTGTGAATTAGAGATCACGAGACCTAACACAAAACGCTTCATGTACACGCATGTAAGTCCATCTGTGCACTGTGTACTACAGCGGGGTGAATTCAAAAAAGGACACCTTCGCTTTGAGTGTCATATAATACCAACAAGAATGCTCCTGACGTGCACATTCCACCTAATGGAAGATCGAAATAAACTCACTTGGATTTGCGTGGCCACCAGTTTACGTGCTATTTCGATGCTGTGTCGTAGTCATGTCCTGGCGATGATTCCAATCTCTTGGCAAACATATCTGCCGAGCACATGCTGGACTATCGGGCCGGCGACTGCTGAAAATCAATGGGGGCGAGCTATTCAACGGCGAATCTTTGTGTGAGTGCGTGTTTGGCTCTGTGTCAGTTGCTGGGCGTGTGTTTTTTTTTCGTCACGTATGTGAGATTTTCAAGGAAAGATTATGAGGTGTATTGTTTGTCGAGGGTTTTTTGGGGAACATTGCGTCACACTGATATAAGCACTTAAAAATTCACTACTCGGCGTGTGTGGCGTGCTTGTCCACGACGACTACGACTACGACGACGACGACGGCGATGGACAAATTGGACTGAATTAATGCCTTATCTGGCAGCGACCATGAGTCCTGATTTTGGTCTATTCCAACGTAGTTTAAAAGGATTCCCTTCTCCGGTGGGACGCTCTCTAAATCGGAAACCCGAGATGCACAATGAATCTGAACGTATAAACGTACACATTTATATTCATGTTTCGGTGCGGAGTAGCAGCACTCTTGTGTGTGTCTGTCTATAACACAACTGGGATGGCTTTCGTCTCTTGCACATGCATCCAGATATGTGTGTGTGTGTGTGTGTCGTCTCTTTGGACCGCACTTTAATTGCCTGATTCATTGCTAGACTCCTCGGAGGGACATTGCAAGCGAGAACTGATACACATACAAATGTGTACGTTCCATGCATTTGTTCGGCAATTTAAGGAACGTGTTAGGGCCTGGATGAACTCACACTTTTTCATGCATGCGCCTGCTCACTTTCTACAAAATATTTAACAACTTTTCAAAGGGTTTACTGTGTTGCTGGCTCCAATGTGTCCCCGATCCGAAAGGATTGTCTTCCAGAAGACCGACACTTTGCAAATTCCTTAATGATCGCATGTTAATGGGATTGTTTTCGAATGGAAGGTGTGCTTATGTATGTACATACGTTCTGGGGACAGTATATAGTAGCAGATGTATTCAATGGGACACTGCGGTTTAACAGCTCTGGGATGGATTGAAACCTGCGGTATGATATTGCCGAAGTTTAAAATGACTCCTTTATCTTTGGCCTAGCAGGTGTTGGTAATTATTGTCGGCTGCGGTCATATAAATTAATGCTTCGACGCAATCAGAATAAACAGGGCTGCCTGCATTGTCGTGTTATATTAAAATGTAGGAGCGTTTAAAGTATGAAACATCATGCACATGTGGATATTGAGTAGTTTGAATTTTTAAGACGCCATTAGATCTTATATTCTATCGTTGTATTTCACTGCATGTGCAACATCTTGTTGGAATAATATGCTCCATGAAGTGAACATTTAAACTTCTCTAACAAGCGGAGATCAACAGAAACTTTTGAGGACTGTATTTTCATTTTTGTTTCTGGTATATAATATTTTCCCAGCCATACATTGGCATATGTGAGTTGTTTGCTTACTGCTTTAACACGAGACATTACCTAAATAGGGACGGATGCAGTCAGCTAGAAGAGCCTGCTCCGGCAGATCTGCTGCAAACCACTAAGTCCATGAATAAGACCGTTGTGATACCACAAGCAAGAAGAATTGACTCGTGCTGGAATCCTATAACAAATTACATACGTATCCTTGACCATTTTAACTCTAACATCAGTTCACTTAGACTGAGTTTTCGATCGTTGTCTTTCTAAAAGCTGCAAATAATGTGTAGGCCATAAAGAACGGTTTCTTCCTACTCCTCCTCGAATCGGCAACTTCCAAAATCGTCTTTAAACGGAATCCTTAGCCGTCTTCCAACATACACAACATACAGTGTCAAGTTAGTACACCTATAATCAGATGCACGTCACCTCTCCCTAGTCTGTTGGTCTGTTGTCTATGTGAGACTGATTTAAGTTCATAACTTCCTTGATACACTGCATGTTGGCACGTTCAATTGTACCTTTTTTAGATTCGCTTTGACACACAAACCTACTTACTTATAAAGAGGCACAAGCTCCTCTAGCTTTTTTGTCAATTAATTGGCTCTTTCGTTGCCCAGGATACCAACACAAGATGTTATTGCCTCAAACCACTACTTGCTGGAGAAAGAGGCTGCAAAGTTTAACCATCTTTGGTGTTACTGACTGCGTTTCAAAAAACTATCTGCAAAAGCCAATAGAAAAAATACAGAGACAGAGTCTTTTAATTTATCATTTATCATGAAATGCTTCGACTTCTGCCTGAAAGACACTGCAATAACTGAAGAAGCGGAGCGCCAAGGATATATTTTGTGACTGTGCTCAGGAAGCACTCTTTCATATTTTTTTAAGTTTTTAGAGCATGGCAATTTTAAACTAATTCCTTTTTCCTTTTGTTGGTGTTTTGCGGGAGCTCGTGTGAAGTTCGGGTGGTGGATTGTTGAAAGAAAAGAAAAACTAGATAAGGGGCTTCTAGTTTTTCTTTTATTAATAAAAGAGCGTTCACATAAGATATGAAACCTAATTATAGCTTCAAGAAGAAGAATCGGATGGAAGACCATCCGATAATGAAACCATCCGTCCATTTATATACGTCCATATATATCCAACAGCAATGAATTTCGCAAGATCAACATGAAATTCGTATGCCCATAATTAATAATCTGTTTTACCTTCTTTCGGGAACTCGGGTTTCAAAAATGTACGCAGGAAATATGGGGTCATTGACTTTACAGTTCCAAAAGTGCATACAACTTTACAATATATGCAGCAATATATTTTAAAAAAATTAATTATTTCTAAAGAACGGACATTGCAATTCAAGTGAAAAAGATTTTCAGCCTGTGATTTGCTTAAGAATGTTGCTACCCTCTTTTGCACACACTTCCGGCGATATCTCAGTTATAACTAAAGTAATGTAAAACTTCGCGGATCCGCGGAAACACTATTAATTTAATGGTGTTAGATTGCATGTTCTCAGTGGCCAATTATCGGCAAAATGTGAAATAATGCGACCAGGGAATATCTCACTCAATAAAGTCGTAATTGGTTGCGTTGCAGAGCTTGTGTTTTGTCTTTTGGAATCCCAATCCGCCGCTTTTCATACATAAAGGGTGTCCCAACAAGAGCGCCATTCGAATTGTCATTTTTTGACATTTGACTAATAATTATTGTTTGTTAGTAGAAGGTATAAGGTTAATAAAAATGAAGCGCTACACGAATGAACAACGCATTCTCATTGTGAAAATGGTGAAAGTTTTGTGGCTATAATAATAATAATAATAATCGAGTGGCACTACAGCCCACAACGGACCAGGGCCTAGCTTCTACAATAACTACTAGTGTTGTGCATGCTACTGTTCTTCACGAGTAGAAGGGATCTACAGTTTTTTGCCGACTCCGAACGGCGAGATTTCCGAAGCTTTCCATACACAATTAATACTCCTTGAGTGTTGTCAGCAACTCGAAAGAGGTGGTGCCGTGAAAAAATGCTAGGTGTCCCGCCGGGAATCGAATCCAGACTTTTCTGCGCCGCGGTCGATGCACTTACCACTACGCCATGGCGACCTCCGTTTTGTGGCTACAGTTCGCAAATTGCGATCAATTTGGGGTTACAATAATGCTCCAAAAGAGTCAACTGTAAAGCGATTAATGGAGAAATTTGCTAAAACTGGGTCTGTCACTGATGTAAAGACAACAACGCAGCAGTACGTGATGATGAAAGATTTACATCTTCATGCATAAAATGTTCAATTGATTCGGGAACTGAAGCCAGCTGACCATGTACAGCGAAGGGAGTTCGTTAATTGCGTTTTGGAGAGACAACATGAAAATGCTGATTTTGCCAGTAAAATCATCTTTAGTGACGAGGCCCATTTCCATCTTGATAACTTCGTCAATAGGCAGAATTATCGCATTTGGGGCGAGGAAAAACCTCGAGTGATTCACGAGAAGCAAATGCATCCTCAACGTGTGGATTTTGGGCTGAAGAAATCATTGGACCTCTTTTTATGAAAATGAGTCAGGTCAAGCGCAAACAGTCAATGGTGTTCGGTATCGTGTAATGATAACAAATTTTTTCGTGCCTAGAATTAAAGAAATGAATGTGGAGGGGATGTGGTTTCAACAAGACAGCGCCACATTTCATACAGCCAGAGAAACAATTCAATTGCTGGATCAGTCATTTCCCGGTCGTGTTATTTCGCGTTTCGGAGACCAGAATTGGCTATCTAGATCATGCGATTTAACACCATTGGACTTTTTTCTTTGGGATTTCTTGAAATCGATGGTTTATGCCGGCGACGACTCACGCCTTAAAAGAGGAAATTGGACGCTGCATCAATGAAATACTATAGCATTTATACAAAATGGTTATTAAAAATTTCACTAAAAGATCGCGTATGTGCCCGTAAAACCGCGGCAGTCATCTGGCCTATATATGTGTTATTCCACACATAACTTCATCCTGTCTTTTTTACGATACAATAAAAAACTCACGATTTTTTTTAAATATCTGCGTTTTATTTAACACTAAGGAGAATCAAACAAAAGAAAATAACACACAATAACGCGCACTTGGCCCTGAACTCCATATAGGGTTAGAGTCGGTATGAGAATTGCTGACTAAGTTTATTCAGATGCAAACCTGTTCACACGCTTATTGTAGATCAAGTTGCGTCGCGCTATTCGCACGACCACCGAACATCAAATTGCATCGCACCGGATACATTCTGGATGGTTGGAACAGCGACTTCCTACATAAAGCGCGGTGGGCGTTGCCTCCCCGTTCAAGATTTTTTTCCAGGAATCCCGGGATGGATTCCTTAACTCACATTTTAACAATACACTCTACAAAAATATTTACATTTCCAACCTCCAAAAAGGGTCCGGTCGTACTCACAATAACTTAGTTCTTAACTGATCTTGTACTCCATAGTTATGTGTGCTAGTCGACTTGGAGAAGAATCGACTAGATTTTGAGTCACAGCAGAAGTAATTTTGTGTCGTTTAGTCATTAAAGCGGATTTCAAATCAGCTTTACTCTGAGTGTCATGATTTCTAATATTTTGCCCCACAAGTTAGTGGCAGAATGTTCTTCTCAATTTGAACGCTGAAAGACAAGATTTCCGACCTCCGACTAATTTGTGGTCAAGATAGAAATATCAAGACTGAACTCAAACAAAGCTGTTGAAACAGACCGACTGTCGTCCTAAAGCAGCTGGAAATGACCTAGTTGGGCGCATCCACCAGCTCATCTGTAACATATGGTCCGAGAAAAGCATTCCCGATGATTGGAATCTTAGTATAATTTGACCGGTTCACAAGAAAATTGGTCTTTTCGACTGTCGAGGGATCTGCTCCCTAAGCATCGCATACATGATCCTGAAACCGTCAGTCAACAACCTAATGGGTCCTTATCAGTATGGTTTCAGGCCAGGGAAACCTGCAATAGGTAAGATCTTCACTCTAAAGCAGCTCTTGGGAAATACCCAAGAAGTACAGATTGACATGCACCGACTATATGTCGGTCTAAAGCCGGATATGACAACGTTTATAGAGACGAGCTGTACAGTGCCATGTCTAGTTTTGTCATTCCTACCAAAGTCGTCAGATTTTGTAGAATGACGATAGGGAATTCTCGCTACTCCGTCAAGTTCGGTAACAAAAAAAGTTTTTAGACAAGGCCAAGCACTGTCATGTGATTTCCTAAACATCATCCTTGAAAAAATCGTGCGTAACTCACAAATCAACACCAGAGGAACGATCTTCCAAAAGTCCGTTCAATTGCTAGCTTACGCCGACGACATTGGGACGAACACAGCGAACCGTTAATGAGGCGTTTGCTGAATCTGAAGTGGACGCGGCTGTCATCAAGAAAGGACACGAAACATAAACGCCTCGGACAGATCGTACTACTAGGCAGCAGAAACTTCGAGGTAGTGAGGAATTTGGTCTAACAAGGCTAAGCGGAAACTGACAACAACGTCAGTACCGAAATCAAACACAGAATCATACTTGCCAATTGCTGCTTCTTCAGGCTTAATAGGCAATTAAGCAATAGTTCCTCCCCGAAAGACTAAACAGGATTTGCATAACAGCTTGTTCATCCCAGTCCTCCGGAATGGGAAGCCGTTATTCCTTTTAAGAGAAAAGTTCTTCCTTTTGCCCTGGTTACGTTGATGGCGCCTGGAGGAAAAGATTTAATGACGGACTTTATAGGCGGCATGCGCCTGGTCATAAACGCTTAAGATGGTTATAACCTATAGAGCGTATAGGTATCACTTCTAATGCCTAAAAAGTCTTCGAATCGAAAAACGCAAAAAAAAGGCGCACACAAGTGGGAGGCAGCTTGTGAGAGATCGTGCTAGTTGGAGAGGCATACTGTAGCACCATTAAAAGAAGAAGAAGATGTTTCAGTGTTGGCTTACATTTTATTTTGGAAGTTGCAGTACATGTCAAATGAAAAGAAAATAAACTCAGAAAATTAAGATTTTGAACCACAACAATACTTTGATGTGATTGAGACTGCCTTAGAGGGTATGCTGGCATTGATGTATTCTATCTTTCCCCGAAAAGATATAGAACTTAAAAAAAGGCAGCACTCGGTCATGGTTTACGCGTAAATTAATAATATTTTTCTCTTCTTAGGATGTCATCTCTTGGAACACTTATTTGTTTTTTTCAACATAGTTTGTTATTTCCAAAACTTTAAACCGTGCATGCCAACGTTTTAAAACTAACAACACTATCAGCAAAACTGAAATGCAATGCTTGACCCAAAACGTAATCCGTGATCTCTGCAGTTGTTTTCCACATCTTGTTCATGAAACTAAAAAACTGTTATTTCTCGCAGAAGCAAGCGCTCGTACAAGAGCCATAAATTTCCTCAAGCCGCTAGCGTTTTATTGAAAAAATATTTCCACTCTCTGAAAACTTTTTAAAACTGTCTATCAAATGTGATTGCTGTCAGTTATCTCGTTTTTATTCATTAATCATTCGTCTCAAGCCTCTGCTCGTGAGAGAACCGTACGAGTAGCATGCACAATACGAGTGTTTGTTGAAGAAGCTAAGTCCTGGTCGCTTGTGGGCTGTAGTGTCACTCACTCAGCAATTTCACGCTGTTGCCATTTTAAAGCGTTATACGAATACTGCATTCAATCATAAATTTGCCACGAAACGAAAGGGTGGATATTTTCAGTTCTTTGTGCACAGTGGGATAGGAAGCTTCCGCCCAACGGACACATGGTCACATAAGACTTGTTTCTACCCAAAGTGGCTTAAATTTTGAGCAATGGTTCAATGAACAGAATTCTTCGATAAATGAATTATATCCTATGCGGTACCAAATTAAACTTAAATT
This sequence comes from Eristalinus sepulchralis, assembly GCA_944738645.1. Classification (NCBI taxonomy): domain Eukaryota; kingdom Metazoa; phylum Arthropoda; class Insecta; order Diptera; family Syrphidae; genus Eristalinus; species Eristalinus sepulchralis. The sequence goes on along the minus strand of OX122885.1, from coordinate 26,961,924 downwards.
GTTAAGCCCTGACTTTGGAATTTTCAAACATATGTGCACTTTCAGAACTGTTTCTGTAAGCAACAAGGTAGGAACCAAACTAGAGCTTGAGTTACAAATAAATGCAGAGAATGCAATAAATTAAATTCATAACTGTAATGTCTCATGAATAAGCGTCCAATCAAAGGAACTCTTGACACACAGATGACATGAAAGGAAACCGTAATTAAAATGCAGCCAGACTTATGTGATATCCCGTCCCTTTCGACTGCAACCACTGCTGCAACACCAAAGTCTATTTGTCAATTCATGAACTGCATGTGGTAACTGCTTTCCGATTTCATCTGAAAATCCAAAGCCCATCCAGGGTATGTACGTTTGATTTGAATAGTTTTTCATGTTCAATAGTGAACTTCGACCGGGGGAACATGTATCTAGAACAATGAAAATCTACATTTCAAAAACTACGAGGACATTCATCCCTGGGCCCGACTAAATGCATTTTGTTAATTGCTACCATTGTTATGTTTATTTTCCCCCTAACAACAGTGCTCGGGTTAAATAACAATGTGCCTGGGTTAAATAACGAGAGACGTTTGACACATTGTCGCTCCTTACTCATTCATGCCTCAGCTCCTTTCTCTCGTAAAACTAGGGCACCTCCTTCGTTCCCGAATGCTATCAAAGGTGTGCGCCCTGCCCCAATACACACCTCTATTTGAGATGCACGTCTTTCATTGAGAGTCCTTTAAAACGCTGACATCTTTTTTTTTTTTTAATAGACACACTCCCCAGATGCACGCCTCCACTGCTGCGTCTGTGTGCCTAACACTTTTCCTTCAATTTAAAATAATGCACAATGCAAGGGTGTGTTGCGAGTGGTAAATAAATTTATTTCTGTTTGTTTCTTTTCTCCTCTCCCCCACAACAGGTATTCCATCCGCCGAGGAACATTCAGGACGAGAAGCCTTTTGAATTTAATATAAGATACAAATTTATAAGTCAGTCCGACGCCGTAGTTCGGTAAGTGGAACATGGATATCAGCACAATCCTCGTTAAATATTTTCTTCTTTGGGTTTGCGATTCTTTGCCCTATCTTTGTTTTGTTGTCTTGTTTTTCGCTTCGTCCTGGTTTCCTGTTATTGAAAAATGCATTCCCCTGCATTGAGGGAAGACGAGACACGAAAACAGACCAAGAAAGAAATGGCAACTGAATTGAAATTCCCCATTGCGGAGATGTTTCCCCTTTTGCTTCTGCCGCCGCACCATTTAATGTGTTTTCTTTTGTTCTGCGAATTATAGATATGGACAACCTGATAAACTTCTGGAGTTGGGACGTGTCACACCGGGTACGTATTGCACAAGACAATTCGACGAGTGCTATCGGAAGAAATGCCGCCTGCAAAGTCCAAACTATCCTGGAATGTACCCAAGAAATGTCACTTGTTACTGGACGATTCGCCAAAAAGAAGTTCCTACATGCAAGCATGCCATGATATCAGTTAGTCAGGAGAATCAACATAAAGCCCTAGTCAAGAGGTGAGTACCGAAGGACTTCATTGCAAGTTTTGTTGGTTGTTTTGTGTCTCTGCATGTAAGGTGGTCGATTTTCACATGAAAACTATAGTGGCGTCGAGAGACCATAAGGTCAAGTGTTTTTATGCTCACTACCAGCTGTTCGTGGATGCTGTGGACTGTCTGAAGGACAATGTCTTGGGGTGGGAATGGGAGAAATTTTTCGCGCTAATGCGTTATCCTTCTGTGCCTATGACAGAAAAATGATTTACTCAGGACCAGAACAATTCTTTGTTTGAATATGGCTATCCTAATAAAGGGTGTCCCAACAAGATCGCAAGATTTAAATTTGGCGCCATTCGAATTGTCATTGTTTGACATTTGAAAAATTATTATTGTTTGTTAGTAGAAGGTATAAGGTTAATAAAAATGGAGCGCTACACGAATGAACAACGCATTCTCATTGTGAAATTGTTTTACCAAAATGGTGAAAGTTTTGCGGCTACAGTTCGCGAATTGCGATCAATTTGGGGTTACAATAATGCCTCTAAAGAGTCAACTGTAAAGCGATTAATGGACAAATTTGCTGAAACTGGGTTTGTAACTGATGTAAAGCCAACAACGCGCCTTCGACCAGGTCGATCGACCAAAAATATCGCAGCAGTACGTGATGATGATGCTCAAAATCCATCCACCTCAATTCTTTCTTGTTGGGACACCCTTTATTTGCTCAAGCTTTGCCGTATGGTACAATTTTACAGTACAGAATACTGGTACTGGGGGGGGGGTCTAAAGTTTAATGCAAACTCCGAACTCGAATTTTACGAATCTCTTCGTGGACAATTTGTTCTCTTTGGGAGGCGATCCCTTGGAAATACAAAACGAGATGAATGATACGTCAAGGAGAGTGGCAACTACAGACTAATATGATGAACTAGCCTTAGACTGAACTATAGTGGGTCTTAACTGCAGTTTTCTCGAAGACCATGAATAACTTTCGATAATGAGCTTATACATCTGGACTCCTTTCACTATGAACACATCTTTTTACCTCTCCGTAGAGCTATTGGATATGCAAACAGCCCTTTTAACATACAAAAAAGGTTTCCCATCCTCAAGATAGTGATCCCACACTTCATCCCCTCATTTCTGAAGGCCTGCTTGCTAAACAATTTGGAAGGGATTTTTGTACAGTCGTCGCCTGTGCATTTGGGGTCAAAGAAGGATGAACGAATTTACCTTAATTGGGACAGGAGTCTTCTTAAAATATTTCTCCAAATTATCTCCTTATTTAGCATTTTCCATTCGAAAGCAAGGAGTTCTTGTGCCTTTCTGGACAGCTAGCTTGTAATAAAGCCCCTCAGTGGTGTCCAATTCCATTCAGAAACTTCTCTCAGATGTCAATTGAAAAGGATGATTATGTACCTTTGAATTGAATTCTGGTTCAACTCATGGATTGTACATATATGGCACCCAAGTCGATTTTATCACAACTCAACTTATGCGTCATTAATTTGGACGAACCTCGTTTAAGCACTATCTGGTGATGTCATGTCAAGTCACTGCTTCCGGACTTTCCTTACTTTCCTTACCTAACCCTACCTCTTGGTTCCTTGATCTCCATACCGAGGAGTCAATTTATTTTGCTTTGCTAGCTGAATACATTTCGATCGTAAAATCTGCCTCGTCAAAAGACGAAATTTTTAAGACCCTCTACAATCAGGGGCGAATCCCAACGACATCCAATAAACCTCTCCAGTCTACACGAGCTTTTGGCAGATGTCTATAATTTCGCAAAAGGAGAATAAGTCTTCTTCTGCTTTGTTCCCATATAAAGATACTTCGGCCCGAAGGTGTCTTGTTCATGTCCCCCACGTGACTAGACATCTCAAGCTTTGTATTCGTAGAGAAGGCACATGCAATAGTGCGGGCGATAAGAAGCTTTTGTTTTGAAAAGATTAAGGACTTCTAATTTTTTTGATTTGTTCAAATATTTGTCACGAAGGGACCAAGAACCTCCGTAAGTTGAGTAGTATAGCCGTTTCGCACTACTGTTCTCTCTCGAAGGGACCTTCAGAGAGATTTGCTTCTCATAGAAAAAGACTACTCCTCGAGTGCTGTGAGGAACTCTTAAGAGGTGGTATGATGAAAAATGAGATATGTTCAGTCGGGGAATCGAACCCGGGACGTTCGGCGTATAAGTCGCGTTGATAGCATTTTCGCTTCTGAGCTTTAAAGTAGGAGTGTTATACAAACCGCATCAATTAGTCGATGCTTCGACGCTGTGGGAGAAGCATAGTAAAGCTTCAGTTAAGCCATTCAAACAGGTGTATGGGCAACTTAGATTCTTCTGCAGGGCTTATGAAAACAGTGTGGCTTGTAGTAAACTGTGGTCTTGTAGTGATCGTTTGCACGAAGAGCGTTTTCCTCTGTATGCACTTTAATAATAATTATTGAGTGGCACTACAGCTCATAAGGGACCAGAGCCTAGCTTCTACAACAACTACTCGTGTTGTGCGTGCTATTGTTCTCTCACGAGTAGAAGGGACCTAGAGTTTTTTGCCGACTTCGACTCGACTTGAAAAGCTTTTTATAGACAATTGATAGAAAGAGATGGTGCCGTCAAAAATGCGACGTGTCCCGTCCGGGAATCGAACCTAAACCTTCTGCGTGTGGGTCGGCGCACTTATCCACTACGCCATATCGACCACCAGTATGCACCAGTATGCACTTTACCATTGCATGAAGGTGACTTGAAAATTGGACACTTTGGTTTGGTTCTCTTGTTCGGCGGATGTTGACGTGATGACATGATCCTTACATTAACCAAGTGTGCTTAAATCTGGTTCATGTCATCAACTATTTACTTACTTACCACGACGGCGATCCATAGAGGGACCGAGACTGAAATATCACCGCCTTCTACCGTTGACGGTTCTGGCCACCCTGCTTCATCAAGACTAAGCCGTCCTACATCCGCATCTGGTGTTATTAGCGGAGATTCGATCTTTTTCTCCTTCTCTAAACAGGCGGCTTGGATTCAAATACTCTTTTTGCTGAATTATTGGGGTTCATGTGCTTTTTGTAGTCGAGGCAGAGCAGTCGATTGACAGTTTTTTCCTTTCGGACTACATCCAAATCTTGGTACAGTTCGTGAAGTTCGCTGATATGTCTACTGGTCCATTTCGTAGGGAGTTCTGAGCCCAGTTGTTTCGACAAATCAAAGTAACACTTCTTGCCAAAGTCGATTCCACATCGAAACAAGGCCAAAAGTAACCTCTCAAAACCCAACCATTCAACAGGCACCTTCTTCCAAAAATAGTCACGTTCTCGTACGCAGCACAAAAATAAGTGCCATGCTACAAGTTTTCAAAAACACACACGATCTGCTACACATGCGTGAAATTCACATTCAAGTGCGGCGGAGTTGGCTTTTGAAAAAGGGAAAGATTGAATTAAGACCCGGAAACACGATACACCACAAGACTTTGCTGATTCATTTAAAATTCTCTTATTAACGTGTAATTGCATTTTGTACGCATTTCAGGTCAATAGCAAGTTTCAACAAAACATCTCGGTCCATACGTGCTTGGTCGGATTGCACCGGCGAACGGGACCACTTGATATTCTACGATGGAAGTTCGACTAATGATCCAGTCCTAGCAAAATACTGCGGCGGTGATTGGTTACCTAAGGTGGTATCCAGGTACGTAGCCTCATATACTCATGTGTTCAGTGTTCAAAAACTCTATAATGTTTCAATAAACCCCCCACTCCCGTGTCCCGTGTCCCGTGTCCCGTGTTCCGTGCAGTCCTACCCCACTGCCATCCATATCGTGGTGCCCAACGGATTCCGCTTCCCGCCATACAAAATACGGCAGAGGCAAAGGTGGATGGGCTCACGTGTTACCTAGGTAGTTTCATGAAATGGAGTCTTAGGTTTTATCCATGAATATAATGCGGTGCACTAAAATGCATTGATTGTATGTACTTACATCCTCATAGTGGGTACGTATAACACCAGGGTACATGCTTCTCATCCACTCCCCGCAGTGGTGTACCGAGCGTGTTTGCAAGGTGATGCTTGCTTGGGGTACACATACTAAACGACCCTTAACCTCGAATTTCCCAGCTACTATGTAGTAGTGGGAATCACTTTGTATTCCCTGCGGTTCCGTGTTCTATTCCTTCTTGCAAAGTTGCATCCATTCACCGATGTTTGAATGCGGTAAAAGCTTACTTCACCTGAATTTCGGATTAGCTGCGCAAGGGATATGTGTGGACCGCTCTTAGTGCGGCGAATGTTGTTCCAGGTGCAGGGGGAACTTCTTCTTCCTCTTCTTCTTCTTGTTTCTCGTCGGCATGCTAACATAAAACAAGTAACGAGGTTGTAGCGATTTACGGCCAATGAAAATTTCAAAGGAAAATCAATTATGTTTGCTGAAAGAATACTAAGTTGCCATTTGTAAACACAGTTACCAAGGTGAGTGCATTTAATATTGTAAGAGATATTAATTCCGGACGTTCACGTGCCTGTCCATTACCGATACCGACAAGGGTCTATAAATGCAAATATCGATACGGAAAGGAACTCGTGTCAGGTTGTAATTAATGTTTCCCTGATTTCATAAATTTTCTTTTCTTGTCGACTGAAAATCGCTTCCCATAGAATGCGCGTGTAATTTTTGATTACTGATATTTATTCGCTTGATATAGCCTCGGTTGAGTGATTTATGCAGTAGTTGGATATGGTTACTGGGTAATCGTGTTTTCCCCTTAAACTGTCTCTATGAACTGGGCTACTGCCGATTTCAGGTTATCTTTTGGTTGTAGCAGTTGCACATGACAACGAAACAATATTTTTGCATAGATACGAGGAATTTGTTCTCTTCTGTGAAGCACAGGGGATCAGGGTGGCCGTGTTTCTCCGAAACTGTCTAATGAATAGAGGGAACCTACAGCTAATTACAGTCTTTGGGAACTTTGAGTATAAACAGCAACCCGACAGAGGTTGTGCCGTAGGTGAGAGATGAACTTCTGGTTCAGGAATTGAACCAAGGACTTGTGGCATGTGTGAGACACATGCGCTTACAACTCGCACCAAAGAACAATGCTATCGAATAAAATATGAATAAATTGCCGTGTGAGTCCAGTGAGCTACAAAGTGTATCTAAATAGACTAAAGCAGGTCTTTCCCACCACCCCCCGACCTCTCCCAAAAAAGTTCCAACTTCGATGACCCAGACATTTACAAAAATTACCAAATATTGATTTTTAGGGAAATTTTCAAATCAAATTTTTTAGGACATTCTGACCGATGGTCAGAATTCGATCAACTGGTCGAAAATCGTAAAACTTTGATGATCTTGAATTTTAAACAAGGGCATTAAGCATCAAGTTCATAATTTCAAAATGGAAACCACTTTTTTAAAAATTTTAAGAACGCAAGTTGTGCGATTGTTGGCTGCCGAGACTGAATTTACCTGCAAACCTGGCGATCCCCGAGGCTCTTGATTATTTTCGGGATTTCTTGGTCTCTATGATGATCACTAAAGTGTAAGGGAGCTCGGAAATCTCTATTTTCCGAAAAATAGTAGAAGCACTAGCGTGGGCTAAGAGAGTGTTTTTGTTTCCTTTTTCAGTGCGTAAGGAGATGGTAACCTTGCATTGGTATGTAACCCTGAGATAAACGTCCATCGATAGAATAAGATTGTCATCTTCTTCGCTATCATCATCGTCATAAGCACGCATGTTACACTAACTGGGTGACGGGGGCAGTGGACGTACAAAAAACTGCCAGGCGGCTCCATCCTTCACCATCGATTCTAACTCATTTGGACCTATTCCCAAGTGCAATAAGGCGAAAACAACTGCCGGGCAGTCGCCAACCTCATAAAATTGCATCTAAGACATGCCTTCGAAGTCATGATGAAGGGGGCATCCATATCACGTGGCCAATTCAAAGAAGCATAACCGAATCCCTTCCGAAGAAATACCTAGTCAATATTGAGTTCCGCACTGACACGTTCATGAAATTTCGGTAATGACCAAAAAAAAAGATCGCGAAGATAGGCGGCTGAGAAAATATTTCTCCGTATCTTTGTGGGAGTAACTTGCCGGGATAGGCTGAGAAACGTGTCGGTGCGGGGGGCTACTCAATGTTGAGTAGCTATTTCTTCGGAAGGAACGGGGCTATGCTTGGTTGATTCTGCCACGTGGTGCGAATGTCCCTTTTATCAGGGCTTCTGAGGCGTAAGCTAGATGCAATTCGAAGATAGGACACCGATAACTTGACATTGATACCAAGCTCGGCGTTCCTTATTTCTGATCTGAAAGGCCCCGAGGTACTTAAATTTCGCCACTTGTTTCAATGGGACTCAATTAACATGGAGAGTACATTGGCAGGCGTTTTGGTAAAGACCATAACTTCCGATTTGTCCACTTCCGGGGTCCTGAAATCCGCTCTTGATGCTTGAACAGCAATTGTCATCTTACCAACTGTTGAACAATATTATCTCATGTTCTTTAAGTTCTTTTTTCTTTTTTAAATCCATCACATTCGAAGAAGACATGCTCCACTCCACTCTTCCACAAAATCATGAGCAGAATTGTATACACTGGGATCCCAATTTTATTTTAATATTGGGGCTACAAGTTAATTCGGTCCGCTGTCAAAAGGTGGCGCCGCCTGCCAGTTGTGGCTGATCGTAGAAGCGATTACATATTTCATTGGAAAGATGTGACATTTGTCAGCAAAAATTAGTGTCCATCAGCATCTGCTTTAAACAACAATATTGTTTTTTTAATGTTTGGGTTTGTCTTAAACAAACAGCATTTGCGAGAAGTTTTGATTTTGAATATCAATGTATATGGTGAATCTGATCCGATGCGATCATATGAGAGCTATTTCAATGTTTAGAAAGTGCTCATTTCAGCGTCAGAGACAAAACGCGTTTTGACCAGCCCAAAAAGTTTGAGGATGAGGAATTGAAGGCTTCATTGGATCAAGATCTGTGCCACTCACAATGTGGATTCGCAGAATCGTTGGGAGTGGTTCAGTAAAGAATTTTCGTTCAGTTCATTCTATTTAAAAGCAAGGAGTTGAAACCGAAAGATGTCTAAAGCGCACTTGGCTCTTACAGTCAAAAACTACCTAGGAACTTTGCAATAGGACATCTTACCTCACCCGCCGTATTCTTCAGACCTTGCTCCTTCCGACTTCTTTCGGTTCAGGTCTTTTGATAAAACCAATCATTGAATCGATGCCAGAGACGACTAATTTTTTTGAAATGGTATTCGAAAATTACCAGTGAGATGGGGAAAAGTAGTGGCTTTCGGCGGAGAATGCTTTAAGTAACGCAATTTCTACGTTTCTTCAATGCACAAAGCAGATACTTTCGGAAAGTCAAGAACTGCGTAACTTTAGTTTTTGACTAGCCAACTTTCAACGTTCGATTTACTATTGTTGGGATTATCCAAAAAAGGAGTTACACGTCCTTTTCGGTATTCATTCCATTGCTGTTGCCACTCTTCCCTACTGTGGCTTCTTTCGAGTTTCTTAACGTGATTTGCACTTGACCCAAGTGACGTGCAATTGATTGTCTTAGGTCTTCTAGCTTCTGTTGCTAGTGTACCAATAGGTATCAAAGAAGATAATACCATAGTTCACGTTTACTCGCAGAGCGTACCAATATTTCCTTGCGACATCTTACGATGTCTGCTTGGGCTCTCATAAGCATTCATCAACCGCCAATGTGCAACATCTCATCAACACATCTGGAGGTGATGCTTGAAATTAAACTGAGCATAAAACATCACTCCCAAATATTTTATGAAGCTGGCAACAATATTGTGTTCCCAGACTATAGAGGATATGGTGTGCGCACGTACATTTATTTATTTGACTAGGCGTGATGTGGTGGAGAAAATAATTGATGTTTGTCCATCGCTAAGTAGAGGACGTGTGTGCCTACATAAGTGCACATGTACCCATGTGCGGATGTACCAATTGGAACATATTCGAAGAGCTAAGCTGCATAAGTAAGTTTGGCATGTGATGTAGAAATCTATGTTAGAGTGACAACATTTGAAACATGTTCCATAATCTAATCCCAACATAATTATTAAGTTGCACTTAGCTTCGCACATATAAAATTGCATTGCTTGAAAACATCAAGAAACGAAAGCCGTGTGTGTTCAAACCCAACTCGCACTTGCTTACGGTGAACTTACGTGATTGCCAACTTCTAGCCAAATTTTCCGATGTACTTATATGTGCAGAATGTACACCTGTCTATTATTTTTATTAAATTTCCCTAAGATTTTAACTTTTCTTAAGGTCTTTAGACAGCTCATTGAGTCTTGGCGCAATTGCGAAAAATGTGTTCCTTTCGATGAATACATGGCACACTTCATGCTGTATACTCACTTTTGTGACTCACTGTACACTTTTTTTGTCTTATAGTTTTAAAATAAGAAAATTATTTTTAATGTAAAAGAGAATTTTAGAAAAGAAAAGCACTAACAGAATTCATATATTTTTCTTTACGTTACTACTTTTATTAAATGTATGCCATTTTGAGCCGTAGTATCAGTGCTGCCATCTCTCCTAACACCCACAACTATTTACTTTGTAAAAAAGCTTTGTCTGGGAATCAGTATGGTTTCTGAATGGAAAAAAAATTAAACTGCATCATAAACATAAACTTTGCACCTAAAACACTTCTCCTTCTTCTTGTTGGGGGTCTGTACACCATGGTGTCTCAACTAGCCTCTCCTGCTGACACGATCTACTCGTATAACTAGCAGCTTCCAATTTCGTACGTAAAGTTGGTTTAGAGCTGCCGTTTACCTTTCATTCTGTAGTCGTCCATTATTACGTTGTTACATTGTTTCGGATTCGATGACTTCGCGGGATAGTGTTATCAATACACTCAACATATCCTAGCCTTGTAAGGTTTGACTAGACTCATGGCGGCTGTACAGCCTATGGAATTTGTCATTGAATCTTTTCCTCCGGAGCCATCAACGTAAACGAGACCAACGATTAAACGCAGATATTTTCTTTCGAAAAGACTTCCCTATCTGTTTTTCATATTGTCCATGCTTCCGTGCCATAAAGAACAGCATCGCATAGTGTAAGTAGAAGACCCGCATCCCAAAATAAGGAAGGCATAACCTTGCTAGAGCAAACGCGGCATCCATTTCGAAAACAGCTTTCTCAAAAACAAATGTTCATGAAAATTTATGAACAAATTGCCCTTCCATATATTTAAGGTGTCAGCTATCTCACGCAGTTTCACTTTGCGGTTTTCCGAAACGATTTTCAGTACTTTTTTGACGTTTTCAGGTGTAACCGCCTTAATTAGCCGCGTTCATCGTTGCTGTCTGTACGGCCACGTTTAAAGTCAGCATACCACCGACAAATGGTTGTTTTTGATGCAGCAAAGTCCCTGTAATACTTTTCAAGTCATTGCTGAGCTTGCACGGTGGTTTTTCCCATCAGAAAGCAGTGTTTAATCAGCACACGAAATTTTGTTTTTTTCCATTGTTTTAAAAATCACTAGAAGCACTGTAACTTGTAACCTAATAATTGTCACAAAATTGACAGGTATGATAGATAGGTGCATTTGAATATTTGTAGTTCCTAAAAATAATATGGATTTTTGTTAGTGGCGTGCCCCACACGCCAGTCCCGGGACTAGTTAAATAGATGGACACAGCGAACCTTAATAAGGGGTTTGACGACATTGAAAAAATGGATCTGGCGTTAAACGAAAGCACAACAAAGAACTCCTTTATGTTGTTATCACTGAAGAACGCGCAAAATTTATGTCTCAGACAGAACGTCAAAATGGGCAGCGAAAATATTTATGTTTCAACTATTTCGTCTACCTAGGCTTTGAGGTAAACAGGACCGACGTTGTTCAAAACCTCAATCATCTACAAATCACTTCTGACAACTGCTGTTTCTTGGAGCTAGAGAGGCAACTAGGTAACAGATCCTTCTTTCGAAAGAAGCATGTACAGCATCCATATTATTTTTTCAGTGAAAACCTTTGGACGTTATTAAAAGCTGATGACAAAGATGAAGATTTAACTAGCGACTTGAAACGCAGTAATTTGTAACCTAATAATCAGATTATCATGATAGGTATCATAAATGTTTAATAATAATCATAATAATTCAGTGGCACTACAAACCACAAGGGACCAGGGCCTAGCTTCTACAACAACTACTCGTTTTGTGCGTGCTACTGTTCTCTCACGAGTAGAAACGACCTACAGTTTCTTGCCGACTCCGAACGGCGAGATTTGAGAAGCTTTTAATAGATAATTGATACTCTTTGAGTGTTGTCAGCAACTCGAAAGAGGTGGTGCCGTGAAAAAATGCTTGGTGTCCCGTCCAGGAATCGAACCTAGACTTTCTGCGCGGCGGGCAACGCACTTACCAACTACGCCACGGCGTCCACATCATAAATGTTTGCACATCCCAAAAAATTATACAGATTTCTTGTTAGTGGTGTCCCCTGTATGTCAGTGCCGTGACTTATTGACTGGTATTTTAAACGACCAGTCATGCCATCCGCATATCCTAGCAACTGTGCGGAATATTTGTAAGATCGTGCCTCTTATGTTGAGGAGTAGGAATTGCATGATTTTCTCAGGAAGGTCTAAAACCCTTTTTTTATATTTAAGAGGTCGTAGAGTTCATTCCGTTTAACACTATTTACAATCAGAAAAAAAGTGTTCAAGATAATTGGCAAATGCAGTATTTTCAAGGCTGAACGTATAGACGTACAAGAAGCTGGAAATACTACTACTGTGTGTTAGCATCTTCGTAGTATAAAGTAGTTTTTACGCTAAACTTTGTCCTCAAACAAACAATTTCCCCAATAAACCCTGTTGAATTTCTGCAGTCTCCCCGCTCTGGGTTTCATGACACAAAAGCATCAGAAGGCACACAAATTTCGATTAACTCACGATGGTGTCTCAGTACTGGCAGACTTAACTGCTGAATTGGATTTCTCATTTTTTAAAAAATCTACTATAAAATGAAACATCAATGTTAATCTTTTAAGGAAAATTTTTGGGCAAATCTTTGATACCCACAAAGTCGAGCAATTTTTTCACTATCCAGGGAGTGTCTTTGCTGGTATCAATTGGGGGAATTATCTAGTAGGATTCCATGTTGTCGAGACTTGTAGAAACTGTAACATTATAAGGGTTAAAAAACTCATAGAACAACTAGTTTATTAGTGCCAAGCTCTTGTTAGGAGCAGATACGCGACGTTAAAAGAACACTTTAAAGGAGTGATGGCCATAAAGCCGCGTCTTATACTCTAGTTAGTGCAAGCTTTTAAATTATTTTGCCTCAACAACTATAATAAATGCTCATTTTTAGGTTCATCCACAGTAGTGGTTTTCATAATGGATATGAATTTTGTGGTACATATGACCATAATAATAATAATTTGCACATTGACATGACATGTAAGGGATTTCCGGAAAGGGAGTTGACAAGTTTGAACTTAATACAGCACTCTGTCGATAATCATCAGACTGTCACTGTCAGTTTCTGTAGTAAACTCAACATATTCATCGTGGTCAAGTACAAGAACAAGCAGCTTCTGCAAATTAAAATTTTTATTTAGGTTGTCAAGTCCTTGTTGGACTTGTTGTTGTTACCCTGTGTGATAAGAGTTAAATGCATTCTTCACAACAAACCCAATCTTTGGCTAGATACGTAAAGCAGGATTACCTACATACCTCTGTAGCAGAGCAGGCGTGCATCAAAAGTTTAACTTTGACAGAGGATAAAGATTAAAAATTACCATGCAAAACAACTTCCCATTTATTTAAGCTAGCTCATAAGATTACAAATGTTTAGTCCTCTTGATAGGGCGCTTAACATTAATAATTTCTTCAGCCATCTCTTCGGCACTGAGACACATCGGCTTAACTCAGATGTCCTTGATGTGCATTTTTAGCACATTGACTTGTCTCTGAAATACATACATATGTTTTCTAGGTACACGTGTGCGCACATAAACTGATTTCGTTGCTCTTAAGCTTCTCATAGCTTTGAGTGTCCATTAAACATCTTTTGTCGAGTAAGGAGCTCATGAAAACTGTAAAAAAGGGCAATAAAGACTTTTCTGTCATTCAAAGGAAGGTCATGTAATGTGATAACTGAGTTAAATGCGGGCAAAGCCTTCCTATATTCATGAGACAACTAATTTCGAGACAGCAAATGTACGAACCTACTACATCTAAAAGCCATCTACTGTCCTGGAAAATATTTTATTTTCCCAGGATAAGACTATAAATGATATCGCCTCGAGCCTGTTATTATTAAACGAAAGGAGCTTCAATGAAATAAAAACACTCAGGAGGAGGTGGGGGATGGCGTGGAAAAAAAACACAAAACACCAACAAACTTCACTGGTAATGAAACTCAATAAGGCAAGAAAATAAAAAAAAAATATCCAAACCGTCGACGACGGGCGACTCCTTGATCCCTTTTCTCCACTTTTCCATTAATGATGTCCGTGTATTCTTCTTTGAATTTTTTTTTCTTTCCTGCCGCGTGTTCATAATTTACCATCGGGCACCACTTCCACTTTATTGTGCACCAAAAGATGTTATTTTATCATAAAATTTTCATAACGAAAACGATTAAAAGTGCCTTTCTAGTTTGCACAATGATTCCCGCAGAAACCACTTGGTGAATTGCCATTTCTGATGGCAGCAGCGGAGGTGGTGGCGTCGGCAGCGGCGGCGGCGGCGGCGGCGGCAGGAGCGGCAGCTTCGGACGTTATTGACTATGGTGGCCAAAGGCAGTGGCAGTGGTAAAAGGCAGAGAGCTGATGGCAAGAGCGATTTTGACGCCGCCGCCGTCGCCACCGACGATGTCGACGCCACCGCTGCGATTTGAGGGACGAACGGATATGGGTCTTCTTCGTTGAATAGTCGAAGCGCAATTATTTATTACCATCAGTGTTTGTTATCTTTTCAGGTGGAGGGAAAATCAATTTACTTATAATTTGTTTGCGTGGCAGAAAAATACAAAAAGCAAAAAAAAAAACTCCCATGTGTAAATGAGATTTCGTTCTCCTCTCGATATAGCATTTTTTATGAGCTCAACAGATGCGCCGCTGACCGGAATAAATAATTGGAATGGGCGATATTTATGAGTTATTGATTGGAAAACTTTGTTTGCTATATGGATTAATATAATGATCAAAGTTATGAATCTTTTCGCTGGTGCGCTACAGAATGGGGGGATTAATTTAATTAAAGAGGATGATACTTGCGCGTATGGGATTGTGGGTAATTTTAGAAGAGAATGTTTTGCGAATAAAGACAATTTGGGTGAACTAACAGTGGTATGCCACGTGGCTAGAGGCAGGAAGTATTTGCGGCAGAGTGCCGCAAATTCCATTGCGAAGATGTGTGGTACTTTATTAGCTGGTATTTTTAAGAATTGTAAATTAAGCAGAAAAGCCAAAGTTTGAGGTTTTAAGTCCTAATAAAAAAAGATCCAACGAAAACGGTCTACAGTAGTTGTAAATGAAATAAATTGCTAGGATCTATGGCAATTGGAATATGGAAACAAACTTACGGCCATGTCTTGCCATGCTCACCTGGGCTTCGGTGGCATACCTCTATTCGACGATCCACATTTTCGATGACTCCAAAATAAAATTGAATTGCCAAGTTACCACATCACTCAAAAAGTTTCTGGACTGACATACAGGGGGCGCCACTAACAAGAAATCCATATTATTTTTAGGAAGTGCAAACATTCGTGATACTTGGCATGCATATCTGATTATTGGGTTACAAGTTACAGTGCTTCGAGTGACGTTACTTTTGCGATTTTTAAAACAATGGAAAAAACAGAATGTCGTGTGTTGATTAAGCACTGCTTTCTGATGGGAAAATGGTTTGAAAAGTGTTACAGATCCACCAAAAGCAACTATTTGTCGGTGGTATGTTGACTGTAAACGTGGTCGGTGGAAGACCGTTTCTGTTTTCGAAATGAATGACGCGTTTGCTTACAATGGAAATAAAACAACAACGTATCGATGATTCTAGAGCAGTTTGAAGCTGTATCACTGGAATTAAAAGGTTTTAAAAGGTGTACCTCCAGAGTTGAATTTGTCAAATTAGATTTTGGAAAAAAATCCAATGCTGAAGTGTAACTCACAATGAGCATTATGCACGATGGTTGATTTCACCATTTATGTTCAAGGATACAACTTCATACTTGAATTGAATTTCATCTCGTATCTTTTTATAGCATCATCCCGTCTGCCTATGAACAATTTTTTCAAATTTCCCACACTTGCGAGGTATAACAGGGAGTGAACTGACTGAGTTAAATATCTTATATTAAACAGATAGATCAATTTTTTTGTTTTTGAACACATTTTTCCACGAACGGTTTCAAGTGGTTGACCATCACATTTCCATTCCCTTTTACTGTGAATTCTTGCAAATCGCGTAAAAACCTACATTTTCGACTTTTCTGTATTGATTTTCAATCCCCATCTCTTACAGTAACATGACAGGCGCTTGGTCGTCACTTGCATATGTTCGGGGATTCTGCAAGAACGACGAGGTCATCTTCACATATCAATACATTGATTGGGAAATTAGTTTGGTTAGAAGGTGCTAGACACCTTCTGGCAGAGCATCTACGATGTTATTTATATGTTCGAGGATTGCCGTGTTTTCTTCAAACGGAACTCAACTCTTGTCAGCAAAATGGGAATAATTGTGTGCAACAATGGGAATTTTTTTTAACGAAAGCATTGATATTTTTCAACAAAAAAAAACTCATCAACCACTCATTATATACCTTAATTTATAAAGCAGAATCCTCAACTATCTTAAGAAGGCGAAGTAAAGTGTGTTAGCAAGGCAATGCAATTAAAAAAAATAATAAGGAATGTAGCAATTAACCACAGTAGTGAAGTCCATCCTTACGTATGGAAACATGGTTGGATTGAGAATCATTCTGAAAGCGTTGACAAAGATTTATATGTTTAGGCATAACTGCAGCCTTCTTCTTCAAACTTTCATTGTGTAGGCATTCACAGCTATTCGTTTTAAGAGCATTAGCCACTCTAGTGGACGGGTCCCCAGTCTTTCAGTTCACGCTAGTGTCCAAAGCAAATTGAAATGAAAGTTCAAAGCGATTTTACTTCCCATTTTCTTCATTTAAGTATGGTGCTACATTTCATGGTAGACATGTGACTGAAAAACATGCCCCAGCAGCGAGAACGGTCTTCCACCAGTTTTCACCCATTTCACACACCAATCTGTTTGGGGCCCTTCTTCAAGCGCGTGCAGCATCACAGAAAAGAACGTCCTCTGATTCGTTTTCCCAATGGCTTCTTTGGGCCCGTGCTGTGTTGTTCATTGGCTAGAAACATTTCTCTGTATACTCATACGAAGAAGCAGTATGTCGTCGCATAGACTAATAAGCATTCCTTTTCTGTGGCGTTTTCATACTGAAATGGAGTGGGAAAGTTACTAAACCATCAAAAGCACCTTTTCAGGCTTACACAAATGATTCAAGGACGAATGCTGAAAAACGCGCATACATTTTTTTTAAAAACTCGGATTCTAAGCTGCCAATTCCATGGATGAGCACTGCCATGCATAAAGGGTGTAAGCTTGTAAACAGTGGTTAACATACAAGCTCTACGAGGGAATTAGTTTATGTAAATGGTTTCGTTAGAAATCGAGTTTCATGAAAGTCCACATGCCAGGAATGAAACCGACCCCTATATTGAGTTATTCGCTACATGCACCGACTCCGCCTCATCTACCGCGCTTTACCAAATCTTTAACCATATTTTCAAAACTTGAATCTCGATTCAGCAATTTCATGGCAAAAAAAAATCTCACCAGGCAGCCCTATACGAAAGATGCCCCCTTCTCTGTAAATCTACTGAGTTGCACGTTTTAAAATAAAAAAAAAGAAATTAAACCGCCAATAGATCAGAGTAGCTTAAGTGGGAAAATCTGGAAAATCAAATCCTCTCCCCCATCAGAAGGAAACCTATGAAGACAGCAAAAAAAAATTTAAAACTTGGCATCGTCGGCGGAAGTAAGTGAACGAGATTGATTGATCCAAGCAACCAGAAAAGAAGACACTTTTCTCTACAAAGTTAAGAAAACTCATTTAGGATAATGTATGGTAATTACAACTTCATCGTCGGAAGCGCTGCGGATAGGATGCCACTGATTTTTTGACAAAAAAAAAAAAAAATATCGCACAAGGCAGAAATTACTGAAGCGAGAAGAAGCCCCGCGGCAGTAACTTTCGGGTACGTACGTCTTTCACAATTTCAATATACATAATTTATTGAGCGGAACAATTACACGGCCCAGCATGTTAATCTTAAATCGTGTAACTTACAAACCCTAAAGCGGCAACGCCTAAATATGCAGTTTCCAGTACAAACAGCGACGGGGTGATGGAAAAACATGCGCGCGAGGAGGCATAGGTAATGGGGGTGTGTGCTCGCATTCATTCCAGTGCTGGGACCGCGCATCAAGGGCAAATAAGTAGGATTGTTATCGTTACTGCAAGCAAAACCCCAACATATTTACATCTTGTTTAGAAACCTCATGGTGACATAAATGTGCAAACACGGCTTAACGCCCTCACTACTTTCGTGTTCACACAGTTCCCAGGTGCGCGTTGATTCCACCGCCTCTTGGGCAAACCTAAGAAAGTAAGTAACATTGTAGCACAACCACGACACGTAGAAACTTTCTTGACTGTGTATTCTCTCAGCCTCTGCTGGGTGGTGGGACTGCATTATGACCATGCATGATGCGATGTGTGTTGAGTTATGACCCAGAAATGTTGCCTACAGTCTAATGAGATTCGAATTGCCTAAATGGGTGATTACTTCGTCCTTGGTAATGGGCTTCATCATCGCTGCCAGTGCTCTTCGGTTAGTTTAGATGGTAATTTATAGGGTTGTCCTTTTGGAGCATACACGAAAATGTATCTCAGTATTTCATTGTGATGTATACATCTGACATCTCATATACAAAAATTTCGTTTCACGCTGTTGGCCTGTGATCAACTTCGGAAATACTTAATCGATTTTAATGAAATTTGACTTAGCATGATTACGGTGATCAGGATGCATAACACGGCTGTAACAAGGTGATTCCAAATGAATGTAGGAAACTTCGAAATTGAAATTCTTGTCGTATAAGCAGAAGCTGACATTTCATTTTTTAAGCTAATTTTGCCTTGGAAGTTTTGAAATTGCAACCTTCAAACGGGATGACAGTGGAAAACCATTCGAGTTTTCCTCAACAAACTGCGAGCTTGCTTAACAGGACGTCCCACCAATTCTCATATGGAGATTCTCTCATTCAGGTGTGGAGATTGACTGGGCCATGGGACAGTGTGACACTTTGGGATCACGCAACAAAGCTTGAACGAACATCGCAATATGACATAAATCATTTCGTTGATAAGAAAATCTAAAAAGGTTTTGTGTGTAAGTCAATTAGAAGAAGAGGGGAATATTAATAGTTGGAAAAAAGGGAGTTCAATGTAATTGTTAAATGCCAACAACTGGAAAGATAACGTGCTACGTGTTAAAAAACAACTTCAGACACTAATCGCAAACGTGAATCATATCTGTTACTCACTATATCAACCCCCATAGTTTTTCAGTGTCTTTAACTCGTTTAAGAGCTGATGTGACATCGAAAATGCAGTGTTTTAAAAGAAGCGCAATATATTTAAATGTGATCCCTGAATTTTCAGAAAGTATTTCATTTTTGTGGTTCATTGGCTAATTGGGAACACAGCATTAAGTTCATCATTCATTTTCAAAGTTTTGACTCGTTTAGATCTTACTATCAATTTTATGATCAAAATTAAGGTCTTTACCATTTCAGACGAATTCCTTTTGAGTTCAAGAAAATTGTTTGAAGGCATTGGGGCCATTAAGATGACGAATTGCACTTTTACGTGGATTCTTTGGTTTGGAGAGCGCATGGTAAGGGTGGGAATTTATGTCAACGTAACGCAATGTCAATGCCAATGAAAACTACTGTAGGAAATTACAGATTATTACTTTTGTGCACCACTGTGCAACGTTAACATTACTTGAATAACTGCGATAAACTTTTGTGTAAGTTCGATCATCTGGCCAGGTCATTAACCGAAAACTAACTGTCAAGAGAAATTGTATAAAAGTGCTTGGAAAATAAAGAACGACATATGAAAACAGATTCTGACGTTTCGGTTTCTCTTCTCTTTAAATTTCTCCTCTACACTACAAACGATACAAACATCTGGATTTTGAATTCAGTTAAATCTCTGAATCATATCATGAAGGGTGATTCATTATGATATTTGATTTGTAATGTATAATAAAACAAACAACTGCAATAGAAGACTTTTAAAGGTGATTAATGTATGTAAGTCATAGTCAAAGGTCAAAATTGGGCAACTACTTCGTGCATAGCGACTGATATCTCGCGTGTAATACGTGTACTTTTGGTTTCCAAAGCGTCAACAGTAGTTGGCTCATTCTAGAAGTCCTAAAATTTAACATATCTTTAGAGAAAATCCGCGATATGGGCGGCTATTTATTGTTATGTTGTCACGAAAATAATAATAATTTCTCAGCTAGTCAATTATTTCACTTGCCTTATATGTATCTACACAGCTCATAGCACTGTCGCTAAACCAGACCTCCGGCCGAGACCATTTGCTTGAAGTTCAGGAAGAACATAGTTCGTTTACACGGCCAGAAAGTTCTTTTACATTAGTAGCTTGAGCGGTGCTTAACATACCTTGCTACACAGTAAAAAGTAAAAAGTAAATTATTATTTCCTCAATAGATAGCTTTGGAACTCTCTATATGGCATATTTTTTTGAATAACATCCAATATCATTGAAAAGATTACAGTCTGCACTTTTCTTTCCAGACAGTTTTGCATTTGATTGATTCGTTGGTCAAAAAGTAACTCTTGCAAATAAATTTTACAGCTTTTTCCTCAATAATAGCAAATCAGCCGATTGAAATTTTAAAATAGTGTTAACAACCCAGATACTGTCGTTGACTCCGTTCATGTAATTTTTAGCTTAGCTTAAAAACCACGCTCTTTATGGCCAATTGACAAAATTGTGGAAATCATTGGAGCTGGCCGTCAAGTGCGGGGCGGCACAAAAATGTGTCCTGACTAGATCATCTGAGTTCTCCGGGTCTTACTCAAGAATTAAAATAGTGCATTTTGTGATTATCTTCCGCTCATGTCAACATCAAGTAAAAAACCATTTCGAATCGAAATTTGACACAAAAATTGGAACGAACCGAATTTTTCTCTGTGAATCGCAGCAAAATCGATCCATTTTTAGAGCAAATGTTAACTTCGATCTTTTAAGTTCCTGTATTCTTTTGATGGGCTAGGGGTTTCTTATACTTCTACACGTCATCATGTACGATTTCTTGAAATAAGCTTCATTTATCTTTATCTTTCCAAGCCGGGCTCCTCCTCTTTTGTTCTGCGCCATGCCCATCTCGGTCGACTCACTCTTTTGCCGTCCTGGGTTAGCGGCTTCCACTGCATCGCATTTTTGGAACTACATTTTCGCTGATCACTGATCAGTCTTCTGCCACTTGCGCGGTTGAATAATAGGTCCTTTCGGTTCCTGGCCCGTTCCCGGAAGAAGCTGATCGTTTGAGACACTATTCGTCAAGTAATCCTTAGCATGTTTCGTTAACACGGGTCACAGACGTCTGTAGTCTTCTTGGGATAGTGGCTGTCACTTTGCAAGTGCTGCAACCTAAGGGTCTCAGCATTGGGGCAAAACAGTTTCAGTTCGGTGTTTAAGCTAATAGCATCGTTTCTCCATATTGTGGACAACAAACCAAAAGCTGACTTAGCCTTCGATATTCGGCTTCTTTGCTTGGGTCCGTCCATTGACTTTGACAATGCTTCCGAGATATTGGAAACTATCTGCTTTCCCAGCCTGTTGGCCAGCAATGCTCATTTGCTGGCACTTTGTTTTTGACGTGTTGGTCCTCACACTTCGCATTTGTTGGTATTATCTCAGGTTCATTATTATGTATGAGAGTAAGTACACGTCGTCGCAAAGTGATTAAGGTGAGATGAAAGTATTTATCGAATTCATCTTGCTCTCTATGACAGAGCTGAGTTAAGCACATGCCTAATCACCAATAAAAACAATATTGGGTGTAGGATGCACAGATGCCTGACTACATTTTGAATTTCTAATTCTCCTGACGTAGTTCCATTGTGCAAAGTCAAGGTGATCCATCGTTAGTCGCGTTCATAACAGTAATAGGTTTATCTGGGATGCTCCTTCCAAGGCACACCAAGTAAACTCCCTGTTGTGTCTGGTGAGTTGGACAGGGAATTATCTGCTTCCCTACAGCCAAATTTCTAATTCGATCGTAAACTGTTTACAATTAGACCGTCTGAAGGAAGCAATAGCTGTCATCTCTTGGCCATAGAAGAGGAGTTGCCTTTCATAAGGATAACGTTAGACCCCACACGTCGATAATAACTCATACCCACTAACGTCCTCCATCTTTTAAGCAATTCAAAACATAGTACGCCCAGGCATGTTTCAAATAAAATACGAAACCCTTTATGTTCGAGTGTAACTAGCACTCGCTCAGGCTATTAGTTTATCCCTGCTTCTGTTATAGATGGGGTCACTTGATTTTCTTGAGTTCAAAATAGACGCAGCTTTCCTTTATTGTGCGATGCATACGAATGCTTCTATTTATCCTAATTATTCCACTGATGCGCGGAGGGGATGACCGTAGCTTGAAATTCGCTGCTACAACATTCTATGGCTGAGCAAACAAAGGAATATGACCAAAGTCACATTTTGAGGGAAACACATGCTGTCCCGGTCGGTAATAAATGTCGCCATCATACACGCATTTCATTAAATGGCGATTATGTCAAGGCAAACAATGAAGTCCTTGGTTGACGACTTCCGCCACCAATCACAATCGTTTGGCTATCAAGTAGTAATAAAAGCGCACGAGTGTTTCACGGAAATTATTAATATGCGAAGAAAAGCACCTGCTGAGGAGCTCGTGTCTTCCTCCAAAAACAAATCATTTGTGACACTTGAAGATACTCTGTATTTGGAATTCGCTGTAAGCAGTAGTCCTTCACATCACTCTTCAGCGGTAGAGTTGCGGAGGAGATTGCCCCAAAAAAAGAAAAGAACACTATATTTATATTCAGCGTTGCCCGAAGGGAGTTAGCTACACTCCACATGTCGCATCCGCTCCGGCATTACCTATGCAAATCCGAGTTCATTTAAAACTATGTACGACTTGTCATAAAAAATATGTGTAAAACCATACCACAGAGAGAAATTTATGAGCACTTGTATGACATAAAAATGTAAATTCGAAGTATCCTTGGGAACGCTCTCGCTCGCATCGGCTGCTCTCGTGTGCGGAAAAGAAAGTTCATTTGAGGGCATAAACATTATGCTAAGTACAAGCCCTTCCTTTTTTAACACTTTCTCAGCGGAGGGCAACGCATCAGTTATTCGCTCCACTTTGGCGGGTGCCATGGCGTTGGCGTCGGCGACGCCGCAGCCGGGATCACAGATGAAATGTTCATCCACATTAAATGTAACTGTTTTTATGTGGCGCCTGTGAAAACATTTGTATGGGTTACATTCACTCCTTTAAATGACGCTCTAAATAACTGTCGAAATCAGACAGCGACTGCTTGTTTGGCGGAAATTATTGAATACTATCGCCCGCAACACACACTCACTTCGCTTGTTAGTTGCTTACGAATGCCCGACTACCAGCCATGTTCTTACTGAATTATAACCCATTTCGGCACCATGTTTCGAAACCGCACTCGGCGGAATCAATGCGCAAATGGGTTGTGTGCACAAGTGAGTGCGGGAAATTGACCACTCACTTTTGCCTGTAGCCTCGGGGCAGCCGTGTATGCGACTAAGAGTTAAGCTACCCCAACCGCCTAATTCTACCTCAATCCAGTGCATGGGCTGGTAATAGCAGCGGAGAGTCTCATTTCGCTTCATTTAATTTGCAAATAATTTCGCTACCAAAAATGCCTCATCCCCGCTTAGTGCAAATTGCAACGACTCTTCAGTCCGGCCGCGCTTCTAGGAAGCCTTCCAAAAGCGGCCGCCATGCAATTAAGCCCGAATAACCATGCTCTTTGGGTAAATTACCAATCAGTGCAGGAGTTCCATTTGATTTTTTGTTGCACACTTTTCGGCCGATGCCAGATTGACTCACAATCGCCATAGCCGTGGCACGCATTAAAATCCAACACCTCGTAGGCTATTTCGCGCCATCAGTATCGCAGATTTCTCCTGTAAACTCAATTGAGCACCCGTATTTGATGTCGTTGCCGGGAAATTAATTCAACAGCACTGTGTTCCAGATGTTTCGGTCGAAGTCAGGAAATCAATTTCTCTTCCGCTCCTCACAACATCAAGCTGTGGCATGGCTGGCGGATGCGGATGCGGACGCTGCTGGATAATATTGCGTTGAATGGTAAAATGGAAATCTCTGCCACCCTTCCGTGGCCTTGTACGACAAGAATAATCATTGCCGTTTTGTGGCCTTAATTTATGAGCATTAAAGCGGATTTAATTGCATCCGATGAAAGTCTTGTACATATCATAAACCGCGGCGATTGGAAACTACTCAAAGGCGTTGTTTGCTTTTAACGTGCTTTGAGTGCAGACCAATTTAAATGAAGCGTAAAAAATTAGTTCACTTATGGCTGCACGTTCATGTGGAAGTTAGTTTCTAGTGGAATAACTTTTGTCAGAGTTCGAGACCTCGTCATAAAAATATTACGAACCCCGACACAAAGAAAGTGGATTTCTGTGTAGTGTGAAGTAGTGGCTATCAGGTTACATATTGCTGACATATGTAATGAGGCCAATGGAGGTAGCGCAGCCTATCTATCTTGACCTTGCGATGAGTTGGTCTTTATGACAGAGGTTCGATCTTCCTCTCCGTCACAATTCATAGAATCGAGCCGAGACAGGGTATTCGACGATAATTCACCTTCGCGACTACATCCACATTTTGGTACAGCTGACAGAGTTCGCGGTTATGTCTTCGCCTCCATTTACATTCCACGTAGACAGGATCTTATATCCAACGCAAAATTATTCCGTGTGAGGTGAGAAGAATCTGGTCTGTCATTTTGATTATTTTCCGACATACAGCTCGGTGAAGAAGACGAAGGGCCTTCTAAATCATGATTTTGGTCCTTGGAGTAAAGAGTTCTGACGGCATCTGTTTCGACAGTCATGCGTCGGTTGTCATGGGTGATCTTATGTCGCATCTTAAGCTTCTTACAAGGTAGAGAACCATCTTTAAATCAAAGCTCTCAGTTGTAGAATTTTTGTTCGACGAGCATATATTTTATTTTGTTCTCCTTCACTTCAAAACAAATTCCCTTCGACTGTTCTTCAAGTGTCTCAACTGCCTTCACAACGATCCATTGGGCATGAGTGGTCGTATCATAGTCTTCTGCGTAACCCTGCGATTGGTAACACAAAAGGCACCAACCTCTACAAAATAAGTCCCTTCCGTGTAAACACCCGCCATCCGCAAAATGCTTAAGCATTAGATTGAAGACATAGCTTGACATAGTAACCCTTTGCAAAAATCCGGTGCAGGTTTTAAATGGCTTTGAAGCCTTTGAACTACATTGCGGATCGGGGTTATATTACCATGGGTTACACAATTGATTCAATTTTACCGGGATCCCAAACTCGAAACCTCCTTCCGATGAATACTGTCGTATGTGTCCTTGAAATGGTTGAATAGTTGATGCGAATCAACTTAACTTGGTATAATTTCATTTTGCTGGTTTAGAAACAAGACGGCTTTGTATGTTCACACAACTCGTAAGACAGGGTCTTAGAAGCGATGATTAGCAAGAATATACCTCATTGATTTAATTTGAAGAGGAAACATGTGTTAGGAATGCATTCATCCCCCCAAACTTTACACAGACGATC
Organism: Eristalinus sepulchralis; assembly: GCA_944738645.1. Taxonomy (NCBI): domain Eukaryota; kingdom Metazoa; phylum Arthropoda; class Insecta; order Diptera; family Syrphidae; genus Eristalinus; species Eristalinus sepulchralis. Next base: position 26,936,353 of record OX122885.1, on the reverse strand, counting down.
TGGTGCATGTTGCCTACCAAACCGCTGCCGCCAGCTTTAAAGAATTTTAAGGGCAATTCATCCAAACCTGTGGTTTTATGGTTCTTCAAACTTATCATAGTTGTTCTGATTTCCCCAATCCTGGGAGGGAATACTATTTCTTCGGCTGAATTGGGATTTTCGCTCTCCTAATCATGATCATTAAGATACTAATGAAAAACCAACTTAAGCACTTCTACAATTCCCCTCTTGGTCAGACATAAGTTTCCCCTTCCCATTTTGAAGAAGCGTAGACACCTTTCTTTAAGCCTACAGACCGTTTTTTTGGCTTTCTTTTGAATAATCTTTTTTTCTATATCTCCCCAAGTTCTTCGATATTGTTGAGCTGAAAGACAAACGTACCATTTTTACTTGCCCTCGTTTTCTAGTCCTGTACTCCTCCTCCGTTGCCCTTATTTTTCATTGTAACGCATCTCTGTACACCTCGTCTATTACATGCTCTTTTCTGCTTACATTCTCACCAAGAATTTCGTGTGTGTGGTGGTTTGGGCAATTCTTTGGACGAGTGGCAATGCAACGACGAATTGCTTAGGCATACCGAAGTCTTTCACTGAGTTGATTTTTGTAGGCTCTGGCAATCTTCTCCTGCAAGCTGAGGCCTCTTATGCGCAAACTTAACTTTGCTGCCTGGCGCAGGTTTTTATTATTCGATAAACATTCGATAATTGACACGTTTGGTAGATGGCTCTATAACTAAATCGAGGGGAAAGTGATCCATGTTTCTATTCCCTGATCATAACACCCCTTTCAAGTGTTTTTTACTCACCAGAGTGGAATGGGAAAGCTACCAATCAAAAGCACTTTATTTCAATTATACACAGATAGTTGAAAATAGTATGCAGGTAGAGGTGTGGAATTAGTTACCGAATCGTTCAGAAGGATACCACGGGCTGATACTCGTGTTTCCCTTTTCATTGACTGTCAGTTTTTTATTCAATTAGTGCTCGCTAAAGGGATTATTTGGTACTTGGGCATGGTACTTAACTGACCAGGAATAAATCACCAAAAAGCTAACTCTAATGTAGAAATCAAGTCACAGGGTGTCGCCTTCTGACGTATTGAGCTCATGCCTTTTAGGTCACAGAGTGCGATGGCTCTATGCTGAGTGCTCTTCTATACGGAAAAAACCGACAACTAAACAGCTTTTTTCTCCGACCGTCTTCCAGCCTCTCGCGCTTCCCCAATTTTTCATTGGAACGCTTTTCTGTATGCCTCGTCTATGACAGATTCCAATTAGGATTTTGTTCGACCCGATGCAGAAAATGCCTGGAATCAAGCCATTTCTCGCAGACCAGGGCAGAAAGGTCGACATTAGTTGTCTGTTCTTACTGATGCTACCTGGCATCTGTAGCCTAGTTGAAATAGAACAAAAACCAATATCGGTGACATTCAACTAGACAAAAGTTGATCTCGTGGTTATCCAGTCAAAACAATTTTAGGGATCACGAAATGAAATATGTCTCATTCTGCTGTGTGTTGATGAAAAAGATCTGCAAAGGCTCATTTTACTATACCTGGCACAGTTTAATCTAGATCATGTTGGACAGACAACCTTGGGAACTCTTCTTAACCAAAAATGAACTGAAAAAGCTTCATTATTAGCCATTAGCCAACATTTTTCAGATCCCAGATTTTGACAAAAACCAAGATGATAGGTACCGCGGCATCAGAATGCATGCGAAACAGCGTTTGAAAATCATTCTGAGGCCTAGGATGGTCCCAGGGGTTGCCAGAAGATGGTTGAGATTTCGGCTAAAGAACTGAAAAAAAACTCATAGTGGAAAAAGAATTCCAACAGTCTATTTACGGTACGAAATAGAGTTTTGTGAAACGGCGAACTAAAACTTGCAGAGGACGTGGTATTCACTGATCAATCTTTCATCGACTTAGGTGGAAGTAATTTTTAACCCCTTCAGAGGACGTCAGAATGGGCCTGATGTGCCCGAAATCAGTACCCGCATCTGTACTCCCCCCAACACTTTCATTCCCAAACACGCACTTTGCTTTGCGCTTGGCAGTCTCTCACTGAATAAAGATTGTGGGCCTTAAAAAAATTAGACTCACGTCACTGCTAATGTCAAGTAACAGCAGACCATTAAGCAGGCCAATAGTACTATACTCATGACATAAATCCTGAGGCTTGTTAGCTTCATATTTGTTTAAATTTCACCACATGTCTTCTTCTTTTTGTTGTGGCGCTACAGTCCGGGGTGGACCTGGGCCTTAACCAACATACCTCTCCTGCCAGCACGATCTTTCGCCAGTTGCGCACTCCAAGTTGGTTGGGGTTTCTCTCCATTTGTGTGCGCCACCTTAGCCTAGGCTGTCCCCTGTTGCCTGGACGGCTCAGATTCGAAAACAAGTGAAACTGCATTTCGGGGGATTTGTGGGTGCTCTGCAATCCATAGGACAACGAGGCGACTGTAGTAAGTAGAAAATTTTCGAAGAGGCCATGTGACTCACCAACCGATCAGTCACTCCACTTCTACACATTTACCTGTAAACTATGAGCCACCGTTCGGCTACATGTCCTCCTGTGTAAATATAGTTGTGTGATGACCTTGTACTTCCATTTTTCCGAATTTTTAAATTGCAGACTAAGTCCTTATTCATGTTCATGTTTAAGTCAATGTTTAAGTTAAGTTCCGGGTCCCAAGTCCTTGTAGCTGTTGTAGTTAAAGTCCTTGTAGCGGTTGTAATCCAAATCAGTCTCAAATTTTCAGATCGAGTAGTTGTTCATGACACTTTCCTTAAGCAATTGTACACACCCTTGTCAAATTTCTTGTCCAAAGCATTGTTGAAATTCTTGCACTAGTTGCACAGCCGTCTGCTGAAGCTGCAGTTCAATTTTATGTTCGTGTCCTTGCCATGTTTGTAGCCATAGTCCTTATCCAAGCTGCATTATCGAAGTTCTGATCCAATTCTCTCTCTATCTGTCGATAATGTTATGTTTTTGATGATGTGATGCAAAATCCTACCCCTCACCATCTTACCCCACCCCTCTCTTTAATTTCACACCAAGCAGTCTTGTATCTTAACCCCTCTCTAGTACGCACTCAAACCAAACACCTTCTCATTTCATAAAATCCAATTCAAACCATGCTAATAGTGCTTCACTTTAAAAACCATCGATTTGAATATGAACAAAAGCAAGTGCAGTCTGGGCAGGTGCTTCGCCATCTATTAGCCTTTTCACAACTCCAGCCCGCTCGAGTTATTTCGACCACTCAGAGGATACTATTCAGCTTCTTAAATTCAGCGTGCAGAACTGCCATTCGACGGCAGGTCTCCTCCTCTTTTAGGAGAGCAACAATAGCACGCACAACACGAAGTTTGCCGAAGAGTCTGGGTCCTGGTTTCTCATGTATACATCCTGTGATCCATGAAACATAAATTATGAACTCGTAAAACAAAAAGCACTAGAAATTAGGGGCAAGGCCATGTCTCTAATAAAAGCCGTCATCTCATGCACGACGTTGCTCATAAATAAAATTCTGTGAAATAAATGTCTATGAAGTAGTTATTAGTTTTATTGCAAAGTAATTTATTTTGTCTGTCGTTAAATGTTACGCTGATGGTTGATATCCTTTTCTGGGGTATGGTAACTTTGTCTAATTCCATCCTAATTATGCAGTTATCAAACTTGTAGTTAAAGCCTCAATGGGTTCAGTTTGATGAAATTGTTAGTGACTACTTGCTTTTATTCAAAAAACTTAAAACGTACATCACTTAAAGTATTGTCCGTCGGAAGCCACAACTTTTTCCATCTCTCTGGTCATTTTCGAATACCATCTCTTGGTATTTGGAAATTGGCCTCTCTGGCATTAATCCTTTCATAGTGCTATTCTTTCATTTCTTCAGTGGACCCGAACTGGTGACCCCCCAATCCGTTGAAGAAGCCAATAGTCGGAAGGAGCAAGGTTTGGGGAATACGTCGGGTTCGCTAACACTCAATATTTCAGAGTGTCCAGGTAGTTTTTGACTATTACAGCCACGTGCCGCCGAGCCTTGCATATTATTTTTTCTTCTTGGGTTTTTTTTTGTATATCAACTTTTCATTTCCAGTCAAGCTCCCTTTCAAAAATTCCTTCTTTTGATGCCTTTCAAAAAGGAGCACCCTATATCACTTTGCTTTTGGCACAGGTTTTGGATCCAGTAAAGGCTTCAATTAGTAAAACTTTAAATTTGTTGGGCTGGCCAAGACCCTCTTTGCCTACTGCACTAAAATCACAACTTTTCAAACATTGCAACCACTCTCTCCATTACTTATCGATTCCTCACGAATATCCCCCAAAAAAGTCCCAATGAGTCGTATCGTCAAATCAAACATCCGAAGCGCTTAATTGGAATCTGCAAGACGACTGATAGCACAATTCGGTTACTTGTTGAGCAAACGATCCATCATGGCATGGATTTTATGGCCTGGACCTCATTTCTACATCTTCCATACAAACATATCAGTCCGTAGACTCATGGATGATCCGAGCTTAAGATGTCGCTGCCTTCCATCATTAATGGTCCCGAACATGCTGTCTTAAATCTCCAAAAGCAAGCTGCCTTTTATCCGCGATGACTTGATCATTATATCAGAGCTCCAGTCTTCCTCTTCCTCTTCCTCCTGCACAATGAGGCTCGAATTCGAAGACTCATTTTGTTGGAGCATTGGTACTTATGTGCTCTATGTGGCTGAACCAGTGCAGTCGACGGATTTTTTATTTCCAGGCAACATTCGGATCTTTGGACAACTCATATAGTTCGCGGTTCCCATCACCTGGCTAGCAGTTAGGGCCACATAACCTAGGTAGAATTGTTCTCTCGAAAGCACTGCAAATTTACTTATCGTCCAGCTGTTGGCTCCATAGAGCATTACTGGTAGAATGAGTGTTTTATGGAGAATTATTTTTGTCCTTGTAGTCAGGAATTTCGAACCCTGTTATATTGACAAACCAAAGTAAAGCGGGTCTCCCAGGATGATTCTAAGTCGGTTCTTCACTACAATGTCGTTTGCGAAGTTAACGTTTGAGTTAGGCTAGCTCCTTTCCTGCCTCAAGATTGTAGCTGTCGATCGATCGTTGATGTTTCGTTCTCACTCCGATGGTGAGTGGCAGATTGATTCTTGCTCGACAGCATATATTTCGTCTTACTCCCATTTACCTTAAGACCAGGTCGTTTCGCCTGTTTTTTATTCGCAATTGACAACTCCTCACTGTCTACCTCATCCCCAGATTGAAGACATCGAAACAATAGCGCATCTTCTTACGGAACCCCGGTGCAAGTTAGAAGTAGAAGTTAGAGGTAGATTGCGTGTCATCTCGTGCTCCTCCACAGCCCAACACGAAGTATGCTCTCAAATGTGTCCTTCAAATCGATTAAGTGATCTGAAATTCCTATTTTAGCCATAGATAAGTCAATTAACTGACCCGGTAGTAAATTATGCATGTGCCGATTAGTGCTATGCAAAACGACCTTAGACGTGCACACAGTACGTGGGAAAGCATCTTGCTGGCGACTTTGAGCAGGGACATACTTCTATAATTTTTGCAAGAAAAAGGATTGCTGACGGCACATATGGACCTGTTATTCTAGTCGTCCTGGCAAGCGTTCGTCTTACAGATTATCTGATGCATAATAAAAATAATACAGCCCACAAAGGAATCAGGGCTTAGCTTCTCCACAAACTACTCATGTTGTGCATGCTGTTCTTCTGAAATGAGCAACGGCAAGATTTGAGAAGCTTTTATTTTTAGCAACTCGAAAGGGATGGTGCCGCGAGGCATTCGGTCTGGAAATCGGACCTGAACCTTCGGCGTGTGAGTCGACGCTTTTACAAACTACGCCACTGCTACCACTTATCTGATGTATGATCCATTTCAAAACATCGCCACCAGCGTCGAAGGTCTTCGATGGCAAGCCATCAGAGCCTACAGCTTTTCCTTCCTTTAGGCTTTTATGCGCTGTAACGATTTTATAATTGCTGTGCATCTATCCACTCCACCCTTTAAGCGCTTCCAAAATAGTTTAGAAATGCAAGTCTTCTCTTAATCGTCTGGGTCCCGCGACACCACGGGATCATGGGAAACGGGATCGCCGATGAACTTGGTAGGCAAGGAGTAAAAAGGCCGGAGTCCACCTTGGGACTGCCCGCGTCTTTCATAAGGGCTTAAGTCGATGGTTGTGTCTCTCGATAGCGCAACCAAATAGGGCATGACTCTCGCGGATGCAGGCTGACAAAGTGCATGCTCCCAAACGACAATAAGAAATCCGCGGCTTTTCTATTATCTTTAGGCAGAAAAGACTACAAATGAATTGCTGGCATACTCAAGAAACACTTTACGTATGCGCTTAAGTGTGGAATTTATGATGAAACTCTTTGAGACGTCTGTAGAGAGGGTAAAGACGCTTCAGAGTGCTTTCTCTGTCATTGTCCCGCCTTTACTCGGATCAGGTGGCGGCTGTTTGGCACTGATGTTGTGGAAGCTGAAAACTTAAGGTCTTTATCACAGAAGCGCCTGCTGGTCTCTCTTCAGAAAACCAGGAAACTCCAGTCAATGTAGGTTCCTGCCTTGTAGTACAATGGACCAATTTTTCGAATCTGAGGAGAGGTCCAGTGTAGTGTTCCCAAACCTCCACAAAAGATTGTGTTTTTCACTAAGATACTAGTCTCGTGAAATTTTCGCCCAGACTTACGTACAGCAAGAGCGGTGGATTCTCCATTTCGTTCAAAACACTTTTTTCAAAAAGGGCACTGTGTTAGGCTACTCAGCACCTACTTAAGAAATTAGTTCTTAATTTTTTCCAACGCTGTTCATGGGTCGCCTAAGGACCCATTTCGTTTCACGGAGGTAAAGCATTGAATTTCTTTCAGGATATCCAGCGGAAAGCAGTCAAAATACACAAATATCGCAAAAAACAACACACGTAACTGACCCACCTTGTAGTTATGTGTAATTAATTTACTGCAACTCCTCTTATGCATGTCATCGTAATGAAGACTTGAAGCAACCTTTCTGCTTGCTGGTGACAAGGAAAAATCATTCAGCTCATATCTGTGGAAACTCGAAAGCATGTTGCACACATTGTAGCATGTACACACTCCACGCTGCACCCTGCGTAATAAATCAACTCCAAATGGTGATCAACAATACCAAAGCTATGCAATTCATCTGCTAAGGTACATCTGCAACCATGAAACTGGTAATCCCACATAAATTTCTGGGGACATTTTACGTTGTCAGCACTAAGACAGAAGAGGGGGAGATTGAGGAGGAGCGCCTGCTGCATTGAAATCTTACCCACAAATCAAATCGATAATTCAAATTCGAAGGCACAAACTCCGGCGCTCACGTATTACATGCTAGACAGAACAAACAAAGCCCAAAGTCTAATTGTAATTCCTCAAAATGAATATTGTCATGACTGTGCAGTGATTTTGTGCTTTTCCAGCTACACCCTCCCGCAGTTTGAGTTGGCCGCCGGATGTGCAGGGATACCGGTTCCCCTTCGGTTTCATTTGGAAGCATAACGAATGCACAAATTGAGTACTTTTTGGTTTTCGATAAGGAATTCACGATGGCCTGTATAAAGTTGCCTTCATTAGAAATCCATTTGTAGGAACTTGGAACCGAAATGCATGGAGTGAAATTCAGATCGGGTTAAAAATGCGCTTGCATTGAACAATACACAGTTGAACTTAGTTTCGGGTTCCTTGGAGCTGCTGGGTCTCTTGAGTTATGGTTACCCACGTTGACCTCGAATTGTTCGGGTCGGCAAACACACTCAAACGTACTATTGAGCAGAATAATGGCCTCGATGCGGGTTGGCAAGCGGTTCAATTTGTGGTTGGTTAACTTTGGAGTTTGTTGGCAGTTAATAGCTCTGGGGAATATTTTGCGCAGTATAATTAAATTTTGTGCCTCCCAACACACCCTTATGTGTGTGGCGAACAATTAAAACGTGGGGCATTTGATTGTTAAGTTTTCGGTTAATGTTAGCATTCGATTCATATTGGGGTGTAAGAGCAGAGTGTTTTTATAGACTTTGAGCCGTATTTCTTTTTCTTACTTGAGTGACACTGGAGTCTGGGGTCCACTTGGTTTTTTAACTACGATCTGTTGTCAGCTGCCTCCAATTTCGCACCCTAAGTTTGTTTAAGTTCCTCTTCACTTGTGCACGCAATCTCAGATGAGGTGGGATTAACCTCAGCTCAGATTCAAAGAACAAAGCAGTGTCGTTCATCTGTTCTTCTTAGCTAGCGCTGAACCGTTGCATCCGCATCGGTATATGACTAAGGTAATACTGCCGAACTGCTTATTGAAGCCGTCGTTAAATCTTGTCCTCTAGATGCCATCAACGCAAACAAGTCAAAAATTCCACTCGGAGAGACATAGAGCAAGGGCCTGTATACGCAGGCAAACGTCATAGACTTTATTTAAACTGCGGGGTGCCAACACCGTCCTTGCCTGTATTAAAGTCAAGTGGATTTTCCGCCATCACAATAACGTAGTATGGTGAACCACTGTTTGCAGGGACCACTGTCTGAGTGAGGATATGGACCGATCTTCTGCTGACCACCCCTGTAAACTTGGAATGTGAGCTCTTTTACCAGACCATGTTCAGCTGAAGGACTTACGGAAACTCTGGACTACGCCACTACCGGACATAGCTGCGATTTTGGGAACACAGCGTGAAGTATTGGACAGGACAAAAGGAAGATGAAAACCTGTGACATCTATTGAAGGCAAATGAAGGAAGAATGACTTATCCTATCCGTACCCAGGCTCAACACATTTGCCTTATTTGCGTCGTGACTTTTAAAACTTCTTAGAAACAAAAAATTGTATCTAAGTCCCAATTACGACAGCAATAAGGAAGGAACATTTGAAGGCACAGTTGGGTAAAGAAGAAATCTTTTTTCGAATAATCGAAATACCCTGCCTACACGTTAACATATCTGGAAAGAGATTGAGGTTTGATGACTTCGCGAGGACTACGCTCTCTGTAGTGAAAACGCTGTTTCCATATCATAACATTCATAAAGGGTTGTCCGAGCGATCGAAGTACCAAAATCGACTCAGATAATTTCCTTGTTGTAGCGAAGGTAAGAACCAAGACATTAAGTGTGCAATGGATTCATGACAGGACAGCAAGATACAACGTCATAAAGTTACAACCACAACAGATCGCTAGAAGTTTTCCAACTCTTTAAAAGTTCGATATTGCCTGCACTTGCAAATGGAAATGAAAACAGTGTCAAAATGTCATCAAAGAAACATGAACTTGTCAAACACTTAAGGGAGCACTAAAATTTAACCGATTTCTGAGGCCATCAGTGCATGTATCACCTTTTATTGTTGCTTTTGTGTGATTCTGAATGTCCCGTCTAAGACCTGTTATACATAACCAATCAAGTGCGGTTATGCGGATGCAATGGTTAGGAGGCAAGTGCAGGAACTACACATTTGCTGTCGGAAAGTTTTCATATGCAAGAAATAAGTCAGCATCCTAGATTGAGGTGGAACATGTGAAGAATAACTTTAACCCACTTGGTGTGAGAAATTTAGGGCCTATGACAAAATAACTGGCCGACAAATGTGGTTTAATGATTGTGTCTCTCGTCCATCCTAGACTGGTGCACCACACGAGGACAAAGAGGAACAGATAAGATAATAAAGAAATGCCTTATTCCTAGGCATTATTCTTGATGCCTTCGTAAAAAAAAAATCCTTGTTTCTCTTGATTTCACAAGCCTTACAGAAGGCATGAGGTGACAGTGTCTTGCGGTTTCTAGCAGAACCCCCTCCTTCGAATTACTGGCAACAAAATTATAGTAACTATATGCCTTTAAAAAGAATCTCAAATTTTCTTCATCAAATACCTACACTTCTTATGATGAAAGAAAGAGCACACACAGCCCAAGTAGTTCCTGAAGAAGATAGGTCCTGGTCTTCATATTGTCATCATTGAAAATAATGATAGTCTTATGTTAAGCATTGTTCTAACCACTAAATTTTCGGCCATACTTTGTCCCTTAAATTTTGCGTGAAATTTCTCCCGCTCTCCATCATTTATTTTAATTTACAATTTAGCGATTTCCTGTCTTAACATCGGGGTGTTCAGATGTGTGTGTTTTGTAGAATGGGGCTGATGATTCGGTGGATGTTGGGGGAAAAATCTCTTCGTTCAGCATCTAGAGTGCGTTGAAATATTGTAATTATGTCTGTGTTTTGATGGGTTCTAGTTTCGGCTGCTTCTTGAACAGTTGCACCTAGAACTATTTGTTTTTCATGGACCTTCTTGTTGTTGTATTATTTCATCTGGTCCTTGTCGAAAATGAAACCGGTGCAGATTCACAGTTCTTCCTTTCGAAGATCTATACTTTCTCCATGCTGGTCTTGTAGATGCTGTACCACACAGGGGAGCCATACAGTGCGATGGGTCGCACGAGCTGCTTCCTTAATAATAATCTTCTCGGCCATTCCATTTTCCGGCGATGGAAAGCGAAACTGGCCTTTTGAAGGTTTACTTTGGGGTGAGGAGTAAATTTCAACCTCTCAGTAAAGTTCACTCGAAGATACTTCGCCTTATCCGTTGTTGCTAGTGCTGTCCCACTAGCCCAACACAACTTTGATGCTCCGACATTTTCCGGCAATGCATGAGCTTCGTCTTGTTGGTCTCCTCAGACACATGAAGGCCCATTTGTTTATGCCCCACTTCGGGTAGTAGAAGTACAACTTCTCCATTTGTTGTTCGATCCTTAGTGCTGCAATCTTTGGTGATGCGGAGTATGTCAACGAGTCATCAGCACAGAGCAACAGTTAACAGGTGTAGATGTTAAAAAGAATAGGTTCCAGTCGCCATCCCTGGATGTTTCTTGTTCTTGATCTGCTTCCTTCTGTCCCTGCATATTCTCTGCGTGAAGGAAACAATGGTTGATGGAATTGAGTTTAGAGGGAAATGTCATCAATTTGAGTTTGAAGATGAGTCCCTCTATCCAGACCGTATCGAAGACCTTCTCGATATCCAAGAAGCAGGCCACGGTGATTTGGTGATTCTTCATACGCGCCTTCATGGAACTTCATTAGGAGATGCAGAGTCGAATGTTTTTCCCGAAATCCGAGTTGGATGTCTGGGAATATGTTCGACTCCGTGCTTTGCCTTTCAGGATTTTGATCACATTGCTCAGGAGCGATATGGGTCTGTATTCTGCAGCGTTGTCACAGTTCCCTTTCTTGGTATTGCAATCGTTAATCATGATGAACAATGGTATCATCACGATGTGTGGCATCCGCTTAGGGACAAAGAGAGATTTTCTTGAATGATCTCCTGGAGTTCTTCTGATGTTGCGAAATCCTGGCTATACGTCGGTTATCGGTTGGTTGCCTTCGCTGAATATGATTGTTGAAATGTGTGGATGTTAATGTTGCTGACTTAATATCTCACTTCCGAGAAAAAGTTCGTCTCTTCTGTTGGTTTGGGCTTGAAGCTGCTCTCAAAGTGGAATGCAAAGGCTTCCGCTGAGTGACTTGAATGCAATCAAATCGCTTCTTATATATATGCACTCGCTAAAGTAATCCACGTCTTCGAATTTAGTAAAGAAAAGTCAGTTCATATAGCTCTGTAACAACCACCGTTGATCGAAATGTTGTACCTGAACTCATTTTCAAATAAAATATTGGTTCATTGGATACAAAAATAATCCTCGTCAAAAAAGATGGTTTCTCACCCAAAATCGTCGTCCAATCGTCGCTCTCTAATGCGTGCTGCACATGTTACCGCTGAATAAAAGACCTTGTGAGCGAACAATCAGAGATTTGTAGAATGAGAGATTGATGGCGAGTCTATGTTCGTAAATTGAGTTTCACACTCAACCAAACAACCACATTCTCATCTACGCAGTACTACGATAATAGCTTCAATGTCCGATAGGACCTACTTTCTTTAGCAATTACTTATGCTGTGTGTACTTTTGTTGTTTTGTCTTAAGTTGACGGGACCTACAGTTTATTTCCAATACTGAACGGGGACATTAAAGAAGCCTTTCGTAGAGGTGACTCCAGTCAGTGTATACCTAACTCATAAGAGATAAGAAAAGGAGTGACATTTGGAAACGTAAAGCAAAATCAGAACTAAAATTAAATCTCTTTGACCAATAGTGGAAAGACAATGAAAAGGATTGAATGATGTTCTTTCAATTTAAAGGGCCAAAATTCCAAAAGGGACACAATCTTTGGAAACCTTTCAACGAAATTGAAAGTTTATCTTGATGGGCCCATCGACGTATCTTTAAACAGTTCAGGGAAATAAAACAGCTTTATGGTTCCCATAATCATGATAGATTCACCATTTCATAGTCTATGGAAGAAAATCACTTCAACTTCATGACATTCACTGTCAGTTCGTGTCCTTTTGATTTTGAAACTAACCAATTGGGCAAATATATTATGCATGCACCCACCAAGTTCGGTGTTGTAAAGTAAAACGAAAATCAATTGCAAACACACTTAAAATTCAAGACAATGTCCGCCTATATGATTTTCCAAAAAAAAAAAAAAACGGAAATTGCAAACATTGTGTAAACATCAACCACCATTCTATGCAAATGTGAAACATTAGCCCCATACTCCCAACCCGTAGGTGGTAGCAATTACATGTTCGAAAAATGTGAGTTGATCCTGATTGCTTTAACTATTACTCCAGGCAAAAAACTGAAAAAAGCACCAACAACAACAGAATTCTGCTGTACAGTGACATTTTTCAATTAAGGGTTAAACAGTTTAGGTCACGTACACCCCGAAAGTTATTTGCAAACAACCACCGCATCCACAAATGAACACAATTTCTGCTGCTGCAGCTACAATCATTAGAGCACGTTACGTATACAAACAAACTAACAAATTACTTTTAGCACTCAGTTGAATAAATTGATATTCATTAGATGTGGTTCCAATAAAATGTTGCCAGCTGGCGGCCATCACAGGAGCTGCACACAAAGTCTCAACAGAGGTCATAAAGTGTCACCGCAATAGGTAATTCTCATTTGAATTTAGATTGATATGGGATTTGTATTAATGCCTCACCTAGGCAGTGTTCAAATTCACTCACAGACCACCTGCAATTCCTGGCAAATCAGAAATACATCACTGTTGCATTAGGATGTGATGGCCAAGTTTATTTTGCATTTTTCAATTGAATCAAATTGAGCGCGGTATTATTTTTTTCGGCTTACAGCTTATATCAACAGAACTCGTTATTTGCAACCACGCATGCTTCCACTCGTCAATATTTAATTGTGTAGTTTACCTCTGGTCTTCATCAGTGCACACATTTATTGACCGTGTGTTAAGTACACACGGAATGAATCAATTTAAACTATAATCGACGATTATCGTGATAAAAAAAAAACCGAACGTCATCGGAAATGTGAGATTCGGGTCTTCCCAGCACTTGCGACCATAGTTACATTTTTATTTTTGTCCACTCAGATTTTAATTACAATCGAAAGGCACATAATTTGGCTGTGCAATGTGCAATAAATGTGTAAATAAACACAGTAATTAGTGCTCGCTGTACCGAAAAATATGGAAATTAATCAGAAATCAAAGACACACTTTGCGCTACTGTTGTTCAAAAAGTAGTAAGCTTTATTCACTGATAACTCGTTTGCAGTCAAACATGGTTCATTCGAAATTCTCTTTCATCCCCTTTTTGAAATAGCGCGATCAATGGACTGCTACTATTACCAGAAACGCTTGGTTATCATTTTATTGACCATGCAAATGACGATGCTATTGCGGCGTCATTTTTAGTCTCCACACACAGAAACATTATTTACTACTCCCTTCCAAGGCCTGAGGATGTAAAGTTTGTGGTCCAGGTACGAGCTCCTCCAAAACTTGTTCTATATAGAAATTAAAAAATGCGTGGCTCTGCAACCCAAAAAGAACCAATGCTTTCATTCTTAAGCACTTATTCGTGTTGTGCAAGGAACGCGAAAATAAACTTGTACCGTTTGAACCCGTAGACCGAACCTTTAAATTCTTCTGCTGTTTTATGAAAAACCCACTTTTTTGTTTAATTACATAAAAAAATATTAAGTAACAATTAACGCCATGGCGTAGTGGTAAGTGCGTCGACCGCCGCACAGAATGTTTGGTTCGATTCCCGAACGGGACATCTCGCATTTTTTCACGGCCACCTCTTTCGATTTGCTGACAACACTCAAAGAGTATCAATTGTCTATGGAAAGATTCTCAAATCTTCGGAGTCGGCAAAAAACTGTAGGTCCCTTCTACTCGTGAGAGGACAGTAGCACGCACAACACGAGTTGTAGAAGCTGGCGCTGGTCCGTTGTGAGCTGTAGTGCTATACAATTATTATTATTATTAACAATTTTCTACAAACAATATTATCTAAACAAAGCTGAAACAAATACCTTTATAGAAAAATTACATGTGCCTATAATGCTTATTTTGACTTTCCTGGGCCTCCTCTGCAAAATGATCCGACGGGCAACGCAATTATATCGGCTCCGTGGAATAGAATCTTATAAACCGTTTCTGGCATATAGTACGAGGGATATACATTTATAGCCATAGCTGCGGTGTCCTGGGCATAAAATCCAAATTTCTCCGCGTCACTCCACTTATTCCTTGATATTATCCCTAGAATGACGCTGAATCATTTTACAAGTCGCGCATCTATTTCTGAAATTTCTGCTGTTGATGAAGTGTTCTCGTAAAGTTTTCGAAAGGTGGTACCATCATTAGGCGTACAAGTGCCTTGCTTTAAGACATATACTTATTATTGCATTTTTTCGATTAACAGACTTTTCCTCTTTTGATGGATAGTCTGTGTAATGTTTGCTGTTCTGCATGGTTTAATCCCCAAATTATAAGTTATGTGTACTAAGTAATCCATAAACTCAATTCTGGCATGTAGAGAGGGATTCTTTATTGCTTGTTTTTGCTCTCAGTAGCGTAAAGTTATTCATAGCTATTGGTCGCTCGCCACAAATACAACATGAACTTGCAAAAGACGTGCTTGTTTTAGTGCATCCGCTACTTCACCAACAATCACGGTGTAATCAGAAACCACATGTTTCAATAGAAACTTCCTAATTACTTACATTTTTGACTATTGCGCTTTACGTATGACAGTGTAATAAAATAGTAATGAAAACAATAAACTTTATTATGACAACACTTTCATACTTGTGTAACCTAAACCCAGGGTATTTACGCAGTACAAAATCTTAGGAAAAATACCCGACATTACTCTACTTATACGACTCGTTCTCCCAAAGTGCAAATAAGTGCAGTTCTATTTTTACACCATCGATAGAGAATATTTTAAGGTTTCAGAAAAATGTGGTCTCCCGTTGGAGCCTCTTGCTATGTGCCACCAAACATGAAAGCACTTCCCGCAGAAGGTGGCCCTGGTTGTCAAAATGAAAAAATTGTTAATGCAGTTTGAAGTTTAAACTTACGCCCTTTTAAATAAATATAACATCATGTTGCAATGTGGCTTTTTTAAATTTTCTTGAATGATAAAGCCGTTTTATTTATTTTTCCCGCCCTCCCTAACTGAGTGGTATGGTTGAACATATAGATACCAGATCATTGGTGGAAGGATATCCAATCTGAGCATTTCTGATAGTCATACACCCGAACAAAAACCTTCATAACCTTCTTCATAACCTAAAAAAAGTGAATTGCAAATGATACGAAAGCACATCATGCCTTGTAACCAATCTGGTTTGCCCTACACTGACTCTTGGACACAAAGTGAGCGATTTGAACATGTTTGCGTTATTACCGACCTTGGCGCATGTGCCAGCAGGTAACGGTGTTGTCACAACGACTTTTGTTAAAATTGCAAAAATGAGGCGGAAAAGATGTATCTCCCTTTACTTCGATTATGCAATGATCTCTTTAGGCAAGAAAAGACCCATTTAGAGATCTATGTGGTACCAGAATTATTCAAATTGATAAATTAATTCGATCTCTTGTATCCTACGGCATCGCAATAGGCGCATTGCGATGCCGTAGTGGGGAGTTGAAGTAATAAAGGCGTATACCAAAGTCTCTTTATTTATATGTCATACCATCCAATTCTAAACATTTATTAACGTATTTCCGTAGAATTTTGCGATCAGGCATACTTTAGGTAAGAAAGTTATGGGCACAGACATTTAAGCTCAAGGTACCCCCGTGTGCATAAAGTGGGGCAAAAAACAAAAGTCTTCGCACCTTAACATTTGATTCATCAACCAACAAAGCTTTTGAATATGATTTGACACAAGTTAAAAGTGATTGGCCTTCCGCTTGGTAAGATAGCATGCTTCGAATCGTATATCAAAAACCATGAGGTGGCACCTCATCAAAACTATTTACCGCCCCCTCTGGTGTTCCACAGGGTACTCTTATTTTCCTCTAGCCCATTTATGACATTGCCTGTGAAATAAAAAAAATGTGAAATTTTCATTTACGCCGATGATATGAAGCATTCCTTGTCTAATGCAGCACTTCTGCAACATGGTTGCTATACTTGGTAACACAAAACTTTATTTGAACTAATTGTTAATAAATGTTAAGCTATCAAACCTTCTCCAGCACAGCCGAGAATTTATAAAATCTGCGATAAAACTTTTCCCTCTAGCTTGTTACTCCACGAGCCTGTTGTAATCTGTGACAGAGGATTACACTTTCACTCTCACATTGATGATATCCTTAGCACAGATATATTAATATGACAAACAGCTTCCTGAAACGGTGGCTTAAAGAATTTTCCAATCCTTACATCAATCTCTTTTCATAACTTTTGTTCACCCAATTATCGAATATGCTAGCCAAATTAAGTCTCACGGCTGTATATCATTCCTTACGTATTGAGACTGTTCAACACAGATTTTCCCAATTCGCCTTTCGTGGTTTACAATGGTATGAGCAATTTAATTCAAGCAATTTTTTAAAGGTGCACCCACTCACCAAACGTAGTTTTCTTCGCACTGTACCTCTTTTCTTATTACTGCTATAATTAACCTCCTTGTTGTTATGGTTGTTTTGATTTCTGTTACTTAATATCTATGTTTCATGTCAAACCACAGAGACAGTCATTAAGTGATTCGTGGCATTTGGTTAGAACAGTTCCTGTGTGGTAACAGACATCAGCTAAAAGCAAGGCAAGGAGACTGTTCTACAGCAGCTACTTGATACCAGAGTGAAGGTGTTCTACTACATGTCCCTTATAAGGTTGTCCCGTGTGGTTGAACGTGAGTCTTTTTAGATAGAGAAGTCGGGGGTGATCGATAGTCAGTGTCCGAGCCCCTGTCTCCACCTGACACCCAGTACAAGAAATTCTTTCCCAACGAGGTTCTGTACAAGGAGGCAAACTTGATAAGGATAGATTATTTTATTATAAAATTGATTCGGGGTCGCATAGCTTAAGCCATGACTTCTACCAACAGTCTGATCTTTGGGGCTAGCAATCTAGTGTAATGAGCCGCAAAATGTTCCATCGCAACAGCTTCATTCCGCCCGAATCTTCATTCTATTTTGAGGCGAAAGGCCTGATAGTAGATAGAGTAGGTTGTTCTGTTATCGTCTGCGTTGCTTGCTGAAGAATAGAAAGGGAGCTCCACTACGAGATGGAGCCTACGGTTCATTTGAGCGATTTCTACCCACGATAGTGCTCTATCGTATCGCCTTCGATGCCGCCAACTTCTTCGAAACAAAGAGAGGTTAGTTGACTCTCTAGGGCCAAAATACATACTTTAGGTTAGCTAACATAAGAGTACTACAAAAATAATCATAAAAAAGGAAACTCATCACATCATCTCAACTCATCACAGCACACAGAATTAATAATTTCAGTCACTCAATCTTCATCCAATCGGTTGCAAACACAAGGAACCCAGTTTGCCCTGCTCATGGAAAGGATTCTGATTGTCCCTGTATTCGTTACAACGGTCTTGGGAATTTTGTCGTGATTATTTCCATGTTTCTTGCAATAACGAAAAAAAGTCCTACATTGACTATACTCGTACTGCCTGCCAATTATCGTCATACCTAGGCTTTACAAATTTAGGTAAACCACTTTATCAAATATATGAAAGGGACAAAAGGTTAAGAACTACCTGCCACTACAGTGGCAAAACTTTCTCACTTTCGTTATTGGGTTAAAGTTTAACGAACGGCGGGAGCGACTTCAATTCCAAATTAAAATTGCAAATTTGTAAAATAAGAATTTCGCGAATGTATAATTATTCAAGAGAGAACTTTATTTATAATGATGACAAACTTTTTCTCATCCATCGTCCGCCACTGAGTTTCATGTTTTCCTTTGCATGCGACGAGTTTTGTTAATTATACCAAAGGTGCACTGCTGTTGCCTCTGGCTATGAGCACTATTCCAGAATAGTTGACTAATGGCATTCAAAGTTCCGTACGATAGTCATCAATGAACTTTTAAGAATAAGTCATTCGACAAAAGTTTTGCGTTCTGAGGGAGAGAAACGAAAACGAATACCGTCAATAAGAACTTATATCGATGATAAGTTCTTAAGCGAACGGCACTAGAAATGACAGATAATGATGAAGGCAGATGTGATGTAAAAAAGAGTAACTATACTCATTTTTATTTCGCAAACTCATTTTTCTGCTTGTTAATTTTTTTCCTGTACCTCACAGGAATTGGATTAGAGTAATGGCACTAAATTGGATTCCACAAGGAATCAATCAATTTCTGGTGCTCGCCGCACACAGTTGGAGAGAATAGTCTCAAAAATACAGTACGGCTCTACGAGAAAGCCAACTGATGCGGACTTAACAACTTCTTTAGAAATTTTAACTGGTCACTATGCTTACTCGATTGCGATAATGATGCCTCTGCTGATATGATCCCAGACACTACTTTGCTTCACTCTTACTAAGTGAAGAATGTCAAGTACAAAGCCAACGCTTGGTATGAATCGAGCTGCAAAGAGACTATCAGGGTGAGAGAAATGAGTTTCCGGGCATTCAAAAGTTCTCCTATGCTCACAAAACCACTGAGAAAGGTCTTCCATCTACCCTACTCTTTAAGGATCTTCCCGAGTAAGTCGAAGACAACACTTGTAAAAATGGGCTAGTCTTCGTCAACCACCTACTTCTGACCCATGACCGGCAGTACGGCTTCCGCAGCAACAAGTCCACTGGTGATCTGATGGCATATATTACCGAAAAATGTTACCAATCTTTGCAAAATATCGGAGAAAGCAAAGAGAGCATTAAGCTCTCTTGTCCAAAATGAGTGCTTATGGTGTCGATGAATCTCTTCTTCAATGGATTAGAAATTAACCTTCGAACCGCTCAATACAACTTGTATTGTATGGGTTCAAGTCTGATATTCACGATATTAATGCTGGTGTTCCCTAGGGCCTCGTTCTGTCTCCAACACTCTTCATGATTTTCATAAATCATTTCCTGTCACTTCTAATTCAATCCACTCATTCGCTGAAAACACGATCCTCAGGTGTTACTATTCGTTCCTTGGCTCTCGCATCCTCTTTGGCCATAGACTTGGAACGGCAACTTATGTTAACCTCATAAAATTTCGATCTTGATAGCACATTTGATTGGAGTGGTGTCTACTGTCAATTAAGTGTTCTCAAAGAATGGCTCTTGCGTTGTTCTTACCAAACGACTTTCCATCCTCGGTATTTGTATCAACTAAACACTAAATTGGAACGATCGTACAGCTATACGTCTTATTGGGAATAATTATCATATGAAGTCGACTGACTCACTAGAACATGGTAATGCTGCGTTATTATCATTCTTTTCAACAAGAAATGCTGAAATATTTTAACTAGCATTCCTTGCGTCACTAGAAATCCCCACACGTTGCACAATCAGATGCTGCACCAACTTATAACTTAATATAAAAGTAAAATTCGTTGGATCCCGAAAATTATCCTGATAACAACAGTGATCAGTTTCATTTGCAAAATGTACGAAATATCAGAATTAACGCATTAATTCAGAGTGGTACATCATTTTCACTTATAATGAAATAAATCCTCAAACCGTCACCTTCAGAACACAACTCGACGTTGCTAACATCCCCAAACAAGGCTTTATCTGCAAACAAATAATGTCTATTGGGCCCTCGTGCTGCACTCAAATTATCAGATTACAGTATCGCTTCATCGACGAGATGTTCTTGAGACGTCGCCACCTCTCGCAATCCAAAAGTTTTCGCATTCAAATTGCCGCTGGATTGATTGAATTTTTTCAAAAGATTTCCAATAGCTCTCCTCTCGCCGTTGTGTACTCATTAAAGTCAATTTAATTTGAATTCCTTCTAGGAATGCCTTACACAAAGGATTTCATTGCGCTATAAAAGCACAAGGCTACACAAATCAAGACATCATTGTTCGCGGCATGCCTTAAGTTTATTGACCAGCTCAAAGACATAACCCCTTTATCCACCATTCAGCACTTTGCAGATTATTGTTCGCCCAATGGGATGGGCGGAGAAAAAACGGCGATGGCTACCTATAATTAAGTAAAACCAGTGCTAAGCAGTTTTTTCATCGTCTCCGCTCGCAGACAATGTCTGCAATTTCGTTTTTCAATTAACGATAATCAATCTTCCCAGTAATTGTGGATTTGATCAGTCCTTATCCTGCTGCAGCAACTTTTGCCGTCTTCCAAGACCGAACTTGCCTCCAACTGAAGAAAACAACCACCCGACAGAGCCAAGTCCCCCGGAGTTCGAAGGCAACCAGCACGGTCGACGATAGGAGTGATACCAATAAATGATAAAGGATAAAGACGGAAATTTACAATTTCATGGCTAAGTGGATTGCGTTAAGCAATTAGGGAAATTAGCATCAAACGGCTTGAGATTAAGCGTAAAGACGACTGCGAGAGAATAGGAGGACCCGAAGGAAGATATTTTCCCCATTTTGAAATTATCAGAACTGAGCGAAAGTTTGTTGTTTGTAGTCTTCACGCCCATTTATCTGTCTATGCACACACAGATAGCATCCGCCAACGTTATTCGGTGCTCTTTGTGTTCCTTATTTTGGTGGCGAAAAGAAAAGACAAATCTGCTCATCGCATAAGTAGGTATATTCGTTTACTTCAGTTTTATCCGCAGCTGAGGACTGTCATGACTGGAGGCGCGTCGTGCTCAAATACGTACATTCCCATGCATTGGTTATGTTTTCGAACACACATACACACACACAAATTTTATGCTCCCCATACAATGCCAACACTCCTTGGGAAGCTGACATAAATGCAAACAAAAAGATTACTCAGAGGAATTCAATTTTTTTGTTCTATGAAAACAAAACACCAGCGGAAGACAAAAAAAAGACGAAGTGGAAAGGAAAAACTTTCTCCTTCAATTGTTTGTCCTTTTGTTTTGCCTCTTCGACTCGGGTCGTTCCATGACCCGAAGGGATGCCTCAAATTTAGTGTGAGAAATATAAGGGAGCAAATTTCGCAGACTCCTTTCTTTCAACTCCCTGATTCTCCTCCTGTGTATTCCTTAAATTCCTCATTCCTTCTCCGTTTCCTGCCCGTCCTGAACCAGCAGATTATTTCTTCTCAAATTGGCTTCATATAAAATGCGGTCACTTAAGTCGATGTGTGGATGGGTTAGTGTGTGTGTGTGTGCTGCTACCACCATATGAGCATATCGCTGGTGTGCGTAAATTGAAAATTGACTGTTGTAATTTAATTTTTGCCTTTTTTCTTGCTCTCTGTTTCTTTTAGGGGACCTGAGATGCTGGTGGCATTCCATTCTAGCCCTTTTTCAGCGCCACTGCAACAGGGCATTCCCAATAGGGGCTTTGAACTGGATGTTGATATTCTTTTCACGGATTCGGACTCGTACGACTTTGCTCAAGGGACAAAGAATATCTGTGAATTTCATATAAACGCTTCGAATCCGGGTAAGTGGTGTATTTAATTTAAAAAAAAATTCCAATTTGATTATCTTAACGCTATGCAATGCTTTAGTTTTGTTCGTAACTATCGTGTAGGTGATGCGAGAATATATACTCAGGTAACTTTCAAACCTGGTTAGGTGCCTTCACTAGCTCATCTGCAAGGTATTGTCGGAGGAAGACATGCTCGACGAGTGGAATCTTAGAGTAGTATGTCCGGTCCACAAGACAGAGGACCCCAGCGCCAGCTATCGAGGGATCAGTCTCCTTAACATCGCCTATAAGATTCTATCTGTCGCCTTGTGTGAACGCCTGAAACCGTTCGTCAACAACCTGCTCCCAATTGGGGTGGTTTTCAGCCAGGGATGTCCGCCATCGACCAAGTCATCACACTACGGCGGGCCCTCGAAAAAAACAAGCAAATTGCCTATGCGTTGATTTTAAGGGTACAAATGAAAGCGTGCATAGAGACGAGCTATACAGAGCCAAGTCTAGTTTTGGTATTCGTAACAAATTCGTCAGATTGTGTAGGATGACGATAGAGAACTCTCGGTGCTCCGTCAAATTTGGTAAAGAATTCACCTAGACCTTTAATGTTAAAACAGGCTTAAAACAAGGCGACGCGCTGTCATTTAATTCTTTAACATCATCCTTGAAAGGATCGTGCGTACTCACTACTCAACATCAGAGGCACGATCTTCCACAAAATCGTTCAACTGCAGCTAACGCCGATGACATTAAAGCGATTGCACAAACACAGCGGGACGTTAATGAGGGGTTTGTTGACATTGAAACGGAAGCGGCTGAAATAGGTTTGGCGATAAATGCGTGCAAGACGAAGTGTATGTCGCATCGAGGAAGGACGAACAGCACCGACGTCTCAGACAGAGCATACCACTACGCAGCAGAAACTTCGAGATAGTCAAGGACTTCGTCTGCCTCGGTTTCGCGGTATAAACAGCACCGAAATCAAACGCAGAATTAGTATTGCCAATATCCGTTTCTTTTGGGCTCAAGAGACAATCTAGTAATAGAAGGATTAAACTGGCTTTGTATAGCAGTTTCATCATCCCAGTCCTCCTTTACGGACCAGAAAGGGGGAAAGAGTGATGAGGAGGCCCTTAATCTTTTCGATAGAAAAGTTTTGCGAGCGATTTTTGTCATGCATCTGGAAAAGAAGATTCACCGAGAAACTTTATATGCTTTACGGCGGCATGGTCAAGCGTCTTTGGATACAAAGCTTAAGTTGGCTGGTTTATGTACATAGAGCGTATGGATACTACTGCTCCTGGCTGAAAGATCTTATTAGCCGTTCCTAGATTGAGTTGTAAAACATAAGTGAGGAAAAACCTCAACCAACAACCAAGTGCGCAACTGGAGGCAGCTGACGAAAGATCGTGCTGTCTGGAGATGCATGTTGCTTGAAGCCCTGGTCTACCCCGGACTGTAGGGGAATTGAAAGGAGAAGAAGAACTTGTAAGCTTGCTGAATGTGGAAACAGTCTCCAGTTAGACTTGAAGTCCAAGTTAGAGGTTTTTTTATGCAATTTGGCAACTGAGGTGAAAAATAAGATTGCGAATAAAAGTTGTGTAAGATAGGCGCCAGGATAATGTATACGTTCAGTAGCTATTACTTTGAATGGAAAGTGCTGTGATTCGATGGTGTGATCTCCTGGTAGTTAGTCGGCATTATCGCGACCTTAAAACGTTCTTTGAATATGTCCACACTTTGTGTGTAGACTCCGCAGAAAGAATTGAGACAATTACGGAATGAAGTGGTCATCCTGACTGATGTTTGGGCAAACAGTTCATGAGACTCGTATGCCAAGAGACAACAATCATGGTTATCGCCATAGTGCGGTGCTCAAAGATGTGGCCAAGAGTGTGAGACTCAATTCATGAACGTTGAAACACGATCTTGAGGAGTCTTCATCAAAAACAGCTAAAATTTGCAGGCGCGCTAATATGCGCTTCGAAATTGTTTTACAACTTGTGCAGTTACAGATGTAATTCGGCAAGAGTCTGACGAGGTGTATAACCTCTATAAGGACTAATGGAATACCCTGAATTGCCGCTTCTGGATCATGAAAAATCTCAAATTATTGTCGAGAAGGCAATGCATGAACTGGTAGCGATGGTTTGGTGCGGATGGTGAAGTTCTGTCATTCTAAAATGACTGGCCTTACAGCTATGTTAACCAACAACAGAATGGCGCAATATGCCACTCAGCTCAAAAGCTATATTTTTGAAATTGCATTCATTACGCTTTTTTTGTGGGGAATCCCGAAAAAGCGATGGTACTGCAAAATGACCAAAAACAATTCGAGCACAGAAGGTTAATATTTTCCAAGCAAATCGAGAGCTACAGCCCGACACTAGCACACTAGCACTACAGCCTACAAGCTTCCGCAATAACTTCCTAGAGTGCTACTGTTCTCTCGGGAGTAGAGGGGACCTGCAATTTTTTTAGCGACTCCAAACGACGAAATTTGTGGTTTTCACAGAAAATTCCGTGGAAAAATTCGAGTTTTTTCGTCCGGGAATCAAAACTAGGAACATTTTCAGTCGACGCACTTACTCTATACGCAACGGCTACCACAGACTATCAGCAAAGTCTTAGGCTATTGCGGAGGGGGAGGGGAGGGGGCAGAATATGACATTGCGAAGACTTACCACTTGACCGACATTGTGTTTCAAAAAAAAGGGTTGTTTGTTCTTTCCAAAGTAAACCTTCAAATTAAGCTTCATTCACCATACTTCGTGTGTTTTCACACACTTATTGTGTTCTTAATTTTTTCCTTTGTAATTTTAATTTTGTAATTTGTTTTTTTTAATGGCAGCATCAGTGGCTTTATCACAAACAATCGATTTGACAGTTTCAGCCAATACAAGGTAATCATAAAAAATTATCTTCAATTGACATGGACTTGTGAGTACATTTATAGACCACCACTATCTGAAAGAATAAAGTAATTTCAATAAAACGCTTTATGAAAAGCCATAACAGACACACACATACAGTATGCCTCTGTCGTCCCTCAGTCTAAACTACATATTTTCAATTTCATAGCCCATTAACATTTATTGTTCATCAAATAACTCTTCCGCTAGCTCCTCTTTTTTGCTTTTATTTCTGAACCATGAACAAGTTGGATGGAGGCACGCAATCCTCTTAAGGAATTTGTTTGTTTCACCATAAAACTTAATCAAAGACAAACTCTCTGGTTAGACATTTAATTTAATGTAGTGTACATACACATACACACATGCCTCCTGATTATTGAAAGTTTGCCTGTAATCTCTTAACTTACTTTTTAGTTAACTTAAAGCACGAAAGACTATTGAGTGCAGGAACATTTTAATTTTTTCATTTATGATACATGTACATATCATGTATCCACATCACTAACATCCACATACAGTCGATCTGATAGTTGAATATATATCCATAATGTACAGTTTTAGAGCAAATTAGAACATATTGCTAAACAATCTATGATTGCGCATAAAAATCGAAAATGTGGTCTAGCTTTCGTTCACCTTAAATCGGTTGAAAATGTTGGAGTAGGATAAAATGGCTGGCTTCTTAATAATGCTAGCATTGTATCATCCGTAATTCCAACTAAATTGTAATACAAGAAATTGTCCCGCTATCGCCTTATCAACAATTACAAATTAATTTTTTTAAATTCATTCATTGGAGATTTGCTTAGGACATCTAAAAAGTACAGAGATTTTCAACATAAATCGCAAGGGTATTGATTTCGCTCTAAGATCCAATAACTTTCAAGAATTCGTCCACACTGTGGCTACATTCTGATTGGTTTTATTCCATATATCGGAGGATTCATCATGAGGTTACCTTTTTTATAAATTTTTATTGGAAGATTATGCATGAAACCTATCAAATTCCTTTGTCATTTTTATTTACAATAGTTTGTCAAGTCATCATGAATAGGCGCGCACCTCAACAACATCTGTAAATTGTTCAGCAGTATTGTTCGTAAATGTGTTTTGTGTGATTTGAGAAAGTTACGGCACACTTAATCGAATTACTGAAACCACTATTGTTAATTCAATTTGTCAGAGTATCGGTTAGTGCACGATACTCGAAAGTGTACGCGAAGCCCATGATAAATGGTTACCGTCAATGGCAACCATTATCACGTCAAGCACTGTGTAGTTCCTGAAATTCAAACCTGTGGTCTTAGAAAGGTGTGTTTTCAACAAAACAGTACAAAACCATACAGCGCGTGCAACAAATGCCTTACTGATCCTTCCTGATCCCAGATTCAGGAATATACTTCAGTTGGGTATATGTGAAGTCTAAAGTCGTCAGAAATAAGCCAGCGACGATTGATGCTGGAATCCATTACTACCACGAAATATCAGTCGCTTGACTAGGCGCATGTCGCTGTACAGCCCATAAAACGTAAAACTTTTCTCTCGAAAAGACTAAGGGTTTCCTCATCCGCTTTTAGTAACGTTTATATTTCCGTGCCATAGAGTAGGACTGAGATGATCAAAGTGTTATATAAAGCAAGCCTATGTTACACCACGGCAACCCTGCGAGGAAGGAAGAAAAACGGGCAATACGAACAGGAGAGGAAGACACTCTGAACGACAACGCCGAAGTAGACGGTTGAAAGTTTAAGTTTTAATTGCTGAAATATTTCCTTAAATAAAGAGCGAATCGAAATTTATAAGTTTTTGTTTTATTTTAGTCCTTTCAGAGAGAGGGCTTTATTACTCAATTTTCTTTTGAGCCCAAAGAAACAGCGATTGGCAAGAGTGATTCTGCGTTTGATTTCGGTACTGGTGTTGTTGTCCCTATTTACCGTGGAGCCGAGGTAGAAGAAGTCCTTGAAAACCTCGAAGTTTCTGCTGCCTAGTGTGACGCTCTATCCGAGATGTCGATGTTGTGCGTCCTTCTTTGATGACAGCATGTTCTTCGTTTTGCCCTCACTAACCACCAGACAAATTTAAGCCGCTTCTGCTTCATTGCCAGCAAACGCCTCATTGACGGTTCCCTGTGTTCGTCCAATCACGTCAATGTCGTCGGCGTAAGTTAGCAGTTGAACGGACTATTGGAAGATCGTGCCTCTGGTGTTAACTTGTGAGTTACGCACGATCTTCTCAAGGATGATGTTAAAGAAGTCACATGACAGTGCGTCGCCTTGTCTAAAAACTTTTTTGACATCGAAGGTCTCGGTGAGTTCGCTACCGACCTTGACGGAGCAGCGAGAGTTCTCCATTGTCATCCTACACAATCTACGAGTTTGGTAGGAATGCCAAAACTAGACATGGCACTGTAAACTCGTCATATGCGGCTTTAGAATCGACGAATAGATGGTACGTGTCGATCTGCACTTTTTGGATCTTTTCCATGATATGCCGTAGTGTGAAGATTTGGCCAATGGTGGACTTCCCTAAGGACCTATCAGGCCAACATTTACATGATATGAAAACCGTGGTAGCCGTGCCGCAGTGGGTAAGTCAAACACGCAGAAGGTCGTGAGGACGGAAAACGTCGCATTTTTTCACAGCACTACCTTTTTCGAGTTGCCGACAACATTCAAAGAGTATCAATTGTCTATGAAGAGCTTCTAAAATCTCGCCGTTCGGGGTCGGCAAAAAACTGTAGGTCTCTTCTGCTCGTTAGAGAACAGTAGCACGCAGAACACGAGTAGTTGTTGTAGAAGCTAGACTCTGATCCCTTGTGGGCTGCAGTGCCACGCAATTATTATTATTATTAAGCTTAATTTCTCACCTTTTTCCAACTCATCTTTAAAAAGGATTTCTTAACCAACCAAAGTTGACGTCTTCTCTAGAGATGTATAACCTCGTCCCTCAATCAAACCACCCTGATTCTGTAGTGTTTCTCAGGCAGAGATTATGTCAGTCAGAACGCCACTGTCATAGCTGAGGAACAATGCAATTTCCAAAATGCATATAATTATCTGTTCTGACAGACATGCTGTGATTAAATCCCTTGGAGGGCATAACTTCAATGCAAACACCTCCTTCCAGTGTCGCCTAGACTGTCTCCTAATGAGATGGCCAAGTACTTCAATATTCGCCTGGTGAAGGTGCAAGGGTGTAGTGAAATTCAGGGGAATTGTGAGGCTGACAGGTTGGTGAGGTTGCATGGGGCTGTACCAAATCCTGAATGTGACATGCCTTCCATTTTCTTTACCAACGTCAAACACCTACATTAAGCGAATAAAACAAAAGATGATCTGGGAGCACACTCCTCGAATAACCAAAGAAATTTGACCAAAGCTCAATTCTAAATGCTCTCTCTCTCACTCTCAATTCTAAACAACTGGGTAAATGCATACTTCTTTGCCAACATAAGTGAATACAGCGTTCACATAGCTCACATAGGCTTAAAATTTTCTAGGGCAGACTACCCGCGTGGCGTCACAATCACAAAGACAAGATAAATGGGGTTGTCAATTGACAATTAGAATAACCGTTCCCAATATCTCGGGCTCAAGCAGCATTGCAGACAAGCAAAAATGCCCTTCGAGGTCTCTCAGCTTTAATAGATACATAACCCTATCTTTTAGATGCTTCCCATAATTTTTGTTCTATCAAAAAGGGTTTGTTGAGTTACCTTTAGTGAAGTTGCAAGCTCTCCTTACGATTGTGATGGATTTTCTGAAAATGTCTCTAACTCTTCATCTCCTAACTTCTTTGAATATCTTAGATCTTGCACGACTACCATTTTTAAACTTTTGACACATTCGCATGGCCACCACAAACTTTCACAAAGAAAAAAATTAAATAAAGAAGGAAACTCGGCATACGTATGGCGTTTTCCATTCTCAAAAACGGGGTTTGACCACAGATACTGTAAAACTGAAAAAAGTCTCAAGTGATTTATTTTAAGTTCAGTTTGTCAATCTTAGAATTAAAGTCAAAGGGTCACTTAGAAAGACTCAGATTGGGTAAATGGGACCAAACCGTTGCTGTAGTTTTCAATTTTCAGAAGTGAATTTTACTTAGCCATGAAGCTCACTTTCCTCAAGTGAGGATTATGAGACACCGCTACATCGTCAAAAACTGACTTTTTGATGTAATAGATGGGTTAGGGGAATAATTGGTCCGTATTTCCTTAAGAGCGATCCTGGTCAGTACGAGTTTTTAGTCAATGGTGACTGCTAAAAAATCTTACTGACTTTTACGTTCAAAAATTTAACAACCATGATTTACAGCAGATTCTTTGGGGGTTTCAACAAAACGGGGCAGCACATGGGACACACATTTGGCAACCTGATAGTTTTAAGTTACGGACTCGTGAACTGGCCGCCAAGATCGAAACATTTACTCCCCTTGAGTAATTTCTTTGCGGATATGGGAAGTCACTTGTTTACGCCGATAAGCTCGAAGCGATTGATCACTTGGAGGCCAACATATCCCTCGTTATTTCCGATATACAGTCACAAATGTGGGAAATACTCTTCAAAAATTAGGAATCCAGATTCGACTGAGTACCATCCAGCCATGGCGGTCGTATAAAAGAAATCATATTTGGGCTTCATTCCGTTAAAATTTTCTAAACCTTTAAATAAGAAAATTCCGCGGCACAAAACAATTGTCTTCCCATTTGTCATACGTCACACCTTTCACATATGTTTCGTTTTGCTCGCAGTTCCACTAAAGCAACTTAAAAGTCAACCTTTAATGCAACATTTTTGACCTGAATCAAGTTTGCAATTCGCAAAATTCAGTTTTTTCCAGTATGAAAGGAAAAAAAGCATCTTTCGAAAAAGGGAATTTTAGATTACCTTTTTAAATGGAATGGAAATGGACAAAACAACGTTTTTCTTTCTTTGGGTGCGTTACCCCTTGGGTTTCCCAATAGGGACTTAACACCTTTGAATCAAAGTTGTGAACGAACTCTTTCATTAATTTTCAAACTGTCACTGGCAATTTATTCAATAAACTCTAGATTTTCATCAAGTTGATGTGCACGAACGAGCAAGGTTTGCAAATTATGAAAAATGTCAATACAACTTTAAGAGCGTTAACTTCAATTCTCGGTCGTAATTCTCGCACTTACAGGCAGAAAATAACAAGCTTAGTACCAACATTTGAGTCTATGTACATACATATTCTTTGCGTGACGTTGTCGAGTCAGTGAGGCGATGGGTTGATGAAAGTGTCGAAAATTTCGCTGCTGTTCAGACGTCTGTAGCAAACGATAGTAATCAGTCACAGCGCTCCCAAGAACTTAGGCCTTATTTTGGAAAATGATCTTTATTCACTCCCACACCAGATCAAACTCAGATCAAGAATTGAAGCCGATGAATGAATGGAAAACATCTGCCAAGATGATGAATTTCATCGTAAAATCATCTTTAGTGACAAAGCTCATTACTGTCGCAATTTTCTTTGGCCTAAATTGGCAGGTATGGACTTGGGCAACATGTGGTGTCTACAAGGTGGTTTTAAAGCCACACAGGACACCTTACAATCGATTTATTGAAGACGTGATTTTGTGATTTAACGCTGTTTGAATATTTTTTGTGGGGCACCGTTAAGTCATTAGTTTTATCACAACAAGCCGTCAACGTTCTAGAGAACATTAAATTCGACAAAGCGGCCATTTCGACAGAAATGTCTGGCCGAGTCGTTGAAAATTGTGTTCAACGAATCGACCGCTGCCAACATGGCCATATGAAGTGGAGTTCCATTCATATATGTTTTAATGGGTGCTTTAAAGTGGCATCTTGTATTCATTTATGGAACTCGTGATTAATGTGACATAAGATCATAACGGAGACATGGCTGTTGTTGTTTAAAATTCTAGGTACTTTCGCAATTCAACAACATATCGTTTAAAATGTTTATTGTTAGTTTGTTGACCACCTATGTTGAGAAAGCTCGTGTGGTAGAGAAAATATTGTCGACTCGAACGATTTTCATAACTATCAATGAAACTTTAGCGCACACCTCAGCGCACACTTCAGAGGGTCCCATATTAATTTGATGGATGACACTAAGCTCCTTTGGGGTAGAAAAGAGGTTGTATATGAATGAACAAAACATCCCTGCTCCCATGGTACCGTAAGCATTTTGCACACTAAGCAAATCATCATTTATCAATTAAGCACTATTTCACGTCCATACCATCACACTCGAGGGGTGAGGGCCTACAGGAAAAGTAACTCTCCACAGAATTGTATACGTTTGTTTTGTCAGTATTTTAAAAGAATTCGGGATGCTGCAGTCGAATCCGCGCCGATGTAGATTGAATTTCTTGAAATTCTTTCGTTAGCAGTGACCCATTTTGTGTACCGAACAAGAGAAAAATGTCTTAGCGTGATGTTTGTCCTTTCAAGTTGCTACTCCACGAAATACATGCACTTTCTTATAATCATTCTTAAGTCTATCCAAACGTTGATGCTCTCCTGCACGAATCATAAGGCAGGAGTTATGTGAACCTACGTCAGTGCTCAAAGGTGGAAGGACGAACCTTTTGTTTGCGCACGTAACTTGCCCACAGCATCCAAGAGCACAACCAAGCCCGTAGACTTAATAAATAACTAAAATAGAGCCATGCTGCCTGCCATACAATAGTGCTCGCCCTGAGCATACTTTCCACTGTGAAATGTATGTGTGGCAAAAAATAAACCATTCGCTCATGAGATATACTCACCATATGCTACCGGAATGGCCAGTGTTTATCGCCACCATCTGCGGTTTCTACTTTATGCGGCAGGAGTTTATGTAGGCTCCCCCTTAATTCACAAACCACCCCGACCCAGC
Organism: Eristalinus sepulchralis; assembly: GCA_944738645.1. Lineage (NCBI taxonomy): Eukaryota > Metazoa > Arthropoda > Insecta > Diptera > Syrphidae > Eristalinus > Eristalinus sepulchralis. The sequence continues at coordinate 26,904,601 of OX122885.1, read as the reverse complement.
GTAGTGGCTGATAAATATTTTATTATAACGACACACTGTGAAACGTGTAATTGCAGTTAATCTGACATTCAGCATTGCCCCGCAGTCATCGTCGGTGTTTCTTGGGCAGCCCGCTGTGCCATTCGTCCAGGCAAACACAAGGGACATACACACACAGCACGGGAATTTTTGAAAATTTTTTTGAAATGAACCACAAAATTATGTTTCCACCCGCAGTTGACAAAAAATTAAAGAAATATAATTAATATCTAATTACCGCTGGAATCGTTTTTGTATCTTGACCACGATCTAATGCCTGCTCGTTCATCATTGCCTGGGGCCGTGAAAAGCTCCAACTCGTACAGGAGTATGTATAATTACTGCGGCGGGAAAGTTAACGCGAAAGGGAAATTGTCATTTTCCCCCGTCACAAGGCGAGCCTCTTATCAGGCGTTTTTCAATCAATTCACACTGTTTCGCTGCCTCAAAATCCGTGCCTGAGATACAGACTCGCCATTCGGCTCTAAGCACACCCATCTTGGCGAACAATTAAAAGCAATCGCGCTGTTGAACCGGGATAATTTACCACAATTATATTAAATTCATTTTTTGCCGCCCGCCCTTCTGATCCTAGCTCGTCGGCTGGTCCTTCGAGGAGATTTAATTAAAAACTCATTTTGCAGCCGCTGGAAGCTAACGAAAAACCATTTAAATGAGTAACGATACGGAACGTCGGTCTCCACCGCCATGATTTGCTTTCCTTTCTTTCCTTCTTCGTGGCTACATTACCATGCCACGACCAAGTCGACAGCGACAGCGACAGCGACGCTAATCTTTAGGGTGGATTTTAATTTAACTACTCGTATCTGGTGCGCCTATCACGCTGATAATCCGCAACACCTGGTGGGGGTTCGCTGACTCTGCCCCACTCGTTGTGTGTCGCATCCAAAGGGCAACGAGCTGGCTGGGTGGGCCGCACATGAGAAGTGGCGGGTGGCCCATTATCCGAATTGAGGCAAGGGAAAATGAAATGAAAAAATGCCCCGGGCCAAGCCGCTCATGTTCAACTTATTTGCGCAATTAATTCATATTTGCATTAAGCTTGATTAATATATCAATTAGTATCTTATTTTGCGCGGGAGATAACTTCTCGGTTGGCGCTTCGCACAGAGTGCGCCGGTGTTTGAACAAGTTTCCGTAATGAGGGCCATGTCATTGACGGAAGGGCTAAAATAAACGTCTGCACATCTCTGGCTTGATTAAGCGTGTCGTTAGATGAAGTTCGATGAGGGAATTATTAATGATAATTGGTATGATTTCGTTGTGGGTCTGTCGTCGGTGTAATTGAGCGAAAGCGTTATTCACGTCCTTCAGGCACTTTCCATCGATCGCTCTAAAGTGTATTTGCATTCTTTGTCTTTGGTAAATTGTGTTTACCATGCCCTGCATATTTATTCCACTAGCTAAATATTTGAGGGACAATTAAGAGGTCTAGGTGCAGTCAAGGTGACTCCACGAAGCTGCGACATTGTCTGGAAATTGTTTGGAGAGAAAATTAATTTGGCGAACAACGCAAACGCAATTCACCTCCATATTCTATGCTCCATTCATATTTAACGTGATTTCAGTCCCAGAAGACTGACTCTCATGCACGATGGCCAACGAGGACGTCCAGAATAACTGCCATTGTAATGGGTGCATTTTTAATTGAAGTGAAATGGAATTGGAAAATTTGTAAAAACGTATATTTACTTTCTGTAGTTGGTGCTGGTGATTTGTTTCTTTTTTTAACAATTTCTTCTGCAAATTTGTGTACTTAGCTTCTATGCTCAATAGCACCACTATCGCAACATTTGTGTAGAGGGTTACTGTCAAAATTTAAGGCTAGTTTTGTTTGGACCGCATGTGGAAGCGGATGTGTCCACGGATTTAAAACAAATTACAAAATAGCAGGCCGGTAATTCGATTCCTGTTTTTAAAATGCAATAAAGGACACTTAGATGTTGTATACGATGAATCTTCTGATTCAATGGCGGTCTTTTAAAACTTGTTAAATGAGGTTAAACTTTTAATGAATTTTAACGTCGTCAGACGCCTCAGCTGCCTTGAAGGAAAATAATCTGACAGACATTCACGATCTCTTATTGGCAGAACGTAGCCTGCTGAAGGTGTCCATCGGTCACATTCTGTATGAACTACGGGCCATATAGTAGGTGCAACATTTGGTAACCAATGAGAACAAGGGCAACCATGAGACCACTTCAGAACAATGTTTGACACTACTTAAGCGCAAACTGCAGGATATTCTGTGTACTTTAGTGGCCGTCGACGTAACATGGATTGACTGGTGCACACTAGAGATAATGTAATAATCGAAACTGGGGACTTTACAGAAGGTGAAGACTGTACTTTTGATCGGAAAGATGATGGACTGCGTTTTTTGGAGTTTAAAAGGTGTGACCTGTTTTCAGTACCTTGTAAATGCCAACTTCATCACAGTGCTCTGCTTACATTAAATCGATTAGACGACTTATTGCACAATACATGCCATCAAAGAGGAAAATGTGTTTAAAACAAAAGAGGAGAACTTGTTGGGAAATAAATCGCCAATTTTCAAGAATATCGCTTTGTCCTTGTAAGACAAATGCATGTCGGAGTATTCCCTTACATTCTGACCATTTATATGGAACCCTTCTGTCTTTCCCATTCTATAAGAAGCATAGTTTAAGAGGTACATTAAAAGCAAGCATTCAGGTATTAATAAATGGTGTCCCAGCAAGAGCGCAAGATTTAAATTTTAAATAAAACGCAGATATTTAAAAAAAAATAGTGAATTCTTTATTACATCGTAAAGTAGACAGGATGAGGTTACGTGTGGAATAACAGATCGGCCAGATGGCCGCCGCGGCTTTGCTGGCACATACGCGATCTTTTAATGAAATTTTCAATGACCGTTTTGGGACCGGGAAATGACTGATGCAGCAATTGAAATGTTTCTCTGGCTGTATGAGATGTGGCGCCGTCTTGTTGAAATGATTCCTCCAGCTCAAAATCCACACCATTTGCTTCTCGTAAATCACTCGAGTATTTTCCTCACACCAAATGCGACAATTCTGCCTATTGATGAAGCCAAGATGGAAATGGGCTTCGTCACTAAAGATGATTTTATCGGCAAAATCAGCATTTTCGTGTTGTTTGCTGAGCTCGGTTACGAATTGAGGTGAATGGAGTTTGAGCGACATTATCACGTACTGCTGCGATATTTTTGGTCGATTAACCTGGTCGAAGGCGCGTTGTTGTCTTTACATCAGTTACAGACCCAGTTTCAGCAAATTTTTCCACTAAGCGCTTTACAGTTGACTCTTTTGGAGCATTATTGTAACTCGCAATTTGCGAACTGTAGCAGCAAAACTTTCACCATTTTGAGGAAACAATTTCACAATGAGAATGCGTTATTTATTCATGTAGCGCTCCAATTTTATTAACCGTATACGTATACGTATTCAAATGTCAAACAATGACAATTTGAATGGTACCAAATTTAAATCTTGCGTTGTCGTTGGGACACCCTTTAAATAAGAACGTGTTTAAAAAAGTATAAGCCTGATATAAAAAATTATAAAATGGGATGAAATGCCTCGTGAGAGAACATAGCCAGTTTACCTATTTGATAAAGCTCTGTGAATGATCAATTTTTTGTTTCAAAAGTTTTCTTCGCAGGATCTGGCCATTAAGCCGAGGCTGGTGAAAAGATCTTCAGAACGACACTACGAGAAATGGAATCCCGTACTCTTAGTAGTGTTAGATTTATAGTGACTAAAAACTCTCAAGATAATAACAATAATAATTGAGTGGCACTATAGCCCACAAGGGACCAGGGCCTGGCTTCTACAACAACTACTCGTGTTGTGCGTGCTACTGTAGTCTCACAAGTAGAAGTGATCTACTTAGTGGACTGTAGATCCACTCAATGAATGACAATCCTTTCTACCACTCATTCATTGAGCTTAAATATTGTTGAACAGAAGTTTCACTAATTGAACCTTATTGAATGATCAAGCATTTTTTTTTTATGTTGTGCGAAGACCTAAAGGTCTGATTTTGTGGCTTAAGTCTTCTGTCAATCTACAGTGCTGCTTTCCGCTTTGCATCTTAACTTCCTCCATTCTTTATTGCTGTAAAGACGTTTTTCCATTATGTTCCGGAACCTCCCTGTAATTTCAACAGTTCACATTGAGATTTGCCCACATTTAACTCTATTTAAAATTGGGTTGGCTCAGTAGAAGTAAAATTACTTTTTCAACCCATAGCAATTTAAATTTCTTTCGAAACTAAGCTAACTTTAATTGTTGAAGTTAATTTTCTAATTACGTTTTTGCAATGATTTGATGCTAAATTTTCTTCTCTCTTTCTTTTTGAAATCGCTTCTGGCTCTATTATTCTTACCACATAAAATTGAAACTTTAGCACAAAAATTCATTCATCCACAGGATAAAGCGGACATTTGTAATACTTGCATATTTTAACAATTTTGTATTCAACAAAAATTCACAATTATGTACAGTATCTAAGGAGTTTTTAGACGTAATTAACTTTTCACGATGAAATACTATATAAATTCTGCAACTTTAAAAGCGGCCGCCTTTTACAAATTGCCAAGTGCAATTAAAACTACTAGGGTCACTTTTGCAGCCATATTTAGACAATTTGCGCAATAAATTTGTACGAATGTGACACACTGTCCGTAGTGCAGAGGTACAATCATGGAATTGTGCGTATTCTGTAGGTACCCTTATTGCTGATGCGTCTGTCGCAACGAGTGTCCGGAAAAGGGGCTGAGGACGAGACTGTACGTTTAGGTTTAAAGGGTCTGCTAAGGGGCAATAAACTATTTCTTCATAAATTAAATTAAAATGTTAAGTCCTTACGAGATTTTTTAAAAAAATATTAATTTTATTCCCGCCTATACTATGGAGTACAACCATCACGGTTCGACTTCTTTCTATTAGTGATATCGCTTCGATAATCTCATTCAATTTGCGGTTGTATTGTTGCCGTCTGAGTGCGTTCGTATCCTTATGCCCAATCAGCGTCTTTAATAAGTAGGTAAACATCAAATGTGTGAACCGAGATTGGAAGGTAATTATTCGTATTTTCAAGTGCTGATCGTTGAAGTTACCTTATTGCGTATATGTACATAAGGTGAACAGACTTCGTTCAGAAAATAAAGTGAATTTCAATTTTTCTTATAAAATATTTATTTATTAATCAATTTCTATTTTGTTCCTCTCAAAGCAGCCTCTCAGGTATAAAATTCTTGAAGAATCACTCGAAGCAGGTCTGATATACGCATTCTGGGTTGCCTTTGAGCTCTCTTAGCAATTTGGCTTATATCTCTCTTTAATCGTCGCAGAACGCTGTCCTTTCATGGGTCAACAAATTACGGACAACCAAAAGCAAATTTATAACTTCTTGAACGCACTTCGCTGCCCCACGCTCCATGCCCCAAAATTTACGAAAAAATTGCATGGTATGTGACAACCGATATGCCGAACTTCATCAGGAACTTCTCTAATAGTGATTCGATGATTCTCCAAAACAATTTTCTTCACTTTCATATCATTTTCATCGGTTGTTGATGTGCTGGAGGGTCAAGGGTGATCGTCGTCATTCATCTCTTCTTGACCTTTTTTGATAAGCTTGTACCACTTGTGTACTAACTCAGAGTACACTCACGGTATGTCACTATCATAATTTCACGATGTTTTGAGTACTTAATTTCATTTTTCACAGAAAATCAAATGCAAATTCTTTGAACCATTTTTTTCTACAGCAGGAAGTCGCCGAACACACAAAACATGTTCTAATTTTATGACTGTCACAAACAAAATAAATATGATGTATAGCTGAAACCTTAAACGTATGTTCGAGATGAATGTACAAACATAAAATAAAAAAATCGATAGTTGAATGTACGTAGCCTGCGAAATTTGGAAATTTACCTTATCATTTGAACAGACCTCGTACTTTTATATTTGCTGTTCTTCTCAGCCGTTCATTGATGTAACGATAGAGACGTCGAAAGCATGTGGTACTGATGAACCACATACGCTTAGACCAAAAGTCCGAAAACACAAGTGAGGTCGTTTAAGATGCATGGACTTCATTAAGGGTACATTAATTTGTTTCTCTTTTGTCCCACTCTATGCATATGGGGAACGTCATCAGAAATATAAAAAAAGCTTCATTCAAAGAAGAATTCGACTTTACTTTGAACTACTAAAGTACTAATGTTGTTATTTGCACCATAAGAGACTAACTACGTTCAGTTAGCAGTTGACTTTAGAGCTCTGCATTTCCTGTCAGCATGTACACATAAAATTGTATTGTAATCCCATTTAAAATTTAGCCCTGCACGTTCACATCTCCTACACATTTGTGAACTGAATCCAATCCGATAGTTATAGGACATTCATTATCCTTTTCGAGCGCATTATTTACAGGGGAAACGAATTAAAAACCGATTAATATTAAATCAGCAAATCGAGCTGAAAAATTTGAACAAAAATTGCAAATAACACTTCGGATGTCCCTGGACAACTTTTTTCTGCTCGCAATCACTGGTATTGTTTTTTTTTAATTGATATGCAAATCATTAAGTAAAGAATTAAAGCATTTTTGTAACTCTAGAATATGATTACATTCTGCAATGACAGACATCAGCAACTCAATAGTGTGTCAAAGCACCATTCTTTTACACACCCCGATTCAAAAGGCTATACATTTAATTGTTGCTTTAAGCCAAATATCGTATTAACCCCATTTCAAAGAGTAATTATAGCAGTGATAAAAAGGATAAGGGAAATGAATATCAATTTCTGACCCTATTCTTATCTCGAAAAAAAATTATGTGATTTGTGTATTATCTTCTTTGAAACTCTGACTAATTGGCAAATTCGACCGGCTTACCATTTTCCAGTGGCAAAGTTTTAAGTGGTTCGAAATCCTGTGACCTTTGCAGAAGTAACAAACTTCCTGGATCTATTTGGTTTCGTTTTATCAAGAAGACAAAAAGTAATTATTCGATTTTTTGTGTCTTCCTCCGGCTTTTTACGACACTTTTGAATTCTTCTAACAATGCCCCTAATTTGTATCGCTTTGGGATGTTTAAAAGCATTTGATCTCTTAATAAAATTAAATGAAAGAACCCGAATTTTTGCGAACCCGAATTTTTAACTGATTATTAATCATTTCGCGAATTCGAACGGTATATTTATATATACCGTATGTGTGATTGCAAAACACGGAACGAAAGGTAAAATCAAATTGTGAGGACGTCGTCATAAATCATTGCAATACACCAAGGAGGAAAGACAAAAAATAAGCTACACACAACGGAAATTCATGAGTGCAGGGACCACTGCCACACGTGCTCATGTGCGAACGTATCAAGTGCAAATATGCAACGCAATCGGGCAATTCTCGAGTTGTGTGAACCCAGTCGCATCCCGATATCAGGGAGGGCAAGAACGCGCACCAATGGCAGTGGCCATGGTAAACAACGGCCGACAGACAACGCACCCTAAAACGAACTGGTGACATGCCAACTCATTTAGTATCAGTTGAAAAAGCCAGTAGCTCCGTGGTAAATAGGAACAACAACATCAATATCGAAATCAAACGCAGAATCACTCTTGCCAATCGCTGTTTCTTTGGGCTCAAGACGCAATTGAGTAATAAAACTCTCCCTCGAAGGATTAATGCTTTATATAGTACCTTAATTATCCCAGTCCTACTTTATAGCGCTGAAACCTGGACACTTAAATCGAATGAGGAGCCTTTGGTCTCTTCGAGAGAAAAGTTCTGCGTGCGATTTTTGGTCCTGTTTGCGTTGAAGGCATCTGGAGGAGAAGATTCAACCACGAACTGTATGGGTTGTACGGCGGCATGAACCTAGTCCAGCGTCTACGGATACAACGCTTAAGGTGGCTAGGCCATGTAGAGCAGCCGGCCCGAAAAGTCTTCGAATCTGAACCATTGGGTCAACTGAACAGAAGACAGTCTAGGCTAAGGTGGCGCATACAAGTGGAGAAGGACTTCAACCAACTTGGAGTGCGAAAGATTGTGCTGGAGAGGCATGTTGGTTGAGGCCCAGGTCCACCCTGGAGTCGGCAAAAACTATAGGTCCCTTCTGCTCGTAAATGAAGAGTAGCACGCATCACACGAGAAGTTCTTATTGAAGTCAGGCCCTGGTCCTTTGTTATTGTTATCTTGTATATCCACTTCTCATCACTAGTCACAATTCGGTGCAAAAATTCCTTTGCTGTCTTTCAAGAAGCAATTCCAAGACGAATATTCGCCTTTCGACATCTCTGGATTTCAACTCGTACGGCATCCAATTTCCTTGTTCTGCAAATTGGAAATCCAAATTCCTTTACCCAAACGTTTAGTTCAGTTTGCATATGGCACGTCCAGTAAAGGCTCCCATTCCTCATCTTCCAACTTCAGACTGGCCAAGGCGCTCCTTATCTTCGATGCTAAAATTACCACTTTTGAAGTGTCACAACCACTCTCTGCATGACTCACTGGTCCGACGGGCTTCAGCTGAACGTTTCTTCTAATTAAAAAGTGTTTATTTATGACAAATCGGGATATTTTCGAAGAGGCAAAAAACAATGTTGTCGTGACGCTTATGTACACCAATTATTGCTGAAAAATGTCACAGCTTTCCAGTGAAGTAGGTGATCGCTTCCAAGATCAGCTACAACTGGTAGGTGGCGCCATCTTTTGGAAACGAATTATTTTGTACCCGCAATAGAACTGACTAAAATGTTCAATAGTCTGGACAAATTCCGTGTTTTATAACAGTCATTTTCAATTATCGTATTTATCGTACGAAGTTGCTTGTCGTGCTTATTTATCCCCACAAATTGATAGAAAAATTTCTCAGAAATTGTCAAGTCAATGAATGATAGATTGCATAAGGAGCTGATGGGAAAAACGTGGCTTTTGAGAAACATCCTTAAGACTGAAACAGGCGTTGAGATATACATTTACTCCATTTGCGAAGTACACTACCTTGAGGAGAATAAAGTAAATTTTAAATAATAGTTGACTTCTTTATTGGAACATAAGTTCCCGGTGACTACTAAATCACAAAACAGGGAACAACACACTTTCTTCGCGTTAAGTAACTCACTTTCCTGGTATAACACAATTTTAAATTCAATTTTTTTTTTTTCCAAAAAATTCCGTCTCATGGTTGTTTTTCACAGGACAGTGTGCAAAAGCATATCACTGATGAAAAATATCGCCCCGGTTCTTTCGATCGGGTAAAATTCAATCTCGAGAAACCTCTAAGCTGTCACTTAACTTCGTAAGATGCGTCGAGATTAGTCGAAACTTTCAGACGGGCATTTATGAAATGAAATCATTCCAAAACAGAGATTATGTATTTTGACGACACTAACTCAATATAGTTAATTGATTGAATCTGGTGCAGATTGCATTGTCGACGGTCAAGAAGACAATCTTTGCGTTCAATCATCTCACAACAAGCATTGATTAAGTGGCACAGCATCTCGTTGACATCGGCATCTGTGGCAAGTGTAATTAATTCTTTGTTTCAAACCAGTTAGACTAATCATCGATTCCAAATTGCATTGTTTAGTTCGTACATAATTATGTTAAGTCCTTGGACACTGAGCGACAAGCACAGAAGGCAGGACCTTGCGCACGCACGTACTTATGTACTTAGCCAGTTGAACAAACACGTAATAATCAAAATGCAAAGTAAACAACCACTCGAAGAATAGTGTGCCTAGGTATTTGCATTTGCAGGAATTTGTATTCCAGTTTATGCAGTCCGACCTACGGAATCCACAAATCTGTGACCGAAATGATTTTGATTACGATTGCATGCAATCGCATTTAAATGAAGTCTTCATTAATAATTCACAATATGTATAGGGGCATGGTCGGTTCTCTGCGAAATATTGATCGGGATGTCACAATGAAACGGCAGGAGTATCTGAATCTGAATACAGAGGATACACGTGGATGCAGAGGTTGTGCAATTATTGCGTGTCCGTGAGTGCGCTGCCACCAGTTCAATTAAATTTTCGGATAAAACTTTGCAATCGGATTTGCGGTCTCTGTAAGGGTGAATGCAAAATCCGAAGGATGGTGGCTGCGCACATCCGCACACACATATTGGTGGGTTTGTTTCACCATCAAACTGAGTGCCACCAGCATGGCTGCTCTCATGTATTTTTAGACATTTAAGTGTCAGATAATTGTTATCGTGAAAATCATTATTGTGCATAAATGTGAGTCTCCTCTGTGAGAGTAATTTAACGCTGCTTTTGAATCCATTGCATTCATTAAATCTCTTTATTAAATTATTCGCCGGTTATTCAGTGATAATGATAATGGAATACTGTATGAATGTGTATCTCGCAACGGGTGTTTCGGGAATTACATTATTATCATTTCTGTGTTTTTCTCTTTTTCAGAGGTGACAATTTAAGTTGAAAGGTTTAAAGGTGATCGTTTTATTTGTGCAAAAAAACGTTAAATTAAGATTGGTTATAAGCTACAGAATAGGGGGAGGAGGACTACACTTGGATGAATGGATGGCAGATTGCAATTATATGCAACTGCAATAAGACAAAAATTAGCCAAGTGCGATATTCACCACGATCTTTTAATGAAGTTATTTGTCCCAAACCACATTTATTGAGCTTACTTCAAGTACATAGCTGATTATGTTTTGACAATATTCACGCGTTTCGACCACCAGATTCTAATTTTCTCAGTTATGCCTTTTTTTTTTTTGAATTTTGTTCATTCTCTTAAGAGGTGAGCGAACCAACAGAAGTTGAAAAACGCTTTCATGAGTAATCTTGGAGTAAAAGTGGAGCCATTATTTTTATTTATTTATTCTTAAGGGATTAGGGATAAGGGAATCAAGGATATGCTGATGACATCGTTATTATCGCCCGTTCCCAGCAAGCCGTTGTAAAAGCTTTCACGGTTATTGAAGACATGGCGGACTGGTCTAAGGGATAAGGGAATCAATTCCTAGCATAGGCTCTTCGTATAGAGGAAGAAAGGAAGGTTGGGTAGCGTTGCACATTGCTCTTTAATGAGTGCGAAAGCATTCCGAAAATATGCTTAAGGATAAACTGATGGACACTCTAAAAAAGCGTGTATTACGAGTGCTGCCAAAGAATTTCCTAAGCTTCAAAAATATTAGAAGCGTAGGATTGAAGCAACCCTGGTCCAGCCTAATGATGTTGATTAAATCAGACCCAATGCTAAAAGAAAGAATTTTAAGCAAAGCCACGTTGGCTAGATTATAAAAAAAGAATTTCATGTGCTAATGTGGTGGCCGTGACGTAGTGGGTAAGTGCGTCGACTCACACGCCACAGGTTCAGGTCCCAGACTAAACTCCTCGAATTTTTTACGGCACCATCTGTTTCGAGTTGCTGATAACACGCAAAGAGAACCAATTGTCTTTAAAAAGCTTCTCAAATCTCGCCATTCAGAGTCTGCAAAAATCGGTTGGTCCCCTCTACTTTAAACTAGAAGCAAAGTACCTAAACGAGCGACATCTACAAATTATACAAATTTTCAACCGAAATTTAGAGTCGATGATCGCAACATTATGGCGTTAATTTCAAATTTTGGTTGTGATTATCGCCCTGGAAGACAGGCAGCAAGTAGATGCATATATTCGCAGTGGCCTGTTATAAATCCTGAGTTTCGTCTAAGCTGTCGAAAAAATGCTTTCTTTGATAAAAGGGCTGTCAAATTATCTTTTGTTTTATTCATTTAGTGTCAGTCTGAGCGCTACAGTATGATGGTAGATTGATGGAGAGACAAAGGTTAAGGTCTCTGCAGTAGCCCCCACCGCATCCTTCATATTTGACCGATTTGTTGGCATGCTGCTTGAGAATTCTTTCTAAAATGTGAGTTAAGGAAGGTAGTTGAAATGTCTCAGGATACGCTTTTGACCAAAATGTACTTCGGATCAATAGTTCTGTGCCTGATTATCGCACGGGATGCAGTTTCCTTTTCTAGAAGAACTAGTTAAAGATGAAGGTACGCCTACGCCCCTGGAGGGAGTACTTCCCATGGATATGTAGGTACGCTGGTTAAACACATGGTTAAGTAATGTACTTTTACGAGAGCACTTATGTAGTTGGTCCACAAAGTAATGTCGCCAAAACTACCGCTGTACTTCGCGCTTACATCCAATCGCATTCTTGCAACAATGCATGTTTAGTTTCCAGTTTACTGTTCTCTCGTACCAACAAACGTTGTTGGGTTTTGTAAACACTTAAGGTCCTCATGATTCCCGAAGTCCAAGCGCGTTTTTTTTAATATGCAAGTATACAAGCAAAATTGTCAGTTCGAATACGAAAATATGGCAAAATGGAAAGTGGTTGGTTGCGGCGGTATCAGAAAACACTAGTAGCAGGAACTTTAAACGAAACAGGTTTAAGATTTCATCCTGAGATCAAGGAGAGACCCAGAGTAGAATGTAGAGTAAAGCAGTGGTGGGATGCTCGATAAGTGGCAAATAGATGAATTTCTCTGAATAAGGCACTCAGTTCGTACATTATCATTTGAAACATTCAGCTTCCAATTGAGCATCACATCTAGATATTTTAGACAAAAGTGAATATTTTTGAAGAACTTAAGTGCTGGCAGAAAATTGTCTGACTGCATGCAATGGAGTAACAATTTGGCACAATAAAAATGGAATGCCTCATAATTAAATTTCCTGTCCGCAGAAGTTAGGAACAAGATTTCTTTTATCACACTAAGGAGTTCCAATTTATGATCTATGACGACACACAGATTATAATGGCATCCAAAACTACTACCCTCGGGTCATTGGAAGGCTGAAAGACCCATACATTCAATCCTTACTTAGACTATTTTATCAAAATATTCATGTAATCAGTTTTATATACCAGATTTTCAACAACTATTATACGAGTATATACATTCCCGGCCCGGCAAATCGACTATAGACCAAATTCCCTGGATTCTGGACCTGCGAGATTCAAGTCGATACGCATCACCTTTTTATCGATTTTAAGGCAACATACGACAGCACTCCTCGCAAAGAACTTTTTGACGCGATGGCCGAATTCGGGAACACAGGAAAACAGAACCTTACACAAAGGTGAAGCACCGTACAGTTTGGTTCGTGAACTGCTGAACCATTCCAAGCCTGCACCGTATTTCGGCAGGGAGATGCGCTGTCGTATGACTTCTCCAATATTGTGCGGGAGAGGATAGTAAGGAGGGCAGGTGTAAACATGGATGGCACTATCTTCTATAAATTAGATATTTTTAGTTATATAATTAGATATAAATTAGTTATTATTACCAAGTCCCAGCAAGCCGTTGTAGAAGCATTCACGGTATTGAAGAGCAAGCCGGCTGGTCTTAGAGTGAAGGAGGATAAAAAGAAATATGCGCTGTCGACAAAGAATCGATCCGTCGAACAAAACCCCGATCAGAATGTGACAATTGAGAGCTGCAAGTTTCAGGTAGTTGGGGAGTTTGTCTACCTCGGGACAAACGTGAACTTCACAAACGACAACTTAGTGGAGATTCGGGGCAGAATCACCCTTGGCAACCGGTGTTATTTCGGTTTGTCAAAACTAGCTCCTTTGAAACTCCTGACTCGAAGGACTAAGATGCTGATCTACAAGCCACTTATCCTACCCGTACTCTTATACGGAGCCGAGTACTGGACGATAAGCAAAACGGCAGAAATGCAGAGAGATTCTTAGTTCCTTTGAAAGAAAAATTCTTCGTCGAATATATCTTTCTGTCTGCGAGGAAGGCGAATGGAGGAGAAGACACAACCGCGAACTCTATATGATGTACCAAGATGTGGGTGTATGCAAAAATCCGTCAACAGTGGCTCGACCGCATTGACCGAATGAGCAACAAGGCTCTAACTAAGAGGGTCTTGGAGTACCAACCTTCGGGTTCGAGAAGGAAAGAATGGCCGAACGTCTGGTATAGAGAGAGAGAGAGGGAGAGAGAGAAAGAGAGACAGAGGGAAAGAGAGTATTGCGAACGCCTTAATGATTTATTTTTACGTTCACCTCCTTTTCTTGAAAGATGAACCTTCATTGCACAACAGACTTCCCTTCAGTTTTGTCTTTTCTTCTTTGAAAGTACGTTTTCTTGCAGGGGCTTACTACATAAGTGTACACTCTCTTTGAAAAAAAAAACAATACCCACCTAGATTGCATTTCGTTTCCCCACAATGCAGAGCGTCGGCTTTCACTGCCATTACCCAAAATGCAATATGGTTCCTGCATATTCCAAAATCATTGTCTTTCCTTCAGTAGAAAAGGCACAATTAGTTCCAAACATCCCTTCATCCCGACACAGCCGATTCAGCTTTTGCCTGTAATCATCGGAGTTCAGTTCGATGTAATGTGGTCAACAATTAAAATCTAAATGCCATTCGGTGGCTTAAATTGATTTCGTTAACCTCATCGGTTTAAATTGACTGGATAAACTGATGGACACTCTAAAAAAGCGTGTATTACGAGTGCTGCCAAAGAATTTCCTAAGCTTCAAAAATATTAGAAGCGTAGGATTGAAGCAACCCTGGTCCAGCCTAATGATGTTGATTAAATCAGACCCAATGCTAAAAGAAAGAATTTTAAGCAAAGCCACGTTGGCTAGATTATAAAAAAAGAATTTCATGTGCTAATGTGGTGGCCGTGACGTAGTGGGTAAGTGCGTCGACTCACACGCCACAGGTTCAGGTCCCAGACTAAACTCCTCGAATTTTTTACGGCACCATCTGTTTCGAGTTGCTGATAACACGCAAAGAGAACCAATTGTCTTTAAAAAGCTTCTCAAATCTCGCCATTCAGAGTCTGCAAAAATCGGTTGGTCCCCTCTACTTTAAACTAGAAGCAAAGTACCTAAACGAGCGACATCTACAAATTATACAAATTTTCAACCGAAATTTAGAGTCGATGATCGCAACATTATGGCGTTAATTTCAAATTTTGGTTGTGATTATCGCCCTGGAAGACAGGCAGCAAGTAGATGCATATATTCGCAGTGGCCTGTTATAAATCCTGAGTTTCGTCTAAGCTGTCGAAAAAATGCTTTCTTTGATAAAAGGGCTGTCAAATTATCTTTTGTTTTATTCATTTAGTGTCAGTCTGAGCGCTACAGTATGATGGTAGATTGATGGAGAGACAAAGGTTAAGGTCTCTGCAGTAGCCCCCACCGCATCCTTCATATTTGACCGATTTGTCGGCATGCTGCTTGAGAATTCTTTCTAAAATGTGAGTTAAGGAAGGTAGTTGAAATGTCTCAGGATACGCTTTTGACCAAAATGTACTTCGGATCAATAGTTCTGTGCCTGATTATCGCACGGGATGCAGTTTCCTTTTCTAGAAGAACTAGTTAAAGATGAAGGTACGCCTACGCCCCTGGAGGGAGTACTTCCCATGGATATGTAGGTACGCTGGTTAAACACATGGTTAAGTAATGTACTTTTACGAGAGCACTTATGTAGTTGGTCCACAAAGTAATGTCGCCAAAACTACCGCTGTACTTCGCGCTTACATCCAATCGCATTCTTGCAACAATGCATGTTTAGTTTCCAGTTTACTGTTCTCTCGTACCAACAAACGTTGTTGGGTTTTGTAAACACTTAAGGTCCTCATGATTCCCGAAGTCCAAGCGCGTTTTTTTTAATATGCAAGTATACAAGCAAAATTGTCAGTTCGAATACGAAAATATGGCAAAATGGAAAGTGGTTGGTTGCGGCGGTATCAGAAAACACTAGTAGCAGGAACTTTAAACGAAACAGGTTTAAGATTTCATCCTGAGATCAAGGAGAGACCCAGAGTAGAATGTAGAGTAAAGCAGTGGTGGGATGCTCGATAAGTGGCAAATAGATGAATTTCTCTGAATAAGGCACTCAGTTCGTACATTATCATTTGAAACATTCAGCTTCCAATTGAGCATCACATCTAGATATTTTAGACAAAAGTGAATATTTTTGAAGAACTTAAGTGCTGGCAGAAAATTGTCTGACTGCATGCAATGGAGTAACAATTTGGCACAATAAAAATGGAATGCCTCATAATTAAATTTCCTGTCCGCAGAAGTTAGGAACAAGATTTCTTTTATCACACTAAGGAGTTCCAATTTATGATCTATGACGACACACAGATTATAATGGCATCCAAAACTACTACCCTCGGGTCATTGGAAGGCTGAAAGACCCATACATTCAATCCTTACTTAGACTATTTTATCAAAATATTCATGTAATCAGTTTTATATACCAGATTTTCAACAACTATTATACGAGTATATACATTCCCGGCCCGGCAAATCGACTATAGACCAAATTCCCTGGATTCTGGACCTGCGAGATTCAAGTCGATACGCATCACCTTTTTATCGATTTTAAGGCAACATACGACAGCACTCCTCGCAAAGAACTTTTTGACGCGATGGCCGAATTCGGGAACACAGGAAAACAGAACCTTACACAAAGGTGAAGCACCGTACAGTTTGGTTCGTGAACTGCTGAACCATTCCAAGCCTGCACCGTATTTCGGCAGGGAGATGCGCTGTCGTATGACTTCTCCAATATTGTGCGGTAGAGGATAGTAAGGAGGGCAGGTGTAAACATGGATGGCACTATCTTCTATAAATTGGTGCAATTGCTGCGATATGCTGATGACAACGTTATTATTACCAAGTCCCAGCAAGCCGTTGTAGAAGCATTCACGGTATTGAAGAGCAAGCCGGCTGGTCTTAGAGTGAAGGAGGATAAAAAGAAATATGCGCTGTCGACAAAGAATCGATCCGTCGAACAAAACCCCGATCAGAATGTGACAATTGAGAGCTGCAAGTTTCAGGTAGTTGGGGAGTTTGTCTACCTCGGGACAAACGTGAACTTCACAAACGACAACTTAGTGGAGATTCGGGGCAGAATCACCCTTGGCAACCGGTGTTATTTCGGTTTGTCAAAACTAGCTCCTTTGAAACTCCTGACTCGAAGGACTAAGATGCTGATCTACAAGCCACTTATCCTACCCGTACTCTTATACGGAGCCGAGTACTGGACGATAAGCAAAACGGCAGAAATGCAGAGAGATTCTTAGTTCCTTTGAAAGAAAAATTCTTCGTCGAATATATCTTTCTGTCTGCGAGGAAGGCGAATGGAGGAGAAGACACAACCGCGAACTCTATATGATGTACCAAGATGTGGGTGTATGCAAAAATCCGTCAACAGTGGCTCGACCGCATTGACCGAATGAGCAACAAGGCTCTAACTAAGAGGGTCTTGGAGTACCAACCTTCGGGTTCGAGAAGGAAAGAATGGCCGAACGTCTGGTATAGAGAGAGAGAGAGGGAGAGAGAGAAAGAGAGACAGAGGGAAAGAGAGTATTGCGAACGCCTTAATGATTTATTTTTACGTTCACCTCCTTTTCTTGAAAGATGAACCTTCATTGCACAACAGACTTCCCTTCAGTTTTGTCTTTTCTTCTTTGAAAGTACGTTTTCTTGCAGGGGCTTACTACATAAGTGTACACTCTCTTTGAAAAAAAAAACAATACCCACCTAGATTGCATTTCGTTTCCCCACAATGCAGAGCGTCGGCTTTCACTGCCATTACCCAAAATGCAATATGGTTCCTGCATATTCCAAAATCATTGTCTTTCCTTCAGTAGAAAAGGCACAATTAGTTCCAAACATCCCTTCATCCCGACACAGCCGATTCAGCTTTTGCCTGTAATCATCGGAGTTCAGTTCGATGTAATGTGGTCAACAATTAAAATCTAAATGCCATTCGGTGGCTTAAATTGATTTCGTTAACCTCATCGGTTTAAATTGACTGGATAAACTGATGGACACTCTAAAAAAGCGTGTATTACGAGTGCTGCCAAAGAATTTCCTAAGCTTCAAAAATATTAGAAGCGTAGGATTGAAGCAACCCTGGTCCAGCCTAATGATGTTGATTAAATCAGACCCAATGCTAAAAGAAAGAATTTTAAGCAAAGCCACGTTGGCTAGATTATAAAAAAAGAATTTCATGTGCTAATGTGGTGGCCGTGACGTAGTGGGTAAGTGCGTCGACTCACACGCCACAGGTTCAGGTCCCAGACTAAACTCCTCGAATTTTTTACGGCACCATCTGTTTCGAGTTGCTGATAACACGCAAAGAGAACCAATTGTCTTTAAAAAGCTTCTCAAATCTCGCCATTCAGAGTCTGCAAAAATCGGTTGGTCCCCTCTACTTTAAACTAGAAGCAAAGTACCTAAACGAGCGACATCTACAAATTATACAAATTTTCAACCGAAATTTAGAGTCGATGATCGCAACATTATGGCGTTAATTTCAAATTTTGGTTGTGATTATCGCCCTGGAAGACAGGCAGCAAGTAGATGCATATATTCGCAGTGGCCTGTTATAAATCCTGAGTTTCGTCTAAGCTGTCGAAAAAATGCTTTCTTTGATAAAAGGGCTGTCAAATTATCTTTTGTTTTATTCATTTAGTGTCAGTCTGAGCGCTACAGTATGATGGTAGATTGATGGAGAGACAAAGGTTAAGGTCTCTGCAGTAGCCCCCACCGCATCCTTCATATTTGACCGATTTGTCGGCATGCTGCTTGAGAATTCTTTCTAAAATGTGAGTTAAGGAAGGTAGTTGAAATGTCTCAGGATACGCTTTTGACCAAAATGTACTTCGGATCAATAGTTCTGTGCCTGATTATCGCACGGGATGCAGTTTCCTTTTCTAGAAGAACTAGTTAAAGATGAAGGTACGCCTACGCCCCTGGAGGGAGTACTTCCCATGGATATGTAGGTACGCTGGTTAAACACATGGTTAAGTAATGTACTTTTACGAGAGCACTTATGTAGTTGGTCCACAAAGTAATGTCGCCAAAACTACCGCTGTACTTCGCGCTTACATCCAATCGCATTCTTGCAACAATGCATGTTTAGTTTCCAGTTTACTGTTCTCTCGTACCAACAAACGTTGTTGGGTTTTGTAAACACTTAAGGTCCTCATGATTCCCGAAGTCCAAGCGCGTTTTTTTTAATATGCAAGTATACAAGCAAAATTGTCAGTTCGAATACGAAAATATGGCAAAATGGAAAGTGGTTGGTTGCGGCGGTATCAGAAAACACTAGTAGCAGGAACTTTAAACGAAACAGGTTTAAGATTTCATCCTGAGATCAAGGAGAGACCCAGAGTAGAATGTAGAGTAAAGCAGTGGTGGGATGCTCGATAAGTGGCAAATAGATGAATTTCTCTGAATAAGGCACTCAGTTCGTACATTATCATTTGAAACATTCAGCTTCCAATTGAGCATCACATCTAGATATTTTAGACAAAAGTGAATATTTTTGAAGAACTTAAGTGCTGGCAGAAAATTGTCTGACTGCATGCAATGGAGTAACAATTTGGCACAATAAAAATGGAATGCCTCATAATTAAATTTCCTGTCCGCAGAAGTTAGGAACAAGATTTCTTTTATCACACTAAGGAGTTCCAATTTATGATCTATGACGACACACAGATTATAATGGCATCCAAAACTACTACCCTCGGGTCATTGGAAGGCTGAAAGACCCATACATTCAATCCTTACTTAGACTATTTTATCAAAATATTCATGTAATCAGTTTTATATACCAGATTTTCAACAACTATTATACGAGTATATACATTCCCGGCCCGGCAAATCGACTATAGACCAAATTCCCTGGATTCTGGACCTGCGAGATTCAAGTCGATACGCATCACCTTTTTATCGATTTTAAGGCAACATACGACAGCACTCCTCGCAAAGAACTTTTTGACGCGATGGCCGAATTCGGGAACACAGGAAAACAGAACCTTACACAAAGGTGAAGCACCGTACAGTTTGGTTCGTGAACTGCTGAACCATTCCAAGCCTGCACCGTATTTCGGCAGGGAGATGCGCTGTCGTATGACTTCTCCAATATTGTGCGGGAGAGGATAGTAAGGAGGGCAGGTGTAAACATGGATGGCACTATCTTCTATAAATTAGATATTTTTAGTTATATAATTAGATATAAATTAGTTATTATTACCAAGTCCCAGCAAGCCGTTGTAGAAGCATTCACGGTATTGAAGAGCAAGCCGGCTGGTCTTAGAGTGAAGGAGGATAAAAAGAAATATGCGCTGTCGACAAAGAATCGATCCGTCGAACAAAACCCCGATCAGAATGTGACAATTGAGAGCTGCAAGTTTCAGGTAGTTGGGGAGTTTGTCTACCTCGGGACAAACGTGAACTTCACAAACGACAACTTAGTGGAGATTCGGGGCAGAATCACCCTTGGCAACCGGTGTTATTTCGGTTTGTCAAAACTAGCTCCTTTGAAACTCCTGACTCGAAGGACTAAGATGCTGATCTACAAGCCACTTATCCTACCCGTACTCTTATACGGAGCCGAGTACTGGACGATAAGCAAAACGGCAGAAATGCAGAGAGATTCTTAGTTCCTTTGAAAGAAAAATTCTTCGTCGAATATATCTTTCTGTCTGCGAGGAAGGCGAATGGAGGAGAAGACACAACCGCGAACTCTATATGATGTACCAAGATGTGGGTGTATGCAAAAATCCGTCAACAGTGGCTCGACCGCATTGACCGAATGAGCAACAAGGCTCTAACTAAGAGGGTCTTGGAGTACCAACCTTCGGGTTCGAGAAGGAAAGAATGGCCGAACGTCTGGTATAGAGAGAGAGAGAGGGAGAGAGAGAAAGAGAGACAGAGGGAAAGAGAGTATTGCGAACGCCTTAATGATTTATTTTTACGTTCACCTCCTTTTCTTGAAAGATGAACCTTCATTGCACAACAGACTTCCCTTCAGTTTTGTCTTTTCTTCTTTGAAAGTACGTTTTCTTGCAGGGGCTTACTACATAAGTGTACACTCTCTTTGAAAAAAAAAACAATACCCACCTAGATTGCATTTCGTTTCCCCACAATGCAGAGCGTCGGCTTTCACTGCCATTACCCAAAATGCAATATGGTTCCTGCATATTCCAAAATCATTGTCTTTCCTTCAGTAGAAAAGGCACAATTAGTTCCAAACATCCCTTCATCCCGACACAGCCGATTCAGCTTTTGCCTGTAATCATCGGAGTTCAGTTCGATGTAATGTGGTCAACAATTAAAATCTAAATGCCATTCGGTGGCTTAAATTGATTTCGTTAACCTCATCGGTTTAAATTGACTGCCACCAAAAAATAATTTGATAAATTGCACGTCTCAATCCAGTTCAATATTTCACATAACTCTCTGCCGTTTGAGGTAACACCATGTGTGCGGGGAAACTGGCAGAACGTTCACTTCCACACCCTTTACGGAATAAAAACGCACATGTACGTAATCATTCCGGCAAATGCCCATTTTTAATTGCTAATTGAAATGAATGAGCGTTGAGCACCGCTTCCTGTTAGATGGATTGTATTTGAGTTTTGCTGCAGTACCCGTGCCTGTTCGTATAATAATAATGGATAGCCGCTCTTGTGGGTGTGAATTTAAATCGAATGCTCTGTATACAATATTAGCATGACACATATGTTGCCATGGGGCTGTTGAGACAGAATAGAATTTCAGTTATTTCAGTTGACTTATAACTGCGTGTGAGTGCTGCTATGTGTGGCTGTGTATTAAATTGGGTCGGATAGAGTTGTTCTGATTGAAGGGAGTTATTGCAGATTTGTTTGAATGCTTAATTGAATATTTGTGAAATGGAATTTAATTGGCATTTACATACTAAACGGACTACTTTGGATTGCATTTGCAAACGATGCGATTAACTCTTATGATGTAAAACGATTTTTAAAGTTTGCCTTGTGTCCGTCCATCCTAAATGCCTATCACACTTTTCATAACTTCTGAACTTTCTAGGGGTGAGGGCCATGCTACGTCAGCAACGAGTTGCATTGTGCATTTGTTCTCCTCGAATTTATTGCCGACTGAGAGTGGTGAAATTTTCATTGGCATTTGAATGTCTCTGCAACACGAAGGAGGTAGTCGCGTGAAGAACTTTGAAGTGGTCTAGCAATCCCATTTGGGTTCTTTACCGTCTTTGTTGGGCAAGGTGACGCACTTGCTCACTACGCCGTAGTGGCGCCTATTTCTCAAGATGAATGCAGATCAACGAAAAGTTTCTGGTGCCTCGCAATAAAGTAAGCACACCTATTTCTCAATCAGATACACCAACAATGTAGATAGTGCGCACAATATGAATAATACGAGTATGTGTGCTTAATGGCCACTTAAATTTTTACGGGGCACCTAGAGGTGTTGCACCAATAACTGATGATATGCAACACCATAAGAATTCGTGGAACCATTTTATGACTTTCGCCATCGAAGGAGAAGAGCTACCGTACACAGCATCCTTTCCAAATAGAAAAACCACCTCACAAAACGATGTTGCTAAGTCGACTAATTTTAATCTCTTGCGATTGTGGCGATATTGGGTCTGCTTTTTGGGCAGCCGTCATAGTGAAAAATATGTTATTAAAGACAAATGGCCCGCCTTTGCTTGGATCAGGTGGCGGCTGTTTGGCGTTGATGTAGTGGGAGGCTCTTTATCATTGAAGCGTTTACTTGTTTTCCTCCACAAGACCAAGAAATTACATGAAACTTAGGCTTTTATCTGGTAGTATATTCTACGGGTTTTCGTGACTGGGCGCTCCAGTGCAGTATTTCGCAACCTCCAATAAAAATAAAAAAGAGAACTTTCACTGCAAAGTACATTCTCTGTCAGCGTGCCGTCTTCGCTGGAATTAGGTGAAAGAATTTTGAAGCTGACGTGATGAGAACTGATGATGTAGACTACTTGTTGCAGAAGCGATTGCTGGTATTTCTTCAAAAGGCCAAGAAAATGCAGTGTTGCTGTCTGGCGGTGCAATCATCCGACAAGGGTGAAACAATTTCAGGGGATCGATATTTTACACAGGATTACGCGGCTATAGGAAATTTTTGAAGTAAGTGTGTTCTGTTACTTTGAGAACCTGTCTCAGTTTTTGTCTGAAATCTCAAAAAAATTAGAGATAAAGAAAGTTACTGGGGTTACATATAAGATAAGTTGTGCTGATAAAAAATTGCCATGGCTAAACCCGCTTCATTGCTTTTGAGCAGACACACAAATAATACCATTAGAATGTGAAATTAAATTTTTACTTATTTACGACTCTGGCCACTCTAATTCAGGAAAAAAAGAACAAAACGTTTCAAAAAGACTGAAACCCACCTGGGTAACGGCTGAAGTAAGGAGTATAATATATAAAATGGCACGAATTGATTTTATTAAGTAAAAAGTGTTTATTCCGCAGTCTGAGAACCATCAAAGTTAGCCAAGCAAATTTTGAAATTAATAAATTAAAATTAAACATAAACAGCATCCTGTGCCACACATATTTCGTACATATGAAAATCTCATTGCACAGGGCAAGTCCCTTCGTAAGCTCTGAAAACAACCGCCGTCGGAACAAAAGGAGTTCTAATTGGGAAACGGCTGTGTATGTATGGGCCATTATCTGCTTGTCTGTCTTTCCACTGAAATTCAAATTGGTATGATGCACAGCGGAAACTATTTATGAAACTTATTAAATTGAAACATATGTATGTCAGCTGTTGCGCGCTGTTTTGGGAACGTCAGATTTGCTTTACAATAGGGTGGTGGTTAACTTTTGGTTGGCAGAAATTTCAGTGTGGGGTGTGCGTGTTAAGAGTTTTCGTCTGTATTAATTGGGTTGCAGGGTTCTCCTTTACTGATAAGCCTTTTTTGGGTTCTTGAGACGGTCTATACCCCATTATCAGTTAAAAGTTTAGTCATTCTTTGGCCGAAAATGTTCTACTTTTTAGGAACTTTGATCGTTTAAAATGGGTCTAGTTTTTAAAAAATTGGTTCTAACATACGAAGTACCCTCCACATGCTCTCCAAAAACACATTCCGAAATAGAAACGTAACCGTAAGGCTATTTCACAGCAGTTTTTACGCTGTTTAGGTGCAAGTTGGGGCCGCCGTGGTGTACTGGGTAAGTGCGTCGATTCACACGTCAACATCCCATGTTCGACTTGACATTTTTTTACGGCACCACCTTGTTCGAGTTCCTTACAAATCTCAAAGAATACTCACAGCCTATGAAAAACTCCTCAATCTCGCCGTCCGGAGTCAGCAAAAAACTGTAGACCCCTTCACCTCGTGAGAGAACAATAGCCCGCACAACAGTAGTAGTTAATGCAAAAGCTAGGCCCTGGTTCCTCGTGGGTTGTAGTGCCACTCCGCCACAACTGAAAGCCTTTTTGAGTCATTTTTTAAACGTCGACGAAAAATAGATCCACTGGTACACACTCGAAATCAAGGAACAGAAGCAGTGGACTTTACACAGCGGATGTGCTCTGAAAAACATAAAAACTATAATTTCGGTTGATAATGTGATGGCCAAGGGGTAGATGGCCACAAGGTGTGATCTATGTCGACTGATGGAGGAGGGCAAAAGAATTACTCCACTTTTGGAATTGTTTATTATTTTACCGATTCGGTGAAGAGAAAAAGGGTCCAAAGAGTTCTTCTAGCAAGACAGCTCTCGGAACATATTGACGCCATCGCCACGGCAATCCCAGTCCTATCCAAAGTGTTTTCTATATTTGGCCCCATGGGCACTCCTTTTGTTTCCAAACTTGTAAAAGTCACTCGCCAGACAGAATTTAAGAATGAGGTGGTTATAGCATAATAGAGGCAAAATTTGCAGACCTCAAAGAAACATATTTTTCAGCTATGTTCAAAAAGTTGAAAAATCACTAGACTAAGAAAGAGACTATACTGAGGAGTATATCAAAACTTTTTTAAATTGTTCGTTAGCCGTGTTTTGCGTGTTTCGCGATTGCCTGCTGTCGAAAAAAAGGATCAAAGAATTTACTTAAAATTTGTGTGAAAATGGAATTAGGTCCTCAAAACACTTAAAATGTTGACAGCAGCATACGGTGGGTGAACTCTGAGCCAACAACATTTTTACAAGTGGTACAAGCTTTTCAAAGAAGCTCGAGAAGAGGTGACTGACAACGCTCGCCCTGGACACATCAATCACCGATGAACGTGATGAGAAAGAAAGTTTCTGCAGATGTCGGCATATCGGTTGGCCCATGCTATGCAAAGCAAAGCGAAGCGAAATTCGTTCCAAATTTGCTGAATTAGCTTTTGGTTGTTCATAGTTTTTTCGGCCAAGAACTACACCGTTATCAGATCTCAGTCACTGTATTCGCCAGATTTGGCTCCCTACGCCTTCTTTCTGTTCCCCAGATTGAGGAGGATCATGAAAGGACGGCGATCTGTGACTATTGAGGGGATACAAACCGAATGGCTGAGAGCTAAAGGACATACCAATATACTGCACGTCAGAACTGCTTCGAGGATGTATCGTATGTATCGACCACCCTCGTACACCGATATTGAAAGCTTAATATCTCCGCAACGGTAGTTTAAATAATTGAATGGTACTATCGCCCACAAGGGATCAGGGCCAAGATTCTTCAGTAACTACTCTTATTGTGTGTATTGTAAAGGAGTTTCTTGCTGACTCCGAATGACGAGATTTCAGAAGCTTTTTATATACAATTTCTCCTTTCTTGAGTGTTGAGCATCTCCAAAGATGTAATGCCGCAAAAAATGGATGG
Organism: Eristalinus sepulchralis; assembly: GCA_944738645.1. NCBI lineage: Eukaryota > Metazoa > Arthropoda > Insecta > Diptera > Syrphidae > Eristalinus > Eristalinus sepulchralis. The sequence goes on along the minus strand of OX122885.1, from coordinate 26,878,872 downwards.
CGTTCAAAACGGCAGTCGAGCCTAAGACCCACCGTGTGTGAGTCGACTTACTTACCTACTACGAGTACAGCGAGCAGCTGGAATGGAAACCTTAAATAAGCCTTAAACGATTTATCGATGAATACATAGAAGCTCGTTGGGAAGCACAACGAAATTTCGAAGAAGTCTGAAAAGTATGTTGCTTCTAGAGCTTAGACTACATAAAAGGTTAATCCAAGTTTCATAGACACAGGAGATAAAAGGAGATTAAGAGACGGATGAAATTATAATGGTTTCAATTGTGAAAACAAAACCATTAAAAATTACTTCCTGGGCACTCTAGGCTTCACCACCAACATAGGGGTGTGTTCATATAAGTTCTTATAGACAAAGCCTTTCTAAGGCCATCTAGTATATTTGGCTACTGGCTAAGTATGCACTCCAAAAAAAAAAAATTGGAATTGGTTGCCACCGTTACGTTACGTGGTGGCCACCTCAGTCCGTAGGTCATTTTTTGGACTGAGCTGTCATCTCTCATTTTGTCACTACACGACTTTTTTAAAGTTCTTGACAACACACAAGGAGTACTAATTTTCAATGTAAAGCTTTTCGATTGTCGTTAGTCACCTCATCTCATATAAGAACATTTGAGCTCCCAAAACGAGTAACGCCCCAGAGCAGACTTCGATGTGAAATACTGTATAGACTGGAACAGTGACTGCGACTGATACTGAAACTTGCAACAAAGAGTTAAAAAACAGCATTTGAGACCCAAGGCATGTTTCACATGATTTTTTGTAATTGGCATTTTCAATTGTTCTCCGCCAACATCCACTTCGAAATCCGATATCTCACTTTTCCTCCTGTATAATGATTACCTGTTGACATCTAACTTCAAATTGGTACATGGATACCCTAAGTTTCCCGACCGAGGGCGTTTGAACCCCTTTGGCGCACTTCAAGGGACAGACAACCTTCCCATTCACTTTATGAGACGTTCGCTTAGTACGAAATTGAGAAACAATACGAAAGTATCGCAGTAAATAGAAACGCCCACTTAGTTCAATGTCGCCGTCGACTGCGAAGGCTCTTCTAAGTGCAGATACACATTAACTTTCTTTCTCCGCTATCGGCAATGTCTGCATGCGTTGGTGTCGAGACAAATAGTCTTTTTCGTTTTGGCTGTCTTAATGCCATTATCCGCCGTCTAACAAAGATGCAGAACGTTCAGAATTCTTTACGACATCGTGGTCTACTTGAATAGGTCAAATGTCAACGTACACATTCATTTATGATTTTTTTGGATAGGAACCTTTCCAATCTTGATTCTTGGCGATCCGGGGAGGGGTAATATGAAATGAATAGAATGATATATTATATGATTCGCTTACAGCAATATGCCATCTTCATGTTAGCATTCTCAATTGGTCAAAACATAATTGCGAAAATGTAAATAAAGTCGAGTGCGAAATCGCAAACGACGTAAGGCGACAGTGGAATGGGAGGGAAGAGTGGATGAGCGACAGTATTTGATCTCCCCTAATATAGGCAGATTGGAAAAGAATATTTTGGGTAGAATATGAGATTGAATTGCATTTGTCGAAAGCAATTTTAGTAATGGTTCCCGGGAATCTAGGGGAGATCATTTGAATTGAGGGGGTATTTAAAATAATCTGAATCACATTTCGTGAGCGACTGAGCCACAGAATACTTGAATTATTGCCGATATTTACGATAATAGTGAATTCTTTTTAATCGATTAAAGACGCGCCATATTCGAGTAATCTAAATGAAGGCGTTTCCACTTTACTAATGTATTTAAGTCGCTAGCTTAAAACGTGATAGAATGTGATGGAGAAATGACATTTGAAAGAAAACAGCAGATCGGAGAACTTAAAGTGTTGTTTTGTCGAAAAGTGTCGTGGAAAGTAATGCAGGTTGAGAAATGAACTCATTTTGTGTAAAACTCGACGACGACATAAATGTGGCTGATAAGGAAAATGTTCTTTGGTAGCCGTTGCGTAGTGGCTAAGTGCGTCGACCCACACGCCGAAGATCTAGGTTCGATTCTCGTAGGAACACCTCGCTTGTTCTTCGGCACCACGTCTTTAGAATTGCTGACTTGCTCAAGAAGTCTGGACGACAATCGACAAAAAGTCCTTGCTGGCACCTAGGCGAGAGTAATCGAGTATAACGCTCCTTGGTCGGCAAATTAAATTCTCTAAGACCTGTCTGGGTCCTGGGATAGCACGGGATCTTACTTTGAAAGAATCGAAAGAGGCATTCGTAGGGCCCAAGCCCAGCTCGTGACTGCCCGCGTCCTTGGTGACGGCTTCCGTCGACAGTTGAATCTTCCGACAGCACAACCAGAGATGACATGGCCCTGCAGGATGCAGGATGACTAAGTGCATTTCCCCAGACGTCAGTGAGAATTCCGCGGCTTTTCTGTTATCTTTAGATAGAGAAGACTGCAAGCGGAACCCTTTACTTTCGCTAAGCACTTAAGTGTGGTTGGGCTTAGTGATGCCACCCTGTGCAACGCCTGTATAGACGCCTGCAGAGCACTTCCTCTGTCAATGTCCTGTCTTTGTTCGGATCAGATGGCAGCTTTTTGGCGCTGATGTGGTGGGAGGTTAGGCTCTTTATCATAGAAGTGCTTACTGATTTTCTTCCGGAGGTCAATGTGTAGTACAATGGGCCAGTCTTGGAGTCTGAGTGCCCTAGTGCAGTGTTTCCGAATCTATAAGAAAAAAAAGAAAACAAACTAGAAATGGCATTATCCGCATGCGCCTGCTTATCTGAAAGTTGTGGTCGGAAGAGGGCCATAATTTTAAATTTGAGTGTAGTTCATAAATCACATACAAGGATCTCTCTGTCATATTGGGTGAACGTCTACATAATTTAAAGATTCTTATCAGAGTGATTCCATATATAGGGAGGAACTCGAAAAATCAGACAGATCCTAGGAATGCAAATCGACATCCGGCACACATTTGTCGATTTTAACGTATAGCTATGAGCTGTGCAATCCCATATTCACTTTTGTCATTGCTATTTAATTGGTTTGGTTGTACAGGATTACGGTGGACACCATTTGTTGCTTCGACAAGCCGAGGTCTTGATAACAAAAATTGCTTTAGAGAAAACAACGCTCTGCTATATGAAATTTTTCCGTCATTCAGATCGTGTGATATTGTCAAACGTTCTTCAACCGGACAACATTGACGAGACCTTAGAAACACCTCACGCTATCAGTGAGACGTTTCCTCGCATTGAAACGAGTACAAAACAAGTTATATTATAGAACCTCACAATGGGCAGCAAAAACTTCGAGAAAGTCAAGCACTTCTTTCACCTCAGCTCCGCAGCAAGGACGGACAACAACATTATTGGTAACATCAAGGATAAAATCATTTTTGGCAATCGCTGTTTGAAATCTAAAGTGGCTATGTGTAACGCATTTATTATATCTGTCTCTGCGCTGTCTTTAGTTTTTGTGGGCCATCTAAACCTGGACCCCTCTGTTGGATTGTCCTAATGGCTCCGATTCAAAGATTTTTCAGGCCGAACAATGGTGTCCGTCCGCTCAACATGTCTAGCCATCTTAAGCGTTGTATTGCTTATCCAGGCACATTCCACCGTTCAACCCAATAAGTTCCTCGGTGACTTTTCCTCTCCAGATGCTATAACAACAAAAATTGCACAAAGAACCTTTTCCGCGAAAACACAAAGAGCTTCCTCATTCCTTTTTAGTAACTTCTAGGTTTCTGCATCGTAAAGGAGGACGGGGATGATCAAGCTGTTATTCAAAGCCAGTTTAGTCCTTCGAGAGAGGGCTCTATTTCTCAATTGCCTTATGAGCCCAAAGAATCTGCTATTGGTAAGAGTAATTCTGCATGTGATTTCGGTACTGATGTTGTTATCCCTATTTACCGCGGAGCCGAGGTAGAGAAAGTCATTAACTTCCCCTTTGTTTCTGTTATCTAGTAGTACGCTCTGTCCGAGACGTCGGTGTTGTGTGTTCTTCCTCTATTGCAGCATAAACTTCGTTTTGCCCATACTTTGTCGCCACCCATTTTAGATGCTTCCGCTTCAATTCCAACAAACGCCTCCTTGACGGCTCGCTGTGTATGTCCAATCACATCAATGTCATAAGCTGGCAATTGAAATAGCTTTTGAGTGGAAGATCGTGCCTCTTGTGAGTTACGCACGATCTTCTGAAGAATTGTGGCAAAAGTCATATGACAGCTCTTCGCCTTGTCTACAACCTTTCTTGACATTGAAGGTGAGTTCGTTACTGACCTTGGTGGACATAATCTGAAGAGAATGGTGGGAATGTCAAAGCCAGACTTGCCACTGTATAGCTTGCCTCTATGGGAGCTGTCATATGTGGCCTTAAGTAGTAAGTGACGATTTGTTCTTCTTGGGTCTTTTCTAGAGTCTGCCTAAAAGGAAAGATATGCTCTATTGTGAACTTCCCTAGCTTGATACAACATTGATTAGGACCATTCAGGTTATTAACGAACCGGTTTAGGCATCCCCACAATACGGCCGAGTGGATTTTGTAAGTGATTTTTAGGAGACTGCTTCCCTGATAGTTATCTCCTTTCTTTTGAACTTTCTTGGACTGATATCTTCTAGCATCCTTAACGTCATAATTTTTCATAAAAAGTGTTTGACTGTACGACGTCCTTCTTTGAAGTCTATGAACAGTATGCCCTAGTTTGGCCTTGGGACAAGGAGACGTTATAGGGTGCCGTAGAGCTGATGAACTTGCTAAACAGGCAGAAACAGCTAATGGCATGACTTGCGATTTCGAAGTCCCCTGAGCGACCTCAAAGGAACAGGCTAAAGATCTCAAATAACAAAACACCTATTGACAGATGGTTGACGGGCGCAAATTATTGTTTGCCTCGTTTTGATTGAAGAAGATCAGGTAGGTGGATATCATTAATTAAATTCAAAATTAGTACTGCAGTGGGTATGCAAGTAAATGCCTACTTCTTGCAAGAAGACTGGGATTGTTCTCAGGTGACTTCTGTAGATGTTGCATAGATGAGGAGGAGGAAGAAAACAGCTCTGTGTTTGTCCTACACTTGTCATAGGAAGGAAGAACCTACTAGGCGCAGTAGGATACCAGTCTATTCACTGGTATACTGCATAGAAAAACACACCCTTGGCATCATAGCTTTCTTAAACTTCTAACCCCTGCCCATTTGTCGGTTCTTTGAACCTACTCTGGTCTGAGTGCGTTTTTAACACCCTTCTCTGCAAGTGAGCAGTCAGAGTAAATGCGTGAAATGGCACATAATTAAAAAAGCGGCTACAGAGTCGATTAAACACGTTGAACAAATACACCAATTCGACGCCCAGAGTTTGGGTGTTGTTTGAAAAATAAATTAACCATTTGGTCCTCGCTGTTTTGATTGCAATAGGAAAACAGCGCCTCCGATTGACATAGTTGTTGAGCAAACAATAAATTTCGGAGAAATGCCAGCAGAGCAATCAAACAATTATACAGTCCTCCAAATTACATTTACATAATTTAATTAAATAAACTACGTCCCGATAACAGTTTACATGGTGGCCGTGTGCCTTTTGTTTATTTTTCCGTCAATTTATTCATGGTTTTCATTTGGCATTAATTCAAATTGAATTTTAAATCGCTTCGATCATTTAAACGACTACGGCCGCTCCTACTTCGCATACTTTCGGAGATTGAGTCAGTAATGCAGCACGCTACCCGATTAGCTGAAATTCAATTACAGACTGCACAAATTAATAAAAGACACTGCACCCGCAAACGACACGACACGTCGCCCGTGTAGACGGGGATGCATGCATTCTAAACCTTTTTTCAGTTTTCAACTGACATTCGATATAATTCCAAAGCAGGTTTATTGATACGATTTATTTATGAGCTCGACAGCTCATCCGGACCGAAATCCCCTGCAATTCGATCGACCGCCCACATCCGCCGCCAACGGCCTGCGGCAGTCATCGCATCCACGGGCGAGGGAGGTGTGAAGCCATTGTTCGTAGTGTTGCACCATCCGGTGCAGTGTGAGTTGATACAAGAACACTTGTTTAGACGTGCTCAGATACTGGGGATGCGAGGCAATCAAAAGGACGAGTACAAGCGCAGAACGGAAAATAGAATGAAAACTGTTTTTTTTTTCTTCCTCTGCTTGAGGAGGACGAGGAGGACTCATATTCTGCTCCTTCATTTGATGATAGATACAAATATGTATGTACGTGTGTATAGATTTGTGAAAAAGAAAACATTCCGTTATATTTGGTTAAGCATAGACTGCGCACAAAATGAATAAAACAAAAAAAAAACGATAAAACACTCCTCATGGGGCTAACCTATCAACTGCCACAAAGACAACCCACCCGTGGGCAATCCCGATCCGGATCCCAGTCCCAATGTACCGTGCCAAGCAATAAATTTTCAGAGCGAATTAATTCGTTTTGAATTCGCTCTATAACGTGAAATCTTATCTTGATTAGTTGTAGCTGTGGCCGTCATTGTGGTCGAACTTCAATAAATTCATATTTGTTTCAACGGGCCACGTTATTTTTCGCTCGAGCTGCTTTGCCAACCGGAAATACTGCATATCGAACGTGAAAGTATGAAGAATGGCTGGCTGGGGGTGGTGGACGGATGCTGAACATCTCTACGTGCTTTAGATAAATATTCTCACATCGGTGTCATGTGTGGGTGTGTATGTATGCGGAGGTGTACATTGAATTGGCAAAAACAAAATCGGGTAATAAAAGCGTTGGTTTCCACGGCACACCACACCGGGGAGTGATGTATCTTCGATTGAATTATGACATTATTCTCGGTTGAAACTGGATGCGAGCGATCGAGATTCGTAGGTGTTTTGGGATTAGATACACACAGCCCCGAGCGCAATGTGTCATTAGTGTCATACACACATGCTAACGTAGCGTGGTATTGATTTTCTATTGCATTATGGATGGAAGCGCGAGAAATTTACCCGGCACCAGGAAACTTTGCCCGTGGACCGGGCGGATGATGGCTCTGTAGAGGTGACGGCGGCGTTGGCGGTTTGAATTATTTCAAGGAACGACACGTCAGGGGAATGACACCCGATAGCGTATTTCAACTGTCTACTTCACATGCTATCGAGATCTGCCGTTAAAAAACCACCTTGGGCATACACACGGCATACACACGGTACATTAATAAAATATGTATGGGTATAGTATATCCCACCATCAGAACCGTTAGCTTGCTGATTTTATCACATTTCAAATCGTGACAGGTTATCGACAAATTGAAATCCTTTGGGGTGGATTAAAGTGAAAATATTTCACTCAGCAAAATTATTTCTTGACAGTTGAGTTGAAATCCCCCGAGCTGACGGTGTAAAATGTGCAACGTCAGGGGAGAACGTGTTAAAGTGTTGTGTGCATCCTCCGTGGGGCGGAATCAGTTATATTACCAGGATATTTCTGATCTAATAACTCATATTACTGCTGTGATGTGTGCGCATTTGGATAAACATCGATGGTGACGGGAGAAGGGTGGGTGGTTAAGATTAAGCGTTTCATCGAAAATTCCAACAAGTCTGCAAGTGGAACGCCGTCCACGTCATTGCATCTATTGCTATCATCGAATAACGTGTTCCCTTTGCCAGTTGCAATAATAGGTGCAACTTAATATAAATAGATACAGACGTGCACATACGCCCAACCGTTCAACCTGCCACTGCAATTAAAAGGGATGGCAACATGCGGTTAGGAGTGGAATGTCAGAAACAAATGCAACTTCACCATGAGTTTCAATTTACGGACTTATCGCATCGCTGTGACCTCGGTGCGGTTAGCTCCAATATATTGTTCATTTTGTGGCCCATGCATGATATATGTATTCACATGCGACCAGGAATGCCGGGAAATGTATAAAAAGAAACATTCGTGTTTAACTTAAACTTTTGACCACAAAATGGTTTGGAATTTAAGTTTTCAAATAAGAGAAGTTTTTTTTCATCCGAAATCAGTTTAGATAGTATGAAAAAATTTGGAAATTTCTCTTAATCTAGGGCTAAAATGACTGGATAAATTTGCGTCGTTGTAACCAAAAGACCGTCCATCCTCGACTATGTTGGAATGGTCACTTATTTGAAAGTGCTGCGATTTGTCTAAGTATCTGTAGTCGTAAAAAAATTTGTCATCATATTGATTTGACTACAATATACAAGGACTGTATACGCGATATTCTAGAGTATACAGCTTCTATCAAGTCTGGTTCTGAAAAAATTTCTCTTCACTTACGGTATACAATCAAAAAGCGAGAGAAGAGACTCGAAAGTTGATCGACTCTTTTAAAGAAGTCAAACATTACAAATCAAAATACCAATCAGTTAAACCTGGATTTACTATCATCTAATCAATTTTGACGTGCAAGCATTTCATTCTTGTTCTATTCAGAATAATGGATTGGGCTCACTCGTCCAGACTCTTCTTCTGGACTTCATTTCCAGACTCTGAATTGCAATTCAGAGTCAGGGAGTGAAAGCCTTATAAGGAAGATATCGACACATGCCGATAGCGTTTCTGGGTATGCCTATGAGCACTCTCAGCGATTCGGCTTGTGTCTTTATTCATGGGTTTCTTCAATCTTGGGAACAGCAGGGGGCCAAATCTGGCGAATACAGTGGGTAAGACATGATTACTGTTTTGTTTTTGGTCAAAAAAATTACGAACAAGCAAAAGCAATTTCAGCAATTTTGGAAGGAGCTTCGCAGCCACAAGTTTTATGACTAAAAATTTCCGAAAAAAATGCAGCAACTACTCTCACTTCTCATTCACTTCTCGATCTTCTTTGAAAAGCTTGTACCTCTCGTACCATTTTTTTGACTCAAAATACACTCACCGTATGCCACCATCAACATTTCAAATGTTTTTGAGCACGTAATGCCATTTATTAAGCAAAATTGAATGCAAATTCTTTGATTAATTTTTTCGACAGCAGAAAATCTCCGAGAGATGAAAAAACACGTCTTTTATAACTCTCAAAAACAAACTAGATATCCTACATAGCTAAAGCTATAGACATGTTTTAGATAAGGCGACGTGCTGTCATGTGACTGTTTCAACATTATTCTTGAGGACATCGTGCCTAACTCACAAGTCAACACCAGAGGCACGATTTTCCAAGAGTCGACATTGGACGAACACAGCGAACCGCCAATGAGGCGTTTGTTGGCATTGAAGCGGCTAAAATGGTTCTGGTGGTTAATGAGGGCAAATCGAAGAACATGCTTTCATCAAAGAAGGACACACACCACGACGTCTCGGACTTGGCGTCACACTAAGCAGCAGAAGCTTCAAGGTAGTCAAAGACTTCGTCTACCTTGGCTCCGCGGTAAATAGGGACAACATCACTCTTGCCGATCGCTGTTTCCTTGGCCTCAAGAGTTACTTACTTTTGTCATTTCGCGGAAGAAGTTCTTCGTGCAATTTTTGGTGTCTGAAGAAGAAGAGTCACCGAGGAATTTAATGGGTTGAACGGTGGAAAGTGCCTGGATAGGCGATACAACGCTTAAGTTGGCTGGGCCATGTAGAGCGTATGGACACCACTGATGACACAAGAAAAGGAGAAAAAAGAAGAAGAAAAAGAATGTAGCCCAAGCTGTAAACATACGTTCGAGTGTACCAACATAAGAAAATAAAAAGAAAATCGATAATCTAATGTACACACCCCTGAAAATTTGAAAATCTGCATTATTTTGTTAAAAAACCTCGTATAATTGCAACTAACTTCAGGAGGTAAGATCGAAATTTATTTCCCGAAATTTTCGTACTCGAAAAACTAAATGTTTTTGTCCAAAGATATGTAAAGGGTAATCGCAACCAAATTGTCCACCATCGATTTTGGAAAATAGTCGTATACAGAAAACAGGATACGTGCTTGGTGGTGGCTAAAGTATAGAAACTTTCATCTTAATAAACCAGTTTTTGTTGTACCCACAGTTTTTTAAGCCTTTGACGAAAATCAAAGTATACGAGAAAATAAGCGACTGGTTGCGTAGACAGACAAAAATCTGACACCACGCAAGCGTTTCCTTTGAACCGCAGAACAAATGTGGGGTAGATCTGAAATAAGTACTTGCTTCATATGTATTTCTGTTGTGAGGAATTGATTTAATTTTTTTTTAAGGAGGAATGCCAAGTCTTTACGCGTTGGCCCGTTTTGTCCCGTGACCTGTAACGACTTCCAAAAAAGACTTTCGAGGTAGGTTAAATAATTTGGATAAATCCGAAACAGTATCTGGTTAAGGTTAATTAGAGACCAAATTGATTTGGTTGCTCTATATGACCACCTGTGGTTTAGGATACTGGCCGCAAGTGAGCTTAGCAGATACTTGGCAAGTCATGTGAAGGAGGTGGAGCGCTGCATAGCATTTGACGAGTTTAGCGGCGTTGCGAATGTTGCATAAACAATAACAATAGTGAATATTTAAGGGACATATGAGACAAGCGGGAAAAAGAGTAAGATGTATTGAAAATCGTTTTTCCACTATTGGGGACTGTATAGCTGTATCTTCCTAGTTTTACATAAACGTTTTCTATTCGGTGCCTAGTTGGTTTAAAAAAACTGCATCCTTTGGCGCCTCAACACCAAGACAACTGTTACCTTATCCACCGTATTCCCCAGATTCCTTCCCTTGCGACTTGTTTTCGTTTTATAACTTGAAGAAAACACTCAAATGAGAGTGTTATCACCGCTGCGGACACCTTCTTTGTAAACCTTCAGGAAAATAAATTTTCGGACGAACTAAAAACACCTCTGAAACGATTATATCAGAACTGAAAAGAGTCTGTGTTGAAATAGAATACGCGACTTTTGCAAGTTTTCGTTTTTCATTTGTAGGAAATACAAATTTTTGGATGGAAATACAAAATTTTTTTAAAATTTTTTCCATAAAGTACGAAAGACGGAAACATTTAAATAACCGACTCGGAAGATTCAGGACATTCGACTTTATACCAGTTGACCACTTTTCTGCACATTTCGGGCGTTATCTCGACCATAAATTGTATAATGTGTAATGCAGAATTCAGGAATTATTAGGGTCAATACGATCTTATCCGTAGTCAACAGAAAAATTCTAACAACGTCAAATAGCATGATCTGGGTGGCTAATTTCGTGAAATTGCGCTACCAGCATACGTCTTACGCAACAAAGCTTTCATAAGCCATATTGTGTGGTTTGTTGTCCCATCTTGTTGGTACCACATATCGTCCATGTCATATTTATTAATCTCCAGCCTACCAACGACAGTTATCGTTCTACCATATGGTTATAACCGCCCGACCATTAGCAACTTCGAAATGACACTACTTCACCAATGACACATTCCAAACATACATAGAAGTCACCAACAAGTCATTTTGTCTGGTTGCACTCAGCGCCATATTCGGCATGTGCCTCAGCACTGTAGAAAATATTTTGTTTTCCAAAAATTCGGTGTCTATTGTCTGTCGCTCCAACACTCATCTACGGTGTTGCGAATAGTCAGCAAGCTTCAATTCTTCCGCATTTTGAACCTTATAACGATGAACAAGTCCTTTTGCAAATTAAGCCATAATGAGGTGTAAAATACAATTAATTGCCGCGCACGTCGGGAAATCGATAAATTCCTGGCATCAGCAACACTTGCACACACAGGAATATTGACGACTAAGACTCAGTAAAGCTACGATTCCCTTCAAATTACTCCATAATTTTACAAATTGCTTGTGTAGTCGATCGATGATGACAACCATAAACATTGCGTAATACGCGAAAAGTGTCTGTATTTGAACCACGGCTTTCGTAGGATGATTTTAAATTGTTAGCACGTTGATCGATTGATAAGCGTTCTATCATGTTAAATGGCAAACATTGAACTAATATTTTGATGCTTAAAATGACAGTTGAGTTTTGCACATGCAAATTTTACCGCTGCGAACTTGAAAACACGAAATGAATTGCCCTGTACTTCTCGGACTGGAGAAAAATTTGGCTGATCATCAAAATGCGATCACGGCCTGGGTATTTAATTATCTCATGTAAGCTGCAACAATAGAATGTTTTTATTTTTATTTTTTTTGGTTGATAGACAATCAAATTGTGTAGACTTTCGACGCGAACCTATTTTTAAGTTAGAGACTGGCCATAAATTCTCTTCTCAGAATATCACTCACAACACGTACACGCCTTGTGGCAGCCCATCGAAAAAATAAGCCAGTTAAAGGCACAGAGAGAGAAATAGAAATAGAAACCCAAAAGTACAAAGTAAACCATGCATCACTGCATAAACCAATTAAACAGAAGTCAAACCAATTACAAAAGCCCAACGACATATTTTAATATCACAAATCACAAGCTGATCGTTCCCTTTAATGGCATCTAAACTATCGGTCGGTGTGTAGTGGAATTTAATTGCAATGTGCTTGCAATAATGTGCGTCCTCCAAAACCCAAAACGATATAATATCCGACGCAAACTTATTAAATTACAGAGCATACCAACTGTTGCGGCAGGAGCCCACAAAACACCGCACAGCAGACAATACTTTATTACACCATGGTAATTGTAAAGTACGAAGCTCCAATTGAGTTCACATCCATAGCCCCATTCGAAGGACTCTACACGGTGGTCGATGTAGATACGAACAAAATAAAGCATTGCGAAACTTTTACACTTACTTGTATTCACTGAGTATGATCTGCTAAATCTCGACTTTTCATTTACTACTATTCGCATTCATGTTCTGTTTATGTTCTTTTTTCTTTATCCCCACAGATGATGTGCTATTTTCTCGTCGCGGCAGGATGGGCCGGATTGTTAGTCCCCGTCATACGCTTCCGCCGAATACGACATGCACCTACCACTTCCATGGATATCCTGGCGACCTGATTTGGTTATCATTTACAAGTTACAATCTGCAAATACTCCAGCAAGCAATACATGATAATAACACACTAGGAAGGGTGAGTTACCGCGTTGAGCCTGCCCGCTTCACACCCCACCCCATCCCCGTCATCATTACACACACACATCGCCCGCCGATGTCAAAGACATTATGCGGTGTCTGTGTGTCATGTATGTGTACATTATCCATCATCTGGCGAAAACTTCTGCTGCATGAGTTTAATGCTTTTATTCTGTTCCGTAACATTTTCATTTTGCCCCTTTTTGCATTTCTCCGTTTCTTTGTGGGCGCAACTTTGCCATTGTGAGCCCTGTGGAAAGTTGTTAGTATTGTTTGGTGTATTGTAGTCGCCTGTCACTTGAGCAGAAGCCAACTCCTCTGCTCCGCATGTGGGTTCGGTTCTGGCTCTTGGTGCGAGATATTGTGTGAATTGTGAAGTTACATGCGGAGCAAAGGAACAAAAAAAAACTTACATATATCTAATGGAGAGCCAACAATGCGTTACAAAATAATAATTTCAACAATAACAAAGCGTTTCTCTTTCTCTCTCCTTTTCTCTTTATGAAACTTGGCGATATAGGCCGACCTGCCTCCTTGGATAACGAGACTTAGAATGTGGGACAGCTATGGGACATACGTACCAATAAAGATGACAACCACGACAACACTATCGCCATCTTCGCAGCAAGGCAAATACCAAAGCATTAACGGCAACACCAACGCCAACAGCAACAATGTCATTAACCAAACAAATAATTACGGCGGCTATTACTACAGCCCACAGAATCCGAAGTTCGGCAAGAACATTCGCGTTAACATTGACAACGCCTGGAACCCGGTAGACACTTACATATACGGACCGACACAGTCGAGCATATTCAACCAGGAGAACAAGTACGGCGGTTATTTGCAGCAGCAACACCAGAAGTTCCCGGGTGGTGCAGCCGCAGGCAATGGCCTGACAGGCGTCAAGGAGAGTTTCAACTACATTGCCAACAGTCGGTTTGATAAGAACTCAAAAGATGCAGCAGTGACGGACAAGGGGGGACTTGCCACGGGTGGTGGTGGCGCAACCGTTGGCGTTGGCATCGGTGGGACATCGGTAGTAAGCTCCAGCAGCGGTGGCGGCATAGGAAAAAACAAACGACGGCTTATGGTGGAAATTTATGACTATGAAACACCAAAATTATGCGATCACACTGCCATAACAAGCATCGGAGGACATAAACTTCGTCCATGTAGCCCGCTGGAGAGCTACGTTAGCGCAGGAAGGGACTTGGTGAGCAATTTTATTCATTTTATACATATGTATGAGTTTGTGTATGAAACTCACGTGTGCGGCGCGTATGTGTGTGTGTGGTCGTTTGCTGTGTTTGTTGGCAGCTAACCACTTAATAACGCAAATCCTTTGATTTATATCGTTTTGGTTTTGCTTTTGAGTGAAGGGTTAGACGAGGAAACCATCAGCGAACGCCAACCATGGCAATAGGCCGGCCGTCAGTGCGTTTTCCCGTATGGATGGCTGCCCGAGTGCCAGTGCGATTTAGAACAAAACATGGTCGCTGGACCAGTACCACTTTATTTAATAATTGACCATTTGGCTGTATCGCATTATTGTGAGTGCAATTTGTGGCGGGCAGTGTTCCTGCGTTGTTGGTGGTTGTGACCGGGTCATGCCAGGCCGTTTTGTTTTTTTCCCTCATTTTCTGCCTTCGTTTTGGTTTTTACAACCCTTCCCCGGTTAACCTCTGATATAGTGACCAATAGACCTGACATAATGGGGGAGAATCTCTTGCTCAATTTGCTTTTATGTGATATTTTGATTTTGCGGATTCCATTCTCTCCCAAAAGGTACAAATTCTTAGGGGGGAAAATACCTAATATCGTGTAAGTAGTACATTTATCCCAAACTCAATGAGCTGTGCCCTGAGCTGAGATAGATTTTGATATGTTGAAGAGCTCCTTTAAGCGCAGATTTTGATTGGATTGCGTATGAAATCAGTTTTGCTGAAGGGTTACAATCTGAGCAGAAAACTTTATGCTGGGCATAAGTGTTCATTTGACGGGATGTTAGTTTTTACGATATCCTCTTAAGGCATTTCATACACAGACTCCTGGCTACTTATATCGTTGGCTGTGTGCGTTCCACGTCGAATGTGATTTATGAATACGCGTTATCATAACGAGCTGGCTCTGCTAAGAGATTAACAAAAGGTCCTTCTGCACTTGTCCAGCCGCCGTTCATTTAGTTCAGGCTAATTGTTCTGTGCTGTGTTAATTGCTGCCGAAGCGTTAGTGGCAGTGTTACAATACATTTGTGGTGGTTCGCCTCCACCCTACCAGGCCTAATGGAAGCGCCTCACTAATGAGAAGAACAGCACACAGGGGTTTGTTACACGCAAACACAAATAGAATTTCAAGCAAATTAAATTATTTTGAAACTGTCGACAGGGGGATGATCGAATTGAAACTCATTTTAAATTTAGTTGATTATGGTTGATTGGATTTGAATTTTCCGAAAACCGATTCGAGTTGTTTTTTATCGCAAGCCAGTAAAAAAATTGTGTCCTAATTTTGCATATTGAAAGTGATTTCGAATTCGTTAATTGTATTCTCTGAAAGTGCGTGGGTATTGGTTATAAACTGATGTTTTCAAATTCGTACTGTCGCGCGTGGTTTGTCTGAGGAGTCTAAGGGATTTCTCTGTAATTGGTGATTCACACAATCATACAGTGCATAGACTTCAAGTTAAACCGACTACATTTCTTTTTTTTTAATGACAAAGTTTGAGTGTGGTCGCATATTGGCACAAATAATATTTGTGATCGAATTTTTGAAGAACTGTACAATTGTCGATCGAGTCATTAGAGTATTTATAGGTTGATGTGGTGAAATGTGATTGGCCGGATTTATGAACTGGTTGCTGTTTCAGTTTATACTTCCAAAATGCCATAATTTCCAAAAATGTAAGCCCAAACGCTTCAGATATTTAAACTTCCTTCCTCTAGTACAGGATTTATAGTAAGATTCAAGTTCATTCATTAGTTTTGCTAACAATTTGCATGGTAGTGCGGATTTTTTTTTAATTAGTGCTGATGGGCATTTAAGACCAGTGTTTATAATTCTTCTTCTTCTTGTGGCGCTACAGTCTGTGGTGGACTTGGGCCTTAACCAACATGCCTCTTCAGGTATCACGATCTTTCGCTAGCTGCTTCCAGCTTCGCACTCCAAGTTGGTTGAAGTCCGTTTCCACTTATGTGTGCCACCTTAGCCTAGGCCGTCCTCTGTTGCGTTGTCCCAATGGCTGATTCCAAGACTTTTCGGGCTGGAGCATTGGTGAGCATACGCTCTACATGGCCTAGCCAACTTAAACGTTGTGTCCGAAGACACTTGACTGGGCTGTACATCCCGTTAAATCATAAGGTTGTCGTTAAATCTTCCCCTTCAGATGCCATCAACGCAAACCAGGACCAAAAGTCGCAAGCATAACTGTTGTGTTTACAATAAAGCTCCTTTAAAAGATTGACGTTGAAGACAGTACCCCATTAGACGATTTCAAAACTCACGAAAATGTTTTTTTTTCAGACGAAATAATTTCATTCCTTATGTTAAGCCCACAAGGGACCAACAACTAATCGTTTTGTGCGTGCTATTGTTCTCTCACGAGTAGAAGGGACCAACAGTTTTTTGCCGACTCCGAATGACGAGATTTGAGAAGGTTTTCATAGACAATTGTGCCGTTAAAAAACTCGAAGTGTTCCGTCCGGGAATCAAACCTAGACCTTCTGCGTGTGGGTCAACGCACTTACACTCTCTACAGTTCCTGACACTTTTTGTGTAACTTTCTCATTCGGTTCGGCAATTGTGGGATTTTTCTGAGTACTGTCATAATTGACAAAGATGTTGTCCCAAATTTAGAAATTTTTATATTTCGTTCTTGTGAGGAAATATTTAAATATTTGGTGTACATACATTAATTGTTTATTTTTGGGGGTACAAGTTAATTCGGCCTGCTGAACTGAACCGGTGACCTCTCCAAATTTGTTTGCATTCGTCGAAAAATCCAGTAGTCGAAAGGAGCAAGGCCTGGAGAATACGAAGAGTGGGGCAACGCCGCCCATTTCAGCTTCTCCAGGTAGTTTTTCACGGCTACAGCCACGTTTTAATGGAGGGTATCATAATTCAAAATCACCTTGCAATACCTTTCGGTCATTGCTGACCATATTTCACGCAATGCTCGGCTCAAAGGCATTATCCCTTTCCTATCAATCGTTTCGACAATTTTTAACAGCTTAAAAAGGGTGATTTTAAACTATTATCTTATTGGCAACACTGGTTTAAACAGCTGACGCATGTTTCGTGTTTTGTTTCACTGTCAAACATCTTTAGTTTGGTCTATAATTTAACCACGAATCGTCTAACAAACGAACAACGCTTGCAAATTATGGAATTTTATTTTTTTTAAAATGCGTGCTCTGTTAAGAATGTTCATCGCGCGCTTCTTCCATTTTATGGTCGAAGCTCATTTTTGACTCAATCAATACGTAAATTAGCAGAATTGTCGATTTTGGCGTGAATATCAGCCAGAAGCATTGCAAGAGCAAGCAATGCATCGAGAAAAAGTCACAGTTTGGTGCGGTTTATGGACTGATGGCATCATTGGACCGTACTTCTTCAAAGATGATGCGAATCGTAACGTAACTGTGAATGGTGAGCGCTACCGTGAGATGATATCCAACTTTTTTTTGCCCAAAATGCAAGAGTGGTTTCAACAAGACGGTGCCGCATGCCACACAGCACGCGCAAGAATGGACTTATTGAGAGGCGAGTGAGGTGAAGATTTTATTTCACGGCTAGATCGTGCGATTTAACGCCTTTAGACTATTTTTTGTGGGGCTTTTAACATAGCTCATGTCTATACAGACAAGCCCGCATTGGAAGACAACATTGAAGAATTTATTCGTGAGATACCGGCAGAAATGTAGGAAAGAGTATGCCAAGATTGGACTAAGCGGATGGACCATTTAAGGCGCAGTCAAGATCAACATTTGCATGAAATAATCTTCAAACATTAAATTATATGGACCGTACTATCGATTACCGTCTGGTCCCCAAGTTGCATAGCATCAACTTTGAACTGGGCCTGTTATTCTTTGGCGTCGATGTAGACAATGATGGAATGGGTTCAACAGACTTTGCATGGTACATTTATTTCTTGGGGTTATTGTAGTATATTCAAATCTGTTGTAGTGCAAAACTCTCTTCCTTTGATGACTTTCAGGAAGAAGTTCCATGTTGAAAAATCACTTTTCGACATCTCTTGGTTTCAACTCACGGCACCCATTTTTTTTTTTTTTTTTTGGAATAGATCCAAATTTCTTTAACCGAACAGTAATTGCGAACCGGGATCGTGGTCTAGAAAAGCCCCCATCATCAATCAATCTTCTTGCTTTTGGGGCTGGACAAGATGCTTTCCCCGCTAAAATAACCACTTTTAAAGCGTTGAAACCACTCTCTGGATAACCTCTCGGTCAGTCCAGATTCACCGTAAACCTCTACATACACTTAATAAGCCTCCGCTGTTTTTTGCTTCCAATTTGGAAAATCAATCGAAACTCCCCGCAAATTCTGCTTATTTAAGACAAAATCGAAGATTGTCGAAGAGGCAAAAAAAAATGTCGCTGTCTAAAACAGTCGCTGATGTACACTAATTATTGCTTACAAATGGCACACACTTCCAATGAAGAAAATCTTCCAAGATTTTCCACAACTTTTAGGTGGCGTCATTTTATAAAAACGGACCAAATAATTTGTACCACCAAGTGCCCCTAACTCGACAAAAAAGTCAATCAGAAAGATCATCAATATTAAGCAGCACATGCCAAGAGCAGAAGTCGAATCAAATCTAAGCCAAACTGTCAAAATTGAGAGCCCGCTGATAACACAATTTGTGAATATGGTGCGCAAAAGATCGATTCTGGCATGGGATGTGTAGCAAGGCGCACCATTCAACATGAACCAGAGACCGTCCAATTCAATGTCTTCACAAAAATTGGCCTTGTAACGCCCACTGTTGACCGGAACGATGTTGCCAGTCTCATTTTCGTAGAAAACTCCAATGATGTGTCAAAAAATGATGCCACCAATCTAAAATTCACCGCAAACTGTCACTCTCTGCTGTTGTACTGACTTCTCGACATGGTTTTCTTTCGAGTTGCAGATGTGGCACTTGTTTTGTTACCGTGTAGACGAAACTGCGTCCCGTTCGAAAATTCGTTTTTTTTTTGTTCACAATCCTCCAATCGAAGCTGCTTTTAGGTCCAAATTGCAAAGCGGTGGCAAGTGTGTTACGTGTTGCTGAAACAATTGGACCTAAAACGTTATGCTTCTCAGGTATGCGTGGGAAGTGTTGAGCCCGATGTTGAGATGTTCTTGAATTGCAGCCACATTCTAGTCACCATAAGAAGATTTAAAATTGTGTGTAATCAACAATCAGCACTTTTTGCTCAAAGTTGCATACAGCAGTGACGGTGGGTTCTTAAGTTCGTCCAAAACTTCTTTTCACAAGATGCACTGTTTGGGTTACACAGCACGCTCTTTGAAAATAAGTTTTAGGGGTAGAGGGACGTTTCACAGGATGTGGGCTTTTGTAAAACGATGTAATAACCGTTCCTTTATTGAACGAAACTAGTTTCTTGGAAACGCATCCGCGGAGATGCTTCTCTAGATATGGTGGGCTTGAATAAACTCTCCATTGGTAAAACATGTCTGTGGAAGTACGTAGGAAGAAAAAACACGATTGTATTAATATGATTCATGTCCAT
This sequence comes from Eristalinus sepulchralis, assembly GCA_944738645.1. NCBI lineage: Eukaryota > Metazoa > Arthropoda > Insecta > Diptera > Syrphidae > Eristalinus > Eristalinus sepulchralis. Next base: position 26,859,112 of record OX122885.1, on the reverse strand, counting down.
GCGGCTGTAGCAATACCACCAAACATAGCATTTGAGGGGAAGGATGTTTTGTGTGAGATGTGTTTGTAAGGCTGCCAAGGAACTACAAGCGGAAATCTACGTTGCTACATACATATTAGATATGTTTCCCATGTTTCCGAATATTCACATCCGCATCCACAAATGTGGAGCTTCCGCATGGATTTTGACATTTGCATACGCATCCGCAATAATCAATGCGGATGCTTATGTGAATGCAGATGTTGAGAAGATCGCGAAAGAAGGCAAATTTAAGGCAATAGGGGTCGAAGTTTTCTGTATGAAAAAATTGACCGCATTTAATGCTTCAAAGATCTTAAAAGAAGTGCAAGCAGCACAAACTTTAAAAATATCTTAAATGTGTTTCAAGAATATAGCAGATTTGGTCGTTTCTAAATACGTTTTATTTTTACGTACGATACATAACATAATTGTTATATGTTAATTGCCATCAAATCTGAATGTAGATTTTCACAGAACGGAACTTATATCTTTACCCAGATGTCGATGTAGCACATTAGTGGGTACCACAAGTGGACACTCTCCTGTAAGCCGTACAGAAATAAAATGGGTGGCATTATAGTCCACAAGGCACAAAGGCCTGCCTTCTTCAATAAAGGGGACTTACTGTTTTTTGTTGAATAAGAACGGCGAGATGTGATAAACGTGCCATAGACAATAAAACCCTGAGTCAGCACAACAACACGAAAGAGGTGGCGCGGTAAAAAAAATGCAAGCTTGGATTGAGTAGGTAACTTCGCATTGCTGGTCCAGGCGGAAACTTTTACGATTCGAATGCCCACGAGCTATATTGTGAAGAATAGGTGAACGGAGCGAAGTATCTGCATCCGTAACGACAGTCAAGCTGTGCTTTAGGCCTTACTCGACTCCCTCAACCACTTCAAAGATGCAAGTCTTCCCTTAAATTGGTCGGCAAACTGAGTTCGCTAAGATTTGGCCGGGTCCTGGCACACCACGAGACTGTGAAAAACTTTCTAGGCAAGAATCAAAATTTAGCCCGAACTCACCTTTGGACTGCCCACGTCAGTGGTTACGGCTTCCGCCGATGGTGGCGTTTCTTGATAGCACAACCAAAGATGGCATGACTCTCCAAGATGCAGGTTGACTAAGTGCCTCCCCCCAAATACCTGCAAATCTGCGTCTTTTCTATTATCTCTTGACAGGAAGGACTCCAGACGACTTATTGGCAACTAGACGCTTAACATTCACTAAGCACTTACGTGAACTTGGTCTTAGTGATGGCACCCTAAGCGACACCTGTGGACAAGGTGAAGACACAGCAGAGCATTACATCTGTCAATGTCTCACCTTTGTTCGGATCAGTTGGCGGCTGTTTGGCGCTGATGTGGTAGAAGCTGAAAACCTAGGCTCTTAATCACAGAAGCGTTTGTTGATTTTCCTCCGGAAGATCAAGAAAATACATTAAATATAAGTTACTGCCTGGTAGTACAATGGACCACATTCAGTGTTTGCCAACATATATTGTCTGTGTTAGGCTCATCTGCCAACCCCTACTTAACCAAAGATAATACAACCAGGCAGCTTTGAATTATGCCATATAAATAAGTGTTTCAGCTACCACTTTACTATCTACAAAATGAGTTGTTTTTACTATGTGCACCTTTGACGCGAATAATGGCCTTTAGACGGAGCAATGTTCTCTGCGGTACTTTTGCCCATTCCTGGCGGGGTGCTTTTTGAGGAACTTTGCTATTTTGTCGTGCCAATCTTCGCCTTTAAGATACTTAGACAGAGAAATCCAACGACATTGCATCTAGAGAATTTGCTTATATAAACGTATCTCGAAGAAGCGATGACTGAGCTACTGGCAACTAATTAAGAAGTCGCCATCCCTTAAATTTATGAATTGAAAAAAAAAACAATAAAAAGTGTGTATCGTTGATGTGTATTATAACTAATAACAGGCTTGTTACCCCATCAGACGTGCATGCATCTCATACTCGTAACTAGGCACTTTCTGATGGGAAGCAACGCAAGAATATTAGGCATCCTATAAATGAAGGAGTTGTCAGGACAGGGTTGAGGAGGAAACCTTCGTATTAAGCCAGGAATCTGCCCATCTCTGGCAACAGTTAGAAACACCATGATCATAAATGAACTTGCTGATGTTAGAGTAGGAAATATCACGACATTTCTTACGGAATCAAACTGGATATACCAGAAGGAGTTTGAGAGATGCATTATCCATAGGCATCATGACGATTTTCTGGTCATGTGGCATAATGGTACCACCCGCGGACTAAGTGTGATTCAGCAAACTTGCTCAACCCAAACCTGTTTGGGCAGATTTGAAACCAAAAAATTAAAAGCGGAGGTATGTATGTTTGGGAAGTAGCTTGAAAGCTTGCTATTCCATGGCGCTGGTGTAAATCTGGCGTTCCACCTTACATGATTGAAAACCGACGTGGAAAATAGGCGGCATTTAAGAAACTTAGATATAAATTTAAAGAAATTTATTGACACTTCGCGTGTCTTCCATATTTACAAATTTGGATAAGTGTGTGGAACGATTAAGTCCAAATGCGTTGCTTCTGATTATCAAGTCTTATTTCATATACAAATTAGAAGAGTCTATTAAAATATCCTTCTGTGAGGTGTAATTACACTCTTTCACCCTTTTAACTTATGTTCAGACTTAAACTGCCCACGAATTAGGCAATTGCCGGGATATGGCATCACAAGTTAGTAGTGTAGTGAGGAGTTCTGATATGATCACTAAAGTTTATGTCTACTAAATATGTCCATCATCCGTTGTAAGTGCAATGCTTACATCTATTATTGAAATACTAAGTCGACGACAGCTAAATAAATCCTGAGACCTGATTCTAATTGCTCCGCGGTTAGATATGAAGTTGGATTTACACCTGCGACACCGCCCATATAGAACAGTCGCTTATCCTCTATCCTACACATCATAAATCAATGGGCAGCCTTTCGCATTCTGGACGAAGCCAATCCCAACAAACTATAAGAACGCTTTTGGGAGAATAAATTCACAGAGGCGCGCCCTCGAGTGGAATGCTTCGGTGGAGTAGTTGTCTTCAAATAAAATCACTTTTTTATGTCTTTGGTCGTGCAAAGTGCTATTAAATGAGCTTTATAATGAAACTCTCCACCATATTCACTTCACTTTCATTACAGGAAACCACGCTGCAATGAAATTCCTTATACCCAGATTTGAGTGTTTGGTACTGTTTGAGACAAGCATGCCGACGTTGCCTCCCAAACATTCTAATCCTTTACTCCGGGAAAGGACTCACATTCAATCACACTGAACAGTCAAACGCCATGACTGGCTGGAGTAGGATGTGCAGCGGATCATCTATGCTTCGGAGTTAAGGACAAATCTAGGCTTATTTTCTTTTCGTCAGAGCTGTCAGAGCAACTTAGTCCTAAGATATAGCCCTACATTCTTTACATTCAATGGTTGCCTCATGTAGGTGCCAGACGTAGTTCAACTATCACATCATCGGTGTCTTTCATATTTTTCATTTAAAAATGTCACACTCGAGAAAACGATTAAAAATGCATTGGGAACTAACAACTCACTTTTATTCAAAGAACTAAACGGAAAAGACACTCATTGTCCCCAAATTTCTTAGGGCCACGATGTTCCAAATGAGAAACGGTCGTACCGTATCTAGCCACCAACCAACCAAAAAATAAATTGCTTCTTTCAGACACAAACTAATTTCTATGCCAGAAGATATTGACTTTTTTAAAGTGATTTCGTATCCCTCTAAGAACAACTTTTAAATTATTTTTTTTAACTCTAGGCCACATCAATTTGTTGCCATTTCCGTATTCCCTTTAAAGACAAAAACTAAAGAACAAAAATTAAAGAACCTCACACACCGAAAACTGGATGCAGGTTTTTGAGTACATAGAAAACGTTTTCTAAATATTTTTGACTGACACACGTCATGTTGCAACTATGAGTTAGAAAACACGCACACCGTTTAAATGATCCACCACCCGCCCCGCTCTCTCATCACAAATTTCAAAATTCCACTAGATTTATATTTCAACACACCCACTGTTGCACACACTGTTTTGATCTCGGCTATCATTTACAAAATTTCAGTTTTTTTTCGTTCCCTTATTTAGCAGACTTATCTACCGCGTACCAACTGCAAGTTTATTAATTAATTTACACTCAGCGTTAGCTGGATTTTTGGATGCATAAACATAATAACGGAAGGCACACGTAGCTTGGTGCATTTACGAAGAAGCCCTAAAATATTAATGACTCACAAACCGGACTGACAGTGTTGCGAGCGGGGAGAGCACAAGTAACGGCTTATTAAATTTCTCTTTATTCGGTTTGTCTAACTTTTAATTAAATGCGAGTAATCCAGTTCATGCGATTCCGTAACGGTTGGCTGTTTAAATTACTGCAGTATTCAACGATCCGCAATTAATTCAGTTCATCTAGATGGCAAAGAATTGCATTTCCATCGAGGAGGACTTTGTTTTCCTTTTTGCATTCAGACGTCATCTGTTTCACAAATATTCCGCAATCCCTAGCCGTTCGTTGGGTATGGATGTGCATATGTACGGCTTTCGCCTTTGACTCGTCCTCAAATGTTTTTTTTTTTTGGAACGGACACTGGCATCCCTTATGGGACGGGAGCTTATGCACGTGGAAAGGGGAACTCATTTCAATTTTGCGGCAATAAATGAAGACGTTTAAAGTCGGCACTTGCCACAGCGGCGAACTTGCGGAGCGTGGCCAGTCTTCAAACGGAAATTAATTTCATTTTCCATTCTAATGTCAGAAATTCACTAATTTAGTCCATGGGAGAATGAGTGCAAGGAACAAATAATTAAAAATGTTTCCCACTGCCATTCAATGGCCTGTCTCAGTGGAAGCCGTGAAACTTAATCTGCTCCTGCAGCAGTGGCATCGGAGGCGGCAGAAGTGCTGGGAATTAATTGAAAAATAAATGCTCGTAAAATTGTAATTTGATGTTGTTGTTTATGGCGATTTAATTGTTGATATTTTTTTTCTTGTTGTTGCCTTATCCTTGTTATGTTTCCCTTGAGTTATCTGGCAAGTAACAGTTTGCCCATGGAGAGCGAAGTAATTTATTCAGGAATATCGTGCATATGTACACGAGTATGGATTGGCGTGCTTCTTCTCCTTTTCTCTATTTAAGTTATTTAATCCTGCAAAGTTTATGGGTGGAATTATAACAGCGGAAGTTATTAAATGCACAGAAGCCTTTTGTATTTGCCTAAGTGTTGACTAAGAAATTGCGCATCTGTTTGAGTACAAACTTTTGTCGGTGTTTATTTTTTGAAAGGGTGTTAAATCTTCACGACTCTCTCTTCCTCGTTCTGTGTCTGTGCAAATGCTTTCTTTATCTATATATGTATGTATGTATGGACGTGCAACGCTCTTGGGCAATCAACAAAACGAGCTATCTCAAAAGTTACACAGTTTTTTTGTTATTGTTTTATTTTCATTAATTTTTCAGGAATCTTAAATTAGACACCATTCTGTAGTATTCCGCTGTGCTGTGCGTCCAAATTGTGTTAGATAAATCTGTCTACGTGTATTCAACTGTACTCCTCCTCCATCAACGTAGCTTATTTAGATTTAGAACAAATGAAACGATTCTTACAGCAAACTTAATTGGAAGTCAAACATACAATGACGGTCCTCAAAAGGCCTTGACAGCTGGTTACTGCTGGAAGAAAGATTTTGCATGCAAATTGTGTCTTCGAAACTTGTTGTCTAATGGACTTCGACTTCAATTGAAAGATCGATCCTCCTCTATGAGGTCTCTACGGTTTTTCCGTAAGGTGTCTCTGTGAAGCTCTTGACAAAGTTGTAAACCAAATGCAAAGATACGTCCGCATGTACACAAACTGCTGACCTCAACACACTTTTTCACAAGTTTTCTCAAGACAAAATAAGCAAACAGATGGTAGCAGTGGTCGCCGTGGCGTAGTGGGTAAGTTCGTCGACCCACACGCAGAAGGTCTAAGTTCGATTCCCGGACGGGACACCTCGCATTTATTTATGGCACCACCTTTTTCGAGTAGCTGACAACACTCAAAGGGTATCAATTGTCCATGAAAAGCTTTTCAAATCTCGCCGTTCGGAATCGGCAAAAGACTGTAGGTCCCTTCTACTCGTGGGAGAATAGTAGCACGCCCAACATGAGTAGTTTTTGTAGAAGTTCGGCCCTGGTCCCCTGTGGACTGTAGTGCCACTCAATTATTACAATTATTATTATTATGGTAGCAGCTCTTTGACTATTGTCATTTCACAAGTGAGCGCTTTCCGTATTTGAAGACGCCCAAAAATACTGTGCGAAAGTTATTTATTCGCGTAGACACTGATCTCATCTTACGCGAACCCGTCGACGTGAAAAACTTCTCAACCAGCTGACTGGTTGTTACTAGACAGTCCCCTTTTAATTTTCACAGACGAATCGAAGACAAATGTGGAAGTTGGGATTGATATTCATTCTAGGGACTTAAATCTGAATCCTTAGTTCAATCTCCTATTGCCCTGAAGCGTATACTCGTATTAGGCTGAAACGATGGCGGTTGAAGATTCAAGAATGAAGAGCAATGTAATATCTAAGAGCGATACCATTTCTTCTTGTAGTCAAGTAGCTATCATATCCCTAGGCAGCGTCATGTTACAGTCTTCATCTGGACACAAATCGGAAATGGACCAAGTTCACTTCCTGTCGTATCTTCAAGCTGATCTGCCCTTAATCAAACCTTCAGTGCTCGCTAAGCTTCAGCAGATTAGGCAGATTAGAGATTAAGGGATTCATTAGGTATTGCATCATTGGAACACACGCGAAGAGAATAGGCCTTCCCCACAACGACTTTAGATTAGTTGATGAGGATGAAGAAGGAGGCGTCTCCAATCTCATCTATTCTTGTGAAAGTTTCTCTAGATGAAGGAAACATTTTTCATAATCTAAGTGAACTGAGCGAAACAAATATCAGACAACTCATGAAATCTGACTTCAACTGGTTTTAGGTCATAGGGAAGATTATGTTTGCTCCGCGCGGCATAATAATTGCCCTAACTTGGCCTAAGTGGGGCTGTTTCTTGCACAGTACGCACCTTCTACCAACAAACTGTCTTGCAACTGTGCATCTTGGAATGGGCCACCTCGCTGAAACACAGTTCAGTAAAAATTAAGATCAATTTCCACTACCTCCCGAGTCTTGGGTGAGTTAAATTTTTTAATTGTTCAGCAAAAGGCCAAATCCGTTTTCAATGGTAACGGCGATGATTTTGGTCAATCTTTGATTACTAAACCAGTGAAATCAAATTTATCCTCCAAACTGCGAATAGTCCCTGCTGTAGGCCGTTTATGAGGAGTGTCAAATGACACAAAGCGAGCGGAACTTCATTCGAACAAAACAAAACATATCAGAGCTACGTATATTACATTCAGAGCATGTTTTTTCTTCGATTGGCTTTAGAGTGTAGTAGTCTCTCGCCAACTGTCGTCAATTTCTCACACCAAGTGATTGCAGGTCCTTCTCCTCTTGTGCGTCTCATTGACAGCTGGCTGTGTTCAGCCAAACACGTCAATGCCATCCGTGTTTGCAAGCGAATAAATGGACTCTTAGAAGATCGTGTCCCTTGTGCTGTTTTGTAGGTCTCGCACAATCTCCTCAATAATAATGTTGAAACAATTACACGACAAAGCTTTTCAAATGTAAGGTACCAGTGAGTTCGTCACCGCTTCAGACATCATCCAGCACATCGATTCTTCTCGGAAATCCTGCACAATTTGATAAGTTTGGTAGAAATGCCAGCATGCCACTGTATGCGAGCTCGTCTCTGTAGGAGTGCTAAAAAGGACAAAAAGAATCACGAGTGTGGTGATCCGTTTATTGACCACCGCTTCTTAGTTAACAGGGAATTTATACATTTCATGTGCAAATGAGTGGAGAGTTCTTAGGTCGTTCACCTAATCAGATGATCGAATACAGTCATGCACATGATTGCAGCAAATAACTGACTGGAAGAAAAAATAGTAGTATACAAAAGTATTCATTTCAAATTTCTCTACATTTCTATGAAAGCTGTCATATGCGGTCTAAGAAGTGTAGATACGTACTTTTTGGGTCTTTCTCTGGATCTATTGCAGGGTGAAAATCGGGACAATGGTGGCCTTGCCTGGTCTCAAACACTACTGATAAGGATATATCAGGTTATATTGTATGCGAAAGTAGTTTGCACGGTATAAGTGATCTCTTGGTTCCTTTGTTCTTAAGTACAGAGCAACCTACACTGAGATTTCAACCACAGAGCTTTAATTTCATAAGTTGTCCGCTTCCTTCGATCAAATCTTAGAGAATGGCTGGTGTACATATTTACAGGTTTTTAATATATGACAACAAAAATTTGTCCGTGTTATTTCCATTTCGCTTCTTTTATCCAGTGGCCTTCGCGTGGAAGTCAAATACCTCTGTAGGGGTTACCCAAAATAATTGACTGAAGCTTAATGTAAATATGAAATCTACCAAAAACGTGCTACGAGAGCGTTGTGGACAAGTATATGGTTCTACAACAGAACTTGGGATCTCTTTCAGAAAATGGCAATTGTTGGCATACGGTGATGCCAAGACACATACACTGCCATCATCTGGTAGTAAAAAATCCTTAGCAAACGACGACAAATAAATTGCAAAAGTTGCAAAGAATAGCATGTTGCGGCATAACTAGAGCCAGGCATGCAAGTCCTTCTTTAGTGTTATATAAGCCATTGTTCGTTTAGCACCCGTCGTCGTCAGTAAGACAGATATCAGACAACCTATGTTTGTGGTTGCAGTCAAGGTATAAATTAAAACCAGGTGACTTCAAAATATCATACTTATTTTCATCCACAAAAGGGACACGCGTGGTACTATGCCGAACATAACGTTTAGGCAGTCAGGTTGAGGTCAAAAAATTGGATCAAACAAATTGGTGAAATAAAATATATTTTATTGCTTCCGCTTGCTGCTGCTGCTGACGAGGGTTCGCTAAAAAGAAAGAAAGACCAAAAACCGAATAAAAGGTTTTGATGATGGCAGATTTAGAGTTGTCAGAATACAGTATGTTCAGCGAACTACAGCGAAGTTGTTGTAGCGGTGAATGCAATCCCCTACAGTATCGAATTCGTTATTATTTACATCCTTTCAAATAGTCAAAAAATAATGACTTTAAGTTCAAATCGGAGAGCAATCAAATTCTGTTTTAAACCTCTCCAATCTATTTTCACACACAAGATTTGGTTGGGTCTCAGGGTACAAGGGGAGTCAGGCAAGCAGATGAGGTAGATAGATGTTAGAATGTTAACTACACGACGACGATTACAATTCTTATTTATTAGGGTCATACACTCATTTGGAAGAATGGTAACCAGGGAACAGCGGAAATGCTTAAAGCGATTTAGATAAATTAACAGACTCGTTTCCGATAGGGAAACCTTTTGCCTTGAGGAGGCAAATTTGAGAAAGTAAACGGGCTTCCTAACTGGTAACTGCGGCTTGTAATACCACCAACATGAAGTTGTCTCAAGACAAAACCTGTGGTTTATGTCTCGAGGACGACGAAACTTCTTTGTACATTCTCTTTATTTTTCCAACACTCCACTGAATTCTGTCTATTTTCTTAAAGAGAAACTCACTTCAGTGAAAAATTCCACTACGAAGGACTTATTCGCTTTTATAAAGCAAGCAGTACGCCTACAACCCTTTTGACACATTAGGTCTACTTACACCGTGATGTGGAAAGAGGAAAAAGTAACCTCGGAGACAAAAGCACATACGCGAGATTCCACTGACACGGCAAAAGCCAGTTAATGGCCTTGAAGCTATCCATATCTGTAGCACACCAAGGTTTAAGATATTTCATAATATACATGCGAATAGCCTGTAGTTAAAGTTCTTGTGTGTCCTTAAACATTTTTTCTTTGTCGACGATTTGTAACATTTTCAAAATGTTCATTGAACACAGAAAACTACAAGAGATCCCATAAAACGACCAGTGTCAACGAAAAGAACTTGCTGCCATTTTGCAAGTAGAGAGTGACCTTACCTCTCTTCATGCATATATGCTTGCATGAACGTCGTCTCACGTAACAGTGTTAAATTACTTAAGAGTTTTCATTTCACTATTCCGAAGAAAAACTTCATTTCACAAATATATCCTTGATGTGGGATGATATACGACACTGCTTCGTATTTGGCGGCTAATCACAGAAAATCCACTGTCGAGAGATTTTACCAAATCTCTTAGGTGCACAACTTCTCGCGTAAAGGTCGTTACAAGCACGCAAATTAGATCGTAACTGATTCCCCTCAGCTTTCATTTTTTTGTCCGCCGAGGAAATGAGATAAAAATGCTTGTTTGGGTGTAACGTGCCTTTGAGTGAATATTTTTTCCACACCTCCAGCGGCGGACTTTTCTGAGTTGTGTGTTTTGTGACGCGTTGATATGTACACCTAACACAGGCAATGCAGTGCACAGAGCACGGGACGTCCATTTCGTCAAGCTGTGAAGCAGCCTAGAGTTTATGCGAAAAATAAGAGCCCGCCCATGAGTGGCGACAAGAAAAAATAATTTAATTAAACTTCTCTTGCCCCCAGAACCATCCTTGAAAAGTGCAGTCAACCGACAAATATTCCCTCCTTAGGGAAATTAATGTTTACGCTCTCGAATCCTTGCCAGTTGCCATGACTGAATATTGTACACATCGGCACACTTGTACCTGCAAATATATAAGGCATCATGTACTGTAGGCGTGTGCTTGTGTGTGTGTGTAGAGGCATATCCTTATCTCGTGATGTACCAAGGCAACATAGTAAATAAATTTTTCTTTGCCATTTCTCATGTGTGCAGTCTTCAATTTTTACCGCTTTCTCTAATTTTACTTTTTTCCTCTTTGCTTACTCTATTTGCAGAAAATTGAATTCCACACCCACACCGGCACTGCACTGTTCCCGGCCACCTTTGCCCTTAACTACGAGTTTGTCGACACCGAACAGGGTGGCGAGCTGTGGCCCGGTCGACGTGGCGAGGACCCCGTTCCGCAATTGTGCTCGAGGATATTTCGCAAGCGGAAGGGTAACGTACAAGTACCACGGAACGTCTTTCTTTATGGACGTGGTGGAGCCAAGAACCTAACTTGCCTCTACAGATTCGAAGCCGGTGTGTCAGAGCGTGTTAAACTAGTGCTCCACAATGTGTCGTTCGGTGAGGGGACAGCGTGCACAACTGACTCTGACCTGCACACTGGACGACCAAAATGCAATCAAAATGACCCGGATGGCAGAATCACCGAACTGAAGCTGTACGATGTGCCATTCCGAGATGTGAAGATACCGCTTGGATGTTTCTGCGATAATAGCAGTGCGCTGTACAACGCCCCGCTAACATTTATATCGAACTCGAGAATTATGGAATTGACATTTACAGTCACCCGGCTCAACATATCGGAGGACTTTGCCGATGTGTACTTTTTTGCTTCGTACGAGTTCAAGCGGGTGCCCGAATGCCGCAAACGTTTAAAACTAAAAGGATCCGGCGGAGAGGACGAAATCAAATATCCACTCAAGTCGCAAGATTCTAGCTGCGAAGGCCTGTCCTGGTACATCGAGGGACAACAGATGGAGCGGAGCCTGTTTGTACAGACTTGGGGCTCGTACTTGCCCGTTGACCCAACATCAGAGGATGCAATGCGATGCCATACCAAGAATCGACTGATGATTTACTCTGGCCGCCCATTAAAAGTTATGCGAGTTATATGTCCAGCGCAGAGCGGTCCACGGCCGACGTCCTTACACATATTTTCGGAGGACTGGGCGAATGGTCAACCGCTATTCACAAATAAGTAAGTGCTGCCAGCCCCCCGCCTCCGCCCCCCAATGTCTTGTGGGCGTTTAGATTACAATAAAATTGCATGATCCTGATATCATTCCATGGTTGTCCTCTTTCGACAAGTTGTTTGCTAATATTTTCCCAGCTCGAATATGTGCACACTCGGTTCTTAAACTTGTTTCAGTCCTTTAGGTGATGTCCTAATAAATGAGATTCGATTTTGCCTCTCGTGTTGGTGGCGGACTGAGTGGTTGGGTGCACGCCTCTTTATTGGTATGACACTGTGGAACAGCCGTACGAACATAATAACTGAGCGAGTGAGTGATGCTTGCAAGGCAAATGCATCGATTATACGAGTATGCTGTGGTGTAGGTTGGATCTCGAACACGGTGCCCGTGCACTTTCTTTGTTATGCCGTTGTTCGTCTTGCTTCATTACCGGGTGCGTTCAACATTATTTTTAAGCGGGCAGTAGCCCGTTGGAAAATTGCACTGCGTTGCGTTAGATGGAATGTTCGTTAGAAAAATATTGTGCACTGCTGGTGGGTTCTCACGTTTCAGAAATCTGTGGAAAACTGCAGGGCATATTTGAATTTACACTGGTCAGCAGTAGAGGGTTTCCTTTTTTTTGCGTATTTTTTGCCTTTCACGACTCCTGTTTCAACCTCATTTGCGCTCTGTACAATTCAATTTAGAATAATTTGTTTAATGCTTTTCAAACTTTTACATGCCCTCACGATGAAGTTTTAAATTGTTTATCGTTAACTTTTAAAAATAACAAACGTCGAATGATGAAATGGATTTTTTCTAGATGCCACTACCACTTTAGTGCATGAATCGTTTTCAGCTGTGTTCAACATTGTTTCCTTTGGTTTTAGAAGTTTTGTGCTTTTCTAGCAATCAATCCAATGTACATATCCGCACTTCATGTATGCGTGGAATATGTAATTTCAAGTGAACTTAATTCACAAGTATCTGCAATTAAGTAATAATACAGAGCTATCAGATTGGTGCATAATATTAGGAGTGTAAACTTTTTCGGTTCGTTTTCAAAAGATGCCACACTGGAAGTTGTGGCTAATCTAAGAAGCGGTAACCTACGACATTGTTTTTTTGCCTCTGTGAAAATGTGAGAATTTGTCTTAAAAACACAGCATTTGGTTTGGAGTTTTGATTTTGGAAGAGAAGTGCAGCTGAAGCCCATCGAATGTTTATAAAAGTGCATGGTGTACAATAAAAAACGCAGAGAATGATTTCGACACTTTAAAAGCGGTGGTTCTAGCGTTGAAGATAAAGATCGTTTTGACCAGCCCAAAATGTTTGAAGATGAAGAATGGAAGGCTGAACAAGATCAAGATCCGTGCCAAATGCGAAATGGACTTGTATTCAGCTAACAAAAAATTTGGATTTATTCAAATGCAAGAAAATTGGGTATTCTAAGAGTTGAAACCGAGGGATGTCGAAAGATAATTTTTCAACTCGGAATTGCTTCTTGAAAGAAATAAAAGAAAAAGATTTATGCATCTGATAGTGACTGGAGATGAAAAGTTAATATACAACGATAGTCCAAAGAAAAAAAAATATTAATCAAAGCCTGGTGAACCCGTTCCATCATCGTCCATCCACTGTTCGAAGGTCATGCTCTGCATATGGTGGGACCAGACAAGTGTGGTGTTCTATGAACTGCTAAGACCAGGCGAAACCACAGATGGGAGAAGTTATTGTCTACACTAATGCGTTTGAGCCGTGGACCGCAACGACCGAAAGGCATGACAAGGTTATGCTGCAATATGATAACACTCAACCCCTAGTGGCTGTAATGGTCAAAACTTTTTTGAAATTGTATTCATAAGTTGTCAGAGTGGTGAGTGATGATAAGTTGTCGCTTTCGACGGACAATACTTTGAGTGATATAATTTGTACGCTTTTTCGATAAAAAAAAAACATTTTTTGAACACAAAAAACGGACCGAATAAATTTGTGCTCTCTCAATAACATATGTTCGACTTGACTTTGAAAACTAAGTCAACTCTCCCTTAAGTGCAGTGTGCAGGATTGGAAATTTTCGTCCATATACAAGGGACGAGGAAAATTCACAAGAAAACGACTTAAATGGACAAGTGTTTTTTATTTGATACCACCAGACTTCAAACTGCTTGACATGTAGAAATTTAACTGGAATATGTTTGATGTTCATCGGTTTTTTGAGCCATTTTGACCCACTTTTTAAGTATTCGTAAAAATAGAAATGAAATCTCAACTTGTTTGGTGAATGTGAACAAAACCTCTTCGTTCTACGAAATATGTTTTTGACCATAATCTACTTGTTTACATGTTGTCGTATGTTCCAAGAAAACGTCGCTTTGTTACAGTGCCTTCCACTTATCATTCGACTGTCTCCATTGATAGCGATGATACTGAGAAAAAAAACCGAAATGGATACATTGGTTGATGAGTCAAAATGCAGTTCAAGCAAGGCGCAAATTATGTGACCTTTACAGAGGATATGTATTGACCGAACGCCAAAGCCAAAATGGGTTTGCAAAATATCGTTCTGGAAATTGCGCTCTTGGTGGTCGCCGTGGCGTAGTGTCTGGGTCTGGGCTCGATGCCCGGGCGGGACACCTCGCATTTTTTCACGGCACCACCTCTTTCGAATTGCTGACAACACTCAAAGAGTATCAACTGAAAAGCTTCTCAAATCTCGCCGTTCGGAGTCGGCAAAAAACTGTAGGTCCCTTCTACTCGTGAGATAACAGTAGCACGCACAACAGGAGTAGTTGTTGTAGAAGCTAGGCCCTCAATAATTATTATTATTATAATTTCGCTCCTAAGGATGCATCGCAGGAGGATAAATTAAAGTCGTTGGTCGAAGCAAATCATCGAGTAAGAACTCGGGAGATTGCTGTAAGATTAAACTTGTCTAAAGCAACCGATGACAAGCACATGAAAAGTCCAGGATGTATTTCCAAGCGAACAAGGAATTCCTTATGTTCATACAGAACGATGGGAGTCTTCGCATGACCTTGTAGGCCAATTCACGGGTCCCTAACCTAAAATTATGCGATAAGCAAGCGTTTCCTTCATGTTGGGCCTTCTTTTTGAAATCGCAGCTCATACTCGTATATGAGCATTACATGGCTGTTTTACTGATGAGCAACAAATTAAGTAATAAGAGCTCAGTGGCGGTTGCCATTGACATGAAAATTGGGATCAACAGCAATCTTGTTTGGGTCAAATTTTCAAAATTTAATAGCGCTGTTCAGACTGAAATAAATTGTTCACTTTAAAATGTGAAGCCAAACTAATAAAAAAACACCCAAGATAGGGTTGCCAACTTAAATTTTTATAACTCTTAAAAAAAACACCCGCTATATCTATTTTATTTCTGTTTACCTTTGGGTATACTTTTATATTTATAATCAATTTCGTTTTCCTTAAATTGTTGCGTTTATATTGTTCAAGAAAAATCCGCAGAAACTTGGTCTATTAATTTTAATTTTCACTCGTGCAGATTAACACAATACGGACGCTTCCATCAAACGTGTAGGGATTTTAAATGCAAATGACATATATAATTTTCAGGCCATGATTGCACCTTAGTTTTTTATTTTAATTTTTTTTTCTGTGCTTTTGAAGTGGGGTTGAACATTGTTTAGGGGTTGAAAATAAAACGAATGCGCGCCATACCACATTGACACGTATTGAAACATCTGCCTTATGTGGTATATCGTTCAATTTTTCAATGTGAGCACATGTCAAATGTTACCGCTTAAAGAGATGTGCTCTATTTAGGCTTGTCAAAATGGCGTCAAATTTTCGGATAGCATAATTTTTGATGTTTTAACCTTTTCTTAATAATTACGGCTTAACTGTAGGACAACAAAATCATTACCGAAATCAAGCGTAGAAACACTCTTGCTTATTGCGGTTTCTTTGGAATCAAGACGCAACTGAGTAAAAGAGCGCTCTTTCGAAGAACTCATCCATCTTTGTACAAAAACCTTAATCATCCCCGGCTTGATTTATGTCACAGAAACCAGGACTTAATCAAAAGCGGATTAGGAAACCGGGAGAAAAGGCTATCTGTGATTTCTCATCCTATTGGCATTGAAGGCATCGGGAGGAAAAAATTTAGTAACCAACTCTGTAGGTGATGTGGGCCTAATCAAGCTAGAATTTATAGGCCATGTAGAAAGTATGAAAACCACAGCTCTACCCTGAAAAGTGTTTAATAATAGGCAGCTTGCGTGTGTTTACACTTCAGCATTAGCTGAAGAGGACAGCTGGTTGACGTCGAGATCCACTTCCGCTGTTCTTCTGTTTCTCTGCCCTTCTGTCAGTCATACCTTTTGAGTCCCACAAAACTGTAGTCATCACCTGTCTGGTCTGCTTTTGCTTGCTTCCTTCAGAGCACGTTCGCTGGGTTAGAGTAAATTTTTAAAAATATTCCTTGACATCTAGAGTGTACCAATAAATCTTTGTTTTGTAGGACTATGGATTTTGATGACCCATTAAACAAATGAGATTAGTAAATTAAATTTGTCTGTCCATATCCAAGACCACTTATTTTAATCACACACATAAGAGGACAAGAAACATAAGTAAACCTACCCTAGTCAACCACTTCAGACAAATTTGTCGGTTTAAGGGAATAAGAGCAGTCTACATAAGATCGGTGTCCGCTTAAAGACGACTGTGTATACTTATTTTCACCATTAACATGGCTACCATTTGTTATGTTCAAATGTTCCATGTTGGCTTTTATAAGTCCCTCGCCTAATAATTAAATAAGGAAGATGTTCAGCGATTTCGATTAAAAGTTGGTCTGATAGGCTGCATGTGGTCTGTATTAGGACTTAATTTAATTTATGGAGTATCTTGCACGTTAACTTCTTACCCACCAACTGCACTACCACATAATGACAGTCAAAGGCAAGTGCCTTGACTCTTCCACTCATCTTTGTTCAAGTGCTGCCAAATTCCAGGAAAGAATCTTATATCTGTCACAAGGAATATGCACTTGATCTGATAGGAACATTTAAATATCTTTTCATGAACTACTTCTAATTCCCTGTTTTTGCATCATTACAGACCCGTAAGCCTTGTGCTGGAGCCAATCCTAAAGGAACCTGGCGACATAGCATTCACTTGGCTGGAAATTCATCGTACACGTATCGCACTGCTGCAGCAACTGGACCTGCAAGGTAACTCTTCATCAACGGGGAACGATACGCTTGGTGAATTTGGACTCTATCCAAAGGAGTCGGATTGTGAATACAAATGCCCTGAAATTGACGCTTGCATTGCTGGGAACTTGTGGTGTGACGGTAAGTATAAATAAATTATATTGTTCCCATCGCCACCCTCCCTCCTCCGCGTTTACTCGGTAATTTTTCATTTCCCGAACACGATTGCATAATTTTAAACCAGTTGCCACATCCATACATTCATTTCACAGCGAGCAATCTTTCTTCACGGATCAAAACGAAAATAATAAATATCCTTATGAACGTGGTGGGTTGCTTGTGCAAAGCAGAAAAACCGGAAAAAAACGACGTCACTTTTTTACGGGCGGTTCTGGTGCCACGATGTCGCTCCACCGTTTTACGACTTTTCAGGCAGCGAGTACCAGTGAATTTGTCTTCTGAATGAAGAATGCTCATTTATTTTCATCGTTAGTTGCCTCGCCAACCAACTATCGTCTTTTGAAGTGTTTCCTTAGCCCGAGGAGATTGAGAAGGAAAACGTGGAGCGCCTAATTTTTACTGCATTTTTCCGGCATAGACTGTCTTGTGAATCTGACAGTATTGCGGTAAAGAAGGGCGAGTTGCTGCCTTTCTACGTGCACAATCTGTGAAAACGAAACGCTTCTGCGCCCCCATCCCAAAGGATATTTTCCTCTGCATTCAATTTGCTTTCAGCCAAAGTTGTCACTGTCAGTACACAATGGGCGAATTGAATTCATAAGAAAACGCTATTGCAGATAAGTTACGGTTGACGGCATAGATGTTGCTTTTTCCTCATTTTGTTGTCTTTCAGTAAGACGTAGGGTGAATTACAATTCGCCTCCGAAAGGACTAAGCTAAGCTAATTGCACCAGAAGTGATGTATTTACTTTATTTATTTATTTTTCCAACTGGATTGGTAGGACAATTTAAAGGGATTTTCAGGGAAAGGCGTTATAATTGACACTTTAAAAATAATAAAATGGAACTTTTAGATTTCAGTTCTCTGGATCTGCTTAGACCGTTAACTTGAGTGTTAAATAGGTTTGCCTGCATTATCCACTATATACATATGCATATGCGTGACTCGCATGTTCAACTATAGGGGTCACATGGGCAACGCACGCCCGCGAGGTTTTCAGTCCTCTCGATACCCCTCCATCTCATTAAAATTATGCCCAAGCGTAACCAGGAGGGTTGTAGGACTTGCATCTCATGTGCCAAGTGGTCGTTTACGTGATGGAATCACATCCAAGGCACGCTCCGCTAGTCTTGATTATGCGGCATTGAAGCAAAATCCTTTCAATTTGAAGAAGGAGCTGCTCAACCTTGAGTTCCTCACGCACTGTCCTGTTCTCACTCTAGCCCAGCGAGTAAAACCCTCAAAAGCAAGAAGAACACATTTGTGGAGAAACTTCAGCACACTTTTTTGATGAACATATTTGTTTCTGTTGGGTCGTAATGCACTCAAAACGTTTTTCAGGGTCAATGTGACAAGAATTGAGTTATTGTCTTTGTGAAGGGTCCTTCATTAAGGACTTCCTATTCTTAGGTATGGATTTTTTCTCTTTCCAAACCTATAGATGTCATAACTTATGGAATCTTAAATTGATCAAATAATCGAAACAGCTTTTAAGGAAGCGAAATGTCCAATTTGCCATGACTATGGCCCAACGACGAAACTGAATTTAATCGACGACGTTGAGGATCGTATTTGTGGCTTATTCTTGCAACTTGAGCGCAGAATAAATCAGGCTTAATGACTTTTCTACGTATAGAATAATAGAAAGGAACGTTTGCACAGATCCACATAAAACCAGAGTGTCCAACAATGCTGCTACAGGGTGAATTACTCGAACTTCAACTCTTGAAAATGCCATAAGTCTTCTATTTCTTGACAAATTTGTTTGTACCCACGCCGCGGCGAGGTGTGTAAGTGCTTCGACCCATACTCTGAAAGTCTAGGTTCCATTCCCCGACTGAACACCTCGCATTTTTCCACGGCATCATCTCTTTCGAGTTGCTGAAAACAATATGAAAAAGCTTCTAAATCTCGCCGTTCGGAGTCGCAAAAAACTGTAGGTCCCTTTAGCTCGTGAGAGAAGAGTAGCACGCAAAACACGAATAGTTGTTGTAGAAGTAAGGCCCTGGCCCCTTGTTTGCTGTAGTGCCACTCAATCATTATTATTCGCCTTTAAAGTGCTCTAGGCAGAGAAACCTATGGGTTTTCATTTGTGGAATTTGCAATCCATTGTATCGAAGAAATAAAGTATGGAGCATTGTTTCTTACCAATCTTGTTCGACGCGCGTTTTATGAGACGCTGCATAATCTTACCGAAATATCCACCGTTTTCGAACTGCCTCTAAAACAGTTTCACGATATACGGTCGCGTTAATATGATTTGACGTCTTGGTCGAAAAATACGAACGACGGTGGACCATCGGCGGTTATGGCGGCCAAAACCATCACTTGCTTGCTGCTCGCTTTCTGGTGTCCATCCGAAGGTGTAAGTCTTCGATGAATCTCTCCAGTCACTTTAGTTGCTGACAACTCATCCGAAAAAACTAAGCTCCGTAACTGCCACTTTCGTGCAAGCAAGTAGTAACTTCTTCGCCTCTTTCGGCTCGAATTTTTTTCTGTTTGCGGTACAAGATCCTCTTTTCTTATCTTCAATGGCTTGAGCCTAATCTTATTTTTCAGTATATGTTGCATCTGTTTCAAGAATATGTTTAGCTCACAAGGTTATTTTCTTCTACTTCGACACGGATTCATAGCCTTCCATTACCGATTAATTCTGCCAATTTTGTTTTTTTATCACCACCATATGGTATTTTACAAAGCTGCCAGTATCACGGTAACGAGCTGTGGTTCGAGACACAAGTATAAGTACACGTAAAGTTGCTGGAGTGCTCTTACGATAGCTGCGTGTAGTTTTCCAGCTAATCATAAAGCAATCACACTTTCACGTTTGAATTTCTTCACGGATAAAAATTGTTCAACACAACTGAGACGCTAATCGTTTCGAAGACTTACGAATAATCTGTCATGTGTCAAAATTAACCTCATTGCCATGAACGGTTTGGCAATTTTACTAGTCTGAGATTGGTTGCAGTTTGAGTCAGTCAGAGTGTATATCGCCTGCTGTATGGGGGGATCCATTGCGGGCTTTAATTTATAATGTAAAGAAAAACACATAAATTTTATAGTAAAATTTAAATTTGTATTCTGGTTACTCTTTGAAAATCATATCATCTAAATGTTGATCACAAGAATGTCTTAGATGGTTCATTCCGAAGGTTCAATTTCGACTCCTTCGAGCAAAGCGACTGGAGTTTCGTACGAGTCATGACGGCTTCTACAGCGTCAATCGTACCTGAGGAAATATCGCACGATCTAGGCGGTCAATCTGTTTTAGCAAAACATGACACTTAATCTCATGTCTCACCAAAACGATTTCTCAACAAGTTCATTATTTCAAGCGCTGTAGCGCCGTCTTTTTAAAAGAATATCTCATCGAGATTAATTTCATCTAGACCATAGTGCGTTAACATGGTCATGCTATTGAGTTCGACGGCGAATGGAACCTTAGCGGTTTTAGCGAACAGTCTCAACTTCAATTGCTAGAATCACTTTAATGCATGCTGAATGTAGTCTTACCGGTAGAGTATCGTCTTTTTATAAAAATTGGGATTCAGTGTTGAGAATGATATTGGCAATAGTGGTTTCAGCAAGTCGAGTATGTTAGCTCCTCCAATCTCAATCGTGGTCGCCATGGCGTAGTGGGTAAGTGCATCAACCAACACGCTGAAGATCTAGGTTCGATTCCCGGACAGAATACCTCGAATTTTTTCACGGCATCCCTCTTTAGAGTTGCTGACAACACTCAAAGAGTATCAATTGTCTATGAAAAGCTTCTCAAATGCCGCCGTTTGGAGCCGGCGAAAAATACTGTTTGTCCCGTAAAACTGTAGGTCTGTAGTAGTACTCACATTACGAGTAATTGCTGTAAATAGAAGCTAGGCCCTGGTCCCTTGTGAGCTGCAGTGCCACTCAATTATTATTATTTTTAATCGCAAAAATACCATTTGTCATAGGACGTTGATTTTCCCAATACAACTGAACAGTTTTTTGACATTTTTTTAGTGTGAATCTTTCCGTGATGACTTGCCAAAGGATACTGAGCAAAACCAACAAAGCAATTTTATTAAACTCATGCGTTATCTGTAACAGAAAGATTGTTAAAATTCAAACCTCCTAATGAATCAATAGATATTTGCATAGAATCGTTGGAGGTTGTGAAGCATCCACAATCTCTACTCAAATGACTAATTTTTGATTCATTTTAACCCTTGTGTGCCATCTTGCACCATTTGCTTAGATTGAACGACTTCCGTGATTTGTTAATCAATATACCATTAGTCTTAAAATGTTAAATGCTGAAACGACAGTCCCTTAAGCGGTATCTTGCAGCCCCCACCATGCCGCTTGATATCAAAAATAAAAAAAGTCGTATGCACCCACAACTACTCGCAGTGAACTAAGCACTGTGATGCACACCAAAAAAGACTAGGTTGGAGGAATGCAAATTAAATATTAAGTGTGAACAGCATGGCCAAATTTAAATCAATATTTTATGAACCAATCAAAAATTTGTTTAATAAAGTACATTCGTTCGATGAAAAAACAACGGTATACCATACCGCTAGACTACAGATAAAATTCCTTGATTTATTGCATTATTTTTTCAGCAACTGAATTGAAACAGTTTTTACAATACTTTTTCGTCCTTTTTTGGTTTTTTTTTTAGGTCACACCAACTGCCCTTCAGGGTTCGACGAGTCCGAAGAGGAGTGTGGAACTGCCCGTAAGCTATTGGAATTACCCGGCGGTGTGTTCGCTGCCCTTGGTTGTATAGCAGCGGCTATAACCGCCTGCTTAATATTCTGCATATTTGGTTTAGTGCGAAAACGTAAAAAATCGGTTGTTCAAAAAACAATCCTGAATGGAACACTGAAAAAGGACATCAAAAAAGATTCACTTTTTATTGATCCGGCTTCCTGACACGGGCTTCAGCCGGTCGAATACATACACGTCGACCGGGAAACAACTGTGTGATATGTTGTATAGATGCTTTACTAATATTCCATCAATTATTAATTTTAAAACGAACTTTTTCTAAAGTATTTATTTTTTTACGCCATCCCAGCATTTAGTTATACTCGTATTCAAACTGTTTTAATAAATTTTAAAATAAAGTAAACAAGTAGAAGCTCTGAGAGACGGTCTAAATTGTATTGCATCAGGTTCATCTACATAAATACATACATACACACCCATACATACAATTTAACGACACAATCACTGCCTTAACATACATTTTTTTGTTTCTCTGTTCATGTATAAAAGCGCCTTTCATTTGAATATGTATAATTTGACTGAGGAATGTATTTGAAAACCTATTAATCCTTCCATGCCTCACAATGTCGTGGGGCTTAGTTTCTTTTTTCAATAATTTTTATGATAGACGGAAAGAGTTCAGAAGATATGAAACTATTGTAAATTAGGTACCTTCGAATAATAATAAAAAAAAAAACAAAAGAGAAAAGCAAAACAGAAAAAAAAAACAAAACAAATATACAAATTGTATGCAATTGTATAAATGTAAACCTAAGCGCATGTAATTGATAGTACAGTTCTATGAAATCTCGAGAGTGTTGTGATGATGTTTCACATAAAATTGTTATAAATGAACTACACACGTACATAATAAACAAAATTATTTATTCATTTAACTTATAACCAACATGATAATGTAAATTTCCCACTTTGTAATGGATCTTGCGTCTGATCTGCTGTAGGTGATGTAAAGCAATTTTTGTTGGCTTATGTTTTTTGAAAGGATTCACATTTGCAGTGATTTTATTTCTGGAATCTGGCAACGTTAGATGTCTCAAGATTTTGAAACTTCCAGCAATTTTTATTTGGACTGTGTTTTAGCTTGGCGAAAACGGGATTTTTGAATAAACCGCATTTGGAATAAATGAATCTTCGAGACAACTAATTTGACCTCACCTGAGAAAGCTGTTAAATATTTTTCCAATATTTTGCTGAAAAGGACAACCAATCAGTGAAATTATTGAGGTTTTCCAAAGACAATGCTTGAACTTAAGGTAACTAATGCGCTTAGAGTCTAGAAGAGTCAAGTGACATTTTTGAAGTTTTGAGTTAAAGGCAATCTATGTTTCAACACAAACACGTTTGAAGGATAATTTTGTAAGTAACGACATTAAAAGCATAATGATTGTACAGAAATTCCCTGTGACTGGACCCCTTCTCGTTGCCTTTACTTATGCAAAGCAATGTCCGTATGAGACCAGGGGCCAGCTTTTCTAAAAGTCACTGTGCACTTGCAAAGATTACCTTCCCGTATGCTGGGGATTCCAATAGGTCAAGCACAATAAAAACAAAAAATATCAGGTTATTGTGAGTTCGTAAATTGACCAGGTTATCGAATCGGTCTAGGTCCTGGCGTCTCTAGGAACTCCTCGTATTTTGCCGGCTTTTGGTTTTTCACGAGTTGACGTGGACCTTAATTGCGGACTCCGAAAAATAGTATTTAAGATGTTTTGTACAGACATGTTTTCCAATAAGGACTTAACAGCTTCTGTTTTAAATAAACCCTTGAGATATATCAAAAAAATTAAAAAAATTATTATCTGTTTAAAGTACAATCGTATTTATAAAAGAAACTTGGCTTTGTTCATATAGCCATCGTACGTTTGCCCCGGACCCAATTTACAACACCTTGGCCACACATTTGGATCGAAACGACCGCTATTTCGCATTCAATGTTGGGTCTGAACTCTTCCAAGGTCGTAGATTTATTGGCCTACACCAATGAGTTAACGTAGCCCCATATAAAATCAAGTGTAAAGCGGCGTTAACAAGTCGGCCGGTCGACTGACTCATTTCTTGAGATAACACGTTCATCATATTTCACCCTCAGCAAATCGTTTGTAACGTGTGTTGTGTTGCATTGGCACTGCCCTTTTGAAACCACATGTTATCCGAGTCCATATGTGCCAATTCGGAGCAAAAATTATTGGTAATCATGACGCGATAACGCTGACAATTCACAGTACCGTGGCGATCGTTATCGTAGACGAAAAAATATGGTCCAATAACGCCGCCGACATGCAATTCGCATTAAACTGTTTTTTTTTTTTTTTGAGGATAAAGTGGTGATTCATTCATTTTCCCCGGCTATTGACGCACATTTTGCTTATTGACGAACCCATTGCGACAAAAGTGAGCTCCATAACTGAAAATGATTTTGCTTTGGAATTCATCATCTTATCGTATCTTTTCCAGAACGCAGTAGGAGATTGTGGGTCCCTTCAAATGGTTCGTCGGCTTAAATTTTTGATCTCAGCTTGATTTTGTAGATCCAAGATTCAGGATAATGTGGTCAGAGCGATGCCCACTTCTCGAGAACTCGGTGGAATTGACTGATATAAATCGTTTGTAAAGGACGCCTGAACGGCAGCAATATTTTCGACACTGCGACCAACCCGTTGTCTCACCGACACGGCAACAACTAAAATGTAGACTAAAAATTCTTGTTTGTTTTGTTAACGCCCTTAAAGTTGCGTTCACCGACTTGGAACGGTAGGATTTTTTTTTATAATTTGCAGACGTTGCTCTATTTGGTACTTTATTACCGGGAAAATGTTGAGTCTACAGAATAAATTGACAATGACATTTTGGTAATTAGTGAAGGATTGCTTTCACATATTTCAAAGTTGTCAAGTCGCTATTGGAAAACTCTTTAGTACTACTTGTGTCTTTTCAGCAACTCGAAAGACGTAGTGCCGTAAAAAAGCCAGCTAATCAAGTGCGAACCTATTACTTTCGTGGAGTGAGTCAACGCCACGGTGCGTCACACGTCTATATATTCAGTTTCAATTTCAAAGTAAGGAAGCGTCTCTTCCTGTTCGACCGGGCCGATGAAGTAAAAATATTGTCGATCAGGCCCAATGAGTTCCTTTTCTTCAGATTGCTGAAATTTTCTATAGATATAGATAAAGATATTTTGACAAGCTGTAAGTCGGTTTTCAACGTTCGTTGGCCTCAATCCAAAAAAGGCACATTTGATTCTTCGCTTTTGCATTATTCCCATAGCTTGACGGGCAAAGCCAAATTTAAATTATTCGTTTCAGTTTCCATTGATTCTCACCCTGTTTTGTTTGAATGAAAAAAAGAAAATCACCGCATCATGGCAATTGGGATCAATTCGCACAAAATGTCTGTTTTTGATTAAGAATACATAAATTTAGTGCATGGTCGTCATGCCGCAATGGGTAAGTTCGGGGCCTCAAACGTCAAGGTCCAAGTTTGACTCCCGAAAGGAATTTCTCACATTTTTCACGGCACCACCTCTTTCGGGTTGCTGATTACACTCAAAAGGTACTAATTTTCTATGAAATGCTTCCGAAATCTTTCCTTTCGGAATCGGAAAAAAACCTGTATGTCTCCTCGACTCTTGAGGGAACCTGGGGCCCACCTGGGTTATAATCAATAACCAGCTCTAGTTGGCACTTTGGCACTTTCTCTTACCAGCTGAACTTAATATCTCACATCAAGTTGTTTGGGATCTCTCTCTCCTTGTGTGCGCCATTAAAGACGAGAACGTGGTCTGTGTCGTTGTCCCAATGGCACGGACTCGAAGACTAATCGGACTTGAACTGCATTGTCCATACGCTCTACATGGGAAAGCCATCTAAGCCGCTGACTCTGTTGACGTTTGACTGGGCTCATGCCCCGTACAGCCTGTAGAGTTGACCCTCTCCTCCCGATGTCATCAAAGCAAATACATATATCCAAGACGCAAAACTTTTCTCTTGAAAAGATTAAGAATTTTCTCATCAGCCTTTTAATAACGTTTAGGTTTCTGCCGCCTAGAGCAGGACAGGGATGATTAAGGTGTTGCAGAAAACCAAATTTTATCCCTTGACGTGACGTCTTTGGGGTCAAGGGAACACCGATTAGCGAAAAGTTTGATTTCGATACTGATGTTGTTACAGAGGAGGTGAGGTAGCTTATATACCTTTCTGCTATCGTTATCTACTGACAGGAAGCTCTGACTCCCGCTTACTTCCTTTTAATCCTATACTTTCTCGCTATTGAGTTAGTTTTAAATAGATTTACCCTTAACTCAATGGAAAATACATCAAACCAAAAATTACCTACAGTTGTGATGCAGATTGATTCCAAATTAATAACAATTTATTGCACAATGTAAATACATACATACATTAATTCTGTTCAATATTATCCAACCAAACATTGCGTTCAATTGAAAACCAACATTTACCCTTAAAACGAAAATAGTTTCGGAATGAATGCAGACACTAATTTAACAAAAACAAAAATATGCAAACATTATAGCCAAAGCGCAATTTGGAGAAATTAATATTCAAAACCGTAAAAACCTTAGTATAAGGACTAATTAATTTAATAACCATAGGGAATTAATTAAAAGTACTTAAAAAGGAAACAAAACAAATGAAAATAAAAAAAAAAAAACAAAAAAAAAATTCCTACCTAGGTAATGGATTATGTAAATTCGTTTAGAATGGGGAAACCGGTGACAACCAAATCATAAACAAAAAACCAAATGAAACTCCAAACACATAAATTTATATGTATGTAACTTAGAGCAGTACTAAATTACTATAATTTAGATGACTTTATTGGCATAAGGGTGAATACGTGGATGCTGCTGTGAGAATCATACGCAGATTCACTCACGACAGTGACACATTAACATTAAGATTGTAAATTTAATCGGTTTTAGAAACGCACTTTATACAATTATTATATACATACATACATACATAAAGAGGAAGTAAAAAGAAAAACCAAACAAAATTTATGATGTAAGTGAAAGAAGATCTTCGTTATTTTCTTATTACTTTAATTTTATAGAGAGTAAACTTAGACGAAACATTACCATAACAGATAGAAAACAACAATTTCCTTAATGATTCTTTGACTTACGCCAACAAAGTTGATCTTTAATCGCTCAAACAGTGAACAGGTTTTATTTTGGCTAAAGTACATTCTTGACAACAATTTTGAAATTATTTTGTGACATAACCTCTCTCGAATCAGTGATAATTTGATTGCATGGGTGATGTTTTCAAGTAATTCCTTCTGTAAGGTGGCAAAAATTAACTGGAGGTGGTCCATTCTTCGTCTCGTATCTCTTTACTGTAAGAAGGTACTAATTCAAACCTTTGATGGTTGGCTTTTAGTGACATTTGACTAAATGAGTGTGAGACATCGCTATAACAATTGTCTTTTACGAAATTCAGTGGATCATATTACTTCGTCGACATTTGTTACAAAATGCCAGAAAAAGTGACAAAAATCAATCGATCACAATTTTGTAAATGACTTGTAAAAACGTTTAAAAGAAAACACATGCGTTTTCATAGGGAAAATTTTCATTTCAGTAAAGTATGTATACGCAGCCGAAGATGAATTGAAAACATAAGACATCAACCCTTTCTCTCCGGTTACATAGACTGCATACGCTGGGAAGATTCTCCCTATGTGGCATATAGTTCAATTAAAGAAGCGCGGTACGACGTCTCACCATCATCGAGACATGCTGCAAACTGTGCTCATCTCGAAAGTAGATAAGCACAATCTAGGCTGTTATGGTGCCTGTAACCACTCTATGGACAAAGCTAGTGGCTTCTTCGATAAACTTCCCTTGTAGCTCTTCATCAACCTGAATTACCCATAAGGTTTAGCTTTCCACTGATTATAATTTGTCGTGTAGATTGACGAGCTGTATACCACTCCATTGCGTGAATGTGTTCCATTCCGTAAAACTGTCTTCGCTGGCTGCCTTCAGAAAAATTTCATCTAACATGTTAAAAAACCATATTACGTTGCCTACATGGGTTTTGAGAATTTGAATGAAGAGTGGTAATAGCCCTGTTCTTTAAAATAACGGCGTAGTTTGGTGTTTTCGAAAATAGTTGGAATATCCTTCTAATAAAGAGCGTCTGTAACTTTTCTACACTTTCATATTATTTTTACTGTCATACCTGAAAATTAATTATGCAACTGCCTTAAAAATGTAGAACTTACAGCTATGCGCCATACCTCTGAAATCACTCCAATAACACTCTTGGCCCTTAAAAGTTTCTGCCTCCGATGCTTTTCCATGCTTACGTTTTTCGAAAGGCACACTTCTGGCTATATTCGTTCACGACTTCAATTGAATTATAGAATCTACTTTTGTTTAGGCTATATCTTACATCACCGTTTCTGAAGTCCACTATCTTCGACTGGTTTAGGCCAATTTTGGATTTGATTGATTAGCTACTGGAATTATTGCAGTGAAACACATGTTGACATGTCACTTAATGAGTGTGAGAAATCCGTATCCCTGTGTTCGTTTGCCGAATTTAAATGCCTCTAATGATTTTCCGCGTGTGGAATGTATTCTTTTGGTTTAAATGGCGACACAGTTCGGTGTGAACCTGAGCCAAACACAAACTTGCCTCTCCAGCTAGCACGATCTCTTGACAGCTGCCTTCAGTAGCGCACTACAAGTTGGTTGAGGTCCCTCTTCACTTTTGTGCCCCAAGTCCACTAAGGCCGTCCTCTGTTGTGATGTCCCATTGACTTGGTTTCAAAGACTTTTCGCGCCGGAGCAATGGCGTTCACACGTTCTACATTGCCTATTCAACGTTTGAAGTATTACTTAATAGTTATCACTAAACAACAGAAATAGTAACAAAAACCAATCGATTACAAAAAACTACACTAAGTGGTTTTTGACGTCTTGGTTTGAGGTAAACGTTCTCCTATCCAAAAATATTTGCAGAGGCCGAAACAAGCAATAGACCGAAACTGCCAAGTCTGGAGAACATGGATGGTGTGGTAGCACATCCCATTCAAGCTGCAAAATCTTTTGGCGAGTCGTCAAACTTTTACGACGACTCGCATTAAGCAAATTTTGTTCTGTGAGATGGTAAGGAACCCATGTGTCATAGACGTTTCATGTGAACGGTCGCGGTATACAAACTTCAACTTTGAGCAATCTTTGGAGTTGCTTTTCGACAATTTGCATCGAACATGACTTTATTTTATCGACATCGACTTTAGCCTTCACGGACGTGGTGTTTCCTCAAGAGCGAAATTTCCAGAACGATAGTTTGCAAACAAATTTTGGCATTTGCGTTCGCTCAACACATTTCCTCTCTACACGTCACGTAATTTTCGTCATGCTTGAACTACTTTCGAAGCATTTTGGTAGAAAAACAATAAAATATGCCCAAAACTCTATTCTCGGTCTTTCATCTTCGATAGGCCACCAAACGAAAACCATTCCAAAAAGTTTGACAAAATATTTTATAAACAAGCCCTACTATATCACATATATAGCGGTAGAGTGCTTAGGAGCGAAGTTGGCTGCGAACAAAACATTCAATAAGATTTGCTGTTTTCTTCTAACGAAATTACTTAGTGAACGGCCCAATAATTTACGGGGTACCTACCTTTACGGCCTCATGCAACGTCCTCCATTTTCCCAAGGATTTTCCAATATGTAAGACAAAATTTAGTTACTCAAGTACCAAACTAAGTTCTTGCTTGACTTTGGTGGTTAGTGATCTAATACCTTTGCCGTTCTGTGCCGATTAGAGTACCCGGTTGCAATGTCACTACACACTGATGCGGAAAAGTGCCCATTAGCGCTTGGTCTAAGTCCGAAGTGTAAACACACTGAGTCAAACTCGTCAGCACACGGCACTAACACGACTTTTTAAACCGAACAAAACTGCAATCTGAACTTGAGTTTGTTTTGTGCTCATTTCTAGATGTCGCTCATTAATTTCAAATGATCGCCAAACCAATTCTTTGTTCGCGGGAAAGCGTTAAAATGGAAAAAAAGAAAAACTTTCTACTTGTTATATCTGAAAACAATTCATCTGGGTGTAAACGTCAGATGGAGCAGCAAATTTCTGTGAAAGATTACTCAAGCGACAAAGTTTTGCTCCTGTGGAAATATGCTAAAGACAAATGTCTCAACCCACCATTTGAAAAAAAAAACGCACAATTCTGTCTGAAATAAATTTTGACTTGAATCATTCATTCTATGCTTGGACAGAGTTCTAGGCGGCTAAACAGTAAACTTGAGGAAAGTTGCAGCAAACGCTGAAACCTGAGAAAACGCTTTTGCAAGCAAGGTTTGTCATTGAAATTAGGCTTGCGTTTGCCTTGACTTATTGAAATTTTAACCTCTTTCGGCTACGAGTGCCCTAAAAGAACAAATGTTTGGTGTGAACACAGCGTATCAACGGCAAACCTTCAACTCTCAGTTTCCTACGGCACAAATATTTGCAAAAATTCGTTACCCTTAATCTAGATAGTGTTCATTTTCGCACTATACTCGAGACTACTGTCGCAAAACATAATCAAACTCTCATCTTAAATTAAGCCCAAGGCACCTTACGTGTTCACTGTTGAGTGCCACTTCGTAAAAGTTTGAATATAAATTCACTCAAAAATGAAAACGTTAAGTTTTCACACAACTGAATTGCATACATTTTCGGTTTACTCCTCATCCATATTGCCCTGGGCTGAGTATGTACTCAGAACGCAGTAGATGGTAGCTGACAATGTATTATATTCATTTTCTCTTCTTCGTACAGGGAAGGTCTTCACATCAAGTCAAAGCTTTCATATAACCTGTCAAAGTGTCATGAGCATAATCATGAGTCATCTTTAACATTCTGCACAGAGAATGTGGTGGAGCCACCCTTCACTCCAGTTACTCAAAAAATATCGAATGAAGAGTATGTGTTGAAAATTCTTTCATTAACCATTTCACTTGCTGTATAGTCAAAATAATTCGGGATCAGTTTGTGCGATGTAATACACTTTAGTGGCGTTAAATATACACAAAAAAATCCTCTTTTGGTTTGGAACCGTAAAAAGGAAGAGTTCTCTTATTAATTTTTTTTTTAAAGAAAATATTGGTCAATGTGAAACATGCCAAATGGTGCCAAGTAAAATAAAAAACGAAATGAATTTAATTTAAGACGATAAACAATCACACACTGCCAGTTGATGGTAAAGCTTCTGTTTAACAAAACGCATTTAATTTACATTTTTGTTTATTTCAAATAACCATTTTCACTGCCAATTCGGTCTCGTGTAAGTGTGGACAGTTGAGGTCGCCTCGCCCTTTCAGTGGTGCAGTGATTATAAATTGACCACACATTTCTTGATTTTGATGCGATATGTATTTTATTTTATTTCAATTTTACACTGTTGTGACAGTAACGAGTTAAATGTAAATAATGTAATAGACTTTTATAATGATTTGAATTGGTAAGCCACTTGAATGCAATTTATACATGCAATGTATCTAAAATGAAAGTGAAAATGAATTGAAACAAAACTATATTTATTATTTTATGAAATGATGCACTGAATCAAATAGTAAAAAAAAATTAATAAATTATATAAAACTACAAAGTGTGTGTTTTTTTGTGTAACACAAAGTTGCACTTTTATTTTATTTGAACATGTTGCATACTTTTAGGCAGACATACGACAGGAGAGGCTGTGAATAATAGTATACCTTCATTTCGGCTTTCTGGAACCATTTGTTGGAAAAATCTAAAACTAGACATTGATCAACGCCCAAATCCGAATTTATTGTTATGAAAAGGTTAGATGTTCACGCACAGAAAGTTGATTTGATGAGAAGAATAAATGAAAGCACAAATGTAGTGATTCTTGAAACTTGTATTTGGGTATTCCGGAGTGGTGAGCAATACAAACAAATATTTGGTATTGATATTAATTTACTGCAGTAACCAGAGGTCAACATATTTTCATTCACACTGCACCCGTATGTCGGCAGTACTAAAAATTGCTGAACTCAGTAAAATACTTTTGGTCGACGTTTGCAAATCAAAACAATCTTAAGAGTGCGAAAAAGGTGAAGTACAAATATTACACAAATTTTTTGAGATGTAATTAACGCCAAATGCATCATTCAACGAATTTAAGCCCCGCTACAAACTAAGTTGAAAACTAATACTTGTCTCTGTTAAAATGCAAATAAAAGGTAGCCCAACGAAAACGCACGATGTAAATAAAACTAAACAGTTTTCAGAGAATCACCTTTATATTTGGTATTCTGATATGCAGATGATGACAATTATGAGCTATACAAACTATCGGCCAAATGCTCGCCACGTCTCGATAGCATACCCCTATCCGATGATCCATATTTTTAATGACACTGAGACTGTCAGAATGTGCCAAATTATCTCATCATTTAGGCCTTGAATTGTTCCAGGCATTATGACGCACACTTTTCCTTTAAAAGATATTTCCAGAGAAAAAAGGCCAAGGGTGTAGAATCACATGATCGTGGCGACCAATTAACGTCACCAAAAGGTGAGGTTATACGGCCATTGAAATAGTCATTGTATCGGCTGAAGCGCATATCGTCCTGGTCCATATCTTGAATTTCTTACCACAAGAAACTCGCCATCATCATCTCGCTATAGCAAACAGAATTCACGGTAACTGTTCAATGACGCCGCTAGCTTATAAACCGCACCATCTAGTCACTCCTTGTGGGTGCATTGGCTTTTTAACAATAACTCGTATGTTCTCATTTGCCCAAATGCGGTAATTCAGCTTGTTAATGCAACCGTTTGGTGGATTATGCTATCCAAAAAAAAAAGCCCAATATGCACGAAATGCATTTTGATGTGAACCTAATTTTCGTAAGATGTTCCAACAATTTTAACGCGCTGCTTAATTGTGTTATTCTTCGTGGTTGAATTTGTCAAATACGCTTTTAGTTTGGAAGCCAGGCACTCTTCCTTCTCTTCTCTTTGTGATAGTTGGTCGATGTTTGGTGCCAACTCAATTGTAGTCGTACTCATAGTCCCAATGACTTGTATTGGGTTGTGCCTGCGGAAGTTAATTTTAAGTTTTTCATATCTATGCGTTTTTATGAATTGTATGCATAGACACATATTAAAGCTTCTACGGTTGTCGACTGAAATATTTCAAATGTTCCATTCACAAAGATTCATTTATATTTAAATTTGCACATGTGAAGAAATTTGTGATAAGAGCTAAGAAATGTGTCAAAAACGGTCAAAGATTTCCTTTTCTTTTATGGCAGCGGTTGTTTAGGTTTTACGCGTGTTGTGCCTGCCATTGTTTTCTTGCATATAGAGAGAAGTTTAAGTCTATTTGCCGATTGAAAAGTATTTCATGGATTCGACGAATACGTCAACACCTTCTTGCCGATTAATTACAAGTTGCGAAAAGTGAAGAAAGTAAGATTTAATATTTTCTTTTTTTGATTCGTTGTGAAAGTGTTGCAAGTTCATCTTTACAAAATTATATAAAATTAATGAATTTAAATATTTTCCATGCATTATGGCTAAGCTTTAAGTATTATATATTTTTTTAAAATTCTTTTGGGGTTATTAAAAAAGCAGTTAGTTCAAAGTCTTTAAAAATATTAAGGGTAGAACGATGAAGTGTGACGTCCTTAATCATAACTTTAAATCTATTGTAACCCGTCCTAATAAAAAAAATATGATCGGCCAAAACATTCAGCATTCAATTCGGAAAATACGTTTTCAATATTTTCTAACGTCCTTCCGGCGTAAAGCGGCTCATTCCTTTCAGCGGAGATATGATAGTCACTTTCTGTCAAGAGCTGTCAG
Organism: Eristalinus sepulchralis; assembly: GCA_944738645.1. NCBI lineage: Eukaryota > Metazoa > Arthropoda > Insecta > Diptera > Syrphidae > Eristalinus > Eristalinus sepulchralis. The sequence goes on along the minus strand of OX122885.1, from coordinate 26,825,183 downwards.
TGTCAAAATGAAAAGAATACTAAACGGTCTACCCCGTATATTTTGTCGTGGAATTGTCGTGGAACATGAATTTGTTTTTCTTTTTAAATATTTTCAAATATGATGGCAGGAGTTAATTTGCAGCTCTTTTATGATATCGGAAATTCAAATAATAAAATTAATCTTTGTTCCGCTTCACCAGGTTTCAAAATTTACTACTGCCTCCCTTGCTACTAGACTCGATATGAAAGTGACACATTATTGTAGAGACTTTATGTATTGCATTTGCCAATAACTGCTGAACAGTAAGATCTACCCAAATAACTAGTGATAAAAGGAAGTTAAGGCAATCAAAATCGCGGTGAGTCGGAACAATGAAAACCAAACCAGCAATAGGGGCCTCTGGAAGGTATTGCTGTGCGCTTGGTGAGATAGGCAGGCAATCAACAGAAGTAACTCTATTTCGGTAAAAATCTTAACTGAAACTGACTCAGAAGCGGCCTTGGACAATACGAAAAGAATTGTATTCCATGAGATCAAAGTCAGTCCACACACATCACATCAATAGCCACTCGGTACGGCTTCATCCCGCCCAAAGCATTTCTCTATCTAGACTCCAAAGGGCTGATACAGAACACGGAAGGATGTCCTATCATCTTCCATGTCGTACGCAGAACAGTGGATAGGCGGCTCCAATACGAAGCGGACGTCGCTCGCAGCCACGAAGAACCGGTTCAGTAGAGCGATCGCCACCCGAGACAGAACTCAGTCTGCCAAAGAACGTCACTTTTACTGGTGGCTCCACCAAAACCAGCCCCCGTTACCATTCGTAACTAACCCTGAAAGCTGACCTTGTGGCCAGTTTACATAGTTTCTAAGGTAGTTCGTAAGGTTTTATATATATATGAAAAAAAAGGTGTAGCATATAAAATATGTATGTCACGCATATAAATGCCGTATACGCTATGGTGCACATATCCGTATTCGTACGGATATAGTTAAGTAGTTTTAATAGTACCCCTTAGTTTAGTTTAGGTCAGTCTTACTTTAAGCTAGGTTAAGTTCATCTCAGATTGCCAAGTTTTTTTCTATGTTTTCTTGGGCATTGCAATATATGAATATATGTTAAAAAAAAAATAAATAATTTGTTTGCCAATAGCAACGAGAGGAGAATTGTTCAACAGAACAAATCATATTCGTTTTAAATCTGACCTTTTATTACAATAGCTAATCTTCAGTCCAGAATGGACCTGGGCCACAACCAACATGCCTCTCCAGCCAGCACGATCTGTCTCTGCTGCCTCCAGTTGCACACTCCAAGTTGATTGACGTCCTTATCCACTTGTGTGCGCCACCTTAGCCTAGGCCGTCCTCTGTTGCAGTGTCCACATGGCTCAGATTCGACGACTTTTCGGGCAGGAGCAGTGGTGCCCATACGCTCTACATGTCCTAGCCAACTGTAGCTAATACCCTATTCAAATTTCGGCATTATTGTTCTTTAACACCAATTGTTGTAATAATAATAATTGAGTGGCACTACAGACCATAACGGACCAGGGCCTAGCTTCTACAACAACTACTCGTGTTGTGCATGCTATTGTTCTTCACGAGTAGAAGGGACCTACAGTTTTTTGCCGACTCCGAACGGCGAGATTTGAGAAGCTTTCCATAGACAAATAATACTCTTTGAGTGTTGTCAGCAACTCGAAAGAGGTGGTGCCGTGAAAAAATGCTAGGTGTCCCGTCCGGGAATCGAACCCAGACTTTCTGCGCCGCAGTCGATGCACTTACCACTGCGCCACGGCGACCACAATTGTTGTGCCTCCTATCATATTTGGAAAGATGAAAATTGTATTCGTGAGATGAGATGAAATATTGTCGACAACTTATGTGTTCATTTAGTTGTGTAATACCAGCCGAGAATTAAACCAATTAAGCACAAATTTAATTTGGATGTTAGACGGATGTCGAAATCTCATCCGTCTTTACAACTTAAGACTATGATTGGAATTATTTACGAGCTTTTGTCTCCACTTATCGCTGTCTCTTTTGATATCCAAAAAAGAGCATGTAGGCGCAAATTTTAGGTTGGTTAAACAGAAAGTGAAATTGTCGCTGGCACTGACACTGTTTGTTTTCTTTGCAAAAATGGAGTTTTACGTGTTTTATACAAAACCGAATTTCTTCACATTCGAGTTGCGAAACAACTTTGAGCAATGAAAGGAAATTTTTAGAATTTTTTCGGTGAAATGTTCTCATATCTCAGTGTTTGCAAAGAGACACACTCTGTAGCATTCAAAATTAGATGAACTATTGAAATGATTTAGTCAATTGCATTGCATAGCGATAGACGATAGTCTCCATGAGATCTCAAGATAGATGAAATAAATAGTTTCATACAAATGAGTCATTTCAAGAAATCCAATTGAAGGGCGAGTGATGTTCTAGATACCATTCTAGAATATTCGCAGTAGGGAAACCAGGCTAGATGGAAGTGTGTGCCAACGCATACCCTGAAGAGTCGAAAACAACGAAGTAGAGAGTCACTTCAACAGTTAGTAGCGAAGATTGAAAGTTTGGCGTATCTGGCTTCAACAACGGAATTCATTAAGAAGCAAGTGAAGGAATTGAGAAATGTTGATATGGCCAAAACGTTAAAAAGACAAACTCACGAAAAGTTTTAAAAATCTGAAAATCATAAGGTTTAACGTATTTGTCAAATTTCCCTCTGGCCCAAAGTTACGAATTTGGGTCAGGGAATGTGTGTTTTAAAATGCAATAATTTTGCTAAAAAAAGTTGCTTTTATCACAAGTGTATATAGAGATATGTGCGTCGGTCTTACGTCTTTGCCTACCTTAACGGCTTATATCACGTGGTCCATTTTTCCAAGAGTCGTAGATAACGCAAGTCTAGACGATTACGGGGGAGGAAGGTATTGCTGTGCGCTTGGTGAGATAGACAAGTAATGCAATTCCACACTGAGCCGTGAAAGTCACCTAACCGCCTGGCCTAGTTCTGGGTCTCTAATAAACCAGATCAGTCTTCACAGTATACTACCCTGGATTCTGCCCTCGCTACTTGGTTTTAAACCACAGTCATCATGGGGGCCTACCCCACGGTCTGTCTGAAACCACCATCGCACCAAATGGTCTTTGGGTCCATTAGTTTTTCGTTGACTCTAAAAATAATGTTACGGATGTGATTTTGAATCAAGTGATTCCATAAATCCAGTCGCATCATCTGGAAGTCAATATAGAGTGGTATTAAAACCAAAAGCACCATAAAACGCCGTTAAGAACTTAAATTCGCTCTGAGTCACAATCTGCAATCGCCGGCCAAAAATAAATCGATTGTCACACGACCACAAACTGGTAGAGTGGACTGTAACCCTTCACCCATTGGCATCTTTGAAGAAATACAAGCCAACGACACCTTTCGACGCCAAAGAGTCACTGTCTGCGAATTCAATAGAACCTCTTCGATCACTAGTTTTTCTAGGCATGTTTGTTCACATACGCACTGTATAAGGAATGCGGCTTACCACTTAAGAAAATCGCTCAGTAAAACTTTGATCATCAGAAGCCTTTACAGCAGCAATATTTTCGACTAACCGCACTTCACGATGAGACAAAAAGGCCTTCGACGTCGCGAACGTCGCGCCGAACTTTCTTCAAATTTCTCTACCATTTTACCGATTGCTTGATATATATGGACGATTATGATTATGTAATACGCTAAAAGTGGCTTCGTTTGAATCACCACTTGTGTAGTAAGTTATAAAAATTCAAAACACGTTGTTTTTGATTAATTATCATACTGTATCATAAATGTCATACATGCAGCTAATATTCTGATTGCTTAAATGACAACCGAGTTTGGCAGGAGTCAATTGTCAGCGCTATCAACTTAAAGCCACGAAATGGATGACCCTATACCTGAATGGAAAAATTTCCATATATACAATATGGAAAACTGGTTGTATAGTCGCAATCAATGCTGAGAATCTGGAAAAATCATTTTTGCAGATTTTTAAGCGCCTATGATAGACAAAACCCCATTGTTAGGCAGAATGTTACAATCAGTTTTGACGATGATAGAAAAAAATTCGAGAGGTCGTAAAAGCAATATCGAGACTGAAGTAGAACTAAGCTGCTGGAGCAGATGGACTGTCGGTAGAACTGGTTCAAGCTGGAGATGACCTGGTTGGGCGCATGCACCACCTCATCTGAAAAATGCGGTCGGAGGAAAGCATGTCCGATGAGTGGAATCTCAGAGTTTTTTGTCCGGTCCGTACGAAAGGAGACCACTTTGACACCGCCAAATATCCAGTGATAAGACTTCTTAACATCGCCTACAAGATCCTCTCTGCCGTTTCCGCCGTTCGTCAACAACCTGATAAGTCCTTATCAGTGTGATTTCAGGCCAGTGAGATCCACATTTGACCAGAATTTAATTTTCTGCAGATCCTGTAAAAGTCCCAAGAAGTACAGATCGACATGGACCGTCGATTTGCAGCTTTACAGTGCCTTGTCTAGGTTCTTTTGCATTCCTACCAAACTCGTCAGATAGTGCAGGATGACAATGGAGAATACTTGCTGCTCCGTCAAGGTTGGCAATGAGACCTTCAATAACAAAAAGGTTTTAGACAAGATGACGCCCAACACATGAGGCGCAATTTTCAGAAAATCCGTTCAACTACTACCTAATGCCGACGACATTGCCTACTGTTAACGTTTGCTACGTTTGCTGATATTGAAGCGAAAGCGGCTAAAATGGGTTTAGCGATATATGAAAGCAAGACGAAATATGGCTGTCATCGTCGAAGAGCACACAACACCGACGTCTCGGACAGAGCATACCACTAGGATACAGAAACAATGAAACAAAGGGGAAGTAAATAACTTTTTCTACCTCAGCTATGTGGTAATGAGGGACAACAGCAACAGTACCGAAATCAAATGCAGAATCATTCTCGCCAATAGCTGCTTCTTTGGGGCCAAGAGGCGATTGAGTCCTCTTTTGAAGGACTAAACTGGCTTTGATTATCCCAGTCCTCCCCTTCCTCCTCTACGAAAAGGAAAGTTTGACGTTATTAAAGCGGATGAGCAGGCACTTAGTCTTATTGGGAGAAGAGTTCTGAGTGCGATTTTTAGTTCTGTTTGCATTGATCGCGTGTAGAGGAGAACATTCAACGACGAACCTTAGAGGCTGTACTGCGGCATGCCCCTGATTAAGCGTTTTCGGATACAATGTTTAAGATAACAAGGTCACGTAGAGCGTATGACCTAGCCACCGCTCCGGCTCGAAAATTCAGATTATCCCAACCATTGGGACAAGCCAACAGAGGACGGCCTAGGTTAAAACGGCGCACAAATTTGTATAATCTAATTCATTCTGCTCTATATTTTCTCTCAATTTATTCGGTTCCTTTTGCAGTTTTTGCTTTTTATCTTTTCACTTTGACAACGCTAGCTTCACAGCAAGCAAGAGAATCGTTGTCATTTGTTCGAAGTCAAGAATTTAGTTTTAAAGTGAGATAATCAATACATTCAAATGGAGTATAAGGACGCTCTGGAAATTTACCGCACTGCGGTTACTTGGTTTCTTTTTCTGTTAATACTAGTTGTAGTTATTCTAAAAATAACAACCACTTAAGATGATTCAGGTAAGTTCTACCAGCAATGGTTGTTGTGCAAAAAAAAGTATTTTGTTCCTCCACTGTTTTCAGGAAAACTGAAGGACGTGCTCCTAAAAGGAAGATATTCGTGGCTCTGGTTTCTTCACATTAAGCATTAACTTGTTAAGTAGAAGGAAATAAATACTGAAAATATGTTAAGTGTACGATGTGTGATATAATTAAACAATTTACTCAACAACATGATAAGTAGCACTTGAGGGCTCCATCATCACTGCTACAGCTCTTGCTTATATTTTTTTGATAGACTGTTTGTGGTTACCTTAACACAGCTTAGGTGTTCCTCAGTTACTTCACCTTTCAAACAAGTGACGGAAGATGTGCTGCAGAAGCAGAAGATTTACAAGTCAAATATAGAGCATGACGAGGGTTGTTCGTAGCCCCTACGAGCAGAAAGGAATATGCAAAAGAAGTGCGCTTTTGAGTTGCTTTAAGATCAAAAGGCAAAATTTATTTTAAATTGGAAATAATTTTCGATTCGATTCCCGCCGACACAAAAGTGGAATTCTGATTAAAAAAAACCAAGTCCATAATAGAAATTTTGAGATGTCCCTTGTAGAGGTCACGATTTTAATATTAAGACTAAATTGAACGAAGCTCCTTTAAGGAACTGACTAATCAGACATGCCTTGTCCACCGAACAGGCTCCTTTGATTACGAGACTACCGAGGAATTCTTAACATCGTGTGAAAGATCCTCTCTGTCATTTTGTATGGACGCCTACAATTCGAGAAATCAGACAGATCCTTGGAAATACTCGAGGAATGTAAATCGACACCATACACATATAAGAGAGTGCATGGCGAGTAACTGTGCATTCCCATATTCACTTTTGACATTCCTGTTCAATTTTGGTTGGTTGTGTCCAAAACATTCAAACAAATTGAACGGTGGGCAACATTTGTTGCTTCAACAAGTTCGGTAGCGAAAGGACCCTGACCTTGCAATGAAAAATTGTTTTAGAGAAGGCAACGCTCTGTCATGCCACATTTTCAAGTCATGCAGATCGTGTGAACCTATCAAAAACACGTTCTTTAACCGGACAACATTGACGAGCTCATACAAACACTCTGCTCTATCAATACGACGTTTAATGGCATTGAAAGAGGCAAAACAAGTTATATGCTGTTATTTAAGAAAGACTCAAACCTTCGCGGTCTTATACAGAGCCTCATAGTGGACAGCAAAAACTGCAAGAAAGTCAAGGACTTCTTCCACTTCAACATCAGTTGAAACATCAAGGCTAGAATTGCATTGGTAATCGTTGTTTCTTTGAGCTCAAGAGACTATGCAGTGTCCTCCCTCAAAAAATGAAAGTGGCTATGTATAACGCCTTTATAATTTTTGTCTCGGTCCTGTCTCCAGTTGGGCACTTTAAGTTGGTTAAGATCCCTCTTCAATCTCAACCCTGACGTCTCTGGTTCGTTGTCCCAATGCCTCAGATTCAGAGACTTTTCGGGACGTCCGCTCCACATAGTCTAGTCATCTTAGACGTTGTATCCAAAGACAATTGACCCGGTACTTGCCGCCGTTCAATCCATAAAGTTACCCATTGAATCTTTTCCTCCATTTGCCATCAACGCAAACAGGACTAAAAACCGCACACAGAACTTTTCTCAAAAATAGACTTCCTCGTCCGTTTTTAGTGAGGTCCAAGTTTTCGCACTTTTAAGGAGGACGGGGATGATTTAGCTGTTTTCCTTTGAGAGAAGGCTATACTACCCAATGGCCTCTTGAGACCAAAGAAGCAGCGATTACCAAGAGTAATTCTGTGTTTGATTTCGGTGCTGATGTTGTTGTCTGATGTGGCAAAGTCCTTGAATAACTCGAAGTTTCTGCGCTGCCAAGGAGGACAGAGATGATCAGGCTATAATTCAAAGCCAGCCTTGTCCTGCGTGAGAGGACTCTATTGTCTCGTGGGCCCGAGGAAGCAGTTATTGGGGAGAATGATTCTGCATTTAATTTCGGTACTGTTGTCGGCTCCTATTTACCGCTGAGCCGAGGTAGAAAAAGTCATTAATTTCCCCTTTTATTCTGTTGCCTAGTGGTATACTCTGTCCAAGACGTCGGTGTTGTGTGCTCTTCCTCAACGATAAAATATACATACTTCATTTTGCCCTCATTTATCGCCGAACCCATTTTAGCCGCTTCCGCTTCAATGGCAGCAAACGCCTCCTTGATGGCTAGCTGCCGTCGTCCATCCACGTCATTGTCGTCGTCGTAAGCTAGCAGGTCAACGGACCGTTGGAAGATCGTGCCCCTCGTGTTGTTTTGTGAGTTACGCACGATCTTTTAAGAATGATGCCAGTGCGTCGTTTTGTCATTCTTTATCATCCAAGATAATTTCGAAAATGGAAAAGAGTCTAATCATAAACTTAGTACAAATATCTATTATGTCTTGTGTATTCTAGAATTTAAGCAATCATTTATAGTAATTCAAAAATCCTAAAATAAGAAAATGTCGTAAGTAATGCTAGCCCTAGTCCTAGTCCTAGCTAGTATTCAAGACTAAAATCTGTCATTTAGAGATGCCTGAATTGAAGACAATTACAGATGGAACTGGTTTTAAATCGAAAAGAACTAAAGTTTTCAATCGGATTATAATATATTCATCACATTGAAAGCTATTCAGGTGAAAGAATATATTTTGACCGTTGTGACAATGCCATCTGTTACATATACTTCGGTATATGCACTTACTCACAACTCATCTCATAATTTGAGCTTTTTTCCGACCTAGCATATGTGAATTCATCACAAAGTTATGCTGAAGCAATGCCACAAATTCGATCCAATAACCCTAGTAAATTGAAAGCAACAATTCAAAACAAAACATACGTGCACTACAAAAGCAAATGAATGCACATATTTTGAATGCTTACGCACTGCAATTAAAAGTAAATCAAACACTTCAGCGAAATTTTCAAAATACTCGTTTTGTGCATGTATGCGCAAGAAAAACAAGTCAAAAATACAAAATCGAAGAGGATGAAAAACAAAACAGCGCCCCAACGAAAAAAAAGCCAAATCAAGTGTTATAATTGTAAACATCATCGTTTGTACAAATTGGTGAATTTACACATGTAGCCCCCTGTTTCGGGTGACAACAGTCGCTACACTCATAACTACTCGTGCTTAATTGTAAATAAGCTCGTACATGAATTTATACATGAGAATGGCTGTATGAATGTATTTACATGAAATTTTGCCGAGCAAATATAAACGCAGTCGTGGAAAGGTGAAATGTGCGGTGTCCCGTGTTGTTATCGTCTGACCGGCTTGCAATTTGTTTTAATTTTGTTTTTCCTGGCATACCCTCGGTCAGCGTTAATGCCAACGTTTGAGTTCATAAAGCACCTACGGTGGCACTTGTTTGATTTACAGAACGAAGTGAATTAAGGGTGAACCGTTTTCCAAAGTTACTAACACAGTGTCCATGTTGAGTGACATTTGTAAATGAAAAAACACCACAATTGAGGGAAATTATAGAGTTTTTTGGTCCAGGGACTTTTTTTCGGAACAACAACATGCACAATTGCAGGAGCGAAATAAAAATGAACATACAAATAGAAAGCTTGTCGGAGAATGGCGGCAACATATTTGTTTTAGGGGAGGTCTCACTGCGGATTTATGAGAAGGAAATATTGTGTTTGCAGCTTGCACAATCAAATTATGGTATTCACGGTTTTGTAATATTCACGTACTGTTACGGTATTTTGATTACGTGGTCGGTAGAGTGTACCCTCAGTCAGATCAGAAGATTTCTTATAGGTTTTCAAACATTTTTGACATCAAAAAAACAATCGACGAGAGACGTTACTTCTCCAAAAAACACACTGTGTGGTATTTCTATGAATGAAGAGGTCCTACACATTAATGCCGACTCTCAGCGGCGAGATCCGACAGGATTTTCAACTCGGAGAAAGTCAAAACGGTTACAGAGCTCTACTATGCTGAATTTTCGGCCTATTTGGCGTGGAAAACCAGAAAACGAACAGTGTTGGTAAAGAACAATGATTTTCCAACATGATAACTTTCACCTCCGCCGTTTCCAGGACGAAATTCTTCGAATAAGCTTACGAATTGCTGCCCCATCCTCGTTACTCGCCAAGGAAGATATTTAGATTTTCTTTTAAAGTTCTCAGCTACTTGTGGCGCAAAAGCCGCATTTACCAACTAAGTGCTCCAGAGCAGAAATATTTTCACTTAGTAACATAGCGGAGTTCGTTTTTTGGTTTTGAAAGCAAAGATTATAAGCTATACTCAGCAACACATGTTTGAGGAGCATCTTAATTCTTTATAAAGATTTAACCTTGCCATTAACAATGTCATTTAGATAACCGGCTAGAGAAGGTACGCAAAGGTAACCAGTTCTCAAACATGTCGGTCGCGTTAGTTTTTCCAGAGGTCGGGTATTATTCGCGTAAGCACCGTCCTTTGCGTAATTTCATTGAATGGCATGATAGCCCATAAGGGACCAGTGCCTAGCTTCTATTTACAACAATTACTCATGTTGTGAGTGCAACTGTTCTCTCACGAGTAGAAGGGACCTACAGTTTTTTGAAGACTCCGAACGGCGAGATTTGAGAAGCTTTTCAATTGATGCTCTTTGAGTGTTGCCAGCAACTCGAAAGAGGTGGTACAGTGAAAAAATGCGATGTGTCCCGTCCGGGTATCGAACCTAGACTTTCTGCGTGACGGTCGGCGCACTTACCCCTACGCCACGGACCACACAGTCCTTTACGTAAACCAACAGAAAAAAATCGAAATGTATCACAGTTGGTGTTAAGACGTCATCAAAACTTGAATTTACGTGACTACGCAATACGAATACGCAAACGATAGTGTTGTGCGGCTTGTTGCCCCGCCTAGTTCAAGCCGCATATCGTACAAGTCATACTCGTATGTCGTGTCGACCATATGTCTCTGAATTGACTATAACCCTCCTCCCATTGGAAGAAATTCAGACCAATGACACTTTTCACATTGTCTGAAAGCAGCAGTACCTCTTCGATCATTTTTGTTTTCTGAGCCTTGTATGCGGCAATTTGAAAAATATGCCTCAGCAGTAAAAAAATGTTTGCGAAAATTCATTGCATATTGGTGAATATTTAGTTAACACTGTGCATCCTGAAACGGCAGCTGAGCTTGGCAGCTATCAACCGCCAGAACTACCAACATGGAGCCACGAAATCAATCTTCTTACAATAAAGCGGTTGGTTGTTTGTCAGGTGTCCCGTCCAGTGAGCAGTCGGCGCAATTTGCAATTAGGAATCTTTTGACGAACGTTTGAATCGAATGACAATAATAATTTATCTTAAGTGGTGCGTCAAACGGACCTGTTAGGTCCCCGAACTGAATATTTTTTAAGCTCTACTGTATCCCACCAATGGTTGGCAATCTTTTCTTCAATATACACACACACATCGCTCTTTCCATCCGATCGTGTGATTTAATCGGTGAATTTCCAAATCACCCTCAGTATAAATACGTGTGCAGTATAACTTCATCTCCTCTTCAATTTGTGAAATAGAGTCGGCCTACACACAACAAGCGTTTGTTTTTTGTTCCTTTTGTCCACCCACTCTTCCTACAGTACACACAGTACACTTATTATCATTTCCAAAGTGCTACCAAAGCAATCTAAAATGAAAGATCAAATATTCCGAAATTTCAATTTAGGATAATGTTCATATCTAGCCTTCACTCAATTTAGACCAAAAGGAATCAAATAACAAATTTGAATCCTAATTTGACAAATCTTTCTTTTATACAATGTTACCGGCTATGATATTTACAACAAGAAAGGTATTGTTTATCACACAATCTCCGTTAGGGCTTCTACGCTTAACTTAATGGACAAAGAGGTAACTAAGCTCCATCCGGTTGTGTGTTGTAAAGGGTGATTTTTTAGCTATTATCTTTTTGGCAACACTGATATAAACAGCTGACGCACGTTTTGTTTTTTGTTTCACTGTCAAACATCTTCAAGTTGGTTTATAATCTAACAGTGAATCGTCTTACAAACGAACAACGCTTACAAATTATTGAATTTTATTATCAAAACGCGCTTCTTCCATTTAATGGTATACAGTGTCGGACAAAACAATAGCACCGAATCACACCTCGCAATATTTTGCCCAAAAAAACTGTCTAAAAGTAAATCAATTATCATGAATTTTATTTATGTTACTTAGGTTAACAACAGATCTTAAAATATTAAAAAACGAACTATGCAACTCTAACACTTAAAAAAATATAATAAAAAATAAAGAAATTCAACAAAATCAAACGCGACAAAACTAAAGCACGAACATATTGCGCAAGCTACATTCGATTATTCCCCTGATTTTTTTTGATTTATTAATTTCTATATTAGAGTAAATTAACTGTTACATTTTCTGCGATCGTGCTATGCTACAAGTTACGTTCATTTGGAAGTTATTAGTGATACTGAGCAAAAGGATTTTTGAGAGGAAAAACGTATTTAAAATGGCGCGTAATAAGTATTCCACCGAATTCAAAGAAAAAATTATTGCTGATTTTCATGCAGGGGAAAAAGTTAATTGCATAGCTAAAAAATATAGGACACACAATTCTGTCGTTTCTCTTATAATAAGCCAGTTTCATAATTCTGGTAGCCTAGAAACTAAACATCGTGGTGGAAGGCCCAGAATAACCAGCATACGCGATGATAATGGAATAGTCCGGCCTATTAAAAAGGACCCGTTCATGTCTGCAAGGGTAATAGGAAAGGAATTAGTCTTGGCTATCTCCATCAGATCCATCCAGCGAAGGATGGTTGAAGCCGGTTTCCTTTCTCGAAAAATCGAAAGACGAGGCTTGCATTTGCTAAGGGGAACACTGTTTTGTTCTCTGATGGATCCAAGTTCAACCTGAAGGATTCAGATGGAATGAAGCATGTTCGCAGACCAAAAGGCCAAAGACTGAATCCACGATTTACAAAAGGGACAGTAAAACATGAGGGAGGTAGTATTATGGTCTGGGAATGCTTCGGGCATCGGGCCAATTCATAAAACTGATGGAATAATGGATCGTTTCATGTACAAGGATATTCTTCAAAACGTAATGTTTCCATACGCTGAAGAAGAGATGCCCTTGAGATGGATATTCCAACATGATAACGATCCAAAGCACACCGCGAAAATTGTGGAAAAATGATTTTCCGATAACAAAATCAATGTTTTGAAGTGGTCGGCGCAGTCTCCAGATCTTAACCCCATAGAGAAGTTATGGGAGATTGTTAACCAAAGAATTCTTCGGAAAAGGTGTAACGGCAAGGATTCGCTTTTTGGTCAAGCTGAAACTGCTTGGAAGAATATCCCCGCAGATATCATAAGTAATTTAATTGATTCAATGCCCCGGAGATGTGAAGCAATTATTCAAAATAATGGGTTTGCTACAAAATATTAATAAAAAAAAGATGTTTAGAAGAAAATTGAAATAAGTGCTTTAGTTTTGTCGCGTTTGATTTTGTTGAATTTCTTTATTTTTTATTATATTTTTTTAAGTGTTAGAGTTGCATAGTTTGTTTTTTAATATTTTAAGATCTGTTGTTAACCTAAGTAACATAAATAAAATTTATGATAATTGATTTACTTTTAGACAGTTTTTTTGGACAAAATATTGCGAGGTGTGATTCGGTGCTATTGTTTTGTCCGACACTGTATAAGCATAATTGTCGATTTTGGAGTAAATATCAGCCAGAAGCATTGCAAGAGCTACCAATGCATCCAGAAAAAGTCGCAGTTTGCGGTTTATGGACTGGTGGCATCTTGGACCGTACTTCTTCAAGGGTGATGCGAATCGTAACGTAACTGTGAATGGTGAGCGCTACCGTGAAATAATATACAACTCTTTTTTGCCCAAATGCTAGAGTTTGCATCACATGTTGTTTCAACAAGAAGGTGCCACATGCCGCACAGCACGCGCAACAATGGACTTATTAAGAGGCGAGTTCGGTTAGCATTTTATTTCACGTTCGGGACCAGTCAATTGGCCGGCTAGATAGTGCGATTTAACGCCTTTAGACTATTTTTTGTGGGGCTATGTTAAGGCTCATTCAGACAAGCCCGCTTCAATTGATGCATTGGAAGACAACAATGAAGCATTTATTCGTGAGATACCGGCCGAAATGTTGGAAAGAGTATGCCAAAATTGGACTAAGCGGATAAATCATTTGAGGCGCAGTCAAGGTCAACATTTGCATGAAATAATCTTCAAACATTCAATTATATGGACCGTACTATAGATTTAAATAAAGATTCCATGCATCTTTCTGAATTTTATGTGTTTTTTTTTTAACTTGCCTATAGCTTTTAAAAAATCACCCCTTACAATTTCTTTTTCGTCGATTGGTGATAGAGTCCAGAAAGGAGCCGGTCATTAGCCAACTTGCCTCTCCATTTAGCACAGTCTCTCGCTAGCTACTTCCGATTCCGCCACCAAGTTTGTTGAGTACCTTCCCTACCTACATGCAGGACCTAAGATGAAGACAATGACTCAACTGGCTGTAGCAGCCCAATCTACCCGTTCTACATAGCTAAGCCATATAATGCGTCATGTCTCTATTCACTTGATTAGGCGCATGCCACCGTACAGCCTATAGAGTTGTCGTTGATTCTTCTCCAGATGCCATATCTCAAAAATGTTCAAAAATTGCACAAAAAAAATTTCTTTCGAAAAGATAAAGCTTCTTGATCCACTTTTAATAACGTTCAGGTTTCTGCGCCATGTCTAAAGAAGTCAATGTCTTTCGCGAGAGGGTCGTGTTACGCAATTCTCGCTTGAGTCCAGGAACTGGCAGGAGTGATTCTAAAATTGAATTTAATGCTGAAGTTGTTTTCCTTATAGAGTGGGGATTCGAGGTAGACGAAGTCCATGACCAGTCAAACATTTATCTGTCTAAGACGTTAATCTCATGTGACCTTTTTGGATGACCGTGTATATCTTGTATTGCACTTTTTGACAGTCTCATTTTAAATGATTCCATTTTAATGCCAGCAACGACGTTAATGTCATCCTTTTGGAAGACCGTTCCTCTCAAGTTTCGAGCTTCACACGAATTTTTAAAAAATTACGTTGAGCAAGAAATGGTTTTGTGTAAGACTTGTTGCATTTAAGGTTTCCTTCATTCTTGCGCCTACCGTGAAAGATCAGCGAGGGTTCTCATCGTCAGAAATTACAAAATTTTTCATTGCACTTACTAGCTTATTCCTATTTACGCTGTTATATGCAGCCGATTTAAAGGTGGTGGGTGTCAATTAGTACTTTTTTCGTGCATCAGAGGACTTCACACGGCTAACCGTGCTCTTAAGCAAGCAAAGACTATCCTATGGGCCGAAAAGTGATGTCCACAGTTTTCTGCTAATCACAAAGTGTGACATTATTGACAACACGAAGAAGAACAAAACAGAGACAAACTATGCGGCCGGCTCGTTGCAGAATTTCATAAAAAACGTACCATTCCACAATGACATTGCACCGGATCTCTGTCGTCACCAGCGCGAAATTTGTTTTGGCTACAAACTGCTAACCCGTTCATCATGTTCTCCAAACTCCTTGTGACCCACGTACCTTCAATCATTTTGACATGAAAATGCCACTCGTCAGACAGGAACTCGGAAGTCGCCACCTCAGAGGCACATTTCTGGGAAATAACATAATGCATCACTTTTCCACATTTATTCATTTTTCCATTGTTGGCTTAATATTTATTTATTTTATTTTCTTACAGCATCGGTCGCCGTGATGTTGTGGATAAGTGCGTCGACTCATATGCCAAAATTCTAGGTTCGATTCTCATACGGAACACCTCGCATTTTCCACGTCACCACCTCTTTCGTAAACTTTCTTAACATTCTAATTAGCTGAGGTTTCGCTTCTAGTGGACTTGAGCTTAGGCTTTTTTTCCCGATCCAGTGGTCATCGTGGCGTAGTGGTAAGTGCGTCGACCGCCACGCAGAAAGTCTAGGTTTGATTCCCGGACAGGTCACCTCGCATTTTTTCATGGCACCACCTCTTTCGAGTTGCTGAGAACACGCAATAAATATCAATTGTGAAAAGCTTCTCAAATTTCGCCTTTCGGAGTTTGCAAAAAACTGTAAGTCCTTTCTACTCGTGACAGAACAGTAACAGACACAACACGAGTAGTTGTGTAGAATCTAGGCCCTGGTCCCATGTGGGCTGCATTGCCACTCAATTTTTTTAGCTGGGCACGCCATGGAAATCGCGGTCTTCCTCTACCATGCTGTCAATCGATGACTCTCAGAGGTGGTAGGCTAATGTCCTTGGTCTGAATAAATTATGACTTGAATTGAACTTTTCGAATTCACATGTATACTCGAATTCACATATATACATACTCCCACTTCCAAAACGGAACTGAAGTTGAAGAATCATCCTCCAAAGTGACCCAGTATCTCTTCCTTTTATTTTCAGAGTCCTTTACTACATCGAAGTTGTATCTTCTGAAAATGTCAGTGTTGATGGAACTTTCCAATAGACAGTAGGATTACACCTTACCCTCTTACCCTTACCATATGAGCAGCCCGTTGAGTTCTTCTGGTGATATCAATGTGCACAGAGGTTGCACAGTCAAATCATATTTCTAGTGTTGTCGTATGAGGTTTGGAACACCTCGGGAGAAAATGAGAAGCTAGGATAGAAGTCTTCACATATTTTAATCCTCCATTCCTAATGCAGAATTGAGATAATCACATAATAGCTGTCAAAGACCGCGACATTTTTGACAAAATTTAAATTCATTTAAGAATTTTTCCTCAACGGCTTTCAGAAATTCGCCAAAGTCTTATGTAAATTTAACAACAACAGCTTCACGCGATCCATCAGGATGTAAGAATTAAATTGGTTTCATCTGTCTTAGCCTTAGGCTCTTACCCGCGGGACAAATCCCAAAATAGCAGGTCAATAACGCAAGAACCCCGTCCGAAGCACAGATCATGAAAGTAAGTTCATTCGATTCTAGTCAACTCATGGTGTTATTGAACTCCGACTCATCGAAAACCAGTTTCTATACTTATCTAATATTACAAAGAAAAAACAAACAACACACAAACACACAACTCACGAAAATGAAGAAAACAAAACGAACCACCGTCATTAAGCCAGTCATCTGATGTCTAACTGAAAGTCGCTCTTGTGCATAAATTTGCTTACTTATGGAGAAGGTACCCGAGTAGCTGGTAGCCTGCGGTGAGAGAATGGTTTGTAATTGACGCATCAATCTCGTCTGCATCTCGTGGCATGCGTCGGTCTATTACTTAAGTGTGACCACGATCGAGCGTACAACGATCATCAGACGATAAACACACTTAAAAAAATCCTCTGTTCGAGTATATCCTATTGTATTGTATTGTTACTCGTTGAATTGTTACCTTCACCTCACCACAATGAACAAGCGGACCACTAATGTTGAAGCCATTCACGGGTCCAATCTCTGAGGCGGCGAACAACGCGCAACTAATCGGTTATGAAATGAGATTCTTCACAGATTCCCTAACTGATCCGCAGAGACACACTGTTTATGCCGTTGTGTGTCTTTGCATTAATTGTTGTACAGTGGTTACGATTTAGGTGGCCGCAAACGGATCCCTCTTCAAATCTTCTTTTCAAATTATGGGCCCACTCGGCGCGCGCTGTCTCAAAGAGATACATTCACGGATAAGGTCTTTAACAAGCAGTTGGCTATTAGTTATTACTTTCATTAGCACCTCGGTGAAAATCAGTAAAAGTAATCGAAGAAAGGTGCGAGTATTGACGCACACGGGCCGTTGTAGGTCAAAATGATAAATTTGAGTTAACCTACAAAACGCGTTCACTTTTAATTGTTTTTTTTTTTTCTTTTTCGTGACACTTTTCGCGACTAAGCAGTTGGTTTTAGATTACATCAGATTCTAGGTTTACTGACTCTGTAGACTTATTTGGCGTCGAATCGAACTTAAAACTTTAACAGAATCATTTGTCTTTTGATGTTGATGTTCGTAGGTGCTCATTTCTCTTTTCATTTCCTTTGGTTTCGTTGTATGCGCCACGACGTGACGTTGAAATTCTGGTAGTAACAAGCAAGGAGAACATTACACCCTGAGAAATACACATCATTGTACGGTTTATGGACTAGTGTTTATGGGCGAAGTAGTACTTCGCAGTCACTACGGCCAATGGCGTTTAACACAAGCAAAACGGATATATCACTCGACAAGGACTTACCGTTGTTGGGCGACTTTATGATTATATGAAAAAGCATCTGTAACGTAATGACCAAACGAGTGCTGGAAGATTGTCTGTGGCGGTCATTTTATTTACTTCCTCCTGGACAGCGGGTGGAGTGGAATGTTGTGGAAAAATCACATGTACTCTGTATCTGACAATAAATCGGATTTACTTTATATTTGAATTGAAATGGTTATTTATATTGAGAGTGATTGGCGGCCAAGGAGGGATTATTGGCGTACTTTCAGCGACCTACATAGGCCAAGGCATGGGTTGTCCAAAGTGAGTTAACTTCATTTGTGACCATTCGACATATGGTTTGTCATGCAGAGGAGGTCAATTAGATAAAATTTACTTTGCAATAGTCTCAAACATTCAAATTCTCTTTTGATTGACAGATCAGAAAATTCTCAATTAATAATAAAAACTAGTCTCTAAATAATCTTAGAAGTTTTTCCTACAGTATCATACATTTTCAACAAAAGCCGTCTAGTTTGTTTCTTCTTAATTGTAAATTATTTTGACACTGACAGCTGTTTCCTGCTCGAAATCTTGACAGAAAACAGTATCATACCTACGCGGAATGAGATGAATCGAATTACGGTAGAAGAACATCAATGCGAGGGCTGTCTAGCTACCCAAAGCACTGCTTGAGCTAGCAAGGATGAAAACTTTGAGTAGCTACCTCGAATTTTGTATGCAAGTTTGTGCAAAAAGCCCGTGAGGCAAGTATGCTTGTGGTCAACACTCAGGGTCCTTTTCATTGTACTGTGCGCAGAGTGGAAAATGTGTTGCTGTAGCTGAGAGTTTAAGACTGGTTCACGAATCATCGATCTTAAGACCTCAATATTTCATACCCAGGCATAATGAGAATTATGGACAATGATCTCTGATTATTCGACTATAAGATTAACAGAGCGATTAATGGCGCAAAATCTTCCACTTCGTTAGCAATTCGAGCCTTAAAATAGCTTTAGTTGGGCAACGATTTTGGGCGAAAGTAATAATTGCCGCAGCTATGGCTCAGAAAACTTCAGAAGCCAATGCACTAACGAAGAATGACAATTTGGTACGCGTTGCAGAGTGGTGGCAGTAGATCATTTTCATTCGAATATGAGTTTGAGAACAGCCAGCAGTTGGTGTTAGAAAGCCATAATAACCGAACTTTTATTTTACATAAATTGAAGGCAATAATTTGGGTAACCTTTGGTTTATGCAGGATGGCTTGCCATGCCACGGATGTAATGCCACAATCTGGGAGCTGTACCAGATACTTGACCGACGTTGTATGCCAGAGTCAATATCCGTTCTTACTACTTGCTTCTTAAAAGAAAAACAAAAGCTTGTCCATTTCATTGCATTTTTAAAAAGATACTTGGCCCGCCCTTTACATTTGCATGTGTTTCAGCCTACAGTCAGTGCAACTATTTGATTTATTCAGTCACGAAATGTACATATTTTCATGCTCCACAACAAGGGAGTTGCACAAATTAAACTTCTCTACAAAAAATCCGCAAGGAAAGCCACTCATTGAATAATAATGAAAATTAAGATATAACGGGTGACTCATAGTGAGATTTGATATTCAATAGGCTTTTTTGAAAGACCACGCGTTATTTCTATCACTGTCAATTCATAATCGGAAGCCTCACACCATAACACCATGAACGTTCCGTGAGAAATATTTTTTTGGAGAAACTTACTTGTCGCATAATTGACCACTATCGCCAATAGGGGGTTATACTAGATTGGATAGATCGCATCCAACACGAATTGTTGGGACTAATAGCAACTGCAGCTAAGAGTGCACGCCAAGACCACAACGATTCGATTGGTGACAGTAGTCGGCAGCTTGGCCATGTTAATGAACTATGTGCTTCTTTAAATTCAGGCAGATGATCTCATCGCTGTGAATCATGCAGCGCATGAAATAGACATGTTGAGAAATAATTTTTTAGAGCACATAATTACACATTTTACTAAATGGTAAAATGACCGCTTAGATCATGTGATATAGCGGCTTTGGACTATTTTTTCCAGTGATATTTAAAGGAAAGATCTAAGTCTTCAGATATAAGCCAGAAAGACGTTGCTCATATTATCCGCGAGATACCAGTCTCTATGCTCGAACGGGGCACATAAAATTGAACATTATGCATGGATCACCTCAGATGTATTCGTGACCATCATTTTCACGATATCATTTTCGAAAAGTAAATGCCATGGTCGCAGTGGCGTAGTGGGTAAGTGCGTCGACCCACACTCAGAAGGTTTAGGTTCCATTCCCGGATGGAACACCTCGCATTTTTTCACGGCACCACCTCTTTTGAATTGCTGACAACACTCTCAACAATCTCGCCATTCGGAGTCGGTAAAAAAACTGTAAGTCCCTTGTACTGGGGAAAGAACAGTAGCATGCACAACACGAGTAGCTGTTGTTGAAGTTAGGCCTTGGTCCTGTGTGTTTCTATTATCTTATAAATCAAACCTCACGATGAATCACCCTCAAATTTTCTCATCGCAAGAATCTTTTGCTTGTGGGCAATACTGTGATGAGATACCGATTCATGCAGCAATTATATATTTTATTATATCGCCAACTATATATTTTTTTATAGTTGGCGCGCGCTAAAGGGGTTGCGACTACCCTGTGAGTGACCGGATTCAAGTCACAGCACGGGTCGAAGGTACAGAGTAAGAGAGAGAGAGGACGTACCGGTGGTTTTAAATGACTGTGGATTGTAATGAGAGGGAAATATTGAGCTGGGAAGAGCATTCCATATTCGTGTGGTGCGGCTAAAGAACGAGTCTGTAAACTTTACTGTATGTTTGAAGGTGGGCTTAAGGGTGAACTAATGAGCACTCCTAGCGAGGCGTATATTGCGGCTGAAATTTTGAAGGGGAGGAATGCAGCTGGCTAATTCGCTTGAGCATTTCTTGTTGAAATGGTGATAAAACAGTGACAGACAACAACAATCTTTAGAAAAATGTCAATAAAAATTATTAAAATACAATTTTCCTCTCCAAGAACATTAACCTTTCAAGTTATTTTCGGGTCTTTCCTATCCATGCTCTGTTCAAATTTTGTTTGCTTAAAAACAGGTGTTTCAGTTCTTATTTACTGCTGAGCCGAGCTGGATGACGTTTTGTTCGCTGTTTTGCGTACATCTACAATGACAACAATGTTTTCTTACTTGATTTTGCTTTCATTTACAACCAAACAAATGTTTGTATATCAGATGCTTCCGCTTCAACACCTCTTACGTCAATGTCATCCCTGTAAGCCAGCAGTTTTAAGCACTTTAAAAGAGAGGACCTTGGAAACGTCTCATAAAAGATCGCCGAGTTGGTTAACACTATAATGCACGAGAATTGGAAAAAACGGTTCCACGAGACTACCCCTAGGGAGTCGAAATAGAAATTGGTGAATAAAAAAATATTTTTTGAGAAAAATTAAAACTCACCTTATGGAATTCCACCTTATGGATATCCAAAAATTCAAAATGTTCATTTTTTTTAAGGATTACTGACCAGTTATTCCAGCAACCCATAAAGTACACCGACTAGTTAGTTTTTGTAGATGCAACGGTGTCTCAACATACATTTAAAGATTATCATTACTCTCAATACACCAGTTTTATTTTTTAACGTGTCCATTCAAACCCAATGTGAGCTGTGTCGCTGAACAAAGTTTAGGGGCTAAGGGGCAAATTTGCACAAATTGGCAGCGTTGTTAAGGTGTCAGTCTATTCATGTTGGAGCGCAAAACCAATCTAAAATTAAATAAAAATGGAGGCGGCAATAGCGGATTCTAGATCTAACCTTTCACATATTTTGAGCTTATAAATAAACAGTTCTTGGTCGACGTTTCATAATGGGTAAGTACGTCGACTTACAGGTTGAAGTTCGAGATTCGATTCCTGAACTGAAAACCTCGCATTTTTTCACGGCACCACCTCTTTCGTGTTTCTGACAACACAGAATACTAATTGTCTACGAAAAACTTTTCATATCCAGCCGATCGAAGTTGCTGAAGCAGCTAGGCCATAGCGCCTTGTTTACTGCAGCGCCATTTAAGTACATTCACTGTACATATCTTTTATATTAAGTTGGTGTAGATATGCTGCCCGGGGGGGGGGGGGGGGGTGGGTGCACCCCGTGGCCGTAGATACTATGCCAAGCAAAGAATTTGTGTGGAATTTGTAATTTATGGAACACGTACTGAGAGGCTGATTAATATTAGTCTATATAACCTTAAAATAGCCGAGTGGAATCAGTTGCATTTTGAAACATAAACCTAATTCAGAACCTAGACTTCACATTTTAAGCACTTACTCACTTACATACTTACTTAAGGTGGCGCTACAGTCCGGAGTGGACTTGGGCCTCAATCAATTAGCGTCTCCATCCACCTCTTTCTTTAGTTGGTTGTCCCCAGTTTCGCACTCATAGTTGGTTAAGGTCCCTTTCCACTCGCGTACACCACCTGAGTCTCGGTCTTCATCTACTGCGCCGTCCGTCGGGGGTGGATTCGAAGACTTTTCGGGCCGAAGCAATGGTTTCCATTCGCTCTACATGATCTAGCCATCTCAATCGTTAGATCTTCACTCTTATATATCTCTTCCTCCACTCACCATCTGTGCCGGCGGAACCGAAAATCACACGACGAATTTTCCTCTCTAAGAAACTAGGAGCAGCTTCATCTGCTAATAGTCCATACCTCCACGCCATATAGCAGGACTGAGACGATTAAGGTCTTGTAAAGCGTTACCTTGATTGTTCGAGAGAGGGCTTTGTTTACCAATTGCTTTCTTACATTTTAATTGTGCCTGGATAATGTGGGTATCGGTTAGCCAGCGACTGGCGTCAACCTGGCGATGCCCTGTGTTGTAGCTTTTTCTACACATCAATTGTGCTTATTTTACCTCCAAGTGGTAACCAACAAGCCTCTTAATCGGATCATTTTACATTTTAAGCACTGCGATTAAGAATTTTCCAACAAAAGAGGTGTTGTCTTCCATCATGAAAATGCTAGGCCACCACATCTTTGATGACAGGGCACAAAATCACAGAAATAACTTGGGAACTTTTGCTGCATCCACCTTGTACCCGCTGATTAAAACTTGTTTTAATCTTGTCTTTATGGTAAGCATATGTCTTCATAGAAGTCATCGAAAATCACTTGCACAGAAGTTCTACACCAATAGTATTGTAAAGCTAATCGGGAAATGATAAAAGTTTAGAATAACTGCCAAAATGTTTTTGATTGGAATTAATTTTGAATAGTCTTTTTTTTTCAGAAAATTACCAAAAATGCGGGAACTATTTATATGACCTACTATCACCCTTCCAAGATGTTAAATTGAAAGAGTTACCGGTTCTCCGTTATCAACTAGATTCAAAAAATAACTGTGGAGAAACTATCGATACAATTATTTTGAGCCCTAATTGTATGAAATAGTCATTTGAATTAATTCAAATTTGATTTATTCGATATATCTTCAAAATTCGCTTTAAAATGACGAGTAGAAAAAAATGCCATTCCCGCCCTCATTCAATTTCTCATTAGTTGTCATAATAGCGGATATTAGACATATTCATCAAAATGTTGTTGCTGACGGTTGAAAAAAATATTATTTGCAATTAAATACCTGATTATATTAGTTTGCTTTTACGAGTAACTGTTGTCTTGTAGATATATGTTTGAAATATCGTTTATTGCCTCCTACTCATCTTATACATCAATATCGTAATTTTTACCTCATTAGTGAATAATCAGAGATATGGTCTTAATGAAAAATGCAAATTAGATTTAAATTAAATTAAGTTCCCCCTTATATGAAAGGCGACAAAAAATTGTGGGTTCCTTCCACCATAAGAGAATTATAGCATAACAAAGTAGTTGCTGGAAAAAAGGCCTTGGTCCTTTGTGAGCTTGCGCTTGATACAGAAAATATTACAGTCGTGTTCGTTGGTATGTCACCACTACTACATTTTGATGATACTAACGGCTATTTCCATTAGTTACGATAGACGTTGAAAATCGAAGAGACATGTGCGATCTGGTTGCCCATGTTTCTTATAGCCATGGCTACACCAGCTTATGTAAAGTAGTTGTGAACTACTTCATGGATAGGAGACTTATGTATGTTACACACCGACAATTGCCTAATTGTCCTACAACACAATGTCAAGGATCAGTCCTCGGACCTCTAGCATTTCCTATACGACTAGCACTTCCATATTCGAATTTGCCGACGATATCTCTATCGTCACTGTGGCAAAGTACATATATGATGTGGAGGCTGTGACGAAAACAGCGATATCCGATGTAAAAAAGTGTCTAGAAGATGCCGGTCATAAACTGGAGATCTGGAGAAGGAGTATATCAAGAACCTAGGGGTTATGTTGGAAAACACGCTCACCTTTAGAGAACACGTAAAAAATGCCAATAAGAAGTGTATGCAGCTCCGATTTGGGCCGGAGCACTCACTTAAGGGCTACTGAAAGGGATGATGACGTCAGCGTACAGACTCACAATATGAACTATTAGTGATTTCAGGACAATTTCAGATAAGGCAGCGTTTGTCGTAGCACGGTTTCTGTTTGGATACTACCGCTACCGAAAATACTTGCACAGGATTGGGCACAACAACTCGCCGCTGTGTCCACAATTTCCCAACCTCCTGAAGAATGCATATATCAAGTGCCGACAAAAACATCCTCTGCATGATGTGATTCGTAGAGGGCTGGAACAAGCTATGCTTATTTATTGTGATGGTTTAAAACAAAGTAGACCGAAGCAGAAAGGGATTGCCTCCAAAACAGAACGTAAATCGGTAACCAACCTCGCGAAGTAATACCTAATAGTATTTTGGCGAAGTGGAAACAGGCGTTTTTCCGTAAGAGAGTATCTCAGTACATACTGACAGCTAAGGTTATCTGCTAGTATTTTGGGATCTCGGGTAGGCGATTGCTCAGCAGACCCAGTGCGAAGTGGTTGAATCAAGTCCGTAAACTCGCCTGGTTGCGCTTGGGTATAGCTTCTTAGGAGCTAAGGTCAATGGCGGAGGATCGAATGACCTGGAGGTGACCTGGTTATGTGGATGATGACTAACACTGCCTAAAACTTTTTTCTCACATAAGTTTTCCTCCAACCGAATCAAATTCAGTTTTACGCAAAATTTTTCTTAACTAGTTAAGTTGAACCTACACCGCTAAGCGGGTTCTAATTAAATGAACTTATAAGAATGGAGCTGCAAACCCAAAATAGCAAATATAAAGGAAAAAATAGTGAGGTGTATAATAATTCCAATTCTTATGAATTGGACTGCATTTGGCTGTTGCAGTTAGTCTTAACATTTTTACTATTAAGGTAGCCCTTACCATAAATGGTAGACCTTTACCTAAAATTGTAATACTTCAATTGACAGTTGGCTTTGGCAGATGTCGAATGCCAGTGCTACCAACCTGAAACATCGAAATTAATGACTTCGAAATATAAACAAATTTCTCATGAGACGAGTATTCTGTTCTCAAATAGAAAAGAGACAACAAAAAATTAAAACAAAAATTTACGGGAAAAAACTCTGTAAATTAGACTTAACAACAGAATGCACAAAATATTTGGTTAAGATCCTTCTGAACGTGTGTGCGCCATCTGAGATTAGGACGTTAACTGTCGTGTAGTCCCAATGATTCGGATGCAACGACTCTGAAGGTAGAAGCTGAGTTAATAAACCTCACTACGCGGCGTAGCCATCTTAAGCGACGCACTTCATGAACGGTGGTAATGTCGGCACAATGAAGCAATCCAAAGCACAACCGAAAATAGTTCACTTGAAGGTGGCTATTCACGGGACGCCACAAGAGGACAGTGTGTCAAGATGACTTGTTTACTGACATCGATAGTGTTGCCATCTCGGACAGTTGAACGCTATCAGTAATGTGTAAATACTTCGTGATTACTTTGTTATGAAAATCATATAATAGTTGTTAAAGGTAATAGTTAGGGCCTCGTGAATATATTTCTCTACTTAGTCAATTATTTTATTAGACGGCGCTACAGTTTCTGAACCAGGATCTTACTTCTATGTCAGCGAATCATGTTGTGTGTGCTATTGTTGAGGCGACATAGAGATGTACACTCTGATGCCGACTCCGAAACACGTCTTGCAGAAGTTTATCATATGTGGACAATAAGCGTTCCTAGTGTTGTCAGCTTGGGAAAAGAGGTGGTATAGTGACAAATTCAAGACAAATGATCGTCCAATCCATACATCGGACTTAAATCACTGCGCACCTATCCACTGGGAAAACAAATCAATTGTTGTTCATTTTGGTGTTTGAGCAAAGACTCGCGCATGTCATCAAAAAATCAACCATCAGTCAGTTTAACTTCAGCAATTTAAATTTTTTCCCTGCACCTGATTTGAGTGAGCTGATTTGATGTGGGGCATGGGGTAGGTTTTTGCTTACATCGATTTCTAATATGAAACCAAAGGGGAACACAAAATAACAAAATACCGACTTTGTGCTGAAGAAGCAAGTTCTTCCCCATCGTGCATCGTTATTTTTTTTCTCCGCTCCTGCTCCACTTTCGTTTCGGATTTCTTATTGAAGACGAGTGAGTATAATTCTAATCTATCGCACGCAACAGAACCCGACACGAATACACGTTTCCCGGTAACCGTTTATGGGTGTGAATTCAAGTTTTATACGCGGAGTGAAACTTGCAATTTAGCTTGTTACTCAAGGTCAGGGAGTACAAATCACTTTATCGAACATGTACATCTGAAGTGGGAAAATGAATGAACGTTTGATATTGATGGACGTTAAGACGATGCACGGTGATGAACTTATTTTGAGGGAAATTTTTTATTCATATCGAGTACTCATTGTTTATCAATGGATTTGCGAGGCATATATTGTGTTCTTCAAATCTACGAAAAAAATATACTTGAAGCGCTAATGGAATTTTTTGTATAGCGTCTTGTAATTGGAACCTGCATAGACAGTCAGCACTGTGTGCAGAAAAATGCATCAAGCCTGAACTCGACTTTTATGTATTTTTCATTGTTTACGTAGCCAATCGAAGTGACCCCGAACCTCCAGTATAGAGATCAAGTGATTGCGAATATCAGAGAGCTTGGTCTTGACATCTGAAAGCAGCGTGCCCGCGACCGTCGAGAATGGAGGGCAGCAATAGCTCAAACTCAGACCCCTAATGGGTCGCAGGCATGAATAATACATACATCCTGAAGTGAAACCGCGCCTAGGCTCATATTCCTCTTACTGCTTAAGAATATTTATAAAAACAAGTATCACCAAGACTTAATTTCAAACTGCTTTTAATATAATTGAACTCGATGCACACAACATTCATAACTTGACAAAGCTTTTAAAAACGAGGTGGATTAGGGCGTAACATTTGCAGCATTCACGTGTTTTAGGGCACATCCAACTACAAACGCTATGCACCGTGCATATTGATTCGAGTACCTCTCAACTATTCCAAACATGAACCTGATCTCGACAAGGATATGCGCTGACTTCTTCAATATTGTACGGGGAATGATAGTATGGTTGAAACGTGGAATGCGCAATCTTCTACAAATCAGTATAATAATCAGTATATAATAAATGCTGGTATACCCTGTTGACGTTGATATCATCACCTGTTTCCACCGAGCCTGAAGAGCTGGACTTAGAGGGCAGGAGAGTAAAATAAAATATTTGCAGCCGACAAAGAATTTGAGGTAATTGAGGAGTTCGTCTACCACGGGGAAAACGTGAACTCACACAAATGACCCCTTAATGTGGATTCAAAGCAGAACCACCCTTGGGAACCGCTGTCGAAAAAAAAAACTCCTGACTCTAAGGACCAAGATATTTTTTTTTTGCAATTTTTGTTTATTGGAATTCAGTTACTTTTCTTACGTGCTAGACAAAATTACTTAAAGCTAGCTTAGCTAAGTGAACAATGTTCTTAGCCTAACTTACTGACCCTATACGGGTACTCTAAGCTAATCTAATCTTAACTTTAATATGCCTTTCGGCGTCCGATTTTTTTTTTCGATTAAAATCTTAAAATTAACTTACATTATATTATTATATTGTACACCAAGAAAACTTGAAAAAACTTGGCTATATGATCTCAGTTTTTTTTTTCTAAAACAAACTTAATCTGCCCTAAAATAACTTAGCCTAACCCAAGAGTAAAAAACCGCTAATATATTAGCTTTACAAGATGCTTATCCTACCCGTACTCCTATACGGAGCCGAGGGCTGGACGAACAATGGCAGAGTAGCTTCATGATACTTTTGAAAGAAAAATTCTGCGTGGACCTGTCTGCGAGAAAGACGAATGGAGGAGAAGACTCAACTTCGGACTCTATGTGCTGTACCGAATCAGATAAATAAATAACGCCAGCTATGAGGGTTTTCGAATCCTAACCTCCAAGTTCGAAAAGGAGAGGAACACCGAACCTCCGGTATAGAGATCAAGTGATCGTTGACTTTAGGGAGCTTGGTCTTGGCAACTGGAAACAGAGTGCTTGGAACCATCAGGAATGAAAGCGAGTTATAACTCATGCTCAGGCCCTTCATCTGTCGTTGGCCTGCTACGTATGTCACTATGGTCCATAGACGATACCCCTTTCAAGAACTAAATGGAAACTGCAAATGACATGCAGAAAAAGTGGTTGCTTAACTTAACTTCTTCAGCAACTGCTCTGCATGCTGTTGTTCTATTACTCGTACAAGTAGAGGGAACATACAGTCTACTGCCGTCTCCGAAAAGCGAAATTTAAAAAAAGTTTTCGTAGACAATTAGTACCCTTTGAGTGTTGTAAGCAACGATCGGGCCCGCAATGGAACCTTTTCTACTACGTCTCGGGGACTACATATCTAGGACACGCCAGCCACTTATTTCATCTCCGATAGTGATGAGTTTATTCAAACCATTTTCATGGATTGCAATTTTGAGTAGATACTTGTTAGAAGTTCATGGAATAAGCACTAAGTAACTCCGTAAACAGCGGCTTGCTTAGGGTGGCCACACAGCGCATAACTTATTTTGGAATTTCAAGACTTTGTTTAGCAAAATTCAATTTAGGTCATATAGGCGCCATCTTGTTTTTGTGCTAAAGAGTTATTCCAAACTTGTTAATTGAAGCACATGTCCAGTCTTGACTATAGCGCCAAACAAAGAAGCAGACATTTCCTGTATTGCCTTTATTGCTAAAAATCTGAGTTTTTCTTGCAATTACCGTCTGACGAGATTCCCTTTAATATTTTCTTGCAGTTGTCTTAGGTATGGAAATGGGATTAAAATGCGCATGGGATCTGCGTGTCCATTATTCTGCCAAATGAGAGGGACTTGAGCTATAAGAAAACTATGATAAACGGACGGTTTTGGTTAGGATTCCTGTCATGCCAGAATATCATTGGAGACCTTAATAACGGTCTCGTGGCGTGCTTTGCCTAGATGCTCACATCGCTGGCGGAAATCACCTTCCAGAATAGTACTTCGCTTTGTGATGTTTTTTTCAGCTGTAAATTGCAATAGTGGCTGGGCAAACGTAGAAATTTTTAAGATTCAAATATTTAGAGAAAATTCCACTTACTCGCATCATCAGCTTTGGATCAACGTGTGGATATGCATCTAGCATTACTTACGCTGTACCACATGATTCTTTCCGGAATAATGCTTTGAGGCTTTTGGTCAATCGGCAGATTTTTACGAAAAATTGGATGTGTCTTCTTGAAAAAATTTATATGCACATTAAATTTCAATCGTGGCGACACAAATCATTTTGAATCCGATTGAAGTATCACACAAAGGCTTCAATAATGGCCTAGGATGGATCGCGCTTGATGGTTGTGATATCGGAATGGGAACAAGATATAGTATGTAGGCACCTTTGGAGCAGCTAATACGAATTTGAGTATTTGTGTGAAACTTGGTACTTGATTGGTTTTACGCCGGCCTTAGCACATTAAGTATATAATAGTAAGGCTTACATAAAAAAAACGATGAACTGCATGAGTCAGAGCTCGTGAAGCAATTTTAACTGAAAGATTCCATCGAATGTAATGTTTTTAAGGGTCATTTGTATAGAAACTGGAGAGGAGATAGCAGATAAGTTCAGATAGGTATGTCAAAGCAAACTTTTTTTTGCAGCATATCAGTCGACAGATAGAAGGGGCCCTGTCGATTGACCCCCATTTGGCTTAGCTTCAATCCCCCTACATTAAAATCATATGTAAAGCTTATGTCAAGTGCATCCATATCTATAATTGCATGGACATGAAGTGTGTCACAGACATGTAGGACAGACACACCCAAACCATTAAGTTTATTTTCTTTGGAAACGCAACTTTAAAAATCACGCTCAAGCGATTTAAGATTTCAAGTTCCAATGAAAGTTCTTGGATTGCTTAAACACCAAGAGCGTTCTCATTCTATCCCTCATTTATGTGTTGGGATAGTTTATTCCTTAGCTTACTTAGTTAAAGTAAATTTAACAGCGGATACTTAACAAATAAATTCATAACCACGCTTTAATTGATGATCATACACGGGTTGTTTTCGACATCACATTCAGTAAATACCCGCAATTTAAAATGATTAGAAAAGAAAAAGATACCCATTCACCGTGCATCACTTGCGCATCAGTGTATCATCGCACTTGCATAATTCTAACCAAGTCAATGGCCAAAAAGTAGGGCCTTGCCTGGAAGTTGAAAGCAATTTTAGGCGGTTAACGAGTGCGCTCTTCTCGCTTCATGCACTATTGATGGCATAAAGATAATGGCGAGAAAACGAAATAAACGAGTCGTCCTGCTGAGGTAAATTGGAAAATGATGCTTTCATAAAACACGCTGAATGCATTACGCAAAGACGCATTGTCTACACTCTAATCGCGATAGACGTTGCTTTTTATCTTCAAGCAATGTTATCCTTTTGCGTAAGACAGTTTAACGCTTTCTGCATTCAATCTCCGCTTTCAAAGCCGCCAACACCGTTCACCGTTCACTGAGGTCTAACATGTCTCTTAGACCTTCCGGGTTTGATCCAAACCTGGTTTGAATGCAATTTCACAAAACCAGCGCTTAAAATGTGAAACACACCGTATGAGCAGAGTATCTCGAAGCCGGCACCGTTGCGCTGTCACGGGCCAGGAGAAGTGCCGGTGGTTTGTGTATCAACTTCTTGCATTTCTTTTCTTTCGAACACACATTCACGCTTCCACCAGGTGCGCCATGGGTACTTTCAAGTTCGTTCACATCCACACGCTTTGCTGCTGGCGTCCGTGTATCTATCTGTAAGCGGCGCGCTTCTTGCTCTGTGCTCAGTATGCCTTGTCATCCGTATTGTAAAGCAGTAGGTAAGACCGACAGAGCGATCCAAAAGGCGGTCAAACTATACTCCAAGCAATCAGTTGATTCACGTTAGTTGATCGGTTAAGACGTGTTTCTTCCTCGTCGTGCGATTCAGTTATTAGGGAGCAGCGCGCCTACTTTTGTACCCACAGTGTTCCGGTTATTGTCCCATGCATAATCCGTGCTTATCTATTGTATCTGAGTGATCAATTTGCTGCAAGCCATCTGTGTGTTGTTGGTTTTATTCGATTCGTATGAGCCTTAACGCGGATAAAAACTCAATAAAAATGAAAATCCGGGATGTGGAGAACGTGTTTCGCTACAGACGGATACCTTATCCCAAAAGGTGAGTTTCTAAGAAGTTATTCCACTTAATATGACGGTACCCGTAATGTGTGCCACCAGGCTCTGTCACACAGATGTGCAGTACATTCTATTGGATCTCGAGGAGATTGCACAGCGAAGCCAATTCACCGAGCACCGGTTACTCGGAGAATTTATGCCAACAGCTGAACCAATTGCAAACCGGAATAAGTGTTTGGGGCAGATCGTAGGGAAGCGTAAATAGGCGAACGTTCCCAGGCTAAACTTCGATACACATTGAGAAAAGAGAAATAGAAAACCGATGCTGTCCATACCCAACCAACGGCGGCGTGCGCTGAAGTAACTTCTGCAGTCAGGTCGCGTATGGACCTAGACAACATCTCTCTGAATTCGTGAAGATTGTGCAAGTGGGCAAGCTTTGATCTAGTTTTCATCTTTAATGGGCTTCTGATTTAATTGGTTAGAGCGATATATATGTTTACACTGTGCGTGAATCCATTCCTTCGTGGATTGGATGTGGCTTACAGAGATTGCAGCGAATGCAGTGTATTTGGTAGTAATTGGCCAACAAACTTGTTGAAGCTGCCTTACATTAATTCGCTTTCGTTTTATGGACGCTGCTGAACAAAGTCATGTGGCACAGTCAATGACCGCTGCAATGATTGCATAACTAAAGATAATTGCCGCTCATTATAGACATTCTGACGTGCGTGTCCGATACTCGTACCGTAGTGCTTTTGATCACGAACTACCATGTAACCTTATTTCTTTAAAAAATACATGCTGCAATCTTTTGCTGATCGTGGCATTGTTTCGGATTCAAATTTGTTTTATGTGTTTCGTCTTTCCTTGATCAATCTTCGTCCATCATCCACTGCATCAATTTTTGTTGCCATCTGTTATTATAGTAAAGGATGCTAGGAGTTGCTTAAGATCACCAATTTTACTCATTGCTTGTTCGGAATAATCGTAAGTTCATTGCCGCAGCACAAGTTGAAATCGCAAATTCTGCTCCCGAGTGACGAAGTATGCACCATGTACCAATATTGGTCAGCAGTACCGGTTGCAGAAACGCCTCGATATTTGTAAAACATTTCTAAATTGTACCACTTTCTAAACATCGATGATGAAATATCAATCTCTACACCCGTGCATACTGCAAATGAAAGCTGCACTCCGAAGACCTTACTTTGAGGTTTCTAGTCCTACTTTCGTCCAGACTTAAATAGTTTTTTGGAATTTCTATAAAAGCATGCTTAATGCATCACCCTCGTGGTGCATATTCTTAAGACTAAGCCATCATTGCATAACTACTTTCGTAGCGTTATATATATCTTGCCTATGAGGTCAACAAAATAATACCGATCGCAGGGTACTTTTTTCGCACAATGTTCACTGCATGTCCTTCGCTCATTGTTAAAAAAAAACGTCACTTTGGGCTACCAACACATCAAGTTTGTGTCTCTGGAATGCTTCTTTGATCCATATATGCTTCCATCCGTGACTTTTTTTTTGAAGAAGCATGCCGTGAGAGATTACAATAAATAAATAAATTGAGTAGCGCAAAAGTCTACTGGGGACCAGGGCCTGGTTCATTCAGAAAGCTTATAATAGTCAGTCCCTCGAAAGACTTGGTGTCGAAGAAAAAGCAAAATATTCAATACACGAATCACTCCTTTCTCTGATATGTTAGTGTGAGTCGATACACTTGCTCATTACGCCAAGGCGGCGTTAAAAATAAAGAGATTAGAGAGTTTGTTTTAGTTTGTCATAAAATTCACAATATGGTATTGTATTGTGAGCGATTTCTGATCCGGTAGAGTAGATTCTGTTCTTTCATTTATTTTTTGGCGAAGTGGATGTTACACTAGAGTCGGACATACCGCTACAAAGCGCAAAATATTTTCGACACCCTACTATTGCAGAAGCTAAACGTAGGTCGAAGAGCTAGCTCCTGTGGAGTGTAGTCACATAAGTCTGAGCCGATTAGTTATTGCTTTAAATCCCAAGCCCATTTGAGGAGACACCCTAATGGGTGATTCATAAACGTATGTATAGGCCTTGAAGAGTATGAAATCCTGGCATCCTTTGTGTTTTACTAAAAATTGTCTTGGCCCTTTATACACTCGCAAAACGTGTCTTTTCATT
The DNA here is from genome assembly GCA_944738645.1 of Eristalinus sepulchralis. Lineage (NCBI taxonomy): Eukaryota > Metazoa > Arthropoda > Insecta > Diptera > Syrphidae > Eristalinus > Eristalinus sepulchralis. Next base: position 26,791,398 of record OX122885.1, on the reverse strand, counting down.
CAGGGGCACTTTTCTCTGTCAACCCTAAAACTCTGTTCTGGTAAACAAATCGATCATTCCATTCCCAAAATAGGCTAATGTTGTACGGAACTTTCATAACATATTCTAAAGATTACAGAAAGGTTTATTTTTCACCTTCAATGACAGAGTTGGCTTTGGGTGTACATTCTATTGTGTTGCCACTTGAATATTCGGTGGTTTGGACCTATAACTAATCAAAAACGTTTTGAGCCGATGAGGAAATGCAGAGAATCGGTGGAAGGGATGTTATCAATGGGAAAACAGTTTCCTAGGTATCTAGATTTGAGACACGCAAGCGTGCAGAATAGATGTAGAAAATTGTCGTGTTCCTCCCCTTTCATACAGCTTCTGTGGGTATCATGCAAAGGAACATCTTGTCTACTAGAGAACTCTCCAGTTAGACAGTGTCTGCTTATTGCTGCTACAACCAGGCTTGTGCTCGATCCTTCAAGGAGCAACCGAGGTTGAAGGGAGAATTTTTTGAAATGCAGCAAATGATCTTGTGTACGAGTACATATGTGCAGTGTCTGCTTACATATCGAGAGAGGTTTAGCTAGGTGTTTGTGCTGCTGAAGTATGTGTTCTGTTGTCTTGGAATGTCTCAATGACTTCACACCATTACCTAAATTAAATAGTGTCATCTCTTGCCTTCAAAGTTTGTTGGTTAATTTCAGGTAAGCCACATTCGATGTGTATTGCATTGTTAACATGAGTTGAGAGTCGCCACAGTGCACGTTCCCCGTTTTCCTTGTTTCTTCAGCTTCAGAAATCGTTTTGGGAAAACGTTAATCTATCAGCATGTGCGCTATTGACCCACTGCCCTATGATGATCCAAATAAGTTTTTTTTCGTGAATCTGCCTTATTGGATCAAGGTCACTAAGAGCTTCAGTTTCCCTTTCGGACCACCTTTAATTCGTGTTTATCGGCCTTGCAATTATTCTGAATGTTCCAGTGTCCTGGTACCCTCTTAAGATGCACGTAATATACTTGGCCATCGAGTTTAGTAACAGGCTACACTATAGCAATCTTGGTATTTGCAAGCAATGAACGAGAGATTAATTTTTTTTTTTTGTATTTTTATTTAAGTTTTGCTAACTTACTCTCAAAAAAATACTTTAATCTAGATTAACATAATATTCTTACGTACTTTAACCGACAGTAATAAATGAAAACACAGATTTTAATTTATATAAACTTTATTCGCTTCCGATCTCGTCCACTGTTCACAAAAGAATAAATCTGTTCTCTGTTCCTTTCCAGTAGTTCCTTTCACATTTTTATTTACTTCTGAGAAAAGCATTTGAGTTTGAGGAATGCATTGTATTACAAAGAAGACTTCAAGGCACACTACAGTTCTAACGTACAGACTCTTACAGACACTATATTGGTACTCTAAGCAAATATTAATGCTACGATACACCGAGCCTTTAGTTTAAATTTGAAAGAACATATGTATGAATATAAATACATTTCAAATATTCATACTCGCCACTCCAGAGAACACATCCAGAGAACACATCCGTCACAACAGCACCCACATAATTAAGTGGAAGACTGAGTTGCTTACCTAAGCACTTTGTCCAGTAGCAGCCTTTTACTTCAACACCAAACCTAAATGGTGATACCTAGAATATTTTTGAGTTGAACTTGAAAAAATTTAAACGTCCGCTTTGAACTATTATGTCAGCCAGGTACAAAATGTTCAATGCAGTTAGCATCTTGAAGTTTCTGAAATTAAAGTTTTGCAAAATATCTTTTGACAGATGTTGTCAGTCCACCATAAGACATTTCGAATTTATTTAAACAAAAATGATTATACAAAAGAGTGTATTTATTAAAGGAAGCAACAATTAGCACTTTCCTTTCATATCTTAGGCATTTTAAAGTCTATAAAAAATTCCTGCTTTTCGCTTGTCCACTTAAGATAGACTTCATATGATACAGGTATCGTTTAGAAAAGTTTATGATTTTCTAATGGAAGGTGTGCTTATTCAGTCATAAAATAAAATTATGCAAATTTATAGCATCTGTTGATTGATTATGTCATAAAATTTGATTAATGTGCAAGGAAACTCATTCAGTCGCAGATATGTTTACCCAAACATAAAGTTGCCAGAAAGATGTTGTAAATAGTTATACTAGGAGTAGAAAAGTTTCTAGTGATATTCATGCCATCGGGGGATTCTGAATAGGAGTTTGTTTTTTTGTTATGATAGCAATCATCGTACAAAACACAACAAACGTGAATTTGATTGAAAAATTATATAAGTATCGAAAATTCACTTACATACACGGGTATATTATTCACCGCTGTATATCTCTCCCCAGAAAAATGACTTTCATTGTATGAACAAGAGCCAACGGAAAAAAAGTCATTCTGTAGTCTCTCCCTCATAACCATGCCTCTCCGTTTGTTGGTCCGGCTCGATGAATATAATGAAAACATATTCATTATTATGTTTTCAGTTCCTTGTTAAAGGGTCTCTGTGAAACTCTCAGCCACAGTGGAACGGTAAACTGCGAAATTGATTAAAGATTTCAATAGTTCAGCAATGCATACTACACACATACTCGTATGAACATATTTGCAATCAGAAATTACCTGCTGCGTATACGTATTTTTTTGTTTTTCATTTTCCGGCGAAAAACTGCAAGTGCCAAAATTAACCGGGGTTTGGCTGTGCTTTACTTGACTTAAGTACTTACTTTTATCATGAGTGGATTTATTTAAGATTTATGAAGGGAAGGAAATTAAATTTGCGAATAATTTTAGTACACACTGTATATACATACTGTATATATAGTTATAATCACCCTTTAAGAACCAGTGCTGCTTTAGAGGAAAGAAGGTGATTTTCCACCCTCTTGAAGTGTTTTTTCTATTTATTAGACAAATTTTGATCATAGGCTATTAACTAAGTATTTAAAAGAAACGCATAGAATTCAATTTGATTGAAATATTTGGAAACTTTTTTTCAATGAATTCGTGAGGAGCCACCAAGTCATTTCCGAAGTACAAGCAAAGTTCGTTATGAGGAAAATCTTAAAGAAGTTCTTTTCTCTTTCAGAAAACCAAAAAACAAAGTGCAATACGAAAGCTCCTAATTTGTGTAAGAATAAATCTTCACGTTGTTTGCCTAAGTCAATAACATGAAACAAGTACCTATTGGCCTAAGATCTGAGACCTTTTGCCATTCTTTGGATGACTTCACGATGTAGGACTTCTAGGATTTATTTTCCAGCGGAGAGGTTTGAAGAGACCGAAAGAAAAAGTAATCAGAGGATGCAAGGGCTGGAGAAATGAATGCATTACAACTTCTCAACAAAGATCCGTCAATAAGTTCATGATGAAACACAACTCCATTTCTGTTGGCCCTTTCTGGTCGTTCTTTCTTGATTGCCTCATCCAGATGGTCGCAGTATGCAGAAAAGAGGATCGGACAGACCGTTTTAAAAGACGATGTATTTCCAATCCCTCAAAGCACTCAACACAACCTTGTTTGCCATCAAACTATGCTTTTAGGTCGTGTCTGATCGTCACCTGCTCTTGACATGATTGCTTGCCTTGGACATTCTCTTAAGTAATCAATCTTCAATCACTTCAAAACGGTTGCAATTCGCGACTTTTCAAGAGCGTTCTACCAATGCAAATTCGTTTAGTTGCTTTATTCCGAAGCTCAACATCGAGCTTTTTAAAGTTGCCATTTCATTTTAGATTATTCGAAACTGTCGGTTGGTTCCGCAATCTTTCGGCAACTTCCATGACGGTCTTGACACATCAAATTAAAAACGTCTCAGAATACTTTTAGTGACAGACCGACTAGTGCACTACATCCTAATATCCGAAACGGAAACCAACAACCCCCCTTTGGGTCCAAAGTTCAACTCTTCTATGTTCACAGAACACCGATGAACCAGAGGAAACAATTATCAGGAAGGCATCGTGTTGATTCGTAATGACTTCATTAAACCAACGAAGAGTTTTTGGAAAATATGAAAATTCATTTTAAGCCCATAGAAAGGGCGGTTCAACTAAAATGCACGATGACGATTGTAAATTAAAAAAAAAAAGTTTTTGTGAATTATCTTAAATTTTTTTCTTTTTTGACAGAGGAATCTATGACAATTAAATGTAAAACAAAATATGGGCTAAATGTTCGCCGCCTCTATCTGATGGTCCATATTTTCAATGACTCTGAAAAATAATTGAGGTTCAATGTGACGTATGTGCCGAATTTTCTTATAATTTAGCTCCCGAATTGTCGCACATTTTTTCATTCAAATATTCCAAAAGAAAGAAGTCCAACGGATCCTGGCAGCTAATTAACAACGCCACGAAGTGAAATAACACGGTCATTGAACTTCTTGCGCAAAAGAGTAATTCTTTCGTTGGATGTGTGGCAAGTGCCACCGTACTGTTTGGAAGCACATACCTACCAGATCCATATCTTCAACTGTTGACCACAAAAAATCCCTAATCATCTCGCGATAGTGAACAGTTTTCACGGTAATTGCTTGGTCCACCTCTTTTTTTAAAGAAGTAAGGCCCGATGTTGCTGCAAGCACATAAACCTCACCAAAAAGGCTCTCTTTGTGGATTCTCAGTTGCCCAAATGCGACAAGTCTGTCGATTATAAACACATTTGGTCGTTTATGCTGACCAAACAAACTAAAGTGCATGACATGGATTTGAAGGCCAATTCTTAATTCAACAATCTTAACGCGCTGCTTAATTGTGTACCTCTCCAGTGTTTAATTTAACAAAAAACGTTAACGTGACTCACAGTTACTTCAAAAACTCAGTTTTAAGAGTGCTCTGGGGACATTAGAAAAGCAAATTTTGCCATCATTGAATAAATCCAAAATATTGCAAATTTAAAGTTTTTTTTATTCCAATATGAATAAGAGATGGGCGAAAGTTTCCATTTCGTTGAAATGGCTGGTCACTAGTTCCAATTTTTTTGAACGTCTTAGTTAAAAGATAATTTTTTTAACGTTTATATGGATCACTGTGGCGTAGTGAATAAGTGCGGCGGTTCACTCGCCCAACGTCACTGGTTCGATTTCTGGACTGAACATCGTCCAGTTGTTTTTTTGCGTCACATCAGTTTATTAGATCACATCATCCGACCATTGCAAAGACAGTTGTAGAATTACTACTTCGAAAAAATCTCTAATTCTTTTTTGATAATTTTTCCTACTGTCAAAATTTGAACCCTCTCTCAATACGAATTTTGAATAAAAAACACACTTGAGGATGTTGCGGTCTAAGAATGCACTAAACGTTTGGAACGTGATGGTTGGGAGTTATTAGTTTCTACAATGAGTCGCCTAAGAAGCTGAAAACATTTGTCGATGACGATTCGTTAAGAGCAACGTCTCATTGTGCTCAAGTAAATCGATGCACAAAACTCGGACTTATCTCATGTGAAAATAAGTACATGAAACAGGGTTAAGTCTTAAATTTCGCACAAATAAATGACACACTACTTCTACTTCTTTCACAAAAAATTTGAAACTACTGCCAACACAGTCACTCGTGAGATAATTAACAAATCAATTCGTTTCCTTTGGGAAACTCCTTAAGAACAATCATTGATACAAAACTGACATTCAAATTAGCCAATCTGCGAAATGGCATTCTTTAAGATTCATTGCTCCACATTGCCAATTGAATTTCCCTCATCTGAATACTTTAACAAACCAAGTTAATTCAGTTGTTTCCGTCTTTAAAACAAACCATTAACTGCCTTACGCAATTCCAGAGTGGCTTGTTTACCCAGAGTAAACACAGACGTTATTAATGAAAATTCACTCACTTTGTTACATTTCAAATTGAATGTCTTTGACAACAGCATGCTGGCCCAGGTTCTAAGGCAATTTGTGTGCACACTGACTGACTTAAGGTAAGTCTTTGTCTATTTGAGAGAAATCATAAATTTGATCTATCCAGGTTATGTACACCTGAAGGCACAAAGTGAAATGGCAGACATTCGAATCGAGTGTGTAGAAGATGAAAACAAAATATTCCTATACCTTTGGGTGCTAATTATATCAACTAAGGCTTTCTCTTGTGAGAAAGGGTCTTGTCGATTCACTTTTCTCGACCAACACTTGCGATTGTTCGACGTGTACACGTACGATGTGTCCAGTCACTGAGCAAACACTCATAGTGGAGATGTGCATGTAAATACAAAATTCGGCTTTTTGATTTTACATAATCTAATTGCGGGCCCCCATTCTGCGGCAGAATTGACCAACAAAGACTTATACGAGCACGGAAGTGATATGTGAAAGGCTGCAGGTAATTGATTTGTTTTGTGCATTGTGTGTACGGGGAAGAAAGGAAAATTTTCAAATTGATGTGATTAGCTGGGCGAACATTAAATCCGGTGAATATTCAAACGCGTTCACTTTTTGTTGCCCCCTGTTTCTTGCCGTGACCTAATACTTTTTTTTCGACTAGAATGGAATGATCTCTGGAGAAATATTTCAGTCACCGTACGTAACACATCAGCAACGTTCCCGATGAAAGCGTGTACGTCTGCATTTAGTCGTGTGCGAAATGCACTCTGTCTGTCAAAATAAATGCTTTCTCCACGTAATCCACGTTGTTGTACAGCAAAATAGCTCGAAGCGTAATGCCAAGAGCTGGCTGCTTGTCATGGATGTCCAATACGAGCAGAGTGTTTGTTTTGAACGAGTTTGAGAGTGTAATGACGTGGATGTCGCAAGTATACTTGTCGGATGTGATTTAGCTTCCGGCATTAGGTCATTTAAGAGCTAATCAACATGTCGTGTCTAATCAATATCTTTTTTCTTCAACGAAGGCGTGGAGTTATAACTTCAGTCAATTTAATTTTCAACACTACACTGGCACTACAGCCCATAATAGACCAGCGTCTTCTTCAGCAACTATTTGTGTTGTGCGTGCATTGTTCTCTCACGTGTAGAGGGGACCTGCAGTTTTTTTGCGACTGTGAAAGGGGGAATTGGGGAGGCTTTAATTGAAAGAGGCGGAGCCGAAAGAAAATGCGAGATGTTAAATCCGGGAATCGGACCTGAGACCTTTGGCGCGTGCGTAGACTCCTTTACCCACAAGGCCATGGCGATCATATGCACCTGTTATACAGTCAAAAATATTTTGATTAGATCTACTAAAAATTATGGATGCCATAACCATTCCTGCCAAGTTATGAATTTTGGAAATATAATCCTTAGAAGGACGATGTTGCGCTTTAAATGTATTCCCCATCGCAATAGTGTAATAGAACCTTAAAAAACCTCTACTTTCAAAATTAAAAAAAGTTGAATGTGAAATAATATTTTGAGAATGCAGAACCAAATCCTGACTTGAGAAGGAAAAATATGGAAGAATTTGAAAAGCTGAAGAGAAAAATACAAGTACTCCTACTTAACAGTACGAACATACATACATATGTTCCTCCCTACTTTTAACTGAGAACTCAATTCTTCAGAAATTTTGAAGAAGTACAGTAGGAAAAGAACCCGAGATTAGCTTCTTCAATAACCGGTTTTTGTGTGTTACGATTTAAGTGGACATTCAATTTGATGTAACTCAGAACCACTAAGTTGAAGAAAAATTTGCAAATTAATACTTCCTGAAGTTGTCATCAGCTTTCTGTGTCTTATAGACTGGATAATAGACGTTTAAAACATATCCATACTTAACTTGTTAGCACTATTGCCCTTCTCAAAATATCCGGAGGTCAAGGCAGATTGAGCTGTAGTAGGAAAATGTCGTGAAACGCAGCAATAAGGACCCAATTTCATATTAGGAATCTTTTCTATAATTAGAAGAGTTGAAAATTTGTTTTGACTTAACCCTCCATCATTAGGCCTACTCCTTTTTTCTTATGTATTCCCCAGAGTGGAAGAATGCAAAGTACGCATCTGTGGGGTCAGTAGCCTTCTCACTCACAAATTTCTGTCCAGCGCGTGACTTTCTCAAGCTTTGAAATAAAAACAAGTCACACCAAGTGAGCAACAATGTGGATAAGGAAGAAACTTGAAGTCCAAAGCGACCATTTTAGCTTTCATGACGGCAGAGGTGTGAGCCGGTGCTTCGTCACGTTGTTTTTTTTTTCTCCGAATTGAGCCGATTTTCCTGAGAGTTGACGTTGAACAGACTAAATATTTCGGCAAAGTAGAACCCCGTCACAGATTTTCTCTTCTCCACGTAGGCTCACATTTTGTGAATCCCAGAAAACGGTTGCCATTACGTTCCTGGCCGAAAGAGTATTCTGGTGCAGCACATTTGCGAGATAAAACTCACCGTGTCTACAGTTTCTTGTCTTAATCGATGTTCTCGAAAGGTCTCACAGTCTTTATCGTAATGAGCTTGAGGAGCATAAAACACTGCTCTAAAGAGGTCTCATGTTTGCACTAGTTGTCCGGAGTGAGCAAGGTCAACATAGACAACTTTCTAATGTCAAATATTTTGGGAAGGATTTTTTTAGATGCCTACTGTGGATCACATTTTTAAGCACGTGAGTATCGTCTGATACCGAAGTTTGACCACAATGAAACTTGCAACTTCCATTTTTGGTATTCCTTTTCAAAGGATATTACGATATACGAAGTCACTGTACACATTATCCAGGCATCCTTAAATTTCTCGACCCTTCTTTCCTTCCAACAAAATCCTATCACTGAGTAATATTGTTCCTTCTCCACTTTTCTAGTAACCGCGCATTGTCAAACGAGTCTGATTCTGATTTTGACAATAACCGTCACTCGGAATGTTGCACCCCCATCCGGTGGTGAAACTAAGTACTGATTGGACTGTCCTCGTATTTCTGTATCTCTCTATTTATTTTACAGAAGGAAACTACAATCTTCGTACGAAGGATATTGTATGCGAAATAGTACTTAAATAACTGCCGACAAGTGTTTCTATATTTCTCTATTTCTAAGTAGAGTTTTCAAGCTCAAACCGCCATTTCTACTTTTTGGGTGTGTGATACTCCAGTGTGAGGGTGAAGAGTTGATTCTGTAAAACTTCAAACTTCAGCTTATGAGTCAATCATACTATATTTTTTTAAATAAACATGTTTTAGGATGCCCTCGACTAATGGGTAAGTGATTCGACGGACATACATGCCCAAGGTGATAAGTTTGATCCGCGTTCAGTTCGCTCATTTTGTGTTTTTTTTTTACGGTACTACCTCAATGTGTATAAACTGGAAAATTGCCCTTTCAGAGCCAGTTATTGCCGAAAACAATAGCGCTCACAAGGAGGAATTGCTCAAGAAACAAGGGCGTTGTTCCTTTTGAACAATAGCGCTTCACAATATACTACATTTAGAAAAATTTGTCAAAGTCGAGAAAACACTCCTGAGTTTATTTTTGTTCAACCATACGTTACTTATCTACTAGCTCAACCAGGAATGTTGAGAGTATCTCGAAATCCTTTTTATTTGTATTCTGCATCTGACGCAAGTTTAAATTTAAGCGCTCTAGTCTTTTATTATTTTTTATTTCAAACGGCCCGAAAAAACATCTCCAAAGGGTGGGTGTAATCAGTCATTTACCCCGTAATGAAAACATTTAATACAGGCCACCAGAGTCACGCCCTTTCAGTTTAGCTGTTGAATGTTCAAGAACAAAACAATAACTTTCAAGGTGAATCGATAATGTAAGTGTATAGTTCCACATGTTTCCTTGAAAAAATATTTGACCTTCACCGTCAACTGGAAAAACACTTACAACCCAACACTTGACTATGCATATGATTGCGTACAAAGTTCTCATTAACATGTGTTCCAGAATGTCTTGCAGTCAGTCGTCAGATATCAAGGGCAAACCACTTAAAGGTTATTTTCTTAATAATAGTTCTTTGCGCTGTTAAGGCATCGCAGAATAAAAAAAATATCTGCTAAAATGCAATCATTTTCAAACTTACTTCAAGACTTCGCATTTGAATCAATCAATTTCCTCAAATGTGGATGAGGTGAACAAAATGTAAAGCCATCAAGTACATCAGCGATTGACGTTTTACGATAGTTAACATGTTGTACGAGCGTTTCTTATTCGCGCATACAACGCAGTTCTAACGCAACTCACTCATATCAGTGCGATCGAAAAACCAGGGTGTCAACCAAACACAATAAATACCATTTGAACAGGTGTTTTGAGGTTTTTCGAGGGTATCACAATAGCGTATTTCTTCGCAGTTAACACATTCGAATGTAAGATGACGTGCATAAAATATTCAAATGTTCCGTATAATTATTGCGCATTGTTCTTTAAAATTCGAAAGAATGTAGCAAACCGTGGTTTGGAAAAGAGAGTAGCTATTTCACATACCTATGTCTAAACATGATTACAAACAAATCTTCGAACCCAATTAGATTCAATATGCAGAATGATTTCTTGCTTTAGTAACACGATTGCGCGTACAGTCGGGTGTAAACATTCGCCGCTCAACAACTAAGAATTTCCATACTTGAAGTATTCCTCCCAAACTGCATGTTTGTGGAAAACGACAAAATAAGACTTCTCACCTCTTTAGTCTTCGAGGCGGACACTTTTGCGAACAAACGAACTATAGTGTAAAGAACAAGTGGAAAGAGCGAAGTGTCTGCTTCTGCAGTAACTGCCAAGGTCACTCAACCCTCTAACCACTTCTTAGATAGTACAAGAATGCAAGTTTTCCCTTAATTTGGTAGTAAGGCTGAATTCGCTTGTCGCGGGACACCACGGGATTATGGATAACAAGACTGTCGATAAACTTGCTAGGCAAGGACCAAACAGAGCATTCATAGGGCCCAAACCCATCTGGGACTGCTCGCGTCCTTGGTTAGGGCTTCCGTCGATGGTTGGGGCTCCAGACAGCACAACCAGAGATGGCACAACAATCCAGGATGCAGGCTGACCAAGTGCATGCTCCCAAACGTCAGCAAGAAATCCGCGTCTTTTCCCCTACATAGGAAAGACTGCAAACGACTCGATGGCGTACAAAAGTGGCAAGTCAAATTCGCTTAGCACTAAAGTGTGCTTGGGCTTAGTGATAATATCCTATGCGATGCCTATGGATAATTTGAAGGAACTGCAGAGCACTTCTTCTGTCAATGTCCCGCCCTTATTTGGATCAGGTGGCGGCTATTTGGCGCTGATGTGATGGGATCTGAAAACCTAAGCTCTTTATCACAGATGGCTTACTGGTTTTCCTCCGAAGGACTAAGACTAAGGTTACTACCTGGTGGAACATTCGACCCGTTTTCGAGTCAGAGCGCTACAGTGCAGCGATTCCCAACCTCCAGCAAAGCAAAATCTAATGTGCACTTCTGCCCCTAGCATTTATAACAATAATATGTGTTGACGATAAGTGTCTTTTTCTAAGCGGCTAAAAGTGAATTTTTATGTCTTTTCGTTCCGAAGCAATGAATATGCTGTAGAAGACAGAAGCTTATGAAAAGTACAAAATATATGGTACGGTCAAGCTGACCATCAACAGAAACTAATGACAAAAAAGGAATTGGAGGCTATACCGGAAGACAACTGCGTAACGTGTTTTGAAAATTTGAAAAAAAGGTCGACGTACGTGTATTGCATTCGGGGGTGAAATGAATACAGAAACATTTTTCTTTTTTTTGGGTTCACACATAATTTATTAGCTTGCTTCTAACAGTATTACACATTTTTTTCTCTTACGCCAACTGCTGTGACTTAAATCGTACCTGAAGTCGGAGAACCTGCGACACTCGTGGTGAAGAATCTTAAATCCTCCGAACAGCATTCTTGTTTCATAGATTTAACTTGCTAAAGTTGTATTTTAGGCCTAACTGACCAGTGTGAGAGAATTTATCTTATGCCTTAGATCTGGCTCACTGCACAAATGATCTAAGCAAAATTTGTATTCAATGTGGGAATTATGATACAGTTTACCCAAGAGTCAGGTTCAGGAACTGAAAGAGTTTCCCAATCAAACTGTAATCAATAAGTGCTTAAGCATCCAGCCAATTTTTACTTTATTCTGTTTGACGAAGGACGGCAATACATTAGAGCAAAACATCATGGCTTCTTGACGGCAGGGCCTTAAGTGCAGATTGACTCTAATTAATTTCGTGCACAGTATGATTAATTTCTGCAATATATTCAAATATAAGAAAAAAAAATTAATTTAAGAGTCCACAAAGATCCAAGACCTTGTATTTTCCAAGCATCTGTAAGCAGTCAGGGCTAACATTTTATTGCTTACTCCCAACGGTGAAATTTGGGAAGTTCATTAGTGACAACTAGTATAAACTGAAAGAGGTGGTGTCGAAATAAAAGGCAAAGCCTGTTCTGAATTGAACACTGGACTTTCGGTGTTTGAGACTTATCCCCTAGACCACTGTTGCGACGATTTTAAGAAACTAACGTTTTGATTTTATTCTCGGCTGAATTTGTCGCTTAATGACATTTAGCTTCTGTGACTAGTGACAAGTGCCTAGTTTATAAATTAATTTGGTATTTGCGAGCGTAGCTTGGTTTGTAAGTGTGCCGACTCACGCGCTGAAGGTTTAATATTAACTGAACATCTCGCTTTTTTGTCACGACACGACCGACCTCCTTTTTCTACAAAAACTTTTCAAATTTCGCCGCTTGAAGTCGCGAAAAATGGCAGATACTTTCTACTTGTGTTAGAACAAGATCACGCAACACGAATACTTGCTGAAGAAGATCCTCCTTGGTCCCTTGTGAACTGTAGCGTCACCGAATTTTTTTATAAAAATTATATAGCTTTCATCAAATATTGTAAAAAAAGAATAAAACGAAGCCATCTATGTGTGAGTGAAACTCGCACTTATCGACTTAATTTTCTGTTCGCATCAACTTGCAGAAGCATTGTATGACATCCACTTGCATCATTTTGACTTATTTTCACAAATTTTATTTTTTCCAAATAAAGAGTGCCCGCAGAATCTGTTGAAATGGCCTTAAAAATGTTATATCTTTTCCTATTGCCACGAAAACTTGACTTAAACCCAATCCAAAATGCAGACGGCGCAACTCAAGCTCATCAGTCCAGCATATAAGCAAACTCCGCTACTGTGTCGTGTATCCGTCAATTGCATTTGACAAAGTTTAGGCAACCTATTTTAAAACCATTATGAAAATCAAATGTTTGATAACATGAGCAATTTAAGCGTATAATTAGCCACCAATTCAAACGGAAGCAGATGATTTCGGTTCAAAGTTACGAGGTAATGACTCGCTTTGTCAAATATTTAATTATAAGTTCTTGCAGAGCAGCAATTTACAAGAAATCGAAATAAATTCACGTTTATTGTGGAGTCTGAAACCTTGGCAAATAAAACAAACTTACACCGTACAAGAAGCAGAAGCTAATTAAAAGTATTGAAACAAGAAAACTCGGTGTGCGTACGCTCCTGCTGTCTCTGCACGAGACAAACCAATCATGATTTAGCGAATTGTTGTGCGATTTAAACTAATGAACCCTCATTTTGCAGCCCACGTTTCAATTACATATTAGACACGCACGACACATACTCGTCTTGAGCAGAACTTTGTTTTGGGGAGGAGTGCATGTGGGATATGCGGGAGCAACGCTGACGACAATGGCGCTGTCGATGATGCCACCCATAAGATGGAGCAGTGAATACACTTTGAGAGCATGCCAAGCCAAGCTCGGCTTGATCTTCGACAGAAAGTTTCTTATTGCGCTCACTGATACCGGTTGGGTGTCAACACGGTATCATCTATGCCGGAATGAAATTCACGTCGCATGAGCACCGGCAACTCATCCCAGAGGAGCAGAACCTGTTCTTTGTCTATGACCCACTTTCTAGAGCGGTGATGTTCGGCGGGGAGTGCGGCTATGCGAGGAGTGAAGTATTCTACTTCTCCGGTGTCGTCACCGCATTTGCACTGCGAAGCCGTAGGTGGCTCGGTTAATGTATTCATGCTATCAGCTTGAGAAACGGTATTACAATTGCTTTCCGCGGGTGCACGTTGTGCCGCCGCTGACACCGCTACTGCTGTTGCTCCGATGTATTCACTGCTTTTTGGTTTACAAAAAGAAGATGCCACTTGGTGATGAGATCAACACCTCTGGACGGCCGGGGACGGGATGCTTCCACGGGCAGACCTTGGTAGAGGTTGTGCAGAGATTGATCTCATTAGGTGAGTTTATTTGGCGATGATTGCACCGTGATAACGGCAAAAAGATAACGTGGAGCAGCAAGAGAAATTTTTATGATGATGCGCAAAGGTGGTGTTGTCGGTGTACGGGCGTGTAGGGGGTGAAGTTATCGCATTACTGCAGTTGTGGAAGTTTTAATGAGTTGCGCGGTTTTCTTAGAATATTCAGAGTTGGGTAATTAGAGAAAAGGAAAACTAGTGAGTTATTTCGCTCGCCTGCTACCTGTTCCCCGGGCCGTGCACACGGTCGGAGTTCCGTGAAATACGATGAGCAATCAAAATTATGGAGGAAGTTCACATTCGGATGCATGCATACGTATGTAAGCTTATTGCGGAACGTAGTATAAATTTAATTATTTGTACCACACACTTGTTTTCTGCAAGTACAAAAATCTAACGACAAATGCAAATGCCACTTATTTTTGTGACGTTTTTATAGTCCCAGGCGCTTTACAATGTGTATGAAAGTTTTTTTTTTATGAAGAAGCCAAACATTTGCATTTTATTGAATCGTTTTGCGAAAAAGTTAAGAGCCGCATTTTGTTTGGACAAAAATTCGTCAGAAACTAATGCAAACTTAACGATGTATTAATTGTGGCTAGTTAAGCCGTTCACCACTGCATTCAGTGACAGCATAAGCATGCGGTTTCATTTCATTTTCTATCATTTTCCTCTCTCTTTTTTCGCTCAGGCGGATAAGGGCCCATTAAATGCGGTGAAAGGTATGCCATAAGCTGTGCGCATGATCATGAATATGTGCACACGTGTGTGTGTGTGTATGCAGAAAAAGTAAAACCATTTTTCTCAATTTAAACATTTAAATATGCATCTAACGGTTTTCGGTTAATCGCATTTTCACTCAAATTCCTTTCCCTACGCGGCATTCAAATTACGTGAAGATGATAAATGCTGGATAAACATGAAACGTTGATCGCTTGATACATTCAAATACTTAAATTGCGGGGGATACATGTAAACATGTTGGTGTAAATTTAAACAACTTTGAGAAGAAATCTCTGACAATAGATGAGAGTCCTTTGTATTGGGTCTGTATTGTATTCTTGCGGATTGCTAAGAGATGGCCTAAATTGTATTATGAAGGCTGCTTTATAACGTTTTGAAATAACTGCGTAAGTGACACCCAATGATTCTGCGAGCTCCTCTAGTGTTTAACAACAATCTTTAAAGAGTAATGCTTCCAGTTCTTCCAGTTCAAACTTTTTTGGTTGCCCAGGACGTTCATAGTATTCTAAACCAAAACCAGCACCAATCGTGGAAACCACTTTTAGCACGTTCGCTCAGCGCGCGCATATTCACACTGAATTTCTACTAAAATACGATGACTTTCGGAAGCAATTTCCTTCGTACTAAAGTAATGAAAAAGAACTCCCCGCAAAAACACTTTTTTCAGGCACAAAGTTCGACATATTTGAAATAAATTATTGTTGTTTGGGCTTCAAATGAATGACATATGTATACTGAAACTACGTACAATGACAGTCCCTTTCCAACGCATGTTCCAATGGAGTAATAGCAATGGAATGATACAAGTTAGGCCGCAAGAACTAAGTTATAGACTCAAATTGTTCAACTTGAAGTTTCAAAAAAAAAAACGACTTACATATGTAACTTAGAACAGTTTTTAATACACTTGAGAATATGAAAAAGTGACTTGAGAAAGGTTTCTTCTCAAAATAATATAAATCTATTTCTTTTTTTAAGAGGTCATTCATTTTTCGCCTTCGAAAGTAAAGCTTTATAAGATAGACATGACGAATAATTTTCGATGAAAATTGTAATTTTTTGTAAATGTTGAAGCTTGCCATTGTGTATCGGGTATAGTTCAAATGGTGGTCTCGAAATCATTTGCCACAAGGAATTCTTTTAAAGAAATTTTGAACCACCACTTCGCCTATTTCGAACGGAACCGGACGGAGTCTTACTTTTAGGGAATATTTTGGGTAGAGACCCTGAAAAGAAGTCGAACTGTGTAAAATTGCATGACTTTGGCTGTTAATTGACGTCAACAAAACGTTAAATTGGTCGACCAGGGATCTTCTCATGCAAATAAGACGTAGCTAGTTGAGGCATTTAGTTTGTTGCCTTGCGTTGTTGGAACCGCGTTATTATCTTCGATAAAAAAAAACAACTATTAAAAAAACTAGCTATTGTATCTCTATGAATTGACTGTAAGCCCCGCCCGTTGGACAAGAAATACGGGCCAATGACACCTTTTAACCAGAAAACACGCCAAAGAGTCATTTTGCTTGTATGCAACAACATCCCTTCGATCACTTGAGGGCTTTTTAGGACTATGGAAAAATTCTTCATTGCAGAAAATATTGTTTGAAAAATCCATGTTTATTGTCTGTTGTTCCAATATCTAGAAATCGTAGCCACACCATTAGGATGGGCTAACAGGCTTCAGTTGTAATTTGAACTTTATACTGATGGAGATGCAAATCCAAGTGCAGAATACACCATAGTTAGGTGTACGAAGGTCTAGGTTCGATTCTCGGACGGGACACCTCTCATTTTTTCACGGCACCACCTCTTTCGAGTTGCTGACAACACTCCAAGAGTATCAATTGTCTATGATAAGCTTCTCAAATCTCGCCGTTCGGAGTAGGCAAAAAGCTGTAGGTCCCTTTAGCTCGTGAGAGAACAAAAGCACACACAACACGAGTAGTTGTTGTAGAAGCTAGGCCCTGGTCCCTTGTGGGGTGTAGTGCCATTCAATTATTATTTATTATTAGGTGTACGACACGTTTAATTGCTGCGAATGACGTGCAATCGTTTAATTTGATCATCAGCGACAGTTGAACTTCACAGGCTTAACGATACAAGTAATGCCTTTACTCTCTTCAAATTTCTTCACAATTTTAATAAATGCTGTCAAAATCGGTCGATTATAACGACCCAAATCATTCCGTAAGTCCCGAAAAGTTGCTTTATTTGAATCACCACTTTTGTAGTAAGTTTCAATAATTTACCGCATTGTGTGATTGTTAAGCGATCCATTATCGTAATTGGCAAACATTCAACTACTGTTGTGGCATTTTAAATGACAGCTGCATGTAGCAGGTGTCAGATGTTGGCTCTACAAACTCGAAAACAAGAAATGATTGATTCTGTAAAAAGACTAGAACATCATGGGATATCGCATTGCTGACTTGAGAGCCACATATTCTATACAGCGACTTGACGTCTTTTATGTGACACTTCTTATTCTTAAGACCAGATGATATTTCTGTTGCATATAAAGGTATGGAGGCTATAACTCTCAGCAGCATTAGACGCTAGCCTTTCCGCGTAGCGCCAATATGGGTCTCGAAAGGGCATTTATTGTTTCGGAAGGCAAGGTGACGCTCGAAATAAAGTCGAGCATCAATCAACACACCCAGAAATTCTATGAAGGAGCTGGAAACAATCCTATGTTCCCCGACTACTGGCGTTATAGCCTCTGATACCCTTCTACAAGTCATCTAATTTCATTCGCGGATCCAGTGTTTCTTTTGATTCTTTGCGGTGCAAACTGATTTCTTCGAACCGTTTCTCCACGACAAACAGCAATATCGTCCCCGAAATCCATAATTTAAGGCTTTCCTTGGAGCCGCACATTGTTGAATATCGCCATACACCACGTTCCACAAACGAGGACCTAACACTGGTCCTTAGGACCTCAGACTTATTATTTTATATACTTCAATGCAATCAAATTCTCAACGCATTGTAGGGTGCGGTACAAGTGAAATGAAATATGTGCGTTTTCACGTTTATGTGACCATTGCTTGACTCTATGTTTCATACATTAAATACATTAAATACATCCGTAGGGTCGCGTATGTCTTGACTAGCTTAAGCGACAAGTGAGTCAACTCATCCTCTGGAAATTTACATTTAAATCCTGATCTAGACATTCATTCGCTTCGTCTTTCGATTCTTTCTCTAGCAACATTCAATTTTCTCACCAATTTTAGATCAAGAGTGTCTTATCTTTCGCCAATTCGAGTCGGAATCGAACTGCATGTCTCTTTCACTCCAAAGAGAACAATAGCATGCGAAACATAAAAAATTGTTTTTAGCAGATTCACTTCTTTGTGATCTACAGCTTCACCCAATTAATTTTCTTCATTTTTCATGAACCAAGGGGGACCATCAAGCAATTAAGAACCCGGTAGCCACACATTAGGACTGTGGTTGCATGACTTTTAACAAAGTGCTAATTTCTCATATTTTACAACCGTAAATCTGCCTACACACCCATATTGCTTAGGGGTTTCGACAAAAGCCTATCCATTGTGTAACATCTATGAAACGTATTCGGTGACAGCAATAAACACGATTACTACATTCATCCGGTAATACTGGCCGTCGTTACACTTTAACGCACGGGTCATAAACGAAGTCATTTTTCAATTTGAATTGGCTTAAAGTTAAATTGCTTGAAAATTATAGCTTTAATTATGTCGAAACAGAAAGCGTCCTGAGTTAAATGCAAACACAGAACTACAAATGTTTGTTTCACAGATTATGGGAGAGAGAGTATTTCACTCCATTTAAAGCAAATAAAAGCAAACACTTTCGAATACACCCACACATCATGGCCATAACGACAATTTATTGACCCGAACTTCCTTGTCCCGAAGACACCCATAGTTCATATCTCGTGTGTCCATCTCCAGCCAGACACACACATAAACGACAGTCAGTTACCACGACAACTCTCACTGACGACGATAACCGCAGCCAACGCCAAGTGAGTCATGATTTGGGCGACACGCAGAGTTGAGGTGAAGTTATAGCAGTTTCGGTTTGTCTCTGCGTTTTGGTTCCGTGAACCACAAACGAATTGTGACCAAGAAATCCAGTGCAAAATCAAACTCACTTTCGCCACACCAAAAAGAGGAACCTGTTCGTACATATATCTGGCCCTGCTGAGGAAGTTGTCTGTTACGAACTTCAGTTTCCGCATGCGAGCAAGTGGACCGGTCACACGTCTGCATCTCGTTCAGTTCTTTCTTCTGCGTTTCTTTTACATTCAGCCACTCAACGCTTTTCCGTTTAAGATTACAAGCTGACAGCTCGTCAATCTCAAAATAATCACAGACCTGCCCAACGATATGCATGGTTTGGCTGTGTCCAAGAGCTGAGTTGAAATCGAAACTTTGATGCCTCTTGTCCGGTCCATAGTGAAAGTAAACTCTTTACAGCCCTCAAGTGACATTGGAGACGGCCAATTGCACACACGCTCACTCGTGTTGATGTTCCCAAAATAAACTCTCGCATGCATGTGCACGGCAGGAGTACGTAAAGAAATGTGGACCTTAATTAGCACCCAAGGTAGCTTTTGCAAATTTAATATTACCGTAAGTAAGTAATCGAAAACATGAGATAATGCGAAAGTAGTCATTAGAGAGCATTTTTGTCCGATGAACCGAGCAGTTGCTTTGAAAGGTAAGCAACCGAGAGGAGAGGACAGACAATTATTTAGAGGAACCGAGATGGAAGAGGATATCTGAATGAGTGAGTTCCTGTAAGTGGAGTTTAGTCTCTGAAAGGAATAATGTGGGAGTTTTGAAAGCAGACATGCATATGCACACATTCTTCGGGCAAGCTTTTCATTTGTAAAATCTGTTCTCCGAAACATTGATGAACAAATTGCAATCCGTTTAGTACGGCTTGTATATCTGCTGTAAGCAAAATGTGAAATTATTCCGAGAACTTACAAATGAATGCTTGTTTGGTTTACTGCCGAAAGTATTTTTAACCAGATCCTGGGACTATCTATGACTATGCTAAACGAAACTTTATGCATTCGTCCGTGTACCTACAATGAATGGCAAGCATGACATGTCACCAATTAATTATGCGAACGATGAGAGAGAGCTATTTCTTCAACTGATTCTGGTAGGGGTTTCTGCTTTCTGGCAGGCTATCTAATAAAGGGTGATTTTTTAGCTATTATCTTTTTGGCAACACTGGTTTAAACAACTGACGCACGTTTCGTCTTTTGTTTCACTGTGAAACATCTTCAGGTTGGTCTATAATTTAACCACGAATCGTCTAACAAACGAACAACGCTTGCAAATTATTGAATTTTATTTTCAAAATGCGTGCTCTGTTAAGAATGTTCATCTAGCGCTTCTTCCATATTATGGTCAGTTCATTTTTGGTTCAATGGGTACGTAAATAAGCAGAATTGTCGATTTTGGAGTGAATATCAGCCAGAAGCATTGCAAGAGCTACCAATGCATCCAGATAAAATTACAGTTTGGTGCGGTTTACTCGTATGGACTGGTGGCATCATTGGATTGTACTTCTTCACAGATGATGCGAATCATATCGTAACTGTGAATAGTGAGCGCTACCGTGAGATGATATTCAATTTTTTTTTGCCCAAAATGCAAGAGCTTGACTTGCATGACATGTGGTTTCAACAAGACGGTGCCCTATGCCACACAGCACGCGCAACAATGGACTTATTGAAAGGCGAGTTCGATGAACATTTAATTTCACGTTCGGGACGGGTCAATTGGCCGCCTATATCGTGCGATTTAACGCCCTTAGACTATTTTTGTAGGGCTGCGTTAAAGCTTATGTCTATACAGACAAGCCCGCTTCAATTGACGCATTGGAAGACAACATTGAAGCATTTATTCGTGAGATACCGGCCGAAATGTTGGAAAGAGTATGCCAAAATTGGACTAAGCGGAAGGACCGTTTGAGGCGCAGTCAAGGTCAACAATTGCATGAAATAATCTTCAAACATTAAAATATATGGACCGTACTATCGATTCAAATAAAGATTTCATGCATTTTTCTGAATTTAATGTGTTTTTTTTTTTGAAAAACCTTTCCTATAGCTTTAAAAAAATCACCCTTTAAAAGGCCATCTTTGTAAATCTGAGTAAAATTTTTAAATTCTGATGGAACTGAATAAAGAATTTTCATTGCGCTTACTTGGAAAGTATAAGCCAGTCTAGTGCTTAAAGGCTCACACGTTAATATCGTTTTCAAGGCGTATACACCTTGTTCGTCAATTTTAAATCGCCAATCAACATATTCAGACTCTGGAACATACGTTCAAATTTGAGAGGGTTTGGACAAGAGTTTATGGTTGCCGTGGCGTAGTGGATAAGTGCGTTGAGATCTAGGTTCGATTCCCGAACAGGACACGCGTTTTTTCACGGTACCACCACTCAAAGAGTATCAATTGTCTATGAAAAGCTTTTCAAATATCGCCATTAAGAATCGACAAAAAACTGTAAATCCCTTCTACTTGTGAGAGAACAGTTGCACTCACAAATCGAGTAGTTATTGTAGAAGCTAGGCGCTTGTTACTTGTGGGCTGTACTGTGCCTGTGCCTAAAGTCCGACTCATCAAACACACATATCACTCTTAAAAAAATCGTAGATGTTTGAACATAAACATAAACAGCTTCTTATTCAGGATTTATTGAAAAACTAACTAATTTCTTGTCCTAGTTCAGCTCACTAAAGATGTTGTCACTTCAAAATCATATCCTTTAATTTGAGAACACTTCTAGATTGTTTAGTGGTCGCCGTGGCGCAGTGGTAAGTGCATCGACTGCGGCGCAGAAAGTCTGGGTTCGATTCCCGGACGGGACACCTAGCATTTATTCACGGCACCACCTCTTTCGAGTTGCTGACAACACTCAAAGAGTATTAATTGTCTATGGAAAGCTTCTCAAATCTCGCCGTTCGGAATCGGCAAAAAACTGTAGGTCCATTCTACTCGTGAAGAACAATTGCGTGCACAACATGAGTAGTTGTTGTAGAAGCTAGGCCCTGGTCCGTTATGGGCTGTAGTGCCACTCAATTATTATTATTATTATTATCTAGATTGTTTCACCTGCAAAAAAAGCGCAAATGGGCCTCTTAGGTTTACTACGTAATTGAGGGTTTTCCGTCGACATGAAAATATGAGAGCTGGCATCACCCTCACTGACCCACGACTTAAATTGTCACTTTAAAGGATTTAATCTGTCGTTTAAGTCGCCAGCAAAGCAGTTTTATATGATGAAAGATATACGGCATGAGTTAAGAGGCGACTCCAAGCTACTGCAAAAAATGAATGCTCCCGCAGCTTTTTACACCCGAAAAGGTAACTAATATTCACCTCTGCAACATTCTTTTGTTTTATCTTCACTCCGAACAAGCTACTCAATAAATTTAATTTCACAGCTGACAGAATTTTCCATAAAATCACTAGACCCATAATCACTTTCATCGCCCTGTGCTCGTAACCAAAACTGTGCGTTTCATTTTACGGTTATTACATGCAGAATATTCATGTTCATTGACAAAGTATCTTAACATGATTGCTTCTCTATCTGCTCACAGCGCAGTGCTCATCACACTCGAAGTCGAAGCAAAAAACAAAAGGCACCTTCATTTCGCTACGTTAATACTGAGTCATGGCTGCTGAATAAAAGTGTCAGCCACACGCTCCTGGGGAGGTGAATGAATTCTTCACATTGATGACGTCACAAACGTTTAAATGAAACCCCGCCAACACGACCAAGTGAGAAAACGTGAAAGTAAATAAAAACCAGCTAATTTGCCATTCGAATCAGTCTGTAAATGGTGTTTCCCCTCTGGCGCTTCAACGATCACGGTAAATAAATTTCTTTGGTTTACTTACAATGTCGTTAAATTAATTACGAACTGAATTCACAGAATTATAACCTCGAACGTTATACTCTGGGGACGAAACTAATCACGTTTAGGTCGGTACTCATGCATATAGCTGCGCATAGGTATGAGCTTCAGTTTCGAGGGGAAAATTCAACAATTTCCTAATTAATTAGTTCTTCATTTTGGAGGAGTCATAATTTCTGCTTACCCATATCTCAATCTCCAGGGTATTACTGCAAATAAATCAATTATCTATACGGGAAACCCTCTTTCAATATTACAAGTTAAGTCATAATCATCAGAGCGGGTTGGTCCAGCCAGGGTGGACACTGAGGACATGGTCCGGCCCCAGTGTTCGATTGCAAAAGGAGGACGAGAAAAATTAATTGATGCCGTGACATTCTTTTCAACTTAGCTCTCGAGAGCGTGTACATCATTAATCTTCCATATGTGTTTCCAATTTTCGTAGCGTTCCACTCAAATCCTTTTCGATGTGTGGTGCTGTAAGCAGCAGCACAAGAGGATTTCCCGGAAGGAAATACCTACCTACTCCCCCAATAAATTTCGCCAATGGTGATGAATCACGTATTTCGCAGACCCAAGAGCATACATTCATAATGTGTTTGCACGCACACACTCATGCAGTGCAAACCAAGGGATGTGTGTATGTACGTTTTGCCTTATCAGCTGAACCCTGTTTATTGCAAAATTATTATTATTTAATTTTTGCGTAATGTCTGGCAGCGCGGGAGGTTCACCCGGTAAGTTATTTTCAAATAACTATGCAGTACGTGTAAGTCCGATTTGATGGGAATATATCATGGTAATGACGTGATAAGCATTGGTGCTCGCACCAGGTGCTTTAGCATAAATCTTGCACTTAAATATGTTCCAGGTCGTAAAAGATAAATCACATTTATTTGATACAGATTTACAGGAGCAGTATGCCACGCACACTCACACTGCCACACTCGACTCACGGGCCAAGTGTGTTTGCGCGTCTTGTGGCGGGATTAATTTCTAATTCGTCTTGTCTCTATTTTCCACTTCATGCCGCAGTTTGACGTTAAAAACACACATCTAACAGCAATAAAGCAGAACACCAGTAACCTCTCTGCACCTCTTCTTCACTAAACCAAAAACAAAAACACAAAAAAAAAAGAAACACAAACGGGCATATACTCGTATGATACATCTCGCCTTAGACCCAAACTAGGCCAATAATAATTAAAACGCATACGTGTCTGGTTGTACGAGTAGAACTTGTGCCGGAGATGTACGAGATACTTGAGGATGGATCTGCAATTAGGTTTTATGTAGTTTATGGAGTTTCTGGAGTACATTGAGGTATGTCTCCCGTGCCGTGTATGATGCATTAATTTAATGTATGGGCTAATAATTTGGGTAAACGTCTGGGCAGGACTTTGCAAACACTATCTGGACGTTTGTTCATCAAATAATCGGGTGAAAGGTAAATGTCAAATGTGTAGACCGATGCTAATGTGTTGGCTTTTGGGTAGAATGAGAATTTCGTCACGTACTCCACATTCAAAATGGATTGTGAACTGTCTGTAAATTGGGACAACAATTGTATTTTTTTCTTTAATTAACTACCGAATGTATCTTGTCTATATCTGTTAACGGGAATCCTTACACACTATCTAGACCTCGACTTTTTACTTTTTTCTTGATGCGGTGTAAAGCCACCGACTGGACTGCATGGGTTTCCAAATTTTGTTGATAGGTTTTCTAGTGTCAGTCTAGGTTACACATTAATTTGGGTCATTTGCACGTCCACCATAAGCTATTCGTGTAAGTTTGGTTGACTGCAT
Organism: Eristalinus sepulchralis; assembly: GCA_944738645.1. Classification (NCBI taxonomy): domain Eukaryota; kingdom Metazoa; phylum Arthropoda; class Insecta; order Diptera; family Syrphidae; genus Eristalinus; species Eristalinus sepulchralis. Next base: position 26,766,714 of record OX122885.1, on the reverse strand, counting down.
TGAAGGTAAGATGTGGCACGTAGGAGTTTTAAGTTGTCGGAAGCTATTCCAAACGCGGACGGGAAATTAACATTCGTTGGGCTAAGACGTGTTTGAGGATTTGATTTCGAGGTTGAAGTTGGCACCTTTGTTACGTTTTTCTCTTCTAATCGTCATTCGATTGGATCCTCTTCAATTCTTGAAAAGAATTGTTAAGTGTCTGACAATGAGAACTTCTGAAATCAACATTCTATCGGACCCTATTTATCACGTCTACTTTCGATGCGTTTTGTATTTTAACTCTTTTCAGTGGTTTCCGTTGTGGGAACATCATAAGCTCTTGCTTAGCAATGGAACAGAACTTTACAAAATTGTATGCGTGATAGTGGTTCGAGTTTATTTTTAAGAAAATTTGTCCGCTTAGGTTTAAAACATTAAAGGATTTATTTGAAATGAAAAGTGAAAAAGTTTTGAAGTGAAATTAATTACAATCCTTACTCCTTCGATGTTGTTATAATTGCTCAAACGATATCACAACGGAAGAACTGATTGAGTGGCACCAGCTTAAGTGCATATTTATAATTATCTTAGAAGAGCTTCCTTTAAAGTTCTTGAAATCAAACGATTGGTATTGATCCGCAGACTATCTGAATACCTGAAGAGAGATTAATTTGCTCCACCTTCGATCCAAAATAATTCCAACTATTATTGTCGTAGAACAAAGAAAGGAAACACTTTTAAAAACAGTAATGATTAATCGCCGAGCATTCGGATAAGCTACATGTCAATTTTAACGAATTTTGCTCAATTTGTAGGATAAAAAGAGTTAGAAACTGACGCACAACAGAGCAGAAACATCAAAATGCTGTCGGAAAATCAATTTTTGATGATCGCCAATATCTAAGACTTTAACTTTATTACAAATTAAATAAAAAGAGAATAAATTAAAAAGTTTAAGCTATCATTCCTAAACTTCTATACGCGGACACCATTGACGAGATTGAACGAACACAACCAGGGCAAGACGAAGTATATGCTGTCATCAAGATAGAACACACAACATCGAAGTCTCGGTCACAGCAAACCACTTCGAGTATGCAGCAGAAACTTCGAGGTAGTCTAAGACTTTGTCTACCTCGGCTTTCCGGTAAGTAGAGAGAACAGCATCAGCAACATAATCTAACGCAGAATCACTCTTGCCAATCGCTGATTCTTCGAAAAGATTCTTCGAAAGATTCTTTTGAAGGACTAAACTGGCTCCTTTACCGCGTGGAAACTTGAACTTGAACGTTCCTTTAAACCAATGAGTCTTTTCAAAAGAAACGTTCTGAATGCAATTTTCGATCCTATTCGCGTTGATGCCGTCTGATGGAGAAGATTGACGAACTTTATAGGCTGTACGGCGGCATGCGCCTGGTCAAACGTCTTCGGATACAACGCTTAAGATGGCTAGATCATGTAGGGCGTATGGACACCACCGCTCCGGCCCAAAAAGTCTTCGAATCCTAGCCTTTGGGACAACGCAACAGAGAACAGTCTAGCTTGTGATGGCGCACACAGAGGAAAAATACCTCAACCATTTTGGAGTGCCCAACTGGAGGCAGCTGGCAAGAGATCGTGCTATGTTAGCTGGAGAGAATTGTTGATTGAGACCGAGGTCTGCCCCGGACTGTAGCGTCATTATAAGATGAAGAAGAGTTGCCATTTACGATAATGTATCCACTAGCAATTAAACAACTCAATAAAATTATTAGAGCGTAGTCACATTTTAAGGTTTTTCGAAAAACATTCAATGTTGACGCAGATTTTTATTCTACGGGTATGTAAACAAACAATAGAAAACCCACAAGTAATCGAAGAGGTTCTTTTGCATCGAGACAAAATGGCTATTTGGCTCTATGGTCGAAAGTGTTGGAACTCAAAGTTGAGAAGCTACTGGTTCGGATGAAAATGTCTTTATTTTATTTATTTGTCCACGTGATACGAATGTTCCCTTCATAACAAGTTCCGAGGCGTGCCTTAGGTGCAATTCCACCTGGTAGGCGACCGCTCGACAGACTCAGGGTAATGTCCATTAAATTGCCTGGTTGCGTTTGGGAATAGCTTCTCATGAATTAGAGTCAATGGGGGAGGTCTGAAGGTGGAACGTGCGGGTTAACGAAGGTGATGATTATCACTCTGAAAATAATTACCATATAACAAATAGATTGATTGAATACATGAAAATACATAAGGCATAGTAGTTGTACGAGACAAAAAACAAAAAGAGCCCTTGGGGCTACAGTTCATGAAATAATTATGCCTTATTTTTCAGCAACCACTTGGGTTGCTCGTTACTCTCTTGCGATTTAAAAGAACCTGCAAATAAACCAACTTGAACAACATTTTAAACGATTTGCATCTCAGTTGTGGTAACCAGATTTTATCCGCGATGAAATTCAAAAGTGATAGTGTGGTTACTTTATTCTTGATTGGAAAACCACAACAACGAAAAACCATTTGTGGCTCGAATCATAGCTCGTTACCGTGATACTGACAGCGCTGCAGTCATAAAAAACAAGCACGTAGTGGTTCAGAAAATGAACGGTCTAGTTAAGCAAAATCCGCTTTCAACATATCGTTGGAACAAATGCAAGAAATACTGAAAAGTGAGATTGAAAAAAAGAACACTTTCTAAATGAGCAACGGAAAACATTAAAATCAAAACTGAGCTGACGCGAAAGTTGTAAGCTGGCGACTTTTGAATTTTTTCGATGAGTCGTCATTTGTTACATAGTTGCCAAATTAAATGCTATATTTGATCAAGCAACAAAGACTCTCAAGAAGTCCTAGTCTACTGCCCTTCTACATCGGGGATTTCAAAAGACATGCTTTTCGAAAGTTAAACTCACTATAAACGATTTGTGACTTAACAATAGGCAGAAAAATTTTATTTTTTGGTGTTAGATAACACTATGACACGGGGTATTGAACCAATAATGGTTGCGATAAACTTAATACCAGATGAGTGAACATATTTACTGAATTATAAAACAAAATTGATTCCGCCTCTATACAACTAACATAGAACTCAATTAAAATTGCTTATTTGGAGTCATTTCGGTAAGTTTACTTTTATCGCCCCAAAAAGCATTCATTCAATATTAGTCAGCGTGCGAACAACATAAAAAAAAACACAAACTGACAAAATTATAATTTATTGTTGTAGAAGCTACATAGACCTTAGTTTCTTGAGAACTGCACCTGCATCGTCATCTAATTGATAATTCAATGTTAAGTAGTAGTTGACCGCAAAAAGATATCATACTTTTTTTGACCATGTGTATATTTTTTGTCGACATTCCTGCCTGCTTTTCATTAATAAAACATTAAATGTAAAAAAACGATATTGAACGTTTCTGATCGCTTTTTTCAAACGATCACAATTCTACAAATTTATTGCCTTGTCAGTTTCTCACTATTAATTTTTAATGAATGCACAAATATGTTCCAGTAGAGAAACACATTCTGTACTTAACTTTGAACAACATTTACAGTAGGACAACAAAGTGATGAACAGTAATTGTTATTATATTGTTACATTTATTGATGAGTTGTTAAACATCTCCAGAAAAACTTGTCCAAAGCTGTCAGATCGCACAATCTAGTCGGCCATCTTAACCGTAGGAAAACATGAAATTCAGTTTCCACTAAAGTATGTTCATTTCACAATTTTTCACGCAATGCATATGCTCGAGGGTCGTCTTGTTGAAACCTGAGTTCATCAACACATAGTCCGTTAAGGCGACCAATCTTCTGAGAACATAGACTTGCTTATTCGTCACTCTATTCGCTTCGCGTACGCTCGAATCGCACGATAGAAATTGTTCACTGAAATGCTGACTTTCATCATATAGCTGACGAATTTCTTCTGTGAGTTTTTCTAAAATGTCTTGTCAAACGATATTGAATAAAAATGACAAGGCATTCTAATAGGAGTCACATGTGGTCTGTCAAACAAAGCTTATTGAAAATGAAACCGTACCATGAATCACCCTTAAGATACACACTTAGCATTGAATAAATATTAAAATTATTATCAGCCATAAAGTTCCCATAGAAAAACAGCATTTTGCGTTTTTTTAATTGCACATCGGTACAAAAACTGTTGGGTGGAGGCAGACACGTTATGACATTGACCCCTCCTTACTCTGAAATACAAAAACAAAACAATCTGCAGTCTATTCCACTAATCAGTTCATTGAAATATCACATGCTGGGGCACGATGCAATTCCATAAACAATTTTCCCCAACTACTGGAGCCAAAATGTGGTCACCGTGGAGTAGTGAGTAAGTTCGTCGACTCAAACCCCGAAGGTTCAGGTTCTATTCCCAGATTGAACACTACGAATTTTACACGGCATCACCTCTTTCCAGTTGCTGACAATACTCAAAGAGTTCTAATTGTTTATGAAAAGCTTCTGAAATCTTGCCGTTCTAGTTGACCGAAAACTGAGGGTCCCTTCTAGTGCCACTCAGTTATTATTATTATAAATCGCTAGGTCAAATATATTGATGATATATCTAAAATTTCTGTGGATCGCCGTGGCGTAGTGGTAAGTGCGTCGACCGCCACGCTGAAGGTATAGGCTCGATTCCCGGAAGGGGCATCTCGCATTTTTTCACCGCACAACGGTTGTTGTAGAAGCTAGGCCCTGGTCCCTTATGGGCTGTATGAAGTTGTACAGACATTGGACGCACGCTTCTTTGTATTGGAAAAAGTTTGACTTTATCAAATCTTCACATATGAATACAAGGCAGAAATCAGCAAGGGAGTGGAAATATTTGGCAAGGCACTAAGTTGCCTATCAGCTTAATGACTATTTCAGTGTCTTCAAAAAGCCGCACATATTGTGCAAGAAACTGGACCTTATAGACATGAAAATCATATTTTAAACAAACAGTCAGTCAAGTTCATCATCTGAAAGCTAAAGTTCCACCAACTGGTCCTCTGTCGGGGCCCTGCATATACGGGCATTAATGGAATCGGCTAAAAATATTATCCATCCATCCTCTCATAGATCAAATAAATGATTCATTGAAAAAATACCTCTGTCATTAGAAAGGAAGCAGTCATATCCCATTGCCTATGACCTAAGTATAACATAGACAGGAAATGTGTACGTATTCTTACTAGTCACTGCACTAGCGACCGGTGTAATGGCAACGATATTGAACCTTCCAGCTAAGAATTTCTCTAGAAGTTGTAGGAACAAAGAAGAACTTGAGTCTGTGGAACACCGCTTTTGTCACTGCCCAGCGCTTTACGAACGACTTCTCATTCATTTGGAAGCAAGGTTTCTCCATAACTTCAGCAAACGAATGAAGAAATGAAACCCTAACCTTAAGAAATTCGTATGCTGCTTTTGAGACATCAACTACTCAGGGCATAGACAATGGGCCTAAGCGGTCAATGGGTGCAATTGCTGCATAGGGCAAAGAGCCTCTCTAACTTTACCTAACCAAAGTAAGAACAAAGAATGCATTTAGTGAAATTTGGGGTTTCCCTTCTTCATCCTCACTTACCCCTTTGTTACTAGGAACTTGTTTTTATTATGTATCAATTCCTTTGACAATCTCACGCATCTAAATAACCAGTTTACTGACGACATCAAACATCCACGGATTCCACCTCTTCATTCTCTACCTCGAGATCCACTATGCACAATCCCCCTCAAACAATTTCTAGTTCAAAACATTCATGTTTACACTTCAATACATCGCATTCTCCGCAGCAACCCCTTTCCTAGCATAAGCGTAACTCTTCCAGACGTTTCAAAGCAAGAATATGGCCAACAATGATATTGGTTTGAATTAAACTGCACTTGTACGATGCAGTAGTGTGCGAAAACCATGACAGATTGGCAACATTGTTAGGAGATGAACACAACCGCATGGGACTGCAGGTGTGCAACGAATGCATAACAAAAAAAAAGCCCGACTGTAATTTTTCAGGGAAATGCAACTTGTTCACACAGCTTCCCGGCTCTCAGATTCATCCCGACTGCCTTTACGCTGAAAGTAGCTTTTAAGTTTCAACAATACATAGACGCATGCATTCCTTTATTTTCTCCTTCTGATGAATCAGGTGCACAAAAAAATCTCATCCCTTTGGGTGGTTTTCTATTTTCCCGTAGCAGCAACACATTTCTTAAACAATTGTTATCATAAAACTACATTTATATTCCGATGTCACAAGCACTCGTAAGGGGAAAAAATAACCACCCGGGAGGATGTAACTTTTGCAAGTTCAAAGAAGTTTCGACTCGGGGAATATATTTTCTGGGGCGGATTAGTGCAGTGGCCATATATAATATTCGCAGACGTCTGACACAAAAGAAGCAAATTGGGATTTGCACAGGAATTCATATTTCTCTGGGTGCTCATTTAACAAGAAAACTTCCGCCAATTTCATTTGTTCTTGGCAGAGTTTCAATTGAAATAAATGATTTCCAAGATAACCTTTCCAAAAATGAAAGGCTTTAGTCATAAATACCAACAGATTATGATGGATGTCTTTTGAACAGTTTTCTATCGGATATCGATTGTGCATGGTAGGGTTTTATATGCATATTCGCAACACTTTTCATTCTTTGTCGTAATCATGCAGAGAAGTAGTTAGAGGGGGAGAGCTTAAGACATTTGCTTGTCGACACAATTCCTGAAGAAAGAAGAGACACCATGTGTCTAAATTGGTTTTATTTTTCTAGCTAACTATTTCCTAAGCTAGAGTAGAGTTAATTGCTTCCAAGCACAAGGATGTCTTCTGTCATCTAAGCGTTGTCATACTAATTAGTCACTGCACGAGGTTTAAAGTGATATGTCTTCTGTTTCCAATACTTGTAATTCAATATATACGAGTACTCGTACGAGTAGTTGGATTGATGAAAAAGTAATGCCAAAAATCTTTGTTTTTCGAAGCTATAAGGAAAGTACATGGAAATTCATTTTGCGGTTTATATTGAGAAGCGTTGACATTTGACACCTGTCAGTGTCCGCTGTCATTTGAAGTGTCACAATATGAGCAGAAGGCTTACCATTTGCAATGATTCATCGATTAAAAATCGAACAACGTATTTAAACTATTAAAAACTAATTACAAATGAAGTGATTTAAACGCGATGATTATGGTCGTCACAATCGACCGACTAAGCAAGCAATGGCTTAAATTGTGAAGAAATTTGAAGAGAGGCATTACTGATGATGCAGGGCATGTGCTTCATCGTAATGCAAGCCACTGGATGCCATTACTGTGAATAAATATTTGGTCGGATGGTGTCATTGATGTGTATTTGTTCCAAGATGGATGAACGGTTTAAGTCAATTCGAAAGGATATGCTCCATAAATAAAATAAAAAGAAGTATTTGGTCGACCAGGCGGTTATATAGGATATTGACATTGCTAAGATTTTTTTCCGAGAGGAGTTTCGGAGGTGGCAGGATGTTATGGGAATGAGAAGTATCTGCACATAACTTAAAGTCTGCACTGACTTAATCTGCACCAAAATGAATAGCACAGTCTAAACAAACATTGATTTGTAGAAGTCATACCCCAATGGAATGTTAGTCGTTATGGCAAGAAGTTGCTTACGTCTAAAAACATCCGTTTGACAAAGTGGTCAGCAAGCCGATTGAAAACGTTGAAGTATTATAATTCCGCGATTTAACGCCCATAATCGACATTATGCTACCCTCACTTAGCCCCTAACCGCGATTATGCAGTTATGAGAAACTTTAAAGAATTCCAGATTAAAAAATAATTTTAAGAAATATATTTTTTTTAAAAATCTTCTTTTAATTGAAAAGGGGAGGGGTAATTTTCTGTTTTGTTATTTTTATTTCTTTGCTGGTAATATTGAGTTAATTTAATACAGCGCCGGAATTAATCAGAATAACTCTTAAACTGCGTTTTTTTTTTTGGTTAGGATATAATTCTGAAAGGTACTGTTGAAAACAGACAATATAGCTTAATTTGAATTCGACCCCCTTACAGTTGCGATGCTTCAGCTTTCTTTACCGGTCTAAAAATTTACGTTTTCTGACGCGACATACATTGCGCTAGCAGTTTTTTCTTGCCCAATATTTCAGGCTGGGTATGACCCACTTGTGCTTTTGATATGTCTATTGCCTCACGTTCCTCTTACACTGTCTCACGTACCTTAAATCGGCGGTCCAACAATACAAGATCGTGTATTGTTGATACCCTTCATGATAGCCGTTTTCAAGGTGAAACCCTTTATGTGACCAAAGAGAAAACAGTCAAACAAGTTATTTTAAATGAAAGCATTTTGTAAAATGTGGACACTTCTACTCATATAAGTACGAGTATATTGTCGGTTTTTTTTGTGGCGCTACAGTCCGGGGTGGACCTGGCCTCTCCAGCCAGCACAATCTTTCGCTACCTGCCTCCAGTTATGCACTCCATGTTGGTTGAGGTTCTTTTCCAATTATGTGCGCCACCTTTGCCTAGGCCGTCCTTTGTTGCCTTGCCCCAATGGCTCGCTGTACCTACAGAACTTTTATTTCAGCGGTTTCAAAGGGATATTCAGTATAAGAGCCATAACATTTTTTGGTAGCAACTGTTGGGAATCAAATTGTATATTTTCTTATTTGTTCTGCCGTTGACTATGATGACCAATGAATGTAAAGCTACGGTGTTTATAACTTTTGTGAACTACCGAACCATATGTTATGTGACTCTTGCAAGAAGATCGTGCGAAACTCACAAGTTAACAAGAGTGGCACGATCGACCAAAAGCCCGTTTAGCTGCTAAACTTCAAAGACGACATTGAGGTGATTCGGTGAACACACTGAGGCATTTGCTGCCACAAAATCGACGTCTCAAGTAAAGCGTTGCAATAGGTAGCAAAATCGTTGAAGTAGTCAAGATGTTCGTCTACGTTAGCTTCACAGTACCGAAATCAATCATCGTCAAGTTACTCTCGCTAATCGCTCAATTTTTGTGCTCGAGAGGCAGCTGAGTAATGTGCGGCGACTTATAACCAAAGAAATTGATGTTAAACTTTTCACAATGAATCGAAATCGGAAACTGCTAATCGAGGTTAATCCTACCAGTATTTTGCATACAGAAAAGAGTGGGTAGGTATGCAGTACGAAATCGATTTCTTCCATTGATTATCTTAATAAAGTGAAAGTAAGACACAAACTGTTGGTGCATAAACCAGATACTCAGATCACTTTACAGCGCGAAGAAGTGTACGCGCAACAACCACCGGGTCTGTCCCCATAAATTTATACACACACTAAAGCAACGAAGTGGACACAGACCGTTACTATGACCAGGTGAATTATCCAAACAGCAGGCAATTTCTTATGCAACCAAAGTTGTATTATCCGACTAGCTCTGTTTACCTTTTCTTCTGAAAACGAAACATGTTATGTTATGTTCCTGACTATGAGCAAATTGTGTGAATTGTCTCATTTGGATTAACGTACTGACGCGATAAATGTTACGGTGGTTAGCGTTCCAGATGCAGGCAGGGGGAGTGGACTGGCATTTCCCTAGATGAAGACCAGAACAAACTAAATAAGTTTTACGATTTCAATGACGAGAAAAATTAATACAGTCAAAGTTCATACGAGGAGAAATAAGGAACTCACTTTTGGAGGAATTTCTTCTTCTTATTTTCATGGTGCAACAATCCGGAGTGGAGCTGGGCTTCAACTTACATGCCTCTCCAGCTAGCATGATCTCTTGCAAGCGGTATCCAGTTATGAACCAAGTTCGTTAAGGTTTTTCTCAACGTGTGTGCGACATCCCAAACTAGGCCGTCCTCTATTGGGTTGTCCCATTGACTCGGATTCGATCAGTTTTTTTCTACATGATCTAGCCTTCTTAAGCGTTGTATCCGAAATCTTCTCCTCCAAATGCCATCAGCGCAAATAGGCACAAAAATCTCACGCCGAACTTTTCCAGCGAAAAGACTAAGAGCTTCCTCATTCGGGTCTTAGTAATGTTTAAGTTTTCGTGCCGTATAGGATGACTGGGATGATGAAACTGATATACAAAGCCAGTTTAGTCCATCCAGCGAGAGATCTATTACTCAAGTGCCGCTTGAACTCAAAGAAGCAGCGACTTTTAGGAATGATTCTGCGTTTGATTTCGGTACTGATGTTATTGTTGCTATTAAATACCGAGCCGAAGTAAACGAAGTTCTTGACTACCTTCAAGCTTCTGCTGCCCAAAGGTATGTTCTGCCCGAAACGTCGGTATTGTGTGTCCTTTCTCAGTGACAGTATATAATTTTTCTTGCCCTCATTTATCGCCAAACCCATTTTAGCCGCTTCCATAGACAGTGGAGGTAGGTACATTGCCATTTTTTACGACAAAATTGCCACTTTTACCTACTTTTACGATGTCATAGAAAAATTGATTTTGACATATATCGATTTCAATTCTGACGGCACCCAATTTCCTTGCTTATAAGTAAATCAAAATATGTATCTGTCACTGAACGGAAATTGTTTTCTAATCTTGATTTTTTGGGCTTGTCTTCGACCCTTTGAAGTGTCGAAACTACTGATTTATCGGTCGGAGCAAATTCACCGTAAGCATTTAATGGGCTTCCGCTGTACTTTGCTTTCAATTATAAAAGCAAATCCAAACTTTCTGCAAATGATATTTATTTAACACAAATCCTGACATATTAATGGAGGCAAAAACAATTCCTGACAATTGTCAGGAAACTTACAAAAGCCAAAACTTACAGGTGGCACCATCTCTTGAAAACGGAGTTAATTTGTACTCCCATTATGAACGCTGGGTCTTGTTTTTGTGCCATTGTATGTAGGAGACACATTTTTGAAGCGCCATGTATGGTGTCTTCGGTCTTGAGTTGTCTCCGCTGATGATATTCTGTTCATCTTCTAAATCCGCTCCTCTTTTGACTGTGCCATCCATAAATAATATTATGGTGTCCCCATTTTGTCATGTAAATGCTTCTTTTAGTACTTTACTATTTTTAAGGCTTCTTACACCTTTGAAGAATTAACTGGACTGCACTAGTTAAATTTCAGACAATATATTGCTCTTTGATGAGCAACACAGTTAATTAACAAATTTCGCTAGTGAAGCAGTCTACGCAATTTTCATATTTGAGTACTTCTCTTCCCACTTACAATCGCCGAAATCAGGCAACATTACAGACCAACCCAACAAGTCATTTGCCGATCACTGCCCTATCCTCAGTGCTGTGGTGAGAGCGAAATTCTCGAACTGCCTACACAAACGAATTCTACGCTGCCTCAGAGAATATGCCCATGGCGGTCTTTCGATTACTCTATTACATTAATTTCTCGTTTTATAATTTATTCGCGTTTTTCCAAAAAAAAAAAAAATGTCCAGCAAGAATTCCGACAAACGCTCGATGAGAACGACAGCGAAGAAAAAAAACCCTTAATACATTCTCATTAGGAGACCATTCATCTTCAACAAAGTGACAGCGGCAACATGGAGCCAACAACTCAAATACCCTCAGGCAATATCTAATAAAAATCTTTTCTTATGTCATCGAGGGTCTTATTCTGGTTTACAAAGTTCTTCACCTTTGAAGAATACCCTAGGGCAGGCGACACGAGTGAACGATGGCAATGACTTTATCCACGTCGCTATTCAATATGTGCTCCACTTGACTGGGACTGCTCTGTGCGCTCCTGTGTGTCTGTATCAAATACTGAGGAAGAGATGAACACCAGGGAAGAGGTCAATCAGTAAAACAAAATTCAGAAAAAAAATCTTTATAAATTATTATTTTTGATTTTTTTTTTCTCCATTATAACACCAACTTGAGGTGAAATTCGCGTTCGTTAACCACTCGACGAGATTTAAAATTTAAATTGGGTGGGTCAGTGAACTTGGATCGGTATCCGATGTTAACGAACTTGATGTTGACTTCAAGACGTCGCCGACTCATTAGGCTTTTCGAAAGATGGAGCAGTGAGGAACGAGTACTCGTATTCTGTAGGAAGGCTAATTAAAACAATTGCACTTGCCGCATCCGACTTGCGGTTCATTCTGTTGCACAGCATTTTGTGGGGTTGAAGTTTTGTCTCTCGACGGGTTGCAGCTAGACAATAAATGTGGTATTTGGCATGAGGTTTGTTACTTAGATGGTTTCGTCGCTCCTAAGAGCACTTCAAAGATAGAGTGTCTGTAAGTGGTGCAAGTCCTCAGGGAGGTGGTGTCGTAAATGCTCCGATTAATTGCACTGAACTTTTTAATTGATGTACTCATTGGAACTGCTGCCTCACCCATAATTATTTGGTTTCTGTGATAATGTAACACTTGCTCGTGTGATGTAAGCAACCACCATGGAGTTCTTTTAGTTTATTTTGGGATCTGTTAATTCACCTAAATGTCAGTATGCTGAATTGTAAGTGAAGAACTTGTGGATATGAAAAAGAAGTTGTTTTGTTTAGGTGCAAAAGTGGTTAAGAAAGCGCGTGTTAACAGAATCATTTCCAATTTCATTCTGCTGATTGGTGTCAGGGCTGAAACAATCCAGCAAACATCTGTGGCAACAAGGAATAACGACATAAGCCAAAATGTGAAAATTTAAGTATTTCCCGGTCTCATGCTTTTTTGCGAAATTGGTTTGGGACATTTGGAAATTTTTTTAACAACTGTCATTAACTAAATTTCATCGTTTCCCCAAAGTTTAAAAAAAAAAATAAAATTAATAAGCTCCCTGAATGCAAGGGTAGTTCAGTAATTCCAGTGGTGGCATTAAATAAAAGGATCAAGGTGAGGATTGGTTGGAGCGGCTGGTTGTCAATATAAATACTTACGCCGCCTTTGGGCCCATATCTTAACTCCACGTAGATAGTTTCCTTTACCGCACCCAAAACCAATGTTAGCTGGATATAAAGTTGTTGAGATGGTCCACACTTATTTCTCTGAGTCGCACCTAGGTTGTCTAAGAAGTACTTCTCCAGTTGTTTTGGTCCTTCTTTTTTGTAGCAGCAGCTTGAGACTCGCAGAGGGAGTGAGAAATACTTTCAACTTTCTTCCTGATCCCGGTATGTCTAAGCTGATGATGCACAATCCAAAATTCGCCTTGATTGATTGCCTCATTGATTGCTATAATCTTCACCTGAAAGGCAGTGCAGAGTTCAGTATGAAGATAGATTGATGGTGAGACGAAGGTTAAGGTCTCTAGAGTAGACACCAGGCTCCAGCCGACCATTTCGCACATCCGGAAATATACAGAAAGAGTCTACCTTAGAAATATTATATATGTCAGTTAAGGCAAAAAAAAACTAAAGAGGAGGATATGCTCAAAAATCTTGAAAATCTCACAAAATATAGTGTTCGATGAGAACTTTTAATCCAAATTGTTTTGCGTATTGTGACTCTAATATAGTGTACATATATATGTACGTATATGATGGCACCACCTACAAGTAGTGTCTGAACTTGGACGCAACTCCTTATCTCATCGGAAAGCCATTGTTCATCATTGTTTCTTTCCTTTTTCGAAAATGTCCGAATTTGAGTTAAATAAAGAGCATTTGCGGAAAGTTTAGATTTAATTTTGTTTTATTGAAATAAAATTGCAGCTGAAGCCCATCTAATATTTGTAGAAATTTACGATGGATCTGTTTTGATAAATCATGCAGAAATTGGTTTCGACGCTTTAAAAGTGACGATTTCAGCGTCTAACACAAAGAGCGTTACGGCCAGCCGAAAATGTTTGAAGATTATGAATTGGAGCCCTTACTGTATCATGATCGGTGCCAAATGCAAAATGAACTTACAAAATCATTGAAAGTGACTAAGCAAACAATTTCCGTTCGGTTTCGGCGGAAATTTTGATTTATTTAAAACCAAGAAAATGTTGTGCCCTACGATGTATAATTGAAAGATATCAAAAGATGATTTTTCACCAAGGAACTGCTTCTTGAAAGATTTCAAAGGAAGAGAGTTTTGCACCGGATCGTGACTGGAGATGAAAAGTGGATACCCAACGATAACCCCAAGAAGAAGCGCCTGAGTGTGGTGTTAATGGCAAACGTTCTTGACTACAACCAAAGCGGAGGCATTCATTGCGTGAAAAATTACCAAAAACGAAAGAAAAGCATGAGAAGACGTTTTTGCAATATGATAACGCTTGGCCGTGCTTTTAGTACTCAAAGAAGGTGAATTGGAAGCTCTTAACCCATCCGCCAAATTCTCTAGAGCTTGCTCCTTCCGACTACAGGCTTTATTGACGGATACAAAACGATTTGGGTTATCGGTAAGGGTGTTTTTAAGAAATCGAGGAATGACCCTATGATTGGAATTGGAAAGCCAGAGACATACTATTACTCTGGGAAAAAGTAGACGCTTCCGATGGCTAATACTTTGAGTGATTTACTTTTTACGTTTCTTTTTATAAAAAATGTTTGAGTACAAAAAACCGACCAAACGAGAACGTAAAATTCGACTGTTGCCTTATAGATCATTAACTCCAGTCATTTCTTTTTAGAATGAGATTGAGGTTATACATATCTGCGGTCACAACAGAAAAGAACACAAGTCGTCCCTACAGTTTTCTTGATACTGAACTTCATTCGCCCGAAGCAAGGACAAAATGCAATTTCCTAGAAGAATCTTAAATTGGCATCAATTCAAAAAACTCGCTTTCTGAGGCGTCTGAAAAATGTTATCAATGATTTTATCTCCTTTTCCGCGTGACTACGAATATGTTATTTTGACAGATAAATTCAGAAACATCTTTTCTTCCCTTTTTGTAATACCAAAGTGATTGTACTTAAACAAATTTAAAGCATTCTTCAAATTAAACACAAGATAGAAGATCCCGACTTTAATTCCCATCCACCAGGTGAATAAAAAAAAACCTCAAAAACATCCAAAAGCTTGAAGATAATTGCTGATATTTGTTTCTCTATGTTCGCCGTTAGTCACTTTAAATTGCTTTGTAAGGAACACCCAGACAGGTAAACCCAGTGCGTACATTTCTGCAACTCATTTGCATTTCTCCTGGTTTGCCGCCCAAAGTATAGCACTCACTCCTTATGAAATTTCTGCCAGTGGTTCATTCATTTATCCTCTGTGGTTTTCCACCTGGAATACGCCGGCTAATGTGCCCGGAATTAAACAAATGTGTCGGCTTTTCACTTCCAACTGGAATTAAACTTAAGATTTCAATTTAACGTGATGTAGATATCGTATAACGGAGGCACCCTGGAGGGTGTGCAATTGCTAATGTAATGAGTTTGTAAGCAAATCAAATGCAAATTTCGCTGCCGTTGGACATCTTATATCTGCCGGATGAGTTTCGGGTGACTTAATGTATCTGCGCACTTATCTTTATATTGTTCTCTGTAAATATAATATCGCCGTGGAACCGTTTGAAGTGTAGCTTAAAACAAGTGAGCCCTTTTTAATGTGTGTCTATTTCGTTTGGTTTCAGGTCCGTTGAACTCATCGCCTTAATTGCAATCTCGTGTACATTCTTCCTGTTTATGCATACAAAAAATTTGAATACACGTCTTCGTGAGATGGAGGTAAAGTTGCAGCCATCAGAGTTTTCAGCTCTTGGCCTAACGGGAGAACACCACGCCAGTGGAGGAGACTCAAGTAAGTGACAACTATATGCGCATGCATGTGTATCGTTTGTGTTTTCTTTTTTTTTTGTGTAGTGTTTACATTGTCGTGTCGCTGATGACTACAAATAGATGTGCGCATCACGTGTCTTAATTAACAAGATAACACAGAAACCTAGACGGGAATTTAACACAGATGCACACATCATTAGAGCATGATTGTGCAGTCAAGTGCTCATGTTCATATTGCTCTGTGTACCTTATGCCGATGCAATGTTGGGCGCTTCATGAAAAGGTTTCAACTGAATGCAGCCCTAACATTCAATGACCTTGTTGTTATCTTGGTGAACATAGTGCACGGGACACTGATGACTTGAAGTATAGTTTTCAGTTAATTTGAGAAGCAAATTATCTCATGTTTGAGATGTTGTATAGACCAAAAACTGAACACTTGCAGATCAAATTGTATCCTTTTGAGTCTCAGTCGAAAACGCATTTGTAAGAGAAAGATGGTCGCCAGTTGGGGTTAGTTGAGAAAACCTGCAAATGGACTTAAGCCATTTAAGACAGTTTGGACAAAAATTGACAAATAATTCAAATTTCAGTCGAAAAGATTTTTAAACTTCAGTGTATTTTTATTTATCAAATTAATTTTTCTTATGTCCATAATAATAATAATTGAGTGGCACTACAGCCCATAATAGACCAGGGCCTAGCTTCTACAACAACTACTCGTGTTGTGCGTGCTACTGTTCTCTCACGAGTAGAAGGGACCTACAGTTTTTGGCCGACTCCGAACGGCCAGTTTTGAGAAGCTTTTCATAGACAATTGATACTCTTTGAGTGTTGTCAGCAGCGCGTGGTGGTAGTGCCGTGAAAAAATGCGAGGTGCCCCGTCCGGGAATCGAACCCAGACTTTCTGCGCGGCGGTCGACGCACTTACCACTACGCCACGGCGACCACCATTTCCATGCTAGACAAAAAAACTTAAAGCTAGCTTAATGATATAATCTCTGTTCTTAATTCTAACTCTTCACCAGTACTCTAAGCTAATTTAGGATTTGTGTTTTTTGTCTGTCTTTCGGCGTCTTATATTATTTAAATTCATCGCTTAAGCCAACGTACTTTTTTTGCATTTCCTTCAAGAAAATTTAAAAGACTTGGATTCTTTAGTCGTTCTTGTTCTTAACCTAACTTAAACAGGTATATAACTTACCTAAACCTAGACTTAAACATATATATGACTATATACAACTACGTCTGTAATACATATGGACGCATGCACCAGGGCGTATGTGTATTTATATGCTTTCGATATATATCTAATACGCCGTGGTGCACCTTCAAAATTTCAGTCGATACTGAAGAACAATGTCCCACTCAAACTTATTGTAGCTGTTCCACTTACAAGGATCGCGTTTGGCGAACATTTTCTTTTTTTTAAATAAAGTTTCAAGAAGAAATTACAAACTATAGACCCATTTGAATATTATTTGTCATTCCAAAGGTATTATCGATAAAGTCGCTCTTTTTTGCTTCTTCTCCACTTCTTTTGACACATGTAAGTTTATTTTTAGGTTGAGATCGTTTTAAAATTTAACTATTTTCAACTCCAGCATGATCTCAATGGACTTGCCCGGTCAATTCTTTGTATTCAAGTATTTTGAAAAAATGTAACCCAATACATTACATTACATTTTACAACAAGAAATAGGTACTCTTAGAAAAGTAAAATTTATAATTCTGTGAAGGAAGTCATTCTCCTTACACTCGTATAATAGAATTCAAAAAACAATCAAAGAAAATTTACGATTACATTGCTGACGCCTTACGACACCAGAAGCTGCAAGTTGGTCTCCAATGTGATTGATTTTATGAAATGTTTTTCAGTCCTCAAATAGAAGCTTAAATAGAAGCTGTCGATCTAACATCTGTTCATCTGGCACTACAGCCCCCAAGGGCCAGGGCCTGGCTTCTACAACAACTACTCGTGTTGAGCGTACCTTTCTCCCACGAGTAGAAGGGACTTACAGTTTTTTGCCGACTCCGAACGGCAAGATTTGAGAAGCTTTTCAAAAATTTTTTTTCTAGAATTTTACGGTTAAGATTCGCAGTCTCTTCCTTTACGAGTTCAAAGTAAGACATAATGCGTCTAAATGGCGCACTAAAAATATAACGAACACATCATTCGGCGTTTATTGAGTAGGTTCCGCAAACGAACGAACCACGTGGAAAACCTACAGCGGTAATTGAGGGCGCCTTCTAACGAAAAACCTTAAATACCGATCCAACGAAAACTCAACTTTGTATTGCGCACAACATGGAGGAAATACAAAAAGGGAATAATTTGACAATATGAATTGAACGGTGTCCAGACCCAGACCAAAACAGTACCTAAAACTCAAGACTGTGCAAAAGTTGCTACAATTTACATTCACCACACCCTGCTTAAATCGCCTTTTCTTTAGTCTGGCGTCATTTCGTCGGCACAAGGTGTTTCAAAACAGACCTTAAGTATTTGTCTTCTAAGTCTCACAAATAAAATCATCCCTATTCCTTTGTATGAATGTCTAAAAGTGTGTAGAAAAAACGACGAAAAATTTTGAACAAAAAGTCTACTACTTGCATAAATGCACGTCTATACACTCCACCAATTTATCGGCCATAAGCCGTTTATAAAGATTATAAAGTGCCTAGTCCAATTTTGATATTCTTAACTTATCAGATTCTGTAGAATAACCTCCGCCACTCGGCGTATGTAGAAACCAACCGGTACCTTCAATCACAAAAATGTGGACAATGCGACCTCCCTTCATAAAGTTTTTCGTAAGAATTACTCCTGGTCGATTTAAACCTACAACTCGGCACTTGATGCAGAATATTCCTAAAGACTACTCTGTTACTGCAGTATGCGGTTGACATTGACGTGATTTTGCGAATGCAGCATGCCTTCAATAAAACGTTTGCTGACAATTAGGAGAACGCTTGCTATTCCCTCAAAAACGTCCAAAAATTTTTTAAGTAAAACGACTTTTTTAACACCGTTCCTGAGAAGACCGTGTGAAGTTTAAAAGTCAGCAGTGATCTTCCAAGAACCCCTTCAGCTGCCGGTTTACGTGTCGATAACGTTGACGTGATTCAAAGAACATATCAAGCTCACAATGAAGTCAGTCAACGAGGACAAAACGAAGTATATACAGTCATCCCAAGAGAACGCATAACATCAACGTCGTAGGCAGGCCACCATAAGGGCAGCAAATGTGGCCAAGGTTCCCATGTGCCATGTGCATAGACAGACAGTATCGAAATCAATGCATTTACTTTTTTCTTTAACTCAATAACAGAGCCTTGTCTAAAAAGTCTTGGTGTAACGCTTTGGGTATCGAATCATTGATCTGTATCTCAAAAGCATGGATGTTGCAAAAGTTGATGCCTTATTGTATTCTTTTCGATAGTAAAGTTGGTGATGCTTAATGGCTTCTGTATGAGAATATTCTACAAAGAATGCCCCCATTCAAACGGCTACAAATAAGACACATATGTTAAAAATGGCGATGTGGAGTAAAGAATCTTTAAATCCGAGACATTGGGAGGTGACGCGACTAAAAAGAGTACATAAGGAGAGCGGGACTTTAACCAGCAACTTGCTTACAGATCTTCTTAGCTGGAAAGGCATGATAATTGAGATTCAGTCCAGTTCAGACTGCAGCCCACAGTAAAGAGAAGAGAAGGAGAGATTGTAAAAGCTTAGTAAAGAATCTTAAAAATGAATAATTTATTATTTGAATAATTTATGAGTGTTAATCATATCATTTCATATTAACACATTGACTACCATGGCTATCACTTTTAATAGCCATGTTTCCAATGTAGGTATACATTCATAAGAAGCTTTGTGGAATTTATAGCTATTAAGGGGAAATTTGAATTATTTAAATCTTGAAACAAAGGATTGGTACTAAAATTTATTTTGCGCAATCAAGAATGAAATTGCTGACTTCTCTTGCAACTTCAGCGCTGAAGAAGCTTTCTGTAGTAGTTCTAAATTTAGCGTCGACATGTTTCCTGACAAATGGAAAAAGGCTCAACATCTATCCCGTTGGAATAGAGTTCAAGGACTTCGACAAGCAAATAACACATTTCGACCCTTCAACACAGCCTCATATTTTGAATTTCAAGAAACACTCTATCAGAAGACGGGCTAACTGCCTAACAGGTCACTCTGATTTGGGATACCACCTACATTAAAGTAATCTCTCCTAAAGCTGATAGCTGACTCTATTTGAGTTTTATACTGTGTAAGTGTTCTGCTCCTTACTTTCTAATGAAGAGAACGTTCTTCAGAGAAATTTTGAAAACCGTCCTTTAAACATAAGGGAGTTTGGAAATATTTAAACTAATAGTCTAATCTAGTGAAAGGAGCAAGTACCTGTTTCTGCAAAATTCTCGGATAAAGCACACACGTTGAACACCGATAGAATCATGAAGCTACCCTGAAAATTCGCAAAAGTTTATGGATAATAATGGGATATATGTACATAACTGAAAAGACCCTGATCCTTTAAAAAGGAAATAATATATCCAAAAGTGAAACAGAACTTAAAAACTTTCACTTCACACTGATGAATAAAACGTTTAGTACTTGCTGTCTAAATAGAATACGCCCTCTTCAGTATTCTCCCAAACTCTTCAAAATTTCATCAATAACAGAATAAAATTGATCTTTTGTTGGTTTCAAAGTAATCAATTGTTCATTCTTGCAAATTTGACTGACTTGGCCACTTATTTCATTGCCTTAAGACTGCAGCATAGAAAACAAGCCAAAAACGAGTTACGGGCATAATCTTTCTCAGCCAAGTTCTATACGGCTTCTGTTTCCCAGTAATCTTGAACAGGGCCATGAAGGGATGAGCCCATTCATATTATCAACACAAATCAGTTGGAGTTTACTGGTTCTTTCGACCATGGAAGAACCTCCATCTGGCTACTACACTCTGTTGCAAAACGATTTACTTCGTCAACTACACTCTTAATCAGTTCTTCGTCCTCACAAAAGGAATACATTTCACTTAGTCAAGTTTGATCGGGAGTTAGGCAGAATCGTCTTGTCAGTCGCAGCTTCTTTGGGCCCCAGAAGAAATTGAGTAATAGAATCGACATTCGAAGGACTAAACGGACTTTGTATAACAACTTGATCATACCTCCTATGTCCTCCTATGCGACACGGAAACTTAGAAGTTGATAAAAGCGGGCGAGAAAGCCCTCGAAATTTGCGTATGATTTTTGGGTTCTATTTGCGTTGATGGCATCTGGAATAGAAAATTCAACGACGAATTTTATAGACTGTACGGCGGCATGCACCCGGTCAAGCGTCTTTGGCTACAGCCCTTAAGATGGCTAGGTTATGTAGAACATATGGACACCATCACTCTAGCCCGAAAGGTCTTCGAATCCAAGCCATTGGGACAATGCAACAGAGGACGGCCTAGGTTGAGACGGCGTCCACAAGTGCATCGACCCACACACCGATGGTCCAAATTCGATTCACGAACTAAACACTTTGCGTCATTCAGAGAGTAATTATTGTGTATGAAACGCTTATCAAATCTCGCCGACACCGAACTGTAGGTTCCTTGTCCTCGTGACAGAAGAGTACCATGCACAATACGAGTAGTTCATGCAAAAGCTAGGCCCTGGTTCCTTGTGGGCAGTATTTTTATTAGTCTGTTGTGTGCTGAACTCTGAATATTTTATTGGCTGGCTGGACACTCATTAGAAAAAAAAAATAGTTTTCAGATAGCTTTCCCACAAACTCGCAGAATTTGTGTCTAGCCCCACACTCACTGCATTGATGACAGTTTCTTGTCATCTTGCATATCCACACACGCACTGGACATATACGTCTTACTACCTACTAAAAATTGCACAAGAAAATCTTAACTTAATTATTGTATTTGCCGTTACTTTAATTGCATGTTAATTAATTTTGCAATTCTTTTAAAAACAGCTCATTATAAATAAATTACTGATACATACTCGTATGTATGTGCTTTACAGTATTGCTCCATATTCTTTCTTAATTGCGTACATACATACGTACATGCGTACACATGTAATAACACTTGACATACACCACAAGGGTGTATGCAACTGCAAATCGACACAAGCTCTCTCACAATTCAAGTCCAAGTTCAATGTTAGGTAACATCGTGAACATCTTCATGTTCCAGTGTTTTTTCTTCGCTCTGAAGATCCATTCAGGTCACGAGCAGATGGTTGGCAAAACCAATTTAACCATAAAGCAGCGCTATTCGACCCGCAAAAACCTGAACCAATGAAAGCCATTACCGAAGCACTCGCACACCATGCCCAAGCACATAAGGTGCACTTGTGTGTCTGAAAAAGGCTTGTCTCTCTGGCATGAATGAAAATTTTCAGCGAAGCACCACGATCGTGCGCAAGATGTTCCAGACGCGGCCAAGCTGATTTTCAATAAATGAATCTTTGAAATATGTACGTGCACTGTCAGGATCACTCACCGCAGAGCGCCATGAACTTGGCCGCATGCCAGTGTGAGCTGAATATAATGGAATTCACTATGCGAGTGTAACTCATATGTGTGGGGAATTGATTAGCACCTCGTTAATTAAACACTTTCACAGGGGTGCTAATTGAAGGAGACACATGCGTATGTGTGTCCATGCACACAAAAGTATCTCTGTGTCACTTCGTGAACTTTGAAGAGCCCCACTGTGGTGAGAAATATTTTTGCACAACAGTTTTCTCGCTTCAATGGTTTGTTTGATTGAATTTTATGCATCAGTGGCAACAGGCGGCCTGATTTTTGAATCGTTGGGTTTAGGCTATTGCCCGCAGCCAAGACCTCCATTGCAACAAGATGAAGTAGCCTAGAACTTTAAAGCGACATCAAGTGTGAAAGCCAGGCAACCATGAAGGTTTCCTACTTTCTTCGCACCGCAAATAATTAGTCGAGAAATCAAAACCGTATCCAACCTGTTTCAGCGGCAAATTGCTACAAATTGCATTTTTACCTCCAAACGGGGAAAATGATGAAAGAAGAAATTATTACAGCGATCATAAAGAAACTTATGTAAAGGTGAATAAATTTAATCCAAACCAACAATCCATTGTTTGTTTGCATAATAGGCTATAGCACACATCAATGAATGTGTTAACGGAGGGCATAAACGTCAGAGATTCGAAGGAATGTACTTGTATGAAAGGTCGTCTTGTGTTTATGTATATGCGAGAAGAAAATGCGGCGAAACAGATGCACTAACATCTTGTTGAACCTAGTTGCTGCCCGGTGGGTGAGTTGAGACTACTTGTTCCAGCTTCCGCAAGTTGAGGAAAGATCGGTGTTTTTGCTTAAAAGAAGATCAACGCAAACGATTGGATTTTTAAGTTAATGAGGGGTAAAAGTAATGCTAACGATAAATCATAGTGTACGAGTAATGCACAGGGTGTATGGAGTACGATGTAATAGGCGGATCGCCAGGAAGTTAATTCATTTGAAGGAAGCAATTTGGAAATTCCTTCATGGAGATGATTACATGGTTTGCAGTTTGTTAAATTATGGTCTTGTGAATGCTTTTTTCTACATCCATGTACATCCTATTATGTGTGTACTTTGATTTTCATCCGACTTGAAGGCATAAAATCAGGACTAAAAATGTTTTAGGCACTGAACCCACAATACAGGAGGACTCTACTTCACTTTACTCAGTTTTGTGTTTGTTTATTTACTAAAACTAACATTTGAGATACTAGCTACTTACACACCCAAACTGATTCAAATTGCAATCAACTTCCGGCTCCTATAATTTCCAAATTGTCCAAGACAAGCTTTTTAAACGATCTGTGTTGAAAAACTTTAATCCGTAATGGAACTCAAACGTAGAAAGATCCCTCTACCAACTCAACGGAAAAAATGATATGTGTCTCGAAACTTAGCTCGTTACCATGAGCCTAGGAGCGTTCCAAAACGCCATGGAGGTGGTCATAAAAAAACAACAACGTCGATAGAAATGGTTTGGAAAAAGGAAAGAAGTTCATCTTCTTTCTGGCTCGTGAGCTCAACATATCGGTGAAACGAATGCAACACATACTGAAAAATGACCTTGAGCTCAAGCTTTTGAAGTTCTAAAAATGCACACGATCTTAGTCATAATAATTGGGTGGCACTTCAGCCCACAAGGGACCAGGGCCTAGCTTCTACAACAACTACTCGTGTTGTGCGTGCTACTGTTCTTTCACGAGTAGAAGGGAAGTACATTTTTTTACCGACTCTGAACGGCAAGATTTGAGAAGCTTTTGATTTGTTTTTTTTTTTTCAATTGATACTTTTTGACTGTTGTCAGCAACTCGAAAGAGGTGGTGAAGTGAAAAAATTCGGCAAGCGAACCTACACTTTCTCCGTGGCGGTGTACGCACTTACCCACTACGGCATGGCGACCACCTCGATAATAGTTCCTTAAAAAAAATTTGTGGGAAATATGAAAGGTCTCTATACTTTTTATGAAAATTTATTCTGCGTAGCAATTTGAAGCGTATCGTGACACACTTAGAATAATAAAAATTTTTCAAGTGCGATATTTGACCTAAATATAAAATTCTTCGGAAGAATTTACACAGTTCCATATGTCCGGAGCTCGAAACAATCGTTTTCACTGATTCTTTTTGGAAAATTTATTTTCGGCACTGTGTTGAGTGCTCTTAGTAATTGTAACTAGTTAACTGTTACAGTTACTGTAACTCAAATAGTCCGTATTTATAATTCCTCGAAGTTTTAAAACGATGCCGACGTTTGTACAACATCAAAAGTTACCCTTCACAGGGGTCTGGAGCCCTTGCTTCTATTGGTAGTTCCCCATGGATGATCCTTTTTTGAGTATAAGTTTGTTAAGCAATACTTAGTCTTTTAGGCATTCCACACGATTTCAAAATGTAAAATAATGTTAGAGTTGCAATCTGAACTAGTTTATACCATTTCTTTTTTTTAAGTAATATGCATTTTTATTTATATTTTCAAAACAGTGATGCACATAAGTGCTCATTAAAATATTTCTTACATTCGTTTCCTCTGGGACTGCTACCACAAGCTAAATGCACCTTTAGTTCATGATGAATGACATCCATAAATTTCAATAACTGTGTCCGAAAAGATTGCGAAATTGTTGATCAACATTTTTTAAACAACATTGTACACTGCAAAAAAAGAATGTACCTAGAATCGACTTTTGTGCAACCCCTTTAGAAGTTGAAAAGAAGATAGAGAATGCGCCCTTTGCTGCCGCAGCTTGTAGATTGCTAGATTGCTTCTGCAAAAATCAAGCGAAATCTACTACACTTCATTACCTATGTCTAAAGCCTTTCTAATGAATTCAATGATACTGATAATTGCAGCTGATTTGCCGCAAAGACAGACTGATTTGGTGATAATTTATTAATTCTCTGAACTTTTGAATTAATAAAAAAAAATCCAACTTGAACGCATACCTAGTCTCTAACTGAACCTGAAGATCATTTCAAAAAACCAGTGAATTAATATAAAAATCTTTAAAAGCCCGAAGTACGCAGCAATTTTCCGCAAACATTTCGTATAAAGGAGCCACCCCAAATGTGTCCAAAGACTAAATGTTTCAATAAATCGCTTCATTTTGTGAAGGAAAAATGTAAGAGACATAATGGCCGGGCAGACAAACACACGGAAAACCTGAATGTTTCGTTCCTTAGAAAGAAAACTCAAGTTGAGAAAAGGTCCTATTGACCTTTCTGACGTCTGTGGCGTAGTTTCGATTTCTGAACTGAATGTTCATCTCGAACCTTTCCACGGCACCACATCTTTCAAGTTATTGACAATACTCAAAGAGTGTTAATTGTTTATGAAAAGCTTCCCTACATCCAACTGTTTGGAGTCGGCTATGAGCTGTAGATTGCCTCTACTCGTGAGAGAACAAGAGCACCCACTACACAAGAAGTTACAGGAACATCTATTCCTTTTTATCACTTCACACTGAGCCCTTCATTGGCTCACTGCATACGTTTGTAAAGCCAAACTAACTGATCTGAGGCAGTATGTTTAACAAACCTGATTTATGTCTGTCAACACTAACATCTGCTCTTCTCACGTTTTTAGATCTAAGATATGACTACGCCTGTCAGCTGCCATCGCACCAAATGGTCATTTGGACACAGCGCTACGGATGTAATTCCAAGTCATAGAATTCAAAAATTCAGTCGCATCATTTGACAAATCTCGAAAACTGAAAAACAAATATCCCTGCAAATATGTATCAGATCGACAATTCGCCGATTGACATTCTCTCAGTTGAACGCTTTTTTCGCGCACATTCCTGATTGTCTAATTTTCGAAGCTATTAAACGCATATTAACTCCCATTCGACTTTCAGCCGAATGTATTGAACTTTTTAATGCCCCGCTTGGCAGCGGTCAATTAAATTCGCGGTTCACTGAAAAACGCAACAGGAAATCAATACTGCGATATATCGAGTCCCCACCATGAAAAGCAATTATTTTTTCTTTCGGCCTTTTCACATTCATTGCACGGAAAACTTCATGTTATTGATTCCCCTTATGACATGCTCCCCTTTGCAATGGCAAATTGCTCCCTTTTAACTCGGATAATCTTTAAAAATGGGAATTCAAAAAATAATTTAACGCCAAAGTGTGGAATTTGTCAGTGAATTCAGAAGTATAAATCTGCACTCGATTACTGCGGAGGTGCAGTCTCTTTACTGGATTATTATCTTGATTAACACAACTTAATAAAAATTGTGTGACAGTCACTTCATTGATTATAAAGCGGTGCGGTTTATCGATTATTTTGAATTTTAAATTAGTCCGAGCGAGAGAAAATGAAAATCGGGTTGAAGCGGTGATTAATTCATGTGAGACACAAGCTTGTCTCGTAATTAATTTCCTTGCAGTCTTGTATTTACTGTTAATTATGTTATCATTAATTAAAATTTTTAAATAAATCATGATGATCTTTGGGACTTTGCCGGCAACGTAAATTGCGATTCATGGCTGAGTTTGAACTTAAAATTTCACCAAAATGCTTTCCATCAATTCCACCGGCCGGGTTTTCTGCCAAAATCGCTACTTACAATGCATACGAGATTAACGAGGTTGTTCCGAAGAAATTTCGGTCTTCCCACTCTCTTGCGCGAATTTATGCACACCTAAAAGAGATGTCTTGCAAGCGACAAAAATATTCAATCTGATTTCAAATCTGGGTGGCAAGTCAGGTGTGGCACTTAAGTAGACTGCGATTGACGAATAGATTAAACGGTTAATGATCTTGTCGGACTCACGGTGATTCCCAAACTGGGTAAAATAGTCTATTTGAAGACATATGGGAGAACTTTTTATGGGGGGACTAGTTAAATAAAGTGGGCGGGCCTCACACTGATTCAGATTTCACTTGTGTGGAAGTATTATATGTTGTGCAAATTTTATAAGAGGATATGGTTTGCTTACTGCTGCATCGTTTAGGGAATCAAAGAAGGAAGCCCCGAATCCTTGTGTTTAGTTCTAGCCTGCACAGGACAGACGCAGAGAAAAATTTTGTTCGCTTTCCTACAAACATCGGCAGCGATAAAGCCAAATTTGCAGGTAATGCTTATAAGTTAGCTGCAGTGAGGGAGAGGGTACGTTTAGTCTGCTGTAAGTTAGAATCAGGTTAGAAAACGTTTGTTATGCGTCTGGTTGTAGTATATTCCCGTCTTTCAATCCTCTTGACAAATTCAAGTGACATCGCCTGCATGTATAAAAGAAATTGATTTTACCAGTTTTCTCAATCCAACAACGATGAAAATTTGCATAGCATGGCGACTAAAAACAAAGCAGATTATATAGAACTTGGCTATAGCAGTTATAGAGACATAAACCAAACCAATTAATAGGAAAATTTTTGGTAAAATTGGACAACAACGCTTAGACCAGCTCCCAGGACAGTCTCATACAATATGTGTCCTACTTTTCCAAAATCGTACGTTAAGAATTTATTTCCTTCTGATTAAGAAAAAAATAAATAAATAAAGAAATTGCATCACAGCCCACATAGCCCCTAACTCTCTCAGGGAATACTCGTATTATGTGTCCTTTTAGCCTCTCACGAGTAGAGGAGTCGTTAAGAACTGCGAACAGATTTCAGAAACCTTTTCATATGTTTGTGTTTGTACTCTTTAAGTGTAGTCAGCAATTCGTGAAATGTGACAAAAATTCCGTCCCGGAATCAAACCTGGGACCTTTAACGAGCGATTCGACGAAACTGCCCACTGCGCTCATAGTAACGAAAAACATCATTGTTTTTAAAAATGCCTTATTAAAAAATTTGCAAATTGAACTTCAAAATATTTATGAATGGAACTCAACTTCGTTACCGCGAACAATTTTCAACGACTCGGCCACAAATTTGAACTGAAACGATCGCTATTTCGCGTTAAATGTTGGCTTTGGGCTCTTCCAATGTCGTCGACTTGTTTACATGCACCAATGACTTAACGTATGTCCACAGAAAATTGTCAAGCGGCTTAAAGTTCCACGAACGAGGCGGTCAATCTACTGGTCCATTTACTGAGATAATACACTCAGCATACTTACTCTTCAATGAATCGATAGTATCGTGTGCTGCATCACTTGCGGCATCATCATCAACAACATACCGTCCAAGTCCATATTTCCCAATTCGGGCCAATAGTAACGCTGACCATTCACAGTAACGTGACGATCGTTATTGCCGACGAAAATATACGACCCAAAAACACCGCCGGCATGCAAAACACACCAAACAGGTTTTTTTGGGATGAAGTGGTTATTCATAAGGCACATGTGGTTTTTCATCAGACCATTAACGTGTATTTTGTTTATTGACAAACCCATCGAGCTGAAAAGCCGAGTTTCACGGAAGATAATCTTGCGATGCAGTTTGTCATCTTGGCGCATCTGCCAAATGGTCCATCGACTTCAGTTCTTGAGTCAGCTTGATCTTGTTTGGGTGTAAACCAAGATCCAAAATACACCTGTAGGGGTCTCAAGCGAAAGGAGATAGCGGATGAGCTGAAAAATAAAAGGCCAACTATCTGATGCTGTTTCGACTTTATTAAGAGAGCCGATCTGTACATTCTCTGTTGTATTTATATGTTTAGGCTAAGTACTAAAATTCATGCCGTTAGCTGATTTGGAGACAAAACGGGCGAATCGTACGATTAGATGGTCAAAGATGAGATAGATATTACGACCAATGACATACAGTCCTGCTAGCAAGTATAGTATTTAAAAACAATTTATTTTCGACTACATACCATTATGTGCCTTATCATGCCCGATTGCTAAGCCTTTGGAATTGATTTCGATGGTTTGCAACTAGCGTCTGAACTGCAACCATATTTTCGATACATCAACCAACCAGTGTTTATGTTGTGACTGTGTGGGGAAGCAGGTTTGTCAGCGGATGTAGGAAAACAAAAGATATACATTTGTCGGTCCGTAATTCGTTTGTTGTTTTGGTAATCACGCATGACTCTGCGACTTTAATGGCTACCAAAAAATAGTTAGTCAAAAATAGTTTTGTTGCTATTAAAGAGGATAACTGAACAGAAATATACATATGTATATATATGATCTCGTATCGACAGACGGCCAATTGATAGTATCCGGGATATCTGACACATTATGCGTCACAAGCGAGCATGTGGGACATATTCTACATGATATAAACGGCCCAAGCGATTTCTGGGTTACACAAGATGTGATCACTCGTATATCGACTAACTTGAGAAAGTACGAACTCTACTAAGGCAAATTATTGTAATGATTCAATGGTCGTGATGTAGACAACTCGGTCTGATATGGCGAAGGAAATTGTACTTTTCCAGTATGACAACGTACCGGCTCACACCTCTGTTGTCATTTGGTTGCGAATATACAGACTAACAGCATGCTTTTAAGTGAAGTGATAAATAAAACAAAACAAAAAAAAACAAACAAAGTATTTTCAAGAATAATTTCGACGTGACT
This sequence comes from Eristalinus sepulchralis, assembly GCA_944738645.1. Lineage (NCBI taxonomy): Eukaryota > Metazoa > Arthropoda > Insecta > Diptera > Syrphidae > Eristalinus > Eristalinus sepulchralis. Next base: position 26,737,063 of record OX122885.1, on the reverse strand, counting down.
TCTTTTTGTCTCCAAACTTAAACAAAAATATTTCAGTCGAATGACATGGTTCTGGCCACCAAAAAGAAATGCATGAGAGCATGGTTGGATTAACAGTGTTGAGATAAAAGAAAATTTTCAGTAATATATAGCGACTTTTCTAAAACTTTTCAGGCTGAGGTGTTAGGTTCTTAGTACTTCAATAAGGACTTCCAAAATTTGACAAATAATAGCGATCATTGAAGATACATTTAATCAGTTCTACAAAACTGAAAAAACGATCAGTCAATACATTACATCATTCACAACAACTCCGTCTTTTACAGACCACACTTGGCGTGACTGTTTTGAATGCAACGAAAACAGAAAAAAGTTGATGATTACAAATTTTTTAATCCTTTATTGGATGATGTAGACATTTACTGGACGGAAATTTGCGCCACATAGCTGACTACGGAAATGATTTAATCGATTTTCGTAATTTCTATATGGCGGCAATGTCTGCTAAGTAGCATCCCATGGCAGAAGTTCATTTGGTTTGTCAAGGGACACTGAAATCCAAATCCACCCGTACAAGATTCTTAGTTCGTTCGCCATGGTGGTCAACAGTCATTCCATTCATATTGGGGGCTTGTTAGAATGTCAGTAAGATATATATAGTTGCTTAAGAAGCTTAAGTTGGTCCCTTCTGGACTGTAGCGCCATTTTTTGGCAAGTTTGAAATAGGAAATTACTTCAAAATGCGCATAATTTTTTAGAACCATACACTTTAATCGATAAATAACGGGAGGCGCAGATGCATCGCCCACATTCACTTCCTAGTATTTTCGGTCTGCGCATGTTCCGTCTACTCAGTGGCAATTTTACCCCTGTTCAGTCAAGATTGCAATCAGATGCTTCTCCCTTAATTTATAGTTACAGTAGGATGTCAATAAATTTACTCTTTATACAAATTGCATAAAATTGATTGCCTCGTATATGTATGTATGTCCATAACATCCTATCAATGCTAAGGTCACTGTAGATCCCAAAATAATGAAAGCGTCGTCCTAATTTTATGCTCTGATACCTGCTCCAGATATCTACATGCCCACGGGGGTGGTGCGGGAGTACAACTTGTTCATGCATATCTCAATCTCTCCAATTTTCATAGCTGTTCGTCATTGACGGAACGCTCTTTGCTGAAGCATGAAAAAGACTTTAATACGTCCCTTTGTTGTATCAAATGTCATTTGCATAATGTTCCTTGCGTTCAATAATGTATCTGTTAAGCACAGACAATAAACCAGGTCAACAATTCATTATAATGAGGCAAGCACCCACTACACAAAACCTATCAAACAAAGGAAATTGTGATTTATTCCCGTACTTGACACCCTTAACACACACATAACAAGCATCGTTAAACCCTGCGCAGAATATTCTACGAGTACATCCATTAAAATCGACTCAAATTTAATGAAAACAGATAAAAAAAAATTTAGCTACAGATTCCAGATCTAATCGTTTAGCGCTCCTCTTCAAGTATCCAGCAATGACACCCGCCCATCCGACCTCTCGCTCTCTCTCCATATCCCAGTCAATTGGAAGACAAGAACGAAGCTACGTACGTTACGTACGGTGGCGCGGCTCGTCGCCCTCAACCATTGTGATGCGATGCAACTGGGAATCAATCGACACAAAAGGAAATATGATAGACAGGTGTGTAGGCTGATGAATTAACAACAATGAGAAGGTATCCAGAAGAGGAGGCGATAACGAATGGAATGAATTTCCGCACGATTGAACGATTTCTTTTTGTAGACCCCCAAGAACTACAAGACAGGAGTGTACGAGTATGTTTGTTTCGTTTCTTGTATCTGTGTAATGAGACCGATCGTCCGCCTTCTGAGCGACGGAGGAGCATGTCTGCTCGAAGATTGCAAGAGTATCTATCCGCAAGCAGTAGTGAAGTGCTGGTGGTAGTGATTAAATTGATTGAAGTGTTTTCGTGCCAACGGCCTTTGTCTTTAGGTTACATGCTTTTTGTTCGATTCAATCTGTGCAATTTTCATAAATCAACCTTCAGACAATGACCTAACCACTGCCATTAAAGTAATTTATCTGATGGCAGCATTACGGCTGAGATCTACTCCACTACCACCATTCTATTGATAGCGCTAAGCTAATTGAAGTTATTTTTTGCAGAAAGTAGAGCGAATATTTCATACATTTTGGATGGTTGCGGGATGAGCTGCGTGGAGTCTTGCAATCAAGCAATTTCCTGCAAATCGCCCAGAAAAATGCCCGGTGAATGTAGATCGGAGAAAGGAAAGTCTGTGACAGGTGTCTATTTGATTCACTGTCAATTTTTGTTTTCACCTTCACTTTGGCGGAGTGTATGTGTAGCAGTTTTGTGTGTGCACATCTTGTGAGATTTTGCACTCGTAGGTCATAGGAAAATTGCATTTGAGGCTTATGCTCACGAACGGGTGATTCGACAACTTTCTGTTTTGCTACCACGTTCATACGTACATACGATCTCTGCTGGAAACCTTTCAAATTAAATTTATTTGTGTAAGCATTTTATGGCAACCTCAGCTGGCATATGCTTTCGGTTGTGCTCATGAGTGGTTTCCGTGTCTAGCAGATATCAATTGCAGTTCGCGAATTCAATTTTTATGTTATTTGACAAGTTTTGTCTGCTCCTCTCTACAGAAAGTGCTCTCTGGCATGCCATCTCGCTGACGATTCATTGTTTTATGGGACAGTTTGTAGTCATTGAAAAAACACTTGTTTCTTTTACTTGCCATTGATCTTTGGAATGCAAATGACATACACTATTGACCATCAGATAAATCGTTCTTGATTTGTTTTTCCTAGTTAAGGAAATATCCCCTGAGACCGATTCGACAAACCAAAAAATGCATCGATTTTCGTTTCTGTTTCTTTTTTAATTGTGACAGTTTGCTCCTTATTTTCCCTCTCCTTCTACTCGTGAGAGAACAGTAGCACGCACAACACGAGTAGTTGTTGTAGAAGCTAGGCCCTGGTCCCTTGTGGGCTGTAGTGCCACTCAATTATTATTATTAGTTTGCTCTATATAAGCTGTTGTCGTAATAAGAATGAAATCCAAAAGGTGTATCACACAGAGGCCCACCCTGTGTTTCTTCTTTAAGTCAACGGTGATTTTGACACCGACAGTTGTTTTTTGCTCAAAATTTTGGCAGAAAGCATAACTGCGCGGATAAAATGAGGCGCTTTACGCTTGAAAATTGGGCGCTTTTGAGTCAAGATTTGACCCCTTTGGATTTGTTTTTTTGTGGAGAAACGAACGTGAAGATGTTATTGCTAAAATCTAGAAATTTCTAAAACAGCAAATCGTAAACGTAAACAAGTTCTATGGCGTTTAGGAGTTGACAGATATGGGATTTGGTTTTACGTGATCAACTCCCTATACGGCTTATAGCATGGGGTCCATTTTCCCAGGAATCATAGATAACGCTAAACCATACGTCTTAGTTACCCAAGTACCAAATAAAGTCATACTTGAGGTACAATAACATTGGTTAGGAGCGAGGCCTTTCTTAATCCTCTGCCGCTCTCTGAGTCGCAGCATCCAATTAAGAATACAGCTTCACATTGAGCCGGGAAGGTCCCCTTACCGACTGGCCTGAATCAATAGGGTGAATAACCTGATTTAGACCAATCAGCACAGTAACCTTGACTCTGCCCGCGATATTGAGTTTTAAACCACAGCCATCACGAGGGATCGACAGAATGTACTTATCCGAAACCAGCCGAGGCAGATTATTGAACGACGTTATATTTCATAACTAATAGGAATGTCGGTTGTTCCAAATAAAGCCATCATACATGGAGAAAAAAACAATTTTGTTCATTTTGGGGAATTTCTGAAAAAAATAAAGGTTCAAACAGTAAACTTGTATTTGGCTCATCCTGTATATGGCGCCAAAGACAAGGGCCTCAGTTCAAGTTTCCTTCGCAACCACTCGTCTCGTACGTGTTTTCTATATTGTTCTCTAACAAGTGGAGAGGACATACAGTTTTATACCGGTTCCGACCCAAAAAGCGTCATGTTTGTAAGTTACGCAAAACAGTTTGCATATTATTCGTTGTGAGGTTTGATTTTCAATAGGCTTTTCTTGACAGATCACGCGTGACTCCTATGAAATCACTTCATCATTTTTGTTCAGTTGCATATGTCAAGTTATTATTAGAAGCCTCACACCTTAACAGCGTTTTTAAATTGTCCAGCTGTACTACGTTTTGTGAGAAATATTTTCTAAAAAACTTACTTGACGCAGAACAGACCTACGCCAGCCATTATTGCCAGTAAAATTCGCACATTTAAATTCCAATTTACATTAGGGGATGATATCGACCATATTTTTTATCATATCATATCCAGCACGTAGTGAAGAGAGCAGAGCAGCAATAGCTGGAAGTGCAGAATCAATTCGTCATGCTTCTCAGCAGTTGGGCCACGTTAACGAACTATTTAGTTCATGAATTTCTGAGTTTGAAGCACATGATCTCAGTAAGCTCTGGTTTCAACAATACGGGCTACGAGTGACGTAGTCGTGAAACAATGGAACAATGTTGAGACATCATTTTGGTCAATAGTTAATTTCAAGTTTTACCACTTTACATTGGCCGCCTACGTCGTGCGGACTATTTTCTCTGAAAATATGTAAAAGTTCCAAGTCTTCAGAACTAAGCCGACTGCAAGTGACGGTTTGGAAGCCAAAATTTCTCAAATTACAATATTATCAGTTGCTATGTTCGAACGAGTCGCTAGAAACTGGACCTTCGGTATGTACCAGCTCAGACGTAGTCGTAGCCAATATTTAAATGATGTCATTGTCAAAATATAAATTCCATTAATTTTTCTTGTAACCGGTAGTAAAGATTTTCAATTCAATTTTAAATTTATGTGCTCTATTTTTCATTATAAATCAAACCGCACTATGAATAATCCTTTATATCTTAAAAAGATCTAAGCCTATCCTCAACATTGGCTGAACAAATTTCAGTAACCTTATAAGAGCACTTGCTTCTTCCATTAGGAAATGAATCCTTTAAGGGTAGCGATTTGGCTATTCGTCAAGAATGTTAAACGGTTTTACAAATTACGGATATCAATCAGTCCAGTGGGAGGCTATGGTACCCTAGTGAGTCAATCGCTCACGAAATGATACCCAGAGTACCTAACAAAAAAATATTTAACATTTGTTAACCATAACCTTAAACATTGTTCAAATCGCAGAGTGCACGCTGCAGAGTCATGAAAATTAATCTGTATCACATTTCATTCCTAACACTTGTACATTCCTATCTTGCAATATATAAGAACTGTTTAAGCTACTCATTATATTATATTTTCCTCAGCACACGATCACATCTGAAAAAAAGACGAATTTTCCTCCCACACATCCAGCATTATCTTAACTCTCAAGTAGTAAATTTCGTACTCATTTTCTTCCGTCATAAGAAGCTAAATCAAATCGAAGTGCACACACCAAGCCGCAGAGTTGTTGAACCCAGCGCTATGACTTAAAAGATTTCACTAACTTCATTCATCTTGATACACATTCAACACATCATCTCAGGTCGATTTATGCTTTTAGACCCCGAAATCATGCATTTCGCACACGATTATCTGGTGAAAGCGCCCCCGGGGCAGACTTTATTGTTATCAGTCGATCTTAAAAGTATTTTATATTTGCAGGCACGACTGTTCGATTTGTTCACGATACCCTTCAGCATGTCAAAATTCTGCATAAAATGATGCCACATCCACGTTTTGCGCATTGCATTATTTTTTTTTTCTCTCATGCCCAGATGGAGAATTCGCTCATGTACAAAAGCTGTTATAAACGACGAACTTACCGATAACTAGTATTTATTTATGGCTAGTAACTGTTTGAAATGATAAATTGACCTTAATATATGTTTGAAAAGTTTAATGCTATCTGATCTCTTGGTTATCTGATCCAGATGTACAGCTGAAATTTAGCTAATACGCTTACTTCGATATACACATACGAATCTATGGTGATGGTATGCAATATATATTGCGGTCGACATTTGTTTCGATGAATCGGACCTTAACTGCAAACGGCTGCTTGTGTGACTCCTATCCTCAGCTAAGTTACTCACCTCTGTCTGTGAATGATACTCGAAGACTAGAAATCATTGATCAACGTTCGCATATGTACATCTTGCATACTGCAACTTTCTACACATTGCGTCAAAAATAGTCCAGAAAATAATGTCTCGGACTTGTGTTACATGCTATTTTCACTGTTTGACCGGAAATTGACATCATCTCGTGTATTGTCGTAAACTGTCCAGTTTGCTATTTTCATTCTATAAGCATTTTTTCAATCCAAATCCGATGTAGTTTACTTACAACAGACACTAGACCTATTTTTATATTTAAATGATTTGTGGGCCTGCTATGAAAAATTATACAATCTATTGGATCTATAGCTTTCGAATGCATGGAATGGTACTAGTTGCGCCATCTCTTAGCAAACAGCACGAATTAAGTTATATACCCAATATTGGCAACTGCAATGTATATATAACAACAAATTATTGACATTTTAAGATTCTATTAAGAATGCTTAGCTGTTACTCCTACTTTATTTTTGAAGTAAAATGCTCGTCCAAAGATAAACATTTTGAGTCCAGTTGAATGTAAAGTCAAAAAACAATCATTTCATTTTGATTTAAGCCATTCGTAAAGGAATATAGTGAGACCCACAATATAGCCGAACACAAAATTAAATGTAGTGAAGCAAGATCGCTAAAAATGTTCATTCGCTAAAAATACAATAATTCAGTTTGAAGTTTTAAGTTGGTAGCCTACATAACCTAGCCTATTTGTAGCCTATTTGAAGTGTCTCAATATTAGTTTAATTTTTGTCACTTGCATAGTAGTCGAAACTACAATATTACTGCAGTTAATGCAAGTGTTTTTTATTGATTCAAATTTATGGATTTCCCAGCGTTCGCAGCAATAGAACATGCCGTCAGCCTCACTATGGAGTATTTTGCATTTGGATTCGCCGATTTTTTTGAAACCATTCAGATTTGATATACATTTCTCTTCCGGAGGTTGTGTTAACAAACGAAACTGCGCCATATGGGGCCTAAAACCCCACATGTAATCAAAGAGCTGTCATAGCATATACACAAACTGGCTATTTGGTGTGCTCTATGATGGAAATGTGTAATTTATCCATATTTATTCGATGCTGCCAATGGACAGATGAAAAACCTTCAATTCAATTGCTTTTTTGCTGACTTCTGAAACTTACGGTCTTACAAGGCGAGGCAACAGCCATTCACATAAGACAGCCAATTGTGGCTTCATTGCGTAAGAATTTTCAGGTTATTTAATTTCACGTTTTGACAACGTACCAGCATTCGATTTTTCCTGTGGTGCTTCGAAGAATCAATCATCGAACTGTAAACGTATTACAAAATCAGTAATACTTATGTTATAGCTGAGATATCGCCAACATGCGCGGAATAGTAATTAAACCTCAAAAAAATCATATGCGAATCTTCCCGAGGCGGTCCTTTAAATGGTATTGTCTTCCAGACTCAATGAGAAAGCCCAAAACCTTATAAGTGTATCGCTGATTATGTTTTATTATTTTTCCAAACCGATAGATTAATGATATTCGTCCTTAAACAAAAGGACTAGCAGAAATATTTTCATGAAAGGACACTCTATAAAAAAATCTTTACGAATATGTTTTGAAGACTTAAAAGGCTTCCCAAGAGTACTCGGATGAAAGTGCATTTAATTTAATTCAGTCAATCCAACGTGTGTCGAATCTTAAATGAAGACCAGAAAGATGTAGGTAATTGTGAAGAAAGCACGGAGATAAGTGTCCGATGTATTTAATGATTCACTGTACATTGCGAGGGACATTTCCTTGAGATCTATTTCTTTTTTCGTTTTCTATACGATGGTCTTACATCACACACGTAGTACGATGCAAGTCTTTCTTGCGAAAAATGTCAAAAAGTTGTGTAATCAACTCGATCCTAAAGATCGCATTCAAATGATAGTATTGTCCTTTATTCGAAATGGTAATTTTAGTTGAGATATATTTATTCAAGCGAACCAAACCTTGCACAATGAGTCTCTCAAAGTAGAGTGAGTGTGATATGAATCACAAGAAAATTGCATGAACTAAACTAAGAGACTTTCATTTATTTGATTGATGAGCTCTTTAGTCAAAGTTAAAATAGGACAGACAACTAAGAGTCTGTAATTGTACACGCCATGAAGAAAAATGTAGATATTCGCTTTTCTGATTATCAGTCGTTAAATTGTCTTAATAATGTACGCGTTCTCTCCATTCATGTCTTGTCGAAACAACATTTTCTGCTCTTCGATACACTAAGTGTCGCCTAAATGTTCAATGTAGCATAGTTGCAAGTCCAAGGAGAAAATCTGCGCGACAAAAGATATAAGCCGCCTGACACGCAAACGGTTCAATTATGGTTCTCTTACGTACCGAAACTCGATCGATGAAAGCGGCCACGGCGGCGTAAGTGTCGTCTAACTTACTCGGCCACCGTATCGCATAACCATAATTGTATACTCTTTGAGGAGACGCCGCAAAAAATAAAGCACGCCTGTTTCTGTAATGCCGGTTATTCGCTTAGATCGGGTTTTACTGAAAAAGAAAGTAACTGCACCAGTTTTAGGGTGTTTGGATACACTTCCAACTGCTCTTGTACCTTGCCCCGCCGATGCTGATACTTTCATCAGAAGAGGAATTCCGGGTTGCAAGTGTCCAGCGTGTACATCCAACAAGCGATATCCGCTTGGCAGATATTTTGTGGCAGAGGAGGTCAGATTAATGCGTCTTGATTAATTGTGCATCAAAAACACTGAAAATTAATGTATTTTTTAATTGGGAAAAGTGAAAGGATTTGATTACTTACACAAACAAATACTCATGTGGATAGAGATTTAATCGAGATTTTTCCTCGCTGATGCTCGAAAGAGGAGATAGGAAATGCATCTACTGCAGAAGTCACTTTTGGGTGTATCGTGTACACAAAACCGGAATATTTTTAATAATTATTGATTATGGATTATTTTTCATCGTTCAGATGTGAGGTTAAGTATAAGTAAATGAAGGGAAAGGGTTAATTAAAATTTTACAGTTTTAATAATGATGTGTTGAATAACTGTGGATGACGCACAATGATCCCGTTATATGGGGAGTGTGGAAATAATAAATTTGAAACTTTTTAACGCCTGTGCGGATCTTAATGAAGTTGGAAATATACAACAAGCTCCAGGAGGTCTCATGTTGGTCTATATATAGATAATGCAATTTTGAAACCAACGAAGTAACTACAAGTTAAAAAGTGAAAAAACAAACAGTTTTTTTGTTTATATTAAATGTTACTACTGGTAATAATAATAATTAAGTGGCACAACAGCCCAGGGCCTAACTTCTGCAAAAACTACTCGTGTCGTGTGTGCTACTGTTCTCTCATGAGTAGAAGGGACCTACAAATTTTTGCCGATTCCGAGCGAAACGAGGAACGCAAGAAAGGGGTGGTGCGGCGAAAAAATCCGAGGTGTCCCGTCCGGGAATCGAACCTAGGATTTCTGCGCGGCGGTCGACGCACTTACCACTACGCCACGAAGACCACGTTTTTTTTTTATTTTTTGTTGTTTGTTCCTTTTTTAATGGGTAGCAATGTTTTTTTTTGTTTTTTAAAACGTAAAAAATGCATCGCTTAAAGAATTTCTTTACTTGGAAGACAGAGGTAGAAGCCTTAATGGCACTTTTAAAAAAAAAACTATCTTCTTATTGCCAAAGTGTAAAACAGTGCCTTGTTTATACCCAAACTCGTTAATTTAAGGATGAAGCCGTCTAGTCAGACGGCAAACTGCTCAACTGCTGTCGTTTGTTGCCGTCATTCCTTATCCAAAATGGAAATGTAAGATACGGTAATGAATGTTGAGCTGAAAACGCATTTATTTTATTATTTATTTTAATGCATTTTTATATCTATTACTTCATTTTTTAACATGCTAGACAAAAATACTTAAAACTAGCTTACTAATATAATCCACTGATCTTAAGTCTAACTTACTAACTCTCCACGAGTACTCTAAGCTAATCGAGCATTTCTGGTTTATGCCTTTCGGCTTCTTAAATTAAACCTACGTACTTGTTTCAGTTCCTCCAAGAAAATTGGGAAAAACTTAGATTCCAGTGTTGTTTTTTATTCTTAATCTTATTTAAATAACTATTTATTCTACAAAACCTTAAACTTAACTACTATGTACAATAATGTTAACCTTAACTTAACTCAACTTAGTTTAACTACTTAACTATTTACATTAAACTTAACAATGTCCGTAAAGCTATACGGACTATATAGCTATAGACGCGTGCACTAGGGCGTATGTATTATTTATATGTTTCATACACATATACCCCGTGATGCACCTCTTTTTGTTTCTTGTGTGGTTTTTGTTTTTGTTTTTATTTGTTGTTTTTTTTTTTGTGCTTTTTTTTATATGATTCCTTAAACTACCCTTAAACTATGCAAGTTGGCCCTGTCAACTACCCCGTCTGTGTGTCTGAGAAGTTGATGGCATCGAATGCTGGTTATGGTGTAACCACCTGTAAAAATGCCGTTCTTTGGCAGAAACTGCTCTGTCGCGGGCAGAAATCGCTCTACTGAACCGTAGGAGATCCTCGTGACTGCGAGCGACGTCCAGCTCGTATTGAAGTTGCCTTTCTACTATTCGGCGTGCGACGTGGAAGTTGATAGAGTAGCCTTCCCTATCTTGTATCAGGCCTTTATCCAAATAGAAGAAAGCTTCAGGCGGAACGAAGCCGTTAAGACGTGCCCGTTCATGGTACATTTCATTTGGGTAGTAAGCCTCAAAGATCAGACTGTTAGTTGAAGGCATGCCTCGAGCAGTTTGACTCCGTATCAGTTTAATAATAAAATTATATATCCTTATAAGATTTGCCTCGTTGTACAGAACCTCGTTGGGGTAGAACTTCTTGTACTGGTTTCTAGTGTTCGATACAAACTGGCCCGAAGACACTGCATCTCGAACACCCTCATCTTTTCCATCTGGGAAGGACCGGATGAGGACCATGTAGCAGATTACCTTCACTCTGGTGTCAAGTTGTAGATACTGGTTCAACCAGATGGCTAGACACCTAATTACACTTTTTACAGTTAATGGTCGTCCTTCCTGGTCAACTATGCCGAACTTGCACCAGTTTATTTTCCTATCCCTTGAGGACCTGGACAGCGGGGTTCTGAAAAGGATAGTGTCACACTTCTGGTAGTTTTTTTAGTTTTCAGCTTCCATTCGTCGTTATTACCTCTGCCTTCGGAACTAATCTGTACTTTATTATCGGCAGACGCTATGATGTTAAGCATGGAACCTATGAGATCGCTAGTAGATATAGTGAACAAGATCGGCAAACCCTCAGCCCCTTGTTACTATCAATTTTTTATTGGGAACACTATAGTCGAAATTTCGTTGCCTCTTTCACAACAAACTCCCTGCCTGTGACCACGTCATATATCATATATAGGAATGTTTTATTAATGCCGAGGAAGGAAGGAATAGACCTTCTAACCATAAGGTGTCGAAAGCCTTTTTCATGTCAGACAGGTAGGCGCCTGTGCACTGTGTCTTGTTTCTATTCCATTGTGTGTCGGAAACCAATTTAGACGCGGAGTAAAGAGTATCGTGCCCCGCCTGAGGCCAAATTGATTTTCCCGTATTATTTGTTTTTCCTCAACCCATTCATTCAGAGCTCTAATGACTATCTTTTCGAACCTTTAACATAAGCTACAGTATTGCCAGATGCAATTAATGTTATCAGATATATTTATTACATTGCAAAACGAACTGTTCCTGACGAATACTAACTAATTAAATAAAGGCCTAACCCTCATCCTAAGTTAACAGATAAAGCAACGCCTTAACTCAAATTAATTTTACTTTTTCTTTAAGGACATCAAAATGACATCAACACACTCCACGGGACCTACCAATATCTCAAGAGCACTGGACAGGTATGTATCTTGCTTCATTTCCGCAGTTGTAACACTTGAGTGTGGGAATCATTTAAATCATAAAACATTGGTCTAAAGCATCTGAGGAAATGTTGCACTGGTAGCCGATTCTTCGCTGGTGATTGTTATTTCATCTTTTCTTATGCTTTCATTCTCTCGCCTTAACGTCGTCTGACACAACTATCATAAAATAAATGCCACTTCTCATAGCTCTTTGAGGAGACGAACTCTATTATTCTGAGCTGCTATCACAGCTGTCGCCGACTCATATTCATGCATACCAGTAGAAAGAATTTTGTTTACATTTCATCGACCGTTGAACAGCTTACCTCTGCTACTTCTCTATCTTAGCGTTGCCGGCTTTTTTCCTCTTCTGGCTTTCAACTGTCCGTAGCTGATTGCTCTACGAATTGAGAACTATCTGAAGATTTTAAAAGACAAAAGTACAGTACATTTACACATGGTAACTCTGTGTGCAATCGATTAAGTGTTGTCCAGAAATGAGAGACTTAAGAAGTCAAGCCAAATTTTTTTATTCATACATTACCTTTATGTGTCACCTGTTTTTTGTTCCAAATTATTTTTTGTGTCTAGTCCTGTCATGTGTTTTGTCGAGTAAATGTGTAGTGCTTAATGCAGTCTGTGTGTATCTCCCGGGGCAGGTAAGTATCGCAACGCAAAGTATTTTTGATGGTTATTCTGTGTATTTCTATGTAAATTCAAAATTAAGAAAGGTTACTAGTCCAACATATCCATCCGAGCTTCAAGCCTACGACCAATTCAAAATCGTATACAAGCTACATACACACCTACTGACACATGCAATGAACTCTTTCTTAAAAAAAAAAACACACAGATTCATACCCTTGTGCCCGGCCTACTGAATAACACAAAGAAGGCAGAAGTTGATATATTGTTTTTCAATCGCGTGCCAAAAGTCGGCAGTCAAAGTCTGATGGAACTGATGAAGCGCCTTGCCAAACTGAACGGATACACAGCGCATCGGGACAAGCCCAAGGAATTGGAAACAATCCTGGTCTCGCCGAACAAACAATTCGAAATCGCTGACGAGATCATGGAGCTTAAAGAACCAGCCGCATACTCCAAGCATGTTGCTCACCTCAATTTCACCGAATTAGACTATCCCAAGCCGATCTACATAAATTTGGTTCGCGATCCTGTGGAGAGAATTGTCAGTTGGTTTTATTACATCCGTGCCCCCTGGTACATAGCCGATCGCAAGAAGCACTTTCCGGACATTGAATTACCGTCCATTGAGTGGTTGAAAAAAGACTTTGCAAGTTGCATACGTTCAAACGACCCTGAGTGTGTGTTTGAACAGGACACAAAGAGATTCCTGAGCGATCACCGCCGTCAAATGTTGTTTTTCTGCGGACAGGAAGACAGTGTTTGCATGTGAGTATCAAGCACACTCTGAAAAGAAGTAGTTTCCCCTATTATAATTTTGTTTTTGCTAAACAGGCCGTTCAATTCATACCATGCCATGCAACGCGCAAAGAGAAATGTTGAAAAGGACTATGCTGTTGTTGGCTCATGGGATGATACCAATGTTACGTTGGCCGTGTTTGAAAAGTACATTCCGAGATTTTTCAAAAATGCCCCCGAAGTCTATCATAGTAAGTCATTGGTGTCGAAGCTCCATCTAAATCATGCACAACCGTATATCTTCCGCAGAAAGTCAGAATAATCTGAGAAAGGTGAATAGGAACTCATCCAGGCCACCGGTCAGCCAAGAAATTCGTGACCTACTAAGAAAAAATCTGACAAACGAAATCGAATTCTATCAGTTCTGCAAGCAGAGATTGTACAAGCAGTATATAGCAACCGTTCTGAAAAATGACTGAAAAGGATACCACTGGTGTTATAATATATCTGTCCCAATGACTGCCACTGTGTTAGAATGCATTTACAACTGTTTACATATTATTCGGATACATATTCTAAATATAAAATATTTCGATGAAAAAACACTTTATTCTGCATGTCACCTGTACATATGTAAATATATATTTTTAAAGAGGGATTCTAAAAAGCATTTATGCCAGCAGTTTGGGTAACCGCATGGTACAGTGTACTACTATTTGAATGCAATAACTTGCAAAAAATCGTAAAAATTTGCATGGAGTGTGGTTGTTTCAATCCGCAAACGCAGATATGTCTGACGTTCAAACAATTGTTTCATATATAACACAGGGATGTGACTGTAATATTTTTTTCAAAAAATGATGAGTGGTGTACGTTTATAAGCTTTATTAAAAAAAATATTCATATTTTGGGCTTATGGAAGGATTTCGAGTATAAATTTGAAACACTGACTGGTGCAAAGTTTGATTCATCGTGAAGTTTGAACTATAATGTAAAATAAATAATAACATAACTCTGAAAGTAAACTTAAAATTGTTACTATATGTTCAAAGAATAATTCATAGCATTTCTGAAAATGGAATCATGTAAAGGATGGGCACGATTACGTCTGAGGTACTTCATACGGAAGGTTAAATTTTGGGTAAGGCTTAATCTTGCGTAGAAACAGAATAATGTTGGTTTCCAATGCGTCAGTTTAACGCGTTCTATTTCTGAAGGCGTGAGACTTTACATATCCCCAGAGGTGTGATAGCACACAATCTCAAATCTCAAATCAATCGCAAAAATATTTCTCAACAATTCCATTGTTTTACGCACTGTATGGCTAAAGGGCCGTCTTGTTGCAACCAGAGCTCATCGAGACCATGTGCTTGAAGCACTTATTACATTATCATGGCGTGATAATTGTCACTATTGAAGGTAACATTCCGTTTTGCCTTATTTTTGAGGATTATGCAACAAAGGCCATATCGTTGTAATGGTAGATCTTGGTGTTCTTCGAGTTACTCATCGTCCCAAATGCAGACACATATCCATGGAAACATCCCAAACAAAATTTCGCTGTAAAACACCAGATTTTCATTAGGTTTCATGAGAATTCAAGTAGCCTGACTTAGGCACAATACGCCAAGTCATGATTTCGCGCACACTCTCAGCTACCGCTAATATAGTTTCTTCGAAACGTAATAGATGAGGTCCAACTGGTTCAGTATCATCAACTAATGTAAATTATGACTCAAATTTACGAATTGAAAACGGTTGTTTCAGTATTTTGATTATGCGCACCGAAATTTCCTCCAGTAGCCCATTTCTCACAGAACTCTGGTTTTCGTAATACAGCTAAACAATTTGCCAAGCAATTCTCAACAGAAATCACAAGGGCTAACATAAGAGTCGCGCGAGAAGTGTCAAAAACAGCTCGTCGGAAATCGAATCCCACAATGAATCAGCCTTTCAAATTGTTGGCAATAGTTTGAATCAATAATAATAATAATTGAGTGGCACTACAGCCCACAAGAGACCAGGGCCTAGTTTTTACAAAAACTACTCGTATTGTGCGTGCTTTTCATAGGCAATTCATACACTTTGAGTATTGCGAGCAACTCGAAAGAGGTGGTGCCGTGAAAAAATGCGAGTTGTCCCGTCCGGGAATCGAACCTAGACTTTCTGCGCGGCTGTCGACGCACTTACCTACTACGCCACGGCGACCGCAGTTTGAATCAATATTTCTTTTTTGGTGGTTTCTTTTTTAATACAAGTAATGCAAAGATAAAGTAGATAAGTGCGTCAACTCATACGCCGAAGACTACAGACTCAACTCCTGGTGTTTTTATTTCGCATTTTTCGGCACTCTCCTTTGGCAGTAATTGTGAGCTTAAAAAGCTTTTCACATCTTGCCATTTGAAGTCGGCAATAGACTCTAGGTGTCATATTTTATTCTGAAGCAAGTTGGTTGAAGGTTAAATGTGTCTTCAATTACGAGGGCACAATTTAAAGTAGTACAAATTTTGTAGCAATTTTCTACCAACTATCACTCCGCTTTGAGATACCCAAAATTGAGGAGATTTCCCGATATTTTATTACCGTGATCCATTTTTAAAATTTCATGCAAATCCGTTGTCACATTGATGAATTTTCATACTGCGTGCGGGACACACAACAGAATTAAATGACATTAATGACATTTTTCTCCACGATGTCGCTGTTGTTGAAAGTGAGGCATTTATCAATACAGGTCATATGTACATATATAGTAAATACATACTTACATACATCAATATTTTTTTAAATGATCTCTTATATATCCTATTTTTATCTATATATGCTTACAGAAGGTTTTAGAAAAATAATTTTTGTTCTAAAAATCAAAGCTTAGGGCAAAGAACGAAACGTAACAAACGATTTTACTGTACAAAACTGTGACTTTTTTCTCTCCTTACATAAGCACAGGTTTTCTATTCATAATATTTTTTTGCATATTGTTAATGATGGAAACATAAAACAAAACATTTACGAGGAATATGGTCGCTAGTTTAAGAATGGTGAATATTAAAATAGCAACTGTCAAACACGCCGTGATTTTGGGTCATTGCTAGGATTTTTACTTAACTCTAAAAGGTTTTGGTTTCTTGCTACAAGAATTATATACGATTACTGCAAACTTTTGCTTTATTTTGCAATTTTCACAATATCAGGGAAATGCAATATTCATTTGCAGCTTTAGCAATAATTTCAAATAAGCAATTTAAAAGGGCACACATCGGCCAAACATGGGTTATACGCTTTATTTTTAGAAATAATATTGGGATACCAAGCAGACATATTTTTTTACTCAGAAGGTCTATTCTTGTGCAGTGCCTTTTTTTCTCGAATACCACGGGGAGCAACATTTTTGGATGGGGCAACTTGAAACTTAACTAAACTTCGCTTAATTCATAATGGAAAAAAATCACAATATTTTTCTGAGCAAAAATCTGCTTATTCAAGCTTTTCTTACCCCACAAGCGATGCTTCCAACTTAATCGCTGTCCGACTGGCTTTAGGATAACCAAACATCAATAGTGTTCAATAAATTTAATTCTCCCGAAAATTAGCACCCTTCAAATGAACAGCAGTCACATAAAAAATATGACTTCAACGCAGATCACTTGAACAATACGAAAAAGGCCGACATAAACATAATCGTTTTCAATCGACCAGCCAAAGTTGGAAGTCAGTCGCTAATGCAATTAATGACACAACTGGGCAAGATCAACAATTACATAGCAACACGTGATAAGGGAAAACCACATGAAACCGTTTTGCTTGGCCCATTGCAACAGGAAAAACTTGCCACAGAAATAATCTACTCCCGACCACCACCCTACGCCTACAGTCAACACTTGGCCTACCTCAATTTCACAGAACTGGGCCTGCCGAAACCAATTTACATTAACTTAGTAAGAGACCCCATCGAAAGAGTTATAAGTTGGCACTACTACGTCCGTGCACCTTGGTATTACGATGATCTTGAAAAGAAACTGGGTGATCGAGCACTTCCCCGGCCGGGCAAAGAATTCATGGAAATGGACCTGGAAACGTGTGTCAAGACGAACAACATTCATTGCCAATTCACACAGGGTGAAACGAAAAACAAAGTCGGGGACCATCGAAGTCAAATGCTATTCTTCTGTGGCCAAGACAAAGCCGCATGTCTGTAAGTAACACTGTAGTTTAATATTTATTGACCTGCACTCACAAGGAATGTTTGAATTCGAAAAGGCCATTTAACTCAGAATCGGCTCTGCAACAAGCCAAGCGAACAGTGGAACAAGACTACGCCGTTGTTGGAGCCTGGGAAGATACCAACATAACGCTTACTGTTTTCGAAGCGTACATTCCAAGATTTTTCAAACACGCTAAAATCGCCTTCTATTGTAAGTGTTGACTAAAAGTCATGCGATCGGAAAATTTGAAGCACCCTACTAAAATGTCCGTTTGCGTTTTCAGTGGGACATGAGAAGCTGTCTAGCGTGAATAAGAATCGAATGAAAAAGGAGGTCAGCGATGAAGTTCGTGATATTTTGAAGAAGAACTTCACAAGAGAAATTGAATTCTATGAGTTTTGCAAACAAAGACTGTATCGGCAGTATGCTGCGATTAATACGAAACTTGACGACGATGATTACATGCTTCTTCCTGACTCATAATATGCTTTTTTGTATTTTTAATTAATAATTGTACCTCAATCGAGCTTGTAGCAAATTAAAAAATTAGGTAGCTGATCAGTTTTAAGGAAATAAATTAATTGGAAAATAATTTCCAAATTTAAAATGTCAGAATACTTGGGCAAGAATGTTCATACATGAGTATATCGCCAAAATACTCGTATTTACACTGTCGGACAAAATAACGTACAAAAATAATTAATTCTTAAATTGTTTAAAAGAGATTAGATATAAACAGATTAATACTCAATGTTAAATGCGTTGCCAAGAATTTCCAGCCGAAATGGATGAAAAGAATTCAGATTTGAAGTCAACAAAGCAAGAACAACAAAGAACAACGGAAACAATTTAAGTATTTCGTTAAATCTAACAGAAACCAAAAAACTGTAATAATAATAGCTACCCTAAATACTTTCATTGGCGCAGTGGGCTAATGCATGTTCTAAACTCATTTTGAAAATCAATTGGCATTTTTCCCATTCATCTTTTAAGTTTTTTTCAAAAAGATATTATGCTGTGTCGTCTGACGAATGCAACTTGGTTAAGCAAGGTTGTCCAAAGGTTCTCTGTCAGATTGTCTCGAGACTGGATTGGCAATTCCAACACATCAATATTATTTACAGAAAAAAGTCTACTACTACTATTATTGCGTGTATGCTACAGGTCGTTGTTCGATGTATCTTTTGAATGACATTTTTATAGCTGGACGGGCCCGTCATTTTAGATTCCATTTTGATAAGATTTCAGACAATGCTGAAATTTCCTCCCTGCTTCGTGGCTTTTTGTATCCCTTTTTGTCAAGTCTTTCAATAAGTTTGCACCACAAACCTGTTTCCTATTTTTTAAGTTTTTAAAATCTAAAATTATTTGCCCAGATAAAATTTTGCCAGAATGGTTACATACTTTTTGCAAAGCGGGACGTTTTTTATGTTTGCTGGAAGAGGCACACGCTTCTTCTTCGCTAAAAACAATTCTGTAACTAGCATCCTACTTTGCACTGTCCTTGTAGTTACATAAATAGTTGCAGTATGTTTTAATATGATTTTACTAGCAGACACAAGGCCCTGATTTTGATTTTGTGTTAGGGTGTTTCCACAAATAAGTCTTCCTCAATCCAGATATTTCATATTATTCCCTAACACCTGAAATATATGCCCACTTTGACCTTAGCCAAAAGTTTCTTTACTTCAGACTTAGCGGTTTCGCTATTTCTTGCCACTGTAGCGCACACGCAACCAACATCACACTTTATTCTGTCGCGTTTCAATCAGGTCTGAGGAGCTCTGAGGGAATGGGAATGCAAATAATTTCATAAAATATTTCCCCACTGATATGTTTGTTCAAATATTATTTCAAAAATGTATGTTTAATATTAATTTTTTTAATATAATTGTATTAATATAAGCTACTATATATTTCGTCCGACAGTGCGAATTAATTGATTGAGGATTTAGTGATACAGTGAGGATATAGTACTAATGTTAAAAAACCGAACGATTTTTAAAATATTTTTTTAGAGGAAATGAGTACTGTACTTTTACATAAAGTCAAAGACTTAATAAGCTCAATTATTAAAGTCGTCTACAAATATCTTTTTTTGTTATATTAGGTATCCATTCGAGTATCATTCGATGTATATTTTCCAAACTTAAACTTGTATTGAAATCTTATTCTATTCCACTTTTATAGAGAGATCTTTAAATTAGAATATATAAGATTATATAACATATGAATGCATTTGGCCCACTTAGAATTGATCAGGCTAATAGTAAGATGTTTCAGATTTTCGATTTAAATGTGTTCAGCAACTTAAATTAATAACATTTGTTGTGCACAATGTTTGCACTCAACAAAATGAGAATAATAAAAAAATAATTTCAATTTGCTTAACTTAAAATGGTGACTATTTACCTCATCATCTTCGTTGCAATCTCTTACACAGTTGTAGTTTTTGTTGTTGTTTCTGTTGCAAGTTTATAGCGTATCCATATTACATACGCTGTTTGTATCACTTCTTTGAATTTGATACTGCTTTGCGGGAAATCTTCCCATCAATCTGCAATACATGTATGAATATTGGAATAAGTTTTATTAA
This sequence comes from Eristalinus sepulchralis, assembly GCA_944738645.1. Lineage (NCBI taxonomy): Eukaryota > Metazoa > Arthropoda > Insecta > Diptera > Syrphidae > Eristalinus > Eristalinus sepulchralis. The sequence goes on along the minus strand of OX122885.1, from coordinate 26,716,792 downwards.
TTATGCGTCTCTTGGCTTACATGTAAAGAAGTTAAAATTATTTGTTGGTCCCTTGTCGAAGACCACCGCCTTTTTTATTTTTTTATCTTGTATAACCCTTAAGTTAATGCCCGACTTAGATATATCTAGTGTATTAAAAGGGCTGAAGTTATTGCAAAAGACGAACCACTTCCTTCTTTTTTTAATTCTACTGAAATGAGTATCATTTTGACGATTTTTTTAGTCAACGTGCAGGACAATTACACAGAATATGAGTTCCATCATCCACCAACCATACACATCAGTGATTGTGCTGTGGTGATATTTTGGGCCGTTGTGTTCAGAAAGAAAGGCTCTTCGCTCTGTTAAATTTGTCTTCTCAAAGCTAAGAATTTTCCTATAGGAGTAGAGTCTGGTTAATAATTTTGAGTGCTTTAGAACATTTCACTTCGACCAATCTTCTAGGCAGAGTGTATGCTCCCAACTATTAATCAGAAATGTTCAGAACGTATGAATGTGGAGCACAAACCAAAAATGTATACTTTTGTGTTATCCGAAAACTTTATCTGGAGACATGCAACTTTGCTGTATGTCGCTCTAGGGGGCGTTCAGTGCTTGAGTCGACGCGTGTTCACACTACGCCACGATGACCACCCATTAAAAGTTGTTAGTTATAAAAATTTGTCAAATTTTAGCATATTATCGTCATGCTTTGCATTAATATTTTAGAAAAGGTAAGGAAGCATCCACCATAGTGATGCTACCCTTCACATAAACTGTAATATTGTCAAATGTTTTCTCATTTTATCGAAGCTTTCTACCGCAGCGGCGATTATCAACACCGAACAAATTCATACACCTACAATTCTCATTACACATTTCAGTAGTAGTTAAATTTCTACCTGAACATTACTTTTTTGCCTATTTTTTAATACTCAACACAACCACCATAATTTTTTTGAGAGTTTTTGATAGGAAGAGATACTGCTGTCGTATTTAAGTTACGAGCTCTGAAAAGCAACTCTGAGGCACTTTTCAAAAATTAGAAAAAATATATAGAGATAGATATTTCAGGAGGATAGAATTAAAAAAGATGGGCGAATAAAGATTTCTTTGAAGGTTCTTTCAGAATTGTAAGTCAAACTACGAAAACATACACCATGGTCTTTAAAAAACAAAAAGAAAATTCTATAAATTTAAACATTGAAAAGGAATACATAGTATCTAGTTCTGAGAAACCAACTACAAATACAGTGAACCAAAACAAAAACTGGGACACTTATTGCCTTCAAATTCAGCTTGAAATATCTCTCTCAGAAATTTATTGCATATGAAACTGCAGTTTTATACTGTTTCAGCAATTCAAACACATTTATTGTTAAGTTTTTAATTTTGACAACTAAAGGCTTAAATCAAAAATAATATTTTTTTACATTCTTCATACTTGCTATATTTAACTCTTTTCTGGTACAAATAGTTTATTTTTCGAACCGCCCAAAGGTGCTCTATGGGATTAAGATCCGGACTTTGGGGGGGATGCGGCAACACATTTTTTTGTGTTCCAAATATACCAATCTTTTGTTATACCGGCTGTGTACTTTGGATCATTATAATGCAACAGCATTATACGCGGCGCTAGTCCCAATTCTTCTTTCGTTTCGAGGATGCTACGTTTTAGGATAACAACGTATCCAAGCTTTCTTAAATTTCCTTCAATTACATGAAGAGATCCAACTCCGTTTGTTGCCATTGAACCCCAAACCATTATGTTCCCACCACCGTGCTTAACTGTAGAAGTTACATTACTAGTTCCAAATTCGTTTCTCCCTCCTGCAAGAACCCACTGACTACGTGTCCCATTTCACACGATAGCTTTCAATTTAGAAAATAAGACACGGGAAAATGTTTTCCAAATGTAGTCATCAAATCAATTAATATCAAGTTCACAGCATAAGAAACACAACACTTAATTTAATGCCTCATTAAACACATTTGATCTCCCGAAGTTTATCTCAAAGTTGCCTGTCTCACATTCAACGTATTCTGTTATTTATATTGTGTTAATTTGCATAGCATATGTATGTGTCACATTTCAACATCAACTGATTTGCATGTAGAATATCTTCCAAATGGATTCGTCGATCTTACACAGTAGTTCTCAATAGAAAGTAGCATATCTGCCTCTGATCTAATTTCCTTTTGTGTGCTTTCCTCTGCTAAGCGGTAATCATGATGTGAATAAAATATATGCACCACACACGTATCAACAACAAATCTATCACATGTATGTAGCTGGATGCCTTAAGCCCCTCGCAACTGAACAACACCAGAAATGCCGAACGTGATCTGCTTTTATTCAACCGAGTACCAAAAGTCGGAAGTGAGCAACTCATTGAACTACTCCGACGACTGAGTAAAATTAACAATTTCAATGCTGCTCGCGCTTCATTTTACACGCCAGTTCGTTTGCATCTGGACGAACTAGAACAACAGAACATGGCTATTCAAATAAATCAGATGGCCGAAGCGTCTGCATACACAAGGCACGTTAATTACATAAACTTCACCAAGTTCAATCTACACAAGCCGATATACATCAACTTGGTGAGGGATCCTGTAGAAAGAGTCATCAGCTGGTTTTACTACAGACGGGCACCTTGGACGGCGGTGTTGATGTACAAACCTAACAACGGATTTCGCAGACCTGCATGGTACAAGAAGACCTTTGATCAGTGTGTCAAGTCCGGCGACCTGGAATGCTCATACGCACAAGGGAGTGGATTCAGCAATGAAATTCTCGATCACCGGAGACAAACTCTGTATTTTTGCGGGCACGATCCCATCTGCGAGTAAGATAAAATGCCGTCAAAGAGACTATGGATTGGTCCGGACATAATTTGAAATTTTGCAGACCTTTCAACAGCGAGGGAGCAATGCAGTTAGCCAAGAGGAATGTTGAGAAGGAATTTGCAGTGGTTGGATCCTGGGAGGATGTCAATGTCACGCTAACAGTGCTAGAGCACTATGTGCCGCGGTTTCTGCGTGGAGCACTTTCTGTATACTATAGTAACTATCATCAATCGTATAACATCCTTTTATTCGCTACATCAGATTTATTTAACAGGTGAAGGCGGATTGGGAGGCACATTTCAAAACAAAAATACATGGAAGGGGCATGTAGAAGAACAAACAAAAGCCATACTTCGAAAGAACTTTACAAAAGAATATGAATTCTATAGCTTCTGTAAGCAACGGCTGTACAGGCAATACTTCGCTATTCAAAATTATTTAAATGAAACTTAGTGCTTGTATGATTGATGATTAATTTAAAATAAAATGTGTTTTTTAGGAGTATAAGAGTTTTATGTTTTTTATTTGCTATCACATAACCATTGTAATGAACGAAAGAGCCACCGTAAGGCTACTTTGACAGCACGAAATCGAAATAGTGAGTTCTTCGACAACGCGAACGCTTGACTTACTAACTTATCGCGTCTGAGTCTGAGCTAAGACAACATTCAATCCTTGTTGATCCCGTGCAAACCGCTTCCACTTAGCAGGATCAAACTGCCTTGAGTACACAATGGCTCGATAATGCTTCTCGTACCTTAAGACTGGGTTTTGAAGATTCTCTTAAATAAAGCTTTGTTGCCTATTCGGCCGATGGCACAACCGTTATAATTAAATATGGTGAAGTTCTGTATTTTTTTCCTTCCTTCACATTCCACGCTGACAGAACCATATAACTGACAAAAAAAATTTAATTTAAAGGAACCAAGAACCTGCTCTGCCGTTTTGCTTATCGCCCAACATTAGACTTCGTTTAGTTTTACTTGAAGGCAGAGTGTCTTGTAAAGTTTGAAATATTCACCCTTTCTATTTCGACGGACCGATGTAATATCCGTGGCCAAGGGTAATTCTACCAAGACTTCCTTAGGGGTATTGACATTTGTTCCAAGGCAAACTAACTAATTTACTACCTCAAAATTAAAGTTGTAAATTTTGTCATATTTTAACGGACATAGGGATTTGATGATCGATAACTTGTCAAATACCACGTTTTTTAAATATGTGTTGTCATACCTTTCAAACTTTTGAGGATTATGAAAAAAATGATAAAGAATAAATTGAATATTCTTTGATTTCCAAATGTATTCTTGATATTTCGCCGCACATTAGTAGATATATGTTATAAATTTAGACTATAATGACAGCTGGATGCCTTATTTGTATCATCTGAAAGAGAAAATTAATTCCTGTCCATAAAGAACTTACCGCAACAAAAATATATTTTGTGCACATATATATATATATAAAAATTAATGAGATGAATCTAAAAACTAAGGTTAAATATGTTGCAAATTTTGTTCTAAGATGAAAATCTCACAGAGTGTTGAAATTTTAAGTGGTATTCATTGACATCTCTTAGTGAAAATTGTGTAAGTTATGTTTCCGATATTAACTTTACGGACGTTGTGGATTTAAATTTAGGAATACCGTTAAGTTCTAAAGTTGTGATGGTCGCATCTATTTAAAAAGGAAAATCAGAGTTGTTTCGTTACATTAATTTCATAATTTTGTTTTTACATAATTGAATTCAAAGTTCTTGCCACATTTTTCTTTTTAGTTTTAATAACCAGTCTTTGTTATCATCTATCAGTTGACCATATAAATTTAATTTTGCTGTTTTTCGCGCTTAATGGGTAGTACATTAATCCACAATTAGTGTTTCAAAAAATATTAAGTGATCAACATTTTATTTATATGCTCAAAACAAGAAGAGTCATAATTAAGGAACAAAAATATGGAAAAAAGGATATTTACTTACAATTTTTATGAAGCTAATTGAAAGTACTTGTTGTGCATTTCAACACAGCATGCTACAAATTTCTTGAAAATATGCCAAATTTTGAAACGAATCCTATTCTCTTCTATGACAATAATATACGGTCCAAATATGGGATTTGGTTTTACGTGATCACTTGCCGTTGCGGCTTATATAACGTAAGACTAGATGCCTTAGTTACCCAAGTAAGAATCATGCTTGAGGGACAATCACATTGGTTTGGAGCGAGGTCTTTCTAAAACCTCTCTCGCTCTCTGGGTTGCAGCATCCGGTTGAGCATTCAACTCCACACTCAGTCCCCTAACCGCTTAGCCTGAATCGTTAGGTTGAACAACCGGATTTAGACTAGTCAGCACTAACTTCGACTCTGCCCGCGATATTGGGTCTTAACCACAGCCACCACGATACTTCCAGAAGGTTTCTATCGCACGGTAAGGCTGAAACCGAAGTTTCAGGGGCTCTTGGCTCCCCATAGCTCTTGGCCTCCCATGGCACCAGAATATACCCTCTGGTCAAGCTATCACTACCAGTCAGGTTCGAATAACGGATTGTGATTTTGAATCAAGTCTTACATCATCTGGAAACGTGAGATCCAATTGATACATGAGTTTCTGCCTGCATTTCATGACGTTGGTGAGGCTGTGTCTCAGATCTTGTTAAAAGGACTGTAGCTAGCTGGCGCTGAATTTCCTAGCCATCTTACCATATGGAATTGTAGATTCATATATCTAAAGGGTTTCTGACTTGACAAACTTTTTAAAAATAAAATTTTTATAATTTTCAAATCCGTGTGCTCTACCATAATTTTTTTGAGTTTACTTAATAAATTGACAGTGACAGATTAATGATTAGTGAATGAGCGCGTTTAGAAATAAAATTTAAAACTTTGTAAACCCTATTAACTAGGCAACTTTTTGCCTTTGATACTACAGCGGTAATTTGAAATAGAAAAGAATATAAATTTGTTTTGGCTACTAAACTTCAGAGATACAGAATCTTTCTTAATGTGTAATTTTTTGTGGAAAAACAGTGACAGAATCAATATAATATCTTAAGATTTATTCCATTATTTAAAGGTTAAAATATCTGAATTTTTTAGACACCAATTTTGGTAAATTTTTGAGAAATCTTCCAAAGTACCTTGGCATACTGAAACACGAGCTGAATATTCACAACTTATAGTTTTCAAGTACTGTTCATCATCTTCAAGACCTTTATCACACAAGAATCTGACAAGTGCATCAACTAAAACTTAATTGCCATTTAATTGGTTTGAGTCGTTTCTTCATAATCTCATCATCTAAACCCCAATCAGTTCAGTGATTATTTTCCGGTAGAATAATAAAAATTTCATAGGGAATAATACCTTGTGTATCATTTCCAAATTCCTCCATAATTTTAGCATGTGATAATTTTGATTTCTTAAAGAAAAATGTATTCTTGTAAAAACCCCAAACATGGACAAAGATATTCGTAATGTTTTCTATGCGTTTTTACACCAGTTTTATAAAATGGAAAAAAATAAAATAAAACTAAATGAAAATTGATAGACATTTTTGTGTATTTTTCTGATTTTCCCTATATCGGCGTTTGGGTCCGGATTGACTCTAATCTTCAACCAACATGCTTCTTCAGCTGGTTGCATTTTTTTGAAACTTTTAACGACTTTCATATGGACAAGGCAACATTTTGATTAGACGTTTCCTAAGTTAGCTGACTTCAAAAACGACTTCTATGCACACACCGACAAGTACACAACATGACGACTTACTTCAAGTAGAGCAATATTCTTGTAATCCATTGCATTCATTTTTTCATTAAAACACCAAAATTCACTTCAAAGCTTTCCTTCCGAGTAAATGTAACTGCGTGTCAAAATCAATCACGAGCGTGTTTTTAAAATTCTCAAACAGATATTCAATTTAAACATCGACGAATTGAACAATACAAAACGAGCACAGATCGACACAGTTGTTTATAACCGCGTACCGAAAACTGGGAGTATTCAGTTAATAGCACTAATGAAAGACCTCGGAAAAGTTCATGGTTACGAGGTCAATGTTATCGATCAAAATGTAATAGACGTAAGCCTCACCGACCACATGGAAGAGGAATTAGTCGATGACATTGCAAATCTACAAGAACCACTTGTTTTCGTTTCGCACATTAACTACATGAACTTCACAAAGTATCAGCAACCTCGACCCATTTACATAAACATGGTTCGAGATCCGATTGAAAGACTGATCAGTTGGTTTTACTACGTCCGTGCGCCGTGGGTGTTTATACCCAATCGAAAGCAATCCAAAAAGGATATGCCCCATCCCTCGTGGGTTAACCTCGACTTCGATCAGTGTGTGAAAGAGGGTCATAAGGTATGCACTTACATTGAAGGATCACTCTTGGAAAAAGTAGCCGATCATAGAAGACAAACTTTATTCTTCTGTGGGAACAATGAGAAGCAATGCATGTAAGTCAGGAGAAATTTTGTTTTATGCGAAACGTGTTTCAGAAAGTAACTTTTGAATATTCTTTAAGGCCCTTCAATGCGAAGATTCCATTGCAATTGGCAAAGAGACATGTCGAGAAGGAATATGCCGTCGTTGGAACTTGGGAGGATACGAACATTACACTTGCAGTTCTTGAAAAGTACATTCCAAAGTATTTCAAGGGGGCGTCGAAATTATATTATAGTAAGGAAGCGTAATTTTTTTGTTTTAGTTTATAAGGGTGTCATATAGTATATTTAGGAGAACTTTACTATTTAATATTTCATTGTGTTATAATTATGCTTCAAATTAGTGAATTTTTTATGGCAAAATATATTATTGCCTTCATCTTAGGTAAATCAACCTTTGACGCGCACGTACTCTTATTTGACTTTTTTTTATGTTGCGTAGTATTAGATCAATTTATAGATATTCACTTTTCAATAGTGGTGCACTATTGGTTTTCATAATTGACTGTACAAAGTATAGTGACAAATCCGCAACAACTAATTCTGTATGAAAACCTTTACACAAATATCATAGAAGTCCAAGATATCACTTCCTTCCATCCTTCAATTTAGTCTTTTGCCAACATCTTTTTGCCCCGAACTACACTATATACACATAAATGACATCACAACATGTTCTAAAGCGAACGTCAAAAAGGTTACAATAGTTATTCACCCTTTCATATTTGGGACCCTGTCTATTTACATACTCGTTACAATTTTCGCTGTATTATAACTAATTCAAATTGTCACAGGAACAAGGTATTTGTTGTGCATAATAGGCTTAAGCACTAGCGAAAATTATTCCTTATGCGTAAAGGCGCATTTTATTGATAAATTTATGGTTTATTAAAACTTCATGTACTCCTTACATGTTTATACAGACTAAACCTTAGGAACAAAACAAATTTCCCCTCTCAAGAGACCACAAAGAAACTGTAAGGGTCAAGTGCCAATTTTGGATGTTTTAATTTGTTTTTACCGATATTCTTACCTATCGTTGATCTTTTGTTTGCCTTCTTTTTTTTTTTTCTTTTGGGAGTGGAAGTTCCTCGTGTTGCAAAGGTTTCGTTAGTATAAACTGAGTATAAATTGAATTTTTCGAGGTTCATATTAATTCCTCATACTTTCGAATTTGTGCTTCCAACGATTTGTGTAACATCATACACTTTTGAATGAAATTGTCCAGAATAAGACTTCAAATCCCTGCGTATCAATGGTAGAAAATGAAGGTCTTTGCATAGAATAAGAAAAATTAGATTTTTGTTATTGTATGCGAACAAAAGATTACGAAAACAAAACATTTAAATTTAAAATTTTTAACTTTTTAGTGGGAATTCATGAGGAAATAAGAAACAGCAATCCGATTAAGCCCCACATCAGTGAGGAGGTAAAGGACATGGTCCGGAAGAACTTCACACGAGAGATCGAATTTTACCACTTCTGTAAGCAACGACTGTACAAGCAATATTTGGCAACACAACTAGACACACTTATGACTATGGACAAGTCACTAGTTAAGGAGAATTTTACTAAAAAATAAACAAAATTAATAAATCAAAAAAATCAAGCATTCTTTTATTTAATTGAATAAACCATCGCGAGCTGTGTAAATGTACTCAATTCTGTCTCACATTATTCTATCGCTTCCCAGTAGTGGTCATGATGCATTCTCATAAAAGTTCTCACTCTAGTTCTCATAATGTCTATGGTTGTTCTCTTTCTCTAGCTTGAAACCCTACGAGCCTCTGATCTGAACAACACTAAAAAAGCCGAAATAGATGCTGTGTTCTTTAATCGTGCTGCCAAAGTGGGCTCTGAATCACTGATGGAGCTTCTAGCGCATCTAGCAAAACTAAATGATTTGTACGTGAGGCGAAATGTTATAAGAAAATACACCCAACGTGTTCGCTCACCAGAGCAGCAAAAAGAAGTAGCCAATACCTTGGTTGAGCTCGGTCCTCGGTCAGTGTACATCGAACATGTAAACTTCATAAATTTCAGTAGATTTGATCTGCCAAAACCGATTTACATAAATTTGGTCAGAGATCCAGTGGAGCGCGTTATAAGCTGGTTTTACTATGAGCGCAGCGCGTACAAGAATGCTGTGGAATTTTCAAAATTTCCGGACAAGGAAATGCGACCGGAATCGTGGTACAAAAAAGACTTTAACACGTGCGTTAGAAGCGGTGATCCTGAGTGTCAATACACGCCGTACGTGGTAGTTGACACTGCCGGGGATTATCGACGACAATCCTTGTTTTTCTGTGGACATATACCAGATTGCCTGTAAATTATTGCACCAAGAAAATTTTTGTAACCGCCTGCATATAACTAATTTAAATTTTAGGCCATTTAACTCACCAACAGCCATTCAAATAGCTAAGCGAAACGTTGAAAGGGAATTTGCGGTGGTAGGCTCATGGGAGGACACCAATATCACGTTGGCTGTTCTTGAAAAATATATACCCAAATACTTTCAAGGAGCCCGATTTCTTTATGACTGTAGGATGCAAGCAATTTGAAAGAAACGGTTGTACTTACTAAGCCTTTAAACATTTCAGTGCATAAGGATGCGATAACAAACCGAAACAGGAATAAACGCAAGCCAAAGATTTACGATGACGTAAGGGAAATGATCAAAAGAAACTTCACGCACGAATATGATTTTTATAGGTTCTGTAAACAACGACTGTACAAGCAGTATATTGCAATAAAATTCGTACACAACGTGTAAAAATGTGAAATCATTGCATATCCATTTAAATATGAAGCGTTAATGCTTGTGTTTTGAACTTCGCGCATAACAGTTGGCTGTACAAAAGAATAATGCAAAATATCGCTTGCAACGCAACGCTGTTTCAGAAAAAAAAATTGGTTTGTGATAGGGCCGTGATCACTACGAATTTTGGTTCCTGTGAACTAAATTATTATAGTTTCGAGGAAAAGCACTTGAAAGAAAGTCTACGCGGGACTTAATTTTTAAAATATTTTCTGACAGCCTTTGAAAACTTTCACATCTGTGATGTCTCTTTCTTTCTTCTACTTCCAGGCTATGATATCTGTTAAAAATGTTTGCAGTGTGTTATCCCTTTTTCTACTTTTTCCCTATCCATTTGGCTAATTTCCCAACCTTTAGATCCTTAATTACAGACCGTGCCTGTTTTCGAAAAGACCTGATGCTGTCTTCTGTAGTCTCGGAAGTCATATTTCAGTCATTGAAAAGTCCTCTATGTCTTAAAACATACCGATCCAATGGAAAGCCTCCCCATCAATGATACATTTCACACAAACTGAAATGTATGCACTCATGTATGTTCCTTCTAAAGTGGACAACAATTTTAGCCAAAATAAGTGTACATTCACACATAAAACATAAAAAATAGGATGTGACAAGATTGGTGAAGAAAATAAATCTTCATCAAGAAGTCTTATCTAATAACACGATGTTTCATCTTCCTTCCTTAATTTTCATATAAAAAAACTGCGAATGAATGCAAGATACAATGTCGGATACGTTCTTACACAACAAAACAGGAACAAACCGTTTGGAAAAGATGAGATTTAATTGTCAGCATAGCCTCCAATTGGTTCGAGTCAGGAATCAGACAGGACAGGACAACTGTGTGATTCCAACTTCTTTAAACCGTTTAAAAATATGTTTTCTGAAGGTCTGTAAAAAGGGCTCTATGGCCTCACATGACCCAAATTTCTGTCCGGCGAGTGTCTTTTTTCAGCTTTGAATACAAAAAGTAGTCGCACGGGCTCAAACCTGGAGAATACGCTGAAACCTAACCTATTTCGACCAATTTGGCCAGCAGGAGCTGCAGAGGTGTAAGCTTAGGCGTTATTTTCTTCTTAAGATGTGGCAATGCATTTCGGCCTCGATTCCAATAAATAATTCGGCTTATTATAGCCAGGGACTTCAGGTAGTCGATCTGGATTATATTTTGTGAATCCCTGGAAACCTTCACTTCTCTGGATGATGGAACTGCGGCTGCTTTGGAGCACGATCGCCGGTGAGGTACAGCATTCCATGGAATAGTTTCGACAGCCATCAGACTTTGCGAAACGCATTCCATTTAGACAACGTCACCCTCTGCTCTGAAGTGCTTCCACGGTTGCGGTTGTTGTGGTGAGGAAACAAATGCCATGTGGTATTTTAAGAAGACTTGTGTTTCTGCAAGTCGTCGGTCTGACAATGTTAGATTTTGGACTGCGGCCACGTTATCCTCCGTGGTAGCTTTTTTCGAGGAACCTGGGAGTGGCTCATCGAAATCGACGAATGACCGCGTTGATACTCGTAAAAGCAATTTTTCAAGGACGCCATCGAGGAAAAAGACACCATACACAGCATCCAAGGGCTCTTTAATTTCGCTGTGCGATTTCTCTTGAAAGACAGTATTCGAATCACCGACAGATATTGTTCCGCTAAGCTGAGTCGGATTCGGCTGAAATTTTGACACTGGTCGTCCGGGCGGTGTTTTCAAGAGTGTACGTAAAAAATTGTCCATGGATGTCTCTGAAGACCTGTTATTCATTACATTCATTGTGTAAAATGGGACTTAGGCTAAGATTTCTTAGAAGTCATTATATTAATTACATTAACTGCTCAAAAGCTATTTGCGATTAGAAACAAGTAAAAATATGGGACCTTGTTGTCTGTCATATTTTGCTTATATAGTATATATACATATTGAAAGCGTCGTAGGGTGCTTACAAAAAGAAATATGGAGTTTACGGAAACAATGCTTTAAGTAGAAAATCAGCGGCTTTTAATAAAAACAAAAACAAAATATGACGAGAATCTGCCACATTTTCAGACATCTTAAAACGCAACAATCGCACGTAGGACTTGTTTGTTCTTAATTTGGTATAATTCCTTAAATTTATTTACTCTCGTGTACGTACTGAGTACTTTTGCCTAATATTCTTCCTTTCAAATAGTCTTCATGCCACTTTTCAATCATAAATTCAATAAGCTTCTTCCATCACTGCTTTATAGCTCCGTTCGCCTTTTATAAATGTATGTAATTGGTTGTAATGAATTTGAGATTTTTTCTCAAACTTCTAGCTGTCCTCTTTGAGTACTCAAACACTGAACGCAACTAATAATGCCGACAGGAATATGGTATTCTTCAATCGAGCGGCAAAAGTTGGCAGCGAATCAATGATGGAGCTACTAAAGCATTTAGCAAGATTTAACAACTTTCATCTGGCAAAAGATGACCCCATGGCTGGCCCGAATCCTCGTTTATTGAAACCAAATGCAGAACGTGAAAAAGCAGAAGCACTCACAGAGTTGGATGATGAATCATTGTACATTGAACACGTCAATTACGTAAATTTCACCAAATACAATCTGCCCAATCCGATATACATAAACCTGGTTCGAGATCCAGTGGAGCGCGTCATAAGTTGGTACTTCTATGTCCGTGGGGCGTACAAAAATGCCATACTCTTCAAGAAACACCCCGATACTCCTTTGCGGAGTCCACAATGGTTCAAGAAGGACTTCAATAAATGTGTGCGAACAGGCGATTTGGAGTGTGTTTTCGAACAATACGCTATCACGGACCATGTTGGAGACTACAGGCGACAAACATTATTTTTCTGTGGCAATTTGGCTGATTGCTTGTAAGATTTTCAAAATAGCCGATACACTTGAAGAAAAAGTACACAGGACATAATATATTTACAGACCTTTTAACTCCCCAGCAGCAATGCAGCTTGCTAAGTACAATGTCGAAAGACACTTTGCCGTTGTCGGAACCTGGGAGGACACTAATGTCACTCTGGCTGTGTTTGAAAAGTATCTGCCCCGGTACTTTCACGGCGCTAAGCTCCTATACGAAAGTAAGGCGTATATATCTTAAGCACAATGTTGCATTTGACTGAAGTTATTTTATTTTTCTAGTACATCGCGAACAGATAACAAATCAAAACAAAAACAAACGAAAGCCAAAAATCCATGACGACGTTAAGGATATGTTGAGGAAAAATTTCACAAATGAATATGAATTCTATTACTTTTGCAAACAACGGCTCTATAAGCAGTACATTGCTTTGAGTCTTTAAGTTCTGGTACAAATTTTAAATACACTCTTGAAAACAATATAATCGAAGGACTTTGAATATTATTTAAAATGGTAAAAACATGACTCCACAAAGTGGATGGTAAAAGCAATCACTCCTGTTATGGTTGATTTTACTCTCTCTTAACCGGTGGCCTGTGTCTGTGTTAGGCCGATTCTGAAACCGGACGTCGTATCATAACAGAACAAAAAAAATGCACTACACTAAAAGTTACTTGTGGGTTGTAGTGGGACCTAGTTTAGTTTTTTATTTGAATAGAGGATCGCTACAGATTTAACAAAATTTCTAGATGGGATGTTTTTCTCCGTTACGATGATACTATTATATGTTCTGTATCTGACTAAGCTATTTCGAAGGCTGGCGGGTAAAAGACTACTTAAGCACGGAGATTGAAGATTTCTGTACTGATGAGACTCATTTTGAGAAAGTAGTCTCATCAGTGCCCTTGATTTGAAAGGCTGCACACATTTCAGCTTAATAAGTTGTATTATAAAACATGTTGTTTAATTAATTTTCCAATTTCTTGACTCTTCTGAAATCGTGTATTGGAGTATTTGTATTTGTATACACTCAGGGTTCTTCCACAACTGATTAATAATAATTGAGTGGCACTACACCGTACAAGGGACCAGGGCCTAGTTTCTACAACAACTACTCGTGTTCTCTCACGAGTAGAAGGGACGAGATTTGAAAAGTTTTTCATAGGCAATTGGAACTCTCTAAGTGTTGTCAGCAATTTGAAAGAGGTGGTGCAGTAAAAAAAAAATTCCGTCCGGGAATCGAACCAAGACTTTCTGCGTGGCGGTCGACGCATTAACCACAACGCCACGGCGGATAGTTTTTTAATTTTATTTCAGAAAGTCCCTCTTGCTTTTGAATTGATTGATTTGCAATCAGGTCCGGATAAGCAATCTTGAGTTTCACTATTAACCAGATTCTGGCTTACTTAAGGCTCGGTATTGACATCTCTCTTTTTTACGAATTTGTCTCAATTCTTACCAAAAAGCTCCTGCTCAGACGGCTGTAATGCAAACATCTGCAATGACTTTGGATACTACAATAAGGCGAAGAGTCTACCTTCTTCATCTCATCAGAAAACCATCAGAGATCCATCCCCAGGCCATATGTTATAATTAAACCATTTCGCAAAGAAATGTTCTCATAAATTGCAAAAACCGCTCTGGTATATTTGACCAATATTTTTTTAATTTGCCTGTAGAACTTAAAAGCCATGAAAAAATTATATGGGATCATATCCGCACTTCCAAATCTGTTTAATAGTTTTCTTATCTCATCGAACACCAAATATTTCACTCAATACTTCTGATATCCTTCACTTAGTACAAACTAATTTTTATTCTGCAATTTTATTTCAGCTTATGTATGTTCTTGTGGTCATTATTATGATGCTCTGCGGATAATAGTTTTGTTCGGTTTGATTAATAAAGTTATAGCTAGCTAGTACAGTGACTCCAAAAACCCAAAAACTATGCACTCATTAATCCATATTATTAGAGGATTGTCCCTGTCTCTGTGGCTTGTCTGTCTGACTTTCATTTTTTCTATCCACATTGTGTGTATAGAAAAAAATGAAATTCCCATAGAAATAATACTAATAACAATACCATATTAAATATAAAGAATTAACTCTCTTTTAGTATTTCGGTAATTCCTTATTTTTTCCTTAATTTCAATGAAACACTGTTATTTCATTGGATCTCCCAACGTTTCGCTGTTTATATTATACGTTTGTTTTCTTCTTCTTCTTCTTGTGGCGCTACAGTCCGGGGTGGACCTGGGCCTCAACCAACATGCCTCTCCAGCCAGCACTATCTTTCGCCAGCTGCCGCCAGTTGCGCACTCCAAGTTGGTTGAGGTCCTTCTCCACTTGTGTGCGCCACCTTATCCTGGGCCGTCCTCTGTTGCGTTGTCCTAATGGCTCAGATTCGAAGACTTTTCGGGCCGGAGTAGTGCTGTCTATACGCTCTACATGGCCTAGCCATCTTAAGCGTTGTAAGCGTATACGTTTGTTTTATTACATACATATCTATACGTATATATGTATATGTATATTTCCGTGGATCCTAGGATGAATAAGGGGCATCAATAAGGAAGTAATAATTGGATTTGTCTAAATGTAGAAATTTTATCTGTTGCCATGATCGTCCTGCGTGCAGAGTGAGGTAGACCACGCGTTAGATGGTCTACCGCATCTACGAGTTGCTTGTAGATTGTAATCTTAACATTTTCTTGTAATGTCATCTTGGCCCTTACGGAGTGTACATATGCCCAAGCTACTTACATTTGTGGCGGCGGATGGGTACCTATCCTGTCGACTTCCAGAGGTCGGCATTTGTGATGGTTTAGGGTGATGAATGCCTGTAGCATTTGTGTTTTTTCGCGACCCGTTTGTGCTGTGAACTCCATTTGGAGACTAAAGTCACTTATCTTCCGCATAGACCAGATTTTCAAGGCATTTCATGCCAGGCCCCTGTTCTTCGTGTCTTACACGGCACTTAGCACCTGCAAACAATTCTTTTGTAAGATCGATTGATTAATTTCGAAGCTTAACACATAGATTTCTCTTGTTCTTACAGAACGAGTTGCAGTGGTTTTACACAATAAAAAAATGTGTTTAAATTTCACTAGAAAAACGAAATTCTTAGTGAACGACCGAATATAATTTTTACCGACCCTCCCTTCCATACTAGGTCTCTCTGTTTTACATTTAAGTGTGTCGAATACTTTCTTCACATCGACAAAGTAAAGGTAGAGAGGTGTGCGATACTGCACAAACTGTTTAACAATTGTCATCAAAGTGTTGATATGATCGATGCATAAGCAACGTGCACAAAAATATGTTTGTGCCTTCGTTAGCGCGGCCATCAGAGATTTGAATAATATTTGACTGATCATGTGCGCTACTTTTTTATTCACTAAGCTTACTAAAGTTATGTCTCTCCAGTTCCTGCATTCGGACAGTGTGCCCTTTTTAGAATTTGGACTGATGACTCCTTCTTTGAGTTAGTCTGGGATTCTTGCAAAAATCTCTACGTCTTTTAGAATATTCCCTTTATGACAATGCAATATTTATAAACTTCAAAACAAAATGTATGGCTAGTACTAAGTTACAATTTTTTCACATCATGTGTTCGTACATTTAAAACTTCACAAAATTGATGGTTTAAATTCTTTGAAAGCTGATTGCGAGATCCTCCCGGTTACCCACTTCGAAAGAATGTAACAGTCCCCGCTTTCTTTCGGGGATTTGGCAAAAGGTATTAATTCATAACTGATTATAAATTTCACGTTCTTCCATTCCTTTTTGTCAAAAAAGATAAAAACAAAACCTTCGTGTAAGAGATTTTTTGGACACTTAATATTTTTTCATCTAAAGATGAACGATGACGATGAAGTTTAGCCCTTGTACTGGCATACATTGCTTTTAATATATTTATTAAAAAGAAATTTACTTTTGTTACATTTAACAATATATCGCCCAACTTTTTGAAGAGGAAGGCCATTCTATACGTATATTATTAGGCACGTTCCAGGAATTTGTCCTTATTAGTTGGAAGTGATATAATTTTTGAAATGTTTCACAACCCACCAGCTCCAAGGAACATTTCATTATCTATTTGCTCCCCTTTCTTGATACGAATGCGGAGATCTTCTTCTTCTTCTTTCCATGGCGCTACAGTCCTGGTTCAAACTGGGCCTCTATCAACAAATTCAGAGATGCAAAACTTAATAAAGATAATTTCATAAACACTTCTTGAATAAGGAGAAACGTAAAAAACGTGATGTACGTTAGTAGGTCTATATTACCCATTATTCATACATATTAGTAAAATACATTTCTTACCGTTATCGAGGTAAGTCTAACATTCTATACATAAAGTGGTACAAACGCGTTAGATACAATTGGGATTCCCTTGGACGTGGAAAGAGAATGAAAGCATAGGAAAACAAAAACACATTTGGCCTTACATCAAGTTTTCAAAAACGTATTTCAAAGAAATGTAGTTGTCATTGAATCCAAAACATAATCATTTCAGCGTTGACTCGAACCAGGTAAATTATCATTTGTATATACATTAGATTATATATCAAATAGAAAAGCAATTAAAATTAATATTCATTTACTTAAAAAATAGATGCAATCACTGAATATGCGAGATCTCAACAACACACGCAAGGCCAAACTGGACCTGGTGTTCTTCAATCGTGTCCCAAAAGTGGGAAGTCAAACATTCATGGAACTGATGCGTCGATTATCTGAACGTAACAACTTTCACTTTCATAGAGACGCTGTGCAAAAAGTTGAAACAATTCGCCTCGCCGATGAACAACAACAAGAGCTAGCGGAGGTTATAAGTGAACTGCCAGAACCTTCGGTTTTTATCAAACACGTTTGCTACACAAATTTCACAAAATTCAATCTACCTGCACCCATCTATATTAACGTGGTCCGTGATCCTGTTGAGAGAGTCATCAGTTGGTTCTACTACGTTCGGGCACCGTGGTACTTTGTTGAGAGGAAAGCAGCTTTTCCTGATCTTCCTTTGCCACACCCATCATGGCTGAAAAAAGACTTTGAGACGTGTGTTCTATCTGGCGATCAAGAATGCACATACACACAGGGTGTCACAGTCGAGGGAATCGGGGATCATAGACGACAGAGCCTTTTCTTTTGTGGTCACGATTATGAGTGCACGTAAGTTCGAAACTTAATCTTGAAAGTAATTCCTCTTTGCACATGGCATATATTTCACAGGCCATTTAACACTGTTGGCGCCCTCGAGAGAGCTAAGTATGCAGTTGAAAGTCAGTACTCCGTGGTCGGGGTGCTTGAGGACATGAATACCACACTCTCAGTGTTTGAAAAATACATC
This sequence comes from Eristalinus sepulchralis, assembly GCA_944738645.1. NCBI lineage: Eukaryota > Metazoa > Arthropoda > Insecta > Diptera > Syrphidae > Eristalinus > Eristalinus sepulchralis. Next base: position 26,698,479 of record OX122885.1, on the reverse strand, counting down.
CCCAGATTCTTTGAAGGTGTTCGGGACATCTATGAAAGTAAGCACTCAGCCAATAAACATTTTCTCTTCATTAATTTGTTCCCTCTTCCACAGCTAGTGCAGACTACCTCACAAAAATTAATAAAAACAACTTCAAGCCCCCAGTTAGCGAACGGGTCAAGGATATTGTGAGAAAGAATTTCACGAACGAAATTGAGTTCTACCAGTTCTGTCGGCAGAGGCTACATAAGCAGTTTTTAGCGGCTCACCTGCCGCAAAAAGTAATTGCAGCTCCATGATGATTCTGACGCGTCCACATCCACATACAGATATTCACACACAAGGATCCAGTAATTACGTGAAACGTATTTCTGAGTGCACTTGGCGAGAGAAAGGTTGCAAAGGTTAGAATAGCAACCTCCATGTAAAATATTTCTTAGAATTTAAGATAACTTGCACAAAATTGTGATCCCTAAATTATTTTTGTTTAACGTAAAAATGTATATTAATATTATTTAATTGTTTAAGCTAGTTCTTCTTTCTGTCTCTTTATATGAATAAATGTTAAGTACTTTAGTGAGATAGATTTGTAATTAGTTTGTTCGTATTGTTTGATTATATAATAAATAAAAGCTTTTAAAGGGGTTTTTCATCTACAGACACAAGACATATATTTCCAGAAAGTAAGAGTAAGTGGACTGAACACACGCCGAAAGTTCAAATTTATATTCCTAGACTGCACATCTTGCATTTTTTACGGCACCACGTCTTTCGGTGCCGTAATAATACTCACACACTTCAATACACTAATTGTCTAGCTCCATCTTGATTACGTGGTTAAACTAATAAAAATGGATCAAAAAGGATACCGAAGTTGGTGCTGTCACAGATTTTACATATTGTAGGTGAATGTGTACTAGAATGGAATATTCTAGCATCGGTTAGCGGTTTTAGCCTAACAGTTACACCTAAGCCTATACCCTTTAAACAAAAATTCAACACCTTGCTACTTAAAACTGGCCAAGTTTTGTACCAACAATTCACAAAGAAACGCAGTCATCGTATCATCGGCAGTGTTACACCAAATTGAATCATAAATTGGAAGACAAGACGTATTTTTTGGCTATAAACACAACGCATATGTTAAATACCATTTTTAAAAGAAGAGAGGGGGGCTCAAAGTATTTAACTACATACCGCATCGTCCAGACCTACCAATTTTATGCAGCCTTTGCAAACTCATGGAACGTCCTCCATTTCGTCGGAATATATGATATACTACAAGAATTCCTTGGCACTAAACAGTGACAGAGGGTGGGATATTGTACAACTAATGGGGGTGTCCCAACAAGAACGCGAGATTTAAATTTGGCGTCATTCGAATTGTCATTGTTTGACATTCGAACAATTATTATTGTTTGTTAGTAGAAGATATAAGGTTAATAAAAATGGAGCGCTACACTAATAACGCATTCTCATTGTGAAATTGTTTAACCAAAATAGTGAAAGTTTTGCGGCTACAGTTCGCAAATTACGATCAATTTGGGATTACAATAATGCTTCAAAAGAGTCAACTGTAAAGCAATTAATGGAAAAATTTGCTGAAACTGGGTATGTAACTGATGTAAAGACACCAACGCGCCTTCGACCAGGTCGATCGACCGAAATAATCCACTATGCAGCGAATTTTGACGAAAGAGTAGCATCTTCATGCATACAAAGTTCAATTGACTCAGGAACTGAAGCCAGCTGACCATGCACAGCGAAGGGAGTTCGTTAATTGGGTATTGGAAAGACAACATGAAAATGCTGATTTTGCCGATAAAATCATCTTTAGTGACGAGGCCCATTTCCATCTTGATGGCTTCGTCAATAGGCAGAATTGTCGCATTTGGGGCGAGGAAAATCTTCGAGTGATTCACGAGAGACAAATGCATCCTCAACGTATGACTGTGTGGTTTGGATTTTGGGGCGGAGGACTCATTGGACCTTTTTTTTATGAAAATGAGTCAGGTTAACTAATGTTCGTGCCTAGAATTGAAGTAATGAATTTGGAGGGAATGTGGTTTCAATAAGATGGCGCCATATCTCATACAGGAAATTGGACGCTGCATTAACGAAATACCGCAGCATTTATGCAAGATGGTCGTTAAAAATTTAATTATCGGCCATCCGGCCGATATGTTATTCCACACATAGCCTCATCCTGTCTACTTTACGATATAATAGAAAATTCAAAATATTTTTAAATGTCTACGTTTTATTTAAAATTTAAATCTTTCGTTCGGGACACCCTTTACATTAAAAATGCGTTGCGCTATAGAAATCGCATTATAAAAGGAAATTCTATGTGTGTTATTTGACTAAAAAGAGCCACTTAGTGACTATTGTCATTTTGAAAGTCATCTCATTTTTTCATAGGTATTCCGAAACTAAAATGACTTGTGGAATATGTTCCACAACAAAAGCCGCCTGTCAAATGCAAAATGTCATATGCTTACACTTTGTTTATATTTTGAATTCTTCAATAAAATAACTTTTAAATAATCTTTAAGTGTTTTATTTGAAAACATGGACAGTATAGCTCTGTTTGTAGATGTAAATGTAGACGGATTGTCTAATAATGCATTGTTGACTCCACGTTGATGAGTTTCTTTAAAGCCGAAAGCTCTTCCAGGTGGGTCCACTGTCTCATGCATTGATAGAAGTTTGGCCACCGTTTCGTCCAGCTCCGTTAAAATGTTTGTTTAAATGGTGCTCCTCCGGTTGCCTCAGATTCCCTTTTGTTGTGCGTCAATTTTTTTTAAAATTTTGACTTTAAATCGAATCAAACCTATGAAGTATTTCAAAACAAATAATTTAAATGTTCGTATGTACATATGTATATGTATAGTCAATTGCACGTACCTTGTGCTATTCTTTCTTATTACGCACAGGTGGTGCTAAACTCTTTAATATTGCCGCAACATCCTTTAAGCCAATTCTTATGTCCTCACTTTGAGTAACGCCTCATTTGAAATTTTTGGCAAGAGTCACGTTCTCTTCCATGAGTCCCACCAAACGAATGATTTGCGATGGTGTTGATACCTTTAACCTTTGGAAATCATAAATAATAAGCGAATATATATCAAGAAACACAAAAATAAGAAAAAAACAAAAGAAACTTACTCTTTAGACATTTTTAGTTTTATGTTGTGTACTAATTTCAAATCGACTGTTTTTGTCACTTTTCCTGTCGTTTAGTGACTCCGGGAATACCAAAAAATGAGACATGTCGAGTGGTCAATGCGTTCCACAGGAACTGACAGGAGTAAAATAACTAGTGTCATTGTATGAATTCTTAAATGACTATGGGAATACCGATTTCTCACACTCATAAAGTGACATGTCACTAAACGACTGCCGGAATAGGGGTGATTAAGCTGGTAGACGGCTTGAAGCAAAACTATAGACTATGTAACAAAAATTGTAATTATTCAGACCCTCCAGATTCGCCATGACCGCATTTCCTAGAAATTTCAGTCTTACCGAAACCAGCGGTAGACAATCTTAATTATATGTCCTGTTCATCACTGCAACGTATTCTGCAATCTCTGTGTGGCGTGTTAAGCATAATTGCCAATGGCCCAGTGTCCCATTTATACTCATACTAGAAGTCTAGAGTTGAAGATACCTTGGAGTTCATCTTTCAAAATAAGGATGGAGTTGTTTAAATCATCGGCGACGGCATTATTTGCCAGAAGGTCGTCACTGAACCTGACTAAACCAGGGTTCTCGGAACACAGTTGACTTATTTTGTTCCGAAGGTAGAAGTGGCTCTGTTCTCCAGGTCGTGGTGCGGACTACGAGTCTCGTTGACCGTGAACACTTTCTGGAAAACAGCACCAATTGCATTCACCTTCTTCTGGGGATCTTCTACTACAAAGAAGTCCTTGTCAAGCACAGACCCATGTCGATCGATGCCAACTGACGTAAGTAGGTTTGCGGTGTCTGTTGTTCTGTCAAGTCGAACACACTGAATGTCATTATGATCTCTCCTACAGCCAGAATCTTATTGTCCCAATGCAAGTAACAGTTAGACTGGAATTGTGGCGAATTAATTGTTGGAGTACTGTGATCTGTGACTTCAGAGAGAAAATCACTGCACTCTGCGGATCTGTAAACCGTCTTTAAATAAGCTGTAGGTTCCCTTTATTCATGCACACGACAATACACCAGTTCCTTAAGGTCTGTAGTGCCATCCAGTTTATTTTATTTTTATGAAGGCAGTTTGATAGGGTGCCCTAATGACAACTGCCCAGACTCAATAAAGGGGATTAACCGCGAAGCAAAGTATCTTGTGAGACATTCTTGAATATCTTTAGGCTTTTAACATCATTCTGAATTATAAATTTATCTCAAGATGCTCTTCAATATAATATTAATCACGCCCTCCAGATTCGCGATAACCGCATTACCTAGAAATTTCAGTCTTACCAAAGCCAGTGGTGGGCACTCTCAATTCTCTTTCCTGTTCGCCATTTCAACCTCTTCTGCAGTCTCTGTGTGCGCTTGTTAAGCATGATTGCCAATGGCCCAGTGCCACATTTATACCCATACTAGAAGTCTTGCTTTTCTACAGTTTAGGCGCAGCAACGACTTCGTACTTTTTGACGCATTGGCTTGGTCGTTTTTCTATATTTTCTTAATTCTAGCTTAACATTGTGCGGGCATAGTTTATGTTTTTCCCACCTTTTCCTTAGCAGGTGCATCTGCTCGCACACTACGAAGATGCCTTAAATTTTACATATCAAGTTCGTTGAGATCCTCATCACGCACGTCATCTGTGCTTTGTTCCAATACTTTTGAATTCAAAGAATTTTCGTGCCGGAACAGTAGCCATCATAAGCGTTGCGTCCAAAGACGCTTGACTACGCACATACCGCCGTAAAGCCCATCGTCTTTAAATCTTCTCCTCCAGATGCTATTAACGCAAACAGGACAGGAAAAATCGCAGATAGTACTTTTCTCTCGAAAAGACGAAAGGCTTCCTTATCCACTTTTAGTAACGTTCAAGCTTCTGCGACGCAAAGGAGAACTTGGATGATCAAGCTGTTATAAAAAAACAGCTTAGTCCTTCGAGAGAGTGCTGTATTACTTAATTGCCTCTTGAGTCCAAAGATGCAGCGATTGGCAAGAAAGGTGGACTGCGGTGCTGATGTCCCTATTTTCCTCAGAGCCAAGGTAGACGAAGTCCTTGACTGCTTTGCTCCATAGTGAAATGTTCTGTTCGAAACGTCAATGTTGTGTGTTCTTTCTTAATGACAGCATATACTTCGTTTTGCCCTCATTTATCGCCAGACCCATTTTAGACGATTCCTCTTCAATGCTATCAAACGCCGTATGAACGACTCGATTTGTTCGTCCAATACGTCAATGTCCTCCACGTACGATAGTAGTTCAACGGACGTTAGGAAGACCGTGCCACTGGTGTTGATTTGTGAATTATGCACGATCTTCGCAAGAATGACGTTAAAGAAGACACCGCGTCGCCAATCATACCCAAGTACTCGTATATTAGAAACGAAAACTGAAATATTTTAAAAATTGCTAACTGCGAAATGGGCACAAATATAAATATTCCATCTTTAGTGTCATATTAAAAGGAATAATACGTTTATTCAAAATTTTCCTGCTGTTAGTTTGGTGCTTTTAATTATTTTAGTTGCTATTATAAATTAAACTATCCGAGTGAGATTTGAAATAAAAACAAAATAAACCTTTTTTTATTTTTTAACATGTAAATAAAATAATGAACTCAAAATAACGAAAAATAAAATTGTCATATCATGCAACACTGATAAATAAAATCATTCAAATAAAAGCAAACAAAAAAAACATAAATTGTATCTAAATCAACGAAAAAATGTCTATCTTCATTTAAAAATTCAACTGCATATTTGAAAGTAAGAAATTGACTTATAAGATCCCATCCTCTTTTCGATTTTTGGCTTTTCTCTACAATAAAATGCAGAATCAATTAAATTTCATAAATTAAGGAAATGTTACTTACGATTCATTGCCGTAGAAATGGATTTTTTCCTCTTGCATTTCCTCCCCAGCAAAAGGCACAGTAATTTTAACTTTTAAGTACTCAGGCACGGATTCCTAAAATTGAATTTTTGATCATCCTTAAATTACTATACAAAGTGTTTATATGTTGCACAAGTAAATTATTAAAAATTAAGTGAAGAATTATATACATTGTTAAATATTCATGCTGGTGGATGTCGCGTGAAAGCGGAACAACTCTACATGGTTTCCACATCTCAACATTCATAAGAAGAGGTAGCGGTCTTCTAAACAAACAACCATCAACCAGATTTATGATCACGCTCCTATCGACATACGCATCTTCCAAGTGGCAACATTAAAACCCGAACCGATTATCGTTAGCATATCAGAGTCGAGACAGTACATCGCGGATATCGCCGTTGACTCCTGAGAATTGTGAATTTTGCCGACCAAGTCTCCTTGAAACTGGAAATGTTGTCAAGAAACCATCAAAGAAGTTATTCTGATTCGCTGGATGCTGGGCTTTACGAAACCACCTAGAAGTCGCCCAAAGGTTAGGCTTAAAACTATATGCTGTACCAAAAGATACACAAGAGACGTGCACAGAAAAAAACACCGGCTTCTAAGAGGGACAAAGGAAAAGAGAGCGAAGTACGAATGAAGACCGAAAATTTAATTGAAGCCTGCCCGGCGATTGCACGATGCTGGGAATATGGAAAAATAGCTGCAGAAGACTGTTAAACGGCGATGACGACCCTTGAACTCAATTTGTATAACAATGGACAAGAATTCCGTCCTCTGACATAGACGAAGTCAAGATGTGAATATCGAGATTGAGTCGTTCAAAGCCATTGTATTTAATGGACTATCCTATATTAAAGAATATATTCTGGTTGGAAGCATGCAAACGTTTATCTGGATATGGTCGGAGGAGAGCATGGTTGACGGATTTCATTTGCTCAGTCAAGAAAGGCGACAACTAGGATTGCGTGAATTATCAAGGAATAAGTCTCCTCAACGGTTCGTAAGCAATCTTTCAGGCTCATGGATGGACAGACACATGAATTGCGGACTGGCAACCATCATCTATTTATCATCGATTTCAAGCCCGCATTTAGGAACGAACGTACATTAAGATGATTTATAAACTGCCATTGTATAGATTTGCTGCTCCCTTAAGGACAGTTACAAACACATCGGAACCTTTTATTTTACATGACTTTTTCAACATGATATGAAAGGATCGTGCAAAGCTCTCAATTCAACACCAGAGACCGTTCAGTTACTTGTTTTCGCCAAGTTTGACCAGAGGCTATATTCTGGTGCCACGGGAGGTCAAGAGCCCCTGGAACTTCAGTTTTAGCCTGTCCGTGCGGTAGGCGGTTGGGGTACTTTCGCGGCTCAGTGTGTAGTTCCATTCCCAATTGGGTGCTGCGACCCAGAGAGAGGCCTCGCTCGTTTTAAAAACGCCTCGCTCCAATCTGATTGTCCTCCAGCATGATCTCATTTGGTACTTGGGTAACTAAGGCGTCTAGTCTTGTGTTATCTACGACTCTTGGAAAACCCAAATTCTATATCTGTGTCATCAAGGCAGTCAGCGGAACATAAACATTCGACAGAGCGCTACAATTACCAACTTTTGAAATAGTCGAGGACTTCGACAACAACATCAGTACCGAAATCAAACGTAGAATTGCCTCTTGCCAATCGGTGTACCTTCAAGCTTGTGAGAATTGACAGTTAACACAAAGAGAACGTACATATAACCGCACACAGAAGTTATATCTTATACAACAGCTTGCTCACCCGTTTTCTTTAGAACTGAAGCGGTCAATGGCCGCCTTGAAGTTTCTGCTGCTCACTGTGACACTGCCCTAGATATCCATGTTGTGCGTCCTTTCTGGGAAAAATATATTTCGTTTCTCTTGGCTAAAAGATATAAACGTGAATGAAGAAGACTCGCTCTGCCAAGATATGAACATACACCGGAATGTTAAGATTGCCTGATTTTATTGACGCAGCCATATCCAAAGGACGGATATTAATGCTTAAGCAAAGACATTTGAATCCGGAAGGAAAGAGCCAGGAAGAAAAGGTTTAAAACCTAAGGAATCGTAAATGAATTATAGAATGGGTTTGGTGACAGAAAATTTTGCCTACTGCACCGTCAAGGATAATTCAAAGTAACCACGATGGGAAGTACGTCACTGCTTACGTAGAAAATGTATAGTAGGTTCGAACCCTGCCCAACCATTTATTCACTTTTCACGACTCCATATGTATCGAGTTGAGAACAACCCTGAGGTAACATTGATTGCTTAGAGAAAGCTTCCCAAGCTCGCCGTTCCCATTCGACTGTAGGTCCCCTCTACTTGTACACACACGATACCAATAACTTCTGAAGAAGATACGTTTTTGTTCACGTCGTTAAGGACAACGATGATAATAAATTAAATAGAGTTTATAATTTTACCAAATACCTTTTCTTCATTTGTAGTTGGATGTATTTCTTTCAGCAAATTATAATTTGTCAATACTTTGACAAGCTCAACAACTCCTGCTGGCGATTTTATTTCCCGTAGTATTCTCAAAACTGCTTCATCATCGAATTTGAGAAAGGCGTTAGTATGTTGACTGCGTACTTCCAACAGATTGTGTCTGAAAATATAAATGTTTCGTTTAGCATGGAATTTATAAATTTCTCAACAACACACGGTAGCGTTCAGATCACACCAGATCTCGTTGAAATTTAACACAAGAACACGGCGGATATGATATCCCCACACATGTAAACACCGAACAATACGATAAAAGACATGACAGCACATTGGTGAAAGTTTTAGTTACGCTTCTTCGTACCTTGAAATCGTAAGATTTGTTGGAAACTTGTATCAATCTTCATTAGTCTTTATCATTTCCGTACACTCATTCATTCAAAAATCACATGCCAAAAATCATATCAAGCATCTGATTTGTTTAAGATTGCTGATCTTAAAATTCCAACCTACCCATCTATGTGCTCCAAATCGTGAGCATTGTGAATTATATGCCTCACAATTTGCTCAAAACAAATTTCCTTCGGTAATTGGTAATAGGTCGCATGAAATGTTGCTCTCATCTCAAAGATGTTGTATATCTTAGGATAGTCAATGTAGCGGTACTCGATGTGAAGTCGGTCATCACTGGCTCTGGCATCTAAAATTTTAAAATGTAACTCAATGCGGGAAATAAAAATACTTTTTACTCAGGAAGACATCCTCAAAGTCCATATTTGATACGGACGATTTCATCATGACATGGTCGCGCATCAAATAGTCCCATTTGTCTACGTCCACATTGCATTCCTTATTGCTTACAATCTGCGATATTGTTGTGGACAGATCAGACGTCTGGGAAATCAAATGAAATTAAAATTAAAATACTCACTTCAAAGAGAAAGCAATATTCTCTGTCTCGCATGCAACTGGGGTCCCCGGCAATGAACGCTTTGATGAGGTTCAGTGCATATTCCTTGTCTGGCCAAGTGACCGAAGACTCTTTGAAAATGACATCTATGCAATCTGAAGCCATTTCTTCGTGCTTAACGTAAAAATATCAAGAAAATGAACGTTAATCAGATATTCGGCTTTTTGGGCACACAAGCGTTACTTTATATCCTTCACAAAAATATTCCCACGTATGCGAAAATGGACCATGACCAATGTCGTGAAGCAAAGCTGCAATCTAAAAGTGGAAGCAAAGCTTGAATGTTATAAACGCAAAAATATGTAGGATACAATGAAAAATACAAATTATTTCTTTCTACTCGGTTTTGGCCAAGTGACGTTAGAGGAGGTTTGGATTATCTCTGGTAACCAATTTGCAGCCATTCGGCCTTAAGACCATATCGTTGTGGCGAAGCAACACAACATACATTCAGGAAACAACTTGAGGTACGACATATATACGTATAAGTAGATAAGTAGAAGTGACGGGTCGTTTTGATGGTGGTAACCGGACAAATCTTCTGGCAAGCGCGTCATTTACAATGTCTCTGCCGCGAAAGAGGTGCATATGAGAAGTGCCTCAGTCCCAAACATCCTTTAACATGCATCGACGCAAAACGAGGTATATGCTGTCATCGAAGAAGGACGCAGAACATCGACGTCGCGGACAGAGCGTCACTATGGGCAGCAGACGTTTCGATATAGTCAAGGACTTGGTCTATCTCGGCTCCGCGGTGAATAGGGACAACAACATCAATACCGAAATCAGGCGCAGAATCACTTTTGCCAATCGCTGTTTCTTTGGGCTTAAGAGGCAATTGAGTAGTAAAACCCTCTCCCCAACGACTAAAGTGACTTTGCAGAACACCTTGGTCATCCCAGTCCTGCTTTACGGCGCAGAAACCTGGACGCTACTAAAAGCATATGAGGAAGCCCTTGGACTCTTCGAGAGAAAAGTTCTACGTGCGATTTTTGGTAATGTTTGCGTTGATGGCATCTGGAGGAGAAGATTTAACCACGAACTGTATGGGCTGTACGGCGGTATGAGCTAGTCAAGCGTCTACGGATACAACGCTTAAGGTGGATAGGCCATGTAGAGCGGATGGACAACACAGCTCCGGCCCGAAGAGTCTTCGAATCTGAACCACAGGGACAACGCAACAAAGGACGTCCTAGACTGAGATGGCGCACACAAGTGGAAACGGACCTCAACCAACTTGGAGTGCGCAATTGGAAGCAGCTGGCAAGAGATCGTGCCAGCTGGAGAGGCATGCTGCTTGAGGCCCAGGTCCACTCCGGACTGTAGCGCCATCCGAAGAAGAAGAACATGCATCGACACAAAGAGACTTCGATCCCATTAACCATTCACAAGAAAAACGAATTCTATACCTCTTCCATCACATCCACGGCCAAAGCGCCGATCAAGGCGAAGTCTTATTGACTACAAAGAATCGATGACCTCCATCAAATTGACGGTAGTAAAGGACAGTGTCGACCACCATGATTTCGCCGAAAGCATCATTTTGACAAAAGACTCCTATAAGCTCGGAAATCTAAATCTCGCTAACTCGTGAACTCGCTAGCCCACTTCAGACGATAACTTAAAATTTGTGAATTTAATGTTTGGGGACTTTGTGGTTGGGTACTTTGATTTTGAAACTTACGGGATCTTAATAAAGTCACGGCACGGGCTGATGGAGGAAAGGAAAAGAAACCACGTATGCATACTAGCCTTAAACGTGAGCGGATTGTAATGATATTTGTATCGCGCCACTAAAGAACGAGTTTTTCAATTTAATTGGACATCTAGAAGAGAGCTTAACCGATGGGCACTTCTACTGCGGTATGTAAAGCGTGATTTTTTAGCTATTATCTTTTTGGCAACACTGGTTTAAACAGCTGACGCACGTTTCGTGTTTTGTTTCACTGTCAAACATCTTCAGTTTGGTCTATAATTTAACCATGAATCGTCTTACAAACAAACAACGATTGCAAATTATTGAATTTTATTATCAAAATGCGTGCTCTGTTAAGAAAGTTCATCGCGCGCATCATTGTGTTCAGCGACGAAGCTCATTTTTGGCTCAATGGGTACGTAAATAAGCAAAATTGTCGATGTTGGAGTGAATATCAGCCTGAAGTATTGCAAGAGCTACCAATGCATCCAGAAAAAGTCACAGTTTGGTGCGGTTTATGGGCTGGTTACATCATTGGACCGAACTTCTTCAGAAGATGATGCGAATCGTAACGTAACTGTGAATGGTGAGCGCTACCGTGAGATGATATTAAATTTTCTTTTTGTCCAAAATGCAAGAGCTTGACTTGCATAACATGTGGTTTCTACAAGACGTTTCCACATGCCACACAGCACGCGCCACAATGGACTTGTTGAGAGGCGAGTTCGATGAACATTTTATTTCACGTTCGGGAACGGTCAATTGGCCGCCTAGATCGTGCGATTTAACGTCTTAAGACTATTTTTTGTGGGGCTATACAGACATGCCCGCTTCAATTGACGCATTGGAGGACAACGAACGAAATGTTGGAAAGAGTATGCCAAAATTGGACTAAGCGGATGGACCATTTGAGGCGCAGTCAAGGTCAACATTTGCATGAAATAATCTCATATCACCCCACAAGGGACCAGGGCCTAGCTTCTACAACAACTACTCGTGTTGTGCGTTCTACGGTTCTCTCACAAGTAATGAGGACCTACAGTTTTTTTCTGACTCCAAACGGCGAGATTTGAGTGTTGTCAGCAACTTGAAAGAGGTGGCGCCGTGACAAAGCGATTTGTTTAATCCGGGAATCGAAACTGGAACTGTGAGTCGACGCACTTACCCACTTACCCGCATACAAAAATGTTAAAATCAAGTGTTTATAACTTCGTTGATTCCCATTGGAGCTAGGAAGCAATGATGTCCACAGATATATTGGAATCTTGTTTTTCTAAAATAAAGAATGACGTTCTTAAATATAAGAGTTTAAGGCGGATAGTAATCCAATCCCTGGATAAACTAACGTTCTGTGCCGACTTGGGGGGACTTAACCTCTTAACTCGTTTTGATTAGCGGTGGGTGCAGGAGCTCTCAGTGGAGAACTACCTGCCCTAGCACGTAGATAGAGAAACATGATCTACTGTATAAATGCTTCACACAATTGTAGTTAGCAATAATTTATAAAAGGAACGGTTTTAGTGAGTAAAAATCTAACACTACTATAGCTTAGTTGAAGATTTCCACCTACAATCGGGAAAAGAAAACACTTACAGCACTTTGCAAAATAATAAGGCCATGTTTGAGTTTGTCACCACTTTGCTAATAACTTCTTCCTGCCGTCATGCAAACACATCATATTTACTGCACCACATCTTTATAATAAAACCCGTAAACAAGATAAGAAAAAAAGTGCATTCGAGACTAAGAAAAGGCACGTTATCCGGAATGAAGTGCAAAAACTTATAAATATGAAGTAAAAGTCAATGGAATAGTGAAGTTTTTTTGTTTTTATTTTTGTAATTGGGTTAGTACTTGGTTGTATAACCTTTACAACGTCGTGGCATGGAGTCGATTAAGGCCAAACATCGTTGAACAGGGATATTCTTCCACGCAACCTGAACAGCATTCCATAGCTGTTTTGTATTTCTGTCCAAAGGTTTTCAATAGGATTCAGGTCCGGAGACTGAGGCGGCCACTCCATAACTTGAACTCCATTGCTTTGGAAAAATTCTTTTTCGTGGGTTTGCACGTGTCCTGGGTCATTGTCTTGCTGTAGAATGCATCTAAGCGGCATATTCCACTCTGCGTAAGGCAGCATGGTTTCTCTCATTATGCTGACATAAACTGCAGCAGTCATCCTCGGTTTTATCCAAAAACTGGGACCAGTACCATAATAGGAAAAGCATCTCCGTACGTGAATTTTAACTCCGACGTGCTTTACAGTCTTGATAGTACACTCCGGTTGAAACTCTTGAGTTTTTTCGCCAAATGTCCGGGTCCAGAAGGACCAAGTTAAACTATTTTGTATTCGTCCAACCATATTAAATTGCGTCATTTAGAAGGTTCCCAGTTCAGGTGTTCTTTCGTCAATTTGGTTAGTTTAAGTAGGTTGATTTTTGACAGTAGTGGTACTGTTCTGCGACTTCTGGCAGGTAAAATCTTCTTTACCAGCCTTCTTCTTATTGTTGATGTCGTTTCGAGTAAGTTAAACTCCTCTTTAATTTTTCTAGCGTTCATAAACGGATTCCGTTTGACTAATTTTAATATTTGCCGTTCATCGGCAGGGGTTAGTTTCGGTTTTCTTCCTTTTGATCGTATTTTTTGGCATTTGCTATCATTTTATTTGAACATCCAACAATTTCAATTATAAATTTGTAAGTTTTACCCTCAGAAAGCAATTTTTTTTATTAAGACACGTTTCTCGGGAGTACAATGCACACCACGACCAATTTTACTTTGCTAACAACGCTGCACTTTTCAAATATTATCTGTTAGTAACTACAATAATGTGTGTAGTTTAAGGAAAAAAATGGAAACACTGGTGACGTGATGCTATTATTGTGCACAATTTAAATTCGCGTGCATTGCCGGTAACGAGAACTTTTTTAATAACAATATGCATTTTTTCTTATCTTATATGGGTTTTATGACTGATGTAATAAAAATGTTGTGCAATAAATTTGAGGCGCCTGCCTGAAAAAAGTAATTACAAAATAGTGACAAAGTCGGATTTGGTGCTGTTATTTTGCACAGCGTTGTAGCAATAGGAAACCTTTTACTGCAACTTTAGATATTAGGAAGAGGCCTATGGCGAATCAACTGAAGCTGTTAAAGGGGATACTTTTTGCAGAGATGTTTGTATCATATGGGTGACAGCGCTGGGACTAAGAAGATAAAGAGTAGATTCCACTTCTTCTGTGTACATGCAGCTTTTGCAGAAATCGTTTAAAATGAGATCCCAATTGCGACTTAAACAATGTTCCCGCAACAAAATGAAAGTCAGAATAGTCTAGAACTAAAGGGCAGAATTTATTTTAATACAACAAAAATTGCCGGGTGTTCATCTCCTTTTCATCGACTGCACCACATCCGAAAGCTGTTAGGTTGACAAGAAGCATACCTGCACTCCATGTTTGCAACGAGTGTGGCTAATTTGTTGGCTTTGGAACTACTCTCAATGTCTGTATTATCTGGTACCCAAAACAAGCGAAGATTGAAGTGCTTAGTCATCTCACCCAAGAGTGTGCAACAGTTTCGTTGTTCTGTGAGAAAGATTTATGGCCTTTTGAAGCTATCGGTTAGAATTGGGATGATCTTTTCTCATAAAATGGGTCAAGACAATGCTTCATTGTCGTTATTGTCACGCGATGTGGAAATCAGATGGATAGATTTATGTAAAGAAACTCAAACAGAACAGAAACATACAGTCATTCGTGTAATTACCTACACGGAAATTTACTTTCGAGAACCTGTCAGTGAATTATTTATCCGGTTTCTTTACGATACACTTCTGTTAAACACGAATGAAAGGCTTATGTGGACCAACAAGGTCCAGAGCTCAGCATGACATGAAAAACATTCCAGGCTGTTGGTTTCAGGGTATCACTATCACAGCTGAATCCTTTATACAGGATTTTAATTGATGAAACAAGACAAAATAATAAAAATCTACGAATAACTACACAGGCTTGTTTCTTTTTTCAGCGTTTTTTGTCAGACTTCCACAGTTTTATGGTCGCGTAAGTGCGTCGACCCACATGCAGAAGGTCTAGGTTCGATTTCCAGACGGAACACCTTGCATTTTTTCCACGACACCACCTTTTTCGGTTTGCTGACAACACTTAAATCTTGCCGTTCGGAATCGACAAAGGTCCATTCTACTCTTGAGGGAACAGTAGCACGCACAACACTCAATTATTATTATTATTATTACATTCTGTATCAAATCAAAGAACTTACCGTTACAGCCTTTCTATAAAAATCTGGAATTTGAAGACCTTTGGTATTTCTTTCCAAGCAATCTATTGCTTTGTCCGCTAGATAATATGTTCTGAAATTTAATCTCATATAAGACATTTTGTTTTGTTTCAATTGAAGTATACTACCCAATGCAGTGATCGTAGCGCGTATGATTTGCTTCCGGATATGCAATATAATACATGCCGAGCTGATGAATTTTTTTCAAACGTTGAAATTGCGGTGTGTTAATGATGTTTGCGATGAAATCCGGAATTTCTATCCTTCCATGTATGTTATCGACGTATTCCATCTGAAAATGCATTTAATACTCTCATCTACATATGTATTTAAATTTGATAAGCTCAATTCTTCTTTTATATCGTTTGTCGAAGACTAGCGAAGTGTACAAGCGATTAGTTCAATGCAATTTGCTTGCACATACATCAGTAGATAAGGAATAACGTATTAAATGAAATATGAAAGTTTAAATCTTAAACAAAAGGATAGAAAGTATATTAACATGAAGACGTGGCCATATTGTCTGGCCATCACTGTTTCCTTCTTCAAATGCCTGTAACGTTTCGGAAATCGTCACATACAAATGCATTTAAAATAATTTATTCCATGCCACTACCAGATAAAGATATATTTATCAATGCTTTGTTTCTAAATGAGAATGCAACGAAAAATGCAGGGTTTTTCATTCACCTTTTCCTCCAATAAGATATTTATTTGCTATGCTATGAATAAATACTTGCTGTAAACACTTTCATAATAATTTCAATTTGGTATTGTTTTTGGTGAATATAGAAAAACTTATAATTCACTAGCAACAGAAATCAACATTATTTGTTATATATTTCATTCACACCTCCACTGCACATTGAAAAATTAGAAACAAAACAAAACTAGGTAACGTCAAAGTGGTAATATTTCATTGTCAAAAGGGGCACTGCCAGGCTTAAATTATAAGGTGTCCTAAAAATGTATGTTTGGTGATAGGGAAAACAACATTCATGGACGATGCAGGTCAATACAAAAAATCAATTCAAATAGGTGAACAACACATAACTACACATTTATGCTCTTTACCACTTCTCATCAGTAATCATAAAGCTTCCACCACTTGAGTACAAGAAACTATTCTGTCAGTTTGGCTTATATGCAAAAAAAAAAAGTTGATGTATACTTCCAGGTGTTTTATGGTACTCTCTAATTCTAGTAAAACTGCTTTTCGATTGTAATCAGAGACCAATAGAGGATTGAGTTTTTTCGTCTGACCAACTTTGAAACCATTTCATAGCATTTTACTTCACTTTACCGCTCATTAAACACCTGAGTTTTAATTTCTTAAACGGAGAATACGTTTGATCTGCTTAAAAGGCTGATATGTACATCTCATAACAAATTGCTGCGCGGGGATGTTATAACATAAGAGTTAATTTTCATTTCATCTTCTAACGAAATACAGTAACATGTGCCCTTAACAGAATATTGCAGTTATCTATAATGTCTGCTCCTTTTTAACGTTGCATACTCGTAGGCTGATATGTGCTGCCAAGTCATTCTTTTCCATTTCCACTCACGTGGGCAACAGTCGAATATGATTTAACGTTATTTCACCTTATGTTCAATTAATGTTTTATAAATTTTAAGCTATACTATTTGTTTGTAAGAATCGTTAAAAAAAGAAGAGCAGCATGTACATTTTATGTACAGAATTTCCAGATCTATTTAAAGCTTATCTTTTTCTGTTATATCCATAACAGAACGATGTAATATTAATAATATCGGACGCCGAAAGGCATATTAAAATTAAAATTAAGATTAGATTAGCTTAGAGTGCCCGCATAGGGTCAGTAAGTTAGGCTAAGAACATTGTTCACTTAGGTAAGCTAGCTTTAAGTAATTTTGTCTAGTACGTAAGAAAAGAAACTGAAATAAAATGAACAAAAATTGCAAAAAAAAAATATTAATAATGTTTAACAATTGGACCGTTATGAGCTAAGACTTTTTGGTACAACTTACTTGATAATCGCGATTAAAGGGTAAAATTGCAACAGATCATTCAATAAGTCCCGGGATATAAAGGGGGTGCTACTAACAAAAATTATTAATTTATGTATATATATGTACCGGGAATTTTGGATGGTATGTGCATGTTTTACTGCATGTTATACAACTTCAAGAAACGTTCGTATCTGATTGGGATTCCAATTAGTGAATACACATACAAGGCTCCTGTGCGTTTTGTCTACAAATTTGTTAAGCCTGAAAACCCGTTTGATCCATTTCGTTGTGTTTTTAAATAAGTTCAAATTATGAAATTGCATATTTCCTGAAATTAGGTACTTGTGTCTAAAACCCGAACATAGGGATCTCGGTACTACGGTCTTCGTGGGAAGCTTCCGGACTTGATAAACTTTAAAAACTGATCTTTACCAACCGCATAGTGGTCCATCTACTCGGATGAATGCCGCCAAACTTATCATTCCTTTAGTCGTTCGTGACATCCGATACACTATCTAAGCCGACTTTCCATCCTCGCTATGTGTATAAACTCTAGACTTAGTTGGAAAAATCACATATTCGGGATCGCAAAAAATGCAGCGAAATGTTTAGGTTGCATTCCTTTCCCTTGAAGAATTTACCTGCAATACTCGCCTCGCTAGGAATGTCCAACCGTTCACACTTAAGCTCACCTACCGACGTATTTTTTTAAGTTTAGAGACACGTTTTTCAGCCGCGCCACACGAATATAGAATGCTCTTCCCAGCTCAACTTTTCCTTCTCATTACAATCCGCAGGCATTTGAAACTTATGTACACCGGTACCTAATTTCTCTCTCTTCCTCTATACCTTCGGTCCCTGCTGTGACTTAATTCCGGTCACTTAAAGGTACTCAACGCGATCCCCTGATCAATTAACCGTCAACCAGATTGATCACGTTGCGATCGACGTCAGACACTCCTCCAACATTCTCGATGTCCGAACATTCCGAGGCGCTAACATCGACTCGGATCATCACCTTGTTGTAGCCAAGGTAAGAACCCGGATATCGAGAGAACAACGGAGTCGAGGTAGGCCAAAACGGTTTGATGTCGGAAAGCTACAATCACAACAGATCGCTGGGATCTTTTCCGACCGAGTCTCCCTGAAACTCTCCCAAAGTTCGACGCTGCCTGCACAAACAATAGAAGACAAATGGAAACGTTGTCAAAAAGCCATCAAAGCAGCTGCCACTGATGTGCTGGGTTTCACGCCACCACCCAGAAGGAACCCATGGTTTGACGATGAGTGCAGGCAGGCACATGCAGCTAAACAGGAGCCCTACCAGGCAACGCTGCATCGGACAACGAGAGTTGTTCGTGAGCTCTACGAACAGAAAAGAAGGGAAGAGAACCGGCTTCTCAGAAGGAAAAAGAGAGAGCACGAGAAGCGCGCGGTCGAAGAGATGGAGAGGTTTTATGGCAGGAATGATGTCCGAAAGTTTTACCGAAAGGTGAAACAGCTATCCGGTGGATACAGGGTTCGGACCGAAGCCTGCCGGGACCAAGACGGAAACCTTGTAGTAGAGTCGCAATCGATTCTGAGAATCTGGAAAGATCATTTCTGCAGACTCTTAAACGGCGATGACGGCCCAAATCCCGCTGTTAGGCAGAATGTTCCACTTAATTTGGACGATGATAGACAAGAATTCCGTCCCCCCGACTTAGGTCAAGATAGCAATATCGAGACTGAAGTCAAATAAAGCTGCTGATGAGCGGATGGACTGTGCGTAGAACTGTTTAAAGCAGCTGGGGATGACCTGGTTGGGCGCATGCACCAGCTCATCTGTAAGATATGGTCGGAGGAAAGCATGCCCGATGAGTGGAATCTCAGCGTCGTCTGTCCGGTCCACAAGAAAGGAGACCCCTTCGACTGCGCCAACTATCGAGGGATAAGTCTCCTTAACATCGCATACAAGATCCTTTCTGCCGTACTGTGTGAACGCCTGAAACCGTTTGTCAACAGCCTGATTGGTCCTTATCAGTGTGGTTTCAGGCCAGGGAAGTCCACCATCGACCAAATCTTCACACTACGGCAGATCCTGGAAAAGACCCAAGAAATGCAAATCGACACTCACCACCTATTCGTCGATTTCAAGGCCGCATATGACAGTGTGCATAGAGACGAGCTATACAGTGCTATGTCTAGTTTTGGCATTCCTACCAAACTCGTCAGATTGTGTAAGATGCCGATGGATAACTCTCGCTGCTCCGTCAAGGTCGGGAACGAACTCACCGAAACTTTCAAAGTCAAAAAAGATTTTAGACAAGGCGACGCACCTTCATGTGACTTCTTTAACATCCTTGAGAAGATAGTGCGTAACTCACAAGCCAACACCAGAGGCACGATCTTCTAAAAGTCAGTTCAATTGCTAGCTTACGCCGACGACATTGACGTGTTTGCTGGCATTGAAGCGGAAGCGGCTAAAATGGGATTGGTGGTAAATGAGGGCAAAACGAAGTACATGCTGTCATCAAGGAAGGACACACAACATCGGCGTCTCGGATAGAGCGTCACACTAGGCAGCAGAACCTTCGAGGTAGTCAAGGACTTCGTCTACCTCGGCTCCGCGGTAAATAGGGACAACAACACCAGTACCGAAATCAAACGCACTTTTGCCAATCCCTGTTTCTTTGGGCTCAAGGGGCAATTAAGTAATAAAGCCCTCTCTCAAAGGACTAAGATTGCTTTATATAACAGCTTTATATAACAGCTTGACCTACTTTACGGTGCAGAAACCTGGACATTACTAAAAGCGGATGAGGAAGCCCTTAGTCTTTTCGCAAGAAAAGTTTTGCGTGCGATTTTTGGTCATTGAGGACAACGCAACAGAGGACGGCCCAGGCTAAGGTGGCGCACACAAGTGGAGAAGAACCTCAACCAACTTGGAGTGCACAACTGACGGCAACTGGCGAAAGACTGTGCTGGCTGTATAGGCATGTTGGTTGAGGCCCAAATCCACCCCGGACTGTACCGGCACAAGAAGAAGAAGAAGAAGTCCGGAAATCGAGCGTGGGACCTTGGCGTGTGAGCCGACGCATTTACCCAAGACGCCACGACGACCAGAGCCAATCATGACTGTAAAATAAAACAAACAATAATTTGACGCCATTCTACTAATATTTTGAATGTAGCTGCATGTGTCCATAAATGTATTTAATAAACGATAATATTTTCAATAAAATGAAAAAAAAGTACAAATAATAAAATGGACATAAAAAGGATCAGCTAATAAAAGGAATTTAAATTCAATCTAAAAGAGGAAGCTTACTTTGAATATTTTCACTTGAAAAAAAAAATTAAGTTGAGCTTAGGTAAGTGGCTGTTTGGTTTATTTGCATACAGCGAATGCGCATGTTTTCCCCCTTGCAATCTTTCAATCGTTGTATTATCATGTGGGTGAGTAAATTGTACAAAATATTTTATTTTGCTTCTTATTTCCAACAATAAATTTTAGAAAATATGCAAGAAAAAATTGGGTGACGTGAGAGTCTAAAAGCGCCAGGATATGTGTAGCCACTTCGGTAAATACTTATGTTCATTGCCGACACTGTAGGGTAATCTATAAATATTAAAAGCATTTAGTCCATGAATCTGAACTAGGACTTCTTACACACTACGTCACAGTGATCAAAAATTTCAGTTTTTAATTGAATTTAAATAAATGGCATATGAACAAGAAATCGAAATAAAACAAATGCGCTTTTATGTTTCCTTTAACTAGTAATTTAATTTATTTGGTGATTGCATACCAGAAACAATTTTTAATGGGCAAAATTCAATTGATAGTGGCATTGATTAAAGTCACAAGTCCACTGAGAAACATTTCTATTCCGTGTGGCTTGGAAACAAATTCTAAAATGAATTATTTTCCTTTATTCAAAACACAGTATAGCTCGATGTTTATATTTGTCCGGAATTTTTTTTTATTGTATGGTAATAATAGAATGAATTAACTTAACAACTGGCTCTAGCACTGTTGTTGAGGGATGTGCAGATTAAAAGAGTAATTCTTGCTTAAAGGTCACCGCGAATACAGAAAGTGTTTTTTCCAAAGTTATTCTCGGGGTGGAGCTTTATATGATCAGCCATATTAAGTGCTGTATCCACTGACTCTTGACTAGTCACATGCTGACTCTGTAAATAAATTCTCTTCAAGATGCCATCAACGCAAGCAGGACGAAAACCGTATACAGAATTTTTTCCTCAATGTTACCGCAGAGAAAGGTGTTGAACTATAGAGCAGGACAGGGATGATCAAGTTATTGTTTAGTCAGCTTAGTACTTCCAGAGAGACAGAGAGAGAGAGAAAGAAGAGAGATCTGGTAATTAATTGCCTCTTGAAAGCGAACCAATGGGTGCATGGGGAAATTCCATGCTTGACGTCAGTACTAATGTTAACGTCCCTATTACTGCTGAGCCGAGGTAGACGAAGTCCAGGACGACCTCCAAACTTTTTCCACCCATTGCTACATTCTATACAAGATGTCAGTTTTGTGCACCTTTAATGATGACCGAACATGCTTTGTTTTGCCCTCGTTTACCGCAAGTCCCAACTTAAGCGTTTCCGGTCCAATGTCAGAAAACGTCTCATTGAAAGCTCGCTGTGTTCGAAAAATTACGTTGATTTCATCCGCATGCCTCTAGACCTCTAGACTGATTTTCGCAAGACCTTCTCAAGAATATGTTTATGTATTTCATTTTAAAAATAATTAGTATTGAGTGTGTGTTAGTCGGTAAGTTATTATCTTCACACTAATCGGGTTTTCCAACTTTTCGAGAATTATTTCTCCTTGACTTTCTTCCCAAATTGACACGCGATTGCAGCTTCTGCATGTGGTAATAAAATCACATGCCGGTGGGTCGCCTTGTCTTGTCGGAATGTCTCGGTGAGTTCGTTACCTAGTTCTCTATTGTCAGTTTGCAAAATCTGACGAGTTTTCTGATGAGTAAGCCATAACACCGTGTGCCGTGTCTCTATACACGCCGTCGTATGTACCTTTAAAATCGACAAATAGGCTGTGAGTTTCGATTCATATTTCTTTTGTGTTTTCCAGTTTCGCACGGTGGAAATTTGGACTATCTTTAATTTCTCTGGCCTCAAACCGCATAAAACGAAAGAGAGGATCGCGAATGCGATGTAAAAATTGCTTTTTCAGTAGCAGTTACCACAGTTGTAGGGGTCTTCCCTTCCTTTGAACCGAACAAACTAAAATTCTCTAAATTTCTACTCGTGTATTTAAAATGTTTTTCAAAACATTGTCTGTTTTTAATAATAATTGACTGGCACTACAGCCCACAAGGGATCAGGGCCTAGCTTCTGCAACAACTACTCGTTTTGTACGCGCTTCTGTTCTCTCACGAGTTGAAGGACCTACAGTTTCTTGCCGACTCTGAACGGCGAGATTTGAGAAGCTTCGCATAGACAGCAACTTGAAAGAGGTGGTGCCGTGAAAAAATGCTAGGTGTCCCGTCCGGGAATCGAGCCTAAACCTTCTGCGTGTGGGTCGACGCACTTACTACTACCCCACAGTGATCACGATTGTCTGTTGTTGTCTGACAAATAATTGTCTGATAAATAATGGAATTCGAGTAGATTGCCGAGACTCGTCGACTTAAGAAATATCTTTCAAACACACCTTCGCTTGACATAACGAGATTAGTGTATCCAGATATATGGACACTAACCACCATCTAGTGACAAAAATCCGCGGAGTCTTTTTATTTGGCACATACACCAGATTTGGGTAGTTGTATATATTTTTTTAGTAGACAGCCGGAAGAGGAGGATGTGAAAGTAATATTTTAATGAACTGGAAACAAGCAATATGTAAAGGCAATTCCTAAAAAAAAATCTGTGTAACACTTTGGAGAGACTTTATCGTCTCAGAACAGACGTACTCACTGGACAATTTTTGATCATTAATCATGCAAAAACGTCAGGCTTTCCATGCAATGACTTCTGTTGGGCTTCCGAGACGAGGAGCTCTTCGCAATCTAGGAACTAGTCCGTCGCTTGCAGTTGTTAGAAAGACAACGGTGGGAAACTTTAGGGTAATTGCATTTTTCGAAAATAAAGCATATTCAAAAACACACATTGTGAAAAAACAATTTTATAAATATGGTCACATTGCAGCATGCGCATTTTTCGAAATTCACAGTCGAGCACGTTTTGGGCGTTATCTAGACTTTGTGTTACTAATAACCGAAGAAGAAGAGAAAAAAGAAGGATCAGGAAATTCCTCAAGGAAATAAGAGTTTGAAAGGAGAGGCACTTATTTTGGTTGGCTTCTATAGAACGAGAAACCACTGATTCTCCGGACATGTGGCATCGCAACGATCCGGGCTGGCCAGCCACCTTAACGTAAATTATCTGAAAAATAATCATGCAATACATTTAGGTTAAAAAAAAGTTGGTGGGCATATGCTTTATTCGGGGACACTTTCATTATATTTTCAGTTATAAACTTCTTTGTTTACCTTCGTAAAATAGAAGTTCAATCGGCAGCTGGATCAAAACAAAATTTTGCCCACAGACAGAAAGAGAAGAAAGAGAGAAAAATTTACGCTAATTTTTTATGGGCATTATACTTTAACGATTGACTACTGTGCGGCTGATACTAAAGTGCTTTCACCCTAGTGAAGCTTAAGCAAAGTTAAGACGTGAAATGTAGACACGATAAAAACGACATGAATACATAATGAACCCAATGAAGCTTCCAACCGGTCCTCTCCAAATGTGGGTCGATACACTGCTCGAGGTGAATTTGGGCCGAGTTCCCACAACAATTTTTTTTTGTTTTTGCCTTTATTCGTATTTTATAAAGAGTTGAACGATGATTCGCAGCTTTATCGCGAATGAGAGTCAACTGTCAATTTAAATGAATCAATGGAAAATGTAAGCGCCTAAATTGTTTTCCTTCAAGAATATAACAAGGTTAGTGCTTAGTATTATTATTTTAATGTCATTGAAAATTCACTTTAATTTTTATTGCATGAAACACACACATACGTGTGTAAAAGGTATGTGATGTAAAACGAAAGAGAAAAAACAAGCTTAAATGACACTTATCCTAACTGATCATTGTCAGTTATTAAAGACGTGAAGGAATTGTATTACAAAAAACAACAAAATTGTGAGGACCTAATTTAAGATCGGTTCGAGAGTTCTTACTTTCTTGCACGTATTCTGCATTCCAAGCGTACTGGATGTGAAGACGAATTTATACCTCGGTGTATATAAACATAGATATATTCTGCAGGGAAAATAAATCAATTGTTTGATCCCGAATTTAATTAGATTTCATCGTTGTTACAATCATTTTTTAAAATTAAAACATATTAGGAAAAATTAAGGAAAAATGAAGGTATAAAATTTTACATACGGTTTGCAATCTCGTGAACAAAATTACCAAGCGATTTTTGAAAAAGTTAAAGGTTGCCACCTTAACCAATACATTCGACAAAATTTATCTATCTTATCTAAAATTTAAAACAAAATTTGTCCAAGATCTTATTCATGGTTTCGGGGTGAAGCTTACAAATTGTTTGGGTATTTTTGGCCTTAGTTAGTTGAATCGTTTCCGAATTGTTGACATAATTTTGGTCTTTTACAGTTCTCCACAAAAGAAAGAAGTCCAAAGCCGTGTCAAAAGCCAGCATCAAAGCGGCCAACCAAGACACCACCAAGACAACTAGAATTTTGTGCGTAAAAGATCGAAATGGGATGTCTGGCAATGGCGAGCCATCCTGTAAGACCCAGAGGTCATCGAAATCCATATCTTCAATTGCAGTAAAAATAAAAGTCTGTTAACTTGGCTCTGTAATGCTCACCGTTGACCGAAAAGTTTAGTCCCAACAATCCGAACCAAACTGTGACTATATGTGGTTACATTGGCTTCTCGACAGTCGACAACGACCGAGTTTCCAGATGCCGGAATTTTGTTTGTTTGTTAAGGCGCCGGGTGCCGAATTTCACCGACGTAACGAACGAATTTGAATCTGTTAATATGCTGGGAAAATGTCTTACTCACTTCCTCTCCTTCTCTCTTCCTTTATCTCTACTTTAGCGCGTGGAAGGTCCCGGACAAATTTTACTACGATTTAAGGAACGTGCCTCTAAAACATACTAGTAATTCCTAGGCAAAATGGTCAGTTTTAAGACTTGATGTCAACACCAAGGCTAATCACATAAACAGGTTTTATCTTCAAATATGAATTTCTCGTAGGAACATGTGTACATCCAACCTGCAGTTTTTCACACATCCGTATCGATCGATATTCTCATATTAGAAGCTAGAAGCCGACAATAGCGCACGAAGCGGATCAACAGTAAGTCACGCGAAGGGCACCAAAAGAAAGCGAAGTATAGAAGCGTGACAATTGAATGAATCCCAAAAAAGGAGGTAAACGTGGAGTGAATGAAGTTGGACAATCGGAAACCATTTGGCTGCTGTTAACAATGCAACAGCATGCGCGCTCTAAGGACTTTTGAACGGCAGCAAAAGTCAAATTTGTTTGACACGTCATGACAAAGCAAAAATAAAAGCACGAAGTTGTCATCGCGAAATCTAGCGCTAGTTTCACCCGGGAATAAACGCAAAGATTCCTACGAATGAACGTCTGCCCATTGGTACCTACATATATAAGGTTTCCACCTCCTACCTCACGTGCGCAAATCCCCCACCCAAACCTGCATTGTGTGCATTAGTTGTTGATATGTGTCTAGTAACGCTCCAGTTAATATGTATGCTTTGTATCTGATTCCTCATTCATAAATTCAATGCTGGCTAGGACATGTAGAGCGCATGCAAACCACTGCTCCAGTCCGAAAAGTCTTCGAATCTAAGCCATTGGGACAACGCAACAGAGGGTGGCCTAGGCTAAGGTGGTGCACACAAGTGGAGAAGGACCTCAACCAACTTGGAGTGCGCAACTGGTGGCAGCTGGCGAAAGATCGTACTGGCGGGAGAGGCATGTTGGTTGAGGCCCAGGTTCACCCCGCTCTGTAGCGCCACAAGAAGAAGATAAACTAAATGTATGGTATCTGAAAAGACCCACAAAACTGTGTTATGTGTTTTGTTTAACAAATTTTTTTTGAGCTTATTGTTTTACAATCTGTATATGGAATCAGGAAGCGGGCTATGCTATTTCCAATTAATTTGAGAGGAACTGTCGTTACGTGTATGTTACACGTTAAGTTTCGTTGAAATTTTTAAAAATGTTCAAAACTTCTCAAATCATCAGCCACCCAGAAATTGCCCCAATTCCTAAGTTACGAATCATGCGTGGAGTTTGATCACTACATGAAATCCATTTTCTTCTGAAGGATGCCCTTGGTCAGCCTGCATCAGGATGGAGTCATGCCATCTCTGGTTGTGCTGTTGAGTTGAGAGACTCATACGTCGACGGAAGCCCTAACCAAGCACGCGAGCAGTTCCAAGATAGGTTCGAGTCCTATGAATGCCTCTTTTAATCCTTGTCTAGCAAGTTCATCGGCAATCTCGTTTTCCATGATTCAGTGGTGTCCCGGGACCCAGACCCTGAAATTGTACTTACAATATTATGGTTTTAGTTTTGTTTGCCTTTACCAGATTCAAGAAAGTTAATGCTTAAGTTTTCATATGTTCTAAGGCCTTCTTCCGGAATAGGCGATTGAAAATAAGCCTGTCTGTATTTTCAAAAGTTTTTAAACTGCTTTATAGCTATCCATCTCATGTCATGATATGCAAGAATCCTTATTGGGAGTACTACAACTAAATGCCAAAGTATATAAAGTCTTTTACTCGTCTTTACTCCTCTTCCAAAAAGTTTCAGTGTAAGGTTGGGTAAAATTGCGAGTTGAAACCAAGTACCAAAACCTTTTATACATATACTTTGGCCTACATGCAATCGATATGGTATCTGTAAACGTGACGAAATGTCTCAATCTTATTAAAATTAAGATGGGCAGTGCTACATTCCATTGGGATCTCTTGTGTTGGTGCCCTATTGTTACTTCACGAATGGAGGAGACCTGTAGTTTAATGCCTATTCCGAACGGCAAATTTTAAGTTAGTTGTAAGGTTTATATACAATATACTTTTTCGGCAGTGGTCACCTATTTGACCTAGTATTTCAATCACTTTCATATTTGACTTTTTTTCTACTCGTAATTGTTTCTCCTTCGATTTGCACATAACCATAGGTTCTCATACAAGATCTCATAAGTTCAAGTCACTCCATCGAACTGTAATATTCGAAAATTTTATCTGCAGTCGAAAGTAAATTTCAAAAGTTTCAACAAATTTTACAAAACATTCGTTAAATCAACTTTTAATTCAACGAAAGCAACCAAATTAACTCCATGAGTTTTACGTATGCATGGAAAAGGGATTCAGTGCGAAGAGGAAAGTTGTTCTGGCAATTATGGTTAAATCGAGAACTTGTTCGAACTGACAAAAATTCCAATATTTAGCATTTCGAGAGCTTTGCGATGTAAATAGAAATTGTGCGCAGGATCTTTCTTTATGAAAGTGAAAGTTTTTTGAGCACATTCACTTTTCGTGTATGAATATAATCGTGTTTGTATACATATACCTACATATATGTTTGAATGTCAAATTGTATTCGAATTAGTAACGACGTAAATGCCCGTCCTCGTGTTGACCTACAAATACGAGAAATTGTTGTCCTTGTCTCTACTCCAGGATAGAAAGCTTGTCATAAACAACCTTGTCACGCGTCTGACAGAAAGTTTGTTATGTAACGTAAAACGTAAACAAATCAACTAAATTGAATAGAATGCATATGAAGTATTTTTGAAGGACCACAAAATCACTTTGAATGTACCATAAAATCGCCATTCAAACGTTTTGCCGATTTACGTACACATAATACATGCATACATAGGTAGTAGTTTAACATTTCATTATTTGTAGTTTCCTTGGATAAATTATGGCGTTATTTTTAAGGCGAACTTGTATCATCATAGGTTGTGAGAATCATCCAAAATATAAATAGACAAGGAACGATCTAGAGCCAGACGAGTTAAGAATAAAAACAACGAGCATATAGCTGTGTACGTACATGTAATTATATCAGTATTTAAATAGTTCTATCAAAATAGCATTTTCTGCTCAACTGGAATGTGAAAGTATACACAAACGTATGACATGTGGGTATTGTTGAAATGGAAAATTAATATAATTTATTATATTTTGGGTTGATGTGAATGAAGAGACATGTGTGTGTATGGGCACAGCAGCAGCTGACTTAACATTTCACCTACATGCGTACAGCAGCACATAGCTTATGGCTGTGCGTACTTTTACTTGCTGGACGAGCTTTTTAACACGAGATGACAGTTTTATCGCAATGAACAGCTGATTTTAATATGTGTGTTGAATTGAAATGTCATTCACTCGCACTTTTATCTTTTAAGTAACAGATTTTCATGCGTGTTGGTGACATTGTACATACATACATACATACGACTATGTATGGATGGATGTCACGTATCAATGACGTTGGGATAAAATAATAGTTTTTAGTGTTGCCTATCTTGTATTTTCGCGTGGTCAACAGTACTTAAGACATTTTTGATACAAACCTTAAAGAAGAGAAATAAATAAATATATGAGGAATACATTCTTGGTGAACTCATAAAATTAACAAGCTGATTCATTATATTTCATATAAAGACTTGTAGATCATAACATTCATTCCGGAATATTTCAGGTTTATTATGATATTCACAAGAAATTTCCATGGTACAACTGATGGCATACTATGAAAAAATAATATTGCTTATAATTTTTTTGATTGTTCTAGTCTACTCTACTCTTTTCAAACGAGATTCTAACATGGCACAACAAATTTTGTCATTTTGCCCAATATAATTTCGTATATGAGATTAAGACTAATCTGGAGTTAAAACATCTTAAAATAAAAAAAAATGTATAAACACGAAAAAAAAACTTTAAAAAATATAAAAAAAATTAAAAAAACACAAGATTAAAATAGATATGTACAATACATTCCAGATTTACATTGTAGATATGTATGAACGTTCATGACAAAAATCGTATATAGTAAAAATACGTAAGACAAGACAGCAATTGAATACCTTCAAGGAAAAACTGCTTTGTTATATAGAAAATTGTATTAATTTTAAAGACAATAGGAATTTGAAATTTGAAAAATAAATAATATTATTTTTCCTGTCGATCTGAACCAACAGATGAAGATAACATTGCGCATCACCGTAATTTGTATTTCTAAGTTCTTTTAAGGTTCTGTTTGAAATTTCCTCTTAAAACATTAGTGTGTTTATGTCATTCTTTACAATTATAGATGAAACGCAAAATTTCTTCGCAAATTCTGTTTTCTTTATTCCTTTTTTAACGTCTTCAGTAATTAACAGTTTCGCTGATAGTGATATAATGTAGCCTTGCGCTTTGAAATTTTTGTTTTTAGACGTTTCACGAACTTGAAATGGAACAGAAATTTAAATAATCTGTTGATATGCGTAAAATGTCTACTGCACTGGCACACCTGTAAAAAGGACCCTTTTAAAATTAAGAACGTAAACGCAAACGTTGATATCAAACTTGTCTTTCGTTCTAAAGAAACAAGTTTATTTTGATTTTGGGCGAAAAAGTTGCTTAAAGAATTTCGTTGTTAAGAACATGTATAATGAAACTCAGTATAGACATAATTAAGATATAATTTCGTTATAAGTTCAACTTTACATGTTTAATTAATCTAAGAACCTTATGCGATCGATTATTCAATCAAAAAAAGACAAAAAGAAGTCGAAGATGCGTTTATTATAACCGCGTTAAGTGGGATAAGATTTAAAGCGCACCATTTCTTTCTGTTTCATTAAACACTTTTTTCGAAGTGATTATTTTTCATTTCTTGCATTCTCCTTTTGTTGACATTATAGTTGAAAACAATATTACAAAAATCCTTTCCGAAAGACGCAAACAAAGGCGGCGTACATAAGAGACAATGCCACTCCCTTAATATTTGTAAAAGGATGTATTTGAAAACGAGATTTAAAATTACATATGGTGTTTGTCGTAATTGAAAAACCATGTAAAAGTGAAATAGTGGAAATCGAAAAATATGCAAATCGAAGAATGAATGTAATTTCTGAATATATGTAAATACTTAAAAATATTTTGAGATGAGGAGAATACAATCTTTTACCAAAACTTCATCCTTAAATTTATGAGTTTTCTTATTCAGTTATACTTAAAATACCACTTTCCGGCGCAGAAAAGTATTACATGTTTTGTAACTTTTATCAACACTGTGCGTTTCGGTGACCGAACAATAATGTTTCAAATTATTGTAATGTAAATTTTAGGAAATTTGCTTAAAGGCAACAAATGTGCCACTACGTGTATGAAAAAATGTAAGAAAAAAGTCAAGAACTTGTGACCAGATATAAAACAATTGTAAAATATTCTTAAAACATAAGCTCCTACTATGTCAGAACTTCTTGACAAATTTAAGAACTACAGCGGGTAACCAAAACCCAAACCGTGAGTTTTTCTTTTTTTTAATGAAAAATGTGAAATTTCTAGAACTGTCGAATTTCTCCGGAAGAGCAGGTCTTACAAGTAACATTCATGTTTTGGGTTTTAACTATCTGACTATTAGAAAAGGGAGCTCTGAGTCGTCGTCGGCTTATTCGCATAAATCATCGACTTCAAAAAACCTCAAAAACAAAAGTCCCATGGTGTTAAATCGCACGATCTAGGCGGGCAATTATGGTCTCCAAAACGCAAAATAACACGACCGGGAAATGACTGATGCAGCAATTGAATTGTTTCTCCGGCTGTATGAGATTTGGCGCCGTCTTGTTGAAACCACATCCCCTCCACATTCATTTCTTCAATTCTAGGCACGAAAAAATTGGTTATCACTCCACGATACCGAACACCATTGACTGTTTGCGCTACAACACACTTTGACACGTTGAGGATGCATTTGCTTCTCGTGAATCACTCGACGATTTTCCTCGCCCCAAATGCGACAATTCTGCCTATTGACGAAGCCATCAAGATGGAAATGGGCCTCGTCACTAAAGATGATTTTACTGGCAAAATCAGCATTTTTATGTTGTCTCTCCAATACCCAATTAACGGACTCCCTTCGCTGTGCATGGTCAGCTGGCTTCAGTTCCTGAGTCACTTTGAACTTTGTATGCATGAAGATGCAAATCTTTCGTAAAAATTCGCTGCATAGTGGATTTGGAAACACCAATTTGCTGAGCTCGGTGTCGAATTCAGGTGAATGGAGTTTGAGCGACATCGTCACGTACTACTGCGATATTTTCGGTCGATCGACCTGGTCGAAGGCGCGTTGTTGTCTTTACATCAGTTACAGACCCAGTTTCAAAAAATTTTTCCATTAATCGCTTTACAGTTGACGCTTTTGGAGCATTAATGTAACCCCAAATTGTTCGCAATTTGCGAACTGTAGCCGCAAAACTTTCACCATTTTGGCAAAACAATTTTACAATGAGAATTCGTGTAGCGCTCCGTTTTTATTAACCTTATACCTTCTTCTAATAAACAATAATAATTGTTCAAATGTCAAACAATGACAATTCGAATGGCGCCAAGTTTAAATCTTGCGTTCTTGTTGGGACACCCTTTTGTTCCACGCATAAATTCCATGGATTACGTTTCATGATATTTTTTTTGACTGCTCTGAAAAAATATATAAACATTTTATTTATATATTCATATATAAATATGTACATTTTTCCCACAGAATTTCTTTCCCTTCATTTTCACTATATCAACGAATTCCACTCCAACAATTGAAAACTACATTTCCTTACATAATTGTAAACAATAACCAAGCAAAGATAAAATTTCCTCATTCATATCCAACAACATATCCAAACAACATCTTACAAGAAACTTAAATGGCATCACTGTAAGTGCCTTAGCAAGTTCCATCGTTCAAGCATGCAATAGTAGGGTAGTACATATGGACATACATACCCGCATAAAGCCGGTTAGTAGCACCATGAACAACCGACTAGAAACAGCGAGAAACCAACGGAAGAGAAACGTCACGCAAAAAAAGCTCCTCGCATGACACATCACAGTATACTTCGAGTATATGCTCGTATTATCGTCCCGCGATTACTATGACATCTACCTTTCTATTCGATACCGAAATTTAGCGTAGCTTTC
Source organism: Eristalinus sepulchralis (assembly GCA_944738645.1). Lineage (NCBI taxonomy): Eukaryota > Metazoa > Arthropoda > Insecta > Diptera > Syrphidae > Eristalinus > Eristalinus sepulchralis. The sequence continues at coordinate 26,665,755 of OX122885.1, read as the reverse complement.
AAAAGCATGTCCACAATTGTCTAGAGCAAGTGGTAGCAACGGTGAAGGGTAACGAAAGACTTTCGTCGAATTCTTAAATTCGTATAATATCAGATACATTTTTCAGTTTGTTTTGGGCTGCTCAGCATTGCGAGAGACAAAGTTCTCTGACAGCAATTAATTCTCTCTCGCAAATCGTAATCGCACACTACACTTTTACCATACACTCGACTAGCTGCTGCTCCATCATCTAGTGCGGCATCAAATGCAGCCAATGTCTATCCGCGAAGACTACGATTGAAAGGACATTCAATAGAGGAATCCCTGTGCTGTGAAACCATTGTACGTCAAACAAAACAAATTTACAAGTCAAGTCGCACGCATTTGTTGTTGTCAATTTAAGTCCATACATACAAAATATATATTTTTTCCGAAATTTTCTGTGTGAAAATTTATATTATCCAACATTTGTTGATATTCTTTAACGTTTTTTTTTCTGTGGTTTTTCGATCGCTATTGCTCTTCACGATACGTATTTTGCCTACTCCGCGTGTGTGTGAAAATATAAACTTGTGCCGACGACCTTGCAATGCCCTTGAATGACACTCTTACTGCGCGGTGGATGGAAAAGAAAAGAATGCTCACATTTTCGTACTTTTGAATTGGTCTGACATCCTCTACACCACACACACCTAATAATATTTGCGGTGTTTATATTTCTTAAGTCCGTTTGTTAGTTTTGATTTTAAGTTTTATTTATGGAAACTTCTCCAGCTGTGTGAACTTTATCGTGTTAGAGAAATAATCGAATCGTACTCATAGTATAAATCGGAATATTCTTGCTCGTCTTTTACTATGTGAACGCAGGCTGGTCGTGTGCGAAAATTGCCAAAATAGAGAATTTCTTCAACTGTGCACATTTACTTAAGTGGACGCGAATCACTCAACGAATTGCATAAGGAGACAAGCTCTTGTCACTCCTTGCAACCCGAAACATTCGAATTAACCAAGTAAGTTGACTTATGAGCATTTCTCTATTATTATTTATACAGTTCTGCTATTCATATTGACCACGAATTTGTTATGTACCATTGACATTTCTATGTAGACAGAGACAGTTGGCTCGGTTTTGGTGTGTCAAGTTTTATTTTCGAATCGGCAGCATGAAAGTACCTACACACGATACAGCAACATTGCTACTTTACGTCATTACCATCGTCGGAGTTATTATGTATACTCTGCCGTGTATGCGATGTCTACAATCATAATTTCTGGTTATTGTAAAAATGATTTAGATGAAATTACTCCGCCCTTTCATCAAATGGGATATTGCTGTCGTTACGTAATTTTGTCACAGATCGAATTCGAGTAAAATCACTTAAAGACGCGGGAACTTCCAATGCGTTGACCCTCAATACATTCGTCCTCCAGTGACATTACCGTTGGCTTGAGGTTTGTGGGTGTAGTTAATTACATAAAGTCACGAATAGTTGTACGTTAGCCTTCGGGACATTACGCGTGGCAAGCAGCTGTTTTATTTTTGGTTGTTTACATTTTTCACATTCATTTTTTAATGAACCAGTCCTGAAATCAACTTTTAACTTCTGTCCTCAGCGTACATCTTGAATTTGATATTATTCGGGGAACTTTTGAACCGACTGATTTATGGAGAATTAATACTGAAATTATGTTAATCTGTGAAGCGTATGTCGCTTATTACTTGACATCAAAAATATCAAGTTTGACAAGCAACGAAAAAATTGCCCTCTGTACTATTATTAATTAAACCATTCATTCAATGCTGAATGCAGCTAATACTTGATTGTGGAAAACAAATATTTGTTCACGTCTATTTTAATTTTAAGGCAATTTATTTAATCTGTCCTCCAACGGTAGACCATCGTTTTGTAGCGTGTTCCTTTGCTAATAAATATCAGTCGAAATTCGTCACTGGCTCAAGGTCCATTGTCTGGCAAATCACCGATAAGAGTTTTGCTCCATTCCACTTTTATAATTATCATTTTATTTATCGTTGGTTATAGTTTGACCAAATTCACTTTGAAAGTTGTTTAGATTTGTTTGCACTCATAATCTTGGTGAGATGTATGTAGGACAACTAAAATGTTAGATTTTTAGTTAAAAAAAAAACAGAACACTTTCCCATAACAGTCATTCCCCAACTTTGATTCAATTGTCTAAAGCACACTCGTTTGTCATGTTACAAAACTTCAAAAGAATATACAGAATACATGCATCGAATCGAAACAAAACCACTCCTTCTTTATTCATTTGTAATAACTGCCAATGTTTCATGGTATTATTGATAAACATACAGATGGTTTCGAATAAATGCACGAATCCATTTGAGATTTGTTGCAGGTGTAAAATTCTACTGTGGGCAATAGTACCGGGGACTCCGAAAGGAACAAATGTTTCTATTTTGAAGTTGGCGCTACTGTCACAGGGCTTAATTTCACGCCAAAGTATTCAATATTGTTTGAGATAGACATTTTTTTTAAACATCTAAAAGTAAATTATTCGCTCTTTATAAAGACGGAAACTCTTAAAAAATTTCTGCTGCCAAAACATTGAAAATGTTCGCCTTTAGAGTGCAAGCTCTATCAAAAACATGTGTTTATGGGTGGTGAGTGGTGATGAGATACGGCCAGGACAGTCAACTGAATTGAATTGAAGGCTATACTAGAAGAGAACTTTGAAGCGTATTTTGAAAAGTGGAAAGTACGCAAAGTTTTTCTTCCGGACCCACAATAGTACAAAGCCTTAATTTTTTCTCATTACATTCAATTCTCTATTTTGAATTTAATCTTTTTTAAAACATTGACAACAACTGCATGCTACATACAACAACGTCGTACCTAACTGTTTGTTAACATTGACCAAATCAAATAATTGAATGCGGGATAAACTTCTTTCTTTCTTCTTTTTGTCACTATTGAAATAACCTTGTTTCATTGAAATTCAACAGTGACCCAAAAAGCCGACTAAGAAACTCGTTAACTCGTTAACAAAAAAAGTTCTCTTTGTAGTCCGTAATGCTAAATTTGTATTCTTTGATTTAACTTCTTGACAAGTGGACTATGATTCAGATTTGTGATGAAAATCAAACACTCTTCTCTCAATTTGTCCATTGACTCGTTCGCTCTGTGACATGTAGCACTGTCTTCATAAATTCGACAATTTGTCAATCGCTTTAATGTCTTAAATTTTTCTTCATGAAAAAAAACTTCTACATACTCAACAATTATAATAACCAACCAACTTACCTTCCAAATAGTCACCTCTTTCTACCCAGTCTCAGCTGCAAGTTACGTTGATTTAAAAAAAACCATACGAATGCGTTTTTTACTCCCATTAAAAAAAATCGTTGCCTTTGAAAATAAATTCAGGCCCCTGTAGATCTAAAGATATTGTTTCGGGTCATTTTCGGAGCTTCATGGTCTACACATGTCAAAAAAAAAGTCTATTTAGACCTTGAAAACTCTTTGGAAGTCAAAGCTAGTCAATTTCGTGTAAGCTTTACCTGCAGCATTGTAAAGCTCAAGTAAGCTTCGCTTGTAAATTATGTTAGATCTAACATTTTCAAAGCACTCCCAAATATTCTCTAGGTCGTTTCTTATGAATGACCGCAATAATTGCTTTATTTCAAAGTGAACAACAGATTTGAACAATAATTCATTCACCTTGGTGCTCTCGTTAAACATTAAATACGGGTTTCATTTTGACTGTCGGTATATGTTCTTTCGAGCAAATTGTGATGCTTGCACATGTACTTTCAGGTGTTGAAAAAAACATAAGATGCATTATTAAAAAAAATACATTTTTTTTGGTTAAATTCTTCTTAAAATAGTTGAAATGTTTACAAACACAATGGTGTATATTTAGAGTTCAACTTGACAAGTTTCACAACTCTGCGATATTTCCCACAATTGACTTCCATAAGCGACCTTGGCATCGGAATTACTGAACTGAAATTGAAGAAACTAAGCCTCTGACGGCTTAAAACACTATCCCAATGTTTAAACACATTCCTTTATATCCACTTAATCGCAGAATGGCAATGTCCTAAATGCACTCGTTCTTAAAATGTTTCGTTTTCATAACTCAATCAGTTAAAGGTTAAGCAGTTTAGGTCTTTTCTCGCATCTGTCACAGCAACACAAAATAAGGGAAATCTACGAAAGTCAAACAAAAATGTCAAAGATGGAGTCAAACAAAGTTTCGCAATATTTTGCGTTTGTGTTGCTAGTACCAGGTAAAGGAACAATTTTTTTCTTTAAATTCCAAAGAATATGTTTGATTTTTATTTTAATAAAATCCAATACTTAATACATAAAGTAAATTTACTACTCTTTTGCTATTACTGCTTATGACCTTCTCCCAACTCTAGACCAATTTTTTGAAGCTGTTTCGCCAACACCCGAAACTTGTTGCTCAGTTTTAAGTGTCGAAGAAATGGTTTGACATCTTTCATATGGTTTGACAGTAAACGGAAAATAAAGCGTTTCATAGCCAAACCGACATCTCATTTACATTCTTGAAGTGTGGCCTTAACGATTTTTGTAACATGAGGCGTTGTTGTGAAGAAATATGGTTTAGCCTTGCTGATGTCTTTTCAATCGAATAGCCTCTTTCACTAGGTGTACTCGCAGCTAGGAGACGGACTATTAACTCCGTTTCGATCGCTTTGGTTTTCCAGATTATGGTTGCCACTCCTTTGTTTGCTTCATAGTAAGGTATAGGCACGATAACTCATCTCCTAGGGCACTGCGAGCACAACCGTTGTTTATAACTCCATGCTTTTGAGAAGCAATTTAAAGATGATTGGTTTTAGCCAATTCCGTTGAAAACTTTTTACAGTTCACTTTTTAGTTGTTTGGTGATCGTTTATTGCACTTTGATATGTTTTCATTTGCATTTAAAAAGTCTTCATTAGCAGAGCATGTAATAATAATAATAATAATTGAGTGGCACGAACCACGAACCAGGGCCTAGCTTCTACAACAACTACTCGTGTTGTGGGTGCTACTGTTCTCTCACGAGTTGAAGGGACCTACAGTTTTTTGCCGACTTCGAACGGCCAGATTTGAGATGCTTTTCATAGACAATTGATACACTTTGAGTGTTGTCAGCAACTCGAGAGAGGTGGTGCCGTGAAAAAATGCGAGGTGCCCCGTCCAGGAATCGAACCCAGACTTTCTGCGCGGCGGTCGACGCACATCCCACTACACTACGGCGACCAAAGCAGAGCATGTCATTGACATCAAAATCGCAATTCTTAAACATTGCAAACCATTAGCGCCCTGCCGACTCGTCGATGATACGTTGTAAATATCCGGGTGGCTTCGACAGCTTTCTGACTTCTACGTAAAGCAAAGCAAAACAGGAAACGAAAATGTGGTTTTTCACCTTTTGACAACTTCATTTCTTAGCTTTAACATGAGTTTACTATTAATTTTTTAAAAAAAAGATGACTGACACAGTTTAAAGGATGTGTTCCGTGGAGCGATATTTGTACTCCGTGTCAAAGAACAAACAAAGAATTTAAGCAATGAATTTATTTTGTTTACTTTTTTGCATGACTGATTGTACTATTTTTTGGCGCTGAAATTCTGGCTGGACTTGGACTTTTAGTCCGAACACTAGCCTAACCTAGAAGCCTACCTAAAAAATTAGTCTTCACTTGTATGCAACGTCTAAATTTAGGGCGTCTTCTGTCATGATGGCTCAGATCAATAACAGAACGAATTCAGACAGATTACATTCAGTCACCTGTAATATGTCTGAATTCTCGACACAAGTAACTATGAAGGGGTAGTTTGCTTTAACTATTTAAGCATCACTTAAAATGCATTTGGTCGAATTTCTCTTTGAATTTTCTATTCTTCTTGTCAAAAATTGAATTTTTGTTGTCTGTTTTGAGATACAGCAACATCAATCGATGTGATTAACTGCATCTTGGTCTAGGTCAAAAGGTCGGATTCAATTTCTGATAGTTGTCAAGCGTTAACTAATTCTTACAATCCAATTACGGTAATAAAACTGCTCTCAAAAAGCTTACCCGAAGCATTATTTTCTGAGCATTGGAATTTCAAGAAAATCAATAAAAATACAAGATTACCGTTAAATCAAACATAAGCATTTCAGAAAAACAATACCGAAATTGTAGCTTCTTTTATCTAATCATAAAATAACATAATTGGATAAAATCGAATTTAAACTGATAAACTGTTGTCTCTGGCACACACGTGTGCACACGTTTACACTTACAATAGATCGTGAACCTTTTGTTTTCGAATTTCCTCATCGAAAAACGTGGCAGTGCACATAGAAATTCCTCCGTCCATTCGCATGTGTACATATATACAAGCACATATGTACAGATATTTTCATCAATTTTTTTTTATGTCAGCAAAGAAACAAAAGAAAACAAGAAAACACCGAAAAACATTTAAATAATCCTTGTTTTCGTTTGGTGGGGTTAAGCAACTTATTTGCAGATGCGACATCATCAACAACTCTCTCCCCGAGAACGAATTATAGGAAATGTGAACGGTTTCAAGCATATAGTATAGATTTGATTACTCTAAACAGTGAAAATACAAAACAATCTTCTAAAAATAAATGTTAAATATACTGCACTCCTATCTACCAGAAAAGCAATCTTTCGTTCCTCTGTTTCAATGAATCTTGCTTCTTGTTTTTTTTCTTGTATCTATTTTTTGCTATAACTAAATTTTAACGATAGTCTTTTTGACTTCTGTAAATACCGCTTCTTGTTTTGGCTAATCCACTAGAGGATGTCTGACGTAGCAGTGTTGCTGAAGTATGGAAATTTTAGCAAACTGCGACAAGCAACGTCTGTCAGCTGCCCGATCGACTCGTATCACAATCTTGGCAATGCCCCTGTGATTATTTTCTGTCTGCACTACTGAATCGAAAGTCCAAGAATGTTTAGTGCATATTCAGCTTCGAGGGGAACGCATTGATTCGCGATACTGACGGTGTCCGTTGAAGGAATTTTTAATTGATTTTAGTTTATTTTCGTGAACGCATGCAAATTGTGTATGGAGGAGACGTGCTGTTGAGTAAACGGTTTTTTGCAAGAAATTTTGTGTTTAAAATAATTCATTTAACGTGTGACATACATCTATATAAACGTACGTACCATTGAGCGCTATCAGTTGATGCAGAAAAGTTGTAAACAAATTGTTATCATTTGCACTAGAAAATAAACAAATCTCAGCGTTTAATTTACTTAATAAGAGAATCTGAATATTCAGAAAAAAAAACTAATCGCAAGCAATTAACAAATCCAAAAATAGACGGAGTCTGAAACTAATATTTGTGTTTATGTTAAAATACTAACGAAATGTGAAAATAATTTGTTAACATAAATTTAATTGGACAACAAAAATTATGTCGTACATTCCGGTTCTTTCCATAACCTTTGTAGCGTGGATGGTTGTTGACTATATTGATAAAGCTGTTTAATAAATAGCCAAACATACTCTCATTCGGCTTTAGAAGAAATCATGTAATACTAACAGTGATAAGAGCGAGATAAACACGTATAGCTTCTGCAGTTCCATATCAGTTAAAAGAAGCTTTCACGTATTTTCAGGTGTGTTTTTAATCGCTCACCTTTATCCGGATAAAAATCACTTTTTCAATGAAACGTTTCTTATCAACTTCGCAATGTCAATGGGGAAACAAATATCACATAACAAAACAATTAATAATTCAAGAACAATATCAACGAAAAGATTGATAGCCACCTGACAGACGAGGGCAATTTCATTGACTCGTTAAGACCTTTTAAGATCGGCACACTTTCACTTAACGCCCTTCCCTGACAAACAATTTAATATGCATGTGCATGTGCAAGCTGCAATCAAGATATAAATGCCAAGCCCCCAACTATCACAACTACTGCTCACACACGCCACACATTCAGCAATTGAAACTTAAAAGTTCCATGCCTGACAAAGCTGCAAAAATAATTAATTGAAACAATAGGTGTGTGTACACATTGAATACAGCCGGCACTGGAGAAGTAAACACATCCATGCATACTCGTAGCATACAATGTCTGTATCTAGCAAACTACTTGTAGAATCGCAACCCCCTACAGTTGTAATAGCCGTGCATAGGTCTTTGCCGGTGCTGGCGGCAATTTCATTCCATTGCCCCATTCAGTGTGCTCGTTTATTGAACTCACTGCACGCCATTCACGTGGAAATTTCCCCAGTGCATACGAGTGCACCCTCTTGTGTTTGTTCAATTGATGCATTTATTTACTAGATCTATTAAAGATTTTAAGCTGGAGCGCAAATATTTGATCGCGTGCCATATGTCAATGGTTGTACTTTTGTTTTATTAGGTCAACTTGGGTCTTGTACACTACTAATTGCTTTCGGCTGTTATCAGGTCTTTGTTAATCGCGCCGCCGTCGGTAGCATCCAAATAGCTGATGCGATCACATTAACAAATTATTGTTGCTCCGTTTGAAGAGTTCATAATTTATTCTCCTCCCCCCTCAGATAGATAGCAGATAATTAGGTTAATACACAAGGGAACAAAAAAAAAACTTTCACTGACTAGTCGCCTTATCAACAGCAAGCAACGTCAACGGGGGTTTGCACACTAAGTCAATATGCATACATACGCCGTGATAAGTTGTGTATTATCACGGCAGTCATATCATTCGGTTATCGGTGGCCTCCGTGTGAGGGAGACGGAGAAAAATCAAATACTTGAATGATTTGCGAACTTGACCTTGGTTATCCAGGTTCACTTGAGACAGTTTCTGTGGCAATTAATCACATTGTTTATTTTACAAAACAATGCAATTAAGACGCTCCTTAAAGTTAGTCATGCAACTGATTAAGTGCATCGACACTTGAACTGGTCGTTTGCTTACTTTTAATGAGATGTGTTTTGTACTATCTACTATACGTCGAAAGGGTTTTCTTTAACTAATGTAACCAAGGAGTTGAGTCGTGAAGATATAATACGGTGTTTAGTTAAAACAAATTGAGTGGCACTGCAACCTGTAACGCACTGGGGCTAGATTTCTAAGCAATAACATGTGTTGTGCTCTCTCATGAATGAAAGGGAACCTACGGTTTAATGGCGACCCCATAAACATTTTACAGAATATTACTCTCTGATTGTTGTCAGCTACTGTAGACTCAGATGGTGTTATCTAAAGCATTTGTCACTAGAATATGTGTAAAGGACTTCTATTAATCACTTAAAAAAGAAAGCAATTTGCGTCCTCGTGGTCGACGTGGCGTGTTGGGTACAGCGCGGCGACCCACACGCAAAAGATCTAGATTCAATTCCCGAACCTCACATTTGTTAACGGCACCACCTCTTTCGATCTGCTGACAACACTTAGAAAGTATCAATTGTTTATAAAAAGCTTCTTAAAACTCGCCGTTCGGAGTCGGCAAAAAACTGTAGGTCCCTTCTACTTGTGAGTGAACAGTAGCACTCACAACACGAGTAATTGTTGTAGAAGCTAGGCCCTAATCCCTTGTGAGCTGTAGTGCCACTCAATTATAAAATTGATTGAGTTGCGTTTTAGCCTTCAAAGACAGGAGCCTAAATTCTTCAGCAATCATGAATGTTGTGTTGGATTAAACTTACAGTTTAATGCCGACTACAAATTACGAAGTTTGACATTGTTTTTCATAGACAGGAGTACCAATCCTTGATTGCAGCATGATCGAAAGAGGGGGTGCCGTGAAAAAAATACTAGATGGAGCCGAATCTAAGGCTTCTGATATTTTGTATATCTCTTAATCTCTACGAGACTAAAAGTAAGCTTCTTAAGCTGGAGCGCTTGATGTGCCTGGAGCATGCAATAAAATCACGTGTTACTCACTTTACACACTGGTTACTATAGTATACGTAGTGCGTCGATGTACTGACCTATTACGCTACTGCGGACGTTTAGTAATCGTTTCCTATCATTAAAATTTTGTATAAGACCTGAGTACGTGGGGCTTCGTCTATAGTTTTCAGACGTTTCAAAAGTCTATCCAGGCCATTTTGTGTAGCTTCTTTGAGGGGACCTCAACCTCCGTGTCTATTTCGCCATGGCTTATAAATTTAATTGAACTTTAACGATTGTAAACTATGCGCGCCCTATTCGAGTGCAACGATTCTTTTGTATGCTTTTAAATATATCTCGAATTTAAAGCCTTGTATACGATTTAGGAAAACCATAACGATATCATATTAGATCTCTTTGTTTACTTTACATCACTTTCGTGTGATGTTAAAGACACTCCTGCGATTATTCAAACGAGCATAAGATGTCCACGTAACGCCGTCCTATTCTAATTACAATCATTCCTGTCCACGTCATTCAAATCCAGTCAAGGAAGTTATTATCAATCTAAAGCACATTCTGTTAAAATAATACCACATATACCAATCAGTGACTTTTGCGTTGGACACTTTTGAAACACATGTTGATTGGTATACGAATTCGACAATTTTTTTGTTGACGTTCCAATTAGGTAAAGATTTCAAATCCAGTGTTTGCTTCAGTGCTAATTCGGCAAATGCACGTCGTCACTTCAACTCTTGGGTCATTTAAATTTTGTATGAGTGCAAGTTCACAATACAAAATTAGTGAGCCGTATTTTTGAAAGCGACGCAAAATCGAATATTTCGAATTTATTGTTTTGTTAATTCTCGTATTCAGTGGCGTTGCGTCCGACATCTCTTTTCTTTCGTCGGTATAAGCGTGCTTAAGCAACCGGTGGGATGTGTTTTCGGACAGTAAAAGAGGAGAAGCGTAGAAACACGCGGCTTGATAAAGCCTCTTAACCATTGACAAGAGTCTAAATGAGGCTTGTAGTTTTTGCAATATTTGAAATTTTGGAATTAGTTCTTATTCATCGTCGTCCACATTCGTCACTTCCCTTCCGAAATAGTGCGAAGAGACGTCTAAAATTACAGGGAGAGATGAAAAATATCAAAACCGAAGAAGAGTATGCTTGTGACACCACTCTGTCCGGACAGCCACATAACTGATGCAACATATGAAGCTCGATGGGTTCCAAATAAGCGGCTATCCCCACAAAGTGATGTTCTAATAAAGTGGAATCGAATTTTATTTTTTGCTGTTAAAAGGCAAAGATTCGTAAGCATAACACACATTTTACAATCGAAACAGAAAACATTTACCTATTTCATACTTTTCGGAAAATTTATGTTGTATAAGTGTCATTTATAAATGCGGATCAGAGTTTATTGGTTTTTGTTTGGTCTTTAACAACGCGCCTATGAAATGCGTGTTCTATTAATTCTTTCATGCTTTTTGGGGCCTACGATCTAAAGACACAAAACAAGTTCTAATTAAATTAGTGTTAATATTATTTACACGTTTATACTTAGTTCACGTTTAATTAACTTATTTTTCTTAAAAAGGTATACATTTTTGTAATTTTTTTGTGTGCCATCTGCGCAAAGAACCATTGAACGTTACAAGTCAATTTTAATTTTCTACACTAGAAGTGTAGCCATTAAAATCAAACACGTAAGAGCTTAAAGTTATATTGAAGAAATGTAAGGTACAATTTTTTTAGTAATATCACACCCAGCGGCTATCCCAATACAATGTTCGTTGAGGCAAAGTGTCACATTTCAAAAGCACCCACTTCTCCCTCACCAGCTGTTCGTACGTGCTCGCCCGACAAAGCAACAGGTTGCGCTGAAATCGATACATTTATCTCTCGAAATATTTGCTCGAAAATCAATGTAATTAATCTCCCGACAGGAAGCCAAGTGCGAATTAGAAACATGATACGTAGATAAAAATAAATAAAATATTGTATAAGACCGTCATTGTACTGCACAAGCGATAGTTCGTACAATTGTTACACCATGTTTGCAACTATTTAATGTAAATTCATTTGTTGTCAATACAAACTACAAATAAATTTCTTAATTCAACTGTAACTGTTCCTTAAAAGGCATATGCGTTCATTTGATGATTTCCATTCTAAGGAGGGCTATTTTTTGCGATGTTGTAACAATATTTCGTTTGACAAATTCGTTCGCCCAAAAATGATTTGCCATTCGGGCTTAGGTACTCACTTAATTGGATTCAATTGATTGAAATTATTTGAATGGCCTTCTTGAGGAGCCAGCCCAGTGACACGACAGAAAATGTGCTTCTAGAGCGGACTTTTACACTCTGTTTCTTTTCATTTGGCGTTAAATTGTATTAATAATAACTTTATATTGAAGAATAGTTGGGTGGCAATTATATGAGTATATTGTGTTATTCATATTTTTAAATTGTATTTTTGTGTGTCTTGCAGAAACTACGCGTTTATTTTCTCATGATTTTTATCTGAATCAAGTGTGAGCAAACGCGACCTGTCGGACTTTTGGACATGGGTTGTTTTCCAATAATTGATTTTCAATTGAAAGACAGCGTTATTAAGTGATTGGATATTCTGTCAACTATCGTTGGAAGTGTGATATTTTTTGCAAAAGGAGTGAAATTTAGTTTGTTTGGAAATTAGAATTATATTTCCGTTGATTAAGTTAAATGATGGATTCTGCTAACAATTGCTAATTCTCGCTCCCTCTTTTTTCCATAAGAGCGAGGCATATAAGTGTATTTCCTAAAATATTGTACAGTACTTGTGTTAAATATTAGATGTGTACATATTCTTGATGAGTATTAGTTGTTGCGGGAAAACACTTCTGTATAGTCGTGAATGGACGATAATCTAAGTATTTTGTCTATTGCCTGTAACTTAGCAAATACATTTTTGCTAAAGATATAACCTGGGAGTATGTAACGATAAATAAAATTTTTCAAAATTTTTAATACATGACTTCATCCCTGCAAACTGCTTTTGCAAATTCCTCCTCTGCATCTGACAACGTTTTTCACGATGTGATATATACGGCTTGGGTCATCTAGATTTTTTTAAGTTATACTCGTACGTCTATTTGACACTGACAGCTGTTGCCTGATCGAAATCTCGACAGACAGTCAGTATCATACGTCAGGGACGTGAAGAATTTTACGAATGATTGAAAACATATTTCCAGAGTGAATGCTGGACCTTGGCGATGTCAATTTGCCGTCTCGGAGCTTTGATTTGTGGCCTTTAGACTTTCTTTTTTGAAGGATCGATGTTATTTCCGGAACGAAAGACTTAAGCACATTAACAAAATATCATCCAAAAAATCCGTATACTATAAGCCGAAATCATAAACAAGGCCTTTGGGGTTTTCGGATTATAAAAATATGCGCTCTTGTAGTAGTGCATATACATACACACCTTCTTAAGTCCACAGTCAGTTAGTCACACCATACTTTGAATATTTTTCCATTATTTGGGAATCACTGTATGAAATTTATGAACTAAGACACGAGATACGCTTTCCGATGAAGAACTTCCTATCTATGGCGATAGATGTAAAACAAACCGAGTTGGGCACAAAAATTACACACATAATGTAGACTGTAAAATTGTCGACAAGCTAAAATATTGACTGAATAAGTCCTACCGAACAATCTACCTGCTTGCTTTCGCTGTCAAGTTCTTCCCCTGAAACTGACAACAGGTGTCGGAAATTTCTATCCAATCACCAAAAGCAGCGCACTTCATGACTCAGAAAGTTCAATTCATGACAAATCAGCTCTAAAGGAAATGCCCTTGCCGTAGAAGAATAGTTTTTAGTAGATTATTCCCTGTGAGTTTCTTCTAAAAAGTACTGGACTGTTCAACATTTGTGACGACTTTCCAAAAATGATTCACTTTTCAGTCGCTTCAAGAATGGGTCAAATCAGTTAAGATGGAATTTTGATCCATGAGGTTCTCTTGTCGTCATCTTCGCGATTCGTTAAAACACTGAAAAACCATTAGAAGAGTCTTTCAAGGAGTGAAACTTAATATATACTAGATACCATGAACCATGATACCAGTTAACAACAAAGATTTAATAACCTTCAATAACCCCAATGGCCAAAGATGTATTTGCGCATTGCCCACAATATTGAAAAAATACGGCCTCTGCTTTTATTTCTCTAATTCTTGTATTTAATCTGTTCAGTTGGCAAAAAATACGTTCATTTCATGGTTTCAAGCCGGTATCACTGGCATTTGAAACTTGACAGGTGAGGTGAGGTGGTACCTGACGTGTTACAAAATTAGTTAAATGTTTGCTGTTCAGGTTAGTGGACCGCCTACTGAGCAACAAATTATTAAAAGTTGCTAAAAAGGGGTGATTCAAACGTAAATCAATTTGCGTATTATGCGACTATTCGTTCCTTAGGTAGTAGGCACAACAAACAATTAACATCGAACAACACCATATTCAGTGATGAGTCAAGTAACTGATCGAAAAGGCGTCATTGCATCCAGACAGTGTCTATTTAGTGTTCTTTTCTTCTCTATTACCATTAGCTCATATATTTTCAAAGATGATAACAGGTGTATGATCGAATGATTTTGACTGGGACGGTATGCGGTTTCAACAAAATGGGGACACAAACCAAACAACAAGACCAATAATGCCATTACTGGGTGAGAACTTATTTAGTGGCAAAGTTTAAAGTTTTAGTAGCCCTTCAGATCTACCGATTTGGTACCGTTCGACTTTTTTTCTGTGGGGCTACCCAAAAAACAGTTTTTTAGCGAATAATCTCCAAACTCTTCTTAAACTTTAGCCGAGATACCGCCTGAAACGTGTGAAAAGGTGGCTATAAATCACCTCAAAAGAATCGCATGCTGCGTATCCTCCTCGACAAGCTATTTGAAAGATATTATTTTTTACACTTAATGGAAAGGTTCAAACTTTATAAGCAATTAAATTCTTCATCAGAAAAGTGCTATTGTGTGTGCTTTACTTTCGAAATCAAAAAATGAATAATCCTATATATCATATATCAATTCCTACATTATCTATATACCTATTGTTTATCCCTTTACCAAAATTTTCATACATTTCCAATCCAAACCAATTCTTATTTTTATGTATATATAAAAAAAATTTTAAATGTTCATTAATATTTATTGCAACAAATTTTCTTTTCAGCTAAAAAAAATTGTGTTTTCAACCCAAAACTTTTGCAATTATGTTTCATTATTGTTTCCTACATGCTGTAGAATAGGTAAATAAGTTTGAACATTTCCTTACATTTCCTTTATAATTTGATTTATGTTTGTTTTCATTAATCAACACGTTTTTAAGCATTTAATTCAATTTCATTTAACAAGCATTATAATTTTCAGTTTGTCACTAGCTTACGGCTTTAATTGTACCTACTCTTCTTTATTTGTAATCCTTCATAACCCTTAAGTATCTTGCGAATTTTTGTGTTTTCGTTTTCTTTCAAATCAGGTGAGCGTGAGTTTACTTCCAATTTTAAATACGCACCTGACGAATGTATGTATATGTGTACTTACAACCTTGGTCAAGAAGTTTTCAGATATTGTTCATGAAAGTCAATATATAATATACGTAACGCTTATTAAAATCGATAGTGTCACCTTCAAAGTTCAACTTCACACTTGTGAGGATAATGTGGAACCAATCTCCGATATATTTATATAATATCAGTTATCGGTATGACCAGTTTTCATTTTTTTCAAAACTGAAGGTCCCCTCTACTCGTGAAAGAACAGTAGCACGCACAAAACGAGTAGTGGTTGTAAGAGCTAGTCCCTCGTCATTTGTTGGCTGCAGTGCCATTCAATTATTGGATTTACACTTAATTTGTGCGATTTCTAGGAGATGGCGTAACGTGTATTATTCCATTGTTATTATCCCATTGGAACCTGCGTTGGAAAGGTACTGTCATTGTACGTCATTTCAGTATATATCATTCATTTGAAGTGTAAACAGCAATAATTTTTTTCACTCAAATATGTCGAACCTTTTGCCTAAAAAAATGTGTTTTTGCGAGAAGTTCTTCTTCATTACTTTAATATGAAGAAAACTGATGCCGAAAGTCATTGTATTTTGGTGGGAGTTTATGGCGAACATGCGGCTATCTCTTAGCAAACCGCTCGAATTAAGTTTTAAACCTAATATTTATAGCAAATGTTACTCAATATCATTAAATCCTACCAAATGGCATTCACCTATGAATGATCAAAATCAAACTAAGCATCAAAGACTCACGCACTAGGTTCTACGTTCCATTCCTGGTCTTCAACGTTTATCTCGCTTTGCTTTAACACACCACCTCCTTCGTGCTTGAACAACACTCAAAGTGCAGTAGTACCCGTCCAAATTAAAATTTTCCTATCGGACTTGAGAGTTAAAAAGGACCTCCTCTCTCCACAGCATAAGACAAGCAGATACTACGATGTTAAAGTTAAGCCCTGATACCATTTGGGACTGTTGTGTCATCTACTTTTTTCCTGGCTATGACCACTACAAATACTTTCTATTTTGTATGCATTTTGCCACAAAAAAAGTCTGTTGTCTTTCTGATAACTTTATGATGTTGCCCAAACTTCCAAATGGTATGGATTAGATCAGGTACATTTTTCGGCTAATTAGATTCATCTTAGTAACATTGGACGGACCTTGGAGCAAAAGTTAACTACACAAATGTATTCGTGCTAACACTTTTACTAGTAACATACGTATATATTATTGTTATGATGATGAATATGAAAAGGAAGAGTTTCGTGCATAGGCCATTGTAACGGCCTTGATTTATTGCTACTTTTTGACGCATTTGATTTTACGAAAATAAATTTCCAACAAATTTTATTTTTAGAAAAAATGTTCTTTTAGACCGAAACTTATCACCACAATATCGCGAAATAAGGATTGGAATATTGACAAAAAGTCTTGTCCGAGCGCTCTAAGTCGTTGCTTCAAATTGGTCTCAATGGCGCACAATGAGGCATGACTTCACTTTTGTTTTTAAATACTACCAAATTCTGATCTTTTAATTGTGCTCACAACACCACTAATGCTTTCCTCAATCCCTTTCAAAATGAATGTCATACAATAAGACAAATAGTGTAAGCACGAAATGAAACGTTTTATCCCCGTTGCTGTTAAATACTGTGTGATGCTATACGATAACCATCCTTTCTGTTAAATTATACAATTAGAATATTCCATTTTTGTTTAGCGGTCAACGACAAACAACAAATTAATAGGTGAAAAATAAAAAAAAATCCACCAGTAATAAATGCATACACTCATGATTGTTGTCATGAATGTTTTGTGTAATAAAAAAAACAACGTAAACAAAAACAAGAATTTATAAACATCGGAAAACTCCTAAAAAGTCTGTCACTTAATTTCATAAATTTTTAATTTTCAATTAAGACTCAGCATTTTGCTGCTACGTGCATACATGTGTATTCTATTTGAGGAACCTGCTCTGTTTTGCATGCCCGACAATTCGAAAGAATATAAATCAAATGCGCCTTGTTTATTCCACTTACAACGTCATCATGACATCATTTAACTACCACTGACTGCTGATTAGGTTATTACAAACTTTTTATTGCGAATTTCATTCAGCTCGATTTCCAATTTTGGACATTTAATATCATAACTCTGATGATAGTGAATTATGGGTTTCCACGCCTAGTGTGAGTATCGATACACATCAATACTATCTAACTCCATCAATCAATTTTGTCGTGATCCTTAAAGTCTGTCAAAATGTACACAAATTAATATTTGTTCCGAGGTGCGGATGTGTTCCGAATTAAGGGTTGATGTAATCATGACGACAAATAAATCGCTGAGACAGTCAGATGGGATTTCATGGTTCCCCGCCCCCCTGGTTTGTTGACAGTTCTGAGTTTATCACGGGCAGTTCTTGAACTCATGTAGAGGAGATGGTCCAGTGAAAGGTACTTGAACTCGTTTCTATGCTTGAATGTTTGCCTCTTCATTACCTTTATGGTTTTCATGTCATGGCATCCAAATCGGCTTAAGTTTGCTTCATTCTGCAAATTGATTCAGGTTTTTATGACATTCAGGGACAGGCATAAAATTGAATGAATACCTCTTTAACGCTTTTGGATATCTGATGCCATACAGCGAGTGCACCCCCTTAAGGGTAACCTCTTGTGGCTCTGACGTTCTTAAATTAACTATTGAATGCCTTTCGTTAAGTATTTGACTATCACGGGGTCAACATATTTAATGTATAGTACATTTGTAAGGATGGGTATGAAATAAAGTGTATGAAGAGTGCAGCTTTAGAATCTTTAAAATTGTTTCTTGCCCAGTCGACTTAATCATGGCTTAAGTACGTACTTACTTATCAGGCCAGCGACCCGTGAAGGATCAAAGCCTAAATTACAACTGCTTCCATTCCTGATCATCCCGGGCACTCTGCTTGTTGTCAAGACCAAGCTTTCTAGGATCCGCGTTTACTTGCTCTCAATACCGAATATTCGGTCTTCTTCTCCTTTCCGAACCTGGAGGCTGGGATTCGAAGACGCCCTTAGCATGTTGTTGTCCCTTCGTTTGATGTGGTTGAGCTATTTTAGTCGTCGGTTTTTTTGCCTTCTGGACTACGTCCACATCCTGGTACAGCACGGAGAGCTCGCGGTTGTGTCTTTTCCTCCATTCGCATTGGAGGAACGAACATATATTCGACACAAAATTTTTCTTTCAAATGTACCAAGTGAATTATAGGTTATGTTCTTACATTAGTGTCCGTTCTTGATTGGGGGTGAAGTCTTGTCGGTAGTTCGTTGTAATTTTTTATTGTTAACACTAAGGAGACATAAAATTTAATGATATTATTCCAAAATGACTATTTATAAACAATTTAAAATTTTAATTACGTTGTTTTTGTATGGAATTGCCATTGGGCCAAATTTCTCTCTATCGAACAAGAAGCTTAACGATGATGTGCAACAGGATCGGACCATGTTCATGGCTAATAATGGAGTTTGCTTTTCAGCCCATTTCCTTTCAGTAATGAACTGAATTTTTCGTATCTTCTAGTTGAAGAAATTAAAAGTGGATTGGGCCTTCTGATGCCCATCAGATTGTCACCACAAGCCTTCCTGTGTTAAGAACAAATTTGCGGATGTGCTTTTGTCTATATCCAACCATTGGCCAGACCGTTAACGGTTGACATACGAAATCCACTTTTCTTCACATACGGTCCAAAAGTGGTGCATGTTGGTGCCTTAGATTGAGCGATGCAAAGGTTTCTCTGCTGAGTTGATGCGTTGTCCACTTGTCGAGTTTTTTTACTCTTCCTATTTTCATATTTGTCAATGTGCAATGGTCTGCATCGTTTTTCATGGATCTTCATTCACAAATTCTCGTAAAATTCCGTCGTCAAATATCGATTCCGATTTTCCACACGCGTATTGGAAACTAAGATCTCCCAAAGGGAACTTACCAAACTAACGCCGGTTGGTGCGTTTGTTTACCGCTATATTCTCAAGTGTGACATTAATATTGCCAGGGACACAGTTTATTTTAACTCGTTCAGGAAAATAACATGAATTTGAATCGTTGAAAAGATGCTAAAGCGGACACTAAAATCCCAATCTATTGTACAGGGGCTAACTCAGAATATTCTAATCGAGGACGTCTCAACGGAGAAAGGACGAAAATTATATGAACACCAAAAAACATCAATGCCTTACGCCTTAATCAGATATAAACCTTTGTTTCCACATGCTAGCTTCAACGGTTGCACAGCGACTTGATTTCACTTATCCGTGGGATTACAAGAATCATTTTACACGAGTTGAAAAGAACACTAAAACTCACACATAGTGAATTTGAAGTTGAAAATGTTAAATAATATATCAGAGGAAATTAAGGAATGGAAAGATAGTCAACTTTTAAACAACTGTAAAACTAGAATTTAAATAAGCCCCAATGGTTCTCAGTAAGACTGAGGGCACTCATCAGCCACCGCACTCTTATCTAACCTCATACCACGGATATCTACACACACTCACAAAAGTATACATACGGCATGAATTTTCAATATTTTTCTTAAAAGAAAAGTAAAACCTGAAATATTTTCCACTTGTATTATTTATTCACATTCAAAAATAATAATTAAACAAAGTAAAACATTATTCATAACAAAACTTAAGAATAATACATTGTTTTTCATTTTTTAACACTTTGGAGCACTCACAAAAGTATACATACGATTTTGATAATAACTAGAAATATAAGAATAGTTAGAGTATTTATAAGAAGTATGGCCTCCTTCGGCTTTAAGAGCTGCAGATAAACGGAAAGGCATGGAAAACGCTAACTTATGAGTAATTTCTGGGCTTATATTATACCATTCCTCAGTCAGAACTGATTTTAGCATTGAAATTGATGTTACTCGCCTATTCCGAACTTGTTGTTTTAAATTATCCCATAAGTGTTTTATGGCATTTAGGTCAGGAGATTGTGGTGGATGTTCCAGTTTATTTTTGATATTATAGAGCAGACATTCCCTTACTAAACCGGATGAGTGCTTAGGATCATTATCTTGTAATAGTATATCTTTGCCCGTTAATTGGAGTTTTTCAACGCTCGGAAGGTAACTTTCTTTCAAAATGTCTATGTACATATGCTTATCCATTACTCCATTTATTAACCTTAAAACACCAACACCACTTGCTGCCATCGCTCCCCATACCATGACAGATTCACCTCCATGTTTTACGGAAGGAACAACATTTTTGGGTTCAAGCTCGATGTTCTTTTTTCTCCACACTTTAATGCGGCCATCACCACCAAAAATGTGAAATTTGCATTCGTCGGTGAAAATGACTCGTTCCTAAAACGAAGGGGCTGTAAGATGGACGTTATGATATTTCTGGGCATATGCTTATCGTTTTGCTTTGTTTAACTCCTTTAGCAACGGTTTTTTTCTTGTCACTCTGAAACGGAGATCCCCTTCCTTCAAACAACGACGAACCGTTTTTGCTCTAACAGATATTCCGTATCCATTTCCGATATCTTTTGTAAGTTTAACAGCGCTCTGTTTCGAATTTTCAATCATAAATCTAACAATTTGCCTCTGCATTCTTTTATCCAGTTTCCGGGGACGTCCTGAGCGTGGCTTACTTTCAAAAGTACCGGTGTTGTTGAAATTTCTTATTATTGTCTGGACCGTTGACTTCGGTAAATTAAAAGATTCCCCAATTTCCGCATATGATTTTCCATAATTTTTATATTTTAAAACGATCTTGCGAATTTTCAATGCTATTTCCTTTGACTTAGGCATTATTTTGTGAAGTTTAAAAAATACTGTCTTCTCTAGTACAGAAATGCGTATTGAATGCAGAGCACCAAAAAATTTAAACAGCTCATCACAAAAACAATGGAAAATCTAATATTTTTTGGGAGTATGTATACTTTTGTGAGTGCTCCAAAGTGTTAAAAAATGAAAAACAATGTATTATTCCTAAGTTTTGTTATGAATAATGTTTTACTTTGTTTTATTATTATTTTTGAATGTGAATAAATAATACAAGTGGAAAATATTTCAAGTTTTACTTTTCTTTTAAGAAAAATATTGAAAATTCACGCCGTATGTATACTTTTGTGAGTGTGTGTAGCTGATTACTTCACCGTTAAAAATTGTAATTTTTCTAACAAATGTAGTGGAATTTGTTTTCATGAATCACATTCACTTTCACATGAATCATTTTATTCCAGACCAATATAAAAATGTGTGAGAACGATTTGTTGCTATCCCTTATTTTTTTTCCTTTTCTCCAAATCTGATACTCACGTTTATCGCATCAAAAAGTAAACCAGTGGTTCACAAGATCTCGGATACGTATCCCACCGACGCATAGTGAACTTGATTTTTTTCTATTTTACGAAAGCACCTTCACAAATCACTCTTAATGACCGAGAGAGTATCAATGTCTTGACAAATTTGTCAGAATTGTCACGCAGAATCAGCATGAAACTATTCCAGTGAATGTACTCACCACATGGAGACTGTTGCTGCAGACAACAATAAGAATTTTGAATCTTTTAAATAATTCATTCAATTTATTTGCAGGCCGCAAACGTGCTATAGAATCATTTTTTAAAGTAATGTCTGCCACTTAAGTCACATTTTCACACCACATTTACCCTTTTCACTCTCAGCTAAAATGTTTAATTTAAAAAAACTGCTGTCACATGATTACGAAACTTCTCCTGATGGTTCAGGCACACATCTTTCGTCGTTCGTTTGTGTGAATGTAAGCGACACGCTCGCCTTTTCCAATGACACATTGATAAAGGCTTTCTTCTTAGCACAAGTATCGCACAAGAAATGTCTCTTCCTCTCTTCTACAGGTTTTTTTTTTCTTTAATTTATATTTAAAAAAATGAATAATACGATAAGCTAGAACGACGGCAACATTAAGATGGCAACAGTTCAGCGGGTAGAAGCGTATTATTAAAATATATTTCGAACGCCCACTTAAAATGTGGGATTCTCTAAATAGATAAATATAAATTCAATTTAAATGGCCTTACGCTCTCGTCTGTTTTTATTTTCCTGACACACATGCACATTTTTTACCATATTCAATGGTTTTATTTATAAAAAGAATTTATTTTTTTATTGAGCTAAAACAGTGCTGGTTCCGACGACAAAGGCACGAGCCGAAATATCTGCAACATTGTGGAATTTTCCAATGTCAATAATGAAACGCAAAACTCAAGCGAATTGTCAAATTATAATTGTGACAATTTTCCATGCGATTCAAGTGTAAATAGTATTCGAACAGACACACAAACACTCGCGTATATTTCGTCGAAGTAATAGCGTGTCATCTTTTGTTGCGTGATGTGAGGTGCGTGTATATCTTGTGCCCTAATCAATATGCTATTCGAATTTTTCTATTTCCTGTCTTCAGTTAACTTCTTTTGAATTGGTAAATATCATCACCTTGAACTTTGATCACAATCAATGCGAAAGTTAAATTTCTGTTAATAGCTTCAAATAGCGCGCGTCTTTTCTTCATGTTGCGGGGAGCATGACTCAATATTCTCGATAAATGAATTGAATGCATTTGATTGCTTTGCCTCTTGAGCGAAAATAAAACTTTTAACGATGTTACTTTGAAGTTAACCGCACAAATATAGGGCTTAGGAGGTATTATCAAAACAAGGACGTATGAACGTATTTGAACAGACGCAATAAATCGAGCCCCCCAGTATTGAGTGAGAACCACAATTGTGTGCCTAAAACCACTTCGTTCGATTTACAATTTGTCGTCCTCCGATCCTTTGAAATCACCAATTCAATGCCGATTCTTTTAGTAAACCCAAATGTGTCTTCTGATGACCGTTATGAACTGTCAGCAATGGTAGATGTTTTTTTTAAGGTACAGAATTTCAGATATCTAAAGGCCAAAATACAAATTTTAAGAAAACTCAAAATGTCAAAAGTTATAAGACCTCTATCAAGAGTTAGTTCGACTTTTCAAAAGCAAAAATCCCATTTCAAAAACTGTCGTTGAATTTCGCTCTAACTCAATTTTGTTCGCCATATCTTAGCATTCTCTTCAAGCCAAGTTCTGAGCTAGTCGAAACTCGTCTCTAATTCCTACACAGCCTCTCAATTGTTGTTCTCTCTTTTCACGCCTAAAGTTGATTTTTTTTGCATCGTCCTTTTTCCAGTGTCCTGGCGACGCTAGTTATGGGTTACGCTCGCATATTGTCTCTTGCTAATATATGCGGAAGATGAAAATCCGGTGGCGGTTGGAAATTATTTTAGAAAGACTGGGCTTATCTCGAGCCTATGTAAAACAAGTTAAAAGAAGTAAATTAAGACAATTTACTTCTATTAACTTAAAGTAAATTATAATCTTGTTAAGTGGAGATACTTTATGGAAGGCGATGACCGTATCGTACCAGTTGGTCTTGGAAGATGTAATGAATGCTAAAAATAAGGCAAACGAAAGTGAAGATGGAGAAGAGTCAGAGTTAATTAACATTGAAATGGCAGGAAAAAAAAAGTATAATAGACTGACAAAATGCCGGATGTGGCTTAAAACTGTCATATAAACGAAAATAAAAAAAGGGTCCCCTGTTATGAACCAATCATAAATACGAAATTTTGATTAGTTTTCTTATTTCATACCCTTTTAATTGGCTACAGCTTATACATATAAATGGGCTATATACGCTCCAAGCTTGAGTAAAATGATCCTATCTTGTCTGGTGCTCAAACGACTTCCCTTCACATATTGCATCCAAAAGCGAGCGATAAGACTCATTGGAGACAACAATATTGCTTGGTCAATCGCCTCTTCAGAACAGCGGGGCATCTCTCGTCTTTGTCGCTATTCCAATAATTGGTATATTATTTTAATAAAAATACTGAAGTGAATTAGGCAATTGCATTTTTCCCTTCAAGAATCTACCCGCTTCACTCGGAATACCTATCAATTCACGGACGTACAGTTGAGTTCAGAGACTCCTTCTTTACTCGTAGCAGCACCACAGGAATTGTGAATACTCCCCAAACGCTATGCTTCCTCCCCATTACAGTACGCAGTCACTTAAGACCAATGTGCATTTGTAATACCCCTTCCTCTCTTCTTCTAAGACCAATCCCTTAAGAATACTTAAAAGCCCCCCAGCACGCTCAAATTCTAAAAAGAAAGATAACAATGGAATTATCTGCATTATTTTAATTTGAACACGCTGACAAGACGGCGCAACATTTCCCACAGTTCGTGCCATAATTGCATTATGGGAGGAAACGTTGGGTGTAAATTTTCCTCCAAGATCGTTCGATTTTTCACCGCTTGACTATTTTTTGAGGGGATATGTTAAATCTTTGTATACGCCGATAAACCCGAAGACAACATTTGTCGAAAAAAGTCATCGAAAATAAAACCTCCAGATTAGACTACGTTCGCGCCTGCGGTTTATTTTTGGAATTAATTCAATATCATGTCAATTAATTAAAAAAGATATCGTTCATGTTGAATTCCTTAAAACAAAACACCGTTTACATGCTTATTACGAGTACAATTTACCCAAAAGTTTCCCTTGCCTATGAAACCAGTATTGCATGTTTACACTATTTCTTTGAAATTCTTTTCGGGAAATAAGTTAAGCTGTTGGGAAGAAAATATTTTTGTAATTTTTTTTTATAAAATGTATTTGTGAAGGGCCATGTGGTTGTTGTGATAAGGAATGTTGACAAAGGACTTCAGGCAACGGCTCATTTAAATGGAAAAAAGTACACAAGAAAAATAAACTTAGTTTCTTATTCATTTGTCTTATAGATCCTATTTTTCAAATCAAATCAGCTTTTCCCTTCGTGCAAGTCGTCCTTTTGTCAAATAGACTGAATGGTTTGATTCCATTTAGTTAGACCCGTTTCCACCGTTTATAAAATATATGTCTTTTACGTTCTTTATTACTCGTAAGATATCTGTTTTGATGTGTATACAAATATTTTGCAAGCGGCAAACATATTAAAATATTTTTATAGCTTCATTTGGGTGGTAAAGTAATTTTCTAAATCCGAGGCATCTCCATCTATTTTCTTAGAACGCCATGCATTCCTTCAATAATATTTCGACAACGTTTATATGCAATATCAAATTTGCTTTCAAGAAATCCATTTTCGAAACTTGTGAATTAAGTGGGAAGTCAAGGCTTTGAGGCATCACTTTAAACAAGAAACCTTGTTATTTGGCAGCTTATTAAACAATGGCCGCAGTGTCAAAATTCGCCATCTCATACGCCGAAGGTTCTAGGACTGCTTATCTCGCAACTTCTCACGGCAACACCCAAAGAGTATCAAATCTCACCTTTCTGTAGGTTCTCTCTACTCCTAACAGAACAAACGAGTAGTTACCCTGCTTCTTTGAAAACTGTATTATATCTTTACTGTTTCTAAGAACTTTGAGGTGACGTTACAATGAAACATCTTATCAGAAGTCAACAAAATTGTGCTCTCTTAGTTGGTCGAAAAAATTCCTTTATTTTATATGTTTTTATTCAATGAGTGATCACTGTGTGGCGGTCATAACAAATGCCAAATGGCAAACTTCCATTCTTTAATGTTCTCCGATTGTAATATGAGATTTAGGTTCATAGGGAACAACAACGAATCACAGGGGAAACCCAATCTGCATATGTCAAATTTTAATAGATTCCTCTAAGCGCACTACGACGAGGAATAAAAATGCGCAAACTCACTCTCAAGCCGGCACAAATAGCCACATTAAAGCAGTGTCACTGGATCAATATTGTTATGTTCACATCGTTGGGTTTTCCTAAAGCCACAAACTTAGTTTTGATCGGATATACAAGTCGCTTATCAGAAGCTTTATTTTATTTTGATTCTCTTTTTTTCAAAACACCTGCACTTTCGGCGACGATGCCAATTACGTCAAAATGTTTTTTTAAGACAAACACCTTCATAACACAACACAAGCTTACCCATGTGGTGACGAACATTTAATTGTTATTGCATTTGAGTATCGCTTTGAAGCGAAACGTGATAATTCTAATCTCCGAAAAATCTCCAACACATCCGTCGGCGTATGAATTTTACAACTTATTTCCGACTGTTGCCATGCGTTGATTTACCTTTCCGAATTCACGGGCATTGAAACCTCGTTCCAATAAATGCAAGCATTGTCCTTTTAGGCGAAACCTTCACATGCAGACAGTGCGATCACGTGCGTCGCCCACGTGTTAACTGTATCAGTTGCATAAACAGATGGTAAATTTGGGAGGAATTTTAAGCATTTACTGCAGTGAACCGCTCTCAGTAATGAGAGTACCTTACATCGCAATTAACCTGCAACCGAATGTGCATTACAGACGGCATTCTGTTATTTTTAATTTGGCAGTAATCGGATTGAATACCAAAACTTGCTCAATGCCGCATCGACTCGGACTGTTGCGATAGCCTGTAAGTATCCATGAACTTACATCCGTTGGCAGCTGTTAGAGGAACAACCGCAAAGGGGCAATTTCAAAAGAAAGATGCACAAAACAATGCGGTAACAGGAAGAGCATGTTCAAATCGAAACATTGAAGTAATATGATTTTGATAAGTAAAATGCACACTCTTAGCGTGCTTCACATGAAATAGAAAAATCTTTATCGAATGTGTTCAGTGCAAGAAGAGGCATTACGTCATACACTCGTTATTATTGCTATACAATGTAGAGGAAATATCTGGGATGGCAAGCATAGTTTCGATGAATAATTAACAGTTTCGTGTGAGTTTTATTTTTTGCGAATGTAATTGAGGTTATGTCAAATGTCTGCACGAATTCTTGTATTTAACCCAATTCAGTGCACATTACTGCCTGCAAGGAAATAAGCCTCAACATAGAGAATTTTCGGTTTTTGTTGATTTTTTGTCGGAAGAAAGGTTCATTACTCCACACAGTTTATAAACATTTCTAGTGCAAAAAAGAAAGAATCGTCGATCCCTCCGAAGAGTAATTGATTTTATTAATATAATATAACGACATTGTGAAATTGAGTTTTCTAGTCGAAATAATTGTTAGGTGCAGTAAGAATCAGTGTCAAGTGTAAGCCTGCGTAGCAACATTGCTGCCGTTTGCTTAAGATGTTTATTTAAGGTTTCGTTTCCAGAGAACAAAAGCTTTTTATTTTCAGCGTATATCCGTCCGTTATGTACATATGTCAAACTCATTATATTTTCTAAACTTATGAAGTAATTTTCAGAAAATTCTGGTTATGAAAATAACATTGTTGACAAGAAGGGAGTTATAGAGCGACACTTTCGATGAGGAGTTGTTGTTTATATTTGAAATTGAGTTGAAATAACTTGAAGCTCTCAATTTATAAAATCTATTTACCAAAAAAAATTTGGATCTGCAGGAATTTGATGTTTAAGTTATTCAATGAATTGCTCCTCTCCATTACGACAATAATAATAATTGAGTGGCTCTACAGCCAACAAGAGACCAGAGTCTAGCTTCTACAATAAGTACTCGTGTTGTGCGTGCTACTGTTTTCTCACGGGTAGATGAGACTTACAGTTTATTGACGACTTTGAACGGCGAGATTTGAGAAACTTTTCATAGAAAATTCGTACTCTCTTTGTTGTGTTGTCAGCAACTCGAAGAAGGTCGCGCTGTGAAAAATTGGAGGTGTTCTGTCCAGGAATCGAACCTGGGACCTAGGCGTGTGACTCGACGCACTCACTTAAGTTTTTGAGTGATATGAACTTCAATTAAGTTTGTAATTTAAAGATACATAAATGTTAACCAAATCAAATAATCTACACTTAAAACTACAGCGGATGGTTTTAAAATAATTTTTTGGCGAAAAAAACACTTCAGTCTATTAATTGTTAGATATTGAACCATAACAAAAAATGTTTTTCAACTTTGTATTTTGAAAAAAAAATGATTTTCAATAGGTTTTCCGAGGAAAATACCCATCTTACTCGTATCGAAACAGTTATCATACGAATAATCTTAGCTTATTGGCTATTGCAAAAATAGATAGTTTATTTTTAGCATAGTAGAACAGTGATTTAACAGTGTATTAACTAGCTTGCTCAGATATATCTGAGTATGTACGTGTCTACATCAACTGAAAAAAACCATCGTGTTTTATGTAATAATTTGCAGTTCAAAGATTTGAATAATGCTTTAAGAAAAACTATGGAAAAATGTACATGCGCGTGTGTATGTCCTTTTTGTTTATCCTTATTTATGGCTAGTCTAAGTCGCTGGGCGTGTCCTTTGATCGAGAAATGGAAAGAGTTCTCGTGATCTAAGGTTTTCGACACTCTGACTTTTGGAATTTTTAACACAAATCTATTTAATCGACTTACACAGTCTTCATATAATACTTTAACAAATTTGTAGGCCATTTTTATACTTTACCAATCCTTATCCTTCTTATTTATGGTTTCGTTATCACATTATAATTTCACTATGTTCGCTTGTCTTTCTTGTCACACTCTCCTATCTTCCACCTACAAAAAGGACTTAAATGAAAATCTGGAATTATATGTAGGAGCAAAAACGAAAACGCAGCTTGGCCTTGAACACACTGTCGTTTATTTTGTCTCTTCTGCGTTTTTTATACATTGCTTATATACATTGTTTGTAGAGTTTTTCGGGGTCATTCACCTGATTAGTTGTTCGAACATATTTAAGCAGGCAGATAACTGACTGCATTTTTCTTTATATTTCCAAAACAGTGGTGCACAAAAGTGCTCATAAAAACATTTCTGACATATAAAAACTTAAAAACGCAGGTTCTAAGAGTTCATTGGGTTCATCAAGGAAAAGACAGTATCGAAAATGCATTTAATAAGGAATCTTAGATACGTCAGTTTGAAATACACTAAATTTCAACCGAAACCAACGAATCGGGTTGAATGTGAGTGAAATTTTAAGAAGTAATTTCTTCTCCTTAAAATCAAATTTCAATTCGCAAAGTTTGTTAAGTTTTTGTATGAGAAAATTTTTTGTGTCTTAAAAGTCTTACATATACTGCCATGACGAATACAGAATGCGTCATTTTTCTCTTAAAAAACAATACTTACGTCTTCTTAAATTTATCTAATGAACTTTGTAGATACAGTTTTCATTTACTTTCACACTCAACCTTGTACAAGACTTATCTCTTTATCAAAATATTGCGAAAAAAACACGACAATACTCGTACATCCTAGATTGTATTCACGGTTTTATTTTAAAGTAATACTTTGCATGTCTGTAAAAATAAAAATATTCTGCATTCATTTGATGTGTTGTGAAGGTTGTGAGTTGGTTGAGCTTTTAATAGAGGAACGAAACATAGCGCCAGATGCTTATACGGATACAAAAACGTTAAATCAATACGGTGATCATCATTTATTTAAGATGAGGATGTGCTTAGGTTTCTGCAATTTAATTAGTTCTAGAGAAGTTATTGTAGGCGCTTCCCAAAAAGTATTTATGGTAGATGTGAAAGAGCACAGACTAACTTAGGTGCATTGCACTTATTAATTATAAAAAGCACCACGTTATTTTTTTTCTTCTTCCTTTTTGGTTCGCCCTACAATCTGGGATAGACCTAGGGTTTAACAGTTATGACAATCCAATTCCCTCCCCAGCTGCCTCCAAGTTAACACACCAAGTTGGTTGAAGTTCTTCTCCAGTTGTGTGAGTCATCTTAGAAGAGAAGAACCTCTGTTGAGTTGTACCAATGGTTATGAATCTGATTTTTTTTTCGAACTATGGTCTTGTTGTGTATGTGATAATATTGCCTAGCATTCCGAAGCGTTTTATCTCTTCATCACCTTGAATTTTCTCCTTCGGACGTCATCAACGCAAGCAGGACCAATACTCGCTCTTTCGATAATATCATTTCTCATCTGCTTTTAATAACGTCCAAAGAACTGGAATAATCTTGGTGTTCTACAAAGACAGTTTGATCTTTCGAGAGGGGGCTCTGTTACTCAGCTGTCTCTTAAACTCAAAGAAATAGGCATAAGTAAGAGCTATCCTACGCTTGATTTCGGTACTGATACTTATTTTCTACGTCTACCGCCAAGTTTATGCTGCCAATTATGACTCTTTCATTTCAATTCTAGCCAAGACCTTATTAACAGTTGGCAGCGTACATCGAATCATGTCAATGTTAGGGGCAGAACAGACTTTAAGAAAATATTGTCTCTGCTCTTGACTTGTGAGATTCGTTCAATACTTTCAAGAAGGATGTTGAAAAAGTCGTTTTGTCAAAACGTATTTTGACGTAAAAGGCTCGAAACAGCGATAAGTAATCAGCGTATTGTCACAGACTCGATCCTTTTGTACTTAATATTGAAATGTGTATGTTCATAAAATAATACTTATCACTTCTTGGAAATATTATACGTCTGTTGAGCTAAGCTGGTGCAATGGCGTCACACGATTTCTGTAGAGAGGATCAAGTGAAACACCTCTTTTGTCATTGAAAGTATTGCTTTCTCACGAGGACCCCTGACCTCAGGTTGAGGTAGTTTTTGGCAATCTTAATACAGATTAGGGCTTCACGGCCATGGAGTGTAATTGCATTTTTAAGCTGATCTAATCTTACCTGGTTTCTTGTTGTAAGCTTTTGATGAAACCTTTAAACAAAATAATTAGAAAGAAGCTTATAGCAAAGACATATTTTCTTTTTTTCCCTAAAATTGTGTTCCGTTTTAAGACTCTACTTTGAAATGTTTGCAATTTCAACTATAATTAGTGCTTCATTAGTTCTTGTCTGAAGCTAAAACACTAGGCCTCATTAATCTTTATTTTGACTATTTTATTAATTAGCACTGGTTCACACGTCAGAAATACAGACGTCATTTTGTAAAGAAAAAATATTTGAGTATTTTTAAAAGAATTAGCTTTATTAGTAAACATATGTAAACAAATCACATTTTACAATCACCTAAAAGCTCAATCGTCCAATTTTCGCTCCATAGCGATTTCAATGTGACTTGTTTTCTTACTGCAAAACAATATTTGTTAATGAGGTTGATGATTTAAATAAATTAAAATGAAAAGTGAGTAATAAAAAATGTGAGAGTGGAAGTTTCAGTATGATCATGACCATCAATCATCAATCATCTTCCGGCAAAATCCTGATTTCCAAAATGTGATTTTTAACATTTTCAAAAATCTGAATTCGATTCAGAAACATTACACAAATCACATCGCAATATTGATCTTTTAAATTGAAAACCTACTTCTGTTTACCTTTTCTGGTTTCGTTTCATAAAACGAAATCATTTTAACTTTTAGGTGTCTGTCTATTTATCCGTTAAACTATGCATATCTCCAAGGATCAAGAAACGACCTCCAGTAATGATTATGTTTAGCCTAGCGACTGCACTAGTTCTTCCGCATTTGGTCACTTATGGTAACAAATGCGATTTGGAAGAGCTCTTTGACAGTACTAAGAAAACATCAATCGTAAAGAAAAAATAATCGATATAATTTTGAGATATCGCAAATATTTATTAGATTATTTACACAAGAAATGAAGCCCACCAATAAAATTGAATGTGGCTGGAGTTGCGCGCATTGATGTCAACTTCAAAAACGCACTTCTAAACACTGTTGGCTTAGAATGGATTGCGCTTGATAAGTGTGATGTTGGCACGGGTATGTTATGGGTATAGGTTGGGTGTGGCAGATAAGAATATGGATGTTGTGTGAGACTGGGTAAGTGAACACGCATACATACCAAATGTCTGTGCACTTGAAGGCTTATTTGGTTTTCGTTAGACTTGTTTTATATTAGAAATTCCGGTTCTCATCAAAGGCTCGTCCAACTTCATTGATGGAACGAAGACAAGCACGGAAGCTGGAATAAGTGAACTTCAAAAAAAATCTGCATTGAATTCACCTTTTGTATAGAGAGTCAAGTGCTTCATAACTGCGAGTCTGTCAATGATTACAAAAAAGATCTTTATAGTCTAACACGCCACAAAAGTGTCCTCTCCATGGTCCTTAAAAAGTCAGATAAACTGAAAAAATCTCAAGCACAGAATCAGCTGACAATGTTGTTACTCATTCTTAAATTATGTTAACTCAGCCAAAAAGACTTATTCGAAATTAATCTGTGTCATTAGCATGCGAACAGTGGCAGCGCTACTCCTGCTGCGCTGTATGCCATTGTTTACATCCTAAATGCGACCTAAACGGAACCAAATCATTAAAAACAAACAGCTGGAAAGTATACGCATTTTAACAGGTGTTCCCACTACTCACTGTACGATTGGTTCAAAATTTTTAGAACAATTTCACGTCGAGAAGTATACCGTCGCTTGATTGTGTTTTTCGTTGAAAAAACGTTGGCATCTGGGTGGTGATGTTGTTTGGATTATAAACATTTGTGAAAGTGAATTTCTAAAAATGGTATTCATTAAAAAAACTGTGTATTATATCTGTTTTGTTATTCTTTTACGTCTGCCACTTGCTTATAGTCATAGATTTTTTGTATTTCGACGCATTTTATGTCCAAGTAGTCTAAATCTCTCGAAAGATAAATTTCTAACTTGATGGTCATTAATTTTGTGCTTAATAATCTCTTGCTATTAACGTCGACGAATTGATATATCATAGTCTTGTGCAGTAGAAATGTCTTCTGCTGAGCGAAGTCATCTGTGCTTTAACTGCATTGTCTCTGGGGCTCTTCCAATTGTCGAAGACCCTCCGTTATTGAACCGATCAAAATAAATGCTAATCAATAATACAGGATCGTGGTTTGAAATTGCTGACGCTAGCATTTGAAAACTATATATCAGCTAACATTTGACATATCACAATATTAGTTGAATATTTACCATTTATGAAAATGTATCGCTTAATTCATGATCACGGCTTTAATAATATTAAAACTTACTAGAAAAGTGTTGATTTAAACGAAGCCACTTTTTAGATTCTTCGAACATCTATCACCACTGAAAAGGTGGTGACACACATTCTCCTGACACTCGAACATGTGAAGACCTAGAACATTGCAACTTATCGGACCCAGTGACCGAAAAAAAAGGAATCCAAACCATAGAGTTTGGTCACTATATCTAGATTCGTATTTTTTCGAAAATACAAATTGACGAATGGTTACAGTCAATTCGAAGCGAATGGTCGATTGAACAATCAATAGAATAGAACAGATTTACGTTTGTTTGATTGGAACAATCGTTTCAAAGACATTTAAGTCTAAGTTGTAAACATGACCACACTTCTTCATTAACATATATCTTCCTCTTTTGTGTGTCTTCCTCTTTTCTGCTTTTTCCAAGATTTTATCAAGTATGCAATTAAAGAAGTCCCATGGTAGCTCGTCACCTGATTTAAAAACTTTTTTCCAAATAAAAGGTTTCGGTAAGTTGGTTACCGACCAGCGGGAGTTATACATACATCCAACTGAGTATGCTACTGAATATTTCGTCTCTAGGCACGCTGAATTGGTAGTGAGTGTCGATTTGAACCTTTCTAGTCCTTTTCAGGAACTGTAACAGTGTGATCCCACACGGATAAGAACAGATTGTTCATAAAAAGAATCGCGGACGAAAAAGAGTATTTTGTACGTGATGTCAAATGGACCGATCGCTCGGAAACTTGCCCCGACGTAGATGTCTCCTTCCTTGTGAATCGGGCAAACGAAACTGAGATTCCTCTGATCAGGACCATATCTTACAGATCATGTGGTATATGTGCCAAACCAAATCATTTCCAGTTGCTTTAAAGTGCTCTGCCGGTAGCCCATTATCTTCATCGACTTTTGCAAAACTGCCATGACTTATTTTGTCACCTTCAAGTAAACAAAGTAATTAATTAATTTGTACATAAAACAATTTTTTGCACTTTCAGCCTAAACATTTTTTTTAGGGCCGAAAACTGCGATAAAAGACACGCGTTAGTATACGTAGATCACCTATAATGCATTTATAATCATTGACATTCGCAATCAAATTACACAATTAATGTTCGAAATCGCTGTGTTATCTTTTACAAAAACAGATTTCAATCTCCAGACAATATTTGCGCTCGCATGATAATAGACCGCTTTGCAAATAACAAATCCACCTGCCCCGGTCACTATTCTTTTAGTGGCAGATTCCAATACGATATAACCGCTATTAATGACTAAGCACGAATTTTGTTAAGCCTCGACTTTTTAAAAAATTGAAAAAAAAAATATAAAAAAATGTCACCGGCGTTATGCAACTTTTTGATAAGATAATCAATTTTGCCGGGGGTTTGCAGCTGGATAGTGACACAGTTCGGAATTTTTTCATGATTGACACCCACAAGATGATGAGTTTGTTTTTGAATCGTGTCAAGTTTAAGTTTCAAATTTATATTTTAAAGAGTATTGCCCTGAAGTTATTGTTCTATGCTTTAAGAATTCCGCGGTCATCATTTTACATTATGGGCAGAACACGGATCAAGTGCAACATTTTGGGACAAACAACTTTCAACAAAATACAGCATATCATTACAGAAGGCCAAATGTCACGAAACGAATAAATTACTTGGAAATGCAAAAAAGTATGATTAATGAGTATCGAGCGCACAGAGTTTGGCTTTAAAAATTCAAGCACAGAACACTAAAGGAGACAATCGACTTTGTCCCTAAAATATTTTTGCCAGTTTGCTGTTTTTGAAGCATCCTTGAAGGTATACATACTTCTGTTCGCGCAGCAGTCCGTCATGATTACAACTATGTACCAGCATGTTCGTATACACTAAAATTGATTTTTTCTCGCAAAAGGATTGCTCGTGAGAGAGTCTTAGATTTCCCTAGACAGTCAGAGTTAGGTTGGAAAATTGTCTGCTTAATATGATTCATAATCTTGAAATAATGTGAGTTCTGTCAATTCCATCAAATTACTTTCTGTTGTCTTGTTCTTCTACTTTTTCGTTATTTCTACACTTTTTAACAGTATTTCATCCCCACGCCCTAAAATGAGGAAATCATTGTACACAAACAAACTACACGTGAGCTACTTCAGACAGCTGAGAGTACTCTCCAACTCCAACTCCGCTAAGGTGATTGAGAACATTTTTTTAAATCTTAAAACGCTTAACATTCAGCGCTATTTCAAATAGTTACTACGAAATATTGGAAGATCCTAGAACAAACGATTGTAACCAATAATCATGTTCAATTCGGGTTAGTTTCGGTTAAGATTTAAGTAAACGGTGATTTTTTAAAAGCTATAGGAAAGTTTTTCAAAAAAAAAAAACAAAATTCAGAAAAATGCATGAAATCCTTATTTGAATCGATGGTACGGTCCATATAATTCATTGTTTGAAGATTATTTCATGCAAATGTTGACCTTGACTGCGCCTCAAATGGTCCATCCGCTTATCTCACGAATAAATGCTTCAATGTTGTCTTCCAATGCGTCAATTGAAGCGGGCTTGTCTGTATAGACATGAGCTTTAATATATCCCCTCAAAAATAGTCTAAAGGCGTTAAATCGCACGATATAGGCCGCCAATTGACCCGTTCCGAACGTGAAATAAAATGTTCACTCGTCTCTCAATAAGTCCATTGTTGCGCGTGCTGTGTGGCATGTGGCACCGTCTTGTTGAAACCACATGTTATGCAAGTCAAACTCTTGCATTTTGGGCTAAAAAAAAGTTGGATATCATCTCACGGTAGCGCTCACCATTCACAATTACGTTACGATTCCCATCATCTTTGAAGAAGTACGGTTCAATGATGCCACCAGCCCATAAACCGCACCAAACTGTGACTTTTTGTAGATGCATTGGTAACTCTTGCAATGCTTCTGGCTGATATTCACTTCAAAATCGACAATTCTGCTTATTTAATTGAAAAAGCGCGCGATGAACTTTCTTAACAAAACACGCATTTTGATAATAAAATTTTATAATTTTCTAGCGTTGTTCGTTTGTAAGACGATCCATTGTTAAATTATAGACCAAACTGAAGACGTTTGACAGTGAAACAAAACACTAAACGTGCGTCAGCTGTTTAAACCAGTGTTGCCAAAAAGATAATAGCTAAAAAATCACCCTTTATTAAAATAATGCCAGATAAAAGAAATTAAAAAAAATATATGTACACAATTCCTGGCCATCTTATTTTCTGCATTTGTGGATTAACTTGTGCTTATCGCCTCCCTAGTCAGGTCTTCATCAGGTCCCACACCACACCTTTTGAGTTGAGTTCATATTAGAACTGTAACGTTAAAAATTAAGAACGATGCGTATAATCCAAGACCTATAAAAATTGACAGTAGACAGTTGGAAAACGATACTCTACTGTGTGGAGTTTAACTCCAAATTATTTCATTAGGAATAACGTCATAAATACAAGTCAAATGTTGACGCGATTATACAAAAAACTGTCCAATACCTTACTATATAAAACATTAAATAAATTAACGGCCGTTCGATTGTAAGCAACGAATATTAAATAAATTAAATTGGATGACACTACAGCCCAAAAGGGACCAAGGCCTACCTTCTTCAGCAACTACTTGTGTTGTGCGTGCTCTTGTTAACAAGTATAGGGGACCGAAAGTTTTTGTCAACTCCAAATGACGACACTTGAGAAGCTTTTCACAGGCAAATAATATTCCTTGACAATTTGAAAAAGGTGGTGCCGTGGTGGCCCTCAGGGTGTTACGAAGTTCCCCTCTCCTCCGCATTTGCAAATTGTCATTAGTGTATTTTATTAAAAAAAAAATCCTTCAATAACTTAAGTAGACTACGTATTCTCAGCCATGCGTTTGACGACATATACATATTCAGTGGAAGATATTTAAGGCTGTCGACAAAACAAACAAAATTGTATCTTGAAGTAATCAGCTGTTCGAAAGGCACAAAATACAAAAAAAGTAAGCGTGAAATAGCGATCGGGAATATGGTGGTATACGTGTTTTCTATGTGATAAGGGGATTGTTCACTAGAAGGAAAGTCTTTACTGGGCTCTGGTCGATTGTACTTTTTGTAATCTTTCAACGTTTAAAATGATCGAGTGCTATCCGGCTTTTATTATATAATACACAAAATTCCTTAAGAAGTATTTTTCTGATCAACATTTGAAAGAGAAAACACTTTTAATATTTTGACGCGAAATTTAGTACAGATGTCAGGGACAGTAGACATTCGTTCTCTCAAAAATTGAAATTAATTTTTGCCGTAGTAGTATGACTAAAGAATATAAAAGAATTGGTTCTGTGACAGTAGGTCACATTTGAAACACGTTTGAAATGAGACACATGACCATATCTTAACAATGTAGGAAATGTGAGTGGACTAACAAAAAGTGATGAAGGTACGGGCTAGCTATGCTACCACTCGTCACTTCCTGACCCTAAATTGGCAAGGATCAGTATTGAAAATCCACCTACATTAAGTCCTTTCAGTGGCTAAGTAGGGGTTGCAAGGGGGGAGCATGTCCTTTAAAAAAAATGGTACCAACAGGTACGTTGTGACTAATCTTGAGAGCAATTACCTACTTCATTGGGAAGGTGTGGCATTTATCAGCAATAGTCAGCGTGTCAGCGTCTGTTCTTGACAACAACATTATTTTTTGCCTCTTCCAAAATGCTTGGATTTGTCTTAAGTAATAATAATATTAATAACAATAATAATTGAGTGGCACTACAGTCCACAGGGGACCAGGGCCGAGCTTCTACAACAACTACTCATGCTGTGCGTGCTACTATTCTCTCATGAGTAGAAGGGACCTACAGTTTTTTGCCGACTCCGAAGGGCGTCATTTGAGGTTGAGGCTTTTCATAGACAATTGATACTCTTTGAGTGTTGTCAGCAACTCGAAAGAGGTGGTGCCGTGAATAAATGCGAGGTGTCCCGTCCCGGAATCGAACGCAAACTTTCTGCGTGGAGGTCGACGCACTTATCACTACGCCACGGCGACCACCACATTTGTCTTAAGTAGCATTAAAACGGACAGAAACGACCGAAAAGCATGACGAGGTTATTTTACCACGTGATAGCGGTCAAAAACTAGCTGAAAACTCTAAAATTTGAGGTGTTACCCCACCCGCTGTATTCCCCAGACATTCAGCTTTCCAACTACTGTTTTTTTTTTGACTGTTTATCATCAGTTTTGGTCTTTTAGAGAAATCGAAGAATGGCGCCATGATTGGATCAATGCCAGAAGGGGCTCGTTTCTTAGAGATGGTATTCGAAAATTGCTAGAGACATTGGAAAAAGTAGTGGCCCTGTACACACAATACACAATAAACATACAAAATGTTTTGAACACAAAAAACGGACCAATTTAATTGATAATTGGTTCTCCCTTTATTACAAACTTGAAATGCTTTTCTATACCACGAACTGAGACCATTTGAACTAACGTCACAACGGCATATTTTGAATAACCGTCTTACACCTGATCTAGAGTCCGATGGTGTTGGTTTGTTTGAAGATGGGGCCTTGGTTCAAATGACTCCTTTGGTGATGATAGCACTCTTGGCTTTTCTTACTTGTTTCTTGGCGCATGTTCCTCCCCTTCGGTCGTAGACTTGAAACGGTTTCGCATGTTCAGCACAACCTAAACTCATTACTGTTTACTTTCACTCAAGTGTTCTTGAATTAATCAGCCAGTATCCACGAATGGCACTTTCGTCATTGAAACCGAAAGTATGTGTATCAAAACAACTAGTTGGAACAAACATGTCTTTCAGGCCGCCAATGATTCTGCGAAAGGTGTAGGTTTCCCTAAGTGATGCCAGATATACATATTTTACTCCATATTAGTTGGATGGACTAACTTAAGGGACTTAACTTAAGGAATTTCGAAATCTCTTTAGGACGCGCAGGTTATAAAAGAAAAATATTCAGGAGCGATTTTCTGACAAAATGGTCGAGCAGGGAAAATGGTATATGTGTTTGAGAAAACGTTGCACCCCTGCAATTTCCCTGCTTGTCCACAGGAACAATTTGAGATAGGTGTAAATTTGCGAATACTTTAGAGTTCTATATAACCAGGTTTAACATCAGTTAAAATTCACCTTATTCACACAACCATCGAATTTAGAACAAATTTTTAGTTTTAAAGTTGATTATCCTTAGAACTTTTGCGAAATCCCTTAGTTCAAACGTAATTCAGAAAATTAATTTTTGTGTTAGGTCTTTAGCACTCGCACAGCTTCAAATCAATTATAAGTCTAATCTTGGGACGATCATTGTGTGATATTGAACTGGTGTTTCAGACCTCATGGTCTTATGTTCCTTAAGTGGAGCCACTGCCTGATTATCCCACCTTATGATCAAAAGAATATTTTCTCTCTTCGCAAACACCACCTTAAGTAAAATGCAAACATCATACAATCGATAACATTTTTCTGTTTGACCATTTAGTACGTTGAAAAGCCTAGTATTGACTTTAACTATTGCCGTATTTATTGCGCTTTACAAATTATACAACGGGCATTAATTTCAACATCCGGCAGGACTACGCACAAGTCTTTTTTTTGCTCACAGAATTTGCGATAAAACGTTTTCATTGGAGCAGGATGTGGCGTCGACCAATAAATAGTGAATGCCTGTCAAATCTGTACTCATATATTAAAATGTTTTTATTCTCTCCGCGGAATTAAGTTCCATCCTCCCTCGTAATAATATTGAATTGCTTCGAAAACTTTCCTCATAAGCGAAAGACAAAAACATTTCAAAATCGAGTACATATAAGCAACTCGAAACAGAAAATGTAATTTCAATATCCAGCGTATAAACAATGACGGCATGGCACTTTTATTTCTTTCGATAAACAACATAGCCGAACTGTGCTACCAAGCGAAAGATGGCTCCGAGACCGATTCGCTTTCATTGAAAATTTCGTCTGTTGTCCATTGGCCAAATCACAAAATGTTTAAAATTAAATAAAACGAGTCAAATATTTTATCTAAAGAATTTAAACTGCCGTGATTACAACTGCGTTCATAGTGCGGAGTCAGTGCCGCGTTAGTCATTTCAGGCGTTTTAATTCATCAGATTATGAATGTCGCAAAGATTTTCAATTCGCATGCGAGGAAAGTGTGGCAGCCCACAGAGAAGAAACTCGAAAAAAGGAAAAACTTGAATTGCTATTTATCCGTATGATTTAATAAATCAATACCAACGCAAGTGTCTTAGGGAAAAAAACAAGACTGTGTCGACGTGCTTGTGACGGACTATTCGATTCGCCTTCGCAATCACGTCGCCCATGTCAGGAAAAAAGAATGATCGTAAAAAAAATATCATCTAAAATTAATTTATTTCAATGTGTTGTATTTCGGGTTGGCTGAAATGATTTCTTTTGCGAGCATGTGGTTGGCGAGTGTGTGGCACATCCCCATCTACAAATACATCAGTATGCCTACTATCTGATGGAAATATGAAAAAAAAAATATAAAAAAAGTCTGCGATACCTATTAAGAGTCACTTTTTGGGGAAAACAGTTTTTAAGTCTCATGTCTAAATGATGTTGTTTATTAGTTTTATTTTGACTTGAGTTTTTTTTTCTTTATTCTTTGCAGAAATTTCTTCAAATTGCTAAGGTTGACGTAAATGAACGGACCCGGCGATATTCCGCTGACACAAGGTGCGACTCCTGAACGGCCCTGCGGGTTAATATCTATTATACCAAATCTAGGTATGTCATCATGCCGAGGAAGAGCTGAGGCTTTCGCGCGCAGACTACAATCCAAGCTACGAACACTCGGCTCTCAGGTAAGTTATTGAAATCGAAAAAAATCGCATCTATTGACTTTTGCCTTATCTCATTCAGAATGAGGATCCTACATCACAGGAAGAGGAGCCCATCATCAACGGGGGAACCTCAAACACATGGATTACATCACAAGAAACCGGTCAGGCCGTAACAGATTTACAGCCATTGCGCCATGAATCTGACTCCTTTTTCGACTTCGACTGTGATCTTGAGAGTCCTGGAAGTCCTGTAGATGAATGCGAATACCTGCGATTAATCGAATCTGCCTCA
Source organism: Eristalinus sepulchralis (assembly GCA_944738645.1). Classification (NCBI taxonomy): domain Eukaryota; kingdom Metazoa; phylum Arthropoda; class Insecta; order Diptera; family Syrphidae; genus Eristalinus; species Eristalinus sepulchralis. Next base: position 26,624,316 of record OX122885.1, on the reverse strand, counting down.
AACACCCCCCACAATTCAGCGGCTGAATCTGGCTACGCCTGCACGTCGGTTGCAAGCAGTCACAGTTCTTCTTCCGACGGTCCCTACTACGATCCAGACTCATCCGAGAACACCGACTCGCAGCAAATACACCTTCACCAGCCACGTCTCAGTGGCATTTCTGAGTACGTGAAAACTTTGAAGATAAATGAAATAAATGAAATAAACGAAGTAAGTGAGCCGAAAGAAAATAACCTCACAAATGGCCACTCAAGCGAGGAGAGTAATCATGATGGCTCCGATAACGTTGAAGACAAACATCCACAGCTTCCGGTTGATAGCAGTGAAAGCGAATCACTGCCGCCATCACAAGACAGCAGCGAAACTGAACTGACAACCGAAATTGAGAACTCAATAGAAACACAAGACTTGGTATTGGCCGAACTGCAAAACCAAAACACTAATCTCAGCGTGAATCACAACGGACACAGCAGCGACGAGGAGAATAAGGAGAACAAGGAGAACCATCAGCTACCTCATGATGAACAAAATGGCCTTAATGAATTCACCGATGACATCAAATTGGAGAAGGATGATCTACCTCTTACGGAAACGGAAATTCATGAAATGCAAAATCTCCCTCGCGAAACCGAAATCCTAAGCATCATCATCGAACCGGATAACCTCACCTCCTCGGAAGGAAACCACGGAAAAATCACATCTGTGCTGGACACAGATGACGAAGATGATTGCAGACCGCAAAGGCTACGACGATGCTCTTCCTTAAAAACCGGTAAAACACCACCGGGAACCCCGGGCCGCAAAAAGATCGTACGTTTCGCAGACGTCCTTGGCCTAGATTTAGCCGACGTTAAGACGTTTCTCGACGAAATCCCCACCATACCCAAATCGGCTTTCGAAGATTTAGAAATACTGGAAGCTGAGCCACCAATCCAGCTGGGACCAAAATCAGATAAACTGCTTATGCCACTGTTCCAGCAACCCGGCGGTTTACCAACATTCCTCGACCTGGTGCGAGATAAACAGGTGTCCCTGGAGAATGCAGCTGTCACAGATCACATCAATCAAACGATATCGGGATGCGTGCGGGTCAGGAATTTAGATTTTCACAAATCAGTTCACATTCGATACACAATAGACAATTGGCGTACATTTGCCGACCTCCAGGCAACCTATGTAGAGAATTCATGTGACGGTTTCTCTGATAAGTTTACATTTGTACTCTACGGCAACTCTATGCATGTGGGGCAACGTTTGGAGTTTGCCGTGCGCTTCCAATGCAAAGGTCAACAGTTCTGGGATAGTAATTTTGGTGCAAATTACTGCTTCCAGTGTTTGCCAGCGACAACACCAGCCACACTTGCACCGTTGCCATCAGTGATACCGTCACGTCATAATATCCATGAATCCATGGCATTGATGAGTCCCGCAGCTGGAGAGACATGGTGTGGATTCTACTAGATGACCGTCCATTGTTTCTTCTAAATAAATTTTGTTTTTTTTTTTTTAATTTAATTTTGTTTATAACAATCATCCTGAGCAGGTGAAGCAGACCGATTGTCTGTTGTTCCTAGTGCAAGTGTTATCACTTTGATGCTAAACCTAACGAATATACACACAAGAATAATATGATACATATATGTAACTGCGTTATGCTAAACATGTATAGATTGCTTCTGATTGTCGAACAGATGACGGAATTGTATCTAACGGAGCCTAATGTAAATTAATATTTGATAGCGTATCCCAAAGATTACATTTTAATGAAACTAGAGTAATAAGGATATTCATGTTGATGATGATACCACATATACACTTGCATCGCTACTAAATTATTGTAGATATATATATACACTGTTTTTTTTTCCTTTTTTTTTTGTTTGTCTTAAGTTTTAAAAAATGCATGCATACATACATACAACAAATTATCGACATCCTCCTCAACTCAATCGAACTGCTGAATACAGAGTGTGTAATGTGGGAAATGTAATTCAAAAATTCACTTTACCTACATGTGTAAGTTCGTTCTCAGTTTAGACTTTCTCATTTTCTCGACAACAAACAAATCCAAAAATGAAAATTTGCTGCGAAGATTGAAGTCATCAAATTATTTCTCTAATCGTTTAGCAATTTTTTTGTAAGGATTTCAAAACAAATATCCTCCACATACACTAGCATAAGCCAATACACACATTTACTAACCGTTTTTTTTTTTTTCTTAAATGCAGCCATCTTCTTGTAATCGATTTGTCTGTTCTACAATAGATAAGCAAAGAGCTGTCAAATTGCTTATTAACCTTAACCTGCATACGATTTGTGTTTTCAGATTCATCACAATTATCCATGGCTAGGAAATACACACACAAACACACACATATATACATATATATTCTCTTAATCATAAGTCCATTTATTTAAGCAAATCTGCATAGACAGTGAATGGGATGTTACATGACGAAATATCTTTGATTTTAGCATCATCCAGCCGATACAAATCAGTCATTTTAATTTGATCACGCTTTGTTTTGTTTTTGATTATTTTCTGATGAGAACAAATGCAAAACTGTACAGAAAATGCGCAAAATAAGAATACACTTTAGTCAATCTATCTAAGTTAATCACCTTGTGGCAATTGAAGAGCTTGTAGATATTCATTTAAGGTCTGTTTGCCAATTTGTTATATCATTTTGTTGTTTTTTTTATTTTATTTTATTTTTTTTCCAATTTTTTTGTCGAAAAAAAAACTATGATTACGATACTTTGTTTTATTTAAATTGTTTTTAGATAATTTAAGTATGTAGTAGTGTTTTAGTTTTGTTTTAATCGTATTATTATTGTTTTATTTGATAGTAAAATTATGAAACTATTATACTATTACAATTATTATTACGAACATTTTATAAAGTGAAGTAATTTATCCTTTTTGTTCCACAAATAAAAAAAAATAAATTTTTAATTTGATGATCTTTTATTTTACATTTTCACAATAGATGCTTGAGCGCTGTATGTTCTTATTAGCAAAAATGCCTTATAGGAACACAAAATATATTTTTCCTTCACTTAGTCACTTCTTTAAGCATGAACTTCAAATAAAAAACCCCTTTGATTTGACCATGATTTACATTTCATTCACCTATGTTTCAATTGCGGGTTTCAACCGCCAGTATGTCCCGACGTTCCGAGTGTTGAATAACTGGAATTAAGAATGTCTTCCAATGAAAATATTAACTGTTAACATTTATTCTTAGTTTAGAAATCTAAATAAAGTACAAAGAAAAGCTCGTCTGGATATAACTGGAACACAAAAATCTACCAGACAAGGAGGACTGAAAACGATGATTCACTTTTTCAACAATACCACTGCCAAATCGGCTTTTAGATTTCGAAACTACTATGCCGATAGCTAAGTCTTCTCGAAACTTTCAGTCATTAGTGAGTTTGACACACTACCGGCCGAACAATTTTGTCCTAAATTTGTATATCACAGAGGTCGAATTGGAAAAAGCCGCCCTTCATCAAAGGCACATTTTGACAAATGGATCGAGGACAGATGACGACACGGAAACGGGAATCTTCTAAGAGAAACTTAGAACAAATAATGCCAGTTACTGATAATTCCAATGTATTAAACATAAATCCATGCCATATAGAAAGGCACACGGATTTTGGAACGGGCATGGAAATCGCCTTTTGTACAGATAGTCAATCGTCCGTGAAACCACTGAAATCATACTTTATCACCTCCAAGTCTCTGACAGATTGCATAAACAAGCTTAACAGCATACAATGTCCCAAGAATTGTCTTTTGCAGGGTGGGCATTAATGCATATCGACATTTATATAATGAAAAGACAGGTGGTTGTGTGTCATGGACTGATTTAGGTTCAAGTACAAAACCGACTGACATTATTAGCCATACTTCCATTCTGTGCTACCTGCAGGACTACTCTGGCTGTATTATACCATTCCTTATGATCCAAGTGTGAGAACAACAGAACTAAAACTCTTTTAACAAACCTCTTGGGATGTATACGCATCACTGCTCATTGAAAGATTTGTGCAATGTCAAAGAGGCTAAAGTTAAGGAAATGACGAAGATGAATCAATAGATATCCTTTGTCATTGCCCAGCAAGACTAACGGCTCATTAATTTGACAGCAAGACTCTTCCATAAGCTCTGCGAACTGGCAAAGATTAAAATTCCTGATCTCAAGAAATGTTTGTCCAGATCATGAGACGGTTTTTGTAATCGTTTGCTAGCTCAGGGATATTTGTTGCTCAGCATGCGTCCACACGGAGTTTACACAATAGGTCACTCCTTATGTCGGCTTTACACCCTTTTAATCTGCAGCCAGTCCATACTACTCTAACTTGAATTCATATGCATTCGAACAAAAAATGTTCCGCCCGATATGCGGGGGATGTTACGGGTACAACGATGAAGAAAATCGTAACGATATGAGAAAAAACCGGAGTTCTTATTGTAATTTGGACTTTCGGTTGATCCTCTTTATACCCTCACCGTTTGTTTTCAATGGAAAGAGAAATTGTTTAATCGTAAACGCATGCTAAAAGCACTTATTTATTTGCCTTTTTTCTATTGTCAATCGTTAATCCAAACGTTTCGTAAAAGAAGACACATTCTTCTAAAGTTCTTAAAATTCCCAAAAATTTGATGTTTTCTTTCGTCCAAAAGAAATAGCTTACTGTGTGTTTTATAACTTGGGTTTTCGATTCTCAAAAAAAGTTCCTGTTCATATAAAATAGACCCAAATCTTATTCATGTAAACTTTTTCGATTGGAAATGTAGTCCGAGTGAATCTGGGTTTATTCAACCTTAAAACCTCTCCACTCAATCAATCGACTGCTGTCTCCAATAGCGCACCCCAAGTAGATTGATGTCCTTCTCCAGCTGCGTGCGTTATCTCAAAGTCCTATAAATTTCGTCTTTGAATCTTCTTCTGCAGATGCGTTCAATGAAAACAGAAAAAAATCTGATAAAGGGGACAGGGTTTACTCATTCGTTGGTAAGAACGTCCAAGTTTTTACTCCACACAACAAGAGAAGAATGTTCAATGTGCTTTAAAGGCCAGAGAGAAATCAATTACTCAAGTGTCTTTTGAACCCAAAGAAAGAGCGATTGTCAAGAGTGATGCTAAGCTTGATTTTGATATTGCAAAGCCAATGTACATTATCGCCTTGACTATTTTAATTTTTTTTTGTATATTGTGGCTCCTTTCTTTACAGTAAATGCTTTATTTGACCTCGTTTACTGGTGGAGCCAATTAGGCCCGTTCCACGTTCGTGTTGTGAGTTTCGAAAAATCGAACAACAAATAGTGTTGAAAAGTTCGCAAAACACGCAACATCGAAGGTCTCAAAGAATTTGCTCTTGAACTTCACAGAACAGCGAGCCTTGAAGAGTACTACACAGACTCATCAGGTTCGTGCACACTACAAGCGATCGAAAGTGTGAGAGACATAAATTCCCTCCAAACTGGAGGACTACACTGTGTCAGTGATTAATCTGAATAGGGAATAAAACAAACAAAAAAAAACAGAGAAAACCAAAACCAATGTTTGTTAGTTTGTGGCTGCCAGGGAAGTTCAGTAAGCTCTCCAGCAATAGGCCATATTATCTGCATGTATCGGTCGAAATTATATTCAAAACTTTTTTTTAAGTTTTTATACAGTCAAAATTTAACAATCTTATCACGCTATTATTACATAAATTCAACTTTGTAATTGCAGTAGTCCCTCGCTGATTAAAAGTTCAAAAGTTTTTGGATTTTGGAGGTATCACATCACACGAACAGTTTTTTCTTTTTAAACCTTTGAAACAACAACAACACAAAATATTTTTTTAAGGCAGAATATAGATACTTATTAATAATTGCATAATACCACTTGTGTACGTTAGCAAAAAATAAACATCTGAATCGACACAGTTTCTATTCTTGGTAAAACATTCGTTATTTTGGACTCGAGCATAGCTTGACTTAATCTTTCCATGATTCTGCCCTTTACTTTATTAAATGGAGAACGTTTCTGCGTTTAAAATAAAAAAACTTGATCTGAATATTCTGGTATTTAGGTATTGTATATGGATATGTTGTGACTCGATTTGGGTTTAGTGCTTTCTATCTGGACTCTAACTCCTTGGTGGGTTGTCTACCTATAAATCCAAATCGATCATTTATTTCTTGAAGCTGTGTTTAAGGCAGGGCGCAGTTTCCTCCATTGGATAAGTAAAACTAAATTGTCATCTTCTGAATGATAAACATTTAGAAATGGATATGGGATAGTAAGACCCTTTCCTAATATCGTATTTAAGACTTAAAGTTTCAGAAGATCACGATACAGAAATGACAACAGTTTTTGAGATTCGCATTCTCAATTTTTGGTTGTTCACATTATCGAAAAACTACTGTACCCCTAAAACACTTTCACTTTTTCACTTTTTTGTTTCGTAAATAGTGAATTTGGCAAAAATATATTCAATAGGGAAATTCGAAAGGCTCCCAAGATTGAAAGCCAAATCCATATAAGCCCTGCTTGCTTATATGTCAAAGATTAACGTCTGGGGTATTATTAAATCGTAAAACAATCCGTGCGTCCATAATTCCGGTGTTTGATAGTGGCATGAAAGGTTAAACTTCTCGAGGAGTGAACAAGGAGTTTATGTTGTTTCCGGTATATTCATCCACGTTGCAATATCTCCCGGCACCCACTTTAGTTACGTTTAAATGTAATTGGGCTAATCAAAAGAAAGCGGGACCTTAATAATGTTTTTAAAGAAACACAACATTTGATTACGGGCTTTTGGGTATCATGTTGTTCAACAACATCTTTGACTGCCAAGATTCCACTTTAGCAGATTTCACAAATAGCTATAAAAAATTGCGCAGTTAAATGAAATATTCAAATCGAGGTCACCAAAAAGGTATTTCTTCTCGACTAGAGCTGAATTAAACATTAATTGCAACACACTTATACGACTTTTTACATGCAGTACAATTTATACTTATTTGTTTACAATGTTAAAGGCAATCTCACAACAGTGATGTGACAGTATAATTGTTAAATGTTTGTGGTGTCATATCAAAATGAAAAAAATAAAAAATAAGCTTTAAACTCTAATTGGGATTAATTAATTAAATCCCGATAATTTCTTCTCATAGGTTATGCCTTTATTTTCTTACTATCCCCTGTTCGGAAATCTAATGTTAGATAGTTAATAAAATTGAAAATTAATAGTTTGTTAATAAATAATAAGTCCTACAACAAGGAATTTCACCTCTTGGAATTAAAAAAAAAAGGAAAACAAATATTACAACCGTTGAATTCAGGGATAATAATTAAATAAACCCACTGATTAATTATCGCATTTGAATAACCGCTATACCTCAACAATGTTGTTCGCAACATAAATCAAAATCAAATGGTGCAAGCTAGATGAACAACAAACATCAAGACATACATATGTATCTCTATCCTAAAACAGCGATAATCGTCTACACTTTCTAAGAGCATAGATTTAAGCGTTTAAATGTTGAAAAAAATATGAATAATATAGTTATCCACTACAAAAATGGAACAAAAAAAATCATTACTTATTTTTTAATAATATATATAGTTTTGTGTATTTACCGACATATATATTTGAAAAATATATTTTGTTTTGTATGCAAGTGAAACAAAGTTAGACTGACATTGTAGAAAAAATAAAAGAAAAAACAAATAAAATAAATGGCTTGCAATGTAATTGTTTGAAACAAACAATGTGTAATTATGTATATCTAAAAATTGTTACCTGCGAGTTGAAAACAGACGCAATGAAAATTAAATAAAAATACTATAAAATCCAAGGGTTAACTTGTTAAATACTTTTTTTTCATAATTGGTCACAAAAATGAACTTTTGATAACGAGTGTAGCTTGGATAATAATGGCTATGGTTTTCAGTACAAAAATTGTATCATGAAATTTTGATGATGATTTGATGGCAGCCAAGAATAGAAGGTAGTTTTAGCTCAGGCTCTGACTCATGGGTCGCTAGCCTGATAAGTAAGTTGAAATTTTTGACATAAGAGTATAACACTACATCACACAATGGACCAGGGGCTAGTTTCTATTTATAAGGTTTTAAGGAAATGGGCGTGTACTCGTGGGAAGCAGAAATTAAGGAAAGTTCTCTTTTGTTGGATATTTGGATTATAATATTGAAATTTATGTTCATCTGAGAAAGTTCTTTTTCCATGTCTTAGACACTCGATGTCATACACATGTGTGAGTGAACGCACTTACCTTCTACGAAACCGCGGCCATAGCATATTAACTAAAACGATGCAATTTTTCAAAACTTAAACTTTTGCTTTTATTTTAATTTATTGTACATGAAATTACAAACTTTTCGCTTTCTCATTCTTTTAAAAAAGTCGACTTTCTACGTCTCGATATCTTCTTAGAAAATCCTTGTCGGCTATCTATCTACCGTATGTATAATGGAACAGAGGCAAATGGAGTGCTTGTCGGATAAAATGGAGAATCTAATGAATGGCGGAATATGCGATGACACACAATTTTGGTAGTCCCGAGCACTGCACCCACAATTTCAGTCAAGCTGTCTCAAGACTTGCATGCAAATAGCCTATTTAATTGCGAAGGCAAGAAAGACATAATTTTCAGAGATAATATTTCCACTGTCGTGCTGAATGCTGGGTTTGATCACAATAACTGGCAGTGCGTCTGAGGAGCTGGTGTTCTCTTCTGTGAATAGAAACATCGTATTATACGTTTAATCCCGGATTCGATTCAAGTTTGAAAAACTTTCCATAGAATCCCTGAACTTCGCAACACTTTTGATGATGAAATTTGTGCGTTCTTCTTGATTCCATCCAAGAAAATCCGATGTAAATAAAAGTCGATGCCCTTATTAACCCACATTTTATAAATACAACACGCCAGACAAATTAACTTCCACAATCAACGCTGTCTCGGAGCAAATATTGACATTTCACACCTTGGCATCACAATCATTGATTACTGATTGAAAATTGAAATATTTACGAGATAATCACAAATTTACTCCAACCGTAAACATAAATAGAAACCGATTTAAAATTAAATACGTTGAACTATGTACACATGGGCGTGATGTAAAGATCAAATCAAATTGACTCAGAGACAAAGAAAAAAATAAAAATAGAACAGCTGTTCTTATCGGTTGTTTTCCTTCCAGAGAAAAGCGAATCACCTTTGCGACTCATGTAAATATGCACTACAATATATCGCCGCTTGTTTACATTCCCAGTCGCAGTTGAAAATTTTGTGTTCACCAATTTGCCGGGCTCTGTGCAATTATTTGCTTCGCTGTAGATCATTAATGTCATCAATTAATGGCATCAACCAAATAAATATGAAAATGAGAAAACAATTACAGGTAATTGTAAGACAAATGACTGGTCTATGAAATTAATTCAACTAAACTACTAGCCTTTGAGCCAAATGAATGAACAACTGTCGTATAAGGAATCTTAATTGAAGTACATTGTATTTCATTGTAAGTTAGCTTAAATAAGGGCAGCAACCGATCATAGGCCGCATTTGAGCCCATTGTCAACCCTACGGATAGACTCCATTAAGTAAGCTTAAAAGGAATCTGAGGTGGATTAGTAAATGCTGAGGTGTGTTAAAGAGGGAATTCTCAAGACAATTACTTCACCTGTTTAAGGTCTTGTAGTGGGAGAAATGACAAACTTCTTTTTAGCCCTTTTTTTGTTCTTTCAGCTCCTGCAAAATTATTGAAATGGACGCCAAGCCTGTAGGCATGTGTTAAAATTGCGTAGTGGCCGTTAAGAACACACAGAACAGTAACCAAATTGTTTTGGTTGTAAGACAAGCAGTTCTATCAGGCTGCCTTTTGCTCAATGTGACGCTGTCTGAGGCATTATTTCCATCAGTTTCAGATTGGGGACCGAAAGTCAATTCATATTCTACATATTCTTCTTCTTCACATGCAAATTTGCATCCAATGATGGCGAACTTTTATCATTAATTCCCGAAAGTTAAATTTCTTAATTAAGAAATTGAAATTATCATCAGTGGATACATCGTTTTCGTGGCGTCTGCAAGTTATGACTGATCTTTTCTTCTTCAGTGAAAGGTCTGATATTTGTGAGTAATAATTAGTCTGCATCAGCGTCTGTTTTAGACAATAACGTTTATGAATGAAGTTAATCTGCTGCGATCGATAAATCGTGCAGAGAGTGCATTTGACGTTGCAAAAGTGGTGACTTAAGCGTCGAAGACAAAGAGCGTCTTGGTTAGCTCAAAAGGTTTGAAGATGAGGAATTGAAACCTTTACTGGATCAAGATCCAAGCCAAACGCAATGTGAATTCGCAGAATCGCTGGGAGTGACTCAGCTAACAATTTTCATTCATACGAATTGAAAGCGACAGATGTCAAGAGGAGATTTTACGCCTGGGATATGCGCATCAAAGGAAGGGATTTTTGTATAGGGTCGTGACTGGAGATGAAAAGTGGAGCCTGCTGGAGCTGGTGGGCTCCTCCTATCATTGTCTATATGGACGCCAAAAGAAAAACATACGCGACTTAAAGGTTACGCTCTGCTTATGGTAGGACCAGACGGGTATGGTGTACTATGAGCTGTTAAAACATTCATGGCGAATCCAATGATGGGAAACGTAACCGACTACAAGTGTTTAAGCAGTGCATTGCCAAAAACGAACGAAAGGCTTGACAATGTGAATTAGCAACATGACGACGATTGGCCCTTCGTAGCGGCCAAAAACTTCTCATCCGCCGTATACTACAGATTTTGCTCCTTCTGACTGCTGGTTTTTTAAACGGATGCAAAACGATGAGGGTCGCCGGTTCGGATTTTTTTTTTGCAAAAATCGATGAATGGCTTAATGATTGGATCGATGCCAGAGAGGACTCATTTTTTAAAATACCAAAAAAATTTCCAGAGAGATAGGAAAAAAGAGTCGTTTTCGACAGACAATCTTTGACTGATGTTTTTAATAAAACAAAATTTCAATACAAAAAACAAATCAAATTAATTTGTACTCCAATGTATGCTGTCAAAAATACGAAAACAAACCATCAATACATTTTATAAAGGCAAAGAAAAAATGAAATTTTTAAAAATATTTACTAATATATTTTCACTTACAATAGTCAATGTTTTTGGATGTAATTGATTTTACAACCTTCAACTCGGGCGGACTCGGTAACTCTTTATGATGCCAGAAAACATATGTTCATTGTACTTTCCAAGAACTAAAATACAAAACATTTTACTTAAATGATTTAGTATTGCTGCTAAATTTCATTTTCGAAACCCTCATGTTCGATGGATGTCTTCTTTCCTAAAAGTTAGCAGGATTATCAAAAAGTACATGTTTTGTATCCGTATAAAACTTCAAATGAACATAAATCACTAAATTTGTTAAGAACTATTTAACATATTCAACTTTTAAAAAATATGTTTACAGTCCGTAATCGGTTTTCTATAACATTCATGAAAACGTTATTCATCACAAAGATTTGGTATCAATTCGCTCTAAGTTGTTGGTGTAATAAAGATAAGACAATATTTATTGCTATTTTCAACTATGACTATAGAGTCATAGGTCCTTTGTTCTGAAAGAACTTAAGATCTGTTGACCAATAAATTGGCTATTAATCCCTTCGTCAAAGCTGTCGACAACCCAATATTTTTACTGTAAAGTGGAACCCTCGCCAAAACCACCGAAAAATCGCTAGAATGCAAAAACTATACACTCAATGGACTCCTACGTAATGAAGGAGCGTTCAACAAAATAGAATAGAATGAGAAGCGATGGCGAGAGCACTCACTAGACACTCACTTCATTCATCAATTCCTAAGAACTGAAATTGGAATTATGATATAGCACATTCCGTAGAGGGGTTAACAGAGCACTTCACAGGGCAATGATTGCCTCCCATTCTCACCTCTCATAGGCAAATGACGTTGTCAATGCAGCATCCGGAAAATTTGTCTCCACTCTTAAGGAAATCTGGTGATTTCTTGCACTTAGCCGCTGGTTGACTGAATTAGAACTTGTGGTCTAGGAGTAAGTTCGCAAAAAACGGAACTACATTCTTCACTATAAAATACAACAACCTCACTTTTGACCCTCAATCGTTATGTGGCACTTTTATATTCTGGGTCTCATATTAGCCGAAAACCAAACATTTAAGAAAGCATAGAACAAGCTTTTGCAGCCTTTTAGTTTTGCAAAATTGCGATTGGATGCCAATGGCTACTACAGCGACGCATGAAACTGCAATAATTCGGCCGACGTTACCTTACGGAATCTAAATTTTCTAGACAGCTCTGGAACTAATTGCTCTAATATACTTAATCAAGTGTATATATACATACGTGAAGCTGTAGGACGTGCGCCCTCCACAGTACTAGAAGTACTACTTTTGCTTCCTCCACCAGCTCTTCTAAATAGAAATCAAAATCACAGCCTGTACGGCGATAAGATTTAAGTTCATTGAGCTACTTTCCGAAATAAGTTAGGGTCGCTCTAATATCCTAAGCCCGTGACTTTCTTCTTTTTCATCTTTGAGGCAGAATTCTCAAACAGTTTACCGTAATCGTCTGACGGTGACTCTGGTTGTACCGACTTTGTCTCCTCCAATTACCTAATCCTTTATCTCTTCCTCGATCTTCATTCGTACTGTAGCGTACGAGTAGTTCAGACAGAGATTATGTTAATCGAAGAGGATCTGTCATGGCTGGGGAACAATGCTTTATCTAAAAGGAATATAATCATCTCTTCCCACAGTCAGGCTGGAAGAAAATCCATTGGAGGCCACAACTTTCATTGAAATATTTCAATCAAGTGTCGTCTACATTTTAAAGAGATTGCAAAGAATTTAATGTGACTGCCGGAATATAGTGAACTTCAGGACAATAGCGAGGCTGATGGGTTTGACAAGTCAGGTACCAAATACTTAATCTCGCCTAAAGGTGACATGCTTTTCATTCCTACTAAAAATATACAAACATATATATTGAGCGAACAAAACAAGAGATGAGACCTCTGCTTGTCTCAAAGGAATTCCTGCACAGCTTAAATCCAAACGCTATCTCAGCCACATCAGTTAAAACAAAATGCGTCTACGGAGCATAATAGGTGTCATAAACGAATACTGTGCTATTGGAGGACATGCCTTCATGCTGAACGTCCATCACAAGGTCAAGCCCTTGCAAAAAAACAAGCACCAAGGACAACCTGGGGAAACTCAGGGGAAGTGCCTGTGGGAAACATATTGTAAATACGTACATAGCTAACTAAGCTAAAGTCTTAAGGTAACCGGGTGGCATCACAATGGGCCAAAATATAGCCCCCATTGACAATCAGCCGCTATAACCTTACATTAACATTCTCGATAGCAATTGTACTTTTCGTTCGAATTCTTTAATATATAACAACCATTGGAAAGAAAACAGACCCTCGGTACTAAGTGCCATTAAAAAAAAAACAAAATTTGTAAAGCGTTCACACTTGCTTCTCCAATAGTGATACGCTTTTTTAATGAAAATACAATTATTTACCTAATTTCCTCAAAAGTAGCGAAATATAAAAAATGTAGCAATCGACTAACTGGCTCATGCAAAGATCGCATTCACATTTAAATTATTCTCCCAAATTTTAAAATATGACATGTTCTCTATGACATCGAAAACTTAAAAGAGTATTCAAAACATTTTCATGGATGATAGGCGTATTTCATTAAATCATCACTTAATAAATCAGCATAACATAGAAACCATAAACGAACGTCTAATTAAATTTATTCAGAGTGCTCAACATTTTTGTTTGCATTTTTATTATAATTGCTTACTCTATTATGCTTATGAATAAGTTCCAATGGTGAAAAGTTTTTATTCGCATTCTAAATTATAAGTCGTAATATCGTATTAAATTCTATGCGGTTTTATTGTCGTTTAATTGGTATAAAAATATCTACTCGTCAATGACTTTGTACAAAACTTTTTTTGTTTTAAAGATGAGTGGCAGTTAGCAAACATCATCAATTGGGTCTTCGTCCTCGAGATTATGGCATGCGTCCTGCATAACCTCATCGGCTATATCAGCGAATCCATCCACTCTGTTGTGAATAATAAAAAAAATAAACCAGGTTAGTTAATAGTTTCCGCTACAAACAACTCACATACTTTTCGAACTCGCATTGCGGCAAGAGTCCTTCATCCTTAATATTATTGCTAAAGCGAAAAAGTGTACAAAGCCTTAAAGTGGCCAGCAATATGAGTAAAACTCCAGCCACATAGCTCAGCCATAAATTATTGGGCCAGAAAATTAAAGCCGTTCCGAAGGCAATGTAAAACGGGGACAACCGCCAGCCCCCTGCTAATTTGAACATACTCCAGCACTGTACGCACTCTGAGTAATTATCGCTGAAATGAAATGAAAAAGAAAATAAAACAAAATTTTAATTACTAGTCGTTAGAAATGTCGTTTGAGCATTAATAGAGCTATTTTAAAACAATTTTAAGGTACTAATTTTTAAATTATTTAAATAGGAATTGGTTTGTTATATACAACATAGAGCACACAGAACACTTTATCTTGTAAGTATCACTGTGCAAATTAGGATCTCACAGAATACGTCAGTTAAAGAATATTGGAGGCGGGCTTCCAATAGTCTGCTCGCCTGGTAGCCGACGTCATTGACGTGATTGGACAAACACAACAAACGCTGAATTATTTTATTTTTATATTTTCTTCTAATAGAAAACAAAACCAACCATACCCGCCTGAGAGAGAATGTCTAAGTTACTTGCGAGTCTTCGTTACACCTAAGTTTCTATGCAAGCAAGCCACCTTTCAGCTGGTAACCAAACTCACGACTTTTTTTTTTCTCGACTTCGGGCTAACTAAATAGGAAAACCCCTCTTCCTCTTTTCGAAATAAAGGAAACCAAAGTAAGTTAATATGTATTTAAAGGCAAATTCTTTCCTCTTGTTTGGCAGAAAGGATGGTGGTCAACTTTGTTCGTGTTCCGACAACAGTTGCATTTGCTGCTCAAGCATTGTTTCGAACATCTGAATTAAATGAATCAATTGCACATTGTTAAATTCCTTCCAGCCTTCACTTAACTTGCGAAGTAACTGAAGAGGAAACGGTTCATTTGTTTTATTTCTGCTTTGATTATTATATTTATTGTATTTGGTTTTGAATAGATTTATATTTCAAACGGATAATTATTCCTGAACCCCAATAGCAGAATTCGTAGAGTTTGTAATATTGTGTATCGGTTATATAATTTGTTTCTCAAACAAACCGGACTGTAGCCAGTTTGTCCGAATCGGATGCATTTAATCAAATGTTCAAGTGTGTTGAGCCCAACTATTGCCTGGAATTTAGGTGCTTGCTGGAATAAGCCTATAACTGCATTAGTCTCTTATTCCATTGTGTGGGCCATAAGTCACTGTTGTTTACTTGGACACAGGCAACATTTTTTTAAAGAATAGCAGATTGTATACCATTAATTTGTCTCACAACAATAAGTTATGTATCAAAAGAAAGCTTAAGAATTTCTCTTAAGGGAACATTTACAAAAAATTAATTTACTGTAACAAGTAACGGTACTTTACTGAAACTTTGAAGCGAAGCTAAAATTGCATGTATTTTTGTTGGTTTAAATAAAGGCAGTTGAAGGATTACGTGTTTCCGAGAATAATTGGAAAAATAAGTAAAGTTCAATCAGAGTAATTTTTGATCTTGAGTAAACGGAAGCATTTTTGAAGTTAATATGGGCAAAGGAAGTTCTTTGTCTGCGACTGAAAAAGCGAAAATTGATGTTTATCACTCAGAAGGGTACTCTAACTTTGATAATTATTTAAAAGATCCAAATTCATACGGAAGAAAATACAAAGGAAGAACATCTACAGTGATTTCAGAAGCAGATAGGCGAAAAATCGTTCGTTGCGCATCAAATTCGAGTGCTTCAACAGCAAATATTAAATTTCAAACAGGAGTAAATTCCAGTAAATCTACAGTTCGACGAGTGATTTCTAAAGCGGCTTAAACTGCAGAAAAAAAACCCACTTAACGAGACAAATTAACGGGATACAATCTGTAATTTTTCTTTAAAAAAAATGTGCCTTTATCCATGTGAATCGCAGTGTACTATATTATCACCAAATAGAAGATTCTATGCCTTTACCTCTGTGGTTACAAATTTAGCTTCAACATTGCATCGTGGGACTTTGAAACTACATTCCTCCAACTAGTTGATGATTGGAGGCTACGTTATCCAAGGAAATTTTTTTTTTGTTTTCTTTAAATGACTCCAAAGTAATGCCTTTCTTCAGTAATATCTTTGCCTTCGTCAGAGACACTTGCTACAATTTCATGTTCTTCGGAATGCACACCGAGGTTATTCATGAAAACTGCATTGCCTTGATATTTTTGGAAAACGGAATTTGTTGCCTTTTTGTTTTTTTTTTTTTACTAACATTGGCCTCTTCCTGCGTTTTGGTCACATTTACACGGTTCACGTACACGTTCGTCTTAACTACACAATTCAAAAAATAAAATCGCCGAAGCAACTCGTATTGTGTGCGCATCTATTGAACATCAACTTGCAACGTGTGGTGGTATTAAATATCCAGTTGGCAATACTATCTTAACTGGCGGCCATTTTGTCAGCAGTAAAGTGATTTATGGTTTGGCATTTCAACATGAATAGACTTACGTCTATAGAATGGTGTCAAATTTTACAATTTCGCCTCAACACATGATTGGCGTTAAATTTAATTTTCATAAGCGAATTTTATCTAGTGATGAATCTCACTTTTGGCAGAATGGATACATCAGTCAACAAAATTGCCTTATTTGGAGTAATGATAATCCTTAGGGCATGTTGAGACACCGTTATATCCCAATAAACTACAGTTTAGTGTGCAATAGCTTGTTTGCACTTAAAAAAAACTTTGAAACTTATGGCTATGTTTCTTTTGACAATTGGCCAGTGTTCGCCGCCACATACATATTTAAACATTTGAGCATTAAATCACTCAGAGCTCTGTATACCAATATGATAAATGTTACTTTCGTCGCAAATTGCGTACATAGGATTTGTGTACGCAATGCCTTTAGAAGTTTATGATTTAACATTGAACTTTTAAAAAGTTTTTTTTCACAGAGCGCATCCCGAGTTGTTTCTTTTAAGGGAAGGAACGTGAGCTACCTCTACTATAAATTTATATATGATTTTATTTTCTTTGGCACATGTCTGTAGTTGTCAGCATTTCTGTAGCATCAAAAGAATCGTTGATGAGCTAGAAGATGATGCAAATTGGGTTGGTTTTGCAAAAGAAATGATCAACAAAGGATCAGCTGGCGTATATCCTGGTTTCTGCTGAATCATTTCTCTTACGCATATCCTTATAATAAACATTAGGAACCCTGATAAAAGATATTTTAAGCATTTTGGAATCGATCAGCAATTGCAAAAAAATAAACTCAGTGAAAATGTGGTGAAAAGGTGAATGAAGGACGCAAGACTATCAAAGAAATAAATAACGTTGTAAATGGCGTTGAAAACTTCAAATCGCACTAAAATATTTAAGTTGACGACGAGACGTCTTTAAACTGAGTTCCGTTTACCTTTGCCCAGGCGGTGAGGTCCTTGAACACTCTCTGAAGGACATGTAAATTGTGGTAGCCGTGGCTTAGTGGGAAAGTGCGTGGACCCACACGCAGAAGGTCTAGGTTCGATTCCCGGACGGGACATCTCGCTTTTCTCATGGCACTACCTCTTTCGAGTTGCTGCCGTTTGGAGTCGGTAAAAAACTGTAGGTTCCTTCTACTCGTGAGAGAACAATAGCACGCACAACACGAGTAGCTGTTAAAGATGCTAGGCCCTGGTCCCTTGTGGATTATAGTGGCACACAATTATTATTATTATTACTTTGGACTTGTCCACGTTCACCTTTATTATCATTACATACGGTCTGGAAGGATGTAAGAACACCTATTACGAGCAAAGGCGGGACATTGACAGAGAAGCTCATAAAGTGTCTTGATCTCCACAGGTGAAATGTTCCGTTTGTACTCCGAAAAGTTTTCTGCACTCTTTTCTTTCCAGAAATTAAAGAAAAGCCACGTATTTTTTCCTGACGTTCGGGAGTCATGCCTCTCTGGTTGTGCTGTTGGGAGACCCAACCGTCGACGGAAGCCCTAACCAAGGAAGCGGGTTCGGGCCCAACGAATGCCTCTTTAGAACCTTGCCTGGTTTCCTTGATGTCCCGGGACCCTGACAAGTCTTAGCGAATTCAGTCTGCCGACCAAATTAAGAGAGGACTTGCATTCCCGGACTATTTTTGAAATGGTTAAAGGGTTGAGAGAGACTTTGTGTCAGACTTGTGTCATAGGAGATGCTGTGAGCAAGGTCATCAAAACTCTAGTGCGATTCGAACCAAAGACCATTCCTTTTTAGTCGGAAGATGGCCTTGATTGCACACCCCATGATGTGGATGTCAAGGGGAGGATGATTTATCAGTGCAACAAGAGCAGTGCCAGGCGTGATGGGCGAGGACAAGACATGCCAAAAGAACATGATCTGTCCACAACTCTTCCAGTGTAAAGCAACATCCAGTCCATATATGTATGTATGTATATACATATATAATAAAAAGGAAAGGTGGCAAGGCGTTCCCTTGCCGAAGCCTAGCACCAACGGTGAAACGTCGTGATTTACTACCTTTTACCCGAACACAGCTGCTACAGTTGCTATCATGAGATTGAATGGCATCAATCCCATACTTCAGAGATTACAACGAGGGAGGGACTCGGGCGTATGACTTTCCCGAAGCTGCAAAACAACTGTAGCTTACTACCAAGCCTTCTCACGTATCATTCTTAGAGTAAGTCGGTTGTACTTCAGCCACGACGTGGAAATTGTATTTTGTCTTGGATTTATTTTCATTTCAAGGAAAAACCAAATGCAAGCTATTCGGAATTGGTGAGTTTAGCAAAGAATTATTTAAAAAAAATATATGTATAAAAGATACCCAGTTCATATTGTACATAAATTGCACGTTAAAAGCAAACGTGCAAATATGCACTAATCGATAATTTACTTCTGAAAAACTTACCTCGCAAAGAGCAACTGAAGAAACAAAGTGATAACCCATTTAATTTCGAAAACCAGAACCAGAAGTGATCCCAATCTGTAAACAAAAACAAATCATTAAATTACCATGACAAAGTACATCCAATTAGTAAACGATTCCGTTCACAGTTTCACTTACAAAATAAACACACCCGACGTATGCCCATGCAGGAAAACATCAACTCCGACTCCGCAAATGACTGTAACGAAAGCAGTAATCAAACGTTTGCAAAAATTAACTATCTCCATCGGAAAGTGTTTAATTCTAACGTTCAGATTGAAACTACGAAGATTGTATCCTACACACGAATCAAAGAATTTATACAGAGAAGATCAAAATTCAAACATTATTCTGGCACATTCCCCCACTTGGTTGGCCACATGCCGCAAAATATGTTGGGGTATAGGGCAGCGGGAATTGAAACAATTTATTAAACTTATAAAGCACTGCTGAAAATCGATCGAAAAAACAGCTTATGCCCGCACAAAGAAGTAAAACCCACGCCAACAACCCGAGGAATGGATTCGTGGCGCCACCAGAAGGAGGAAGAGATTGTGCTGTAAGATATTGACGGTTGCCGCACACATATCCACTTAAATCTTGTTGCAAGCTGATTACGTCGTAAGATGCACTGCCGCATATGCCCTCCCCCTTAAATGTGTTAAGGAGTAGGCGGTTATTTCCTGTCATCTCAAGAATTCCAGTGTTTGCCAAGGATAACCGAAAGCTGAATGGCGGCAGTGCGGTATCGTCTCCGGATCTGC
Organism: Eristalinus sepulchralis; assembly: GCA_944738645.1. Taxonomy (NCBI): domain Eukaryota; kingdom Metazoa; phylum Arthropoda; class Insecta; order Diptera; family Syrphidae; genus Eristalinus; species Eristalinus sepulchralis. The sequence continues at coordinate 26,604,346 of OX122885.1, read as the reverse complement.
TCATTCAGTTCAACACATTAGCAGGATAATGAATTGTGTTACAAGCCGCGGCAGTTAGGGGATGAATCTTCATGGTTTGACGCAAACCAAAGTAGTCAGTGTGGAAGAATGTACCGCTCACTGCTTCATCATTGTGTGATGTTCTTGCGGGGCGAATGAGTCTTCACAATTAATTTTTTTGTTTTCCTTTCGATTTTTTTCCGCTAAATTAAGTTGTTTACCAGCATCATCCGCCATTCACTTTACACATCCATTATGTGTTGCTCTGAGCGAAGTCAAGTGTAACAAACCCGGTGGGGAAGTCATTTTTGTAGCACAGAAAAAAAAACTATTCTGCTAGATTAGATTGGATTATTATTGCGGTTTAAGGGTGGGCGGCGGTGGGCCGAAGGAGACGCTTCCGACATTGTTTTACTTTTAACTTAAAGGAATGGCTTTTTTGTTTTGTCTGGGATTAGGCTGATTTGGCTGCGGATAAGGCAGAGATTTATTGGCACAAGCACTTTAGTGATTTGGAAATTATTGATCTTCTGCGAGCGTTATGACGGTTCGCAGTGTGCTTTGATTTCAAGTTTCACAGAGTTGGTGTTTTTCACTACATTTACTTTGCATTAACCTAGAAGGTATTTTGTGAACGGTCATTACCGAAATGAAATTGATGATTTTATTCGCTTAATTTGCGGAATTACGTTTTGCGAAGTGGAACATAAACGGGTCGTTGACATTAACAGCGAATTAAGACTTGAAACTATTTCTATAGCGTAATCTCTGAATTCTTCTTGAACCTTCGCCCACTGATTAAAAGTTTTATGTGATACTCTAAAATTAAAAACATAATAATTGAGTGGCACTACAGCCCACAACGGACCAGCTTCTTCAACAACTACTCGTGTTGTGCGTGCTACTGTTCTTCAGAGGTAGAAAGGACGGCGAGATTTGAAAAGCTTTTCATAGACAGTTAATACTCTTTGAGTGTCGTTAGCAACTTGAAAAAGGTGTTACCGTGAAAAATGCGATGTGCCCGAGAATCGAATCTGTACCTTTGGCGTGTGGGTCGACGCACTTACCCACTACGCTACTGTGGAACAAGTTGATGCAGAAAAATCAGAGTTGAAAACTTCATTGTTCTTTAAAAAATCTAAAATCGATTAGCAGAATTAAATCCAAACAATTTAAATGTATAAAGCGAACCGAAGAATAAAATCAAGATTTTGTTGAACCCTCAACTGGAAATGAACTCCGTTGAAATAAAGAAGCTTCAGCTAACAATGATGTTGTGCCACTAATTTCTAATTCGATTCATTGAAAACGTCAATAATTTAAGCAAATGCTAAAACCAAATTGAATTTCCCATCCCTCGGCACACAAGCAACCATTCATGAATACTAACAGGCAGACATAAACATAAATATTCCACCAACCAGGCGTACAACATCATCATATTACACTTTTCGCTTCTTAAAAAAATTTAACAAAAGCCCAATAACCGTGAGTGCTCTTCATCCTTACAAGAAAAAAAACACAGACGTACATTTAACATCTTCATAGCTTGACAGTCTAAGTAATTTTTCTCCATACTCCTATTGTGAATGCAATATGATCCCCTATTATACGAGTATCTAGATGCCAGCACACTTTGAACGTAAGTGTTACCTCATTTCTGCTCCATTCAAGGTCTAGTTCACACAAAAGTTCAAAGAAACATTGGCCCCTATTATCCACTGCTCATATAACAACAGCCATGTGCCCTAATGGTCACATTAACGAGTGTGTGGCTGCTTCACAACGCCTTGCACTAATGGGCTTGTATCCAACACCACAGAATTAGCTAAATCGTTTTCCCTTAGAAAATACGGCTTCAACATCACAGGCACAACCAAGACAGCCAGCAATCAACAAAGTAGACACGAGTGCATTAATCAACCCTCTCCACAAGACACTCTATTGAGGTGAAACTGTAATCAATTAGTAATTGCATTTCAGGTGTAATCTGGCGTAGTGCTTTATTACGCATGCAAATCATTTTCTTTATTTATGCTGTGGGGTTTCCGTATTTGTGATTATGGCTATGAACGAACTCTAGGATCATAGGCGATGCTGCTCATATTCATACATGGATGGATGGAAAGGTATGCTCAGCATAGTTAAATACATATGAAGAACATCTTGTAAGGTACTTCTCGTTAACAATAAATAAAGGAATGATGCGACACAATCAATCGATTGAACTTGCAATCATTAGTTAGAAGAAACCTTCCCTAGTCATGCATTGACAATAAAACACACACAGCTATACATTGTTAATGAAAATTTGAATTCCATTTAAAAATTGCCAATAAGGACAATGTCATTCATGGTACTTTTGACCACTTGTTAACCACTTTTTCGCACATTACAAGCGGTATCTCGGTATCTCTCATCAACCGAGAGATGTTTGATAGATATTCGTAGTCTGTACAAATATGACCTTAGCGGACTAACGACAGATTAGTTAAAAAGTTATTTTACAGACAGATCGATTAAAGTTAAAGTATCGGCCATAGCAAGCACTAAAAAAAAATCAAGTATGGAGTACCACAAGGGTCGAAACTGGGACCCATCTTATTCATTCTTTTCACAAATGAACTACTGAGGATACTTAATAAAGGAACGACCTATGCCTATGCGGATGATATAGCAATAGTGGTAAAGTACCGAGATTGATGCACATCAAAATGGTGCGACGATAATGCTGCAAAAACTTAAGTGATTCATATACTGACCTAATGCAATAAGACTGCACCCATCTATATTTACCACAAAAATGACTGTTGTCCACTTTCTGCCACTAATAACGAAGTCGAAGTAGTGTCCCGACTTAAGTATCTTGGAGTAACAACAGACAACAACTTTTTATGGCGCGATCACATAAATTTCTTGCATCTTCAGCTCAAAAGTGCTATGTTTGCAATAGTTTATCTGAAAAGATACTCAACTACTGAAGTGCCAAAACTACTGTATTACTCGCTAGCAGAGTCTCGAATTAGATATGGGATTCTGGCCTGGGGCAACGCAGCAAAAACTCATCTCGACAAAATTACCATTTTACAACAGCGGCTTATTAAATTAGTGGGATCATGTAAAGTAATAGATGTCAAAGCAATCTACTGGATGCCCACACTAACGCACTACATGACCGACCGACGTTTTTTACAGCTTATGCAACACAAGATAAATAATAATAATAATTGAGTGGCACTACAGTCCACAACGGACCAGGGCCTAGCTTCTACAACAACTACTCGTGTTGTGCATGCTACTATTCTTCACGAGTAGAAGGGACCTACAGTTTTTTGCCGACTCCGAACGGCGAGATTTGAGAAGCTTTTCATAGACAATTGATGCTTTTTGACTGTTGTCAGCAACTCGAAAGAGGTGGCGCCGTGAAAAAATGCTAGGTGTCCCGTTCGGGAATCGAACCCAGACTTTCTGCGCGGCGGTCGACATTTTAAGCTTATCTTACAAAACTAGTGTTTGGCGTAAGTTGCCGAAGAAGTGTATTATGCGAGAAGGAACATCAATCAAAGAAACGGGTAGAAATATTAAGAATTCTGTTTGCTATTAACTCAACGTTTGCATATTAAGGTGAAGGTGGAGTGGTGGAGAAGGACCAAGTCAAATCAAATAATTTATGTAACTACAAGCACATTTATACAATACCAGAGCGCCGTACAGTTGTGCCAAAGCGGAAAAAAATACGTAAAATGAAATAATTTTCTAGACCAAGTGGTATTAGTTTTTGGATTTTACATATTTGAGAACCTAAAAATCCAAAATTTTGTTGACTTCTAATGAGCCGTTTCGGTGTACGACTAGCTCAAAGTTCGGGCTTTTAAATTTAAAAAATTGTGCATTTTGTTCAATGAAATTTGATATGGCATATTTTTTAAAAAAGCCATCTTGGAACATGGTGCTATATTTATTGAAAAGGGCGTATATATGGCCTTCAAACTACAACAGTTTTTTATTTTGACCACCAGTTTTCTAAACCAGGCTTTTTGTTAGGGCCACCTCTTGCGTGAAGTACTTTCATGTTTGGTGGAGCATAACAAAAACGCTCCAAAAGGCTCCACCGGGAGACTACATTTTTCTGCAAGCTTGAAATATTCTCTATCGATTGTGCAAATATAAAAATTCACTTTTTTGCACTTTGGGAGAACGAGAAGTTTAAGTGAAGCAATGTCCGAGGATTTTTCGGCATATTTTTGAATTTTTCTACGGTTTCCCTTCCAATGGTTGTATAGCGCAAATACCATGGGCATAAACCAGGAAGTTTTTATCATTGCTAAATGTAATATTTAAAATTATGAACGTTTTGCAATAACAAAGCTTATTGTTTTCATTACTGTTTTGTTGCAATGTTATAAAATATACGTCCAGTTTACAATTTGCAATAGTAAGGAAAAGTAGGAAAATAGTAGATAAATATTGAAATAACTGAAATTGAAGCTTAAATTCTTCTTCAATAAGTACCTATTCATAATGTAAATATGAAGACTATAGATTGCACAATATTCCAATCGCAAGAAAACGTTAGTTTTTCACTTTTGACCGAGTGGGGCGGTGATGGATCTTCTGGGCAAAGTGAATTTAAGCAAACATTTTCAAATGAGGATTCGAATCCATCCGATGCGTGATTATTCATGACATTGTTGGTACCGCCGCAAATGATGGAATTGGATGTTAATAGTTAATTTTGAAAATTCTCGATCCTCTTCAACACGATACTGTAGCCAACTAAAACAAGAAACTAAGAACCTATTACGTGAAGAGAGAAGAGCTGAAAACGAAATTTGGAATTGACATGAAATAATAATTGCAACTAGTGTAATTAAAGTTAAACATGAATTGCATTTCACCATGCTGGATGGTAAACTTGCACAAGCAGTAACAAGCACGTTATCCCCAAGTTTATGTTTTATTTGTGGCCCGAGCCCAGTAGAATGACTTTACGCCACTAAGAGCAAAAACAAGCAATAAAGAAGCTCTGAAATTAGGCCTTTTCCCTCTATATGCCCGCATCAAGTTTGTGGAATACTTACTACACAGCATATAATTTGGAGATTTAAGCATTGAGTATTAGTATTTTAAAATAAAAAACACAACACTTCTTATTTATAAGTAATTTTATTTGACACAACCTCTCCGTCTGAATGCTGACACAGGAATGAAACAAACAACTACCAATCATTATTTCGAAATGCTTTGCATTTACAAGAAAAAAGAAGTTTCACAGAATCCACGAAGTCGAGTATATTTCCTTATAATTTTGCTTGAGGATAATTCTAGGAAATGGAACTGCTTGTGTTTTTGCACAAGGGTGTAATATACAATATGGATATTGGATATACACCCAATATGGAGAACAACAAAAACGACACTGCCTATCCATCACGATGGGAAAAAATGGGATTAAAAGTAGATATTGTAAAGCAACGAACTGGTACAACTAATGATGGTAACATCTATTTCAACAGCAGAAAGAGATGTGCAACGTGTAAAAAAGATTAAACGTCATCCTAGAGATAATTTCGAACAATTACTGGATTGACGTTGAGAAATTTGAAGCTTATGCCCAGGAAACTGCAGCTATCGCTATAGATTTATAAAACTAGTATTAAAACCAGCAATGATTCAGAATGAATTCTATTCCACGGAGCAAATACATATACGAGTAATATCATCAGCAGCGTTTCCCGTCGTATCATTGTCGGAGGAGGCCCAGGATAGTACTATCGAATTAATAATAGCAGAATGTTTTCTCGTTCGGCGACGAATGGAGATGCAGTTCATCAAATGTTGGTATCATCTGATCCCTGGATAACATATTTGAGGCCCGAACCGAAAACAAAAGATTTACTCCCACTAAGTAGTGAAGCGCAAGCCTTATTACACTAAACTCCGTGTTCTTTACAATTTTTTTATAACAAAAGCATGTCAATGAGTAGTATTGAATGTAATTTTTGTAAATAGGTACGTATTCAAGCTTTGTTCTGAGCTTAGATTTATTGTTGTAAATTGTTACTAAATGTTTTTTATGCAATTAAACAAAAAAGTGCTTTCAATTTTTAGTAACTTAAGATTACTCCGTTATCCTGCACGATATATCAATTTTTAGACAGCAGAAGGATCTTCTGGCACTGATATTATATTCTAAATTTCATCAAGATCGGTCGGTTCAAAAGTTACAGATTTATTTCCGCTTTCCCCATACAATCGCACCACTGTGCGCCGTATGCCATAATCACTTGAATTATTGTTTTGAATATAATAATTTTTATTTTCTATCCTAAAAGTGGATCTTCTTATGATAAAAGGATTAGTATTTTGTAAGAATATTAATGTTATTTAGCACAAGGGCTACATGCTTACTGAACGTTAGTTTTTTGTCCAGGATAATTCCCAAATATTTTTGAAATTTACCCAAAAAGAAAAATGCTTTCTACAACGTCGATGGTTTTAGACTAAATTAAATCACCATTAAGCTAGGAAAGTTGAAGGTGTCATAAAATACTCGATGAACACTTATACCACAATTGTACCTACGAACGCAGTTAACTACGAAGGTATACACAGAAATTATTTACGAAATAAGAAAAATCATAAATCAAAAAGGCATATCAAGTGTCGCATGTTTCATTGAAAAACTAAGCGATTACGAGAACAACTCGCTTGTTTTACGATACATGTTCTCCAAAGGTTTGACAAGTGTTATCAAACGACACACACGTGTTGATTTATCGAATAACACCGAGACGTTAATTCCATATATAGCATATGTAAGCACAACAAAGCTGGATATATTCTTTGTCTGACCATTGCGCCATATTATTCTCAACGAAAGGCTTAAATAACACTACAAAAAATGAGAAGACACAAATCAGTTAACAAAAAGTTAACGGGCCACACCAACTAGTAAAATTCACTTCAAGAAAAGCACGCGGATGTTCTTTCATGGGAGAAATGAAGTGAATATATGCCGGAGCGTGTAAATCAAGCTTTCGGCTTGTGTTTTCAAGCCATGGATTTCACCTGAAATAATCACAATGTGTCAAGCAGGGATGAGCTCTATAGCAAGTGGAAAACAACCCAAGATGAACTTTTGAAAGTCAAAATAAGAAGTATAGAAATACTAATAAACGTAAATGCAAAAAATGACCCCAGGAAACCATGGAGTATAGTTAATGAACTTCTTGGAAGAAGGAAGCTTTGATGAAGTTGTTTTGACAAGTTTTCTAACTGCTGCTGTTGGTTTGAAAAATATTGTTGGGGAAACTCGCTGACAAATTTTCAAATCAAGCATGTTCATTAGAACATGGTTGGAAAGCTAGTGTCATTGAACGTCATTTCAATATATGTATGTCATTCATTTGAAGCGTAAACAAAAATATTTTTTTTTCACTCATATATGTGTTTTTTGTGTTTGAAAAAGTCTTTTGCGGGGAATTCGTCTTCGTTAATATGATGAAAACTGCTGCCGAAAGTCATCGTATTTTTGTTTAAGTTTACGGTGAACATGCGCTAACTGAGCGAGCGTGCCAAAAGTGGTTTGCACGATTTAAAAGTGGTGATTTTGGCTTGGAAGACGATGAAAATCCTGAGCAGCCAAAAAAGTTTGAAGATGAAGAACTGGAAGCATTACACAGTGAAGATTGTTACCAAACACACGAAGAACTCGAAGAATCTTTGTGTGTCACTCAAGCAGCCATTTCAAAACATTTAAAGATAGCTGTAATAATACAAGTTACGCCATCTGAAAGCAAAACGCATGAATTAAATAAGAGAATCAATATTAAACCAATTGATCTAAAACTGAACGCTGTGTGTCTAACTAGAGTTAGATCACCAAGATAATTAATTGTAGTATATTTCAATGTGATGTGCCAAAGATGATGAAAAAATCGATAATTCGTCCTACATAAAAGCAATACAGAACGCTATATCAAAATATTAAAAGCAATACAGAAAACTAAATACCAATTTTAATTTGGTCGGGTGTAGAAGAATGCTTGGAAGAAATACTTGTTAATCGTGTTTATTGTTTATCCCGAAACACAAAGTGCTACACCCAAATCAGTATTACTTTCAAAAAGGTTAAAGAACTTAACCATTACTGGGCGTGTTCACAAATATCGTCAATGCCGGCTTAAGAAAAAGCCATAGCTTCTACAATAACTACTCGTGTTGTGCGTGCTTCTGTTCTCTCACGATAAGAAGGGACCTACAGTTTTTTCAGACTTTGAACGGCGAGATTTAAGAAGCTTTTCATATACAATTGATACTCTTTGAGTGTTGTCAGTAACTCGAAAGAAATGCCATGAAAAAAATGGCTTGGTTTAATTGGTCTCCCGTCCGGGAATCGAACCTAGACCTTCTGCGTGTGGGTCGATGCACTTACCCAATACACCACGGCTACCACCGAAAACGAACTACTTAAATTTTTGAAAAAAAAATTACTGCTTATACCTATGCCGGCGACATAGCAACTTTGGTAAGTTACAAACATCTGCAGTCAGCTGTGGGCATAATGCAATTCAACGCTATATCTGAATAGTGTCTTGACAATCTACTAAAACAAAAGTACAATCATTCTCCATCAAGAACAGCCGAAACTCTTCAAATATTTCATCAAAATAACCGCTGTCCGCAGAAAACAAACTGCAAAGCAATAGGAGTTACTATAGACGAACACTTTACTTGGCCGGAGCTCTTCAATGTCCTGCGCCTTCAATTTTGGAATGGCGTACCTAAAGCGTTACACAAATGCGGAAGTACTAAAGCAGACGTATTACTCGTTAGCAGAGTCGCGCATTTGATACTGTATTCTGGCCTGGAAACGCAACGAAATCCAACGTAGATAAGATTTCCAACTTACGACATCGTAAAGATTATACATTAGCCATCTTTCAATAGATAACACTTCTACACTACATGGGTGATGAACGTTTCCAGCAGTCACACATCAAATACAAGAAGACACGCCCAAGGGAAGTTTAAGTAGCGTATGTTGAAGTTTATAGAGATATGGATGATGTTTAATTACTGGGAATATAGTAAAATCCAAAAATTCAGATCGTCAGCAATACTTATTGTACACTTACAGTATCAATATTTTCGACTAAACCTGCATTACATTGATGCCAGGGTCTTATAGCTTCAGTAACTGCTTCACTCTCTTCAAACTTCTTCAAAATGTTACCGATTTTTGTGGAGCCTTACGCAATGCACTTAAAGTTACTAGATTTGAATTGCCAATTTTATAGGACGAATTTACAATTTCAACGCATTGCTCGATTATTAAAAGGAGTCATTATTATATATATCAAACATTCAGCTAATGTTCTGACACTTCGAATGACAGCTGTCAATCAAATGTCAGCACTACCAGCCTTAAACCACTAAATGAATAACCCTTAATGAAGTAAATTCAACAAATTGTGTAAACTTTAAGCAATCTTTCCCAAAGGAATCTATGTGGCCAATTAAACCAAGCTCAGTTGTCCAGAGTCTAAAACCCAATTGCATGACAAAGTATCGAGGAGCATTTGTTTCACAACAAACGTTGAAGTGTTTTAGTTTGCCTACCAAATCCCTAAGCAGACAATTTAACATCTCTTGCTGAGGATACATAAATAAAGCATTCTAAAATGTTTTGGCAAAGTATGCAACTAAGCTCTAAAGGGTCGTTTGCGGCGGGAGATAAAGACCTCTTCTGGGTAGAAAATCAAACCACGAAAGCGATTACAAATACTCTACATAAGCTCCTCTGGCACGAAAGAAGTTGTTTCTTAAGTAATAACATATTTCCAATTTAACAGCTTTTGTGGATTTCTTTGATGAGTCCCCATGGTAAATGAAAACAAATTTATTTCGGAGATTCAAAGAATGATAAACACCGTCGAGAGATATGAATTGTTGAGAACTTGCCTAAAGAGAATGGATGAAGAGAAATGATAGAAAAAAAAATCGGAATTGCTTTTGCACTTTTAAATTGTCTTTCATTTAATAACAATTAAATGGTATTTGAAATGCAACGTAAGTGGCGTTCCAGGCACTGAGAATGCAATGTTTGAATTAATTAAATAATTACGAGTATTTGCGTTGCCACGGGAATGCGTAAATTGAGGTTTTGATGAAGTTTTTTTTTTTTTGAGTTGGAATGATGGTAGGTGGTTATTGATGGAAAATTATAATTACAAAGTAATTAACGTAGATGTAATTGATTCTAATAGGTTTTGTCCAATTATATGTACTTTGCAACTAAAGTGTTCAACTGGTCAGAGTATGCTGTTGAAAATCAAAACTGATTGTTTATAGGTCAAGTTATTTTAAGTCAATTTATTCCCTTAGGCACAAAAGACTAAGCATCAGCTTGAATGTTCTAAGCTATACACTTAGTTGCTGCTTAAAAGGTGTTCCAACAAGAAATTGTTGTGCAATGTTGTCTAATTACCTTGATTGTCGCGCATTCCAAGTCAAGTTAAAAAACTTTATAATTGAGAAGCACACGAGATCGATTGAACTTTAGTTTTCAGAGTGGTAAGACGGCAATACACATTTGACCAGATAAAAGAAGAAGAATGGATAGAAATATAAGATATCTAAGTTTCAACCAGACAGACAACAAAGAGGAGACATGAAATGATAATGGTGTTGAATTGTTTTGACTATATCAAGAGCAGAATCCTTTAAATGACCTGACGAAGGAATAACAAAGATTATTTTCCTGTAGCCCACTTATGCCCATCCGTTCCTTGTGCTAACGCATTGAATGCAACAAATTCTTCGAGTTACCTCAGTTCCTTGATTAACTTATATATCTGAAGTTGTTTATTTGCCGTCTTGTCTGGAATAAAATATTGAATAGTTTGTCCTTCTTATCCATGCTAAAACAGATCAATTACGTTAGGTAAGTTTGGAGTAAGGGGGATTTTCCAGCGGAACTACTGTGGTAAACTAATTTTACTTTTCGCCAGCTGCCTCCTGTTTCCCACACCAGGTGATCCTTCTCCACATGTGTGCACCATCTCAAACTGGACCACCCTCTGTTGCTTTTCGGCCCGGAGAAGTATTGTCTATACGATCTACATGACCTAGCCACCTTGATTGTTGAATCCGAAAACGCTTCATACGCTTCGGCGCAAACAGGACCAAAAATCGCAAGCAGAACTTTTCTCTAGAAAAGATCAAGGACTTTCAAAAACGATCGCTACGTGATAAATCGATTGACGGTTGATTGAGGATCGCCAGGTTCGTTTATGGATGTGTGAGGTGTGAGAACCACGTGCTAGCCACGGAGAGGTTCCGCCTCAAAGCGAAGTCCACTAGCCTGAGTCCGTTTCCGGATTTTATATTGTGCAGGCTGTGTTTCCCAATGACGCCGGGGTATAAGCGGGAGTTGTGAATTAGTCCTGATGTTACTAGGTGTTCGCAAATGGGGTCGTGGCTTTTGCCTAAGTCTGCCTCGAACAATGAATCCGCATCTGAGTAGACGCTGTCATTTCTCTCTATAGTAGTAGCTGTAATAAATACCGCAGCTCTTCATCTTACTTTTAGCCGACCAATTGCACCATACTGCTGCTGCTTTGTAGCAGTCCAACGCCTCCGCAAGTTCTTCGGCTGAACGTGGTCTGTTAAGATACATCACATTTCACGTGCAAAACTAAATATTAGTGTCCTTTTATCGCTTGCTGGGTTCCTTAACAGTTTTTGTATATTTTTACGTCTGTAACAACAGACAGGCTGGTAGGGCAGGCTCTTTAATTAGCTCTCGGGTATAGGGGTTGGCTGCATACATCGGTTCACGGATATCCAGAAGTGCCACCAGGAGGCTGTATGTCGACTTGACCTATACACAAGCGCGGATAGTATTGGCAGCTCGCCATGCTGAACGCAATCAACGCCGCAACGTTGCCTCGTGTGCATAAGCTCATGCCCTCGGCTGAAGCCCGCTTAGTCAGTGTAAAACTACGCTTTGGAACTCATTGCACTATTGTTTTAAAGTCATTTCGGAGTCTACTGTCTAAATTGTTCTTTTGTTTTTGCTGAATAAAGATTTTTCATCCACGGTGAATGGCGGTTTTACACAATTTATTTTTAATTGATTGAGTGGCACTACAGCCCACAAGGGACCAGGGCCGAGCTTCTGCAACTACTCATGTTGTGCGTGCTACTGTTCTCTCACGAGTAGAAGTTTTTTGCCACCTCCGAACGCCGAGATTTCAGAAGCTTTTCTTAGACAATTGATACTGTTTGAGTTTTGTCAGCAACTCGAAAGAGGTGGTGCCGTGAAAAATGCGAGGTGTCTCGTCCGGGAATAGAACCTAGACTTTCTGCGCGGCGGTCGACGCACTTACCACTACGCCACGGCGTACCACAAATTTATTTTTCATACTGACTTTAAATTGAGCAGATTGAATGTCGCATTATTCTGTTATGAAAATTCCATTTATTATGAATTGAACGTACATTTCTGACACGGATTCTATGCTACGGAGAATTTCGTTCTTAAGTTTTGAGTCATCCATTTCGTAGCTTAATGTTGGTTGCACTGTTATTTTTTCCCAACCAAACTCAGCTATCATTTGAAGCATCACAATATAAGCTGAATGTTTGCCATTGGCTGAGAACAATTGAGCAACACTAAAAATTATAAAAAAAAACTTCCTAAAAAGTGGCATAAACTTACGCATATTTCCCGCAGAATGCGAGCAATGCGGTAAAATCGGTAAGATATTTCAAAATTGTAGAACATTACTGTTGTCAAGGACATATTTTTATAGGATTTTTTTTAGAAAATAAGACAGTTTTTTCATCGAACGAAATAAATTTTGTACTATATTGCCCATTTTCAGCAATAATCTCTTACCATCTTTCAGGATGCATCATGGGTTCACGTTCATAAGACTTCTGGATTCTACAACAAAAACTGAACCAGATATGATTTGAGATCATCATAATTATTGAAATTTAAAAAAAAAAAAAAGAAAGTAATCAGATGGTGCAAGGTCAGGAGTATATGGTAGATGTGGTGACCGAAGATGTGAGGGGTCTTGCATTTTCATGATGGACCACAACTCTTCAACTACATTTCTTAATTTTGTTATTTGTTCAATGTAGACATCTGAATTGATCGGTTGGTTGGGTGATAAAAGTTCAAATTAGACAATTGCTTTGTTATCCCACCAAAATCGCAGATGTTAATGCATTGTGTTAAATGATTTTCTTTCTTTTAATTCATGGGAAACCAATATAACGAGTTTTCGACATAACAAAGTTGTTTTAAGCACTGTTCAATGCATATATGTGATACATGAAGCTTCTTTATAACCTCATGTGTTGAACTCTGACGATCTGAATCAACTTTTGATTTGATTTGGTGGTCATCAAGTTCAACTGGAGCCTAGAGCGTTTTTCATCTTTGAGTGAAAAATCATTCTTTTAAAGCTTCGTCACCAGAAACAGCAAACACTTTTTATGAGCTTGCAATACGCAAAATATGACGAAAATTTTCGTTTTGATTTTCCAGTTTTCAACAGAAAAAATCTACACAAACGATCAAAACAATTTTTTACTGATTGGTAGTTCAAGTACAAACAAACAATACAAATAACAGAATAAAGTAGTGAGTCGATTCAAGAGGACGATTTGATCGCGTACAGGACGGCACCGAAGATTGAGATCATTAATATCCTCTTGCAGCGTGACTTCGAGAAAATCCAGCGATTTTGCGACGACTGGAAGTTGAAGATCAACTACCAGAAGTGTGAAACCATCCTGTTCCGAACTCCGTTGTGCAGGGCTTCAAGAGATACGAGTAAAAACTGGCGTAAGTTCGGCATTTTGGACCCGCAGGGGCAGCCATTAGCTGTGAGGAGTGTAGTGCGATATTTGGGCATTATGTTGGACCAGTTTCTGTATGGTAATATTCATATTCAGTCTGGCAAAAGCCAGAAAAGCCTTCGCTATGGCAAGTAGGCTGTTTTATAGCAGCCAACTTGATTCCAGAGTGAAGATTCTCTGCTACACGGCCCTTATACGGCCAATCATGGTGTATGGTTGTCCGGTGTGGTTCAACTTGAGTCCTTCCCAGATGGAAAGGATGAGGGTGTTCGAAAGGCAATGTCTTCGAGCTTGTCTCAAGATGTACAGAACCCCAGAGTCTGAGTACAAGAAGTTCTATGCTAATGAAATCTTGTACAACGCAGCAAACGTGAATAGGCTGGATAATTTTATTATTAAGCTGATTCGAAGGCACGTTGCACGAGGAATGACTTCAGAAAACGAGCTGATATTCGGAGCTTACTACCCGAACGATGCATATCATGAGAGCGCACGCCGAAGTGGATTCATTCCACCGGAAGCGTTCTTGTATCTGGACCGCATTGGCTTGGTCCAGGATGCGGAGGGATGTCCACTTCTCTACCACGTAGTAAGACGAACGGTGGACAAGCGTCTGCTCTACGAGAGCAATGTACGAAGCGTAAGGCCGGGTGATCTTCGCTTCAGCACATCCATCCCCATTCGCGACATTAAAGATCGGGAAAAGGCTAGGCAATTTTATTGGTGGCTAGAGCCACATCTGGTGGCCCAGCTGCCGTCAGCTGAAGCAGAAATTGGTCCCCCTACGGACAACTTACATATAGTATAAGTTAGATTAAGATTAAGATTAGGTTAGTGTAGTATATATATATAGTCCATAAAAAAAAAAAAAAAAAAAAAAAAAATTAGGTGTAGTTAGGTTAAGTTTCTTAAGTTAGGTTAAGATAAACATAATTTAATTAGATTGCTAAGTTTTTACAGACCATTTTCTTAGTATTAAGTATCACATACTTTAGTTTCTTTACTGGAACATACATAAAAAAAAAAAAAAAACACCAGCCGAAAGGCAATTATAAAAACTCATAGATTAACTTAGAGTGCTCGCATGGAGCCAGTAAGATAGTTTTTAATTAAAATAAAAGTTTTTGTAACTAGTTTAAGTATTTTATATCTAGATTTAAGACAAATGAAACTCAAAAATAAAAAAAATACATTTTTAAACTAAACTAAACTAATAACAGAATACAACATCTTATAATAAGAAATATATTCGTACTTTTTGATTAGGCTTAATATAAAGTAAAAATAATAAAAAATAATAATACACAATTTGCTAAAAACTAATTAAAAAAATGTTCCATAAGATAAACGAAATGGTCCTCCGAATGTTTTTTAAAACTCAGTTGAACGACGATAAATAAGCACTCAACAAAAGCATGATAATCATCATTAGCTCATCATTCCATCCCTCATAATAAATTCACCCTCTACGTCGCTAATGACGCACTGTTATCCTTCCGGTGATTAAAACAAGAACGCTTATGTGTTTACCCTTTCTGCTAGTGTTTAGATGAAGTTGCAAACTAGATTTTACAGCACACAAAGAAGTTATCGTTTTCAATCACGGACAGACACTGAAGTCAATTTATACTGCCTTCCATCTTTAAGACTGTATTCATTTTAAAACGATTTGAATTAAGAGCTTGAAAGGACCGAAGAAGATCCCTTACAAAAGTGACAAGTAATTTTGTGACAGATTTGCTTTGAATGCTATTAAAACCGTTTATTAAAATAAGATGAAATGAAAAGTGCAAATTTAACGTCTTTGTTTTTTAGGAAATGTGTTCTTTAGCAACGTTTACTTAATTTGAATTTTATAACACGATATCTTCCCAACTCCATGAATTTTCAAAACGAATTTTTATGCAATTCTGTATAGATTATAAAAGACCAGGAATTTTAGGAGATGAATATAGAATATTTTTTACACATGTACAGTATTATTATTATGTTATTAGAATAACCCAAGTATATAATAACTACAAGGAACAATATGTTACGTTTCGAAAGATAATACTACTTAATTAAAATTTCCCTTAGGAACTATTGTTCTATTATCATAAGTTAATTTGTTCACAGGAAAACTATACTAACTACTTTCGCCAATATCTTTGAGGAAATGATTATCTACATATGTTTCGAAATACGTAAAATTATTCATCGTCATTTAATTCCTCAGTGGTCTTGTTATATGGGGAAGTTGGATATAAATCTGAAACTTTTTAAAGCGCGAACTAATCTTTGAAACATAGAAAATGTGACAGGAGATCTTATGGCTGTCCAAAAGTGGTTGAATTTGTTACCTGTCCTTGTAATTGAATTAAAAAACAACTCTTTTGTTTGATGATGATTGAGTAACTCTACAGCCCATATGCGTCCAAGGACAAGCTTCTTAAACAACTACTCGTGTTGTGCATGCTACTGTTCTTCACGAGTAGAAGAGACCTACAGTTTTTTGCCGACTCCGAAAGGCGAGATTTGAGAACGGTGAGATTTCATAGACAATTAATACTCTTTGAATGTTGTCAGCAACTCGAAAGAGGTGGTGCCGTGAAAAAATGCTAGGTGTCCCGTTCGGGAATCGAACCCAGACTTTCTGCGCCGCGGTCGATACACTTACCACTACGCCACGGCGTAGTGTATCTTGCATTTATTTTGTCTTGTGCCACACAAAATAATTAAGACGTTCAATTCGACATTCTCAAAAGTACAAGTTTTTAGGAAAAACATGGTAGGTAATGGAATCTGCCCCAACCCTCCTACACTTTAATACTAATAGCGAAAAGGTTAACGTTCATGCAGTTATCAAGAAAGTTAACGTTCATTAATTGATATAAATTAATTGATATAAACAAATATACAGCGCTGTTCGAAAAATGTTTGTCAAGCTTGTATTCAAACTTTGTCCATGTCCATATTTTACATTGAAGAATTTGTTTCTTTTGTGGTTTTAATAATTTTATGACATTTACAGTTTCAAATTGCTTAACTTGTGGTCACGGGAGCAAAGGAATGTTTGCATAAAAATAGATTATTTTGGTATGCGTTTCATTTTAAGGGATTAAGGAAAAATTATTTTTGTTTTTCTTTACGTATTCTCGGAAAACTTTCTTTATCTGATTAGTTCTTTCTTCGACGCCCTCTTAATTTTATTACAGCTACACATCGACAAGACATGTTGGAGCAGAAATACATTCCAGTTCCAGATAAGTAATTTTTTTAGGCTTTTAATTGACTCTGTACGCTCTCCTTTAGGTTTCATTATTGATCGAAAATTCTAAATTCGATTTGAGATCCGGACTGTAGGGAGATCACTTTAATACATCGACACTATTTTCTTTGAAGTATTTTTTTAACTTATGAAAAAAAAACAATATCTTTACGCATAAAAGTTCTTACTTATCGAAAGATTTTGGCTCTATGACAGGGAGTATTGTTAAAATAATTTCAAAGTATCACCAACCAGCTTCAGCACAGTGACTTCCTGAGAAGATCAGTCTACCTTTTCCATCCGTATGGCATGGCATCCGTAGACCGAAATCTTGAACCGATTTCGATCGTCATACAGCACCAAAATATAAGGTTGTCAAATATCTCCGGAAGAATGGTTTCGACGATTCAGAGCCGGTGAAAACGACACCATGAATAAGGCAGCCGGCGGAAGACCTATGACGATGAATACCGACCGAATCATGGAAATCATCGAGTTAGACCGGCATGTGGCATCTCGTGACATCGCCCAGGAGATGGGAGTTAGTCACCAAACCATTTTAAACCATCCGCAGAAGGCTGGATACAAAAAAAGGTTGATGTTTGGGTTAATTTTATCATCTACTGCGAACAACTGGACCGCTTGAAGCAGGCGATCGACCAGAAGGGTGTAGTGTTCCAATAGGACAACGCCAAGCCACACACTTCGTTGATGACTCGTCGGAAGCTACGGGAGCTCGGATGGGAGGTTTTATCGCATCCACCATATAGCCCGGACATAGCGCTAAGTGATTACCACCTGTTTCGGTCTATGGCGAACGCCCTTGGTGGTGTGAAGTTGAACTCAGGCTTGTGAAAAGTGGCTGTCCAAGTTCTTCGCAAATAAGGAGGGGGCTTTTACGAGGGGGGTATAATGAAGTTGCCGTCTAAATGTTAACACATTATCGAACAAAACGGTGCATATTTGAACTAAATTCGATCACTGTAACACTTTTTATGAACCATTGAATGAAGTGCACAAAAGCGGAAGATATTTGACAACCTGATATGATATTTCAGTGGGGTCTGCTTTTTGGGGCTACCCTACTACTAATAGTCCCGACATTTTTTATGATTGTACTTGTTGTTTAGTGGTCGCCGTGGAGCAGTGGTAAGTGCGTCGACTGCGGCGCAGAAAGTCTAGGTTCGATTCCCGGACGTGACATCTCCCATTTTTTCACGGCACCACCTCTTTCGAGTTGCTGATAACACTCAAAGAGTATTAACTGTCTATGAAAAGCTTCTCAAATTTCGCCGTACGGAGTCGCCAAAAAACTGTAGGTCCCTTCTACTCGTGGAGAACAATAGCACGCACAACACGAGTAGTTGTTGAAGAAGCTAGGCCCTGGTCCCTTGTGGGCTGTAGTGCCACTCAATTATTATTATTATTACTTGTTGTTTGCACTTCGAACTAATTGTATCCATTTCTTTCACTAAATCACTTCGTTTTGTTTTGGAAACCTTTCACAAGCTAAATGCACTCTATAACATTTGCTACATATTGCCAGAAAAAAAGTAGCTCTCAATATTTCCAAGAATTTTGCTGAAAATACTTCACCAAAGTTTGCCGAACAGCACACTATAAAGCTTTAGTGGTAGACTTATAGAGGTAGCTGTAGCTAGTATGTTCTGAGAAGGGAATGGATGTCCCTGATCGAACGTTTCTCACAATATATATATATGATAATAGGACATTTCTTTTACTGGAGCCATTTCAAACACCGTACTTGAACCGAATACTTTACAGAATTTTCAGAAACATTTTTTTTCGTGGCCAATTAAATACTTGATGGTGGGAACTGCGGAATCGTTTGTTCGTAGCTTGTGCGCTCCGAAAACTCAACCAGCTTTATAAAGATGTGCAAGACAACGATCTGTCTATCACCCTGGAATCAGCAACACACACAACAATGCCCCAAATAGACAATCCTCGAACCCTATGCTATTAAAGAAAATCAAACTACTTCCGATATATGTACCAACTCATCGCAAATTCGAGACAAAATGATGACTTTGAGCAACGCTCACCTTAGCCGTAGTATAGTGGGTTCGTTTCCGGGACAAAACAGGAAACAGAAACATTACCAGAAACATTAAATCATTACCCAGACTTAGGTAAAGGAGCGCATATTAGCGCAACAAAAGAAAAAATTCGTATTTGTATGTTAGGTTAATTAAAAATAATTGTCGCAGTCTTCAATACCCATCAAGCGAATAAATTAATTACCTCGCATCAACGACCTCATAGTGACACCAGAGACAAAAACAATTGAATGGAGAAATTTTTATGTCGTCCATATACCAATACATTCCAATAGATTAACTACTCCGGTGTAACATGAACAAATTTTAATTATCCATTCGGTGAAAGAAATCGATTAATTAACTCATTCGGCATTCATTACACGAACACGAAGGACAAAGCAGCCTCACGCCAAGCAATCCCATTCCATTCCACCCACACTCACCCACACGACATTCTAGCAAAGAGACAGCAAAACAATTATGCACTAATTACAGGAGATCAAGTTTTTGAAAGCTGAGGGGCTTCACACCTTTTGCAAATCTGCAAACAACTTTCGAGACCTCACCATTCATTCTTATACGAGTATGTATATGATTTCAGCAGTCGTTGGCAAGGATTGCAGGAGAAAGCCAACTGCATATCGTTTTCAATTTCGTCGTAAAGCAAATTTACCACCCAGAGTAATCATGCAAAGCCTATTAAAATGGAACGCAAAATGAAAGAAACCATATCTAGGCAAATATAAAATATGGATTGTCTAATAGTTGTCATAGCCATTAGACCCTTCGCAAGAAGAACGAATAGCATCCATATAACCGCACTGTTTCGGGAAGATTTATTAGTTGAAATGAAGTACGTGTTGTGGAGGCCTATCCTTGCCACACTGAGCTAAATAATTGCTTGAACTGAAATAGTCACCTCATAAAATATACAGAGAATGGCATCCTCGAGATATAAAACATAAGCAACAGCACCAATACGGCCTGTAGGCACTTTAACAACCATTCCATTGGATTTTATGTTTCTGCCGCATTGGAGTGCTTGCACATCCCCTTACAGACGCACAAACACACGCAAATAAATTCACGAATGTGGGGGATACGGGAACTTTTTACGATAAAAATTAAAAGATAAAATGTCTTACGAAGTTCCAAGGCAATTTCCTTGCAGAACAGGGTGAACATGTTTTCAAGTTTTGACGATAATATTATGCATAGAGTGAGGGCACTTGTTTTCCCCAACAATTCAGGCGTTGAAGCAATCAAACAATGTACAACGACAATAGTGACAACATCAACTAATCAATTCGTCCACGAGACGAGGGAAAAGGACAATCTTTCAACATTTTGCATTTCTTCTTCATTTAATTTTAATTGAAATTAAACCCTTTTGGGCACAGGGGTTGGGCCTAATGCGATTTTGTTTCATTCAAATTGGTTTCTTTCAAATTTCTAAACTGCCGATGTCCTTCAATTGAATGTTTTGCGAGTCTTCTTTCGACTGACGGGTAAACTAGAGTCGTTGGAACCGTTGTGTGCGTTCTAGTTAAAAGCTCTTTGTTACCCTCTGGGTTTAATTAGAGCCTGGAATATCAAGGTACAATTATTTTTCACGCAACGACGCTCATTATACGAGGAGAGGTTTTCTATTTAATCACACAATAAATAGCTTTCACTTCGCTTTAGTGGGTAACACGATTCGGATAGTCATTGTCATAAGGATAATGAAGTGTCATGCGTCATTCTAAGACAATTCCATTTCAAACTCATGAATAGTTTAACTGCATAAAGATTCCATATTCATATGAAAACAGTGTCAATGTCATTCACTGACCAAGCTTAAGGTTGTGTCCTCATTGCACACTGATTGCGTCAAATGAAAGGACACGCCTCCGTTAATATGTGAGAATTCTTGCTTTCAAGATGTACATTCAAACCATTATTTGACCAATTCTAAAACATTTCTCTAACATTGCCAATGCCGTATATAAACTGTTAGTTATCCGTTTCTCTCCAACACTCATTCAAGAACTCGTTTGGCATTATTCTGCGAAATTGTGATGGGACATGCTTTCATGCGAAATTGTTTTTCAACTGCGGTTTTATGGGAAAACTTTAATTTCATACACACAGGACCAACTAACATACGGTCGTTTTTTTCTTCTCTCTTTTTTCATCATCTTTTTGTTTCCCTAAATCGCGAATATTTCAATGGATTATTTTTCTATGAAACCGATATAGTGTGCTTTCTCTAATTTATTGTCAAAGTTTCGTAGCGTAGAGAAACCGTTTTATCCTTCCAAATATTAGGCAAAACAAACTTGAATGTTAATATATTGAAATGGCGAAACGTTCATGAAAACTTAGAGTGATTTTCAGTGATAGGATAGTCTCTGTGGCGTAGTGGGTAAGTGCATTGACTCACACGTTGAAAGTTCCATACCCGGACCGAACACCTAGCTTTTGCGCTGAACCACCTCTTTCGAGTTGCTGACAACACCCAAAGAGTACTTATTGTCTTTGGAAAGCTTATCAAATCTAGCCGTTCGAAATCGGCACAAACTGTGGGTCCTATCTTCTCGTGAGAGAACAATAGCACGCACAACACGAGTAGTTGATGCCGAAGCCAGGCCCTGGTCAGAAAACCATCAAATGAAATGAAATCATATAAACCAATTTCTTTATGCAAAGTGTTCACCATTTACGTTATTTTAGAACTCTCACAATTGAAGCTGTCATTAGAAGTTTCTCACCTAAGCGTTAAATCAAATATAAAAGACCTATAAATGCTACAATTTCAAAAATTTTGGATGAGAAAATATATATATTTGTGATAGTAACTTCATCATCTTTCATTGGTGCTACAGTCCGGTGTGGATCTCCAGCTAGCACGATATTTTGCCAGTTGCCTCTAGTTGCCCACTCCAAGTTGGTTGAGGTCCTTCGCCACTTGTGTGCGCCATGTCAACATTTACCGTCCTCTGTTACGTTGTCCTAATGGTTCGGATTCGAACATCATACGCTCTAAATGGCCTAGCCATCTTAAGCGCTGTATCCAAGGACGATTGACCAGGCGTATGCCTTCGTACGAGTATAAACCATAAATTTCGCCGGTGAATATTACCCTTCAGATGTCACAAACGCAAAATGGCACCCAGAAGATTTCTCTCGAAAAGACTAAGTGCTTCTTCATCTGCTTTAAGTACTGTTCTAAAGGGTGATTTTTTAGCTATTATCTTTTTGGCAACACTGGTTTAAACAGTTGACGCACGTTTCGTGTTTTGTTTCACTGTGAAACATCTTCAGTTTGGTCTATAATTTAACCATGAATCGTCTTACAAACGAACAACGCTTGCAAATTATTGAATTTTATTATCAAAATGCGTTCTTTGTTAAGAAAGTTCATCGTTCGCTTCTATCATTTTATGGTCAGTTATGGTCAGTTTAATCGAGCCACTGAAGCGGCTATTCGGGCTATTGTGACGAAATTTCGCACCAAATTTACATTGTTGGACATTAAACCACTAACGCGCTTACGTAGAGTGTGAACTGAAGAAAATATGGGAGCTGTATCGGCCAATGTTAATGATGACCATCACTTATCGATTCGTCGCCGTTCGCAGCAATTGGGCCTATGTTACTCAACAACGTGAAAAATTTTGCTGAAGATGAGCGCTACCGTAAGAAGATATCTAATTTTTTTTGCTCAAAATGCAAGAGCTTGACCTGCATGACATGTGGTTTCAAAGACTGTTCCACATGCCACACAGCACGCGCAACAATTGACTTGTTGAGAGTCGAGTTCATTTTTTAACATTTTATTTCGCGTTCGGGATCGGTCAATTGGCCGTCTAGATCGATTTAACGACTTTAGACTATTTTTGTAGGGCTATGTTAAAGCTCATATCATACCGAAATGTTGGAGTATGCCAAAATTGAACTAAGCGGATGAACCATTTGAGGCGCAGTCAAGGTCAACATTTGCATGAAATAATCTTCAAACATTCAATTATATGGACCGTACTATCGATTCAAACAAAGATTTCATGCATTTTTCTGATATTTTTTTTTCAAAACAAACTTTCCTATAGCTTTTAAAAAAGCACCCTTTAGTATATGCGCCGTAAAGAAGGACTGGGATGATCAAGCTGTTATACAAAGCCAGCTTAATCGTTCAAAAGAAATTTCCGTGCAACAATTTGGGTTAGTAGAAAACAGCCAGCGCCTTACAGTTCGTGTTTAAATCCGAAGATTATCGATACCTGTGATCACCGTATCGTAGTGCGTGTATCGACTCAGCCGGTTAAGGTCTCAGTTTGTCTGAAAAATTTAACACTACCAATAGGTAGTGCCCACGCAACTAAAATCAGGTGGCTGCAACAGCACAGCGCTTAGGAGGGCAATTCCAAAAAAAACATTAATGTTAAATTGAATAAATCTGAGGACTTATTACTTTCATAAAACGTTAAAGAAAAGCGTCCTGCTTTACGTTTACTATTTTTTAATTGTTTGTGACACTGGGAGGGTCTGTAGTTTGATATTTGGGTTTAAGGCAAAAATGGTCCGTTTTTATACATGAAATTAATTACAGTTACTTCTTATAACCATCTTCCTTACAGCATAATTCTCTTCATACCGGATTTGATTTTAGTCCCCCTTCGCCTTCAAAATGTCCCATATGAATTACAATCTTTTTGATGAAATTCCCTACAGCTAAGTTTTCCTTATAAAAAAAAAATTTGTTCGCCCAAAATTTAAAAAAAAAAAGTTTATTTATGACAAATTTTGAAGATCTGCTACTATTTTCTGTTTCTAATTTTAAAAGATCTACACTTTTGACAAGAATTTACTTAAATTGTATAAAAAGGTGTGCCTGTTCTGAGGATATCTTACGCATATTAATAAATTAATAGTTGGAGTCTCCATTTGAAGGTCGTAAAACATTTACATGAAAATATCGAGACGAAAGGCTACTTCACCTTCGGTAAAAATATTTTGAATGCCAATTCAACTGAGGAATCGGATTCATCGGATGGCATTGCCGTAACCGAATTTTTTAAAAGACAACCCGGCGATAATGACATAAGAACTAATAATTTGATAATATCCAAACAAGGGGTGAAACTTCAGATGATAGGTATTTTCATTTTTCAAATTTGGAGACTAGTAAAACAAGGATCAGAACAATCCGTGTGCATTAAAAAATACAACTTCTTTACAAGCATCTCGTTTTTGTATAAATTTTCATTAAAAATTTAAGGGAACGGTGACAGTGTTAAGAAAACGAACCATTTTTACACCTACGAATTTTGGGTAAAACTTCTTTCTAACAAACCTTTTTCTTCCTTGAATGTTCGTGATAAAGATTTGACTGTATTCTTATATTCACTTGTTTTTTCAAAACAAACAGAAAATTACATTTTCAATGATTTTACTTACGGAAGAAGAAAATTATAGTACACATTGAACTATTTAACAAGAAATGAGTGAGAGGAAAAATAAACTCAACTTAGTGAATTTAGCTACACCCACAACAAGCCCTGGCAATTGGAAAAAAAAAAACACTCTTTTACAACCCTTTACGAAGAAACCAGAGACTATACCGGACAATTGCGAGATTCAATTGACTACAAAGGGTTTCGTTTTTTAGTTGATAGAAGAAATGTAAGTAGACATAAACTTAATTTAAAATTATTTATTAAGATTTTTTACAAGATTGCAGAATTTAAAAGAACCTTCAAATCCATGGACCTGAAATAGTAAATTCGAGATAATCTATTTCACAATCTGATGTCTGGAAATTAAGGAAAAAGGAAAGCTAAAACAGAATAAACTTTATAAAAGAACATGGAAAAAATAAAATTTTAAAGTAGCCAGAATGGGAAGGAGTTCTTATATATTCAAAAAGATTTTATTCAAGAACTACAGAAACTCTAAAACACCCTATAAAACCCAAAAATCTACAGAAGACTAACAGTTATGCAGAAGAAACCCAAAAAGATTTTATGACCGCCTTAAAGGCACAGTCGCGGATAACAAATTAAACATTTAATAGATCCGAGTTCACGGTAAATTTAATTTTAAGGCAGACAACTAACACATAGCTCTTAATTGTCAAACCACTACCCAGAATTGTGGGCGAAATATTCTTCATCATCTTATGACGATTTCTTCATGGTTTTAAATATTTAGAAATAAAAGATACACAAGTAAGACTTTTTCACTTCCTTTCCAGTGTATCGTCTTAAAAAGACATTCTGCATTCCACTGCAAAGAAGCTCATCGTATGTAATTGCAAAGGAGTGTATCCTTAAATTTTAAGACTCAAATTTCTGCAAAGCATTCTATTCGGGTGTTAAACATACTTTTGTCTAATGTCAATATACGGATGACCAGTTTTATAGTTTTATTAACTGTCATTTCCATCCGCGAAGAAAACATATCATTTCTAATAAAAATATTTTTTTGTGTAACAACTTATTCGAACTCTTTGAAAACAAATATTTTACAATTTTTGTTTAATTTAAATATAATAAACAAACAATAAATTTACTATGGTGTGGGATGTGTCTATTAACATAGGAAATATTAAAGTGCTAATTTCTAGACGTAGGACGACATGCAAGAAAGGAAGCCTAAACATTTGGAAGGGTTAATTTCAATTACCATAAATATGAATCAACATCTTGAAATCACATAAGACTAAATTAGACAGACATTTTGTTCAGCCGAATGAACAACGCATTCTCATTGTGAAATTGTTTTACCAAAATGGTAACAATTTTGCGGCTACAGTTCGCAAATTGCGATCAATTTGGGGTTACAATAATGCTCCAAAAGAGTCAACTGTAAAGCGATTAATGGAAAAAAATTGTTGAAACTGGGTCTGCAACTGATGTAAAGACAACAACGCGCCTTTGACCAATCGATCGACCGAAAAAATCGCAGTCAGTCTTTTCCCGGTCGTGTTATTTCGCGTTTTGGAGACCAGAATTGGCCTCCTAGATCGTGCGATTAAACACCATTGGACTTTTTTCTTTGGGGATTTTTGAAGTCGATGATTTATGCGAATAAGCCGACGACTTAAAAAAGGAAATTGGATGCTGCGTTAATAAAATACCGCAGCATTTATGCAAAACAGTCATTGAATATTTCATTAAAAGATCGCGTATGTGCCAGCAAAGCCGCGGCGGCCATCTGGCGGATGTGCTATTCCACACATAACCTCATCCTGTCTACTTTACGATATAATAAAGAATTCACGTTTTTTTAAATATCTGCGTTTTATTTAAAATTTAAATCTTGCGTTCTTGTTGGAACATCCTTTATTTTACTTATTTATAAATTTTTGACATTAAATGTAAAGAACAATATCATTTAAACTGCCACTTAGAGAAGATTCACAGTATAGAATTCTTTTGAGGTAATATGTATTCACTTTTTCGTAAATTTCTGGTGGTGTCTTCACCTTAACGTGAGTAATGTTTGGTTTTTATGCGTCTGGAGTGCAGAAAAAAATTCGAACGGTCTTCAATCGCAAGCTAACCTTGGCCAATTGACATCGTTAAATCGTAAAATTATGCGACTAAGAAACTTCTTATGCAATAAAGCCATAATTGGTCTTGTTATATGGCTTTTTGCACTGCCGTGCTGGATCCACATATCCTCCAAGTCATAATGTTCAATCGCCAGTCAAAACAAATCGGTAACCATTCAATTATATGCGATTATGCATAGACCTTGCGAATCAAGAACGCCCTTCAAATTTCTTCACAATTTTACTGATTGTTTGGGTAATCGAGTAACGCGCAGGAACTGGCTACGTTTGAATCAAGTTTTAATAATTTTACCGCATTATTCGAATTTAAAACCACCCATTATCCTAAATGGCTAATATTCAATTAACATTTTGAGACTTCTAGTAGTAACTGAGTTTGGCAAGTGTCAGATTTCGGTTTTCTTAACTTGAAATCACAAATTGAATGACACAGTAGTATTTATCTGCAGCACAACACTCCAAAAATTTCAACGGAATCGCATGATGTTTGCAAACCCAAATTGCAGACCTAATTATATAATTTATATACAGACAGAGTGCAACCTACGTAGAAAATCTTATACTACATTTTAGCTTCGTAATAAATGTAATGGGAATTAATCTAGAAAGAGTGCAACATATGATTCTCTCTCGGTTCGTTACAAGAATGGAAAGAACCTGTTCAAATATATATTTTGACATTGTCCTTGAATACAGAAACAAATCACCTTCTTTGCAATTCATGTGTTAACAAAGCCCAAACAACACAGTCTTCGAACACTTTAGACCCGGGGTAGACTGCAGTTTGTTGAGACCAGTCGGTCGCAGGCAACGGATTGGGCGTCTTTCCCCGTCCGACCACGGCGGCTCACATATTTTAAGAGTAGTTTTCAAAAAAAAAAACAGTACCAAATGTTTTATAGTAAAACGAAGTACAGAACTGTGCAAAATAATACTGTGTCATGTTTATTGCACAACATCCTTATTCCATCAGTAATAAAACTCATAAACAAGATAAGAAAAAGTGCATTCAGAACTTAGAAAAGCTCCGTTATCCGGAATGATACAGAATTTCGGATTGTGCAAAATAATAGCACCAAGTGCAAAAACTCATAAATATGAAGTAATAAAGTCAATGGAATAGTGAAGTTTTTTGTTTTTATTTTTGTTATTTGGTTAGTAATTGGTCGTACAACCTTTATTTTTAAGTACAGCGTAACAACGTCGTGGCATGGAGTCGATTAAGGCCTGAACAGGGATATTCTTCCACGCAACCTGCACAAAAACTCATAGCTGTTTTGTATTTTTTGGGTTTGCTTTATATACAGCCCTACATCTGTTCAAAGGTTTTCAATGGGATTCAGGTCCGGAGACTGAGGCGACCACTCCATAACTTGAACTCCATCGCTTTGGAAAATTTATTCGGCCAAATTGCTCGTATGTTCTGGGTCAATGTCTTGCTGTAGAATCTATCTAAATGGCATATTCCACTCTGCGTAAGGTAGTATGGTTTCTCTCATAAAACTCTGGCGGTCATTGGTTTTATCAAAAAAATGGGACCATTACCATAATAGGAAATTAATTTAATTTTTGCTCCCCCTCGGTTAAAATTTGCATTCATCCGTCCATAACATATTGCGCCATTTAGAATGTTTCCAGTTCCGGTGTTCTTTCGCAAATTTGGTTCGTTTTAGTAGGTTGACTTGCATGACAGTAGTGGTACTTTTCTGTGACTTCTGTCAGGTAAATTCTTCTTTACCAGCTTTCTTCTTATTGTTGATGCCGCCACGAGTAAATTTAACTCTTTACTTTATTTCCCTAGCGTTTATAAACGGGCTACGATTGACTAATCTTACTAATTGTTGTTTATCGGCGGGGATTAGTTTCGGTTTTCTTGCTCTGTTTCCTTCCCTTTGAACGACATTTGACATTTGCGATAATTTTATTTGAACACCCAACAATTTCCCTCATAAATTTGTAAGTTTCAAAAAAAAAAATTATATTGAAAATATGACTATATTTAAAATAAAAGTAAGCTTAAATTAATTCAGCTTCATAACTCACCTACCGGAGTTTCCGATCATTTGCGATTTTTGTGACCTTAGAGAATGCAAAATAGCCAAATTTTCAAGCTAAATGCGCTTTCATGTGAATATTCAACGTGGTATTTGTATCGCAAGTTCTGAAGATGGAAAGCTTCTTTACTTTTAAGTAAATAAGTTCTTAACGCATAATAGAAAACCACTTAAAAACAATAGTAAAACAACAAATTAAATCTGGTAGACGACATTCGTTAAACCTATAGACGTTTAATAACTACACCTATATACGTCAACTAACATTCTTGTTTGATCTACACCCCGTTTCAAAACTATAAAGCCATATAACGTGCCAGTGTTTTTTCCAATCCTCGAAGCAGTTCCCACATGTATGTAGCTATTCTCAGAAAACAAAAACAAAATATATGCAATATGAGAGCTATTGTGGACTTCTGTTTTTTTGCATTTGGAAGTATGATTATCATTGGCAACGATAAATATCCTTAATCGTTGAAACAGCTGTCCAAAAAATGGGTTCGGTAAATTTTTGAATATGACAACTCAAGGGAAAATATCGAATCCAAAGTCAAGAACCAATATTCCCTAGATAGCCTAACAGCACATTATTCGCACCATGTTGTGACAAACTTGCTGACTGACAAGTCAACCGATATTAGGAAGGGTGTTATTCAAATAGAAATAATAAAAAAGTGAAAAAAAAGCCGAAGAAACATGTGTAACCCAAGGAGTAAGACAAAATCCTTGTGACAAAGTTACTTTGCTGAATCAGGGTGAATCATGTCACAAAAAAAATACAAAGCTGTCATCCACACTGAAAGTTTCGTTAAGCAATAACGAACAGCCTCTTGGCACAAAACATCCATAAAACATGAGATGAATACCCAAATAGGTAACCAATACAATAACCCTCCGGCGGCGTAACGTATCAATTGCATGCGCGCAACAACTGCTAGCTCCTGCCACACACATTTCACGGAGCTATTCCCGGAATGTACACAGTACACGCATTTCTCCAGGGAAGGAAACTACCAAACAATTTTATTACCTCAATCCTACTTGGTTGTTTGTGCAGGTGTTTTGTACTTTCGAATATAATTTGATCAAACTTTGATTTCAATAAAACCCCCAATCATGGTGCTCAAATGGAACTAAATATTCAAGAGAGGTTTGTATTCTGGGAAATGCGAATTGCATGCAATAAGCAACAGATTGCTGAGAGCGTATCGAGAGCAAGCAAATACTTTGTGTACTGACGGTTAAAGCTTTGAATGCTAAATGATTGTCCCAAGAGTGAAATTGGTTGTGGATCCTCTTTGAGGAATTGGCATGTTTCTGGGAAATGACATGAACTGCGATATCATTTACAGAAACTTATGACTAAATGTAATTGAATTCCGGACCTATCTTACGGAACTTAATTCGAAGGAGATGCTTTACTTGTCCTTGGTTTGATATGTTTGTCATAATCGATTATTTAAATGATAGCAATGTGTAACGAAGTTATGAAGTATGCAAATTCGGCAAGTTCCGAACCCAAACACGCATTATAATTCTAGTATTTACATATTTTCCTCCCGCACTGCCATCGTTGAAGGTTGATCGCATTTATTTTAAAAACAAACGAACATTTTCTTAAGGGATTAGTTCAAGAACAAATCAAGGAATTCTTATGTGTTCGACTTCGAGTGTATGTAATAATAATAATAATTGAATGGCACTACAGCCCACGAGGGACCAGGGCCTTTCTTCCGAAACAACTATTCGTGTTGTGCGTGGCACTGTTCTCTCACGTGTATAAGGGATCTATAGCACTTTACCGCCTCCGAACGGCAAGACTTGAGTAGCTTTTTCATAGACAATTGATACTTTTTGAGTGTTGTAAGCAACTCGAATGCCGTGAAAAATAAGAGGTGTGCAGACCGGGAATCGAACCCAGACCTTTGGCGTGTGGGTCGACGCATTAACCTACTCCCCCGAGTCTATACGAATTCAAAAATATAAATTTGACGATTTGAAATTTCTTTTGAAGAAATATCTCCTAGTCTACAGTATTTGATAAATTGCCTTCGTAATGTTGTGCACACTCTACCCCAAGGGTAAGTTCCTACTAAGTAGAAAAGCCAACTACTGGCCTAATGTTAATGTTTCTCTGGTCCTTCTGAAAGATAGGATAGGATATTTGAACATTTCCAACTCTTACCACTTTGTATCCTTTAGCAATTACTTGGTTTTCTATATACAGTTAATTAATGTATCAATAGTTCCTAATTGTTATATTCCTCACGATAATGATGAAAAATCTCTTTTTCATCCTCGTATAGCTATCGCCTACAGAATTCATTATATAGCAAATCTGTTCATATTATATGTGTTGTCCCTATTAGATTGATTTGTCGACCTTATCTTGATTTGAACTTTCGATCGTGTTCTTAAGTGATTTCATTTTTACTTTCATTAGGGAAAATATTCTCGTAGACGCCTTTCATAATCTCTTTCATTGCCCAGATTACATCTGCCCCTTTAAACCTGTCATAAGGTGAAATAAGGGATGGTCCAATTATAATGATTGAATCAGAAGCACTACAGCCCCAAAGGGACTAGGCCTAGCTTCTTCACCAACTACTATCTTCTTTGTCAGGAGTAAAGGTAATTTACGGTTTTTTTTTCCAACTCCGTACGGCAGGATTTGAGAAGACAATTAGCACTCTTTCACTGCACCACCTCCTTCGAGTTGCCGCCAACACTTAAAGAGTTGTAACTGTTTACGAAAAGTATCTCTAACCTCGAAGTTTGGAGTCGACACAAACTCAAGGTCGCTTCTACTCGTGAGAGAACAACAGCCCGCACAAAACGAGTGCTCAAAAACGAGAAACTAGGCCTGGGTCCCTTGTGGGCAGTAATGTCACTCAATTAATATTAGTATTATTTTACGCTCTGTGATGATCTTTCACAATAAAAAGGGGAAACACGTTCAAACTTTTTTTTTTTCAAAAATGCACCGAAGGCTTTTTATGTGACATGATATATTGCACGAATATTATCACCAAATAGATGCAAGTTACATTATATTGGAACACTCAGGTTCAAAAAGTAGTGTATCGTGCTGGCAAGTTTTCGGAAAAATACCAGCAAGCACTTCTTCACCAAGGAGCTTACATCATCAGCTCGCACCGCCAAAAATATGCCGCCTAATTTGAAGGCGGGACAGTAACAGAGAATGAGCGCTGCACTGGCGTCGCATATGAATTTATCGCACTTAGGTATTTGGCGAAGGTGTAGTGTAGCCCTGTTTCTACGCCGATAAGTTGCCTGAAACTTTTATGTTAAAAGATATTAAGAATGCTGCTATTTGCATCCATCCTTGTTAGTCATTCTGCCAACAACGCGCCATCCAGAGGCCTAGCCATAGATCGAAGCCCTAACGAAGAAAGTGGGCAGCCCCAACCTGAAAATACCCCATCTGGTCCGTGCTTGGGAAGTTTTGCAATGATCTCATTTCCCGTCGAGTAGTGACAAGGTCTTAGCAATTTAAAGTGAATATCAAATTAAGAAGAGACTTGCATTCCTGAACTATATTGGAAGTAGTTAAAGCACTGAGCCTTAAGTAGAGCCTGGCTAAAGCTACAACCTCAAATACTGCTCCCCTTGGACCTGTTTTTCAGTAGGATCGTAATTGTTTCCTTGGAAAACTGATGAACAACTACATAACAAGGCATATAGATTGATATTTTTGTCATTGATCGTGAACGATAAAACAATTGCACATGATGCTAGGGTTAGATAAACTATTGCGAACTCATATATTTATAAAATGAATTGAACGTATCTACAAAGTATCTTTAGATACTACTTATGTTGTGAGTGCTATGTCATTTTTCTCTAACTTGCAGTTTATAGCAAAGTCTAAACGGTGAGATTTAAGAACATTTTCGGTGGCTCTTTGAGTGTTATCAGCAATGCGAAGTAGGTGGTGCTGTGAAAAAATACGAGATAAACAGTCCACGAGAAGAACCTGGGACTTTCGGCGTGTGGATTTACGCACTTACCCACTAACTCGCTCTCTTGATGAATGTAAAAACAGTGAAACGAAACTCATTCACTTTTTCTCCCAGCAGATATACAAACTTAACGTACCTTGCTATTCTCTAAGTGCAAATACAATCACTCATCCAAGAACTCGCTATATATCAAACAACTTTTTACTTACCGCCCAGAAGACATATAGACTTCTTCCAGAGGTACTAATGAGGCAATATTTGAGATACATATATGCGTATACACTTCGCCGCTGACTGCTTTACATGTTTTGGAAGTGGAGTGCAGGAATGGATGAATATCCCATCATCGATTATTTTTTATAAATTTAAAGTTTTCATTATAAGCATTTAATGAACATAACTTCACTTGAGTGCAAAACTAATATCTTCAAGGGCATAAATCAACTAAACGGAAATGGAACAAAAAGCACACCACTTACAAGGGTTGAGAAGATTTCTTGTCGATTTAATTTACAGCACCCGGTTAACTGTTCCCGGATTCTCAGTAATCATTTGGTGTTCTGAATTGTCCCCCTAGATTAAACAATTTATCGCCGGTAGATATTTTTCTTCGAGACTTTGTTAAGTCCTTGTTTTATGTCAACAAGCCTACAGCCATCGACGCTATGTGGACGGAATTTCGAAACACTCGCGAAACTGTTCGATAAAAAGCACGTACGTGCCAGTAAAGTTGTGGATGTCATTTACTTGACAAGGTGATTCATGCATACACTTCCATTGTGTGTTTTACGAAATGGAAAACAAAATATTTAAGTTTTGCTTAAGAATCAGTTGATTTATAAATGCTTAAACATCTCTTTAAAGATTAAACGACTGTTCAATTTTAACCCGCAACCACCGGTGCTTTTTGGAATGTACTATGATCGTAAAAATAGCGTTCTTTAATTCGAAGCCCATATTAAACATTACAGCAACACATTGTTATTTATTTTGTAAATAAAAAAATGTTTGACTGGTTTTGCAGGACATCAACCACGTTTTTGCAGTATTTGCAGAGGGAGCATTTTTTTTTTCATATACAAACCTGTTCTATTACAGATATACAGTAGATCCTGGAAAATACCCAAGAAGTCTAGATCGAAACGCACCACCTATTCGTCAATTTTAAGGCTGCATATGACAGCATTGAGACGAGCTATACAGTACCATGTTAAGTTTTGGCTTTCCTACCAAACTCGTCAGATTGTGTAGGATGACAATGGAGAATTGTCTCTGCGCCGTCAAGATCAGTAATGAACTCACCGAGATCCTCAATGTCTAAAAAGGTTCACGACAAGGCGATGCGTTGTCATGTGACATTTCAACATCATTCTTGAGAAATTGTGACCTTCATCGTGCAATACAGTCACGGAGCCCTACTGTGCTCAATTATTGGGTCGAATCGTAGGAAAAACGGCCCCATTTGTTTAAGCAAATGACAACACTACCACCTCCGTCAACGCTCATCCAAATTGATCAAATTAAGCTACGCACTGCTGTCATTCACTTGTATAAACTGAAAAGTGTCCGACCACAACGTAAAGACATCGGCACCCATTAATGAAATCTAGAGGGTACTAGTTTTGCATCTTTTGACAGTTCTTTAGATGACTATCATTTGAGTGAGTCGTCAAGAGTGGTTTTTAAAAATTAAAAAAAAAATGGTGTTGAGTTTGAGCTCGTAATGTCAAGCAGCGGTCATCGCCGATGCAGCATACGATAATCAAAACCACCCTAAATATGAATTTATTATAGTAAGGTAGCTGAGAAAGACTCTCTGAGAAAGCCAAAGTTCTTAAAGAGCTTAGGAGTTACAATGAATGTGTTCCATTGATTTTATTTTGTTTTTTCTTCGTGCCTACAACTCGTTTGTCGGAAGTTTTAGTATCCTAACAATTGCACCACGAAATGCATGAAAGAAGAAGAAGTGAAGCACCCACGTATTTTGAATTTTTTTTCCCATTCAAAGCAATTGCTTCAAAGGTGTGCTCAAATATTTTTTATGCTTGCATGCATCAGCTTAATATTTGCAGATAGATTTAAAGAAATCTCTTTATTTAAAATCATCAAATTCTAAAGAAATTAGCAACACAGATATTTGTAATAACATCATAGAGCAGTGCATCGAACTTGAATCAAGCGTGTGGCGCTTGCATATCATGTCTTAAAATAGTTCTATCGTTAGCAGAATGCACTTTTTTCGTCGATTTTTGTTTTTGGTTTCAGGAAATGCATCTTTCTTAAAGAAATCTGTGAAGTCTTTAACTTGAATGGAAATAAATGGACACGAAAACGTCTTGGCACAGCACTTACTTCCGATTGAATAAAATTAGCTTCGAGTACTTGACTGTGTGCTGGTGTAGTGTCAATGAAGTTTTGTTGTGGGAAATTGCAAAAGATGTACAAACATACCTCAAATCCGTTGCCAAGTGAACTTGGGAGGCACAATCTTCCCTCTTAACGTAAACATTAAATTTCCTGATTCACTGTATTACGTAGAGAATAGAGAACACTTTTTTATTTAAATAAACTGCTCAATTGTTTGGCTAAATTGGCAACGTGTTCGCATAAAAATGTTCGGCAGATAGGCTCTATAAAACGGGAATGGAATCCAGCTGTGTACAGGATTACAGAGCACATGCAAACACACACGCGTACATTAAAATGATCCCCCGGGCACAGGTATAAAATGAATAATTTAGAAGAGTTATTAAGTATTTAACATAACTGCTCGAAATATTCGCATTAATGAAAAACAAGGGAGAGGAAAAACCCATTGGTTTCAATTATTTGAATGGAATTGGGGAGAGAGCCTTATTTACGAATTCATACGACTTCAGGAAGAACAGAGGTTCACTCACCTATAGCGGTTATTATACCCAAAAAACGTATCACTGGCCGTAGACAATCACAGGGCTCTGCAGGTTGGCGACGTCTTCGATTTATTTGGTTCATTTTATTACCCTTTCACTGGACTAGCACCAACCAAATAGATGTTTTATTCTCCAACACACTACCCCAACACTCGCACACAGTACCGACAAACTGAATATTATTTGAATTATCAGCGAAAAAAGGCAAAAAACTCCTCAAGTCAATATGTTATCCGCACCAGACTACAACAGACGACAACTACAACATTGAAGCAGACTGAAGAACGTCGACGACGACATCCAAGTAAAAGTTTGGGTCTGTGTCGACAACATCCGAAACCAATAGCCAAGAATTCAAAGGATACCAAACTTCACCGGGGATAAATGTATTTCTGTTATTTGTTGTATCCTCATCCAACTTGTAATTCGCATATATTTGTAGTTTTCATCATAAGCTACCGACATTCGGTACCATGCGTTGAATATAAATCAAGATTTTTTTTTTGGCAACGATTCCAGAGAATGTACTACACAAGAATCCACTCGAGATGAGCAGCATGTCCTCTTCCGTAACAATAGCGATAGCCCTCTGATAAAGTTTCGCTGAATTGTCCTTTGTACACTTTAAAATTATTCATTTTAACATTATCCATTAAATATGCAAAGATGGAAGATAGCAGCACAGTTTTGTTACACTACTTTTCTTTATCTGCCCCTTTCAAGCCCACCCAACACGCCCAATATTGTAATTTACGCGCACAACTAATAGCCCGACACAATTAAGGATCTAAAGCATCTCAATAGGCACAACGTTGATGCTGCTAGTTACAGAAGCCGTTCGTAAGCACAGACACAGAGAGCACCCTGCAAGCGATTTGCTCGAAACGTGTTCACTTCGCCAAAGCCGGGAAACGAATGATTTCCACTTGGCCATGCTCACAGTAGCTCGCAGCAGCTCAACAATTTCACTGTCTGCTTGGGTGGATTCCTCGCTGCTTCTCTTGTTCGGCCAAATCGCGCATATCTCTCAGTCGTAGTGTTCTCTTATGGAAAAAAGAAATGTTTGCGTTGTTGGGAAAAGCTTCGTGGACTCTGTTGCGTCAAAGAGAACTGGATAAAGGTGATTTTTCTTTTTATTTTGCTTGGATCGGCAGCGTTGACAGGACACGCTTTGTTTTCGAATGCCGGAGCGTAACTTGTCTATAGTACGATGAAGATTTTGGATTAATTGTTTGATTATGAGAAAACATGTTCCACATACGCCATGTAATGTACCGACGTAAAAGGGTCTGCAGCATAATCTTAAGTAACACTGCTTTAATGAGATACATGCTGCGCATGAAAATACATATTTTTTTTAAAAACCCATGTGTACATTGAAATGTGCTTTAAATTATGTTGAACCCTTCTTATTGACGCTAAGTTTTCAACACAACCTGTTCCCCGAGTGGAGGAAGGCGGAAGTGCTTTTAAGATTCAACCGAGGTTTTACAGTAAAGCATCATGCTCACCTACATATTTCGAAGGTGAACGCCTGCGTGACGAGTGTTAAAGTAGGAGAGCCGGAAGGAAATCTCAACAGGGTTGGTTGCTGATAGAGTTTTCAGCAATTTTGGAGGACAGTTTGATAAGGATAGACAGAGGCAGTGTAGTAGTTTCAGGGTATTTTGAAGAGATGCTTGTAGTTCCTTGGATAGAAGAATAGAATATTTGCGCCACGACATTTTGAATTTGATCTTGAAACTTAGCTAGGTTATAGGCACAACACTATGACGCATTTTGCATTTTCATCTTTATAAAGCTCAACTTACGCAATAATTGAAGCTGTAGTACCCTTCTTGGGTGTTGGCACAACAAACAATAAACACCAATTTTTGGAATAACATTTTCTGCAGTGATGAAGTACTTTTTTTACTATGCGGATATGTAAACAAACAAAATTGCTTCATATCGAGATACCGTTGTATCAGAACAAGTTGACTATTTGGTATATTTGGACTTCATATCATCGGAGTTTAAAATGGGCCGACGATTACAGTCCATACGAATGGTCCATTGATTTTATGGTCTGCACGATATGTACGTGATTCCAACAAAACAGGGCTAAGTGTTTTTCCAAAATGTGTAGCTGTATATGGATTCTTCTTTTTCTTCTTCTTGTGGCGCTACAGTCCGAGATGGACCTGGACCTCAACCAACATGTCTCTCCAGCCGGCACGATCTTTCGCCAGCTGCCGCCAATTGCTCACTCTAAGTTGGTTGTGGTCTTTCTCCACTTGTGTGCGCCACCTTAGCCTACATTGTCCTCTGTTGCTTTGTCTCAATTTTTTAGATTTAAAGACTTTTCAGGCCAAAGCAGTAGTGTCCATTCGCTCTACATTGCCTAGCCATCTTAAGCGTTGTATCTGGAGACGCTTGACTAGGCGCATTTCGCTGTACAGCCCATAGAGATCGTCGTTAAATCTTCTCCTCCAGATGCCAGGACCAAAAATCGCACACAAGACTTTTCTCTCGAAAAGACTAAGGGATTCCTCATCCGCTTTTAGTAATGTCCAGGTTTCGGTGCCGTAAAGTGGGACTGGGATGATAAAGGTGTTATATA
This sequence comes from Eristalinus sepulchralis, assembly GCA_944738645.1. Lineage (NCBI taxonomy): Eukaryota > Metazoa > Arthropoda > Insecta > Diptera > Syrphidae > Eristalinus > Eristalinus sepulchralis. The sequence goes on along the minus strand of OX122885.1, from coordinate 26,566,043 downwards.
AAGCAAACTTAGTCCTTCGAGAGAGGGCTTTATTACTCAATTGCCTCTTGAGCCCAGGGAAATAGCGATTGGCAAGAGTGATTCTGTGTTTGATTTCGGTACTGGTGTTATTGTCCCTATTTACCCCTGGGTAGACGAAGTCCTTGACTACCTCGAAGTTTCTGCTGTGTGACGCTCTGTCCGAGACGTCGATGTTGTGCGTCCATCTTTGATGACAGCATGTACTTCGTTTTGCCCTCATTTAACACCAGGCCCATTTTAGCCGCTTCTAATTCAATGCCAGCAAACGCCTCATTGACGGCTCGTTGTGTTTGTCCAATCACGTTAATGTAGTCAGCGTAAGCTAGCAATTGAACTGACTTTTGGAAGATCGTACCTCTGGTGTTGACTTGTGAGTTACGCACGATCTTCTCAAGGATGATGTTAAAGAAGTCTAAAAACCTTTTTTGACAATGAAGTTCTGGGTGAGTTCGTTGCCGACCTTGACGGAGCAGCGAGAGTTCTCCATCGTCATCCTACACAATCTGACGAGTTTGGTAGGAATACCAAAGCTAGACATGGCACTGAATAGTTCGTCTCTATGCACACTGTCATATGCGGCCTTGAAATCGACGAATAGGTGAGTGTCGATTTACACTTCTTGGGGGTTTCCCAGAATCTGCCGTAGTGTGAAGATTTCGTCGATGGTGGACTTCCTTGGCCTGAAACCATACCGATAAGGACCTATCAGGTGTATATGATTTGTTAAAGCTTAAATTCAAAAATGAAAAATTAATAAGTTTTTATTTCATTCATGAATTTTTTTTTATTTTTTCTACATTACATTCAACTGACACAATTCAACTGACAGAAGCTCATTCTGTCACTCGATTTTTCAAGACTTTATTGACTGCTTCGGGCTGTAGATCACGGAGTGTTTAAATGATACTGGCCTAAGGCACTTGAATAGTTTTTTGATAACTGGTGTAGCATCTGTCATTCACGGTTCCCAACAAACAAAAGTTCACAGCGGTCTGACTCCAAAGCGAGAACAATTGAGAAAAAGATCTTAGAACAATTGAAGCATGGGCATGGAATGAACAATTGAGGCATGGAATGACATCCTTCATAAGCTAGAGGTCTTATAAAACCATGTTCTTAATTTTGCCAAATAAAATTCGGTTATTGTCAACGTCAAAGTTGACTGAAACTTTGTTCCCAGCTGCATTTGCGAAGAAAAATGGTCCAATGAGGCCTCAACTCTGCAATACACACCAAACTTGTTGCGGATGCTTTGGCTTTTCGACCGTAATTTGGGAGTTTTTCCGAACCCAAGTAAGGCAATTTTCTTTGCTTATGTACCCCCCGAGATATAAGTATGCCTCTTCAGAAAAGATGTTTTTTTGTTGTAGAATTCAAACCTACCTTACTGCGAACAAAAACAAGAGCTTGTAACTGAACTATCCGAAATCTTTGTGGAGACTTCTCCTCAGAATAGTGAGTCATATCTTGAAATTAATGGCTAGTTGATTTTCGTGAATTTACTCTCGGCCACAGCCATATTTTCATCTGTGCGCATTGTAGACTGTACTGGGACTGCTTTATTTCGAGCCAGAACTTCTTCTCCGAAAACCAACTATTTGAGATACGCACTTTGAAGTCGTCTGTATTCAGGATTTTGACGTTTTCTACATCATGCCAATAGATCGTATGAACGCAATAGTTAGTCACTGCTGTTTCCCTACCAGTAGGAATACATAAGAGTCACCTTGCAAAACCGGCGCAACATTACATGACGAGGCACCATAAAAGCGCCAGTGCCTGACTTTTCATTGGTTTCAAAGCCATCCATGAACATTCTACTACACTACACTCCTTTTCTGGATCAAAGTCTGGCCAGGGAAATTGCTGAGTACCAGAGAAAGTTAACTATGTATCTACGTCGCAGCTGGATTATTGGTGTCCGTACGTCAGAAGGCATATTTGAGGCTGGTGTCAACACAGATGCAGTCCTCTTAACTCCAGTGCAAGTGCATACGCCAAAGTATAAAGAACAATTGTCCTTAATTTGAAGATGGCCATGGAAGTTCAAACAAGCAAGCCGAGCCAGGCCTCTGTGAAACCCGGGGTTCTTTGGAGCATAGTTTAAGCAGCAGTTAAGTATTTTTGCGTGTTTTTTTAGAGAAGTTTCCTATCTAATGTGACACCCAGATATTTCTTTTAGTGGCTTAAGCGTATGATAACACTTTTCAGTATCAGTAGAGTCAGACCAGTAAAAGACCCTCATCTCGTAAAGATCAAAATTTGGGTTTTAAGGGGATAGACCAGAATTCCAATCCCAATACACCAGTCGCCGGTCTTGTCTAACACATTTAAACACACAGCAGCCTTGCATGATTCGACAAACATTACGGCTACAACATCCACGTGGGGTTGAGAGTAGATATCAGAACTTTTAAGCAGAATTAACCAGCATACGCCAAAGGGCTGCTTTTTCTTCTCCCTGCATTACATACTAGCACAGTCTGTGTCCACAATTATAACTTTTCACATAAGCATGGCATCCACAGGACGAAAATAGAGAGAGGAGCGACTGAAAAAAAATTGTACTCATACTACATAACTTGCAAATGAAATTTTCATCTATTTCATTTTGTAAGGAGCAACTGTTAAAGAATTTCCACATTTTCTTCGAATCAAATGTAGCTTCCATCTAAAAGAAAATGATTTATGTTTTCCTTGTAATTTCACTTGTTGCTGTAGGAGCCATTTTTGTTGTGGTAAGAAAAAAAATTTCTTGCGCCGTGAGAAACATCTAGAGAGTGTCAAATTGCGTGTTTGCATGGCTATTGCATGTGTCTTCAAACGATCCTGTCTTTTCCTTGCGTGTTCTACAATACTTAGAGTATTTCTAGAAGCCCCGGAAATGTCCAAAACGAAGTGGATTGTCGGAGTAAGCACGCCAGTTTGATTTCGTATCGTTCCGTGTTTCCTTATTTGTTTCAGAGGCAAAATTCCCCGTAAATATAATAGAAAATAGTTTTCTGAAGATTTCCATTATTCCACAGCATACATTCCTTGTTTTTGCTTATTAAAAAAATGTTCATCCGCAGTTCCTGAGAAATATTAACTTAAGATCGGTACTGTTTATCTTTATTCGGTCAAATTCTAAATCGAATCGCTCAATTCGTGGTAGGTCTTCAAAAAGCACGAAAGGAACATTTTTACATTAACTCCTTCACAATAGAATAGGAATAACTTCTGATATCTCTTTGCATTTTTCATATAAGACGAGGATTTTATTATTAAATGAAAAATTTTATATTTTCTGTTCTAACGTGATGCCGGGCACTAGGAAGGTGCATCAACTCCGAATACTTGATAGAGAATACACCACAGAAGCTTACACAAGGGTTCACGGTTATAATGAGGCACTGTGCAATGACTTAGAAGATCTTGAGAAGTTTGCTGTTTCTAGTTCTGCATCCTGAACTATAAAAACGGAAGTTCTTATAGAATCGGAGGTGAATATACCTTATGCGTTCCGTTTGCACTTAAGACGATTGTCAGCAACCTTCGACATTCTACTCACTTCTCGAATAAACCCACGCTCATATGGACTTACAAGCCCATATCAGCATCAAACATTTCTTTCTCTTAACTATTCTCCTTCCTATGCTCCTAATCACCGAATAACTTGTAATCACCGCTAATTATTGTGGCCTGTTGAAAGTTCGGGTAGCACATATAAATTCTGTATCCGCACTCATAAATCTCTGCCAGAGTGTTACCTCGTTTCCAAATTGCTCGTTTGTGTGTATAACTTGCGTTGCGTACGTCGCTAACGGGCATATGTCTGCATGTAGGTACGTACACGTCTGGAATTGAAGTGGATTCACCCAAGCCCACACGATTTTCTTGTGTTACACAGAAAAATCAGGTTTTATTCTTATTAAAGCACACGAGTGTTGGCTGCTTGCAGGACTTTCAACAAGGGAAAATGCAACTTGCATAGACATTTGTAGATCTTTTACCCAAAGGTATTTGAAAATGGATAATGAACCCAAGGATACGCTTCGCATTTTATTCATAGCAAGCCTCGAGGGCTGTTTATTTCAACAAATTAAAATAAAATCTCTTACATGAGTGCGTACGTGTGACTTAATTAGTAAAGCCTGTCTGTCGCTTGCATTGATTTATATGCTTTGTACTTGTGTAACTGGGGGTGCACATGTGTCTGTCAACTCAGGCGTCATTTTCCTTTTTCTGTTTCAACGCTTTTACTATGCCAGCCACCATTGTTACTTCTGCCAATGAGAGTTTGGCGTCCTTTTGGAAATCGCAGCGACGATCCAGATGTAATTTCGCCCGTTCGGGATTCAGTGTAATTGGTGTTTGCAACCACATCGAGTAATCAATTTTCAAGGATCCAGTTAGGAGCTTTTCAATGCAAATAAAATATGTTTTAAATTGTATATATGTAGACAAATATTTACATGGTTGATTTTACCTGGTCAAAAGGAGTGGTGCCAATATAAAACATTGATTTTAAGACTGACTCCTTTGCTTCTTTGATATTCTGTCCTTTTATGGCTTGGAATTCACTGGGCTCCGTGTCAACGACACCAAGCTGCTCAAACAACCAATCTTTGTTGTTCTTTAAATACGTGTACATAACCTGAAAAATGTTAAAGTTGTCAATATATAAAAAAAATGAAATAAAATGAAAAAAAAATTATGATATAAATAAATTGGCTGGCGATACAGTTCTTCCTTGAAGAAACAATCATGTAGTGAGTGTTAGCAGGTGGAAAGGACATGCTGTTTAATGCCAACTGCCAATGGGTAAATTTGAGAAACTCCTCATATACAATTAGTATTGAGAGTTGATGTGGTGCTGTGAACAATTTTAAGTGAGAAGATTCCAATCCAAAAATTGAACCTATACCGAACCTGAGTCCACACTCTTGCTCAGCAAGAGCGCGCAGTGTAACGAGTCATTGTAAAAAAGTGAAAAAAATAAGTTTGCGGTGATTTTGAGATTTTGGTATTACAGATCAATACTTTCAAAATTGTTTTCAAATTTGTTTGAAGTTTTTAGCCCATAAGCGAGTTATAAATGCATAGAAGATTTGCCTGATTATGGATCAAAACTGTAACCGAGATGTGAGATATATGAGTTCTTATATGGGGCTAAAGAAATATGATATTCTGTTAATTGTCGTCTTAACTTCAATGCATAGGTTAGAAAAATAAGTGAATTGTTTCTTCAGGAAAAAAAACTGTTGACTTCTTTCTTTTTTATCAGAAGGAACTTGTGTACGAGTAAACGAACAAAAAAATTTAAAAATAAATGCAACTTAAATTTTTTTGTAAAACTGAGGATTGTACATTATTTTAAATATAACAAATGACGATTTTATTTTTGGGAAATATGCGAAAGAATAAACACAAAATTATTTAACAAAATTTCAAGTTTAAAAATGGGATTACGTTACGCGTTGGACACAGTACTGCCAAGGACAAAAATGCAGGAAAACTGTTTTTCCTAGTCCCAAATTAAGTTCAAAGGTGACAGTATTGATGAACATGTAACTTACTTTTAAGAAAATTTTTTTAATAATTAAATAAAGTCACAACGCGGACCGAGGGCATTGAGAAGGAAAGGTGTACGTGTACATTTGTTGAGCTGGACAAAACATTTTGTACTTGTGTGTTGCGGGTACGAATCTCTAACAAAGTGCTTCAGTCAACAATTTATTAATAACGTCTGATCAACCATTTTCGTCTTTGCTTGCCGAAATCTAAAGCCGAAATCTAAAAGCTTAAAGAATACACTAAAACGAAATTAACAGCACATCAGTAATTCAAAGTGTCTAGTTTTGTTTTCTTATATATTACGTAGCAATTTTTGTAATTATAAATGCGTATGTAGATAATTTTATGTTCAAAATAAAAGCTGATTTTTTAGCTATTATCTTTTTGGCAACACTGGTTTAAACAGCTGACGCACGTTTTTGTTTCACTGTCAAACATCTTCAGTTTGATCTATAATTTAACCATGAATCGTCTTACAAACGAACAACGCTTGCAAATTATTTAATTTTATTATCAAAATGCGTGCTCTGTTAAGAAAGTTCATCGCGCGCTTCTTCCATTTTATGGTCAGCTTAATTTTCGGCTCAATGGGTACGTAAATAAGCAGAATTGTCAATTTTGGAGTAAGTATCAGCCAGAAGTATTGCAAGAGCTACCAATGCGTCCAGAAAAAGTCACAGTTTGGTGCGGTTTATGGGCTGATGGCATCATTGGACCGTGCTTCTTCAAAGATGATGCGAATCGTAACGTAACTGTGAATGTTGAGCGCTACCGTGAGATGATATCTAACTTTTTTTTGCCCAAAATGCAAGAGTTTGACTTGCATGACACGTGGTTTCAACAAGACGGTGCCACATGCCAAACAGCATGCGCAACAATGCACTTATTGAGAGCTGAGTTCGGTCAACATTTTATTTCACGTTCGGGACCGGTCAATTGGCCGCCTAGATCGTGCGATTTAACGCCTTGAGACTATTTTAGCGGATGGACCATTTGAGGCGCAGTCAAGGTCAACATTTGTATGAAATAATCTTCAAGCATTAAATTATATGGACCGTACTATCGATTCAAATAAAGATTTTGCATTTTATGAATTTTAGAATTGTTTTTTTAAACTTTCCTATACACTTTAAAAAATCACCCTTTATTTTGTTGTTTTTTCAGACATTCTTTCCCATATTCGATTTGGTACCCGTTTTTTTTTCCTTTTGTAAATATCATAATGTGCTACCAGGGCAATATAGGCTGTAGGTGTGTTGTGTATCTGCCAAAAATTCGAGTTACTCTCCGTTGGTACACAAAAATCTCTTCCAAAAACAACGACAAATAAGTCACTAATGTTACCAGCCTGGGTTAAAGATGTGCTATGCGCACCTGTCACTCAACAACTCTTAAAACTATCATTGGGCTTTACTGCCGGTTGTGCCATAGAATCATAACTTGATGCAACTTAATACCTTAAAGACTCAAATTCTATACCATGTCGTTCGTTATGCTGTGACAATTTATTTTCGTAGGGCTTTTGAAGTTAAATTGTTAGTCAATAAATTCTGGTAAAATCATGTTCCAAATCTAGGTCCCAAGAGCCTTGTATGGTACACAGATGAATCGAAAATTAAAACAAAACTAAGATTTCTGTACAAATAGAGCCCAGTCCTACTGTTTTCCAAATTGAAATTTACACTATCGAGATCTGCACTAGACACTAAACAAAACTTACCTAAGGCTAGAATAATGACTCTTTCAGAGAGTCAAGCTGCATTCCAATAATGAAGACTCTAGAGCTGTAAATTGTAGTTAGGTGTACTGCAATACCTTTCTTATCACAATAAAATGAAACTTAGGTAGATTCGTGAACACAAGGGGATTGTTAGCAATTTATACACAGACAAACTCGCTAGGTCTGCTTCTGAAACATTTTTCGTAGTTTCTAAGCCCTACTGTAATCTCAACTGGGCCGCTGCTCGAACAGTGATTCACGAATAGGAACACGCACTTGGTTTGGACCACAACTCAAATTGGCCGATTGTAAGGAAATCATTATTTCTGTTAGGAAAACGTCGTTTACACAAGGAAATTATCTGATATCAGATAATATCTTCTACGAGTAAGTCTGGAGAAAGGCAAAGCACATGAGGGGTTAAGAAAACGAATTACTCATAGAAAAATACCAAACCGAGATGATCTTAGAAACTTCACTACATTTGTTTCATAAGGGAAGAACTACGCTGCTTGCAGTAACTCCAACATTGGAAACAATGAACTTACATAGGTCGAGGCGTCTTGGCCATAGCGGCTAGATGGTACAAGAGAAAAATATAAAAATACCTTCCGCACTGGCAACAGTGCATAAAACAATTGTGTTATAAATATTTGGCCACCGTGGATTTGCGGACAGAAGCTGCGACTTGTACGCGTTGGGTGCCAAGTTTAATTACTGAAAACTGAACTAAAGCATATTTCCATTTTTTTCAACTGCTGATAATGCTCAGAGAGCATTAAAAAATAAACAAAGCCATTTTTGGAGTTAACATCAAACTACAGGTCCAATCCAGACACGGCCAAACAATACAGACATATGTAGGTGTTGAAATCTCATAGAAATATATCAGTACAGCGTAGGAACGAGTTGGGGTTTGGAAACGGGAAAATCCCACATTTTTTTACATTTTCGAAAGATTTGAGGATACCATCCGATTTCCAGTACAGTGTCGCATCTTTCCTCATGTGCCTCACTTCTCCATGAATTCAATATGTAGCTTCAGTAATAGACATGAATAAGAAGAAAGAATTCATTAAATTACCTTCAATGACTGCTTTCCAATATTTGAAGTTAGTATATCACTCGCCAGAACTTCGGCGACACACGGCAACGAACCAACGTCGAGCTCAAACGGATAGTTTACCTGTGGCATTTGTGCAGAGGGCTCGTTTATCTCGTCCACTTTTACCGTGCTTGCGCCACTCATTCCCGCTTCCACTGCGAATTCCATGTCACTCAATATATTCTCCTTTGCCTGTGACAAAAACAGTTCTATTTGGTCCGTGTGCTTGTCATCCTCGTCGATGGAACAAATGGCCTCGGACAGGGAGTAGCAAATAGAAGCCCTCTTTTCATCCTTCACTGAAATATACGCTATGTAACCATGTGTTCCATGTTTGACATAAAGAATTCTAAAGTTTTTACATCCTTCAAACTTCTCAGCCTTTTTTATCAACTCAGTATATAGGGCGGCGAAGACAATTTGCAGAAGCACAGATTCCCCTAAAAGAGAACACATGTGTATGAACATATAACAGCTACGGCACTCATGCATACCCAACGGCTTTGTTGAAACAGATATAATATCCTGCAACAGAACCGCCACTTTGTACAGGCCATCCGGCATGACTTCCCACATCTCGGACACACATGTTAAAGCCATTGACATTGCTTGATACATACTCGCCCCACTCTCGACCGCATTCAGAAGCGTCTCAACAATGCAATCAAGGTCTGGGTAAACTAAATGCATTATGGCCTCCAACCAGGGTGGGCGCTTCTGGTTCCACACCTACGGGCGTCACATTCTTATTCAATTATAGCTTTTGTGGAGTAAATTTCAACTTACCTGTCGCTTATCAAGGCAATCGCACCAATTCAATGGACCATTCTCCAAGGCTGTTGTAAGGCATGTCTTGATATCGGTTGCTTTGCCGATTGCGCACAGAATGTATGTCAGAGAGAGCACAATTTGGCTGTTCGTCTGCCCAACAGGGTCTGGTTTCGGAGAAGCGAAATATTATTCATCAAATTTACACGCGATTGCCGGTGCTAAGTGAAAAGACATACCTATGTCATTGGCTATGAGGTCGGCTGCGTTGAAACACTCTTGACGGCATAGAAACGCTCCGCATTTCTCGAAATTCTTTGGCTCAACGAATGACCATTTTACAACATTTTTGAAATTCTCTGGCAGCGGTAAATACGATATCAAGTGCGGCAAAATAATTGCAGACAATTTGGCGTCCCGCATAAGAATAATCTAAAAACATGTGCAATGTACAGGTTGGACCAAGTATGAGTTTTCTTTTTAAAAGTTTTATTTTTATATATTTTAAGTATCAAAAATGATATATAAATAAGCATTCTAATTATGGAACAAAATTATTGGTGGAACAAAATGTATTAAACAAGTTTTTGAGTGTGTTTGAGTTGCCCTAAAAGTGATTAAAATAAGTAAAATATATTAGGTGGTCTTACAGTCTACATCTGAGAGACGTCATTCAGCTGGTCCTAAGCAAGCCTGATGTCTAGACCAGGGCATGTGGTCAAGGAGTAAATCCGCAGAAAACGGAACTTAGACTCTTAAGTAGGAGAAAAAAATCCCTTTATGGAAAACCCAACTCTCGTTATTTGGAACTACCCTTGAACTTTCTGAGATTCACGGGTCTCATATAAGCTGAAACAATGCCATTGGTTGCAAATGGGGACTACAGCCTTGCATGATAACCTATTCTCACACTGCAAAAGGTGAACCGCATCTTCATCGAGTGAATGGCCCTAAATAAATATATCAATTGCAAGCTCCTCAACAGAGTGTGAAGGCTATGCGGCCCTGTGAAATACTCCCTACATGACACTGAATAAACTCCTCTCTCTTTTAGATCTCCTTAGAAAGGAAAGGTTAGTCTGTAGATGATTCAGGCCCAGACCTATCGTGTTGTGCGTTTTACTGTTCTGTCTCACAAGTAGAGGGAATCTACAGAATGATTTAATATTGACGTGAAATTGAGTTTCGGACTAATTTCGAAGACTTTTTCCAACATCTGTAGCCGTATATCGACAGTAACGAGACGAATGTTATCCTCCAGGTGTTCAATCGTTTCCATCTTACCGACGTAGACTACTACCTTCGCCTATCCCCAAAGATTTGTGCTTATTTACCGAAATAACATCTTGGTGGGTGATCCTGTGTTCATTCATGTTGAATGCTAAATTAAAAATATATCATTTGACAGCTGACAAAATAGCCGCCAATTAAAATATGGCAACACTATTTTAACTGGCGGCTTACAGTTTTAAACCCTTAAAAAAACACCCGCTATTTCTTTCGAATTTTTTTTTGCATCGAAACAGTTTCCATTTTTTGAGTCATAAATATTAGTCACCGCAAAATACGTCTGGTTTGTAAAATGCAATTTTGAGGCGCTAAGCCTCAATTCTCATATTGTGATTAACGAAAGGCACTCCAGCAGCAATTTATATATCAGGACATTCCGAAGTGGTATTCTGATAGCCAAACTTCGAATGAGGATTTCCAGAACTTATCTTAATCCTTCGAAGAGACTCAACATCGCACGGCTACAATCATAGGAGATAGCCAAGATATGATTTATTCGAGTCTCCCTACACCTTTTACAGAGCCCTATATCTTTGAGAAGAAGGGCTAAGGCAGCTGGTAAGCTATACGAGGAAAAAAGAATCACCGGCTTCTCGAAAGGAAAAAGATATATCAAGAGAAGCGCGCGATCGACGAAACTTAAGGAGGATACTGACGGAAGGACGTTCGGAAATTCTTCCAACAAGAGAAATAAGCATGTTGTGATCGCAAAAACCAAACGGAGGCTTCCAGTGATAATGATAAGAACTAAGTAGTGGGATTATAGTTGGTGCTCGAAATATATAAACGACCACTTCTATAGACGCGTAACATGGATGATTACCGCTGTCGATATCTTTTCGGATGACACTATGCCCGAAGGGTGGAATTTTAACATCGCTTGCGCGATCCTTAAGAAAAACAGTCCTCTTCTTACTCAAAACAAAAAAAACTCGCACTTCTGAGATGGTATAGCAGGCTCCTTTATTTTATGTACTTAACATGATTTTATAGACATGCTTTTATAGACTCGTAGGTACTGCAAGTGAAGAGATGTCGGTACAATCACTCCATACATTGGCTCGATATACAGATAATGTTACTCAAATTGAAATTGCATTATATACACAGTGGTGCAAAAAAGTAAACATATATCAGTATAAAATGATATTAGTGCAGGCTCTGGCCAGCGAAATCCACTATTGATCAAATATTTTCAAAACGCAAATCTTAGAAAAGACGCAAAAGTTTCAAGTCGATACCCACTATCTATTTATTGGTAGCAGTATTTATAGAGACCAGCTATAAAACCCAATATATAGTTTTCATCCCTACAAAACTCGTTCGTATTTGCAGAATGGCAATGGAGCAGGTCCGTTATCCGTCAAAATTTTACCAAAACCCTTTATAGGATATAGAAAAAGCGGCGCACTGTCGCACGATTTCTTCAACATCATTCTTGTGCTGATCTCAAACATTAACAAGAGAGGCATGATCTTCCACGAATCTACGCAACTGCTCGCATATGCCGAGAGAGAACAAATCGGGCTCTCAGATGGTCGTTTGTGAGCATCGAGATGGAAGCAGCTAAGATGGGGCTTGTGGTCAATGAGGGTTAGACAAAGTATATGCTGTCCACGAAAAAGGTCCACCAACACCGACGTCTTGAACAAAACGGCAATCAGATATAACTTTCAAGTAAGGAACGACTTTGTCTACATAGACCTCCGGGTTAAAGTAAGCATTGACCCACAGAACGACGGATCACGCTTGTCAAAGGCAGTGTTTATGGACTTGGAAGTCCGTTAAGAAATAATGACCATTTAAGAAGAACAAAGACATCCCTACATACAACCTTGATAATCCGAGACCTGATGTATGGTACAAAAGCATGGTCACTAGCTAAAATGGTCGAAGGGATTCTTGACCACTTCAAGAAGAAAATCCTTCGAATTATCTTTGGGTGGTGAACTGCATAGACTGCGGAGCGACAGGGATTTGGAACGACGAATTGGAGTCTCTCGGATGGCTAGGTCTTGTTAAGGGAATAAACAAAATACTCTGGCCGGAAAAGACAACCGGGTTAGATGGAGGGGGATGTGGACTGAGCCCCAGATCCCAGGAATTGAAAAAATCGTTATATGTGTTTTAATGCGTTTTTTCATGGTTTTGCAATACATTAAAAAAAATAAAGAAAAAACCTTCCAGTATAATGAGTTTCTAATTACGCGCCATTGACAAATCCGATTTTAAATAGAGATAATCAGAAGTTTGTATGTGTGGGTGGCTGAGGACTAGAGTTATATTTTTACTGGAAATCCTAATAATCTTCATGGGATTTAAGAAAACACAAACTGATGGACACGCGAATAACTGCGTCACGTAATTACGAATATTTCCACATATATCCGAATTGTTAGGGAATACATAGGTTGGTAATTTGAAATATATTTTTCAACGATGCATTGAAACCATTGGTGATCATTTAGTTTCAGAAATGTAAGTGAAATCAGAATTGCGAAAATTACACTGTAAGTTGTAAGGAATTCTTGTTTTTCTTCATACATTTCTACAGTCCTGGGTGAACCTGAGCTCCGCCAATCTCTCCAGGTGGCGCGATCTGTAGCCAATTCCGATTTCGCCTTACTCAACCCTTTAACCACTTTCAGAATTACAATAATAATAATAATTGTGTGGCACTACAACCTACAAGGGACCAGGGCCTAGCTTCCACCACAACTACTCGTGTTGTGCATGTTACTGTTATATCACAAGTAGAAGAGAGAGAGAGATTTAAGAAGCTTTTCAATTATGATGACAATTAGTCATCTTTGATTGTTGTCAGGAACTCGAAAGAGGTGGTGCCGTGAGAAATACAGGAATACAAGTCTTGCTTTAATTTGATCGGCAGACTAAATTCGGCAAGACTTGTCTGGGTTCCGGGACACCACGGGATCATGGCAAACGAGATTGCCGACGAACTTGGTAGGCAAGGATCAAAAGCGGGCCCGAACCCACCTTGGGACTAACCGGGTCCTTGGTACGGGTCTTCCGCCGACGGTTGGGTCTCCCGACAAAACAACCAGAGATGACATGACTCTCCAGGATGTAGGCTGACCAAGTGTATGCACCGCCTTTGCTCTGATCAGATTTCTCTATCATTGAGGCGCTTGCTGGTATTCTTTCGGGAGACCAAGAAATTACATTAAATGTAGGTCTCTGCCTGGTAGTATAATGGATCAGTTTTCTAGTCTGAGCGCTCCAGTATAGTGTTTCCCAACCCTTAACAAAAAAACGACTTTATTTTTTTTCACATCGCCTTCAAGAGGTATTACAGAACGTAGGCATCCTCAAGAACAAAATTATCTTCTTCTTCTTCTAGTGTCGCTACAGTCTGGGGTGGACCTGGGTCCCAATCAATATGCCTTTCCAGCCAGAACGATCTTACGCCAGCTTCCGCCAGTTGCGCACTCCAAGTTGGTTGAGGTCCTACTCCACTTGTGTGCGCCACCTTAGCCTGGGCCGCCCTCTGTTGTGTTGTCCTAATGGCTCAGATACGAAGATTGGGGGGCATGGACCTGTGCATACGAGGCAACGGAGGTGATCGCGCTTAACATGGCGAGCTGCCAAAACTATTCTCGTCCCTGCACAGGTCAAGTTGACATACAGCCTCCTTGTGGCGCCCCCTGGATAGCCATCACAACATCCGTTGTGTGCTGAACCAATGTATGCCGCGAACCTCTCTGCCCAAGGGTTAAATAATTGGCCTGGCCTACCAGTCTGTAGGTTGTGCGTGAGGCTAACTTCCTCACCACACAAAAACAAACCCAGTTCTGAGACAACAACATTCCTCGGATATGGACGGATCTTATGTTGACGACCCCAGCAGACGTATAAAGGACAAGAGCGAATAAAGCACAAATGTCTTTAAGCACAAGTCTTATTTTATCAGCTGTTCAAAAATATAAATATAAAGTGGTTAAGCACGAAGTTTAACTTTTCCCTTTAAACGAAATTATTTAGTCGACCAAACCAAACAGACGTAAAATATTCTTCCATTAAATTACTCTTTTAAACAGTTTCAACTTACTTTAACAAGATGCGACCAATCCGCTGCGGGGAGTGCCAGCAGAACCTTTAATTCTAATGCAATTGCTGTATTCGGATCTAAAGCGGAAAATGCCGTCACCCACTGGCTAGGATGATCCTTTGGAAACAGCCTAGGTAATGCAAACATAATCCAAGCACTTGGTAAGCCCTTACGCGATGAAAACATCTCCATATTATCCAGCCCCTTGCGGAAGACCTAAACGAATAAATTTTCATAAAATTATTTTCACACGTAAGCGTACTTGTTCGTGTCGTAAAAGAGAAACAACACCTTCGATAGCACTCCGAGAGGTGCTCCACGCAACAAGAGACAATAAAAGAGCTCTCGACACTTTGCATGAATATCCCGCATAATGATGCTCTGGTTATTAATTTGTAGCCCTGTTTCATTTAAATGTAATCCTGAATAATTTTCCATATACGAGTACATTCGCAAGTGTGTGAAGCCTACCAACATATTCCGCACCATTTTCGCTGATATGAGGCAAGAGTTCAGAAACGCATAGCAGAAGGTTTGATATGTCAACCAGATGTAATTGAGACCGAGCAACGCTTGTTACCACCTGCAAGAAGTGTACATACACACAGATATAAGAAAATAAATTTCTGGCATGTGTACGTTCGTACTTACGAACACGTGCTCATACTTACGTGCGAGTAACGAACTGTTAAAATACTGAGTGTCTCGTTGAGTATTCCACCGAAGATGCGCTGTGCCATTTTTGGAGGCACAGAATTCCACAAGTCATCCTTTGTGCCCCGCAAGTAATGCCACCACATCTGAACGGTGTACGAGCCTCTTTCACATTCGAAAAATGGATGTGTATCCTCCCAATTCAGGCAGTCAGCATCTTGCACAATGTACAGTAAAAGAACACGACAATGGAGGTCAAGTAGACGTTCGGCTAGCGCTTCTGCCATTTCCGAATATTGTTTATATGAAATCTGTAAAAAAAATAATAGCAAGGAATTAAGTGGGGAAGAATACTGTTTACGTTATACGAGCACCTTTAGTGAACCACCCTTGTCTTCTCCCCGCGGAGGACAGTGTTTTGTGGAAGCCGCTTGGAGGTAGATTTTCAAAGAGTTTCTTATCAGTGCCGCGGCGCCAATTGTTGCCGTAAGAACAGAGAGGTCCGCATGATCCAAGGACTCCTGCGACAAAACGTGAAGATGCTGCATCAGTAGATCTGCTGATTTAGTTACCAAGTTCACAAATTTATCGGGATCTGAATTTTTGACTGCCGTCGAAGCCTGCTCAAGAAAATCGATAAATCTCAATTAAAAGTATGATATGTCTGATAATTACAAGAAACAATTGGAAAAATAACAGATTGGTGGAATGAAGTTAATTTTAACATTCAGTGCACCAGTATATGCCCTTTAATGAGATTGACAAGTTCTAAAGCATACACTTGACATTCCGAAAATTGCAGCCCATCACTCCTGCGAACTTCTCAAGGATTCTACCATTTTTATGTCACAACACAAGATCTCTCGCAGATAGACACAGTTTATCAGATAAAGCGACAGTGATTTTTTGTTTTTCTGTCGGAAACTCTAGACTGAAGTACTCTTCCCAAAAAAATCCCACCAAATACTTTTGCTACAAGGAGACTACATCATCTTTTAACTGCTCTAAACAAAGAAAGGAGAATATCTGTGTTTTCATTATTTCTACAGGCATCACAAAAGTTTTCATCAAATAGCCGCAGGAGTTTGGTGAACGTGTAGTGGCCATTTCTACGCCGATAACTCATCTGCAGTATTTTCTGTTAAATAATTAAAAGAATCTAGCAGATTTCTTACAGATGTTAGGGGCTATGCGTTTTATTTACATCAATCCTGGGGAGTCATGCTACCTAAAGGTGTACTCTCGATCAACGATAGAAACCTTAATCAAAGACGCGGGCAACCCGGGAACAACTCCTCTAATTGTGACATATTTATCTAAAATCTCATTTCTCTCTCTAAAGTTCAGAGTCGACTTGAATTCCTGGACTATTTGCAAAAAGAGTTAAGGGTTGAGCAAGGCCATAAACTTAAACTACAGAAGCAGATCTTCTGTCCCTTTCACTGTCTTCGCCAAATTATTCCTTGTTCACATAAATTTCAGATTTATAAAATAGACACAAAATTACATAATGAGGCTAAAAGCCTAATGTTGTCGTCCTACATAAAAGCACCCACAAGCGCCGGAGCACTTCTTCGTCTTAAATTTGTCCTAAAGTCATAAAGATTCGACTACAATCTTTTCATGCTCAGATTCTGACCAGAGTTAATTGCGTGCAAGTAAAATTAAATTTATATATACAGTAGCGAGCATATGTGGATACATACTGCTCAAATCTGACTTTAAATGGCTGTAAAACACTCAAAAATACAGCAATCACAACAATTTTTTTTTATGTTGCAGTTGCATTATAGATGCCCGTACGTTAGACGTTGAAGAAAACAGCTGCTTAATAATACTGATGGCTTCGAGAAGCTCATTGTGAGCATGTGCCATCTGAAGTTCCATGTGAACGATGGTTTAAGTTTTTTTTTTTTTTAATTTAAGTATCAATAAGTTGACACTTCACTGCTTGACACTTTTCTTCGGTGAAGGTTTTTTCCAACAGTCGCCAGGGAAGTTCCCGATCTGACACGAATAGGGCGCCCGATTTTTAAATGTTTTGATTTCTAAGAAAGTGTAAAGCATGTAAAGAACTTATGAGTTATGTCAGACAAATTTTTAAACTTCGAAGCGAAATGAGATTCGAAGATTTGCTGATTTGGTTGGATTGAGAAGAATCGAAACAAGAAGTAATATTATTAAAACAATGACAACACAAAACAATGGCAAACGGCGAATAGACTAGATTTTCAATTCTTTTCAAAATAAGGTAGCCGCGTGGCATAATGGTATAATGGCTCAAATCACACGCCAAGGATGCTACGTTCGATTGCTGACTGCACATCTAACATTCTTGCACAGTAAGAACTCTTCCATGTTACCGACAATTCTCAAGTAGTACTTATTATGTATGTCCCGCGAAGTAATGCCTAACCGCAGTTCCGCGGGATGAGTGGTTGGATTGCGCAGGGTGTGGATTAGTACGTAGGCGTTTTGCGGTAATCCACTATCTCGGGCTGTGAATCGTACATGCTGGCAGCTCGAGCTGCTAGTATCTTACCACAAAAAAAAAGGAATAATTTAACCTTCAAAGTCGATAAAAAACGGTAGGCATCTACTCGTGGGAGAACAATAGCATGACTTTTTAATTTTTTTCCTGCAAATATTTTCTAATTAAAACTTTTTTGTTCACATTTTGCTTATTCACTCTGAGGTCAAAAAAACAAATTGACTGTAAAAAGACTGAAGAACTAACGATGCTGGGGACCAGACTTCATAAGATCTGTCTCTTACACATACTCGAAATACGTGCTTACTTAAGGATGTTATTAAAAGAATTTCTGGTTACTAGCTGTATATCAAGATAAATATGGACATAGTCTAACTCAAGCCAGACTTAGCCAAGTCTTTTGTGTGGGCTAGTATTTGGCATAGTTAAAATATCATGCCATATGATGGGTACTGGAAAAACTCCACTAGCGTTCTGCATAAGAATGTTTATTCAATAAACCCCTGTTACTTCACCTCGACTAGGGCCTATCATTGTTTTTTTTTCCGAAATTCCCCAGACTAAAATATCAAGCAATTGTATTATAAAGTCTGCAGTTGTAACTGTCACAGCCTAACCTAACTTAATTTAATTCATCAAAATTTGCTGTATCTTATGAAACGTAAAATCATGCCAAACTTACATCATCTTCCTCAACTTCATCGACGTTTGCGTGGAGTAGTCCAGAATGTTTCCTATACGCTGCGTAGTATTCCTCCTCCCACCTTATATAAATGTGAATTGACACAATTCAAAATAAAATACTCTTTTCTTTACCATGTAACTATTTTAATTGAAGCGAAGGAAGCATATCGTGGGAAGTCCAATTTCCCGCCCACCACTCCTGGGCATATCGGTTCTTGGAGAACGCTTTGATTTTGCTACGATATATGTAAATATTAACTCACTACACTATACGAAGTGTTTAATTGTACTGACTTGATAGTATTGTAGGTCTCTTTGCAATAATATTGGAACTCGGTCCATTAAATTTCCTTCTTCCATTACCTCCATGACTATTTCTTTTGACAAGGTTTACACACTTCTATTTTAAATTAGTTGTATTTCTTCTTTCTTTGAATATTTCCCAATACTTGGTTGTATTAAATTTCAACTTTAGCAATTAAAATTGGTAAAATTCGGTAGTCTGTTAAAATCGATACTTTAACAAGCAATGTTTATCCGGAAATGAATGTTCATTGATTTAACAATATACATAGGTAGCAACCGCATTCTTGTTTGTTTTGTTACTGTGGTGGTATTCCAATACGTTTGAAATTTATATGATTATTTTTAACACCGAAGAAATGATTGTAAACCAGGTCCCGAAAACTTAAATCTCTTAAATCCAAAAATCGCGATTAACATAGTCACAACAGAGAAATACCAAAACCAAAATGAAAAAAGAATTTTTGCCATTAACAAATTTGGGTTAGTACCAAGTTTCTTGAGAATAATTTTTTCCCGTACATACGCCATTATGATTCTATTTAACTAGAGATAAAACGCGAATTAATTATCACATTTATATGAAATTTTAAATGAATGCACTAAAATAATAGTATTACTTGATAAATAAGTCAATTTATATATACAACCACAGCTTCACCCCGATACCGAGAATACATTGAACGCCCCTCGTACTTGCTCAATTTTATGATTATAGAATTTAGCACTTTAAGGATTTTGTGTTTTCAGAATTTCGACCCTTATAGGTTTTTGAATTTTCGAAATTGCTAATACCCTTTTCTCGTCCTTGTCGATATCCCTGTTCATGTTCTTGTCCAATTTTCTGTCCAAATCCTTGTCCAATTTTCTGTCCAAATCCTTGTCCAATTCTCTGTCCAAATCCTTGTCCAATTCTCTGTCCAAACCCTTGTCCAATTCTCTGTCCAAGCCCTTGTCCAATTCTCTGTCCAAGCCCTTGTCCAATTCTCTGTCCAAGCCCTTGTCCAATTCTCTGTCCAATTCCTTATCCGATTCTCTGTCCAAATCCTTAAGTCCTTATACACTTCTCTATAAAAATCCTTGCCCCATTCTATATTCAAGTCCTTGTCCAACTCTGTCAAAGTCTGTGACAATTTGCTTGTCTAGGCGATTGTTCAAATTACAGCTCAAGAGGGACCTGAGGAAGTACATACGCCCAAGTTGTAGTTCAATTCCTTGTCCGCATTTGAATCCGAAGATATTGTTGTGTGGCTTCCCTATCTTTAAATTTCTCTTTCTTGCATCGTTTTCTGGTAGACTTTTTTATGGTATCTATGTACTAATCCGCACGTCAAGTGACACGTCGAATTTCCCAATTATGATTCCTGCACTGTTCATTACATTTTTGTCAGGGCTCCACCTCTTTCGAATTACTGGCAAAACTCACGGCGTTCTTGCTGCCAAAGCCAAGCTTTTCGAGTCTCACGGCTTAGAGTCTGAAAGATCAACCAACACGATACTTCCACAAAGGTGAACTACCCGCCGTCGGGTGTTCCTAACCATCCATGAAATTAGAAGAACTTCACTTAAAAATTTAATCTGGTAGCAGCTACCACCAAGAAAGCTTCTTGCTTTTATTGTTCTATTGACATTCGAGAGAGAGGAATGAGGCAGTTTTGGGATTTGAATACACTGCTCACCTGCCTTAACGGCTTTATATCACAAGCGCCATTTTCGCATGATTCGTAGATTACGCAAAACTAGACGCCTTAGTCACCTAAGTATCGAACTAAGTTCATGCTCGAGGGACCATTGCTCTACCTTGTAAAAACCTCTGCAAAAACCTCGGTCGCAGCAACCGGTTGAGAATACAACTCCGCGCTTAGCCGGGAAAGTCCCCTAACCGTCTGGCCTGAAGCAGTAGGGTAAACAATCTGATTGAAACCAGTCAGCACGCTAACCTCGGCTCTGCCTGAAATATTGAATTTAAAATCGCAGTCATCACGAAACTCTCACAATGAAGCCTAACGCACTCTCAGGCTGGAAAAAGTTTCTTCTCCTGTGGCATCAGTCACAAGGTTCCCTTAACATCTGGTGACGCCATCACCAAATAGGCTCTGGTTCCATCAGTCTATTCGTTGACACGTATTAGTGAAACGGATAGAAACCAATAGAACTCTTCACATACCCTGCACCATTCGGAGCTGTGGGCGATGACGTCCTCGAAGAAGAACAAGCAAGGTAGAAGCAAAACCAACGTCTGCATATTCAGATTGTTCCTACAGGGCATTCTAGGCTTAGGCAATATCTAATGATGCTAAGGTCAGCAGAAGAGGTACTTTGAAGATTAGGCATTGATGTTAAGAGATCTAGGGAGGCACTAATATACGAGAGCCATACAAAATGTTTTGGCAAGTAACAACTATCTTGGAAAACAGCTATCATCTTCACATTCCTTAAAGAAACTTGCTTGGAGAAAACAATCGTTTAAGCATTTCTTATAACGGAATGCTGTAGGAGTCATGAACTTCAATACGAGTATGGAGGAAATCGTATATGAGGGTAGCTCTTACGCCAAAAAGATAACAAAAGAGGGCACAATAAACCAAACGAGCCGCTTTTGAATATCTTTTGACACTCATACCCAGATGCAACGCCCTGTTGATTGTAAGGTGGCATGCACTTTCTCTAGGTATAGATATAGAGGAAACTGCTGCAATGAATTGCAATCACAACTCTTCGCAATATCTTAACCGACCAGTCAGTTAAGCCTATGTTATGTTCTTTTCTTCCTCCTTTCTTCTTACATAGAATTTCTCAAACATTGTACATGCAACTTAGCAACAAAAGCAAAATGAAAAAAAAGCTTACACTTATTTTCACAGTAACTAGGATACTACTCACACTCACGAATAACAAACAAACTATCCCGCAAAAAGAAATCGTAGTAACAAGCAGCAATCTTTCAGTTTCGAGTGAATTTTTGAGAAGTTAATCAATCAAAAGGCAAGCGCTTACATACATCATTGAACGCGGTTTTCAATTCCGTTTAATTTTTAGACCGGTATCCAACTTGACATGGGCGAGGCAGAGCAGAATGAATCGACGACGCTTAAACCACGTGCAATTGTTGGTTTCGATGGTGGCGTCGTTTTTGGCCTCAACTTGCATCCAGACGGTATACACAGCATCATTCCACTGGGCAGCAAAGTTGTCATATTAGACACAAAAACAAGCCAACAGGAGTTTCTCGTAGGACACACAAATATCGTTTCCTGCTTGCAAGTCTCCGAAAGGTTTGTTATTTGATTTGAATTTCACCCCGGTAAAGCTTTAACTTGTAAGTTTTGAATCCAAAGTGGCAAATTTGTTGCGTCTGGTCAGCTCAATCACATGGGATTCAAGGCTTATGTAATTCTATGGGATTTTGAGGGAAGAAGAGAGATCGCCAGGCATGGTCTTCACAAGGTAAATAAATTCAAGTCAAGGCCAGATTCTGAAAGAAATGCTTGAGAGGTTTGTTTTGCTTAGGTTCGATGTGAGTCTGTTTGCTTTACAGCGGAGGACAAGTACGTAGTCAGTATTGGTGGCGTTGATGATGGCTCTGTTATTGTTTTCGACGTTGAATCAAGGTTTGTGTAAAGAGTTGTTAAGTGCATCTTGTCATTTGATTTATTTTTCAATCAGAACTCCAATTTGTCGTGCTGTTGCTGTTAATAGCACCGCCGGACATCCCACATATGTGTGTCGATTGAACAATTTTTCTTCAATGTTTATGGCAGCTGGAGATCGTAAGTAATCATCATTTTTATTAGTAACTTAACATGTGTCTTATCGCTATGGTGTTCTTTGACTCCCTTCCTAACATATAATAGTTCAACAAATTGTAAATGTGCGAAATATCCTCACTTTTTCTTAGTATCACAATAGTTTACCAAGCGAGTATTGGGATTTAGTAATGACCGGGTTTCCGCGCCATAAATTGGGACTGGGGTGATTAAGGTGTTATATAAAGCAAGCTTAGTCCTTCGAGAGAGGGCTCTATTACTTAATTGCCTCTTGAGCCCAAAAACAAAACAGCGATTGGGAAGAGTGATTCTACGTTTGATTTCGGTACTGGTGTTATTGTTCCTATTTACTGCGGGGTAGACGAATTCCTTGACTACCTCGAAGTTTCTGCTGCCTAGTGTGACGCTCTGTCCGAGACGCCGATGTTGTGTGACCTTCCTTGATGACAGCATGTACTTCGTTTTGCCCGCATTTACCACCAGACCCATTTTAGCCGCTCCGCTTCAATGCCAGCAAACGCATCATTGACGGCTCGCTGTGTTCGTCCAAACACGTCAATGTCGTCGGCGTAAGCTAGCAATTGAGCTGACTTTTGGAAGATCGTGCCTCTGATGTTGACCTGTGAGTTACGCACGATCTTCTCAAGGATGATGTTAAAAAAGTCACATGACAGTGCGTCGCCTTGTCTAAAACCTTTTTTGACATCGAAGGTCTCGGTGAGTTCGTTCCCGACCTTGACGGAGCAGCGAAAGTTCTTCATTGTCATCCTACACAATCTGACGAGTTTGGTAGGAATACCAAAACTAGACATGGCACTGTATAGATCGCCTTTATGCACACTGTCATATGCGGCCTTGAAATCGTCGAATAGGTAGTGAGTGTCGATTTGCACTTCTTCGACCAAATATTCAAACTACGGGTGCTGGAAAAGACCCGTAGTTTGAAGATTTGGTCGATGGTGGACTTCCCTACCTATCAGGTTTTTGACGAAATGAATATCAGCTCTGGATATTCTTTGAGCTGGTTCGCTTGGCTTCGATCTTTTTCCGATTGACATTGTTGTGAACAAACCATTTTTCATCACCAGTTATCAATAGTTTTAAAAATGGATCACTTTAATTACGTTTTTTTTTAAATCGCAGACGTTAATGTGTAGGTTAAATGATTTTCTTCAGTTCATGAGGACGCCATATATCAAGTTTTCGTACATAGGAAAGTTGTTTTAAGCGATTTTCAATGCTTTTCTGCTATCTCGCGTGTTGTTCTGTGACGATCCGAACCGACAATTAATTTGCTTTGGTCGTCATCAACTTGAACTGGACGACTAGAACGTTTTTCATCTTAGAGTGAAAAATCACCGGAATGAAATTTGGTAAACCAATTTTGACACTGCCGTTCTTTTACAGCTTCGTCACCAGAAAC
This sequence comes from Eristalinus sepulchralis, assembly GCA_944738645.1. Lineage (NCBI taxonomy): Eukaryota > Metazoa > Arthropoda > Insecta > Diptera > Syrphidae > Eristalinus > Eristalinus sepulchralis. The sequence continues at coordinate 26,542,192 of OX122885.1, read as the reverse complement.
AGCACATAACTTTTTGTGAGCTTTCCTTTCTAAAACATAATGTTCGTTTTGATTTTCCAAAGACGCCAAACAAAAAGTACACAACCGATCAAACCAATTTTTTAACTGATTAATATCAAATAAAAAAATGTGTTTGACATTTCGATTACGTCAGCAAACGTAAAAATTCAACTAAAGGCATCCACACCATGGCCACAATAACCAAGCTCATCAATTGAAAAATATAAACTGCGCGAAGCAGTCTACCAGAATTCTAAATTCTCAACCACTTTCCATCACGTTGGAAACCATGCAATTTATCAAATTGGCCATTAACGAAATCATTGCAATACAGGAAATGAAACGAAATGAAGATTTTTATTTACATTTCCAGATCATTTGAGGATGTGGACAATTGAAAAGGATAATCGAAAACTAAGTGTTCAAGACGTTCGGGCAGGAAGACATCAACGGAAATATACTTCAATGGTTATCGACAAGAAGGACGAGAATATATTTATTGGTACGATGACAGGCGATGCCGCTCATGTACAATTAAGATTTGAAAAAGGTGACAAATCGGCTGTAATGGTTGGCCTCTATGGAAAGCACAATCCTAGAAAGCCAATAGGAAAAGATTGTGAGAAATATAGAAATGGTATTCGAGAGCTGGTGTTAACAGATGATGGTCGTCTGTTAATTGGCGCCGGGGATGGTACCGTCGAACTAGTGGAATTTCGTAAAGAATGCTTTAAGAACTATCCAAATCCAACATGGCCAAAATTGAAACCTGTAAGTATTTTTGAAGTTCATACTCAAATTAAATTGTAGACGTCATTGGTTCCGCCTTTGTGTTGGGCTGCTGTCAGTAGTAATTCTAGAAAAGGTTTGATTACCCAGCTCGATTAAGTTAGTTTTGTACATTTAAACAGTAGCGCGCTCCTTACATTGTCCCATGAGCTGGTGTGCGAAAATTCTTCATTTAAGAGTTATGCTCTGTATGCTCTCTATGCGGTGAAAAACTCAGTGTCCAGTCCGGAACTCAAACCTGGATCTTCGGCGTATTGGTCTCACAACTTTGGAACTTGTGTTCTTAATCCGCTTCAAGCTTGAACAAATATAGTTATGATCGCTGCCTATTAACTAATCTCTTTAATTACTTGCAGCTTAAGTCGACTAAAGTGAATGGTGCTGTTACAAGCATTGCCAGGGATTCTGGAAAAACCTACTACATCGGAACTGATAGCAGTGAAATATACTTCCTGAATATATCAACATTTGAAATCAAACTGATATTGACGTGTCACAAAAATGCGATTAAGGAAATTGCGTTCCCTTCGTAAGTCGTCGCACTTCTAACCCTGACCCCTTAAGGAATTTAATTTTGGATTTTTAGACAATGCTCCAGTGTATTCGCCACCGCTGGGTATGAATCCATTCGAATTTGGTCGATGAAGAAACTACAGGAGCTCCTGCGTATTGTGGTTTACAACTTCCATTGCATGTCAATCGTATTCACGCACAATGGATCGAGCATAATATCAGCTTGGAATGATGGAATAATACGTGCCTTCACACCAATTACAGGGAAACTGATCTACGCTATTCCAAATGCTCACAATAAAGGTTGTTGCTCCCAGAGAATTCACATTTTCCTGATACTCATTTTATTATCATGTAGGTTGCAGTGCTTTAGCCCTCTCCTCAAACGACAGAGTACTTGTGAGTGGCGGTATTGAGGGTCAAGTACGGGTATGGAAGATCGAGCCATTCAGGCAGAGTCTAGTTGGAGTACTGAAAGATCACTCGGGAACCATAAGTTCGTTACACTTTAACAAATTCGACACCGAAGTGGTGTCTTCCGGGACGGATGGTTCATGTGTTATTTGGGATATAAAGTAAGTTCAGAGAGATAACCTGGCCCAGTAATTTCTGTCATTTGCTGATGCTTTCAGTCGGATGACGAGAAAACAAGTTATTTGCGCCAACACTCAATTCACATGCGCTCGTTTTTACCCCACTGGTGTTCAGCTTCTTACAGTTGGGTCCGACGGAAGAATCGGTTATTGGATGGTGAGAATGGCTACAGAAAAATCAAAACATCTCTTACTCGTGGTATACATAGGTTTTTAATGGCAGTCTCTTGAGAGAATTGGAAGGTTCAGCGAAGGAATCTGTGAACTTTGTCGCCTTCAATCCCACAGGTGAATATTTCGTCTCAGTCGGTACTGATCAGACAGTTAAGGTAAAGAGAAATCCTATGACACTCGAAAGTCTTTGATTTGTTTCTTTCTTGTTTTGCAGATTTGGGACTATCAAAGTGGCAACACCCTTTTAACTGGTTTACAGCATGCATCACCAGTTACCACCTGCGCTTTCAGTCCCTGCGGCAAGTTTTGCATTTCAGGAAGTTCTAACGGCTCCGTCATTATCTGGGATATTCCCAAGGTAAGATTTGTCCCTTCCGTACTGCAATAGTGATATTTTTGATACGAAAATTAATTAACAGAATCTCTGGCCAGAGAATCCACAAGCATTGAATAAATCGCAAAGTCCAAAGCCAGATGAAGTGGAATCTAAGGTAGTAACAAATTCAAAACCGAAGGGTAAGAATAGGGAAAATATCAACGGTCTTGAGACAAGTCGCAACAATAAGGAAGGCCTGCAAACCGAATGTCCGCCAATCGATGCAACACGCCAACCCGACGTTAATGAAAAATGTAATATGCCGAATTAATAAAAGACTGATTTTTCATACCAAGCAAAAAGGGATTTAGAATAGATTAGACTACGTGAACTACAACAGGACATAGTAGAGATATTGTAGATAAATATTTTTTTTTTGCGGGTCTTGAAATATGATATTCTAAAGGTATCGTTGTGAATTTAAAGGAAAGAAGCTTATGGAGTCCTGTGAAGATAAGGGTTAAATCATTTTTAGAGAATACGGCGGTCGAGCTAAGACCTCCCATTTCAGCGCTTCCATGTATTTTTTTTATCGCTACAGTCACGAAGGGCCCAACGTTGCAAAATCACCTTCTCAATCCTTTCGGCCGTTTTTCGCGCAATACACGGCTGAAACGCATTAGTTGTAGTCGATAACGTTTCCCATCAATGGTTTTTCCTGGTTCCAGCAACTCATCTGGCGGTTCTGTATTCACCATATGCAGAGCATAACCTTTGAACCATGGACGTGTTTCTTTGGCGTCGATATATACGTAGCGTAGTATTTTTCTAGTCTTGGGGCAATCGTAGTAATCACTTTTCATCTCCAGCCACGAAATTGATGTCCGTTGCTGTGCAATCATTTTACTCATGGATTAAGTGGGTTAAAGAGAACGTTTTTGTGGTCGCCGTGGCGTCGCAGAAGGTTCAGGTTCCATTCCCGGACGGGAATCTCGCATTTTTTCGCAACGCCACCTCTTTCGAGCTGCTGACAACACTCAAAGAATACAGAGTCCGCAAAAAATTGTAGGTTCCTTCTACTCGTGAGAGAACAGTAGCACGCATGGCACGACTAGTTGTTGTAGAAGCTAGGCCCTAGTCCTCTGTAGGCTAGAGTGCCACTCAATTATTATTATTATAGAGAATTTTCTGCATCTAAAAGCACTACGAGAGACTGCTGGTCTAAAAAGTTTGAGTTATAATAAAATGTAGATAACATATACAATATCTCACAATGAAATGAAATGAAATAGTAGAAGAAGAAATATTGGTTTCACCTCTATTTACTTACTTACCCACTTGCGGTGAGTGCAACGACCTCAGTAAATGCAACAATACTGATTTCTATTAATTGCGGTGGCCGAGTACGTACTGTGCATATATATTGCAACACCACTATTGACAAGCACGAAAGCTCGTGAGTTTTTTCACTGTCAAACATCTTCAGTTTGGCCTATAATTTAACCACGAATCGTCTTACAAACGAACAACGCTTGCAAATTATTGAATTTTATTATCAAAATGCGTGCTCTCTTAAGAACGTTCATTGCGCGCTTCTTCCATTTTATGGTCAGTTCATTTTTTGCTCAATGGGTACGTAATAAGCAGATTTGTCGATTTTGAAGTGAATATCAGCCAGAAGCATTGCAAGAGCTACCAATGCTTCCAGAAGTCACAATTTGGTGCGGTTTATGGGCTGGTGGCATCATTGGACCGAACTTCTTCATAGATGATGCGAATCGTAACGTAACTGTCAATGGTGAGCGCTACCGTGAGATGATATCCAACTCTTTTTTGCCCAAAATGCAAGAGCTTGACTTGCATGACATGTGATGTCAACAAGACGGTGCCACAAGCCACACAGCACGCGCAACAATGGACTTATTCAGAGGCGAGTTCAGTGAACATTTTATTTCACGTTCGGGACCGGTCAATTAGCTACCTAGATCGTGCGATTTAACGCTTATGTCTATACAAACAAGCCCGCTTCAATTGCATTGGAAGACAACATTGATGCACTTATTCGTGAGATACTGGCCGAAATGTTGGAACGAGTATGCCAAAATTGGACTAAGCGGATGGACCATTTGATGCGCAGTCAATGTCAACATTTGCATGAAATAATCTTCAAACATTAAATTATATAGGCCGTACTGTTGATTCAAATAAATATTTCATGCATTTTTCTGAATTTTATGTGTTTTTTTTTTTTTTTTTTGAAAAACTTTCCTATAACTTTTAAAAAATCACCGTTTACTACAGATACAAGAGTCAGTCAATTTTGAAATGTGCGTATCTTTCAATAGGAAAACCAGATTTTATTAGGTGCATGATATTTATTCATACATCATACATCAATAACTATGTAGAAATCATTCATTGAAATAACACGAACTAATCATCGTCCTCGTACCCATCGGGCAAGGGATTAATATGCGAATTATGAAACAGAGATTTAGTTCCATCACCCCAGGGAAATCGTTTACTCCGAATCCTTAAATATTCATACTTCACGAATGGTGGTCGCTCCTTTTCAGCCTCCATTGATTCCGAAAGAAATATCGAACAGGCCACGGCTCCTATAAGCGGAAATGCACCGAAAACGCTCAACCTCTTCCAAAATATTGACTTGTGCGCCACTGAAATATAAGCTTGCGGTTGTAAGCACACAGAATTTGGAAGAATAACTAACCTGACGAATGGGATACTGATTTCCAGCGGAGTGGTTTAACGACTGGCCAGGATGCTTTAGTCGGAAGTACTTTGGTGCCTTTGCCTACCATCGTCTTCATAATGGAAAATCCTTGAAACATCTTTTGCAGGCTTTGTTGAAGTGGTATCTTAGGACGCATCACGTTTAACGAAAATATATCGATTGTCGTCAAAACAATTTAATTCTTTTTCTTTGCTTAGTTCTTGAATTTGAAGTATGAAATTTATTTGTGAAATTTGATGTACAATATAAATCTCAAAAATACTGCCAAAAATAAAGGATCGAAATACATTAAAAACGGCAAGTGGATTTATAGTGTACAAGTAGCATTATTTAGAAAAGCAAGTTTGAAAAAATCATTTTGACCAACTCTTTCAGAAGTCCCTTGAGCGTTTTTTAAGCAGTTCTTCGATCATATTAGAAGATCCGTGCCATATCCTATCTATACGTCTTTCTTGTAATTTGCTTGGATATCAATGCGGCCCAGGCTCCGATGGTTAACCGTCCATTATATTGCTATGGCATGTTGGCCCGATAAATGTCGCAAGAGAAATTCAATATCGTGTTGCACTGTTCATTCTCGTAAACGTCTACCAAATCTGGAGTTTTGTTTGCAGTTTGGACTTTCGAACAATGAGAAAATATGTAAGTCAATGATTCGGACATCATGCACGAAACTCAAGTGGAACTTAGGCGCTGTGTACTCTCCCTCAAGTGCAATCAACAAAAATTGTTTCAAAAATGTTCAAAGGGTTTCATCCAATTTCTGATGCACCACGCCAAGGTTATACAAATCCGCGATCTCTTAAAATGAAATATGGGAAAGGTGGAGACAGCTTGCCCCGCTTACTAATTCCGGATAAAAAGCGCAACCGGGAGTCTTCTTTGCAATGCAGTACTGTACACTGTCTACGCGAAATCCGAAAGAGCTTCTTCGCCGTTTTGTGGCATACACGTCACGAAGTACTGATTGGCTACACACGAAAGATCAAAAAAGCAGTCGAAACAATGAACTTCTCTCGGCGAATATGTAACGAAGAAGAAGTCCCTTAAGCGGCGAGATTTGAGAAGCTTTTCATAGACAATTGATACTCTTTGAATGCTGTCAGTAACTCGGAAGAGGTGGTGCTGTGCAAAAAATGCGAGATGTCACGCCCGGGAATCGAACCTACACTTTCTGCGTGGCGGTCGACGTACTTACCACTTCGCCACGGCGACCACAATCTGCCTCCAGGTGCGTGCTCCAAATTGGTAAAAGTCTTTCTCTACAGACGCTTTACAGTATATAAATGGCTTTCTCATCCACTTTTAGAAACATCCAAGTTTCCACGCTGTAAAGGAGGACTGGGATGGTGAAACTGTTGTACAAAGCCAATTTAGTTTTTCAAGTGAGGACTCTATTACTCAATTGCCTTTTGAGCCTGAAGAAGCAACGATTGCCACGATTGATTCTGCGCTTGATTTCGGTACGGATGTTGTGTGCCCTATGTATATAATAATGATGGATACCTGTAGTATTTCCAGTTAGTTGTGGCCAAACTAAAGTCTTTCACAAGCGAAAGACCTCATCAAATTAGGCAAAAGTATCTGATGAGAAACCATGCAAGAAAGTTGGTCTTTCTATACAATGAATTCTTTAGAGGATGTCTAAAGGATGTCGTGTAGAGCATGTCTAAAGAATGGAGGAGAGTCCAACGATTATAGGGACCATGAAACAAAACTACTTCTAAAACAGCCTACCTAGATGAGTGGTAAGAGTGGTAAAGAAATTCCTTCGGCATTGGTTTTGCCAGTAGAAGTTTAGAAAGAAATACATGTTAATTTTATAAAGGCACCAAGCAGACCAGGAAAAAACAGCCATCTGGTCAAGTGCCGTCACTATGGACCATCTCGTGAACTAAGTGGACTTTAGCAATCTTGTTCAAACAGCCATATCAATCTCACCTATCTTTATAATGAAAAAAGGTTGCTTTAGCGGTTGTTTTTTACAACGTGGTTACCAGGAAATAAAATAAATTGTCGCAGAATCGGATTATCAACCCACAAAAATGTATTTTTAATTTTAATTTTAATTTAGTTTATTTCTAGTTGTAATAAGTTCATTAAAATTTGCGTCGCATGACCCTTGTGTTCTATTTAAATGGCAACTCCCATAAATTTCCGCACGGTTAACAGTGTCTAATAGGGCATTAAAGTACACGGCCTCCCAAGTATTTGTTACCCGGGTAATTTTTGGCTGGAAAACTACAAGAGTAACAAATACTCGGGACACCGATAATTACCCGTGTATGAATCAGAGCACTATTTTCTATTTACATCGGGGTTATGAAAAAATGAAAGGTCTCCATTGCCCCAAGGAAAACGTTTAGTGCGAATGCGCATATACGGATAACTAACAGTGCCTTTTCTTGCAGGTATCATTTCTTCTTTTGTTCCAAATATATAAGTACTGAGAAGGAGAACTGATGGTAATGCGACACAAATCGACATTATTTTCCAAATTCTAGATTGAGCTGATAATAAATTAAATGTGCTTTAGAAAATTTTACAGATAATTTGAAAATGTCACCTCGACCTATGCATTTCGGGCGAATGTATTTGCGGGCACCTCTCGTTTTGAGTGATAGCAATTGTTGTAAAATTCTACATCGCAAATTTGTCATTTAGCCTTGTGGACATTCAACGTATCGATTTTTATATTTTTTGTTGAAATTTCCTTAAAATAAAAAATAATAACTGAGTCAAAAAACAATTCTACTTTGACTACTTACATATTTTTGGTTTTGTTTGATTTTGAGTATCACAATGTTGCCTCGTAATGTCAGTTTTAAGTATTATTTTAATGCAGTGAAACCTTTTTTTTTATCGGAAATCGCTTTTTACAGACAGTTCTTCATGGACCCGGTATGAAGATAGAGCGGTTGTATCTTGTATCCATTCCTCCTCGCATATCACATACCGATTTGTTTTATGAAACCGATTTGCTCCACTAGTCGTAGCCTGTCCAGAGCTGTTGTGCCCACAACGTTGTGTCAGTCATTTTTCAGCAAATGCGGTGGAGAAGAAAGAGCGTGTACTTTTTTTTGAGGTTTGAGCGCTCCGACTCATCCGCCTCAAAAACTAGTCCATTGTACTACCAGGCAGTAACCTTCGTTTACTCATTTTTTCTGGTTTTCCGAAGAAAGACCAGCAGGCGCTTCTGTGATTAAGAGCTTCAGTTTTCAGTTCCCACCACATTATTGCCAAACAGCCGCCACCTGATACGAGCAATGGCGGGACATTGACAGAGAAAGTGCTCTGAAGTGTCTTCACCTTCTCCACAGGCGTCGGAAAGGGTGTCTTCGCTAAGGCCAAGTAGATTTAGGTGCTAAGCGAAAGTGAAGTGTCCCGTTTGTACGCCAACAAGTTTCTGCACTCTTTTCTGTCTAGAGATAACAGAAAAGCCGCGAATTTCTTGCTGACGTTCGGGAGCATGCACTTGGTCAGCCTGCATGCACTTGAAAGTCATGCCATCTCTGGTTGTGCTGTTGGGAGACCCAACCGTCGACGGAAGCCCTAGCCAAGGAAGCGTGTCCTAAGGTGGGTTCGGGCCCGACGAATGCCTCTTTAGAACCTTGCCTAGCTAGTTTATCAGCAATCTCGTTTCAAGTGATCCTGTGATGTCCCCAGACAAGTCTTAGCGAATTCAGTCTACCGACAAAATTAAGAGAGGACTTGTATTGTATAAAGGGTTGAGTAAGGCCTTAAACACAGCTTGGCTGTTGCTGCAGACACAGATACTTCGCCCCTTCCACCTGTTGTTCACAATATAGTTTTTCGCTTGGAAGACCGTCTCGAAATTACCTTAAGAGGTGTGAAGTCTAAAGTTCCAAGAAAGCACCGACCCCGGATCTCTCCGTCATCTTGAAGCCGTCCGTTTAAATGCGACTACATTCCCTTCCCGGTTCCAGTCTTGGATGCAGGGAAAGTCGACTTTATATAAGCGACGCAGCTGGATCGTTGGTGACCCTGCATCAGACAGCATGTTCATAAAGAGATGCTGTGCGCGAGGTCATCAAAACTCCAGCGCGAGTTGAACCAAAGAATATTGCTGTTTAGTCGGGAGATGGCCTTGATTGTACAGTGCATGATGCGGATATCAAGGGGAGGGAGATTTAGCAATAGATCAGGAACAGAGCCAGGCGTGCTGGGGAAGGCCCCTGTACAGTTGAGACAGACCGATTTTTGAAACTTGATGAAAGCAGCAGTCACTTATTTTCGCGAAAGCTTGTTCCACCAAACGACTGGTGCATAGGAGAGAAAAAGTCTTATCCTTGTCGTATAGATCCACAGAGATCTTTTTGGTGATAGGCCCCAGGTTTTACCAAAAACTCCCTTACACTGCCAGAAAACTGACAGCGCCTTGGAGGTATTCGCCTCAATGTGTCCTTTCCAAAGAAGTTTTTTTTCTATCCAGGAAAACACCTACATAGGTATTTCGCTTCATTGGAAAATGGAATGTTGACACCTTTAAGTACTGGTCGAGTCAGACCAGTGAGGTTCCTCCTTCCCTTGAAGAGAATAACTTCGGTTTTAAGAGGATTGACTGAAAGCCCGTTCCTAATACACCAGTCATCAACCATGTCAATGGCCGTCTGTCCACTTGCACAACCGGCCGCAAGGCATGGTCCAGTGCCCAGTACGTGTACATCATCCGCCTAAGCCTGGGGGTATGTAGGTGTTACATCCGTTCAAGGCGGAAAGCAGAGAGCCGACCAGCATGCACCATAGGAGAAGTGACAGGACGCCACCTGCCCCCAAGGTGCACAAGAACCTATGGTGTCATAGATGGGCTTGATAGTTACTCCAAGATAGAAGAACTCCTTAACCACTTCGAAGTTACTGTTGTCAACATTGGACATTCACAATTTTGTCCAGTACAATGTTGAAGAAGTCACTCGACAGTTAATGTTCTGCATCGCCCGTTTTCCATCATCTTAAATGATTCGATCCAATTTTCTGAGATCCTCAATTGCCTTTATTAAAGTTTATAATTTAGTTACCGTCTGTCCCCTGTTTCAAACTAACTCTTAATATGTGGTGGTTGGTTTCTGGCTACTTCTGCGTATATTGACAACGTGATAATTGTACGACAGATTTGATGTTTACGAGTATATGATGAATAAAAACATAAAGCACAAATGAGAGTCTCTCTTCCATGCGCTCCCAGTACCCTCCGTCTACTCCAGCCGTGCTTTTACTTCTATTGATGTTGAATCTCTTTCTTGGAGGTTCGCAGGTTCTTCTTGTTGAGTTAACTAACTCTGAATTTACCTTCGAAAAGGAAATTGTCCAAGTCGACATTTGCCCAATGTTTGCACATTCAGAATGATAGATGCATGCATCTCGCATCTTTAAGCACATGTTCGCCTTGGTTGGCAATTTAAACATCTGAAGACAACCTGGTTACTATGTGAATTTGACAACTTGGAAGGAAAGTCCTACCTTTCACTGTAGTTTGAGCCCTTGCGAATGGATGAGCCCGTTTCTGTTTTCATATTGTGGAGGCTGTGCCTTCCGACTAATCCGCCAAAAATGTTTCCCTTACCAACTTTAGCTCTGAATTTTTCGACCATCATTTGGCTCTGTCTCATTGAATATAACCTTTAAAGACTCTTCAGCTTCATCTGTGAGACGTGAGTATATGCCCATATTTAAGGAAACTGCTTTAATAGCCGTCTTTAACTCCATTCGTGACCGATTTCCTACTACACCGGTCAAGATTTTGAGAAGCCCCGTAGTTCTTAAACTTTTCTGGACATCTCCTTCATGACTTGGACGTTTTTATGTGGAAGGGAAGTTACAGCAATGGCATAACCTTAACCTTTCATTGAAACCGGAAAACAACGCCAGTAATCCAGTTCAGGCTTATCGACCACCAAATCTATTCCTAGAAACTGAAGAACAAGATATTTTTCGTTGAAGTTATAAAAAAATAAGATACGAAATCAAAGATATTAATACAATGTGAAAAAAAAAACTTGTCTGGCATGTGCAAGTTACTGCATAAAATTTGACCTAAGTTTCCTTTAAATTGCAATCCCCGTGAATATTGGTGGCCGATCCCAAATATTCGAAAAAAGGTTTCATAGTATTTTTATTCCAGACCTAAGGCCTATTACTTGAAACAATCTAGTCGAAAAACTACGATAAAAAAGGTTTATCAGTTTAACGTTTCATTCATTTACCGCAACCCCGCGAAGCCACCAACACAAAAAAAAATGTACCAAATTCGAAATTAACCGCTGTACAATCGAGTTTGCCTCCAATCAGCGCACATCGCTAAACGTCATGCAAACGTCAACCGGAATTTGTATGTAAGTCAAAGAACTGCCATTTATCACTCATTCCAAGAATACCCACAAGACGAATACGATGCCTTTATAGGCTTCTCTGTGTTCACAATTTAAGAAAAGTATTAAGTGTTGTTTTATTTAATTATTTTAGTTTATCAAAGCGAACAATTTTTTGCATTTGGTTATCTATTCAACAATTCGATGCGACTAATTTTATTCAATAGCAGTTCATAAAACGAATGTTTCATTCAGAAATCGTATGCCAATGAGAGTTGTGTGTTATTCGTGGTCACATATTCATTAACTACATTTTTTATTAGTTTACTGCCAAGTGAAGTGAATCAATTTTGCTTTCATATCAGCTAAATATAGTTAAAAGCAAAGTAATATAAAACGCAATGTCGTCACAAAAAGTCGGAGTGTCCAAGGTTTGTTGCATTGGTGCAGGATATGTTGGCGGACCAACATGCAGTGTGATGGCATATAAGTGCCCAGGAATTACAGTAACAGTGGTTGATAAAAGTGTAGAACGCATCGCCCAATGGAATTCCGACAAGTTGCCCATATACGAGGTGAGCATAGTAAAACATTGTTTACCATCAATTTGCAGATATTAAACACTGAACACTTGATGATTCAATCAATGAAGGCCAATGGTAAAAATTTACATACATTAATGGACATCAAACACCTTGAAGTACACGCTTTGTGGTCATGGAAACCACAACTAAAATCACTATCACCACACGTTGTCAGACAAATTTGTAAAAGCAACAAAAGGAAAACAAGAATTCGACATGTTTGTAACACATTCTATCACGTCTATTTAATTTTTCGCATTTCTTGCGCCCATTCGCGCAAAGTTGAGAGGCTCTAAATTGATTAGCGGAACAAGTGTTTCGGTCAAAGTATGATCGGGCTTATGTGTAATGCCACACTAGTCTTATTTTAGTCAACGTCTGATAAGAGGTAGTATCGGGAGATTTGAAAACTGAAGAAGAGAACGGAAACAATTCGAGTACGCATAGATTAGATATTTGTATGACTGAATGGTGTGAAGTGTTTTTATCTGGATATTTATTTAATTTCCCGAAAATCTAATTAGTGCAATCACTTTATCTGGAAAGGGAAATTCAAGGTTGGCACAATTTGTTTTATTTTCTGAAGTTATTTTTATGGGGAATTGGTTACAATTCGAAGCATAGTTCTGAACAATTTTTTTGTTTAGGTTATACATATATTAGGAAATAAGAGACTACTTCCGTATAGGCAAGTGAGTGCATGTTTCTTCGGGCAAAAGCGTGCAAAAATCTAAAAGATTATATATCCCTCTTGTCGCCCTATAGTCACATTCACAATGAAGCAACAACAATGAATTATCTGAAGAAAGTTTGTAAGCCAATTAGAGTTTAATTAAGGGCAAACAGTTTAAGAAAGTGCCAAAAGAACGGGTTCTTAAGGTTTTGAGTATTTGTGCATTCCTTTAGCATTGCAGGTTCTGCGGAACTTGTAACACTAAGAAATCGCTTAATAGTTTGAATTCGATCGTCGTGCTTCGTAATGCCGTAAAGAAACGAAATGAAATCAGGTTTACAATCTAAAACTCCACAAAAAATGCTCAATCCCTGGAGATTTCGGAATAAATGGTAATGTAAATTCAGTTGAACTGGCACGGACTCGTTGATCATAACACCCATCTTCCGAATAGCACAGCCAAGAGACTAATTGAACACGTACTTGACACAGTGGCGGCGCCAAGCTCACATTCCATTACTTATGACCTAGCTACAACTTAAACATAATCAAATCCTTATAACATACAGGAGGAAATGTATGCGCATTCTAATAAGTATTCTGACGGAAATATCAAAACTTGTGGCAAACGATTTTTGTAGAAGTTGCCCTGCTGAAGAAGAACTAAAATCAGTGGGACACCTCCGTGGTCAATGTCCAGCTCTTCATAAACTACAGCTAATTCATTTAAAAGCAAGGTCCTTTCCCAAGCACAGCGAATTGACAAAGATTCAGATCACTGACCTCAAGGAATTTATATTCAGATGATGTGGTTTTGGTAATCGTACGTTACCTCAGTGATATCCATTTGCACAGCACAATGAGCTCCCACGGTCACCGGGTGCAATTGCTTGCTTAGGAATACAGACCTTTTAAACAAACTTAATCTACAAGAACGATGAAATTTTGAATAAAATAACGTCGGTATGATATCCGTCTGCGATAGAATTGTATGAAGAAGTATATAAGTGCATAATCAGCAGTTCACAGCCGCACAAACAACCAAGTGTTGACGATAAAGCGATATGACACAGGTAATTCAAAAGAAAAATTAACAGGCAACGTGCAGGCTGACGTATAAATAAACAAATATTTGTTTGAGTGCTTGAGTATAAATTCATTTTTTTATTGTCGAAAGGCAATAAGCGCTACGTACCTGTTCTAAATACAATAGCATAATGTGACGATAATGTTCTGAATTATTACTTTTCACATGAAATGCGATTTTAGTTATGTCTTCGAATAATCTTAAGCTTCAGATGTCAGATGCAATTCATAATACCAGAGGTCGTTCATTTCAAAAGTAGTGGATAAGTCTGTCAACTGACACCAAAGTTTTCATTTGCCTTATCCTTTTTGAATAACTGACAACACTCAAAGAGCAAACGGTAGACTTCTTAAATCTTACCGTTCTCAGTCGGCAACACGGCAAGATTTTCATGCAAATTTTATACTCCTTGAGATTTTGAGGCCAGGAATCGAACCTGGGACCTTTGGCGTGTGAGTCGATTTGTAAATGGCGAGCTGTATGTCTCGGATGTGTAGAAAGATTCGCATTCCCATTGCTACCGCGGATCGTGTTGAAAAATCAGTCAGTCCGACATACAAGCCAGTTTTCGAATCCTTTCTTTTCTTTGTTTTTGCAATTCCAGATACATTTTTCTGGTTCTACATAGTTCTCGCTCGGAGGGGTCAGAACTGCATTCGTTCTACGCAGATGGATGTTAATCGAACGATAAGAACAGAAGAGTAGAGAGTGCAGGTCAAACCAATAAAATGTTGAGAATAGAGGAAAATGTAATTACACACGATTTCGGTAATCACTGCATTTCACACGGTCGTGCTTCTAGTACGGTTGCTACTCACTGAGTGTATGTATGTATGTAACTGGCCTGCGACTCATGAAGGGTCTGAGCCTGAGTTATGGCTGCCTTCCATTCTTTGCGGTTCCGGGCACGCTGCTTCCAATTGTAAAGACCAAGCTCTCTAACGTTCGCAATCACTTGGTTTCTATACCCGAGTTTCGGCCTTCTTAAGACCAGAATGAATATAAAGGTCGATTCAACACTAGATTCCTGATCTTTGAACAAATGCCTTACATATGTTTCGAATTTTTTTCTGTTTTAACATACGTTCGGGTGTTTCCTTTGTGGTTTGGAGTCTCCATTTTCAGTCTCAATGTTGATTTGTATAACTCTTGCAGAAGCAGTCGCTTCCGGGTCCCTATATACATAGGTGCTTCATATTTATTTATTTATTATATATTTAACAAGGCAAGAATGGAAAAGGACTGTCAGATATCCGCTCCGTATAAAAAACCGATCTGCTCTGTCCAGATGCCAATGTTCTGGTGGGGTTTTCTCTGTAGCAATAATTTGTTGTGGATACATTACTTCACGATTTTTTTTGAGAACTGCAATTATCACTTCCTCAAGCCCAAAACGAAAATGCATGATTTTCATGGAAAATGTCTCTTCATGACTTTTTCTAGACACTTTTCATTATATAACATTGACGACCTTTTCAAAATATTCTGTATATTTATATATACATGTATTGATGTCGAATACCTGGCATATATGTATGTAACAAAAGTAATTTCTGTTTGTTTCCGAACGCCCTTAACGAATAAAGACGGCGTTATGGGGCCAACTTACCTATTATTTCTTTTTGCTTTATTTGTTGCAACTGTCAAGTGCTAGCTTATCACTTCGTAATTCTGCTGTCTGCTCATATGTTTTCCATAAATCAATGTCAGAAAAGCCGAACATTCCATGAAAAAAAAATCCATTTTCCACGTCGAGTACACTTCAGCATAATGGAATTTTTCAACCGAAACACATACAACAAAATCTATCTCTACCCTAGAGATAGAGTGTACGTGTTTACATTTTTCTTTCCAACTTGTTCCAAACTAAGAAAATTGTACAATACACAATTCAAGGTGAAACCAAAAGATTGAATATGCTTGGGTAAGCAAATTCCAAAATTAAAATGCCCCAGTAGTTTCTTACGTGGGCAATAAGAAATACACACAAAACACGCATCGCCTCGCAAAATGCTTATCGAACTTCCTCCCAAGCGGACACAATATTCCATTGGTCAGATAGCATTGTGAGCGACACCAGTTTTGTTGTTTTTTTTTTTTTTCTTCTAACTTCTAACTTATATGCTGGGAGACACAAACACTTCTTCGAACGGATTGATTGATTTATAGAAAAAAAAACTCCACTTCACGTCAAATGAACATTGGTTACCGACATACGGTGAATAATTTCTGAAAGTTACGTCATGCAGCTGCACGATCACAGAACTCTTGATCATTTAATTTTTGTCATGATTGCATTTAGACCTTCACCGCAATCGTAAAATATAAAGAGGTGGCAAAGCATGATAAAAGTCTCAGTAGTATAGTATTTATGTATACTGCATAAAAGTGGTAACTTGTCGTTGCCTTCATCATCATTCAGAAATACACTTAAATCTTTAGAAATCAGTATCATACACCCGCGGAACGAAATGAGTAGCTTTACCCTTGAACAACGTTGGGAAATATTGCAAACTTATTGGAAAACTTGGGTGGTGGCTATATCAACTGGCCATCCTGAAGATGTGAGTTTACCGCTTTGGACTTTGTCTTTGCATAGGGCCGATATTACGCACACATTCCGGAAGCGATTTAAGTGCTAAACGTCTATATTATTCAAGCCGTCCGTAAGTTACACCACGAAACCAACAGGGAGGTACTTTGGGGTGACAGAAAACCAGCCGAAGCAGCCACGCGGACACAATTTTATTTTATTGCTTTCAAAAATATATTTTTATGTGTCCCACCCTGTAGATTAAGGTTTGATTAGTTTGATTAACCAATGCTCTCTTTAAATCAGAAGAACAGAACTTACACATAAGATCCTAGGCTAGTAGGGCTAGAGGTGGTGGCTGATTTTCACAGAGGTAGCACAGGTCCAAAGTGAAAAAAAAAATCAATACTGAAAAAGACCTAAAACTGGACTTTGAGTTAATGTTCAAGAGAAAACGAAATTGCAAAATTACCACGTCTTTTAAGGAGTTGATGAAATGTTTGCCTAATATTTTGGGATAAGTTCAAGCAACCAACAATTCTGCAAATATTTGTGAAGTTGAGTTTATAAGTCTGATTTCCTATTAAACAATAACCAGTGATGATACCAACTACTGTACTGCTCTGAGTATTTGTTAATTAGACAATCCGTTATATTTTGTAGGAATAAAACTTTTTCCAGAAAGTCCAGTAGTTGACATGCTCACAACGATCTATAATAGTGATGTGTTAAGAACGCTTATGATATAGCCAAAAACAGCTTTACAAGCGGTGAAATGGCAGCGGGATCTGCTTAAGTTTAGACCACAAGCTTAGCGAGTTTATCGGCTGTATCGTTTCCAAACTTATGTAACCTAAAACCGAGAGTAGGGAAACCGAACAAAGATCCTGTAAAGAGTTCTAACATTGTGGCAATTAAAACTGTACCGATGAAACCACATGATGCCAATATAGTACAAATAAGGCCCAAAGAAATTAGTTAATATCGACCTAAAGTGGTGCTGTTGACAGGAATGGTTTCGCCAACGTCTCTGATAATTGAATGTCCACACAGTACCGTCATAAATTCTTCAATTTTCCTTTTTGAAGGGTTTCCATCAAGGGACCACAGTCTATCTTCTTTAGCAGCTACTCATGATATGCATGCGTTTGCTTTATCGCAAGTAGAAGCGACCTACAGTTTTTTGCCGACTCCGTACCGCGAACTTTGAGCTTTTTATAGTATATTAGCACCATTTGAGTGTTGTCAACCACTCGAAGAAGCTGGTGCCGTAAACAATGCGAAATGTTCAGTCCCGGAACCTGTGATTTACAGTGTGTGAGTCGACACTCTTACCTTCTTAGCAGCGGGCACTATTATTTATATATATTCGCTATATTCGCTTTTTCAATTAATTTTTTATATTTAGTTCACATACGCAATACACTTGCGCAGTTTTTTTTTTCAATTTTCAAAACATGATACAAAGTCCTCTTTTGGTATATTCTTCAATTCCTTCTTCGTCATAAGTTGAAGTTTATAAGAAACAAAAGATTCACTTTTAGCTGTTTAAAAAAAAATCAATTTCTAAGATTTTTTTGTGCAGTAGTATGTACATTTCATATGTAGATACAGTTAAAATTAGAATTAATTTTATGACCTACATTAATCAATTATTTCTCCCTTACATAACAAATACACGACATTTCCAAAACACAAACTATATTTTTAAAGACCTACAAAAAGTTGTCAAGAACTATGTTTTCCTCATCATTACCTCTTATGACATTGACAGTACTTCATTTACCCCTCACCTCAGCGTTGGCATATGTATTTACTCAGATTGACCCTTCAGATCAACTTTTGGACTTTATCCCTTGTTTTCTAACTGGCCCCCGTATTCTGCGTGTTACTGATCTCTTACGTGTGCAATTGACTTTCAGTTCCATGTTGGGACAAAATAAATACACTTACAAAACAGCTTTCCGAACAGTAAGCATTGTTAGCTATACGAAAGAGGAGACATAGCAAAATATGAAATTTATTGTAACCTAGACCTTCCAGTCTAGGTTGTCGATTTTGGTCTACTACCCAACTCTAATAAAATTCATTGTTAGCTTGATATATAAGGGATTCACTGTCGGTTTTATTCTTGAAAGAGTTCCATAAACATTGTAATTAATATTCCGTCCATTATCTGCCAATAGGGGAATAAAAACGGATTACTCAATGAAGTGCGTAAGTTCATAGTTTTCATATGCGTGGTAATTTTTCACATCTGAAGTCAATATCTGTCAAGAAGAGGCGCCAGTATAAACTTTAAGGAACTTTGTATGCCTTGTGTATTGAGCACTTTTCAGTCTTAAACTCTTCATCAATTACTTTCATAAACTGTGTCAAGAAACGTCCATTTAAGTTTGGAGGTGACTAGAGAGTCAGGCTAGGTTGAAGCGTCTGTTTGAACAGGTTGCTGAAGCCCACTTAACCCACGGGTAGCACCAATGTGATGTCATAGGATCGAATTGTCGTTTTTCTGCTCTCTTGTTGCCTATGAGAAAATACGTACTTTTCACACTGACTTAGTTTGTTTCCCAAAGGAACTGCTCGCTTTTTTTTACGACAACTGTAACTAGTTTGTCTAGGCTTTTATAGACAAAGTTTCCGATCGTGCTACTTTTATGCAAGAGATGAGCAGTTTCCGACATAGTGAAGAATAGTCTCATTTTCATCATTGTATAGGATGCCTACTCCTCTTGCATTGTTACCCATTAGACATGGCGGAGTAGGCACGCCAGTCATCAGACGTACATAATTCACTTTTGCCTAGTGTGATGAGACCTGTTGTCTGTGAAAGACTGATTATTGACCATAACTGCCTTTATATAGTATAGGTAATTAGCGCGTTCCATACATGTTTAGTACGTTCGTTGGCTTCGAGAAATAATCATAACACACACAGAAGCAGAATCGTTGACTCACTTCCCTCGCTTCTGTCCAACGGTTGCTAGAACAAGACAAAGAAGACTTCCTTATATCTCTTGCCGAGATACCTAAAATGAACATGAAAGCATTGATTTTATAACTCAACGCTGCACGATGGTTCTAAATGTGAATCTGCATCCAACTATCAGAGCAGTAATTTCGAAAAAGCACTAAGTGTCAATTGCGTTCTATAAGAACCACTGCCGCATACACATATGGGCATACATGCCCCTTTTCTATTTAATTAATTGAAACAAAGCCTAGGGATTTAAGATGTAATTGGAATCATAAAAAAATAATTTGTGTGGCACTATAGCCCACAAGGGACCAACGCCAAGTTTCTTTGGTTATACCTAGTGTTGTTATTATTCGATTGGACCCACAGTTTGATGCACATCACTAGACAAGGCAAATATTTGAATTAGATTTTATATTCATCCGCACCTAAGTAAATAGTGACATTCTATATCGTACATCATTTGTTCATAATTGTAATGTGTAAACCCAGAAAATAAAACAGAAGTGATATGAGGGTTGCATCAGGAATTTTTATTAAAACGTATCAGGGGGAGTAAAAAAATGGAAGGTCGCATGACAATATACTTCTGTATTAATAAGGAGCTGTACTTCGGGTCGATCCTCCGTCAGATGGCCCAACAAGTACATCA
The DNA here is from genome assembly GCA_944738645.1 of Eristalinus sepulchralis. Classification (NCBI taxonomy): domain Eukaryota; kingdom Metazoa; phylum Arthropoda; class Insecta; order Diptera; family Syrphidae; genus Eristalinus; species Eristalinus sepulchralis. The sequence continues at coordinate 26,522,217 of OX122885.1, read as the reverse complement.
ATAATCATACACCTTCAACTCGTCAGTGACTGCCAATAGTCAGGGAGTATTTACGATCGTCTTTCCATGGCGGCCTTAACATACATACCAGGTGCTAGGTCGCCAGGTGCCTTCAGTTGTGCACTCTAAGTCGGTTGAGTGGGCCATCACTTGTGTGGGCCATTTCATCCTAAGCCGTCCTCTGTTGCCGTATCCCAATGGCTCGGATTCGAAGATTTATCGGGCCGGAACGGTGGAGTCCATACCCTCTACACCTTAAGTTTTGTATCCGAAGACAAAGCGCATGTCGGCGTATAGCCCATGTAGTTGAATCTTCTCCTCCGGACGCTATCAACAAACAGGACCAAAATTCGCACGCTGAACTTTTCTCTCGAAAAAACTAAGAGCGCAAGCTTAACCCTTTACTGGTTAAAATACAATAGCACGCACAGCAGGAGTGGTTTTTGAAGAATTCAAGTTCTGATTTCCTGTAGACGCCAATATCCAATTTATTTATTTATTTTATTGTTCTTCGTCTATGGCACCAGTTGGCCGGCACTAAAATGAAGTCACTTACCATAGAATAATATATGAAGCTCTTAAGGGTTAGTGCTTATTCACACTTCATCAACCATCAGAACTAAATCTTCGGCTATAAAGGTCATCGACTACATGCCAGAAATACCCGGCATATAATTTTTTGCCTACAAGTTAAAAGATTTAAAAAATATTGTGATTTATTCCGCAGTTTCAATCTAGTTTTAATGTCATTGACCGTCTATTTTCCTTGCTTAGGCTTTATTTGCTTCATCATCCGATTTGATATCGTTAGAAGGTTCTTTGTTTTGATACGTATTCGGCCATCGCAAAGCATAAATTTACAAAACTAAAGCAACACCAACGAACGTACGCACATTGCCCCCATTAAAAGAGCAAGAGGGAATAAAAATGAAATCATCAAATTATTTATCCAAAAAAATTTTAAGTCCCTCTTTTCTACATCTCCCGTGTATATTCCATAAGGGTTCTTGAAATTCACATTTTCTTTTATGTTTAGCTTTGCTATGATTACATAGCATCTGCCGACTATAAATAATCTTTACCGAAGACAACATGATCACGAATCAAACGCTTGACGATGATGAGTACTTTTCATTCGTGGTATGATTTTTTTCAGATTCTCTCGTACTTGATTCGGTCTAACGTGTTCTGCGTTTGTGGGCCAAACCAGTTTTTCGAAACGAATATCTACCGAAATGCTTCGTGAATTCATCGGAATTCATCAAAAGTTGAAATATGTTTGCATTTTAAGAATATCTGATCAAATAAAGATTCCAATCAATGACTCAACAAGTCTAATGAACTCGAAACCCAGTGTTTTCCCACGATACATGAGCACCCCTGTCTACTGGTTAATTGTATCCACATGTAACAATGTAAATGGAGAATAGAGAGTATATTACAATGACATTTCGCATTAATTATATTTTCAGCCTGGTCTGGATGATGTTGTGAAGAAATGCCGTAATGTTAACTTATTCTTCTCGACTGACATTGAGACTGCCATCAAGGAGGCTGATTTGATCTTCATATCGGTAAATACTCCAACCAAGACATTTGGAAATGGAAAAGGTTCGCTTGATAAACTGAAGCGTCAGTTGGGAGTGTTAATCAAATCAATTGTACTCTTTTCAGGTCGCGCTGCGGATTTGAAGTATGTGGAGAGTGCGGCTCGAATGATTGCCGAAATTGCACAATCGAATAAAGTCGTTGTTGAGAAAAGTACGGTGCCGGTGCGGGCTGCTGAGAGCATAATGCATATATTACGTGCCAATCAAAAGCCAGGTAAGACTGTAATAGCAATGAGTTCATAGGTAAATATAAGTGGGATGAATTTAGTCCAAATTGATTTCGTTATGAACACAAATGTCCAAACGTTTTGTTTTTTGTGTAGATAAGTTTATTGGACTTCTAAACCTGGTCTGAACACAAACAGTAAACATTTCTGAATAAATTATTTATTCGTCGCAACATGTTGTTTCGTCATCTCTAGGTGCAAATTTTGGAAGTTTCTAAAAGTGACGTGTTCGAACGTTATGACAAATTAAGTGACTATAAGCCGCTGTATTACCAACACTTTTTTAAGGGTAAAGGGTAAAATATAGTGAAAAATACATAAAAACGAAAGAACTTAAAAATGCAACATTCACTGTCGCAGATATTACCATTCATGCAGCAGGACAAGTTTGTCCGCGAATATACCTAAAAATAGAATGAGCAGATAATGTTCATCTATTATACGAAAAAATACGTGTTCATTATCTGTAAATAAGTACAAATGGATATTCTTTACTTGTTGTTTACCTGTTTATAAAGGGTGTCCCAACAAGAACTCAAGATTTAAAATTTTTAATAAAACGCAGATATTTAAAAAAAAATCGTGAATTCTTTATCATATCGTAAAGTAGACAGGATGAGGTTATGTGTAGAATAACACATCGGCCAGATGGTCGCCGCGGCTTTACTGGCACATACGCGATTTTTTAGTGAAATTTTCATAAGGCGGCCAATTCTGGTCTCCAAAAAGCGAAATAACACGACCGGAAAGTGACTGATGCAGCTATTGAATTGTTTCTCTGGCTGTATGAGATGTGGTGCTATCTCGTTGAAACCACAATAATTTCTTCAATTCTGAGCACGAAAAATCATTTCACGATACCGAACAACATTGACTTTTTGCGTTTGACCTGACTCATTTTCATAAAAAAAAAAAGTTCCAATGATTCCTCCAGCACAAAATCCACACCACACAGTGATACGTTGAGGATGCATTTGCTTCTCGTGAATCACTCGAGGATTTTCCTCGCCCCACATCCGGCAATTCTGCCTATTGACGAAGCCATCAAGATGGAAATGGGCCTTGTCACTAAAGATGATTTTATCGGCAAAATCAGCATTTTCATGTTATCTGTCCAATACCCAATTAACGATCTCCCTTCGCTATGCATGGTCAGCTGGCTTCAGTTCTTGAGTCAAATCAAATCAAAAATTGAACTTTGTATGCATGAAGATAGAAATCTTTCGTCAAAATTTGCTGCATAGTGGATTTGGAAACACCAATTTGCTGAGCTCGGTGTCGAATTGAGGTGGATGGAGTTTGAGCGACATCATCACTATTGCTGCGATATTTTCGGTCGATTGAAGGCGCGTTGTTGTCTTTACATCAGTTACAGACCCAATTTCAGCAAATTTTTCCATTAATCGCTTTACAGTTGACTCTTTTGGAGCATTATTGTAACCCCAAATTGATCGCAATTTGCGAACTGTAGCCGCAACACTTTCACCATTTTGGTGAAACAATTTCACAATGAGAATGCGTTGTTCATTCGTGTAGCGCTCCATTTTTATTAACCTTATACCTTCTACTAACAAATAAAAATAATTGTTCAAATGTGAAACAATGACAATTCGAATGGCGCCAAATTTAAATATTGCGTTCTTGTTGGGACACACTTTATATGCAAAACCCAAGTTCTATTATAAGATGTTAAAGCAACAAATTTAGAAGTTCCAGCGTATCCTGTTCTCTATGTCCTTCCGACCCCATCAAGGGACACTTGCAGATTCCGTCTTTCATGTATTACCACCATAGACCCAAAACGCTACACACGAGAATATTATCATTTGGCTTCCTCAATAATTGTATTACCTCGACAAACGTTTTACTGTGGATTCTATTTAATTTCGATATCACTTTATCGGAGCAGTCGTTTAATTTGTCACGTCCACTTCTGTGGGGCAAAAAATGTGCAAGCGGAAAGCACTGTAAACCGAACATCATTAATTTCCTTTATTCTCTTTTAGTTTCTCAACCAGTTCAACTAGTAACCACAACACTCCTCTCCTACTGGAGATTTTTTTAAGTATTTCCTAAACCATTACATACGGAAATTGGCCCAAAAACATCTTTTTCCTTTACATCCTTTTTACACAGCCTCAAAATGGAATTTGCTGACTAATAGGCGAAACAATTTTTACTTTTAATTTCATTCATGCAGTATTAGGAACCGCATTATGTAACAATTAGCTTACAAAACACGCATTTTTTGGTAAAATCTGTATTTAAAATCTTGAATATATCTTCCAAGTCGGTTAGAATCAGAAAAAGCAATGATCTAAGTTCAGAACATTAAAAAATAAACAAATTGGATGCCCCAACAGACCACAAGGAGCCACGGGTTATCTGCTTTAGCAAATCACTTCTTCTGTGCGCGCCATTGATTTCTCACGAAGTCAAGAAAACTGTTTTATAAACATTTTGTACTGGCTGAGTGTAGCCTACTACTAGGTAGAACTGGGAAAAAAGAAGAAATTAATCGAATCGAAATAATCCAGAACGGTCCGCAGGCCAGATTTTATAACGCCATTAAACCAGCGTGTGCAACCTCCAGTGTTTCCTGAAGAAAAATAACCAACAAATCCCATTTTTGTGTCACAATTCTCAACATTAATGAAAAGTCACGCCTTGAATTAAACAAGTTTTTGTGCATTCACTTCCTATATTCTTCGTTTCTCTTCACTGAAGAATGTTACTCGATGGCTGATAGTATGGCTTATTGTTCCTAAAAATGCTTCTCTTATTATATTTCTTTTTGGCGACTGTACCAATCACTAGACTACAATTGTACAAAATAAAGGGTTTGCAAGATTTGTATTTTTTACTTTCCTAGTTAAAAAAAACACTGCAAACAAAGCGAGTCCAGAGTACTGTAAACAGCTGCAGCAGTTGAATGTCTCCACAAACAATGTTTGAAAAAGCTATGCGTCATCTCATCTTTTAGATGTAGTATGTATGTATAAGTATAGATAAATATGTATAAGAAAAAAGTGTTATTTTTGATTGGGTCATATTGCAAATCCCATAAAATCCGTAGTCAGTTTGTTTATTTTTTTGAAGTCATAAGAGAATTAAAGTCAAAACATTGGAATTCCACTTTCAGGCGTCCGATACGATATTCTTTCGAATCCGGAATTTTTAGCCGAAGGTACCGCTATTCATGATTTGTTACATGCCGATCGTGTCCTTATTGGAGGTGAAGAAACACCGGAGGGTCATAAAGCAGTTGAAAAACTCTCATGGATATATGAACATTGGATACCAAAGGAAAATGTTCTCACAACAAACACCTGGAGTTCCGAACTTTCAAAATTGGTAAGAATTCAAAACAATTCTTAGAGAGAAATTTTCACTAGTAAATTCTTGTCAATTTTAGGCAGCAAACGCATTCCTCGCACAACGTATTTCCAGTATAAATTCTTTATCGGCAGTCTGTGAGGCAACCGGCGCTGACGTGGCAGAAGTAGCAAGAGCGATAGGCTTAGATTCGCGCATAGGGAAGAAATTCCTACAAGCATCGGTTGGCTTCGGTGGAAGCTGCTTTCAAAAGGACATTTTGAATCTAGTCTACATATGTGAAGGACTGAATTTGCCAGAAGTTGCCGCCTACTGGCAGCAGGTTATCAATATGAATGAGTATCAAAAATCAAGGTTCTCTCAAAAGGTGAGTCCTGTAAGAATAACAAGATTTATTTGTGTTGAATGTTTCCGTTTCCCTTAGATTATTGAAAGCCTTTTCAATACGGTTTCGGATAAAAGAATATCAATCTTTGGATTTGCCTTCAAAAAGGATACAGGGGACACCCGAGAAACACCGGCGATAACAGTGTGTAAGACGCTCCTGGAGGAAGGTGCCAAATTAGATATCTACGATCCAAAAGTTGAACCCGAACAAATAATCGACGATTTAACCCACCCATCGGTGTCTGATAGTCCGGAAGATGTCAAGAAGGCCGTACAAATTCACAGTGACCCGTATAGCGCCGTGCGCGATACTCACGCAATAGTCCTTTGTACTGAATGGGATGAATTCATTGTAAGATTTACTCACCCAAGAATGCTGCTTGATGTAAAACGCTTCCTCCTTTCAGACACTTGATTACAAACGTATTTATCAGTCGATGATGAAGCCTGCTTACATCTTTGATGGCCGTAAAATTCTGGACCATGACAAACTTCAGCAAATCGGTTTCCATGTACAAACCATTGGAAAGCGGTATAATCGCTCTGGATTGATGAGATCTTGGGGAAGCATTCCACAGCTGTAATCTAAACGAGAAGTAATTGCACGTCAGCAGCTGTGCTTCCCCCACTTCACTCTTATTTCCTCAAAGTATATTTACTGGCCACACTCCACACTCCCAGACACAGTATTTCATTTCTAGTAATATTTGCGTTTAATATTTATTTTCGATGAGCGCATTTTTTCTTTTTTGCAAACCTCACAGGAGAGGGACTTAGTCTACTTATATGTATTAACATCGTCAGTCGTTGCAATATTTTATCATTTCCTATTTTATATTTTGATCTATCTTTTTTATATATATATGAATACTCTTAAACTCCAAAAACAAGCGCCTGAGGCGCATTCGATTTAATTGATATCATTTATATTTGAATTATATTCGTAGACACATTTTTAATTGACGTAACAATAAATATTACGCGTGACGAAGAAATATTATATGCGTGCGTGTATTTAAAGTGTATTATAAAAAAGAAAACGAGATTTAATAAAGTAACGAATCAATTTTATTTTTGTTAAGACAATCTAAAAGGCTTTCCTTTTTATTATTTGGCGATACCATAGGGCAAAGGTAGCCCCTGACAGACCAAACCACGTTACGATGTAGGATAAATGCTCATTTCGAAGTGTGACCCGAGTCTGTCCACCGATCGGTCCCAAGTGTATGCTCGAGGTGTAATCCGCATCAAGAAAATATGGAGAGGCGCCAGTCTCAGCACACATTTTTGGTAGGTCTCTGTTGAAGGAAAATTTCTGTGTTAAATTTGTTTCATATAAATGTAGTTAAATGAAGATGCTTGAAGAATAAATGAGTCGCAAACTTTTTAACATCTCAAGATCTGTACCTGACCAGCGATAATCCCTTCAACGACCTGCACAACTTCAAAGACACACCCCCGGTCGATTTGCAATGTTTTATCATTGACTCCAATTTTATTTTTTTTTTACAATGAAAACAAATTATCCTACCCCACTTTGAGTAGAAGCAAAGTTTTTGTAATCATCAACCACTTCAGCCTAACATAGATTTAACCGAATCGAAGCTCTCAATTCAAATGGATTCGCAAGAAATTTGTGCGGGTACCGACAATATTTATATATCGAACACGCGGTTTGTGCTCTTGTACTGCTGTAACTTTGAGAAACTCTTTTATCCGCAATATCGGCAATTACAACCAACCAAACTAGTGGCAGTGGCCCCTGGAACTAAGGACACCACCTCCATACTTTACTTCCCTAATGCACTGACTGTTCGTTTGGGAGCTTCTATCAAACGCCTTTTAAGTTTAATTATATTTAATTCTGAATTATGTGAGAAAATTATGTTGTGGTAAAAAATTTATTTTGGTTTTGGTATAGAATTCTTAAGTATGGTTTACTAAGACATCAAGTCATATGCAGACTTTCGTAGCAGTTATATGTTCTGTTTTTATTTGATAATTCGTCATATTTCTCTAGCATTTCTTTCTTAAAATACCTTATATATATTTATTTTTTAACCTATTTTATTTGTTCAAGCGGATAAGTACAGGTTTGTTGTCGTACGTAGTGTTCACTACAAATATAACAAACAACAATTGAGTGACACTACAGCTCACAAGGGATCAGGATCTAGCTTCTACAACAACTTCTCGTGTTGTGGGTGGTACTGTTCTCTCACCTAACGGGACCTACAGTTTTTTGCCAACTCCGAACGGCGAATTTTTAAGAAACTTTTTCATAGACAATTAGTTCTCTTTGAGTGTTCGAAAGAGATGGTGCCGTGAAAAAAGAGAGGTATCCCGCCCGGGAATCGAACCTAGGACTTCTACGTTTGGGTCGACGCACTTACCCACTACGCCACGGCAACCAGTTCACTACAAATATGCTCAATTTGTATTCATGTACATTATAGAATATGGGGTTTCGCGCAAATGAAAACGCTTGTGAGAAAGTGATAGGTCATACGTTACTTTATATGTGTCCACACGATCCTGCACATGCCAATCGTGTTGTGCAATAATTATAGTTTTTCTCTATACTATTATTTACAAATATATACTATACATTACAAGACCACGTAAATTCACCGAAAATCAAATATGAAGTGGATTGTCGGGATGAGCAGCTATATCTCATACTATTCCGCATTTCCTTATTTGCTACCAATCGTTGAAGAGATAAAATCTCCCGTAAAATTATTATTTTCCGAATGAAATTTTTAGTTGTATACACTCAATATATGTACACAGTACTCTATACTACTATACTATACAGTTCTATACTCGCATATATTATGTTTGTATATATTGAAAAATATTTTCATCCATTTTTCGTAAAAAATATAAATTTAATGAGAGCTGTGCCGACCATAACCTTTTTTCAAATTTGAAAACAGACTCGATGAAGAAATCGCATCTAGAGAACACTATGAATGGGCCAGCAATTCGTAGCCCTATTTGAAAATTTGGAAGGAAAGTGAGTCGGTGCGTTGGCAAACAGCTTTTTTTTTTGCAATTCGCCATTGAATCCGTCCAATTATTCTTTTGCTCGATATAATTTGTATGCGTTTTCAAAAAAATAACTTCTTTGATCTCACAGGCGAGCAGGTCTCAGCTTCTTCAGCAACTACTCGTGCTGGGCGAACTATTGTTCTATCAAGAGTAGAGGGAAACTGCAGTTTTTTGCCAATTCCAAACTGTTTCATTTGAGAAGCTTTTCATAGATAATTAATACTCTTTGAGAGTTGTTAGCAATTCGAAAGGTTACCCTTATAATACAGTATTTAATAGGAATTTACAAACTGGTACAAAATAAAAAGTTGTATTCTTTAATCAAGTAAAAAAATGTTCCCTTGTCCTTATTACTTAAATGGGCGGTATCAAGAACACTATATCAAAACAATTTGTAATGAATAGAAGTATAATAAAGATGATTGGATGTAAGCAATAGAGTTAATGGACAAGAATGAGTGTATATACTTATACCATGGGAGTATTTTTTACCTGTACAAGTAAACTGCCCCTTTATGCTCTGGGGTGAATTGCGGGCGCACTTCGCCTAATCGAACAAGACCAGTAAGCTCAATTTCACCTGCTATTTGTCCTTGTTGTCTGGATTCAGGTTTCAGAAACTTTTTTGATATCCATCCACGATTGATGAGTATTATTTCTCTGAAAGAATCGCAATTAACATTCACTGAGTAATTATATTTGATTGCACAATAATATGATGTAGTCGTTTGATTTCGTAAAAGGATTTTTATGATTCATCACGAAAATCAATAATTGTATTAATAACTCTAATGCACTGACTTACTCATGTACGTCTGTATATAACTTTTCTCACAATAAATTGTTATGTAATTACGTAACAAATTTGAGAACGATAGTTTTAGTGTGAAATAAGGATCCAAGAGTCATAAATGTATGACAATGCTGTTGTTGTGAGACACCATACAAAACGTTTAATTCCGTATGGACACATTGAAAATATACCTCCTTAAAACAGCAAGATGTGTGTGAGCTATGTGTAGGCGCATAGCTCACGATATGCATCTTAAGGAATATTTAAGAATCAATGCCATACAAGGTGTAGTTAAACCTCGACTAGCCTCTTGAATATTTCGTTACCAGGGTGTTTACCGCCTGAGTTAGAAGCAGTGCATTTCTTAAGTAAAGAAATTAAAAGAGCTTCATTATCGTTAATGAAAAAAGAAAGGGGAAGTTTCTTTTTAAACAAATATTGATTCAATACTTGTAAAATCTTCTTTGCACTGAAACTCTTTTCAAAACATGGCAAGGATACATGAAGTTATCGTTAAGTAGTGTTGGCAAATCTGCATATTACCGAAATCTCTTTATGAATAATGGTCAAAAATAGTTTATCTTTGCATACTCCCTATTAGACAGCTTAAATGGTGTTATAACAAGGTAGCCAGGCGTACTGTCACGATGAGAAAAAAGTCCACCACCGACATCGGCACCATCCGGTCGCACAAAAGATCTTGGTCCCAAATATAATTCCTTGTCATGCAGAAACTGTCCACGAACCTTAACTGGACAATATTCCATCCGATTTAGATCATCTAAACTGAAAATATAAACATATTTCACCTTGTCGCTGGCTTTATTATCAGGCAGCATTACTTATCCGGAAGATCCACAGGTTCTGAATGAGTTTTTTCTTGAAGTTGTTTGATTAGATTTTCCTTCCAACTTTTTCTTTTAACTTGCCAGCATCCCAGACCAAATGATGTAACAGGAATCAGCTTTTAACGACAATCTACAATGATGTAAAATAATTAAATAAATTTTGTTAATCTTACTAATAAGAACCAGCCAAGGGGTGTAATTTTCTTGCGATTATCCTGGCCAAGTGTTTGGCGCGTTATCACTGGCTCACTGGCGAACAAACGTCTACTATTCGATGAAAAATGCGGAACATCACATGGTTTAAGTTTTGTTAAACTTAGTAGAAGTAAGGAACGATTTTTACAAAATCTTGTAATTTGTAACATTTTCTTGGACGAGAATATGTAAATAAAATTTTTCTTATGAAATACTATTTAACACTTTTAGATCCAGTCTTGTCACAAATTCAATCAGCTGTCATTTGATTTATTTTGAGTGGATGCACGTCTTTGACACTCGATCTGTGAGAGAAAAGATGTTGCGAGTATCGATACTCGAGTGGAACTTCAAGCACATTGTTCATAAAAAGTCGTTAAATTAAATTCAAAATAAATTTAAGTTTGTAGACATTCAGTAAATGTTATCCAACATTTTTTTTTTGTGAACGCCACAGTCAATGAATCAATTTTTTAGTAAAATTTTCTTTTTTGTCCCTACACAAACTTTTGCACTCCATTTCCTTATTCAAATTTATAAGTAAAAAATAGTTCACTTTAATGTTACGTTTCCCAATTTCCTTAACCCATAAAGAAAACAAAAAGGGTCGAACTGATTTTTTTATTAGAAACTATTTGGGGCAATTGGCAACAAAAAAACATGCAGATTCTCTAATTAAAAAATTTTTTCCCAAAATAAAGAAACGACAGGCGAACAAAAAACAAAATAGTAATAACATTTGAAAAACAACAACACATGACTTATGTTAAATGTGATGTCACGAAAATGAAACAGGATAACCCCGCTCGTCCAGCATATGTACGTTGTTTCCTTGTTGGTTAAGTGCGTCCACGTCAGTTAGAAAGATCAAGGTTCTAAAGGTTTTAATTCTGTATATTCATTCATCTTTCATAATTTTCATTATTCGACGTGACTTGAGTTCCTAACGGCGCTCAAAGAATAGAAATCTTTGAAAAAGTTTTCAAACTCGATGTTCGTAGTTGTTATTAAACTGATATTACTTTTTAAACATAAGCGCCACCAAATTTAAATTATTTATTTAAATTTTCTGAACTCTAACAAGCAATAAAATGTAAAAAGCCTGCAACAGGCATAAATGGGATAAATCAAAAATTCAAATTTATCATTTCTCAGGGTCGATGATTTTTGCTTTGGTTCTCTAGTCTACGGCGGTAAGAGTAACACACTCTTACCTGAGTGTATGATGCTGTAAGCTAATCAGGGACCAATAAGGAATCCCTGGTATTGATTGACTATTTTCTGTGTGAGTAAAGACCAGAGACCATCTCCTTCTTTATTGGTTTCTGGTAAAGGGTGAGAGTCTTTTGTGAGATGGAGGTTAAGAAAGAAAAACCACTAAAGTTCTGAATTCAGAGAAAAGAGATTAAAAGGTGATTGTGGCAGAAGCGCCAAAGAAGCATTTTATGTGGATTGGACTTAAATATCCAGGATTGATGACGAGTGACAATAAATTCAAGCCAATTGGAAATGAGGATAGACAAGAGATTCAAATAAATAACTATGGACGCAATTCCACTACTTTGCAGCAATCAATCAACAAAAAATTGAGTGGCACTACAGCCCATAAGAGACCAGGGCCTAGCTTCTACAACAACTACTCGTGCTGTGCGTGCTACTATTCTCTCACGAGTAGAAGGGAGCTACAATAAAGCTGACGCTGGCGTTGCGCTCATATTACAAACATTCATAGACGATTCCTCAACGTTATATGCCAGCAGAAAGTCAGGTTTGTCGACCCATAGCTATGATTCATAAGTTTATAGTAGAACTTCAGGTAGTAAATTTAGCAATAAATCCAAAAATTCAAACTTCTTTCGGACACATGTTATACATTACGGTCCATCTAATTTCCAGATCCATATAATTCCTTTTCAAAATGTCAAATGACTAAAAATAATTAAGCGGCTAGAACATTAAGTTGTAGTACCATGAAGGTGGTTACATTTTTTTTTTATAAAAAAAGTAAATAATTGAAATAATGCGAACCATTCGGGGAAGTGCAAATAAGTAATTTTACGCAATAGATATCTGATATGCCATTAAGAGATAACCGGAATACGGATTAATAGTTTTTGTTAATAATCTCCTGGATCCATAACAAATTTTTATTTACCAGTATGTTATATTAAATTTAATTGCCTTTCGGCGTCTTTACTTTCTTATCTTATCTTTGAGTGTGAACGGTTGATTAACTTCCTCTCGTTGATTAAAAATTTCTTTAATAAAAATCAACGAGAGGAAGTTAATCCATTGTTCACACTAAGAGATAACTCAAAAGTAAAGATACTGGAAGGCAATTATATGTAATATCATTAGATCAATTTAGAGTATCCGAATAGGACCAGAAAGTTCTGGGCAATATATTTTTTTTAAATAAAATTCATTGTGAACGATAAATATGTAGTTGGTGTGAAAAACTTGAAGGATCGGTCAACTTTTGTTAATAGGGTTGTGACTTAATGATATGAAAAGTGACACATGATGTGCGCAAAACGTTGCGTTGTGCCCACAACACTTCGTGTCCACACATGCGTGACTACTCACGGCCACTTTTCCATTTTGTTTTGCGGAACAACAAAATTGAAATATTTTCTCGAGTCGATTGAAGTTTTGAGCGGAGGGTATTTATTTATTTATTTGCTTTATTACGATCGATGAAAACAATTAAATTATGTGTAATATGTTTATCAGCAAGTGTATTAATACTGCTAAACATAAGAGGGGGGGGGGGGCATAAGAAAGCAAGATAATGGTCAAACGTCAACCTTCCACCACCTAATGAGAAAATCGGAACGAATTGAGAGTGGAACTGCACTGCTCGCGCAGAATTTTGTCTTGAAGATCCGCTCTCTTTCTTCCCCACCGAATTTGGCCTGAAACTACCGACACAACGTTGTGGGCCCAACACGTCTGGACAGGCACCATGACCCTACCCACGGCATGCGTGTTCTGCAACCGTTACAGTGCTTCTGTGTTCAAAAGAGACGTTTAGAATACCAGGAAAATCCACCCAAACTTCAATTCGATGTGGATTATCTGGGTGAACACTCCAGTTTCATTTTTGTTGTTCCGTTTTTCTTCATTTGCTACCCATTGTTTTAATCACCCCTATTCCGGGAGTCATCTCATTTTAGTGACTATTGTCATTTTGAAAGTCATCTCATTTTTTCATCGATATTCCGAAACTAAAATGACTTGTGGAATATATTCCACAACAAAAACCGCCTATTAAATGCAGAGTGTCATATGCTTACACTTTATTTATATTTTGAATTCTTCAATAAAATAACTTTTAAATAATCTTAAAGTGTTTTATTTGAAAACATCGACAGCATAGCTCTGTTTGTAGATGTAGATGTAGACGGATTGTCTAATCATGCATTGTTGACTCAACGTTGATGAGTTTCTTTAAAGCCGAAAACTCTTCCAGGTGAGTCCACTGTCTCATGCATTGATAGAAGTTTGGCCACCGTTTCGTCCAGCTCCGTTGAAATGTTTGTTTAAAGGGTGCTCCTCCGGTTGCCTCAGATTCCCTTTTGTTGTGCGTCAATTTTTTTTAACTTTTGACTTTAAATCGAACCAAACCTATGAAGTATTTCAAAACAAATAATTTAAATGTTCGTATGTACATATATGTATAGGCAATTGCACATACCTTGTGCCATTCTTTCTCATTACGCACAGATGGTCCTAAACTGTTTTATACTGCCGCAACCTCCTTTAAGCCAATTCTTATGTCATCACTTTGAGTAGCGCCTCTTTTGAAATTTTTTGCAAGAGTCACGTTCTCTTCCATGAGTCCCACCAAGCGAATGATTTGCGAATGTGGAAACCATAAATAATAAGCAAATATATATCAAGAAACAGAAAATTAAGAAAAAAAACAAAAGAAACTTACTCTTTAGACATTTTTAGTTTTATGTCGTGTACTAATTTCAAATCGACTGTTTTTGTCACTTTTCCTGTCGTTTAGTGACTCCGGGAATACCAAAAAATGAGACATGTCGAGTGGTAAATGCGTTTCACAGGAGCTGACAGGAGCAAAATGACTATTGTCATTTTATGAATTCTTAAATGACTATGGGAATACCGATTTCTCACACTCATAAAGTGACATGTCACTAAACGACTGCCGAAATAGGGGTGAATGTTTCGGATCAATGTGTACAAATATATTTTGCAATATATGCAAACATAATGTTTTCCGAATGAAATTTTAACGTTAATTAATCTTTACCAGAGACAAATACTTCCTTCCTTATTGGTTTTTGATCTTTACTTGGTGAAATTTTGAATCAAATGATCCAATTCCAGGTATTCCACACTTGGGACATCGAAAACACACAGGTCGTGGGCGGAATCGTATGGACACACGATTTCAAAGCGGATGCTTTAATTTTTGGTTTAAACAACTCAAAGCTGCATGCCTGGCGGGTATGGAGGGAGCCGTGATGCATTTACCATTATTGAAGCATGCTAAAGTAATGACCATAATTACTTAAGCACGCTTCAACTGCGCGTTTTTACGAGGAAGTTTTCCTTTGTGTTAAAGAATACAATTAATAAATGGATGAATGAAGACGAAATTTAACCCAAAGTGAATTATCGCAGGCAAGTTTTATTTTTGCTTATTTTTTTCTAATCTTTCCATGAATAAAATCTTCCGTGTAGATTAGAAAATTTGAATTTTTATCGTTTGCGCGTACATTTCAAAAGCTACATGCGTCGTTCTTGTATATTGTAAAAACATATTGTCTTTCATAATTCTTTCAAGATGGGAACGCAACTGAGAACGGTGTGCATCAAAAACAATTCGGTGTTAAGGCAGGCCAACGTAGTAACGAACAAAGTGAAACACACATTTTTGTTCTCCAGACTAATTGAAGTAATATTCATCATTTCAGTTATATGCTCACTCATAGAGATCTTAATCAAAATACAAAAATATACTCTGAGTCCCTCCGACAAATAGCGCATGTGAACCAAAAGGAAATAGAATACAAGAAGTACGAAAGCACTTCAGCGAAAATGAAATAAGTTCTTTTTATTCAGACTTAAATAAAACGTTTTAAAATGTTTGAAATCAGAAATCACACATTCAAAAATTATTCTTAACAAGTGTTGCCACTATGTCCATCAAAGTGTCAGTTTTCAAAGCAAAACCCATCTGAACTTACCCTTCATAAAAAATCCCATCTAAACTCCTTACCATTCGATACTCGAAACTCACCACCAACAGCGAACAGTCCAACCGTTGCCTTACACCGGTTGTCGCGAATGAAAACATCGATTCAATTTTCCTCGTTTTTATTTTCCACTTTCTTTTTAAATTATTTTACCTTTTATATAATGAAATGAATAAAAAAACAACAAAAGAAAAATCATACAATTGCATACAAATCAAGGACAAGTATTTTGCTGTATGTATATTTTATGTTATGTATAAATATAGATATTTGCAAGTCGATTGAAAAAAAGAAACAGTTTTATCGCATCTATATATACTGTAGGTCTGTGTAAGTTTGAAGAAAGCTTTTACTTTCTCTCGAACGAGGATAAAATAAATGTTTTAGCCCTATCAATATCAACTGATAGCACGAGCAGATTAAGGGGACAATTTTGTATGAGTCCTATTAACAGCATCCAATTTTTCAGAAATTAAAATAAACATGTTTATAAGAATATTTAACTTATTTTTTCGTTTATTCTTTAAAATGTTTTGTTTGGAAATTTATTGTTTTTTTTTTGTTTTGTTTCTTTCTATATTATTTTGGTTATATTCTATATAATGACTACTTATATTTAACATTTTAATTATATATATTCCTTTTTTGTTAATTGGGTTTTTGTGTTTTGTTTTTTGTCTCTTATGTACTCTGAAATAACGTTCTTACTTTGAATTTACTGTTTATATTTTACTCTGCATTTGTTTTCGTTTGCGAACCGTTTGTTCAGTTCCTTAATGAACAAATGTTTAATTAAATTATTAAATCTTAATTACAAAATAATATAAGATGATAAAAAGTGTATGTGGGTATGGTTTCAGTAGTGGGCGGTTGTTGCTTGTGACAGGGAAAAAGGTATATGTATTTATACATATATATATATATTAGAGGGGGGGGTGCATTTTAGTCAAAATGTAAGTTATTTACTAAAATTAAAGGTCATTTTACTTTTGAATTAGTCACTTCTGCTTGAAAACTGCGAATTTGTGTGTAAGTATGCAATAATTCTCTTGGTATGAATATCGGGGTAATTGTGTGATACCTCTTGCCTGCTATTTGCTTTGTGTTATATTATTTTAACCATTCCCACAATTGATTTACATATGCAATTGATTCGTAAAATTTTTAAACCGAACATAATAAAAATATATATTACAAGACTGATGTTTTTTTGTTTTGCGTAAGTTTTTCGAATATATTACTACATTCCGCAGCTTGCCGCAGGTGACAAAACTGGTATTTGTTTGTGCCTCAAGCCTTTTGTTTTCTTAAACAAATTTACAGATAAATACCAATGCATCAGAAAAATTGAATATACTCAATTTAGTTTTCTCCATCATACACACACACGTTCTTACTCTTTTTTTCTCCTTCCGTCGGTGAAACGACGTATTCCTTTTGTATATGTATATATATCTATATAATTATACTCAAATGCGGTATTATTACTCTGAGGCTTTTTGTTGTTCGGATTGATGCATTATGTCGTCTAGCGCGAAGAAGTTTCCCGCCGCTTGCGAGAGACTCTGAGTGACTGCCGTTTCACCACCTGCTGTTGTTGTGATAACGGTTCCGTCCATGTCTTTTCCATCCACATTGTCGGGATGCTGTGTTACTTGAACTATGGGCTGTCCATCAGCCGTGTACGAGACAGAAACTGGAATTCGAACACCACCTTCTCCTATTACATGCGCTCCCTCTCCTAACTCACCATCCTGACCCTGTTGAATGACAATATGTCCATCGGCATTCAAGAGTGATGCGTCGATGAGCTGGGGTTCATTGTCACCTTGTTGTACAATGACCATTTGGTTATTGTCGCCAATCATTTGGAGGGTCTCCCCGTCTAAACTGTCGCTGGTTTGCAGCACACCAACGCTCTGCAGTAATTGTGTAATCTGTTCACTGTCAGTGCCTTGCACTAGAATCTGATTTCCTTCGGAATCTGTGATGATGTGATTGTCCAGTTGCAGGAGTTGACCATTTTCATTGAGAATGAATTTTATTTGTCCCCCTTCAACACCTGCTTGCATGTCTTCTATGTCCAGCGGAACTTGTTCTCCACTTGCAATGTTCTGTTGGTTTTCATCATCTTGACCCTGATCACCTCCTTGCTGTTGCTGTTGTTGACCTTCCTGTTGGTCTTCCGATTCCTGATTACCAGCTCCGCTTATTGAAGATTCTTGTTGATTTTGTTGCTCAAGAGTAGCTGTAGAGTGTTGGCTGTTGCTATCTTGACCTTCATTATCGTCGTCTAGGCTTGGCATACTGACAGGATGTGCGGCTGAGCCAGTTGAATTTGGAGGGCTGTGGGCTTTCTTTTCACTCTCTCCTGAAGCAGACTGTTTCTCACCAGACTGACCGCCATCTGTTGCTGATACACTTTTCTCCATACCTTCGTCCAGGTGGTCTAGTGCCGGCATATCAATGCTAACTGACACAGGAGTTGTTGAATTTTCGCCACTTCTTTGTTGTTGTTGCTGCTGTTGTTTGGCAGCAGCCTGGAAATTGAAAAAAAAAAAATAGGAAATTAATGTTTGGAATTATAGGCTCGAGTTAAATTTTGACAAATTACCTCATTATCTTGTTCAGCGTTGTCCGGCTGTGGGATAGTTATGTTGAATGTAATACCACCCACTGCATTTTCTTGACTTGTAATTACCAAATTATCTCCTGAACCTGCCGCACTGTCGCCGCCTGCAGCCCCTGCTCCTACATCGTTATCTGATTTCTCGGAATGCATTTTTTCGAAAATGCTTTCAATGTCCGACTCTATGGTGCCTCCAGTGGATACCATGTTTGTTGTATCGTTCGAATCCTTAACTTCTCCGCGAATTAAACTCTGACTTACACTGGCTGATGTAGTGGATGCAGTTGTGCTTATGCCAGCGCTAGTGACAGCCGACATTGATGCGGACATAGATTTCTTCTGCGACTGCGGTTTATGCGTCTCCATATGTTGATTATAATAATTCTCCTGGATGAAAGTCAACGAACATATGTGACATGTGAAGAATCGAATTGCTTTAGAATCGACACCAGCTTCCGCCGACTCACTAAGAGCTTCATCAATGGTCTCCTGCAGCAGTTTCTGTGTAGTCATCATGTGCGGCTGGGATTGTGTTGTTTGTTGCTGTTGCTGCTGTGTTATTATTTGGGTCACCTGCTGTGTTTGCTGTTGCTGCTGTTGAGGCTTTGTTTGATGTACCTCGAAGTGCTTCACAAGCATCTCGCGCTTAGGGAACGATAAAGAACAT
Source organism: Eristalinus sepulchralis (assembly GCA_944738645.1). NCBI lineage: Eukaryota > Metazoa > Arthropoda > Insecta > Diptera > Syrphidae > Eristalinus > Eristalinus sepulchralis. The sequence goes on along the minus strand of OX122885.1, from coordinate 26,503,243 downwards.
GTTCCGCACTTAAAGTAGTTGGGCTGGTGGGCTTTCGCATGGATTGTAGCTTGCTCACGCGTTTCGAATCTGGTTGAGCATAAACGACACTTGAACGGTTTGGGTTTCACATGCTTTCGCATGTGCTCATCAAAGATGGACTTATCAGTAGACTTGTACTGACAATGATTGCATGTATATAACTGTGTTGTTGTCTCGCTCTGCTTATACTCATTGTGACTAACTTCCATGTGTTTTTTCAATGCCAGTTCACTCGTAAAGTTCACCTGACAATGCTGGCAGGAGTATATATCATTCGATTGTTGAATGGTATTCGTGTTCGACGAATTTGCTGACGGTGTGGTTGCGGTGGCGCCATGTTTCTCCGTCATATGTTGTTTCATTGCGGCCAAATTGGCGAACATCTTTTTGCATATTTTGCATTGGAAATTCTGTTGCTTGCATGTCTCGTAATGCGGATTGAATAGTTTCAAGTCAGAAGTCTTAAAATCGCAGGACAGACACTTGTAAAGTTTTGTAGTTTTCTTCTGGAGCTGCTGCTGTTGTTGTTGCTGCTGCTGTTGGATTTGTGGTGGGGTTATTTTTATCTGTTGCACTGCACTCACTGGAATACAAATATTTACGAAATTCAGTCATTATTAAAATTACTTAAATTGCCTTTAAATTATTTAATAAATATAGCAACATTCTCAAAATTCGGAATGTGCTGCATTAGTTACATAAAACTTTGTTTTACTATAATATATACATTGCGAATAGGCCTAGCAACCACTTCTGCGTGCTATTGTCTCTCACACCGTTTAATGTTTACTCCGATCGGCGGGTTTAAGAATCTTTGACAATTTACACACTAAAACTCCATAATTTTAAAAATTTGGGAATCGTGTAATATTTGCGATCTTGGTAAAAGTAGACGCGCCTACCCTGTTCTTCTCTTTGTCCCTAAATGCTGTCAAGATGGAGAAGTGACGCCTTGAGGTATGAAAAAAGTTAGGAGTCCATATACTAAACAGTGTATTAGCATAATCATTAATAAAAATAACTATTCCAAGTGACTAAAAGTGTATGCACACATGACGAAGAAGTTGCTGGCAGTGCTAGCAGAATTTAATTGACAGACGATTGGCGGGGACAGTTCTGCATAAGAACATCATCATTGTTGTAAATTTATAAAGCAAGGAGGTTAAAGTCCATGCAGACCATGTAGCAAACAGCTTACACAATCAATTAACTTCCACTTTTACAACTCCGCGTGGAACCGATCAATATAGGCAAGTCTTCTGAAGTAGGGAGAAAGGTAAACCTGTACCCGTGTTTAATTGTGTAACACAGTTCGTTATTGCAGTTTGTGCGTAACACCGAAGTTCTGCATCAAAAAGAATTTATGCGATGAATCACGTTTTTAAATGTCAGTCTAAAGCATTCTTTAGAAAATAGTAATAAGAGTACAATAAATTATTTTCATTTGGTCAAATCTGATACTCATTTTAAATTTGATCAAAAATTTAAATGGAGTTAAAAGAAACGAAGTGTGCATTGCATCGAAAAGGGTATGATGATAATGTGGTTTTTACGGATAAAACAATCACCGAATCGGCAAAGCAAGACTTCCAATGGAATTATTGTAATATACTTCAAAGCCCAGAATTGAGAGAAAACGAATATCATGTCAAGACTCTGGAAAAGATTGCGGCGATTGATCAGAGTTGTAGGGCAAAAGACGGCCCTAGCGATCTATGTATATTAGTGAGTGCGGTTTAATTTAAAAAAAACCTTTCTTTGACAGATCAAGAGTATCTTCTATCACATCGCTTTGTCATTTTTGATCAGTATTATTTGGCATGTCATCGTGGAAAGACTCGCCGCACAACAGCGCATCCTCCTAATGCCCAGCATCATTACGAAAGTCAGCCTTATTAGAGTAATGCTTTTCGTGCGATTAGAGGAACAAATGGTGCTCATAATCGACCACTGAGGCCACTATTGCCAAGACTACATATCTCAAATTTGAGTCCTAGTTTACATTAGGGGAAGAAATTCGACCCAGCACGTAGTGAAGAGACTACCAGACGTTGCTGAGAGTGTACCCAAAAACCGTTAAAGAATGTCATTGTTTTCTGAAATTTAAGGATTTGGTGTTTGTTAGCTCCTGTTCCAACAAGACAACGGTGCAAGCAATGCAGTGCGTTAAACAAAGGACTGGTTTAAATTTTTTTACAAATTTATGTGTTTTATTTTAAATTATAAACAACACAGTAAATCATCGTTTATCTCCTACCCCAAAATTAAGACAGCGCATGGGGATCACACTAAATTCAGATGGAACACATCAAGTATATGACTTCAACCGATTTGGTATGATCAAATGAAGAGAGCTGCTTGAACAACCGGGATTAATGAGCCACAGCTTAACTACAGGCATTATTTATTAGTTAAAGAATAAATAAAATACCGAAGCCGAATAATCATTGAATACTTCAAAGAGCATTTAATAATGCCAGTTATGGTGTATGGGCATCGACCGATACACCGCAGGTTTTAGGTTCGATTGCTATACGGAACATTCATCTCGAAGTTTTTTTTACACCTTTCTCGAGTTTTAAGCAACATTCAAAGAGTACTAATCGTCTATAAAATGCTCCCCAAATTTCTCCTTTCGGATTCCGCACTAAGGTTAACGAGTCATCTGCTCGTGAGAGACCAATACAACAGTATTTACTTAAAAAAAAGCTCAGCCCTGTTACTATGTGGACTCTACCGACATTAAATTGATTTCAAGCTTTACTTTAGTCACCCTTTACATAGTACAGTTACCAACGCTAATGCGATAAATAATAAGTAGGGATGTTAAAAAATTTGCAAGGGAACTATTTATATTCTATACAATCTATATCATCTCACATGCAAATATTTACATTCAAAACATACTTTAAGATATACATAGAGCACAGCGTGTACGGCCGTACTCTAAGACAAGCTTCTCAAAGGCTATTCAGTAGTCATACCTTCATACACATGTATACATACTTCTATGACAAATAAAAAAAACCCAAGATCAATAATTTGAATCATTCCTTCAAACAAAATACGCTCAACTGATATCAATATTATCTGATATTTAATATTCTTATAGCAACATGCTCAAATTGCTTGACTGTTGGTATTCCCACGTGATAGAAATCCTATTCTAACCATTTGCACATTCAAGCCATTGATAATTGGAATTAGTTTTAAAAATAAATGGAATAAGTAATGCATTTGTACCCTGTTTGGTAGAGGCAATCATATTGAACATACCTTTTCTATTTCGTCCATCACCTCCATCGTCGTTCATATTGACAACGCGATTAACTGCATTTCCACTATTTAACTTCTGCATTTTAATTGGCGGTGATGCTGAAGCCGTTGTCTGACTAACAACACCACTACTGTTTGATATGGTTGTGTTTGCCGCTGTCGACGATGACGATTCATCGTTTAATCCATATTTCTTGTGTAGTAAGTTCATTATATTGTTACGTACTCGTTCTACATCATTTTCCAATCGATCTAGGTAGTTAATCAAGTTGTTACATCTTGGGCAGACAACATCTTCTACGCTTACAATCACCATAAATGCATCACCGACCAGTTGCCCAATTTTATTGGGAAACTTGGTACTTGTATGCGAGGTGACCATATCGGTAAGCATTTGATTTTGTGTACCATTTGTTGCATCGTCGCATATATAGCATCTACCCATTATGCTATTATTGTTTTGTTGTACATTATTTGTGGAATTTGTGGTTGATGATACAACTGTTGTGCCGACTTTTTGTTTTAAAATGCGCGGCTGATTCGGTCCTGTAACTGTGACAGCACCGCTTGATAACAAATTATGAATTTTACGCACAGCACTATTCATTGGATTCATGTCTGGTGAGTTGACTGTTTGTTGTGATGTTGCACCGTACACCTGCAAAAATATTCAGTTTAAATTTAATTATTTTACTTTATTTTTGTTTATAATTAAATTTTATATAATTCGCACGTTTTATAAGTATTATTAGATTTATGAAATTTTTCCTTTCTATTTGGATGAGGGGAGTATTGTTGGGCTGTTGTAATATTAAAATTGACACTTGCAACGCGGAAAGCCGCGTCTTTCTTTCGTTCAGCACACTCGAGCATTTACATTTGAAAAACTAGCTAAGGGGGTAGACGAAAATATTTCCCTTTCGTTATGTTGTGTGAAAGAGAAACAATAAACATACAGCCAGAAAAACAATCGCATCCTCTGCTTGGGGTAGTTAACGAAAAAAAGAAGGAGAAGAGACACACGCACACAAGCGCTCATTTGTATGCATGGGATTTTTTCCCTTCCTACAATAGTGCACCAAAACCAGTATTGCCAGTTTTTTTGTTGGGAGTTTGTACTTTTTTTTCGATTAAGCTGCCCAATATGGTAAGCGTAGTTTTCATGTTTGTGATTGTTGATTGACGGAAATTTTAGTAGTAGTGTTACGTTCGAAGGTACTTTTCCGCACGATGCGTGACCAGTGTATTTGCCGCCTCTTAAAAGCATTTTTATTCCCGAAGATATATATCAGAGAGTTAAATCATTGGCATGAATTTGTAGAGTTATTTAGTTATAATTTGCAGGGCAAATAGGAACTTGGAATTGATAAACTGCAAGTGATCAGTTTATAGTTAAATATTAATAAAACATTTTTAAATCTCCAAGTAATACCTACGTTGATCTGTTATTAACTCAGCTGGGCAATACACCGTGTTGAACTGGAGGAGGTAAAATACATAAAAATCCATGTATACAATTGCTAAATATATTTCTTATGGAAAGAATAAGAAGACAACAGAGCATTGGGTATTTCATGCATTGTAATTGAAATATACAATTGGACGAGTACTTTACATTCGGTACTACACATGTCTGCAAATTCCAATAGGATATTCATTCTTTATGGATAACCGAGAACCACTTGGATAACCATCTCAGCTCAGCTTTCTACAACACTTGCCATGTTGCCCAAATTCCAAATAAAACACTGAATAGACTAAGCCGGTATGAAATGTATCGACGAAATGCAATTGGCAAGAAAAATAATGTCACTGCACGTTAGTGATCACGAAGCAAGTTTTCAATGCTGGTTTTTGAATAACATTTCCAAAGATTCCAGTGTCAGAAAAGTCAACAAATGAGTCATATAACAACAAAAATTATCGCTCAAATCCCCCATGAATCTTAAGAGAGTTAGGTTTATGACGGATATGTTATCAGAACTGTCAATGATTCCGCCCAAATTTTGGTGACAAGACGAATTTATTCAGGAACCAATTGTTTCATAAACATGCAGTCGATCTTTCATTTCTTATGTCGACTTCCTCCTCCTCGGCACCTTAGTATCAATGCATTTAGTTAGAAAATTTCATAATTTTGCAGAAACGTAAGTCAAGACAGATCAATAGTTTGCAACACTAATATTCGTTAAAAAAAACTACTTAGTGGGCATGTTTTCAAACTAACACTTATTATAAGTCAGGGCGCAATGATTTGCTTGATAGTAGCACGTCCCTCATGCACGGAGATACGACGATGTATGTACTTCAAGTGAATTCTACGGAGGTTCTTAGTAATGTTGCACTGCAAGGGAAATACAATAGTAAGTCAAAATCATTATTAACATACTTTGACCGACCATGTCGATCACTTAAATTGATACTTCACCAGTGCAATGAGTCCATATAACCCGACAGACTAACTGACACTACGCAATCAAGATCCAAATTATCACCCAATATTCAAAAGCTAACATTTCTTTCAGATTTCGTGATAAGGCATTTATGTCTTAAGTTCACAGCAAATAATTGCTATTTCAAATGTACATATCAGAAATCCCTCCATTTCATTCCACGTACACACTGGCAACACTGTCCGCGTATGACATACTCTTTTCTTTTTCTCTCTCTCCTTTTATCTTATTCCAAGATATAACCCACCGCCGCGCCAAAATATTTCACACACGATTTTTGCTTTATCTTTTGTTCGTGGGTCGGAAAATTAAAATCTTTTTCCTCTAATATGCAATGGCGGCGGAACTTTGTCCGATTCACAACAGCAAAACCACCACAAAAAAGGAAAAAAATTTAAGGGAAAGCGAAGTATGAAAGAAGAGGATTACTAGTCTATTACCTTTCGATTATTTGCCGTCGACGTCTGAACGATTCTCTTCATCATTGAACCAAAAAAAGAAAAAAAATAAGAAAAAAAAAGCCTAGTATATGCTGAAAGTGATCGCGCCCTCAGCGGCGCGTACTAATTTAATGCAAGGATCAAAAATTAGCTGTAACCGTTATTATTGTAAATAAAAAAATATTTCTTCGATTGATGGTGCGCTTGTTATGCTTATTTCACACGGTGACTGCGGGGGCAAAACGGCAGCGATATAACGCGCATCGAGAAAAATTTCTGAAGCACACTTAATTCAACAACACTCGCGAGTCTCAACGACGAAACGTAACTGAAAGAGAAGAATCGACGAAAGAATGTGGAATAAATGAAAATGGCGGCATCTCGTTGTTCGTGTTCTACTCTGCTGCCATGGGTTTCGTTCACTTTTGCTTCATTTTTTTATATGATGTCATCTCATTTCCTCCATCAATTAAATTGCACCGGCCAAATGGGGACAGGTATAGATGTTTAAAAGAACAAACAACCGACACAATCGACGTCTCTTTCTATCGTTTTAACTGCGATAACAGAGTTGTATGTAGCGACTGCAGACTTAAAAAAATTTATATTTTTTTCTCCGATTTCAATTAATTCGTGGACCCCGAAAAGAGTTAGTCCCGTGGAACAAATGTACGTTAATGTCAAAGTACGTGCAATTACGTAAGCATGGAATATAAATTCTGAACACAAGCACCGCTATGTTCTTCCGTATCACCGGATCTGGCTGCCGCTCTCCAATTCTCAGCGAAAAATACCGAACGAAAAGAAGCGATAATGTGAGCAACGACGTGGTACTTTCAGAATAATGTTTGCATTGTGAAGAGGACAGATATATTTATGTACATTGGGGATATGTAAATTCATTAAGGGGCACATTACCCCTTTCTGTTTAGGGGAACTCATGCCATTGCCCACACACACACACTCAGTCAGGCAAACGAATGCAAGTGGTCAAGGAGTGTACAGTTGAGTATGTGTAAGCGACTGCAAACCGCTTAAATCGTATGCTCTCGTTGATGGTCGGTCGGAATGAGGAATGCAGCAAATTGGAATTAAAATTGAGCTCTCGTGTTGAACACACGGTCAATTATTTGTCTGTATGCAGAAATAATTCGAGCTTCTGCACTAAATGAATGTTGAAATGTTAAATACATCCTTGAAAGCCCTGTGGTTAAGCGAAAATTTCATCATGCCTGACATGTGTGTGGGCATTACTGTTAAATTCTTCACCGGCAGGGAAATTTCCCCTAGCAAATTGAAACCTTTCGAACCTACTTGGTGCCCCTTTCTCAATGGAGAAACGGGTAATACTATGCTGGTTCAATGCACATCTACGTAAAAGTGTATTGGGGTTACCTAAGCAACATGACAGCCACAAGAAATTGTAAACAAATAATAAAACAAATAGAATACTGCAAGCAAGGGGTCATTTATTGCGGACTTTCGCAGAAGACATGGTTTGTTTTAATAATTCTCACTGAAACTTTTTCAATATGAGAGGTGTATTGAAATGGGTGGACAAAATAAATATACCAAATACAAAAGAGGACGACGTCAGGTACGTTTCTTAGAAAAGAAAAGAAAAGCATTTCAATGATATTCGTTTGATTTTTACATTTTTCTTTTTAGTGTTCACGCAGTATGCTATCATCCCGATGGTCTACACTTAATTGTAGCAGCTGGAGATAGGGTTTTGGTGTATGACCCTACCGATGGAAGTGTGTTGAACACTTTGAAGGCACATAAAGACACAGTACACTGCGTTGCATACGCAAGAGATGGCAAGAAGTTTGCCACTGGTGGTGCGGACAAGTCAGTTATAATATGGACTAATAAATTGGAGGGCCTTGTGAAGTATTCGTGAGTTCATTTCTTTTCTCTACGCTTCGTGTCTTTTTGACTCTGTTTTCATATTTATGCAAAGTCATGGGGATCCTATACAGTGCCTTGCTTTCAACCCGGTTTCACATCATTTGGCTTCGTGTTCCTCATCGGATTTTGCGTATTGGTCGGCAGAACAAAAGGCCGTTCAAAAATACAAAACCGGAAATCGCATCAACTGCTGCTCTTGGACAAGTGATGGACAATATCTTGTATTGGGATTGTCAAATGGAATGATTTCTATTAGAAACAAGGTTGAGTTAATACTCTAAAAAAAAAAACCAACAATTCTTAAAATTTATTTTAGGCTGGTGAAGAAAAGGCACGAATTGAACGTGGAGGTGGTGCTAGCAGTGCCGTTTATGGCGTACAGTGTAGTCCAACTGCTAATGCAAACAACACCGATGTCATAGCCGTTGCTGACTGGTCCCAGACGGTTTCTTTCCACACACTAGGCGGTCAAATGATTGGAAAGGAACGTCCGCTTGGTTTTGATCCTCTGTGCCTCACATATTTTCCAAATGGAGAGTTTTTGATTGTAAGTGGATGCTGTCGTTCATTGCAGCTGTTGACAAAAGAAGGGATACGATTGGGTACACTGGGTGAGGGCTTTGACTCTTGGGTTTGGTCAGTTGCAATACATCCAAGTGGATTTGCCTATACAGTTGGATGCCAAGATGGTACATTGGCCTGTTATAGTATCGCATCAACTACTGTGCACGCGTTGTATCGCGAAAGATACGCGTTCAGAGAGAATATGTGTGACGTAATTATACAGCATTTGATTTCCGGGCAAAAAGTTCGCATAAAGTGTCGCGATCTTGTGCAAAAAATTGCAATTTATAGAAATCGTTTGGCTGTACAATTACCAGAGCGTGTAGTTCTATACGAACTAAGCTCGGGCGAAGATCAACCAATGCACTACAAGGTTAAGGAAAAAATAACAAAGAAATTTGACTGCAGTCTGTTGGTTGTCTGCGCACAGCACATAGTTCTATGCCAGGAAAAGCGTCTACAAAGTCTAGACTTCGATGGTGTCCTTCAGAGGGAGTGGATTATGGACAGTTTTATTCGATATATCAAGGTGACTGGTGGTCCCGCTGGCAGAGAGGGTTTAATGATTGGCCTCAAAAGTGGACAGGTGTTTCGGATATTTTTAGATAATGCTTTGCCAATTTTGATCACAACGGTTATGTCTGCAGTGCGATGCCTGGACTTAAATGCTGCTCGCAGTCGCATAGCAGTAGTTGATGATGCCGGTAGATTAGTCGTACGTGATGTGGTTCTTGACACCATGCTCTATCAGGTAATTAACTAAGAGATTATATGGAAAACATTGTAAGTGTCATATATTTAGGATACTGGAGTAAATTCTGTGGCATGGAACAACCACTTGGATACAATGCTTTGTTACACTCACACAGCAGGAGGACTAAGTGTTCGAGTTGGCAACTTACCACCTCGAAGTCCACAAAACATGATTGGGGTAGTTGTTGGTTTGTCCGGTTCAACAGCTTTTTGTTTGCGGGGAAACGTGATGCACAATATTCCTTTGGCGTTGGGTGCAACAATGTGGCAATTTATCGAAGCTGGATTCTTTGAGTAAATCCTTAAGCCTTTTCGTATATTTAATATTTTCTAATAAGTGTCTATTTTCAAGGGAGGCCTATCAAGTTGCATGTCTTGGAGTTACATCAGCAGATTGGGAGGGTCTTGCACAATCAGCGCTGGAATCACTGCATCTAAATATTGCGAAGGACGCATATGTAAAAGTTCGAAATCTTTCCTGGTTGCAGTTAATACAGAGTCTGATTGACAAGCAAAAACGCTCAGAAGTACCCAAGGAGGTACTGTTGGCCGAAAACTTTGCATTTGCTGGAAAGTTTAAGGAGGCTGCAAGACTCTACCAGAAGTGTGGGCACAGTGAACGAGCCTTGACTATGTACAGTGATCTCAGAATGTTCGATTTGGCTCAAGAGTTCCTACGCGAGGGAGATGATAATGCGAAGAGAGAATTGATTAAAAAACGTGCCGAATGGGCCTGCTCCGTACATGAGCCAAGGGCAGCTGCTGAACTGCTTTTGTCAGCCGGAGAGAATGACAGAGCAATCGAAATAGTTTCTCAGCAAGGATGGGCTGACGTGTAAGTTTAGGGATTGTGCTGTGATTTGTTTTTTGAATTATTATTTTTCTTCTCGTAGACTATATGACATTGGTCGGCGACTGAGTTTAAATGAGAGAAGCTCCTTAGAACTAGTAGCAAATCATTTAAAACGACTAAAGGCATTGCCTTTAGCAGCAGAGGTTTTCAAAAAACTTGGGGACGAATCGCAAGTAGTACAATTACATGTGGAAGCTAGGGACTGGTACGAGGCGTTTCGACTGGCTGAGAATGTACCTGATATGTTACCATCCGTCCATTTTCAACATGCCCAATGGTTGGCAGAATCTGATCAATTCATTGAGGCACACGAAGGTAATTAAACTAAAGCAGATCGTAGATATGGTCATAAATTTACTACTCAAAAAAATTTTAGCATACCTAAAAGCTGGACGCAGTAAGGATGCAAATCGCCTCTTGAAGGGACTTAGTGCAACGGCTATCGCTGAAGAACGTTTCTTGGATTGCAGTTATTTTCATTGGTTAATGGCAAAGCAATTTCTGGAGACCTATATTTCCAAAAAGTAAGTTTTCTGATCACATCTTTGTCTCATAAGTTTGATGCAACATAGGAAAATGTATTGAGTATATAAATGTGTACAACAAATGATTTGAATTTAAAACTGTGTAGATAAGTTACAGATATATACGAGTGTATCGTACAAAGTGTTAACCAGAAGCAAAGTTTCATAAAAAAGCTGCCGGTGAAGGTGCTTAGTAGCTTCTGAATAATGTTATGTTATCAATGTGCACCGGTACCTCCTGTCCCTCTCTTCCTCTATACCTTCGGCCCGTGCTGTGACTTAAATCCGGTCACTTAAGGGTAGTCGTAACCCCTTTAGCGCACGCCAACTATAAAAAAAAACTGTAAAACGGTCGCCGTGGCGTAGTGATAAGTGCGTTCACCGCAGAAGGTTTAGGTTTGATTCCCGGACGGGACACCTAGCATTTTTTCACGGTATCGCCTTTTTCGAGTTGCTGACAACACTCAAAGAGTATCAATTGCCTATGAAAAGCTTCTCAAATCTTGCCGCTTGGAGTCTTAAAAAACTGTAGGTCCTTTCTACTCGTGAGAGAACAGTAGCACGCACAGCACGAGTAGTTGTTGTGTGCTAGGCCCTGGTCCCGTGTAGGCTGTAGTGCCACTCAATTATTATTATAAGTATTTAAACCTGGTCTTGGTAACTGAGAAGCAAGCAGAGATTTTAAAATTTTGTTAAATTAAAAAAAATCCTCAGTAACTCCACGTGTTGTGCGTGCTATTAAAATATTACAAAAAGAGGGGGCCCTATAATGTTTTATCCACTTCGTACGGGGAGATTTGAGTGTAGACTGCAAATCGAAACAGGTGATGCCTTCAAAAATACCGAAATGTTCAGTCTTGAAATCGCGTGTGAGTTAACTCACTTAACCACTAGGCAACGGCTGCTACTTTCAGTTACACACTTTCTTTTAAATAAATGTCAATACACACTTGCTCGTGAGTATTTTTGTATGTTTCGGCCTTCTTTTCGATCATACTCAACATCGCATGATAACCGAAATACGTTTAAAACACTTGTTTGGAATTAGAAATCTGCCTTATCACAAATTCATTAATTTTACCTTTAAAAATGTGTGCCATTACAACTATATCATCATTTGTTTCTCCTCCCAATATTTGGTATCCTTTAATATTATATCTTTCCCATTTTTTTCTGTTGCAAAAAGTGAGCCGTCTCCTATGGATCATGATCTGAAAGAGTACAAAATGTTTATGCGTATTGCGAAAGTGTACTATGCATATGCAATAATTTACAGTTACCTGAAAGAGCCATTCACAAGCTATTCGCCAGTAAGTCTCTTCAATGCAAGCAGATACATCGTTAATGAGATCGAGCACAAAGGTTCACCCAAGGGTGTTAGCATGTTGTAAGTTCAAATGTTTGATGATTCATTGTCAAGGCTGTGTAATTTTGTCATTTACCCTAGCGCCGTTTATTATACGCTGTCGAAGCAGGCAAAAGTTCTGGAAGCGAATAAACTTTGTCTGCAAGTCAACAAAAAACTTCAAACACTAAAACCACCGGCGGGTGTGCAGGAGCAAATTGATGTAAGGCCTAATCGAATACAACAAAGAAACGTTTGATTCTCAATTCCCTATTTAGATAAACTACCTTAATAGTAAAGCATGTCGAAGTGGATTCAATGATCCTGAAGAACTGCTGCCACTTTGTTATAAATGCTCAAACTACAGTTCTCATCTCAATGGAAATAGCTGCCCGTCGTGTAAGCAGGATTATATATTTTCATTTGTATCTTTTGGTTAGTATTGGTGAAGGCATTCGGTACTTGTATGATTGATAATTTATATTTCTCTTTCTCAGAAATATTACCACTTGTGGAATTTCATCCAGAAGTCGATATCAGCGACGCTGAAGCCGAGAGACTTTTAATGGCTCCACCAAATTCAACCGAAGTTAATGATCCCTTTTCAGAGGTAAATTATCTGACTTTTTCGCATCAATTCGTTCTAACATTTAAATATTTTTCTAACAGGATGTTGCTGGTGCCTTGCCCATGAGTTTGGATCGAAGCGCACTTCGGGCGATGGACCCCAGTCTAGTGTTGATTGTGAAGCGTAGGGAGAAACAGACAAAAAGTATTTTTTACAGAAACATATTGCCGGATTTGCAAGTGACTTTCTGTCCAGAATGTTTATTGGTAAGACCGTTTTAGTATAAACATTAGTATATTTTGTGATTTCTGAAATGCATTCTTTTAGTTATTTTACGCTGAGGACTATGAACTGCAAGTTTTACAAAAGGGCCACTGTCCATTTTGTAGAACACCATCTGATAAACTGTTTGAAAGCTGCTGAGTATTTTAGGAAATTATTTATTTTAATTTATTTATTTATATTAGCTTACAATTAAATAAATGAGTTTTTTGGTAATTGGAGTTTCTGTTCTATTGATCGAATAGATAGAATTTTCACACAGAGACAAAAACGAAATCTTTTTGATTTCAAAATCGCATATGGCAGAGTGCTCCGTCCTGCCCCGTCCAGACGGAACACACCGCATTTTTCACGGCATCATCTCTTTCGAGTTGCTGACAACCACAAACCACCTTGGCCACCAATTTCAAGAGAGGAGTTGCACAAACGGCTGGAACTAAAGATGAATGGGAAGAAGTAGCTACCGAATTAAATAGCTTAGGACCACCAGTAAGGGATGGCAAGGAATGGCAGAAAGTACGTAAGTTAAAAAATGTATTTTTTTATTATTATTTATAGTATATATACAACCAAGTATTTCGTTCGCCCCTGTCAAATTTACTTTTCATTATACCCCTCAGTTCACTGGTACTCAGACTAGGCAGCTACGGGGACTATTCTTGATCAGCGTGAAGCTAGATCGCAAACGGGTGCTTTGACCACTGAGGTGTTAATAAAGCCTCGCATCCTATCGAGAGGTAATAGGTGCCCCTCAAGCATAGTACTTAAGTAACTACGTCGTAAGCTACGTCTTGGAAAAATGAATAACGCATAGGTTTACTGTTTTTGACAGCCTCTGTTTAATGCAGGCTAGTGCTCAATGCGACACAGTTCCGGCAACAGTAAATCTTTTCCGAAGCAAACTTCCAAATCTTGTTATCAGCCATCATGAGAGTGACTTTTTGTCCCGTTTGGACCTTATTTTTGGGGATCTGTGAAGAGCGGATGTTAGTCCGGAAACTTTTCAAGCACTTACGACCAAAATCATCCAAACAATCCTTGAGCTACAGCTCGAAACTATTAGCAATGTCTTGGAAAATTGGAGTGACAAAATGGGGTGAGACAGCCACTCAAATAACTTTGTAATAAAAGTTATTTAATTAATGGGAACTTTTGTTTCTACTAAGAAAGCTATAATAGACCAAAACAATTTTATTATTTTTTTTTTAAGAAACATATGTTTGGGCCACCCGAAGTTTCAGATAAAGCTGGTAAAAGATTAAGTATACCTTGTTCCTAGATGTATTAATATTTCAAACAAGAAATTTTATGACGTTTTCTACTTCTTCTTCTTTAACAGTCCGGGCGGGGCCTGGGCCTCAACCAATATGCTTCTCCAACCCGCACGATCTTTAACCAGCTGCCGCCAGTTGCGCACTTGTGTGCGCCACATTAGACTTGGCCGTCCTCTGTTGTGTTGTCCCAATGTCTCGGATTCAAACTTTTTCTATTTATTAAAAATTGGGGTATATGCACAGTATGTTTAGAACTACTAATACAAATTTATTTTTGTCTCGTCACTCCCGAAGATATTATGCCATTTGTTGTGGTCCGTTCTAACTTTTATGATTTACTCGTTCTTAAATATTAAACTTTTCGATAACATTTACCATCAATGGTTTACCGGCCTGGTTTTAGCAGTTCATGGCACACCCACCACATCTGTTTGGTCTCACCAAATAAATGACCTTTGAACTGTGGATGTTTTTCTTGGCGATGTAGGCGATGATGGAACGGTGAATGGTGCGGTAATTTTTTTGCTTGGGGTTATCATAGTATATTTACTTTTCATCTCCAGTTACGATCCGGGGCAAAAATCCTTTCCTTTGTCTTTCCAGGAGCAGACCTTTTGATATCTCTCGCTTTCAACTTGTACTGCACCCGATTTATTTGCTTTTGAATAAATTAAAATCACTTTGCATTTGACACGGATCTTGATCCAGTAAAGCCCCCAATTCCTCATCTTCAAACTTTTGAGCTCGGCTAGACGTTCTTTGGTGGTGGCCGTGGCGTAGTGCGCAAGTGCGTCGACCCACACGCAGAAGGTTTAGTTTTGTTTTCCGGACGGGACACCTTGCATTTATTCACGATACCACCTCTTTTGAGCTGCTGACAACACTCAGAGTATCATTTGTCTATGAAAAAGCCTCTTAAATATCGCCGTTCGGCGTCCGCAAAAAAACTGTAGGTTCCCTTCACTCGTGAGAGAACAGTAGTATGCACCAAAAACTTCTACAAGTATTCAATGCGCTTTAGTTGCTCTTTTCTTTCAATTAAAAAGAAAATCAAAATTATTCACAAATGCTGTCTGTTTAAATACAATTCTTGATGACAAAACACGTGTTATTAAGTAACAAATACAGAACGACCAGTTCCCAATAGAAGTAAAAATATTTTAAAAAAATCTAATTTAAATCTACTCTTTATAGTACAACGAAGTTGGACATATGCATGTAAGTTTTCGTTTATGTGAAATTTTTTAAAGCACTCTCCTTCAATACGCACCGTACCATTGTATATTTCGCTGCATCATTTCAATCTCAAATGACATTGACACCTTCAGTATTACTTTTTACGTATTTTTTTTGGGAAAATGATACTCTGGGCTCTCCATGATGCTGTTAGTGGCAGACTGTTTAGGGCGTCCTTGGTTCACATTAAAAAGTTTGAGGTAATGTTGTTTTAGATTTAGATTTCAGTGCATTTTTATTTATCCAATTCATTTTTCTTACATGCTTGAGGTAATGTAGTATTACTGCTCTGGTGTACTCCAATACATCGCCGTTGTAGGAGTTGTTTATCTGCATGTGGAGCTTAACAGATGAAAGCATGGGTGTGAATAGATTCCGCCACCATTTGTTGCCTCTTATTTGAATGGAATAGAAAGAAAAGAAAAAGGACACTCATGTTCATATTGTATTTTTTGGCTGTGGAACATTTATTTATTTTTGTTCTTCCTCATCATTATCACATGATTAAATTTTTATCGTAGTCGTTGGTTTTGTCGTTCCGTTTGGAAAAATTCAGAAGTTCCTCTTATCAGCTTTTGAATTTCTTTATTGAGAGGAAGAGGATATTTTTTCAGCCCATTATCCCGCGCTGTTCTAGTTCCCCTGAATTTATTTTCTTTTAATCTTCATCAGGAACTCCGCATTTTTGTAGGATTGGCCATGCTGGGTCGATTTTAAAGCAGCTTTTTAGATCAGTAATAAGGAAGGCCGGGCTTGGCCAAGTTATGGGTTTGTTCCAACTCTCACCTATAGTCATGAAATTTGGTTAATGACCAAAAGAATAAGATCGTGAATACAGGCTGCCGAGGTGAGATTGACTAAAATGCGGAGAAAACTCAATGTTGAGTAGCTACTTCTCCCTACGGAAAGGGCTTTATTTCTTTGGTTTGGTCACGTGGTACGGATGTCATCTTGATCACGATTTCTAAGGCGTGCTTTACATATATGTAATTACACTGAAGAGCAAAAGTGTAACAATGTTACAGGATTCAAATAAAACACGCATAGTGCTCATAGTTTGTTGAAAAAATATCTATTATTTTTTTTTAACAAAGTGCAAGGAATTCTTTACCTAGTCGAGTGAGTTTTTTGCAATTACAGCTAACTGTACAAAAATGATAAATAAAAGAATGTAAAAGATGCGTTGTGACAGTTTTGCACCATAGAAACCAAAGAAACAAAAAAAAATTAATTTTTAATAATCAGTCCACAGTCCTTTGAACTTTTTTAACGCATTAACGTGGCATACCATCGTATAATTTTAGTACGATTTCCGATGGGATAGCTTCTTGCATTCGATCCCATAACTGCATCATTCCTTAAGGCACATTGTCATACCCTGCCAGCCGCCTTTTCAAAAAAGCCCAAAGGTTTTCGATGGGATTCATGTCTGGAGTCTGTGCAGGCCACCGCATAGTGTCAAAAAGTTGACTATTGAGCCAATTTTTTACAATTTTAGTGGAATGTCTCGGATCATTGTCCTGTTGGAAAAATTATCCAAACTTCCTCCATTTCCATTATGTCCACTGCAACAGACAAATTCTCGTGCAAGATACTCACATACTGCTCCTTTTTCATTACGCCTTCAATTTTTATCACTGGGCCGATGCCATTACTCGTTATGCACCCCCAAATCATCAAAGAACCTCCTCCATGTTTAACAGTTTGTTTAACATTTTCAGGTCTTAGAGGGCCGGAGGAGTTTGTCCAGTACCATGAATGCCCATCTAATTGGAAACGGTTAATTTTAGTCTCATCAGACCAAATCACCTAGAAAACAAGAATAGGATTACAGGAAAAACCTGAAAACAATCACAAACTCAATATTACTCGTTTCCAAGCATCAGAAGTCCAGTTTTTGTTTGTTTGCAAAAAGGCTTATCTCGACGAAACAATATTGGCTGACAAAGCTGGCTTCTTTCTCTTTTCCTCAGCCTTGTTACCGACTCTATTTAGCGCCCGCTTAAGATTCCAAACACTTGCATTCTGGGTCAGCAATGGAAGGCCATCCCTTGGCACAGGTATTTTACCTGTCATCAATAGCTTCCTAATGTGTCTTGCATCCCTATCTTCAACTTTTTTTGGTCTTCCTCCTTTGTTTGTGTTGCATCCATCGAGATTGCTTGACTTTTTTATTCTCGACACAGACATGTGGCTTATTTTTAATGGTTTCGCCATTTGCCTATTAGTTTTTCTGTCCTTCAACAAATCCAGAGCTCTTTTTTTAATATCATTCTTTAAATTTCTCATTTTGGTAAAAACATCAGGTAGGCGACTGCTCGGCAGATTCAGAGCGAGGTGGTTGGATCGAATTCAAGAGCTCGCCTGGTTGCGCCTGGAAATAGCGACCTGGAGGCCTCTCGTACGTGCATTGCCCTCGCGACCCCTTTTGTGAAACATGCAGGTTAAAGAAGAAGAAGATGACAATAATGGTGATCTTCATCAGGTCATTACTAGAGTACATCTAACTTTACGATTGCTGACCTCTATCTATACAGGGGCTCGTATATTGTATATTGCATTATTTCGTCTAAAAAATATTTTTTGGAATGAGTGGCTTTTGGTGAATTTCTATTAAGCACTTAAAAAAGTAGCAACACCGAAAATTAAGGTTGATTTATCGTGAGGCTTGATTTAAAATGTAAAGTAAAACACATAAATTTGAAAGTGAACTTAACACTTTTATTAGCTGTTAAAAAACAATGTATGTTATCCTTTTTTTTATAAAATGTAAATGTAGACCACGACAACATCTGAGGTGGTCCCTTTGAGCACAGCGACTGATATACATGTATATTTGTAAGGAAGTTGACCAAGTTGGAATACTTTGTGGTTGAAGAATCTAGTTCCTTGTCGGCTGCTTAGTAATTAAAGAGCAAATGAAACACGTTTATGTCATTCGTGTTGCCCCAATGTTTCGACAGGGGATGCTGCCATCTTCAGGGGATCTTTTTTTATTCAGACAATACAGCATTAGTACACGTTAATAAAAATGGGATTGAATAACTTGCAACTAGGTAGTGCTTTAAGGTTTTGTACACAAACTCGTTGACATTTAAAATTTACCATTAAATTAAACTAATAAAATTAAAAATATATTATTTAAACTAAAAACTGATATTGCACATATCGTTGGCACTTCCTAAGTCTTGATGTTGATGGAATATCAGTCTTGATGTTGAAGACACTAATATTTCAAAATTTGCGGGCCGTTACCGTTAATGAGTAAACCGCCGATATGTTTTGTGTGTCCTGCTTTCTGTTCATATTATTGCTGTCGTTCATAATGTGAAGTGTTCCTAATGTATACCTTTTGCTGGTTTGTTTTTCAGTCTGCAGAATATTAACATTATTGAGGTCCGGATGGTGTTTAGTCAGTTTTATTGTTTATGTCGGATTTATGGTCAGCCAATCTACGTCTGATATCTCGCGAAAAACAAAAGTGATGCTAGTTCTTAAAGTATTCTTATTATATAAACAAATAGTTCAAAGGTGTGACATCCCACAATGTAGGCGGCCAATTTATCGTAGTAAAACGTGAAATTAAGTGCACACTAAATAGATTTCTTGATAAGTCCATTGTTTAACACGCCGAAACCAGAGATTTTATGATCATATGCTTGCATCTCAAAAAAAAAATACATAATCCGTTAACATGGCGCAATAATGGTTACAACAAACGACAATATTCTACTTTACTTCATTTTGGAAAAAATACGGACCAATGATTCCACCAGTCATATACCACACCATACCGTTGTTTTAAATGGAAGTAATAGATGTAATGGATTTAATGGTAGTCCTTGGTACTTTTCGAATTGCTTATCAGCCCAAGTACAAAAATTTTGTTTATCATCGTATACATTGGGCCGGAAATGGACTTCATCACTGAATGAAATTTCACGCGAAACACTGAATTTACATTGAGTTTTCCCAGAGCCCATTAAATTCTTAAAGAAGTTGAATTTTGTACACTCTTCGGCTGAGATTCAATTCAATCCAAAGTCGCGAATTCAAGCTGCTGAGAACGGTGACGGTAATGGTCTTCGAGTACACTCTTACTTACAGCTGCTAAAGTTTCTTCACTACGAGCTTAATTTGGTCTAACCAGTTTAGTATCATCCACAAATTAAAACTGAGAATGGTATCGACAATTGTGGTTACAGTACGTCGGTTATGCGCACCGTACATTTCTAGAATCGTACATAATACGTCTGAAACATTCGGAGAGGCTGTTGTGGTGTGATGATTGTCACACTATATTGAACAAAAATGACAAACAACAGCATCTAACACTACTGGGAACGTCCCCGATTAAAATGTTACACAATCGAAGAAGAACAATTTCAGACATCTATTGAGAGACCGAGCTAGCTGAAGAGTGATTTTGATTGCTGTCCAAACTTACCCTGGATTGTAGTGCAGCTCCAAGAAGAAGATGTAAAAGACATCAAAATTTGAAGGACAGGTTTTTGTGAAAGAAATAAAAACATAAAGTTCATAGTAGAAACTGTTTATTTTTTATGTCAAAATTGAATTTAATTGGTTTGAGACATCAGGTCTCTTTAATTTCTATTCGCGCTTGAATTTGATTTATGTTCATCTCAGTTTATCGATCGCACCGGTCAACACATATGTTTGTTTTGGACATACTCTGTAATCAAATCACATAAATGGATCAGAGGTCAGAAAAGGGACCTGTTGTTAGTTTATGTTAATGGGAAAAGCAAGTTTCCGAAAAAAATCTACCGTGAGATGTTTGTACATATTTTCAATGTGCTAACGTTAAGCGCATCATCTACTGACCGGATTTGAATTAGTTACTCAAATGGAAATCGGATATTCATTTTTTCGGTTATTTATTCATTTATTATGAATAAATGGCAAATGAGATATTTTTATAAGAAACAAACTAAACTGGTTTTTCACTTTAACTTAGTGGGTAGATTGGTCAAATTTATGCATATAGATGTGCACAATAGATAGATATAATTTTTCAAGGTTCACTTGATATAAAAATATTCCATTAATAAATAGAGCTTTTGAACGAAGGTGGGAGTCGAAGTACAAACTATGCGGAAATAGTATTATGACCACTTACAAGAATACTTTGCATTTTTTTATTGAATATGTCTTAAGGGCGGCAACTTAAATTAAGAGATAGTTAAAATAAAATTTATACATTGAATGAAATGATAATAATTGACACTGGCACTACAGCCCACAAGGGACCAGGGCACAGCTTCTACTTCATTGCAGACTTAAGTAATTCTCATTTCTGGATTTTCATTCCACTTCGCTAGGTTTGAACACTTTGACATGTGATTTACGATCAAACACAAGAACACCGATGTCGAACGAACCCAAAAAATGTTAATAGCGAATTCTGAATTATGTTATGCATATGTTAATATAGCAGTTTGGGCACCTTTTCTGAATACTTCTGAAATGTCATCTGGAATTGTATGAAT
Source organism: Eristalinus sepulchralis (assembly GCA_944738645.1). Taxonomy (NCBI): domain Eukaryota; kingdom Metazoa; phylum Arthropoda; class Insecta; order Diptera; family Syrphidae; genus Eristalinus; species Eristalinus sepulchralis. Next base: position 26,482,233 of record OX122885.1, on the reverse strand, counting down.
ACGTACGTGCATTAACTATAATGATGAAATCTTGAATTTTTTGTATAAAAACTCTGTCATCAGTTGGAAGAAGCACCAGTACCCTTCTTCATTCTCTTGGAATACCTTCCTTGGAAAAAAATCTAAACATGTTCAAACTTGTACGTTAACCACCAAAAAATTCTCGTGAACATTTTCGACTGCAATATAGCAATCTTCAACTTTTATTTTGCAGATCCTTGTTGCAGTCCTTTTGGGATTAGCTGCTGCCGAAAATATCGACAAGAGTGCTGAAGTTAAGACCCTTAACAATGTTCCCGCCGATGCTGAAGGAAACTTTGCATACAATTTCGAAACTACCAACGGTATTGCTGTTCAGGAAAGCGGAAATCTTGGCGGTGTGACTGGTAGCGCACAATGGGTATCCCCCGAAGGTGTTCCAGTTCAATGGTCTTACATTGCCAACGAAAATGGATATCAACCAGAAGGTGCTCTCCTCCCAGTTGCCCCACCAATTCCAGAACAAATCATTAGGGCTATCAAGTACATCGAAGCCCATCCACCAAAGGATGAACTTCTCATCAAGGGATAAATTAATGACTCTCCGTTATCTTGTTTTATTCGCGCTTGTTAAGTGTTTCATTTCCCAACATTTAATAAACGAGAAATTGTTGTAAAAATTGTGTTTGAATACTTCCTTCTTTTCCCGAAATTTTTCTTAATCGATTCGGATTTCGTTCAAATTCAAGAAAACTCGTGATAAATTTTTTTTTTCTTTTCCTGTGCGTGAAGCTCTCCTCTCCGCTTAGAGAATTGAAATAAATTAATATGCAGCATAACTGGTTAGGGATCCGTGTCATAGATAAGACCTCTACTTTAAAATGGCTTTGTATTCAAAACTCTATCAAAAATTGAATCTCAACAAGTATGCAGTTTGTGACGTAGACTACATTTTTATATACCAGTTTATTTTTTTCCTTTTGTTCAGTTAACTTATCAAAGCATCACGCACACTTAAACGGCTTTATTTTTACACCTTCAATGTGCTCTTGGAGTATAAATTATAATTGCGAAGAATGATTTATCGCGAATCGTAAAAAGTGGCCTTAAAGTTGAACACATAAATGTGAACAAGTGCGCAGCGTGTGTATGTTTGATTTAAGGTGTAGTATATGAGAACTTTTCAGAGATGGATGAGTGTAAATTTGTTTCATGAAACAATTAAATTGACATTTGCAATATTTTATACCGATCGGTGTTCCCAACACTTAAATTGGTCGAGTCGTTAACTTTTGAATGATCATTACTAACGATAGACCTGACAAATTGTGGCTGCAGGTTCTCAGCACACCATCTGTTATCGCTTAATGATTGTTAAATTTGAGATCTTAAATGTATTTCGTGTGTCTATTCTCGCACTTAAGAATTAAAGGAGCATTTTGTTTTAATAGTTGCTTGGATGTTATGGGTCTTAAGCGCTTGAATCATTTCCGGATTCTTGGCATAACATATAGATCTCAACAAATGAAGTCCAAAGGGATTAAATCGCGGCTCCGAGGCGGCAAATTTGACATTACCAAGGCGGCTGATAACACGATTTATGAATTCGATTGTGGCTTGAACTGTGTGGCATAGCGCGCTACCCTGGTTTCCATCAATCGGTAAATTTGGTTTCGTAACACCCACCGTTGACCGAAACATACATAGTTCCCAGGATCATACTCCAGAAAAGTGATTCAATACAGCCAGCAGTTTTTCAGTCTTAAAGTAATTTTTTTTCTTATGCAATTTCATACATTCTAGACAAAAATACTTAAACTAGTTACTACCAAACAGGTTCTTAAATCTTAATCTAGTTTTGGATATACAGTATGTCAAGAAAGCGTTTACACTACGTAAAGAACAGCGATTTCTGTATTTTCGCTTTATTTTTAGGCACTTTTAGAAATTTTATAATATTTTTTATTTCATTAATTCATATTTGAACAATAAATAACATAAGAAGACTCTTTATAACTTATTAACAAAAATCCAAACTAAAAAGTAACAAACATTTAACTGTCTACACTTTTCATTCTGCCTCCTTCCATTCGCAGAGCATTTATAGTTCAAAAAGAATTAAATTTTAATATTTCGTGTGACCTTTTGCATTCATAACCGCTTATCGCCGATCAATTAGTTTTCTTAAATTATAATTATTTACAACTTAACTGAATCAATTGCTTTTGATTTTTTGGCTTCCTTTTTGCCACCTTTTTTTAATGTAATGTCTGGACTCTGAGTCATTGTAATGTATGCACGTTTTCACCGCTTTTCTGTCATTGATGTCGCTATCAAAGCCAAAAGTGTAAGCACTAGAAAGCTTACAAAACGTTCAAGTATTGGCTTACGTCCATGGTAATTTCACTGAAGACTATGTCTTCGACGCCTTTGCTAGATATCCACCACCATACCACCACAGTTAACTTCCCAAATTTAACAGTTGGAATTATTTTTTGTTGAGCAAAGATTTGCGGGGCTTGCGGCACACTCGTTGTAGTACAGCATTAATTTTGCCTCATAAAAAAATATTACAACATCCCAGTACTACAATTATTTTGGTTGAATGCTGTACTCTGTAGAATGATAAACGCTTTTGTACATTTTTTAATGTCAGCAATGTCACCTCTTGATGTGTACTCATTCTTCTTACAGTTTCGTAGAAAACTTGTACACCGCATTTTAGTGTATTTCTCTGGATGAGCTCAGTGCAGGTATATAAAATAGAAAATCAACGACACAAGTCCTATCCATGGATATGGGATGATGATAATTTTGTTGAATTTTGCGTTAAGGAGGTATAAGATTAAACCAACAAACGGAGTGTGAACGAAGAAACGAATATTAAAAGCTGAGATTAATGCCATCGGCAAATAGAACAATAGATATAGGCAATAGAACCAACAGACAAGAAATCATTTGTAACATTGAAGAAGAGTGTCGGAGATAAAACGGACTCCTGGGGAACACCGGTCTTAATATGGTAAGGTTTACGAAATATCAGACTTGAAACAATTCAAAATAGCTTGTATTGAAAGTTTCGAACGGTTCTTAAATTCTATGTAAAAAGAGACCCATCGATGCCATAAGCACGCATTTTCGACAAGACAGCCTGATGTGAAATGCGTTTAAAATATCACACGCAACAATCATTCTTTCTCCTCTATTGTGCAAATTCTACCAGATCGGGTCAGTCTGTTGGTGTGGAACTAGCGGTCCTTAGGAAGATTCTGGAATTTAAGATATTTCATAAGCTGACTTGGTCTTAGAAAGGAGAGATTTTAGTGCTATGGATAGGCAGTGCGTTACGTGCCCTTTTCGAACGGGCTGAACATATTCTATTTTTCACTTCATCGGAAGGAGTCCTAAAGAGTAGGACGGATGGAAATGCTTACGCAGTGGTCTTACCAGCATAGAAGAACATCTTTTTGGAAGAATAGTGGCCAGATGATTGTGCACATTGAAATTGAGATCTTTTAGCCAAGTGTTTTTAAAATTTTCTTGGTCGATAATGTAAGTTAACTTTAAGATTTAGATAAGAAATAAATAAATTCAGACGCCGAAAGGCAGATTAATATTTGGTTAAGATCAGATTAACTTATAGCACCTGCATAGGGTCAGTAAGATAGGCTAAGAATAGATTTCACCTAATTAAGCTAGCATGTAAGTAACATGAATTTAATAAACACAAATTGAAAAAAAACAAAAAAAAAAACTTGTTTACATTGATATCTTTAGGGGCTTTTGTAACTATACAGTTGGGACAGTGAATTTGTCTCAGAGTGATATAAACGCTGAAAAAAAAGAGTAAGCGGTCAGTTTTGAAATGATTGTGTGCAGAAAATAGTTAAGGTTCATCTATTTTCTATATCTCTTTTCTTTTTACAAATGACTACCCTAGGGATATTGTATTATCCACTGTTGTTCATATTAAACGCTTAACACATATATATCAGTCAGTTTTTATTGGCTTAAACATTTTTCGATATCCTCAAAGAAGTTGGCTTTATACAATAGCTAAGAAAACTAAACACTGTCAACCTTAAAGCCATGCCATGTATTTTCGTTTGCAATGTGAGGAATTCACATTTCCATCGCATAAACATAATAATAATTAATAATAAAGCTTCTAAAACAACTACTCGTGTTGTTCGTGCTACTGCTCTCTCACAAGTAGAAGGGACCGTGATTTGAGAAGCTTCGCATAAACATAGTGACCATTAAACAATTTCTTAAGAAGTTGTTGATGCTGACGCTGAGGCCATTAATGGATTTTGCAAAGTGCACATTTCTGACAAAAAATATCTGAAGAAAAATTATAAGTGATGCTTTTTTACTACTACGAGAAAAAAATGCTGCAAAAACATGTCATGTTCAAGGTGGTTTGTTCGATTTGGTTACTTAAGACGCACTTTGCAATGGTCAGCCTCTGACTGAAAAAGTCGATGAAAACTTAAAACTGTTGCAATAAGGCCAGTAACCATGTGACAAATTTAAATCATATAAAAAAGGTTGGGTGTCACATTAATAAACATAAAAAAATTTAATTGGCTAAATAACCATCAGTGAAACGTTACTGGAACGAAACTAAATTATGCGATCCATTACGGGCGATAAAAAACCGATCATGTTCGGACGCCAGCAATGGACATGGGCCGAAATAAACTTTATTTTATAATTTTACGCATGTTTTGTCGTTCAGCGTTTCTTTAATGTAAATAAATTGAGTGACATTTCTACCCCCAAGGTACCAAAGTCTAGCTTCCTTAGCGAATACTCGTACTATCACGAGCAGTATGGATCAATAGTTTGGTGCTGTCTCTGACCTGTGAGAATAATATAGCTTATAGAAAATTAAGATAGTTATACTCCTTGAGTGTTGACAGTTTCTTTAAAGAGGTGATGCAGTGAAGGAATGTCTAATGTTGACTGCGGGAATCTAACCTGAAACCTTCCGCGTGTGAGTCTCATTACGGTACAGCGCAGCGGCCGCAATAAGCAGTTGTGAAAAAAATGTATTCTATTTCAGTTAAACAATCTAATTGATGATGAATTGCTTAGAATTTGCAGCATCTAGCTTTAAAGTTTGCGACTAGTTCTTCACCTTTTGTAGGAAGTCACTTGTTAATTCCGCAATACTTGTTAATTCCCCAGTTCCTGATCTGGGAATAATTGTTCAAATGTAAAACTTTTCGCTTGAAAACCAAATTTCAATTTTAAGTGACCCCCCACATTCGAACTTATCGCAACCATAAAAAGTTAGACAATCGTTATCGTTATTAGTGTTGATAGTCAATTGAAAAGAAAATTAAACCAAAAAGTGTGTGTAAGTGTAATTGGGTCTGGAAATATATTTAAGTAGGTCCCATAAGTCTAGACTTGAAGCTATTGAATAACGTGATATGTGAGGAATGTGGCGAAGCGCATTGTTTAGCAAAAAAATATCATCTAAGTCTTACCATGATCATGAATCGAAAATGCAACACAAAGAAGATGAAAGAATGCAAAAAATAAAAATATAAACGTTAAGTTATTACGATAGTTCTTACATCCGCATTCTTTCTTCGATATAAATATTTTAGCAGCAAACAGGACGTCATAGCTCCGGCTTAGAGTCTTCATGAATCTCTTGCATATCACGGCTAAAACTTACCAATAAAATAAGTATTTTTATACTCTTTTCTGTAAAAACAAGTTGACTCGAACTAATAAATAAAACTAAAACTAGCTCTCGCAGGTCCCAGTCATGGGTCTTAAAAGTAATCAACGGAGATTATCTAATGCTCGTTCTGCAGATAGGACCTGCTGAAGCTGGATTGGTTTTTAAAGTTCAAATGCCAGGAATAGAACATCCGAAGACTAGCTACTACACCCCAACTATTTTCTATTATTTTTTTCTTCGAATCGCCCATTGCAGACACATTTAGATGGATGGATTTGAATATAAATTGGCGCTTTTTGAAAATGTCACGCCATGGAAAGAAATGCCGTTATCGTAAATAACACCGAATGTGATCATATTTGTCCAAAATACATTTTCATAAATTAACCCCCAAAACAGTCGAAGTAAGTGAGCTCGCCGATGCAATCCATTAATCAGACCATTCCTGACCACTTGAACTTGACAGCAGATTCATAATTTGATCAAATATTTAATGGCAATGCTCAGTTAGGTCAATTAAGCTTTCATTACTCCGCCGCAGTTCTAAGCTACATTCAACGCCCACCGGACCGGCAACGAGGAAGGTCATAAATTCAATTCAATGGGTTTTTAAGCGAAAATCAAACACATAAAATGTATTTTAATTCTCCCCCGAAAAAAAGTGTAAATTAGAGATGGTTAATGGATTAAGTAATATAAGTCTTTGCGGTCATGGATGCCACCCTAACATTTTTCCAATCTTTGCATTGATTACATATAATATACTCACGCGCACGCACACATGTGTATGCTAATTATCGTGATGTTGTATGTTAATGTGAATTGGCCGTTTAGACCACTTTTGGCTTTGGACGGGAATGCCATCAACGGTCTCATCAGCAGCAGCGTACAAACATATGTGCAAGCAGTCTTGACCATGATGGAGAGCCACCGATTTTTGTTTGGGTATAAAAGCTTTGACACCAGTGCAGATCACCAACAGTATCTTCCTCGTTTCTCTTGGAGTACCATCTAAAGTAACAAACCAAGCCAATATGTTCAAGCTTGTAAGTACGATTTTTAATGGAGTCGAGAGCTCTCGCTCGGAATGGATAATGATTGCGTTGCCTCTTCTAGATCCTCGTCACCGTCCTTTTGGGATTAGCCGCTGCCGATAACATCGACAAAAACGCTGAAATTAAGAGTCTTAAGAACGACCCTGCCGATGCTGATGGTAACTTCGCCTATGCCTTTGACACCACCAATGGCATCTCAGTCCAAGAAAGTGGAAACATTGCTGGAGTTAGTGGTGCCGCCCAATGGGTATCCCCCGAAGGTATCCCAATCCAATTGACCTACATCGCCGATGAGAATGGATACCAGCCACAAGGTGCTCATTTGCCAGTTCCCCCACCAATCCCAGAAGCTATCCTCCGCTCCCTGGAATGGATCAGGGCTCACCCACCAAAGGAAGCTAACACCCTCCCAATCCGTGGATAAGAACTTAATGTAAGCAACGACGTGTTTTCAAATGAATGGACTCTCTTAACTGTTATTTTACGTGCCAAGTGATTATTCGTTTCTCATGAATCAATAAATGAGGAATGGTTATGCCTACTGTTGTAGGAGATAGTTGAAACCAATGATTGTTTTATTGTTCAATGCCCATTTTTTGAGGGATTGAAATGGAGAATGTCATATTCGTGATTTTCCCAGCTCAGCAAGCATAGAAAGAGATACACTTTTCAAGGTCACCAGCCGCCGTGGGATGAATTCTTTAAAAGCGTATCTTAATTTCACTTTTTTTGGCCATAAAAAATGTAGGTTTATGAGATTCGTTTAAAAGAGCAACTTGCTTATCTCTTTCTCATCTTTGTTGACTTCGTCTTTGTTTCACCTCTAGTTAGAGACACTAACACGTAAGATGATGCGTAACTCATTTCTGTTTGAAATGGAAATAGAGCGCTAGCTTTGCATTTGAATTCTTTGAGGTGCTTGTCACAGTGAAGATCGCGAAACGAAAAGCAAAAGTACTAGGGAGAACAGAACAAAATAATGTTCACATATTCATTGAGCTTTAATATGTATATCGAAGTCAGATTTGTATGGTAAATTTAGCTGGTTTTAAAAAAATATTAGCATGAATCACTGACTAACCTACTGATCTGAATATATTGTATATGGCCGTGATGAAAATAAAAACTTGATTGTGTTGAGCTAGAGCTACGGAAACTTCGATGCCAGTAGCCTTGACGGCGTCCAATTTGAATGTCATTAATTTTCTCCCACTCTTGGGGGGAATTTTTCAGGTTAAAGGAATTCTCAGCTACAAAGCACATCACTGCACATTATTGGCAAAATATGGCAACGGAAAACTTTTGATTGTGTATATGAAATCGAGTTTCAAACGGATGATAAAGTTCGATTACGTAATCGAAAACCATTTACATTTTAAAACTAGCATGCAGAGATACGCATCTCCCACGCTCTTGAGATTCGCTTGTGGCACATGCGATTTTGGGATAAGAGTCAAACATGTGTCAAAAGTTTGATTGCTTGACAATTAACGACGAGGCTTGCATCATTAAATGCACTGCAATACTTTCACTTCGGCTTAAACGTGGACGCTGTATTGAAGGGTAGAACGCGACTTTTAAGTTTTTAAGGATCATCAGGACACAGAGTTCAATTTTGGTTCGGAGAACTGGAAATATGTGTGCAGCCTGTAAAAATGCCGCTGTAGCTTCTAATTACAACTAACACAGAGAGCCTTCTGTACTCAAGTGTCGAAAAAAGGGTGAAAAAGCGGATTCAGAAGTGGAGGTAGAAGGAAACTTTGCCAACATGTAAAAACAAAGCGAGATTTCGGACCACAATAGTTGTCACTGACCAATTGGGATACAAGCTTCTGCAACAGCTGAGGAAAGAGGAAGAGCTGGAAAGTATTTCTTACCTTCTTAGGGACTTGCTCATACAAAAGGAATAAAAGGAACAAACGTAGACAACATTTTCAGGTTTATAAGAAAATTTTGGCTTAACTTCTTGGTATGAAATAACTACACTTTTAATTTTATTTTTGCGTGAAGATGATGGTTGAAGATGGCGCACAGCTTGGGGTTAATCTGGGCCTTAACTAACATGCCTCTCCAACTAGCACCATTTTTCGTCAGCTGACTCCAGTTATGCACTTCATGTTGGTTTAGGTCCACCTCCACATCTCAACCTAGGCTGTCCTCTGTTGCGTTATCCCAATTGCTCGGATTCGAAGACTTTTCGGACGGGAGCCGTAGCGTGCATACGCTATACATGCATTAATCATCAATCTAAAGCGTTGTATTTATTCTACTTACAGGCTCGTTCGTCGTTGAATCTTCTCCCCAGATGCTGTCACTGCAAATAGGATGTTAAATCGTATGCCAAACTTTTCTCTCGAAAAGGCTAAGAGCTTCGTCATCCACCTTTAGTAATGTCCCACATTCCGCGCCGTAAAGGATGATTGGGATGTTCAAGCTGTTATACAAAGTTAGTTTAGTCTTCCGAAAGCAGGTTCCATTACTCAATTGCCTCTTGAACCCGAAAGAGGCATAGTGATTGGCAAGAGAGGTATTGGTACAAAGCAGACAAAGACAAAGCGGTAATGATGTTGTTTTTCGTATTTACCGCGGAGCCGAGGCGGACGAAGTCCTTAATTACCTCGAAGATTCTGCTGCCTAGAGGTATGTTCTGCCAGAGACGTCGATTTTGTGTGTCCTTGATGACAGCATGTACTTTATTTGCCCTCATTTATCGCCATACCCATTTCAGCCGCTTCCGTTTCAATGCCAGCATACGCCTCATTACATTATCTTCTCAAGAATGACGGTGAAAAAGCCACGTGCGAGCACGTCGCCTTGTTTAAAACCATTTTTTGCATTAAAGATCTCGGTGAGTTCGATATCATCTATAATGTATTAGCAAGATTGCTCCATCGTATGCCGAAGGTAGACATGGCACTGTATCGGTCAGCTCTATCCACGCTGTCAAACGCGCCCTTAAAATCGACGCGAAGGTTGTGAGTGTCGATCTTTTTTCGTGGGTCTCTTCCAGGATCTGCCGTGTAGTAAAGATCTGGGCTATTGTGGACTCTCCTAGAACGATGTGGGTGTGGTAGCTGGGGCATCGATCGTATGTTCTTTCTAAGAGATAATAAAAGTCATCCTTGCTGTTGTCATCCTTCTTATCTGTCAGGGCGTGAGCCCAAATCCGGCTGATGGTTCCGAACTTTGCCTTGACGCGGAGTGTCATCAGGCGTTCGGTTATGGGATCGTTGCTTAAAACTTTTTGCCTAAGTCTGCCTCGAATAACGAATTCGCATCCGAATAAACGGTTCTCTGTTTGTAGTAATAATAAATAATTGATGTCGCAGTTCTTCATCATGCTGTTTGAATTTCATACCAAAGGGGAACAGGATTTTTACATAGTAATTGTGTGGCACTACAGCCCACAAGGCTACAACAACTACTCGTGTTGTGCGTCCTACTGTTCTTTCACAAGTAGAAGGAACCCACAGTTATTTGTAGACGCCGAACGGCGAATTAGTACTTACAGAGTGTTGTCTGCAACTTGAAAGAGGCGGTGCCGTAAAAAATGCGCGGTGTTCCGTCCGGTTATCGAATTTGGGACCTTGGCGTGTTAGTTGGCGCACTAACCCACTACGCTACGGCGACACAAACTCTCACACCAATGTTATTATTTTGGAAATTAACTTTAAAACAGTGCTGTTCCCAAAAATGTTGGTCAAACTTTCTTTTAAAATTTGTTGTTGCCATAATTTTCTTCTTATTTTTTGGTGAAAATTGATTTACTATGTGTCATTTTACGACACATTAAGAATGTTAACATTTTTTACGTATCCGCTTCATTTTATGGGACTAATGGAAAATATTTTTTGTTATCTTATACCTCTTAGAAAAATTCTCTGTCTGCTTCTCTGCTAAACCTTCACTTGTGTTGCTTCATCGTAAAAGAACATTATTGGGTTTCTTACGTATTTGATTCACCATGAACGGTATTTCAGGAATCATAAAACAATGAGTTAAGCCAGATTTGCCCTTGCTGATTTTCAATACATGAGCGACGCCTTCACAAAAAAATATTGAGATTTATTTCTGTATTTGAAGAGCGTACATTTCGTATTGATCTAAAAAGAGTTACCTGCGTATTCACGTGTTTGCCCATTAAAAGATCAAGGTTCGGATATTAACCAGTTTGCTGCATTTGGTAAGTGTGCACCCAACGTTTTATTTAATTATAATCCTGGAATAGCGCCGCCATCATCGTCTGGCTATTATAGGAAAATTTTAAATAAAAAGATGCAGATAAGATTAAAGGCAATAAAACCACAATGCTGACTTTTGCACAAGCAAACCCGTTGGTCTTTCATCAATCAGAAATTGCCAACTGGAAACCTGACGAAAATAACACGTTGACGTTGATCTGCCATGTCTGAAGAGCAAGGACGCGTGTCTGCAAAGAAATATAACAATTTTATTATCACACAGGGTGATGCGGTTCACGAAAACTGTTAAATGGTTAAATTTGAAGTTTATAAGTTTCAGTTTCTGGTTTCTGTTTAAATCTCTGTCTTTCTGGAGAAAAAGTACACATACATGCTTTTTTGTTTAGATTTTGTAACATTAAATAATTTACTGCCTTACATGTGTTGTCTGAAGATGTTGCATTTTTGAGTAACTACGGGTAATTGCAGTTTTGGAGATTTCCCCCCGATATATATTTAAATATTACAGTGAGCTAGAGTTAAAGAGTAAATCAATCCCTCTTAAAGGACCGATTCCCAAAAATGAGGAACTTTATCTGCAATGGCTGGCAGAAGGGAATTTTCTAATGTTTCCTGTCATTTCTTATGAATACATAAATTGATTGACAGCCAACAAGGAACCAGGGCCTAGCTTCTCAAGCAACTACTCGCGATGTGCGTGTTGTTGTTTCCTCACAAGCGGCGAGATTTGAGAAGCTTTTTATAGACCATTAGTACACCTTCAGCATAGGTGGTGCCGTGAAAAAAACCCTAGATGTTTAGTCCCGGAATCAAACTCTTGACCTTCAGCGTGTAAGTTGACGCACTCAATCACTATGCCTCGGCTGGCTTTAATATTTATTGCAATTTACATTAAAGAAAACAATTAAAGAACTGTGTCTGTATTCAAACAAATAAAGTAATTAGTTAATTTTGATATTTTTCATGATCACCCAGTTACAAAAGTTTCAGAATCCGTTGTTTGATTGGTATCTTAGCTGAAAGGGTTTGAAACTTGTATAAATGGTTGTTGAAAATGCTTAATACTTGTGTGGAAATTGATTTCAAGTGGATTCCAACATTTAGTCTATAAACATTGCCAAATGCATTTTTGGATAATTTTGTCTAAATATTTCAGTCCGTATTTCACCATTCAAACTTTTACTGAGGGGCCTCATAAATTCCACTTATGACAAGAGACAAGTTTATACCCGCTGTCCTTGGTGTGTACTTCCTGAATTAACAAATATGCTTAGTCGTCTAGCCGCTTTTCTCATACGCCTGGACACTGTCTAACATTGTTAGTCAGATAATAAAGGCAATCAAATAGATGTAATAAAATAAATGTTCGATCTTAAACTTTTATAGAGTAACAGGTCATAGCGAATGTGTAGGCCCATATAATTGGGTGCCATACTAAAATTCTTCAATCGCTCCTCCAATCTTTGCATTGATTATGGACACTAACGTCATTTCGAATGTTAATTTAAAAAAAAAGCCATTAACGCGCTTTAACTACAAATGTCATCAATGGTCGCATCGGTAGCAATATGGGAATGTATTCGCAAGTTAGTTTCGTCTATTTGATGGACTCGTTGGTTTTTGGGGTATAAAAGCATTAACAGCATTGCAGATCATCAACAGTATCTTCCTCGTTTCTCTTGGAATACCATCAAAGACAACTAAATCCTCTCAAGATGTTCAAGCTTGTAAGTATCTTCAGGCTACAAGCTGTCTTGTTTAATTCCCGACAAATAACGGAGTGCATCATACTAATTGGAATACGGTTTTCTAGGTCCTCGCTACCGTCCTTTTGGGATTAGCCGCTGCTGCCGTCCTCGATGAGAGGAGCGCTGAAGTCAAGAGCTACAAGAACATCCCTGCCGATGCTGAAGGCAACTTCGCCTATGCCTTTGACACAACCAACGGAATCTCCGTGCAAGAACAAGGAAACCTCAACGCAGTCAACGGTGGTGCCCAATGGACTTCCCCCGAAGGTGTCCCAATCCAACTCACCTACACCGCCGATGAGAATGGATACCAACCACAAGGTGCTCATTTGCCAGTTTCCCCACCAATCCCAGAGGCTATCCTCCGCTCCCTGGAATGGATCAGGGCTCACCCACCAAAGGAAGTTAACACTCTCCCAATCCGTGGATAAGCGTCTTAACCAAAATCCAGAACGACACTGAAAAGGTTGACCTCATTTAATTGTTATGTTGTATGTACGAAGTTGTTATTCATTTCTTAAAGGCAAATAAATGAGAAATGGTTGTACTACTGTTGTAGGAGCTAGTTGAATCCAAATTTGTTTTTTTGCTTTTATTTCTGTCTGCACACTCACATAACGAGTGACGGCGTTGATGAATTGATTTTTGATGATCGCTGTTGCTGATTTCAGAAATCTTTTCATCTTTAGCGCATCGTATGGTCGTTGCCGCTGTGAAGAGGACGTTGATTAGTGACCTTCGAAGGTATTCATCATAATTTGTAAATGATTGCATTCATCAAGCGCTTTTAACACGCCCGTCGGCAGCATAACCTTTATTTAAGTCATAATCTGACAAAAATGCAATACTTAAAACTATTTAGTACATTTCTGCCTTCTCTTTACAAATTACGTGAAGTTCTCGTTGTACTCTTAAGTAAATGTACACTTTCTTAAATAGAAGAATAAACCCAATTATAAATACGAAGAAGAAGCGATGAACTAGAAACAAAAACTCACATTCTATCTGAAAAAAATATACTTCTGCTCTAATATAAGTAAAAAAAAATACACGCAGATATTTTAAACTGTCAGATATTCTAACGCTACCATGCTGTTTTTTTAGTAACGGTTTAACTCGTCAAGGAGCATAGCATCAGCAAATGTTAAATTTTCTATCATCACTATATCAACACGGCTTCGCTTTTTCTAAAAATTAAAACTATTCCCCCCTAATTTTGTTATGTTACGTTAACACCACTTTGCAAGCTGAAAATACGGAATCAGAATAATCAAGTGGAGATTTTAATGAAAATAGAATCACGAATAAATTGAGTGAGTTTTTTGTCAGATTTTCGAGTAGTCGGATTGCAATAAACAAATCTTGTTCTTGAAAGCTAGAATTCTGAGTTTCTTCAATATTCTTATATTGTAGGTTATACCAATTATCAACCGTTCTCATGGCCCAGAACGGTACAATTAAAGTCGTCATAATTTGATTTGATTTTTGGCGAGAGACTATGAAAACTTTTCCAATTTTTTGACGCATTTTGTTGATTTCTTGTGACTTATTTGCGCTGAAGTATTTTTTTTTTTGCCGAAAAAAATTCAGAGTATTTACAAATGTCTTACAAATAATGTGTGAATGTCTGACACCTTCCTCAGCAACCTGAAATATTCCTATTAGTATGGTTTCAGGCCAGGGAAGTCAATCATTACGGCAGATCCTGTAAAAGACTCAAGAGATGCAGATCGACCCACCACCTGCTCGTCGATTTCAAGACTGCATACATATGATAGCGGGCATAGAAACGAGCTATACAGTGCCATGTTTAGATTTGATATTCTTGCCAAAATCAGGTTATGCAGGTTGACGAAGAAAAACACTTGCTGCTCCATCAAGGTCGGTAACGAACTCACCGAGACCTTAAATGTCCCAAACACCAGAGGTACAATCAACGATACAGATAGCTAGCTCATGTAGAACGAATGGACATCAAAATTCCAGTCCAAATGGTTTCGAACTACTGGGCCAGTGTAAAAAAAAATCCTCGAGCCAACTTAGAGTGCGTAACTGGAGGCAACAGGCTTAAGCCTTGGTCCATACCGGACCGTAGCACCAAATTAAGAGGAAAAAGTACTTGCAAGAAGTGTAATTAAGTGATACTTAGCTCCATAAGGGTTAATATGACAACCTGATAAAACTGGCCACTGCCTTGACTTGCAAAGAATTAGGGCTTTCACAGCTTGGTAATATACGAAGTAAATTCCGTGGAAGCCGTAGACACTGTAAAGCTACGTTCATATACGAAATTTTTGTTGAGAGCAATCAAGGAAAATTCAAAATTCATAGCAAAAGGGCACCAAATCAAAAACTGATTTCATGTCCATAAGTGATCAACCGGTCGATTGTTTATTCGAAAGTTATTCCTGCGTAGATAGTCTCATAACAGGCCTCGACATATTATATACTACGCCTGATCTGTAGCCAAATTATTGGTTTCAATATGTCACTATTATCACTCACACATTTTTGTACGAAAACTTCTTACCAAATGTTTCCTAAATCAACTCAATAGCAACAAACCATAGACATTTGATGGACAAAAATAAATAAATCTCGAGCCGTTTAAATCACACAAGCGGAAAAGCAAACCAAACTCCCACGCAAACACCATTTAATGAATAAGGTTACAAAAGCTTTGGGTTTAAAGGGGCTAAAGACGCCAACCGTCAGAAGCTTATAATTTATTATCCGCATTCAACGGGCAAGGTACTGTATTAAAATGATACGATATCATTGACCTTTAATTGATAAGTTTTACAAGGGAACTTGAGTTCGAGTGGCTGAACAGGTTTCTATTGGAGATTTAAATTTAAATTCGATCAAGACTGTACTTCTTAACGGTTAGAGGTTTAATTTTTAAGCTGGTTAACTTATATATCTGGTAATGTTATCACAATAAATTGTAAATCCTGTGAAGATACTCGTTCTCGTCAAAGTACGTACATATGTATATATCTCCTACATTTATAAAGTGATTTCCATAAAATAATGAAATTATATTTATTTCTAATAACTTGCGTGTGGATACGACATTTTAAGATTAGGGAGCATAAAGTGGAGTCCAAGAAATAACTTTCATTGTGCATTACACCTTTATACACATATCTGTATGTATATATAACGAATGATAATTCTGAAATAATAAGTAATTTGAAGTTTCCTTTCGAGACCTTTAATTTTAACTACCGAACGTTGCAGAGCTATAAATTCCAAAAGTTGAAAAGGATGTGTCCTCTCTTCCTGCAATTTCTACAATGATTTGTAAGATACGAGTAAGAACGAAGAAGTCGTCAATTTTGACTTCTCCTTTAAGTTGTTTATTTATTTATTTAATATTAGTTCAAACGAATCTACAATGCAACTAGTAACTAACTTAGCAATTATAACTTAATTTACAGAAAAAAACGGGACTCAGAATTATTTCCAAATGAACGATTAACAACCTCGCTGACCTGACCTGACTGACCTCACTGACATTCTATTCAGGTTAAACATAATAATTTAATGATCTACGATTAGAGGTTTGGGACTCAGAGCCGCTTTGAGGTTGAGTATCAGAGTTGATTCACATGTTAAAGGTTCTAGGTTCGATTCTTGGACTTCTTCATTTTTCACAATTTTTTTTGACTTACTGACAACATTCCAATTATTTTTTTTGTATTTATTTATCAAACTAATTATCTATGGAAAGGTCGGAGTCGGCAACGAACTGTTGCACAACACGAGCTTGGGGGTTTTTCAAGGATTTGATAATTTTTTAAGCCATTTTTTTAATTCCTTATTTTTTTCCTAAACATTTTTGCTTACATTTAGAAAATTTTATAGAAGGAAGCCTCATTTGGCTTGAAGACAAAATATCTTAATAAAATGTCATATGACTTTTTCCAAATAAGATTTAACCCGTTTGACAAAATTTCGTGTGAAAGAAGAGCTGCTTAGTAAAAAAATAACAGGTCAAGCTATGCCTGTCAAGTAGTTTTTTGTTTCTTAACTTTAGCTATTAGGCGTGATATAGCGAAACTAAAAATTAGCTCATTATATAATTTTGCGACTGCACGTGTTTTTATCATTCACCTACTTTGGAGAAATCCTCTGATATGTCCTTTAAGACACGCTTATCTTTGTTGTTTAAGCGAAATTTACATTCTCCAACTTTCAGTCAACTTCTTAAGCTAAACTATCAGCAAGTTTGCAGGTTACTCTTGGTAATATTATATTCCACTTAAACTTCGATAGTGCTTCACAAATATTCGTTATAACTTCTTGATTCACGTTGCTTTGTTCCTGCAAGTCATTTCTCTTTCCCTTTGGTAATTATTTATAAGTTATGTCAGAATTCTGAAACATAAGAAACCGTAATGATTTTTATCATTTACCAAAAATCACGACTCGGTTCAAAGTGTTATATAAAATCAGGTTGGTGCTTTGAGAGATGCCTCTGTTACTCAAATGCCTTTTGACACAATAGAAGCCCTGCTTGGCAGAGTAATTCTGTGCTTGTTCTCAGTACTGGTGTTATTGTAAAGGCAGGTGAAAACTTTGACTTTTTTCTGCTGCCCAGTATGACACTGTTGTGCGTCCTTCCTTGATGACAGCTTGTACTTTCTTTTGCTCTAATTCATCACTACACATATCGTCTGCGGTTTAATGTCAGCAAGTGATTAATTGACGGCAGCTGTGGTCGCCCAGTTATGTGAATGCAGTTCATCCGGTGTTGACTTTTAAATTTCGCACTATCTTTTTAAGTATAATATTAAAGAAGTCACATGACAAGTCGCTTTGTCTGAAGCCTTTTTTGGCATAAAAGGTTTCGGTGAGTTACCGACCTTGAGAGAGCAGCGAGTGTTATATAATTTAACGAGTAATATTAATCTATAACGTAAGATCAAGACATGACACTATATGGATCGTCTCTTTGCCCGATGTCATATGTATGCAGTCTTGAAATCGACAAATAGATAGCGGGTGTCAATCTGCATCTCTTGGGGCATTTTCAGGATCTGTCGTAGTGATGGTGGACTTCCTTGGCCTGAAACCGTACTGAAAAGGAATTATCAGTTAAACATGATTATGACCTTTTCCTATGGAACTATTGTCCATAAGTCAACGTAATTGTTTTAAATGTAAATATGCAATATCGAAAATCTTTTGTTACATAAATATAATTAACTTTTCAAACCATAAATAATCAAGTATCCTTACAGAAAACAGATAAGATACTCAGACCGTTTGTTCTTCCACTAAATTTGATTTATGACAGAACTTGGCTCGCCCGTGAACAGTATACCCGTCGGTACATTATTCAAATCCATGATATTTGAAATCGCTTGGATAGTAACAATCAAGTTGTAGTTAAAATTTAATGACTTGATTTGATTGTTATATGCAAAAACGTCACAAAGGTACATATATTTGCTCTTTTGATAAACTCACCACTGACACACATTTTGTGGACTTTGCCAAAGTGCGATACTCTTGAAGAGTCCACCTTTATCGGCGAATCCGATTGAACCGAAACAGAAAGTGGTTTATTTCAACTTGAATTCCTTGAATTAATTTCGCGCTGAATGAAAATTAACATACTGTTGAATATAGTTTTGTAGTAGTAAGAAGAATGTAGCGATAAGTTTTCGCTGTCGATTTTTTTTTTGCGTTTTCAGCGCTGTGATTTATTGTGAGATTATTATTGTGAGGAGTAGACCTCTATTCAGGTTTAAAATGCCTATATTTTCGTTAACATTTGGATCGAGGTAGGGTATCGCGCTAGCTGCCTCCAGTTTTGTAACCCAAGATACGCATATTTTTGTTGCGTTGTCTCAATATCACGGATTCAAGAACTATTCGGGTCCGAGCAGTGTTATTTATTCACTCTACATGACCTAGCTATCTTATGCATTGTATACCCAGACGCCTAACCAGGTGTATGCCGCCATATAGCTTGTAGAGTTCGTCGTCGAAACTTACCCTTTAGATGTCATCAACACCAACACGAAAAAAGAAAGGCATTCATCATTTCATCATCTTCTCTTACGGATAAGTTTCTGCGCCGTAGAACAGGACAACGATGATTAAGGTGTTATACAAAGCCAACTTTGTCTTTCAATTGGCTCTTGAGTTCAAAGTCTAAATAAAGAAACAGCGCCTGACAAGGGTGATTCAACGCTCGATTTCGGTACTCATGTTGCTGTTCTAATTTACTGCGGAACCTAAGTAGTCGAAGTCCTCGACCACCTTAAAGGCTTTGCTAAGCTCTATGACGCTTTTTCGGGACGTCGATGTTGTGTATCCTTCCTTGATGAGAGCTTATATTTTTTTTTCCTCGGTTACCATACCCATTTAGCAATCGAGCAATTACTGCCATCCACGTAAGCCAGCACTTGAACGATCTTGCCTCTGATGTTGGCTTGTGAAATTTGCACGATCTTCTTCAGAACGATGTTGAAAAGGTCACAGCATAGCGCGTCTCTTACGTTTTCAACATTGTAGGTATTTCCCCCAACGGATCAGCGAGACTTCTGCATCGTCATCCCACACAATTTGACAAATTTGATAGAAATGCTAAAACTTGACATGGCAGTGTGTTGCTCGTCTCTTTGCTCGCTGTCATACACGAAACTTTGAAATCGAGTAATTGGTGGTGGGTATCGATCTGTATTGGTCTGGTTATTTTCATGAACCGCCGCATTATGAAAATTTGATCTGTTGTGTACTTCCTTGGACAAGAACCACATTGATAAAAAGCTACTAGATTGTTCACGAATGATTTCAGACGTTCACACAACTGCAGAAGGAAATTGATTTCTCGACATTTGGTGCAGTTGTAGAGATGTCATATCTTCTGTACCATACCTTTCAGATGAGCTGGTGCATGCACCCAATCAGATCATCCCCAACTGCCTTTTTCTTCAAATAGTCCGTTAGATCTAGGAGTTCAGACTTCAGTCTCTATTTAGCTATTTTTGTTTCGTCTAGGTCGGGGCATAGAACTCTTACCCATCATCGTCCAGTTTGAGTGATACATTCTGCTTGACAGTGGTATTTGGTTCTTCACCACCATCGGAAGGAGTAACTTGTCCTAGTTCTCAGCATTGAATGCGACTGTACTACAAGTTGTTCCAGACAGGCTTCAGTCTAAGGTCCGAAAAATTTAATTTAAAAACAAGCAATTTGAGTATATATGTGTATGGATGATATTCAGAACACAAAACCTGCTATGTATTGCAAGTGTTCTGAACAATGTACCTGATAGACTTCAAATTTTTAAGAGGGCAGGACAGACGGGATTCTTAGTGTCCTTGTTTTTAGCAGCATTTGTCGCTAGGTTTGGGAGATCGTAAACATTAAAATTCTAAATTTATATATAAGAAAATTAAGAAAAAGTTTTTTTTTTCTTATATTTATTATTCAATTTCTTAAATTTAACAGCAGAATTCATACAAGGTTACTTAAATAATTACAAGTTGAAAAAATTTAAGAAAAGAATGGGCATCATTCTTTAGTTCAGATAGAACTAGTGGCGAATGATCCTTCAATTAAAAATAAACTTTGATTATAGTAAGTTAGTGTAGGGTAAATTCAAAAGATTAAGAAACAATACAATTATTTTTTATATATATACAGTAACAATGACGACAAAAAGTACATTTATTATTTATTATAATAGTCATAACGGCGAGTTAATGAAAGGTACTGTTATATAAGAGATTTTAGTTTAATAATGATGAGCTTTCCATACTAAAAAGGAGTTTTTTTACTTCTTTTATAAAATACTTTGGTTGAACTATTTGCCTGATTTCAATTGGTAATTTATTATATAGTCTTGGTGCTGCCATTGTATAAAATTTAGAACAACAGGTTTTTCTTGAGAATGGGATAGTACAAATTGACACACCATTATTTCTCAAGTAATATATGTTCGAACTTCTGAGATTATTATTGTACCCACTTCTCATGAAGAAAACCTTGAGAACCTTAAAGACATATAGGTGTCTTAGTGGAAGTATGCGTAGCATTTGGAACAATGGCCAGCTATGAGCTAACCTGTTTTTTTTACACATTATTTTTATTACATATTTTTGTGCTATATACAACGGTTCCATAGTACTATTATAGGTTCCACCCCAACTTGCAATACCGTACTGCAATTTGGAGTGAACTATCCCGTAGTAAAACATTCTTAGGATGTTAATAGAGCAGTGTTCTCTTAGAAGATACATTTTACGGGTGGCAGAAAGCATATATAATTTTAAATCTTCAGCATGTGCTTTCCAAGTCATATGTTTATCCACTAAGACACCTAGATACTTAAAGGTTTCAACACCTTCTATTTTGAAACAATTTGAGCTACATATTTGTTTATCATCGAAGTTTGCACTACCGCACGTATGATTAGACATTGACAATCTTGTACAGGAGCTAGAATGGAAGATGGTATCACAGTCAAGTGGAAAAGATTCTCGTAGACTACATATCATAAGTCTAGTTTTACTGCTTATTAGTAACTCATGTTTGGCAAACCATTGTCGAAGTATGTTCAGGTCCATATTTAATTTAATTGCTGTGTCCAATATGCAGCTATTACTGTACGTCAGTGAAATATCATCAGCAAATGCTGTAAAGCTACTGTTCAACTTTTGACAGAATAATGAATTTACATACACTAAAAACAACAATGCTCCTAAGACAGAGCCTTGTGGCACACCAATGTTTACTTCTTGTTTATCACTAAAAATACCTTTAAGCTCAACCCGTTGAGTTCTATTTGTCAGATATGAAGTAAACCACTCATGAATTATACCTCTTAATCCAGCACTATACAGTTTGCTCAAGAGAATATCGTGATTTACCATATCGAATGCTTTTGTCATGTCAATGAAGAGTACTAAGTGGTGATTGGTTTTATTGAAACTGTCAAATATCTCACTGCATAATTTTAAAATAGCATCTTCAGTTGACTTGCCTTCACGAAACCCGAATTGCTCATTTCTGAAGAAATTGGTTTTATTTAAAAAGGAAATCACTCGTTTTTTTATGAGTTTTTCAAAAAGTTTGGAAAATGTCGGAAGTATAGATATTGGCCGATATTGCGTCAATAAGTGTTTGTTACCTTTTTTAAATAGTGGTATGACCTCAGCATTTTTCAAAGAAGACGGAAAAATATTAATGTATTATATATTAAGAATGAATGAACAACTTGATTAGATGAAGCTTATAAAGAATTTTCAATTAATGAACGGTCATAGGAATCACAAAATGAAATCTGCACCATAAATAATGGAAAATGTCAAACGAACGATGCGAAAAATGTCGCATATTTAATTTTATTTTATTTTAATTTTATGTACGTTTCTACATATTATATTTAAATAATATCGAAGGTCATCCGTTTTGATGGAAAGTTATTTATTTTTATAAACTGGTTAGCTTTAATTTTGTTGCAGAAATTCTTTGATAAAGTCAAAAGCAGTCTCTTTGAAATTATATACACACATTTGTATTCATAAAGTAACTATTCACAATATAGAGCTTTTCGAAACCGGATCAGTTATTAATTCTGATCTTAATAAAGAATTTGCACAAAAAAGTGTGGGGAGGTCTAAATGTTGTTGAACACAAAATTATTATAAAAATAAGTATTGTATCTGGTGAAGAAATTATATTTTTTTATTAAGTATTCTTACTTACATTTGTAACAAGACTTCGTTACAGTTTGAAGTGGCCCAGTGCTTCAGTAAACACATCTGTTCATCTGATACAGTCTTTCATCAGTTATTTCTAGTTCTTCTATGCTGTGTGCGCCATCTCTCACTCTTTGGTCCCTTTTACATTGTCCAAAGGATTTTCAGATGATGTGACTGGATTTATGAATCACTTGATTCAAAATCACATCCATAGCACTATTTTTAGTGTAAACGGAATCACTGATGGAGCCTTCCGGTACCACCGAGATCAGGAACCCTTGAAACGAAACTGACCATGCGGTAGGCCTCCTTGTGGGAGTAATCAGGAGGTTCACCCTTCTGATTCACCTTCTGTTTCAGGATAGGCAGTTAGGGGACTTTCCCGGCACAATGTAAAATTGCATTCTCAACCGGGTGCTGCGACCTATAGAGCAGCAGAGGTTTTAGAAAGGCCTCGCTCCATACCAAGGTGGGTTGATTGTCCTTCAAACACGATTTGATTTGGTACTTGGGTAACTAAGACGTCTAGTCTTGTGTTACCTATGACTCTTGGGAAATTGGACCCCGTAATATAAACCGTAAGGCAGGTGATCACGAAAAATGAAATCCCACATCTGTCCTATGAATTGAGATTTGAAGACCGTTCGGCAAGGAGTAATATCGTTCGTGTTGTGCAAAAGGTTGTATCCCCATATGCTTGACGCAGCCCATATTCTTCATCTTTGCTCGTAGAACTTTCATCTCCAAAAGGCTAATAACTTCTTCATCCATATATCAGCGCCTTCGGGATTATCAATCTGGGATCTGGGATTTGAGTTTATAAAATGTTGTATATTATATAATACTTATTAAATTGAATTAAGAAAATATTGATAACTGTTGGTGAAAAATGGGGTGTTTACAACAATGCCAATCAGAAAAGATCGTGCAGCAAGCCAGGTGAACCAACTTAAACAACATTAAAAGCAGATATTCATCTTAAGTAAGTTATATTATCAGTTTGGTGGGATTACAAATGAGTTCTCTGTACTGGGCAGAACGATCAGTTCAGATGTCTACATTGAACAACTAAAAAAAATTAAACAAAGTAATTGAAGAAAAGCGGCCCGAACTGACAAATCGAAAAGTTGTTGTATTCCATCATAACAATACAAGGCCACACACATTTTTGGTCTTTCGTTTTTAACAGCGAGTTCTTTGTGTTGCTTTTAATTACTGTCAAGTGCATTTTGGCCACCTCCATATTTACACCTTGTAGCGCCTCTTTCTGTTTACTATTAAACAATGGGCAGCAACTGGTCTTTACGAAGATCTTGTCTCCAGTTCGACATATAAAATGTGAACGATCTTCTCAAATAGAATGTTCAATAAGTCATATGTAAAGGCGTCGCCTTATTTCAATCCTTTTTCTGACACTAAAGAGACAGCTGCCTTCGTTACCGAATTAAATATAACAGCGAGAGTTCTTTATCGTCATCCTACAAAATTAGAAGTGTATGAGGTAATGGAATGACATAAGGACATATGACACAAAGTCGTATTTTGATGTAATTGTAACGTTAACAGCACGATACATATCCTTATATCACTCGCGTCAAAACGTCATATGTAAAAAAATTCAAGTTAGGAAAAGTCCGGATTCCGGAATATCCTAACCGCCTGCTCGCTTCAGATAAGTCTTAGATTGATTGTCCATAGATAGGATTTAAGGTTGGATATATTGCCCATTGCACATACCCCAAATATTGTCTATGGCAAAGTAGACGATTGCATGAACAGAACACTTTCAATATTTTTCACTTTTCTGTTTAGGCAACTAGTAAAGTATATGGGAAAGTACTTGTAAAGTATATGGTATGGTATGTGTGGGCATAGTGCCCCTGCAATCCCGCTGCTTGACAAAGGTAGAATTTGAAGCACAAGCAGCAGGCACAATATCCAACTTCGCATTTACCTTTAATCCTGGCTGTGGTCAATGGGAGCTTCACAGGGAGGCAACAAGTAGGCGTTTGGATCATGAGGTTGACCCTGATCTGTTTCTAGGTGGGGGCTGAACCTCACATACAGTGCCGGCGTAAGAATTAGAAACGATGGGAACAATACACGATCGGCAAATATATTTTTGTTTGTTTACCTCTTATCAGCTCTATACAGATGTTCATAATGGGTTATACAGTTATCACATCAGTAATTATCGTTGTAGTTGATTAACGTGGTAGAGTACGTACGAGTACGAGTGGTCGCCGTAGCGCAGTGGTAAGTGCATCGACTGCGGCTCAGAAAAGTCTGGGTTCGATTCCCGGACGGGACACCTAGCATTTTTTTCACGGCACCACCTCTTTCGAGTTGCTGACAACACTCAAGGAGTATTAATTGTCTATGGAAAGCTTCTCAAATCTCGCCGTTCGGAATCGGCAAAAAACTGTAGGTCCCTTCTACTCGTGAAGAACAATAGCATGCACAACACGAGTAGTTGTTGTAGAAGCTAGGCCCTGGTCCGTTATGGGCTGTAGTGCCATTCAATTATTATTATTAATTATTAGTTGATTAACGTGAAGAATTGTATGTGGACAATGAATCAGGAACGACGACGTGCCAATATTTCTCTTTTTGGGCCGACCTAAAGTCCCGACTAAAACCCCATCGAAAATGTATGGGCAGACGTGGAAAAGGCCTAAAGCATGTAAGATCGAAAAACGCAACAAATCTCTTCTAACAAGAATCAATGCAAGGGGATCCGAGCATTTTTATTTGGTTCCAGTTAGCGCATGAGAGGCACAGAAGACATTCTCTAGAGGTTTGCTTTTTGATGTCTTTGTATTCTATAACTTAAGCCAACCAAGTAATTTATTGTAATAATGCCTTTGAGTGTACCCTGACGAAAGAGAGACTACGTTTAGCTTGACACATGCTATAAACTGGCCAGAAAATCTTTGTTATGCGGACGGTTACGGTCTTGCACCTCATTCCTATGTTTGGTTTTCGTATTTACTGATTTCCGCTTTCGGCAGCTTCCTGAATGCCAAAATGTTTTGCTTGGAAGACGCTACAACGATAATGTACTTGGTTGTACGACAAGAAATGTCAGATTTCTTTGTAAAAAATTAAAAGTCAGTATATTCTTTAATAAAATTGTAGTTACTCAGCGTTCATCTACCCTGACTCAAGGTCCATTATTTCTTTTCTAAAGAAAGCTAGATATTTTTAGACCCTAGAGCTCTACTTATACTCAAAACACTCATAACTGGAGAGGTAAGGGATTCAGCGTTGTCGTGCAGTAGGATCGAAATATGCTTATTGACCAACGCAGAGTGTTTTCTAATAGTTTCGTACTATAAGTCCGGCGTTGTCATGGGGTTCACACTTGTGGAGTTTTTTAACCTCTCCTATTTGAGCTGCATGTTAACTTACTGTCATGCACAGACAAAAAATTTAAATGTACAACAAGGGGACGTAAACAAAGCTTTCGAAATATTAAAACCGAAATAAATTTGCAAATAATGACATTTTTGTGGTTAGTTACTCATGTGAATATGTTACGTCACCATATACGCCAACACTCAGCTCGACGGCTGATGAAACTCGTGATGTTGCTTAAATCAGTCAACGCCGCCACCGTTAACCTACAAATGAGATAAATTCCATAACCTCGACTGGTCTTATTTAAGTGACGAGACATTTGCATTTCCTGGGCATTTCCACAACCTTCCTAATGATGATTTGTGGGAAAGTTTATATCCACTAGCACAAATGTGCGCTACTCTATAAGTTGATAATGAATACAAATGAACTTGTCATTAATCTTCACAATTTTTTCCTATTGATCTTTATGTGAATCGATGCTTATTGACAGTGTCCGATTATACGCTATTCACAATAACTTTAGACAGCTTCGATTAAATTAATTTTGTGATTGATGTTGATTTGTTAATTGAACAGCGGGGTTGGCCAATTATTCAAGTTCAGATTCGGGCTAATGACCGGAACTTTTCAAACCTTTCAAAATAATGAGCAAATTGGATCAACCTTAATTAATTTTCTGACAAGAAAACGTGGCGATAGATCAAATGTGTCTTTAAGGCCAAGTCCCAGAAATACTTATATTGTATATGAAATAAGATCATTCATTTTTCGGTTTGGCAGTTTGGCAATATACCAACTTAAGACCCGAAATGAATGACCCTGTACCTTAATGTTTTATATTAAAAAAATGATTATAAGATCTATCTCACAAGCATTAACGTGGGCAGAGAAGAAAAGGAAGGAGACAATAAAATATCAGGATCGTGTATATAGGTAGGTATGATCCCTCCAACAGCGCTCTTGCTTTTCACAGAAGGTAGGAGTATTGTCTCAAAAAAAATGGCGGTTTAGAGGGGTAATTTTACAGATGGAAAGTAAGTTAGTGTAACAATACATTTGATCCATAGACTAATTAAATCTTAAGCAGTCAAAATTTCCTTTCAAACACTCCAAGCTATATGCTTAAAGCGGAAACACGATTATCATCACATTACTCTTCTTCTTCTTGTGGCGCTACAGTCCGGGGTGGACCTGGGCCTCAACCAACATGGCTCTCCAGCCAGCACGATCTTTCGCTAGCTGCCGCCAGTTGCGCACTCCAAGTGGTTGAGGTCCTTCTCTGCTTGTATGCGCCACCTTAGCCTAGGCCGTCCTCTGTTCCGTTGTCCCAATGACTCAGTTACGAAGACTTTTCGGGCCGGAGCAGTGTTGTTCATACGCTCTACATGGCCTAGCCATCCATAGAGTTCGCCGTTAAATCTTCTCCTCCAGATGCATAACTTTTCTCTCGAAAAGACTAAGGGCTTCCTCATCCGCTTTAAGTACTGTCCAGGTTTCCGCGCCGTAAAGTAGGACTGGAAGGACAATTACCTTAAAAGCGGGGTGCAGTCTTTAACGCAGATGGCCGAAAATGGCGCAAGTAGAATTCAATGTTAAAAGTAAGCAGCGGAATACTAATGCAGTCAGCTGAACCGTGACCTAGAGAGAGACTCCCCAATTAAGGCAAGTATTTTCAAGACATCTATAGGATCCACAAAATTTCGATGGTTCTTAAACTTCAAGACAGACTTCTTAAACTCAATACCTACCAGAGGAGACCGTTCTATAATTAATCTGCAGAATGTGCAAATTCAGAAGGGAGGGTAAGTGTCATACATTAAATGGGCAAGCCTTAGATTCTAAAGGAAACTAAACTCGTTTTCGTGCTTACCTGAATAAAGAACCATATCTCTTCTTAACGAAGTGTAAAGAGCGAAATGATACAAATACTGTAAAATTGCTTTAAAATACAGCCAAAATATTTGAACAGAAAACTTTTAACATTTCATTATAATACGTTAAGAGTTTTTAAAAAATTATATGTTAATATTATTTTTTTCTTGTTTATTTCATTTTTCAATTCTTAATATATGTAAAATGCCATTCATTTTTTAATTTAAAATTGAAGTTTCACAATATTAGTTGAACATTTGCCATTTACGACAGTGGATAGCGTAGCAACCGAACAACGCGCTAAATTTATTAAAACTGTGGTGAGTGATGATTCAAACGTACTTTGTTTTTTTTTGCATTACGCCTTGATTATGGTAGTCATACCCGACAGACAAACATATAAAATGATGGGAATCTTAAAGATGAGTCGCCCCCTACTCGTAAGTCCTGTGAATCATCGTAATACACGGTCGTTCGAAAATATTGCTGCTGTAAGTGCAAGTGTTGCTTATGATCCAAATTTATCGATTTCTCGGCGTTCGCAGCAATTGAATGTATCTTACAACTCATTATAATCGAATAATTGGCTCAAAATTATTTCTAAAGAATCACATACTGTGAAAATTCCCGTCCCGACCATTTGAATGATATTGTGTTTAACACAAAATGACACAATCCAAAGTAAAATGTTCATCAAAAAGTGTATTTTGTACAACGTGCGTGTGTTAAAGGGGCTTTACATTCAGAATCATGGCCGAATGTAAAAAGGGAGAGTAAGTACCGGGGAGAAAACATAGTTTTATGAAAAGCATTCCATATTCAAGTGGTGTTGCCAAAAAACGAGTCCTTAAACTTAAATGTTTGTCCGCAAGTGGGCTTAAGAATGAACTGGTGGTCATTCCAAACGAAGCATGTATTGCGGCTAAATTCTTGAAATGGGGGTATGTGTCTGGCTAATTGTTAAAATAGCGATAAAAGAGTGATAAAAACGAGGAATTTCATCGGTGTTCGAATGCTTCAGCCCGACTAAATTTACAATATGAAAATTATAAACTAGTATAAAATGTATATCTTTTGACTTAATTACATTTTATATACAATAGCAGCCTTTGATTTTCCTATTGAACAAGGAAATGTTTCTTCTTCGTCTAATCTCAACCGGCAATATGTTAAATAATCTTGAAGCAACACATGCTGTGGTATTCCGAAACCAAACGTCGTCAATCCCATTGGATTAGAGTTCATGGACGTCGCCAAGGTAAGGAAACTATTCGCCCTTGAACAAACTCTTTAAACTTATTTTACTTCAAAACAGACGATATCAGGAAGCTCGGCAGCTACAGGTCACTGCAATATGACATACCACCTACATCAAATAAATTTCTCTCATATAAATCCTGAAACTGAAACAGAGCATAAACTATGTGCGTGTCCTGCTCATCTTTTTAA
Source organism: Eristalinus sepulchralis (assembly GCA_944738645.1). NCBI lineage: Eukaryota > Metazoa > Arthropoda > Insecta > Diptera > Syrphidae > Eristalinus > Eristalinus sepulchralis. The sequence goes on along the minus strand of OX122885.1, from coordinate 26,453,139 downwards.
AGAGAAATCTTGCCTCGTGAAGATTTAATTTATCTTCCTGTGGGTTCAGTCGTTAACTTCATAAGAAAACTTGACGCTCTCCGCCACCGATTGGCTATAGAGCACAAAATATATTTTATGGTCAAATTGCCTTACATATTGCTTACAGTTGCATTACCCAGTTGAAAAAAGAAAATCCTTAATCCTTTGCATAAAGATTCTATACTGGCAGAATTTTTTAGTTAAGAACTATGGTGTAGCTTATCACTTTCTCTTGGAGTCAAGTTGTGACTTATTAAACTAATAATAATTGAGTGGCACTACAGCCCACAACGGACCAGGGCCTAGCTTCTACAACAACTACTCGTGTTGTGCGTGCTGCTGTTCTCTCATGAGTAGAAGGGACCTACAGTTTTTGCCGACTCCGAACGGCGAGATTAGTGACTCTTTTCATAGACAATTGATTCTCTTTGAGTTTTATCAGTAACTCGGAAGAGGTGGTGCCGTGAAAAAATGTGTGCCGTTCGGGACTCGAACCCAGTCCTTCTGCGTGGGGGTCGAGGCACTTACACACTACGCCACGGCGACCACAACTTATTAAACTAAGACCTACATATTTTGCTTTTGTCAAAGCCTTAGCTAGTTTTATATACAGGAACGGGTCCTGTCCAGTGTACTGTGTAAGCGCAGTGCTAATCGGCACGTCTCAGTGCGGTTTCCAGCCCGAAATATCGGATATAGACCAAGTTTTTACACTCAGAAAAAAAAGTCGATACGCACTACTTTCCCATCGATTTAATTTGTATACGTCAGCATTTATGTGACGTGACGTGAGTGAAGGGTATTCAAAGCGATAGCCGAAGTCTAATTCGGTTGTGTCACACATTCGAGTGGCACCATGCAGCTCGGCTCAAAGATTTGTACCGGATTTCGGCAAGAAGATACGCTGTCGTGTGATATTTCAATCGAGTACTGGAGATGAGAGTGCGCTTGGCCGCTGTAAATTCGGGTGGCACTATCTTCTGCAAGGGTAACTGTTGTAAAACGCAGCAGACATCGATATCTTCGCGGATTCCCACGTGTCGTTGTAAAAGCTTCTACGTGCGATTGAAGGACAGACGAAACTAGCTGGTCTTGAGTTTAATGAGTTTATCTACTTCGGGGCAAACGTAAACTCCAAGAATGACAGTCAAGTGAAGATCCAACCTATAAACACCCTTAGCAACCAATGCTACTTACATTTGTCGGCACAACAACTAGACTCAAAACTACTAACTCAAAGAGATTATGTTCTACAGGACATCAGAACTTGGTACCTTCAAAAGAAAATTTATCTGTTTGCAAGGAAGGCGAATGGTAGGAGAAGACACACCCGCGAACTACACTAGTTGTACCAGGATGTGAATGTAGTCCGGAAGGCAAAAATCCGTTGACTACACTGACTAGACCACTTTAAGGGCACTTTGTTGCTCGAGAAGGAAAAGAGGACCTAATTTCCGGTATAAACAGAAAGCTTTTCATAGACAAGTAATACTTTTTGAGTGTCATCTACTCGAAAAAGGTGGTGCCGGGAAAAACTCGAGGTTACTCAGCCTGGGAATCGAGCTGGAGTCATTCGCCGTGTGAGTCGAAGCACTTACACACTCCATGGATCTCCGGAAAAAACTGGTCCAACATAATGTTTCTCTTCATAGTTATTTGTCAGGGTATACCAAACTTACAACGTTTTTTTATACCCCCCGAAGTCCTAAAAAATCATCATCTTTCACACATAACCTTCTGAATAACTTTTACCCGTTAACACATCCAACGAATAAAACGAAATTTGTTTCATTCCTTGGTTTGGTAGCCAATTTGGGCATCATGATATAATTCCTGTCGTTAACGTTAACGTAAAAAAAACACCTTCGCGAATATGAAATGAGAAGAAAAAATGAGACATTCAAATTAAACGCTCGTGTCGAGTTGGAACGAGTTTGTGGTGCAGTCCATTCGATTTCGATACCAATTTAATGTCATCACTCAAATAAGGTTGTTCATTTCTTTTTTGCGGTTGGATGTTCATATGTACTTGCCACTTTTGGCAGTTGGATCGGGTTTGGAAGTTTATTTTCAGCGAACGACCTTGAATGCGTAATCTCGAAGCAGTGCAGAATTTTTTTGGAATGAAAGAGTTTGTTTTTTTTTTTTTTCAATATAATCAGTTGTATTTATTTTTGTTTCAGGAAGTTGGGACCGTCTTACAATTTACCAGACTCTGGTGCTTGGGGATGTGCTTCAATCCATTGAAGGGCACGGGCAATGGCTTCTGGTACTGGTGGTGATGTTGGCAAAACATCTCCCTGAGGATGGAAACCATTTTCGTCGGCAGTGTATGTCCATTGGATGGTTTCACCGCCTGGTGCTACGTATTTCACATTTCCAGAGGTAACTTGGAGATCACTCGCAGCGTTCACATCGATACCGTTCGATGTCTGGTAAGCGTACTTGTAAACACCTTCCGGGGAGATTTCATTTTCCAACAATGTTGTCTCAGCGGCTACATCGCTGTCAACAGCAGCGACTGCTGCAAAACCAATGATGGCGGTAAGGGCAATCTAAAAGGGATGCTCAATTAAATAAAATCTCAATTTGCGAACTTTACAACTTACGAGCTTGAACATTTTTAGATTGCTGTTGATAAGTCAGATACTCCAGGGAAACTGATAATTTATCCCTCATGATATTCGCTTTTATATACCCCATTGTAGGTCTTAAAGCCTTAATGTTAAAGGTAAAAACGCCGTTACATTCTGCCTGTGACCCAACTTGTCCATCGAGTCTGCGTCCTCATACATACAATCCGCAAACGATTCATTTACGACGATCCCCTCTAAATCGTTTAGCAGCAAGTTTATCCGTTAAAATGACCGTTCAGAGGTCTAGAAATGAAGCCATTCAAACCGCAAAAAAAAACACGTTTTCATCAATTTACTGCAAACCGACGAACAATATGCAATCAATGGAAAGATATTTCATTTATTGCAGTTTATTCAAAAAAATCAGGAACTTCGTGTTTTGCATCTGCGGCCAAGTTTGTTTGCAAATACAAGATATTATCCCACCTACATACTTTTAAGATACCGTGAATCACCATACTGCCGTAACTCATTATTTCGATCAAATTTCAATCGCTTCATGGTACGAGTATTTTTAGACCACATGGACAACGGAGCCTGTTCATGTGATTCTCTATTTTTGGAGCTCTTAGAAAATAGATGCCAATTTTGATCATTTCGCTGAAAACGTGTTTTTTCAGCGTGTTCTTCTCAGAAAAGAAAGCAAGCCTGAATCCAAGACCAGTTTAGATCCAGTTTCATGAAGGATCGGCATACAATATGTGGTAACAAACTTTTTAGACGTCAATCGTCGGTCAATATGGAAAAGTTTGCAGGCAGACTACTCGGTTCCACTATTGTTGTTGTAGCGTTAAGTTCGTGTACTTTTTGCAAAGTAAATTAACCTTGTTGTAGCCCTTTCACAGCAAATAAGTCTCCTCAGTAAAGAAAATATTTTGCTAGTTGCCATTAAATTTGCAAACATTACATAGTTCGACTCTCAAGGTATAATTCCCTTTTTTGTTGCGAATATTTCAAAGCATACAATCGAAGCAGGAAGGGTTGGGTGGTATTTTTCGATTTTTACCAATCATCGTGCTACGAGTAATTGAAAACTTAAATATCGTATTCTTAGACGAAGGAATTAACTACGTATTTGTGTTGAATAAGTCGCAAGACTTTAAATGAATCATTAAATTTTCAGGGTCACTAATTTTTGGTTTCGAAAGTGTGAGCTGATGAAGGTTAAATTTTCTTGAAAAGTTTAGACTTTGTCATTAGTTATTAAAAACAATACCTTCCAAATCGCCGCCTTAGAAAAATTTGCAACATGCCACCACTTTTTCGCACATTTCGGGTGGTATCTCGGCCATAACTTAAGTAATGTCTGTTTTCAGTGCAAATAAAGTTCGGGGTTACTCGCATAAGCACCTTTATTTGTTCAGCCCCGCAGAAAAAAACCTAGCGGTCTAAAATCAATTGATCTTGGTGGCGAATTGACGTCAATAAAAAGTGAAAATACGCGACCCGGAAACTTCTTGGTTACCATTCGACCATGTCGTTCCTAATTGATTGTAACCACCCGCCGATTAGCATCGTCAAAGAAATACACTTGTGGGTTTTCTCAGCAAAATATGCGGCAATTTCATTTGCTCCCGCGCCTAACGAATGAAAAATTTGCCTCAACACCAAGGAAAATGTTATTTTAAAGCAATATTGATTATTAGGCGATACTTTCTCGTATTTAAAAAATATTCATCTATTATGGTCACTCTTCAAATAACCAGTTTAAATTGGCAGGTGTCAAATGCCAGAGGTACCAGCTTAAAGAGTGCTATTGATCTCTCACAAAATTTTTAAATATTCGCAATTTTTGTTTTACTTATAAATTCTTGAGAGTATAAGTATAAGTTATTTTTCGGCCTGTTTTCAAACGTTTTCCAAAGCACCACTTTCAAGTTGTGACTGATATTGAAAGCGAGTACCTACGCATGTTTGTTACTTCATTGGAAAGGAATGACACTTGTCAGCAAGTATAAGTGTGCAGCAGCGTCTGCTTTTCGGAATTGTTCGCATTTGTCTTAAATAAACAGCATTTGCTGGCGGTTTTCATTTTCTTTTTCAATTGAAAGAAAAGTACTGCTGCAGCCCATCGAATGGCTGTAGACATTTATAGTCAATCTGCTCAAATCATACAGAGAGTGGTTTCGACACTTCAAACGTGGTGATTTTATCGTATTTCCGTTTGAATAAAGAAATCTAGATTTATTCATAAGCAAATGCCGCTGTTAGAAAAAATATTTCATTCAATTTGGACAACGATTAGCAAGAGTTCCGATTCCCCGGCCTAGACTCGATTTTGACAAAAATATGTGTTTGAGCTGATGGACTATCTATCTATACTTTAAGCTGGAGAAAAAAAAATAAAAGACAGTGTGTTCCAGGCCAAGTTCCGTTTTTGTTTTGCACCAACACCTGAAAATCGCCCAAGAGATGCAGATCGACACTCACCACCTATTCGTCGACTTTAAGGCCGCATATGACAGTGTACATAGAGGCGAGCTAAGCAGTGCCGTATTTAGCGGAATGGTGTATGGACAACTCTAGCTACTCCGTCAAGTACAGAACGACCTCACTGCGACCTTCAATGTCAGAAAAGGTCTTAGACAAGACAACGGGCTGTCTGTGACTTCTTCAACATCATTCTTGATCTAACGTAACTCAAAAGTCAACACTTGAGGCACAATCTTCCAAAAGTCCGTTCAAGTGCTAGCTTACACCTACGACATTGACGTAAATGGACGAACATATCGAGCCGTTAATGAGGCGTTTGCTGAGGCAGTAGCGGCTAAAATGAGTTTGGCGATACTCGTAAATGAGGGCAAGACGAGAAAATTCTCGGCTGCCTGTTTATAACAGCTTGATCATCTCAGTTTTCCTCTACGGCGCAGAAGATTGTAAGTTACTAAAAACGGATGACGAAGCACTTAGTCTCTTCGAGAGAAAAGTTCTGCGTGCGATTTTTGATTCTGTTTGCATTGACGGTATCTGGAAGGGAAGATTCAACGATGAACTTTATAGGCTGTACGGTGGCATGCGCCTGCGTTTTCGGACGCTTCTCTATAGCTGGATCGTGCTAGCTGGAGAGGAATGTTGGTTGAGGCCCAGGTCCTCCCCTGACAGTAGCGCCATGGAAAGAAGAAAATGATATGATTGAGGGCATACACCAGGTCAAGATACGGTCAGAGAAAAATAAACGGTCCAAAAGAAAGGCCCCCCTTTCGACTGTGAAAACTGCCGAGGGTTCAATTTTCTTCACTTTATGCGGTTTAGTATCCTCTTTTCATCCCGCCGTTTTTTTATAAACGACTGTAACCGTATAACCCCATACAGTGGGCGTATGCTTGGTACGGCGATTGAAACGAATGTTGCGTGGCAATGTATGGTAATGGTAACATGTATGGTAACATAAATTTGCATGATTATATTTGATGTTTGCTCGATTTAATGACGTGTGACATATCAGGTTGGATGGTCTGGTTGTTATTGGGCAACCACGCATAGGCCGTCTTTAGGCCATTGTGACGCCGCACAGACAGTCTCTGTTAATATCCGTAACACCAGTTGTCCCACACTAATGACGCTGCTTTCACCTAAGGTTAAGGAGCAAGTAAAACTGTACAATAATTGAATTTATTACTGAAACTATCTGAACTGATTTATGGTCACTGGCAAATAGGCCGAGCCACGCTTCGAGAAAGTGGCATGAGCAAAAATTGTAACCTTGAAATTGAAAGCTTATCTTAGTTACATATTGTAGTTAAAGATTATTACATTCGAGAATTAATATAATCATTAACAGAACTGGTTTATACACAAGATTAACATGAGTGATGGGCAAAGAGCAATTAACATAATGAGAAATGCATAACATAAAAGAAAACATAGAATGAGAAAGCATGTTAGAAGAGAACATAGAAAATATGTGATTGCACATAAAAGAGGGACTCAAAATAAGTTGATGTTATCATGTTCGTCCATCAGAAAACAGGTTACTGAAGAACACCTAGGATACCAAAGAACTACTTCTATAGGTGTTTTTTCCTGCTTTTTCTCAGAAAAGGGGAGAAATGGTTTTACAACCTCTTCATCATTCCTGCAACTTCTGCTCACTTTAAGGAATGGCGAGCCTGGAGGCGTATATTCTAATAGTGAATTGATCTCTTATAACACCTAGTAGGGTTGGTAGACGCGCTCTGTTAAAGCTGACGAGCCAGAGAGAGCGTTTAGAATTGAGCCGTGGCCAAATTGCTTTGTCGAGTGAAATTAGTGATTTGATACCACTGCTGATAAGTTCTTGATCTCGCAATTATCCTGGATTTCACTATATCCCTGCTTTCATACCAGGCGAATACTGACGTGCTTAGCTAGAGATAAGCGGCAGATGAGGGAGGTGTTTAAATGGAAGTTGTGGCCTCTAGGGGATTTGATTTTATTCTTTTTTGATATAGCTTTGTCCCTCTGCCATGATAGTGCATTATTGATTGCAATAAACTCCACCTAAAGGCCGCTTCAGTAAAGCCAAAGGTATTTGTCTTTGGAGTAGAGTTCATCATTGGCCCATTGTAAATATACAGAGTTCTTTCCCATCGACGTGGGTACAGAGTCCTAGTCCGAATTGTCCGGTATGATAGTTGAGGATTTTCCTAAAGATGAGTTGGGAGAGGGTGGGATAAGTATTTTATGGGAGGAAGCTGAACAGCCTCAGGATTCTGGAATGACTGCTTTTAAGTTCGGACAATAGTTCAAAAGATTTTAGCCTCATTGTTGTACAGGCTGCATTTTTCTTTCCTAGAAAGTCTACTGAAATGGAAGGAAGGAATCCTCCCCATAACTCCCTTCCTCCATTTGTGAAACATATCATATTTGAGTTAAACATATATGTTGTTATTTATACTTTAGTACATATTAAGATTTCTTAAAATAAATGTTGTGGAAAATAACAAAACGAAAGTATTTACATTTTATTTTTTATATTTTGTATTGTTTATTGTTTTGTTACAAAGTGTCTTGAAAAAAAAAACCTTATGCCATGGGATCCCAAAAGATCTCCATGTTCCAGTGTGAAATTTACAGACACGAATTAACGCCATTTGCAGATTTCTTTTTTTATAACAAGGGACATAATAATAATAATAATAATGATTGAGTGGCATTACAGCCCACAAGGGACCAGGGCCTAGCTTCTACAACAACTACTCGTTTTTCATAGACAATTGATAACTCGAAAGAGGTGGTGTCGTGAAAAAATGTCCCGTCCGGGAATCGAACCTAGACCTTCTGCGTATGGATCGACGCACTTACCCACTACGCCACGGCAACCACTATAACAGGGAATATAGGTACTCATTACATAGTCATTATTTAATCATCTGTTGAAATCAATTAATACCACAAACACAAATTACTTTCCGCAAATATAAATGTAGTGGGAATAAACACAAATAGCAATCAAAGAGATTTTCATACGCAACTTAGAACATGTTTCAGCCAACCCCTATTAAGGCTTGACCTTGACCTATATGAATTATTACTAATATGATGAGAAGAAGCGCCGCCCATACAGCACTTTCAAGATTTCAGTCAATTATATAGACATTGCAAATTTCCAGCATTATTTTTTTAGCTGCAGTATATAATGTGCATAAATGATCGCTTGTTCAAATATGTTCAAATACAGACCTGTAAATATTGACGTTAATTGTTAAACATTTCCATTTATACTAGATTCCACTGCAGCGCACTTTATTCAAATTAATACAGTAGTTCCTCGATAGTTCACACACTAACTAAAACAAGGCGTTTTTCAGATTATGAAACTGTTACTGAAACATACTCTTTTCTTATTACGCTATGAAACAACTTTTGTGTGAATTTATAACATCGAAATGCAGAAAAAACTAACAAAATAATACTATACGCAAACTACTACTATCTTTTCCTACAATTAAAAAAACAAAAGTCTGAGTCAGTGTGGTATTAATTTTTTGTACTGAAGAATTGATATTCAGTGACCCGGAGATCGTTTCTGTGTACAATTATTTTTTATCTGCTACTCGAGATGCGTATTTATGCATTTTGTTTGGGAGGTCGGCAACTAAGGTGCAGCACAAGTGACTTTGTTCTTATTCTCCAAAATGTCGTCAGTCACTTCCGATTCAGTGCTTTCTACGATAACCCAATCTATAATTATCGATAACTCCAAGTATATTCAAAATTTCTTGAAGCTGTCTCTCAAGCTGAATTTCGGGCAATAATCTCCATTTAATAAATGAAATGAAATCTTCGTCTTTCTATTGTACTTACCTTCTTTTGACATTTTTTCTTTTAGAGATGGAGATAGCGGGAAGATTTTGACAAGATTATTCCAAACTAGAAATTGTTTCATTTAAAAATTTTACCTACATATGTACAACTGACCGGAGGCATGGAGTATATCTGCAGCCACAGAACTGGTCAATCTGCCTGGTAAGTCACTTCCCTTATATCGCACCAAAAGCTATCTTAAAACATATAAGTGTTTTTTATCTCAAAAAAACAAGAATATATCCCTTTTATCGTATATCTATTTGTAGCAAGTGAAGATTGGAAGTAAGAAAAACCTGTCTGCATTTATGGAATAATAATTGCAATGCAGATCGAAATAGCAACTGTTCATATACTAGATCGTGTTTAAATTCACTTTCCCTGGTTTGTGAACAATTGTAAACATTGGTGAATCATTTCAGAGCTGCAATAAAATAAGAAACGTCCGTTCTCACTGAAAACGTCAACTTCAATCGGTAAAACGTAAAACGAATGCTTCCCCAATGAAAACCCCTTTATTAGATCACAATCTAAACAGAATGCCTAGACTCCCTTTCCATTTTCACGTTTTGTAAGTAAGCACAAACGAAGTACATTTCTGTACTAAGCGTAAACAAATAAATACTTAAGCAATGTAAAAAAAAACGTGCGATGACACATAAAAAAAATAACTTTAACGTTACAGGAACGTTTCACAGTTTGCTTGGCTTCTTCACCTCTGGCTTTGGTCCATTCTTTTCAATAAATTCATTTATAACTCCAATTATCCTCTCTGGATTGTTTAAATGTACGTGATGCGACCCCTCTATTTCATAGAACTCAAAATTTGGTTTTTCCGACAACACATCTAATACTTCGTCGTAATATTTCTTATCTTCAAAATAACTTGAACCGGAGGCTTTGATGAACATGTGAGCCGCAGCAATGCGCTTTGCCATCTCAATGCAGAGATCTTGTGACGCCACTGAGTAATTGTGAAATTTGAGCCTGCGATCTCTACAGAAAAAGTACTTGTCCGGGTATTTATTTGATTTTTGGACGTTTCTGGCCAGCATAAATTTGCAGTTGTCCTTTTCCACAGAGTGGAATGTTCCATGGTAAAGCCTTTCAATGAGTTCATCATATGTGTAACTTGGTGGCTCTTCTTCGCTGCGGAGACGTGAATCCTCCTTTATAAATTCCTCCAGACGCGTTGCCATTGTGATTATTGTTTTCTCCAGAGGCCGTTGATGTGGCTTCAAGGCATCAATACAAATTATCATATCGACTTTTTCGGGAAATACCGCCGCAAACACAAATGCCAAAATTGCAGACATGGAATGACCAATAATGGAAATCTTATCCCAACGGTATTGATTCATAAGCATTCGCAAGACCACTAGGTTGTCGCTTGAATTGTAATAGCATCCGTCAGGAAGGCGTGATGACAGTCCATGCCCTGGTAGGTCAATAGAAAGGAATGCCACATTTGGTGAGAGGAGGGGAACGAGTGTATCAAAGGTTCCCGCATTATCCTGCCATCCATGTAATCCAACAATTGGTCTCACATTCTGCGGGCCAAACCACTTGCCTGAAATATGTCCCCATGGCACAGGAATTGTTATTTCTGCAAACTAAGGAAATGGAATATTTAGAGACAATCAGACTGCAGGTTGATATGACTCACTTCTCGCGTTGGTTTCTCTCCAGTCAACTGCCCATGATGTGTGTATCGTTTGGGAACTGATACATCGGAGTTTGTATTGACCATTTCGAAGTTTTTATTGATATCGTCTGAAAAGAAAAATTACTGCATGAGTTGCAAAGAAGAGGAACTACTGTAAGCGATAACAACTTATCATACAGATTACGATCACGAATGCATGGACTCTGGACTTTGAATATTTAAACTAATGTACAAGTAATATTCTTAGTCTGACAAAGGTGAAAACTTATAAGAATATGAATATGACTTAAGCCAATTGCATTTGAACAGATTGAAAAGGAGAGTAAAAGTACAGAACAGCGATAACAAAACACTATAGAATAAGACTCACGTATGACGTAGGTTAGAGATGTGATTAATTTGATTAATTCTTCATAACGCTAAGAAAAAAAGCTTAAGGTGGTTAAATAGTTTATGCTTTTTCACAGGAGTTAAAGCCTTACCCATTATCGTCTTATTTATTCTGCAGAGGCATGTTATTCGGCATGGACAGTCAGCTGGAGAAATATTTCTTTTGGCAACGCAGAGAAAGTGACACTTCGGAACTGTCAGAAATCAGCTGGCTGGATTTAGGGAGTGATTACATTTTGTTCTTGCTTATTTCTAATCAGAATCACAGAGGAAACTTATTGGTCGTTCTGATCAAAAGCCATAACAAGATTTAAATGAAGCAAATTCAAGCAAAAACAATTCGATGTATTCCAATACCACCTGCCATCGGCTTATTTCAAAGCCGCTTGAAATCTGTTCTCGTACGACTATACAAAATCAGTTTTAGATAATTTCACATCTTACGTTCTGTACATTCTTCCGTAAACCAACGAAATTTTTCGGAATACCTATAAGTTTGGTAATGCTGTTTATCCCTGATTCATACACGAACAGGTGTCTAATCTAGATGCGCTGACATTTGACAAGAACATGTGTGAGAAAATTCAGAGATTAGTGTATATTTGTTAACAGCGCGTAAAAATGGTTTAATGATCCATTAGCCAGAACGTTGCTTTTAGACGGTCATGCATCGATTCCTTGGCTATTTTATTAATTAAATTTTGATTAAATCGATTTCCATATAGTGTCAATCAGTCACAGTGCATTACCATTTCCACGTCGGCATATTAATTTAACATAATTTGAAATGTTTTAGTTACACCACTAAGGAAGTGATAAGAGTGGCTTTAGTAAATGCAAGTCATGACAAGGCTGCAGTAGTGAAAGGTTAATTTGTTCATATCATTTTTATATAACGTGTGTTTATCTGATAAAACAACAACAAGATTCTCAAAGATTAAGTGCCATGTCCCTGGCATTAAGTATATCGAGGTTTTTACCGAAAACACTTCAAGATGTTCATAGGGTGAGCAGACGATTTTGCGCCACACATTTCGCCACCAGAGAGGTAATCCCGCTTGAATAAAGAGCGCCACGATCGCGGCTAACATTTGTTTTATATTCTTATTTTTAGTATGAAGAAATCAAACTTAAAGTTCCATGGGGTCACATATCAGGGAAATGGTATGGACCCAAAGACAAGCGTCCCTTAGTGGGACTGCACGGCTGGCAGGATAATGCTGGAACGTTTGACACTATAGCACCACTACTCCCACCGCACTTGTCATTCTTCTCAATCGATTTGCCTGGTCATGGACTGTCTTCCTGGCTGCCAGATGGTTGCACATACCATTCAATAGATTATGTTACATTGTTGCTCACTATCATGCGCGATTTGAATTGGGATAAAATTTCAATGATATGCCACTCAATGAGCTCTATAAACGGGTTCATTTTCTGTTCCCTGTTTCCTGATAAATGTGATATGTATATTTCGTTGGATGTTCTAAAGCCACTGATACGCTCAAAAACAAATATTTTAAAACACATAAGTGAGAGAATACACAAATTTCAAAAATTCGATGAGAGAAACCGTATAAAGTCCGAACCACCCTGTTACGACTATGAGGAGATGATTGAGAAATTATATATTGGAACGGGGAAATCAGTTTCAAAGGAGTGCTGCGGATTTCTCCTGAAGCGAAATATGGAGCCTTCTATACACCAGCCGCATAAATTCTATTTTAGTCGAGACAATCGATTAAAAGGATCATTCTTCTATGCGTTCGATTCGGAAACCATTGCAGAAATGACTCAAAGAATAACTTGTCCACATTTATTTATAAAAGCCCTGCAGTCCCCTTACTACGAGGATAAGAAATATTATGAAGAGGCACTTAGTTTGCTTAAGAAAAAGCCAAAGTTCGAGTATTACGAAGTTGATGGTACCCATCATGTACATTTGAACGAGCCCCGAAAGATAGCTGATATTATAAATCCATTTATAAGCCTGCACAGACCAGAATAAAGATATTTTATAAAAAAGTGCAAATATACAGGCATCCTTTTTTAACACTCATTTAAATGTTTACAAAATCCACAAAATGATTTTCAGCTGATGTACTCATTGTAAAACGGTTACGAATGTTTTGTATTATTTTTTTGTTAATAAAACAAAGCCAAATTAATTTATTTAATTAACTCTGTTGCGAAATTCGTCCACATAAGGTTAAAATTGTTTTGTTTTCCATATAACTTTCTGTCGATTATACATGATTAGGCCATGATCCTTCCTTTCCTTCCTCAATCCCCCATCCCTGGTTATGATATTTGTAACATTGCCGGATGACCTTCTTGTACTTGTCACTAACCACATATTTTCGTAGTTTTACGCGGTTTGTTACAGATGCGGCTACAGTTCAAGGTAACTTATAGACACGTTAAAATGTAGGAGCTACAATTCAAAGAATTTGCTTATTTCTTTAAACATGTGCATTCTATTTCAATGGTTCTCACCGCTTGTAAGCTGAAACATATTTTGACGGAAAGTGTGGAGAGGCTGCCAGTAAGCGGAAAGCTACAAGACTTCACAATACAATTAACTTTGCTATCATTTATTGTAAATCTGGTCACAAGTGCTGAAAGCAGAAACCAATAAGGTTATTGGTCGCTGGCTGAAAGCTAATATGTGTATGCAGGAGATGTTAGTAAAGAGCAATGGTTTTCAAGTTTGATAAAAGAGCATTACTTGCACTGAAGAAAAAGCAAAAAAGTATACAAAAAGTGTAAAATTGATGTGGTGTGAGGAGGGTAAGCGCTCTTTGAAGTGGATGAAGAAGTCTAGCCTTTCCAAGGGAACATTTTCCCATGCGATCTTTAATCCTGTTTGCTTTTTTACGTTGATGGCACATGGAAGAGTAGATGCAACAGAAGTCTTCAACGGACTTTAGCAATGATGTGATAGACCCACAGATATTATCTGGGTTGCCTATTGACGTCGCCAAAGTGAAATTACGGGACCCGGTTGTGTTGTGAATCTTGTTGCCCCGTTTTGCTGGTACTACACATAGTCAAAAGTCATTCGAACGTATTGTTCCGAATTGATGTAACTATCCGCCCATTGGCGTCTTCGAAGAGATATGAACTAATGACAGCTAGAGCATACCAAACTGTCTCTTTATCTGGGTAAAACTTCACCTTCTCGATTACTTATTTAGATACGCACCAAGGGAACAACCTGTCGGTGTTTATTGTTTTTTGTTTTTTTAACACTCAGGAAGTGTATCTACGACCAACAGGCCGAAATTGTGAATGGCCAGCAGGCTTTAATTGTTGCGTGAGATGAACTTTATAAGGAGTGAGATACAAATCCAAATGTAAAATGCGCCGGAGTAAGGTGTACAACACGCTCAATGGCTAAGAATGTCAGCTAGCACTTACAACAGCAATATATTAGGCTGACCGTGCCTAACGATGAAACCCAGGCCAACAGCTCCACTCTCTTGAAATTCTTTTGTTTGCATGCGTAGTCGGTCTTGTTAAGCGATTTATTATCGTAAATGGCATATTGTATTACTTCAAATGACACCTGAGTTTGGCAAGTCTCAGATGCCAGCGCTACCAACTTAAAACCACGAAATGAATGACCCTGTATTATTGTTGGAATGCAGTACACCTGTTAACCTTACCATTCCCAGTTCTAAAAACCACTTCCAAATAAAGGAACAGAAACAAACACCGCAGATCAACGTGTTTTAACAATTAACCATTAATTCAATGATTGGACGTTATGTTTGATCATTGTGAAGGATCCGGCTAAGCAATAATTATTTATATCTTATATAAACTACACAATAATCATTAACATATGTTCAATTAAATATCGCCACGATAATGAAGGAAAATGAAGTATGCTGAATGCACGGTGAATCAGAGTGCTTTTTTCTGTTTCAGATACTGGTAAAAGGTAGGTGCTTACTTGAATCTACTGTATTAAATGGACTACATGCTACAACAAAATTAGCTACACAAGTCCTGAACCCACATTTGTAAAAAAAGTATATAAGACGAGTAACCAAAAGAGCCAAGAGAACATTAAGACAAATAAATTAAATGTCGCTCAATACGCAGGGGACAAGACGATAAGATGACGATGAAGATCGTAGACGCTCTTGCCCGTTACGGTCAGCGTAAGTGGCCACCGTGTAGAAGAACTCAAAGTACAACGTGAATAGGGAAAGCCTTTGGATAGTTGAAACAATTCAGCAGCGAATCACCTGCTAATGAGTTCCGATGTCTTTTAGACGCAGCGTTGTTATTATTTTCAGTTTCAGAACAATTTCGCCGTGTAGTAGATTTTAAAATTTTATTAGGTTCATTGGGCGCAAGTCCTCTGTACCGGACGGTACGAATCCAGCCCTCCTTCTAGACTACCAAATCGCAGCGTGAACTTGTCCTCCATTCCCTTCCTTGCCTCTTTTGTGCAAAATTCCCTTTTACATGTCCAATTAAAAAGGCGACTCTTCCTCATAGCCATGAAATCGATCCAGTTTTGCGCTTATTACGTATCATGGGAAGCTGATATGTCATAAAGCTCCAGAATAAGCACCATACAGGTGCCACACACCAACAGATCCACTACTGATTTTGTGGCATAAGTGTCACCGAAGAGAGAGACCCCCTCATACGAATACTTTACAACCTACTTGATTTCTTCCTAATTTAAATTCAGTCATAAACAGAGTATAAAGCTCAGCTTTAGTGGTTCACTGCACTTGATGTACTTCTTAATCTGCTCGTAGCAAGACAGCTTGTGGATTTCACACCGACATGAGTCACTTTACTTCAGTGCGGGTAGTCCATTGTACGAGGACGATTTTATTTTCATCCTGTGAACTCTGATCTCGCGGTAGCCACATTCCTTTTCGGACATTCTCGGAGTTGAATTCAGTCATTATTTCGTCAATTGTGTAATTTCACAGATGAATGGGAATTGAAATCCACTCTGGACAGTGCACAATTGGATACGTCGTGCTTAAAAACATCGAGTGATCCAAAAGGCATTGTTATCTTTTTGTCGTAAATATTCTCAAGTATGTACTACAGTATCCTTCATTGAGATTGAGAAATCGGCACATAATTGATGGACATTACCAAGAACAATGTTAAGAGCTACTCAACTTCCCTAGTCAAAAATCACACTCATAAGCACTTCTTAGAATGTTCACCAAGGGCCTCATGCGTTCACTAAAAAAACGGTTGGGATCATCTGATCTCACAGTTCTTAGGCCAGTCGAACAAAAGGGATAGGGTTATCGGTATATGACTCAAGTGGTGATTTGAAATTTATTTGATGATGATAGACCTTAACACATATCGCGCCCTGACCGCAAAACTATCGTCGGCGACATTTTAAATGAAAATGAGTGAAGTATTCAGTACGATTGTTATTTCGATTGCAATTCTATTAGGGAAATGCGTGAATCCATACATACATACGTGCAATGTACATTATATAGATGTAATGACTTGTGAGTAATCAGTGTCGTTTAAAACTTGGATCAGGTATCTGCTTTGAAGTGAGAGTTGTCAGAGTAGGGAATAAGTCTGCCGGTGTAAGCAGGGAAAAAAGATCTCTCAAACGAAATATAAATTCTAAAACACTAAGAATTGCTTCCATTGAAAAAAGTTATCCTTTAATTCTTTTTAAAACATGAATTCTCGTATGGCTCGTATGGCAGTCTACGACACAAAAAAAAAAATGTTTGTAATCAACGTCCCATCTAGTGTTACAACAGAAAACCAAAAATATCTTGATCCAACTATCTCGATTTAAATGGGCTTTGCAACAAAAATATAGTTTCTCAAATAAACCATGATGAATATCAATCATTGAACTAAATTTTGATGCATTTTTATTCTTCATTCTTCATAACTTACATATATACTAGACAAAAGAACTTACAACTAGCTTAATAATTCAATTTCTTACATCTAACTTACTGACCCTGTGCGGGTGATCTAAGTTAACCGCCAGTTAGCAGATTCTAAGTAAAGGCCGCATTGACCTTATAATAAGACCTCGGAGTTTCAGACGAGCCGTTGTTAACGTACATACAAATGTAATACATCACTCAATAAGTCCCCGTACTAACCAATAATAACAAATTTTCTAGACAATATTCGACTTGATTCATCAACATAGTTTCGTCAAGAGTAATAAAATCAGTCCAACTTTGCTCTAACATTTCGATACTTTTTTTATAGAACGATCTATCTTTGACCTCAAAATAGGCTTCAGTTTCGGGGATAGCCTCCTCATTCGAGCCATATTTTTTCCAGCGAGTATCTTTTTGAGGTCTGAAAAGAGATAGAAGTCGTAGTAAACTGTGGGTGCGGAAGCAATTCAAAGCCCAATTCGTGCAATTTAGCCATGGTAGCCAAGGACTTGTGACACGGTGCATTGTCTTGGTGGAAGAGAATGAATGGAATGAAATGGTACGGCACAACGGCTTCGTCCCCCCCAGAAGCTTTTCTCCATCTTGAGAAGCACGGTCTGATACAAGATCATAATGGGGTACCGCTTATCTTTCATATCGCCCGATCAAGTGTGGATGGGCGATTCAACTACGACCGCACCGTCACACAACGAGCTGAGGAGCGACTTGCTTCAGTACGGCGGTGTCGAGTAGGGATAAAAAGGACGTTGCAAAACAACACAAAAAGTTCTGGTGGCTTCAAAGCGAAAGAACTCCCTCGTCGAATCCGTTAGACCCAGGGGGAAGTGCTGTTCCCGAAAAGGGAAAAAATCGGCTGTCTTGCGGCTGATTGAATATCAATCAGTCAGCTGTAACTTATGGCCGATTTACATATCTTAGTGTAGGCTAGATTAAGTTAGTTGTAAGTAGTATAAGTTTATAAAATAAAATAAAAAAAAAAAACAAAATAATAAAAAAAAAAACAAAAAAAAAACCCATACTCATATATATTTTTATGTATATATGTTCGCAAGTGCGCATTGTATATATCAACACTCAGGTGCATATACGCGAGTATGTACTCATACATACCAGTGTGTATGCACCTGATTGTTGACTAGATTGTAAGTTAGGTTAAGCTTAGTTAAGGTTATTTAGGGTAGATTTAAGTTAGTATGTAAGCATTTTAAAAAAAAAAATATGTTCTGTCATTAAGTTTTTTTAAATTTTCTTAATAATAAATTTGTATAAATATAGTTCTGCTATACTCGTTAGATTAGGTCGAAAGACATAGATTAAGACTAAGTTTAGCTTAGAGTGCTCGCCCAGAGCCAGTAAGTCAGATATAAAATATGTTAATACATTATTATATATTATAATTCACTGATATTTAATAATAATAATAATAATAATTGAGTGGCACTGCAGCCCACAACGGACCAGGGCCTAGCTTCTACAACAACTACTCGTGTTGTGCATGCTACTGTTCTTCACGAGTAGAAGGGACCTACAGTTTTTTGCCGATTCCGAACGGCGAGATTTGAGCAGCTTTCCATAGACAATTAATACTCTTTGAGTGTTGTCAGTCAGAAAGAGGTGGTGCCGTGAAAAAATGCTAGGTGTCCCGCCGGGAATCGAACCCAGACTTTTCTGCGCCGCGATTTTTCATTCACTGATATTTACATAAATAAAATGCATTAAAAAGAAGAAAAAGAAGAAGTTGTGGAAGAGAATTTGTTTCTTCTTCATATGAGACCGTTGTTTTGCAATTTCTTCCTTCAAATGCACCAATAATGGTTCATCCATGTTCCATAAATTGTGACATACGAACGCAACGTTTATTTTGGCGAAACAGCTCCAAACATTGTGAGGAGACGCGGCACCCATTTCGAAAACAGCTTTCTCATGGACAAATGTCCATGCAAATAGTCCACACACTGCGTTTTGATATATGTAAGGTGGCAGCTGTCTCACGCAATTTTACTTTGCGGTTTTGTGTACTTTTTTGACGTTTTCAGGTGTAAACATCTCAATTGGCATTCGAATGCATTCAGCGTTGGTGTCTGTACGGCCATGTTTTAAGTCAGCATACCACCGACAAATAGTTGTTTTTGATGGACCAGACTCTCTCTCCTTCTCTCGAACACTTTTGAGGCCATTGCTGAGCTTCCACGGTGTTTTTTGCCATCAAAAAGCAGTATTAATCAATACACGAAATTCGGTTTTTTCCATTGTAAATTGCAAAAGAAGCGTCACTTGGAGCACTGTATAATATAATCAGATTGTCGTGAAAATTCGACAGGTATCGTTTGAAAGTTTGTGAGTGGCGTTCCCTATATGTCAGTCCCGGGACTGAGTGATTTGTTATACGGACTGATGATGTCCTACTGAGTTTGCAAAAGTTTAACCTTTGGTTTCTTTAAACGATCCATCCATTGAGAGGCTTAGCGTAGGAGAGCAACTCATATTGAATGATTGCCAAATGCGCAGCCACATACGTTTGGCGAGGAATTTTGGCTTGTCCACTGTTTTACAATGCTCCAATTATCGCTTCAAAAACGAGTCTATGTACATAGTTCGGTATTCTCATTGATCGTGTGATTTTCCGAAGAGGTACCAACAGATGCTTTTGTCAAAAGAAGCCTACATTATCAGCTCTCACCATGTCAGTACCAATAATCTCCAACTTGATCCGAGAATAGGTCCTCGTCCTCTCCACAGCCATCAGAGAGGTTTCCTCACTTAGACGTATCACTAGTTAAGTTTTTCTTCGTAGCATTCCAATAAGTTTTTTATTTTCCGCTTTGTAGTGGACGTGCGGTCTTCATTGACTGAGACCTGTTGTATGTAACGAATCAGTTTGTTCAATGTCACGATCATTAATTTTTATAAGCTTGTCAATTGATAGGGCGGCTTGATTGTGTGATTTCAGCAATTCTTGGACGTCCTCAGTATTTACTATTATATTGATTGTTCGGCTGTAAATTATATTAATTCTTGCAGCTTTCAACATTAAAAACATAGGACAAACCACTGACCACTGGCCAGGTTAAAGGCAACCTAAGCGTGCAAAACGCAAGCGCCGAAACTTTGGATGACCCGTGAATTTGTTTGTCCATCCACTAGAGTAGTTTAATAAATCGGAATATGATAATGGTCTCAATACTAAAAATTAATTATTGTTCGTTAGGTGAAAGGATAACTACGTATGTACAATTGGAACCACTTTCGAAACAATTGTGCCTGGTTGGTAATGTCATACGGTGGCGAGTCGAAACTAAACAAAAATAGGTGTTCATATACTAAATATTTTTAGAAAATACAATTTAGGAATTGTTTTTGTTCTTATCCATCACAGGGTAAACAAAAAATTCGTTATCTTCACATGCTTGGACTCTCAGTATAGGTACTAAAACTTTTTTTTTCACCGTGTCGTGATATGTTTAAATCGATTTCGCTTACCTTGTAACAGGTTCATTGTAACAGTAGTTGTTTTATTTTTCTGTCACAAAGTAAATTTCTTTCACTTATGTTCACGAGGAAAAGTATTTCTTCTGAATAAATGTGGTAACCAATTGATAAACATGGTTGACGTAGCGTTACGCCTGAAACTTACGGTTTGCAAGCCAATCCTTTTGAATTTTATGTCATATGCCGGTAGTTCTTTAATAAGGAAACATTTTTGATAAGATTTTTTTTTAACCCTTTCGAGTCAAGGCTCTTGAATGTTTTATGAAGTTCTTATGGAAGAGTATTGTAAATAAGGTCTCACTAGTGACATATCAATGAACCTTAAACTAGATAAATGGATTAAACCATTTGCATTAAATTTTGTGTGAAAAATGGAATTAACTGCTCAAAAACACTTGAAATATTGACAGTGGCATACGGAGAGAGTGCTCTGAATTGAAAAAATATTAACAAGTAGTATAAGCTTTTTAATGGAGACCAAGAAGATGTGAATGACGACGGTCGCCCTGGACGGCCCATTTAATCAACAACCGATAACAAAGTGTAGAAAATTGTTATGGAGGATCACCATATCACTATTAGAGAAGTTTTTGAAGATGTCGGCATATCGGTTGGCTCATACCATCCAATTTTTTCGAAAATTTTGGGCATAAAGTGTGTGACAGCGGAGTTCGTTCCAACGTTGCTAAATTTTGACGGAATTTTTTGGCCAAAAACAACACTGTTATCATGCCACAAGATGTGGGCCCCTGCAACTTTTCCTGTTCAAAAGATTGAACACTCCCTTGAATCGACGGCGGTTTGCCGCTCTGAATCGCTGAGAGAACTCAAGAGCATACAAAAAAGTGCATATCAGAACTGTTCGAGAATTGGAAAAAAACGCTGGCGTAAGTGTAGTATATCTGAGGGGGGCCGAATCGTAAGTTATGAATAAATGAAGATTTTATGAGAAAATTTAAAATTCACCTTAGTTTTTCAACAGACCTCGTGTCCTTAATGCATTCTATTGCAATGCTGCAAAATTCGTATCTCCACTCTGGCAATAACCTTAGACAAATAAGAAATAACTTAAATTAAGAAAAAAATAATTTTTGAGTGTTTTTAAAGGCTTCTTTGAAATTTGATTTGTGTTGGAAATTACAAAACTGCTGGTGAAATTACTATCAACCTCAGGCGGGAAATAGCTTCACTTTTTAAAAATGAGAAACTTCTCCACTTCTCTGAGTTTATTGCCGCTGTGAATCAATACCAATGACGATGTTTCCCCGAACGACTGAGTCGCAAAAGTGAAATGAAATATACCCTCTTCTTCTTCTTGTGGCGCTACAGTCCGGCGTGGACCTGGACCTCAACCAACATGCTTCTCCAGGCAACACGATCTTTCGCCAGCTGCCGCCAGTTGCTCACCCCAAATTTGCTGAGGTCCTTCTCCACTTGTGTGCGCCACCTTAACCTAGGCCGTCCTCTTGCGTTGTCCCAATTACTCAGATTCGAAGACTTTTCGGGCCGGAGCAGTGTTGTCCATACGCTCTACATGGACTAGCCATCTTACAACGCATGTCGCTGTACAGCCCATAAAGTTTGTCGTTAAATTTTCTTTTCCAGATGCTATCAACGCAAACATGACTAAAAATCGCACGCAAAATTTTTCTCTTGAAAAGACTAAGAACTTCCTCATCCGCTTTTAGTAACGTCCAGGTTTCCGCGCCATAGAGTGGGAGTGGGATGATCAAGGTGTTATATAAAGCAAGCTTAGTCCTTCGAAAGAGGGCTTAATTACTCAATTGTATCTTAAGCTCAAAGAAACAGCGATTGGCAAGAGTGATTCTGCGTTTGAATTCGGATCTGATGTGTTTGTTCGTATTTACTGTAGAAATTTAGCTGCCTAGTGTGACGCTCTGTCTGAGACGTCGATATTGTGCGTCTTTCCTTGATGAAAATATGTATTTATTTGATTTTGACCCCCATTAATAATGAAGTTCAATTTGAAATGAATAAAAGACAAACTTTCCTTTGCAGAAAATGAAACAAAATTAATGGACACACTCCTATCTCTGTTCACATTTTGTTCTTTTTTCAAAGTGACTGTCACCCCTGACGTACATATATAAGCATAATAACTTTACATACATATGTACATACATACAATGTAAGTCATTGTACTGCATCTGAATATCGAGGCGACTGTTTGTCTGTCTAATATCTAACTGCAAAAAGCAATAAAACACGTAGGTACACGTAATATCTTATAGACTAGGTCAGTAATCAAGACGTTAATTGATTGTACAAAATCAAAACAAACAGGGGAACACAAATTCAAACTTCACAGAAAAAGTGTATAAGTCTCAATTTGCAGCATTCACACAATCACATCCAAGCAAATGCAAAAGTAATGTAAAAGCTTTACAGCTGATCAGACTATTTTAGTAACAGAGCCAGACATTCAACTGTCTATCGATTCCTTGTATTTCATAAACGATTACCTCATGCAGTCAAGTCAAGCAATTGCTCTGGGGAAGACCAATCCAATGATCAAAGTCCAACGCGACAACGTATGTACATAATTTTAACGACAGATCATAGTCCACATCACGCTTGTGGGCCGTGTGCCTTAGCACACGATTCATCGGAAGTGCAGCGGCCACTACAGAGTTCCCACAATCGTCAAATTTACTAGAACTGAATGATCGGTCATGGTTGATGATTACAGCGAAACTGAGCACAACGCCGGCACGCGTTCACAACAATCGTGTGCTATTTGTGGATCAAGCTAATGGTGGTGTTTCTAGAAATTCTTGCAGGGAAATTTCACCTATCCACTTTGTTTACAAACAAAAGGATGACGACTTTTGTAACACATACACGTATGTATGATTACCTGTATATTTACATACATCTGTATATGTATCTGAAAACATGACGCAGGTGGTTGGCCTTGCTAGAGGGTTGGTAAGCAAAATATGACGTAAAATCTATCGTTGATGCTTATGGATAAATTAGACTACTTCCAAGAAAAATTTTAGAGCTTTAGTTGTGACGTCTGCTGGCTCCAAATCAAGCATTAAATCGCTTTATACCTAATGTATCCAAAACAAGTCTTTAAATACGACTAATCGTAAATTCCACATTACCAGAACGCTGATAGGAAATAAAGAGTCCAACGACAGCGGGATGGTGCGGGGCGCCGGAAGTGACGAGCACACGACTTGGGGATTTGACACAAACGTCACAACTGCGACTGCCTTTCTTATGATTAATCTGGGAAAAAGTAAATGCCTCCAATCAACGAACTTAAGTTTCAGGGTCATGGTGTGTGTATTTGATTTTTGTTTCCCATGCGCAATGAGATGTAACATGCACTACAGCAGTGAGTTTAACAGTTTCTTACTAATCCCACGTCAGGGGGAACATGGAAACCAAACCATCTGAGTGTCGGGGCTTTTTCGCGTGAATCACTTACACACACCGACCGGGTGAATTTATCGATTCTTAGTGCTACTCGCCTCAGCGATTTCCATTGAATAATTACACAGTCGCTGTGATTCTTTATTTTTGTGTCGCACACTAACAGATGATCTCGCGAACGTCAGCCTCGCAAGAAGGCAAATAAAAGTTTAGCGCGACTGAGTTGGGGCACTCAGTTTCATTCTGCATTCAGAATCGAAAGTTTGAATTACTTGCAGTAGCAGAGGCAGACATTCGTTAAATTATTTGAGATGGCATTGACATCAAGCAGTGCGCGCCTTTTGCACAGGTCTATTCAAGGATTACTGAAGGATAACAGAAAGTCCTGCGCGACAAATTACGCAGTTAGAAAGGTGACTTGAAGATGATGCTGAGATATAGGGTTTATACTCATAAGTAAATTTGTTTTCAGGTAGAGGAGACAAAACAGGACGCACCCTGGGACACTGACACGAAGACCCCCACAAAATTTGGAGCACGAGAGGTGAGGTCACGAAAGCATTTCTTTAAACGAAGCATTGGTTTGACGAAATTTTTGTTTTTTTCTTCATTTTCAGTTCGAAGAGATACAGTTCAGTGTGCCATGGGGACACATCTCCGGCAAGTGGTACGGTCCGAAGAATACGAGACCTATAGTCGGTTTTCACGGTTGGCAAGATAATGCCGGCACATTCGACACAATTGCACCATTGCTGCCGTCGCACATTGGATTCTTGGCTGTTGACCTGCCCGGACACGGTCTGTCATCCTGGCTACCACATGGCTGTAAATATCACGTTATGGATTACATAACTCTGATGTTTACCCTAATGAGCGAGCTCAAATGGGACAAAATATCGATGATAGGCCACTCGATGAGCTCCATGAACGGTTTCACTTTCTGTTCCTTGTATCCCGACAAATGTGATTTATTCATTGGCCTTGACATCATGAAGCCAATTGTGCAGCCAAAGGAGGTTATCATTCAGAGGATCGCTGAGCGGATAGAAAACTTTAATAAGGCTGATGCGCGAAATCGCAGTAAAAGTGAACCGCCTTCATATGAAATGGAGGACTTAGTGGAGAGAATTTATGAGGGATCGGGGAAATCAGTTGAGAAAGATGTCTGTCAATTCATTCTGCAGAGGAATGTGAAGAAATCAGAACGAGACCTCTCCAAATACTACTTCAGCAGAGATAGTCGACTTAAGGACCTTATGCTGTACGACTTCCCGCAGGATTTGGTGATAGAAATGGCCAAAAGGATCACTTGTCCCCATTTATTTATTAAGGCCCTACAAGGCCCATATTATGAGAGTAAAAGAAACTACTATGAAGTACTGAAAGTCCTGCAGGAGAAACCAACATTCGAATACCATGAAGTGGAAGGAACACATCACGTGCACTTAAATGAACCAAAGAAAATAGCCGATATTATAAATCCGTTTATCCTAAAACATAGACCTGAATAGGTTATTGGTGAACTACAGATGTGAATTTAAGTATAAGTACAAATTATTAAATTAAATTATTACGATAAATATTTATTTCGAATAAAAAAGCAAAAATTAATTCGTTCTTTAATTAATTTTCTAATTTAAAATTAAATTCGCATGAGAATCTTTCAAAGATGTGTCTTTGTGTGTTTGTGTGATGAACCGATAAGGGAATACTTAAATTCCAGATCATTGTCGCGATGTGCTTAAAATTGAACGGTTTTCAAAAATGCATTTCTGCGCCAATAGGTTAGTGATAAAATCATTTGGAAAAATTTTAAGTAAGAGAAAACCGAATAATGTCATTTATTGTTTTAAGTTTCGTAATAAAAAACTAAAAGTACTCTCAGTGAAATTCATTTAAATTTTTGAAATATCCAAAAGTATTAAAGCAAAGTATTATTACCCAAAGTGGTCGAAAGGCAATAGACGGGAGAATGATGTCCAAGTTGCTTTCAAGGAAAAGCAGATGACCGCGTGACTTAGCCAAAGGTACAACAACACTTTCTTGCAGTTAAGAACAGATCCTCCTGATGTTTCGAAGTCAAACGCAGAATCACTCTTGCCAATCGCTGTTTCTTTGGACTCAAGAGGCAATTGAGTAATAAAGCCCTCTCTCGAAGGACTAAGCTTGCTTTATATAACACCTTGATCATCCCAGTCCTAATTTACGGTGCAAAAACGTGGACATTACTAAAAGCGGATGAGGAAGCCTTAAGTCTTTTCGAGAGAAAAGTTTTGCGTGCGGTTTTTGGTCTTGTTTGCGTTGATGGCATCTGAAAAAGGAGATTCAACGACGAACTTTATGGGCTGTGAAGCGACATGCGCCTAGTCAAGCGTCTTCGGATACAACGCTTAAGATGACTAGGCCATGTAGAGTGTATGGACACCACTGCAGTGTTCGAATCTGAGCCATTGGGACAACGCAACAGAGGACGGCCTAACCAAGTTAGAGTGCGCAACTTTCGGCAGCTGGCGAAAGATCGTGCTAGCTGGAGAGGCATCTTGGTTGTGGCACAGGTCCACCCCGGACTGAAGCGCCACAACAAGAAGGATCGTATTGAACAGCGGTGAAGCGGCTGGATTGGATAGAAATGCAGTGGACTGTTTCCAAGCCCATTCAGAATTTATGGCCATAAAATTACAACCGATATTTAAGCACATTTGGTAGAAAATCTGTCAATTGTATGAATGAACCGATCAAGGTTAAGATCCACACGAAATGTGATCAAAGGAAGTGCTCTAACTGGAGGGTTATTTCTTACTACACCAGAATACTTCTAAGCCGGATATCAGAACACTTAGATATGCTCAAGCAGGTTTTCGAAGAAGAGTGAAGAGACTTAGGACCACCAGAATAAGCACGGCGAGACAGATTTCCCCACATGTTTCCGATTGGGCTTGAGTCCAGTGAACGTGCTGGCCACTCTTGAAGTTGATTTTTTCTTGTCTGAACACCACTGAAGACCGTGACACTCGTGAATAATATTTTTTTTCTAATTTCATTCAACCACAAATTTTGTATATTGGGATCCTACGATAATAGCAAAATGCAGCCCAGACCATTAAAAATATACCGGCGAGGTTGCATTTAGTGGAGGAACTCTTAGAACGTATAATATTATTGTAGTAATTAAGTAGTCTGTTTACGCGATTCTCTAAGAGCAGGTTTTGACTTGATTTTTTTCCATACCAGCCCATTACTGCCAGCTAACATTTGTTGTAAACGCCGTTTAAATAACGACAACTTTTTTCTATAGACGGGACCTACAGTTTTTTGCTGATTCTGAACGGCGAGATTTGAGAAGCTTTTTTTAGACAATTTGTACTTTTTAAGTGTTGTCAACAACTCGAAAGAGGTGGTGAGATAAAAAAATGCAAGGTGTTCCAGAGCGGGAATCAAACCTCGAACTACTCAAAACGCCACGACGTAAACGACATATTTGGTTTATAATTATGAATCCGCTGATCTGATCCGATCTAGACCCAAACAGGTAAAGCAAGTAAAGTACAGCCTCCATAATTAGACAACAATTAACAGCTTCTTCGTTCAGTAACTTGACCATCTCCGAATGGTCGAAGCGTTAACCAAATTAATCTAATGTTCATTGATCCATGAAATACGTCAAACTCACTCGATGTTAGAATATTCAGAGGAGCGAACAACGATTCTAATCATTTGCTTGTGGCAGAACAATTTAGAGCCAAAATTCTGCACCAACCAATGAAGAGGAGTTTCGACATTGGACGATGTCGAAGGCCTTTACCAAGTCAGCAAGAAAGGTCGCCGTGCACTGGGTCTTATCCCATGTCAATATCCGAGTACAATTTTGACACGCCATGTACATGAAATCGGTTATTCAGTATTTGGCCTCTGAATCAGGACTCTATTGGCAATGATTTTGAAAGCCTTGAAAGGGACAATTGTCGAGCGAAGAATTTTTGTCCATATTTTTTTTTGGCTGGGGAGGAGGGAAAGCAAGGTACACAGTGGGCTCTGGGCAATATGCATGCTTGAACATGATTGTGGTTATCTTGAAACTTTTAAAGATTAGAACCATCGTGGGCAAAAGTTTTTAGGTCTTCAATTGACGCTGGATACCAGATGTTCTCAATTTGATTGAGATCTGGACTGCAGGGTGCCATCGACAAAGTTCTTTAAAGTTCCTGTTTTACCTAAAAAATAATAGAATTCAAATATTACTTTTAGTCAACATTTTTGATTAGCATTGTTTCAGAAAAAATAAATTCATACTCATAAATTTTTGCTGTATGGTAGAGAGAGTTGTTCTGTAATAAAATGTATCTGCAAATGGAACCAAAACGCTCCAGCGCCACCTCTAATGCCTTTTTCAAAACCCGGAGAAAAAAATGTCCAGAGAAGAAAAGAAGTAAAAAAGTCTAAAGACGAATATCTCCTTTATGTCTTAGAAATGTCTAAGTTGTTATTTTTTAAAGGGGGTCACATTTCACTTATTTCAATCTGCTTGAATATTTCAAGCCTACATTTGCCCTAAGCTTAAGTAAAACAACTATCTGATTTTGACCTCATAAGGCTCTCCTTTAATCTGTTAGGCAGAATTTCAAGGCGTGCGATAAAACTGATTGGAGACAGTAATACAGCGAATTCGACCTACTCGTTCGAACGACGTAATGCCTCGTCTTTAGCACTGCTTATCGCTATTTTAATCAGAGATGCTCAAATGAATTAGCCCTTCCTTCAAGAGTTCATCAGCAATACACGTCTTCTGTCGCACCCAACATACATATATGAAACGTTCATTAAAACAGCTAAAGATAATATTAATTCAAAAAAAAAGTTTTGAAATACTTCATTATTTTCGGTTAATTTGTTCTCGTGAGCGGAGAGTCTTTTGGTGTCATTTAATCTATTGTAAGAACGTGCTTCATCTTGTGGTAGTGTTATGTAAAAGAAGTAAATTTTTGACAATGAACTAGAATTACGATGGTCTTGACACCTTAAGTGCCTCGATGTTGGCAACGAAAAGTCAAATGACGAGATTGCGGAATCCCAGCTGTTTACACATCCACACCGTTGTTTGACGTCTTAGAACTAGTTCACCGAAAAGTTGTCACGTTCATTATCACATTAACCTTGAGACAACTATTTTATGTCGCAGACGTGAAGGCGCCACCTTCTTGATCTTGGCACAATTATTTGACATATCCGTAGACCGTCTGAATACAACAAGTACTCGTAGAACACAATCTCGTAACAGTGAACTTGAGATGGTGGGAACTGCGAAATTATATATTTGTGCGCACCGCGAACTCCCCGAACTTTACAAAGATTCGGTGGATAAAAATCTATCTATTAGCCTGATATCGGCAAAATCAAACACAATGTTTCAAATAGACGGAATACCAAAATAACTCCGATATAGGGACTAAATCATTGCAAATTGAAGACAGCTTGATGAGTGAAAGCAGCGCGCATCATGTATCGAGGACTGAGCTTATTTAACGGTAGCACGACAACACTCAAGGTTTACTTATTGGTTATGAAAGTCTTCTCAAATATCGCCATTTGGAATCGGCAAGCAAGAAGTAGAAGTTGGTCCTTGGTCCTTTTGGGCTCTAGTGCAATCCAGTTTAATTTACTTCACAGGACAAGTGAAGCAAAATCAGCTAGATCGGTTTAGGGATTTTTTGTATCACGATTCAGAGATAGTTGCGTGGTTTTTGAGGGAAACAAATAAAACCACCACACAAAAAAAAAATTTTTTTTTATGAGAGCTTTGTCGCCTCGACAAAACGCATCACATTGTTTTTCTGATTTTTTGTCAGTTGACAGAAGTGAAAAATGAGGTCATTCGATGTGTTTTTTCGGGCATAATGCAGAACCAAGAACCATAGTTGAATGAACGAATAAAACATATTGCCAGCGAAAAACAAAGATCTAAAAGCGACCATTCAATATTTCATTTCGAAAGAGTTGTTTTCCTTGAAATCAGTTGACACAGAATTCAATAGAAAGAAGTGACGATTGTGACGAGTACAAAAGAGACAGTTGTTTCATATACAGAGACTTTTTTCTTAACTTGAAATGCATACATACGTGTAAGCTAGTTGAACAGCTGAATACCTTCCCACTCAAACTACTAAGGCTATTTACATATAATTCACGATTCATCGTGAGGTTTTCTTTATAAAGTAAATAAAACGCATGAATTTGAAAGTGATACAAAATTTTAATATCGGTTAAAACAGCAGTGGTCGCCGTGAGGTAGTGGATAAGTGTTTTGACCCACACGCAGAAGGTCTAGGTTCGATTCGCGGACGAGAGACCTCCCATTTTTCACGGCACCACCACTTTCGAGTTGCTGACAAAACTCAAAGAGTATCAATTGTCTATGAAAAGCTTCTCAAATCTTGCCGTTTCGAGTGTGCAAAAAACTGTACGTGCCTGCTACTCGTGAGAGAACAGTAGCACGCACAACACGAGTAGTTGTTGCAGAAGCTAGGCCCTGGTCCCTTTTGGGCTGTAGTGGCACTCAATTATTATTATTATTTAAAAGAATTCATGGCATTTAGTTTTTGCAAATGATACGAATATCATAGAAATGTTGGCTTTAAAAACATCTAAGCTGGCGACTCGTTCAAGCATAGGGACTTTATGTCATGTATTGGATTCCAAAACGTTAATCACAACTGGCTTATTTCTGAACATCTTACACTTTGCCCATCTACAAAGAAAAAAGGTCCAAGGGTTTGATATCGCACAATCTAGGGGCCAATTTACTGTAGCAAAATGTTCCAGATGATGTGACTGGATTTATGAATCACTTGATTCCAAATCACATCTGTAACACTATTATTATTGTATACGGAATCACTGATGGAGCAAAGCCCATTTTGTGGCAGAATGTCGCCTACCAGACCCAGGTGTTGAGGGAACCTAACTGTTAGCGACAGCTTGACCAGAGGCTATATACTGGTGCCACGAGAGGTCAGGAGCCCTTGGAACTTCGGTTTCAACCTGACTGTGTGGTAGGTCCCCTTGTGGGAGTATCGTGATTTAATCCCATATCGCGGGCAGAGCCTTGGTAAGTGTACCGCATTGACTGGTCTGAATCAGGTTGTTCACCCTACTGACTCAGGCTATGCGGTTAGGAGACTTTCCGGGCTCAGTGTGGAGTTGCATTTTTAATCGGGTGCTGCGACCCAGAGAGTGGCAGGGGATTAAGAAAGGCTTCGCTCCAAACCAAGTTGGCGTGATAGTCCCTCATGCATGATTTCATTTGGTACTTGGGTAACTAAGGCGTCTAGTCTTGTGTTACCTAAGACTCTTGGGAAAATGGATGCCCTGATACAAGCCGTAAGGCAGGTGTTCACGTAGAGCCAAATCCCATATCTGTAAGGGGATTTAGAAAGGCTTCGCTCCAAACCAAGTTGGCGTGATAGTCCCTCATGCATGATTTCATTTGGTACTTGGGTAACTAAGGAGTCTAGTCTTGCGTTACTTAAGACTCTTGGGAAAATGGACCCCTTGATACAAGCCGTAAGGCAGGTGATCACGTAAAACCAAATCCCATATCTGTAACAAAATGTAAAATTAAGTGCTCATCAAAATTATCCCTCAAAAAGTCCCTTGTTATATGCGCTGTATTGCTTGTAGCGTCATCTTGTTGAAACCATTGGTCAATTAGCCCATGAGCATGAGTTTAAGGAATACTAGTTAGAACTACGATGATTCACTTCGTCACGGTCCTTGTGTACACTCTCAGTTAAAGTTGCTATAGTCTCTCCACCACAATCTTTATGTAGTACTCTTTGAGTGATGTCAGCAACTTGAAAGAGGGTGGTGTCTTGAACGCACTTAATTTGCACGGGGAACTTTGTCGGTTAAGTAGGGCGATCTTCGCTCGAGATAAGGCACAGTCCGTCAGAGAACGTTACTTCATCAAACCAGCCCTCAAAACCGGTCTTTACTCAGAAAACTGAAGGTAGACCTGTCTGTCTAAAATTCCTATTCAAAGACAAATTTCCCGTTTAAATGGCGCAGAAACATTTTAAGAAACTCATGGAGCACAGACGTTTGATCCATGAAATTCTGCAGCTTCTCTTAGGAAAGCTTCCCGACTACGCAGACTATCGCAACAAAGGAGACTCTCATATGCAAGAGCAGAGAATATTGTGATTTCAGCATGCCGATAAAAAAAACGAGATTGCCACCCGTTTCAAGGAGTGGAGTTCCCGTGTTTCGCGTATGGACAAATTTATTTAAACGCTGGAAAAGAAAAGGAACAACTTAGTTTGCCAGAAAGTATTGCATTGAATATTGACTCTCTTACAAAATAGCGAATTCATTTGAAATTCGAGTTTAATCGATTCAAAAACCGAAACTCAAAAGATGTGTGCAATACTGTCGATCTCATTGAATTGAAGTGGAAATGTTGTTTGGGGGTTTATTCTCGCCAACGACGGGTGGGTATCAAATCAAAGTAACAATAAGAGCAATTTTTCATGCTTATTCACCTTTACTTTATTACAACATATTTACTTATGTGATTGTCCATTACATTGAGTGGAGAGATCAATCATGCCGCACAAAACCCTTTTCAATTTCTGCTTATTGTTTGAGTTCATTCGAAAACCAATTGATAAGTTTTATCGGATAGTTAAAGTTTATAAGAGTAAGATAATAAGTATATCCGAGCACTATAGATTCCTCTTTTTGCAGCTGCATTGATATATACTTTGCGATCCGATGAATTCACAACAGTCGTTAGCCGAAGAGATGGCAATCGTAACGAGCACACCCAAGGTTTTGAATCGTATTATCCGTCCAACTGTTTTCGAAGTTAAGCAGTTCTGTGCATCGCACTCATCAACGCGGGAGGTGATTTTTTTTTTTAAGCAAATCTTAAGTTTGTAAGGCTCCTCACTTTGTTTCAGTTTAAGGAGGTCAAAATTCCAGTACCATGGGGGCATGTGTCTGGCAAATGGTACGGTCGAATGGATACACGGCCCATAGTTGCATTCCATGGACAGCGGAATAATGCAGGAAGTTTTGACACAATCGCTCCCTTACTTCCATCGCACGTAGGATTCTTATCCGTGGACTTGCCTGGTCATGGGTTTTCTTCCTGGCTGCCAGATGGGTGTTCTTATCATGTCATAGACTATGTTATACTCATACACAGACTGATGGACGAATTTAAATGGGACAAGATTTCGATGATGTGCCATTCGATGAGTGGACTGAACGGTTTCACGTTTTCTTCGTTATATCCTCACAAATGTGATATGCTCATTAATTTTGACATTCTCAAACCAATTTCACTTTCAACTGATGAAACTATAAGACACTTGGGTCCCCGTCTTGAAGCTTTTAACATGTTAGACGAAAGGAATCGTAAAGCAGAGGCTCCTTCTTACTATGAAATGAGTGAATTAGTTCGAAAGTTGCACATAGGATCAGGACGGTCTATTGATGAAAAATATTGTGAGCTGATTTTGAAAAGGGGGGTGAAAGAGTCTCCTGAAACACCGCAGCGGTATTGCTTTCAGGACGATCAACGACTGAAAAGTTTGCTTTTCTATTTCCTTCCCCAACCTATTTTAGTCGATATGGCACGGAGGATATCGTGTCCGTTTTTGGTAATCAAATCAAAACAATCACCCTACTATGAGGATATTGCAAACTACAACGAGATACTGAATGTGCTAAAGCAAAAGCCAACGTTTTCATATCACGAGGTAGACGGAACACATCATTTCCACTTAAATGAGGCAAGAAAAACAGCTGACATTGTGAATCCATTTATAATGCAATATCGACCCGAATAAAGGTGATCTAAAAAAGTGAAAGAAAGTTGAATATGCACATACATAACCTACTCCAACTCCAACTTTTTAAATTGCTGTTTTTATCTGATAAATTTATTGAAAAATATATCAATTTTAAAATTGTATCAGTAGTTTTCAATATGTCCACCTTTGGCGCGAATAATGGTCTTGAGACGGCCAAACGATTTACCGCACACGGCACGTTCCGTGGTATTGTGGCCCGTTCGCGGCGAACTGCTTGTTTGAGGTGATACAAACTTTGGTATATTTAGTGCCAATTTTCACCTATTGAATACCCCAGATAGAGAGATCTAACGGATTTGCGTCCAAAGAATTTGCCTTCCATTGTCCAATCTTGGCTGACGCGCGCTTCGACATCTTCCCCTGTGGTGCATGCTACTGTTCTTTCATGGGTAGAAGGAACCTTCAGTTTTTTCCCGACTCCTTACCGAGGAATATGAGAAGCTTTTCATAGACAATTTGCGCTCTTTGAGTGCTGTCAGCAACTCGAAAGAGGTGGTGCTGTGAAAAAACGCGAGATATTCAGACCGGGAATCGAACCTGGGACCTTGGCGTGTGAGTCAGCGACCATACAATAAAGGTCATAATGTTAAGTTTTAAACTGTTGCGAAAATCGAGAAGTTGCGTGATCAATGGTTGCGATTACCGAGTCCGTACTGTAATTAAAATAGTAGAGAAAAGATAAGTATGCCGTGTTTCGATCATTTTTTACTGTAAGAAAATATGTTAATTTGTACACTAGTTAGTAGAGTTCGGTTATTGCGATGGTGAAGGGATTGGCGACGTGAGGTCGTACTTACCGCCGCACATTGTAAGCAACAAATCACTCTATAAGTCCCGGGACTTATAGGGTGCGCCACTAACAAATACTATTATTGAGTGATTTGTTATGTTTCTGATTCTTTTTTAAGGACATCTATATATGTATGCGACATAAAATCAATAAATTCGAGGGTTGCCTTTTATATTTCGGGAGTAGAGAACAAAAACAAATATTAATCATGGAAAATAGCTTTATTGTTTTCCAAAATATTCCCCATTGAGATCTATACACTTTTGCATGCGTTTGAACCAATTGTCGAAGCACTTTTGCCACTCTGATTGAGGTATCTCCAAAACATTCATTCTGAACGCATCAACCGCTTCTTCAGGTGTTGAAAAACGTTGACCTCTCATTTTATTTTTTACGTACGGGAATAAAAAGAAGTCATTCGGTGCCAAGTTAGGACTATACGGCTAATGACTCATCAAATCGATGTTTTGAGTGCTCAAAAATGAACTTGTTTGAGCCGAGGTGTGAAGGCTCGCATTGTCTTGGTGAAGAGTGTTCCGTCTTCGGCGGTTGGTTTTCCTGATTTCTTGAAAGACAACTGGCAAACAAATGGTTATGTACCACTCAGAATTGACTGTTCTGGGTTGTTCTAGTGGTACGGTTGCGGCATGTCCAGTTTTTCCGAAAAAACACAAAACGATATTCTTGGAAGTGCTTCGTGTGCGAGCAACTTTTTTTGGATTTGGCTCATTTTGAAACACCCATACAGTCGACTGTTGTTTACTTTCGGGCTCATACGCGTATATCCACGATTCATCACCTGTCACGATGTCATAGACGTATTTTGAAGTTCCGCGATCGTATTTTTGGAGCATTTCTTTCGACCAATCGACACGAGCCTTTTTTTGAGCGACTGACAAATTGTGTGGATTCCAACGCAAACAAATTTTATTGATGGGCAAATATTCATGCAATATTGAGTGTATGCTGGTCCCACTAATGCCTAAGGTTGTCTCAATCCCACGATAGGTCACATGACGATCTTGCAATATCAGTTGGTGCACAGCATCAATGGTTTCCGGAACAACAACTGATTTTGGAAGCTCTTCACGAAATTCGTCTTGGACTGAACAACGACCTCGGTTGAAGTCACCATACCATCGATAAACACTGGTCCTTGATGGAGCTTCATCGCCAAAAATTGAATTAAGTTCATCCATGCTCTGTTGTTGAGTTAATCCACGTCGAAAGTTGTAAAAAATATTCGCACGAACATTTTCACGATTTAATTTCATTTTTTGGACGAGATGAATCTTCTAAGTTACTGTAAAAAACACAAATAGCGCTCGTATGCCAAAACCTTTTGAGCACGTATAACCTCAAAAATGTCAGACTTTACGATAGAGCTGGCAGATGCCAGATTGCAACAGTAGGGTTGGCCAATCCTGATATATAAAAGGCAACATTCGTACATATATCCTACAAAGAAAAATACGGAAAATAACGTAATTTACAGAAAATTCAACATTCGGCTTCGGCAAAATCTTTGGCCTCATGTGCCCGAATCCGAAGTCGAAGCCGAATGTTCGGTCGTATAGACATCAAAACAAGAAAATCGAAAATGGACATTTTTTGAAAAGTTATTAGCACATTGAATGAAACCCAAATTAAAATTATATTCAACCACTTTTAGAGTTTTATTTCACTAATAAAATACATACAACATAATGTACATCTACTCATTTTATCTATTCCATCATTTTGTCTGTTTTCTCATCACAGGAAATCAGGCATTCCTCGTAATTCCACTTTGGGAATACTCTCTTGAACAAATACAGGAAAACTGTATCGTATGATTTAAGCTGTCCATCGAAATAGCATTTCATGTGTCCGTGTGTTCCCAGTGATTCCCGAATGTGACCCAAGCGACCGCATTTCGTGCGTAGTTTGATTGGCTTGAAGTACTCAACATCTTCCTTGTTGAAGAACATGTAACGAATGGTGGCTGATTTGCGGTTAATACGTTTCGGGTGCCCACTCAACACAATGCGTTTGAGAACCACTCTATCTGGGTTGCATGAAAGTACACATCCGCGGGCGACTAATGCTAAAGTTGAGTCAGGGTTCTCCTTGAAACAGAGAACAGGTGCAGGCGGAAATTGTATTGGTGCATAAAACGTAGCTACCACCGTTGAATGAGGTCGGAAATATCTTTCAAACTGGAAAATAAAGAAGTTTATGAAATCCATGGAAAGGAAGATAAACTTTCCTAGCACTTACTTTGTGCTTGTCTCCATTGGTGTGTTGACTGAAAACTGGATTCACTACAAAACGCCTGTATCCACATTGAATGACGAGTTTCTCCTTTGATTTTATGGGTACTTCTGAGTCGGGTATACGTTTGAGAACAACGTTCATTACAGACATCTGATGTTCGTGTGGAAGCAAACCGTACACAACAAGATTTTCGGTTTGCTGGGCCGATTTATACAGATTCCACTTCGTTGTAGGAACATTGATGATGTGCAGTGTAACGTACCAACCAGGCTGAAAGTAAAACATACAGAGGTCTTAGAAATAAAAGCAAGATTTATTGTAAAGTATTGCAAGTGTTTAGTCAATCTCTTGTGTTGGCAAAAATGAATCTTTATTATATAGAGAAGAAGATTAAACGTGTTCGTTTTCACACATCTTATAGATCAATAGTTAGATGAGTTTTGAATTTCATTTCCGAATACTGCCGAAGCGTCTAATGCCCGACTCACATCAGTTGATATACGAAATTCAAGTAGTATTAAGCCTAGCATTACTTGTTGAACTGTCTAATTCCAGCCGAATTTCAAATATAAACACCCAAATGTACGTCACAAGTGCCAATTGCTTATGGCTGGTTTTATACTTTTCTGATAGGGTCTTTAATAGGCGGGACACAAAAATCTATTTTATCAGTTCCATTTTTTGTTTTCCCTTTGCGCGCTTAAATGAATGCCTAAGTCACTGAGCCATCTTAAGCGTTGTTTTTGTAGCCGCTTGAATGCGTATGGCTTCGTACAGTCTACAGAGTTCGCTATTGAATTTCCTCTTCAGATGCCTTGAACGCAAATGGGACCAAAAATCGCACAAAAAAAAGAAAATTTCATGAAACGTGCACACTTAGGTACCTAGTTTTCTATATCAACATTCTTATCCGCTAGATCATACAATAATAATAATTGAGTGGTTCTATAGCCCACATGGGACTAGGGCCTAGCTTATACAACAACCACTCGTGTTGTGCGTGCTACTGTTCTCTCACGAGTAGAAGGGACCTACAGTTTTTTGCAGACTCGAAACGGAAAGATTTGAGAAGCTTTTCATAGACAATCGGTAGTCTTTGAGTGTTGTTAGCAACTCGAAAGAGGCGGTGCCATGAAAAAATGCGACGTTTCCCGTCCGGGAATCGAACCTAGACTTTTTGCGTGGCGGTCGACGCACTTACCACTAAGTGCGCCACTCGCCACGATGACCACCGCTGCATCATACATTCATCCACGGGATTTGAGGACAGCTTGTAGTCTACGCGGCATTGAACAAAACCTTCTGAGTTAAATCTTCGGGTACCCTGTCCTATTCTATTAGGAGAGCTTCCTTGAGTGTAGCCCTTGAAGTTATTGTGTGCCTGTGCAGCTGTTTCTCTCAATTGGGTTTAAGTCTGGACTCTGTGGAGGGGATTACAGCTGTCTCGGGGCATAGTGCAATAACCACTCCTTGACGTTTTCAGCTGAAATATCCAGGATTTAAACCCAATTTCTCGACTGATGACTCTAAATTTTCCCCCAATGTATCCAAACAGATGTGCCGGTCCATATTTACTTCTATGAATACCAGCTTTCTCACACCGGACCATGCAATCGACCCCCATACCATAACACTGCCTCCACCATGTTTAATTTTTCTTCGGAGATTTTTTTTCCAATGCTGTACTACTCTTTCGCCATACTTTCGATGTACCATCGTGGACGAAATTGTTGTATTTACTTTCATCGGTGAAAAACACTTTCTTCCAAAAAGACAAATCATCGTATTTGTGTAAATTTGCAAAGTCCATGCGTTTGCTCTGGTTGGCTGCGCTTATCAACGGCTTCTTTATGGTGCAAAATATCCATGTCTTTTTAGGGTTCTTTGGATCGTCCGCGTGTTGCCTTCTTTGTTTCAAGCATCCGAGACTTTTTTTTATGGTGGTACAATTCGTTCTCTCTACGTTGTGTTGATAATGATCCTTTCATCTCTTGCGGTTAATTTCCGTCTACGGATTGATCTTCGCACGTATCCAATACTTCCTGTATTTTTATAGGGCATGTAATATACTGAACGGTTGGTTTGCTTCTTCCAACGTATTTAGCAATTTCTGCCAAAAATCAAGTACAAGTACAAATTCACTACCACTTGTCGAAAATCTACCGAGGTTTCTTTTTTGCGTTATTCAGCTAACATGATCACCGTTTGGAGCGAAAACGTTTAAACACTAAACAGAATATCTTGATTCTTGAGCAAGATAAATAAATACATAAAAATTATGAGGGAATCTTAAGAGAAAACGGGGAAGATTAACGGAAACAAGTAGCGTTCGATAAATTAAGTCGTTTGTTTGCTCCATTTTTTTACTAATTCTTCCTGGAGTAATAGAAATAGAAAGCTATTGTGATTACAAATACAAAAAAAGAAAACATCCATCCACATTTATAGAACATATTTGAACTTTATCTATAGTACGATGAATTATGACGCTGTGTGTATCAAGAAAATCATTTCATAAGTTGAGGAGATAGTAATAGTATAACAAACATGACGGACTGAGGGATAGACGGCCACACCGAAACTGTAAAAGTTTCATGCTTTTAAAAAGAAAACCTTAAAAAACCTTTTTATTATGTAAACTTTAATAAATAAATTAAGAGCATATTTCTACTCAATTATGTGGCTTAATCAGCAACTAGTAGTGAGCGTCATTTCACAAGTAGAGAGGATCTATAGGTTTTTGGTGACTCCCAAAGACCAAATTTGAGAGGTTTTTTAAAGGCAGTTAATACTCATTGAGTATCATTAGAAACTCGAAAAAGGTGCTGCCGTAAAAATAATGCAAAATTTGAAGTTCCGGGATCGAAACTGGGATCGATGCACCACGATACGGCGGGCACAATTTGCTTTCAATTTAACCAAGTAATATTGTGATGAAAGAACCCGCTGATTTCAAATAACTAACTTAAACTAAATAAACAAAAAAAAAAATGAATTAACATCTGAAATAAAGTCAACTCCAATTTTACGACAATAATCTCAACATGTTGAACGCACGACGAAATGACCTAAGAAAACAGATGACAAATCAAGTTTTTGAAATTCCAGTTTTAAGTGCATCGATAAAATAATCCACACTTGAAACTGACTCAAGTGAATGCATTCCTTTACAAACCAATATTGAAGGCAAGTCGCGTCGTTCTTATTTCCTTTCAAAGAAGTATAACAATGTAATTGAATCGTTGGTAAAATACTGTTCTTGGCTACGTTAGGTTAAGTAGGACCAACTCGTACATAGGACTAACCTACATATTTGCATCTGCTTGGATTGACGAATATGCCCCCGTAAATACTAAACTTCCCATGTAAATTTATTAACATTCATTCCCCTTTACAATGACTCATATTGACGCAGTTAGGCTTTTGTGGTTGAATCATTCTGTACTGATACTAGAATTTCCAATATCATAGAAGATGAGGCAGTTTTCTCGTTAATCGCGATGATAATTCTTTTCAGGGCCGAGTAAGCATATGCGCAGTGGTTTTCTATGGCTGAACAGTGTACAGTTGTAAACAAATATCTTACAACTGGACGTAACGTAAATAAGCAGCTTTAACAGTTCAGACACATTTATATTGAGTTTACTAACCAATTCGAAGTCCCAACAAATAACTATCATCATAAGGACTGGAATAATATTAGGATTCCGGTTTGCACCATTTGGCGAGGCCTATCCGAATCGTTTTCGATCTCCATCTGAATGTACACGGACGGTTTCAAAACAGAAGATGATGAAAACAGTAAATAGGGTATCTGATAAAACGGTATAGACGTTCCCGCCAATTGTAAGGGCGATGAACTAGACAAACACTCTGCTACTATACATTTATTGCGGGATAGTATGAACATTCCTCTAGCCGGCTGCAAGCTTAAGCTGCACCTCAAGGTCACTCACGTCGGGTATCAAATTTAATTTGACCCAAACACTTCAATTATCTGTGCAAATAAGACATTTGTAAAGCTGTGGAGACAATAATTCGACATTGCCTGGTAGGCGAACAAGCGAGCAGGCCAAAAAGCCAAATTAAAATTTTTTTCCCATTATCTGCACTCCTGTTTCGTGCTATCACACGTAAGACAAAAAGGTCTTTGGGTATTCTTCCTTAAGAGCACGAAATAACACTTGGCTTCTGTATTCATGTGGCATGCGATGTGGCAGCACAAAGCCGACCAGGTCTCAAGACATCATCCTCATCTTGGCAACCCCTGCAGAAGTCATTGTGGTATTCCTTTTGACAGTTTCTTTTTGAAGATGTCCACAAGACTCAGATCATCACTTGCAATGTAGATCCTTGGGTTGTCCTTAACTATTTTAGGGTATTTTGCCAATTAATTTGAAATATTTATCATGTGTTAATAAACGTTAAATTTAAAAGTTTTGACTTGGCTTTACAATTTCCGTCATAGTTTTTATATGGATTTTTGAGGATGCCTTTTAAAAGAGGTTTATAAATAGGCAAGAGAAGAATCCAAATCCTTCAAGCAGAAGGGCTGCAAAGACACGCATAATACACACATGTTTCTCATTTTTCGAAAACCGCTTTTAGGATCTTATTTTTTTACAGGAATTCAGTTATTGTGGGAGTTTGGGTTTCAGATTTTATACTTAACTCGTTCAAAAGATATACAAGCGCTTTTAAAAGAGAGAAAAGTAATTCACTATAATGTGTCTTTAAATAAACGTTGATCTTTAGTAATCATTATATGTAGCACACGCTGAAATGATGCTATTTGAAAACAGAATTTTTATTCTGAAAAACACTTTTTCAACTAGTCTAAGAATGAAATTGTGCTTTTTTATGGTTTCGTTTGAAAAAACAACCTTATAAACCCTAAGATTATAAAGTAATTTGTACGAAAGTTTAAAATCAAACTTAATGAGTTTGAGCAAGAAATGAATATCTGCTCATAATCAGTTTGAATTTGAAATCAAAAGGTAAATTTTGTCAATCAAAAACTACATGATATATCAATCGAAAAGTATTTAAAAAAAAACTTTGAGGTTTACATTCCAGCAGGCATATTGAGCTCTTAAGTTGATATAAGTGTGATTCATCTAAATAATTGACCTAACAATTAAAAGAGCTCTGTTAGAGCAAAACATAAGGAAAGCAATATTTTTATTAAGCCATTCAGTAAGAATGACCATCCAAAGTAGTGTATTTCTGTAATAAAATAAATAAGATTTTATCAGTGTTTAAGACTCGCGTTAAATTTTAAACTTGAAGAAAATAGGTAGCACTGGCACACCACGCGAGAGAGAAATGGTATGAAAGCTGTACCTTGAGCCTAAAACCATAGCGGAAGTGACGAAACTCTCGGGCTTTTCTTGCGGAAAAGTAAAAAACGCAATTTACGAACGAAAAACTGCCCTTACTGAGGATCGACTTATTGTCCGTTTGAGCAAAACTGATTCATTTTCAACGTCAACGGAAATGAGAGCGGCTATGGAAAACTCATACGATGTGAAAGTGTCATCACAAACCGCGCGAAGGCGCCTGGCAGAAGATAACTTGAATGGGCGCATTGGCAGACGAAAGCCAAACGTGTCAAAGAAAAAAACCAATTAGAAAGACTGCATTTAGCCAAAGAACATTTCACTTAGGACAAACAATTTTGGGTTTTGATTGTGTGGAGCGATGAGGTTAAGTTTAATTTGGTTGGTAATGATGGTAAACCATTCGTAAGTTGTCCCCCGTGCAAAGAACTGAATCCAAAATACACAAAACAAACGGTCAAACATGGAGTAGGCTCAGTAATGATATGTGGATGTTTTACATCGTCTGGCGTAGGTGCACTTGCAGAGATAACGGGAAAAATGACCGGTGACATTTAGATACATATCTAGAACTGATTTTGTAGATGATTTGCCATTAGTCTGAACTTTTCAGCACGACAATGACCCCAAGCATATTTCGCGGGTCGTAAGGTCGTGGTTGGAAAATGAACCATAGAAAAACTATGGGGTATAATAAAATAATCAGAAGAAAAGCCAAATTGTTGGAAATAATAAAGCAGGAGTGGGTAAAAATCTCCCCACAATCTGCAGAAATCTCGTGTCCTTTTTGCAGCAAAGGTGTGAGACAGTTATTAAAAACAAAGGTTGTCCAACACGGTATTAACAGCCCAATGTAAGTCTTTATTTTTTAAATATTATATTTCAACGATTTTTTCATAGGTTTAATTCTTATTGGCAGGTGGCTTAATTATATGAGCAGGCGTTTATTTGTAATAATGACAAAATCTGAACATTTGAATTATTTAAAGTTATTAAATGATGAATTAAATACTTTTTAAGTTTTGGTATAAGTCAAAAAAAAAGAACTGTGTATGCACATTTTTTCTATATTATTGTACAAGTGATATTTTGATCGAATTCTCTGTACCCTTTAAAGTGTAGTCAAAAGTGACGTAGTGGGTAAGTGCGTCGACCCCTAACGCCGAAGGTCCAGATTCGATTCCTGGTCTCGCACACCTCGCATTTTCTTCACGGCACCACCCCCTTTGAATTGGTGTCAAACTCAAAGATTACTAATTTTCTAAGAAAAGAAAGTCTCTTTTATTTGTGGAAGAACGCTTACAACACGATTTGTTGTTGCAGGAGGTACGCCCTGATCCCTTGTGGGCTGTAGTGCCACTCAGTACTGCTTTTATTAAATAGAACTGAACAAAATTACGAAACCATTTATGTGTGAGTGTATGTAACCTACACTTGCCCAGGTTATTTTTCATCACCTCCTTTGCTTAGATAGCATAATAATGATAATTTGAGGTCGTGTTTTTCTTTTAATTGTAATTATGACTTTACTAGAACTCTGTGCACATAAGCTGACAAAATCTGTGTTATGGTTATAGTGGCCATCTAAGGTAAACTTGAGAGACTTAAAATAACCGACGGAATTCTATTTTCGGGGTTCATATATTCAGACCGAAGCATCGATTAATTTCCACAATTTTTCTAGAGTTTTGTGGAAAGCTTGTTTACGAGTTTACTTGTAGTCTAGAAATCATTAGGTGCACAGGTCGAGAGAGCATGTGCAGAAAAAGACGCAATAGTTATTTACATAAATTTTTTAAAGCCAGAATTCAATTAAATTTGAATAGTCTGCTAATAGGTAATGGCTACGATAATGACAATTAATTGACAACAAATCGATTTATGAAACCGCAATAAGGTTATAACTGTTATTAGGTAATCAACTTTTTATACATTATGCTGAGACTAACTAGTTTGTATCTGGATTTATTTTTTATAATTACTTTGTAAATGAATTGAATACGTATTTAGCTGTACATCGATTATAAGACTAGGCAATGATCTAAGCTCTTGCTTCAGATTTTTTACCCCATACCTTAAAAAAGTCGTCGTCGTAGATTTTTTGTTTTGAAGCGCTTGCCACATTACAGACTTTAAAACGGAGGAGGTGTTAAAATTTGGTTTTTCCGGATTTATTTTAAACCATTGACTCACACGCCTGTCTTCTTAGCTGATATCATGCTATTGTGTTCAGCACTATTATGGCTACCCTGGAATATATAATAGTACTTGTTCCAGATGTTAGGACCACCACAGAAAGCTTAGCTGCGTTTACATCTCTCGGTGTCTGACATTTCAAGATTAGATATGTAGAACAATTCAAAATTTGCATATGTAAGCATTTCATATCCACTTTTAAGATTATGCTTAGGGATGCATCGGCTATGAA
The DNA here is from genome assembly GCA_944738645.1 of Eristalinus sepulchralis. Classification (NCBI taxonomy): domain Eukaryota; kingdom Metazoa; phylum Arthropoda; class Insecta; order Diptera; family Syrphidae; genus Eristalinus; species Eristalinus sepulchralis. Next base: position 26,408,623 of record OX122885.1, on the reverse strand, counting down.
AACAAATGACAATTGACCAAAGGCGCCTTCGTTTACATTATTAGATAAGTCTGGCATCTCATTGACGCAAAATGATCTATCTCTCTTAAGTCTGGTTTCACACTGCGAGTATAAACTAGATTAAATACTTTCTGGGTTCACAGTGCAAGTTTAAGGATGGCGATTATTTTTTGCGTTAAGTTAAACGATGGAGGACTACTAATAAACATCATCACGTACTCGTATGCCGCTTGCATTAGTATTCTTCTTCTTCTTCGGGTGGCGCTACAGTCCGGGGTGGACCTGGGCCTTAACCAACATGCCTCTTCAGCTAGCACGATCTCTTGCCAGCTGTGTCCAATTGCGCACTTCAAGTTGGTTGAGGTCCTTTTCCACTTGTGTGCGCCATCTCAGTCTAGGACGTCCTCTGTTGCGTTGTCCCTGTGGTTCGGACTCGAAGACTCTTCGGGTCGGAGCAGTGTTGTCCATCCGCTCTACATGGCCTAGCCACCTTAAGCGTTGTATCCGTAGACGCTTGACTAGGCTCATGCCACCGTACAGCCCATACAGCTCGTGGTTGCATCTTCTCCTCCAGATGGCATCAACGCAAACAGGACCAAAAATCGCACGCAGAAGTTGCATTAGTATTACAAATGCTAAAAAAATTGGGGATGTGGGAAAAGATCAGCTCATAGATGTTTGACAGAAGTAAATTGAAATTCTTTTCTGGCCAATGCAAACTGTAAACAAGCATTTTTTAAACACTGTCGTAAACACCTAAAGTAATTTAAAAGCATTTATTTTTTGGTTTAAAATATAATAATATTAGTTGGCACCAGGGCCTAGCTTCTGCAACAACTACTCATGTTGTACGTATTTTCTCATGAGTAAAAGGATTTTTTTTTTCAATACTGAGCGGCGTGATTCGAAAAGCTTATCGTTGACAATTCGTAATCTTTGAGTGTTGTCAGCAACTCAAAAGAGATGGTACCGAGGTGGGGAATCGAATCTAAGTCGACGCACTTTCCCACTTCGTCACGGCGACAACATGTATTGAGTTTAATGAAGGGCAAAGTAACACTAGGCTGTTTAAAACAATTGATACCAACTGCTCCTTGATGGAGGGCACTTGAGAAAGACGTTTGAAAAATAATTCTGATCAGCAGCAGGATTTTATGTTTTTCTTGCAATTCCCACATTTCTGTGATCTGATTTTGTTCATTCTTCTTCTTTGTTTGGTGCTATACTTCAGGTGGACCTGTGCCCCGACCAACAAGCTTTTCGGCAGGATCTTTCGCCAGCTGCCTCCTCTTGGGCGCTCCCATTTCACTAGAGGACGTCTTCCACAACGTTGTCCCGATGGTTCGAATTTCGAAAGGTGGCTCTATTATTTAATTGCCTTTTGAGGGTAAAAAGGCAGTGATTGACAAGATCTCGTGTTATTATCACCGCAGAGGTAGATGAAATTTTTGACAACCTATTTATGCTGTCACTTATTACGCTTTGTTGTGCGTCCTTCAGTGGTGACTGCATGCACTTTATTTTACCCTCATTTACCGCAATGCCAGCAAATGTTGATCATTGGAACGTCTTAGAGTGGGTAATGGAGTACCTCTTGGAATTTCAGCCGTGATTTATTATTCGCTGTCAGTCAGGTGGCAGTCGGGTTTTGGTTGGAAATTTTCCCTAACTATTCTCTGGCAGTCTGCTGTCTCCTGTTTCTACTTTTTCGTTTTTTTCTAACTTTAAGACAATATTTTATTTTAAGCCCTTCAATAAGAAAACTTTTAAATGAGTCGACTAAACTCACGTGATTGTGTTTTTTGTCGCATATCGGCATTCGACAGTCGGTTTTATATACTTATACGCCAAGTAGTAGGACAAACAACACAACTCGATTCATCGAAGAACACAGCCTACCCAACAACACATCCGGAAAAGGCCTCAGGCTGGTGGATTTCGTCTCGGGACGGAACCTATCTGTACATGCACCCACGGTTCAACATCCATAAAGAAACCTGCCACCCAGATTGATCACTTTGCGTTCGACGTCAGCCATTCCTCTAGCATCCCGAATTACCAATATAGACTTACCACATTTTTTTTTTTTTTTTGTAAGAACACTGCTATCGGTAGAGACAAGCTGTTGTTTGACGTCGGTACTTTCGCAACCGATCGCTGGAATCTTTTCCTACCGCGTCTCCATTAAAATCTCTAAAGGTTCGACGGTGCATCCACTGTGCCAACTATCGAGGAATCAGTCACCTTAACATCGCTTTTCAAGTTCCTTTTTGAGGGGCATGGGCATGGGCCTGGGCACACGAGGAATTGTCGTTGATTGCGCCCAACATGGCGACCTGTCAACACTATCCTCGCTAGGGTACAGGTCAAGTTTACATAAAGCCTCCTTGGATAGCCATCATAACACCCATTGTGTGGCGAAGCAATGCATGCAGCGAATCCCTCTGGCCTAGTAATAAATGATACACCCGGCCTACCGGTCTGTGGGTTGTGCGGGTATGCTTCGGATACGGACGGGTCTACTGCTGCACGTGTAACGTGAGGTCTCTTAACATACCACGTGTAGGCGAAGAACTTTCTCAGGCCCTAGACTGGTAGAAAGCAGATATCAGAACCATTCAGAAGTGCAATGGGATGGCCGTTTGCTATAGAGAAAAAAGGCAGCAAGGATCTATGATCTCAAAGAAAGAACAACGTTCGGTTGAGAAAAGAGGACACCATTGCTGGCGTCATCGGGAAACACACCCTGCACGACACCACATACGGAAACGGACTCAGGCAGGTGTAACCTCTCTGTAGGTAGTACGCGGTTCCACATCTCAATATCCTGATTAATCAACCATCAATCAGATTGATCACGATGCGATCGACTTCACACATTCCTCCAGTATTCTCGATGTCCAAACCTTCCGAGGTACCAAAATTGACTTGTTGAAGCCAAGGTAAGAACCCGGATATCGAGACAGAACAACAATTTTTAACGTCGGAAAGCTACAATCGAAGAATGGAAGCGTCAAGTCAAGAAGAAGGTTCAACGTGTAGAGAAAAAGGGGAAAACATCGGTTTCTCATGGGGGGAATAAAGATACCATCAAAAGAACGCTGTCGGGGACGATCGCTTTGATGCAAAGAATTTAGGAAAATTACTTTTGCCAATTGTACAACACAAATTCCGTTGTCAGGCTGAATGTTCCACTCAATCTGGACCAAGATGCGCATTCGTCTCTCCGATTTAGATGAAGTCAATATCAAGACTAAAGTCGATAAAGGCTGGCTAGAAATGACGGATTCCTTCAACTATAGTAGAACTCCTTATGGCACGAGATGAACAGTTTGGGCACACAAATTAAATGTCGTTTGTCCAGTATAAAAGAAAGGAGACCCCGTGCTAACTAACGGAGAATCCGTCTTCGTAACATTATATACAAGATTCTTTCTTCTACTTTATGTCAGAGATTAAAAACTGATAGATCAGATTTTCACATTGTGGCAGATTCTGGAAAAGACCAAAGTTAACCCACCATCTGTTTGTCGAGTTTAAGCCGCTTATAACAGCGTGGATAGGGACGAGCTATACTGTGTCAAGCACATATAATTTCCAAGACTTCCAAGAGTTCGCTCAGCAATAAAAATGCAAAAATATTGTCTTTACTTACCACAGCACCAGCAGTGTCTTTTGCCTCCTCAATGATTCTCCTCTTGGTGCGATCGAAATTCTTAAACTGATAGATTCTCGCGTAATCGCTCGGGAGATTCTCCTTAACATCCCACGGCGAAGTTCTGAGAAGAAATATAGCGTCAAGATATACCTAGAACTCGAGCTATTATCCTTGATTTACCTGAAAGATTCTAGACCTCTAAACTTTTGGAACCTATCTCTGGCAGCAACATCAAGCGGGGTGTCCATTTCATCAGGCCACAGTTGGTCAGCGCGTGCTTCTTTGATCTTCTTCATGGTTTCACGTTCCTCTTGAAAGTCCATTGTTTGGTCGTACTTTTCATCGTTAACTGCCCCTTCCGACACGGAGGCTGTCTCAACAAATTCCTCGGTCTCGCTCTCCTCCTGGCCATCCATGCCATCATCTGAATTGTTTTCACACGACATGAACTCTTCATCGTCTTCGTCGTCGTTATCACTGCCATCATCGCTGTCCATAGCATCATCATCTTTTTCATTCTCCTCCACAGTCTCTATGTCGGGAATCCATGCTGCTTGGTAGGCGCTCCAGCCCTTCGGCATCCGCTTGATGAGTTTTGTTTTCTTTGTCTCTTCGTTCGCCTGTGTGATCTCCTCTTCTGTTGGCCACGTCTGCTCAGCGTCCATGGCGTCAGGAATATTCTCGGATTGAAGACTAATTTGCTTTGCGGGATCAGCGACCGCGACAACCCTCTTGTCTGGTAAATCCGGTCGATGCTTCTCCAGTTTGTAGGGATCTGTCTGTACTTCGATTTGGCTCATCTGGAAATCGCCTAGACCGGGCACGTGCACCAACCCATTGACGTCTAAGGGAGTTCCCCGCAAGAAACCCGTCACTTTGAGTGTGCCAGTGTCCTGTGATGCATCTGAACTGGCCTCGTATTCGACTTTGTCTGCAAACATATGCGGCCTGTTAGATTTGTTTGGAAGAATGCGTTTCTTTTGACCACCGAGGCGACGCAGCATGTTGATACCTGAATGTGGGTGAATTTGAATCAAAACTCCGCAAGGATATGCTATCGACAATCACTTACCTTCGGGATTTGTGTCCAGCTGCATGCACTTTTCGTCTGGCAGCAGCTTGCTAATTACTTTTTGAATAGACGTTTTGCTCTGCTGGCGTCTTTTAGGATTTATCGACTCCAAATCCATGACTGCAACTACTGGCGTGGGTAGTCCTTGAGCAATAATCATATTGAACATTTTGTGACCCCACTTATCCAGAACATCGTCCTCGCCCATTGCTGCAGAGGTCAGCAACAAGGTTGTGTCGCAAACCTTAAGGTAGTCAAGCACTGTAAGCTCATTTCCACGACCGCAGGGTGGAATAATAAAGGCAAAGCGGTGTTTAAATCGCGGCACATTGATGTACGTGACACCTGCAGCACTTTTATCAACGATAGCTTCTTCATCACAGCCTTCAAGAATCGCAAGCGCCGACAAGGGATCGATCTGTGAATGCAAGGGCAGGATGCAGACTAGAAATGGTGCAGTATGCTCCCCACCGAGTTGACGTTTCTTGGCGATAGCTTCCTCACGTTTGTTTTTTCGAATCTAAACAAGTGCACAGGCTATATGATTCTGTTCTTCACGAATAATTCGCGTTACTCACCTGATTCATTTGATTACGACGTTGATCGCGTCGCTGTTGTTGCCGGTGACGATGTGTTGCTATTTTGATATCAGTTTTTCCTGAAATACAACGAAGATATGAGAAAGAAATCCTAGCTTGTAATTTCTATTTATGTACTTACCTTTGTTGGCTATATCGATAGCACCCTTGGAGCGGTGCCTTCCAGTTTTGTGGGCTTTATTAGTTTGCTTTAAGGCCCCAGGCCGATGAAAGGGTTGATCCAGTCCCATATTCGAATACTTTCAATAATATTAAACAAATTCAAAAATGAAAATTATCAAACACTTGGAAATTACTCAAAGATAGCTTGCACTTGCGAGCACATGTATTTTGAAAGAAATTCTGATAAATGAACTGTCAACAATGACAGTTGAAGAGCATCTGTGGTGAAATTAACTGAAATAGAGTTGCCAAGTACAGCAGGGTTAGTAACACATTTTCAACATACGAGTCACTTATTCACCACCTTTTGGAATGATTCGATTATTTGACTCTTATTTTTGATAACAATTTTTTAAATCATACACAGCTATAGAACGGCATATAAACAAAAGGACTGCAAGAATGCATGGAACTTCGTTTGAAGCAGTTCTTGGTGAAGTGTGAAATATATGTTTTTTTTTATAGAGGGGGTTTGAAGTGCTTGGATTTGGTAAACCATTTAGATGTGTGTCGTAGATCAGCTCGAATTACCACACCAAATCAAACCGAGTTTACGCCTGAACAAAGCCAACCAGTGCACTACTTACAGTTTAATTTGCTATATCCTGAAACAATTTCTAAGGGAACATGACATACAACTTGATTTTACTGAAGCCCGTGCGTTATCAAACGTTGAAGTTATCAACAGAAATTTTTGTATGTGAATTGAAATGATTAGAGAACATAAACTATTTAAAAGAGTTCGTGAAATTATGTAGTATTCGTGAGAAGAGCGAAAATTGAGCAGTTTAGAGGCTAGAGGGCTTCCAATAAAAAATGAAGGACATAATTTTGAAATACGTTGTCCATATTAAATTTGTAAGAGAAGTAAGTTTGTATCTGCTCCCGTCCACTTTAATCTAATATACATATTCGGAAGTTCGTACTCTAGTAAAAAAAATATATTTTAATTATTTTCGAATGTTTTCCGATGTCATGAAACACATTCAGCACGTGCACGAAAACCTTTAACATGCTCAGTGGCGAGCAAAACCGGTGGAATAAATAGAAAAAAATTCAGAAAATCTCCCATAACATATTTATTTAATGACTGAAATTTAATTAATTTTTTTTAAATTTTTGTTTGGTCGGACCAGACTACACGTTTTTAATCATCTGTGGTCCAAGATTTGTGTTCCTTACAAAACTTCAACCTAGCCTTAAAATTTTTGTCAGACAACGCGGGTTTTTTGTTTTTAATTGCTGACACCTGACCGATTCTACAAAGTTTTCTTCTAGCCGTCCACTCGCTAACATTATTATTCAATGCTTTTTTGGCTTCTTTTGTATCTTGTTCGGTTTGGATAACATCATACGTTCAATTAAACGTACATCTCCATCTGATAACAGCCTTGGACAACCACCGGATGTGTTACCGGCTACCAATCTTCGTCTACTTTTACCAAGACCGCTGTGGAATGACAAACCTTTTCCAAACTTTGCGATAGTTTCCTCAGTCTCCGATTTTTAAAATAAACTGAAAAATAATTTCTCACGCGAAAACGTAAATAAAATTGCGCACTGTAATATATAAAATATAAATATAGCGGTAAATTTTGATTTATACGCATTCCACGCAGGCGAAACGTACAAAAGTGGGCGAATAAAGGATGTAGACTTTTTCACTTTTTGGTTTTTACGTTATCGGAATTAAATTTTGCTTTGTTTTTATTACTGTTCTGCAAACATCAACAAATAAAAAAAAATCAAAAGGAATTTTAGTAGGACTATAAATAAGTATTTTATTGAAGATTTCTTGAATTTTTTCATTTATTCGACCGGTTTTGCTCCCACTGTAAGTCGACGCACTACGTCAGCCGCTGGTCGGCGGGTATAACGTTAATAGTGCAGCAATACATGATAGTGTGAGTGTGAGTACACAATCATGATGGATTGTATGAAGATAGATTTCTAACATTTTGAGTACATTTTCGTACTGATGCATCGTTGAGATGGTGATGATTTTTTGTGGTTTGCTTGCACTACAAAATCGTATAATCTAGCATGGTGAAGATAAGAGGGAATAGACGATTGCCCTCATTGCTGTTTGTACGATTTACTGTACACTATTTATATATATATATATATTTATATATTCCATTTATATATTCCATTATCCTTGCCAGGATCTTACAGTATCGACTTAGAGCTTTAAAAGCTTAAAGTATGCCAAGTCTTGAGACCTGTACGCAAATTTCAGGGCTCTTAAAAGTTGCCAATACTGAACATTTTCTGATTAATATCTATTAATGCGTTCCACTGCAGTCTTACAGAATTGTTGAGACGTAATCCATATTTTATGCATATCGATCTGTCGAGGAACATAGCATCCCAAGATCAAAAAGAACTTGGCTTGGGATACAGCTTCGAACACGAGCTGTTTGTTTTAGACCATGATTTCACGTCACGGCGTAGCTAAACATTGGATCAAATTTATGAGGGGACTACGAAATTGTGCAGTAGGTACTCAGATACAACTTAGGGTAGGCGCAACATTGAATACATTTGACTTCGTTCCTACTCTAAAGTCTATCTGTGACTAAGCAGGGACCTAATTTACTTTAAATATATACAAACTTGGACTACTTTCCTATGTACATAGCTCCCATAAGCCGTTTTTGGTGTAAAGTCTCCATAAAATTTGGCCTTATGCAAGAAGCTATGTCACGGCAACGATTTTACCAGTTGGTCGGTTGATTACATCAGAAAATCTTTTTCGCTGTGTCATAATAATCTCTTCCAACTTGCCATGGAGAAGGCTGTCACAACATCCAACTGATGAAAGTTCACGTTAAATTTTACTGCAATCGTCATCAAATATCGAATAACCGAATTACCAGGGAAATACATCTCGTGATAGGCGATACGTAAGACATTTTCTTGTCTGTCACGCTGTCAACTAAGTGTTGAAGAGAACTAAAGAACCCTAACGCAGTCGTGCAGGATAACGGAGTAATCTTAAGTTAAAAATTAAGAAAGAGTACTTTGTTTTGCTTAATTTCATACAAAAAATATTCAATAACAGTGTCGACAATAAATTTATGCTCAAAACAAAGCTGAAATTCGTACCTATTCAGAAAAATTACACATAGTACTACATACTAACATTCTTTTGTTATGAGAAATCGTAAAATCGGAATTTAGTGTAATAATGCTTTCACTTCACTTCTTAGTGAAAATGAAGCCTCTGTTTTCGGTTCGGGCCTCAAATATGTTATCCAGGGATCAGATGATACCAACATTTGATGAATTACATCTTTATTCGTCGCCAAACGAGAAAAATGTCTGTTATTATTAATTCGATAGTGCCTATAATCCTTATTGCGGCTATCTCATGATACGATGGGGCAACGGTGTTGATTATATTATATCTGCTCCGAGGAATAGAATTCTATAAATCGCTGCTGACATATAATACAAGGGATATATATTTATAGCCATAGTTGCAGTTTCCTGGGCATAAACTCCAAGTTTTTACTTGTGCATTCAGTAATTGCTCAATATCTAATTTTAATTCCTTTTTTTCGATGGACTTCCGTTGAATCTAGTTTTTTCTCTCTTGATGGATAGGCAGTGTTGTTTTTGTTGTTCTACATACCTTTATCTTCAAATTATAAGCTATGTGTAGCAACTATACCATGAACTTGATGCGGGCATGTACAGGGGAAATTCCTTATTTCAGAGCATCTTCATTGCTTGTTTTTGTTCTTAGCAGTGTTAACCCCACTTGAGAAAAAGCATAAGACTAACATTTTCCTGCGATTGGAACATAATGTAATCTATAGTCTACATAAGTCTATTTACATTGTGATCAGGTACTTGTTAAAATAGAATTCTAGCTTCAATTAAAGTTATTTCCATATTTATCTTTTTATTTTATTATTATTCCCTCCTATTTCACTATGAAAACTGGACGCAATACACTTTATTATTGGAACACTTTCATAACCAAAAATATTGAATTTAACATGGTTTTTGCGCAATACAAGCATTAGAAACATGGAAGTACTTCCCGCAAAAGGTGGCCTTAGCAAAATGCATGGTTTAGAAAACTGATGATCAAAATGAAAAAAACTGTTGATGTAGTTTGAAGGTAAAATGTACCTCCTTCGAAACAAATCTAACATCATGTTCCAAAGTGGCATATTTTTAAAAATATGTCATATCGAATTTAAAAAAAAAATAAATAAAATAGAAGAATAAGGGTAAATTTACCTAAGATTACCACCAGTATGCGTCGCAGGCGCAGCCGTAGTCGCTGTCGCAATAAGAACATGTCTTCCACTTTTATACATAGTATTTATTTATTATTCATTTGCTTTCACATTTACTTCAATAAACACTCTATATGTACACAAATGTATCTGTATATATGCGTGTATGTATATTCTGTATCAATATATCCAATTCATTTATTTAAATAGTTTTCTTTGGGTAAATTGTTGATTGTTTACATGAGTATATTAGGTTCACATTTCAATAATAATTTTTTTAGGTATATATTTGTCGTAATTGTATTATCACGTGGGTTAACATTTGTTATAATTTACTTTTATTTTATACTTTACGGTTTACATACAAAAGAAAAGTCTAATCCTTTGGATTCAGAGACTTCTTCAAGCGAGCGTTCGCTGATTGAGCACAGAATAAATTAAAAGATATGATTAACATTAAATTAGATATGAAAGCTTATTTTAAGTCATATTTATTAAAGTGTTTCCTTCTGTGGAGGTACATATGTATATGTAGAGGACTAAAATACTGATTGAGACGGAGAAGGGAAAGTCTTATGAAATTGTTAGCTTCTGGTTTGTCCGTTTGGAAAAATATATTTTTTCTTAATAATTAAGGGATGGTAAGATTGGAGACACCGATGAACGTTAGTTTCGAATTTTTGAACGTGATAATGCGACTATAAAATGAACATGAGTAACGATTAAATTATATGCCTCACAGTTTGTCCACAGTTAAGGTGGGCATGTATGTCCAGGAAGTACTGCAAGGAGGGACATTGACGGATTAAGAGCTCTGCAGTGTCTTCACCTTCTCTAAAGGCTCCGCATAGGGAATAATCACTAAACTCTACTTCGCCCTAAAGACACAAATGAGTTGTTAGGGCAGCAGCTCAAATGTGACAATTTCTGCCTCTCAAAACTCCCCTCTCTCCCTTTCTCTGTCTCTGTACTTTCCTAACACAATTTAGCACTCCGTGGTATTGTGGACTCTCTTTCTATAATGCGTTCAGTCAGTCATGAGATTCAAGGGAACGTCAAAAAGCCGCCAAACATGATATCCGCCTTCTTTTAGTAATTTTAGCTCCATTCAGCTTTTAGAAGTAACTATGCAAAACTAATAACAATGCCCACACAAGCATTTGCTTGGGCATTGTTATTTTCGATGATTTTCTGGCCTGATTATAACTTCAAACCACTGAAGTCTGCAGCCCACTTCTAGACGTTGCCTAGCAGGGGTTCATGCTTCAGCCTCATTATTATAGATAACATCACTCTGCACGTCGTAATGGAAGAGATATAAAATATGTTTCGTGTGTACATATATACTAATGGAGGAAGGCGCCCTTAAGGTCACACATATGTGTTCCACGCATCAGTGGCAAAAGGTCCACAAAGTGACACTTTACAGGCACAGCCCATATATGGATAAGCTGAACATTGCACAAGCAGTCAAAATTATCGTTATATATGCTAAGATTAGTGCCCGACATATCGAACAGTTGGTCCATGTCCTCTAGTGCCAAGTGTCAGGTGGAATAAAGAATTGTAGTTTAGTTCTAGTTAGTTAGTGGAAATAAACGCAGGGTATTATGTTTTGTTTTAAATAAATCAAAAACTTAATCTACGGTCATCGATACTAAGACCAATACAGGCAGTTGTAGACAATGTCTGCCGCCAGTATGCCCACGTCAATATTATTTGAAAGGCAAAACCACATGGTACAAGTTGCGCAAGGTTGGGGTTACTTGAGTAAGTTCGTTCTATTCCATACATCTTATTATCGGAGATCTTGAATGTAACTGAAGATTTTTATGAAAATGTGTGTTAGGATGACTTGTTGAACCGCTGCTTAGGATCAAAAACGCAAAACAATAACGAAACCCTCTATTCGTAAATTTGACGTTTGACTGCGACACTAAAACCATCGAAATTAAAACATTTTTGATATTATAATGGTCAACATATGGTTCCAAAGGTTTAATAAAGGAAAGCTTACGAGTAAGATGCCTTACTGGACGCAAAGTACATGCTTCAGAAAAAAAACGTGATTAAAAGCGCATTTGGGTGGCGCGACAACAATGCCGCCCGAAATGAGAGTTTTGCAGTAAAAGTAGAGCTCTGAAAGACATTGAAGAGCAGAAAAAAGGTGTATACCCTAAAGGTATCAACGATAATTGGTAAGCTAGCTAGACTTTAAATGTATTTTCCTCAAAATAATGTTGTTTTTCAAATCAAATCTCCCCACCAGTATGACCGATTTAATTCAAACACATAGGTTATTGGTACCAATCGGAGTTTATGACACAGAACTACTTGCAAAAGTGCACTGTATGCAACTGACGGGAATCACGAGAGATCTCGAGAGAATTCCTGCCCAGGATAGAATGAAGAGCGAGACAATGAGATATTTTCAACAGCGGTTTCAGCCCACCAGACTGTGCGAAATACATTTACATTAAGTTAGTATTTTTGGCACTAAAAAACGTCAGATTCAGTTTAGTAATGTGTAGATTATTTAAGTTAGTGTGAATGTTAAGTTGGGTTAAGTGTGCAATACAGCTTCTAAAACAAAACTACTCGTGTTGTGCGTGCTGTTCTCTCAGGAGTAGAAGCGACCTACAGTTTTTTGCCGACTCCGAAGGATGATATTTGAGAAGCTTTTTATAGACTATTGATACTTTTTGAGTGTTCTTAGCAACTCCAAAGAGGCGGTGCCGTAAAAAATGCGGTGTGCCTCTTCTGGGAATCCAACTTAGACCTTCTGCGAGTGGGTCGGCGCACTTACCCACTACGCCAAGGCGATACTAAGACCGTAAAAAGTAGATCTCTTAATTCTTATTATATGTTTTTGTTTTTAATTTTAAGTATGAGCTTACGGAAAAAGTAATTACAAAAAAATAAATGTTATGACGCAAGAAGGCAAATATTTTTCCGAGATTAGACTAACTTATAGCACGCGCTTAAGATTACCGAGTCATAACTAGTTTATGTATTCTCATTGTAAGGATTTTTAAGAAAGAACACAATTAACAAAAAAGTAAAGAGTCGACGCAACACATATCTGTAGACTCAAGGAATACTTTTGAAGACACCAAGAACTCTATTCATAAAATTTGAAATTTTTGTTCCAAAGTCTATCGAAAATCCAATTTTAAAAATGTTCTCTCCATTAAAATCGAGGGTGTATATTTAAGACTACAGATTAAAACACAACGAAATTGTTTAGTTTTAGACATGTTAATTAGACGTTTTATTGTGACCGGAATGAATGTCCATTTGTTCAAGGCAAGTGGGTCTAATAAAGATTTTTTGGCCAAAAAGTCTTCTTCAACCATTTAAGTTTGACAGCTGCAGTTATTTAAGAATCACTAAAGGAAGAAAATCGATAGAAAACGGTTTCAATCAATTGTAAATAGTGTTGGAATTTTGTATATTTTCGGTGTTGAAGAAGAAAATCAAAAATGTGTGGTGTTAGAATATGGGGAACTGTGTCTTTAACTAAGAAAATGTTGAGTTGCCATACACTCTCATAACATGTTACCAAAAAACGGACAGAAGCTATGTATCAATTTCAGGGAATATGCATTCAAAATTGGATAGTGTATGTATTTGTTTTTTTTGCTTTTTCATCAAACTTGTGTTTTCAAAAATGAAATTATTAATTACATATGTTGATCCATACAGTATATATGTATAAGTATGTTTTCCCTATATTATTGTATGCGACAGCATCTTATATAATTGTATAATGTACATATATATGTGTGTTTATTTATTCTGTATAGACTTTATATGATTTTTAACAGTTTCAGTTTATATACTATATATATATGTTCTTTCTTCTTGACAAACAATATTTGTTTATTTATGCAATATGTAGTGTAGAAAAATAAATTTTAGAATTGACAGAAATGCATTTGCGGAAACTTTAATTTTACAATGACAACCTATAGTTTTGACAGATCAGTAACAGTTTTTGTTTTTTTACATAACAATTGGTCAGTTTTGCTTTTTACGAACGAAACAGCTTTTGCAATGATGAATAAACTAGGAGATATGTAGATCAAGGATAACGATTGTAGTTCTTGTTGGAAAAGATTTACAGGATGCAACGGTTGATAACAAGTGAGTTTTATTTTTTTTATTTGTTTTTGTAATTGTGTGTGAATTTATTACAACACCTTATAACTATGATTTCTATTACATATGTATTTGTCTTTTTTTTAAATTCAATATCCAACTTTTTTTGTGTTTGTTTGTAAATACTGTGTTTTTTTAGAATTCCAATTTTATAAAAGTTTTAGTTTTTCTTTGTTGATAAACAATACAACAATTTATTATGTTGTTTTATTTTAATTTTTGCTTTCATTACAAAAATTCTTTGCCAATGTTTTAAACATCAAATTCATGAAAAATGAAGTTTAGAATTGACTGTAAACGAGAATGTTTTTTTATTAACGCATTTCATTTCAATGTAAATTGAATCATATGAATGCTTAATTTATTTTTTCTAAGGCGCAGATTTTTTGAAGTTTTTTTTTTCTGTGCTACAGTAACAGATTTGCTATTTAGTCCGAATTCAAAATTGAATTACGTAAAGATGAAGCAAATAGTTCATAAAAAAAACTTTACCTGGTTCAGGGTCATTATTGTTGTATCGTTATGCAAACATTTTCGAGTTAAAAGAGAGGGCTCTGAGCTAATCATTTGTTTTCTTATATTTCAACGTACAATAGCTATTGATTACCTCAACAGTTTAATCTTTCATTACATTTATAGTGATTAATAATAATGCTTTCCAATATTTAGTAACTTTGAATCAGTGACTAAACGCCATCTCAATCGTGCAAAGAATCCCTAAAGAAATCGTTAAAGAAACCATACCAAAGTTCAAACAATTTTCACGATTTTATATTCAATAAGGAAAGCAGCCCACACGCTTAACGTCAGTCAGGTTACTATAGTCTAAATTGTGTTTTTTTTTCGATATTCAAAAAAAGAGAGAGATGTTTTTTGACTGCCGCTTAAGCCCTCAAGGGCTCAGGACCCAGCTTCTTTAAGAGTTACTTTCTTAATTGCTCTCCCATAAGTAGATGGGACCTACTACTTATAGCCAACCCCGAACCGAAAATTTTAAAAGCGTCTCATTGAGAATTGGTACTTTTTGAGCAAGTTAAGTTAGAGGAAGAGCACTTTCCAGATACGAGTACATATATCCAATTTTCAAGTTTTCTTGGGCTGAAAAAAAAAAACTGTCACAACAAACATATGTCACAAACCAACAACAACTTAATAAATTTTTCTGAAAGGCATAGTAAACAGAACCTAGATAAGCTTAGCGTACTCGTTAAGAGTCAGTAAGTTAGATTATGTATATAAGTAAGAAATATTTTTGCCCAGCATATATATAAGTAATGAATTATTGAGTATACAAAAACGGACGGAAATCTAAAAAAAAATTATCAGCAACACGAAAGAAAGAGGTGAGGTAGGGAAAAATGAGATTTGAACACGGAACCTTCGTCGTGCAAGCCGCTTCACTTATTGACTGCACCAGAGTATCATATTTTAATATAAGCTGCTTTCGACAAAATCTTTATACTTGTTTCATACCACTTCACACTTAATTCTTTAGCTTTTATTGAAAAAATTCTTAATTCTGCTAAGTTGTAGCGGATGTTAGAATTTACGCAGGTGGCATTCATAAGGCTTTTAGAAATAATGAATACGAAAGCAGGTTTTTTCAAATTTATTTTTAATTTCTAACGGTCAGCGTTTCATATGTCATGGCAAAGTTCCTATCTCCAATGGTTGATTTGATTCTTATTTACAAAACATTTTGTCCCACTGAAGGTCTCTACAAAGAATAACAACAGTCATCGGTTCCTTTTAACATTGAAAAGGACTTTCTCGAAAATAAAAATCATCTCAACTATAGTCTGACAAAATCCCATATTTTCTGAAATCTCATTCTAGTTAGCTCAATTCTAAACCACATGATTCATGGAAAAGTTGCTTTAAATGTACCAATTTGTTAAAAATTTTCTAATTTTTTTTCTGAGTTAATACTTTCTTATTTGAGTTCATTTATACAAAATGACGTACCAAAAAACCAAAATATAAAAACAAAACCAAAACTAATCCAGAGATTATTTCTAATTGTACGAACATTTTTGTTACATATTACACTGCGGACAGGATTGCTTCGGTTGTGTTTGTTCTCTCACAAAGTCCTGTACATTGAATTTCGCCTCATCAATGGATTCATTTCTCCTGCTCTTCAGTTGCCTAGAATCAAAACCAAGAGGGAATTCTTTAATCAACACAAAACATAAAAGGATGCTAGGGAAAAAAAGGAATGAATGGAATTAATTACCTAGCGACAGCTAAAAATGCCAATTCAACATTCAGTCCAGTTTTTGCTGATGTCTCCATGAAGGCAACATTATATTCACGAGCCAGTCGTTCTCCCTCCTCACGCTTCACCTGCCTCTCGCTACCACAATCAGCCTTATTACCTGCACAGAGAAATGTAGAAGTTATTAGTTCAAAGAAAACTTATTTATTTCATATACAGCGGCTGCGTTCTCCCACGCACACAAAGTAATTAGTTCAAAACCTGTTCAAACTTTTCTTTCTTTCATATGAACAGTACTTCCTTCGGAGTGGTGAAATCAATTTCGAATTAATTTTGCTTAATTCATTACTTTTCCTTACCGAGAAGCATGATGACGACGTCCTCCTGGGCGTATTCTCTAATCTCAACCAGCCATGCTCGGATGTTGTCAAAACTCACTTTATTAGTGACATCATAGAGCAGAAGAAGAGCTGTATGCGAAATGAAATTTTTAAACAAATAAATTAATTTACACATTCAAAGGGAAGAAGAATTCGTTAGAAAGACAAATCTCTTTTGCTGTTGTCAGAGAAATAGCCCAAAGCGTACCTTCGTAATTAAGTTAATAAGTAACCTGGGCAGTTGATGGAGAGTTTCACAGATTTTTCGTAGAGAATTCCTGTGTTTGACAGATTTGTTGACAATCATCTGGCTGTGTCATTTAAATTGAATGAGTTTCTGTATGACCCACTCTAAGGCAACGCTTTGTACAAAAGAATTGTGATGTTCTCATTAACTGAGGGGCTCATTCACTGACTAAACCTGTTAAACTCAACAATTTATTTTCGTATAGGGGATACCATTCCCTATTTGTTGAGCTCCAAGATACAAAGAAAAATTATACACTACCTTACTAAGTATCAGAAACTATCTTAACTAACTTCATGAACGGGACGGTTGAGGAATGTGAGAGAAGGAGAGAAGGTGTCAAAGCAACCACAGTCATGTTCTACACAAAGGCTTCATTAAAGCCTTGAGGTCTGTGGGGTCTACAGAAAGAAGATGTCGGGGTCTATGTTAAATCAGAATGATTGCAGAATAGCATTAGGCTTTAAACAGTAGGACTCAATATCTGATGGATAAGCCAAATATCATCAATCTTTCGACATCGTGTACGGATGAAGATAGGTAATAGTTTTGGGTCATTTTCACAAGGAGGGGTATGGGCAACGTAGGATTGATTGATTGCACTGAACTTGGCGAGATTGCCACCATTTTCCCTGCAATTGCATAAATGAAGTTGACATACAGTCTCCTCGTGACGTCCTTTGGATAGCCATCATAACAACTGTTGTGTGAAGAACCAATTTAATTATATTAATTATTTCTCTCTGCCCGAGAGTTTAAATAATGGACCTGGCCAAGTAGTTTAAGAATGTGCGTGAGGTTTACTTTCTCATCACTCATATGACAGCGTGCCTAGTAGCAATCTTTTGTATAAAGTGCAATGTTAATTTGCGTGTAGGTTGACGATGAAGAACATTAGCTGATTCGCCAAGATGGGAAATACCGAGACCTTCAATGTCAAAAAAATTTAGGACAAGGAGTGAGGCGTCTTGTGAGTATCTAGCGGAACTCAAAAGTAAACGCCAGAGGTACGATTTTCCAAAAATTAGTTCAGCTGTTGGCTTAAGCGGATAACATTTATGAGATTTTACCACCCGTTTATTAAGCATTTGCTAGAATTGAACTGAAAGCATTAAAATTAGTCTGTCGGTAATCTTGAGAGAGCTCGTCCTTCTTTATGGTGCAAAAACTTGAACGTAATTGAAAGCGGACGAATAATCCTTTGGTTAGTTCTAGATAGATACAATGACGAGCTGCAGTGCGGCATGCGTTAAGTGTTTACATAAACAACGTATAATATGATGAAAAAATTTAGAGCAGATGAATAACACTATTAGCGCAGGAAGAGCCTTTGAATTTGATCCACTGGGACAACGCAACAGATGACAACCTTGGCGACGCACACAACTTGGGGTCTGAAGTTAGGGGCAATTTGAATACATAGTTTGCCGTGTTATCCGCAACTAGTCCATTGTTGTTTCATTGCTTTTTTGTTAAGAATCCACATACTACTGAAACTATACGAAATACAATAAAATCTGTTTTCTCGATTTCGTATGGATTTCTTCATTTGCTTCACCTATTTTTAACTTTAGTGGTCATACAACTTCTGACTTTCCCGTAATTCTCCTGGAATAGCTTTCATTTCTTAATTAACAATAACTGATACATTATCAACCAAATACGATTGTGGTCGAATGAAAATCAGCCGGTGTAAATGGTGTCCGAGCCAGGATTAACTGCCAGAAAGATATTGCTCTGTGTTTGGTGGGATTTGCAGGATATCATCTACTAGTAAACGCCAAACACTTAATTCTAGATCGTGTACTGTCAAACAATTAGACCGTCTGCTGGAATCAACCGCTTAGAAGTGGTCCGCTTCGACCAATGCAACAATGTAATCGTCTAAATGCACTAAGTGGTAACTAATTGTTCCTGTTTATGGCTGCTGGCAGTTTTGCTAAATCGTAGCTACAGCTTTTTGAACATAAGGACCACCTTACAAAATTTAAGATAGTCGAACAAAATGGTTTCGAACTTAGATCGGCTTTTCTAATAAATAAAGACATTAATTTTAAATTATAATATTGGATTTCCTCTTACTACATATAAATATAAATAAATGTCTACAAATTTAAACAAATTTAAATAGAAATCAATACGTTTTCGAGTGTCAGAACTAAAGACGAAGGAATACCTTTAACATTTTATAAACGTACCGTGAGCATCCCTGTAATAGGCATGAGTTACACTTCTGAACCGTTCCTGACCAGCAGTATCCCAAATTTGCAGCTTAACTCTTGTGTTGTCCACAGCAACCACTTTATTCTAAAAAGAAAGGAAAAAACATTATTTGATTAATTTTATATTTTCAAGACAAGTTTAATTGCTCTATTTTGCAAATGGTGTTAGGGATTGAAACACGGGACGTTATGATATGATGGTGCAAGAGTATGAGTATAAGTTACATGTGTAAGGGCCTTCTACCTTCACTTAGTCTTACTAAAAATGGGGCAGCATAACTAGTTACACTATTAAACGTTTAAAGTGAAACGATCTGTTTTTGAAATACCGTTCCTTAACAAACGTTAAAAAATGCGTATATTTATTTCAAAATATAAGCAGAACTCTGTCAAATGCGTATGTATGTACATATGAATCGAAATATTTTCGTATATCGGCAATAATGCGGCGAATGTTGTTCTCTAAGTAGTCAATCATTTCAGACTTATTGGCGTCAATAAGTCACCAAATTTGCACCATTTATGAATTCACGTGGAAATGTCAAGTCAAACCAGAAATAGAACACTTATCAGCTGACAAAATGGCTGGCAGTTTAAATAGTGTCGCCAACTTAAGGTCCTAAATTTTTAAGAGCAACTAAACACAGACATGTATTGATCGAGCTCTTTTGAGGACAGACTGACTGCGTTTACAGATATTAGAAATACAACAAGCTGTCAAAAAAGTTTCAGAGGCAAAAAAACGCATGTGTCCTATTGGTGGTTTGAGATGCAGTATTTTTATTTTAATGTCCCTACTAATTCATATTTATGGAAGGACTGTAAAAATACATCTGTTTTTTGCTTATTAATTGGTTTTTGTTTTTCGTAAAGTCAACTGTATCAACAAAAAAAAAAAAAAAACAAACAAAAAATTAAATAAATAAATCTTGAAAGCGTTAGTTTTTACATTCAAAGGAGAGGAAATGTCATATTTTTATTTTGAGTATGAGTCAGTTGACACACAATATGTATGTGCATATTGTAGGTTATGTTTATTCATAAAATTAAGTTATTTCTTTAATTTATGTGAAAATTGTAGTGGCTTTTAATTGTACCTCAAATGAAGGTTTTTTCGCACATGCATTTAGTAAATTTTTTGCTCGTATCGCTCTGTTAATCGTGTGGTAGATGTTTTAAATGAATGTGTTGTTATGAAATACGGGGCACGGGACCTGGTGAAAAACAGCAATGCTGTTCTCGGTAGTAGCAGTTCTATAATTTTATTGAGTGGCACTACAGCCCACAAGGGTTTAGCTTCTATAACAACTACTCGTGTTGTGCCTGCTACTGTTCTCTCACGAGTAGAAGGGACCTACAGTTTTTTATCGATGCCGAACGGCGAGATTTGAGAAGCTTTTGATAGACAGTTGGTACTCTTTAAGTGTTGTCAGAAACTCTAAAGAGGTGGTGCCATAAAAAAATGCGAGGTGTACCGCCCGGGAATCGGTCACCTCGCGTGTGGGTCGACGCACTTACTCACTACGCAACGGGGAACACATAAATCGGATAATTCTATCATTGTTGCCCCTTATTACCTCTCCAAATAGTAAAAACTCCACTTGTTTTAAAGAAAACAGCATTTTGTGTATTTCTCCACATCAATTCTGTTTTCTGATTCCGATCTGTAAGTGCCATGTTTATACGTGTCGGTGTATGAGGTGTTGTGTATTTAAATTCAAACCAATAACTAAATGCTTTTCCTCAGATCAATATTTGTATTTCATTTTAAGAGAGCACAAAACATAAAGTGGAAAAAAATGTAGAGAGAGAGAGAAAAATTGTTCCAATATTTTCTCTCTGAAGGAGTTGCGGTTTCTGTAACTAACAAAATTTAGAGGTTCTTCACCTTGATATGATCAATAGTAATTGACAAAGGCTACATTTTCATTGGTTTTGGCAATGCTTTAGCAATATCGTTCAGACTGAGCAGCACACACTGCATTAGGCATTTATATAGGTAATAGAATTATTGATCAATTTCATTTCCTCATTTCCAAGGTTGTTACTTCACATAAGGTTGAGCTTCGGCATTGTGGCGTAGATTCGACTGAGAATTTTTCATTTTTTCACACCACCTCTTTTTTGGGAATTTCTCACCGGTCTTTCACCCGGAAACTTTTACGATGTGGTCGGAAGACTTGTCTGTTCCGTTATACGACGGGATCATCGGAAACGAGATTGCCAATGAACTTGCAAGGAAATTACCAAAAGAGGCATTCATGGAGCATGAACCAACCTTGGGACTGGCCGCTTCCTTGGTTAGGGCTTCCGTCGACGGTTGGCCTTCCCGACAGCACAACAATCAGAGATGGCATGGCTCTCCAGAATGCAGGCTGATGAAGTGCAGTCTCCCAAACGTCTGCAAGAAATCCGCGACTTTTCTGTCATCTCTAGATAGAAAAGATTGCAGACGACTTGTTGTGTGGGCTTAGTGATGATACCCTATGCGACGCCTGTAGAGAAGTTGAAGACACTGCCGAGCCCTTCTTTTGGCTCGCATCAGGTGGCAGCTGTTTGGCCTGACGTGGTGGGAGCTGAAAAACTAGGCTCTTTATCACAGAAGCGCTTGCTGGTTTTCCTCCAAAAGAATAAGAGATTACATTAAATGTAGGTGCCTTGTAGCACAATGGACCAGCTTTCGAGTCTGAGCGCTCCAGTGTAGTGTTGCCCAATCTCAAACAAAACAAAAAAACACTAGTCAAAAAGATTCATTCAATTCAATAAGGATCATCAAATAAATTCAATTAAATGAATCACAAGTTATGAAATACTTTTTAAGAATACCGGGATTAACTTAAAAAGTTATCTCAGCACTGCTCTTTATCAAGGAGATATGTCTATAGTGGTCTTTTCTTGAGAAAATTATACACACATGTTTTGGATATTCGTCCCATTTGTTTATATTTATAGGTGAATATGCAACGATGAACTATAAATGACATGACATATACAAAGTCTAAGATTATTTGTTCAAAGCACCAGTTCAAAAAGTCATTGTATCCGCACTGTGAGAAATCACGACAGAGGATATCTTCGCTGAAGCTGACACACGTAAGTGGAGAATACTACACAAATGTTAGGGAAACACAGCCGTCGAATGACCATCTTAGCTAGAGCGGCATCTTGGTCGAGGCCTTTGTTTGTGGCATCCGTTTTTCGTTCCTCCTCCTTGACACTTGACTTCTTGTGTCAAAGTTGACCTTATCGAAGTGGACTATTCAGTCGAGATTCTTCCATCCGGTATATTTGGTCTCCTTGCTGAAAATGGTGTACCTTTTGAGCTTTTTCCACTACACCATTCAGAGATGGTGTCGATTGCCAATTTCCAGTTTTTTTTCTCAATTTTCAGCGGCCCAGTGATTCTATTCTCTGTGGAGAGATTTTCTTCATCTCTTAGTGGATTCTCATTCCAGCAAAAACAAAACCTTTAGAAATAATTTGAAAAACTTAATTGCGCCTTAAAATTAAAATACACAAAATATTGATTTATCTCCGGCAGTATCGCATTTAATGCCTTTTCAGGCATTTTTATGGACACACGGCTCCAATCAAATCGTTTTTATAGACATCGAAATAATGCCCAAAACCAGAAATAAACCCCATCCTGTGCAGTGCTGAACATACACGCATAACCGCATATTCTCCAAAGTCCACTCATTTAATGCCTTTTAAAGCATTAATATTCCATTTGCCCAGCTCATTCCTCCACCTCTTTCAAGGTACCAACAGCACACGCTTGTTTTTTTATTTTCCAGGCTACTTCACTGCCCAGTCTTATCAATCATCTCCATTCACGTGCCTTTATTTTTAGCATCCTTCATCAACGCTGAGTGTATAGTATTTGGAAAATTACGAGTTCTTCTTTATGTATGCAAACACTCAAAAGGAAAAATCGATACTGGACTCAGTCTGACTGCAAATTGATGAAAGTTCCTGTTGCATGCCTTTAACAGAATTTAAGGGGGTTGCCCATAGAGTTATGATTATTTCTATCCTCACACCTCTCACAGGGATTCATCTTTTTGATGCCAAAATGTTGTTTACTATCGAGATTATATGTGCACACAGGTTGGGGGGAAGTTTGTAGACCTTAGATGTGTAATTATTTTGATGTGGGTAAGGACTGACTTTGAAATGTTTTATACATATGTAATTTCTTTGGGAATCCGGCCATGGGTAAGCAAACGAATTAAATCATAAATTATGTTCTAACATCTTGAGATGACTGATTGATTTATGTTACGCATTTATCACTTATTTGCGAAAGGACTGACGATGTGATAAATGCCGAGACGTTTGTAATGGGCATTTAAAAGGAATAAATTATTTGCTGGCCAATTTAAATACAGCCGTTTACAACACTTTAGGGTAATAAAAGAGAAATAAAATTTAGATGGAAACAGTTAAATGTACATTTCATTTTAATATTTTTCAAGATAGGTTAAGTAAAGGAATTAAGAGCGAGCTAGGGTGAGCAGCGTAGGGAAGTCCACTATCGACCAAATCTTCACACTACGGCAGATCCGGGAAAATACCCAAGAAATGCAAATCGACACCCACCACCATAGAGACGAGCTATACAATTCCATGTCTAGTTTTGGCATTTGTACTCGTCAGATTGTGTAGAATGACGACGGAGAACTTTCGTTACTCCGTTAAGGTCGGGAACGAACTCACCGAGACCTTCATGTCAAAAAAGGTTTTAGACAAGGCGAGCACTGTCATGTGACTTCTTTAACATCATCCTTGAGAAGATCGTGCGTAACTCACAGGTCAACACCAGAGGCATGATCTTCCAAAAGTTAGTTCAATTGCTAGCTGACGCCGACGACATTGACGTGATTGGACGAACACAGCGAGCCGTCAATAAGGCGTTTGTTGGCATTGAAGCAGAAGCGGCTAAAATGGGTCTGGTGGTCATCAAAGAAGGTTGCACAACATCGACGTCTCGGACAGAGCGTCACACTATGCAGCAGAAACTTCGAGGTAGTCAAGGACTTCAGCTACTGCGTCACACTAGGCAGCAGAAACTTCGCACACAAGTGGTGAAGGACCTCAACCAACTTGGAGTGCGCAACTGGCGGCAGCTGGCGAAAGATCGTGCTGGCTCGAGAGGCATATTGGTTGAGGCCCAGGTCCACCCCGGACTATAGAGCCACAAGAAGAAGGAGGTTGAGCAGCGTAAGTATTATGGCGGCGTCGCAAAGCATTCTCAAAAAGGAAAAAAACCTATAATGAAAGAATTTTTCTTTTTCTTAACTATGGGAAAACTTAGAAACCTAAATATTGTAATTTTCAAACACCATCTCTAACAAATTATTCTTTTCTTCAAAAGACGGGTTCGGGACCCCTCAGATCGTCCAAAAATCCAGAAGTCGAAAGGAGACAGATCTGTAGAATATGGCGGTGTGGTAAGACTTCCCATTTCTGCAGCCATGTGAAAGAGACGTTTGATCGTCTCTGGCCGCTTTTCACGCTCAAACGTGTTAGTTGTTGTCGATAACGTTTCCCATTCAATGAAATGGGACCACACCCATCTGGTTCCACCAGACCGTGGAAGAAACATGGATGTTTTTCTTTGGCATCGATGTAGACGATGATGGAACAGGTTCACTAGGGTTCGCATATTAGTTTTTCTTCTTGGGGTTATAGCTGTTATCGACTTTTTAATCCCTTTATAGAAGCAGTTCCCTGGTAAAAACCGCCTTTTTACATCTCTCGGTTTCAACTCTCACATAATCTCCTTGCATTTTTTAACGGAACGAAAATTGTTTGCTGCGTCACTCCCAACGATTCAGCGAGTTCACATTGCGATTGGTATGGATACAGTAAGGCCTCCAATTCCTCATTTCCAATCTTTTTGGGCTGACCAAGACGCTCTTTGTTTTTGCCGCTAAGATCACTACTTTTGTTGCGTTAAGACCACTCTGTGTATTAATTATCGGTCGGCGCAGATTCATCATAAACTTATACAAGTATTTTTTCACTAAAAGTTTAACTCAACTGATTTTTCTGTTCAACTTCTAATTTGGAGAAAAATCAAGTGGATGAATTTAGCAACTGAGGTTTGTTTTGATATTTAAAAGGGTCCTAGTGGTTGCCGGAATATGGCTGCAAAAACCCAAAGTTACGTCGAACATTTCAACATTTTAGATTCTTTATCATTTTAAGTAATAATATCTAACTGAAAGGCATCAAATCCGGATCA
Source organism: Eristalinus sepulchralis (assembly GCA_944738645.1). NCBI lineage: Eukaryota > Metazoa > Arthropoda > Insecta > Diptera > Syrphidae > Eristalinus > Eristalinus sepulchralis. The sequence goes on along the minus strand of OX122885.1, from coordinate 26,383,401 downwards.
TGGAACAAAGTATGCAGGATTCAGTAATAGAGAGAAGTCATTTCCCATTTTCCCATATTAGGCAACGACAGAATCGGTAAAATTAAAAAACTACTGTAATAACATAAATATAATGAAAACAGAATTGTACTGTCTCTCACTGTTTTTAATTTCATCTTCTGCTATATCAATAACAATCGTGGCGACCCCACTGCATGGATGGATGTATCCTCCTGTATTAATCGTATTAACACCCTAAAGGTCATAATTGCATAGTGTGTTGAATATCGACCATCACTTCATCTTTTGTGTGACTGACTTTGACTTGAAAAAGACTTTTGGCTGCGAAGGAGTGTTATCTGCGATAAGCTCGTTACAACTACAGAGGCAACAAAAGACAGATCCAAATTCTTTTGAGAAGAAATAATTGACTTGCTGCAATTTTACGTTTTGCTACGGTAAATTGGCCACCTAAATCTTGCGATATCACGCCTTTAGACTACTTTCTCTGGGTATATGTATGTTCTCAGTTTTTCAGGAAGAGGGCAGCTATGTTTGGTGCCTTGGAAGCCAACATTACTCGTGTTTTTTGCGAGAAACTAGTGACTATGCTCGAACCTTCATAATGGACCACTTCAGACTTAGTTTTGGCCAATATTTACATAGTATCACTTTCAAAAAGTAAATGCCATGCCTGCAACTGTAACCGTTAGAAAAATTTTTAACTTCACTTTTGTTGGAGATTTGCAAAAATGTGCTACTTGCTTAACGGATGCTTCTAATTCATGCACCTTCTGTATTTTGAAAGAAAATAGGCAGTCGTTGATTCGGCTACTAAGTTTTTTGAATCCTGCTTGTGAAATTCTCCCGGTTACCCCACTGTGTACAACAGCGTATATATATATATATAACGTGCAGAGATCTTTCTTTCTTTCTGTCGCCTCCTGCACTTTTAAATTTATGTGTTATTTCTTTTATATTAAAAATCCAAGTACATGATGAATCGTCTAAATTTTAGGGGTTGTTTTTCAATTTGCTAAAGGAATTGGCCCTTACTGTGAGTTTCATAATTTTCATAGAAAACGATTTTCTACACGCTTCACTATCATTGCAGATACAACAAATCTGCAAAATATTCAAGTATGAATTAGGAATAAGCAGCCCACAAGCAGCTTCTACAACAACAACTACTCGTGTTGTGCGTGCTACTGTTCTCTCACGAGTAGAAGGGACCTGCAGTTTTTTGCCGACTCCGAACGGCGAGATTTGAGAAGATTTTTCTGCGTGTAGGTCGACGCACTTACCCACTACGCCACAGCGACCACCGATAACTGTCAGCGTTAAATTAAGAATAAACTAGATGGCATAAGATTTACTTGCATACATATATGGGTTCATAGATTTCTCGTATCATCATCGAATTTAATTCTTTGTAAAATTTGGACATTGCCATTGAGTATGAAAAACTGGCCGCCTCGTAAATATTTCCTGTATGTGATTTTTACATTAATTTAGCCAATTTTTAAAACGTCATACAAACTCCTTATAAAATAAAACCGTAATTGATCGTGGCGTGAGTTGCGGTTTGGTGGAACCAAGTATCTAAGTCATTATCTTCAATTGCCGGCAAAAAGACTGTTGTCATTCGACCATATTTTTGAAGAACACACTTTAAGAATTTTTCAACACCCGAAAGTACTGCGGAACAGGATAATCACTATACTCAGGCCTGGCATTATGGCATTGTTGTCACTGCTGTTATGAGAAAGTTAACCCTATATAATTGTATTTTCATATTTACAGTTTTTGGTTGTTAAGAAACGGATTTTTGGGCGTATATCCGTCTCAGTAATTCGAAAATGATTGAGATCGACGCTAACAAGGCACATAAACCACAAAATTCGTGTAATATTAATAAAGCAGACCAAATTTTACAAAATGTGACTTCCTATCCAAAGTTTGAAGCACGATCAAAGTATTTAAAAAACAAATTAATGAAAGTATGTACTCCAACAAAAATGATTGACACCCAACCGCTCTGCTGACATCTTTGGGTGGCAGCAAACTTTTGTGTAAAGTGAATAAACTCGCGGCCACGGAGTGAAAAAGTTGAGTGAAAGCCTGTCTGGCGTTAAATGATTGAGCTGCGGCACTCACACCACAAGTCTGACAGCCCCAAATGTATTTGTATTTGAATGTATCTCAAACGCCTTAAAATGTTCCCTTCGCTTGAATACACACGTGACTTGCTCCTCCTCCTCAGGTGAAATACAATATGATTATCGCTTGTTATTTTCAGTTGAATGGTGCTTCGTTCGGCATGATGGAAGAACCTTATAAAAAGAGGGCTCGGAGGTAGGGTGAAGAAAAAGCATCACGACACAACATTTAATTTTCTTTTCGTTTTTGAGTGTGCGCATCTCAAGGAACAACCTTTTGATTCGATACTTACACGTTTCCCAAAAGAAGGATTATCCTCGATAGATGTCGAGTGGGATGGGGAATGAAATGAAGCATTCGTGAATGCGTATGTGAAGCAAGAAATGTCACTGCCGGGAGTGATATTAATTTATTATCAGTGCACATTTTGAATGAAAATGTTCTTGTTTCGCTAAACGAAATGTGCACTAGTTGTCGTTTAGGGCATGGTACGAGCGCACAAATACGATGGCTGACGTGGGGAGAATTATAGAGTGGGACACGATGTCTATTGATTTTGATGGGATGTGAATGGTCCTGTTGCTCTCTCATGTCCTATTTTATTATAAAATTGATTCGAAAATGGCGAAAAAACAGCACTCTGTGCAATTCTGTTGTTGAAATACATTGTAATCGTCAGTTTGGGTTGTTTGTTGTATATAAATCTTTTTTCTGCAACTATGTAAATCATCGGGACTTTGGTCAGCTTGTCTGGTTTTGGCAAATATTGTTAAGTTTTTAAAACGAAACCATTACAATTTTTGTCTGTTTTTCCGTCCATTTGTTGCACTTGCCTTTGCACAATATTCGATGTAAATGCTGTAGGTGCACCCTTCAAATTTAAGGGAGTTCCAATTAACAACTTAAGGACTGGTCAAAAACCAGTACACCAGCATTTGATGCATCTATTACAGTACACCAGCATTTGATGCATCAATTAGTATTTCTGCTTAACACTGTTTACTCTAAGCGCCCTTACGGAGATACATTTAAGGTTTCGAAGTCGAAAAATAAGAAAGCTTCTACATCGATTTGCTTAAAAATCTGAAAAACGAAACGTTTCAAGGAGAACTCTAATTAAAATTATTAAAGGGAGTTCACCGAGGCCAATGAATCAAGGGTAACTTCAGAGGTGCTTCACACAACCCATAAACGCCATCATCTGGCTGATAAAAAAATTCTCCAGAAAACTACGGCAAACTAATTGCAAACGTTGCGAAGAGTAGCATGTGTCTACTTTAGCACTAGCCCTTCTTTTGCTTTAGAAGATATTGTTAGGCTAACCCATGCCCATTTTCGTCAGGAAAACGTCTGCCAGACAAGGTATAAGACTGCAGTTAATATATAAGACCAAGTTAGGTGACTTTACGGGTCTCCTCAAAATACTTCATTCAATCCCCAAAGGAGACTCATCAGTTTAAGTTGGTCAAATAGTGTTTCCACTGTAGGCCCAAGCTGGGATTTTGCGCCCAACACAAGAAGGGTTATGCCAATGGGGTCAAATCCCAAGTTGTTTCGAGCTGAAATCTCCTTCATCGGAATCTGCTTTAAGCCGAATCGCTTAACATCTTTTCGAACAGCTACGCAGCATTAAAGCTTTATTTATTTTTTTTAATTAAATAAATTAAAAACTGTCAAATGCTCTCCAATGCTTTGCAATACGCAATGACTTGCAACTTGGCTGGGCGCCTGGACATAAAGTGATTGCAGGCAATGAATGAGCAAATAACTTTAGCTGGACGACGATTGGGAACATACTTGAAACAATCATCTATGTAGAAACTTGAATCTAAATTATCTTTTGGTCCTTATTGTGAAATCCTGCGCCTTGATAAGAAATGTAATTCTAGGATCTAAAAATATCACCTTAGCAAAATTAAACTATGCCACAACAAAATTTGTCGTATTGCTCTGGAGGATACTTAAGGTTCCTTGCACATTGTTTGCAGTTGTCCAGCACTCCACCAAAACATGTGTTTTTAAAGGAGACACTCACTTCATTGGACTCATTGGACACTTCCCTACGAACGACTTACTCACTTTTATGTTCTTAAGGATTTTGGATTAACTCCAACCGTTTTGAAAAAATAGATCTAACTAGGTGAGGACGTGAAAAAAAAAAACACCCAAGGCAAAACGCGCACTTTAACACCCTGGGCATAGGAAGGAGTTGAAGGGATTTAATTCCCTGCATCTCTTACTACAGCATTCTCTTCAAAGACATTGAAATTCTTCACAAAATCCGAATTCCAAACAGAGACAGAATGTCTCAGAAATTAACACGAAAATCAACAATACAATAGAAGAAAGAATACGTTCGGGAGTTTTTGTTTAATATATCGTGTATTTGGGTACATCTCCTTTCAGCTATTCATATAGCACGTTGACTGGAGTGTGGATGATACACAGTCAAAAAGTGTGACAATAGCGAAGAAAAAGACAAACAACAAAGAGTTTTTACAGAACTTACAACTTCCAAAGGCTACCAGGAATGGGTTAGAAGAAAAGATTCCCAACCAAATTCTGATTGCTCGGTAAAATTTGTATTTCACTTATGGACGATCTATTTTGCTAGAAATTGAAAGGAACAAACTTCATTTGACTTCATGTGTGGGCGCTACCTGTAAAGCTTATAGGCAGGAAGGTATCCAATTACGAGTATATTTGCTATAGTTGATTATTATTACAAGGGCTTCTCAGACGGAGGAGAATGTTATGAAAGGACTGAATTCCGAAAATTACGTCGTTGATATGAAAAGATCATTATAAGGTCCCTTAAAGTCGGTGAAATCGACTATACTCACTCTGTAGCAGACTCTGATGAAGATCCAAGAAGTGCAAATCCGCGCCCACCATATATTTTTTTGATTTTTAAGCCGATTTTCAACTTGTGCAAAAAGACAGTGCTGTGTCTAATTTTGGCATTCCAACCAAATTAGATTGTGTATGATGACGGTAAGAAACCCTCTCTGCTCAGACAAGGTCGGTATCTAAGTGACAAATCCCGTCAATGTGGAGAAAGTTTTCACATATGAAAACACGCTTTTATGTGGCATCAATATCGTTCTTCGAAACTCACAATCTAACACTAGGGAAAGGATCTTCCTATTCAATTGCTATCTTACGTGAATGTCTTTAACGTGATTGGATGAACACAGATCGTTGCTATGAGGCGTGTTTTTTCTATTTTTTTTTTTATAATTGGCGCGCGCTAAAGGGATTATTAAGTCCCCTTAAGTGTCCGGAATTAAGTCACAGTAAGGGCCGAAGGTATAGAGGAAGAGATGGAAAGGAGGTACCGGTGAACATTGGTTTTAAATGCCTGTGGATTGTAAAGTGGGAGGAAAGGTGAGCTGGAAAGAGCATTGTGTAGTGCGGCTAAAGAACGAGTCTCTGAACTTAACTGTACGTCCTAAAGTGGGCTTAAGGGTGAACGGGTGGGCATTCTTAGCGAGGCGAGTATTGCGGGTAAATTCTTGAAGGGGAGGAATGCAACTGGCTAATTCATTAGAACATTGTTTGTTATAATAGCGATAAAATAGTGATAAAGACGCAACATTTCGTCAATGTTCTAGCGGGTCGATTAACTTCGCACCATTAGTATTACCAATAATTATCGCTCGCTGTTTAATTCTATCTGTCTGGTGCAGTGAGGTCTAAGGAGCTCCATACCAAATAGGAGAGACGAATGTATAAATTGTTGCCAGATCACAGGGGGTAAAATATTTCTTGCATCGCTTTAAGAAACCTTCATATTTCGCTGCATTTTTGGGGATCTCGAATATGTGATCTTTCCAACTATTGTTGAGTTTATATACTATTATATTGCTTTGGGCTCAAGACGCTATTGAGTAATAGGACCCTTTCTACAAAGGCAAAGTGTAATGCTTTCATTATCTTAATCGTCCTCTATGGCGCAAAGGTATGAATGTCATTAAAATCTTTAGGAGAGGATAGTTGTACGCGTTATTTTTGACCCTGTTTGGGGTGATGATATTAGGAAACGAAGATTTAACGGCATGTGACGGAATGTGCATAGTCAAGCTTGCACGGATTCAACGCCTCACATGGCTTTGCTTCGAATTCGAGCCATTGGGGCAACACAAAACATAATGACTCCGATTGTATTCGGAAGTTAACCTAAGTCAACTTGGGGTGTGAAATGGAGGCAGCGGCAAAAAGTGGTTGTAGAAATCAGATCAATCCACAAATGTAATGTCAAATAAGTCACGAAATAGGCATTGAATTAGTTATTAGTTAAGTGAAGGCAATCGATCATCTTTTGCTTCTTCTTTCCCACTTAATGGCCATCAAACATTTCGCCACTTGTACCTACTCCTCTAAGCAGGCACTTGGGAATCAAATTCAAATGGGGATGCTTAAGATTTGCTAATGGACGCATACATCATGAGATCGAAAAGCTAAACGTTTTCCATAAATGGCCACGAGCGTCAAATTTAAAGTTTATTTACATGATAACTTTTAAAAGTTAAGCTTCGACCTTTTCTGTAGAAGCCGTGACCAGAGGGAATCTCCGATGTGCACCTCTCAGAAACCTGTCCCCAGTGTAAATTCACGTTCCTCGTGGATGTCCCAAATACTTGAAATCTGAATATTTAAATTACCCATGAATATTACACCCCGGCTGGGAGGCAATTTCCCTCTTAAACGTCGGAAATAACAATTCAACATCAGCTTTTCCAAGTGTCAGGTTCATTTCTCTTAATAAAGAAAACAGAAATAAAAAGAAAAATAATTTTTTCTTGCCGCATTCCTCTGCCAACAAAGTATGGCAACGACACAACAAGAGGACACATGCTGTTCTATGTGCTGACATTGATTCCCTTATTTTGATGTTTAAATCTAAGAACTTTCGCTGTCATTCCCTTCACACTCTCCTCGTCTAGCACTCACTTGGAGGAGAAAGTAAAATTTCAATTTAGCTCCCTCCCTTTGTAGGTATGGTTGGCGTTGGTCGCCAAGACATCATGGAATATGAAGCGCCAGGGAAAAAAAACGTCACAAAAAGAACAAAATTAATTGGGTTTCCACTCAATGGAGTCACTTATATAATTTCTTCGGTTAACTGTGGTCGTTTTTTGGTCAGAACCCGATGAACTGGGATGAGAGGGGATATTTGTATTTAATTAAAAGCGAACAACTGCAGAGTGGAACTATGCGAACTATGTGATTTATTAAGTGACCTGAACCGAGAAAATAAACTTTATATCCAGGAAAATTGACTCTGATCCGAAAAGGATTTCCAGGGGATTCTAGCAAGGTATAGGGCGTCTTTGTGCGAACAACTGAAAATTTGTTGTTTAGGTTTTTCTTTTTTGGGCACACGACGTTCTCTCACCTGATACGAAGAATATGCTTCATTAAACTCATTTTGATAAGGATTCAATTTGGGGTAAGAATTTGTTTTATTTTAGGTTGTTCTTGTTCTTAAGCGGGTGCGTATCATATTCGAGTTTGTAAAGGTTTGATGGGCCATTTTTTTTGTTGACTTTTATCCTCCGCACACTGGATATTTGGTAAAACGTTTACTATTTTGTCCCCAGAATGTTGACGACGCAGTTCAAATAATAATAATTGAGTGGCACTACTGCCCACAAGGGACCAGTGCCTAGCTTCTACAACAACTGCTCGTATTGTGCGTGCTACTGTTTCCTCACGAATGGAAGGGACCTACAGTTTTTTGCCGACTCCAAAAGGTGAGATTTTGATACTCTTTGAGTGTTGTCAGCAACTCAAAAGAAGTGCTTGCTGTTCTGTCCGGGAATCGAACCTAAACCTTCTGCGAGTGGGTCGACGCACTTACCCACTCCGCCACGGCGACCACCAACGCAGTTAAGTGTCACTTTGATGTTTACAGGAATCACATTGTCATTAAAATTATTCTGTGAGTTCCCAATCTTGCACTGATTTCTGTTTTCTTTTAGTTTTTTGATTTCTAAGTTCAGTGTTTCGTATTTAACTTGTTTAATTATTTTCCGGGTTACAAGTCCTTAAAGTAGACTTTTACAAATAAGTAAATAGACTGTAGTACACTCGCACGGTTTTCGTTTCGGTTTCTTTTCTTAAGCTTCGATTTACTAAAAATCATTTTTGTAGGTATTTAGCTGGAATTTGCTGCAGTTTGTTAAAGCTTTCGCTGAGATTTAAATCCAAATTTTGTACATAAAATCTACATGTACATGATATCTCAGGCTCTGATTTTGAGGACTCTGTAGTAGTACTTCAAAACAATCATTTAACAAACCGAACCTCAAGTTTATTTCAAAAGATCTGTCAATTGATTTCGACGATGACGTAATTTACAATTTTGCCTCAACCTCACGTACGTAAAAGCCACCCTCAAGTACATCCTAAAATTGAATTTTCATATCCCCACAATGATTGCGTCGTCAAGTGCAGCTTCGAGTATATCCAAAATGAAGCGAAGTATATGTATGTCCATGCGTTTGATGATTCGATTTTTGGCATTTTGGACTGCATCCGTTTCTTGGTAAAGCTTATAGAGTTCACGGTTATTTCTTTGTCACCATTAGACCGAAAATTCAAAGAATTATTATGCTTCCCTTTCACAAAATCGTCCAAACCTCGGCTCCATATATATATGTAGTAGAACTGGTAGACTTGATGTTTTGTAGAACATGTAGTTTTTCTTTCGATTAAGACGTTTTTAATGCATTATATATATCTATCACAGAGTAACACGCAAATACTACGTTCTCTCAGTGTTAACTTAGGATCATCTGCCGACTTTTCATCTCATAGATTACCTCAAATAAACAATATTAGTCAACAGACAATGAATACACAATCATCTTAAACTCTGATCGTGACAAAGTATCAATTTCGTTGCAAAGCTCATTGTAAGTTTTAATACACCTGGTAATGGGTTCATTGCAACCATAATTACTTCTATGTCTTTTATTAAACAGTAAATTTCCCACCCGAAGAGATCTTTGGGGAGCATATACATTCATGAGAAAAAGTAATTCTGGTGAATTTATATGGTAATTAATAACATCGCGAATACACATGACTGACGTTGCCTTACGCCTGAAACTGAAGCTTTGCAAGCCAATTGTTTTGCATCTCTCGCCATAGCTAGGAAGTTCTTCATAGGAATATAATCTACGGAAAGCATATCTCGTAAAATTTTTTTTGAACTTTTTCAAGTCTGAGTTCTTGTGTCTCATATAGCGAATCCCAAATGATGGATGAATATTCCAAGTATCGTCTAAATAATAAACAGTAGATAGACTTTAGACAAAATATGTCCCGAAAATCTTTACTATTTCTTTTAAGAAATCCTAACATTGTGTTAGACTTGGCAATCGTGTAATTATAATGTAATGAAAAATCCAATTTAGGGTCAAAAATTACTACGAGATCTTTTATTTCCTTAAGGCGATTAAGTCTGGTGGCTGGGTGATGTGGGAACAGGGTAGGCACTGATTGGTATCAACCTGGCGATGCCCAGCTGCTGTAACTGTTTCCCACACATCAACTGTGCTTATAGTACCTCCACGTTGGTAGCCACCGGGTACTGGTTGTTGTTCATCCGAACTCAACTTGCTAAACCTATAAGTGCGACCTCCGCCCAAGAGGTATAAAAAAGGGCCCGGTCCTCCAGGTTGGGGGTGTGCGTCGGGGTAACTGCCCGGCCACATTATAAAGAATCAGTTACGAACCAACCGAATGCCTCGGATACGGATGGATACACTGTTGACGACCCCCGCAAACGAACAAAGGACAATGATTTACGGATCTGCACGTGGAATGTGAGGTCCCTAAACAGACCACGTGCAGCCGATGAACTTGCGGAGGCCCTGGACTGCTATAAAGCAGACATTACCGCAATCCAGGAAATGCGGTGGGATGGGCCGGGCAAGAGAAGAGTGAGAAACTGCGACATTTACCACGGCGACTTGGTGCGGACTGGATGCGGTTTTGTTGTTCGAGGCAGACTTAGGCAAAAAGTCTTAAGCTTCCAATACATAAGCGAACGCCTCATAACAATCCACATCAAGGCTAAATTCGGAAATATAAGCCTCATATGCGCCCACGCCCCGACAGAGGAAAAAGATGACAGCAGTAAAGAAGACTTCTATCACCTCCTAGAAAGGACTTACGATCGTTGCCCCAGCTACGACACCAAGATCGTTCTAGGAGATTTCAACGCTCAGCTGGGAAGAGAAGAAGTCTTTGCTAAAGTCATCGGAAGACACAGCCTGCACGCCAACACCTCCGGAAACGGACTCAGGCTAGTTGACTTCGCCTCGGGGCGAAATCTCTCTGTGGCCAGCACGCGGTTCCCACACCTCAACATTCATAAAGGGACCTGGCGATCACCTGATCAATCAACCGTCAACCAGATTGATCATGTTGCGATCGACGTCAGACACTCCTCCAGTATTCTCGATGTCCGAACCTTCCGAGGTGCAAACATCGACTCGGATCATTTCCTTGTTGTAGCCAAGGTAAGAACCCGGATATCGAGAGAGCAACGGAGTCGAGACAGGCCAAAACGGTTTGACGTCGGAAAGCTACAATCGCAGTCGATCGCTAGAGCCTTTACCGATCGATTTTCCCTGAAACTGTCTCAAAGTTCGACGCTGCCTGCACAAACAATAGAAGACAAATGGAAACGTTGTCAAGAAGCCATCAAAGAGGCCGCCACTGATGTGCTGGGTTTCATGCCACCACCTAAGAGGAACCCATGGTTTGACGACGAGTGCAGGCAGGCGCATGCAGCCAAACAGGAAGCTTACAAGGCAACGCTGCATCGAACGACGAGAGCTGTTTGTGAGCTCTACAAACAGAGAAGAAGGGAAGAGAACCGGCTTCTCAGAAGAAAAAAGAAAGAGCACGAGAAGCGCGCGGTCGAGGAAATGGAGAGGTGCTATGGCAGGAATGACGTCCGAAGTTTTTACCGCAAGATAAAACAGTTATCTGGCGGTTACAAACCTCGGACTGAAGCCTGCCGGGACCAAAATGGACAACTGGTGGTAGAGTCGCAGTCGGTGCTGAGAATTTGGAAGGATCATTTCTGCAGACTCCTAAACGGCGATGACGACACAAATCCCGCTGTTAGGCAGAATGTTCCACTCAATTTGGACGACGATGGACAAGAATTCCGTCCCCCCGACCTCGACGAGGTCAAGATAGCAATATCGAGACTGAAGTCGAACAAAGCTGCTGGCGCGGACGGACTGTCCGCAGAGCTGTTCAAAGCGGCTGGGGATGAGCTGGTTGGGTGCATGCACCAGCTCATCTGTGAGATATGGTCGGAGGAAAGCATGCCCGACGAGTGGAATCTCAGCATCGTATGTCCGGTCCACAAGAAAGGAGACCCCTTCGACTGCGCCAACTATCGAGGGATCAGTCTCCTTAATATCGCATATAAGATTCTCTCTGCCGTATTGTGTGAGCGCCTGAAACCGTTCGTCAAAAACCTGATAGGTCCTTATCAGTGTGGTTTCAGGCCAGGGAAGTCCACAATCGATCAAATCTTCACACTGCGGCAAATCCTGGAGAAGTCCCAAGAAGTGCAAATCGACACCCACCATCTATTTGTCGATTTCAAGGCCGCGTATGACAGCGTGCATAGAGACGAGCTATACAGTGCCATGTCTAGTTTTGGCATCCCTACCAAACTCGTCAGATTGTGTAGGATTACGATGGAGAACTCTCGCTGCTCCGTCAAGGTCGGTAGCGAACTCACCGAGACCTTCGATGTCAAAAAAGGATTTAGACAAGGCGACGCGCTGTCATGCGACTTCTTTAACATCATTCTTGAGGGGATCGTGCGTTACTCACACGTCAACACCAGAGGCACGATCTTCCACAAGTCCGTTCAACTGCTAGCTTATGCGGATAACATTGACGTGATCGGCCGAACTCAGCGAGCCGTCAATGAGGCGTTTGTTAGCATCGAAGCGGAAGCGGCTAAAGTGGGACTGGTGGTAAACGAGGGCAAAACTAAGTATATGCTGTCACCGAAGAAGGACGCAGAACATCGACGTCTCGGACAGAGCGTCACTATGGGCAGCAGACATTTCGAGGTAGTTAAGGACTTCGTCTATCTCGGCTCCGCGGTGAATAGGGACAATAATATCAGTACCGAAATCAAGCGCAGAATCACTCTTGCCAATCGCTGTTTCTTTGGGCTTAAGAGGCAATTGAGTAATAAAGCCCTCTCCCGAACGACCAAAGTAACTTTGTACAACACCTTGATCATCCCTGTCCTGCTTTACGGCGCAGAAACCTGGACGTTACTAAAAGCGGATGAAGAAGCTCTTCTGTTCGAGAGAAAAGTTCTGCGTGCGATCTTTGGTCCTGTTTGCGTTGATGGCATCTGGAGGAGAAGATTCAACCACGAACTGTATGGGCTGTACGGCGGCATGAACCTAGTCAAGCGTCTACGGATACAACGCTTAAGATGGCTAGGCCATGTAGAGCGGATGGACAGCACTGCTCCGGCCCGAAGAGTCTTCGAATCCGAACCACAGGGACAACGCAACAGAGGACGTCCTAGATTGAGATGGCGCACACAAGTGGAAAAGGACCTCAACCAACTTGGAGTGCGCAACTGGAAGCAGCTGGCAAGAGATCGTGCTAGCTGGAGAGGCATGTTGGTTGAGGCCCAGGTCCACCCCGGACTGTAGCGCCATCCGAAGAAGAAGAAGAAGGCGATTAAGTCTAAGGCTATCAAAAAAATAATCATTTATTATTGGAGATGTTGTTCTACATGCCGCGAAAATTTTACATTTTGAAATATTTAGATCTAAAGATTATGTTTACACCACTTCGCTAATATATGTACATATATCCGACTGAAACTTAATGCAATCGTTTATACGTTTATATCTTATAATAGATAAAAATAATTTAAAGTCGTCGGAGTTATTGATTTTTACCAATTGCTTTCTCCCTGTTAAGTAATTGGAGAACCACACATTAGTTGCAAAAAACCGAATTAACGGCCGGTTCCTAGGTTAAGTCTTCATTGAATCTGCATGTGGGTGAAATTTGTGTTGTTTGATATTTACTCCGAGGACTGTAAGTTCCTTGAAGTTGACGGACAGATGATTCTTTGCTTGTTGACAAGAGATACTTGGATTGGTCCTCATTTACTTTGAGACCAATTCGCTCTGCCTTGTTTGACCATGAAGGCTGGCAGCGACCTATAGTGCCAAGCAACTAAATGGATTGCAGATAATTCAACATAACGCAATTGATCCAAGCCAACAACTAATAGGAGGGACGTAAGACAATGAATGAATTTGAAAAACTGAGGATACCATCACCAGCGAAGGAGTCCATTAGATGGGAAGCAGCAGACAAGCCATCATTTACAAAAATGAGGGATACTGTGGGAGACAAAACAGAGGATATCAGATATCAGACTTAAGCCCACCTAAAGCAACATGAACTGTTTGAAAGGTTAGTTCTAATCGATAGAAGTCGAGATTAATCGATGCCATAAGCACGCGCTTTCGACAAGAGAACCTGATGTCAGACTCTTGCTTTCACCTACATTGTACTGGGATTGATCCTACTTTTCAGTGACAAGTGGTAAGAATCCAAGACTCCTTGTGACCTAAAGAAAAGCAATCTGAACTATGTTAATGACGAGTTCATTCCCAAATGGGTTTTTTTCTTCTAGAGAGAGCTTCACATAAGCAGTAGAGGAAAGAGACGTTTTCTATTTCCTCCTCTTCGCTGTAATAACTTCTACAGAAGTCAAAGTGTGGGAAAACCTAAACTGCTGCCGTTTGTGTCCAAGGAACAGCGCTCATATTGACAAAGCCACCTGGAATAAAGCCTGAAGACACACAAGTATAGATAAGAGGCAGCCATTGCTTTAAGAAACTGTTAAGAATTGCAGCACTAATTCCACGGAGAGTCGGGATGTCACAGGATACAAATGACACTGGCAGAACACAATTATATAAAGCGAATATAAGCAAGAACACGTCAACAACAAGGGTATCGAAAAAGAAAATGTACACAAATATGTACCATTTAGTGAGCCTTCCTTCCTTTAAAGATTCCAGATTTAAATGAACTTCTACAAGACTTGATTTTTAAGCAAAACAATGAATTTTGGTAAAAGCTGAACTAAAAAACCTAATCAGGCGAAGCAACTTTACAGCTGCGTACAACAGATTTGAGAGAAGAATGTGAAGCAAATGTATCTTCCATGGGTCTCATCGGTACAGAAATGAGTAGACATTTTGGCTAGTCAAAGAGATCTGTCCAAATTTTGTGTTCATATTCAGAACAATATACAAAAAAAACTTGGGGAAAGTGTCATTTAACAAAGGTATCAAAGTTCTTATGGCATCACTCCTTCAAAGAAGAAGAAGCACCAAATCTTATAGTACCTCATAACAGTTCGTAATCATCAATTTAATTTAATCTCAACCCTTTCTCTTCCTTCAACAGCATCCTGCAAAGCATTGAAGGCCGTCTGGCTGTACGTGAAAATTCACAACTCCCCCGACTAAAACCACTATTCAACGAGAAGCGGATAAAGACTGTTCCCATTTTTGTTCATTAAAAACATAACGCAAAACTGTACTGCATCACCGCTCTTCAAGCACACATGTTCCGGTGGTTTAATTTTCCATAATACCTAGAGGGTAAACGTCACGTCTATCTGCTTGACTGGTAATTAGAGAGTATAATGCGAAGGCAGAAGCAACAGAGAAAACCGCAAGCAAAATGGATGCTCATGGAAATAAATTTTCTCCAGAGGAACCGGCGATAATTGCTTGCCGCCAGTATCAGGAATTGTTTATGAGTCTTTTTACAGCACAATTGGCTATTTGGCTTATGCCCGACAGTGATTACTATACGAGTGCCTGGCGATCTCTCAGAATGCGGGGGGTTTCACAATCCACTTGCGGTCTCCAAGGGTGTCCCTTAGCATTGGGGGACAAAAGAAACAGACATCTACTGCTGCCTGAATTTGCACCTCCCATTAAAGATAATCGTTTAGGGCCTCGGTATAATCTATCGGAGGAAGCAATTAAACTGCGACAAATATCCTTGATGCAGAGGGTAAATGACGCTGAATGCAAGGAGCGGAAGTCATTTGTGGGAAGGAGACAATTTTCGTTTAGGAGCACGAAAATAAATAAAAGGAGGAATTCGAAACCATGCACGAGCACACAGATTACCGCGAAGCTAGGCAATAAAATTGGCAGAATGAAGCGAGTCCTTAAATTCAATACCGTTGGATGAAGGATACTTGTCACCTAGGAAAGAAATATTTTTGTCATTTAATACATTCGTGAACAAGTGCTTTGCACGGGTGACTGGGTGAGAGGGCTTCAATCAAATAAATTTGTTTTAACGGCAGCTGATTTTTCACTGTTTTTTTCAATATTATATTTTTAAGACGCCGTTTTCAAGGAAGTGGCCTAATATAGTTTCGGTTTGTCAGTTCTATTGTCCGTCTTTCCGTCATACTTTTTCAATACATTGCAACTGAATGTCGATATGCATAGATATATGACATTGTGATCATTGCCTATATGTGAATATTTACAATAATTTTGTGGCATTATAGAGCGTTCCGTAGCCTACAAGAGAAATGTAATTTTTTCCAACTAACACTTCTTTTACTAAAAGAATTGTTTTTTGGAGGCCTGTTTGCGTCGGTTGCCTACCCACCCATTCGACTCAAATTTCTGCCTGACGAGTGATTTTAGATTTGGAAACAAAAATAAGTCTTAATCTAGGATCTTAATCTGAAAAATACGGACAGCAATTCGTAACTTAATCCACCGGTGCTTTGTAATGGTGGAAAAAAACTTTTGCCTTCGATTAAGTTGAGCCCTATGGCTCGTTGGCCTTCTTTTTTTTGGCTGAGGGCACAGTTGGCAGCTGAAATCTGCTGTTTTAGGAACTTGGGACTTTGTTTGTTGAACTAAAACAAAACAAACGCAGAAACATCTTCGGACTGCCCTTAAACAGTGGCAAGCACAGATCTAAAATTGGGTTTGTTGTCGTGAGTGATAGTTTCGTATGCCCACTATTTCATGTAGGGTATGAGATACGCATCGTTTGACATGCCTAGTCTTTACTTCTGGGCACCTCGGTGTGGTTCAAAAACTGACACGCAACTAAATTTTAACACATTAAACTAATTTTGACCCAGGCCACGGAGGAGAAGAGTATCCTTATGCAGCATCTTTATTTTCGCTGCTCGATTTCCCTTCCAAACCTAAGACTCAAATACTCAATTGGTAATTCACTTTTCCCATTTCCTTAAATCCACGGATTCACACAAAACGAAAGTACGATTTCAAATTGGTTGAAAAAATTGCAGCCTTCTATGAGGATGAATTCTAAAGGAGACTTTATTTCTCTTATGATACTGGAGCCATCGGCGGGTGATTCGAGAGACAGTCCTTGTAATTGGCGATAGCTCACATAAATTACAATTATTCCCCATCTGATCTTTTGAAATTAAGTTTTCAACTTTGTCAGGATAATTTGTCAGCGATAATTAGTGCTCATTAGCGTCTGCAACAATAATGTCGTTTGCCTTTTGTTTTGAATAGACACAATTTGTCATAAGTTTTGATTTTCGAGCGACTCAGGAAGCAGTTTCCGTTCGGTTAAAGAAATTTTGATTTACTCAAAAGCAAGAAAATTGGGTACGAGTTGAAACCGAGAAATGTCCAATGGCGATCTTTACCTTAGAATTGCTTCTTGTACAAAATGGTGAACCTGTTCCCTTATCGAATACATCGATGCCAAAAAAACATCAACGGTTCAAAGGTTATGCTCCGTATATGGTGAGACCAAACGGGTGTGGTGTACTATGAGGTACTCAAATCAGCCAAAACCACTGATGGGAAGCATTATCGACTACAACTAATATGCGTTTGATGGGTGCATTGAACAAAAAACGGCCAAAAGCGAAAGAAAGGTATGAGAACGTGATCATTTACCCCACGTGGTTGTAGCGGTCGAAAACTAACTGTAATCGCTGAAATGGCAGGTGTTATCCCATCAACCGTATTCTCCAGACTTTGTTTGACTCAATGATTGGATCGATGCCCCAGAGAGAACTCATATTTTAGAGATGATATTTTTAAATAATAGTATTATATTATTATTATTACAGTTTGACAGCTTAATTCGTTTTATTTTTCGGAAAAATGTTTACAATTGTTAATAATTTCTGCGAAGCCTTAGAGGCTTTTCTGCAGAAGATTGAATTTCGAAATTTGTAAAAAATAGTGTAAGTAAACTTAGTTCACTAAATTATACAATTCATTACTTTAAAAATTCAAAAAAAAAAAAAGAATTTACTATAAAACACAAAGACTTATGAAATTGGTTTATGATCATTAGCTTTTAGAAATATTGTTTAAGAAATAAAGCTTAATATGTTTTTTCCTTGGTTTAATGTTTGAAACGTTTTTTTAACTCTTGTGGAAGTTTATTTAACATTTCCGGTACACTGCACTTCAGCTGTCTCCTACCGTAGTTGTTGTGAAATCGGGGTTCTTTAAATATGCCCTGTGCCCGTCTTCTTGTGTTGATATATAATTAGGAAATAACCAGACAGATTTTGGATGGATTTGATCATCCTAGTTCTACTTTATGGCGTAAAGTATCCTTTTTTAACACAAAACACGGACCAAATTACGCCCAATATATAATAAATTATTAGTGCGATTTTGAACACACTAGATTTATAAAATGACCTAAGCTATTTACAGTTGTCAACCTCAAAACATCCCTGTTATTCAAGGGTACCAAATGTAACGAACTTTTTTGTATGTATTGAATAAAAAGTTCAGTTGAGTTTCAAACGTGAAGAATTGAGAACGTGTTTCATTTTAGGTAGTTCTGACACAGTGTTAACAAAAATTAACTCTTTAACATTAAAATTTATATTCGGTATAAGATCAGTGACCAGGGATTTCTTAAAAATGAGTATACGAAAAATGAGTATACGACTTTGCTGGTCAATTTTTTATAGAAGTGGATTACTGCCAAATCATCGTTGATAGACGAACTAAGTTGGCCACCAAGTAGACGAAACATGTTAGTTTAAACATAATTAGGATGGTGATGTAACACTACGGTTTTGCATATTAAGTGCAAATCGAGGATAACAGAGAGCCACAGATCGATCCTTGAAAGCCACTCTGAATTATACACAGAAGAAAAAGTTTCTTCGAAATATGACTCATTGATACCGATCTGGAAGTGTAACCGCTATAGAACTAATGTTAAAATAGCAGAGGACCTCATGGCCAACGGAACCAAATTCTTTCGAGAGGTTGAGCAACCAGGTATAATTCATTTATGCTTTTTATCTTTTTAAAGCTTTACAATCGCTGTAGAGCAGCTAGGATTAGGTTTAGTATCTGATTGTGATGGATGCAAAAATGAGATCTGCTCCAAGAAAATGTTTACTTTTCTCGGCCAATCATTTTTCACACACCTTCGTTAGGTTTTCTTGCTTAGGTTGAACATTTTATCTAAAACTAAAGCATTATACCAAAATAAGTTATGAGCTAATGAGCTACATATAAAGAGTGCTTTTTTAGCTATTACCTTTTTGGCAACAGTGGTTTAAACAGCTCACGCACGTTTCGTGTTTTGTTTCACTGTCAAACATCTTCAGTTTGGTCTATAATTTAACCATAAATCATCTTACAAACGACGAAAAAGAATTGGCGCAAGTTCGGCATATTGGACCCACGGGGTCAGCCACTAGCCCTGAAGAGTGTAGTACGATATCTTGGCATTATGTTGGATCAGTATCTGTATGGCAAGGGGGTTGTTTAACAGCAGCCAACTTAACGCCAAAGTGAAGCGAATCTGCTACACGGCCCTCATCCGGCCAATCATGGTGTATGGCTGCCCAGTGTGGTTCAATGTGAGTCCTTCCCAAATGGAAAAGATGAGGGTATTCGAGAGACAATTTCTTCGCGCATGTCTCAAGAAGTACAGAACCCCGGAATCTGACTACAAGAAGTTCTATCCTAATGAAGTCTTGTATAACGAAGCAAACGTGAACAGGGTTGATAATTTTATCATTAAGCTGATTCGGAGGCATGTTGCACGAGCCATGACTTCTGAAAATGATCTCATATTTGGGGCCTACTACCCAAATGACGAGTACCACGAGAACGCTCGCCGAAAGGGTTTTCTTCCACCGGAAGCGTTCTTGTATCTTGACTGCATTGGACTGATCCAGGATGCGGAGGCATGTCCACTTATCTACCACGTGGTGAGAAGGACAGTGGACAGGCGACTGTTGTACGACGCCAACGTCGTTAGTCGGGATGCTCTCCGGTTCAGCACATCCATCTCCATCCGTGATAGGATGGACACGGATAAGGACCGGGGGTTCTACTGGTGGTAAGAGCCACACCAGGAACCCCAGCTGTCGGCAGCCTGGTAGGTTAGGGTTGGTCCCCCACGGCCAACTCACATTTAGTATAAGTTAGGTTGAGTTAGTAATTAAGATTAAATACAAGAACTGTACATAATTAAAAAAAAAAAAAAAGTTTGTCGTAAGTATTTTTAAGTTAGAATAGGATATATTAAAGTAGATTAAGATATTTTTGTAGAAAATTCCATAGATAGGTACGTTTAAAAAAAAACGTTTTCTTAGTTTTAAAAAATAAATAATAGTTTTTATTAATTTAAAAAAAAATAACTAGCAATGACGCCGAAAGGCAAAACCAAAACAAATATATCAATAGTTTAACCGCATAGAGCCAGTAAGTAGTTATAAGATTTCATATCTGTCGTACCTAAGTTAAGCCTTTTATACCTAGTTTTAAAATACCATTAGATAAATATTAAACAAATGCTTTATAAACTAAAAAAAACTAAACATCTTACAAACGAACAACGCTTGCAAATTATTGAATTTTATTATTAAAATGCGTGCTTTGTTAAGAAAGTTCAAATTAGCAGAATTGTCGATTTTGGAGTGAATATCAGCCAGAAGCGTAGCAAGAGCTACCAATGCATCCAGAAAAAGGCACAGTTTGGTGCGCTTTAAGGGCTGCTGGGTTCATTGCACAGTATTTCTTCAAAGATGAAGCGAATCGTAACGTAACTGTGAATGGTACCGTGAGATGATATCCAACTTTTTTGCCCAAAATGCAAGAGCTTGACTTGCATGACATGTGGTTTAAACAAGATGGTGCCACATGCCACACAGCGCAACAATGGACTTATTGAGAGGCGAGTTCGGTCAATTAGCCGCCTAGATCGTGCGATTGAACGCCTTTAGACTATATTTTGTGGGGATATGTTAAAGTTCGTGTTTATGCAGACAAGCCTAACATTGAATAATTTATTCGTAAGATACCAGCCGAAATGTTGGAAAGAGTATTTGACTAAGCAGATGAACCATTTGATGCGCAGTCAAGGTCAACATTGCATGATAATCTTCCAATAGGTACGCAATCTGTCACTGTTAACTTACTAAAGATAAAAGTTTGGGGTAGACAGCGAGAATATACCGAAGTTTCCAAATCTTTGGTGTTTACATATCATTGTGATGGATTTATTTCTTTTCAACGCAATGGGTTGTGTCTACACCCGGCTGGGGGCGGACACTATTTACTTCTGAGTCTTTTGTGCTAAACAAGAATTGTGATTTCAATACCTAGGTAAGTAAGCAAAAAACAATAATACTTTGCATATTTGGGGTTGTAAGTCTTGTGTTTTTTGCTCCAAAATATTGCACCTCTTTGTGAAACAGAAGAAAATTCAATCATCCGAACACAATTTAAATAAATTAACTTCCCGTTAGTAGAAGAACATTTCTGCATAAACACCACAAAGCATTGTATTTACATTCTGCTCTCATTACAAGCGATAAGATATTCAGAAATTGACTATCAAATTGATTATTCGAACGTTGTTCGGATCGCATTCGCAGAAGATCATTGAATGGCTATTTGATAGTCTTCTCTGCCTTCGTGGTAATCAAATCACTTTCAGATTGTGTCCATTCTTTGGATGAGATGCTCCGTACCACTTTTTGCTTTATCTTCTTATCCAAACCCCATCGCCCCGGTATTTTTAGATAAACAGTCAATTTTCAAAGGACCGCTTCCATTATGCGCTTCACATCTGAAATGTAAAGAATCCTGCAAAATGTAATTGAAAAGATTCTATTTACAAGAAAGCGCACAGGAGTGCGCCAAAATGGGGAGGGGTGGCGAGTGAAACTTTATGAATTTGCGCAAATAGTGGACCCCCCACAGCAAGTAAATCCCCAAAGTACAGGTGTTATACCCTCTATTTGAGGAAATTTTCCAAACGAAAAATGAATAAGCGTTTGTGTTTGATTACTTTCCTCGTGTTGAGCTGAAGTAAGAAGCGAGGCAAGCAACTGGTTGCTGGTGGTCTTTATGGGATTTCCAACGTATTGTCAGTTTGAATAGGGGGGCTTTGTTGAAGGGTAAATATGAGCGAGTGTAATGATGTAGGGTGAATACGATGAGTTCGTGCAGGTTTATTTTTAGACGTCGGATAGCATTCCACCCTTTGTGGTGGCATTGAATCAACGCATTGTTGAGCATTTTCGTTTCAGTTAAGCATGAAAAGGGTAAACTCTTGAGGGACTCTGTATCCGTTTGCATCGAACCGTATTCAACTCGGATATTCAGAGAATCGAGAACAATAGCTATTTGGTTCATTCGAAATTGAAATGTTACTCCTGATAAGAAAGGGTTTACAACTGAATATCTTGATTTATGAATATTGTTATATTGAAATAAAATAAGGACATTCAAATTTGATTTCTTGCTCCAGAGTTAGTTCCATTTTGTGGATACACCAAGCTTAGTAGGAAGATATTCGGAGTATTGAAGGGAATTTCATAAGAGTTATTATCGCAGAACGAAGTGATTTAGATTGTCCATTGGTGCAAGGTTGAATTCTTGGAAAAGTAAATTAGTTTTATGAGTTTCAGAACACTGTCACCCATGAATCAAAGACAATGTTAAACATCAAATATTCAAAAGCTGCTGTAATATTCAGACCACTGAACAATAAGAGTTAGAAAGATATGATGGAGCATACAACAAACAGCAAAATTCAAGTGTGTCAACTAGACAGAGTTGCATACCGGACAGGAAATTCACGAAGATCAAGCGATTTTGCGAGGACTAAAAGTTGAAAATTAAATAATAAAAGTGTGAAACCATCCTTTTACGGACTTCGTTGTAGAGGGCCGCAAGGGATGCGAATAGAAACTGATTTTAGTTTGGAACATTGGACGGACATGGGCGGTCATTAGCTATGAACAGTGTAGAACGATAACTTGGATATGTCTATGTTGGACGAGTGCCTGTATGGCCATCTACGGAAATGGCCAAAGCTAAGAAAGCCGTCGCAAGAAAGTTTTTTTTTACCAGGCAGCAAGATTGACTCAAAAGTGAGGCAACTTGCTACACTGCCCTTTTCAGGTCAATCAAGGCATACGATGTGAATAAGTTGAATTTTTATTTTTCTCAAAAAATATTTATTAATTCACCAATTTCTTTATTCCCCTAAAAGAGTGCACCGCAGACATAATACACTTGTGCCAGCATTATTCCAATCCTCGAAGCAGTTCTGATATGTACTTTTTGGTATGCAATTTAGCTCTCTTAGAGATTCGGTTTGTGTCTCCACAATCTTCACAAAACTCCGTCCTTTCATGAGTCTCATTCATCTTGGAGACAGAAGAAAGTCGCAGAGGTCCAAATCTGGTAAATACGGTGGCTGATGTATAATAACGATGTTTTTTTTGGACTAAAAAATTACCAACAAACAAAAGCAGCAGCAATCAGTAATTTTGTAACGAACTTCGCTGCTGCGAGCTTCATGCCCAAAATGTCCGCAAATATCGCATGGTATGAGCCAACCGATATGCCGACATCTTCAGAAACTTCTCTAATAGTGATTCTACGATTCTATAAAAATTTTCTTCACTTTCTCAACATTTTCATCAGTTGTTTGCGTGCTAGGCCGTCTAGGGCGATGGGGCGTCACATCTTGTGTATTCACCGCATACCACTGTCAACATTTCAAGTGTACTAATTCTAATTCAAGAATACTATTTCTTTGATCCATTTGGTTCGACAGCAGGAAAACGCCAAACACACAAAACACGTCTAACTTTTTCGTCTCTTACAAACAAAATAGGCTATACAGTTGAAACTGTAAACATATGTTCGAGACGAGTGTACCAACATAACAAAATAAAATAAAAATGGATAATCGAATGTACGTAGGAACAGACCTCGTATAGCTGGCCGGTGTCGTTTTACGTGAATCATTTCCCTATGGAAAAAATGTGGGTATACTAGAGGCAGTTTCTTCGGGCTTGGCTCAAGACTTACAAGACCTCGGATTGTGAGTACAAACATTTCTTTTCCACAGAAATCTTGTTCAACGAAGCAAATGTGTGCAGGCTGGATAATTTTATTATTAAGCCGACTCAAAGGCATGTTGCACAAGGTATGACTTAGGAGGATGAGATATATTCGGCTCTTGCTTCCGGAAGGACATATATAACGCAAGCTCAAGACGTTCTTCAAATTTGTTTACGTTGGCTACATCCAGGATAGGGATAGATGTCTACCACGTGTTGAGAAAGACGGTGGAGAGGCGGCTAGATTGCTCGTTTAAAAAAATGTTCTTCGTAATAAGTTAAAGAATGATTGTTTTTTTAATTATTAGAAAAACAACATCAAAACAATTTTCAAGATGAGGACGTCCACTGTTGCGTTGTCCCGTTGGCTCGTATTCAAATACATTTCGGGAATTACTTGAACCATCTTGTATCCGTAGACTCTATCCATGTAGCCTATAAAGTTCGTCGTTTAACCTTTACTCCAAGTGCCATCAATGCAAACAGGACAAAAAAAAAACGCCGTATTTTATCTGCTTCCGTTTTAATCCCGCGTTCATCGAACTGCGTCAAGTCTTGGATCGAGTTGTAAGTTTTGCACAATTTTCTCAAGGATAATGTTTAAAAAGTCACATAATAGAGCCTTGCCTTATCTAAAAAAAAAAAGAAAGGAAAAGATAACCAACATTTACAGCAAGCAGCAAGGGTTCTCCATCATCCTCTCACACAATCTGAGATTGGTGAGGATGCCAAATTTAGACATGGCACAATATAGCTCGTTCCTGTACATACTATCGTATGGGGCCTAAAAATTGACAATTAGGTGGTGTGCGTCGAATGATTTAAAGTGTTCACACAAAGAGGATCTTATAAACGATGTAAAGCAGACAGATTCACCTGTAATTAGCACAGTCGTCGAGATCTTTCTCTAGATTCTACTTATCAGGCATGCTTTTCTCTGACCATATCATACTGATGACCAGGTTTATGTGCCCAATCTGATCACCTCCAATTGTCTTAAAGAACTCTGCTAGAGGAAGCTCCAGCTGTCGTTTTGTCTTTTTCAACTTAAGTCTCAATATTGATTTCGTATTGGTCGGAGAGACGGGGTTATTGCCCATCGTGGTTCGGATCGTGTTGAACATCCTGCCTAGCAGCGGTATTTGGTTCGACTTCGCCGTTTTACAATCGGCAGAAGTAATTTATACAAATTCTTAACATTAAATGAGACTCTACTGCAATTTGTGTGATTTTCTTTCTAGAGAGCTATCCATTTCCATTACCTCTTGCTAAATTTTGCGAACTAAATTCACGCTTTAGCAATTCTCCATAGCCTCGACCGCGTCCTTTGTTCTGTTCATTTTTCCCTCCGAAAAGCCGGTTGTTTTTCCGTTTCTCTGTTCGCAGCGTTATTTTAAACGACTCCCATCTAGCTGCATGCGTTTGCCTGTACTCGTCGTCGTACATTGAGTTTTTTCAAGATGGTGTCATAAAACTCATCGCATCAGTGGCAGCTTCTTTAATGTTTCCATTCTTCATTGTAAGTGAACTTTCTTAAACTTTTAAGGAGACTCGGTCCACAAAGTATGTTGTTGAGTTTCCGGGACTAAACATATTCTATTCTTACTTCGGGGCCATTTTTTTCGAGTTACTAACAACACTCAAAGACAACAGTCTGTAAAGAGCATCTCGAAACTTCGCCATTCGCAGTTGACAATAATCTTTCGGTCACTTGCTCTCGTGGGGGAGCAATAGCTCGCAATGCACGAGTATTTGCTTAAGAAACGAAGCCATATTTTATTGTATATTCGAGTGTTATCTAGATTTGCGTTTTTAACAATATTTGTTAAAGCCTTTCAAAATGTTTTAAAACTAACGTTTTTTAATGTTTACGTTTGGTGATGTTACGCCACAAACAAGGAACCTATGAATTCCATTCCCAAGAGCATAGAAAGTACCAAGAGGTAAACATTGATGGCAAAAATCGATGTTATTGGTACAGCAAGGAGTTTAAACTCCATGGCAAAGTTTTCTACTTAAATCTTCTCGTCCCTTCAGTGATTATATGAAGAAGGCAATTAGATCAAAAGTAAATATACTACCCTTCCTTCCTGGGAGAATTTCAACAGTTTGAGAATTGAAGATAATAGGATTTACACTCCTCACCTCCTTCGGACATAACAACATCCGGGATACTTGTTTCTGCTTGACTTCTAAAGGAACCTAACGGATACAAAGAATAAATAGACCTGTCTGTTGTAAGTGCTGCCGACAAATTCAAGCACAATGAAGTGACACAAATGAAACTGACCGTAGTCTTTCTGACTTGCAGATGATTTTAGTTGAACCTCTCCATCCAATTAAAAATATGTCAGTTACTTTGTCAGTGCACTAACACCTACTTGACACCAGCATTATGTTCATTAAGAAACAACCACCTGGTACATCGTAGCGTTTCTTCATTAAAATGTTGTTGAGAGGAAACCAACTTGTTACAGATCACTTAAGCCGTTCAAAAGCATGTGCCTCTGGTAGCACACAAATAACCACATTTTGAGGGTGCATGTCAGCAACGTCTTTGGTAAACTGCTTCTAAACTGAACCATTCCACCGCCTCTCCAAAAAGTGACTACTGTCTCACCCGACAAACTGCTTACCATCATGCCCAAGGGAATAATTTATTTACCACAACGATGGTCCTATCATTGACAAAGCACCCACTCCAAGAGCAAAACCATAACTCCCCCGGCAAGCCTCGTACAGATATCCATCTTTTACGTAAACTTTGTCGTCTCGAAGAACACAGTACTGAGTGACGACGCCACAAGACGTAGTTTGTGGCCCGAAATGTTTAACTTGTTACTCTGAGCTGAAATTTTGCGTGTATCTCTTGGTTGTAATCAGTAATCCTCTTAAGTTGTCAGCGGCGTCTTTGCTGCTGCTGCTGCTTCATTGATTTTTCTTTTAAGGCGACGGGCGGCGCGGCGGCGACTAATTGCCTTTACATTGGGATGTCGAAGTAAGTATCAACAAGCGCGAAAGTGGTTGCGGTTGGTGGGGTGATGTATTTCATCACGTTTTTTGATGTCCTTTGAGAAATCGAAAATGTTTGAAGAAATTTTGAAAAGTGTCAAATTCAAATGAGGGTGCAGTGTTCACCGGAACAAGTTGTAGGTGAAATGAAAATTGTGGTGGACTCTAAGTGGCTAAGCTCTTGGTTCTGTAAGCACTGTTTTTTTTTCTAGAGTGTCTAATACCCTCATGGTTGTTCCAAGGACACAGGCGTTGTTGAATCTGTTTGGTGTGCTCTATGATTATAAGGTGTCATTAGACGATACATATGTCTTCGAAGATGCCAATGGGCGGACGGCTACAGTTCAATTCGAAGCGATGTTGTCGAGTGCTAACTGATTCTGTTTTCGTACGGCGATTGAAGAAACAAAGCAAACAGTTAGTTGAACCCAATTTTCAAGGACTTGGCCATATATTTCAGCCGAACGGTCACTATTTCACGTTCAATATTGGTTTCCAGCATAGTCGGCTTGTTGGCATAAGCCAGTGAATTAACGTAGCCTCACATAAAATAGTCAAGTGGTGTTAAATTGCACGAACGAGGTGGCCAATCGAGTAGCCCATTTTCTGAGATAAAACGCCCACCATACTTACTCTTCATGTAATTAATTGTAAAGTGCGCTGAGTAAGTTGTGACTACATGTTCATATCCTTTAATTCGGGTCAAAAATGTTCGGTCATCATGGCGCTATAACGCTGACCATTCACAGTAACGTGATGATCGTTATCGTCGATGAAAAATATTGCCCAATAACGGCCCCTGGCATGTAAACCGCACCAAACCGTTATTTTTGGTGGATGAAGTGTTGAATCATAAATTACATTTGAATTTTCATCCAACCAATAATGCATAATTTTTGCCTATTGACGAACCCATTGAGCCAAATATGAGCTTCGTCACTGAAGATGATCTCGCGATAAAATTCATCATCTTGGCGCAATTTCTCCAGAACCAAATCGGAGAACGTACATACTTCCCTTCAAATGAACTATCGGCTTCAATTCTTGAGACAGCTTGATCTTGTATGGGTGTAATCCACGATCCTCACGCGAAATACGCCATTATGCGGTCTGAGCGATGACGCAAGTGGAAAGGCGTTATCCCTCTGGATAAAAAAATAAGTTCAACCTTGACGGTCCTGATGGTCACCAGCAATTATTTCCATGATTTAGGCTTATTTTGGCAAGACTTTACAGCTGTTGAATGGTGTGGGGATCCATTACCTGCTAAGGGACAATTGAGCTGGAGTTTTTTTCATGCACAACAATGAACGGCAACAACTACAGATGGTTGCTGGAACAGTCATTCCCAAAAAATAAATCCTTATCTGACCGTTTGCCTCAGATATTCTACAATATATCCATCCCAACTTAAACGGTTGTTTAAATTAAGATTCAATGTAATAAATGTTTTACGACTATGGTAGGGCTGGTTACCTGTGAGGCCACCCACCGCCGTCTAGTGACGCCGGCCGGATAATACCCTGCTGTTATTTAAAATAATTTTGAGCTTGCTACTTAGCTATTAAGGTGTCCCACGTCTCTAAGTTTACCTAGTTTAGTCCAAAAAGAGATCTCAACGCTCAGCGGAGCAAGGAGGAAATCCATGTCAGACACTCCTGCAATATCGACTAGGCAAATATTATTTTTTGATATCGAGAGAAGTAGGGAGGGGAGGCATAACGGTTTGACGTCGGAAAGCTTCAGTCGCAATCGACCATTAGGAACTTTGCCAACCGAGGCTCCCAAAAACTCTTTAAAAAATCGACCCTGCCTACCCTTACGTTAGGTCAGGAAGCAGCCACTGATGGGTTTTACATCACCATTAGATAATACTCCACGGTTTGACGACGAGTATATGAAGACAGCACATGCAGGCAACAGAAGGCCTACAAGGCAACGCTACATTGAATAACGCTGCTGTTTGTTTACTTTACGAACAGAAAAGAGGGAAAGAAAAATGGTCTGAGATGGAGAAGGACCTCAACTAACTTAGTATGCGGAACTTGAGGCAGCTGGCGAAAGACGCTTGCTGGTTGAGGCCTCCCCCGACTGTAGCGTTGAGGTCCACCCGCGACTGTAACGCCGAAAAAAGAAGAAGAAAAAAAAAAAAGGCATAAGGAGCTTTGAAGATTGAAGTGTTGCCAAATAGACTTGGTTTTGTTAAGCTCGCTGAATGTATGTGTTTTGAGAAGGTATTTTATCGTAGCGAACGTGATGGACTCCGCCGGGGTAAGATTAATGATTTGATGATGCACCTAGAGAGTATACCAACTTTGCAGTTTGCCTGGACATCACTGTATCACGGTACTCATATTAGGTGGTTATTACGTTCTTGAATGTCTCGTAGCAAGATTAGCACCACTTGAAAGAGGTGTTTAAGTGGAAGCTATAACCACCAAGGAATTTAATTGCAGCCTCAAACGTCAGAGCATATGATTATTTTTCTTTCAGATAAAGCATTGTTCCTTAAACAGAACAGTACTTCCGAAATTCCCATAATCTCTGCCTGAAAAATGTGAAATGAAGAAGGTGGGTTGAAGGAGAGGCTGATGTTCAGGTATGTGAGTAGATCCTTGTCACTATCCATTCGTTAATATGAAAGCTGTTTGTTGAAATTGGCCAATTCCCTTCGTCAGTCACTGTTGATTCTCAAAGAAGCAATGTTATTTCATGTTTTTTTTTTACCAACGTTTCGGCAGGGACCTCTGCCTTCATCAGGGGATCACTTTTTATTGAAACGATAAAAGCAACAATTTCTTACATGCATTTATAGTAAAAATACAACTAAACAAATGCACTTACATTAATTGTGTTGATGTTATAAAAATGTATGAGTCGTAGATGTTATTTCAAATTATTGTTACGGAAAAAAGAGAGAATCTTTAAACTAGAACTAAACTAGCACAAAGTGATTAGATAAAAATATTGAGCCCTTCTTTGTGTGAAGATCAGTCTTGAATGATGGGAAATTTAAAATTTGAATGATGCAATACATCTAAGCTGAATATACGGCAAATATGTTCTGTATGTCCTGTTTCCTATTCATGTTGTTTCCAGAGTGTATCTTTTGGTGGTATGTTTTTCCGTTTGCAGGATTTTTACGTCATTAGGTCGGGTAGATGGTTGGTCTAATGGAACTAATGCTGTTTTCACTGAGTTCTTGTTATTGATCTCCGATTTATGACCAGCTAGTCTTTGACGAAGAAACTGTTTGGTGGTACCTACATATGTAACATAAATTACAGAATTCATTGTCCTTGCCCTTGCAGTTGATTTTGTAGACAACGTCAGTTTTGCTTCCATTGTTTGTTTTTGGTTTAAGTTTGGTGAAAACCGATGCCAGCGTAATCGAAACTTGATCGCTCCGTTTATATTGTTGCACCGACTTAAAATTTGTCGACAATGTTGGAATGTACTTTTATGTGCTTTTATGGAAGCTTTTATGGACATACTCCGCTACGGTGTTTGTCTGTGTTTCAGACTGAATATTGTGTTTGTGTTGCCTTATTAAGTTTTGCCGGATAGCTATTGTTTTTGATGGAACTTTTTGTAGCTTAATTTAAACACCTTTTTAGCCAAGGTGAAGCTGTGTTGATTATAATGCGCTTGGCTTGATTGAATCGATAGTTGAGTAGTCTCCTTAAAGCTGTGTCTTTTTCGTACCAGCCGAAAAAAAGATGGTCACGTTCTCGAGGAACTTTTATGTCAAGTCAAGCTTCTCGTATTCCACTGTGAACTTTATTTTGTCATTAAAATTGTTGAGAACTAGTAGGAAACTGTCTATTCTGCTACGATCGGTAACAGCAAATATCTCATCTACATATTTATATAATGCCTTTGGCTTTTTGTCTTTTCCAAAACAGACATGTGAAAGATAGTTCAATACCAAATCGGCGATGGTAGCTAAGAGTGGGTTACCCATCGGCATGCCGTAAAGTTGTTTAAAGAAATTGTACTTGTATTGCAGGTAGTTGTTTTCAAAACTCCAAGATGTTAAGGAATTTAAGTTGTTAATGGCGAGTTGTGAAGGGATGTTTGTAAAAAGCGAACGTCGTATGATACCAGGACTTCGTTTAAATCTAGTTTAATGTATCTAGCCTTATACACAAATTCAAATGAGTTGTTACTTGATACGTCGAGTTATTGGTAACGTGTTGCAATATTTGTCCGATCTTGAAAGTTCATAACACGGCAGTCTTATTGATGATGTAATGGTTTTCAGAGAAACCCTACACATAATCAAGAGTAACAACAACATGAATAGGAAACAGGATAACATATCTGCCGTATATTCGGCTTAGATGTATTGCATTATTAAAATTTCAAATTTCCCATCATTCACGACTGACCTTCACACAAAGAAGGGCTCAATTTTTTTGTTTAATCACTTTGTGCTAGTTTATTTCTAGTTTAAAAATTGTCTCTTTTTTCATAACAATAGTTTGAAATAACATTTACGACTCATACATTTTGATAACATCAACACAATTAATGTAAGTCTATTGTGCATTTGTTTAGTTGTATTTTTACTATAAATGCTTTTATTGTTTCAATAAAAAGAGATCCCCTGATGAAGGCAGAGGTCCCTGCCGAAACGTTGGTAAAAAACCATGAATAAACCTTGTTTCATTAAGAATTAACAGTGACCAAAAAGCCATCGAAGGAAAAAACGGCTTCCCGCATTCGTAAAACTGTAGAGTTGGTCCTCCAGCGACGTGAGAATACAGTCTTACTCCGTCCTTTCCGGTATGCTGGTTCCGATTTTCTTTTCTAAAGGATGATTTGGGGGATACTGGAAAGATACTGGAGTGACCGTACCTCAGTTCGGACCATAGCCCAATAGACCTGAGATTCTGATTGCCGCATGAGTTACGATTTCTTGCCTAGAAGATCTAACGGGGGAAGGAAGATGGCCGCGGACATGGTATTTCTCAAGGCTTCGAATGTGTAGGAGCTGGCGCAATGTAGCCATTGCGCTCAGTTGAGTAACTTGCAGAGTTTTTATTTAGCACTGTCCACCAGACTAAACTTTTTTTCTCAAGGATTTTTCATGTGGCCTCATCCTGACCCTAAAGTATAGACTGAAACTCGATTGCAAAATGTACATCCCTATGGAAGAAACTGGTAACGCCAGTTTATTTTCCATACCCATTTGCAGCCTTGGGTGCACGAATCTGTTTTTAAAGCCTTCTTGTGTTGCCTTTAAATTGACTTGATTACAACGACAAGCTCACTTGTGAAAACTTTTGGGCATATCAAGTGCGCTCTTACTTCAAACGATATGTATCTTACGTGTTTGCGTATTCAAGGCAATGACAATATTTCTCTATATTCGCATGCTTAGCGTACGTATGTATACACAATGAATATTTCGCATTCACTTCCGTTGAACTACACGTGAATTCATTGTATTTTATGATACTTAGTGTACTCACTTCGAAATCGATCGATATTATACCTTCGCTACACATGTTTGTGTTTCTTATATATGGGCATACGACAAGCAAATAAATTCAGTTTATCTTTTCTTCTGAGAAAAATAGGAACGTACCGGGGTATGAACGTATGTTCACTACAGAATTTTAATATTTACTCTCGGATACGTGCAATCCATTGAAATAATTGAACATTCAACAGCTTTCTCTGCAGAACTGAGTGCATCTCTCTTCCGAAGGATAACGATAAACCCAAGAGCAAATGGAAAACAAGAAAATAAAAGTAAGAAAAAGTGTAGTAGATTCAACGTGTATAAGGATGAACACCACTTTCCCTTAGATCCAATAGTAGATTATAAATTTTGAAAATGAAGACGGATGTGAAAGGACAAACGAACATTATTTTTTCTAAATCTCTTCAACAATGGAGAGCACAAAAGAAGGACTCTTACACAAATGGTTGACCCTCAGACTGTGGGTGTATGATTTATCTCGAATGTAGTTTCAGTCGACTTATGGGGATTCGTAACAAAAGTTAATAGGAGATAATCTGACAATGAGGACTGCTCTTCAGCTCTTATTTGCGCCCCTAAAGTGTATGACAAACGGATTATCCAAGCGCTGAGTGACGCTTTTATAGCCTTTATATGTTCGCTGAGGGCTCTCAATGAAATGAAAAGTCCTACGTCACACTCGTAGATGTGCATAGAGGGCAAACGCTCGAAATGCGTGGATGGTAGACAATAATGAGATTAAGTGTTGAGTAGGAATTGACACAATAGAATGACGTTGTCTGTCTGCTTTACAAATTTCCCAGAGATAATGATGCGGACGTCATTAAATGTTAAAAGTTTAATATGGGCAATAAGGCGAAAGAGCACATTAACTCTTTTCACGATGTGTTAATCTCAATGCAAAACTGACTCTTTGTGGGCGGACAGCTATGGTGTACAAATGTATGTTCATTTTGGAGTAAGTTTTGATATTGCCACGTAATTTCAGGGTGAATTGGTAGCACGATCTAGGCGAGCAATTCACCTTTAAGTGGTTGTAGTAATGACGTAGTGGGTAAGTGGGTCGATTCACACGCCAAAGGTCCCAGGATCAATTCCCGGGTTGAACATTGAACAAGAGCATTCAGATTATAGCGGCGCACAAAAAATAGGAAAGGTAAGATTTCATATTCAAACGTAATGTACGTACTACAAAAGGTTACAGTCTGATTTTAACCTAATAAAGAACTCTAGGGACTGATGCAAATTCAGTTGCGACAAGGAAATTATATAGTGGGATCGGAGGAAAATATGAACAGTTTATAAAAACCAACTTCCTCCTCATCTTCTCAAGCGTCCAATTTTCGCGAAACCATTGTAGGGCAGCATTCATGCTGGATGAGGATCTTGACAGTGAAATGGTAGCCTTTAAGATTTATGAAATGATTAGCAAAGTTAAAGATACTATCTCCGGGAGAGTAAAGATTGCCTTACAAAATGCTTCAGAAAATTATTTTAAACTGCTTATAAAAGTGTACACAAACATGATGGAAAGTGGAAACGTTGAGGAGAGTTTACTGAAAACTATAAGCTTTGCTGTTCCCCACAAAGGGAATGCTAATGAGGCAGAAAACTACCGACCAATTTCATTCATGGATACTTTATGCAAAATATTAGTTGGAATTATAAAGGCTAGATGGGAGATGGTGGTCGCCGTGGCGCAGTGGTAAGTGCATCGACTGCGGCGCAGAAAGTCTGGGTTCGATTCCCGGACGGGACACCTAGCATTTTTTCATGGCACCACCTCTTTCGAGTTGCTGACAACACTCAAAGAGTATTAATTGTCTATGGAAAGCTTCTCAAATCTCGCCGTTCGGAGTCGGCAAAAAACTGTAGGTCCCTTCTACTCGTGAAGAACAATAGCATGCACAACACGAGTAGTTGTTGTAGAAGCTAGGCCCTGGTCCGTTATGGGCTGTAGTGCCACTCAATTATTATTATTATTATTATTATTAGATGGGAAAAAGCAAAAAAGTCCTTTTTGAATTTCAAGCTGGGTTCCGAGAACTTTACTCCACTGTGGACAAATGTAACAAGCACTGTAATAGAATTTTTATGGATACAATCCGTTTTCAACTTAATTCAAGGACTCGGAGAACGTTTCTGGGGGCATATGTATGCTTTAAGTGCGGTAAACACTTGGCTTGGATCATTTTTTGTAGATTTTGACCTGTTATGAATTGTATTTTCACTTAATTGCTCGAGAGACTTGTAAAAATGAAAAAAAAAAAAAAAATACGCAGAGAAAAGCAATTTCCTATACTTTGTGGTTGTTTAGGTTAAACTTCAAATCAAATAGCATCTGTTCTCGAAGAAAATTTTAAATAAAGACGGTGAATGCATAATTAAAAAATTAATTAGCAAACCTATCTCAAAATCTGATTGTTCATGCAAATCTGTAATGATAACAAAAGAAAGACCACCTCCCTTGCTACCGAACATAATTTTTGCCTAAAGCCCAAATGCTTCAAAAAATAACTTGCGAAAAATGTTAAATTTTATCAACTAGACACCTAAAATTCTTACACAAGCGTCGCCATTACGACGATGTTTTGGAAGTATTTAAAAAGTCCTCACACAAATACATCTGCTGCAGTGTGGGACGCAAGGTATTTTTCAGAGCGCTTTGAAACGAATATGGAAGTTAAATAAGAGCGCCGTAGGGCGGCTGCTATGTGTTGCTGGTTGCCTGCTAAGTAACCTACACCACTACTCGGCTTATGCATAAATGATGTCAGATGCTTATATCTGGATGAGCATTTTGATGTATGCTCATGACAATCTTTTCCTGGCTAAAGATGTGTAAGTACTAGCTGCAAGATCTGGAATTTCATAAATAGCCCCGAGAAGTCCAAAGTATATTATTATTATTACAGCATGGAGTCAGAAGAACTAAAGGCGAAAAATGTTTCCAAGAGCATTGAATTAAAAGTCGTTAAAAGTCATAAATTATGGGAGTAACAATATGAAATTTATTTTTTGACAGAGCTCCTTAAAGAAATATAAGTTCAGGCCGAAAAAAAAACTTGAAAAACGCTTGAACAATTTTATTGGGAAGTAAGACCGGAAATTTTCGGCAAAATTAAGAAGATTTTATGGTGTAACTAGAAGGATATTCAGGTCTGCAGCTTAAGTATGCGAATTTTCGAACTTCCGAGCGCTGGGTAAAGCAAGACGTTCCTGACATGCCTCTATACGCACACAAACTACACATGGATACATACATACATAAAACCATGAAGTGAGTCTATTGCCTTACTTTCTATGTAAGTGTTTACTTTATTTAGAGAAGAAAAACTACTTGCTTTTGCATGAAAATGAACTTTAGAAAATCTGAGAAACAGTCAAATATAAAGGAACGCTTACATGGCGTAGTAGACATTAAAAACACGGGCACATACGACTTAATTTGAATCGGTTAAGAAAGGATAAGAAGAATTTCATACTTTGCAATAATAAATAATACATAGTAGAGGCCTGTGGCCGTTTTGTTTTCCTCCAGGTAGTCGATGTAAGACACTGTTTGTGAATTCTAGCAAACGACGATCATAACACAGTCTTCGCATTCTTCGGAGCACCACTTCGGAGTCCTCCGTTTCTACTGCTGCCGTCTGCCGTCATGAGATCAATCAATCAGCCGCCTGCCAACATGAGATCATGAATTTTGGCCACACTATTCTCCGTGATAGTCATTTCCTGCACAGCTGGACGTGGCTCATCAAAAACCGACTTGAGAAAACATCGAAACAATATTGTTGTTATTTATTTTTGCGGTATTTCGGCCAGAATTTGTGTTTGTTTTTAAAGCGTCTAGAGATAGGGAATTATTTGCGTACAAACGGTATTTTGCAAAGCCGAACAGAAAAAGGTCTTCCGGTTTAGAAAACATGCAAATTTTTGTGGCCAATTGACGTCGCTAATACGGGAAACTACGCGAACAGAAAACTTCTCACTCATTAAAGGCATTTGAGGCTATTACCTTGTTGGAACTATATATCGTTCAAGTCACAATCGAAAAAAATCTACCACATCGCTCAGAATTGACTGTAATCATCCACTCTTTACATATAGCAAGAAATACGGACTAATGACACTTTTCGACAATAGACCACACCAAACAGTCACTTTGTCCGAACGCAACGGCACCCCTACGATCACTGATATTTAAAATATACTTTCTGAGCCTCAACATGCCTTGTCAGCGAAAAACATGTTGTTAGAAAAGTAAGCATTTTTTGTCTATTGCTCCAAGACCCAAGAAGCATTGTGAATGGTCACCAGGTTTCCATTGCTTCATATGAAACAGTATGACACAATTGCTGCGAACACCAGAAAATCGATGAATTAGGATCAGCAGTGACACTTGCACATACTGCAGCAATATTTTCCACTGAGCATACATTAAGATAATAAACAGTAGCACTTCAAATGTCTTCAATTCATTTATTCACAATAGCTTACGACCATTATCATCATTTAATGTGCCAAAAGTGGCTACGTTTGAAGCATCGCTTCTGTTGTAAGGCTTAATGGGCGTCGTTTGATATACAAGCGAGCCACCATCGAAAAAGGCGAATATTCAACAACTTTAGTGGCATTTCAAATGACAGCCAAATTCGGCGGGTGTTAAGCGATACTAACTTGAAACCACACAATTAATGTACCCATTTTTTTTTGTGCAGTAAAAGGGAATTCATTTTATAGCAATACAGTGGTCGAAGGTTGAATAAACTTGTGTGTGAGAAAACAAAAACGAAAATAAAATATGAAAAAGGCTGACATTCATTCGCAGTTTTAAGGAAAACTCAATTTCAAAATAAGTTTTCATTATTTCCCTACTTCTGTCTTCGATTTGGTATGATTTCTCTTTGCGAGTCGCTTTCATACCAGTCATACCAATGAAGAGGGACGGACAGTACTGAAAGCGTTTGAGAGGGAATCTCATAAAATTTCACAGCGTGAGGTCACAAATTGAAAATCAGACATCCTGTTAAGCTGTCAAACACAACTTATTCTCCTCACACCTTGAATGTGCCTGCA
Organism: Eristalinus sepulchralis; assembly: GCA_944738645.1. Lineage (NCBI taxonomy): Eukaryota > Metazoa > Arthropoda > Insecta > Diptera > Syrphidae > Eristalinus > Eristalinus sepulchralis. The sequence continues at coordinate 26,346,202 of OX122885.1, read as the reverse complement.
CAGAGTTCTCGACAACTGCCATGACAGTTATACAGAATTCCTTGAGTGTTAAGATACAGACATAACTTAAACGAAATGTCTTAGTTGAACACGATACACCCAGCTGGATACCAGAACATACAGGGAGGCAAGGAGATGACGGATGCAATTCTTAAGGCAGGGTTGGAGATGGCAAAATAGTTGCCCCTAAATAACGAACGCAAGGCGATCGTAGCAAAAATAAGAAATCGAAAAATCAATGGACTTGGAGAAAGCTTTCATATCGAGAGTCGCTGGTGAGCTTAAATTTAAGGGAAATAAGAATTTTGTTATGGGCGGTAATGGAAAACTATCCCATTGGCACCCATACACAGCGTTTGGGTACTCCACACAGTAGATGATGCAAGGATAAATTGAAATGTGGGTCTTTTTCCTGGATCTGAAGGAATTAATTAACCCCGACGGTCTTGTCTTGTTTAGAAGTCGTTACGATTTGAAACAAGGAAGTCGCAGAAGACTTTCTGCCATAAACCTCAACCTTTTTGTAGGAATCTAGGCAACCTTCAATGGATACAACGCTTAAGGTGAGAGAGTAGAGTATATAAATACTTACCTCTCGTCCGAAGAGTCTTAGCATTTAAACCAATGAGGCAATGGAAAAGAAAACAACTCAGGGTGAAATAGTGGACACAAGACGGACTTTCAGTTCATCCTCTTGAAGAGAACGAAGGTATCTCTCGTCTGGGCCAAATAGCACTGAAAAGCCTCACCATATGAATTTCCGATGAAGCGAATATGTTCTTTAGGACAAAAACCGATAGAATCGAAAAGTATTAAGCCGCTGTCAGTTTTCTGGCAGTGAATTTTAACTAACAAAAAATGGCTTGAATCTACACAAGCTTTTCTATTCCATGCGAAGGCCATTTGGTGGAACTGCCTCGCCTGTACATGGCTCTATTCAATCACGCCCAGCTAAGCTATGTATGTACTTCTAAACCTTCTCGGATAGGCCGTATGTTGACGCTAGACGACATCAAAAGATGATCACGAACTATATTGTGAAGAGTAGCTGGAAAGGGGCGCGGTATTTGAGTCTCTAGTAACAGTCAAGCTGCTTAACATTTCCAAGATAGTGAATGAATGGAAGTCCTCTCTGAACTTGACCCGTGACTTGAATTTGCTAAAACTTGCTAGGGTCAAGAGAATTAAGATCGATCGGCTAAAACGAAATACTCTGAAAATTCGAAACCGTGTTTGGGCTGCCCGAGTCGTTGCTTCGGCCATTTGTCGATGGTTCACCACCTAAAGGTGTTATGACGCAAAAGGTGATATGACGCAAGCAAAGCCCATACTCCCTAACGTTTGAAAGTAATTCGATAAATACATTCTCTTAATAGGAAGACTTCGGGCGACTTATCGGCGTACAAACGAGGCACTACACCTTTTCGACACACCTATGGTAAATCTATAAAAACCTCTTCAATGCATGTGGAAAGGAAGGAGAAGCGGTCGTTGCGTTTCCTTTCAAAAATCAATCAAATTTGGCACAAAAAACTGCTGCCTAGCAGTATATTTGACTGTCTTTGGAGTATCAGTGCTCCAGTGTAATGTTTCAAAACTTCGAAACTGCTTCATCCGAAAAGTACTCCATTGAACCATGGAGGACATATGTTAACGACAAACATGGACTATTAAAAAATCGTATTTGAAAACGAAACCTTAAAAATATGTCATCGTCAGAAACCGGTAAACAATAAACATTCATTGGGGGATTCGGCAAATACCTTAATATTAGGTGTTATTAACACTTGAACTGGTAAATTTCTTGAACTTTAATTATGAAACAAGACCTGATCATCATTACAGACATATTTTTTTGAGCATCCAACTGCTTCGGACTACAAACTTGGCAATGTATAAAGTGCATTCAGTTTTCATAGTAATTATCGTGATAAAAAAAAACTTCATTTAAGCCCACAATCAGGCTTTAGTGAATTGAAATACATCTCTTACTCTGCATCTGGTGTTCCATTTTAAAGAGACTTGACTTGTCACGCATACGCCTACATCTTGATAAAAGATTTAGAATACCGCCACAGGATGAAAATGAAAATAAATACTCTCTTAACATGAAAGCAAATAAACGACTTCTCTGTAATAATCTCTGAAAACTTGCCACTGAAGGGAACTTCAGAAAGTCCTTTTTATGTTGGAGCAAAAAAGAAAAAAACCCTTTGCCATGATATTCTCCCAAGAGCGTAATAAACCCATGGCTGCTTTCAGCGGCAGGTGTCGGTGAACAACCCTTAACGGGAAGGCTATGCCTAATTCTTTCAGAACATAAAAGGAACACTCAACAACAGACACAAACTGAATTCTCAGATTGCCAATATTTAAGAAAACCCCCTTCCTCTTGCTGCCTACGTAAAGTTGATGTACTCTGTAAAGATTAATTGGTTTAAAGTTATAAATTGCCCTCAAGCTAATGGGATGACTATTGGATTCTTATACAAAGAAGACACTACAAAAGCCGTTCAATGGTGAACTTACGTGTGTAGCGGTCGCTCGAATAAGAGTTCGCTACAACTTCCCTAAGGGAAATCTGGCGGTTACGGTTACGGTTACGAGTGTGATAAATCATTGCCCGTCTGCGATATGCCTTCAAGACAGTTCTGCAAAGCCAGGGTCATATGTTCTTCGTTAGGCGATACATATGAAGCCATCAAAGATTATTTTATAACCTCTTGAACACAATCTATGGAGCCTATCTAGAGTAAAACGTCAAAGTCCTGCATGGAGACATAAACGGCAAAGTCGACACGGACAATATGTTTAGAAGAGTGAACGGAGAACACAGTCTTAACTTTCCGAACAAGATTCCAATGCAAAAGAATCCAAAAAAGCAACCTGTTACTCACATGGTCGAAAGACTAGACAAATTAACCTTGGACTCATCGACACAAAATATGTGTTAAGTAGCCTAGACCTTGTTACGTCCAGAAGATGAAACATTGACCCTAATCAGTGGCTCAATTGTCCAATATTTGAAATCTGCTACAGTTAATAGACATAAGGCACTTAAGGACGCCGGAAATAACAAGCCATCATTAAACATAAACGCCAACAAAATTTAGTTGCGTTGCGAATTTGTCATTTAACAGAAGAATGCCTCTGGCACTCCGCGATACACAACTCCTTGTATCATGGTGAGTCTGAGGCAGCAAAGGAAAAGAGAAACAAAGCAATTACCTCAGGAAATCCTACAACGCAAGGATTCCGAGAGGCATAGCGACAAGCACCAAATCCAAGTCTATGAGAAAGCCAGGAGCAGGTAAAATGCCTTTAAGCAGAATTTCCAACAACTACCAGGAGAGCATGATAAGGAGAGAGAGAGAGAGAAATTCCAAATCATAAGAAACAGTGATCCCGTCCAGCTTTAAGTTAAAGACCAACAAAATCGCAGTTTCATTCTTTGTCAGAGAAGATCCCCTCCGACGTTTTGTGTGAGCATCTGCAAACGCTCTGATGGGTCCTTAGTGCGTACCAAACCAGCGAAATTCACGATAAGCAAGATTTCAAATTTGTGGCAAATCTGTGAACAATTTCGAGGCACACTGTACGCCCCCTACCTTTCAGTTACACAATCGCGTATGACAGAGAATTTCTAAAGGGCCATGTATAATTTTGATATTTCAAATAAACTCGTCAGATTGTGGAAAGAATGACGGTAAAGAATTCTTATGCCCACCACTTTATCAAAGTAACACACAATATCTCACGCAGTATAACATAACAGTATCCATAAATGCGACACACTGCCATGAGATTTCTTCAACAGCAATCTGGGGAATCACCCAGGAACAAGTTGGAGACACTTCCAACTCTTCCAAAAGTTTTGACGTGACTGAGAGAACTCAGTGAGCAATCAAGAACATGTTTGCTATCCAATAACTGAGGCGGAAAAATTAGTAGTAAAGAAGGGCCAAAACGAGGTGAAGGGTGATTCATACAAAAATAAATACAAAATTTATATAGTTAAAATACAAAAATTTGAATTTGACATTCAAATTGTTACTATCGGTTGAAAGAACAAGTCATGGCGTTTACTTTTTGAAAATGATATCATAAAAATGTTGGCTACGACTACGTCTAAGGTTCGGAAGGTCCGTTACTCGCTACTCGCTACACAGGCGATTAATGTTGGTTTCCAAAGCGGTTATAGAAAATTGCTTATTCCTAAAGATCTGAGACTTTAGCAAGGTCGCACGTATCGAAAAAGGAATGATGTGTTCACTAAAGTGATTGAATGCCTCTTAGTGCAGTCTAGCTAAAACCATAGGCCGGCGGGACCAAGTGCTTGCATTTTAGGAAGCACGTAGTCCATTAGGAAGGCGCGATACTGATTACCATTAACGATAACATTGCTACAGCTGCTATACTCTCCTCAGTACATGATGGATGTAAACTTTTACTTTGAATTTGCGAATGATATTGGAATTAGAGGTTTCAGTATATCGGTGGTGCGCACTGTATGTATGTATGTATGTATCAGACCTGCGACCCATGAAGGGTCTGAGCCTGAGCTATAGCTGCCATCCATTCTTGATGGTCCCGGGCACGCTGCTTCCAATTGTCGAGACCAAACTCTCCAACGTCCACAATCACTTTGTCTCTATACTGGAGGTTCGACCTTCCTCTCCTTCTGGAAACCGGAGGCTGGATTCGAAGATCCTTTTAGCTCTCCAGCTGTTGTCCATTCGCCCGATGTGGCCGAACAACTATAGTGAATTTTGCCTTTCGAACTACATCCACACCTCGGTACAGTACATTAAGTTTGCAGTTGTGTCTCCTCCTCCATTCGCCTTCCTCGCAGACCGGACCATATATTCGTCGCAAAATTATTCTTTCAAAGGAGCCAAGAATCACTGCCACTTTGCTTATCATCCAGCACTCGGCTCCGTGTAAAAGTTCTGGTAGGATTAGCGGTTGTGTCCAAGGTAAGTTCCTCAAGTTACACGAAGAACATTTCTGACAGAACGCTGATTTTCGTAAAAGAGCTGAACACGCCGTTGTGATGTGAGTCTTCTCGTGATGACTTGCAAAGAACAACAACGACAAAGCAGTTAAATAGGAGCCATGCGTGAACTGTTAAAACATGGTTATTGAAAACCAAACATCAAGGTGAATCACCCGATATGCTCCCAAATAGAACACTGACACTTCGGCAAGGCGCCAAGATGACATTTAATATTTCAGGGCTACAGTAGATAGGGACAAAAACGTCTTTATCAAAATGCAGCGAAGAAGCAAAAGAAGAAGCAACAATAGGGCGAACTCGAGAAAACAACGTTCACTTATAAAAAGAAACAATCCTGGCGTTACTGGCGTTATTGAAAGTAAATTAATTATCGAGTAGAAATAGTCCTCTTTATAATTGCGAACTGTACGCTCTATAATCAATCAAGCTTCGAAGGGATTCAAGGCTTAAGATGAGTAGGCCAAATGAAGCATGTGTACAGTCCAGCTTCTAGAACAGGAGCCACAGTGTTTAAGCCATTGAGACAATTTGCCAAAGGACGTCCTCATTTGATTTGGCACAGAAGAACAGGAGTTAAATATACCATCCGGGTAAGCGAACTTGCACGAAAGTGGATTTGACTTGGTCACATTTATGCTCGCAAATACACGCGGAGACAAAATGAAATCCTGCAGCGTTCAGCTTGCTGCCAAATATGCAACTAGAAGATTAGTTTGTCGAAGTAGAACAGCTGGATGGAGGAAGGACTGTATTTAGGATATTTTTCACAAATGATCGAATGTTTTTCAATTGCGCTACAGTTCGGGTGGACCTGGTCCACTACCATCTCCACTTGTGTTCGCGATCTCAATCTAGGTTGTCCTCGGTAGCGTTATGTCAATGGCTCAGATTTGTTCAAAGACTTGTCGCGCTGGAGCAGTGGTGTCCATACGCACTACATTCCCTAGCCATCTTAAGCACTGTATTCAAAGACGTTTAATTAGGCACATACCACCGTATAGCCTAAAAAGTTCTTCGTTGAATCTTCTCCTCCGGATGCCATCAACGCAAACAGGAGGAAAAATCGCAAGCAGAACTTTTCTCTCGAAAAGATTGAAAACTTTCTCAACTGCTTTTGATAACGTTCAACGTACGTGCAACGTACAATTCGAAGCCAGCTAGATCCTTCAAGAGAGGGCTCTATAACCAATTGCTTTTTAAGCCGAAAAAAGCAGCAGATGCTGATGTCCCTATTTACGGCAAGAGTGAGATCGACGAAGTCCTTGAGTACCTCGAAGTTTCTGCCGCCTAGTGGTACGCTCTGCCTGAGACATCGATGTTGTGCGTCCTTCTTTGATGACAGCATGTACTTCGTTTTGCCCTCATTACCCACCAGACCCATTTTAGCTGCTTCCACTTCAATATCAACAAGCGTCTCATTAACGGCTTGCTGTGTTCGACCAATCACGTCAATGTTGACGGAAGCTAGCAGTTAAACGGACTTTTGGAAGATCGTGCCTCTGGTGTTCACTTGTGACTTACGCACGATCTTCTCAATGATGATGTTAAAGAAGTCTAATGAAAGCGCGTCTCCTTGTCTAAAACCTTTTTTGTCATTGAAAGTCTCTGTCAGTTCGTTACCGACCTTGACGGAGCAGCGATCTGACGAGATTGGTAAGAATGCTAAAACTAGATATGGTACTGTATAGTTCGTTTCTATGGACGCTTAAATTGACGAATAGGTGTTAAGTGCCGATTTGCATTTCTTGCCTCATTTGGCCTCGATTTGGTAGATCGTGTACTTCCCTGGCCTGAAACCACACTGATAAGGACCTGTAAGGTTGTTGACGAACGCTTTTAGGCGTTCACACAGTATGGCAGAGAGGATTCTGTATGCGCTGTTAAGGAAACTGATTCCTCGATAGTTGGCGCAATCAAAGGGGTCTCCTTTCTTGTGGACAGAACAAACGACGGTTACACTCACGCCAATTGACGTCACTAAAACGTATATTGGCGACCTTCTTAGGTCATCATTGGCCGTGTTGTTTTGCCAGTTGACTCGTCTTCTAGGAACCAAACAACACCCACGTCGGAATTTTCAATCGACGGCCAAACTGTTATCATTTGACCATAGCGTACGGAATTGTCAGTAGCCGTCCACCCATTGTCATTTTTAATAACACCTTTGGACCATATCTTACCAAGTACTCACTTCAATCACAAGATGATTTTCTGAAGTGTTTACACCGATTATGAACTATGTCTCAATACAGAAGGATATGTTGTTCGAAAAAATAGGTGTTCATTGCCTGTTGTTCTAACTTAGCAGTGTGTTGAAGTCATTGCGATTGGTTAACAGGATTCAATTCTTGTGTAAGTTGAATTTTTTAAGGATGGAGGTGCAATTTCAAGTATGTCGTAGTTCACGTTCAATTGCTGCAAGATCCAGGAAACCGATACACCCGGATCATCAGAAAAACTTGCACTAAAATAGCAATGTACACAACGAAGGCGCAGGCCTTGCGACATCAGTATCTCTTCAACCCCCTACTACTTCCACTACCCATTGCTTGCTTAGTCAATGAATAATACTACAATCATCGCATAATTTACAAAAAGTGGCAAAAAGTGATGTTTGAAGAATCACTTTTGTAGTTAGGTTGAATTATTTTAGTGTGCTGCTCAAAGCTTTAGCGATCCACTATCATAAATGGCAAATATTTAGTCAATATTGTGACACTTCAAATGACAGCTGAGTGTAGCAGGCGTCAAATGTCAGCGCTACCAACTTGAAATCACAATATTAAGTATGCCCTAATAAAATGTTTAAAATGAAAAAGAATTCCAAATGCTTCGTTCGAAAATCTAGTTTCATAAGACTTTTAAAAACAAGATTGTTCCTTCAGTTTGCGGAAGATTTCGTTTTCGTAATTTCCTCGAAAACGCTTACCCTAAAAACCCTTTTGATTCATTTAACAGAAAATATTGGAAATACGTCGAGAAAATAGAAAAGAGAGATTACTGTCCCCAAAGGGGATGTTATTAAATAAAATCATGCGAGGAATGTATTTATGTTTCAGAATGACACAACTACATAATCCTAAATAAATTCAAAATAATGAGATTTACTTACATAAACACAAACAGACAAATATACAATCGAGTGTGGGTATACATCTAAAAAAGTACAACAAGTAGACAGTATTAAAGGTCACATTGTAAAGTGTACATCAAACAGAGTAGGAGTTCAGGCAAATGAACAACACAACAAAAAATAAGAAGAAAAACAAACATACACACAAATTAGGCATTCATTAAGTTTTCCTACAACATCAAACAACCAATTTACGAATACACAAATTCACATTAGAGTGCGCACACAAACGTACAAAGGATACACGTTACGCATCGCCAGAATGGGGAATTTGAATCTGTCACTGGATGTGGGAAGGAGGACACAATATCGGTATGATGCAGTACGTTTGTGTATCTCGAAAGGCTCACCCTAAAATCAATTCCAACTGTTGATATGAAATTTCCCGAGAGGAAAGTCCCGTCTCGAAATCTCACCAGGAGGCATGTCTTTCCAACGCCGGAGTCACCAAGAAGCATCACCTGTTGAGGTATCACGATATATTAGCTATATCACCGCGTGTTGGGTTGATTCTTCATATTACTGTTCATGTATCCATCAAGCACAGGGGCATTCACGCAACCATATCACTCAACCCATACATCCACACACATTCGCACAGTGAATTCACAATCATAGACCGAGGAATGCTTGGGGAAAATCACAACAAATCGGAATTTGTATCGGCGTCGCTTTTCTTTGCATGAAAATCGCTTGACATGCAATTGAATCGGGGAATGAAATTAATGTGATGGGATTACGGAAAAGATTTTCTACAATTTGCCCCTCAACGCACCTCTAAACGAGGGATAAAGGAGACAAGATTCAGCAATTGCCGGACGAAAGTTGAGATAACCCAATTTATTTTCGACGACCTTTGCAGGCAGGTTGCTCTGCTTTCTTCGCCCGGAAATATTTGCCCTTGTGAACAACTCTAAATCATGAAAACTTTGAACTTTTCTTCTTTATGATGTCATTAAGAGAAGAACTTTGTCGATTTTTCTGTACATTGAGTCACTGGCACTAACCTAATCTATTGAAGAAGGTCCTTTGAATAGCGAATGGTTAGGAGCAATTTAACAAATCAAAACGAACTCAATTTTGGAAAGCGTTGTGTTTCGAAAACACGTTCGTTCTTTAACGAGTGCTCCATGTGCGGACACTGCCCTGAGGCAGACAAACAATGTTTATTTAAGGGAACTCGTTCTGTGGACATAAGTTTCCCTCAAAGCTGCACATCAAGGGGAATCGTAAACACTAGTTAGACAGAGTAAAACTGCGATGGCTGAAAAAGTCTCGCAGTTTCTGGTAGAAGAGGGAGTTCTCCGAGATGCAAGGGTTTTTCGCGAACAACTATTTTCAGCTTGGTTTTTTAGGCTGGTGCTCTTTCACCATCTGTCAAAATAGACTTCACGGTGTGTTTACGTACAGTTTTTACAGCTTTTATAAATATTTCCCCCAATCCTTTTAAAGAGGTACAGATGTGGAATTTCGATTTGCATGGTCATTCGCCTTACGCCCCTAATACGGCGTTTCCATTTTCTCAAGAGTTTTTAGAGCTTTAGGTAACGCAAGACTTAGAATAAAATTGAATAAAATTTGAGGGACACCTAGTCGATCCTTGTAGGGGGCCAGGCCTTCTACCACCTCTGCTGTCCGAAAGTCCCCCACCCGGCCTGAGTTACCTTCAAACACTAAGCGCCCAATGCCCAATTACGCAGTGTTGCCTTAGGATACGTGTCGCTTCATTGAAGCGGTGCTTGCCCTGGTATGATGGTGACAATGTCTGATTGTCGTGAGGCTCGGGACTATTGGTTAAAATAACAAATCATGGCATTAGCTCTTTTAAGTCGATATCATATAAATGTTGGCCACGACTACATCTGAGATTGAGGTTGTCGTATTCAAATAGTGTTAAAAAAAAAGTGGACAATAGTCGACATTGCCATATTCACTAGCGATCTAATAGATTTTATGCCGCAAATAATTGCGTACACCATTGATCTGATCTGAGTATACAGACTGTCTTAAGTTCGGTGCAGTTGACCTACAGCTGTTAGCCGTGAAAGATGTAGTAAGATTTCCTGGCATTTAATTTGACTAGCATGACGAGGTCCAACTTAAGATGGCTAGGTCATGTAGAGTGTATGGACACCACTGCTCCGGCCCGAAAAATCTTCGAATATGAGCCATTGGGACAACGCAACAGTTGACGGTCTAGGCTAAGGTGGCGCACACAAGTGGTGAAGGACCTCAACCAACTTGGAGTGCGCAAGTGGCGGCAGCTGGCGAAAGATCGTGCTGGCTGGAAAGGCATGTTGATTGAGGCCCAGGTCCGACTCGGATTGAGGCGCCACAAGAAGAAGAAAATGAAGTATGACCGAGGCTAAGACAGTCATCACTGTAGCAAGTAAGCTGTTTTACAGCAGTCAACTTGATACCAGGATAAAAATGTTTTACTATATGGCACGCTTCCGGCCAATCACGTTGTATGGTCCGGTGTGGTTCAACTTGAGCCATTTCCAGATGGAAAAGATGAGGATGATCGGGAGGCAGTGGCATCGACTCTGCATCAGATTGTTTCCCATACCTGAACTCTATTCTATTCGAAACAGGTCTTGTACAACGAGGCAAACCCGATATGAATTGCTAATTATGTAATATGGTTTATTTGAGGTCACATTGCACGAACTATGCCTTCTACTAACTGCGTGATCCACTAATATATACCATAAGAAGGTAAGTCTAAACGTCATTATCTCGCTCGAGGTATTCCTCTATTTAGATATAAAGGGTGATTTTTTAAAAGCTATCTATATCTATCTATAACGAAATCTTTATTTGAATCGATAGTACGGTCCATATAATTTAATGTTTGAAAATTATTTCATGCAAATGTTGACCTTGACTGCGCATCAAATGGTCCATCCGCTTAGTCCAATTTAGGTATACTCTTTAAAACATTTCGGCCGGTATCCCACCAATAAATGCTTCAATGTTGTCTTCCTATGCGGCTTGTCTGTAAAGACGTGAGCTTTAAAATAGCCCCACAAAAAAATTAGCCTAAGGGCGTTAAATCGCATGATCTAGGCGGTCAATTGACCGGTCCCGAACGTGAAATAAAATGTCCACCGAACTCGACTCTCAATAAGTCTATTGTTGCGTGTACTGTGTGGCATGTGGCACCGTATTGTTGAAACCACATGTCATGCAAGTCAAGCTCTTGTATTTTGGGCAAAAAAAGTTGAATATCATATCACGGTAGCGCTCATTATTCACAGATACGTTACGATTGGCATCATCTTTGAAGAAGTGCGGTCCAATGATGCCACCAGCCCATACACCGCACCAAACTGTGACTTTTTCTGGATGCATTGGTAGATCTTGCAATGCTTCTGGCTGATATTCACTCCAAAATCGACAATTCTGCTTATTTATGTACCCATTGATCCAAAAATGAACTGACCATAAAATGGAAAAACCGCGTGATGATCTTTCTTAACAGTGCACGCATTTTGATAATAAAATTCAATACTTTGCAAGCGTTGTTCGATTGTAAAACGATTTATGATTAATTTATAGACCAGACTGAATATGTTTGACAATGAAACAAAACACGAAACGTGCGTCAGCTGTTTAAACCCGTGTTGCCAAAAAGATAATAGCTAAAAAATCACCCTTAAGCTCTGATGCAGGATAATGATTGATGTCCTATAATCTTCCATGTCTTACGCTGAGCAGTGGACAGGCGACTTAACGAGAAACAGTAGGGCGATCTTTGCAAAAACAGTTCCGCCACCCCTTTAGTTGATCCGTGGTGCCAAAATTAATAGTCTTCTCTTAGTCTTAGGTAAGCAAAAGAAGATGTGTCATGACCCATAACATATATATACCAAGCATACGTATACGCCCTAGTACACGAGTTCGTGCCGCTTAACGGTCACATTTTTTCCGCAGGTAGTTGAAACAGTCTCAACTTTTGCTAAAGCTTAGTTCTAGTTTAGACTTAATTATCTAAAGAAGCAAAGTTACCTTGAAGTTAAAGTTTTTTTTTTTAGTTTCCTTGACAACAGTACGTGTCTTATAGTAAAAGAAGAATTGAATTAAATACTTTTTTTTTGGAGGTTGGGAAACACTGCACTGTAGCGCCCAAACTCCAAAACTGATCCATTGTACTACCATGCAGTAACCTACATTCGATGCAATTTTTTGGTGTTCCGAAGAATTGCAGGCTCTTCTGTGTTAAAGAGGCTCCAGGCGTCGTATAGGGTATCATCACTAAGCTCAAGTGCACTTAAGCGCTTAGTGATGGTGAAGTGTTTTGTTTGTAGGCCAACAAGTCGTCTATACCGGTATAGGAAACCGCGTATTAATTTGATAATTTTGCGGTATTCCAGCAAATAAGTCTGTAGTCTTTCGTATCGAAAGATAACAGCAAGGCCGCGGATTTCTTGCTGGCGTTTGCAAGTATGCACTTGGTCAGCCTTCATCCTGGAGAGTCATGCCATCTCAGGTTGTGCTGCCGAGAGGGAGAGACTCTGGTAATCCAAAGGAGGGTTTGAACCCTTTGAATGTCTTTTTTGAACCTTGCATGGCAAGTCAATCGGCAATCTGGTTTCCCATAATCTCGTGATGTCCCGTGCCCAGGGACCCAGTCTTAGCGAATTTAGTCTGCGGACCAAATTAAGGAAATACTTGCACTAGGTTAGCTTAGAGCACCCGAGTGAGGTCAATAAGTCAGATTAAAGAAAATAAATTCGGTTAGTTGAGCTAGTTTCAGGCACTTTTGTCTAGAACGTAAAGAAATTAAAGTTATTCAATCTAACAAAAAAAAAACATATAATTTTTAATAATTTTTAAAACACTCTTTAAAAAATGGTGAATTCACAATATATCAGTTGAAGTCAGCAGTAAATTCACAGAAACTCTTTTAATTTGAATGAAGTACAGAGTTAATGACACCATAACCCACAATCCCTGCATTAGCTCCATGTGCCTTGGATGCTGCTAGGTACTTGAAAACAGACTAGAAGGATTGTGTTCATTGTACAGCTGAAAATAAGACTTGCCATATATGTTATGTATTTTTTGCCATGAAGTTATGGGCCTTACACACGGAAAAGAAGAAACAATGACTTTATTCAATACCTGCGCTGCCAGCAATTTAAATTTGCACACTTTAAACACATTTATGTCTGCATAACCACTATTTACAGATAGGTAGAGGTAAAGGATTTGAATTTAAGTCATCACCTGCCTTTCTGGCTTAAATCAGGAGTCGTAGTTAGCTCAAGACAATGCGCCTTGGCTACCCATGTACATAATTGGCACCACGCTTGAGGGGCAATCACCCCACATTGGCTTGGAGCGAGGTCATTTCAAGGCCTCTGCCGCTCTCTGAGTAGCAGCACCCGGTGGAGAATGCAACTCCACACTGAGCCAGGAAAGTCTCCTTACCGCCTGGCCTAGTTATGTGTTAACAAATAACTAGCCCAGTCAGCACAATGCACTAACTTCGTCTCTGCGCACGATATTGGGTTTTAACCCACATCGACCACGATACTCCTACAAGGAGACCTACCGCATGGACATGATATGAGTACCACAATCGATATGTTTGTGGCCAGATAAAGATTGTCCCATGCACTCTACATGGTGCAGTTCCACTGGAACAGGAGGAGAAGAAAAAGTAGATCGGGGTCTATTTCAAGAGTGAAAGAAGGTTCAACGCTGAGCTTTCTTTAAGGATTGACAAAGCAGGATTACTTTTAAAGCAGTTTGGAAGACCTGTGGTAAACCGAGCTTGGTGTCAAAGCCAAGTTAACTCAGTGTTTATTCCAATTCTCATATATGGTCACGCAATTTGGGTAATGAAAAAAAGAATCGCGAATATAAACTGCCGAGATAAAATATCTCCGTGGGTTAAATAAATTGTTAGGAGTATTGTGACCTACGGACTATGCGATTTTCATTTTTAAATTATCTATGACTGGAAATTGATGCAAATAATATTGCCTACGTATTTAGATCACCAGTGGAGCTTGAATGGTTCTTGCCCTTAAATCCCGCATTTAGGTCTCATTCACGGAATAGATAACTCTGCTCTGCTGCTACATCTTCTATTCCAAAGAGGACTGAACTTTTTTTGACTTTTCGATATAAGAAGAATTCATTACTACGCATATTCTGTATTTCAGATCAATTATTCCAGAACTCTATAAATACCGATACTAAATAATGTCAAGAGTTGTAAGTATATGTATCTGGCCGATGCAAATGCAAATTTTAACATGAAGGATCGTTATTCAAAAATTAAATGCTGCTCGCAATGTGAATTCAATCGACTTGTGTAAATGTTCTATAATAATAATAATTGAGTGGCACTACAGCCCACAACGGACCAGGACCTAGCTTCTACAACAACTGCTCGTGTTGTGCGTGCAACTGTTCTCTCACGAGTGGAAGGGAACTACAGTTTTTTGCTGCTCCCAACGGCGAGATTTGGGAAGCTTTTCATAGACAATTAATACTCTTTGAGTGTTGTCGGCAACTCGAAATAGATGGTGCCGTGAAAAAATGCGAGGTGCCCCGTCCGGGAATCGAACCCAGACTTACTGCGCGATGGTCGACGCACTTCCTACTACGCCACGGTTCTATATGATTACTTAATATCAAATCAATGGCCGCAAAAAATGGCGACTTAATTTTTTTACATTACAGTATTTTTTATTTTTGATTTCATTAATAAAAACAATAAGGTCTGTTTAATTTTCTGGGAGTGTACACTTAATTGTGAAAGTAACTGTATGTTAGTCCTACCACTTTGTAAATAAGCCAAACAAAACTTTGAAACCAAAAATCAAATCAATCTTCCCGTCTACAGGTATGTACATAACTCTTCAAGAAGCGGTCTACGACTGAGAATTAATTAAACATCTTTTTTTTTTCACAGCAACGACTTTACCTTCCCGCCCTAATGAAGAAAATGGAATGAATGGAAGCAAGAAATTATACAGGCGTACGGATTTTTTACCTGTATCGGTGTATATACATACGGAACGCCATGATTTTCCGAGTCCTCTGATATAAATTAATTTACTTTGTATCAGAAGTCCCACAAGAAATGACTCAACTCGGGATGAAATGAAATTTCGTCATCCGTCGGTTGCGGTTCTCAGAAATAAATCAACATCAACATCATCTCCCTGTTTCCGTCTCCCCCCAAGAACACCGAACGAAATCGCACAAGAACGAAATAATTTTCCCCCAAATAAGATCCATTCTGTGATGGAATTATACGCATAAACTCGGTGCCTTTGTGCAGCCTGTGGACATGATTAGAATTACCATTTTAATTAATTTCCCTAATTTACATGAATTCACTTTTACTCGTATAATGTGCATTTAGGATTGAGGCCAAAGTCGACGGTGGTGTTCGAGTCGTCCTTCCTTAACGAGTTCGCACGTAATCAATTTATTCATTTGCTGTGGGCCGCACTGTGAGGTGGTTGATCTTAATGAATGGAAATATGATTTTGGAATATTTTAAAAGCTCTACTGAGTGTTTACGAAACAGGGTGAATAAAGATATTCAACAGGCAATGAGAGACGGATTTGATGATGAATCCTGCGGAACGTAAAAATATTTTATTAAAATTTGTTAACCGCCGCTTACTGAGCAAAATAAATAATGGCACCTTATTTTATTTAAAATGCGATTAATGATCTCATTAACATTAATGAAGCGACATTGCAGTAACGCTGGCAACCACGATTTTTTCGATGACACACCTTTCACTTCTCATTAGCGCTTCATCCCGAAAACCTGTAGACGCCTGAGCCAACTGTTGCTCATTATTTCGATAAGCAATTGTCGGTAGATGATTCTGAAATGTCCTACTTCCGGTAATATTAATTGCATCCGACTACACTTGAGCTTGTCTGAAAGGTGAAACCCTAGACTTCAGTTTGATGTATTATTAAGATGTGTATTAAGATCGCACTTTCAAGTGAAAAGTTATTTATGTTTAGGTTAGGTTAGGTTAGGCCACCCTTGGGCCCATTGTGACGTCGTGTGGATAGCCTTCGTTAGTAATCTAAAAACTGGTGTGAGCTAGCTGGCGAACTATTCCCACCCTTTTGTTGCTGAGTTCAACTAGGCTGTCAAAGAAATACTTTCCAGGGTGCTTCCTTCTGCTATTTTGTAAGAATTTACCCGCCGCAGAGGAGGTGGGGAATTATTTACACCTGTTCCTCGTCCCTTCAACTCCTGCAGAATTCATTGTGAGGAATTCTGAGATTAGTGGCATGTGTTCTAATGGCGCAGTCGAACGTTAAGACGCATATTTCAGTCACTGGCAGCGCTTTGTCTAAGCTCACCAGGCAGTAAACGTTGTGTGAATTGAGCTGTTGCAAAAAAGCTTTAGTTGTAAGACAAGTTGGACTCTTTTGACCACATTTCATTCCATTCGTTCAATTTGTGTGTTTTAAGCAGGTATTTAACTGTAGCAAAAGGAATGGGAGACATGGCAGTTTCTCTGAATTCAGTGTGCCTCGACACCTGGGGCTGGATATTGCAATACATCTCGCTGGAAGATGGGCGGGATTGGAGGCAGGTGTTTGAATGAAAGTTGTGGCTGCTTCAAGGGATTAGAATGCAGCCCGGCTGACTGAACAAGCGATTACATTCCTTCGGAATGCAGAACTGCCCCTTAGCCATGACAGTGCCTCATTGATTGTCAGAATCTCTGCCTGAAAGATTCTCTCTGCCACCCCATCGTCCATTTTTCCATTTTTTTTTTCCGTAGAAATACAGAGTCATGGGTACAGAGTCTCAGTCTAACCTTTCCGGTTTGCCGTTTGAGAATTCGTTCTGAAAGATGAGTTGGGGACGGGTGTGATCGGCATTTCGTGGGAGAAAACTGATCTATCTCAGGATACTGGAATGACCATATTGTCCGATTTGAGTAGGGGCTGCAATTCCCTTCCATAGAAGTTCTAATGGAGAAAGGAAGAGGAGTATATCCTCTAGACAATTGCTTTTCTGTCTTGGTTCAAGAGGCAATTCAGTAACGAAACCTTCATTCGAAAGACCAAGCCGTGTAACATCTTGACCCTGTCCTGCTCTAAGGGGCAACACAACTAAAGTCCTTCCTAAAAGCGCATGAGGGAACAAAAAGAAGGTTTTTCGAGAAGAACGTTTTATTCGTGATTTGTCGTCGCGATTGCGCTGATGGCATCTCAGGAGAAGGTTAAACGACGAAGAGTATAGTATGTACTTTTAGAACCGTTTACGATTACAACTCTTTAGGCGGTTAGGCTTTGTAGTAGAGAAGAATAGCTCTGCTGTTGCCCGGAGACTCCCCATGCCAAGTCATTAGGACAATGCAACAGAGGAAGACTTCGCCCGAGAAGACCTACACAAATGAATAAGTACCTCAAACAACTTGGGGTGTAAATTTGGAGGCATCTGGCGATAGACTGAGCTCGATCCCAGACTGTAAACCAAAGATGAAGAAGAATGACTAAAACTCTGTTTTACCGGCATACTGAAAACCATAACCTTTGAGAGGATTTTGAAGTTAGGAATCTGTGAAAAGAAGGTTTAATTATAAACTTCACTGCCCTAGAAATGCACATGGCACAGTTTCCCGCAGCTGTTTGAAAGAGAACGATCGAAAACTATTTCTAGACCAGCCTAGACTAAGAAGTAGACTTCAAAATAAGAACTATCAGCACATTTCTCAAACACACCAACTGGCTATTGTATTAACAAGGGAAAGTATAAGTGTGTTGTTCCGATGAGACTTTAAAGAACAAGAAATGGGCCACTCTATAGTCACGTGCCGAAGCAATATTTTCATTTGGGGGCTAAGTGTGCTAAAGTAGCCACCTCAACCCCTCTGTTACACAAAAAAATAATTGGGATTCGATATTTTCCAATTGAGTGGGCTCTGTTCAATTTGCATTTTAATGGCCTTGACGATGTTTTTCCACTTGTACACCATTCAACTGAGATACGAGTGCATGCCAATTCCCAAAAGGCCATCAAGTGCCCGAGCAAACATCAGACTGCCAATCGAAACGAATTCGATGAGACGGCATGTGTCTGGGCTTACGCAAATAAAATCGAATCAATCTTTATTCAATAGATACGTCTCAGCAAAAGTAACACAACTAGCAACTCATTCCACTCATACACATTATCTTTGGACAACCTTTCGTACGTCAAAACACACAAGGCTCATACACACCACTGCAAATCACAATCGAACATTCAATTTACCTTTCCAAAGATGTCGTATATCTCACTACCCTTTCTACTTGGGTTTCTGAGGAGCGGTCGGCCGTTGGAATCGCTCACATTCATCCCACCAACACCGCCTGTTCCATTGGACGGATCTTCGAATCCATTGTCGATGCCGTTTACTCGCTCCAGTGTTTTCGGTGACACTTGACCGGGGCAGACATTTTGCCATGTTGGTTTCACCAAAGACTCCCGGCGATGGAATTCCTTGGCGACCGGTGACGATGGTGGCGGTCCAGTGGGGTTGTTGCCACCACTACTGCTGTTGCTCAGGTTCGATGAACCGTGATTTATTGAAAAACTATGAATTGATTGACGACGCATGGCTCCGGTTGTCGAACTTAAGTGGCAGCATGTGCCTTTATTTAACACATGCAATATCTTTTTGAATTAACGCAATTTTTACAAACACACGCGATTTTTGGCGATTTTCTAGTTTACTGTCGGCTTTAACTTGCAGGTCTAAAAATAACCTCGAAACGGTTATGCCTGCTCAAAAAGCGAAGCTAAATGAGTGTGATCCGCTGTTAACGTTCCAAATTTCATGTGATAATAATTAAAGTGTCTTTGAAGTTATTTATATATCCCTTCAGGGTTTGAGGCAGGAGATGATATTCAATGACAAAGATTGGTTCACAGGACTCTAGGATACAAAAATAGATCAAGTGTAGACTATTTTTATCCCATCTGTACTTGGGCGTCTCTGAGAAAAAAAAAATTAATTAAGAGTGGGAGTGGGGCTTAGATATCGTATCGTTTGTCGGAAAGGTTGTTAACTTTTTGGAGAAAGAAAAAAAAATTGAGAAAGTTGAATTGCAGACTAAGAAAACTTATGTGACAGTTTCTGCGTGATGCTGGCAGAAGCTAAAACAGGTCGCCGATATTGGGATCAATGCACCGTACCCCTGATGGTCAGAACCATGACATTATATAGAAATATGGAAACTTGTTGAACTTGTTTCTCCTTCCAAGGCAGCTAAGAGTCACCATGTATACTCCAAATTCCCCCTTTAATGCAGTAACTCTTTATTCGCTTTATGCTCGAGCAGCGTTATTTGCTCATTTTGCTTTAAGGGGTGCCAATGGGTGGACGGAGCTACATGTATATACAATTTAATTTTTTTGGCAGGCGATTGAAGATTATGTGGTTACACCAAAACGAGACACACAAGAAAATTCACACAACGCGGCCAATTATGGCTATATTGCATGAGAAGTTTTTGGTCGTCTAATTCCACGTGTTGGCGACGTCTAACCAAGATTTACAAAAAACCGTATTTACGCAAATAATCCCCCAACTCTAGACTACTCAAGTTATGGAGGAGATACACCCTAAAATGTGCGAAAAAGTGGTTAAGATGACCTTAAAAGAATCACAAGCTGCACATCTTAATGATTCGGCAATTTGAATTGTATTGCTTTCCGCACCCAGTGGAAAAGTCTAGACTTTGTAAAGAATTACAATTTTCATAAATCACTAGGTTGACATAGAAGAACGTAGTGGAAGTTTAATGTTTAGCGGAGAATGTAGACAAACCAGAAAAGGAAAAGTTACACCTGAACACAAAATATTTTGTTTTTAATTGACGCAAGCAATCCAAGTATGTCTTCAGCTTACAGCTATCCAACTGAAATATGTTAAAGTTTTCACATCCAACCGAATTTCAAATATTAACACAAACTTCATAGTCACAATCTCTTAATACTTATGCTGGCGCGCTCTTAAAATCTGAATTTTTACACATTACATACGGAGTGATTCATTGTGAGCTTTAATTTTCAATAGGCTTTTTTGACAGATCATAAGTCATTCCTATCAACCTGCTGTGTCATTTTTGTTCAGTATCGTTTGCCCAATAATAATAATTAAGTGGCACTACAGCCACCAAGGGACCAGTTTCTACACCAACTGCTTGAACTGTGCGTGCTACTGTTCTTCACGAGTAGAAGGAACCTACAGTTTTTTGCCGATTCCGAACGGCGAGATTTTAATACTCTTTGAGTATTGTCAGCAACTCGAAAGAGATGGTGCCATGAAAAAATGAGAGGTGTCCCGTCCGGGAATCGAAGCTAGACTTTTTCTGCGTGGCGGTCGACGCACCACTCGTTTGTCAAATCATTATGGAAATATTCACAGACTTAGCAGCTGTAGCTGAGTAGATATACGAAGACCAAGATGAGGCAAATCAGAATGTAACTGTCGGTGGTAAGCATTACCGTGTCATGTTAACAGACTATGTGCTTTCTGCAATTTAAGTACATGGTCTCTGTGGGCTCTGGTTTCAACAAAACGCCGTAATCATCCATAAAGTGCATAAAACAACGTTTTCTTTGAACAATCATATTGATGAGTATTTTATTTTATGCTTTGCTAGAGCAAGTGTAGCGCCTAGATCGTGCGATATCTCAATTTGGATTATTTTTTTTTTTTTTTTTTTGGGTTTAATTTTCTTTGCTGTCTCTATACCACTCATACAGTTGATCTTACATCATTCATCGTCTATGCAGACAGGACCGAAAAACAATCTAAGGATGTTCGAATTTTGAGACCGCCAAGAGTAAACTTGTTAGCTTTTGACACAATTCATGTCTCTATCTCATACTGCAAGACTGTGACAATTAAAGCCTTTTAGAGTGTTACTTTGGTTGTTTGAGTGAGGGCTTTGTTTTTCAAATGATTTCTTAGCCCAAAGAAGCATCGATTGGTAAGAGGTATCCTCGTTTTATTTCAAAGCTGTGTGGTGTCTGAGTTTATCGCAGTTCCTAGATAACATCACAATTACATGCGTTCGCTGCAAAACGTTGGTATTAGCCGTCCTTCGTCCTTGACAGCACTTGCTTGGTTTTGCCTTCATTAATCGTTAAACTATACTTCGAAGCATTTGTTGAAATGCTCGCAGAATTGCCATTGACACCAAATACCGTTCGTCCGATTGTATGACAGCACATCATCTTATCTAAATTCTTTTTGACACTAACTGTCTCGATAAGATCTTTGACGACTTGATGTAGATCCTAACATGAACAGGTGGTGGTTTATTTTTCGAAATTTTCCGCAGTGTGAATATATGGTAGATGTTGGATATTTATAGGCTTAATTCACACTAGCGTTGGCCAACCAGGTTATTAAGGTGTTCACACTGGCAGTCAAGAAGCTTAGAAATTGCACATTGCGTAATTGCAAAAAAAAAAACATTCTTCATTTAAACAAGATTAAAAGTGGAAATTTTCTTATTGATGTGTAGTCAATTTCATAAAGTACTAGCGAACACAGTCTTCCGTTTCTTAAAAGTATTTCAAGTCACAGTTTTAATTGAATGGTTTCAACGGTTGGGAAGAATAGCAAGGATAAATATCAAAACGCACAATAAGAAGGTATTGGGGACATTCCTTCCTCCTCTGTGACCCCCCTTGCTTGATGTCACTTGCGAGTTTAGAGATCTTCGGGTTTTGATCTTTTTGGGAGTTTGAGCATTAAGGTATTTCGAAATTTTCGGCATTTTGACATTTAGATTTACGCATTTTGGGTTTTTTTTTTGGATTTTGACCTTTAGGGCTTCTTGCATTTCAGGATTCTTGTAATTCAGGAATTTTGTGATATTGGCTTTTCAAAATTGTTGGTTCATCGGAATTTTGGAGCTCGTTATTCCGTCCGTCTCCCGTGAGCTTTACATAAACCATCTACATCAAATCCGATACGTACCATTAAAATGTTGGTTTGAGCTCAAGCTCTAAGCTTGTTTGAGTGTATTTAAGTATAAGCTAACCTCAGGCATCTGTTGGCCAATATTTTGGTGAACGTAATTGTCGTTATAAACCTTCTTCAAGTTGATTCAATACGTTGACAAATGGTTCAAAATACACCCCACTAAAAAACTCTCCACTCCCATCAGTGGGAAATCAACGCAATCAACGCTACGATGCACCAGATGTAAGCTTTTCAACATATAAAGTGTCAAACCATCGAAATACGCTTAGTCTACCTTCTTAGCTACAGTTCGACGAGTCATAACATCAATTGTCAATAGAGAACAATTTCACGGAAATCAATTTTTTTACACTCAGTCAAAATTGATGAAGATATCTTTATTTTACCAATAATCGATTTCTCATCTGTGTAAGCACGAAATCATTTCCCCCTCAGGCAGCACAATTGTTTCTTATTGCTTTCACTTGAGTAGTCGATTGAACAATCAGCGTTAAGATGAAGTGTGCCATCTGTTAACAAATTTGCGCACAAAGGAAGAAGCTTCCTGCAAATGCACGGATACAAAGGCCCCCACACCTAGCACCGCATAACACATTGCAGATCACATAGTAATTTATTCAACAATGAAAAATCTTTCAATTTTCTTTTGTTGAAAATCAAAATCAAAATCAAAATCAAATTGAATTATTATCAGGGTCGTTGGAAGCAACGGCAGTGGCAACGACGTAAATGTAAAGTGAGCAAAAATGTTACAGTTTCGTCTGCTTTCTCGAGATGTTATCGTCTGCCTATCCCGCCTACACCCGCTGGATAAACACAAAAGAATACGAATTCTGAGAATTTCAGAATAAATTACAAATGTTTTTACGACTTCATAAAGTGGGCCAAGTCGCCTGGTAGCCTTTCCAATTGAACTTTCAAATGAGAACGAACTGGGAAAACGAACGGGTGGCAAAGGGATGGACGCAAGGTGCTTTTGTTGGTGAAAGAATTTTCGGTCGTAAACAATTTAGTTGCTTGAATAATGCTGTGGACTGATTAGGTGGGCGGTCGAGGACAATTTTTAACTCGAAATTGCTCTTTTCTTGAGCGGAAGTGCGTGATGCCTTTGCTTTGCATTAGGCGAGCTTTAAGATTCTTAATCGTTAGAATCTGGGTAAGAGTTTAAACAGATTTTCTCTCAATGAATGTTGAACTGTAGTTTTTTTCCAAAGTATGTAAAAGACTCTTCACGGCAAGGACAAAACTACACATTAGGAGCATGCAAGGTTTGGAAAAAAGTGCGCTTGTGGCATTGGTGGTTTAGGGGGTTTCACACCACTTTTGAACAGCAGTCTGAAAGATAAAGAATTTGTCTCATTGTACGGAAACTTTACTCAAGGTTCTGGCTTTGACAGTTCTGTCGACATCAACTACAAAGTTTCATAACATAGTTGTTGCGCCTTCTTACTTCCTCTTACTATTCTTTTGTCCTGCCTTTATTTAAAACGGTAATCGAACTCGTCGACTACTGCAATAAAATGAATGATGGACCTAATCCTCCCTAGTGACGCAAATGGTAGGAATTTCATTTCTGGAAGCAGCAAATGTAACACAAAAGGAACTCGTCTTTTGGCAGGTAAAAAATCGACTCAAAGTCTACGCATGGAGACGTTAAAGAGATCACAGGCTGTAGGGTTATGTCGAATGTGGTCTGATGTTATTCTTTTTTTTTAAGGGCGCTACAGTCCGGAGTGGATCTAGGCCCCAACCGATATGCCTCTTCAGGTAGCACGATCTCTCGCCAGCTGCCTCCAGTTGCGAACTCTAAGTTCGTTTAGGTTCTTCTCTACTTATGTGTGCCATCTCAACCTAGGTCGTTGTCCGAATGGCTCGGATTCGAAGATATTTCGGGCCGAAGCAGTGGCGTTCATACGTTTTACATATATAGCGTCCGAAAACGCTTGGCCAGACGAATGTCGTCGTACAACCTAGTACTAGTTTTTTTTTGAGTCTGCTTCTCTAGATGCCATCAACGCAAACAGAAATTTTCTCTCGAAGAGACTTAGGGCTTCCTCATCCGCTCGTCTGGTACTATTACCATCCAACTTTCCGCGCCATTAAGGAGGAACGGTATGTGTCTATGTTAGCCAACACATACATTGCATTCCGATTAATATGGAAAACCAGAAATCTGCCGAAGAAAAGAGACTCAAAAAAACACCTTTACACGGTACAGAGAGAAGTTTGGAAATCATAGCGAAACTCTTCGAAGAAACAGACTACCGGCTTACATTGACCCGCTGTCTCTGGAATTGTGGACAAGCTTACCAATATATATTTCCTCTAAGGGATTTCTCTCTCGTGACAATAGACGAAGTTTTGATGCTTAGGAGCATAAGGTATTACCATCTATACTAAAATTTGACTTCTTACTCTAACTAACTTTCTTTGAACTAAAAAGAAGGGAAAAGCCGATTGAGCTGCTCTTTTGCAAATGTATCCCCTGTCACACATGCAACATGCTTTATACGCGGAAAATCTTGTGCGACTGCGCTACAAAATGTCGTTGGCAAGATTAAATATTCTAAGAGGGTCAAAAAGTCTTAAAGTTGAGGCACGGCCACTCTTGCATTTAAGAGGGATGACATACATTTTTGATTTATAATTGAATTACCCAAATTATTTTGTCCACCGAAGTCGAATGATCGTAAGCAAAGGTCCTACCCAGTTTGTTAGCGTCAAATTCCTGCAAGGAACTGCTCCCAGCAGTCAGTGCAATCCGCGCTGATCGACAAAACATCGAAATTCAAAATTCAAAGCAAGAGGAATGGGGCACAATCGTATATTTGATGAGGCAATTGACATCCTGAGACACAGCAGCCACTTTGGAAACAAGTTTTCAATTTTTCCAAATGTTGCTCAAGTGTTTCATTTCGTTCCACGGAGGTACAATTTTCTGCCACGGTGTCCAGCGGAAAATAGTTATAAGTGTCAAAATAACCTTATTAAAAAAATCATAAGGCCTAAGCCTTCGAACTTTAACATAGGCAAGGACATCCATTAGGATGTCCGGCATACACCTAGTAAATCGTGTACAGATAAACGCTTAGGATGTCTTGTTTATGTAGAACGCATAAATAACACTGCTCTGGCGGGAAAGATCTTTGATTCCGGGCCATAGGAAAAACACAACAGAGGACGATGCCGTCTGAGATGTCTTACACAAGTGGGGAAAAATCTCAACCAAATCGAGATACAAAATTGGAGGTACCTCGCGAAAGGCCGTTCCATCTGGAGAAACATGTTAGTTGCGGTCCAGGTCGACCTTGGACTGTAATGCTCCCCTTTATATTCAGTATTCAGTCGATAAATAATTTCATAATTTTCGACATGCGGTACTTTCGGCATTATTTGACCTTGATCTATTTAAATATAATGTTTCCTAACCATTTACTGAAACGAATGAGATTACTCACTGCTCATAAATCTCGTTTGAAAGGACTACAACAGTTTTCTTTTATTGCAAGGCTTTTGCTTTAATCAAGTCATTTTTGAGAGAGAATCAAGTTTAGATCTCAACGTCCCTTTTGAAAAAGCGTTTATCTGCGCAACAAGTGACAAACATTTCATGTCAAAACAAAAACAAAATTGCATGACTAGATGTATGGTCTGGAAAAGACATGCAATTAAACGTTCCTCCATTCCTGCAAAAACAAAGTTTAATTCAAGGTTACTTGTATTATTCGCACAGTTCTTAAACAACACGGCAAACTTCATGTGTGCCTGACTGTCACTTTCAAATCCAATTAAAATTGTCAGATTGAGCGTGAAAACTCTCCTTCCGGAGAGGCGACAGCACGTCCTCCCTCAAATGACATATACACATGTGTGTCATATATTCGTTAAGCAAGCGGGCATTTAAAATTGAATTAAATGCAAAAGAAAACCAGTGAATGCGAGAGTTAATTAAATTTGCCTCCATTGGCTACTGCTCACGAGGTGTGCTTAGCTGTGAGTTTGTTTTGTGACAGTCCATTAGTTCAGACTGCCACTTTAAGAAGGTTATTCATGATGTTTAACTCATTATTGTCGTTTTTTGTTTTTGTGTCTGATCTATTGAAAGTGCTTTTTGGGGGTGGGACAGCTTTCGTGTTGATTTTTTTTTTGCTCCCTCCACTCTTGTGACAATTGAGAATGACGTGGCGTCTACACAAAGATGTATCATCCGCGCTGTGTAGTGGACATTCTTAAATGTTTCTTAAATATGTGCATACATCAAGGATTTAATAGAAGATATCTACGCATCTGACCTCATGCCGACCGCCACTGAATAACAATAAATCATTCGGACATAAGGCCTTCGTTAGGTATCTCTGTGGCTGAAATAAAAGACATCCACTCTTCGACTAAGCCCAAGGCATATATTATCTGTTTTTTCTTTTTCATCAAATTACCAGAAAGAATAAATAAAATCGCAGAAAGAAATGTTGTATATTTAGTCTTTTGCAGGATTTCGTGTTAGCTCGTTCCTTTGTCTGACTGTTGTATTTTGGAAACATAATAACTGCTGAATTTCGACTCGTACACATGGTCTATACATTGAATGACTTATGAATTATGTGAATCCATGTGTAGGTAGTGCAACAGGTTCAAAAAAAAAAGGATCCTGAACATTTCATGTTAAGTACTTCTTTCTTTCCGCACAGATGAGGCTAAATAAAATAGTCGGATCATGAATAACTTTCGTTCAAGTGGCTGTCTGAGCTGGCTTCGCAGCAGCGAACTCTGTCATTGCCTACACCAAAAGACCTTGTTGAAAATTTCAGGCTGTATGTTATAGATTGATGATTTTATGATATTGCCCTTACGAGCTTAAATCGCCTCCTGATTGCTGTCATAGCACTGGTCTCCATAAAGGAAAAAAAAACATCCAAGGGGTTAACGTCACAGCTCCGAGACGACATGGACTGTTTGCCATGTTGCACGGTTTTGCATGGACAAGAAAGTGGACAAATCAATGTATTAAATTTTAGAAAAAAAGATAAGAGATAACATAGCTTTGCAATAATCACGGTCGAACCTGTCCCCGGCCTAATTTTCTGAAGAATAACATGTTTTAGTGATTTTAGCACTTTACAATCTGCACCAAAATGCCATTTTGTCGACGCATTGGCTTCCTGACAATGAAGTGTGAATTTGTCGACCCCCATCAATTTTGTTTGTACGTAGTCGTTGATGTAAAAGTCGCCTCGTCAAATGGAATGATTTTTTGCCCAAAATCATTTTCTAATTCAAATTGCTCTAATGATAAAAAATCAAAAATAAAAATATATGAAGTCGCACGCCGGTTTAATAGGTCCCAGGTTCGATTCCAGGACTTAGCATCTACAATTTTTTTCATGTCACCACCTCGTCACCAAAGACTCTTAATGGCTTACAAAATGCCTCTTAAAACTTTGCCGTTTAGAATCAGTAATTAACTGTAGGTCCTCTCTACTCATGGTAGAACAATAACAGTAGCATAACACGAGCAGTTGCTGAAGAAGCTACGCATTGGCCACTCCTAGGCTGTAATGCCAACCAATTCCTTTTTTTATTTACGGTCGCGCGCTTTCAATTGCAGCGTCAATTGGCTCTTGTATCTTTGTAAAGACTTTTTTTAATATTTATTTATTATTATATGTAGTGCGTAAAATATTGAACTTTTAAGATTGATGGCAAGTTTATGTTCATAAATTGAGTCGCACTCTTGGCCACAGCAGTCAAATCTTCATCTCTGCGAGCCATACGACAACGAGGACCATAATTGCTATCCAGTATCATACTAGTCTTATAAACTTCTCGAACGCACTTGTATACAGAAGTCGCGGTGGGTGCTTCTGTCGGAAAACTTTTTTTTTTTCAAACACTTCACTGTTTTATTATTTTCTCAACATCAGAATATCACAAGTATGAATCTCAGAAAATAAATTAAAACTGTTCCCAACATATGAGTTAACTTAAGGTTTGTGATTTAACTACGAGGCAACTTGGTTTTTGTGACTATAAGGCGCTAAACAAATCCTAAGTCAAATGTTATACAATAATAGCTCACATGTAGATGGTTTGGTATTTTTATACAAATAATAGCATACTAGTCTTACGTTTTTTATATGAAAATAGGTGTTTTGGCGGAATATGTTAAATTTGAATTAACTATTGAGCTGCATGCTTTCACAAATAAGGTTTAATATGCACATAACTCCGCACAAATCATAATATCCTTACTTGCCACACTGCTATATGGGTTGAATGACTTAAACTCCAACGCAGGCAAGTGGCTCTGCGCTATTTTGGCCCATTCCATTTTGGTCTAAACTTTGTTAGTGTCAAACTTAGACTTCAAAATTCCCCAGACAGGGAAATCAAATGCATCCGGAGATTGCAATTCATAGTGTCGAAGAAATGAAGTGTGGAACATTGATTTTTAATCAATCGGTCCCAAGTCTTGTTACAATGCCTATGGTCTTCGACAGAAACGTGTGTTTGGACAAGCCTTCAATACTACCTCTGAGACAGTTGCAAGGTATACAGTCGCATTAATTTTAACGCCACGGTCCAAAAATACGAACGGAGAGCGACCATCGGCGGTTATGGCGGCCCAAACCATCACCATCAGTGCTGCCTGCTTTTTGGTGCGGAAAAGAAAAACAAATTCAGCTCACCACTTTCGTGCAAGCGGAGCAAATTTTTCGCTCTTTCGACTCTAACATTTTTCTGTAGCCGTTTAAGTTCACATGCTTTTTGAAATTTCAATGGCTTCTTCCACTTCGACGTGGATTTCCCTCAATTCTAGGCTTCAGTTTCCGAACTATTTCTGCCAATGTTGTATATTCGTAACGAGGCTTTCAAAAATGTGTCTTAAACTTTTTCCAAGTAAGAATGATCAGAAACATTAAAAGCTTTACTAGAATACAAGTTTTTGGTAATGTTTTGAAATAGGTGTACCGATATAGATGCAATGGAGCTTAATCGCGCTATAACTGTAATTCAAATAAAAAACAAACTGATAACGAAACCTTAAAGTATTTTTAAAAGATTGTATATCAAAGTTTTTTTACCCATTTAATACATTTGTAAGCATTTGTAACTGGTTTCTAATCTTGCTAAATTAATTACATCTTATTTCAAAATTCCATGCAAATCACTTAATAAACGTAATGACAGTGTATTTTATTTATTTGAATATATTGTAATTTAAAAATGTCTGCGAATGTTGATGTTTCGCCGTTCTTGAATATCTCAAAAACGTAGTTAAGGAATAAAATATACAGTAGCTTAAATGGCTACCTTGCGGCACACTTGATTTTATTTTTACCACGAGGGATTAGTGAAACTATCGCTATTTACCAATTGCTTCCATTCTTTTAAGAATTTGGAAAACACTTTAGCATTGATAAGTGATCTGCCAAAAAAACTGGAAACAAACCTACTTCCCAAAAAACACATCCCTAATGGACTACATTTTCATATTCGCCACAAATTCTCTGTACACACTCTGTCATTTATTCCACTTAAATACTCCTGCACCTGTTCCTATTATCCCATTTAATCCACTACCCCCTCTGCATACGTGTCAAACAAAATTATGCGTTTGGTGCAGGGAAGTTCATTCTTAATGGAATATCTGTGAAAACAATAATATCAACTTTTGTTTGATCAATAAACCAAACCCCGTCAAAGCCAAGAGTCACAGACAATGCTGCCCAATCGAAAACCAAACATCAAAACCACAAGCCCATCACATCTGCTTAACAGCTCACTGCCAAAATCGTACGCCATTGCACGGTTCCTATTTCTGGATTTCAATTATCTCTCCGTAATTACACAGTCAGCCTACTAAAACTCCGAATCGAATGTTGTATTCCAACACGATGCCTAACAACGACCACAGGAGGGTAGGAAACATGCCAAATTCAATATCGAACTGCTCTGACCGTCCTTCAGCCACAGATGAACAACTGACTCTCGCCCATTGACACATAGTACGTGTGAGTGCACACACGGGCTGCATTTGTCCTTCAGACCATCTCCAATATCATAGCCGTGATATTCAATCGCGTTCTCATGTGACTTGATTGCTGGCGCAGGCAGATGGATGAATGGGTGATGATGTATCATTTTGCAGGACGTCCTGTCCGTCTATGGCTTTGTGTGAGCTTTAAACACTCACAGTGATGAGGGTAGTGTACATTTAGTTTTACCGGGTTATTTCAGTACCTATGTAGGTGGACTTATTCGTACGAGGGAACAATTGACGATAATTGAGTCGTTTTTAATTGAAATCTGAATACAACATACATTGACATTGAAAGGAAGCCCCTAAGATTTGCTCTTGAAAAATAAGAATAGACTCAATAACAAAGGAATCAGTGCACCAGACGGCTACAAGCAACCTTTTTATAAATTTGAAAAAATTGTCTTTCGAGCTGGGATAGAGTGAGAATTCATATACCTATATGCCAGACATAAATATGCTGACAGACGACGTTTAAAGGGTAATTTGGAGAGTTTATGTGGGTATCTCTTCAGAAGTTCATAATGTTTTCAGAGCCTTGAGACTGCCCAAAGAAAGCAGTTTCTTTGATACAAAACATCCCTGTTGGGAGCTAATCAGAAGTTAAAGCTGTAGCATCGACATACTCCAAAATTTGTCGTGAATAACTTTCTTGTTTAGACTTAAATGTTATCATTACGTGGGTTCCCGGGCATAAATATGTCCCTGTTAATGAAAGAGCTGCCGGGGAAGACAAGCACGTACAGTACAGACACCATTAGAACTGAGGGGCCTCAAAAGCCAATTTCCCAAAATTCAAAAAAAAAAAAAAACAAAAGGGGCAGTTTAATTTGGGAGTTCCTAACAAACTCTTCAGGAGCAGCTCACAATAGCGAGTAAAACGTTTGAGGGACTCAATAGGATCATGAAAAACGGGTTTGCCGATGAACTTGCTAGGCAAGGATAAATAGAGGCATTCGCCGGGCCCGAACCCACCTTGGAACTACACGCCTCCTTGGCAAGGTCTTCTACGGTTGAGTCTCCCAACAGCACAACCAGAAGTGGCATGATTCTCCAGGATGCAGGCTAACCAAGGCATGCTTTTAAACGTCTGCAAGAAATTCGCGGCTTTTCTGTTATTTCTAGATAAAAAAACTTCAGACCACTTGTTGGTGTACAAACGGGATACTTCACCTTCATTATGGTACCCTATACGACACCTGTGGAAGAGGTGAAGACACTACAGACCACTTTCTCTGTCAACGTCCCGCCTTTGCTCGGATCAGGTGGCGACTGTTTGGCGCTGACGTGGTGGTAGCTGAAAACCGGATCTCTTTATCACAAAAGCACTTGCTGGTTTTCCTACGGAGGACAAGAAATTACACTAAATGTACGTAATTGCCTGGTAGTAGAATGACAAGTCGAGGTTCGAGTCTGAAAGCTCTAGTGCGGTGTTTGAGGTAGTCAAGGAGTCAAGTACAATAGCATCAATTCTGAAATCAAACGCAGGATCACTCTTTTCAACCGCTGTTTCTGTAATAGCGTCCTCTCTCGAAGGACTAAGCTAGCTTCGATCTTCCCACTCCTACTTCGGCGCGGAAACTTGAACGTTGCTAGAAACGAATTTTCGAGATTATAGTTCTGCGCTTTCTATTCCTGTTTGGGTTGATAATATCTAAAGGTTCAACCATAATGACGAACTCTACACGCTGTATGGACCATAAATACAACGATTAAGATGGCTAGGACATACAGAATCGAAGCATAAGTTTGCTCCCGCCAGAAGTTTTACCCGAATACTCCTTGATTCCCATACCCTACAGCCCATGTCACTACAGCCCACAAGGGACCATTGCCTAACTTCTGAAGTATCTACTAGTTTTGTGGGAGGTATTGTTCTTTAACGATTAGAAGAGACCGACAGTTTTTTTTGTCGACTCCGAGATGTGAGAAGATTTTTCGTAGACAATTAGTACTCTCCGAGTGTTGTCAGCACCTCGAGGGTGGTGGTGCCGTGAAAAATGCGAAGCGTTGAAACCGGAAATCAAACCTACACCTTCGACGTATGGACCTCGAGTGAGTTGGCTCACAAAATTTGAGAAGGAGCCCAGTTGGAGACAGCTGGCAAGAGACTGTGCTAGCTATTGAGGCATATTTGCTGCACTGCACTGTAGCACCACCTAAAATTAATTAATTAATTTTTTCTCAATGTGGGTCCACTATTTTTCGTTTTTTTTAGTTTCGCAAGAGAAACTGATTTAATGTGTCTGGCTTCCTACCTATCAACAAACGTCAAAGCAATACTTTCAGACTGAGTTCAAACAAGAAACAGAATTCCTGTCAACCTCTCAGGCGTTATGATCCAATAAATTTGAGTTTAAATGACCAATTTCAGACAAAATAAATAAAGAAATTTCAGCAGCAGCAAATTCATCATCACATCTCTAATCAGTGAAACCAAGATGAAAGGAAAACAAATTCCAAATTTGAAGAGGAGCAAAGTCATCCATTAGGTAAGTTTAATCCAAACCAGACATTCTTTGCTGGCAGAACAAACACACGCTTTAATAGTGAATTCCTAGAAAAGAATGCTTGCCTGCGTCCTCTCTGCAACAACTCCATGTTTTATTAATAAAATAAATACAAAATTCCAATTACCCTGAACGAAAAATAAACAAAAAGTCGATAAGCCGCTTTCCGAGTACATTCTACATCGGTTGGCAAAACATCAACCTGCTTCTGTTTGGCTTGGGAAAACATGGATGATGAATTTTATCTACATCCAAGTGAGTAAAGTTGTAAATAAATTTGCATCAACTCCCACCCTCCGCACTGGATAGACGGTTGCTACCATCAGTGAAATCCTTCGGTGGAAGAACGGAGTTGAGGCGGTGTTTGGAAAGAGTCTACTGAAGGCTTGTTTGCTTGTAGTTAAATGCTAATCAAAACATGATTTGAAATGCTTGAAATGGTGATTCGGTGAATCCGATAAACTAAAGCAATATATATTTGAAAGGGTGATTTTCCACGCAACATTGGTGGGGGCGTTTGTCTTTGTCCTGTTGTCAACCTGCCTTGAAAAGTCTCTGCGGCTTTTTAGCACTTTTTTGAAAATAACTTTTTTTATATTCAAAATGCATTTTTTTCTGGGTAGCTTCACAATTCCTTCAGTGTAAATGTTGTTTTTCAGCGAAATACTTGTCCAAGTGATTTTTAGCGGGTCTTCAGGAGGTGGATCAGGAGGTGAATTACCATCAAGAGAGTTTTGCAGAGAACGATGGAAATGACAAATCAGGATCCAGAGCAGTGGATGCATCATGATGGAAGAGAACTTGCTTCCTGTTGGCCAGTTCAAGTCGATTTTTCTTGATTGCTTTATTTAATATCAAGTTGTACATACTAGAAGATAGAAATCGACAAATCTCTTTCAATTCCACATAACGCTCAACTTAACATTGTTTGCCATCAATCCGGGGTTCAACGTCGTTTGTGGTCTGTCCCTAGCTTTTGATCATTCCATTGAATAATAAGAATGAATCGCTTCGAAAATGGTTTCATTTTGTTACATTGTGCCGGCGTGATGGGGTTACCGTTCAATTAAATGGCACCCAAACATCGAGTTTCTTTGAGTAGCCAGTTCATCTCAAATGTTCATACTATCACACTGTCATAGAGTCATGCTGTTATACGTTCATACTGTCATACGGTTTATATATAATGCGTGTGCTATCTCCTTACAGCCTTCTTGCCGACGTCTTGTTTCACTTTTTCAGTGAAAGGTGGGCCGGTTTGACGGGACGAATAGGAGAAGCCTGAGGTATTGAAAATTACAAAAGTTTCACAGATTGCCATACAAGGATTTGATTTGCAATGAAAGAGGAACAATGCTCCTACAGTTGCGGGAGTCAACTGGTTTCCTACCATAACGAGCAACAGACGGAGAGAACTGACTTTAGTGAGGCCAAGGGACACGAATCGTTGACTACTATCTGACTTGTGGGGAATGGAATATGTATATCTTAAAAATCATACATATATAAACTGTTCTGATAGGCTCAAAACGGCCACAAAAATAAGAGAAAGATTAAGAAGATTCTTCAAGCGCGATGTATGTATTACAGAAGTCGAGCAGATGAGATGCAGGATTCGATTCTTTCCATAAATTTCAAGATAAATTATAATTGCAAACAGGATGAGTCGTGGTATGATTGGAGTTGAGATAGAACGAGGCAGATGTCCTTTGCTTGACTGAAATTATAATTTGCATTCAACACTAAAGCACTTAAGATGGCAAATATTAAAGTTAAGAATTTAAAGCTATGTCCAGGCAAAGTAATCAGTACCGAAATCAAACGCAGAATCACTCTTGCCAATTGAGTAATACTAGTAGAGCCCTCCATCGAAGGTATAAACTGGCTTTCTAAAACGGCTTGTTCATCCCAGGCCTCTTTAACTAAAAGCGGATGAAGAACCGCTCGTCTTTTTGAGAGAAAAGGTCTGCATGCGATATTTGGTCCTGCGTGGATGATATCTGATAGAAAAGATTCAACTATTCACTTTATACTCAAGCCATTGCGGGAGTTACTCTCCGGGATAGGCTGCAAAACGCGACGGTTCGGGGGGAACTCAATGTTGAGCAGCTACTTCTTCAAACGGAAAGGACTTTATTTCGTTGGTTTGGCCACGTTGTTCGGATGTCCCCTTCATCACGACTTCCGAGGTGTACCTTAAATGCAATTCCGTCAGGTAGGCGACCGCTCAACAGACCCAGGGCCGAGGTGGTTAGATCAAGTCCATAAACTCGATCGGTTGCCCTAGGGAGTAGCTCCTGATAAGTTAGAGTCGATAACGGAGGATCAAACGGTCTGGAAGTCTCTCGTACGTGCATTGCCCCAGAGATCCCTTTAGTGGAAAATGCGGGTAAAGAAAATGATGATGGTCAACCGTCTTTGGATACAACACTTATGATTGCAACACTATGAAGACCATATGGACACCACTACTCTGGCCCAAAAAAGCTTCAAATCCATGCCATTGGGACAACACAACAGAGGGCGACCTAGGTGGAAATGGAGCACACAAGTGGAGAAGGACCCTCAACCAACTTGAAGTGCGCAACTGAACGCAGCTGGCGACAGATCGTGCAAGCTGGAGAGGCATGCTGGTTGAAGCCCAGGTTCACCCCGGACTAAAGCGTTATGTTAAGATGAAGAAGAAGAAATACTTTGAAAATGCAGCACGTAGACGCTGTAGTAGCTCATTTTAACTTCGTCAGTTAGCTAGAACAGTTGATGGAGGAGGTTATATGATAGATAGATAGATATTAATTGACTGCATAGTATAACAATATTTTAACAAAGTTATCTCTAGCTTGCACAAAGATATGGCTTTATAGAAACCTTACTGCTGAAAATACAATTGTTTTACAATTAAGATATGCAGTTCGGTAAATTGAATCTATCTTGGAGGAAAGGTTATATGATAGATCTTAATACGAGAACACTTTTGAAACCCTTAAAACAATAATTGAACGCACTACTTACTACTCTTGCTATCGATATGCCAGGCTGAGATATGTCTTTGAAAACTCATCATCTCATAGGCTCTGACCTTACACCTCATTGACTTTTATATATAAAGTATATATGGCCTGAAAAAAACTCCTTAATACGTTGGAACTAAATTAACCAGGGCACATCGTTTTTTAACGCGTTCTACAAATTCATTGAAAGCATTCGGCAGAGGCGACTTAGCATGTTGATAAATTTCAGAATGGTTGTAGATCTGGCTACTCAACTGTAAGCCACATCTTTGAAATTCTTAGTTTTTTCCTCATTTGTTAGTGAGCATAAATTCCTTTCGATTATGTCTTCGGGATTGTATTTTTATATATTTTTGATTTAGGGCCATTTGGATTCTTGGACTCCATATAGAAAAGTGTGACGAATGTATAATTACAAACGAGAAATTTATTTTTTAAATGAGTTAAGATACCTGATACCGCAAAAGTTCAGGGGAATGAATTCTAAAACACATCACCAGTACCCATTTGTTCGACTTCAAACTTAACTGATGCTGTCCAAAAAAATGCCAATAATCAAATAGAATAGAAGACAATGGGAGTCAACCTTCAAATCTGTAAATCGAACTTTCGTATGATAAAAAACTGCATTCTAATATTTTTACCGACCACAGGCAAAATGACTTCTGTGAATTTGTCACCATGCGGAGTAATTAAATTTTAAAAATTCAACGAGTTCAGTTCATCGCATGCATCGCCACAGAACCACCTGATGTAAAAAAAGGATTTCCAGGAAGTGTTCATATTCTCTGCGGACAGATTGAACTCTTTTTCGCTGGTTCTACTCTACACCTAGTTTGTTTCACGGGAAAACGAAATGAAAAGAAAAATGCAGAAAACTGCTTCATGTGCAGTGGTTACGTCCCATATACTCAAAAAGAGTTTTTAAGCTACTTATGCAGTACCTGTGGTAATCCTCAAATGAGCGAAGTCAAATTAATTTTTCTGTGAAATGTTCATTTTTTCTCTTTTTTAAACCACCCGCTGTGGCAGCGACACTTCGACCAGTGTATATATTGCATCGAAAGTTGGAGTTAGTTGGAGGACAATAATTTTGTCCAACTCAGGAAGGAAAAGGCTTGGGAAAGTTGTACTTAGCGAAAATAAATGATAAAACTGGCAAGTTATGAAATTTCAATAGAGTCAAACAAAAACTGTTGCTCCAGGCTCAAGAGCATCTTGGAGTTAAGATATGTGCAGAAATGTTATTTTTTAGGAGGTTTAAGCTGCAGGTTGGGGGGCATGGGCCTATGCACACGAGGCAATGTCCTTGATCGCGCTCAACATGGCGAGCTGCCAAGACTATCCTCGTCCGTGCATAGGTCAAGTTGACATACAGCCTCCCCGTGGCGCCCCCTGGATAGCCATCAAAGCATCCGTTGTTTGGTGAACCAATGTATGCAGCGACTGGCCTACCAGTCTGTAGGTTGTGCGTGAGGCTAATTCCCTCACCACACAAAAATAACCGAGTTCAGCAACGACAACTTGCCTCGGATATGGACGGATCCAACGTTGACGACCCCGGAAAACGAACAAAGGACAACGATTTTCGGTTCTGCACGTGGAATGTGAGGTCCCTTAACAGACCACGTGCAGCCGAACAACTTGCGGAGGCCCTTGACTGCTACAAAGCAGATATCACCGCCATCCAGGAAGTGCGATGGGATGGGCCGGGCAGAAAGAAGATGAAGAACTGCGACATATACTACAGCGACTGCTACAGGGAGAGAAGGCAGCGCCTATTCGGATGCGGATTTGTTGTTCGAGGCAGACTTAGGCAAAAAGTCATAAGCTACGATCCTGTAAGCGAACGCCTCATGACAATCCGCATTAAGGCTAAATTCGGGAACATCAGCCTGATATGCGCTCACGCCCCGACAGAAGAAAAGGATGACAACAGCAAGGATGAGTTCTATGATCTCCTAGAAAGAACATACGATCGATGCCCCAGCTATGACACCAAGATCGTTCTAGGAGATTTCAATGCTCAGCTGGGGAAAGAGGACATCTTTGCTGGCGTCATCGGGAAACACAGCCTGCACGACACGACTTCCGGAAACGGACTCAGGCTGCTGGACTTCGCCGCGGGGCGTAACCTCTCTATGAGCAGTACGCGGTTCCCACATCGCAACATCCATAAAGGAACCTGGCGATCCCCTGATCAATCAACCGTCAACCAGATTGATCACGTTGCGATCGACGTCAGACACTCCTCCAACATTCTCGATGTCCGAACATTCCGAGGCGCTAACATCGACTCGGATCATCACCTTGTTGTAGCCAAGGTAAGAACCCGGATATCGAGAGAACAACGGAGTCGAGATAGGCCGAAACGGTTTGACGTCGGAAAGCTACAATCGCAACAGGTCGCTGGGATCTTTGCCGACCGAGTATCCCTAAAACTCTCCCAAAGTTCGACGCTGCCTGCACTAACAATAGAAGAAGAATGGAAACGTTGTCAAAAAGCCATCAAAGAAGCTGCCACTGATGTGCTGGGTTTCACGCCACCACCTAGGAGGAACCCATGGTTTGACGACGAGTGCAGGCAGGCACATGCAGCCAAACAGGAGGCCTATCAGGCAACGCTGCATCGGACAACGAGAGCTGTTCGTGAGCGGCTAAAATGGGTCTGGTGGTAAATGAGGGCAAAACGAAGTACATGCTGTCATCAAGGAAGGACACACAACATCGGCGTCTCGGACAGAGCGTCACACTAGGCAGCAGAAACTTCGAGGTAGTCAAGGACTTCGTCTACCTCGGCTCCGCAGTAAACAGGGACAATAACACCAGTACCGAAATCAAACGCAGAATCACTCTTGCCAATCGCTGTTTCTTTGGGCTCAAGAGGCAATTGAGTAATAAAGCCCTCTCTCGAAAGACTAAGCTTGCTTTATATAACACCTTAATCATCCCAGTCCTACTTTATGGCGCGGAAACTTGGACACTACTTAAAGCGGATGAGGATGCCCTTGGTCTCTTCGAGAGAAAAGTTCTGCGCGCGATTTTTGGTCCTGTTTGCGTTGATGGCATCTGGAGGAGAAGATTCAACCACGAACTGTATGGGCTGTACAGCGGCATGAGCCTAGTCAAGCGTCTACGGATACAACGCTTAAGATGGCTAGGCCATGTAGAGCGTATGGACACCACTGCTCCGGCCCGAAAAGTCTTCGAATCTGAGCCATTGGGACAACGCAACAGAGGACGGCCCAGGATAAGGTGGCGCACACAAGTGGAGAAGGACCTCAACCAACTTGGAGTGCGCAACTGGCGGCAGCTGGCGAAAGATCGCGCTGGCTGGAGAGGCATGTTGGTTGAGGCCCAGGTCCACACCGGACTGTAGCGCCACAAGAAGAAGAAGAAGCTGCAGGTTGGAAATGAGATCATGTCCGAAGAAAAGCAAAAGAACGACTGAGCTCTGATTGCAACCTCCAAAATTTTGGGGGTATTAGTCTGGGGATAGTTCTCTAAATTGGTCTTTCTTGTATAGACAGTTGCTGGAGAAGTTTATCTCCAGGTTTCAGATAATACATGAATGGATGTTATTTTGTGACATTTGCAGATTTTTGTTTCCAATAGGACAACGCTTCTTGTTCCACAGTTCAAATTGGAAGTAACATATGAACTTGTTATTTTATGGAAAGCAATACCTATATCAAGTTTAAAGTTAGAAATTTAGAACTTTTATGACTTAAAGTTAAATTTGCATATTTTTTATATCTTAAGTTAAAAGTAGTGCGAAGAAAATAGCGCCAGTTAGACAAGATTCCAATGCAATATAGATTGCTTGCTCAATAATGAAGCTATCGGTTACGAGGAGTCAGCGAAATCCTAAACAATTTGCATAGCCGCACTTGGAATACCATTTTTTTCAAATCTTTCTTTCCAACAAAGTACTAAATAGATAGAAAAATTTGCTGGGAAAAAAATAGAAGAAAAAAAAACACATCTTTTTTGAATCCTTTCAAAAATGAGGTAGATGCCTGAAACCCCATTTTTCAATCAAACAG
The DNA here is from genome assembly GCA_944738645.1 of Eristalinus sepulchralis. Lineage (NCBI taxonomy): Eukaryota > Metazoa > Arthropoda > Insecta > Diptera > Syrphidae > Eristalinus > Eristalinus sepulchralis. The sequence goes on along the minus strand of OX122885.1, from coordinate 26,306,453 downwards.
CTTTTTGCACCCTTGACCATATTGGGAAAATTTCCAAATTCTAAATGTATCATGAAACGATTGAATCCGCAAAGGAAACAAATTTAGAATGATTACAGCAAATTTAACAAAATTGAAAAAAAGTTTGGCCAGCATTTTTTCGAACAACACTGTACATATGTGATGCTTTCTTAAGTCATTTCCGGAATGGCTTAAGTGCTTATGCATGACTCACATTCAATTTTTATAAAAGGGATAATCGACTTCACCAATTAAGGCGGATGCATGCCTTTTAGCACATGTAATTAGAAATACGACTTCAAGGCCGCTTTTCGGAATACAAGTTGCCTTTACGATCGATTTTGACTTTCGCCCACTTGATTACAGAAACCACTTAACTGAAATTCCTTTGCCACTATTTAAAAATACCACCACAACGAGCATATGTTAGGATAACAAACTCCTTCGTCTCTGAACGCCTTGAAACCCTTCAAGAACAACGAATTCTTCCTTCCCAGGTTCATTATACACAACGAAGCTCCACCAGTGTCGATTTCATTAAATTCAACTTCATATATGAATGAATCCTCACATCGACAGACAATGATTGCCAAAAGGAACGTTAACACAGCGAATCACACACAAGTCGTTTCATATCAAGCGGCAGATGCCCTAAAAGGATAAATATTGCGCCGAATAACGATAACACTCAGCCACCTGATGCTCTCTTCCTTACCGAAGACAACGTCCCGAATCAATTTGGGAAATCACAGCCGTCCAATAACACACAAAATCCGCAAAGGAATTCTTCCGTTCACTGGCCTTTAATTTTCTATTTGTATGTGTATGTGCGGTTTTTACAAATTTTCTCGCGAACAAAAGAAGCAACCGTGACCAGTACAAAGTTCAACCCACATGAAGGACACTTGCTACAGGCTACAACGAAAAAGCGAAACGAGCGCCACCGCAAACGAATCTGTTAACCGTCCAAACGAAACTGAAACTGAATTCGACTTTCATCTTCGGTAGCAGTTTTGACTGCACGCAACCAACATCATTATACCAGTTGCTGGGAGATTTTACCTAGGACTTATTGTTGCGAAAGCCTCTGCAGGGCATATCAGGCAAACAGGAGAAAGTGGAGGACGCGAAGGGAGCGCGTTCACAGGACACATTGCGCAGTCGACGGCTGAAAGCAGTGAATGAGCAAGGCATTATGGCGGGAGTGGGCTGGAGACGACCTTCCACTAGTCGAGTCTCTCTCATCATCCGACCAGACCAGATGACGATGATGAGGATGATGATGATGGCGGCGGACGATGACAGGTACGATGAGCGTGCAAGAGTGAGAGCGATAGATGCGATGGATGCGGGCAGATGGAGGCGGTGGGTCGCATTATATTTAGACGAATTGGACGTGATGTATATGTGGGCATATCGCAGTATGTGTGTCCTGGCACAGGTACATGCAGTTGCCGCAGCAACAAGCGGTCACCCGAGCAACCTGTCTCGAGGACGTCCCAGGCAGAAGGGATTTCCGATTGTTGTCTGATGGTTAAACATAGAAAGTGGTAGAAGACGAATGCGTGAGTGTGCTTGAGTTAACACTGAATATGCTTCGTGGGCATCAATGCAAAGGAGAACATTTGTATGAACGGGTGTATGACAATCTGCAGATGCTGTGGCGAACAGATTGCTCGTGCAAAATTCTTTTTTAGAATCGCATTGAGTGGTTTTAACGCTAGCCGCTGTGCTGGAGTTGGCTACCGTACGCTGTGTTTGGTTTTAAATATGTATATAAATATGTGTACGTCGTTGGCACATGCATATGTATGGGGAAAAGTTGTTCAAAAAGTTCTTAAAAGAATTTTGCGGATTAACCAAAACGGTAGACAAACAAGGTAAGTGACCTTCACTTGAATTTTTATTAATTCAATTAATTCTCAAGGACAACAAGTAATGGCGTTGACTGCGTGTCAAAAAGGATGTCATCGCTTTCATGAGGCAGGCTTGTTCATTATACATACATCGATTCATCGATACTTCTCGATGTATTGAATCTCGATAGGAAGCGTCGAATAGTTTCGATGAGTATTGATGAATTTATATTATAGTAGACACAAGAACGAAAAAATGCAAAATACTAAGGAAAGGGTTAACTCCATCGTATCTTCTTTCTTAACACATCCCCAGCTTCCCGGAGCTGATTTATAAATAGAATAATAATAATAATAATTGAGTGGCACTACATCCCACAGCGGACCAGGGAATAGCTTCTACAACAACTACTCGTGTTGTGCATGCTACTGTTCTTCACGAGTAGAAGGGACCTACAGTTTTTTGCCAATTCCGGACGGCGAGATTTGAGAAGCTTTCCATAGACAATTAATACTCTTTGAGTGTTGTCAGCAACTCGAAAGAGGTGGTGCCGTGAAAAAATGCTAGGTGTCCCGCCGGGAATATAATAATAATTTATAAATAGAAACTAAGTAAAAAATAAAGAACTAAGAAGCGTGTGTAGTAGCCATTCTTGAGGCGGAAATGAAAGCTTACAATAGCGCGTGTACACGTAAAAAGATGATCACTGATTGGCGGGTTAATCCCATTCAAAATTCGTGATTTGGAAACACACATAGTTATTAATTTTTCGGTTCCAAATAATTATGATTGATAATTCGCGTATAGTGACACGTTTTTGACAAAAAATTTCAATTCTTAACAAAGTTTGAACTTCGCCATTAAGTGTGAAAAACAATATCTTTCAACAAGAATCCTCGGAAAGATTCGCAGCATGCGATATTTTAAAGTAATTTTTACTACTTTTTTGCGCTTTTCGGCTGGTATCTCTAAGTTATATTAGACTTCAATGTGTCAAAAAATCACACCGTGTACGGTCTTTTCTAAACAAAAGCCCTGCAAGGTAACGCTGCATCGAACTACGGGAGCTGTTCGTGAGCCATACGAACAAAAAAGAAAAGAGACAACCGACTTCCCAGAAGGAAAAAGATAGAGCATGAGAAGCTTGCGGTTGAAGGAAGGGCAAGGTCGCAGGAATGAAGTCCATAAGTTTTACTGAAAGGTTAAGCAGCTATTCGGTGCATAAAGGGTTCGGATCAAAGCCTGCGGAGACCAAAATGGACAAAATGGAAGCAAAGTTGTAATTGATGCTGACAATCTGAAAATATCTTCGTTTAGTCTACAAGATCTTCACATTACTACATTTCCTGGAAAAGACCAAAGAAGTTCAGATCGACACGCACTACCTATTCCTCGATTTTAAGGCCGCATATAACAGCGTGCATAGAGACGAACTATACAGTGCCATGCCTAGTTTTGGCGCTCCTACCAAACTCTTCGGATTGTATAAGATGACAATGGAGAAATTTCGCTGCTCCGCCAAGGTTGGAACTCACCGATGTCAAAAAAGGTATTAGACAAGGAGACGCGTTGTCTTATCACTTCTTTAATACCATTCTTGATTAGATCGTGCGTAACTCACAACTCAACACAAGAGGCACGATCTTTCAAAAGTCAGTTCAATTGCTAGCTTACGCCGACAACATTGACCTGATTGGACAAGCACAGTGCGCCGTTAATAAGGCGTTTGCTAACATTGAAGCGGACACGGGTGGGGGAATAAGACGAAGTATATGCTGTCATCAAGCAAGGACACACAACATCAAAGTCTCGTCCATGACTTCGTCTACCTCGGCTCCTCGATAAATAGAAACACAACATCAGTAATGAAACAAAACGTAGAATCACTCTCTGAGCCCTCTCTGGAAGGACTAAACTATGCGCAGAAATTTGGACGCTACTCAAAACGAATGAGGAAGACTTAAGTCTTTTTGAGAGAAAAGTTCTGCGTGCAATTGTTTTTTCTGTTCGCGTTGATGACATCTGGAGGAGAAGATTCAACGACGGACCTTATAGGCGGAATGCGCCTAATCGAACGAATGATACAACGCTTAAGGTGGCCAGTCTATGTAGAGCGTGTGGACACCACTGCTCCGGCTCGAAAAATCTTCGAATCCAAGCCATTAGGACAACGTTACAAAGGATGGCCTAGGTTGAGATGGCGTACACAAGTGGAGAAAAACCTCAACCAACTTGGATAGCGCAATTGAAGGAAGCTGGCGAGAGATCGTACTAGTTGGAGAGGCAGATTGCATAAGCCACTGGTCCACCCCAGACTGCAGTGCAATTAAAAGAAGAAGAAAGAGAAATGTTCCATAGTTCTATTATGCCAATAGGCGGGCGGTTACAGCCAAATCGAAGAGATATTTTTTCGTGGGACTACGCAAAAGAGCTTGTTTAAGGAACTTTAAACGCATTAAAAAGTAAGTTACTCACTTGAGACCATGTGTACGTATACCATGTATGTGGTATTCAGAATCAGCACGTTCCAGCTAACTACTTAGAAATTCAAAGCAAGCGGTCTGTGGCTCCAGTTGAAACCGATAGTTGATTACACACATAACCTGTCTCATTGAGTCAGGAAACACAAAAATCCGCCAATCCACAAAAAAACGTCTTGACGACTCGTGCCATTGTAGTAATAAGATATCACTATGAATGGCGCTGAGGTCGTTGATGTGGTCAAAGGGGCATATCATTTTAAGTTCTTGCCAAGGACGGATTGGAACGATGTTTTTTTTGTGTGCGCGCAGGCTAACCGATAATGGTCAACTATTTATGGGTGCGATTGAGTTGCTCTTCTTGACACATAGGGGGAAGCGGTAGAGAGGTGCTCAGACATTGCAACATTGGTGGATGAGGCCTTCCTTTGTGAATGATTGTCGGCTAAGTAATGTTGATAATGTATAAAGTTTTGTACATAAAATGAATGAAGGTGACTTTGACTCGAAGTTGTCCAGCTCACTAAATGCTAGTCCTTGTATGTCTATTGTATTTGAAATAGAGTGATGAACGTGCGTTTGAGATCGTAGTAGGAGGTTGGGCATACAATAAATCCAAATTCTAGTCTCATCAGTGTCTGCAAACAGCGGAAAGAAAGTTTCGAGCCGGAAAATCCCATTTCGAAAGTATATCCAGGATGAAAATCTATAGTTTGTTCAATTTAAAATGATTAACTGAACTGACATTGAAGTTTAAAGAAAAAGTTCTCATCAGAAGGACCTTAATAGAAGGAGCAACGCCAAACTCCTTCTACAACAGCAATTTAACTTTTATTTGCACATCTTCAGTTGCAATGCTTCTCAACTTTTGCATTGTTTGAAATTGGATGTACAATTTGGAAATTAAAGACATGTTCAATGCAATCGCTATACATATATGTAAAGCGGATCTAGAATCTTCCAGTGAGTTTGACGCATCCTTAGACATTGAAAAATAATGTCACATTTCACGCCCTGTTGCGCTACTTATAACAATCTAAATACAAGCTGCAGGAGACTCTGTTCTGTTGTGCTATATCCTAAGGACTTTTGTCAACCTTTTCCCCATGCGTACGTTTAATAAAACGTCTTGAAAAAATATTTCTGTAATTTTCGTTTTGATTTTCAGGATGAGGAGAATAATCGCCATCTGTTGAATATTTTTTTTATAGATTTTTCTTATCACCACCAAAGACAGAACCGTACTCAGTGAAAAATCTTGTTGCTGACATTTCTTCGCCTGCACACAGTCATTAAAATAATTTAGTACCCATCTTGAGGTTGAGACGATGGCTGCTTACATAATATTTTACTTGCTCCTCCAACTACTACGGCGGATGAATATATCTGACAAAAGTAATAACAAGATTTTGTCTTCGCACCTACACCAGATTTTTGCAAACTATCACTGGGACGTGACACATTTCCACCAATAGCGGATGTGAGTATATGCGGATAGGTATGTACATATGTATGTACGTTCAAGCGCAATCTCTTCTTTGAGGAAGTTCATGTTTTTCTTTCTCACCTTTGGGCCTTCATCGACGAATGTTTTTCAGAGGCTTTTAGTGCAGTCTTTACATCTTTCTGGCATAGAGATAGATAGATATGCACGCTGATGAAATATTTTTATTCACATAACTACCTCAGAGCAGGCATTTTTATGTTCAGAAGGGAATTTTGCGTGCATGGATTGCTGACAGGAAATGCGATTCATTGAACAAGAGAACAGTATGCCACAGTGGGGGCTGTATTTCTTGCTGTTTCCCCGGAATTGAAACATGATAAAATAAACTTAATTGCGCAACTTAAAAGATCGCTCAACTGTTTTTGTTGACCGCAGCTTTCCGTTCCTTCATGCGAAATTCTTTGCTCCAACTCGTGCGTATCCTTTTTTAGCAGCACTAAATTCCCATCTATCATGCTTATCATACGTTTTTGAGGGGAACGTTAGCAAGACTGATTTTTTACGCCGAAGAAAGTACTTCAGCAAATGTTAGGTGTAGTTATGCTAAGGCACTTTATCAAGAAATGAGAATGATATTCGAAAAATGCAGAGGATCTACTGATTCATAATATGTATTTCTTGTCAAAATGATTTGCATGAACCTTTTGGAAATATAAAAAAACACAATAAGTAAGCATTCCAAGTATATAGGGACTAAGATGATGATGATGATCTGAAACTTCAAATATAATATAATAATAAATATATAAATATAAAAGGAATGAGATGGAAACCGGTCTTTCAGCTGAAAACGAAGACCAATGGTATGTTTAAACTATCAGCATTGTAATATGCAATGTAATATGAAAACGTAATAAGAAAAGCAACTTTTTAGATTTTAGATTTTTGAAACTTCGAGGTAGTCAAGGACTTCGTCTAACTCGGCTCCGCGGTTAATAGAGTAACAACACCAGTATCGAAATCAAACGCAGAATCGCTCTTGCCAATTGCTGTTTCTTTGGGCTCAAGAGGCAATTGAGTAATAAAGCGATCTCTCGAAGGACTAAGCTTGATACATATTACACCTAGATCATCCCAGTCCTACTCTATGGCGCAGAAACCTAATACTACCTACCTACCTACTACGCTACTAAAAGCGGATAAGGAAGCCCTTTGTCTTTTCGAGAGAAAAGTTTTGCGTCCGATTTTTGGTTCTGTTTGCGTTGATGGCATTGGAGGATGGAGGAGGAGATTTAACGACGAACTCTTTGAGCTGTACAGCAACATGCGCCTAGTCAAGCGTCTTTGGATACGACGCTTAAGATGGCTAGACAATGTAGAGCGTATAGAGACTACTGCTCCGTCCCGAAAAGTCTTCGAATCTGAGCCATTGGTACAAGGCAACAGAGGACGGCCTAGGTTAAGACACAAATGGACAAGGACCTCAACCAACTTGGAGTGCGCAACTGGCGGCAGCTGGCGGAAGATCGTGCTGAAGAAGAACTTTTTCGATATTTCCTTATAATTGGCAGGATTTGTCTTGGCGCTTTTTTTACATAGTGAAAATTCTTTAAATTGTGAACGTATTATCCCACTGCTCAAAATGTTGTTTATACAACGACTAGCTTGTCGTTTAGCCCTTTTTTTACTTTTTTTACATCTTCACCCATTTTTACTATACTTATAGAATTTTGCATGCGACTGTAGTCAAAAAATTTGTGGCCGAAACGAAAGAAGCGTTTATGTAGTCCCAAAGTTTGTTTTGTATCGCTTAAAGCAAATACAATTTTAAGTTTAGAAAAATATAATTAGGCAACCTATGAAACATCAAATGTCTGTAGAATTCTTATTTTTAAAGTCCTAACGTTGAGCTAATACTAGAGCGGTACAACTCATTTGGCTCCTATTGTGTTAAAGTTGTATCACTCTTATTTCTGTCTTATTACGCTTTTTATTTGGTGATACAAATCTTTCCTGGCCGGAACCTTCAATAAACAGCGAAAGGAAAAGGAAAGGTCTTAGTATAAACTGAAGCTTACTCTATTTTTAACGTAGTTAAAGTCGCGTTTCATGATAGTGTATCGTGAAAAATGTTATTTCAATCGACCCACTTCAAGAAACAATACAAACAGTAAAGAAGTTCTCCAATCTGTGTACATCTGTACATCTTGTACTTATGATGTTGAATTCCCCACTTCATCACTGTTGTCAATTATTGCTTAACTGGTACCATTATTGTTCCACGCCGAAAGCTTAATCGTGGAAATAAAATAATAAAATGCTCGCAAGGGATTGAGTTCCCCCACGAATGGAGTGACCTTGAATTAGAAGCTGAGAAAGTGCGATATTCAATTTATAGTCTCTGAGCATTCTTAGTATATGGAATAAATATGGAAAAAACAAGTATTCCCTATGGTAATGACAAAGCGCCTGTTGTTCAGTCCTTCAGAAGATGTTTGAATACACTCACTGTTCATTGACCAAAAACAGGAGGGAAGATTTTTATCCATTCTCCTCATTCATTTTGGAATCATTGCTGTAAGTTTTTAAGACAATAAATTTTGTATGTTTTCATCCAATTTGGTGGATCTTCTGGTGAGCGTTTGTGAAGCAAAAGTTAATTTTCTAGACAAACAGTCATCGTAGAAACCTATTAGGGATTCAGTCATCCGTAGTGATACGTACTCTACAAAAGTTACAGTTTAGTGGAAACACGTAAGAGAATCTTTTGGTCGTAAAAATTTGTAAATAATCTCTATCTTTAAAAAAAATATCAGTTTCTAGAAAAATGCAAAGAAGGCTTTGGTGTGAAATATCTAAACCACATCAGGGTATGAGAGGCAAAGCAGAACTGCTGACTTCATTGACTCAGAGCTGAAGAGCGTTCAGGATTCTACACGAAATCCTGTACGCTCTGATTTTCATTATCACTTAAAACCAGAATTCGACGCCCTCGTGACAGCACCCTACACCATCCTCTGGATTATGTTTTGCACCCAAGCTTATAATGTCTCATTTAGTCAAAGCTGAGCTGTCTAAATACGAAAGGATAATAGTATACAGAATTACACTCTTTGGCTTCTGCGAATTAGAATTTATAAAATAGAAAATTGTTGCGTGGTGAGTGGGCATCAAAACTTTAAGGTAGTCAGGGACGTTTACTAGCTCGCGCTCCGCAGTAACTAGCGGATAGCGTCTCTTTGGGCATAACAGTAAAGTACCAAGCTGGCTTTGTTCAACATTTTGATCCCCTCCATTGGCAGAAACCTCGACGTTTTTAAGTGTTTTTGGTCTTTTTGAGAGAAAAGTTCTGTCGGCGATTCAAATATGATCTCTGAGATGAATGTAGTCAAGCGGAAATAAAGATTAGGATGGGCAGGACAGTGATCAGTCATCCTTAGTTTGGCGCATTTCTGGCATGGTCCACGGGCAACCCAATGATCATTGGATTCCAACGTTTATTAAACCATATGGTGTTGGACGTTCACTAACACTACTACTACACCACTACTGCTACTGGTGTTGGACGTTCACTAACACTACTACTACACCACTACTGCAACCTCTATTGTCAATTTTATTAGCGAATTTGAGACCCAGTTTACATTAGTGGATCATACTCGACCGATTAGTATACATCGAGCACGAAGCAAAGACACTATAGCAGCCGTAGCTGAAGGTGTACGTCACCATGATGAATCGATTCGTCGTCGTTCTCAGCAGCTTGTCATAGCGCATTCGATAAATTAGGGTAAATTACACGAGAAAACGCAAGAACATGGTCGGGGTGAGCTTTGGCTTCAAACAAACAGCGCTACGAGCCATACAGCGCTTGAAACAACGGACTTGTATTTAAATAAAAACTTCTCATTGGGAATTCAAATTCTTCTGGCAAATTGAGTTATGCCAGCTTGCTCGTGTAAAATAAGATATAAAAAAACTCAGGGAAGCTTTGACATAATTTTTAGAACCTTGATTTTTGCTGGTAATTCTTAAATGTTAATTAAAAAAAATATCAGCTTGTTTTGAATTCTTGTTACATTAAGTAACAATAAATTTGTGGATATTACGTTTTCGTGGTGATGTTTAATTTGTTAATTATGTCTTAAATATGTATGCCAAAGTTATATCCGGGTTACACTTCGAGTTAATTGATTCCTATCTCGTATTCGTATCTCACTGTTGAAAGTGACTTTTATGGCGTTATTTAAGATTTTCAGTGTTTAAATTACTTATAGAAAGTTTAAGACTCCGCATAGGTTAAATATTGCTAATAATAATTCAAAAAAGGACCAAGGCCTAGCTTCTACAACAACTACTGTGCGTACTACTGTTCTCTCACAAGTAGGAGGGACCTACAGTTTTTTGCCGACTTCGAATGGCCAGATTTGACAAGCTTTTCATAGACAATTGATACTCTTTGAGTGTTGTCAGCAACTCGAAAGAGGTGGTGCCGTGAAAAAATGCGAGGTGCCCCGTCCGGGAATCGAACCCAGACTTTCTGCGCGGCTTTCGACGCACTTACCACTACGCCACGGCGACCACATTACACACACATTACTAAAAATTATTACTACACCAAAGCCTGGTAAGGACTTCAAATTTTCCCTATTCTATTTACTTAAAGCAGCAATCTTTAACCTGCTTTAAGTAGTAATAATTTGTCAAACTTTTCGTTTTTTGGAAAAATATTGTAATCGGAGTAGTGCGTTGTTAAAATTTCGTAAGAATTATTTGCTCGTCTAGGAGTTTCGTGTAGTATGTTTTAAATAATGGAATTATATATTGGGTCTTTTTTTCTAACGATTCAATTGTTGGTGGACATACCCAATAAAGTGTTTTTCCTTAGTCTTGGCTTGGTGCTTGTTACTTTTTGGAATGAGCAGCCAGAGTAGGAGGGTCTAAAGTTTTGTTTTTTCCATTTGTAAGAACTTTTCCGAGGTACTCTCCTCAAACGTTTGTTTTACCCTGATTTACGCTGGCCACCATCATTCATCAACTTTGCGAAATGGTTAAAATACATTAACATTTATGTTGTACACGTAAAATATCCGGTGTGAATAGATTAGGGATTGAAATATATCCACCCACAGCCAGGGGGAAACTATAAGTTGGAATGTGTCCATCCAAACATACTCCTCTGAAATGTATTTAACATGATTCGAGACTAATCCGTTTGTTCCATGCTCGGCAGAAAAATGGGAAATTCATTATATACCCAGCTCTTACTCATCCAATAGATTAAATTAATTGACAATAACACCATTTTATTGTACATCTCGTTTGCGAACGATTTTTCCAGTAAATCAACTAAGTCGCCCATTTTGTATTAAAATCTTTTACACTTAACGCAATGCGATTTTAAACGAGCTCCAATTAACTGGGAAGTTTAAATGTGTGTTTTTAAGTTATAAGCGGACTTTAAGCCAAATTCGCATTCGTTATAGCCGATATTTCAATAATCGATGTGGATTCTATTTATTGGCGCCTTTGGCTCGCTCTATGCGTAGCGTTCCATAGATCAATGAGCAACCTCAAAATCGATGAATTACTTTTCAACCCTTTACAATGTGTTTATTCGTTCATATAACCCTAATTTTTGGGAATGAACACATAGTGAACAATTTTAAGCCCTTTAAATTTATTTGTACCTCGACCTTAACTAGTTCAGGTGGAAAAAAATCAATCAAAACACACAAATATTTTTTCGGATGAAAATATCTTACAGCGGCATGCTTTGGAAAATTTCTGTAAGGACTTCAAAATGAAACCAATTTGATCCATTGAACCGAACAGATGTGAATAGGAATATTCTCGATTTTCTATTCAAAGCCAATAATGTATAAAGCTGTGAGGTGAATGAATTTCTCCTTTCATCGAACTGACGAGCCCTGTAACCTCCTGAAATTATTTTTAACGTTTCTTATTTGGGTCGTAACCGTTTAGAGAGACCATGAGAATTTGTTGTTCAAAAAGTCGAATAGTGTGAAATTAATTGCAAACTTGCCACTTTATCAATAATTTCACTCACAAGAGACTGATTTTTCTTTTGGCTAAAGGAATCCGCTATAACGGAGGGGTAGTTTTTGTGAGATATTCGCGTTTCTGAAAAAACGTGTAATAAATATACACATAGCGACAATTATTAGACAGCGATGATTCTGATGTTGAATATATTGAGCAAAATACTAGAGCAGTTGCCGTTGTACCACCAAATATAATGCTACTGTCAAATAAAATTAGTTCCGAACTTTGGATTGATAATTATCGCATCCATGGTGGCGCTAAGATATTTCAAAATAATCAGCAGTTGTGTGCGTTGTTATAATAAAAGGCTGGATTGAGAAAAAGAAACAAACTAGCCATAATTTGTACAGTTTTTGATAAGTGGTTGCAACGGTCGAAGATACCGGATTGCGGTTGTAATTTTATTATTGTTCATGAACAACTTTTACCATTCCGTGACAGATCACCATTAACATAGTACTTGTACTTGTTTATTGTTGCTTGACATTTTTCACAGCTGCTCTGAAGCAAAAAAACGGTGTTATTCTCCTTCTTTCGAGAAAAGAATAATTTTCTCATTAACAAATATTAAATTGCTTTACAAATATAAATATGCAGTCACGTTGATCAATTAACACGTGTAATTAAGACTTTGCTTTTTTAAATAAATTTTTCAAGAAATCTATAAGGTGAGTAAAAAATGTAATTATGAAGGATTTGGTAAAATGATTTTCTATGCATCTGGTAGGTATGACACCGCGTGGTGAGGAACTTTCGATTGACCTTAACAATTTGGTGATCAAATTTTCGGAAGAAGAGAAATCAATTGAGAAGTGGGATAATTGGTTGACAAATGCCCTCCAATGATTAAAAAAATTTTAGGAAAATATACAACATACAGCAGAAAATCGATTTAGGTGTGGACGTCCCGGTATCTTTACTGAGGCAGATAAGTGTATTATGACCCGAAAAGTAAATAATGATCCGAAAAAGTGCGCAAAACTACAATCAGATATTGCTAATGAAACGGGAAAGTAATGCAATCCACAAACAGTACACCGCGTCTAGCATGATGCTGGATGTAATGGGCGATCCATCAGGAAATAACTTTTCGTCAGCAATGTTAACCGTAAAAAGAAAGTTAAATTTGCAAAAACCCATGTAACGTCTGACATTGCTTTCTGGAATAAAGTAATATTTAAAGACGAAAGGAAATTTTATGTTTACGGTTCAGATAAGCGCATCACAGTATGGAGAAAACCGAATATTGAGTTAAGTTGGAATAATATGGCTGGCACCGTCGAGCATGATGGTGATTCCACAATGGTATGGGACTCTATGGCGGCATCGGTCGTCGATAATCTGGTGTTTGTAGAGGGAAATATGAATAGATTCAAATATTAAACATCCTCATAATAATAATATAATCTTCAACATAGTGCACAAAAATAGTCTTTCAACAGGAAATTGAGCCCAAGAATAATATTTATTTATTGAGTTAATGGCTGGTATACCATGTGCGCAATCAGCTGAAGACATCTCCCTAATCCCCAGATTTAAATGCTTTGTGGGATCATCTTCAACGCCAAATTCGAAAACGTATAAAAGAAATCAAATTAGGGCCGTTATTCAAGAAGAATAGGCCGAAATAGATTCTGGCGTGACCCTAAAACTCGTCAATTTAATGCCATCTAAAGTAAGCGCTGTCATTAAGTCCAAAAGCTACCCTACTAGGTATTAATTTTTCATCACAATCCAGTATTTCAGCTTATTTTTTGTCTGTGATGTGTACTTAGTGCACAAAAATAGTCTTTTGAATTTCGCTTTTTTGTTATCTTTAACTTTCTTTTACAATTATGTTACTTTTAGTTGTTACTTAAATTATATATAAGAGTTACTAAAAGATTGTATTTGTTTATTTGGTTAAAAATAATTACGAGTGGGTATTTTCGGTTATTTAACTTATTATGCCCTACTGTATATTTACTTTTGTGACTAAGTGTAGCATCGAAAACAGATAAATATAGTTTGAAATTGTGGATCACTGCTGAATCATGGTATACAAACAAGGTGAGATAGGTAGGTAGATGAGGTAGAAGTGGACCAAGGAGAACGGCATAATATATGTATTTTTTACTTTAGTTTCATAATTTCCTTTTCTCCTTTATCTCACTAAAATTTAAATATGTGACAACAGTTTCACTTCTCATCAGCTCGCTATAAAAACCAAACAACCACGAAATGACTATGCAGCCACCATTCGGAAAAATAGAAATGAAACCCCACCTTGGTTGGTGAGTATGAAAAAGACACCACTTTATTATACGGAAATGTTTTTGACTATAACCTACGTGCTTGCACGCTGTCGTATTTTTCAAGAAAACGTCATATTGTTACTCTGCTCTCGACTGTTGCCATTGATAACAATGATCCTGAGAAAAAAAAAAAATATGGCGACATATCGATGAAAAAGGAAGGTAAAGAGATGTGTGTTTTTGAAATACTAGCATACTCGTACAATGAGTTCGTATTTTTAACTAAATTGCATTTCAATTGGAATATTACAACGAAAAATCACAGAAAAAAATTGGTCGAACTTGGCCTATCGTATTGTATTAAATTTAATTCAATTTATTAAGATTTGTAATGTATACTAAGACATAGTTCTTCTAGTACAAGGTATAATTATGTTACAAGTTTATTACTTACAATTAGGTTGTAATAATTAAAGAAAATAAAAAGTACAAGAAATAAGAAAAAAGAAGAAGGAGAATGTATATGACTGTGACACGATACGTTTCCACTGATTACAAAACCAAGGATAGTTGCTGATTCAACCAGCTTATGTTAAGTCTTGTCCCAGAAACGCAGATGTCAGGAAAGTCGTTAACATACAAATAGAAAATTATTGGATCCAAAATGAAATCCTGGGGAACACCGTTAATAACAGGCCTAGAGCCCGAGCTAATGGTTCCAATGTTTAATTTATGTGATCTGCAAGTCAAAAAACTTTTTTTCAACTTTGTAGCTGTCGTATATTATCTAAGACTTTCAGCATAGCTAAAGCACAACTATGTTTTTGACTAAAACCCGACAGAAAAGAGTTTCTATTAAAATGTCATTGGATATACACATATGTATATATCGACAAACAAAAAGGATGCCACAAGGTGAGACTACGTTGTTGCGAACAGCAGAAGATCAGAATTCAAGAACTTCCAAAAAAAAGGTGCACCACGGCGTATAGTCACTATATGTCAAGCATATACATGATGCATACGCCCTGGTGCACCCGTCCGTAATGCGTAACGGGCATAGTTTAAGGTAAATTTACATTATATTCTTAGGTTAGGTTAAGTTACTTTAAGGTAGATTAAGTTAGTTTTAGAAAAAAACTGAGATCTTTTAGTTAAGTTTTTTAAAATTATCTTGGTCTATAATGTAAGTTAACTTTAAGATTTAGATCAAAAATAAATAAATTCAGACGCCGAAAGGCAAATTAATATTAAGATTAGATTAAATTAGAGTACCTGCATAAGGTCAGTAAGTTAGGCTAAGAACATTGTTCACCTAATTAAGCTAGCTTTAAGTAATTTTGTCTAGCATGTAAGTAACATGAATTTAATAAACACAAATTGCAAAAAAAAACAAGACATTCCATTACAAGCAGAGTTACCACAAATGGAATCATTGCTGTTGATTCATCAACAAAAGAGCTCGTTGTCATTCGTGTAATTTACACTCAAATTCAAACAAACACTCCGCACGGTGTGATAATTTATTGGCTTATCAGGCCTGCGACCCAGGAAGGGTATGTGCCTGAGCTATACCTGCCTTTTCAATCGTGAAGGTCCCGGTTGCGCTATTTCCCGTTTCCAATATCTCTCGCGTCCGCAATCGCTTGGCTTCTACACCGTATGTTCGCTCTTCCTCTCCTTTTCGAACACAGAGGCTGATATTCAAAGACCCCCTTAGTTGAAGCGTTGCTGTCCATTTGCTCGCCTTTCGAACTAAATTCACTTCTTCTACAGCATAGTTCGTGTCTTCTCCTCCATTCGCTTTCCTCGCAGACAAAACGATATATTCGTAACATACATACAATTTTTCTTTCAAAGGAACCAAGAATCTGTTCTGTCGTTTTTTTAATCGTCCAGCACTCAGGTCCGAATATGAGTACGAGTAGGATTAGGGTCTTGTAGAGCATTATTCTAGTCCTTCGAGTCAGGAATTTCGACCCTAGCTGTTTTGACAAACTGAAATAACACCGGTTGCGCCGAATCTCCACTAAGGTGTCATTGAAGTTTCATTTGTGGACTACACGTTTGCTTCGAGGTAGACAAACTCCTTAACTACCGTGATGACTATGTAGACATATTTTACACATTACTTCAAAATATGCGAAAAAAGCCAATTAAGGACTTGACTATTAACCTTTTCTTTTCGATCTTCCAATGTTTGGGCAATATTTTAATATTAATCTGAAATCCGTTTTTTCTACTTAAGTTAGTAAAGGCGTAACCATTAACAGTTTCCAATTAGAAAACCGACCTAATTTCCAAACACTGGAATATGTAGGTCAATTTGTTCCACAAGCAAACTTAAAGTTACCTGAAATAAGAGACTGATGACGACTGGCGATAAATTGCTTAAAAAAGTAAACTTAAAGTTCCCGTTTCAGAATAAAAAGATCTTATATGTTTAACCGAAGGACCAAGCCCTTTTATTTGACTTGATGAACAAAGAGTAACAACTCATTATATTTCAGTACTAAATACTTATTAGCCATGGCTATTTACCAAGATGGTTATGTTTTTTGTTTCATTTCAACTCTACAATTAAGAATTGCACTTATCAATAGAACCTAATAAGAACTTCGTTGCTTTCGTGAGAAAAAAAAAGTAAAAAGAAACGCCTTTGAGTATCAATAATTGGTCGCAAGTGATTCACCGACTGGAGGATATGATGTAGCTAATATCTTTTGACTATCTAGGGCATGGTGGGGAACGCCATGAAATATTTCCGTCACGCCACCAATTGAATTATCCAACTGCATATTTGAGCGACATAGTAATCCATCACGATTTGAATTTCGTTTTGCGCTACGCTTGCTAGGTTTAACTACATTTAACTAGAACTAAATTTAACTACGTTTCCTACATCATTTGTGTAGCAGACGTACGTACATACAATGTAAATAAAAAAAACTTGCATTTCTGCCATCTCTGCTGAATACCAAACGTTCTTCATTACCTACAAGCACCATCAAATCGGTAAAATTTCCAATAGCATATTTTAAACCAACTCGAAAGCATTACAATTTTTTTAATTGGGTTTGCATCCTCAAACAAATCTCAAAATAATAATTTCTGTAACATAAGTATCTTTGAATTGCGTAGTCGTCCTTTATGATGTATGTTGCTTTTCTTGTCTTTATTTCAGTTAAGCGTGAGTTCGTTTATTATTTTATACATATGGTCAAGAACCAAAACTATAAAAGATGGCATGTTCAGCGAAAAAACATAAAGTGGTAGAAAAAGACCAAAGAGAATTTCAAAATTGGTGGACTCAGAAATACGGCATGATTAACAAAGGTGATAAGGCTGTGTGCATATTATGTTCTGGGACGAGGATATAACATCATCTGTCAAGCGGCATTATGAAACAAATCACAAATCTCTTAGTGAAAAAAGTCAACAAGAACAAAAAGAAATTATTTCGCGCTCAATCAAAGACAAAAATAATCAGTCAACGTCCATGATTAAATATGTGAGTAAAGTTAAACATACTTCTTCCGCACGTTGCTTCCCGTTAGGGGGGGGGGGGTGAGTTTTTAAAAGAAGCTGGGTTGTCATGCGCCCAATCACTTTTTGAAGATTTTCCAAATAAAGAATAAAAATGGAATCCCTAAACTGGAAATAAATGACATCAAGCTAATTCCTTTTTTTCACTGTGTCTTGACGAAAGTACAGATGTGACTAAATCTGCCCGTTTAGACAGTTTTGCTCGATAATGTGTAGTAAACGACGTCAAGGAAGAGTAAATTGCTATGCCATCGTTGCCCATAACTACCATGGACTCTGGTACTTGTACTGTTGTTAAAAAGTCAGTTATTGAAGAAGAAACAGATCTAAGTAAAATTGTTTCAATTACGACTGATGCTGCTCCCAGTATGGTTGGAAGAACTAATGGATTTATCAATTTGTTCGAAAAAAAGATATGATACAAGATCCTTGAATTTCATTGTATCATACATCAACAAGCGTTGTGTGCAAGGATGGTTTTGCATCTCATTATGTGCAAAAAATGGTTTTGAATCTCTTAACAATATAATGGAAGTAGTGACAAAAATAGTAAGTATCATATCGTCTCACGCCTTAAATAATTGAACATATTCAACACTGGACCACATTTTTAGTCTGACAAACATCGCGGAGATTTTTAAGCAAAAGCGTAAAAAGTTATATGTTTTCTTTGTTGACTTCCGTGCAGCTTTCGATTCCGCTTTTTTAAAGGCTATACAATTTAGGTTTGTCAAGTAAAGTACTAAATGTATTGAAAGCGATGTATAGCAACAACGTGGCTTAAGTATGGAATGGAGAGTTTGTATCGGAAGAATTTGGAACTTCAATGGGAATCAAGTAAGGATGCATCTTAAGCACCTTATTGTTAATTTTATTTACAAACGATATAATAGAGGAAGTAGGAGGAGGGATCGAGCTTGGTGGTGTGAGGATACCTGCACTATAGTCATGGATGATACAGTGTTCCTGTCGGAGTTAATAGAAGTAATGCAACTTGTCATGAGCCCTCTGGAAACCTACTGCAACAACAACAATCTATCGGTAAATTTATCAAAATCAAGCTACAATGCAGATAACATAACGAAAATAGTGGAGATAGAAGGGCACAGATAGCCGAGGATTTTTTTGAAGCACATAATTTCATCAAGACAGACTCTAAAATGGGAGAAGTTGGCGGTAAATTATGGCGTTAACCTAAGTATTTCGTCGAATATGAAACTGTCATTGATTAAGCCTATGTTAACCAATGCCTTAGAAAAAATAGGTAATGTCGTGTATAACAGATTTTTTAACTGAAGCGCATTCTTCCCAACATAGACTGATCTACAGTAGACTAAATTACAACCTTATTGAAAGCTCTTCTACGTATTTCCTAGACTGCTACTTCATTCATATAATAAGCACAGTATTTAAACTTCGGGATGAACTATTAAATCTATACTTTATTTAGCATCGCCCGATTTAAAAATTATTTGCGTTCTGTGCAATCTTAAGAAAAGAGAAGACGTATGCCATTTTATCGGAAGGTGTCCAATTTTGAAAGAATTCTGCAGTTAAATGCAGTTATCAACATACTTAACGGTAATTAATCTTATTTATTAATCTTTTTTTTTTTATATCAATTAATAATTTATATATAATATATTGAATTAATCTCTCAATCTGGTGAACAGCCTTAAGCCAAACCATAATCGACTTAGTATTGTATGAAATTATATGGAGTTAATAAAAAAGTCACACTAACGTGAACATTTTTAAGTTTTGCTTAATAAAGTGGACAACGGCTTTCTGATGTATTACAATGTTCACTGGTTAAGCCGTGGTCACGTTCTTGAAAGATTTGTTAATTGTTTGGAAGAAATCAGATTGTATTTACAAAACGCAAAAAAATGGATCATTATTCTCAATTGGTGGATGAAATGTGGCTCTCAAACGTAATGTTTTTACTGATGTTTGCCAAAATTTCAACGATTTTAATGTTAAGCTTCAAGGTGCAAAAAAACTATCGGTGTCACGATAGATCATATTCGCGCTTTTAAGGGAAAACTGCAATTTTTCAGTAAAGATATTTTGTTGAAAAACTACAAGTATTATCCAAACTTGAAAAAAAAAAATAGCAACGGATTAAATTTACATGAAAAACCAGACGAAGTAAAATTAACGGAAGAGTTTTTATCGGTAATTAGTTTATCAGTCAAAGACTTTTAGTCAAGGTTTTCACAATTTAAAGAGTTTTCGGAGATACATTTAACTTGTCAAAATTTGATTGGTTGGAAATTTAACACATTGAAATGCAGCTGAATGAACTCCAATATACAGTGCTCCACAAAAGTTTGCGTACAATGATGCAATTTGGAAAAAAAATTGCTGTCATTCACTTAAGCTTAAAATATTTTTAAAAGGTAAATTCCAATAAAACAACGTCTCATGTTTCAGTTTTCAACAAAATAAATTAAAAATTATTATTCATTTAAAAAACAACCATAACAAAAACCAAAAGAAGTTGATATGTTGATTTGTGCATTGATGTTGTTGACACGAGAAAAAGTTATTGTTTTTTTTTTTCAAAAAAGGACGGTTAAAAAAGAGTTAAGTGTTAGTGGGCGGCAGTTTATTTTAAATTTGTACGTGGAAGAAAGAATGTCCTATACAGAAATATCAAAGGAAACATCAAGAAGCCGGTCAACAATTCAAAAAACAATTGATCGCTTTAAGATTAGGCCGCCCATCGAAGCTCACCGAAAGAGATAAACGTGTTGTTAAGCGGATGGTGGACCAAGAACCATTCATAAAGTGAGTACTACCTTGAGAGAAGCAGTAACATCAAAGTCCACCCAGAAACTGTGAGGAGAACAATAGTTCAAAAGGGGTTCAAGTCATGCACATTTAAGAAAAAACCATTGGTGAACAAAATTAACCGACAAAAAAAAAAGTCTCCAGACTTCTGGCGTACTGTTATATTCTCTGACGAATCCAAATATAACATTTTTGGGTCTAACGGTCGTTTGAGGGTATGGAGGCGACAAAACGATGCCCTTAATCCAAGGAACACGATAAAGACAATAAAGCACGGAGGTGGAAGTGTAATGTTATGGAGCTGTATAGCTTCATCAGGGGTCGGAAAGTTGGATACAGTAGAAGGTATTTATGTTATGGAACACTCCCCGCATGCTGCGAACACCACCACAAAGCCCAGACATCAACCAAACGTAGTTCGATATGGACTAAAAAATTCGTCAAAACAAGGAAAGACTTGGAATCAATCGAACTAGAGAGGCAAGAGGGCAAACCGAAGAAAAATGCCAATTCCAAATTAATGGAAACCTGAAATTCAATTCCCGATACATATAGCAGATTCAAAAATTTAGCGTTTGCTATTTTAACAATATTTTCATCTACCTTCGCATGTGATTCCTTATTTTCCGAAATGAATAACATCAAAGATTCGCTTAGAAACAGGTTGTCAGAGGAATCTAGTTCAGCCTGCATTTTGCTTGAAGTGACAAATTAAAGCCCTGATATAAACTACGTGGCAACGAGTTAACAACAACAGAAGTCACACTAAAATATTTCCTTAACTGTTTTTTACTTTTATTTCTTGTTTCTTTGCTTTGTTATTTTAATCTAAAATTTTGTTATTTCATTAAAATTAATTATAAATTGTTACTTTCAAACATAAGTTAATAGTTCTACAAATATAATGCTGCGTATTTTTAAATAACGTATTTTTGTTTCTAGTAGTCACTTAAAAATTACATCGAAACTGTATGGCACTTTAAATATATTACTTTTTTTTTAATTGGCACGGACCTCTTAAAAGGTCCGCCACACCTAACCTAGGGTCATCAAATCACTTTTGAAAGAAGCACACAGGAAACGACACAAACAACAAGTTTTGAACGATTTTCAAATGAAAAATGTTGATTAAATAGAACGAAGGGAAATCCATTTTTTCCTTTTAGTTTCCTGTAAAATTGCCAACTCTTCCTTATTCCTCTTTGGATTGTAATGAATAAAATGATGGCAGAGAGTCAGAGACAAAAGAGTTTAACGTATTTTTTTTTAATTGATTTCTGATCTAAAGTCAACTTGATTTGTGCACCTACAGGAATTGTCTCCTAAGTCAAGGGAATTTAAACATTTTCCTCAGTATGATGTTCATTAGGTACTACACACTAGACACTAAAATTATTACTCACACTTAAAGCAATTCCCACTGTAGCTGAAAAGGAGCCAGCCTTAAATTCGCCAGTGTTGTACTTCACCAAAAACGATGTCTTCCCAACACCCGAATCACCAAGAAGAATAGTCTGAAAGGAGATCATCAATCATTTCAGACCGAGAATGTCTGTCTGACCTGAAGTATACCTTGTGATTAATAGTGTCATCGAAGGGCGGTGCATCGTCCTCATCATCGTATCTGTAAGACCTCCACCCGTCATCCAGATCGTCATCTTCAATTGTCTGCCTAACAATGCCGCCCGTACGATACTGCTTGCTGCCGGTAATTGAATTTAAAACCATTTCCGTGTCGGCCTTTAAGCCATACAATTGCAGGGCTTCCTTAGGCGGATGATAGCCCGGATATCCGCTTGGTGATGGCGTTCGATGTTTCTCGGTTTCGTTCGATTCGTCCGCAGTGTTTGGCATGAGATGACTTGAGTTTGGTGACATGTTGCTATTGTACTCTTGTGATAATTCATTGGCACGTCTTTCGGAGATGCGTCGAGCTGTTGTCTCGGCATCCTCGAAAACGTCATCGCTTATGCTACTTGTATCATCCGGAATTGTCGTCATATTAAGTGTTTGTTAAAGCTTTTCGTTTCTTTAAAGCGCAATCTGTGTGTCAAATCAGAAAGGTGTACAAGCTTTTATTCCGTTGTCAAGCTTCTTCTCAATGTTTACTGGAGTTCTTTGGTTTTTTTTTTTATTTACACCAATTTGACATCTGCTGGCTTTCCAAGGAATGTCACTTTTCAGTTCGTGTGGGAGGTAGGTTTGACTATATTCATGTATGCGCGTATTAAACTCGCGTTATGGTCATCGTTCAAACAGTTATTTGGCAGACAGAAGTTGTCTTTAACTAATCTAAGGGTTATGCGTCGATAGTTGTTAATTATGTAAATTTTCAAATGTACTATATAAACTCTAAAACACTTAAGGCGTTGGGTAAAATTGGTGTTCTTCATAAAGCACTATTTCTGTGAGTGTGCGTTTTTCATTTCCGCTGGGATCTCTTTTTCAAAAAAAAAAATACACTACACTACTTTGACAAAAAGAAAAAAACATTCTTATTGCATAAACAAGTACTAGTACTGGTGTTCAAGGGTTCCGTATGTTAAAGCAATTTATTATCATTTGTTGAAGTTTATTCGTTTGTTTAAGGCGAGAGATCTATAACTTCATTCTTTTAGTATTGTGAAGAAGACAACGAACGTCGAGGAGATTATTTATATCACAGTTTAACTACGAACTAATTTTACTATTGCCAATATTTCACAAACGTGAAGGCTTGCCATCTATTTAATCGCGTATGTACCAATGCATATCTTATGCCACGAACTTTATCTACATTATGTCACATGAGGAATTGAATTTCTGAATTCTGTGCTTCAAGGAATATTTACGGTTGCCTCTGCGCGTGAGTTTCGGAGTGATGTGTATTTCGGAAGTAGGCACAACAGAACGAGTAAACAGACGAGCACTACAGGCGGTGCACAACCGTAATGACAGAGCACCCAAAGATACAAAGGGATAAAAATAAGGACATCACTCTTTTTGACCTATATGAAAACAACACGTCCGTGTGTACCTATGTATGTACTTACATCTAAGCATAATTCTGATGCTGAAATGTAGTAAAAGCTTTCCGTGCAAGTGTATTGAAAATCATCGCAAGGATGTTGACATAAAGCGAGAGTTACCGTGAAATTGGGTGAAAGCTCAAAGTTGAATGCCGAAATTATGTACTTGTACTGAAGTACAGTGCAACTTTCTGTTAGCTAATATCTTATGGGGGTTTGTAACATACACTGACGTACATTTGTAAAATTCATTCATTCAGATTTTAGAGTGACACACAGCACTTCTTGTCAGATACATTCTTGGGTGGCGTTGCACGTATTCACGTGGGAGGAAGGAATTTATTGTTTTTTTCTATCTTTTCGCAGCACGTGAAATATGTTACTTAAACAAAACCAGACAAACAATTAACTCACTGACCTACATACACCGCTTGCTTCGATTTGTGTCTTGAATTTCTGGATCTCTTTTGGGTGTTATTCTACAGATTTTGAGATGTTTTGTTACGCACACACAAGTCTGATTGAATTTCAGTTTTGTTTGGAACAGCAAAATGTTCGTACCCTTAAAAGGAACTAAAGCAAGGCATTGCATTAATCTTAAAAAAATGGAGCGTGTCATTGAACTTCTTTAATTTACTTCCTTAAAATATATGATATTTAGATGGTATTTGTTCCACAGTAAGTTATCTAACGTATGTACATAAGCAATACTACAAAAAGCAATCATTACATGGGCCATATACCTTTTAAAAATGCAAAATCATTAAGAATTTTATGTATAAATAAATGGGGTCTGTTTTTATTGAAAAAACGTAGAAAACATCACACCCGTCAGAAGCGACTTCTTTTACCCATTTCTCTAGTAATATCCGAATACCGAATATCTTTGGCATTGATCCAATCATTGATTCGATTTCTTCAAAAGACCCGAACCGGTGCCACCCCAAATTGTTTTGCATCCATCGAAAAAGGCAGTAGTCGAATGGAGTAAGGTCTGGAGAATGTGGTAAGACCTCCCACTTCAGCGTAGCAGGCGACCACTACAATCACATTGGTATCATGTTGCAAAATCACCTTGTGATGCCTTTCGTTCATTCTTGGTCGTTTTTTAAGGAATGTACGGCTTAAACGCATTAGTTGTAGTCGATAACAGTTTCGCCCGTCTAGGCCCACAATAAGTAGAGTATGACCTTTTTTTACACCAAAACTGATGACTATTGTCGTAAATGTGCAAACATTCATCTAATATTGCTACACTCCAAGTGAGTTTGGCTGATGTCAAATGCCAGCGCTACCAACGTGAAGCCACAAAATGAATGGAGCCTGTCCAATGTCGTTAAGGTGACTGTTTGCATTCGTCATCCGAATTTTCTAAGACCTCTTTGATGATTTAGGGCTGTAGGTTACCATAATATCGATTCCTCACTGTTACCAAAAAAATCTAAAGTGGCTAAATGGCGGATCAGAGGTGGACAATATTGCTAAAACTATTTGGGAGCTTATCGCCCAAGAGATCGATTGTGGCGGAGGCTGTCCAAATCCCTGGCTCCAATTATAGTACAAAAAAGTCGGTTTACTTTCAGTTAACTTCCCATGTTGAAAATGGTGCAGTGATAGCAACACTCCACAATCTGAGCCAGTTTAAGTTTCTCTGCATATACATTGTATGGATACAATAAACGTGCGGGTTTTTGAAGTCCTACAAGCCGTCATGATGATGGTGAAATTTGTACCACGTAACCAAGCCATTCAAGCATAGCCCTTTCCGATTGAAGTTGCAGCCACCCAGTTCAAAATCCTAACGTACTCTGAGCTTCTCACCCTATCCCGGTGAGTAAAGAAACTCATCTCGGCAACTTGTACTTGCTCAAATTTCACGACCGTAGGTGAAAGTTGGAACAGAGTCTGATTTCAAAACCGTTGATTCAGCTTTAAAATAATCCAGCTTGAGAATCCCTCCTCTCGTCAATCTTGAGGGAGATCCGCAAATACATAAACTTTCCCACTTGTATTAATGTGAGAGTACATTGGCCAGGCATTCTTCAAATAACAATAAATAATAATAATTGAGTGGCACTACAGCCCACAAGGGACCATGATCTAGTTTCTACAACAACTTCACGTGTTGTGTGTGCTACTGTTCTTCACGAGTAGAAGGGACCTACAGTTTTTTGCCGACTCCGAACTACTTGAGTGTTGTCAGCAACTCGAAAGAGGTGGTACCGTGAAAAAATTCTAGGTGTCCCGTTCGGGAATCGAACCCAGACTTTCTGCGCGGAGAGCGACGCACTTACCACTACGCCACGGCGACCACATACTTGGACCCTTGGGTGGTTACAAAAAGGATTGCGGCCTCTTGATAATCAACTCCTATATGTTTACACAAATAGTGGAACATCGCTACTCACGACGATGAATAATCGTATGTGTTAGCATGACTAGATATGAGTGGAACAGCAACTTTTGGTACTTCTGCCTAAAGAAAAGAAACCACCTGGAGATCCGTCCTCGTAACGCCCAATATGTCTATTGGATACACTAGGAAAGGTACTTGAACAATGGCAAGTTACTGACAATGGCAATGGCAGAAGTCAAGGGTGTACTTCACTAACATGGTGGATGCGATTGCATCTGTGGTTAATTTGACCGCGGACGCTATCAGCGCAAAGAGATGGAGAGTAGGGTGGAGCGAAAAATATTTTTTTCTTATTTCTCCATATACATATGCAGAATGGGTGCTATTTAGATTCCCAATAACGGGAAAAAAATGTGAGATCAATTGAAATATTTTTAGAGGGTGCACAACACATTTGAAGTTCTTAAAAATAGCAATAATAGAAAAAGTGTTGCATTTGTCAGACATAAATACATACTTCCATACACTTTATCATTCACACATTGAGAATGCAAAAACATTATATATACAAAATTAATAATCATATTAAGTATTAATTTTAATATTAAACTAAATATTTTTTCTGTGGCATTCTTTCAAATATTAACGATGCCCTAAAAATATATTCTGTTTCTCGAAAATTCAATTTACTTCTTTATACTAGGTAATTTAATTTCTTTTCACTCAATATTTGTATATGTAAGAGAGAGGTTGTGTTGATATCAAGTCAAAATTAAAAAAAAATACGTCACACTACAATAAAATAAAATATATTATTGTAAGATGGCTACTACAAGGCAAAGGGTGCAAGATTTAATTTTTGGAAATACGGGACCATTTAAAGAATCGTGTTTGCCAACTTTCAAAGAAGTTATGAAGGAGTTCTTAAATACTGTCTGTATTCTTAAAAGTACAACAAAAAAAGAACCAACTGTTTCTCAAGTGTCTGAAAAAGTGGCTCAAAATTTGGTCAAGGTATGGAAAAAGGCTTCCCTTCCTACTATTTCTCATTCCTCTGTTGTAAGGAAAATTCGGCAATACCATGAGAAATATAAAAAACATCTTAAAAACTACAAAATAAACGAAAAACGGAACAAATTAGACAGCTTCAAAATACAGTTGGAGCTGTTTTTGAAAAAATATGAGACGCTATTTGACATATGCTCTTGCCAGTGTGAACTATTTCAAGCGTGCTCGTGTGATCAAGCAAATAAAGTCCCAATTATGGAGCGAGCTTTTTTAATGGATCAAAGAACAACTAGAAAGTTATGTATCGGAAATATTGACTGGAATGCTACTCGGAAAATGGAGAAAAGCTCTAAAAGAAAACAAGACAGAGCTGAGGAAATTGAAAAAAAAAGACAATCAAAAAGTACGGATCCTTGTATTAAACCAACTTTTGTCGAAACTCGAATCAATTTCAATACTTCTGAATCTGAGACAACTGACAAAAGCAGTGACTTTGAAGACTCTCCTCCTAAAAAGAAAAAAACAGAGCTCGTTACAAACCAAATGCGACTTAAATTACCTCATTTGGGACTTGCTTGTGATCGAACAGGGGTCTCAGATAGAAATGCCGCTATAATTGCAAGTAGTGTTTTGACAGACGTTGGTATAATAACCCCGGAGGATCAATCGAAGGTCATAGATAGATCCAAAATAAGGCGCTTAAGGTATGGAGTCAGGCAAAAGTTACAAGAAAATAATTTACTTAAAGGTACCCAGCTTGAAAGCCTTTATTTTGATGGCCGTAAAGATCGTACTAAAATCTTATCAAAGCAAGGTGAGCAATCATATCACAAATTATCTGTCGAAGAGCATATTTCTCTTGTTCAAGAACCCGGTGCACGCTATGTGGGACATGTTTCCCCTAGTGATGGAAAATCAAAAAGCATGTGCGAGTCCATAATCAGTTTCTTACATCAAAACAAGATATCCCTGAATCACCTTGTTGCAGTTGGATGCGACGGAACGGCTGCAAATACTGGTTCAAAGGGGGGTGTTATAAGATTGATGGAAGAAGCTGTGGGCAAACCTCTACAATGGAATATATGTTTGCTTCATTGTAATGAGCTGCCTCTTCGACATCTTCTACAAAATTTAGACGGTCAAACAACAGGTCCATATGGCTTTTCCGGTCCAATCGGCAAAATGTTGGAGTGTTGTGAAAAGTTGGATATTGCAGAATTTGTACCAATTGAAGAAATACTTCATGTTTTACCGGATATTACAAATACCAATGATCTAAGCTGTGACCAAAAGTACTTGCATAATATATGCCAAGCCGTAGGTTCTGGAAACTGTCCCGTGTCTTTATTACAAAGAAATCCCGGCAAGTTATCACATGCTCGTTGGCTGACTGCGGCAAACAGAATTATGAGACTTTATATTGGAACTAAGAATCCATCAGACAATTTGGTCGTTCTAGCAAATTTCATTGGTCGCGTTTATGCTCCGTTATGGTTTCTTATCAAAAGTCATCCTTCTTGCAAAGATGGTGCGCGTCACTTATGGAAAATGATTTCATTGTCTCGATATCTGGACTCGAAATTCAAAAAGATTATAGACCCTGTCATCCAACGAAATTCATTTTATGCCCATCCGGAAAACCTACTTTTAGCTATGATGACAGACCCAAGAAAATCGATTCGTGAGCTGGCACTTCGGCGAGTGATGAAAGCTCGAGCGGAAAAAAGCGAAATAAATATTCGTAGGTTTACAGTGCCAAAACTCAACTTTAAAGCCAACGATTATGTAGATTTAGTCAACTGGCAGGGCGTACAAATAACTGAGCCCCCTGTAACGAAGTTCCTTGGCGATGAAAATATCTCGAACATTGTTAAAAGTGGCGATTGCAGTATTATTGCTTTTCCTCGGTTCCCATGTCATACGCAAAGTGTGGAACGTTGTGTTAAGCTAGTAACCGAAGCTTCTAGCGAAGTATTTGGATTCCAAAATAGGGATGGGTTGATAAGAGCTAGAATCGCATCTCGACAAAAAATGCCTGAATTTCATTCAAAAAAGAGTTTTTGTATAGAATAAAGTATACAACTACACCCTAATGGAAGGTTGGTTGGGTAGGGTGGGGGGGAACTCAATAGCAGCAACCTCCACGTGGTGAGTTCTGGGTGGTTTTGTAACAGAAATCAGCAAAAAGCTGCAAAACATATAATTTCCCCCATTGCATATCGTTTTGATTTTGATATCCCTATACAATTTTTCAAGGCTGTTGTGAACCCTCAGGATATTTTTTGATCATGTCGAAATTTGTTGACAGCCTTTTTGAAGGTTAATGGCACCTATCCCCACTATGTATAATAGGAAAATAAAAAAAATATTTTTTTTTTTTTATTTCACTCCACCCTAATGGAGAGGGGCGAGGAAAAGGTATTGTGCAGAGTTACGTTAGATGGGAATTTATCTGATGAAGATAGTCATCGACTACTTTACAAATAGGAGACTTACATATGCCACCGACCATGGTGTAAGCTCCTTTAACACAACGACAAGAGTCTCACAGGGAACAGTATGGCGTTCTACGACCAGAGGTTCCATATGGAATGAAAATGTCCGGCTTTGCCGATGATATCGCTCCCGTCACTGTAGCAAAGCACATAGATGACGTGAAGGCTGCAACGAATACAGTGATCTCGGCTCGAAAATGCCGGACTGGAACTCGTGGCCCAAAAAACGGGGTTGGTGCTAATCACCAGTCGCATGATGATGGAACTGCCAACTCCATAGTTGCAGATTAGACAATTAGGTTCAAGGAGTGTGTGGAATACCTAGAGGTTATGTGGGACGACAGGCTTCCTTTTAAACAAATACGTAAAGTTTGCCATTTATACAAGGAGCATTCTCTTGAACACTCCTTATTTTTATGGACCCGGTTATGCACTTAGAATCCCACTCTAACGAGTCGTCAGTTCAGTTCTCTTACTTCAGGTCGACTAAAACGGATAATGAAGACACCGTACAGACTCTGCTCAATACAGATTATGAGTGGTTTTGGGACCATTTCTGATAAGACGGCGTTCGTCATAGGAGGAATACTACCCATACAAATTTTGGCAAACGAACTTATGAAGGTGTGTCACCAAAAAACCTCAGACCGGTACCAGTCCAAACTTATAAACGGAGAAGAACCAGCGCACCATTAATAAGTGGTGGTCATTCACAAAAAAAGTGGCAAGTTATTCACAAAAGGTAATTACACCACTGTGCAAAATAATAGCACTATAGTCTCGTATTTATTGCACAACATCTCTATTACATCAGTCATAAAACCCATAAGCAAGATAAGAAAAAAGTGCATTCTGAACTTAGAAAAAGCCTGTTATCCGCAATGACACCGAATTAAAATTGTGCAAAATAATAGCACCACGTCATTCTGAAGAGCGTTTTCGAAGTGTACACCAATGTTTCGAACTTTGTTTGGCTTTGAAGTATGTCTACACATATCGTAGGTACTAAAAGATAATATTTCTAAAGTGCAGCGGTGTTAGCAAGTGAAATGAATGGTGGTGTGCATTGTACTTCCGAGAAACGTGCCTTAATTAAAAAAAATTGCTTTCTGAGCGTAAAACTTACAAATTTATAAGGAAAATTGTCGGGTGCTCAAATATAATTATCGCAAATACCAAAAAATATGTTCAAAAGAAAGAAAAAAGATTAAGAAAACCGAAACGAACCGCCGCCGATGAACGACAAAGATAAGTCAAACGTAACCCGTTAATGAACGCTACCAACATAAAATAGGAGTTTAATTTACCCGTGGCGACATCATTAATAAGAAGAAGGCTAGTTAAGAAGAATTTACCAGTCAAAAGTCCCAGAAATGTACCATTACTGTCAAAAATCAACCTTC
Source organism: Eristalinus sepulchralis (assembly GCA_944738645.1). Taxonomy (NCBI): domain Eukaryota; kingdom Metazoa; phylum Arthropoda; class Insecta; order Diptera; family Syrphidae; genus Eristalinus; species Eristalinus sepulchralis. The sequence goes on along the minus strand of OX122885.1, from coordinate 26,275,757 downwards.
CAAAAAGAACAAAATTTGCGAAAGAAAACCTAAACTGGAAACCTTCTAAATGGCGCAATATATTATGGACGGACGAATCCAAAATAATTCTATTTGGTACTCCTGGGACCAGGAGCACAGCGGAGCAAAAGTTAACGTGTGGGGATGCTTTTCCTATTATGGTACTGGTCCCATTTTGTGGATAAAACCGTTGATAACCGCTGTAGTTTATGTCAGCATAATGAGATTAACCATGCTCCTTACGCAGAGTGGAATATGCCGCTAAGATGGATTCTACAGCAACGCAATAACCCCAAACACACGAACAAACTGGCCAAAGAATTTTTCCAAAGCAATGGAGTTCAAGTTATGGAGTGACCACCTCAGTCTCCGGACCTGAATCCCATTGAAAACCTTTGGATAGATGTAAAGAAAGCTGTATATGAAGCAAAACACAAAAATAGATGGGGGATGTTGTGTAGGTTGCGTGGAAGAAGATCCATGTTCAGCGAGGCCTTACTCGACTCCATGCCACGACGTTGTGACGCTCTACTTAAAAATAAAGCTTAGACGACCAGGTACAAACCCAATAACAAAAATAAAAACAAAAAACTTCACTAATCCATTGACTTTACATCATATTTATGAGTTTTTACACCTGGTGCTATTTTTTTGCACAATCCGAAATTCGTCATTCCGGATAACGGGCCTTTTCTAAGTTCAGAATGCACTTTTTATTTATCTTGTTTATGGGCTCTATTACTGATAGAATAAGGATGCACTAAATATGATGTGTTTGCATGTCGGTAGGAAAAAGTTATTAGTAAAAAAATGACAAAGTCGAACATGGTTTTATTATTTTGCACAGTGCTGTATATGCATATGCTCGTACTCGTCATCGAGATCTGGACATCAAGATTTTGAGGGGAGTGTAACTCTCACAGTTCCTGTTAGGACACGGTAGCTACCGAAAATATCTGCACAGGTTTGAGGACGATAACTCGCTGCTGTGTCCACACTGTCCAAACGCCAAAGAGCACGCAGAGTAAGCAGTTTTTGGAAAACGGCCACAATATAATCCCCTACATGATGTGATCTGTAGAGTACTGGAATGAAGTATGCTCATTCATCGTAAAAGTGAGTGGTTGAAGTATGCAGGTTGTGGATTAGTACGTGCGTTTCCCCGTAATCGAGTCCCGTGGGTTTGCTAGCATCTTGGGCTGCTCACATCCCTGGGAACATCCCACAAAAAACTATTCTGCAGTCTCTCATACCGTATGCGTGTAACCCTCTTTAGTTTTCACCTTGCCCGAAGAAGTACTTAAGCACCGTAGAAAACACCGGTGATGATCAGTTGCCAATTCAGCATTTCTAGAAAACACGAACATCACACCGACCACTTTTCGTCCCATCTACACTCACGTGACCCTTGAAAGCACCCAAAAGGATATAGCAATCCACCGCTGCCACCCTTTCAAAGACAGCATCAACTTAATTCCAAGAAAGCCGCATACTCTGACTCCAGATTTGATGCCTAGCTTTAAAATGCTGATTCTCCCTCCAAATGGGATCCACCCCAATATCCTTTCTGCCGTCCTGTGTCCTTCCCTTCCACCTGCACAGACATCAACAATTTTTTTTTTTGCCATCAAAACTTTATTAATGAAAGGAAAACAGTGACAAGCTACTTCCTCGCAGCCCTACTAGTATGGTACTTGCCCGTATTGCCTAGCGGTGTTGGCGTAAAAATTCTTCTGAGGCCCCAACTCTTTTTCGCTCTCGTTGTCGACAGCAGCTAATTGAGCTTGACGAAATGCAGCAAAGTGAGCGGCCTTAGCTGCAGCCACTTCGGGTGTGTCATGAACTTCAACTCCAAGTTTGTGTTGATTCGTCTCTGGAACAGACACAATCTTATTGGCTTGGTAGACGGGATTGTACACAACCTCTTGAACGTAATGGCCAGCTAATTGGGGAGCGACACCAGCCTCATCCTTGACGGCAACCAACTGCTGTGTCTGAGGGATTGACATGGATACAACAATAGGAACAACTGGAACAGGCGAATCGGAGTGCAAGTACGATCCATCATCGTTGGAGCCGGAAGCAATTGCGGCTTGAGCAGCTTGACGAACAGCATTGAAGTGGGCAATTTTGGCGGCAGCTACTTCAGGTGTATCTTGGACATTGACTCCGATCTGGTGCTGAGTTGTCTGCACAACGGGGACGGAGTATGTGTGAACTGGGTAGTAATGACCGCCTGAGACATGGTGATGGTGGTAAGAAGGATATGAGTGGTGGACATGGTCGGGATGGTAAGTGGGGGTAATGTGGTGATCGTGGGATGGGTAATAACCTGTATGATGAACGGGATTGTGGACATAGGTCGGATAATGGACAGAGGTTGGATGGTGGTGGTGCACCGGTAACTGATGATGTGCAGGAGAAGAATGATGACCATGAGATCCCGATGGCACATGTACGTCGGGTTGGTAGCGACTTGTGGCGTTGGCAACGGCTATTGCATGCTCTGCCTTTCGAACAGCTTCAAAGTGGGCGTCCTTGGCAGCAGTAACTTCAGGGGTGTCCTGCACATTTAGGCCCAGTTGATGTTGCGTTGTCTCCTGTACGGGACTATGGTTTTCCTGTTTGTCTACCGTTGCAGCATTGGCGATTAATAATTCCGCACGACGTACTGCATTCCAATGAGCTGCCGTTGCTGCTGCGACTGCCGACGAGTCATCGGACATACCGTAGGGCAAGCTTGCTGCACAAACAGCCAAGGCAAATAAGAAAACCTTCATTTTCGGATGAAAACTATTTTTTGGTGGTGCTTCAAGCGACGGATGTAGGCAAACTGATGTCGATTCAATATTTGGAAATCGTATTTATACGATGTGCTCATTTCAGGGCTTAATCGCCTTTGAATTAGTTTTTGTCTGCTTCTTTGGCGGAGGGCTACCTAGAACAGGTTTGTGACACAAATGGTTTTCAGATTTAGTGGGATCCCGTTATTCAACAATTTTAAAAAATTCCATTCACAAAGCACATGCAACGTGCAACAAAGTAGCAAACAACTTTGTTCTCACGAGGTAAGGAATAGGGCAATCAAATGAAAGACGAAGCTGGCAATTTATTCGTCAATAAAGGGTTATGTTCTACAACTGCCAGTGTACGGTCATGGACACTTCCTTAATGCTTCCCAAATTGATGATGTACAAGGCACCATTCTTGTCCATTTCGATGGTCTTGATCAAATTTACAGCGACCTCCTCAGGCTTCTGTTGCTTAGCAGCCAGCATTCGATCAATCAACTCCTTGGAGCTGTCCAGAGTTGTCTTGTCTCGCAGGTTCTGCATGAGCTCGGACTGTGTGAGACCCGGCAGAACTCCAATCACAGACACTCCAGTGCGACGCTTAATTGTTTCGTCCTAAAGAATGAAGAAAGATATCCTCAAAACACCTACACACTCACATGATGATTTACTCACGCTTAGTGAACGAGTGAATCCAACGACGCCATGTTTAGCAGCTGAATACACAGCCAAGGCACCGTTCGGCTCCAAACCATAGACGGAGGCGACATTTACAATCAGACCACCTCGTCCTCCTTGAGTTTTGTCCATCAATGGCAGCGCCAATAGCGTGGTATTGATTAAACCGGTCTACGTTGGAAAGAACATTAGTTTTGTGCTGAGCAGTTGAGGGATTCATCGATCTTACCAAATTGACAGCAATTGTCGTCTCAACGTCACGATCCATCAGCACTCCCGCGGAATTGACCAACACATCGATGTTCTTGATTTGCTGTGCAATTTCCTGCATGCCCTTCTCAATGCTCTTGCGACTGGTAATATCCATGCCAACCCAGAAGACCTTTATGTCAGCGGCATCATTCTGCAGAATACGCAGATACTCGTTGTTCTCCAGACGACTGACGATCACCAGATTCTAAAAGTGCACATTTACTTAGCAATTGAAACTCATCCTTTACCCGGGATGACTGTTTGATACGAACCGCAATCTTCTTCTTTAAGAGCAGGCGGGCAGTTGCCATGCCAATGCCGTCGAATCCTCCGACGAGAACGACATTTTTACCGGTCAGATCGAACATGATTTTGCGACAAGGTTTGCAGAACTGATTTCGAGGACAACTCAAAGAAGAAGACACACTTGTGAGAGGGCTGTAATTGGGACTACAACTGACTATCTGCACTCGGCCGATGCAGTATTTATTTGGAATACGACTCTGCAGGATTCGCATCTGTGCGCTGATAAGAATCGTGGGTGTCATGGCCTTCAGCTGATTGTTTACCAAATTTTGTCCAATCCCCGGTGGTGATGTGTTATTTTCGGACTTTTTGATAAGACAAGATGAGGGGGAGCAGACGAGTATAACTGCAAAGTGCAACCACCTAAATTTTAATACGTAGCCTACGCAAATCGTTGAAAAATTGATAAGGAACCGAGGTAAAACATAGACATCAAATGCGTTCCAAATGAGATTTGAAAATCGTCGAGTATGTGTCTTTGTCGCCCATAAACAGTTGTGTTCGATAACTCGCGTAAAGAAAATAATCTTATAATTAAATAATTGATATATAGTCAAATGATCCTTGTTCCTCTAACAAGTTATCCTAAGCGACTTACCTGCTCTTTGGGAGTAGAACGTTCCACTAGACGCATTTCTAAACGCAATACCCAATCTATTCACCAATCCTGTTGAGCACAATGATCTTAGCTCAAATCACCTCCCTGTAAACTGTGATATCTTTCTTAGTCCTAAGATAGTTAGATTTATAGATTTATGGGAGTGCCAATTGGGATGTATTTCGATACCATCTCACTGACTACACGCGTAATTATATGGATGTACGTATTCTCACTAGTAAACGGATCCCAACACTTTTCATACCAACACTTTTGTCAACATTTGTGCGTCTGTTGCACTAAAATTCCTGTTAAAAGATTTTTAAGCTCCCTTCCAAAGCTACCATGCCTTTCAACGAATTTTCTTCTGTTGAATTTGTTGTGGCAGGCATTAAAACTGCAAGAGTCCTCGTGTAGACAACATGAATAATCAAGTTATCCTACCAAATGTTGAGGCAAAAAGTTCTTCATTATCCCAAGGGTAGCAAAAACTTTTTGCCATTTGTAAAAAAAAGTTAAGAATTCCGCCTCGTTTTCGATCCCAACGCTCATATATAATAACATTCCAGCTGTGGACTCTTTAGATAAAGCAAATCTGCTAGCTGCACATTACTACTCGTTAGGGCTCTTCCCTAGTCGACAGATAGCACTTACGTCCCTTCTTTCTAAGAACATGGAAACGCTGATAAACTGTCAGATTATGAAATGTTTTGAATCCCGGAAGCTCCTTACTGACCGGCAGTACGGATTCCGCAACAACAGGTCCACTGGATGGCATACCTCACTAAAAAGTGGATCCATTTGTTGTTGTTGCAAGATTGTTGCGATTGATATTTCAAAGGCATTTGACAGAGTCTTGCATCAGATTCTCTTGTCAAAAATGCGTCCTTATGGTGTCAATTAATCTCTCCTTCAATAGATTAAAAATTACCTTTTGAGCCGTTCATTTGTTATATTTGATGGGTTTTAGTCTGATATTCTCCATATTAATGCTGGTGTTCCCCAGGGTTCCGATTTGTCTCCGACACTCTTTCTCATTTTCCTAAATGATCTCTTGTCAGTCACTTACAATCCACTCCTTCGCTGATGACAGTACCCTTCGTATTCATTCCTTGGCTCTTGCCCTTCCTCTTCGGCCATAGACTGTGCTGTCTACTGCCACTTATGTTAAGCGTTTTCAATATAACCAACCATTAACCATAAATGGTTGTTGAAACTGAACGACTTTCCATCCTCGGTATGTGCATTAACTCAACACTGATTAAGATCGCCAAAAATGTAGCAAAATGAGAAGGTTTCTCAAAATGATGCAAGAAATATTTCACCCCTCTTCACCTGGCTACAACATACAAGGCTTATATTGGTCGAAAGCTTGAGTATAACTCTCCTATCTGGTCTAGAGCCACTAAGACATCCTACTTGATAAAATTTAAAAGTGAGCCAAAAAACTTTTTGAAAATACTCACCCGTTCTGCCTTAAGCCCACTTTTGAACGTACAGTTAAGATAGAGACTGGTTCTTCAGCCACAGCACGCGAACATGGAACACTCTTTCCAGCTTAAAATTTTTACCTCATTACAATCCACAGGCATTTGAAACCAATGTACACCGGTCCTTCCTTTCCCTTTATTCCTCTATACCTTCGGCCCGTCCTTTGACTTAATCCCGGTCACTTACAATATAATCCCTTTAGTGCGCAAATTAAGTTTTCTACTTTCTTTATAAGTACTTGCTTCAAAATGCAATATTTTCCAACTGGATGGAAGAAAGCGAAGCTAGTACCTATTCTCATATAGGTACTAGCTTCCCTGTAATTCCCTGTAATTCCTTTAAGTTGCAGTCCTATCTTCGTCTTCTTCTTTTACTGGCGGTACAGACCGGAGTTGACCTGGGCCTCAACCAACATGCTTCTCCAGCTAACACGATCTCTCGCCAGCTGCCTCCGGATGGTTGAGCCCCGTTGCCACTTGTGGGTATCATCCTCAACCTAGGCCGTCCTCTGTTGCGTTCTCCCGATGGTTCGAATTCAAAAACTTTTCGGGCCGGAGAAGTGGTGTTCATACGTGGTATCCGAAAACATTTGATCACGCGCATGCCGTAGTAGAGCCTATGGAGCTCGTAGTTGAATCTTCTCTTCCAGACACCACCATCGCAATCAGGACCAAAAATCGCATGGAGAACTTTTCCCTCGAAAGGACTAAGGGTTTTTTTTCAACCGCTTTCGGTAACGACCAAGTTTCCGCGCCGTAAAGGAGGACGGGGATGAGCTAGATGTTATAGAAAGCCAGTTAGTCCTTCAAGAAAGGGAAGCAGCGATTGGCAAGAGTGATTTTGCGTTTGATTTGGGTACTGACGAAATCACAGGCAGGAGAAAATAAAAAATGAAACTCGAAACGTTATTGAACAATAATAATTTATTACCTGAAGGTTCCTGAAGATTCACAGCACTTCGCACCAAGCCTTAAGAATTTATAGTGCTGTCAAGCAACAACTGAAAAGTTAACCGGCTTAATACAGCTTGACATTGAAAATGCATTTGCTTTAGTGTAGCACAAGGAGCCCATATATAAACAAAATAAATTTAATTTTCCAGCTTACATTATACAAATTGAACAACCTTTTCAAGTCAATCGAGGTTTTAAAGTCTCAATCAATGTTCTTTCTCCACCTAAAAAGAAGTCTGGGAGGTTTGCTTCTTATTAGGGATACTCAAAAGCCCACAAAGATATACTCTTAAGGTACTGTCAAAATAATAATAGCATAGTTTATAAAAGACTACTAAAAGAAAACAATTGAAAGCAAAAAGAAACAAAACAGAAGTGTTCGAATGCGAATGTATTTAGTTTTTTTAATTTTGAAGACTAATTTTCAATTGAAGAAATAAACGAAAAAATTTGTAAGATTGCTGTTAGCCTATTAATTTTGATATATTGACAGTGGAAGTGTGAAACATCCGGACAATTTGGCTTCCCACTGCACATACATACAAAAGCCTGCATACGACGAAGGAATGTTGAAACAAAAGGCGCTTATTTCCAAACCAAAACTGATAATTCGTTTTGAAAAGTTGATTTAATAAAACAATGCAAAAGGACTCAGAAAATTGATTTAAATCAGAAATTATAACAAATCCAAAAACAAAAAATTAAAGTAATTCAGTCAAGAAAAGTTTGGCTTGTTAAAAAATGTATAAAACAATAATTTTAGCTCATTACTTTGAGTGTTACCATTAACGAGAAAGCCTTTCGTCTGAATTATTACCTTAAAACTGTTTCCAAGTTCCAACTTTCAAGAAGTGGTTTCATATGCCAGCTTCTTTCAACTGGCCTCTATTGTTGATGTCATGATTGTCGATTATTCTTTCAGAAACATCCTACACATGCTCTTTAGGATTGATGTTTGGATTCTGTGCGGCGTTTCGAGCTTGTGGGGAGTATTAAATAATAACAACATACTCGCATTAAGTGCGATATATTTTGGGTCATTATCTTGTTGGATGTGGGATCCACTTGATATTCCCATCACATGGTCTTAAATATTTTTTAGAAATATTAATATATGTATATCAAATAAATAATTATGTCATTACCCAAAGATGCGTTTCCTATACCGTGTTTCACAAATTTTTCACTTGGTTCCACCACACCCCTATACGGCCATCTGATTAGAAAATATTGAACTTAGATGTGCCTAAAAATATTTATATATATATAAATATGTTTTGAATTCTGCGTCCTTGGCTACAAACTCTCTTGCACAACAGTCTCTTTATCTGTTCACTACGCGTGATTTATGTCCCGTTTCAATCAATCGGTTTCCAGTATCACTTCTGAATGCACTCTGGTATTTTTAAGTCATAATTCTCACCCTAGTAAATAGGCAATAACAAGTTTAGTGCAAAAATTTTAGTCTACATATTCGTGGTGTGATGTTGCAGTGTCAGAGAACTTTCGAAAATATCACCGCCGTTCAGGCGTCCGTAGCAAAAATCTCGAAATCAGTCAATTCCACAGCGTTCTCAATAATTGAACATCGCTCGGACCACATTATGTCGTATTCGGCGGAAGGACTTGGTTGGAATCCATACGAGATAAAGCTAACTCAAGCGGATGGGTCATTTGAAGTACGTTCTCCGATTGATGATGAATTTCATTACAAGTTTATCTTTAGTGAAGAACCTTATTTTTAGTTTAATGGGTTCTCGTCAGTAAGCAAAATTACGTTATTGGTCGAGTGAAAATCCACATGCCATATTTTTTCGTAGACGATAAAGATCGGCACATTACAGTGAATGATCAGAGTTCTCGCGTCATGGTTATAGATTATTTTTGGCCCGAATTTGAAAATATGGACTTTGGTATTAAGGGGGCATGTGCTTTCAATAGGATGGTGCTAAATCCATGCAGAACAATCGATTTAGAGTTAGTACAGTAAGCGTGTTACCTCAAGGAAGGAGCCAGACGATTGACTATTTTTTGTATTAAGTTAGGTCAACAAAACCGACGACGTTGGAAAAGCTCAGGCCCAACATTGAACACGAAATAGCGCCCGTTTTGCCCGAAATGTGTGGCCGAAGCGTTAGGCTCAACACCTCTGCATGCGTGCCCGCGGTGACCAATTACTTCGTTCTTCATTCACATATGTTTTGATTGTACTTTAAGATGCTAATAAAGTTTTCCAAATATCTCAAATGGTTTGCGTTTTATTTTAAAAACAGGTTGTCTAGTTCTTATTGAAGAAACCTTAATATAGTGTAATAAGAAAAATTTCAATATGACAATGGAACCTAAAAGACTTTCTTGACAGTTTTGCATTGATTGACTTAGTTCGTTTCAGCGTGTGTCAAAATCCTTGAACCCTCAAAATTATGCTTTAACTTTGATCGAAAGTGCACGCCAGGCAGATGAAAATATAAATAGGGCATATGGATCCTGATACTGTTACAGCTAGCAAAGAGTAATTTTTGTTTCATCGATTTAGTTCTGATAATTTTTATATTTAAGACGAATCACGCTCCAAAAGACCAATTGTAGAAAATGTTGACAAAATTATGAAAATCGTAAAAGCCGACCGTGATGTTGGCACTATTTGGCACCCAAAAAACTCGATATATGGGTGCCACACGAGTTGACACAGAAAAATTTCATGCAATTAAATTCTATCTGTAAATTGGATGGATCACTTACGACACGCACAAGCGGTGATCAAGCCAAGATTGAAAGCCAGGAAGGTTTTGCTCTTTATTGGGTAGGACTGGCAGGGAACTACGAGCTACTCCCCTTTGGCCCAACACTTAATTCAATCGTCAGGTGAAAAATGGGCGTTGGCTAATAGGAGAGGAATTGTCTTTTACTAGGGTAACGATAAGCGGCAGATATCGATTGATACTTGTCAAACGAAACTCTTATTTATCCACCATATTGTCCAGATTCAGAACCAAATTATTACTACCTGTTCCTCTCTATGATTCTGCTACTGACGAAAAAGCTTCAGGAAAGGCGAACATCGGTCGATACAGTTTTCCCGTGGAGTCTATGAAAGAGTTATGTGTAATAAAATTACCTTCAAAGTGGCAAATAGTTATTTGACGCATGTTTGACTCAGATCGCCTGTATTTTGTAGGAACAAGTAATAACAACCTCTCTCGGCTAAAGCCATAATTAAGTTTTTTACACAATCCGATGGCCCAAAAACGATTCTATTGGTTTATGAACTGGAGAAAACAAAAACAAAAGTCATATGTTTCATCATTCATTCAAATTGCTCTTCTGGAAAGTTGCAGAAAAAGACCTTAGCCTCTATTGCTTATTGCCACAGATATACACATACTTAATAAAGCCTTCAAACTCATGCAAAAATAATAAATTCCTTTTTTTTTATTTTACCAATATTTCAGAAGGAATTATCAATTATGGGTCATTTCTTCGCCTTACACAGACTTTTGTGAAGCTCTGTACATACAATGTAGTTCCCTGAAACAGAAAAAAAACATAACATCCCGAAATTAAAAAGCAGCAATCACGTGTATCTCGTCACAAATTATTGAGACCTATGAATTTATTATTATCAGGTGGGTGAATTGATATATATATGTATGTAGATAAGTCTTAATACTTCCCTAGAAACTTACATAGCTATGTACGTATGAAAGTTCACAATTGTGGGATGTGATCAACCATTTTCGTGCGAGATATAGAATTGCCACCGACTGTACAGACAGACAAAATTCACGCTCAAGACAAACTCGGAAGAGCATCCGTGAATTTTGATCAATTCGAAAAAGCCCAATACCCTTTGATGATGGGATTAGACACAAACCAAGCTGATGTTGTTGCACTGAAAGTCCTGTTATCCCTATCACATCTTACGTTCACTCACCAGTATGCAAGAACTGATTCAATGGTTTGCGCTCGAGGAATTTACAGCAAAATCTCTCTCAGCAACGTGCGCAAGAAAAAATCTCTCTCAGCAACGTGCACGAGATCAATCAGATAAACAAATGGACATAATAAAACAAATTGCATTCAGTAAGAGCAAATCAGTGAATAATCAAATTACTTTCAGACACATCAATTATTTGTCCGTTTTTCGTCTTTGTAGTGAAATACCTTGTGATGACAAAAAATGCAAAAAATGTGGGCAGGCTTTTTCACACAGGGAGCAAAAGTAACAACAACATCAAGGAGTGACATTTTTGCTTCTAGAAATGCCCTATGCATAGTTATTTTGACAGTTTAATGGCAGGAACAAAATTTTCCAAAAGTTCAGATTTCGGTGTTCTTTTGGACTACAGTTTTTTTTGCAACAGCAAGAAAATAAGTAATCCTTATATTTAAGAGTATGTGTATGGTTTATGTACAGCTCACCTAATTGTTTTTTAACCAAGTTTTATTTTCACAAACCCAGGTTTTTCGAAATCTTGACAACACATCAGCATCTTACTTCCGTGGAAAAAAATGAGACGCTTTACGTTTGAACAATAATGAGATATTGAAAACTGCGAGTGCTGTGTGGAATATTGAAAAATTATTTCCAAAGCAAGTGCTGCGTCCTGACGGTGCTGCAATTTAACTGCTTCGCACATTTTTTGTGGGAAATCGTGAAGGACCGATATTATGTCAACAATCCGAAAACGATTTAAGCACTTAAGGCCAATATCACCAAATCAGGAGTTGAGCCACTGCTCGAAACCATGAACATGGTCTTGGAAAATTAGGCTGATAAAATGCACTGCTGCGAAGCCGGCTGCGGCAGCCGCTTTCAGTACGTTGTATTTTACAATAAGTGGGATATTTGTTCTTAGTAAGGAAGCCATGATACTTGGAAACATTTATTTTGGCATATTGTCTTTTTTCCATTTTTTATATTTTTTCGAACAACGAATGTTTACCACCATATTGCTTGGACTTCTCTTCACAATTTGCTTAGTGTGTAAGGAAATAGAAAATTGTTGTATGAAAAGATTGTGGAATATTTTCACCGGACAGTTCCGGCTACTTTCGTGTAGATTGTTTATCAAAGAACTTTAAAACCTAGATACATATGTACTTTCAACAATAATAACTTAAATTTTCTTGCACAGAAGATTATTTTGGATCCATAAAAATCCATAAAAATTACTAACATAGACTATTTAATTTCACGAAGAAGTCTAGAACTGTACTGAAAGTTGTGTGTAGCTGCCAAATAGCAGAACTATATATGACTTCACGTTAGCGAAAGATTTAGTTTCATGAAGCAACTTTTATTTAATATATAGTATTACCAATTGACCGACTTTTGGAAGAAGCAAAACAGTAACAGAATCCGAGATAAAGAATGAACCGCCGAAAACACACGGTGATCATTTTAAATAAAGCAAACAGTTTTCAAACTATTACATTAATATTTTCTGTTATGATAGAAGGATCTATGACAATTATAAATGAAACAAAATATCCGTCAAATGACCGCCACAGCTTCGGTGGCACATGTTCCTTTATTCGATGATCCATATATTTGATAATTCTGAGACATAATTGAAGTTCAATTTCGTTAATGTGCCTAATTATTTTATAGGTACGCTCTTGACTTTTTCTTGGCTTATTGATGTACTACTTTTCTTTTAAATATCCCCAAATGGTGTCAAATAACATGATCGGGGTGGGCAATTAACATTGCCACAACGTAAGATAATACGACCATTAAATTTTTAATGCAAGAGAGTCATTATTTCGTTGGCTGTGTGGCAGGTGGCACCATCCATCCATCCAGTTGAAGGCAAGTATCGTCTAGGTCCATATCCTCAATTTCTGGTCACAAAAATTTCGTTATCATCTCGCAATAGCGAACACCATTCATGGTAACCGCTTAGCAGTCCTCATTTTCGAAAAGTACGTCCTGATCACGTAAGAGGCTTCAACAATCTTAACGTCTTGCTCAATTGTGTAAGCCTAGTCTACGTGTTCCCCGATCAAGTTGTTTATTTTTTAATGCATTTTTATTCATATTTCTCAAAATTGTTTTCTTACATGCTAGACAAAAAATACTTAAGCTAGCTTATTAATCTAATTTGTTAATCTAAATTGTAATTTACTGACTCTTAACAAGCGCTCTAAGCTAACCTAGGATTACAATACTTATTTTTCTTTTAGCCTTTCGGCTTCTCTTCAATGTCGAATAAATCTGGATCTCATCCATGTGTATTAGTTTAGTTTTTTTAATGCATTTTTTTAATTTTAAATTCATTTCTTAAAAGGTAGACATAAACTAGTTAAAACTAGCTTGCCAATCCAATGTTATGATCTTAATCATAATTTACTGATTCTCTGCAAGTTCTCTAAGCTAACCTATTGTTTTTGTTTTTTCTTACGCCTTTCGGCCTCTTTTATTTTTTAAATTTAGTGCTTAAGCCTATATACATCCAGTTTTTCTTTCTCCAAGAAAATTACAAAAACTTGGATTGACATCCATGTGTAGATGTAGTTTACACGCAGCGAGGTGTATTCTCAGGTGGTCATATACCTTGCAAAATATTGAACTGCTCTGTCGTCTCGTTCAGGGATACATGGCAATGAATTAACGTGTTGGAGTTAAATGAGGCTGCCTCTCAAATAACATCCTTTCCATTGGGAAAGGATTCAACGTGAACCACACCGGACAGCTATGCGCCATGATTGACCTGATAAGGACCGTGTAGCAGATCACGTTCAATTTTAAGTTAAGTTGGCTGCACAATAACTTATTTGCCAAAGTGGAGGCTTTCTTGGCTGCAGTTGTAGCGGGTATAACAATTCCATGATACTCACCGTCCCTGTGAGTCCAAGATGCAGAGCTTAAGCCGGTTTTTGTAGTATCCCTAAAGGCTGTGCACAAAGGAGTCTAAAAATAGATTTAACACTTTTGGTACAAGATCTTGAGCTTCCAGCAGTCGCAAAATGTCTGAATCTTCTCAATTTTTGGCGCTGAATGGTACGCAACCCAGCGTACCATACCCAGCAGCAACTATCAAGTTTTGCATGATGCCATTTAGTTTATTGGTGTGAAGACATTGAAAAGAATTCATGAGTTGACCGAACCCTGCTAAAACCCATTATTTATTTTAAGAATATGAGTACAACCCATGTTGCCACCACTTTTAACACCACACTTTCTACCCGGTGTTGAAGACCGTGTAAAGCAGTGCCTTACTCATAGTACCCAACATAGTCAACTTAAGGAAGAGGCTTTCTAGCCAGGTAACATGCAAATTTATTAAAAAATATATCCATTACAAAATAAATTGCAAACTATGCGAAACAAACACATGAGTAAAAAGTTAATAAACAAACGGCAAAATGGCGATCACATTAACCCCAACTACGATCTTTATAGTTTTAAAACCACTTTTGTCCCCCCTTTTTAAAGAACACACAGCAACCATATCATTTACTACTCCTTAGATGAAGTGAAATTATAATTGATTATCACAATTTAGAGGTTGTGATCAACTCGACCGCAAGTTGTGAGGTTGGGACCACCATCGTGTTATAAACCGGATTTTGTATATACCACCAATACGTTTGAATAAGATTTTGTGAATTATGAGCGTGAATGGAAATAATTTCCACACTATAGTCGCCTTCTTTGAACCAATGGAGTGTGGATGCATAGAATTTGTATGCCACAAACGGATTTTAATAGTCAAAATCAGGATCTAGCAAGAGAGTAGGCTCACAATCAGCAGCTATGCAAGGGAATGTAATGCGAGGTGCTATCTTTACTGTACCGTTGAAATATTAACAAAACTTATCAATGTTTAGTGTTAAGTTAGAGGCATAGCAAAAATATACTTACGTAGTTTTCCACCATCAGAAGTTAACAATTTTGTATTTGAAACGTTGATTAAACTGTACCAAAATTTGGATGTAGATCGAAAGGCGAAAATCCGTCGACTAAGATAACTAAGAAGGTCTTCGAATCCCAGCCTCCGGGTTCGAGAAGAGGAGGAAGGAAGAGGAGAACCTCCGATATAAAGACCAAAGGATTGCGGGCGTTAGAAAAAAAAAAAAAAAAAAAAAAAAAGGTGCGCCATGGCGTATAGTCACTATATGTGAAGCATATACATGATGCCCTGGTGCACGCGTCCGTATTACGTTACGGACATAGTTTAATGTAGCTTTACATACATTATATTCTTAGGTTAGGTTAAGTTACTTTAAGGTAGATTAAGTTAGTTTTAAAAATAAAAATTGAGATCTTTTAGCCAAGTTTTTAAATTTTCTTGGTCGATAATGTAAGTTAACTTTAAGATTTAGATAAGCAATAAATAAATTCAGACGCCGAAAGGCAGATTAATATTTGGTTAAGATCAGAATAACTTAGAGTACCTGCATAGGGTCAGTAAGATAGGCTAAGAATATGTTTCACCTAATTAAGCTAGCTTTAAGTAATTTTGTCTAGCATGTAAGTAACATGAATTAAATAAACACAAATTGCAAAACAAAAAAAAAAAATTGCGGGCGTTAGAGAGCTTGGTTTTGACAACTGAAAGCAGCGTGCCCGGAACCGTCAAGAATGAAAAGGCAGCTATTGGTCAGGTTCAGACCCTTCATGGATTGCAGGCCTGATAAAGAAACAAACTTAATAACAAGGAGAGAAGTTTTGCTATGTTAAAGAAGCACGCAGTTTAATCTCATGTTGTTCCGCTTTTTTTCACATATTGTCTGGTCTACAAATGTTCTGCCAATGACTTACAAATAAGCTGGCAATAGTTTACAATGCAAAATTGCCTGTTCACACTATTGCCATGTTTTGTCACAAGCTAGCGATTTCATTTTCAGATAGTTTGCTTGAAAGGTTAAAACAATTTAGTTCACCAATATTTGTTTACAAAAAAAATGCAGATTTTTTGACAATCAAATCTATTTTGTTTGTTTTATTCGGCTCAGAAAATGGTTGTATTTCGATCGGACAAAATGTTGAATCGTTTTCTCAGTTTCTATCCGTAATTAAAACTCTTAACGTTAAATTTTGAACTCCCAACTTCAAAACATTGTCTGTAGAATCCGACCGAACATTCGGCTTCGGCTTCGGGTCCGGCCACCTTTGGCAAAACAATCGGCTTCCACCGTATTTTCCGAATTTTTCTTTGTACGATATATGAGCAAGTCGCGCATTGTTTGTTTGATAATGCAAAATTTGCTTGTGTTTCTACAGTTGCAGAAGTCAAATTGCAAGGAACGCCGCGTTTTTTGTGTTGATATTTTCGGAGTGTGTGCATTTGGAAGTTCGTTAGTCATTTACTGGTCTGCATTTTTACTCATGCAATTTATTTATACTGGTTTCATGTAGAAAGAACAAAAATGGCAGCTCCAAACCCAATTTGGTGCTATTTTAATAAAAATAATGCAAAAGCAAATTGTAAAATATGTTTCAAATCGTTATCACTTGGTAGTTCGCTACCAAAAAAACAAACAACAACAAATATAAAAATCATTTAGAATAAATTCACGTAGGAATGGGAAAAATATATTGAAGAAGCAAAAATCAACAATTTTATTAAGGCCAGCAAAATCGAAAACGTTAACTCGCCTTATTAAAAAAACATAAATGGTAATCTCATGCAGTTGACTTTGCCCCAAATAATGGAGCGAAAGATACTAGTAGTATGGTCCGATGATTATCCTATTTCGATGTCTATTGATAAAAGTATCATGGACCTTATAATTGTCAACATGCTACCGTACAACATTGCGGAAGGCTGTGAATTTCAAAGGCTTCATTTGACTGATCCTAAAAGCCAATCGCGGTGCAGGAAAAAAACAGAGACGTTCTACAGGACGTCAAATACGATAGAGTTAAGGAAAAAGTATTGTCATGTTTCCAAAACTGAGTGGATAGTTTTTAACAACAGATATTTGGAGTTATCCTACAAAAACTTGTTCCCTACTAAGTTTTACGACTCATTTCATTGATGGTCCGATACGACCAAAAGTGATATTAGGGGCCATGGTTCTGAATGACAATCACACTGAATGAAACAATCGGAGAATGTAATATTAGCGACAAAATTCATATTGCTGTACGGGACAATGCCAGAAATATGGGTGCGACTATGTGTCTTGGAAATTTTACATCTTTAGGATGCTTAGCACACACATTACAGCTTGTGATTCACGACTCTTTATTTAAAGAAGAAAAAATTGAAAATTTAATTAAAAAATGTCGTAAGATTACAGGTCACTTCAGAAAAAGTGAACAAACAAATCGATCTCTTTGTAAATGTCAAGAAACGTGTGGTCTTCCAAAGCATGCATTAATTCATGATGTAGAGACGAGATGGAACAGTAAATACTTTATGATGGAAAGACTCTCTGAACAAAAAGTTGCGCTAACTCTCTATCTGACTGAAATTGGTGAAATTCATGTGCCGACTATGGAAGAGTGGACTCTGGTGAACAATTTGACAACCATTTTAAAATGTTTCTATCAAGCTACACTTGATATTTATGTTGATTCTGCATCTGTGTCACTTATCATACCATGCTGTTAGCTATGCTGAACATAAAACTTGCAGTAAAAGAAAACGATTTCGAAGAGATAATTATTTTAAAAACTTAAGTCTGTCAACAAATGCTTTTTCGACATAAAAGGATCTTCTGAATTATCTATTGCAACGATTATCGATCCACGATTCAAAACCCAATATTTAACCAATAATGATGAAGTAATAATCTGCAAGACTGATATTTTAAAATTCTTACAACTCTCAAAATTATCTGAAAATAAGAAAAAAATTAACATGTTGTTCCTTCAACTTCTTCAAACCCTAATACTGACATCGAAAATCTGTGGGACTCGCATGACAATAAGCCGCCAATTAAGAATTCCAATTCACAACAATGTTGAGTGACGTCAACAAAAATCACAACAACGCGGTCTTACGCTAGGGTGTCTTAAATCGGAATGGAGGGTAGGTGCTTAATATCAAAAAACATACCGACGTACTATATACTATGTATATGTACTATGTATATGCCAAATCGCAGCGCCGTCCGAGCGATAAGTATTTCATAAGCTTTGGTACTTCTTCTTCTTTTACTGGCGTTACAGTCCGGATTCGACCTAGGTCTAAGTTAATATGCCTCTCCAGCTACCACAATCTCTCGCCAGCTGCCTCCAGTTGGGCACTCCAAGTTGGTTAAGATCCTTCTCCACTTGTGTGCGCCACCTCAACCTAGGCTGTCCTCTGTTGCGTTGTCCCAATGGCTTGAAGTCGAATAATTTTCGTGCCGGAGCAGTGGTTTCAGTACCGTCTATTGTACTTATCATAGCCATCTTGAGCATTATATTCAAAAAAGTTTGACCAGGCTCATGCCGCCTATAAAGTTTGTCGTTCAATTTTCCCTACAGACGCCACCAATGCAAACGCACCGAAAATCGCATGCAGAACTTTTCTCTTAAAAACGACAAAGAGTTTCCTCATTCGGCTTACGTCCAAGTCTCCGCGCCGTAAAGGAGGACTGATCAAGCTGATGTACAAAGCCAGCTCAGTCCTTCGAGAGAGGGTTCTAATACTAAATCACCTCTTGAGACCAAAGAAGCAGCGATTGGCAAGAATAATTCTGCGTTTGATTTCGCTACTGTCCCTTTTAACTCCGGAGCCAAATTAGACGAAGTCCTTGACTACCTCGAAGTTTTCGCTGCCTAGTGGTACGCTCTGTCCGAGACGTCGATTTTTTGTGTCCTTCCTTGGTAACAGCATATACACTACTTCGTCTTACCCTCATTTATCTCCAGACCCATTTTGGCCACTTCAATGCCAACAAACGCCCATTTGGCTCGCTGTGTTTGTCCAATCATGTCAATGTCGTCGGCGTAAACTAGCAGTTGAACGGACTTTTGGAAGATCGTGCCTCTGGTGTTAACATACGAGTTCCGCACGATCTTCTCAAGAATCATGTTACAAAAGGATATGGAACATGACTTATCAATTTTACTAAAAGCTATGTCAATGCTTTTGGAACTCGCTAGTTCAAATACAATACTTGTATATGCATTTCCTGAAATTCACTCCGCCACAGCTCACGAAAAATTCAAATTGTTTTATTTCATTTATGAAGTTTTTCTCATTCATTCCTGCGTCACTCGCCTTTGGTAAGTTAAGCTTGCGCATCTCGAATGAATTTACAGAAGGATCACCATCGTAAAGAAGTTTGAGCAGCTTGCATTATCCAACTGCATAGCGATCAGTTTAAGCGTTTAAAAATTAATCTGGTGAAATGGGTAGAACCTCAAAGTTGTTCATGTTACGCAATTTAATTATAACTCATCATAAAAACTATAAATCATATTCTGAAATTGGGAATAAAAAAATCGATCGACTTACAGTAATCATTAAACGGTACAAAAAAGAAGAAATCCAGAAATCAGGGAAGAAAAATCTTGAACAACGCCGACGGGAGGCTTATACTGCGCCCAATAAATAAAAATCCCGCCCAAAATTAGTTGAAATGGTGAAAACTGACCTAAACAAAAAAGTAAGCGCTGAAACCGTTCGACGAGCAATAAGAAGAAGTGGATACAATAGCAGAATAGCTCGAAAACAGCCATAGATCTCAGACGTGAACCACAAAAAAAGTTTGGACTTTGCAAAGACCTGCCATAATGAAAAGGAATTCTGGAGACAAGTAAGTTCAACTTGTTTGGGTCAGATGGCGAGAGAAATTACGGAAAAAAAGAACTTGAAAAGCGGTTTCTCTAAGAAAGGTACGCAATATATCAAAATTTCACCCTAAAGTTAGTGGAATCAATGCCAAAAAAACTGCAAGAAGTCATTAAAAATAAAGGGTACGCCATAAAAATACTTTTTATTATATCTTCCACTTTAAAAAGTGATTTTATTTTAATGTATATTTGAAAATGAATTGTTTTTGTTGTGAAAAAATTAATATTTTTGTTAGTTTTTAAAAGATCAGTACTTATGAGATATAATTAAATTACCTTTTACATTTAACATTATTTCTTTTACTTTTTGAACCAAATTTCAGGAATTAATTCGAGTTGTACGAATATGACTGTGACTGACTGTTTAACAAAAACTACCGGAAAATGTGGAGAAGCGTTGAGGATTTTCAAAGTCTGTTCGAGTGCTCCTATCTTCGACTGTTAAGAGAATGGTGGAAATAGTATTAAAAATTATAAAATCATATGAAAGTTGACGAACGGATTGGTCAAAAAAACTATTAAATGCACACTGATAGTCAGATCTATCAACCTTCCCTATTGCTCAGTTAGCAGAAGGGGAAAATTGCTTACTCTCTCGAAGTGCTTTCTCTTCTGCGAGAACCTGCTAGAGCCCAACAAACAAAAACAATTCGTGGATGTTTTTGCTGTAACATCGAACTTTCAAAGTCGTCATTCACAGTTTGAGCGCTACAGTCCAAGTAAAAGCCAGGGAGTAAAAGCTTCTGTTCAACGACCGGTCATTAATCGTTGTTCTCTCGCGTACACTGGTCAGTTGAATTGTTGGATGTGTTTTTGTCAGTCCAATTTTTATATATACAGTGTTCAAAGTTTTTTTTGATTTTAATCAATTTTTCCTTTTGTGTTCAATGGTAAGTCGCCGGCAGCATTGAGAACCGGCTTTTCATTGATAACACTTTGCCTCTTTCGTGTTGATGAATCTCTTTATCAATCTGTAATCTCATTTCAAACCGTTACGTCCCGGTAGAGCTAGAAATAACATTACAAAAAATGCGCTACTCCTTTGTCTGTCTGGTGGTTACGTTTCTAGCGCTATCAGCTGAGAATGCCTATGGGAGAAGATTATTCTCAAATGGATTTGTTGGTGCCCCCAGCAAGATACCACAACTCCAGCGTGGTAAAGAACCGGAGTTAAAATGGTTCGACCAGATTCTTGATCACTTCAACTCATCCAAACAACCGCTATGGAAGCAAGTACGTAGCAATGCAGCCTAAATAGTACATTCGCATGTATACGCCTTTAAAATTTGCAGAGATATTACGTTAGTGATGAGCATTACAAGCCGGGCGGGCCCATTTTTATACTGATCGGAGGAGAGGGTAAGGAATCAATCAAGTGGATGACAAACGGAGCTTGGATTCATTATGCCGCTGAATTCAATGCCTTGTGTTTTTCGCTTGAGCATAGATTCTACGGTGCCAGTCACCCGACAAAGTAACTTGCGCACACCAGGTTCCACCAAGGAATGAAATACTTAATCTATATGTTTTAGGGACATGTCAACAGAGAACCTTCAGTACTTGACGTCTGAACAAGCGCTCGCGGACTTGGCAAATTTCGTAACTCAGATGAAAGTCGAATATAATCTGGACGAGTCGCAGAAATGGATTTCATTTGGTGGATCTTATCCAGGATCGTTGGCGGCTTGGTCAAGGGAGAAGTATCCTCAGTTGATACACGGCGCGATAAGTTCAAGTGGTCCCCTGTTGGCTAAAGTGGACTTCCAGGAATATTTCCAAGTTGTGGAAGATTCACTGGGAACATATTCGGAAGACTGTGTCACTGCAGTACGGAGGTCATTTGTTCAGTTGGAGATTTTGTTGAGACACATGATTGGGCAGAGAGAGATCAATGAAAAATTCAAGTAAGTTCTCCATCTCAGTGACAACATTGATTTGAAGCAATTAATATGTCTACGCAGACTCTGCGATCCTGTTGAAAAATCCGTTGAAAACCCTTTGGATATTTCCAATTTGTTTGAGAATATTGCGGGCAATTTTGCTGGTGTTGTTCAGTACAACAAGGACAATTCTCCACATTCCACCAAAACTATTGATGATGTAAGTACTCTGTCAAAGCAGAGATCGACAATCTTGAAAACCCTTAATTCCAGGTCTGCGAAATTATGCTGAACACTAGTATAGGAACACCAGTTCAGCGTCTTGCAGAAGTCAATAGCATGCTACTGGCGGAAGGCAATGAAACTTGCTTAGACTACAAATATGACAAGATGATCGCTGATATGCAAAATACAACGTGGGACGAAGACAAAGCAATGCGCCAATGGACATATCAAACGTGCAACGAATTTGGCTTCTACCAAACCTCGAGCAGCAAAGATGATCTCTTTGGCGATCGTTTCCCCGTGGACTTTTTCATTAGGCAGTGCATGGACATATTCTCTGACAAGTATGGCAAAAAATTCATATAGCGATACGATGTCTTCAAGCGTGGTTATACTTTCAGAATGAACCCAAACTACTTGCAAAGTGTCGTTGATGTGACAAATAAGGTTTATGGAGCACTGAGTCCAAACACAACAAATGTTTTATATGTGCATGGATCGATTGACCCTTGGCATGCCCTAGGATTGACTTCATCTTCAAATCCTAATACACCGACAATATATATAGAAGGTAGTCATGCTTAAGATGTTGTCGTTCAAATGAACATGCGTAATTTTTCTCTCGCAGGGACTGCACATTGTGCCAACATGTACGAGCCAATTGCGAAGGATCCCCCACAGCTTGTTGAAGCCCGCAAAAAAATTCGATCGTTCATAGGGGGATTGCTAAAATAATTGGTAAATGAACATTGGTGTTGCGAGAATCTCTTAGTTGGTTGTTATAAAGAATATTCCGTTTTTAAGATTTTAATAAATTCTCAACTAAATTTTTATAAAATTATTTACTGCATTTCATACTTTACACTCTTTTTGTACATAGACTAAAGGAATTAAGTTACAAATGTCCACTCCTTACATACACACATGTGCACAAAATGTTTACGAGCATTGAGGAGTTAATGAGTTAATGTAGAGCCACACCTTCAACATAGGTAATGCAGTGAGAGGGAGTTCTTTGGTCAAATAAAATATTCGCACAAATCAATATTTTAGTAAACATTTTATCCTCGTCTGGCTTCTTCAAGCTTTTGATTGAATAATTTCCACTTCGCTTGTACTGTAGGATGACCTAGAACTCGAGTTCGAAACATAGCCCAGCTCCAAGCGATGATTTTCGCGGCAAGATCCCACATGACCACAACGATTTTGAAAAATGCCTTTTCCACTTCAGATTTCGACGGCAGGCTTGGTTGCGAGGAGTACCATCTTGGAGTTAAGATCTCAGAATACCTTGGTGAATGGATTCTATTTTCACCTATTAAACGAAACAAATTATTATTTCTGAAATAACTCTTAATACGAAATAAGGACAAACCAGTCATATGATGATAGTTTTGTTCTCCCTTCCCCACTGTAGAATATGTGGGTGAACTTTTGCAAACAACCGACTTTAGTAGCAGAGGCTGGTACGAGGCATACCGCAATTGGGCATACTTCACCAGAGATGGAGCAACACGAGCTGAGAGGAGCATAATTCGAGATATTTGTGCAGTAACAAGAAAACAATTAATTGCTGGAAAATGAAAACACTTTTATTAAATCTGTTTCAGTTTCTCACTTGTAATTTATTTTACCTCTTTACACGATGACAACTGCTTCCCACACAGAAGTAACCAAGTCGACGATGAGTTCAACAGTCCCGTGCTAGCCGGCTGCTATTTGCAAACATGAAATAGAGAATTGCATCATTCGAATGCTTTAATTGAGAGAGACCAAAAGCTTTTTTATGACATTTGAAAATGGCTTTACACTGGGAGACAACACTTTTAGAACACTGAATATTTTTATTTCGTAAATTTTCTTTTGGTTTATTTTAGCATTACATACTGGGCTTAAAAAAAATAATATTAATGCCTGTTTTACATGATAGTGGCTGTCAAAATCATATTTCTCTGTCTTCTACACAAAGCAAAACTGTCACACTCTGTAAAAAACACTCTGTCAAAACCAACGAAATATTTTACGAGGGCCAATAAGTGCCGCTTATTCATCTCTAAATTTCTGTAGGAAAGCTACGGTCTTTCGTGAATTACAAACGTGCTATTTTTTTATGGCAGGCCACAGACTTCATCAAGTGAAGTAATCATGATAAGGTTTGTAAAAATCAAACCAATTAAAACCGTTTTGCATAAATGCTGCGGTATTTCATTAAGCAGCGTTCAGTTTCTTCTTTTAAGGCTTGAGTCGTCGTCGGCTTATTCGCATAGACCATCTACTGCAAAAAACCCCAAAGAAAAAAGTCCAATGGTGTTAAATCGCACGATCTAGGCGGCCAATTCTGGTCTCCAAAACGCAAAACAACACGACCGGGAAATGATTGATGCAGCAATTGAATTGTTTCTCTGGCTGTATGAGATGTGGCGCCGTCTTGTTGAAACCACATCCCCTCCACATTCATTCATTGACTGTTTGCGCTTGACCTGACTCATTTTCATAAAAAAAAGGTCCAATGATTCCTCCAGCCCAAGATCCACACCACACAGTGACACGTAGAGGGTGCATTTGCTTTTCGTAAATCACTCGAGGATTTTCCTCGCCCCAAATGCGATAATTCTGCCTATTGACGAAGCCATCAAGATGGAAATGGGCCTCGTCACTAAATATGATTTTATCGGCAAAATCAGCTGTATTCAGTTCCTCAGTGATTGATTTTTGTATACATGAAGATGCAAAGCTTTCGCTGCATAGTGGATAGCGTTCTTGCGTTCTTGTTGGGACCCCCTTTATATGCCCCAAATCAGTTTTTGGTATGAAAAATGTTTCCTTACCATTCTCTGGCAACTTTTGAAAACTGTTAGCTTGGTAGGTATGTCGAGACTTGATATGGCACTGTGTAGCTCGTCTCAATTTCCGCCTTCATATCCTTTAAAATCAACCAGTAGGTGTAGGGTCTAATTCTGGATCTTCTTTGGGATCTAGATCTATCGTGAACGACTCTGGCTTGAAACCACACTGATAAGCAAATATCATATCAGTCTAGAAAGATTTAAGGCTTTCACATAAGATGTTGTACACATTCCAAGGAGATTGATCTCCACGTTGTTGACACAGAAGAAGAGGCCCACTTCATTGTTTCAGGGACAAGATTAGATTAAGTTGAAAGGACTTTATGTCTAAAGAAGCAGTTACACCCAGCGGCTGTGAATGCCCTATAAGATTACAAGTTGTGCAGGGGTTATCCCTGAGGCATACGATTACCAAAACCTGAACTCGTTAAAAGAAACTTGAGCTGGGCAATGACAACGGTGGTGCTCTACTAATTCGAACTCCTCTTAGTCTCTACAATTCTTACAGAGTTTGCTCGCCAAAAGATTCATCTCTTCGCCATTGCACCGATCGGAAAGTGAACAGTAAGAACACCTATTAAAATGGATTTGGTTCTATTAAGCAACTCTTCACTTGATAATGACTTATGTATCTGAGTCTTCTAGCTGATTTTATGGACAGATGGATAACACAGTCAGAGCTTTCTGCGCTTAAACTGGAACCAGTTCGCAGCAGCTCATCTGCCGCTTTCATTTCGACTAATGTCAGATCGTCTAGGGACCCAGAAGATGATATTCTTGACGCTTTAGGCCATTTAGCTAAGTTATAATATTTTTATCAGACTTGAAGTCTAAAGAGCATACGAGGTGATTTAAGTGAATCCAGGTCCACTTGATCATCCTTACAGAAGGTAATTTCTATGTCATGCCTTCCTTAAAGCAAAGCTTTCTGTTTGAAAGACACTGCAATAGTCAGCAAGCCCATAGGCCTTTTTTTATTCTTAGTGTGTTGTCGAAGATTCCCACTCACTTGTCTTCTTCTGTTTTCGATATATCAAAGAAGATGGTGGCGCCTTCAATGAAATCCGGCTTCCCGCAATCCTGCCTGAAAACACAGTGTAGTTTTTGTCAAAATCATACTCGGGTTATTTAAAGCTGTAGGAGTGCTTGAGGAGGAACCTAAAAGATTTAATCAGGCCTGAATATTAAAAGTTATGCAGATGCCAGCTGTGTCATTCTGGAAACCCGAGAACTGACTTGATCGCAGAATACTTGATAAAAAGCTGCAAAAGTTGAATGTGAAGCATTGTTTTCAGTCTATCTTGTAGAGTGCCTTTTAGGACACCAACTAGCCTAGTCAGACTAGCTCTTGGATTATGCATTCAGAATCTTCCACAAGGCATTACTTTACCAGATAAAGGTCAATAGGCACCTAGTTTTCGACTAAAATTGTTTAATTTCATGATTCCAGCTCAAAAGACATTGCAGTGACGGGTAAAACTTAAACATACAAGAATTAAGCGGGTCAGAGATGAATTTTTTTTTTCAAATTCTATGTTTGTTTTGGGAAACACCAGTTATCGCATCTATCACATACAAATATTTCGCAGTGAAACAGTGTCTGCCCGGGGTCAGTGTTTCGTTATCAATTTTCAGACATATAAGCGTTTGAACAACACATTTCTGTCTTTTAGTCTATGAAACCTAGTCATTTAACAACGCAACACTGATCGTCATCGGT
Source organism: Eristalinus sepulchralis (assembly GCA_944738645.1). Taxonomy (NCBI): domain Eukaryota; kingdom Metazoa; phylum Arthropoda; class Insecta; order Diptera; family Syrphidae; genus Eristalinus; species Eristalinus sepulchralis. The sequence goes on along the minus strand of OX122885.1, from coordinate 26,249,274 downwards.
TGAATTATTGCACTCAAATGACCTCAACCAACTTGATGTGCGAAATTCGAAGCAGGTGGTAGGCGACCGTGTTATGTAAAGAAATATGTTGGCTAAGGCCCAGGTAAACTCTGAACTGTAGCGACAAACAAGGGAAAATGAGATATGTGATATGTAAGTAAGTCAATGAAGAAAGTTTAGTATTCAAATCATGAGAACTATTAAGAAAAGAAACAATGTTTACGGATTTAAGAATTTGGGTATGAAAAATCAAAGATACATTTGTACATTCCCACTCTTACGTCAAATCCTACAGCCTCTAATGAAATATGTGATAGAAATCTTGAAGCCTTGATATCAACTATAGTTCCCATGCGTTGGCCTAAACAATATCAGTTTGCTTAATGCCAGTTTGAAAACCAACTGACATGAAGAAAGAAAATATCAATTGAATATATTCCTTCTAAGCCATATGTAAACCCTATTTGCCTTAAAAGGGATAGCAAGTTCCTTGGAATTTTTGTTTTATCTTCGCCTTCGTCGACTTGTGAGGTTGATTTGAGTTAATCAGTAATGCCCCGACCGGTCAAACTATGTTTATGTTCTACTTGTCTGAACACATCTAACAGATGTGTTGGTTTGATGATTACGTTTATATTCTACTCGTCTGATCAACAGATGAGCTGGTTCATGCGCTCAACCAATTCTGCAGCATTGTTGAACTTCAGTCTTTGTATTGCTATTTTATCGTCTAGTTAGGACCCGAATTTCCTGTCTAAAGGGTGTTCAAGACGGACGGCAATTAATCGGTGACAAGGTTGGAATTAAAGACAGTGGATCTCTGTACCTCGGCAACGCAAGCAAGTCTGTTCTGTTGTACGTCAAAAAGTAACTATACTCAAGCCATCAAAGACTCTCCACATGACAGTTAAGGGTTACTTGTATAAGGTCTTATTTAAAAATATAATATAATAATATATAATGTTTTTCAGTTGAGAACCCGATTCTGTTGTTTCACAAATAAATTTTCTTAAAAACATGAAATTTTATCTTTCATTTGCAATTTATTTCTCATTAGGTTTAAAGATATCCAAGGGAGATTGAATGGTTCAGTAGTGTCCAATTTTTTTTTTTGGTTCACTGTATATAGCGAATTAATTTATTTTGTGAGACATAAACGTTAAAATTTGAATCAAAGAATTTGCATTCAACTTTGTCTGAAAACTGGAATTAAGTGCTCAAAAACACTTGAAATGTGGCATACGGTGAGTGAGTCAAAATAAAATGTTAACCAGTGCTACAAGATTTTTAAAGATGGTCGAGAATGAAGACGCTCGCCCTGGACACCCAAGCACATCAACAACTGATTAAAAAAAAAATGTTCAGGAGAATCGTCGAGGCCTCTAAAGAAGTGGGTAAGGATGTCGGTTTATCGATTGGCTCATGCCATGCAATTTTTCGGAAATTTTGGGTAGGAAGCGTGTGGCACTGATGCTCGTTCCAACATTGCTGAATTTTGACGTATTTTTTTCGCCAAATACAACACTGTAATCATGCTCAGCCATCGTATTCACCAGATTTGGCCTTCTGCGACTCTCTCCTGTTCACATCATTGAAGAGACCCATGAAAGGACGGGGTGTTTTTCTATGATTAAGGAGATAAAGGGTGATTCTTTAGCTATTCACCCTTATTCCGAGAGTCATCTCATTTTAGTGACTATTGTCATTTTGAAAGTCATCTCATTTTTTCATCGGTATTCCGAAACTAAAATGACTTGTAGAATATGTTCCACAACAAAAGTCGCCTGTCAAATGCAAAATGTCATATGCTTACAGTTTGTTTTTATATTGAATTCTTCAATAAAATAACTTTTAAATAATCTTTAAGTGTTTTATTTGAAAACATCGACAGCATAGCTCTGTTTGTAGATGTAGACGGATTGTCTAGTAATGCATTGTTGACTCCACGTTGATGAGTTTCTTTAAAACCGAAAACTCTTCCAGGTGGGTCCACTGTCTCATGCATTGATAGAAGTTTGGCCACCGTTTCGTCCAGCTCCGTTAAAATGTTTGTTTAAAGGGTGCTCCTCCGGTTGCCTCAGATTCGCTTTTGTTGCGCGTCAATTTTTTTTTAAATTTTGACTTGAAATCGAACCAAACCTATTAAGTATTTCAAAACAAATAATTTAAATGTTCGTATGTACATATACATATCTATAGTCAATTGCACATACCTTGTGCCATTCTCTCTTAATGCGCACAGGTGGCCCTAAACTCTTTAATATTGCCGCAACCTCCTTTAAGCCAATTCTTATGTCCTCACTTTGAGTAACGCCTCTTTTGAAATTTTTGGCAAGAGTCACGTCCTCTTCCATGAGTCCCACCAAGCGAATGATTTGCGAAGGTGTTGATACCTTCAACCTTTGGAAACCATAAATAATAAGCAAATATATATCAAGAAACACAAAAATAAGAAAAAACAAAAGAAACTTACTCTTTAGACATTTTTATTTTTATGTCGTGTACTAATTTCATATCGACTGTTTTTGTCACTTTTCCTGTCGTTTAGTGACTCCGGGAATACCAAAAAATGAGACATGTCGAGTGGTAAATGCGTTCCACAGGAGCTGACAGGGGCAAAATGACTAGTGTCATTTTATGAGTTCTTAAATGACTATGGGAATACCGATTTCTCACACTCATTAAGTGACATGTCACTAAACGACTGCCGGTATAGGGGTGATTATCTTTTCGGTAACACTGGTTTAAACAGCTGACGCATGTTTCGTGCTTTGTTGCACTGTCAAACTTCTTCAGTTTGGTCTATAATTTAACCATGAATAGTCTTACAAACAAGCAACGCTTGCAAATTATTGAATTTTATTATCAAAATGCATGCTCTGTTAAGAAAGTTCGTCGCGCGCATCATTATGTGCTCATTTTTGGCTCAATGGGTACGTATATAAGCAGAATTGTCGATTTTGGAGTGAATATCAGCCAGAAGCAATGCAAGATCTACCAATGCATCCAGAAAAAGTCACAGTTTGGTGCGGTGTATGGGCTGGTGGCAACATTGGACCGTACTTCTTCAAAGATGATGCGAATCGTAACGTAACTGTGAATAATGAGCGCTACCGTGATATGATATCCAACTTTTTTTCCCAAAATACAAGAGCTTGACTTGCATGACATGTGGTTTCAACAAGACGGTGCCACATGCCACACAGCACACGCAACAATGGACTTATTGAGAGGCGAGTTCGGTGAACATTTTTCTTCACGTTCGGGACCGGTCGATTGGCCGCCTAGATCATGCGATTTAACGCCTTTAGACTATTTTTATGGGGCTATGTTATAAGCCCGCTTCAATTGATGCATTGGAAGACAACATTGAAACATTTATTGGTGAGATACCGGCCGAAATGTTGGAAAGAGTATGCCAAAATTGCTTAGGATGCATGAAATAATCTTCAAACATTAAAATATATGGACCGTACTATCGGTTCAAATAAAGATTTCATGCATTTTCCTGAATTTTATGTATTTTTTTTTAAACTTTCCTATAGCTTCTAAAAATCACGCTTTACTAAGCCTACCGTCTAACAATTCACAGACATGATTTGCCCGAAATCGGAGTGGAGAACAAAGAAATAACACAAATTATCTTTTAAAGGTATAGATTTTTATTTATTTTTGTACATTAACCTATAGCTTACATTTTACAAGTACATTTAGTTAGAAAAAATATTTATTCATTAAATTTCAACATCTGGCTGCAAAGACAGAGCATTTAAAAGTGTTCCCTCGTCATTCGAAAAGAAAAAAAATCACTAACAAAATAGTCTCCCTCATGTTGATTTCTACATTTAAACCGTACGCACGTGTGTCATCATGTTTAAGCGATTTAACTTCGTTTGATTAAGTAATCCATAAGCATTGAACGTACGAAGGGGACAAAGGGTGAAAATCAAATGCTAAAATAGGGCTACATTGCAAATGTCGGATGTGGAGAAAAAGACTCCCATCCGTCACCTACTCACGCTTGTTTTACTCTTAAACTAATGAAAATACATTCTTTTCTGTGTATTTCATTTTGTGAGAAGAAAACCTACTACAAAACATCGCTTGAGTCAAAACAAAATTTTATAACTTAATAAAAGAAGGAATTTTTCAATTTAGGTTTTAGCACTTCTAGGAATGCTCCAACGTTTAGATCATGATTTGAAGAAGACTGATGGCCTGGATCTGTTGTAGGAATTCAAATTCATAACAAACATACCACATCCCGCTTTGAATGCTCCTCTCCTTCGGCTTGGTGTGTTTTTTTTTTTAATTGAGTCTTAATTAACGAAACACATAATCTTCAATACAAGGCAGAACAATTGTCAAAACCAAAACGAACAAGATAACGCAAAACTTCGATAGTCCCGAGACATCTGTGGCGCTTTTTGTTTTTGCATATTGTGTACATTTATGGCATGTGCTTGTGCTGGTAGTTCTCAGTCTTAAAAGCTTGGAGCAATTATGAATCTGCGTTGCAGACATGCGTTTATGAAATATGTATGTATCTAGATAACTTATTAAATACAAGGAAAGTCATTTAAGAAATCGTCACAATCGTTTCGTTTTGTTTTCTTTCGTTTTGTAAAGTCTACTCTAATGTGTACATTAATCTATACAACTAAATATTAGCATTTGTGTGCGTTTAATATGTGCGGATTAAATTAAATGTTTCTGTGAAGTAATAGATAGTTTGTTGATCATAATCAGCGTTGTTGTACACAAATCGTAGGGAAAGAAAATAGTTAAGGTTGCTAATTAGAAAAATAATATTATAATAATTTAAAATAAACCACAATCTTTAAGATTGTTCTTAATGATAACATCTGTGACCGCATCGAAAACGAATTGAATGTTATTCGTGTCCGTTGCGCAGGTTAGGTGCGTGTAGATTTCCTTTTGATCTTTTCGCTTGTTTAGATTTTCAAATTTCATTCTGATGTAATTGGATGCTTCCTCAAACGTATTGGAACCTGTGTAAGAATTCATTTGGATTAGCCTTTGATGGGGGAGGGGGGATTATCAAGCGTTCGCATATTTACCAGTGTACTCTGGGAAGCATATCGTAAGTGGGGATCTGGTAATTTTTTCCTCAAACAAATCTTTTTTATTCAAAAAAAGTATTATTGACGTCTCCACGAACCATTTGGAATTGCATATGGAATCAAAGAGTTTTAACGATTCAATCATTCGATTCATTTCTTCATCTTCTGCTAAGACAAGGTCATATCCTGCAACAAAAAAATACCGCCAGTTAGTTGGTTTTCTACGGCAAAGTGGTGTTCCTTGATATTACCAGACAAAGCTACACAGAAGATGATTGCGGTCACACCTTCAAAGCAGTGAATCCACTTCTTCCTCTCCGATCGTTGACCACCAACGTCAAACATTCTGAAAATGCATCAATTTGTTACATTCATCATCGTCATCATCATCTCCGATTGTGAACTTACTTGAAATGCAATCCCTTACAGGTGAAGTGAGTTTCCACGATACCAGTAGTTTTGACACGTGTGCGTAAGACATCCTCTTGCAGTGGAATGTAATTTGGTTGGGAAATTCGGTCTAATGAATTTAAATAATAAGCCGCCGAGTCATTGAGTTGATATTCCCGAGATCTGCAAGCAAAACGTTTATTTAAGTCTTCCCTTTTGAACTGTGCATCATAAGAGGGATTTACCTTGAAAAAGACTGTTGAACTCCTGCGTCTGCCCATAATTTTTTCATTAGGAGCACAATTTCTGGAATGAGAATTCCCTCTTCGGCTGCTGATGCGTATGTGAAAAATTGTCGAGCGATTTCCTAAAAACAAAATTATCGATTACCATTGAATTATTGGACGTTCAGTTTGGTGAAAAGCCTTGATTTCGTACCGTTTTTGATGGATCAGCAAAATCTATCTTAAGGTGTCCCATTGCACGTATTATAGCCATGAGACTCTGAATTGTGTTGCTGTACACCACACGACGGTACTGTTCACATTCTTCTTGTGAGTATCCGGTTTCATGGATAATTTTCATTTGCTTGACGATTGTTGATTTTCCCGACTCACCGGCACCTGAGGACAGAAAATAAAAATAAGTTATCAATCATTTTGCGGCTTGGGTTTTTTTTATTTGCGAAACGGTGGTTTGGAAATGATTTGGAAATTATTTAAAAATTTAAATTGTTTTTACAAGCTGATATATGGAACCAGCTACTTTAGGAGCCATATAAGTGACAGCTTTAGCTTTAAGGCAAATTACTGCGGGTGATTTAAAGGAACATGCCGTATACAGCTCTACAGCTTGAGAACGCATTTTGGTTTCGTCCAGATGATGTGACTGGACTTACGAATCAATTGATTCAAAATCACATCCGAAACACTATTATAAGTGTCAACGGAATCACTGATGGAACCAAGGACCATTTGGAGTGATGGCGGCTACCAGAGCCATTCGATGAGGAACTGGTAGTGACAGCTTGACAAGTGACTGTATTCTGGTGCCGCGGGAGATTAGCAACTCCTAGAACTTCAGATCCGGCCTGACAGTGTGGTAGACCCCCTGGTGGGAATATCGTGGTGGCTGTGATTTAAAATTCAATATCGAGAACAGTCAAGGTGTGTGTAGTGTGCTCATTGGTCTGAAGCTGGTTGTTCAGGGTTGTTCAGTCTACTGAGTCAGTCCAGGGGATCTTTCCCGGCTCAGTGCTGAGTTACATTATCAATTAGGTGCTGCGAACCAGAGAAGGTTTTAGAAAGGCCTCGCTCTCATTTGGTACTTGGGCGTCTAGTCTTGCATTATCTACGACTCTTTTTTTTGAGTTTTAGTGTCCCAAATATATTACACGGTTTAAGATAGAAAACGAATATCCTAAGCGCCTTCCAACATCCCCATAAAGTTATCCCTTCCGTGTTGGATAATACCTTGAAGCAGTAGAAGAGAATCCATGTAAGATGGCGGTTAGCCTTACAATATTAACCTACATTACATTAACTAACATGAAGACAATTAAGGATCTGAATGGAACCCGTCATATAAGCCATTAAGGCTTATCTGCACATGTGTTTCGTCTGATTACAATCCAAGAAGGAGATGAACTTTGAAAAGCCCATTTCTCCAGATATAATAGAAGATGGTTTTCAAAACATATGATTGAAGATTGAGAAACTAAAGGAATCGTACCTGACTCCTATCAAACTGCTTTGTCATTTTTGTTTACTATCGAAAGACACATATCAAATCAAAAAAGTTTAAAAGAAAAAAAGTAGCTTGCTGAGCGCATAATCAACCTGCTGAAACTACTATCATCCCATCTTCCACTTGTGGATGAAAATCAATCGGTTGGGCCACATCCAGCACGTAGTGAAGAGACTATAGCCGCTATTGCTGAAAAAGATCGTAACGAATCGGTTCGCCTTCTTTTTCAGCAGCTTGATTTGGCGCGTTAGATAACTTAATGTATTTTACGTGACGATCATGGCCTAAAAGTGAAAAAATTTCAATTTGTTCAAGACTTTGAACCAGGTGACTTGAATTTGCGTCATGAACATTTTCTTTCTAGTGTTTTATCGTGAAATTTGGTCCAGTGATAGAGTACATTCCTGGCTTAATTGATACGTTACAAAACAAATAAAACAACGCTGTAAAAAAACAACAGTATAGTGCGTTTTATGGGCTGGTAAAAGCATTGGTTCATATTTTTGCAAAAATGAGGCAAAACAGAATGTTCCAGTCATGGTAGCCGTTAATAATAATAATTGAGTGGCACTACAGCTCGCAAGGGACCAGGACCTTGTTTCCACAACAACTACTCGTGTTGTGCGTGATACAGTTCTCCCACGAGCAGAAGGGACCCACAGTTTTTTGTCGACTTCGAACGGCGAGATTGGAGAAGCTTTTCATAAGCAATTGATACTCTTTGTGTGTTGTCAGCAACTGGAAAGATGAGGTGCCGTGAGGTGTCTTTTGTCCGGGAATCGAACCTAGACCTTTCTGCGTGTGGGTCGACGCACTTACCCACTACGCCACGGCGACCATGGTAGCCGTTATCGCGTCATATTAATGGAATATACTTCTTCTTCTTCGTCGGATGGCGCTACAGTCCGGGGTGGACCTGGGCCTCAACCTATGGAATATACGCTTCTAAAAATTCAAGCACGTGGTCTCAGTGAGTTCTGTTTTCAACAAGACAGCGCTAGGAGTCATACTGGGTGTTGAACAATGGACTTATTGAGAAATCATCTCGGTGAGCACTTAATTTCACGCTTTGCTACGGTAAACTGCCTACTAAGTTCGGGCTAACTCACAATGACCCCTATGGACTACTTTTTTAGGGAATATGTAAAGTCTCAAGTCTTCAGGAACCAGCTACGCTTGACGGTTATTCTCGAGGGACATGCAGAGTTACAGGGTTACTCGTATAATAGTCGAGATAACAGTCGCTTTGCTCGAATGGGGATCCCAAAATTTGACCTTTCGATCGAACAACCTCTGTAGTCGTGGCCATTATTTACATTCTACCATTTTCAAAAAAGTTTCTGCCATGAACTGCTCCTTTAGGCGTTTATAAAAATTTCAACGTTACATTATAAATCAAACCTCACGATGAACTACCCGTTACATATGCATATATTCGCCTAATAACACGTGGTTCTTCTGAGTTGGAGGAAATGTATTTTGCTAAAAGAACATATTTGTATCGTTTTTGTAAAATCAATTTCCTGTCTGTAACACAATCAGCAAACAGAAGAAAGAGTTTATTTCCAAAGAGCGTGACAGAACTGCACACAAAATTTAACACAGATCAGGGCGTGCCCAAAGTACATTTGCATTCCCTTTCTCAAGGAGAAGGAACGAACACATCGCGTATTAAATTACAACATACACGACGATGACATTCATTCATAAGTGAGAAAACCACTTTCCTGGTTTCGCATTCAAAATTATTTTATAATCGAATAATATATTCAGCAAACAAGAGCGTCTTAGCAATACATTATAACAACATCATTTGCATAAAAATAAAAAGAAGCACACACAGCAAAACTGGACGTACGCATTTGAGCACGTACATACACTGCGGCAACTGCTGAAAGTACACACGAAAGTGTCTGTTCAGAGTTCTTGTCTTCGTGAAAGTTTGGCGCTGTGAACTTGAAATTGGAAAACGAACAACAAAACTTGCGGACAAAAGATGAAAAAATATAGAAGCAAATAAAATAGAACGTGCATCCGGCGAATTTATTCTCTCACACATCGTTATCGTATCGACAAATCACTTTGTTTAGTGCCAGGCACGGGTGAACGTCACTTTGCAAAGAATAATTCTTATTCATTCACCATTCCGTGAAATGGGGGAAGTGGCGAACTCTTAATGAAAGTGATAACATTGGCACAATTTTCGGTATTGCCTGTGCACCTAGATTCGGGGAGAAGGGTTGGAGTGAGATGAGTAACGATTGCTTTATGGCAGAGCTTCTAATTCTTAAGGTTCCTCTGCGCTGTGGAGGTTAGAAATTGATGATAGAACACTTTTGTTTCTGACTCCTCTTGTTATTTGTATCGTGAGAAGGTTCAGTGTCGCAGATTAGACACTGATTGGAAAGCAGAACGAGGTTAAAAAGTGATTGTACTCATATTCAAATTGTGAAGCCGAAAAGAGTTTCTGGCCGCCGTAGAGTAGTGGGTGGGTGCGTCGATTGACATACTGATTCCTGAAATGAACCGTCATAATGCAGTTTTTTACGCCACCACCTCTTTCAAATTGATGACAACAGTCAGATAGTACTAAACTCTATGAAAAACGTCCTCAATTTCCGCCGTTCAAAGTCGGCAATAGACTGTAGGTCTCCGCTACTCGAGAAAAAAATTGTATGCTCGTACTCGTTGATTTTAATAAACTCATTGGAGTGAAGTGTACAAATTACAAACCGAGCAGAACTCATCTCATCAGGTTTTCACAGATGTTCCTTCAAATGTTCTCTGATTTCTTAAACTTGCACCGCGCCATCAGACTTCCTGATGGGAGCAGTTCAACAGTGTCCTTCAAAAGGAGTTCCTATCAGTCAATATTGGCAATACTACCGTCTGATTTTTATTGACTGTCAGGTGGCCATAAAGGCTATCTATAATGTAGAAATCTAGTAGCAGATAGTCGCCAGCGGTCACAAAGAGCTAAGGCGTCTTAACTGGGTGGTAGGCCATACGCATTTAGGCACTTTATGCACTCTCAAACAACGGGGATGACTATATCCCGGGGCGCAGGCTAGTCAAAATCCGCGTTGCTTCAGCCATTAGTAGACAATCGGTGGCACATAAAAACCGTTAATATCATTCGGTTAGATAGAAACTTGCTCTCGGTGTTGATCTGTCTAGTCAAAATCATCTGAGATGAGAGTGGGTTTCATTGGCAACTGTCACTTAATGGCTGCGGCGACGAAGAGAATCTGGAGGCACTCCTCCTTTCCTCTATTCCTGTCGCAGTTTAGGCCGTGTGAGAAAAAGAACTATTGGGAACTTCTTTTTCCGTAAACTTAATGAAAGGGGGATTTGATCATAATAACTATACAGCTTGGTAGCTAGGCTGAATGTTCACCAGTAACCCCCGTCGTAAAGTAAAATGGGTGTCATTGATCTAAATAAGGCTCAGTTTCACTCACGTCTACCCTTCTAACATGTCACCAAGTAACCAAACACCGCACTCGTCAATAAAGAACAGTACGCACAGCGTGAATAGTTGCTGAGGAAGTTGGACCGTGGTCCTTTGTGGATTGCAGGGCCACTTTATTTCTTTTAAAAGACCCTTTCGGCTACAAACAGCCAACTAAATCAGGTATCAGATAATATTCCATTTATTTCCCCGACAGATCCTACTAGAGGTACAGGAGCGGGGATCACTTGTAACCTATCCGAAAGTCACTGGTTCTTAGCGATGACTGCATTGTTTTGTGCAAGCTAAGGTTGCCGCAATTAATGAAGCGACGAACTCCATAAAAGAAATAAGCGTGAATAAAAGGGTGCACTCCGACAGATAACTTCCAAATTGGCCAAGTTTTGCGAGCTGAATATAGGTTCCTTTGGTTAACACTGTACCATTTAGCTGGATACCGGGTCACACCGAGACCCGTAATAATGAAACAGCGAATGCACTTGCTAAGATTCAATCAGATGTGGACAAGGGGTAGGCCCTTCCATACGCAAGTACACCTCCATAGAGTGAAGTAATAAAGAAAATGAAATACAATTGAGAGAGCTTACATACAGCATCTATGTCAAGGGCTTTGTGACCGGAAAAAAAACTACCTCCGGACTAAATCGAGGTTAGTTGAGAATACTGTTTGAGGTCTGACATGGCATTGTGACATCGAAATTTCTTCAGCTGGAGGTGGAGGAATCAGAAGGATTTGGAAACCGTTATGCACCTGCTACGCCAAAACCGACGCTGGCGATCCAGAGGCTGAAACTTTAAGACAGCCTTCTTGTTAATATGAAGGATATTATTAAATCGAGACACGACTCTTTTTAGATGTGTATATTTAATTGTTTCGCAGTAGCGTGGTGGGAAAGTACGTCGACTCACATGCAAAAGGTCCATTTTCTATTCCCGAAGGAACATCTCGCATTTTTTTACGACACCACCTCTTTGGAGTTGCTGACAACACTCAACGAGTACTAAAGAGTCTATGAAAAGTTTCTCAAATCTCACTGTTGGGAGTCGGCCAAAAACTGTATGTCCCTTCTACTCGTGAGAGAGCAGTAGCATGTACAACACGAGTAGATACCGTAGAAGCTAGGTCTTCGTTCTTTATGGGCTGAAGTGGCACTCAATTATTATATTTATTTTTTATTCAATGTTGACAGAGCACATCCAACCTCCGCTACGGTTGCCACAAGAAGGACGACTTATTTTGACCACTGAGTATTGCCCAGTAGAGAGCGCTGCGATCCCACTGTAGAGTTCCCATGTTTACAGCGGCTGCATTCACCCAACAGTGTCCAAATTTTCACAGCAGATATCCAAAGATTCGTGCAGAATTGTGGTGCATCTAGGTCAGCGGAACATCAGAAGTAGGTGTTGCAAGGGGTTATAAGGCCAACTCCCCTTAGTACACAATAAATTCGATCTGTTGGTTAAGTTGAAGTCGGGGTGTTAGGCGTAATGACGCATTAGAAAGGTTGCCAGAAGGGTTTTTGTTTTTACTTCCTTTAGTCTACAGTCAAGGAGCTTGCTGTGTAAAGATGATAGTTTGCGCTGCAATTCACATCCGTCTTCGCTTGTGAATGTCGTATTTGATACACATCCCGTCTCCATCAACTTAATAAGTGTGTCGATTTTGTTATGAGCTACGATAGCAAATTTGGTTCATGGCATTTTTCTCGATTATCTCGAGCCACACTCATTCAACGAGCGGTTTTAAATGACTTAATGCTCTTGTGTAATCTAGCAGACAAGCATAAGCGTTTTCAAGATTCTATTTAATCTTTGGATTTTCCCCAAATCGATATCTCACTGCATCCTTTAAAGTTGAGCAGTAATATGCTCTTCACAGGCATTTGGTGAGTTAATTTAGGAAATGTTTGCAAAAGGAAGTCAAGTATTATTTTAATGTAGTCCTTGCAAATAAATTTTTCTGCAACATTAAGAATAGGATTCGGCTTGCATTTTTGTTCGTATTTGTTCCGTTTCTGTTATCATTTTCCAATGTTTCCAATGTTTTTGAATCACTCAGGTTTCAGTTATTCTCTCCATTTTGAGTTTCGAATTCGTTTCATATGTTCATACGACCAAGTGTGACAGATTAAATCCAACATTAGGTTTGGGTGCAATCAGTTTGGCAACGGACAATTATTTTTTTTTGGACTATTCACGGTTCGTGTTACCAGTCTATTCATCTGAAGGAGAAGTTTGATGGTGGTGTATGGCAAGAGAAATGATACTCTATTAGGATGCACATCGGGTTTTCAATTATCTAGAACATCATAACGCCCCGGCATAGCTTACCACCTCACCGGCTAACCATCTCGCTTAGACGTGAGACACCTCGTTCGTGGATTAGCTTACTGCTCGGATACTGTCAATTTTCGTTTTTGTACCGTCTTGTTTCAAATGGTTTCAGTCTTCAATACAATGTAATGGAGTATTTAACTAAATCTACGAGTACAAAATGTGGAGTGAATTTAGACTGTAGAGTAAAAATACGCAGTGAACGGCCCAGTAACTGAGATAGACTTCTAGTCAGCTGGAGATCCGGACAAATTTTTAGCATTTTGAATGTTAACATTTTTCTAGAGATCTGCTCCAATGTGTTCGTCTTCTTTTCAGCTTTCGAGTGTGTGAAACTAACGCGACTTTATAGGACAGGCCCTTGGTTTTCCAGCCTTTGTGTTTAATTTAAAATACTTTGAGTAGTTGCCGCGACATAGTGGGACCCACACTGTGTGCATTCACACAGTGATCATCTCACATTTTTTAAACGACGCTTTCAATTGCCGACAACGCAAAGAGTGATAATTGCCACTGAAGAACCCTTTTAAAATTCCACCCGTTCGGCAAACAGATGTAAGCATAGAGCGAGCAGGTGCTGAAGGAGCGCTTTGGTATCTTGTGGGCAGAAGTGCCACCACATTTTTAAATATAAAGTGCTAACAAAAGAATTGGTCAACAAAGAGCCAAAATATTCCTTCTTAGACTCTTTGTTCTGGTTCTTTTTACGCTTTTAGACACGAAGATCTACGCTAAAGAGCAAACCATTCATTCAGTCTATTAATTCTTGGTTGATACTTCGTCCACACAATGAAAATGTTTAATAAAAAAAATTCCAACAAGTGTCCATGTTGAACGCACAAAAATAAAAAGCTCAAGTTCATATCCCAGATGAGACGAGTTTTACAGCTAAACTCACTTCGTAGGCTGTAAAAATATTAATGGGTCAATCAAAGTCGAAAAAGAACGATAATCGAAGCCATAAAATTAATACGCCATTTGATGATTTGAACTGCACTTTAGAGGATAGAATGTGGTTTCAAAAAACGAAGCATAAACATAATTTAAAAGGCACACGAGTCAGAGGACTGCCTGAAAAGAGTTGTTGCCAGTATTTGTTGTCATTCGTTCAGGAACATTTTACGGCCGCTCTCTACGATAAAGCACACAACACAATCTTTGAAAATTCATTAAAGTTTAAATGTTGTTCTTTAAAATGTATGTCAAATGCATATAAATTGATGTGTATAAGATAATCGAATATAGTGGACAATGTGCGATCGGATCTTGTGGACATGTACAAGATTTCCTTCCTAAGGGAATTCATTAAATGACTTTTTGTGGATCTCTGGAAATATGGTGCGACAAATAAAAATTAATTTAAGGGCGCTACACACAAGGGACCACGGAAGGTTTCTGCAGCAACTATTGTTTTTTCACGAGTAGAGAAATACAACATTGTGACCTGACTTTGTCACTATTTTGCCAAAAACATTTTCCTATCGTCATGCAAACACTCCATATTTGCCGCACAACATCCTTATTCCATTAGTAATAAAACCCATAAACAAGATAAGAAAAAAGTGCATTCTGAACTTAGAAAAGGCCTGTTATCGGGAATGACACCGAATTTTGGATTATGCAAAATACTAACACCAAGTGCAAAAACCTTTATGTTTAAGTACAACGTCACAACGTCGTGGCATGGAGCCGATTAAGGCCTGACATAGCTGAACAGAGATATTTTTATGCGCAACCTACACAACATCCCATTGTTGTTTTACATTTTTTGGTTTTGCTTTCTTTATAACTCTCCAAAGATTTTCAATGTGATTAAGGTTCGAGAGACTGAGGCGGCCACTTGAACTCCATTGCTTTAGAAAAAAATCTTTGGCCAGTTTGTTCGTATGTTTGGGGTCATTGTCTTGCTGCAGAATTCATCTAGGCATATTTCACCCTGCGTTAGGTAGCATGATTTCTCTCATTATTCTGCCGTAAACTCTGGCGGTCAACATCGGTTTTATAAAAAAAAATGGGAGCAGTACTAATAATAAAGGGAGATTTTTTAAAAGCTATATGAAAGTTTAAAAAAAACTCATAAGACACAGAAAAATGCATGAAATCTTTATTTAAATCGATAGTACAGTCCATATAATTTAATGTGTGAAGAATCAAATGGTCCATCCGGCAGACTCTTTCCAACATTTCGGCGGGTATTTCAGGAATAAATGCTCCAATGCCTCAATTGAAGCGGGCTTGTCTGTATAGACATGAGCTTTAACATAGCCCCACAAAAAATAGTCTAAAGGCCACTTTAGGCGGCCAATTGACCGGTCCCGAACGTGAAATAAAATGTTCACCGAACTCGACTCTCAATA
This sequence comes from Eristalinus sepulchralis, assembly GCA_944738645.1. Classification (NCBI taxonomy): domain Eukaryota; kingdom Metazoa; phylum Arthropoda; class Insecta; order Diptera; family Syrphidae; genus Eristalinus; species Eristalinus sepulchralis. The sequence goes on along the minus strand of OX122885.1, from coordinate 26,233,891 downwards.
AATCCATTGTTGCGAGTGCTGTGTAGCATGTGGCACCGTCTTGTTGAAACCACATGTCATGCAAGTCAAGCTCTTGCATTTTGGCCAAAAAAGTTGTATATCATCTCACGGTAGCGGTCACCAGTCACGTTACGTGCTAAGGCGCAAGGTCTGGAGAAGAACCTTGCGACAAGTTTTTAAAAACATATGGGGATTGTTTTCCAAGCTTATTTTGCACTTGTGACTTGTAACAAATCAATTTAGCAAATAATCTCAAATGTCTTCTCAGAAGGAAAAACTTAAAATGTTCTGCTACTTTTCAAAATAACTCACTAAATTCTGATCTCGTCTTAGATCACCTTGCTCATTATTCATAAGTAAACATTTTGAAAATGTCACAAAATTTGAATAAAAAAGTCAGAAAATATGAACTTTTAAATAAATTTAAAAAAAAAAGGTTTATTTTATTGAATGAATGTCAAATATGGGAGTCGTGAATGAATTAAAGTACCAGTATATATGACCATAAGATTTGATGACTCATGGTGAAAAAAAACAGAGTTCAAATGTGCTCTTTCAATGGCTCAGATCAAGAATGTCACATTAACAAGTTCACACCAAGGTCGAAAGATTCGTAATCTTATGACACACTATCGCTACCTACATATATAAGTCTCTTTTAGACATCTTGTGTGTATGTCTATTATGGCAGCGCACTTCAAAAAATAACAATCCGCGCAACTAAATCGCCTCAAACTTCAAATGATTTAACATAATTTTTTGAGCCTCCTTCACGGTGACTTGATTTTTAATTTTTTTAAACCGATAATTTGCGATCCCCTGGAGTCTCACACATTAATGTGAAATGTTTGATTTGCAAATACATATTAAGCATTAAGCTGCTGTTAATATGCTACGAAGATTTCGTCAGTTTCGCACATCTTTTTGGCTATTTCTTTTATTCCAAGTTCAAGTCTGTTGGTTTTTGCTTTAGTCTCCCTATGGTAGTATGGAGAAATAACAGGTGGAGATAAAATATTTGCCAAAAGCCGCAATCTCTTTCATGTGCTACTAAGGCAAAAGTGAGGGTCAGTCATTGATGGACTATTGCTTTTAAAGATTTACCTTAAACTTGAACAAACGAATTTTTCAGTGCCCCGATATTTGCATATCTTCTTTTTCGCATTATTAGAATTCCGTCGTGGTGGGGGAATTCTAATCATGCGAAACGAAGCAAATCAGATGTTTCTTCAAAGGCCAGTAAGTCTCAACAATTCCAATGATTTTTCGCCTAAGTAGAACATTTTTAGGCCGGTTTTAAATTGCAACTTGTTGACTTTCTTCAACAGCTGACAGTTTTGGCAAATTACCACCTCGTCACTCATTATAATTTGTCACTGTTTATGTCATTTCATATCACTCTAGAACTCGAATCCGCTGCCTCTTTCCTGATAAGTGCTGCTTTGCGCACACTGAAAACGACTTCAGCCAGATCGCAGAGACGTGCGTGCGAGTGTGAGGCACTGTGCGGTTTGGTTCCCATACATCAACTAGTATTTTCCCCTCCCCCATCACTCTCCTTCTGTGTGTTTCCATCTCAGCGAAGGAGAAAGCAAAGTTCGCTTATAATTAACCGAAATTCATTGTAATGAGACATTTAATTAAAAGGTGAAAACCCGACATGGCCAGCCATCCAACACGATCGTTTAATTGCCTCCATAAATGTGCAACAGTTGGTCAATGGGTCTTCATGTGCGCCTTTTCTAAGGTGCTCCAAAAACCGAGCAGAAAAACAAAACTAAACTGTCAAGTGACCAGAAAAGAAATAGAAACCCAAACAACCAACAAGGCGTGGTGGTGCTTAGTTAAGTCATACTCCGACATTTGCAATCTGGCTGTTTGTTTGTTCGTGTGTGTGTGTTTTTCTCCTCAATGAGTAATTTCCAAGTCTCAGAAACGCAGAATGCGAACAAATTGAGTCACACCATCTCGCTGTTAAATATCCGACGCCAAAAGCGCCTCTCATTGCATCCGAAAACCCGCCGAGCTGAACAACAACAAAACCGTATTTAGGAGAAGTTTCCTATTCGCGTCCGCGCACTGCCTTCCCTTTTCGGGGAATACGAAAGAGACGGAATGAGAGGACAGAGCGAACATGGTTAAATGGCGATGACTGGGGATAGTTGGGTCACCTATAATCATGCCGTTGACACCCGATTCAAGTGGGGGCTCATTTAACAGCGTCACGGTTGTTATGAACGCCCCCGGTCGCAGCACAATTGTGTGCGAGTGCGATTAAGTCGACCGAAAGCGATACATTAAGTAACCTTGATTAATGGAGTAATTACGTTCGCCTTTATCAGTGGCATCCGAAAAAAGGAATCCAATGATTGAGCGAAATTATGCAAAACAAATGTAATTACAGTGATAATGGGGTGCTGGCGATAGAGATGAAATTCTGCTACTTGCCGGGAGGGTGGCTCTGATCAATACATGGGGCACAGTATAAGGCCTGGGGCCCCAGCGGAACAATGCATTCACATTTATGCGCTCACTGTCATTCAATTTACTTGATTAACGTTGACGATACTGGATGATGGGGCTTTGTGCAGAGGAACATGCCATCATGTGGTATGTACTGTGGCAACTTTCATGCTTATATTTTTTTCTTTTTTTCAGCTTCCTCCTCTCATCTGGCGAATAGAGAAAGTAGTCCGAAATGAGAACCACTGAATGAAATTGCAATGCTGGGTGAAGGGAAATAGAAACCTTTTGTGCCAGCCGAAGAAAGAGCCGCTTGTGCTTCTTGGTGGAAATTTTAACGAATCTAAGTTCAAACGCGTTTTTCTTGCTGCAAAAAAGGTCCAAATGAAAGAAAGCGATGAAATAACAAACTCATACAGATGTTCTTCGTTACAAAACCCCTGTTACGCATTCAAATGATATGCTGTTAAGAAATGAAAAATTGCTTATTCAGACAAAATCACAATCTCACGCTAATCTGTTTCGAGATATATGCCTTCGGCTGTCTAACGTTAATTCACTTCATTAGGCAGTTAACACGGAGGATTAAATATGGAATTAATCTTGTCCAACATTCAATTGAGTTGTTGGTGAAATTCTTCCTACGGAGGTAGAGTTATAAATCAATTCAACTCAACGCTATACAACAGTTATGGTCGATTGAGTGGAAACACACCATTCACGGGAAGATATTTTTCAAATATTCTAAATTGACTGGCACTATACCCCACAAGGGACTAAGACCTAGCTTCTTTAGACACTATACCTGTCGTACACACTACTGTCCTATCACAGGTAGATGTAGAATACAGTTATTTTTGCCGGCTTCAAGCTGCGAAGATACTTAAAACTTGTCAGAAAATCGCGAAAATATACGAGATATGGAGGTCCTGGATCGAATCTGGGACCTTCGGCGTGTGAGTCAGTGCACTATTCCACTACGCTACGGCGGCCAAAAAGATATTCTTTAAAAAATCGTAAAACATGAGGGGCAAAATAGGCGTGGGCCTAATTGAATTTCTACTACGCGGAGGAACATTCGGAGCTCGCTATATCGTACTATACGTTTTATTTATTGTAGTATTCACATTTTAACTTCAAAATAAATAAATTGAGACACACTGCAGTTCACTAGATCCTATACCTTGTTTAACAACCAATCGTGATGAGCTTGCTGTTATTTTCTCAAAAGTGGGAGGAATCTACAGTTCAATGCCGACTATACATGGCTATTTTGAAAAAGCCCCTAAATGCTCTCTTGCAAGTTCAAAGTAAAAAAATCAGAAATAGGGGCGACACCTCCTACGTACGCACGTACAGGATGGGCAATATTTTTCAATTATATTTTATTTTGATTAAAAAGGTTGGCGGTAAACGAGATTAAAGAAAAGTATCCTCTGTCATCAGAAAAGGATTCACAACAGAGACGTCTCAGACAGATTCTCACAATAGGCAGCAAAAACTTTAGGAAAATCACCCTTTGTCCACCCCGGCTGCGTCGACAATATCTTTAGTATCTAAATTATGTGTAGAAACACTCTTGCTGACCGCTGTTTCTTTGGGCTCACGAAGCAATTGAGTAACAAGGCCCTCTCTCCAGACCAGTCCTACTTTATGATGCTTTGACTTTGTTAAAAGTGGATGAGGAAGACTTTGGTCGTGCGATTCTTGATCCTTTTTGCATTGGTGGCAATTGGAGAAATATATTCCCGGAGAACCCTATAAGCTTAAGTAGAGCGAATGAAGAAGCTGGTTCCAACATTTTTTGAATCCAAGCCATGGGGACAGCGCAAGGGGATACAATTGAAGAAGAACTTTCACCAACTTGGGGTATGAAATTGAAGGCAGTTGCTGAGCACTCGTGTCAGTTGCAGAAGGATTTTGTCTACCCCGAACTGTAGTGCCAATCAAAAATCTTTACAGAATGTCTGTTTCGAAAGAGATGAGTCGTTATACGTTATCATTTTTTTGAGGTTGGGAAACATTGCACTGGAGCGATAAGACTCGCACCAGATAGTAACCTACATTCAATATAATTTCTGTTTCTTATGGAGGAATGACAGTAAGCGCTTTTGTGATAAGAAGCCTACAGGCGTCGCCGCTGATTTCTTGCTGACGTTTTGAGCATGCGCTTGGTCAGCCTGCATACTGGAGAGTCATGCCGTTTGTGGTTCTCTTGTGGAGAGACCCAACTGTTGATGGATACCCTAACCAAGAAGGGGAGCAGTCCCAAGGGGGCCCTATGAATGACACTTTTGATCCATTCCTAGTAAGTTTCTGGTTTCCCATGATCACATAGTGTCTCGGAGCCCCGACAAGTCCTAACGAATTTAGTCTGCCGAGCAAATTAAGGGAATACTATGCGGTTAGTATTGCAAAAAGGGCCTACATATAGCACGATAAATTAACAAATATGCTCTACAGATTAAAATAAACTCTCTCTCGAGCTCTGATCTAGATCCACTGAGCGGCTTGAGATTACAACCGACCATCATGCTGGCAAACCAAGCCGAAACCTTGGAGGAATTACGGAGTCAGTGAGTTAGTATTAAGATCAGTAGTTTGGTAAACTAGTTTTAAGTATTTTTGTCTAGCATTTAAGAAACTGAATTTGAAAATATAAATGCATTGAGCCAAGCCAAGATCACTTACGACTGCAGAAAAATCTGTGCAAAAAGAAGCACTTCTCCAAACACCTATTTAAGCGGTCTTAGCGATGGAAATCTCTGCGACAACTGTGGAAAGGTTGAAAGACACTGCAGAGTGCTTCTTCTGTAATTCGCCCGTCTTTGCTCGGGTCGGGTGGCTAATTTGTTGGCGCTGTCGACATGATAGTGGCGGACATAATGTTAAAATCGATTTTTCAGCCTTATCAATCAAATGAAGGCATTCACGATTTTGGACGGATAAAGTGTGTCATCAATGAGACGTTTGGAGGCTTTGAAACGAACACTGAGAAAACGACAAAAAAGGTGCATGAATACATATGCCATCAGTTTAAATGAACGTAAAAAGTCAACTTCTCTAACAGTGCACCGCAATGGACCAACCCGTTGTCTACATTGCATCCACAGCTGTTTTTTGGGCTTCTTTTGGCTATCGGTGTATCAGCCCTTTATATATAATATAATAATAAAGTGATTTGTCCCTAACTGTATTGTTTTTCTAAAGGATGGTGTTGGAACAGACTGTGTGAGAAGAAGTCTGACAATTAAATGTACAAAGGGAAACGTAACCCGTAATTAGTCACTTTGGCACTGGTAATAGCCGAAATTTGGGGCATTTATTTATTCATCCGGCGAAGTAAGATCTTGCATCCACGCTTTACAAGAAGTGAAATTTATTCGGATACCTTCTTCTTGGATTGGCACCACTGGCTAGGATAGACCTGGTACTTGAATACGCCGTTTTAGATGAGGACATCTTTGTTGCGTTGTCCCTATGGTTTGGATTCAAAGACTCTCCAGGTTGGAGCGCTACATGACCTAGCACATCTTAAGTGTTATATTCGTAGACACTTGACGACGTGCATGTTACCGTACATCAACTTGTGTTCTTTGGTAAATCATCTCTTCCAGATTCCGTCAACGCAAACCGGACCAAAAAACGGAAGTAGAATTTTCCAATTAAAAAGACCAGCAGCTACCTCATCCGCTTTTAAAAACGGCCAGACTTCGGCGCTATAGGATATGGAAAATGAACTAGTTTTTGCAAAGCCAGTCCTTCGGACGAATGATTAATTACTCAATTGCCACCAGAGCCTAAAGAAGCAGCACTTGAGAAGACTGATCGTACGCATAATTTCGGTGCTGATTTATACTGTGGAGGCGATGTGGAAGAAGTCCTTGACTACCTCAAAGCAATTCCTCCGGTCCGTCCCAGACATCGTCCTTCCTGGATGATAGTACACACAATATACCTTTGTTTGCCCGTTTACTTGAACACGCAAAGATATAAATATTCGTACTGTAACTGGGGACTCACTCCAGCAGTAAGTACAAATGCAAACCGACAACTACATTCCCAATCAAGCTCACATATCACATAGCATGTGGCCGACCACTTCTGCTAATAAGATCATTTGAACTGGACGCAATCAACCCCACAAATCTCAAGTCTATGCCCCACAAAGTAACCTTCTCGTAAAGATTGAATGCAGACAAGACTATGACAACAACGCAGCATTCATTCGGAATTGATCTTTTCTTTTCCTTCGTCTCGATTATTCCATGTTTAATTAACCAAGCAAATAAGGTGGTGCGGCATACAATTGCCCATTGTGGAGTGATCCAGCGACGATACACGATGACGATGCGCATCGCCTCACGTCGCACAGCGTACTGCCACAGTTAACCCCGATGACTTTTTTTTCGTCGCTCTTACTGTTGCAGTAATGTATTGGGGTCTGTCGTTGTCGTTTGCCGTTTATGCCGTTTTGTGAACTCCCATTCCATTCATCAACAGCGACTGAAACAATTGAAAGCTCTTTGGGATTTTGGTGTTGCTCTGTAACGTTAGTCATTCTGTGGTATTGTATAATTGCCAGGAAATGAAAGGTCAGTGTTACACACGGCCCCCTCGATAAAAAAGATGTGGTTTGCGTTTTCAGCTCTCCGGCGAGGGGAAGGTTATGCTGAGAAGGTATTTAAATTGAATTGACTAATGTCGAGGGGTTTCTTATTGTTGCTTTTGAATTAAGGCGAAAATTTAATTCACAAAATATTTTGTTTGGGAGATAAACTGTAAATGTTTATTTTTTTTATTTATTGAAAATCCGATTTAAAGCAGAAGATAACCGCTTTCGTGTAAGAATTGCATGGTCAAGTCAAGTTTCATGATCTTGTCTAGGTTAATGAAACGAAGAAGCTCTTCTACTTATGCAACTTGCAGCCCAAGGGATATGACCTTGCCAGTGGTTTGCTACTTGAAGCTGATTACTGGTCAAAAACATTTGTGGACCTAAAGTAACTGCTTATTCGCTTTATCTTCCAAGTATACACCCTGACTGGATCGGAGCGCAACTAATTTCCAAACCATTCATGACAGTGAGCTCAAGTTTTGACACATGAGAGAGAATTTAGTTTTATTGATTACAAGCCCAAGAACAATTTGTATCCGCAATTCACAATATCACGTGTGATTGCTTTATATTTGGCTGGAAAACCTCAAGTAGCTATCGTAATAACCCCTCCAGCACCTCAAAGTGCGCGTGTTGTGTTTCCAACCACAGCTGTTATTATCGTGATGCTGGCAGTGTTGCAAAACGCCATGGAGCCATGACGTCATAAAAAACAGCAACATCGGTATTCGAAAAGTGAAGACTCGAATTAAGCGAAATCCGCGAAGTGAAAGAATAATGGCTCGTGAGCTCAAAATATCGTGGAAAAGGATGCAAGACATACTGAAAAACGAGCTCAAGCTATATGTTTCAAAATCGCAACAGGAAAAGTTCGATCCGAAAGAGCGAAGGAGTTGCACGAAAGTGGTAAGTTGCCGAATTTTTTTTTCTTTTTTTTTTAAATCGACATTTTTTGTAGATCAATATGTCAACAAACAAAATGTCTGCGTTCACTTGGCAAAGAAGTCTAAAATGTACACCTTCGAACGACCACCAAAAAGCGCCCAGGAACGATGATGACGGTTTGGGCCATCATAACCGCCAATATCCCCTCGCCGCTCGTATTTTTGACCGTGACATCTTACTTAATGGGACTGTTTATCGTGAAATTGTCTTAGAGGCAGTATTTAAGCCCTAGGCAAATAAACACTTCAGGCGTGACCGTGGACATTTAAAAAAGATTGAGCACAACCTCAAAAAGCGCGCGTCAACCAAGACTGATTAAAAAACAGTGCCCACACAACATTTCTTTGACACAGTGGATTGCAAAGTGTCCGAATGCAAATTCGGTGCTTTTCTCTGCCTGGGGTATTTTGAAGGCAGAGATTGGTACTAAAAAATACAAAAGCTTCGCCATCTCAAGCAAGCACTTCGCTGAGAATGGACCAAAATGCCGGAAAGTTACTTGCGTTTGCCATGCTTTCTTCGGCCGTTCCTATGCCAAAATTCGCGCTTAAGGTGGACGTATTGAATGATACTTACACAATTTAATAATTAATGTATTTTTCAAAATTTTTAGCTTATTAAGCTAAAACTAAATAAGTTATAGCATTTTGAAAACTTAAAAAATCATTCCACAGCAGTACATTAAATGCATTATTTTCTTTTCTTAAGAATAAATTACTCACTGCTACAGCCCGAAACTGTTAACACGGTAGTTAGGGTTTACGGGTGCCGGAAGGTGCAACCCGAAGCCATGCATCTACTCGAACGGCGTCGTACTTCATACTAAACGAGAACGTTTGCACTTTCTAAAAGAGCCTTAATACATGGCAATAATTTTTGATTGCATTTATGAAAAAATAACTTGCACTTCATCCAACCCGTAGAACGCATTGTGGACCATAAATATGAATTAGATGTTTTAGACTCAAATCTCACATAAGCCGCGGATAAATTTGGTCCGGCAGGTGATATCTGCTTTTAGCAGGATAAAGATCCCAAAAGTAAGGGGAAATTTATCTTCCGGAGTGAAACGTTTTCGCCAGTTTTTTTTTTCATTTTCCCATCCCACGTTGGTTAAGGTCCTACTCCACTTGTGTGCGTCATCTCAGAAAATGTAGTACTCTGTTGCCTTGTCGCAATGGCTCGAATTCAAAGACTCTTGGGATCGGATCAGTCTTATCCATCATCTCTATATGACCTAGCCATCCCAAGCATTCGGAGACACTTGACTAAACGCATGCCGTCGTACCGAGTTCGTTGTTAAGTTTTATCTCCAGATCTCATAAATGCAAACAGGACCAAAAATCGCACCTAGAACTTTCTTCTCGAAAGAAGATGTGAGAAAAGTTTACTCATGCACTTTTAATAATAAATTTACTTGGCTACAAAAGAGGAGACGAACGATCAAAGTGTTGTACAAAGCCAATTTTGTCTTTGACATAAGGCTATGTTACAGCGGTTGGCAAGGTTGATTCTACGCTTGAGTTAAGTTGGATTCATTTAAACTGCCCCATGTAGTGGAAACTCAGCCACAATCGTCCCATCTAAGCCATGGCATGCCTGGAGTTATTTGGCAGACAAGTTAAAAAATCATCAAATTGGAAAGAAAAAGTGTGAAGTTTGAGGGTGATAATATTGTGGAGGGATGTATGAAAAAGGGGTCAAGTGACCTTTCCATCCGAAAGCAGGAGAGTGTGCTGTAGGCAAAAATTTAAAATGCAGTTGGACGAATATAAATGGAGTGGGGTTATCTATTTTATGGTTTCGTTTCAAAACGAGACGATAACAATGTCAGGATGTCCGACTTGCATGAAGTTTTGAAAAGATATGCAATTCACCTTGCAAGCAATGAAGATCAAGCTACAACTTCTAAAGGAAGAACAACTTCACCCGCAATTTCCTTTGGACCATATTAATTTCTGCGGAGATATCTTAATTTGTCGAGGCATTAATGTTTTCGTGAAGTCAATTTTTAATTCGAAATTCTAATGCTGAGAAGGATTTTATTGAAAAAATTTGAAGAACCTTTCGCAGGGAGAATACATATTACACCTCTTTCACCACATTTACGACCAGGGTCCAATCAGAATGTTAAGACTACGAGGTATCGATTAACCCGGTAAGCGCTATCAGAATAACGCTGGTCCAACTTTTGCCCACAATCTTGGTTATCCCGGGTAACCGATTACCGTCATTTGTCAAAACACCATTGGCTATGTGTTACATTTTCGACGAAAATTGTGCATATATTACCTTTTTGTTGATATTTTATTTATTCTTTAAATTGAGTTTTACAGTCCTAATTGTGTAAGCGGGTACTACGCGGATAATCGACAGATCAAACAATTTTCCATCGTTAAATGTTTAATTTGACATAAAGTGATTGAATTATATTCTACCCTATTTCCAACCACATTTTGAAGTCTTGTTTGATTGTCCCTTTGTAATCCTTACAAAGTACACACTTTTGAATGTTTTCAATTTTTTTTTTTTTTTTCAAAAAATCAAAATCTGCAAAAGAAAATCTAAATAAAAAAACAAACAGATGTAACAGATTGGCAAACGCAGGCAGAGAGACAGATCGTGAGAGGGTAGACGTCATTCACTTTATTAAGTGACGGATACGAGGCAGGTTGTTCGTAAACGAGAGAATAAATACTAGAGAGTTAAATAAAAGTTAACAAATTGTAAAGCATTGCTTTAAAGTATTTATTTTGTGTATTGTTTGTTATACAGGAACAAAGAACGTTTAGGCTTCTTATAAAAATAATTGAGTGGCAGTACAACCCACAAGGGACTATGGTCTAGCTACAACTACTCGTGTTGAGCGTGCTACTGGTCTCTCACGAGTAGATGAGATCTACAGGTTTTGCTGGTTCCGAACGGCGAAATTTTGAAAAGCTTCTCACAGACAATTAGTATTCTTTGAGTGTTGTAATTAACTCGAAGGAGGTGGTGTCGTAGAAAATGTGACGTCTTCCTTTTGAGATCGGATGTAGGATCTTTACATACGAGTTTATGCATTTACTCACTACTCCACGGCGACCATCAGACGGCTATATACCATTGAAAAAAATGTTCCCGATCATTTGTGGAATTCTATACGATTCCCGCGTCTTCCGATCAATGGTCAATGGAGGATCCAAGGGCAATAAATGGCGGGTTACTTAGGTCCTTGACCCATTAATGATCATTGTACTGCTACAAGGATCCTAAATTGGAAAGTCTAAAGGGAGTATTCGTGGTCACCCTGGCGTAGTGGGTAAGTGCGTCGACCCACACGCAGAAGGTCTCTATTCGATTCCCGGACAAGACACCTCGCATTTTTTCACGGCACCACCTCTTTGGAGTTGCTGACAACACTCAAGGAGTTCAAAAGAGTCTATGAAAATTTTTTCAAATCTCACCGTTCGGAGACGGCAAAAAAAAGAGAGAACAATAGCAGGCACAACACGAGTAGTTGTTGTAAAAGGGCTTAAGTACCACTCAATTATTTATTATTACAGGAAGTATTCGCCCAAATTTCCTTGTGTTGTGGGTGTCAAATTCGGGTGGATATACTGGGAGATTTACAATTTCTTCCTCATCCACGTTGCTACTACAGATAACATGGAAAAGGATTCCCAGTCTATTTCCTTGTTCAGTCTTTTGCAATCAGACCATCTGTTCAAAACAAATAACAAAAGTTCCCTCTGATTTCTACCAATAACGGACGTTAAACGGGCATCAAATTGCGATCCCTTGACTGTTCACTTAAGAAGGAGTTCACTGTTAACTCCCCCTCCCCTCTAATGTACGTCAATAAAGGCAACAAATTCACGGAAAGATGATAATAAAACCTTCAAGGTAAATACTCGTAGTTTCTATTTAAAAAAAATATGACTCAACAATTGGGCTCCCCTGATCTAAAAGCGTTTGTTTTTTTGTTTTTAAAAGATAAAGTCATTTCACGAATGTACACTGAGATCGCCCTTTTGCACCGGATGGCGAGCGAGGCATTATCTTCTGTAAATTGTTGCCGATGTGTGCAGATGTTCTGTGAACAAGGTTTCTTTTGAGAGGTTCAAATGTTCTCTCTGGATGTGAATCTATGTTCTTCGAGCATGATCTAGAAAATCCCTTTAAATGTGTTTTGAATGGGTTGTGTTTGTTGGCCGGTACACAATCATTCTACTGTTGCACAAGATTGTTGAAATCTTAAACAAAACCCCAGACTTCCAATCATCCAACCGCAACTCCGTTGCTGGTGAAAATGTTTTTTTTTCTTTCCCACAACATGACCTCCATTTAAACGATTCAATGCATGTCTCAAAACAATTATCTCTACTCGGTTAACTGAGGTGAGTCTTGCACAACATTGATACCCAAACCAAATCCCCCTAAATTAAATGAAACCGATCGAAGCACAAAGATCACCCTCACACAACCGAAATCTCGTAACTCCGACGATTTTTTTTCAAAACTAGAGCACCGATTCTTTGCCCGAAACATTATCGAGAGATAAGTTCGATAAGTTCGAGAAACGAACGATTCGGCGTTCTTCTGCCTAACTGCCGGCTGGAATTCGTAATCAATTCTGTGAAATAAGCTCTCCGATATGACAAATGACTGACGCCACAATGAGGCAGTCGAGGAATTTGCGACAAGGCTTTGTATTTGTTGCCCAGAAATGCGTCATAAATGTGAAGTTTGAAGCGCTCCTTCCCCAACAGCTGATTGCGCAAGACTTCGATAATGTTGGCATTTTGTTTAGCAGATTATTTTCTGTGTTTATTGACGAATGCGACATGGGGTGATCCCTAGACACAATGTGGGTTTAGTCGTCTGCCTATGAAATTTGGTGATTTGTGTTAGGAGCTTTATCTTCGATGCATTTGCCACTATAAACCCACTGTCTCGGGGGTCTACGTGCTTGAAACTTGTGTGCTATTAAAAGGGGCCGGTAATGCCTTAGCTAGATTTTGGAAAATATAAGTGACTGTACTCTCTACGTGAAATATTTTTCACGCGGATGTCCGCTATTGTTAAGACAAATAAGAACAATAAATACTGCAGCTGATGTCTCCGCAAGTGACCACAGCTTACGCTAAAGAACAAAGGCAACGTGTGATGCTGTCACTGAGTCAAGTGCACTACTATGACTAACCATAGAGATTATAATTGATTCGTTTGATTCTACTCGTGCCGCAGCCAATCTCTGATATATACGGTATCCACTGAGCTGGTGACTCATATCAAGTAAGATGGACTTTCAATTTAGCTTTTCACTCTTAAACAGAAGAACAAAGTTGCTGCTGGAACGCAAACAACAGGAGCTCGATGACCCACTTCCTTTTTGATACGAAACACACGTTGTTTTCCACAATGCTCGGTACCTCCCCGGGCTATTAAAAGAAATGTGTAACACAAATATTTACGTTGAACAAAAAAAATTGGAAAAGAGCAAAATTCCCCACGCAATATTTTAATCACTTTTCCATGAACCTCTTGCGCTGGGGATGAAATGAAAAATTGTTCATACATCTGCCGGTACAGCGGTTCTTAAAGCAACGAACCGCACCGACGACGTGCTTCTACCAGCGTGACCATGTACCCCAGGTATGCAACTCTACACGAGTGTGTGTATGAGAGTTTCTGTGTGAATAACACACCCCGCGAGACTTATTCAACCGTGGACATAATAAAAATTTCACAACTTCACACAGCGTCACTCGAAGAACATCCAGAAAACCTCTTTTCTCATCCCATAGGTTCAAGCATGTTTTGTCCCTTTCCACGACCAAACTAATTAAAGCGCTTTTTGATTGACGTTTAATGACTTCAACAGGTAGTCAGGCACCTTTCAACCGTTTTCAAATTCTATCAAATTCAAATTGAGTTCAGAAAGTTTACTCAAACGAAAAACAAGTAAATAATGAGAGATTTTTTTTCAAAGAAACATGTGAGAAATTCAATTAAAGCAATGAGAGAGAGGAGAAAAAAATATAAGACGCACCCAATAATAAAAGTTTCACTTCGGAAGCAGCTCGTTCGCCCTCAGCACGCAACGCCCGATCGATGTTTTTCGATCGTTCGATTGCTTCCTTATCTCTAGCCGTACTAACTGCACAACCCATGTTTTCGTTTTTGAATTTTAAATTTTTCTTTATACACTTTTCTTCAACACTTTCGCTGGCTTGATGCTTTGCGGCCACACAATATTTAAATTTCTTTTTCTGCTTAACACTATTGGATTATATTTTTTTCTGTTATTTCCAATCACTTAATGCACTATTTTATTTTGGTTTTGAATAAATGGAACCGAAGCGAAGGAAATTAAATTGAAAAAACGAAAAAAAAACTAAAAACTAGGGAAAACGAGTAGAATTTCTTCGTTACACAAATGAATCACTCATCCGCCGACAGCATCACAAAAAAACTAAACAATGGTATTTTAACGAAGACACTCAGTGAATTTTAACGAAGAAATTTCGGTTAGTTGCGACTGAAGTTGGTGACGTTTCATATGTGGTTATATAAAATGGATGTGATCGGTGTTGAATTCGAATGAGTGTGTTCAGGGTTTTCTATTTTTTTTAGTTGTTTTTACTGAATTTGGATCGTAATTGTTTTGAGGTTAATTTTAAGCGGAAGCATTCTTCTACCAATAGCAAATATTTCGCAATTTAAATTTGAAGAACAATTCAGGTAAATACATTATCTGAGACAATTATTGAATTTGAAATTTGTAAGTGAAAGGATTCTAACAGGACTTGTATAAAGCCAATTCTGATAATAACGTTGAGAAAATAGGTCTGTTCCAATTGCTTTGAAATGCTGCAAATGCCTACGAATTTCACCGAAACACTGTCAAAAGGCGTTCCATTTGCTGATTTTTTCGTGGAAAGCTCATGAGAGCGTAGAATATTTCCCCTTCCCACGAATTTCTGGTGAAGAAATATCTGTGAGCAGCAGATGACTGTCATATTGCCTTAGTGGTGAGTTTTGAAAAAGTTGCCTTCTAGTGTGGTGGGTGCTGTTAAGGCGGAGCAAAACGCTAAAAAATTGATAGATGGTCTTCCCTTCAGCTTGGCACACACTACAGCGATTGAGCAGTTTTTAGGATTGGCTTAAATTCAGATCCTCAGAGTAAACGCCACATCCATCAGTTTTGCTGCAGAAGCACTTATGGAACGGAGTTGTACAGATTTTGAAAAGTGAGATTTACTTTGTGGAGTTATTGATGAGGAGAAGATTAATTTCAGGGCTATCCTAGTCGCAGTCTATCATGAGAATGGCTCGAATACCAAACTCATCAGATTGTGGATGGAGACGGTGAACTTGCTGTTCCTCAAGATTGATAACGAACTCACCGATTTCAAAATAGGTTTTAGTCAGTCAGTTTTTAGGGTCAAATGACAGAAGAGGATGCAGCAAAAATTTCGAGGTAGTCAAGGACTCCGTCATGGAATAATAATTAAATAAATAAATAAAAAAACTACATCAATACCGAAATCAAACGCAGAATTACTCTTGCCAATTGCTGCTTCTTTGGGTAAAAGAGGCAATTGAATAAATTGAATTGAAAGTACGTAGTAGCTGTTTCACCTTTCGGTAAAACTTTCGAACTTCATTCCTGCCATAACACCTCTCCACCTCTTCGACCGCGCGCTTCTCATGCTCTCCCTTTTTCCTTCTGAGAAGCCGGTTCTCTTCCCTTCTTTTCTGTTCGTAGAGCTCACGAACAGCTCCCGTTGTTCGATGCAGCATTGCCTTGTAGGCCTCCTGTTTAGCTGCATGTGCCTGGTTGCACTCGTCGTCAAACCATGGGTTTCTTCTGGGTGATGGCGTGAAACCCAGCATATCAGCGGCAGCTTCTTTCATGGCGTCGAACCTTGAGAGAGTATCTGGGAGACTCGGTCGGCAAAGATCCCAGCGATCTGTTGCGATTGTAGCTTTCCGACGTCAAACCGTTTTGGCCTATCTAGACTCCGTGCTTTCTCAATATCTGGTCTCTTACCTTGACTACAACAAGGTGATGATCCGAGTCGATGTTGGCGCCTCGGAGTTTTTGGACATCGAGAATGTTGGTGATCAATGATCAATTTGGTTGACGGTTGATTGATCAGGGGATCCCCAGGTTGTTGTTGCGATGTGGGAACCGCGTACTGCTCACAGAGAGGTTCCGCCCCGCGGCGAAGTCCAGCAGCCTGAGTCCGTTTCCGGAGGTGGTGTCGTGCAGGCTGTGTTTCCCGATAACGCCAGCAAAGATGTCCTCTTTTCCGAGCTGCGCATTGAAATCTCCTAGAATGATCTTGGTGTCATAGCTGGGGCATCGATCGTATGTTCTTTCTAGGAGATCATAGAACTCATCCTTACTGTTGTTATCCTTCTCCTCTGTCGGAGCGTGAGCGCAAATCATGAGGCGTTCGCTTACGGGATCGTAGCCTATGACTTTTTGCCTAAGTCTGCCTCGAACAACAAATCCGCATCCCAATAGGTGCTGCCTTCTCTCCCTGTGGCAGTCGCTGTAGTAAATGTCGCAGTTCTTCATCTTCTTTCTGCCCGGGCCATCCCACCGCACTTCCTGGATGGCGGTGATATCTGCTTTGTAGCAGTCAAGGGCCTCCGCAAGTTGTTCGGCTGCACGTGGTCTGCTAAGGGACCTCACATTCCACGTGCAGAACCTAAAATAGTTGTCCTTTATTCGTCTGCTGGGGCCGTCAACATTAGATACGTCCATATCCAAGGCATGCTGTTGTCTCTGAACTGGGTTATTTTGTGTGGTGAGGGAGTTAGCCTCAAGCACAACCTACAACCTCGGGTAGAGGGGTTCGCTGCATACATTGGTTCACCACACAACGGATGTTGTGATGGCTGTCCAGGGGGCGCCACAATGATACTGTATGTCAACTTGACCTGGGCAGGGACGAGGATAATGTTGGCAGCTCGCTATGTTAAGTGCAATCAACGACGTTGCCTCGTGTGCATAGGCCCATGCACTCGATATGGTTCTTTTAAGAGGTATACAACTTAGATTTGGCAACACTATTTTAACTGGCAGCCATTTTATCAGCTATCAAGTGATTTTTTTAGTTTGATTTGGCTTTGCAACATGAATGGATTGACTCCTACACAGCACTTCCGAATTGTGCAAATTTATTTTAAAAATCATAGTTCTGTTCGAAATAAACATCACTAACGCATCGACGTCCATTGTTTTCTTAAAAAACGAAGAGAACTTTTAGTCAATAAACAAAACTGTCATATTTGGAGTGATGAAAATCCTCAATCGTATGTTGAGACATCGTTACGTCCACAAAAACCGGGGTATTTTTGGATTGGGCGAAATATTGGTCCATACTTTTTTAAAAACAATTCTGGTCAGAAAGTTACTGTCAATAGTGACCGGTATAGAGCCATGATTTCTGACTTTTTTGTTCTCCAACTGAACAATCATAACATTCAGAAGATGTGGTTTCAAAAAGACGACGCAACATGCCACACAGCTCGTGCCAAAATAAATTTATTGAGCGGATGGGGAAAGACCTCTCATATCAGCGTGGTTCTTAACCGCTAGAGTCACGTCTTTGGTCGGTCATGTCTTTTGGTCGTTTCTGGCCGTTTTCCATGTAGTGCACTTCTTAAACGGATTAGTTGTAGTGGATAACTTTTCCCATCAATGGTTTGGTCTGGTTTTAGCGGTCCTTAACCACCACCATACCAGATGGTTGGAACCGTAGATATTTTTCTTGCGTTGATGATAGCACGGGCTCACCGGGCATAGAATATTTTCTTCTTGGGGTTATCGTAGTGTATCCAAGAATCCCCTTGTCTTCAAGACGTAGTTCCGAGGTGAAAGTCGCCTTTGGATGCACAACACACATTTTCCCAACTTTTGAATAAATCCAAATTTTTTTAACCGAACGAAAATTGTTTGCTGGGCCACTCTCAACGATTTCCATTCGGCATGGATCTTGATCCAGTGAAGCCTCCAATTCATAATTTTCAAACTTTTTGGGCTGGCTAAGATGTTCTTTGTATTTGAAGCTAAAATCACCAATTTTGCAAGCACACACAAACAAAGTCAGCCCAATGATTAGGTTACGCAAGTTAAAAAGAAAAGTCGTCCAAATCATTGAAGTATTTCAGCACCCACGAAATTCACATCTAAATCGTTCATGGTATAATCCTTATCTCATCCAGTTTCTCATGTCCATCTCGGTATGCCATATGTCGTTTTTAGCGGACCCTATCAGCCGTACGTAAAGCATCGGCAAAACATTACCCAACCGAAAGGGTATTCCAACCAACCGATGACCACCGAAAAGAAGAATCAATAACGATTGTTGCTTTCCTCGCCCCCTGCTCTCTTTCCCCTATCATTCTGCTTCTGTTTATTTACACTTGAGACATTTAAAACAATCCCAAGAAGACGAGTCGAAAAAAGAAGACGATTCTTAGAACAATAAACAAACGTCAAGCGGACACATCGCCTGCGGCTAATTTAAGTGATCACTGCGGCTGGCTGGAAGGGTGTGATTGTCGACTGATAGTCCGTCGAATCCCAAGGCAACTATCTATTGTTCTGCCCGGCTTCGCATTGGGCGCATATGGCCGCAGTGACTCTCCGACGAACATATTTGGCCACACTTGCAATTGAGATCTGATGCATCGCTCTTCCGGTCGCCTGCTGCCCGTGTAATACATCGTGTACGTGTGCATCGGTAATTTGCTCAAGAAGGGAAATCATAATTTTCAGGATAATGTAAATATTTACGTGATTATGATGATAAATCGCAGATCTTGCTCGGGGCTTCTTCTATTTAGGACCGTTAAGGAAGGCTGCATGTAGGCAAAGTGTTGCGATGCTATTTTTGAGAAGCACACGCGATTGAATGCGATCTGAGGTGTGGATAAGTGGATGGATGTGTTTTTGTGCGTTTGTAAGACAGCCAATTGTGTGTCATGAAAGTGGAATCATTCATTTTTCGGTTTCCAGCTTACACACAAGACAGTTTAAATTGCGTACAATGTTTAAATTCCGTACAATGTTTGCAGTTTACCGTGTGAAAGATTTTTGACCACTCTTTCTCAAATTTTGAGCAATGTTCAGTTTTGGTCTTTTATCCATTATATAACTGTTTTTTGTCTTCTGTCTATGAGTAAATTTCTTGCACGAAGAAATCTTGCAACTCAAAGGCAACTTTGATTTTTACAAACACCTTTTGTTTCAAAAGTCAGAATTTCAAAATTTTTAATTTTTGTTGTTTTGTTCACATTGTACAAAAGAAAAGTGGAAGTGGAAGAAGCAAACACCCCCAAAAATGTGAATTACTGGAAATCGTGGTCGGCACAGGAGTTCCTATCTGGACCCGACGCTTAC
This sequence comes from Eristalinus sepulchralis, assembly GCA_944738645.1. NCBI lineage: Eukaryota > Metazoa > Arthropoda > Insecta > Diptera > Syrphidae > Eristalinus > Eristalinus sepulchralis. Next base: position 26,214,461 of record OX122885.1, on the reverse strand, counting down.
TAAAAATATATGCACGGATTTGGGCACGACAATTGCCGCTGTGTCCACAGTGGACGCAGACCGTGCAGTTTATAAATGTAGCCGATTTACGCGGTACTGTTACATGGTAGACTTACCAAGCGCCAACCATATATACGGAAGGCTGTGTGCTTAGCCCTCTTTTATTCGCTCTCTACGTTGACGATATAGCAGGTTGTTTCCTGGGAGAAGTTTGAGTTGGTGATGTTGACGCAAAAGTCCACTGACTCTGACACTGACAAATAAACAGATTGAAAAGCTACTGCAATCTGTGACATTTAAAGATTAACACCTCGAAGTCAAAGATTATTGTTTTCGGCACTGGCCGGGGTAGCAGGACTGCTCGAGAATATTGGTCTTTGGTGGGTGAGTAAATAGAAGTTGTCGAGGAATTTAAATACCTGAGCTTTCTCAGAAAATCTTACTTAGATATGAATGATGATGCTCATGAAAAAGCAATAACCGCTACGACAGCTATACATACAATTTGTAAGTGTTTTTGTGTAACTAAAGTATCGGCCCTGCTTCAAAGTTTTTAATGGCACTGTAAATGCATGTCTGTGTTACGCAAAACCAAGTCTTTGGCTTCAAGCGCTTTGAAGAGTGCGAAACGCTTGAAAGTATTTTTAAAATCCCCTCAACCACTCCTTCATATGCAATTTATGTTGAGTCCAGTCTTCCTCAAATTTGCCTGAGAAATCTGATGTTAAGGTAATGAGTACGTCGATCAGCAATCTTCAAAAACAACTTTTCAAGATGGCTTTTTCCCATAACGTTGACCTAAGTCTCACAGAGGCTAATGTCAGTGAATAGGAAGATAAATTTTATGAGTACATAAAAACGCGATGATTATCTGCATGATTCTTGTATAAGAAGAGCTGATACAACTTCGTGTAGGAGTGAATTTTAACTCCTGAATCATACACTAGGCTCAAACAATTACTTTAAAAGGGAGTTTTCAGTGAATCAAATAAGTACAGTATTTAGAGCTAAGATTGAGCTCCTGAGACTTAATTATATGCCACACCGGAAGCTATGTTATCTGTCCTTTTTGCAATTGTAATGAGAACATTTATCACTTTATAACAATTTGCCCAATACTATTAGAACTGCCCTTACTGTACTTCTCTAAAGAATCACTCACCCTGGAAGAAACAAACAACCTTCTAAATGGGACAGAGGATTGGAACCTGCTGTTTCGATTTCCCTCTAATGTCATGAATTACGGTAATACTATAGCTTTGATAAATGTTGAATTTGCTGAATATGTTATCTGAATTTTTGGTTTTGCATTGTAAAATTATTTTAATAACGAATGTCAACTCTCAGTAGACGGCCTTTTTGTCATGTTAACTCTTCTTTTGTATCTCAAATTGTAAGGTTATTATTTTTTATTTCATTTTTTTTATTTAGTTCATACCTTATTTCATATACATTATAATGATTAGTCGTTTCTACAAATAATTAATGGGGAAGAAACATGAAATAGTTAGGAACACTCTGTTATCAAAAGACAAGTGTCGAGTGATGGTAATCAAATACAAATTTTATTTTACTTCAACTACATTAGATTTAAGTACAACTAAATTTATATTATTAAATTCAATGTATGAAAAGAAAAAGAAAAATTAAAATGAATAATAAATACAAGGCAAAAAAGAGTGACTTAAGTAAAAGGAGCTGAGAATACATCAAAACATATGATAGATTATAATATGTAATAAAGAATACATTTTTACAAAGTTTTTTGAGAAAAGAAACTGTTATAATTTTTTTAAGAAAAAGGTGATTCAAATCTTTCACTCTTTAAATTCAGTGGTAAATTATTATTAAGATGCCTTAGAGGAAGAGGATAAAGCCTCTTAAATAATTCAACACTGCGTCCTACGACTAACTTTAAACCAAACACGAATCGTGTGTTTTACAATTAATAGATCAATTTTATTGGAATGTTCACCACCCCAAATCGTCAGCTCATACTTAGAGCAACTAGTCGAGTGATAATTTAGCAATATGTCTTCACTTACCACTCCAGAAACGTTGAAACAATTTAATTCAGAATACGATATGGATGTGTCATGGGGAAAAGATGTTATAATAATAATTGAGTGGCACAACAGCCCACAAGTGGTCAAGGCCTAGCTTCTACAACAACTACTCGTGTTGTGCGTGCAACTGTTCGTTCTCTCACGAGCAGAAGGAACTTACTGTTTTATGCCGACTCCCAACGGCGACATTTGAGAACCTTTTTATAGACAATACTCTTTGAGTGTAGTTGCTGACAACACGAAAGAGGTGGTGCCATGAAAAAATGCTGAGGTGTCCCGTCAGGGAATCGAACCTAGACCTTCTACGTGTGGGTCGACGCACTTACACACTACGCCACGGCGACAAGGGCAAAAGATATTACTTTACCTTTAAAACGTTGAATAAACAGGGAATTGACATAAATTAGAAATAAAAAAGAAAAAAAAACGGAACCTTGCGGAACGCCTAAATTTATAACCTTCTCTAAGCTCAAAGTGTTTTTAATTTTTATCATCTGTCTACGATCTTTTAAATAAGAAGCGAACCAATAGTAAATGCACCCTCGAAAGCCTAACTTATAAAACTTATACAGTAACTTTGAATGATCGACCATGTCATATGTCTAAGTTATATTAATTAATAATGTGGCTGCAATCTCTGAGTTATGTAATGATTAATATAACTCACTACATGGCATCATAAAAGCATTTTCAGTAGATTTTCTCTTTCTGAAACCATATTGAGAATTACTCAAGAAGTTCATTGTGTCTAAGTAAGATAACATTCTTGTTTTCACGCATTTTTCAAAAACTTTGGCGAAAACAGGTAATATGAAGAAGGGACGATAAATATTAAAGACTGTAGTTTCACCCTTTTTAAGCAGCGGAATAACAATAGCTACTTTAAGAGCATCATTATTAAACGCGTTTTTGTATGCAAAGGTTTAATACGAATATAAAAAAAATGTTAAATATTAATAATAATATTAATATAATGCTCATTCATCGTGAAAGTGCATTTAAAAGTAAGACATACTGAAGCAGAAAGCGGGGTTTCCTCCAGAAACGTTTTCTGCTGCATGCTGGCAGCTTGGGCTGCTAGTACCTCGGAAGGATCCTCCTCCTTGTGGGCGCACCCCCCAAAAAAACGAAATCGTGAACACTGAATTTTTTTACATTGACTGTTAAAAAAGTGAACAAATCTGAAAGCACACAACAACATTTCTTCAAAAAATGCACTGAATTAATGTTCCAGACTAAACTGTGCATCGTATGTTGGTATTTGGGACAAAGCCTTGGACCAAAAGTGAAAGCGGGTTTATGCTGAAAGAAAAAAACAAAAGATCTTAATTCAAAAATAAAGGAACATGCGATGATTTTTGGCGAGTGTGAAACGGTTAAGTGGCTTTAAAAAAATATATGGCGTTTGACTTCATGAGAAGCTATCATCACAGCCTAATTTATTGGATCCGTTTAAATTAAAACTAAAAAAAGGGACGAAAGGATGGCGATAGAGGAGATACAAAGCGAATAGCTGAGAGAGCTCAAGGGCATACCAAAAAGTGCATGCCAGAACTGCTTCGGGGATTGAAAAAAAAAACGCTGGCACAAGTGTTTTATATCTGTGGAGGACTACTTTGAGGGGGCAAAGAAGAAATACATGAATAAATAATTATTTTTTGAGAAAAATGAAATTTCACTTAATTTTTTGAGCAGACCCCGTACTTAAAGTCACGTTTCTTGATTCGATTACCTTAGGTAAACCTAGGGAATTTCTTGTATTGTAGAATTTACGTAATCCATTGTTCTCTACCAAAGATGTAATGGACAAGACATTGTGTTACTCAAAGTTATGCATCGACCGCGGCGCAAAAAGTCTAGGTTCGATTCCCAGACGGGACACCTCGCATTTTTTCACGGCACCACCTCTTTCGAGTTGCTGACAACACTCAAAGAGTATTAATTGTCTAGGGAAAGCTTCTCAAATCTCGCCGTTCGGAGTCGGCAAAAAACTGTAGGTCCCTTCTACTCGTGAAGAACAGTAGCATGCACAACGCGAGTAGTTGTTGTAGAAGCTAGCTAGGCCCTGGTCCGTTGTGGGCTGTAGTGCCACTCAATTATTATTATTATTATTAATTATTATTATTATTATTATTCTTTTCTTAGTCTCAAAAAATGTTCACGCTTCAAAGACTTTTTGCTTTTGGCTTTACCAGGTTTTTGTCCGCTCATTCCCGTTTTTCTTTTCTTCCGGTCATATCCAAAGTGTTCGAGAGACCAACTCTAAGGTGTCTCCAGATAACAATCTTATTCCCGATCATCAGTATAGTTTCAGAAGTAAGCATTCAAGGCTTATTCAGTTGCATGAAAGTTCCTTAGAGAGAAAATGTGTATGCTCAAGCGCATTTCTAGACGTTTCGTAGACCGGAGGTTTGACTGAAGTTTAACCGACGAAAAATCTTCCCTCCTTCCCCATGTAAAGAGTGTCCCAACAAGAACGCAAGATTTAAATTTTAAATAAAACACAGATATTAAAAAAAAATTGTGCATTCTTTATTATAGCGTAAAGTAGACAAGATGAGGTTATGTGTGGAATAACACATCGGCTTTGCTGGCACATACGCGATATCTTAATGAAATTTTCAATGACCGTTTTGCATAAATGCTGCGGTATTTCATAAATGCAGCATCCAGTTTCCTCTTTTAAGGCTTGAGTCGTCGTCGGCTTATTCGCATAAACCATCGACTTCGAAAAAAAAAAAAAAAGTCCAATGGTGTTAAATCGCACGATCTAGGCGGACAATTCTGGTCTCCAAAACGCGAAATAACACGACCGGGAAATGACTGATGCAGAAATTGAATTGTTTCTCTGGCTGTATGAGATGTGGCGCCGTCTTGTTGAAACCACATCCCCTCCACCTTAATTCCTTCAATTCTAGACACGAAAAAATTGGTTAAAATTGACTCATTTTCATACAAAAAAAGTTCCAATGATTCCTCCAGCCCAAAATCCACACCACACAGTGACACGTTGAGGATGAATTTGCTTCTCGTGAATTTGATTTCGGTTGATCGACCTGGTCGAAGGCGCGTTGTTGTCTTTACATTAGTTACAGACCCAGTTTCTTCAAATTTTTCCATTAATCGCTTTACTGTTGACTCTTTTGGAGCATTATTGTAACCCCAAATTGATCGCAATTTGCGAACTGTAGCCGCAAAACTTTCACCATTTTGGTAAGACAATTTCACAATGAGAATGGGTTGTTTGTTCGTATAGCGCTCCATTTTATTAAACTTATACCTTCTTTTGATGGATCAAAACCTACTGCGGATAGCTGAGAAGAATAGAAGTCAGCGAAGTAATGGAAGACTTGTGGATCGCTCTCAATGAAGCAAAATCGGTCTATGCCACTTTAATTTACAGCAAAATTAATCACTTGCCAGTACTTTTTTTAAACTCGGTTGAAGTACATTTCGCGAATGAGGCCAAATACCTGACTGTGACATTTGACGCGAAGCAAGTAAACAATCAATGTTAAGTATGGAGAAATGTACTGGTTACTCGGAAGGTATACCCAGTTGAATGCTTAAGCTTAACAAACTTCAAAATCCTGCAAACACATTTATCATATCTTGAGTCAGTAAAAATCTAACACAGTCACTTTAAAAATGTTTTATCAACCCCAAAAAATTCCCTTTCGAATAATGTTGGTTTTTAATGCGCCTTAAGTGTGCGTCTGTAAGGCAGCCCCACTGAAAAAAAGAAATCGAATGGTGTCAACCGATCTTCAGTTGTTTTGTAGATTTGGACGAGACCTCGAGGTAAACTCTGGAGTGCTAGAATGAAGGTGAACGTGGACAAGTCCGCAGTAATGGTCGTTTCCAAAACGCCTGTCTAATGCACTCTACACGTAAGTGTAGTCCCATTGAAACAGGTGGGGAAGTTTAAGATCTCGGGGTCTCTTTCACGAGTGATCGGAGGAGCAACACTGAGTTTTCTTGTAAATAGTATTGGCCTAGCTGGATCAATTTTGAAGCAGTTTGGAAGATCAGTAATAAAGAAGGACTAGCTTGGTGTCAAATCCAAGTTGCTCAATTCTTGTTCCATTTCTTACAAATGCTCATGAAATTTGGATAAAGACCAGAAAACTAGTTTCCGATATAAGATTTCTCCGTGCCGTTGTGGGAGTCACTGGTCCGGATAGGCTGAAAAACGCGACGGTTGAGCAGCTAGTTCCTCGGACAGAAATGGCTTTATTTCGTTGCTTTGGCCATGTGGCAGGGATGTCTCCTTCATCACGACTTCCGAGTCATGCCTTAGATGCAATTCCATCCGGTAGGCGACCGCTCGGCAGACTAAGAGCGAGGTGGTTGGATAAAATCCATATACTCGCCTGGTTGCGCTTGGGAATAGCTCCCGATGAGTTAGAGTCGATGGAGAAGGATCAAGCGGTCTTGTGCGTGCATTGCCCCGCGACCCCTTTAAAGGAAAATGCGGGTAAAGAAGATGATGATGGCGTCAAATGATTTTGGCGACCAATTGAAGTCGCTAATATGTGAAAATACGCAACCAGTATTTTCTTATGCAATAAAATCCCCAAAGCACGATGGAACTTACTTGATGTAAGAAGAAGACGATTATGATGCACTATCGTTTCCGATACAGCTTTTGTTTGGGGAGCATGTATTTCAAGTTTCTGATTACATTTAATGTATCTATAGATTTTGAAATACTAGGCACTTAGTTACAAAGGGTACATCCAGTATTTTCTTCAGCTTGGGTTGCCGCTACAAAAATGTACTTTTTTGGAGCGCCATTCCTTGACCGCATTCAATACATATTTTCGTTCTCTTGATTTCGATTTAATAACTACTGGTTGTTTTACATGCCACTAATGCATACATGGCCTCCACCGTGGTAACCATCGACTCATTCGTTCCTTTAGTCATAAAAAACAGCCTAGTTTCACACAGTTTCATTAACAGCTCCCCCTTGACACACAATCAGCCACGTCGTGGGTATCCAAAATCACGAGATTATTTACTTCAGAGGTTGCTGTCTTCAAATGGTTTTCACAGCAAAGTGAGCGACAGGTTGGCTATTAATCCTCAATCCGTTTGGTTTCGAATAGGCGACGATTAATTCCACCTCCGTCCATCCACAACTGGTTCAGTGCCAGAGGAGGCCGTCAGTCGTCACTCCTTGAATAGACCACCGCCAGTTGAGGCCCCACAATCGTCGGTGACTGTAATCTCGTCAAGAGCCATAGATGCTCTGATGAAACGGATCGTTCGACTAATGATGACAGCGCTTCGATATCGATTGGAGATGAGATATGTGCCGATGGCAGCCCGTCGGAACATTCGTGACGAGTGAGCTTCGACTCAAGGCCTCCGGCACTGAAATAGTTTAATTTATTGACAACCAAAAGTGCTGAGTGCTTGTGCCATGGATGTGCTCACGCTTTGCGACTTCCATTCCGGTGACGCAAAACAGGAAGCGGATCAATTCAAAATATCGCATTCAAATAGTCCCCTGCGACGATCTGATTGATTGTCGAAACGACTGATCCCCTAGACCTCATGTTTCAGCTGAAAACACGCCATAGTCTGATTGAAAAGGTCCATAATTTGTCGTCGGCTTATTGTTTTCGTATCTCAAGTGTTTGAAACGCACTTGAGTGTGGATACGGAACTTCATGTGTGATCATGGCACACAAGGGCAGTTCGAGGTCTCCGATTTCAAGTGTGCGTGTGTCACTTGTGTCGAATTTCGGATCATTTAGCGAGCAATCGAACACTGTGCGGGTGTAAAGGGATACCTCCTTTTGGGTATTTTGACATTTTTGTGTAAAGTAACGCCGAGATCATCGGTGGCGGCGGCGCCAAGGCGTGTCATTGTGGGTGATATGGTTTGACTAGGGAGGTCATTTGTCAAACTAGTCAATTGCAGGGTCGAACGGGAGTCAGTTAGTGCGTTGACGCTAATGACTGGACAGGGTTATGTCTGCGAAGAATTTGGAATTTGTTTGTTTTAAAAATTGAAAATTTAAAGTAGTTTGTTATCTAGTGCAAGGGTTTCATTTTAACGTTCCAATGATATTTCTGGGAATTCCGTAGGATGCTCTAGCGGTTGCAAATAACATTAATTTAACTAGAAAATGATTGATTACTGGTGTGGGTTCCGTTCAATGGGTGTCTGGTAGGAATCCAGTGCTGAAAGGATTCATTAAGTCAATTCGTCAGTTCATGTTTTCTTTACTTTGTTTCATGGCATGAAAATAGGACAGCTATTCAGAACTTTCAATTATGGCAACAATTTTTGAAAATAAAGAAAATTGGGCTACTCGTAAAATGTTTTTGTGTCAATCAACATCAACGTCACATCATCTGGCATGATGTGAGGACAACTAAGCCATCTGTGAAAAGAAGGAGACTTACTGTCAAATCTCCCAAAGTATTCCTTGCCTCGGCTGCGCTTGAGTGCGCTGTCTTGGGGTTCGAAACAGAGAGACTTACCTTTAAAATAATACCTTACTGGTTATTGTTTAAAGAGGAGCTTCAAGGTAATGACGCCGTACACTACATCTCTATTGGTAAAAAGGGGAAAATGAATGTTTCGCATGTTTGACAAAATTTCATTAAGAAAAATACTCGTATAGAAGAGGAATGGAAACGTTGTCAAGAAGCTAATAAAGAAGCTGCCACTGCCACCACCTAGAAGGAACCCATGGTTTGACGACAAGTGCAGCCTAACACATGCAGCTAAACAAAAGGCTTACAAGGCAACGCTGCATCAAACAATGAGAGCTGTTCATGAATCCTACGAACAGAGAAGAAGAGAGAAGAACCGGCTTCTCAGAAGGAAAAAGAAAGACAAAGTCCGAAAGTTTTACCGTAAGGTGAAACAGCTAAGGCATGTCCGATGAATTGATCTCAGTGTCGTTTGCCCGGTTCACAAGAAAGGATACCCTTTTGACTGTGGTAATTATCAAGGGATCATTCTCCACCAACTACTCTCTGCGGTATTGTATGAACGTTTGAAACCGTTCGTCAACAACCTGATTCATACCTGGCTCTTATCAGTGTGGTTTCAGGCCAGGGAACTCTGTGATTGAAGCGGAAGCGGCTAAAATGGGTCTGGCGGTAAATGAGAGCAAAACGAATTATGTGCTACCATCAAAGAAAGACATGCAACAACGAGGTCTCGGAAAAAAAAACAAACGCAGACTCAGTCTTGCCAATCACTGCTTCTTTGGCCTCAAGAGGCAATTGAGTAATATAGCTTTCTATTGAAGGACTAAGCCGGCTTTGTATAACAGATCGATCATCCCAGTCCTCCTTTACTTGGACGTTACTAAAAGCGGATAAGGAAGCCCTTAGTCTTTATGAGAGAAAAGTTTTGCGTGCGATTTTTGGTCCTCTTTGATGGCATCTGGAGAAGAGAATTCAATGATAAACTTCATAGGCTGTACAGCGGCATGCGCCTGGTTAGGCGTTTTCGGGTACAACGCTTTAGATGACTTGGTCCCGTGGAGTATGACATGGACTTCAAATTTGAGCCTTTGAGACAACTCAACAGAGGATGGCCTACGTTGAGATGATGTTCACAAGTATCTTAACCAACTTGGAGTGAACAACAACAACTGGAGGCAGCTGTTTGAATAAAATAGGGAGAGACGGAGGAAAGAAGTAAGATATTGGTGACACAAAGATTATACTCGTATATACAGTACCAATAAGCTTTTGAAAATTTGTATTAAAGGTGGCACTGTGGCACTGACTGAATATGACACAACAATACAAATTTTAAAAAATACCATTTACATAACTGGAATTATAAATATGAATCATTACAACATTATTCATCTCACAAGGTTTATCCGAAGTTTTAAATTTAAAATCTTTTGAACTAAATTGAGTCGAGGAAAGCATCTCATGTTTTTAAAAGGGCGACTAAAGAACAAGTTTCGAAATTTACCTGTAAGCCTGCAAGTTGGTTTAGAGGTGAACTGATGGACATTCGGTGGTAGGTGTATATTGTGAATGGAGGAATGCAGGTGCCTAAGTGATTTGGGTACCTTTTGTGAAAAAAGCGATAAAAAAGTGATAATATCGAGACATATAACATTTAGTAGATATAGAGAGGTCTCTGAAGGGGCATGGACCTGTGCATATGAGGCAACGTCCTTGATCGCACTCAACATGGTGAGCTGCCAAGGCTATCCTCGCCCGTGTACAGGTCAAGTTGACATACAGCCTCCCCGTGTCGCCCGCTGGATAGCCATCAAAGCATCCGTTGTGTGGTGAACCAATGTATGCAGCGACTGGCCTACCAGTCTGTAGGTTGTGCGTGAGGCTAACTCCCTCACCACACAAAAATAACCGAGTTCAGCAACGACAATTTGCTTCGGATATGGACGGATCCAATGTCGACGACCCCAGCAAACGTACAAAGGACAACGATTTTCGGTTGCACGTGGAATGTGAGGAACCTTAACAGACCGCGTGCAGCCGAACAACTTGCGGAGGCCCTTGACTGCTACAAAGCAGATATCACCACCATCCAGGAAGTGCGGTGGGATGGGCCGGACAGAAAGAAGATGAAGAACTGCGACATCTACTACAGCGACTGCTGCAGAGAGTGAAGGCAGCGCTTATTCGGATGCGGATTTGTTGTTCGAGGCAGACTTAGGCAAAAAGTCTTAAGCTATGATCCCGAAGCATAGCGAAGCATTTACTTTTTTATGTAAATTTTAATTCTTTAAATCGTTTAGACTCTGCCAGTATGCAATGATATACATATCATTGAAATGGATGAATTCGTTGCTAAACCTGATCGTTTGATTGCGGTGAATATGTCGTAACTTTCACTCGTGTAGCATCATAATATTGCTAAAACTAGAGAATTTTACGAAAGTAAGGCATGAACTACTATATGAATTTATTTCATTTGGTTTCTACTGATTTGAAGCACTTTAAGCTTCTTTACTTTGAAGAATCCAGTGCTACACACTTCACAATTAAGATTCGGAATACAGTGTGAGCTGTATATTCCTAGCACCAGTGCTAAGGACTCAAAAATGTTCTAATTCATTTACGCCAAAAATAAATGTCCTAAAAGTCATACAACAATAATAATGAGTGCACTACGGCCCACAAGGGACCGAGGCCTAGCTTCTTGTGCGGGCTAATTTTCTCTCACGAGTAGAAGGGACCTTCAGTCTTTTGCCGACTCCGAACGGCGAGAGCTGGGAAGCGTTTCATAGACAGTTAGTACTCTTTGAGTGTAGTCAGCAACTCGAAAGAGGTGGTGCTGTCGAAAAATGAGAGGTGTTCCGTCCGGTAATTGCACCTAGACCTACGTTGTTGGTCGACGCACTTACACACTACGCCACGGCGACCACCGAGTCATATAGAGGTTTCCGAAACTAGCAAAGGTCGTAATGATGTTAGAAGGAAAGTCTTGGATCGCGTTTGACTTACTTTCCTTCGGCCTAAGATCATTTGCGGTAGCTCCGTAAAGCAAATGGAATAGTTCTTTTTTTGGCGAAAAGCGCACTTATTAAATTTTAAACGTAAACCCTTGTTAACGACAATATCAACCCCTTCCTGAAGTATTTCTAAACGTTACACTATAGTCTGTGTGACTTCTTCAATTTTGTGATAGAGAGAATAATGCAGAGGGCAGGTGTACACACGGGAGGCATATGCTGATGACATCGATATTATCGCCCGTTCCCTGCAAGCCTTTGTAGAAGCATTCACTGCTATTGAAGATCAGGCGAAACGGGCTAGTTTTTAAATGAACGAGGATGAAACAAAATGTTAAGGAGTTGTCTACCTCAGACTCCAAAACGACGGGATTCGGCGCAAAATCACACAGAATTAATGTCTTGTAGAGCATTATTTTAGTCGTTTGAGTCAGGAGTTTCGACCCTAAATTTTTTGACAAACCTAAAGAACATCCGTTGCAAAGGTTGATTCTGCGCCAAATCTCCACTAAGGTGTCGTTTGTGGAGTTCGCGTTTGCCCTGAAGTCGACACCCGTACTCATATATGGAGCCGAATGCTTTTGAAAGAAAAATTCTGCGAGGAAGGCGAAAGGAGGGGAAGACACGACCGCGAACTCTATGTTCTGAAAAGAATGTATGTATGTATTTCGCAAGGCAAAAATATTACGACTACAGTGGTTGGGCCACATCGAGCGAATGCACAAGAATGCTCCAGCTAAGAGGGTTTTCGAATCCACGCCTCCGAGTTCGGGAAGGAGATATAGACACCAAGTGATTGCGGGCGCGAGAGAGCTTGGTCTTGACAACTGGAAGCAGCCTCCCCGAAAACCGATGGGACATTTTTCACTCCAAATGACATACATACTTATACATACCCGTTCCAAAGTAACGACCGAAGAGAAGAGCCAAAGAACGAATAGCTGAGGATCCTCATTTGCCATCCAATAGAATTTTTGACTGCGTTTCTGGCGTAATACATACAAACCACAGGAACCTAGCTTGTTTTAAACGTTCCACGCTGGTGTAGCATACCGCTAGTGGATAGCAAGAGATGTGTTTTTTTCGGGCTTACCCTTAGACCACAAAGCCTGGTCAAGCCAACTATCTTGTTAAGGGTCAGTTGGATGATATATCTAAGTCTATTTAGAAATCGCTGCTGTCCAAGGGCAGAGTTGTTGCTTTAGGCTTAAGGCTTTAGGAAAAAAGCAACCCGCCAATGTTTGAGCATCATCTGCTGCTTGCGTCATTTTCAAAAGACAGAATACCTCAAAAGAAGCGAAAAAAATTCAAACTTCAAAAGAATGATCTAAAATTATCCATCCCATCCCCTTGTGGCTCACACATCGCCATCTAATCCTTCATCACCAATCACGTGTCATCTCCCGTCGGGTGCAACCCTAATAATTTTCCCTCTCAATTACCAATGGATACATCCAATTAGCCAGGTTTTCAAGCGGCTAATTCCCTTTAACCCTCCACGCATAAACAAACGCACCCAACGCATCTACACGACATTAAATTGTATGCGGCCTCCTCGAATATAAACAAAGGCCGGCCGTGCAACCGATTACGCAGTATTTAGTATCTGGCGTGTGTCATTCACAGGTGCTTCAGATACAAAGACGAAAGAGCCAAGCGCGAGGCCATGGGACCGAAACAGTAGCGGTGGGGGCGATCTCAAGTGGAGAGATCGATTTTTTGGGCACAACCCTATTTCGCTGCCACCGCCGCCGCCGTTGCCGCCCGCCACAGGGAAACATATCTCACTCAGTACAGCATGAGTTAGACATTCGGGACAACCAGAAACAGATTGTTAATACGAAAAGACGCTTGTGCTGAGCGGAAAGCAACCAAGCACAGAGAGCGGTACCGAGAGACGACAAGTCAGGAAATCCGAACAAACATAGACGCGTGATAACGTAAACAAGCCGCTTAGCTCGCGGACTGAAGATCGAAAGTGATTTTCCGATTTTCGAAAATTTTCTCCAAAAAACCGTGCTCACGTTTCGATAATTTTAGAACCAATGCCCCTCAAGACATGGGCGACTGAGAGGAGACGGAGATTTGTCGATTTTTCAGTGGCATGCGATCGGCATCCGATCGTGTTGACGTCTCAGATTAGACGAATCGTTTGGGGAACGGTCCCCTGGATCCATGGATTTCCTTCCTGGTGCGCAGCTAGTTCGAGTGGGAATCAAGATCAGCCTGCAATCATCTGTGAGCGGCGTTGCTCCCTGCTGCTGCCGCCTGGTGGGATGATTGTGGTTGAGGGCTTCGTCACCGTCTTCACCACGATCCGACACTGCTGCCGATCGCACGCATGATTTACATATGTTTACACCCAGCTACACCATTGCGATATGATGTGGCATCAGCGGCGGAGCATAGGCTTTCTTGGGTGGTCCCACCCTTGATAGATGGATTACTGATGTCGGCGGACTTCAATCGGGTTGCGATCGTTCCTGATCCTCACTGACGGGAGGATCTCACTTTTTTTCAGGTTTCCCTGCGCCGACCAGACAGCAGCAGCCACAATGCCATTTCAAACACATGTTCAGGCAGCGTCTTTACATTGATGCTCAAACTCATTCAGCGGAGCACTAGCGATGATCTCGATCTTGAGTAATTGCCTTGAATGAGATATTTTGATCGTACCTTGGGAAGACACATGTGCGTGGCACACATGCACGCCCGTTCAGATTGATATTGATGCCAGACAACGAAATTCGGTTGATAGCGATTTAAAACTGAAATGTCGGACTCGGTCTAGCCTGGGAGGCACATAAAAACGAAACGTTCTGTAAACGGTACGAGTTCTGGTGATGAATTACAATCGCTGCATCCATGCGAAACCAGAAGGGGTCGTAAAAGGGATTTTATTGCACTTTTAAGTGCGTGCACGATAGTAAAACTGGCTATGTGCGTCGAAGACTCCCCTCGCCCCGGCCCCCCGGGCTGAGGATTCATATTTGATCAGGTTGCTGCACTGATGTCGCCGAGCACATGTGTGAAGTATGTAAATTGTTTATATGAAGTGATAATAGGAACTCCATTAGGACGAAATGCGCGGGAGTAATTGGAATGAGGATGAATTTCCAGAAGGCAGAGAACGATGGAGTTTTCCTTGAATTTTGGCATTATTGACTTTAAGCTGCACAAGGCTAAGACATTTTTGTAGACTCAGGTTTTGCTTGCGACATACTCTGTAGAGAATTGTTGGACCTGTTTTGAGTGAGACAGAGTCAATTGGAATATATCATAGTTGAATTAGTCCTGAGAGTACGTAGGGTATGAGTATTTTTTTAAATATTGAATCGAAATACTATTCTTCAATTTACCCGCTTGCTTGAAAGGCTGTCCTCCCACTTAATTCTCTATTTTGAATTCGTAAGGAGAATTGGGCCTCTTGTAATAATAACCCCTCGATAATCTTTTTTCAGCTGCCTAAGCGCGTCTATTGGAGGTGAGAGCGTGGCCGAAACGCTCTGCATGACCTAGCCAGCTAAGACGAGGGACTAGAAATCAAGTCCTGTGCCCCAGCGTATTGGTAAGTATGCAGACCCGAAGCGTTTCAAAATGCTGGTTGAAGTGGTAAGGTAGGGTGTAAACAAGTGCCCAGCACAAAAAAGGCAGATCGCTGTTCACCATCTATTCAATGATTTCTTGCATGCGACAGCGTACGAGCCATGCCATGTCTGGGATGACGATGCAGAACTCTCGTTTCTCCGTTAAGGTCGGTAAGAAACACACCGATAACTTAAAAAGCTGTAGAGACGGCCACGCGATGGCTTTTGACTGTTTTAACATAATTATTGACAATATCGTGAGAAACTCACAAGTCAGCTAAGTCTAAGAAAGGTTCGTTCAGCTGATTACATAGGCGGATTTCATAGATAAAAATGAGGCTCTTGCGGGGATTGAAAATTACAGCAGCTAAAATTTGTTTGGGGTTAAGAGAGGGGGAATAACGAAGCTGTCATCATTAAAGGGCACACAACATCAACTTTTCCGACAGAACATTACAGTGGGCATCAATACCGTTGAGGTGGTTAAGGCCTTTGTCTGCCTCGTCAGCATCAGTACTGAAATCAAATCAATCAAGTCTGAGTCTTCAGGCTCAAGAGGCAACTAAAGAGCAAAGTGCTCTTTGCAAGGGCCCACCTAGTTTTGTACAATCCCTTAAGAATCGTTATTCCTCTTTATTTTGCAAACATCAGGACGTTATTAAAATTGCATGAGGATGTCCCTTTCAAGAGAAAGTTCTGTGTGTTATATTTGCTCCTGTTTGCATTGATCACATCAGAATGAAAAGATTCAACGACGAATTCTACAAGTTGCAAAGGGGCATGAGTCAGGTGAAGTGTCTATCTAGAGTCTTTGAATCCGAGCCATTGGGACAGATTAATACCACATCTGCGATAATACACACAAGTAGAGAAGGATATCAACTTACATTGGGTGTGAAATTGGAGGCGACCGTGGGAGAAACCGCGTTAATGGGCGAGGCTAAGGCTCAGGTCCGGACTTCACTCGAAGGAGGTGGAGTCATGTGTCTGTAAACATATGCGGCTTTAAAGAAGAATCCGCTGATAGCCAAATTGATTCAATATCAATCAACAAACAACAGTGAAACCAGATTGATTCGAAGTGGTAACAACGTTAAGAATATCTAAACCGATGGGTCTAAAACTGGTATCGGACAAGGTGCGCGCATATAATCAGAGCAAGTCCAAATCAGCTAGTCCTTCACATTTCCAGATCCTGAAAATTACTACTATTCGTGATGCCACTGATAGGCTCTCGATGATCACGTTATCGGGTCTGTCTTTTAAACTGACATTTAGGCAGAAATTAAAACACTCGAATATCAGGTGCTTAGATCGATGCTTCATCTGTATGTTTCTTAAAGTGATATTAATGCAATGCAGCCTTATGGGGTTGTGGGTTCCTGGACACAGAGACACTCCAATTGATTTTGCCAACTCTAATGTTTCGGTGCCAAAGAAGCATTGAAGATAAACATCTAAGAGCTAGCAATAAACTAGCTTTATGAGAAATGGAGAAACTTGGCCAAAAACCAAAGTCACTCTCAATCTAAGCGGAAGTAAATTGAGAAAGAAAAGCCCTCAAGAGCATTGCGCAATGGATAGAGTTGCCTTAATGAGAAGAGAACTCTGGGAGTCCTAAGCATCGAAAAACTATGTGTATTGAAAATTGATATTAAGAAAATATTGTCTTTTCTTTAAACTCAACGCAAAATTTTTAGTCGATTGAAATACATCGGATATGATTAAAGCTACCATACCCATCTACCTATGGTCTATATGGTTAGCTACTCTGAATATACAGAGCTGAATGGTAGACAACAAGTATTGTGGCAAAGGCAATGTTAAGTGCAGGAAAATGTTTCCTCAATTATACTCGTACAGTCCTATCAACAAACATAGCCGGGAGGTGTCATACTAAAAAGGGGAAGATAAAGGCAAAGTGCGTCGATTCACACACCGAAGGTCCAGGTCTGGCCACCCGCATTTTTTGCACGGCACCTCCCCTTTCAAGTTTCTGACAACAATCAAAGAGTATTAATTGTCTAAGAAAAATTCCCAAATATCGCCGATCGGAGTCTGCAAAAAACTGTAGGTCCCTTGTACTCGTGACAGAACGGTACGCACAACACGAGTAGTTTTTGTAGAAACTAAGACCTAGTTCCCCTCAATCATTATTATTAACGCTAAAGGAAAAAAAGAGAAACGCGAATGCATCACACCCAGTTGGGTGTGAGCGTTGATTTTTTTTTAGCTATTATCTTTTTGGCAACACTGGTTTAAGCAGCTGATGCACGTTTCGTGTTTTGTTTCACTGTGAAACATCTTCAGTTTGGTCTATAATTTAACCATAAATCGTCTAACGTCTTGCAAGAGCTTGACTTGCATGACGTGTGCTTTCAACAAGACGGTGCCACATGCCCATCGGTGAATATTTTATTTCACGTTCGGGACCGGTCAATTGGCCGCCTTGATCGTGCAATTTAACGCCTTTAGACTATTTTTTGTGGGGCTATGTTAAAGCTCATGTCTATACAGACAAGCCCGCTTCAATTGACGCATTTGAAGAAAACATTGAAGCATTTAATGCGCAGTCAAGGTCAACATTTGCATGAAATAATCTTCAAACATTAAATTATATGGACCGTACTATCGATTCAAATGAAGCAGGCAGGAAATTTTTCTGATTGTTTTTTTTTTGTTAAACTTTCCTATAGCTTTTAAAAAATCACCCTTTAGAAAATAAAACACATAAATTTGTGAAGTGAAATTTAAATGTTAATTACCATGCAAATGTTGGTCATGTTCTACGTCTACGGTGGTCAATAAGGAAGGTCCAATTTTGGGCAAAGTGTTAGTCTTAGTTGACTACTTC
Source organism: Eristalinus sepulchralis (assembly GCA_944738645.1). Taxonomy (NCBI): domain Eukaryota; kingdom Metazoa; phylum Arthropoda; class Insecta; order Diptera; family Syrphidae; genus Eristalinus; species Eristalinus sepulchralis. The sequence continues at coordinate 26,196,481 of OX122885.1, read as the reverse complement.
CTAAGGACGTTAGAGTTTACAAATCCGCCAAGGTGCGATATCGCATGTTCTAGGCTGCCAATTCTTCTGCTTTTTGGGGTGCTACAGTCCTGGGTAGACTTGGGCCTCAACCAACATCCCTCTTCAGCCAGCACGATCTTTCGCCAGCTGCCGCCAGTTGCGCACTTCAAGTTGGTTGAGGTCTTTCTCCACTTGTGTGTGCCACCTTAGCCTACGCCGCCCTCTGCTGCGTTGTCCCAAGTACAAGGGTAAGCACTTGACATACTTAGCGATTTATACTCTTATTTGAGCTCACTTAACTTCAATCAGTGATGCTTCATTTTCTTTAAATCGCCTGACAAGTAACTTTTCTGAAGGTCTACAAAGTAGGCCACAATGGCGGGATAACCCCCTCAGTCGATTCAAATTTCTGCCCGATCAGCGGCTTTGTTAATATAAGGAGAAGTCTAACGGGGCCAAATCTAGAGAAAAGGGTGGGATAGCAATTCTTAGCCTCTTTCGATCAATGCGATCTGATGCGTTGTCGTGGTGGAACGTCACAAGAGCCAAATTGGTTTGTTTTCTCCAATTGGCTATTTAATTGGCTCAATACTTCGGTATTGTAGAGTCCTTTGACCGCTTTACCCTTCGTCAGGTAGTCGATATAGACCATACCTTGTGAAACTCAAAAAAAGATGTTTATCACCTCACCGACCGATAGGATAGTCTTCGCCTTTTAGGGGGCACATTCACCCAATGAAGTCCACTGGTACGGGTGTTCCTTGGTCTCTGGTGTGTACGAGTTCAACGATAGTCATGAAACGATGGAGAAACTCCTTTAGATTGCGCTAAAACAGCGTTAAACACTGCTCTGAAGTCGTCTCAATATTGTTTTACAGACAGGGCAAACGTGTCACACACCACCCAGACAGTTTCGTCATACCCAATATTTCATACCCAATATTATTTTAGAATCTCTTCTACTGTCTCAGCTATCTTGCCTTCTTTCGGCGGTCTTACAGTATGAGATCGTGGGATTTTGTCACCTTATCCTCTGTGATAGGCGTTTTCAGGCCACCTCAGCCTGACTTATCAAAAACCGACGTGCGCCCAATTTGAAAAGACCTTTGACGTTTATCATCGAAGGAGAAGAGTACTCAGCTGCCTGATTTCCCTTCACTGATCTTTTCCAGCTTTTCTTAACTCAGCGGACACGCTAGAGTCCACCAATTCCACTGAAATTGAAAATAGCTGCTCTCCGAGAATGTACAACCGTTGATGCTCTGGGTCTTTGAGGCTAAGAACTTATAGTACCGCTCTGCTAGTTAGCGTTCTGAGACAGATGACTTACTCAAGGGATGCTCTATTACAATATTGGAACAGTTGAGGCTGTCAGTGAAAGATCGGAAAGAATATTCTTTAGCCATTTCTGCTGCGATGATGAAAAGATCTGAATAAGTAACGTGAATGAATGAATAAATAAGTGAAAGAAATAAAAATTTTAAAATGATGTTCCACTGATGCACAAAGACGCTCCCTCACTATTTAACCTTCAAACAAGGGTGCCTACTCACCGAATGCATCTGTGAGTTATTTCCTCCCGATTTCTTTTCAATAAAAAAGTGATAAATTGCATCGTAAATGGATTCGGGGAAATCTCGATCATTACACGAGCTCCGAGTATGATCACGGATCACCTTTGGTGTGCTGGTGGAATGAGAGAGGCGAACGAATGAATTGCCATAACCCGTGCGTTCTTGGATGTCTTTTGATTTCTATTTTCACTCATCCCACCCTACCGGGCTGTTGCTTCTTTTAACTTTTTTTCTTCTCATGTTTAAATTTTATTATTTTGCAAGGAAAATGTCTTACTGATCCGCCCACACAAGCGTGCGTTTCTTTTATTTTTTTTTTGTTCTCTCTCTTATCGAAATTCCCTAGCCGAGTCGTCATGTGCCGGGGCAATGCCGTCAGCCAATCGAAACCGAATTTCTCGTTCTCCCCGCGTGACTGGGATGTGAGGAGCTTTTCGACTTTTCGCCTCATGCGGTAATTTTCACTTGCGGAGCAGATAAATCAACCCGATCGGGCTGAGCTATTTTTAGGGTCCGCCACCATACGGCGAGGCAGCCGATTGAAATGATCCAGATACGTATGGTCTTGGGGCTTGGCCATAAAGTCGACCATTGAATAGGCCAGTTCCAGTTCCAGAGCAATTCGAAACAGATTGCCGCTCTGCGATTCTGAATGCGGTCTGTAATTTCTGAGAAATCATTGCCCTCTTCCTGACCAGAAAGGGGCTCAATTCTATGAATTTTTTGCTCAGAGAATAAAGTGAGAAGAGAATTTTGTCGGGGCAGGAAACGCCGAAAGCAGAACGAAAGCAATTCGCATTCCTTTCGTACCGGGGATTCAGAGTTGAAATGAATGAAACTTCAATTTATTTCCTGACTATCGCTATAAATGACAATACGACTTGGTAAATTTTAAAAACTGTTAAGGACCACAAGTCTTGCTTGCCAACAAATGGATTTTATAAGTAGGACAGTCTAGCTTTAGACATTACAATTTTTGCCACGTATGATATGCACATCGGTCCCGATAGCACAACGCGAGAGAAATATACCATAGTTTTACTGTGACCGCTTTATAGGCGTGGATGCCCGCAGATTTTAGCACGGTGAGTGCAACCCATAAAATTTTGTTGGGCTTCCGATTGAAGGAGATAGCGGATCCAGTAGGTCCCTCAAAATACAAGTCATATTCCGCCTTCTGGGATTCACAAGATGTCATTCACGTGGATTACCTGAAAAAAAAGCAAGACGATCACTTGTCTCTACTATGCTTATCTATTTAACCGATTCAGTGAAAATTTCAGAACAAACGGTCCCAGTCCCATCGGTGCACTTTTAAAATGACAAGCTCCAACATCTCGAAGGTCAAATTTATCTAAATAATCTACAAACTGTTGCCCCATTCTCTGAATTCCCCAAATTTTCCAAATGTAGCTAGTAGTTGAATGGTGTGAATAAGCAAGACCGTGTTTTTTGGACGGATTGAAGAAGTCTGCGAATGAGAAATTTTCAAAATGTTGGTTTTTTCTTTTGTAAGCTAGCAAATTTTGTTCGGAAAACATTTTTATATTTTCAATGTTTTTTGACAAATGAACACTTAGCATTTTCTAATGTTCTTAAATGTAAAATTTTCGCATCACGTATAATAATCAAAAAGTGCTCAGAAGTTCCGAAGACATGAGATCTAAATTGAATCCATATTCAAAATGGCAACGTTTAGGCTCCGAATTCCATTTCTTTCAACTAAAGAAATATTCTTTATCCAAATGCTTGACTGCTATATCTAACAAGGAAAAAGAAAATCAAGTCGCAATTATTAAATCGCAAATGCCCTGTTTTCTGTTGGAAACTCTATTCGAAATACAACACCAATTATATAGTGAATACACTTTTCCGATGACAACAAAAAGAAAATCCTAATAAGTGGCACTCCACATTTTATGGAAATCAAACTAAGAGGTCGAGCGTTAAGTAAATTTACACCAAGGCACTTCGGTTTCTGATGACAACGGCCCAGGTGCCCCGAAACCAGTTACAAGGGAAGTGGTCCTATATAAGTAGATATTTCGATTGAAGGTCCGCGAAAGAGCTGAGGCATTTGGAAACTCGAGAGACCGCATGGGTCATATCCCTCATGAAATATTGGACATGAGGAAGCTTTCTGTTCAATCAGTTCTGCCTTTGTTTATTTCTGACAACAATGATAATCGTGAGACCACTTTATAGTAGTTTTTGATGCTGATGCAATCTGGAGGAGTTTCTGCATCGTTTCATGACAAATGCAACTGTGGGCTTGACCTGGGGAACGTGTTCCCTAGAAGATAATAACTATCCTACCGGCCGGCTAAGTGATGAGTCGTTTTCAGGGGTACATAAAGCATGATTAGCATTGATACCATTGAGAAGAGCAAAATAGTAATATGATTCAACTGTGTTGAATTATTGGGCCGCGAATTAAAAAAACGGATACAGAGAAATAAATGGCCAAGCCTTATCTTCATTGCCGTAAGTTGACCGAAGATCTGATTGACTTAATCATAAGACGGGTTCTTAAAAAGGCAGCTCTTCATAAATTCTAGGTCTCATATTAAAAGAGGAAATCAACAGTAACTACGTTTGAACACAGGTATTGTTATGTTGCGATTGGTTCCTTAATTCATATAGAGGGTGCAGGGGTATTCCAATTCCTACCTCACTTCCTAAAGCGCTTTTCAAGAAAAGTGTAAATGCAAATGTAACTTAATCATAGTTTGACTTCATGCCCAAAGAGAAGCTCATAACAGCCAATTTAGGTTCATTTGAGAAAGCAATCAAGAGATTGAAAGGTTTGTCTTAAAGTGGGTTCCTATCTTCTCTTCTTTGGTTAATCCTAGTAGAGGAACTTCTTCTTCTTTTTCTTCTTCTTCTTCTTCTTCTTCTTCTTCTGCTTCTTTTTAGTTTTAGTTTAAAAGGCATTTTTTTATTTTTATCTTACAGAATTTTAAAACTAGATACAAAACGCTTAACCTAGGTACGACTGAAATGAAATCTTATAACTACTTACTGGCTCTATACGGGCGCTCTAAGCTAAACTATCGATATATTTATTTTTGCCTTTCGGCGTCATTGCTAATTATTTTTCTTTCAATTAATGAAAAGTATTATTTATTTTTTAAAACTAAGAAAATTTTTTTATTTAAAAACTTAGCTATCTATGGAATTTTTCAAAAAAATATCTTAATTAATTAATCTATCTTAATATATCCTATTCTAACTTAAATATACTTACGAACTCTCTTTTTTTTTTTTTATTTTATTTTATGTACAGTTTTTATTTTATCTTAATTACTAATTTAACCTAACTTATACTAAATGTGAGTTGGCCATGGGGGACCAACCCTAACCTACCAGGCTGACGACAGCTGGGGTTCCTGGTGTGGCTCTAACCACCAGTAGAACCCCCGGTCCTTATCCGTGTCCATCCTATCACGAATGGAGATGGATGTGCTGAACCGGAGAGCATCCCGACTAACGACGTTGGCGTCGTACAACAGTCGCCTGTCCACTGTCCTTCTCACCACGTGGTAGATAAGTGGACATGCCTCCGCATCCTGGATCAGTCCAATGCGGTCAAGATACAAGAACGCTTCCGGTGGAAGAAAACCCTTTCGGCGAGCGTTCTCGTGGTACTCGTCATTTGGGTAGTAGGCCCCAAATATGAGATCATTCTCAGAAGTCATGGCTCGTGCAACATGCCTCCGAATCAGCTTAATGATACAATTATCAACCCTGTTCACGTTTGCTTCGTTATACAAGACTTCATTAGGATAGAAATTCTTGTAGTCAGATTCCGGGGTTCTGTACTTCTTGAGACATGCGCGAAGACATTGTCTCTCGAAGACCCTCATCTTTTCCATTTGGGAAGGACTCACATGGAACCACACTGAGCAGCCATACACCATGATTGGCCGGATGAGGGCCGTGTAGCAGATTCGCTTAACTTTCGCGTTAAGTTGGCTGCTGTAAAACAACCCCCTTGCCACAGCGAAGCCTTTCTTAGCTTTCGTCAGAGCTGTATCTATATGGATACCTCCATACAGATACTGATCCAACATAATGCCAAGATATCGCACTACACTCTCCAGGGCTAGTGGCTGACCCTGTGGGTCCAATATGCCGAACTTGCGCCAATTCTTTTTCGTATCTCTTGAGGCCCTGTATAACGGAGTCCGGAAGAGGTTTGTTTCACACTTCTGGAGGTTGATTTTCAACTTCCAGTCGTCGCAAAATTGCTGGACTTTTTCGAAGTCACGTTGCAGGAGCGTGTTAATGACTTCTATCTTTGGTGCCGTCCGGTATGCGACCCAATCGTCGGCGAACGCAATCAAGTTGTGCATGGAGCCAATCAGTTCGCTGGTGAAAATAGTGAAGAGGATTGGTGATTTCACTGCACCCTGTTGGAGCCCATTTTTTATTTGGAAAACGTTGGTGGAAACTTTGTTGCCACTTTTGACAACAAAACTCCTACCCGTTACCATGTTATAGATCGTGTAAAGCAGCGGTTTGCTTATACCCATCCTCGTCAACTTAAGGAAGAGGCCTTCCAACCATACGGTGTCGAATGCCTTTTCCAAGTCAACGAGACAGGCCCAGGTGCACTGTGTTTTGTGGTTGTTCCACTGAATGTCCGAAACCAGTTTTGACGCGGCATGTACAGTATCATGCCTCGCCCTAAATCCAAACTGGTTATTCGGTATAATTTTATTGTCCTCAGTCCACTGGATCAGGACCCTGTTAACAATCTTTTCGAAAACCTTGCTCATGCAGGGGAGGAGGCTTATCGACCGAAGATTTTTCGGAAGCGAGGAATCTTTGTCCTTTTTGGGGAGAGGTTGCACTACCGCCGTCTTCCAATGCGCTGGGTAATGTGTATTACTCAGTGCATTGTTAAACAGGATTGTGTATATCTCTACCGCCTCGTCAGGGAGATGACGTAACACTATATTTGGTATCCCGTCGATGCCAGTCGACTTTTTGTTCTTCAAACCGTTGAAGATGTCTTTGAGTTCCTCCTTCGAAATGAGGATGGCATTGGAGCCATCTTGGGCGACAGCATTGGTTGCCTGATTTTCGTCATTGAAACTGGTAAAACCAGGATTCTCAGAACGCCACTGCTGTATTTCATTTCTAAGGTGGAAGTGGTTCAGCATGGCTCTGTTCTCCAGATCATGGTTCGGCCGACGAGAGTCGTTGACCGTGTACACTTTCTGAAAAACAGCTCCTATTGCCTCTACCTTCTCTTGGGCATCCTCAACAATGAAGAACTCATTGTCAAGCACAGCCTCATCCGGATCTATGCCAACCGAAGTCAGTAGGTTTTCATTGTCAGTTGTCCTGTCAAGTCGAACAGCCTCTAAGTCGTTATGATCCCTCCTTCGGAAGATTCGGTTGATTTGGGGAAACATACCCGGACCGTTAGAACGTACGGCCCGAATCCTATTTCCCCAATACGAATTGACAGCAATTCTATAGTCCATTCGAATCAACTTCTGGATGTTCTTCAACTGCGACTTGAGCGACCGTATTTCCGGGTCGTCTGGGTCTGTAAAGCGTCTGTATAGAGTCTTCAGTCTCGACAGCAGTCTGCTTTTTTGCACGTGCAGTGCGTCGATGGTATCATTACGATAAATGTCGCCATCTGTCGTAGGTGATACCTTAGGAAGCGTCCTGTCCATGGTTCGTTGAATTGTGTTGTTGACTTGTATGAGGTACCTGTCAACCTCTTCGTTCGTCAGGTTTCTGTCCGAAGGTGGTGTTATCTCGCTCGAACGTAGTTCCCTGGATAGGACCCTAGTGAAACGCGGTCAACGAGCCCTTCGATAATCGAAAGGGTGCGTCTCGGCGAATTCTTCAAGCTCCACCAGCTCGTTCGGGAATTGAATAACCGCGGCAAGACCACAGTGGTCACTGTCGTACTCCACCGTTGTCATACAATTCCTAGTGCGAGAGTCTACGTCTCGTAACGTCAGTCGTCTATCTATTAGCAGGAGATCCAAATAAGACCCGCTTCTGGGAAACGACGGTCTATCGGTTGCAAGCAAATTCAACTTGAACTCAATGGAGTGCCGCGTCATCCACTCAAAGAGTGAATTTCCCCTCGGATTTGGAACAGAATTGCCCCATTCCACGTGCCTGGCGTTCAAATCTCCGGCGATGACAAAATAATTCTCCTCCGAGCAAAGCCGAAGCTTTCGGAAGAGAGTCTCGAGCTCAGAGATGAAATTTGCAGACTGAGGTGCATCTGATGCATAGACCGCGACTACGTACAGTTTCCTTCCACCTTGGAGAGAAATGCACGCAATCGAAGCCTCCAGTACACCGAAGGTTCGCACCTCACCGCAATACACGACTTTATGGCGTAAGCCTTTTTTAATGAAGAGAGCGACCCCGCCCGCTTGTGTGGAACGGGGGCGGTCTCTTCTAATGACTGTGTAGTCCTTGTACCTGAGTACGTGCTTCCGGTTTAGCTTGGTTTCGCTAACCATCAACACATCAGGCTTATGGGACTCCAAAAGGTGAAGCAAAGTCAATCTTCTCTCGATCCTGGCGGTGAATGTAAATTCACTCGGTCTCCAGCAGCTGGCGTATCCATTTTTATGGATACGTACTCGACCCACCGGGTCTTGACGAAAGGACTCGCTCCATTCGCACCAAACGATCTTCAAATCGCTCAATCTTGGCCATCATTGTCGACACAACATTGAACAATTCGGGAATTCCCATATTTGGGGCCCCTACTGGTGCCGACGTTACTGCCGGCAATGTCTGTTGTGCCGATCGCCTACCTGACACCATATTGGCGTAGGAAACCACCGGCGTAACAGTTGTGGCTGGAATTCTCGGCACTGGCCTTGAATCCGCCACTTTTGTTGTTTTTTTTAGGTCTTTCTTAAGCAACTCTCTATGGAGTTGCTTGACCTTTGGACAGCCCCTGTAGCTTGAGGGATGTCCACCTGCACCACAATGCACGCACTTTAAGCGAACCCTGTCCTCAACTCTCCCCTCTCCAAGGGCACACTGCGCAGACAGATGCCACTCTGCGCATTTGCCACAACGAGGCTGCTTGTTGCAGTTCGCCGCGGCATGGCCAAAGGTCTGACACCTTGCGCAGAGAAGCATCTGTTTCGTCCTCCTGAGCCTCTCCCAGGAGACCTCCTGTTTGTTGAGGAGCTTAATGCTCCTCAGACATTCAAGTTTGCTCCCCGGAGAGACCTGGACCAGGAAAAGGGGAAGCATGTGCACAGGCGGCGTTCTGGAGCGGACAGTGGAGAAGCGACGAACCGCCACAAACTCCACGCCCTCTACCTTCAGTTTTTGAAGAGCCTTCAAGACGCTCTCCGGCTCAGTTGAAGCAGTTAAGCTATTGAGAAGGATCGTTTGGACCTTCTCGCTTTTTAGGGTGAAAGTGGTAAACTCCACCCCAGCTGTCGTCAACGAATTTTTAACTTTTTTAAAGCTGTCCTCTGTTAAGCAATGGACAGCTTGCTTCTCACTTCCTTTGTTTTTAATAAAAAATTTATCCCCCACAGACAACTCACATACCTGCGGTTTCCATGCCGTTGATGTTTATCGGCGGCACCCTTTGTTTCCGATTAGTTTTCTGTTGTTTTTGCTGCTGCTGTTTCTCCGGTTGCTGCTGTTTCTGCTGCTGCTGGTATTTCTGGTGCTGCTGTTGTTGTTGCTGCTGCTGTTGTTGTTGTTGCTGCTTCTGCTGTTGTTGCTGCTGCTGTTGTTCTTGCTGCTGCTTTTGTTGTTGTTGATTGTGAGCCCGTTTTGTTTCGAGCTTTTGCTGCAGGGCTTTAATAAACTCCTCCAGCTCATTTTTTTGTTGAATTTTTTCTTCCAGCTCTTTTTCAGCTGCAGCAATTTCGTTAGACGAAGCGAGTTTTGCAAAAGTATTCCCACTTCCGCTTTACGTCACAACGTCGTTGTTCTCCGTTTTTTTAAGAGACTCCATATTACGCAGCCGTCTCTTAAACTGCGACTGCGGCTTCATTTTCTTTCTTCTCCTCTTGCTTATGTCTTTGCTGCTTTCCGAGTTGTCACTCGAAAGCAGCTCTTCATCCATTTCAAAATGGTTTTTTTATTTAAATTGATTATTTTTTTTTCCATTTGCTTGAATTTTGATTATTTTCGATTTTTTTTCCAAATATTTTTTTGTTTGTTTATTTGGTTGTCTAGGCAACCACGCACTTAAGTCGATGTACGTCTTTCCTGTACGGATTATTGTGATCGACTAATGTTCTTCTGCTTCTTCTTCTTGTGACGATGTCACCATCATAATTAATGGGAAATATGATCAAATTTTGGGGCAGCCTCATGCGAAATGCTTTCAATACAAAATGGAACAGGTCCGTTGCATCTCGTTCAACCACCAATTCCTGCAAAAACACATTATAAAATTCAAAAGAGAAAAACAAATAATCATCAAACTCTCCAGGTAAAATATACGAACGAAGCAGAAGAGGAATATTTGAAAGATGACCTAAGATTTCTAGGACTAACACAGGATCAAAATCTGTTCTGGCACATATAAAGCCTACAAACGTCATCTGGTCTTAAAGCAACGCGTTGATATGGAGGTGACGTAATACTTAAATGAGTATTTAGATGTATAAAGAGGTAATTTTGGCTGGACATGCGCATGTGTTTTCCGTTGCACGACTGTTCAATCGCAAAAAGCAGAACCCACAACTTTCAGTGTGCTTACAGAATACCTCATAATACATAATAATAATTTGACTCATTTGTCTTTTTTGCAATGCGACTGAAATGAAACATAAGCCAAGAGTATCCACACTCATTTAAAAATCGTTTTCGCAACACGATGCGGGTACACAGGCACAATGCGATACTCCATCAGATCATAATTTAGTCACAAAAAATTAAAACATGTTTTTTTTTACACACGAATGACATAAATTCACACATAATTGATTTATTTATCACAGAAATTGAAAAAAATACCAAATCAATGGGAGTTAAACGATTTTATTGTCGCAAATTCAATCTGGTACATGGATTATCATGAATCACAGCGCACTTACGATGGAAGTGTTGCGATTATTTGTATGTGTGTTCTATTTTCCTGCGTCCAAATTATCGTGCAGCAGAAAGTAACAAGTGCGTCAATTATTTTTTGCGATCACGATGAAAAAAAACCTAGCCTAAGCCTACCATAGTCAAGAGAGCTATTCTTTGGTGAAATGAAAAGCAAGTGTTTTTTTACAGTGTTTTTCCGACTTCGAACGGCGAGATTTTTGAGAAGCTCTACCGTCCGGTAATCGAACCTAGACCTCCTGCGTGGCGGTGAGAATGACTCCAAGTGCCAAAATAAAAGCTGTTTCTTACACTGCTCGTCTACACACTACTAAAAAGGCCGGATTTGAAAAATAAACCTTTTCTTCAAATAAAGCACAACAAATACGATGTTTTTATAACAAGCAGTGGCTGAGTGTTGACACCCGGAAATGGAACATAAATAGGCCGAATTCAGAGAGTAATGTAGAGGCTGAAGATTACGAAACGAAAACTGAAACGGCTTATAAAACATTGCCTCTAGTTAAACAAGTTAAGGAGTATTTCTAGATAGCAAGATTTTCTACATAAACCATATGGAAAGTGTCAGGTACTCTGTAGAAGCCTAGAGAACAAACTCTGAAGTTGTAGTCCAAGGATCTTAAGATGGAGGAGAATTGCAATAGTTCGCCTTATAATCACATTTGCCTTGTATGTACAAGCGAACCCCTGAACAAAGTGCAAGGCTTGACATGCACTACAGGAGCTGTAAAACTTGCCTATTGCAGTCATAAAATTGCCACTGGGGGTAGTTCCTTTTTATCAAGCGGTGGAAGAGGCCGCAAACTATACGATTGTAATCATGTGTGGGACAAGACAGGTGCATTAGATTGACACAATGTACTTTTCAAAAAGCTACTACTACGCAAAGGAAATTAAATTATTAAAAGTTACCTTTCCGCTCACCAATAAAAAAGGGGTAGGGCTGACTGGATTTACGCTGCCAACACGCCTCCCTAATGGCAATGATTTGCGCTTGGCAGATGCTGGCGTAATTTGGAAGTAAGTTGTAGATTTTTTTATGAAATAATAAGAGTTTAAGGCTTAGGCCTGATCCCTAAGTTGTCCTTTCCGCTGCAAGAGTCATGTTAGTCATTGCGCCGATTTGTATGCAATTTCTTTGCCAATTATGTCATCGGAACTTGGGTGTTGCGTCGCTTTTAGTGCTGCAGTTGGTGTTCTACGCAACTCGACTATAATTGGTGTACACGCCATTCTTTGGACGTTATTAGCTCGAATTATCCAAAGACGTCCATCATCAACAGGGTAGTAGAACAGGAATTGAAGTTCTACTTGACTGGAACTGTTCAGGCCACAATTGACTTCTTCTAGACGTCTAGAGGATTCTTCCGCTATCACTGAAAAGGAGAGATACGTCTACATATGTATGTACATACATAAGTGGATGTACACATGTCCTCATCTTTTCGCGTCTCTTGTAAGCACAATTAACCTTTCCTAGTAGTTCTCAGGGATTGCCCGCTTGGAAGTGAATATAGGAGTTAGTGAACAAAGGCTAGGGTGTTGAAATGTTCGTCTTTTTAAGGGGATGAAGCGATGATGATGATGTTAATTCATCAATTCTCGACCAAAGTATGGATACAAACGCAAAAAAACTGCAAACCACGGACAAACCAACGAAAATTCCCTCAGCCGTCGAGATACATTTGCACATCTATCCTTCAATGAAGCCACCACAACCAAAAACTAATCGAATAAATATTTTCAAAACATAGGCGATTGTGTATGTGTGTGTGTGTTGATGAAACGGTCTAGGTCAGAGTCGGAGTCAATTGCCTGTATCGGTAAACAATATGAGTAGAGTAATCAAAACACCATATCCACGAGAATCCAGGTCATTATCCCAATAGCACAACATTTGGGCGTGCAGTCCTATTGTTATTTAAACAATTTCCAGTATTATTAACAAAAACTAGTCTCAGCACACACCCAGCCACCGGCAACCTGTAGTGATGGTCGTGTTTACAAATAAACACAAGCCGGTTGGTAAACTAAACTGCAAGCTCCATTCAGTGGGTCCGTGACGACTCTCAGCTGAGATGTATCTGTTAACAATTTACATTTCGCCTAATGAGGCGTCTAGCGCCTTCGGAACAATAAGCGATTGAGGAAAATTCACGTATGTGCCTATGTGTGCATGTATGCGGGTAAATATTTTCATTAACAACGTTTAATTCAGCTTCGGCACTTCATTATAAGCAATATCACGGTTTATCACGACCACCGACGTCAGCAGAGGTCGGTCACGTGCTCGGCCATCAAATGAATCCCATTCAGCCGCCATTATATGATCGCCGCGACCGTTATGATCGCAATGCTAGACCTATTGACCATAGTTTACTACAGGCGCGTTATAGTAAACCAATGGAATATCTGTTTGTATACTCCGGAGATATCAACAAAAGATCGAGGAGCACTCACCCCCTCATCCACCCCCATGGCCTCGGCATGCGTGTGTATGGGTGTATCGGCATGGAGTGAGGCGATGAGGATCTTCCTCACGCCGATAACACACTGCAATGCTTGATGATCGGTCGGCTTATGATCATGATTGTTTACTAATCGCTAGCAGATCGGAGCAAGGATCCACCATTCAGCGTTCACCACCCTTAATTGCACGATCTGTCATCTAAGGTCGGTACTTGGCTGAGTGGTCTCAATCGATTTCACCTAAAAGCCCAACTACGCATATCGTGCGGAGAATTGTAAATATTTAGAGCCGAAGTCATATTCGTTTTTTTTCTTCCTCTTCAGTGGAAAACGAAGAAAAATGTAAATTTCGTTAAATTATGCTGTTCTGGTCGCAAAGAAGCGTCAGCGGAGGGGCAGTGATCTGAGATTTGTAAATATTTAAAAGTGTGCAGATTGATGTAAATATTTTGGTAAGAGGCGAACGACTGATGCCGATGATGGGTTATGAATTGGTTTCTGAGAGAGACTCGCTGGAGGCATTGGTGAATGGGGCAAACTGGACGGGGGTGAACGCACCTTCTATTGTTTTGATGGCATAGGTCAGGTTGTGCGAATGAATAAAATCACCTTCTTGCGGCGTTTGTGTGCAATTTAAGGAAATGCAACTTTAAGGAAAGCAGTGTTAACTTTTCCGCGGTCGAAGTGCATAAACTTGCATCAAATGATGTAAAAGAAATCAAATGAGAATTTGGACAAAAACTTGTACAAGAACATTAAAAAAATTGACAATGTTTTTGACAGATGATTGGTCGACGAATTGGATAGGAAACTGGGTAAGAACTTGGATTTGGAACAGAGCAGAAACAATAACTTGAACAGGCACTTGGACGATGGCTATTCAATGGTACTGAAAAATGGTCAAGTACTTACAGGACGAATTGAACATCAGTTTTTACCAAGCTTTGGAATAAAATATTTCGCGTTGATGCTCTGGATGGCTCTAATGCTAGCTACTTGTGGTTTCCCAGAGAAATATAAGGCAGCCGCGCTATTTTGTTTTGAATTATCTACCTATATAAATTGTTCAATACAATTGAGACGCAAATCATTTAAAAGGCTTGTAAAGAATAAAATTCTCATTAATATCAAATATTGAGCTCATTGTCATGAACATTTTCTAAATTTCAGTAGTCTTCCACGCTTCTATCAGAATGCAATTTCCCTTCCACTACTTTTGTACATATGTATGTGCATTATTGTACATAAATAATATTGTCCATGCCATTGTAGACCACATAGACCAAATCGGACCAATCTTTCTTAAATATCCTCAATACCTAAAGATAAGCTGGCTATATTCGACGAGCATACTCAAAGATTGGGCTAACAAAGGTTACAAAAGTAAATCCTTAGTGACGAAACCAAGTGTCATATTATCTTTCTTAGAAATGCATCCTGTGATTTGTGGAATGGATAAGAAGCAAATGGGGCAACCAGAAATTTGATCACGGATGTGTTGTAAAAAAATGGGGGACTCTTCAATACTGCTGGTCTAGGCAAATTATATTAGCCCTACATTATAAAATTTTGTGTGTGGTTTTTGCCAAGCTCTTCGTTTCGGCAGTCAGACCACGTTCAGGTTTCATCTCAAGCATTTATTAACGAAGAGCTGAAGCTTTCGGGCTTGTCTCGCCCGTCTAGTAGTACTGAGTTTACGTTGGAATGGTACATTCGAGAATTGAGTTAGAAGGATGTGCTGGGTAAATCTTTTTTTTCTCTTTTTCTCAATGGGACTCCGCCTACCAATAGAAGTGTCCCACATTTCGAGCAGATTCTCATTCTTTTGGCCGCTTTGATTTCCAGACCAACTTTTTGGCGTTAAGGTCAAGAACGTTAATGAGGAGGCGCAGGCGATTTCAAGGTTAAGAATACCACCGGCTGATAATTCCATTTTTTTGACTGTCAGAAATAATGTCACAGGTAGTGACAAGGTATCTTTAATAAAACGGACAATTTTCGCTCATAGCATGCGATCACCTTATACTGGGTGCCCAGACAGGATATAACCGATAATGAGGTAGCTGATGCACTTGCAATAATCATAGGTAAAAACTCACCTATTTTCGACCTGCATAAAGAAATGAGTAATAAGATCCTGAACTTAGTGGTGGCACTCCCTACCCACGATTATGGTATGACACAGGTCCAACTGCACAAAAACGGACGAAATAAAACAAAAACAGAAAAAAAAAAATCGTAAGTATATTTAAGTTAGAATGGGATATATTAAGATAGATTAATTAATTAAGATATTTTTGTAGAAAAATTCCATAGATAGCTAAGTTTTAAAAAAAAAAATTTCTTAGTTTTAAAAAATAAATAATACTTTTTATTAATTGAAAGAAAAATAATTAGCAATGACGCCGAAAGGCAAAAATAAATATATCGATAGTTTAGCTTAGAGCGCCCGTATAGAGCCAGTAAGTAGTTATAAGATTTAATTTCAGTCGTACCTAGGTTAAGCGTTTTGTACCTAGTTTTAAAATTCTATCAGATAAAAAATAAAAAAATGCCTTTTAAACTAAAAACTAAACTAACAAAAACCGACGATATCATTCAATGATACACATGGATTTGATCTGTCTTGTTTTTGTAGGGACTATGGCGACGATTTTTGTCGCCGTGGCGTAATGGTAAGTGCGTCGACCGCTTCGCAGAGAGTCTAGGTTCGATTCCCGGACGCGACACCTCGCACTTTTTTCACCGCACCACCTCTTCAAGCTGCTGACAACACTCAAAGAGTATCAGTTGTCTATGAAAAGCTTCTCAAATTTCGCCGTTCGGAGTTGGCAAAAAACTGTAGGTCCCTTCTACTCGTGAGAGAACAGTAGCATGCACAACACGAGTAGTTGACTACTCGTCAATTTTTAAACTTATAAAGGGTCAGTTGTATATCTACATATCTACGTAGGATTACAAGCATCCAGTGACATAAAACACTTGTGTGATTGGAATATCGAACAACAGCCCAAAATCGTATACATCATAATATTGATTTCCCAATTCATGCACGGCTTTGTTTAATGTCCAACCCAGCCAGCAACATTTCCGAAAGCCCTTCTTTTTTAATTTAAGTTGTTTTTCTAATTCAGCTCCATCAAAATTAATCCCCAGAAAATACTTCCACAAAAGGCATTTTTGAGACTACACCATTTTTGATAGGTGCATACGGACAGAAACCGGGATCGTTTAAGTAACGCAACGCATTATCTAAGCGTGGCAGAAGTATCGCCTGCAAAGATTATAAGACACGCATTTAACTCTTCAAAAGAAAATCAAACGCATGACGATACCAAAAACATTTGACAGCAAACACATGCCCCCTTGGAGGTGCCCATACAGACCATCCTTCGAAATCCATTAACAAGTAGATTCTCTACACGGGCAAATTGAAATCGAGGCACCAAAGCCACATGGCTTTGAGCGAAATACCTGACTAATCTCCGCTGAACGCATCATAAAATCCCAACTATGCAGTCCAGTCGGTCGACATATGAATGCTTACATCCGCGTATCTATCGTTTGTTTACACAATTGAAGTGCAATAAAAACGCCTATTAAGTGAAAACCCATGCTCACCGGTAGTAGGCTTCTTCCCACGATAGTGCTGGATTGCAAGAAGCGAAAAAAAAAACGCTTCACCATTGAAACGTGATCACTTGCTTCGCTTCAATTCGCACTAAACGCGTATCTCGATCACATCGATTCCACCCGCAAAATGCACACCAACAGATACATTTGTATTGCCACCCGCGGTAATGTGTTGACCCCCATCAATCTTCGATTTAATGCGAAACAAAAAAAAGCAAGGCGAACGGAGGAGATCGAAGAAACATCCCCGCGTCGACCGACGAAAAAAGAAGACGAATACAGCCGGTTCCCGCCATTCTGTTCCTAATTAAATGATCTTTCAAGAAATTCTCACACGCAACCGCCCAATCGCAAGTTGTTTCGTTCTGTAAACAAACTCCGCCCTCCCTCGACGGCGCGGAGGCGAGAGCTCCAGTGTCTATTCGCCAGGCGATGTCAGCCGCCGACAACAGATCGTTGAACAGTCGCCAAGGAATTTTCATTTTTCGTTGCTCCCAGAAGAGCGGCGACGGCGGTGATTGCTGTTGCTTTTGTTCGCTGCTTCTCCGCGTCTTCTGCCGTGTTGCTCTGGTTCTCCTCATTTCTTCGGTCGCTACACAAAGCACCATGCATACACACACATTTAAGTTACTGAACCGAGTGAATGGGAATTTTTGGGAACGTCGACGGCGGCGGGATCGCAAGTGGACGAGCAGGCGAATCAATATGGCTGGCTGCGTGTGCTTAAAGAGGAAGATTTATGATCGTGCAAACGATCGCGTTCTGTTTTCCTTTTGTTGGAGGTCCGAGAGCCGAATGATCGGCATCGAATTAATTAAACTTTACAGCGTCCCGCCGTGCGAGGTGCGACGGGGTTAATGATTCAAAATGGTGGTAGGTAAGATGCGACTGCAAGGCTAACGTTAGTTCATGTGGGAAAGGCGTAAGCTGTTTGGATTTGGTTTGATTTTCAATTGAGACCTGGTGCCTATCGTAATGTGCGGCCTGTTTTGAACTTTCTTAATTCTAGTGAACATATGGTCCCCAATGATTATGCTTAAAATTTCATCGCTTAAATTTGATCGCGTTCTTCGTTCAGGGGACATACATAGTAAGTCTTTGAAGAAGAGGAAATGTGAAATGTTTGGCAAGGCAAGCCTTTAATTAAACTTACATAAGTCGCCTATCGAATAAGGAATCAGTTTGATATTCGGATTTGTTACGAGAATTTTAAAACTGACTTTAAGAATGGGTAACTCTGCAGAGGATTTTCCTTCTAATTTCATAATGGAAAGAAAGATACAACGGTAGAGTTCACTCTTGGTGAAGGCGATAATAGGATGAAAAACTCATGGGATTAAGGTTGAAACCATCTGGATCGGGTGTAATGTAAAGGGGGGCCGGGATAGTCAAAACTAAACACATCTAAATTATAAGCAACAGATAAGTCTCCTTTGGTGGACAATTTTGCTCTTAGGCCGATAATTTAGATTGAATTCAATTCGCTTCATATACAGTCGTGGTCAAATTAATAGCATCACTCACTATAATAGAAAACTAATTTTAAATAAATCCAACTTCTGTTACAAACACTTACATATATAACCTTATTATCCTATGAACTTTTATTTTTCAAACTAAATTAATCAATCAAAATAATTAAAAAAATATATATTTACTTCAGTTTGTCGGATGTCATAGAAATACAAGAAGAATCACAAGAAGGATGTACAGTAGTGTCTAGTTAGCGTGAATCGCTGATTACGTGAATACTCCCCTAGCGTGAACACCAAATTTTGTATATGGAGTAAACGAAACCTTGAGCGCGTGAACTAAAAGTACAAGTACACAAATGGACATGTTCAATTGTTTTTTGGCTGTTAATTTTTTGGTGAAAGTACACCACACTAGATCCTCCTTATTTCACGTTCATGGAATAAAACCAATTTAAGATTGCAAATTCAAAAACCACTGCTTACGGCGAACTAATGCAAAAACCATATACAGCATCTTTTGAAAGATGCGGGGATTTTGAAGTTAGCCATGTTGGTAACTTGCTCCACAGCAGGATCATGCCTCTTCGCTTACTTTATTCCAGAGCCTCGCTAATTTCTTACAAATTTGAACAGTTTTTTAGTTTTTGGGAAGAATGTTCTTTAAAAAACTTAAATTCTTCTCATTGAAAGAAAATAGTGAAGTTATGGAAGGAGGCCAAGTGGCGTTTTTATCCCTGCAGAACGGTGTAGCTAATCTTAGAATTTCAGCGATAAAAATTACTTTCCGTTTTGCGTACGAGTATTTATATCCAGATCATATGGAACGAGCGTTAAACAAATGATTTTGCAGCGACGTGGTTAAACTTTGCCAGGTGGTGGAGAAATGCTGAATGAAAAGGTGATACAAAAGCATAATATCTAAAGGAGAATAAAGGGACAGTTAATGCCAGGTCTGTTTTAATAGGCAGTTCTAATGGGTTCAAGCCAAATTATGGCGCTTGGCTTTTAAATATTTCTTTAGAAAGTTTTTCATCCGAACGTGGCGTAATTGCGCCATACAAAAATAATTTGCAAAACAAAAATCAAGATAAAAAATTTCCGCTTAAAAACAAAATTTATAATGTTGATGAGTCGACCATGTTGACGGCGGTAAAAAAGCGACTCCAGGCCTAAATGTTATTGGTCTTCACAAGATAATCCAACACCAAAAAATCTCTTTTTCTTAACGAAAACTTGGATATTCCGGTTGTTTATCGTAGCTCGAAGAAGGCTTAAGTGACTGCAGATACATTTTTTCAAGGGGTGATTACAAAAGATGATTGTTCCGGAGGTAAGAGTAGAATAAAAAGTTGTTGTGGTTCCTACAACAGTTTCAGTTACAAGAATATTTACGAAAGGCAAACCGGCTTGTAATGCGCCATTCGAGCGAGATTTTAAAGGGTGTCCCAACAAGAACGCAAGATTTAAATTTAAAAAAACGGAGATATTTAAAAAAAAATTGTGAATTCATTATTGTGGAATTGAATTCGTATTGTGGAATAACACATCGGCCAGATGGCCGCCGCGGCTTTGCTGGCACATACGTGATCTTTAAATGAAACTTTCAATGACCGTTTTGCATAAATGCTGCGGTATGTCATTAATGTAGCGTCCAATTGCCTCTTTTAAGGCTTGAGTCGTCGTCGGCTTATTCACATAAACCATCGACTTCGAAAACCCCAAAGAAAAAATACCAATGGTGTTAAATCACACGATCTAGCCGGCCAATTCTGGTCTCCAAAACGCGAAATAACACGACCGGGAAATGACTGATGCAGCAATTGAATTGTTTCTCTAGCTGTGTGAGATGTGGCACCGTCTTGTTCAAACCACATCACAAACCACAAACCACATCCCTTCCACATTCATTTCTTCAATTCTAGGCACGCAAAAAATTGGTTATCATTTCACGATACCGAACACCATTGACTGTTTGCGCTTGACCTGACTCAGTTTCATAAAAAAAGGTGCAATGATTCCTCCAGCCCAAAATCCACACCACACAGTGACACGTTGAGGATACATTTGCTTCTCGTGAATCACTCGAGGATTTTCCTCTCCCCAAATGAGACAATTCATCAAGATGGAAATGGGCCTCGTCACTTAAGATGATTTTATCGGCAAAATCAGCATTTTCATGTTGTCTCTCCAATACAAAATTAACGAACTCCCTTCGCAGTGTAGCGCTCCATTTTTATTAACCTTATACCTTCTACTAACAAACAATAATAATTGTTCAAATGTCAAACAATGACAATTCAAATGGCGCTAAATTTAAATCTTGCGTTCTTGTTGGGGACACCCTTTATATCTAAAAAGGTATGGCAACAAAAGACGCCGTAGCTTTAAGTTAATAATAATAATTGAGTGGCACTACAGTCCACAAGGGATTAGGGTCTAGCTTATACAACTACTACTCGTGTTGTGTGCGGTGTTCCGTCCGGGAATCGAACCTAGACCATCGGGGTGTTGGTCGCCGCACTTACCCACTACGCCACGCTTTAAGTTAGTTAATACAAATATGCTGAATTAATATTTCTCTTCAGATCTGTGCATGCGATAGCGATTTGAAGACACTTGTGCATCTTGGAACAAGCAATGATCCGAGAAGTATGTCTAAAGCTCAAACTTGCCTGCTGTCACTGAAGTCTTTCTAAAATGTAGTAATTTGTCGTTATCATAACGTACGATTTTCCATTCTCGGAATGTGTGTCAACTCAACACATAGTTGAGGTAGCCATAGATACTGCGAAATGCTTAGGTTTCTTAAAACTTTGCACCTTATACAGGTTCATTAATTTTGGGGCTTCAAGTTGGTAGCGTTTATTACAATATTACATGAATTTTTGCCATTTTCGATAATGGATCATCTTTCAATTGAACAAAGCGTTCAAATATATATATATATAAAGTTACACAACAAGACTGGAACGGATCTTTTCTTTCAAGAGTCAAGAAAATAGAAATCTTAAGTGGACATCCGAGGCAAAAAGTTGTAAAACTACTCTTTTCGCAAAAAGTCCTAGGTGCCAAACGAACAATTAAGAATTGGAGCGGGAAACTAATAACGCTTCGAAAAAAGACCATATGATGAAAGATGTGCTACTATAGTCTAGAGTAAACCTAGGTCTCAACCAACGTATCTGTCAAGTAAGCACGATCTCTAACTCGCATTATAAGTTGGTTGAAGTTTTTTCCACAAGGTCCCAGATTCAATTCCCAAACTAACCACCTCGCATTTTCACGGCAAACTTTCAAGTTGCTGCCAACACTCAAAGAGTACGAATTTTCATGAAAAGCTTCTCTAAACTTACCGTTCGGAGTCGGCAAAAAAAAATGTAGGTTTCTTCTACTCGTCCGAGAATAGTAGCACGCACAACACGAGTAGTTGTTGTAGAAGCTCGGTCTGGCCCCTTGTGGACTGTAGTACCACTCAATTTACCTCCTACTCGTATATTACGAAATTGCAGGCAATCATATCTCGCAGGTACATATGTATCAAGCCTGCGATCCATGAAGGGTCTGAGCCTAAGCTGCCTTCCATTGTTGACGGTCTCGGGCACGCTACTTCCAGTTGTCAAGACCAGGCTCTTTAACATCCGCAATGACATGGTCTCTATACCGGAGGTTCGGTTTTCGAAGATCGTCTTAGCTGGGGCCTTGTTGTCCATTCTCTCGATGTGGCCGAGCCAATGTAGTCGACCTATTTCTGCCTTTCGCACTTCATCCATATCTTGGTACAGCACATAGAGTTCGCGGTTGTGTCTTCTCCTCCATACGCCTTCCTCGCAGATAGGACCATATATTCGTCGCACAGTTTTCCTTTCAAAGGAACCAAGGATCTACTCCGTCGTTTTGCTAATAGTCAAGCACTCGGCTCCTTATAAGAGTACAGGTAGGATAAGGGTCTTGTAGAGGATTTGGGTCCCTTCATGTTTGCCCCGACGTAGACAATTTCCTTTACTGCTTCAAAGTTATAGCTGTTGAATGTCACATTCCGACTGAACTTTTGTTCGACGGATCGAATTTTTGTCGACAGCATATATTTTGTTTTATCCTTGTTCACTCTGGCAGGTAATACTTGTACTTGGAGTATATAAGAAAGTTATTATATTTTGAGCGACCTATGAAAGGCTTTTAATGATATAGAGCATTACTTTTATCGGTGGAAAGAAGGTGAATCCCTCAAAAATAAAAGACAGTATATTTTGATGCCGGAGTAGGAATTTTGCTTCCGATTTGCTTTCTTCTTCTTCTTTTTACAACTCGAAGAAGAAGATATTTATATATACATATTGTGGTTAAGAGGGGTGTACATGTACATGGAAAGTGCTCAAGAAATATAAAATTGCATGAGTGGCCAACAGGAAAGTTGTAATGTAGCTGGGTCAATCCGCTTAGAAATGGGCTAATCCATTAGAAAACTGCCAAAAAACAACATTCTCAAAATTACATACGAGATACAGAACAGCACTCCGGGAGTATTATCTAAAAAAAAAAATCATAAACTAATTTACATAAAATTCATTAATAATTTATTTTTCAAATTTAACAATCTAAGGTTCAAATTAAGTGATTCCGAAATGTATTTCATTTAGCAATTTTTCTATTTAATGAAATTAAAAATTCCAAGTTTTAATTAAGTTTTAGTTTCTTAAATTTTGTTTAAAGATGAGTTAAGTTTGCTTAACTTTCTTCAAGTGTATGTAAATAAGAGCTCTTCACATTTCTGTTTAAGAAAAACAAAATCGAACCCCTTTTTATACAGTTTTGGAATGTAACTGAAATTTAAGTCCACTATACGCTCCGACATTCTATAATTAAAAAAAAGTGCAACTTACTCTAATTCATTGAAAGACTAGGCAAACCTTGTGTAAACAGACGTAATTTCCATCTTTTACGTTACGTTCATGGTTCTGACACTTAGATATGTGCATGAAACGTCATTCACGATTGCATTGTGTCAATCTGCAAGCGAAGAATTGCACGAATATTTTTGTTTTGAATTCTGTGTCCAGTCAGAAATTGTAAATAACCCCATTTCCAATGTCCGACGTGTCGTAGTCGTCGCCGTTCACTAAGCATAAACTTTGTGTCAGTGAATGTTTGACATTTCAAGTGATAGTCCTCGTTTTTATTTTACTTACATTGTACATTGTATCTAAGATTTCATCGGTTTTTCTTCATTTACACAATCTCCCATCAAAAGTGAAACAAAAAAAATAGAAGCAGAAGTATCGAAAAGCGAAAAAATTGATTTCGCAGAGATTTCGACTCAATTCGATCCGTATCACTTCGAAATCAACTCAAATGAAGATTTAAATTTAGAACAGACTCAAACACACCACCACCACTATTAGGAGAAGATCGCACTAAACGATATGTACATGTTCCAATTAGCATCGGCCGCACTCACAACGTCTGCTCCACACAGTCATGCACGACTTCGTGTGTATGGCACGATGACTGAAAGGATGGGTTCCATTCGTGAATGCAGGCAATTTTTAGTTTAGTCAGTCGAAAAAAACGGTACTGCGCGGTAACACGGACTCAGTCTCATATCACGCAAGTCAGATCGGTTCGAAAGCGATTGAAGAGTGCGGGAGTGTATTCAGTACAAAGTTTGATTGTGAGTCCTCCAAGGAAAACAAAAAAAAATCAAAAATAAAAAAAAATGATAAAAAGTGAAGATATGCTCGATTCCAGTGCGCCTCACCACATCTATCGCGGTCTACCCTCGAACATCATATCGCCCGCGAACTTTCAGCCGCTACAATGCGATCAATCGTTACGCATGCAGCAGAACTCCCCCGAACTGTGCGAGGAGAAACCAAACATCAGCTACATCGAGAGGAAGTACTACATGCAACAGAACCCCTCGCCGTACCTCACCGGTCAGCAGCACGTTCAGATGAGCACCCCCTCTGGCAGCCCGCAATCGGTCCTCATGTCAACTGGCCTCATGTCGCAGCCCACCAAAGTGGAGAACACCATGAATCTGGGCAACTTCTCCATTGGCTCCACGAATGGCGGCAACGGCAAATCGATTCTGATACCCTCATCCCTCACGCAGATTAATCACTACACATCGACCATCAAGTACTGCCCGAGTAGTAGCTCCCTCAACTCCATCACAAATTCAAATAACTATCAGAACAACAACAACAATAACACAAGCAACAACAACAACAATCACCCCAATCATGACGTGGAGAATTTGGACGTCAAGTCCACGGGAGATTTGCTATCGTCGAACGGGTCAGTGCAAAGGATTCAGCACGTCAGCTCCAGTGGCGTCAATTGCATGGATTCGGTGACATATTCGAACAGCTCATCGCCGGCGAAGTCCATAAACGGCGGTCAATCGGATCATGGTCAGTCGTCAAGTCAAGTGCAACAGCAACAACAACAGCAGCAATTGGCGCAACCGGATACAACGAAAAAATCGGGTGCGCGGCGACCAGAAAAGCCAGCGCTCAGTTACATAAACATGATAGCCATGGCCATTAAGGAGTCGCCAAGTGGGAAGCTGACGCTCAGTGAGATCTACAGTTATTTGCAAAAAAAGTGAGTACCAAATCCATGGAAAAATATTTGATACGAATGACCATTGAGTGGTGGTATAAATTCATTCATCACTGAACCTCTTGGACTGGTGGGATTTTCGCAAAAGGTGTTGCGCATCTAATTAGGATTTTCTTTTTGTTTTCATTGGAAACACTTGAAATCAAGTCTGTTTGCTGTTTAGTTGGTATCGCATTTTGAACGGGATTTCGAACAGAAAATATAGTTTTTGGAGCTTCTTATTAGTTTTTAAATTCGTTGCTTGGTTTGTGTTCTTCGTAGGATATAGCGGTCAAATATGTGAAAAAAGGAGACTTCTTTAATTGAAACAAAATTTAGCTCAAAGCATAAACGTTGGCATTTTGAATTTGGAGTAATTTCAAATTTATTTGTTCGCTTTTTGAGCACTTTTTGATTGTTATACGTTCACGTTTTGGATCGTAATTAAGTTTTGACAAAGGAAATTAAAACGAGGAAAACGTTTTCAAAACGAAATTTCCTATTGACAATAGATTCATGGTTTTTACGAGGGCCATAAAGGCAAAAAGATATTTTTTGGAAGGCGAGGATTAGCTTCTTAACATTGTCTCCTTTCAGTTGGAAACACGTTACCTAGCAATGATGCAAGTTTTTAAAAGAGTCTACGTCATTCCGCATTCACCTCATTTTACTCAGTTTGGGAACAAAATGATGTCTCACAGGGAAGAATCTGGAGAATACGGTTGATGGGGTAAATTTGTACCCCAAATCGGCAAATTTGGCGTTAGGGCGTCGGAGGTTGTCACAGTGGAAGAGAACCAATTTGATCGTTTGCTCTGCAAAGGGGCATCAATAATTCGACACAGAAGAGCCCTGTGAACGCTTTGTCCTTCTCCAAGCAACGTTGTTGGTGACACCTTGTGAACCACAGAAGACCGTAGCGCCTTCCTTCACATCCGCCGGTGTCTGTTGCTTTACTGTGGCTTGTATCAGTGGATCCATGTTTCGTCCACGATCACTTAATGATGGAGAAACACATTCGAATTGAGCTTACTGTCAATCAGTTGTCTAAAGTGATCTCACGGTTGTGAGTTTGTGTTAGAAGGTAGCAAACGTAGCATTCTTCTCTTGTCCAAATACTCATGCAGGATATGACCTACGAGATCTTCTTAGATGCCTCCTGGCTCAGATATATCGCACAACCTCAATCGGAGCTCGTGGAATTTGTCCCACTATGCTCCGTGGCAGACGTTTTCAGCTTAACAACGCCGACGTGCTGACACATTGAAACTCGTTAAAGTAATTTTCGATGGTCGCCATCGAAGGAAAAGAGTCACGGCGCATAGTATCCATTCGCACTTCGATTTTGTTGTGCGATGCTCCCTAGAATTACAGGAACTGAATCATCGACCGATATTGCTCTTCTTTTGACTTTTTCCGAAATCCAGAGACATCCCATCACATGGCGTGAAAAAAAAACTGCGTGTCCAACAGAAGCCGCCCACGAGATTCAAAAGCAATAAAATCAGATTTACGTAAATTGTGTTTGGATGTGTATTAGCCGGCGGACACCATATGAACTTATCATTTTTGAATGATGTCATAGACTAACTGGGGTGCATTCAAATTTCAAAAGCTTGAGGCATGACGAAAGAAGTACGTCTCACGTTCCAATAAACTACGAATTCAAGCAACGTGACTGAGTCTGCAATGTGTTACCTTTATGTCAAACAATTTAAACAAGATTATCGCGTGTGCTTGAGACTGATCCCCACGTCTTGACAGCAGTTCTACGCATCGACACTAATTTTAATTTTTGGCAATTTACTTGCTGTGATGGCCCTGTGTTAGCCAAATAGAGAGATCACCAACATGTGGAATCAAATATATTGAAAAAGAAATTAAAAGCTCTTCACTTTACAGTTGCGATAAAAATAAAACATTTCCTCCAATATTGAGAAGTTTCTTAGCCGCATTGAAGTGTTCCCTGCCAACTCTTATTTTAAGGGACAATCAATAAATAGATTTTTTTACCAGCCTATTTTTTTGTAACCATCCAAGTCTGAGCTGGGGTAGAGCCTTTCATCTTTTACGGTTTCAGGCACTCACTTCCAGTCAGCATCATCAGACTGAATGAATGATCTCTATATCAGAAGTTCGAAATCTCTTTTTCTCGAACCTTGAGGCCGGGATTCGAATGTAGACTTAGTTCGAGACTTGTTGTCCATTCGATCAATGGGACCAAACCAGAAAAGTTGAATATTCTTGGCATTTTGGAATACAGCCACATCGTGTTTAAGCTGGCAGACACCACGGTTATGTCTTCGGCTTCATTCACCTTCCTCACAGACCAGATCAAATATCCGATGTACAGCGGTTCTTTCGAAGGTACCACGAATACGCTTTCTACTCCCATTCATGCCCATCATGGTAGTATATAAGTCTTTTAGAGCACCTCAATCCCTGTAACACCGCCTGGTAAGGACGATTCTGAATATAAATTTCCCTAGGATGTCATTGGTTGAATTAAAATTTTCCTCAAGGTTTACAAATTCGCTTAGTACCCTAAGGCTTAGGTTGTCCATAGTTATATTTTGTCTAAGATGGTATTCCACTAATCATCTTCTCGTTGACAACATTTATTCATTCACTTCAAGCCTAGATCGTTTCGGCTGTTCCTCCAGCTTCACTGGGAGCCCGAGATAATGTTAATGTCGTCCGACTAACATAACTCATGAAGTGTAATGACTTGCAGAAGATATGGCCTTATGTGTGTTAACACCTATCCTCCGCACTATCCCATCCAGTACAAGATTGAAGAAATCACATAAAGGTGCATATCCTTGTCGAAACTCGATGTAGGTGTTCAACGGGTCAGAGAGCCTTGACCAAACTGTATGATGCTGCGACACAACCGGATAACTTTCCCAGGGGCTCGAAATTCAACCATAGTAACAAAAAGTTCCAAACCATGAATTGGTGGTGATGTTGAAATCGATGAAAATGTAGTGCTCAGTGTGAATATGCGGTCAATGGTCAATTTGTTCAACCAAGAAGTGAAACATTGTGCAAAGTAAAGTAAAGCCCAAGTTGTTGGCCTTTGAGGCATGTTTTCTGTTATATAAATGTAACCGCTGCTTTTGTATAAATTAAAGTTTTCGTTTTACTAAGTAAATGTTTTTAAAAATATTTCATATGTCTATAAATATAAAATTTCATAAATTAGGTTTTCTTGTTAAGAATGATTTCAAGTTAAATGGATTGATTGTGTCTCCTATTTCTTTAATGAAAGTCCCAACCGATGTGAATTGAATGCTCGATTTCTGAACATGAAAAAACATCTTACATACTTCTCGAGTTGCTGACAGTACTCAGAGAGAGAGAGTAGGCTGTCTCACGCCCTTAGAAATCGAGGTTAGCATGGAAAAGTGAACAATATTATACACAAGGCAAGTAGTTGCTGAAGAAGCTTTGTTTTAGTCTCACATTGATTCCCACTTAATATGTGTAAAGAAGGCGATATTGGCTCTCTGGACCTTCTTTTTTTGTTTTCATCCACTCTGGCGAAAGGTTTATTGATAAGAAGTAGATTGACCTACGAGTCGGGAACAAAATGTAAATGTTACAAAGCGTAAAATGTTTATCATAGATAAGCGTCACTAAAATGTGTATCAGTTATTTTGGAAATAAGAAGTAATATATTAAAATAGTTGGTCTCAAAGTTATATAGGATTACCATCTTGATTTTTATTTGATCCAAATTTTGGTATTTTTTAGTGCCAACATTCGCCTTTAAGATGTTTGCATTCCGAGAATTTCTAATCCATTGTGTTGAAGAAACTAAGTGTGGAACATTGTTCTTTAACCAATTTAGGTAGGCGCACTTGTTGAAATGTCCACGGTTTCCGACCGAAAGGTTTGTTTGCCCGGTATGAATTTTGACACGGTCCAAAAATACGAGCGGAGAGCTACCATCGGCGGTTATGCTGGCCCAAATCATCATCATTAGTGCTGCCAGGTTTCTGGTGGCCCTTCGAATGTGTAAAATTTCGAAGGACCTCTCTGTTAAGTAAACTTTGTCATTTTTTTTAACAGCATATGCCAACTCATCGGCTCTCATTTTATTTTGCGGTGAAAGATGTTCCTATTTGAACTTCGATCAGCCCAAACTCATTTTTAGTATGTGCTGCGTCCGTTCCAACGATATGTTGAGGTCAAGAGCTATTTTTCTTCCACATCGAAGCGGATTTCAAACAGTTCAAGTCTTCACAACGCTGCCAGTATTACGGTAAGGAGCTATAGTTCGAAAAAAAAATGATTTATCCGCGTTGTGGTCGCCGTGGCGTAGTGGTAAGTGCGTCGACCGCCGCGCAGGAAGTCCGTGTTCGATTCCCGGAAGGAACACCTCGCATTTTTTCACGGCACCACCTCTTTCGAGTTGCTGACAACACTCACAGAGTATTAATTGTCTATGAAAAGCTTCTCAAAAATCTCGCCTCTCGGAGTCGGCAAAAAAATGTAGGTCCCTTCTACTCGTGAAAGTAGCACGCACAACACGATTAGTTGTTGCAGAAGCTAGGCCCTGGTCCGTTATGGGCTGTAGTGCCACTCAATTATTATTATTATCCGCGTTGAGGTGGAGGGCTCCAGCGATAGCTGCTTCTGTTTTTCCAGACAAATGCAATCACGTTTAAATTACATCGCGGACAAGAATTGTTCAACGCAAATTGTTTGAAAAGCTTACAAACAATAAAATGATCTGTTTCGTGTTAAGATTTCAGCTTCCGAAATTGTGGATGGATTCGCAAAATTCATTTCCTAATATCTATAATGCCCAGGTGTTTACACAGCTCTCCAGATACCGGATATTATTTTTTCAAACCTTTTCTCTACGTCACGCTTCAGTTGGTGTATACTTATCCTGGAGTAAGGGCTCACTACTTGAACAATGCGTTTCCGTACAGTGGAATTACTTTTCATGTACCATAACACAATTCGATTCTGTCTTTAAAAAATAAAAATTTCAAACCTACTGCCCACTATCTGCATATACACAGAGCGCAGGAATCTCTTAACCATTTGCCTTAATGGCTTCACTTACATCCATGAGAGTTTTAAATAACAATTACAGAAAAATAACAAACTTGACTTTGAATCATAGGCGTTATCTTCCAATTTGAGAGGCCTTCGTGTTATTTTGCACAAATTCGAATTAACGAATGGGATAAATCGCACAAAATCTTCGATTTACAGAGGTTTTTTTGATGGCACTGGTACGGATAGAGTGCGAATCATCGAGAGTCCTTGAGTTGAGGTTTAAGCTATTTTATCAAAATCGCTTTAGTAGTAATCGTGAATGCGTTACAGATAGACAGATTATTAGATTAGACTGATATAACAAACTTCCATCTATGCACAGCGGTTTTCCCCGGATTTTGGGGGAAAAAAACTAACAAAAAGTGCACAATAGTTAAATTTGTTTCATTTGAAATTTCATAGAAACCCGAATAATAAGGCAATGCTGGGTAGAATGTGTAAATAAATATAAAATGTGTAAATTATGGAGATATTTATGTAATTAGTACTATTGTTGTAGAAGACATCGTAAAGTCCTTCTGATTGATCAAAAATATTGCAATGATCACGTTACTGACATTACGTTACTGCAGAAGTTTAACGTAGTGTCTAGTCCCGTTACATAAATTTGATGGTTTTATAGTTCTAAAGGAAATTTGTTACACTTCTTTCACTTCTTTTAACTTGAGGAAATATGGCCACTCAGGTTTAAAGATGGGAAAATGGCCTCCAATAAAGATAGTGTTTCCAACTTAAAGTTCTATACCTCTAAACTCTACTTTTGTGGGTATTGCATCACATCTTCGTGTAGCTAACGGCATCTCCTGGAAGTTTAATTATATTTAGGTCGGTAATATTGTCAACATCACTGTTTCCCGCCGCCAATATTGCCTTTTAATACATTCATTAAAAAAAAATTTTTATATTTTCTTCGTTGACTTTTGATATTAAATCTTCAATGCTGGTTACTTTTTACCTGTATCGTGATCAATTTACATTTTCTTTTCAAAATGTGGCGATGACGATGAAAAATGACATCGTGGACATTTCAAACATGAATTGACCAGATATTTGTTTGTTTGTTGAAAACCCTACAAAGGACACTTTTTAGTACTATTGTAAGCTTCGGTATAAAAAATGTCCATTTTCTTCTTCTTTGTTTGGTGCTATAGTGCATGATCTTTCGCCGGCTGAATCCAGTTGGGCACACTAAGTTGGTTGAAGTCCTTCTTTACTTGGGTGCGCCAACTCCTTCGAGGACGTTCACTCAAACGTTTCCCCACCATCAAAGCAGAACGTTTCTCTCAAATCGACGAAGGACTTCTTGATCCCCTTTTAATAGAGCCCTTGTTTCTGTGCCGTAAAAAAGTTCACTGGGGTGGAAAAGACGTATTGTTTTGTAAGTTTCCACAAATTGCTCCGAATGGATCGAAATTTTCTGAACGATATGTCACTCTACTTCCTCTAAGTCTATATGTTTATAAAACATAAGCAAACACTTGATATATAACATTCTCCTTCTTCCGTATGCTCACATTAAAAAAAGGTTTACTACCTCGCCGAGCGTATGCGTATGGAATTCCTCTAAAACTTTCAAAGCTCTTTGCCAATTCATCAAGACTTGTTAAAAATACAGTAAGTGAATTTTGAAAAATTAGATTCAATTATCTTTGATTGTTTTTAAGCGTAAAAGACTCTTCGCCCCAGGAAGCATTCAACTCCGCTGGAGTCCGCCAAGCCACAGCTTGACTTTCACTGCTTCTCACGCACAACGAGCATTAACTGACACATATGAGCAATTAAATTCTTGAAATTCCGATGATTCGAGTTGCGTTCACTCAGCGTGAAAAGGTGCAGATTTTAAGAGCGATTTACTTGCTGAAAGTTTTGAAAGCGGAAGATTTATGAAGGGACCTCTCCTTGTACCACACCTGGAAGTTAATTGAATTTAAGCTGTTCGGGGGTTCTGGCCATCAGTGATACAGAAGAATGTGAGTCATGTGTTGGTGTCTGTCTGCGTAAGAAATATACATACAGCTAATTTAATCTGGCTATTGGTGCCAAGCGAAGTGACAGAAGAAATTGTCAAGAATGAAATGAAGCTTACATATATTCAAGTAACATATATTGTATATTTTTATGAAGTACTTTCTGGGTAACGTTTTGTCATTATATCACCTTGCATTGGTAAAAAATTCACATATTGGTAAATCGTGCTTCAATTAATTTTTGGTTTATATTTGCCAAATAATTATTCCCCAAAAATATGGGATTGTATTTAAGTCAAGTGATTGTGGTGAGTCGAACGCTAGACAAGAGTTATTAAAAAAAGTAGTAACTGCTTTTGCAAGACCGGGGAATCTCTTCTCCTTCGCTAAAAAGCAGGGCTGATATGTAGTGTTTTCGAATCTGAGCCATTGGGACAACGCAACAGAGGACGGCCTAGGCTAAGGTGGTGCACACAAGTGGAGAAGGACCTAAACCAACTTGGAGTGCGCAACTGGCGGCAACTGGCGGCAACTGGCGAAAGATTGTGTTGGCTGAAGAGGCATGTTGGTTGAGGTCCACCCCGGACTATAGCGCCACAAGAAGAAGAAGAAGAAAAAGGTTTGCATTGGCAGCCGCTTTCTATACCGCATGTTGTCCAGGACAGAAATTTTTTATAAAAATGAGATTTGTCCAATCTCAAAACGTCCGAAATGGTCCAAAATCGCACTTGTCTTGCTTAACTTTTCAGTCATTTATTCCTGCGGTTAATATTAAGTGTAGTCCACATTGAATGGAATAACTGCCATTCGGATACCTCCTTACGAGAATGAAGATCGACCGCATCAAGGACAGCCATAAAAAAGGAAATTTATAATTTTCTTTATCCCTGCATTGTATCGTTTCGACTTTCTTTTTCAATCGAAAATTTACATTGTCGATGCTCTTGTTGATCTATCAAATCAAGAGATTTAGAGCAGATAAGGGCAATGGAATTTATTTACCAAATTTAAAAAACGTTTTGACTCTTTGTCGATGAATAGAAGGTCTTTAGGGAGGGAATTTGATTGGGCAAGTACTTCACTTTGCAGGAAAGATAATTGTGGAAACATAAGCTTAAGTAAAGTAACAGTACGTATTTTATAAGCAACCAGCAACCATTGGATATATACCAAACGCAGAAGGAGGCTTCAAGAGCAGGAAAAAAACAGCACCTGAACTAGTTACTAAAGACGATATTCCTACCAGCAGTCAGTTCAGTACAACCGAACTCAAAATACTCAGGAATCCTTACGCACAACATTTTCCATCTAAGTGCATCAGTCAACAATGTACTTCTCATTAATTAAAACCGATTTTGTACTCACAATTAAGCATTTTTCATGCAAATAACTAAAAACCTATTTGGATACCCTAGACCATATTTTAACATTCTAGTCTGTTCATAAAAAGAGGTTTGCTTCCTGGAGCCCTTCTGTAATATTTCCAAAGCTTTGGTAGGATAAGTTACTAAATAGTTTCAGACTTTTTAAAAGAAATCACCTTTCGCGTGTTTCAAACAATTTAAAATATTTTGTGTTAACGAGATTAGTACCAACTTCAAAAGAAATATATGTCCCTATCGGAATTTTAAAAATATAAATTCAAATTGTATTGCTACATTTATTTAAAAATACATATTCTAAGTTTTCTGCTTTGCTTCTTAAATTTGAAAATACGTATGTAGCTATAGTTTGTTAACAGAATTTATTTTATTTCCGATCTTCTGTATTTGTTAATCCCTTATCTCTTATTAAAAATCATTTCATGTATACATAAATCCAAAAAGAATATACAGATAACCCTCCTACAACACGGTCAATAGGTTTCTGAAAAACTCAGCGTTATAGGAAATCACGTTGTAGGAGAATCTAACTCCATACAAAAATCAGAGTTTGGCTCCAAAGTAAATAATTGTTCAATCAAATATTGGGATTTGTATAGTAAAAATATGTGCTTAATATATTTTTGTATATTGTATTATGTACTTTAAAAACACTTCATTTATTTAAACAAAAACAAAACAAAACAATTTCAATTCGCAAATCTTTATACATTTCTTGATAGGGAGATAAATTATTTTGAAGATTTCGTTTAAATATTTCTGCTCTATCACTTAAAGGTTCGTTTTCCAAAATATACTCTTCTAACCGCTTTTCCATATTTAAAGCTTTCTCGATATTTTTTAGTGAAAAGTTTTTATTTTCAACACCGCTTCGTTTATTTCGTCGTCCGTAATTAATTCTTGAATATCAGCCATTGTTATTTTATCAAATCCATCACCTTCTACTGCATGCGTCAATCTTACTATGTTCCCATATTAATCTTCTATTGGTGTAGAAATTTGGACAAGAAAATCTTTTTCAAATTAAAATAGTAAATATTTGAAAAAACTGTTCGTAAAAATCGCATTGTAAGAAAATGTCCGCAATTTGGGAACCGAGTTGTAGCGAAAACGCGTTATAGGAAAGCGCGTTGTAGGAGGGTTAACTGCACAACGAAGAAGTTCGATATTACCACTCCCATAATCGCTTAAAAAGAAATGAAAATCATACGTATCCAATTGAAGATACTCTGTTTTACTCATAACTCAGCAAAAGCGAGTGAGTTTTTTGAAGCCGTTGCGTAGCGGGCTAGTGCAACAACTCACAGGCCAGGTTCGATTTCCGGACTGAATACCTCGTAATTTTTCCCGGCACCACCTTTTCTGACTTACTTTCAACACTTAAAGAGTTATCATTGTCCTTGAAAATCGTCTCAAATATCGCCGTTCGGAAAGGACCAGGGCCTAGCTTTTGCAACAACTACTGGTGTTGTGCGTGCTACTGGTCTCTCACTAGTGAAATTAGACAATTAGCACTCTTTGAGTGTTGTCAGCAACTCGAAAGAGGTGGTGCCCTGAAAAAATGCACGGTAGACCTTCTACGTGTGGGCCGACGCACTTACCCACTATGCACGGCGACCACATAATAAGGCTCTCATAAAAATTAATGCTTTTTTTTGCTGATTTGGATGGCTTTTCTTTCTTTTTTTCAGCACTGAGGGGTTTGATGTTTTTCTTGTTTTCTTCTTCTTCGTGATTAGTTTAAAACAAAAATGAGGGAGAAAAAACTTTATTATCGAGGAATGATTCGGCGGCTATCCATTGCAAGGTCCATCCAAGTGGCAAATAGAACCTGCAGTTGTAAACTATTTAAAGAATAATGTTTTGAGTGGAAACCGAGTGGTAAAGCGAAAATAGCTCATATATATCAAAAATTATTTTTGCTTTCTACTTTTAGTGACAGTGTGTTACTTAAAAAGGAACTTTTTGTAACATTGAGTCGCCCTTAAAAAAATATCGCTTATCCATTACAAAGACTTTTAAAATAAAATAGTGACCGGAAAATTTGACAGAGTGAACAAGCAGTTTTAAACTATTTAAAAAAATGTTTTGACTGGTAATATTCATAAACACCCACCAAGTCAAAGTGAAAAAAACCCGATATAAGTTTCAAATATAACAAAATCATTTTCGCTTTCTAAGGATGATTTTAGAAAAATATTTGGTTGACCAAGCTTAAAGATTTGTAATAAAAATATAAACTTTTTAATTTCCACTTTTTTCGATTATTCGGTGTGAACATTTTTGAGAACATTTCGAATATTCCCAAAATTTCAATCTGCATGTTCAAATTTTAAAATATTTTATATTATAAACATATTAAACATTTAAAATTAACAGATGTCATAGAAAATGTTTACAAGAGCAGATTGAGGATTCGCCCAATTTTTCTAAGCCAGGGAGTTTGACAACAACACAAAATATGAATTGTTACTGCTATCTTTCAATATTTTCCTTAAAAAGGTGTCTCCTTAAGATTCGTCGAGTATTTATTCGTTTTAGCGATGACCTCTCCTTTTGATCCAAACTCACGGTCAAAACAGAAACTGTTTAATGGAACTTAAATCTTCGACAAATGCGGCCCTCTCTAACTTTTATTGAATAATGCTCAAATTTTGAATCATATTCAACAGTTCAATTTTTATTATCCCACATTTTATTTATTTATTTACTCCTTATGTGAAAATCAGGTCCTTGAGCTTGTCATGTGCACCAGCAGAACACATTTTCTGTTCTGTCATGGCTGTCCATTGTATTCATATTTAGATTCCGGGCAGATTATTGACACCTGGCAAATGTCAAATACTCAGGCAAACCATACATCAACCTCGTAAACGTAAGAGTTGATGGTGAGTCAACGGAAGCAGTGTCAGTTGTTTTGCTTTCAGTGACACTGCTAATCAGCAAAAAAGTTCTTCGTAAATGTCATCACAGGCGAAAGAAGCCGTTCATAGTCAAAACATAGCCATCAGCTAAAATTGATTCCGAAAATATGTTTTTAGTCTCTATCAGGAACTGCTCTGCTCATCGTTCCTGGAAATCATCTCTGTTTATTTCTCTCAAAATCAGTTTCATCTAAACTGCGGACATACAGAAAAAACAAAACCGCTAACCACCCATCTGAATTTTTTGCAGATTTGAATTCTTTCGCGGACCGTATGTTGGCTGGAAGAACTCTGTACGTCACAACCTCAGCCTGAACGAATGCTTTAAGAAGCTGCCGAAGGGAATGGGTGTCGGCAAGCCCGGCAAAGGCAACTACTGGACGATTGAGCAAAACTCCGCCTACATGTTTGAAGACGAAGGCAGCCTGCGGAGGCGTCCTCGCGGCTATAGATCTAAGCTAAAGATAAAGCCCTACAGTGCGGCGAATGGCTTCTACTCACCGTCTCCGTACGACAGTGGCTCAATGGTGAGTAATTTCGTTGCCAATCCCCGAATGATATTAACACTCTCTTCCATTTGGATTTCTTTGTTTTCAGGAAAATCCAAATTACTATGGCGCCCAAGGCTACAGTTCGTATGAGTACTCAACGCCTGCTACATTCACAACAGACGCGTGGAATCACCCACAATCGGCGCTGCCGCAATACTCAAACATCGCCACGCATCACAGTGCGGCGCTACACAATGGAAGTCCCCCATCGCCGCCGCCACCAACATCGTCTTCAGCGTCTGCGTCCACAAATCCCGGCCTAGACTATCCCAACTATCAGTACAGTACGAGTTCCTACAACATTGACACTGGTAAGTGGGTTTTGTGATCCGCGAGCAGTTCAAAAGCAACCGACGATGATCCCCGAACGCGATGTCTTTAAGTCTCGCTGATGAATTGAATTGCTGCGCCACTTTATGTGCGCTGCACTTGCGCTGCGGCCGATCATGTGGTAGATCGGGTGTGGGCTCGTGAACAGATTGAATATGCTTTTCAAGTGCCCCAGATCAAATTCTCCTCCAATTGGGCTCTGGATGGGTATCTGCACTCTTGTGACTGACCACAATGGGTGAAAGGAACTTCGGGGCAATAAGTCGAAAAGGGGGAACATAAATTTCTATTAATTGGTATTCACTTATGAATGATGACGTGGATGATCTAATTGGTGGCATCACTTCTACGTCGAGTTGTGGTTGTAAGAACATGATTTGTGTCAGTGTAAAATTAGTTTTAAAAGTTTTACTTTAAAACCATTACCAGGGCGATTTCAATTGATATGATCACATGCCCATCATAATCATCATCTTCGCATGTTAAAGGGGTAGCGGGGGTAATGCATGCACGAGGGACCCCAAGGCGGCTTGATCCCCTATCATCAACTCTAACTCATAAGGAGTTATTCCCAAGCGCAACCTGGCTGGGTCTGGGTGAAGTCGGGATGAAGGGGAACTGCGTATCATTTGCCCAAACCATCGAAGCAAAACCCTTTTCGTTTGAAGAGGTACCCGCTAAACATTGAGTTCCCCCCGCACCGTCGCGTTTCTCAGCCTATTCCGGTTAGTAACTCCCGCAACGGCACGGAAAAGTCCCATCTCGCTCATTACCCAAATTTCATGACCCTAGGTGAGAGTTGGAACAAACACTGAGTAAGAAACCGATAACTTGGCTTTAACACCAGTTCAACACTCCTTATTCCCAACTGCCAAGTTGTTTCAAAATTGGCCCAACCTGAACAATCCTACAAGGAAGCTGAGTGTTGCTCCTCCCATTACTCGTGAAAGAGACATGCCCATCCCCGTACTATTCTGACAAAACTGTTAGTCACGAGACTACTGAAATTTTTTTGTGTAATGCTGTGTAGTGATGGATAAATTGGACACACGATGCCATCCACGGGCATTTATGAGTTCAACAAAAAAGAGGCAATTGAAAGGTTTTTGTCTATTTCTGATTAGAACTGGAATTTCGCTTGTTGATGTGTTTCTGCCAATTCTATAAGTATCAGGAGATATAAGCCCGAATTTGCAAGCCAATGATTGTTCTGTGACAGTTCAAAAAGAAACTTAATTTAGCAACTTGGTCCAGTAAGGTCTTGACAACTGTATATTTTTAATTGGACTCAAACTATTTGAGACATTTCTAAACTTTATTTCCGGCTAGAAGTACAACTAAAAAATTTATGAATGAAACTCGACTTGGTTTTGATGGAGACGCGGGCATGTTTGCACAGGTCGATTCGTTGGGCACAATTTTCAACGGCTCGGCCACACATTTCCGCCGAAACGGCCGCTATTTCGCGATTAATGTTAGCTCTGACCTCCTCTGTTGATATGAATTAATAACTTAACGTAGCTCCACAGGAAATTACGTTAAATCACACAAACGAGGCGGGCAATCGACTGGCCTATTTCTTGAGAAAACACCCTCGCCATTCCTACTCTTCAAAAAACTGATTGTAATGTGTGTGGCTTGTCCACCGTCCTGTTGGAACCACATGTCGTTCAAGTCCATATTTTGCAATTCGGGCCAAAAGTATTTGGTAATCAAGGCGCGATGAGCCTAACCATTCACAGTAACGTGGCGATTGTTATTGAAAAAAAAATCTTGCCTTATAACGCCGCCGGCATGCAAATCACACCAAACTGTTACTTTTTGCGGATGAAGTTGTGACTCGTAGATTTTAGACTTGTTTTTCTCTCGACCAATTTGCATACTGAGCCAAAACTGAGCCTCGTCAGCGTCAGGATAGTTATTTTGGCACATCTTCTCCAGAACCCAACCGAAGAAGGTACATCCCTTCAAATGGTCCATCGGCTTCAATTCTTAAGTCAGATTGATCTTGTATGGGTGTAAACCAAGATCCTTCAACAAAATACTCCATCGTGTGGTCTGAGTGATGCCCAATTCTTGAGAACGCCTTGGAATTAACTTTCTTCGATCAATTGCTACTGACGCCTGAATGGCAGTAATATATTAGACACCAACCCGTTGTCTCTTTG
The DNA here is from genome assembly GCA_944738645.1 of Eristalinus sepulchralis. NCBI lineage: Eukaryota > Metazoa > Arthropoda > Insecta > Diptera > Syrphidae > Eristalinus > Eristalinus sepulchralis. The sequence continues at coordinate 26,157,251 of OX122885.1, read as the reverse complement.
ACAAGGCAACATACATACACAATAAGTATGTAGACTCAAATTTTTATACGAGTATTAAACGTATTGCTGCCTGTCCACTAGGGCGAGTATAACAACCGAAAATTGAAGTTAACGCTCTTAAAGTTGTGGTCACCGACCCCAAATTTCGGTAGCAAAATTTTCATATTTTGCAGACGTTGCTCATTCGTTGATTTTGTTTTGGGAAACACTGCACTGAAGCACTCGACTCCAAAACTGATCCATTGTACTACCAGGCAGTCACCTAGATATAATGTAATTTCTTGGCCTTCCGCATCAAAATCAGTAAAAGCTTCTGTAAAAGAGAGCCTAGGTTTTCAAATTCCACCACATCAGCGCCAAACAGCCGCCACCTGATCCGATCAAAGGCGGGACATTGACAGAGAAAGTGCTCTGCAGTGTCTTCACCTTCGCAACAGGCGTCGCATAGGGTGCCGAGACTAAGCCCAAGCCCACTTAAGTGCTTAGCGAAGGTGAAGTGTCTCGTTTGCACGCCAAGAATTCGTCTGCAGTCTGATTTCCGATCTAGACAAAACAGAAATGCCGCGGGCTTCTTGCTGTCGTTTGTGAGCATACACTCAGCCTGAATCCTGAAGAGTCATGCCGTCTCTGGTTGTGCTGTCAGAGATCCAACCGTCGACGGAACCAATGATGCGGGCAGATCCAAGGTGGGTTCAATACTTACGAACGCCTCTTTTGGTCCTTGCCTAGCAAGTGTATTGGCAATCTTGTTTCCCATGATCCGGTGGTATCCCATGACCCAGACAAGTCTTAGCGAATTTAGTCTTACAACCAAAATTAGTTGAGCTTACTGAAAAAAATTGACAGTGTCAGTTTGACGATTAGTGAACGAAAGCGGACACAAATTTAATTAATTATTAAGTCAATATTGGAAAGCCCTTAAAATGGAGAATACTTTAACTTGTTATGACTAAATAGATTATTCAAACTATCTAACTGACATGCTCTACGTTTATCTGCTCCATGGATATTTATTTGCTTTTCGCAGTCATAACATTTCTCTTTTGTTAAACTTTACAAGAATCTCAAATAAAGTAAAGCCTAAAGCCCACGGGCGATAGGCCAATAGTCAATCGACGACAGCAGGGACGTCTAATGGGGATGCAACCACTAGTATAAATGCCTCTCTATCTCACCCTCTGTTCTGTCACTGGTATTGGGTCACAAGATTCTACCAACGTCGTCATAGTAATGGCGTCTTTTGTCCACCGTTCTATGTATTATGTGGATATGGACATCTCGATACGAATCATTTAGGTAGTTTGCGCCAATGATCCTTTCTTTGAGATCATGGCACGCGTAACATGCCTGCAGATCAGTTTTATAATAACATTATCCACCCTCTTCACATTGGCTTCGTTTAACAAGACTTTATTGTGATTGAATTGTATATGCCCCGTAGTGTTCGGTGCTCCTTAAAACAAACCCGAAGACACTGCCTCTTGAATATCCCCATCATCTAAAGCGAAAGGACTCACCTTGTACACACCGACAAGGTTACCGCAGCAGATCACCTTCACAAATAACTTTCCTCAAGGCTGCAGTTGTATGGACATTACCATTAAAAAACTGGTTCAGTCGCCTCAGTCAGTTCAAGATGCCGAACGCGTGGGCTCGTTTCTCTCTCTCTTCTCGCTCTGCTATTGGTTATTGTAAGTAGTTTTGTGTCACCGGCTCCGATTGGAGCTAAAATGTTTGTTGGGGTTGCTGATCTAAAAGATCTTATTGGAGTAGTTTATACAAACCAATTTGTATGCCACTTTCCATTTGTAAGCTAACGTCGAAGGAATCTCTACAAAGGAGGCCAATAGTACGTGGATAACATGCAAGACCTCGAAACTCATCTGGCCACAAATTGGCCCGAAAAGATCAAAGAGTCTTTCCTCGTTGAGAAAATCCAAGAGTAGTTGAGATAACCTTGCAGGAAGATTAGGTCTTCCTGAACTTGCGAACCTTGATTCAAATTCCTACCCTCTTTAATGTATTAAAATGCGTACCTAGCTTAACTATGGACCACTACTACTGACCCATATGAGAGAACGCAGTGTAAAACCACTGTGACGTAGAGGCTTGAAGCCACTTTGAACCACATTCGGCCCAGGTCATAGATGGCCAGAAGGATTTTTATAAGTATGTTATTAATTTTTCGGTTTTGAAATTAGAGCTTCATAAAATACACACAGCTATACAATATTGAAAAAAATGTTAAGTTCATTAAAAAATGTTGTTCTTGCCATAATAATAATAATTGAGTGGCACTACAGCCCACAAGGGACCAGGGCCGAACTTCTACAACAACTACTCGTGTTGTGCGTGCTCCTGTTGTCTCACGAGTAGAAGAGACCTACAGTTTTTTGCCGACTCCGAACGGCGAGATTTGAGAAGCTTTTCATAGACAATTTGAGTGTTGTCAGCAGCTCGAAAGAGGTGGTGCCGTGAAAAAATGCGAGGTGTCCCATCCGGGAATTGAACCTAGACTTTCTGCGTGGCGATCGACGCACTTACCACAATGCCACGGCGACCACGGTCTTTTGCATTGCCCCATAAAAAAAGTCGAATGGTGTCAAATTGCATAATCTTTGTGGCCAATTGAAGTCGTCAAAACGTAAAATTACGCTACCAGGAAACTTCTAACGTCGTAAAGCTATAATTGCTCGTTTTGTTGCGTGTTGTCCCATCTTGTTGGAACCACATACCGTTCAACTCATAATCTTCAATCCGACCATATCTTTTTGCATTTACTGCCACCATCAGCCCATTGTCATCTTCACAGGAATTCAAACAAATGAAACCTTCTGACAATATTCTGGTTTCCGTTTCTAGCCTTCTTGCTTGTAGCTTCTTGACTTGTACTGGACAGAAAGCTCAGCAATAAAGCACACACCACTGAACGCGTTCGCTAGACCACCGTCGCTTTTCTTGTGTGCTAGAAGGCTTAACCAAAAAAAATTCAAAATCCAAAATTTTGAAATGCCCAAAATCCCAAACAGCCAATTTCCGGAAAGCCAAAAATTTCTAAAACGGAATTAAAAACACACAGCAGAGGACTATGTATGAAGACCATTCGCTTCCCTGCGGTCACCTTAATTAGGATTGGGAGAAGGATACTGCTTACTAAACCCATGTTAATTTTTACACAGTTGTCAAGTTTTATAATTTCGAAACGTTAGGTGTTTCGGTATTTCGGCTTTTTCGGAATTTTAGTCAACTCAGAATTAAGACACCTTGGGACTTTGACCACTTCAGGATTGTTATCATTTCCTGAAATTGACTTTGGAGGATTGTGGGCATTTCGCAATAAAGATATTTTGGGACATTGTGCACTTTTCGCGATTGTGGCTGTTCGGGATTTTGTTGTGTATTTTCGGGTTGTCCGTCGCCAGTGCTAAAATTGGGTATCCAGCCCATGTCTTTTACTCGGAATAGTAGTCCGTTGACCCGTACTGGATACAGCCTCCCATTACTACATGCTCAGAATAGTAAAACGTCTAGACTCTGTCTTATAAGGTATACAATGTCCTGTATGCCAAAAACGTTAATCTTATCACCTCATAACATCTTAGACATAGGTGATGAGGCATAGCTGAGCTTCACAGGTTCATAGTAATACTGAATAAAACCTAAGAGTTATTTTTAAAACAGAAATACATAGAAACATTCGCAAACCTTAAGAGCAGACAAATTTGCTATCCTTTAGGGACTTGTAGAAGTTTTAGATTTTAAGCGTCTACTTCTACCAACTGCCTGACACGCTCAATAGTTTCATTTAGTCCATTGTAATTCCAGCAGACTTTGATGGAGGTCAAGCTAAGCGGAGTTTTCTATAAGGCAATGACCAGTGATGATACCCACTACTGTACTACACTGTTTTAGATGATGTAACTCGACTTTTGAATTAAATAAACACATCGAGCACATAATTAGTATCAACGAGATCACTGATAGAACCAAAGACCAGTTGGTGCGATGACGGTTACCACACCTATGTATTGAGGGAACCTGACTGGTAGTGACAGCTTGACCAGACGCTATATTCTGATGCCATGGGAGGTCAGGAGCCCCTTTCATTTATTTGAGCATGTACGGACGGTAGTCTCTTCTCATAGGAGTGTCATGGCGGCTTTGGTTTAGAACCTAATGTCGCGGGCAGAGCCGAGGTTAGTACACTGTGTTGACTGGTTGTTGACCCAACTGACTCAGGCTAGGCAGCAACTAGGTGCTGCTATTCAGAGGGCAGCATTGGTGTTAGAAAGGCCTGGCTCCCTTACAAGGTGGGGCGATTGTCCCCTAAGCATGAACTCAGTTTGATGCTTGGGTAACTAAGGTGTCTAGTCTTGCGTTATCTATGACTCTTGGGAAAATGGACTCCGTGGTGTAAGGCCGTCAAGGCAGAACCCACAAGTACACTAAACTGTTCTCTGATCAGTCTTTTTGTTTTGTAGAAATCAAACTCTTGCCAGAAAACAAAGCACTCTTCGATAGCGGTGTGTTGAATCTGTAAGGAATAGCCTTAACGGCAGTGGGTTAACTACTCGGTCTGCTAAAATTGAGGTCTCAGGCTTAACGAGTTGTTTCGCTTTCAGAGACACCTATGTGACCAGAGTAAGGAAACTGAATTATGTTTACATACATCTTGAAGAGAGTAGTAACGTTGATAATTATGTGGACATGAAAAAACTGTCGACGCATAGTGATTAATTATTAGGCTCACTAGACCACTCTGGTTGGATCTTTACAAGAATACAGGGCGACAATTTTTGTTTTTCATTAACGTAGATTAAACGTGAATTGACAAAGTAATTAAAACAATGGTCATACAAAAGTCTGAAGCCGCATCAACTTGTGCTTTAGATTTTATTGTACCAATGGATCAGCAAAGTAGTGTTCTTAAAAGATGTTGAAGTCAGCGCAACTCACAAGTATTTCCTTCTCATCAGCTTTCCCTTTATCTCAAGTCGCCTCCAAACGGATGCAGACTATTGCTTGTTCTTAGAGTGCAACAAACCATCCCGATATAATTTTTTTTAATTTTAATTTTTTATCTTAATTTCAGGATTACGTTCAATGTCACTGTCGCAGATGCCTAGCCTCTCATCGATGACATCGTTACCGCCCCCCACCAGTTCGCCATCCAACAGTTCGCCAATCGATCGAAAAACCGTGTATCTGCCATCTTTAACGACGCCATCGATGTCAACGCCGCCATTGCATCATCAGCCATCACTGAACATATCTGCGTCAACGCCATACTTCGAGCACATCAAGTATTCGAATGCCATCAACTGAGCGCGCAAATCCATCCCACACATGCAAACTGTGCAACCTATCTCATAAGTTAGTCATAGATTGTGAAATTAAAGCCTCAATCATTATTTATTGTACAGCAATCAAACATCACAGGCATCTTAAGTGTAAATACATTCGTACTTGCGTATCTGAGACGTTCTTAAGCTAGTGGATTATGCATCTGGGAATGTTTGCATTGTATTATATTTAATAAAGAAAACAGAATATAATGATGAGTTTGGGGATTGGAGATGGGACAATTTTCGGGGCATCTGACTGAAATTTTACCTTATAGTGAAACAAGGTTAATACTAGAGTGGGCTAGAAATCTTTATTCGCTTTTGTTTTTTCTTTCATCCTCCTCATCTTGCGATATGCCGCTCTACGGGTGCAAAGCAGTTGCGCAAAGTTTTCTTTAAATTCTCAAAACAATGCTGCAATATCCACTTCCGGTGTAGTTTTCCTTTTGTCATCAGTTGACGTTAATAGTTTTCCTGGTGTTTAACGCTTTTTGAGCCTCTTTGAACATTCTCAACAATCATTCTCCGTGTTTCCTATAGAACTTGCTCCCCGAAGGACTTCTGCAAAGTTTTGACAGCAAACAATTGTAAGCAGTTTCAGACATGTAAAAAAAAGCAAACAAAATTATAAAAGAACGAATCTCAAACACAAATAAATGCCTTAAGCAGAAATTTGGAAAAGATGTCAGTAACAGTAGAGCCAACAAACATTTGCTGTTAACACTGTTCCCGCCCAAAGAAGGACGCGTAGCATGGGAAAAGAACCTGAACCAACTTGTTGTGAGCAAATGAAGATTAATGTCGAGAGATCGAGCCAGTTGGAGACACCGGCTAATTTAGGATTGGATTTCAAACTTAGGCTTAAGCTTAAAAAGCGTGCTTCGTAAAAACGAATTCAAGTAGTTGCATGCAACAAATAATAGCTAGAATTAAACAGAGGAAAGAAAAAACAAAGGGAAAGTGGGGTAGACGCAAAAGGACAAATAAATAAACTGGCAAGATAAAATTGCGTTGGATGAAGAGGACCAACTCGTAGCAGTACAGTCGCAGTCGATACTGAGAATTCCAATTCCGTTCCACTGAATTTATATACGTACGGTATACAGGCCTCACAAGGAATGCTCACCCGTTCAACCATAAGCCTACTTTCGGAAGTACAGTTACGTTTAGAGACTCGTTCTTTAGCCGCACCACACGAATATGGAATGATCTTTCCAGCCCAACTTTTCTCCCTCAGTACAATCCATAGGCAATTAAAACCTTCCTTCCTCTCCCTCTCTTCCTCTTTAGCTTCTGCCTGTGCCGTGACTTAATCCCGGTCACTTAAGGGACTTAAAGGAATAAGTCAAGATAGCGATATTGAAGTTAAAGCTGCCAGTGCTGACGGACTGTCTAAAGATAAAGTAGCTGGAGCTGAATTTACTGGTCGTATATCATATCTTACATGAAAGAAGGAGATTTCGCCATCTGTGTCAACTATCAAGGGATAAGTCTTCTAAGCATGGCTTTGGACTGGTGCCCGCGAAGTCTTAAATATGCACATCTTTACAAACGGGAGATCGACACTCATTCGTCAATTTTCAGGCCGCATATGGCGCGCGTGGTCGCCGTGGGGTAGTGGTAAGTGCGTCGACCGCCGCGCAGTAAGTCTGGGTTCGATTCCTGGACGAGACACCTAGCATTTTTTTCGCGGCACCACCTCTTTCGAGTTGCTGACAACACTCAAAGATAATTAACTGAAAAGCCGTTCGGAGTCGGCAAAAAACTGTAGGTCCCTTCTACTCGTGAAGAACAGTAGCACGCACAACACGAATAGTTGTTGTAGAAGCTCAATTATTATTATTATATGGCAGCGCGCACGGAGATTAGATACAACGACAAGCTCGTTAGGTAGTGCAGGATAACGACGGAAAATTTAACCTGCTCCGTGAAGGTCGGTTCCGAACCCACTGAGATCTTTAATGTTAAAAGAGGTTTTAGACAGGGCAGGGCGCAGTCATTTTGACTTTTTCAAAATCGTCCTTGAGAAGGTCAAGCAGGACTCACTTGCCATTTCAAGAGGCACGATTTTCCAAAAGTTCGTACAATTACTTGCATATGCGGACTACATTAACGTCATTGGTTGAATACAGAAGAAGCGTTAGCTGATGTTGAAACGGAGGCGGCCAAAATGGGTTTAACGATGGACAAAAAATGATGTACAATACCGACGACTCAGCAACTACGTCACCTTAGGCAACTACAACTCCGAATTGCTCTTGCCAATTGCTGCTTCTTGGGGCTCAAGAGGCAATAGAGTAATAGAGCCCACTATGAATGTGACCAGTGGGCAGACGGCAGTAGACATGTCGATGACTGGTGTACTAGAAATGGGAATCTAACTGGTCTGACTCGACCAGTACTAAAAGGTGTCACTATTCCATTTTCCAATAAAGCGAAACACCTAGGTGTTATCCTGGATAAAAAACTTCTCTGGAAAAAACACATTGAAACGAAAACCTCCAAGGCGCTGTCAGTTTTCTGGCAGTGTATGAGAGTTTTTGGTAAAACCTGGGGCCTATCACCAAAAATATCTGTGTGGATCTATACGGTAATGATATGGCCACTTCTCTCCTATGCCTCAGTAGTTTGATGCAATAAGCTTTACCGCAAGTACGTGACAACTGCTTTCATCAAGTTTCAAAGAACGGGCTATCTGGGCTGTACAGGGGCCTTTGCCAGCACGCCTGGCTTTGCTCTTGATGCAATACTTAATCTCACTCCCCTTGACATCCACTTCATGGATTGTATAATCAAGGCCATCTCCCGCTAAAAAGGAATGATCTTTGGTTCAACTCGCACTGGAGCTTTGATGACCTCGCGCACAGCATCTCCTATGACACATGTCTCATGAACATGCCGTCTGATGCAAGGTCACCAACGTTGTTGCGTCGCTTGTACAAAGTCGACTTTTCCTGTATCCAAGACTGAGTCTGGCCAGAAACTAAACCGGAAAGGTGGAAACTTATGTGATCCTAACGGCTACCAACTACATTGTGAAGAGCAGGTGGAACCGGCGAAGAATCTGCGTCTGCAGGTTTTACTCAACCCTTTAACCACTTCCAAGATAGTCCAGGAATGCAAGCTCATCCTTTATTTGGTCGGCAGACTGAAGACTTGCCTTGGTCCCAATATATCACGGGAAACGAGATTGCTGATGAGCTAGCTAGGCAAAGTTCTAAAGACGCATTCGTAGGGACCGAACCCACCTTGGGACTTCCCGCTTCCTTGGTTAGGGCTTCCCAGGTGCGTGCTCCCGAACGTCAGCAAGAAATCCGCGGCTTTTCTGCTATCTCCTTAGAGAAAAGAGTGCAGAAGACTTGTCGGCGCACAGACGGGACACTTCACTTTCGCTAAGCACCTAAGTCTGCTTTGGCTTAATGAAGACACCCTTTGCTACGCCTGCGGAGAAGGTGAAGACACCTCAGAGCACTTTCTCTGTCAATTTTCCGCCTTTGCTCGTATGAGGTGGCAGCTGTTTGGCACTGATATAGTGGGAGTCTTTCTTCGGAAAACCAGAAAACTACAGTAAACGAAGGTTACTGCCTGGTAGTACAATGGACTAGTTTTTGAGTCTGAGCGCTTCAGGCAGTGTATCCAAACCTCCAACAAAAACAATCAAAAAAAGGACTAAGCTGGCTTTGTAAGACAGCATAGTCCCCCCTTGCGTTGATGGCATTAGAAGGAGAAGTTTCAAGACCACCTCTATAGGCCATACGGCGGCATGCGCTTAATAAATGAAATCCTGCAGATTTATCAACAAAATGACCTCCCGGCCATAGAAAGAACATTTTCGACAGCATCTCAATAGTCTAAAGCGACACAAAACTATTTTTTTCTGGGTCCTTGAGCCTTTAAGCATTAATGGAAAGACAAATAAACTGCGAAGAATCAGCTAGCAATGTCATCCATCCTCCCGTTGGCTTGGATGATATAATTCTGTTCATTTCTATATTTATTCCATCATTTGCCTAAGCACGCACAAATATTAATATTATCCTGCCACTAAAGGCATGTCCATCAAACGGTATCCAAATAAATTTTTAGAAAAAATTACGTTGAGGTTGAATTATATTATGCTAGGAACAGCAGGGAATAGAAGCACACAGTGTGTATTCAAATATTATACTCGTGGACATTCTCTTTAATCTTTTCTCTCCGCTGTATTGCTCCTTATCGGCGGGCTGATTCTCTTTCAACAGTTGTCGGCTGATTTTTCGAAATGTGATCCACATCTGTATAACAACGTCAGTGCTTAAAACTAAATCAATTCCTCTACTACTTTTCTTTTCTGCATTGGACTGAAACAAGCGGTTGTGAGTCTTGATTGAAATTAATTCAACGAAAAACCGAGACAGCAACCTTTGTTATAATTCTCCTTAGCCAAGGCACACCAAATGCATATTGCGGAGGGAAATAATGGATAGAGGAACCAAATGGCACTGTCTTTAATTTTTCTGTGCTGCCAAGCTGACAAACAGTGAAGAAATGAATTAGGTGAAGTCCCCATGGGATGATTGGCGATAACAGTTCGAACGAATCATGATTGTGACTGAAAGACTGAAACACACAGTTACAAGGATTTATTTAGGTTGTCCCTCAAAGGGGAACTAGTTAAACAAGGAGGAGCACAAGTATTTTTTGTCAATTTTACTCTGAACAGAATTTTCAATCAAGTCTAGAGCATGTACGGAATAAGTGTAAAAGCAAAAGAAAGATCAACATTGTTAAGGCTAAGTAAGTTTTTCTGCATCCATTGTTTGAAGTCTAAGCCGCACAAACTCATGAGAGAGAAATCTCACTTTAAACGTATCCAGAGTTTGAAGTGTGAGAACTGCCGACCTGGTATATAGGCTCTTGACATTTGTTTCAAAGAACTTTCCGAATATTTGTAACCCAACGCCACTTCCGCAATGCTACCAAGACACAAAACAACCAACAAGAAGGGCACAGTGCTCACAAACCAGAAATGTCTAAGAACCTCTTCCAGATCCGTGACACGAGTTAGCCGTCGGTTGGCGCCAGACTAAGAGAATCCTCGCTGACTCCAAGTCGGGTGCCTTTTCACAGGCTTATCGGCTCTTCAGCAGCAGTCCCAACTCAAATCAGTCGCCGATCTAATCTGCTTCAGCCCAGTCGGATTGCCCTCATTAAGTGGTTGTGACACCTCCATTGTCACAAAATCGATTCACCACACCAAAGTCCAATTATACTCTCATTATTTCAGTTCGAAATCCCATCACCCAGTAATGAGCTCAGCACGATCATCTGCATAGACGTGTCTAAGGCCACAATGCCGAGGAGATGCTTCGCTTTCTGCACTCGCCCAATGAACCCACCGACTCCTACCCCTGGACGACATAGAAAACGAAACGGAGTCACCTGGATAATCGGGATTAAGGCACCTTAAAAAGTTAATGCGTCCAACCGCAGGCACTCCTCACCACACAGTGTCCCTGCGACCCAATGTCCAGCATCTCGTCGTCGCAGTTATGGCGAATCCTTTTCAGTAGCCTTCCTATTAGGATTTCCCACCTCCCAATGCCATTGTCAAGTGCAATGTTGACGCAGAGAATTATGCGTTTATGGAAAGAAAACATTCGCCGTGGGATTTGTCAGAGTCAGAAAAACAACATTGCCACACAAAGGACACTTTTGTCACCTCGCCCGAACAAAGGACACCTCGCCCGGGACACACCGAGTGGGACGCGCAGGCCGAGCGAACGAAAAGAGGCGAAAAGAAAACACCAAGCCACATCGCATGAATAGGCTCACCAGAAAAACGGCCAGCCTTCGCCACCAATTTGTCGATGCAACCGCCGCAGACAACGCTTGCCAACGCCTGCGACTGCAATAAATCCGTTCCAGAACTTTAAAATGTTTTGATAGGTGAATTACGAAAATATTCCCGATGTTTGTTCAGTAAAAAAAGGTGAAAGATATTGATTTCTTCGAAAACGAAACTGTCAACCGTTTACGGGCACTCGGGCGATCGGCCGAAGGTAAAAAGTGCGTGCCCGAGCCCAGGTTCACGCAGTGCCGAGTGATTCCAGAGGTTCGAGTGTGTTATTCTTTGAGATGAAATTCTTCTCCTTTCTCCACCTTTCCGTGGTCTCTGATTGTCTTTTGACACTCGGTCGGGCTTGCGTTGATGGAGTTTTCATGAATGAATTCATGAGGTCACTGGGGGCGGGGGTTGGTTGTTGTGCGGTTCCCGGTCCAATTCAGGTGTTTGATGGCTTACTCTCATACAGGGCGCTGTGTGACCTCGTCGCCATGGACGAAACGTGGAATGTGAAATGTTTATCCAAGCGCTGCCAGACAGTTGGGCATTTTCACAATCGCGCTTGTGACACGGGAGAAGTACAATAGTTGAAAGGAAGGAAGGTCTCACCCACACCACCTTTCATTTTATTTTTCTAGTTCCTTTTTGTTTTCTTCTTTCGCTTCTGCCCCATATCGTGAAGGGCCGGGCAACGCCTTTGTCTGCGGTTGGGTGGCTTAGCCCTTTTTGAACAAATTTTCATTTCACGGCACGACCGTGGGCGATCTAATTAACGCGACAGACAACTTGCCAGGTATTGTGTTGCGTGTTAACTCGGTTATGTGTGTGCGTGTGTAGATGTTGGGTGGATTCATTGATTTCTTGAGCTTGGGGTGTGTTTGTGGTTGATTGCGCATTGTAATGGTCTCATTCGGCTTCGTTTTGGAGTGGTGACATTTTGAATTAGAAAGACAACTTGAAAGTAGGAAATTGTTACGCATCGCTGGGGTTCTCCCTAAGGGTTCCATTTTGTGATGGAAAATGTCCGTTTGCATGATTAATTTGCGTGGGTGGGGGTGGTTTTGTGCAAATGTAGTGGACGTTCGATCGGAATTAGTTTTTCGGTCCATAAAAAAACTGTTGTAAGTCTGAAAAGAATCCGAAAAGTTTTTTGAATTTTACATCTGATGGCGGTTGTCTGTTATGGAATTCAGAATTGGAGCGTTGCGATTGGGGCATTGGAAGGGTCCTCTTGCGCCACAAGACAGGCATCTTGGGCAATTGTCTTGTACCTCGCATAGAAAGGAGAAGGAGAAAGCAAAGAGTCACTCAACACTTGAAAGAATAGCTTTGAGAAGGCATGTCTCTTATGGAGAATAGTAAACGAAATTGTTAACCCTCTCCTTTGGTCGTAAAGTAAAATAATTTCAACCTAAGAACTAGAGCCATAGTCCTTCTTCAATTTGAACAAACAACAGCGACGCGAAAACTGGAACGCGTTTTAAGATAAACACATGTGGAATTAGGACTTACGTGATTACCCGCCTTTAAGCGCTTATATCACGCGGCTTATTTTCCAAGATTTGTAAGCAACCCAAAACGCCTTAGCTACTCAAGTACCAAACTAAGCTGTTTCTTGAGGGACAATTACTCCACCTTGGTAGGGAGTAATTTCTTTCCGGTCTCAGGGTGTAGCGCTCGGTCGAGAATGCAACTGTACACGTAGCCAATAAAGACTTACTGATATTTACAAAAATAAAATGCATTAAAAAGAAAAAAAATACACTAATCTCGACCAACTCGGCGTGTGAGTCGACGCACTTATCCACTAAGCCACGCTGACCACATTCGCAAGAAGCTGAGGCATAATATACTTTCATGCTTTCAAATTGATAGGTCTGCCACTTAACACCTGCCAAATCTTCGCATCATCTCATACATCACAATATAAGTTAAATGCTTGCCATTTACGAATATGGGTCGATTAACAGTCGAGCAATGCGTAAAACTATTAAAACTTACAACAAAAGTGGTGATCCAGAATACCTACTTTTCGCGCATTACACAATCATTATGGTCGCATGTGGCGAAATTTCGGAGGTGATATGGTTTTTCACTTTATAAAAATTTGATTGTATCACTGTGTGTGTGCTTGATAACGCATAATTTTCATTCTCTCTCAGTTGCAAACGAGATACTTAGATATACAATGTCGGACTAAACAATAGCACTCAATGGCACTTGGTTAAATTTTGCCAAGTAAAATTGCGAAACTTTATTAAATTGAAATTAACTTTATTTGTGTAATAGTAAGGGACTATAGACTCATTCATGCTGAAAAACAAACGGTACTACTTCAAGAGTTAAGAAAATATAACAGAATAAAAGAATTTTCTATAGGATTGAGGTCTGATGAATGTGCTGGCCGTTTTAAAACTATGGCTTTATTTTCTGAAAGCCAGTCTTCCACAATTTTAGCGGTGTGGTTTGGATCGATATTATGTCGATATATTAATTTCAAAGGCATCTCTTCTTCAGTATATGGCAGCATGACGTTCTGAAGTGTATCCTTATACATGAACCGATCCACTACTCCGTTTATTCTATGAATCAGTTCGATTCCCTGACTAGAAAAATATCCCCAGACTAAAATATTACCTCCACCATTCCTTATAGGACCTTTTGTAAGACCTGGCTTCAGTCGATTGCCTTTTGGTTTTCGCACTTATTCCATTCCATCAGAACCTCTTAGAATGAATTTGGATTCATCTGAGAATAAAACTGTCTAACATACAGCAGCTATCCAGTTAACAAACGCCTTTTCTAAAAGCAAGTCTTGTACTTTGGTTTTTCGGTGAAATAAATTATGTTTTTAGAGCTCGGTAGAGAGAAAGCCTGCTTCCAACACCTTTCGCTGGATAGATCTGGTGAATATATCTAAGTCTAGTTCACTTCCTATCACTCTTGCAAATATGAATGGATCCTTTTTAACTACACGGACTATTGAGCGATGCCCTCGTACGTTGGTTCCCTCGAGGTCTTCCGACTCGATGGATTGTATCAAGACATCCGAAATTGCGAATGGCTAATTATACGGGATATTACGGAATGAAGTATGTATCCCACTTTTTTGGCAATACAAATGTGAAAACGAAATAAAATTCATTCCAATGTACTAAAGCTTAGCAATTTCACTGGCGCAGAGGACTGCGGTCAAATACCTTAGGATCTGGTTAGATCAGTATCTGTATTTTAATAAACATATAGATGCTGCTCTGGCCAGGGCTCGAGGCGCCTGTGCCCTTGCAAAGATACTGTTTTACAACAGCCAACTCGACGCGAAGGTAAAGGTGATCTGCTACATGGCCCTAATCACGCCAATGCTCACCTATGGCTGTCCCGTGTGGTTCAATGTGGGAGCTAGTCTGATGGAAAGGATGCGGTTGTTCTAGAGGGCATGCCTTCAGGCCTGTCTTCAACTTTACCGAACTCCTTGGTCCGAGTACAAGAAATTCTACTCTAATGAAGTCTTATACAATAGGGCGAGAATGATCAGAGTGGATAATTTCATCCTGAAGCTGATTCGGAGACACACTGCAAGAGCAATGGACTCCAATAACAATCTTATTTCTGGGGCTTACTATCCCAACATACAATACTATGAAAGGGTGCGCTTTAATGGTTTCGTTCCTCCAGAAGCATTTGTCTATTTTGACAAGCTAGGTCTGTTACAAGACAAGAAAGCGGTACCACTCATCTTTCATTTCGCCCGTTCTGCTGTGGATGGGCGACTCAACTACGACCGTTCCGTTGCACGACGAGCTGAGGACAATTTCCTCCGCTTCAGTACAGCGGTATCAAGATGGGATATACTGGATGTTGCGAAGCAGCATAAAGTGTTCTGGTGGCTACAAAGCGAATAAAACTCCCTCGTCCAACCCTCTAAACACCGGGTAGGGATGCCAACGAGGGGCAGTCGGCTACTGTTTTGCAACGGACCAAATACCAGCTGCAATCTTTGGCCGGCTTATATATTCTTAGCATTAGGTTTTAGGTTAGGGTTAGGTTTTAAGGTAAAAAAAACAAAAAAAAAATTAAAACGACAAATACAAAAAAAATTAAAAAATACAAAAAAAAAACACAAAAAAACAAGAGTAATATATGTGTAGTGTATATTGGATTATACACACATATATAGTTGTATATAGACGCACATGTGCATGTATCTTCTTTTTTTCTTTTTTTTCTTTTTTTTTTTTTTAATGCATTTTATTTTTGAAACTATGGGTGAACTATAATCTTAAAACTAGATAAAATGCTTAACCTAGTGATATATTTACATATTTTATTTCTAACTTACTGGCTCTGAGCGAGTACTCTAAGCTAAACTTAATCTTAATCTATGTCTTTCGACCTAATCTAACGAGTTTAGTAGAACTATATTTATAAAAATGTATTATTAAGAAAATTTAAAAAAAACTTAATGACAGAACATATTTAAAAAAAAAAAAAAAAAAAAAAAAAAAAAAAACTTAAATCTACCCTAAATAACCTTAACTAAGCTTAACCTAACTTACAATCTAGTCAACAATCAGGTGCATACACACTGGTATGTATGAGTACATACTCGCGTATATACATGTGCATGTATGCAGGAACATATATTCATGAATTATATGATGGTATACATGCACATGTACGTACGTAGCTTAAGTTAGTAGTAGTATAGTCTAAGTTTTAGTTCTAGTTTTTAGTTTAGTTTAGATTAGTTTTTAGCTATAGTCTTAGATATAAGTTATTTTTAGTAAAAATGTTAAGTTATTAAGTTTTTTCTTATATTTTTTCTTAATAAGGTAGTCGTTAAGCAAGGAATTTTCCTATATAAAAAATAATGGAAAAGCAAATTTAAATTAAGTTTATCTTAGAGAGCCTGCGAAGGGCCAGTAAGATTATTTTTAAGTCAATGAAATGAAGTCCTGAAAACTAGTTTTAAGCATATTTTGTCTAGAATTTAAGTGTTATGTTAGATATGAATAAAATGCATGAAAAAAAAAAGTGCGTAAATTGAGCTCAGTATGTGCTCCAACAAGCCCTGTTCAATTGTGCATCGCATGGACGATACTGTAGCGCAAACAAATGACAACATTTCTTGATTCGTCATTTATTGCATTTTAAATGACGCAATTTATTCATTCTTTGGTACGACCATTATGCCCCGTTTGGAAGGTTTCGTTCGAGGTTTTATTTGATATTTCCCGAGCGGGTTCAAAAAAGAAGATTACCTAGAATTCGCTGCCTGACACTACCCAGCTTTGGGTACTTATCGGGGTGAATTAATATTCTCCATGCACAAGCTAACATGTAGGTTGGAGCAGCGAACCGCAAACTGTCAAACACGGCTTCTTATGAAACGTATCCCTGTTTTGTCGCCCAACACCAGTAAAGGACTTTAATGATTCTTGATTTATTGCGAGCTAACCAGATGTGCAACTCGTTGAGGAAAAAGAAAACACCCCACTGTCGTGCGCACAAGAAAATCGCAGGAAGTCCTTCCTAATGGTCTGCTAGCATTGTAAAGTCTTTGGCGAGAATTGGGGCGATATACGGTGTGCAATTGAGTCGAGAAGATTCCGGTGAATTTCAGATCCTACAACGTAGTCGCCAAGTCACATAATAAAGCAGTAAGTGATTTACTGAAAGCTTTTCGGAGGTAATGAGAAGATGAAATGAGTTGATTTCATGTTTAACTGGCAGAGAAAGAATGGACAAAATGGAGAAAAAATGAAAAATGAAACATTTTTTGGTCGTTTTTTTTTTAAATTGCGTATTTTTAAAAATTGAAATTGTTTGAAATTCTTAAGAGAAATCTGGAGAATGATTATAGGCCGATGGAACACCCCTCTCTAAGTTAGGTTAAAAACTGCTGGAGCACGCGTAGCCCCTTCATAAGATTGTTGCGATGGCAAATTTTCGAAGAATTGACAGTTTCTGGCTAATTAGGTATTTTGTCCCTTTTAGATCCATGATAGACCAGATATTGAATTTACGGAAGATCCTGGGAAAGATCCAAGATCTACAAATCGACACTTACCACATATTCGTTGATTTCAAGGCCGCATATGACAGTGTGCACAGAGATGAGCTATACAAGACAAGGCGACACACTGTCTTGTGACTTCTTTAACATCATCCTTCAGAAGATCGTGCGTTACTTACAAGTCAACACAAGAGGCACGAAATTCCGAAAGTCTGCTCATCTGCTAGCTGACGGCGACGAGATTGACGTAATTGGATAAAACACAGCGAGCCGTGAATGCGGCGTTTCTTGGCATTGAAGCGCAAGCGGATAAAATGGGTCTGATGGTTAATAAGGGCAAAACGAAGTACATGCTGTTATCAAGGAAGGACAAACAACATCGACGTCTCAAGCAGCAAAAACTTTGAGGTAGTAAAGGACTTCGGCTACCTTAGTTCCGCGGTAAATAGGGACAATAACACCAGAACCGAATTCAAACGCAGAATCAATTTTGCCAATCGCTGTTTTTTTGCTGAAGAGGCAATTAGAGGCCTCTTTCGAAGGACTAAACTGGTGTTGTATAACAGCTTAAGCATCCCAGCCCTCCGTCACTGCGCAGATACTTGGACGTTACTTAAAGCGGATAAGGAAGCGCTGAGTCTTTTTAAATAAAAGTTTTGTGTTCGATTTTCAGTCCAGTTTGCGTTGATGGCATCTTTCTTTTTCTTTTCTTTTTAATGCATTTTATTTTTGTAACTATGAGTGAACTATAATCTTAAAACTAGATAAAATGCTTAACCTAGCAATGTATTTACATATTTTATTTCTAAATTACTGGCCCTGAGCGAGCACTCTAAGCTAAACTTAATCTTAATCTATGTCTTTCGACCTAATCTAACGAGTTTATTAGAACTATATTTATAAAATGTATTATTAAGAAAATTTAAAAACAACTTAATGACAGAACCTATCAACGCGTTGATGGCACCTGGAGGAGAAGATTTAACCACGAAGTGCATGGGCTGTACAGCGGAATGAGCCTAGTCAAGCGTCTTCGGATACAACGCTAGGCCATGTAGAGCGTATGGACACCACTGAGCAATTGGGACAACGCAACAGAGGACGGCTTAGACTAAAGTGGCGCACACAAGTGGAGAAGGACCTCAACCAACTTGGAGTGCGGAACTGGCGAAAGCTGGCGAAAGACCGTACTGGCTGGAGGGCATGTTGGTTGAGGCCCAGGTCCACCTCGGACTGTAGCGCCACAAGACAAAGAAAAGGACTGACTTTAGGTCTTGAAATACTGTATGTATCCAGTGGATTCCATCTAAGGAGTGCACTATAAAATGCTGTTATTGAAAGAGACTAATTTATACATATCTTTCATGGTTATGGTTATGGTGACGTCAACCGAATATTTGTCTGTATGGACTCTTTGTTCGCCTGCCTTGTGACATGTCCAAACGACTTCCGTGAATACCATTGTAGAGTTTCTACATAACTTCTTTTCGTTTACCAATGTTTTCGCTATTGACAGCAAATAAAGTTAAATGTTCCAATGGACAAAAAAAGTAACAGCACGTTACGTAAGTCAGTTATAGTCGACAACAACTGTACTGCAACTGACGCGCAGCTGCAATAGAGACGACTTACATTTCTCTGCAATGCTTAGATGCTGTCTTATCCATTTTACGTCGATTATTTAAAATTTGAAACCGAACGCAAGTAAAACAAAATCATTCAATTTAGAGTTTGGTCAACTTTTTAGGGCAAGACATGGGAGAGTAAATTTGGTAGACTTTCTGTATACTAAACTTTCCCCAACTTCAACCGCAAGACGTGCCAAAGTTAGAAACCACCTCACAACGCACCGATAAGCTTTAAATGTCAAAAAAGAAACAAAATTTCTGTTGCAATATCTGTAGATAGATTTACATACAGAAAGAATAAATTAGGAGAAACTTCGCAATGAAACGTGCAGAAGTAAAAACTGAAGAAATTCATAACTCATCGCCGCCAGACAGTCTGGAAAAGTGTTTTATTTTCATTCATCCATTTCGACATGAAAAACATAAAAAAATTGTCTACATCCATGTTGTGCACTTTAGACGGACATCATCTTAAGGATGCCTTGCCGTCATATCACAGCAACCGCACCCCACCACCCCACCAGCGAGCACGAGCAATTTGAAGAAGAAAGCATTTTGCTTCCCTTGACGTAGAACGAATAAATCGAGGGGAATGAGTTATGAACACGCCACGGATCGATAGAAACTTCTTCATCTGCGGTGAAATTCATTTCATACAGACGCACACTGCGATACACCTCAGCACACGCCGGCTTCTATGAGAGCGAGGGGCGTGTCAAACGCCACACATCCAATCGTCATCTCGTCACCCATTGGCTTGCGAACTATGCAGTGGTGTGTCAACAGATTTTCTATGACGAGTGTGCCGTGGAGGGGAGATATGACGTCACATCCTTTAGACAAATTTATATTCCGTGCATATGCGCTCAATCTCAAATCGATTTCCTGGGAACAATGGATTCCGCAGCCTGATTGCTTCCTCTTTTGGCGGCGGATGGTGTTCGGAGTGCGAACGGTTTAGCAGCCGATAATCCAGGCGATTGAAATCCTCTCAGACTTGGAAATTCCTTGACTAAGTGCAGAATTGATCCGCAACAGAAGCGCAACATGGTTGGCATTTTGTATTTTCTGACAACAGGGCGCTACAAGGAAGCGCTGCTACCTGCCTCCGTGACCACGAAAACAACGAAAACAGCCCGCAGGAACAGTAGCGTGGGATGGCCAAGCTCATCATCATTATCATTAGCACGAACAGAGGTGATGTAGATTTACAGCGGGATTTCCTAATTTCCGGAGATCTACGCTGCGGAATTATCGGCAGTTCGAAATTGCATTTGGATTACGAAAAAATCAAAGGCATCAATGGACTTAGGCATGTAATCGGGCAGCCTCGCGGCCGCAGACATCTTTATGGCTTCGAGGATATTTTATTGCAGACGGGTTTCAGCGGACAAGGCGATTCGCACGTGTGCCCAAAAACCGGGGAATCCCTAAGCTGTGTAATTAATTAGCACGGTTTTGTGTTGCGGAGATCATTTACGACTTAATCCATCATTAGGCGCTTAAGAAAGCATACTTTATCTAGGGTGCTCATAGCGACCGATAATCGATGTCATATACTTGCGAATGTGTGCTGGAATGTGGGGATGGAAGGACTGTAACTTGTGGCTATCTGCGGTGTATATGTTTCTGAATGAATGCTGATTGAATGCTTGAATTCAGGCACCCGTCCTCGGATCCCATCTCAAGACATAAACTAATCAAATATTAAAGCAGCCACCTTTGACTTTAATGTCTTAATTTTGACATTGTTAAGAAATTTTCACATTTTTGTTTTTCATTGGATTTTTTTAAATTTAATTCGGTGCTCAGAAGAATCTATCCGACGGTCATGTGTTGCATTTTAACAAGTTCACCAAGACTTACAATTTGCTGGAAATTTTCCAAAACTTTGCTTAAAAGCGTACGAGACTGTTTTACAATCTGTTCTAAGAAAAAGCGGCGGTTTTCGATTTGAGCTATGAGAGACTTAAACTTTTCGAGCATAGGCAGCTGTCCATTGCTTGTCCTCATGTTTTATCAACTCTGGCTCCGGGATAACGACATAAAATGTTGCTCCAACAAGAAATTACTTAATCATACGTGTCCATAAGGCATCGAGCCGATAAGTGGTAAGGTTGTGTTTTCCAAGGGACAAGGAGATCACAAGAATAGGAAGATTTCTAAAGCCCTCCTATAAAAAGGGGACACTAAGAACGACTACGTGCGTCGTGCAATATCTATCTATGAGTCATAGCAAAATGGCCATAACAGCAATCGTCTATATTCCACTTTCTTATACTAACTCCTAGCAGCTTTATAAAGTGCTCTAAAACGATTTTCAGGTTTGTTCAGAGTTCCAACAGGACCCTTCAATTTAGGTTGCAATCATGACTAACTTAAGATTTACGAGAGTTAATGAATTTTAAAATAAAAAAAACAATAATTTGCGATATTTGGCTGCATCCATGACGAACCGTGGGCGAGGTCATTGAATGATATGTAAGCAGACTTAGGTTTGTATTTAAAAAAAACGTTCCACGTAAATATAGAATCTGAAAAATGTCTTCTAACAAAACAAATCCTAATATGTCATTTTTCACACAGGGTATAGTATTGCCAGATGTAGTCAATTTTGAAAAAACTTTTGGAGCCAATTGAAAAAAGTTGTTTTCGAAACACCACTGCATGAATAAGAGTATACAAATTAAGTACAATTTGAATTCTTCTCTAGTTCATAAACCGTAAGAAATAAAAGTATGGAAAAACATGACTGATAGAATAATATTCTGTGCATTAGACTCGATTTTGATTTAAGTCGTCAGTTAGTGAAGTTATTAGTTCTTGCAACAGAAATGTGTTTTCTTTGTTTTATACAAATATTTTCGACTCTGGTAAAATTCCAAAACAGATCGGAGACAAAACGAGGAGACTTTTTATTTCTTTTACAAGCTTTTTCATTTTCAAGACGCTTTTCATATCGATATGTTTGCCAAGAGATTTTTTTAAAAACGCCCTGATAAGCTGATCTTGTACTACGGCTAAATACAGCTGTACCCTCTATCTCAGATGCAACATGCTTACCAGCGCGGGAAATCTTGCGAGACTGCTCTTCAAAATTTCGTTTCGAGTGCACCTGACAGCGAAGAATACGCGATGGATATATTTATTGACACAAAGGCTCCTATGGTGCTTGTTGGTCGACTCCTTGCTTGTCACTTTGAATGGATCTAATACCTACTCTAGGCTTAAGCAGATGATGTAACCGCACTTGTCAGGGGTCCACATATAGTGGCTGTATGCTGAAGTGAACAGGCAGCTCTAGACATGTTCGATGACTGGTGTACTAGAAATGAACTTTCGGTCATTTCAGGCTTAAAACAAGAAGAAATCGGACTAGCCTGTCTCAATAAGAACGTGAGAGAGAGAGTGATAAAGCTTTGAGTCTATCACCAAAAACTTCTGTGTGAACCGTGTGCGTCGATGATAAGACCTTCTCTTCTATGCCTCAGTAGTTTGGTGGAATAAGCTTTAGCGCAAGGACATGACAAGTTTCAAACAACAGTCTGTATTGGGTGCATAGAGGCTTTCCCTAGCACGCCTGGTTCTGCAATGTATAATTGCTAAGTCTCCCTCCCCTTGATATCCACATTATGGGATGCACAATCAAGGCCATCTCCTGACTAACAAAAAGTGCTCATTGGCTTAACTCGCACTGGAGCTTGGGTGAATTCGTGTACCGAATCTCCTATGACACTAGTTTAACGTCCGTTCCGTTGTTATTCACCAATAATCCAGCTGCGCCGCTCATAAAAAGTCGACTTTCCTTGTGTCCAAGAATGGCTTTGGCCAGAAACTGTGCCAGGAAGGGAATGTACTCGGATTCTCACGAACTACTGAAAGACGATGGAGTTATCTGGAGCTGGGGCTTTCGTGGAAAACGACATAAGACTCTTACCTCTTTAGGTAAATTCGTGTCGTTTTTCCAAACGGAAAATGGTCACGAACTATTTTGTGAAGAACAGCGACAGTCAAGTCAAGCGAAATGCGCTTGGGCTTAGCTTGGCTTAGCCCTCTGTGATGCCTGTAGAGACGAGGAAGACACTGCAGAAAACTTTCTCTATTAGTGTCCCGCCTTTGAAAATGTTGGCTTTTATCACGAAAGCGCTTGCCTGTAGTCCTCCGGAAGACCCAGAAATTACTTTAAATGTAGGTTACTGCCTATTAATACTATGGACCAATTTTCAAGTCTAAGCGCTCCAAAACCTCAAAAAAGAAAAAAATGTACTGCCAAATATTTCTTTTTTATTGTAGTTCATCGAAAACACAAAGAATTTACCTCCGTCCTTCCCAAATCGAAAAATTTGAGGGTGTTCGAGGGATAATGTCTGCTGGCTTGTTTCAACGTCTGTCTTGTACCACGCGGCCTACGTTAAACAGATTAGTAATCACGGTGAATAGTTTCATTACAAATTTGCGAGGTGTGCCTTAGACCTCGGAAGTCGCGGTGAATGGGACTCTTTAACTTTTTTTTAACTTTTTATTGTATTTTTATTTAAATTTTAAATTACTTTACTTATATTCTAGCTAAAAATACTTAAAACTAGCTTATACTATGTGAACTTTCGATCTTATATCTAACTTACTGACCCTTCGCGGGTGCTCTAAGTTTATCTACTTTACATTTAATTTGTTTTTCGGCCTACTCTATAACTTAACTTAAATATGGGAAATTTATTTTTATTTTTTTCGTCGAGAAAATTAACTTGACCTTCTGGTCTTTACCTAACCCAACTTATTCGAACTAAAATTTAAACTTTTCATAAATTCTTAAATCTACTTATGCTACTCTTAACTATGTCCGTAGAATTGTACGGACGCGTTCTCAAGGGCGTATTGCGATTAATATGCATAACATATAGATGCAATACGCCGTGATACACCGTTTTTGATTATTTTGTTGTTTTATATTTTTTTTGATTTTTTGTTTTTTATATACATACAATTTTTTTTTATTTTTTTTTTCGTGGTAAATGGGACATCCGTACCACGTGGCCAGGAAAACGAAATAAAGCCCTTTCCGTCCGAAGAAGTAGCTGCTCAGCATTAAGATCCTCCCGCACCGTCGCGTTTCTCAGCCTATCCCGGTTTCTCCGTTATATATTAATATACAATACTTAATTAAACAAATATGTGTTTTTATTTTAAATTTTCTGATTTATGCCTTAATTAAGGTTATTACTAGTTAGCTCATATGGCATAGTTCGCTTTAACTTTGAGTAACCCCCATCGCACGGCAGTGTTTTGGTTGCTTCATATATATCAGTCGTCGAGATTCGGAGTGGTGGGCTGTTGTATATTCACAAATTGTTGCTTCGAGTTTGTTTAGCTTAAGGTCACAATTGACATAAGTTTACATAAATTGGAGAACTTACTATCCATATCAAGACTTGTTTCTGCGAGCCCTGCATAATTTTTAAGTTATTTTTAGTAGCACATCCCCAGAGGTGGATGTCATATTTCAAGTTTTAATGCTCTTTTTACGTTTTGAAGTTTTTTGTGTGCCTTCTCAGATTATTGTGACGTTGTTCTCTTGGCTTTTTCATATGCTCTTTTTATCGTAGAATTGCGTTCAGGTTCATTTCTAAGTATTTTGCTCTATTGAATAAAGGAATATTCATTCCATTAACAAAGAGTTGAATAAATTGAATTTATTAGAGCTAACCTATACCAATTTTATGCTGTTTAGCATAGCACCCCTTTCCTTGGGTCACTCCATTCTCCAATATAGACGGATTAGTGGAGACACTCTCCGGTTCAATCGGACCATCTCTTCAAGCCATCGAACGCAGATTGAGATGCAGTGGCAGCTCTATTGGTGTTTGCACCCCCCACTGACGCCTCAATTGTCGTGAGTCTGACTGTTAAGTTTGGAAATGAATAGTGATACCGAAAGTCATATAAAAAGTATATACATATATTCGTACAGGCCCAGTAAGATAATTTTTAAGAATTAACATAAAAATTATAAGGAATTAAAACACGAAGCATAAAGAAAACTCATTTAAAACTAAGCCAGGACAACGCAGATCCTTCTTCTTTTGGTTTACAGTCCAGGGTAGATCTGGTCTTATACAACATGCGTCTCTAACTAGCCCAATCATGTCTTAGTTGCTTTCTGCTACTCACGTTCAACTGATTGAGTTCCCTTTCCACCTGCGTGTACCATTGGAATGCGCAGTCGTCATTGCTTTAGTCGACAAGAAGGCGCTCTGCATGATCTAGTCATCTAAAAGACTCGAACTTGTTTAAACAGATAGTTGAAATTGTACAGCCCATATATTCCGTTGTTCAGTCTCCTCCTTCAGACGCGATTAGTTCATTTTAAGAACTTTCTCTCGTATTACCAGTTAATGCTTTATCGCTTCATACAGTAAGACTCTAATTATCAAGACATGGGACTATCAAGAGTTATCTTGGCTCTTCAAGTGAGGACCTTATTTCTTAAGCTGAAAAATATGCGATGGGCAAGCGTGATGCCTCGTTTTAACATCGCGGCACCGATCCTTCAAACATCGATATGTCAATCGGATTCATATAAATTGCTGTGCTTCCAATTTCTCGTCACTTGTAGTCACTCAAAATCACATGTAGTCACTGAAATAGGTTTCCGCTTATTCGTACTACCACGCAATCCTTGACACGTAAAACTTTAATTATTCGCTAATCGAAAATTTACTTCGTTACATACACAACCTTAGTAAGTACCTTCATCCGGGATGTTTCAAAAATTTTAAATTTTTTAGAAATTGACGAGCAAACATCAGAACTCAAATTATTCCAAAACTAGATGTGTTACAACTGATATAAGAATTTTCCAATAATTCCAAAAATGCGTTGCAAACAGTGTACGAAAACATTTTTACATATTTCCACGGAAAGCTACTCAGTTAGGAGCGGAAGTAATAAAAGTTAATTGATGAGATGGCATCTGTATATTACAGTGATGTGTAGGTTCCAAGAATTGCGGACCATATACATACGTTTTATGATTCTAGGGTTATTGACATGACTGACTGCTGTTTGCGTATTCTTGTGTTCTGCACAAATTCTAAATTCAAATGTTTCCACAAGCGTGTGAAATTTTCATGCGTTGGAAAACAAACGGGCTGGCGAATTTAAGAAAAGTTAAGAAACACGTCTTTATAGAAAGAAGAATTCCAATTAAGCGGCGGCAATAATTGACAGCAATCGGCCTGCTAGAGAACGCTTTTTGATTTGATTTGAAACCATAGAAACATATTTGATAGGCAGACATCATGAAGCACGTGAGATAGGCCCTTAATAAGCGACTCCACTCTCTTTGTTGTTTGAGACTTCGTAACTAAACATCGAATTGTTCAGTGGCGACGAAAACCCTCTAATTCAATTCAAATTTGATGACGAGTCACTTTTTGAAGTTTTTCCAATTTGGTCGTGGTGACAAATCGAGAAAGAGGTAAGCAAGCAAGAAGAATACTTTTTTCTTCACCAAATGAACGAAATAGACTTCACATCACACCTTCTAAATCTCATAAAAAGGTGACGATTAAATTTCTGACCGGCGGATAGTCTTACGCGATTTTTAAAGATGCCTACTTTTTCAGCTCTATCGCCTAGAAATTCTTTTGTCACGTTATCGCCCCTGAATTTCATATTTGGGGCACCTGCAACTTGTAACACCAGTTTTTTCGAAGGAGAAGAGTCACCGCACATGGCTCAAGTGCTCTTTGAGTTGGTTGCGCGATTTTTTTCAGAAAACAAAAATTGCAGAACCGACCGATATTCATCATTTCCCATTTTTTCTAAAATCCTCAGGCACGACGAAAGCAAAACTATGAGTCGGATTCGATCGAAACCGGAATGTTCTTCGCCGTAGTAAATTTCTCTTTGGATAGTGGCGTCATCGGGCGGAAAGACTACTTCGATGTTATCGAAGTTATAGAAGCATTAAGACGAGAGTGGTATGAAAAGTTTCCGACCGAAAAATGATACAAGACATTTTGTTTTAATTTTTTTACTTTTCTACATTGCCTCCTTGTAATTCTACACACTCCCTCCCGGTGATGCTTTATTCTCTCTAACTCGTTCAAATATAACTTGGCAGAGTATTTGCTCACAAAGGTTCTTGCATCCTGATTGAATTAAAATATCTGTCCTCCGAGCGCAGTTTTTAGATGTGGAATCAAAAAGAACTCACTTGAGGCAGGATCTGTTGAGTAAGGCGGCGGATCAACCAGTTCAAACCGTAATTCGTGGATTTTCGTCATGGCAACCGCAGCAGTGTGAGCCGTTGCTAATGTGGCCGTTTTTCCGCATAGGTCGGCTTTAGCTTTTGGAAAATTATGCCTAGTATGCATCTGTAATGTCCTTTTTGGAGAATCAACTCTTTTCCAGCTGAAAAAAAAAACAGCTTTTGCTTCTTTCTGGAAGGCGCCTAAACTGCACCAATAGAGGCTTGGAAATGTTCATTCGAACGCGTTTTTGCTCTACGCGGGCAAACGTGGCGTCCAACGCACGGACACCTTTCTCAGGCCTAAATTTTGATTAAATATGTAACAAGCACGTTCTTCGAAAAAATCTCGCCTATACTTCAATTCGGGGGTCGTCTGACAGCATTTGCTCAACTTGGGCATTGTCATAGTAAGTAGTTGCAGTTTGTAGACATTCCGAACGTTCATCATCTCCCAAGTTCTTACGACCACGTTCAAATTCAGCTGTCTAAAATTTTACAGTGGTGCAAAGTTTCAGTACACACAGTCGCATTCGTCTTTGATTTGCGTGATACTCAGTTTTTTTTCTGTTTTCATAAGAAAACTCACACCGACTCACTCAAACGACCGTCAACTAAAAACAGCGGATCTTAAATGACTGAAACTTTTGACGCAACCTTCGTATATGTATGTTATGTATGTAACACTCACACAACGAAACAATCGAAGTATTCCAAGTGAAGCTTTGATAATCTGTACTGTTGCTTGAATGCATGTTTCCAAATCCAAAATCAAAGTTGCACAAAGGAGTCATTCAATCATTTGCGACACCGGCAAGCATTTGCGAAAACAGTACAGTCATACATAGTGTACAAATTTACCCGAGGATATGATGAGAAGTTTTGTCACTTGACCGTAGGAAAACTAAAAGTTTCCCCAGTAAGAATAAAAATAACTTGATCGATGCTATGAATTAATTTTTTTATGAAATGAAAGACAGTTGCAATAAGCAGCGTTTTGAGAATTTGAGAAGATTTTCATTGACAATTTTGTATTTCTTAAGTGTTTACGGTGTAATGTCGTGAAAATGCATGGAAACGAGTTTGGGACCATTGACGTGTGAATCTATGCACTTACTGCCCATGTCATAACGACTACAAAAACTCCTCTGATGTCCCTTATTAGAATCCAAGCAGTTTCAGAACTATCTGATAAATGAAACTGTTTCAGCTCTAAACAGCTCCATTTGCTCAATCAATGCAAGCTTGGCTGCGAAGGGTAAGTTGAACATTGCCCACAAGAAATGTAGGGAGTCTAAGGATCTAAGGATCATCTTCCTTAATCTTCGTATTTATTGAGCCTGAGAAGTCCTAAAGTACTCAAGAGGCAATTGACTAACAGAGCCCTTTTTCGAAGGACTAAGTTGGCTTTGTCTAACAGCCAGTCCTCCTTGACGGCGCAGAACCATGGGACAACGCAAAAGTGGACGGCCTAGGTTAAGATGGAGCACACAAGTCGAGAAGGACCTCAACTAACTTGAAGTGCGCAACTAGAGGCAGCTGGTGAAAGATCGTGCTAGTGTAGCGCAATGGAAAGAAAAAGAAAAAGAAGATCTTAATCTAAAAGTTGTTAACCAGTAAATGACGAAAGTATTCCTTGATCTGCAAGCTAGTTGTCCAAAACGAAATGCCCCTCTTTACCCTGAGTCTTATGAGTAGAACGAGAGAGTTTTATTGCTAGATTACCACAAAAAATTTACGGGTTGCGTTGCAACATCAAGCACATCCCTATTTGATACCGATCTGCTGAACTGAATAATGCCTTCCTCAGCTCGTTGGCCGAAAGACCGGTCGTGGTTGAGTCACTTATTCACAGTTGAACGGACGATGTGGAAGGTGGGTGTTATTACCCTTTGGTCTTGCAGATCGGTATAATCAAAAGAAGGAAAATCTTCTGGGAGACCGAGTCGTTACGCCGCGTCGGTATCTTTAGGAGTATCTAGGGTTGGGTTAAAAATCCTCTCGCTCTGTGTGGCAGCTAATCAATTAAATCACAAAACTGACCACTTGCTTCAGGTTTGCATTGTTGAATAAAATCATCATTGAAGTAGATTTTTATGTGCTGAGACTGGGGTGTTCTACAGAGACGAAGGCAGCCCTCTCGAAGATTGTACTCTCGTTGAACCACACGGCACATCCATAGGCGAGCAATAGTCAGTCAAGGGCCATGTACCAGATTCGCATCACGCTCGCATATGTAATAAAACAGTCTCTTAGTAAAAGCAAAAGATCCTTGGGCTTTAAGAACTTTAAATTGGAAACACTATTTCAGCAGGACGCCATTTTGTCAGCTCTCAAGTGATTTATGTTCAGTTTGACATAAAGCATGAGCATGAGCAGACTGACACCTGAACAACATTTTCAAATTGTGAAAGTTTATTTTCAGAATACGCTCCATACGAATTTAGTTAAGCGATGAAGCTCACTTACGCATTTGGTGTACGTTGAGACACCGTAACATCCTCAAAAACTGTTTGTTTGGTGTGATTTATCGATTGGTGGTATAACTGGTATACCGACTATCCTGACTATGTTACGGTGACCGCTATATACCGGTGATTACTGACTTTTTTGCTCATCAATTGAGCAACCATTATTAGCGGGTGCTGTGCTTTGAACAAAGCGCAGCAAGATGTCACCCAGCGGACGCCACTATTGATTTTTTGAAGGAAACGTGTGGAAAGCGCATAGTTTTACATTACGGCCCCCAAGATCGTGTGATTTAACGCCGCTTGGCTGCTTTCTGTGAGGATACGTAAAGTCCCTTATCTTTGCCGATAAGCCCGGAGCGACCGATATACGCCGATATACGGCCACAAATGGTTTCATATTGAACCTCCAGATGAGACTTCGCCCGAGATAGCCGTGGCGGTCGTACGTTAGAAATCATATTTAAATTTCTTTTCGAATAAAGTATTCCATTTCAACGTTCTATATCTCTGAACAAGCATCCCTTACATGTTTTTTAATTATGGGAACTGATTAAACCAAATTCCAATTTGTCTTAGTGCAGAGAGAACAAACTTTTACCTTCTGCCTTCTGGCTTCTAGAATTTGATTTTCAACTTCCAGTCATTACAATAACGTTTACTCAATTTGACGTCACCCTGCAAGAGTGTGGTGTTGTCCTCGATGTTTGGTCCTGATCTGTACACTATCATATCGACTGCATCATCGTCTTGCATCACACAGAGATCATATAAGCTTTCTTTGTTATGCAATAATATAATAATATAGCTGCTTAAAGGGATGTTTAAAGGATAGGTGAGTTAACGAACTTGTTGAAAACCATTCTTGACTAGAAATATAACCACACATGTTACGTAATTTTATTTTTTACGTACGGAAATAAAAGGACTATCAAATCGATGCTTTGAGTGCTCAAAAGTGCAGTTGTTTGAGCCGATGTGTGAGAGCTCGCATTGTCTTGGTGAAGAGTGATCCGTCAGCGACTGGTTTTCTGATTTGATTTCTTGGAAGACAACTGGCAAACAAATGGTTGTGTACCACTCACAATTGACTGTTCTGCGTTTTCCTAGTGGTACGGTTGCGACTTGTCCAGTTTTTCCGAAAAAAACAGGCGACCATTTACTTGGAAGTGCTTCTTACGCGAGCAACTTTTGTTGGATTTGGCTCATTTTGAAACACCACTACAGTCGTCTGCTGTTTACTTTCGGGCTCATACGCATAAATCCACGATTCATCACCTGTCGCGATGTCATAGACGTATTTCGAAGCACCGCGATAGTATTTTTGGAGTATTTCTTTTGACCAATCGCCACGAGCCTTTTTTTGAGCGATTGACAAATTGTGTGGGATCCAACACGAACAAATTTTTTTGACGGTAAAATTTTCATGCAGTATTGAATGTATGCTGGTCCCACTAATGTCTAAGGTTGTCTCAATCTTGCAAATATCAGTTGGCGCACAGCATCAATGGTTTCCGGAAAAACAACTGAATTGCCAAAAATCGAATTAAGTTCATCGATGAACTGTTGTTGAGTTAATCCGCATCAAAAGTTGTAAAAAATAATCGCACGAAAATTTTCACAATTTAATTCCATTTTTTGGCGACATGAATCCTTTAAGTTACTGTAAACAACACAAATAGCGCTCATATGTAAAAACTTTCTGAGTACGTATAACCTCAAATATGTCAATCCTTACGATAAAGCTGGCAGTTGCCAGATTGCAAAACTAGGGTTGCCCAATCCCGAAACATAAAAGGCAACCTATGTACGTATAGCCACAGATGTTACGTAATTTTTTACCACGAACCGTCTACTTGTAATCAGGTTATACAATAGGTGGCTTACTGATGTCTAACCCATTGAGCTTGTAAAAATTACCACCTTGCCGTACGGTGTCGAAGGACTTTCGAAACCAATACAACCAACATTTTTTACATTCAATTCCCGACACCAGTTTCGACGCAACATGAATGGTGTCATGCCCTGCTTCAAAATCGAATTCGTTATCCAGGATAATTTTGCTATCCCCGTTAGGACCTCTCTATTTATCTCTTTCTGGAATATCTGCCTGATGTTCGAAAGGAAACTGTTTGACCGTCCGTGGCATGGATTGGAAGAATCGTTTCTGTGTTTCCGTTTCTGGTTATTGCACAGTTCCAGTTTATCAGTGCGCATTTTGTTTTCTTTATTGATTTGAACTTTGCCTGGAGGTTCATCTTCGATATGAACGAAGGTCGCATCCTTGTAAGGGCGATGGCACAATCTGCGATTGTTGTCATTGAAGCAGTTGTGTCTGTGTGTCTAACTTTCCTCCGGGAGTCTCTACTACCGATCCACAAATGGGAGATCAGTTGGATTGCTTCCTGTTAAAGCTATGCTCCAGTCCCATCTGAAGTTTGGTCATACTTGTTAATTTATTCAACGTTTGGATATATTCACGTTTTCAAATATTTTCCTTAGTTGCTAAGTCACAGGTTATCCCTGTCTTACACTTAAAATTGGTCTATCTCCATTGTCAAGTCATTTCATATCTGCTACAGTTGATCCCCCTCATATACCGACAACTACCGAAAGGAGCTTCATCTTTAATCAAAGTGATCTTCTATGGATCGTGGAGAAAGCAATTTTCTGCATACAGCGGACCATTGATAACCAATAAGTAAGTTAAGCAGCCAACTACTCCTCGAAAAACGAGAAAAAAGTCAACATTCCACTCCCAGCCCACTGCGTGTTATTAAATTTTGCAGTTCTATGCCCCAAGTCCTTGAACAACATTCGTTTGTTATTCCTGTCCACTTTGAAATGTACTCAGGAGTCGACGAGCCGTCGGCACAGCTCACAATCCCATCAACTTACTCCTGGCCAAATATTTGCGCCTACCACACCGCCCTAAAGTCCCCAATCAATAATCCACCCTTCGATACACACACTCACACACAGTGTACGGAAATTTGTGAATGTTTGTGCTCCGAGCCATTCCAGGCTACGTCAGGGTACGTGTGTATCGTGATATGATTTCCATGGAGGCCTACCCTCTCGGTGACGCAAACGCCTCCACCCAACTGTCCCCTTCCGAGTTGCTTATTCAGAAAATATTTTCATTTATAATTTAATTATTTATTGTTCTTGGCAGCTTAAAAATAAATTTCTGTTGTGGATATTTTCAGAGATAATAAATTCGTCTCTCATTTTTTTTTTTGCCTCTCTGCACAGAGTCCTCCCCGGCTACGCTGGAGTTATTCTTTAATTTTCGGCATATTCCTGCGCCAGCCCCGGATGTGCTGGAGCAGGCATTTCACATTTCACATTTCACAAGTGGGTGTGGTTTTCTTTTCACCCTTTCGCACAGCGTTGCCGCACGTTGCCAACTCCAACGCACCGATCCAGAGGCACACTTGGGGTGAACGTCGACCAACACAATGATGACGACGACGACGGCGATGGTAATAATGATGA
This sequence comes from Eristalinus sepulchralis, assembly GCA_944738645.1. Taxonomy (NCBI): domain Eukaryota; kingdom Metazoa; phylum Arthropoda; class Insecta; order Diptera; family Syrphidae; genus Eristalinus; species Eristalinus sepulchralis. The sequence goes on along the minus strand of OX122885.1, from coordinate 26,124,221 downwards.
TGAACAACTTTTGTTAAAAAATATTTTTGTTTTGATAAATAATTTTGAAAAGCGATTTAAAAAATCTCCTCCTTCCGACGGTGGACGGGAAGGGTTTATTTTGCCGTGTACACCGATACCCACTCGATGCGTTGTTTGTTGTTTTGGCATTCTCGTGCGGCAACTCGGCTTCTGACAGATGGAAATCCTGACGGTGGAAGTAGGTTATTGGGTCGAGATGTAAGGGAACTTGTGAGAAGCTGCCAGGAAACCGAATGGAAGTATTTTTGAGGAAATGTGTATCTTGCATTCTACGCCATTTCGATTTTATGCGACAGTAAGTAATTAGACAACATCGGAACTAAACTCTTTTGTCCAGGTAAGTGGTTGTGGAGAGGTTTGGTTTCTGAACTTACGTTTTTTGCAGTTCCACCTTCCTCGAGTTATTTGGTTTCTTCGCGTAGCCAAAAGTTAGCTCATGAGCAAATGTTTGCAAATGGTCGTGGTCGCAGCACTCGTGAGAGAGTCATAAATTTCCGTAGGCTGTCAGGATTTGGTTGGAAAAACTGATTATGGCCATTCTCTAGCAGCTTTTGAAAATTGTAATATTTAAAAAGGACTGTCTTATTCCAGTTGTGAACTTGGGGGCTCCCTACTCATAGTTAGTTACGGGGCCTGTGTTCATTAGAAACGACTCACATCTTCTCAAAATAGATTTGATAGGTCAGGTGGATGTGTCTGTCTAAGCGGAAGTCAACTTAGTCCAATAGTGGGATCATTGTAAAGCCAACTGACTTGAGAACTATCGTTCTGTAACTGTATGAGAGAACCCAATTCCTCAGAATCATCCTGCCTTTACCAGCTTGTTCCCCAACGGATTTCCTTGAACTTTCCTACATTTACTTCAGCTAATTTGTTTAGATTGTAACAGAAGTAGTTTCTAATTGTATGTCATCCTAAATGATGCAGGAGATGGACAGGCTCTAAGGTAGTGAATGACAGTCTTCTCCTTATCTTTGTCTTTACAACCGCTGCAGTAATCATTGCCTGGGATGCATTAACTTCTTGCCAGGTTTCCCATCAGAAAGTGTCCAGTAAGTAAGTACGGACGTAATCAGAGGTACATATGCTCCTTTTCTCCCTATTCTGATAAGGAATTGGTCCGTTAAAAACTGAATTTTGGCCATAATTACTTCAAAACACGACAGGTATCTAGTTCACATGCAATGCGCACTTATTCGCACTTTGGTGGACATCTGAAAGTGATTTTTTCCTTTGAAACTAAAAGTTCTGCCGCCCTTTCGTTGCTCATGATACCTCCTCGCCCAGGATAGGATGGCATCTGATTGTCCTTAAAAGACAGACTGCTCTCCTTAACCCTCTGAGATTTTGTCCATTATGTTTCCTTAATCCTAATTGCCGATTGACTCTCTACGTATAGCCATCTACATGCCATGTGGCGGCTCCACTGACAAGCAGTCTTGCGGATAGCTTCCTTTTTTGTCTTGAAGACATTGCAATGGCCGGAAAGGCGGAGTTCCAATTGTACTTTGTGTGAGATGGCACACTTGAACTCGTGGCATCAGTTTAAATTCTAAAAGCAAGAATATATCCATCTGGATTCGTATCCCTCAATTCTCTGTTCCGAATAAGGCTGTTAAAGCCGCTTTCCAAGTCCTCACAGGAGAAGCCGTATCCCAGTGCGCTGGGATAGATTTTTGAATTTTAATGTGTCCAGATTTTTTGAAGAATTTTAATGCGCACCAGAGATTGCTCTACCTAAACCTTAAAGGCGCTTTCATGGCTACAGGTGTAACAATGCACCCAATGCATCCGAAAGGGTGAGCCGAGGAGTCGTCACGATGCAGATTCCGGCCCACTTCTGGACCCCGCCTATCTTTAAGTGATTTTGTTTAGTTTTCAGTGCTGGCCACCAGACGGCAATGTCATAAATTCATAGAGGTCTGAGAACGGCTTTTTATATTCCATAAGCTGGATTAGGATAAGCTGTGGTATTAGACACAATCTGGAGTCCAGTGCCTATTTTACATTTGGTTTCCAGCTTGTGGTAAAACACAAAACACGAACTCTTGTGTTTTGAATTAATTTCCTAATTTGGATGGACCAAATAGGAGAAGCCTGTATTTTTTCGCAAAGAGCACAGATTGATGCTCATTCTGAGATTTTCCATCCAGTTGGCTGATCTAGTCAGAGCTGATTTGATCACATCTCTCACGGTATGACAGCTGTGATAGCTGCGTCATTTGCCATTTTTGTTATTCCAGAATCCATTGAAGGGGAGAAATTATACCACTTGGTAGTACAAAGAGATCCTTTTCGTGGTTTTCTGGTAACCCAGTTCGGAATGAATTGTTCTAGCAGACAGTTAACTCCTGATAATGCGCTGTCAATTACTTCGACTCCTTCTGCATATGTTTAGAAAATCCTTCCTGTATATTCCTTCCAGTTATGGCTTGCCCAATGGTGCCTATGGTGAGGATGATAGAGCGATAGATCTAACTTATTTTGGGGTAGACCCAAAAGGTCTTGTTAAGCTTGTGCCAATGTCCATAATGTACCGTCGGGTTCTTCACTGACTTAAGTCGTCAAACGACGCTTAAAACAAAGTCAGGTAGACGTAAGATAGATAAGATATAGTGATAAGTTCTGGGTTGGTATGTAAATCTAGTTTTAGTATAGGCTAAATGGCTTAGAACAGCTCTACCTTTTCCCTTAATTAAGTGAGGAAGGCACTCTTGCCCGTTCTCAGTGTAGTTTAGCTATGCTGTGCCACCATCCGCTCCTCCGCATCAAAGCTGCCCCTGTGACCAGCCGAACTGCAACAAAACTCAACATTTCATGAGTGCCAAGAAAACGAGATCAAGCTCCTGAGAATTTATGATGGCCAAAGTAAAAGGGACGTCTTTTGATAGCTGGATGGTGACGACTTTAAGTGTCACCACCAGCCTCTGTTGCGTTTTTAGAATGGCTCGGTTTCATTGACTCTTCAAATCGAGACAGTGTTGTCCATCCACTCTACATGACCTATCCATCTTATGTGTAGTTTTTATGTTATAGACTAGGCGTATCTCCTCGTTAAATTTTCTTCTCCAGATGCATTCAACTCTAACAAGACCAAAAATCCCACGCAAAACGTTTATCCCTCTCGAAAAGACCAGGAACTCTTTATCCACTTCTAGTATCTTCAATTTGTTTTTGCTATAGAGATGAGCAACGTAATGAACACAAAACTGTTCTAAGTCAGTTACTCAATTATCCCTTGATAAACAGGAATTGGCAAGAATGATTGAACGCTAGATTCCGAGACTGTTAGCCCTATTTTGTTGCTAACCCTATCTATTGAATAGGAACCGAAGTCGATAAATTCCTTGGCCACATACAAGTTTCTGCTGCCGCCGCAATGGCCAGCATTGATTACAGCCAGTTTGTCTTTAGCTGCTTCTAGTTCAATCCCAGCAAACGCCTCAATGACATCTTCACGGTGCTCGTCCAAAACCCGTCAACGTCATTCGCGTAAGCCAGCAGGTGATCGGACTTTTAAAGATCGTGCCTCTTTTATTGACTTGTGAGTTTGGCATGATCTTCTTGAGGATGATTTACTGTTTTGACATTGAAGGTCTCGGTGAGTTCCTTATCGTCTTTGACGAAGCAGCGGGGGTTCTCCATCGTCATCCTACACAATCAGACGGATTCACAAAATGGATCATGGCACAGTATTGCTCTCCGTTATACAATATGTCGTATGTGGCCTTAAGATCAACAAATAGGTGATGGATGTCGAAATCTAGCACAATTGATCCGTTGTGAACTTCCCTGGCCTTAAGCCGTACTGGCAGGGCCGTTAAAGGCGGTTGCCCAAGCTAGCAACAAGAGTTTGGATAAGGAAACTCATTCCTTATTAATTGGCACTGTTGTAGAGGTAGGACACACAAATTCCATTCATCCACAGATAAGCTGGTACATGCGCCCAACCAAATCATCTCCAGCTGCCATAAAGAGTTCCGCAAGAAGTTGTTCGACTTCAGTTTCAACATTGCTGTCTTGCCTTCCTGCAGGCCGGGGAACGGAATTCTTGTCCAGCGTCGTCGAGATTAAGTGGAACATTCTGCCTGATAACAGCATTTAGTCAGAATTGATTTGTCCCAATTTTCAGCACCGAGTTTTACACTTTCGTTTCGACTGGCTTCTGCTAACATTTTTGGACTTGGTGCCTAGCACCTCTCGTTTTGGCAGCTAAGATCATGTGAATTGAAACCATTCGATTTTTTCAGCACGCTATGCAATGCGTCGTGTTCAAATAATCTCCGAAAGCTTGACACATCAAAAAGCAACATTGACCACGTTTGGGCCGAGATATGTACCATCTGAAGTGAGCGAAAAAGTGGTCAACGTTATCGCATGCTGCAAATCTTTCTGATTTGGCCATTTAACTGATGACTTCTCAGTAGCAACCTTATTGTACAGATGCTTGACGACGATATTTTATATTTCACCGAAATCCTTTTGAGGAGAACTCAGTGTTGCATTCATCACTGACTTTCATTTGTTTCCACTGGAGATAGGCGCTTCCGAAATGCTAACACACCAAATTGCCATCCACATCGAGTGCGAAAAAACTCGGCATCTAGGAGAGTCATTGAACCCGGGGTTTCTCACATCAAAAAACCTAATTTCAGATGTTCACTCGCCAAATCGACTACCAAATTCAATTTCATTCACATTCCGCCAGCACGTCATATGCAAGGCAATATTTTAAACATTATTTGGCTTGGACTTGTTAACACTGTAAACAAATGAAGCACGCTCAATTAGTTATCGTTGGAAAAGAGTGCAAAATAAATAAAAACAACGCGTAAACATCTCCTGGCAATGCCTACTCTTGAATAAAAAAAATATTGGTCCTCCAATTGCTGCTTATCCAATCCAACAATAATAGCCTCGCTCCATCCCCTTCATAATCCATAACAGGATATTCCTTTTCATCCTGGCACATTTCACATCTCTTTCTCTCTCGCACTCCCCGTCGCTGTGCAAGGCAAGGTCCTTTCACTCCTTCAACCTACAATTTAAATGGCTAATGCCTTCCAATGAAAACACTTCAATCTCTCGCTCTCTCTGCCCGCTCGACAAGTCGACCAGCCAACCGTCCATCTATCAGCCGTCCACCCCCCGCACTCGAACAGTGCAACTGTCTGACAAACAAGGACGACGTTCTAGATGCATCCAATTTTCCAGGATAATATTTATCCATGACTGTGTGTATATTTACACTGCACCTTGTTTCGTTCTCATCACAGAGTCTACACGCACTCTGTGTCTGTGACGGTGTGACTGTGTGCGGAGTTTCGTTCCGCAGTTGAATTCCGTCCAATTCGATCGAAGAAGGCGGGAATTCAGCAGCCTCACGAATACACCCGCACCCGAAACACAAAAAAATAACTTGTTCTCGGCTGCTGGGGTGTTCTGTCACACACCGATACACCTAATCATGGGCAACAGCCATGGGTAATAGGTGGCTGTGTGTGTGCGTGTGTATTCGGGCATATCGGTGAGAAGTGCTGAAGTGAACACAGAGAAGACGGAGGAAAAGAAATAACAAAAACTGCCTGACTGGCTAGCACGGCATGGCCCATCCATCCGTATCTATCCATTCATCCATCCATCCATCCAACCATCCGTGCATCTCCTCTTCACCACGCCAGCGAGAAAATCCCTCTCTCTCTCTCTTTGCGACCATAGCCGTGTGTGTAGTGTAGTGTAGCCGAAGGAGGAGGAGGAAATGAAAACAAGTCTGAAGTGATTTTTGTGGGATCGTGTCGAGGTGAATGTTATTTCAGATACAGATTCAGTATCAGACGTGTGACTGTCCCGAGCGGATGGTAGTGAGCCAAACAGAGTTCCCACATAGACCGTGTGCATTGTTGTTGTGTTGTGTGATAACCTGCTCTCAGTGTATCTGTATTCATCGGTTACCGTTAAAAAAATAAAATAATATTTTCATTCAAACGAGGCGCAAAAAGCAAATATTTTCCCACATTTGCCGCAAAAAAGAAAAACAGGAATCGTCTCCCTCCTGACCTACATGTGAACTGTGTGTCTGAAGGATTAATGTACACTTAATGGATACAAACCCAATCGTAGTTCTGTGAAATCGAAGAAAATTGTGAACTGTTGAGTGAAAGTTTGAACCGAGATTCGATTTGAGAAAAGTGCACGATGCACACCCTGTTCACCGACCAAAACAGCTTCTCGCGCCACTACGCCCAGACGGCGGGCTACCCTACCGGAGCGCCGGGAATGACAACTGCCGCGGCGGCCCACTACGCCTACGAACAGTATTCGCGATATTCGTACCCAGCGTCGGCTTACTCGCTGGGAGCGCCCCACCAAAACAAGGAGATCGTTAAACCGCCATACTCGTACATAGCCCTCATCGCAATGGCCATCCAGAACTCAGCCGACAAGAAAGTCACCCTCAACGGCATCTACCAGTACATCATGGAGCGGTTCCCCTACTACAGGGACAACAAGCAAGGCTGGCAGAATTCCATCCGCCACAATCTGAGTCTGAACGAGTGCTTCGTGAAGGTGGCCCGTGACGACAAGAAGCCGGGCAAGGGCAGCTATTGGACACTGGATCCGGACTCCTACAACATGTTCGACAACGGGTCGTTTCTGCGACGCCGACGGCGCTTCAAGAAGAAAGACGTGCTTCGCGAGAAGGAGGAGGCAATGAAGCGCCAGGCGATGATGAACGAGAAGCTCGCCGACATCAAGCCGCTTAAGTTAATGCCCAACGGCATACTGGAGATGAAACACACCCAATTTAAAAAGGAACCACTTATGGATCTGGCCACGGGATGTCTGTCGAAGGAGGGCCATCTCTCGGTTGGAACCGCGGCTATGCTAAACTCCTGCCATGACAGTCTCGCTCAGCAGATGAACCTCAACCTGGGCAGCACTGTCGACCACGGCTTCAGCGTCGATTCGCTGATGAACGTCTACAACCCGAGAATCCATCACAGCACCTATCCATACCATCTCAACGAGGAGAACCTAGCGGCGACGGCTGCCGTTGCCGGCGGACAGTTGCGACATCCGCATCACCATCATCCACATCACAGTAACCCGCACCATCATCATCCGCACGGCGGCTGGTATACGCCCGAGACGCCTCCTGAATCCGTCCTCAATCACAATCACAACAACAACAACAGTAGTAGCAACAATAATAACAACAACAACAATAACATGTCAATAAGCAATAACCACGCATCGGCAGTAGCAGCGGCGGCGGCGGCAGCAGCAGCAGCAGCGGCCGCGACCACCAGTCCATCGTCCGTCACAACTACCGTCGGCTTTCGCGACATGGTCTTCGAGCACAACCAGTCCTGCCAAATGGATACGGGCAGCCCGAACGGCAGCATTCAATCGGCCAGCCCGCCGGCCGTCGCCATCGGAGGACACCATTCGCACCATCACGCCGCCGCCCTCAACCACCACCACCACCACCTGCACGCGGGCAACCTCAGCAATTTGAGTAACCTCAGCAATCTGACCCACTATCGGCCCCACTACCAGGACTACGGCATCAAGTACGGCGTCTAGACGTCCCAGAAAAATCCCCACCAACCATCGCCACCATCGCTTAGGTTCGACTTTCTTTAATTTAAATGAATTTTTGTACAGCTAGAGAGAAAGAGAGGCAGACACAGACAGCGGGAGCGAGAGTATATTTTATGTAAATATAGTTAAACAAAATCATTTTATTTATAAGAAAGTCTTTCGATTCTTCAATTTTGGTTTGTTCAAAACGCAAAACCCCACTGGCGGGGGATATGTTCAAATGTCCACGCCAACTGAAGTTTGTGTGCGTTGCGTTCTGCATTAGAATCTAGATAATAAACGCATTTTGTGATGTATTAAAAATGTTAAGAAGAAATTACAAAATAACTACTCTAATTATTATAATGGATACTGTAGGTTTAAGTGGAAAATAGATGAAAAAAACACGTACGTTTTACTGAAAAACAAAAACTCATTGTGTGTGTCTTCTTATTTTGATCTGATGTGTGATGATGGCGGCGGCGAAGACGCCAATTTAAGGTTTCGATTCACTTTCTGCGGAGGGAGGTTTTTGGTTTTTTTTTTCAGGGGCTCACCTGTCAAGGAAATGAGGTTAATTTTCTCTTTAGGGGACTCACATCCCTGTTTCAGTTTAAAAAAGTGACTTATCTCACTTTGAAAATCAAGTCATTTTTTGAATTGGTGTTACTACAATCAGATTACCCAGTTTTATGTGTGGACGATATTCTAGTTGTCCAAACTGCGTTATCCTCATCTGCAATCCATGAGGATAACAATTGACAACTGTATGCATTCTCGTGTCAAATGATTTGTGTGCCTCAGTGCATGGTTTTTGTCATCTTCTCACTTGAAAAGTTATTCATGGATATGGCTTTCACATGTCAGTGCCAAACGTTTGCACTTGTAAATTTGACATTCTCATTCTTAAATAAAAAAAATACGATGCAAACAACAAGGACTTTTGACAGAGTTCAGTTACAAGTCGCTCACAAAATTATGATCCTCTGTTTTTATCACTTGTCGTATAGTTTGGTGAAAGCCATCAAATGCCTGTAGAAAATTGTAGTGAATCTGCTCCAGCCGATAAATCATGCATGGTTACGACGTTTCAAAAGTGGTGATTTCAGCGTCGAAGACTAAAAGAGTCTTGGCGAGCTCCAACATTTTGAAGATTAGAAATTGAAGGCTTTATTGTATCATGTTGGTTGAGGCCCAGGTCCATCTCGGACTGCAGCATTAGAAGAAGAGGAAGAATTGGATCACGATCCGTGCCAAATGCAAAGTGAACTCGCAGAATCGTTGAGAATGTGCACTGAGAAGCCATAACCTTGCCAGCCGACCTTTGCATTTTGGACGCACTGAGCGTGGTTCACCGGCTGATGTTCACTCCACTGATTGCCGATTTAACTCTGGAGTGTATTATTGGATCCATGTTTCATCCATTGTGACATACCGATGCAAAAAGTCCTGTTTTTTTCTGGCGAAACAGTTCCAAACTGCTCTCAGAATCGTCGATTCGTTGTTGCTTTTGGTCCAATGTGAGCAAAACGCGGCACCCATTTCGAAAACAGATTTCTCACATTGCCTTCTGATATCTTTAAGGTGTCAGCTATCTCACGCAATTTCACTTTGCGGCTTTCCGAAACGATTTTGTGTACTTTTTTGATGTTTTCAGGTGTAACCACCTCAATTTGCCTTGCAAGGCGGTCAGCATCGTTGGTGACTGTACGGCGTTTAAAGTCAGTATACCACCAACAAATAGTTGTTTTTCGATGGAGCAGAGTCCCTGCAATACTCTTAATGCCATTGCTGAGCTTGCACGGTATTTTTCCCATCAAAAATCAGTGTTTAATCAACAGCCGAAACTCTTCTTTTTCCATTGTTTTAAAAATCGTAAAAGTAGTGCCACTTGAAGCACTGTAACTTGTAATCTAATAATCAGATTGTCATTAAAATTTGACAGGTATCATCAAAATGTTTGTACTTCTTAAAAATAATATGGAATGTTTGTCGTGGATAGAACTGCCACGATTTTGATAACCTAAAGAATTTCATCACTGTAGCCATACAGTACGAAAATAAACTAATTTTTATTCAAAATTTACCTCTAAAACTCTATTTAATTAAATTATAATACACGACAGATGATTTTTTTTGCATTATTTTGCAAATAAAAACATCTTACAACTAATAATAATTTCAGATTTTGACGAGAAAGATATACGTTCCACACACTCATTTTATGACTCCTTAGCCGACTACTGAAATACCGATGTCGTACACTCATTAAATAGCATGGGACTAAACGACAAGCGGAATGGAGGATTGTAGTCTTTTTTTATTTTCAGTGATTCAAGGATTAAATGTTGACACATTTTGTAGGAATATCCTAAAGCGGGCTAGAACGAGTGCTTATTCTTTTGTAAATTTTGTGGTATATGGTAATTAATTTTGTGATTTCACGTACGCATCGCTGGCACTTGACATATACCAAAGTTAGCTGCCATTTGAAGTGTCGCAATGTAAGCTGAATATTCGCCATTTACGATAATGGAAAGCGTAATAATCGATCTACGCGCTTACATTATTAAAACAAACTTTCCGAGCAGTACGCAATGATTTTGGGGCGTCATATTAACTGACTACAAGCAATTGGTAAAATTTTGAAGAGAATGAAAGGGTTGCTGATATCGTATGGCTTGTGCATAATTGCAGAGTAAGTCGAACAAATTCCTGCTGTAACCATGAGTGTTGCTTTTAATTCGAATTTATTGATTTCCTGGCGTTCGCAGCAATAAAAAGTGTCGTATATTTCACTATGAAGTATTTTGCATTTGGATTTGCATCTCCATGAAGTTGAACTTAAAAACACTCGAAGCCTGCTGACTATTCACAATGCGGTAGACACAGTTGTTTGATGTTGGGACATCATACAATAAATATCGTCATCAGGCACATTTCTTTCACGGTGAGTATGTAACCTAACAAAAATACAGGCTGTGGGAAGAGGTGTCGTTGCATTCAGGTAAAGTGACTGTTCGATGTGCTGTTTGATCGAAAGAACCGCTACAATTCTTGAATGTGTTGTTTATATTTTTGGCTGCCAGAGACTTTCGAATTTCAACAAAATTAATTGTATTTATTTGCAATGGATCCTAATATTCTTACCTATCAAATGCATATACATATCATTTTACTATATGGACACTTTGTTGTATGGATGATTGTATAGATAAGGACTAGGTGAAAAACCGGACATCTCATGTGTAATGAAATGGTTTAACTACACAATAAAGTAACTCCCGATAATTCATTCGACAATTTCGATAACAAAGTTTATTTTCTAAATGAAATACTTTCTGTTTCTATTTGAAAATGGCTACAATTGCAAATGACAAAACAGTAAGCTGTCGCCACTCTTTTGAAAAAAAAAAATGAATAAGTGGCACTACAGCCCAGAAGAGACCAGAGCCTAGCTTTTGCAACAACTACTCGTGTTGTGCGCGTGCTACTGTTCTCTCACGAGTATAAGGGACTTACAGTTTTTGCGGACTCTGATTGGCGAGATTTGAGAAGCTTTTCAATAGACAATTGGTACTCTTTGAGTGTTGTCAGCAACTCGAAAGAGGTGTTGCCGTGAAAAAATGCGAGGTGTCCCGTCCGGGAATTGAACCTAGATCTTCTGCGTGGGGTACGACCCTCTTACCCACTACGCCATGGCGGATGCTAGCTTGTTGTTTGCAAAAAATATTTTGTTAATAATTCGCTTGAAACACTCATACCTACGGTGACTAATATTACACTCAGCTGCTTACTTAGATGGCAATGAAAACCGAGAAGTCAATATCGAATCAAAGATCAGAATTTCACACCACCCCAAGAAATCCTCTCAAAAAAACCATAATGTGATCTCTAGAGAAACTTGGCCGCACTGCTGTCCTTACATCAGGGGACAATTTAAAGTAGGTGTATAGTTTGACTCTCTTTTCACCTACCTACTTAGCTGCATATTGGGCTACGGCACTATTCAACTCAATTTGTTTTCTTTTAATTCTGTATACTATTGTCATTACGAAAGAAAGGAAGACATTACCAAGAAGAAACCGAAACGAGTATTTGCACGGCCGGACTTTGACAGAGTAGGAATAAGTCTAAATAGGAAGCAATCGGCAGGGAGTCACGCATTCTAAGAAATTTATAAGGGCTGACTCCAAAAGAACTAAGAAGTCTCTACGCCTAAGCAGGCTTGACCTTAGGATACTATGAGGCGCACTTTCCGCCCACTTTCTATACGAGTACTATCTATACAAAATAGTACACAGCAGATTAGAAAACTGCAGACACTGTGGACAAACACAGAAGACTTTGGAACGTAAACATAAAACGTCTTAATGTACTGAAACGCTCTGCTGCAACGCTAACGCGAGAGGACAGTAAGTTGATAGAATTGGCCTTATAAGTATACTAGGTATTCAAGACTTTTCCTACACTTGAAACTCAGGCAAACTTCGATGATGACAGGATGTATACAATTTCTAGGCAACCAGCGTACAACACCAGAAGAAGATAAGAGAAATACATCATCCATTCGTCAGGGACCAGTGTGGGAGAAAAAGACACCAAGTCACAGTACCGGCCATCTTAAACAATTTTTATCAAATTTACAGGATTTCAGAAGACATGATATGATTACAAAATTAAAATATTTCTTTCTAAGGCGATTTTACATAGTGATCCTCGTTTCGTAAAATAATATTCTGCAGACAGGCCCCTTAGGCTTATATATATGAAAACAAAAAAAAACTGGATGGAAAAAATTTAATATTATCGAATCTATGAGAAGTTCTGCTATCGTGCAACTTTTTAACTTTCGTAAATCGTAATGTAACGATTTCAACAATTTTACAGTAATAAGATTCACTTATTTCTACTAAACTTCATAAAAAAAATTAAATGCTTTATATTTCAAATCTACATGCAAAAATAGATATTTGTCAACCATCAAGGCTCCCGATTAAGTAGAGAATAGTCCTGCTAGGTCGGGCTTACGATACGACGATCTGATGTTGCCACAACTGTCGTTGATATCTATGACAAACTTTACGTCTAAATACTTCAAATATTTTTATTTTTTTTATTGCCTGAAACTGTTGAGAAATGTCTACTGCCGAAATGTTAACATTCAGGCTAAGTGACTTAATAGCAAAGTGTGATGTTGTTGAAAGTGACAATGTTGCAGAAGTCATTCCCCCAGAGGACACTTGGAATTCAAAGAATGTATATAAATAGAGATCACTCAACATGGTGTTTGCCCACTGAAGACTGTAAGTTCACCCTTATCTTAAATCTAAATTCCAAGTAACTGCCGCGTAGAGATTTTGAAATAGTTACTTGAAAACAAAATAAATAGGAAATGTATGTTTTGAAACATAAGGAAAACGAAACCTTAAAACTACTAATTTTTCAAGAGAAAAAATTTTTTGAAAAGTCAATTCTTTTGTGGTATCCAAGAAAAGATTATTCTTTTGATCCTGTTTGTAAATAAAGAGAGAATTTGAATTTAAAAATTACGGTATTTGTAACGAATCGTTAAATTTTCACACGTCAATTACAATTTCGTGGTAATCGAGGATTTCTTCCACCTCTGACGAAAACACCAACACCGAGATCAAGTGTAGAATTGCGTTTGCCGATCGCTGCTTCTTTGGGATCAAAAGAAACAGAGCTACCACTCGAAATACCACGCTGACTTCATATAACACTTTGGTCATCTCCGTTCAGGTCTATGGTGCTGAGACATGTACCCTATTGAAAGTGGATGAAGAAGTTCTTGCTCGGTGTGAGAGAAAAGTCCTACTGGAGGAGAAGATTCAACCACGAAGTGTACGGGTTTTGCAGCGGCTTGCACTAAGTTAAACGTCTTCGGATCCAACTCACAAGATGACTAGGTCATATAGAGTAAATGGACAGCACAGTTCCGGCCCGAGGAGTTTTCGATTTCGAACTATTGGAGTAACGTGATAGAGGAAATCATATAACAAAATGGTGCACACAAGTGGACAGGGACCTGAACCAGATGAAGCAAGCTGGCGAAAGATCATGCTCGCTGCAGAGGTTTGTTGATTGAGGTTCAGCTCCATCCCGGACTGTAGCGCCACACAAAAAAGAAGAAGATATTAAGCACATGTGTAACTATATTTTGTAGCAAAACAGACAATTTAACTTTCAGACACGGAGGTCCAATCAAAAGCTTTTTATTTTTTTGTAAAAGAATATTAACGAATTTATATGGAACACCTTATAACCATCACAGAATTGTATACTTCTTCTTCTTAGACTTTTTCTTCTTAGAGTGGTGCTAGAATGCGGATTCGATGTGAAATCCAACAAGAATATGTCCCAAATAAAACGCGGTCTTGTCAGCTGTGTCAAGTTGAGGTTGTCTTAGGTCCTCCTCCTCAACAAGTGTGCAAGTTTGATGTGAACGAGTTTGAACTCTGAACTTCGAAGTCTCCTCGGGTGGAAAAAGTGTTGCCCATGTTGACCTAGACATTTGCTATGCTAATGTACAAATTACGAAGTTCGTCGGTGAACCATGAACAAGACAAAAAATCACACGCACAACTTTTTCTGCGAAGAAATTTCGAAGAAATTCCTTATCCCCCTTTAACAACGTCCAGTATTCTGTGCTATCGATCAGGATGGAGATGAGCAATGTGTTGCACATGGCTAGTTTGCATCTTATTTCTATGGTAGTTCGGTTAAAACGTTTTTGTCCCTGTTTAATTCGAAGCTGACATAGACGAAACGAGCTCAAAGTTTTTGCCCTTCATTGTGACTCTGTGTACTAGACGTCAAAGTTGTGTTTCTGGATGAAAGTACATGTTAATGACCGTCGTATAGAAAGTTGCTCTCACAAAGCAAATATTTTGTAATTATTATTCGATCAGTATTATGCCATCGTGTTATTAAACACAATTTCTTTTGAAATTAATTTGAAAAAACAGATTGAATAGACCGCTATCTTTTACCAAAAGTCCAACGTCAATTTGCTTGCCCTCAAGTTTCTACAAAGTTTTAGTTTTGTGTGTCGTTCATTGCCTCCATCTAATTATAATCATCTGTATGACGTTCAATTGACTTACTGTGCAGCTCCCTAGTCAGAGTGCAACTGCATTTGCACGACAAAAACATGGAATTTCTTATTGTTAAATAATTTTTTTAGTAGCTTCCTGTTAAGTACGTTTGATTCGTTGTTGCAATGGAATACACTTTTTCCAAACTTGTCAAAGAAAAAAACCTTAAATAATTTCCAAAGGTGAATTTACGTTAGGTATCAGTTGATTAGATATCCCCTCCCCCGTACCTAGGAAATGACAGTCGACGCTTCAAAAAATGAGAAAAGACTAATTTGTCAATCCGGTTTCATATTGAATTTCCTGCAAATGAAGGAAAAAAAAATTTAATAGAGCTACTGTAGAAAGTCCACTAGTTTCAACTGAAGTGTATTTTGCTGATTAATCAGAATAAAGTATCAACGCTTGTCTTGGGCAAATGTTTTTCTGTTACATTTAACGCCGACACAATGTATCTATAAAAGTATGTTAAAATATGACTGTGCTGGGGGTCAGAACCGTTGAACTTGCTATGCAGTCACGAGACAACAAGTTGCTGACATTTCTTATAGTCATCCCATATCATTTTTCAAGAGATCAAATCGCTCAATCTTAAAAAAAAAATAATAAAATAATAATAGCTGACGGACGTCACCGGCGTAATATCTAAACAAATTTGGATTTGTCCTGATTCAAGAATGTCACGTAGCCTAATATCTCTTAGACGACAAGAGCGCGCTTATGGATCTTCATTGCCGCCGTAATAATAGAGGGTAGAGGGTAAGTGCATGTAATAAACAGAGCCCCTCTGAAACGAATAGTTGCTGGCCTTGGTCCATTGTGGGACTGTAGTGCCACCCAGTTTACTTTTAATAGCTCTTCATGCACGGAAACTGTGACTATTCTCTAATGACTCCAATAGAAGTGGTCTAGATAATTGCTTCAAAATGTAAGAATTCATTCGCAAGTTACTGATTTCAGTTTTGAGCATCTAAACATTTTTTTTTCCTTAATGTTACAAGCGGTGAAACTTGCTGGAAAACTTTATTAAAAACACTGGCTATCATAAATCTCTAAATTAATTTTGGTTGGGCTATCAAGAACAAACGAACATTTCGGAAGAATTGCAATTTATTTCTCAAAACTCTTTTAGCTTGAAACAGAAACGCCGCAACTTTTTTAGTTCGTCAGAAGACATACTTTCTCTAAAAATTAATAAATTAGGCCTCCATTGGTGGCAACAGATCCCTCATTCGGCACAAATTGACAGGCAAGTGACTTTTTTTTTAATTTTGTGCTTCAAAAGAAGTCGCATGGGGAAAAATCAGGTGAATTCTGAGAATGGGCCAGCAGGTCACATCCTAGTTCGACCAATTAGATCGTCGCGACTGAGGATGTCTGAGCCGGCGCGATGTCAGAGTGGCAACAACTTTCATGGCCAAACGTTTTTTTCAGCAATCTGACTTTTACTCGTCAGATCATCAGATCAGTTCTGTGTAAGTCACAAAAAAGAATGTCTATCGCCTTTCCAACCCATATGACCGTCTTCGCCTTCTTTAGAGCACGTTCGACTGTTCCTGTATTTTTCCTCTTGTATAATTTTACCGCTGTGGCTATGACTTTACGGTCTGCATATCTACTGTATCTAGTTAATCATTGTAGTCATTCAATGTGATGTTCTACTTCCCTTTTGAAAAAACTGAAATTTTTTTTAGATGGATACCATTGATGGAAAGTGTTTCCTATGATTCCGGGCATTAAGATGGAACGTGCCCGGATGTCTCGTCCTCTTCCGTAAATAGCCGACATTCGTTGTAGTGGTTTATATCTTACTTGATTAACCGTTTGAATTGCGTTACACTCGGCCCACTTGTCCAGTGGTCTAAGTGAAATTTGTGTTTTCATTCATGAATTGTTGTTGTAGCTATGGTCCAGTTGACAGTGCAATAAGAGTCAAAATGCAGAAAAGCTACGACTGTGTCTCGGTGCTTGATGTGTACCAGTGTACTCACGTTTCGTCGAAGGTCACTAAAGTATACCGAAATTCCTTGAGGTTGATCTTAAACAAGTTCAAACATTTATGGAGCGACAGTTTTCTCATATTTCGTGCAAGATATGACCAACGCCATCATTTGCAGAGGTGCCAACTTTTTCAACTATCTCGCCTTTAATCGGCTGTCTGCCAACACAAGATCGTCGATTTTTGTCACGTTATATGCCATTTTTGGGTCTAAAGTGTCTCACAGTTGGCACTTGTTTTTGAAGTGAGCAAACGTAGCAACCATCTCACAGACAGCTTCTTTTGCCCAACCTCTCATAAACGATGTGACACAGGTGGTCTTTTAAGATGTAAAAAAATACGAGATTGTGGTCATATTGCACGTTATCCTCCGTGGTAACTTATCATAATCCAATGTGCGACCACCTTGCATCTCCTTAAACCAATTTTTGACGGTCGTCATTGAAAGAAATGTCTCACCAAACACAGCTTCCAATCGCTACGCGATTTCAATTCCACAAACTAGAACCCAATAAATGACAGATCCTTTACAATTTTTCTAAAATCCGCGCACATCTTCGCTTCCACATGCATTTGGTTAAAATTCTGAAGATAGTGGCGGCATCAGGCAGTGATCCTAAAAACCTATCACCTCCTTAATTCGAACACCTTTTGACGTCGTAATTCAATGGAACTGCTCTAGTGTAGGTGATCCTAGCTTTCTTTCCCTATTTACATATTCTACATACCAAAGCTGGGCAAAAGTTGGCCCTAGCCTGCAAAGCAATCAATTTATAACCCAACAGATAAAGGTTGCAAAACTTCTTTTTTACAGTGTTAGCCGGATCAGCAGAAAAGAGTTATATTGTACATCGATATCGTGCTATAAAACCCTCTGTTAAAAGAACGGACCACCCGGGCCCACATTATTTGTGCATTATAGGGCCTCTATAATGCCTCCGTGCGATCGTGTGCGGTTTCTCGACATGAACCTCAGGTCTTCCAAACTCACTGCCAGATGCCGTTTTTTCTTCTCAACTGTTTGGCGCCTTGTACTCCTAGGATCGCCGTGCATCTTGCCATCTTGAGTAAGCTGGTTCAATTGAATTCCTTGGTGAGCTATGGATCTGTCATCGTTTCGAAGAGTGTGACCAATCCACGGCCACATCTATACGTTCATAGTCTGTTCTCTGATAAAGCTGTTCGTTTAAGATACGGATTGCTGAGGATAACCTTAACATGTAGTGTAGGCACCTATTGCAAAACATTTGCAACTTTTTCGTGGTAGTGGTGGTCACTTAGTAGCACTTATTCAACGTTTCAATAAAACAGTCGTAGTTTTGTGTAGAAGCCAATTGCATAAATTCGTCAAACTGTGGATGACATCCCAAACACCATCCGGTTCGGGTCCGCCATCGGCTGAGACAATACCCCGGGTAACTGTCTACTCCCTCAACCATCTGCTTTTTCAAAATCGAGTGCTTCACAATGATGCGTTCCACATCACTCACGAAACCACTGTCCACTGCAGGAGAAAGCCGAGAAAGAACTTTTAATTGTTGCCCCGTGTTCGTGCGTTTAAGAACGATTTAAGCAATTTTCGGAAATTGCATTCGTTGGGTCTGTCCTCCAGCCTTCTTCGTACCTCTCTCATATTGTAATACTCACACACATGTGTGTGTGTATATTGTATGACAAAAGGATTCCATCCGTTGTTATTGCTGGCCGATCATCGAGAGATACTTTTGTCAATGCGCTCGTTAGTTAGCACACCAGCAGCATCGAGAAGGAATTCTCTTTATCTGATGAAACCTCCAGTGCCCCAGTGGGGATTTACGAAATGAAAATGTGCTGACAATTGACAGTCCCCGAGTATTTAACAAGTGGAAAAAGATTTGTAATCAACCAAAAAAAGCGTTGAAATCGAACTCTCCTCGAAACTGCTGTGTCATCACCGACGGCCGTCGTCGCCGTGCACCGGGTCTGTGTGTGGGGCTGATGGATACATTGCACGCTGCAAACTCCCAAGACAGTAGGTGCCAGGGATGATGGTGTGGCTTACTCGGTTCACGGCCTTTCCAACTCTTTCACAACGAACACACATCTTCGCATCGATGTCTGTCCGCTGGCCTGTTGATGTTTTCAACGTGTATTCCGTCTTTTGTTGGTTTATTAATTCGATATTTTAATTAAATGTGATTAATGGTGGGCGAGACGAGGTGGTGGAGACAGTTGTTGACGTCTTGTTGGTTGGTTACGGTTATGGGACGTGACAATGGTCAGACGCTGAAGTATTGTCGTACAATTGGGCTTTGTGTTCGGCTTTTGGGGAGAACGGGCGCGATGTCTTACTTTTGGGCTTTCTTGTTTTTGGCGATTGTAACTGATTGTAGCGGATCGGTTGACATAACAAGACACATTAAGTCTCATTTGTCATCTGATCTAAGCTCCACCGTGGGCAGGGTCTTGTTGGAGAAAGCACGACATGTAGCCCATCTTGTTAGGAATTCGCTTCGCATCACGTGCACTGGACACACTTCAGTGTGCGGTGTAAACAAAATACCTGCTCCGGTGCCATCGTTGTTCTAATCCAGACCAAAAGGCGACCGCATTCTACGCACACGCACCAGGGCACAAGAGTCAAATGCATATTGTGATCTTCCGCAGTGATCGGATCACTTAAACAAGAACAATGGGATCATCAAGTGGTTTGGGAAATTGCAAAACAATTGGATTACCGCTCGGGGTTGAGAAGAGGATGAAAAATTATCTGCACGTGTTGGCCGCTCATATATTTATGATCATCTGCAGTGGCGGCATCTCTTTCGTCTCTCCGAAATGCTCGACGTCTGTTCGTCGGGCATATAATCGGAAGTGAAATATGAATCCTGGGACGGTCGAAAGTGATGCAATTGATTGTGGGAGTCATTTGTTTGGTTATGGGGTTTCTTTTGAGTCAATCTGTTGGAAATTCTTTAGTTGGCCGTGTTCGAGAATTGAAAAAATACGGAAATAAGTAATTGTGCTTGAGTTTGTTGAAGTAATCGTCAAATGATTGACTTTTTGTTTCTGTAAATCGTTTAAGCATTTTACAGCTTTTTTGTAAAATTCGTCTTTTTATGTTTTTGGCGCCTGGGTCTGGGTCTGATTGCCTGGGCATTAATCAAAGCGCATTTATGTACATCCAATACGCTCATCCAACAGCCACCCCAAATTTCTTACAGAAAGTTAGTTAAAGTCCTAGTTGTGTGTGCCACTTCGGCAGTGACTGTCCTTGCTGCATAGTCCAAATGGCTCCTATTAACGTTATACATGTTCTAAACCTCTTAAATTAGCCTTTCTTAGATAAGTTTATTAAACTTTTGAAGCTGCAGCAGATACAAAGAGGTTGAGAGATTTCCGACTTATTTTAAAAGCATGTCTGGCATCATTTGAATCGTTTCTGAAAATGTTCATTTACAGCTTCCAATAGAAATTGAAACTAAATAGAAAAGGCTACACAGAAGGAGAGGTTCCGAGTTCTTAATTGAGTTAGAAAGAGCACGCCATGTTTGTGGGTTGTGGCTAAAGAACGACTTTTGTAACTTAACTGAACATTCAAAAGAGGATTTAAGGGTAATCTGACGGGGATTTCGGGCAAGGCGCGTATATTGTGAGCGAATTCTTTCGAGACAGGAATTCAGTTGACTAATTCACTTGAGTGATAGTGTCGAGACATTCTGAGTCACGAGTGATAATGGCGAGACATTCCATTGGTGTTCAAAAGAGTCAGTCAGCTTAACAATATTGTTGTCTCCATTAAGTTTTATCAAACGCTTTAGATTTGCGTCCAGCTGGTGTAAGGGAACTGTGGACTGTAAGACCAAAAGAGCAGCGCTATACTTAAGCGTGCGGCGAATACAGGCCTTATATTTGTCATTAAGTACGAAACAATTTATTGCAAATGGTCCCCTCGGGAAGAATCGCCATTCGTTCGAAAATTTTTAGCTACCTTCTTGCACATTTCGGGCGGTATCTCCGCCGTAACTTGAGTTATGTTGGTCCTTAATCCATCTAGAGTACGGGGACTATTCTCGCAACCACGGTCTTTTGCGCAGCCGCAAAATGTAAGATCGGTTGATTTTGTTGGTAAAATGGCGTTACCAAAACATCGAATTACGCGAGTAGGAAACTTACTACTGAAAAAAAGATATTGTGTGACTTGTTTTACTCCATCTTGTTGGAACCACATACCCTCTAGATCGGTAGTCATTCTACTACACCGTTCCGAATTGACTGTTACTTGGGGTCGTCGGAGAAATACGGACAATTTCACCCAGTCACTTTGTCTGGATGCAATGACAACTCTTCGATCATGTGTAGTTTTCTGAGCCCCCTGAACTGCAATTTCAACGAAAGAGAAATGTGCCTCATCACTGAAGAAAAATTAGTTCGAATAATCATTAGATTTTATTAGTAAGCTAGTTTTAAGTATTTTTGTCTAGCATGTAAGTAATGTAAAGAATGAATCAATAAAAATGCATTAAAAGCAAATCAAATCATGTCGCCAATAATCATCATGTAATGCTCGTCAAGTGATAACGTTTGATTCACCACTTTTGTAATAAGTTTTAAAAATGTAAGCGCTAAGTTAAATGGAAAGTATTCAGCTAAAATTACAACACTTCAGCACAGACAGCAAATTTGGCAGGTGTCTAATAAGAATGCTGCCACCTTCAAACCACAAAATGAATGGCCCTGAATATTGTAGCCAAGATAGAAGAGGTAAGATATTTTTATGGGACCACAAATATATGACAGAGAATAGAAAGTCTTTCGGCTTTCACAATACAAGTGTCATCCATACCTAATAACCGATTATTTTGAGAAGACTTGAATTACAGCAGGCAGCATTTATAATTGTCTTTACGCGATTTGATCATGACGTCAATGCCAGAATTCGATGCGCTTAACAAGCGAAGCAACTATCATCAGCTAAGGAGTGTATTTTATTAGAACTATCACACAGATTAGTTATAAAATGAAGAAGAGTACCGGAGACAAAACCTGGGCCCGGGGGAATATCAGCATTAATCAATAATCGAATTGGATATCAGACTAGAATCAATTTGAAACAACCTGCAACATTTTGAGTGACAAATTCGAATCTTTGAAAGGCGACTCATCGGTGCCAAAAGAGCCTGATGGCAGACTCTGTCAAATGCCTTTAAAATGGTTTCTCCCTCATTGTGCACTTTCCCATAAGGGTATGACACCATTTTCACCGATGGACCTGTTGCTATCGAGGCCGTATTGTCATTGAGTAGCTTCCGCGAGTCAAGATGTTTCAACTATCAAAGTTTCCAGTTTAAAAAGAAACGCCGTAAGTGATAAGGGTCGATCGAAGGCGGTTAAGATTTTTGATGATTCATTTACTTGACCTAGAGAGAGAGAAAGATTGAAAAGCCTACGCCATGGTTGTGACAGAACCTTCAAAAAAGGGTATATACACCCAGGTCGTGGGATTTATGTACATTTGTCAGTATGTTTCGTTTTTATTTTAGTTATGATATTCCCCACAATGTAAGAGCTGCTTCGATATTGGAATTCCTGACAAAATGTTGCAGAAGTTGGATTGGCGGTGCCTTTAAATGTACTACTTATTCCTGGAGTGTCTAGCCTTTGTACCTTATAGCCGGTAGATGTTCCGTCTGACACACGGTTGCATCAATCTTCATTACTACAAGTGACAAATTGCGTAACTGCCCCAGATGTAATTTTATACATTCGTAGCCAAAATTTCCATTTGAATACTAAATGGGCGAAATATATGGCGCATTCGATCTACACAGGTGATACGCACCACAGACTAAGCCCGACTTAGCTTACCAAGGACTTAGCCCAAGGCAAAACTCTGTGAAGCTAAATTGCATTTTCGTGAACGTTGTCGAACTGCCCTCAACTATAAAGTTCCGAATCCCTTATGCATGTTCGATACGTGTCATATTACCTCAAAGTTACCTCAAAAATCCACTACCAACTGAAAACGCGCCTATAGTATAATTTAAGGTTTAAGATGAATCCATCAAAACGCTCTCATCAATTTCCATTCTCAAGCGTTGTTCAAAGTTTATCACACTCAAACGACTCGAATTAAAACACCAACTGAAGTGTTTACCACCTCTCCGAGCTGCCCCGACCCATTACTCAATGCTAGCAGTCACACGAAAGAGTGTGTGTGAGAGAGAGATAGAGAGAAAAATGAAAATCAGTAGAAAGAGGCGATTATTTTGCAAACCAAAATAATCGCGTCTAATTGGATCTATCCACTTGAGCACACAGACACAACAGAGTCACTTCGAATAAGTCAATTAATTGATACCCTCCGCAGCACACACTGGTGATCGTGTGTACGAATCTATACGATCTGCTACCGGAATTGGATCCAATTTCACACTTTTACTTTTTTTCTGTCGGCTTCTTGTTCTGGCCCAACTCCCTCAGTCTGTCAGCAGGTTTTCTCTCTCGCTCTATCTCCCACACACACACTCTATCTCTTCCCCTCCCTCGTCCACCCAACAAGATCGATAAGATCGCCGATACTTGTTTAGATACCTTTATGTTGCGAATTTCAATCGAAGAGAATAATAACATTTTAACGGCTGTTAGTTGAATAATTTGACACAAAAAGACCACCGACTCGCCGATGTCGATGCCTGACTGATTGGCACATGTGGGGCGATCCGCGACTGAGGGGGGAGCTCATTAGAACGTCATTGTTTGTCAGTGCAGCTCGCTGAAACGCATTGATTGAGGATCAAAGGGCAGACGACAGACACCAGCGTCGAACGCGAAGAGTGCTCACCCCCCGCCGTACCCACCCGCCAACAGAAATGGCAAAATTTATTGCCAATTTTCTAGCGCAGATCACCGTTTGAGGCGAAATTTACCAGCGCTCTGGCATTCAATTGAGATGGGTGTGTGTGATGATGCGCGCCGAT
The DNA here is from genome assembly GCA_944738645.1 of Eristalinus sepulchralis. NCBI lineage: Eukaryota > Metazoa > Arthropoda > Insecta > Diptera > Syrphidae > Eristalinus > Eristalinus sepulchralis. The sequence continues at coordinate 26,100,540 of OX122885.1, read as the reverse complement.
TTCGACGCTTTTGATCTTTCAATTTTTCGCACAGAACCCGAGCGCACCCTGGCCACCGCACACATATTTGTTTCGTTTATGATCGTGGAGCGAACTTGCGCTGCAGTTGATCCGCACGCGCTAAAGATACACACGCTCCGGCAGCGGGAGGGGCGCGGCAGTGGAAGATTTTCAAACCCGAAGTTTGTTGTTTCAAGAGCGGTGGTCTAAACGCCACCAGATGCGATTAGTATCGTATCATCGATGAGATAGTGCCGCTCTGATGATGATGATGAAGATAATAGACGCAAAACATAGACGACCCAGAGCAGGCCCTTCACCCCGCTCCCTAGCTCGGCTCGGTTCAGTGTGTATTTGTTTACGCCGCATGCAGCGGAACGCACGGATCTCTCTTTGATTTTCGTCAAGTTTTGATGTGATTTTGATGATTTGTTTTATTTGTCAAAGATCCATATTTTCGTTTCAATCTTTGTGTCAATATTACCTCACCGGACCATGCGAAATGGATGTGAGAACGCTTCGGTGCAGCGCGGACATCTCCGATACGAATGTTACTGCTGCCGCTCGAACAGCAGGCAATGCAAACAATGCCGCGCGATCTGCTTCCGTGTGGTGGTGCTGCTGGCGGCGGCAGCTATGTTTTCTGTGTGTGCACAGATAATATTTACATATTTCCATATGGAAAGACCGAAATATCACGAGAGGGAGAGTGCAAGACTGAAAGGGAGATACATCTAATGGCGAGCGTCACAAGACCTTTCGGAGCCGGTCGCCGCCACTCCGCCGGCATACGAGTGTGCAGCACCTTCCATATGCCGGAGAATCGGATCGCTTAGGCGTACTAATTTTGTGGTTCCAACAGTGGAAGAAAACAATGACAGCGGCAGCAGCAACAAATGTCCTCTTCCGCCCTGGGTGGTCGTTTTAGGCAATCTCTGTGTCCTCGACCGATTAATTGAAGTGGTCCCGCGTCGGGCACCTAGAAAGCGTTTGGATGGGTTTCAAATCCTCCAGACATACTGGCTGTGGTTTTATTTTTAATATCCGACTGTCAACGGGTGGACAGTGACACTCGGAATTCGTGTCGTATTTTCGAGGCAAATTATCTCTTGACACTGAAGTCTGGCCATTTTGGGTGGGCGGACAGTTGCTAAAAGCATTTGTTTATGAAGCACCTAAAAATAGTGCTGAGTGAAGGATGTGATGTCAAAGGTGTGCTTTGTTGTCACATTTTTTCTAGTCACGGCGACAGGGAAAACGTGTTTAGAGGGCTCGTGAAAGTGACTGCAGGATGGGTTCTGCAGCGACTCATGTACTCACGGATGAAAGGGAGGGGCTTAGGGGTTAAGATCAGTTCATTCATCATACCTCCAAAGGTGACCGACAGGAGCAGAAAGGCCAATAATCCTGATATGGATGTACAAGGGACTAAACTGATTTGAAAAAGAAAAGCATGACTATAAGAAGTTCAATCATTGAGATTGGAAGTATGGAAAGGTCAGGTCAAGCGAAGGTGTCGCGAGGATGCAGTCGGCATGTACATACATACATATGTATGTAAAGGCATCCACTTTACCACTGCAGCTCCAAATAGTTTGTTTCCGCATTAAAATCATTCAGAGACGACGAGAGAGTTAAACAGATCATCGGGGGAAGAGTTGTCAGACCGTGGATTTGTCGAAGTTTTTGTTTCATAGGCGTGTCAGCGCCACAGAGATACGGAACAGGTATAGAAACCACTGATTCTATCTCGTTCTTTTAATCGGAAAATACCCAATTATTGATTTACTTCCACAACCAGATATGTATGTAGATATCTGACATTAGAATAAAATCAGCTGTTTGGAGAGTTTGGTATCAAGAGGTGATCAGATTGCTTGTAGAAGTCGGCAGAGGAATTTATTAGATCATTACGTCCATGTAGACCGGAATATGCCGGCCGTAGGGCTTTGTTGACTGGTTGGTTGGCTCTGCAGTGAGTGTGAGATCACTGTGTGGCATTAAGCGCGGGTATGAAGGGTGACAATAATTATCCGCTTGGAGTTTAATGAAACTCAGGATAGTAAGCTGAGGTTAGAAATATTCACCAATGGCTTTTACTTCTACTTACTGACAGTGTTTGAGAAATCTAGCTTTGTCTCGCCTAGCTCAGATACTGATGAAGTACGCGAATGCATGCCCTGAGTGTATAGCTTACTTCTAGAGAGATTCATTGTGGCTTTTGGGGTTTCCGAGTGTCCGAGGGATATTATCTTTCGAGATGAGGAACTTAGACTTGAAAAGTTAGACTTGGTAGCCCTGGTGTGAGGTGTGAGAGCGACTACAACATCTGATGTACTTTTAGAAGTGGTTTCTTAAGAATTGTTAATATGTATATATGGATCCTTAACATTTAAATTAAACCTTCATAATTCAATTGTATCCGTGCATTTCACCACGAATAGAACAGTTGCGAAGCCGCATGAATATTCGTTTTTCCGTGCCTATGTGAAAGTACCAATTCTTCAATTTCTTACTGACTTAGCCAGTTTGTTGGCTCTAAGAAATTTCTTGATCTTTCCCACACTGACATCAGCTACAATAGTTTCTCTAGTCTGCAACTGTCCAAGATAGTGTAGGACGGTCCCCTCCTCATTCGCCTTTCAGGTCAGAAGTCATTGCATGGGATGCTTTAACTTCTTGCATAGCTTCCCATCAAATAATAAAAAAAAACTGAGTTTCAAGTACATGCCGAGCCACGTCTAGAACAGCGCACCCAATCAGAACCTGCTGTACTCAGAAAGGTGTACATCAACCCCTTTTTTCATCCCAATGGACATTAGAACTAAAATTGTTTCTAATTATTTTTCGTTGCGGAACGTTGCAACGTCTGAACCACTGACAGGCATGGTGACAGATAATATGCTGCCTTGGCAACAAGTAAGCTATAAGCCAAGAGGTTTATACAGGCAGCCTGGAATCAAATCTCTTGGAGGTCACAACGACATCAAGATGGGCAAGTATTTTAAATTGCACCAGATATGGGTACCGGGACATCCTAAATCTCGCCCATGCTTCCAATCCCTGCGCTACAGTAAAACAACTACTATCGTTTGACTGTCTATGTAACGCCCGATAGATCTACCATCTGTCATCAAATTCCTTACAAGCCTTATAGGCTTTGCCTTTTGGAAAATTTTATTGTGTCCAAAAATGCCTCCCTCAACCGCAGATCCCCCTGGGTCGCTATAATTTTCTCGCAAGTCCAGTGGCACACCTCCTGCATTGCATTAGGCTAGAGAGTATTCATTTAGGGAACGACCACTTGCACAATCAATGGAGCTTTGATTATGTTTGTGTGAATGTCGCATACAAAATGCTGTCCAGCGTCTGAAATCTCTCTGCAATGTGTGTACGTTATGTTACGTAGTAGTATAGCTTTCGACCCGACAGATTCGCAATCAACGAAATCTTCCGACTGAGACAAATCTCAAAAGGACTAACTAGTTTTAAGTTGAGACTCATCATTTATTTATCGACTTTAAAGCCGCATACGACAGCACCCATCGTTTTAAGCTCTATAAGAAAATAGTTGAACTCAAGATCCAGGAAAAACTAATCCAACTGTGCCGCGTCACAATAGAAAACAGGGCAATGTTCCATTTTTAAAACAGTTCCTCCGAAACAAACATAAGCCGAAGATGCACAATAAGGTGTGTTGTCGTGTGACTTCCTTAATCTTATACTGGTACAGAGCAAGGGGGCTGTTTGGCGTAGAAATCTATTTAGTTACGACACTACGTAGACGATGTTTTTAGATTTTAAATCACTCTCAGCGTATCGTCTTAGAAACCATCGCGCCCATTAAAAAAGGGTCGAAGAGAGTTTGTCGCGAAAATCAAGAATCTTCGATTCATCATCTAAGACAGAATATCACTCTTGGCAACAAGAACTTCGAGGTGATGAGTCAACATCAACTACACGAATGAGACCGTAGGAAGCTACTTCGTTTTGACGAAACAAATGGGTTCAAAACCCCTTGGTTTGGTTAGGCAAGTCAATGTGGCTTCTATCGAGAGTTGTTGATTCACTTAGATGCAGCGGTCAATTGTGCTGCCACTGGTCTGTAAGGCATTCGTTAATTCTGGAATCATTCGGTTCTTCGACGAATACGCAGATTGATTTGACATTCTTTTCGGACATATTTGTTGTAACTCGAAGAACAAAATGAACGCTTTACAATGCACAAATCTTGACAGTTCTACTATGACATATGGAGCCGAGTATTGGATGATAAGTAGGAAAGTAGAGCACATTTCGGGTACTTGAGAGAAAAATTTTTCTCGTGGAATTTTTTGGCCCCGTTTGCTAACAGGACTTGGTCGCTGTGGCGTAGTGGTACGTGCGTCGAACGCCGCGCAGAAAGTCTGGGTTCGATTCCCGGAGGGGCACCTCGCCTTTTTTACGGCACTACCTCTTTCGAGTTGCTGACAACACTCAAATTGTATCAATTGTCTACGAAATGCTTCTCAAATCTCGCTGTTCGTAGTCGGCAAAAAACTGTAGGTCCCTTCTACTCGCGAGAGAACAGTAGCACGCACAACACGTGTAGTTGTTGTAGAAGCTAGGCTCTGGTCCTTTATGAACTGTATTGCTACTCAATTATTATTATTATTATTATTGCTAACAGGACGTATGGAGAAGAAAGTATAACCGAACTATGCCAAGATGTAAATGTAGAGCAAGAAGTCGAAACACGACGACTACGCTGGGTCGACTTCATCAAGACAGTAACCAACAGCACCTCAGTAAAGAGGATTTTCGAATCACAGCCCATCAGTTCGAGAAGAATAGGAAGACCTCCGTTCGAAGACCAGACTATCGTGGATGACAGAGCGCTCGGTCGAGACAACTGTAAGGTGTAGTGCCAGAGGGCATGAAAGTATGTCTGATCTCAGTCAGTGACCCTTTATGGGTCGGAAGCCCGTTTAGTATGAAGTGTCACCAATCCACAAGTTACGAAGTTTTGTTTAGAGCAAGGTTTTGAATGGAAGGTTTTCCCCGAATTGCATCAACTGCCATTCATTTGCAAAGTACCAATCTATCCTCGGTCATGAAAGACGCTTTACTCAGACTTCCTCGTATGCAAACTTCCAAATTCCAAATTAAGATGTTCTTTTCCAGAATTCCCTCGTCATCACTCCCTTTTTTCTTTCTTTCGCAATTTCCATGCAAATTAAACAGAATTCTGGAATTGTTACCGCCTCCGAGATGAAACGTAAAATCCGCATAAGTAATGAAGAAACTGTTAAAAAATGTGGAAGAAAAAAATGCCAATCCGAACACAAACCACACAATACCGAGGCGCACTGTCAACTTTACAGTCGCATTGTTCCCTTATCAAGGGGATGAACATCAGACGACCGTGTGCTTGTGGTTTATCGCCTTTCGCCACGCCATCCTTTACAATGAGAACCGCAGATGATCCAGGAATTAAAAAACGAAAAGAACGGAGGCATAAAAAACGAACGGATGAGAATGGAACGGTGCGTGCAATGTTTTTGTTGAACGTTTCAAATCCAATCTCTAGACTGACAGCTGCTAAGCAGTACCGGCGCTAAGTCGACCAGCGCAGCATCAGCAACTCCATTCACAATTCTTTGAAATTGTCTAAGCAATATAACCAGTGGTGATTCGGCGAATTTGAATTTCTTAAAAATTATTGTCCACCCCCCTCGCCCAAACATCAGCCACAACATGTCTAAGGTGCACACGTCCGATTCATTGCTTAAAGAGACTTGTTCGTTTTCTTCTACTCTCGGGCTCTGCTCGATTTCCTGTTTACACAACCCGGTCAGGGGAGTTTACTCCTCTGGTATCTTTTACGAGGACCGCTCCATGCTGATGTGCGGAGTGTGCACTACTTACACACTCCCAGAAGTCCATCGAATTAATTGTGTAAACAAGGCGTTCCGTGATTTTTGTCTTCATTCTGAGAGTTGTTTGGCTTTGAAAGCGGTTGGTGCGTGTGTCTATGGAGTCAAATGTTCGATTGGTTTTATGACATACGAACCGATGCGCCAGCGATTTTAAATGTATCACATTTTGTCAACTATAAGCAATTCAGTCGTAGTGGGGAGCTTTTGTCTTCCCGATTTATGCGAGTATCTGATGACGGGATATTTTATAGTAAAATTGTTTACACATCTATTTTTATGGCAGTTCTAAATTTAAATTTACTTTAAAATCGTAGATTAGGATTATATCAAGATTGACATCTGTGAACTGGATGATCTCTCGCCAGCTACCTCTGCCGTGCTACCAGTTGTCCATTTTGGCCTCGGCAAGCTTCAGTCTGAGCCGTGTATCCACCGGCTAGCTTTTTTATCTTTCGGTAAGACCTTTAGACGTCATTCCTGCCTTAACAACTCTCCATCTCTTGAATGTTAACTTGTTTTAGTTTTAGAAAAGAAGTTTATTCTTCGACAATCAACACAATTCTAATTAAACCCTATTTGCAGAAGTGATTTCAAGAAACTTCGAAGTGGCCGGAAATCTGCCAGACGCCGAGTTCTTCAATTAATTAGATCAACTGTGTTCTCTCTCTCTCAATTTTCTCTGCTGCATTTCCATTTAGCGTGTGTCTTTCGTATATATTTGATGACCTAGATCCAATTGTTGCATTGTTCAGGGTTTCGTTGGAAGCGTTAGATACGTAATTCGCGCTTCTCGTGGTCCTCCTTTTTCCTTCTAAGAAGCCGGTTCTCTTCCTTCTTCTTTGTTCATAGAGTTCCGAACAGCTCTCGTTGTTCGATGCAGCGTTCACTTGTAGGACTATTGTTTAGCTGCATGTGACTCTCGTGACTCTCGCACTCGTCTTCAAGCCATGGGTTCCTTTTACGTGCTGACGTTAAGCCTAACACATCAGTGGCAGCTTCCTTGACGGCTTCTTGACATCGTTTCCAGGCCTATGCTGTTGTCAGTACGGGCAGTGTCGAACTTTGAGAGAGTTTCATCATCTCAGAAGGTTGGCTCATCGAAAATACTGTAGGAGTGCCTGATGTCGATCGTATTGCTGTTCCTTTATGGACCTATGGTTGAGGTGTGGAAACCTCGAGCTAGCCACAGAGATGTTCCGCCCCGAGGCGAAGTCCACCATCCTAAGTCCTGTGTTTTCCGATGACACCGATGACACCGATGACACCTCTTTTTCCAGCTGAACGTTGAAATGTCCTCGAACGATGTTGGTGTCGTAGCTGGGGCATCGATGTAGAAGATCATAGAAGTCATCATTACTGTTGTCATCCTTCTCTTCCATCGGACGTGAGTGCAAATCAGGGTAATGTTCCCGAATCAAGTCATGATGTGGATTATCGTTAGGCGTTCGCTTAAGGGGTCGAAGCTTAAGACGTCTGCTTAAGTCCGCCTCCAACAACGAACCAGTATCCGAATAAGCACTGCCTCCTCTCTCGTTGCTGTAGTAGATGTCGCACTTGTTCGCAGTCCTTTTGCTCGGCCCATGCCAGCGCACTTCCTTAATGGCGGTGATATCTACTTTGTAGCAGTCCAGGGCGCGCTCAAATTCTTTGGCTGCACGCGGTTTGTTAAGGGACCCCACATTCCACGTACAGACCCGAAAATCGTTGTCCTTTGATCGTCTGCTGGGGTTGTCATCAGGAGATTCATCCATATTCGATGCGTATGGTTGTCTCTGAGGAAGTTAACTTCACGCATAACCCACGACTAGAAGGTCAGGCCTATTATTTAGGTTTGCTGTATACATTGGTTCGCCACACAATGGGTGTTATGATGGCTATTTAAGGGGTGCCACGGGGATGTTGCATGTCAACTTGACCTGTGTACAATTGAGGATAGTGTTGACAGCTCAACGTGGTGAGTGCGGTCAACGACGTTGCCGTGTGTGCACCAGCCCATGCCCCTTTTAATATGACACTTTTAAAAAATACATTCCATTTTAAAAGGCATTTTCCAATGCTTCCAGTAGGCTTTCCCAAATTTCGTCGAAAAGGGGTTTTCTGACATTATTCATAACGTACAACAGCCGCTGAAATTTAGTTTTAGCAAGCACCCTTGCGGGAGTATTGTGCAGGCTTTGCTTTAAAGGAAAAATGGTGGTTAGTGTACCAAGCTGACTTGCCTGAGACAGTCTTGTTCACCTTACTAAGTCGGTCTAGATGACCATCTAGACTACTCTCTGGATCAGTGTGGAGCTGAATTACAACCGGGTGATTTTTTTGTATGTGCCCAAGGGTTTGATGATCTTCACAAAGATCTTAATAGCCCGGACTACCAGCATGCACAATTCATAACCCGCGATACTTGATTTCTACATGACGCCTACCCTGCTGCACACTTCTACCATTCTTTCCGCGGAGCTGTTCAGCACTAAGCTTGCTATATGAAGGGGAAGACATAATTTGTGCTTCGGCTCTTCATAGCTGTTCTTGCACAACTATCACGAATGAGCAGAATTATCTCCAGTTACAGTTTGATATTGACGCCTTCTGGAATTGAAAGATTTATCGACTGCCTTTGATGACTGCATGCTTCCTTTCCCACATTTGGGCATTCGTGTCCACATTTGTGAAGATGTTTACGGTAGCCTCCCTGAGCCGATAGGAACTGCATAATGTGATAATTACACTTTCCAAACGGTTGCGATATCCACGATGTCTGGTATAAATTTATTCGTCCATCTAGCTTTTGTGGAATGCCTCTATCTAACCTGCCGGAGAGCTAGTGAAGTAGTACTTTCTCCTACTTTTATACTTCTTCTGATGTTCTTCTATGGAACATCCTCCTTAAGTTGCCTGCCATAATGCCAATGGAGAGCATTTTGGCTTTCACCATCCGAAAACCGTATTGCCGACATCCTTTTAACTGAACGCAGTAACCTCCTATTTTTTCCGATTTTCAGAGTTCCTGCCCACATCGGAGCAGGAGAATTGAACTGACTACCCATGACAGTAGTATAGGGTATAAGCAGGATTTCCATTGTTCGGAAGCATTCAGGCATCGACGATGCCTTCTTGCTTGCGTACTTTATGTGTGCTTTGAAGGACAGTCTGTTGTACAACACAACACCGAAATACTTCACTGACTTCTTGAATTTTACAAGGTGATTGCCTACTCCAAGAATTTGCACACTCCAGGCTCTTGCGACTGATTATAAGAACGGCCTCCGTTTTGTGACCGGCTAACTCCAATCCAGCGGTTTCAAGTCAGTCTGCCGAATTTGTGGCAATTTCCACATCTGGTATGTGCTTGGCCACTGTGATGACAGCAATATCGTCTACAACTCCGATCACAGATGTAGAACATCATCATACATTATGTTCGAGAGGAGTGATCGTTCCTCAAGCATGCGCTTAGTGGGTACTCGTCTAACCGAAACTTGCAATTTCTTCGATTCCTGGGAATAGCATAAGCCAATTAATCCAAATTCCACATCTGTGCTCAATAAGTGAAATCACAGAATTCATACTTCTGAAGGGATATCGAAGAGTGAACTTCAAAAGCTTCCTTATTTCTGTTTGGACATCTGACATTTTTTGTCAACTGAACTGTAGTCAATGCGACGATGGAATACGATGATCCTAGGGTTTAAACTGCCCTCCCACGAATTTCAGAATCCCCTCACAATTTGGAACAGACGCAAGGTTAAGCATATGCAAATTCTTGCGAAGCGGGACAGTTGCATGATGATGCAATCCAAACCTGGGCGGTTCCCGAACGTCTATGCGTTCTTAGTCTCTTTTGTATCCCATCGACGTCAACACCGCACCTCACCCAATTTACTCTCAACCTTTTGGCTAATTGAATGGACATTGTGTTGGAGCCGAGGCCACAACCGAAAACGGAACGAAACTCAATGACATCACCAAATGACGTACTTGTGCCACAAGGGCATACGTTTCATTGTTTTGTCCCACACTTGAGAGCCTACTCTCAAGCCATTACACCGAAGTGCAGTGTTTCTTCCATAGAAATTCTTCCTCTCTCGAAACCTCTTCATGCCACACAGCCTGCGAAGCCAATGTAATTGACAGAAATTGAACTCCGCGAGTATCTCGATTTTTTGATCTACATTCGCGTGGGCTAGGGTTGGGCCAATTTGTTCAGTTCAAATACCGAACAGAGTACCAGCTTCCAGAGCGCGTCAAACACCATTGAGGCAGCAACAAAGCGCGCCTCCCCCTCAGAGCGAAAGCAAAAAATCAACTCGAACTTGTCATAATTTCAAGTCACGGACAAACTGCCTTCAGGGCAAACTCCGAACAATACACCTCATCTTGGACGCTGTCGTCGCCTTGGTTTTGCCGTTTTCGTCGGTCGCGTCGCTTCATCGTCTCGTCAGCATCCACCACACTCGCCTATGTTTGGCAGCGTTTTCAGGAACTCCAATTGTGACTCGATACGGATATAATGTCTTTTCAATAAGCCAAGTGGCGCCATGCAATAATGGAGTGGCCACATACACACATTATGTAAGCCCGATAATTGCTTTAAGTACGTTATATCTGAAGCACGGGTGCGACAGGGCGATGGGGTGCTGGTGCGAGAGTGCGATGCGGGGGTCTTTTAATCCGTATTCATTACAGTTTCGTGGTTTCTTCGTCTGCGACGGCGGCGGCGGCGGCGAATTGGGGAAGAGTCGATCGATGGTTTTCTTTCGCCGGAGACGAACCGTTGTTTCGAGCTGAACGGGGCCGAACAAGTGAAACTTTTCAAAGATGAGTCCACCATCGTAATGAGGGCGTTTGTTTTTTTGAGATCACCTTGTTTGCGGCAGCCCGCAGCAACGTTGATGATCATGTGAATTAAAGTGACTTGGTGTGGGATGGAGCCGTCTTTGGTGGTTTTGTTTTGAAGGTGAAGCGAAAATTCTGTCCGTTAGGAGGTTGAAAATGGGTAAGGGGCGAAGTGATCGTGCGCTCGCATGATCCATCAAAAGGGTTGCGGGAGCAATGCATGCACAAGAGACCTCCAAGCAGCTCGAAGCAACTTCATCGATTCTATTCTAAAGCGTTACCAGGCGAGTTAATGGACTTGATCCTATCATCTCGTCCTTGGTCTGCCAAACGGTCGGCTATCTGATGGAATCGCATCTAAGGCACGATTCGAAAGTCGTGATGAAGGGGACATCCGTACCATTCGGCAAAAACATCGAAGAAAAGTCATTTTCGTTTGAAGAAGTAGCAGCTAAACATTGAGTTCCCCATACAGAAAAGCCTTTCTCACCCTATCCTAGCAAATGAGTCATGGAACAACACGGAGAAAACTCATCTCGACACCAAGCTCGGCCTTCCTTTTTTCGATGTTCCACGCTGCTTCAAAGTTAATCCCCCTTGGCCAATCCTACAAGTAGGCTCAGTGTTGCTCCTCTCATCACTCGTGAAGAAGACTCCAATATGCTTAAGTTTCTCCACCTGTTTCATGTAGAGCGGATTAGACGTACGTTTGGAAAATTTTCATAACTTCGGACTTGTCCACGTTCAACTTCATTCCAGCATTTGTACATACGGGCACAAACCTATCGAGTGCACACTGGAGTTCCGTGAGGGAGGTGGTGAGGACAACTACAGCACTGTGTAAAATAATAGCACCATGTTCAACTTTGTCACTTATTACTTTTTCTATCGTCAGGCAGGCACCCCTTATTTATTGCACAACATCTTTATTACATCGGTCATAAAGCCATAAACGAGATAAGAAAAAAATGCATCTTGTCATTAAAAAGGTCCCGTTACTGGAAATGCAACCGAATTTAAATTGTGCAAAATAATAGCACCACCTCATTCTGAAGAGTGTTTTTGAAGTGTACACCAGTGTTTCGATTTTTGGCTTTAAAGTATATCTTCACATATCGTAGTTACTAAAAGAGGGTAAGACTTACAAATTTATAAGTGAAAATAATCGCAAATGCCAAAAAAATACATTCAAAAGGAAGAAAACCGAAACCCGACGATGAACGACGAAAAGTAAGATTAGTCAAACATAACCCGTTTATGAACGCTAGGGAAATAAAAGAGACGTTTAATTTACCCGTGGCGACATCAACAATGAGAAGAAGGCTGGTCAACTAGGCAACCTTCCAAATGTCGCAATATATTATGAACGGACGAATCCAAAGTAATTTTATTTGGTACTCCTAGGACCAGGACATTTGTTTGTAGGTGAAAAAACCAAGAGTTTCAACTGGAGTGTACTATCAAGACTGGAAAGCACAGCGGACCAAAAATTAACGTATGGGGATGCTTTTCATATTATGGTGATGACTGCTGGAGTTTATGTTAGCAAAATGAGATAAGCCATGCTACTTTACGCATAGTGGAATATGCCGCTTTGATGGATTCCACAGCAAAACAATGACCCCAAGCATACGAGCGAACTGGCCAAAGAATTTTTCCAAAACAAGGGAGTTCAAGTTATGGAGTGACCGCCTCAGTCTTCGGACCTGTATCCCATTGAAAACCTTTGGACAGATGTAATGAGAGCTGTATATGAAGCAAAACCCAAATATACAAAACAGCAATGGGATGTTGGAAAAATATCCCTGTTCAGCGATGGCAGACCTTAATCGACTCCATGCCACGACGTTGCATTTAAGCATAAAGGTTATACGACTAAGTACTAACCCAGTAACAAAAATAAAAACCAAAAACTTCACCCTTCCATTGACTTTTACTTCATATTTATGAATTTCATGGATCATGGGCCTTTTCTAAGTTCAGAATGCACTTTTTCTTATCTTGTTTATGAGTTTTATTACTGATGTAATAAGGATGTTCTGCAGCACATATGATGTGTTTAAATGACGGAAGTTAAAACTTATTAGCAAAATAGTGACAACGTCGAGCATGGTGCTTTTATTTTGCACAGTGCTGTAAGTCACCTTCAAGAAGAAGATTCTTACCCTCACATTTCCGAAAATGAAACATTATCGTATCGGCTGCACTGTAAAATTTAGTCCATATACATATATGACGAAAAGGCGAGGTGACAGGACGCACATTTTGCGAAGCCCCACTCCCACGGTGGGCGTGCTGGTTACCCCAGCTCAACCTTTACAGTTGGTGTATAGGTATTGAATGGCACTCCACCGGGGACCATCATACCTCTTTAGAATACTCAAAAATTTACATCGAGACACTCGATGCTATACCTTTTCCAAATCTGCAAACAGTTCTAGGCTTGCCATACTTCCAAGCCTTCTCAAGTAGCATTTTTAGAGCGCAAAGTTGGTTGGTTGTACCTCAGCCGCACTATTCATCCCCCAACCTGGATTCAACTATAGCTCTGGAACAGCCTCCAACACCATAGCGTAGGCCTCATCAAACATACTTAAAACAGATATGCCCTGTAACTAGAGCATTCTCTCTTGTTCCTCTTTTTAAAAAGACCTTTGTCGGCCAGTCGCCTGGTCTTTCGTCACATCCCCACCTTAGTCACACGACAGAGCTCAGGACTCCCTCTTTACCCATCGTCTCAAGCATTTCTGGCCGGATTTCATCTACACTGGGTTACTTGTTAAATTTTAGCGATTCAAACGGCAAAATGAGTTCCTCCACCGTTCTCAGCCGCACTTAAGACAAGAAGTCTGTCACCTTCAGAGCCCTGTGCGGGATTGAGCAGCTCAAAACAGTAGTCTCTACATCTTTGAAAGATGTCCACCTCATTAGAAAAGGGGTACACCATCTTTGGTTTTGATTCCAAATGATGCGATGATGTTGAACTTCCTTCCTCTTAGTCGCCGAATGGTTTTCCAGAATGTCGCACTCCTTCCGAGATTGTTCTTTGACTGCTCGCCACCAATTTGCAAATTCTTCGCTCTTCGCTTTACCGGTCACAAAAAACAGAGTCCCCTCTATCTCTGTCAGCATTCAACTTCTTCTCACTGATGACTTCTTGAATTTCGGGTGGAACCAACAGAAGTCATTCATATATAATCGCATCAGCCTCACAACCCCTTTACCTGATGCCACATACAACCACGAAAGGCACCGCAGACATCAGCTCTCAATGCCTTCAAACAAATGCATACACAATTACCTCATTATTTCGCAACACTCCCTCCTGAGTCCACGTCGAGTCTGCGCCTGCAAAGGTGTGTACAATTATCCAAACCATGCGAATGCAAATTAATTCCCCCATTCACACCTACGTACTTCACATCGACTTTCAGCGGGAAACAAAGCCCTTCCCAATCAATTTTCCACGCACATCCTGAAACAACACCTACAGCCGCAGTCGCGCTGCCCGGGGCGCGTACATTTGTTCGTCCATCGTCGCCTGGTCATCAGTCCAATTGAGTGCAGTCTACCTGTCGATGGTTGTCAGCGTCCTCGCAGAAAGCCATGCAATATGTTTTGGCTTACGGAATGACGTCCGTGGCGATTGGAAAATCTCAGACGCGACTGTCTGGGCTCAACCAGGAAATCCAAACCATATGAAAGAGATTAACCAAAGCGCAACCACATGACCGGCGTGCTAAGATCTTCATCATCGTCAGCATTTAGGAGCAACAGGCATCATCATCATCACCACCACCATCATCGCCGCAGCAGCTCGACTGCCACAACGGCGACCGCAGCAATCGACGCGAGCGGCACTCGTCCTCCTCCGGAACATTGGCAGACGCAATTGACTTTGCCGTCGCCGGCGTAGTAGTTGCCGTCGCCAGCGTCGCTTTGTGTAAACACAAAAAGCCAACTAACCAATTTCGGGATTGAATTTCTTCCCGAACAATGCACCACACCCACGCACACAGCGAGAAAAGGGGTGAACCTAGTGAGGCTCTTTGCACGCCCTAGACGCTGCTGGAACGCGCATAGGGTACGAATGCGGACGACGCGGGATGCTAACGCCACAAATCGTCGAGGCGCTAGGGCGCACTGCGTGCGGTTCTGTTCTGTTTACTTGAGCGTGCTGCTGAATGCACCACTTTCCGCCGCTCCGTTGGGGGTTGTTTAGGCGCTAGTGTTGAGGTATTCACGTGGGTACCCACTACAGGTGCAGCGGTTTTAGCGAAGCGCCTTCTTGCTTTTCTTCGGTTTCGGAAAGTAGCCGTCCCATGGTGGAGGTCGTACATTCGGGAGTTACAACAAGTAAATAATTTATGGTGCGGTCACGCTGCGAGACTAATTGCCGTAACATCTAGCAATCATTTGATCGAAAGAGTGAGAACGTGTTTGTGTACTCCGGTCTTTTGTGCGCGATGCGGTTTCTATTTCAATGCGGATGTGCTTTTCTTAGAAGGAGTGATAGTGGTTGTGGGAAAGGGCTTTAACAGCAAATCGAGGGAATGGAGAGGAAATTTCTGAAGCAATGAGTGGAAGATGAGTTTGATATGCAAGCAACTTTGGAAATGCATGGATCCTTTGAACAGGAAATAACAACTTAGCGCGAAAGGAAAGCAACTCGGAAGTGAAATTGAACTTGCTGCATTTCATCTAGAAATTGGTGGCAAAATAAAGTTTCGAGAAATTCAAAGTACTTTAACTTCCTCGGCGTCTTATTCGTCGCCTTTTGGAAGACACAAGAAATCCCATTTGGTTGTCTTGTTTTTGGCTGTACAACAGATTAAGCAACCGCTTGATATTCAAAAATTGCCTTTAAGTGTGTACCTCCATTCAGATCCGTCTCCATACTTGATTAAATGGAGACGATGCCGGAATTTTTATAAACGTGAGGTAGGAGTCGTAAACAGGTTATGCTGGGGCGTCATGAAAAAGGAGATAACTTGAAACTTCGTTTGACATCAACCTCAAGTTAGTTTGTGTTCGATTAGGATAAGCCTTCATTCTGATTCTGGCCCATTTTACTTCATTGCTCCATAGCTTCCGTAGAAATATAAATTAAAAGACACCACGTGTAGAAAATTGACTTTTGAAGCATCCTTAGCCAACACAAGTTGACACTGAAGTCCACTGGAAGCTGCCTCCGTTGTCCAGACACGTTGCGTTAAAGACGAGCTGTAGAACTGAGTGTTCAGTTTCGGCATTCCTACCAAACTAGCCAGATTGTACATTACGACGATTGCGAATTCTTGCTGCTCCATGAAGGTCGTTAACATACTCGCCGGGACTTTAGGAAATGCGCTGTCATGTAGCTTCGTTAAAATGAATCCTTGAGAAGAATGTATGAAATACATAAGTCAACACCAGAGGCACAATCGTCCGAAAATCCGTTCAGCTGTTGGCTTACGTGGATGACAAACAAAGTGAGCCTTCAATGAGGAGTTTGCTGGAATGGAAGCCTAAAGTTAACACGTATTACACCGACCACTCACGCAAGGCATCACAATGGGTAGCAAATTGCCTGATATAGCCAAGGATCATAGTACCGAGATCAATTGTAGAATTTCTTATTTTTTGCTTTTCAAGCGACGATTAAGTAATAGAGTCCTGTAAAGAACGACCAAGTTGGCTTTGGATAACACCTTCATTATCCCTGTCCTGCTCTATGGTGCCGAAACATGCACATTATTGAAAGTGGATGGGGAAGCCAATGTATTTTCGAGAGGAGAGTTATGTGTTTGTGATCTGGATCTGATACCTGGAGGTGTTTCGGTACGGTCGCACTGCGACTCTGTTGCCATGTCGCTGACAGAGATGTCACGTCACTGGAAGACGTGGTTCAGAGCCCTGTATTCAATATATTTACAGATGGCTTACAGATGGATAATTGGGCAGCGGCTGGCGTCTGCTCCAGAGACATCCATGAATCTTCGCATCTCCAGTAACCTAGTTTCATACTTTAAAGTGCTTCAGGTCGAAAAACAACAAACATAAACAACTTCCATTCAAATACCTCCTTCAAGTGTCATTTATGCGAAATGGCCAAGTATTTAAATATCCACACGCTCAAGAACCGGAATATAGTGACACCCAGTGTAATTGCGAGCCAATTTGTCAGGTTCGGTACCAAATCTTTAATATCACCATTTTCGGGCTTTCATTGAATTCGCTACAATCTAAAAAAAACAAGACAAGCATATCACCTCCAAAGGCTTTCTCTGTCTCGTTAGCTTTAAGATAGCGCGTCTACGTTGTTGTCGCAGAACACTGCGTTATTGGAGTACATGTTTCCAGGCTCAACATCTCTCACAATAAAATCTGCAGAAGCTGAGAGGCGTGGTTAAGTTTAAATCCATTTCTGCAACTGTCAACCTCCTAATAAAACCACAAAGAAACACTCCTTTGGCAATCTATATTAACTTCAGCGACATTAATGTGGCACGTCAATAAGTTACACACTTAGCTCGCGTTGCGTCACAATGGGCACAATGACAGCCAAAATGTAGTTAGCCATTGACAGTTAGTCGCCCTAATCGAACATAGTCTAACCTATCACCCTGCTTCGTTTTTCAACACGGTTCGGTAACACGATGCCGCCGCGATAGAGACCTTTCGAGAAAGTACGGCATAAGTGAAAATAACAACTGTGCAAATAACAACTGCAACATCTTTGGCGCCGTTGTGTGAGAAGTATGGGGCCTTCGATCTTCAAGTTAGCTTTGCGATCTTAATACAGTACTGGCCTTTAACTTAAATTGGGCTAAAAAAAATGATTTTTTCTCTATTGAGTCCGAAGTCAGAAAAGTGAGTAATGGGGCACACAAATGCTCAAATTAGCAGAAACAAAAAGGGATTAAGACATATTAGGAAAAAATGAAATTATTATTTGTTGAGAAATTCATTAGTTTCTGCAACGCTAATCATTTTGTCATTGGCGGAACTAAGTTTGAACAGACGACTTACCACAAAGTTGACAAGACAGACAACTTCCTACCAGTTTTCTGGACAGTCTCCTCTCGACAGATTTGAAGCCGATATGGGGTTTGAACGACATTTCCACCGAAATTCAACTAAGATTACGTACGGCAGTTCGGAGATCTAATGAAAACACTCAAATATAGCACCGATAAACTAAACGATCCCACCAGCCTCCAGCAGTTCAATTGATCACGGAATGAGAACAACCGGCAGTTCAGAACTCGATTCCATCAAAAACCACTGGAGTGCTTGAAACTGCAAGAATTGTAGCTTGTGTGCAGGGACGGAATAAATGCTTGGCTTTCTAATTCGACTTGGGCAAGCATCAACGAAGGAAAACATCCTAAAGCTCGAGCAGCTGCTTAACGTAGAGTGGGAAGGATAGAGCCGAAATTTGCTTATCGCATGAATATTTACGTTCACTGCAGTCTGAGACCTGATATGCGTAACCACAATCAATCTCAAACATCTACAAGGATGATGTATGCTGACTATCTTATACAAGGTGAATGACTCGGTTTATAACTTTTTAAATATATTTTTATGTTTTTGATAAATTTAAGTGTCCTAAAGCCAAAATTGTATCTGTACTTTTCAATATGTCCACATTTGGCTGGAATAATGGCCTTAAAACGGCCAAAGAAGGCATTGCAAGTTGCTCGCAGGTATTTTCTACATTACCGGCAGAATGATTATTTACGGTGGTCCAAGCAATGGTATTTTAAGGCACCTACCTTGGCATAAAAACTGACATAGAGAAATTCAACGGAGAAATTCACATAGAGAATTTCGGAGAATCTATTGTGTCGAAAGAAGTGCCGAGTTTTGTTGAAGTGTCTACGTTATGTTTGTCCAAAGTTTCAGTATTGCAAAGTATATAGGACCAATTCACGTTACAAGGTAGCATTTATTATGTCGCCACGGTCCAAAAGTACGAGCAGAGAGCGACCATTGGCGGTTATAGCGTCCTTAACTATCGGCATCGGTTTTGCCTACTTTCTGGTGGCTATAAGAAGGTGTACATTTTCGAAGAACCTCTCTTACCAATAAACTCGGTCATTTTGCTGATCGGAAAAAATCAAATTCTTTTTCGACTCTGCCTTCCTTCTGTTGCGGTCTAAAATCGTTTCGTGTTTGGAACGTCGATGGCTTGAGCCTAAGCTCATTTTTTAGAGTTTGCATCCGTCCCAACGATATGTTGGACTCACGACCCATTTTTTATTAACTTCGACACGGATTTCGCTCAATTTGAGCCTGCACTTTCCGAATCATTTCTGCCTATGTTGTGTTTGTTTTTTGACCACCTCCGCTGTCAGTATCAGGGTTACGACCTATATTTCCAGACACAATTGATTTATGGTTGGTGAGGTGATTGAAGTCTCTAATGGTAGGTATACTTATGGTTTTCCAGCGAAATATAAAGCAATCACACTATCACGTCGGAATTTCATCGTGTATAAACATTTTTCAGCACAATGACCTGTAAACAATAAAATCGTATCTCATATATTACTGTCATGAATGGTTTGGAAATTATGGCAGTCTGAAGTTGGTTGCAATTGCAGTCAGATAGGGTGTAGATCTTGTGGATCTCCATTAAATGAAAAAAAAGGGTGGACATGGAAGCTACAATTCTGAAGATGACTAGCGTCTCTCAAATAAGTCTTTGTCAACATCTAGTAGAGAAAGTTGATAGTATTCGAGACTTTGGGGGCATTGGCTCTATTGAAAGTGGAAAACTACAGGCCATTAAGTGTCGTATTGGGAAGGCAAACACTCCATTCGGGAGGTTTTCTAATATTTGGATATTTAACTCTCTAACCTTAAAAACCAAGTTACGACTCTTGCGGTATAATGTAGAGTTCATACCGCTAAGGGTTGCAACACAACATCGATAATCCTGAGGAAGCTGTAGACTTGAAAAAAATGTCTTCGGGACGTCCCAGAGAACTGCTGGCTGGATTGTCGTCCTCACAGGAGAAAGAGTCAGGATTCTATGATTTGAAAACGTTAATAGTTGTGGAAAGGGCACATGCTTCGAAAAAATAAGGACTGTACTGCAAGTCTAATAATGCAGTTGGGAGTGGAGGAGAGGCCGAGTCGAATATGTTCTACTGCCAAAGAACACCTCTTTACAACGCTTAATCTCTGAAGCCTAACTTTTTTTCATTTCCTATAAATCAAATGTTTCTTCCATTCGTTCAGAATGCATCGTATCCACATCTAATTCACTTCATCACTCAATTCGCAGTGTCATCATTTGCATCAAAAAAGTGTCTGCTCAGTCTCAGTTGTGGAGGCAAGCGTTATCTTCAAATTACACTGCACGCAGCCAAATCAATTGAATAGAATGATTTGCTCCCTCCCGAGGCGTCCATTCATCCATCCGTCGATTGGATATAAATTAATCCATCGCGCGTCCATCCATAATGCTCAATATCACCACGGATCTGTTTTGAAATATATTAAGTTACAATTATCGCACCGAGCAGATACGAAAGCTCCCCGGATAATCACCTCTTCGAGCAGATGTAAATATCCGTAAAATATAATTTTTCATTCCACACTAATCGGGCGGGAGAATTTATTGCGCGCGGTAATGAATATCGGAAGCCAAAGCGCCGGGTGAGCTCTCCTCAGAACGCCCAAAGCGAAAAATTTGAAAGGAATCTGTTTACGTTCGGATGCAGGCTCGTGCGTACACACAGCAGCAGCAGCAGCATCGCCCCGAACCAAGTAACAAACATGGATTTTTCTGGTTAAGTTATAAAATTTTCATTGCCCTTTCGCATTTGGAAAGTATCTGGTTCGCGCCTCTAATTGGGCCAGCACTTGACCGAGCCGCAGAGCGCGGTCTATGCGCCCATCCACAACGGGAATGATTTAATAATGACACAAAGTCCACCCCAGGGGGTGGACTATAGATGCCGGTACTCCTCCGGACTCGAATCTGTATCGAATTGTTGCAGCGCTGGTGTGAGCCTAATTTATTCGAAATTCAAATGAATTTCGGAATTAACAGCTTGTATCTTGAATCGGATGGATGGACCCGGCGTCTGTTTATTTACACGGTAAACAGATATGAATTTGAGTCAGCTGCGAACTGATTTGGTGGGGAGCAAGAGCCGGATCCATAGCAGCCGCACTATGCGTAGACTCGACATCACCTAATTGGTTGTAAATTGAGTTCGATGGCGGCTGTGATATCTTTATTACCAAATTGTCGGTTATAAATTTCCCCAAAAAGGCCTGTTTTCACAACAATATATTATAAGAGTAAATATTTTCACGATTATAACGACGAGGCAAATATTGAAAATGATATTGAAGGAGTTATGCGGCGGGGATGGGATTGGGCTGACCCGGATTCGGGGGGCGAGTAGGTGGACTTGATAAATGATTTGCGCAAGTTAATTGGGCGAAATTGAAATGTAAACGGATAAATTTATGAATTCGCTTTGGGGTTGAGATATGGGACAAGGTTTCGCGGATCGAATTATACTTTGCAAATGCGTGCTTTTTTTTAATTGTAAGGGATGATTCATCGTGCGTTTTGCATTGTATTGGAAATTAAAACACATTGCACTAGATGTGAACAAAATCATTTTATTACTGATTAAAATAATAATTCATGGCATTTTTTTTTTGAAAATGATATCATGTAGTTGTTGGCCAAGACTATGTCTCAGGTTGTTAATTATTTTTTGAAGTAGGTATCCTTCGAATAACACGAGAAGTGATGGCTTAAAAGGAATCAATCGTTGTTTTGGCTTATTCTGAAGACCTTATCCTTTGAGTACATATTCCCAGAGAAAATATACCCACGGCTGTGATATAACAAGGATGGTCAACTAGCAATTTACGGCAGCAAAACGTGAAATAAAATGAATGTTCCCAAAACGATTTCTCAACAAGTCAATTGTTTCACGTGTTGTATGGCTCGTAGCGCCATGTTGCAACCAGATCTCAGCTACATAGATCATGTGGAAGCACATAACCCTTTATATCTCATGATAATGATTACCATTGACGGTAACATTCTAATTTGCCTAATTTTTGAGATATGTATCAATAATTCGACCATAAACCCTATCGGGGTTTTTAATGGATGTATTGGTAGCTAATGGTACTCTTTCAGTTGCACATCGGCCTAAGCATAGCAATTTTGTTTATTAACCATAAACCCCAGGCTGTGGTGCAGCAAACTAGCTTGTTGAGGTGATCTCATTAAACAAATAAATTTGACGCATGCTGCAATGACAATGTCATCTGCTTACCCAAACATCTTATATACGCAAGAATGGCACTACAGTCTACTAGGGACCAGGGCCCAGCTTCTAACAACAACTACTCGTGTTGTGCATGCTACTGTTCTCTCACGAGTAGAAGGGACCTACAGCTTTTTGTCGACTCCGAATAGCAAGATTTGAGAAACTTTTCAAAGACAATTGATACCCTTTGAGTGTTGTCATCCACTCGAAAGCGGTGGTGCCGTGAAAAAGTGTGAGGTGTCCCGTCCGGTAATCGAACCTAAACCTTTTGCGTATGGGTCGAAGCACCTACTCACTACGCCACGCAAGCCTCCATGGTCTGTAGTAATTCAGCTACTGCATCAGTCTAGCAACCCAGTCGATAGCATAGAGGAAGGAATTCGAAACCTAATGTACTGGTCGATTAGCTTCTCCAATGCCCTAAGCAGAACAGGTTGCAGGTTGGGAAATACTGCACTTGTCCATTGCACTACAAGGCAGTTACCTACATTTAATGTTAATTCTTGGTCTTCCGAAGAAAAACCAGCAAGCGCGTCTAAGATAACGAGCCTAGGTTTTCAGCTCCAACCACATAAGCGCCAAACAACCGCATGCGAGCCATGCCGCGACATTGAAAAAGGACTTCATCTTCATCTTCTCTACAGGCGTCCCGTAGGGTATCATCACTAAGCCTAAGCACACTGAAGTGTTTAGCGAAGTTGAAGTGTCCCGTTTGTACCCTAAGAAGTCGTCTGCAGTCTTTTCTGTCTAGCTTCTTCTATGAAAAAGTGCACATACGTGGACTCAAATTTTAGCTCTATTCTATTTTAGCTCAGATTTTTTTTTGTTGCATTCAAAGAAAACATATGATTTCTCTCAAAAACGCATACCTTTGAATTATCTTGACAGTTGCAGTCAAATGCGATTTACAAAGATGTGACGTTGGAAGGTTTCTCTCTTTGGTAAATTAATAAGTACAATTTATAATTCGACTTTTTTAAACTGTGAATCTGTGAATCAGTGAAACAGTGAATTGCAAGACTTATGAAGTTAATTTAAGTTTTTAAAAGTTATTTACTTTAAAC
The DNA here is from genome assembly GCA_944738645.1 of Eristalinus sepulchralis. NCBI lineage: Eukaryota > Metazoa > Arthropoda > Insecta > Diptera > Syrphidae > Eristalinus > Eristalinus sepulchralis. The sequence continues at coordinate 26,077,428 of OX122885.1, read as the reverse complement.
AGTGAGTACACATATGTGTTATTTTGGTATTTGGACAAAAAAAAGCTTCCATCTTCCACATATGTGTATTTTTGTTGTTTCCATATACAAGTATGTAACTGTCAACTGTATCAATCTAAATGAGTTCTATCTAGCGATAGTGAAGGAAATAATTAAGAAAAAACACACCAACTGCTTCTAAATATGTATTATTATTTATTTAAAACTTCCTATGTACAACTTTGCTCGTTCGCGTCAGGATCTCAACTCTTGTTTCGAGTGTTTTTCTCTTCCACTCCAAACGTTCTCTCCTTGGCCTACTACAATGTCTTTAAAAAATGTTTAATTTGCCGATTCCATAACATACAGCAGTGGTCGTCATGGCGTAGTGGGTAAGTCTAGGTTCGATTCCCGGACGGGACACCTCTTACGAGTTGCTGACAACACACAAAGAGTATCAATTGTCTATGAAAATCTTCTCAAATCTCGCCCTCCGGAGTCAGCAAAAAACTGTAAGTACCTTGTACTCGTGAGAGAACAGTAGCACGCGCACAACACGAGTAGTTGTTGAAGAAACTAGGCCCTGGTCTCTTGTGAGCTGTAGTAAAACTTAATTGTTATTATTATTAACAGGCGAGCAAAGACATTTTTTTCATTTTTTCATTTCATTTCATTTTCTAAACGATGCGACTTTCGTCAGTACATGTCCGCAAAGACAAATTCACTGGGATTGAAAATGTGCATTCTTGTAGCTAGTGATGGCTTAGTCTTGAATTTTCATATCTACACTGGAAAAGGTTGTGTTGTAGGAGCAGATATGAAGGAGGTTGGATTAGGAGCCTCTATTGTAAAGCTTTTGACCAAAGTCATACACAGACCTTCTGTTAGAAGGGGGCTATACACAGATCGTGATTTTTTTTTACAACAAATGGCAAATTTACCAAACCTGCACTGTAATGAAAACTCACACTGGGCCAGTAATCAAAATGTTCAAGGAGGATAGAAAAAATTAAAAGAGGTGAGTGGGAAGAATGGGTTGGTGGCGTAACGGCTGTTAACTCCATCATATGTTGGAGCTTAACCCGAAATTACAAGGGTGGTCCAAGGAACAGGCTTATAGAGTTGCATTACCCAAACCTTCCATTGTGAATATGTAGAACCGTTATATGGGTGGCGTCGATCTCTCTGACCGCTACATCTCACTATATCGCTGCTATATCCGAACTTAGAAATGGACCATTACAGCATTTAACCATTTGGTGGATCTGGATATTGTTAATTGTTGGATAATGCACAAAAGACAGAAAAATGTTTATGCGGAAAAAACACTCTTGGAGTTCAAAGTTTATTTTGCAAAAGCCTTAATAGAATATTCCAGCAAAGCCAGAGATGTGGTCATTGGGAATCGGTTTAAAATACTATTCAACTCGAACTCCGAACTAAGCAAATCACCTGAAGTATCTGGGTCTGCAAAAGGAGGAAAAGTGAATCTACCACTTACAGTAGAAGAGCGTTATAATTATCTTGAGCATTTTCCCCAATTCAAACTCTCCGGCTCCTAGTTGTTCTTCTCACACACGTTTTATTTGAAAAAATTGCTAGTATATGAGTATTTTTTCTACAATTTATAAGTTTACATAAACTAAAAATAAAAATGCGTTTTTTCGACATGTGTATCTTTCCGTAGACCACATATGTTACCATCTAAGAATAACAGTTACAAATAAAACATATATATTTTGTTGACCAAAACTTACTAATAAGTTAATATTTAGCAAGAAACAAACTAATAACCGAGTTTTTTCGGTATACTTTGTGTGCGGGATGGAAGAGGCTAGAGATAACAGATAGTCGATTTCGTGCTGACGCGATCACCCCGCTTCCTGGACTGTCATGCCATCTCTAGTTGTGCTGTCGAGAAACCGAAGTGTCGATGGAAGCCCTTACTAAGAAGTCCCAAGGTGCATAGATGCGGGCTCTATGAGCGCCCCTTTTGATCGACAATCACACTTTGGGGTTTCCCGTGATAAAACGAGTTTTAGCAAATTAAGTCTGCCTACGAAATTAAGGGAAGCCTGGCATTTCTGTACTAACATGGAAGTGGTTAGAGGGTTGAGTAAGGCCATAAGCACAGCTTGGCTGTCGCTACAAACGCAGAATCCGCCCCTTCCACCTGTTCTTCACAATATTCAATAGTTCGTAGCTGTTAGGATCGCAAAGGTTTCCGCTTGTAAAACCGACGCGAAGTTACCTAAAGCTTTGTGATGTCTAATGTTGTCGTTTTTGGAGAAGACCAACTCTCCGAATCCCTCCGCCGTTTCGGAGCAGTCCGTGAAACTCCGAGTACATTCAGTTCCATGCTCAGTTTCTAACCAGACTTATTGGTCTTTAGACGTCTCAGACGAGAGTTTAGCTTTGAAAGGCTCTTTATTTCTTCTCCTTATTATTTTCATTCCGGATAATGAAAAACTGTTTTTTTTTTCAGATCACACTTGTCTATGCCAAATCAATTCCTACTTCGCTGATAAGTCTGCCCCTACCTTCAAAAGACTGCTCAATCACCACATTGCCAGATGACAGCAAGTCGCCCCCATCTCGAAACACAAACGTTCAACATCATCTTCCATATCCACCCCATATCTATGCAAAGAACCGTCACCACAGAGACTATTCCCCGAAAACAAAAGAAACGTGCGAACACACGCGAGAATGCCGATGTACACCGTTACACTGGTACATCTCACCCCCAAACAGTCTACAAATTGTGCCTCCGAATGCATAGCGTCCGCATTTAGTGTTTTCTCAAGCAACAGCCCGATATTTTTCTTATAAATATTTAAATATTTATCTAGGGTAAACAAAAGGATGATGGTGCTCTTCTCGAAAATATTTGCAGGAAAAATAAACACGGCCGGCAGAGAAATTTCGGGCAAGCCCCCTTTGCCGGTGTGTGCATTTTGGGATATGTTGCCCTAGAAGTAGCAGCACACTGGCCGTACACTTTGAATCTCGGACAATGCGTGCACTGAGTTATTGCTGTAAATTGGACAGTGGAAGCACTCTCGTATGCAATCGCCAGCGGGCGGAGGTTAAGGCGAGTATGGCTGCAGGTTTGCGAAGTGATAGGTGACACTGTTCAGCTGGCTGGTCGAAATCGGATGTGAAGGCCTAGTTGGAAAGTGACTGCAACATTTTGTTGAATGTGTCTTCACTGAATGGGAGGAGCGCTGAGTGTGGGTCGAATATAAAAAAAATGTTTACGAGGTCACTCGGGGTATGTGAATAGAAGAATTTAAGAATGCGTGGAATTTCAATGAAGAAGCAATAAAGGGTGACGGAGAGACTAAGACGTGTTGTCGCGGTGGGAAATTTCACTTAAATTGAGCTCCCGTGCATATACAAACGTTTTTGAGTCACAATATAAAAGTGAGTGGCGGACAAATTGTAGCACAAAAGTAAAATTTAAATAAGCTATTTTTTGTGTGAGTAATTGACTTAGTCTTTTTTGAATAAAGAGAAGACGAGTAAGATAGTGCAGGTATTACTCAGGGGGAAGTTTGACGGCACTCCTCTGAGTAAATGGAGCATTATGAGGTTGCCAAGAATGTTAGCCGAATTTGGAATCACCGTATGAAGACGAAACCATTGCGATCCCTATCGAAACACAATTGCAGTTGTAGTATCTTAAGTTCAGGCCAATTCAAGAATTTCATCTCGAGACTTATCGGCTCATATTTAAGTTAGTAGGCGATCATAAAGCCGGACAATGGATTTGACTACTGGCCTGAAATTTTGTCAAAAATGATCGAAATGTATAATGAAGACAAAAGTTTGATAAAATGAATGCTTATGTCTACTGATTCATTGATGCATTCCCACATCAATACCAGGAGATTCGAGTCACAAGTTGTCAAAGTACGCATCTAACCAATCTAACAGAAATCGAAGAAATATTAAGCAAATTGGTAGTTCCTAGCTTGCATCTTAAATTACTCGGCCTGATATTTCGTATACAGTCAACCTTTTGAGACGATTTGGAATGAATTTTGGAAAATAACACTGGGCGGCTGGCTAACGTCTTATGCGAACTTGTATATCATCACGAAGCAACGGACTTAGGAGACTTCTCTGATGCTGACTCTTCAGATGATGTGACTGGACTTAAAATCATCTGTTTAAAGATCAAATTCATCTTCTTTTCTAGTTAGCACCATCTCTAGCCAGCTGGCTCCATTGGCGCACTCCTAGTTGGTTTAGGTCACTTCCGGTGTCCGCCATTTCAACCTAGGCCATCCTCTGTTGCGTTGTCTCAATGGCTCGAATTCAATTCGGAGGCAGTGGGTTCTATATGCTTTACATGACCTAGTCATCTTAAGCGGTGTAAGCGCAGATATTTGACTAAGCAGGACCAAAATCGAACGCAGAACTTTTCTGTCGAAAAGACTGAGAGCTTCCTCATCCGGTTTTAGTAATATCCAAATTTCCGCCCCGTAAAGGAGGACTGGGATGATCAAGCTGAGTCCTTCAAGAGAGGGTTTTATTACTCAATTTCCTCTTGAGCCCCAATATTTATTGATTAATTGATGAATGATTTCGGTACTGAGGTGGTTGTCCTTATTTACCGTGGAGCCGAAGTTGAAGAACTCCTTTACTACCTCGAAGTTTCTGCTACCTAGTAATACGCTCTGCTCAAGATGTAGATTTTGTGTGTCCTTCCTCGATGACAGCATATATTTCGTCCTACCCTCATTTATCGCCAAGCCTATGGCATCCGCTTCAATGCCAACAATTCATTTACGATTCATTGTATTCGTTCAATCACGTTAATGTCGTCCGCGTAAGCTAGCAAAGGGGCAGACTTTTGGAAGATCGTGTCTTTGGCGTTGACTTGTGAGTTACGCACGGTCTTCTCAAGGATGATGTTGAAGAAGTCGTATGACAGCGCGTCGCCTTGTCTAAAACTTTTTTTGACTTTGAAGGTTTCGGTGAGTTCCTTACCGACCATAACGGAGCAGAGAGAATTCTCCATTGTCATCCTACACAGTTTGACATGTTTAACAAAAATGCCAAAATTAGACATGGCACTGTATAGAATGTATAGCAATGTGTAGACATGCTTTCCTCCGCCCATATCGCACAGATGAGTGCTGGTGCATGCATCTCCAGGCCATCTCTAGCTTTAAACAGTTCTGCGGAGACTATTCCATATTTGTTAAATCTCTTCCTTTGTAAAACTTGAAGTTGTGAGTCTCTCCATGATGATTTGCCAAGCAACAAAGCAATTTAAATGGGGTCACCCCCAGTCAAAAATACTTATTTAAAATCAAACATAAAGATGGATGAACCGATTCCCGAAAAATAACTCTAACTTACAACTAAATCTTGCGAAATAGTCGACTCGAAAAAACAGCTTTCGAATTGAGAAAGATCAGTGCCAATTAACCCGCGTAGTTGTACTGTACTTTAAAGAATTCGAATCGTAGCGCTCTTTTCCCTGGATGAATGGGGACTTGCACAACGCAGAAGATACCCTTTCTGTGAGTATATTAATAAATAGTTTCGAACTATCCTAAGCAATCCATTCTACGCGCAGAATTATATTACACACGTGTTCGTCCCTAGGACGCATTCCTACTAGTTGAAGAGGTGTCGGCGTAATTTTTGTCCCCAAAGTCTGACAGGCAATCATGTCACCGTCAAAAGTGGCACACCGAGATGATAATTGATCATGCGGGGCAAATTGAAAGTCAGGTATTAGAAATTGTTAAATGACAACGGTCATGAGCGCTAGGAAGTGTTGTTAGATGCCTGGGAATTTGGCTAGATCAGTTTCTATCTTTTCACAAACATGTAGAAACTGCTCTGGCCAAGGACCTCAGAGCTTTCCTCTTACCAATAGGCTGTTTCACAACGGACGACTCGTTGCGAGGGTGAGGAAAGTTCGCTACATGGCACTTATGCGGCCAATGCTCACCTAGGGATGTCCTCGGTGGCAAGGGCTTGCCTCTGGACCACAGTCACACTGCAAGAGTAGCAGATTCTGTGAATAACCCCATTATAGCGACATACTATTTCAGTCACTTCAAAAAAGTCCGGCGCTACGGTTGAATACCCAAGAAGAGGTTTATTTTTTTTTTTTTTTTTAAAGCTCCACCTGATCCAAGATCAAAATTCAATGAGGCCCATGTTTCACATCACCCATTTAACTGTGTGTAATGTGGAAAACTTAACCACGATCGCCTCATCGCACAATAAGCTGAGTAAGGAATATGGATAAGTAAGAAAGGGAGATGGACTTGATTGGCATATCATTGGATGAACAATTAAGTCCAGCGCCTGACTTAAAGGGAATGGTCCTTGCCTTAACTTACACTGTAGCTTTGATGACCTCTCGCACCGCATCTCTTATGACACTAGCCTCATGGACATGCCGTGTGATGCGGGGACAAAAACAATTCAGTTGCGTCGCCCATACAAAGTCTACTTTCCCTGTGTTTAGTTTAGTTTAGTTTAAAAGGCATTTTTTTATTTTTTATCTGATAGTATTTTAAAACTAGGTACAAAACGCTTAACCTAGGTACGACTGAAATGAAATCTTATAACTACTTACTGGCTCTATGCGGGCGCTCTAAGCTAAACTATCGATATATTTATTTTTGCCTTTCGGCGTCATTGCTAATTATTTTTCTTTCAATTAATTAATTTTTTTAAAACTAAGAAATTTTTTTTTAAAAGACTTAGCTATCTATGGAATTTTCTACAAAAATATCTTAATTAATTAATCTACCTTAATATATCCTATTCTAACTTAAATATGTATATATATATGTATATATATATATTTTTTTTTACTTTCCCTGTGTCCAGGGCTGGTTGTTGCCACCAGAGAGCCGGATTTTCATGACGGGTCCGCTGGAGTAATCTGAAGCTTAGGCCTTCGTAGGAATCGAAAACATAAGTCTTCACACATCTTCAGGTAACTTCGGTCTTCCTAACCGAAGAACCAAGTATATTGTGAAGAATAGGTGGAAGGGGCGAAGTATTTTAGTCTGTAGCGACAACCAAGCACTGCTTTACTCAACCCTTTAATCACCTCCAAGATAGTACAAAAATGCAAGTCTTCCCTAAATTTGGTCGGCAGACTAAATTCGCTAAGACTTGTCTGGGTCCACGGGATTATGGTAACCGAAACTGCCGATGAACTTGCTAGGCAGGTATCAAAAGAGGAACTCATAGGACCCAAGCCCACCTTGGGTCTTTCCGTGTCCTTTATTACGGCTTCCATTGACGGTTGAGCCTCTTGATAGCACAGCCAACGATGGCATGGGCCTATGGGAAGCAAGCTAACCAATTGCATGCCCCCAAATACGAGTATAAGCAAGAAATACTGGATAGGACAGACTGCAGATCACTTGTTAGGGTACTAACGGGACAGTTCAATTTAGTTAAGCTTCCAAGTGTGCTTGCGCTTAGTGATGGCACCCTATGCGAGGCCTGTAAAGAAGGTGAAGGACACTGCAGAGAACATTCTCTGTCAATGTTCCACCTATGCTCAAATCAGAAGGCGGCTGTTTGGCGCTGATGTGGTTGGGGCTGAGATCTCAGGCTGCGTATCACAGAAGCACTGGCTGTTTTTCCTCCGAAAGACCAAGGAATTACATACATCACATGTACATAGGGTTCCACCCGTTAGTACATTAAACCAGTTTACGAGTCTGAGCGCTCCAGTGCAGTGTTTTCCAACCAACAAAAAGAAAAAGGCATTTTTCAGTTAAGCATAGCGGCGTTAAGAAATTCAGAAATGTTTGGTGGCTGTCGAGAGAAAGAATTTCCTCTTGGTACCCACTAGGCCAATGATAAGTAGGACATGCAACACCCTCTTGAGAAATACCGGCCACTAGCTTACAGCTCATGAAATACTTTCGTGTCTAACTATAACTGGTTTTTGGTCCTATTTGTGTTGATGGCATCTGGAGGAGAATATTTATCGACGAACTTTATAGGCTGTACGATGGCATGCGCCTGGTTAAGCCTCTTCTTATATAGCCTAGAATGGCTGCTAGGTCATATAGAGCATTTAGACAGCATTGTTTCGGCCCGAAAAGTCCTCGAATCCGAGCCATCGGGACAAAGTAACAGAAGACGTTCTAGGTTGAGGTGGCGGACAGAAGTGAAGAAGGACTTCAATCAACGTGGAGTGCGCAACTAGCGAGATATTGTACTAGCTGCAGAGGCATATTGGTTAAGCCCCAGGTCCACCCAGGCCTGTAGCGCCAGTTGAAGAAGTAGTAGAAGATGGTAAGTAAGAGTGTATGAATGTTTTTACATAAGCATCCTTCATTGAGTTTCTTTCCAAGTTGTTAAAAATTTTCACGAAAACTCTGCTCGACTGAGGGACCACTTGCATGCTGAAGAGCCTCATTGCAGGGGAATCATATCCTCACCGATGTCTGTCAGCTGAAACTGTTTAACTGTTTCCACCATCGACAAACTGCATTATCAATTTCACAAATCCCTTTTGTGCCCTTCAACATATGCGATATTAATTGCTCCCTTATCTGAAAAGATACAAGATGTTCACAAATTGAATTCCCCTCGCCCTTAGCTCTGTTTATTTAATTCAAATACTTTAAGCTGAACCAACCGCAACCGCAGCCGACGCGCAGCCCTCGCGTCTGTATACTATGTATATGGGCAATAGTCGTCCCTCCCCGTGTCTGGAATCCCACTATCTCTGTGCACTCTCGCACTACATGTCAGCCATTGCAGCCACTCAACGAGGCTATGGCTTCCATTTGACAATGTGACTATGTCGCCTTCCACTTCTTCAAATTCATTCATTGCCGACGAGAATTCAATTTCCCCTTGAAATGAGCAATTTCCTGCCTTTGTCCTAAACAAACAGACGACATACGTACGGAGGCGCAGCGGAATCAAAAAATAAAAGGAAAGAGAGAGAGAAAGGAAAAACTGTTAAAATAATAAAAACCGAATCAGACCCGATATCCTGGCACTCAGTTAAACCTTTGGTCGTGTAGTCAAATCCTCGGGAGTCGAACGAATGACTGCCACTCACTGGGCGTACCGAAATTGTCGAAATTAACGAGGCGACTGATCGCCTCATCACCTCGCATCTTCATCAGGCCGCATAAACACCACATCCGACCATCCGACCGCGGTTCAAGCATCCGAGCATCCGCAAGTGGCTTCCAATATTTAATTTTGCCCTGACGACGACGTTGTGGGTTTATTGAGGCGACAAGACGTCTGTCGGGATGCTGTAGAGATGCGGCAGGGAATGTCGTTCCTGTGGCCGAGCCACTTAATTTGTTGCACGTACAAACTCTGGCGACCACAGTGAAGACGTAACGTGATAGGTGCGCACAGTTGTTGTGTAAACAATGTACATTCTGACCGCTGCTGTGTGGTCCTCCGGAGTTGGCCTTTGATCGGCTTCACACTCTGAATGAAGACTATTGAAGTTTCGAGTGGCCAGATGGGAGGTCGAATGGAGCGGATTGAAAAACCTCGATTTCGTTGAGAAGTAGAGTCAGGCACGAGTATGATTGGTAGCGGTAGCTAGTTTTTCGGTTAATTTCTTTTTAGAATGCTCCACCACGAACTTTGCAGTTTGACGTCGCGAAAGTTCTTAATTGATGGTTAGAGAAAAATACCGGGATAATAAGAAATGTTGAGGAGACTTAATGACGAACTTTAACTTTACAATGCTTGAGATGGATAGGCCATGTAGACCGTATGGACACCACTGTTTCAGCGCAAAAAGCCTTGGAATTCGAGCTATTGGAACAACGCCGCAGTGGACGGCCTAGATATGGCGAACACAAGTGGAGAAGGACCTTAACCAACTTGGAGTGCACAATTGGGGGAAGCTGGCGAGAGATCGCGCTTACTGAAGAGGCATGTTGGTGGAGTTCTAGGTCAATCCCTTAGTGTGGCGCCATTAAAAGAAGTATAGGACAAGGTAAGAAAAGAAATACAAAGGGCACTGAAATAAAAACGCCATCAAATCAAATCGACAATCTGAGACTGCCAATTGAAACCGCCAAAATGACTAACAACAGGATTTGATAAAAACATCGATTGTGGCATGGCTTCTGTGGCATGGTTGGATTCAGATTGAATCAGAGGTCTCCCAGGTCACTAGTTTCCTTGTAAAAAAGCCTCTGTAATGCTTATCGTTGAGCCCAAAGTTGTTTTCACACTCAGTTTCGAAGAAATTTGTTGCAGTTATGCCACCACTCCCCAAGAAACTGTCAGTCTTTGAGGATGCATTAACTTTGCATGAGGATGCATTTAGTTTCTTGACGAAGCCGCCGATCTGAAAATGTGTCCGCCGGAATAGATGATTTTTCGCTCCAAAATTATTTTCCAACACAAGCTGCTTTAAGGCTCAAGTGCGCGAAGCGATAACAAAGTGACTGGAAAGACGCCTTCAATTGCTGAATTAATTGGACTTTGTAAGCGAATAATCCGAAATCCATGTACAGGATTGTCCTCAGATCTGTGCGTCGACCACAGCAGTCAGATGCCGTCTAATCTCACGAAGAGTGGTTTGTACAAACTTGCAAACAGCAGTCGCTGTGGATGCATCCTTTTGGTGGAAACATCTGTTCTGTGCACACAGTACTCTTTCTTGGTAAAAAAATTTCAATATTTCTTAACGTTCATTAAGCGTAAATGATACTGCCTTGCTGTCAAGATTTCGGACGGGATTACAAACCCATGATTAAAAAACAAACAATAGATGACCCACCCTGTGCATGTCCAAATCACATTCGACTTTCTATTAAAAAAAATCTGTTCTGCCATTAAGTTTTTTAAATTTTCTTAATAATAAATTTTTATAAATACAGTTTTCATAAACTCGTTAGATTAGGTCGAAAGACATAGATTAAGATTAAGTTTAGCTTAGAGTGCTCGCTCAGAGCCAGTAAGTCAGAAATAAAATATGTAAATACATCACTAGGTTAAGCATTTTATCTAGTTTTAAGATTATAATTCACTTATATTTCCAAAATAAAATGCATTAAAAAGAGAGAAAGAAGTTCGACTGTCTATTCATCACGATGTTGACACTAGAGCGTTCCTACAATAATTTTGAAGTTATGAATTGTGAGTTTCAATTTTTTAATTAGGAACCACCTGCACTAATCTTCAAGTTTTAAGGTGTAAAACTGACTAAGAAAAAGATTTGTGTAGACTTTTGAGAACCATATTTCGATTAAAAATATACATTCTCTGTTTAGGTGGTCTCTTCCTTAAGTTGACAAGGATGGGTATAAGTAAGTCACTGCTTTACATTGCCTGTGACGCCTATAACTCGTATACAGTTCGTTGTTAAAAGTGGTAGTTAGACTTCTAACATGGTTTTTAATATGAAAACTATGCTTCAGCAGGGTGCAGGTACTTTACCGATCCTGTTTGCGACGTTTGCAAGGTATCCAGTAGATAGTAGCAGTAGTAAGCCGACGACTTTGTTAGGTTCAGCCCAGGCGCGGATGTCGATTAGATCAACTTTCTACTGCAGTGTGACTTCAAGTAAGTTCAGCGATTTTACGACGACTGAATTGTGAGGCAATATTTTTCAGACTTTCTTATAGTTCAGTATATGGGATCTACAGGCGCGGTAATTAGCTTCGAAGATCGTGATGAATACCTTAGCATAATGTTGGGCCAGTATCTGGATGATGGTATCCAGACAGCTACAGTACAAGGATGAGAAATTCTTTGCTAGCAGGTTGTTCTATAGCAGCCAACTTGAGTTCAAAATTAAGTCTGTTCGGTTTGGTTTAAAATAAGTCCTTCCCTGATGGAAAATTATTGTATTTAAGCTGACTTGAATAGAGTGGATCATTATAAAACTGATTCAAAGAAACGTTGCGCGTGCCGTGAGCTTGGAGAATGGAATGATATTTGGTGCTTATTACGCAAATTATGCTTTTGTATACCTGGACGTAATTATCCAGGATCCAGAGGGTTGGCTATATCCATTAATATACCATGTAGCGCGCAAGATGTTGGGAAGATGTCTTAGGGAGGGGATAATCGCAGATAGTCATCGGTTTTCTCGAGCCATCCCTTCTCGTGATAGAAGGAAGACCGGTGGTTACAGCCCTACAGCCCCAACAGACAACTTACTAGTGTTGTGCTTGATAGTGTTCCATTACGAGTAATGCTGGTTAGATTTGTATAGCCATTTTAGCTGTCTGAAAATCTAAAAACTTGCGGCAAGTGTTTCATCTTAAAGAATAAAGATGGCATACTGATAGATGACCCCGGTTATTAATTTTGTGGCTTCAAGTTGCCCTCCCCTGCTTAACTTTGCTTATTGAGTGTTGAAAGAATGTTTGCAATTTACGATAATCGCTAAAAAATGCTTTACATTAATTTAAAAGTATAACAAAGTTGATGACTGGTAGCCGCTTTTCGCGAATTTCGCGATGATTTTGGTCTTGGCCGAATAGAGAGGTGTGACATAACTGATACCGCAGGCGCTGTGTATCATCAAAGTGCATGGTTAGTCGAAAATATTGCTGATAACGCGAATTTTTTATTATCATGGTGTTCGCAGCAATTGAAAATGGCGTACACCTACCTTAATAGACGAATTTCGCACAACTAAAATTGTCACATATGAGGCTCAAACAAGCCACAAGAGTCCGAAAAGGTAGCGTTGCAGTGAGACAAAGGGACTGTTTGGTGTGCGCGAAAGGTGTTATTGATCCGTACTTCTTTGGAGATGTCCATGGACGAATGATTAAGATTTTGAATCGATAGACAATTAGTTCCAACAAAATGAGACAACAAACCACTCACATAATTTTGTGAGAAGTTTCCTGGAGTCGCGTAATTCCAAGTTTTGGTAACGACAATTGGCCACGGAGATCAAATGAATTAAAACCGTTTGATTTTTTCGGTGGGGCTACGCAAAAGAGTGTGTTTTCGTAAATATTCCCTAATTTTAAGGCGCATTACAAACAAAGTTATGGTCGAAACCATAACGCCCAAAAAGTAGAAAAATGTGTTTAAAACTGTTTATTTGCTGATATAGTTGCTTACACTTCGAAAAATCACGAAAAGATTTTAGATTGAAGTCACGATTGACTTAATAAAACTCACTTTCATATAAATAGATTTTAATTTATTTTCACTTCGACGTTCTAGGGTTCGAATAGAAAGGACTGATAGGGTATGGATTTTCTAGGAGAAGTGTGAGTGGGAAGTGGAATATGTGACAAGCGATTAAAAATATGGAAGTAAAGCTGAAAATTTGAACATTCTATGTTTTTGAACAAATTCAATAGCTAATGATCTTAAAAAGATTGGCGCCAACTCACTTAATGGCAATGTGCAGGCTTTATAAAGAATTACAATTTTCATCAAAATCGAATGCCTCTATACAACTCAGAGCAAGAAAAACTGGGGATTTATTTATAAAATTTAAAACAATTTGTATTAAATTTTTTGAATTCGTTTCATTTTCCCTAAAATGTCTCCACTGGATGTAAAATACTTGTGAAACAGTTTTTTTTAATTTTATCTTCTTCATCAATTGATTTTGATGGTCGTTCTGGTTATGCATCGTCTTTAACGCGTTTTCGATCTTTTTTAAGTCTTTTTTTTCAATCGGCAGTAGAAATTTCTGAATATTTTATATATGATATGATATGAGAAAAACTAAAATGTTACTTTAAGCTGTTTTCAAAAGGACGCGTATCACAAATGCTTATTATGAAGCACACCTATTGTGTTGTCGGTGAAGCCGGTGAAGGTTTTTACTTAGTTTTAAGAGTCTGACCTTCATAAAGCCTACTTCCGATTAGCATAGAAAATGTAATGTAGGACGGCTTATGTCCGGAAAACCACAGCATGCTGCCATACTTGTTAAGCAGTGAGAGGACGTAGATGTGTGCCAACTTAAGTTTATTGCACTAGTGTTTGTGCTGCGTTCAATTTTTCTTTGAAAGTAAAACATTGAAAACTAAATAAAACCCTGCTCGATATCAGGATAACGAGAGTGCTGAATCGTAGTAGGGATTTATATACGCATCTGAAACACTAATGGTTTTGATGTGAAGTTCGGCACATTTGTCATAAAGTAGTGTCGCCTTAAAATAAAAAACATTTGCACTTATCAAAACCCAAAAATAAAAAAAAATATATATATGCCCGAAATGGTAATAGTGTAATTAGATGACGTTAAGGAGACTGAAGGAGATTGTTAAGTGCACTTTTGCGGGTAAACTTTCAAATACCGGGAATTGGAACTTGAAGCAACCTGCACAACATAAGCTTCATGCGCACACCTCAGGTTCTCAAAATCAGCAGACGCTTGAATCAGCATTATTTCCAACAACAACGATCCGGACGCAAAATTTATTTATTTATTCGGAAGGCTGAATAAATAACCTGTCGCGCTGATGGTGACCCTATAAGTATAAAAAGAGTGGACAGTTGTCCCAAAGAAAAAATATTTTTTTCATTCCACAGAGCGCAAACTTCTAACTTACACTAGGTCTGTTCAAAAAAATAAGGTGAATTTTCAAATTTCGCGGGCTACGTACGTTCGATTATCGACTTTTTATTTTGTTATGTTGGTCCACTGGTCTTGAACTTATGTCTTATGAGAGGCATAAAAGTTAGTTAGTGGTCACCGTCGCGTAGTGGGTATGTGCGTCGACCCACACGCAGAAGGTCTTGGTTCGATTCCAGTTCCGTCCGAGACCTCACATTTTTTCACGACACCACCTCTTTTGAGTAGCTGACAACACTCAAAGAGTATCAATTGTCTATGATAAGCTTCTCAAATCTCGCCATTCGGAGTCGGCAAAAAACTGTAGGTCCCTTCTACTCGTGAGAGAACTGTAGCATGCACAACACGAGTAGTTGCTATAGAAGCTAGGCCCTGGACCCCCATAAACTGTAGTGCTACTCAATAAAAGTTAGACGGGTTCTGCGCGTGACTGCTGTCGAAAAATAAAGGAACAGGGAATTTGCATTCAGTTTTGTGTGAAAAATGGAATAAAGTGCTCAAACAACTCTTGAAATATTGACAGTGGCTTACGGTGAGTGGACTCTGAGTCAAAAAATATGTAAATAAGTGGTACAAGCTTTTTTAAAGAAGGTGACGCTCGCAATCGATGCTCCGACACATCAACAACCGATGAAAATGTAGGGAAAATGAAGTACTCTGTTATGGAGAATCGTCGAATCATTATTAGAGAAGTTGGTAAAGTTGTCGGCATATCGATTAGAGATACAAACCGAATCGCTGACAGAGCTCAAGGGCATACCAAAAAGTGCATATCAATGCTGCTTCGCTGGCACACGTGTATTATATCAAGGGGGGCTACTTTGAGGATGACAAAATATTGATGAATAAATAATTAATTTCTGAAAAAAACGAAAATTAATTTTATTTTTTTAACAGACATCGTATTTTTAGATAAAATGTAAGGAAATTGAAAACAAAGCCCTAAACGTTTTTCACGGATTTCCTAGACTCAGCAACGGATATGTTTTCCTAGGTTAATGTTATATTCTTCAAAGCAAGGTGATTCTTTGCACTCGTTGGTAAACTACTGTCGGATTCCAATCATAATGTACGTAGGAAGCCAAATTTTTACAATTGCACCTGAGACACAAAATAGAAATCGTAACCTTCGATGATTTTTATTTTTCTTCGATATATTTCCTTAAGTTGGAGCGATTTGAATGGCTCTTTTCCAACGGAACAGGATATTCGTATGAAATGTCCACAAAATGCACACGAGCTAAAATTGCAACACTTTTATCAACATTTCGTTAAACTTGAACAGACCAAAAATGCAGCCATATGTACGTACTGAATGGTTGACATTTTTTCTACTCCCCTGTTCCTAACTCCTAAGATTTGTCACAAGATTCAAGTTCAACTAACCTCATGAGCTATTGCGTCAGTAGGGAGTAACTACGTCAACGCACCGCACACACCTACAACCTTGAATAAAATCCAGGGACTTTTAGAAGTTCACGTGGCTTGAGTTATACACGAAAAATCGACTTCCTCAAACAACCATCCACAATTATGGGGCCAAATTTAGCGAAAACCGCCCTTCCCCTTCACCAAGTTGATCACATAAATTATGCCCCAGATGTCCTTAAGCAATCGCCTTTGATCGCACGCTAAGAAAATATCGAAAATCTCATTAAACTTCGGTGGGATTTTACAAAAACTTGGCTATTCTCGCTTAATTTGTTGTCTGAAGTACACACATTGACGCCCGACTTTGTTTGCTGTCAGTGCATTGAATAACAAGGAAATCCTTTAGAACAGCAAAAAAATAACAAAACACAGAAGAGTCATACTAACTTAAACTCTCCCGACGGCTGCTACCAAAAAAAAAACGAAAACGAGAGAAGCACACGAAATGATATTAATCACACACGACCCGATAAACGCTGCACACATCTACACACTTGAGTGTGTATGTGCTGTCAGCCAAGTGCAGTGGCTTTGATTAGCCCCTACCCCTGCGTGCTTAGGGGATTTGCGCTGTTCGTTGAGTTCATAAACCGACCGAAAATTATTAAGCCCATGAGCCATAATTAATTGATTCTCCTTTGGAATGGTAATTCTGGGCAGACGCACACACAAACACAGATCCGGACTGACAAGAGGAAGCGCATTTCGGTTGCAGAATAGTTTGTTGGAGGGCGTGGCAAATGTCTCGGCGTCTCTCCGCCCTTCGTGCAGTTGGTGTGGTCTGCCGTTGAAGTGTGTGTGGCGAAAGACCGTCATGGTGCTGGTGGTGGTGGTGGTGGTTGCCAAAACTGGTTTTCCCACACCAGATGAGGTGACAACAATGGGGGCAATTATGCTAGCGGTGTAGTTGTAGTGGTGGTGGTGTGGTAAATTAAGCATACGCTTGCGCTGGTTTCGAAAGTGGGATGAGGTAGAAAAGTTTTCGAGCTCGTTTGGTGGGTTATTTCTATTTTTTTGTTCGTTTTCTTGTTCCCTCTTTTTCGTTTTACATTCGAGTTCGAGTGCAAAAATGGTTGTCGCTTTCATATGTTTAATTTGGGGCCTTTGTTGGAGGCATTTGCCTTGTGTTGGGCTGGTTAATTGGACGGTTTTTCTCCGGCATTTTAGTGACAAATGAAAGGTACGATGCGATGACGTCGTTGTGGGAGCGTTGATGGGTGCGGTGCGATTGTCAATAATGGCGGTCACAAGGAATTTCTACATCGATTGATTACAGTAACCTCGGGAAAGTGATTTCGTCACTAAAAAAGGTAACTGTGAAGTGACAACGAATTTTTACTTTCATTCAAAACTAAACACAATTACAAATATGAAGGTGTATACTTACGTATGTATGTATGTATGTATGTAGCTATGGCTAGAAAAAAAGAAACACTACATTTTGTAATGAAATTATTCAACTACACAATATTGTGGGACCAAATTCACAACACATTACTTTTCTTCCAGAAACTTCTTCTTCTTCATATATCGCTACAGTCTGGCGTGGACCTGGGCCTCAACCAAGAAGCCTGTCCACCTGGCACGATCATAAACCAGCTGCCCCTAACTTGTTTGAGGCTCTTCCTCACTTGTGTGCGTCGTCAGGTCCGTTGGCATCCCCTATTGTGTTGTGCTAATGGTTCAGAGTTAAAAACTATTCGTCCTGGAGAAGTGGTGCCCATAAGCCTTCTTAGCTATCTTAGACGATGATCTAGGCTAGGCTCATATCGCTATAGAGCCCGTACACCTAGTGTTTGAAACTTCTTCTTCAAAAACCATCAAAGCAAACAAAGCCAAAGATTGAAAGCAGATCTTTTCTCTTGGAAAGGCCATGAGGGCTTCTTCACCTACTACTCCATTGACTCTTGAACGTACACCAACAACGATGGGCAAAAGTACTGGTTTTAATCGTACTATAACCAATGTAAAGCTAGTGCTGTACTACTTTGAAGTTATAGCTGCTTAATGCGACTTTTCGGCCAATTCGTCCATGTTGTGCATCCTTTTTCGATGACAGCATATATGTACTTCGTTTTCCTCTCATTCAGCGTTGAATCCTTTGATTGCCTTAGCCTCGATACCATCATTGGTTCATTAGTTGCTCGCTGTATACAACCAATTCTGGGGATTAGACGGATTTTTTGAAAATTGAACCACTTGGTTTGGCGACTGAGTTCTACACGACCTTCTTAAGGACTATTTTTAAAAAGTCACATGATAGCGCGGCGAATTGTTTTAAACCTTCTTCGCAATAGACGGTTTTGGTGAATTCTTTTGGAGAATTCTCCATCGTCATCGCATAAGTTTGGCAGGACTGTCAACACTAGACATGGCGCTGTCTCCATGTATGTGTCCTTGAAACCGACAAATAGGTTGTGAGTGTTTATTTGCATCTCTTGGCTTTCTTGACATGACCTGCCGTAGTGTGAAGTTTTGCTCAATGGTGGACTTCCCCGGCCTGAAACTGCACTGATAAAGACCTATCAGGGTATCGACGAATGATTTCAGGCGCTCACGCAAAACTGCAGAACAGACCTTACGCACGACTCTTATATAATGGCAGTTGATACAGTTGAAAGAGTCTCCCTTTTACGGATCGGGCGAATGATATTAAGACTTTAGTCTCGATATACGTTGCTATTTGTGGTCGCCGTGGCGTAGTGGGTAAGTGCGTCGTCCCCCACGCAGAAGGTCTAGATTCGATCTCGCATTTTTTTCACGATACCACCTCTTTCGAATTGCTGACAACACTCAAATAGTATCAATTGTCTATGAAAAGCTTCTGTTCGGAGTCGGCAAAACACTGAAGGTCCCTTCTACTCGTGAGAGAACAGTTGTACGCACCACACGACTAGTTGTTGTAAAAGCTAGGCCCTGGACCCTTGTGGGCTGTACTGCCACTCAATTATAATTAAATTTTGCTATTCTGACTTCGTTTAGGTCGGGTGGAAGTAATTCTCTTCTTTCATCGTCCATAGTGTTGAGCGCGACATAATGCCTGATAGCGGTATTTTTTTTCCTAGTCGTCGTTTAACTGTCTGCAACAGTGGCTACTACGTATTGGCCGTCAGGCTGCTATCTAAAGTTCCCATTCGAACATCATTTTTACTGCAAACCTTCCGCTCACACTTGCTCGATAACGGTTTTCTTTAAAATTTTGAGAAGCCGGTGCTCTTCCCACCTTTTCGTAGACATCGCGAACACCTTTCGTCCTTATATCCAACTAGCTTGCTTAACTAAGAACCCAATACATCAGAGGCGAGGCTTGACAACGATTCTATGTTTTTCGATTAGTTAGCCTGGCAGGGGCCAAGGCTCTCTGAGAACTTCCGGGTTACTCAACGGCCAAATTCCTTGCAGTTGATTACGAGTGTTGCTTTCCGACATCAAACTGTAGTGGTCTTGTTCTACTCTGTTGCCTTGTCGATATCTGTGTTCTAAAATTGGCTACAATAAGGAAATGATCCCAGTCAAAGTTGCCACCTCTAAATGTTCGGAGATCGAGAATACTGTGGGAGTGTCTGACGTCGATCGCAATGTGATCAATGTGGTTGACGGTTGTTTCGACCCATGCCCAAAACCAACAGCCTGATTCCCTTCTTAGACGTGTTGTCATACAGGCTGTGCTTTTCGATGAATCTAGCTAAGATGTCTTCCATGCACAGGTTTTCATTGAAATCTTTTAAAACGTTCTTGGTGTCGTAGCTGGGGCGTCGATCGTCTGTATTTTCTAGACGATCATTAAAGTCTCGCTCACAGTTGTCTTAATCTTACTTTGGGGCGTAATCGATGAGTAGTTTGGCGAAAGTAGCCTTAATGTGGATTGTTATGAAACGCTCGCGTATCTATTTAAGTCTTAAGACTTCTTTCCTAAGTCTGCATCGAACAACAATCCCGCATCAAAACACTCGCTGCCTTCGCACTCTGTAACAAATGTCGCAATTTTTCATCCTTTTTCTGCCCGGCCCATCCCATCGCACCTGCTGAATGGAGGTAGTGTTCACCTTCTCGGCTTTTAGAGTCTCCGCAAGCTCATTAGCTGCACGTGGTCTGTTAAGGGATTTCCCGAAAATTATTATCACTTATGCGTTTCTTTTTTTATGTGGTGAGCGAATTGACATATGCACAACCTACTACTGATAGACAAGGCCTATTATTAAAACTCTCGGCGGAGGGGCATCGCTACAGACATTGGTTCACCACACAAAGAGTGTTGTGTTGGCTATCCAGAGGGTGCCACGAAGAGACTGTATGTCAACTTGACTTGCGCACTGACAGGGACAGTGTTGGTATCTCGCTAGGTTACCGTGTCAATGCAATATGACGCGCGTCGCTTTGTCTGAAACCTAGGGTCTCGGTGAGTTCGTTACAGATCTTGACGTAGCAGCGTCACCCCCTCCATCGTCATCCTGCACAATCTGATAAATTTGGTGGGAATTAAAAATAAGATATGACACAGTACAGTTCCTCTCTGTGCACCTATGTATTTGCGTGCCTTAAAATTGACAAATTCGAGGTACGTGTCACTTTGATCCAAGAAGTACCTTTTCCACAATGTGCAGCAGTGTGAGAATCTGATCATGATCTCCTGCCTAAAATAAAACTGACAAAAATTTCTCTCTTAGATTGTTAACGAATTGTTTTAGGCATTCACACAAAATGGCGGAATGGACCTTGTGTTTGAGTAGACTAAGGCCTCGCTACTTGTGGCAATCAAAGAGCCTTTATTTTGCGAACTGGACAAATGAAATAAGTATTCCACTCATCGGACATGCTTTCCTCTGGCCATATCTTATGGTGCTGATTCATGCACCAAACTAGATCATCTCCAGCGGCACAACAGTCCTGCGGGCACTCTGTCTTCTCTAGAGGTTTGGTTGCTTGGGCTCGCCTGTTCTCATCGTCAAGCCATCCTGCTGACATTGTCAAACGTGGGACATTCGTTACAGCTTTTAACATATTTGTGTGTTTTGCTCGCAGAATCTAACTTTCAGAGAGTTTTAAAGAACTTCATGAATCGAAGTTCATAGCGATTCTGATCTCGATACTTAAGCCTTTACTCCAGTAATCTCCAATATGTACAACCCTAGGTCAATTACGTCGATCGTAACTTGATCTCTCCGTTTTTTGGTTGACGGTTGATTGTGAGTGTTCAGGTGTAGGTCTGGTACTAACCAACCGGTAACGAAATCGCAGGCCATGATTTCGTTACCGGTTGATTTGGCGTGTAATCTGTGCCTTCCATTGACTCTAGAAAAAACTTACCTAGGAAGGTCTTGGTGTCCTAGCTGCCGCATTCAAAGTATGTTATTTTTAGGTTGACAGAGAAGTCACCATTGCCATTGTAAACTTTTTTGTTGTTCGCAGCGTCCACGCCCCTTCACTAATCTTGTTGATGACCACTAACTTAACCGTGATGGGGGTTCTAATGAGCCTGCCGCTTATGCAACTATAGCTTCAGCCTTTGTGCTTAAGACTGCTTGCAAATAAATGATGATCATTGTAGTAGTTCTGAGGCTTATGAAAGTCTCAAAACAACTCCCACACACCCCACAACCGGTAGTTTTGGCACATTATTGCAAACCTCGGTTAGAAAAGAATCCTTGCCTACACATGTTGGGCATGCAACGGTTGTAACGATGAGTATCTAGAAATGTTAGGGGCATTCCACGGGCTTTATTAACTTGTCCCATTTAAAAAAAAAAAACTGTCCCAAACGTCCTCTTTATCATTCAAGTTGAGTTTAAATGTCTCTTCGCTTCAGTTAAGCGACTGTCATGATAAAGAAAAAATCTCGAATAAGTCTTATTCACGTGTTCAACAAGTGGGCTTCTTACAATGATTGTCTTGGCATCTTGGCATTTTGGCTTAGTGCTGAATCGACAATGTTGTCATACCCATCCCACTCACTTCGGTATTATTCGCAAGTGGCATCACTCCATTTCTAGGCTACGCAATTTGTAAGAGTTTTGAAAATTGCCTCTAAATAATCAACAATTGGGTGGGAATAGAGACAACAAATTTACAAAGGACTTATTTAGAGTTTCAATCAACTCCAAATGAGTTCTCAAACTCGCCCAGAATTCTATACTGCAAACAGCCAAAACCGACTTTCAAAAAATTTCTCACACCTTCCAGCTTCCGTCTGGGGAAACCAAAATAAAACCTTGTAACACATGTATCTGTCTGCTTTATTTCAAATTCATGTCAAAGAATGATATCTTTTCAGGTTTTTTTTCATGAAAGTGAACCACCACACAACCTGTCAGCATCCGTGCACAATAAACCCCGAACCGACGACGCCAGCTCACACACAGCCACACGCCTGAGACGGAAAACTCAAAACTAATCCATTTCATTTCCTAATACGACACGACGACACATTCCCATAGTTGCCGGGAAATTCCTCAGCCACAGTCTGTCGTATTATTTCAACTGGCAATTCCTTGTGTCCATGTCATGGGAATGCCGCAGAGCCGTCGCGCTGACAAGACCCAATCCAGATCTCAATCCACAGGGGGACTTTCATATTTTGTTTATCCAAAGGATAAGCTTCTGTTTTCCTTTGCTTCCCTTAATTGCCCGAATGCGAATGCTCGTCAAACATATGGCGCGCCCAAATCCCCCGGCATCGGGAAAATGGAAAAAGCGACTGTCGGTCGTCGGCGGGCACTTAACTTTTTTAAGTTTAAAATAAATTTGTTCAGGACTTCCCTCGCACCCTGCGGAGCTGGGGGAACGCGAACGCGTTGCTGGAAGTTAATTATAAGTAAAATATTGATACAGAAAATTATGTGGTTGCTCGACGGGATTAGCAGGAGCAAATAGAGACAAGTGCCGCACGAGGTATCAAACTGTGAGAGTGGTGAATTGGAGTTGCCTGCGGTTAAGAGGGCATCGGGCTAAGTAAACAAGGTGTCACGTGGAATTGGCTATTCGCAGGGTAGCATCAGGCACTGTGACGGGTGGACGAGTGAGACGGTGCCGATGTTTGAACTTCAATTGAAGTAAACAGATCTCTGAGGATTCAGATCAAAGTGCGTGTGTTCGGCAATGAAAACATCCATCAAACTCGTTTGAGGTAAAATTGGATGCAGAAGAGGACAATCTGTGAAATCGCATGAGTGGGGTCGGAATGAAGGTCATTTGCGACGAAGACGCACGAGGAGGACATTTGTGTTGAGTTGGTGGTGAAATTGAATTTTCTTTTTTAAGCTGTCTTTAGTCTATATTGGAATGGGTGAGTCACGATGGCACATGGACAGAGTTTTGTCGTACTAAAGACACTTGAAATCTTTTCTGGGTCTGTACTCTAGGGGTGGGAAGACTAGACAGTTTAAGTCTTAAGCAGCTCAGCGCACTGTATACACAGACTTCCCTTTCAGTCCTGCAGTTAAAGCAATTTTAAATATTTGCGAAAGTGGTCGCGCCGCACCTCTTCCTAAGGTTAAGGTGGTAGTTGAAGATCTAAACGACACCCTAACGAAATGTTTTAAATTGATAATAAATAATAATAATTGGGTGGCGGAATGCGGAACTGCAAGGAATTCGTAGGGAAACCAGAAAACCTCTAAATAGGTCACTCAAAACAAATATGGACAGGTACTAGAATTTCCACTGATCAAAACAAAAATAACATAAGAGTCTTATTCGAGTTTTTAAAAGTGTGTCACACTCGGTGAACCCAGCAGTTTGTTGAAAGTCCTCAAAAAAGACAAAGCAGTCAGGCTAGACACACTCAGAAAACCCAACGGTATCTAAGCTGAGACTCTCCGACTCATTGTTGGGACTCACTTTCTAAGAAACAAGATCACAACCGGCTAAACACCAGCACCAAGCCCTGGATCTGTGGACGAGCTGATAAATATCGCACGCCGAGGCTGATATGTACCATCGCTTATAGCAAAAGATGAAGCTGTTAAGTACGCCGTCGTGTAGTTTGACCATTTTAAGTCCCCTGGTACCAGCTCTGTTGCAAAAGGGCATAGACCCATTACTATTGCCTTTGGAATGAGTCTTCACTCATTGGCCCACAGCTAGGGTAGTCTTCATACCAAAAACTTGGTAAGGGAGACTACTCTCTCGCCAAAAATTTTAGGCCCATGATTTTTACTTCCTTCATGCTAAGGAGCTCGGAGAGGCTGGTCAAAATACATTTACGCGAAACTCAGGCGAATGACGTAGCCGTACTCGTCACCAGAGTATGTCTTGCGGCTATGTGCACAAGTGGGCACGATCGATGACTGGAGTATCAGAAAAAGCCTTTCAGTCAGTTCTTATAAAACCGAGGTTTTTCTCTTCACGAAGAAAAGTAATCTGACTGTTCTGACTTAGTCTCACGGATATGCCGTCTTATGTGAGGACATCAACAATCAAAGTGGATATTCGATGTGTAAAGTACTGGTTCTGGCTACGAAATGAGCCCGGAAAGGAATTAACTCGGATTTTCACGGACGGCTCCAAGCGACAACATTGTGCCTCATACTTCCTTAGGTAACTTTACCTTGATCTTCCAAGCAAAAACCTTTGCGATCCTAATGGCCACGAACAATTGTATATGGAAGAGGTGATGTATCTGCGTCTGTAGCGACAGTGAAGCTATGCTTAAGGACTTACACAATCCTTTAACCACTTCTAAGATAGTACAGGGATGCAAGCCTTCTTTAAATTTGGTTAGCAAAATAAATTCGTTGAGACTTGTCTGGGTCTCATGGGAAATGAGATTTCCAATGAACTTGCTAGGGATCAAAAGAGGCATTTATGGGACTCGAACTCACCTTGGAACTGCCCGCGTTCTTGGTCATGTCCTCCATCAACAGTTGCAGCTCTCGACAGCATAACCAGAGATGGCATGACTCTTCAGGATGTGATGAAACTTTAGCGGAAAATCCGGTAACTGAACCTCTACACATGAAAGACTGCAGTTGTTTGTCTGCTCGCAAACTAACAGAATGCACCACATTCTTTAGGCACTTAAGTGTGCTCGGGCTTAGTGATGATACCCTCTGCGACGCCTGTGAAAAAGATGAAGACACAGCCACTTCCTTTGTCAATATCCCGCCTTTTCTGGGATCAGTTGGCGAGTGCTTGGTTCTTCTGTGGTTGGAACTTAAAACCTGGGCTCTTTGTCAGGACAATGGACGAGTTTTTGATTTAGGGCACTATTTCCCAGCTTTCAATGACAAAACAAAATAGATGGTAGGTTTACCAGTGCCAATTTATTTCTCAACAAAATCCCCGGTGAGTTCGATACACAAACCGAACGAAGTTCAACAATAACCTCCTCATTCGACCTTGATTTCTACAAGGTGAGTGAATTGTTAAATTTTGGAAACATACAGTGGATTCACGTTGCGTCGACGGTCAGGGACCTATGCAGAAACCCATTCGGATAACTCTTGAATAGCCTCAAACATTGGCCTAAAATAATTTAAGGGTTGTGCTTGTTGTTCAAGGACTCATTGCTCATTTTCAACATTTCATTCACTACATGATCCATGCGCCTATTTGAGATATCTACTGCCTCAGCTATCTCGCGTATCTTCAATCGACGGTCTGTCAATATGAGATGTTTTTTTTATCAGGTTATCCTCCGTAGTAAAGGTTTCCACGGGGTTCATTCAAAACCAATGTGTGACCTTGTTGAAACTCTTTAAATTATAGCCATAAAAGGAGAAGGCACACAGCATCAAAGCGCTATTTCATTTCGAGAAATGATTTTCTTTCAAAAACAAAACCAATCAAAGACCGATATTGTTCGCAGGCTTCTCGTTAGCGTGTAAACAAAACTACGAGTCCGATTCCACTGTAATTTTGACAGTAGTTGTGACGAGAAAGTGATGTACCACCTTGTAAGGAAGTGAAGTGAAGTGAAGGACTTCGTCTATGTAGGCTCCGCGGTAAATAGGACAACAATAAATCTTGCCAATCGCTGCTTTGGGCTCAAGAGGCAATTAAGTACTAAAGCCCTCTCTCAAAGGACTAAGCATGCTTTATATAACACATTGATCATCCCAGTCCTCCTTTACGACGCGGAAACCTGGACGTTACTAAAAGCGGATGAGGAAGCCCTTTGTCTTTTCAACGGAAAAGCTTTGCGTGCGATTTTTGGTCTTGTTTGCGTAGATGGCACCTGGAGGAGAGATTTAACGACGAACTCTATGGGCTGTACAGCGACATGCGCCTATGCGCCAATGCTTAAGATGGCTAGGACATGTAGAGGTCATGAATACCACTGCTCTAGGCCAAAACGTCTTCAAATCTGAGCCATTCCGACAACGCAACAGAGGACTGCCTAGGCTGAGGTTGGTTGCAAGGACCTCAACCAACTTGGAGTGCGTAGGTGGAGGCAACTAGCGAAAGATTGTGCTGGCTGGAGAGGCATGTTGGTTGAGCCCCAGGTCCACCTCTGGGACTGTAGCGCCACAAGAAGAAGAAGAAATCAGACCAGGGGAACCAACTACGTTAGCCCAACAAGCTGACGGCAACTGGGACTTGATGGTGTTGTAGCCACCAATAAAAACCTCCATCCATATCGATTTCCGTTCTATCGCGAACAAGAGTGGGTGTACTGAACCAGATATCACCTGGACTTACCGTTGCTACATCGCGCTTGTAGAGCATCTCTTTACCCACCATCCTCCTGACAATGTGGTAAAGAAGTGGGCGAATGGATTGGATTTCAAACATCGTTATCTTTTCCATGACCGATGACCCGATGACCGTACACGATGGACAGCCGCCGTGTTTCAGATCACCTTAGCTTAGGAGTCAAAGTGGTTGCTGTAAAACAACCGTACTTACCATAGCGAAGACTTTCTTGGCTTTCGTCAAAACTGTAGCTGAATGGACATTATCATACAGGAAAAGTCAAAAATTTGCCACGATATCGCTCCAAACTCTCCGCAGTTAATTGCCGGCCCCGTGGGCCCAAGATGCCGAACTTACGACAGTTTTTTTCGTATCCCTAGAGGCAATGCATAACAGAGTCCTGTTCACTATTTCTTTAGCTGTTTTGTAACTTCCAGTCTTCGCAAAATCGCTGGATCTTTTCGAAGTCACGCTGCAAGAGTATGTTAATGACATCAACATCTGACGCTATTCAGTACGCTACCAAGTTGTCAGCAAAAGCCATCAGATGCTGTATGGTGTCACTTATTTCACAGGTAAAGATAGTGACAAGCACCGCACCCTTTTTATCAAAACATGAGAAGAAGCCTTGTTGCCAATTTTAAGAACAAATCTTCTACCTATTGTCATACCAATTCAACGAGGCTTCTTAAATTGTTCTTGGCCTCTTGACATACACTTTTTTCTTTTAAATGTCGCAAGGAAAGAAGTCCAAGACCAGGTAAACGACTCTTCTGCCACACTATCGCGAACTGCAGTAATTTTTTCCACCAAACGCACTAGACGAACATGAACAATTGTTTTCACATTCCCTACAGATCCGGTTTGTGGTCGGTTACGCTGACCAAAAAATCACAAAGTGTACGAAAAGCACTGTCATTTTCGTAAAAAGCTTCAACAACCTTTACGCGCTGCTTCACTGTCTACCTCTGCATGGTTGAGTTTCTGTAATTCTGAAACCAAGCTATGTCAAATTAAGTTCAGCAAGAAAACTTCACTTAAGGATGTGGCTCACAATTAAAATCATGCATTATTGTCGGACCACCCTTTATGTAAACGGTTGCGAGATTTAAGCGGTTGTCATGCGTGAGGTAAGTCCTGATGCCAGTCAGTTTATTCCCGCTCAACTGAATTCAACCGAGACCAATATATTCTCCTCTTTAATCTGCACATTGCCTCTTCGCCTCTTCGTATATGCTTTCATATAATTAGGCCTTCAAATTGCAGAAACACAGGAGCTTTCAGTTCTGATACTCACTGCCCAGCTAAACATCCATCAATCAATGCACCATTACTAGCCACATGCATCGCGTTACACTTCCTCATCAGCTTTACATTTTCCATCTGGAGTATCGATATCCTTCCAAAAGTCATGGCTGCACCACCGATATCATGCACATTTCAGGTCGCAGAGGTTAAAATGCATTCACATACCATCGTCATTGCGTCGCTGTGTCATTGGCGCGTCTCGCATCTCCGCGCACTGTCTGTGTAAACATTCACCAGTCTGCACTGTTAAACAGATTCGGGTTATCCAAATACTCTTCCTAATTTGACATATTGTCGAGATGCTGTAGCTGTCAAACGCAATCAAAACGCCTCATCATGCACTTCCATTTGTGGCCCTAAAACTGTGCGCCCCCAACACCAACACGCCACCATTCCACCATGTTCTTCATTCTGTTCACCATTAAATTTAAAATAGTTGACTTTCCAAAAACAAACAAACAATAACAACAAAAACGACAACACACGCCGAAATTCCAATCCAACACCGAACCGCGAGTAATAGACAGACGGAGACGGGCCGAGATGACGTATGGGCGTTCGCGGTGTTCAGTTGATGAGGCAAAGAAGGACGGTTGGCATTCAAGATGTTTCCTCTCAGGCAGCCCACATACAGTAGCTGCGCGATAGGAAAGGAGCGCCTTGCGAACATATGTTTCGTGTGCACTTTGTTCCATTTGCGGAGATTCGTTTGTCAAAATACGACTTTTGTTGGATCTAATCGCCATCCTTGCCGTCGGAATCCAATTTGTGGTCATTCAGCGACCGCACTTTGGATCACACATTGTTGCCCGGGTGAGGAAGGTGTGGGAGCTGTCAAAACTCCGCTGTACATAAATTATCAGCCGCTAATAATGTGCTGATGCCTTCAATCAAATCGCTTTCTCTCTCGCAGGGGGGTGCGCATACACGAGTATCTATTTCTAATTCGTTTTCTATCCACACTGCTTGGAATAACAGTCAAGAAACAATGAATGCGGTGTGCGGGAGGGAGCGAAACGAGAAAAGCGTCTGGATGGAAAGCAAAGAGGAAGCCACTGAACGCCAACGAGTGTGGAGATGGCGATGATTAGCGCGGATGCCAAGAATGATGATGACGGCGTGCATGATGGGAACAATTTGTTTATGCGGGATACACTAGGCGTCAGCCAGTCAAGGTTGTCAAAATATCGGTGGCGATTCTGCGTGAATTAATACGTGCCACATCATTGACTGGCGATGGTATTTTAATCCAACAAATGACACTTTGATGCGATCCTTTAGGTGGATGTATTGCATCTTTGAAAGGGGTTTCAGATAGGAAATATTAATTTTGTAGATATACCTAACGAAACGAAGGGAAGTAGCTTATATCCAAATGGAGACTCACAAATCCTAGTTAGAGGCATTCAACTTAATGAATGTTTTTACGACCTCCAGGCGATGGGACTAATCCATTTTCTTTGTTAATCTTAATTCCTTCTCATCACTGATAAGTTCTCTTCGGCGTTAACTTAGACTGACTGGACCAGGTGTAGGGAGCTAGTACCGATGACCTTGGCGAACATCACAATGCCTATTCTTTAGAATACTGAAAAACTTGAAAGTGCAGCCAATAAATTTATTTACCCTTCAAAGGGGAGCTCCAGTTTGAGAAGGTTGGTTTTAAAGTCATTGCCTAAAATTAATCGTTTCACTTAGAGATATCATTCAGCACGCATTCCTCTTGAACCATGTGTTGTCTACAGAATCTACGCGTTCTCTGTCTGGTGAACACTTCTCGACAAAACTGCAATCCACAAGGTCACTTCATATGAACACTAATCTGGCCTTATCCGAACTCATATTGGAAAATAGCTTCTCAACAGGCATGCCCTCTAGAGCTGATTGATGGTCTATCTCGCAGTCGCTTATGGTTCCTTGCGCATTTGAAAGAAAGGAATGAAGGCAATCAGTGAACCTTTCCATCAACCTCCCTATAAAATGTAGCGTACCTTTGGCTGAAACTATAGCGATAAAGAGGAGCTCTTCTAGTTAGAGAAAAACGTAATATCTGAAGGAAGTACTATTATTTTCTCGGACAGCGAAGCCAATCCTTCGGTAGCGTCATATCCAAAAGCAAAACAGCCTAAACAACATTTATTTCTTATTTAAGGACACTGTGACATTCCAGGTAATTACCAAGCCGATGAACTCGCTGCTCTAGACGCTCTGCCTATTATGCCATATGCCCCAACCACGCATCTTCATCAGCTGGACATACTCAAAAAATAAGTAGCCCGATCGTACATCTTGCCATAATCCGAAACCAATATCGCCCAACTTTATGTGTCCTTCATGCTTAATCTGGCGAAGCAGATCAGTTGACACAGCATTAATTTGTCTTATCACAGGCCATTAGCGTACACGTAAACAGGATTTGTTTTCCTTGGAAAGACTTTTGTGTATCGACGAGGAGAAGAAATGGTTTTAAGTCATAGCAAAGTGGATCCTCTATCCGTATAGCATCGCAATGGGCCTATTGTGGTCTAGGTGGGGTTGCATTTTGAGCAACCCACCTCTTCCTCCTACCCACCTAGCCTCACAATTTCACTAATATACCATTTCAGAATAAACAAACCAAAAAATGCTTTCTAGCATAAAGTCAAAATCGGCAAGTGAAAGCCTCGCACATAAAAATCAGTAGAACCTTTTTGTTGAAGATTGAAAATAATACACTACATCAAAAAATTGCACATACAGCAAATTCATTTCAAGAAATTTGAATTTTTTATCATTTTTAGTAATCTTAAACTACGTTTTCGTAAAAGATATTCTTATTTTTAATTGTCCATAAGGTAAGCTATAAATAACAAAAAACAAATTGTATTTAAGTTCAACTACAAAGAAAACAAAATTAAAAAACTAACTCAAAAAATTGCACATACATCAAACGATTGCACATACACATATGGTCACACTGATTTTTGAGAACAAAACGGTACTATTTTGCTGTACATTGTTCTCCTAGGAATATTAAATGATTTCAGGATATTATTACCGAAGTCTGCAGTAGTCGTTTTAAATTTATACAACTCAGTGTTGATTTGTGTAACAAAACCAGTGCAAAAATGTCTGAGACGCACAAAAAAGTTCCGGTAGATGTAAAAAAATGATTGTTAATTATAGAAAAGAAGAAAAAAGTTTTGCGGAAATATCACGAGTTGTGGATAGATCACGTGCGACTGTACAAAGTGTCATAAAAATTTTTTTAACGAATAAGAGCTTCGATGTCGCACCAGGAAGAGGTCGGAAAAAGGTGTTAGACAATTATTTACAAAATAAAATCTTAAGAATTATAAACAACAACCCCAAAACCAGTGTTCCAAGAATAGCTGCTGTAATCGCTAATGAGGATGGAGTAACAGTAAGTGCTCAAACTATCCGGAATTTTTTACATTCAAAAGAATACCATGGGCACGTTGCAAGAAAGAAACCTTACATTTCTAAAGCAAATATAACACGGCGCTTGGCGTACGCAAATGAATACATAGGAAAGTCGGATGATTTTTGGAATAACGTTTTATTTGTAGACGAAAGCAAATTTAAGGTTTTTGGATCTGATGGTCGTCGATTTGTATGGCGCAAAGCTAACACAGCTTTAGAAATTAAAAATCTAAGTCCCACTATGAAGCATGGTGGTGGACATATCATGGTATGGGGAGCAATGGGAGCAAATGGTGTGGGAAATCTAGTTTTTATTGAAACAACGATGGACAAGCACATGTACATTTACGCGCATATTCTCAGAAAATTTAAAGGCCAGTGCAATTAAAATAGGCTTGCAGGGTGAATTCGCATTAGTTCAGGACAACGACCCCAAACATTCATCTATGCTAGTGAGGGAATGGTTGCTATATAATGTGAAGTGTGTTGTTGCCCCATCCGCCCCAATCTCCGGACCTAAATCCTATCGAGCATTTGTGGGATATTTTGGAAAAAAAGTACGAGAATACCAAGTGACCAGTAAAAGTCACCTTAAGGAACTTATTACACAAGAATGGCACAAAATATCACCCGAAGTCACCAGCAAGCTAGTGTTTTCAATGAAAAACAGAAAAGTCATCATCATACACGTTATTGAACAAGATAAAAAGCCTATATTTGTATAGTGTATGTGCAATTGTTTGATGTATGTGCAATTTTTTGAGTTAGTTTTTTTAATTTTGTTTTCTTTGTAGTCAAACTGAAATACAATTAGTTTTTTGTTTTTTATTACTTACCTTATGGAGAATTAAAAATAAAATTTATAATTTTTTATGAAAACGTAGTTTAAGATTACTTAATATGATAAAATATACAAATTTCTTTAAATGAATTTGCTGTATGTGCAATTTTTTGACGTAGTGTAAATCGCCTTTCAATTTATGCAGCCAACCAATCTGTCAGCGTTCCCTTTATTTATATTGAGCAGAAGCTTTAAGAAACTTAAAGAAATTCATTCAATTTACAAATTTAATATAATCTTTAAATTACTTACTCTTGGTCTCCGCTGCCGGCGCTGTACTAATTCAAAGTGTGCTGATTATTGCGAAATGAATAGTTAAGTTTTAGTAACGGAACGTACATACTTTCGTTAAGTTTACTCGATTAAGCACCGACGACGGCGACCAAGGGTAAGATTACATAATTAAATTTAATAGTTTAGGTTTATACAACTTTTATTTGATTGCCGCACCTACTCTTTCTCGTAGCGTAAAAATCAACCACGAAACTACGATCACTCCTCACGGCAACGGTTGCTGTTGGCAACATTGAAGCCACCCCCAACTATGCCTCGAATCTTATTACAAATTAATTCGGTCTATTCCCAAGATATGGCGCCACCTGCGATTTGGAAGCTATTACGTACTTCACTGGAAAGGTGTGACATTTGTCAGTAATAATGAGAGTGCATCAGCGTCGACAACAAGATTGTTTTTTGTCTCTTCGAAAATGGCCGAATTTGTCTTAAATAAACAGTATTGTCGAGATTTAAATTTAATTTAATTTTAATTGAAAGAAAAGTGAGGCCTTCGAATGCTTGTAAAAGCTTATGGTCAATATGCTGCATCCGATAAATCATGCAGACAGTGGTTTTGATGCTTCAAGAGTTGTGATTTTAGTGTCGTAGACATCTTGGTCAGCCCGAAAAGTTTAAAGATGATGTGTTGGAGGACTTACTGAATCCAGATCCGTGCCAAATGCAAAGTGAACTCGCAGGATCATTGTGACTGACTCAGCAAACACTTTCCGTTCGGTTAAGGCAATTTTGACTTATTCAAAAGCCGTGAGGCTAAACGAGCTGAAAGGGACGAATCTCAGAAGGCGATTTTTCACCTCAGAACTGCTTCTAGCAAGGCATCAAAGAAAGAGATTTTTGCACCGGGCTATGACTACAATAACCCTTAGAAAAAAAAGCTATGCAAAGCCTAATGAACCCGTTCTATTATCGTTTACATCGATGCCAAACAAAAACATCCAAAACTAGACCATTGGATGTGCACAGTGCATTGCGCTAAAAACAGCCAGAAACGACCGAAAGACATGGCAAGGTGATTTTACAAAATGATCAAACATTAATCAACAGATCGGTAAAAAGATCTTGTAAAAATATCTGAAAGGTAAATTTCCAGTGTTTTTAATCAGATGTGAAAAAGGATGAATTTCAGTGCCGTAGTTTTTGTTACTCATTCAGCTCATGAGATCGGTACTATGTGTCGACTAATTGTTATAAAGTACGCTCCCATATTGTGTGCAATGCGCTACATCGTTTTGTTGTGTTTGCATTCAACTTTTCTCGTAAAATCGCGTTGTTTTCGTTCGGTTCGTTTTCGAGGCTTGTATCGGCTAACGCCGAATACTGCATTCTATCACTGATATCCTCTCGAATGCGTCATGTATGTTTTTGACGTTTAGAGACTCAAAATGTTATACTCAATGTGTGTGAGAGTTCGCATTGTCTTGGCGAAGAGTGATCCGTCTGCGGCGGTTGGTTTTCCTGATGTTTTGGAGGACAACTGGCAAACAAATGGTTGTGTACAACTCAAAATTGACTGTTCTACGCTGTTCTAGTGGTACGGTTGCGACATGTCGTCCATTTGCTTGGAAGTGCTTCGTGCGCGAGCAACTTTTGTTGCATTTGACTTATTTTGAAACACCCATACAGTCGACTGATGTTTACTTTCGAGCTCATTCGTATAAATCCACGATTCATACCTGTCACGATGTCATAGACGTGTTTCGAAGCACCGCGATCGTATTTTTGGAGCATTTCTTTCGACCAATCGACACAAGCCTTTTTTTGAGTGATTGACAAATTGTGTGGGATCCAACGCGAACAAATTTTTTTGACGGTCAAATGTTCATGCAATATTGAATGTATGCTGGTCCCACTAATGCCTACGGTTGTCTCAATCTCGCGATAGCTCACATGACGATCTTGCAATATCAGTTGGCGCAAAGCATCATTTGTTTCCGGAACAACAACTGATTTTGGCCGACCTTCACGAAATTCGTCTTGGAGTGAACTACGGCCTCGGTTGAATTAACCATACCATCGATAAACACTGGTTCATTGCCAAAAATTGAATTAAGTTCATAGATGCACTGTTGTTGAGGTAATCCGCGTCAAAAGTTGTAAAAAATAATCGCACGAAAATTTTCACGATTTTATTCCATTTTTTTGGCGAGATGAATCTTTTAAGTTACTGTAAACAACACAAATAGCGCTCGTATATCAAAACGGTCTGAGTACGTATTAGAAATGTCAAATTTTACGATAGAGCTGGCAGTTGCCAGATTGCAACACTAGGGTTGCCCAACCCCGAAATATAAAAGGCAACCTTCGTACATATTGTAAATATGAGTGAAATAAACGGAGAGTCTCAGCCTACCGCTTGTCGAAGAAAGTTGTTCTCTTTTCGATGGTTCACCGCCTGCTACCCCCCTTAGAAATATTATCTTTAAGTAACTACGATATGCGTAGATATAGTTTAAAGCAAAAAAAATTGAAACACTGGTGTAGACTTCGAAAATGCTCTTCAGAATGACGTGGTGCTATTTATTGCACAAAATAAATTCGGTTGTATTTCCAGTAACGGGACTTTTTTTTGTGACAAGATGCACTTGTTTTTAGGAGCTTATTCACAGACAATTGTTACTCTTTGCGTGTTGTCAGCAACTCGAAAGAGATGGTGCCCTAAAAAAATGCGAGGTGTCCCGTCCGGGAATCGAACCTAGACCTTCTGCGTGTGGATCGATGCAATTACCCACTACGCCACGGCAATGTAATAGAGATGTACAATAAATATGAGGCACCTGCCTTAGGATAGAAAAAAGTAATTAGAACAATAGTGACAAAGTCGAACATGGTGCTTTTATTTTGCACGGTGCTGTACATAATTCTCGTTTTCTTTCTTAGTTATTTTAATCGCCTCCGAATGAAAAAAAAAAACACAATTTTGGCGTTGGACCCAACTTCAAAAAATGTTTTTTTACGCGGATCTATAAAAAGTGCATCACTCAAATTTTAAAGGGTATTTTTTAGCTATTATATTTCTGGCAACACTGGTTTAAACAGCTGACGCACGTTTCGAGTTTTGTTTCACTGTCAAACATCTTTAGTTTGGTTTATAATTTAACCATGAATCGTCTTACAAACGAACAACACGTGCAAAGTTGTGTTCAGCGACGAAGCTAATTTTTGGCTCAATAGGTACGTAAATAAGCAGTATTGTTGATTTTGGAGTGAATATCAGCCAGTAACATTGCAGGAGCTACCAATGCATCAAAAAAGTCACAGTTTCGTGCGGTTTATAGGCTGGTGGCATCAGTGGACCGTACTTCTTCAAAGTTGATGCGAATCGTAACCTAACTGTGAATGGTGAGCGCTACCGTGAGATGATATCCAACTTTTTTGCCCAAAATGCAAGAGCTTGACTGATTTCAACAAGACGGTGCCACATGCCACACAGCACGCGCACCAATAAACTTATTGAGAGGCGATCGGTTAACATTTTATTTCACGTTCGGGACCGGTCAATTCGCCGCCTAGATCGTGCGATTTAACGCCTTTAGACTATTTTTTGTGGGGCTATGTTAAAGTGCATGTCTATACAGACAAGCCCGCTTCAATTGACGCATTGGAAGACAACATTGAAGCATTTATTCGGAGATACCTTTCAGGCCAAAATGTTGGAAAGAGTATGCCCAAATTGGACTAAGCGGATGGACCATTCGAGGCGCAGTCAAGGTCAACATTTGCATAAAATAATCTACACCTCGAATACACATTTAACACACATTACTAACTAACAAATTTCCTTAACATTAACCATTTATGTATGAAACACAAAATGGCAGAATACAAGAGTCAGGCCAGATTCTGACAACTAAACTTATATCAAATTTTAGAACGTTTCAATTATCCCTAGCAGCATAAAATCATCAACTTCAAACTTCAAATTTCGATTTTCCGTTAAACTCTTGCATTTTCCGAATTTTCACCTCTTCCCATGCACACTCAGTTTCCCCCTTCAAACAGAATCATTTCCGAAAACGGAAGGGCCGTCCTTAAAACAACAAAGTGAAATGTCAATCCCTCGATGCTGCATTTGCTGCCCGTAACCAAAATGTGCACACACAAGGGTTGCACGCGAATACGCAAGTAACTTCCATTTACCTTCCAACCATATTATGTGAAACAACAGGACTTCTTCCCATCAACTGTTTACTTAACCGACATTGAAATTCTGTATAAAAATGGTGGCCGTTCCCAGCCACCAATCGGCCAATCACCCCTCAGTCTGTACAAATTGGCCTCCTTTTGGCTCGGCACAAACACACACACGCACACACAAGGGTCGTTTGCATTCAATCCCCCTAAAGAGTCGAAAGAATAACGAGTTGTATTGTCATTGCAGAAACTGTTCACTAACCTACCTTCTGCTGTCTTTCATTTTGTTTACACTATCGGTTCCATATTTCTTCCGAATAGCACGGTAAACAGATGCTTCGGCAGTTCTGGCGAATCTGGACCATAAAGCACACGGTGTACACTGCCCTGCCACCCCCGCAGAGCCCATCCAAAAGCCATCAAATTAGAAATTTTCCCGGAAAGTGTCGACAGAACGTCTGTTGGGATGCAGATGCAGAGGCCGCTTGCTGCTTGGCCAGCATCAAGCAGCACTTCCTTGGAAGCCACCATATTCCGGGAGAGTTTTTCTTAATTATTTTGTGAGAAGTACGAGTTGATAGTGCCAGGAGGAGAGCATCTTCACAAACACACACACACATCCAGCCAAGCGCACGTCTTCAAGCACACGGATGGATGACGGTGCGATGATGTTGATGAGTTTCCTGTTTACGTTGTTGATTTATGAGGCCCAAGAGTGCTCCTCCAGATTCGGGTGTGCGCTTGGACGACTCTCACCCTACGAGTCATCATCATCTATCTCCTCCGGTGTGCGATGCAATTGCATAAACAAATAGTACCCAACACGTTGGAGCGTATGCGATGAGGAGTGCGGGGTGATTCAAGGAATTCGGTAGACGCTGAGATATTGATTCGGAGATTTGAATTAATTCTCAAATTATGGCCATTTCCAGTGGGAAAAGTCTAGTTTATTAGGTCTGCAACGAGCCGAAAGTGGTGGCGTGGCCAACCGCTGCGTTGGCATAGTTGCTCATCATCTCTTTTACAATAATTAATGAGGAGGCATACCAGTGGGGCGGTCCATGTGGATCGTGTAAGGCCGGTTGTTTATCAGTCGATGAAAAATGTACGAATGTTCGAAATTGCGCGTGATGTTCGCTGCATGTTGCTACATTGCATGTGTGGAAAAATGTGGGGCAAGGAACTTTTGTATTGTATGCCATTGCAACTGCCTGGTGGAGTGTGGACTAGGCAGATTTGGTTTGGTGAACGTTTGAGAACGTGGTACTCGTGACGTGAACAATTTAAGATCGTGTGCTTAACAGTACGCCGAGTGGGGAATATCCCGGATTAGATTATACTATAGCTCTGTATGCATGTAGCGCAAACCTAGGAAGTAGATGGGGTTTAAAACCAAAGATCATGAGTTGGCTCTATACACCCGTTTCCTGGGCTACTGCAAGGAGTCCTAGCAGGAAAAGTGAAATAGTGTGGAATTCCTACATCGCAATGGGTCTCTTCATTTCACACGATGTTAATTGTGAGTCACAATTTAACCTCAAGTTCAATTAATGCCCAACTTAATTTGATATTTCAGCGAAATTGAACAGCGCGTTAAGAATGTTGATGACTTTTTCAAACAAGACGTTTGGGCACAGTTGGTGAGTATAATTGCCCAAATGTGTCCACAATCGTTGGAA
The DNA here is from genome assembly GCA_944738645.1 of Eristalinus sepulchralis. Taxonomy (NCBI): domain Eukaryota; kingdom Metazoa; phylum Arthropoda; class Insecta; order Diptera; family Syrphidae; genus Eristalinus; species Eristalinus sepulchralis. The sequence goes on along the minus strand of OX122885.1, from coordinate 26,039,153 downwards.
TTGTGCACAAATTTCAGCAAACCTGGTCTGTAGGAAATGTTCCAGTTCGTTCTGCGGAAAAAAATATCTGTTGTTAGCAATAGAGTGGCAAAAGTGGCGTCAAACTCGGCTCGTAGTCGTACCCAACAATTGAACATCTTAAGAATGTCACTGATCCGAATTTTGATGAGTAATAATTGATCCGCACTACAGCCCACAGGGGAGCAGGGCCTAGCTTCTACAACAACTACTCGTGTTGTGCGTGCTACTGTTCTCTCAGGAATAGAAGGGGCTTACAGTTTTTTGCCGACTCAGTACGGCGAAACTTAGGAAGCTTTTCATTGACAATTGATACTCTCTAAATGTTGTCAGCAACTCGAAAGAGGTGATGCCGTGAAATAATGCGAGGTGTTCCGTCCGGGAATGGAACCTAGACTTAGACTAGACCTTCTGCGTGTGGTTCGACGCACTAACCCACTATACCACGGGGACCGAATTTCGATCAATGATTTGAGTTTACTCACAGGGTTCAATCGACTCAAGAGCTTAAGTGTACTGACTATTTCAAGCGTCCTTAATACGCCTTATGGTTTGCACGCAAGAATTGCAGCATTTGGGCAAATGAGATTCCACGAATAATTGTTAAAAAGCCGATACATTCACAAAGGCTGACTGTTTGGTGCGGCTTGAGGAACGGCGGCGTCACCGGGCCGTACTTCTTCGAAAATAAGGTCGACCAAGCAGTTACATTGAATGGCGTTCGCTCTCGCGAGATGAAACGCCCATCTTGTGCCAGAAATTGAGGATATGTATCTGAACGATATGTGCTAACAACAGGACGATACCACTTACCACACCACCGACGAAACAATGACTCTTTCGTAGGAGAAATTCGATAGCCATGTTGTATCACATAATGGCGAAGTTGGACATTCTTCTTTGGGAAAACATGAAAGAAGAAAATTCAAGAGATAAAGATGATGATGATGGAAAAGACCCAAGAAATACAGATCGACACACACCACCTATTCGTCGATCTTAAGGCCGCATATGACAGTGTGAGATAAGCTTTATAGTGTAATGTCGTCAGATTGTGTAGGATAACGATGGAGAACTTTCGGTGCTTCGTCAAGGTCGGTAACGAACTCACCGAGACATTTAATGCCAAAAAGACTTTTGACAAGGCGACGCGCTGTCATGTGACTTCTTCAACATCATTGTTGAGAAGATCGTGCGTAACTCACAAGTCAACACCAGAGGCACGATCTTTCAAAAGTCCGTTCAACTGCTAGCTTACGCCGATGACATAAAGGTAATGAGGCGTTTGTTGGCATTAAAGCGGAAGCGGCTGAAATTGGTTTGGTGATGTATGAGCGCATCACGAAGTATAAACTGTCATTAAGAAAGGATACACAATATTGACGTCTCGGATAGGGTGTACTGCTAGGCAGCAGAAACTTCGAGGTAGTCAAGGACTTCGTCTACCTCGGCTCCGCGGTAAATAGTTACAACTACATCAGTATCGAAATCAAACACTGAATCGCTCTTGCCAATCGCTGCTTCTTTGGGCTCATGAGGAAATTGGGCAATTTGTACAAGAGATTGATCATTCAAGTCCTCCTTTACGGTGCGGAAATTGAACGGTACTAAAAGCGGATAAGGAAATCCTACGACTTTTCAAGGGAATAGTTCTAAATTCTTGGTCCTGTTTGCGTTGATGGTATCTGGAGATGAAGGTTCAACAACGAATTTTATAGGCTGTATGGCGGAATGCGCCTGCTCAAGCGTCTTCGTATACAGGGCTTTAGATGGCTTGTGTAAGTAGAGAGTATGACCACGATCGCTCCGGCCCTCCTTCGAATCTGAGACAAAGCAACATAGGGTGAGTTGAGATGACGCACACAAGTGGAAAAGGACCCCAACCACTTGGGGTGCGTAACTAGAGGCAGTTGGCGAAAGATCGTACTAACTGAAGAGAAAGAAAATAATAGGAGATTTCGTTTGAGAGCAATCCGCCAGTCTCTCCTCAACTTGCAGGCTTTGTTGAGAGCTATCTGCAGTTTTGCTGTGGATTTTGCGATAGCTTCACCTACTGCTAAAATAGCTTTATCATCTGCAAAAGTTACTCAGGTGGTGCCGTCATTTTTCGGCAGATCAGGAGTATATAAAAATTGGAGAAGAGGCCCAAGAACACTTTCTTGTCGTACCTTAGTGGAAATTTCTTTAAATTAGTAATCCATATCTTTCACGAATGAAACAATAACATCATGCAGACAAGTAGTAGCTTAAGCCTTAAGTCATACAACCCCATAATTGTACAGGGCACGTGTTCATAGTCTTAAACACTTTCTTGTATAAAAGCTTGTTTTTACTAGGTACTTTACTGGGGATGCCGTCCGAATAACCAGAATTTTGTTGGGTCTCCTCATCCTTCTACTACAGCTGCACATCGTCGAGACATTGACTTGTTCGCGGTCCAGATGAGTTATGTTTTAAGGTCTTCAATTGACTCTGAAAGTTCCCTCCCAACCTAAAGCTTCATTTAGATTTTAGATTTATTTTTTTAGATTTCGGTGCATTTTTATATGCTAGACAAAAATACTTAAAACTAGCTTACTTATACAATCTACTTTTCTTAATTCTAACTTACTGGCTCTTCACGAGTACTCCAAGCTAATCTAGGATATTTTTTAAATTGATTGCTTAAAACTAATTACACTTTTTTTAATTCCTCCAAGAAAATTTTGAACAACTTGGAATGCCATATGCTTCATTATTGACTAGATGTTCTCAATTGAGATGAAATAAAAACAACAACGCATCGATTACATTTAGTCAGGAAATATCTAGCTTATTTCAGCTTGATATTTGTATCGTTATGAATAAGGAACATGTTTATATTTAGAATGCAGAGAGTTACTACGCATTTTCCAGAACCCGGAGGGAAACTTTTGCAGGTTTTCGATTTAAGGAAGATCAGGCTAACTTTTCCATCTCCAGAGAAGCATCCCCATACCAATTGGACCTTCAGTTTTATGCTCACAACCGTAAAATACATTCAAATATGAGTCATTCCTTCTGTTTTCTTTGGGCATTTATTCTCCCATCTCCAATGTCTAACTTAAACTTTGATTTGAATAAATTACATCGTTCCTCATTTCTTGAGTTCAATTACGATGACCTATAGCCAAGAGCAATAATTCTCCCTTCACATTCTACTTTTTCAGAAAATCCGGCTAAAGATCTACCTTGGGTGCTCTTAGTTCAGCTTTCACACGCCTTTTCCTTACTGAACTTGGCGAAATTATTTTTCCTGGTAGCTCGACATAGGGTTGAACTTGCAAGGTACTTCGGCGGAGCGGAGAGAGCTGGTATTAAAGTGAACAGCCATGATATACCATCTCGGACAGAACATAACTGTCGACAGCTATAATTTTGAGGTTCATTTTGAGTTTATTTACCTTGGGGGAACATGAACTCTGCAAACGACATCTCAGTGGAGATCCGTCGTAAGTTTATCCTTGGCAATCGATTCTTGTTCGACTTGTTGAAACAGCTAGTGTCAAAACAACGAAAGCGAAGGACCAAGATCATGCTTTGTATGATGGTAATCATGCCAGTCTTGTTATATGGAACCGAAACCTAGTTGGTAAGCGAAACGGCTGAGCAGATTCTTGAGAGGAACAGACACAACTCCGAACTCTTCGTACTGTACCGAGATGTGGATGTATTCTGGAGGGCAAATACCGTCAACTATACTGGCTTGGCCACATCGAGCGAATGGACAATTACACTCCAGCCAAAGAGTCCTCGAACTCCAGCCCCCCGGATGGAAAAGGAGAAGATGTAGGGACAAAGTAATGGCGGGCGCTAGAGGGCTTGGTCTTGACAACTGGAAGCAGTGTGCCAGTGATCATCAGGAATACTTAAAATGTGATGTTTTGAATTTGTATCATAATTGATTATTCATAGTTTTCCTCACTTACTGATTCTACTGGGAATTGAAGAACTGGAGCATTGTTGTCCATTCGCATAATGTGGTCAAGCCAAAGTGGTCGAAGATGTCTTACCATCCACATTTGGGTACAGCAATAATTGATAACCATTGTGTCTTCTTCGTCAATCATCTTCCTCGCAGACCGGACCATATATGCGACGCAAAACTCTTCTTTCGAACTTACTCAGAATCCGGTTGGTTGTTTAGGTTATTATGTAGCATTCCGCTTCATAAAGCTATGCTGGCGGTATAAGTGTCTTGAGGAATATTATCTCAGTCTCTAGCAGTTTTGAAAAACCAATGTTTGATTTCTTTTACCCGAAATTGACAAATTCTTTAACTAACTCAAAGTAGATAAAAGTAGAAAATACGCAACAAAGGCGAAAATGCAAGTCTGGTGGTTAGAAATGTGAATAGCGGTTATCGTTCTGAAACTGTAACAACCCATTATGCGCAATTTTGGATTCGTCAGTTCCGTTCCGTTAACTTTGAGGTTAAAGACGAACCACGCCGCGGAAGGATAATTTTCAAAAATACAGATTAAATTATGGAAATCGCTGAAGCCGATCATTATGCAAACTGATCGTCGAGACCGAGTTTCTATCTATGGACCGCCACTAAAAAGCAACCAAATCGATCCTTTTTTGAAGTAAATAACAACTGGTGATGAAAAATGGAAGACAATATGCTGCAAGAACGGTCGTTTTCGAATGAAATTCAACTAGCGAAATCGCTGTCCAAGCCAGGATTGACTACATAGAAGGTATGACCCTGAGTTTGGTAAGAACTGACAGGGATTCATCAACTACAACCTACCCCCCTTCGGCCAAATTCTTAACTTGATCGTGTACTGTCAACAATTAGACCGACCGAAGGAAGAAATCGTTTAGAAGAAGTTGGCTTTGGCCAACAGGAGGAAAGTTGTCTTTCATCAGGATAACACTTCAGGAGCTCCGGGAGCGCGGTTGGGAAGCCCTTATGCATTCTATGAGCGTGGTCTAAAATTTCGAATATTATAGTCTGAAATCGGAACAAGGAGGAGGAAGAAAGGAGCACAGTTCGCTTGCAACTTCCTTTCTTGTGGTCGCTGTATAAATGTATTTCCTCATCAGTAACCGCACTTGACACGTTTTATAACGCAATCAGGACAACGAATGACTCGCAGATAGACTTAACCTCAACTGGAGAACAGTAAAACACAAACTTGATCACTTAGATTTTTTTTTATTATCACAAGGAACTAATTTACTTGAGAAGTTGAGCACCATAAGGGCTGGCGGCATATGCAGCTGGAGCGGCGGCATACGCGGCTGGAGCAGCGGCATAAGCGGCTGGAGCAGCAGCATAGGCTGCATATGGGTATGTTGGGTAGGCGACGGAATGGTCAATCTGATGGGCATTGTAACTGGAAGCGTATGGAGCGACAAATGGTGCACTGTATCCAAGTTGAGCTGCGTATGGTGCAGCAACGTAGGGAGACGCAGCCGGGTAGGCACTGTAAGCGAATGGTGACACCAGGCCAGGACGAGCTGCAGCGCAGGCAACAACAGCCAAGAAGCAAAGAGCGGTCTGAAAGGACAAATGAATTCGCATCAAGACAATTAAACACCAAAGCGAAGAGTACTTACGAATTTGAACATGTTTGTGAATCGGTTTGTGAGCTGCACGTTGTGTATCGGTGAAGTCGTGAGTGAGTTGTGACTTGAAGCCCCGCAAGGGAATACTTTTATAGTAAGAAACACAAATTAAGTGAGGCAACGAGTGTGGCTAGTTTTTTTCGTATTTTAATTAATTTCAGTCACATATGGAGTACTTTCGATTAAATACGGTATACGAACCGCGTGGCGATGAATAATGAACGACCCTTCGGGTAGTTCATTACCACACTGTCAGCGCAGACGCCGCCTGCATCGCTAAGTCAAACAATGCGGCGGTGGCGTCGGTGGCGCAGCGATTGAGGCGGTTCGACTGCGAAGCAGGGACCATACCGGGTGATCGTGTTATATAATTGATTTTCCATTTGAAGGTATGATAGACACGCTCTGAGCTTTGGGCAGAAGTTCGCTCGATGCAGATCGACTTTCTGCGGCCGCGTCGGGCTTGGTGAATCACTTATCATTTATCTCGGCGTGTCACATTCTTTGGCGTCGTTTGCAAGTGCGATTAGACACAGATGTGCATATGTTTGCATTCAGCGTGTCCCCTGCTTGGGATGCGTTGGCGAAGCTTGTCAACGAGCTCTTTCACCTGAATGACATTAAGCACGCAGGTACGTTGACATTGGCCAGGTTTGTTTGATCAAAAAAAAAAAATCGTGGGTGACGCTGCTCTCTTTTGGCAAACTGTCAACCAAATCTTCCCCGAATCCACTGATCCTGTGAAAACAGTTCACCGTCAGACCATTGTTGCGTTTGTTGTTTCAGGTCCATGTCTGCGCGTGGTTATTTCTTTTTTATTTCTTCACCGTGGTAATCCTTGTGCGCACAAAAGGATGGCCACCCATGTCAGTGTGTGGAATTATCACATCATGCCCCGGAGAAGAGACACCGTGATGAACTAAAAAAACGATTGAGATGAAAACGAATTTACGGACGATTGAGGGGAGAGCGTTGCCGAGCCTGGAGCGATGTGTACTTTTGTCCCGAGACAGGCCCAGGGCCATCCAATTGATACACATTGAGTTGTTCTTCGGGTGCTTTGGGTTTTAATTTCCCATTGTTGCTCGTTTTGCAACAATATCCAGTCTGTTGCCATGCAGTGTATTCAGCTGAAATCGCCTGCAAGGCAATGGATTAAAAATGGGATGGCATGTGAGGGGAAATCTTTGCTTTCCTTGCAGTTGGCTGTAGAGACGAGTGTCTGCGCAATTTAATTCATTCATCAGCTGTGCTCGCTTTGCGCAACGAAATGCTCACGTATGACATTAACTACGAACGGCTTGGCAACATGGCGACATGGACTTAACTAACTACTCCACTGGGTACACGGTTGAAATCGGTGCTTGGCCGTTGTGAAAGCATTCGGAGGTGACTCAGAAAGCGTTCAGATGTCAAAGAATATGCCCGCCAACAGGGTTATTCGAATTTGTAATCAAAGTGAGTGACGGCAGCGTGTGTGTGACAACTCTGTGATATCTTGACAAACATGGTGTCACGTGGGTGTAAATCTTTGAACGAGATTAGTTAATGATACAAAACTGAAAGCAGCGTGTGAAATGAGCGTCAAATAGAGTTCATTTCCAATTGAGTGCAGTCCAAGTAAAATCATCAGATAAGCTGCTGTTATCAAGGATCTTCACCGGTATGGGTTGTGGAGAAAATGGGGCCGATTTCACTGCTAGGCAGCAACGTATCACATTAACAGTGCCCTTCATCACTTTCCTTGCCAACGTATGCGATCGCATTTTAATTATGTACGCTACGACTGACCTACCTCCTCCGGCCGGTGTAAGACAAGTTGACTGAAGATAGATGTTCATTTGAGAGATGCATGCGAGAGTGCTTACAATACTTAACTTAGTGTCAAACGTATAGCCATCAGTACGCCGTCGAGTAAAAAGTAAATCATTTGCAGCACAGCACTGGCTAACGTTAAGTTAAAACAAAATTTGTCAGTTGGTTCGAATAAAAAGCAATCTGTTCGTCGGTGTGTGGTGTTTTAAAGTTCAAAGATTTTAAAGAAATCATATTTGGAGCGCGAAGGATATCAGTGATAGGACTTCGTTTACCTCGGTTCCGCAGTAAATGTGGATCACAACATTAGTACCGAAGTCAGACGTTTGTGGTACCCCTTCTTTACGATCAAAAGGCAATTAAGTGATTGATCCCTCTCTGACTGGGAATCTTCAACATTCCTGGAATGCTCTTTGGGACAGAGACCTGAATATTATAAAAAGCGGATGAGGAAGTCCTTTCGAGGAAAGTTCTGATTGCATGTCATCTGGAGGCGAAGATTCAACGGCCAGCCATATAGAGTGAACAGCAGTGTGCGCCATATCAAGTGTCTGCAAATAACACGCGTAAGATGACTAGGTCTGCTCCGTCACGCAGAGTCTTTTAATCCGAAGGTTTGGAACAACAGAAGAGAGGATATCCACTTCTTAGATGGCGTACACAGGGGTAGAAAGACCTCAAACAACTTCTTGGATGAAATTGAAGGCAGATTGCAAAAGAGCAGAGACATATCCACCCCGGACTGTAATGCCACTCAATGAAGAATAAGGGAGTTATACGCGGACAAGCGAACTATAAAAAGTTCTGTAGAAGCTGCATGGATTACATCAAAACCTTTAGGTGTACTGTGCCCCTTCTGTAACTTTGTGAGATTAAGAACTTCCCTCATATAACATTCCTTTAAGAGTAGAATTGAAGTTCTAGTTTGCTATAGAGTGGCAGGAATATGTCTTCCTTCTGTAAGATCGAGAATGAGAGATATTCCATGGACTGCATGTCCTTATGTGATACTTGGTTCGTGTCCAAATATTGATGTCTGTTGCTGGCTAAGGCCACACAGGATCACCTTTCGTATTTTGGACTTAATTCAATACAGAATCTGCACAGTCCCCCTTCAGCTAATCCTTGCTTCCTTAAACATACAATTCTCAGTCAGATCGTATTTCTGTATACAAAGAAAGTTATTACTCATGTTGAATTCTTAAAAATTTTTATATTATATTGATTAAGGTAGTTTTTAGCCTGTTTCATGCCACGAATATTTTTCAGACTTCTCCCAGACTTGTTCCTTCTTACTTTCTTAGAGTCTTCAGTGAGAGTTGGTCTCCTACAGCGCAGATAGGTTTAGTGCCAATGAATGAATTCTGCTGCCCCTCTCCTGGAAGGGAGCATGTATATTCTCACTTTTTGTGTCGCTTGTGCAACTTATGGAGCGTTTATACGGTGAAACTTTGTGGATACTGCTTGAGGTAAAAGGCGAATTGGGTCATGTGAGAAAGTTCTCCTTCTTGCGTGCCTGCTGGTTTGGCAAAACCTTGAGGTAATCAAAAGAAGCTTCTTTTTTCTTCTTAAAGAGGAGTCTTCCAATATCAGATATTGAGGAACCGGAGGTTAGATAGTCTGGCTCTCATCGATCGAAAATATCTAATTTATCAGCTACTTCTCCTAAATTGACCGAAAAGATGGAACATTTGCGAAAATGGTAGACTAACATTCAATTTCCTTCGAGGCGTATCAGGTGTGAAATTCATTAATGGTTTTAACCTCAGCATGTAGTCGTATCTAGGGTTCTTGCTTACAGGATATGGCTCCTTGAATTCACTTCTGTTCAAGTGGTTCTTTTTAATGTAAACAAATGTATGTAAGCGCAATGCCATGGCGCGGAAACCTGGACACTACTAAAAGCGGATGAGGATGCCCTTGGTCTCTTCGAGAGAAAAGTTCTGCGTACGATTTTTGGTCCTGCTTGCGTTGATGGCATCTAAAGGAGAAGATTTAACCACGAACTGTATGGGCTGTACGGTGGCATGAGCCAAGTCAAGCTTCTACGGATACAACGCTTTAGATGACTAGGCCATGTATGGACACCACTCCTCCGGCCCGAAAAGTCTTCGAATCTGAGCCATTGGGACAACGCAACAGAGGACGGCCCAGGATAAGGTGGGGCACACAAGTGGAGAAGGACCTCAACCAACTAGGAGTGCGCAACTGGCGGCAGCTGGCGAAAGACCGTGCTGGCTGGAGTATTTGGTTGAGGCCCAGGTTCACCCCGGACTGTAGCGCCACAAGAATAAGAAGAAGAAATGTATGTAAGCAAACAAAATGCCGCACATACAACCCAGAAATCCCCAATGATCGAAGAGGTGTCCTTGCATACAGACAAAGTTATTGTTTACTGTGATCTAGGGTCCAAAGATGTCATGCTTACAGGCAATTTGAAGCAGCTTTTTATTGGACGACGATTGAAGATTATACAAGAATGTACAAGAAGCTACACAACACGACCAATTATAATAATAACTATGATTACGCGTATAATCTTCGGTATCTTAAGACGCATTAAGACCCAACAGTAATCAAGTTTTGGCTGAATCACCGCCCGAATTATGCGAAATGGTATTTTAATTAATTATTAATAATTTAGTGGCACTACAGCCCACAAGGGACCAAGGCTTAGTTTCTACAACAAATACTAGTGTTGTGCGTGCTATCATTCTGCCACGAGTAGAAGTTCTTTGCCGACTCCGAACGACGAATGTGCGTGCTATCATTCTCCCACGAGTAGAAGTTCTTTGCCGACTCCGAACGACGAAATTTGAGAAGCTTTTCATAGACAATTGATACTCTTTGAGTGTTGTCAACAACTCGAAAGGGCTGGTGCCGTTAAAAAATGCGAGGTGTACCGTCCGAACCGTACCGTCCGAACGTGTACCGGAATCGAACCTAGACCTTCTGCGTGTGAGTCGGCGCACTTACCCACTAATCGACGGCAACCAGGTACTTAAACCTATAAAAAAAAACAATCACGTCCTATGAATCTTTTAAAAGCGGCTATTTGATTTATACTGCTATTTCACTCTTAATGGCAATGTTTAAGCTTTGGAAAAAAATACAAATTTGATATAAAATTTGTCCCTGTATGTGTTTTATTAAGGCTTTCTTTCGAAATCGAAAAATGTATGATCTTATTGTTGTTAAATTCGTACTCTCTCTCCAAGCGTTTTAAGATTTATTTATTCATCATATTCTATTAAGTAATATCTACTGCCGTGTTTTTCTTCAATCATCTTCTTCAATATCTCGTTCACAACTAACCCGCAATGCCTTCCCCTGTCCCATATGCTTCGATCGGTTAAATTCAACCCTTGCCCCACCCTTCTTCCCAATCTCTCCTCTTCTTTCCTTGCCCTTCATTGAGTTTAGATGCGTTATCTAAGTACGGATTTAAATATTCGTTAATAATTCGGGGGTGTTGTCTCTGGTTTTACAAGCAGAGTAACCTTATATAGCCTTGATTATTACACTCGTGAGTATTTGGTGCTACAAGTCCGGCTTCTTCGTCGAGGTCTTCCAGTGTCCTTATAATTACCTACGGGTAAACTTTGTTGAAATCGCTTTCTTTTTCCAACTGATTCCTAATGTAATAATGTAAAGAATAGTCATATAATTTGTTTCCACCTTGTAGAAATTTGGGATAAGTATAGAGGCTCCATTAAACCCAAAAAGGATGTTATAAAATAGGATTTGTTGAAGTTCGGCTGAAATAATGCCATCAAATCCTATGAGAGGTGAAGCTTTCAATGGACGCTATTTTATGACATCGATTTTGTTTACCATCTTCCAAGTGCTGGTTGAGGCATTTCAACGGCGAACAGCGTTGCCCTGATTTGACTCTGTTTTTGTCTTGATATCCAAATCCTTACCTCGGATACTTCGACATCGTTTTGAGGAATGAGTTGATCGCAATATAATCTGCGTGGTTACTTGATTAGTCTAGGAATCGTTCCAAAGATCAGAATTCAGATAAACGTAGTGGGTTAGATTACGCTAGGTTAGAGCTGGTGACTTCCAAAGTATGGTTCTACTTAGCCTCCATTTGGTCCTATTGTGACACTGTGCGAATAATCTATCCTCAAACTCAATGCGTACTGGCTAAATTTCTATTGAGGTGTCCGACACTAATGTTGCTGTGTTCGTCTAAATTGTCGAAGAATACGTTCCCAAAGTGTTTCTTTCCTATTTTCGCAAGGGCTCAGCATTTACAAAGAAAGTGAGAAATAATTTTAACTTTTTCCTCGTCTCTACAGCTTCTGGAGAAGATATTGTGAGGGACGAAAAGTCTGCAGACATGTACTCCTTTGACTTAGTGTATTCCGTAGACGCAGACAAATGGTTTAGAATGGGGCTGTGGCCAAATGCTTGGCAAGTTCATTAACCTGGATGTCACTATATCTCGGCATCAATGCCAGGTGAAACTCAACTCACTAACAGATAAGCAGCGCTGGAGGAAAGTGATTAAGTGAAAAATGTGAAATCCAAGAAATCTGATTCCATATTATGGCTCGTTTTTTCCATTATCTCCGCCTGGAAAATGCTGCTTTACGAGATCAAACTGATGTACAGACAATGATGGAGAGACATGTTTGACATTTTTCAGTCTTCACCCCTTTGTCTATCTTTGACCCATTCCAAAATACTCAGAACTGGTCCGACCTTGTTCAGTTCCAGTCCGACCTTGTGCTGTTTAAGAATTGTTTCTCAAAAATGAGATGGGGGAGTGTGGGATCGGTGTTTTGTGTAAACAAATTGAAATTTGGAATGACTGTATCTTTACTCAGTCTAGGACCCTATAGATCTGAGCCTGATTGCCGTACAAGGTCCTAGAATGTCTAGTTAAGTAGGAAAGACTGCCGTGGAGGGCAAACTTCACCGGTTGAAGTAGGTTCCCCCAGAAGATGGTGATCACTTCGGCCAGTATACCATTCGACACTGTAGTTCATATTTGCCTCCGATCACTTTCTTACAGCAATATAAGGCTGTGGAAGCTTCTGGTATATTTTCGTGAACATTAGATTTCCGGCTTAATTAATCATCTTATACGAGACCCAGAAATGTAGCTTGTCTGGACGTTCCCAGAACAGGGTTGGGTCAAATGGGTATTTTGTATTCTTTGGTTAAGAGCACAAGTTCTGTTTTCTGTTCATATACTCCTAGACAACAGGTCCTTGTCCAACCAACAAGCTTTTTTAGGGTTAACTGGATGATGCTCCATTGCTTGACAGGTGGGATAGTCACAACGATTGCTTAATACGATCTTTCAACAGTTGATGTCCATGCAAAAAGAAAAACTCTGGGAAACTAAGAATAACTTCAGATTTCACCTTGACTGGCATTTCATTTCTGGCTTAACAAATCCAGTTGTGGGAGCTACAGAAACTGCCCACCTGTTCAATGTCATAAGCCCCAATCAATTGATCGAAAAGTAATTCCATTTCTATTGCAAATACCTCTCATTCCCCTATACGCCGTGGAGCTGCAAGAGAGCAAGTCATCCCATGAGCATGCAACAATGGAACGAAAAGTCTCAAATTAATCTGAAATCCCACTAAAAACCGGATCATCTTCTCGGGCGAGTTCCCATCCATCCCTTGGTCGGATGATTGCATCATTGACAGTTGGCACAACAATGCGCCCTCCACGAAAGGAGCAACAATGCCAATTGCACGGAATGGCTTAATTCCATTTTGCAGCGAACCATCCCGTCCCAGCGATCAGTCGACGTGAAACTGTTTCACATTCGCTGTACCCGCCTGCGAGCGATGAATTGTTTCTTCGGGATCATTGCACACTCTCAACGCACTCGCACACCAGTTCGGATCAAATCGGGATTAGCTTCGGGTCAGGATTTGCTTGCCATTGTTCGCACATCTCACCCCTGCAGCGTGTAATTCGCATTTAATTGGGTGGTCCCACGCCGGAGAGCCTAGATGTTCGATTAATTAAAATGTCTTCACTGGAGCACCATCGAGTGAAGGAGCCGAGCGAAATAATAAATATTCCAGCAACCTCGCTGGAGGAGCCCTCAAGAGCGCACAAAAGGAATTTCTCTACGCGAGCCCTGAAGTGGGGGTCGGGTTTTGATAGATTGTCGAGATGTGGAGGGACGTCGAGATGTGGATGGAGATTCCCTAAATGAAAACAAACATCAATGTGTCAGCAATTTTCGGGTTCTGTCCAACTCAAGTGGCTGGCATGCGATGCACTCATCTGCAGCAGCAACAGCAGCAGCAGACACATGGGCGACACTCACTCGTCGTGCCGGAGAGCCGAGCCGTCGATGGTGCTCTTGTTACTAATAGGAACCCTCTTAAGTGGCCGCAATTATTGGGATGGTTGCACGAGCACATCTGAATAGAACCTACGACGGGCCTGTTGTGTTATCGAATTACTAGACCGAATGGCAGACAAATCTGGTGGACCGAGCCAGTCCACTGTTCGAGATGGTCGACTTGAGATTATTTTCCGGTTTTACGGCCGACTCGGATGTGTAATAAGATAGGACACTGACAGGCTTAACTACCTTCGATGCTTTCACAGATTTATGTCCGATAGCGACACTTTTAACGGGTCAGTGCATAGTCCGGCAACCGCTAAACACTCACCGCCGACGGAATGCAATCGTTGCTACACAACGTGGTGGAACATTCATGCGATTTGACACCCAAAGCACGTGCAATCGGTTGCCCTCAATGGGCTGTTGGTTGCAAACACTCGAAGTCACTCCTTTCAGGGGGTGACGCCGAAGGTGGAATTCATATTTCCAATCGAGTGCACTCCAACTGAAGTTTGTCTGCGCTGAAAATCGACGCCTTAACCAAGGCCATCAGTGTCTTATAAGGATTCCCCAAGGTCTCTCAATCCACTTGATGGTTCAAATGAAAACCATCAATGTGCCACATTGCATCATGTCTGCGGATTGCATGTCAGTCAGCATTTAATTATGAAGAAGTCCAATCACCCCCAAGTATGTAGCTTCAATTAAATGCGAAATGACCGCGGGCTCCCTTCATGTCCACATCAACACCGCCGCATCCACTCGTCTGGAAATGCCGCCGAATACAAACCACACATCCTACTGCTGAAAAACCGATTGCCGTGCATACGAACCCACGAATGTTTTGATTGAAAATATTGTTCAATTGGAATGTAGCTCGAAGCAGATATTGCACCAATTCAAGGGTGACAGACCGCATGAACTCAATTCGGAGGGACTTCGCCACCGCCGTGGACACTCATCAACCAACGGAATGGCGGACCATCTTTCCCAAGGGAAAACAGAATTCGAATTAATTTCGGTAAAAGTAAATTATTTTTCGATACATCCTTCACCGAAGGCTTCATCGATGTCCTGGACGAGGGGCCATACAACCCTTTTCCGTCTTGCCGAGATTTTGTTTTCGAAATGAGGAAAATCCGGAAAATCTTCTGAAACAACATGTGCCCGCTTTCAGGTAGAGGGAATCGGGAGCAGAGTAGAGCGCCTCGTAGACCTAGCAGCAAGTTTTTAAACCCTGCACACTCTTTATTATAATTTATTCTGCGAAAACATATTTGGCGGAGAAAACTTTTCGAGAGTACGCATTCGTGGCGCAGATGATGGGATTCTCAGGGTGCTGTGATGCGATTTTTGAACCTTCCCTCATTTCTTCCTCGTGGGGATTTGTTTTGAGATTTAACTTTTATTTTTTATTTCATGAAGTGAAGTTGGTAGTCGGCGGGGTTTTGTTGTGTAATGCAGTTAGTGAAGGTTGGAAATTTTTGTCTAGGAAGCTGAAACTGTTCACGAAGTGCAGAAGTTTGTTTGAGTTGGTGGGAAGTTTGCTTTTTCTTGTTGCAATTTATTCTTCGGCTAAGGCGATACTCCACTATTGGAGATCGGGCAGAGGGTTAAATGGATTTGTTCTTCAAGTCCACAGCCAGAGCTCATACTATCAAGCGGATCTTTTGTATGGCACATTTATAGATACAAAGAAATGAATCCCATCGATTGCTTGTAGAAGTTTATGGTGAATCTTCTCCAACCGATAAATCAAACATAGCGACGTTTCGCCGCTTCAAAAGTGGTGATTTTAGGTTCTAAATCATCTTGATCAACCCAAAAAGTATGAAGATGAGGAATTAGAGACTTTACTGGATTAAGATCCCTGCCCAACGCAAGGTGAACTCGCAGAATAGTTGGAAGTGACTCAGCAAATAAATTCTATTCGGCTAAAGAAATTTTAATTTAGTCCAAAGCGGCTTAACGAGCTTAAAAAAAAAAGATGTCAGAGGGCGATTTTTCAACTCGAAACTACTTCTTCAAATATATCAAAGAAAGGGATTTTTAAATCGGATCGTGACGACAGATGAAGACTATAATTGTCCACAGTAGTTTCCGGGACTCTTGCAACGACTCGGAAAAATTAACTCTGCTTGCGACTATATTTTTTAAAGAAAGGATCTTTATTCGCTGGCGGTCGGATTCAACAAGAACAAATCAAGCCCGCTTCGTTTCAACTTCAGCAACAACTTTAACTTAACTTTAATAAAGGGAAATGTATGTAATATAAAGAAATATGGCATTAGACAAGGTTCACATCATGTGGGCAATTACGTTACAATTACTTCAAATTACTAATTTATTAAATTTGATTAATTACTGATCATAAACAATGGGAACCCCAAGAAGACAAAATACTTTCCATCAGCATCGTCTACATCATCGTCTACATCGCCGAAGAAAAACATTCACGGTTCAAAGATCTTGCCCTGCATATGGTGGGACCAGACGGGTGTGGTGTGCTACAAGCTGCTAAAACCATTGATGAGAAAAGTTTTGACTACAATTAATGGGTTCTAACAGAACATTACCTGAAAAACGGCCTATAAAGACCTAAAGGTATAGACAAGCTGATTTTGGTTATTGTAGTCAAAAACTACCTTGAAACGCTGAAATGGGAGGTCTTACACCATTCGTATTCTCAAGACTTTGCTCATTTCGACTACTGGCTTTTTTGACGGATGCAAAACGATTTGGGGTCACCGGTTCGGGTCGTTTGATGAAATCTAAGAATTCGGGGAGCGCCACAAGGTGGCTGTATGTGAACTTGACCTGTGAAGGGACGAGGATAGTGTTGGCAGCTCGCCATGTTAAGCGCAATCAACGACATTGCCTCGTATGCACACGTCCATGCCCCCCGTAATTGGACGAAAACAGCGAGCTGTCAATGAGCGGATAAAATGGGTCTGGTGGTTAATGAGGGCAAAACGAAGTACATGCTGTCATCAAGGAAGGACACACAACATCGGCATTTCAGGGCGTCACACTAGACAGCAGAAACTTCGAGGTAGTCAAGGACTTCGTCTACCTCGGCTCCGCGGTAAATAAGGACAACAACACCAGTACCGAAATTAAACGCAGAATCACTCTTGCTAATCGCTTTTTCTTTGGGTTCAAGAAGCAATTGAGTAATAAGGCCCTGTCTCGAAGGACTAAGCTTGCTTTATATAACACCTTGATCATCCCAGTCCTACTCTATGGTGCTTAAAACTGGACGTTACTAAAAGCGGATGAGGAAGCCCTTAGTCTCTAAGTCTTATCGAGAGAAAAGTTTTGCGTGCGATTTTTGGTCCAGTTTCCGTTGATGGCATCTGGAGAAGAAGATTCAACGACGAACTCTATGGGCTGTACAGCGACATGCGCCTAGTCAAGCGTCTACGGATACAACGCTTAAGATGGCTAGGCCATGTAGAATCTGAGCCATTGGGACAACACAACAGAGGACGGCCTAGGCAAAGATGGCGCTCACAAGTGGAGAAGGACCTCAACTTGGAGTGCGCAACTGGCGCCAGCTGGCGAAAGAACGTGCTAGCTGGAGAGGCATGTTGGTTGAGGCCCAAGATCACCCCGGACTTTAGCGCCACTAGAAGAAGAAGAATAAGAAGAAGTAGTGGGTAAGTGCGTAGACCCACACGCTGAAGATCTAGGTTCGATTCCCGGACGGGACACTTCGCATTTATTCACGGCTTCACCTCCTTTGAGTTGCTGACAATACTCAACGAGTATTAATTCTCTATGAAAATCTTCTCAAATCCCGCTATTCGGAGTCGCCAAAAACTGTAGGTCCCTTCTACTCGCGAAAAGTAGCACGCACAACACGAGTACGAGTAGTCGTTGTAGAAGCTAGGCCCTGGACCTTCGGGGGCTGTAGTGTCTCTCAATTATTTTTATTTATTATTAAAAAATTACCAGAGAGATTGGAATAAGTTTTCGCTTTAGCCAGACCATATTCCCTTTTTCAATGAAAAAATTGTTGGAACACAAAAAACGCACCATTTCGCAACAGTTGAGATGTTGAAGTTGATATCCTTTTCCATTAATCATGCATCCTTAACAAGGATGTGCTCTATTGCGTTGTCCCAATGCCTCGAATTCAAACACTCATCGAATCCAAGTTGTCCTATAGTGACGGATCAACGTTCAACTGTAGACAAGCTCAACAACACAGTCACGTAGACACTCAATTTTATCCTCTGTTCACCACCTTTCTTTCAACTTCAAATCCTTGCTATTGTGTCCATTATCCCACCTAGTCCTCGCAATTCACGCAACATGCTCATCGTTTGGTGGGTCCTGCTATTGTGTCATACTGCATAGAATCGTATCTCTGTTGCTGCAGGCAAATTCAATCGCTCAACCCTCTGCCGAAACATATTTGTCATGTTTGTGGTTATTATCACCCCCTACCCCATCACAAGTTAATTAATCCCACCGTCCGAAGGCAGTCTGCCGGGCGAATTGTCTCGTCAACCCTGTGCCACATTAGCATTTCAAAGAGGCCAATTTCGGAGGGTGGCACACTCACGCCAAGTGTCGCAAGCGTTTTCGTAAGAAAATCAATTAAAATTCACTAGAATTTCCAATCAAAGCGTGCATGCTTGTAAACAACCTCTCGGATACTGTGGAAATTTATGAATGAAACGCTCCCCCGTCCGGACTGACTACCGATTGTGGCGAAAATTGTTTCTTCTCGCCGTGCAGCGATACAATTATGAGCGCTGGCAGGGGGAGCCAAGGTGATGCTTTGTAAATAATAAACGGTGGGGTGATCGTGTGATCACGTTCTTGGAATACGCTCATCGTAGCCTTTTGCCTCGTAAACAGCGGCTCTCTTGCCGTTGTTGTGAGTGTCAAAGCGCAGAAAAGTTTGTGGATAGCGGCGGCGGCACGCTTTGATCCTCACCAAGAAACAGATGCGGCTAGGTGAATTAAGGCGTGCTCCATCGCCACCGTTTGGTCGCCACAATGCCGCGCCGCGCCACCTCGATGTCGTGGTGTCGAAGTGTTAGTCGTCGTCAACATCTCGTCCTCGTTCGCGGCGACTGTGTGTAGAGTTTGCGATAGGGGGTGATGCTTGAGCAAAAATTTGTTTAATATCGCTCCGGTGGTGGGGCGTCAAATAAGCGAGTGAGCGGGTGAGCGGATGGCTGAATGGTTGGATGAATGAACGGTTGGGTAGACTGATCAATTGGGTGTGATGGTGTGAATGAGGTGTTAGAACGATCCGCAGATTTCGGCTGCGTTTGATGTTTTGCGCCACGGGAATCTTCTGGGGAAGTGTGCGCTTCTGTCATGTGTGCGAATGGGTGTTGATGGCGTTTTTATTCACAACTTTTTAAGGGAGCCGGAGTGCATGTAAGGAAGACGAAATGCAGGAGAAAGTCCTTCTCAATGTTTCGAGTGGAATGGAACTCTAGCTAAAAAACCTGATTTTTCAGATGCAAAAGGAATAAAATTCTTGTCAACTTCAACCGAAAAATGGGAAGCAGTCATTTCGTTATATTATTACGGCACTGTGTGTAGCGTGGTTTCCCAATCGCGGCTATTAATCATTTTTGTGGACTAGATCGCTTGTCGTTATGTCTTTTGTTTTGTCTTCCAATCACGTACTCACTTTCGTATCACGTGCAATAAAATATAATGTGGTTTGCATCTTTAAATATTTTTTTTTTACCATACCCATAACCGTCATTTAAAATTTCGCACATGATGTGTGGTCTTATTGTCTTTCGATTTTTTGATGAGAACGTATTCAATTGGAATCAGAGTATTATGCGTTTTTCCCTCCATTGCGACAGACCGTTTAGAGAAGAAGTTGCAGTGTGAAACTCCCTCATAATCCATAACTGGTTAGGCAAGGTTGTTTAAGTCCTGTCAAAGCTAGAAACATGCGTGTTCCACGTAGTTGTGGTGCCAAACCGTAATTTTCACTTTTATAAATTCGTCATTTATTCAATCATAGTATCTGCCGATGACATATCTGTACTTTCCTCATCTCCAAAAAAAAATTAACTGGATCCATACGTCCTATGATTGAAAATCACATCCGTTGCACTATAACTAGTGCTCACGGAAATGCTGCTTAAACAATAGACCATTAAGTGCAATGGCGACTACCAGGCTTAGATGCTTAGGAACCTGACAGGTAGTGACAGTCTGATCAGAGGCTATAGTCGCCCTGTAAAACTTTGTTTTAAGCTTATTATGGAGTGGTCCCTTCCTGGAATGTTTGTGGTTTAAGGGGCTTCTCTGTTCATTGACCCCGTAAGACGAGATTCAGTCACTCAAACATTTGATCGCCCTCAAAACATGTGAAAGCGATATGTTTTTACACCCATCACACACGAAGTTGAAGTTGTTCGTAAGCTTCGTCATGGATCGACTCGATGGAATGACTTCCCGCAGAGATCAGGGGAAGTAAGCATTTTGCTGGGTATGGTAGCGAGTGAGAAATTAAAGATAAAGCCACGGTGACCACAAAGCTATACTATACTTCACAGGATCGGTCTATATTTACTTTCAAATAAGATCGTAAATCCGAACAAAAACATACGTTTCAAATAAAATGAGTAATCGAAAAAGTGAAATGGGGGCGGAACGAGCGGAAAAAACATGGGCCCTGAACTCACCGTACTATTCCTACGGCTGTATCTTTGTAATATTGCTCCTCAAGCTTTTCACCACCGCATCTCAAGAATGATTTAGTTGATTGACAAGAAATTGTTCCACATCTTGCCGAACAGAAATCTGGTTTAAGGACTTACAACACCTGTTTCATAGCCGTTAATACCGTAAAAAATAGGGGAAAACTTCCAGTAATTTCTGTGAAAAATGTTGCTCATAAATATACCATATCTCGTATCACGGGGTTGTACGCGAAAACTTATTTTACCAGGTGAAAGAACAGGTCCGCTCGTTGAAGACCTTTTACCACTTTGTCATTGTATTTTGAGCTGGGTGCAAAAAAATAAAATTCGCTTCAGTTAAAGGACAGCATGGGTCGCTGATAGCCTTTTTCCGGAAGGTTAGAAAAAATTGTTTTCGCACTGAGGATCAAACAACGTGTGCCACATGAGACTTCTTCTGCATTTGTATCAACGATATTACATCTGTATGCAGATGCTCTTCAGTATATACATATACGATGCTCAGCCGCTGCGCAGAAGCCTGGACATTCTTAAGAGCCGATGAAAAAGCGAGAGAATAGTTTAGCGTTTTGCTCAGTTTGCCTTGATGGTATTTGTGGTAGACCATTCGGCCACGAACTGTACGGGCGATACAACGACATGAGTATAGCCAGGTGTTAATCGATTCAACGCCTAAAATAAATGTTGAGCGTATGGACTAAACTGCTCCAAAGAGTCTTCAACTCTCACCTAGTTAACAGTGAACTATGCAATAGAGGATGCCCACCGCCCCGATATCACACACAAGTGGAGAAGAACCTCAACCAACTTGAAGGGTGAAATTGGAGACAGCTAGCGAAAGATCGAATCAGCTGAAGAGGCTTGTTGGTTGAGACCCAGGTTCATGGGGGTCTGTAGTGACAAATGCAAAAGAAGAACATCTGGCAAAATCGTTTGCCAAACTGAATGATCCGATGGTTTCAATGATCAAGGATTGGAAACTCATTTACTCAACACAGTTGCAATGGTTTAAGGTTAAGTCGAACCAAGTCCTAAGTTTCAAAGAAGAACTTTAATAAAATCCACCTTGTTAATTTGTCCATCAATGAATTACAACTGCTTAGTCAACCATCAGCCTTGATAGATGATGACTGGTCATCACGGTTGTACGGGTGTCTTCGTAAGCTATGAATAAGTGCTTATGTTACTCCATTGGATTCTCGTCGGAAGTTGGTTAAAACTTCAATATATGCAGAAGTTGCTTACTTCTGCCTTCTTTCTCTGTCACAATAAAACAATTTAGGGTGTCATTTAATGATGCTCTACGCTACATACATGACGTACATTACTATGATTATGTCTTCTAGTAATTAAGGGACTAGGTTGTAGTCTGCAACGATATATGCATCAAGCATTGCTGATTTAGTTTCGCTCGTGCAATGGAGGGGGACGCTGCCCGAAACTCAGCTCGAAAAGCAACTTCACATATATAAAAGGCCCATTTGGACATATAGATAGACAAAGCAACATTTTTGTACCAGAATGTAGAAACTGTTTTATCGTAGAGATTATTGAACCTGATGCGACCGTTGACATTTCAGAGAATGTAAGCGACGACGTTCCTTACGCTTCTCGAGTATGCAGATGAAAATAAATAAGATGTAGAAACGATCTGCGTTGTTGTAAATAAAAGCTAGGCCCTGGTCCCTTGTGGGCTGTAGTGCCACTCAATTAGAGTAGTAGAAACAGATCAAGCCGAGCTATTTTCCCAGTCGATAATAACGAATTATTTTATCAAAAGTTAATAGTACACCGATTCAAACGATTTTTTCTTTCTCTTGTAGTTTTTGAAAAGATTTTTTTCTGAACTTAATACATGCTTTTCTCGTGCTTGTGATTTCCTCTGAGGACACAGTATTGTGCACCTTCCTTAAGGGGTTTCGTGCCCGTTGGCCTGCAAAAGGAGAAGCGAACCCCATCTCTAACAGGAAAGTCGATATATTGAAAAGATGGTTGAAGCTGTGCAAATACCAGACTCGTGGAGGTTAAGGTTATTCTCATTCACAAGTCGGGCAAAAGATTTCAAGTTAAACCCAATCCCTATAGACGAATAAATCTGTCCCCATTGCTAAAAGCACTGTAGAAGCTTCTTGGCGAAAACATTCGGCGTAGAGTCCCTTTATGCTGTCAATAGCCCAACACGCTTATAGCAAAGACAGGCCTCTTAAAACAGCACTGTAGAAAATTCATCCTTGCCGCACTCCTAGATATTGAAGGAGCCTTCAATAACATAAAATCAGAAACGATATTACTAGAGCACTCAGCAGACTCGGCGTCATTAGGTAGCTTCAGCCATCAACTCCTAAATACAGAAATCATTTTAAATCGTTAATAGACGGCACCTTCCGGAGAGCGGTCAGCATGTAGGTGGTCTGCGAATGCATTTTAATTGTCATGGCAACATCCAGCAAATTTGTCACTCCTCTTAGAAATATCACCAGTCTGACCCTCAACACGCCTATATATTTTGCTGGACCACAACCTGTGGTCTAGGGATAAGCTCACAAAAAACGAAACTTGTACTATTCATCACAAGGAACAAAATTGCACGCCTTGACTAAATAACAGTATGTGTCACCCACCACCTCCTACACAAGCTAGATTTCTCGGTCATATATTAAATAGCAAGTAAAGCATGTAAAAAAAAAATGTAAAAACGCGATTGGTTGCAAAGGGCCTTTGTACGATACACTGGCTTCCAACCGCAGCAGTTCGGATGACGCTATTGTGTAGACAAAAGCACGTGCTCAGTCAAGCCCAAAAGTTATCCAGAGTCTATATGTGCGGAGCCCTGAGAAATAACCCTCCGCGACACTAGATTCACTCCTTTTTCATTCTTTGCGAAATCTGCTCAATAAGAAAATCGTAGGCCATATGGCAATTAGATTTAAGTCCACTGGGCTATGGTTCGAACTGAGGTATGGTCACTATTGTATTATAAAACGATTTAACTTCCTCCCACAAATTACTCATCTTTCCCAGCTCACCTATGAAAAAAGAATTCTTAACCAGCAATGTTGGACTTGAACTCTGTTCCCAAGTGGCAGTAAGACTCGTTATGAGGGGTGGAGTCTTCACCTTTAAATTTTCTTTTCACTGCAAAATTTCCCAGGCAGAGATAGTGGCAATTAAGGAGGCTCTGTCCTAGTTAAGTAACAAATAGACAGCCAGGCTGCAATCAAATCACCTGGATGTCACAATTTCCTTTCAAAAACTTTCCCTCACTTGTTCTACAGCCAATGCTATTTGGGTACACCTTAATCCAATGCCTTGAAGGAAGGATCCATGCCTTCACACAAAATTCGTCTACAGACGTTTACTGACTTCATAGCAGATCTCTGCGCCTTTGAAACATATGCCAGCAGACTCAGCATCTCTCAGAAAAGTGTTTGCAGGAGCTGCAGAAACACTTTTAATAAGAACTTAAGAGAGCTTTCAGTGATACCTCACCTCTAAAACACCTCTAAAATCCGAAAACCATATTATCGAGGGAATCTAAATATACAATATTTCCTTTGAATTGATTTCCCGATTATTGGGTGCACATTTATTCTTCGAGCGAATATCCGAACATAAGCCCCGGGTTCAAAACAGATAGGCTTGCCTTCCAACCTCCTTTCTGTCATTTTAAAGAAAGAACTAATAGATAATTCACTCCAAGCACTGGATTAACGGAGAAAAACCAAATATTCCTGTGTATTTGTAAACGTCACAAAATACCTGTCAAGTAGACGCATAAAATTAAAAGCACAGAATTCCGTGAGTTAGTCACAAAACTCTAACAATCAACCAGAAGAAACAAGTCAGAGGGTGTACTAAATCAATTTCCTTCAAAATCATTCAAGAAACCAAACAAACAAAACCCCATCCCGTCTCGTTTACACTCTCAACTCCTCCAGCCCCATTCACTGGAGGAGACCATCAGTGGCAGACACACAGAAGAAACTCACATCACTCGAGTACTCCTAAAAACACATTCAGGCGTCTGCACGAGAAAAAACACATCGCTCGCGCAACGCAGCCGTTCGAATGAGGAAGTTAGACATCACATAAGTCGTAGTGATCCAATTCTTAATGCATTCACGCCTGTCAACGGATCTGTCAGTTGGTGTTAAGCACGTGTTCAATTAGTGCCTTGACATTCAATGTCGCCCTTGATTGATGGCTCCTAATACCGTATCATTGCTACTACTAATCGCCGCGCAAGAAGGCGGCCAATTTAGCTTGGAGCAGTGTGCCCGGTGCCCTGTCTGTTTGGTGAACGGCACTGCAAACCTGGACGAGTTCAAGAAGAGTATCGTACGAGGTGAAGTCAAGCAGATTCAACTTCACATGACGTAGCGAGGGCGTTAGAGGATGACGTTTGAGGTGATATCCGCCAACAATTATCGTAATTACAATTAATCTCCAGTCGACATCTCAGTCATCGCCCACTGAGAGGCAAACCTGTTGGCCGGCCGCTTTCGATGACAGTCGATGAATTAGCAGAATTTCATCACCCAATCACCCAATCACCGAATCACCATCACGATGAAACGCTCTGCAGCAAAAAAGAATTGTAAATCATCAAAGGAGCACTTGACACACCTCGCCCCATCGTCGGACACCTCATCAACTTATCAACAACGGACCGATCTTCAAGAGTCTGCCATCAGATGAAAGTGAGGATCATACACGAACGAACGGACGATCCTCACCGACGAAGATGGCAGGCTATGAGCGCGTTGACGGTGATCTGGCGAGGAGAAGTCAATTTGCCTCTTCATTCACTCCTGCATACGATGCCACCCAGTGCAGGGAACACTGTTTGCTAAGGAGACACCAAAGTGGCAACAATTTCACGCGTGCTTTCCATCTCACGTTGGTCGTAGTCATCCTCGCACTCTGGTGCGTTGTCCTCGCCTTTGGGCATTTCAAGATGACATCAAGTGGAAGATTCTGAATGGAATGACGGATGAATGCGATGACGACGACAACGACAACGACGATGATGATGATGACTACAATGATGAGCAAGATCGTTGTGATCGTGGAAGATGCGATGATACGTGGCAATTGAGTGTGGAATCTGAAAGATTTTATGCAACACCACGAAGGCCAAACACACCACAGCGGCAGCTCCGATCGATAATGGTGCTATTTTTATTCATTCCACCGCACATGTGAGTGACCAGAGAACGACCACTTGGCCACTTTATTCTCTTGTTTCATCCCTTCGGGTACTTCCGCTCGATACGGCACACACTGAAATGTGAGGTGCAGTTCCGCCTCGGCCACGATCGGTTGGTGGATTGTCTGAAGATAGTCAAAGTCTGTGAGTGAGATTGTCATAAAAACGAGGATGGGCCGCAGAGCAAGTGGTGCTGAACGTAAACATGGTGCCACTTAAGGAGGATTAAGTTAATTGAGTGAGGATACCGATCGACGGGCACTGCCTAGGATCGTGGGTTGATGATAAATAGTTCAACAGATGCATCCTCTAATTGATGAAATCAGCATTTTAGAGAAGTCGTTCAAACTTGTCAGACAATTAATGATCGGAGTGGAGTTGAATTCGTTTTATTAGACTTTATTTGGCTGTTAAAGAGAGCGAATTGGGGTGGATTGAACAAGATAGTGACAACCAGTTGTTCTCAACTTTTTACAATATTTGCAGAGTTCACGTTTGCTTCCGTATGAAATGGATTCACTACATTGTCAGTCAGCAGAACAATACACATAAATGTGAAAGTGAAGTTAAGATTTGTATTATCGGTATATAAACGACGGCTACGACTACGACTGATGTGGTACATTCGAAAGGTCCAATTTTGGGTAACTCGTTTGAGCATAGCGAGTGGTATATCGCGGATAACACGAGTGATGTTGGCTTGCAAGACGTTCATCGAAGCTGCCTTAGTTCTCAAGACCTGAGACTCTACATATCCACAGGGGAAATAACAACACGTTTCTCGCGGCCGATTTATCGTAACGAAACATTAAATTAAGTGACCACTAAAATGATTTCTCAACAATTCTACAATTTCACGCGGTGTATGGCTTATAACTGCGTCTTGTTGGACCTACAGCTCACTGAAACTATGTGCATGATATTTATGAAGCAGCTAGTCCCTTAACATGGTCCGGCCGCTAAGAAAAACGACGAATCGATTCGTCACGGTCCTCCTGTACATTTTAAGCTACAGCTGCTATAGTCTCTCGCTGGATGTGATCTAACCGGTCTAGTATCATTTTGGAAATATAAAGTGATTTAATTAAGTTCCTCAAACCGCAAAAAAGACATTTTTTCGCAGAAAACTGACTTTCACAATACAACTGAACGATTTTAAAACGCTGTTATGTTGTGCGTCTTTTCGTGATGACGTGCCAAACGATACTGCACAAAATTGACGAAGCCGCTTGATAGGAGTCATGTGAAATCTGTTGAAAAAAGCCTTTTGAAAATCAAAACTCGCGATGAAACACTCAGTAAGTGGCCGGTTTCGAAAATTTGGCGGTTAAACCTTCGGTTCCAGGCTGAGCCTGCGCATCAACTAACAAATCTCTGCAGTTGGCACGATATTTTGACACCTGTCTCCAGTTGAGCATTCTCAGTTGGATGAGGTCATTCTATACTTGTGTACGCCATCTCTATTAAAGACATCAATTATTGCGTTGTCCTAATTGTTCAGATTTTGTAATTAGGATCGAGAATAAAAATAAGTAAATAAGTAGGGCTTTTAAGGTTAATGATGAAGATCCACAACATTGTCAATAGGGACCTGTATTTTTTTTTTAATATCAATCAACGAAGTTACAATTAATGAAAAGAGATACTACTCACATCTGACACCAACTTCATAACCTAAAAAATTTAGGTCTGTTGTTTGAGGCCCGGACTCGCATCGGTTTTAGCGCTAAAAGGAAAAAAAAGCTTCGGAGCCCAATTTGTACAAAACCTACAAAATGATGCTTATCGTCATTCGCTTAACAACCATCATTGAGTACTTAAAAATCGTAATATCTTATCATGAGGTACTCAGCAAATTTTAGCTTTATCCTGTTTAACCATGATAAGACTAAGTTGCCCACCTGTCCTTCAAATCCAGTAAAAGCATTTACATTTACCCGAGAACAATACACGACAATTTTGCTTTTTACTTTGAATACTTTCGGCCGATAATTGACAGCGCAATAGTGTACATACATATATCGGCTTGGAACTCACAGATCTTTTGATGGATTTACATAAGGGTGAAGATTTAATGGATTCCGTCTCGCTGCCGAAGTTAAGAGGCAACTAAAAGGCGGAAGTCGATTTTACCAATTCATTCTAAATCAAATGAACTATCCACATAGCTTCAGCTCTGACCAGGGCTAAGAATGCCTTCGCTATGGCAAGAGGGCTGTTTTACAGCAGTCAACTTGATACCAGAGTGAAGGTCGTCTACTACATGACCCTCATCCGGCCAATTATGGTATATGGTTGTCCTGTGGGGATCAACGTGAGTCCGTTCCAGATGGAAAAGATGAGGGTATTTGAGAGGCAGTGTCTTCGGGCCTGTCTTCGTTTACATCGAACACCAGAATCCCAGTACAAGAAATTTTACCCTAACGAGGTTCTGTATAACGAGGCAAATCTTATAAGTATAGATAATTTTATTATTAAGTTGATATGGAGTCACACTTCTCCAGGCATGGCTTCAACCCACATTCTGATCTTTGAGGCTTACTACCCAAAAAAAAATGTAAATACCATGAACGGTACGGACGACTCCATCGCCCGATGATTTTCTCTATTTGGACGCTAAAGACCTAATATAAGATAGGGAAGACTGCCCTATCATCTTTCACGTCGCACGCCGAACAGTAGAAAGGCAACTTCAATACGTACCGGAGGTCGCTCGACGCCACGAGGATCTCCTACGGTTCAGTAGAGCGATTTCTGCCCGCGACAGAGCAGTTTCTGCCAAAGAATAACATTTTTAACTTATCATATAAACAGATATGTATATTCCACCGCGTGTTGGATATATATGTAAAGCATATAAATAACATATACGCCTTGGTGCACGCATCCGTATCATGTTACAAATATAGTTTAGGCTTAGTGTAAATAGTTAGAGTTAAGTAGATTATACTATATGGATATACTATATGGATAGTTAGATAACATTAAAAAAAATGTAAATTTAAAAATAGAACATGCAAGATTTGCAACAAAATTAAAACTCCGCAAATAAGTCCGAAAGGCAAAATAAATAGTACTTAGATTAGTTTAGAGTACTATAAAAGAGTCAGCAAGTTAGAATTTAGATCAGATGGACTTGGATTAGATGGATTAGGCTTATAAGTAATGAAGAATGAATTAATAAAAATGCATTAAAATAAAAAAAATTGATTGTACCAAAATAGGTAATAGCACTCAACATAACCTCTGTAAGGCTATGATGTCTTGCCAAAATTTGCTCGTTCTTTCTGGCTCCTTCCTTCTGGCTCCTTCTTTCTAAGATTATGTCATCCGAGAAAATGTGTGTCCATTCACTGCTCCTCAATGAGAAACGAGATGTCCTTCTGCAAAACTCTGTAGATGCTCCTTGAATCAAACGTTAAAAACAGGTTTCCTTTCCAGTTTTTCCCTGCGTATAGCACCCGTTCTTCACATTACTTCCCTTTTGACTCGGAGTCGTATTGTGATAGTAGAATTCAAGCAATTCGTAGAGCTAACCGCCTTTCTTGCAACGTTGCTGCTTCTGCCGTGCGTCTTTTTTGATTTTCGCCGAAGTGTTGTGAATCCGCAGGATAATTGTTTGCCAAAGTCTACTATTAAGACTCTTTGCAATTTCTCGGGCTAAGAATTCCAACATTTTAAAACCATTTCCTTTTTTTGTGTTACTTTTTCCTATCTTTAAAAACTTTTTTAAATACAATTAACATGATAAGGTTAGGCAATGCTGCTAAAATCCTTGAGCAATGGCTTCACTTACACCCCTGGATCTATTGTTTTGCCACTGAGCCTGTTATCATTCGTTACTCTTGTAACCATTTTGCTTTTTGCGTTTTCCTAATGGAAGCTAATACTAGGAAGTTGAGGGCTTTTCCTCTTCCTCCTCGTCCAAGCATCTCCCGCAGAAATCGTTATGTGATCCTGCGACGTGTTAACCCATTGCGCAATGTCCAGTAAGGATCCCAACTCTGTCGATTTTTCTTCTATTTCTATTAATGACACTACAGTCCGCTGTGGACCTGGGCCTTAACCAATATGCTTCTGCAGCTAGCACAATATCTCGTCAGTTGCGCACTCCAAATTGATTGAGGTCTTTCTCAACTTGTGTAACGCCATCTCAACCTACATATGTGCTCTTGTGTTGCGTTGTCTCAATGACTCGGATTCGAAGACTTTACGGGCTGGAGCAGTAGTGTTCATAAGCCATCTAAGGCGTTCACCAGGCCCATGCCACTGTACAGCCTATAAAGTTCGTCGTTGAATCTTCGCAAACATGGCCAAAAATCGGGATGACGTCGATAAGTTGAAAAAAAATGTCGATTTTCATAAATGTCGATTTTACTGTGCAATACAGAATTGAAAAATGTCGCAAAAAATTTTACAGCCAAACTAAAATGTCGATTTTCAAATAAGTCGTTTGCTGAAATGTCGATTTGAAAAATTGAATGTCGGTCAAGATGTCGACAACTTGTTTGTTTTTGGAACTATGAGCCACTTAATAAAATGAAACATATAAGTAAAAGGTATTTAAAAAGAAAATCTATTAGTATGTATTCCAAATTTTATTACACAAAAAAAGCATAATCCACAACATCAATATTTTTTAATATATTCGCAAATGAGACGCAATATGCGATAGAAATTCCAGTTTCGAATAATTGGATGTCGCATTAAAAATTGGCTTCAATTGTTTTTCTCTCTTATTGATATCCTTTTTAGGCTTCTTTTGTTCTCCGTTTTGAAAATTTTTATACTGCCGTTAGATTTTTAAAGAGAAGAAGCTCACTGTGAACAAAAACAAAGAAAACGACAGTTGCTTTTAAAAGCAACTGTCGGTTTTGTGGAATCGACATTTTCTTTTTTCGACATTTTTTTAATCGATATTTTATTTTATCGACTTTTAAGAATGACGACATTTTTATAAGTCGACATTTTGGTAATCAATTTTTTGTAATCGGTCTTTTGAAAAGCCGTTAATCGTACCCAACCCCCAAAAATCGCAAGCAGAATTTTTCTCTCAAAAAGACTAAGGACTCATCCACTTTTAGTAACGTCCAAGTTTCCGCGTCGTAAAAGAGGACTGGGGTGGTTAAGCTGTTATACAAGTTAAGTCCTCTGAGAGATGGCTCTATTACTCAATTGAACCTTCAGCCCAAAGAAGCAGCGATTGGCAAGAGTGAAGCTGCGTTTGATTTCGGGACTTATGTTGTTGTGCCTCTATGCCGCAGAGTCGAGAAAGACGAAGTCCTTGACTACCTCGAAGTATCTGCTCCCTAAAGGTACGCTCTGCCCAAGACGTCGATGTTGTGCGTCCTTCCTTGATGACATATACCACCTCTTGCCCTCACTTATCGCCAAACCCATTTTATTCGCTTCCGCTTCAATGCCAGCAAACGCTTCATTAACCGCTCACTGTGTTCGTCCAATCATTTCAATGTCACCTGAACTTTTGGAACTTGACTTGTTAGTTACCCACGATCTACACCACCACTTTATAGATTATTCAGGTTTTTAATACAGAAATTGAAGATGACCGTTGTTCTATGTATGTTAAGTCCATTTTTGTACATTCTTCTCTCGCATGTAGGCAAGAAGTAAGATTTTTCTATTTCTCAAAAGCACTGTTAATCACTTGCTCTGAGATCTTGGTTTAAGGTGTTTTAATTGGCACGAGGAAGTTGTCAATTCTGTGTTCAGTAGTTGTTGCTCCGTTTCTGGCAAGCTCGTATGCTTCACAGTACCCAGTACAGGCTGCATAGCCTCGACATCGCGTTACGAGACATATGGCAGAGTTTTACTTAACTTGATCTTAGAAATGGTGATTAGAGTGACTTATGATGACGTAGATTTCAGTGCTCTCATTTATTAGCATTTTCAACTATTTAGCGGTTTCACGAATAGTCATTATTTTTATCCGGAAACATTACAGTGATCAGCACGTTAGAAGCCCACTCCGACTCCATTAGCGGTCTTAGATCCATCTGTGTAAATTTTCCTTGTGTTGTTACTTTTCAATACTAAGTTTCCAATCACTGTTAGATAGCCAAACTATTGTAGTTTTATATTTATTTTCGAAGTTTAAGATTGGGGTTATGTGGTGTATAGGTTCTTCTGTAAAATTGATTAATTTTAGAATTCTGGCGTGACCTAAATTGTGACCACTCCATTGTAAATATGCATCTTGTCTCAGTGCCGGTTTCGCTGCAAATTCCTTTCCGCAAATCTCCACTGGAGCTAGGTGTAACAAAGCTGTGGTTAATGATGTACGTGTTGCGCCTGTAGTTGGTACAATAAATCATAGACACCATCTTTTTTAGTTCAAGGCTTGGATACTGTTTATCATTTGTCTATAACGGACCTTATCTAACGCCACTACGTGAATAAGTGCTTCGATTTACAACAAAGGCTCCGGGTTCGATTCGATTCGACTGATCACCTTGCATTTTTGTTACCACGTCCTTCAATTGCTGGGCACACTCAAGCAGTACCAATAAAAAGCCTTTGAAATCTCACCGTTCGAAGTTGGCAATAAACTGTAGGTCCCCTTTTACATTACAAAAAATTCAAATAAATAAATTCTCGGTAGCCACAAACTCCCTTCTAGAACTTCGGAATAGTCTGATTTGATTTCGACACTCCATCCGTCATGTTAACTCCTTCTCATGTGAACCCAATGATGACTTTTCCCCAATACACAACGCAAGACTCTCTTATTAATGGATGTGTGGATCGGGATCGGCTTAATGTGGATCGTGACTTCCGTTTTATAATTTACGATAAAAATGTTAAGTTCGAGTCTAAAAAAGCAAACGATTATTTAATCTAATTTGAAGAATATTTCTTGAGACTTTATTAAAGCTTAATAACTCAAGGCGCACTCTTTGCATTTTCTGAAATTTAGTAAGTGTTCATATTTCGCGGTTTATAGGAAAAACGCATTTCTTTGCCAATCCTCACGTTCTCACTTACAATTTTGTCATAGAAATTCTCGAGTTCTATACCCTTGATTTTATTCTTTGTAAAAGCATTCCGATGCTTCTTAACATCGACTTCATTTAAAACAGTCAAGAGTTGTGATCAAGGCAACCAGGATGATGCACGTACATATGATGCAAACAGAAATCAAACTGGAATGCGACAGATCATTAAAAACGCTGATTTTCTTCTGCACATAACAACCATGGATGATTGTATGAAAACATGTCAACTGGCATTCACCTGCAACGGAGACAAACAAAAAACTCTGCCCAACAATGACCCGACTGATTGAACACAATCGAATGCGCATAGCTCATCAGATCACCGAGCCGCTTAGGTAGGATCATCATATTCACACCGATCCTTAACCCCTTGGGGGATTCCCTTCCTCAATGAGAGCTCAACGTCAGCCACAAAACCAATTCATCATATCCTGCCAACACACACCGTTGGTGGTCACTCTAAATACCCAGATCGCTACTTGTGGGATCATTTAGCAGCCGAACACCTTCGCCTGGAGAACGTGACATACCATCACCGGTGTCCATTGTGCCCTTTGAAGAGCGGCTATCCCTCCATTCTACTTCCGCTTCGAGTGATAATCGATCGTATAGGATCGTGTAGCCATAAACTCCACGGACCGTGTAGCTGGAATGTGATTGCGTCCCGATGATCGATCTGGATGGGGATTCGTGCATCCAATTCAGCCGGGATTACCGACAATCAGTTGCAGCGTATTGTGTGGGCATGCTCGCATGTGCGCATGTCGGTGTCGGTGAATATTTACATTTTGAAACTGTTTACTGTCCGGTTGCATAAATTCGACGAGTTAATTGCTTCTCTTGGAGGCAAGTATCTGCGAAATTGTTTTGTTCGGGACTGTGTTGTAAACAATGATCTGTTCTGCATCTGATGGAAGAAAAGGATATTGGCATTTTATTTTGTTTATATTGGTTAAGGTTTTTTTTTGTTCTTTCTTACTCGTCCTCCCTTCGCCCGCGCTCTCCATCTGCTTCTTGGGGTGCGCTTTTATTGCTTCCGTTTTGTAAATGAATTTCGTAATCAACAAGCTTTGAGTTATGACACACGAAGCGATCGCGTTCAATGAACCTAAACTGTAATCCACCTTTATGGCATTTTATGAATAGAATTTAAAGACTGTCTAATGAAGTAGTTTGTGTTATAGCAGACGCGCTTTAATTTATCCAAGAAGTGCAAACGGGGGGTATTCGACTCAAAAATTTGCTCGAAAAAAGTGGAGTTGAGAAGAAGTCTCAAACATGCACCGTGTCGGAAAAAAAATATTGGGGTACCGTTTTTAAAAGAAGACGCCACCAGCAAGTTGGAAACGTGTCACATTTGTCAGCAATAATTAATGTGCATCAGCGTCTGTTGTTGACAAAACATTATTTTTTGCCTCTTCAAAAACTACTGGATGTGTCTAATTTTTAATAAACAGCATATGCGAAAAATATTGAATTTGTTTTTAAATTGGCTAGCGCGAAGTTTCTGCTGCCTAGAGTGACGCTTTTTCCGAGACGTCGATGTTGTGCGTATTTCCTTGATGACAGTATGTGCTTCGTTTTGCCCTCATTAGCCACCAGACCCATTTTAACCGCTTCTGCTTCAATGCCTCATTGATGACTCGCTGTGTTCCTCCAATCACATCACTGTCGTCGGCGCAAGCTAGCAGTTGAGCGGACTTTTGGAAGATCGTGCTTCTGGTGTTGACTTGTGTGTTACGCACGATCTTTTCAAGGATGATGTTGAAGAAGTCACATGACAGTGTCTCGCCTTGTTTTAAACCTTTTTTGACATTGAAGGTCTCGGTGAGTTCGTTACCGACCTTGACGGAGCTGTGAGAATTCTCCATCGTCATTCTACACAATCTGACGAGTTTGGTAGGAATGCCAAAACTAGACATGGCACTGTATAGCTCGTCTCTATGCATGCAGTCAAATGCGGCCTTGAAATCGACAAATAGGTTGTGAGTGTCACTTCTTGGGTCTTTTTCAGGATCTGCCATAGTGTGAACATTTGGACGATGGTGGACTTCGCTGGCCTGAAGCCACACTGACAAGGACTTATCAGGTTGTTGACGAACGATTTCAGGTGTTCACACAATATGGTAGAGAGGATCTTGATCGCGATGTTAAGGAGACTAATCCCTCGATAGTTGGCGCAGTCGAAGGGGTCTCCTTTCTTGTGGACCGGACAGACGACGCTGAGATTCCACTCATCGGGCAAGCTTTCCTCCGACCATATCTTACAGATGAGCTGGTGCATGTGCACAACCAGGTCATCTCCAGCTGCTTTAAGGAGTTCTGCGGACAGTCCATCCGCTCCAGCAGCTTTGTTCGACTTTAGTCTCGATATTGCTATCTTGACCTCGTCTAAGTCTGGAGGACGTAATTTTTGCCTATTAGCGTCCAAATTGAGAGGAACATTCTGCCTAACAGTGGGATTTAGGCCTTCGGTCCGAACCCTATAGCTGTTTCACCTTTCCATCTCTCCGACCGTGCGCTGCTCATGCTCTCTCTCTTTCCTTCTGAGAAGCCGGTTCTCTTCCCTTCTTTTTTGTTCGTAGAGCTCACGAACAGTTCTCGTTGTTCGATGCAACGTTGCCTTGTAGGCCACCTGTTAAGCTCCACGTGCCTGCCTGTACTCATCGTAAAGCCATGGATTCCTTCTGTGTGGTGGCGTGAAGCCCTCCACATCAGCGATAGGTTCTTTGATGGCTTCTTGACAACGTTTTCATTCTTCTTCCATTGTCAGTGCAGACAGCGTCGAACTTTGGGAGAGTTTCAGGGAGACTCGGTCGGCAAAGATCCCAGCGATCTGTTGCGATTGTAGCTTTCCGACGTCAAAACTTTTTGGCTTATCTTTACTCTCTCTTGCAACCACTTCATTAAACATCAGACTTCTCCTAACTGATTTCGTAACTTTGTCCGGTTGACATTGCCCATTGTAGGGTTGAATGATATAAGGTGTTTCGAAGCTGGTGAATTCATCCCACCAATCCTGCTCTAGTCTAGAGGATAATGACCGGGAATTCGGAGTGGGACTGTTATTAAATCCGGTCGCAGGAAGTAACCTCATATCCGTAGACTAGGCTTCAGAGTTAAGTAAAAAAAAATAACAATCACACGGTGTAATACTCCGATGGAAGACTCGACAGAAGACGATAAGAACAATTTCTACAGTCAGTTAGATGAAACTTTAAGCCAAAGTCCTAAAGGCGTTTACGTTGCGAAGATGGGAAACTTTCACGCAAAACCTATACTTAAAGAAGTAATGGAAGCTCGCCCTCTGTGACACCAACCAAATACATATCGGAAGTACGTTATTCAAGCATGACTTTTGCTATGAAATCGGCTGGATCTCAAGTGGAAAACAAAGAACATCCAACCAAGCCGATCCTAGTGTCTTTAGAAACTGTCTTTCAGAGGACCGAAACAGACGCTGACAAAGTGCTAGAACGAGTGCCTCAATATCAAGAGGTTTAAGTCTCCTCAAATACGCCGAAGAATTATTCACCATCTTGCCACGAAGCAACCAGCAGCTCAAGACAGGAGAGCGTTATGGCCATTGTAATTTTTCTGTGACTGCGGAAAGCACATATGTGGGTAGAAGACAGAAACATAATTATACGTGGTTTACAGCGGATACTTGCAGCAGTAAAGGAGCGCAATGGAAGTACATTAAAGAAGTACAGAGTAGTGTATGACGTGACAACCGACGTATATCATCAAAATCGTTAGAGTAAAGCAGCGTGAAACAGTTGTTTTTTTAATTGAGTCTCATTACAGCCCATATGGGACCATTGCCTAGGTTCTACAACAACTACTCGTGTTGTGCGTGCTACTGTTCTCTCACGAATAGAAGCACCTAGTTTTATGCCGATTGCGAACGGCGAGATTTGAGAAGCTTTTCATAGGCAATTGATACTATTTGAGTGTTGTCAGCAACCATGGTGGTAACATGAGAAAATGCCTAGACTTTCTGCGTGGCGGTCGACGCACTTACCACTACGGCACGGCGAGTGATACCTGACGTGAGATACGAAATCTTAAAATCTTAATCTAAAAAAATGACAGCAGACTGGCTTACCGATACAAAAAGGATTTCGTCTTTTGGAATGAAAAAGAGACTGAAACCCCACGTTTTCAGCGGCCCCACAGTTTCCGCTTGATCCACCATCTCTACAGAACTTTCCTTGCAGCATTTTTTATTGTATATCAAGTGGAAAATAAAACAATTAATTTGTTTTGATTGACCTCTCAAGACCTCGTCTCTCACCTCTCTTTCAATGAATTTACTTTATTGCAATTACAAATGACTTCTGGTTTTCTCTATCATTGTGAAGTAAACAATCAGTTTCGAACTCTAAATAATAATACACGTTAACTACTTTTATATCATTCTGTGTTTTCTGCTCATTACATAGAAACGATTCAATTTCTTTAATATATTTATAGGCTCTGGCTTATAATGTAATCTAGACTTCTCCAGGCGCACACAACAAATGCAATCCAAATAAAAAACAAGACAAATGAAAAATACTTTCACGGAATGACGGTTAAATTTTGAAAAGAAAATACAAATTCA
The DNA here is from genome assembly GCA_944738645.1 of Eristalinus sepulchralis. Classification (NCBI taxonomy): domain Eukaryota; kingdom Metazoa; phylum Arthropoda; class Insecta; order Diptera; family Syrphidae; genus Eristalinus; species Eristalinus sepulchralis. The sequence continues at coordinate 26,001,868 of OX122885.1, read as the reverse complement.
ACATAACTGAAAAATACAAAAAAAAAACTTCAATGCTGGGGCTGTAGCTCACGACTGAAATGCACGGGAATTATGTCATTGTTCCGAAGACTGGATTGTGGCGGCAAATGCCGGGTCCGTACTCCTCGTAGGCCGCCTTCGTGTGGCAAACTTGGTAGAACTCAGGCTGAAAGTGTGTTTAAGCTGTCAGAATGAAGTTATGAAAGTCAACGAGTTCTTACCGTGGAGCCAAGCATACTGCCACCGAACCAAACCGCATACCGCTGCATGTGATGCGAGATCACGGTGACATCAATTGGTTTCGGCTAAAGAAGGACACGGATTGCATTGAGTTTTGGTGCATTTGGTTGAGTTGTTGGGTTTACCTTAATTCTTCCTTCACTGAGGTTCTCGCTAATCCTTAGACGGGTGTCCACAGATCGCTTGATGTCTCGCTGTAGCCTTCTGCCGAAATCCTTGAACATTGTCGATCCCCCGCTTAGGACAATGTTGTTGTACAGCGGTCTCCTCACGTCAATTGGACAATTCTGGATGACGTTGTCAACAATCTCCGACAGAGGAATGGTGAAGTCTGGGTTCGAGAACTCCGGATGAAAGAAGATCTCAGGACCTGTGGAAATAATGATTTCGAGTTGGATTCTTTGGCATATATCGTCAAATTGCACTTTTGCTTACCCAAAAACCTCTCATAGCCGACGTCAACATTGAACGGCTGCTTGGTCACCGCATTCATTCCCGTGTAGTTACGGATCCACTTGCCAGGCTCTGAATCGTACTTGGCGAACTCTTTGGCGATGTCAGGACAAATGTAACAATGCTTCTCTTTGATTGCTTTGGCAGTTTCTAGACTTTGTTCTGGCGGAATACCGACCTCTCGCTCGCGCAGAAGGCTCTGAATGAAGGAAGTAATATTGCGTCCAGCAATTGGAATATGTTTAATGCATGAACCAATAACGTAGCCTTCGGCCTGCGAAAAAATTGCAATTTTAAATATAAACTTAAAGTTTGCGGGGGAATTGTACTTACAACTGGAATAACATGCGTAACACCGTCACCACTGTCGACGACAATACCTGTCAATGTACGCTCTTCAACTGATCTGGAAGCCCAACTAGCTGCTAATGCCAAAACGGCCTGGAAAATATGAAAAACAAAGTATTTGATTTAATCCTTGTGTATGGATGTGTTGCTTCAAGCAAGGAATTAGAATAACCTCGAAAAGTTTTTGCGGGCCGTTGGTGGAAGTAAGTGGTAGAGAAAGTTTAATGGTACAACAAAACGAAAAATTTGAAAAAGTGGGGATTTATTTCACAACATAGTATTCTTGCACCGAGCAAGGTACACTTGATACTTCAACTTCAAAACAACTATTTCTGGAGAGTGACCTCCATCGTTGCGATAACCCCCTCATTCAACTGGCGGGAGAGTAACTTTTTTTAAGTTTGGAAGTAAAAAGAAGTCACACAGTGACGGTAGATGGGGCAGCAGTTTGCACCCTAATTTGAGCAATTTGGTCCTTATGACCAGGGGTGACGCATTTCCCGGAATATTATTCTGCAATGCAGTGTCGAGTCTGCCCAATAATCGGCTTGTCATAAGGCCGTAATGCCGTTTTGTGCTTCCTCAAGGAGTTGATGTAGACCACACGTCATGAATCCCAAGAAACGGTTGGCGATACTACAGCCTCGGACTTCTGCGCGGCACGTTTGTCGGGTGAGGTCAACCGTTTTTTTTTTATTTTCTACGGTGTACCAGTGGCAATATTTCGTTGACGATCACAAACACCCCTTCTTGAGATAGGACATTCTAAAGTGAGCACACGGTTGCGCCTGTTGTCCACAGAGAGCAAGTGGCACTCATGGCTCGAAAAGCGTTCTCATTTCCAATATTCCAATAATCCGGGGATAATAATAATAATTAAGTGGCACTACAACCCACAACGGACCAAGGCCTAGCTTCTACAACAACTACTCGTGTTGTGAGTGCTACTGTTCTCTCACGAGTTGAAGGGGCCTGTAGGTTTTTGCCGACTCCCAACGGCGCGATTTGAGAAGCTTTTCATAGACACTTGGTACTCTTTGACTCTTGCCTGCAACTCGAAAGAGGTGGTGCCGTGAAAAAATGCGAGGTGTCCCGTTCGGGAAACGAAACTTGACCTTCTGCGTGTGGGTCGACGCACTTACCCACTACGCTACGGCGACCTACGACGTCTTTATGAGTCCTGCTTAATATCTACAAAGCAACCTCGTTCAAAATTGAATTGAAGCTGGGCACAATGGTAGAGTCATTCAGAAAGAACATCGAACAAAATTGGAAATTGGAATAGGTCAGAGAGGACATAGAATTAATGATGTCCTTAGGAGCATACAACCACCACTTCAGTGTCATTAGCACAGACATTTGTAAGCGACGTGGCCAGGCAATGAAATGATAGACTACCTAAATGTGTCAAGAAAGATTCAAAATGATAAATAAACGAATTATAAAGTAGCAAATTTTAAAGAAACTTTTTCTAGTCCCCCTGCTAAGTTCAATAAAGCAGTACTCAAGTTCTAGACCAAAAGAAATGAGTAAGGTTAGGTTAAGCAACAATCAATTACACCTACAAGGAACATGCGTATGCTCCCTAAGATTGCATGCTGCGCAGAGGTTATCGCTAACTCAGCATATGATAACCAAACCATCCCAACATATAACTACGATTTCTGAAGGTAAAGTAACTGAATTCTCGTCAGATCGCCGGGCTCTTTTTTTCTTCGCCCCTACAACTCCAACAACAAGCGTTCCCAAGAAGCTGCAATCTCTTAGCCATTACACCAATTCTGCAATGGTCACCACTTTTGGCTAAAATTAGATTACATTAGGGGGGATTTGGTTCTGTTTCGGTCAAACTTAGGCCGTAAGCAAGGGGAAATTATGCAGTCAGAGCGACTGTGCAACTTTTCAATGAATCTTTTGGCTGAACTGAGGTGAGTCGTTGCGAACCGTTTCTCTGCTTAAGATGGAATCAGTCCTTGGCCGTTCATAGGCCTTCTTATTTCCGGAATGTTTAGTTAGAGCAAAATGTTTGTGTCATTTTAAGCTGTTATCTTAGACTAACCTGGAGTTAGTAAGATGGATTTTCTTTGCCTGCTTGTCTGTGAAAAGCATAAGTTCCATGCAAGGAAGATCAATGTGTTGCACAACCTGAGTGGAATTCTTTATGAAAAAGATTTCTCCTTGAAATGCACAGGACCAGTAAGTACAAAGGCATTTGACAACGTAACGCTTCTTTTTACCGCGGCGAGGATCGTTTCACATTGGAAGAACTGAGAGTAAGTCATCTTTTTTTCGCAAATGACTTAGTTGAACTCATATCCTTCCAGACGGATCTCCAGCGCGCACTCGATGGATTTGTGGTCGTATCTAGTGATACTGGAATGGAAGTGAACGTAGACAAGTCGGAAGTAATGGTAGTTTCCAAATTGCATGTCCATCTTAGTGGAGTCCGATTGAAACAGATGGAGAAGTTTAAGTACCTTGGGGTCTTTTTCACGAGTGATGGGGGGAGGAACACTGAGTCGGATTATCCACGCTGGATCAATTTTGAAACATTTTTGTGGATCAGTACTAAGGAAGGTCGAGCTTGGTGTGAAAGCCAAGTTATCAGTTTTTAACTCAGTGTTTGTTCCAACTCTCACCTATGGTCATGCAATTTATATAAGGAATGCATATGGTCGCGAATACCAGCTGCTGAGATGAGATTTCTCCGTGCCGTTCCGGGAGTTACTCATCTGCACTGGCTGGAAAACGCGATGATGCGGGGGAACTAAACGTTGAGCAGCTACTTCTTCGGATGGAAAGGGCTTTATTTCGTTACTTTAGTCACGTGGAACGGTGTCCCCTTCATCACGACTTCCGAGGCGTGCCTTAGATGAAATTCCATCAGGTACCTGGCAGACCTAGAACGAGGTGCCTGGATCAAATCCATAAACTCGCTTAATTGCGCTAGATTCGAGTAGAGTCGATTCGAGCGGCGTGGAGGTCTCTTGTGCGTGCACTACCCCACGACCCCTTTGGGGGAACATGCGGTGTAAAGAAGATGATGATGATGCTGATGCAAATCGAAGAAGACCTCAACCAACTTGGTGTGTTAGGCGGTTGACAAAACACCGTACTACCGGAAGGAGAAGGCACGTTAGACGAAGAATGGTGAATGAGGTGAAGAAGTTCGAACTGTAGCTTCTTGCGATCGTCAGTCAGAAGACAGTTTACTCGTCGAATCACAGAACTATTACGATTTCATTAATTTAAGCAAAAGAATACAAAGTCACATTTACTAAATCGTCGACTATTTCGTTTAATTCAACAAGTTCAACAGCTTCACACTAAATTGATGAAGCCTTTATGTCAACTATAGCTTCCATGCTTCCATAAATCAACACTTTTTGTCTTCAGAAAGAGGAAGCAAGTTATTATTACTCTCACGAGTTCATCATATCAGAGGCAACAACATAAAGTCACTATCTACCGTTTCACCGACCAACTACAAAATATATCGAAAAAGCGGAATTTTAATCTTATCTTCGCCAAACGGAAAATTAAGATAAGGTGACACAAGGCTTTCGTACAAAAGAACTACTCAACAAATAAAACGTAATGCAACCACAATTTGTTTAGACCAACAACTATCTGCACTCTGCTATTACATACCTGAACAGCAATATACAGTCCAGGAACATTAAAAGTTTCGAACATAATTTCCGCAGTATACTCCCTGTTCTCCGGGGTATTTAACGGTGGTTCTGTCAATAGGAAATGATGATCTTCGGGTTCGGCCCTCAAATACTTGAATATGCACTGCTCCAGGAAGCGTTCCATAAGATCCCAATCCTCAACCAATCCATGTCGTACGGGATACTTGAAGAATGAATATCAAAAATTTGCATTAAGCATAAGCCGTTCGCGATCACAAAATGAGTCACCATTACATTACCTTAACTGAGTAACCGGTCGCGTCAAACGCCTCATCGCCAATAAAGAAATCCAAATCTTCAATTCCTTTAGTCACCCGTCGGCTACTCTGATCACCGATGCGTGCCGATTCTTTGATTGCAATCGCAGATGGTATGATGAATTGTGGCTCTTTATTTTTGGCAAATCCCAGCTTTGTGTAACTGCAATATCAACAAATTTGTAATAATTTATTTGTTTCCTGCCGTGTATTGACTCTGGATTTTCTTTTTGTGTTCTACTCTTCCATTTTGATCAAATGTATGTCAAATGTTGTACACACAATTTTTTTTTTGGAATGCACTTACCCGGTACCCACATCAATTACGCATGCTGGTAATCTTCCTGTCATGTTGTTCTTTGATTTAACTAATAATTAATTGCCTTGAATGTGGAATTTATGTGAAAATTAGTGTAAAATTGAATATAAACCACACCTAGAGATGAATGTGTCACTTTTTCGTTTATCGAGAAAAAGAAGTCGGCAGCAAGAGATAAAAAAAAATATATATGGGTGAAGATGACAGCCAGATGACAGAAGAATGTACTAGATGAGAACTGTGTGTATGAGAAAGAGCTTAACGAAGGCATTAAAATGTGCTTTTAGAAACTGATTTGGAAGAAATATTTATTTCGAATCAAATTCCTAATAAGAATGAGTTTCTAATCGGAAGGAGAGCTCTATAAGACAAGGCGTATATTTGAGTGGTTCAATTTTTACCTACAAGCGTTTACACAGTGAAAGCAACGTAATGGTGCTTCACAAAATTACGTAACACAACATGGAACTCGCTAGGACCCACAAACCTCACTTCAAAAGGATCTGCATATAGGAATGCGTAAAGCTTTCAATTACTGCTTTTAGATTAAAAAATATATAATTTGGGAGTTTTTAGGGCTTAAGACCGTAATGGATACAAGTGTCGGCTTTAGAATTGGAGCCCATTCATATTTGTAGCTCGAGCGGTCGTTTTTAATACACGTTTGGATTTACTTGCCTCTTTTATCCGGGAATTGCGGAAAGAGGGTCCATTCCGACATTTCGTTGGCATATTCTTTTTCGACTTTCTTGTTTTTTATGTCCAGTAACAGCTTCAGCCTTTAGTAAAATGGAGTTCAAATGAAGCTACATCGGAGCGGTTGACGTAAAAAGTGTAATAAGCCCGTTTTGTGCCGAGGTGGCCATTCGCTTACTCGTATTACAATACTCTTTCCTTAAGATACTCTTCTCAAAATAAGGAAATAATTGATTCTAACGCATTAAAGTCCGGCTATGTATTTATATCAGAAGCTTCGATCAGGAGCCGCATAATGAATCAGGCTGTGTATGGATGGAATGATACACCATGAAAGACGATTCGCAGAGAGTAATAACGGACATTGACGTGCCAATACCTCAGAAAGTTGTCTCCCTAATTATGAATCGTCTCTTTTTCTTCTCGTTTTATTTCTAACCATAAACATAACGAATTAAAATGTCTCCATCCTAAGCTATAATATCACCCACACTTGTATAGTTTAACGAAAAATTCCTCAAAATCATTTGTCAGTCCAGTGGATTGACATTTTGACATTTCACTTGGAAGGTAGATGTGTCATCGCAAGGCAAAATAAGAGAAAAAGCAAAATAACATAGGAAAAGTCGTAATTTTTACTTACTGCCTTGTCTTCATTGTTTCGATAATAGTTTCTTAATTGAATTTGAGTATTTTCGTGTTTCTCAGTTTTGTTATCGAGTCGTTGCATAAAGCTGCACCAATTCAACCCCACAAATGCTGAATTTATAGAAAACATTTTTTTTTCAAAGCCAATGCAATATCAATTGTGTCGACCATCGTTTCCACCCCCTGAGCACTGAAAAGAAAGGCATTCCAAATACAGAAAATTGCGATACGTAGTATATTCGTATTCGAATAAATTTCCACCCATTCTTCTGTGGTCCTTTAAATTCCACGATGGATATGACTCCTATTGAAAATGGTCTCACGGAAAGTGATTTCCAGCGTATGGCGCAAATCATTGCGTCGAGCATACAAAAAATTGTGCAAAATGGTAAGACTGTGGTAGCTATGTCTTCGTGGAGAAGTTCAATAATTTATCTTGTTTCACAATGTAGTCTCAACTATGCAACGTATGGTCAATCAGTTGAATACGCCACAGGATTCGCCCGATTTGAAGAAACAATTGTGAGTAATAATTTTCGTTTTGTTTTTTTGGCTTTGTCTTGGGTCAATGTCATTTGTGGCTGTGTTCTCTTAAAGGCATCAAATCATGACCTACACCCATCAGCTGGTATCCGATACAAACAATCAATTGAAGGAAGTGGAGAAGTGCAAGGATCGTCATTTGAAGATTCAGCGCGATCGACTGCTTGATGAATTCACTTCGGCATTAACGGCATTCCAGGTGAGTGCGTGGGCTATCGTAAAGAGGGGTACGGGTGAATGGATTATTCATCGTGTTGTTGCTGAGTTGTCGGGGTACTCGAGTTATCAGACAAACAGAGGATTTGTTGAAAATAATCAAATGAAGTCAGCGATGAAAATTCTGCAGTATATTTTTTTTTGTTTTACCTTTTGTTGTGATACGTGAATACTTGTTTATTCATAATTAGTGTGAAGGAGATAAAAATAATGACAATGAGTTGTTGGTTTAAAAGTGATCCATTTTTCCTCAACAAGGTCGTACCACTTGCCGACTCGTGTGGCAGAAGAAAGTCCACTTCATTGACCTTTGTTTTACATACGATATGCTAATTTTTCATTTAGACGTCTTACTAGGTTCAATGTTCCAAGCTGCAGAGGCAATTCACGATCACAATTTCTTCGTTCACTGTATCAATCGTTTGAGTAAAACCTAGGAAATAGGTCGAAAGTAGGTATTGATAGCCACACTCGAGGATCCCCTTTCTTAAAATTTGAAACATCTTCAATAGTCCTTAAACGGTTTGGGTTTTCTAAGTCCGCGAAGAGTGTCTCATGGACAGAGGAATAATAGACGATTTCCTCTCCCATCTCATAATTGCAGACACGGTAAAAGTCGTTGTGGGATGCATCAATGTAACATCACCCCAAAGATTTGACAAACTGTTCATAAACAAAATAACTTCACTCGAATCACTGTGCCACGATCTTCTGAATAATTCCGTCTACTCGCACGCATTCACCAAGAGTAAACTGCTGAAAAAGCAAGGCCATAGTCCCCTGTGGACTGCATTGAGGCTTAATGTCCTGTAGGCAAATGACGGTTAAAGTTTACATTCAGTGGCACTCTTACAGCAGAGCTGTCATTGCGTTTTTTTCGACCGTGCTTGGTGTTATGCATACGGAGTTATACACGGAGCAGTAATACAAACAGTTACGAGGGTCGAATAAGGGAATGTTGTAGTTTTTGAGAAGTGCATAATTTAGGTTAGGTTAAAATGGTTCCATGCCTAAACGAACAATTACACCCAGTGGTCGTGATGGTCTTTTGTATATGCTCTCTAAGAATGCATGCTGAGCAGCGGTTATGGCTGAGGCAACACCTTCTTATTTTCATGGCGCTACTGTCCGGGGTGGACCTAGGCCTCAATCAACATGCCTCTCCAGCACGTTTTCCCGTCAGCTATCTCCAGTTGTGCAATATGGTTATGATCCTTCGCCACTTGTGTGTGCCATCTCAACTCAGGCCGCCCTCTGTGGCTTTGTCCCAATGGCTCGCATTGTTCCTATACTCTACATGACCTAGTCATATTAAGCGTTATATCCGAAGACGCTTGACCAATCGCATGCCACCGTTCAATTCATCGTTGAGTCTTCTCCTTTAGACGGAATTAACGCAAAAAGGAGCAAAGATCGCACGCAGAACTTTTCTCTCGAAAATACTAACAATGTTGGTTCTGAGCTTTTCCAACGTCGTCGGCTTGTTGGCATAAAACGATAACTTAACGTAGCCCGAAAGAGAATAGTCAAGTGGCGCTAAATGGCACAAACGATGCCGCCAATTGACTGACCCATTTCTTTAGGTAACAAGTTCACCATACTTGCTCTTCAATAAGTCGATTGTAACGAGTGCGGTGTGGCTTGTGGCACCATCTTGTTGAAACCACATGTCGTCCAAGTCCATATCTTTCAATACGGGGCAAAAATAATCATAAAAGCGAATAATCATAATAAATGCGAATAAATCATGGTGCGATAACGCAGACCATTCACGATCGTTATCGTCGACGGAAAAATATCGCCCAGTAACGCAGCCGGCATGCAAGATGGGATTGTGAATAAAGTGGTGATTCCTGACGTTCATGTGGACTTTCACCTGACCAATCACGGATATTTTGCTTATTGAAAAGTTCATTGAGGCAAAGATGAGCTTCTTCACTGAAGATGATTTTGCGATGAAGTTCATCGCCTTGGTACATCTTCTATAGAATCCTATCAGAAAACGAATGTTGTTTCAAATGGTCCGACGGCTTCAATTCTTAAGTCAGCTGGATCTTGTATGGGTGTTACGCAAAATACGCCGCCATGTGGTCTGAGCGATGTCCATTGCTTGAGAACCCCGTGGAATTCACTGATTTCGATCGTTTGCTGCGCACAAATGTACGGCAGCGAAATTTTCGAAAATTCGACCAACGCGTTGTCTCACTGACACGACAATATCACACAACGAATATGTAAACCCACATTTTTACAATAATCTTCTTATTGCCTGTCTACTAGTGCGAGAATTACGACCGAATATTGTAGTGGGTCACCGACTCCGAATTTCGGTACAGAATCTTTATAATTTCCAGATGTCACTCGTTCGTGTATCATGATCAGTTATAAGAAACAATAATAATAAGCTGACAGATTGATGATTAGTGAAAGAAGGCGTTTATAAATTAAATTCAAAGTTGTCAAGTTCCTTTTGGAAAACCGTAGTGCCAGTGTACCATTGTAGATTTCCTGTTTCTTTTTTTGTCACTTTGAGAGCCATGTCTGTTTCGATGGAAAGTTTTGTCTGAATTCGCTTGACTTTAAACGAGAGCACTTTCTTCTCTTTGAGATGAGCAATTAAGTTGAATAAAATGTTACTAAAGATAGCTTGACATTTTTCACCTCCGGGTTAATGGTTTCACCTTTGTCACACATTTCTCAGAGCTTCACCCACTGAGTTACACCAAAGGAATGAAAATTTTCTATGTCTCATTTCGCCATTAGCGGTTGACAACAAACATTAGTTCGCACAACAGCACTCTTGTTATTAAAGCTATATCCTGGCATCTTGTAGACTTCGTTTAATGACTTGATAGACTTCAAAAGCTAAGGCAAACGGTCGGGAGTCTTCAAGTGCATGTTTTTAATAAATCGTTGATCTGGTTTCCCACACACCAACGAGCATAGATTAGTAGAAGGGTGTTTAAATAAAAAGAGGTGTTTGGAGAAGTCCAAAGGGTGACATTAACACAAAAAAGTCGAAATCCTTGGTATCATTTGTTTCACTGAAGTGTGGTTAAAGGTACTTTCTACTTAATGGCATAAGTTGTTATCTCATACCATACGATTCGGGTTGGAGTACTCATATCGCCGGGAAGCTTACCTGCATTGTCCCTATACACCTGCTTGAGCGCTTGACAAATTTGGCAAGACTCAATAAAAGTAGGAATACGTGAAAATTAATCTAAGGACCAATGGGAATCTCCAACCTGTTGGAATTGAGAATAGGGGTGATAGAAAAATGACAACTGCTGCAGAACATGCAAGGAGTGTTTTTAACACTATGAGGTGAGACTACAAATGACTTAGTTGAATACAATATGCAAGTCCTTCCCCCTTCAAGCTATCGTTTTTATATAGGTTTTGAAACGTTCAATTTTGCCAACGGGACGATTTTAAATGATCATACCCCTTACGTATGTGGTCGCCGAGGCGTAGTGGGTAAGTGCGTAGACTTACACCCCCAAGGTCCCGGTACAGGCACTGGATAACCGCCAAATGTGGCACGCAACCTCATCGCCAATGAGAGCTGTGTTCCATTGGCACGTCCTTGATTGATGTACGTTGCCGTGGCGTAGTGGGTGAGTGCGTCGACTCATACAGTATCGGACAAAACATTTGCAACTGGAAGTGAATGCAAGGAATTTCTTCAAATTCACGAGAATTTTATCAAAAGTCATAACATTATATATATCAAATGAAAGATGTGTATCTAATGTAAATAAGTAATAATTATTTTCATTTCAAAAACAAACATAAAATAATCCATTAGTTAAAATATTAGGTGACTTCAAATATAAACGCGACAAAACATTTGCAACTAAAGTGGAATCAGACACAATTTGCATGATAAACGTTCCAAAATTACTGATTCCCATTATTTTTGATTTTAATTGCATTAAGCAAATGTATAGATCCCTTTTTCTGAAATTTCACTCATTTAAATATTTTCATAGAGAGCAGATCTTAGGTGATATTTATTGCAAAAGAAAAAAAAATTAAAATGGCCCCAAACAAATTTGGTGATGCTTTAAGACAACGCATAGTAGATTATTTTAATTCAGGCAATACACAAAAAGAAATATCCGAAAAGTACAATATTAATAAGTCATCGATTTCTCGAATTTTAAGTCGATATTTTAAAACTAAACAGGTAGTCGTTGTTCATTCCGGTGGTCGACCACGTAAAACAAATTTTCTAAAATTTTCTATATTTCTATCTAACTATCATTCTATGATAGTTAGGAAAGTAAAAAAGAATCCCTTCATATCTGCACCCAAATTGGTTGAAGAGTTGCAGCTAACAATAAGTCCTAGAACGGTTTCACGTCGGTTGGCTTCTGCTGATTTCCGTGCCTATCGACCTGCAAAAAAACCATTGATTTCTAGCCGAAATCAAAAGAAGAGAATTCTGTTTGCTAAAGAACATTTGTTATGGGATATACAAAAATGGAGTGCAGTTCTATTCAGTGATGAATCGAAATTTAATATAATGGGCAGTGACGGAATAAATTACGTCAGGAGACCACTTGGCAAACGACTGCAATCGCGGTATTGCTTAAAAACAATCAAGCATGCTGGAGGAAATGTGATGGTGTGGGGTTGTTTTTCGGCTGTAGGATTGGGGCCGTTGCATCGCATTAATGGTATAATGGACCAATGGATGTATAAAAATATTCTACATGATGTTATGCTGCCATTCATAGAATGGGAAATGCCGTTGCGTTGGGTCTTCCAGCAGGACAATGACCCAAAACATACAGCTAGGTCCGTGAAGAAATGGTTTACCGATCAAAATGTGACAGTTATGGATTGGCCCCCGCAATCACCTGATTTAAGCCCAATTAAAAATCTTTGGGAGATCGTTAATAGAAAAATCAACAGAGAAAACGTAAAAAACGCGGACGAATTTTTCAAAAGAATAGAAAAGGCCTGGAATGAAATTCCATCAACTACAATTCAAAACCTAATTTATTCAATGCCACGTCGATGCAAGGTAGTCATTGAAAACAAGGGTTTTGTCACGAAGTATTAATATCACAGAGTTTTTGCGCACTTCCACTTTAGTTGCAAATGTTTTGTCGCGTTTAAATTTGAAGTCACCTAATATTTTAACTAATGGATTATTTTATGTTTGGTTTTGAAATGAAAATTATTATTATTTATTTTCATTAGATACACATCTTTCATTTGATATATATAATGTTATGACTTTTGATAAAATTCTCGTGAATTTGAAGAAATTTCTTGCATTCACTTCCAGTTGCAAATGTTTTGTCCGATACTGTACATCAGTTCCCAGGATTCCCGGATGGAACACCTCGCACTTTTCACGGCACCACCTTTTTCGAGTTGCTAACAACACTCAAAGAGTATTAATTGTTTAAAAAAAGCCTTTTTAAATCTCACTGTCGGTATCTACTCTGCAATGGAACCCATAACACGAGCAGTTGTAGTATTAGGAACTAACAGAAAATAGGCACTAATCCCTTGTGGACTCTAGTGCCACTCAACAACAACGTTCACCTTAGGTTGTGTATACTGCACATCTAATAAGTGGAGCGCATAGGGAGAATAAAGAAATTCTTACTGTCCTTGTCTACTTTCTATCATTCGCATTTTCAAGGTTTGCAAAAAGTAGCAATTAGGAAAAAAATATTAATTTCGATTTTAATGGAATTTTTCCACACTTTGTAAATAGGTATCAACTTAAAATAGTCTGTCTCTTGTGAGAGCAGTTCAGTTGATTGTGAAAAGAATGTCAAATTGAATACATTCTCTCTCTTCTCTTTCAGGCTCTTCAGCGGAAAACAGTCGATATCGAAAAGAACGCAGTCCGGCAAGCAAGGGCAAACAATTACAATATTGCTAAACCACCCGGCTCCAGCACAAATGGCAGTGCTGGCAGTCAAGGAAGCCAAAATAACAAATCATTCTTCGAGGATAACTTCTTCAATCGAAAGGGATCACAAAGCCAGCAACAGCAGCAGACTCAGATGCAAGAGGAAATCGATCTGCAAGCATTGGAGGAACAGGAGCGAGCCATTCGTGAACTAGAGGTGAGCAGTGAAACATTGCCTTTGGCTGTGTGAACTACAAGTGGGTTTCTTCTTCGCAGAAAAATATTGTTGGCGTGAATGAGATCTACAAGAAACTCGGTACTATGGTCTATGAACAGGGTCTAGTGGTCGACTCCATTGAATCATCGGTGGAGCAGACAAGTGTATTTGTGGCATCAGGGTCTGAAAATCTGCGTAAGGCGAGCCAATACAAGGTAATTCATAACCGGAAACTGCTGCCAGAGTATTTAATGCTCTAATTTCATTCTGTTACAGAACAAACTTCGAAAGAAGAAGGTGCTCCTGGCGTCTATACTGTTAGCCATCCTAACAGTCATCATTATTATCATGATAATTAAGTTTAAAAATTAGTATTAGTTTGAGATAGGTGATATAAAAAAACGCAAAAAGACGTCCTTTCGAAAAGCAACACAACAAACCATGCCACTACCCCAGCAGAAGGACTTGCATGCGAAAAAAAACACAACTCAACCAAACGCAAAGAAAATTACTAGGAAATAAATGAATACGGCAATGTGGTGTTAGCGGGGACAGTCATTGTCCTCGTGTGTATTATTTATAAACAAAAAAAAGCATATTTTATTAAAAAATGAAACGTTGAATGTAAAAATTGAATGCATCGTAAATTTGAACTGTCTTTCCCTCGCCCAGGCGTTAGCGCATCGAAGAGGGGCAACTTTTGCAATTCACTTACCTCACATCTCTTTACTTGGAAAGAACACAGTAACTAACTTTTGTATGTTGCTTCTAAATGGAATTGTTTTCGTCTGTAGATAGAAGGGTCTACTCAGCATGTTTATTGTACCTTTGTGCGCAGGCAACAGCAGCATCGATTTTATTTTTTCGTTTCTTTTGATTTATTTAAAAAATAAGGAACAGAATTAATGTTAGAGGTAACACTAGAGACATATACATAAATATATATATATATAAACAAATTATCTGCAACAGAAAAAGAAGAGAAAAACAAGAAAACGTGAAAATAAAAACTTCTAAATTAAATCGATTGTTCCTGGACTTTACTTCTTGAATGTGTCAGTTCAAATTGAGGACTGGAACGTTATATTGCGTTAGTGTCACATTAATATGATTTTTCTGTAGTGTCCATCATCAGGCATTTTCATTGATATAGAGGGCACTTTCGACAATACAACTTTTGATGGTATGTGCAACGCGGACAGAGAACACGGCGTAGAAGAATCATTGGTGTTGTGGACGAATAGAACTATAATCGCGGAGACGGAGTTTGACCAGTATGTAATGTCGGGGGTAAACAGGGGCTGCCCCCAATGTGGCGTCCTGTCACCCCTCCTATGGGGCATGCTGGTTGACTTTCTGCTTTCCGCCTTAAACAGATTTAAAACCTACGCCCAGGCTTACGCGGATGATGCAGCCGTACTGGTCACTGGACCACACCTTGCGGCCGTGTGTGCAAGTGATTTATGGCCGGTGTAATAGGAATGGGCTTTCAGTCAAACCTCTTAAAACCGAAGTTATTCTCTTCACGAGAAGGAGGAACCTGACTGGTCTGACTCCACCAGTACTAAAAGGTGTTGGCATTCCATTTTCCAATGAAGCGAAATACCTAGGTGTTATCCTGTATAAAAAAAAACTATGGAAAAGACACGTTGAGACGAAAACCTCCAAGGTGCTGTCAGTTTTCTGGCAGTGTAAGGGAGTTTTTGGTAAAACTTGGGGCCTATCACCAAAAAGATCTGTGTGGATCTATACGGCAAAAGATAAGACCTCTTCTCTTCTATGCATCAGTCGTTTGATTGAACAAGCTTTCGTGAAAATACGTGACTGCTGCTTTCACCAAATTTCAAAGAACGGTCTCGGCTGTACAGGGGTCTCCCCAGCACGCCTGGCTTTGCTCTTGATGCATAGTTAAATCTCCCTCCCCTCCACGTTATGGGCTGTACACTCAAGGCCATCTCCCGAATAAAAAGGAATGGAGCTTTGATGACTTCGCGTACCGCATTTCCTATGACACAAGTCTCATGGACATGCCGTCTGATACAGGGTAACCAACGATCCAGCTGCGTCGCTTATACAAAGTCGACTTTCCATGCGCCCAGGACTGGCTCTGGCCAGAAACTGAACGGTCGGAATTTCACGGACGGCTCCAAGACGACGGCCGGTGCTTTCGTGAAAGACGACAAGTTTAGACTTTACACCTCTTTAGGTAATTTCGCATCGGTCTTACCGGCGGAAACCTTTGCGATCCTAATGGCAACCAACTATATTGTGAAGAACAGGTAGGAGGGACGAAGTATCTGCGTCTGCAGCGACAACCAAGCTGTTCTTAAGGCCTTACTCAACTCTTTAACCACTTCCAAGATAGTCCTGGCATGCAAGTCCTCCCTTTATTTGGTTAGCAGACTAAATTAGCTAAGACTTGCCTTGGTCCCGGGATATCACGGGATCACGGGAAACAAGTCTGCTGATGAGCTAGGTAGGCAAGGTTCCAAAGAAACATTCATTGGGTCCGAACCCACCTTGGGACGGGTAGTCCTTGGTCAGGGTTTCTGTCGATGGTTAGGTCTCCCAACGCAACTAGATATGGCATGACTCTCCAGGATGCAGGCTGACCAAGTGTATACTTCCGAACGTCAGCAAGAAATCCTCGGCTTGTTGGAAGCTGAAAATTTAAGCTATTTATCACAGAAGCGTCTGTTGGTCTTTCTTCGGAAAACCTGAAGACTACAGTAAACGAAGGTTGCTGCCTGGTAGTACAATGGAGCAGTTTTTGAGTCTGAGCGCTCCAATGCACACTGCAAAACCTCCAAACAAATAACAAAAGCCCCTGTCAAATGCAAAATGTCATATGCTTACACTTTGTTTATATTTTGAATTCTTCAATAAAATAACTTTTAAATAATCTTTAAGTGTTTTATTTGAAAACATGGACAGCATAGCTCTGTTTGTAGATGTAGATGTAGACGGATTGTCTAATAATGCATTGTTGACTCCACGTTTATGAGTTTCTTTAAAGCCGAAAACTCTTCCAGGTGGGTCCATTGTCTCATGCATTGATAGAAGTTTGGCCACCGTTTCGTCCAGCTCCGTTAAAATGTTTGTTTAAAGGGTGCTCCTCCGGTTGTCTCAGATTCCCTTTTGTTGTGCGTCAATTTTTTTTTAAATTTTGACTTTAAATCGAAACAAACCTATGAAGTATTTCAAAACAAATAATTTAAATGTTTGTATGTATGTACATATACATATGTATAGTCAATTGCACATACCTTGTTCCATTCTTTCTCATTACGCACAGATGGTCCTAAACTGTTTAATATTGCCGCAACCTCCTTTAAGCCAATTCTTATGTCCTCACTTTGAGTAACGCCTCTTTTGAAATTTTTGCCAAGAGTCACGTTCTCTTCCATGAGTCCCACCAAGCGAATGATTTGCGAAGGTGTTGATACCTTTAACCTTTGGAAACCATAAATAATAAGCAAATATATATCAGGAAACACAAAAATATAAAAAAAAAAACAAAAGAAACTTACTCTTTAGACATTTTTTGTTTTATGTCGTGTACTAATTTCAAATCGACTGTTTTTGTCACTTTTCCTGTCGTTTAGTGACTCCGGGAATACAAAAAAATCAGACATGTCGAGTGGTAAATGCGTTCCACAGGAGCTGACAGGAGCAAAATGACTAGTGTCATTTTATGAATTCTTAAATGACTATGGGAATACCGATTTCTCACACTCATAAAGTGACATGTCACTAAACGACTGCCGGAATAGGGGTGAAAATTAGAGCGCTCAGACTCGAAACCTTTAAATTAATTAAATTTAAATTTACCGTGGCGACATTGACAACAAGAAGAAGGCTGGTCAAGAAGAATTAACCTGCCAAAAGTCCCAGAAAACTAAAACTACTGCCAAAAATCAACCTACTAAAACGAACCAAATTTGCGAAAGAATACCTGAACTGGGAACCTTCTAAATGGCGCAATACATTAAGGACAGTCGAATCCAAAATAGTTTTATTTGGTACCAAGAGTTTCAATCGGAGTGTACCATCAAAACTGTTGGACAGCGTAGCAACAATTAATGTATGGGGATGCTTTTCCTACTCTGGTACTAATCCCATTTTTTGGATAAAACCGATGATGGCCACCGGAGCGCATGTCAGCATAATGAGAGAAACCATGCTTTCTTACGAAGAGTGGAATATGCCGCTTAGATGGATTCTACAGTAAGACAATGACCCCAAACATACGAGCAAACTGGTCAAAGAATTTTTCCAAAGCAATAAAGTTCAAGTTATGGAGATGTGGGATGTTGTGCAGGTTGCGTGGAAGAATATCCCTGTTCAGCGAAAATAACAACAAAAAACGTCACTATTCCATTGACATTTACTCCATAATTATGAATTTTTGTGATTGGTGCTATTATTTTGCACAATTCGAAATTCGGTGTCATTCCGTGCCATCGAATAAAAGTGTCGGCTCAGCAACAGAGGCTCGTCGCAAGATGTCCTGTCCTTATATCGAAGGGTATTGATATAGCCGCCAATAGAATCGACTGGCAGACTATGCCATGTCTCCGGTTGAGACCGCTCTACTGAACCACAGAAGATGCTTGTGGTTACGAGCGACATCCGGGTCATATTTTAGTCCCCTGTCCACTTTTTAGTGTCCGACATGGAAGATGATACGACATCATTCCGTATCCTGTATCAGCCCTTTTAAATCTATGTAGACAAAGACTTCGGACAGAATAAGGCCATTTAGATGCATTTTATCGAGGGCATGGGCTTATGTACACACGGGAACGGCAGTGCGATCCCTACTTATGCTTAAGTCAAGTTGACGTACGGCTTCCCTTTGGCACCCCCTGGACAGCCATCACAACGACTTTTGTATGGCGAAAGTATGCAGCGATAATCCTCCGCTGCACGAGAAGCACACCGTCAGAGAGATGGAGAGGGGTTACAGGAAGAAGGAGGTCAGCCAAAAACAGCTCTTTTTCGAACGATATAGGCCTTTAACCAATGCTTGCAGGGACTTCGATGACGACCCCCAATATCGCTGCCCTGCAGAATATTAAACTGAACAAAGATAGTGATAAGGCTGAAGACGATAAAGTTGCTGGAGTGAACTGACTGTCTGCGGAACCGTGAAGCAGCTGCATATGATTTTGTTGGGCGCCTGCTTCATCCGTAAAATATGGTATGGTAAACATGTGGAATCTTAGCGTCGTCTGTACGACCCACAAAGGAGACTCCTTTTACTGCCGAGGGAGAGGTCTCTTCAACATCGCATACAAGATCCTCTTCTCCGTTTTGTGTGAATGCATGAACCATTCGTCAATAATATGATAGGTCCTTATCAGTGCGGTTTCAGGCCAGGAATGTTCACCATCGACCAAACACTCACACTTCGGCAGATCCTGGAAAAGAATCAACAAACGTAAATCGACATCCACCATCTATTCGTTAATTTTAAGGCTGCATACAACCTATATAATGCCATGGTTGGTTGTTATATTTTGGCCAAGCTCGTATGGTTATAAACAATGACGATGGAGAACACTGGCTGCTCCTGTAATGAATTCACCGAGACCTTTAATGTCAAAAAAGGTTTTTAGACACGGTGACGCGTTATCATGTGACTTTTTCAACATCATTCTCGAGAAGATCTGTATGTCACCCACAAGTCAACACGATCTTCCAGAAGCCTGCTTGCTTTCGCGGACAACTTGACGTGATTTTAGGATCACAGTGAGCTGTCAATGAGGGTTTTGCTTGCCTAACATCATAGCGTTTGCCGATAATCTAATCGCGTACACATCAGGTCCGAAGGTAGAGGTAATAAATGTCTTGTTAAAA
This sequence comes from Eristalinus sepulchralis, assembly GCA_944738645.1. NCBI lineage: Eukaryota > Metazoa > Arthropoda > Insecta > Diptera > Syrphidae > Eristalinus > Eristalinus sepulchralis. The sequence goes on along the minus strand of OX122885.1, from coordinate 25,982,493 downwards.
CGCGAATTCAATACAATTCAACGATTTTGCTACGACTGGAAGTTGAAAGTCAACTACCAGAAGTGTGAAACTATCCTTTTCAGAACTCCTTTATCTAGGGCCTCAAGGGACACGAAAATGAACTGGCGCAAGTTCGGCATATTTGACCCACAAGGACGACCATTAGCTGTAAAATGTGTAGAAAGATATCTAGGCATCTGGTTGGACCAGTATCTGTATGGTGGTATCCACATAGATACAGCTCTGACCAGGGCTAAGAATGTCTTCGCTATGGCAAGAGGGCTGTTTTACAGCTGTCAACTTGACACCAGAGTGAAGGTAATCTGTTACATGGCCCTCATCCGGCCAATTATGTTATATGGTTGTCCTGTGTGGAACAACGTGAGTCCTTCTCAAATAGAAAAGATGAGGGTGTTCGAGAAGCAGTGTCTTCGGGCCTGTCTTCGTCTATATCGAACACCAGAATCCCAGTACAAGAAATTTCACCCCAACGAGGTTCTGTATAACGAGGCAAACCTTATAAGGATAGATAATTTTATTATTAAGTTGATACGAAGTCACACTGCTCGAGGCATGGCTTCAACCAACTGTCTGATCTTTGGGGCTTACTACCCAAATGAAATGTACCATGAACGGGTACGTCATAACGGCTTCATTCCGCCTGAAGCTTTCCTCTATTTGGACGCTAAAGGCCTGATACAAGATAGGGAAGGCTGCCCTATCATCTTCCAAGTCGCACACTGAACAGTCGAAAGGCAACTCCAATACGAACCGGACGTCGCTAGCAGCCACGAGGAACTCCTACGGTTCAGTAGAACGATTTTTTTTAATTTTTACTGGTGGTTACACCAGAACCAGCGTTCGATGCCGCTAACTTCCCAAACAAATAGACTTTGTAGTTGAGTCTACAGGGCCAACTCACATAGGTTAAGGTAGTTTTTAAGTATTTTATTATAAAAATATATATATATATATATATATATGTATATATATATAAAAGCAAAAAATACAAAAATAGTAAAAAATATAAAAACACAAAAAAAAAACAACAAAAAATAAAAATTAAAAAAAAGGTGCCTCACGGCGTGTTAGATATATATGTAAAGCATATAAATAACACATACGCCCTGGTGCACGCATCCGTATATTTCAAGTTTTTAAAAAAAATTCTCGTTAGCTGTCCACAATTTTCAAACGAAATGTTTGTTTGCTCGAATCCTCAATACTGCCACTTTCCTGGTACAAGGTGGCAGACGATCCAAAAATACTAGCGGAAAGCAACCATCGGCAGTTATTGTGGCCCAAACCATCATAAATAAAGGTGAACATTTTCGAAGGACTTCTCTGACAAGTAAACTCGGTAATTTTATTTGTTGACATATTGCTTGATAACAAATGATGACTTATCGGAAAAAAACAAATTCGGCAATTCATCACTTTTGTGCAAGCTTAATATCAATTTCTTAACTCTTTCGACTTTTTTGTTGCGGTGTAAGATTGTGTGTTATTTGGAACTTCAACCGTATGAGCCCAAGCTCACGTGTTGCATCCGTTCCAACAATATGTTGAATTCATGAGTTATTTTGCTTCCACTGCGACGCGGATTTTGTTCAATTCGAACCTAAATATCCGAACCACTTTTGCCAATGTTTTTGGATTTTTATGTGCACTTACATTGCAATGCTGCCAGTATCACGGTAACGAGCCATGGTAGAAGACACAAATGATTTATTCACGGTGAGGTGCTGGTGGGATCTAATGATAATAATTGTCCGCGTACAATCCTCTTTTATCAAAATATTGTCATAGAATGACATTTAGCAACTTTTACCTGTGATAAAACTTATTTCAAGGGAACATTTGAATTATATTTTGATTTCGTACCAAAATCTGTCTCAGCGTTTTAGTGCTTGAATATTCGTATTATAAAGGGTGATTTTTTAAAAGCTATAGAAAAGTTTTTTCGAAAAAAAATTCAGAAAAATGCATTAAATCTTCAGTTGAATCGATAGTACGGTTCATATAATTTAATGTTTAAAGATTGTTTATGCAAATGTTGACCATAACTGCGCCTCAAATGGTCTATCCGCTTATTCCAATTTTGGCATACTCTTTCCAACATTTCGGCCGGTATCTCACGAATAAATGGTTCAATGTTGTCTTCCAATGCGTCGATTGAAGCGGCCTTGTCTGTATAGACATGAGCTTTAACATAGGCCAACATAAATAGTCTAAAGGCGTTAAATCGCACGAACTAGACGCCCAATTTACCGGTTCCGAACGTGAAATAAAATGTTCACCGAACTTGTATCTCAATAAGTCCATTGTTGCGCGTGCTGTGTGGCATGTGGCACCGTCTTGTTGGAACCACAAGTCATGCAAGTCAAGTTCTTATATTTTGGGCAAACAAAAAATTGGATATCATTTCACGGTAGCGCTCACCGTTCACAGTTATGTTACGATTCGCATCATCTTTGAAGAAGTGCGGTCCAATGATGCCACCAACCCATTAACCGCACGAAACTGTGACTTTTTCTGGATGCGTTGGTAGCTCTTGCAATGCTTCTGGCTGATATTCACTCCAAATCGACAATTCTGCATATTTACGTACCCATTGAGCCAAAAATGAACTGACCATAAACTGGAGCACGCATTTTGATAATAATATTCAATACTTTGCAAGCGTTGTTCGTTTGTAAGACGATTCATGGTTAAATTATAGACCAAACTTAAGATGTTTGACATTGAAACAAAACACGAAACGTGCGTCGTTAAACGAGTGTTGCCAAAAAGGTAATAGTTAAAAAATCACCATTTATATCAGCACATCCGCACTGATAAAAAATGTGTATACATTTTAAATATTTTTGGCTAAACAATGCCATTTCGGAAAAAAACATTATAGACGAAAAGTCCTCTGTGCCTATACTTTTTTTTAGCTCAGGGTGTGTATTATAAAATATTTTACAAACATTTAAAGAAACGTCAAAAGAAACTGCGAATTATTGTAGAAACTCGAATGTATATTTACGTTTACAACTTTTTAACCTAACGCTTATGCTATAAAATGTCGCTTACCATCACTTTTTTGAAATTCCTTTGAAAGTTTGCTGTGGTCATAGTTTCTTGTAATATTACGGTTTTGAAATTTTCTTGTATAATGGAAGAATTATTGATTGGTTTTCTTTTTCATCTAACAGTGACAATAATATTTTCTTTCCTTTTTATGCGTTATTTTAAAAAAATGAGTCGACAATGAACTGTACGTCTCCTCTTCCCGTGAGAGTACAATAGGAAGCACAACACAATAGCAAGCATACAAGTGTTGAAGAAGCTAGGCCTAGCTAGCTGTGGACTTTCTTCTTCTTCTTCTTGTGGCGCTACAGTCCGGGGTGGACCTGGGCCTCAACCAACATGTCTCTTCAGCCAGCACGGTCTTTCGCCAGCTACAGCCAGTTGCGCACTCCAAGTTGGTTGAGGTCCTTCTCCACTTGTGTGCGCCACCTTATCCTGGGCTGTTCTCTGTTGCGTTGTCCCAATGGCTCAGATTCGAAAACTTTTCGGGCCGGAGCAGTGGTGTCCACATGTCTACGTGGCCTAGCCATCTTAAGCGTTGTATCCGGAGACGCTTGACTAGGCGCATGTCGCTGTACAGCCCATACAGTTCGTCGTTAAATCTTCTCCTCCAGATGCCATCAACGCAAACAGGACCAAAAATCGCACGCAAAACTTTTCTCTCGAAAAGACTAAGGGCTTCCTTACTCATACGTTTTTCCGCTGTGGACTGTCGGACCCATCAATTAAAAAAAAACGATTAGACGATTTCCAAAACTCACAATGTACTGACGTTAGAAAAAAAAGTAAATCTTGTTTTTTCCGAATTCAATTCTTTATTTCATAATTTATTATTAGTTAGTATTGATATAAAAACATTTTACAACTTTACATAAATGTAAATCCTAAAGAATACGTTTCTTTTGCTCTTCTGTTTTTCTTTTCGTTTTTTTTTACAAAAATTTTATGTAAACAACTACATAGAAATGTACTTACGAAACACTTAAAGGCTATACGGAATAATAATTTTACAGTTAACTTTTTGTTCACAGAATCGCCGCCATGGGACGAGGTTCCTCTGAAAAGTTATATGACTACAGGCTAAAGAAATGCCGAACGAATAAAATTTTTCATAAAACTAAGAAAGAGATTACTTGAGTGATGTTCGAGAGTGATCATAGCGTGCGGTTAAAATTCGAGTTGTTTCTTTCTTCGCATTACACTGTTAATCATTCACATATGTATTTCTGGGGGTTTCCTTGAATATTTAGGTTTTTTGTTTTTCAGTAATCAGAAGTTATTCGCTCGAGTTATTGTGTCTAGTTTTCGAGTGTAATCGAAAATGAATGGCCACCTTTAGGTGTAGTTGTATATTCGGGTAAAAGGGGGTTTTTGTATTTGGGAACTATCTACAGTCTCATGCCGTGATACTTCGCAACCGACTTGCAGAGGCAGAAGGCAAGGAATATAGCTAACAGTTGTATGATTCCAACTCCGAGAAGAACACCGATTACGATTTCTCTGTGAAGAAGGATCCAATCGATGAAGGCGTTATAGCATCCCTAAAAGAAGAAGGATTGTTTAAAACTGAAATGGCGTCTGAAAGGGAACCCACCTTCTCAAAGTAGCTGTTCGTCTCGGTTGGGTTAATGGTGCAGTCTTCTTCACGAGGTATTGACTTGGGCACATCGACGAGTACACAACATGCCTCTGGAATTGTTCGGTTTCCCTTGGTTGCTGTCCAACCTTCGGAGGCATTGAAATCGCGATAATTCTCCACTCCACAACAGGAGAATGATCCCATCATTTGATTCCACATCAGAGTGACTGCATCGGTCTTCTCACCAGACGAATAATACTTTGTGATCGTTGTCTGAAGGAAGGATTTCGTTTCATCTTTTGCCTGCGAGAAAAGAAAAACCGTTTTAGTTTGAAAGGCGCTTAGGGCGCTTTCAGGGATTACTCACTCTATCTTTATAGGCTGCAGCAAGTCCACCAACAGCGATCTCAGTTACCAACAGGAGAATCATGAAAACGCCATACTGCAAAAGAAGAAGTAAATATTTGTAAAATGTCATTTTAAAATAGGGGAAATTGTGCTAGAAATGACGGGTCTACACCCGAACTTGGTAAAAATATGGTTTCGCAAGGAAGAAGTTTTGATGACATGTGTCAAAGTTTTGCGTTGTCTTGTGTAGCATATAACATGTTAAGGAGAGAACCTAAAATGAACCAAGGGGAATCTATAGAGTTTTCGCTTTAGGTGGTATTCTTTCAGAGTAATTGCTGAAAAGAGGAACATTTTAGAGGATGTGCTGTCAAATTTGACTGAAGTGAAGTTTAAAATTGGGCATTTTCCAAATTGTCCCAATATTTGCTATTTTCCTCGAGGAGTTACGTAGAAGACTCCTTTTAGGCCGTTCAGTTTATCAAACTTGATGGTTCCGAATCGTAACGACAAGTTGTCGCGGTGGAAATTTGCACTTATAGTCAAATAAAATATATGCCTTGATCTTAATATCGTGAATATCATAATATGGATTTGTTTGTCATTCATTTAGGAAAAATATGAAAATATTTTGATATTATTGTGTTGGTAAAGTTAGATTGACCTGAGAGCATTCTTCGCTCACATTTGAGTATGTACATAAGTTTTGCCGTTGTACAAAAAAGAAACGAAACACAAGGTCGACGCTGAAGCAAAGAAAGATAGGCAGCCATGATTTTCTATAGATATGAACCAATTTACTTCCAGAGAAAGATTTGCTCGAGAAACTATAAAACCGGAATAATTATCCTTCACAGTGGCAAAACAAAGAACAGAACAACTAAAATGTCAAAATGCCAACAGCTTAAAGCCCGAAGACATAACATTAGAAAAAATATGCGTTTATTGAATTAATTTTATTGAATATTTTGATTTCAAAGTTTTGTTTTTGTTTTTCTTTGTGGATTTTGATTCCATCCCCAAATATGATTCATCAATTATGAGGACAGATGTAAGAGGAGCAGTATGAAATTGTCTTCAATTGAGAACCAAAATTTGTTTCTAAAAAGAATTGACCTAGCGTCTTCAGCATGCATTTATTGTCAGCAGCTCGAAGACCGCGAATAAATTCGAGATGAATACACCTAATTCTGTTTTTACACGATAGAATGGTTCCCGAGAAATTCGTGTAAAAAAAATCGTGTAAAAAAGATACTGGCCAAGTACAAAAATAATAGATTGGTTCTAGACCTCAAAAAATAAGTTAAAATTAGACTAAATAATATAAAAAAAATATTGTTGTAGTTATTTTAAGAATTTATTTTCGTTTTCATTTATTAAATAAACTAAATTATAATAAAATAAATTAAAATTTAGATTTCATAAAAAAAATAATACCAGAAATTCATTGCCAAAAAACTTAAATAACATAAAGTACAACCATAAGAAAAATTTAAACATTAAACAATTTTATTTATTGTCACTGTCTGATAATAAACGCAAACGTTTGCGAAAGACTACAATATCACTGCCATCACTGGAATGATTTTGTTGATCATTATCATTTCTAGCCGACTGTGTTGGGACATCAGTAGATTTTTGAACGAAATCAGTTATCTTAGATTGAGTTTTATTTCGCGTTAACCCATTATAAACTTCCCTGTAAGATGCCATTAATGATTTCAGTTCACGTTGAAATTTGGCAGCTCGTTCCTCGTCATGATCATGTTGTTCAAAATGACTACCTAATTTTGTAGCGAGATCAAGACCTTCTTTAATTAGGGATGCTTTTAAAATTGGACGATCTCTTTCGTCATTGTCACTATGTTCTTTATCATAACGAGTCTCAAGGGTGAGATCTATAATTTCATTTTCGCTCAAGCTTATCGAATTCATGGTCATCGAATCCATCCCCACCGATTGCATTGGCCATTGTTATTATATCAGCAAGTTCAGCGTTATTATCGATAACAGGATCTTTGCATTTTACGCATTCTGGCCAAATATTTTTCCAACACGAGTTCAAAGTTGATGGCTTTAATAAATCTAACGCGATCTTGATTTGATTAATGCAGTCCATTATAGAAAATTTTTTCCATACATCTATGACTGATGATTCCTCATAATTATCAAGTTTTTCTACAACATAATGAAATGAACTTCTTATGTAATACGTTTTAAACGTAGCAATTATCCCCTGGTCTAGTGGCTGTATAAGGGAAGTGGTATTAGGCGGCAAAAAACAAAATTGTACGTTTGGGTGCTCCAAAACTGGATGACCTGGTGCATTGTCTAGAATCAAAAGAACTTTAAATTCGAGACATTTTTCTTTCATGTAGCGCCTAACTTCTGGGATGAAGTGCTTCTGAAACCACTCTGTGAAAATTGCACTGGTTACCCAAGCCTTTTTGTTCGCCATCCAGTGTATAGGCAATTTATTGAAATCTACACTTTTCATGGAACGTGGTCTTAAGGCACGATGTACTAGGAGTGGCTTAAGAATACGTTCTCCTGAAGCATTGGAACAAAACAACAACGTAATACGGTCCTTTGCTACTTTAAAACCACCGGCTGTTTTCTGCGATTTTGCTACATAAGTTCTTCTAGGCATTCTCTTCCAAAAAAGGCCGCTTTCATCTAAATTCCAAACTTGGTCTGGAGTATATTCTCCATCTTCAATAATTTTTTTTAGTTTTTCGGGAAATTCTTTAGCAGCCAATTCATCAGCGGATGCAGTTTCTCCCTTAATTTTTATATTGTGGAGAGCGTGTCTTTTTAAAAAACCAGTCATCCAACCAGTACTTGCGGAAAATGCATGTTTTTTTGACTGAGATGATGTATCTGGATCAATTTCCTGGATACGTTTATAGATTCTTAATGCTGTCTGCTTGATAGCAAGTCCGTCTACTGGTATTCTCTTTTGGGATTTGTCTTCTATCCAGATTACCAAAGCTTTTTCCATTTTCTCTTTAACAACATCCCTTACATACGATGATGACTTTGCACTTAATTTTGTTCCAGAACATACTGATGCTCTAATTGCAGTTTCATTTTTTTTAATTGTTCTTACAGTAGCTTCATGGATTCCGAAATTCTTTCCCACAACCGTTGCGCCTTGTCCCGTTGCAAGTTGATCTAAAATTTTGATTTTGGTATCCAAGCTGATCGCTTTCCTCATTTTTAATGCAGGAGAATTATGTAACATGGCGTGTGGCTACCAAAATATATTTTATTAATCAAAAATGCAAAAATCTAAAATTAAATATTTGAAACTAACCTGTTATTGGTCTACAAAAATTATATGAGCTTCTACTTTATTTTATTTAGCACTTGTTAAAAATCAGCAAAAACTAACGATCTTTCAATTATAATTGTCAAATAGGAACTAAATTGTGTGTACAATACATTATGTACATTTTTACTTTTTCAATAATTCGGGGAATCCCGCATTTCCCGTAAAACAGAAATTACGCATACATAGACATAACTCAGAATACACACCAGAATTATTTTAAGTAGAAAAAAATTCATTGAAAAAAAACGTGTTAAATCCAATAATTCATGTAAAAAAAGTAATTTTGTTTTTTTTTGTATTCGTGTTATTTCAAATTATGTCGTGTAAAAATAGAAATATTTTTTCGTATTTACTCGTGTTATTTCAAATTCGTGTAAAAATAATTCGTGTAAAAACAGAATTAGGTGTAGTCCCAATCTTGGGACCTTTAGCAAGTAAATTGATGCACTTAAAGTACAGGGTAATTCATTTCGTGAATTTAAGTTAGTAGCTCTGACATTTGACATCTGTCAAACTCAGCTATCATTCGAACTAGCACAGTATTAGATAAAAATTTGCCATTTACAATAATAAGTATCAAACAGTAATTATTTAAACTTATTACAAAAGTCTTGATTCAATAGTAGCTACATATTTTTCGCACATGTGGCTTAGCAAGTAATCGCTGAAATTGTAAAAAAAATTTGAAGAGAACGGAAGCGTTACTAATGGCTTGTGCATCATGCGTGTATTGCTTATGATCCGAATTTATCGTTATCCCTTCGTTTACAGAAAGAGAACATGTCTTACACCTCACTATGGCGTATTTTGCATTTGGTTTGCATCTCATTCTAATAAAATGCAACTTTTACAACGTCATTGATACTCTTCTAAACATAGATTTTTTAAACATCATCATTCAATGATGAGGCAATTTTTCACTCGGTGAGTGTGTTGAAAAACATAAATGTCATAAGAAAACCAAGAAGTGATTGAAGAAGTGCAGTCGCATCCGGACAAAGTGACTGGTGTGCTCCATGATGGAAAGGTGTCTTTTGTTAAAAAATGCCAATGGTTGAAAGGTTATAGTAAACATGGACAGATGTGGTCGAATGACAGCCGATTCTTATTTTTGTAAGCGATAGAAGACTATAACTTGGACGATAAGTGGTTCTAACATAGACGGCGCAACAAGACTTATGTTCTTATGATTTTAATGCGCGAGAAGTTTCCTGGTCAAGTTTTGCCATCAAGATCATGCGATTGCTATCGTTAGATATTTTTCTGTGTCTTTCACTGTCCAAGGTGGACCTGGATCTCAATCAACATGCCTCTCCAGCTAGCAAGATCTCTCGACCGCTGGTTCCAGTTGCGCACTCCAAGTTGGAGGAGGTCCTTCTTCACTTGTATGTACCATCTCAACATAGGCCGTTCTTTGATGCGTTGTCCCAATGGCTCGAATTCGAAACATTTCTGTCGGAGCAGTGGTGTCCATACGCCCTACATGGCCTGGCAATCTCAAGCGTTGTATCCGAAGACATGATAATAATAATTAATTATTGAGTGCAGCCCATAAGAAACTAGGGCTTAGCTTCTACACCAACTACTCATGTTGTGCGTGCTACTGTTCTCTTACGAGTAGAAGGAACCTACATACATTTTTCTGACTCCGACTCCGACTCCGAACGGCGAGATTTGAGAAGCTTTTCCTAGACAATTGACACACCGTGAAAAAATGCGAGGTGTCCCATCTGGGAATCGAACCTAGACATTCTGCGTGGCGGTCAACGCACTTACCACTACGCCACGGCGACCACTAGAAGACAGACAGCCCATAAAGTTCGTCTTTGAATTATCTTTTCCAGATGCAACCAACACAAGCGGAACTAAAAATTGCACGCAGAACTTTTCTCTCGAAAAGTCTTAAGGGTTTCTCATCAACGTTTAGTAACGTCCAAGTTTCTGCGCCGCAAAGTGGGACTGGAATTATCAAGATGCAGATGAAGAATTACTTCAAAAGAATCGCATACTGTGACTCTGACCGAGAATGACGTGTTTTAATTTTAAATTTCATTTAGTTTTTTATTTTTTTTAAGTTCAAACTGATATTTATAACTTATCGAAGAGTCAATGACCCTGTTAATTTAGTTGACCTAAATTGGGATATTCAAGACGTGGTAAATAACAACCGTTGTTTCCGAGATTGGCCACGATTCTCTTTCAGAACTCCAAAATCTCAAGAGGCCAAAAATGCATTTTTTTCAAGCCAAAATTCGCTTCATATCCCTTGCACAGCGAATTCATTGAGATATTGATTGTTTTTTTTAATAAATTCAGTTTTACTTTTACAATAAGTTTCTGTTGACAATAATCGTGATGTCACAAAAGAAAGCTTCACATATCCAATGCGGTAACCATTGACATAATGCAATCAGAAGCCAAAAGATTAATCGCGCTCGCTTTGGGCGGTCATCAGAGACTCTATTTTCACAACGTCGTTAAAGGGCATTCGATAACATTCGCGATGAGGGCTCTTTCGAGGTGCACTCATTTGACAACTAAGATGCGCCTATTTTTCACAATTAATCTCAAACTAAGAGCGTGGGTCATTCAGATTATCGACAAGGTGGCCACATGATGAATTGAATTCCAACTGACGACGACGACTACGCTACACTGGTGTCTCTAACGGCAACGTGTGTAGTATCGACACTCCAAAAGCATTCAACTCCAAAGCCTAAGCATCGGCGTTGCAAAGAATGCCAAAGAAAAGAGAGAGAGAGAGAGAGAGAGAGACAGAGAAAATAAAAAAAAATATTTGCATTTTTATTTGGCCATTAAATGCGGTGAGTGAGCCATCGCCTTTTTTGAATTTTTAATTCCATCTGGTTACCCAACGAGTATGGAAAAGTGGATCTGTGCAGCGGTATTTTGGGTTTGTTTTGAAATTGGGTTGTTTTGAAAGCGTCTTGTTAAAGAATACGTGCAATGGATTGTGAATTCTAAGGTCATCCTGCAATGAAAGTGATTTTTGGGGAATTTAGGTGACCATGGGGCTTAAGCATACATGTCAATGTCATTCCTGTGAGATCGGCTTCAGTTGATGTGTGTGGAAGTGTGACAGTGAACGGACGCATTGTGCAGCGAATCATTCAATGGCATGATCTGCACCCATTTGTCAATGTGTCATAGAGTCACTAAGCAGACTGCCAGAGTTCAGTGTTAATTATGCACGAATTAAATATCAGAGTATGTGACTGTGGAATTCGAAGGTCAACTTGTTTTTTGGGTTTTCTGTTAATTGTTCACAGTAGCAGATTAAATTGAGGCTAAGTATACTAGGGGAGTTCATATATTGTGACATTTGTTGAAAAATGTTTGGGAACTGTAGTTTGAAAAAGTCTGAACAGAATGAAATGTCCCATTTAAGTTTAAATTGAAAAAATTGGTTGGCGCCAAAGCATACAAGCGACCAGGGCCTACATTCATTCTTCAGCAACTACGAGTAGAGAGTGAATTAGACTCTATTACGGGCACAAAACAGCGAAAGATGACAAGACATTTTCTACACAATTAAAACTCTTTTAGTGTTGTCCCTAACTCGAAGGCGGTGGTTTTGTCGAACCTTGGACCTTTTGCGCTTGAGTGACAGTGGACGCATTTAGCCGGTATGTCACATTAAATAAAATCAACTTATTGAAGAGCAACAACCAAAAAGATAAAATATGCTCTTTTTGGGCTGGCACTACCTTTCCAGCCTCTACATCGACTAGCCATCCTAAGCGCTTGCGCCTTACAGCCTATAGAGTTCCTCCTTAAATATGCAGACTCTATTAAGACGAACAAGACAAAAAAAAACCGCATGTAGAACCTTTCTTTCGAAAAGACTTCCTGATCCTTGAGTCTTTATTCTTCCACGATCTTGTACAAAGCCAGCTGGGTTCTTCGAGGCCTTAGGCTCTTTAGCTTAATTGCCCCTTGAACCCGAAGAAACATCGAGTAATTCCACGTTTGATTTACATATTTGTGTCGTTATCCTTACTTGTGGGTTATTACCAGTACAATGAAGGATATTAATTTGCAGGATAGACCCATAATTTGGTCCAAGATAAATGGCGAGTTAGTCGAAGTCAAGTCTACTGAACTATCACTACATTGTGCCCGTTGAAAGCCTGCAAATCCATCTCTTACGTGAAAATAGCCAAAAAATTAGTGTCTTAAGTGTAGCAGCTAATGACAGGTGCATCCAGTAGTTTTTCATCCTCAAAGTTTCGGCAAAAGTTGTTTAAGAGGATACGTAGCCTTATGGTGTGCTCAACAATTATATAGTGCCCGACTATTGATAAAACAAGTTGTCCTTTAAACGTTAGATTTTTTTTCGGGAATTCAGGTCCTGACGATAGGTGTAACTTTCTCTTGTAAATACGCCAAGCCCATTATAGATTTATCGCGAAAAGCGACGAATTAAATATCAACTGAATTGGTTAGAACATTAGATGGTTCGTTTGACAGCCCAAAGGTAAAAGAACCGATACATAATAACTCCATTAATAAAACATGCCGTTGGAACATTTTGCATTTGGACATTTTTTTTATTGAACGGTGTTGTTGGTGAATATTGTGCGATTAATGAACTAGGAGTAAAAGTAAAAACGTTATGATACTGTGGCCCGAGGTAATTTGACAGTGACCATAAACATACCAGAAAATGTTTTAAGTCAGAATTCAGTATTAAGTTCAGTGAGTATTTAAATCCTCCTAAACTGGACAGATGTAGAAAAACACCATCAGTACCCAGAACATGTCAAACTCGGATATTTTGTTTAAAAAAGGAAAGAACACGTCATATGTGTTTCAAGTTAAGAGTTAAGGCATGCAAGAAGAACTAGGGTTTCATATCCCTAGGCCATAGATACACGGAAAACAAAAGCTGGAGATGCTTTTTGTTTCTTTTAGTCTTTTAATTGATTGCTCTATACTGGGAGTTCGAAAAAGTTCGATAGAGGGTTCTGAAATATAATAGCTGTGTTAATAATACTTGCATCTGGCAACAATCCAACTTTTGCGAAAGTTCATATTTAAAGCTTTAGTGGACCACAACAGTTTATTTTTCAGCAGCCCTCCTTACACACTGGTCAAAAAAAAATGAACATTTTTCGCACCCAAATGATAAGGAATTTTCTCTTATACGTATATGAGAATCTCGAAAGCAAACATTTGATTGAATTCTGATTACCTGTTTCATTAAGTAGAAACTTTAAACGATATTTTCTTAGGTTAAGTTAGAATAGATTCAAGTGAATGCTAGAGTCCTGTTATCCTTCAAATGGGACCGTTGCGATGCCACCGAAATTAATGCCTATCTCTTCACACTTGCTAGGGAAGATTACTAGGCCAGTCTGTTTCCTTGATGAATTTCCATATCTTTTCTACTTGTATATCAACAAGTTCATTCAGGATGTTATAAAAATAGTTTTCGACAGTTGTTTCTCTAACAGCTGCAATAGATGTGAAGGAAAATCTACTCCTTATCCTCGACTCAAAAATTATTATTATAGAATTAACGTTATCTATCAAAAAATGTGCAGTGTGTACGTCTGTTATCGGACATACATGAGATTTACCTCATCTAATGAGGTTTTTTTGCCATGTTAGACTCATTTTAGGCCTTGATATTCTGCATGTATCCAGTTTATTTTCTTTTCTTTTTGGACTTTCGATGTCAACTATAAAATATTATTTTATATAGTATTTTTCTGATTTAGCTGTCAGTGGCAAACCCGGTCCCTTTCCTTGCCAAGGAACCCTGCATAAGGTGTGACGAACCGATACCTCTTCAAAAGACTGGTAATAGAATTTAACCATAGTTGGCTTCTTCATAAATTTGCCATCGGCTTCATTGACAGAAACCAAGGACCCACATTTATCGCATGGATGGAAGACACTGCAGTGTTCCCGACCAGCAGAGTGCCAAGAAAATATAAGATGAAGTGGCGGACATTTCTTAGTCGGTTCCTTATTCGCCTTTTGAGCCGTTATATACATTTTCAGATTGGCAGAGTCTCTAGCTAAGTTCTTTACATACAACATTCTGTCAGAAAATCGGGTTTTACGCCGATTTCAATGTCTTACAAAGGGAAAACAGTGGTCGAGATTTTTCCGTAGATATGGTATAAGGAAAATCCATTCTCATAGTTCCCGTTACCACACCAAGCTAAAAGGTACCTGGGTGGCTATCAGCAGACACAATAAGACATTCATTCAGTCGAAAATATAAAATGTGTTACCGATCAGTAGAATATTTTGCTTGTTGTTTGCTTGCTGGACCCCAGACAGTGCTGCACAAAATTAGACTAACTACGGCAGCGAAGGTCCAGTAAATAAGCTTTGGCCTTAGATCCCCCTAATGGACCAACAAATTTTTTCTTACTATTTGTACAAAGGAAGATCAAACAAAAAAAGCTTGTTTGAACGCCCTATACATGTAATGGAAATTTGATTTGACGTTATGAAATTGATATGAAAAGGGTGATGCATCGTGAGGTTTTCTTTTTAATAGCCGTTTTTGAAGGATCACGCATGACTCTTATCAAACTGTTTCGTCACTTTTGTCCTGTATCATTTGACAAGTCACTACTACATCAGTGTCTTAAAATTGTTCAGTTGTTTTACAAATAAAAGCATTCTGTGAAAAATGTTTTTCCACCTAATGGATATCATTCACAAATTTTAGTTGCAGTCATACTCAACATATAGGAAAAAACTATAGCACCTAAGAGTGTAGCGACTCCTTAGATCACCGACGAAATTTTGTGTCTTTATCACTTTTTATGGCTATTTTAACAAAAAATGCTCTTATGAAAGGGCCAACGTTTCTCCTCTTTGAGAATTTACCCGCAATGCACGCCTCGCTAGAATTGGCCACCCGTTTACCCTTAAGCCCAACTTCGGACGCACAGTTTAGTTGAGAAACTAGTTCTTCAGCCACACCACACGCATATGGAAGGCTCTTTCAGACATTTAAAACCACTAGTACCTCCTTTCATTCTTATCCTCTATACCTGCGGCTGTATCTTAATTTCGTTCACTTAAGGGTACCAAACAATCCTTTTAGCGCGGGCAAAGTATAAACAAAATACCAAAATGAAATAAAATGGTACCGTCTCTGCTAATAATTATCTCGCTATATATACGGACTTTATGTAAAGCGTTATTTTTTAGCTATTATCATTTTGGCAACACTGTCAAAAATCTTCAGTTTGGTATATATATATAGCCTTACAAACTAATAAAGCTTGCAAATTATTGAATTTTATTATCAAAATGCGTACGTAAATAAGCAGAATTGTTGTTTTTGGAGTTAATATCAGCTAGAAGCATTGCCAGAGTTATCAATGCATCCTGAAAAGTCACAGTTAGGTGCGGTTTATGGGCTGGTGGCATCATCTTCAAAGATGATGCGAATCGTAAGGTAACTGTGAATGGTGAGCGCTACCGTGAGATGATATTTAACTTTTTTTTTACCCAAAATGCAAGAGCTTGACTTGCATGACATGTGGTTTCAACAGGACGGCGCCACATGCCACACAGGACGCGGAGCAACTTATTGAGAGGCGGGACCGGTCAATCGGCCACCTAGTTCGTGCGATTTATAGCCTTTTGATTATTTTTGTGGGGCTATGTTAAAGCTCATGTCTATACAGACAAGCCCGCTCCAATTGACGCATTGGAAGACAACATTAAAGCATTTATTCGTGAGATACTGGCCGAAATGTTGAAAAGAGTATGCTGAAATTGGACTAAGCGGATGGACCATTTGAGGCGCAGTCAAGGTCAACATTTGCATGAAATAATCTTCAAACATTAAATTATATGGACCGTACTATCGATTCAAATTAAGATATTATGAATTTTTCTGAATTTTATGTGTTTTTGTTTAAACTTTCCTAAAGCTTTTAAGAAATCACTCTTAAGTTCAAGTACATAGTCTGGGTCAGCTATAGTTTAAACAAGACCGCGCTATGAGTCATAACCGTGAAACAATGGATTTGTTAAGGAATCATTCAGGTGTGCACTTAACTTTACATTTTGCTAAAGTTTATTAGCCGCCTAGTCCGTGCGATAGCATACCTTTAGACCATTTCCTGTGGGGATAACCTATGTAAAGGGTCAGGTCTGCAGAAATAGAGCAGCTACGTTTGACTATTTGGAAGCCAACTTGACTCATGTTATTCGTGAGATATCAGTCACTATATTCGAATGAATCGTCCAAAATTGGACCTCTTCACACATAGTCGTGGATAACATTTACATGATAAAATTTTTAAGAAATAATTGCCATGGATTGTTCTTTTAACCGATAAAAAAATTTAAGTTCACTCTCAACTACATATGTTTTATTTTACATTTTTAATCAAGCCTAGCGATGAATCATACTCTAGGTGCACCACGGGCGGCGATTTGCCTTCAGGCGCTGTTTTCGTGCCAATGTGAAGAATGCTATTCTGACAAACCACCTCTTCGCTGGTAGACTGGGGCATTACGCCACTATGCTTCCGTGTTGTTGGTCATTTTCGATGATAATGTTATTCTAGGTCATATACTCTCATAATTGTATACTGTTCGCAATTAACAGTAAAACAAACATTAAGTAAATCTCATCACCCAGAAACACGCACTGCCGTATATGTATGTAGGTTCCCATTGGTTTATTGCACCCACCCTGCACTATTTTATGACAGGGGGAAATAAAAAAACATATTGCACTGAATGCATTCAAATTATTTCATGAGGAGCCCAATTGGTTTTGTACATCTCAGGGACGAGTCTATCCATCATTCAATTTCCGCCGCTGGTCAACGCCCTAATAATCAGGTCTGCACCGCAGTGAGTATCCACAACAATTATCTGCAGTCGATCTGACTGCCATAACGGCGTGTAAAAGTCTTCCGCCTTTATACTATCGATTTCGTGCAGCTGAACAAAGGCGGTGGAAAGCGAAAGGCAGCATAAATCACAAGTATCTCAAAATGCAGTTGCCAGATACAGTATCTATGCGTGGAGACCATTTGCAAATCTGGACTGGCTCTAGCGATTGCATAATTTATTTTAAACGAGCCGCACCGCTGTCCATCGTCGCGCTTAAATATTCGCCAAATGTCTTTTCAAAGCAGAGAAATGAAACGCGAAAGAAAAATAACTGGCCCAACAATTGAAGAAATGCAGGTGCACACATTCGGCATTCAGGCCGACCCAGCCGAGTTGAGCAGAACAGCAGTCTGGCGAGCGGATCTCGACTTGTTGGACGAGCTCCTCTTTGGTTCAGTTTTGCCAATTAATGAGACCATCCATCGCTGGAGCACGGCTTGGTGGAGACGCAAGTGATGGCAGTGAAAAGCAAGCAAAACGCCAAGACCGGAATCTGAAAGGCAATTCGAAAGGGACGATGGTGCTCATGCGTACGCTCACCGGACTGGTGCGATGATACCCAAACTAGAGTGTGCCATGTCGAGCGTGGAAGCCGGCGAATGTGAACGCACCGAAATGGAATGAGAGGAAGCGATGGTTTTGGTGGCCCCCTACGCAGACACGTGAATTATGTAAGTGGCCTGATTTTGGATTCGACAATTTATCGCCATGGTTATGGGCGATGTTTTTTAATCACTCAACACGTTAAATCACCCCATGATCTGCCGGGCTCTGTTTTTGTTATGTTAGGCGCTAGAATATGGTCCTAATTAATTTGCCATGATTTGGCAGACTTGCGCAACGGTGGTGGTGTTATGAGCGTGATCGAGTTTTGGAACTTTCCCTTTCCAAAATTAATTATTATTGTTTAAGATGGGTAGCCGAAGTGAATGCTTGTGGGAAAAGGGGGTACCGCAGTTAGCACCCTATGCCGGATGAGACGTTGATGGTCAGGTGAGAGTTGTCACTTGTAATTGTGCGGAAATTTAATGAAAGAAAGTCGTTTCGCGGTTTAGAAAATTTGCAGCGCAGAGAGAAAAAAGGTCTATCGTTACTCTGTCATTAGGTGCTTATCAGGAAAGTGAAATTGACGTTTTCGAGATGTTGTAGTCATTAGTATATTAATTGACCATACGCAACGTATTTCCTTCGACTGTAGTTTCATGAACATACCGTGTGATGTACAGACATCAATACTCCGGTTCAAAAGATTTTCCCTGCACTCAAGGTTGTCTCTGGACTGAATCAAAGATAGGAAAGAAATGTTATAGTCAATTCTTCATTGATGGCTTAGCGACTAGTAAGGGGTCGGGTGCCGGCGTCCTTGTGGATAACTGCTGAAACGACCGCCAAGCTGTTTTTAAGGTCTTGCTCATCACCTAAACTAGCAGCTTGCGCTGAAGTAAAAATTTGGAGTCCGTTTTCGCTTAAATCTGGGCCCCGGGTCATATGTTATGACATGAATTTGCCAGACCAAAATCAGAGGGGGTATTCTTAGGACCCGAACTTCCGATGGAATTATCCGCGTCCTTGAGTGGGGCTACCGTCGACAGTTGTGCTCCCCAAGAGCAGGTGACGTGACTTCCTTCGATCTAGGCAAACAAAGCGCGTATGTTTTTGTGAGAAATCTGGGAAAGTCTTGTTATTTCTAAACAGAAAGGACTGCAGCCGCACACACCTCAGTGTGCCGCGGCTAAGTGATACAAACCGATATGACGCCCGGGGAAAGGACGCAAAGCACTCAGTCATTGTCCCGTCTTTGCTCGGATCTGGTGAGTTGTCGTAATAAGGGCTTATGATGAAGGCTTCTTGTCACTAAACTGGCTATTGATATTCTATCGTGACATAAAGAAATAGCACTATATGTTGGTTCCAAAGTGGTAATGGATCAGTTTTTTTTCAGAGAGATCGGAAGTTTCATCAAATGATATAACAAGTACGATAAGGATGTACATAGTTAGGTAAACTCTTTCGGAAAATCAATTCCTCGTATCGAAAAATCACGAGTTCATCTCGCATTTGTCGGCATACTGTATTGACCTACATAAAACTGGTTCCGTGATAAAAATTATGTTACGCAGTAGCGTTCGTTCGCCAGAAGGCATCTATTTTTTGTACTGAATTTTAAAATTGATGATGGCGAGATGAGATTACACTTGGCTGTTTATTTTTTAGAAGGTCTTCACTTAGAGATAAAGTCTACGTCTTCAGATGTCCCACTTAATTTTAACTTTTTATAATTAGGTGAAAATGTGACATGGTTGTGGGTGACGTTTAGACACCGCGCACTCTATTTTATTGTATATTTTAACAAATCATAGATAAGACTACCGACTCACATACTTACATTTTTTATGAGTTTGATTGATTTACTCTGCCAATTTTTGCGTTTACATAGAAACAGGGATTCGGTTTAGGAGTGTTTGCAACAACCCAAAACAGCGAAAGTCTGTTTCGCGAACCCAAACTCTACGAAAGTCTCTTTCCCGAATGCCAAAAGTGTGACGTTGATATCAAACAAGCTTGCCCGGCGTGGTGTAGTGGGTGAGTACGTTGCTTCACTCGCTGAAGGCCTTACGTTGTTTATGGAACTCGCATTTTTTGACGGTACTACCTCTTTCGACTTGCTTAAAACGCATTTAATTGTCTGTGAATAGCTTCTCAGATATCGCCAGTCGGAGTTGGCAAAAATCTGCATGTCCTTTACATTTGTGATAGCAGTTCGGCCTTGGTAGCTTGTGGGCTAAAATGCCGCCCAATTTATTTATTTCATGTTAAACAAGGATGCTTTCGAGAGAATAAAAAGTGTCTTACGCTGCTTCACACCACAAATTCAGGTTTTATTGGTTCAGGCAGTTCAGCGTCTAAACTACAGACTTTCTACTCATTGTCATTAAATCCTCGAAGGATATTTGTATGTTCACAGTTAATTGGCTAGCTCATAGATGGCCGCGCAACGCTTAGCGAGATTGCTGAGCCTGTGCCTGCATACGATGGGTGCCAGTTCATGGAGACATTCCTGGACATTGTAGGTGTTCGGCAACACCAACGCTGATGAGTAAGACAGATATGGAGTACAAACGCCTACATACACCTCTCGCCACATGTAACCTAAAACTTTACATTAAGGCGATTCATTTGATCAATCAAAGATGGCGTTACTATGGCGTCTGTTGCGTTTAAATTAAATTAAAGAAATCTTGACTTCTCTGGACCCCAAAACGCTCTAGACTGCTTCTATCGCTTAGAAGATAGGACATAATCCCTTTGTAGGAGAAATTGCCAGGTTACAAATAACATACTTTGATCGTCTTGTACTTTAGTAGACTAGGTGTTTTCAGTCCTGCATCCGGTAGTTGCATGTATCAGAAAAAAACAAGATAATCTATGTTAAACTTCTTATTCAGCTCTAAATGGTTCTTACTGGATCCACTAAACCCCGGAGTGGCAACACAATGGCTTTACATAGGACAAAGTGTATAACCCAAACTCCCAATTTATTCAGTAAACTCAAAATTTTGATTATGGTAAAGTACACGAACGAGCAACGTCTGGAAATTATAAAAATTCTCTACCGATATTCGAAGTCGGTGCCCGCAACTTTAGGAGCCGCAACTACAATTTGCGGTCCTAATTGTCGTCCTTGTTGACAGGAAATAAAAAAATTTAGTGCAAAAATCTGAGTCTACATATTCGTTATATGATGTTGCCATGTCAGTGAGACAACGGGTTGGTCAATCGCTGCTGTTCCGGCGGCCGTTGCAAACGATCGAAATCATTTAGCGTTCTCGGAAATTCGGCATCGCTCGGACCAGACGACGGCGTATTATGTGTAAGGATCTTGGTTTCCACACATACAAGATCCAGCTGACTCACGAATTGAAGCCGATGGACCATTGGAAGCGGCAGTCGTTCTCCGATTGGTTTCTGGAGAAGATCTGTCAATATTATGAATCAATTCAATCTTCAGTGACGAAGCTCAGTGCGTTCGTCAGTAAACAAAATATGCGTCATTGGTCGGTTGAAAATCCACATGAGCTTCAAGAATTACCACCTCCACGACGGCGACGTTATTAGGCCTTTTTTCGATGACCATAACGATTGTCACGTTACTGTGAATGGTCTGCGTTATCACCATGTTTACCATTTATTTTTGCCCCGTAGTGGAAGATATGAACTTTTTACAGGATGGTGCCACACGTTACAATTGATTAATTGAAGAGCAAGTATGATGAGTATGTTACCTCTAGGGTCAGTCTATTGACCGCTTCGTTTGTTCGATTTCACGCCATTTGACTATTTTCTGTGGAGCTACGTTAAGTCATCGTTTTATGCCAAAAAGCCGACGACGTCGGAGAAGCTCAGAGCCAACATTGAACGCGAAATAGTGGCCGTTCCGGGCGAAATGTATGGTTGAGTCCTTGAACATTGGTTCTATAGAATCGACCGCTGCAAACGTGCCCGCGTTGGCCATATAAACCAAGTCGAGTTCCATTCATAAATTTATAGCTTATAATAAAATTTTTGAAACATCTAAAATGGTTTCCTTTTTATTTAAAAAAAAAGTTCTCGGGTTCTTATTGGAACACCCCTTTAATCTCAAAGAAACCCACATCCGCGTGAAAAATCGATCAATACCGAATAATTTTTCCTCATCGACAGACTATGTGGACAGGATTATTACCAATTTTGGTTTAAAAGATAACCCAAGTTGTTCCATTTTGGTAAGGACAAAAACAGTTGACTGTTTTCAGTTTCGCATTATTTATCCGTTTTTGAGAATGAAAAATGCAAGGACTCAAACAAATTTATGTGACGTTTCAGATTTGATACATATTTTAAAATATGCCATAATTTGCAAACATGATTCAAATGTGCTGGATATTCTTCTGATTTCGGATCTCTCTGAAAGAATGAGAATGAGAGACTGGGAAAGTTTTACATCACATACGAAATTGGAAGGAAAATCTACAAAAATTACGAAATTGCAGCAAACTTCCATCGTTCACCTCTAACCATTTGGTCAACAAAAAGCGACAATTTACTTTCAAAGTTGCCATCAGACAACTTCAAGCAATTGAAGGTCTTCCAAAAGAAATTGACGTAATGTCTAAAAATATCCTCCACACAGAAAGAAGGGGCAGTTTGCTGTAAGATTTTCCACCCTTCGTCAATTCGTCTCGCCCAAAAATGGTCATTTAGCTCGTTGCGAAATATAATTCTCTCAAACGTCTTGTTTATTTTTAGTTCTATTGGAAATGTTCCTCTTGGAGAATTTTTATTTTGCGATCGGTAATCAAATCGAATCATCGCGTTTTACATCCAATTGAGAAAATTTACCCATTTAGGGTTTACAAAATATTTATTCAACTCAAAACCCTCACTAAAGTGGAGTTTATTGTGTGGCTTGTGACAGCTTTTTTCAATTGCAAATTATTGTTTAATGAGTGTATACCAATTAAGGACAAGTGTTACGTCATAGTTTCTGCTTAAATGTGTATGTTGACCAATATATTTTATATTTCTGTAAAATGTGAAACATTTTCTGAGATATTTTTAATTTTCTCGGAATCAAATTAAGTGTAAGATATTGTTTTGCGATACAAAACTGAAAACTGATCACCATATTTTGACACCATTTGAGGTTTTAGTTTTCAGTTATAAGTGGCCTAAATAATATTAAGAATCGAGACTTAAGTAATCGCAATATTTTGATATTCGAGAAAGAATAATGATCGAAAGAGACTCTAGCCTCTAGAGTAACATCCACTCATTCATGGTATAGCTTTGATGAAAACGAAGTTAAGTCAAACGGATTCAATTGTTTGCAAGATTCAACACGCTAGTAAGTACCATATTGATAAGCACTATTTGGAACGTGCCTTACTTGAGTTAGAACCTCACATCAAATATTTAAGTTGTTTACGAAGTTGTTCCCAATTTTCGAACAAAATATGAACATACCTGAGAACATAAAATATTCATGAGCATTGTTTTTTTTACATAAAACTGTAGCAAAGAAAACTAAGATCTTTCTTATCTGCTGTGATGTTTATTGCCAACCTACTTAACTCGTATTTCCAAAAGACGAAACGGTTTAACTTATGTAAATTCAAAGTATCTTGAAAAATGTTTCTCGGATTTTAGCAAAGCTAGCTTAAAATTAAAGGAAATTAAAAATAATTTAATTTAGGGACTGTAATTCACCTACACTATGATGTCCGTATAACGGTGTAGGTCATCCGTAGTTAAATTCCAAGTAAAACGAGTCGTTTAGTTGGAATTTGTGAACAATTCAAGTAACGAATTTAAAACTGGCATAGCACTGCCCCTTTTAACAACAATCTGAAATTCAATTTTAGCAAAATCACACATGCAAGTATTTACTAACAAATACATTATTTGTCTTTAATTTTTTTACGATATTTTAGTTTGGAGGTGTGGTGGTGTCTTTCATCACACACTGTCCCATCATGACATAAATAGTGCTATCTTGTTCTAGCTTCAAGAAGATGAATGACCCGATGTCTCCAAAGTCAAATACTTTTCTGATATAAATACGTTGACCTTCACTGGCAGCGGCGATTTTGAATAAAGACAGTTGCAATTGTAACAGTTGAATTTTGTTTGAAATTTTCCTCGACTACAGTGGGAATTAAAATGTTCGTAGCAGAAGTTCGAGGTGAGGGGCATAAAAATGAGACTTGTTTTGCGTGTTCGGCGATTTCCTGCTTTCCGGAAAACAAATGGATCAAAGAATTTGCTTTCATATTTGTGTAAAAAATGGCATTAAGTGCTCAAAAACATTTGACATGTCGACAGTGGATGAGTACGGTGAGTGTACTTTGCGTCAAGTTTACAAGTGACACAAACTTTTTAAAGATGGTGGAGAAATGTTAATGACGACGCTCGTCCTGAACGTCTCAGCACATCAACAACCGATGAAAATGCTGAGAAACTGAAGAAAACTGTTATGGAGAATCGTCGAATTACTATCAGAGATGTTGCTGAAGATGTCGGCATATCAGTTGGCTCATGCCAAATTTTGAGAATGAAGCGCATGGCAGCGAAGTTCATTCCAAATTGATTTGACGTAATTTTTTGGCCATATGCAACACGGTAATCATGCCTCACCAGATTTGGCAACTGGGACTTTTTCTTATTCCCAAGATTGAAGAGACCCATGTCATTTACAACATCGACATGGAAACAACACAAACTCTTGTTAGAGGTACAAGTCTAACAACCATCACTACACCCGACGAATTTGTATTTTGTTTCTCAAAATTCCTGAATTAGGACAGTGAATGAATGGCCGTTTGCAAGGTTTATATCAGTGAAGTTCCAATTAAACACTTCCTACTTGTCGTCTTCATCTTCACTGCAAAGGTATTTCCAAATTGCACAACAAATCACGCACTGTTAAAAATATGAATTTAAAATTCTCAATTTCAAGAGAATCCGACATTATTACACATACAACAACAACAACCCCTAACTGACAAAACGTCTTTTGTGGTTAAAAAAATGCTTTCATTAATTGTGTAGAATCATATCTTTCATTGTGTTCAGCACTGCAAGCGCTTGGAACGCACTCCTACCAAATTTTATATAGTTTTAAACTTTCATATGAAGTCAGCACCCTCTGGTGGTATTTCTGAAGGAATTCACTAAACTCATAAAGAAATTTTAAAAATTTCATGTTAGCTAGAAACTTGGAAGGTACGCGACGTATAACTTGAGTAAAAATTTTAATTCATTTAAAAAAAAAAAACTAAATTTTTAAATAAAATAAAACTTAACGAATATATAGAGAGGTATTATTATTTCGCCCCCTCCAGGGCTAACATCAAACGTTGCGTGAAAAATACCCAAGTTGGTCAGCTCATGGTAAACACAGTCAATGACTTGTCGTTCGCGTGATTTTTTCCATTCACAGTAATGAAATTGCAGATAGTGAGTTTTAGCTTATCCTTAGTTCCTGGTTTACTGAATATTTGTTATTCTTGAATATTTGTTGTCCGCTTCTAATTTTGAACTTTCGGTATTTTGACCGGACAGAACACGATTATAAATAAGCTCTCCAGAATCGATGTTGCAAGTTACGCATTTTGTAAATTTTTTAAAAAAATTTGTTTTTTCAAACAAAGTTGTCAAACAAAATGTGCTCAAAATTCAATTAACTGTGAAGCGAATAAGCTGCATTCCCAGTTACCATACATTGGGGATTTGTTCAGCAAGACTTCCCTAGTACCATGCAACCTACACAAACACTCACTCACAGATTACTTTCAATTTCTTTGAGGAAAACAGAAAAACACAAACATTCACTTACCGTTGTAAGAAGACACTTGGACTCTCGTATCGCTCCGCAGTATCCAAGAAAACTCAAAATGAACATAACCGCTCCACACACGATTAGTACGTACGCTGTTTGTTCTATCACCGCTGGTTGCGTAAAGTGCTGCAAGTGTAGAAAAAGAAACAAAAATTATAAAACATGAATTTAATCCAATTAACTGTCGAAAGTTCCGTTTGTCTGAGGTTCAGTAATTAACCTCCGACAAGGCTAATAATGCTCTGGTTGAAGTAGTCTTTTCAGTCAATTAAACGCAAAAAATGCGCATATAGGTACACACATGAAATGGTGTATAATTTTGATTCGTGTCATGGACATGTTAATCGAACGTCATGTGGCCGTTGCCGTCTGCCTGTTTGTATGGGGGCGAAACTTTGAATCTGTTAGAGATGTGTAATGTAAGAATGATGTTGCATTTTGTGTTTTTTCATGCTTCCTATGAAAACTTTTTAAACAACGAGCAGCAGACAATTTTTTAGATTGACCATACTAAATTAAAAAAAGAAACCTAAAGGGACCCCCAACGAACAATCTTGGTGGCTATAGTGTCCGCTTCTGAGAATTTTCATGTTTGTCATAACGCACACTCTTGTGATTTTGAATAAAGGGTGATTCGTCATGAGGTTTTATTTTGAAAAGGTTTTTTTTTTGAGTGATCACGCCTGACTTCTATGAAACTGGTTTGTCATTTTTGTTCAGTATCATCTGGCAAGTTATCCTTGAAAGACTCACGCCCAAACAGCGTTCAGCTGTATTTCAAAAACCAGCATTTATTTTTTTTTTGTCTTTTGTATGGTGCTCAGAATCGATCATCTCAAGTCACTATTTTTAATACCGTTCGCAAATTTGAGTCCCAGCTTACATTGCTAGATAATACTCGACCAATAAGACCACATCCAGCTTGTAGTAAAGAGACTTTAGCAACTGTAGCTGAGAGTGAACGCGAAAACCACGAATCGACGTCATCGTTCTCAGCAGCTTGTTTTTGCGTATTCGACAACTTGGCGCTTTAACGAGAGGATCTGGGCCTAAAAGCGTACCAAGAATTGAAGCGATTCGAGCCATACATCACATGAAACAATGGACTTGTTAAGAAATAATTTTGGGCAGCGCTTTTGATATGATAAATTTACCGCCTAGATTATGTGATATCACATATATTTTCCTCTGGGAATATGTAATGTCTCAGGTTTTCAGGTATTACCACCTACGATTCACGCTTTGGAAGCCAATAATACTCACGTTATCAGCGAGACACTAGTTGCCATGCTCGAACGAGTAATCCAAATTCCGAATGAATCAAATCAGACAGTCGTTATGGGCGACATTCCTTTTAAAAATAGAAAATGCCATGAATCCTTATTTTAACCAATAATAGAAGTTATAAGTTTACTTCCAAATTAATGTATTTTATTTAATATTATAAATCAAACCCCAAGATGAATGATCCGTTTTAAAAAGTCAATTCTGTGTTCACACGATGATCACGGTAATCACCCTTTCTGTGTGTGGAATTTGATTGAATTCGAGTCATCTCTGATTGAATTTGAGTACCTCAAGGTACGCACTGCAAACTACAATATGTACTCGATGCTGGAGTCTGTGTTTCATTGCCACCAGTGACGCACAGTTCAATGTGCGGATTATTGATTCAAAAATGTTTGCATTTCTCAGCAACGTCTTTTGCAGTCAATCATAATCGGCCTCCACTTTCATGCCACCGGAAACACGAGCAATTGTTTCACTACAAGACAAATTAGTAAGTGGTACGAACATGACATTAAAACTGCTATAGATGTAAGCGACACCACAACAAATACAAGCTCGGTATCACGCACTTGTGGTCCAAGAGACACTTGGACTTTTTTTTCCAATCACTGTACCTGCTTGGTGGCATTTCAATTGTTTCTTTCAAAAACACAGTGCATTGACGTGTAGTGGATATAAGGATAAAATTTCGTAGAGTTTGGCATCAGGATCTATCGATGAAATTTCATGCTTATGGCATCGATCCTGCATCCGACACTCCTCCACATTTTTATAAACAACCTTATGTCTGCTACTTATAATAGAATCCACACCCTTGTTGATGTTAATACTTTTATTTAAAACTAAGTGTTGTCTTTTGGCACTCAAGCGTTCAATTTGAAAAAACTCACATCTGTTTACTGGCGATGACGAACCAAATACCCACTTGATCTGGATGACAATGCAATAGAAAAAATATGCAGATTGAAGAAGGAGCAAAGCTGTTGAAGCTGTGGGACTATCCGCAGGACTCTTAAAGGCAGCGGGATATGTCGACCTGCGGCTGACCTGCAAAAGATCCAGCAAATCGACATCTACCAGCTATTTGTCGATTTTAAAGCCGCACAGTGTGTGTACCCAGCTATAAGGTAAACTCAAATAGTGTAAGATGAAGATCGAGAACTTTTACTGCTCCATCAGAATCGGTAACGAACTTATCAAAACCTTCATCCCGAAAATGGTAAGAAGATTGTAAAAAAGTTATAATTCAACACGATCTTCCAAAAGTCCACTGTTCTGCGCGCGATGATTAACTTGAATGTTCTGTCAATTAGGGTTTTTGCTAGAATTGAAACAGAAGCAAGTAAACGAGCGCAAAACGAAGTATATTGTGTCATCAAGGAAGGACGCACAATATCGACGTCTCGAGCAGATCCTTCCAATGGGCAGTACAAATTTCGAGGTATGTAGGTAAGGACTACATCGGATCCGCTGTAAATAAGGATAACATCAGTACTGAAATTAAACCTATAATCACTCTCGCTAACCGCTGTTTCATTGCAATCAAGATGCAATTGAGCAAAAACGCCCTCTTTCGAGAGTTGGTTTTTAACAACAGCTTGGACGTTGTAAAAAGAGGATGAGGAGGCCTTTGGGCATTTCGAAGAAAGAGTTCTAAATACAATTTTTTTATCCTGCTTGCTGTAATAGCATCTGGAGAAAAAGATTCAAGGACGAACTATATACGGTTTATGGCTATATGGTTAGGCCATGTCCATGCGGCCAAAGGAGAAGAATATACGGCTTATATTCGTCCTAAGCTTGAGTATAACTCTTCTATTTTGTCTGGTATTCTAAAGATCTCTCTACACCTACTGGAAAGAATCCAAAGGCGATCGGTGAAACTCAACGCAGACAATAAAATTGCTAAGTCGATCGCCTTTATCGCTCTTTAATAGCCATTTTAACAGAGAAGATAAACTAGTCAGTTTTCCTGCTCTCCATGAAGTCATGCGCAATACACGCCCCGCTTGGAACGTCCATAACTTCCCCCATAAGTCTACATTCAGGCATTCAGTTATGTTAAAAGATTAGGTCCTTAGCCTCACCAAACGATTATAAAATTCCGTCCCCTCCCGCTCTTTAAGACAAATTCACATTGGTGCTTCGTCTCTCTCTCTCCCTATACCCCTTTTGCAGGTGTATAAACGCGCCCTTCTGTAAGCAACTAAAAGTGAGTTTTCGGTTCCTTATATTGTCTCGAACTGTTCGGATAGTTCGGCAAAAGACTTTTTTTTTTTTGATACTTGAATATGATAATGAAATGTTAAAGAAGTCCTCGTACTTGAGAACATCTGAATGAAGGTGAAAATGATGACAGAGATCAGTAAGCTTTCGACTGGTACCATACAAACGATACTGCGTGATTACCTTAACCATTCAAAAGTCATTGCCAGCTGGAAACGACGAACCACTCACATCGCCTCAGAAAAAAGTGCGGGTTGCGTGTTTTATAGACTTTTTAGATGGAATTCTTATTGTGGACGAAACATGAGTTCACCAATATGACCCTGAAAGCTAGCATGTGTCTATGCAGTGACACAAAAAAGGTACAGACTCTCCCCCAAAGAAGTTTAAGGACTGCAAAGAAGTTTATGGCGACACAGTGTTTTGGACTCAAAAAAGTGAAACGCCACATCATACGCATCGACTTTACATAATTTTCAGGAGAAAGTTGCTTATTCAGGACAAATGCTCCCATTACACGGTTCGAGTTTCCAGGGCTTGTGCTTTTGAAGAAATTCAACGCCCACTCTATAGATTAGACCTTGCTCTAGTGAGCAATTAAAAAAAAAAAGCTTTATAAAAAATGTAAAATACGAATATACATTGTCCATTGAAAGCGAACACTTTTCTTCACCTCTCTCATAATTTTCGAATACCATCTCTAAAAAATAAGTCCTCTATGACATCGATAAAATCATTGAACCATTCTTCGATTACTTCAAAAGATTCGAACTGGTGACGCCCCAAATAGTTTTACATCCGTCAAAAAGTCAGCAGTCGGAAGGTTTTTTGTTTTCTTGGTTTTATCGTAGTATTCACTCATCATCTTCAGTCATGATCCGGTGCCACAATCTCTTCATTTCATATGTTTTTCAAGAAACCGGTCCAAACTATCTATGCTGGACAAAACGCCTTTTGTCTTCAAAGCCAAAATCACCACTTTTGAAGCGTTGAAACCACTCTCTGCATGATTTATTGGTGGGAGCAGACTGATTGGTTCAATGGCTTCAGGTGCACTTTTCTTCCAACTACGAAAGAAATTTAAAACTTTCCGAAAATGCTGTTTCTGTAGGCAAACCCGGACATTTCGCCCCAGTTGTACGTCAAGAAAAACTTTCCGAAATTTTATAAAAATGGCGTTGTCTTAAGTTACAGGACTTAAAAGGAAAAATATTTGAGCTTTATCGTTTCCCCCAGCTTAGCTCAGTACTCAGCTTTATTGCGTCAGCAGCAGTGCTCAAATAGGAAAGTTGTTATGGAATCAGAAAAAAGTCATCGAGTGCGATTTTGTTCCAAATGTACAGTCTTAATTGAGTAACCGTAGATTTTGGTCCCACTTAAGCCAGCCAGTCTTGAAAACAGTCCAAACATTCGAAATTCCCAGGTTGCTAGGTTGCAAGTGCAAATGCATTGCACGTCTCGTACTCTTGTCAATGTCAATGTTTACACACTCTCCACATTTCGTTCGTTTTGTTCATCAATTTCACTTTTCACATTAAAAAGATACATGAAAATACACATAATCACAAGTGCACCTGCTCGGTGCCTAGTGTTCACTTTCAGTTTTCTCGGCTCTTTTTCGATTCGCCTGCTGCAAGCAAGAGGCTGAGAGGGCTCACTTTGTCGGTGAGAAAGCTTCAGTGGGCAACACGTCATGGCGTTTATTTGAAATGCAAGTGCACACTTCACGCGGTGTGGGGCTTTTCACTTTTGTTTGCATTCAAGTGGTTGTTTTCATTCTGCCGCACCCACCAGGTCTGATGTACATACAACCAGGGCGGGCTGCCGCAGTGTTGTTGTTTATTGTTGGATCTGGGATCAAAATAAAGGAATTTAATTTTTCTCTACCTGCGTTGGGTTACTGTGGAATTAGTACAATTAGATACTGAAAGTGGAGCACACGCCTCA
Organism: Eristalinus sepulchralis; assembly: GCA_944738645.1. Classification (NCBI taxonomy): domain Eukaryota; kingdom Metazoa; phylum Arthropoda; class Insecta; order Diptera; family Syrphidae; genus Eristalinus; species Eristalinus sepulchralis. The sequence goes on along the minus strand of OX122885.1, from coordinate 25,951,410 downwards.
TGAAAATGCAACCTGTGTCAAGTGTAGCGCAGACAGACGTGAATGGTGTCGCTCCGAACCTCAATCGAATGAGAGCAAACATTTGGTTACCGTTGAAAGCGGTTAACCGGAACAAATATGATTCTTATGGATTGTTAAATCAATTTCAAATTGATTATGATACACATTCGAACGGATGGCGGAGGATGAGGGATAGATCTGCGTGTGCCTTTCATTCCGGAAATTGTTCCACGACAGCAAATAACTCTAGGCACTGGGTTGTGACTAAGACATTGTCTAATTTCAAGGGGCGATGATGAATGATGACTAACGGCTTTTCTTCGAGCGGAAATACTCAAAATACAATATTTTGTGACTAGATTTCGAAGGCTGTGGGAGGAAATGAATGGTGTCAATGTCAAACAAGCTGAAGTGGCTTCTTCACATTTGTCAATTATCTTTCAAATGTCATCACTGAATGTAAAATATCATCACTCATTTGCAAACCAACAGTTTTAACTGGATGGCATATCAGATGTACCCGATTTTAGTGTGCTCTTAATCTTCTTCTTTCGTTGAAATTGTAAAGAAGGGATACTACGAAGATCGTTTCAAATAAATTCCAAAATCTGCATTTCCACAACAAAAACCTTCACGCAAACATTGTGATTTTGGAAGGAGAATTCAGAAAGATTTGGCAGCGTTTGTTTGCTAATGAGACTATAAATTTAACGAGTGGGCTAACAAATGTAAGAGCAGTGTTTTTTTTAAATCAGAGGTTAGTTTGATACTGACAGTCTCTCGGGCTCTTGGTAGAAAGTCATAGCCTCACGGAACGAAATTTATCGCGCTTCATGTTCGTAAACCATTAAGGAATATTTGAAACTTACTTCCGGCTGTGTCCAAACAACTGCTGCAAGCAAGTTTATGCAGAATTGGTTTGTAAGACTGGAGCGCTAGTGGACAAAATTCACACAGATAAGAATACGGCTACTATGGCTGAGAGTGTGAAACTCAATTCACAACCTTCAACTCGTCAACGATCTCAACAGCTCATTTCAGACATTGGCCTGAAGAGACATCTGCATAAAGATCGATACAAGTTAAGTGTGAACATGATAGACTCATGCTTATCGATTTTTTCCTAAAATCGAAAAAAATAAATCTGGGAACTGGTTTCTGATTTCTGAAGAATGAGCCGCCCTGTGAACTAGGCAAAAATAACTACAACTGGACACACCAACTTCGAAGTTTCTGTACCAAATAAAAGCTTGACTCTCGAAACTAGCGTTCGGCAAGTAAGAGACGGAGAAACTCAAGCACTTGCTGATATGCAAGGCAAAAATGAATATACTGAAAACCACAGAAATTAAGTAACCTTGTATGAGTCCTAACTGAACATTGCACAATGTATAGACACGCTGCAAGACTAGGTATTCCATTTCATAGCTGTTATATTAAATGTATGAATGAAGAGGAGGAACTGTCTGTACAGCTGCCACGATAAGGAAATAAATATGGGGAAAACCTTTAACATCGAAGAACTAATTCACATATCAGAAACAGATGTCAAGACAATATAAAAAAAACATCGTTCGTTAGTAGCAGTAGGAAGCACAATGGACCCTCTAAGTCAAAGTGAATTTATCAGATATTGAGTTATGTCAAAAGGGTGGTTATTTGACACTAGATGGTCTGATTGGGTCAAACCAACAAGTTTTTCAAATATCAAGCTTAAATTTTCATTAATGAAAGCAATGAAATTTGATGCATGTGTTGAAGGTTGTACTGATTTGGACATGAGTAAAAATTTGTTTAAGAAATAAAATAAAACACGAAAAAACGTACCAAAGATGCTGTGCCCTGTTAGTAAAAAAAGGACTACAATTAAACACACCACCTTCCATATTTTTTGTACTTAACTCTGAAAACTAGCGAACAGCTAGCGAGAGCAGAGAACACAGGACCTAGGAGAGCTTTGTTTGACTTCGTTTTTGAAATGTCGTTGTATCGATCAAAGAGTCGATAAAATCACTCGAATGAGGGAGTTAGACCGGAAGGAAAATTGTTGGGATATAGCGGAGGCACAAATCATCAACCGTATGCCAGGTTGGAATCATTTGCAAAAAAACTGTCTACTTAAAGGAGCTTGATGTTTGGGTGGAAAAGGGATTAACATAAATCAACGAAACAAAATGAAATAGAACATTTTTTGAAGTAATTTATTATATGTAATGAAAAATTAATTAAATACGAGAATATCCAATAGCAGCGATCATTGTTAAATGTCAGGGACCAACTCCACAAGCGATTTCAAAGCTCGGATTGAAGTTAAACAAGCATATGTTGAGTGCTGGAAGGAAATGCCCCGTGCATTTGTTCACTAGCGAGGGCTTCGTCGTCACCGCATAAGACGACGTGGCGCCTGTCCCCCAAGAGGGGAGCGAGGGAGTATAGTTTCGTAAAGAAACCTCACCAGAAATTCTATTATGAGACCGGTTATTTCGATTTCCTACTGTGAACAAATTCGACCGAATGGAGTTATCATCGACTAGAATAAGCCAACAGAAATGTTGCTGTCAATGCTAGGCCGCACACACATCACCCGGAACAAGTTGACAGACCTTGGTTTTGATGCATCCATCGGATAGTCTGATCCTTGCACCTTCTCATTACCATTTGTTTCTGTTTCGGTAAAGCAACTTTGATCGGAAATACGTGGTCGAACAAATAGCCGCAGAAGATCACTTGGCCAAGTTTTTGGCTGATAAGTCACAGAAGTTCTGCATCGATGGAATTATGATTCTAAATGGCACTTTTTACTTGATTGAAAATGATTTTGAAAAGAAAAAAAATCATTGTTTTTGCCAAAATTCCGCAGAAACATTTTATATAATATAATTGGAATGCAAAATCTGCCGATAATGTACAGGGTGTGAATGGATCTAACTTAAACTTAAAATGCTATATTATTTTTAATTTTTAATAAACTTTTTTTAAAATGTTGAAAATACATACATTTTTTAAATTATATCAGTAGTTTGGCGCGAATAATGACCGTAAGACGGCCAAAAAGGAATCGCACGCTTCAAGCACGTGGCTCTGCGGTATTTTGACCAATTTCCGGCGAGAAAACCAAACTTTGGTATTTTTTCTTGCCAATCATCACCTCCAAAATATCATGGACAGAGAAATTCAACGAATCTGCATCGGGAGAATTTGCAATCCATTGTGTCGATTAAATGAAATGTGGAACATTGTTTTTTAAACAATTTTGGTTGTCACACGCTTTGCGGAACGGTGCCGAGTCTTGTTGAAAAGTACACGATTTCCGACCGAAATCTTTTTTCGCCCAAGGCTTCAATACTAGCTCTTAGACAGACCGACCCGGTACCCGGTTGCATTAATTTTGACGCCACGGTCCAAAAATACAAGCGGAGAGTGACCATACGCGGTTATGGTACCTCCAATCCTCCACCATCGGTGCTGCTTGCTTTCTAATGGCAGTCCGAAGACGTACATTTTCAAAGAAACCTCTCTGGTAGGTAACTCGGAAATTTTGTTTGTTTGTTAAATCACTGTTCGATAACAAATGGTGACTGATCGGAAAAAACAAATTCGGGAACTCACAATTTTCGTGCAAGCTTAACAACGCCTTCGCTCATTCTACCCTTTTTTTCTGTTGCTTTGTAAGATCATTGGCTTTTTGAAACTTCAATAGCTTGAGCCGAAGCTCACTTTCTAGTATGCATTGCATCCGCTTCGACTGTATGTTGGGCTCACAATCCAGTTTTTTATTCACTGCGACTTGGATTTTGCTCAATTCGAGCCTTTAACCATTTCTGTCGTTGTTTCTATTTTTCTATGACCACTTTCATAGTGTTTTGCAACGCTGTCAGTATCACGGTAAATAGATATGATTCGAGAGCCAAATGATTTTTCATGTTGAGGTTCTAAAGGACTCTAAGGAAATCTAGTAGTGTTTTTTTAGCCAAATACATACACACACGCAATCACATTATCACGTTTGATTTCCCTTTCAGATAAAAATTTGAGAAACGCAAATCGTTAAAACAACTTGTAAACAAAAAATTTATGTAACATCTATCAAATTTTGAAAACGCAGTTTAAAAATTACAGCATTCGGAAAACGGTTACAGTTCTTGTCAGTCAGATTGTACAATTGTTAACATTTTTAAGTTTGGTTTTTCATTATTTTCTACCAAAGTGTTACTTAAATTTACACAAAATTCTGTTATCGAGTTTTTTCGTCCAGTTATCACAATTAACTGAAATTCCCTTTTTTTAAACTTACATTTATGTTTTCGCTGTCAGCCATTTTTAATAGGGCTATCAAGGAGGCCTTGTCCACCGCCAGCCATATTCCTGTACCAAGCACTATTGTGCCGAGAACCTGTGAAAGAGAAAAAATAAAAACAATTCAATTCATGTACACGAATGTGGGTCAAACTTTAACTGATGGTTACATTTTTCCTGATGACTAAAATGTTGTCTGTTCGTGTACTCAAAAAATTTTCAAATCTTGCTGTACTTTTTAAGACAAGAAGAATCTTAGGTTTAGATCGTCAAATTTTTCTGGTTGCACGTGTGTCATCACTGAACGATAGTATTTCGACCATAGAGGTATTGCACACCCTACTTTAAGGTTTCGGTGTAGCTGGGAAGACCTATTTCGGGTTATCATTTCTGTTAGGGTTTAAGTGCTGCATTCATAAGTTCTATAACTTCCTTGTATGGATGGCATGTTTCTGTAGTCTTGCCTTGTTACTGCTGTTTTGTTCACTTTTCTGAGCTTAGGTACAGCTTAGGTCGACTATAAGGAGCTGTTCCATTGTTACTTTGTATGGCCACAGTGGCTGTATAAAGTAATGCAACAATGACATTATGTCAGTTTGGAAAGCGTCGTAAGGCCATTTATAAACAAGCCAGAGTGAGCTGTTTAGAAAAGAAGTCCAAATTTTGTAAGACAAAAAATTGAAGTAGGTATTGGGCGGTATGTTGCCCCCTTGCCTCAGTTAAGATTTGTGGGCGGTTCCAGGATTAATAGTGTTGAATGTTGAAACTACACGAAATTCTGTTTTTGGTCAAGCAGTGGGGGTTGAAGGGGACACTATGGTTCTTTTTAAATTTTATCAATCCTCTCAAACCTTCTGCATTTTTCTAAAAAAAAAGTGGAACAGGACCATTGTGGATTTTTAATGGGTTTGCAAAGTGACATAAATAAAGGCGAATATATGGCCTTACGCCTAAGTTTATAATGCCATTTCGCCTTATGTAACATTGGATTACGTGACCTTATGTTACTTGGCCTTATATCACGTGGCCTTATGTCACGTTGCGTTTTGTCACGTGGGTCTATGTCGTGTGGCGTTATACGATGACGCTCCCGCAGATCTCTGTCCATTTAAAGAAAATGTTTTGTAGGTGGTAGTTGGATGTTGTATATCTTATTAGTGCTCTACACAGTAGTTGTTTAATTGTGCCGTTTCTTTGGTTCTTCTGGTGTTTAGTTTCGTGTCCACTTATTTTCTGATCTTTCCGCAGCTTCTTTGCAATCCCGTCTTTAAGGTGTTTTTGAAGGCATACACTGATATGATGAAGATTAGATACCTTAGTACCTTTTTTCCGTGATTTTTTTGGCTTTCATGTCCTAGCATGTAATAATAATTGAGCGGCACTAGAGCTCACAAGGAACTAGCTTCTGTTACAACTAATTTTGTTGTGCGTGCTATTGTTCTCTCACGAGTAGTCGACTTCGACCGGCGAGATTTGAGAAATTTTCATAGAAAATTAGGACTCTTTGAGTGTTATCAGCAACTCGAACGAAGTGTTGCCGTGAAAAATGCGATGTGTTCAGCCGGGAATAGAATCTGGACCTTTCTGGTATCTATAGAAGCTTTATTTCAATTGTGCTCTGAACAATGCGTTTAAAAGTGCAGCTATTAACTGGCTTGGTAATTTCAGAAAATGGACATCTTTATTTTTAGGAGCTTCCTGTCTCTAATTCTGTATGCTACTTCATAGACAGCATAAAGTTCAGTGCTTGTACCTTCGCAGGGAGGTGTGTGAAAGGTTCTCTAGCCTACTTTAATTAAAGGCAAAATTGGTCTATTCTTGTCTATTGGTTATTATTTCTTCCAGCACTGGGGACATTTGATCTTTTACTTTGCTTAGTTTTGGATATTATTCACTTTTGTAAGGATCTTCAGATGTATCAATAGGTCCCCTTCCCTAAATTCGTTAGCATTTTGTAATGTCAGTGACAGAGTCCCAGCTCCCGTGTGGATGAGGAAGGTTCTGTATGACTTCCATTCCTGCAGTTGTGGCAGTTCTCATAGCTCCAGTTGTGCAGATGCATGTCTTAAATTTGTTTATGTCAACCATTTGGTTATATTTTTTCCACTATGCCATTTGTTTTACCCTTTGGTTAGGGATGTTATTCCATCTTGTTGCTTCAAGCTAAACAGTTCTCTTGCATACCCATTTTCGTCCATCTTTTTAAAGAAATTAAATTTGCGCTTCGATAACATGAAAGAACTCCTCTAAAACAAAGTATACGAACAGACATAAGAGTAGTCATCAAACATCATAATTTCTTCTGGCAACATCTTCATTCACTTACGAAAAACAAAAAGTTGAATATGCAGAGAACATATTTCGCAATCCATACGCCGCAATCGAAACCCATGGCTGGTGTTTATCTGAAAGATACAAAGGTCACAATTAGAATGATAAATTAAATAAGCTCTTTCGTCTCTTATGTCACATCCAAAGGCGTGCTTTAATTCGCTGTAGCTTCAGAGGAATGTGCGTGGCATTGAGTTGGATACGTTCCCATGTGCGTGAGCTTAAGGCTTCATCACAATGGTTAGATCACGACTTGCTTACGAGTTCAATTAGTAAGTTAGTTTTGAGATGTTAATTTTTCGTAAAATATTTATTACTTCGACGAGATGTTCATTTTAGAAGAGGAACATGTTTGTGGGAGAGAATACTCTCTGGGACTAAATTTATAGTTCCTGATATGTATCGGAACAGGTTTGGAGCAAAACATCAATTGGCATTTGATTTGTCTGATCAATGGCTGCTGCTTTGCATGACCTCGGTAGAGGGCATTCTCTTAGGGAATCACATACAAATTCCTTCACAAATAACGTAGTCAGTTGCGAGGCTGCCTATCTGCGTTTTAATAAAGAAACCTCATTTGTGCTCTGATTCCCGTCTATTGTCGAAAAGTATTTAAAAATATCTCAAACCTTAGTTGGAAACAATTCACATCTCTCTGCTGAATCAGTTCATCAGCAATCAGTCAAGTGCTCGTCATTCACAAGTCCCTCAGAGTTGCGTACGTTTTGACGTTTGATACAAGCACACGTGTGTAGGCCTAAAGAGCTTGTGCCTTCAACTTTGAAAGAAAATGATTAATTGCTCCGTATCTAGATTGCATCAGTCCACAGACCCAGAAGAGACACGCACGGCACTTAGAAAGTGGGTGTTCGATGTCTGGAAAGACGATTGTGGAATATAATACAACAATTGTGTCGCAAGTTATTAGACGTGCATACTATGTGCATCTGGGTCTGTAGACTGATGCAAATTAGAGTGATGCACGTCAGTGTAATTGCAAGTGAAGGAAAGTCAATTAAGTTTTGTCTTGTTCTGGCATCGTTTGTTTTCACTTCTCAGAGTTTTACAGTTTCAAGGCTTTTGCATGGATTGTGAAATTGAATTTATCGTTTTCTAAGGAAAAGTAGGTTGAAAAGTGCGTGTGGTAGATTTAAGGACAAAACTTCCAGTATCTGTGGCGAAGAACGATTCTGAACTCGTGTCAATTTTGAACTGTTGTCCTATAGAGCATTGAATTTTATTTATTGAAAATTATTTCCTAGAATGAGAAACCATCTGTTGCCCTAAATAATTAAAGCTTAATGAAGTTACATTAATAAAGAAGCATATCAGTGTTTTGTCTGTTGGTTTTAAAAATGTTTAAGGTTTCGCTTTCATATACGAAACATTTTTAATTTTTTCCTAATTTTAACATGTCCATTCTTTTTTTGATTTGAGACGTTTAGTGCTGTACATAAGATTGGGTCAAAAAAGCAAATTTCTGAAAAAGCAGTAAAACAAAAAAAACTTAGAGCTTCCCTCCTTCAGTTAACTTAAAAAAACTTTACTCTAAGTAAAACAGGAATCTACGCAAACGAGAACAACAGCAATGTGTGAATCCATTAAAGACTTCAAGTAAAATTAGGAATAAAGTAGAGGATGATTATAGAGTTACTATTCCCGCAAGACTTGACCGGTATCGCTTAAGGAAGCTAGGCCGTATGGATGCATAGCCTGAGAGAAAAGCCTTTTTTCAACACGAATAAACAAAAAACACTTTAAAAGCTCAGCAACAAACCTCTCTTTGTTTTAAAAACGTCTTCTGGACCGTTCTGGACGGGGCGTTAATATCATGATCCAGGCAGAGTTTTTGAGCTTGTTATAAAGTAAAATAGATCAGTATCCAAATAAAAATATCATAGAACCATACATGGAAAAATTTGTCTTCCCAAATCATCCTCCAACTTGCTCATCACCTTGTCCATGATCCGAGACACACTGATAAGTCAGTAATGAAATAGATTTAAAAAATCAAATACAAGCAGGCCTTCAAAAAGTTTAAACATCCATCCTATTGAAAACTTTTGTAATGATGTAGAAATTTGTGCAAGATTTTCATCTGGCCTTGTATGCCCTAGTGTAAGTTCCCTGCCAGAAAATGGTTTAATGTTTTTCCCATCCATTAAATTGTCTTTTTATCGAGATGAGTAAATAAATCAAATTCTCTCAACATGGATACTATGCACGAGAAATAGACTTCAACGCGTTGTCAAAGCCGAAAGCCGCTGTTGTAGAATGTCTTGTTAGAAAAGGATCTTCATCAAATCAATGAATGATATTAATGTTCTAGTTGGAGAAAGTTGCCGCAGTAAGAGATCCGTAAATGTTCTTCTCCAGAAACCATCATCGCAAATAGAATCAAAGATCGCATGCAAAAAGTCAAATAGTTTTCTAGGAGACACTGCATTCAATAGCGTCCAAGTCATAAAGCAGGACTGTTCTGATCCGAGTGTTATACAGATTGATTGTTCGAGAGAGTTGTGCACATTTTTAAATTAAATGCAGGGTACGATGCGGAACAATTGAATAAAATTAAGTAGAATGCGAAATGTCTGATCCCTACACCATTAACCTAAGCCACACATATTTGTAAAATGAGTTGTCTGCCATTCCCCCTACACTGACAATGTACACAAATGTTAATGAAAAGAATTGAAGTGTGATAGTTAGCAGACCATTTCGGACCATCGCTAAGCACTGTTTTGACTGCCTGCTGTGTTGTATTCACCCCGATGAGTGGATCTTTAAATTCATGCTGACTTTGAGGGCCCAGTTCGCTATTCGCTTGCGTGACAATGTTAAGTTAAGGGAATTGTGTCTACATTTACATTCGCTAAAGTAATGGTCGTTACACTTGAGATAAGTTTCTTTAACTTGATTTTCATTTTTGTTTTTTTTTTTTTGTTTTTCATTTAAAATGCAAAAACGTATATTATGGCCTTTAATTAAGGGACGGAGTGCAGTAAACAAATAAATATTAAATAATAGATACAACTTAAAATTGCTCTGCGCAAAGAAGAGAAGACGCAAGTCTATGGAGAAGGCAAATAACTGCTTAAAGTGTCAGAAGGTACCAATGTGCGACGTTGCCATTAATTTTGTGTCAAATTTACTTAGTATAAAAGCATTTATAATTATGATAATTATGAGATATAAATCCAATAGACGCCACTTTTGCTTGATAATTATTTACCATTTTGAAGGTAATTTCATTGTATGTACCTTTCCCATAGAATCCCTGTATGTCCCTTCTACTCGTGAGAGAACAATAGCACGCGCAACAAGAGAAGTTGATGCAGAAGCAAGGCCCTGGTCTAGTGTCAAGTACAGTGTCAAGCAATTATAATTATCATTAAAATCGTCCGCCATAGACAGGAATATATTGTGAACACTAAATGCTACGAACTTGCCCAGAACTTGCACTGAAGTTTTTTGTAATGAACAATAGAAGTTCTACGCCGATGAAATTATAAAACTAATCGAAAAATTGCAAATGTTCATAGCTAATAAAGTCCAATTTGTACTAAACTGCAGAGACTTGGCTCGATGCATATTTATTTTTAACTTATGTATCATTTGCAATACGAAGCGGAATATCTCCTTTAAAAATTCGCCACCACTCAAAGTCGCGCTTAAGAATTGCCTATAGTTTCAAAATCACTTTTGTCCCCCCATTTTAAAGAATACACAGCAACCTACTACTCCTAATAGGTTGATTGTTCAAGAATTGCCTAATACATTCCTGTATGATTATATGTATAAAACAAGAAAAACACAGTCAAGTATGCTGAAGAGTCGCAACATCAGCATGGAGTGTAAGATGTAAGCAATACTGCGTGACACTAGCGAATACGGTTGAAGAGAACAAACCACTGACAACAGAAAGGCAGCGAATGGGATACAGCCTTTGAGTTCCTAGTTTATTTGATCTTTTGAGATATTTAATTTCAAGAATCATTTACTTATTTTAAACTCCCCCAGAAATTTGAGTAAACTCAATATTTAAGACCAGGAATGGCGATTGATTCGCAGATGTCTTTAAGACCTCTAAGTTCCCACGGGAAGTTCAGCTTTTGAAAAAGAAACACTTGAAGGGCCTTAATAAATTTCAGAAAAAATCACATGTTGCGCTTCGTTGAACAATGGGGCAGTATATTGCTGATGTGTGAAGGAAAATTTATTCTTGTTTGAAAGTACTGGTTGGAGGGAGTTATACTCCCTCGTCATCTACTCAACACCGAATACGAACTTAAATTTTTAAAACAGTAAAACAAGAAGCGTTGAACAAATTTCTTTCGGCGTGCTTTTGATGCATATTGGGCATATACATGAGATCTGACAGGATTTAATTTCTCCTAATATTTTAAACAACACTATGCTACTCTAAGCCGAATATGCAATTCCTTTAAAATAGATCCTCCAGCAGGCTATTGATCCGAAAGACAGGAGCTGAGAAACTAAAGAATGATTTGAGGCTATTATGCTTGAATTTATACCCTGGTCTCGATATTCCCTGACCTCAACCTCATATAAAATCTGTGGAGGTGATATTAAATATGATTCCCGTCAGGCGAAGCCTTCAATCAATCGGAAGCTTTGTTGTTGCTGTTTCAAAATTCATAATTGTCATAATAGTAAACACAAATAACGTCCGATAAGTGAAAACTGCATGTCCCGGTAAGTACGAGGGCTGTCTGAAAAACAAGTTTCTACTTCAAATTGTGCATATTATAATAGCTACTCGCCAAAATTTCAGAAATTTATCTTGCACCATTATCTGTTGACAGTCGTTTTTGTGAGTGTATTTCGGTGATTCCCCCAAAATGGAAAAAATTGAATATCGAGCTGTAATTAAATTTTTATTTTTGAAAGGCAATACGCCTTCACAAATCAAAGATGAGTTGGACTCTGTGTATGGTGACTCTGCACCATCGTTTGCCACCGTAAAATTTTGGGCAGCTGAATTTGAACGTGGTCGCAGGGGCTTGAAAGATGATGAACGTCCTGGGCGTCCAAAAACTGTAACCACTAACGATAACATCGCTAAAGTTCATCAATTGGTACTAGACGACCGCAGGATTAAAGTTAGAGAAATAGCTGAGATTATGAAGATGTCAAAAGAACGTGTTTGCCATATATTAAACCAAGATTTGGGCATGAGAAAGCTGTCCGCGCGTTGGGTGCCGCGTTTGCTTACGCTAGGCCACAAACGTGCGCGCATGAACATTTCCAGCGCTCTGTTGGCTCAGTTTAGAGGCAATGAGACCGAGTTTTGGCGCCGATTGATAACTGTAGACGAAACTTGAATTCATCATTATACGCCCGAAACAAAAATCCAATCTAAACATTGGATTGAAAAGGGGGAACCGGCCCCAAAAAAACCTAAAGCTGTGTATTCGGCTGGGAAAGTGATGGCGAGTGTTTTTTTGGGACAGCCATGGAATTATTTTTATAGACTATCTTGAAAAAGGAAAAACTATAACAAGAGCATACTACGCATCATTATTGGACAAGCTAAAGCAAGAAATTTCGAAAAATCGGCCAAATTTGCAAAAAGAGAAAGTCTTGTTCCACTAAGACAATCTCACACCTCAACAGTCGCCATGGCGAAAATCCACGAATTGCGGTTCGAACTGCTTGACCATCCACCTTATTCACCGGATCTAGCACCAAGCGCCTTTTTTTTGTTTCCTCAACTTAAGACTGCGCTCGGCGGCCAGAGATTTTCGTCAAATGAGGAGGCAATCTCTTTCGTGAACTCGTATTTTGCAGACAAAGATGCCAAGTACTATTTGGAAGGGTTTCAGAGATGGGAGCATCGCTGGGAGAAGTGTGTGGAGTTACAAGGACACTATGTAGAAAAATAAATAAAAAAATTTTGAAAAAGTCGCGTGCATCATGGTTAGGTCGGTTATTTATCAGACAGCCCTCGTAAGTCAAATATGGAAGGCTATACTTTATTAAACCCAAACTCTCCTGGCCTCGTAGCCGTAATTAAGTAATTTTGATTTCATTGCGTGATATTTTATAAAATTCTCTTTTAGATGGTTTGTATGAACGAAACCTTGTAAACGCAAGTTGTGCTTACTGAATCAAATTTTATTTACATTTACATATCCGATGTAATTCCATCAGGTAGGCGATCGTTCGGCAGAACCAGGGCGAGATGGTTGGATCAAGTCCTCGCCTACATGCGCTTTGGAATAACTCCTGATGTGCTAGAGTCGATGGCGGAGGATCAAGTGGATTGGAGGTGTCCCGTGCGTTCATTGGCCCCTCGACCCCTCGGTCGGAAATCACAAGTAAAGAAATGAGGATGATGAGATGACAATCACTTCATCGATTCTTTTCTTTCCCCTTTGTTAGCACCACATATTTCTGCTAATTTTAACAAAAATGTAGAGTTTTATTGTTTTAAAATAATTGCATTCCTTTTCATGTACAAAGATTTGTGTTTGTTCAGACATCATGATTGATTTATATTCAATGGTTCATTGAACATTCCGCTGGAGTGCAGTTTTAAGGTATACTCTCACTTTCATTTTAACTCTCATGCATATCTTTTAACAATCTTCTGTCAGTTCAATGTTTGAACAGGCGTAACACACGAACAAGTGTCGCACACAAAATTCATTATCTTTCATAAATCACTACGGCTGCTGAATTTGATTAATGGCGGGGAGTTTCGAAGAGGCTGCTACGAATGCTGTTTTAAACATGACTGAGGGAAAACAAATTATTTGTGAATAAGTGTTCATAGATTGATCAGCTAAAGTCAGATTCCATTCGTGATGGCTTAACAGGGAATGCCTTTGATTCGAGCTCCGACGGCCAGGTATTGAAGAAATTCAAATTCAAAGAGACTCCTACTGCATGCGAAAAGTGAAGACTTCCTGATGTCGATTGCGTTTCGAGCTATTTTCAGATAAATTCTTTATTTCTCGGGAGACACGGAAGACAAGAGTTGAAAGTACACTAAGGATGTTTTTGCTTTCTGAAGTGTATTTTGGCTAAGCGATGATAGAAAGCGTGTAGTAAGAATTGGAAGGCACTACAACTTATAATTGACCAAGGTATAGCTTCCTGGTCTGGGTTCGATTCCCGGCGGGACACCTAGCATTTTTTCACGGCACCACCTCTTTCGAGTTGCTGACAACACTCAAAGAGTATTAATTGTCTATGGAAAGCTTCTCAAATCTCGCCGTTCGGAGTCGGCAAAAAACTGTAGGTCCCTTCTACTCGTGAAGAACAGTAGCATGCACAACACGAGTAGTTGTTGTAGAAGCTAGGCCCTGGCCCGTTGTGGGCTGTAGTGCCACTCAATTATTATTATTATAGCTTCCTCAACAACGAGGTGTTGTTCTATCACAAGCAGAGGGGACCTTCAGTGTTTTGCCGACTCGGAACAGCGAGATCTGAGAAGCTTTTTATTGAATTAGAACTCTCTGACTATTGCCAGAAACTCGAAAGGTACTGCCGTGAAAAATTGCGAGATTGAAGCGAAGCTAGGATCTTTAGAGTGTGAGTCGACGCAATGACCCACTGTGTCACCTTTTAAAAGATTTTCAATTGAGAAGGTGCAAAAATAGCCTAACTTCGGCCAAGGGTAATTCCATTCTTGACCAATGCATGAAAACATAATTGAAGCCGCATGCCTTCATCCAGCTTAGTCCGCTCACAACTTATTGGCCAACAGTCTATTAACATTTGCATAGAGCAGAAATTCATAATCGATCTTAACACTAAATGCCGCCCGCTCAGAAACCGATCATTTGCCTAGTCGTGACTTTCGCGAAAGAAACTCTTTTGCAAGACCGATCAAACAAGTTTGCACTCTTTTAATCAATGTGCCCGCACGGTCGACTGTGAGTCCCCTGAACTCTGGCATTTCCCTGCGCACCATACCACACAGACATCCCACTATTGGGAAACTCTTCGACAAATTGAGCTCAGCGCCAACGCACATCAACCCCAACGATTGTTCCCACAACACTTTTGTGGCCGTTGTTGTCTTTATTGTCTTCAGCATCAGCGACAAACAATCAATGCGCGCGAATAAACTGCAATCAGGCGTGGAGGTCGACGATCTTGCCGGCACAACCCGATGCAGTGGCGGGTAACGATGCGGATGCTCGTAAAGAAATTGATCCCTGCTCGGTTGGAAAGTTTCCCCAATTTTTGTGCAGCACCGACCGTCGACGCACAAAGCGGGAATTTGTGGACGATAACCTTTCTCTTTGTGGTTGGTTAGTTGTGTCGCTGCGGGGTTGTGGCTTGTGTTGGTGTAGTCAAGCGTTAAGCTATGTAATGTCTGAATAGATTGCGGTTTTGCATTTCACCTGCAATCTAAGTTGTGCTTTTGGAAAGATTGGAATGCACTAGATTTAACGAAGTTGGGAGCAATTAGAAGGTTGCTGTTGCTCTGACCCTTATTTATAGATATGTTTTAGGTTTTTACTTGGTGTGAAGGGACAACAAATTTGGACAGATCCTTCTCCATTTTTATTAACAGCCTCGTTTTCGAGGTTCACTGTATAGTTTCACCATAAATTTTTTCGAAAATTGGTCTGCGCCGTCCTGCATAGTAATCGATTGAAAGATAGCTGTGGTGCAGCCCATCCTGAAACGGGACGAACATACCTTCTTCCAACAAATCGCCCGTCGATAAGTCTGCTCCAATGTATAAGCGAAAAAATTGTCATTAGAGCAGAATAGGCTGAGAAAAAGAAAGTCATACCGAAAACCTTAAGGGTGGACGACACAATACCCGCTTTTGACGCACAACAGAACAGAGACAAGGCACAGCGCACAGGTGCTTGCCTCATGGGCATGTAAAAGTCTTCCAACACCGTTTGGTTAAAAGGACTCTTCCTTAAGTTGATAAAGCTGGGTATAAGCAAAACTATACATAACCTATAACATGGCAACAGGTAGGTAGTTCATACTGCCTTCCAAATAAACAATGAGTTGTAACAAGAGGCGGTGGTTTCGTCGATCTTGTTGATTAGATTCACTACCGACGTCTTAAATTCCATGCACAACTTGATAGCGATTGCCGATGTTCTAATCGCATACAGATCAGGTTCAGAATAATAAACACCTCTCAACAATTTTGAGACGTCTGGTTGAAGTTGATAATCAGCTGCGGGAAGTGTGGAACTATACTTTTCAGAGCGCCACTGGCCAATGCAATCTGCTATATAGCACTAATGCGACCGACCTTGGCATACGGCTCTGTGTGGTTCAACAGTAGTCTATTACAGATGGTAAAGATGAGG
The DNA here is from genome assembly GCA_944738645.1 of Eristalinus sepulchralis. NCBI lineage: Eukaryota > Metazoa > Arthropoda > Insecta > Diptera > Syrphidae > Eristalinus > Eristalinus sepulchralis. Next base: position 25,935,466 of record OX122885.1, on the reverse strand, counting down.
GTGTTCGAAATGCAGTGTCCTTAGGCCTGACCTCCTTGGTATCGGATACCTGAATCTCAACCAAGAAATTCTAAACCACCAAGGTTCTGTACATTCAGACAGACCTCATCAAGATAGATAATTTTATTATTACTACATTGAATCACATCGCTCAATTCATGACTTCGACCAATAGATCTTTAGGGCTTGTTACCCCTGCAATGAGGGGGAGGGCTGCCATACCATCCTCCATGCCATACGCCGAATTGTAGTCACTTTCATGACTTCTTCTTCCGCGTAACAGTTTGAGGTGGACCTGGACCTCAACCACCATGCCTCTTCAGTGAACACGATCTCTCGCCAGCTGCCTCCAATTTCGCACACCAAGTTGGTTGAGGTTCCTCTCCCCTTGAGTGCGCCATTTCAACTACCAAAAATCGCACGCAAAACTTAGAGCTTCCTCATCCGCTTTAAGTAACGTCCAGGTTTCCGCGCCATAGACTGGGACTGGGATAATCAAGGTGTTTTATAAAGCAAGCTTAGTTCTTCGAGAGAGGGCTTTATTACACAATTGCCTCTTGAGCCCAAAGAAGCAACGATTGGCAAGTTTGATTGATACGTATGGTATTGACTCTATTTACCGCTGAGCCGAGGTAGACGAAGTCCTTGACTCCCTCGAAATTTCTGCCGCCTAGTGGTACGCTCTGTCCGAGATGTCAATGTTGTATGTCCTTCCTTGATGACAGCATATACTTCGTCTTGCCCTCATTTATAGACAAACCCATTTGAGCATCTCCGCTTCAATGCCAACAAACGCCTCATTAAGGACACGCTGTGTTCATCAAATCACGTCACTGTTGTCGGCGTAAGCTAGCAGTTGAACAAACTTTTGGAAGATCGTGTCTCTGGTGTTGAGATGTGAGTTACGCACAATTTTCTCACATGACAGCGGACAGCGCGTTGCCTGTTATAAAACCTTTTTTGACATTAAAGGGCTTAGTGAGTTCGTTACATACCTTGTCGTACCAGCGAGAGTTCAATATCATCACCCTGGATAAACCGACGAGTTTGGAAGGTATGCCAAAACTAGACATGGCACTCTGTCATATGCGGCCTTAAAATCGTTTTTTTTTCTTTAACAGTTCAGTAAAGAGATTTCGGTTCGCGATGGAACAATCTCTGACAACGAACGACTTTTCTACTGGTGGTTACATCGGATATAACCTTCGAGGCCCATAACATTATAGAAAATAGGACTAGTTGACTTTGTGGGTTGGGGGCTGTGTGGGGTGTGGTTGACTTTGTGAGACCAACTTAAATATTGTAGGCTTAGCAAGTGTAAACGAAACCAATATGAATGAAATATAGAAGAACTAAGAGCCTTTGCGTAGAGTCAGATCATTCGATTAGATTGCTAAGCTAGTTGTAAGCGTTTTCCTTTGTATTGCGTGTAAGTAGATAGTAGAGGCACTATCTGTCGAGTCCCTTCAACTGCTGGCTTATGCCGGTGACATTGATGTGATTAGACGAACACAGCGAGCAGTGAACGGGGCCTTTGCTGAGACTGAAACCACTAAAATATGCCTGGCTGTGAACGAGAGATAAACAAGGCTCATATATGCTGTCATTATCGATGTTACTGAAAGAATGTCAAAATTGACAGCAAAAACTTTGAGGTAGTCACGAACCAGTTTAAAAGCCCCTTGAATTTTAAAATATGACCAAATTTAGTGTATTTGGCACAAAATGGAGAAAACTGGTATTGAGAGAGAGGGACACCGAGAACTGAAATCCAACTGTGAAACATGGTGATTATGGTTTAGGGATGCATGGCAGTCAAAAACAACTTTAGAAAAATAATTTATTGGAAAATACCCGACATTGGGGCTAGAAGAAGAGCCTTTTCTTATGCAGGATAATGAATCCAAGCACACCAAGATTTAAAGTTGTGCCTGGTATATAACGTCACTTGTGAACTCTATTCAAATCCAGAAGTCGAATTTGGCAGCATAACATTATACTGAAAAGTATGAAGAGAGTGGAGAAAGAAAAAAATAAGGATTCGAGGATTAAAAGCCTTAATAAGATTTTCCAGAGAAAAGGTTATCCCACTAGGTGTGGGGCATCACTTTCTATTTTAAAATATCGTGCAGACGTTTGCAAATGCAAAACTTCAAAGTGTTTTAGAAAGAGAAAATTTTAAAGTTTTTCCTTAATGTAGGAAATGTCGGTAAAGATGTTACTATAATCGTACAGAGAAAATCTAAATAAAACCAAATTTTACTGCCCATGTTGTTCATTAGAAGCAACGCGTTTAAAACGATGCTTCTGAGGCTTTGAGCACATTGCATCTTAAACTTCGCCGTATTATTAAATTTTGTTCTCAGTTCAATTTGTTGCAATGCCTATTTAGCAACTTGTATTACACTTAAGTACTGTATTGATTTTGTCAAATACAATTGGAGAAAACGAAACCATTTATGCGTGAGTGTAACTCGTCTTATCCTATTACAGAGAGATGTCCGGTAGAGCTTCTGTTAAATAAACGCTCCATTTCATAGAGACCTTCCACAAGTCCATTTCTGCCAAGAGATGTCCAATGAAATCGAGCATAATCCCATTACAGCAACGGAGTGCCCTCTTGCAATGTAATGACGCCATTCAGGAAGTTCACTTAATCGCATTTAGTAAGTCCATTATGCTTCGTCGTTTATGTGAGAATGATTATGATTTTCGTTTTTTAACCGAGCGACGCTGTTTCTTTTTCAGTTTTGACAGACATAAGCGTTAATTAGCTTATGTAAGTGCATTACATTGGGTCATCAATTTTTTTCTCGTTTGATTGGTGCACGTTTTTTTTTTAATTCGAGCACAAGCTTCACAACCTCCCGGATGCCGAGTTTGAATTGCTGACGTTTAGACAGAACTTTCGATAATTCCCAAATGCCAGGTACTTTTCGGCCAACTTGACCCAGCCGAGTGCGGTTCACATTTTCCTCCAAACAACCAGGCTTGCTGCTTGAAGCCATGAAAATTCAATAAATCGTTGTTACAGTCCCCTCCGCACACCCCAGGTCTCGCTCACTTCAGATATGAAAACTACTCAAAGAGCTATTAACAATTGTAGGTCTCGTTCTGTATCGAGGAGAAGCGCACAAAAGCAAATGAAGAACAAAAACAACAAATGCAACATATCTGGGTCAACTGAAGTAGGTATCGCTCGCGCGAGTTCTCATCAGATACCACACCGAAGCGAACTGCCAAGAATTAAATGTGTCAAACGCTTTCCATCGGGTTTAGGTATTTTCTGCTGGTTTCTATGCGACAGCAATGTGCTTTCGTTGTCCTCCTCATTTTTACGAAGGGGAAACGGTGGGAGGGAGAGAGGAATGAACAGGTTCGTGAAAGATAATCACTCTGCATATGATTTTGTCAGAACACCCTGGCACGTTTTGGAGGGAAACTGCATCACGAACCTGCCTGCGCTCCGAGACAGAAGGTTTTTGTTTTCATCTTCAATCACATTTCACTGGAATGGCTCGCGCTGGTATTGTGTTCTATTCCCTATCGAATGGCGGAGATGGGGAGGAGCATCCATTAGCAACTCATAAGGTGATGGCGTGATAATTAAGTGACAAAAGATACATTTAACCTGCGGGAAAGTTGAGAATTTGGGACGCCAAATTGTTGTGCTACACCACTGAATGACGTCAAACTTGGCACGTGTGCGGAAGGTTAACCGCTAAGAAGTCAATGGCTGTTGGAATGAAACAATAGCACTTGTTTTAATCGATCAGCACCAAAGTCAAAAGGCAGCGTAAGTAAGAAGCATCGTGTGTTGCCGGCCTCATAAGCAAGGAAATAATGCAGTGTTGTTACTTTTAAATCTTAATTTTTGGACATGAAAAGGCAGTCGCGCTGCAACCAAATCTTTAAACTATGCCATACTGCAAAATTCCACTTGAGAGTTGTTGCTGATTCTTTAAAAGTTGATTAGGTACTTCAGCATTCAGTGTCGCAGTTTTATGTGGAATACATCCTGATCTCTGATCGAGTGAAGCCATACCGATGTAGTGTACCAAAATTTGGGAATCGATAAAGATTACGCCTGCACACGTTACGTTAAAAATAACCACAAGAGAGCAATGATGCCCTTACCCTGAAACTATGCATTCAATGTGTATTTTGTGCAGAAGCATGCACAACACGAGTAGTTGTTGTAGAAGATAGGCCCTCGTCCCTCGTGGGGTGTAGTGCCACTCAATCATTATTAAAAGCGGCTGCTTATTATTTCCGGACTTAAATATGTGGCCAATATTTTCTGTTTAAGCAGCATCAGTGAATTCAGTGTAGGTTCAGTTTCGGATGCATTTGTGGTCTAACTGAAATGTTCATTCGGAGCTTTTGCCCAAATGGACAAATTCAACAAATTCATCCGATCCGATTAATTATGTGAAATTGTGAGCAAATTTCAGCAAATCGGGGCTGTAGGAAATGTAAAGTTAGGTGTGCCTGTTCCTCCAGTTCCATCTTGCTGTTGTTCGTAACGGATTTGCAGAATAACCGTCAACCTCAACTCGTTGTCTTGCCCAACGATTGAACATCTCTCGCGAGATGATAATGAACTTCTTGAGGGCAAAAAAACGTAGGATATTGGTCGGGCCGATATGTGGTGATGGTGACATTCGCCACCACTGAAAGTCAACGAAACTCTTTTTCATAAGAAATCAATGGCCGTGTTATCTCAAGTAGTAGTCAATTGGCCGCCAAGATCATAAGATTTGACACCGTTAGACACCTTTCTTTGGGGACTCCATAAAAATAAGTAAGCCGTGAACAATTTGACATTGAAAATCAATTATGTCCCAAACTCATTGCAAACATGGACCATTGGACCGTGAGGAGATATTTTGTTTCACACACAATTGTCATAGATCCTTTTATCATTAAAAAATACATTAAGATAAGCCACTGAAAACTTTTTCGTTCTATTTACAATAATTATCATGTGTTTTCGTTGGACCACCCTTAACATGTTCGGGAAATTATCAGCACAAAGAACATCCAGCCGTATCGACTTCCTAGGTTAAATGTACGATACAAAAATATATTCAGAAACTGAAATTAACCGTGATTGTTCCTTATCTTTAAAAATGATACACAAGTAATATGCATGTTTCGTAAGTTAAAGTCATTCTGCCATACGAGTCAAAAAATTTTTAATAGAATATGGTAGGGAAAAAGGGATCTTCTTTGAAAGAACGGAAGTTAGTTTAGAAGAGCAAACTTCTTGCAGATCTTCCCCTGTAGTTGGAGACGTAGTAAACAAGTTTAAAAATAAAGAAAATGAGCCAGGTAAAGGACAAAACAAAATATATTATCGGCAGCTAATGAGAGGCATATTGTGAAAAGAATTAAGAGAGACCCGAACGCATCTAACCAAATTATTGACCTATGAGATGTCGAGAACTATTAATAGAACACTCTGTTGAAACAGTAAGGTGAATTCCATTTAAAAAATTCGACAAACTGTTTGATTTTTGGACTTTAGCGTGTTTTGTGAGTTTGAACATTTCAGGATATAGACTTTTTGGAATTTTAGCATTTCAGAATTTTGCCTATTTCAGATTTTGCATTAGTCTTCTCTTTCCAAATACTGGTATTTCGAAATAGAAATGGAGCCTTTGGAAATGGTGAGAAGTAATATTAAAATGAGGATTACAATGGGTGCGCAAAAACCTAAGTCAGATGGGAATAACAAAAAAATCACTTTTAAGATTGCGACAGTAGAGTTTTTAAGTATCAGTATTACGAACCTTAACGAACTGTTATAATAAATTTCACAAGTACAGTTAACTATCAAATGACATAGTGTGCGTTTAATGATACAAAATTCTGTTGGAATTCTTTATTTTTTGAACTGGTTCCTATTTTGATAACATTTTCGCTGTGCTGTAGACAATAAGTGCGTCGAAGTCTAAGGAGGCCAAATTCGTGAGCTGAACGTTCATCTTCTGAGATTTCCTCAGTCGGTATGGGCTGATAGTAAACTGTAGGTTCCCTCTACTTGTGAGAGAACATTATCGCACACAACCCGAATAGTTGCTGAAGGAGCTAAGCTCTGGACCCCTGTATGTTTTGTAGCGGCATCATATTGCATTTTTCTGATGGGATGATAATAAAAATAGTTGGATTACGTTTTCCACTTCCCGTCCCTACAAATATGACAGAAATCGTATTTTTTGACATCCGTGCAGCCGGGAATTTGCCCGGTAATGTCTGATTAAGTTCTACGAGTGACGCAAAAATTGGGCCAAATTAGTTCGGTGATGTGGCAATTTGCATTTTCAAACCGTCTACGATTCACATTATCGAGGAGGAGTTTTTTTGTGGCGTATGCCATGAAAGATATTGCTCCTTGTTGTGTCAGCAGCGAAGTGGTGCCTTTTCTGCTGAGTTTATCGGGTCCCGGCATTCACATGTGGTGTTTTTGGTCATCTCAGTGAGAGACAGAAACGCAATCACGGATGTCTTGAAGTTGATTGGGGTCTGGCTGTTGGAACATATGACAATAACACGTGAATAACAGACCAATGTATCTCTGCATGACAGCATGAAAGGTTGACATCTTTGCAAGGTGGACTTTAACACAGAATAGACGGCAATCTCAACATCCACATTTGTATTTGACACGTCTTTGAATATGCACTGTGAGGCGAACAGCAAATGTGAGTTCCAATGCCAGTCAGCCCCTAGGAATGAATGGGAATTATTTTCTCAAAGACGAATTTGGCTGATGTGAGGTTGGAATGCATGGGTCGAAAGCGCAAAGTGATTTAAGCCTTATCGCTATAGTGACCAATATCTTCCTTCCAACTTGCTCCAAACAGTCCTTTGAGGTTCTTTTTAACGCACCGCTACTCCAAGGCTGTCCGATCTTTGGCCGTGATTAATTTAATGGGATCAATAACTATCACACCTTTTCATGATATGCAGATGCCAGAAAATCATCTCCTCATGTAAGCTTTGTTCAAGGTGGGGGTCAGTGATCGAACCCCACATTAAGCAAATTTTATGAACTTCGCACAACATCTGCTATTCCTTCTTTAACCTTTCACCATTTTTTAATATCTTTGAATTCATACCATAATCTAAAATTTCTTTACGAGTTTAAATTACACTTGAAATTTATGACTACTTCCTGAATGTCTTCAAGTAACCTTCGCTTGTACAGCACTATCCAATTGCTTTCTTTCCCTGTACAATTACCCACCCCCCACACACTCTAGCCGCCCACAACAAGTTTGCTTTATTGTTCACTTCAGCCACTCATCACCAGCAGCACCATCTACACCAGCACCAGCCTTGTTGCCAGCGGCCATCAAAACTAACAATCAAGCGCTTAAGAATTAATCAATCGCTCCAAAAGCGATGTACATGCACACACCAAGCGACTGCACTTGCAAAAGTGAAAGTTTCACGCCCAGCGTGTTGCAGTTAAAACAATTTAAAAATGTTCCACCAAGTGAGTCCGAGAAGGCCTGATGTGGAAAGGAACCACGATGACCACACTTAGTTGTGCCAGACTGGTTGCAGTGACCGGCGGTGCTGAGGAGTGCTGGTTGCACATGAATCCCATTCACCTGGCGTTGCGTATGAACACTTTGCTCTTGTCGACCAGGCACGCTATGTGAGTGTTATGCAACTGAAATGCGATACACTGGCAAATAGCTGGTAATTGAAACCATTGGATGACATGGTCCAGGTCATTAAGTTAAATCACTTGTTTCAATTGATTAATTGTTGGGGTGACTGAAAGGAACTGAGAAGAAATTCTTTTCAGATTTTGAGTTTTGAGTGTGTTGGAGATTTCTCTCGGGTTTTTTTCTGGGGCTCTATGATGGGCTTGTCAATTTGCGCTTGCGTAGATTTGTGGTCATAATGAGATTGTTTTCTCTCATTTTTTGATCAAACAATAGATCGGATGTCTGTTATGTTGCTATGAACGTTCTAACGTTTCCCATTTGATTCGGGGTCAAAACCCTTAGAACTAAGATCGATTTAAGGGGCAAGCAGATCCGTTATTTCCGAAACTGAAGTTTGAGAACTTTTCAGGATGGCAACGGTAACGGAAATTAAACCCTCGTTCCACAAGGTTTAGAGAAGATTTGGTCTGCAGCCGACTATTGTTCAATGTTGGCTTCAAAAAACTTTTTAGAAAATAAACTAAAAATAATCTGGACTAGTGCCTAGTTTTTGCAAAAACCATTAACCCTGTTGGCTTAAAGGTTGAGGGCCCATACAGCTTAATGGAGATTCTGAACACTTGTGGCCGCTTTTTATACCACAAACTGATATTTTGACGTCATGCAGCTACATTGTTTGACAAATTTTGTTTTCCTTACACAAAAAATACTTGCTATCTTCTGGTTGCCTTGTTCTAATTGTTGAGTCTAGCAAGCGGTTGCTTCTTGGCAAAAATGTGTGTTCATACTGAACTAAGCTACTAAAACTGTAGAAACTTATTCCCACGTACTCGCGACATGGGGATAGCTTCTTCAGCAAGTGCAAGGGGACATACAGTTCATTGCTGACCCCGAACTACGAGATTTGAGAAGGTTTTCACTGACAATTAGTTTTCTTTGAGTGTTGCCAGAAACTTGAAAGAAGTTAAGCGCAATAGAAATCTTGACTTTCAGCCTATAAGTCGGCGCACTTGTCCACGACCCCACGTTGACCATCTCGTTTCAATTAATGCGTCAAATCATCAATCAAACAAGATTTATCAAATTCTCGCTAACATGGGCAGTTTCACAGAGATCCCACTCTGAAACAAAAAAATTCAATGATCGTCCGTTGCCCTAAGACCATGTGCCTCTGTATCCAATGAAATTGACACAAAAACTAGACAATTTCCCACACGATGCAGGGTGTAGAGTTCTAGCCAGAATAAATGAACCACCAACGATGACTTCATGACAGACTGTGTACCCGGGACAAATTCAATTCCGCGTACTTGTGAGTGCTTATAAAACAATAAATACGAGAATACATGGCGCGCGGCGACGATGACCTAATAAGCAAATTGTGATGCCACGGTAGTGTGCCATTAGATACTTATGTACATTCACATCCGCTCCATTCACTTCATCCGTCCCTCTTTTCCACGCAAGATGTGCGAGTCTGGTGTCCATCTGCCCCCTAAACAATCATCTGCCATCGACCGGGACGGATGAGCATCAGATAGCTGCAAGTGCTTTCAGAACTAAAGCCATAAACAGACGAAACAAAAACATTTCAAATCAAATCAAATCACATCTCTATTAGATCGTAAATGGATTGATTCTGAGAAGAAAAAAATGAAAACTTAAAAAACGTAAATAAATAAAGGAGAAAGTAAACACTGCCAGGTCGAGGGTACTTCAAGAATTTGGGCGGGTTTCCTGTACCAGAACAACGTCTTGACACAGAAAACCGACTCGGGGCAGCAGGTTTCCCTGAGGGCATTGTCTGTAGCTTTGATATCGGTCATTTAGATGATGTAAAAAAGCTTGACGTTGATATTCAAGTTTCCACCTTGGAATTCAGACTCTGACTCGACTCCATTTGATTGGGGGAAAACAAAGTGTTAAGCGTTGAGGATTTATTGCTTCTGGAAGTGGGGAGATCTCTTCGGGTTCTAATTAGAAGGTGGGTGAGAGTGTTGAGCGTATAAAAATTAAGTGGGGTGAAGAATTATATTTTTCTTTCTGATCACCCATTTCTTGATAATATTTATAGTTAGGGTTATATTTTGAAGAGATCCAACTCTTCTTCATCTTCATCTACTTAGAACTATTTAAAAGTAACCAATGAACTCGTACTGGTAATGCTGGAACCGAACATAGTCTCCACACAATCTGAACCTTTAACATCGACGCTTGCCAGATGTGGAGGGTATTCCTACTTGTTGTGGATCATTTTCTCATTTCGTCATCAGGCTTAGATTTATCCGAAGGGCATACAGTGGACTAATTTTTAAACACAAAATGGAGAGAAATGAAACATAAGTTATGTTCGTTTCACGCTTAGAGTACATATGTGCAGATCTGGATAGACTCGTACACTACCACAATAAGAAACTTCTGCGGCCTGAGTTTTGCTGAAATTGAACTTAGTTCTCACTACACTGAAGGCACTACCCCAGCTGTTCCATTTCGAACTGGTAGGCAATCAGGTTCTGGCCAGCGGTAGGTATTACCGTACTTCGTTGGTGGATGCCTTTTAAACTTAAGCACAACCAAAATAGAAAATTATTGTAACCCCTTTGAATAAAATATTGCCTTACCGCAGTTTATTATTAAGAATACATTTTCAATCAGTACTGGAGGAGGCTGATAAGTAGTCTGATACACAGTTGCTGGACGGTCCATTACAAATCTTCAGAGACAGATCGGAGATGAAATACACTGTCGAGAGTGGCATACGCACTGGGGATAAGACAAGGGTAAAGATAAGAAAAAAAAAAATAATGTTGACTGTTGAAATTTCTCCTTTAGATGCTTTCAATGCGAGCAAGGTCAAAGATAGAGGGCAGAAGGAAAGACTAAGAACTTTCTTTCAATAGCTTTCATAGACCCCATAATAGGGCAAGATTGTTGGGCTTCCCATGCCAAGACGAAAATGAGGAGAAGACCGTTTATCACTTCCTAGGAACCTGCCTCTTATTTACAACAATTGAGAAGGCTACGATCGGAAATCGCTTCTGAAACAGCCTAGAATTACTAATTTATGTTAGAGTAGGCAAGATCAGGAAATTGATTAGGGAAACAAACTGAAGAAACCATTCAGAATCTGAGGGTTCGTTTCATATTCTCTCATTCAGGCCAGCAAAGAAACAACCATCCGGTCAAGTGGCATCTGAAAATGTTTCCATTCGTGGACTTAAGCAATATTGTTCTGCCTGAGTCTGCCTACCAGCGTGCTGGCCATTTTGAAAAATGTATGTAAAATTCTCTTGGAATCAGCCGAAATCATGTTTTGTGCTAAATTCAGGCGTCATTCGATTCATGTTGAAGTGCCAAACCAAACTAAAAAAATCATTTGAAAAAATCAAAAAATCGCTTACAGAATGGCCGACGGCCATAATAGTGCGACCAACTTAAAATTCTGTCCATTAAAAAAAAACTCCTGTTAAATAAATAAGTTCTGTTCTCCAAGTTGCGATTGTTCAACGGGTCTCGTTAACTTTGTACACTGCCTTTAAGACAGCGCTAACTGTTGTATACCTTCTCCTGGGGATTTTCAATTATGAAGAAGTCGTTGTGAAGCAGTGCCCCACCTAGATTGATACCGATGTTGGTAGGTTCGCCTTGTCTGTAGTTATGTCAAGACGAAGGATTTAAATGTTGTTCCGGAAGATTTTATTTACTTTAAGAATTTGATTTTGTTTCGCGAATTCATCGATTAGGACAGGGTATTCATGAGTCTTGATATCAATCTTCTCTGTTGAACTTGTTGTACAGTAGTTGCAAAAAAATGGCTCTTTCATTCACAGTTTTTTTATTTCGTTATTAAATTTCCGAAATTTTCAAAAATACCCAAATTTTTATACATTGGATTTGATATTCATTCAGTTCAAAATTTTCAACTTTCCTTCTTACTCGTATTTTCAACTTTTCTTAATGCAGATGCACCTGCAAATTATTAGCGTACCTGAAGTGATCGGCGGTACCTATAGTTGACTTGGCCGCTGTACAAAAGAGCGCCAAGGCCATTATTTGACCCTGATGCAAGAAAAAACAGGCGGCTATGATTTTCTGTGGAGATGTATTAATGATTGACAAAATGCCTGATCGTGACAGAAGGTAAGTTCGAGAAAGAAAACGGTTCCACCTACCAACCGCCTCACTTGTCCTCACTGTATTGACTGAGTGACTGTTGGCATGTTATGCCCTGCAGCCAACATCATGCATCGGATCCTGAAAAAAACCCAAGAAGTGCATATCGAGATCAACTTCATCAAGTATTCGTCGATTTAAGGCCCGTCTAAGGCAGATACGGGATTCGATCTTACGTGATCACCTAGCTCAACCGTATATATCCATCCATTTTCCCAAGAGTCATAGATAACGAAAGACTAGACGCCTTATTTACCCAAATACCGATTGAAATCATGGTTCAGGGACAATCAGCCCATCTTGGTTTGGAGCGAGGCCTTTTTAAAGCCTCCGCTGCTGTCTGGGTTGCAGGAACCGGTTAAGAATGAAACTACACACAGAGTCAGAAAAGTCCACTAATCGCCTGGCCTGAATCGTAGGGTGAACAACCTGATTCAGACCATTCAGCACAGTACACTGAACACCACAGTTCCCGCGATATTGGGTTTTAAACCACAGCCACCACGAAAGAGGTTCTAACGCAACAGGTTGAAACCGAAGTTCCAGTTGCTCCTGACCTCCCGTGGCACCAGAATATAGGCTCTGGTTAAGCTGTCACTACATGTCAGGTTCCCTCAGCACCTTTGGCTTAATCAATGATTCCGTATGCACTAATAATGTTATGGGTGTGATTTTGAATTAAGTGATTCATAAATCCAGTTACATCATCTGGAGCCCGTCTAAGACAGACACACCAGAGCGGTACGATCTTCCATTTTGTTGACGTAAGGGATGACTTCTAGGTGATTGTATAAACACAATGTGTTCTCAATGAAGTGTTTTTTTGGGATTTAAGTCATATATAAAGTAAGTGCAGCACAATTAACACTGGAATGGCTTGCACGCGGATTTCTTGGCTTTAGTGACTCGTCTGGTTTAATAATTTTTTTAGAAACAAGCATAATTTGTCATACATATCTCTAAGCTGAATACCGGTTAAAGTTATTTTCCTACCAAAGGTAGCTTACATGGCCAACCTAGTGACCTCGTCCTATGCATCCTCTTTTCGTTCCTTCTCAAACAAAAATTGGAAAGGTTCTCAGATATCCACATTCATTGCGGGATTTCCATGCACGAAATGGAAATATCTTAACATACACACCGTAAGGGCTAATCATTCAATGTAGCCTAGCATTTTCATGTTCATCGAGAAAAACTTATCAAGAATTAACACCGATAGTGCTTTTGGAAATGTCTATTCGCATAGGATGTTCTGGGTAATCTGGGTGTTGATGGGCTGAATAGTCCAGTTACTCGTTAGCACTATCAGATAAGAAGGCAAAGGATGCCTTCCTCCCCCTCTCTCTTAGTAGCAAGGATTTCAAAACGCCTTTGCGCTGGGGTCCTTGTCCATTTGAACAGTGGACTGAATATTAATGACATGACTAAAGCAATTCTCATTACAAGTGAATACAAAACTCCAGACATGTGCTCCAGATGTGCTGTCTTCAAGGAAGCATCGACGACCCCACAGTACCACAGTACCGAAATCAAGCGTAGAATCACTCTTGCCAAGCGCTGCTTCTTTAAACTCAAGAGGCAATTAAGTAATAGAGTTTCTTCACAAGAGCTAAAACTGGCTTTGGGCGTCATACCGGTCTTGCTCTATTCTGTAGGAACTTGGACGTTATCGAAAGCTTCCTCATTCGTCTTTTGAAAGCATCCAGGTTTCTGATCCAATCAGCAGAATCGGAATGATAGTCGGTCCTTTTGAGAGGAAAGATCTTCATGCGATTTTTGTTCCTGTTCCACCCTACATCGTCGGTAAAAGGCGCCTGCGGATAGAACGCTTTAAATGGCCGGGACAAGCGGAGTGGATAGATAACACTGCTCTGGGCCGAAAAGTCTTTAAATCCGAGGCATCGCAACAAAAGACAACCTCGTATGAGATGGCGTACACAAGTGAAGAGGAAGCTGGACTAACTTTGGGTACGAAATTAAGGCAACTGCCGAGAGACCGTGTCAGGTCGAGAAGCATGGTTATCGAAGTCCAGGTCCACCCTGAACTACAAAGCCACTCGGGATGAAGAAGACATTGAGTTCTTTAAAATAATTGTATTAAATGTTTTCTTAGTCTTAAGCTAAATATTGTTTTGTTTGTTAATAATTGCAAAAAAATAAAAAAATATATCATGACGACGACGGCATTCAAATATCTAAACAGAGGTTTAATTTGAAGCACCTCCAAGGACCAGGAAAATAGTTTGAAGTCATAACTAGAGCAAGAAATATTTTCTAGAATGTAAGAAAGAAGGAATAAAATAAATAGAAATGAAAACTTAAATTCATAATTTTGCCAAGACCATTCAATTCGTTGAACTCTGACATCGAAAGCCAGTCAACCTAATTCAAAGTCCACAGAGTTGTGTACATACAATGAACCAAACACTTCTTTACGTCTTTTCTTAATTCGCCTTTTTTTGCTCAAAAAATCCTCTACTCATTTCCGGTAATTATACGCATTCACGAGACACTTTTCAGACTGCTCGGCGAACCATAACACCAGAACATAGTGCTCTTCAACTTAACGGAGATTTGCGTGACGGCGGCGGCGTTATTGTCAAGAGTTTATTGTCCGCCGCTCCTAACAAGGTGATGTCTCTGAAGACTGGTTTAATTGTGATATTTGTGGATTTATGTACGTTGCGTCTGAAAAGTGGCGGACGGACTTCAATTGTGTGATTTCGCCTTTTATGCTGTGTGGGAACAGGAAATCGTGTTGGATGAGGGATGCCCCAAAAAATGCGGCTGTACACCCTCTAGCTGGCAGCTGCAAATTGTTGCGCCCTCAATTAAATCGATCGGTTTGCGCGATTTGTGTCATTAGGTTCTAGCACTCTTGGCCTACAAAAGTTTGCATTTAAAACAAGTTAACTGGCATCGCCATTCCCTTGGACCCCACAACCCGCCAAACCAGTCATCAGGCATGTGCACATTGTCTGCAATTTCTGAGAATCTGAAGCTAAGCAAATGCAACTTTCCGCACACAGGCGGCAGGCCTGGCTTTGTTTGTGTACGCCTGTGCAACTTGCACGGTAGACCAGGTGTGGAACTTGAATTTTGAGTCTCCATTGTCGCGTTCATAAATATCTTCTTGTGTTTTTCTGTTTTCATTCTGACAAGTTGTCCCAAAAAACCGTTGCTTAGCCGCCCTGCCACTGGGCCAATAAATTCCAGATGTGACGATTCAGTCCAGGTGGAATTTAACTGGTTTTCGAAGCGCAATTTATTGTTGTTTTCTCAAAACAGGTTACCGGGTGATTTCCCGTCAATTGGAAGTCCGGTAATTTCTGCGCTTAACTTGAAGTCGAATTGCATCACGTTAGCGCAAGAGGCAGAGGCTAATGATTGAGTCGGCACGCAAAAAATGTCTGCTGGCGAGTGATGAGCTATTCGTTTGATTGACTTGCATGCCGCTTATGTAAGTGGGTTAATGCCTTAACAGCAATGGCATCCACATGATCGCCAGCTTTTAAGTTTTCGTCAGTTGATGAATGAATGGGAGAACAAATGTTGACGTGACATTTTTCTCACACAAACATATTGTTGAAACGATGTCAAATGAGGTCATGCATTTTACTGGACATATGTTAGCCTGTATAACGAAACTATGTTGAACAGGGTAGATTTGAAGCTAATTAAAAAAAAAGTGATCGACGAATGGAGCCGATTACCCCAGTGATGGGAATTATGCCAATAGTCGGTTCTGGGGTTTTGTTCTTTCTGAGGCTTTTCTGTACCTCGATCGAATGCTCTGATCCACAATATGGAAGGATGTCTGTTTGATTTTTCACGTCGTTTGTTGAACAGTGTGAATGCGGTTGAATTGTGCAAGAGATGTCTTGCACGTAACAAGATGGAGATTAAAACAACATCAAGTGCATCAGCTGTCGCAAATGGATTAGATTGTTGGCCTTTTAAGGACATTTATTGAGTGACAAAATTTGACAGCACTATATTCCATAAGTACCAAGATCTATTTTCTTTTTAGCAACTACTTGTGCTGTGTGCGTGCTTTTGTTCTGTCACAAGCCAAAGGGACCTACACTTTTTTTCGACTTTCGAACGGCGAAATTTAAGAAACTTGTCATAGCTGATTAATACTCTTTGAACGTTTTAAGCAAATTCGAAAGAGGTGGTGACGTAAAAGTGCGTGATCTTTCATCCCGGAGTCGAACCTGAGACCTTTAGCGTATAATTCGACACATTTACACGAGGTGGCAATCCAATTTTTTTTTATGTCAGTGTTTTAGGATATCTTTGGGGCAAAGGCCTGTGCAGACAGAGCAACATCGTTCTTCGCAATCCGGCGAGATGTCAAGGCTTTCCCTTTTAGTGCACGAGTTATGATGGCACATCCTTCTTGGATAGCCCTTACAACATGAACCAACGTGTGCAAAGATAGCCATCTGCCCGCTGATAATGAAGGTCATCTACCAGTTGTAGATGACGTGTGGGGTAAACTTCTTAACAACGTTCAGCATTAATAGTGATGATACAACTGGATAAACTCGCATATGGGCGAATCTACTGAACAAATGACAATGATTTTAGGTTCTTTACATCTCTTAACAGCTCACGTGGATCCAAAGAACTTATGGAGGCCCTGAACTGTAACAACATCAGAGTTGTTATATCCATACCTTTGATTGTTATAGAGATGGAAAGTAGAGCTTATACGGATTGTTGTTCGAGTCAGATTTAGGCAAAAAATCTTATGTCACAATGTCGTAAGCGAGCGCTTCTTGGTTATTCGCTTCATAGCTTAGTTCGGAAACATTAGCCTGATTTGCATCCATGCCCTGCCAGAGGAGAAGGATGACGATAGCAGGGAAGACTTCTACGATCTCCTTAAATGATGATATGATCAATAGATCAAAGCTACAATAAGAAAATCATTCTAGAAGATTTCAACGCACAACGCGGTTGAGATGAGGTTATTTAAAAAAATTAAAAATAAGCAAAAAGATTAAAAAAAACAGAATAAGGTAATGGCTAACATATTGGGTCGTTCACTAAGTAGTTTCATTTTTTATTAGTGAAATTAAAAAACGTATTCTTCATTTTAATCCAATACATTTTGCCAACTTTCCAATTGACTCCACACTCATAAAATGTTTGATCTTTGCTGAAAAAAAAACTGGCCCAAGTGGTTTTTGACGTCCTGATTTGAAGTGAAGGTTCTCTCCATCAAAAAAAAATTTTGCAAAAACACCATATGGTAGAACTGATAGCATATCTGATTCAAGCTGGCGAGTCATCAAACTTGTATGAGCTCTCATATTAAGAAAATTTCTTTCTGAAAGAACATAAGGAACCCATGTGTCAAACTTCGAAATTAGTTATAGACGTTTCATGTGTTTGTGAACGATCGCGTTAAACAAACTTAATCTTTTAGCAATCTCTCAGGTTGCTATTCAAAGTTTTGCATAGACAAATGACTATTTTATCCCCATCGGCTTCAAAAGGCCTTCCAGGACGTGGTGCTTCCTCAAAAGCGAATTTGACGAAACGAAGAAGCAACTAACCCTGCCAAGACTGGCAGGTCAAAAGTTACACTTTATGACGCAGGTAAAGCATGAAAATATGCAGAAGAAACTGAGGTACTCAGCTGAACGCAATAGACCTTGATTTTAAATAAAGGATGGGCAATCTTGTTTATTTCTTTTACTTTAAGGAAATTTTGACAATAACAGTTGTTCCCCACTTGACAGAATGTCTGTATCAACAAAATCATCATTTAACGCTTGGACAATATTAAAACTGTATTTTCAAAGTGAGTGATTGACGCGAAACTGAGATCTGAACCCTTTTGGGAAACCGTGAAGGGACGATTTTATCCCAACAATTGACAACATCCTAGAAGCAATCCTTGACTTACAACCCGAAACCATTAATAAGGTCTTAGGGGCTTACAAGTGACAGAATGCTAAGCCAGACAAGGCAACCATTTGAAGGAGCATTTTAGAAAGTGTACTTTTATTTGGTCCACACTGTACGTACAAAGTAATTTTATATCTTCAAATATTAAAGAAAAGAAGGATGTCGTAGCAATTTCCTAAGGTCTATGAATGCCTTCATAAGTCATTTAATTGTTCGTGGCGACATCTCTTGATACGTAAAATATTCCATTGGGCGGAACATACATCGATGGCATGTGTTATGCAAGGGTTGAGAGCCGCTGTGAATTTAGAAAAATCCACAAGAAAAGGCTTACGGGGTCACATCGCATGATTTCTGGATTGCTGGGAGTGAACTCCAAAGCTCTTTACCCTGCCGGTCAGGGAATTAGTGCACGATGATTTATTTAAGAACTTTTGAGATCTACGATCACCAGTACGGATATTCGGATCAGCTAAGGAATCGAAGACGAGTTTTAGTCCCTTATGTTTTCTCACAAGACGTTTTCCTTCTCTTTGGACAATGTAGACCTAAATGCATGAAGAAATATGCATTTAGGGCTACAACCCCGAGAGTGATTTTATCATGAATATTTGGGTCAGTTTCAAACTACTACAGAGACAATTCGGCAAGTACATGTAATTGTCTGTGACAGTTCACTTTCAGACTCTCTTTTTGTACTTAGGGTTAGCGGTACATAGGGCTTGTACCCTAGTTACGAGGTACAGTTCGCTAAGTTAAGGTCTTCGAAAGGCTGAAGTCTTTTAATTTCCTCAAAATGGACACCTTGATGAGTTTTTACACACTCTCATGTTAAACGGCGAATTTTGCATTTTAGCGACGAAACATGGCTCCGTCAGTAGGACACTTTTGGCGACTTTAAAATGGGAAGTGTGCAGGATATTGCCCGAACAGAACACCCATTTCGCCCGCCCTAAAGGAATTATTTAGTACCCTTAAATGACCGGAATTAAATCACAGCACGGGCCGAAGGTACAGAGGAAGAGATGGAAAGGCGATACCGGTGTACATTTGTCTGTGGATTGTAATGAGGGGGAAATATTCAGCTGGGAAGAGCATTCCATATTTGTGTAGTGCGGCTGAAGAACGAGTCCCTGAGCTTAACTGTACGTCCGAAAGTGTTCCAAGTCATGATTTAAGAACACAAACCGAACAAATGACAGTCAATTTGAGAGATATCGAAGCGTTCAAGTCCCTAATGGAAGACTCAGTACAGTACCAAATTGACCAAAACTCTGTAATTTACTAACAACATGATCTTGAAGACAACCTTCATAAGTTCCATTACTTAAGCTTGTTTTTTTGCGACATTTTCGGTCCTGAAAAGCGACATTGAAAAGACCATCAATGACGATTGATTATGATAGAAACCTCATCTTGTCCAATCGTTTCGCCTTTTTGGAAAACTCTTCCATTTTCAGTATCAATTGATCTCATTTCGTCCGTTTTCAATTTTCTCAGACGCACCTAAGTACTTTCCCGCACGTACACATGTCTATGTGCTCCATCACAACACGCACCAAAATCTCAACCAATCAATTACATAGCCATATGTGTGCTGCACTCCAACTTGAAGCCGCACAAATTCCATAATGATCACGGTATTTATTGACAATCATACCGTAATCGACGACGATTGCGTCACACATCAAACAACATCCCAAATAAATATTTGTACTCGCGTGCGCAAAATGTCAAAATTCACTTAAATGTTGACGCTTTTTACGAAACCATTGGCCGCGGCGTCAAATAGTGTTGTCGTCGTGTTGTGAGCTTCAAACTTTGACCATCCAGCGCGGCGAGCACGACTGCCTCTCGGCAAGACCCACCAAAAGCCAATGCAAATAAATTAACTCGCAAGTCGGTGAATACCAGAAATACCGGCTCCGCAGCAGCTCTCGATAATTAATTCTTTTATGCTAGCACGCGTGGTGCGGTGCTGTTATGGCGTGTTGTTATCCAACGAATGAAATATGATCTGGCCAACTGATTTGGCTTAGATTTTATGCGAGTCTTTCAGTGGGAGCATAAACTGAGACTCGATTGTGAAAAGTCTGCAAGTGATTAGCGCTGCGTTTCTTAGCGGCGAATGCATAAATGTTAATGTGTCTGGTGCTCGCGAATGTAATACATCTTGGGCACTTTTGTGGACCTGTTTGTGACGTCGGGTGGAGGGGGGGAGGGGGTGGGAGGGGGTTGCGTCCTTGCTTTACGAAATGATAAATTCGTCAGGTTTCAATAGGAGAGGAGGCTTTCGAAACACGTGCCTTTGTCGATGCAACAGACATTCGTTGTCACTGCGAATATTTCAGGCGTGACCTTCGCTTCTGTTTGTTCAGGTTGCTGTTTCTTTGGTTGCTTTACGTGATCACTTAAGCGTACAAAAGCGCAGAATTGTCAAGTCGTATGTCATCGATTTATTTTTGAATATGTTTGGTTTTATTCTGCGTGTGTTTGTGGTTAACAGGGACTTACAGGTTGTATGTTTTAATTCCTTCGTAGATAAGTTCAAAATTTAAAAAAAATTGTTGGTAGGTGCCAGATTCCTAAGCGCCTAGTCAAGCGTCTATGGATACCACGCTTACAATGGCTGGCTAATGTAAAACATCACAAGGCCCTGAGCCCTTGGGATAACGTGACGTGTCAATCAGAGTTCTAAGTTAAAGGTGGTGCATACAAATGTACACCAACAAACGTAGTGTGGGCAACTGGCAAACGATCGCGCCGACCGCAAAGTTGTTCAGAAATAAACGAAGCAAAACTTCCGGCGCCTTGTCTAGATCAAGTTGTTAAATCTTATTTTGACAACTTAAGGCTACCCAAATACGTTTGGATGCTTACTAAAGTATCGCAAAAACTTGTATGTTAATGCAGTAACCCACTGGTGGCATCCCGATCATTTTCAAGACATGGGTCAAACGCAAACGGTATGATCGAAACTGAGTATCGAAATGTTAGAGCGGCGTAGGACTGATTGTATCACTCTTGAAAGAAACTATGTTAATGAATAAAGTCGAACTTTGTCTAGAAAATATGTTGTTATTGGTTAGTCGCGTATCTTATCGAGTGATGTGTTATCTATTGCTTGTGGAATCGGATGTATGGAGACCATAATCGTCCGTAATGCGAAAAAGTGGGTACTTTGAATCTCCACGTTTAAAGTAAATTTTAATAACTTTAGCGCGTTACTTGATTGCTAAGTGATTCATTATCATAAATGGCAAACACTGGGCTAGCAACGTGGCAGTTCAAATGGTAACTGAGTTTGGCATGTGTTAAATGCTAGCGCTACCAACTTGAAACCATGAAATGAATTATAATAATAATAATTAAGTGGCACTTCAGCCCACAAGGGACCAGGCCCTAGCTTCTACAACAACAGTTTTTTGCCGACTCCGAACGGCTGGATTTGAGAAGCTTTTTATAGGCAATTGATACCATTTGAGTGTTGTCAGCGACTCGAAAGAAGTGGTGCCGTGAAAAAATGCGAGGTATCCCGTCGGAACCGAACCTAGGCCTTCTGCGTGGGGATCGACGCACTTACCCACAACGCCACTACGTAAATAGAACCGGCCCTTTTTTAATATCCAGAAAAAAACTTCCCGGGGAATTTTACTAATAATAAGCCTGAATAAATAAAACAAAAGAAGCAGTCATCAAACGGAGATAAAACAGTCATAGCAACTTAAGGGCAATCGATTTGGCCAACTTCCCAGTGAAAAGAATGATATGGTGAAGGAAGCCTGTGTAAAAAATATTTTTCTTTTGCAACCATAGAGTGATTTGGAAAGAGGCCAATGGATGAGTCTAAGGTAATGACACAAAACGATAGCGATTTGATTTATGGGTCAAATACTGATCTCTGCCTTCTCGGGGATAAAAAATGCTTTATAGGCTTGTTGTAAAATTTGATTGACGGCTTAATCGACTCTCTTCGATATACTTCGACTTGGAATTGCATTTGACTTCTTCAAGCCTTGCTGGTGGCCACTACTACCAAAGGTCGACGTTAAAAAAACAAACCCACCTATTAGTGACTCGTAGAATGTTTTGGGAGAAAACATTTAATTAATTCCCCTTCAGATTTAGATAAAAAATTCTACATTGAAGCTCTAACTCAGGTGACTCATGGGTAAAGCCCCCCAAAAAGGTAGAGAACGTCTAAAGTCCCAAAAAAGCACTGATGACTTCAAACATATAAAACTTCTCTATCTCTACAGTCACGACCTTATTTACATGTCGCTGATTACATGCCTTATGCAAAGTGAAACGACAATTAGTTAGTCAGCAAAAACACTTTTTTTATGTGCCCCTTTCCTTAGGTGATTTGATTTTGATTTTTTTGAAGGCTGAAATTTATTGTCACAGTGCTGCTTTAGATCACCTATCAATGCAAAGACAAGGAAGGCCTCCAACCGTGAACTCACTGTCAAGACAAAAAAAAAGCCATCACACCAAGCTGGCAAATGCAGTGGAGTTCACTGTTGTCACTTGTTGCCATCCAGCACAAAGGTCACATGCATTGAAAGCGCCAACAAGGCAAAGCTTCGCGGTTGTGTATGACAAACCCATTCCGTCTAAGCAATCAATGCTAATGTCAATTACTCTCGGATTGAGCGGCAATTAGAGTCCGGCACCTATCATTTGCCAGCCGCATATAGCCCCGCCGCATGATATCAGCACGCCAAAATCAAGTGTCATGCCAGTCCAGAAGCCTATTGCTTCGCTTTTTGTTGAACGAAGCTTGCACTGGCACTCTGAATCAAACATTCAATTCACGTCATGCTTCTAATGGGTAATTTTCTCCGAAAGCAGACCGCTTCGCTCGGTTGAGAGTGATTGTTCCAAAGGAAAGGGGTTCTCGAAAAACTCAACCACTTTTGTTGGCAAGTACGTGTCACATGGATCAGAATCCCATGATTCACGTGTTGACTACCGACTGGCGGCAAATATTTCTCGTTTTTATTACCCGCATCGTGAGATAATATTTAAGCGGTGCTGATAAGCAAGAAAATTAGGTTAGGACGCGAACAATTTATCTGCCGAAAGCGCGGTATGAGCTCGCTCAATGAAGCCGTCCAGGGGGAAAAGACAACGGTGATGAAATTTTTTTTTCTGAAATTCTTTAAAATTGCGTGATTGTGTACATTTCATAAGACAACAGGTAGAGCGTGAGGTATTTTTAGAGACTCAGAGATAGGAGAAGCATTCTGGTTTGAACTTGATGCGGAAGGTTTCGTGGAGGAAGGCAAGTTGCCAAGAAAAAACGTCTAGAATTGTTCAACAGAGTGGTTAGATTATGTTGATGTGGGTTTTTTGTGAGTGTTGATGTTGGACTTCACCTTTCCTTTTCATTATATAAATGGACTGGATGTTGCAGCGCAGCAGAGACGAGCAGTATTTCACATTGTGAGAGCTGAGGATAAGTCTTCTTCTTTTCGCAGGTGGCTTAGTTTTCCCCACATCATCACAGACGGAACTCCAGCGCGCGCTTGATAGGTTTGTAGTCGCATGTACTGATGCTAAAATGAGGGTGAAAGTAGACAGGTCCGAAGTTATGGTAATTTCCAAAACGCCTGTCCAATTCATTCTCCATGTTAGTGGAGTCTCATTAAAGCAGGTGCTGAAGTTTAAGTATCTCGGGGTCTTTTTTACGAGTGATGGGAGAAGCATGACTGAACTTTCTTGTAGGATTGGTCAGGTTGGATTTTAAAGCAGTAGATCAGTAATAAGAAAGGACAACCTTAGTGTGAAAGCCAAGTTAGAAGTGTTTGTTTCAACTCTCATCTATGGTCATGAAGTGAATGGAATGGTAATGACCGAAAGAATAAGATTCCGAATACCAGCTGCTGAGATGAGATTTCTTTGTGTCGTTGCGGGAGTTACTCGCCGGGATAGACTCAGAAACGGTGCATCCAATTTAGCATGATTTCGGAGGGGTACCGTAGATACAATTCCATCAGCTAGACGACATGTCGGAAGACTCATTTCGAGGTGGTTGGGTCAAATGCATTTACTCGCCTAATTGCGCTTGGGAATATTTTCTGATGTGTTAGAGTCGATGGTGGAGGATCGACCGGCCTGGAGGTCTATCCTGCGTGCACTACCCCCGCGACTCCTTTTGTGGAACATGCGGGTTAAAGAAGGTGATGATGATGGTGATCATATAGCTTTCTTTGATACTTGTCTACAGGGTACAAGGTTGGTACATAATCTACAAGGGATTTTTGTGCTGCCACATAATTGCGCAAATTAAAGCGAAGCATTCAGAAATATTCAGGAGACTTAAGATATTGATGGTGAAAAGTTTCTAATGGTCGCTGCCGTGGTTTTAACACACAGATCAATTCCTAGTCCTAGGGTCAATTCCAGACCTAAATATCAAACTTCTCGCCACTACCTCTTTTGAGTTGTTGACAATACTAGCAGAACGTCAGTTCTCTAAGAAAAACTTTTCAACCTGAATGTCCTCTCCACTTATGAGAAAGAAAAAGCATGTATAGCTTGTGTAATGGTTAAAGGAGCTACACCCCTGTCCCTAGTGGACTGTAGTACCATTAAGAAATTAAGATAGCTGGGTGAGGGTGAAGAAGAATATCTGTTTCTTTCCCATTCATGAAACTTCTTCCAAAGTCTCGTGTCCATTTGATGCCCGATCCTTTTAACGCAATATGCATCTTGGAGCGTTTGGAATCAAAGCTGTTTTTTTAGTACATGACAAAAGCTGCCTGTAACCCCTCGACTGGATCACATCCAAAAACAGATTTAACTTGAGGGAATTCCTACTCTATCGTGTACCTGCGACAAAAGGCATCATTGTCAAACTCTGGTTACTTTGTCGGCGATATGTGTACGTGACCTGGCACCCAGGGCAGGTGAAGATTGAATTGCATCGCCCCCAAGCCAGGAACCAGGCAACAATTGTTTTCGGGTTTTATAAGACAGATTCTAGATCCTTCACAACTGCTGCATTATCGGTAATATTCACAATATAATGATCCACTTAAGCAAAAGCAACAAACAAGAGTGGTAGTTGGGTCGTCGAAAGGATCGCTTCATCCAAACTGCTGCGTAAACTCTCCTGTATCTTGAAGCCTTCCGTATGGATGCAGATAGACACCGCAAACGCATTGATGTCCTCTAGGCAGACAGAGAGACCATGAGCCAAGGAATCTTTACAGTAGAATTTTAATCCAGTTTTCGTACGTGAGCTGTGTAATCCAGACTTTTTCGGCGCGGAAAATTACAGACTGCGAAGAATTTGTGAATGCGACCATTCGGCCAAAGATATTAATCGACGAGCAGTCTTTCTTGCCAGATTGCAAACAATAAGGTCCCGACTGAGGATGCCATCTAAGGTATCCGAGAGTATTGTTTTTGGGGCACCACTCATACAGATAGATGCTAGATGTTCAAATTACAAAATATGTCAAGTTTTTGTCCCGCCACTCCTACCAATCTAAGTTCGAGAGCTGTGTCTGTTCCGGTGAAACTTCTCAATTGACTGCTTCACATGCGATGCCGGGGCTTTTGGCTTACAAGCCATCACAACGGTGATCTTACGAAAACGCTCATCTATCCCAAAAATTTCACTCTATCAAAAACAATGCTCAGTCAATCGTTTAAATTGGGCAGGGGCCAGAAAAAATCCACCAATCATCCGCATATAACTGTGGACATCAATCTGAATTTAAAAAAATACACGCAAATGGAATACGACGTAGCAGCATTCCTCTTCGAACAACAATCCGACTCGAAGAACGGATTACGATTGAAAACAAGTTTCATCGATTCTGAACGTTCAGTTGCAACACCCCGTCGACCTTGAGCACTGATTTGAATATTTGATTAGAATCAAGTCAATCGGACCGGACAAGAAGTTGCTTTCAAGATGAATGCCACTGCGAGAGATAGCCCTAATTGGGAGACCTGTAGCAGTGTTTTTTTTTTTTTGAAGTGCGCTGAAGTCATCGACGTATGACGATTCTGCCAATCCGCACGAACAACCCACAGAAATCATATTACACACTCCAGCGGATATTTATAGATCGTTAAAGCCATAATAAAGATCATAAACCACGGCGACAGCACTGGCGGTGGCTTTGGGAGAAAACAAAAGCAGAAGCAAACACAAACTAATGCCTGGCAGTGGTTTCCGCTCGTTCGTCGTCTTGTGATGCCTTGATAGTGATAGCCTCGGTTGGCTATTACGACGGTAATCGCTTAATTTTCGCTTGGTGGTGCGATTGCACTGTTTTCTAGTTGCGGCCACACTGTGCACAGAGTCACACGCGTGGAAGCGGCAATGTGTGAATTCTGGTCAATGAAATGGGTTAAGATCATATTTTCGTTTGCTCTTGCTTTGGGATTGAGAAACAGCCATAGGCCTAGAGGTCTATTGATTGTAGGATTAGTGGGCAAAAAATTAAAAACTGGAATACATGTGTAACACTTTGGAAACAATTGAGAGAGGTGTTGCGAGTGAATTCTAAGTAAATTGACTTGAACTGAATTGTTTACTTTGCAGGATGGAGTTTTGATTTTTGGGGCAAACATAGCCGCTTTTTTATTTTGATCAGTTCATTGTGATAGCTCGATGTTTCGCCTTCTTTGTGTTAAGCGTGTAGATGAACGAATGCCGCTCGAAATTTGTGTATTGTGCCGCCACCTGGAATGATATGCTTTATGGGCTTTTTTTAGAACAAGTTAAGGGACCGAATACAATTTTGTTATGAGTCCTTTTTGGTTACTGTTGGTGGGCCCTACATATCACCATTAGATGCTACTGAAGGCGAATTGTTTGGGTCTACAGCAAGCTGCGAAAGAAAGATTTGAAAGACCTGTTCGCTTACTCAACAGTCCGCATTCAGTACAAATATGACCAAATCCTGTTACTGTAGACTTAAGCAAAATTAAAATGGAGCGTTCATCACGTGGTCATTTAGATATTTCCCTGTCAAGTTGTCAGGGTTTTCAGTCAGTTGATAAAAGTTTGTGTAATCAGCTTTCGAAAACTGTCATATCTGTCAAAAGTGTTTGCCGTCTGTAGTTCTTCACTCTTTTCTAATTTTTTGGTATCTTATCATCCCCACTTGACGTTTAGAGGCAGTCTATGTCTGGATAAAGGCCCAGTGGGTCTGTAGGTGCCATTCAAGGCTATTCAACATCTATAAAGCCTTGTTCCTTGCGCTCCCAAGAACAAGCTAGTTTGGAACCATACCTACCTTCCTCTGTCATTCACCGATTGGAACAGGTCTTCTGTTTATTTTTGCACGTACGACAACCTACGCCTCCTATACCCTGTTCG
This sequence comes from Eristalinus sepulchralis, assembly GCA_944738645.1. Classification (NCBI taxonomy): domain Eukaryota; kingdom Metazoa; phylum Arthropoda; class Insecta; order Diptera; family Syrphidae; genus Eristalinus; species Eristalinus sepulchralis. Next base: position 25,908,340 of record OX122885.1, on the reverse strand, counting down.
TACAGCAGTAGCCTTTTAACTAAATGAGGAAAATCTCCATGACGAAGTAGGTCAGTAACCACTAGACTCATTTTTCGTCATTACAATGCAAGCACTGACCTCTCAACTTACGAGTTTTATTCTTCACTGTTCGACATGCGTTGGGTTTCATTGGTTCGTGTGCGTTTTTAAACTCTATTAACCATTAACCAAATACAGCCGTCTTCAAAGTGTACATTAGAGCCCACGTGTCATCGTGAAAATCTGTTAGGATTTTGATTTGTTAAGATTTTCATGAAAGTCTCGCAAGCTCGTTTATGAGATGTTGTAGATGCGGTCATTTATGGTTGCAGGGAGTCTCCCATGATCATAAAATCGTATCCACAATCAACGTGACCATGACCGTCTTCCAACAAGGTGACCAAGATCGCAAATTCTAGCTTTCAATGTGATACTTCTCTTCATGTTGCAGTGGAAGTCATTCGCCGAGATCGTGGAACTGATCGAGGCCCACAAAATGCGCGTAAAGCTCGATGTTGAGCAAACGCTTCTTCCAAACAGCATTGATGGTTTAGTCCCGTTGCATGAATATCGCCATATTGAGGACCTTCGATGGGTACTTGCGATCTCGTCATGTAGGTGACTGCCAAGACAAGATGGTCAAATCATGTTTTAAAAACTGTTCAGTAACGCTTGGGCAAACCTAATGGATGAGTTACACTCGAAAACAGAGAAACGAGTGGCATGGAGATTTCCACTGCCTTCACTGCTGTAATCAGCCGTTAAGTGGAACATGGAGGCCACAGGAAATCGTGCCAGATCCGCCCATTCAAATCTTTATCCCGATTTCGGTCTAAAGGGAGTATTTGTCACAAGGAGACAAATTCTAATGGAGTACCGTGACAGACCGACAATCGAACCTGCACCTTCGGCGTGTGGGTCAACGCACTTATCCACTACCCCACGGTGACCACCACAAGACAAACTACCCCTATTAAAATTTATAAGAAAGCTGCGGAATGGATCTTCCTCTTTGTGTGTGACGCCACAATGCTGAGTAGGCCGGTTGCTCAACTAACAAATCTCTTCAGCCAGCTGCCTTAAATTCCTCACACCAAATTCGTTGAGAGTGTTTTCCAACTTCTGAGGGTCATACAGGATGTACTCTGTAGCATTCAACTATCGAGGGCTCTAGATTTCTATGACGCAGTGTTATACAGTTTTCACTATTCCACTACAAGGATGATATTCATTCATGCCTAGGATACCGTGTGGTGCGAGAGACCCATGATTCATATTTGGACAACATTTTGAGAATGCCCTCCATGGCGTGGTGGATGAATGTGTCGACAATAATATGCCAGCTTAAATTCAGGACTGAACATATCGAATTTTGCATGGCACTACGTCTTTCGAATTCCTGACAACATGCAAAATCTTCTTAAATTTAGACGTTCGAAGTGCAGTATGCTGTAGGCCACCCTTGTAACTTGTACAAGAACAGTAGCCCGCACAACACAAGTAGTTCCTAAAGAAGCAGGACCTCTAGTCCCTTGTTGACATTCAATTTATTTATTTTCGGATATGCACTTGGAAGCTATGCACCACCTCAGACAAGTACGTGCCTATAAAAGCAACCACAGTAAAACTCACAAGCATATCTTTAGAATGATAATTAGCTAGGAAGGGGAATAGGGTGAGAGTCACGTTTCCGTTATAAAGCATCTCTACTCTAAATGAGTTATAATGCTTAGTCTGGGTAGGCCATAATATTTAAAATTACAACGAAACGGAACAAATGTGAAGTGAACTTCGCGAATAACATCCTAGTGGATCCGACATAAAATCGCCCTTAGCAACCTGTGCTACTTCGGTTTGTCAAAGCAATCTGACGTAAAGCTCCTGACTCAGGGGATTAAAATTATGCTCTACAAAACACTTGATCTACCAGTTCTGCCATATGATACTGAAAGCCGGATGTGGGGCTGATTCTTGGTGCCTGTCTCCCGAGGAAGGTGTACCAGAATGTAGTCTGGACAGACAAAAATCCGTCGACTGTACTTTCTCGACCGTATCGAGTGCATGAACAACAATGCTCCAGGAAAGAGAGTCTTCGAATCCGAGTATCCAGATTAGAAGACGTAGTGGAAGACGGAAAATCCGGTATAAAGACAGCTTGTTCTTGATGACTGTTAGCAAAGTTCCCAGGCACAACAACGATTGCGGATAGTGATAACTCTGATTCGGACGGTAACAAGTAAGTAATGAACTCAAAACTTTGGCATAAGATGAAGTGTTTAGTTTCCTTGGGGTTATCCAGCTTTGAAATCGGGTTGATGTACATAAATTTGGAACTCCCCTGTCTCCTATACATCTTACCTTCATCAAGAAACTTTAAAAACTTCGTCAAGATTCCTTCTATGTGCCTTAACTTTTTTTTCATCATTCTCATATAAGCGACACCCTCAGCTCCGCTACCTCAAATTATGATGACGTATTCAGTTTTCAAAATTCCCCAGTAACGTAAATTATCTTAACACTGCACAAAAACAACGCCCAGCTTCATCACTGATCAACCCAGGGTCATGATTCAAATTTAAAAATTAGTCACAAGACACTGCGCAGTTACGCGACGTCGTGATATACATACACGAGTGTGTACATAGTTGCTGTCTACAAACTCGTGTCCTCGTGTTTACTCTGTCATACAACAAATGATTCCAATGAATCAATGGCTTCAATGGCTTATTGAAATTCAATAACTTGTCATTCCCATAAGCAGCATGACAGCGATCAAATTCCCCACACACAATGTCCTCCTTCACCGATCAACAGCCCGCGCGTAGTCACTGATCCAGCAGTTTCATTAAAAACGCATCACAACATAAACACCATCACGGAAATACGAAAACAAAAAAAAACATCAAAATATAGCCCACTTTGACGGGCGATTTCACTTATGAGCTCTTCAGAAACAAGATCAACAAAGTGGCACAGCGTACTCAATACCAGCACGCACGATAAGCCAGCAGCAGCACGGCAACAATTCTTACCTCTCTCTTCCGCTCAGCAACGAAATCAAACCGCTATCGGCGTATCCAAATCAAAACACGAAGGTCAGGCACGTCCTATTCGCAATCAAACGCTGCACACGCGGTCACTTTTGCAGAATCACACTGTGGCTTCACTGGGAGTACGTGAAGCGCGAGCTTAGCTTGTTTTTCCAACCGGCGAGGGTGGAGACGACAAAGGAATCTAATTTCACTTCTTGCACATGGGAGCACGCGGCACCTTTTGCTTTTTTCTGTTTTTCCCACTGGAAAACTCCTGCCGATTCAACGCAACAGCGATTCACTTTTCTCCAAAAGAATTCTGTCGGGCATTCAGCGCTTGAATGTGTGCATGCGTCTAGAGCTTACTCCGACCGCGGCGAACCAACAACTACGACGAAATGAATGCACAGCGAACGGGGAAAAAAGAAACAGCGAAAAAAAACGCGCAGACGATCTTCTCCTGCTTGATTCCAACAGCGAAAGCGAAGTGACAAATGATGAACGCAAACTGCTGAAACGGCTGCGACGACGAGGTGATGGAGTCAGTTGGATTGGGCTTGGAGAGTGCCGCTTGAGAGCATATCAAAAGTTCCACTGGGGAATCGATGATGAGTGGTGGAGTGGCCACAAGCTCCAGCCGGGGATGTTACTGCACACACGTTGCATTCGAGTGAAGTGGGCTTGACGAGAGAGAGAGAGAGTGAGAGTCACTCCGGCCACAATGAGTGGAGGCCGACAAGTTGCGTGCGGATAGTGAGTGTGTTTGAACAGCTGCCAGTGGCGAGGCACTCGTAGGCAGGGTTGTTACAAGCAACCTGTGGATTACGTGTTCGCACTTAGGGGGCAGCCATTGGTGACTTTCTATGTGCTTTTCTCTCGTGTGCTTTGTGTTTTTTGAAGTAGTTCATTTTATTTATTCGGGTTCATGCTTTTAACCCTCGATTGGTGCACGTTAAAACTTTCAGTTTTTATCTACCTGGACAACGGGTGCCCATCAGAAAATGTTGCAAATAAAGGGCTTAGGTTTATTGACGAGGAAATAAAGGAGCACTTTGAATATATAAACACAGAATTTGTGATTTGTACCTTTGGAATGGCCATAATGGAGTGTCTGTAACTTCCTGGAATTTTTATGTGTCTCCTATTTTCATTTGAGTGATTTAAACCTTCTGTACATTTCCAAACATTTCTCTAGATAGCTCTTTTAAATTGGGATCAATTGGCTGTCTTTTTCATCCTAGACGCACTGCAGGTGCAAGAGTGCTGGAAAAGAAGAGTGGTGACGAAACTTAACGCTAAAATCGGAGTTCAAAAACTTTTAATGGTTGATTCGAGCGAATTACTGCTAAGCAGAAAATCTACTTTGGGCCAATAAGATTCTGGCTGTATTATTGTATTCAAATGCAACGGATATGTTTTCCTAAATCAATTTAATTCTCCCAGAGGTCAGACATGGAGGCTGTTCCACTTGCTAGCACAACTCACAATAGATCGGAATAGAGCCGTAGTAGACGATGAGTTCTTCATTGCTAAGGATTTACAAGAGACAATAAAGGCATTTGAAGTGCATCCTCTTGAAGAGCCTCGTGGACTTAATCAAGACTCGTACCTTTTCTGTTTACGAAATGAAATATATCAGTGTTGTTATAAGAAACGTGCTTTAACCAAATACAATGAAAAAACAATGCAAATGGCCGCCGTGGCGTAGTGGCTAAGTGCGTGTACTCACACGGCGAAGGTCCAGGTTCGATTCCCGAGCAGAGAACCTCGAATTTTTCACGACACCACCTCTTTCAAGTTGCTGACAACACTTTGAGTAGAAATTGCCTAAGAAAAGCTTCAAAAATCTTGCCGTTGCCGTAGGTACCCTCTGCTCGTGAGAGAACCACAGCACGCACAGGAGGAGTAGTTGCCGAAGAAGCTAGGTCTTGGTCCCTTGTAGGCTGTGGTGCCACTCAATTAATGCCTTCTCTGAAGATACCTCCAGTACCGTACAAATTATCAAGAGCGAATTTGAAGGTACCTTCAATAGTTTGAAGAACAAAAAGGTGACGCGATTAGACGGAATACTGAATTTTGTACTGCGTTGTCTTTAAGTAGATATACACAATCCTGTTTAAAAATGCATTGACTAAAGCACCACCGGTGCATTGCAAATCGCCGGTAGTACTCTCATCAAAATAGGACAAAGTTTCCTCGCTTTCGAAAAATCTTCAGTCGATGAGTCTCCTTCCCTGCATGGGCAAGGTATTTAAGATAATTGTCAACATAGTCCTGATAAATTGGATTGAGGACAAGAAAGTAATACCAAACAAACAATTTTGATTTAGGACGGTGCATGATTCTATATAGGTCATGTCAAAACTGGTCTCTCTAAGAGAGTTGAATAAGGCTAAAGTTCAATGCACTGGAGCCTGCATCGTTCACATAGAAGGTCTCTACCTTCAGTTGGCAAGGTTGAGTATAAGTAATTTGCTTCTTTATATGATCTATTACATGATTACAGGAAAAAAAAATAGTACGTTGATCAGAATGTCAATGTGCCTTCCAAGAAAAAAAAATTGAGTTGCACTACAGCCCACAAGGAACCAAGGCGTAGGTTCTTTAGCAACTTTTCATGTTTTGCGTGCTACTGTTCTATTACAAGCAGAGTGAGCCTATAGTTTTTTGCCGGCTCTGGACCGCAAAATTTAAAAAAAAAATTCCATAAATGGCTTCTGAGTTTTGTCAGGAACTTGAAGGATTTAGAGCCGTGTTAAAGGCACATATTTTCAGTCATAGAATCGAACCTGGGACCCTCAGTGTGTCCTCAATACCGAAACATGAATGACCCTTCATGCAGCATGCAGGTATACAAAACAGTAAAATAACTTGAGGTTATTAAGTTGTCAAACAAATTTTACTAAGTAAACTAATTAATTAAATGTTCCCAAAATTATTTCTCAACAAGTCCATTGTTTCACGCACTGTATGACTCGTAGCACCGTCTTGTTGAAATCAGAGTTCAGCAAGACCATGTGTAAAAGCACATAGTCCTTGAACATGGCGCGATAATGGTAACCATTAACCGTAAAATTGCGATGAGCCTGATTTTTGAAATATGGACAAATGACTGCACCAGCCCATAAATCACACCGTTCCGTGTTGGTAATAGTAACTCGTTGTACTCTTTGAATTGTTCATCAGGCCAAGTACGGCAATTTTGCTTATTAACGCATCCATTGTGCCAGGAATGAGCTTAATCACTGAAGAAGACTTTACTGTAAAACACTAGATTTTCGTTCAGTTTTTCGATTAACTGAAAATATGACTACAATTCAAAATGCCTGACATCAATTGTAAAAGTTGAGTTTGGACGCTTTAAGGCAAAGATGTTAACTCAAAATTAATAAAGTTGTCGAATACACTTAGCCAGGTTGGTGAGAACGAAGACAAATCTATGCGTCACAGTTTTCGCCTACACTCTCAGCCCCAGCTGCTAGAGTCTCTTCATTACGTGATGGGATTGGTCAAATCGGTTGAGTATCATCCAGTAATGTTAACTGTGAAATGGTATTGACAATAGTGATTTCAGTAAGTTCCCCAAATCGCACGAAAAACATCACAGAACGCTAATTTTTTGCAATACAATTTAGAGACGATGTTGTTGTCTGAAACTTTCCATGACGACTTGCGAAACGATACATAGCAAAAATAACAAGGCCGTTTAATAGGAACAACGATTGATCTATCAATAAAAGGCTATTTAAACTTAAATCTCATAATGGACAGCCCTTTATAAAAACGAACGGTGCGGCGGTTGGTAAGCCTTTTATTAACTGATTACAGCTATATTCTCCCAATACTTACCTTAGTCGTCGACTGCACTGAGTGCATTTGTTTTAAAATTAATTTCAATTTCACAAACTGAAGACTATCAAGTCCAAGATGCCAGCTCGAAGCTGTCAGGTTGCACTTTGTCTCCGCCTGTCCTTCACAGCGTAAAACTTGTTCAGTTGAAAGAGTTCTTAAGGATCTCAGACAGACAATTGATAGTCTTTGAGTGTTGTCAGCAACTCGAAAGAGGTGGTGCCGTGAAAAATGCGAGGTGTCCCGTCCGGGAATCGAACCTAGACCTTCTGCGCGGTGGTCGACACACTTAGCACTACGCTACGGCGACCATAAGTAGTATATCTGGATGATATACTACTTATTCTTCTAGATATGTGCTTTTCTACGCTAACAAAACCACTTTCCGAGTAAGTGAAAAATAGAATTTTTCCAGCCTGTCCCTAAAAAAAGGAAAACCTTCGTCATCCATCTCATACCGGCCCATAGCACTTGGATCGCTTCTTCTGAGGTCTGTATCTTAAATTGCGGAGCTTATAAAATGATGACCGATGAAAATAAAACCAATCCTTGTGCGATGGCAAGATCATAGCGCTTGACGAGTCTAGCATCGGGGTCTCTTATCGATAATGCGTGCTTATGGCATGACTTTTCTTCTACGGATTAGAAGTTACCCTTCGAACCGTTGAACACAAGTTGTATGGATTGTCAAGTTTGATATCCACCATATCGCTCGTGTTCCCCCGCGGTTAGGGGAGACCTCTCTCGAAGGACTTAACTCGCTTTTTACAACAGCTTGATCATCCCAGTCCTTCTTTACGGCGCAGAAACTTGGACACTACTAAAAGCGGATGAGGAAGCCCTTAGTCTGCGTTCGATTTTTGGTCCTGTTGGCGTTGATGGCGTCTGGAGGAGAATATTCAACGATAGACAACGCTTAAGAGTAGAGCTACAAATACAACGCTTGAGATGGCTAGGCCATGTAGAGCGTATGGACACCACTGCACCACAGAGGACGGCCTAGGTTGAGATGACGCACACAGGTGAGGAAGGACCTCAACCAACTTGTAGTTCACAATTGTAGGCAGCTGGTGAAAGATCTGGAGAGGCATGTTGGTTCAGGCCCAGGTCCACCCCGGACTGTTGCACCAATAAAAGAAAGAAAAGTTCCATGGGGTTCTATTTCGTCTCTGAAGATTTTCTGTCTGCTACTTCTCATCCAATGCACTCCTTCGGTGATACACAGTAGCCTGATCTTTTCAACTAGTGTCTGTCCTCTTCAGTAGTAGACTTAGAGCGGCTACGTATGCTAAGCATAATAATTTCCGACATTGACACCATAACGGGGTAAAAACCATGGAGTGTAATTTAATGTATTGGTAACCTAATGCGTTATCAAAAAATGAGCCATTATCCTTAGACGGCGATTAAAACTAAAGGGTTCCTCGGTATGTGTCTCAACTCAACACTTAGTTGGAATGATCACATCACTGAGGTCGTGAAAAATGCTGCAAAATATCAGGTTTCTTAAGACGTTGCACGAAATAGTTAAAGTGCTAAGTCAATCGACTCTTTAGAACGCCGAAGATGCTTAACTAAATATGTATTCCACCACTTCATGAATTCATCCACAATATACACTTCGCCTGAAATCTTCATCAGTTCACTCATAAACCCACTTTCGTGTGTAAGTCTAAGTTTAGAAATTCGTTCTTTAGTCGCACTACACGAACATGGAATGTTGTTCCCAACTCATTGTTCAATTGGTGGTTTGTGTCAGATCTACTCCATGAAAGATGGTGTATTTTAGGTTTGGCTTATATGCATGCTTAGAGATCTGCATCTGCCCCAAATCCTACAGATCTGCAAACAGGAGAATTGCATGTGTCAAGAACGCCGCCATATGTATCAAATTGTTACTTCAATAGACGTTTTAGATTGTGTCAACAGCCAACAAGCCTTACTTGATCTAACAAATTTGCATCAAAAACTCATTTCCATGCGAACATGCCAAACCCGACTCACACTCAAACTCGAATACCTACTCACCGCCTGACAACAACGCACACACTCAACGAACTGACCCAGTAAACTGGTAAAGTTTTCACAGACGAAGCCCGAACTCCGGTAATTGTTCCTAATTGGTTTAGCCAAACCAAACACGAAAACGAGGAAAAAAATTAAGTCAACTGACAACTTTACTGGCACACAGTCGGGAACCCTTTGCAACGGGAGCGGAGTATTTAATTTACAAAGCCCCAGCGAATCGTCCCACATTCACACGGTTTCCGATGTGCGGAATAACCAGATTACGCCACTGATACCTGCACCAGCACCTCAAGTAGCCCTCATGCAACACTCATGAAGCAAAACACAAGAAACAAGAATCACACAAAACACAACAAAAACCAACGCGCACAAGAGGAGGTAGGAAGCAAAGTCACTTTCAGGTAACTGTTAAGTGGCCATCATTGTCATGAGATATCATATTGCCGGCGGCTCTAGTTTGCTTAATGCCTCAATGAAATCGTTGAACTTGAAGCTTCTTGTGTTACTCCAGGAGGACGGGGCGAGGGGGTTGTGTGCACTCCAGCTCCAGCAGCCATGGCCAACGGGCAGACAACAGTGTTGACCATTGAAGTGCAAACATCCAGTCAGACACTTGTTAGCCAGAGTCTAGGTGTGTGGAAGTCATTAGATTCATTCAAGAAGACGAGATGCTGTGAGCCGCGATTGAGATAAAAGATTGCTCACATCAAACTGGGGCACTTTGCAGATGATCTGAAGGTACGTCTGTACACTGGCCTTCGATGCCGGAAACAAGAAACAACCGTTGGGGTTGATTGACCCACGTTCGATGTAATTGAATTCTCCGCTGTACTTGTGGATGTAGTGAAGAAAACATAAAAACGATGATTTAAAACAAAGTGAAGAGCATTTAATAGATAAACAAGAAAATAACAAGTTAAATTCTTTGAAGTAGGTTCTGCACTACATTCTGGAAAAGGACATACAGTAATAGAGCTGCGAGGGCAATCAAGAGAAGACATCGCACACATTTCCAAAACGCCGGTCCTATGATGTGCTGAACTGACTTGAGTGGACTGCTCCAGGGATTGAACGAAGTATCCGGTCGGCTGAAAGATACAAATTTCATTAACGTTCAAGCTGATCGCAATCAAGGAGTTGTGTGTCAAAATGTCTCCGTTGTTCAAAGCACTGACAAGATCACGAAAGCCAAAAGTTACGAGAGTGTGTTTTGTGGGACGTGCTGCCTCCATAAGTCAATCCTCTTTTTGCACTGAATTCGAGACTGGGATGTGAGTATACATTTTATGAAAACCGCCTTGAAATTGTTAGTCTTTACATTGAGCACGTTGAACTGCCTTAAAAGAGAGGTCTCACAATACCAAGTGTTGGGAGACTCTATCGATTTGGAGTGTCTCGCCTTCAACTAGTGAACAGAGCTTCTTCGCCGGGTACTCCTTTATGACAGGAAAAATGGGGCATGAGAGAGTAACGTTCAGCTTCTTCCAAGACGTGTCACTCCGAGACGTTAGGATCTATCTGAGCTATTTGCTGAGTGGACATGGTTCCTTGAACTCTTTTCCGCTTAAACGAGTCAAAGGCATTCTTGTGTAGATAATGGTCTGAAGATTGGTAGCATGATCTGTGCAATGGCATTCGGGACTTCAGAGATATGAGCATAAGTTTCACTGATAGGACTTATGATGTCAGTCCGGTTGTCCAGACTAGCCAAAGTACAGACTCCAATACTGTCTGTTCTCTACTACATGCTAGGGAAACATTTAGTAGACCTTGAGTCAGAATAACTCATGTTTTTGTTGAAACGCGAATTCGTATAGGGCGTAAAGCGCGAAATTGTAAAGGCCACCGGTCCTTGATGTAAGATCGACCGGAAGCTACATGTTGGTACCTCTGGAGGTCTGGGGGCACAGAAACCAAGATTTAGCCTGACCGTGCGGTTGGCCTCCTTGTGGGATTATCGTAGTAGCTGTAGTTTAAACCCAAATCGGGAAGAGAGCTGGAAGTAGTTACCCATCCATCTGATCCACATTTGTCGTCTAGGTTGTCCTATGTCATATGGTGGTTATGAGAACTTAACTTCCAAATCACTTAACTTTCACCTCGCTGTGACGCACAGAAGAGCAGAAGTTCTAGAAAGGCTTCAATCCTTACCAAGGAGGAGTGAGTGCTCCTCAAAGCGAAATTTTAATTGTTACTCGGGATAGCACCCATGGCGTAGTCAGCATTTGCCCGACTCTGCCTGTATGGACCCCTGTGATAGGGAGCCTTAAACGTGGATGATCACGTAAGTTCAAATAGACACACGACCATGATCAGCTATGTGAAACTCAGCCACCAATTGCTCTGGGATTCATGGCATTCATGAATTTTGGGTTTCAAACTAATTCACGTTTTGAAAAAAATGGGATTTTAGGAACACTGGACATTTGCGACTTTCGCATTCAACCCCAACTCCCTGATTTAAATTACTTACCTTGGTTCCGGTAAGGCGCTAGGAGGACTACGGCCTAAGCCAGCAGGTCTTGAGGCGGCTTCTCTGTCAGTCAAAATCTCCAAACCAAGTTCCAGCTTTCCCTAAATTTACAAAAAAAATATTGGACATTTGAAAAAGAAACCAAACATCATACGGCAATTGTGTATTCATCCTTCTCCGCAGGTCCTCTGCACGGAAACCACCCCCTTACGGACTTCTCACGAAAAAGATTCACAAATCTTCGGGGATTTCTTCTCACCGCCTTCTCCGTGCAGGCCACACTAGTAACAAACGGTTCAGGAAAGTGGGACAAACACAATTCCAGGGCCCCCATGAAGTCGTCGGCCGAAATCATATCATCCTCCCAAATCTGCATGTAGACCACTGGCGGTTGCTTGGTTTCGTACACCTCAAAAAAGCCACCTTTACGCCTAATGACCATCTAGTCAGGAGGGGTGAGAAAATAAAACCAAAACTTCATTTGAAACCGCTCGAGAGCGGATACTCTCGGTATCGCATTGATAATGATTTGTTGCTCGTGGTTCCAGGAGCTCATTACCGAATAGGACTCGATTACGGTGGGCGGTAGATCGTGACTGTCGTTGGCTTACCATGTCTTCGGCGGGGGAGTACTTGAGCGGGAATATCATACGCCAATTAAAACTGCCCTCGCCCGTGAGGGAGCGGTAATGAACGTCGGTCCTCTGCGGTGCCTCGCTATCGCCGCACCACCTACAATCATGGAATTTTGAGAAATCAATCGTAATGCAAGAACAGAACTCACCCCTTGATGTAAATGTCGCTCATACTTGTGCCAAAAATATTCCGCTCCTGGAATGGGACATCTGCGCAATTGTAGACGACTACGCGCAGTTCGTACATGCCTGACGGGGTCGGGGTTATGTCTATCGGTGGCGGAACGTTCGCAGCATCAAAGATCTCCAGCCATAATTGGAGTTTCCCCTGTGCAAGTGATAGATGGAAACTTAATTAGTTACTTCTGTGGCATTTAACGAGACGGAAAGTAGGATCAAGTCTTTTAATTTGTAATCGATGCTTGCTATTGGCTCGCAGATGATTCCCCCTTTGCTGTGGAGGCGCAGAGCCATTATTATGAGCAATTATGTCTGCTCATCCTCCATTCAGAGGATATTTGAAAAACTGAAATCGGCTGGTCATTACAGGGATGCTGGATGTAAAGTGTGCCATGGGAAGAAAAAGAAGCACAAAGTAATGAAAATTTCTTCTGGGAAGTGAGGAGATTGTTTGAAAAATTAATGTATTCAAGGAATGCTTCTCTCCTGAGAATAGAAAACTTATTAAATTAAAGGTTACGCTAATAGGGCGAAAAAGAATGTTATAGAAACACCGAAGTTGGTAGTTAAATTTAAATGATAAACAGGGGAAGAAAATGTTTAATGAAGTTGGATGGATTTTGCAAAAATACCCAACTAAGCTTGACTATAAATATCCTTGCGTTGATTCATGTGGCACCCGAAAGTCGACCTTCTTTGAGTTTTGGATGATTCCAAAGTGTCAGTTAATGTTAAGAACCTCACCTATTTACTGAGAACAGCCGTGTGGGTTTTCTCCCTCAGTTGCAAAATCTCATAAACTTCTTCATGGAAAACACATCCAATGCGTCCTTTACGTCAAAATTTCCGAAAGGGAAACGAACAAACCTCTGATGCACAGTTGTGCCAAGGTGGACGAAAATACGTAAAATTGGTGATCCCTTCGGAAGATCAAAGGGAGGCTCGTTGGACCATAGCGACAGACATCTCGCAGAAAACACGAATAATGTTGGCTTTCAAAGCGTCAATCGTAGCTGGCTTACTCCTGAAGATATGAGACCTTACATCTTACAGTCGGGGAACCGGGCCTTAACCAACATGCCTCTCCAGCTAGCACGATCTATCACCAGCTGCCTCCTAATGCGCATTCTAATTTGGTTGAGGTCCTTTTTCACTTGTGTGCGCCATTTCAACCTAGGCTTGAATCCGAAGACTTTTCGTGCTGGAGCAGAGGTATCTATACGCTCTACATCGTTCAACCATCTTACGCGTTGTATCCGAAGACGCTTGAACAGGCGCGTGCCACCGTACAGCAAGTCCGTAGTTGCCCCAATGGCTCCAATTCGAACAATTTTTGGAAGGAACAGTGGTGTTCATACAATATACATGGCCTAGCCATCATCAGCGCTATTCCCTAGGCGCATAGCGCCGTACAACCTGTAAAGTTCGTCGTTTAATCCTTTTCTTCAGATGAGATCAACAAAAACTGGACCAAAAATCACGCGCAGAACTTTCTCACTCAACAAAACTTATCCTCTTATCCTCTTGAGTCCAAAGATTTGATTTCGTTACTGATGTTATTGTTCCTAGTTACCGCGAAGCCTAGGTAGACGAAGTCCTTGACTACATCGAAGTTTGTGCTGCCTTGTGGTAAGGATACCTTACATATGCTAGACAAAATAGTTCAGAGGTGCGATATAGAACGATCAAGGCGGCCAATTTGCTGTAGTGATAAGTGCTCAACAAAACGATTTCTAAAAAATCCATTGTATGACTCGTAGTGTCGTCTTGTTGAAATCTGAGCTTACAGAGACCATGTGCTTGAGTTTCAGGAAGCACATACATTGTCCGTGTAACGGTACCATTCTTAATAAAGAACAAATCATACCGTCTTTTAAATGGATCTAACTGTAGCTCTTGTTGCTGATCAGCCCTAATGCGTCAATTTTATTCGATTAAGTCAGAAAAGGCCTTCATCACTGGACGAAAATTCACAATAAAACAAAAAATTTTCATTGAGGGTTTCCAAACCCCATTCACTGAAAATAATGCCCAAATTCAAGTCGCCTGGCTTCAATTCTTGTACAAGTTGAATTTTGTAGGCCTTTAGGCCGAGAACTTCACTTAGAATACACTAAGCCAAGCTGCTGAAAACGGTGACAAATCGATTCGTAAAGACCTTCGGGAACTTTCTCAAATCTCTTTGCAAATGGTTTTGGCAATAGTGGTCTGAGTAGGGCAATTATGTCTATTCCTTGAAACGCGCAATTCTTGCTACGTTAGATTGGAACACTAGATTTCGTAAAAAAGCTATTGCGGTGTAAATTTTTCCATGATGACTAGCGAAACGAAGAAAAAAACAGTTTGATATAAGTGTGACCTGTCAAAACAAGCCTAATTTTCATCAGACCTTACGATGAATCACCCGATATTTGAGAACCTAAAAGATTGGGTAATCCCCTGGATGACTGTGTCGAAAGTATAGAAAAGCCGAAAGCAATATATAAATATGTAGATGACTTAAGTTCGACGCGGCCTGCACTGACAATAGAAGAAAAATGAAAACGTTGTCATTCCGCTGATGTGCTCGGTTGGACGCCACCACCCAGTAGGAACCCATGGTTTAAAAACGAGTGCAGACAGGCACATGCAGTTAAACAGGAGGTCTACAAGGCAACGCTGCATCGAACAACGAGAGCTATTGGTGAGCTCTGCGAACAGAAAAGAAGCGAAGAAAACCGGCTTCTCAGAAGGAAAAAAAGAGAGCATGAGCAGCGCGCGGTCGAAGAGATGGAGAGGTGTCATGGCAGGAATGAAGTTCGAAAGTTTTACCGAAATGTGAAACAGCTGTCCGGTGGATATAGGGTTCGGACCGAAGTCTGCCGGGACCAAAACGGAGGTTTCCGTAGTAGAGTCGCAATCGATGCTGAAAATCTGGAAATATCATTTCTGCAGACTTTTAAACAGTGATGACGGCCCAAATCCCGTTGCTAGGCAGAATGTTCCAGTTAATTTGGTGCTAAGACGAGGTCAAGATTGTCCGCAGAATTGGTTGAAGCAACTGGAGATGACCTGGTTGGGCACATGGACTAGTCATCTGTAAGATACGGTCGGAGGAAAGCAGTGGAATCTCAGCGTCGTCTGTCCGGTCCTTTCTTGTGAACCCCTTTGACTGCGCCAACTATCGAGGGATTAGTCTCCTTAACATCGCGTACAAGATCCTCTCTGCCGTATTGTGTGAGCGCCTAAAACCGTTTGTCAACAAACTAATAGGTCCTTGTCAGTGTGGTTTCAGGCCAGGGAAGTCCACCATCGACCAAATCTTCAAAATACAGCAGATCTTGGAAAAGACCCAAGAAATGCAAATCGACACTCACCACCTATTCGTCGATTTCAAGGCTGCATATGACAGTGTGCATAGAGACGAGCTATACAGTGCCATGTCTACTTTTGGCATTCCTACCAAACTCGTCAGATTGTGTAGGATGACGATGGAGAACTCTCGCTGCTCCGTCAAGGTTGGGAACGAACTCACCGAGACCTTCAATGCCAAAAAAGGTTTTAGACAAGGCGACGCACTGTCATGTGACTTTTTTAACATCATCCTTAAGAAGATCGCGCGTAACCCACAAGTCAACACCAGAGGCACGATCTTCCAAAAGTCAGTTCAATTGCTAGCTTACGCTGCCGACATTGACGTGATTGGACGCACACAGCGCGCCGTCAATGACGCGTTTGCTTGCATTGAAGCGGGAGCGGCTAAAATGTTTCTGGTGGTTAATGAGGGCAAAACGAAGTACATGCTGTCATCAAGGAAGAACGCACAACATCGGCATCTCGGACAGAGCGTCACACTAGGCAGTAGAAGCTTCGAGGTAGTCAAGGACTTCTTCTACCTCGGCTCCGCAGTAAACAGGAACAATAACAAAAGTACCGAAATCAAACACAAAATCCCTCTTGCTAATTGCTGTTTCTTTGGGTTCAAGAGGCAATTGAGTAGTAGAGCCCTCTCTCGAAGGACTTGCTTTATATAACACCCAGTACTACTTTACGGCGCGGAAACGTGGACATTACTAAAAGCGGATGAGGAAGCCCTTAGTCTTTTCGAGAGAAAAGTTTTGAGTGCGATTTTGGTTTGATGGCGTCTGGAGGAGGAGATTTAACGATGAACTTTATGGGCTGTACAGCGACATGCGCCTAATCAAGCGTCTTTTGAATGAACGCTTAAGATGGCTAGGCCATGTAGAGCGTATGGACACCACTGCTCTGGCCTGAAAAGTCTTCAAATCTGAGCCATTGGGACAACGCAACAGAGGCTGCCCTAGGCTAAGGTAGCGCACATAAGTGGAGAAGGACCTCAACAAACTAGGAGCTGCAGCTGGCGAAAGATCGTGCTAACTGAAGAGGCATGTT
The DNA here is from genome assembly GCA_944738645.1 of Eristalinus sepulchralis. Classification (NCBI taxonomy): domain Eukaryota; kingdom Metazoa; phylum Arthropoda; class Insecta; order Diptera; family Syrphidae; genus Eristalinus; species Eristalinus sepulchralis. Next base: position 25,891,751 of record OX122885.1, on the reverse strand, counting down.
GGTTGAGGCCCAGGTGCACGTATTTATCCATTGGGCCCCGGACTGTAGCATCACAAGAAGAAGAAGAAAAAGTTCAGGAAGATAGTTGTAATAATTTTTGTCTAGAATTAAGTGTTCCTTTGTAAATGAATATAATGCAAGAAAAATGCTGTGCTAGAGGATAACACTCACGGATAAGAATACGGTGCTCTGCAATTCGTAATAGATCTCAACAATTCAGTTACTAGCCCCTTTTTATTAGCTTACAAGATCTAATTGACTCAGCAAATAAATAAATAAAATGAATCAAAGAACTGTACAGCGATTTCGGCCAAAAACGTATCTTTTCCGACCAGGGGCATTTTTATCTCAGCGGCTATGATATGATGATGATTTTTCCATGTGGAGCTTCAAAAATCCATATTTTATCGTGAAGACGATGTGTCCACAAAGTGACAGTTAAGTGCGGGTTGTGAAGTGGTAGCGTCATTGAACCATTTTGGATTCAATGAAACAACCTCTAACCAGTGGTCGTTACAGAGACAAAATTAAAAATAAAATGTCGACAACCTCTGGTTCATGCAGGATGGCGCTCCATGCCATACAGTTGCTGCCACAATCGACTTTTGCACACCACGATCCCAAATCGTGTTATCAGCCGCCTTTGTGATGTCAATTGATTGACTGACTGAAGCTGAGCTGCGACTTCACATCTTTCGATTTTTTTTTATGGTGAGGTGTGAATCGTCTATGTAATGCTAACAATGCAGAACGTTAAGAGATTGGTGACATAATGCCCTACTGCTAAGTCAGCTGTGTCAACGGCAATTTTTTGGCGACTCAGAACTCATCGACTTCATAGATAATTGATACTCTTTGAGCACTGTATGTACTAAGTGAAAAAATCATAAAAAAATATCATGGAAGTAAAGGCATCGAGGATATTCGAAAAGTCAATAAGAAACTAACCTGTTCGACTCCAGGTCTATCAGGCCGATACAAAGCCCTTGTCTCTACATGCTCCGGCACAAGACGGTAGCCGACATGTGGCAAAACGTGCAAGTTCTTCAGTACAATCAGACTCAGTCGTTGGCGAAAGTCCTCTAGAAGAACAAATTCTACATCCGATTCAATATCAAAAAAGTTTCCCATACCAGCTGACCTAGCCGAAGAATCCTCAAACGTCACACCGTCTACCACAATCGATTTCCTACCAAATGTCGGTGGCTCAAGATTGTTTCTCCGACACACCGTCAACAGAATCTCTTCCGGAGTCATCACATCTCTCCACGCGTTGTATCCAGTTCTGAGAGGGAATGCGTTTCACAGCAAGGCGCTTCAACATCAAGTCAAGTCTCACCTATTGTACTCGGTCGCAATACCCACGGTGGCACGATGCTTGCTCCGCACACGATCCTCCAAGTCAATGAATGTTGACCCGATTAAGTCATCACGCGCACCGTCACGGTCGTACACAGATATCTGAAGGATGTGCTCGCTGCAAAGAGTTCAGAAGCGTGTCAAAAATTTCACCGAAACCGAAAAGGGATCATTAAACTGCTGAACGAATATTTGCAATTAACGGTGTTGGTAGAAAATTGCTTTTTCATAAATTATGCTCCTCTATTTATCTTTTGAGCGACAGAGTTGAGGGGACGCGAAGAAAAAGTGATTTAATGAGTATTTTAATGAGGATCCATGTATCCGGTGAACGGAGGATAGAAGGACTTTTGTCCAGCGACGGAGCGTGGGGCGGTGATTGGGGTGAACAGAAAAAAAAAGCAGCAAAACTTCCTCTCGAGAAGAAAGTCAAACAAAAAGAGGACGAACAGACCTGGGTATGGTTGCGGGCAGTTGGAACCTCTTGCCGTAGACTGGATTCGACTGGTTGGAGATGTAATTCGCTCGGTCGGAGATGACTTGCGAACCCAGTTGCAGCTTCACATATGAGTCTGACTGACTGCGTGCATCGTAGGAGCGAAAATGCATGCCCTGCACAAGATACACCCGAACCATGACTTTGATTTCCTCCTGCATTGCGTTGAGGGATTGAATTTTCGATGAGATGCGACTCAGGGAGGAGTGCAGGGTTAAGGAAGTCCGACTGCTGCACAAACATGGGGACAACTTGAGACGCATCTTTAGTGTTGTGTACACTTCCTCTCTGGGCGGCTGATTCTTCTTAATCTTCACTCCGTATATCAGGGGGAAAGCCTCAGCAGAGTCGGTGAGGAAGCTGAAGTCTCGCTCTCTTTCCAGCTCCCAGCCATAGATTACAAGCTTGTGTTTCGCGGATGATTCGAGATTTTGCTCCAGCTACACGGATGACAATGAGCAGATAATTTAGACTGCGAAGAGTGATTACCATGTGCAGTGAGTTGTAGAACTTCGTCCACCAAGTGTACTCAGACTCGTCGATTACCGCATGTGGAGTGGACAGTTTTTCTTTTGTTCTCCTTGGCATCGGAATATTCTTTTGTACAAAGTTCCTAAACCGCTCCCACATGGGCTTTTTCAAAATTAAGGGCGCTTGCAAGAGAGGATCGCTTTCTGTATCTGTGGAGCAGAACTAAACAAAACTGTAGAATTGAGCATCGCACGTACCTTCATCGATTGGAACTGAGACTTCATCCAAATCGCAAGGGCTCTCTTTCCCACTTAGGTACTTATTGGGGTCTGATATCATCGCTGCGGCCAGCGTCACTTCACGCTGGTGCCCCTGATAGTCGACTAAGGTCGTAATAATAGGCGGCCAGTAGAGCAGTTGGGTGGGCAGCGTCTAAAAAAATACGTGTCTGAGAGCTGACTCCTCGGATGTGGCCACTTACCACCGTTCCCGATGCGAAATTCTCAAGGAAGTTGATGCTGTTCCTTAGCCTCGTCGCTGATATCCCGCTTTTCAGCAGCAGTTCGCCCATCCTCACGTGGATTCTGTAGCGGCCGAGGCTAGAAGATGGCATTTTTTGACAGTTTCTCAGCCCAACAAATGTCGCTTCCAGCCTAAAACACTTTAGACTAATATGGTTTACAGAGTGAGGTGCTTTTCGGTCTTACAAGTACTTCACCATGGGGGTCTGGATTGCTTTGGGTATATCCTCCATCACGACCGCCGTTGGTCCTACGTTCTCATTCACCAGCAGCAACTCAACGGACATTAGAATCTCTGCTCTGGAGGCGCCCATGTGTCCTATGGGCACCCACTTCAGCGGTGGTGGAGAAATGTACTTCATCGCCTTGAGTTTATCCAACGCCACTCTTGTCTTGATGAAATTTCTGCTCTGAGACGGGCCTGATGTCCTGGAGAGCCCTTCGTCTTTGTTGGTAGATATCGCAGTTGTTGACATCTCAACCAGACCGCAGCCTATATAGTCGTCGGTTTTAAGTTTGTCCGCGTCGAACATTTCGACAGGCAGGAGAAGAGGACACCTCTCGTACCAGCCAATAGGACCAGTCATTTGCCGGACAGCAAAGGACACGGTTTCATTCCAAACCGGAGACAAGGACGTGCGCACAACCGACGTGTCCGCCACCTGATCGCCAAATATCAGTCTCAACTTTGCATCGCACAAGCCCGTATGGTCAGCGCCCGGTTGAATCTTCGCCTGATGAACGTAGGCCCGACAGACAACAGGAGTCGCATTAACTTTGGGTTGATAGTAGAAGCGTTCCTTTTGCTCCCAGTCGACGGAGGAGGAAAACTCAGTCTGTTCAGATTCCGTCGAAATTCGCAGCCACCCATAAACAACACCCTTCAGGCATCCGCACTTCCTGCAAGTGTGCACACAGTTCGTGTCCTAAAACCAGACAAAATGCAATCAACACCGTCACTGACAGTCCACGTGCGACGACCACCTTGAAAACGAAGTTCCGCGGGACACCACACCAGGGTGCGGAGCATTCACTCCGCTGGGAGAAGACAAATTGCCGTGCATTCAATTTGCATAAAGCGAATTTCTTAGAAGCCCCCTTCCCGCCACCCAGACACATGTGCAATTGCAGCTCAGGCCATTCATCTTGGGTCCTTGTTTGCAGTATCGATTCGACTTGTCCTCTCAACTGTTGCAGATTCTGGTATATTTTATCGCAGACCGACCCTCCGTCCCGCGCCGCCCTTAAGTTCTCACGCAGTTCCTTTAAACTTGTCCCGAAACGTTTCTGAACGCCATGAGTAGTTGGAGCGAATGTACTAAAATTAATTCAAGGATACCTACAAAGAACTCTCGAACGAAGGTCAGTCGGTTCGCATCCCAAGTGGTTTGCTGCTTAAAGCCGTTGTACTTCAACCGTTGTATATTGTGCGAATCCTGGACTGTATCGAGAGTGTTTAAGATGATGGCTTTGAGGCACTTGGTGTGCATCGATTCCGCCTGAGGATACTTTAGCCGGAGGAGTCTAAAGTTTTCCATTTCGGATCTCTGAAGGGAGAACATAGTATTATCTTGATCGGAGGGTGAAACCGAAGGACAAACCATTTGGTCGACGAGCTCGAGTATGAATAAATCGACTTCGTATTTCAGGCGATTGTCAGGAAGGGGGCATTTAAGGTGAACGGCTTTGAAGGGCGATGTTTGAGTAAAATGCTTGAGCGCGGTCTTGTGGGGCGTGTAGCTCTTCAGGTAGCATTCCAGATTGTCTGAATGGTGTTCTGGAAAATATTTAATATTTTCTCACTCAATCGAAAGCAAGAATAAGAAAGTATTCTTTTTTAAAAATGCACCCTTTAGTTCGGGGTTTCCAAACATCAACTTTAATAAAAGAAACTTGCGGTCCCTTAAACTCTAAAGCATCAACCACACTGATCACGTGGCAATCGATGTTAGGCAGTTGGGTTCTCGAATTCTCTGCATCCGAAACATAGATTTGGAGTGACGATAGAAAGCCACAACCAAAACTTCTCCGACCGAGTCAGCTTGAAACTCTCTCAAACATTGATGCTGTTTGCACTTCCAAAAGAATCAGAATGAATAAGTTGTCAAAAAGCGAGCAATAAAGCACATTGTTTGACAAAAAAGGCAGGCAAGCACATGCAGCCAAACAGAATGCTTACAAGGCACTGTTGTTCTTGAGCCTTATGAACACAGAAAAGGGAACAGCTCTGGCTCCTTGGAGGGAGAAAGAAAGTGCAAGGGAGGTTCCTATCTAAAAGGTGATTTTTTGTAAAGCTATAGGAAAGCTTCAGAAAAAAGCATTAAATCTATATTTGAATCGATAGTACTGTCTATATAATTTAATGTTTGAAGATTATTTCATGCAAATGTTGACCTTGACTGCGCCTCAGTTGGTCCATCCGCTTAGTCCAATTTTGGCATACTCTTTCCAATATGTCGGCCGGTATCTCACGAATAAATGTTTCAATGTTGTCTTCCAATGCGCTGATTGAAGCGGGCTTGTCTGTATAGACATGAGCTTAAACATAGCCCCACAAAAAATAGTCTAGAGGCGTTAAATCGCACGATTTAAGCGGCCAATTGACCGGTCCCGAACGTGAAATAAAATGTTCACCGTACTCGTCTCTCAATAAGTCCATTCTTGCGCGTGCTGTGTGGCATGTGGCACCGTCTTGTTGAAACCACATGTCATGCAAGTTAAGCTCTTGCATTTTGGGCAAAAAAAGTTGGATATCATCTCACGGTAGCGCTTACCATTCACAGTTACTTTACGATTCGCATCATATTTGAAGAAGTACGGTCCAATGATGCCACCAGCCCACAAACCGCACCAAACTGTAACTTTTTCTGGATGCATTAGTAGCTCTTGCAATGCTTTTGACTGATATTCACTCTAAAATCGACAATTCTGCTTATTTACGTGCCCATTGAGCCAAAAATGAACTGACCATAAAATGGAAGAAGCGCGCGATGAACTTTCTTAACAGAGCACGCATTTTGATATTAAAATTCATGTTCGTTTGCAAGACGATTCATGGTTAAATTATAGACCAAACTGAATATGTTTGACAGTGAAACAAAACACGAAACGTGCGTCAGCTGTTTAAACCAGTGCTGCCAAAAAGATAATGGCTAAAAAATCACCTTTTAGTAGGTGAGGGAGGTCTTGGTGGCACTAGACCAAATAGTGGAGTTATACTCAAGCTTTGGATGGCACATTTTATATTGTAGCCAGATCAACAGGGGTGAAATATTTCTTGCACTGTTTGAAAAAACCTAGACATTGGGCTGCGATCGTTCCAACTTAGTGTTGAGATGAAACTCATACCGAGGACGGAAAGTCCTACGGTCTCAACATCGCAAAAGCCATTAATGGATAACGTCTGGTTACTTTGGGAACACTTAAGACACAAAAGACATCACTGTGTTTTGGAAGCATTAAATTGCACTCTCCTCCTGCAAAGCTGAGGATACTGTCGTCACCGAAGAAGTGGATTGGATTAGACAGACCAGAAATCATTCATGAGAAAGAGTGTCGGAGACAAAACGAAGCCCTTGGGAAAACCAGCATTAGAATGGTGTATATCAGACTTGAACCCATCTAATACAACTTGTATTCAATTTCAAAAGCTGACGATTTATCAGCGTTTCCGTAACTGATGTCGGTCAGATTCACTTTTTTGAGTACGGGTTGGATAAGTGCTATCCTCCAGTCTAAGCCCTAAAGAGTAGCACAGATGGAGAGCTTATGCAGCAGTTTTCTAATGGTGTTGGCAATAGTGGTTTCAAAAGGTAGATTGTGCGTAGTTTCTTGAATAGCACAAAAAACATTTTTCCCAAAACTCTAGTTAACGTAATAGAGCTGAACAATTTGGAGTCGCTTTTGTGGTGTGAGTCTTTTCATGATGACTTGCCAAACGATGTTAAATAAATATGACGAAGTTGTTTGATAGGACTTAAGCTTGATCTCCTACAAGAAGCCTATTGAAATTAAAACCTCATCATGAATCCCACTTTATTAAGGAAGGAGTTTTCTTTTGTTTAAGTGGAGAAATTATTGATTTTTGGAAATTTTCCGAAACAGTTTTTGCAGTGGTTTAGACAGCGTAGAAGAAAACCTCTTCAGAAGGACATGGGGTATACCACCTGGGCGAATGGATTGTGGACGATAGAATGACGTTGTTAACGAGCGTTGAAATCGAAGGCGAGGTGGCCAGACATTTTTGCTACCTGGGTTAATGTAGCACTTTTTGCCTCAACTTTTTATAGTAGAATTAAGCACGTCTCAATTATCCACAGCAGTCATTTCGGGACCGTTTAAACTTTTTCTGATTTGCTTTGACAGTCCGAACGCTAAAGGCGAAGCGTGACAAGTTGAAGTCCGCTCCATTTGGCTTTCTCGTAGAGCCATATTGTTCTCTTAGGCATTTGCTCTCTAACTGTGTGGGGTTTGAACGCGAAATTGACAGATATGACACAGTAATCTGACTGGCTATAGACGCCAATATGTCAATTGGACATTCCTCAGGATAAGACGTGAGAAACAGGTCGAAGGTATTGGCGGTATGATCTGCAATGTCTTGTATTCGTATGGGCTTATTCACAGGCTGGGTGAAATTATTTTCCTCACCAAACATTTCAACTTACCTTTCTTCGGGTGTTGTCTGGTCTGAATGTCGAACCCAAGTAGAATTGTGTAAATTGAAAACGCCCGTAAGAGCGATTTTAGTGCGAGAATACAGGCAGTCGGACAGCGCATTAAACTCATTATAAATTTTATTGCTGTTTAGGTTCGGACTTTTAGAAATAAAACAGTTTTACAACAAAATTTTGATTTCATATTGGAACGTTGGTTGGTAAGTGATTTTGCAACATGAGAGCGCTGGGTCCTTCGTGGCTGTAGCGGTCAAAGCTGCCTGGAAACGCTGAAATAGCAGGTTTTACCTCACCCATAGTATTCTCCAGACCTTGCTCTCTCCCTAACTTTTTCAGTGGAGGCAACACCATTTTCTGGGTCACCGGCCGGTTTCGATACCAGAGAAGACACATTATTGGGAAATGGTATTCGAAAGTAACCAGACAGATGGGAAAAAGTAGTCACTTCAGACGAACAATGCTTTTGCGAACAGAGTCAATGTGTCTTTTTCACTTACTTCTCATATAAGTTTGTCACTTTCAGTTGGACACGATCACTGAAATGGATCGTAGCTGATCTGATTGCAGAGCCTGGGCTATAATCAAGCTGATCTGGCCCAAACCAAATCTTGGACGCTCGTAATGCTTAACCAAAAGGTTCACATCATCAATCAGATCACTCATTAGTCATATTTACACAAACTCAAACACCCTAGGTCATCAGGGACAAATGCATCTCCCACCTACTCTATTCGTATTCAGCCCTCTCCAGAGGAATAAAATCCAACAACTGACGAATTTTATAAATGGCTCCACCTGGTTTTAAGTGAAAGGACAGTAGAATATCGATCCACGTGAAATAACAATGGGCCTTATCTCAGGGGGGCTGCAAGTCGCTCAGCCCGTCTCAACTAATGTGGAGTCACACATTTCCGATTCCGTTAGACAGAAGAGATGCAGTTTCGTCGTGCGCTAAAGCGTATGCTCGTGAAAGTGGTCGCCATCCTTCTTCACGATCTGAGAGTTGAGAATGCCAGTCGTCCCAAGGAATGTGGTCTACGCCCATCAATAAATCTCTGTCCACTGAATGAGAGCAGGATGATAAAGAGTGCTGGACACAAAAACAAAAATCTGAGAAATTGATGCAAATGCAATTATGCACGATTTCTGTAATTCCTTGACTGCACACACTTCTGGCTTAGAGAAGTTTGCAGTCGCCTCACTGAGTTTTGCAAGAAAGCAAAGACTTGAAGGAGAGTGAACAGACAGGCCACCCTTAAAAAATCGCTCTATTTGGTCTGTCTAAATCGAAGATTTGGTATAGCTGGATGGAGGGAACGTCTTCTATGCTAACCCTGTGTTCTTCCTCAACTCATCTTCGAGCGAACATTGACAAGCACAGAACTATAATATTTTACCTCATACCTGCTTTCTAACTCACCCCCAAGAGACATAGAAATTTTCATGTTACTGGCATTCGCGTGGATGAACTCTCCTTGCCACGTAAGAAACTCCAACACAAATGTCTCTTCGGTCCACCATGCTTGCTCGGAAATGTTCATCCCCGATCTCACAGAAATCGTTCCACCGATAGTTTCGTTCAAGGATGTCATCTTCTTTGTGGAGATTTCAATTAGAACTCTCCCCACGTAGTCGTGGACGTCGTAGAAGTGGATGAATGTAGGTCCCAGACTTGGAGAAGCTGACAGAAGCAATGTCAATAAGCTGCTAACGTGTCTCCGAAACTCACTCACCATTGAAGCTGATTTCGTCTAAATAGATGTCATCTTCAGCGATGCACTTCCAGGTCACAGTCTCATGGCACATGACTTGCAGGATGAAGGTCTGTGAAAGCGATGGAAAGGACCAATGGAACTGCATTTGCTCCTTCCATTCGGGACTCTGAGTCGCTTTGCACACTTTCGTTTTACCCTACGAATGAATCAGTCTTTGAATTGAAATGGGGAAAGTAAGTCGCGTATCTCTCACTTTCATTCCAGCGAGGGACACTTGAAGAACATAATCTGCCCGTTTGACGAACACACCAGAGTAGATCGTTACCAAATATTTGACGTTGCACGACGGCATGGCCAAGTTTTGCAGAAGGTTGCTGGAAACTTTGAGTAGACAAATGTGGGAAGCTCTAGGTCACATGGCTTACCTTTCGATATCATCAGCATTTGCAGCATCTACGGGCTCAGGGAAGGGGGGTTGATTTGGTGACACTATGGCCAGATCGATTTGAAGAAAACCTCCGGCGTGGCTAGTCGACCGCAATTGTCCCCACTTTCTGCAGAAACTCTTGTGTGGCTGACTCCAGACGGTGTGCAAGTCAACGAGAAGTTCCCCCAAAGTGACGTGTGTCTTGCAACAAGAACGCTTCTTCACCTCGAACAGTACGCTTTGACGAAGCAACTCCGCCAAGGTGCACGACAGCTCAAAAACGAAATACTGCTAAGGAAGTTAGACACGCTCAAGAGGTTGGTAAGGTGGACTTGCCTCGTTGTAGAAGGGATTCTCCGAGCTGGGAAAGACTTTTGTCATCTTATTCATCTTGCCCAGATTGACTTTCACATAAGTGTCCGAGTTGAGAACCGGAAGATTCCTCGCCTTGTGAACTGTGGTGCACACAAGGTACTGTTGCGGCATGTGGAGGAAGCAGTCCTCTTGTGATAATGATGGCGCAGTCATTTGGTTTGTTGACTTTAGTAAGCTCCTGACACACTGAAGATAAATAAGAGATTTGAAGTATTTGACAGGAAATGCTTAGGAATGACTGTCGAGTCGAAGAGTTTGATGGAAAATTGTTTCTGAAATTAAAAGCGACGTCCTTGTGTCAATTGATAAGGTTGACGTTGTTGCAAGCCCAAGACAGCAGTTGTCAATGCCAAATGATGATTACACATTTATGTTTACGTGTGTTACAGAAATGTGTAATCATCATTTGGACGGTAAGAAAGTAAAGTTCGATGGGTCATACTGATGCACATGATAGACATGGTCTTGTACAAGCTAACACCGGCGAGTGCTACCAACCTGACGACTACTTGCAACAGTCCTTGACAACACGTTGAGTTGCCATTCCCCCTCGCAGTGTCTCTTAAACAACTTTCAAGACAACTGTTGAATGTTAAATTGATGTACGCAACATTCACCCTACGGCTAATGAAATGGGTCTGGCTTCCCAGTGGGGTTGTGCGTAAGGTTAAAGGCTCAACTATAATGTTCATAATTGTACACATCAGCTAGTGTTGGCAAAATGAAATGACTACCCATGGGCATCTGCATGCATTTTCACTTGTCACAACATTTTTTCCCTGGTTTTATTTTATTCAACTGCACAGCCCTACAACGCACAAATATAAAAATTCGCAAGATGAAACAAGTAACTCCAAATATTTGAAGCAATTTTCGTTCTTAAACAAATGACGGCCTTAAAACCGAGATCCTCACGATCACTTGGCTTAGCTGCAGAGAACGAAGACAAATCATTGCGTCACGGTCTCCGCGTACACCCTTAGCCACAGCTGCTACAGTCTTTTAACTACGTCATGGGTGTAATTTTACCGGTCGAGTGTCATTAACAAATGTATACTGGGAGTCCAATTTTGAACAATTTGGAATCACTTTTGGTGGTGTGAGTCTCCTTATGATGACTTGCCAAGCGATACTGAATAAATATGACGAAGTCGTTTAATAGGAGTTAAACTTGATCTCCTAACAGAAGTCTATTCAAATGCAAACCTCACCATGAATCCCACTTTAGTAAGGAAAGAGTTTCCTTTTCTTTCTTCTTCTTGTGGCGCTACAGTCCGGGGTGGACCTGGGCCTCAACCAACATGCCTCTCCAGCTAGCACGATCTTTCGCCAGCTGCCGCCAGTTGCGCACTCCAAGTTGGTTGAGGTCCTTTTCCACTTGTGTGCGCCACCTTATCCTGGGCCGTCCTCTGTTGCGTTGTCCCAATGGCTCAGATTCGAAGACTTTTCGGGCCGGAGCAGTGGTGTCCATACGCTCTACATGGCCTAGCCATCTTAAGCGTTGTATCCGTAGACGCTTGACTAGGCTCATGCCGCTGTACAGCCCATATAGTTCGTGGTTGAATCTTCTCCTCCAGATGCCATCAACGCAAACAGGACCAAAAATCGCACGCAGAACTTTTCTCTCGAAGAGACCAAGGGCATCCTCATCCGCTTTTAGTAGTATCCAAGTTTCTGCGCCATAAAATAGGACTGGGATGATTAAGGTGTTATATAAAGCAAGCTTAGTCTTTCGAGAGAGGGCTTTATTACTCAATTGCCTCTTGAGCCCAAAGAAACAGCGATTGGCAAGAGTGATTCTGCGCTTGATTTCGGTACTGATGTTATTGTCCCTATTCACCGCGGTGCCGAGATGGACGAAGTCCTTAACTACCTCGAAATGTCTGCTGCCCATAGTGACGCTCTGTCCGAGACGTCGATGTTCTGCGTCCTTCTTCGATGACAGCATATACTTAGTTTTGCCCCCGTTTACCACCAGTCCCACTTTAGCCTTTTCCGCTTCGATGCTAGCAAACGCCTCATTGACGGCTCGCTGAGTTCGGCCGATCACGTCAATGTCATCCGTATAAGCTAGCAGTTGAACGGACTTGTGAAAGATCGTGCCTCTGATGTTGACGTGTGAGTTACGCACGATCCCCTCAAGAATGATGTTGAAGAAGTCGCATGACAGCGCGTCGCCTTGTCTCGGTGAGTTCGCTACCGACCCTGACGGAGCAGCGAGAGTTCTCCATCGTCATCCTACACAATCTGACGAGTTTGGTAGGGGTGCCAAAACTGGACATGGCACTGTATAGCTCGTCTCTATGCACGCTGTCATACGCGGGCTTAAAATCGACTAATAGGTGGTGAGTGCCGATTTGCATTTCTTGGGTCTTTTCCAGGATCTGCCGTAGTGTGAAAATTTGGTCGATGGTGGACGTCCCTGGCTTGAAGCCACACTGACAAGGACCTATCAGGTTGTTGACGAACGGTTTCAGGCGTTTACACAATACGGCAGAGAGGATCTTGTACGCGATGTTAAGGAGACTAATCCCTCGATAGTTGGCGCAGTCGAAGGGGTCTCCTTTCTTGTGGACCGGACAGACGACGCTGAGATTCCACTCATCGGACATGCTTTCCTCCGACCATATCTTACAGATGAGCTGGTGCATGCGCCCAACCAGGTCATCCCCAGCTGCTTTAAACAGTTCTGCGGACAGTCCATCCGCTCCAGCAGCTTTATTTGACTTCAGTCTCGATATTGCTATCTTGACCTCGTCGAGGTCGGGGGGACGGAATTCTTGTCCATCATCGTCCAAATTAAGTGGAACATTCTGCCTAACAGCGGGATTTGGGCCGTCATCGCCGTTTAAGAGTCTGCAGAAATGATCTTTCCAGATTCTCAGAATCGATTGCGACTCTACTACGAGGTTTCCTTTTGTTTAAGTGGAGAAATTATTGAATTTTGGAAATATTCCGGAACAGCTGCGCTTTGAGAAATCCGGTGCAATTCATTTGCAGCAGAATAAATTCATCATTGGCTTTTTTATAAAATTCTATTGAAACACGGTTGTCAGGTTTATCAAAAAAATTATATTCCATTAGCGGCACTACATACTGGACAAGAAGACAATTGATTTGTGCATTAGAGAGATGTTCCTCCATTAAGTTGTCGTGCTTTAAGAACTAGATATATGATGTATTAAAAAATTGGACTGAATTTTCATTGATTTTAATGAAACTGATTTTTTTGCGGTTCCCACACCTCAACATCCATAATGGAACATGGCGATCTCTTGATCAATCAACCGTTAATCAGATTGATCACGTTGCGATCGACGCCAGACATTACTCTAGTATTTTCGATGTCAGTGCCAACATTAACTCGGATCATTTCCTTGTTGTAGCCAAGATAAGCACTCGTGTATCGAGAGCAACGGAGTCGAGATATGTTTTGACATCGAGTGCTGACAGTCACATGCGGCTTAACAAGAGGCCAACATGGCAACTCTGCATCGAACAATAAAATCTGTTCGGGAGCTCTACGATCATTTCAACAGACTCTTAAACCGTGATGTTGACCCAAATCCCGCTGTACGTTAGAATTTTTCACTCAATTTTGACGATAAAAGACAAGCATTCCGCCCCCCGGCTTAGAAGTAGTCAAGATAAGGATATCGAGACTGAAGTTAAACAAAGCTGCTGAAGTGGACGAAATGTGGAATCTCAGTGACGTTTGTTCAGTCTACAAGAAAGGGAACTTTCGAACCATCAGACTCCCCAACATCGCCCACAAGATCTTCCCAGTTGTGTTATGTGAACCCCATGGAGTACAGTAGCTGGCGAGAGGTCGTATTAGCTGGAGAGGCATGTTGGTTGGGTCCCAAGTGCACACCTGATTATAGTGGCAGGGAAAATGCAGAGTCAAAACTATTGATTGTAAGAACATTTTGATGACTTTAGATTTCTAAGTAAAATGATTAGAACACCTATTTTGAGAACCAGGGATAGTCAATCAGGTTTAAGGAACTACGGAACTCTTGTATGTAATAGACAGCATCCTCGGAATCCATTCAATTAGCAAGAAATGTGTAGTAATCGGTATATCAACTCATATCACATATATTACCCTATGATACACCCTTTGAGAATCTCTTTTCCTCAGTTTTTTTACGAGGAGATTTATCAATTTCAATTTTGTTTTTTTTTTTCTGTTTCCTATTAGAAGTAGCCTGAAAGGAAACCCACTCAAATATGCTATCATATTAGTAGTTTTTTTTTGGGGTATCAAGGAACTTCCACCTCGGGAAATTATTTGAAGCAAGACTTCATAGTGTTTGGTTTATTTCCTCTAAATAATTATATTACGATAACGTTTGTAAAAAATCTCAATCTTAAAAGAGTCAGTCTTAAAAGATATACATATCCACGAACTTTTAAGAAACTAAAGCGTTTACGCAAACCCTCAAAAAAGAATAATTTCTTTTTTATTTTTGCAATATTTGCCCAAAATCGTCCTCGGTAAATTAACTCTCCAACACAAAAATAATTATTTTAATTCAAAACAGTTGTACCTGAGATCAGTGTGTTCAATTAAAGTAACCCTTGCGTTTTATTATATGATGTTAAGGCATATTTTGGGAGAAATACGTCTGCTTCATCAAAAAGTTATTCAATAACTTCCACTATCTACTGAAGGTCACTGCTGAATAATGGCTCTGACAAATAAAAAGAATCAGGACGACCTAACGTACGACAACCATTATCTGAAAGGAAACACGATCAAGCAATTCAGAAACCGGAGAAATGATAAGAACATCTGGCAGCACGTCACTCAAAGACTACAAGGACGCCGACAGATCTTCGATTATTACTACGCAGACATCAGGACAATTGTTTTTAGCTCGAAATACAGGCCAAGGCAGGAAGATCTTATTTAAATCGTGAGGAGGAACTTCAAGGACAGCATTGCCACGATGAGCTTCCGATGCGAAGTGAGGTGCGTCGTAAATTTAAGGATGGTTTGCCGTAGATTATATGGAACGCAGATACGAGACGAGGCATCATAGAAGTAGAGTAAAGAGATAAAAGCTATAGTCCGGGAGAGAACCAAATTTCTTCTTGACCACCAAAATGTATTTTCGTGAACAATGCCCATTAAAGATTTCTTATTAAACTGCACCACACACCCACTCCGAGTAAATTAACCCCTGAGACTATCCCATAAGGCAACTCTTTTTAAATTTACATACCCACATAAGAATGTCAAGCCACCCCCACAATTAACTTGCTATTAGCACATAATGTCATACGATCTGCTGGCCCCATCCGTTCATTGCCTACACACAGCTGTCTGCAATGCCTTCGAAGGTGAAACCCCACAAGGACCGTAGGGAACTGACCTCCGATCCCAAGCAATCGAACTTCCTCGCCCGTTCAGCAGCGCGTCCGTCCTCTAGCATCATCTACGCACCCAAGAGAGTCATTAGCCATCACATTGTTCACCACTCATAATACTCATTCAATGTTTGCTGGACATGCCCCTTTTTCGCTATTGACTCGAACGTCATCAGCCAGATGTTGTCGTCACTTGTGCATTCATCCCGGCGCGTTCCAGAAACGTCCTCATACTATGTCTTCGCCGTCGTTAAGCAATTAATTTTATATGTAAATAACGCTGTGTCTGTGTGTGCGTGTGGGCGTGAAGAGTTTGCTGTTATCTCGCTTACAGGACATCGAACACCCATTCCATTTGCACTTATCAGTCGCCACCAATTACACAAGCGGACGCAATACGATTTCCCTATCAGCCCCGTCTGCCGCACGTCCGAGCGGCGGGCTAGAAACCAAGCGCACATAAGTTTTCCATTTCAATTCATTAGCCGAGCTCGGCGAATCGCTTAGTTGCCAAAGGACCATTCGTGCGGCAAGATACAAGCTCTCGGGCTGGTTGACGTTTCACATAGATCCGCGCTAATCCGTTTTTTACAAGTCCCCACTAAAATTTTAATTATAATTACCGTTGTGTGAGACACCAGCTAGCCTAATGTAATTATTTTGAAAATTGTTTTATAAGCCCTCTGCTGGTCCTTGGGGGACTCACAGCTCCACCGTCGTGGTTACATCGTGAACCGAGCGCCCTATGGTGCTGGCTGACGTTTGAAAACTTGTTGCAGGTAGGAGACTGCCGCACTCTTCGTAATGTGAAAATTTATATCGTGACAATATTACGGTGGCGGATTTATGAATGACCTGGTTGTTGTACATAGGCGGCTGGACAATCTAGTTGTGTACGTGTAGTGAGTGAAGTTAATATTGGTGAGCAGTGAAGTAGAGCTCAAAAAACTACATTAAATCGTGCTTGGGTTTGACCAATGTCTACGCGGTCGTAAACATTGTATAGTGACGAACAATTTCAAAACATTAATTTGGAAAGTCATAGGTAAGTCGACTTTAGAAGGATATTGTTTAATAATTTGGTTAATTTCTAAAAGAAGAAGTATGTTTAGCTTTGGGGAAGGATTCTTGGTCGAAACTCCCGTTGCACTCCCGTCCCGTTTATCAAACGAAGAAGTTCAAAACTCGTTAGTTGACCAACCCAAGCAAATGTTGGTCAGCGTTGATATGCTGTTGAGAAACTATAATTCTGAAGTCTGAATAGAACAGGAGTTGCAACAACGAACTCATCAGAAGCTATTTCCAAACGCAACCAGGCGAGTTTATGGATTTGATCAAACTATCTTGCCCTGAGTCTGTCGACCGGTCGCCTTGGTTCGAAAGTCGTGTTGAAGGGAACATCCATACCTTGTGGCTAAACCAACGTAGAGCTTCTCGTCTTCTTCTCGTTTCAAGAAAAAGTAGCTTAACATTGAATTCCCCTTATCGTCGCGTTTCTCAGCCTAATTTCAAAATAATGACATGTAGATGGACTTTAAACTAAAAAATCGGTTCTATTCCTTTTCAGAATCTTAATATAGAATTCGACTTTCCAAAAATTTACTGCACTGAAGTAATATCTCATTCGTGATTGTTTTCCGGAGTTGGTGAACCAATCGCACGGGCAGCCCTGCGCCCGCCTGTACATTGAATTTACCGCACAGGAGTATTACACTCAAGGTTGAACCAAATTTTATTTTATGCATCAATTTTGAAAAGCTTTCTGTAGCAGTGGTCGTTGGTCCGAGGTTGGATACATGATACTTTCGAGGAAGTGTCAATACTCAACAACACAGTCAATTGACCGCTCCGATGTTCCGATTAGGAAAGCGATTTCAGCACTTAAGGCCGTTATTATCCAATATGTCATGTTGGTTGGCAGTGAAAGAAAGCTCTACCGCCAGTGAAGGCAGTCAAAATAAATGAGAATGTCAGTTCTTACTAGAAAGTCAGTTTCCTACCTCTGCGAAACGAGTTCCTTTTACGCTTTCACGATTGACTAGTTTGGATTTATTTTGTAGCAAGATCGATTGCCAACAATTCAGAAACGATTCAAGCACTTAAGGGTAATATCACCAAACAAACCGTGAATTAGAACCCGAAGCCAGAAAAATTATTCTTACAGTGTATAGCCTATTTCAAGGAAACAATCAAATTTGTGTCTTTTGTTTAGCTTCTCTAAAATAAAACTCTTAAAAAGAAAACTTGGTTCGACCTGTACGACAACATCTAGCTATTCATAGAGTCAGAAATGTGCATTAAAGCGTCAGAAGCCTTCACAGAATGACTCATGTGTTGAAAAAATTCACGACCATGCACGAATAAGCACAATGGTAACATGGATTTTTAAGCATTCTCTCTAAGGTCACTGGGAGCGAGAATTTGCTGTTCTAATAAAACTATTAGCATAGACCAATTCTAGGTGTCTTCATTTTTTTGATTGTAATTGTGCTTGCTATCAACTCCGTTGATCAACTCCTAAGCAAAAGACACGATTATCTTCGGGGTGTTAAGGGATTGCTTTCGTAGAGTGGTTAACAGCAGGACGCTCCGTAGGGTTGCGTTTTTTCCCATATCTTATTATTTTTAATCTTGCGATTGCACCGTTCGCCATGGAGAGGAACAGGTGGTAATCACTTGGCGCTTTGTCCCGGCTATATGGTGGATGCAATAAAACCTCCCATCCGATCTCCCGTAGCTTCTGACGAGCCATCAAAGAAGTGTGTGGTCTGGCGTTGTCCTGATGGAACACTACACCCTTCCTGTTGGCCAATTCTGGATGCTTCTGGTCGATCGCCTGCTTCAAGCGGTCCAGTTGTTCGCAGTAGATGGTAGAATTAAGCGTCTGGCCATATGATAGCAGCTCATTGTGGATGATTCCCTTCCAATCCCACCAAACAAACAGCAAAACCTGGCTGTCAATCTCGGCTTGGCCACAGTTTGGGACGATCCACCGGCCTTCAATCACGACCGTTTTCGCTTGATATTGTCGGATGTGATCCATTATTCGTTGCCAGTCACCATCCGCATCAAAAAAACGGTCCAGAAGGTTTTTTTGCGTCAAATCATGCGACACCCAAACATCATGTTTTTTTTTGAATCCAGCAATCTACAGATGGTTTAAACCTGGAATTCGAACCTGAGTGCGTCGTCGCACTTACCAACAACTCTACGGCGACCACGGCTGAAGAACAGTTCTGTGTCCTAAGGGACTATACTCCTCTGTTTGGACAGTCAAAATGTAGTCCTTTAAGATCCTTCTCTAAGATCGCATCCCTCAGCAGGATGGGTAATTACTTCAACATTGACCTGATATAGGTTCGGTCCATAGGTACGGGAAATGGCAAGGCAGATGAGGTTCCCATACATACTAAACACCTACTAAAAATACGCACATCCAGCGAAGAAGCCAACAGGGGGTCTGAAAGATCAGATTATTTAACAACCAAGGTCGATTCTAAACGCACTCGTCTACTTAAGCAACTACAGACTATAATAGGTCTCAACACACGTCACTGCATCATAGGAGTGCAGGCGTCTAGGCTTGGCATCTTTCACAATGAGTTCTGTGGAACCTACTGGGGCGGGGAAAAGTTAGAACCATTCCTTCCTTTCTCTGTAACTGTCAAGACATTTAGGATGAGTCTTGATATGGTTCTGACCACATATTGGCCATTGGTTTTTCCACTTTAAATGAAGGCGTAGTAAAGGAGTGTATTAAATCCTGTGGATGTTTATTTGCCCAAATTTTTCCTTGCTTCTTAAACTAATACCGAATTCTTTGTTGTTTGAAAACACATCTTATTTTGTAGGATTGTCCTGAAATTCAAAAGTGTGATTTTTTGTTTTACTTCGGGTTTCCATCCCTTTAAACATCCAGACAAAGAAGAGGCCCCAGAAACCAAGAAGTGACATTGAACGATAGAGAACGTATCCGCAGGCAATAGCGATTCGCGGTTCCTGATCACAATAGCTTGTTAGTTACGTTACGTTAAGTTACCAGTTACGAAGAATTAAAACATAATGGTTCATTTTTTGTGTCCGGTATGCCCTTCTCGGTATTTTGTCTTCTACCGGCATCATCGTACAGACACCTTTTATTAGACAGACACTGTTGTTAACCAGTTGTATGAGCTCCTCGAAACAGCAGGCTGCGAACAAGTCTTCCACCTACCTCCCAGTTCCTTCACATCTCACTCTGCCATTTATAACGTCCATACTAAACTCTACAAAAAGGATAATCTTTAAACACGTCAAATTGTTGAGCGCCATCTGCGTCATACGTCCGATCGCGAATCGCTACTATCTTTGGAAGCGT
Organism: Eristalinus sepulchralis; assembly: GCA_944738645.1. NCBI lineage: Eukaryota > Metazoa > Arthropoda > Insecta > Diptera > Syrphidae > Eristalinus > Eristalinus sepulchralis. Next base: position 25,871,978 of record OX122885.1, on the reverse strand, counting down.
TCTCTATTGTTCAATACCATTTCTTGGTTGTTGATCCTTCTTTTTTGTTTCGCTTAGAGGAAATAGAAGAATCAAGTGTTTCAATTTTCGAAAAAATCTTAAAATTTCCTCATTTTAATAAAAAACTTAACAATTCTACCTTAGAACGCATAACAAAATAATTGTTCCGTCTTTACTCTTACTATATTTTGCTCACAAATTACTTCGAAAATAATGTTCGGTAAGGCTGTGGCGCCCCGACACAGACGAGGTCCGAGGTATTCAAAATGCTCACTTAGTCTTGGCAGTAAAACAAGCAATTTAACAGCTCGATTGACAAATGCCATAATGAACTTCATTCGCAGCCCAAGTTCAAGTCCAAGGACAGAGTATGTCCCATGGGGAAGTGCATGGCCTTCTAGCACCTGCCTTCTGCTTGTACGAATGCACTGATATGTGTTTATACGTGATATGAGCATGTGCATTCGGTCTCCTCCGATGACATCTGACTGATTGCGGACGTATGTTAGCATGTGCCATCTGTAAGCATTCATGAGGGTACATATTGCATACGTGAGTGATGATAGAACAGACGGAAATATGGCGATGACAACAGACAGGCACGTTGTTATCAAATAAAAGATGCAGAGTGACAGTGAATCATGACGATATGAACAAATCACAGGAATCAAACCATCCTATCTTATCTCCCTTAACTAACCCACCAACCATACTGGGGAAAACCAGAACGAAGTGGTAATGCCACTAATTGGGTTATTCAATTTATCGAATGTTCCAGTGTTCGCCTTTCAATACACATCATGTGCACTCTGATTTAACAGATCAGAGGTTCGACATCAGAGAAAGGGGGAAAATATTTAGTCGACGTAAGGTGAAATGGGCAGTACACACATTCAAGCCATTTTAAGCTAAGAGAAGAGACGGCCTTTTAAAGGCATTGCTTGAAAAATATCTTATCTAATCAGAACTAACAAGTTTTCTTAGAGCTAACTAAAACCGGGGGTATGTAGCAAGCGACTGGAGGTCAAAGTAGTGTCTCTCCCCAAAGCAGGGAACAGACTCACGGAGGTACTTACAGGACAATAGGTCCAACATCATTTGTACTTAAGACGATGAACAGATGTTCCTACCCTCTAAGTTCGAAATAGTGTTCATACAGAAAAGGAATATCTATCATAAGTGTCCTTCACTACAGAGTTTAAAGGGCAGCAGGAGTACTTGATTCAGAAGTAATAAACCAACTTACATTGCTCCATATCGAGTGTGATCAGATAAAGAGATAAGTGAGAGTAGTTTAACCAATGAAACCGTTGGGATGTTCCGTCTGTGTCTGTTACCGGAGCCAAAGGGGTTCCATCATCTCTATTACTAGTAATTGACAAACTTCTTACGAACAACCAGAAATCTGGTTACATTATGATAGGTTGTGATGATAATCCATGATTTTAAAGGAAAGCAGCACTACGAAGGCAAGGTTCTGAAAAGGTATTCGTAGGGCCCGAACTCACCTTGGGGATATACGCTTCTTGGTTAGGGCTTCCGTCGATAGTTGGGTCTCCCAACAGCACAACCAAATGTCAGCAAGAAATTCGCGGTTTTTCTGTTACCTCTAGACATAAAAGAGTGCTGAAAACTTGTCGGTGTACAAACAGATCACTTCACCTTCGCTAAGCACCTAAGTTTGCTTGAGTTTAGTGGTGGCACCTTTTGCGACGCCTGTGGAGATGGTGAAGACGCTTTAGAGCACATTCATCGTCAATTTCTCGTTTTTGCTGGTAACAGGTGGCGGCTGTTTGTGCCGACGTGGTGGGAGCTGGAAACGTAAGGTCCTTGTCACAAAAGCGCTTGCTAGTTTTCTTACCCAAGTCCAAAAAATTCCTCTAAATTAAAGTAACTGCCTGTTAGTATAATGGATCAGTTTTTTAGTCTAAGCACTCCAAGGCAGTGTTTCCCAACCTCCAACCAAAAAAAGGAGCACTGCAGTATCCAATGTCATGATAAATTAAAACTACAGCCTCAAGAGACCAAGTCTTTGCTTTTTCAGCAAATACTGGTGTTGAACGGGGTATTATTCTATCACACTTAGATGAAACCTACAGTTTATTGCCCACTACGAACGGCGAGATTTTCACTGAAAATCTTGAGTGTTATACTTATCAGTTACTTGAAAGCTCTCTTACCGTAACAAAAGGCGAGATATCCAGTCTTGGAATGGAAACTCTACACCAAAGCGGTCACAAACTGCTTTAGTACAGGTTGTAAACCGGTTCAATGCTGAAAGATTGCCTATTAATCCCATATAGACCATTATCTTGCTTTTCCACGGCATTTTGGGTTACTTAAAGCAGGACCTGAGAAGGACCAGAAAGAGACAATTTCTGTACAATGCGCGATCTTTGGTTGGGGAACACAGTCTCCGTAGGCTATTTGAGGTTAAATTGTAGGACACTCTCTCTTGATGTTTCCGGATTGCATCGCAGGGATTTGTTGGAGAATATTGGCATTAAGTGCATTAATAGTTCCCACACTGTTGGATCGAATCTTTATATGGTTTTCTACGAAAAACATGTCCAAAGGGTCAAGCCACACCTTTGAGGCGGCCAATTGTCATCATGAAGACAGTTAATAACACGAGTTAGGTTTGTGGTGCCAAAAGATAGATTATGTCATGAGCTGTGTGGCAGAGCGCGCGACCAGCGGTCGTTAAAATCCATGCCTTCAATCAAATAAGTTTATATGGCTCTTTAAGGATAATAGGATCCAATAATGCCAACATTCCAATCCGCACCAAATTGTAACTCTCTGTTGATCCAGTGGCTTCTCGATAGTAACATGTGAGTTTTCCGAGCTGGGTATTAGGCAGCCCTCTAAACAGATGATTTCTAGTCCACAATCGTTTTTCTATTTAATCCGCTCAGAGACCCAAACCGACGACGGGTCGAAAAAGGAAGAAGGAGTACAGGCGAGGGCATTTTCGTCGATCCACTAAGCTAACGCTGTTCTATCATAGCAGTGTTTCACAAACGGTCCTTGCAGTAAAAGAAACAGCCAAAATGGCATCCATTCTGACAATGCAAACCGGATTATATTATTGTACCATTCTGATTGGTAGTGAAGGCAATATACGCAACGGATGCGTCTTAAATGCGTCGAAAGCTGCCGTGAAGAGGTTGGGGTTCTTGGCTCACATCACCGGAATAATCTCTGCTGGTCCCATGCCACAGGAACTTCCCAAGAAATGAAAAGGATTCATTCGGAGCGGTCGCGAGAATAAAACCCCCTTTATACGAAGGAACAAATCAGGTGAATAGAACGATTCTAAGGCTAACAAATATCAGGTAAAAATCACTAAGTGCCTTTGTAGCAGTCCTAGTAATGTAACCGACATACTACAGTACAAGGACTAAGAAACTACTTCGGTACAAAAAAAAAATCACTAACAGGTGACTTATGGAATTCTTGGAACAAAGTAACACCCCCCAGGACAATCTGTGCCGGGATTTTGGAGATCAAGAGAAACTGCAGGATACACCACATTACTCTGCCCCAGTCCTTGTCACTTAAGATAGCCTTTAATGAAGTCTCAAGTGGACCTTAATGTAGTCCTTTTAAATTTATCAGACTTACGGGCTGGCTAAACAGACATCCGGATGTCAGGTTCGCGGCATGATAAGAAGGGATTTTAATCAAACTCCCGCTTGGACATCACAATAGCTCTACATAGACCCAGGTGAGAGAGGTCCTGTCTACCAACCTACTTTTCAAAATAATTTCAGACGTGTTCTTGTGTACTTGCACTTGAGCTATTGAAAAAAAAATAAAAGAAACCAAGAGAGTGCGGGTACAAGTTTGCTTGTAAATCGATCAAAGATTTAAAACCGAAGCCATTATAACCGGTTATAATGATTTTTCAAACTTCCAATACAATTAGTTTTCTTTTTGAAGCATACCTCAATTTCGGTAATTACTTCTTCATCGAAAGGGATTCTTTTTTGCGTACAGGAAAATGTCATTGAGGGCTAGCTGAACAGCTAAAGATTATCAATTCATTGTTGTCCGTTGTGAGCTCGCGTGCATTCACTGTGAACGTATCTTTTCCATATGCAACACAGATTCCTGAAATGTTAAGCATAGTCCCTTTATATCCTTAGAATTTCAGGTATATCAGTTACAGTTATTCACTGCAGTTTATGAATTTTGTTAGTTCTTGCCTGTAACAACCCTATGACCTCTACGGAATTTAGCAAACCACCTACGCATTATTGCTTTACCTGACGCAGCAGTAGATGCTAAACATCAAACAACCATTCGTCAGCAGAAGCAACAGTGATACACTTAGATAGGAAATTTCTTTCAATCCATTTGCATTTGTTTTCCAAAACAAAAAAGGCCATATCTCAAACAAATGGTCGCATAGCTATCAACTTTATGCACCTAAAGGTGGTAGGTAGGTACTTACTAAAAGTGGCGCTCTCCCAAAGGACCGATAAGAATTTTCCAGCCAAACTGTAACTAAACTAGAAGCATTCCAAAATGACAAACAAAACAACGGGTTCAGTGACCTTCAAGAAGTTAGATTTCCATTTTTCTATCCGATATAACACATCTTGAAAGTGAGAACTTGTTCCTCCATCTGTTTACTAGGAGTGCATATGAAGGGTATGAAGTATTTGACCCTTCATATATTTCGATTACTCTCCAAGGTCTGTCATTATTTGCAGAATTTATTCAGTATGATCTGATGACTGCATACCCGACTTCCTGCTCAGTGTTTCCAACAGACAACGTTTATAAGTAAAGCATCAAATCCTTTGTGCATTCCTTGCGAGACTCGTAAATAATTGAAAGCAATCAAACAAATTGGGTGTTATCTACTTTGTGGGTACGGATTGTGTATACACACGTCAGTAGGCGGCAACAAAGGAATCACCAAACGGTTGCAAACCTGTCCCAACAGTCGCAGTGTCAAAAGTAAGCATTGACATTGAATCCACTTCCTTTTTTCATGAAAGTTTTTTTTCGGGCTTGTGTTTGTAATCCCCTTGTCGTGAGGGGCAGTTTGGCTTATTAGCTTTATTACGTCAGTAATTTGTGAAATTAATTTTTTTTTTGACCAGGGATGAGCTGGGATAGGTTTCAGTTGGGTTCAGTTGACTCTTGAAGCAGCTTGTGAAGGATTTTGCAAAAATTCCTGCGTGTATTTGGTTTCGTTTAGTTTGATGTGAAAGTGATTCCTTGTGCAGAGAGTGCGTGGAAATATTGTGATAGATTTTCAAGGATGACTTGGAGTCATGTTCAGTAAGAAATTGTTTTTTTGCACTTTTAACTAACAACTGCTGGTGAAATTTATGAAGTTGGATTAAATCTGAGATTAAAATGAAAAGTGTCGAAAAACCGTAATAAGGTGAAGGGAAAATTATTTTTAGCTTTTGAATTGCCACAAAAAGAACACAGGAAACTTACAATGATCTTACACAGTCGTGTACACATAAATAAAACACACATTCCCCCAGAATGCAAAATTTGAATTTCCAGTTGAATAACGGTTAGTGTACAGCGAGGAATTGAATGAATATATTTTGTATTCGATTCATGCAAGATAAACGTTAAATTCTAAGCGTAAACCTCTTCAGACCGTGGGTACACATATGTACATATGTATGTGAACCTTATCTTGTTTTCAATTGTGACTCGTAATGACGGCTTGTGTCCACTAGTTGTACTTGAATGGCTTTCTAGAAGTACATATGTATATTTGAATTCAATCTTTAGTAGGCCCTGCCGTAGCAGTTTTACGAACAATTGCTGATGACGTGCTAATTTCTAAGGCATGAATGTGTTAACCAAATACTGATGACAAATTGTGGAACATAAAGCCTTTAAAAAATACCAGAGCTTACCACGATATGGCAAAAGACGAACATATTATCCCATTTCTGATAGATGTGAGAACCACCAATTTGTCCCAGCCAAACCCAATACACTTGAACTAAAAAATTTCGAGTTGGCTACTCTAGACGGGCTGGTACTGGACTTGGAAATCTATATTGGTAAGGGTGCATTACCTCAAATGTAATGAAAAATCTTGGATTGGGAGTGGAAATTGTTAAAAAAAACGTTGCCAAACTATTGAATCCAGTTGTGTCTTCTATACAGATTTCTGACAGTGATGGCAGATATGATTTGAAAAAAAGACTAAGAGCTAAAAAGAGTATATCTAGTGTAATGAAAGAGTAAGGAGCGATAAAAATATTTGTGTTGTAAAGTGGGTAGATACAAAGGGTGTAACAATGCTTTCCACTTGTTCAGGAAGTGTAAACGTTGGTGTTAGCAAAATAACTAGAAAATTGGCATACATTGTCCTGCGGTGGTAAAAAATTACAACACTTGCATGGTCTCGACCGTGTTGTTGTAAATTGTTGGGTGATGTACACGCGCTGTTGCAGTAAAGAAGGCTTACAACGCGAGGAAAAATCGAGCTTACTACAGACTAGGTTAAATTTGGCCAAAACAATGATGAAATATGATGGGGGAAGGTCAATCCCATTTCTTTTCATCCCCGCTCAATATCTTGTGTCATTTTAAGCTGATTCTGAAAACTACGGGCTTCAATGCACAGCCACACCCGGAAATAAGGCTTCACAATGTGGGTCATCTGTCGCGACTTGTAGACAACAAATTCGTTTCTAAATATCGCCAGCAGTTCCTCACGCTGCAGGAAAATGTGTGAAATAAAATATTTATTTTATCTTCCAAAAACAAACTATCACAACTCTTAAAGCGTTGGACATTGTTAAAACCCAAGGTACACATATGTGGACCATATTTTTTCTCACTTGTATGTAAAATTAAGTTGAAAAAAAATTGTGTGGATAATTTATGCCCTTAAAACAATAAAAAGACTCTCTGGAACACTATAGTTACATTTCGTTTATGTTCAGGTCTTAAGGGGTTAAAGTTAAAATTATTTAGTAGTTAGTTTTTAGTGGCAAGTGAATTTTTGCTTTATTATTTAAAAGTGTGTTATATTTATTTCCACCACTGTACGTGTTGATTATTTAAAATATCCTTCTTTTTGTCATATGCATGTTTTAATTGTGGTCACCGTGGCGTTGCGGTAAGTGCGTCGACAGCCGCGCAGAAAGTCTAGGTGCGATTCCCGGACAGGACACCTCGCATTTTTTTCACGGCACCACCTTTTTCGAGCTGCTGACAACACTCAAAGAGCATCAATTGTCTATGAAAAGCTTCTCAAATTCCGCCGTTCGGAGTTCGCAAAAAAACTGTAGGTCCCGTCTATTCGTGAGAGAACAGTAGCACGCACAACACGAGTAGTTGTTGTAGGAGCTAGGCCCTGGTCCCTTGTAGGCTTTAGCTCAACCCAATTATTATTATTAAGTTTTAATTGTGACTACCTTTCAAATAACCTGTGCGATGAGCCCTATTTTGAGCTGCTTCTTCCGCCATCTTGAATGTGTTATATGTCTGCCTTCGCAAAGTGTGGTATATAACCCAAAAGGAAGCTTATAATTAAGGAAGAAGTATGCAGCTAGCTAGAGATCATATTTACATTTCATTTTAGTTGTGTTTAATAATTTATCGTCATGTCAGTTTTTTGTATTTAAGTAAAAAGTGTAAATTTGAAAGTATACTTAAAGTCTTTTTATTGTTTGAAAGAACAGTTGGATCAGTTGGCATTTTATTTTTAACTTTAACAATATAAAGTTCACCACAACTATGCTTGAGGTGGTCCATTCGAAAAGTTCAAGTTTTGCTAACATGTTTGAGCATTGCAACTGGTAACTCACGGAAAACACACCCTTCCGAAGCGTAAGGCTTTTTCCTGAATACCTGATACTTTATAAATTCTCAGAGAATATAGTCCAAAGTTGGGCCAATTAACCGTTACAGAACCTAAAATTAAGTGCTCACCAAAATGATTTCTCAGCAAGTCCATTGTTTCACGCGCTGTATGACTCGAAGCGCCGCCTTGTGAAAGTCAAAGTTTATCTAGGCCGTTCCTTAATTTCAGGAAGTACATAGTTCTTTATCATTGTTAAACTTCTTAGAACGACTACGAAATCCCTAGACATGCATACGAGTAGGAGGTAGCTTCGGTTTCTTGCCGACTCCGAACGGTGAGATTTGAGAACATTTTTATAGACAATTAGTACTCTTTGAGTGTTGTAAGCAACTCGAAAAAGGTGGTACCGTACAAAATGATAGGTGTAAAGACCGGGAATAGAACCTAGACCCTTGGCGTGTAGGTTGACGTACTTTCTCACTACGCCACGACGACCGTTGATATTTCAAGTATCAATATAGACCGGAAAATATCATATAATTGGTCTGCTCACAGTAGATAGCAACTGAATTTTTATACTGGAAATTTTATTGTCACAGCCCTCAATCTTCGATGAAAAGCTCAAGACAGCATCTTTTGTGTCTGATCTGTCTTGTTAGTATGGTAGTAGTCATTTTTGGGTAGACATATATGAATGTTTTCGCAAACTTTGATCACTCTCATGGACATGTCACGCAAACTTGTCACTGCCCTTATACTTGCTATTATCATATATGTTATTGTTGTCTTCACTAAGTTTGAATGTTTTTCCCAGCGCAAGCTGCAAAGAGAGTGTAAAATACATTTAAGTTTTTTTTAGCTTCACGTTGAGGTCGGTTATTTATCAGACAGCTCTCGTACTTCAATTTGCAAGAGTTCAATTGGCAACTTCAATCAGATATTTAGCGTCTATTTAAAATTGCATATTTCTAAAAAGATAAGATTAGATTTGGTTGAAGATTTTGGTTGTTAATGTGCAATTATACTATGACCGTCTTCATGATCATTGCGAAGCCAAGTAGATAGTCTCTCTCAATGACTGTATTAAACATTTCACTCACCACCGTATTATTATTTATATTTTCATCATCTGTCATTATTAACTTAGCAATAAATATTTCCTTCTTGATTTGTAAATCACTGGGTAAGGACGTCTTTTCTTTTATCCTCGGCTCAACAAGTTCAACTGATAAAGAAATCAATTATTATCGATTAATTTATTTTACAATGTTTTTAGCGTGTCAACGAAAAACTTTCATTTTCATATTCAGGTGCTGCTAGCTCCGCCAATTTTTCACCACCGTGAGAATTACACTGCGACCGAAAAAATTGTTTTCGGGGTGTAAGGTTCGGGCTATTTTGTGATCCGTGATCTGCTTTTGCATGGGATATTCTCGTATCTTATTTATATTAAAGCGCCATAAATGAATTCTTTCAAAGATGGTAAATTCTTTCGTCCCAGCTGCGTCTTACTGAGGGTTAATTAGTAATTTTAGTTCTTTTTTCTATTCATTTGCAACAACGCATTTAACTCGAAAAACTGATTGCGTGTTGTACAAAGCATCTAGAGATTCAAAGTACCGAGGTACTCAATACGATCAAGAGATAATTCAGCAAAAATAGTGTTCCCTTACGACTTCGACGACGTAATGAAGTTTGATAAGATTAAAGGAAATGTGACACAAGGAGCAGTGTTAGGTTTTCAACTATAGAACTTAGTGTATAAGGACATTATGCGACTCCCAGTGCCCAGGGAATCATCTATTATAGGTTTCGAGTATAATGATACTGACGACTATACTCATAGGATTTGCGTTGCATTGCAACAAAGCAATAGCAAGAATACAAACAACTTTTTGCAAAACTTCTTCCTAACCTGCTTGAACCTCGTGGACCATGAACTGAAATCAGAATTCCGAACAAAATATTGTTTCTTACATAGACCCCTTATAAAATATACTGAAGTGATGATTGATTCTCGCCTTAACAATAAGCATAACTTTGCTCACGGCTGCGAGAAACTGAATTAAAATTATATAAAAGAATGAGCAATAAACAGACGTCAAAAGCGAGTGTACGCTTGGCTTAAAAGACATTATATTTTTAAAAAATAAATGATAATTAGTATTTCGTTGGCTGGGTCTAGTTTTCGTTGCATGGATTAAACAAGTTTTCGTGTGACACTCTACCGAATTTAAATCCATTCTCTTACTAGAGCATCCAGTAATTCGCAGATTCGGTTGTTTCCTGACGTATCTGGTCGTCGTGGCGTAGTGGTAAGTGTGTCGACCTCCACGCAGAGAGTCTGCATTCGATTCCCGGACGGGACACCTCGCATTTTTTCACGGTACCACCTCTTTCGAGTTACTGATAACGCTCAAAGTGTATCAATCGGCAAAAAACTGTAGGTCCCTTCGACTGGTAGAACAGCTAGACCCTTGTGAGTTGTAGTGAAACTCAATTATTATTATTTTTCCTAACCCACCTGCCAAAATATTCCCAAAGATGTTCAATGGGATTGAGATTTGGTGATTCGGGAAGTTGATCCAATTGCATTGGTGCATTATACAGTGCCCTATCTCCGACTAAGTACGATGTATGGTTAGGGTTATTGTCCTGTTGGAAGACCCACGTTCTAAAAAAGCTAGATTTCTGCATACTTGCTGCCAAATACTCGAACAAAGTATATATACCATCTAATCATCAATGAACCGCCACCTTGCTTTCCTATTAAAGTCCCAGCTTTGTATTTTTTCTTTTCCATGCCTTTCTGCATTTCTTTGATCCAAGAATATTGAACTTACACAGCAAAACATTTTATCAAAAAGAATCGCTGAAACTTCGGTGGTTTTTAGCAAACTTCAATAATTTTTTAATATTTTGAAGGCTATCTTCTAGGCACTCTCTCCCAAGTAAGCCATTTATATGTAGAATATGGCTAACAGTACTTGCGCTTACACTTTCATTATTTTATTTCTTCTCATTTTCTGCAAATTGCAATATTTCAACTTTCCCATTCATTCAAATGTTCTGGCCCGAATATAAAATGTGTTTTTTTTCACTTCGTGCAGTTTTCACGTAATCCTTTCCCAATTTGGCACATTCCAATTAATGTTTCGGTTCTCATTTCTTCTCGACAACAACCCGCCTTTGACGAGTGCCTTCTTAAACTTTTTTCTACTAAATTAAAATTTTTTAGTTTAGCTTATTCTTAAATTAAATATATATTTTTCCTTAAAGTACAAACTAATAGCTTTAATTCCATGGGCCCCTTTTTTAACATACGGGTATATTTTTATGTGTATACAAACACCCTTGAGGTTGACTTTTATGATGTTATGTGTCAAGTCGTACATGAAAAACTTTAAGCAGTTTCACGATAAGAATTTGGTCTATTTTAAGAAGATAATGCCACCGTGACTGATCCTGAAAGCGGTTATACACTTCATTGGAAAGGAAAGACATTTCCCAGCAACAACTACTTTGCATCAGCATCTGTTTTGGCCAACAAAATTGTGTTTTGCCTCTTCGGAAATGTGTGGTTTTTATCGTTAATAAACAGCATTTGCGGAAAGTTTTGGTTTTCTTTTTTTAATTGAAAGAAAAGTGCAGCTGAAGGTCATTGATCGCTTGTATAAGTTTATGGTGAATCTTTTCCGACCGATAAATCATGCAGAGAGTGGTGTCGATTCTTAAAAAGTGGCGATTTTTGCGTCGAAGACTTAAAATTTGAAAATTTAAATTTTTGCCGTATCGAGATCCGTGCCAAATGCAGAGGTAATTTGCAGAATCCAATCAAACTCAACAAATAATTTCCGTTCGGTTAAAGAAAATTGGATTTATGAGTTGAAACCGAGCGATGTCAAAAGACAATTTTTCCCCTTCTGCTTCTTGAAAGATATCAAAGAAAGTGATTTTGGCAACGGATCGTGACTGGGGATAAAAAGTGAATACACTTCGCGAAATAATTTTAGGAGCAAGCTAAAAACTCCAATATTCTACAACTGCTTGTTAATAAAATTAAATTAAAATTTCGTGAAATGAGTGTTATGTATACATATTTATTCACAAAACAAAAACAATTTAGTAGGAACAAACATAACAAAACAAATTTTTTCAAGCGAAATAAATATAAAATCAATTCAAATAAAAAATGCATAAAAACTAAATAACGAAACTCTCGTAAGTAAACATTTTCATATTTTAGTAAGATGTTGAACCACCTTTGTTCAATATAACCTGCTGCAGTCTCCGTGGCATCGAATCAATGAGGTTTCAAATATAGTTTCTGTTTATTTTAGACCATTTCAACTGAAAGGCTTCCTTAAGTTCACAAACCCCATTGAATTGTCGACCACTTTCAAAAACAGCCTTAGGAAGTCTGCTCCAAAGATTTTCGATAGGGTTCAAGTCAGGACTGCATGCTGGCCAGTCCAAAATAGGAATACCACGTAGAGAAAATCTTTAGTGGACTTTGCCGAGTGAATTGCAGCGTTGCTGAAAAGTCCACGTATCTTCATATACATTGTCACCAAAGTCGACAAGCACATCGTCTAGCAACTCCAAGTACTCCGTTGCATTCTTTTTGGTTGAAATGAAGCATATTTCAGTCTTCCCATCGTACGCCATAGCCGCCCAAACCATGAGAGTCCCTCCACCAAAGTTTCTAGCCATGCGCTGTTGTTTTTCCTTCCGCTTATCACGCCAATATCGTTGACAACCATCGGGGCCGTTAAGATTGAACTTTTTTTCGTCTGAAAATATTACATTGGACCATTCGCTGGTCCAAAATTGGTATTTTTGAGCGAGAACCATTCTATTGTTTTTGTGGCGTGACGTAAGCTTTGGTTTTGGGATACGCGTAGCATATTCAATGTTGGGATCGGCTTTCAAAATTTGCTGTATTCGGCGCTTGGTACATCGTAGATTTAAAGTTTGTCGAATGTCTGCGGCTCTGAGAGATCTATTTGTTGTTAGTCGCTTCATTTCTCTTACCACACTTGGAGATATCGTCGATTTTTTCCAGTTCTTCTCTTTTTCTTGTAGTTTTCCCCTAGTTTCAAACAATTGATCACGCTGGTTTTGCTTTTATTGATAAGGGAAGCAATCTCCCGACTTGTTTTCCCAGATTAACTAAAATGTTTATACGTTCAGTAATTGTTAGTTCCTTGCCGCGACCCATTTCTTAAAAAAGTTGTAACAGAATGTACACTTAAATAAATTATAACTGTAATTAATGACTTGTTCTCTAGAGTACTGATAAAACACCCACCTACTAAAAACGAAATTATCCTCTGTCGAAACAATATCAATGAAAATTCGTTTAAAAACACGTGTGGTCCTATTAATATTTCGCAAGAAACTTATCTTGAAAAGCCAAATGCAAGAGTAAAGGTATTCGAAGGAAAAGCAAATACCGTTATTAGGCAGAAATATAAAGGAATTACGGAATGGCAGTCATTTCTTTCTCCCTGGTAGTTTAGGAATGCGTATTGGTACATTTTAAGTTTTGTTTTATAACTATTTCGCATAGTGTATAGCTCCAAGAAGAAAAAAAAAATGTGCAAAGCGTGGTGAACCCGTTCCATCATCGTCAATGAAAGAAAAACATCCACTGTTCAAAGGTCAGAGAGATGGTGCACTACGCGCTGCTAAAATCTGGCGCAACTACTGATGGAAAACGTTATTGCCTACAGGTAATGCATTTGAGCTTGGTAAAAAACTATTTGTAAATGTTGAAATGAGAGATCTTACCCCATCTGTCGTTTTCTCCAGACATTGCTTATTCCGTCAACTGGCAAGATGCAAAGCATATTATAATAGCTACTCGCCAAAATTTCAGAAATTTATCTTGCACCATTATCTGTTGACAGTCGTTTTTGTGATTGTATTTCGGTGATTCCCCCAAAATGGAAAAATTGAATATCGAGCTGTAATTAAATTTTTATTTTTGAAAGGCAATACGCCTTCAAAAATCAAAGATGAGTTGGACTCTGTGTATGGTGACTCTGCACCATCGTTTACCACCGTAAAATTTTGGGCAGCTGAATTTAAACGTGGTCGCAGGAGCTTGGAAGATGATGAACGTTCTGGGCGTCCAAAAACTGTAACCACTAACGATAACATCGCTAAAGTTCATCAATTGGTACTAGACGACCGCCGGATTAAAGTTAGAGAAATAGCTGAGATTATGAAGATGTCAAAAGAACGTGTTTGCCATATATTAAACCAAGATTTAGGCATGAGAAAGCTGTCCGCGCGTTGGGTGCCGCGTTTGCTTACGCTAGACCACAAACGTGCGCGCATGAACATTTCCAGCGCTCTGTTGGCTCAGTTTAGAGGCAATAAGACCGAGTTTTGGCGCCGATTGATAACTGTAGGCGAAACTTGGATTCATCATTATACGCCCGAAACAAAAATCCAATCTAAACAGTGAATTGAAAAGGGGGAACCGGCCCCAAAAAAACCTAAAGCTGTGTATTCGGCTGGGAAAGTGATGGCGAGTGTTTTTTGGGACAGCCATGGAATTATTTTTATAGACTATCTTGAAAAAGGAAAAACTATAACAGGAGCATACTACGCATCATTATTGGACAAGCTAAAGGAAGAAATTTCGAAAAATCGGCCACATTTGCAAAAAAAGAAAGTCTTGTTCCACCAAGCCAACGCACCATCTCACACCTCAACAGAATTGCGGTTCGAACTGCTTGACCATCCACCTTATTCACCGGATCTAGCAACAAGCGACTTTTTTTTGTTTCCTCAACTTAAAACTGCGCTCGGCGGCCAGAGATTTTCGTCAAATGAGTAGTTTCTTCTGACGGACGATACTATGAGTGGTGTATTTTTTACGTGTTTTAAATAAAAACCGAACTAATTTGTAATCCTCTATCGCTCTAGAAATTAGAAAACAATTACCTTCGGCAAATTTTGTATTTCAAGAAGTTCGCAATACAAAAATGAAAAGAAGAAGAAGGAAGGATCTGCTGCAAGGGTACTATAATACACCACTGCTTAGTAGTCTGAAATGAGGTTTATCGTCTCAAAAATCTGGGTATCTTCTGTTTGTGCGAACATGTTCCTGATTATATAAAGTTTTACATTGTATAATTTAAAGTCGAAAATGTAAAACCTTGACATTTATTATTGACATTTCTAATCAGACAGCCATATTTTCGAAAATAACCATTTGATTCTGGAAATATTTTGGCATTCGAAAAGTTTCTCATGAAAAGTCCATCAAAAAGAATGTTTGGAAAAAAAAACTATGTACTGTGGTTAGTGTGTCACGAGGTGACCTTGGCTGGATTCCTGCACTAGACATTCATGTATCATATCTTCACCTCTTTCAAAATTATCATCTCTGTCAAATTGGCTTCATCTGTGGTTCATTGTAAAACAAAGGCGACAAAGTTCTATTTCCAAAGACAGAATTGCTTATCCCCTTCTTCTATTCCCAGCGAAGCCAAACGAAACTTGTACATCGTTCAGAAGGACTATGAATTGATGTCCGATGAAATTCCACCAACAAAGTGCATGCGAAGCCTTATAAGATGCGTCTGCCGAAAATCAAACAAAAGACACAACGTCACTCTTAGCAGACATTCTCTCTGAATCCGTGTTCCAAGCAGACATTATTTCAATTTGCGGAATGGGTACTTCATGAATGATTATTGAATCATAAACTCCTCCAACCGCACAAGTGGCCAGAGTAGGCACATCAGATTTTGTTCACAGCACTCGCACGTTAATTACGCCCGAGTCACCCGCTCTCGACTTGATTAAGGGTTGATTGAGCGTGGGTTCAACGGGCTGGTGGCGAGTGTGTGTGTGTGTGTGTCCCATTCCCAAGCGAAACGAAACAAGAATAAATAAAAACTAATTAAATCACACATATACGAGTTCCGGTGCAAATGAAACTTTAATCTGTTGTCGAGTGTGCGGTGAGCTCTGGAATTCCTTTTCAGGGCTACGCCCCTTATCTGCTATGATCAGAGTCAAGTGATGGCGTTATCGTTTAGTTATTATTTGTTATCAAACATTTGCAGGTGTACAGTGGTGAGTGGTCTGTGAGATAAAAAAATGCTGCGACAGATTGCACATATGGAATCTTTTGAGCCAATTGTCTGAGCAAATCAAGAAAAAAATTTACCCATCGCTTGAGAGGGGTCAATAATGTCTCTCAGAGATGAAAAATAAAAATAAACTGGGTATTGCTACAGTCCACAAGCAAATAGAGCTTAGCTCTTATAGGATATAATCGTATTGTGCGTTCCACTAGGCATGCCGACTGGCAGGTTATTGCTGATTCCAAACGGAAACATTTGACGATTGGTACTCTTAGAGCGTTCTCAACAGCTCCAAGGCAGTGATGCCATAAGCTTAGGCCTTATATGCAATATATGCTTTCAAGCAATCCATTCGTTATTTATATTCATAGAGAAGAGAGAAACATCAAATGTCTAAAAATATCTTCATACCTATTTCACACCCGCAACCTATTGGCTCTTGGTTTTCATTCAAACAATGTGCAACTGCAAATGTATCCAATGTATCTCACGGAACAGTAAGCCTTCAAGCAAATCCTAAATTGCATAACTTTTTTAATTTCTCTACTTTTCTTAAAATTAAGCCAAATTACTAGTCTGCGGGTAGGACCATTGTGATGAAGGATTGTCGGTTGCTTGATCCCCTTCACGCATTTTGTGCGTGACAAAATAATTTTTGAGAATAACTGTTTTTATACACTACTTCCTTACTTGATGACGGCTTTACGTGATTTCGGTTTTACAACTTGAAATGTGTGGAGGAAGGTTGCTTTCTGATTAGCTGCCAGAAGCAAACCTGCATCTCTTTGATTGCTCCGACACCTCCTCCGATGCTTTCTCTTTGATTGCTCCGATATATTGACACCCTTATGACCAGGATGATGGCTTCTTAAGATTGCATCTAACTCCTATGTCCTTAATAGATAGGCGGCAAAGTTTAACCATCTAAGATTTTGTCGATGACGTTTGCAGAACCTTTATGGTCACACGGCTGTGTATTTATAAATCCTTAATCTGTCGGTACCATTGACAGAAACATGGTCGACAATGGTCGTGAAGTGCTTTCTTTTTGTAGGCAAGCAATATTGTGTATTTTTAATTTGATTTTTTCTTTGATAAACTGCTTGAACGTCACGTTAGCGCCAATAACGAAGCAATCAAAAAAACCAACAGAATTGGAAAACAATTGTCAGTACTAGTTTCGCATCTTTTTTTACATGGAACGAATGGACAGAGCTTGGGAAGTTTTGACGCATCCACTGCAGAGCCCCAACATTTTACCCTCTGATTAGCATTTCTTTTGGTTAGTGCAAATCTTTTTAAATGGTAAAAAATGGTCGCTGAAAATCAACTGGCCAAGATTTTCGGTGCTTAACTAAAGTTACTTGGAAAATGGCAAAAGGCAAAAGACAATGTACCAAGTTCTTTTCTCCTTTTGTTTCTAAAAAATTAAACCTGAAAATTTACCTTTTATACAAGCTATAATGTCGCCAGTTGTACTAAATATTACAAGAGGTATTACTTTCGAAACCATCTACTAAAAGTTCGTTACTTTTTCGATAAAATATTTCTCAAAAATTCTTACAAACGAATACATCTGGGTTTCGGTAAGTCCGTCTGTTAAAATCGAAGTTTTAAGGTAAGTTTAAGTGATATACAAAAAATTAATTTCTGTCATACTACGTGGTTATTCAAAAAATTGTGTCTGATAAGAACTTTCAATGAAATACGCTAGAACATCAAGAAACATTAAGATGACTGTTTTGAAAATCTAAAAATGAAGTATTTAAAAACTCGTCATAGATATTAAGGAAGCATCGCGTGACGTTTTAAATAAGCTCAACTAACTTGCAGTTAGAAGTTTAAGATTTTATTATCTTTCATTTTAAAACTCAATTCGTTGTCGATGCCATCAATAGTAGTCCGAAATTAGGACTACAAATTAAATCTGTGTTCAAAAAATGTTTTTTCTTAAAAAAAGCGTAAAAAATTCATCACTCAAAGTATTGTCCGCCGGAACCGTTCTTCGATTTCTTAAAAAGGCGCCAACTGATGAGCCACCAAAGCATTTTGAATCTGTCAAAAAGAAACAGTTGCTGTAAGGAGCCAGGTCTGAAGAATACGACGGATGGGGTAAGGCCACCCATTTAAACATTTCCAGGTAGTTTTTAACAGCAACAGCCCCGTGAGGCCGAGTAGTATCATGTTGCTAAATGACGTCGCCATGGAGTTCGGTCGTTTCTGGCCATTTTTCCATGCAATACACGGCTCAAACGCATTAGTTGTAGTCGGTAAGGTTTTGCCTGGCTTCAGTCTGTTCCAACCACATGCAGAACATGATCATTGAACTGTGAAAGATGATGGCATTGGCTCACCCGGCATGTATGGTATTTTTTTCTTCCTTCGGTTATCGTAGTATGTTCACCTTTTGTTTCCAGTCACGATCAGGTGCAAAAATACCTTCCATTGATGAATTTTGAGAAGCAGTTCTGAGGTGAAAGAACGCTCTTTCGACTCATCTTCATTTTCTTCTTGTGGCGCTACAGTCCGGGGTGGACCTGGGCCTCAACCAACATGCCTCTCCAGCCAGCACGATCTTTCGCCAGCTGCCGCCAGTTGCGGACTCCAAGCTGGTTGAGGTCCTTCACCACTTGTGTGCGCCACCTTAGCGTAGTAAAACTTTTCGGGCCCGAGCAGTGGTATCCACATGTCTACATGGTCTAGCCATCTTTAGCATTGAATCCGAAAACGCTTGACTAGGCGCATGTCGCTATACAGCCCATAGAGTTCGTCGTTGAATCTTGTTCTCCAGAATTTTCAAAGAGGCAGAGAACCATGTTATCTAGGAACGATATTGATGCACACTAATTATTGTTGACAACTGTTACAGCCTTCCTCCAATGAACTCATACGAAAATCAGCCGCAAGTTGCGGGTGGCGCCATCTTTTGAAAGCTAATTTGTACCCCCCAAGATTTCCTTTAGTTGGTAAAGTACGAATCCCTAAAAATGTATCTCAACACACGATAGCCCTCGTTCTTAGAGAATCTCTGTTCTATTACTCTACGCGATGTTTATATCTACCATTCGTTAAAGTTAGATTTGAAGATACTGTCTCTCTGTTAGCGCGTGAATTTTGAATGACAGCCGTTGCTTTGTCTAAAACCTTTTTTGACATTCAACGAGAAGTCCCGATATTGATGGAGCAGCGAGAATCCTTCGGACACGACGGCCTACAAAATGGGACTTCTCAAGAATAATTTGGACAGAGAGAAAGACTTCCTTAATGTACCGTGGCCCTTTTCCGGTATCAAATCTGTCAAGAACTATGGAATTATATAACAATACAAGTAGAATGTCGTAAATATTTTCACCAGAAATAACCACAGAAACGTTACACTCATACATTTCCTCCACAACTGAGATTTTTGTTCGTTTTCTGTGCCGGGCTGGAGGGTGAGAACTTGAAGACATATATCACTTATGCAACCTGCTATCAATATTCACTGCTGAGCACAAATGAGGGCAATATTTCGTTAAGTTACGTCCACTAGATATTTGGTGTTTGATGTCTATCAGAGAATCCTAATTAACTATTGCTCTTATCTAGTTTCTCAGCGTTATTCAACTTCTGGTGTAGATTCCATTACTGTGAAACTGATTACTAATCACTTTCACGTGCTTATGAAATTGGGTCACTTAATCATTCCTGGTGGCAGAATGCTTAATAGAGATGTAGAATGTTGTAGAAGAGTGTACTCGTAGGATAAAGAGAGGGCTTACGAAATAAACTGGGCAAGTACGAGTTACGCTGGCACACAAAATGTTTTTTTTTTAGTTGATTTGTTTCGTAATGTGCAGATACGACAGCCAGAAACCGTCAACAATATTTTTGGAGGTTGGGTTTGAGAAAATACTATAAAATGCCTTAACACATGAAAATTTGGCGATTTTATTACGTACGATTTTATTAGGTTTCTTAAAATATTTTTGTTTTTGCTCTATGAAAATTTGAGTACAAGGGGACTTGCTGTCTTGGCAAACTTCGTAGAAATCTTCAGCCGTATTGCTTGATTGATATTTTAATCAACAGACACGAGTTTAGCTGCCACTCTGCGAATATTGAACTAACAACGCTTATGGCTATCGTAAGAGAGAAACCCCCCTTTTGACAAAAGAATATAAAAATAATGTTGCATCCGACAACGGTAATTTGGCACCAGAAACTTCATCAATGTGGCCACCATCAAAGTTAGAAAGTCTCTAAATGGGAAAAAGTTATTGTTTTTAGCCCGAAATCGTTTTTGCAGTGGATCAAAGTGAATCTTATACACCCTCCTGTGAATATGAAATAACATGCAAAATTTAAGTTATACACGGAATTTATTCCTAGCCGACCACAATAAAAAACAATTCATAGAAACTAGTAGAGAAAAAAAAATTAAAAGTATTATTCAAAAATTCAGGTCAGTTTAAGACTCGTAAAATATTTTTGGTCATACTGTTCACTTAAGTTAATAATGTACATTTTGATGATCTATCCTGTATGTCCTATTATGCTTCCTATGGTGTTAATTTCATTGTTATACTCAACAGAGTAGAGGCTGTCGTTAAAATGGTTCGACTGAGTGATTAAACAGTCTTAGAAGCGAGATTAAACATCCTTAAAACCTTTTATGAGAAATTGGGGTTTTGGTCGATTAAAGTCACTAAATGGTATAATACGTGATAAGACCTTTAAATTAACGAAATAACACAATAAATAAAGATAGCTGGTCTTGACCTAAAATGAATAATAACCATTTCAACCTAACATTGCATTTGAGGCCGAAAACTATGAAGTCATATGTAGAAACTATTCATATGTGCACTTATTGGTATGCTCTTGAACTCCCTCAGCGATTCCGTTTACATCTCCTCTATTCTCGCAAAATGCCGCACAGTGGTGCTCTTGTATGGGGAACGCGGAAATAAATCTATACTTTTTGAACCCGTTGACTGATCTTTATGAAATTTTGGAAAATTTTCTGCTGTCTGAAAATGGTTGATAACGGATGAAGGATTACGGATGAAGGATTACGGAATTATGTTAAGTCATAAATTGAAAAAAACGTACTTTTTTGTTTAATTGTATAAAAAAATATGTAGTAACAATTTACGGCATTAAATTTAGGCTCGAAACAAAGCTGAAATGTGCACCTATTAAGAACAATTACATTCAATACTATTTACAAACATACTTTCCTTGTAAAAAATTGTAAATTTGGAGTTAGTGTAATAATGTTTGCGCCTCCCTACTTAGTAGGAGTAAACCCTTTGTTTTCGGTTCGGACCTCAAATATGTTGTCCAGGGATCAGAGGATACCAATGTTTGATAAATTACATCTTCATTTGTCGCCGAACGAGAAAATATTCTGCTATCATTAATTCGGTAGTGCCAATAATTATTATTTCGGCTATCCTGGGTCTCCTCTGACAATGATGCGACGGGCAACGCTGCTGATCATATTATATCTGTTCCGTGGAATAGAATTGTATGAATCGTTGCTGGCATATAATACTAGGGATATATATTAATAGCCATAGCTGCAGTTTTCTGGGCAAAAACTCCGAATTTCTTCGCGTCAATCATGTAATTACTCGATATTATATCTAGGATGACGCTAAATCATTTTTACAAGTTGCACATCTATTTCTGCTGTTGTGATGTATTTCTGCTGTTAGTGAAGGGTTCTTGAACAATTTTCTCAAAACATGAACTTGCGGAAGACGTACTTGTTACTGCTTGTCACCATTTATCATGGTGAAATGCAATTCATGTTAGTTAGTTATTATTTCATGCAAATTTCGAACTTTGTTTTTAACTCTTGATCTCTGTTCACGTATTAGTCGATAGATTGTTTTTTTAGTTGTAATGTTACCGACCACTATTAGCATGCAATTCTATCAATTGCAGCGGTACCAACGATGTAATGAATAAACACGAATCGGATGGATTCGAATCTTTATTTGAAAATGTTTGCTTAAATTCTCTTCGCCCAGAAGATCCATCACGCAATACAAACAATAAATGGGACATCGCAGGAAAATTAAAAAAAAAAAAACGAAAAATGCCCGACATTGTTCCACTTAAACAACTCGTTCTCCCAAAGTGCAAAAAAGTGCAGTTTTATATTTGCACCATTGATAGAGTTTTCAGAAAAATGTAGTCTCCCGGTGGAGCCTCTTGAAGCAATTTTGTTATGCTCCACCGAACATGGAAGTACTTTCCGCAAAAGGTAAACTTAATAAAAAGCCTGGCCTAGAAACTGGTGGTCAAAATGAAAAAAAAACTGTTGATGCAGTTTGAAGGCTAAATATATGTCATTTCAAATAAATATAACATCATGCTTTAACGTGGCTCATTTTAAAAAATATACCACATCGAATTTTCTTGAAAAAACGCCCCACTTTGAGCTAGCTACACACTAGAAATCAAAAAAATATTTGCTTTCTAGGTTTCTAAAAATTTAGAATCAAAAAGCAATACCACTTGGCTGAGAAAATTATTTCATTTTACGTATTTTTTTTTCGCTGCGGCAGCACTGTGCGCCATCCTTTCATGGGTCTCTTCAATCTTAGACACAGTAAAAAAAATCGCAGAGGGTCAAATCTGGCTATGCATGATTACTGTGTTGTTTTTGGCCACGCTTCATGCACAAAATTTCCGAAAAAATTGTATGGCATGAGGCAACCGATATGCGGACATCCTTAGCAACTTCTCTGATAGTTTTCCAAAACAATTTTCTTCACATTTTCATCTGTTGTTAGTGTGTTGGGGCATCCAGTGAGAGCGTCTTCATTCACATCTTGTCGACCTTTTTCGAAAAGATTGTACCAATTGTAAACTTTTTTTGACTCCGAGTACACCCACCGTATGCCACTGTTAACTTTTCAAGTTTGTTTTTTTTTAGCACTTTACTTTGCACGCCAAATTAAGTGCAAATTCTTTGATTCTTCTTTTCCGACAGCAGGAAATCGCCGAACCAGACGTCTTACTCGTATACCTGTCACTAACAAAATAAGTGCGCTATATCAGACATCAGTCAATAAGTCCCGGGACGTATGGGGTGCGCTACTAACAAAAAATGCATATTAAAGGAATAATTTTTATTAGTGGTGCCCTCTATATGTCCCAGGACTTATTCAGTGATCTGTTAGCTGACATATCTTCGAGACAAGGTTACCAACAAACTAAAACAAAAATCGATAATGTACGTAGCCCGCAAAATTTGAAAATTAATCTTGTTTTTTTAATAGGCCTTGTATTTGCAAGCGAAAGCAAAATTAATCTTCTAAGCTAAATGAAACACTGAAAGAGTATGCAAGCAACCGTCAGGATTTTTGCTGTATGCCGGATGTTGGAACTCGCAGTCTTTATTTTATTAGGAGAATCATGAACCAAACCATGTATATTCAAACATCCTAAGAACAAACATAGAAGAAAGTTTTGAAAATGTCATCTAATCACACATACATATCTGCAGTCAGTCATCCCCAACAATCTTCAAAAACATTTAGATCGGAAGAGGGAGGTTTGAAACGTGCTGCTGTGTGAAACGCTGCTTCATCCTGCTGAAAACATTTCATTGAAATCAATTATCTGTGTTCCAAGAAGGTCAAAGAAATCTTTTGAGTTCTGTAGGCCGTCTGAAACAATCAAATCTACTGGGTCATTAAATAAATTGAAGCCTATTCCATGATGGAGTTAACAGCAGTGTGAGGACATGTGACAGAAACATCATAGTTTTATGCAACGGAATCGCTTGAAAGTGCAAGAAAAAATTGCAAAACCATTATTTTTGATCTATGTATGTTCTTTGTTAGGGGCGCTCCTATATATACCGGTACTGATTGAGCGATGTATTATTTATATTGTGTAAACAAAGTAAACTGGACAAGCGAGAGTTGCACTCAAGCATAACTTCCTAGTGTCAAGAGTGCACCTAGCACTCTCTTGCCAACTACTTTCACTTTCGCAAATTAAGTGGATAGCGGTCTTTCTCCACTTCCACCACCTCAGACGAAATCGTCAACTGTTGCTTTGTCTCAATGGGTCGGATCTAAAAACTCTTGTAGTCAATCGCCACCAGTCGCTCCTTATGACCTAACCACAAGTCCTCTGCCTCCAGATGCCATCAATGCAATCAGAGCCTAGAAGTGCACATAGAACTTTTCTCTCGAAATGATCCTTTGCCCTCAAGGATTGATTTGGTAATCTCCCGAAGAGAATAGTAGCCCGAGCTGCCAACATGTACGATTTGCAACCCGAGATACTCGGATACGGGAGACCGCCTACGTACTAATCCACCCTTCTCACACCCACTTCAACCATTCACCCCACGGAAATGGCTTCAGGTATTACTTCGCGGGGTGGGTTAAGGACTTACGTTTCTTCTCAGGTTTAAATGCACTTTTACAATAAATAAGCATACCGCATTCCACTTCTCTATAGATCTCATCCTTCACACTCTGTGAATCGACTAAATTCTTTATAGCGAGCAACGAGCCGAATGCATCGTTATCCGCCAAAAACAGATAATTTTTTGACCAAATTCGTTGTCCAATGCAGTCTCCTCTAAGACCCAAACTGCCAAGTGATACCGAACCTTGTAAGCGAATAATTCGAGATCTGAGAGCAGAATTTTCCTCAGGCTAGTTTGGAAATGTGGAGATCAATACCATGCTTCTGCTAGTGAATTTAGTCTCACACTCTCGGGCGCAGCAACCAAATTCTAATATGTGCGAGTGTTGTCTAGTAGCACCCAGTCCTAAGAAGTTTTTGCACAGTCACACTCGGGTACAGCAGTCGCGGTGGGTTCTTCATTTCGGCCAAAATTTATTTTTGAAGGTCGAACTTTTTGGGTGCACATGCACACAGACTTTCCTTCTTCAGTCGTAAAGCGATTCATTTCGTTCTGCATAGAACCGGATATCATTCTGATTTAGTGTCAAGATTTGGATGGAAGGAAACAGATATTACGGTCAAATTAACCCAGAAAAGCCTCCCCCCCCCCCCTGTGTAATTGCGTATACCTCGAGCCTTCTCTTACCAATGTGCTTCTGTAACTTTTTCCAAATAGCCCTAACTTGAAATTTATCCTCTATCACAGACTCAACTTAAACACAAATCATTTTTCTCTTTACAGGAACGGAACTATCTCAACAATAACAATGCCAAAGATGCTAAACGGGTTCTACACCGGCTCCAGAGCCATCTCCCCCGAAGCTATCCACAATCCATCCAAACTAGAGGCGAACAGCACGGTGAGGGCGAAAAGGAACACAAATCGGGTGAGTGGCCATGGATTGGGCGTCTAATGTCAAATTAATCACTTTGTTCGTTTCCCATACAGTTCTGGATATTCTCGATGATAATTGAACGTCCCGATGGGAAGCAAGATATCGAGAGTACACAAAATCGGAGCTCCAGTGGCGGTGAACTCGAATCGATTCTACCACAGGAACCCGTTGAGGAAGTGTGCTTCCTTCGTGACAGTCCATTCAGGATATTGAGGGTAAGTGCGGCCCGAGTGTTGCATACTATGTGCGGCACTGTCTTTGGAAAAGAGGATAAGTGGAGTGTGTAATTTTCCATGCGTGCAGCCTGAGTGAATGATTTTTTAAGATGATTGCTGGTGGAACAGTCGATTTGTTTCAGCCTTAGCATTGAGTATATCGTGCGGTCATGGGTAAGAATCCTCAGGGAGTACCTGGCCTAGAACTTAAGGATCCTTAAACGATTGTTGACGGCAATGTAGTTGGGTGGTCGAATGGACAGGATACAGTGGAAGCAAGTGCTTGCCTTACTTGAATGCCTCGTCGAATGCGGAGACTTTTGTTACACGTTCGTTCAATCACCCGCTCTAATGCTCGGTTTCCTAGAAAACCGCCGGGATGAGAGATTGAAAACAAAATTTAATAAAGTCAAAGGCATTGCCCCGTTGAGGGAAGTTCAATGAAAGTTCAGTCAAGGTTTGCTGATGTTGATACATCGAAAGAAAATTGTTTTTTTTTCCTTCTCTTTATTGAGAGAGTATCGCCGTTATTGAAGGCCAACTGCTGGGGCATTGATGAAAGGATAACAAACAATCCGCTTGTGGAACGTGTACAAACTTCTGATTGAACAAACAAAAGAGAGGTTATTAATCTTCTGCTTAAGACGGCTGAGCTTTAGGCCTTCAGACATGTGAACAAATGTTTGTCAGATATTGTTAAAACTAATTGCTGTAAATTTGGAGCTGTAATTGCAAGAGTAGGTTCCAATGTTCCCATACACTTGTCAGTGACACTCTTCAGAGATTGAATACTCTTCACTCTGCCGTAGGGATGAGTTGTCACTTCAGCAGCAACATTGTAGACGACCACTCACCCTTCCACTCAACATTTTGATTTGTGCACTGAATGGATATTCAATGCTTCAGTTTGATGGTCACCTGGTTCATTTGGCTATCACTATTCCTCTTACATCTTCTTGCTTGATTGGCACTACATTCCGGAATGAAACAGAAAGTGCCACCAATTTAGTCACTCAAGTTAATTGCGGTGTTCTTCACTGGTAAGCCGCATCTCAGACTAGGTAATCCTCCGTTGCGTTATTCAAGCTGCTCTTATATAAAAACACTCCAGATGGAGGCGGTATTAGTCATCCGTTTATTACCACTTAGACATCATAGATGTTTTATTCCTAAAAGCTTGACAAAGCACACGCTACAGTACAGCCTACGGAGTTCGTATTTGAATTTTTCCCCTCCAGATGCCATCAACACAAACAGGCTCAAAAGTCGCACGTAGAACTTTTCTCTCAGGCTTCTCAAGTTCTTCCTAGTCCGCTCTTAATAAAGTCCAAGCCTCTGCGTCATGTAGCAGAACAGGGATAAACATTGCGTTACATAACGTAAGCTTGATCTTTTGAGACAGGAATTCCAATAATTAATTCCCTCTTGAACCCAAGCCGAGGTAGAGAAGTCCTTGACTTCCTCAAAGTTGTTGCTGCCAATTGTGACGTTCTGCCCGAGATGTCGATGTGTCTGTCCTTCTATTTTGACAACGTGTACTTTGGATTTCGCTCTCTAACGTTTCGGTAAGCCAGCAGCTGAACGAACTGGAAATCGAGCCTGTATTGCTGAGTTGTGACTTTTGTACGCTCCACCGTACAAAAAATCGCATTCTGTGAAACCATTTTTGACATTGAAGGTCTCGGTTAGTTCTTTACTGACATTGATGGAGTATAGAAACTGTTTCATTTTTTTCCTACAAGATATGACGAATTTCGTAGGAATTTCAAAACTGGACACGGCTCAACCAGTAGAATGTGGGTGTCAACATTTCATTTCTCAAGATTCGACTCAATATTAGGATCTGGTCTATGGTGGATTTACTTGGCACACTGATCAGATTGTACACTCAGGCTTCAGGCGTTCCCACAAAACGGCAAAGAGGATCCTGTATGCGGGAAACTGATACTTTGGTCATTCGCACAGGTCGTAGGGATCTCCTCTCTTGGAGAACGTTCAGATGAAACCGGAAATATATTCTGTCTTACAGAGGAGCTCAGGCATGCGCCCAACCATCTTCATCTGCCTTAAGGCGTTACGGAGCCCGTCAGTTTATTTTCTTTGCTTTGTTTGGCATCGGTATTGATAAATTCTTGCGAACCGTCTTTGAAATTAGGTGGAATATTTTCAACGGGCCAATCTGCAGAATTTTGTTACTTTTTTCAAATGCTTTACCTTCTGATTTCCTTCCATTGCAGCTCTCCATCTCCTCAACCGAAATCTTCTCATGTTTTTCATCTAAAAAGCTGGTGCTTTTCCCAGAGAGCTTAGTAACAGTTCTCGCGTTTACTTGAAGCATTGCTTTAAATGCATCCTGTTTGGCTGTATGCGAAGGGATCATAAAATGAATTGCATCAGTCGCAACTTCTTTCATGGCTTCTTGGCAAAATTTTTATTATTCTTCCATTGTAAGTGCAGGTGGCGTCGAACTTTCTATGAGTTTTAGGAAAACTATGTGTTCAAAGTTCCTGTCTCGGAGTTTCCGCTCCGAGGAGAAGTTCGCCACCAGGCTGAGTTCGTTTCCTGGTTAGGTAATTTTTTCTGATGATTCTATCAAAGATTTCCTCTTTTCCCAGCTTGACCTTATCTTCATCTAGCTGTGAGTTGAAATCTTCTAGAATTGTTTTGTTGTTAAAGCTGGGGCGTCCCTTGTTGGTTCAATCGCCTACTTAGATACACTTGTATAATGTGGCATCCGCCGGAGAGAGCGAGCAGATAGTTTCCGTATTTCCGTGACCTAGATAGTCCTCCTTACGATATCTGATACAAGGCAATATCAACTTTTTTGTATCATTAGAATGACACATCCATTTTGTATCATTAGAATTGATCCAACCTACACATCCAACAGGAACCTGGACTCGCAGGTGAACTTCTATACAACGAACCTCCATTGTAACGAAAAAAGTTATTGCATTGCAGCCTTGGATATTGTCAAGAAGATGGAAAAAGTGCAACGCCTAATTTGTGTGTTAAAATTTGTACATGAAAAGAATCAAGCGGTTTATCGGTTATCTGATGAACTGATTCAATTTAAGAATTCGTTATAATTGGCGAAGTGCTAGTCAGGCAGGCATTGTACGGAACAAATAGCAGTCAGACGGCGCAAGATCTGGGCTATATGACGAGTGAGAATGGACTTTTTATTTCAGCTTTTCTTATTCACTTTTTTCACTTCATTCTGTTAATCTTCTTTTCGATCTTTGTTGCATCTTAACTTTAATCTTCTTAACTAAAGATGACCGATATTGTATATTATTCTTTTAGTAGGACCTAGTCAATAATATTTGCCAAGAAATATGTTTTTAACTGATCAATAAGAATTGAATAGAAATGCCCAAAACAGTTCACATCGCAGGTTCTACAAAATCGGCTACAAAATTTCTCTACAAAGACGTATGCTTCCGAAAACCATAAGGAGTTGCAGTTGAGTATATAACACACTTAAACATTTGAACGATAGAGTAACAAAATTTAACATAGGCGCCATTTTAAAAAATGGATAGAAATGTGAAATGTGTTATGTAATCAATTTTGAGAGTCAGTCTGTAGTTTTTTATTGATTGATTGAAGTTTTAAATTTTCGAGGGACTATGGCTCATATTAATAAATCCATGTGGCTAGTATTTCTGCGCCTGTCTTTAGATCCCTTAGCCTAATTTGGTCCAGTCCGCAGACTAATTGCTATGGAATATATCATCCATTGTCGTGACGTCTAACGTGACGTAGAAGACCCGGAAAATGTTATTTAAGAATTTGCTCACATGCAAGGTTTTTTTTTCTATATTGCGCTACATTTGGGTATGGACATGGGCCTTCGGCCACAAACCTCTTCAGCTGTCTGCTTCCAATTTCATGCGCTAAGTTGGTTAAGGTCCTTCTCCACTTGTATGCGTCATCGGGTCCGTGGGCATTCCTTACTGCTTCCACTGGTTCGGAGTTGAAGGCTCTTCGAACCAAAGCAGTATTGCCCATGCGCTACGTAGTCTCAGCATCCTAGGTGATGAATCTGTAGACGTCCCGTATAGTTCGTGGTTAAACCTTCTTCTCCAAAAATCATCAACCGAAACAGGGCCAAAGATTTTTTTCTTTTAGCAGCGTCTAAGTTTCCGCATCGTGAAGGAGGACTGGGATGATCCCGCTGGTGTAAAAAACCATATTAGTCCTTCGAGAGAGGGCTCTATTACTTAATTGCCTCTCGAGCCCAAAGAAGCAACGATGGGCTGAGCTATTCAGCGTTAAATCTCGGTACTGAAGTTTTTCGTTCTGTTTACTTGGGAGCCGAAATAGTAGAAGTCGTCCGTAATCTCAAAGCTGCCTTTAATGACGTTACTGCTTCAGTACTAGCAAACGCTCAATGTACGCTCGCAATGTACGACCAATCACACCAATGTCTTCCGCCTATGCTTGCAACTGTACAGATCTTTTGGAGATCGCGACTCTTGTGTGGGCGAGTGAGTTCTGCACAACCTTCTCAAGAAAAACGTTGAAAATGTCACATATTGAGAGTGGCACTGAATCAAAAAAATGTTTTCAAGTGGCACGATCTTCCAAAAGTTGGTTCAATTGCTAGCTTACGCCGATTGAACGAACACAGCGAGCCCTCAATGAGGCGTTTGCTGGCATTGGAGCAGAAGCGCCTAAATTGGGTCTGGTGGTTACTGACGGCAAAACGAAGTACATGCTGTCATCAAGGAAGGACGCACAACATCGACGTGTCGGACAGAGCGTCACACTAGGCAGCAGAAACAAACACAGAATCACTCTTGCCAATCGCTGTTTCTTTGAGCTCTCTCGAAAGACTAAGCTTGCTTTATGTAACAGCTTGATCGTCCCAGTTCGACTCTATGGCGCGAAAACGTGGACATAACTAAGCCTTTAGTCTTTTCGAGAGAAAAGTTTTCCGTGCGATTTTTGGTCCTGTTTGTGTTGATGGCATCTATAGGAGAAGATTGGATGACAAACTCTATGGGC
Organism: Eristalinus sepulchralis; assembly: GCA_944738645.1. Classification (NCBI taxonomy): domain Eukaryota; kingdom Metazoa; phylum Arthropoda; class Insecta; order Diptera; family Syrphidae; genus Eristalinus; species Eristalinus sepulchralis. The sequence continues at coordinate 25,841,518 of OX122885.1, read as the reverse complement.
TGTACAGCAACATGCGTCTAGTCAAGCGTCTTCAGATAAAACGCTTAAGAAGCCTGGGCCATGCAGAGCGTATGGACACCACTGCTCCGGCCCGAAAGGTTTTCAAATCTGAGCCATTGGGACAACGTAACAGTGAACGGCCTAGACTAATGCGAACACAAGTGGAGAAGGACCTCAACCGATTTGAAGTGCGCAACTGGCGAAAGATTGTGCTGGCTGGAGAAGCATGTTGGTTGAGGCCCAGGTCCACCCCAGACCGAAGGACCACAAGAAAAAGAAAAAGAAGAAGTTTAGCGACGATTGCGGATATACAAACCGAGAGAGAGCTGCGAGAGCTCAAGGGTATACCAAAAAGTGCATATGAGAAGTGCTTCGAGGATTGGAAAAAAACGCTGGCACAAGTTTATCTTATCTGAGGGGGAGAACTTTAAGAGGGACAAATTGATGAATGAATAAATACTTTTGGACAGAAATGAAAGTTCACCTTTTTTTTTGAATAGACTTCGTATACATACCTCGTCCCTATGCACGCTGTTATATTCGACCTTGAAATGGACGAATGAGTGCCGATTTGCATCTCTTGGGTTTTTTTCCCGAAGTGTGAAGATTTAATCAATGCTGATCTTCCTGGTGTCAGTACATTTGAAAGTTATTTACGTAAAAATCTAATTTTGCCACCATTATTTGCTTCTTCAACTCGTTCCGGAAAAACTTGTACTCTCTCTGCTAATCTTCATTAAGATATCCTTGGCCATAAAACTATTCTTTTGGTGCTCCCCGTTAAGTGGACGAGGGACTCATTTACACCAATACAAAAACTCAGGACAGAACAGAATAAAAACCCTCATAACAAACAACAAGAAAAGTAAACGCATTTTAATATCTCTTATTTTTTGCCACCTGACGATCAGCGCAATGCCAAAGAAATTAAACCTTCCTTCTGTATAAGTTGTAGTAACGAAAAAATATAGAACCAAAGACACATCTCTGGTGCCTAGGTTTATTCATTTGCAAGAAGATTGCGTTCCCGGACCTCAAGAAATCTAAACCCTCATGGTCACTGATTGTAACATTTCGCTTAGACATAAATTCCTTTTAACTAAACCTTACCTAACGTGCGCAAATTCCCTACATTACACGCTTGTAATAATCCCCGAAGAAATAAGAGCAAACATTTACCGCACTCTTCACTCAATTCTTAACAATAATCCACTGCAACAAGTCATGTGTGAGTATTAAAGTCGTAAACATTCACGGCACCATTCGAGGGTTACGTTAAGTTAAATTCAAGACTTTGACGCATTATGACTTGGGTGTCAACTGAGCCGTGTGAGTTTATTACACCTCATAATTGAATGGATTCCCCCAAATCAAGGCTACATCAGCACAGTGATTACTGCCTCTTCATTACGAGACAGAAACTTGACTCCCATCACTCTCATCACCATAGAGGAACAGAATACCTGTCTTCCCCCCGAACCCAAGCGAGACTCCCCATAAATGTAGGTATGCAATTTCTCTTCCCGACCGGAGAAGCAATCACTCCTTACATTGAACCTTCACCACTTTACTGCCTGGGATCACATCAAAGGGCGTCATGCAAAGTTACATTCCATTACACGCGCGGTGCCCCAAAGTATTGGCAACAACTTATGCTCGCCGCAAATTGAGTTACATACCGCTTAAGGTAGATCTGCATGAAGCACCAACCACCATACTTTCACTTTCATCACCTCAAAAAGAGAGTCTCGCATCTCAGGAGCCACCATCCTCTCAGCAAGCGAAAGCATCCTTCTTCCGGAAGAGAAAATCCACCACAAAACGGATGCGCGCAGAATTTCTACGTCGCTCCTGTTCATTCTCAACCGAAAGGATTCATCCGGCCGTAACTCACCTCGACTGTGGTGGCAGAGCATTATAAAAAGGACCTGCCGTCCGACCACGTTCTCAGTTCTTTACCGGTCGCTTTCTAAAGCACTTCAAATTGGAAAAAATTCTAGAACATACAAATCTTCTGCTAGTCTGGATAAACGGTTTCACAAGGATTCAAACATTTTCTTTCCCACCCGAATAGTTTTATGAGGAAGAAACGAAAAAGCGTCGCGGGTGTGTGCGTCTGTATGTGTCATTAATTATCTGATTAATCAATCGTTGCTCACAGGTGCAATACCCATAAAACGGCAATCGTACAGCCACGCGCTTTACGGCCGATACACGTTAATTAATTTAAGTGTGTGTTGTTTTATTTATGCTTCACCCCAAAGATGGTGTAATTTCGATTAATTATTTGATGCCGCAAGTGAGATAGAGCACATGCTAATCAAAACAAACGACAGGTCCTTCCGCGATTCATTTGAATTTCGTCTAGTACCGTGTGCACCCAGATCGAGTGTGTAGTGCAAACTCGCCACCAAAAAAAACAATGATGGACTTGGACTTGGGATTTAAAGTGAGAAGCAAACAAATTTTAAATATTTGTGTCCCCAGCACCACTTGTGAAACGCACTCTATTTGTTAGTTTGTGAACTGTAGAATATTTTTTTAATGGATATCTGGCGAATTTTTTCCCATTTTGGGAATGTGTCATAACGCACTACTGACGCATTATTTAAATTGAACTGGAGCATAAATATTTTTTAAGAGTTACTAAAACCTGACTGTCTTGCTGGACAAAGACTGTGTATTGTAAATGGTTGTCATGCAGCAAAAGGTTTCATTTTGAATTAATAAATAATTTTGGTCTGTGCACAACTTTTTGGTAGCTCCGTGGAGGAGTGATTCTTTGTTGGAACATTGACGTAGGCGTTATTTCTGTCGTGTTCCCAGAGGAAGCATTTGAATATTTCCAAATCTCACCACGTTGCCTGTCGGTCGAGAATTAAGTTTCTTGAACATTTGTCACGCAAGGCAGGCATTTTGTCATTAGCTGTGTTTTTTTTTCGAAAATCATTTAAATGGCGTCAACCAAAAGACAGGCAACATCAAAATCTGTCACTAGCTATACTTTTCTTGCGTAGGATGCACGTTTTTTTCCTTTTGAATTTTTGAGTTGCAAGTTTCAAAATGTTGTTCACTTACGTACACAGGGGGCCTTTGTGAGAAAATTAAAAAGCATTGGTCCTGAGTAATCCTTTTTTGTTTGTCAGTGCTGTTGAAAGGACCTTACAAAGATAGAGAATTGGAAGCCTGTTCTCATGGTAGTGTCACATTCCGACTAATACGCACCATCCTTAAGATACAATTAGCAAAAAATATTCATATGACAAATAAAACACTCAGGCAGAATACTTTCTGTGAAAGATTCCGCATATTTGGACTCTTTTTACCACCTCGACGAATCCAAGGGTTCTTTGTTGCCGGCGGAACAAATTGAAGCATTTATATGTCCGATTAGTTAGTTTTATGTTTTCAAAACAAAAACCTTGTAATTCCATGTTGAAAACATAATGTGCATGATTCCTCATTAATTGTACGTTGTTCTGAAATGTTTGCAAGAAATGAGCATTTGTTGTGTTTAGTACAACCCCGTATATCCAGGCTTAAGCACTTGTCATAAAGGGTTATTAATCGTGAGATTTGGTTTTGGAATGTAAAGCAAATCACATAAATTTGAAAGTGAACTTAAGTTTTCGATTTTCGGTTAAAAGAAAAATGTATACCATTGACTCTTTGAAAATGAAAACATGCAAATGTTGGCCACAAACACGTCTAAGGCGTCCCTTTTGGAAGGTTAAATTTTATGCCACTCTGGCATCTCGCAGAATGTTTGGCTTCCAAGGCATCCGCCTGTCATAGCTGACTTACTCCTGAAGATCTGAGACTTCACATACCCTTAGAGCATATAGTCCGAAGGTATGACATCGCACGATCTACGAAAGAAAACCTGAAACTAAGTGCTCAGAAAATGATCTCGCAACAAATCCAATTGTACCACGCTCCGTTTGGCTTGTAGCGCTCGCCAAGACCATGTTTTTAAATTTTAGGAAGCATATAGTCCCTTAAGACGTCCAAGCTGCTGAGAAAGACAACGGCTATAGTATCTTCACTACTTGCTAGATGTGGCTTAACCGGTCGAGAATCATCCACCAATTAACGAATACTGCCGTAAATAGATGACAAATTTTGAGACTCTGTAGTGATGAGTCTTTCCACGATGACTTGCCAAACGATACTGTACAAAACTGATTAAGAAGTTTGATAGGAGCTATGCGTATCTGTCATAAAAGCTTATTAAAAAGCAATCCTCAACATGAATCACTCACTCACCTCTGTACTCACCAGGGAAAGCCATCCGAGTAATCAGTGTACTAGCATTGAGTTCTTTACGTTTCGTTTTCATATGTGAATTTCACTTTAGCTTCACGTCAAGTGTTACACCCATCTATTGTTTATAGTTTAAGTAAGTATTTCAACTTACTTTAGAAAAGTTTCCAACTGATAAATTTTTACTGCAAGCAAAATTCACATGGACAGATTAAGATTCATTGGGAGGGAGGCGCAAGTCTCTTGTCCATTTGTCGACTCTGTTGAGAGATCACAGTTTTGCAGTAGATTTTGAAATAATTTCAGTTTTAACTAAAATCTCTGTATCATCCGCAAATGTCGCCAGGGCGATGCCGACTTTTTTCGGTATAGGGAGGATGTAAAAAGTAGCAAAGTGGTACGCCACTTAAAATGCTTTAAGTTCCGAGTATTCGTTTCCATATCTTACACGAAAGAGTCAATTACTGAGGGCAAATAGTAGGTTAAACTTGAAGCCTCTATTCTATACCAAACCTTGTTACGGTTGTAAATGAATTTGAGCATACACTTTTCATTTCAGGATATTTTTGATTATGTTAGTTATCCTATGCACTTGGTCAATTGAATGAATGCTTTCTTCTGAAACTAACTTTATTACTAGTTGAGCCCCCCTTAGAATTATCCTCTTATACAATTTTATTTCGGTTTGTGTTTTTCCTTATTTGAAGTAGCTCTCCACTGGCTGTGCATGTTTTTTTTATCGAGCAAAGCGTGAATAATATTTTAAAGTTTAATCAATGCCTTTTTAGAAAGAGCTTTGATCATTTTCTTACCACTTAGTTCCTTTATTTATTGGTTTAATTTTCTAAGCGTTCCAGCCGCTTGGGCTGGTTATCAGAGATCGCCTTAGTTCCATCGATGTCAACGTCTTTGTGCGATTGGAATGTTTTCTCCAAATGAACAGCAAAGACATCTCCTTGTCTTCTCTTGTCTGCTTTTGACCGTTTTTCATAGTCCATAGCTACATAAATTCTGTTATTTTGTTGTTGAACTATTTGTAAAGCTCCTTATGCACAGGTGATTTAAATGCATTTTCTACTGCGGAGCACGACTTTGTAGCCCTTTTTACTCCTTTTTCGAAGGAATAAAGTCCGTAGGGTATTGTAAGCCATGTTTAATTTACACATTTTTGAGGTTCGTGTATTCTTAAAAAAGGCGGATTGTGCAACTCGATCAAGTTCAACCTCAGATCGTAGGGTGTTTTAAACTTAGTTAAAGATACTCTTCAATGTTATTTTTGTGTACAGATTTACCTCTTTGGCTCCTGATTGTGGGTTCGTTTTTGGCAACTATTTATATAAATAAATTTCATCACAACCGGTCAATGATCAGATGACAGATCAAAGCTCTCACTAACTTAGGAGCTTAAAGCTGTATATTTGGTAGTTTAGCCAGTGAAGTACAAATCGCATCTATTTTAAATATCTACAAAGTTGAACGGTCCTCAGATCCAGCTTTAGGTCTTCAGAGTGTTCATTGTTATTTCCAAGCAAAGAAGTACCCCCCTCGCTTGTCCCAAATGATGACAAGCTTGGAAGAAATGAAAGAGCTATAGTAGTTTTGCCTTTAAACCTCAGGTTGGGACGAAATTTTAAGATCCTGAAAAGCCGAAGTCTCACAAATTTCTAAAACCTTAATCCTTAATCGTATGTTGGCGGCACTCTGACACGTCCCTGCCAGGAGTCGCTGTATAATTTGAATTAACAGCACAGTTCGGACAATGCAAGCTTCCACTAAATTATTTTTCCTGGTGTTGTCAAATAAAGGGTGTCCCAGCAAGAACGCAAGATATAAATTTGGCTCCATTCGAATTGTCATTGTTTGACATTTGAACAATTATTATTGTTTGTTAATAGAAGGTATAAGGTTAATAAAAATGGAGCGCTACACGAATGAACAGCGCATTCCCATTGTGAAATTTTTTTACCAAAACGGTGACAGTTTTGCGGCTACAGTTCGCAAATTGCGATCAATTTGGGTTTACAATAATGCTCCAAAAGAGTCAACTGTAAAGCGATTAATGAAAAAATTGGCTGAAACTGTGTCTGTAACTGATATAAAGACAACAACGCGCCTTCGACCAGGTCGATCGACCGAAAATATCGCAGCAGTACGTGATGATGTCGCTCAAACTCCATCCACCTCAATTCGACACCGAGCTCAGCAAATTTGTGTTTCCAAACCCACTATGCAGCGAATTTTGACGAAAGACTTGCATCTTCATGCATACAAAGTTTAATTGACTCAGGAAATGAAGCCAGCGCGGTGAAGGGAGGTCGTTAATTGGGTATTTGAGAGACAACATGAAAACGCTGATCTTGCCCATAAAATCATCTTTAGTGACGAGGCCCATTTCCATCTTGATGGCTTCGTCAATAGGCTGAATTGTCGCATTTTGGGCAAGGAAAATCCTCGAGTGATTCACGAGAAGCAAATGCATCCTCATCGTGTCACTGTGTGGTGTGTATTTTGGGCTAGAGGAATTATTGGACCTTTTTTTTATGAAAATGAGTCAGGTCAAGCGCAAACAGTCAATGATGTTCGGTATCGTTAAATGATAACCATTTTTTTCGTGCCTAGAATTGAGGAAACAAATGTGGAGGGGATGTGGTTTCAACAAGACGGCGCCACATCTCATACAGCCAGAGAAACAATTCAATTGCTGCATCAGTCATTTCCCGATCGTGTTATTTTGCGTTTTGGAGACAAGAATTGACCACCATTGAACTTTTTTCTTTGGGGTTTTTTGAAATCTATGGTTCATGCGAATAAACCGACGACGACTTAAGCCTTAAAAGAGAGAGGAATTGGACGCTGCATTAATGAAATACCGCAGCATTTGTGCAAAACGGTCATTGAAAATTTCATTAAAAGATCGCGTATGTGCCAGTAAAGCCGCGGCGGCCATCTGGCCGATGTGTTATTCCACACATAACCTTATCCTGTCTACTTTACGATATAAAGAATTCACGATTTTTTTTAAATATCTGCGTTTCATTTAAAATCTAAATCTTACGTTCTTGTTGGGACACCCTTTATTAGGTATGCGTATACATTTTTGTATCAAACAATATTTTATTCTTTTGACTCTCCAAATATGCATCGGTTGTTTTGGTTTAGAAATTTCGAATTTTAAACAAAACATATTTCCAAACTGAAATATTTTTGTCAACATATTTTTTTTGCATATTTTTATCATCTTTCTATTACTAAAAAAAGCCGTTTTCAATCAGATGCGCTTCCGCATTTATAGATCGATTTTTTTTACATCTTAGATAGCAATAGTTGCTCAGGTCTACGCGTATGGTCCTTAACTTGTTTTAATGTGTTGTATTTAAAAATTGTGTGGCACTACAGCCTACAAGGAACTAAGACCTGCTGTGCTTGCTTGTCCTGCCACAAGAAGAAAGGACCAAACATTTTTTTGCCGACTCCAAGCGGCGAAGTTTTAGAAGCTTTTCATAAACTCTTTGAGTGCAATCAAAAACTGAAATGAGGTGGTGCTGTAAAAAAGCGAACTCAGAGGATGAAGAAGAAATTAAATCAGTAGAACAGAGGTGGTGCTGTAAAAAAGCGAACTCAGAGGATGAAGAAGAAATTAAATCAGTAGAACAATTCCTTTATCAGTGTCTAACTCTTGAAGAATGTCGTCTCATTTATTTGAAAGAAAATTACTCTAGAGCTAAGCAGAGCTGGTAATGATTGCGATTCTCCGCAAGGTGCTCACTTCTTTCGTTAAGGTTGGTGTATCCGAAAATTGTTTGCAATCCACGGCATTGCCAGCTAAACATTGCATAATAGGTTTATAAAGTAAACATGGTTTTCTGAAATTTGTAAACTTAATGAATTTGAAGACAGTAATGAGTAATCTGTGAGCTAGCCTCTAGAACAAAGTGCTGGTAATATAATAATTTATATTAACATGTAGGCCAAAAACTTAGCATACGCTCTATACTTCAGTGGTGTAACTAGTCAGGTATCATATTCTAAAATAAACCTGGACCAAATTTGTGGTGTAACCGGTCAAGTATTGCCACTGCCATGGTCAGTATTGCCACTGCAAGTTCCTCGAATTGCACGAAAAACATTTCTTACAGAGCACTAACTTTCGTAATACAACTGAACAATTTTGAGACGCTGTTGTTATGTGTGTTCATAATGAATAGGCAAATATAATAATACTGAACAAGATGATAATAATGATAAACAATGATAGAGCAGTTTGATAGGAGTCATGCGAGATCTGGCAAATCAGACGTTGCGATGAATCACTCGGTAATTGCTAAATGAAGCAGATATGGGATTTGGTTTTACGTGATCACCTGCCTTTACGGCTTATATTACGGGGGTCATTTTCCCAAGTGTCGTAGCTAACGCAAGACTAGACGCCTTAGTTACTCAAGTTCCAAATGAAATCATGCTTGAGTGACAATCATATCACCTTTGTTTGTAGCGAGGACCATCTAAAACCTCTGCCGCTCTCTGGGTAGCAGCACCCGGTTGAGAACGCAACTCCACACTGAGCCGGAAAAGTCCTCTCACCGCCTGTTCTTGATTAAACAATAAACTAGGCCAGTCAACACAGTACAACGACAGTAACCTCGACTCTGCCCGCGATATTGGATTTTAAGCCACAGCCACCACGATAATAAAACAAAGATGCCTGCCACACGGTTAAGGCTAAAACCGAAGTACCAGGGACTCTTGAGCTCCTGCATTAGAATATAGTCTCTGGTCAAGCTGTCACAACCAGTCAGGTCCCCTCAACACCTGGGTCTGGTAGCCGCCGGTAGGTTCGCTACAAAATGGGCTTTGGTTCCATCAATGATTTCGTATACACTAATAATAGTGTCACGGGTGTGATTTTGAACCAAGTGATTCATAAGTCCAGTCGCATCATCTGTGACCTGCCACTTCTTTTATTGAGCTGAATTATGTGTTCAAAAGCTTCGCTGCTTCACTATCAGTAAAGATCAGACCTAATTTAAGGTTGTAGAAAACTACAAGGCATTGTTCCATAGTAATATGAACTAATGTGCCACATTAAGATCTGGGTAACGACTGAATAAGTTCCAATCTCTGCAAATTGCAAATCGTTTTTATAGCAGATTTTAAATAAGGGGTGAGGTGGTGTCTCTCTTCATATGGCACAAGCTTCTTCATAAATTGATGCATAAAATCTTTGATGAAATTGTCTAATTGACATTGTCGAACTGCCAAATATATCAAGTTTATCGTTGACGTGAGCAAATGCGTCTTTTACCATAGGACTATTCAGACATATAATATCATATTTTGTGCGATCACATTGAAAGCTGTGCTCAACTTTTTGACCGAAAAATCCTACAATTAAAATCACATGTGCACACAGAGGCCTGTAACTCAGTGTCCTGGGGCCCATAAAAGGAATACCATGCAGTACCTTCAGAGCTCCTGTAAGATGTTGTAGCAAAGAAGAACAGTTTCTGAATCCATAACTCTTATTGTTTTTACTTTTATATTGTATTTTCTTGTATTTTCAGGCAAACTTCCAATGCCTTTTGTATCGAGAGTGTCTCAGACTGAAATATACTGCATTTGTGCTGCATTTTATGAAATATAATTTTTTGTTTTTTTAATTGGAAACTCAAGCCGCCAGTGTAAACTTATAAGAAGTTAAGCGGATTGACACCTTTGTCTAGTAAGTTCTAGTACGGTCATTAGTATCGATATTGGAAGTATCGGAAAAGTTGACGTGCCGATAAGGTCTGAATTTGAAATTTGTAAGTAGAGTCTCGAGCATCTGATAATAATAAGAATTTAGTGGCACTACAGCCCACAACGGACCAGGGCGTAGCTTCTACCACAACTACTCGTGTTTTGCGTGCTACTGTTCTCACGAGTAGAAGGGACCTACAGTTTTTTTGCCGATTCTAAACGGCGAGATTTGAGAAGCTTTCCGTAGACAATTGATACTCTTTGAGTGTTGTCAGCAATTCGAAAGAGGTGTTGCCGTGAAAAAATGCGAGGTGTTCCGTCCAGGAATCGAACCTGGGACCTTGGCGTTTGAGTCGACTACGCCACGGCAACCACAGTCTTGAAAATGTGCCTGGTGAAAATTGGAGGGCAGGTGTAAGATCATGTTCAGTAACGCAGTTGCTGATGTTCTACGTTCCTGTGAGCATTAGTCATTAGACTCTCTTTTCTTGTGCCAACATCGTATATTTATCTAGGATTTTTTTAAAATTATTTTTCCAATTAGAGAGCAGATTCAGTTTGTGAAGTTTGATCTTAGTCTCCACCTGGCACCGACTGCTTGGTTTCACACTGCTTATTTTTTAATGAGATTAATTACAATGTAGTCATCATTTCTAAGGCTTGCACTCTTTCAATAGGCTGGAGAAAAAATGGTAAATAATATTAATTTTTTAAAACCTCAAATTTGAGGTAGGAGTACAAAAGCATAAAATCCCATAAATTCACGCCGACGGCTCAGGTTTGATTCACAAACAGAACACCTCACGTTTTTCGCAGCACAACCGCCTTCAAGTTGATAGAGTACTAATTGTCTATGGAAAGCTTCTCAAATCTAGTCGTTCGGAGTCGGCAAAAAAATAAACTATTCGTGAGGGAACAATAGCACACGCAACACGAGTAGTTGCTCAAAAAGCTTGTCCCTGTTCCCTTGTGGGCTGTAGTGACACTATATTATTATTGTTATGCAATTAACCGTGCTCACGCGAATAATTCCTCAACTCTAGACGCATACTTAAGTAATAACCGATATGTTCGAAAAGGAGTTTCCTTTGCCAAAATCTTACGTTACCAATCTTCTCAATACAGCTAGTTGAATAATGTTTGGCTTTTCATATCATGACAAAGTTCAGGCTTTATAGAGAATTAAAATCACCATCATCACAATTTTCATTAACAATGCGGGTTCCTCTAATGTGTGCACGAAAGGCCACCAGTTCGCTCTATCCTAACATTTCGATTCTAGCTCATCCGTAGCTATTCCCATGCGCAACCAGAGGAGTTGTGTGACTTGACCTAACCACTAAGACCTGAGTCTGCGAACAGTCGCCAAAAATGCAATCAAATTAAATAAATGAGTAAATTCAATACAGAATTAAAATTTACATCAAATGTATGTGTATGTATTTTATTAAATTTTGGAAAATGACAACATGGAAAAATTAAAACTGCAAAAAAAATTAAAAAAATTAAAAAAAGCAATTATTAATTATTACGATTACGTATTCGTCGACTGTCGACAATAGTCCTGCACTCAAATGCACTATAAATGCTATACACGTATATTGTTTATGCAAATAGTTTCTAATAACATACATTCAATTTCGTTTCAACCAATTTTATGCAAAAAATTCTGTTTGACCAAAAAATGGAGTGAAATGGGCTTTAAAATGTGAAAATCATTCAACACTCTGACACATATGTTCGTATGACAATTTTGAACGGAGTCAGCATAGTGACAATGTGTATTGTAGAATTTTTATGTCCTCTGACCTTGAAAAACCTTGAACCCATAGCAATATTTTAAATGGAATCATCAAAACACATAGGATTTGCCGTGACTAAGTTTAATGTCAACTCGTGCGGTCAGTGAACTAACCGTTGGTTCAAAGGAATATATAAAATTTATGTCAGCTGAGGGAATTGTAACATTTGGACTATAACATTTTCGATTGCTGAATGACGCGTCGATGTATGCACATTACGCATTTTAATGGACCCCAAAGCAGCTACTATCGTTTTCACTCTAACTTGTGGCCATCGTGACATAGTGGCTTGCTGGAGACGGTGAAATAGTAAAGTGATGCATTGACTCCTACGCATAAGGGCCCAACTCCATTCTCGCACTGGACAAACACTTCTTTCATATTTTGGACTACATCGTTGCTCTTGAGGTAATAGTCATGACTATCTCGATAAGGCTTCTGAATTTTCGCCATTTTAAGACGGCTTAGAAATGTTGATCGCCTCTTCTGGCTAAATTTTGGTTGAGGAATACGAGTTGTTAATTTAAATTACGTTCGATTTCTTTTAGGTGAAGTTCTATGACCCCATGTGTTCGAACTGGATGCTTAACAAATTGTAGTTATTTCAATGCGTAGAAATGCAACGAAATCTGCAACTCACTCAATCTAGAAGGGCTTTTGAATTTCGCTCCATCAAAAAGATGCCCCTCTCACAATACTCAAATAAAAAATTTGCCCCCTCTCTGAACGTTATTCTTGGAAGAAATGATAATAATAATGGAGTGGCAATATAGCCCCAGAAGGGACAAGTGCCTAGTTTTTTCAGCAACTACTCTTGTCGTGCATGCTATTGTTCCCTCACGTGTAGATCGGACCTTCATTTTGTTTTGTCGACTCCGAACGGCGAAATTTAAAAAACTTTTCAAAGACAATAAGTACACTTTGAGGTGGTGCAATGAAAAATCCAAGGAGTTCAGACCAGAGATCGAACCTTTCTAGTGTGAGTCAACGCACTAACCTACTTCTCCACGGCGACCACGATTTGGATTTTTACAAAACACAAAATAAGCATTCAATCATTTGTTCTTACGAATAAGGTAGCAAATGAGAACCATCAATACAAACATACAAAAAACTGTGAATATCTGAGTGCCACTAACACATAAAGGGTTTCGTTCACAGCATACAATATTGCTTACATTGTCAAAAATGTTTTTGAATTGTTAAATGGAAAGATGAGTAGAATATGAAATTGCCAGATATTAAAATCACAAAACCCAATCACGCGGTAATGCATTGAATCTATGTGCAGACATAATTAACCAGAACAAAATTGGAACAGTACTGGGTCACTTATTTCCGCACTCAACACGGTTTCTTTAAGTCTTAAGAGATTTTTGTTAGTGTTGTTAGACCATACTTTTTGCAATATTTTGATTTTAAAAATTCGACCATTCTACGAAAAAACAAACATGAAGAGAATATCTTGCACTTAGAATATGTCCATGACTCGTGCTGGGTTAGGAGAAAGTAAATTGTTTTAGTTTCCAACCGTTTTCTTTTGTTAACAACAATATATATTTTAACACATTCTTTCCTTAAACTAATTACACTGAAAAGGTGCATGTAGACAAATATTTTGTATTAAATAATCGGGAGATTCTTAAAATATGAGGTTTTCGTTTTGTGCTTGAATCTCTTCTAGATATGTGACATCGTAATTTAATGTGTCCCAGGCTGCGTCTTTCCGGATATCTTTTTCAGCAGCATTGGAGCAATTTGTGATTACTTTGGTTTTTAAGGTTTCGTTTTTAAACAACGACACCATTTTAGTCTGAGTTTTCGTCAATCTATGACACTCTTCATTTCTACTGAACTAATAAAGAAATTTTCATTAAATGTATAAATTACATTACATTTTGTATATGTAAAGTTAGGGAAGAATGGTTAATTGTTTCGTACCCCAGCATGATATATTAGTAGGCACATATTTTGAAACGAACTTGAGTTTGAGAGCAGGAAGGCTCCTAATTCCAAAAAACTTTCTCATCCACCAGTGTCTTAACTCGTGTAAAGGGTGATTTTTTAGCTATTATCTTTTTGACAACACTGATTTAAGCAGCTGACGCACGTTTAGTGTTTTGTTTCACTGTCAAACATCTTCAGTTTGGTCCATCATTTAACCATGAATCGTCTTACAAACGTACAACGCTTGCAAATTATTGAATTTTATTATCAAAATGCGTGCTCTGTGGTTTCAACATGTGGTTTCAACAAGACTGTGCCACATGCCACACAGCAGGCACAACAAGGGACTTATTAAGAGACGAGTTCGGTGAACATTTTATTACACGTTCGGGACAGGTCAATTGGCGGCCTAGATCGTGCGATTTAACTATTTTTTGTGGGGCTATGTAAAAGCTCATGTCTATACAATTCTTTTGCTTCAATTGATGCATTGGAAGACAACATTTAAGCATTTATTCGTAAGATACTGGCCGAAATGTTGGAAAGAGTATGCCAAAATTGGACTAAGCGAATGGACCATTCAGTCAAGATCAACATTTGCATGAAATAATATTCAAACATTAAATTAAATGGACCTTCTATCGATTCAAATAAAGATTTCATGCATTTTTCTGAATTTTATGTGTTTTTTTTAAACTTTCCTAAAGCTTTTAAAAAACCACACTTTATATAAAAAATCTGGAAAAAACCTTAATTGACCACAATACATACAACTTTAATGTCCATGAATTTCTAAACTCTAAAAACGTCACTTATGAAAAGATCAATGAGAACATTTAAAAATGTTATGAATTCATGTTAAATTGCCACAGAAAAGGAATTCAGATTGGAACGGCTCGGCAGCATAAGTTGTGAGGACCTGTGGCATATTCGTAGACGTGTGTATTTATATATTTGTATTGCTTATTTTGAGCCATCTTTCAGACAGCATTATAATTCCACGTTCATAAAACGTCTGGTTTTTATCAGCAAAAAATTGAACCAGGTTAGATTTGACATCATCATTATTGAAATTTTTACCATTTAGGTCGAAATAAAAAGTCAGTCAAAATCAGATGGTGCATGGTCATTACTATACGGTGGAGAGACAAAAATGGGTGTGGCCTTGCATTGTCATAATGGAATACAACGCCTTCTGAATTGCCAATTCAAGCCGCTTTTCTTCTATTGCATTGTTCAATGTTGTTAGTTGTTCAATGGAGATATCTGAATTGATCGTTCGGTTGGGTGGTAAAAGTTCAAAGTAGGCAATTCCTTTGTAATCCCACCAAACTGATAACATAACTTTCTTTTGATGAACATCAGCTTTTGGTGTTGTTTGAGTTAATGCAAATGTATGGTAAAAATGGGAAAATTTTTACATATTCGAGTTAAATAATTGGAGTCATCCTATCAATTAGAAAAAAAAGTGAAACCTTTTTTGCTCTTATATAAATGGAATTTCCAGTTTGAAATCTTTGAAATGATCATAAAAACCAGCACAAGTTTCAAATCATTTCGAGGTAGAACCAAAAACCACGCATGAATGTCACAAACTTAATAGCCCTCCGCAACACAATTTCTAATCAATGTCACCGAAATTGACTCCGTCTTAATGTTTATTTGACAGCCAAACCCTCTCACTTGAAATGAACGACATTGGAGCGTTAAGCAAGCGTAGCATCGATACAATCAGGAGTAATCCAATTTACTTCTTTCGTTTGGATAATTTAGGGAGAAGTGGAAATCGATAAACTGGTTGCATTGAATACGGCTGCACAGTAAAATCTGTAAGGGCATACCTATCCGTGGGACAATTGCGATTGCAGTAAAAGTGATAAATGTTGATCGGTAGTAAATGAATACGGATTGCTTGACATTCTAGCAACACTGGAATGGAAATTTAATTAAAAAATTCTTTTTTCTGAACAAAATAACCAAAAACGAATAAACCGTCAACAGTAGAAGCAAGTTGAATTAATTCCCTTACAGAATGCATCGTCTTTAATGTTGCAATGCGAATATTGAATACATCCTTAAATTATTTCATCTTGAATTTTTACATTTAGCCCCCTCCTCGAATAATCTTACATAAACGTAGCATACGTCAGATAAACATGTGTGGACATTTTATTCTTCAAAAAATACGTAAGGGACTTTGACAAGAAGGAATTAGGGTTTCTTTTGGCTTGAGGTCAAGGATAATTGAATATATTTTATTTGTCAATGAAAAATTCTCCAGTGACATCAAGTGAAGAGTCTTCTTCAGTGCATCCAGACCGATGATGAAAGCGAATGTATTACAGCAACTTAATGAATTGAAAGCCGTGAAGGCTGCTCGGTCATACTTGAATGACGGTTTTCTTATGCAGCGGATAGGAGCACGTTATCAGTTTTCAAGAGTATAATGAAGCCGCATCGACTTCAAATGTCCCTATTTAGGGACAATGCACGAAAACCGCCATAGAGGGTTACTCATTTTTCGTGCGCATGTTTCGGGCGATATCTCGACCATAACTTGAGTAATGTTTGTTTATAATGCGTCTCGAGTTCGGAAGATATTCGCGTTAATCTTTTGCATATCCCACAGAAGAAAAATCCAATTATATCAACTCACACCGTTTTGGTGACCAACATAAGTCGAGAAAACATGAAATTATACAACAACGAATCTTCCCCGGAAATAAGACCATAATTGGTCATGTCGTGTAACTTGTTGCCTCAAATTGTTGGCACCGCGTATCGTCCATATCATAAGCATCAATCCGCTTAACTAGAAAAAAATCACACAGCTCCGAATCGGCTGTTACCTACTATTCTATCTATCTTCAGAGTAATACAAGCCAACCACGCGGGAGTAGTCACTTTTTCTGAATGCAAGGCATGTGTTGAAACCCCATATGCGATAATTTTGTTTGGTTTTATACCCACCAAGTAAGATGGGAGCCTCATCCCTGATAAAAATGTTTTTTGAAAAATCTGTGTTTATTGTCTGTTGTTCCATAACCCAAAAATAGTACCTTCAGCGTTGTAAATGGTAAGCAGTCTTGAATCCTTGCTTATGTAAAATCTCCTTCCTTACAAAGAACGCAAGTGAATGCCATGTAAGCTGTACGACATGCTCTATTGGGATATCGATAAATTCGATATAAAGGGTGTACTTGAGCTTAGTTATGATACTCTATGCGATGCCTGTGGAAAAGGTGAAGACACTGTAAAGCACTTCCTCTGCCAATGTCGCGCCTTTGCCAGGATCAGATGGCGGCTGCTTGGCGCTGAGTAGGTAGTAGCCTGATAGCACAATGGACAGGTTTTCAAGTCTGAGCGCTCCTGTGCAGAGCTTTCCAATCTCCAACAAAAAAAATTGCCCACATTTCTGCGAACGTTTGCTCTGGGCTTTGATGCAGGGGTTGTGCTTCTTTGGAAGTATATGAGTTACCTCGTTAAATACTCCCGGCGCAAAGAGTGATCAGGTGCTTTTCTTCAAGAACTGTAAATTCTTAGCGACAGACAGCTGTGATTTGTCTTCAACCTGAAAGTGTGTCTTTTTGATCGCCTGATCACCGGATGGTAGTCAACTTTCCGGATTAGGAAGTCTGATGAAGTGGTGATGAAGTTAATACCTCAGAGTATGTTCCTGCCAGGCATTTTTCTTAGACTCATGGGAAGGGAGTCACTTCTGATGGGTGGAAAATGGATTGGGAAGACTTTTGAAATCAATGAGTTGGCAGTTTCATTTCGATACAAGCATATCTAAAAAGACTGGGCATCTATCTGTCATATTGGCTGATTGGACTCAACGTACGATTTACATCTTGGCAAACCTGATTCATTTCATCACTTAACATCAAGCATTTGGTCATTTCAAAGTCTTCACCATAATCGCATCTCGATCGATCGATTAATTTAAAAAAAAGTTTCAGCCCTTCGTCTTTTCGGTATTGAATGTGTGCATAAATAAGTTCATCACAGCCACAGTCTTCAGAAGCCACACTCTACACCTGCCTTCCTTGTAGAACCTTAAGTGAGGGAAACACTTGGCTGCGTTGTCAGGATATACCTTGTTTCTGAGTGAGCTTAAGATATAAATTGATCGAAATCAGGTCATAGCACGGGACCTGAAGCATCTCCTCCTCTATGGGTTTCTCATCTCCTTCGCTTAGTTTTTAAACTTAACTTTGTGTTCGAAAGTAGGCGCAACGGTGAACTGATGGCATTTCGCATAAAAGAGTGTACTGCGGTGTATTTTTGAAGTAGAGGAATGCAGTTGTCTATTTCTTCTTTGCCTAATGAAAAATTCTGATCATTTTAGTCCTGTTCCATGGCTCAAAAAATGGACCGCCGCACAGTGATTCAGAATTCGAAAAAATAAGTATCACTATTTTATGGAAAAGCAAGGAGTGTATTCTCCAGCATCTCCAAACGATTTCCCTTATAATGCACGTGTTGCGCAAAATCTATAAGAAAGATTAACGATGTTTTTTTGTTATTAGGAATTGGAAAAATAGGGCTAACAAGTTCCACTAGTTTCTATTATTGTTTCCCACTTTGTTCATCATTACAAATAGTGGAAAGGAAACATGACAATGAAAGCGAATTATGGGGTGCAACTACGAGAAAGTGCATCAAAAAAGACATTCTTATTTTAACACATAGAATGGTTTTAAGAAAGCTTCCAAATTATGTCAGAGGTACATATGTTTAATGAATGTTGTGTTTAATAAACAAAAAAAATGCTTATGTCAATATCCTTCATAATGTAAACCGTTATATGTTCTTTTTCTCCCGCATACCTTCAATTAAGTATTTTCCAATCCTAATAAAGCCCAAGCTCTATGAATCCTTTCATTTCAATTGGACAAATAAGTTTTAAGAAACAGATTCCAAACATTCAATACTTTCTGTATAGAATCAAGAATCACAACAATTAAAAACTAGAAATTTGTCCAACATTGAAAAAAAAAAATGTTCATTCTTAAAAGTCCTACTGGGACTCTGTACTCAGGACTCTGTCCTGTAAACCTCACTCTGTATATTTACTGACCGGGCAAAAATGGATGATTGGATGGATCCAGCTTTTGTCGATCCATCAATTTACCTTACTATAGCATTTTCGACACAAAATTTTCGAAACAAACAAATGTTGATCCTGTTGGTGAGATTCGGAGGAGGATTCAATAATGAATTCTTTAGAATGTACGGCGCCATGTTCCATATCAATAGATACTACGCGATGGCTAGGCCTACATACAAGATAGACAGCATTCTTCCAGCCCAAAGCGTCTTTTAATTTGACTTCTTCGTCTAAGATGAAGCACACAAATGAAAAAGGATCTCAACCAACTTGATTGTAGCTGGCGAGAAAATATGTTAGCCTAGACTTCTTTCAGCTAGCGTCATTATTATTGCGGCGGAGATGGCTTTTTAATGATAGATGGTATGACTCCGGAATTTTTAAAATATCCCCACCTTCCTGACTATTACAATGACATTCAATAGAAACGAAAAAAACCTGCAAAAAATGCATTCATAAAATAAACGTACGTATTTAATTTAATTTCATTAATTTGTGTGGCTGTAATGTGACAGCCTTATTACAAAACGCATGAATGGACATAAATTAAAACTGTCACTTTAGCAAAAATCTATCGATTCGGTTGTTACCAGAACGTGTGCGACTTTGCGAAACTGTTTTCACGCATTCATACACATAGAGGTCAATGGTCGATTTGCTGTGGTAAAAAGAACACTTTTCAAATGCAGGAAAATCGCAAAGATTTTTGTTCACTAGAGTGTTGCTAACGAGACAAGACAGTTTATTGGCTATTTAAACAAGGATGTGGAATATCGATTTTTTTATACGCAATATTAAAAATGAATGTCAAAGATGTGTGATCAGTATATTAAGAATGAGTGTGCTCCAATTGTGGTCAATGCCATTCTTTCTCTCTTTTCAATGTCAATGTTGCACAGTGATTGGCAATTAACGAAAGTTTCACAAGTAAAATTCGCTGACACAGCACAATTCTGCTCCTTTGAAACTCATTCTGAAAGTCAACGATCTGAGGCAAGCCAACCGTATAATACTTGCGAGAATTGCAGCCTTCAGACAGGCG
The DNA here is from genome assembly GCA_944738645.1 of Eristalinus sepulchralis. Lineage (NCBI taxonomy): Eukaryota > Metazoa > Arthropoda > Insecta > Diptera > Syrphidae > Eristalinus > Eristalinus sepulchralis. Next base: position 25,821,615 of record OX122885.1, on the reverse strand, counting down.
CTTTTTCAGAGGTGTACAAATTTAAGTTGGCAGCACTATTTTAACTGGCGGCCATTTTATCAGCTCGTGTTTTATTCTTAGTTTTGGTTGGCATTTGGTGGCCGCCGTGGCGCAGTGGTAAGTGCATCGACTGCGGCGCAGAAAGTCTGGGTCCGATCCCCGGACGGGACACCTAGCATTTTTTCACGGCACCACCTCTTTCGAGTTGCTGACAACACTCAAAGAGTATTAATTGTCTATGGAAAGCTTCTCAAATCTCGCCGTTGGGAATCGGCAAAAAACTGTAGGTCCCTTTTACTCGTGAAGAACAATAGCATGCACAACACACACGTAGTTGTTGTAGAAGCTAGGCCCTGGTCCGTTATGGGCTGTAGTGCCACTCAATTATTATTATTATTTGGTTGGTATTTCAACATGAATAGGCTGACGCCTGAACAGCGCTTCCAAATTGTGCAAATTTGACCCAAACCAACCAAACCCTTGATCCCAATTTTCATAAGGGAATTTGAATGAATACGTCAATAAATAAAACTCCCATATTTAAAGTGATGATTATTTTCAAGTGTATGTTGTAACTCGACAGTACTTTATGAGTTGGATAAAGAATGGTCCGTTATCTTAAGAAAAGCAAAAACTAGACAGAACTTTACGATCAATGCACTTTAGAGATATTATTACTGGCTCTTTAGTTTATGAATTGAACAACCATGATGTGCAGATGCTTTGATGTCAACAAGACGACGCAACATGTCACACAGCTCATGTCACAGTTGATTTATTGAAGGACAAATTTTGTAACCGCATAGTTACGGGCGAACATATTTGGAGCAATTGATATTCTCTTCTACGGTTTCCATGTTCCTTCTAGTGACGTTTTCCTTAATGTGTTTGTATTGTATAATAAATCGATCCAAAATTCCTTCTATTCGGTGAAATCCTGAGAAAACTCCCCAAACAATGACAATTCCTGCTACATGCTTGACAATGGCCTTGAAGTAAGGAGGACTTAAGGCTTGGTTGGATTAGCTTACTTACTTCCGTCGACTAAGACGTTTAAGGTCTTAGGTTTTATGCCAGGAGTATTTTTTCCACCACCTCCTTCTATTTGCTGATAACACGCAAGTAGAATTAAATTTATAATTTTATTATCTCAAATTTGGGTGTTTGGAGCCTGCATAAAACTGTAAGTCCCCTCTGCTTGTAACAGAAGAACAGCACGCATTACATGAATAATATCTGAAGACCCTAAACCGTGATCCTTTGTGAACTGTAGTGCCACACATACAGTCACTTCAATTATGCCACAAAATGAGATTTTCATGAATACACAATGATTGCTTAGTCAAGCTCATCAACTCGTATATAAGAAACTTCATGAAAATAGCTTCATTAGTCTATGACATATGAAGAGTAACCAGCAAAGCTCAGCTGATGTCAAATGCCAGTCCTACCAACTTGATACCCCCTCCATACCGAATTTTCGAACTTTTGTTCTGGGATTTTGTGCTATATTGAAACCGACTTCCCTAGCCAACGAGCTCTGACGAAGGCTAGTTGACAGCCACCGTTTTCTAAGTCACGGGGCTTTAATATGCCGAAACGCCCAATTGCAAAAAAACTCGCTCCCTGGGCCACTGGCTCATATTGTTTCCGGCCGAATTCAACTTACTAGTTTACGGACTACTGTCCGTTTGGCTTCGTGAGACTTAATTTTGTTTTCGAATCTAGAAGCTTTCTTTCCAGACCTTCAGTTTCAGCACCGCTCTCTTGTATCACTTGTATGGAGCTAAAAAGAAAATTTGTTCAGAAATAAGTGTCCACTTTTACAAAGTGTTCGTTTATTCTTTTAACGGCCCCTTGCTGAACCAAATAAATCTCATGTGTAATAATTCCATTTAATGTTATGCCATGGGCACCATGTGTGATGTAATGATGTTCAGAAGAATTGCGGCCTGATGCCACACCACTTTTTTAACTTGAGGACATGCCACAGGCCACTCGTACATGTGACTTTTAGCCAACTGAACTGAAATTGAAATTTGTTAACAATCTCATCTCTTGGGCAATTTCACAAACCCAAGAGTCTCCTGGATTTCGGGATTCGATTATGTGGCTACTCAAAGACGTGAGTTCGTTTCCTAAACAACTCAATTATCGTTATGTCGTCTCTTATAGCAAATGGTATTGGTTCCTCTTAATCGAACTGTGTGTCCTAACGATACACATTCTCATAAGATAAACCCATTCGTTTCCCAACTTATGCCCATTGCGTGTGTACATATGTACCTACATACTATGTATTAGAATAGTTTCCAATTTTTCAATTGGACACACTCTGATTTATTCGGCGCCATTGGGAACGCCACAAGTTTTGGTTTCCTTCTTCTTAGTGTCTTTCTCGCATGTTTAGGGTTAAAACGCGTATTGCATCATTCAGCTCCGAGTCCTGTTCATGTATCCTGAGGAAATATTTTTCATATTCTGAGTCGGAATATGTCGTTCTATTTCCGTCATTGATATCGACGCAGTCGGTGTGCATACATGAATATGCGGACAGAAATAGAGCTACCAGCTCTACGTGATTGTTTTCGCAATTGATTTGGTTTGCTCCTGCTCCTGTGCCTCTGCATACAAATACTATGCGCACATAGATTTATTCAGTTCTGTCACCGTCTCTCGGTTATAGCCCAAATGGTGGTTATTATTCAAACTTGTTTTAATTGGTTAAAGCGCAGCGAGAGATATACACATGATACACATATTCTTTTGTCACAATTTATTAGTCTGTTGGGGTATCCAAACATCAGTCCGTTATCGCTACGAATACATCAAAATCTTGTTCGTGCTCACATTGGACATTTTCTTACTCTAAATGCATCTATCAATGTGATCTGTCTGTTGTCTTGTTCTTCGACTTTCCATCATTCTCTCCAATATTAACGAAAAGACCTCATAGGGTTCATGTTCTTAAAATTACATTTGTGGCAGTGCCAGACTATTTGCAGTGTGGTCAATAAATTTCAACTGACTAGGATAGAGGCACTAGTGCTCGGACAGTGCTAGTATCTGAACTCTTCGTCCCTTCGTCCCTTTTTCAGAAAACAAGGTAATTTTTCATTTACTGTATGGAACGTGAAGACGAAAACAATCCTTTATGTTAGTTTCATTCGAACGTGTAGCTTCCTATAGATGCGATAACTGTTTCACGTGTGTGCAGCTAAGTGCCATTTTTTAAACGTGAAAATTTAAAATATTATTCCTGTATTGGGGGTATTATTAACTAAATTAAGTCCGTTGTCAAAAGATGGCGCCACCTGCAATTTGTGGCCGATTTTCGAGGGCATTATCTACTTCATTGGAAAAGTGTGGCATTAGTCAGCAATAATTGGGATACATCAGTTAGACAACAGCACTGTCTAATAAACAGCACTTGCAGAAAGTTTTGATTTTCTTTTTTATTGGAAGAAAAGACAGCTGAAGCCCATCGAATGATTGTAAAGGTTTTCGTGAATCTACTACGATCGATAAGCCGTTCGGAGGATTTTAGTGTCGAAGACAAAGAACGTTTGGTCAGCCCAAAAAGTTTAGGGAATTGGATGCTTTACTGGATCAAGGTCCGTGACAAACACAAAGTTCGGTTTAAGGAATTCGGATTTAATCAAAAGTAAGGAAATTGGATGTCATGCGAGTTGAAACCGAGCGATGTCAAAAGACAATTTTTCACCTCATACCTGCTTTCTGGAAGACATCGTAGGAAGGTATTTTGACACAGGATCGTGACTGGAGATAAAAAGTGGATGTACTATGGTAACCCCAAAATGGAGAAAAGATAATAGCAAGGCCTGGTGAGCCCATTCTATCATCCACCATCAACGGTTCAAAGGCATGCACTATATTTGGTGGGACCCGACGTGTGTAGTGTAGTCTGGGCTAAAATCAGTCGAAACTATTCATGAAAAACGTTATTGACTGAAATTATTGCATTCAGCCATTCATTGCATGGAAGCGGTGCATTGCAAAAGAAATGCATGACAAGGTGATTTTTTAACGTGGCTGTTGCGGTCAAAGACTGCGAGGAAACAATGAAATGGGAGGTCTTACCTCACCCGCCGTATTCTCCAGACATTGCTCCTTCTGGCTACGAGCTTTTTCAACGGATGCAAAACGATTTGGCGGGCCAACGGTTCGGGTCTTTCGAAGAGATTTAAGAAGGACTCAATGATTGGATCGATACCAGAGAGAGGAGTCATTTTTTAGAGACGGTGCTCGAAAATTACTCGAGAGGTGGGAAAAGGTAGCCGCTTCCGAAGGGCAATACTTTGAGCCATGTTTTTATTTTATTTCACTAATTTTTTTTAATTGAATTAATTTCCTTTCCCTATACTTACTCATCAAAGTAGGATTAATTTTTATTGAAGACAACTAATTTTACTGTCAAAAAAAATGGGAAAAAATTAAACTCCACGAAAATTATTTAGTGGATTTCCGAATAGCGGAGCTCGTCAGATTGTGTAAGATGACAGAAAAACGTCTCTGCAATTTTCCTACTTCATCATCGTCATCTTCACAAAACTTCACACTTTTTTCGCACCTTTTGTATCCTGATAAACTATAACGATAATGTTCAGAATTTACACTTATCTTAAAGAGTAATATTTTCGAGCAAATTAAAAGTTATGACGCCACTTTTACCAAAGCTAAAGTATTGCCAGATGCAATTGCAATTTCCAGGATATTTATATTTGAGAGCCATCTGGGTACAATTCGTTATCGACAACAATATGTATTTCCACCAGCGGACACTTTACCATTTCTCACTTATATTTGATTAGCATGTGCTTCCACAGAGGCATCACTCATTTTAACATGAATAAAGTTTCAGTTCAAACGACTAGTGCAAACTAAAACAAAAAACAAACAGAACTTAATCTCGGGCTTACATGTGTGATAGAATTAGATAAGTTAGATAGGATAATGTAAGGAATAACTTTAAAAAAATCAAACACTACAAATATATGTTATTCGTGAAACGTGAGTACAAAACGAGTTTACCTGTGCAAAACGAAAATATTTTTTATACAAGAAACACAAAAATTAAACCCCAACAACTAACAATGAAAAACTCATCGAAACGTGACGTGGGACGGCCATTTCGTTACCTGATTGGCGGGTGTGCCCGAGGGGCTGAGCTTACTGTGACGGCCGCTCTGAAGACGCCAGCAAACTGGACCAGAGTTCTTCGACTGGCGCCCGGACCAAAGATTCGCCCCGACGATGTTCTACAGGTAAATGTTTGCAAAATGTATAAAGTTGTCTTCAAGATTTCTTACGTTGGAGAGGAACTTGATTTAGGTTGGACAGCTTTTCCACCGTTCTACAAATAGCAAAATTATGACGACAACTATCCCTAAACTGGACGTAGTTATCGATTCCAACGAAGTTGAATGATTTTGGTCTTCTATTTCAGAATCAATTTAATATTTTCTTTTTTCGAGAGGTTTCCCTTTGGTTTTCCCTGCCACGCGCTGCTCATAACCGAATTTCATAAGAACACTTTCAAATCGATTCGGATTATGTCGACTCCTCTGACAGGTGATTTGCTTTTGTTGACCAAATCCGTTGGGTATGTATCAATTCTCTCAGGTTAGGAGGCTTGTGTGTGTGTGAGCAAAAAAAAATCTCTAAGTGGATTCTTTAACACAGGCGTTGCTTTCACATCCATCAAGGAAAATTGAGTTTCCTGTGTGTAGGAGTGAATCAAAGACTTGTCCACTTAATATCCTCAAGCTGAGAACTTCTGAAAACTTTCTTTGGGGACATTTCAATTGTTTCTTCACTTTGTTCAATTGATTTTTGTTTTTTTACGGTACAGTTCACAAGTTTATCCTTGTAAATTGTTCCCAGGTTTGCAGTAACAAAAAAGTTACTTTGGATGTTAAAGTCGTCTCTTGTGTTGCCTCATCGTCTTGAATTGAGGGACACTTCAAAGAGGATCTATCTATCTTTGCTATCTTTGCTCGTGGTAGATATTACCAAATCAAGCGTTGGTTCTCTGCCACGTGCCGATGAATATTCGTTTACGTCGCCTTGACTGATTTCACTTGAAGGCAGTTTATGATTGCAAATGAAATGTCCTGCAAGTCAACCACGGGTGCCGTTCCTTTGTTTCCAAATGAAAAAACGGACTTATGGCTTTACGGACTTATGGCTTTCCTTACAGAAAACCAACATGCAACACAGGAAAGTTATTCCGAATTCCGTAAAATTTAAGGCGGGAAAACTGCTTGCTCACTACAGAGATACTTCGCCGCTGGGAGGTTCACCAGCCTGAAATTGTTTTCAAATTTGTTGTCGTTTTCGAAGATTCTAGCAAATATTTCTTCTTTTCCCAGCTCTGCGTTGAAATCCTTTAGAAAAATCTTCGTGTTGTAGGCGGGGGATTGAGCAAATAATCTTTCTAGGAGATAGGAAGGAGGACGCATCTTTTCTATTTTCATACTTCTCCTCAGTAGGTGCGTGAACGCAAATCAGGCTGATGTTTCGGAATTTAACCTTGACACGGATTTTCATGAGGCTTTCATTTTCGGTTTTGTAACTTAAGATATTTTGTCCAGGTGTGTCCAGGTGTGTCTCCTTCCTTTGCGCTTCCAATTCCATCGTACTTTCTGAATGGCGGTATGGCTGCTATGTTGCGGTCCAGTGTAAGGTTCCCTTTACATTCCAAGTGTCCTGCAGTTCTCCTTGTTTGCAGCATCCTAAGTTTTCTCACAACTATCACAACTATTTCTTGTATTAGTTCTTGAGTCATTAATTTACCCACCTACAACTGGAGGGAAAGATTCCACCCTCGAGCGGATGGTGATCACTGCTTATATTGGTTCTCCGTACAATGGTTGTTGTGATGGCTTTCCAGGAGGCGCCACCAGGAGCGCAACTTGACTTGTGTACTGTCAAGGATAGTGTTGCCATCTCTCAAAGTTGAGTGCGATCAGCAACGTTTCTCCGTGTGCAGAAGCACATGCACCCCGTGTACTAAACTAGTCAATATGATAATGTACAATTATATGTTAAGTTCGATAGATAAAGGTAGATTTCCAGCAATAATCTTATCCGCCACATCACACATATGTAGGCGCATATTTACGCACCATACCGCCAGCATGAAGCACGATCACTCCCCATTCCAATACTGGGCGTGTCTGCGAACTCGATAAGTGAAAAGAAACTAATGAACTTAATGTGCGGGATTCGAATGCGGCACATTTATTTTATTTGCGATATTATCAAATGTTTCAATGAATGCAGACTTTGTATAAAAGCTTGAACATCCTGTGGCATTATTAAAAGCAGATGTCCTTTCGTTGTTCGTGCAAAGTTTTGGTCCTGTTCGCGTAATGGCATCTGGAGGAAAAGATTCACTACCGAAACCTTTAGGCTATACTGATTCATGCGCATAATCAAGTGTCTACAGATACAGCGCTTAAGATGGCTGGGTTATGTAGATCGGATAGATAACACTACTCCGGACAAAAGAGTCTGTGAATATGAGAAATTGGTACAACGACCTCATCTAAGATGGCGCACACAGACTTGGGTAGAATTTGGGGGCAGATAGCAAGAGGCCATGCTAGCTGGATAGGCTAGGCCCAGTTCCACTTCGAACTGCCAAGGCACCCGGAGAGGAAGAAGACTATTTGAACCATCGTGTAAGCGTAGTATTTAGTGACGGAAAAACTCCGCCATTTTCTGTGAACGAAAAATGCCTCCTACGCAGGGAAATAGGTTCGACACTGCAGCTGTTCGTCCGGTGCTCACGTCTGTTTCACACCGTTAGACAGCGTCCCAAAAAAATTCTTCACATGACCGCGAGAGTAAGAAAGCAAGATGAGATCTTCACATCAAAGAAACCATCTCTAAGTAATTTGTCTCAGTTGGTTCAATTGGTGTTGTCAATTTCAAAGGAACGAACATGCAGGCAGCATGACCATGAGACTAGTGTCATAGGAGATGCGGTGCGCGAGGTCATCAAAGCTACAGTGCGAGTTGAACCGTGATGTAGATGTTAAGGGAAGGGAGATTAAGTAGTGCATCTTGAAAACTTGGTGAAAGCAGCAGTCACGTATATGCACGAAAACTTGTTCCACCAAACTACTGAAGCATAGAAGAGAAGAGGTTATAATTGCCGTGTAGAACCATACAGATACATCTGGTGAAAGGCCCCAGGTTGTCGCAAAAATTCCCTGGGAGGTTTTCGTCTTGTTCATTCAGGATAACACTTAAGTATTTAGCTTCATTGGAAAATGGGATGATGACACCTTTAAGTACTGGTTGAATCTGACCAGACAGGTCAGGTTCCTCCTCATCGTGAAGAGAACAACTTCAGCAACAACTTCGGTCTAATTAGTTAATGGTAACATTTCTCATGCTCAAATCTGATCATCGACGTAATTAGGAATTATTTTATTTGGTCGGTTAACTGGTCACACATTCTCTTCCTAACTGTAACAAGGAGTTGTACGGAAGAATTTTTTTGTAGGTTTTTGCGTGTATTTCCTAAAAAATCATGTTTGTTCATCTAACACGCGGAGTCGTTTCTATAAAATTTCGAAGATTTATTTCAGGCATGCACAATGAATTTTCAATCGCAATAAACTAAAAGAAAGCTATGTACATATGTAAAATATTTAAGTGTTAAAAAAGAAATCTCAAAAGGTATATCCTTGTTTAAAACTTGATAACTGAAAAAGTTATGCAAACACCGCCCGTAGCCGCGACACTGATTGTACATGAAGAAGTTGAAGGCTTGCAGTTACAACCAAATTTGGGCAAGTGAGGCCTATTGTGATGCCTAGCGGATCCAGAATCAAGGATTCCCCTAAGAAGTCTTAATAAATTTGACTTGGCTAATGGTTCCTTACCTCAGTTCAGGTTGTCTGAATGTGTACGCACTCAGACTTAACTTAAGCAGACAGAAGTCGCCGTTTAAAAGCCCGACGGCACAGTGCCTGGTGATGACAATAACAAGGGCCGTCTTATCGTCGATTTGCCTAATCTGTTTAAGTTCAACGAGTAATCCAGATTTAGTCAACACTCTCAGACCATATTCAATTCTCATTGTCGATCGCGTCCAGCTGAAGTTGATGTGTATTGCACGAAAAGTAGGATTTCTTGAAAGGTGAGCAGCGAGGTGGTATTGATTCTTTCGAGATTATTGACTTTTAAATTTATTCGAATTTGACAGTATCCCGCCACACACATAAAGAAAATCGGAGATAAATCATTGTGACTTTACCCAGTGATTTAGTCACTGACTGCCTGTCATCTTCCTTTAAAATGTCACTTTGTTCTTCAATCAAAGCCGTGCCTCCTTGACCATCAATTCTGTTATATTCCACAATTCAGTGGTAAATTAAAAGAAAGTAATAGTCCCTGATTTGTCCCATTTTAAAACTTCGCAGTAGAATATCCAATGGTTATGGGTCTGACACCCAGGTCAAGATGGTGCGGCATAAGAATATTCATCATTCAAAACGCTTAAATTCTTTCTCTCTTGATGGAAGTCACCTGACTCCATAACACTCAACATGCTACCGTATCCTAGATAAAATGTAAACGTCCTTGAATTAATTCCACAATTCTCTTATCTAACGAATTTCAGCCAATTCAAATAAGACCAGAAATGTCATACGTCATCGCCCACAGTGCTCTCACTAGTGTCTGTATTTCAGTTGGCTTTGCATACATCTGCCAATCCCTTTTCAAGGATTTAAATATTACAAACATTCCTGGCACATATGTCAGACAAACAAGGAGCTCATTGATTTTGCCTTCCCTAAAAAATGCCCCACCAAATGAACCCCCACTTATACAAATTTTTGTTTTTGGTAAAAGGATTTGAAAATGTAACATCTCCCTTGTCTTGGATTGTGGAAATAACGCGTTCCTGTTTAAAGCCTTCAGAAACATGTGCGATTGTCAAGAACACTTACAGCATGTTGAACAGTGACACAATGACAAACAGTCGCATCAGAATTAAAATCACACTGAATTCTAATTCGCCATGCAAATTATTCATGGACACCTCTGTCATCTGTGAGCACTCACTTGGAAGTCTTCTACAGTGACGCTGTTCGCACATTGCCTCGTCATATTGGAATCCTGCCAAAAAGAAAATAATCATCCGACGAGATGAATATTTGTCTCCATCAGTTTTGAAGATTTAAGGAACAAAAACATCACTTTAAGGATCCACGGATATGGGATGCTATAAGCGGTTACAACAAGAATGTTGTCGCACATCCTTGGAATCTCTCACAACCCTTCACTTGTTTTCTTTCTTGAGCAACCCTGCGGAGGAGTTAAATTGAAAAATGATTCCTGCTCTCGTCTTGAGGAGGAGAAAAGTGCGAGAGTCCTTGTCCATACGCCCAGAGCAACGAATGTATGAAACGTGAAACAGCGCGCCAAGGAGCTTAACTTATCAGCGACCGAGTGAAAGGAGTGCGGCTCCTGATTAATTGTGTTGGTGTCTGTTCTTTTTTTAATGAGCATTCGTCGGGTGTGTGCGGCATGTGTTGTTGCATGTCCATTTGGTGCGTTTTGAATTGATGATGTGTCTTCTATTTGCAGGCAGCTGAATCCGGGAATTTGGAGGATTTTATGAGGTTGTTCCAGAGCGACAATGCGAGACTATCAATACGCGACGGCAAGGGTCGGACTGCAGCACATCAGGCGGCAGCTAGAAACCGTGTTAACATTTTGGAATACATCAAGAAACAGCAAGGGGGTAAGTGTGATGGTTTAATAAATAAGACAGCTTGTCCTTCCGCGTCGTTTGTTTATATTCGTGAAAATGGATCTTCTCTCACGTTTTATCATTGAGCTGTTGATTAAAACGCTATGCTGACAGGAGGAAGGACTTCGTTACCTTGTTACATCCAGGAGAAGTGGATGTTTGACTTTATCCAACAATTCACGTAGCTGTCGTGGCCTCTGCGTCTAACTCTATGGTAACACTTATTTTTTGCAATGTCTGAAAGTTCTTTAACGTCCTGAAAGCTTAAAAAGGAATGTTTTGTTGTTCACGGTAATCTTTAGGACTTAGCAGAGGGATTTATCAATTTCGGTCAAGCGCACACATTTGACCCACTTTTTGTCACCCGACAAAATCTTATTCTGAACTCCCGCCAACTTCTTATTTACGAGTACCTAGTGCTGACGTGTTTTGTTTTCGATTCGCCTCCGCTCAACCTATATTTTTCTGAACTTCCGTGAACCCCCCAACCGCATTTTAATTATAAATAAGAGCAGCGCCAGTGTCACTTGCACTATTAGAAACAAATATGGGGAATTACTAACTTGCGCCGGTCTCCTCCCAGAAATCCTACCACCCTATCCACGAAATAACTAATGAAAGCAGAAGCATTTAGTGCGATGTTGGCTATCAAGTCTTGAATACACACGACTGGTAGTGACAGCTTGACCAGAGTCGACCTTCCGTGACTGAGGCCCTAAAACTTCGTTTCAGCCTGACCCCATTGTGGGAGTATCGTGGTGAGCCGAGGTTAGGGTACCGTGCTGACTGGTCCAAACAGAGTGCACGGCTTTCAGCCCGCCGTAATAGAATGCTATTTTTAAAACATAGAGTCAACATAGAGTTCGAAACATCCAAACCATTCAACGCTTCCTCTGGTATTCCTGAAGGCACCTTGGTCCTGCAATATTAATTTTATCCATCAAAGACGTTAACAATGGCCTTCGGTTAACTCCACCAATACGACGTGAATATTTTCACAATGTTTTAAAAATGTTGTTCAAGTCAATTTTAACAAACTTAAGCCATCACAACTTTCATGAAAACGCTTTACATAGAAGTATATATAAGACCCACCATTAAACTCACTTCACTAACAGTAGCGTTGTTAGACTCCTGCTAGACTTTCTTCGGTTTTTTCTTAAGAAGTTTGGCTTGAAAAATGTTGAAGTGCATTTTTTGATGGTGAGTGACATCGAAAATAGCAACTCACTTTCCAATTGACTGTTTAGAGCCACCTGTGAAGAGATTGACAGGGTTATCAGATTCGACACTTCTGTTCGCACAGATATGGGACTTGTTTTTACTTGATCGCCTTTCTTAACGGCTTATATCACGGACTCGATTTTCCCTGGAGTAATAGATAAGGCAAGACTAGACGCCTAAATTACATAGGTACCAAATGAAACACACTGAGCCCACCTTGCTGTGAAGCGAGGCGTTTTTAAAACCTCTCTCGCTCTGTGTGGGGCAGCATCCGGCTGAAAATGCAAATCCACACTGAGCCAGGAAACTCCCCTAACCGTCTGACCTAATTCAGTAGGGTAAACAAGTTGATTCAGATCAACCAGCACAGTAAACTAACCTTAACTCTGCCCGCGATATTGGGTTTTAAACCACAGCCATCACTACTTTCTGATGGCGAATTTGCGATGAAAGAGGGTTATCATTTAGGTCATTTATTTTAGCTTCTGACACTGACAATTGTTTCCCATTCGAATAAGTTAACGATGGGAAAGTTCACAAGCCATCGTTCACAAGCAATCCAACACCAGCGCTGCACGAGTTCAAATTTCTGTATTGCACCAGCCCCCAAATTGCTGACGTCGCGTCTGGGTCAACACGCGCAACCCAATATTCACCTGCCGGCGAGCGTCGTTCTGCTGATGCAGTAGGTTAAGCTTAGGTGTAATTATTAATCGAATTTAATGTTCAGTTCAGTCTTTAAGTAGATTCCGAATAATAAAGATATTTTTTTTTATAAAATCCCAACAAGGAGGATTTTAATTGGCGCCCGAGCAGGGACACAGGTATCGCGTGTTGAAGCTAATAAAACCCTCAAGTAGTGTAAAATTCATCCGCGAAAAAATAACGACGAGTATCCCTAAAGTAGTGAGAAAGCCGGAAAAAACCTGTGTCCCCGAACCCCTCGCGAACGTGAAGTGAAAAAAAAACGCTAGTGAAAAAACCTAGTGAAAAACCCTAGTGAAAAATCCTAGTGAAGAACACACCGTGAAAGGCCCTCAAGTAGTGCCAAGGGTGTGAGTGAAGCTTCAAGTTCGTGTAAAGTGAAAGGCCCTCAAGCAGTGCCACCGTTCATACGGCCCTCAAGTAGTGCCAAAAAGGAACATTCGAGAAACGAGGCCCCTTAGTAGCAGTACGCAAAAAGGAGATACGACGTGTCAGCCGCTCGATGTTTCTACTTATAATGTAAGCCTAGTTTTAGTAAATAATCTATAAAATTTTTATAATTCACATTTAATACATACTAAGAAATTGTCAACAATCCAAGTGTTTATACAAATATTGAGAAACCGATTATAACCTACACGTAATTCTAAAGAAAAATTGTATTCCCATATAAATCGAAGAAGAACCTTTATAACTTATAAATAATTCTGATATAAATTGCAAATTTATACTTACTACGAAAATCCTAACTGTTCCATAATAATTTCATTGATTTTCTTACCTACGTTTCTTACTACGAAAATTTTAACTGTACCGCAATGTCTAACCCCAATAACCTCATACGTCCCCCGGTCCTTATCAATCCGAGCGCCCCGAATCCAGATAATCCTAACCCCACAAATCCCCAAAATCTGAATATTGCAAATCTTTCTTCACTAATTACTTCAATAGTCTCACAAACACTGGAAACTGAAGGTAGGAGGATTATCCAATCGATAATCAACCCTAATTCAGACCAGTTCGCGGGAATTGAGCAAACGATCAACCAAGATCAACGAGCAAACCTCGCTGAACTTGACAAAATACCGGATGTCGTAAGATCACTACGCGAATTCTCAGGCCAACCCGGAGAATTTAGCTCTTGGCGGAAGAGCGTGGAGAGAATTTTAAGAATCTATGATTCGATAAAAGGCTCTCCAAAATACTTCGGCATTTTAAATGTCATTAGGAACAAAATTGTCGGTCACGCGGACCACGTTTTGGAATCCTATAACACGCCATTGAATTGGGACTGTATTACACGTTGCCTCACTCTGCACTATGCAGATAAGAGAGACCTAGGCACTTTAGAATACCAGATGACATCACTGGTACAGGGTAATTCTACAGTACACGAATTCTACCAACAAGTGTACGCCCATCTTTCTCTAATTCTAAATAAAATATCTAGCATGAATATTGGCGAAGAAGCGCTAAATTTGCTCATGCATACCTACAGAGAAAAGGCTTTGGACACCTTTGTAAGAGGTCTCAAAGGCGATTTGCCCCGGCTTCTCGGTATTCGAGAACCCGTAGACTTACCTCAAGCCTTACATCTGTGTCTAAAACTTGAGAACCAAAGTTTTAGATCTCATTATGCTATGGCTACACAAAACAGTATGAGGAGGGTGCAACAGCCACCACCTCTTCCACCACGACGTGTAAATCCACATCCACAACCACAACCAAGACAACAATTTATACCTCAGTTATGGCATAATCCAATAAGACCAAATACTACACCGCAGTATAATCCCGGCCCAAGACCTGTAGCACCTCAGTTCCGGTCAAACACTTTCGCCCAGAATAATCCAGCTCCAAGATTACAATCACCACCAGAGCCGATGGATGCCTCTACAATAAGGACAAACAACGTGAATTATATGAACCGACCACAGCAGAAGAACTGGCCCCCCGCACCAAAAAGGCAAGTCGGACCGCCATCACGTCAAATTCACCCACCAAAGATGCAGAGGAATTTCCACATAAACACTGGAGAGGAGCATGAACCCGATGCGCAACAATACGAGCAGAGTATTCAGCACGAGGACAATCAGAATCTACAAACCCTTGACGAATACATGGACTCCATCCCGCAGGAAGCTGAAGCCGAATGTGCCGAGTTTAACGATATCCATTTTTTAGAATGAATCATTCCTCTCTTCCATACTTTGAATGTAAGACGAGGAATGGTCAAATATTAAAATTTTTGATCGACACCGGGTCGAACAAAAATTATATTCAACCAAGTCTAGTTATTAACCCTTTACCGAATGAAAAACCCTTTTTTGCAAATTCTGTCGGAGGTAATATTAAAGTCAGCGAACACACCTTTCTCAATCTCTTTGGTCTAAACGACAAAAAACTTAAATTTTTCCTCATGCCTGGATTGAAATCGTTTCATGGCATTCTTGGTAATGACAGTCTAAAAGATCTTTCCGCTGTCATACACATCAAAAGCAATTATATGGTTGTCGATGGTTCCGTTAAAGTAAGAATCAAACAACTTATATCAGAATCCGTAAATTCAATAGCTATTCGTACCGATCATATGACTGCACAACAGAAATCTAATATTGAAAGTCTAGTAAAAGAATTCCCTATCCTCTTTGACGATCCCGATAATAAGCTCACGTGTACCACTACAGTCAAAGGTGAGATCCGAACCACCTCGGACTCTCCCGTTTATTCCAAATTTTACCCCTATCCCGCAGCACTCAAAGACGAGGTCGAACAACAAGTCCAGAAACTCTTGGAAGATGGCATCATAAGACGCTCCAGATCGCCATACAATTCACCGGTGTGGATTGTCCCCAAAAAGGCAGATGCGTCTGGGAAAAAGAAGTACAGAGTCGTAATAGACTATCGGAAACTAAACTCCATTACGATCCCTGATAAGTACCCAATTCCCGAAATAAATGACGTACTTTCAAATTTGGGAAAAAACAAATGGTTTAGCGTTATTGATTTGAAGAGTGGTTTTCACCAGATCCCTTTAAGAGAAGAGGACATGGAAAAAACTGCATTTTCAATAAAGAACGGCAAATTCGAGTTCACCAGACTGCCATTTGGTCTGAAAAATGCACCAGCAATTTTCCAGAGAGCTCTAGATGATATCCTTAGAGACTTTATCGGGAAGATATGCTATGTGTATATCGACGATCTGATAATTTTCAGCCCAGATCTCGCAACACACCTCGCGAATATTCGTAAAGTCTTTGAAACCCTAAGCAACGCAAACCTCAAAGTGCAGCTCGACAAATGCGAGTTCTATAAGCAGGAAGTAGAGTTCCTCGGATTTATAGTCTCGTCGGAAGGCATTAAAACCAATCCTGAGAAAGTCAAGGCTATTCAAAATTTCCCAGCTCCAAACAACCTGAAGGCATTAAGATCTTTCCTTGGTCTGTCAGGGTATTATCGGAGATTCATCCGAGACTACGCAAAGCTTGCCAAACCCCTGACATCCCTTTTAAGGGGGGAGGATGGACGCCTGTCCAAAAACCTCTCGAGCAAAAAGGTCATCCATCTTAATAAAGAAGCCCAGGATGCCTTCGAGAAAATCAAGCGATCCTTGACATCAGATGATTTAGTGTTAACCTATCCCGACTATAAGAAACCATTTGAGTTAACTACAGATGCGTCAAACTTTGCCATAGGTGCTGTTCTATCACAACAGAATAGACCCATCACGTTCATTTCAAGGACACTCAGTAAGACAGAGGAAAACTACGCCACTAATGAGAAGGAGATGTTAGCCATCGTATGGGCTCTCAACTCTCTCAGGAATTACCTTTACGGTTCGGCGAAAGTTCTCATCTATACAGATCACCAACCTCTAACTTATGCACTGAGTAATAAGAACAATAACACCAAGTTAAAACGATGGAAGGCATTGTTGGAAGAATACGACTACGAGCTTAAATACAAGCCCGGAAAAACTAACGTAGTTGCTGACGCCCTTTCAAGGCAAAATTTTGCCACACAAATTAACTCGATGACTCCAACAATTCACAGCGATGAGAGCTCATCACATAATTTAATATTCAGTGTCGACTCCCCAATTAACTGTTTTAAGAACCAAATTTTCCTTTTAGTAGGTACACCTCATAGTGAAACTTTCGAAATTGTATTCCCTACATACCATAGACATACCATCACCTCACCCTTTTATAACGAATCAATGCTTATTGAAATCCTAAAAAAACGATTAAATCCATCCGTAACTAATTGCATCAAGACACAAGAGCGTATCATGGGAATGATACAAAATATCTACGCAGAGCACTTTAGCACTTATCGAATTCGATTCACGCAGATCGTAGTTCAAGACGTTAAGAACGAAGAGGAGCAACGTAAGATCATCATAGACACACACAACCGTGCTCACAGAAACGATCGCGAGAACAAAGTTCAGATTTTGGACAAATACTATTTCCCCAGCATGTCGAGGAAAATTAAGAAAATTACCAGACTTTGCTCGATTTGTAAGGAAAATAAGTACGACCGCCATCCCAACAAAGTCCAAATACAATCAACACCTTTACCAAAACATCCAGGTGAAATAATTCATGTAGATATTTTCTCTACCGAAGGAAAGCTAGTGCTAACTGCTATTGATAAATTTTCGAAATATTCCTTATTCAAAATTATAGAATCAAAAGCAATAGAACACATACGCCAACCACTTAGAGAAATCATATTCGGTTATGGCATACCAAAGGTCATCGTATTCGACAACGAAAAATCATTTAATTCCTCCACCATAACATTTATGCTAGAGAATGAGTTTGGAATACAAGTTTTCACTACTCCACCGTATTCCAGTACATCTAACGGACAAGTGGAAAGACTTCATTCTACACTTGCCGAAATAATGAGATGTCTCAAAGCTGAAAGAAACTACCAGTCCTTCACGGAACTTATTGAAGCTGCTGTTTATGCGTACAACTTTTCCATTCATTCAGTAACGAAAAAGAAACCAGTTGACCTTTTCTTCTCCAGAAATATCAGTCTCGATCCAATAGAAATTGACAGGGTACATTCAGAAAACGCGAACAGATTAAAAAAGAAGCAAGACGCCGATCTTGCTTATCATAACAAAAACAGGCCACCTCTCAAGACATATTCACCAGGAGACATCATCTTCATAAAAGTAAATAAAAGAATAGGCTCAAAATTAACGAAACGGTACAGAAAAGAAAAGGTAAAAGAAGATAAATCCACTACAGTAATTACTGAGACTGGAAAAACAGTCCACAAAAGCAATATCAGACATTGAACATTACTCCTATCCTTTCCTTTCACCTTTCCACAGGTTCCTCGTCCAAACTTCTCTTGGAGAAGTCAACATTCTCGATTACTCCCACTCCCCCATTATTGTATTGAACGACGGTGCGGCAAAAATTACTGAAGGTAGTATTAAATTAATACACAACATCGATTTAATTCCCTTTGAAACCTTCCTATCCCAAACACGTCCCATTATCCAAAATACTCCTAGGAATAACCCTTTCCTTCCCTTATTCAACTATGAGTTAGAAAAAATAGAATCTCTTATGAGAAGAGTAAGAAACAATAAGGTAAAAAGGTCATTAGATTTTATAGGTACAGGATGGAAGTGGATCGCGGGAACACCCGACCACCAAGATTTTGTCATATTAAGAGATAGCATAAATAATATAATAAGTAATAACAATAACCAAGTTGTCATTAATAAAGAACACGAAGAAAAATTGAATAAGATTATAAAAACTACAAACGAAATAATAAATATTATAAAACGAGATAGCTCCATAGAGCATCAATTTAATGTAATACTATTATACAAAATAAAAACGATTAAAGAAGAATTAATTAACATAATATATGCCATAGAACTGGCAAAAGTAAACACAGTAAATTCGAATATTTTATGTAAGAATGAGCTTGACATTATAATTGAAACAATAGATAAAGATGTTCTACCATTTATTAATGCAGAAGAAGCTTTTAAGTTTGCAGATATTAAAATTGCTTCAAATAGCAGTAACTTACTATATATAATAAACATACCAAAAACAAAGAAAGAATTGTATTCAAAACTAATATTAACGCCAATAAAGAAGCCAAACGGCCTAATAAATAAGATAAACTATAGACAAGTTATAAAAAGTGAAGACAAATTGTATGGAATTGCAAGTAGCTGTAAGAAAGTAAATGAAGTAACATTATGTAAGAATTCAGAATTAGTAGATATAAGTTTCGATCTATGCATTAAGAACCTATTAGATAATAGAAATGCATCATGCAAACAGACAAATAGCCAACATGTTCCTGAACTGGAGGAGATCTCAACAGGACTCATCATTGTGAACAAATTCAACGGCACGGTAGAGTTCAACAACAAAACGCTAGCCCTAAACGGAACATACGTCATAAAATTCAACAATGACACAGTTGTGATAAACAACCAACGATACGTTTCGAAGGAAGCGGTGCAACTCCAAGCGTTACCTCCCACACTTCACCCAGCCTCAGAAGACCTAGGAATAGAAGAAGTTCTCTCCTTAGAACTTATGAGGGAACTACACACTAACAACACACAATATATTTCCAAGATTAAAACAGAAGCAGAAACCCATCAAATCCTGACGTATAGTTTACTAGTAGCCCTCATCCTGATAGTGGTCATGGTGGGCACAAGAAGAAGAATCCAGCCAATTGCGGACAATATCACTCCGATCGTTGCAATAAAGCCGATGGACATCAAGAAAACAACATCTCCACAAACCTTCCCCAGCATCTACAACATTCCTTTTGCGTGAAGATGCGGGACGCATCTTTTTAAGGAGGGAGGAGTTAACGATGGGAAAGTTCACAAGCCATCGTTCACAAGCAATCCAACACCAGCGCTGCACGAGTTCAAATTTCTGTATTGCACCAGCCCCCAAATTGCTGACGTCGCGTCTGGGTCAACACGCGCAACCCAATATTCACCTGCCGGCGAGCGTCGTTCTGCTGATGCAGTAGGTTAAGCTTAGGTGTAATTATTAATCGAATTTAATGTTCAGTTCAGTCTTTAAGTAGATTCCGAATAATAAAGATATTTTTTTTTATAAAATCCCAACAAGGAGGATTTTAATTAATACTTGACAGAATACCACCACAAAATGTAGTGTGCTGCAAGCATTCACACCTTATTTCCAAAGTGCGTTTTGAAAAACAAAGTTTTGGCCGAAATAATGCACCTAGCGAGACACAAATTTGTGCAAAAAGTTCGTGAGACTGGCATGCTAGGAGGAAACACTCATGGTCTACGTAGTCGGTGACGGTGAACATCAATTCACGAACACCATCTCGCAATCTATCAGCTCAATGATTTATGCATAAGCCTCAGGAGCCACTTACACAAAAACCTCAGATTATTTGCTTACAAGGTCCAATAGACAATTGAAGGCGCTCTACGGTTGGAGGAAACGATTTACTGACGAGATGCATTTTCATTTCGATCGCGACGTAAATGAGGAAAATTGTCCCATCTGTCTCCGAAATCATACACTCTTTCGCTTTCATAGAAACTTACATTTTCGTAGGGTTCCCAATCAAGCTTCGTCAACTTTATTCTGGTCATCGAAAATGGTCGAATATATGATGAAAAAAAACTTTTCTTTCGTTGGGCCATTCTGGGGGCCCTTTCTAGATCCCTTTATTAAAACTATTTAGTTGCGCGAAGTAAAATTGACGGTTTCGTCATGAATTTGGAAAACCTGCACTATCAAAGGACTAAGTTGTCGAGAAACCAATGAATCCACAGATTGGTGTATCGATAATTAAGCTGAGGCCAATGGTGGACGTCAAAGAGGCCAACAAACTTTTTTTTTTTGTTACAAAAATTAAATACAGATGTCTTCAATGGGTCTACATTTGTACGACCTCTGGTTCCAACAGAATGGAGCGCCGCGCAGTGGTGCCCTTGTATGGCGAACGCGGAAATAAATCAGTAACTTTTGAACCCGTTGACTAATTTTGATGAAGTTTGGAATATAGTATTAGTATTAGCGCCGCCAAATCCTCATTTTGTCGAAGAATTGTTGACATAACATGAAGAGTAACGGAATAATCTTAAGTTAAACAATGGAAAAAAAGCACACTTTTTTGTTTAATTGCATAAAAAAAATGTGAAGAAATAATTTACGAAAGTAAATTTAGGCTCGAAACAATGCCAATTCATACGTATATAGTAAAAAATTTTGTAAAAAATTGTAAAGTCGGGATTTAATGTAATAAGGATTGCGCTTCACTTCACTCAGTAGGAGTAAATCCTTTCTTTTCGGTTCCGGCCTCAAAGTGCAAGACAAACGTTTTCTTGCGATTGAAATATAGTGCAATCCTGTATGATTTATTTATATGAAGGAAATATTGGATGGCCAACGTTATTTGCAGCTTTTCTCATTATTTCATTTTGATATTTGCTTTGTTTGATCAGGATTATCAAAGCTAATGTTTTATCAGGACTAAAACTACATTTATTGAAAGATGTTGAAGCCTCAGCAGCAGCATTAATTAAATCATGAGAAATGGATGATTTCAACTCTTGCAATTTTCAATGCTCTTACTTGGCTTTTCTCTTTTATCAGTCGGCAATCTATTCTCCAATTCTTCAAAATTTTTCAAACTTCACCGAAAAATGTCCTTTTAACCATTCCGAATATTTAACTAAGAACTATTGCTTTATCTGACATATCGTGGATTAAAATTTGGCAAAAACCTTTGTTTCACTTCTAAAACTATTCGATTTATTTGTCACGGTGTAAATTTTTTAAAATTATTTGATAAAAATTCACCAAATTTGGAAATATTACTATAAAAAATAATAATAACACAGAAATTTGTATTCAAATACTAAATTCTTGATAGCATATTCATATTCATAGTAAATATAACATAGTGTTCTAAGATCGCTTATTTTAAAAAATATGTCACGTCGAATTTTATTGAAAAAAAACGTCAAATAAAAAAAAATTAAATAATTAAAATTACAAAGTTCCAACAGTCATACACTGATATAGCGTCAAAAATTATTTCATTTTACGTATATTTTTCCGCTGCGGTACCACTGTGCTACCGTGCTACACAGCTCATTGCACAATCGATCTTTTGCGCAAAAAAATCCCAATTTGTGTTACCAGCCCTCTTGGCGATGTCAATTGACTGTCTCGGAACTGCGATTTGATCCATTGAAAAACCTTCAAGGACCGATGAAAATGCAAGCACTTAAATTAAACAGCCAGTGATTATTGCAATAGTATTCTCCTTTTTCTGACCTGCACTTCGTGAGCTAAGTTCTTTGAGTTTTCAGGGTGATAGCTGAGCTGAGGCAGCCACTTGAACAACGATGTAATTCATTATAAACCCTATTTTTGGTTTTTACTATTAAGACCGTAGTATTAACATGGACATCTATTTTCGTAATATTATTTCTCTTAAAAAAATTATTTGGTCCACCCAGTAAAAAAGTCTGGTACTTGAATTCAGTAAAATTGAAAAATTTCGTCTCTGAACTTCTTCCCGTTTATTTCCATAATCTAATTATCATTCATCTGTCTTTTTTTACAGATTTTAACGCACAAGATGGTGCTGGAAACACTCCACTTCATGTTGCTGTCGAAAATGATTCCTTCGACGCCTTGGACTATCTTCTGTCAATGTAAGTTATACCCCTCCCTCCCGCGGGGAAGAAAATATAAATATTCATCTCCTTGGAGAATTATCAAACCGAGTCCTTTCTTCAATTTGACACAGTCCTGTAAACACCGGCATCCTCAATGAAAAGAAACAAGCACCAGTGCACTTAGCCACCGAGTTGAATAAAGTCAAAGCACTACGGGTGATGGGCAAGCACCGCAATGTGATTGACATTCAGAAAGGCGGGGAGCATGGGAGGACCGCTCTGCACTTAGCAGCTATCTACGACCACGAGGAATGCGCAAGGATACTGGTATGAGACATTTATTTATTAGCAACAACAAAATGGACATCATTAATTAACACTTATACTAGATATCTGCAAGTAGTTTTCCTGTCACATATGTGTTCATATCTATTTTTCAATGTATGAGATATGGGTGTATGTGGACTGTGTCTGTGGACTGTGTAAGGACCATGAGTGTATATTTCATTCTGTACAATATTCTCTCATGAATTCGTTCGTTGAAATTTGTCTTTTAATGTACTTGGGTGACGTCTGGTAGATGAAGAAACGATGTGTCCTCTCTGTGGCGTCAATCAATTTCCATATGCATCTGGCATGCATTTTGTTCTCAAAGTCTTTTAGTAAATCTAAGTGATGAGTTGAGGCTCTCTTTCGACGACGTTCCGACGGATTTTTTTTATCGGTTTTATGTTGAAATATAGTCTTGTAACGACATGAGGACAACAGATGTTGTGGCAGTCTCTCTGCTTTCTTGTTTTGCAAGTTTGTTTGTCTCAATGAGCTGTCACATTTGATATGTATTAAGCATCGACAATTTTCACAATATTTTGAAGAGGAAACTATTTCAATGATATTCTCGCAATTCATCTTTGGTTTGGTAAATTTGGCGACCTTTTTGGCTCGAGGTTGGTTTTGAGAACAAACATTTTTTACTCAAAAACAATTTCAGTCAATCACATACTGGCGAATAATATCTGTGATTTATGAGCTTCGCAACTCCCTTCTCTGTGGCTTATCAGAGAAGAACTTAGCCAAATGATTTTCAGCTGGTCTTCTTCACCGCCAAGAGGGTCCTGCAGCGACCGAAATCAATGACAATCAGAGGATGCAAGATTCGACCTGACAATCTACTCCAGGTCATCAAAGGTGTGTGTCGCCTAGCAATATCGTAATGGAATACAACTCACTTTCTGTTGGTCAATTCTCGTCGCTATTCTTTGATTGCTCAATTAAAATGTCAAGTTGAACACGGTAAAGGTAATTTCCTTTTAGAAGTTATGATATTCGCAATTAACAGTGCAACTTTGACATAATGGACCCCAATATAATGGTTTCTTGTAGAACTACCCGCAAGAGCAAATACAGACTACTTATCTCCATGAAGAATATATTTTGAATATATTTAGCCCCATATTCAGATTTAGTTCCATAATAAAATGTCTAATATCATATAAGACAGTCATTGCTGTTTTAAACACAAATTCTGTCATGTTCTCCTGGCCGTTCGAACTCGAAGAAACTCTTCGCCACGACATGAGTTAACAAGGCCATTGTATTTCTCGCGCAAAAATATTATTGCTTCGTTTGCTGTGTGGCACGTGACACCATCCTGTTGAAAACACATATCATTCAGGTCCATATCCTGAATTTCAGGCCACAAGAAGACCGTTTTAATCTTTCGCGACAGCGAACACCAGTCCCAGTAACTGCTTAGCCGCCATGTTATTCGCATCAGTTATATTCTTAAAAAGACGATTACTCGAAATTGATGGTTCTTCTGCCACTCTATAGCAAACAACAGCAATGTTGTCCACAGAATGAACTGGGCGAACACAGGTGTCCACCGATTGTATTCTAGATACATTTGGTCCATTATGATGACCAAAAAATCGCCAAATACACGAAATGCATGTTAGTCTGAGGGGCTGCTCAATTGTGTACTTAGAAACAAAGAAAAGTCAAATTAATTTGGCCAAAAAAACCTTGGTGAGACTCACAATTAACATCATGCAGTGTAGTTGGACCACAAATTATTTTCTAATTTGCAATATGCTTCCAATTTTCGCACAGCATTATAATTCTCTTCTCTTGTGGTCACCGTGACGTAGGGGGTAAGTCCATCGACCCACACGCCGAAGGTCCAGGTTCAACGGACCTGACTGAACACCTCGGAATTTTTTCACGGCACCGATTTGTTGACAACACACAAAGAGTACTAATTGTCTATGAACAGCTTCTCAAATCTCGTCGTTTGGAGTCGGAAAAAAATTGTAGGTCCTTCTACTCGTGGGAGGACAGTAGCACGCACAACACAAGTAGTTATTGAATAAGCCAGACCCTGGTTCCTTGTGGTCTGTAGGGCCACTCATTTATTATTATTTTTAAATCTCTCCTTTAAAATCATGCCTTTGTTCCACGAAATAGACACAGAACTTTTCAGGATTTCTTTGAAAGCGAAACGTCATCGCAAATTGTTGAATCTGTTCGTAGGCACAACACCAAAGACTTCGTTCTTTTTAATTGATTTAGGGGCAAACATTTTTGTCATCAGTCTTTAGTGACGTGCTGAACTTGTTGCATGGGTAAATAGTTTTTTTAACTTTAACGGTTGGTAATTCCGGCGGATCCTTGATTCAGAAATGTGGTTCCCCTTACTTTTGGGCTCGTTCCTATTCAAACTAAGCACACAGCCCTGTAGACTAATTATGTTAGATCTGCGACATGCAGTCAGGTCTATGGTGTTCCTGAATATGGTTCTTCTGTCGAACATACTTAAAGCTTCCCCTCATAAAGCTGATATTGTCAAGTTTGTCACGCCGCATAGTACCCTGAATCTTTCACTTCTTCAAGCTAGTCCTAGTTTCGAAATCTGGCATCGGACTTAATGCGGATTTTTTAGATGTTTCCGTTCCTTAATCAGTTGGCAGGAATCAACTAAAAACAACGCTCTACGTCGCCTCTAAGCTCGGCAGAGAATGTTTTCAGCATCCAATGCAAAAAAATGTTCGCAGTCACCGAATGCCGTTCAAATGTTGAGTCGTCGATCAATATTTTTTGCACTCTACGCGAGATTGTCTTTCAGAAGTTCCTGTCCAAACTTCATGGTCTAACTTTTTGTAGTCAAGGATTATTCCCAGTTGCCTCGCTTGTGAATTCATCCATCAATCGTCTATGGTATTGATGATAAATTTTCGTCACTAAAAGAACAATTGAAAATTTTTGACATGCTCCATGTGATGTCAAAACATTGAAATCAATTTAACTGAAGCGGAATGAGTTGCCGGAAGCCTACATGTTGTGTATTTTCACAGAGGACAACACCCTAGACGATGAATGTTTTCATGAAAAGAACAGACTCCAAGAACACTGCCCACAGACCGTCCACTTCGCTTGTATAAATGACGTCCAACTCATAAGTCACAGAAACAAATATCACCCCTTCCAAAATAAATGTGAAAAGAGAACTTCAAAAACAAAAAAAATCGATGGTCTGTAAATCTGTTCACTCATGTGAGATGGTTGTATTTCTGTATTGTGAATCAACGAACGAATTCAGTAGTTATAAGATATACACATAGATATTGAAATTTGTTCCCCATAAGATTATACGATTTGGTATTTGTAATTTACACAATCACATGTGCATTGAGTTTGTATAACGACTACAAGACAAAACTGTTATTTCAGATAACTGAGTTCGATGCATGCCCTCGTAAACCCTGCAATAATGGTTACTATCCGATTCACGAAGCCGCAAAAAATGCTAGCTCCAAGACAATGGAAGTATTTTTTCAGGCGAGTACATAATTCGGGTGGATTGCTCCCGAATCTAACAAATAAAAATAGTTTGTAAAGAAATTAAAAAAATTAAAAAGAAAACAACTCAACAAAACTTGTATTTATCTCCTTGCTTTTGGTGTTGGAATGTTTGTTGTCATAATTTTAGT
Source organism: Eristalinus sepulchralis (assembly GCA_944738645.1). Taxonomy (NCBI): domain Eukaryota; kingdom Metazoa; phylum Arthropoda; class Insecta; order Diptera; family Syrphidae; genus Eristalinus; species Eristalinus sepulchralis. The sequence continues at coordinate 25,795,214 of OX122885.1, read as the reverse complement.
TTTGCGTTTCTTCATTTTGGTTTGCTTGAAATTTGCGTAAATTAAAAAACAAAATATTTGTTGACATTTTCAATTTGTAAAAAATGGAAAATAACTTTCAAAATTGTAGATTTCTCTTTATGTTGGTGTAAGCAATTTTTATTGTTAATTTTTGTAAAAGTGGCAACTTTGCTTCAGCTAAACTCACGTCAGTCTTGTAAGTATTTGTTCTCTTATGATAAGAAAGACGATTGTATGCGGACTCAATCGCGCACCAAAGGTTTCGTGCTATTAGAATCTTAACGTATCTAGCTGGTTATCGTATCTAGCTGTACCAGAAGATCGTTTTTCTTTAGCACAGAAAAACTAACATTGCACGGAATCGAAATTAACGGTAAGTTTTAGAAAGTATTATTTCGCTACGCATGCATAAGAATGCGTCTGCGCAGTAACGCCAAAACAACTTAATAACTCTTTGTAGGAAAAAATTAATATTTGGAAGTCGAATAGAAGTGCAGGGTTATCCACGTTTTGGTTTCGAAAGTAAAGCTTAATAAAGTACACACAAAGATACATTTTTGATGAATATGTTAAATCTTTATGAAGACAGAATTTTGCCAAGCGTGAGGAGCAATATCACAGTATATGTCATCCTGAAAATATTCGCAGAATGCAGAATTAACGTAATTTTTACCCACACATTTCAGGCGATATCTTGGCTACACTTGACTGATGTTGAGGGTTGAGTTCAGAGAAACCTCTCACGTAATTAAGCCAAAATTGGTCTCTGTCCTAATGGAACTAAATATCGTCCAAGTCGCAATCTTCCATCTCCGGACAAAGAAAATCGGTCCTCATTCGACCATATAGCCACGAATTGACTGTAACCGTCATTTAAGCCCCAGATGTTGCAATTTTACTGGTTTACCCATCTTTTAAAATTTTTTTGGCAGAGAGAGAAGACCGAACTCTGAATTTCGGCCTTATTTCAATGTTGAACTCGCAAAAGAAGCGAACACTGTCTGAGCAATAAAGGTGCAATATATGAACTTACATGAACTCCGGATGAATTTTTATAAAAATGTGGGAGTTGTGCCTTTACATTTATTGATAATTGTATCCGCGATTAATAAGCAATAAAGTAGGTACTCCGGTCCGAATCTGTTCCAATTTGAGTATATCCTAATTTAGGTTAGATTAGCGGTTAATTATTGGGCCTCATGTAGACTACATTGGTTCATAGTGAAATAACATTTAACACAGAGTGAGAGCGCACTTAGCCTTATATCTAGGCGGTCATAAGTATTCCTCCGCACAGTTTAAATCGCGAAAAATAGAACGCGCAACTTTTAGTGTGAAAGTTGTGACAAAAATCACCGATTTGTCATATTTTTTCGGCGATGCGAGTTTCGCACGATAAAATGAAGATTTCTGCGACTAAAATCGTAGTCGCAACACAATGTGGGTACCCACGCACTTGCGACCACACTGCGGCTTCTTTCCAACCGTAATTTATTGCCATATCGTTTACACGTGTATAATAATCGCAGGGATTAAAAAAAAAACTTTATTTTGTAGACATTTTCTTAAAACAAAATTAAATGGGTTATATTAGATTAATTTGAAGGTTTTATCGTAATATCCTTCAAAAATAAAAATTGTATTTAGTGATATATTCTTCTAGAACCAACATTGTACATAACCCAGTTAAAGGTTTAAGATAAAATCGAATCTCTGTATGTAAATTGTGTGGCAACCATATTATAAATTTTAGGACGAAATAAAAAAATAGAAATTGCAAATTACAAATGGGTTACATGTGTTTCCATGAATCAGAGCGCAATTGAAAACAAAAGCGATAACTTTGTCGTTTATGTGTACTGACATCAAAAGCTGTTCGTTCTTCTTGTCTGCTTATGAATAAAAAACTAATACGTGCACCTTACAGGACCTTACCTAGATAATCCGAAAATAAATTTTTGGTTTTGTTTTTTTTTCTTTCCAAAAGCCTTTAGTGCAGCTTGCAACTGGGCTTTCCGACACTGAAAATGTTGCAATTGTGCTGCGGATAATATATAGTACGTTCTTAAGTGCGCGGAGTTTAAAACACCCGCTCCGACTCCTTCTGACATTTTCGAACAATTGGTGAATAACAAGAGATCTACAACACCCATGTCTTTAATTTAAATAAGAAAAGGTTGGCTTACAGGGCTCTGTTATATCCCAAACCACATTTGCGACACAATGATCTCTACTTCACAATCCACACCCGATTATCACTCTGTGAATGCATCGGCTTTCCGTCAACTTGGTCTTTGGAGTGAGTAACATTCAGGCTTCCCGATCCCCGTATGGGACAATGTTTGTTAATGTAGCAGCCGAGATAAAAATGCTCGTCGTCGTAAACGATAAGTTTTCGCCCAAAACGGATTTAAATTGGTGAGCCAACTGAATGTTTGTAAGTGAATCATACACGATCTTTGTGCAGAAGTCTCCTCAGAGAAGTGCTGTTGAGATCGATGTGAATTTGATTTGAGCCTCACTTTCTCGGTCAGAGCACCGCACGGCTACAGGAACTAAGAGAGTTGTCCGCTTAGCATACCAGTCTCACAATCCTATTGCAGAAACTTGCATACAGCAATCTCGTTGTTTCATTTCCGCCAACAATTATTTTCGCAAAAGGCACCTACACATCTCTCACTTTGGAAATACATTTTCAGTAATATTATTCAAACGTAGTGACTCATTTCGCACCGCAGGGGTATAATACTGACTTTTTGTCAAGATTTCCAGCAGACCCTGACATCTGGAGTGCCATAAAAAAGCTCTAGAAAAAAAGGCAATAAATAAAAAAAGAGGATACCTGCTGCAACATAGTTTCATTCCTCAAATAAAAACTTGGACGTGCCAAAATAAACCTCCACGTTGATTGATGCTGAAAAGCATAGTCTTCCATAACGAATTGAATCTGCATACACAATTTATCATTTTAATGGCCACATCCCCCATCCCATCCATTAAACATACGGCCTGTTTCGAAATTTTAGAAGGAGATGTGCATGAACACTGAGGAACACAGAACTTACAGTTGGTTGGAAATCGCTTGCAATATCCTTCACCTTTCCCCTTCAACATACTTAGTTTAAAAAAGGGTTAAAGCACTGTTCTTGCTCTGGATATGAGTAACGAATGTTGCTGAGGCCAGATAAGAGAGGGAGATGAAAAGGATTTTTTTTCTTCAATTTAAAGGGTAAGGACTTTGGATAAAGAAAGAGTTTCTTGCCATTAGTTAAATCATGGTGAGTGGGAATAAGCCCGAAATATACTCAATAATGGAAGGAATTTCATACGCATCATAGCAAATTGTTTAAAAAATTTCATCTCAAACATGTTCTTTGATGCGAAAGCAATCGGTCCTCATGAATAGCTTTCAACATCTGAAAAAAAAACGTAGTAAAAAATTCACGTGGTCCTTTTCCATCTGTCACTTTATTAAATCATGTTCTTGAGAACTACTTAACATATCTTTCAAGATTATATTGAGTTTGATGTTCTAACCTTTTCCGTAATGCTTCCCACCGATTTTGTTAGAATCCTTTGCCGATATATATTTGTTGAACAGCACTTACAGGACATTCACCATTCAGTTGAAGCACAAATCATATACCGCTGAAGATATTTTCTTGGAACCCTTGGAATCCTTTTTATGACTATGGTGAGGTATCCTTGAGCTCCTCTGTAGATTAAATTTAAACCTAGACAGCACCACCTCTGCTTACAATCATTGTGATGCGCCACATGATTTAATCACAAAAAACACATCCTTGTCTCCTTTCAAATAGAGGGGCATTTTCGGCAATCCTCGCCAAAAAAAACACCTTTAGGGAACGTACACTATTTTATATTCTTCGTAAACCAACCAAGCCAGCTTTCTGTCTGAAAACGTAAAGAAATTGACTCATGTCCTGATTAATATTCCATTGGTGTTTATGTTGTTGTCGCGTACATTGTTTCGCCAATGTATCTTATCATATTATTTCTCGTCCTCACTTTGTCGATGGTCAAGTAGGTATCCCTGCCGTCTGACCAAAAACAAAGCTTTCCTGGGTATGGAGTCTTTTATCTCTCATTAGAGTCAGAGGTGGTGCTGTCGAAAGCTACAATTTTGGGCTACTCGTTGGAGCATACCGACTGGTATCTCATGGATAACACGATTAATGTTTGATTTCGAAGCGTCATTCGTAGCTGGCTTATTTCTGAAGGCCTGAAACTTTACATATCCCTCGTAAAAATGTAAAATTAAGTTTTCACTAAAATAATTCTCTCCTTCTTCTCCTTCTTTTTTTACTGGCGCTACAGTACGGGGTGGACTTGGGCCTCAACCAACATGCCTCTCCAGCTAGCACGATCTCTTCCCAGCTGCCTGCAATTGCTCCAAGTTGGTTGGTTTACTTGTGTGTGCCATCTCATTCTAGGCCGTCTTCTGTTGCAAATTCGAGCCGGAGCGGTGGTGTGCATACGCTCTACATGGTCTAGTCATCTTAAGCACTGTATACGAAGACGCTTGACCAGGAGCATGTACAGCCTATAAAGTTCGTCGTTGAATTTTCTCCTCCAGACTCCATCAACACAAGCAGAAATAACGACCAATGATACCACAAGCCCATAAACCACACCATACTCTTATTTATAATGGATGCAATGGCAGCTCTTGGTACTCTTTAAGAAAATGTATTCGTAGGTAAGTTTTTGCTATTCTTTTGAATCCCCGTTCACGTTTCGAAAGCCGAGAACGGCAGTCTTCCCATTAAATCCGTAGCTCGCTACATCTGCATCTCTCTGAAGTGCACATAAACGAAAAACAAAGGATCGGGTGGTTGAAAAAAAATTTGTTTGCCCAAGACACCTGGTAGAAATTTCAATCATGAGGTTTTAGATCTCAGACTGGTGTTTTGAAAGAACGATTCATGTTTGTGTATCCTACATTCATTCGAGGGAAAGAACGAGAAGGACATAATTTTCAGCGATAAAATTCCCCTCATCGGACTTGTCGAATAATCTTAAACAGATCCAATATACATATCAGAAACATAAGTCAGAAATCTTGAAATAAAGTTCAGGATGCGTTGACAACTTTTTGTTTTGAAGGACCGTCAAAGTCTTGAGAATTATGACCCTCTCCCCTAGTTTCTACACAACAGTACCTAAAAGTTAAAAAAAAACAGGCATTCTTGCCTAGAATCAATAAAAACGTTCAGATAAATTATTTCGATCATTCCGATTTATACATTTCGGCTTACAAAATTTAAAAAAAACTGTAAAACATCAACGATGAAGACTTTCGAAGCTCTGAAAACGCAGTTTGAGAAACCTAATGCCAGTAAAAATCAATACGGTCGGAATATGCATTCATTAAGAAATCAGAAATAGAAAATTACCCTTCTTCCATAACAGATCAACACTTTGTAGCCGTATCTTCAATACCTCCTCCCCCTTACCATAGGTGAACCATGGAGCAAGACGTAAGTTAAACTACTTAGCAGTTAAGCAATTTCATGTTTTTTGTTGCTAAAATTAGCCTCACTAAGTGGGGGTTTAAGTTTAAAATAAAAATAAGTTCTTTAGCGCTGATTCGGATCAAGAAGTCTACGGTGATCTAAACGTATTGCTTTTGGCGCTTTTTAAGTTGTTTATGTATGACACATCATGATAGCGTACCTGCATGCATAATCAGTGTGTTAACTTTCTGGCAGACGTTTATGTTCTATGTACACAAACTGGATTAAACTTTCTAATGTCTCTTCTGATAATTATCCTTTTGCAATTCCTTTACAATTCAGTGGGGGGAGTCTCGTGGATGTACCAGAGAAGAGATGATATCATTCTACGACTCCGAGGGTAATGTTCCACTTCACTCGGCTGTGCATGGAGGTGACATAAAGGCAGTCGAGCTATGCTTAAAGTCCGGAGCGAAGATATCCACCCAACAACACGATCTATCAACTCCTGTTCATCTGGCTTGTGCTCAGGTAAGGTTATGGGAAAAAATTTGAATGTACGTCAGGTTGATGCAAGGCAAACGAAAAGTGCATCATGTTCGTGACCGTCGTCATATAACTACTAATGTCATGTGCATATGCGACTTAAGAGGATGTCTGCACGAAATGCATAAGATTCTAGAAAATCCCATGGCACTGAGGGGTGGATTGCAGCTACACAGTTTTCAGCCAATTTGCATTCGGTCTACGTGTGGCGAGTCCTTGGTTGCTCTTGTTGGCTCTAATGCCAATTTTGATATATTTACCCTGATGAAAGAAAAATTCAGTAAAACGCTGCCAATTTGGTTGAACTTTGTTCTCAATATCCATTCTACCAGATGATATTTGGCCCGCCATTTCAGATGAAGTCCTTGATATAATCATTCCAGTCCATTGGAATTTTAATGAAAACTAAAAATTTATGGGAATTCCCGGAAATTGTCAAGACATATTTATTTTCCATCCTAAATATACCTTTACACCTGCCACAGTAAATTATCCTCCATTTCAGGGTGCCATAGACATAGTTAAGCTAATGTTCACTATGCAACCGTTAGAGAAGAAAGTTTGTCTTAAGTGCACTGACGTTCAACAAATGACACCCCTCCACTGTGCAGCAATGTTTGATCATCCGGAAATCGTTGAATATCTGGTTGCCGAAGGTGCCGACATCAATGTTCTTGACAAGGAGCATCGCTCTCCGCTGCTGTTGGCTGCCTCACGCAGTGCCTGGAAGACCGTCCATACACTCATTCGCTTAGGGGCAAATATATCAATAAAAGACGTCTCATCCAGAAACGTCTTGCATTTTGTTATTATGAACGGTGGTCGTTTACCCGACTTCGCCGAGGAAGTTAACAAAATTCAGTCCCACTGTCAGTTGGTTCAGCTTCTTAACGAAAAGGACAGCACAGGGTGTTCTCCGTTGCATTACGCCAGTCGCGATGGACACATTCGATCATTGGAGAATCTAATTCGGTTGGGTGCATGCATTAACTTGAAGAACAACAACAACGAGAGTCCCCTGCATTTTGCCGCACGTTACGGTCGGTACAACACTGTCAAGCAGCTATTAGACTCGGAGAAGGGCTCATTTATAATCAACGAAAGTGACGGGGAAGGACTCACGCCATTGCATATCGCATCGCAGCAAGGCCACACGAGAGTTGTGCAGCTCCTGCTGAATCGGGGGGCGCTATTGCATCGCGACCACAATGGCCGAAATCCCCTTCAACTAGCAGCAATGTCGGGGTACACTCAAACCATTGAACTCCTGCATTCCGTACACTCACACCTACTCGATCAGACAGACAAGGATGGGGTAAGTTGACTCACAAGTTCTTACTCTCTGCGCACAATAAACTATGAATTCTCCCCGAATCCCCTCAGAATACAGCTCTGCACTTGGCCACCATGGAAAATAAGCCACACGCCATCGCAGTCCTCCTCTCAATGGGATGTCAATTGCTCTACAACTCTATGGAAATGAGTGCCATAGACTATGCCATTTACTACAAATACCCTGAGGCGGCACTGGCAATGGTCACTCACGAGGAACGGGCCAACGAAGTGATGAGACTGAAATCGGATAAGCATCCCTGCGTAACCTTGGCCCTGATTGAATGGATGCCAAAAGTGTTTGAGGCTGTCCAGGACAAATGCATCACGAAGGCCGATTGTAAGAAAGATTCGAAGAGTTTCTATGTAAGTATCGCTGCCTAACCCAGTCCTTTTGCACCTCCTTTCATTCCGCCATGAGCACAAGAACACAAAGAATGAGCCATGGCGGTCACATTTAAATTAATTTTCGTTAAATCTCGACCGTTTAGATCAAATATTCGTTCGCATATCTGCAATGCCCGTTTATGTATTCGCAATTGGATGAAAAAACCGGTGAACCAACTGAAATATCCAATAATATGATTCCATTACCGGCTTTGAACGTAAGAAACGGCTGAAGAATATTTTCGTTTTAGTTTCTCTTTTCTTTGGTTTATTTTAAAACGCTTTTTACTATCCAATTATGCATGCATTCTGTAAGTACATACAACATGTGTTTTTAGTTCAATTAATATATCCGGTCTCCTTAAACAATGTATGAATTACAATCCCCTGGTAATACGCGAGGTTAGCATTAGCAAACGATTTAAAGATTCACGGCACTTGAACAAACGAAAAATTCAGAGATTATTGAATTCATCGATATTGTTTTCTTATAATTTTAGATAAAGTATTCATTTTGGCCATTTCAAAAATCACCAGAAGAAATCGAAAAGAAACGCATTCAGCTCAACGATCCGACGTGGCGCGAACCACCATTGTGTGTGGTTAATGTGAGTTAAAAGTTTGAGAACATAAATGTCAAATAAGTGTCATGTCGTCGTTGATTGTCAAATTGTCATATTATTCTGTGTAATAGTCCTGTCTAACGTGGCACATTTGTTACTTACATTTTGTACTTATTACACTTTCAGTTTGACTAATTCGCAAAAAGAACTGTTATTGTGGAGTATCAGTTAGTTGACGGGAGAAACCTCAATGTCAAAAATCCCAAAATGTCAAAAACCTCGTCAAAGGCAAAATTCAGAAAAAAATTCACTCCCAAAACAAAATCCAGGAAAAAATATTTCGGTGGAGCAGGGGTAGGGGAACATGCTTACCCACAAAAATTTGTGAAAGCTGGTAAATTCGGATAATGCTAACTTCTTCCAAATAAATTTTTCACAAAGTTGTTTCATGATTTCGGGACTTTTGACCTTTGGGATTTGTGCCACTTTGGCATTTTTTTATTTTAGCATTTAGGGACTTAAGGTATTTTGAGGTTTTGCAAATTTCGGAATTTTGTGCATTTCGGGATTTTTGACATTTAGAGGTTGTGGCCTCTCGAGTATTTTTTTTAATTCTTCGTTTTTTGGACATTGACTATTCGATTTCTTGGGTATTTGGGAACTTTTAATTTCGGGTTTGTCTGCGCCTTCTGTGAAACTTGAAAGTGTTTTTTTTGCACTTCAGTTCACTGACACTAAAGGACGTTTTACCAAATTTCGAACTATGGTCACATTATAGAACATGCTACAGTCTTTGACAGTGACATCATATACGGTACGTTGGAAAACAAACTCTGAACTAATTAATAGCATAGTAATAACAATAATAATATAATAATTATAATAATTAAGCAGAACTACAACCCACATGGGACCAGGACCCAACTCCTACAACAACTCCTCGTGTTGTGCTTGCTGCTGTTCTCTCACGAGCAGTAGGGAGCTTCAGTTTTTTGCCGACACCGAACGGCGAGATTATGAGAAGCTTTTCACAGACAATTGACACTCTTTGAGTGTTGCCAGCAACTCGAAAGAGGTGGTGCCGTGAAAAAATGTGAGGTGTTCCGTTCGGGAATCGAACCTAGACTTTCTGCGTGGCGGTCGATAGCATAGTAACGCAATTGAAATCTACACCGATGTATGTATCTATACCTGGTAACGGAGTAGGAGCGGGTACCTACACGAAACTCAGGTTATACGGTTATATAGACTACAGAATCACTGTAACGATTCTCCTGCGGAAGGACACACAATATCGACGTCTCGGACATAGCGTCATATTTGGCAGCAAAAAATTTCAGTCTATTCGAGAGAAAAGTTTTCCGTCCGATTTTTGGTCCTGCTTGCGTTGATCGCATCTGGGGGCGACAATTTGACTATGAACTTTATGGGCTGCACAGCGACATGCCTCTGGCCAAGCGTGTTCGAATACAATGCTTAAGATGTCTAGGCGATGTAGAGCGTATGGACACCACTGCTCCGGCCCGGCCAGTCTTCGAATCTGAGCTATTGGGACAACGCAATAGAGGACGGCCTAGGCTTAGGTGGCGCACACAAGTGGAGAAGGACTTCAACCAATTTAAAGTGGGCAACTGGAGGCAGCTAGCGAAATATCGTGCGGATTAGAGAGGCAAGTTGGTTGAAGCCTAGTTCCACCGCGTACTGTAGCACCACAAGAAGAAGAAGAAGATTCTCTAGCGGAACAGAAATAGTACCTTTTTCTAGACGAGAATATCATCATCATAATCACTTTGGGTTGAATATTTTTTTCAACTCGTTGGCCGCTCTTTTCCACTTCAAAACACGTCTATTTCATCGGTAAACACAAAATGTCTTCAAAAATTGATTTTGGTTAGCTTTCGAATTCCGTCCTTAAATCGTTCTTCTTATTTTTTCCACTTTTAAAATAAGAGGTTTTCATTTGTACCTCTAATTTTTAAGCAATCTGCAGTGTTCGAGGGTGGGGTTCGGTTCCGAGCTTTTAAAAACATTTGTCCCTCCATGTTTATTTGCATTTGCCGCCACACACTGATGAACTTTTGCAACGTTAATCAATTTCATAAATCGTACTACAAGTTTTTCAATTATTACACTGTTTTAGATTCGCTCCTTGGAAGTGGTTTCTGCACTTCTTCGACCGATGATGCACTTCAATGAAGTTTGCTTCACAGTGTAATATTTTTTACAGATCACAACAGTTAAAAAATTGTGCTGAATTTTTCCGCATTTCAATGTTAGTAGTGCTGATGATTTGGCTTATGTATTAGTCGGGGCCAGCATTTGCATGATATAATTGTGAGCAACAACATTTTTCTTCCTAACTGATAAAAACGAAATACAATTCAATGAAGCAAATAAATAAAAAATATAAAGCTTAAAGTATTCCTTAAAATTCAAAATCAAAGTAATACTCGTACAATATTTTTTCTCATAATATTTCACCCAAGTTCATAACAGTAACTTAAGAGTTCTTGTTCCACATGTCCTGTTAGAGTTATAATGCGTAGCAGTTCGGTTTGATTTTAGAATGGGTAGACAACGTGGTCAAACATACTTGAAAGTGAGAAATTTAATTATTCTGGACCACAAAAAAGGAAAACACTTTGTGGGACTTTTATAACGTCCGTTTACAGAAGAGATAACACTCTAAATAAACCTAGAAGAAGCACCCGAAAGATATTTACCGAGGCTGATGAGCGCTGAATATTACTTAAAGTCAACGAGAATCAAACGATTATTGCTCCCAAAATAGCACAAGCAAAATATCTTAAAAAAGTGTTGTGCAGAAATTATCCGAAACATTTTAATGAAGAATAACTACAACGGACGAACTGCTAGAAAAAAGCCCTTTATTTCCAAATAAAAGATTTCGCCATTGCAAACATTCACAAGGACATTGATTATTGAAGAAATGTTATATTTGCAGACGAAAGCAAATATACATAACTCTTTGGGTCGGAAGGTAAAATCACCGTTTGAAAAAAGCCCAATGAAGAACTTAAAGAGAAGAATTTACGAGCAACCGTCAAGCATGGTGGAGTTTCAGTCATGGTCTGGGTCTGTATGTCAGCAGCTGGAACTGGAAATCTGCATTTTATAGAGGGGATCATAAACCAGGATGTATATTTAAACATTCTAACAACAAATTTTAAGGAAAGTGCCGAAAAACTGGTAAATAAAGAATGTTTTCCATTCTATCAAGACAATGATCCTAAACACAAAAGTACCATCATGGCTGCTGTAGAACTGCCAGCACGTGATTGATACTCCTCCACAACTACCAGATCTCAATGAGATTGAAAACTTATGTAGTTATTTAGAGGAAAGGATACGACATCATCACATTTCAAACCGCAATGACCTTAAGAAGGCCCTTTTAGAGGAATGGAAGAATATACCAGCATCGTATATTTTACTAATGTCCATGCCAAACAGATTGAAAGCTGTGATTGCAAGCAAGGGACATCCAAACAAGTACTAAAAACCTATCATGCACTTCCCAAGTGAAATAACATGTGATTGAAATAATGTGTACGAGTTTTACCTTGACTTCGAATTTTAAGCAATACTTTAAGTTTTATTTTTTTATGTATTTGTTTTATTTAATTGTATTTTGTTTTTATCACTTAGGAAGAAAAATGTTGTTGCTCACAAATAAAAAAAGAAATTGGACTATTATCCCATGAACAACTTGAGTTTTTCATGCTTAAACATATTCACAGGAGGGTGTACGAATTTCACTTTGATCCGCTGTATATAGTCTCTTTTTGGCACACATTGCTATTTGATTGATTTGTAGACCACAACTTTGTGTCTCTGATAGTTTATTTATTTTCTAAAAAGCCTTTACATTTTACATTTTAGACATCTATATTACTACAAGGTTTGAAAAATATTTTTCGCAATATCTAACTACTTATGGAATAGACGCTTTTTTCAATTTTAGAACTGATTCTTGTTAAAGTACCTCGCCACAACATATCTTCTTTTATTTTCTTTCTGTAGGCGCTTCTAGATAATTGTATAAAGTTCCCTTACCTTCGCTGTTCTCGCATTCATGAACAATAGAAGTTAGCTGCTCGTTAAATGTAAATTGTGTTTCTTAATTATTGTATTATGTCCATAGAATCTGTTTTACTTTGAAATATCAAAAAAAAGATTAAACCAAAACTACTGTAGAGGGTATGATTGGGCCATTTTAGATTTATCAGATCGCGTACATATGAAATGCGCGTAATATTCGGCAAAATGCTTCTACAGCATCGAGTTATTTTTCTTTAAAAAAATTGTAAATTACAATTAAACTATCCTCACAGTCTGTCATTTCTATGGTGTGTAAAAAAAAACAGATTACGCAGGACAAATTCTTCTTTTTCAACGAAGGTAGAGAAGATGTGAATGACGACGCTCGTTCTTGGCACACCAGCACATCAACAACCGATAAAAATGTTGAAAAGCAAAGAAAATTGTTATGAAGAATCGTCGAATCACTATAAGAGATGTTGCTGAAGATTTTGGCATATCGATCGGCCCATGCCATGCAATGATTTTGGAAATTTTGGGTACGAAAAGAGTGGCAGCGAAGTTCGTTCCAAAATTGCTGATATTTGACGTAATTTTTTGGCCAAAAACCCACTTTTTCCTGTTCCCAGGATTTCTCTTGAATCGGCGTTTGCGACGTTTAAGAAGTTACAAACCCAATCTCTGAGAGAGCTCAAGGACATATCAATAAGGGCATATCAGAACTGTCTCGAGGATTGGAAAAAACGCTTGCCCAATGGAATACCATTTGAGGGGGACTACTTTGAGCGGGGCAAAATAGTAATTGACGAGTAAATAAATATTTTTCTAAGAAAAATTAAAATCCACCTTATTTCTTGAACAGACCTCGTATTTTTCTAAGAAAAATTAAAATCCATCTTATTTCTTGAACAGACCTCGTACTCACATGCACCTATATTCACGGGCACATGGTCACGGGTTTTTAGAAAACTCTTTCCGGTTAGCGTTGATTTATTAGTACGAATTTAATTTACAGATTTAATTTCTATTGACTGAAGTAACCCAACAGTTGCATTATTTAACACAATTTTCTCATAAAGTGTTAAATGATGTCTGTTTTTTCTTTTAAACCTAAACTAAACCTAATCCTAAAAATTGAAAAAAATATACAATTTATTAAAATGATAAGCAAAAGACAAATTCTTTTATTAAAACGTAAAATGTTAATGTGGCTCCAAAGAATAAACGGACAAAGGTGCTGAATATTTTTTAAGCTATACAATTAATAAAATAAGTTGAAAGTACTATAAATTAGTTTTGTTTCTAGTCCCACGTTTTTTACCGCTTTGTTAAGTTTTTTTTAATGTGTTTGTTTTTGGTTATAAAGAAGATTTATAAAAGAATAAATATATAAAAAAGTAGACAACTTGTTTTAGATATTGTATTATCTGAAAAGTAATCACAATCTTTGTCCGATTATTCGTTGGAGCCACTGTATATGTACAATTTAATATATATATAAAACTTTTGAATATTCAATCAAAGATGGCCGCTCAAGCAACTTCCATAAACGAACCCTTTACAGCCGGTATCTCCGGTGTTTTTCACTACCAGCAATATGCGCTGCGCCATTAAGGTGATGAATGTAAATGAACATCATAGTACCACACCGATACAATACAGTAAAAGAATAACTTTGTGCTGGTTTTTCCCGATTGACTGATTTGTATGCTTACGTTGGGTCTTTCGTTGTTTGCTGTTGGCGTTGTTGTTTTTAAGTGATTAAATGTGTACCTGGACTTGGTATTGTAGTTGTACTCTGGGTAATTGTCTACTATTTAGGTTTCTCGGAATGGCGAATGAAGTGATTGCAGTCTAAGTTAGGAATTGTTCCTCCATCTCCGTCACACTCATATAAGACCAATAGAAAACAAATATGATGAAGACCTATAACAAGGCTAATACCATACTACCTAATACCATCTTAGTTTGCTGTGAAGTTGATAACTCATTCGATTGTTTGTTGGTATCCGAATCATTATGTGTTTTAAGTGCTTCATTTGTGCCTCACATTTCATACATATGTCGTAATCAGGGCAATCTAGACACTTGTACCTATTGCCAACAATCGGGGTCACTCTACATTCATCGCAAGTGACGCTTGTATGAACGACCATTGCTTTGTCGGGTTTCTGCTTACTTTCGCCTTTAAAATATATAGTTGGGACTTTGTTTGAGGTCGCAATTTGTAGAAATATATCGTAGTCAGTATCGTCCAAGACCTCGACTTCATGTTTGTCATCGTCTGTAAGTTTAAAAAAAAATAGCAAATTAATAATTCTGTTTTCATTTTATTTATATTATTTTTTTATATATATATTTTATTTATATTATAAGAATATATGTATATTATAAGAACTAAATACTTTATGGAACTCATACTTTAACGTGCATACAGTTAGGGACCAAACAAAAGCAACACTGAAAATATTCTTAGATTTAATTTGAAGACAAAAAATCGTATTACATCTTATATGAATGCAACAAAAACATAATAAATCTTAACATAATTGTTTATGACCTCTATGTACAATTTAAAATGATCCCCTTTAAATATTCAATCAAAGATGACCGCTCAAGCCAGCACACAAGCAACAATATGCGCTGCGCCCTGAAGGTGATGAATGAAAATACACATCATCATCATCCCTAATTTTTTATTACTGCGTTAGTGTTTTCCGGTGTGGCGTACCAAGTTTTGAGTATTATTTTGGAATATATGGCTGCAGATGCAGGCGTGTATTTTGCTTCCATTCACCTTTTTACCTTGGCAGTCAATGGCATCTCCCACTCAGCATAGGGAAGCATTTTTATTTTTTCCACGGTGCTACAATCCAGGGTGAACCTGTGACTCAATCAACATGCACCTTCAAATAGCACGATCTTTCGCTAGCTGCCTTCAGTTGCTCAATGCAAGTTGGTTGAAGTCATTCTCCAATTGTGTGTGGCGTCATCAAAGACAAAAAATTGGACGCAGAACTTTTCTCTCGATAAGACTAAGGGCTTCCTCATCTTTCTTCAGTAACGTGCAAGTTTCTACGCCGTAAAGGAGAACTGGGATGCTCAAGCTGTTGTACAAAGCCAGTTTAGTCTTTCGAGAGAGGGCTCTATTGCACAATCGTCTCTTGAGAATTAGCAAGGGTGATTCTGAGTTTGATTTCGGTACTGATATTGCTGTCCCAAATTACCGCGGAGCCGAGGTAAACGATGTCCTTTTCTTCCTTGAATTTTCTGCTGCCTAGCAAGGAACAGTATATATGAACATCTTCCTGCTCTCATTTATCACCAGTCCCATTTTAGCCGCTTCTGCTTCAATGCCAACAAACGCCTTATTAACGGCTCGTTGTTTTCGCCCAACCACGCCTAGTTCCGCAAGATCTTCTCAAGAATGATGTTGAAGATGTCACATGACAGCGCGTCGCTAAATCTTGTTTGACATTGAAGGTCTCGATGAGTTCGTTACTGACCTTGCCGGAGCAGCGAGAATTATCCATTGTCATCCCACACAATCTGATGAGTTTGGGAGGAATGTCAAAACTAAACACTGCATTATATAGCTCATGTCTAGGCACGCTGTCATATGCGGCCTTGAAATCAACGAATATGCGGTGAGTGTCGTTTTGCAGGATCTGGTGAACTTCCCAGACGAAATCGTTCTATTGAAACGTATAAGATCCTCGTGGCTGCAAAAAATGTCCGGCTCGTATTGAAGTTACCTATCTACTGTTCAGCGTGCGACATAAAAAATGATAGCGCCGCCTTCCGTATATTATATTAAGTCTTTAGCATCTAAATAAATTAAAGTTTCAGGCGGAATAAAGCCGTTAAGGCGTACCCCTTCATGGTACCTTAAATAAGAGTAGAAAGCACCAAAGATCAGACTGTTGGTGCAGTGGATGGAACAGTGTGACTCCGTGTCAACTTAATAAAATAATATATCCTTATAAAGTTTTGTTGTAATGTTTCCTGCGTGACAGTTAAAAAAAAGAACTTACATCTAAAAAGGTTTTGTTAAAAAACTTTATTTGAATGCTTCTTGCTGAAGAGTCGGAGAACAAGTGACAATGTTATAAAAAAAGAAAAGAAAGAATAGTGTAACAAACAGCTTTTCGTTAGGCAAAAGATGTACTTTCACAATGCAAATTCCAAGGGTGCTTGCCTCATTGTACAGAACCTCGTTGGGTTAGAATTTCTTGTACGGGTATTCTGGTGTTCGATATAAGCGAAGACAGGCCTGAAAGCACTGCCTCTCGAACACCTTCATCTTTTTCATCTGGGAAGGACTCGCGCTGAACCACAGAGGACAACCATATACCATAATTGGCCGGATGAGGTCCATGAAGCCGATTACTGGCACTCTGGTGTCAAGTTGACTGATGTAAAACATCCCTTTTGCCATAGCGAAGGCATTCCTAGTCCTGCTCAGAGCTGTATCTATGTGGTTTTCATCATATAGAGTCAGTAAATCTAGAGTCACAAAAAATTGTACATATGTTAGTTGGTTGTGAAATCAAAGATCTAATGAACATCTGCTGTGAAACACGAAAAAAGCACCATCCTTCAACAAAACCAGAACATTGAAAACAATTAAGCGGCAACAAACTCATATGCATACATACATGTCATATTCATACGTACATGTATTACAATTCATGGTGCAAGCTTCAATTTTTGGAAAAAATTAATATTTTGTGACATTTCGGCATGTTTTTTTTTGTTTTGTCAGATGTAATTATCTTCTCCTTCATGTCTTCATCCCCAAACCATCACCGATCCGCCACCATGCTTAAGTGTTGTAATTGTGTTTTCCGGTTTTTGCCACTCGATTTACCGTCGAACTGAACCAGAGATGTTAAATTCAGATTTATCTGCATAAGTGACTATTCCAAAATTCAGAACCCTTGGATTGGTGGTCTTTTGCGAGGTTGAGGCGTTTAACTTTATTAACAGAGCTTATGAATGGTTTCTTCCGGGCATCTCTACCGTTAAATCCATGTTCCCGAATGTAATTTCTTAGGGTTTTGGTACAGAATTCCTTGCTTATTTCCTGACGCAAGTTTTGGTGCACTAGTTCGTGGATTTTTCTTCACGCATGATAAGATGTTTATCATGACTATTATCGTCGAACACCTTTTCCATGTCAATCAGACAGGCGCTTGTGCAGTGTGTCTTGTTTCTATTCCATTAAATGTCAGAGACCAATTTGGACGCAGCATGTATTGTATTATGCCCCGCCCTGACGCCAAATTGGTTGCCCGGTCCGAAGAAAACTTATAGACCGAAGGTTTTGTCGGGATGGAAGTATCTTTGTACTGTTTTGGAATTTGCCATTCACTTCACTTTTTTAACTTTCGAAATAAGGGTGAAATTGTTTCCATCATCGGTGGTGGCATTATTTGCCAGAAGATCGTCCCTGAATCTGGTGAAACCAGAATTCTCGGATCGCCACTGACTTATTTCATTCTGAAGGTTGAAGTGGTTCAACAGCGCTCTGCTCTCTACGTCGGGCTACGAGTCTCGTTGGCTGTGTACACTCTCTGGAAAACTTCACCTTCTCCTCGGAATCTTCGACTATGAAGAAGTTATTGTCAAGCACAGCCCCATCTGGATCGATGTCGATTGTTCTTAATAAGTTGGCTTTGTTCCTTTTTTTCCACTTCTACTAGGGAATATTCTATTTTCTTGCGAGAACATGCTCGGGTTGTTATATCTTACAGCCCGAATCTTATTGTCTCATCGTCCATTGTGTGGATTGGAACATTCTACCTCATAGCGGTTATTTGTGTCGTCATCGCTGTTTAACATTCTGCAGACCGCAAATGTCTTAGACCTCCGAATGAATTTCAAATCTGGCTTTTCTTACAGCCAAATCTGAGTACTTAGAATAATTAACCTAAAAAGACAAATTTTTACAATGCAAAACTTAATTTAAGTTTTTTTTTTGTTTCAAAATTATACTCCTAGTGTTTTGTAGATGAATATTAGTCTCAGATAAGAAGGAAGTGGACAAACATATCGCACCAAATTATAGACAAATGGGTGGAATGCGTGCTTACGCGTGTAAACAGTTTAGAATTATCCAATTTTTTTTTGTGGCACTACAGCTCACAACGTCTTCAGCAACTACTGCTGTTGGCAATTTATTTTAAAAAGCTTAAACAGGTTGACAAAACAATGTTTCTTATATTTTACAAACATATTAAACAACCAGGGTACAAATAATTAAATTTCCAATTTACTCAGCTGGAAGCATCCACTGGTATGCATGCACACATTCATATGACAAATTGTTGAGATAAAAAAAACCGTTTGTTTGTAACAAACAATTGAGCTTCGGAGTTTAAAACAGAACTCTCAAAGTCCTAAGATCGAATTTGTATTTCGTATGTTTCTCACAAATAACCAGAAGTTTTTACTCCTCCTGACACCCTGTAGTTTTGTTTGCTAGTCCGGCTTTCCTTAGAAGTTTTGCAAAGTCCCCTGACTATTTCTTTCTTTTTTTTTCTTTTTTTTTCTTTCTTTGCAGTGTGAGTCATACCGCGAATTTTCCTTTTTTGAGAATGGGAAACGCACGCTTCGACTCGAAAACTGGTCCATTGTACTACCAGGCAATAACTTACATTTAATGTAATTTGTTGGTCTTCCGAAGGAAAACCAGCAAGGGCTTCTGTGATAGGTTTTCAGCTCCCACTACGTCCGAGGCGGGACATTGACAGAAGGAGTGCTCTGCAGTACTTTCATCTTCTCTACAGGAGTCGCATATGGTACCATCACTAGGCCAAAGCACACTTAAGTGCTTTGTGAAGCGTGATGTTTGTATATCAACAAGTCGTCTGCAGTCTTTTCTATCTAGAGATA
Source organism: Eristalinus sepulchralis (assembly GCA_944738645.1). Taxonomy (NCBI): domain Eukaryota; kingdom Metazoa; phylum Arthropoda; class Insecta; order Diptera; family Syrphidae; genus Eristalinus; species Eristalinus sepulchralis. The sequence continues at coordinate 25,775,950 of OX122885.1, read as the reverse complement.
ACAGAAAAGCTTGCTAACGTTTGGGAGCATGCACTTAGTCATGCCATCTCTGGTTGTGCTGTTGGGAGACCCTATCGTCGACGGAAGCCCTCACCAAGGACACAAGTAGATCCAAGATGGGTTCGGGCGCTACGAATGCTTCTTTTGATCCTTGCTTAGCAAGTTCATCGATAATCTCGTTTCCCAAGACCAAGACAAGTCTTAGCGAATTCAGTCTGCCGACCAAACTTAGGGAAGATTTGTATTCATGTTCTATCTTAGAATTGGTTAACGAATTGAGTAAGGCCTTAAGCACAGTTTGACTGTCGCTATAGACGCAGAAATGTACTAAGCCCCCTCCACCTTTTCTTTACAACATAATTTGTGGCCATTAGGATCGCAAACTTTTCTGCCTAGAAGACCGAGGCGAAATTACCTAAAGAGGTATGAATTCTAATGGTGCCGTTTTCCATATGTATGTGACATATGTAGGAGATGCGGTGCACGAGGTCATCAAAGCTCAAGTTGCGACTTTAGTCGGAAGATGGCCGAGGATAAAACTTAAGTATTAAGCTTCATCGGAAAATGGATTGATGAAACCTTTAGATACTAGTTAAGTCACATCAATCACGTTCCTCCTCCTCATTAAGAGGACAACCTCGGTTTTAAGACCGAGACTAGAACCGCCTGCCCAATTGCACATACGGTCGCAAGACATGGTCCGGTGACCAGTGCGGTTACATCATCTGCATAAGCTTGGGCGTAGGTTTTACATCTATTGACGGCGACAAGCAAAGAGTCATTATAAGAGAGGACACAGGACTCCAACTTGCAGGCAGCCCCTATTTACCCCCGACATTACATTCTGGTCGCAATCCAGATTCAATGATTCTTCTACGCCTTGTCCTTTGCCAATCAAAAGACGCATTGTCGAAAGCACCCTCTATGTCAACGAATACACCCAGCGCGTATTCTTTCCTGTTAAGTGCACTCTCAAATCTGCCAAACTTCGCTCTGTAAGGCATTTCATTCCAAGCAAAATAATATCTGTGATCATATCAACAGCGGTATCCACGTGGCCATTGATAAGGCAACGTGACAAGTTAAAATTCCTAAAGAGATTGTTGACTCCGCTCCAATTGGCTTTCTCGTGTAGCCAGACTGTTCTTTTCGGAATTTGTTCTATAACTGAGTGAGTTGAGTATGAGAAAATAGCCGATATGACTCAGAGTTCAGACTAGGTTAAAGTGTTTGGCGGAATGATATGCAGGTATTCGTGTGGGCTCATTAGCAAGCTGGGTACAATTTTTTTCCGCAATGAAAATAAAACAAATGTTGACGTAATGCTTGCGGACATAAAACTTTGGACTTCCGGATTGTCACCGTGAGTATATTGTGAATGAACTTATTAAACTGCGTCACAAAGCACATAAATAGCGAAGCCGTGCTGTAAAGATACCAGCGACACCAGGTAGTCTCTAGACAAGTTCAAATCTGACAATTCTCTATTTTCGCCTATCTAGTGCCAAGATAGCTCATTTTTATCGTGTTAGATGAATGTACACAGCCAAAGAATTGCTCTAAGCCCTCGAACTTTACTCACAGCAATTTGAAATTTCTCTCTCATATCAAACAAAGGCATCTGGAGACCAACTCCGATGGGGCATTCACATTTGTTTTTATCTCTCACAAAATCGCTTCGTTCAAAAGAAAATAAACGTTTTTAATGAACTGTATAAACAACATTTCCGGAAACAAAAACTGGAGTAAATTTCAAGAACTGTACCAAAAAATGCTATCGCCAATGATGGAAGATCTGTGGTTTCAAAAAGACGCCGGTATAAAACAATTGACTTGTTCAAAAACCATCTTGGTAAATACTTAATTTCATGTATTCATGGCCAACATCCAAATGATATCAATTTCACAAAGTAAATGCCATAAATTGTTCTTTTGACCAATAGTGAAAACAGTTGTTTTTTTTTCAAATTTATTCGTTTTATTTTGCAATATAAATCACAATGCATCACCCTATATTTATGAATGTCGTTCATTGATATAGTGACCAGACAGTCCCGTTTTTCGCATCTTGCATGCATTACAAAAACTGTGATAATTTTTTATGAAAAAATTAAAAATAATAATGAAATTCTCAAGGAAATTCATTCTGCATTAAAATACAACAATTAATTTCAAATTTGTAATTAAAGCATAGGCATTTTAAAAATTTATTTTTATTTTAACGTTATATACATTTAGTGTCCGAATACGCTGGAAATATTGAGGCTGACTTTTTAAAGTTACTATTAAAAAATTTTAGAAGATTAATATATATGTATTTTCTGATCTCTTTTTTAATCAGAACAACAATTGTTATGAAATGTGTTATTTTTTTTTATAAATATGGCATTTGTCGTTTATGTTGCGTACTATTTTAATTAAAAAAAAATATAATTTCTGCTTCCTGCGAAGCTTTAGATATGTGTCACGCTGTTTCTTAAAATAAATCTGGTCACTATATTCATGGATGGACAACATATCTTTTTTTCAAATCAAGTTGTTGCAAAAAAATATCCACACTTTTGCAGCATCCCACGTAGAACTTGCACTTGCCGGTTTATATACAGGGGATTCACCTCATTGTTGAAACTTGCCATTGACAAATATTATGAGAGATAGAGCGCACACATTTCACTAAACAGTATCATAATACGCAAGATTTTGAAAACGTCACACACAAGTGGAAAAGTTTATTTTGTCAACAAAATATAGAATTTGCAAAAAAGTGTATAGATACATGCTTCTATATACGATTCACTTGTGTTCGACTTCCAACGGCAGTTGGAAGTTTAGTTTACTTCACTTTCAAACAATTTCCAAAGAATGCAACACTGGTGGAATCTTGAATTAATGAATATTGTTGTTAATACAACCGAAAACTACAGAAATCGCGCCAAAAAGTGCGCAAATCTCCATCAACGCACCGCACAGTCACTTTCGAATTTCAGCAGGTGGTATGATATACATATAAATATGTATCTTTATCTTCACGCAGATACTTTATCTTCTCACAACTTAATAAAGCACTCACTCGGAAATGGATGCTTATTAACATTCAATCAACATAATCTTGAACTAAGTACTCACCAATCCAATATTTGCGAATATGTAACTTCTGATATGCCTCCAATAAATGTCCAATATGCCCTAAGACGTAGGACTCAAGCTCCGAGAGTTTGGGCAGCGCCTTGCTATAGATGCACAGTGGATTGTGTTTGGTCACAAATACAATTTTCAGAATAGACATTTTCGCTATATTCTGATTGACGCAAGTCGAGTATTTTGTGGGAAACTTGTTACCACTTGCAGCCATCGAAAAGAACTGCGTGTGATGTGAGGCAACAAAAGTTGAAACAACTCATTTTATTCCGACCACTTGTTATTTACGTAAATTTTTCACGGGGAAACCCCGTACTAAAACCGAACCAAATTATCCACATCACGCGGTTTAAAAATAAGAAATTTCTGGAGGTTGTGAAATCGACTAATGCGAATGTTTGTTATATTATTGCATAGTTTAAGGCAACAGAAATTGGGTTTTTGACAAAACATGTCTTCGAAATTGTGTTAAATATACGAGGTATGTTCAAATAATAAAGTGAATTTTCATTTTTCTTAAAGAAATATTTATTTATTCGGAAATTTCTATTTTGACCCCCTAAAAGTAGCCCCCTCAGATATTATACACTTGGGCCAGTGTTTTTTTTTTTGTTAATCCTCGAAGCAGTTCTAATACGCACTTTTTGATATTCCATTTAGCTCTCTCAGCGATTCAGTTTGCATCGCCTCAATGGCCGCACGGTAGTGCCCTTGTATGAGGAACGCGGAAATAAATCTGTAACTTTTGAACCCGTTGACTGATTTTGATGAAGTTTGGAATGTAGTATTAGTGTTGTACGATCCTGTTGGTGTCAAAAAACGGTTGATATAACATGAATTATAAAAGAGTTAAAAAATGGAAAAAACGTACTTATTTGTTTATTTACATAAAAAATATTTTATAACAACTTACAACAATAAATTTAGGCTCAAAACAAAGCTGGAACTTATACCTATATGGAAAAATTTCAATAAATACTATTTATTAACACACTTTCGTTGGAAAAAATTGTAAAGTCGGAAATCGACGGTTCACTACTTATTGGGAGTGAATCATTTGTTTTCGGTGCGTCCCTCAATTATCGTATCCAGAGATCAGATGAAACCAATATTTGATGAAGCATATATAACTAGGTATATACATGTATGTATGTATTATATGTATGTATGTATATCTTTATAGCTATAAAGCTGCAGTTTCCTGAAAAAAACTCAATATTTCTCCGCGTCAAAAGTAATTATCTCTAGGATGACACTAAATCTGTTTTACAAGTTGCTGTTGATGAAGGTTTCTCGAAAAATCTCCGACAGGTGTTGCCATTATTAGTTGTACTAGTTCCTTGTTTTACAATATCTACTTTTAATTCTATTTTTTCCACTCTTGATGGATAGGCAACGTCACTTTTATTGTTCTCCATACTTTAATGTCCGATTTATGCCTAATTCAGAGCTTCTTCAGCTTGTTTTTTTTTCTTAGGAGCATTATGTCATTCATCACTGCTGGTCTCGCGCCACAAATAAAACATAAACTTGCGGAAGACGTGCTTGTCACTGCCTGCGGAAGTTTACTATCAATCATGGTGAAATGCAATTCATGTTTTACTATTATTACATTAGTAGCAATTATTGTTTCATGTAAACATAAGGTCCATAGTTCCTTGTTTTAGTTGTAATTTTACCGGCCTACAATATCGTGTTGAAGAGGATTGAATATCTTACTATTAACATCCAATTCCATCAATTGCAGCGGATCTTCATTTGAAAATGTTTGCTTAAATTCACTTTGCCCAGAAAATCCATCACAACCCCACTTGGTCAAAAGCGAAAGAATAATGTTTTCTTGCGATTGGAATACAGTGCAATCTATCGTCTTCATAAGTCTGATCAGGTACTTGTAGAATTTTAGCTTCAATTTCAGTTCTCTCTATATTTATCTACTATTTTCCTATTATTCCTTACTATTCCACTATGTAAACCGGACGTATATTTTATGACATTGTAATAAAACAGTAAAAAACAATAAACTTAATTATTACAATGCTTTCATAACCTACATAAGTTCATGCCGGTGGTATTTGCTCGATACAAGCATAAGAAGGGAAATCGTAGGAAAATTACAAAAAAATGCCGAAAATGTCAGACAATACCCACTTAAAAGGCTCGTTCTCCCAAAGTGCAAACAAGATTTTTTATTTTTGCACCATCGATTATAAAGGGTAATTTTTTAAAAGCTATAGGAAAGTTTAAAAAAAAACACATAAAATTCAGAAAAATGCATGGAATTTTTATTTGAATCGATAGTACGGTACATATAATTTAATGTTTGAAGATTATTTCATGCAAATGTTGACCGAATAAATGCTTCAATGTCACGAATAAATGCTTCAATGTTGTCTTCCAATGCGTCAATTGAAGCAGCCTTGTCTGTATAGACATGAGCTTTAACATGGACCCACAAAAAATAGTCTTAAGGCGTCAAATCGCACGATCTAGGCGGCCAATTGACCGATATAAAATGTTCACTGAACTCGCCTTTCAATAAGTCCATTTTTGCACCTTCTGTGTGGCATGTGGTACCGTCTTGTTGAAACCAAATGTCATGCAAGTCAAGCTCATCTCACGGTAACGCTCACCATTCACAGTTACGTTACGATTTGCATCATCTTTGAAGAAGCACGGTCCAATGATGCCACCAGCACATAAGCCACACCAAACTGTGAATTTTTCTGGATGGATTGGTAGCTCTTGCAATGCTTCTGGCTGATATTCACTCCAAAATCAACAATTCTGCATATTTACGTATCCATTGAGCCAAAAATTAACTGACCATAAAATAGAAGAAGCGCGCGATAAACTTTCTTAATAATATTAATAATTTTAAATTTTTGGCAGCACTGGTTTCGTGTTTTGTTTTACTGTCAAACATCTTCAGTTTAGTCTATAATTTTTACAAACGAACAACGATTAAAATGTCACTTGAGCGTATTAGAAGCGGATATGTCTTTGATATATTGAAAAATGATTGCTATGAAGTAAACCTGCCAAATTTTGAGTTCGTCTCTCCAGTGCTAGGTATTTTTCCATTCTAAGATCATAATTTGTTTGCTGGCATGCCTGGCGGTAAATGAACTTCAAGATAGTCAAGGATTTTGGCTTTGCGGAAAATAGGGATAATAACGTCAGTATCGAAGTCAAGCGATTTATCACACTTGTCAATCGCTGGCTATAGAGTAATAGGGCCCTCTCTCAAAGGACTAAAATGGCTTTGCACCACAGCTTGATCGTCCCAATACTCCTTTGCTTACTTACTCACTGAAGGCGGACGCTGCAGTCCAGGTGGAACTGGGCCTCAACCAACAAGCGTCTCCAGCCATCTCGGCCTTTAGCTAACTGTCTCCAGTTTTGCATGCATAGTTGGTTAAGGTCCCTTTCCACTAGCGTGCGCCACCTGAGTCGCAGTGTTCCACTACTGCGCCTTCACTCGAAGGTGGATTCGAAGACTTTTCGGGCCGGATCATTGGTTTCCATCCATTCCAAACCATCTCAATCGTTGGATATTCACTCTTCTGGCTAAGTCGATGTCGCTGAACAGCCCGTATAGTTCGTTATTATATCTCCTCCTCCGCTCACCATCTATGCAGACGGGACCGAAAATCACACGAAAAATTTTCTTCTCAAAGCAACCAAGAGCAACTTCATTCTCTTTTGACAAAGTCCATGCCTCCTCGCCACCTTTGTTGTTCGAGAGAGCGCTTTGTTAACCAATTGCTTTCTTAGCCCAACGAAGCAGCGATTGGAGAGAGTTATTCTTCGTTTGATTTCAGCGCTGGTGTCTTTGTTTGAATTGATAGCGGTGCCTAGGTAGACAAAGATTTTGACTACGTCAAAGTTATATCTGTTTGCTGTTATGTTCTGACCAACATGTCGGTGTTGGGTGTTTCGGTTAGGTCTTTACCGGCCTTGATGGAGCAGCGTGCATTCTCCATCGTCATCCTACACAAACGGTCGAGTTTGGTAGGGATGTCAAAACTAGACATTAGTCTGTATAGCTCGTCTCTGTTGATGCATTTATACGCGGCCTTAAAATCGATGAAAAGGTGGTGGGTATCGATCTGTTTCTCCTTGGTTTTCTCCAAAATCTGCCGTAGTGTGAATATTTGGTCGATGGTGAATTTTCTTGGCCTAAAGCCACACTGGAATGTATCGACCAGGTTGTTGACGAATGGCTTTAGGCGTTTACACAATAAGGCAGGTAAGATTTTTTATGTGATACTTAGGAACCTGAAGCCTCTGTAGTTCCTCATGCTGTTTGCGCAGTTCAAGTGGTCTCCTTTTTTTTTATTTATTAAGTCCTATTTTACGGCGCGAAAACTTGGACCTTACCAAATGCGGATGGGGAAGCCCTTGGGCTTTTCTAGAGAAAATTTCTGTGTGCGATTTTTGATCCTGTTTGTGTTGAGGGTATATAGCCACGTCAAACGTCTTCGAATACAACGCTTAAGATGGCTAAGCCATGTATAGCGTACGGGCACCACTGCTCCGTCCCAAAAAGTCTTTGAATCTGAGTCATTGGGACAACGCAACAAAGAACGAATGCCATTGAGATGACCCACGCAAGTGGAGAAGGACATCAACGAACTTGTACTACTCAACTGAAGACAGCTGGTGAAAAATCGTGCTGGCTGGAGAGGCATGTTGGTTTAGTCCCAGGTCCACCACGGACTATAGCGTCATTAAAAGAAGAAAACGATCATTCTATTCTATATATACATCTGATTCCCACCGTGCGCCTGATAAGTTAAGGAAGTCACTAACTTAGGGCCGATTTACACGGGTATTTACTCATCGGATGAATTATCCACCAACTTGTCGATTAGTGATTGGTGTTGGGGATGGGAGGAACAAGAAACGAAGAAATCATAGTTATGCCAAAAACATTTCACAGAAACGAACCCCTTTCAAACTGCCCTCATAAAAAGGACTGAGTTCGTTTAATAATAAACACTTGCTGGTGTATTACCAATTATCTGAAAGTATGTTTTGTTCTTTTAATTTTAATTATTTTAATTTGCAATTTTTGAGTGTGTACCGTGTGTTGATTGTTTTATTTTAATTTCAAAAATTCATTAAAACTGACTCCTCAATTCGTAGACAATGGTGAATCATGGAAGAGTGGAATTACTCGCACATCCACTCAGTCAGAAGTATCTGCAAATGAAGTGGAACTCTTACGGGAAATATTTTCACCTGGCAAATCTGCTATTTTACTCGATATTCCTTCTCTTTGTCACCATCTACTCGTCAATGATGATGAACAACATAAAGGTTAGCAACGAGACCGTCATAGCTCCGCACAAACTTTTAGCCGGGTAAGCACTCTAATACTCTTTTCATTCCATTTCAATTTCATGCATTTCCTCACAGATTAGAGGCAAACTTTTCATTTTGGTCCAGTATCTATGCGAGCCACGAGGAGGAGCGCATTCAACGGACAACTGGAATTGTTGTTTGCGCCATCGTAATCGTGGTCTATATAACGCTGGACTCGCTGAAGGAACTTTTGCAAATGTATCAGCAGAAGCTGCATTATATCTTGGAGATAGTCAACCTCATATCATGGGTTCTTTACATATCCACGCTGATCATGGTGGTGCCGGTCTTTATTAACAACGGTCGCATCACAAATATTCACTATTCTGCGGCGTCAGTAGCGGTGTTTCTGTCGTGGTTTCGTCTATTGCTCCTTTTACAGCGTTTCGATCAAGTAAGCAAACCGCTACCTGATAAAATTTGTTGCTAATCATTGTTTCTGCTTTTCAGGTGGGCATATACGTTGTCATGTTCCTGGAAATTCTGCAGACGCTCATCAAAGTGCTGACGGTGTTTTCAATCCTTATCATTGCTTTTGGCTTGGCATTTTACATTCTCCTATCAAAGGTTTGTTTCAGATTTCATTTTTATTAAAGTGCATTTTTATTAAGTCATTTTTGGAAATCTTATATGCTAGACAAAAATATTGAAGACTAGCTAACTTATCTACTCGTAGTCTACTGATCTCAAGGTATTTTATGCCTTTCGGCCTCGTTAATCTTTTGATTCTAGTGATAAATCAATGATTTGATTTAACAAGGATTCAATTAAAAAAAGCAATTAAATACTTTTACACAATCAAATCCTTAAAAAAAAATACTTTTACGAAATCTTTTAAGCTTACGAGGTTTGTTCAACAAATATGGTGCATTTTCAAATTTCGCCTGCTACTTACATTCGATTATCGATTTTTATTTTGCTTTGTTGGTACACTCGTCTCGAACATACATATGTCTACAGTTTTAGCTACATAGTATATTTATTTTGTTTGTGAGATGCATGATGAGTACGGCGATTTCCGGCTGTTGGAAAAATGGATTAAAAAAATTTTCATTAAATTTTGTGTGAAAAATTGATTAAGTACTCAAAACATTTGAAATGTTGAAGGTGGCATACGGTGAGTGTACTCTGAGTCAGAAACCAGCTTAGAAGTGGAACAAGCTTTTCAAAGAAGGTCGAGAAGATGTCAATGATGACGCTTGTCCTAAACGCCCCAACACATCAACAACCGATGAAAATGTTGGAAAAGTGAAGAAAATTGTTATGCAGAATCATCGAATCACTATTCGAGAAGATGCTGAAGATGTCGGTATATCTGTTGGCTCATACCATGCAATTTTTTCGAACATTTTAGACATGAAGAATGTGACAGCGAAGTTCATTCCAAAATGTCTGAATTTTTACCAAATATAATGAGCATCGCTCAGGAATTGTTGCATGACAAATAAGGACGATCCTCAGCGTCCGTATTCCCAGTTTTGACCCCCTGCGACTTCTTCCTGTTCCTGACATTGGAGAGATCAATGCGGTGATTGAGAAGATTGCGACGATTGTGTATATACAAACCGAATCGCTGAAAGAGTTCAAGAGCATACCGAAAAGTGCATATTAGAACTGCTTCAAGAATTGAAAAAACGCTCGCAAAGTGTATTATATTCGAGGGGGACAAAAGAGAAGTTGATGAAGAAATAAATATTTTTGAGAAAAATTAAAATTCACCTAAAATTATGAAATTCAATTTTTGCGAAATATATTCGTATCACAAATTTAGGTTAATTTCCTTTTTGTGCATATGTATAAGTAAATTTATTCGTTCAACAACTGTAAATAGCTTAAATTTGGTAAATTCTCTTTTTGTATTTTTTTAACGGTTTTTGTGGAACCAATCTATCGTGTAAAAACATAACTATTTGTATACAAATATAGGTGTGTTCCAATGATTTCTGCAACAAATTATGAAGACTGTCATTTGTTAAGGAGTAGTGGTAAAAATCTCTCAGAGCGAGAGACGCAAAATCTCAAATACATACGGAAACGCCGCTTAGCCAATTGTGTAAATTAGGTCATGTATAAAGTATCAAATCTGAAATATTATATTACATACATTTGTTTGACACTTGTGAGTCCTAGAGTGTTGCGATGGAAAATTTAAAAAATCCTGCTAAGATGTCAATTTTGAATATATTTACTGACGAAGACGACGTAATGCAACTAATTAGTAAAAAAAACCTACGTGAGGGGTAATTTGGCAACGATTATTAGGGACTACTATTAAAAATTTTTATTTGAAATAAAAACACATTTCCCTATTTGAAAACCTTTAAAGCATCCGCACAATTTGAGATGCAGACCGAAAACCAACACCCAGCCCAGAAAAATTCTTCGGTTAAAATGGGCAGGGTGGGGAAATATTTTACCTCTTTACCTATTTTAAGCACTCATTTGATTAAAACAAATTTTTTTGACATACGGGAACACAATTTATTTGCCTTGCGATGTTTTATGCTGTTTTGTGTTGTTTAATTCCGGTACGGAAACACATTTAATTCTTACTTAACTCTACTTAACTATTTACACTACTCCTAACTATGTCCGTAACACTACACGATTTCACCGTAGGTGCTGTTTTATGTTTTATGCTTCATATTCATATATATACATATATATACGAATACGCAGTGATGTACCTTTTTTGGTATTTTTCTGCTTTGCGTTTTTTTTATTTGTTTTTTAAACTTTCTTTTTAATTTTCAGTTTTACTTTTCTATTCTTATTATACAATATCTTAAAAAGTACCTTAACCTCTAGTCTTAGAGAGCCAGAGGTCTTTAAAATTTCAGCGGCTTCGAAGGCTGGGTCTGATACTACCAATAGAAATTCCGATTCTCTGCCGCTCTTGACCTTTTGTGTTCAAAAAGAGGAAAGGCTTATGCAGAATAGGGCCGTTAAAGTGCACCGTTTTATAATTCATTACATTAGGGTAGTAAGTCCTAAAGATTGGACTGTTAGTTGAAATCATGGCTCTAGCAATATGACTCCGAATCAACTAAATAAAAAAAATCAATTCTGATCAGCTTCGCTCTCTTTGTGCAGAACCTCGTTAGGATAGAGTATTTTGTACTGGGATTTGGGTTTTCGATGCAAATGGAGGCAAGCCCGAAAACACCGCGTCTCAAACACCAATCTTTTCCTTCTATATACATATACAGTATCGGACAAAACTAAGGAAACTGAAATGAATGAAACATTTGGACGCATGTAAAAACAACAAAATGCAACTTTTTCAAACTTGTTATAATGCATTTGTTTCTCCTATTAATAGTGTTCAAAATAAAACACAAAATATTATTGGAACTTCATCAACAATATAGTTATAACAAAAAACGTAATATAACATACTATTCTGGGTGGACAAAACTAAGGAAACTCCTCAAATTTCCTAAAATAAAATACAAATATTAAATCCTACTCCGGATATTTTCTCTTCTTATGTACCGTTACTTTTACTGTATGATACTATGAGAAACTAGCGTTAAAGGATTCACTTGAAAATTGTTTATTGGAGAGATTAAACGTGTTTTGATAAATAAAAAATTATAATGATTGATAAATAAAAAATTATAATTATATATATATAAATATATAAGAAGTGCTACAGTACCAAACGTTTTTTCCAGTTTCCTTAGTTTTGTCCGCCCAGAATAGTATGTTATATTACGTTTTTTGTTATTACTATATTGTTGATGAAGTTCCAATAATATTTTGTGTTTTATTTTGAACACTATTAATAGGAGAAATAAATTTATTATAACGAGTTTGAAAAAGTTGCGTTTTGTTGTTTTTACATGCGTCCAAATGTTTCATTCATTTCAGTTTCCTTAGTTTTGTCCGATACTGTATACCGTGAATAGCCGGATGTGGGCCGTGTAGTAGAAAACAGTCACAAACGTACAGATTCTGGTTGAACCAAATTTGTAACTGGATTTGGATTTCTGCGAACATCCAGGTTCTTAAAATTTGCTGGCTTCGTGTTTCTTTTTTCAAATTCGGATTGAACTAGAGGAAAGCAGCTGGAGAGGGTTGTGTTGGTATAATTTTTGACTAGTACTCTAGTAGTATATATACTAGTACACTCTTTTATATCAGGATTTCTTTTGCTTAATAATGCTAAGGTTCATTAAGATGTTTCCGTGCTTGTTTATTAATTTAAGTAGTCTCTTCTTTTGGAGTCGATTCATTGGCTCCTATTGATTTCAAAGTTTTAACTTTGATTTGTTTATACTCTTGCTGTTATCTGGATGCTCCACTGAGTCGTTATTACTGCTTTTCGTGGAGACTTAGTTTGTCCACGAATTAGCCAGAATTTGAAGCAGAGACATGAGCGTACTGTAATGATTCTTTGTGGCGAGCACCACTGGCAGGGTCTAGTACATCCATAACTAACGACAGTTACAAATCAATGCACTTAAGAAAGGAGAACACTATGCTCACAAGATGTGAAATCAACACAGATAGATTGCAACCCTTCAATTTCGTAGAAATATGTCAAGAAACCCCATACTTACCCACTCATATGTATCACTTTTTCTCTTTAAAGATAATGGATGCACAACCGAACCATCTGTCCTTTTCAAATATTCCCATGTCCTTGCTGCGCACATTTTCCATGATGCTGGGGGAACTCGACTTTGTCGGCACCTACGTGAACACATACTATAGGGACCAATTAAAGGTACCCATCACATCATTCCTGATTCTAAGTAAGTTTACACAATGCATGCCTCCCAGGTATACAATAAAATCTCTTCATCTTTCAGGCGTTTTTATGGTTCTCATGCCGATTCTCCTCATGAATTTGCTCATCGGTTTGGCTGTTGGAGATATCGAATCAGTTCGAAGGAACGCTCAACTGAAACGTTTGGCTATGCAGGTAAATTCGTGAATCAAATTGACCAACCCGATATTTGGGTACAGAGGTAATTACTTGCAGGTAGTCCTGCATACTGAACTCGAAAGAAAATTACCGCAGATGTGGCTGCAAAAGATCCTCAAAATGGAACTGATTGAATATCCAAATGACACAAAATCGAAGCTGGGATTCTTGGATTTCCTCCTCAGGAAGTGGTTCTACAATCCTTTCAATGAAGATCGTACGTACACCTAATCTCGGTGTGATCTTTGAATGTAACGATTGCCACTTGCCACAGTTCATATTCAAAGCTCACGTTCCGAAGGCGTAAAATTTTGTTTGCTTCACATTTGCCTTCTTCCACAGAATCAATGGATTCCCTTGCGTTCGATAACAGTGACGATGTCATAAATGCCGAACTCGACAAACAGAGGCGTAAACTCCGCGAAATAAGCCGAGTTCTCGACCAGCAGCACCAACTCCTGCGGCTAATAGTGCAGAAAATGGAAATCAAAACCGAGGCAGATGATGTGGACGAAGGTGTGTATCCATCAGATCTGAGGACCTATTCGTCAGCACACTCCCGCTGGACATCGCCGCGAATAAGAAAGAAGCTCAGAGCTGCACTTAGTTTTACCAAGAGCTCCTAGGAAGTCGAACACAGGACAAGACCCAACCCTCTTATCCCAGCGATAGGACCAAGGATCCGTTTGCTTTCGTGGTCGCAGTTTCATTGGGTTTTCTTAGCTTTAAGAAGAAATCTGTCAATTTTTAGAAAATATTTGACTTTTCTGGTGAGATACAGGATGAGCACTCGGGGATTATTGAAGTGAGTGGCCTCACGTGTTTTCCTCTTTGCATGTAGAACTACTCATAGATAGCTCAAATGAAGACACATTGTTCTTTTGGATATGTAAACGAAATGTATTGCATATTATTGGGTATTTGTATACAATATATTATGTTTAACAAAAACTTAAAAAACTTGTGTTTAGTTTCTTGGAATATTGTAAGGTGGTTTGCTGAATGTATGGAACTTAATTTATCTTTAAGATCAAAGAGATATTTCTACGAAGAGCAACTCAGCGAGAGACTCTCCAGTATGCCTACATTGAACATAGACATCAACAATATGTATGTGGTTGCATTGGCGCTCAGCCATCCAAGAGGTAGCCCAATCCATTATGCATTAATCCATCATAGGCTACCGACAACCCCCGACACAGAACTCATGGTACGATGGCTAGTGTGAGTGTGAGACAAAACAGGCAAGGGACGGGGCATACGGAAAAGTGCTGCTATGGAAAAATAGGGCAGCGCGGAAAGAATGTAGGACCCTAAGAAGGGAGGAGAAAAAAACAGATCTCTCACGGTCTCCCAGTTCAAGGACATATACTAGTCTGGGGATAAACATAAAATACGAGCCTTTAATAAAAATGCCAAGAGCCTGGCAGCAGGCTTTCAGAAAAACATTCAGGCTCTTTGAAATTGTGGCGGTAACCCTGTTACTGACCCACAGGGAATTTTGGATGTGTTAAAGCAGCATTTCCAACTGCTGCTGAGCGGGCATGACCAGGTTAGAGTAGGAGGGGACTAGAAAACCCCAACTCAAATCGATGAAGCTGAGGAACAACAAAGCCGCAGGTTCTGATGACATGCCATCAGAGCTCTTCAAGGCTGGCGACAGTGTTCTGGTTGGGAGCATGCACCAGGTCATCTGTAGAATTTGGAAGAACAAAATCATCTCCAGCGTACTGTGTGAACGTCTAAATCCGTTTTGCACGTGCCAGTGCGGCTTCAGGCCGGGAAAACGGCTATAGACCAAATTTTCACACTAAGGCAAATCCTGGAAAATAACATCGAGATTCAAATCGATGCACACCATCTTTTTATCGATCCGCATACGAGAGCATTCGTCGCAAAGAACTTTTTGACGCGATGGCCGAATTCGGAAACCCGGGGAAAATGATCCGGTTCTGTTACTCAGCGCCAACACAAACACTATGCACGGTGTTGTTTTGTTCGATGAACTCTGAACCATTCCAAACCAACGCCGGATTTCAACAAGGAGACGCGTTGTCGTGTGACTTCTTCCATATCGTGCTGAAGAGGATAGTGCAGAGGGCAGGTGTAAACATGGAAAACACTATCTTCTACAAATCAATTCAATTGCTGTGATATGCTGATGAAATCGATATTATCGCCCGTTCAATTTCAGTTTGTCAAAACATCCTGACTCGAAGGACTAAGATAATGCTCTACAAGACGCTAATCTTACCCATACTCTTATATGAAGCCAGGTGCTGGACGATAAGTAACGCGGCAGAGCAGATTCTTGATTCCTTTGAAACAAAAATTCTGTGACGCGAAGGCGAATGGAGGAGAAGACACAACCGCGAACTTTATGAGCTGTGCCAAGATGTGGATGTAGTTCGAAAGACAAAAATACGTTTGCCCGGCCACATCGAGCAAACGAACAACAACGCTTTAATTATGTTAAAAGGGTCTTCGGATTCAAAGCCTCCGGGTTCAAGAACGAGAGCAAGGCCTCCGGTATAGAGACCAAGTGATTGCGCACGCTAGAGAGCCTGTTCTTAACAACTGGAAGACCATCAAGAATGGAAGGCAGCTATAGCTCAGTCTCAGACCCTTAATGGGTCGCAGGTCTGATACACACAAACACTATATGACTACAAGTTTCGAAAGGTGTTTTCCTTCACAGTTTTAGAACGATGGTTTTAAAAAAATCAAAAACATCTGAATTGTTTCATTACTCACTATTAAGTTTTTTTCACATAAAAAAGTAATTAACGACAAAAGAACTGCAATGTATTGGGAGTACAAATTAATTTGGTCCTTTTTTGTGTTCAAACAATTTTTTTTTATTGAAAAAAAAATGTACTGGAAGCGACTACTTTCTTCTTTCTCTCTGGTAATTTTCGAATATTATCCCTTTAAAAATTGTTCTCTCTAGCATCGATCCAATCATTGAGCCATTATTCAAATTCTTGAGAAAACTCGAACCGGTGACCCCCCAGATCCTTTTCCATCCTAAAAAGCCAGTAATCGGAAGGAGAAATGTTGGAGAATACTGTGGATGGAACAAGACCTCCCTCAAGCCAGTTTCTGCCCCCTACAACCACCTGGGAGTATCTCATCATGTTTTTCGGTCCTTTCTGGCCGTTTTTCACGCAATGCCCCTGTGAAATGCATTAGTTGTAGTCGATTACGTTTCCCGTCAATGCTTTTGCCTGGTTTTAGCAGGTCATAGTACACCCGTCTGGTCCCAACATATGCAAAACGTGACCGTGGATGTTTTTCTTTGGCGTCGATGTAAACGATGATGAAATGGTTTGGACAGGCTTTGCATAGTACTTTTTCTTCTTGGGATTATCGTCCTATATGAACTCTTCATCTCCAGTTACGATCCGTAGCAAAAATTCCTTCATTTGATGTCTTTTAAGAAATAGTCTCACCTTTCGACACCTCTCGGTTTCAACTCATACAACACCCAATTTCCTTGTTTTTGAATTAATCCAAGTTTATTAAACCGAACGGAAATTGTTTGCGCAGGCGCTCCCAACGACATTGCGAGTTCACTTTGCTTTAGCATGGATCTTCATCCCTTTAAGTCTCCCATTACTCATCCTTAAAATTTTTGGGGCTGGTCAAGACACTCTTTGTCTACGACGCCACCACTCTTTGCATGATTTATCGGTCAGGGCGAATTAACCATAAACTTCTACAAGTATACAGTGGGCTTCAGCTGCACATTAACACTCCCTGGAACTTATTCTTATTTAAGAAATAATTTCGAGGTGGCGAAAAACAATGTTGTTGTCTTAAGCAGACACTGATGCAAAATAATTATTTCTGGCGAATGTCACACCTCTCCAATGAAGTAGGAAAACGCTTCTAAGATTATCCTTAACTGGCAGCAGGTGCCATCTTTTGAAATCGGGCCGAGTTAGTACCCACAATATAATTATTATCAGGGGCTTTTAGTATGTCTAAAATGTAAAAAAAGGGATCAGATTGTCACGGTAAAAAGACAAGACATTCATTTGACGGAAAAGAATAAAGCATATGAATTTCTTGAAGAATATGACAAGCTCCAACAAACTGATACACATCCTGAAGCGGGATTTATATCACTTTTGTGGGGCCTGTTATTAAGTTGAAGGATTCCAGTTCTCGTTTTGAATAGTGTAGTCATATCTCTGGAAGTAATTTGTCCGTTTAAGTAACTAATAGCACCCATTAAAGGAACCTTTAGAAAATGAGTCCCTATCTCTCTAGAGACATACGATTTAATTGTTTTCGGTTATCTTAGATATACAGTCATCGAAAAATTAACTTCATCTTGGAATAGCTTGGTCTTTTCGAGAGTTCTGGATCAGAATTCTGATCCTGTTTCAACAACATACTAAGTGGCTTATTCAGCAACATGCATCTGGTCAAGGGTCAATGGTTGTGAGCACACTTTTTTTAATTTAAATTATTTGTATCTGTTTATTTAGCAATGTCATTGATTTAATATGATTTTTCGTAACGAAAGAAATTAAAATCTAGTAGAGGATCCTCGGAATATAAGCTTTGTTTCGGTTGTGGCAGTTTGTTTCGGCTTAAACAGTGTTATACAATATGTAGTACCAGAAACCTCAGCCACAACCGAAACTGTCTGTCTAAAGTATTTTAAATGAGATTTCTAAACGACTTCCTGAGCTTTGCTATCTGTCCTTGTCTTTAGGTTTCTCTTCGAATTAGTGGAAAATAGCATCTTTCCAGCCTATCCCTAAAAAAGCCGAACCTTCGTCATCCACCTCCTAGCAACCCAAGGCACTTACATTCCTTCTTTCCTAGGTCATAGAAACGACGATAAACCGTCAGCTTGTAAATGACCAGCTGTAGGGATTATGGACCTCTGATGGCATATCTTAGTGAAAAGTGAAACCAATCTTTGCACAGTGAAGGGGAAATAAAGTTTGATGATACAACATGTTTTGAGCACTTTTAACTCCGAAACTGTCAGCATAATTCCACAAGGTAAAACCAATTGAGTGGAATTAAATGCATGCAAAACTCAATGCTTTCTACTATCACTCAAGCCTTTTCGAGTCAACTATAAATGTTCATTGACTGGCACCGTCGTTCAAACCGAACCACTTCCCGTCCTAGGTTTATGTATCAACGCACAACGCAACACCTAATTGGAACGATAACACCTTTCAGTTCACCGGAATTTCTGCCTAATGATCTCGTTTCCTTAAAAGAGGCAATAACTATTTCACTCCCACTGAATTGGCAGCATATGGCCTATATACAATACACCAACCTTAAGTACAAATTTGCTTTCTGATCTGTTGATCCAAATGATGAAATTCAAAAGCAAGTTATAAAACTCCCTGGAGACAATAATATCGCTAAGTCGATCGAATCTTTAAAACAAGGACAAAATGTCTCGTCACCCTTTCATCACTTTTTTGAAGATGCTCAAATAAATTAACCAGCTGAATTTCATTCGGACAAGACGGTGGGCGTAATGTCTAAAGAAAAGTTAGAAAAGCAATACGATGACAACAGTAAAACATGGAGAAAGTAATGTTATGCTGTAGTGGTGCATGAATTAGAGTTGCTTAAGAAATATGCAATTTATTGAAAGTAGCAGCAATACATTTACGAAGTAGATGATATTTTTAATGAGAAAGTAAAGAAATTGTTGCTTTCCGGACATTATATCCGTGACAATTAGTAATATCAACCTAACTAGACTTACTCGTATGTCAAAATTAAGCACGCAGTCTGATTCATGAAAAACTATTCATCTGCCACGTTTTTTTATATTTTTATCTTTTACTCTTTCTGACTAGAGAGAAACAAAAGCCGATGCCATTTTCACTCTATTCATACATTTTGTACACAAACCAATAAAAACACTGACTTACATACTTCTGTATGTCGTGACAATAGCCACATAAAGATTTCAACACTATAATGACGCATAGCACATGATAACCAAGAACAAGTAAAAACTCCTCCACAGTCTCCGGACCACAATCCCATCTAACAATCATCGTTGAATTTTGACATGGGCCTTACTTCAGCTAGAACGATATCTCGTCAGCTGCCTCCAGTTGCGCACTTCAGATTGGTTAAGGTCCTTCTTCACGTGTGTGCACCATTTCAACCTAGGCTGTCTTCTGCTAAGTTTTTCGGGACAGAACAGTGTGCATACGCTCTACATGGGCAAGTCCTTTAAAAGGTCGTATCCGCAGACGCTTGACCAGGCACATGCCGCCCCAAATGCCATCAACGTAAACAGAACCATAAATGGCGTGCTGAACTTTTCTCTCAAAAAGACAACGAGCATGCTCGTTCACTCTTAGTGAGGCTTAGTTTCCGCGCAGTAAAGGAAAACTTGGAAACCAGATTAATCCCTCGAAAGAGGGCTTTATTACTAACCTGGGTCCTCAGGTGATTGTGCGTTTGATTTCAGTACTAATGTTGCTGTCCGTATTTACCGAGGATCCGAGGTAAACCAAGTCCTTGCCTACCTCGAAGTTTCTGCTCCCTAGTGGTAGGCTATGTCCAATACGACGATGTTGCGTGTCCTTCCTTGATGATTCTTCGTCTTCCCTCATTTAACGCGTAATCCGTTTTAGCCGCTTTCACTTTAATAACAACAAAAGCCTCATTAACGGATACGTCCAATCACGCCAATGTCATCGGCGTAAACTACCAGTTGAGCGGACTTCTGGCAGATCGTGCCTCTGGTGTTGAGTTGTGAGTTACACACGATCTTCTCAAGAATGATGTTAAAGAAGTCACATGGCAGCACGTCGCCTTGTCTAAATACTTTGTTGACATTCAAGGTCTTGGTGAGTTACCGACCTTGACGGAGCAGCGATAATTCTCCATCGTCACTCTACACAATCTGACGAGTTTGGTAGAAATGCCAATACTAGGCATGGCACTATATAGCTCATCTCTATGTACGTTGTCATATGCGGCCTTAAAATCTGAAACAGCACTGATAAGGACCTATCAAGTTGTTGACGAACTGTTTCAAACGTTCACACAATATGGTAGAGGAAATCTTGTACGCGATGTTATAGAGACTAATCCCTCGATGGTTGATGCCATCGAAGGGGTTTTCCTTTCTTGTAAACCGGACAGACAACAGTGAGCTTCCAATCATCAGGCATGCTTTCCTCCGACCATATCTTATATATGAGCCAGTGCATGTGACCAACCAGGACATCTCCAGCTGCTTTATAGAGTTCTGCGGATAGTCCGTCCACTCCAGCAGTTTTCTTCGACTTTAGTGTTGATATTGAGTTTTTGACCTCGTCTATGTCAGGGAGACAGAATTCTTGTATCATCGTCCAAATTGAGTAAAATTTTTCACCTCACAGAGGGATTTGTGCCATCGTCACTTTTTAAGAACCTGCAAAAATGATCTTTATAGATTCTCAGCATCTAATGCAACTCTGCTACAAGTTGCCTATTTTGGTCCCGACAGGCTTCTGTTTGAACTCTATGCCCACCGGATAGCTGTTTCATCTCTCGGTAAGACTTTCGGACTCCATTCCTGCCATAACGCCTCTTCATCTTTTCGACGCTCACTTTTCATGAAAGTATTTCATTACAAGTAAATCGACGCTGAGCTAAGTCATTTCTCAAGTTCTATACCCATAAATAGATAGCTTGTAAAGACAATGCCAAATAAGCTTAAAGGAGCCACTCAACGAAAAAGTTTTAGCCATACGATAGTAAAACTTAAATTTTATTTTACAGTGTGTCCAGACCGTTATTGCTATTCAATTTTATCGCACCGTAGAATACCGTGGCTTGCCGAAATACCTAGGTACTTTTTTTTATAAAAAGGGAGTGCACCTAATTCTGTTTCACACGGTAGATCGATTCCGGAAAACACCTTGTAAAAAAACGTGTAAAAATAGACGAAAGGGATCTTACCTAATATGCACAAAATGGGAATTACACTAAATTTGGAATATTAACAAATTTCGCATTGACCAAAATAAATATTTAATCGTGCTAAAGAGAATAAAATCGAGTGACCGTGTAAAAACAGAATTTGGTGTTTTTCTCGAAGTTTCTTGACACTCTGCATTGAAAAAATATATTTAATTTCTTTTTCGTTGGTTTTCCTTTGATTTTCTGACCATACTGATCTATGTTTTTAGTGATGCTTTGGTTAAAGAAAACGGTACATATGAAGTCGGTTACACATGCAATTCGTATAAGCCGCAGTGGCAACATTTCCAAATAATTTGAAATGGAACTCGCTCTTTTGTTGTTAATGCCTTTTTGTTGCAGACTGAAAATATGGACTGTTTTTATATCTTTAAAAATACAAATCAAACATATTTTTTGATGTACTTGAAGCCACAGGAAATGATATTAAAACAGTAACAGTATGATTCTGTTTTCAATTAAACAATTTTTTTTTTTTTTTCACTGATGTAATAACCATTCTCTTAAGGAAATAAAAACAAAGAAAATTAAAGTACTTAAGGAATGCAAAGTAAGTAAAACGAATTGAAAGTACTTGAAAGGAATTAAGGAATTAAAAAGTACTTACAGTAATTTTTAAGTAAGTACCCCAGTACAAAAAACTAACCAAGTACCCAAGCAATTAGATTGTAATTTAAATTCCTTTGAAAGAAATTACAAGTAATAGTACAATTACGTGGACTTGGTATTTGAAGTTCTTAAGTTCAAGTACCGGGGAATTGTACTTATACTTAAAAAAGAGTCCAGTACAAGGAATTGTACACGTACTGGTACTTGTACTTGAATTTTACAGGTCTGCTTTTAAGCTATTTATATTAGAGGTCTTGCTACCCGGGTACCCGTGTAATGTCATTTGCATTTCCGAGTATTACCTTGGGTACCCGGTAAAAAAAAACTAAACACCTGATCTGTAAAAAAGATCAGTTGAGTAATATGGGGGGATTACTCTTTTACATTTTGTGATGGGGCCACGGCTGATATGGCTATATCTTACAATTGAAATCCGTCATTGTATGCTGGTACTGGTGCAATTTCCGGATCATATTTGTAGAAAAAATCGCAAGTTTTTACTCATTAATGGTTATGTTGAATTATTGTACGAAACAGTAGCACCACAAATATTGCCCATAAAGGCTTTTTGTTTTCACTTAATATCGAAAATCGTCCCAATCAACTTTTTCTTCTCGCACTCATTACTGCTTTTAACACTTGGACCTTTTCGAAAAAAGATGGGGGAGATCTAAAGAGAACATTTTAAAAGGTCCCAACAGTAGTGTTGTCGGTATGGTTTTGTTTTATTTAGCTTCCATAATCAAGTTATGCTGATACGATATATTAAGCGACTAATAACTTAAAACCTCAAAAGTATCCTCAGTTCAATTTACCATTTGTGTGTTTCTTGAAGAAAACCTCTGTCGTCATCAAATAACCTCTATTTTGTGACTTGGGTACCCACTTTCCCATATGACGGGTCCCCATTAGCTTACATGACCGGGTACCCGCGAACTTGGGTATTTCTCGAAAATCCTATACACCCGTGCACCCGGGATATTGGGTTACCCGAGTAAAATGAAAAGCCCTTACTAGTATATATTATATACTATCAATTTGAAAAAATCTATGAATTTCCTTATGAGGAGGCAGTTTTCTTTTGGTCTTATTAGTGTATTCGATTAATCATCTGATGAAAAAAGAGGTATGCAACAAATTCTTTATGACAAAACTCTATTATTGTATCAGTGATAAATTTTTTTCATATTCGTATAAAATGTTCACACTCTTGTGTTGTATCAAAATACATAACAACAAATGACGCATATCATGAGAGCGTACGCCGAAGTGGTTTCATTTTACCGGAAGCCATGACCGAATTGATCTAATCCAGAATGCAGAGGGGTGTCCCCTTATTTTGCACGTGATGAGAGGGATAACTAACTATAAAGTTATCTAAGTTTTTTTAAGTTTTCTTAAATACATATACCTAAGTTAAAAAAAATTTGGTCTTCATATTAATAATAATAATAACCACAGCCCACAAGGGGCCAGGGCCTAGTACTACAACAACTAAACGTGCTGTGGGTGCTACTGCTCTCTCTCAAGTAGAAGGGACCTTCAGTTTTTTGCCGACTCCGAACGGCAATATTTGAGAAGCTTTTCCATGGACAAGAGTATCAACTCTTTGAGTGTTGTCAGCAACTCGAAAGAGGTGGTGCCGTGAAAAAATTCGAGGTGTCCCGTCCGGGAATCGAACCTAGACCTTCTAAGTGGGGGTCGACGAACTTACCCACTACGCCACGGCGGTTTAATAAAAAGATTAAAAAATACAAATTAGTCCATGTGGCCACAATGAGTAAACAAATAGAGGAATAAGCAATTAGGAAAAGACACTTTAGATAACTGCAATAGACAATGGATAAGTACATTTATTTGGAAGGAAAAGGATGACACTATTGGGACGCGTAAACAAATAGGTGGACGAAGACTACAAAACGACGTTTTACGTACATTTAAACAAATAGGGACACTAAGGAATTGGGAAAAGCATAGGGAAACGAGAGTACACTGTGATAATTTATTTATATATATACATACATTTATGTTTTAGTGATAAAATTTAAATAAAAATTATATATTTCAAACTCAAAAAATCGGAGGATACATATGTACACGCAAACGCTGCCAGGAAAACAACCGAAGTGCCATTCCGAGAATTGTCAGAGACTGAACTATCTCGGCTCAAACGGCTTCAACGTTCAAAACAACACCAAATTCAGGATAGTAGAGCGCCAGGGGGAGTTCACGATTCGCTAGCCTATAATCTGTCGCAATCCGTCGTCAGAATCCTGGTAAAAAGGCGACTATCGGGTCAAATTCGTAGATGAATAGACGACGTTTTGGAACGCATAGAACTTACCGAGCATGTTATAATAAAAATATTAACAACATCCAAGGTTAATAATTTTCAATTTGTCATATTCCACTTGTAATTGGCAATTCTTCAGGCCAATTGTGATCCATTGGCTCAATTCCAGAAACCAATAAGTCGACCCCATCGGCAGCTGCTTAATCAGCTGTTCAGTCGATCATCACCTATCTTATTGGTTTCTGCTCAATTCTGAGGTCAGAAGTATGTTTACCTTGTGCCGATTTCATATTAGAATAAACCCACCACCTTCGTACGAAAACATAGGCGACTTTCGAAAAAGAAAATGCATCTTCAGCTCACAATTATTTTGCAAAATGGAAAACGCCTTAAGTCATCTTTGTGCCATGTACCTCTATTTTCCACTAGGTGGCAAATCCCTAAGTCTGAATCCATATTCCTATCGCACCTCAATAGTTTCGTTCAACATTATTCGCCATTTTGTCATAATTTTGATCGAATTCGAAGTGAAAAAGCCGACGAAATGAACTGGCAACCTCATTTCGGCATCAGTTCGTCATCGTCTGTGAAAAAGATTGGTCGATCGTTCATCGTTAGCAGTATTTAGTATACTTAACTTTCTAGACAAGTACATTAATTATCTTAAATTGTACGCCATTTTAAGAGTTAATTTTTTATAATTTAAAATATAAACACAAACTGTGTTATTCAGGAACAAAATAAACAAACAGTAAAGGTGAGTAATGGCTATATTCAATTTATTTTTTTCTTTTTTGTAGTATAACAAGCATCCATATTGGTTTTAGGATTTTCTTTCTTTACATATGTCTTTCTATTATGCTTCAATTTAACAAATTAACTAGAATATGTAGTGATTGATGATAAGTTTTATTCATATCGCCAAGGGATTATATAATAATTCGCTGTTTTTCAAAATCATTCGAAGTACTTCTCAAGTACAGTCAACTCAAAAGTTCCAAATGTTCTCGACGCATTCCCCCTCTGGTGACATGTATTGTTTTTGCTATATCGCTTTAAGGACGCAGGTTATTATAATTTTTAACACTCTTGTAGGTCTTTCAAGCATGAAAATCCAGGAGTTGGCTTTTTCGCAAAATAATTAGTGTAATGAAAAAAATGGCAACCGGGCGGCACTGACAGACGCGCCATTTTGTGATAGCCCTTGGATTTTTTTTCTTTTCGCGTCTTTGGTTGAAACTCGAAGTACACGAGCAGAACAAACTACAAGCTTTGAATGTGAAAGAAAGTGATAGACTCTTTAGCAACCGGCAGTGGCGTTGACCTGAATCAAATATACATTTACATACTAACTGCTGACTGTATCTGAGCGGCCATAATAATTCTTCGAAGTTGAAAAGTGCATCAACATTTAATTCTCTTTGCCTCAAGAATTTCAGCAAGTAGCTATAGGTTCTCATTGAAAACTTGTATTGAGAAAGATGTGTCAATGATCAAATATTCAATCAAGCCTGTGTGCCGGGCATCAGCTGCATTTTAATGAGTTACATACATATGTATCTTTAAGATGGCGGGTATTTTATATGTATGTCATTGCTAAAACCATGACTATATATGTATTATGACGTTTCATCCCCAAATTACTGAGAAAAATGTTCGTCTACCTGTTTGTACATAAGAACAGCAGTACATAGATGCTACATGATAGATTTGATACTCCTGCAGAAATTTCTTAAGTAAATCCAACTCTGTGACGCATCATTTTTATCGTTCGGCTTTACATCCCGGCCTACCCTTGTTTTAAGTACATAATAACCACCGGATGGCGGTATAAGTGAAATACATGTTATATACAAAAAATGGGCGCTTTGCAAGGAGCGCATGTGCCTCGTGCAGCGTCGCTTTGGTTTCATTCGTCAAGTGACGGGGGGAATAGTTTCTCAAGCAGCTTGAGGACAGAATAATCAATACGCCGCCAGTATCTAAATCGGTTGAGTTCTGGAAAGTTATCCATATATCGTGTATAATTGGTAATAATATCATATCTCTTTGATTTTTAAAATTCACATTTTCTATGGTTTGAATTGAATGGGTAATTAAGTTGTAGTACGAAATTGCGTTTAAGGTTCCTAATCCACCTTCTGGGAAATTTATCTACGTAGACAGATAATAATTAACGTGTTCCAGACGGAAATACGTATAATGCATGCTTAAGGAATACTTAATAATTGATTGGTGTTTGGTTGGGTAAATTTGTAGGAAATTCTGAACGTAACAACATTAACGTGGCGTCTACCTGACTTATTATTTTCATATTTTATTGGGTGTAATAGCTTCCTCTTGGTTATTTCTCTTGCATAATTTAGAAATGGGCATTTGTGACTTTTATTTGATGTGTAAATTGATCTGACTTCTTTCTCGGGCAAATCAAGGGAAACGGTCCAAAAATTCAATATCGAAAAAAAAAAAGTGAAATCCATTCTGTCAAAGGAATCTTATGTAGAGTCTTACCTCCCTTAAAATACATACTCATTGTACAGACATACACACGATACATAAATACTAAACATTTTTCTTTTTCTTTTGGTTTTTTAAAATCGATTCTCATCTTTTGCAATCCATCTGTTTTACTTTCAGATTTAAGAGAATATATTTTTTCCAAGAAAAAATAATAGAAAATATTGGTTTAGAATTTTTTGGCAATTAATAGAAAAAAGAGTAAAATGAGTCCAAGGTAGGATACATTCGAAATTCAATTTTTTTTGTTCAATCTTTCTTAAAAAGCAAATATATGTGGATTTTCGCTCCTCTTTCTCTTAATGTGCATTTAATGGAAAATCATACAAAACTTATTTGAAATACTTCACCAGAATTCATTCATTTTCAATCGTTTTTCTTCATTCCACTTTTCTTTTAGTGTTAAAATGGCATTCCGTGGAAATAACAATCGTAACCGAAACTTCGGTGGAAACTATGGCGGCGGTCCAATGACCGGCGGTAATAATCGCATGGGAATGAACATGAGTCCATGGGACAATCAAAACGCTGGAGGCGGCAACTATGGCGGTGGCAATATGCGTCAAGGGGGTGGTGGTGGAGTCGGTGGCGGACAAGGCATGAACGCTCAAGCCATCAGTTTGGCAAACAATTTGCTTAATAATTTGTTCAGAAATCAAAATCCACCATCGCTCCTTGATCTTCCACGAGGCGGTGGAATGGCGGGTAACCGCAATCAACGTGGCGGACCGGTATGTATTGCGATACTATTTAAATGCTTATAAATCTAAAATAAAAAAAAGTTAGTTTTACACATGTGCCTATCGAAAGCATTTATCACCTTGATGATTCACAGTGAAAGAGTTTCATTAGAAATGACTGTGTATGGATTGAAAAATTATGTTTAACTGATCAATTTGCTTTTGGATGTAAATCATGAATTATGTATTCAGGCTTTAGCCTCATTTCGTTGCTATCTATCGACGCTATATGATGTCCATAGATAAGTGACATAATTAAGTTCCAGAAATGTGAACAGAACGGAATGTTCCTCTGCAGTATTCCTCCGGGAAGCTGATATTAACTTCGGAATGAAAAAAACGCCGAAGAGTGTTTTCTCTTTTCACTTTGTACATTTATGTACAGAACAGTTGAATGTTCCTAAAAATTTTCTAACAATCCGTTCCATTCCTTATCTCTTAACATTTCTTCTACTCCCTCAATGCGGGACACAAAATTTAAGACCAAGCAATTCTGAACCCAGTCAACATAATCTTTCAAAACATAACATCCCCATACTCTTTGTTTATTTTGTAACTTTTCAGTGAATCGTCAAGCGAATGATGTCGTTCGAAATTCGTGAAATTAAAGTCAGCAAACTTAACTATTCTCTCCTAAATTTTCGATTACTTATTATTTGTAAGATAAAAGTAAATCTTTGAATTTTTTCTCACAAAAAAAGTGTTCTTTCGATAAATGCGTGGACTTCATTCCATGCATTATCACCTTTGTTTTTCTTTAGTTTTAATGGAATATTTAGTAAGACATAAGTTATTTTCTAAAATTGCAAACTGTTTTTGGCTATTTTTGATGCGTTGTGTGTGTGCCTTCGTTACAAATGGCGTCTGACGTACGATGTGTTCTCCTTATGCTCTGCAACATTGTTTTGTGAATGCATTTTTTTTTTCTTCAAAACGGACGCGGGAGATTTACATAACAAATGTGTGGCCACACCAGCCAATCAATGGAGACAATCAAACAAACCAACATTGATTGCTTCTCCTGATCATTCCATTGAAAAACATATATTATTGAAAAAAGAAACAAATGAAAAATAAAAAATAAATGCATCTGCTACTTCTCCCCCTTCCACAAATCAACTCACCACTATCATATTCCAGAAATCTCATGAAATGTATATATGTATGTGTGTAGAACGCTAGTCAAAATGAGAACAGTAGAGAGACGAATCTATGTCGGCCTTTGTACATGCGCAAACAACAATGCCCAAAAAGCAATTAGCCACCATCAAACAGAAAAACAGTTTTAAAAAATGTATATTTTTTTCTCTTTTAGAATTTAACAAAAAAAATGTATTTTGTAAGCAAACAAAAATCAAATTCTAATTTTCTTAATATTTTTCTCTCTCTTCAATGTTCTCTCTTTTGGTTCTCCGTGAATTGTGTTCTTTTGTTCTTTCCTAACGAAAAACAAAATCACAATAATTAAAATACAAACAAACAAAAATATTACGAAAACAAATGTGCCCACACACGCACACACAATAATATAACTATTGTTGTTGTCGTTGTGATGCGCCCCCGTCCGCCTCACCTACTTCTACATGCACTGTGCAACCTACTGCTACCGATCTTCAAAAACTCTGTTCCAACTTTCAAAACCTATGAAACCATCATCTCGGTTATGCTACACCACAAATACGATTTGCCCGCCGCCGCCAAACGACCAATCTTTGAACATACACATATCAAATATATATTTATATCCATGAAACAATGAACAAAATGACTGTCGACATTGTGTTGAACAAATTGTTTTTTTTAAATGTCCATAATGAAATATTAAATTAAATTAAAACAAAAAATATAAAAACTATACATACGTGCGCCCACAACTCTCCCCGATGATGATACACGTTTTTCTTGCAAACGCTGTTTAATTATTTTTTTATTTACGAAACAAAATGTGTGTAATGAATGTAAAACTCTTTTTTAACTGTTTGTTGGTAATTCAATTTGAAAATATTTTTTTGTAAATGAATTGTAATTGTTCTTGTAAAACAAAACTCTGATTACTTTTGCATACGTGTTGTCTCCTGGGCTGCCTTTGAAAAATAACTAATTTTATTGTGAAATCACAAAAAAAACATAAAATCGGTCTTTTGTGCGCATCTCTCCAAATGAATTGCTATTTACTTCACGTGGCTTTGGTGATACCGATTGAAACATGTATACTTCTTCTATACCCAAAAAAAACTATGTAAATGTTTGTTGAAAAAAAAAATTATGTTAAACAAAAAAAAAAAACAAATAACTATAATTACAAAAGATGGTCAATCGAGCTGGTCCCGGCAATCGTAATAACAATCGTCGTGTTCAAGGAGGTTTCAATAACCGTGGTGGTGCAAAGTCTGGCGCCCAAAAGCAAGGTGGCGGTATTCGCAAACAGAATGCCTTTGATCGTGCCAAGAAACTTCTGGCTAAAAATTCCAATAAAAAGAAGGATTCAGCTTCTGGTGAAAACACTGAAAATTCTAAGAAAAACGAGAGGTAAGAAATGTCACTTCAAAAATGACATATTAAAAACAAATCAAAAAAATATACAATTACTTAATTTCTTTCCAAGTATATTTAAAAAAAATCATTCTTTTTTATATATATTTTTATATATGTATAAAAAAAATTATTCTTAAAAAATCAATTTATTTTTAATATTTCATATATAATTTAATTTTATATTGATGGATGAAGAAAACGAGCGACACACTTTCATGAACTCTGTACTTTTTTTTTCAACTCGCTCGCAAAGCAGCACACTCTACTTACAAACAGGCAAAAACGAACTACTTATCGAATGGCGAGAAAATAAGATGCAATAGTTTTTCACTCTCTCTGAAATATATATTTACAAGAACATGCCTACGGCTTTGAAAATGAAGAAAAAAATGTTGATTCTATTTTTCCACAGAATTATTGTTGGTCAATATGGAAAACAGAGAATTGTGTGTTGAGAAAAGGAAGAGAGAGAGGGTCTCGCTCGCAATGAAGTGATGATCACTGTCGACGTCCTTTCACGAGAAGGCTCTCTTCTCAATGTAGATGTTAGTTTTCAATTCAATTAAATCAATTTTTTTTTCTTGAAAGCAACATTAGATTTCGTATATTTTTTTTTGCAAGATGATATTCAAAAGAAAAGTGAAACTCGTGTGCCCGCCTGAGAACGAGAAGTCTTTACATAGTTATGGGGTTGTGTTTTCTTTGTTCGTTAAAATTGATCGCGTTAAAAATTATACAAATGTGACATATTTCTATTAGACGCGACTATACCTGTTTGGAGACATGTCTTCCTGTTATTGGTATTTAACATCGACTTTGATATATTTCTTTACACCTACACCCGTCTTCATCAGTTTACTGGGTAGTATCGAAC
This sequence comes from Eristalinus sepulchralis, assembly GCA_944738645.1. Taxonomy (NCBI): domain Eukaryota; kingdom Metazoa; phylum Arthropoda; class Insecta; order Diptera; family Syrphidae; genus Eristalinus; species Eristalinus sepulchralis. Next base: position 25,744,967 of record OX122885.1, on the reverse strand, counting down.
TCCATTTTAATACAGTTTTGACAATGTTGCATGACCATTGAAAATGCACTGAACAAGAGTTATGCAATCAAGAAAAACTGTCAAATTAATGTTTTGTGCAGTCCTTACGACCTGTTCCCTGTGTATGAGTCCAAAACTAAGTAACGAGGTTTGGAAGTATAATCATACTGAGACTATTGTCACCTCAAATTTATAAGAAAAAAAAAAAAACGTATTGCATTAAAAAAGTTTTTGAATTAGTAAAAAAACGTTAAGAATGTGGTGACATTCGGCAGTGCTTGCATTGTTGTCTCCTCGTATAGCAAAATCTTGCTCTACTGACAAAATAAAAACCATTTTCAATAAGACACAAAGTATTACCAAGCAAAATGTAGTGGAACGAAGCTTCTAAAACCAATATTTTCAAAAAGTTCCTTGCTACGGTTCTGACTACAATGATGAGATCCCCGAGCACTTTTTAAATGATTACTCTAAACGTATCAGTTAGGGTTAATCTACTTTGTACATATTGCTAATTCAAACACCAGGCACACATTCAAAACCAAGATTCTTGAAAATTGTGCGAATTTAGTAAGCGAATGCTACCAACCAATATTAAAGTGGTCAGACAAATTATTGTAAATAAAGCATAACAGTCTTCTTCATCAACTGTTGGTATTGTTTTATTACCAGAAGAAGGGACCTATCTACAGTTGCTTGCATACTCCGAACTGCGAAATTAGAGAAGTTTTTCGTAGACAACTGTATTTCTAAATGCAACTCGAAAAAGAGCTGATGCCATGAGAAAATGTGTAAAATTCAGTCACAGAATCAAACTAGCACGTGGGTCGACGCCCTAACTCACTATGGCACGGTGTCAGCCATTCAACCATTCAGTTTCAACCAACTCTTAAAACAACAGACAAAACAGTACTTTTTCAAATTTAGGAAAAGGTTTAATGTTTTGCTCTTAGATGTGTATAACTAGACGGTGATATTTAGGTTCCAATAGCCTTGGAACACTTAAGCCAATGAAAGCAAATGTGACCATATAAATTCCCTCTCAGAAAGCGACTTGGCTACTAAAAAAAAATATATGCACACTAAATGCACAGCTTTGTTTACCAGTTTTTACCAATTTGACATACACCGACCGATTGTCAAGCAGTGATTAATCTTTAATGATATATTGCACTGCATGACATATCTGCCAGCAAAAATTTTGGACACCTTGTGTGTGTTTGTCCATCATCAACCTCGAGACTGAGAAATTGCCACCTCAAGCCGAAAGAATGGCTCGTCCACATTCGCTTTCAAAAATCAATAAAGTTAAAATTGACTGATGTCAATACGCTCTAAGGGGTTTTAATTCCTCATTTGTTGTTTCCATACATTGGCTCAAGGGAAATTAACTTTTTTGTGGCGCTCATACATCGACCACTTCATTTGGTGTTCAGCCTTGCTCTAATTCTTTCAGAGAAGCTTTGGTTTCTTACCAAACAGTCTGATTTCATCTTAAAAATAATAATAAAGCCTCAAACACATGATGTGCTCAGGACTTAAGTCCTTATCTAGCTTGTTAAATCAAGGGAATAAACTCAAAGAAGAACTGTTTCTGGCAGTTTTCCTCTTAAGCAACATACCTGTGTTACTCCCAATACGTTCACAGAAACTCCCCTCTTTATCAAAATCCACAACTTCCGTAGTCTTATGTCACATTTGTATAACATAATTATCATCTCCATTCGCGTTAAATTTGCATTAAAGTAAAGTGATGGTTCCCCATCTATATGAAGACTTCGTTAGAAATCCATCAAAACGAACCTCGAACGTTTTCCAAACTTTGTACTTTGCATAGAACTAATTATTTTTCTTTTCTTTCAATTTCAATCAATGAACAAAAAACAAATCATCTCATGCGCAGCCAAGTGAAGGAATCTCCGTACGCAAATGTGCCCAACGATATGTTCTACTGTCACCTCTGTAAGAAGCACATGTGGGATGCCAACTCTTTTGAGAATCATATTAAGGGACGTGCTCACTTGATGATGCGTGAGGGCATCGAGGAAAGCTATCGTCTAAAGGCCAACATGATCCGTCAGGAGGCTAAGATTGCCGAGCAGCTGAAATCCGTTGAATTGGATCGCTTGAAGCGCATGGGCAAATCAAAGAATCGCAACTTGGAATACTGCACCATGTGCGATTTGAACTTCCACGGTCACTTGTCGGCTCATCGTAAATCTGACGGACACTTGCAACTCAAGAAATTCTTGCACCCAAAGTGCGTTGAATGCAACAAGGAGTTCTCAACCCGTATTGATTACGATTCGCATTTGTTGTCGGCCGATCACTTGAAGAAGGCTGCTGAGAAGAACACAAAGGTGGGAGAACGCAAGAAGAACACTTTGACAATTCTGACTGAGGAAGATGAGTTGAAGGATGTCCGTCCACCACAAAAGAAGAAGAAGAAGGTTGCCACTGCCGCAACTGCTGAGAAGAAGGAAGGTGAAGAGGGCGTAGAAAAGAAGGAAGGCGAGGAGGGTGAAGAAAAGAAGGAGGGCGAGGAAGAAGCTGCTGATGAAACCAAGGAAGGCGAAGACTTGAATGAGACACGTGAGGAAGAGGAAGAAGAAGTTGCATTGCCAGAAGACGGCGAGGATATCATCATCGATTTCAATGATGGCGATGATGTACCAGTCGAGATCGATGTCAGGCTGCCAAAATACAACTGGACGAGACCAGTGGGTTCCAGCCTCATTACCAAATTGGAATGCTTCGAATGTTCCATTTGCGGCAAATTCTTTGACACCGAAAAGACCGTTGAAGTGCACTCCCGTACTGTTTCCCACCACCGTCAGTTCGTCAAATTCCTGAATGAGAAGTCGAGCGATACTAAGATTGCACAAAAGAGAGCAGCCGCTGCTCTAGAAGAGAGCGAACGCAAGAAGAGGAAGATTGAAGAAGCTTCTGCAGCAGAGGCAAAGAAGGAAGGCGGTGAAGATGGTGACGCTGAAGTGAAAGAAGAGAATGGTGAAGAGGGCGATGAATTGTACGATCCCTCAGAGGCAACCGGTGACGATGAAGATGTTGACATGGCAGAAAATGGCGAGAAAGAAGTAGACGAAGAAATGGCCGAAGAAGAGAACGGTGATGGTGTTGCCGAAGAGGAGGAAATGGACGCGCAAAATGACGACTCGGTAAAGGATGATGCTCCCGCAAAAACTGAAACAAAAACCCCGTCTACACCGACAGCTGCCCCAGCGCCAGCAACGCCAGCAGCAACCACTCCTACACAAGCGTCTCCACAGAAGAAGGCAACAGCCGCTGCCAAAACACCAGCTGCTAAAGCGACGCCAAGAGGACGCGGTCGCGGCCGTTACAACCGCTACTAGGCTTTTCCATTTTAAGAAAAAAAAATAAAAAAAAACAATTTTTTTTAAGAAAGTAATAATTAGTCTAAATTTCTCTGAACCATATTGGAGAGACGGACTTTAATTTATAATTTTAATTTTAACAATTAAAGCAAACAACAAATAAATAAATACCCATAGATGTAGAACCCAGTCTTTTTTTTTTTTGAATTTTGATTCATTTCAGTTTCAATCAGAAGGGAAGACTTCTCTTTACCGAGATGGGTAAGCTTGGCGCTGTTTCATTGCATTTGTTGGCAATTTCAGAAGTGGGATTGGCAGCGGGATGGATTGGTTAGTACATTTATTCCTATGATTTCCCCATCACTGAATCTCAAGGTTCTTTTAAATCTGAAGGATACAGATACATCAAAAAACGGTTCTCCCACTGACTGACTGGGAGAACCGTTTTTTGATGTGGCTACAGCGCCGGATAAAACATTTGCAAGAATAGCTGTAGCTATTAAAAAAGATTTGGGTGTTTTCGTAAACGTCAGAAAAAAAAAGAAACTAAATGCCATGAATTGCTCTTTTAAATAACAATAATAATTGGGTGGCACTACAGACCACAAGGGACCAGGGCCTAGCTTCTACAACTACTCGTGTTGTGCGTGCAACTGTTTTCTAACGAGTAGAAGTGACCTACAGTTCTTTGCCGATTCCGAACGGCGAAGCTTTTTATAGACAATCCATAGTTTTTGAGTGTTGTAAGCAACTCAAAAGAGGTGGTGCCGTAAAAAATTCGAGGCGTCGTCGAGGATCGACGCACTTATTCACTACACCACGGCGAGCTTTATTTAACAACAGCGCTCTAAACAGGCGCAGAAAAAAATTCACCAGCAAGCGGTATGAAATAATGGGCCTCTTGCATTGGTGTCCATAGGTCGTCCAAATGATTGCACGTTTTTCGCTTACGAAGTGTAAAGGTTAAAAAGCTTCCAACTACAAAGTTAAGATAGCGGCTAGAAGTTACTGGGTGCTACGAATAGTTGTGCATCTTTTGCCAGTTGCTCACGGAAGTTTCAGCCATTTTGGACGCCCAGTTCTGATTTTGATTGATTGATTTGATTTTAGTGCATTTTTATTTTTTCTTTCTCTTTCAATTTTCTTACATGCTAAACAAAAATACTTAAATCTAGCTTAATGTTATAATCTGCTGATTTTAATTCTAACTTACTGACTCTTCACGAGTACTCTAAGCTGATCTAAGATTCATGTTTTTTGTCCGCCTTTCGGCCTCTTATTTATGTATTTTTTTTTGCAATTCCTCCAAGAAAATTGAAAAAAAAACTTAGATTCCTAAGTTGTTTTTGTTCTTAACCTAACTTAAATAAGTACATAACCTAACTATGCTACCTAAACCTAGCCCTAAACATATATATATATATATACATACATATACATAAATACACAATTACTAATTACTTACTAAACTGCGTTAAACTTAACAATGTCCGCAATACGTACCGACGCGTGCACCAGGGCGTATGTGTTATTTACATGCTTTACATATACATCTAATACGCCGTGGTACACCTTTTTTTTAGTTTTGTTTTTTGTTGTATTTTTATTTTTTTTTTGTTGTTTTTTTATTATCGTTTTTGTATTTTATTTTTATTTTTATTTTTTGCATTTTTTTATTTTTTTTTAAATTTAAATGCCTAAAACCTACCTTAACCTATATAAATTGGCCCTATAGATTCAACTATCCCGTCCATTTGTACCAGAAGTTAGCGGCATCGAACGTTGGTTCTGGTGTAACCACCAGTAAAAATGCTCTGTCGCGGGCAGAAATCGCTCTACTGAACCGTAGGAGTTCTTCGTGGTTGCGAGCGACGTCCGGCTCGTATTGGAGTTGCCTTTCTACAGTTCGGCGTGCGACGTGGAAGATGATAGGGCAGCCTTCCCTATCTTGTATCAGGCCTTTAGCTTCCAAATAGGGGGACGCGCAGTTCTCAGTGAAGTTACATGCTATTTATGAATTGTTCTTGGATGGCAATACGGCATGATTCCACAAGTTCTCAATTGGATTCAGCTCCGTACTTTGTTAAAGCCAAATTAGAATATCTTGAACACACACTAACTTAGCAATGTGCTTTAGGTAATTGCCTTGGACAAACCTTCAGCTTTCTGAAGAATTTGAATAGTAAATGGTTCCACATGTGATTCTTAAATGTTTTTGTATTGATGTTGATTTAACCGGATATCTTAAAAACAACCCCAGCGGTGATATTGCCGCCAGCGTGTTTAACGTCTTGAAATTATACTTTAGATTAATGGCTTGACCTTAAAGAAGATGAACATATAAAGGGTGTCCCAACAAGACCGCAAGATTTAAATTAAAAAAAAAAAAAATATTTAAAAAAATCGTGAATTCTTTATTATATCGTAAAGTAGACAGGATGAGGTTATGTGTGAGTTGTTTCTCTGGCTGTATGAGATGTGGTGCCGTTTTGTTGAAATTGCATCCCCTCCACATTCATTTCTTCAATTCTAGGCACGAAAAAATTGGTAAACATTTCACGATACCGAACACCATTGCCTTTTTCCGCTTGACCTGACTCATTTTCATAAAAAAAGGTCCAATAATTCCTCTAGCCCAAAATACACACCACACAGTGACACGTTGAGGATGCATTTGCTTCTCGTGAATCATTCGAGGATTTTCCTCGCCCCAAATGCTACAATTCTGCCTACTGACGAATTGAGGTGGATTTTTCGGTCGATCGATCTGGTCGAAGGCGCGTTGTTGTCTTTGCACCAGTTAGAGACCCAGTTTCAGCTAATTTTTCCATTAATCGATTTACAGTTGTTATTGTAACCCCAAATTGATCGCAATTTGCGAACTGTAGCCGCAAAACTTTCACCATTTTGGTAAAACAATTTCACAATGAGAATGCGTTGTTAATTTGTGTAGCGCTCCTTCTACTTACAAACAATAATAATTGCTCAAATGTCAAACAATGACAATTCGAATGGCGCCAAATTTAAATCTTGGGATACCCTTTACTTTCTATCAGGCTGAAGTCTATTAAACTTCGACTTATCGCTCAAAAACAATATTTCCGTTTTTTAAGGTTTGTGCTAAAAATAAGTGGTTCCTCTCGATCTATGCACCCACGCAGCCCAGCTTCTGTTAAGTGATAAGGGAGAGGTTTTACGTAAACGGTATCACTATTATCATCTTCAAATCTTAAATCATATCGACATGGGGGAAGAACAGCGAGATTGATGGTTTTTGACTTTTTCGAACTCTATTTTTCCTCGAAATGTTCTCAAATTCTTCATGCCTTTTAACTTAACAAACGGACTTGACATTCGTGACTGCTGATTTCGCCAAGTTTCGAAGAACGGTCTAGCACTCTAGCACGCCTGACTCTGCTCCTGATGCATTGCTGAATCTACCTCCCTTTGCTATTCATATCTTGTAATGCACAATCAAAGGCATCTTTCGACTAAAAAGAAATGGTCTTTAGTTCAACTCGCTCTGGAGCTTTGATAACTTTGCGCAACGCATCTCTTATCACACTAGTCTCACGGAAATGCCGTCTGATGCGAGGACGTCAACAATTCAGTTGCTCATACGAAGTCGGCTTCCCATGTGTCCAGGACTGACTATGGCCAGAAACTGAACCTGGAAGGGAATTAACTTGAATTTTCATGGACAGCTAGAAGACCAGGGGGCCTACATTAGACTTCAAACCTCCTTAGGTAATCCTAATCCTAATGGCCTCGAACTATATTGTGAAGAACAGGTGGAAGGGGTGAAGTATCTGCGTCTGTAGCGACAGTCAAGCTGTGCTTAAGACCTAACTTAACCCTTTAACCACTTCCAAGATTGTACAGAAATGCAAGGCTTCCTTTAATTTGGTCGGCAGACTAAATTCGCTAAGTCTTGTCTGGTTCCAGGGAAACCATGGGATAACGGGAAACGAGACTGCCGATAAACTTCCAAGGCAAGGCACTCATAGGGGCCGAGAGCACCTTGGGACTGCTAGCGTTTTTGGTTAGAGCTTTCGTTGACGGTAGGCTCTCTGGACAGCACAAGCAGAGATGACATAACTCAACAGGATGCAGGCTGACCAAGTGGATGCTCTTAAATATCAGCAAAAAATGCACGACTTTTCTGCTATATCTAGATAGAAAAAACTGCAGACAACTTGTACAAACGTCACATTTCACCTTCGCTTAGAACTTAATTGTGCTTGGGCCTAGCGATGATACCCTATGTGACGCCTGTTGATGGTGATGATGGTGAAGTTACTGCCACGTAGTACAATGTACCAGTCCCAAACCACCTATAGATGCTTTTCAAGTCTGAGCGGCTCAGTGCAGTTCTCCCCTTGTATGAAATGTCATAAAATGACACTTAATATTTTACTCATGAGAAACACTAGCGTCATGTGTCATCTTCTGGTATGACGGTGGTCATCAACCAACAGAAAAAGTGCAAGAACAGTCGATCGGAATATTTTGAATGACTTGTCCGCAGTTAAAAATCGTAGTTTTCATTGTTTTCACTGATTTTTTGCTTTACATGATTAACTAATCGAATTGTAATTTAAGGATTGAAATATCACAGTATTCGGCCATATCGCTCCGTATTGATTGTAACCGTCTGGCAATAGCATCTTTGGAGAAATACGGATTAATGACACATTTAGGCTATAGAGCATAGCAAATAAATATTTTGTCTTTATAGAACGGCTCCTCTCCGGTCAATTGTGGGTTTTTTGAGCCCAATGCACACCGAAGAAGAAATAAGCCTAATCACTGAAGACACTGTTTTTCGAAAAAATCAACAGTGTACAAATGTGTGTTCGCAAAAAGTGGCTACTATTTAATGACCACCATTGTAGTTAGTTTTAATATTATTCTGTGGCGATGTATTATCGTAAATGGCATACAATAAATAAATGTTTTAACACTTCAAATGACAGTTCAGGATGGTAGGTGTCAAATGCTGGCGCTACCAACCTGAAACCACAAAATGAATGAATGAATGCTCGCATTGCTGAATTTATAATTGACAGATTTTAATAATGACGATTGTATTTGCAAAAGATTATTTAATTGTGAGTTACAAAATCTCCTATGAGCTATGTACCTTCGATACAAAATAAAGGCCTTACAATGTTGAAAATGGTTGTCCGCAGCCGTGTCTACTTTTCTGCAGCTCACTTCCCCCCTTTGAAGAGTTTCACTCTTATAACGACTTAACTTGCTGCCTATCCAAACAGTCTTCGTTGCAGACATTTTGTCATATTTCTTATATCACAATTTCAAAAATCCACCATCGATACCAAACGGCGATATTCTCAATCAACATGAATACAAGTGTGAGTTCATTCATATCATTTATCGCGTAGAATGCCCAAATCAAAATATTTCCCCCACAAGCAGCAGATACTAACCCACACGCTGCAGCGCATGATCTTTTCATCCGTTTTTTTTTCGATGATGGGATGTGTATCAACAAACTGGTGCTTCCTCAATTTCGTCACGTTATGCTGAGCTTTTCACCGCACACTGTGGGACGTGTATTTTTAGTGGATTTATTTATAGACTTTTTTTCGTCAAAACTGTAGTCGCCGCCAGGCAGTGAATCCCTAGCGACGCGTCGGTATGGTCTCACCAGTGATTTTCGAATAATTTCCTTACGTACTCCAATAATTACTGTGAGAGAAGAACAGCCGATTGCAAACCATAATGGAATCCGATACCACCTACCAGCAAATCTGCAGTGCTCGTACCGTCCAATCCGATAAGAAGGGATTTTTCAATGAGTTCTACTTGGAAGTGCGTGAGTCGTGCGGTGAAAAATGGCTAGTCAACTATTTTGGAAAATTGAAATCCGATCAAGCGCGCATTCTTTCAATATTCAGTGATCGTGAGATCTGTGATCCAGTTTTGGGAGTGCTAGAGAATGTCAAACCGGTCTATAAGCAGAAAGATGCACTTTTCTCCGCGCAGCGTAGAGCGCAAGCTGAAAAATTCAACTTACTTGGCGATCTTAAGCAGGCATTAGCATTTGCAAATCTTGCTGTTATGAGAGCTCCCATGAGAGGTGAGTATAAAGTTCTTCGTACATATGTATATGACAAATTGGTGTAGACCGTCACAGCGAATGTGTGACATAATGTTTACAACCGGTATCTGATGGATTAAAAAATCAGTATCTGATAACACTTCTGTTGATCAAGTGGTTTCGGATATTTTAGGTTATGTGCAAAAATACTATCATTGAAATATTTCAATAGCAAAATAATTGGCGAGTGAATCACGTATGTCTTCAATTTCTGTAATTTTGTATGTAAACGCTCATTCCGATAAATGCTGTCTTGCAGGATATATTTTTTTTTTAATTTTTGATCGTCTTCAATGGGCGTAGTTACTAAGACTAGGAAATTTTCTCATGGTTGTTTAGAATAAACATATATAGCAGATATTTCCCCCAAACCCTTCTTAGTTGTTCGCGAATATGGTTATCCTAAACTTCTCAATGGCTGCTCTGAAAAACTTGGCTAAGCAGTTTATCAGTTGACCATTTTTTAACCATCAATAGATTTTTGTGGTAGAAAAATCACTGGGCGGCTCTATAACTCAAAATGAACCAAGACCTAGCTTCTTTAGCACCTACTATTGTGCAAACTTTCGGTTTTTCAAAGTAGAGAGGACCTACAGCTTTAAGCCGACTTCGAATGCCAACATTTTTGAGAAATTCTTCATAGGCACAGTGTAACAAATCATAAGGACGCACTTACCCATTACGCCATTGTGGCCACCTATGCAGTGGATAAAGCATCCAAATATAAATAAACTTGTTCCAAGGCATCAGAGAGGTATTTAACGGCAACATGTACAGTTGTGTTCATAAAAATAGCAGTAGTTATACGACTAAGATAATCAACAACATATTTCTAAGAAGATCCTTTTTCCAAGTGTATATCCGGTTTTATTGTATTTTCCGGTAACTTAGATACCAAACCAGAAATAAAAAAAATAAAAAATAAAGGCTTACTTTCTCCTTTTTTCACTCATTCATTGAAATCTGTTGATTGAAGCCTGTTCATAAAAATAGCAGTGTTTTTTGGTTTTACCATAAAGTGTCTCAAAAATTGTTGTTTAGAGTTTAAAAAATATTTGTGTATTCTTGTTTGGTAAGTGAATGTTTTTGTATATGTTATCTTTTATTAACATACTTAAAGTTAGAAATATGGGTCGATCAAAACATTGTACCGAAGATATGTGGAATTTGATCAAAAAATTGCGTTCGGAGGAAAAAACAAATGCTTCAATCCAGGAAATCATAGGATGTTCAGCGAAAATGATCAGCAATGCGCTGAACTGGAAAGCTAGGCCCGAAACACACGGCCGAAAATCAGTTACGGCTGAGTGAACTGACCGAAAAATTATCAACATGGCAAAGGAGAACCCTTCAATATGTTCCAGACAGATAAGGGATGAACTCCAACTTCCGATGAGTGCTGTAACGGTAAGAAGACGTCTTCTAGAGACTAAACTACCAGCTCGAAGCCATCGAAAAGTACCGTTTTTGACAAAAAAGCATGTGCAAAAAAGATTGGCATTCGCAAAGTTTCACAAAAATTGGCCTAAGGAGAAATGGAGGAATATTCTGTGGAGCGATGAGAGCAAAATAGTCTTATTTGGGTCCAAGGGTCGTCGGGAATATGCAAGAAGACCAAATAATGAAGACAATAATCTCCGTTATACAATTAAAACTGTTAAACACGGAGGAGCAAAACTCATTGAGAGCTTGTGGGGCGATGTTAAAAATTCTGTCCATGAGGCCAAAACAAAAAGCGCCAAGGAATTGTGGGAGGTAGTGCGAGACTCATGGGAAGCTATACCAGTTGAGAGATGTCGGAGTCTGGTGGACTCAATGCCACGAAGATGCAGCACAGTGATAAAAAACAAAGGCTTTGCTACAAAGTACTAATGGTAAGCTGTAAGTAATAATGATTTCATATTGTTTCATTGATTTCTGTTGTCTAGGCACAGCATAATTCCAAACACTGCTATTTTTATGAACAACTGCGAAATATTACTACAACCAAAAAAAAATAGTTAAAAGTTATGAACAAGGTTTATTTTGTGATATACCTGTTAAGACTTTACTTTACTTTGGTATACGTTTTTTGAAAAAATAATAAAACAATTTGAATTAATAGAAAATTATTTGTATTTTTTGAGGAGCATTGCTATTTTTATTAACACAACTGTATATGTATGTACGAATCACTCAATTAGTCCCTGGACTAACAAATAAAAACACATTTTCTACACAAAATTCGACTTTATTCATCAACATAGTTTCCTACAAGAGTGATGCAATCAGTCCAACGCCGCTCTTACATTTCGATACCCTTTTTAAAGAACGATTTATCTTTGGCCTCCAAAAATGCTTCAGTTTTGGTTATATTGATGTACGATGCATTCTACAAAAAACCCTAAACTGTTGACTTAAACCATGCTTGCACTGAACAAAATATTGCGGTTTCATCGAATTTCTACAAGACTCCGACATTTCGCCATGCATTTTCGGCGTGTTAACACCTCGAGTCTAGATAAATTCCTTCTAATTTATTGGTCTGCAGGAGGTTGTACTTCACCTTAGTTTGTGTTCAGTTGTAGAGGTCTAGTTATGTAGTAGATATCACAGATTTCTTCGAATGCGAAATTTGAGAAGCTTTTCATAGACGATTAGTACTTTTTGGGGCTTGTCGACAATTTAAAAGAGGAATAGGACCTTGGATCCTGAGCGTGTGTATCTTTACTTACCCACAACGCCCTGGAGACCACCAATTTTTACTTCTAACAAAAAACAAAAAAATTAACAACTAACAAATGTCAAAACAAATGAAAGAACGTTGGAGTGTAAATTACACTTTCGAACTGTCAAAGTGATGATCCGTGTTCTGAAGTACGAATGCATAATGGCGAATATAAAATTCTCTCTAATCAAATTTGTTGACTTGGATTTATTGAAAACTTCGTCTTGTCGGTCACGAAAAGTAAAAAATTCGTCAGCTTGTGTTATAATTGACTTACTTACTTAGGGTTTTCGCCTGAGCTTTTCACCGTTGACGATCCTGAACATCAGCGCTTACTTGGTCTTTATGCCGGAGATTCCGTCTTTCTCTCCTTTTGGAATCAGGAGGCCTAGATGCGCAAACTCTCTTATCTGTTGCGTTGTTCATGACCGAGACAGTGAAAATGACGGACCACATCTGCATTTTGGTAGAGATCTTCGGCTTCTTCATTCATCTTTCTGGCAGATATGGAATAGCTCCATGCATTAAGTGCTGTCAAATGCGGTTTGATTTTCTTTCGTAAAAAGATTTGGTCTATAGTCGGCAACCCTTTGGGCATTTATTGCAAGGGCTTATTGCAACTGTCTGTATTTAAAATTGTTTATTTTTAAAGAATTTTCTTAACATATATTTACTATGCATTCTTACACAGAATAAAACGTAAAATTAACTTAAATTCAGTGTCAAACAAACAGATTGAGTTTTATCATTATGCCACTTTTGCAGCGAAGCTTAAGTTCATATGGCATTACGTTACTTGCAAACAGCATTAGGATATAAGGTCCAGAGAAGGATTTCAAGTTTATAATTGTTCGGTAATGGGGGTCTGTTGCTACTCGCAACCCTAATTTTTGGTCGCAGATTGGCTATTGGGGTAGGTTAAATATTGCAACCATGCTTCCTGGGGCCACGCAGGGGCTTAAAAGGCCCATATGTACTTATTATCAGTCTCCTCATCCCACACACTGCTGCCTAAAAAGAAAAATCTTAAACAACGTTGGGAAAGTAGGAAGCTTTTAAACGACTTATGAAAAGTAATGATTGACCACAAAATTTTTTTAATTATATTATATAAAACAAATTCACGAGTTCGTTAAAGTTAAACGTAACAGAGGGCTATGACGTTTTTCTAAAGTGAGATAAGTCAACAGCAAAAACAGGTCTTATATGTTTCTCATTTTAAAAGTGTCATACGGTAATGTTCCCGCAGTGTGTTTTATAATGAATCTGAAGTCTGATTGCATGGTTTTCTAACGGTCAATGCCGCTTTTATTCTGTCCACTTTTACCTGGATTTTATCAAAGGGGTGATTTGAGGCTACCAGAAATAAATTTTGCTCGGAACTATGCCTTTGGAAGAAAGGACAAGATATATATACATATGTACACCTCTAAGGTATATATTATATGTACACCTCCAATGCAGTGCGGAATCTTACTATACTAGTTCGCCAGCTAGCCCAAACAATGTCTGTCTTGGATTAATGCTCAAGTTCTTCGCCACAAGCTGAAAACATTTTTGACAATGTGGTGGTTTTAAAATATAACATAACATTAAATAACGTATAAATTAAACAAAAATACGTGTGTACGATGAAGCAACAAAAGACATTGAATATACGAGTATGCGAACTCTAAATATGGCAAAATATGGTGCTTCCGAAAATATTTTCCTAATATACAAATTTTAGACCAACAATTTTCCTTTGCCTGCTTGTTTTATAAGAGCATTACGAAGAAATTGCCAATAGAGAAGAGACAAAGTTGTCTGATTTCTCAAAGGAAACATTGCCTGGGCGATTGGAATGGAATGGAACACATTAGCATGTGAATTCAATTCTTTACTTCATAAAGTTTACAGGCATGGTTTGTTGTTCAACCTTTGTCTTATCGGGAGAGTTAGAATATCTTTTCTCACAGGATTCACATTTTCTGAGACTGGAACAATTGCTTAAATGTTAGTGCTCAATTCCATTAGTCTTCGAATCTGAGTCATTGGGACAACGCAACAGAGGACGGCTTAGGCTAAGGTGACGCTCACAAGTGAAGAAGGACCTCAACCAACTTGAAGTGCGCGACTGGCGACAGCTGGCGAATTATCGTGCTGGCTGGAGAGGCATGTTGTTTGAGGCCCAGGTCCACCGCTGACTGTAGAGCCACAAGGAGAAGAAATGGACTCAATTTCTTATTGCACATCTTGTTCCCTTTAGATTTAGTGATGTTCAATGCTTTAGCGACTTGGCTTTTTAATAATGTAGCATCGTCCAAATAGAGTTTACCTATGTTATCCCCATTTTCATTTAAACACCATAAAAACGATTCTACTAGCTCCTAAAACAACTGAGGACAGAGGAACTGAGAACAACTGAGGGCAGGTTTTAAATTTAATGCCGTTCTACATTCCTTATTCCAGATGTTGATCTTCAAATAGACGAAGGACTTACACTGGCACTAGCCTTCTGGACCCGAGCGCTCATACTCATCGACATGGGAGAAGGAGAGGCTGCACTCAGTGACTTAAAGCTAGCAGCTACCTACGGCGTTGAGTCCAAATCGAGTGTGGACTACTACCTGAAGATGGCCAAAGCGTATGCATGTAAGTCAGATATCTAGATCAACCACCAATTCTTTTTTATGAATTTTACTTTTGGCAGGTATGGGGGAACCAGCACGTGCAGAAATATCCCTCAAAATAGCCGAAAATCTGTCTCATGGAGGCCTAGCGAAGATTGACACGTGCCGTCAAGAGATCGCAACAATTAAGCCGTCACCGAAAAAAAAATCTCTTCAGAGGCCAGATGTCGCTGGTGGTGAAAATGCCAACTTAAGGGGTGCCTCGAACTTTGTAAAGCTGGTGAAAAGCGAGGATCGTGGAAGGTTCATTGTGGCGAATGATGAACTGAAGACCGGGGATGTGGTGCTGTGTGAGGAGCCTGTTGCTGCTTGCTTGCTGCCGAACTTCTACGGCAGTCATTGCCATCATTGTTTCGAGAGGTTTGCATAACGTTCCCCGCCTTGCATTGCAGTAAATTCAGTTCTTCTGATTTAGACTCACGACGCCAGTGCCGTGCCTGAATTGCTCTGGAATAGCCTTCTGTTCGGCGCAGTGTATGGGAGAGGCGTGTTCGTCGTATCACCGCTTCGAATGCGAATTCATGGACTTGTTCGTGGGTAAGTGCTGTTCTGAGCGTCTTCATTTAACTTTCTGTTAAGGGGCTTGCTTTCACAGGATCCGGGATGTCGATTCTATGCTACATCGCACTGCGCGTTTTTACACAAGCCAGTGGTGGAGTTGAGCACGGCATAAACGCTGCAAACGGCTTAATCGAGAGTCTCTGCGCGCACGTGGAGTCCCGTCAACCAGATGATTTCCTTCAGCGCAGTTTAATGGCCGGATTTCTTATGAGGTGCCTGCAAAAGGCGAACTATTTCGGCCGACGTAAGACAGAAGGAGTCAACCCCACAGCACTGGAATTGCAGGTTGCCACTGCCCTGCTGGGACTCCTGCAGGTGTTGCAGTTCAATGCACACGAAATCTATGAAACCCTGATCACCGACGATCACCGATTCGATAATTCGAAGGTTATTTACGTGGGCGCTGGACTTTATGGAACAGGTTCGTACTTCAACCATGAGTGTTGGCCAACGGTAGCGCGGTATTTTGTGGGAAAACGAATAGTCTTGGCGGCCACACGACCTCATAAGCCCAATCAAATTGTTGCCGAGAATTACGGACCCGTGTTCACAAGAATGAATCTTAAAGAGCGTCAACGAGCCTTGCGCGGACGATACCTGTTCAGCTGCGGCTGTGATTGCTGTCGAGAAAATTGGCCGACACTTCAGAAGCTGGACAAACAGGTCAGGTTTTGGTGTCCATCTGGGACATGTGGTACGCTGTTGCGGTTTCCAAAGGACATTTCAAAGGATGTACGTTGCCCTCGGTGCAGAAAGAATGTCTCGTTGAAAGAGAGTATTGTGAAGTTGATCAAATGCGAGGAGATGTACCGTGAAGCAGCGAATGCAATGAAGGTTTGGTTGGAAGTTCATATTCAATAAAATGTAATAATTATATATATTCCTTCTAGGACCAAAACACGGAGCATGCAATAGAGCTTTTTAAGGAGGCTATCGATGAGTTTTTCCTAGTTGCTGCTCTACCTCACCGAGACACATTAATAGCACAGGAGTCACTTCGGGCATGTTTAGCTGATACTGGAACGACTTTTAAGAAATAAAATTTACCGCATGGTTGCATTTTGTTTTGTTATTAAGAAACTTTTTGACTGAACGCACAACAAGCTGTTATTTATAATGAACGAAAAATAAGAGAGGATATTTTAATCTTTTATGGCACCAGCAACTATAAACTATGCGAGTCTGATTCGATTCTTCTTTTGTCGGACTTTCGTAATTTGTGTTACTTCTAAGCAGACCTTACTTTGTGCAGGAATTGATTGCCCTCATAATAACTTAGCACTCTTTGAGTTATTATGAGGGCAAGACAATTGTGTTTATAAAAAAGTGTACTACATTAAACCTTTGAATGTGGTATTGGTTTTGATGAAAAGCTCAAATTTACGGACTGTCTGTCGCTAGCGTAACATATCACAATTAGTTCTCCTTTTCTATAAGCTCTCCTTTTCTATTGCCAGCAACTCGAACTGGAAAGAGCTAGTATCATAAAGCATGAAAAATAAACAGCAACAAAATCTAACCTGGAGCTCAACATGTGAATCAACGCGCTGACCCACACACTACGGCGGTGTGCACCTGTTTTCCAATTGTAGACAGCTGAAAAACCACTGGAACTATACAGAGCATTAATCCCAAGCAAGGACATGCGCCATATGCAAGACATATGTTACCGTCATCGGTAAAAGCAAATTAGATTAAAAATAACAGAAGAAATGTTTAATGAAAATAGGTCAAACTGCGAGAAGTTAGGTTGTGCTGAGTCCGCAAGGGTCCTTTAAAAAATACTATCAACTGAATAAAATCTAACGTTTGAGTTGTTATTGGGACAGAATTATTTTGGTGTATAAAGGACTTGTATAAAAGGCTTAACGAAGAGATTTACATATGTATGTGCCAAAAGCATGTAAGACAAGAGATCCAGATGTGAAACTCTTTCAAATATGTGGTTTTATATAAAGGGTGATTTTTTAGCTATTATCTTTTTGGCAACACTGGTTTAGGCAGCTGGCGCACGTTTCGTGTTTTATTTCACTGTTACAAATCTTCAGTTTGGTCTATAATTTAACCATGAATGGTCTTACAAACGAACAAGGCTTGCAAATTATTGAATTTTATTATAAAAATGCGTGCGCTTCTTCCATTTTATGGTCAGTTCAATTTTGCCTCAATGGGTACGTAAATAAGCAGAATTCTCGATTTTGAAGTGAATATCAGCCAGAAGCATTGTAAGAGCTACCAATGCATCCAGAAAAAGTCACAGTTTTGTGCGGTTTATGGGCTGGTGGCATCATTGGACCGTACTTCTTCAAAGATGATGCGAATCGTAACGTAACTGTGAATTATGAGCGTTACCGTGAGATGATATTCGACTTTTTTGCCCAAAATGCAAGACTTTGACTTGTGGTTCAACAACACGGTACCACATATCACACAGCACGCACAACAATGGACTTATTGAGAGGCGAGTTCGGTGAACATTTTATTTCACGTTCGGGTCCGGTCAATTGGCCGTCTTTAGTCCTTTTTTTTTGTGGGGCTATGTTAAAGCTCACGTCTATACAGACGAGCCCGCATCAATTGACGCATTGGAAGACAACATTGAAGCATTTATTCTTGAGATACCGGCCGAAATATTGGAAGGAGTATGCCAAGATTGGACTAATGGACCATTTGAGGCGCAGTCAGGGTCAACATTTGTATAAAACAATCTTCAAATGTTAAATTATAAGGACCGTACTAAAAGATTTCATGCATTTTTTAAATTATATGTGTTTTTCTTTTTAAAAACTTTCCTTTTAAAAAATCATCCTTTATAATTATAGTCCTTAGATTTATTCCATCAATCCATTGGAAGTTGTTAGAGTTGTTGTCTCGATAGAGCAGGCTTGATCTTTCGAGTGAAGACTCTAGTATTTAACTGCCTCTTTAGTAAAATGAAACAACGATTGGAAAGAGTATTGTAATATGTGGGCATGAACCTCTTTGTGATTGAATCGAAGATATAGAGGAAAATAGGGAAAGGAAGTACCGATGCACATTAGTCTCAAAAGTCTGTCAGTTGTTATACACATTCCAAGCAAGACATGTACTGACAGCATATTTTTGAAAGGGAGGAATGCAGTTGGAGATGAGAGATATGGTGGAGACTAAAGAGTAGATGGACTAAAAAATGTTTTTCATGCATGTAGTTCTTTGGAGCATTGGACTAAACAAGAGCGCTGTCTTTATATTTTAAACTAATATATTGTAAACTAAAAGCCAAACTTTTCGCTGCATTTTGTAGAATCAAAAACTTTATATTTGAGTTGATACACATACAAACCAACAGCCTTTTTCTCGACTTCAGACACACAATTGCCATTCATCATTAATATCAGATTATTTTTAGTACACTTGCGTGAGGGTAGCCTGTATTGAGTCGTAAATTCCACTCGAGTGTCATTACCATATTTCATTATGCTCTCAATGTCTGGATTTAATATGCTTAACATATTAATATTTAAAAACTGCAGTACATCAGCGACATCAGCTTAATTTTGGATTTATTAGAATGACTACAAACGGAAACACTGTGTTGTCACAATTTACTGCAGAGCCATAGAGTAAGACAGCAGATACTTTGGTTTTAAGAAATGGGGTGTTCGACGGATTTTTAAAACCGCCATCTACTTAATTTGTGATATAATTCCGTTCAAGTTGTTCACATTTTCTCCCAACTACTAAAAATTTGAATTTATACATGGATATGCGCCTAACTGCAAGCAGATAAGTTTTGAGCAGTAATTGCACTACTTGTGGAAACAATTTCCAGGGGTGTAATCACGGATGACGATTATCGTGCGAAGATATCGTTGAAACGAGAGTTTTGCATCACAAAAGCAAAAAAAAAAAAAAAATACGATGTCGCCAAAACGATATCGTTTTGATTGCTTCATGTACTCTCAAAACTGTCAATCGCTATCGTGGTGATCGGTTTTTGACGATACCTATTTCACTCTCATTTTGCATTACGCTGGCATGCAAGTGGTGAAAATTTAAAGATAAAGTAAGAAAAATAGTGATATTATTAATTACAAAATGTTTAGATACAATACTTAATTATTAATTGAAAGTGACAGTCAAAATGATGAAAAAATAGAATTTATAAGAAAGCGTAGAACACTTAGAAATGAATCAGACCCTTTAAACATTTCTACAAAGAAGTAAGCATTATGAAGTATTAACATACAAATCGTGTTTTTATAAATCTTTGATGATTTCAGTTTCATTTAACGGTTCCGAATATCTAAAGAGGCATTTGTATCAGTTTTGAGTACTTTAAATTTGGAAGTTGGTCCTTGGTCCGCTTATATTCGATTCGGTTTTAAGGCTTCCTGCTACGCTGGAAGTTCTTAGCGGAGGTTGCTATTAGTGGGTGACAGGAAATGATTTCGGTGTTTCTGTAGCTCAAAGCATTTTTTCAAGCATAGTTTCATAACAATAAAACAAGAGATATGTCGCAATTTGTAGCACTCTAACTGTGTATAATACGAGTATATAGACGAGACGATAGTGGTTGGTGATGTGGTGGTGATGCAAATTTTCGACGATATCGTTTAGGTGGGTCGTTCGGACGATAGTCGTTTGAAAAGTTACGTGATGAGAGCCCAGTTTATTCAAATTGTGATTGACAAAAGTGGAATAAAAGGGATTAATATATTTTCACAACAATATGTTACCAACTTTAGTATTTTAAACACCATCAAAACTTACAAACCCACCTTGTTTTGATGGTTGGTTGGTGGGCAGACGCGGCACGGACATGTCCCAGTATGTCTTCTTGTTGTCCAATTGTGGTGCTCTTAGGGATGGAGGAGTTCTGCTTCGTTCTGCCCTTATTTATCAAAAGACACATTTAGGCCACTTTCGCTTCACTGTAAGCATACGGTTGATTGTATTTATATCGTTCTGCCCTTATTTATCAAAAGACACTTTCGCTTCACTGTAAGCATACGGTTTATTGTATTTATATCTATACAAAGCAACGATCCATGTGAGCTATCTGCTGAACGTTATTACGGAAGATGGTGCTAGTAAAACTAACAAGTGTTATGTGCAGTCATATGAATGCATCTGGGAATTCTTTACCGAGCTATAAGGACAATGACATTCTTTCTTTATCCTATTTAATCTGAAGAGTTTTCATGTAATGCGAAGTTCAACAGATCCTGTTCACACCCGCTTTCATGTGTTGTTGTTTTCTATTTTATGCTACAATATGGAATGTAACGTGTGTGTGTCTAATTTGATGTAAACTTTTCTAGTCTATACCTCGTATCACAAATAGGACTAAGGTGAGGTTTGCGTAAGTGCAGTAGGCCATATATGTAAATAGGCTTTTGTTTACAGAATTTAGAACATGAAGAAATCCGTCCCTGGTGTCGATAGTTTTAAGGCTGGTTAAATGACTTCCTTTTCAATACTCTTTCTTGTTACCAAATTTCTGATCGGAATGTTTTGAGAGAACAACCAAAACTACCAGTCTAAGTGTGGCGATCCGAAGGTTATTAAATGTGTAAGCGCACTAAAGTATTTGTCCAAACAAAGTCTCTAATCTAAAAACTTTATTCAGTCTATGACTAAAAGTACATGAATTACGACTGCATAAAAGTGAATCCATACGCAAAATAATCAATGCAAAACAGAACTCGTTTACTGTTCCCTCCCATTGAGACAATAAGTCCTAAAGATATATAATGAATTTATGATTTAATAAAGTTCAGTTTTTGAGCAATGCTCATAAAATAGGTTGTTGGGTCCAGCTATTGGCTTTCTTTTCCTCCATCAGCTATTTGTTTAAAACCGTAAGTGGTTATTTTTTGTTCTACTTATTTCAGCTTGACTGCTTTTGAGGTTTTATTGCACATTTTAAAATATATAACCAAATATCGGAAATCCAACGGCAAATGTCCCACAAATAATATGTTCCACATGAGGTTGATCGACATCTACTACTTTGTCGACACCGCAAACAAAGAGTCGTTTAACTAAATTGTTATTAACGACATTCGCAACCGGAATGAATAGTTTCCAATTATTTAAGAAAAACAAAATTCATCTGAAAACCTTAAGCATTAATACGTATGTATTTGAATGATTTTCTTATTAAGTCTTAAATATTTTACCAATCTGAAAGAAAGATTAAAAAATTTAATAATAGGTTAAATTATTTTCATGTTTAATTTGTTTCCCAAAATCCCAAAATTCATTCGATTCGTTTTAAATAAAAAGACAGTATTTAAAGTTTATTCATTTATTTAGTTATTTAGTAACACTTGTGGAAGGTATTTTTATTTTTGCTATTTTTAATGTATATAATGAGAATTATTCAAAATTAGATCACAACGGCTTTATTTACGTTACGTCATTTTATATTTAAGTATAGCCTCAAATTTTGTAAATTTGTTAACGAGTAAAAGTTGTTCTTAACAAAAGAGAGTATCCTTATCTAACTGGTATTTCCATTGTATTCGGTTTGCTTGCACACTTTCTTATTTTTTTTCGATTGGTGAATAGGCTTTAAACTTTTGTATGATTTAGTTTTAGTTATTCTGTAAAATGCTTAAAAATCGAAAAGTTATTCTATATGTTGGTGTATAATTTAAGTAAATTTAAAATAGTTATACTCTCATAAGGAATATGTTTTTTTTTGTTTCTCAGTTTTTTGAAAACTCATTGAAACGTGAATTTATTTGAATTTATATTTGAAAAATTGATTTACTGTACTATCTAAAAATCAGAAACGACAAGAATGATTATATTTCTAAATACATATAAGTTTTGATTTCTCTTTATAGGTATCATTCATAGATTTATTTTTTAGAGTAATTTAAGGGCATAGGGGCATAGGTTAGTTTGGTAAGCGATTGGATTAAATAATATTTAAAGCTTTACGATTTGATTGAGAAGTCATGAGGATTTTCTAAGATGCATTATTTATAGTATTCACTACAGTTCTGTGCTGAGTGAGCCTTGCACATAAATTACCTTCATTTTAATTGGATTTTAACTCATAATCTGGTGCATGGGGCACGGAAACTGTCACAAGAACGTTTGAAAAACGTTTATTATTTGTTTATAAAAACTAGATAAGATTGCGATTGTTATGACGTTCAGATTCTTGGCTACCCAGTACGGCTGATTGCGGTTTATTCTCAATGTGCGTAATTAAGTTAAAGATGGATGGTGTTCACTTGAAAAAAAAATTAACAATATTTTTTGAATATACTGCTTAAGTCTGTTACGAGGTTTTGGTTTCTTGTAAAAAAATTAATAAAACCTTAAGTTCTCAAAGATAATGTAATTTGACAAATATTCTTTAAAATTTTATTTCAAAACTTTAAGAATTCAGCCATTTCGACTCAAAATAACGTATTAAAGAGTTTATTACTGTTAAAGAAACATATACATACAAATGCGCCTCGTGATTAAATTGAAGAATAATGTAAAATTTAAATTGTTGTGTTTTGCAGAAAAAAAATTAAATTAAATGTTTATTTGCACAGTTATGAAATTTACAATATTTTGTAAAAATCTGCAATTTTATCTGCAAAATACGGTTACATGTCCCAATGTAACAGTTGATTTAGACTTTGCTTTTTGTTATTATGTATAAAGCAATATTTTCTTTTGTTCATGCAAATTGTGGTTTTGGTAACAAAATCCGTATATTGCACATTCTTTTCGTCTTCCGAAAAAAAAAACATTTTGAAAATATCTCATTACTCATTTTCGTTGTTTTGTATTAACTGCATTGTTCTTCCTATACCAATCAACATAGCAGTAAGCCTGTTGCAGTTATCCATGTCAAAATAAGTTTTCAGCCAGATTCCTTAATAACAATGAGGAACTGTTGCAAATTATTTTACGTATCATTTAATATGAAAATCACATTTGGGGTCTGTCTTTCGACAATGTTTAGTTCACTTAGTAAAATATACTCTTTACTTAATTATGTGGATTACATAATCAACAGATGCATTTAATTTTAGAAAATCATCAAAGACTAAAGAATGGATATTCAACCACCAAAAAATAATTTAAAAGAAATTCCTTAAATAAACAAAGAAGAATCGTTATTTATAAAAAAAAGGTAAACACTTAAAACTGAAAAAATAAACTCATAGGGAAGAATTTTAATTTAATGCGAAAGAGTATTTGTACATAATCAAATCGAGTCCTACTTTGAAAGAAATCTGTCAAATTTGAAACTGTACGCAATGTAGTAACAGATATACTTGGAAATAAGAGGGAATAAAACCTTGACATTATTGGCATTCGATTCTAATCTCGCGGATTGTACGAAAATGTAATCGGAAGTAAGTTTCAAATCAAATCAATAGTTGAGTCGTGCTAAGTAGAATGCCCTCAAGCTTGAACTCTGGGCACTCAAGTAAAAAGTACGGGCCCAGAAAATCAGATAACCTGAATTTGAAAAAATATCGTCTGCATGTGCCAAAGGATGAAAAAAACGAGATCGTTTTTCGACATAAATTATAACCTTTAAGCTTTGGAGAAAAGAGCCTAAATATTTTTTATTGCTGTCACAGAAAACAACTGTTTGATAACAAGTTATGTTAGAATATGTAGTCCTTGCATTGTATAAGTCGGCCTAAAAGATTATTGTAGAAAAAAACATAGTAAATGCACAGAACAAGCTCTGTCACAATGTCGGACGGAGAAAAAATCCTCTTGTTAAAATTATAACTAACTAAAATTATAACTAACGTAGATACATTACATTCAAGAAATTCTTGTATTTTCTTATTTTGTAAATTTGTTTCACGAGTCGGGAACGGTGTGGAAAAAATGGCCGCAGATAAATCTCTTTAAGAAAAGTGAATAAAAATAGTTTCTATTAAATGTTAAACCAAAAAAGTAATTTCAATGATCATTGGACAGTATTATTGTTGTTAAACAGACTTTTTTCTGCTTAAATTACGCAGTCGAGGAGAAGCTTCTATGTGTTAACAGAGATAGCTATCGCGATTGAGCTTTAAGTCTAATTGTCTTTAAAAAATGGAAGGTAAAATAAAATTTCTTTTCCCTCGAACTTAAACTTTGGTACCGATGAAAAATTATTGTTCGGATTCCTTCGGGCCAATTTTGAGGTCTGTTTCAGTACCAAAAAACTGGTGAGTGATCACTGCAGATTTACCCAAATCGAGTTCGTGTGCACTCAATTTCTCAAAGAAGAGAGGCAGTGGTAAGAGTCATAAGCTTCCAACCGACTGACTTTGAAAACAGTGATATCTGTCAATTCTGACTGATTCTTCTACTTTTTTTCATTTTTCACTCGTTTTGACAATTTTTCATCCGTACCTTCCCACTCAGAAAACCAGTTAATATTTGTCAACAGAACTATTTTTAGCGACAAAATTTCATGATACCCGTTTTCGGAATTCGTGGTTCGAAAATTTTACACCTCGTTTCGAGATTTGAGGAATATTTGCTGAACAAACAAAACATACAACTGAAAGAAATAAAATCAAATAAAATGAAGCCAACTGAAACAGAAATAAAAGGTATTTTGTAACTGAAAAAGAAATTAAAACAAAACTGAATTCCTGGACACTGTCCGTTTTAATAATTCTTTATTAAATCATATTAATTTTCATTGTGTTATTTCTTAAGACAAGTAATTAACTTTCTTCATTCACTTGTGTTTTTATCATTATAAATAATTTTATAAAATGCCTAAGTTGCCATCTTCTTCATACAATCTCTTGACCCCTTAATTTCTTCTATATTTTATTAACATATGATCGAAATCATAAGGAAATAAAATAGTTAAAGTCTAATAGAAAAAAATCACTTTGCATTTGTTGTCAACTGATAACTAAGTTTCTATTGTTAAGATTTCCTATTAAACGCTATGTGCTTAAAGATTTACAAAAAAAAAAAAATAATAAATTCAATAAATTATCTTACACATAAACATTTTAATTTATACACAAGTATTCAGTTAGACATAAATATAGATACAGTTAAATGTACATAAAGAAAATTTAATCCAGAGAAATCTTCATACAAAAATAAAAAAAACTACAGAAACTAGTCATTCCATTGCAAGAAAATAGCACAGAATACAACTATATTTCACGTAACCACCAAATGATTCATACTCCACTTTTTAATTAATATTAATTCTGTATCCGTTTTTTTGTTAATGACTAAACACTTTTCATTCCGTTTACAGTAAATAAATAGAAAGTATAAATATGTAACCGTTTCATGTGCAAATATGTTTTTTGTCTTAGAAGAAAGGCGCTTGAATCCTTCTTTGTATTTATTTTATTTTTTAATAAAATTTAAATGGACATTTTTTGTTTGTTCTTTGTCAACCGGAAAGTTCTCTGATCCGTGTGGGCGCCATAAAATAATATCAAGGTCATAAACTTATCATGATTAACCCCGTTCAAGCTCTATATTGTTCACCTTTCACAGGTGAATTGATTTAAAGTCTTACACGAAGACGAAGAATTATTTCGTTTTCTCACGGTGTAAGAATTCAACTTTTCTATGTGAATATGCTGAGATTTCAGAAATTTCCGGACATGCTCGAACTTTCCGGTCCATAATAGAGTTCGCTTAAGAACAGAATCTAGCCTCAGACTACGCAGTAGGGAAAAAGATAACACGTTCTATTTCTATAAAGCAGCATAGGACAATGCTCGAACAAATGCTTAATTCTCAGTTTCATTTCAACAACATTTTAATCTTTATTTTGGTTTATCTTAAAAAAAAAAATCAAAATATTTTTTTTGTGTTTTTTTTCCTTTTTTCTTTCGTTTTGTTACATTTCTTTCTTTTTTGTAGTTTTTTTCTTGCGTTTCTTTTTTATAAAATAAAATTGCTACTATATATTAATAAAAATAAATAATCATAGTATCACTTAGGGATTTTTCTCCTTTTGTTTTAATTTTAAAGCTAGAGAGCATTCCTGTCTGATAATTAAATCACGTCATGTTAACACCCAATGCTCGACTTGAGTATTCATAAACAACATAGCTAATCGATACTGCTGGCAGCACTTTTATGAAATTTGGCGTAATACCTCTGTACAAGCCAAATACACCTTCAGTACGTAGGATTCGTTTGAATACGTCCAGCATATTATCATCTGAAGCGGTTTTAAGCGTTGCTGTTGCTGTAGGACCAACCGAAATTGTTTGCGATTTACTAACGACTGCAATGAGAAAAAAAATAAATTCATTAATTACAAATTTGAATAAAGTGGAAGAGTGTAGTGTAATGTGTGTACAAAATGTCTGGCGTTAGCAAATACATCGAACTCATTTAGTTTGACAATTAACAAATCCATATGGATTGTGTTGAGCTTTGTTTATCAAATTCATCGAATGGAACAAACTAAAGCCAGACATTCTTCTTTGAACAAAAACTTTAGATTTTCATTATCATTTACCTTGTGCTTGTAGTCGCGTTCTAACTAATGCTAATGGATAAGAACACACTTGGCCCAGAGTGCTTGATGCACTACCACACGCTAGGAGTACTAAGAAATTTGGCTGTGAATCACCTGCATTGTGTGTGCTAAGGTATTTCTTTTTCAGAGTTTCATACACCGCCAAATCAATTCCGGCATATGGTATAATGCCCAGCATGTTTGGTACGTAACCACGGTAGAAACTGCGTATGCCTTCGCGGATATAAATTTTCTTTGCCGCATCTGCTATGCCAGAATATTGACCGGTTTTTCGTAGAGCCAAACGGGTCTTTAATACTTCCATTGGATAGATTACAGTTTGACTGATACCGCCTGCACATGCTCCGGCTAGAAATCGTTCACTTATGGTCATTTGGCGTTTCTCATCACCACGTATGAGGCGTTTAATTTTTTCATATGCCGCAAATTTTAGTGCCGACTCTGGAGCGATCTTAAGAACATTAATGCCATTGCCTCGCCACATACTTCGCACACCTCCCTCATGCAGCATATACCTTAAACTATCTGAGATTTTTGCTTTATGTGTTTGGACCTGGAAACAAAAGAAAATTATCAGATTAGAAATGCTTAATTCGGATTTGATTAGGGGTGTATATGGAATTGAAACTTTCATGCTCTTGTTAGCATGCATAAATTAAACCTGTCTGCCCGTTTGAATTTGTGTCTGAGAAAGTGCTAATGAAATTCCATGAGGAACAACTTGTGGCTTCAATTAGCACATTAAATCACGAATGAAATTAGAAGGTTGAGATGAGAATAATTGCCACATGAGCTGACCAACTGATCGTTATCGGAATTTGGATAATATCCCCTGTAAGGGAAATTGTAACAAAACAGTCTTTTTGGACTGAAGGAAAAGAGAGAAAATTCACGCTCTCATTAACAGTCATTTTGGTTGTTCTTTAAATAGAAATCAAAGCGAACACTGTTGTGACGACTAAATCGGAAAGAGAAACGAAGAAATGCATCCAACATGCAAATCGATTGGCTTGTCATGTGCTTTTCTCTTTTCACTCTCGAAAATAGACACAACACTGTCAACAGGTGAAGGATGAGTCTCTGCAAGTGAACGGTTGTTTTTAGGGGTTTTTCCAAAGAAAATCTTACCTGCAAAAACACTTTAATTCTGTCTAATGGAGCAGTACATGTGCGCGATACAGCTCCTGCAATTCCACCGGCTGCTAGATGGCGCCACCACATCCCGCTTTGCATTTCACTTTGTGTAAAGTCATCAGGTACATTCATATCTTCGCCAATATCGAGGTACTGAAAGAAAAAATAAACAAGATATAAATACTATGAATTTGCTCAAAAATGTAATTCTCTCTTTCGTCTAATGCATAAAGCCGTCTATTGCACGTAAGTCAAAAAACAGGAAAAATTAAAAAGATTTACATGAACTTCAGCATCTTCAATAATTGGCACAGGCAACATAATTTTAGCTGTCATTTCGTTTCCGGTCCACACACGGCGGTTATCGATCAAACAAAAAAAAAATAATCTGGCGAAAAAACTTAGGTAGCTTCGAAAATTTTTTGCAGATATGCGCTGGGGAACGAAATATTCGACAACTTGCTCACATAGTGGCAAGGCAGAAACTACTACTATATTTCGCTTTAAATTCACTACAAGTTCAAGTGTATTTTGTTTAATTCGTTACTTATAGAGGATTGTTGTGTCTGTTCAAAGAGCAGCCAGAGAACGAACAAAAACCTCCCGGAGCGTGCGCTCTTCGGCACAAGGAAGTGCAACTATGCACTACCCACTACTACTATAGTTGGTTTGTGCAGCAATTTCGCTCAGTTAATTGAATAAATGCAACGGAGGGCTTCGAATAAAGTGAAAAGAGAAAAAGAGAAATAAACATAATACATATTCCGTTTTTTTTTGCAATTGCATAATAAATGCGCCATGCCACCTTGTTCACCTTCACATCCTGTGGCTGTGGATTGTGCATTGCATTGGCCAACAAGAAGCATGCATGATATAATTTCTTTTTTTTTCATCTGTGCAGAAACAGTCTTGTGAAGTGTTTGCAGGCATGCAGTAGTGAAAATCTGGTTCTGTTGATGATTTGCTAAAGTGCTTGTGATGAATTTAAAGGCCAATTAGCCGTGAATTTCTTTGCAATGAATGTGTGTATGTGCAGCATCAGGATATTGAGACATATGCTACTCAATCAAATTATTCCATGTCATGTTTGCCATTTGAGACAAACAACGCTAAATCCACTCTTGGATCTAGTCTGTACATGGATTGTAAAGTATTTTAATCGAACGAAACGCATACCAAGAAGAATGTCAAAACTTTCTAAAGTGGAAATTAAAAACAAATTTACTTGTTGTCGCACATTTTTGGACTCTATCATGCGACTTTCAATAAAATTCCATTCACGGCTGCGAAAGAATGCAACGAAATCACATTTAAACATCAAAGGTAATGCGACCAATACTCAAAACTGTCGTTTCTCATTTTAAATTCATTAGTCTCTTTGTCTGCCTATTTAATATGAAGCACGTGTGCCTTAGTATGACCACATCCGTACTGCGTGCAAAGTGATTACTTCAATACATCGTGTATTTATCATTTAAACTACCCATAACGTCGACTAGACAGTGTTTGCATTTCGCGCCTTTTTTCCATTTGGAAAGCTTAACAGTAAATAAATAAATCAATTTGGACTTTCAACCATAGTCGACACAACGTCATAAGGAAATTTATTTAAAAATAGAACTAATATTTAAAATCATGTGAATGTGTTTTTTTTTCAATTTCTTTGTCTAAATTTAAATTCATTGAAATTAGTTTTTTTTTGTTTGCGTAAAAAATGTAAATAGATACTCTAGACTTAAGGTAATTCATTTAGAAACCATTGAAGTGTCCGAACACGTCGTAAGAAAAGTCTTCCAAACGTTGAGAGTTTTTTAATAGAATATTTATTTTATTAGAGCTTAAGACATGTGTGGTTTCAACCTTGAAACAAAGTTTGCTGTGGTCACACATGCATATCATTTTAATTTTATGAATTTTTGTTGCAATCAGAATTCATCCTCGCGATTGTGTGCGAAAGATTCTGCATGAAAATAAATTTATATGTATATTTTGGACGAATGACGATATAAAATGCAGTTAGTCGACTATTTTGATTTGAATCACATTTATGTCAAATATTTTTTCCTTTATGCAATTTTTTTTTCTACGATTCAGATTAAAAAATCTTGAGTCCCTTCACGGAATTGTAGAAAAATGCGAGTTCCGACCTAGAAAGAAATCGA
This sequence comes from Eristalinus sepulchralis, assembly GCA_944738645.1. NCBI lineage: Eukaryota > Metazoa > Arthropoda > Insecta > Diptera > Syrphidae > Eristalinus > Eristalinus sepulchralis. Next base: position 25,714,769 of record OX122885.1, on the reverse strand, counting down.
TGGGGAGTAAAACACCCATTTTCTGCCCCCATCCACAAAGGAAACGAAGTTCATTAAAACGACAAATCAATTATTGACGTCAATTTACTCCATCACAAGACATTAATCCAACACAATGAAGATATAATATCTTATCGCAATCGTCTGAAATTCATTCATTTCCAGTATGCGACCCCATTCGCGTCAATTTGATAATGAACCAAATAAAGAGAGCATCTGACGCCTCGAGAAGCAGCGACAACATCTACAGTAAAATGCTTTGTCATACCGTGACGTGAACTGCAACAAGCTGTCTAATACCGAAGCTGGACTTGATGTTACTGTAGTTGTAATGGAATACTTGTTACAAGTGCATTATACTTTTATTATTGATCAAAATAAAACAAGGAATAAAACACAAAGATTTAAACAGCAGCGACGAGAGTGAATGATGTAAGATAGGCAAGGAATTGCGAAAATGTTTTGCGTTCTCTGGTATTCAAATTTGCGTCACTGGATTTGTTATGGGTTTCAATTTGAATTTGAAAAAAAAAAATATAAAAATGTCATGAACTTTTTTTTGGTTTGGGATCAGATGGGGCAAACTTTGACATTTCACTTGATGCTTTGACTTGATTCTTTGACGTAACTCAGATTTTAAGTTTTGCTCGTTTAAGTTTTTTAACTGCTTGACATTTAGAGGCCATTAAAATTTGAATTTAATATTTAGTTGTAGTAGTTCATAGTACGGGACCTTATTGAAATTTGCTTTCGCCTCTCCTTCAAAACAAAATGTTTCCATTTATACAAAGTCTATCAGCTATGGATTAGACAACTAATAACAATCAATTTGACAAGTGTTACTTTAACAAAATGGCTGCTGTCAAAATGCGAAATATCCTATTGGGCCTTGTCGGCACTATTTAATAGAACATGTCCGATAACTCTTCTTTATTCTATATGCCGATGTTCGTAGAAGGCTTAGCGTACTTAAATAAAATTTAATGCACTTAAATGCAATTTGAATACTTGCACCCTGTACACAATTAAAAATGATTGAATGTTTGTCATACATTCATAAAAAATACCGTCTATCTCCTCCTTTTATCCAAGTTGTATTCTTTTGTATTCATAATCAAAGACACATCAACTCATGATTCATCTTCCTCCATAAAAGCCTGTTTATCTAATCAATTTCCCTCAAATGCCTCCACTCAAACATATTTTATAGCTTCGATTTCCGAGTCATTTGAGTCATTCGACTAGGTCATACATTCCACTTCGTTCGCGATAGCGTTGAAACGTTTGCAACAAACTATGTATATACTTATGCAATCGGAATTTGCTGCTCAGAGCAGGTTTCTTTTTTTTGACCATAAAAAGAACTATGCAATCACATTCCGATAGCATATGGCCGAAAGATACCATTTGTTACCAAGTCGCTCTCCCGCTCTTTTTTCGCGTTTCTCTTTAATCGGTGGAAGAGAGTTGATTGGTTTGGCGGCTGACCTCTGTCAACGAATTTCTCTGCATAAACTTGAACGAAGATTTCACAAAGAAAAAGTGTACAAAACGTGTTACACGAGACTGCGGCTTGGAAATCATTGATGTCTTAAGGCCGCATAATTTAGGTTTGGCTGCCTATAAATGTTTTATTCAACTCTTTTCGTTGTGTGGGTTTTTTGGGGGGGGTTGCGCAACGGAATGCACCTTGGAATTTAAAGCGATTGGAGTTTCTATGAATTAAATTAATAATGCGAATTTTTAAGAGCTCTGTACACATCTGTTTTTGGTACTTAATCTTGCAGATGTGTCATCTTGGTTTCGTGTCAATGGCTTGATCAAATCCGTTTCACCTTGTTGAGTATACAAATGAGAATAATTGATCTTTATGACATACGCGTGATGACCAGAACTTGTGATTGACTGTCACATTCTCCCTTAATTCGTGTTCCGTGTATTTTATTCATTTTATCCAATTATTTCAGTTAAGTGACAAAATAAGAGAAAAGTTTGTCTTTGCACAAACTGTGGTGGCTATTGAAATCACCTTGAACTCGCTGTCTGCGCACGAGTCTTGATTGTCATGCTCTTCTAGGTCATACAACCTGTTAGGGAATTAAATAATTCAGCTTGTAGATTGTGGAGTACTTTACCATCCATCAATGTTAGTTGGCTGATACAAAATAAATATCCGGAGAGGCGCGTTTGTTTGTTTATCTTATTGACGGTAATACTTAAAGTGGTTGGGTGGTGTATGGAATATTTTATTTCAAAGGAGAATTTATGGCTACTAGAGGATGACTTGCTGAATTTAGTTTAACAATTTATTATAATCAATCTGTTTCATACATGTGTACACGCATAACGATAACATGAATTGAAGAGCGTCATAACAGACGACGTCTGATTCACATTGGAGGAAACAAAAACCCTCATATTTAAAAAATGATTCAAAATTTTCTCCATTTTATTCGCAAACTTTAAAGATAACGTTCCATGGGAATATTTTAAAATTAATCTCTTTAAGCGAAATGTGAAATATTACTGTAGTTGCGTCATTTCTTTGAAAGAAGATTAAAGAAACGATGACTCTTTTGCTGTTTGTTCCTACGGATCACGTGATACGTATGTACATATGTATTTTAAGATCCAGTTAAATGATTTTTTACGCAGCGAAAGAATAATTCAACAAGCTTCCGACGAGTGCTGGGGATTGGTGGACAAAGCGAACAAATCGTAGTTAGAGGAAGGATAGGAACAAAATCGAATGCAATGCACTCTGAATGAACTTTATGAAATTGAAGTAAGATCCAATTTATAAACAAGAACTGTTTAATATAATTATTCCATTCATTGACTGTGGCTAGCAAGGTCGTGCAATTTGGGGCCTTTTAGGAAAACGTCAAATCGTTCATTTAAGCCAACAAACCACTGTTGATTGCAAATTTCATGAAGATCAACATAACATCAGCTGTAACCTACCTTTATTCAGAAAATAAATAAAATAAATTCAAAAATAAACTTAGCGCGGTCGTGGTATTATTCTCGTACGAGTAGAGCCTACAGTTTATTGCCGATTCTGAACTGCGAAATTGAACAAAATTTTGATAGACAATTAGTGCTCTTTGAGTGTTCTCAGCAACTCGAAGGCCGTGTTTCCGTAAAAGAATGTTTATTTAAGGAACCGAAATAAATGGATATTTAGGTGTGGGAGTAGATACATTCACCAACTACCGCACTGTTTTTATAGACTTAAAAAATATATTAAACTTAAAAATAAGAAAAAGAAAACAGTCATTATTTGGAACAATGCGACTTTCATACAACTGACTCCCAATATAAATAAAGGAAGATAGATTTATAGACGTTTAAGCCTTAGAAAAAATAAATTAAAGGAAAAGAGTTAAAATGCAACATTCCACGAAATATAAGAGAGAAGTATAGAAGTTTGAGTTATAAAGGTTTGACTATGGAGCTTGACATTAAGATGCTTCTCAGCTTCATCAAGGGCCAAATGTGTGTGCTACCACTGCCTATGGCCGACGCAAGTCATGAACCGGTACACCAAAACTGGGTTAAGGTTTCATAAATAAGAGGCAACATGTGCAAAATAATCTAAACATAAATCAAATTATGTAAATCAATCAATGATGTATTTTTCGTAGGTCCAAGAACTAAATATTTTTTCCAAAAGCAAACAAAGCGCAACCGAATCTTGAAACTGCAGCAGCTGATTGACTAAAATTGTCCAAGTCAAACAAAGCAAGCAAGAAAAAGCCCCTTCTCTTGGAGCGAAAAAAACGAAAGCACGTACAAAAAATGGAACGGAAAAAATGTAATTCCCACGCAATATTCACACCGTAAATTCAAAAAATCAACGGCCCCTTCATTCATTGCGAATTAACCCTGAAGTCGAATCGCGCCGACTATCTACCTCGGTGATTAACCGAATTCAGTCTGCCCCCTCACAAGGAGACACAACCGCACAAAAAAAAGACATGCCTTCACGCTAACCTCGCATCATCATCCATCGCTTGCCGCCGCCATATGATCGCTTGGCAATTCAAAACCAAGCAGTTACCATACATACAGCAGAAAAAAAATCGGCGCAAACCGGAATCGATAGTAAACCACGAGACTGGTAAAGAGGCGAAAAAACCCCAACCGTAATGTCGTCAAGATAAGAGGCAACGAGGAGTCCATTGAAACAAACTCACGCTGTTGCTATGCGGTGTGGGGCAATTTAAAATGAATAAAAAAAATTCAACAGTCTTTCAACACGAGTGACGACTGGAATACATAGTACAATCCACTGCCGAACACATGGCATTTTCAAAAAAGAAAACTAAACTCTCTCTCTCTCTTAATACAAGAAAGAGAGACACAAAGAGAGCTGTTAAGAGAGTATTCGAAAGATCAAAAACGGTGGGAAGAATGATGACTAATTACAATTTCCTTCTCCCCATGATATAATATTAAAAAAAATTATGAATTAACTATTTTAGATATTTACCCTTGTCATCATATCGCGGAATATAACGACGAAATCCTCAAGCATATCCCCGGCCAGAGCCATTTGGTTGATGTGGTGGTAGTCAACTTGCATGTTGATCGTTGTATTTTTGAACATTTTGAATTATTTTCGATAAACTTCACCGAAAACCGCAAAATGTGAACAAACAAACAAAAAATCTTAAGGAAAATGTTAAATCACAGTTGTCTCAGACTTTTTTTTCACAACTTTCTTCGTTTCTTCTTTTTGAACTAAAACTCTTTTCGAATTTTTCAACTTTCACTTTAAATCCTATTCACCTCAGCCTGCCGCATTGCAGGCGGGAATTTTCTTTGAATTCACAAAACTTCTTGAGAACAAATTTGTCTCTTTATATTTTTCAAATCTGCAGCTTCCTTTTGGTTGAACTCTGCACTTTTCACCGGAGATTTATTTTTCGAACACGCCCCCGTTTGAGCGACTTTTCAGAAGTTGAAAAACTGTGTTACTGTTGATGAATGTGAGAGATATTCTTTTTTCAACACTTTCGGAAGGATGACAGTCCCTGAATGGTAATGAAAACTTTTTGTTACTGTATCCGTATCCGTTTGGCTGTTGAATGTTTCCGCTGCTTTTCACTCGTCTACTACTCGAGACAGCAGTTGTGTTGAGACTGAATTCGGTTCCGCCAAGCGAACGTCACTATAAAGACTCTACGCTCGTGGATGGCTGGCAAGCTAGATTGACGAGACGATGATGACCGCTGTTTTCTTGTGCGCGCAAAAGAGACCGTACGATTGAAAGAGTGAGAGCGAAACTCTGAGAGGGCATGCCACCCTGCAACATACATTCGTACGAATTGAGACTTTGAACGGTCAGTGGTTGTTGATCGTAATTGAATGTGGTGTCGTCTGTTAGGGGTGGAAGACGCCTAGAGTGTTATCATGAATTTATTGTACTCCCCACAGGTCGAGCGAACGTCATGGGGTGTCATTCGTAATTGACGCTTTTTGCTTGTGTGTGTGCGCGCATCGTTATTGCTGAAATTACACACTAGAAAATACTAGAATAGTGTTTTTTGCACAAGCTGAGCAGAGTAAAGACTAGACAGATTGCGTAACTCATAAGGCCTATTTATTGAAGTAACTCTTTCAAGCGCTCGAAGTTTTCATCAAAAATGATTCAATGTGTTGTAGAACTGCTTTGCTAACTGAATTTCTTGTTATCTTTGCATAACCTTGAAACTACTTCATTTGCTCAAGATTTGGCGCATTGTGGGGGAATATAAATAAGTGCATGTCGGATACAGGGTCAATTGCGTGCGTCTCTGGCAACGTGTTTTGCGATGAATTTAAGTCGTTGACAAAATCATTGACATTGGCACAAGGAAGTTATGCCCGTGGACGTATGTACATACATATGTATTTATACATATGTTTTTCGAGTGTTTACATTTTAGGGTGTTAATTTAAAATGACCAAACTGGTTCGCGTGTGGTGTTAATTTTCGTAATTAAAAAAGGAAACGCTTATGGCTGATGGTAGGATTGTATAAGACAAAACAATAAAAACTAAAACCGAGTTTTTTCATGTATTTTTAGTAGAATCCTGGAACAAGTCAAAAAGGCCGTTTGTTGTCTGCTGCTCGAAGATCAACAACTGAAATCTCATATTGCAATAGGGACTTAAGAACTTAAAAAAGTTCATAGAGACTATATGGTCGTTATTTATTAAGTCTATTCAAAAGCATGAACAAATTATAAATTATTGGATGCGCGATTTGACAACTTTCGCCTATGCACCTAGTCACCGTTGTGTGTGTGTCGAATCACACCCTACTGGCAATTCCTGGACTTTACATATTGCATTTTTACGGCACCATTTTTCGATTATCGAAAACAGTAATTGTAAAAAAAAGCTTTTGAAATCTCGCCATTTGCAGTCGTAGGCCCTTGTTAAAAGTGAGATAAAAGCATCCCAGTCACGAGTTGTTGCTGAAAAAGTAAAGACTTGAAATCAGTCTTCTTAAACTGCAAGACGGCACGGATTGCGGCGCATTCCTAGACGAGTTGGCAAGATGGTGCAGTGAGGCAGTTCATATAGACATTCTAGGTAAATGCAGAGCTGCTGAATTAGCCAGGTATTCGACAACGCTACTTTTAGTTCAGGAGCATGAACACCTAGGCGTGCTTCTCGTCACATGTATGCTGAAACTACACATGGACGCGATTTACTTGACCATACAAAGGTGGTCTAAAACCATGAATTCCGCACCGTTTCAAGCGAAAAGAACGGAATTTTTGATGAGTTAATGTACGTACCCCCTTCCTTTTATTTTAAAGAATTTCAGTTCGTCTTCTCATTCACCATTTTGCTTGCAAAATGTGCTCCCATTTGAAAGAAAACAAAAATTTAATGCGGGTTTTCAGGATCGGCTTCATAAATGCGGCCTGACTTTAGACAAAAAAAAATCACCCCCGGCAGAGAACATACGGATTCGTATTTTTAGCTGCATAAAGAGCACAATCAATACAATGAAAATTAATATCACATTCTCAGGTAGTTTCTACATTGTTAGATGTTGAGAAATAACAACCTCCCTACTTTTTCTGAAACCTGGTGGTGCCTTTCTTTCAGCTGTAGGATTAGGGATATAAAATTGTGCACACCGCTATAGGTTAGTTCTTAGAACTTGCGAACCGAATGTGTGCAGGGGATGCTACTGTATGAAAGAAAACCGTGACATTTTATATTTTCCCTTTTTCACATTTCCATTCGCTAGGTCATGGTTTATGGTTAGGTTTAGGCCAACATTTCTGCAATGTTACAATTACAAAATTAATAACTAAACGGTACTGTGTAAAAGGTTGTTTAACAATTAATGATAGTAAATTCGATAGTATACAATATTAAGAAGATATAAAACAGGATTCCCACAAAGATGACGTTTTAACAGAACTGGTTAATACACAATATTGCACGTTTGAGTAGACAGTTCGAATAATCCTTCAAAAGACCACAAGGTGCCTTCCCCGATGCCAAAAGGTCGAATACGATGACAATACGAACCTTGTTATTACCGATTTCACAAGGTTATTGGACCATTGATTTGTTAGGCAGCGAGGAATGACAGTTCTTCCCTCAACTAAATTAGATCCCAACCGAATTCAATCGTTGTTTCATCAACCGAATGATCATTGTATTCTATCACTGCTTCGATATATGCAAATTGTCATGAAATATGATTTTACACTTTTAGACCAGGTACATGAAACGAAATTGAATTACATGTTAAGCGACCACAAACTTTGACAGTTTCAGTGGAAAACATGGAGATGTAATTATAGCTTATTCACATAGTTCAAGTGATTTAGATTGCGCACAACGTTTAAGGCGTCTTATTTTTATTAGTTGTAACGCGAACTTATGAAAAAAGTGTATCTGTATATGTCTATGTACACAAATTATTGGACGAAAAAGTGAAGGCATTGAAAACCACCAAAATGTACAGTTCACATTTGGTTCCAAAATGTAATAACCTCTTATAGTATAATCGCATCTGTCAATATTGTAGCTTGAGTGGATGGTGCCATCTTAAGTTTCCTTTCGTAGATTTCAGTAAAATGTTGTTTACGTCAACGTTACAATAGGGTCATTGTACAACCACTTGGATACTGATCATGTAAACGTGACCATAAAGCGATTAATTTGGGTATAGAATGTCTCTTGATCCCATTGCGCAACAGTTACAAAGTGGATGAAATCAATTTTATACTTAAATCATATTTTCTTTTTATAGTCTTTCTATCGTTGAAAGTTTTAATAGATTTTACATCGTGCAACAACTTACACGTTGAAGTGCTCATGCTGGATACCGTGAATGAACTTCAAGCATTTTTCACCTCCTTCGTATCAAAGACAATTCATTTACAAGCCTCTCCGTTCTGACATGGCAAAAACAAAATTTAAGCTCTCCATGATCTTTTGGCCTGCAAGATGCAGTCAGAAAGAATGACTACTGGTTAAGTAGTGTCCAAAAAATTGACCCACTCTTCGTCAAAATAATTTGTTTGGTATTCTCATAGTTAAACTTTAAAATGTTATTTTAAAGGACCTTGAAGTGGATTGTTCATGAACGATTCAATGAGATTCCATCTCATTATCAAAAGCAAGAAACACGCCTTTTCATGCGATAAAAACCCAGACGTTACGTCAAACAATATTTTAGATAAGATGCGACGTACACCGCACCTGCGAAATGCACGATTTTTTTTACCACCAAGGAGTCATAATTTTAAGATTCTATCGCCTTCAATTCGGGATGATAAGTAAACTTTTTCTAAGAAGAAGGTATTCGATTCGCTTCGCCTCCAAAACGCGCCCAGCATGTGATTCTATTGAAGCCAATTTAAGCTTTTAAGTGACTGGAATTCGATAAGAAAAATCGAGTTATTATCGATTGATGAAGGAGGCATTTCCTTTGTTTTAGACGTACACATAATTATCTTACATATAAATACAGATACATCATTTTCTCCCAGTAATTGTCATGCGAAAACAGTGAACTTTCTCTTCGTATCTGTCCTAGACATTGAATTATGACACAGCAAACAACAAACTGCGTGTTTTTGTCCAAAGGAGCTTTAAAAGTCCAGCAATTGGCAACAGATAGGAGAGTCTCATGCAAACATTGCGGGTCAAAAAAAATTCCGACAAAGGTTAGGAAATGTTGTTTAAGAGATTTCGATTTGCTTGGTAATCGCAAAACCCAGTGTATTCGAGAGATCATCGGCGTGAAAATATTTTCTTGTTGAATGTTGATAAAAAGTGTTATTCTTTGAGGAGAACTTGTTTTTTGAGTTTCGTGGGGTCTTATGAGAGATACGAACAATTTGCGTTTGACATGCCTGCGCCCCTGTGGGTCAACAAGAGGCCAAAAGGAATGATGTTGATTGTGGAGTGTGCAGCGTAAAATAACAAATAAAAATGTAATCAATTAAAAAACTGGCAATTATGTGCGTAAATGGGGACGTCAAACATTGACCGGACCTTTGTTGAAGAGATCACATTTTCAAACAGTGGTTCTGCGTCGTAACATATAATCATAAACCATAATAATAATAATAGTTGAGTGGCACTACAGCTCACAAGAGACCAGGACCTACATTCTACAACAACTACGAGTACTCGTGTTGTGCGTGCTACTGTTCTCTCACGAGTAGAAGGGACCTTCAGTTTTTTGCCGACTCCGAGCCGCAAGATTTGTGAAGATTTTCATAGACAATTAGTACTCTTTGAGCGTGGTGATTCCGTCCGGGTCTAGGTTCGACATTCCGAGTGTGGGTTGACTTACCACTACGCCACGGCGACCACAAATATAGAACATACAAGATCACATAAAATATCCGTAATGTTAGTCCCGAACTTATTGGAAAGCTTTAGCAACGTGTAGATAGGTATCCTATATAAAAGTAGAGCTATTGCCGCCATTCCACATTAGTATAAGCCATTAAGGAGACTTGGTAAAATGGTGATGTCTACGTTAAGCTGATGTTGGCACGAGGAGAGAGGTCCGAGATGAGTTTTCCGTTTGTCTACTAAGTGCAAAAGAAAAACGAACATTTGGAAAACGTTGGATTTCCTTTTAAACAATGTCTGCTTTAAGCTCGATACACTTGAATTAGTTATCCTACACCTTCTTTACCGCATTTAAGAAAAAGATTTACTAAAACCATATTTGGCAGATGCCTTCGTGACGACGATAACCCACTCATTTGAATTAAATTTCTGCAAGTCACAAGTATGGAAAATAAAGGAACAAAACTAGTGAAGACGGTCGGTGGGTCTTCTTCTAAATATTCGGCCTAGAAGATGGTGGAGGGTTTAAAGCTATCCTTGCAATGGTGTAAGAACCTTTTTTTTCTTTGCCAAATGGCGTCCTGTGACCATCTAGCCTTTTCCAGGTAGTCAATGTAGAGCACACATTGTGACAGCCTAAGCCTTCTTCAAAGTACATTCACCGGTTAAAGTCTAGTGTTTCCACTGTTCCTTGGTCTCTGATGGGTAGTCTTTTGACTTTTCTAACTGCTCCTTTGGGATACGGAGTAATTAAACGAAGCACCCATTGTGCAAACAGGGTTCTCATTACCAACAAGACAACAACTGTCTTAGCTATTAAGTACCTTTAATCGGTGCTCTGTCAATACGAGACCAGAGATTTTTGTCACGTTATCACACGAGGTAGACGTTTAAGTGTCTCATCAAAAACCAACGTGCGACCATGAGATATTCATGTAACCAAATTTCGACGGTTGTCATCAAATGACAAAAGTCAACGTACACAGCATCCAACCCTCTGGACCGCACGATTTAAGCAAGCATTTTTCAAACCAAAAATACGAGTCCGAATTTGACACAAATCAATTGATCTCACAGAACTGCAAAAATCTACTCACTGAAATTTCTTGTGACATATCAAAACATGCGAATAAGGTCTTCTTCGATAAGTAAATATTTGTCTGTCATCTCTGTCATAACTGGAACATTTAACCAAAAATTAACCGCGGCCTAGGGACAGTATGTCGTAACACGGTCCCTAACATCAAATTATCTGCTGATATGGTGGTATCGAAAAAGATCGCTGGGATCGATAGCTCGAATGATTTTTGAAAGAGTAATAAAGTGGTAACTATTTTATAAACCATTTTAGGCGAAATGTTCAAGTCTCAGTTTCGACAAGACAAATAAACGATATCAACATTGATCGGCTTAAGATATTGTAGTTGCTGAATACAATCGGTATATGGATGCTACAAAACAAAAGAGAGCAAATATGAATGTTCTACAAATTTATTGGAAAACTTGGATAAAAACATCAAGGGTCACACTTCGACAGCAAGTTACATCCAGGACACAAAGGTTCTGCACAACCGACCTAACGATTGCTGTGTATTTAGACACTGCCCAGCTATATAAGAGAAAAGGATCAGTTGCAGTACTGACAAACAGTACTGTTTTAAAAGTATAAGAAAAACATTTTATTACATATTTCAGGCCAAATTCTTAGAATTTATGACACCTCCTGTTTTTCTTGCATTGAGTTAGGGTGCATTTAGCCAGTCCCAGATGAAACATTGAGTTTAATGAAAAAAAGGGGAAAATTGAGTTCGGAGTTCAAATTAATTGTTTATTTGTTACGTCTGATTTTGATAACAAGGTAAATTTCTAAAAAAATATTGTTTAATGCACTGACTGAAATATCGTAATATCGTGAATACCAGCAGAAAAGAATTCAGGGAGGCAAAGAAAGACCCAGTAAAATATTTTTTTTTTGTAGTGTACAGATGTTGGTGTCGGTTCAAGGCTTCCGTTGAACTTCAAAACGACCTGTGTCAAGCTGCAGGACAAATAATTTCGTCAAGCTCAGCAATGAAACGAATCATGAAAGCTGACATTAGAACACTCAAGCCACTACTGAAGCCGAATTATTCAAAAAAAAAGTCAGAAATGAGATAAAGCTTTGAGTTCAATAGGACCCAAGGCACGTAAGGGAATGTTTTTTTTCAACGTTTAAGTTGCTGCTGAAAATAAAAGATCTCTTGCGTTCTTATCTGTACAATGTGCTTCTGTGATAAAAGCAAGAGGAAAACCAACAAAGCACTAATAAGGTGGATAATGAAAAAAAATTAATCACCAATAAAACTGTTTTCTTCAATCCCTAAAAATGAGGCAAGCAATACGAATCGTCCACATCAACTTTAATCAGTATTAATGAGGTTTCGCTAAAAATCTCGGAATTATAGAAAATAATATCACACTGATTTTAATGTTGTATCATGATTGACACCTTCCCGTTATTTTCGAAACAAAAAACCGAAGTATGATGTCGTCGGCTGTATTCAATTGTTTAACAGATACCAAACACAGACAAATGTTGGATTTCCCTACAAGCTTGATTTGAGTTGAGCGACACGTACAAAGACAGACAGAAGTAGAAATTGCAATGAATGCGTCGCATACGAATTAGTAAGAAAAATGCTTCTGTATCTCCTAAGTGAATGCAATCAATGCAATATACCTCCATGACTGGACATGATTTGTTATTTTGTGATCTGTCGCCGAACGAGTGCCGAGTAAGAATTATCACGAGTAAACAATTTAAAGTTGCTTAAAAAGCATGTATCCACATTCCTCGAATTTTATAAATTTCATAGAAAAAATTTCAAAACTGTCTGTAAAATGGTGCTTTTAAAACTGCTTAAAGCTATTAGAAATTATACAATAACAGCAGCAATTTGAGTATATTGGTGTTTACCGGCAAAATTCATTCGTATAGACACTCCCGACTTCACAAAACCATTTGTCCTAGTTCGTTGAAAAATCCGACAGTTCATCACGAAAATTGATGGGGAACCGACTTATTTTTGAAAGTTATTCATTAGCCGGTCTCTGACTCCAAACAGGAAACCACTACAAAAACGGATTGTAGATGCTGAATATCCATACTCTTGTGTAAATTATTTTTAAACAGAAGGCAAAATTTGTACGTATTGAACTTGTCAAGTACAAAGTACGCCTCTTCAGTTCAACGTTGTAAATACTCACTCTGGACTCACACGAACTATCCTCGTCGTTTCCTGCTGTGGATAGACAACTAACCTTCACACTGAGTTGTGATTATTTTCTAGATAGACAGTTTCAGACGATCGATTAAATCTAACTTACACTAACAAAATCCACTCTTAACCTGCACAAAGACATTAGTGAATTCGCAAATGAGTGCAATTAATTACACAAAAGCTCTCTCTTGCTCTCTCTTTTCCCCTTTTGATATTTAAACAATGCGATAACAAAAAATCGGAATCTAAAGTCCATGTAACTGACTTACACAACTTAGTTTAATCTGCTCGTATCTTCCTCGAGCAACGCCCTAAACGTCAAAAACTGTTGAGTAAGACCACTGGAGTCTGTGCCGGAAGATTTGCAAAATTACTGAGACAAAAACCCCGAACTGCAAACGCAAAAAGAATTGCCAGACAGAGATGTAAGTGCAGTTTGCTTTTGACCAGTTTACATTCCGTTGTGTAAGGGAAATGAATTTAAACACCGCTATACAACACACACTGAAGCATGATTGATTGATGTTTGGCCAAAGCAAAGTCGAGCAAACGTTTTGCAGTGTACAATGGTACAATGGGGATGAATATATGCGTAGGTTGAGTAAGCAAATCGGTTCTATTGTACAACGAGGTGCCTGGGTTTAGAACGGCGGCATGTGATGTAAGTGACGGCAAGCGCCTCCCGAGTGGACGTATCTATCCAATTAGCGGATAATTTGTGTGAAGTAACTCCATTCAGAATGTTTATGAAAGCTATTATCTGATCACACGTTCACTAAAACGTAATTTATGTCATTAAACCAGTCTAAGCTAGAGTGGAGCTCCATAGCACGTTCTATGAGCATGACAGTGAGTGAGAAAACAATGTTCAGTTACAATAAGATGATTTCCTTCGGTTTTTACTGATTACTTGAAACGGATTGATTCAAACCGAACTCTGGTCTTGTGTTATCACAAATTATATGAGGCCAAGTGCAAGAGATCTGCAGCAGCTCAGATTAAAATGTGCAGTGCAAAGGAAAGTTTTAAGTCATAAATCATGACTGCTGTGGAAGAACGGACGAGGCGCAATGACGACAATTATTCCTTTCTGTTGAGATATTGCTCATTCGGTAAATTTCGAAACTGAATTTAACACTTTCTAAAGCAGTACCGGCACCGGTACAACCACTGTCAGAAGTAATGCGCAATTCACAAAGAAAAGTTTTCTTTGTAAATAAAATAATAATAATTTTGTTGAAATGTATTGGTAATGTTTTTGATTTTTACTGTTTGTTCATATTTATTGAATCACAAAAACAATAAACATCCTTTGCACCCTTTGCAACATTACATGATAATGACATGACGTGCTTTCACTAAATTTCATCTTCAAAAGTTAACTGAATGAATAAAATTCACAGATAGTTTTATTTTCTTTTATTAAATAATTTTAGTTCTTCCAACCTATATAGCAAACATTTATATTTATTTCATTTGAAAAATTGTTTTACCTACTTAGTTTGGGTTCGGGTGTTCAAAAAATGTCGATAAATTCAGATATTTCTGGTAATATTATTTGCAGCAAAATTAGTTTCTCTATTATAGATAGAAAAACCAAGAGAGTACCGTAGGCTGCTGAAACCGAATGTATTTGAACACCCAATATTTCAAAATTAATCTACAATCTCTCCAGCTTTGAAAGTTAAAGGCGATTAAGTTATTGATGACACATCTGACAAATCGGCTCCCATTTATTATCTGTGGGCTTTGCCAAATCCCCATAGATGGCCAGTGTTCAACAACACGTAGAATTAACAAAAAATTGATTGACCAAATTATGTGTTCTTTACACTTTAAAACATATATTACAATGTTGAAATACCTAAAACTGACAAAATGATGTCATACTTCGACCCCTCAAATCAGTCTATATTCTTATATATCCTTATATTCATAACAATATGGACGAAACACATAGGTATCTCCAGTGTAGGTCCATTGTACCGGTGCGTAGGTTTAAAGCTTTGTGAGAGTTACGATAACCAGCTGGATTTACTATCGAATTTGCTGGTATTCTGCAGAGATCAGATTGTCGTAAAGGAAAGCGCGAATTCATCCTTTGCCGGGCAGTTATAGAGATGGTTTTGGATGATTTCCTTCTCCTCTTCATCTGGACAGCTTCTGGAGAAGTCGAAGTAGTTTTTTTTTGCATGAAAACCTATAAGGCAATGTCCTCTTTAACGATTTTAGACTATGTGATTTAATTGGACCGAGGCAAGGACGGATTTGTTAACATATCTGGCATGAAAGCATCTATCGTAACTTGGGGGGCAAGGGGTTCATAACTTAACCGTCTCTGAGTGATCTTGTCCATTTTATCAGCTCTGCAGTTTTCTAGAACGAAACGCCGAAAACATTTTTACTGTCCATATGTAGGGTATAGGAGATTCCGAGATAGTTATTTTTTTACCGTTTACTCCCCGACCTTTCGCAGACAAAGGCGAAATCGGCATCGCGGCTTGGGATTGCAACGTTATAAAATTCAACTTATCCATTAGCTGAAAGAAAACGATCATGTGCGTTCAATAAACGCGATCTGAAAACTGATTCCAGTTTTTATTGAAATATTGTTTTCAGAGATGATACTCACTTCTAATTAAATGAATGGACCAAGGGACGATGTAAAACCCAAAAATTCACATTTTAGTGCGGATTTTGAACGGGTACCCTCATCGGTTCTTAATTCTTGGGGGTGTCCTGACCGATAGGTTATCACCACTAATGGCAAGGGACATAGTTTAATAATGAACCATCAATATTCTTTTGCAATAATATGGGTTCAAAAAGCAAGCGGCCCTACGAGGTGATGTAAACTGACCATAGAGATCGTATGATTTGATTCCGTTTGATTTTCACTTTTGAAGCTTTCTTGCTCGTATGTATGTTAGAGTTCTTCGTGGGTAAATCACAAATAAAAATCTCATGGCACCTCCAAATTCAGGCTGATTTGTGTGATCATGTCAGACCGAGTGTGATGTACATTTAAACAACTTTTTCACATACTCCGAACCAAATGGCCTCAACAGACACTTCAAACGAATTTTAAATGGATGAAATATAACCCACTCTTTGTATTAGAAACATTTAAGAATATGAAGAGCTTAGTCTACTGCCTGTAGAAACAAATTGAAAGGAACAAGGAACAGGAGTATAAAGAATTCTCTTAAAAATAGATTTAGTGTGAGAAGGTTAAAAAGTTTGACGTATTGTCATAATGGCAAGATTTCATTTATCCTTACATGGACTGCACGCACTGAAGGGGATAAGGCATATATGGGCTGTACCATCAATTGGCACAGGCAGTGCATAAACATGAATAACATGACACTACATGTCACAAGGGACGAGGGAGTAGTTACTTCAGATTAAGATTAAGATCAACAGATTGTATATGTAAGCTAGTATTAAGTATTTTTGTCTAGCATGTAAGTAATTGGAATGAAGTAATAAAAATGCATTCAAATCTAAATCTACTTCAGCAACTTTTACGAGTAGAAGAGACCTACAATTCATTGTGACTCCGAACGCCAGGATTTAAGAAGCATTTACGATTTGTGTATTGTTAGCAACTCTAAAGACGAGGTGCTGTGCAAAAATGTGAAATTCAGTCTGAGACCTTTGGGGCGTGAATCGATGCACTTGCCCACTACGTCAGGGCGGTGTAGATAAAGCGGTTAAAACAGTAAGGAATGTTAATTTTTCGTGTAACGGCGTAATTTTCCTGTTTTTGAATTGCAGTGGTTTTGGATTTGCCATTCAAAAAGTTTACACTTTTGAAATGAATCACGAAATGCCACGTCACGTCACGTAAACGTGAAATGACAACTCTTTTCGAAACACCCAGAATGACTTGTCACTTGTCCGGTATCTGACATAGATTATATGTAATTAGACATGAATAGCACTAATAACTCACGAATGTAAATATAATACGCTTTGAGATAAAAGTAACAAATGTTTGGTTCACCTATTCGTGCTTCATATCTTAGAACTTTAATGCTTCATATCTGTGTATGAATATCGATTGGAAATTATTTCAAAGAACCATATGGATGAAATGATTTTACAGAAACTAGTGGTACGATATATGTTCAAGGATAATTTCTACATTTGATTGTTTTTGTCCGATGTCCTTCATTTAAAAGTATTGAATTAAACAAATTCTTACCTTGCTGAGAAAATTAACAAAAAATAAAATATGAAGCACACCAACAGAAAGAATATCTGTATCTGAAGAGGAACTGTAAAATTACTACACACTCTGTGAGACAATTGAGCACTGATATAGACTTGGAGGCGCGTTCTACCAATTTAACAACGAGGGTGTGCACAATGTGATGGAAGTCAATAATTGACACCAATAGCCATGAACGGAACTTAATTAGATACAACGTAGAGAGGTTGAGGTTCGCATTTCATGTGCGGATAATCAACATTTTTGACGAAATGTTTTATACCTACGGCTCAACTTTATGTTGAGCTCAAATAATGAGAGAAATCATGGGTGGGGATGTTTTGAAAATTATGACTAAAAAACTCAGCATTCTCTACTGTATTATGCAGTAACGGAGATCCACAAGGAAATTATCCAGTCATTAACTTAATTGTGTAGTCTAAACGGAGATGTTGGAAGAATAAATGCAGCAGCATGCACAGAACTGAGATTCCAAAAATACAACAATGGAAATCGAACCTGATTCTCAACAACAACAACACTATGATTCAGCAAGGAAATTTAACCAATAGATGTCAGCCGGCAACAGCAGATATAGTTACAATACTTAAGGAGCATTGACAAAAAAGTGTTTCTGGTTTCGGATAACGAGCACGTTTTTCTCGAGAAGTCAATCCATCCACACAGAGTGAGAGTTTGGTGTGGATTGTGGAGTGGTGAGATCATTTGACCGAATACAAGGCTGGGAACAACGGTGGGCAATACAGAGCCATTTTAACAGTATGTTGCCTACTAAAACTGAAAACATAGATTTGATCTCTGGTTCTGGCAGGAAGGCGCGTTATGGAACAAAGCACAATGAATATTTTAGGCATCAAATTACCAAATCGTATTAGCCAAAATTGTAAACAAGCTCTTGGAAAATTGAGGTGACAAAATGCGTTACTACATAGCCCACGGCACTGAACAATTTTTTTCTGTTTTCATAATAAATCGGAGTTTCTTTTCTTACTAATATGTAAAATCCATAATAAAATATAAAATGTTATAAAATATAATGTTACTCATTTTAATGCATTTTTAAACATAAACTTTTGTACACCATATATCCATTAAAAAGAAATTCACAGGTGTGAAGCGTTTGAAAAAATACTCGCTGCCACGAATGTCGTTTTCATTTCTACTCCTTCGTGCACAGTATTTTTTATGCAACAAATTGATTCACATCTTGCCTCTTGCCATTTGACCAAATTCTTTACTTCATTCGGTGTAAAATATTAAGATCTGAATAAAAATAACACTGCAAAATTAGTTTAACCAGACTGGTTACAAAAATAGAAGTCTTTTGCCAAGCAATTTGCCAAGCCCACTTATGTATACCAAACAACTATCAAAGTTTGGCTGTATTTCAATGCATTTAGCAAAATACACACACACATCTGTCTGTCCCTTTTAAAAATGAACTTTGTTATTTGAGATATGCCTGAAAAATGTTAGATACACAAACAACGTGCATGAGTGCAGAAAAAAGGTCCGAAGTTTAAAAGTAATAATTTTCTGAATCATTTCAAGTGCCTACTTCAAACAAACAATGCATTTAGATTGCTCATTCTTATCTCTTACAATTCAAGAACTTCCGGCAGTCAAATGAAAAGACATTTATGACTTTATAAGGTGCACACTCGAATGACAAAGATCAGCTTATGTCCAAGGCTAAATGCTTTAAACTCAAATTAGGAGCTATCTTATCTCTCACATGTTTCTTGATCTCCTGCGAACCTAATTCTTGAGAATAATCACCATTTCAATTGTCTGTCTCTGGGCCAATCATCAAATTAAAATTCTAAAAACTAAGTGAAAATATATTTCTAGTGTTGTCTACCAAAAGAGAAAAATGAAAAAAAAAACATCAAAAGCAACACCTCTTAAGGAGAGACCCACGTATCGTATAGATAACGAAAGTTTTTCTTTTCCCCAAACAGAATTGAACCGAAATTCTGCATAGCAACAGTGACTGCTTGTTGAACAGGTCTCTTGACAACTTATTTAAAAGAAAAGAAACAACACACTCAAAAACTCCCCATCGTAAAGATAAGATTCGATGCATAAGAGAAGGAAAGAGGGAGAGACCAAGAGAAGACGCCATCGAAGAGAACTTAACAAAACTAAATTCTTTGAAAAGTTGTCGACCTTTCAATGCATGCGGTTGCCTACCGTCACCAAGCCAACTGGTAGTGCAACATACACCAGCGTGACTGTTGCCAAGAACTGGTTCCGTTGATGCAAAGTGAAAATGAAAAGTTATTCCATTCACTCGGCAGACCGTGCCTCTGCCGTGTGAAGTTCTCTTTTGGGGGCTCGTCTCAGTCCGCATTCACGTCGCAATTTCGCTGAGGATATACTACGTACACGAATTTTGGCCACTAAATCATGAGAAAGGTCGTCGCAATCAGCACGAAAGTGTACGTAGTAATTTTGGAAATTTCCCGTCAGGCTGCCCGCCGTTCACCGTAGATAAGCTCAATGCTTCCCGCCCGCCTTTCCACAGTCTCTGGGGGCTGATTAGTGAGTGTTCCAGTGACAGAGTGGACTCGTTCTCTCAATAACACCAGTTGGAGGCTCGTTCTGATTGCTTGACGCTGATTGGCTATCAATTTAGTTTCTGGTGCGTCGCAGCGACATCAACACACAACTGCTAGTCTGGTGACGTCAGAATGATAATTACATGGCCTGTATTGTGAGCGACAAACAAAAATGAGAACGAAAAAAAAAAATAAAAATACGCTGGTCAGTCGTGCGCAAATTATGCGAAGATTTGTTGATGTCGGGGTTCCTCGTTTCCGCTTATCGGGGGGAACAACTCGTGAACACAGCCGCGGCTGTCAGTCCAAAGATCAGCGCGTGGATCAAGGTCACAAGCATAAAGGAGTCACCCTCAGAGCAACAGAGTGTGTGAAAGCAAATATTTACGAAATCTCTGAATTGATAATGGAATCAATGGGATTTTCTTTTTTTAAATTTTGCTTATGGGAAAAGTGACGTAAATGTCGAATGGAATTTCATCTTATTTTGATGGGGATTTAAGTAAATATCAGCAAATAGAGAATAGAAAGAAACAAACTCACTTTAGGAAGTAAACATAGTGACGGGGGCTATTAGCAAAATAAATTAAATTTTACTTCAGCACATATGTACATACATACGTACATTGTCACTTTGTCAATAAGGAACTCAGCCCAAAAAGATGCAACAAAATCTCACAGTGTAAAGAAAGAAATACTGATGTGGGTGCCATACATTTTACAAATTATTTATGTCATTCGACAATGCAAAATTACAGTCCTGTATGTTTTCTATTCATTCCATGATCCAAAGTACAATGAAAAATAATTTGCAAAAGTTATAGAGATTTTAATGTCACGGCATAACAGGTGCTATGTGCACATGCGCCACCATTGCTCTGGAAGCTATCGATGAGCGTAGATCCTTACTGATCTGCATTAGATAGACAGATACACGTTACGTCATACGACTGCAGTTTGTGGACAAGTTCAAACCAAGCGATCTTTTAAACCAACTTAGGTTATTCAGCTCAATGCCTTACAGAGACAAATTCTGTACAATGCCGAAAGTATTGTTAGGAGCGGTAAGCTATTTATTTAAATCATCGGACCGTGAAGACTGGTACAATGGTGTTACAAATCTAGATCCCTGAAGTTAAGTATGCCACACAGACAGATCAAAAATGAGTTGTAGGCGGAGTCTATGGACTCAACATAATGGAATTAAGTTTTACTGTTTTCAAAGATGAACTGCAAGCAATCTAAATCTGCACCAGACAGAACTTACACCAAAGAGCAAAAGTGTAACAAAAGTAATAAGGACAAGAAGAAAGTTTTGCACCATAACAAGGCGTATACAAATAATTCAGTGTATCTAAGAGCATCAAGGATGATAGAATATTAATACTTGCGAACAACAGCTGCACTTAAGGTCTTGTCACCTAACACTGTAGACTTCAGAACAGTGAAGTGTTGTTACGATGCACTTTCATACCCCGCTAAAGAAAATAAAGTGAAACTTGAATGTGTCCCTGAACATATAGGGATTGCACGTAACAATTAGTTGATGAACTCGCTAGGGTTGGCATAATTTGCTTCTGTAAACCTGAGCCTTACTGTAATGTAAACTGCTTCACAGCTACAACAATGATTAATAAATGGGAACACAAACTTCGTTTAGATCACTGAGCCGGGTAAAAGGCAGATTAATTAGACCCTCTTCCTACAAAGAAAATCTTTAAGCCGTTCTTACTGGCCATTGCGAAGAAGTGGAAAATGCCGACAACAATGCTTGGTACTACAATGATTTAGGATTACTACAGTCTTAATTAATAGACAACTACAACCTTACATATTGTAGAAGAACTCAATAGGTATCGTTGCCACAGTAGCTAGCCAGTGTGGAGTTCTCCTTAGTAGAGTCACGTCACAGTTTTGTCCTTCTTGACTGTTCCAGAAAACGAATAGGACAGTCATCACCTTCTTTAAGGCACATTTTAAAGAAATAAAATGAAAGTAATAATGCAAAAAGACATTTGTTGTTTATTTTTTGACCGAGCAACGTATAAAATATTTGAAATGTCGAAGGATTTGCACTGGTCCATGAAAATAGTACGTAAGACGGTCCAACACTTTAATAGAACCCATGCTTATGTTTATAACCATTTGTTCAATGAAATCTATGAATAAATTAATGTAAATGAAGCAGAACTGTGACTGCACAGCAAGAGAAAAATAATTTGTTTAAAATAATACTTTGAGCGAGTTTAAGAATTTTCCTGTAAAAGACTGCTCCATCGAATCCACAGATCAACAGATAATACATTTTACAATAGTAGTACACAATAGGAGTATCAAAATCTAAAGCATGCGCTAAAGTCACACAAACACAAACGCAATGGTGAAGCCTTTCAATGGCTCGCTACTAGCCCCATAAAGATCCGTATGTACTTGAAAATCAACTTCCAACTAAGAAACCCCAAGCAGCCGCCACCTGATCCAGGCTCAAGCGTCGCAGAGTGTTTCATCACTAAGCCCCAGCTCACTTAAATGCTTAACGAAGGTGAAGTGTCCCGTTTTTACCCCAACAAGTCGTCTGCAGTCTTTTCTGCTCAGAGCTACCAAAAAAGCCGAGGATTTCTTGCTGTCGTTTGTCATGCCAATTTGGTGGTGCCAACGACCCAACTGTCGATGAAAAGCTTGACCATTAAGCGGGCAGTTTCAATGTGAACTCGGCCCCTATGGATGGCTCTTTTGATCCTTGCCTTGGAAGTTTATCGCCTACCTAGTTTCCCATGACCCCGTGGTGTCACGGGACAGACCCAGAAAAGTTTTTACAAATTAAGTCTACCGACCAAATTAAGGAAAGACTTGCATTCCTGTTTTATATTGGAAGTGGTTAGAGGGTTGCGTAAGACATTAAGCCAAGCTTGGCTGTCGCAACAGACTCAGATACTTCACCTTCCACTTGCTCTGCATAATATAGCAAATGGCCACTCGGATCGCAAAGGATTCTCGTTGATAGCTCTGACACAAAACATATAGTCTCTTCTATGTAAACACAGAGCTGAGACAGGTCATTTTGTTATTCGAGTTGCTATTCAAATTATATATTTGATTGATATTTTAATTTAATTTAAGTCATAAGGGAGTAATGAAAATTTAGACTTACTTTTGACTATCGCAATATTTGGTCTTTTAAACTTGATCTTCTTATTCATTGTTTCTCGATATGTGTTATTTTCTTGCATTAATAATAATAATTGAGTGTCACTACAGCCCAGGACCTAGCTTCTACAACAACTACTCGTGTTGTGCGAGCTACTGTTCTCTCGAGTAGAAGGAACCTACAATTTTTGCCGACTCCGAACAGCGAGATTTGAAAAGCTTTTCATAGCCAATTGATACTCTTTGGGTGGCGTCAGCAACTCGAAAGAGGTGGTGCCGTTACAAAAAATGCGAGGTGTACCGTCCGGGAATCGAACCCAGACTTTCTGCGGGGCGGTCGACGCACTTACCACCACCCCACGGCGACCACATTTTTTGTTTTTGGGGTTGTTATAAAAATAACAAAAATGTGATCTACTGAAAAACCAGTCGTAGTTTGCATTGTGCGTGCTGCATTGTTAAATATCAAATTTAGGTAAAAATATCAATCGGAATATGAGGGTAACTGTAGAGACCAGACCACAACGGTCTGGTCGATTTTGGAGAAAGTTTTGTATGTTAATTCGTAACTTCCTCATATTTACTATACGAAATTAAACTCACACATTCAAACATTCACGTATCCTGAAAAACGTTTTACAACAAAGATATTTAATTATTGTTACTGAAATAACAAAAAAAAATAAAAGGCTAGCAACTAAGTAATTACGTTTTTTTAAAAAATAAAAGCTAATTTTTTCATGGAACGAAATAACTTTATTCTAAAATGTATTGCCCATTTTGAGCAATGACCTTTTGCATCACAATTCCACGTTCACAAAATTAATAAATTGCTGACACCAATAGTCCCGTAGCTCACTCCAAGTTCAAATCTATCAACTATGTATTTTGACTATTTATGCGTTTAAACTAAGCTCAGAATGATCGTTTTGGACTTAAAGAACGTAAATTTATGTATATATACTAAAGGATAGTTCGGTGGGCAGGCGTTAACACAGAAGGCACTATCTTTTACAAGTCAGTACAATTAAAGAATATGCAGATGACATCGATATTATCCCCCGTTCACAAGCAAGCCGTTGTAGAAGCATTCATGGCTGTTGAAGAGCAGGCGAAACGAGCTGGTCTTAGAGTGAATGATGATAAAATGAAATATATGTATGCTGTCGACAAAGAACCGATCCGTCGAACAACACTTCTTTCGGAATGTGACAATTGACAGCTACAACTTTGAGATAGTTAAGGAGTTTGTCTACCTTGGGGCAGACGTGAACTCAACAAACGACACCTAAATGATTAGATTCGGCGCAGAATCACACCAGAGTCCGGGTTCGAGAAGGAGAGGTAGGCCGATCCTCCGGTATAGAGACCAAATTTTTGCGGACACGAGAGAGCTTGCCCTTGACAACTGGAAGCAGCGTGCCAGCGACTGTCAAGAATGGAAGGCAGCTAAAGCTCAGGCTTAGACCCTTCATGAGTCGTAGGCCTGATAAACAAACAAACAAATAACAAGTATATACATATTAAAGTCGGCACTAAATTCCACAGCTGACGTAACATTAGAATGACAAATATCATTAGAATGACCCCTTATTTCGTCACTCTTAATATTTGTGCACGATTCTGATAGCAGGGTTAGAATTTTACTAAACATTTCCGTCGTTTGTAGACATTAAACTCCACACCATAAACAAAAAGAAACAAATAAAACATTTCTACTCGTTTGATACAAAAACAAATTGTGGAAACACATACGAGCGAGCAAAGTCTGCGTATAAAAAAAAATAAAAGTTAGAAGTCTTAAACTTGATTACTTAATTATTTCCACTTTATCAGCAAATGTGATTACTTTGGCTCACGCTACTCGATGAGGCGCGTGGGCCGCACAAAATTTGTCAATAATTCAATTAGTCGGGGACTTACTGCAACTTTTGTTCGGTGCGACTGATCAAATTCAAACTAAAGACACTTATCGCCGCCAAATAATAAGATAACCTCCCGAACTCATTAAATTGAATGAAGACAATGTGGATTTCTTTTTCACTGTTGATAAATGAGACACAATTGTGAATGAATGATTGCTTTGAAATGGAATCAAACGAACTAGTCACTAGCACTACATTCAAAATTAAGCATTTAACGTTAACACTACAACGACTAAAACATGTATGATTTTGCATTTCAATATACCTTCAGGTTCTCCTCAGTCAATCATGATGGAGTTTTTTTAATTTTCTTGTTTTACGATTGATATACAATCACACAATTTAAGCAAGGACAAATTGAATAGGAATAAATAATAGGAACAATATGAGTAAATGGTTTTCATGGAATATTCCAATACTACAAGAGTGGCGATGAAAAGAAACAATTCACTTCTGTAGTTCGATCACTTTTTAACCATCTCTTCAAACGAAAAAAAGGATGCATAAAATCTATGATTTTTAAATTTTTTAAAATTAACACAAGCTGTTCTTCATAAGAACTTAAAAATAAAAAAGTTTGTTGAGTGCTCAAACTGTAACTGATTCTTTTTAAAGGCAAAAATGGGAAGTGTAGTCGTATAGTGATGCGGTCCACTCCTTATGGGTCGCCGTTTTGTAAATTACTGTTTTCTGTTTTACTGCACTTATGGTCATAGTTAGGTTAAGTTTAAGTTAAATTAAGGCTTAATACAGTAAGATTTTAGCCGTATCAGACTCCTAGGTTTATTTTGTGAAAGAGGGGTGACCATGCATTTTTCAAAAATGAAAATGATGACGCAAACCAAGTTCGAATGCTGTTTTACACAGCATACTTCGATGGGAAAATTTTAAAAATGGATTAACGACAAATGCAAGTCGCTTATGGTACCCAATCTCGTATTGGCAGTCCACCGCACAAAATTTGTCAATAATTCAATTAGTCGGGGACTTGCTGCAACTTTTGTTCGGTGCTGGAGGGCTAAGACAGATGGGCTTTTTAAAAGACCGCGTGAGTCGTCATACCCTGCATGAAATATTTGTTATGAGAAAGCTGTTTGCACGATTGGTACTGCTTTTGCTAACTCCGAACATGGGCAACAGCAAAAATCCCTTCAGAGCAGCGCTTGACACCGTTTAAGCACAAGCCAAAGGAGCTTCTGCCTCGTTTTGAGACCGTCGACATGAACCCCGTGGTACGCAGCAGGAGCAAGGAACAATCGAATCAATGGACATCACCCGGCGAATGTGCTTCGCAGATGGCGGAGGTTGACCGATCGGCCAAGAAGATGATGGCCACAGGTCCCCACAATGCTGAATTATCGACGTCGAATTAGATATAAAAACGACACCATTTGTCAAAAGTGTCCTTCTACCGTGCAACACGACGACACACACCTCCGCCATCGCCTAGGTCGAATTTGTTGCATTACACTGCGAAATACTGTCCACTCAATGATTTTTTTGTTTTGCCGGGTAGAATAAAATAGCTATCGTCGGCACGGAGCAGGCTTCATAGGAGCCTCGTTGGACCAAATGTATAAAGCTTGGTTATTTGAGATCTCGCTCGAAAACTCCCTCCAAATCAATTGAGGCTACCGCCCTAGTACATGGTACTGAAAGGCCTTGAGAAAAGTCGAAAATATATAAAAGTACTTGGACAAATCAAATTCTGGGTCTATTTTTAAACCTATGCACAAAGCGACCGGAACCGAAGGAAAAAGCTAACATTCTTCAAAATGTAATTCATTTCAAATCTTAATCCTTTAATAATATTTTTGTGACTAGCACTCATGAATCGTTGGTTCGTTCACAAAGTTAAAAGCAGCATACGAAGAGAACTGAATACGTAAAACTGTTCCATTTAACTGAACACAATAACCGTAACTTGTTTGCATGTCAGGATATTTATTTAAATTGGGATTTACATTTGAACACGGTTTTTCAAGTATGTATAGGTGTATGTTATGAAACACCTATTAAAACTCCATTCACAACTCGTGCTTGTTCACATGTCAGCACAACAGGTCACTGCAAAATGAAAGTTGCTCGATTTCTTTAGACTTACCAGACACATTTATGACAGTTTAATTGTCAATTCGGAGACGAGCGATCTTTGGACTTGAAGGTACAATAACTAACAAAAGCGCTTAAAATTAAAGCGAAAGATGTTTAATGTGCTTGACAGGCAGGCTAATAAATTTCAATTTTTTTTAAATTTTAATGACTGTAAATTCTGTTCACAAATAATATGAAGTTTAAGGCTTGGAACTCTTAGTCTAAAGTCTAAATATCACATTAAGATTTCATTCAAGGTTAAGCGTATACGGCGATAAGAACAGAACACATAAATTTAATGAAAGACACGGTCAAAGGTTAGCGAAGACTGACACCATCAATTGCAAACAAAAAAATCCTGCAAGGAAAGAAGTATACGATTTAAATGTTTCGAAGCATTCTGCGTTGTAGGAAACCATGTCCTTAAGCAATAATTCTAGATCAGATAGAGACTGGAACTATGTGCATGCAAAATGTAGGCCACGACACTCCTAGGTCAATAGAACTGGAATATGTTTGAGGATTGTAGAAAGTCTTAAAGAAAAACGTAATGTCCACAGAAGGATGTGTATGTAGATTTGTGAAATCGAAGCAGAAGATTAAGATTTCGAAACATTTACCCGAATCAGAACTAGAATCGCATCTCTTTAACATATTCCTGATTGATAACCCTCAAGCACTCCATTAAAAAAATTGCATTTATTGATTCGAAACCAGAAAATGTGACAGAGGAGCTCGCAAAAGACAGAAAGTTCGCAGCGCAACATACTTTGTCGTATTAAATCGTTAGATAAGCCTTGTCATCACTTCTCATCCTGGAAAATTTAATTTGAAAGATAATATGTTCTCCAATCATTGAAAGTGAAATACAATGCTTAGATGATATTAATATCAGCAATGCCGACAGTGATGTGAAGCTAGGTGAAAATGACAAATTATTTTTAAACACTGATCTCTTGAAAATGAATCAAACACAGATTCCAATAAGGATTGCTTTGTACATCTTAAAGTTGAAACATTTCTAAACCGATCGTGAACGTCAATTGAAAGCATTAAAGATCGTGGTCAATTAATAGTAAAACGAAGACTTCCACAGTGCAAGCTTATGAAAACCAATAAACTTTTAAATTTTTTGGGAAATCGATTTTCGGACAGAAAGATTGGATACGAAATCTATACGATGAACACTTCCTTTGAGTGTACACTCCTTAAATTAATTACATTCTCAATGATACAATACAATTCTAAAATTATTCTCATTTTATGCATCCTTTAATCTCTTGTCAAATTCTCTATATAAATTTGTAAGCGAAAGGAAAAAATTGCAATACTTACAGTAGAATGCCGCCAGAATTTAATCAAGCCATGTATATCGGTCGATGGCGCTAACAGCAAGAAATCGCGCCATTCATTAAAACTAATGTTTAAGCTGCCATCTTGATCCATCCTTAGAAGGAGAAGAAACGTTTAAAATTATTTAATTTTTGTTTTATAAGACACAATACTAACCTTTTTAACAAATGCTTAGCTTCTGTTTGATCAACTTCAATACCGAGATCCTTAAAGGCAGATATCAGCTCCTCCAAGTCCACCTTTCCTGTGGGAGAGAATTCAATTATTGCAAATAGGCTTAAGATATACATATGTTATTTTAATACCATCACGATTTTTGTCCAGATGGGAGAATTGTAGCCGAAGATTCTTCTCATGCTCTCGTACATAGTGAACGAATTCGGCAAGGCCCACGTCACCACTTTGAGTCTTATCCGATTGCTTGAGAAATGTCTACAGAAGAAATGAAAGGAAGGTTTTAATATTTCAATGCATCAAATATACTAAGTAAATTGTATTTTTAATATATTGAGTGCAATTGGAAATTTTCCCTGTCTCCGTTACAAATACAATGAAATATTTTAAAGGGTGATTTTTTAAAAGCTATAGGAAAGTTTTTCAAAAAAAAAAAAACACATAAAATTCAGAAAAATGCATGAAATCTTTTTTAAAATCGATAGTGCGGTTCATGTTAATGTTTGAAGATTATTTCATGCAAATGACCTTGACTGCGTCTCATATTGTCCATCCACTTAGTCCAATTTTGGCATACTCTTTTGAACATTTCGCCCGGTATCTCACGAATATATGCTTCAATGTTGTCTTCTAATGCGTCAATTGCCCGCTTGTCTTTAAGGACATGAGCTTTAACATAGCCCCACAAAAAATAGTCTAAAGGCGTTAAATCGCACGATCTAGGCGGCCAATTGACGGGTCCCGAACGTGAAATAAAATTTGTACCGAACTCGCCTCTCAATAAATTCATTGTTGCGCGTGCTGTGTGGCGTTTTGTTGAAACCACATGCCATGCAAGTCAGGCTCTTGCATTTTGAGGAAAAAAAAGTGGGATATCATCATCATCTTTGAAGAAGTACCATCCAATGATGCCACCAGCCCATAAACCGCACCAAACTGTGACTTTTTCTGGATGCATTGGTAGCTCCTACAATGCTTCTGGCTGATATTCACTCCAAAATTGACAACTCTGCTTATTTACGTACCCATTGAGCCAAAAATGAACAAACTATAAAATGGAAGAAGCCCGCGATGAACTTTCTTAACAGCTTGCAAGCTTTGTTCGTTTGTATGACGATTCTATAAAATTATAGACCAAACTAAACATGTTTGACAGTGAAACAAAACACGTAACGTGCGTCAGCGTTTTAAACCAGTGTTGGCAAAAAGATAATAGCTCAAAAATAACCCTTTAGTTCTCTCATCACCATAGGTGAACTAAACGACATTATCAGAGGACACCTCAACAGCTACATAGGCAGCTGACAATAGTTCTAAAAAACGATAAGGGAACTCTCCGGGCTAAGTAAGGCCACCGGCTGACAATCGGCCGCCTCTACCTTAACTCCAAACGGCGACTTAGTTTGGTCTGAGTGTTGGCAGCAACTCGAAATGGATGGTCCCGTAAAAATATGAGCGGTGTTCAGTCCAGGAAACGAACCTGGAACCTTCGGTGAGTGAGTTGATGCTGTAACCCACACGCCGCGGCAACCACCGCTCGAAGGTTACTTGATGAAATTTCTACAACGAAATCGCATGGGATACTGGAAATCATAAACACATTGCAGTCGGAATAATGACTGCGAAGTTAATGCAACTATTAAAATGATCCTTGCCCACAGATTGCAGGGGTGCGTTAAGAATCTGCTTCCCTGAATATAAAACAGATTCCCAAGTATTTTTAGAAACTTGTATACATTATAAATTTGCATTCTTCTGAAGCTTTACACTCATCAAATGAAAATGCCTGGAAGATGATGTACGTATAAGTATTTTCGTAAATAGTCAATTAAGTCAAATTTAAAATACACAACTTCAAATGACATCGAGACGTGCCAACGATCGATTTCGTAAACAAGAAATCTTCCATCTCTTGATGAGCTCATTATGAGCAAAATAAAGTTAAGAAATTCCAGCAAAGGTATATAAAAATAGGCGACCACTTGTTTGTTCCTTTGCCGTCGAACGTATTTATAAGAAAAGAATCTAATCCGTCGCCCTAGCTGTAGCTCAATTGGCATTATATTGGAAAAATGAATGAACAAATAAATTGCTAGACGAGTACAATGCCATTCATAGGAATCCATGGTCACGAAGCGAAAGCAAATTAAATCAAATCCGATACTCTAAGAAGAAATCTACGCTACAGTCCTTTAGGCCTGCTAGCTCGTTCCGAACAGGAAACACCATTAATCCAGTGAAATTCAATATGATGGAATTTCCAAGCCAAACAAACAAATTCATCTTATATACATACACTTCGAGTTTTGTTCTAAATAATTTAATGTTGACACTTTAGCCCAGACGACTACAAGTGGCTAAAGTCCACTATGTCGATGTGTATTTTAATTGGAATAGTTTCGGCTTTTTGTTTATGTTTCAAGTGGATTTTTTTTTGCTGAAAAATAAATTTAGAGTCTTTAGTCAGGTTATAGTGTGTGTCCAACGATGATGTTAATGAAACACAACATTGCATCATTTCCCTGGTCACGGGTAGCTTGGATATAAGCAGACGTAAAGTGTCTCCCAGAAAATTTTAATATGAACTTTGTATATGTCCTCATAGGAAAGTCCCTGGCGATATTTCACATCTAAGGCAGCGGCTGGCAATGATGGAGGAAATTGCGTGAAAACAAACATACGAAGACCAGTGTACAGTGTGAAAATAAAAATTGTTAAAATGCAATTGAGAGAAAACAACCAATCCCTCAATAACTTATCAAAATAAACAGAAACAAAATTGTAAAAACGAAATCATCACGATTTACTGATTGGATTCATTGTTTTTTTGACATAAATTGAAACAATGATGTGGACAACTTATTACAATGAAGAAGGGATAAGTTTGGATAATTGTTAAAAAAAATGTTTCTTCTTGTATGAACGTCTGAAAATGTTCGTGAACAATCACAGCCTTATCAGTGGAGTTTTCAGCTAGGGAAGTCTACGATTAATAAGATTTTCTAATCCGTTTAGCTTTAGCTTAAAAGGTTGACGTTGATGTAGTTGGACGAATAAAGCGGGCCGTCAACGAAGCGTTCGGATTAAGACGGAAGCAACTAAAATGGACCTGGTCTTAAACAAGGGCAAAACAAAGAATATACTATCACCAAACAGTACAGACACAAACTTTGATGTCTGGGCATCACAATGGGTACCGAAAACTTGAGTTAGTCCAGAACTACGTCAGTAAGACAACTCCTTCAAACTCCACTACAGATCACGGTGGACCTGGGCCTCAGCTAATGTGCTTCTCCATTTAGCTGGTCTTGTGCGACTTGCTTTAAGTCCTGGTCTTCTTTCACCACGTTGTCTTCCATCACCGGTTTGTCCTTCGGCCATCTGTCTACCAAGCTATCTAAGACGAAAGACTCGAATTATTGTAGTCTGACAAGACTGATGTCGCTGCTCAGTCCGTACAGTTTCCAATGCAGTGCAAAACATCAGCGAAATCAAGCGTAGAATCACTCCTCCCAACGGATGAGGATAAAAGTCTGCGATTTTTGACTCTATTTGCGTTGATGGTGTCTAGAGGAAAAGATTCAACGACGAACTTTATAGACTGTATGGCGGCATGCGCCTCGTCAAGCGTCTTCAGATACAACGCTTAAGATGACTAGGTCATGTAGAGGAGATGAATAACACTGCTCCGGTCCTGGAACCAAATCCATTAGAAAAAAAAACTTAACATAGGCTGTCCTCGCCTAAGATGGCACACACAAATGAAGAAGAAGGGCACGTGACGCGCAATCATACCCAGGTCCACCCTGAACGGTAACCGCAATCTATTAAGAATTCATTTGAAAAAAATTGTTTTTTACGAGATTTGTGTAATTCGCTGAGGCTTATACAGGATATGGTTGGAAGGCAACAACCTTACTATTGACAAATCAATTTCACAAATGAATATATGAGGAAGACGAAGGAAGGACACACAACAACGGCGTCTCAGAAAGAGCGTACTCCTAGGCTCCGCAGTAAATAGGGACAACAGCATCCGTACCGAAATAAAACGCAGCTGCTTTTTTGGGCTCAAAAGGCAATTGAGCAATAGAGTCTTCTCTCGAAGACCTAAATGGACTTTGTATAACAGTCTGATCATCGCAGTCCTCCTTTTCGACGCGGACACTTGAGCATTCCTTAAAGCGGATAAGGATGAGGATAAAGAAAAATTCTGCGTCCGATTTTTGGCATTTAAAGTAGAAGATTCAACGAGGAATTTTGTAGAGTGTATCGAATACAACGATCTGCAGGCCCAGGTCCACCCCGGACTGTAGCGCCGGTAAAAAAAAGAAGAAGAATGAATATAAGGAGATACAATTGGAGGAAAGCTTATAAATAAAAACTCCATTTGAGATGAACAAACTTTTCGATGGTGCAACGTTGGACCGCTTGCTAGTGTGAAAATATTTTCCAATATAACACAAAGAGCGGGCTTTGAACATATTTCAAATTGTTGTGAAAAATAAAAGTATTCAAAGGCACGATCACCACACTTTTGTAGACCGAGAAAGGAACACCAAAATAGAACAAATACATTTCAGATGTGTACAGACACTTCGGGCCTGTAGCCCCCAAATTTAAATTTAATGCACATATAGAGTCCCCTTCATGTTTGTGTCAAAAGTGCAAAGAATGCTTAAAAAGGCAACGATTTTGTTACCTCTTATCTAGATTCTATTATTATCGACCACAATGCTGCCGTCTGCACGTGAGAATAAAGCTCTTAGATTTTGACCTTCACCGTTGTCGCAAAAAAAAACTACTCCCCTCCCGTTACCAGGCATAAGCACACCACCACCGCTAACAATCGATTTCCACACTCGTTCCGCACTGCTGTACATGTTTATTTAAAAATGAGTTCATAGCCTGTCCGTCTGCATATTGCTAAACACAAACAAAATGAAAAATGTGTGGTGTAGCTTATCTTCGGGGCAAAGAAAAAATCTCCTTAGACAACATGCACATTTTCCTCTTGCTCATATGTTAATTGCAGCTGACTAACAATACTACGATAACTTTGTTAAACTAATTGCTAAGATAACAGGGAGAGCAGCACTTTTACATTTATAAGGTTTCCATTCAACGGCGAACAATAAAGCTTTAGACACATTATTTTTAGTTGTTCGTTAAAACAGACCATGACAGTTGGAACTCATCCAATAAAGCCCGCTTCAAATGTTTAGATAGGAAATACATAATGATCTGGAATAACCTTGACGACTCACATAATCGGCTTTGGATGGATACACATACACAGTGATGACTGGAAGCAAGAATTCGTCATGAGAAAGTGGTGAGAGCGCGTATAAAAGTGACTTTTCAAAGCGATTTCAAACAAAAGGCATCGGTGACGTTTTGATTTGGAATAATCTTGTTGCGGGTCACAGCACGTTCCGTGAATTCTAAAAATATATGCTTAGCGTTTGGCAGTTTTGGCAAACATTTCGTATTCAATTTCGGAATGTACCTTCTTGACACATTAATTAACTTGATTTGAACCATCATGTTCTTGGACTGACCTTGTGTATGCATACCTGTGAAGCATGGCGCCCATTTGTTTGAGAAAGATGTCAAGTATCTTTTTTTTTGACTACAACCTGTTAGCTTTCCCTTTTTGAGTTTAATGAAAACACTCCACCGCGACGACGAAAATGTTCACTAATGACATTTTTTGCATAGCTTTGTTATATGTTATAAATGGAGCTATATCAAGAATTTTCACTTCACTTTTACCCGTTTGTCCTTAAAATGCATAAAAGTTCACTGAAAAAAAATTAATATGCAAAATTCATTACGTTGCATGTACACATAAGCAATAAGCGATGATAATGTCAATGCCACTTTTTGCTAGCCGCTTTGAATGTATGCGTTTACAGCATTAGAGTCGCGTTTTAGAGGTTTATTGTTTCCGTAATGTCCACTTTAGAGATTTGTTCAGATTATTTATAAAGGGCGTGTCCTTTCTTGGTTGAAAAGTTAGTATCAAACGACGCCAAGGCAAGCCAATAGTACGAAAATGTTTACGTC
The DNA here is from genome assembly GCA_944738645.1 of Eristalinus sepulchralis. Lineage (NCBI taxonomy): Eukaryota > Metazoa > Arthropoda > Insecta > Diptera > Syrphidae > Eristalinus > Eristalinus sepulchralis. The sequence goes on along the minus strand of OX122885.1, from coordinate 25,680,118 downwards.
ATGGGATAAATATCATCTGCGTGTTAAAATCAAAAAAAGGTGTTTCATCCTAGTAACAACAATGTCATGACTTACACGCGGATTTCTTGGCTTTGGTGACTCACCTGGCTTGATATCATAATCAGTGCCTGTCTTACATACACACAGCATGTAAAAAAAAAAAGCACCATGTTCGACTTTGTCACTACTATGCAAATTACTTTTTTCTATGGTCAGGAAGGCGCCTCATATTCATTGCATCATTTAAAGACCAATAAACAAGAACAAAAAACTGCATCTTGTCATTAAAAAAAGGTAACGTTACCGGAAATGCAACCTAATTTAAACTGTGCATAATAATAGTACCACGTCATTTTAAAGAGCGTGTTTCGTTTCGAATTTTGTTGGCTTTAAACTATATCTACACATATTATTGTAGTCACTAACAGATAATATTTCAAAAGTACAGCGTTGTTAGTAAAGTAAAATGGGCCGGTATGTACATTGTACTCCAGAGAAACGTGCCTTAATAAAAAAAAAAATGCTTTCTGAGGGTAAAACTTACAAATTTATAAGTGAAATTGTTGGGTGTTCAAATAAAATGATCGCTAATGCCAAAATATATGTTCAAAAGGAAGAAAAGGAAGAGGAATAAAACTGAAACTAACCCCCGCCGATGAACGACAAATGGTAAGATTAGTCAAACGTAACCCGTTTATGAACGCTAGGAAAATAAAAGAGAAGTTAAATTTACCCGTGGCGACATCAACAATAAGAAAAAGGCTGGTAAAGAATTTACATGCCAAAAGTCCCACTACTGTCAAAAATTAACCTACTAAAACGAACCAAATTTGCGAAAGACCACCTAAACTGGGACCCTTCCAAATGGCGCAATATATTATGGACGGACGAATCCAACATAGTTTTGTTTGGTACTCCTGGGACCAGGTCCTTTGTTCGCAGGCAAAAAAACAAAGAGTTTCAACAGGAGTGTACTATCAAGACTGTAAAGCACGGTGAAGCAAAAATTAAATTAATTTCCTATCATGTTACTGGTCCCATTTTTTGGATAAAAAATAAACCGATGATGAACGCCTGACTTTACGTCAGCATAATGAGAGACGCAAAGTGAAATATGCTGCTTAGATGGACAGCAAGACAATGACCCCAAACATACGAACAAACTGGTCAAAGAATTTTTGCAAAGCAATGGTGTTCAATTTATGGAGTGGCCGCCTCAGTCTCCAAACCTGAATCCAATTGAAAACCATTGGGCAGATGTAAAGAAAGCTGTACATGAAGCAAAACCCAAAAATACACAACAGTTATGGGACGTTGTGCAGGTTGCGTGGAAGAATATCCCTGTTCAGCGATATCAGGCCTTAATCGACTCCATGCCACAACGTTGTGACGCTGTACTTAAAAATAAAACTTATACGACCAAGTACTAACCCAATAACAAAAATAAAAACAAAAAACTTCACTATTCCCTTGACTTTTACTTCATATTTGCGAGTCTTTGCACTTGGTGCTTTTATTTTGCACAATCCGTGTTATTCCGGATAACGGGCCTTTTCTAAGTTCAGAATGCACTTTTTTGTTATCTTGTTTAAAGATTTCATTACTGATGGAATAAGGATGTTGTGCAGTAAATATAATGTGTTTGCATGACGGAAGGATAAAGTTATTAGCAAAATAGAGACAAAGTCAAATATAGCGCTGCTATTTTGCACAGTGTTGTACCTCTAAGCTACGTACAGGATAAAGTTATTTTCATAAACAAGTAAGCTCATATGTTAAACCTAACGCCTTTCGTCATACTTTCGTTAATGCTAAAAAAACCTCCTAACCTCCTAAAATAAATACCGTAAAGGCAAATCAGTGGACACTGCCTTTCATTCTGTAGGGCATCGTACCGAGAAACATTTATAAAAACTTAACACCGATAGTGCTTTTTGATATGTCTATTCGCATTGGATACCGGATGCTCTGAGTAAACTGTGTGTTGATGGGCTTACAAGTCCAGTTACTCGTTAGCAATCATGGCCAAATAGGGTTCCTCCTACATATCCCGATTCGTCAGAAGAGGCAACCCCACTTCTATAGAATACTGTGGTCAATAACCTACTAATAACATGATAAGAAGACAAGGGATGACTTCTCTTCTCTCTCTTAGTAGTAAGGATTCTATACAAAATGCCCTTACGCTACTGTCCTTGTCCATCTTAACAGTCGACTGAATATCAATGACATAACTAAAGCAATTCTCTTTACAAGGAAGTACGAAACTCCAAACATATTTATGTCCTCTTACTATTTAATGTGAACAATGCATCTTTTTCGACACAATCAAGTTCCTAGGAGTCACATTGGAAAGAAAACTTAATTGAAAGACTAACATGGCTGTCGGGGCAAGAAAAGGTTCTAACTACTGTGCCCCTGGAATAAAAGCGAAATAGCGAAAGAAATGAAAGTATATGAAACATAATGGTTTTCATCGGGTCACCTTTTTTTAAAAAAATGCAATTAACATACTATCAACAATGTTTAAATTTGAGATGTTGTTTTTATAGAGGAATTTCATGTATCGAGGGTTGTTTTTATTGAGATCGCACTGTAAATATGATGCCCTTGATCTATACGACTGCAGTACACTCTATTCTATATACATAAGGCACGTCAGTGTGGTAATGTGCACTAGACTAAGGCTCTAACTACAACATTCTCATACCATTCACCTACTCGTTGTCACTTACACCTTACACCCTTAGATCAATATGGCCCATAGGTGGCAACTACCTTAGTCAGACTGATTTCGTCACCGGAACGCGGAGTGTCATATCTACACTCTTAAATCCTCTACAAAGCAAATGTCACATCTCAAAACCTGGAAACCAATATAAAGACACTGTTGGGTCTAAGACAAAAGAGACTAAGTGTATCCTTTAGACTCTCCAGTCATTGTTCCCATTGAAGTTACAGCAGTTCTCACTTAACTTAACTGAAGTAGAATAGTGTATTCTCGGAGTAAATCTTCATCTTCATGGATAGTCAAACAGCACCTAAAACCTTGAATTTAGACTCTCTAAACTCCAAGATTGTCATTGATTGCCGCGCATCCTTTTTGCAGGTGGCTGTTCAATTCAATCTTTGCATATGCTGAGTGCAAGGCTATAGAGACATTCCAGAGAACTGCAGAGCCAATGAATTTGCCAGCTATGTGACAAAACTATCATTACACATAGGTTAACCTTTCGCCACATGTGAACTACACACAGACGCGATTAACCCAATAAACCAAAGGCCTCATGAAAATGACCTCCAATATTATTCACTTTGATTCTGTTTTTCTTGTGGGGTTTCTTATAGCCATGTGTCTATAAGTTTTTGAGCTGCAATCAAAAGTTGGAAACGGATGTAATTTTAAAAGATAATGACCACAGTCAGTTTTTGCGTTTGCGACTTGTTTCCGTAGGTAACTGAGTGGAAAAAAATTGTCAAAATAAGGAAAAAGTAGAAGGACGAGACAAGTGAGGCCAATCGCTTTGGACAGAAATAAGTCTTTTTTAGAACTTAAAATTTACCTCTGACAAGATCTCTCTTTTGCGAGAAATTATAATTTTTCTAAGTACACGAACCATATTCAGATATGCGATATTTGTAGTGATTAAAAACTGTTTTTTAAACATGGGAACATATCTATTCGTTACGCCTTGAGCCTGGAAAAACATCCGTATCTCACCACAAAGTCAACTGTGTCCAACACATTGTCAACACCTTCTCTGATCGTACATATAACCTATGAACTAACTTAGAAGTTCAAACATGCAGCGTTAACTGCAACTGAGTATGCACCCACATCACATTATATCTTAAAATAAAAAGTTCATCAAAAGGGCCACTAAGCTACAACTTCGTGTCTAAATTTCGAAAAGTTTCCAGCTCCATAACTGTTAAGTTTTGTAGGCCCAAAACTCTTTTTCTTCTTTCGTAGATCCTTTCTTATCAGCAATTTCTTTTTTCCATTTGCTAAAGAATAAATTAACCTCCTTGACTAGACATTGTAAGTACAGCTGCCAGTTTTATTTGTTTATATACATTTTTGTTTGCCTTATTTATGTATGAGAATCTGACACCTGTTTAGAGCACCGCTAATTTTGATAAACATGCCAGAGATATCGCGGTCATTACACATACAAGCTGTCTTGCCTGATACCACTCAGAGGTGTGCAAATCAGTGACGGATCTACCAAAGTACATTGGTCAGATTAGAATGTTTTCGCTTATCAGAGAAATCTTGTTATCAACTGTAACAAAAATAATGCTTTACTACATATGTATGTGAGTACTACTGTAAGGAACCACTTCCAAATCCCCAACGACAAAGTGATTCCAAAACTGAGAAAACAACCTCGAATTGGACTACGGGCAATTTTAATTCTTATCGCAGGCTCCCCCTACCAGGACAAATGCCATGTCAAGGCCAGTGAACTGTTTGCTTGACATCGCTTTTGGGAAACAAACAAAAATGTGCAGTGTAACGCGACGAAGATAACAGTTCAATTGCGCTCCGACTGACTGGCATTGACTTTTCGGGTCAAATGAAATGAAATTCGACCTAGTTTGTGAACTGCTAACAGTATATCAGGTCATGTGTTGCCTTAACCTCATGAAGATCATCAGAGGAAAATAATAGATTATACTGATCTGCTGCGAAGAAATTGGAACAACATATTCTATGAGTTGAAAGCCCAAGGCCATAAATAATATTTCCTATGCAAGTTGTAGCAGCTTCTGAAAAACCAATTCCCCAAAATGATAGCTCTTGTGCATTTATAGATTAATTTCCACACTGCTTTGTATTAAAATGAGATTAAGAAATGTCTATTTGCGAATTAAAAATTAATGTACGTAAAGATGGGGATCGATACACGACATTCGCGTGGGATGCATCTACCCAGTGGTGCTAATACATCACATTATACAGTAATTGACAGCTAATAAGACTAAATCTTAACCGTATGAGCGTTTGAATCACCTTAAACGAGCATCATACTTAAAAAAGCTCGATGTTTGCGTTCAACATGAATTAACGCAAATAAATGTAATTGACGAATAACGGTCAATTAGACGTTGCTGAAAAGTAATGATGTGGAATCAGGTTTGACAGACAATCAAAAATGGATTAAATATTAGAATATACAATGCCCGCAATCTTGGTTAAAGGTTTGATTACAAACGACTTCAAGAGCTGTATAGACGCCAAATAAGTTTATGTTGAGTGTATGATAGGTTTGGAAGGGAATTGGACATTTGTCATTATGAGCTACTGGAACACATCGCTATGCATGCGAAGTTTTGGTGCATCTGCCGTATAGCCCGGACTTTGCACCCTCCGATATTCAACAAAACAGCAGCATCAAGACCATTGCCGATCATGACCCATAAAGCCGAGATTTCCTCAGCCAACCTTGATTCTTAAAAATCGTACATACACAAACGTACAGGCTCTTGATGGTTGTTTTTTTTATCTGGAATGAGTTTTCCGTATAAAGTACCCCAAAACAAAATACAGCTGTTCAAGTAGCCATCAATTTTCAACAAACTACTCAATTATGATTCGCAACGTGGTGAATTAAGAGGTACGTTTTGAAGACTTTCTCTGATTCGCTTTATTACAATTCAATATGTTGTCTTAGCCACGGCAGGAAGCTTGAATTTATTACTGAATTTAGGAAAAGTGTGTTTTTACCGTTAGTTTTAAAAAATTAAAAAATCCTTAAGCAGCTATTCAAGTATTGTGTACCTGTTTTGAACCTAAGGGGTAGGAGTCTACACAGCTACCCGCTATGGCATTAAATATAGTGGCGTCAACTTTACTGGTGCATCACCACCTCTTAAATGGGACCATTGAAAAAGAACGGAAACAAAAAACGGGGGTTTTTCGACATTGCTTAAATAGAACAAAAAAGTCTGCCCGTTGTGTCCCAAATAAAGGGAATCTGTTGTAATTGGATCGTCTTCATCGTATGCCATCACTGGCCTTACCTTTATCCAATAAACCTGTCCAGGCGACAAGTGCGACAAGTTGATAGAGATTTAAGGTAAAATAATAATTAAGTAGTCGACTGCCAGAAAAAGTCTGAAGCAATCTATACATAAGGGTATATATATTGGAAAAACATGTACGTGTCCAGTTGCCAACACCCCTAAAGCAGCAACTATGAAGGTACATATTTCAAGTCCATCGAACGAGGAATATACTGCAGAAGAAATGCTGACCTATTTGGCTTGCCATTACAGGTGAATAAATTTTGAGAAATTATTCAAATTAACATGTGCCTATGCAGCTTTAAGGGCTTGTGCAAATCTATGTCAGATTTGATTAATTCTGTGCCAAAGAGATAACCTTACAGCAATTAATACTTAATACCAAGCAGCTGCACAATATTTTAATTGAACATCAAAGTCAAGTATGCTAAGTTGCTAAGTTCCCAACTTTGTAGAAAGAAGAATGCTTGCTATTTTTAAATATATTCGCCAATCCGTTTATTCGGTCTCAGTTGATTTCTTTGATATTGAAAGTGAGAATGTGTGCGATGACAAACGTTTTGAATAAATTTTTTCGATCTAATGGCATCGGTTATTGCTTTACAGAAGACAGAGAGTGGTTTATAAATAATAAATAGTGCGTTAAAAGGGGTAGTGTTTTGGTAAAGCAATGAATTGCTCAATAATTTTCAATGCGAAAATGAAAGTTTTCCAAATTGTTTTTGATCAAGGTCACCTTTAGAAATGTTAGGAATCTAAAACTTCGTAGATGGAGCTAGAGAGATAGTCGTCGAATCTAAACCATTGGACAACGCATCAGAGGGCGACATCGTTATAGCATCGATATATGGCACACAAGTGGAAGACGACCTCAACCAACTCGAGGTGCAAAATTAGAGGCAATTGGCGACAAACTGTTAGTCCACTTCGGCCTATAGCGGCAGGTTTAGACGTTCTTCGACATTAAGTTTAAAATTGTTTGCCTCCAAGTAGAACTCAGTCAGGAGTCGTCATCCTTTCAGGATTATGGTTCATATTAATTGGAGTCGTCGAAAAAATGCTGTAATGGAAAGACTACACACACAAATTACCAGAAAATACAAAATAACGTCTTAAGCAATGAGCTCATTGCTGTCAAGCAAATCAACTGTTATAAGATCCACTAACAGCAACCAAGGAACTAATATATGTATAACTTTAAGTTAAGGAAACCGCATTTATTCAAAGGATTTGTAAAACAGAGTTATCAAAAGAAAGTGCAGCACCTTTCATAGAACTCCTAAAAGAAGAAGGAAAATTCATACTCGTTGACCCGAATTCAAAGCACACCCGGTAAAGTGAAAGTCTCCATAATTGCACAAAGATTCTTCAAATTTTTCTCTCATACATACATATGTACGTTAACCCAAAATTCGATGACGAAATATGACGAGACAAGTGCCAGGACGTACCACTTCGCCCTTAATGTTTATCTGTTTCTGGGTTGCATTAACCGGTATTATTGTTTCCAAAACTGATTCGTCGCTAATTCACAAGGAACTGAAATTAATACTTAACGTAGCTACAAATTCTTCCTCCAATAACCTGTTCGAGTAAAATTCCGAAACGAGCAGATGCCTGTTTCCGGAATTTTATATTGATTGAAAAGAATGTGTGCCAATATGGTTTTAAAAAAAAGAATATCCAAAAGCCTGTGACTCATGGATTGCAGTAGTCGATCAGGGAAAGGAACACAACTGCCAAGTTTCCTTTTAATGTGACAACTTCATGAATAACATTTTTTTGTAGCAGTATTGATTATTTTTTTGCTTATTTTCAAAGACATTGTGCCGAAGACTACGTAAGACAGCTTATAAGTGCCCAGATGCTAGGGAGAGAGCGGAACATCCCACATATTCATTCGAGCAACTGAGCGGAAGAACCACCTGTAATCGCCTACTTACATGCGACCGTTTTATTTCTTATGACATGGCTTTCATATTTACCGTGTCTATTACCATTTGCAATAATCTATAAAATAGCTAGAATGTTGCCACAGGAAATCTATACATACATTTATTTTACAGCCTATCATCGTCCGACGTCGTAAATAATAAAACTTTAAAAGCAGATTGCTCTCTTGAATTTTCATTTCCCTATTCCTTGTTAATGTTATTCACCCAGTATACACATACTTCGACACTGTTAGTCGCCCCCCAATTAGTTGTGACATCATCTCGCTAGCCCTGTTGTGCCCCTGTTGTTGGGTGTATTAACGTAAAACATCATGAACTCACCTCGGCGTATACACTAGACAGTCCGAATTCCTTGAGTGCATCCGACAAATCATGTATATCAATTTTCCCATTGCCGTCACGATCAAGGCTATTGAATAACTTTCCCAGACGCTCCTCATCTTCCTGGGGTAGCTCGGCTAACTGTTGCTGGCGTAGCTGCTGTTGTTTTCGGGCATCCTCCGCTACAGTCGATAAGACACTCTGAATTGGAATTAGTTTGACAGCAGGTTGGCTGGGCTTATCGGCTGAATACGCAGCTGCTGAAGACGGTTGTTCTTGTAAAATGCTTTTCGCGTTAACCATTCTTATTAATCAAAGTAATCCCAGTCAAAATGATTAGTTGAGAAAAAAAAATGACACCACGTGTATAAGAATATTGTCCGATTCGTTTGAAACTCAGAACATGGGCACCTTTATGGACTCATTACGCCCAAAATTCTTGTCACTGAATTTACTAGCAATCAGTTCATCCACGCGGAACTTTCGAACACACGATTACACACGCGGAGAATAGCAAAAAATAGCTGCGCCTGCTTTAAATACGAAAATTTATTTCAATGCTTCACATGTACGGTTTTCACTGCACAAATGTACTATTAAAAAATTGCTCGCACATAGCACACGATTAGTCAGACAGCCGGAATACAGAGAAACGCGAGAGGGTGAGCGTTGATGCTGCAGAGACGTCCCACGACTACAGCGGCAATGACGACTAGGTCTTCCACTTCCTTTGCACAGCGACCCGCTTACAATAGGTGAAGCCAAATAGAAAATGCGACCGACAGCGATGACAAGACAAATGCAAAAATTTCTGCCTGTTTGCAAAAAATGGTGTGCGTTCTTGAAAACGGCTTAACGCTTTCTTCACGGGAGTGACTATTTAAAGCGAAGGGCTGAGCAGTAAGAAAAATCAATGAAACATCGATGTATCTCCGGCAGGTGACGAACACGAGATACGAGCAGACAATTTTTTACCAAGTCAACAATTTCTTTCGTGAAGGTACTATAAAGTCCATTTGGAGCGAAGATATTTTCTGGGCAGTTTCTTCACCGACTGACAAATTAGAGAAATTCTCTTAGATCAACTTTTTCTTTTTCCAACTCACACATGGGCCGACGAAAGTTTTTTTTTTGTCTTTCTTTCCACTCCTTTTGGTTGGGAGACTGTGGCGCGGGCTAAAAGCGTTTTTGTGTTACCGAAGCTGTTTGCCTGCCGACTTGATAAACTGCTTTTGCTGCTTTTGCCAGTTTGTGCGATTTTTCTCGTTTGACGTTTGTTTGGATAGTGACGTTTGATTGGATATAGAAAATGTCAAAATTCAAATTGGGTAACTAGTGATAGCAGCGCCTCCTGCGGTTATCTGAATGTTATTTTACAGTAGACGTGTACAATTTGGACTGATATAAAAAGTTTAACTGTGATAAATGGACAGATATTCAAGCATTATGTTGGAAAAATTTGTGCTATGGATATTATAATCTCAGGAGGTGATTTACTTGTAGTTGGTTTGCTTGTGTGTTGACTCTGAACGCATATTGTGTACCTGGCAAGCATCTTAGATGTGAAATATCCGGCTAGAAGAGGCGTGGAGAAAAAAAAGCCTCTACGCCTTAGGCAGATATCTTCAGTAAATTTATTTAACAGTCAAGGGAAAATATAAGAAAACATATGGAATAAATCTTAACGTTGAAGTAGCCGAAGCTGAAATAAAACAAAGATGGAGTCTAGTGGAAATGTTCTATTGCGTCGCAAGCACCAGAGTATCCCAAAAAAAAAGGGAATGAATTCTCATGTAAGATCTATCGGAACAAGATCCTCTGCAGCATACGATTAAATTGTTAAAGGTGTTGCACTTCATGTTCTGATTCCGTTAGGCCTTCCGGGAGTTTTCAATCACATATACTTTTTTTTAATCATTTCAAAAAAGTTATTTATGCACTGCCCGAGTTTGATATTCTGTAGAAAATTGTCCCACGGTGTCATAAAATGCTGAAATAAACACGATGCACTATACCATTTGGTTCAAGTCCCATTGAACTGTTAAAAACAGGAACATCAGAGGAGGACAGAATGAAATTTCTTCTTTAATTCAGTACAACTGCTGAATATTATTACAGCCTTTATGATTATTGAAGGGCTAGCAAAACAGAGCAGGTCTGGGGATAAAACAAATGTGGGATGTCAGCAATAATGGGACGTTTGTGCGAGGAAGGTGAAGGTAAAGAATATTTGTTTTTTAATATGTGAATGTGGCCCAGAAGGCAAAGAGCAATCGATTATATTGGTCCTGCCATATTGATCGAATGTACAACAACACTCCACCCAAGAGATTATTTGATCAAGGTTTGCGAAGGAGAGGAAGACATAGCTTCCGGCATAAAGAACAAGCAACCGTGAACTTGGAGAATTTGAGCTTGATAAATCAAAGCCTGGAAGACGCAATAATCAGGACAGAAAATCTTTGTTAGCGTCTGGTTGTTTTCCTGTTTTACTTAAGCTACAAGTCAGCTTTGTTTTCAATAAACTACAGTGTCCTCTCATAACTTTGGGTGTCTGATTAACATTGCAGACTGAAAATCCAAATGGAAACTTTTTCTTTTTATACATAAATTCAGTCTGAAACCTTAGGCCGTTGCAGCTATCATGGCGTAGTGAACAGTTGTGGTGTACTTTCCGGTCAAAGTCCCATTCTTGGCGAAAAACATCGTTTATACGTTTTATGGCTCCACCTTTCTTTTATTACTGAAAACGCTCATATTTAATAATTCAGAAAAGAGTTGGCCACAATTGAAGTGCATATGTCCCCATTAGATAACTGGAATTCAAAACACGTGGGCCAGAGTGGCACCTTATATATGTATGTAGAGTGGGCGTACGACCAAAGGACGCACATAATTTTATCAACAGACGACGACTAATTACTATCAAGTCGAAGTTCATTTTTCCAATATATTTTTTTGTTAAGTACCTTCTCAATTTTTTCTCCAAATAGATACATATCATTCCTACATTTGTTAAAGTTGTTTGAATTCATAGTTGCATTTACTTTGACATTTTCTTACACGTCTGAAAGGGACAACAATGCATAATTCTAGTTCTCCGAAAGTGAACAAGTGCATTCAATTCCAACAGCCAGTTTAAGAATAATGTATGTACGTACGAAAAGGCTGAACTGATCATTAGGGCTTTTGAAAGAAAAATTCTATGGCGGATATACGGTCCTGTTGGTGAGGAGGGCGAATGTAGGGGTAGAAACAACGGGGGACTCTACGTGCTGTATCGAGATGTGGATGCAGTCCGAAGGGCAAAATACCATCGACTACTGACTCGACCACATCGAGCGAATAAACACCAAGGCCCCAAGTAAGAGGGTATCTAAATCCCAGTTACAGGTTCAGGGAGAAGAGAAATATCGAACCTCCAGTGATCGCGGACTAACTTGGATTGCACGACTGGAAACAAGACGCCCATGACCGTCAAGAATGGAAAATAAGATTAGCTCAGGCCTTGATACTACATGGGTTGCAAGCCTTATAAGTAAGTAAACGAACGTATTTGTTGGAGTCTTTAGTAGGCTGCAATATTTTGTGAAAACGAACACTCAAAGTGGCGTTTACGATGTCATCGGCATTTTCATCATTAACAAAAAAAAGTTCCTATACCTCTGGCATTGGCTATTAAAATAAGCAAATTAGTGCAATTTTTGAGTAAGTGCTTCAACTCACACGTCGTAACTTCCAGGTTTGATCCCCGGACAGAACACCTAACACATTTCACGGCAACACCTCTTTCAAGTTACTGACTCAAAGAGTACTAATTACCAATAAACTTATTGTAAGTCCGTTTACTCGTGAAAGAACAATAGCACTCACTACACGAGTACTTGCTGAAAAATATATGTAGGCTCTGGTCCTTGTTGACTGTAGTGCAACATCTCTTCTGTGGTGAATAATTGATATTGTCTGTTTATGGGATCTTTTAAACCAAATTCATGGAAAAGTATTGCCCATGTCCGCTCAATAGAATCGTCCACACATTAGACAACATTACAAGAAAGCTTAAGGGACGTAATGTTCTCCATCCAGTCGATGCAAGCGCAGATGATTGCCTTGCAGAAACAGATGGTCGAATTACAGACCAGCTTCCTTGCGCAGACGGCTAGAGTAGATTTCCTCTTCTCTAAGCTGCCTGTGAACCAACGCTCGCAGATATAATGGGCTCACGCGAGGTAAGAACCCTTAAGATTCTAGCAGTGAATGTTAATTCGCTGATTAGGATTGAGCGAAAATTAACGCTCTCAAACTTGTTGCAAACCCACAATTCTGACGTGCTGATGGCTAGCGAAACTAAGCTAAACCAGACGCGCATTCTCAGGTACAAAAATTACCACATAATTAGAAGAGACCGACCCCAATCCACTCGAGGTGTCGAGGTCGCTCTCTTGATTAAAAAGAACATTTTTCATAAGGTCGTTTATAGCAATGTGGTACGTAGATTTAGTTTGATAGAAGCATCCATCGCACGCATCTCTCTCCAAGGTGGAAAGAAGCTGTTTGTGATCGCTGCTTATGCATCAGAGCCTCAAAACCCTAACTTTCTTTCGGAGCTCGAGGCTCTCTTCACTAGCCTGCGCTTGAACTCGGAAGAAAAATACTGTATCCTAGCCGGAGATTTGAACGCCAAACACGGTGAATGGGGTAATAATGTTCCAAATGAGAGAGGAAACGCCCTCTTAGAGTGGATGGAACAGAACAATATCGAGTTCAGGTTAGATTTGCTTCCAACCGATAGACCATCCTTTCCTCGAAGTGGGTCCTATCTGGATGTGATGCTAATCGACAGACGACTGACGATACTTAACGTGGAGCGACGCACGAGGAACTGTTTAACTACGGTCGAGTATGACAGTGATCACTGTGGTCTCGCCGCGGTAATACAGCTCCCGAACGAGCTGGAGGAACTAGAGGAATATGTCCAAACGCATCCTTACAATTATAATAAGGTGCGCTGGCCACGTTTTCTAGAGCCTTATCCAGAGAAATAAGTTCGAGTGTGATCAATCCTCCTACAAACAGAAACCTTACGAACGAAGAGGTTGATAGGTACCTCACACAAATGGACGAGGTCATTAAACGTACAATGGACAGGACGATTCCGAAGGTGTCACAAACCGACTATGGAGACATCTATCGGAACTCTGAAATCGACGCACTTCACGTGCAAAAAAGCAGACTCCTGTCAAGGCTAAAACTCTTGTACAGGAGGTTTACAGATTCACAGAGTACAGAGATTCGCTCTCTGAAGTCACAGATCAAAATACTCCAACAGTTAATAAAACAAAATTACAGCCTAGCTGTAAGCTTGCATTGGGGCAATAAGATTCGGGCTGTAAGATCTAACAACCCGAGCATGTTCCCGCAAGTAAATCAAATCTTCCGGAGGAGAGATCATAATGACATTCAGTGCGTTCGACTTGACAGAACAACAGACAACGCGAACTTACTTACGTCAGTTGGCATCGATCCAGATGGGGCAGTGCTTGACAACGACTTCTTCGTAGTGGAAGATCCCCAGGAGAAGGTTAATGCTATTGGTGCTGTTTTCCAGAAAGTGTACACGGTCAACGAGACTCGTAGTCCGAACCACGATCTGGAGAACAGAGCCTTGCTGAACCATTTCTATCTTCGGAACGAAATAAGTCAATGGCGATCCGAGAATCCTGGTTTTACCAGATTCAGTGACGATCTTCTGGCAAATAATGCCGTCGCCGACGATGGAAACAACTCTATCCTTATTTCGAAAGATGAACTCCAGGGTATCTTCAACTCACTGAAAAATAAGAAGTCAGTGGGAATTGATGGGATACCAAATATTGTTCTGCGCCATCTACCCTCTGAGGCGGTGGATGTATACACAACACTGTTTAACAATGCGTTAAGTAATGCATATTACCCGAAGCATTGGAAAACAGCTGTGGTACAGCCAATTCCAAAACGGGACAAAGATACTTCCATCCCGACAAATCTTCGGTCTATAAGTCTTCTTCTGTGCATAAGCAAGGTATTCGAGAAGATAGTCATTAGAGCTCTCAAAGAATGGGTTGAGGTAAAACAAATAATACCGGAAAATCAATTTGGCTTCAGGGCGGGGCATGACACCATTCATGCCGCGTCTAAATTGGTTTCCGACATACAGTGGAATAGAAACAAGACCCAGTGTACAGGCGCCTGCCTAATCGACATGGAGAAGGCGTTCGACACCGTATGGTTAGAAGGTCTCTTCCTTAAGTTGGTCAGGCTCAGCATCAATAAAACATTGCTATATATGATCTATGACATGGTCACAGGTAGGAAGTTTGTTGTGAAAAATGGCAACGAAATTTCAACTACAGTGTTCCATATAAAAAATGGGCTGCAACAAGGAGCTGTTGGTTCGCCGATCTTGTTCAGTATATTCACTAGCGATCTCATAGGTTCTATGCCTAACATCAGTTTGCCGATGATCTAATCGCGTACAGATCAGGTCCGAAGGTAGAGGTAATAAATGTCTTGTTGCAACGCGACTTCGATACAATTCAACGGTTTTGCGACGACTGGAAGTTGAAAATCAAACTATCCTTTTTAGAACCCCGTTGTTCAGGGTCTCAAGGGACACGAAAATGAACTGGCGCAAGTTCTGCATAGTCGACCCACAAGGACAGCCATTAGCTGTAAAAAGTGTAGTCAGATATCTAGGCATCTGGTTGGACCAGTATCTGTATGGTGGTATCCACATAGATACAGCTTTGACCATGGCTAAGAAGGCCTTCGCTATGGCAAGAGGGCTGTTTTACAGCAGTCAACTTGACACCAGAGTGAAGGTCATCTGCTACATGGCCCTCATCCGGCCAATTATGGTATATGGTTGTCCTGTGTGGTTCAACGTGAGTCCTTCCCAGATGGAAAAGATGAGGGTGTTCGAGAGGCAGTGTCTTCGGGCCTGCCTCCGTTTATATCGAACACCAGAATCCCAGTACAAGAAATTCTATCCCAACGAGGTTCTGTACAACGAGGCAAACCTTATAAGGATAGATAATTTTATTATCAAGTTGATACGAAGTCACACTGCTCGAGGCATGGCTTCAACCAACAGTCTGATCTTTGGGGCTTACTACCCAAATGAAATGTACCATGAACGGGTACGTCTTAACGGCTTCATTCCGCCTGAAGCTTTCCTCTATTTGGACGCTAAAGGCCTGATACAAGATAGGGAAGGCTGCCCTATCATCTTCCACGTCGCACGCCGAACAGTCGAGAGGCAACTTCATTCCGAGCCGGACGTCGCTCGCAGCCATGAGGAGCTCCTACGGTTCAGCAGGGCGATTTCTGCCCGCGACAGAGCAGTATCTGCCAAAGAGCGGTTTTTCTACTGGTGGTTACACCAGAACCAGCGTTCGATGCCGCTAACTTCACAAACAAATAGACGGGATAGTTGAGCCAACTCACATAGGTTAAGGTAGTTCTTAAGCTCTTATTATAAAAAAAATAAAAAAAAAATATACAAAAAAAAATACAAAAAATTAAAAAGCAAAAAAAAAAATAATAAAAAATATAAAAACATACAAAAAAAAACAACAAAAAATAAAAATGAAAAAAAAAGGTGCATCACGGCGTATTAGATATATATGTAAAGCATATAAATAACACATACGCCCTGATGCACGCGTCCGTATATTTTTACGGACATAGTTAAGCTTAATGTAAATAGTTACGTAGAATTAAGTTTTAGGTTAATTTAATTGTATATAGTTATAAGTTTTAGGTGGTAGGTAGTTTTTAGATTTATTTATAAGTTAGGTTAAGAAGAAACAAAAATCAGGAATTCCAAGTTTTTTCAAATTTTCTTGGAGGAATATTAAACAAAAAAATGTAATTAGATAAATTTTAAGTTAACAATATAAAAGAGGCCCAAAGGCATAATAAAAAGAAAAATCCTAGATTAGCTTAGAGTACTCGTAAGGAGTCAGTAAGTTAGAATTAAGACCAACAGATTGTATGTGTAAGCTAGTATTAAGCATTTTTGTCTAGCATGAAAGTAATCTAGAATGAATTAATAAAAATGCATTTTAATCAATTAATCAATTACAAGAAAGCTTGTGCGCTTCCAAGAATCCCCTATTTAAGATTGAAATATGTACAGTAAATAAAAATATGGGTAGTGATCTTTCTTTTATAAGCTAAAGTATATGTGTACTTGATGTACGTGACCTAGTTGGCGACCTAGCAAGTACAGCTGTTTTAGGAATTTTATCATGATGTTATCAATAATATAGAGGTTTGCAAACGCACCATTCAGCTTTGGCTTGATTATATCCGTTCGTGAGATGTAAGCCGAGGGAAATCGGAAACGGTAATCTCAACGCCGCTTTACAGTAAACGGTGGATGCGAACCTATCAAAAACATTGGGGTATCCCTGATGACAATAAATCGATACGTATGTACCTCAAATGGGAAATGTGGAAAAAGTCAACAAATGCGTGGAATTAAATGAGGTCCCAGCGTAGACCAAACTAGCCTCTACATCATATTACTCACACGTCACGGAGCAAATGCTATCACATTTGTCCACATATTCTTCCAGCGGATCACCACTTTTTCTGCAATCTGATGTGACTTTTGCGGCAAAAGCAACGGGCAGAGAAACGCTTGAAAGCTATTAAGAGCCAACAAATCAAGCCTCAATAGAGTAAAAAAAAATTGCGGTGGAAAAAGGTTATAAACAAGTATGTATGAATGTTAATGGTTCATAATGTGACTAAAAAAATTTTATAAAAACAAATTAGTTTTTCATTTTTAGAAAATAAATCGAACATTTCAGAAACAGCGAAATATTATTTTGCCTCTTTTCAGCTAGATAAAAATATTTAAAATTGGTTTTTATAGGAATATTTTTAAATTTATCTACTGACCCTACACTGGAAATCTGCGTGTACTCAATGGATTCAAGACTTGGCTACAGTTCAAAATGATGATCTTCCGTCGTGAGTGGCTGTGATCCAAAGTTGCTGTGACGGAACTTTATGGAAATTTCGTAAGTAGCCATCAAATGGAACATCTCGGCGTATTCCAAGAATCGAGTGATATGTATTCATTCCTTATATTTGAAACCTAGTGTTTACGCGTACAAGTTAAACTAATTTAAATTTAGTGTTTTTAAAAAAAAACATTTTTTTTTTTATTAGAGAGGATCTTTCTCTTACAACTATCTTAGAACTAATCCAATTGAATATGCCTAGCCCCAAAGTGTTGCTAGTCCGGAGGTACATTTAGCCGCGTCAGCGAATTTGATCCAGCAACAAGTGGCTGTTGCTTGGGAGCATTTGTTTACAGTGAGTTATTTGGAATCATCTGGTAATGGCAAGTGGCTGTGGCTGTTTACCGAGAATTATTTGTTGGCTTCCGGCATTTACTTATTCCGTGTATTTCGCGTTGGTTTTGGAATTCAAATTGAGGCCCTTGCGATTGGCCCATTTACTAGAAAAGCGCTAAGCACTATCTATTGTGGTATATTATTTAAAAGTTTTCCAAATAAAAGTAGAACTGTGTCATCTGCGTCATAATTCAATTTAACACAACGGTTCTTAAGGTAATTTAGTATTTGGTCTCCCGTAAAGATTCAGACCGATGACACTAAGCCACCTGAAATGTTGGGGATGGTATTTTTGAACAAAGAACATATTACACGTAACTTCACATACATATGTAGCACTTTTCAGACTAAACTCACTGACGTCCGAAAATCATCAGACCTTAGTACTCAACTCAAAAAATATGTTCTTCAGTGTTAGGAAGCCTTAAGCGAAACTGTAGAACATCACCACCTCAATGAATCTGTCCGCTAGCTACAACTTTTTCTATTTTATCAAAGATGTATGCAGTCTTATACATTACTGCAATTATCTCGAAATTATATTGCATCAACAGCAACAACACCAGCGCTAACACATAGGTTTTTTAAATGTGCTATTTAATGTGAATATAGCGTCTATGTGAGACGCAGCAGCCATTCCTAAGCCAAAGTGTACAAAATTAAAATTTTTTATACAGAGCAACTGTTGGACATCAATTCGTATCAACTTTGTGCCTCAAATCGAATCATTTTGTTCTCTAACTCATACTGTTGGCATTAGAAAAATACAATGTATTTGTTTCAACTAGGAAGCCGACGGAGAACTTTTTCAACTCAAGGTATTTATATATTTTGGAAGAAAAGACAAAGTAGAAATTTTACATAGCATACATTCACGTTTTATTGACATACATATTTCATTTAAATCCTTCTTTTTTACATACATTAGGTCGTTACAATGATAACATCTTCGCTATATAGTATGCGGTTTACATGCAAACATCTTCAATAAGAACGCTTTATCGCTTCTCGCTCTTCAGTTTTTCTAGAATCCTTTGAATCTTGGAAATGTTATTTTTTTTTTAATTTCATATATAGTCGTAACAAAAATATTTATAAGTTAACCAGCGCGTATTCATGGGCCATCGCATCGCATATTAAATAATTTTTCTTGAACTAAGGATAGTTGGGATTGCATTTATCTAGTCATTCAGCAAGTTCCAAGCATCGTCTTCAGCTTTGTTTAGTTTAGTTGACGGTTTCGGTTTAACGTTTTTCACATCCAGATCTTCAAAACCATCGCCCTGAGATTTACTGCTGGAAAGTTTTAAATTTTTCTTGGTCGCTGTTGTTGTCTGGGATCGAGTTTCACTGCGTACGGTGGGCTCCGCTGATGACTGCTGCTGATAAGCGTTCTGATAGCTGCTGGTATCGAAGCCTGTCCAGTCATCGTCATCATTGTTTGCTGCAGTGCTTAGTGAATTTTGATAGGAAATTGATGCTTGATTCGCTTGTAGAGTATCTTCGTTCCAGCCCCAATCGATGTCATTGTTTGACTGAGATGCCAGTTTTCCGGCCGATTGTGAACGCTGATAGCTGCCATCGGGACGTGCGTCTTGACTGAAACCAGTGTAACCGCCTTGCGGTGATGAAATATTACTGCCTGCCAAATTGCTCCAACCACGTTTGCCAATATCGGTTACCTTGTGTTAAGAAAAGAAAATCGTTTAATTGATAGATAAATCGATTTCTTTTATTTGCGATAATTGTACTTTAACTAAAAATGTGAAAATGATAAGAGAAAAGAAAGGAAAGAAAGAAAAACCAACCTTGGAGGCTACGTCAGTAACTTGACTGCTTACGGTCTCTAGCAAACCACCTTCTCTAATCTTTATAATATTTAAATAAAAACAAATTAAAAAGGCATAAATAAACAAAAATAAATAAAAAAGAAAATATTGCCGTTTACGTAAAGAGTTTTGCATTCATTTGCTTGTTTACAAGGCTTAAGTGTCCTAATCAATGTTAATACCTCTTTTAGCCTTCTACAAGATACTGGATCAAGTTATCACTGGGAAATTAGGATCAAAACATAGTTTAAGAGAGGAAAAAATATGTATATACCCGTGTCCCGTGAAGCGAGATGAAATTTTCTTTTGATGGTATAGAAAGATGAAAAGAAAACGGAACACATTTCATAAAAAAAACCTCTACACCTTTCAGTAAAAGAAAACGTATAAATGCCAGTGGGTCCTTCCGCTTGTCTGTGTGCACATCTCCTAGGTTCAGGAAGCGATATCACGAAATTTTGAAAATTGTTGCCAAACAGCGACTGCTGGGATATTTTGATTGGGAGAGTGATTGCCATATACGTAAGTCGGGGAAGAAAAAAATCATATTTATCAATCGATAGGTATTTTCTAATCTTTGTGGTTTTTTAGAGGATAAATTTAAAGTAATAGTGTCCCCACGCCCTATCCTCGTAAATGTTGTGTTCGGAGGTTGGAGATGCGCAAATTGATGGCGAAGCTAGGGATGCCACACTGTTGCTTAAGAATGGACCGTGATTGATTGGTGTAATGTGGGCACAGGTGTGGTATGGATATTGGTAGAATATTAATGTCGTGTGAGACACGCACTTGAAAGTCGGTAAAACACACTTGCTTTAATTTGAAATTTTCAATTTGAAAGAAACAATCACTTTGTATGAAAACTATTGAAAGAACCAAAAGAGGGAAAAGTCTTGTGTACAAAGTATAGCGGTTCTCTATAAATATTATCACATTAATAGCTCATATGAAGGATGAAACAATCCGGCGATTTGGTCGTCTAATACCTATGAAGTTTCATGTATGGAACTCAGGCAAACGCACTTATCTGTGCCATCAAAAATCAACTAAAAAATTTAGATAAGGCTTTTCTTGAGATTTTGTATATTCGCGTTCTCGTATAAGCCCTATCTGTTTTTTTTCAGGTTAGGTAGTGAGGAAACCAGACAAGAGACAGTAATCACTTTTGACAGATCACGGTTTCTAAATGCTGCGAGGGAATGATAAAGAACAATTTCTCCGAATAAACCCTAATTGTCTGGGGAAATATATGTCTTCCTCACGAGGGCTCAATTTTGTGAAAAATTGTATATTTTAAGTGTATACGAACAAGATTTTAACATATTTGCCGTGATCATGGACTGGTTTCTCCTTAAATCGGGGTGTATTATGTACTGAGTAAAGAAATTGTTTAGCTTAAAAGCAGACTAACTTGTGTTTCTGAATCTTTGTGAATGTTTCGTTTAATACTTTTAAAAGAAATGATTACTGTTCTAAGTTCTGTTGAGTATCTTTAATTTCATGAAGTTAAAAAGAATGAAGTTTTTCATCTATGTAGAAATAAACTTTACTTTCCCAAAAAAAAAATTGAAAAATGTCATTAACCATGTTAAACTAACGTAGAAAAGTGCAGCAATCCGATTGGCTAGGACTAACAAATGTCACTGTAAATGAGTGAAGTGTTTGAAGATGAAATTAAAAAATTATCACTACTACGTACGCTTTTCCATGTACCCTACTAAGAAAGAGGAAAACAATATCTGTCAAGTCCGTCTATAAAATAGACGAACCTTCACCCTTAGCACTTATGTTACATCTCTTATTTCTATCATAAAAACGCTGATAAACCGCCAGCTTATGAAGTACATTCAATTGCGGAAGCTACTTAATGACCGTCAGTACGGTTTCTGCAATAATGGGTCGACAAAGTCTCTTTCTTTTTCACTGGGATCTGTTTTGTCTCCGACACTCTTTCTCATATCAATAGATGATCGCCTGTCTGTTCTTGAACACTGCGTTTACTAGGCACATTCAATTTCGACATCGACAGCAAAATCAAATAAGGTGAAAACAATCAAAAATGCAATGATGTTTACTCTCAATCAAGTGTTCTCAGAATAATCAGCCTTTATTCATGAATGGTACTTGGATCTTGCATGAAATGTCTAGATATCCTGAAACGATGTAAGAAATCGCCTGCAATATGTATAATCTCTTTTCACCAATTAGATACAATCCAAGCTCATTGGACACAATAATAAAGCCGATCGGCTCGTCACTTATTTATCGCTATTTTAACAAAAGATGCTCAAATGAATTAGCCAGTTGCATTTTTCAACTTCAACGCAATACACGCGTCGCCCCGAAAGCTCATCAGTTCATCTAAAATTCCATTTTCGTACGTACAACTAAATTTAGGGAATCGTTCTTTGCACATGAATATGGAATGCTCTTCCCAACTGTATGCTTTCTTCCCATTGGAAGCATTTGAAACCAATGAGCGTCGTGATCTCCTCCCCGTGACTTCCTCTGTACTTTAGGGTCCTGCTGTGACCGGAGTCGGAACACTTAAGAGTACTCGAAAACCATTTCCTAAATTTTGTAATCCAAAAACTAAAATTTTGTGTTGCGGCTTTTAGCAATTTATCAAGCAAATAAATGCAAAATCTATAAAACTTAAATTTCTATAGAAGAAAAGAAATCATGTCATGCAATACCAATACAAAAAAATACAAATATTTACCTTGCTTGATGCAACGTTACCATAAGTCACAACTTTTTCCTTGGCTGTAACTGCAATTTTGGAAGCTCCAGACGACAACAAGCTCCAGCCCTAACAATTAATAGTTGATTTTTAAGTATTCGTAAAACTAGATCAAAAGTAAACATATTGCAGAAAAAATATGCTACTTACCGATGCTAATGAAGAGAGAGTTGAGTCAAGTATTTCTTGTGACTGACTCTTAGGTGGGGGTTCCCTTGTGTATCCAAAACCTGAGTATTTACCGCCTTGACTGGGTGGTAAGTGACTGCAATCAAAGAAAATGTGTAAATTATCAAAAAATTAAATTAACGTTTGTTTGGCTAAACATGTCTAAACATATACGGGAAACTTTGAAGCAAGTTGTGTTTTATACTAATAAGTAAATTTTGAAGGTGTCAAAACAAAAATCATTCCTAACAAACCGACATTTAAAATTTTAGGGAAATAACATGAACGAGGGAGATGCGTCACGCTATGAAGCAATGTGCAATCGATTGCATTACGATTGTTAGCTTTGTTGTTCTCGACAATTTTTGTTTCCCTCAGTACTTTAATTTATTTGCAACAGTTGATGATTCACGAAGATATGTTGGTAGGTTCCCTTTCGTTTAACGTTTTATAAAAAAATTTTTAGGTCACGGAGCAACTCCTAACCTTGAAAAGAAAAGTGTCGGGCAAGATGGGCTTTAAGGGGGAAGTGAAATTTCGAAATTCATCACTCAGCACAAAAAGGAAAAAGAAAAGACGTTGAAACATATGAACCTACATATTCCAGACTATCACAAATATGCATGATGCATTGTGATTACAACTAACTTACTGATGGAACATGTCAATAGTACCAAATACAAGAACCGTGGGTGCCCTAAGCCATGATTATCAACCATAACAAGTTTGAAGGGATGTGGGGCAAATATATGTAAATGAAGAAAATCGTAAGTGTTCATGTTGCCCCACATCTGCTGATAACACGCACGCTACATTTAAAAAAGTCGTTCAAATGTTAAAGCTTTGCACAATTACTTGGTTGTCCGATTCGAACCTTGTCACCGAAAAAATGTATCGTAACGCCACGCAACAACCAAATCATCACTCAAAGTCTTCACTAATTCACTGCCACATATTTTTGTAATAAAATACACTTACTCAGGTCTCATTGCATTCTGCTCTTGCCGCTTGTTGAAGAATTCCTCCTTCTGATCCTTAAATTCTTGACTGTTCAAATTCTGATACGTCAAGTTACTGTCATTGTATCCACCGCCGTTTTGGTAACCACCCATGGATCCCCCACTATTGGATGAATGTGCTTGGTTGCTTGATATAGAGCCACTACTCTTGGAATGTGACATCGAGTTGCCGCCCCCACTCGATGAACTGTTGAAACCTGACCGCGATGGTAAGTTTTTCTCAGCCATTTTCAAATCCCAGCTCTTTCCTTGGGCTAAAGTAGAAATTTTATCCCGATAGAGTGCTGCCGCTTTTGAGTTATATCGCTGTTGTATGGGTGCTTTATCACTCCAGTCTGGTTGATCGTCGAAAAAGTCTCTGGCTTTACGATTGCCCCCTACTTTCATTTTTTCTAATTCAATGTCTTTCCACTTGTCCATTGTGACGGAACGTACAAATGACAAATGCACACCGAGCCCACGATGCTTCCCGGAGCATTCGAGGCAAATCCATATTCCATACGTTACCGACACCCATTGTGGATTATGGGCTCCGCATTCAAAGCACTTCTGCAAGAGTGACAATTACAATGGGATGGTGTTAGTAGAAACCAGTTGGGAAAAGCAAAGACACGAAGGTCATCTCTCATACTCACACTATTCTCATCTTGTGGTTTCAATTCTTGAAGAACACGACGCGTACGAGGGCTAGCCATTTTATCTAGGTTTTCGAGTTTTCTTTTCCTTTATGATGGGTTAACTTATTATAAACTTATATTGAGGTTTTCTTTTGGTCCGGCTATAAAAATGAATTTGACGAATATCTACTTGCATGTAACCACCACCTCGTACACGTTCTAACTTTTCATTTTTTTTATTTTTAAATTCACTCAATGTCTTAAGACTTAAATGACTTCCTTAATGGGGATATAAGCGCTGTTGTCATGCTTTTGGGTGTTTATTGCAGATTTTTAGTTATTTTTTCGCGAAAATGTGTAAGCTTTGCTGTGCAGGATGAACAACGAACGTCAAGTGTCAAAGAAATTTGTTGACGTGTTCGGAAGGTACCTGAAGTCTGCTATAGAGGGAGATTACGTTGTTCGAAAATTCACAAACTTGCCATTGTGAATTGACCTAAGTTAATTAAGTTCCTATTCCTTGCTTATTTTGCCTTGAAATAAATTAAGAGATATCTGGATTGAATTTGCTTACTTTTTAATATGTCTGAACGTGTAAAGACAATTCTGATAAGTGGTCGACCTAGTAAGTAAAAGTTTAATTTAATTCCCATTGAATGCATGAACTATATTCGAAGGCCGATTGTCAAAACGCACAGTGGTGGCCAAACAATTTTACCGTTTTTGGTTTATATTTTAGGAACAGGTAAAACGACTTTAGTAAAGAAGATTACAGATATTTTAAAAGATCAAAACTTAAACTATTGTGGCTTCTACACGGAAGAAGTGCAATACCCGAATGGCAACAGAAAAGGTTTTGATATCGTTACACTGGATGGTAAACGTGCTGAGTTGGCTAGGTAATTGTGCATATCATACAACACATTTTACAATCCGTCTTTATTGCCGTAGGGTTGATGTTCCTCCTGAGATGAAAGGCCCGAAAATTGGGAAATACTTCGTGATGTTAAAGGAGTTCGAAACTCTTGCACTACCAACTCTCCGGCCACTTCCAAATACGCTTCTTATCATCGATGAAATTGGGAAAATGGAGCTTTTAAGTGATAATTTTAGAAAGCAAGTCAACGGGATCCTTGGAACTGCAACAATACTCGCCACAATACCGGTAGGTCCGACTAAACTGAGCGATAAAATAGAAAAACTAAAGAAGAGTTCATCGACCATGGTTGTCGAGCTAACACAGTCGAATCGGAACAAAGTTGTCGAGCAAATAACAGAAGTTATATTGCACATGATGAACAATAAAAAGAAACTAATTTAATTGTGTTTTTTTCTTAGATATATTTTTCAATTTAATTTAATATGTATAAAACCTAACCTAAAAACTTAACAATGTTTTACGATCTCACGCTGATGACTTCTCTAATTTGGCTTCACGTATCGATCGTTTTCTTACACGCTTAGGAGATTTTTCAAAATCCATTTCATTAAATGTATTTTCAGTTGCCTGCCAAAGCATTTCCTGCCGCTGAACTAATTCAGAGTAACGAGCTATGAACGCCTTATCAGGCGGTAAAAGTAATTGCCACTTTTTTTCTGTGTTCAGTTTTGCTATGGATTGTAGGGCTTCTAAAGCTTCATCGGGTGGGAGTTGCGTCGATTGAATAACCTGGCGTCGATCCAGAAATTCCTGTTTAGAAAATTTAAATAGCTAGGACGAAAGAAAAATAAAATTTTTGAATTAATGCAAGCGTTACTATTTACTATGAATACGGACTGTAGGGGGTTGAAACACAGAAACAAAATGGGCAATTCCCTATAGTCCTACAAGTTACATGGATACTTACGATGTAGTCTCTAGCGCGCACCATAAGCTCAGCAGACACGCCATTAGCGTTCGATAGCGTATCTGCCGGATAGATAATTTCAGATTTGGCAACCCAGTTGCCATTTATGAGCACCCCCACTTGTGGCAAGGTTCGAAGAACTACTGGAGGTGAAAACTTTTCAGAGTTCGTTCCATTTATGGACTTCTCGCTCAAACCGTTGCGCTCGTCGCTCTCAACGAGAATCGACAAAATATCATCGAAAGTGAGCATCTTAGCTAAATGAAATAACCATCTTTATATATCGTACTTTTATGATAACCTAAGCACTTACCGTCTTTCAGAATCACTTTAAGCTGGTCTGCGAGCGGCATATTCTTTAGCTTTGATTTACCAATTACTTTCGATGGCAATACCGTGTCAATACTTTTTTCTTGGCAATTTTGTAGGAGCAACTTGCTAGCATACTGCTGAGGCTTTAACTCCATAGAATGACTTGTCTGCTGTTGTGTCGCAAACAATTTCTGCCGCTCCAACTCGGCGGTAGGTGATGTACGTGGATGCCAAAGGGTTTCACACCAGGGCTCTTCAGTGCAACGTTTTACAAATGTGTCATAAGTTTTTTCTTTGGTCTTCTTATTTCGACCCACACCGGATTTTGAAAATTTCACAGTCACTTGCTGCAGTTCTTCTTCTTCGTCTTCCTCGTTGATGGCTTTTTCTTCGGCTTTCGCACGTTTGTCCTCTTTATCAAAGTACTGGAAATTCGGGCGCAGTTGAAGAATACTTGTGAGGGGGGATAAATGCACTTCCTTGTCTTGTAAAATTCCAATTATGTACTTTGACGGATCGTCAATTGACTTAGAGCTAATGTATGACTGTTTGTCCATGATCCCATGCTTAAAGGTTGGTCTTTCTCCCTTAGCTTGACTCTTACCATCGGCAGAGATAGCAAATTGCTCTCCTTTAAAACGATCATAGAACTTGGACTCAACATTTATAGCAAAATCCACTTTTACATCATTACTAAAGGGTTTTACACAACAATTGACCACACTAGCCGAATCGAAATTAGTTATATGAGTCTTGGTTGGATATTGAAAAAGATGCAGATTATCTTGAAGATTTTTCGACAGAAACACTGGAATCTTAGGAAAAACAAAATTAATTAAAATTACATTTGAAATTTTACGTAAATAACTGCTTGGTCAATACCTCCTCGACGACAAAATCTTCATCTTCATCTATTTCCATCCTCGCTAGGGCGACTGCTTTATTATAATCTTGCGAATTTCGTGAAATGCTCGCCGAAATTTAAATTATCAAATGCACAAATTCTTTGGCATCAAAGAAATGTCACAAGCATGTGTTTGTGTTTGACGTGTGCTCGGTGATTCACAATGTTGTGTTTTTATTCTTAGAGTCACAATGATGACTGTTTTTCGTTAGATAAATTATATGCTTAATATATGTAATTTAAAATTATTATTATAAATTACTATTGAACAAAAAAAAAAAAAATACAATTTTATATGTATTCACTATTTGATTTTAGATAAGAGCGTAACATGAATTCGAAGATGAATTTGATTATACCATTTTTGTTTACATTAATGCAAGTATGGTTTTGTAATTTATAAATAGTGCACTTGTTTTTTTCCAAAGAAACATTTGATCATGATATCAATTAACTGACTGTGGAATAACCCGAATTGGATAATTTCATTGAGAGTTGCACTTAAATTAATATTTTTCAGGTATTGCGGATGCAAAAATTTTTTTATTTTAAATATGAAATAAATGCATGCAGTTGTGTTTTCTTATTTTTTGTCTTCGGAATACAAATATTGATTACAATACAATTTATACAATATTAGGAAGCCAGTAGCCGGTTATGGAAGCACTTACGGCGATTGAAGAACAGGTGAATCGACCTGGTCTTCAAGTGTACGAAGGAACTATGCGCTTATCCTACCAGCCGAATGCAAGCAAAGTACCGCCGATTACACTGGCTTGGTCATATCGATCCTATAGCTAAGAGGTTCTTCGAGTACCACCATTCTGTTTAGGGAAAGGTCGAAACTCCGGTACTAAGACCAAGCCATAGCGAATACAAGACAATTTGGTAGAATACTTTCTCGAATCTTATAACGCCTTCCACCTAACACCGTATCTAGCCAGTTGCTTCTAAGTTGATTGAGGTCATATACACTTGCCTACGGCATATCAGACGAGGACGTCCTCCTTTGCGTTCTTCCAATGGCTTGCATTTAAAGACACTTCTGGCCGGAGCAGTGGTTTACATCCGCTCCTCATGATTGGATTGTTGTATCCGTAACGCATATGTTCCGTAAGATCTATAGAGTTCGACGACGTTTTCCAAAATCGCCCTTGCTCTCAAAAAGGGTTTCCTCAGCCACTTTTAAAAATGTGCAGCTTTTTGTGTCATAAAGCATGCCAAAAGTGATTTATGCCAGCCAGGTCTTTCGAGACAAGTTTTTGTTGCTCAATTACCACTTGAACTTAACAAAGGAGCAATGGGTAAGATTCAACGCTTGATTTCTGGACTGTTTTTGCTTGATTACCTCAACGTTTTTGTTGTCCACGGAGACGTTGGTGTCTTGCGTCCTTCCTGTATGTGCTTATCTTTACCTCGTTTAACGCTAGACCACTTAAGCTGATTTTGGTTCAATCACAGCAAACCTCCTAATGCTAAGTGTCTCTTAGGTAAGTTTATTTTCATATATACAACTTATTTATGCTGCCGGCTCTAGGATAAATGGGTCAACAGAGACTCAGTCTCACTTGCACTCCTTTTGCCCTGTTTTCTATTTTCAAATGGGTCTGAAATTTAGAAAAGGAACATTTTTAAACTTTTCGTAGCAGTAAACCATCACTATTGTAGGGCCTTTTATTTTGGTTTTGCATTTTATTTGTTCTTATTATAAAGTGCGCATTGTTATTTTATATAAAAGTAACAGATATAATACTTTGGTAGCTTTAAATTTAATCATTTTCGACAGTTTGACAAGTTTTTAAGATATTTTGCAATTTATTAAAATGTTTTTGCGATATGGCAACATGGAACCCAGTAAATAAGTTGTACACTTTTTCTGGTGCACAGTGAATCTTCAAAACTGGTTGCAAGTATGACTCTTCAAAAGAACTACATCATGATTGATGAGAGCTGTCATGCTAGCAGTAAACAGATGTAGTCTACGGAAACTTATTCTGAACGTTGCAAGGGCTTTTGTTTCCACACCGAATTACAGGGCATATATAATGGGTCATCTCGGTTTCTGTGGGTTTTTAATACTTCACGCATAAGGCCCTTCTAACCTAGTCTAACTCAAAACTACCAAGTAAATTCCTGATTCACTGTGTATGCTCATAACACACTGTGAACCAAACGAAACGGTTGCAATATTTTTAAACAATAATTTAGCTAAGAACGTTGAAAAAAAATTAATAAAAAAGATGTATTGTAAATGGAGCCGCATTAGAAATACTGCTCCGCAGCTTTTATAACGGTAGACTTCTTTCCGGAGAAATGTAGAGTTCACTCAGAAGCTGGCTCTATTTGAAGAAAACCACTTTCTGTGTGAGACTTTCTTCGAATATGAATAGAATCAAGGCGACTGACACGAGATATCATATCCAAGCCGGAACGGATTTAAAATTCTGATCGAAACCCATAATAAGAGGAGATGTTGCTGCTAGCTACTTATTGCCTTATAGCTTCTAAGTGCATCATATTTAACTGTTAACCTTCAATTTAAACACTCAACACAGGTTTTTTTATCATAAAGTATTAACTTAACATTTTAAACACTTAACGGTTATAGAATATATGTTTGCAAAGGGTGTGATGAAAAAGTCTGCTACTTATCAAAACTTCGATGACGGTGATGCATTCCACTTCAAAAGTTTTCTACAGTTAAACGAGAATGCGTGTAGAGAGGAAATAAAAGCTTGTGGCGCAAAGTCTCGCTTCATGGTGCTGTTTCAAACGTCTGTTACGCAATTTTGTGCTGTAGCCAAAAAAATACGTAGACGGCTTCTTATCTTCACAAGGCGCTTTGGAATTCGAAAGAATGACATCAATAGACGCTTATCTTGTCCTATAGCGGTTTAAGAACATACATACATCTCTTTAATCCGCGAAATGACATAACCTTGCATCTTCTGCTGCTTTCGAGGGGTAAGACGTTAGGCATCCAGTTGACTGTAAAAAAAAAAACAAATTAATGTTCTTGAGTGGTAATTTCCAGTTGGAGTAAATCTTATTTATCAAAGGAATGAGAGATCAAATCGCAAAATGTATTGTCAATATTTCACCTTGAATAACGGAAATCTAAGCGCAAGTCGCGTGGTAATGTAATAGCGTGCACACATTTTGAACCCAATGATCTCAAAAATTTTGACACTCGAACAGATAAGTGAAAGTGATTATCGTTCCACCTTCTGACACCATCAGCAAATGTGATTTAGCTGACAAAGAGAGGCGTGCACGTTCTGATTCTTGAATGATTTTCTTCGTGCTCATACATACAATCAGCCGTAACGGTTCGCTTTGTGTTGTGTCAAGCACAGAGACTCCGTTGTTAGCGAAAAATATCATCCGATTGTGATAAGAGAAGGTTATTTGATCTCTAGAGAGCAAAGAACACACGCCATGGACAGAGGGTCACCGTCGTCTGCAAATCAATGCTAACCTCTGCGAGGGAAAATAATCTAAAGCATCAAGTGCGTTCTTGAAAAGCGTTGATTTTGCTGGAAGCTTAATAAAAGGACTTTGATCCACTTCGAAGTGAACCTTGACGTGTAGATTCGAATGAGGCGTACTTTCTGGGATTGAGATCCGAAATAAGCGTGCCAGTGTATTTTTAGACAACTTAGGTATTGGAGTGCAGTACAGCAGGCAGGTGACATAAAAAGGATCTGCACAGTTTTGCAGTCTAGATTAGGACGGGAAACTCTTTTCATAATATAGTGCCCTAAAGGAAAATAAAAACCAAATAAAAATCGTTCAAAAATTACCAGTGCAGCAAATACAGGAAGTTGAATTAAGTTATGGGAGAGGTATTAAGAAGAGCGAGGACGTTTAGTAACGTGGGACGTTTATGGCCCATGTGGGACGTCATGACTCTAAATTTATCGAGAGTTTTCCTATGTTTAGATAGTGCCGCTAAATTTTAAAAGGGCCCGCATGGCATAGTTTGTAAGTGCATCGACTCACTGAAGGTCCCACTTTTGATTTCGTTATTGAACATCTTGTATTTTTCACGTTATTACCTCTTTCTTGTTGCTGATAAGACTCATGAAAAGCTTCTCAAATCTCGCCGTTCGGAGTTGGTAAAAAACCTGTAGGTGTCAGAACAATAGCACGCACAACACAAACAGTTGCTGAAGAAGCTCGTTCCCGGTACGTTGAATGTATAATAATAATTAATAATAATAATAATTGCGTGGCACTATAGCCCACAACGACAATGCGATCATTTAGAACGAGATTAAGACTGATTGAGGATTTGAAGAATTTGGCGAAGGAGCAGGTGTCATAATTCTCAAGCTGGCAGGGCTAACATCTGAGAGCCCGTCTGAAAGCCTTACACGTAATAATGTCGTTTCAACCAGGACATTTGTTAAAGATTTCTAACTCGAATTTCTTTTGTAAAAGACACTAGTATTCGATTTGGCCTTACTAGCGTTTCCTATGACACGAGTGTCACGTGTATCATATACTTTCTGCAGACATGAAGTGTTTGGAACATATTGGAAAACTCGGCAAGTTGCGCAAAAATAAAGATAAAGATGACTGAAAATTACTAACATAAACTGTTTTCTTTAGCCGATTCCTTTCAGAGTCGGCATTCGATTCCAGGTCTACTCCACTCGTGACAAGAAAATAACAAACATAATGCAAATGAAGATAGACCTTTATCTCTGGGCTGTTACGCTACACAATTTATTTAGTTTTAATGAGCTTTATTGTGGCCATCGTGACGTACTCGTATACCCACTACGTCAACTCACACACTGAAGGTCCTTAGTTTGATTCATGAACTCGTATGATTTCACGGAATTGCTCAAGATGCTGACAACACTTAGAGAGTAATAATTATCAACAAATCTTGCCGTTCGAAGTCGGCAAGAGCCTGTAGGTCTCCTCACAAGGCCATTAATTGCTGAATTAGCTAAACCCTGGTCCCTTGCGGACTGCATCCAAGTTTATTCATCAAATTATATATTTGCATGTAATGTCTGGGAATACGGTTAACAATGGTTTAAATTCTTATCGAAGTTGAATAGCAGGTGATAAATCAGATCTTGTTTTACATTCAGGCAGTTTCTGCATTTTCATCATTTGTTTTTTGATCAATAACATATACGAATAATCAACTTTTAATTTGAGACTGCGTACCGAGGAAAAATATTAATGTGCCACTTTTCTCTAGTTGTCATAATGGACCAAATATGTAATCAAACGGTGAAATGTGAAGAACTTTGGTGAGACTGGAAGCATTGGTGATGTCGTTAGGCCTGTGCAGCATCGTAATGCACAGTTACATACATGAAAATATTGCTGCTGTCAGTGCAAGTGTTGTTGATTATCGGAATTTATCGATTTCCTGGCGTTGTATAAATTAGGATATGAATTAAAAAGATATGTATGTCAAAACTGCTACGGTTGTAAATTGAAAAGATTGAAAAGATGGAGATTTTTACATAGTCTTATTTGAACATACTTTGTTAGCTTCACAACATGCTTCAGGAGCAAGTATCACAATGTAGAAATAATTTTGCATACTTCAATAATATAACCGTTAAATCTATCAAAAAAAAAAAACGTATGCGTTGATTCTTAACGGCTAAAAACATGATTCAAAATTAAAGTGAAAATATCCCACGAGAAAAGAGGGGGTTCTTCGAAAGCGCTTCCGCCTACCCTGACTCTAGTCATGGTGCATCTTGCGAATACATTGCACCCATCTACGTCACACATTCTTAGTAAAACACCTTATACGATTTTATTCTTAGCACCTATACAAACGCGATCTCCAACAAGTTTATAAGAAAAGCTCTTACTATCACTCATACCCAATCGCCATGCGCCAATGTGATTGTGAGACAACAACGAGAACTACAAACTTGTCTCGCACGCTCAACGTCGGAAAAATCAAATCGGAAACTTTAGTGTTCAGTTCGCGAATTACACTCTCGTCGATTGGACGATTCCTCTCGTCTCAATCGCAAGCTAGAACGTTTCATTCCCAAAATCTGTTTCCGTTTTATTTGCTCATCCTGCGTTTCGATTTGAAAGTGAAATAAATATTCCAACAAGTTCATGACACAGTGATTCAAATTAATTTTCTTTTTGGTACACACTTTTTCCTTTTTAAAGTGACAAAAGTTTACTCTGACAGCAAAGGAATATAAATAAAGTCAAATATTGCACTGCAGTTCAGTCAAAATGCCGTCAGAAAAATCAATTTACAACCCAAATCCGGCAATCAGCCGCAATGCATACATTTCTAGTATGGAGGAGTATCGAAAGTTCTACGAGGAATCGCTGAATAGCCCCGAAGAATTCTGGTCACGAGTTGCAAAGCAATTTCATTGGGAAACACCAGCGGATCCGAAAAAATTCATGCAGTACAACTTTAATGTAACAAAAGGACCTGTTTACATCAAATGGATGGAGGGTGCTTCAACGAATATTTGCTACAATCTATTGGATAGAAATGTACGCAATGGATTGGGAGATACTATTGCATACTACTGGTGAGTTTTTGCCTATTTTTCCAATGACGAAAGAAAGTTTTATGTTTTATGTATATACGTGTGTATATAAGAGTGATAGTCAATGGGGGGAAAAACAGCAGGACGTATTGATTTTTTTCATCCCCCAAAGCTTTTTACTGCCGTCAGCAGATTTGAATCGTATTTAGTTGCAGAAATTTGTGGGTTAGGACTTGATGGCAGATTTTCCTTGAAGAACAAAGAGGAAATGGAGGAAAAACACAACTTAAAAAAAATCCTTTAAATCGAGTTTTTTCATTAGGTTTCGATTTTGTATGCACTTCTCGTGCATATACAGTAAAAGCGTTGCAAATAAGACACTTGTCAATTTTATTTTGATGACTGACTTTTTAGACTTTCTTTTGGGTTGATGCATAAACTTGGGAATTTAATTCTAAATGTTTAAATTTTTTTTAGGCCCAGGTCCACCCCGGACTGTAGCGCCATCCGAAGAAGATGTAGAAGCATCTACTGGAATGTTCTTACAAATAGTCAAAAATGTGCATTCAAGTGCAAGGCATGAGGCATTAAACATCTAATTTCTTATTTTCTTATTTTATGTCGACTATCGACTGTGCATCTATCAAAAAGGAAAATTACTCAACTATTAGCAGTTAAAGAAAGTTAAAGTCCACAAGACGATGTTAATTTCGGCAAATGTATCAAGACACATTTTACTTAGACGACAAGCAGTCCGTCTGCTAGGAACTGCATGGCCAGCAGTAAAATTTGTTAAACATTAATAAATACAAAACGCCCGTAGTTTTACACTCACTGCAACAAAACGGTGAAACTACTGTGAACATTTTAGCTTCAAGCAGTTTTGTTGATAAAAACCAACCATAACACTCAACTCGTGGCCAATTTCGTGGAAAATGAACTCGAAATAATTTTATATGTCAATGTCTATATGGAGGATTTTGTCACAAAAAAGGGCTCCCATGAAAAATTATCAAAATTCAGAATCCTCGTAGCCATATTTCGTCGTTTTGAATAAACTCACAACCGACTTCAGCTTCGACCATTAGGCTTAGACAAAATATTCTCTTAACTAAAGAACATTTCCTACGTCAAAACTTAATTTAATGTATTAGCTAATTTGCTTTGTAAACAATTCAAACAACATTCCACGTGCTAAAATTGAAACAAAGTAAACCTGTTGCATATTAGTAAAAATTGGAATACTTTAATAGTGACAGATGTAAATTGAATTCGTCAACAAGAAAACACCATTACTCCAGCATTATGTAACTCACGTGATACTTTTTTATTGCCTTTACTGTACATAAATAGTACTTATTATATAGTGTGTCAGAAGAAGTTCAGCCTTGTTTGAACCATGCGCACTGAAATTTCTGTGTAAAATGAGCACAATATAAACCCTGTTACGTTAGAAACTTGCTTCATCCCTGTGCTGTGGTGGTGAATGACGTTCGGTGGGACACACTTGACAAATGACTCTGTCACATCTCTCACTCTTACATAACATCTGTAGGCTGTGTTGTTTATACTACTATTCTTATTTTGAAAAACAACTGCTTTCTTTAACCTTGTGAGATCTGGCGATGCTGGGATATATAGTTTTTGTTTTTGTTAAAGTTCTTCATTGATGCTACGATCGATACAGGAAACGTCATATATTTTTTTGTATCCTTGAACTAGATGGTTAGTTGGATGATGTTCGTTTTTTTTTTCTTCATGTCCTCACCCATCCACTCAGGGACAGAGAACAGGTCCTATTTTTATATCCAATCTCCATGTAGGTGAGACACATCACCTACCAGAACATTCAATTTAAAGCTAATTTTAATGGGTTAAATATGAGGGTTGATTGACAATTTGTGATAGATGAGAGAGACAAGACCTTCAAGGTGAGGTTTTGCTGTTATAATGAAACCCAGACACGAAGGTTAATGAATGCGGATTTTATGCAAGGCGCAGTTTTTGTTTGATATCGTAGAATAGATGGAGTTATTTGTGTACCTCAAGTTATCATGATGATGTGATGTTTTTCTTTTTATAACAGAAGCTTGTACAAATTTTAAATCAAAAATCTGCGTTTTTATATAACTGCAGCAAGTTTCGAAGTTCATGAGTAGCTCGTGCGTTCTGAGGTTATCGCATTAGTTATGCAAAAAGTTAAACTTTGCCCTCAGTTCAGTTATGTACTTTTTTTACAAAATATAATTGTTTTTCTTTTTCTTTTCACTTAAAGCAGGGGTCGAGGACTCTTGATTAGATAAACAGTTCAAACACTCAAGTGAGTGATTTCTTCAGTCGATTTAATGACAAGAACATATTTATTTGCTTATTATATACACGTTTGGTGCGAAAGCGGAAATTAATAAAATACACTGAGATAATTAAAATGAGATGTAGTATGAACTTTCAACACCTGTTTGAATTTTTGTTTTGGTTTTCATAAACGCAGATTTGCAGAAGTTAAATTTACATAAGGCGCTTAATGTATTTGTTCTTGGAGCGAAGTTTATGAAAGTTTGTGTTTTTTCGAATCCGTTATTTTGTGTCTTGATTTTTTGGAAACCAAAACAGTACTCGATTGCCTATAATGGTAAACAGTGTTCTAAGGAAGCAAACGATGTATGTATCTCACCATGTCATTCAATATTTATCTCTACATAAGTTTACTATTTTACGGCTTTCAACTGCTTGATTCAGCCAATCTGTTTTGAATTTTTATTGTATTGTTAAGAGATAAGCCAAAGGCAAAGGCATGCGTATACTTGCAAGAGTATTTAAAGATGTCAATGTGTATAAATCCGTTGACCGGGATGACATACACTTAATACTTCTGGGAACGAATTTTCAGTTTCTATCAGAGCAAGTGAAATAAAATGTTTGTCCGGCCCGTATTTAAAAAGGCCAAAAGTGCGTTATCCTATGCTATTCTATCGACACTTCTTTTTAGGTCTGATGTCTAAGTATTGTCCCCGCATCAACTAAGAATCTGTTTAAAGTTAAACCAATGGAATCAATTTTTGCACAATGTAAATTGAAGAAAGCAAGTGTCCTGAGCTTCAGAGGTACTTGACAAGACATGTATAAGATATCTTGTCGGATATGCGTCCTTATATCGTTGTTGGGCTCAAGTCTCTTTTCTAATAAATTAAATATCCATTCATAATCTCTATAGAAACCTATTTTCGCTGGTTAAATTCCGAAGAACAGTTCTTAAGAGTTGTACAAAATAAAACAATAATTTGTATGACACATCAGCTCACAAGAGACCAAGGACAATTATTCTTCTCCGAGTGGTTTCAAAAACTATGTATAGAAACGGGTGATGACATGTAAATGGGAAATATGAATGGGGGCCAAAGGTTTTTCATAATATTTCAGTGTATGTGAAGACTTGGCTAAATTTCAGCTGGTTTCTGTGATGTACCCAAACCTGGCATTTCACCCTTTCAACACTTATCTAACTTGCCTGTTTTGTGCGGTTGGAGACATTAATTTCGCCCTAATCTAAGGAAAAATGACTAAAGAAAGAAGAAATCAGAAAGGCTGACATATTCATTATAATTGAAGTATACGAAATAATTGAAGCGCTTCGTCAGTTCGCTTCTATTGCTATGGCTCTGTTTTGAGAGGAGGACCGAAACCTGAAAAATCGAAATCCGCAAAGGGCGAGAAATCCTTAAATCTAAGGACCTAAGAAGTCCTTTATTAGTATAGTGTAAGTTAGCCTTATCCGAATCATGTTCTTAGAACAACTCTTGCAGGCCTTCATATTTCACATTTTGAGAGTTTTGAGATTTTGTTCCCAAAGCGGCGCTTGTGTTGTTGAAACCGAATACCGATTTCATTTTCGACAATTAAGTAACAGCAAGTTGTGATGATCACAATTTTTAAGAACCTTAAGAGTAAAGAATAATGTGAAATGTTAAAAGAAAATTGTTCACCCTCTCTCATAGTCTGGTGTTCACAAAACCAATTTCTGGAAGGAACTCAAAAGCGAGTAACAAAACTCATAGGAGACACTAATAGGTTAAGCGACTCGTTAAGACAGTGCTATTTCAACAAAGGATCCTCAAGTGAGTTAGTCAGTTGTTTTATTCCCCTTTCCATTCACTTACCCTTTAGCCATCTTTGAATTGAAAAATACCTTTTTTAGCCGCTTTATACTCCTTCGCCTTCAGTTTAGTCTTTTGCTTTCATTACAATCCTTCTCTCCCCTTTTAATTGTGTTGTGTTCCGGTAATTTAGAACAATTTGACGTTCCGCGGGTGCTTGCTATGGAAGCTTACCACTAGTCACACGCAAACATGAGAAACACAAAATTCACAATTTCAGGAGCTCATTCATTCATGTTTTGCTTTAACGACCACAAGCAGTGTCGTTTAAAAAATATTAGACAATATATTTCCCGAAACTTTCACAGTGACTTTCGATTCTAGAAGGGCCATTCTAAGTTTTTCATTTCCAGAGAAGCATCCCCCAACCATTACACCTTCAGGTCTTGTGACTGTCTGTAAGATGCATTCAGCACTGTTGTTTCGTTTTTTCTGTTCAGGAAAGAATCCTTCGAACTTTAACATGTAGCTTAAAATTTTGATTCGTCGGAAA
The DNA here is from genome assembly GCA_944738645.1 of Eristalinus sepulchralis. Classification (NCBI taxonomy): domain Eukaryota; kingdom Metazoa; phylum Arthropoda; class Insecta; order Diptera; family Syrphidae; genus Eristalinus; species Eristalinus sepulchralis. The sequence goes on along the minus strand of OX122885.1, from coordinate 25,641,810 downwards.
AAAATAACGGGTTGAACTGAAGCCTAGGACTCTCAACATCTCTTTAGCCTCCCTGAGCCTTTCCTTCTGCTGTTAGTCTCCATTTCTGAATATTTTACTAATTTAATTTTACAGTTTATTTCAACCCTTACTCATGAAGTCATAGATTTTTATGCATTGCATGAACGACATTTTGCTCTAATAACTTTCAATAACTTCGTCGGAGAAGAGCAATAAAATGTTTGACCACCATATTTCGAAAATCATTGTACATCTTTGAGCAACACATTACTGTGTACAATTGAGTACGTATGTAGTATTTAGCACAATGAATAAGAATTATTTTTTTATTAACCCGCGCAAATAATTTTCTGGCGTAATTAAAAGTACTTTCTTTTATCTCGCGCATTTTGTTTTTAAGGGATGAGTTTAGTTGCATGAATGAATGATTCACAAACAGTGGTTTCGATTATTTGTATTATCATTCGACTGGAGATACATGCCTCTCTAGCGCAGATCTAAAATTCCAATTTCGTCTAAATTTGTCTACCATTATGCGCAGCATGTGAATGTAAAATGTTGGAAATATTTGTCTTCAAAGTCCTTCTAGAGCAACAGCTGTGCCTTAATTTATAAATGCCTGTTCAAGATATGTAAAATGCCAAAATATTCTAAAACTCACACAAATCGAATTTTATAACATTTTCTATTTATTGGCGTGTATATACATACTCGTATTTGATATGTCATGCCACTTTAATTTGTTCAGAAGACGCAGAAAACAATACTTTTGCATCAATCATCATCATCATCTGTTTCTTCAGTGCTCCGATTGAATATTTCATAGAGCTGTTGAATCATCTGGAATTGGAATACGTGTTTCTAGAGAATCTTTTATTCGTTTGTTTTTTTTTTTGTTAACATACTTGACCTTAAAACTAATCGAGAAAGGATGTAGGCGTAGGGTTGATTATGAATTAGTAGTCACTGGTATACCCGTGATCGTAATTTTTAATCATTGTGATTTTAAACTGTGATGGGTAAGAATGTAGAAACACAAAATATTCAATTCGAAACATAAAAAAATACTAAGATTGCGAATAGGAATGTACTTTACGTAGTGTTTCGTTGCGGGACATGTTCGGTGTATGGAGCTGTTAGTAGCGATTTGTGCTAACTGCTCTTTTCACGGTGATTACGCAACCAGTGATTAAGTTAAAAACACCAAAAGCTCTATTCACGGTTAATATTGCAGAAACTAGTATTTTTGCGAGGTCTTACCTCTCCGTTCAATGTGATTTTGTCAAAACCAGTACTTCTGCTGCGAAACCTGACCGCTCTTTCGAATAAGTTTACTGTGACTAACGAGGAAAAAAGACTTAATTATTGTATTGGTCATTAACGTGACCGGTAGTAATTGAGGCTTAACTCTAGAAGCATACTCGAAGGTTTAGGTTTATGACTTAATATAAGGCCGGACAGAAGAAATGTATTATTCCTTATGCTTGTCTAAGCCCCTTCCTTGTGTGTTACTATAGCCCGGATGTTTTGCCAGCTGACAATTGCGCTCACCGAGTTGGTAAAAGTCCTTATGCTCTGTTGTGCCCCAGCCTAACAACATATCCAAAGTCGCTATTCTATGTCACTGTGAGTTCGGTACAATCGGTAGTTCTCTTTCAGTGGTCAATACATGAAATTGAAATAAAATACATGAGATGGTGGAACAAGAAGATGTTTAAGATCATTACCACCGGTTTATATCCTTCAGTTCACAAACCCCAAAAACTTTATGTTGTAGAAAAAAAAAAATCCCACATCGTGCATGCATCTCTGCTTTGAAGATAACGTACATTGATTGTGTTGTGTGCATTTAAACGATTCTACAAAATAATTCAAGATTATCAAGCGTCCTAGTTTCCTAACGCTATAACTAAGACGCTTGACGTTGAATCCTGCCAATTCACACCTGTTCTAAATACTGTTTACATCATCTTAATGAAACTGAGGCTTAACGCGCTTCAGGTTTGCTATGTATCAAAGCACGTTTTGCCTGAAATAGTTCACTGGCCTCGCATCTGCCTGTTATGAACATAACAGAATCTCGCACTCTTATGAGACGCAAATTGGACTGTTTGAAGATGTCATCATTTGCAGATTAGCAGCAATTAAGAGTTGTGTGTAAATTTCTACACAAGAACTTTACCTAAGGGTTGTATTTATCAAATGGTCTAAAATTTAGAAACTTGATTTCAAAAGTATTTCATATCGAAACACCTAGATCCGTAAACATTCCCGAAAGATGTTATTTTCAATAGATATAAAAGAACTCCCTATTCGGTTGCTTTATGAAATTTGTACAGAGGTGAATTCAAAACAGACTTCTCTGGAATCAGGTCCCTTGGTCTGTATTCCCTAGTTATGATGGAGTACAACACCCATCAAAGTGACATGTAGTTTTTTTCAAAAAAGTACTAATTGCTCTATGTAAAATTGAAATTTTTGTATACTCTGCACTCTCATCTGCAATCTTTCAGTTAAAAGTCTATTTTATCAAATTCCAATCATTGCACATTCAGAAGCAATGGATCGGATGTTAAAAAGTCATGTGAGGTTGCATGCAGTCAAGTTGCATGCATATGTTTGATGCAAAGGCATCATGCGTAAAATGTTTTTTCTTTTTGAAGTCAACCACTTGGAAAACAAAAAAATATTCGTTGTCGGGTATTGGCATTAGAACGTTTGTAAATCAATATTTCAAGTTCTCTTCATTCTAACCTAAATACATTTTCACAATGGATTTGCATTTAAATGCATTTGCGGCAGTCTATCCAACATATTTACGTGTGTAAACGTCATCGTCTGACTGAATAATAAAGCAAACTAATTTCGCGGGGTGATTAAATTTACCCATTGACGGATTTTTAGTGTTTGTTGTCAAGCTGTTGGTCACACAATAAATGCATACAATTTTCGAAAACGAATGAAAAAGAAAACCAGAACCAGAAAAGTGAGGAACACGATAAGAAAACGCAACCCCACTTCCGAGTGTTTTTATGTGGTTCACCTTTTTGGTCTTTTTTTGTTTAAAAATAAATTAATTAAGAGAATTATTCACTCTTTTCGACGATGTTTTCACTTGAAACGAATGTGTAAGGTAAGGGACATGATGTGAATGCGAGTACCATGAAGTGATATTAGATTCTATTCTGTAGTTTGTAAGCGTGTTGAGTGCAGGAAATATATGAAAAATTAAGTGTAGTTGCATCATAAATTTTTATGTTAAAAAAATTTAAAATAATTCATGTTGAAGTTCAGTTAATTCAGTTGTACTGCTTAATAAAATACAAAGATTCTTGGAATTTAAATTATATGAAACTTATGTTGTTCCCAAATGTGCGAAACTATGACAATTGAATTCTAATTATTTGAAATTATTTTATATTTATATAGCAATTTACTGGAGTCGCTATATTTTTTAAGGTTTCATTTTCAAATGAACACATTAAGTTTACACTTTAAGTCCGTCATGCATATCACACTGCTCATATTTCGAAATCAAGCAATTTTCATGAAATTTCGGACATGTTCGTAGATGTACCTGTTCCAGCGATCATTCTATGTTTATGAAAATGTTTGGTCATAATTGGCACCTCTATGCGTAAAGTTGGGGCAAAATTGTAAACTGCCCTGTACCCTAGCTTATATCTGTCGAATGTTTCTAAGTTCAGTTGACAAAAATTTATTTTGATACCGTTACTCAGCATGTCAAAGTGCACTTCTGCACTTTTTAAAATGTAAAATCGCGATTTATTACATATTATATATGTACATTTCTTTTGGATTTTAATTATGGCCATTTCAGTCCGAAATTGCAGGTTAATTATAGGACTGGTGCTCACTGATTATCTCGACTAGAGATTGTGTTGCTGAGAATGCATGTATGTATGTTGAAACGCAGCGGTGCTTAATATTTTCGTGTCAGTGGAAGAACATTGTTTTTGCCTTAAAAGGGCTGCGTCAGTCGACAGTAAACTTCGTTTTTATACTTAATCTAATCAAACGAATCGTTTCTATGTCCTGTATCAAAGCAATAATCCACGGACAAGTGTTATTTACCTTTCTTAATAGTTATATAGCAGTCAAGAATAAGAAATCCTACAATAAATCCCATTTATGTTTCTGCATCTTAGATCGGAACTTAAACGGTAAAAATATTTTATAGTCAGTTTTCAAGAAATGACTCTATTACTCGAATGCACCTTGAACATGACTGGCTTTATTTCTGTACTGATTTTGTATGAGATAATTATTATCAGAAAACTTCTACAAATATGTTATAGGTTGAGGCTGCCTTTCATTTCCCTCAAAATTGATCATAACCCATTTTATGTTTTACACATTTGGAGTTGGAAGATGTACTCTACGTTTTTACAAACTTATTTAATTCATTTGTAGTGGCTGTCATTCGACAGACAAGTTAGTTTAATTCAATTAAATAAAAAAAAAACAACAACAAAACCAATTCCAGCTTATACTATCTTCTCTCAGAAATATATATAACTATTCCACTTTATTTTTAGGCAAATTTGCTCTTAGATGGTTCATTTAGCTCCTTTAAAAATGTAAAAAGAAGACTGACTTATTAAAACAATATTTGAACTGATTCCAAAATAGCTCAATTTGAAAAAAATTGCTTAAAGTTTGAAAACACTGCTTGAGGCAAAGAAGTATTTAAGGGCTTAAAATATTTCATAGGTTCAAAACGCAGCTGAAACCTGTCGTTTACTACGAAGAATGATGTGAAATATGGTTGAAACTATAGCGAACGATTATCGCTTTGATGCCCACTTTTGTGCATTTGTTATATCGAGTAAACAGAATTATTATCTTCTTATCAGTGTATTGTGTAAATGGATAAATAAGAAAGTGCTATATGCCAGGATGCTTCTTTGATCGTTATAGTTTCCGCCGCCTGAAAGGAAACTTAGGAAAATTGAGTCAAGGTGAAACACTTTGGTACAAAGCTTGAACCGACTTCTTTATCTTTGATATACCTGTATATGCCGACCATTAAGTGACTAAAAGCCAGGTTTCCAGTAAGATTGTGGAATCATGTCGGTTAAGAATTCCTTCTCAAAAATTAATTATGAGAAAAGGAAATTAGTGCCGGTGGGTAGGAAACTTAAGTTTCTTAGAAAAGCTGATGTTCCATCCATAGACCTAGTGATTTAAGTTATGCGGGGCAAGTGCTCCTCCGTAAGAAAGATGGATGGAAAGAAAGAAAGAATGCCCACTGTGCATTATTTATTGCGGTTAGAACGCCGTAGATCTAGGTGAGCTTTCAATCAAAACCGGTAAAAATACACAGTGTCAAATAAACTTATTCAAATTCAAAATGTTAGAAATCAAATCGCTTCATATGTAAAGTTATGAAATATTAGACAAATAAATAAATTAATGGGCAAAAGACCCTTTGTATAAACGGATTCTTAAAAAGGTTAACCTAATAATTGTAACAGATTCTATAGGACTTTAAGATGCTAGAATAAAGGGACAACTTTTTGTGCACCTCCAAATATTCACTCTAGCTTTTAAATAGAATGCAGAAATTTTTTACTTTTTTCTAACAAAGCGTTACCAAATGTTATTGTTATGTAACACAATATCAGCTGTATCGGGTTACAATCATTTCGTAGCGTTGTAAAATGATTCAATACTGACAAGCGGTATAACTTTCCCGTCACAAAAGTTGACTGCGCCAAGTACTGTTTTGGACATGGTAGACTAATTTCCAGACATGTGCGAATATCGGAATTCCCAATCGGAAATCGCTATCAAAGTATTGTCATTTGTTTCTACACACGCCACTTCAATGTTGCTTTAGAGTTTCATTAAAGGTTATCGAAGCTCATAAATCCCAGTCAGGTTTAGGGATTACACAGTCTCAGTGCTTCTTATCGCTCACAAGACATGGCTTAGCGCTTGTAACGGTCACTGTTTTAAGATCGGATATCAGTTGCATTTTCCCATTACTTGTATCGGATTTAAATAGCTTTACGGTTTCCTCGAATCCACTAACCTATTTTACAAGAATGTGATTCATTCATATCTTCATTGTAATCTCCTAATGAACTGATTGTTGTCGAGTGCTATCACATTAGACTAGACACTGATCTACGGGAGTTTATGATGTGACATGTGACAGTAATTCGCAGCACCCAGTGACACAATAATGAATGGGGTTCACCCACCCGATGGATTTCTGAGTACAGCTTATATCGTCCGAATTTCCAGCCATCCCAAACCGCAAGACATTGCATAGAACATGACGAGTGAGAGAGAGAACGACAAGGGAGGAGTAAATCACGCGATTAATATCGCGCGATTCTTCCGGGCCAATAGTGAATGGAGTAGAAACACTTAGCAGAGTTGGCCACCTCAGCTGGCAGCTTCGTGTATTTGATGTCGGGTAATGATTTGCTGTTTGTTTCGTGCACAGTGCAAAAACAAATATGCGGCGATTAAGCTTTTAAATTGAAAGAGAGACTGACTGATGTGACGGCACTGAGTTGGAGCTTTCGGTTCGCACATGTCGCACTGAATAAAAGTAAGGTATTTAGCATCGTCTTTCCTTATTCACATCCGATGACACGCGCCGTTTTTCCGCTTGCTTTCGGACTAAGTGTGCCTTGAACTTGACGAGATACCCCATTGGGGTGGCTATATTTTTCGGTATTTCGAAAGACGATAGCGTTGGAACTGTGCTATCAGTGCGGTTGGCTTTCAGAGAAGGTTGCGCAATTTTCTTTTCAGATGAATGTGTTGAATTTGAGTTAGACATTGTACCTAAAAATGCATAAATTTTGAAAGCCTTTGGACAATTACTTACTGGAATTTCTCGTTAAGTGTTTGCTTGTCATTGAATAACTGAAATCTAAATATTTGAAAGACACACTGCACGAAGGATTTTTTTTATCATTTTGGTACGTTTTTAGTTCTGAAACAATTCAACAATAATTTCCTTTCACAACCTACACAAAAGCAATATTATGTTAAGCTAATAACAAAAAAAACTATAAGCGAGCAATTGCAATTCCAGTTTCAGCAACATACCGCTGCCTTGCAGAACACATAGACGCTGTTCGCCATGCATTGTTCTCTAAACTTTTACTTTCAAAACCACTTGAACATTTCAGTGCTAAAGTTCTTACAACACGGCCTTCGTTCACGGTCAGTGGTAAGTCAGCTTTAAGCGACATGCAATTGAAACTATTTTAAAATAAAATCGATTGTAACAGGAATTGAAACCCATTCGTGCTCGAAGCCTACATCCGGCAGCAGAATCGTGAAATTGCAATTCACGGTGGCGAGTTGAGTTAAATCGTGTGTGCATTAGAATGATTTAATGCAACAAGCACACCGATTGAAAAAAAAAACTCAAATTGCTTAGAAATTGTTAAACAACTAAAGCCAGACACTTCAATAGAGAGAGACAATAGACTTAAAGAGACTTAGAGGGGTGGTCTTTTAAATTCGTGAAAATACTCATTCATATTCAGGAAAAGAACACATGCGCAAAGTTTTGTTCCATTCACCTTCAAAAGAGGGAATAGTGTTCCGGCCTACAGGAAGGTCCCCTTCTAAAATCGCAAATAAATTGACTAAACGTTTAACAAATTACATAAATAAGGGTAAACGGACCTTAAATGCTAATAAGGGTGCGGTACTAACAAATAGCACGTTAGACAGACTGACACTTAAAGTGAAGTGAAATGTACTTGTGCAAAGTCTCAGTTTTCAAGTCTATTAGGTTAATATGTTGGAATAATAATTTAATTTATGGACATATCAAGTTTCACAAGTCGTAGTATTTGAGGGGCATATATTTTTCACAGATGTTGGACTCTAGACAGGAACATTGTTAAGTTAATGTACATTATGTAATGTGAATTATTTTAAGGTGGACACATGCTTAACTATAATGTAAATATAATAAATGAAGTCAATTAAAAATTAGAAAATTGGTAATTGTTTACTGTTTGGTCTTTTAGGAAAGAGGGCATGTTTGTTTATTTTAAATTGTAAAGAAAATTTGAATATTTTAAAAGAACCCATTTTCCTTACTTGTACAATTTCTTTTAATATATCTATTGTAGTACAATTAAATTTTTTATGGTTACTTATAAAAAAATTCGTATTGTATTAAAATCACTTCGTTTAAAAAGTGTATTTCAAATACGAGTAGAAGGCAATAAAAAATACTGCTTCACTTTAGGAGTATTCTGCAAATATAAGAGAGTGGAAAAGAGAGAGTGAGGTTGTTATGCGGTTTTGTGTGACACAATGTTACACGAAGTTTGAATTTCTAAAAAATAAATTAAAGAAAGGGTTGAAAATAATTGTAACTATCATTTGGGGCACTCGATCAATTCAAACTGTTTAAAGTATCTGTCTGAAGAGTAGAGAGAATGAAAGAAAAAGAGTAGAAAAGAAATATTTTGAACATATGCTCAAGTCACACCGTTCAATGGACTGGTTCTTCCTCACCTGTAGTACTTTACCTGGCAGATCCAATGTGAAATAGCTGACTTCCGGAACCGTAAGTTCTGGTGATTGGATTATTGTCATACAGTGTGTTCGCTGCTAAAAACGGAAATTTTGTGAATCAAAATTAAAATTTTGGAAACATTTTCTTGGCACCTTACATAATTAATTATAATTGAGTGGCACTACAACCCACAAGCAAACAGGGCCTGACTTCTACAACAACTTTTTTGGGCGTGCTACTATTCTGTCACGAGTAGAACGGACCTACAGTCGACTCCGAACAGCGAAATTTGAGAAGTTTTTCATAGACAATTGATACTCTTTGAGTGTTTTCAGCAACTCGAAAAAATCAAAATAAAATTATGACACTTTGATATTAAAGTCCTTTGATTAATAAAAACTATAGGACCAATTGTAGAAAGCTTCCACGAAATTTTGTTTTTAACTTATTTTCTGTCTTCGCTTACTTGCGAATGCTTTGGTCCGATGTGATCCAATAATTCTTTGGCTCGGGTATCAGTTTTCTAACAACAGACTTTTAAACTTTAAAGCTAAATAAACCACTGTAAAAATTGTTTTTTTGCTGCTGATTATAGTGAAATTTTAATAAAACGCTCTCGACAGTTTGTTAAAGCGTTCAACGATCATTTTAAGATATAAGAGAAGATGTTGTAGAAAAATAAGTAGCAAAATAAGTGAATTGCATAATTTTTACATGGAGAAATGATAAACGTAAAAGGAAAAATTTTCGCACCATTTTTTTGTCTAATAGTTTTATATGTATAATATTTTGTTCATCTAATAGGCATGAAAACTGAGATGATATTCCTCTGAGACCATTTTCAACTGTCCAACACATAAAATTCTAACACCATCTAATATGAGTACAATTTCAGACAATATATTTTGCCAATAACTTACTCATTGTCAAAATAATGTGCATTTTTTAATTCAATTTAAAAATCTTAAAAGCATTTGAACATCTTTAATGTTTTCCTAAGCGGGTAAGAGCGTTGGTCCTGGCTTGGTTCTGGACTGAACACCTCGAATTTTTCACGGCACCATCTCTTTCGAGTTGCTGACTATACTTAAAGAGTACTTATTGTCTACGAAAAGCTTCTTGAGCCGGTAAAAACAATAGCACTCAAAACAAGTGTAGGTGATGCAGAAACTAAGCCCCATGTGGGCTGTAGTGTCAATCAATTATTGTTTTATTGAAGTTAGTAAGTTGCCGACCTCGGTGAACGCCTTACAACACTACGCCTTGTAAATGAAATTCAAAATGAAAATATAGAAGCAATAAAAGTACATAGCTGTAGTTGCATTAAATGTTTGCTTTGATTTGTTTATTTTCCTGTCATCAAATTTTAAATATATTAGATACAATTGTAATTATTCCACTTATTCTATATACTGACACTTGTGAACCAATTCACCAGATTAATAGTTGTATCTTACACATAAATACCTGTTTAACTTAATAACTACTAGGTCATTAGTCGCTTAAATGAAGTTACTTTATTTAATGATGGTTTTTCTACTATAAATATCAATTCATTCTGCTTATCTACACGTCTGACTATCACCTTGCTAGATATACGAACTCTTACGCCCTTGAATGACATTATCTCAGCAAGCGCTCACCCTGTCATTGATCTAGATCTTTCAGATCAGAGAATTTAGAGAAATTAGCATAATTTAATGAATGATCGGATAATTAGACGATGCTGTCTGCCCTCCGAAGTATCATAATTGAAAGAATAGTAGAACTCAATTACCCTGCTGTAATCTTAATTATTCTCTTCCCTGGTGCTTTTAAATGCTAATGCCTTCATTATTTTTGAATCGTGCGATCGCAAATGCTTGTTTGTTCGGAACTGTCAACTTCCGGTAAAATGTTTGCGTCTTTCTGGCCATGTTTTAGTCAGGATTGACGCACTGCCTGTCGCAATGGCAAACGCATGTTTTTAAAACACAAATAAATGCTTATGAAGTTATTTTTTATATTTAGTATATTTAGAAAATCTTTCAGTCAATTATTGTCACTTATGGAGTTGCAAATGTCTTTTAAAACTACATGAAAGGTGACATGCGGTCTGCGCAATCATAAGATCGTAATTACCATGAAAGTGACAACAACAATTGAAGTAATAAATAACTTGTGTAGTTATTTTGAAAACTTTAAAATAAAATCGAAATATTCTGTGTGTTCTGTGTGTGCTTAATCACTACAATAGATACTTTCTTTTAAATAATTTTTATTTTTGATTTTCCTGAATGGCAACAAATTAAATACATTTTTTTTCATTTTGAGTATATTAATTAATGTTGCGGAACAAACGACTGGCACTCCATGTAGATACAAGAACAAAATTAAGGCAATGATTTCAAATACATTCACATCTGTTGGCCGTGGAATTCGGTTAAGAAATAAATTTTGGACATAAGACAGATTAAATGTTATTTTACACTGATTGTGAACGATTTGAGTAAATTGAACCCAAAAACTTAGGTCAATAAATTACTCATGTATTTTTATGTGAACACAAGCTGCCCCACCATCTGTTTAATACCATACGGTTATATCTCTCTTAAGCCGAAGGGACAAATGGGGGTGTCAATTTAAGAGAAACATACAAAACAAAATACAACCCTTTATTTTATTATCTACAATAGATTTCTTTATGTGCGCGCATGTTTTCACTTGGATTAAGTTAAAAAAAAAATAAGAATTTAATATGGCTTTAGCAAATGCATTGCCTGAAGACCAACAGACTTAGGGTAAATTAAAAAAAAATAATCGAATAATGCCGTAAATAGAAAATTAGCGGCGAAGTGATTTGCTCCAATCGAACAATCGCTGAAAAAGTCGATCAACTCATGGAATAGGTTAAATAAGGCTAGCAAATAAGCAACTTGAACGTTGCTGGACGTAGCGAACGAGGCTTTCATCATCAGAAAGTAATTAACCACTTGAAAAATGATGTGTACAAGAGGCGTCATGTTCGGATGGCACATGAATTAGCGGTGCAATATTTAATAGACATAATTTCTTTTAAAACGGAAAAGACGATGAAATGGAATTCACTAAACTTCAGAGCTTTATACGTAGGTTGCCACATCCCAAATCAAAATCCCACCTTTCACCAGAGCTATAGTATTGAGAGATGCCAATTATCTTACTACAGGTAAATGTAATACCCAGAGCCATCTGATGACAATTTGTAGCCAATTTTTGGAACAGCCAATATTATTTTGTCATTAGCAGTTGTACACTGAGTTATATATTTGAGTTTCGATTAGTCTCATACAAGTTGTCTTGCCTCAAACCTTTTTAACATTAAACTTTTAAGTGAATTTGTTATCTACCCTGTTAGTGCACTTAAGTTCTCCAACGACATCAAACGATGTAGGGGATTGTTAGGAATACTTAAACTGAACATAACTCTACATATTCCCATGCCTCTTACGTATTTGTGCCTTTTTCGGGATCTGTACGTTACTTCCGTGAGTGAGAAAGAACATAGATTTTGTTTCTGATGGTCGTTCTAAGACATGGATGTAGGCCAGAAGCCAAAAATTCGTCGACAGCCGAGTAAATGGAGCAACTCGATCGCCTAGGCAAGAATGCTCCGACTAAGTGGGTCTTTAAATTCTAACATTAAGATTCTCCTTTTTGAATATTAAGAATGGCCGCTATAAAACTTTGTTCTGGTGGCTGGAAGCATTGGGCGCGAAATGTGCTCTGATTTTTTAATGGTTTCTGGTCAGCAATAGATGAAGATGATGTGATTTTTACTAGTGGGACTAAAAGTAATTTAATAATCAATGTATTTGGTCTAAGCGTATGATAAAGTCTTAAAAATATTCAGAAGCAAGCAATGCAGTTAAGAAGCACATATGAAAATATATTTCGCGTAACTCAGGCTTGTATCTTTGTTTTGTTTAACTTAGAGTTCCTTATCGTCGGAATGACAACCACACAAGGGAAATTTGTTAAGCGGATGTTATCCTTAAATGGTTGTCCTAGCGTAGTGGGTAAATGCGTCGACCCATACGCCAAGGTCACAAGTTCGAGCATCGACGAAACATCTCGCATTTTAGTAACATTCAAACTTAGAATGAGAGAGAGAAGCCTTTCATACTAAAATCCTTTTTCAAATCTCAGAGTTGGCAGAAAACTGTAGATCTCTTCTACTCGCAAGAAATATGAAATGTGATGAAATATGAAATATGAAATATTGTGTATAGAATCATAGTGTTCTCGCTGTGAAGCTATCAAAGTATCCATCATCCATCCATCCATCAAAGTATACACCATCATCCCGGGGTTTTCCTATTTCTTGATAGATGTACTCTCCCAGTTAGGCGATTACAGAGTTGGTAAAGAACAGATAACTTACTTCGCGTCTCCGCAACTTCTAAAGAATTCAAGAAGGAGTCCAGTCTATAGACGTGCCCAATTGCTGAAGTTGGTTTTTATAGTTTGCTTAGACAGTATGGACGTCTACAATTGAACAGAGTTCAAAACAAGCTAGTTATTGAGAGCATTGTGCTTTAGACTATCCCCAATCTTGTACTCTCGTCGTGTAGGCTTTCAAGATAGGCATTCAAAATACCAAAGCACAAAACCTTCATGTCCAAATATTCATCTAATTTAATTTTTATATTCAATACATCCAACCTCGTAGCCGCAGCAAATTATACTTGTATCCAAGTAGAATGGGTTACAGGGGGACAGCCTGTCCCCATCCATAATTTCTCAAGGTATGATGATGAGGATTTAGTGCTTAGATATTTGGCTTTCGTCTACCCAACTTGGCTTCCGTGCTTCTCGTGTCTATTTTGGTGTATACATAAATATATATGTACCATGTGTACAATTATTATAACACAACTTGCTGCAGATTGTGTTTCCAGTGAATGTTTTGACCTACATTTCAATTACTTGATTCTGGAATTGGTAAGTGAACTAAGAATGTCGTATTTGTTTTTATTTCTTGTCCGAGAATACAATATCTCCTAGAATTGTTGGATGATTCTCATTTGAATTTCCTAGTTTAAGCTCCAAGACTGTAAATACTAATGGGAGAAACTTTTACCACCGTACTTTCAAACATAAACAGTTATATGAATATTTGCAGAACACAAATTAAATGACGAAACTTGTTAAATTTGAAAGAGCAAATTGCAAGTTAAAAATATATACACACGTATTTTTTATATGTCATAAGCCTGCAGTGCAATTCAGCTGAATAGAGCAAAACAAGTTTCAGTTTTACCGTCCTTTGAACACAAGTAATTGCATTTAAATCCAAAGGAGAACTGTTTGCAGAGAGTTCAAGTTCAATTGGATTAGCGTACAAATGAAGAATCAATTTAGTGTTCCGACAAGAAAAATTGACGTCGTTTTTATGCATTCATATTCTTAAATCAAATTATTCGCAAATAAATTGCAAAGTCGCTGTAGTGAAGAAAGAGTACTTAACTTGCCACACTATTGAATTTAAAATTGTTTTGTGTCTATTACCTTCGCACAATTTGATTGGGTATCGACCAATTAGTTTATAATACTTGGGTTTGGATAGCGAGTTATTCATATTAATATACAGTAAAAATTCTTTCTAACGAAACAAAACATTACTTGGTTATACAAATTTTTACTGAAATAAACTAGTATCTCATAAACAAGGAAAACAACTCATTATATTATTTTTTCATGCGACTTTCAAATTTCTTTTATTGTACTCGTATTGCATAAGAGAATTTTTATAATCTTCATTTCAATGCTTCTGCCTGTATAAGAGGCGACCATTTATCGAAATGGGCTTTATAATAATTTAATTTTTGACTTTGGCTTTAAACAGTTTAAGTAAAAAGTCTCTTGTAATGGTTTAAAAATAATAATAATAATTGAGTGACACTACAGCCCACAAGTCACCAGCAGGCGAGCTTCTGCATCCACTTCTCGTATTGGGCATGCTATTGCTCTCTCACGAGATGAAGGGACTGACATTTTTTGTCGACACCGGACGGCGAGATTTGAGAAGCTTTTCATAGACAATTAGTACTCTTTGAATGTTATCAGCAACTCTAAAGAGGTTTCTCCCGGTTTTCAGACTGGGAATCGAACATGGACCCTTGGCGTGTGGATTGACACACTTACACACTATGGCGTCGCGACCACAGGTTTGCTTCGATATCGGATTATTATTTAGAGAACGAGTGCCTAGAACGAAGAGCAGCTCCAAAACCAAGAGTGTTATGTTACTAGCTTACTTATGTCACCGATTTTTGCACCAATTTGCGGACAACAGTGCTTCATTTCGGCCAAAACTCATTTTTAAAACGCCCTAATGGGCTACACAGCTTCACAAGTTTTCAATATTTTCAAATGTTGTTCAAGCAATAATTGACTCATTTGTTTCTGTGGAGGGACGCTGCGCTTAGATTTCGGACGGAAGGTGTCAAAATAACCTGTAATTAAAAAACACTAGAACAGATATATTTTTGTTTTTTTTTTCTTTTAATCTGTAATGTTACCAATAGTTTCTAATGTTGCCTTTTTTTTGAGCAGGTTGTTGTTTAACTCCACTGACATTTTCAACATAAGCATTATATTGCATTCCAAACGTATTGAATAGTTTTTAAATATTTTCAATAATAAATTATTCATTAATTAAAGTGAGCTTATGAAACCACTATTTAAATAACGAGGCTAACTTTCAATGTTATTTAGAGCGTTTGTACCGATCTTTGTCTTTTGAATCAATAAACTAAGCGGCTTTGCCTCGAATTTTATCTTAAAATTAGTTGTAATTTCAAGATTTTATTTCGATTGTCTTAACTTTAACCCACTACGACCAAGTGGATTACCAAAAGTGAATTAGCAGCAAAAAAGCTGCTAGTACGATACTATGCGATACGAAATATTTATGCTTTGTTTACAAATATATGCCAGTCCGCTTCGTTCGCAATGCTATGGTTTGTCCCATTGATTTTCATGAAAGATAAAAACTGATTGTGCGAATATTACAATCGCATTTCTATTCTATTTCTATTTGGACTATGGATACTGACGTCAGATCGTGGGAATATGCTATGATTCAGTTATCATCGAACGATATTTTGCTCTTTGTGCTTATGAAAAAGTTTTAAACAATCGCTAATAACACTTATTTGTGGTTGACATTTAACAATGAAAGAAATGATTCAGCAGACCTTCCTACGTGCCCTAGATAAACAGAAAGTGAATCATTTAATAAAGCATGTCAATAAAAAATGCAATTGAGGATCGAAAGAAATTAAAGGTGTATTCTAGGTAAGAATAATAAAATTGTTGAAAGCCAGACGCTTATACATTTGAATGCGTTGCTCGCATTTGGATAAAAGAGAAACAACTTTCGGAAGAGACGACAATATCTCCTATGAATTCAACAGACAAGTGTAATTCTTGAAACATTTTTCAGAGGGAATTTGTACAGATTTTGTTATAGCCAGATAGTTGTTGGCTGGGCTTATCAATAATGTTTGCTTCGAATTATTGCTTTGAAAATTAACCGTTGCCGGTAATGGCTAAGAGCGAGACGTGGCTCCCGCAACAACACAATGATTTAAATATTCGTTAAAGGTCAATAATAGATAATTTTTTTAATTTATTGTGTTTTTACTTGATACACCAACTTAAAGGTTTGAGTTTTTTAAAAACTGAACCGTTATCTTAAAAGATGAATTAAGAATTTCTAAATTTTCTAATTATTATTTCAAGGAAATAGAGAAGAATAATGCAAATAAGGTTGCCACATAACTAAAGTGTTGCTCTCGAACTGCGGAACGTGTAGATCGCATTTGTAGGGAAAAACTCGAATATGATAGAAATTCCGACAGTCCAGGCAGCTTCGTTTGAAATGGAAAACAATTCGAACATTGCAGGACCTTTTTATCAACTTGAATCTTATAAACACATTAGGCATTGGCGAAGGTATAATTGAAAATGAGTCGGCTTGAAAAAAAATTTGAGTTAAGAATGCCGTCAGTAGTAAAAAAGCAAAGATAAATAGAAGTTCTTGTTCTTAGACCCTTAAAAAATAATTTAAAAAAAACAGTCTGCAAGTCACCGGGACTTAGCTTTTTTAAAAACCCTCTTATTGTGTGTGCTTTTAGGATTGTTTGCGCTCTCCAGTCTATATATTCATTTATTATATTATATATCACTACATGTCTACATCCCTAAATATTGTTCGTACCCACACAACTTTAGTATTTACTTACAATAAAGAGCACTGGAATGCGAGTTATATGGCTCCCCAGGCTGCAATGAATTGATGGATGAATTTTATCTCAAGAATTCTCTGGCAACGCTAGTCAAAAATGATTGCTGCGTGTGTTTCAGTTCTTCTACTTCCTTCCTTTTTACACTTTTAGGTCGATCTTTTTTTGCAAACTCTTAAAGAGACAGAACTTGCTAATGTTTGTGCGCGCCAGGAGTGCAGACTGCTAACGTATGTATTTGAAAAGTTTTTCTCAACACATAAAACAACCGACTGGAGAGACGGATGAAACCCAGCTTAGGATCTGCCCTAAAAACTGTTTTAAAAAAGGTTTTACTGTTCTCGACACCCAGACTTGGGGTATTTTCGATAATCTAAGGTTTCTTCATTTTGAAATTTTGGGATTTCGTTTGAAAGAGAGAGAGAGAGAGATCGAGATCTGTTCGTGGAAAGGAAACAAAGCTGTCCTCCGTTTAATCTGAGTACGATTTTGTAAATTCTTTCCCTTTTATGAACAAGGAAGTTTAGGATTAAGAACTGTTTCCTCTCGGTTCTGAGTTTGCGGAGATAAAAAGGTGAAGAAATTATCGTTTAGGGTGATTCGTAGTAAGATTTGGTTTATAATTTAAAATAAGACACATAAATTTGAATGTGAATTTAATATTTTCATTATCGGGTAAAAAAACATTTCATGATATTTACTTCTTGAGAATAATATCATGTAGATTTTGGCCCCGACTATGTCTGAGATACAATTTTGGGCTACTCTTTCGAGGAAAGGGACTGGTGCCTCGAGGATAACATCGGTAATGTCAATCGTTGCTTTCATATTCCTGAAGGTCTGATACTTATCGGATCCCCAGAAAAAATAGTCAAAAGGTGTGATCTAGGCAGCCAAGTTACACTAGCAAAACATGAAATTAAGTGCTCACCAAAATGATTTCTCAACAAGTCAAGAAGATGCACAGTCCCACTTGTTAAAAACAGAGCTCATCGAGAATGAATTTCAGAAAGCACATATGTAGATAAGCACTTGAATTTCATCTACTAATATTAACTTGGAGTGAAATAGGCGAATGGTATTGGCAAACAGTAGTTTCAGTAGGTAATCGCACGTAGCACAGCTGAACAATTTGGAGACGCTGACGCCGCCCTGTGGTGTGAGTCTCTCCATGATGCCAAACGATACTGAACAAAAATTACAAAGTAGTCTGATAAGAGTAATACGTGATCTGATTAAAAAATCCTATTGAAAATCAAACCTCACGGGGAATCGCCTTATATATTCCGCACCATCTTAGTTGACAATCGAATATCCTTGGGAAAGTGATTTGTTTTTATCTCTTTTTAATTGACCTTAAGGTGACAGGTTACATTTCTTGTGACGACAGGCGAAGGATAATAAAAGAGAGATGAAATTCTCCTTTCCTTGAATATAAGTAACCGTTCGTCCTTCATCTAAGAGAGTGGTGGTTTATTTGTAACACTGTTCCTTCCCTTTTAATTACGTTACTTAATCTGATGTTCGCTCTTCTTCGTAATTATAATCTGTTGTAAAAATTTTCCTCGAAATAATGAATTCAAGTTATTATTTTTTTGCAGGCGGCGTGATGCTAAAGAAAACACTGATTGGGAAACAAAAGAAAGTTTTCAATGCATTTTCGCCAAAGAAGTGTATACTATACATATTATATAATGTTAAGATTGGAATTTGGTCGCTTTAATAGTTCTCCGTGGTCATAGTTGAGCGTCAATGTATGTCAGTTTACCTCAACTTAAGTTTTTTAGATAATGAGCACCTAACATTGAAAATGGCCAGAGATGGAAATTTTTAGAATATTGTTTCTTCTACGGATACTGCAAAGTTGTTCGTTTGGCGACTGATTAAAGTGATTAAAAAGAAGTTCCGTGTAATGGAGATTTTCATCTTTCTTTCCCTCGAATAGCTCCAACGCTCAGGGAATACTAACTCAAGGAGTATAATTTTTTTTGAAATCTCAAATTTGGCTGTTGGCACAGTGCGAGTGGATGCTGTCCTTTGTGTTTTGTACCGTAAGGCGTTTAAATTTTTTAGAATAGGTTCTCACCACGATTTAAGATTCAACGTAAGAACGAAGTTCTGTATTGAAAGCATTGAAGGCTTTATGTTGTGTTTTTATGTTTGTCTCAGAATATGTCCCGTATTTTTCTTGCAAGTCAATTAACCTGTATAAATAAATCCTTTCCAGCACCTTCCCTTTGTTGAAACAGAATACCAGACATACTTTACAATCAAAAGTTTATATCTAATATTTAACTTTTTTTTTCAGGGAAGGTAATCACCCAGATGACTACTCTCGAGGTCTCACTTATCGCAAGCTCTTGGAGGAAGTATGCCGTTTTGCGAACGTCCTCAAGGATCATGGCATTAAAAAGGGCGATCGAGTTTCAATTTACATGCCAATGATTCTTGAGCTACCAATTGCAATGTTGGCCTGTGCTCGAATTGGTGCTGTGCATTCCATTGTCTTTGCCGGCTTCTCATCGGACTCCCTGGCCGAGAGGATTCTCGATTGTAAGGCGAAAATTTTGATAACCGCCGATGGTGCTTGGCGTGGCGAAAAGCCACTCTACATTAAAGCTCTCTGTGATATTGCTCTGGAGAAGGTGGAGGAGGCGGGTCATAGTGTAGAGAAATGCATTGTTGTGTCGCATTTGAAGCGGGTTACACCCTGCAAGGATAACTACGTTGAGGAGGACATTCCATGGACGGACGACAGAGACTATTGGTGGCATGAGGAAATGGAGGATAAGGAACCAGCCTGTTATCCTGAGTGGATGAACGCTGAAGATCCATTGTTTATGTTGTACACGAGTGGTTCAACTGGAAAACCAAAGGGAGTTCTGCACACTACCGCCGGATACCTTCTGTATGCCGCGACTACATTCAAAATTGTTTTCGACTACAAACCTGGTGATATCTACTGGTGCACAGCCGATATTGGCTGGATTACTGGACACACATACGTCGTCTACGGTCCGCTTGCCAATGGGGCATCCTCAGTGTTGGTAAGTATTCTATTGCAATTTGTCTGCCTAGATCGAGTTAACTTGAGTTTACTTCTTTTCAAGTTCGAGGGAACCCCCTTCTATCCAGACAATGATCGGTACTGGAAAGTGATTGACAAGTACAAGGTTACACAGTTCTACACAGCGCCCACGGCAATTCGTGCTCTAATGAAGTTTGGTGATGCCCCAGTCAAAAAGCATAATCTTAGTGGCCTGAAGTAAGTCTTCAAAGGAGCAAAATCCCTTCTTCATCGATCTTATGCATGGTTTTAAATTTTAACAGAGTCTTGGGAAGTGTAGGAGAGCCTATTAATCCCGAGGCATGGCTCTGGTACTACCGACAGATCGGCAAAGAGAAATGCTCAATTGCAGACACATTCTGGCAGACAGAGACTGGTGGTCACGTGATAACTCCTCTTCCTGGATGCACACCTATGAAGCCTGGAGCAGCCGTAAGTATCTTAACTTCATGAAAGTGTCATGTCTGAGACTAATCTCTGGCGTCTTTTGTTGCAGTCTTTCCCATTCTTTGGTGTCAAGCCCACGTTGTTGGATGAGAGCGGCATCGAAATAACCGGCGAAGGTGAAGGTTACCTCGTCTTCTCGCAGCCATGGCCGGGCATAATGAGAAGTTTGTACAACAACCATGAACGTTTTGAGGAGACATACTTTTCAAAATTCCCTGGCTTCTATTGCACAGGCGATGGTAAGTTGGGATGTATTTTCAAAGTGGCGTAGAATTTCGATATATAAAATTTCAAAAACTATAACTCAACTAGGTGAAAAACTGTGTAAGCCAAGGATAACAATCTCAAGGCAGAGACGTAAAAAAAAAGTCCAGGTGGGCCCCATTGTGATGCCTTAGAGCTAACGTTTTCTTACTCCTCCCGAAAATCATTAAACTAAATTTCTCAAAATTTTACTGCATAAGGCCGAGTTCGTTTACATTGTTAATTTGCAGATAGTGTTAAAGGACATTCGTAGTTTGTCTAGGTTCCTGTGTAAGCAAGAGAACATTATTTCGACATTCCAAAGAGATGTGATGCGCAACTTCCTTACTTACCGTTACTCATCAGACTATGCTATGTAATCAAACTTGTCACTTTTTCTGACAATATGAGTAGGAGGTATTTAATCCTTGTTACACTGACTTTTGATCAAAACAGCCCTATATTCTACAAATATCACAAATATCCATTTTATTCCATTTATCAGTTGCATTTGTTCATCCTGATAAGTCTTCAGCCGTAAACTCGACCACTTTCATCACTTCCTTTGTTGACCAGGTTACTTTTGTGCCCAGGAAACAAACATAAGTTAAAATTGCATTTACCCTCAAGAAACAGGTGCAAGGTTTTTGAGTTTTTCTATTTATGGCCGCTCTTAAGTATAATATATTCACACTTCTCTTTTTTAGGCTCCGTGTAATTGCAAACTTTTTTAAGGAATACCTTAGTCAACTTTGCTTTTTAGAGAAATTGCCTATGTTTAAAGCCAACGATTACTCTGTACTACTTAAGGACTGCCTGTTTGGCAGCATAATTTTTCGAAATATGTCAATGGGCAATAGCTATTATAGCGTAACCAAGGCGGCCAATAGATTGAATTGGTTTGCCTTTCATTGCCGGCCACCAGGTAAGTCTTGGGGAGGAGTTTTCGACGTTCGAAGTTTAAGACAAGTTTATATAATCAGCGCAGTTCAAATTAGAAGGAGAAAATTATAGAACCTGGAAAAACGTTAGAACCTAGGAAGTCCAGGCTTGATTGGTGTTGCGAAATAATTAAACCCGGAAGAAAACTATGTTTTGCTGGTTCAGTATGATAATTTACTAATCAATACTCAAGGACTGGGAGAGGGAAGAAGACGGGCTTCGACCTATTATATACAAATGTCAAAAAAAGCGGGAGAAAAACAGTTTAAGGCGGGAATGTGAAGTGATGAATTCTTGACTTGTTTATGAAAATTTGATTTGTTAAGAACAATCGGCGTATTCAAAAATTTCTATTGACAGTCTCTGGAGCGCTTCTAGACCTCATGTAGGACTTCAATATCATAAAGATTTTCAATACTACCGGCATATATAGAGAAAAAAGTTTCTTACGATTCAGTAATGGACTCACGTGACAACCCTGTGGGCGCAGGCGTGAAGGGCCATTGTGTATGCCCTGTTAGGATGCATACTGAGCAACGGAGCCAGCAGAAGCAGGCATAATTACTTAAACTATTTTTACCTGGATATATTTGTAGGTCAGGGATTGTTTTTGAGCTTGTAAAATAACTTTGTTTTCGAATGAATGAACCAGAATGTTCCTGAAGAGCTACGCGGTGGCAAAGGAGATATTCAACCGATTCTATTTCGTCTTCATCACTCCTTCTTCATTCACTCTTACATATGTCGTTCGCCGAAAAATTTCATTTTTTTGCCATAACAAATATCGTGCAGTGAATAGGGAAAACACTTTTTAGAAAGAGTATATTGTGCATTTATTCTTTATTTGTTATAAAGGATATGGTTCTGCTTGGGTGGCACTTAAGCCAAAAGCAATCAGATATCAGGAAGCTGGAATGGAGCTGTCACAGTTCACTAGTTAATACTATTCATACCTGTTCAATGAATGTTATGATAAAGCTAATGGGAGGTCCTTGCCAGCTTGCAACAGTCCATGCCAGTTTATCCGTCTTTTCCTTTCCCTTAATGCCAGAATGTCCAAGCAGAAGATAATTTTGTGGCAAGATAAGTTTTTAACTTCTTTTGCAGTCCTTGAAGGAATTGGAGGAAATGAGATGATTCAAATGCCTTTTAAGCTAAT
Source organism: Eristalinus sepulchralis (assembly GCA_944738645.1). Taxonomy (NCBI): domain Eukaryota; kingdom Metazoa; phylum Arthropoda; class Insecta; order Diptera; family Syrphidae; genus Eristalinus; species Eristalinus sepulchralis. The sequence continues at coordinate 25,619,155 of OX122885.1, read as the reverse complement.
GATAATCTCCACGTCAGGAAGGTTCATTTGTTGCACAATCTACGTGGTTTTCTTCAAGGCAAAGATTTCTGTTTGAAGGATACTGGAATAATGAGTAAGCCATTATTTATCCTTAGTGGCTTGCAGAAGATTCCCGCCGTAGAATACTTAATGTATTGTGATCGCAGAATCTTTCTTTCAAAAACTAAATGGGAAATTGAAAATGGTATATTGAAAATCTCGAATTTCTTGTATTTTTGTACCGACTTTTTTACTGGCTTTCATGCGAATTTTGAGAACAAGTAAACACAGTCCCCCTTAGTCGGGATTTTGTTTTCGGTATTTATTATTTTCGAATTTATGCCCCAAATAATTTAAACTGTTTATAAGTGCAGACTTGGCATTGTATTTAATTTACGTTTGTCCTTTCAATCTTTCAGGTGCACGTCGTGACTCTGATGGCTACTTCTGGATTACTGGTCGTGTTGACGACATGTTGAATGTGTCCGGCCATCTGATGTCAACCGCAGAAGTTGAGTCCGTTCTCACCGAACATAAGCGAGTATCCGAGGCGGCAGTAGTCTCCCGACCACATCCTGTCAAGGGTGAATGTCTCTATTGCTTCATCACTCCCAATGAAAATGAAGTTTTCGATAAGACGCTCATTGATGAACTCAAGAAATTAGTACGCGAACGTATTGGAGCATTTGCTCAGCCAGACATTGTCCAACATGCACCGGGACTGCCAAAGACGCGCTCTGGCAAAATCATGCGACGAGTGTTACGAAAAATTGCAGTCAACGATCGAGATGTCGGCGATATATCAACTCTGGCTGATGAGAGCATTGTGGAACAGCTTTTCGCCAATAGGCCGCAGGAGGGAAAGTAAAGTGAAGAGAATTTTTTCGAACCGGGATTTAAGTAGTTCAGCAAAATACAAAATAACATTTCTAAACCTCCCCTCCCCTCTCCCTTGCATCTATAACTCCACTCTGAGCTATTTAGTTTGAAAAAAAAACAAAACAAACAAAAAATCAATAACAAAAATCTCAAGCTTAAGCTTAAATTCATAAAAAAAACTTCTTAAAGAACACCAAATATTTTTTACAAATATATCTGATATTATAGATATCTGTTCATATATTTTTTATTTTGTTTAATTTGTGTAGAATTAAATGATGTAGAATATTTTAATTAATTTTAAGTGAACTCTTTATCTTTATTGTTCTGTTTATTTATAGCACTTGTTGAATATCTTTTATGCATATCTGAATAAATATGTATTTCCTTTTTTACTGAAAACATTTGGTTTTTGTTTTTCTTTTATTTTTTTTTTCTATAGTAGATAATCTTAAAGCTTAGTTTGTTTTTTATTTTTAATGTAAATTGTTGTATCATATATTGAATTGTTATCTATACACAAATACACTGTTGATGGAAAAATTACAAAAAATGTACACAATTGAAAGTAGTTTGTTTTTTATTTGAATTTGTGTAGAAACATTTTTTGCTCTAGTTAGAATATATTTATTATGAGTATATAGTTGTCAAGTTTTTTGTTTAGTCTAAATTGAGTTTTTTTCGCTGAACAAGTTAGAGAAATAGAATTTTAGGAAATTCAAACCTCAATACTAATATTTCACAGCATTCGTATCGTTCGGAGTAAACTTGTTCACCTCATTTCTCCCTTTTTCTACATGCTGAAGTAGTCCCTCTTCTTTTCTTTCATCCAAAGTCTGTGTTGAATAAGAGAAGGCGTAAATGAACCTGCCTTTTAAATTGTTATTAGAAAACGCACTAAAAAATCATTTTGAAAGGCTGTGTAAACGAACTTGTTTGAGTGTTGGCTTTGCCTACAAGAGTACGCTCTTAAATGAGCTCGGCATAAGCCTATTGTAAAACAAAATGTACACTTTCACACATTTTGATTTACAAATCATAATGTACTTATTGTCCATGAAAATTTGTCAAGACCGTTTGGAGCCAGCATTTGAACTGTAGGTCCTCTTTATTCTTGAAAGAAAAATGACAAGCACCACACAGGAAGTTGCTGAAGGGGTTATTCCTTTGTTGTTTGTGGGGTGTAGGGTCATTCAATTGACTCATGGCTCATCTACATATATGTTATATTAATATGCTTACTTGTAAGAAGTTGAAGCACGACCTTAACATGCTTAAGTATCAGAATTGTGAAATATTGAGTGGCTGACTTTTGAGCACAGAACTGATGAAGTGTCTAGATTTATGAATCACATGTTCTAAAATCAAATCCTCAACACCTTTATAGGTAGCAACAAAATTATCCAAAGATCATTTGGTGCAGCTACGAGACCTAGATGGGCTTTGAGGGTACTTGTCTTTTAGTGACAACTTGATTAGAGGCTATATTCTGGTGCTACGGTGCCTGAAACTTTGATTCAGCCTGACCGTGCGGGCCCTCTTGTGGGCTGTGGCTTAGTACCCTAAATTACTAGAAGAGCATAGGTAAGCGTTCCGCATTGACTGGTCTGATAGAGCTTGTATGCCCTTCTGATTTGACGAAGCGGTAATAGGGACTCTCCCGGCATTGCAAACGGGTGCTGTTACGGTGGAGTTGTTAAAAAACCCTCACTCTATATCACGTTGCAGTGAATGTTTCTCAAGCAATAACTCAATTATAATTTGAGTAACTGAGTCTTGTGTTACTTTCGACTCCAGGGAAATGGCCGTGATATAAGGTAGCAAATGCTGGGGATCACGTAAATCCAAATCCAACATCCGCTTAGTTTGATGTGAAACAGAATTTCAGCTCAGCTGACATATAGATGAAGAGAGATTCAAATTAATATACCCAAGTAATGTTGTTCCAAAAAACGCACATTGTGTCGAAACCACGACGAATTTAGTCTAATGACAATAACAATGTGAAGCGAACCTCTTTCTGGACAGTCAACCACTGATTCGGTCCCTCAAACTTTCCAGCTGGACTGCGAATCATGATAAATTGTAATTAAAATAAAAAATGTCATTGCGACACAAAAAGCAATTTAGTGCAATTTAATACTTTAAAAACTCAATCTTATATACTGTCCCTCTAGCAGAACAATCGTTTTCTTGGACTGTTGATGGCACTTCCTGAATCACCTTATAAGGTTAGAAGATAGGCTAATTGTGGCAGACATGGCAAAGACATGCACGAAAACAGGTTTCTGGAAAGGCACCCTTAAAGTCAGAATTGTCTTGGAGGATACTTAAAGTTAAAGAGTTTAGTTCCCGTATCCAAAAATACATTCCAGAATGGACTGCTCATAAGAGTCAGCCTAGGCTGCTTGAGGTAAAAAATGTTTCCTAATTGCCTCTGGCAGCCTGTATGAACTGTCATATCTGTCGAAAATGGTCGCCATTTGTTGTCTCTTTCTTTCACTTATCCCATTTTTTTCAATGAATCCCCACTTCTTATATTAGAGATGCAATCAGTGCTTGCATAGGCACCGACCTTATTTGTGCATAGTACAGGTTGGTTTGTGTTGTCGCCGTGGCGTAGTGGGTGAGTGCGTCGACCGCCGCGCAGAAAGTCTAGGTTCGATTCCCGGACGGGACACCTCGCATTTTTTCACGGCACCACCTCTTTCGAGTTGCTGACAACACACAAAGAGTATCAATTGTCTAAGAAAAGTTTCTCAAATTTCACCGTTCGGAGTCGGCAAAAAACTGTAGGTCCCTTCTACTCGTGAGAGAAACAGTAGTTGTTGTAGAAGCTAGGCCTTGGTCCCTTGTGGGCACAGTGCCACTCAATTATTATTATTATTATTATTATTATTATTATTATTATTATTATAGGTTGGTTTTAATTTGAGTAATTTTTGAATTTTTGAATAATTTTAAATTCATTATTTTCATTTCATTCTAAATGTTTACTTTCCATTTCATGCACTTCTTACCCTAATTTCATAAAAACTTATACAGGGAGTGGAAACTTATTATTTTAAATAAACTTTCGTTAAAAGTTTAAAAATGAATGTTTATATTTCTTTCAAAGCGTGTATTATTTAAAAACGCAAAGTAACTTAACGTTGTTTCTAAAGACATTTAATGTCTTCACAATTGTCCAGATTAAAGTTATTTAGATTAAGAATATATGAATATTTTTAAATCACCGCTTTGCACATAAATGTAATGAACAAATAAATGCAAATTCATGTAATCATAAAAATAAAGAAATCTAAGTGCTAATAAGAATAAACTAATACATATCATAGTATTATTTACAAGTTTATCTTTGAGAAGAGAAACTTAAATATAAATATTAAACTTACTGTCTTTTAGACAACAACTGCCCTGCAACGAATACATATCATTCCGCAAAAAAGGGAAGGCCTAAAATTTAAAAGTCTTATATGTAGAATATGGAAATTTACTGAAAACAAAAAACTGATAAGAAATTGATAAACAATTTTACTTAGCTTAGCAAACTTAATTAAAATATTGTTGTACAGATTTTGTGAAAAGGTGTCTATGGGAACGGGTTCGTAAAAATGGGTAAAATTAATCAATTCACTGTTTGTATTCCTAAGTGTTGATCTTTGCAAAAAAAGAATATATTAATACGAAAAATCGATGTATACATGTTGAATTTATGTTTGAAATTGTTAAATGAAGTTAGGCAACATATCAGAAAACAATACTAAACTCAACACAAATAAGATAAGAAAAACATGAATGTGTTACTGATGTTAAAATGTAAATTACAAACCAAAATTATACTGAAAAAAATCGAACAAAAATTGGCACTTGTTTTGTTTTATTTCACTTTTCATTTCATGTTACTTGCTTCAAAATTTCAAAACACATTTCCTACGACATCGGAATTGCTTCCATGAGTAATGCATGCTATTAAAAGTGATAGTGTTCCGGGGATCTTACGGTATTTTTTTATAACAAATATTTGTACAAAGGTATTTTTTGCAGTTAAGTTTCTCTATATAAGTAATATTGATTTCAAAGCCTTAAACACGTCGGCATACTATATTATTATATATGCTACGCCACAAGCATAGCTTCTTGTCTGCTGACAGTTGTTTGTGTACAACAGGAGTTTAAAAAAAAAACAATTTTGGACTAAAATTACAACCGATGCTTAAATATACATATCTTCGTCTGTAAATTAGGAAAAATATCATGGATGCCAACAGCATCAATGTAGTAAAATTGGTAAAAACGGTTGTACTTTGAACAGGCCTAAACCAAAGTTATCGCTAAATTAAGTGACAAAACAAGAAGGGTTTTGTATATGTCTCTCTGGAAATCTCTGTTTAAAGCGCAATAAAGCGATCGCCGTGGAGTGGCGTGCACATACTAAAGGTCTAAGGTTCGATTCCGGGATTGAACATCTTGTAACTTTCACGGCACCACCTCTTTTAAATTGCTGAACACATTCAAAGGCTATTAATTGACTATGAAAATCATCATATCAAATGCCGCCATTCGGAGTAGGCTTACACTCTAAGTTTTCTCCAATCTTCAAAGAACAATAGCATGAACAACACAGGTAGTTGTTGTTGTTGAAGAATGTAGGCACTGGTCTCTTGGCGGCATTAGTGCCACCCAATTTATTTATTTATTTTTAAGTCCACGATAAGCTTTAAGGATATCTTTCTACCGTATCAAACCTACGTATTTTTAATGCCGATTTCTAACAGACGACGCGACAATGTATTCTACGCTATTAAGTTTCGACATTGGGGTTCTGTCATAAGTTAGCGTCGATGCGAAAGAGTGGCAAAGCCGAAAAGAGAGTGTTTCAGAACCTCAAAGGGACATGATCACATGTATTCACATATGCACCAAAATAACGAGCTGTAAAAAATGTTTCAGAGGTTAGGAGAACTAAAGACGAATGTCTCCTTAAGTGGTTTGTTTTCGTATTTTTATGTTTAAATTGCAAAAGTTTATATAGAACAAAGACAATCGTTCACTACTTCTTTTGATTTAAAGAAGACTGTTGCTGAATCGTATCGATAACTTCGAGAAGCTTAGGTAAACATCTGCCATCTCAAAATACTGTAATTTCAGATTTTTAAAAATTGGGGCTTTAATGTTTACGACATACTGAATCCATTGAAAGTATTGTTGGACAGAGATCATTCATAATCCCAAAACAACGTGGTGTCAAAAAAATGTTTTCAATAACACGAGATTAAGAAGATTCGGAATTTCTTCCAACGATTAGGCATAGGTTCAAAAACAAAGCTCTTAATTCTTTCTTAAGATTTCGGCATAATTCAGGTATCCGAAATTCCCAAACATTGAAAAGCATTGTAAATATAGAAAACTTGAAGACGTTGACGTATGTTGAAACTGCTACTATCCATATACATATGCATCTCTTAAAGTTCTCCCTTTTTATGGTTTTACTCAAAACCAAAACCATTAAATAACCCGTATGTCCGTCTGTCCGCCTTTATACTCTCGTGTCTCCAAACCATCTGCATAAAAACGATAGATGCCAATCACCAAAAAACAATTTGAGATAGCTCAGCATCAGTCAGATTGCACTTTGTCTCCGCCTGTGCTCAAGAGCGTAAATTTTAATTTTTTAATTTTTTATTTTTTAAGGATGTTAAAATTAGAAAGAAAAACCACATCCGTCCTACTCCGAGAAAGTGGAAAACAGTACTCACATCCCTTCTTTCCCAGGCCATGGAAACACTGATAATGCGTCACTTGATCTGATGACTTTTCGCACCTGAAAGTGGAACTTATCTTGCATAATGAAGAAGAAAGCAAGATTGCTACGCTTGGTATTTCAAAGGCATTTGACAAAGTCTGGCATCAGACTCTCTTGTCTTTTAAGCCAATAGAATGGAACTAAATTAAGTTTACTATCAATTAAGCGTTTTCAAATTAATCCTTCACTATCCATGGCCGACACTTGCGTCTTTGAAACCGACCAACCTTAACAATCATTCCTAGGATGTGTATCAAGTCAACACTTAGTTGGAATGATTTAAGATCGAAAATGCTGTGAAAACTCATTGGAGCGATAAAACTCATTAAAGACGAGAATAAGATTTCTTAGTCTATCGGCTCTTTAGAAAAAAGACTGAAATGTCCTGTATTGATCTCTCTTTAAATGCTACAACAAAAATATGCTCAAATGAATTAGCCAACTTCATCCCTCTACTTCAAGAATTCACCCCGCAATACACGCTTAGGTCGGAAAACCCATCAGTTTATCCCTGCACTCACTTTCGGACGTACGGTTAGGTTTACAGATTCGTTCTTTATGCGCACCACACGAAAACAAAATGATCTTCCCAATGTGATGTTTCCTCTCCCTTACAAATCACAACCTTCTATCGAATATAACACTGCTTGTGTGAAAATCAAAAAGCCCAACTCTATTCATTCCGTTCTAACGTTTTGAGTATGTAATTCCAATAATTATCCAGTACTTTTTGAACTTTGATATAATTAAACTCACTCGATTCCTGTTCCACTGATTACAGTTTAATAAAAGTAGAAATATCAATTTTCAATAAAAGCTATTATCAAGAGAAAACATTTTTCACATGACATACTATAAGCTCTATAAAAACTTCGACCCACACGTAGAAGGTTCAGGTTCGACTCCCGAACGGAATACCTCGCATTTTTTCACGGCACCACCTCTTTCAAGTTGCTGACAACACTCAAAGAACACTAATTGTCTTTGACAAGCTTCTCAATTATCGCCGTTCGGAATTGGTAAAAACTGTTATTCCCTTCTATTCGTAGTTGACGGGTACGAGTAGTTGTTGTAGAAGCTAGGCTCCGGTCCCTTGTGGGCTGAAGTGTCACTCCGCAACCCTTGCACTTAAAGCAGCAAAATTTTCGACTGACCGTGCCTAACGATGATGCACAGGCTTTAAGACATCTGTAACGCTCCCAATCTCTTCACGATTTTACCAATTGATTACTTAGTCGGTAAATTATGACATATCGCAATGCGCGAATAGTGACTAAATTTGAATCACCAGTTTCGTAGTATGTTTAAGTAATTTGAACGCGTTGTTTAATTGTTAAGTTATCCATTGTCGTAAATGAATTTGACTTAAACATTGTGACACTTCCTATGACGGCGTAGTTTGGCAAGTGTCAAATGTCAGTGCTACCAACTTTAAACCACGAAATAAATGAGTCTGTATTATTGAGATAAAATGTTTACGTATTCCGTTGAAAAAGGAAGTTCAGGAAGACTTTAATTTTAAATTTTAATTTTAAAAACTTGAATAGACATAGTTGAACAACAATACTTAAAGCATGTTATTTATAAATTAAACAGCAAAGGTCTGAGATGTATTATGTTTTACTTGTTTCAAAGTACAGTCTTCGAATATAAAGCAAATCGAGACTTGTATTTTAACTTGTCCTATACACTTCAAAACCACGGCACGATCATTTGATTTGAAAAGCAGAAAAACACTTGAAATGCTTGTAGGTATCTAAATCACCGACAAGTATGTAGGTGCTTGAGAAGTAGGTACTTGTGACTGAATTATTTGATATGAATCTGCCTGTACGCGGTACTTGTACTTGCCGTGTACTTAAGTTCCGAAATACTAAAGCCCATTACAACCCTGTGCAGGAGCAAGAAATGGAAATTATCTTTAATCTTATAGGTACCAACCCAGGTTTACTATCCACAAAACAAGATATTTGACCGCAAACTTCTTCGATAGCTTGAGTGTTCTAAACTACACCTCAACCAATATTTTTAACTTTCTGAACAGCTCCAATTGATTTTTCCGTTTATGCCTGGTGTAGGAGTAAAAAAAGTTCTCACTGAACTAAGTGAGGACTAACCTATCTGCCTTGAGGGAGAATACAACATTTTACTGTCACTGAATCTTGAGATCAAAATACACTTGACAGCAGCCACAGTTGTAAAGACAAGTCTGTACAATATTTCTATAATATGTTAACAAGAAACTAACAGAGAAAGTGCGCGTTGCATTCGATCACAAAAGGTTGCGTTTTCAATTTGATGCAACAAGCTTAGTCGTAAGTATGTCGATTTACACACTCAAAGTCCTGACTCCAAAATTCCACTTCAATTTTGATTTTCGGTTAATTGTTTTTGTCCTTTCACCCTTTATTTTTTAATCATAGAAAATCTCCTGTCGTTATAAATAACGCGCAGTAGAAGCAAGCTTATGTAATAACAATCAAATGTACATTTACTCCAACTGTTCAGGTACTACATAATTATCTCGATTTTTTTTTCACGGTTGATGGGAGGAGCAACACTAAACTTTCTTGTAGGATTGGCCAGGCTGAATCTATTTTGGAGCAGTTTGGTAGATCAGTATTAAGGAAAACCGTGCTTTATGTCCAAGCCATGCTATAGGTTTTTAAGCACCTATAGTCATGAAATTTTGTTTATGATCTAAAGAAAAAGATTGCGATTACAGGCTGGTGTGACGAGATTTCTCCGTTGCGGGAATCACTCGCCTGGCTAATCGCTGAGAAACGCGACAGTGTAGGGAGAACTCAATGTTGAGCAGCTACTTCTTCGGACTATAGCTCGAAGTTTTAAAGAGCGGGGCAAAAAGCTATATGCCTTTTTCGTAGACTTCAATACCGCCTTCGATACGATCAATAGAAACTCGCTGTTGTACAAACTTTCGACCCTGGGACTTCTTCTCTTGAGAGTTTATAAAGAACTTATCACACAAAACGCTGCTGCTATATGGAATGGCACTAGCTTGTCAAACTTCTTCGAGATCATAGCAGGTGTTCCCCAAGGTTGTGTGCTTAGCCCGCTTTTGTTTGCTCTTTACGTCGATGATATAACCGCATTTATACCAGGAGGAGTTACGGTTGGTGATGTAGATGTAAAATAAATAAAATAAATAAATCTTTAAGACTTAAAGATAAACACTTCTAAGTCAAAATTCATGATTTGTGCCACTGGTCGAGGTAACAGGACTGCACGTGAAAACTGGACTTTGGAGGGTGAGCCGAACGAAGTTGTCAAGGAGTTCAACTACCTGGGTTTTGCTAAAAAATCGAATCTTGATATGAGCGCACATGTTCACAAGAAAGCGGTAGCGACTAAGACAGCAATTAATCTAATGTGAAGAACTTTCTGCCTCAAAGTTCAAGATGTTCAATGTCACTGTGAATTCATGTCTCTGCTACGCAAACCAAGTGTTTGGATTTAAGTTCTTTGAAGAATGCGAAATTGTCCAGCGGTTTTTCTTCAAGCGAATTTTTAAACTCCCGCCAACAACTCCTTCATACGCTATCTACTTGGAATCTGGTTTGTCGCAAATCTACCATAAAAATTTGAAAGCGAATGCAGACTATTTAATTAAAGTAATGCGTAGGTCGAATAATAATCTTTCAAAGACGCTTCTTAAGATGTCGCTTCGATATAATTTATCACCTTTTAAAGAATGGCATGAGCTCGCAACCTCACTTGACATTGCACTTAGGCTTAGTGAGGAAAATTCAGATGAATGAGGGATAAATTATACGTATGCATTAGGAAACACGATGACAATATGTATCTAGATTGCCTTAATTGAGCTCGTTCCTCTTCGACGAGACGTATGTACAAACATCTTAACCATACACTGGGTTCCAGCAACTGCTTTAAAACAGAACTCTCAAATAGACAAATAAGCATTATTTTTAGAGCTAGAACTGAACTGCTGAAACTTAACTACGTACCGCATCGACAAGATGTCAATGCCACATGCACACTTTGCAATCGCAATGAAGTTGATTGCACCATTTTATTGCAATCTGTCCTATATTTCTAGAACTGCGTTTGCTTTATTTCTCAAAAGTTTCTCTTACCCTTAAAGAAACGAAGAATATACTCAATGGCACGAAGAGTTGGAACCTGCTTTATAGTTTCTGTATTCATTCCTTGAATTACCGTAATAGTTTCATTTAGCAGTAAGCTTTTTCTTTTCTATAACTTTATCCATACAGTTTTATTTTTTTTTTTATTTTTGTGCCCACTGTATTATTTCCAATAATGTCAATCCCCAACAGACGGCCATGTTAAATACTTTTTTTTTTTTTCTATTACCAGTTGTTAAAGTGAAGATCAATAAAGAATGTTTATAATAATAATATAAATACTTCTTCGGACGGAAAATGCTATTTTTCGTTAGTTTGGCAACGGGTACGGTTTTCCCTTACATTTGCACTTCCGAGGCAGGCGAGGGCATTCCATCAGGTAGGTGACCGCTCGGCCGTTTGGTTGCGCTTGGGCTAAGCTAATGATGAGTAAGAGTCGATAGCGGAGGATCGTGCGTGCATTGCCCCGAGGTCCCTTTAGTGGGGCACGCGAGTTAACGAAAATGATGATGCCTACGCAAATGCCTTTTAACTTGATATAATTTCACATTCGAGGCTTGAACATATTACCTCTTTCGGGCATTAAAATAATCAATTAATTTATTTCCTGTAAGAAATAAACTCATACCCGAGAAACATGCCTAGTACCAATGAAGAAATCGAATAAGCTAAGCGTTAAATCGTCTTATCGCGCCTGGTAATTTGATCGCTAATGCAGCTGAGTGTTGTTCTGAATGAATGACTTTGCAGATAAAGTTAATAATAATAATTCAGTGGCACTACAGCCCGCAAGGGACCAGGGCCTAGCTTCTGCATAAGCTACTCGTGTTGTGCGTGCTACTGTTCTCTCACGGGTAGAAGGGATCTTCAGTTTTTTGCCGACTCCAAAGACGAGATTTGAGAAGCTTTTCATAGACAATTGATACTCTTTGAGTGTTGTCAGCAGCTCGAAAGAGGTGGTGCCGTGAAAAAGTGCGAAGTGTCCGGGAATTGAACCTAGACTTTCTGCGTGGCGGTCGACGCAATTACCACAACGACACGGCGACCACGACCAGATAAAATTAATTATCTTAAATTAAAAATGAGGTAAAGAATCAAAAAGCTTACTTGGTTCTTTCCACTATGGATATTCAACTTCTCCTGCTCCAACATAGTAACTTTAGACTGATATGTATATCTTCAAGTCAATAAGAAACTTGGTGTACTCGTACTTTGGGTACTCAGTAAAAATATGGAAGATAAATGGGAAATAAAATGAAGGGTAGGTTTAGTCAAATTCAATATCCTTTGGTAAATAATAAATAAAAAATATTCCCCCTCCTTGGTATGTCTGACAATTGCTTCTTCATCTTATTTGTCAGCATCGCCAGGACACTCAAAAGTCCTACAAAATGAAAAAAAACACGCCTAAAATCCTGGCCTACTCAACACCATAATGGCGTAATATTTCCTCACCATGTGATTTTTTAGAGTCTTTGCTCACTGCATTGTGTTTGAAAAATCTGACTGGGCTATCCTCGAATTATGTTTTCATCCTCAAGTTTTAAAAGAGTGAGGCAGTTTTAAAAGCTCTGGAATCAATATCGATAAACTCCAAGTCGGTCACTGATTGTAGCGTCAATGAGACGGCTGAGGGATTTGTGCTGGGTGTAAGGACATAAAAACATCCCAGGAAATTGTAAAGCGTACAAATCAGCGAAACGCGAAAGAAAGAAATAAAAATTCAATTGAATTACATACAAGCGCACGGAAGAATATGTCCATTTAGTTATGTTTCTACGTACAACACTCTGCATACCAGAATCTCAGGTAAGTTGGGATAGTTTGGAGTGCCGAACTGAAAGGACAGTATGCCAGTCGTGAGGACATGTAGATACAAGATTTCCTTTGACCATAGAAACGAAATGTTGATAAAAATGAAAGTCCAATCTCGATAGGTTGTTTTGTTCAAATCTGTTAACTCTTCTAAGGTTTGGTATTTGATAGAGCACCTTCTCCTGTCAGATGACTATGGTAGCATACTCGAACTTGATTAAGGTCCCCCACTTGTGTATTCCATGTCAATAAAGGGCATTGTTGCCTATCTAGAATATCAAAACAAGGATTTCTCATCCTACTTCTATTCAAAATGCAAACAGGTTTCCAGGCTACCACACAAAAGTAATATCTATATACCACCATACACACAGATCTATCCATCTCCAAAAGCTAACGTACTAAAAAGAAGCAAAGTGGCAATAAAAAATAACATTTAATGTTAATGGAGAGGTAAGACGGCACACGCATTTGCGCTTCTAGCGTGAGGCAGCAGTCTTCTCTCACAGGAACAACATGATATCTTAAAGGATGCACGTAGTCCAATCTCTGATAACTCAAAGAATGGATTCTGACCAAATTTAGAATACGTCCGACAATTTCCGACACTGTGTCACAATCAGAAACTAACATAGAACGCAATAGATGGATGAATTTATAGTTCTGTGGCGTTTTGCCTTTATAACCATAATTGCTGTGGCATTCATCTAATGTTATTAATATCAAAGGAAGGAATGTAAAATGCTTTACTAACAGTACCTAGTTCAGTAGGCTGCAATCTATTCGATTCCGTTTCTATAACTGTCCACTGTGTCTCGACAACAATGCCTACCACACAAGAAGCAAGGCTGAACTCTTTAGTTTGGCGGATGCTTATGGTAGCTCATTAATCGAAGTCTGCAGAAAATCTACGCTATATATTATGTAGTCCGTTAATCTCAATCTAGCTAGTGATCTGGAAACAATAAAAATTGATAACAAATAATATAAGATGCTGTAAGAAATGCCCCTTAAAAATATCATGTGCTTCTGCTGTTAGATAATTATTTCTACTCGATAATCATTGCCAAGCCTTAATTTTATTCCGCGACACGTTTTACTGTTGGCACAAGACAAAATACCAGCACCCACTGCTGTACACGTAATCACATTATAGTAGAGGTTACAACTCAAATTAATGAAGCTTACCAGAGTCAGGCGAATAGCGATAAGCACCCGTTCGAAGTTCAAAGTCGCGTGTAGGACCTCCCGGAGAGGGCATTCAATTGACTTTTAAATACAGCATGGTGATAAGAAATATGATAATGAAATACAAACTATTTGACGGTATATGCCATAATGGTCACACTTCAAATTGTATTTGTAGTTTAGCAAAAAAATCATTTTCATTAAAGTATACTATCTAGGATTCTTAATATTAAAGTTATAACAAAAAAACAAAATTCACAGCGCACATGACTCTTTAAATGCTTGACTCATCATGCTTCAGGAAGTCTTCGTATTGGCTTTCACTCATAAGCTTATCCAATTCAGATGCGTTGTCAAGGCGAATCTTGAAAAGCCATCCTGAAAATTGAAATGAAAAGAGTGTTGAATAATTGTGTTGTTGCTATGAGTAGGTAAAAGTTGTACCTTTATCGTAACAGTCTGTGTTAATAAGTGCTGGGGATTCTTCTACTTCAGCATTTTTCTCGGTTACTGTTCCAGAGACAGGTGAGTATACTTCGCTGGCAGCTTTCACACTTTCTAATGCACCGCATTCTTGCGCCGTTGATAGTTTTGATCCTGGTTCAGGCAGCTGAGCATACACAACATCGCCAAGGGCTTTCTGTGCGTAGTCCGAGATTCCAACTACTCCTACGTTGCCCACAACTGTCACCCATTCATGTTTATCAGTATAGCGTCGCTCTGAAAATATAAGTAAAGACCTTCGTCAGTATAGTTAACATTAAAGCGGCATTTAAGGGTGCTAAAAGTAAGACCGCAGTCATTTTATTGCTTTGTGAGAAACGATCCCAACTCCAGTTGAGGTTTGATTCTCTCGCCAAGCGAGACAAATTTAATATTAAATCGATGAAAAACAATAATGGCATTTCTTAAAACTTTAATTAGGTTTTTAATTACTCTGAAGCTAGGCAGTTCATACATAGAATTAATAGCGATAACTCTTTGACAAAATCATAATCTGCTTCATTTTGTAATATATTCAAATATCTGTTGAAAAAAGCAAGAAAAAGCTATTTTAACTTTTAGTTCTTACTGTATGCCTTTTACGCTTTGACAAACGTCAAATTCGATAAAATTCACAATCGTCAAATTGCACGGTACTCTGCTCATTGTGAACGTGTGCAGCGGCAATCTTATTGCAAAAATTTACATAATTATGAAAACAGAAATAACAAATATAAAAAATACCTGTCGCTCGTACACTGGATAAACTGAAACACCTCAGGTGTTGGCTGGTAGAACACTTGACCAGACTCCTTGAAGCACAAGTCACTTGAAAGGTTGTCTGTAATACTTTCCGAATAAAAACCATGTTTCGCACTGCTCTTTATCACTCTCCGTCCGTCAAGTTTGCTGGCACGAATTCAAATGAATAATGTGTGAAACGTAGTCACGGCAAAATTATTTCCGACTCCGAAGTATGTGAAATATTGATTCAAAAACGAATTGCCCACAGATACCGAAAGGTTATCAAGAATCAAGCGATCATTCTCCGTTGTTGGTCGACGTTTCAAACGAAATGTGAATTTGACACATGAATTATGATTTTGATTACGACCTCAGCTGAGCAGATGATTTTACACTTGTGATCCAAAGGAATGTTACAGTAGAAAACGTTTGTTGAATGAGTATTACCACTGGCAATCTGATAATCGTTAAATGAGGAGTTTTAAAGCGCAAATTTTTGGAATAAATCGAATATGTGCAAAAGAAAGATATTTCTCTTATAGTCACAATAATATTCATAATAGATGCACGCTGCAGGTACCAGTAAAACAAGGTCACACAGGCTGAAACTACAAGACAGAGCGAAAGGAAAGGAGGCAGCAGTTGAAATTGAAAATATACCACCGGAGCCAGAAATATGAAAAAGAATTCCTATCCACAAAAAACAAACTTTCTAAGACGACGTGTTTGCAATCAATGAACCATTAAATAATTTCTTGCTCTAATATGGTGCTTTTTTTAATTTAAACACGTTTGCAAATTACCACAAATTCAGGATAGTTTAATAGTGGTTTTTAGAAGTGGAATGACGCAGACATAAGCCTAAAGCTCTGACGTTCAAGTCATTCACACAATAAAGACCCACATTGCATATCTCGTTCTTAAATTAAAAATGGGCAAGTTTTGCAATTGGAGACTTAATACCAAGTACCAAATTTTCGACACAAGATGGCCAATATCCAAACCACAGGAAAAGCAATTTCTCAAGTGCTTTGTGATTGAATTGGAGATTCTAGTATGCGTTTTTGAGACAATTCTTAAAATTAATCATATAATAATGACAAGATTCGAAATCAAGAGCAAAGTGCAAATTTATAAATTAGTTCGCATCCCCCAATATGCATTGTGAAAGCGGATGTGACAGACAAGACTTGCGTCAACTCCCTCACACTTATTCTTGTTAAAAAAAGGTATCTTACAGTAAGCACTCTACATAGAAGCATTCTATTGTATGGACGTCCAATTATGAAACGACTGATAATTCTATTCACAATTGAATGACCGGTATTAACTGAAATTCCCCACGCTATTTGCATCCGATCAGACCTCCAGAACAGATGTTCGTAAATATGCCAATATTAACGCTAAAACGTACTAGGCGAGGACGTCAGTCACCCTGCGCTATTTTGTCACGAGCAAATAACAACACATTACTGCACTTAGAGATACTCTATCTCCTATGCTGACCCCCACTATCAGAGCGCCTACGGAATATTTCGCTGCTGGGGGTAAACCCTTATCACATCGCGGAACAACTTGCACTAAATCTGAGACGAGCCATCTGCGATTCGCACAAACAATCAAGTAACGCAATTGACATTGTGTGGCTTGTAAAAATAAGTTTTATTTGTATAAATTTTATTTGGTAGAAGTGGAATATTTCTGGTGCATTTGTGTGAGGAGGAGCAAACAGTCCCCTAGTCCGAAAGATTTGTGTAGTTAACGTTGTTTTGCCATGGTGGCTATTGGTATCTGGTGTTGCGAAGCTGACCGTTCTGGTTGGCTCTGGGCATGGGCGGTGTGTAGTCCGGTGCAGGGAACGGTGGCTCATTTAGCGCTACCACTTGTTGTGGCTGCGGTTGGAGCTGCTGTTGTCTTGGTGGCGGATACTGTTGGAAACTGTCAATGTTACGGAAGCGTCGTTCCTGCAAATTGTTCGTTGACATGTGTGCAGCTCGAGTGATTGATTCTTCATTCACTTCCACCGGTGCGTTATTTTGTTCCACAACAAAGCCAGCATTTTCAAATACAACTTCATTCCTGAAAAACAAAAATAAAGGAAATTAATTTGAGTTTGAGGGCGATAGTGTGTTTGGATTTACTTCGAGTCGAAGGCATTAATTGGTTCCCTCGCTGTCACGGTTGTGCTCGAAAATGTGAAGTTTATAATCTCGTCCTGCAAAATAAAACATATTGTGTGTGTTAAAAATTAATTAAATAAGCTGTTATAAACACATTCTTCAAATAGAGTATATCACAAAGTTATCTTTTCTTACTAACTGTTGGGTGTTTTGGAATGGAGTTGGGTAGGGGAACGAAACCATCCCAAATCAAGAAGAAGAATAAATACCCTCGGCCACCTGGACAAGTAGTAAATAAATGAACAACTATTAAGGCGCACGTTGCACAAACTTCCTATTAGGACAATCAAACCCGGTGACAGAATTACACCTGATCTTGACCCATGCAATGTCGAGATATAGTATATTTTGGTCAGGATATAAGGCAAAGAGAAAAGAGTTCTCGTGTGAATTGCTTAATTTTCGTTTTAAGGCATGGACGGTGTGTAGTCCGGTGCGGGGAACGGTGGCTCATTTAGCCCTACCACTTGTTGTGGCTGCGGTTGGAGCTGCTGTTGTCTTGGTGGCGGATACTGTTGGAAACTGTCAATGTTACGGAATCGTCGTTCTTTATGCACAAGGTACATCACAGCGGATTCCATTTATGTGAAGCATGAAATGAATGCACATACGCCCTGGTGCACGCGTTCTTATAGTGTTACGGATAAACTTAATCTTAGTTAAATTAGTTGAGTAGTGTCACGTTTAGCTTTAGTATATATATTGCATAAATTTGTATATACATATAAGCCTAGACTAAGGCTCAGGTAGTTTAATTAGGTTACGTATATAAGTCAGTTTAAAAACAAACGTACAAGGAATGTACGGAAAGTTTTTTTCATTTCGTGGAGGAAAAGAACTTACAATTTATTTGAATTTAATAAAATAAAACAGGCCGAAAAACATTAAATCCTACCTGAAGAGTTAGTTGGAATTGAGTAGATTAGATTAGTAAGCTAGATTTCTATATTTTTTTGTGTAACATGTAAGAAAATTAATTAAATAATAATACAAATGCATTAAAAACTTTAAAATAATGATTAAACCACAATTCATAATACAAAAACTAATAAATATTTTTTAAGTTATTATTTTAAATATTATAAGTAAAATTAACTAATAAATGCTGGTCTGCTGGTCGTTGTTCGCTCCTGTGTTACTGTAGAAGCTTTCACGATGATTGAAGAACTTGATCAATTTTTAAGAAACATATTGCCCATTCCTTGACTTATTTTGCAAATCTGTATTCAATACTTACAAAACTAAATGCTTAGCGGAATGAACTGTACCTCCTGTTTTGCTGCAACAGCTAACGCAGTTAGATAAGTGACAGGAGCGAGCACTTGTAAAGCAATACGCGTTTCAGATCAGTTAGAAACATTGATCTCTTGAAGTATTTTATTCTTACATCTTGCAGTATCTCGCTTATAAAGCTAACTAATGCATTTTCTTATGGTAGCTCGGGAGATTTCTTCTAACGGTCTTTTTTGTCACTTTATCAAATTTTTCAGCGATAATACTGCTGGCAAATACAATTTAATAGTGCAATATTTAATTCATTAAGGAATAAGTCTTTCTTTGTACAATTGTAAACTGCACAACTGACATTCCAATGAATGTTCCTCTCCCATAGTCGGAGTCAAATATTGGATAATTTGTGAAAGAGCACAGCAGATTCTAAGTATCTTAGACGATTGATGTTCATGTCTGCTAAAAGGTGAATCGAAGAGAAGGTAAAGACATGAACTTTACGAGCTATACCATGATGCGAATGTAATCGAAAATGTTACAAGACATAGACCACAGTGGCCCGTCCATATCGATAGAATGAATAGCAAACGTTCCACCCAGGAGTGTTATTGTAACCCAGACTCCAGACTAGAGAAGGACTGAAAGGTCGAACAACCGGTACGGAAACCTCATCGTAGTGGATGCAGGATAGCTTGGTTTTGATGTTACGCGGGGCTGAAAAAGTGGCCTTCAAAAAAATTAAATCGAACCATCTATACGGAGCATTTTCATTTCTGTAGTTCGGCTACTTCTTCTTTATTATAATCGAAACAGAGGCGAACACTGTCTGAACAATAACATCGTATTTAAGTCAGAATTAAAACAGTAAACAACTCAAGCTTAAACGTCTAAGCGGTTTTTGATAAAGATTAGATAATATATGAAATTACGTAACCCTAATTGATAACCGGGATTGATTTCAATAGTGGGGGTCCTAAGATCCCATATAAAAAGTGCACTGGTTAATTTGTTTTTGCTTAGAAAAATGGTTAAACATTTTATATTTAAAATATTGCAAAGTGTCGTCCTTTTGAATTCCTATTTTGTCCTCTTATCACCCTCTACGGCTCGATTTTATTTTTGACCTCATTGCACTGAGCGGAACAAATTGTAACTGGACATCGCAAGGTCTTGGCTGGATTATGAGAGGGGTAGTAATTCCCATTTTAAGATTTCTGAGTATGTTTCGATTGGTTTTGGACATGTAGCCGAGCATTATCCTGCAACCGTTTTCAGTAATTTTATTCTTGAATTCTCTGCTCAAACGCATAAAGTGTATTCGTTTGACCTCGCAAGTTGTCGTTTTATTCGCTTACTGAATATTTACCACATCCAGTTGGTTCTACCAAGAGCGTAACCTTCTGGCCGTAAATAGCCTAGGGCGCAACGGTCGACAATAAGACATGGCCTAGGTGCCGGTACGATGCCCGGCAATTTGGATTATCGTAATAGACTTTACATTTAACATCTCTTTACTGCCAATCCGACGCAAAAGCGAAGTAGAACTGAAGTTTCATTTCTGCTACGCAAAATCGCCTTTCAAAGTCTCTTCACTTCAATTCCAACAACATCCACTGCCTTTCCAATTGTTACCAAGTGTCAATGGAAAGATTCGAGTGTCCAATTTGTCAATGGAAAGTAAAGTGTCCACCAAAGGCTGGACGTCCCACCAACTAGCGAATAAACAATAAACAATAAGAGGCTCTGGTCCCTCGCTGGCTGTAGTACAGGATCACGTTGAATCGAGAGCATTCCGCCATGTCACTACCCCATAAGGGAATATGTTTTTCTATGGAGGCATACATGCAGTGCGTCACTAGTCGTAGGCTCCACTTTTGTCCCGAACATGCGTTTACAAGCATGGATGGCATTGTTATTTTTATTACTACGTTCCAAGTTAACTAACTAACTTGAAGACAGGTTTGATATTGGTAAAGACAAAGTTCTCTTCTTCTAAGGCTCTGTGTTTCTCTGTAAAAACAAAAAAATTCTGTCATACTAGATATAATATTCTGAATAAAATGTGTAACGCATTGGGTAAATGAACAAAACTAGTTTTTTAAAACCTCGTTCTTAGTGCTTAGGATCATATTTACCAACACTACATAGCAGTACAATGTCATTTCGTCGTATGCAACCTTCGTTATTGAGGGTCGTTGGTGTTTCATTAATTGTTAGAATTCATAAGAGATGGTAGATTACAATACTTATTGGCAAATTTTAGAATGCTTTGAATTAAGTTTGCAGATATGCCAGTATAGCCTTATAAAACTTATCACCGAAAATGTTATTATTCATGGAAAATACGCAGCAATGAAGCATTCCATTACCACGCAAACGTTTCTCGCTTCGCCTATGTGTCGAGAATTCTAGATACTTAATCTTATCGCAAGTTTGCCTCCGTTCACCAACTTAACTGAGTCAATCGACTTAAATTTCAAATCACAGTGACACCCACCTTGTTAAGAACTGCGTTTTGCAGCACATAACCTCCAATGTAGACGTAGATCAGCAATCCAAAGTTGATAATCCACAAAACAAAACCCTTGAATGATATGATCATCATTGAAATAGCGGCGATCTGTGCAGCGATCAGTTCAACTGCATCGGGGTAAATGATTCCAGCTTGGGTGCTGGATAAGTTGTAGTTGTAGGCCTGCGCTTCAAAGCGTCCATAATCAATACCAAAGATAACGCCAATGCTGAGGTCCATGCAGCATGTCATGAGTGTGATAGTTGCCCAGGCATACATAACGTTAGATGACACCTTGAGATTGTCCTTCTTTACATCTGCAAAAATACATATGCATTCTAACTAATTCAGGCTCGTGATTTTGATGAACTTACGAGACAAAAGAAGGCACGACAATATGAACCAACACAGGGACAAGCCCATGTATACACATGTCCAGATCAGAATTTGCTCTGAGTCGAATACTGTGTCAACCGTCTTTAGGACCGTGAAATCGGGATAGACGTCCGGCTGGCAATCGCCTCTGAAGTACATCTCAAAGAACACCAGTTTTGTAATGGATCCATAGCTGATGACGTTTCCCAGATCTAGGATACAGCAGTAGGCTAGAATTGAGACTATTGACAAACCAATCCAGATAAGCGACTGAATCTGAAATGTTAGAAATAAAAAAATGGATATGTTTATTAACTAAAATAGATTGAAACCCATTTTGAATTGTGCGTGGGGAAGACGAGATTTTGTTTATACAGACACGGAATATAGTCAATTGTAGATTCTATGACCAACACAGTCTAAAGACGAAGAACAACCACACTAGAATCTGATAAACCCGGCCAGCATCCTTCGGTTATATATTTGACCAGGTTCAGTGAGCAATTTCTTTTAAACAGCTTTAAAATTAGCATTTATTAAGTCTAATCTAATTGTTTTCACGTAGGATTCGACCAAAGTAATAAGACGCGTCTTCAACGATAGTATTTTATGGCCTATGCCCCCGTAGCTTTAGTAGTTTCTCATCAATTTCCTAGGAGTTCAATCACAAAAATGACATCTGTTTGGGACTTGAGAGTAGTTCCATCTGCACAAGATGTTCATCTGCTAGGAAAGTAGCCTGCCACGTTGGCAATTGTCTCAGTAGATAGCCTACCTCTCAGAATTGCTTACTAAAACATCACCACAACGGAAGTAAAAACTTGAAACTTATAAATATGATGGGACGGTTGGAAATGGTAGAAAATATTGCGGCTAAGTTTTTCTCACCATATGAGCGTAAAAACTCCCGGAGTTCTATACAAAAGGTATTTTTAAGGAGTTACAGGCTCTGTGTGTGGTCGCCGTGTAGTTGTGAGTAAATGCGTCTACTCACATGCCGAAGATCCAGGTTTAAGTCCTGGACTGAACACCTCGAATTACCTACGGCACCACCTCTTTCGAATTGCTGACACCACTCAAAGAGTACTAATTATCTATGAAAAGCTTTTCAAATCTCAACGTTCGGAATCGGAAAAAAAACTGTAAAGTCTACTCGTGAGAGAACAATAGCACGCATAATACGAAGAAAAAACTCGGCTTTGGTCCCTGTAGCGGCACTCAATTATTATTATTACAAGATCTGGAAATTATTTTGCTAACATTTGACGGTGTTGGGTATTCGAAAAAGTTTAGCTACGCTTTGGCGGTAGATGGCTCTGAAAGGTAACACCTCTATTAATATTAAAAACACCTCTGGGTGCTGAACACCCACTCTGATAACATAACCTTGCAGTGATATGTTACCATAAATTACCTTTATGCTTTAACATTTGCACATACCTAAAAATAGACATACTTTTATAAACAACAGAACAAAAGAAAAGAATGAATGCGTAAGCTCTAAGATATATTTTGATTTGTAAGCACTTGGTGATGATGGTGAACTACTATCAGAAGTTCTAGATAAAATACCACAAAAAGTGTCTATAAGACAGCTCGCTTAAATAAATTTATAACTTCCAGCATTTGTTTACCTTAAACACTTGATTAGGTAAGTGTTTTGGGAAATCAGTGAAGAATGAGTCATAAACCCATTCGAGTAAGGTGCAAAACCAGCAGCGTCATCAACTCAAAGTCACCCCGGATATAAGTTAATATGAAATGTTTAAGAAATGGACAAAGGACACACATTCATCTAGCCGCTATCAAGTGATCAATTAGGGATATGATTCAGCTGTCAAGAGATTAGGTTATCATTTGACAAATCGAGCAAATATTGGAAAATGTTTTGTTTTTGGAAATAACTTCAGATTGTGTAAATGCTAAGGCATTACTAAACGATATGATTCGTTTTTTCGGAAAAAAGATGAATTGAGAATTAAAGAAGTAAGTAGGAGAACACATGTGAATTGATTTAGTTTGCCTTCTATTATGCGCCATCGTAATTGATTGAAAAGCATCACGAACAAAACGCATGCTGGCATTACTTAACTTTGTTCACTTATACTTTTCTTAGTTGGATCGAACTGATCGGATCCATAATAATAATAAATGAGTAGCACTATAGCCTACAAGTGACCCGAACCTAACTTCTACAACAACTACTCTTACTATGCATGCTACTGTTCTCTCACAAGTAACAAAGAAGGGACCAACAGTTTTTTGCCGACTCCGAACGGCGAAAGTTGAGAAGCTTTTCATAGACATTTAGTACTTCTTGATAGTTGTGAGCAACTCGAAAGAGATGGTGCTGTAAAAAAAATGTGAGGTGTTCCGTTCGGAAATCAAACCTGGGACTTTAATGTGTGCGACTAGACGCACTTTGTTTCTTCTTTGTTTCAATGTTTGACAAATTCAATCACGGAGAGGTACACAATTTAACAAAATCGGTGTTCAAATGAAAATTCATTTCGTGCACTTCTTCATTTTTTTTTATTCAGAATAATTGACCATATGGATTCGTTAACATGCAGATTTTCCGCATTTGAGCAAACAAGAATCAACAAATAATTGTTGAAAAGCCAATGCATTGGCTGACTATTGGTGCGGTTATGGGCTGGCGGCGTCATCGGGTCATACATCAAGCAGTTACCGTGAATGGTGTTCGCTGTCACGAGATGGTAATAAACTTCATGAGGACAGGAAATAAGGATATAGAAATATGGTGCTACTTGGGGTCAGTATTGTTTCACGTCATGGCCAAGTTAATTTGCCGACACGATAATGTGATTTGATTCTCTTTCTGGGAATTTTTTAAACCAAACTAATGCAAAATGTTAAGAAATATACATTTAATTTTGAAAATAAGCCAGCAACGTTAAAGCTGAATCACAATGAACGTACAGAATGTGAACTTTAGTAGCTGAGTTGGAGTGAAAGCGAATTGCATTACACATTCCGTGTGAATGTGGGGAGTGAGTGGACGATTATGAATATTTACACCACAGATAACAGCTGAATTGCACTCAAGTGCCAGATTTTCTCAGGTGGACAAGATATTTGATAAGTCTTAAGGGCAACAAACTATTTTAGAAATGTAGTTTTGAGTGGTCAGGAAGTGAGTCAAGCCATTTGGATATCATAACAAAGGTTTTAAAGTGAAATGACAAACTCGGTCCTTATACCACTTCTCTTAAACCTTTTTGTGCATTGTTTATTATTTTCATGGAATCACTATACACTGTATTGTATCAATTTAAAATGTCTCTCATCTCTAAATTTGGAAAATATGTCAAAACCGTGACGGAACTATGCCATATGGCGGTTTTAACAAACTATCAAACACACCTTGTTTTCGTTAGTGTTAAGACTATTTTTTTAAGCAGGATTTGTTGGAAGCGGCTTTTTGAAAACTAGCATTCACATTTTGTACACGTTTGAGCCCATAGTGACATCACATCGTTCGCCACCTTAAACCAATGTGTGCTGGCTGGTTAAAATGAACTACACCAACATACGGAGGCTTGTCTGTCAAAGAAGAAAATAAATAAGCTTCTAGAGAAGTCGCTGTTAGGGACACTATAATGCTCCTGTTTTCCCTAAGCTGACCAGATAGAAATTACCAAATCCCTTTGGTTGAAAGATTTGTGGGCGCTTACAAATGGCTGATCCTTAACTTTTACCTGTGGAAATGAACTGTGTTCACAATAACAGGAACGCTTGTTAACGATAGTAAAAGCACTCTGTTAAAATTTCATTGCGTCTTTCTCTGGTAAGCACACTATAAACTCGTACGGGGAATAAAAATAACTCTTGTATGTGGTGCTTCGCACCAAAGTCTGAAACACAAGGCGAGGACATGTTTCGCATTATAAAGGTTGACGATGATCAATTACAGTGCCTCTAATTTTAATAATATTAATTTTACACATTGTAAGTCCATGTACCTGGAGGACATTAACCCTCTTAGAATATTCAATTTGTCTTCCCTTCGTTGGTACACTGTTTATCACCTTCCTGCAGCCTTTTGGTGCTCCGAAGCCGAGTCTTAGAAACCTCAAAAAGTAAAGCGTTCTATAAAATAGGAATAATGAACATTGGGTGGGAGAAGGTAGTAGATATCAATCGTTCATATTTAAATTAAATAAATTTCATAAAAACACAACTATTTTACAACAATATTAGACATTTCATATGGCAAAGCCTACAAAATGGTGATAAATATGACAATTTTTGAAGTGACAAATGCGACTGTAGCAGAATTCGAATATTGGGTACATCTGTTGTCATTGATGTGAGTATATGTAGTTAAATTTAGATTCATCTGTCAACATTTCTGTCACTCTCTATACGTTCCTTACAAGTTTACCCGTGTCTCTATTAGATAGAATGCTTCTAGTATGTGTCTCACAATAATGTAAGAGATTACACATAGCCAGTTTAGCACTCAATGTGTGCGTTAAGACCGTTATTAATGGATATCTATTTTGAAAAAGTAGTTCCCCACAACAACAAACTGAAAAATCATCGATATACACTCTAATAAAAATTCCCATGGACACCTGAAGACTCATTCTTTGTTAAACGTTCATGGTCTTTTACAAGCCATTACCATTTGTTTCAACTGTTTGTCCTTCTACCTAGTCACCCATCGGATAAGGAACAGTGATGAAAGTAATTGGGTTAAGTTTCCCAACACAGACATCATGCAGTAAATGTTGCTTACACAATTCTGGGTATGCCCCGTTAATCACAAGAAATTAAGAAAAGTTTATTCTGCAATTAAAGTCACCACAATAATTATTGCCGCGTAAAGACAATATGAAGTCGAAGATAACATTTTGAAGACGGCCGTCTAGGAATTGCGCTTCTTTTTTATAAATACGCATACATTCATTGAATTTTTTAATGCGCAACAAAAACAAACTAATGATCACTTCGATCTGAAGTGACATTCCAAGGACTCAGCAAAATTATTTCAATATTAATTTTAAATGGTAATGCATTAATGAATCCCTTAAATGAACCGGCCGGTTGTCGCAAAAAAATTAAAACAATAAGTTTCTCGTGAGATTTACTAAATTTTTGTTTTAAGCGACCGCTGATCGATTGTTTTTCCCCTAGTTTCCACTCCTTCAATCATTCATGTGGTGCGTGTGCGTCACGATTGAATGGCATTACATTTCTAAGTAAAATTTCAATGACAGGCGTACTTTTGCAGCATTTTTAGTGATTTCCATTTAATAGTATCCACATCAAAATGACGTAAGCAATCCAAAAATTGCTCATCCATATCATATTACCGCATATATCAAAAGTACTCAGTAATTGTAAAAATATTTACTAGAACGCGTAGGATTATGACTCAAACAAATCATCGATGCCAATGATGCGCAACACGTTGTTCAGATTTGTTTTGTTGTTTTCGTAGACGACTTTCATAAGCACATGAAACGGAATACATGACACAAAACGAATGAAAACTCATTCAGTAATTGCTGCAACGAGCTCATGTGCACTGCTGTGCTAATTACATGATAACCGAGTGATTACACGGCTTCAAAGCAAAAACAACGATAAGTGTTTATGCTTACCAGTCCCAAGGCTCCAGCCCATAGCGCCACGGTCTGCACCTTTGAAAAACTCCTATAGCACTTTGTCACATCCATTTTTCTCGCCGTCTGGATGACGTCGTCGTTATAAAATTCGTCTTCGAACTTACAAACTCTAAGCAGGCAATAGGATCGCGTAAAAAACACACACGCGCTTTTTTTACTTAACCGTCACGAAATATCAAATGAGAATAGAAATTATTTTAGCTATCGAGTGTATGAATATCGGAAACAAGAACCTAGAACTAGATTAGAAGGCTATCGCGAATGTACTGCTATGGTTTCGAACATGATTTCTGTGCCACCAAACCGAGTACATTCCACATGCGAAACACGAAGCTAATGTATTACCGTTGCTACAGTCCGTTCGAATGATACAAAATTGATCGATGTCTAACCGCTGGTAATCATCCCTCTCTAAGTCACTACTACCACTATTCGTAGCTTTTCTCATTGGCAGGTTGATAGCTTATCAGGCACCTTTCGATATAATGGCGCTTATCAGTTGGACGGTACCGT
Organism: Eristalinus sepulchralis; assembly: GCA_944738645.1. Taxonomy (NCBI): domain Eukaryota; kingdom Metazoa; phylum Arthropoda; class Insecta; order Diptera; family Syrphidae; genus Eristalinus; species Eristalinus sepulchralis. The sequence goes on along the minus strand of OX122885.1, from coordinate 25,591,646 downwards.
TCTTCTGATAAATTAAACCAAAAATTTCGGTTATCAACGGTAACAATACAAATAAACAGTTGCGTCTGCACACACTGATATCGAGCAACTAACTGTATTCGAATGTCGTCTTTACCGATGAGTGTGCACGGACTTAATAAATGTGGAGTGAATTCCAAGCGTAGGCTGTCGTTGGCTGTATCAGGTGAGAAGCCCTTTTTCTGAATACTTCAGCAACAGGTGACGCATTTGGTTGAGTGATTTTCTTGCGATAACCTGCTAAGAATGAATATAAAATAGGTGAATCCGTATTACGCGAATGATACGAATTCTTTAAATATAACCTTATCGCAGGACACTGGCATGTTCCGCTAATTAAAAATGAGTCATATAGTCGAGGAAAACTTAGATTTTTTAACGATTCAATAATAAAGCTCTGCATGTTTATACATACATTTAAAGTAAAGCTTTAAAAATACTTTACGATATTTTCCGCAATTAGCAGTGAGCGGCAATCTGTTGGTCGTAAAGTGGGCGCGATTTCAAAGCACAATCAAATAGTAGAAGAGAGTGGCAGAAAATTTGAACTGACGTCATTCCAATTCCAAGTTTAGGGATAAGAAGTCCCAAAATCGGATAAGAGCAAAAAAATCAAACGAAACGTACTGAGCAAACATACTGCTTAAGGCAGTTGATTATCGAATAAAATTCCAATTATGTAATTTATCCCGTTCACAAGAAAGGGGACTTCTTTTATTAGAGTCACCACCGGGATCGGTTCCTTCAAAACTACAAGCAATATCCTTTTCGACACTTTGCTTGGACTCTGACAGGTTCCTTAAAAACGGCAAAAAGAAGTCCACAGGGCACTCACTTCCAATTTTTTGATTTCGAAACCGTTTATGATAGAGTTCATAGAGACGACTTACACAACGTCATGCTTGGTTATAACAGAACATCAATGTTAATAAGAAACTCACCCAGATCTTTTGCGTTAAAATGCATGTGGATTTAAGTGTACCAGAAAAGACTCACAGACTAGTTCCAAAAGTTCGTTCAGATACAGCACTACACGGATGGCACGGAAAGAACACTGTGACTCGCCAATGAGGCTGTTATTGATATGGAAGTGACAAATCAGCAAATTATATCCTCCATCAAATCGAAGTCCTGAGCAGGAAATCACAACGTAAAAATGGGAAAACAGAATCAATCGATATTTCTTTGGGTGCGAGATAGAGTTCTTTCGAAAAATCGTAACTGAAATTTTATAAGGTTTGACAACCAAATCGTACTCTCTGGCGTAGAAGCGGGTCAATTTCGACAAGGAATTGTCTTCTTCAGAGAAAAGTTCAGATTTTTGATATTGTTTGCCTTGACAACCTCCGAAGGAGAAGACTTAACATCGAACTATACGGGGTGAAAAGAATAATGCGTATAGTCAAGCATTGTGTTCACTGAACTGTAGAGAACAATGACACCAGCTTTTTTCAAGAATCTGAGAATGAGATTTAGAAATAGAGAGTACATTTATCCTTTGTAAACTAGTGTTTTACAAAGCACCAGTTCATGATTTGGGATTCATGTGATAGTTTGCCTCCACGATCTACAAGGATCTATATTTCAGGATAATTAAAATCTTAATATATATGCGGTTCGCTTATTTTGGTACAAGTCTCAAACTGCTTTCGATTGTATGTATCTAAAAGCGTCTCTATAGCCGCATACCTTGAGGTTTGATTCAGATTTCTGTCCATTTATTTCTTTCTATTTCAATATATTTTTGTTTTGATAAGATACATGCCCCGTAAGGGATTTTGCTACTGACATTTAAGGTATCCAGAAGAATTTTACTAAAATCTCCTCTCAAAAAAACAGCAACATCGGCAGAAATGGTTCGGAAAGTGAAGGCTACAATTGAGCGAAACCCTCCTTAAAGTGGAAGAAAAATGGCTCGAGAGCTCAGCATATGGTTGGAACGGATGCAAAATGTAGTGAGAAATGAGCTTGATCTCATGCCATAGAGTTCCAAATAGCACGCATCACAAAAATGCAAAGTCGAAAGAGAGAACTAATTGCTACACTTACACGAAAGTGATGAGTTGTAGTTTTTAGTTACACGACGACATTAACGTGATGAAATTAACACAACCGTAAATCCGGCTGTAAATGAGGGCAAGTGACAGTTCATATAAGGTGCCATCAATGAAGGAAATACAAAATCAACGTAAACAAAACGCAAAAAAAAGGTGCACCACGGCGTATTAAATATATATGTTAAGCATATAAATAACACATATGCCCTGGTGCACGCGTCCGTATAGTTATGCGGACATATTTAAGTGGCTGTAAATAGTTAAGTAGAGTTAAGTTTAGGTTAATTTAATTGTATATAGTTATAAGTTTAAATTTCGTTTAAGATAGTATATAAGGATTCTTTAATTCGTTAAGTTAGGTTAAGAACAATAACAACCAAGAAATCCAAGTTTTTCCCAAATTTTCTTGGAGGAAATCAAGAAATTTACATAGTTTTAAGCAATACATCTAAAAAACATAAGAGGCCGGAAGGCATAAAATAAAATACCTAGATTAGCTTAGAGTACTTGTGAAGAGTCAGTAAGTTAGAATTAAGATCATTAGATTATATTGGTAAGCTAGCTTTAAGTGTTTTTGTCTAGCATGTAAGTAACGTAGAATGAACTAATAAAAATGAATTAAAATCTAAAAATCTACAAAAACAACGTCTTAAACAGAGTATAACAGTAACCTACTATAGAAGTTATAAACAGGGAATAAGGAAGTCCTTAATCTTCTTAATTTCAGCCTTACTTGCGTTGATGGTGTCGGGAAAAGGAAATTTAACTCACGAACTCTATAAGCCGTGAAGCGGCGTGCGCCTGGTCAAATGCTCATAACGTAAAGGATGTCTAGGCCGTATAAAGCATACGGACAATACAGCCTAAAAAGTCTTCGAATTCAAGGCTCAAATTGAAATACGTCCTCATTTAGGATGGCACACACAAAAATAGAAGGCTTTATTTAAGTTAGTATGCGAAATTTGAGGCAGCTGGTGAGAGAACGTGTTAGCCAGAGAGGCATGTTGGTTGGGGCGCAGGTTCACCCCGAATTGTAAGGCCAATCTACAACTCATTCCAGTAAAGCGGATAGTTTCGGCTTGATTGACTATCTTGTAAGTTGAAGGCCAGCACATATCAATACCTTCCCACTTTGAATAAGAAAAAAGAAACAATCACATTTTTCGTCAACAATTTTTTAATAAATATTATAATGCCCTCACAGAATCTGCTCATTATGTTTTTATTTAAGTACTGCTTGCTGTTATTTTCAATCTTTAAATCTTTGGGAACCGTACAATCACAAAAAAGCTTCCTCTTGCGGTGCCGTTAAACTGGAAGGAAGCACCGAATAAGTGGCAAGACTTGCTATTAACTTAAATTTACACTTTTCCATGGAATTTCACAAAAGTCAACAAAATTAATACTGCTCCTCCTGCGCTGTAAAGCAGCTATTACCACCGGGAGTAACCGGTCTGCGACAGTCTATCGGAGTTAACTTGCGACCGTTCCTTCTTCGGATGATGCATAGTGTAGTCTGGTGCCGGAATCGCCGGGAGATCATCGTCGTCCGGCTGCAGGTGGGACTGGATTCTCTTCTGGGCAATTGGATCATTCATGATGTTTGTGTAGGACCATGGAAGTTGGCCGCGTAGCTCTTGGGTGACATGCGGTTGACTTGGGAAAGCCGGACCGTCAGGAGTCGAATATCGCATGTTTAGCGGCGAAATAGCAGACAGCTCTGGAGTGGCCGATCGAGGTGCCTGCTGTGATGTGATCGTGCTGTTGCGACTGGGATAGTCAAGATTCGCCGGGTGGGCATCGGAACTCTGATAAGTGGGCGTGTCGGTATTGATACTGGCTTGTGTCTTCAGCTCGCTTATGCGTTTGTTTTTCGTCGAAGACTGCTGTCGAGTAACAAGTGGAGGGTAAGGAATAATTTCCGCCTGAGGGCTTTGTTCCTGAGGCAGCTTGAGTGGTTCCAGAGTTTGGCGCTCTTTTCGTGTTAAATCTGCTGGTGGAGCAGTAGGATGGTAACGTAGAACAACTGTGTCTTGCTGCTGAATTTCTTGCATTTGTCTTTCCCCGCTAATTTGCCTTTGCGGCAGTGTGGGCACTGTTGTGTCCACTGGAAGGCGGTGTTGCTGCTCCATCTTTGCCTTGGTATTCTGTAAAGATTTAAATAACATGAAATGGAAATCCGATAAGACCAAAACTTGTACTCACATTTGCAGCTAGAACTTTTGCCAGTGAGAGGCAGAAGATCGCACCGAAAATGTTCAGCAGCCAAATTAGAACGACTCTCGAACTGATGCACGTAAAAGCCACTGCGGGCGTAATAAAGTAGATGTCATAATCCTGGAGGTATTCTGTGACGATATCGATTTGCTGCACACCGACATACTCAAATGTGCTATTGGCACTCTACACAGACAAAGGAAAACAGGAATTATAATTTGCTCTGCGATGTTGATCTTTGCTACCTACGGTTGTGTGAAAAATGTCATGAATGTGATATCCAGTTGCAACGGCATCCAGAACGCTTCCTGCAATTATGACAATAAACCAGGGCCAGAAGCATATCGCTGCCACCAGTTTCGTTATAGGACCGCAGATTGTAACTGTAAAACAAAGCAAATATATTCAGGCGAAGAAAATTATATTTCATTCGGTTGGGTTTGAATTTCTTTCTCTTTTTTGTCTTGGGTTTGATGATGTGGCCGCCGTAGCATAGTGAGTAAGCGCGTCGACCCACATGCTGAAAGTCTAGGTTAAATTCCCAGACAGAAAACCCCGCATTTTTTCACGGCACCACCCTATCGAGTTGCAGACACTCAAAGAATACTCAATGTCTTTGAAAAGCTTCTGACTCATTTTCAACTGTTTATTTACCGGATGTGCCCTCGTGTTTTTCATTTTATGTGTGCTACTAATATCAGATATTTTCAGACTTACGTGTTAACGTCAAGCTAAGAAAGAAACGTTTTTGCAACAGAGTGGGTTGTAATCATTATTTGGAAACTAGATTTGTTTTCCGATCGAAATCTTGACCGAAAGTCTTGAAGAGCTTGAGCAAGAAATATTGACAATTTATTTCCAAAGCAAAAGTATGTTTTAGGTGCACCGCAACTGTTGTAATCAAGTTTGTGACACTGGTATACTAGTGGATAACACTCATCGTCGCCGTCATTTTCGGTGCGCACAGAAGTAAATGTGCCTCCATATCGATAAAAACTATCAAAACCTCCATATCAAAAACATTTCGCGCACTAGTCAGAGGATAAAGATCTTGGATTATTTGCTTGCAAGCTCCAATTGGCTCAGCCATTAAAAGCGAGTGACAATCCGCATTGTTATGGCTTGACAGTTTGGGCCTTACAGCAGCTTGAATTTTGGGCAAAAGAACATTGCATTAATATCTCGCCGGATATGTTGACAAAATTGTAGCTTCTGATGCTCCGAACAAAAAGCGACGGTTTGGTGTGTATTTTGAAGTGGTGACATGATTGGATCTTTTTGTCGAAAAAGGAGCTGGTAACCACGTTTCGGTGAAAAATGGGCTTTACGCAGTCATATCAACTCTGTATCTGTTTTTACTTAAGTTGAAAACATGAATTTGAACAGGCTTTTATTCATGAAGGATAGGACGGCATGCCACACAGACTATGCCAAAATCAATCATTTACAAGCCGTCTTACGACGTCAGTGGACATTCATTTTATTGAACTTGTAAGATTAAACTTGTATTTTGCCTAACATATACAGGTTCAGTCATTCATCGGTTTTGAAAGTTTGCACTTCGCTTTTAAATTGCAATATTATTCAAAAAACAGTTCTGGAAAATTCAGAGTATGCGATCCTTTTAAATTGAGTCTTAACCACTTTATTCTGACATTTCAGGTTAAATCTTGGCCATAACTTGAATAATTTCCGCTTTAATACGTCTTGATATCGGAGATTATTGGCGTGAACTCTGTCCTATACATGAAAAAATCGATTGGTGTCAAATTGAATGTATTTAGTGACTAATTGATCTTCAATAGCCGTCCAAAATCGGTTTTTGTTCTACCATATTCCTCATAATTGGTTACTGTCATCCGCCCAGATGATATATGCGAATAAATTACATTTTTCGGCCATAGAGCACACTAAACAGACACATGGTTTGGATGCAACGGCATCTCTTCGATAACTTCTGAATTTTGTGAGTCCTATAGACGCCAATTTTTTTTTTTTGTTTTAGTACCACTGAAAAAAATCTTGTTCGAATAATTTGTATTTATTGCATGTTGTTTTAACACTTAAGAAACGCATCTATGGCGTCGTGTCAGCAGGCTTTAATTACTGTAAAAGTTGAACTTAATAAGGATGAAGATTTAAACCCAAATGCAAAATCTCGCCATAGCGAGATGTAAAACACGTCAAAAGGCTACCTCCGAAAAATCGATAAATTAGGATTATCAGCAACGCTTGCATTATTTTCAATATTTTCGACTGATCGTGCATTACAATGCACAGGTCTTACGACATCCGTAATGCTTCCAATCTCTATAAATTTCAACACAATTGCTAACGTTGGCGGTCTATTGTGATGAACATAATCAGAAATATGTTTCAATAATTTTACCACACTGTTCGATTGTTAAGCGATTGATTATCTTAAATGTTCTACTAATATAATGACCCTTCAAGCGAAAGCTGGGCTCAGCAGGCGTCAAATGCCAGTGCTACCAACTTGAAACCATGACTCTGTATAAAATCGTACTCCATCTTTTTGAAAAAAAAATTATTGTCTCTTGTCCTATAAAAAATCAGCATCGACCGTTATTTGAACTATATCTTCATTACCGTAATGTCATTGTTATTCACATCATTTACACCATACGCAAGATATCTTCTTCTGTTTTAAAGTTTTTTTAACTACATCAAGCTAAAGAAAAATTATTATGAATTTGCTCTCTAAAGTGAAACTTTTATCTCAAATATAAAAAAATCACACATAAATAAAAGCCGGGCTAGAAGGAAAGATCCGTTATCAAATTTATGTATGCCTCATTAGAAGATAAGAGGCGACATTCCTTTTAAAATGGCAGTTCGCTCCCTTTTGTATTGTTCTCTATAATTCCCCCACTCAGTCAAAGTTTCAAAATGTACAGATACCAAAAGTTAGTAAGTAAAATAAACCTTATCAAACTTAATCGCAAACTTATCTTCCACCCTTTACTTACCTAAAACAAAAAATGATGTAACTATCCACAAAGCGCTTATGACTGTGTAGGTAATCAAAAAAATAAATTCTCGATTGCTCACAACCTCTGCTACAGCGAAATCGATACTCATGTCCACATTCGTACCCAGGGCTTCCACATATAGGCTGGGTGCTCCGCATTTTTTACCTGAAAATAAAAACATTGTGTAAGATGCTCCGGATGATGTCATTAAGGTTAAACAAAAAGAAATTTCGGACAAGTATACTCTCAAAGCATGACATGTGCAATGGTAGTGTAATTTTTTTTTATTTGCCGATTTATAGTAGTATTTATGGAGATTAAATAAAGAGACCTTGAGTAAGGCTTGTGCTGGAAGATAAACTATTTAATTTTTCATTTTTCTTTCCGAATCAGTCAAAAAGAATGACATTCCTTTGAGCTTATGATATGCTGCTGGCGGTCGTTAGCCTTGTCTTTAAGAAGGCAGAACTTATTGATGTTAGATAATTTTTACGAAATAGAAACAATCAATAATTTTTCATCAAGCAGGTTCTAAATGTCAGTATGGTTATCGAGAATTTTGAGAAAGACTGGTTTTGTTTGCATGGTGTATATTATGAGATTCTTCGAAAAACTTTAAATACTTCGTGAAACGCGTTTGAACTAAAACAGTCTCTTACGTTTGGTATAGGTTCTTGCGGCAATTTTAGGTTACAAAAGTGTTCAAAGTTTGGTTTCATGAGTTTCAAAACTCGGACAAAAAGTCAAATGAAAGTAATATCCTTGTTTTTGTCTTTGGTCATAAGTCAATATGGTCAATATGGACATTATGGTCGTCGTGTTTGACATTTAACGTATTACCGGCAAAAAAATTGATTCTATGTGCCTTTATGTGAGTTTGTGCAGTAGCTCCCGACCTCGCTCATAGCGATGACATGTAATATGTAGTCTCGTTCTTGGAAGTTGCAAACTTTACACAAAAGATGCAGTTCTGGGCGGTGCGGTACAAAGTTTAAGTTTATCAGCTCGCCTCTTATTTTAAAGATGTTGCTTATCATATCCGTTGAGTAGTTAGACATGACATATGTCTTGTCTCGTAAATTGTAGTTGAATTTGCTATAGTATGTCCTTTATTGTCACGACTGAAGCTTCATCCACAAATTGCTTGAAGATTTCTATTTGCTCCAAAAGCGCGTAGAACTTATATCATAGATAAGTTTGCTGTTCGTTATCTCTTACTAGAAGACTAAAATCACAGTGGCCTGCTAGATTTTCCCATTCTTGGACACATTTTCCTCCATGAAGCAGCATTTCGGAAAGCACTAACTTAGGTAGCCTTTCTTGCCTCATGCCCATGACTTTTACAACGAAATGGAGTTTGAGGGTTTCCAAAAATAGGGGCGCTACTCCAGTTTCTAGGTAAAGCATGTACTTGGGCGAAGCACCTGCTAGATGAAGAATTCGTTTGATGAAGTAGCGATAGCGCGAAATATTTTCTGTTTCGAGCAGTGGCTGATGTTTGTATTGTTTGTATAGTGCTCTTATAGTGAGAAGAGCAGAATAACATGTATGTATATGACAAGCGTATATATAACGTATACGCCCTGGTGTACGCGTTTTAAGTATAGCTTCATTTTAGTTTAGGTTAAATTATGTTAAGAAACACAACTTTTTTAATTTTTTTTTTAGTTTTTCTTTTTCATAATAAATATATTAAAAAATCATAAGACAAATTTAATTAAATGTTGCTATAGGCGGCGTTAGGTTGTGTTCTTTAAATGCACAATAGGTTAGCTTACAGCACCCTTGTGGCTCTTCTTCTTCTTCTTGTGGCGCTACAGTCCAGGGTGGACCTGGGCCTCAACCAACATGCCTCTCCAGCCAGCACGATCTTCCGCCAGTTGCGCACTCCAAGTTGGTTGAGGTCCTTCTCCACTTGTGTGCGCCACCTTATCCTGGGCCGTCCTCTGTTGCGTTGTCCTAATGGCTCAGATTCGAAGGCTTTTCTTGTGGGTCAGTATGTGAAATTTAAGAAAATTAATTCGTATAGCTAAGCATGTATGAAAATTAAGCTATTGAATATAAATTTTATAAAAATTAAAGGAAATGTTCTTCTTAATTTGGACAATGGCCGATATTCCTTATTATTAAATATTTGCTGAAATCCACGTGACAACCAACTCAAAATTCGTTTTAAGCATTGTTTTTACAATATTATCATGTAAATAAATTCGGTTCGTTTTCGAAAGATGTATCTGATCATGGAAGCGATTACCTACTTCAATGGAAAGGTGTGATATTAGTGTCCACCAGCCTCTATTTTAGATAATAACATTGTTTTTTGCCTTTTCAAAAATGTTCAGATTTTTCTTAAATAAACAGCATTTGCAGGAATTTCTCATTTGAAAGACATCGAATGATGAATCTGCTTCGGCTGACAAATGATACTGAGGGTGGTTTCAACGATCCAAAAGTGGTGCTTTTAGCGCTGAAGGAAAAGAGCGTTTTGGTCAGCAAAAAAAGTTTGAATATGAGAAATTAGATGTTTTACTGGAGCAACACAACATGTCATGTCAGCGTGTCGGAGTGACTCAGCAAATTTTTTCGTTCGGTTGAAGAAATTTGAATTTATTCAATAGCAAGGGAATTGGGCGTCGTATTCGTAGGAGCTGAAACCGAGAGATGTCAAAAGCCGATTTTTTACCTATGTAGTAACTTAATCTTAAAATGCATCAAAGGAATGCATTTTTGCACCGAATAGGGACTGGAGATGAAAAGTGGAGTAGTGCAATAACTCCTAGAAGAAAAAAAATACTAAGCAATGCCTGTTGAACGCCTTCCATTATCTTCATGGACACCAAAGAACAAAAAAAACAAAAATCCACGATTCCAAGTTCAGACCGAGCTGTAATAACCAGGTGAAACCATTGATGGGAAATGTTATCGACTACACCTTATGCACGATCTATGTTCCTAACCCAAAATTGGCCAATCATACCTTCTGAATTATTAAGTTGAAACTTTGTCGATCCAAACAATGCAAACAACTGTAAATGTGTGATCTTCTCTGTTGAAGCATTGAGGGAATAATTACCGAGCACTGCCTGATAGGTTGGGAGTCGATTGCAGAAATCCGTCAAGGAAAGACGTACATCGGCTGTAGTGCGAGGTTGCCTAGGCAACAAAATAAACAAACGTGAAAAATTCTGATAACAAAAATAAAAAATAAAAAAAATAATTAAATCTGTGGTTCCCCCCAGAGGGAATCAATAATTTAAAAATAATAATAATAATAATTTAATAACTAAACAAAAAACATGGATGAAGATCGAATTCTGAGCGAAAATTCGGAAACTAGCATCGATGACGTGCATATGAAAAGAAGAAAGAAAGCCTTTAAGCATGAAGCAACTTTAGTGAAGCGACGAGCAATGGTGCCAAACAACACCAGCAAAAAAAGGGAGGAAAACGAAAACACGTACAGAGGAAGGAAAAACCTTTTTACAGTACTGGCTTCATCTGAAACAGCTGATAGGGCCGAAGATGAGAGGGAGTTAGCCCAGAAATTAAAAGAAAAGGAGGAGTTGGAGGAGTTTATAAAAGCTCTCCAACTCAAACTAGACAAGCGAAAGAAAGAGGAAAAAACCCGAAAGTTGTCTTTGTTGAATGAACAAAAACAACAACAACAAAAGCAGCAGGAGCAACAACAATTTAAGCAGCAGCAATTGGGCAAGCAGGAGCAGACCAAGCAACAGCAAAAGTCGAAGCAAATACAACAGGAACTGTCCAAGAAGCAGCAGCAAACTAAGCAGATGGATCAACAAAGAAACCAACAGCAGCAGCATCAGCAACAATAAAAACTCAAAAGGCAGAAGAAAGTTCGATTGCCGCCTATTAATGTGTCTGGAATGGATGCAGAAGATACCATTCAGGTATGTAAGTTGGTCGTAGGTGACCAATTTAATATTAAAAATAAAGGTTTTCGCAAGCAGGCCGTCAACTGCTTAACAGTTGATGGTTTTAAGCTTGTTAAATATAGGTTGACGTCAGCTGGGGCTGATTTTTATTCTTTTACCCCCAAGGGAGAAAAAATGCAAACCGTTCTCCTGAAAGGATTGCACGTATCTGCTGAACCGGAGGACGTCTTGCAGATGTTACAGCAATTAGATATTCCCAACGTACAATTTCTAGCGGCAAAGCGTTTTTCCACCGTTCGCTCCAGAACCACACCGGGACGTGTTCTTCCTATACTCTTGGTGCAGTTATCGCCAGATAGACTTGAAACTCTTAAGACTATTAAGTTTATAGATTTTCAAGCCGTATCTTGGGCAAGCAAGCAGCAGGTTCTCCTCTGCGCAAGATGCCTGACTTTCGGTCATGCTGCAAGCAACTGTAACATGACGCCTCGATGCGGCAAATGCGCGGGGGAACATTTGTCGGCGAAGTGTCCTCTGGGAGAGGGAAAAATTGAGGAAAGATCTCGTTTAAAATGCGTTCATTGCGGCGCTAGTGGACATCCCTCCAGCTATCGGGGTTGTTTAAGTGGTTAAGGAAATCACGCAAAAAATGCAAAAACAACAAAAAAGGTGGATTCGAGGCTAATAATTCGAACTCCAGCCACACCTGTTACGCCGGTCGTTTCCTACGCCCAGATGGCGTCTGGTAGGCGACCGGCACAGTAGACAGTGCCAAAAGTGGCACCAATACCGGTGGAGGCTCCGAATATGGGCTTCGCGGAACTGTTCTCCATGATGGTCTCAATGAAGGCACAAATGGAGCAGTTTGAGAAAAATCTGCTACGAATGGATCGAATCCTTACGTCAAGACCCACTGGGTCAAGTGCGTGTCCATTTTAATGGATACGCCAGCAGCTGGTGCCAGCAGAAGGTTGACTTTACTTAACCTGTTGGAGTCCCATAAGCCTGATGTGTTGATGGTTAGCGAAAGTAAGCTAAGCCGGAAGCACACACTCAGGTACAAAGACTATTCTATTATTAGAAGGGACCATCCCCACTCCACACAAGGGGGTGGGGTCGCTCTCTTCATTAAAAAAGGTATTCGACATAAGGTCGTATATTGCAGTGAGATGCGAAGTTTCGGTGTGCTGGAAGCGTGTGTTGCGTACATTTACAGATGGGAAGAAATTGTACGTAGTAGCGGTCTATGCACCAGATGCATCTCGGTCCACGAACTTCATTTCAGAGCTCGAATCTCTTTTTCGAGACCTTCGTTCATGCTCAGAGAATAAGTTTTTTATTGTCGCCGGCGATTTGAATGCGAAGCATGAGGAATGGGGTAATTCTGTGTCAAATCCCAGGGGAAACTCACTCCATGAGTGGATGACGCAGCACTCTATTGAGTTCAAGCTGAATTTGCTTGCAACCGATAGACCGTCATTTCCCAGAAGTGGGTCTTATCTTGATTTGATGCTAATTGACAGACGACTGACGATACGAAACGTAAACATACAAGTTAGGAACTGCTTAACAACGGTTGAGTACGACAGTGATCACTGTGGGCTTGCCGCTGTTTTTCGGTTCCCGAACGAAATGGTGGAACTGGAGGAATTTGTGGAGGCGTATCCTTACAATTATTGTAAGGCTCGTTGGCCGCGTTTTTGCAGAATCCTATCCAGAGAACTGCGTTCGAATGACATGACACCACCCTCGAACAGAAACCTAACTAACGAAGAGGTTGACAGGTACCTCATACAAATGGACACTACAATAAAATGGACAATGGACAAAGCGATTCCTAGAGTATCACCGATCACAGATGGCGACATCTATCGGAATGATATAATCGACGCACTGCACGTGCAAAAAAGCACATTGCTGACGAGAATCAAGACACTTTACAGACGATTTACGGACAGAGACGACCAGGAACTGAGGTCGCTCAAGTCGCAGATGAAAAACCTCCAGAGTTTGATTCGGATGAATTATAGAATTGCTATCAATTCCTATTGGGGAGACAAGATTCGGGCTGTTCGTTCGAACTGCCCTGGTATGTTCCCCCAAATTAACCGAATCTTCCGAAGGAGGGGTCATAACGACTTGGCGGCTGTTCGACTTGACAGAACAACCGACAATGAAAACATACTGACTTCAGTTGGCATCGATCCGGTTGGGGCCGTTCTGGACAATGAGTTCTTCATTATTGAAGATGCCCAAGAGAAGGTAGAAGCAATAGGAGCGGTTTTCCAGGAAGTGTATACGGTCAACGAATCTCGTAGGCCGAATCACGTCTTGGAGAACAGAGCCTTGCTTAATCATTTCTACCTTCAAAATGAAATACAGCAATGGCGTTCTGAGAATCATGGTTTCACCAGATTCAATGATGAAAATAAGGCAATTAATGCCGTCGCCCAAGATGGCTCTAATGCCATAATCATTTCGAAGGTAGATCTCAAAGACATTTTCAACAGAGGAACAAAAAGTCCACCGGAATAGACGGAATACCGAATATTGTGTTGCGTCATCTCCCCGAAGAGGCGATAGAGATATACACAATCCTGTTCAACAATGCTCTTAGTAATGCACATTACCCAGAGCATTGGAAAACGGCGGTAGTGCAACCCATCCCCAAAAGGGACAAAGATTCCTCGCTTCCAAAAAATCTTCGATCCATAAGTCTCCTCCCTTGCATAAGCAAAGTTTTCGAAAAGATTATTAATAGAGTCCTGATACAGTGGACTGAGGATAAAAAAATTATACCGAATAACCAATTTGGATTTAGGGCCGGGCATGATACTGTACATGCTGCGTCAAAATTGGTCTCGGACATACAATGGAACAAGAATAAAACCCAGTGCACCGGGGCCTGCCTTGTTGACTTGGAAAAGGCATTCGACACCGTCTGGTTAGAAGGCCTCTTCCTTAAGTTGACGAGGTTAGGTATGAGTAAATCACTGCTTTACATGATCTACAACATGATAACTGGTAGAAGATTTGTTCTTAAAAGTTGCAACAAGGTTTCTACTCATGTTTTCAAAATAAATAATGGGCTCCAACAGGGTGCGGTGAACTCACCAATTCTTTTCACTATTTTCACTAGTGAACTGATTGGCTCCATGCAGCATATGATAGCGTTCGCTGACGACTTGGTCGTGTACAGAACAGCACCAGAAATTGACGCCATTAATATACTTTTGCAATGTGACTTCGATAAGATCCAGCGATTTTGCGACGACTGGAAGTTAAAAATTAACTACCAGAAGTGTGAAACCATCCTTTTCCGGACTCCGTTATGCAGAGCCTCTAGGCATCTTGGACCCACAGGGCCGGCCATTAACTGTAAAAAGTGTAGTGCGATATCTTGGCATTATGTTGGACCAGTTTCTGTATGGTAATATCCATTCAGCTACAGCTTTGACGAAAGCCAAGAAAGCATTTGCTATGGCAAGTAGGTTGTTTTACAGCAGCCAACTTGACTCCAAAGTTAAGGTGATCTGCTACACGGCCCTAGTTCGGCCAATCATGGTGTATGGCTGTGGTGTGGTTCAACGTGAGTCCTTCCCAGATGGAAAAGGTAAGAATGTTCGAGAGGCAATGCCTTCGGGTTTGTCTCAAAAAATATAGAACACCCGAGTCTGGGTACAAGAAATTCTATCGCAATGAGGTTTTGTATAACGAAGCCAAAGTGAATAGGGTGGATAATTTCATTATTAAGCTGATTCGAAGGCACGTTGCGCGATCCATGACTTCTAAAAACGAACTTATATTCGGAGCCTACTACCCTAACGATGCATACCACGAGAATACGCGCCGAAGTGGATTCATTCCACCGGAAGCATTCATATATCTTTACCGGAATGGACTAATCCAAAATGCGGAGGGATGCCCACTTCTTTACCATGTGGTAAAAAGGACGGTGGACAAAAGAATGCTCTACGAGCGTAATGTAGCAAACGAAAATCCGGGTGATCTCCGGTTCAGCACATCAATTTCTATTCGCGATAGAACTGATAGTGATAGAGATCGAGGATTTTATTGGTGGTTACCAACCCCATCAAGACCCAGTTGTCGTCAGCTCATGATACTAACGTTGTTGGCCCCTACGGCCAAGTAACACTTAGATTAAGTTAGAATAAGCTAGTTTGTTATAAAAAAAAAACTTAAAAATACAAAAAAAAATAAAAATAAAAAAAATAAAAATAAGGTTAAGTTAATGTTAATGTTAGGATAGTTAGATTAGTTGTAGTTTAAGATATACTTAGTTTTTTTTTAAATAATTAATTAAATAACTAAGTTTTTTTAACAATTTTCTTAGTTTTAGTAACTTTTATGAGTACATTGTTTAAGTACATTGTTTAATAATAAAATAAAAAAAACTACGCTGAAAGGCACGAAAATAAAATATTAGATTATCTTAG
Organism: Eristalinus sepulchralis; assembly: GCA_944738645.1. NCBI lineage: Eukaryota > Metazoa > Arthropoda > Insecta > Diptera > Syrphidae > Eristalinus > Eristalinus sepulchralis. Next base: position 25,576,008 of record OX122885.1, on the reverse strand, counting down.
AGGCCGCAGAGGGCCAGTAAGGTAGTTTTTATAATCACATCGAAATTTATAGCTAGTTTAAGTATTTTTATATCTAGATATAAGAAATCAGAAAAAAGGAACAATACAAAATACATTTAAAAACCTGCCTGATAGGTGATCACGTTAGAAGACAGGGCAATCTCTCTAACAACTTTTGCAACAAATGTTAGGCTGAAAAGGAACCATATTTCACGTGCTCTTCATCTGTCCTGCACTGGTATGCCTTCAACGTCAATCCTTCGGTGATTTGGTCTAAGCAGTCTGAACGACCATAGAAACCGATTGATTAGTTTTTAAAATTAGCTCGAAACATACCCAATTGGAGTGACAGTTTTCATAGGGACTACGGACACCCATCATGTGATATCCTGATCTGACCATCAAGCGTTTCTACAAATTCTTCTCTTTCACTCATGCTCACTTCTTTACGTCAATATTTTTCACAATTTTTCCTGAACGAATGTTGAATAAAGGTGTAAACTGAATATAAAACAGCAACGAGTACAAGTGAAAGACTTGAAATTTATTGGTAAACCTTGAGCCAGTTTTAAAGGGAATCGAAGTACATAAGAATATGAAATTGTTGCAAACAACAACCAGTTATGTGAAGAAGTAATGTTACAATACATTGCTTGCATTACTCCTTTCAAGGCCTTTTTAGTCCACAAAGTGTATTACTGCACTCAAAAGTGCAAATATGTTGACATTATTTAACTCTGCGGTCATTACGCTTTCATATGCACATTCACCTCGCTTAAAAAAATGTGGAAAGGCGTGTTAGAGTCTATGTCAATGCACATGTGGTATTGCTATATACCTTTTCAGTATAAACAAATAATAAGTTCAAAATAAACCACCTGCTTGTGATGGCCAGAGACCACAACAGTTTTTAATTTTCAAATATTTTACTCGTAATGTGCATGTGTGGTGCGACGTTGTTCATCTTTGCATCTCATCACAGTACTGCAAATTCCGTTGATGGATAAATGCGTACAGGCGGGTGGTGTCGTTTACTTTTCTTTGAGTTTTGGTTTCTTTGGGGAGGAGATGGATATGGAGCAAAATGCATTACACCAGCATACGAATTTGTTTGAAAGTTTTCTCCGCTTGGGTTCAACGAAGACCTCTATTTTTTTTGTCCATCTAAGTGGGTCTTAATGATCTTCGGATTACATTGTATCCGAAAAAGTATACATATACCCATCAGATAAAACCAACGAAAATGCACCCAATGTTGCAATTTCAAAGAGACCACTTAAGTAGCGTCCATCCCTGTCCTGTAGTCGCCGTGGCGTTGTGGTAAGTGCGTCGAGCGCCACGCAGAAAGTCTACGTTCGATTCCCGGACGGGACACCTCGCATTTTTTCGCAGCACTAGCTCTTTCGTGATGCTGACAACACTCAAAGAGTATACATTTTTAGAGCTTCTCAAATCTCACCGCAGGAGAAAGGTTGCGCTTGATGTCTATACTCGAGACTTAACGAAGTTATTGACTAGTTGAAGTTTTTACTGCCCATTGTACAGCTATGTCAGTATCTACCACTAGAGCTTCATGTGTTGGTCCAATCACATCATTGTCGTAGTGATAAGAGGACTGATCTTTTAATAGTTGATGCAGTTATTGTGCAACTACATGGTTTCAATATAAATACTTTCTGCCGATGACGGTCTCAAAAAAGATAATTCCCAAGGACACTATCGAAAAGAAATGACATACACACCTTAAACAAAATGCTTGGGCTTCAATATACCATAAGAAGGTCAGGGGAATTGTTCTTCATAGTAGCACAACAGCCCTAATAACCAACGTTGCGCTACGTTTAAATCAACAATCAATTACCATAAATGGTAAGCTTTCAGCAAATATTGTGGGACTTCAAATAACAGCTTTGCTTGTCAGGTGTCAAATGGAAGAGATCCCAACTTGAAACCAGAAACTGAATGCTGTTGTAACATATTAGATCCGTTCGCGTTCAAGCACTGGTTTGATGGATTGGGAATGAAATGCAGCCAAAACCTTTGCAGGTAGAGAAATAGTAAAAGAACGCCAAAACGGGACTAGTCAATTCTGACAGACACCACAGTTACCAGAGAATGGTATGGCTGTCGTACAGACATATTTTCAATTGCTGAAATTGTGAAAATTTGTTTGTGTGTATATAAGAAGGATTCTTTTACGCAAAGATGAATAAGTTTGGTCTCCAAATGTTTATACCAAAACATAAGACGAAAAAGCATTCAAAGAATTCCTTAAAAGTCGATTCCCGTGTTCTACTGAGGCGATGTCGCAAGCATTAGTTCGGATGATTTCCGGTTTATCAGACACTTCTCGGTTAGTAATTAAACGGAGAACATATCAAAAATTCTAATTTAGAAAACGTTAGGAAAAATTATTTTTTTTTTAAATATTAATTTCCTTTGCAAATAGCAATTGACTGTAATAATAAGAGTAACTGAGAGGAGCCGTATTGGACCAGTAAGATAGTTCTTAAGAAATATTCTTGTTATAACTGCTTTATGTCTTCTGTATTACATTAGCAAACTATTAAAAGCACGATAAAAACGTTGTAAAAACAAGAAAGATCTTATATTTTTTGCTCAAAAGGTCCAATTAACTCGTGCGACCATTAGTTTCGTTTGAAGCTTGGACTTTAGACTAGCGTGAGTTGGACAACGATTATGGGTGGAAAATCATCTTTTCTGAAGTGGCGTGTTTTTAGCCCATCGGATACGTTAATAAACAAAATTGCCGCAGCTGGAGCTCGACATTATTGTTAAATTGAAAATAAAGCAGAGAATTGAAAAATGAAGCAAAGAACAATATTTTCGCTAACGTTGAGGGCCGTGTTAATTGTTAACATGTTTCTTTACTAAAGTTAAATCTATGGATTTGAGAGACCGGTTGCTAATGAAGGAATGTAAGACAGCAGGAATGTAAGAAAGCTCTCTTGGGTATGTAGATTGATCGCCTCAGAGCTTCGATTTAAATTCTTTGGTAACAAGGACTTGGAAATTTGGGAATCTTCTATTGCGAAGTCAGCCGAGGCAGCGTATTTCATAATTGATGGCAACGCTTTTTGTTACAAATGCATCCACAATACATGAAAAGAAAATGGTTATTGCATTTTTAAAATCAATCTTACAGGAGGTGTTGCAGGGCAGACGAGCTGAAGAATGTTTCACATTGGGAGATTTAAGGGTAAGTGATTTTCTTTTCAAGATGATTTATCCTCACATCGTCACATACGAAACTCCAGAGCTCAATAGGTTTGTAGCTGTATGTGCTGATGCTAGAATGAAGGTGAACGTGGACAAGTCAGATTTTATGGTTTGTTCCAAAACGCATGTTCAAAACAGTGTACAACGAAGCCTTGAGCTTTCTTGTAGGATTTCCCAGGCAGAATCAATTTGGTACATGAGCAATAAGGAAGGCCGAGCTATGTGTCAAATCTATCGGTTTTTAAATCAGTGTTGGTTCCAACTCTCACCTATGGTCATGAAATTTATGTAATGATCGAAAAAATAAGATCACGAATACAGGCTGCCGAGATGAGATTTCTCCGTTTCGTTGCGGGAAGTACTCGCCGGAAATGCGACGGTGCGGGGGGAACTCAATGTTGAGCAGCTGGTTCCTTGGACGAAAAAGGCTATGTTTCGTTGGTTTGACCATAATGTACGGATTTTGCCTTCATTAGGACTTCCGAGGCTTGCCTAAGATGCAATTCAATCAGGTAGGCGACTGGTCGGCAGACCCAGAGCGAGGTTGTTGGATCAAGTATATAAACTCATCTAGTTACGCTTGGGAATGACTCCGACTAAGAGCCGATGACCGAGGATGGAGTTTCTTGGTGGTCACTCCTGCATTCATTGTCCCGCAAACTCTTTGGTGAAACATATGGGTAAACAAAAATGATGATGATGAACTTATAGGTGCTTTGACACCTCCACCACCCCCCCCCCCCCCCCCTCCCTATATATGCTGTCATCAAGGAAGCACTCGCAACACTGAAATCACGATCAACAGCAAAATCTATGAGGTAAGCAATTGCTTCGTCCACCTCAGCTCCGTAGTAAATAGCGACAGAAACATCGGCACCGAAATGAAGCGTAGAATCACCCAACCCAGCTGGCTACGTGGGTATAAAGGATAGATAAATAGGGAAGTGTCTTCTCATAATTATTGTACTCAGCGTAAGTGTTCACACAGCGAGTCACGTTATCTCAGCTAAAATATTTACAATTACTTTTGCTTTGTCACGAGCGATCCAGCAACCATCATGCGCTAAGCAAATATTGTCATTTCACCAAAATAGAAAAATTTCAAACCTAAACTTCATCCCGATAGACGAACTTCTTGTGCACTAAGTAGAAAAAGTTCTCTATTTTTATCTGGATATCGGTAGAAATTCATAATTAGCTCCCCCACTCCCAACCGATTACCTTGGGTAAATACCCCATTAGGCACGTGCTTACGACTTATTTTCAATTACCAGCTTATATTACGCTCATTTGAGTGATTTCTCAAAAATCCAATAGTCTATCAAAACTTTTTACAATCTTATCACGTAGCCAGCGAAGACGGCAAAAAACAAATCGGCTAATTAATTAGTCACCCTCTGTGCTCTTATCGAAAACCCATCCTCTCGAATCTACTCACTGGAAAAGTATACCAAATCCAATACGAACTCGAACGGGCGGTTCACGGGATCTGAGTTCTCCCCGGCGCAGTCGTGCAGTGTGATCCCCCATATGGACAGTCCCAAATAAGCGGCTCCCTCCACCTGGAATGCAATTTGAAGATGTGTTGAGGATGTCTATGCGGCATCTGCAAGCGTCTACTAACCAGTATTACAACCGCCATGAAGATTATGAAGCATTTCGCAAATTTCACGTTTACACTTTGGGCCATTTTTTTTTAAATTACCGTTTTTTTCACTTCACAATCCGATTCTTTGAGTTTTTTTTATTATCGTAATTCTCTTTTTACACTTTCGCCGAGATGTGTGCGTGTGTTTGTATGCGGTTGTAGCTTTTCGCGGTATTCTTTGGAAATTTCTTCACACACTCAAAGGTGTGTGCACTCAACAGATGAAAACTTGTTTATTTACACTCTCATTTGACACGTTCCCAGTGAAGATGAGTAATTTATTCACGTAAACCCTGTGCCCCCGAGGGCGTCTGAAGAGATAAACAGTTTGTATCTCAGCCGCTTGAATGCCCCTCGAAAAATCAACAGCACGCACAGAGTGCCGATCGATTAGATGTACTCGACGCCGCAACGAAATCTGTAGTTTTATTCGCACTTTTTTGGATGTGAAAAATGAAATACAATTGTAATTCGTTCTGCCAACCGGTGAGTACTGATGGATGGAAAGCTGGTATAGAACGTCACTTGCTTGAAGATCGCGCGTCTGACTTTCAGGTGGAGCTGCTGTTGGTCGCTGTGAGTAGTCTGTATCGCGACAGCACCGGAAACCCAGAGTCTCAGTGTTGTTTGGTGCGCAAAGCTCGATTGGATTTTTAATTGTTAAGAACGTTCACTTTTTTCAGTTTTTTTTTTCGTTTCATTTTCTTTGAATCATTTTTGCTCTTTTCGTACTCAATATGTGATAAGATAATGATACCGTTGTGTGCGGAGTTAACTTGTTTGTGATTCTCAGCGCTGGCTGACGCTATCCACGTTCTCAGAGCACGTCGTGTTGTTTCGCCCATATTTTCACCCGCGATTGGCGCTGTTTATCGATATCGATATTGGCGTACAGTGCGAAGATGTGTACACATACATATGTATGCATGCACTCACATTCAAGTGTGCCCAGAGATTGTGGTATCGACGGTGTGACGCGAACTGAGGGTGGAATTCGTGTCAATGCTGTGTTCGATGTGTTCGCGACATGAATGGGAGTTGTAAGCTAAATAATTACCGCCAGATACGATCTGTTTCGAGAACGAAAACGTTCTTTCTACTGAAATCTCACGTTTTGCCGGCACAAGTGGTAGCTCAGTAGAGCACAGCTCTTCCGTGATTGCAGTCAAATTTAGTTTCCAATTATGTTTCTTTACTATGTCTTCACAACACCAGCTAAGTAAACATCGTGCAATGTCAGCCACTCAGATGTTTTCTTTTCTGCGTTTTAATTTGAAAGTCGTTCAACTCTTGCGGCGTCTTCTCGGAACGCCTTTGGAATATTGTTTGCAAATTTGTCCTGATTGTTATTCGTTTGTTGGAGCGGTGATCTTAAATTATGGCCGGTTGCCTTATTGGACAGTGCCGCTATCCAGTTTCGTAACTGGTTCATTGAACTTGCCTTTTTGTTGAATTTTTTATTTCCTTAACAAACAAGTGGAGACGTATGAAAAAAAAAATAAATTTGTTTGGAGTTATTCAGCTTCGAGCTTGGATAGGATATCAGATGCTCATAAAGTTTTTGTACCAATATTGTTGTTGGCTTTGTATTTTAGCGCACTTCCACATTTAATTCTTCCACAATCCAAAACAACGGGTTTAAACTTAGGTAGCTATTTTATTCATATTCAGAATTTGTTTAGCTTTGAAATTAAAAACATTAATATGGAAATCAGAGAATACAATTTTTGGAAATTAAAAGAATCAAAATACTATTAAATACTAACATTTAGTTGTGCTTTCCTTAAGCTTCATAACAGCCTTGCACCTATGAGCATCGAATCAACCAGTTTCCGGCATAATGAATTGGGTATTTCAGAGCAAATTTTTTTCACATTTTCCCATAGTTTCGATTTCGATTTATCTTTCGGTGAAGATGTCCCCAAAGATTATATGTATATGGTAATTATTATTGGCCACTGTGATGGCCACTTAATAACTCTAACATAACTTTCAGTAAACCACTTTTTATTTATTTTGACGTTATATTTGAAGTCATTGTCCTGTTGAAACTGCCAAATCAGAGGCAAGTGGTTATCTGAATATGGATGCATAACTTTTCCTAGGATTTTGACATATTTTTCCTTTATAAGAACATCATCGATCTAAATAATGGGACCAACACCATAATAAGAGAAGCATTCCCAGACGATGATGTTCCAGTTACAATGTATCAGGATTGTGAAAGTCGGCTACATTATCCCTCAAGTTTGCTTGTTATTTTGCCCCGAAGTGTATATACAATCCATTAGCTTTACGACTGTTCGTAGCCTTTGAGTAACTTTATTAATTGTAAATGCATTTACTTTAATCATCATGATAATTCGAAACAGTTCAAACCAATGAGTTCCATCATATGAAAGTACAGTGTGGTATTAGGCTTATTTAGAGGAAATTCATTTATTTTTTGTTAAATTTTGTGTCTCTTTCCAACAGGAATTGTTTATATGTATTTGATCAAGTAGATTTCCCTACCTTAATAAGTATTGACAATGTCTTGCTTGAAAATTTGGTTAATTTTCAACATTTTACTGGTTAGATATTATGGAAGTTTTCCTTTTCCATAGATATACCAAAAATTCATCTAAGAAGGCTTACTCATAAAGTTATTGTCCGTTCTCTGCGGACTCAACTGAGAACTGACTTAAAACTTAACTATCGGCACATCAGTTATATTAACATAAAAAATTGGATGGCATTACTGTCCACAATGGACCATGTGGACATACAAGTTGTTAATGGCATTTTGGCCGCCATGGCATAGTGGGTAAGTGTGTTCAATTCCTGGAGCACCTCTTATTTTTCTTTAACTCTTTCGATTTGCTGAAAACCCTCAAAGAGTACTAATTGTTTATGAAAAGCTTCTCAAATGTCGCTGATGGGAGTTCTGTTCTCTACTCGTGAGAGAACAATAGCACGCACAATACTGCTCAGGAAGTTAGGCCCTAGGCCCTTGTGTTGCTCAGTGCCAGTCAATTTTTATTATTAGTGGCAGAAAACAAAAGGCAGGACAGTTTATTACAAAGTCGATTTATTAATTTATTCATTATTAAACCGGCAGCAATCTATTTTCGCAAACCTCTTTTGAAGCAATATTTTTTACTAGCAAAATTATTTTCAATAGACAGGAAAAGGGTAGTAATCACTTGGTACTAAGTTTGGGCTATATGTTGGATATTTAAAAAACTTCCACGTGTAAGGCCTTGCGTTACCTTGATGAAAGAAAACTCCTCTTCTATTGGTCAAAGCCGGCCTTTTCTGAGTAATTGTTCTTTTCAGACGGGTGTAAATCATAGTAGATTCCAATCCCACCGCTTCAAAAATGGATCGGTTGCAATTCAGTTGAAGAAATTTGGTTCAGAAGATTTTTCTGTGTTAACTTACGTGGCATCAATTTTTTTTTGTATCCGGCCTTTTAAAACAATGTTTTGTGACATGTTTAGCTCCTTTACATTCGATATTCATAGTTTTATCAGAACTTTTGATAAATGGCCTTCGGCTTTATTGAAGATAAACTGTAAAATGTATCGTATTTTCTCTTTGCAAGTGTCCAATCGCGAACGAAACAAAATCAACGTAAACTAGATGAATCGGATAAACGGTATCCAGAGAAGATACGGCAGACATTTGAATGTTTTTACTTTTGGGCCATCAATGAATTTCATACAAATCAGTTGTTATGATAAACTTTTATTTTTGATGCAAGACTCGCAAATGCAAGGCAGAAATTTGCTTAATCTCCCGTTCATCATTGTCTATTTCTAAATGACAATCTCTCTATGTAGCAATGATTGCAATGTTCAGATTGTATCCCAATTTTCTATTATTTAACCTTCTTATCTAATATCAATGAAGCTTACTGAAGTTTTCAAATAAATAAGAATCATTAATTTTTCCATCAATGAACGCTATTTATGGAATGAGGGCCTATTTTATTTAAGAATTTTTTTTTATTTATCATGACTTTTCACCTTTTAATTGATTCCATAAATTTTACAAGAGCAACAGTCATGTTAGGTTACATATTCATACTCTTTTACAATATAATGATGAGTTTCGATTCTCTAAGAGCTTTCTCGAAAATTGTCATAATATACAACCACATTTAATGATGCACTTAGAGCACGTATTCAAACAAATAAATCGATAAAAGTATCAAGTTACCAACCATCGACAGATGACACTTGAATTGAATTGAAAATGATATTAGAATAGAATGAAGTGAAGAAAATTATAGACAACTGATGTAAATGACTCAAAATCATGGAATTTAAGATGCATGATATGTGCAGATATCTTGATGACAAATTGTGTCAGAAATACGATATTTGCTACACAGAATTTGAAATTTTAATTTAAATAAAATTTTAAAATTAAATCAAATTCTTAATTATTTTACAGTTTATCTATTAGCACGTAAGTCACAATAGCAACATAATTCGATTATAGTTTCTGCATCAAATTGAACAATAAAACTTAACAAAATCCAAGGCGAAGTTACAAAATTCAAATTTTGAGTTGAGTTCGAAAATATCTACAGACTAACAAACTGAACACAAGATTTGTTTTTTTCTCTTTTTCTCCGCATTTCTGTCTTTAACTTTTCCTCTACTTTCGAAGGATTGGAAGGAGATGTTTCTTGTAGACCAATTTTTTTAAATTACAAACAATATTGATATTTTGAGACTTTGAATACTTTACAATTTATTATATTCGTCAAGATAAAGTATGTAAATGCTTATATACCATTCGGCCAAAGTTGGTTCATTGTACTACCACTTGGGAAAGGAGCTAAGGCTGTAGCAGAGTTGTGATAGCCAGCCAGCCTTTTCTATAAAGCTCTACCAGGATTGACCAGTTGATCGGTGTCTAACTGAAACCAGAAAATAGGGACAAGAATATCGGTACAGAAATCAATCGTAAAATCTGTAGTGAACCCGGTTCTCGAAAGGCCAATCTGACTTTGTATGCACATCACCTTGATTCTGTTTTATGCCGCAGAAAACTGGGCATCATTCATTTTTAAATTAAAAATCAAATGTAAAGTTATAAGAAAGAAGAAATGTCTACAAATAGTAGAATCGAATAATGGGACCATAAGACAAATACAATAATACCCCAACGCAACGAGATTTGACTAAAAACGTTGAATGACGTCTAGAAAAGGATGTGTCCATTTCTTCATTACAGACACGGAAGGAGGAATAGCCTCACATCCTGAAAAATTGATTATAAATGTAATGGAAGAAGTGATGGATATTGCCACACAATTGAATTTATGGGTGGATGCTGTTGACGCTCGAGAATTGCTGAATTCACACAATGAAGAGTTAACAATTGAAATAATCAAAACATCAGAAAACCAAATGACGATTTCGAACTTAACAGATGGCCTTAGTACAAATTTAAGAAAAAATAGATTCCAATGAAGAGCGCATGTCTACTACAAAATGGGGAACAAACAAAATTAATAGTGTTACATTCTAATTTTACGTGAGAACAATAGAAACTTAACTCATCAGGCGACATTATTAGAATGGGTATGGTCTTCGACATCAAAATAACTTTGATTTACGTTGTTTTATTCCTACTTATTTAAACTGTTTTAATTATTAATTTTTTAAACATGCATTTATTTTATTTAAACTCAGGTCCTGAGTACACAAATTTTATACGTATTTACACATAAGGTTGAACCCCGACGGCTTACACGGCTGTCTCTTGGTTTACAAATGTCCAATATAACGAATGAGCATTTCTATTCCATTGATGGGTTGATGATGCAAAAAATGTCCGCTCGTAAATTCCTCCCTTTGTGAATTCCTTCAAAATATCAACAACAAACGTATGTGTTAAAAAAAAAAAGAAAATATACCACAAAATACAGGGGTTCAATGAAAACAGCTGCGACAAAACAAGAGCATGAACATATTGCACCAGCTACACCAAATTTTCCCCCTGTTCATTTTGCTTGTTTTTGTGTCTGCTTTATAATAAATTAAATGCTGCCATATACTGAAGAAGAGATGCCTTCGAAATGGATATATTAACATGACAACGATTCAAAGTAGAACGCTCAAATCGTACAAGACTGGCTTTCAAAAAAAAAATGCATAGTTTTGAAATGGCCAGCACAATCACCAGGTTTGAATCCTAAAGAAAATCTGGGGGATATTGTAGATCGACGGATTCAGCGTAAAAATGTAATAACTTTTTGCTCAAACGGAAATTGCTTGGAAAAGTATACCTGCGGAAATTATAATTCATGAAATTGAATCGATGCCCCGCAGATATGAAGCAGTTATAAAAAATAATGGATTCGCCATGAAATATTGAAAAAAGGCGTTTAAGAACTAAAGGGAAAAGCGTGATTTAGCTCTGTCGCAGCTGTTTTTTGTATTGCTCTATTTTTTTGTTATATTTTCTTAACTCTCGAAGTAGTTACATTTGTTTTTGAGCACGTAAGAGTTTATAGTCTATTTACGTTACACACATTAAGCTAATTGCAATTTAATCAAATTTCGCAGTTTGCCTTTGACTGCTATTGTTTTGTCCGACACTGTATATGTAAGGCGAGATTGGATGCATGACAGAAACACTCTATCTTATTAACAAGGTTTTTTCCACGTTGTGTAAGGTTTACAAGTATTAATTGTGTTTTCGTATTGATACTAAGGTTTGTTCATATACTTCAGTCTTCATTTCAATTGGCCGATCTCATCGAGTGGAGCAGTGCTGACTTTGATAATGATTTTGGACAGGAAGAGGATGGCATTGCTAAGCGAAATTACGAAATTTTTATTTTTAATTCCTTCTTTTTTCTGATGAACTTTTATTTTTCTATAAATTAATATGTACATTTATATCATTATTAGAAGTCTCTTTCATTTTCGATCGATTGTACGAATTTTTCGATCGAACGAAAGGCCGTATAATTCATTATATTGAAAGCAGTTACTCGTACTTCAAAGAAAGATCACTTTCAGACTAAACGTGAATCTCACAGCAAAAAAGGATGGAATAATTTTTTTCTTTTTAATGTACACCAAATCTAAATGTAATCAATTTTGATTTTCCTGGAGGTAATCCTAGTTTTATTAATTTTGATGTTGATGAAGTCATGGACTCATTCCCAAGATTTGATTTTTTTGTTGATGGCAAAGACGAAGTATTAAGAGTAAATTTATAGTCGAGGACGGACTAACAACCTGCTTTAAACAAATTAATTTATTTATTCACATCTTATCCAAATAAGTGATTGGTTCATAGCAACATCAATTTTTTCACTATGCTGGAAACCTGGTAGAGTGCTACTAATCCCAAACAAAATCTCTTGGTCGTAAGCTGTTTTTTTCTTCTGGAAGCTTTCAAAGGGTTTTTCGATCGGTAAAATTGTTCATGTGTGTTTAAAATTAAACAAGGCCTGTCACAGGGAAAGATTTTGGGAGCCATTCTCTTCTTCAAATGTTTATTAATGTTTTTCCATGCAGATATGTGAAGAACATTTGTACTCTGCTACATTTGCAAAACCGTTTTCCAAACTGAAGGAACTGACGAGACTAATTAACTAGGACTTAAAATGCATTATTATACCATCAAGTCCTGGAAGCTTGTAAGGGCTTAGGTAACTTATAACCCAATTGTTATCAGAGTGTGAGTTCGTTAGTGGAGAGGCTTAGTTTGGCCTTCCGTCTGAATGATTTGGAAAAAAAGCAGCTTGAGTGATTATCGATTGGAGCAAATGCGAGTAAAATAAATTTTAAACTGTAATATTCAGGAGCTAAAGGATACTACTCGACAAAACTACTTATATACTTGTCCAGGCAGTGTTTTTTTAACTTCTTCGACATAAGGATCATAACATTAAGTGTCATGACAAATTCAAATGCAAAATGTATAAAAAATAATGTAAAGGATATCTAATTACTACACCCTTTTAGGTGTGTAACGCATGACACACTTTAAACGGTTAACACTGTCTACCCTATTAATTTTTGGAATTTGAAATGCGCCTGCAGCGCAGCTGAATCAACTTGAATTATTTTTATTATTTGCATATTTGTTTGAACGTTTTCGATTAATCCCCTCGTTTCTATACAGAGAGTGAAACTGGATCTCACTCTGAATCCACTTTCTATATAACAATTCACAGATCTCTAAATTGTATATCCTCTCCAAACGTAAGAGCACAGCAAACAAAAGCACGTAGATACAACACGATTAGTAACTAAAGAAGCCAAGCCCACTCTACGGCTTTTTAAAATAAAAATCATCGAAAATTAACGTGTTGCCAACCTAAATCTCAAATCCAACCCCAACCCATCTCCGGTCCACTTGTCAAACCACAGAACAAAAAGCGCAAACTTTTTTCCTTTTTTCAAATGCACATCAATTATCATATCAGTGTCAAGTTTCCGAAATAACGCTTCCAAATAGGCTCACCTTCACGTAATGACCTTAATTAAACGAATGGCAGTCCACCGCCCATTCAGAGCGTCCGAAGCCGATGTTAAATGTCACTTGAATTCAACAAATTACCCATCACCTGGGCTTTGGCTGAAACTGATTATCATCAAATTAGTCTCGCTGGAATTGGCGAAAAGGCAAACATAGGAAATCTGTCGGACCTCGTCACAGCAGGCATGCGTATACGTAACCGCGTCATTATCGGTTGTCATGGGGTTTGTCTGGAGGTTTTCAGCGTTTTCCCTTAATTATTTAGCAATTGTATGCTAATTGAACGCGGTTCAGAGTTTCCTCTAAAAATATACCGAACACAATTGAGATACATATGTTTTGCCATTGTTTGCTTTTGTATTTCTCATTTCTTTCACTTTTTTTCGTTTATTCCAGAGAGAAACTTAAACTAATCGTAAAAATTAAATCACAAAATTTATAATATTCACTCGCATGAGCTTGCCAGATCTTTAGATCACTAGGAACATCGGATCCCGGTAGCATCACGCACAAAATGGTAAAGTTAAGCCTATAAATACATAGTTAAATACTGCAACGTATTTGAGAGATAAAATAGGTGGTTCAAAGATGTTCAGTCCGGCTCAGCGCGTTTGGCTTTAGACTCGGGCTGTAAGAATCACTGGATCTGCCTCGACTTCGGCAATCTTCTCCTTGAGCTCCTTCTCTACGGCCTTTTTTTCGTCAACAGGTGTTGTAGATGAAGACGAGACTGTAGAGGATACTTCCCTGCTCTCCTCAGAGGACTCCGAGGACTCGGACTCCGATGAACCGTCCGCTGCCGAGATTGTGGTTGTCTCTACTAAGAATGTGTCTTCCTCCACGTCAACATCATCAGTCTTCACTGCGAGATGCGTGGGCGCTTGTTGGAAGTGGAAGGTTGGCAAGAGCGCAGCGCCTGCCAATGGGGCTTTGAAGACACTTACTCGATCAATGACCACATGTGCGGGCACAGTGTCAGCGGCTGACACTTTCTCCGTTGTCTGAACGAGTACAATTGGCTTCTCCTCCGACTCAACGACTGAGCGTTTGATAACCACAGATGCGGCTGTTGGAACTATCTGTTCCATTTGCGCACTAGGGTCACTGACCACACTTTCAGCACTTAAGGCAGTGCGCACCAAACTGCTCTCTAAGTTATCCAAGAACGCTGACAGCGAAATCTTTGGTATGCTCAACTCGGCAATATCATTACCGTTCTCCAGTTCTGTCGTTCGCTTGAAGCTCTTTTTCGACAGCAGGACGTCTTTGTTTTCGAAAACGTCGATTGAGAGCGGCTTGCCAAACACCGAAGTGGCACAGATCACCAGAATAACCTGCAAATTCAGATCACATGATTAGTCGAAACTCGTGGGGAAAGTTTATATTCAGTTAGAACTTACAATAGACACTCTCTGGGAACTCATATTTGTGGATTTGATATTCAAATTCTAGTCGACACGATTGACAAGATGAGGCGATGTGTAGCTCGGGATCGGCTGTAGCAACTACTGAGTTAATCCACTGTCCAGAGTTGGGTATTTAAAGATTTCCAGCGGTCGGCGAACACACTGAAATACGCCACCACAATGTTGGACAATTGTCTCCGAACGGCTCTGATGGGTACACGCACACAAAGGCGGGACGGTGCTAATCAATCCCAAACAGATTTTTCCAGTGCTGATCGTCATCGTCGCAATGGCGTTGACGTTGCCCGGTATCGTATGTCAACTGACGATCATTTTTTTTGCCAATCTTGCAAAATTGGGTGATAATTGACAAGGTTTCAGCTAATTAAATTCATAGACGAATGGATACAATTCGGTGAAGCACCAAAAGGGGTTTGACGTAGGCAAGAGTACAGTCTGAGTTGGCGCTTTCTAAGTTGCTTGAATTGGACCATGGAGTTAATCTAGACTCTTATATTAGGATTGCGTTCGAGAATGCGTAGGAATAGAGTACATCAACGACGTTAAGACGGGTAAACATCGTAAAACGACGCTAGAGCTGGAGCTTTTGTGGTGACACATCAACAATATGAATAAAAGCTGCCATACGTACTTCTGTCACGATTTCAGGAGGGTCAAATTGGTGCCGCGAATTAACTTCAATTCGACATAATCGAACTCAACCCAGCTTGAAGTGGATTGTTAATGAGAATCTAACTAGAATCGGATTTAAGTTGTTTTTTTGCATTCATTGTGGGGGGAACGAATAAAATATTTATGACGACGTTCATACTAGATCTGATTAGAAGAGAGTAATGGCGTGTGTATTCATACGGAAAATTACGTTTAGGTCAGGTTTATGTGAGCTCGCCGAAATTCCAATCAATCGGTCATACTGAGTAAGTCCTTGAAATGTTCGGACATTAGCGGAAATTCTCTTTCCCTTATTTGCTGAATACTGGTCACGCAATTTGAGGCTTCACGTCAAATAGACCAGTGAGGAAGCAGACATATAATAAAATGGATGTGATCATAGTTAGATAGGGAAAAATACCGTTAACTTATGATTTGCTTGTGCATGCTATTACTTAATTTTTTTATTTCTTTTTATGGTACTGATTTAAATTCCACTGGAAAAACATTTAGAATTAATTTATTCGGCTCTAGGAAATATTTCATAAGTATAAGCATCGAAATATTGATGATGTTGTTCTTCGCGAAATGGATCAGCATTCTGTAAGACACGCTATTTCGTTCGATTCGGTGCCCATAATCTTCCTTATGAAACTACTGTGTCCACTGTGTTCTGTTTTTGCAAATTTGCATCTAAGTTTACATTAGTGGATGATACTCGACCGGTTGAACCATATCCAGCACGCAGTTTGGAGCTGAAAATGTACGCGAAGACCTTGGTGGATGGATTTGTTGTCGTTCTCAGTACCTTGGCTTGGCGTATTCGACAACTTGAGGATTTGGGCCTGGGTGGTAGCAATCCGAAAAGTACTAATTAATAATAAATAATAATTTAGCGGCACTACAGCCTACTACTCGTGTTGTGCTTTGCTATTGTTCTCTCACGAGTAGAAGGGACCTACAGTTTTTTGCCGACTCCGAATGGCCAGATTTGAGAAGCTTTTCATAGACAATTGATACTCTTTGAGTGTTGTCAGCAACTCGAAAGAGGTGGTGCCGTGAAAAAAATGTTAAGTGCCCCGTCCGGGAATCAAACCCAGACTTTCTGCGCGGCGGTCGACGCACTTACCACTACGCCACGCCGACCACAAAAGTACAAATTATTGCAGCCAGAAAGTACTAATTATTGCAACGGAATGGGGTGATTTATGGACTGGTGGTATCATTGCTACATACTTCTCTAAAAATGGAGCAAATTGGAAAGTTACCGCATTAACGAACTGCATATGTGCATCCTGAAATTTCAGAACATGCTAAGAAATCATTTTGGCGAGCACTTAATTTCATGATTTGCCACTGTAAATTGGCCTCCTAGATCATGCAATATCACACCTTTAAACTAATTTCTCTTGATAAGCAAAGCCTTTAGGAATTAGCCAGCAAGATATCAGACACTATTCTGGAAAGAGTCTTCCAAAATTAAACCTTCCAAATGGACCACCTAAGACTTCGTCGCGACCAACATTTACATGACGTCCTTTTAAAACCGTAGATTTCATGTTCTTTGAACCGATAAAAAACGTTAAGTTGATTTTAACTTGTACGTGTTTTATTTTGAATTATAAATCAACCTTTGAATCACCCTTTATCCGATACGATACGATGGGGGTAAGATAAAATTTATTTATTATTTATTTACTCTTATATTTTCGAATTCGAACATTCCTCGATAAGGGTATCTGATTTAAGACCTTCTTGCAAATACAGAGCGTGATAGACAGATAGAGACAAATTATCATTGTTTCATTTGTAAAACGAAACCATGAAGAGGACAAGATAGGTAATGATTTAGTATTATTCCAATCCCGAAGTATTAGCTATTGGGAGAAGGTTGGAAAGTTAAGTATATCGAAACTAAGTGACTGGAATTCACAAACACTGTTAAGAATTTTGTCTGATTTTTGCTCATTTTGTGCTTTCGCAGTTATTAGTACGGATTCTGTTTTTCTGGTTAGATTTCCCAAACAAACATGAAAAATTGGCGTATTTTGCAATTATTGTTCTCAATGTCCAACTATACAGTACGTATGCGGTTAGCGAAATGAATATGTTCCTACGGCCGATGTACATATGTCAAAGCAAACCGCAAAATACTTTTTTTAAATATTCTAAGTGTGATTTTATTCATTTTCTGTTACTTCAAAAAGACACAAACTTCAGTGAATGGCAATACTTACCATAAATGTGCTAATCGCACTGTGATACTTCCGAACATCTGGCCTTAGCCTACCTGTACTAGTAAAGAAAACGAGAAGAACCTTCAAGATTGCAAAAATATAATTTTGTATTTTGCTCATCGTGGACCTTGTAGCGTGATATTTCATCGTATTAGGTTAGCAGTAAAATTTGCACATTCCCAAGGATCTGATAAGATCAAAGTCGGAAATCTTTTTAGCACCTGTGTCGCCTAACTTTGTACAAGACTTGCATCATATTTGCATTTTGTGGTTTTTGATTTTATAATCGAAAAATGTTTTCTTGACAGTCATTCGTTTTCTTGACACCAGTTCTAAAATTTTTTTATTTTTGATGTTTTCTATGAAACTCGATTCGCTACTGATTTAGTGTTTGCCGTTTCAGAGTTTAATAAATTGTGCTTTTCTTTTGCCAATTCAATTCCGCAATATAAAATACTGAGTATAAGTTCAATGGGTTGACTGTGTCAGCCCTTTAATTTATGAAACTCCTATTTTTGTGAATTGAGCGTAAATTACCGAGACGGATGCATAAGCCTTTAACTATACCTACTACTAACAATAAAAAACAATAAAAAAAATAAATAAATATAAAATATACTTCGGAAAGTGTAGACTTTGAAAAGCAGCAAAATCAGCCGTATACTATATAACGGCTAAGAAATTTTAAAAGATTCCAATATTTAAAGATAGACAGTCGATTAGTCTATTGTTAAGAATTTAACTATACTTAGGTTAATTGAATAATTTAATATATCAGCTAAAATCAATAGCATCGTACTTACGTCTTTAACGCTTAAAATTTGAACATACACTTATACAGGGTGGGCCATCTACTAAAATATTTCTTTTTTCCATATCACAGGTTATTTTGACATTGACAGCTGTTGTGCGCTAGAAAACGCGAGACTTATCATACCTGTGCATCTATCTATAGGCATGACACAACCGGCTCGGAGTTGCAGTTTGATCTTTTTGGACTCTTTTTGCGCGAAACTAAAAACAAAGTTTTACGCAATCGGGCAGACACATCGACACCTTCTTTCTCTGTAACGGAGCTTAAAAAAAGTTGTGATCGTGAAGTTTTATTTTACATTATAATTCTTCTCTTATGTTCGTTTTTCTAATTTTAGATTTAATAAAATAATTCGAAAAGTGTGTAACAGACATAATGGAAGGGCAGGCACACTCATTGAAACTATAATGCTTACTTTTTTGGGAAACAAAACCTTAAAAACACACGTTAATTTGAGAATCGATGAAAAAAAAATTATTGCTTGCTTAGGAGTTTTCCTAACTAAATATTGCAGAACAAACTGTTTTTGTGTAAGCAACTACCTTCACTTATTTTGGTGATCAGCAATGATGTAAATATAAAGGGTTGTAAAATCAATCGTACTAAAAAACAATAGTACCACAGTCCAATCAACAACAACACACGATGTAGAACACTGAAGTGCTTAAGACATGGCCGGGTGATTAAGACAATACCGGGTGATTTAATTTATAATTCAATATCCCTACTTGATTGGGAGACTTCAAGCCCTTTCACATGAGTTAGCGTGGACTTTTTGAAATATTCAAATCTAAGCAAAACCAGTCCAAATATTCCCTGAATGGTACACAAAGCGTTTTCGAATTTTTATATGGCAAAATATCTCCCTCTATAAATGTTCTTCAAATATCGTGTTTTTTCTAAGTGACTTTCTTAGCCAAAATCGCTGTTGTGTGTCCGCTAAAATGTATTTGGTGTGTTAAACCTTTATTAAAGTATTTTGATTTTAAAAGATAAGTTTCATTCTTAATATTATGTTAATAAAATCATAATCACACAATAGAATAAATCAAATTGTACTCCCTATGCACAGTTAAATTTGTTTTCAAAGTGTACCTGCGACTTCATGTAAACGGAATCTTAATTACACCAAATAATAAGCAAAAGGTTAAGCGAGGTTATAGTCGGTAAAATATCGTTCACTTCTATGTGTACATTGGTTTCATAGTATTTTGTTGACAAGTTACGCCGAATCATGCAATGAATGCGTGTGATTCAAATTACTAATTCGTTAAACTAAAAAATGTTAGACTTAACAAAAGGTTAAGCCCACTTTTTCTGACTTCAATCATCATCAGTACACTGTTCAGTGAACAAACTCAGTGTTGTTGATCCACACATAGAATGAATACATTTCTATTGTTGATAGTGAATTCATTATTTCGATGTTGAGACAGTTTTACGCTTTTCTTTTAAATGAATTGAAACAAATTAGGGAACGTATATCAATATAAGAGAGAGAGAATTATACTTATCTTTTACAATGTCCTAAAATATGGAGTGGATGTATACTTTAGATAAAAATGTATTCCGAGAATTCAATTGGAATATATTTTAACATCAAAAACTAGCATTTACTTTGAATACACGGAATACTTAACATCCCCTCTTCCCCTTGACTGCCGCGCAAAAAATGAAATAAACAATTTTTGTGAATCACTTAATCGAATTCATTATCACCAAAACAATACGCACAACAGCACTTCATGGTAAAAAATATTAAACTAATAACCAAAACATAGAAAATATTTCCTAGCAGCCGACATTTGCTTCGTCATCTTGAACAACTCATCCTGTTTGCTAACAATATTTCCCGAATATTATCCAAGGAGGAGTCAATTCCTTGTCAACCTTGTGGTGTTTGCAAATTAATCGAGTCTACATAAATAGAGTATGCATCACTTTTAAGTACATCAATTCTCTACGTCTGAAGTCTCTTACTCCAATTGCATAATATGTTGGTAAATCATGTACATCAGAACCCAATCACAAAAGTTGTCCATTTACACGTGTCCCCGACTAAATGTGCAAACCGTAAAGTAACCCATTGATGGTGCAAATTAAATTACTCCCGAAGTAGCCAAATGGTTGTTTGAATACTTGATTAATACGACGCGACGTAGACTATTTTTAAGGTACCTGCGATTATTTTTGAAATCGAATACCAGTCTGTTCGCATAGTGATTGGTTGAGTTCAACCAATTGGAAACTACCGATGGCAACTAATTTAATTCGATGACTCATACAACTTTTGGCAATCTTTTGTGGTTCATAATAGAGGAAAATTTCCAATTTATTGCGCATATAGAGCGTGACTGCAATGCTTTTAAAATTGCGCAATGGTAATCGGGTTGGTTGGTAAATTAGATAGAACTTTGAACCTTGAGTAGGTTATTTCAAAAATTCTAATTGTCTTAAGATTCCAGTGAATGGTCGCAGAATACACGGATAAATATATATGTAGGACACTTTTAACTCATACGAAATTATCGTATTTCATTAAATTGATACCTAATAATTAGATTGTCCTCTTATTTCACCATTTTAAAGTCCAGTAAATACATAGCATCACAACTGACATTGAAAAAGTGCGCCATACTGTTGTCCAAATCACACTAGGTTGTGTAATTGATAATGCTTAGAGAGTACGGTAGTTGTGACTTCGGAGTATGCAATTTTATAGACGGGACTGGTCGCCGTAGCGTAGTGGGTAAGTGCTTCAACTTCCGCATCTAGCAATACTACAGCTTATGTGAAAGGCGACATCTCAGGCTTCATTTTGCTAGAAGTAAGGAAAATCAATTTTTTTTAAATTAGTGAAAATTTGGAATATTATCGCCTCGTTTTGCTTTTTTAATTTTTTTTTTATTTTGTACTTTACATTTAATCCTTTTTCGAGCTGTGCTGGACCTGTGCTTGTAACATCGCTTTCGTAAAGCAGCTGCCTGTCAACCGTTGCTCTCACTACTTGGTATAAGTGGATATCACTTCACATCCTGTATTAAGTCAACTTACAACAACGTCTCATTTGTTGGCTTCCACGGTAAGCGTTGCATGGGTTACTATTGCTAATTTTTCGAAGTCAGAAACATGTCTTCGAGTCAGCTTAATTATCGAATAATATAGCCCATCAACGTATGTTTTGTTGCACAAGATATCGTTGGAGCAGATCACCTTCACTCTGGAATAAAGTTGGTTACGGTAAAGCAACCCACTTTCCACGGCGAGGCATTTTTGGCTTGTGCCAGACTAGATGTACTGCTCCAACATATGCCCAGGATATCAGCCTTTAGTTACGCAATCTTCCTTGCTGCAAGAATTGACGAAACCCAGTCGTCAGCGTACAAGATCAAGTGCATAGAGCCGATCAATTAACTGGTGAAGACAGTCAGAAAAAATTGGTGAGATTGCTAAAATTGGTGAAGTCTAAAAACTTAGTTTTTAAAGGAGCGAGACAAAACGAGTGAAAGGAAAGTTGAGTGAACCTTGATAGGTGTTTTCTGAGGGTAAAAAAGACCGTTATCAAAGCTAAAAAAGTTTTTTAATTGATGCTGTCGCAAAACAAAATATTTAATCGTTAGCCCAGCATCTGAAAGCAGACACTCACTGTAAAGCGACACGTCGCGTCTAGAGACTTAGTGACACGTATTGTCACGAAAAAGATTATGTATGTATACGTAGTGCTTTATGTATTTATACATATGTTAGACAGCTTCTCCGCTCAATAGATCGTACATAAATCGCGAGATTGTCACAGTAGCAGGCTAGGTGTTCCCTTGAATAATTTCTGCAGAAGCCGTATGGACGTGGAGGAACCAAAAACTGTTTTACATCTGCTCTGCAGCTGCCCGGCACTTATGGCCCTCAGAGGTAAATAACTAGGCAACTATTTTCTTAGGGGTCTGCACGACCCTAACACCAACCCTTTCGTCGATTTGTTGAACTTCTTCAACTACTAATTTATCCCATCGAACACTGGAAGGGCAACATAATTGGTCTGCATAGGACAGTTTATTCCCTAAGCCACCCCCGACTCCTTGACTTTGTACTTGCGACGCATATGTATACACAACAATAAACTTTGTAAGGAGAAGTTTGAAAAGACATCAGAATAACTTCAGGTTAAATTTTTTCACTAAAATTTTGCCAAAGTCACTTGGCCTGATCCGACTTTTGTTCTAGCTGTGTTTTGTCATTTGGCTTATGAGGTTCTCAATCTACTGCGATATAAAGTTGCGCGCTTGTAACCTACTGAAGAACGGAAACGTTGAAAAGATTACGATTCGTACTGACTTACGCAATACTTCTGCAATAGTTTAAGAAACTCTGTCAAGACTGCTTCACATAGATTTCTACACAGTTTTAAGGAAATGGGTACTTCCTGTCTTGTAAATTTCACCCTCTAGGCTACTATATATATTGAAACGCCTTCATACTCCAACCAGGTTTGTAACGTTTTGGCCTTGTGCTTGAATTATTATCACAAAAGTATCCCCGCATTTTCTTATACTACTTAGCAACTATCATGAATCCCCTGCCTGACCGGAACGTGTCAAGCTTATTTTGCACCATTTCAGTAGACAAATTTCGTCATTGAATTCTTCTGAAATCAAATGCAAACAAAACCTCCCAAGAACATAAGGCTGGCGTTTCTAAAATTGTTGCAGAAGCAATCGCATTTGCGTGACGGTGCTAAGTACTGAAGCGCGTGGCACCATCATCGATTATACACTCCCGCGTGAGATCATCATTCTTAAACATCAACAGCTATACAATCCGCAACAATCTTCACACGAGATGAAATGCGATCAAATTGTGTATCGAATCGAAGAAGAGTGGAACATCGGTTGTCATGAGAATCCCAAACTCATGATCGCCTGTCTGAATCATTGAACGTGCAGGCGTATGACAGTTTTTAGCAAAAACCTGCGAAGACTGGCTAATTTGAGTTCTTAAAAAAGGAAAAGAAAACAACAACCGGTAAAGCTGAGCGAGACATATGCCGTGTGCATGTCTTCATTAGCACCTTAGGGGAAGCATGTTATAGCCTTCCGTTAAATTTGCGGTTCTAATCAGGCATCACCGATTCCGCCATAGACGCAATGGGGCTCTAACCAGAACAAATTGAAAAAATCCTGACGCCTTATGTCGACCCGAACTTAAGTGAATTGGTTTAAAGTGGTTTTTGAGTTCACTTATTTCTAAAAGCAAATGAGGCTTCAACTTCTTGTTCTTAGGATGCCAAATTCATGCGAGAGGAATTAACACTTTGGCAAGTGAGCGCTTGATGAATTTCGCAAACACGCCACTGAGGGAGAGAGATTTGGCTAAGTGACTGAAGGTGGCGCTTTATGTGTGTGTGGAAAATTTGCTTGAGTCTGGCTCAAGCTAATTGATGCTTACTTTTTAGCACATGAAGCTCTTGTTGAGTTTGTTGAATATACCAAGAATAAACGTTTCGACGTAGTCGCTTAGTTACTAGAAGGCGGTTAATGTGGTGAAGAAAGAAAGAATCTTCAACATTTTCAAGTGTAACACTTTCAGTGCCTCCGTTCGCTAAGAAAAATATATATTTTAATAGACTCTACAGAAAAGTGATTATTGACGTGTGATGTGAATTCTATTTGTTTGTGGAAAGGCATAGTCGGTGTTAGTAATCTTCAAAACGAGTACGTGTAAATTTTTTTCTCTGTAATGTCGGTAGCAGAGTCAAAAAAGTGTCAATACGACGAAGTCAAAATCTGTATATTAAAAAAGCCAAAAGTGTTTTTATGTCTAAATACGTTTGTGTACACTTTCACGCGACATAGTTAAGAGTATATTGGAACTTTCACTTATTTCCTTAATGATATTGATACATTAAAATACATATACAAGTGTACTCACTTATCCATAGTTTCGTTTTGATACACGTTACTTAAATATATGTTAGGAGTGTTCAAAATATTCTCTATGTCAATTCAATTAAGATTTTTATTTTTCAATATCATTTCCTTTGCATTTATTACATATTGAAATTAGCTTTTCAATACCCTCAAAGATATAAATTCCTTTTTCACCCTTTCACCCGCGCTGCAAAATATCAATTTATTTTTTCCTTGGAATCTTCATCATCAGAAAATCGCTTTCCACGACGATATTTTTTTAAATCAGGAAACAAGAAATAATCACTAGGGGCATGATCGGGACTATGAGATGAGTGTCGAAGTTCTTCGAAACCACAATCCCATACAACATCCCTGGATCATTGTCCTGAAACACCCGTTGTCTGTTTACCCCGTTTTTAATAACTTCCTCCCGTATATAATGCAAAATTATAATGCAAAGATTCGGATCGTAAATACTCATTCTAGGAAACAAAATGACAGAAATACAACAACCACAAAAGAAACTGCGAGAAAAGTCAAACCATTGTGAAAACAGTGAGTATCAAATTACTGCAAAATACAAATATTTCTTCAACCTGTTTGTACATATCTACATATGTCGAATGTAACCAAAAGAAGAACGAGGATGTCGGGAATAATGTACCAAAATAATAATGTACGAAAAATAGAAATAGAAAAATAGATAGGAAAATGCTATAATAGTATGAAAATTTGAATTTAAACGAACAACCACAAGAGACTTTTGTAAATAGGAAGAAAACTTAATTCTGTCAAATAATTACTCAATTGGAAATACAATAGTACATAAAAATTCACAAAAAGTTACAGACGAATTTCGCCCGTTTTCTCCATTTAGGAAGTATGTACCTTCTTTATGAATTCCAATTAACTTATAATAACAATATTTTTTTATTTTCCTGTCTATGAAAGTGAAACATATCATTGTTTCTCTCATTTTGTTCTAAAGTTGCCTTCGGACACCCAGTGCCCACTCCACAAAATCCCGAAATGACTTTTGACCAATACTATTTGAGCTACAATGCTCAAAACACACAATTTGTTCAGTTTTGGAGCTTATTAACGTTTTAAAGAGGCTTAAATTTATTTTTCATTTTATAAAGGAAACCTTTCATTTTAGACCTCTGGATTGATATATCATATGGGATGCGATGAAATTCGTTTTTTGGATGCATTAAAGATTTTTTGCGCAATCTTAAATTCTTGTTCCAAAATGTATTCTATGTTTTTCCAAAATTACATTAAAATGTGTGCGTGTGCAAGCATGAGATGTGGCAGAGTGCCAGACTTGATGGAGATACCGAAATTATAGTGAAAACGAAATTAAAGATAGATAAAACAACAGAAACAGCCAGAACTTAGTAGCAAATATAGTACATTTTGAGGCTTTATGATCAAAGGCAACTATAATAGGAACCGACTAAGGAGAACACGTATCCCCCTGCTCTGTCCACCATGTCATAGTTTGTCAGTGCATCGATTGTTCGATTGAAGAAAAAAAAAAGCCTCAACAATAAATAATTGAACAAAGCCTAAGTTAGCCTAAATTAGGTAAGCAAGTACTAAAATTAAGGTCAATTTCTTTTGGAACAAAATACTTAAGACTGCAAAGTTCTTGAGCAAATTTCTTAGTGCTAATTCAAACAACTCTTCTGGTAGAAGTAAAAAGTAAAGAAAAAGTAAAAACACAAAATATGTTTTACGTATCCGAAAAGAAAATCGTTTTAAGAAGTATATTTTGAAATAACTATTTGTACCTTATATATAAAATTTAGTTAATACTCAGGAACTTTAGAAAGAGTGCGTCGACTCATATGTCGATTCCAGGATTTGTTGGTTGGCTGAATCTTACTTCGAATTGGATCGGTATATTTCCAGTTCCCAGTATTGTGCTGGACTGGACTATGTCTATATGAGGATAATATGTTACAGATTTACTTCCGGAAGGGGAATATAAACTCGACCGATGATTTTAACTAGACAAAGAAAAAAGCTTTGGTGAGCTCCGGTTGGAGATGTACGTTCCCTTATAGCCTTCACTAGTAACACTCACCCCATAACATTTCATATTCGTTTGAAGACAACTGGCAATAAAACCAAATTTCAAACAGAACCGACGGGCAATGTCTATATTCCCAAACGAGTTGGTTAGTGTGCAAGGTGTATCAATTTTAAATATGCCAAATAATGCGAACCTTAAGCACCACAATAACCCAAATAGGAAGGTTATGAAGACTTTTAAATTCCTTCCATTTTCAGAAGTTATTTCTCGAAATAATTTTCCAGGTGATTGATTAACCCGGTTGCTGTATGTTTATTGTAATACTAACGTCATAGGTGTCAGTTAACTTGTTCTGTATATTATTTTCAATTCCCTTAAATAATTACCCAAACAGACTACAAAGCATGTCAACACGCTCGTGAAATGATGCGTCAGTTGACGCTCGCGCGAACGCAATTTGCAGATCGTCGAAGCCATACAAATCTTTTGTTCAAACATTTCAATGTGCTATAAATATGAACAAATACCCATCAAATACTTAGTCCTAATAGCACATTAAACTGAATCTTCGCATCTCCATGCCACTGACATCACCGAAATGATAATCGCAAATAAAAATAAAAATAAAAAGGCAACAGCGAAAACGCGTTCGTTTAATTAGAGTCTCGCCTAGTGGAAGTGAATTAACAACTTTTGAATATGAATATAAAAGCCTGCGAAGGCAAACACTTCGAAATCAATTCACCAGTAGCAGTCTGAAAACACTGATCTGACCGAAAGCGTGAATTCGCTAAATTCGCCCCGAAAAAGTCCATTTCAATCCTGTACAAAGGTTTAGTAAAAAATCAGTGAATCGATTGTGAAGATTAACGTAATTTGAGCACAAAATGAGTCTAATAAAAAGAGTTGCTATCTTGACACTTGTCTGTGCTACGCTCTGGGCGAAAGCTATTGGATTACCAGCGCTTCCTGTCCTGGACTCATCCTCTGGGATCGACAATGAAACTATCGAACAACTTAGAGCAAGTGTAAATGATTCACCAAAGAATTTGTAAGTCTTCAAAACTAAAACTAATCTCTGTTTTTGAATCATTCATTACTCGAATTTGAGAAATTATCAAAACATCATTGTTGTGACTCTATTTCACTTTCAAAAGAAAGATTAAATGAAGTCAAGGGTTATAGAAAGAATGACACAAATGTGTAGTTACATTTTAAGGCTTAGTTATAGTTTCTCAAAAAAATATGCAATCTTTTTATTCATAAGACCCAATCTATTTACATGAAGTTGAAAGCAAATTTAAATACAATTTCTCGTGTCTTGTAATTACTATGGTTTTTTAAGCTCTAAGTAAACAATCTGTTTATTTTTTTGTTCATTCGAGTTTATTACGTCTACCAAGATATCTCTTTTCTACTGAAAATAATAAATTAGAAAACTACATGAAATTAAAAAGGTTAGTTATTGAGTCAGTTCCCATCAAATGTGCCAACATTTTTCTCCAATTTTCAAGACATGTTCCAAAGTCCTTTTCCGGAACTGCGCGAACTGCGAAATGAATATTTTGACATAGAATTTGGCGGCGACATTTGTCACTTCGAGATTCAGAATCATGATTTTAACTTTCTCTTCAAACTTCTGCTGCCCGGAGTAATTGTGAGTTACCAAAGATAAATTGTACTATTCGCATTCTATAAAACGTTTTATTTTTTCGACACAAGATAACATAAGCAAACGAAAGTCGGCAAAAGAACAGATTTATATCAAGAAAATATCGCTCTCGAGAGTGTTAAGAAATTGCACAACACTATTTTTTTCGAGTTTTCTATACAGCTCAGTGAAATCAAAACAAAAATCGGCTGATTTCATTCAATTGTGTTGTGAGGAAGTGGATTCACACGATATATTACAGAGATAATATTTGCCGCCGTAGAAAAGATGTTTAAAACTGATCTTGCAGAACTGCGCTCTCTAATTAATAGTTTAAGCAGTTTTCAAGTTCTGCACAGAAAAGTACGAACTTATACGTATGACAATGGTGATGGTATGAAATGTGTTTTTGTACTTTTTGTTTCTTATTCTGTGAAAAAAATTCCTCTTCTACTGCTTGGGTTAGCACTTAACCAATATGACTAACACGCGAGTTGCCTCGAATTCCTTATCCACATGTGCGCGACCTCTGTTTCGTTGTGTAAACGGCTCGGATTCAAAGACTTTTCATGCCGAAACAGTCTTTTCGGACC
The DNA here is from genome assembly GCA_944738645.1 of Eristalinus sepulchralis. Taxonomy (NCBI): domain Eukaryota; kingdom Metazoa; phylum Arthropoda; class Insecta; order Diptera; family Syrphidae; genus Eristalinus; species Eristalinus sepulchralis. The sequence goes on along the minus strand of OX122885.1, from coordinate 25,547,304 downwards.
GCCCAACATGACCTAGTCATCTAACGTGTTATATTCGTACACTTGACTTGACTAGACCACCTATTCTGCCCATTTTAGCCGCTCACATTTTAAGACCAACAGACGCATCATTGACAACTTCTCTGCGTGAGCTAGCAGTTAAATAGTTTTTTTTTTCAGATCGTGCCTCTGGCATTGACTTTCAACTTTCACACGATCTTTTCAAAAAAAGTCACATGATAGCGCTTCTCTAAAACATGGCAGAGCAAGGCACTTCGCTATGCAGGCTATCATAAGTGGCTTTAAGACACACAAATAGATGGTGATTGTCGATTTGTAGTTCTTGGGTTCTTTCTCCAGTATCGGCCGCAGTGTTAAATCTTATCTATTGTGACTTCCTTGGCTTGAACGATGAATGAACGGTTTCATGCGTTCTGATATTTTCAATTTTCCACTCAACATTCAGTTTTCAAGAAAAATACAAACAAAAATTGAACTCTTGACTAGTATTCAACTTCCGTGTAAGAGCTTTTTTGCCGTTTTCTTTTCACGTTCATTTACGGGCATTTTGCAAAAAGCCATTATTACCCCATCCACTATTAAGTCATAACTGTGAAGAATCTTTTTAGCGATAAACAAATGGTTTTCCTTCCAGACAATTTGGAAATATTCTGCCCATACAATGCTTAAATCATCTTTTAATTTCCATCAGACAAGTGTCGCTAATTCTGTTTAATTTCAGATACGTTGTAAAGGCAGTTGTCTACGAAGTTGGAATACTGACCGAAGAAGATGATAACGACACTAGCATTGAGAGGTATTATTTACTGCGGACAAGTCCGCGTGAAGACATATTAAATTTGTGTTAATTAATTTCAGCCAAGAACGTGTTGATCTGACCTTCTTCGATGCTCACGTCAATGACAGCCACATCAATCTGGGTAAAATTCCACTTCCCATTCAGACCAATGTCACCGGGCAGGTGCTGACTGGTATAGCGCCTGTTAATATTGGCGCCTTCAGCAGTCCCAGTGAGCTCCTCAGCAACCTTCCATTAACTGGAACAATTGTCAACCTAACCCACAGTGATACGGCATTCTTTCGACTGACCACGCAGAACGTTAGCCAAAGTCAGAACCGTCAGGTTCTCACCGAACAAGATGTGGCGAAAATTCCGGAAGCCTCCAGTATTTTCAAACTAAATACAACACCCACCGATGATACGCTCAGGAACTCAGTGCCAACGGACGAGTCTGACCTTTAATCGGACAAGCACATCACAGAAAAAAAAACAATCACGTCTAATCCACTAATCAAATTAGCGAGGGAGTGGAGGAAAAATTCGCACAAACATCGGGGCTACTAATTCGATTATATTGCTTAAGCTGTTGTCTTGTGTGAAATCACGCCAAATCAACGCTACCCCCCCTCTAGCGAATGTTAATGTACGGTTTAGATTTAGGTTAAACTTTGGATGTTCTTCCGCACGAACCAAGACTGCGAATTTCTCTATATTTTTGTTAACAAGTAGCACTGGTGGCTGCATTGTACAGCTTACCAACATAAGTTTGTTAATTAGTATCTTTATAATAAAAAAAGTTAATAAACACTATCATTTTATTATCAAGCGAAGAAGCTTGATAAGCCTTCTCCCTTGCATAAGCAGGATTTTTGAAAAGATTGTGAATAGGGTTCTGAACCAATGGATTGAGGACATTAGATACTGGACAACAAATTTTACTTATCTACGTCAAAATTGGTGTTCCACCAGCGCACAATTGTTTTATTTTTTTTTTGTCGGCACCATTTTGTTAGAATAGGATGACTAAGTCCTTGTTGTATATGATCTACGGTACAATAAGAATATAGAAGTTTGTTGTTAAATGTGTCCACATGTCTTCATTCAACATAACATTAATATTCTCCAGCGGCCGATTCAATTCACGATCTTCAACAGAGATCTTGTTGGCTCCATACAGTATTTCATTTCATAGTGTTCTCCGATGACATAGTGGCATACCGAATAGCTTCACAAAAGGCCTCAAGAGCTCTGAAGAAAAACTGAAGTGTCTTCGGCACTTTAAACAGCCGGGGACAACTAATCACCCCTATTCCGGGAGTCATCTCATTTAAGTGACTATTGTCATTTTTAAAGTCATCTCATTTTTTCATCGGTATTCCGAAACTAAAATGACTTGTGGAATATTTTCCACAACAAAAGCCGCCTGTCAAATGCAAAATGTCATATGCTTACACTTTGTTTATATTTTGAATTCTTCAATGAAATAACTTTTAAATAATTTTTAAGTGTTTTATTTGAAAACATGGACAGCATAGCTCTGTTTGTAAATATAGAGAACGAAATTGAAGAAGAAGAAATAAGAAGAAGAAGAGGAAAAGCATCAGAGCTGGTTGTTCTCCATTAGATTTGCCAGAAAATGTGTAAGTAATTAGGAAAACAATACGAGGAACTATATTCAATTCAATTCTATATGTACTTTGAAGATTCAAATTGAATTTTAGGCTGAACAAAGAGGCATTCACTTATTTACTGAACACCCTGCAATAACATATATCTCCTGAAAAACGTTCGTGGTCGATACCATACATCATAAAGCTAGCCGCACTATTGAGATTTTGTGCTGAAGGTAGTTACCAATGTGGCGTTGGCAACGACTTCAAACTAGGATTAGCACAACCGACCATCAGCAAAGTAATAAATGAAATGTTGGATTCATTTGAAACCAACATATGTCCTCTTCTCTCCACCACTCTTCCAGGTGGGTCCACTGTCTCATGCTTTAAGAGTAGTTTGGCAACCGTTTCGTCCAACTCCGTTAAAAATGTTTGTCTAAAGGGTCCTCCTCCGGTTGCCTCAGATTCTCTTTTGTTGTGCGTTAATTTTCTTTTACTTTTGATTTTAAATCGAACCAAACCTATAAAGTATTTAAAAACAAATTATTTAAATGTTCGTATGTACATATGTATACGTATAGTCAATTGCACATACCTTCTGCCATTCTTTCTCATTACGCACAGGTGGTCCTAAATTGTTTAAAATTGCCGCAACCTCCTTCCAGCCAATTCTTATGTACTCACTTTGAGTAACGCCTCTTTTAAAATTTTTGGCAAGAGTCACGTTCTCTTCCATGAGTTCAACCAATCTAGTGATTTGCGAAGGTGTTGATACCTTTAACCTTTGGAAACCACAAATAATAAGCAAATATATATCAAGAAACACAAAAATAAGAAAAAAAGCAAAAGAAACTTACTCTTTAGACATTTTTAATTTTGTGTCGTGTACTAATTTCAAATCGACTGTTTTTGTCACTTTTCCTGTCGTTTAGTGACTCCGGGAATACCAAAAAATGACACATGTCGAGTGGTAAATACGTTCCACAGAAGCTGACAGGAGCAAAATGACTAGTGTCATTTTATGAATTCTTAAATGACTATGGGAATACCGATTTCTCATACTCATAAAGTGACATGTCACTAAACGACTCCCGGAATAGGGGTGAATAGCTGTGAAGGGCATCATGCGATATCTCGGTGCAGTATCTGTGTGATAAAATTAATGCATCTTTTACTGTAGACAATTTGATTCAAAACTAAAGGCGATATTCTAAACTGTCCTTAGCTTGAGCTTACAGATGCAAGAGTCGAGGGTATTCAAGATACATCTATGAGATTTGCTCTTACGTGAATATACGAATATCACAGGGTCAATTTTACCATAAGTCCCATTCCATATTGTGGAAAGCAAAGCCTCTTTAACACCTTTACCATTCTATGGGTCACAGCAACCTCTTGCAATGCAACTCCACACTGAGCCATAGCTGCCTGGTCTGATGCAGTATGGTAAACAAGCTGTATCTGTCCAGACAGCACGGTTGTTTACCTCGGCTCTTACCGCACAAGGCACAAAACAATTTTACAAGTTCCTGACCTCCCGTGAAACCAGAATATAGACTTTGCTCAAGCTGTCACTAACAGTCATCGCCGCCATCGCAGTAAAATGGACCTTGGGCCTATCAGTGATTGACACTAATTATTGTGTTACGGACCTTGAATCATCTGATTCATAAGTCCATTCGTATCATCTAGGTTCGATATGCAGTGTCTTCGGGCCTATCTCAAGAGATACAGAAATTCAGAATCTGAGTATATATGGACTGTATAAGGAAGCTGAAGTGAACAAAGTGGATGATTTATTACTTAACTGTTCTAGAAGAACGTTGAACGGTTCATGACCTGGACAAAGGACTCGTACTTTGAGTACACTTTCCCAACAATGATAATCTCGTGAAAAAACTTTTGTCCCTTCAGAGGCCGAATCCAAAGTACGGAAGTATGTTTTTTGATCTTAAACGTGATTCGCAGAACTGTGAATTAGCGGCTATTCTCCGGTTAAGCATCATTACTCGTGACAGAATAGAAAACAAAAAGGAGTGCAATTTTTTATTGGTTGGTGCACCAACATCAAGCGCTTCTGTTGTGGCTAATGATGTAGTCTATTGAGCTGTTAAATCCAACTTATACTTCGATTGTGGTATAAGGAAAGACGTAAATATACAAAGAAAACAACCTAATTTGCCAAATTATCAAATGGAGCGCCAGCAGAGGGCCAGTAAGTCAGTTATAAGAACTTGTAAAAATATGCACCTTAGTTTCGAGTATTTTTACCAAAATTTAAGATTTATTTAATAGCAAAAATTTCAGTGGTAGCTTCTTTTGAAGCGATTTCGGCAGTCGAGTGTTGACAGTCATGAGTGGGACCGATTCCAAATCTTCTTCGCATAACTTTTCGAACACTTCTTGGTCTCCTTTCGACAGTTTTGAAGTGATATATTCGATAAAAGCAGCAATGTTTGGAGGATTTTCACCGAATTCATCTTTGATGTTTTGCAAGTAGAGTAGACAGCAGTGCAAGTACTCCTCTGGAAGCACTTGATCGGAAGCTAAACCGATAACTGTGGTAACAACGCATTCTAGAAGGCAGGCCAACAAATTCTCATCCAATTCACCAGATTTCTCAATGTGTTCCAGGGCATATTCAACGCGACCTTTCCAACCGACACGGGATGTGCACGCGGTGGGATTCTGCAGATCCAAACTTTTCGGTTGTCTGTCAGTTTTGGCGTTTTGTGAACACCAGTTCTCCCATTCTGGGAGTATACTAGGTACATATGAATTTTTTAGCATAGGGATTTCCTTGCCACTAGTCTCAGCACTGAATAGCAATGGCTTGCGTTCTTCGGGTTCAAAACTGTTTCGTCTATTCATTTTGTTCTTATTTGACAATTTGTACTTAAAATTTCGTATCGTTTTAAAATCTGTGACTACAGTTTTTCTTTCTTCATTCATTTTTCGAACTTTGTTGTTAGGTGATATGATGAATATCTTTTATATAGTGTAAGGTCACTTTTTTCAATCCCTCCTTTTTTAATTGCTTGGCATCCAATAACGACATTGAGGGCAAGACCAAGTATGTGTTGTCATCGAAAAAGAACACACAACATTGACATCTCGGACAGAGCGTACTAATAGGCAGCAGAAACTTCGAGGTAGCCAAGGACTTCGTCTACCTCGGCTCCGCGGTAAAAAGGTAAAATAACATCAGTACCGAAATCAAACGCATTATCACTCTTGTCAATCGCTGCTTGTTTAGGCTTTGTTCAACAGCTGGATCATCCCAATCCTCCTTCACGGCGCTGAAACTTTTACGCTACTAAAAGCGGATGAGGAAGCCCTTAGTTTTTTCAAGATGTAAGTTCTGCGTGCGATTTTTGGTCCTGTTAGCGTTGATGGCGTCTAGAGAAGATTCAACGACGTACTCTGAAGGCTGTACGGTGGCATGCATCTGGTCAAGCGTCTTCGGATACAACGCTTAAGATGGCTAGGCCATGTAGAGTGTGTGGACACCACATCTCCGACCCGAAAAGTCTTTGAATCCGAGCCATTGGGACATTGCAACAGAAAACAGTCTAGGTTGACATGGCACACTCAAGTGGAGAAGGATTTCAACCAACTTGGAGTGCGCAATTAGAGGTAACTGGCGAGAGATTGTGCTATCTGGAGAGGCATGTTGGTTGAGGCCCATGTCCACCCGGACTCTAGCGCCAGTAAAGAAGATGAAGAATGCATTTGCGTCCTCTCTTAAAATATATTACAAACTGCACTTAGATACACTTGATGGAAGATTGAATTGGTTTCGCAGGTTTGTTAGTTAAAATTAATGTCTACACCAGCCTCTAATTATTAAGTTGTCAGCCCATGTTTCGCTAAATAGTTGAGTCCCCTTAAATTATTATCAATACAAATAGAACCCTCAAAGACGTAAAAGAAGCTTGTAGTTGAAAAATAGTGACTTAATTAGGAGGACGTAAGTCAGTTTGCTACTGGACAGCACTCATGGTCCATGTTGTCGTATAGATGATAATGTGACAGCTGTGGACAAGAGAGTCAAACTTAATTAACGAATATCAAGTGGCCATCTTCTCAAGAGCTCAAAATTTAACGCACTAGAGTGAGACCGCCAATTGACACATAAAATTAAAACTCACGGTATTGGAAGAAATTTTATCTTTTTTTATTAGGTGTATGTTCTTCTTGGCAGCGTAGGCTTATTTCATATGGGTACCAAGCAGATCAGAAAACAACACCTGTTTATTTATGTGGCGTCACAATGGTGCCACTCCTAGACTTAATAGGCTAAATAGTCGCCATTACACGCGTTTGAGTTTACGTTAGTATACACTCAGTTTTGAAAACCCGCACATTTTTGTCAAAAGACAAGTGCATCAGAGAGTGATATATTGGTGCAGATTGTAAGGTGGTGGTATTATCGGACCATTTCTCTTTAAAAATAAAGATGGGAACAACGTTCCAGTCAATAATAGGTGGGGTTACATGTTAACCGATTTCTTTCACTGAAATAAAAGACGTAAATTTAAAAAGCCGCTCAAACAGCATCTTTAGAGGTATAAATTTCACAATCAGTGTTATCAGCCGTTTTGGCGATGTTAATGTTGCGCCTCAGAGCTATGATTTGAACGCTTTGAATTGAAAATTAAATGGAGATGCTAAAAATCCAGAATCGGTATAAGTACTTAAATCCAATATCATCTAAGAAATCCGTGAGCTTCAAGCTACGAATATCAGAAATGAGTAATACCAAAACTTTTGGCACGGATTAAAAAGGTTTAAGACAAAGCATCATTTAAATCTCAAGTGGTGACCCACTAGATGCACGATCTTTTTAAATTCTGTTTAATTTCTAGCTTATGCAAATATTTGGGTGGAAATTGAGTAATAGAGAACTCAATCAAAAGACATAGCTGAGCGTCTGAGTCTGCGTGAGAATTACAAAGCGACATTCATCCAACAAACCGTAACTAAATAGTCGGCGTGCTACCTCTACATCTCAGTAATAACTTATTTGAGCATAATCTAAGGGGTAATTTGATCCCTTTAATTACTTGTTGCAATTCAGCACATACAGCAAAGGCAGAGTCATCCGTTAACAGTTACAGAATAGTGCAAGAGTGTTGCGTTTAATTTATGTAAACTTGAAAGTTCTTTTTTGCTAAGTTATTCTAATATACTAGAGTAATAACCTTATTCTGTCCTGGAAGGAGTTTAGTGTCATTTCTGAATGAGATCCACAGAAATGGAAATCGTTTTGCCAAACCATTAGCCGACTCAGAGCAAAGAAACTCAATAACTTGAGCATATAAGGAGGACAATTTTTTGACCTGATTTATCACGAACAGGACACTGAGGAACAAAGTAGGTTATAGTCCACCAACTACTTACATCGCTTATTTTGACGATGATAAAAACCGAACAGAAATGCTAAGGCAGGTCAAGAAAACTTTATGACTCTCATCTGTCAATAATATGTGATGGAACCACAATGAGATAACTGACAATCGGTAGACTAGAGTGATTGTTAATCCTTTGGTTGAGAAATAATTTTTTGATTGTTGTTTATCACCCCTTCACGTTTTCTTGTGGCTCCAAAATTTCGCAATATTTACAGCAGTATATAAGGTAACAAAGAGATGTCTATCATTTTAACGCTCTTCACAACTCTTTCAGTCACTCAGTCTTTTAAACAGTCTGTGGATGAATGGCTGTCAATATGAGTAAGTTGGTGAATTATGTGATATTTGAAATTGTAGAGTCCCTGGAATGTATAGAGAATCCCTGGAATGTATAAGTAAATTTAAATACTTCTTAAGTGAAGCTTTTTTTCAATCAACCTCATTACAGCTGTCGTTTAGTGAGATTTAACTAATTGTTGGGGAAAAGTATGTATTGCAGTTGACACCAGGGTTGGTGCAAAATTGAGTATTTTTCGTGCTTATACCATTTGAAAGAAAAGTTTTTCTTGTAAATAAATTTGCAAAACACAAGCATAATTAAAATCGCCATTTAATTAATCTAATACACAGGAGGCTGTTTTTTTTTAACACTGTGTTCGCAGCATGATATTAACATTCAAATTCAAACCACACATCACACCTCTGGATGGGATTGGACAGACTCGTATTGTGGATAAAAGTTGTTCGCTATTTGATTACCTAAGACCTGTGCAGTATCTTTAATAAAGGCTGATTCATTGTGGGGCTTGATTTATATTGTAAAATAAAACATCAATTTTTATGTAAACTTAAAATTTTTATTGTCGATTATATGAACTTTTTGAAAATTATGAGGTGGTCCATTCGGAATGTTCAATTCTGGCATCGAAGATGTGATATCCAAAGATCTAGACGAAAATTTGACGTAGCAAGACGTGGAATTAGTGATTTCAAAATGATTTCTGTATGGCTCACAAAGCCGTCTTGTCAAAGCCAGAACTCGCCGGGACCATGTTCTGGAATTTCAGGAAGCACATAGTTTGTTAACACGGTAACGTTCTAGTTTGGCTCATTTTTGAAGACGTATGTACCAATGATTACACTAGCCCATAAGCTACACCATACCCTTGTTTTTAATGGATGTAATATTAGCTCTTCGGGTTGCTCATCAGCTTATCAGCGTTCATTGAATCAGAAATGAGCTTTATCACTGCAGAAAGTTTCATGATAAAACATAGGATTTTCTTGAGTTATTTTCAGAGCACATCCACTTAAACAACTGTTACATGGGATTGGACATCCTGCAGAGTTTTAAAGCATTGACATACGGGTGATGAGAGCAGACGAGTAATTAACCTTAATCAATAAGCTGGTGAATTCGACCGGAGATTGGCCCGGTCCCCGTGAGAAGTCGTTGGAGGCTGTATTTTCCAGAAGTTTTTAAAAGATTAGTCAACAGCGGCATCCTTGGCTACAAGTAGTGGGTGGTAATCTACAGTTTAGTGCGCTTTCTCAAGCGTTTAACAATACAAAAGTGAATAGGTAACACTACTCCAGCCTGAAGTTCCCTGATCCGTTGGAACAACGCATGAAACGCCACACAGTGCTAAATAAGAGGCAGGTGACATTAGACCGAGCAAGCTGAAAAGGCATATTTGGTTGAATCCCACTCTACTCGATGAAGAAATACCACCCCAGTTAACTCACATAATGACGTCATGCTAGTGAAATAAGGTACCCACACACCACTTATATTCTTACACTAATGGAAATATATCGAAGAACGAAATTTTCTCGAAAATTACAATTTTAGTGTGTACGAACACGATTTCGACACATTTATTTGATTGGTTTTAGGGCAAACAAAGCTATTGTTGCTGAATTCTCATCGTTTTTGAAACAATCACATTCTAACCATCCCTAATAAAAAAAAAAACGACAGTCTTCTAAACTATGTTGTTGAATGGAATGGGAAATGGAAAAATGTTATTTTTCACTATTTTAAAACACAAAATAGAAAGCAATGTGTACATGCAATTTTATGATTTTCTTTTAATATAAATTTACAATGAATACATACTTATGTCGCGGATCTGTTTGAAATTTGTTTCGCTCGAATTTGAGAATACTGTGAATACTCAATTCACATAACGGACAGGCATAGAATTTCCTTCTTACGGATTATCTAGTAAAACGTTTTAGTATTTTGTGAGAATTAAAATGTAGATTAAACACATGTCGATTAAGTAATACGTTCCACGTGAGTTATTTTCAAATTACTTTATTGCGCATCTCGCACTCTATTGGTGAGATGTCCGACACTCACAAACGATACACATAATGGAAAATATGACAAACAAAAATGCAACAATCTTTTCTTAGAAATGGAAGTACTATATGATTTGTGTCGAAAAAAAACTACGCGTTCCTCATTTTTATTTAAAGTTTATTTGTTGATCTTCTCTTTTCTTAGCGCTACTTTAATCCTCAATTTATAATATATATATATATATATTTCTTCTTTTTTGTCTGCATACGCGGCAAATGTACATATCTTAATACATGTATACATACGCATTCAAATATATTTACTTTAATGTATCCTTTTGTATTCTGCCGTTAGATATATTCATGTAACCAATGTTAAATTAATTGCATTAATGTAATAATTTTTTTAAAAGTATTATTTCATTATTTAATTTGCTTGTGTTCCATTGATGTATCTAAAAGTTTATGCAATGTTTATTTAACATTTAACTTATGAAATTTCACTTCTCAATTTTACTTGGGTTGATGCAACTAAACGACATTAAAACACTTGTTCCGTGAATGTATACTTAGGGTGGTGATCCAATGTTTTTTTTATTTCCTTAATTTAAAAATGTATTTCTTGCAAAAAAAAATCTTTACATATAAATAAGTATATTACAGGGTGACCCACTTACCTACTTTGTTGGGTCTTTTTAATATGTTGTGAATATTAGTATACTCCTAGACATTAGCTTATAACTATTAAAAATGAATTTAAAGTTATATTATTTGATAAACATAAAAGAGCAAACGTTAATCAACTAATTTTATAGTATTTTTTTTTTTTTTTAAATTAGGACCCTTCTAATACAAAGAGGGAGATAAAAGAGTTAATATATAAATTTTATTTTTTTTCTTGTTTATTGTTTTAGGAAAAATTTACTAAAATAATCTGTGTTGTTATTTGTGTGTTCATTTTCATTTTTTTTTATTGTTTGGATGAAGTATAAAAAATAAATCAAGTTGTTTAAAAGGAAAGTATAACGAATGTCTGTAAATACATTACGGCCACTTTACGCTCTACGTGTCTTTGAGATTTCGTTGCTATGCGTGCAACGGTGGACAACGCACGATACCGGGCCTGTTCCTTTGTTTTTTCTTTATTTTTTTTGTGAATCTACACTAGTCTAATGACAGCGAACTTTTGAGGTCCTTAATCTGAAAAAGAAAAGAAATAAAAACTCTTATTAGATGTTACGACAAAACTATATACATGAATATATTTATGTTGTTTTAATAAATGTTTGTTATTTCAAACAATTAAATCGAATCAAAGGGTTTGGACCATAACTATCAAAACAAAGAGCTCTAAATCACCGAGTTGTGTGGCGCGTGTTAGGCGGGTAGTGCCAAAGAGATGTACTTTGGCTAAAGTAAGCACATTGTACTGCCCCTTGGATTCTTCAAGCCAGAGCGGACATCAACGCCAATCAAGATTGACAATAATGCAATATTGTTTTTCAAATTGTCCTGGTTTATAGAGCTATGTTATTTGTTAAATTTATTTAAATGTTTGGAAGAGGTTTATACAGGCAATTGTTACAAAAATTAGGTGAATTTTCAAATTCCGCGGGCTGCGTACATTAAATAATCGATTTTATTTTTATTTTGTTATGTTGGTAGACTCGTCTCGAACATATGTTTACGGTTTCAGCTATATAGCATATTTATCTTGTTTGAGAGAGGCAAAAAAAGTTAGACGTGTTTGGTGTTTTGCCACCTCCTGCAGTCGAAAAAAATTTATGAAAGAATTTGAATTTAATTTTGTGCGAAAAATGGAATTACATGCTCAAAAACCCTTGAAATGTTGACGGTTCTCTGAGTCAAAAAGATATCTACAATTGGTACAAGCTTTTCAAAGAAGGTCGGGAAGATGCAAATGACGAGCCTCGCCCTGGACGCCCCAGCACATCAAAAACCGATAAAAATGTTGAGAAATTGAAGAAAATTGTTATGGAGAATTGTTGAAAATGTCGGCATATCGGTTGGCTAATACCATGCAATTTTTCGGAAATTTTGGGCCTGGAGCGTGTGGCAGTGAAGTTCTTTCAAAAATTGCTGAATTATGAAGTACGTTTTTGGGCAAAAACAACACCGTAATCATGCCTCAGTCATCGTATTCATCAGATTTGGCCCCCTGCGAATTTTTCCTGTTCCCAAGATTGAAAAGACCCATGAAAGGACGGCGTTTTGCAACGATCGAGGAGAAACAAACTGAATTGCTGAGAGAGCTCAAGGACATTCCAAAAATGCATTACATAACTGTTCCGATGATTGGAGAAAAACGCTGGCACAAGTGTATTATATCTGAGGGGGTCTTCTTTAAGGAGGGCAAAATAGACATTAATAAATAATTAAATATTTTTTTATTTTTTTAACAGACCTCGTATATTATTGTAAGAACAAAAATAATAATAATAATAATAATAATTGAGTGGCACTACAGCCCATAACGGACCAGGGCCTAGCTTCTACAACAACTACTCGTGTTGTGCTTTGCTACTGTTCTTCACAAGTAGAAGGGACCTACAGTTTTTTGCCGATTCCGAACGGCGAGATTTGAGAAGCTTTCCATAGACAATTAATACTCTTTGAGTGTTGTCAGCAACTCGAAAGAGGTGGTGCCGTGAAAAAATGCTAGGTGTAAGTACGTAAGAACAAAAAAGATCCCCTAAAAAGGACAGTAACCACTATCAAAACGATTTATTTAGCCAAAATGCTGGATACTTTCTGTCTCCTGCTTTTTTCAATATGCCTTGTCTTTTAAAGACCTTAAAGGTAGAGTGGAGTTTTTATTCCTCATAGAGTGTTTTTAGATGTAGATAATTTTAAATTGGCAACACTCCGTACCTGAAAAAAGACCACCCTTTACCTACTGCATTACTCGTTATTGATCTTAAAAAATACCGTTTCAAGATATTGACGAGATGAGGCATGATTAGAAAAATAAGGTGACTACTGACTGCCTATCATACATTTGGCATTGATTTTTGTATGTTGATGTCATTTCCGCGCGCGATGTCTTTACGGTGGATAACTTTTTAAATAACGCTTCAAGAGATGTGCGACTGTTAATCACAACTTTTAACATTATAGACAGCGCTGTTAGAAACTTATATAGTCGACTAATGACAACTATACAGATATCACGGGACGATAAAACTTTTTAGTTAGGAAAGTGCATCGTTGATCGACATAACGGTCAAAAAAGACGCCACAGAAATTTCGTTTTGGATCCGTGTAGCACACTGATGAAGGGTTTACGGCCCAATGCAACAGATCCGAATTTAGGGTTTTGAGGTTCTTCTGTGTAAAGTGACGACAGTCTATCCTAACACGTCTTTCAACGAATAGCACTAAATGTCTAATCTTTTTTGCCAAAAAAACTGCAATTAATCGCCCAATAAAACAGTGTCCACATTCAACGAACTTTCAATTTGAACTCAATTCATAGCGAAGAGATTTAGTTATTTATGTGAAGTAAAAATTCCCCTCATTTTCGAGCACTGACATAGTTCTTTTACATTTACAAACAAACATTTATTTAAACGCATGCGCAACCCCGTAATTTTGATTGTGTACAAAGTTCTATAAAATACTTACCAATAACATGACTTTCGATATTGTTCATTGAAGATCGAGATTTTGACGCTGGTTGTGGAATTATTGTTATCTCGTCATTGATTTTCAGAGGTTTCAGCAGTGAGTCATTGGCCGCTGACAAGCTATTGCGATTACTCACTACATTGTTGCTACTATTTGACATGTTACTACTTCCAGAGTTATTCTTTTTGCCGTCCATTGCTTTTTTCGCCACCGTACTATGCGCCGTATATACATGCGTTTCAAATTGTTTGTACATGCCAAAGGTCGCCGTGCACACAGTACACTTATACGATAGATGGGCTGGTTTGAGGGTCATATGATGGTCACGAGATACATGATTGAGCAGTTTCCATTGATACATCTACAACAAGTGAAAAAAGTTGTCAATTAGAAAAGGAGAAACGAACCTGCGAGTTCTGAACTTACTCTTCCGCAGACTGGACATCGTCCAGCATCTTTCCCCTTATTAGCGGCCTCCTGCATTGAGCTTGTTACCAAACCATGGGAGCCAAGCAAATGTCGCTCCAGACCTTGGTCGGTAAAGAACCTGAACTGGCATTTCTGACAATTCAGTGGCGGCCGGTTGTAGATCATCTTCGGGTGTATCTACAAAATGATTCAAAATGAATACATGATCACAAAATTTTGAAAAAAGAACTTACCTTGACCTTGTGCATCCATTGCATATGGTTTCTCAGCTGCTCCAGATCCTTAATGTATCCATCACAAATTTCACATATAACAAATTGCGCTTTGTTCCCACTTGGACTTTGGCCCGGTTTCATGCCAGTAGGAGGGAGTTTATTACCGCCCGATGGCGAAGCCTGAGCTTGCTGCGAGTTGCTACTTTGCCGAGGTAGAGGTGTGATTGAAATGCTTGGTTGACCGATTTGGTTCTTCTTTGCTGCTGCTGCATTAGCCGACTGTAAGCAACAAAAACGAACTAAACATTATAACATGCGAATCATTTATCGAGTACATTTGAAAATTGTTGCATCTATAAGCCAAAGCTGCTGGCTGAGGCAAAGAACTAAGTAGGACTCGCCGCTAAAACTAAAATATTCTTGAAATAAAATAAAACAAAGAAGTTTACAACATCTTATCGGACAACCGAGATATTGATTATTTTACTACACCTACCTGCAGTGTTAGGGTATTTTGGGACGTTGGCAGGATCGCTAGACCCGAACCCGACACCTACGTAGACAGATAAAATATTTATGTCGTTCATTAAATGTTTAGCTTTGTTTTGATATATTCGAGAAAATAGAGTGGATGAGTTAATTCAGCAGAACAAGAAAGAAGATGAGTACAAAAAAATCAAAGAATGTTATTCATAACCAAACTAAGCAATGAAGTGATGGTTATTTACTGTTGTTAACGAAGCTGGTTTTATGATTTCGGATCATAATCAAAATTGTTAGTACACAATAAAAAAAATATTATTTGCTTTTAAAAAACACATTGAAACCAAAATTTAATGAGATAAATGAAACATACATTGGACCCATAACTTGAAAAAGGATTTTTTTCTTAGAAAAATATCTCTCTGTTTTATTTCGACATGCAATCTTTAATGATAGGAAAGAAGTTTTTTTTGCTACCGCCGCTGTTACATAATGCATGAATCATCTAAAACAAGGGTCCCCCACTTTCACTACTTCATGTCTTTAGAGTTAATGACAAAGTTGAGCATGTATCGGGTGATTCATCGGAAGGTTTGACAGAACACGCGTGATTTTTATAAAACTACTTTGTCATTTTTTTTCAAATATGGTTTGGGAAGTCATCACAGAAAGACCTCAACAGCGTCTCCAAAACAAAAATCAGCGTTCTGTGAAAAATTTAATTCGATTTGATGAACTTACGGTACGCAGTATCGAAATACTGAAACCAGTATTGAGTCTCAGTTTACATAAGAAGATAATACTCGCCCGGTTAGACCACATCCAACACGCAGTGAAGAAAGAGATTTAGCAGATTTGACAGAGTGTACGCGAAGAATGTGGCGAATAGATTCGTAGTCGTTGTTATTAACTTAACACCATGTAAAATTAAATCACATGCGCGCTACGAGTCAATAGTTTTGCTCCGGTAAATTTGTCACCTAGATCTTACGTTTAAGATTATTTTATCTTCTAGACTTTTTTATCTGGGGATATATAAGTCGTTAGGTCTTCAGGAATAAACGAGATGCGATTGATGAAAGCGAGATACCAGTCGCTTACAATTTTTGAAACCAAGCTTGAACCGAAGAACAGAACATTTAATGAAATTAAAATTTGTAAACTCTTTTGCAGCAAAATAAAAAAAAAACAAACAAAAACTTATAAACAATTTACGTAAAGTTTTAATTTTTAAATTTATTTGTCTCCAACGTCAAAATAATAACATAAAACAACCGAAATGCTGAACTCGCATATCCACACATACTGATTTTGCATGTTTCCCGAAAGTTTTACTGATTTAACACTTTGTTCTAACGTACGACCCGGTCTCAGTATGGCACAAGAGCACGGACACGAAGTAAAGACAAGCAAATTCTAGGTCGATTCGACTTGCCTGCTATGTCCTCGTATGTGATGATTGCATTTGGAAGTGCCGGAATGACGAACGGACTGTAAGACAATATTAAAATAGTCATATGAAGCTGAAGCCGACTTTCTTATCACAGTTGACTAGATCACGTAGAGCAAATGATCAATAGTTCTTTTACAACGGGGTAAAAAAAGCTGTCTTTGCTAGGTTTATTGACCGAGGGCCAGGTTCACTACAGAAGAATTTTATCCGCAGAATTATGACAAACAACAAATGAAATAAGAAATGTAAGTCTTCACAAAAAACTGTTATTTTTCGCAATTTTGCTTAACTTATATTGTGAGTTTGATACAGATCATCAAGCAATGCCACCAATGGCACACTCTCATTTTCAAGTTATGCAACCAACATCAAAGTTGCATATTAAGTGCAACAAAATACCATAAAAACAGACTGTGTAATGCTCAAGGCAGCGTGCGAATAAAAGAAAATCAAATTAACTGTAAATACAACAATAGAAATCATAGTGTAGGAATAAAAGAGTACAGCGTTGGTCATAAGGAGTAGTTTATGTTAATTCACTTCAACACAAATAATGAATAACTACGAAAACGTTCGTATGGATAAAAATCTTTTTAACTCGAATAGGCCTGCCCAAATGTACAAGAAAAAAAAACTGTTTTTCTTGTTAAAAAATTAGAATAACCTAATATCTTGCAGAAGAGCATCCTTCCTTCACATAATCCTCTCAATTTTATCCCTACAAGTCGGGAACACATTTTTTCTATTATAGAACCACTGAAATTGAAAAAGAGGAGAAGGTACAACTGCAGCATTGTGTTTTACGCAAAAAGTAGTCATCGTATCACAATAGTTACACAATTGACGTCAAGGTAAATCTGTTTTTAAAATGGGAAAAATCCCTTACGGTATATTGAACATCAATTTTCAATTTACAAATGTCAAAACTGCCGAAAGAGAAAATCTCTAGGCAGGTACCTGAGCTCACGCTTACTTTATCGTCTATACATATGACGTTTGTATAAGAGTTACATACATGCATGTTTTATTTTAAGAGAATTGTCACGTTTCGAAGCTGCTTTGGGTGAATATTGTGATAAGCATAAGCCAATTCAGTGATGCAGTCTACAACGCCTAGTCGAGAATTTCAAGGACATTATTATGTACGCCGTCTAAGTATTATTCCTCAACTGATTCTCATCACAAAGTTCTCACGTCAGCACCTTTTTTGAATATCTCCAATCACTTGAGTACTAATTATCTTTGAAAATCTTTTCAAAGTTTGCCATTCTGAGTCGGCATTAAACTGAAGATCACTGTCTACCAACTACATATCTGCCGGCAAGAAAAAAGAATGAGGTAGTAGTCAAGCAAAAATTTACAGCAACGTGTTATAATGATTTCTGCAGAATCTGTCGGGATGAGGAAGAAGAACGTCTTTTTCATTTGCTCTGCACTTGTGTCCTATAGATACCAAACACTCCTAGAAGTGACTTCTTTGAAAATATTAACGATTTGAATCAAAATCTTACTCCGTTTCTTCGAAAGCTCAAATTGGCTCACAGTGCCCTATATTCTAGAAAACACATGTGTATGCACAATGAACCCATGGGCTTCATAGTTTTCCAACCTTCTGCCAAATTCAATAGTCATCTTCGATAAAAAATGCAATTCAAAATGATGTAAAACTATGACGTGGCTCTTAACAGCTACTTTAAAAATCCCCGTGTTGG
Organism: Eristalinus sepulchralis; assembly: GCA_944738645.1. Classification (NCBI taxonomy): domain Eukaryota; kingdom Metazoa; phylum Arthropoda; class Insecta; order Diptera; family Syrphidae; genus Eristalinus; species Eristalinus sepulchralis. The sequence goes on along the minus strand of OX122885.1, from coordinate 25,529,249 downwards.
TGTGTGTATTTCCTTCCCAGTTTTCTTTGTGATATGTTAAGCTTACCCTTTCAAGCATGATAAATCATAATGAAAACATATTGGCACATCCCACATTTGAGCCCACAAATCTAAACTACAACACTTAAAACAATAAAGCAACGACCAAAGCATGCGATTTCAATCGATAACCGCTGGAGCTTACCTGAATTACTTGCCCGGCAGCAATTTGATAGTTGTTTGGTAAAACCATTCCTGTAGGCATCGGTGCTCGCACGGGTGCATTCGTGCCACGTAGGACAGTGCCACCGTTTGGTGTTGTCTTTGTGACTGTCTGCGGTCGGCCACGAACCATATTCTTATTTGCGTTATTGTTGACCATTGCCGCTTGTAGGTTTCGTGCTTGTTGCGCCTGCTGTTGTTGCTGTTGGATGGAAGCTAGTGCTGCCTTTTGTGCCGCCGCTTGCGCCGCCATCGCCTGTAAAATTAAAGAAGTCAACCTATATGAACTTCTGTACAATTAAAATGTAATTTTATGGGATAACCTTACCTGATAAGCGGTAGCAGTGCCAACAAGACCGTGACGCGGTTTGATGCGTGGGATTTTCGCAGGTGCTTCCCAATCGTGAGGTGGTGCCAAATTAACTTCGGGCCGGAATTTCTTTGCACACACGGGCGCGTGTCTTGCCAACTTCGCTTTCCCGTTGTCTTCGAATCCACAATTCGGGCACTGATGGTATGGCAGGTGTTTGAAGAGACGCGCTTTGATATTGTGCATCGCTTCCATGTGATACACAATTTCGGCGGAGTTCCTGATCTCGTAAGTACAGAAGTTGCACTTGTACATCACACCATTCATATGTGGCGTCTCGTAATGGTGTGCCATTGCCAAGGCCGATTCGGACTTGAAATTGCAGAACTCACAGCGCTTAATGTTGAACTTGAATGGAGCGTTGCGCTTCTTACTAGCTTCCAGATTGCCACTAAGCGCCGCGATAGCTCTTTCAATTTCTGAGATGTTTTTACCTAAAGATCGACGCATTTTCCGCTTCTGAATTCGAATTAGGTCAGCCTGAACAAATTCCTGCACCAGACCAGCGCCAATGTCAGTGAAGAACTTTCCAAGTGGGCTTTCGAAGTAATTCTCTGTGTTATTTTGCTTGTTGGCGTTAGCAGCTGCGGACGCAGAGGCAGGTGTCGATGATTGAATTGGTTTTATTGCAGCCTTTATAGTTTTTAAGTCGTCCGTGGCCTCTTTGATTAGCACTTTCGTCCGAGTCTCTGACTCTGAGTCGTCGTCCTCGTCGTCGTCAGCAGACTCTTCCGACTCCGACCACGAATCGTCACCGCTACCGCGCTTCCTCTTTTTCTTCTTGTTGGGTGCAGCGCTCTCATTGGCATCTTTCGGTTCGTCTTCTAAGTCAAGATCAGCTCCTTCATCGGGTTCACAGAGTTCTTTCTTCAAGTCGAATTTTGTTTCCATTTGCGTGAGTACCTCCCGTAAGTTGTCCGAGGGAGGTTTTTCATATATATACGGCACAATAAACGATGGAGCCTCCAGGACAAACATGTCGTCTGTCAAACCGGGAAGTAGATTAGCGTTGGATATCGACGGGAGGGCAGGGACCGCTGAACTGACTGGCATTATTGGGATGGCTTTTGGTGCAACGGGTGATTGTGATTGCGGTTGGTTAGCAGTTAGAGCTGGTCGAATATTAACTGGGTAGATACCACTTGGAGGCGGGAGTGTAGGTGCCGGAAGGATTTTATTTGTGTCCGTATCGATTATAACCAATGTTGGCTCCTTCGTAGTGCCTGAAACATTGTTTGCGTTGGCTACCGCTGGCATGAGAGAACGAGCGTCTTTAATAGTTATCTGTGCCATTGGCGGAGGCGCTCCAGGGCCAGCTGTAGGAACTGCGTTCTGTGATGTTTTCTGTCGTTTCGAGGGCGGCTGAGAGTCATCGTTTCCTAAGGTAAGATCATCACCAAATGATGCAAAATCGCGAACCTTTACCATATTTTTACGCTGTCTCCCTGATATATTGCTTCCGGCATCTGATACTTCGCTGGGGCTGTCGTCTTCAATAAGGACGCAGTCATCGTCATCGTCGTCCATCTTTGAGGGAGGAGGCGGTTTCTGCTGGTCTGAAGGCTGTGTGTGAGATTGTGTAATGGGTTGGATAGTAATCTGCGGCGTGGGTTGTGGCAGAGGCAGAACTGCTGTTTGTGGCTTAACATTAGCAGGAATCTGTACGGCTCTCTTTTCCTGCTCACCTTCGGAATCAGAACCGATTACAACAGCTCCATCGGAGTCACTAACATTGCGATTTGGTTTAGATTTTTCTTGTTTCGTATCCGTGTCAGGTAGCTTTATGGGATCACCTTTTGAATTCTGCGTCGTCTGCTTCCCGGCCATTGGCATTTCTTCGTCTGACTCCCCGAGGTCTACAACACCATCGTCCTGCGCCGATTTTGGCGCCTCGCCGTTTAACTTCTCTGGCCTGTGCTGAGATCCATTCTCTTCTCCATTTTTACTCGCCGGCAAACTTGACTGTTGGCTATCTTCGTCATTTGAAGCCGACTGAGAGGAATCATCTTGGCTATCATCGCCATCGTCTTGACTAGTTGGAGTTTCTGATGCCCCTCCATCTTGGCTATCTTCGTTCTCCGTGGAGTTGCCGTTCTTCTTTGCATCGGATTTCTCCGATTTTTCATCCTCGTCGTCGTCGCTGCAATTCTCTACTGCTGAATCCTTTGTGTCGACATCATCTCTTGACTGACGCCTTCTACTTTCGCTGCCATCTTGAGAGGTTTCCGCATCACCGTTCGCTGTTATACTACCCTCTGCTTTAGTTTCGCTTTGATTGTCGCAACTGTTTTGCGATTCATCTTCGCTGTCCTCTAGCATAGGCTGAGCGGGCAGTTGCGCGACGTTTGCTTTGAGCACGTCGCCATTATGTTGTGTATGTTCTTGGCTGCCTGAAGATTCTATAGATGGCGCTATAGTTGTGCTATTTGTTGCCGGATTTGTCGATGACAACTGTTCAACCGCCGACTTTTCAGGGATCACTTCGCCCACTTCCCCCATTATTCCTCAGTCCACAGGTTGCGCCTTTCAGTTGGATTTATGGTCAACTCTTCTAATTCTGGTTACTGATCTGATTTCATTAATATGGTTTTAACTGCAAAAAGAAACGACAAGGAAAATGAGAATGAATGACGTTTGAAAGCCATTTTTAAAAAACAAGTGTATCTATTCCTGTAACAAAAATGAGATTTTATTACAAGGAACAAGCAACTTAAATCATTTTTGCCAGGTAATAGAGAATGGTTACGGTTTCCTCAACCAAACGCAAATAGCAGGGGCACATTTACGACTCTTTCACGAGGGCTCTATTGTCATAATCGTTATTTTTATCTATACGAAGAAGATTTTAGGGAACACAGAATATTTTTTTTTATGTATATACGTGAACAGATCTAAATGAAACAGGGTGTACTTGACAGTTTTGAATGATCATAATGTGACGTTTTAAGTATTAAGGGCAGTTTGAAGCAATAACTTATGTTGCACTTTCCCAATCTTTCTGAATATTCACACTTCATTCATTCATTTACAGACACACAAAAATAAATATATGCCTGTTTTGAAATACCTTCTGTTTCTAGCACCGTGATTTTCTATAAAAAAAAATTAACTTGTTTAGATTTTATTGGAAATAAAAGGATGATAGTCCCCGAAAATACTTCATTAAAGACCAAGTTGCTACATGAAGCTATATCCTATATTTTACTCAGTCCCTAAGCCTCGTTAAACTTGCATAGAATAAATAGGAAAACAACAACAGAACCAAACTCTCTCTTGAAGTTATCTGATTTGGCTGCGTTCTTTACAAAACATAAAATCCGTCGCAGGATTAGCCTTAACAACCAATGTTGTTGTGTGTGGTTTCCAAACAGCTACTGTCAAAGCTAACACCTATGTTCAAATTCACTCTTAGTGAAAATCGTCAAATGTCGCCCGAAAAAAGGACACAGAGCAAGGATTTATCTAACTTCTTTCTCTAGCCTCCTTATTTTTAAACTGACATCTTCAAACTTTTAACTCCTGTCGCCAATATGATCGAAATACGTAGATTTATAAAAGTTAGTAGGTAACAAGGTATTTTGAATACAATCACATCTGCATAAGGAGTAAGAATCTGTCGAAACCTGGGTATCGCCTTCATTCCAACACCTCTGCTTTTCAATCTCAAAAATTAGTCAAAATCCATCGTGGTTATATTTCAGTAAGCCATACCAAATGGAAGACAAGCCGTCATTGATAATCAGGCAATTTGGTAAGATTGGTTCAGAAACAAAGTAAAGTCTTGATTTGGTTCTGGCAACCATTTTATAATTAGAATTGGCACTGCAGTCCAGGGAACAGAAAGTTTCTATATATGTATACTGACACGTCAACATCTTCTGAAGCGTGGTTGGTAAAACGTAGTTTCAACCTCTTAACATATCGACCTGTGGGAAATCTAACCCGGTGACAAGTTTCTGTAAGACCTTTTAACGTGCTAGATAAGTTTGTGATCGTTTTTAATGCACAGTTCATATCTTTAGAGTTTCATGGAAAAACTATGGAAGAAGCTTTTTTTAGGAGTGAGTAATTGTGAGCTTACCATTTGGATTGGTCAAATTGAGTGAAACATTTTTTCGACATTTTGTTCAGCTTGTCATAGAGGGTAAGTGCATCGAAACGCTACCCCAGGGTTCGACTTCGGGACTGAAAATCCTGTTATTACTTAATTGTTACTGTAATTGTGTATGAAAAGCTTTTCAAATTTTTTCGGCTAAAAACTGTAGTTGCTGAAAAAGCTTAACCCTATTTACTTGTTGGCTGTAGTGCCACCCAAATTTTTTGACCAGTACCTACTTTCTGGAATAGAGAAAATATATGTATACATACAATTCTGCAATAATCGTGTTTTAAAACAACTGTACTGACAATTTTAGCAGGAGAGTTTTTCGAAAATGTTACCGTGAGGAAAGTCTTTAATTGAGAACGATATCGTCATGATGTAGTGATTCTCCGTTTTGATAAGGAAAAAGAATGGTTTCTCATTCAGTAAAACATAGACAAGAATTCCTATTTCCGAATTCAATAAATATTTTAACTCTACGCTTTAACCATTTGCCTGGTGCAATTTGGAATAAACAAAAAAATCTATAATGACATTTATAAAGACAAATTTACTTATTTTAATGAGGAAGTGAACAAAGTACACTCTTAAAATGTCGCACATGTGACTGCAGTATAATTAACTGTATATTCATATGTACGTAGTCGCCATATAAAATAACGTACAACATCGACATATACAATTCACAAGTGCACATATTTATATGGAGGTAGATTGTATGTAACGTTTGCAAAGGAACTCCTTACTTTGAGCTTCAGACCAGTAATTTTTTCGATTACCGGAAATTGAGTAGAGTACTTATTTTTTGCATGCGTGTATGAATTATAGATTCATGGAGGGATGTATGTATGAAGCCAGTTCATATAAATAGCAACCATTTTACAAAACTAACGGATACCTCTTTTTCGCAAATCCTGATTTCCCCTCACCGATTGATTGAATGAACTTAAATGTTAGTGATTTTTCAGGAAACTACCATACATACTATAACATAAAAACAATGCTTGAAATAGAACGCATACTTTATGTTAGCAAATTATAAGTTTTATAAAACCAGAAAACAAGTCAAAAGAATACATACATACATATATATGTATGTACATATGTTTGCCCGATAGTCGCGCGAAAAGCATTCAGACCTGCATGCATATATAATACATATGCACATTCGTATGTATATACATGTGTGCATATGTAGCACAGAAAATTGGTAAAACTTAAACTTTGTTCCTATTCGCCTGTTTGCTTGCCACCTCTTTATCGTTCTCCTTTACTTCACACTGTCCCAACATGGGCGGCCATCTTGTTTATTACATATAAAAAAAATAATTTTACAAAAACAGCCAAGTCCAAAAAAAGATATCATCAAAATCCACCGTGAAAGGGGAATAAACCCCAAAAAGAAGGAAGAAAACAAAACCTCACGAAATTTTCAGCTTTCATGTGCAAACTACATTTCCATTCGATTCCAATCATTTTCGTTAACCAAAATTGGAAAAACAAGTAGAAATTTAATAAAGATAAAGTAGCAAGCAGAAAAATATAATAATGGGAGTGAGAAAATGCGAACGATGCTCGGATTTTATGTACAAGTACCTCCGAAGCACCCCGTCCGGTAGCGACGAAAACGTCGACGGTAGGCATGGTTATTGAGGTTAGGTGACCAACATGCAACCTCCACTATTTAATTTTTTATTCCCAGAGTTAGTTCTACATATAGACCAGAGAGAGCCGTGGTCGAAATACACTAAAATAATTTTTCTGATGAAGGAATTCAGAAATTCCACGGACAACAAAAATGTGACATGTTTTGATGCGTCTTATAGTTCGCGGTTTCGACGAAAAGCAGCTGACATTTATGCGAAACAGCTGACTAGGCACAACTACAATACAAGAAAATCACATCTGTAAAGGCAATATACACACGAAGAATTAAGTGGAAGACACATATCGTTGCTCCACACTCGCTTAGATGCCTCTTATGGCATCCAACCGCCGAAATCATGAGCAATGTACACACGTGACTCCAGCAACACTATTGTTCTCTGCATTGATTGACGCGGCCATTCACAAATGCATTCAAATTTTGCCCGCAACTCAGACGGATGGACCCACGGAAGCAGCAAAAGCACACCAAAACACACCGCACGACGAAATGTCAAAACAAAAGTTCAACCAATGATAAACAAAATAAACACATACTTGGCCATCGACAACCGGTGTTGCGGCTGCTAACAACTTACTTTTTCCGTTATTTACGCGAAAATCCACGCGAAAAACTATATGGAACCTGCACCTGAATTTAACTAGTAATATGGTCCCGACGCCATATTGGAAATAATATTATAGCCAGCATATAATTTCCTCTTTTTCTCTTCTGCTGCTATGTACACATATATATATACGTACGTATGTACTTTGAACGGTGTCTCTCAGTACATGGGGTTTATAATAAAGCGTTTATATACATACTAACTATGCCATTCATATGTTCGCCATGTTTGAGTGTATTGCTCACCGGTTTCCCTGCGATAATAGTTGTGTGAGTGCTCTGTTTCTGTGTGGGGATCGGTTGGGAAATGAAGAAGAGTGTGTAGTGTATGGTAAGTGCATGACATTAGAGTTTGGAATGAAGAAATGTCAAAAGAACGTAGTACACAACATAACAAAACAGCGATGACAGCTCCATAGGCGCCGTTTTGTGACAACAACAATGAAAAGTAGAATGGAGGAGAGGACAAAAACAATACCGATGTTTTCGAGGTGAACGCAACGATGAAAGAGGCCAATAAATTTGAAATGTGTTTCACTTTCCTGATATTTGTTTAAGAAATAACATTTTGCTGTGAGTAAAATTTTAGACGATTTGTTTTGAGTTAGAATGTAATTTTGATTGGATTTTTAACACTCATCAAAAGCAAAGTAAAATGAGTGAATGAGTTTAGAATTGTCAAACATTACCTCATTTGACATTTGTATACATTGAGACAATAAGTTCGAGGGAAAACAAACAGATTTAAATTTCTCATTAATATTTAAAATTGACCTAAATTCGAATATGAGAAGAAAATGTGTGTCTGTATATAAATTAATGGAAAACCTAATCATAACTTTTGGAAACATAATATTTTTACACAACTTGTTGTTTCAAAAGTGCTTTTATCAGGAATATCTACCAAATGGGTTCAAAATATTGACTGTTCCTTAAGACACTCGGATCGGCATGTGACATGAAAATCGTAATGTGTGCTGCAAAAACTGAAGAAGTCTTCTCTTACGACCTGCAACATCTGTTACTTATGCTCGTCTCCGTACAACCAAATTTGTTCTTTCTTATAAATAGTTCACACTTTTCCTTTCTTCAATTGAAATTATTATAAACCCACATGATATGAAGAAGATGTCAACAAATTTCGCCAAACAACAAATACAACTAAAACCAAAGTCGATCGTGATCTAATAGTTTCATTCGGGTACACAAGCACTGAATACAATACCAAACGCATCCTTTGCAACCACTCACGGCAACAAAAAATGCGGAGCCCTAGAGTGGCGGAGCACCCGCCATAAAATGCACTACACAATTCTCAAGGCGAGAGGTACGCAAAAAAAACATCCAAAAGTACACCACACATCTGTTTTCCGTTCAGCACCGCATCTCTCTTTCCTACATAGATACACGTTTTCCACATATTCTTTGTTGTTGGAATGATACAAACACTCTCGCACACACATCCAACACATCAATAAGTAGGGTACACATATTTCATGTCTGAACACAAAAAAAATATACAATATCCCGTGTCGCCGCAACCACGCGTTCTTCTTAAGTATGTGTGTTACAACCACACTCTTCACACGCCAGCAAAAACTTGCATATTGGCTACGATTTGACTTTCTTCTTGTCAAATATTTTTACTCATTTTTAAACTTCACACATAAAATTATCATCATAATCATCGTCGGCTTCATATCATCTTCGCACCATACTAATACATATTTTTTTTTTTTTGTTTTGAGTAACTAACCTCACTCTTTTTCAATGCCCCTGCACTGTACTATTTTCCCTTGCACATTCGAATATATACATCACATTAAAGCAATCTTCCTTTCACTAAATTTTTGTTGCAGTCGCAGAGATTGTATTTGAAGCAATCTTCCAAATTCTATATCCGGTAATGCTTTACAGAAAATTCAAGATATATGTGTGTATAGTGACAAAAAAATGTATTGTAACCCTGAGTCAAACGCCGCACACCACGTTTCCAAACACCGCACCGATATATAGAACAACAACAGTAACGCTAGAAAATCGGAATCAAACTGAAAACGAAAAGCACAGGACGTAGAATTTGTCGGTCTGGTAGTCGGTGTGTGTACTCGACTTGTCAGTAGATGCGCGCGGTGGTGAACGGGCAAAAGGGCGGCAATTAGCGTCAAAGCTGCCCCCTGGTTGCTGTTCAATGTAACATAGTTTTATTGCTATTTTCCTTTGTCATCGTTCTTTATTCAACCTCTCTTTCGTCTTGTTCACCTCATACCATTCCTTGCCTCTTCTATGTTGTCTTCCTTCATCTTCTCTTACTTTTACCGTTTAAATTCATCCTCGACTCCGTTTTGTTTGGAACAATAAAATATTGAATCATGAAATATAACGTAAGTGAAGAACTTTGCGTGACGTTTATATGCCATAGCTAAAGCGATTGTCATAAGTGTACATATTATGTACATAGCAATTTTCATATACATATATATAATGCAGGTTCGAATTTTCAAGTCATGACCGCTATTTTGCAGATCATTAGGTTCAGTTGGACGTTTAAAAGTTCAAATTTTGAAATAGTTAACATTGAAAAAAAGATACTGATTTAGTGTACTAATACTATAAATATTTCCAAGCGCGTTGATCCCTCACAATTGCATGCAGTTTTTTTTAGGATATCCTGTATATGCCCCTTGTGCGTTGGCAAAAGTAGGAGTGACACTGAAGAAAAATTAAACATCTCCAAAGGCTGTTGTACTTCCTCGAACCAAAAATATTTATTAGGATTAAAGGACCCTTCGTTTCCACACCTTACTGACAACACATTTGATTACAAATCTACTATAAAAAAATCGAAAAAGGTTTTAAAGTTCGAAAACCAAGCGCGGTCGTAACAACTGCCAGCATTAAATTCGATCAAAAAATTCAGCAAAAGTGGAAAGTACAAATTTCCAAGTTTATGGGCTCAACAGATACAAGGGTCCAATAAGATCTTAAGACGTTATAAAACGGCAACAGCGGTGCGTCAGTAAAACGTTTCTAGTATTGAAACAGTAGCGATTTTAGTGGATTTTGCGAACGTTGTCAAAACTTCGAGCTTAGGAAGGTCTTCGTCTTCTTGGCTCCGCAGTTAATAGGGAGAACATTCGCAATTAATGGGGAGAACATTAACTGCGGAGCCAAATTACCAGTATACCAGTACCAAAATGTACCATGTCAATCTATTTGACATATTTTTATACATTCATTATATAAGGATTAAGGAATGAAAGGCCTGTGTTGCGGATGACTGCCTGTGAGACAACTCTCCTGCAAAAGCACATACCTTTTAAAATAAGAAAAAAAACCTTGGAATAACTATCATGAGTTTCAAAATTTACAACAGAACTAAACAGAGTACTATTAATCTCTTACAACTGGAGGAGATTTTTGGCGAATTCGAGAGTTTTCTTTTTTCACCAGAATGCATATTCTCTTAGCCTTGGAAAGTATGAAAGATGAATGAACGTCAAGTTCGGGGTTCAAACCTAATCTCAAATGTTGAAGTCGGAGATTAAGTTATCCACTTCCCCATTAACAATGAAATTATTAATCGTATAAATGCCTGCACACATTTAATTTAATAAAAAATGATTGAAATATAATTTTCGTTGTAGTGCCTTACTTCCTTTAAGAAAACAATGGACACCTACCAGTGATACATAAGTTTCGAATACCTCTTTGTGGTTGTCAAATTCAGAAGACCCCTATCAGAATCTAAGACATTTTCAATAATAGATAATACAGGGGTCAATGCAAACGAATTTACTTCGAAACAATGTACGAAAATGAAACAATCGAAGTGTGGTATGATGACATGATGCACTTTATTGTTATTTCAATGCAAAGTCGAAGAACGTACGTTCTCATTTCACGAAAACAAAGAGTATGTCACACCTCTACAAAACTGCTTATTTAAGAGAAGTTCAGAACGATTCGCATTTGTTCTTAGAAATCTATTTTATTGTGTTTCATTTACATCGTCATAGAAAGGAATACATGTGCACTCAGACTGATCATCTCAGACATCAACTCCTTCAGTTTATTGTGATTTAAATGTTCAAAAGAGGGATAATTAAAATAGTGAGAAAGATTATTTTTCACATACTGATTAAAATTATTTTGCCGTTTCTCTGATTTAATTAGTTTTTTTTTTTTGAAAACTATGACAATGGTGAAAAAGTGCATGCTATCGAATGAAAGTCTATTTATCAGTGACACGTTCAAATGTTAAGTCAGCATAAGCAATGTCAATTTGTCAGCCGTGAACACTGCGCGTGAGATTCTCATTTTTAACTTGGTAGTCATCTAAATATCTGTAAAATATAACTTCTCCTTTTTTCGAGTTTGTGCAACAAAAACAAGATCGTTTAAATCAGACACAGCACTAGCACGTACCACACGAAAAATGTCAGGTGACATTTTGACTTTTTCCAGGCTGTATTTCAACATTCCTCCGCACTTTTTACCGTTGTAAAAACAAAGTCACGAGTCGATGGAGTAAATCAATTGTATATACATACTTAAGTTACTACTGATTGCATATATTATTAGATAGACAAGAACATAAATGTTGCACAAACTAATTCAACCGAACTATTAATCTTGATGATTGATTTGGTCACATCGGTCATAGCTCCCAGACATTCGACTAATCTCATCACAATTAGACGAGAAGAAAGAAAACTAAGTAGACGAGGGATGTTAGGTTATTGGTAATTTCGGTGTCCAAGCATTTATGCTACAAACCGCAGAATAAACTGTTTCAACGAAATAAATTGAAAAACTTAAAAATCCAAGCTAACCAACTTGCCTTCGTCCCAAAATTCACTGTCTTATGATTTGCTTGAACAAGTGAGTACGCAGTGGGGTATACTAGATAAGACTTTTTCTAATCAGCGATGAATTATTTCAGGATTCAAACTCCTTCAAGGAGTTGATGTCCCAATTTTTACTGTTCTATGTTCCTTTAACTCGAACCAACTATTGGACGCATAAATTGTGTTAAAAAATCTTAAAATTCGCCATTCGAAGAAGAGGTTAAAATATAATCTGACCATTACGCCGATCATGATTTGCTAACGAAGTTGAAGGCTTTTACGTTGTCGATTGTAGCGCCCAATTTGTTTTGGGTGTTTAGGGAGTTTTTAACAAAACTTTAAATTAAAGCTTAACTTAGTTTTTGGAAATTTTATAAAAAAAATGCAATGAGCAGTAATCTGTACTCAAATTAAAAATACAAATTACTTTTTTTTTTTGTTAAATTTACAGCGCTTTATTAGGTCGGGAAAAGTAAGTCCACAAATGTTCAGAAAAGGATAGACAGCAGTAATATCGATTTAATGTTTGTCCTGTTAAGTACGATAAGAAAAGGTTATTTAATGTTTCAAGTAACTCTTAACAAGCGTTTTCCAAAAGCCGTGTTGATATTATTTGAAAACAGATTCCGATGTTTGTTTAAAAAATTGAACTACTTACGATCCTGTCTGTGTTTCGATGTTCGGAGTGTATTTTATACCCGGAATTCGAACATTTAATTTCGAATCTCACCAAGTTGAGTTTTCACTGCTCTACTTTGTATGTTGAGTTAAAATTTTATCCGAAAAACAATTTGCCTATCGATTCACGGGATATATTACTTCTGCAATGATCGGTAAGAAATTCCAAAAACTGAATTAAAATGGCGTGTTCACTCCGACAATGCTCTTTGTTTTGAACTTTTTCATACTTTTTTGGGGTTTTTGACTGTCTGTTTTCAGTATATACTTAGTAAATTTGAAACTGTTGCTGCCGAACGCATGGCGTGAGCAAATTGAGTCATCAAACTAGATATAACCAACATGGGAATACGTACTTAATTACATCATTAGATGGGTCACACCATGCCTCACAATGAGAGGACCTACAATGACAGATTCCCCATCATTTTTACTTCAAAATGATCATCGCATTTCATATCTAAGATTTATTACCAAAAGGTATGTATACAGATGTATGTGCGTAGATAGCTACCTACCCAATTTCATTTTATAATTGTGGCAGTAATTTGAAGAAACAATTTTTCAATACATTTGATTATCGAAATTCTTCCAAAAGTCGGCATCTACCCTCATAATCTTAGATTTATAATTCTGCATCTATCAATAGGTACTATGAAAAGCTATGTATTTATGTATGCTTCGTAGGAATGCATATACATACATACATATATGCATGTACATACTTATACGTAGGTAAATCAATAAAATTGTTAAACGAAAATAAGCCAACATGGCCGCCCAGCAACTAATACCTCATCGTACAACAAGAACTGAGAAAATATTTAACCCCAAACTAATGGTCGAGTTGCTTCAGATTTTTGGTCGCACCCTCGTACCGCTCCCAAATGAAAACTCATGAATTAATGAATTTAAAAATAAACCCGAAATACCAACATATGTAGGTAAGTTGTGTTAAAACCTTAGTTGAAATTCAAAATGCGTTTTTTGAATAAGCACAGGTTGTGTGAAAATAAAATTATTTTCATTACAAATAGCGAAAAAAGAAGCAAACATACCTACATACTTACGTATATAAGTTTGTACATGACATTTATATTATTTACCGCTTACGTCCAAGAAAAACCGACAGAGCGCAGCACCATTCGTCTTTCGACTTTCAGTACAGCGCAGCAAAATGCTGTTTTTTTTACAAAATAACCAGAAAAAAAATAAGTAAAATAAAATAAAATTCCAATTCATCCCCCCGGCGCCCCCGCTTTGGCGAAATGAGTTCTCGCTTACTCTCCGGCGGTGTGCCCAACGCTTGTCGTCTATCATTCGACAGCTGGTGGCTGGCTACCTCTCTTTCGGTCTCTCTTTCTCTTTGTCGTTGTCTTTGGCCTCCCCCTCTTTGTCACCGCGGACGAATACTACCTTCTCGTCATCATCATTCTGTTAGTATATTTCTTCCTAATCTAAAATAACTGGCCAACTGTACTAAAGGAAAGAAGCAACTAAGAAAATGAAGAAGAAGCATTACGAAGAAGAGTCCAAAAGCAACGAATAATAAGGCAAACCCAATAGACCAGAAGAAACACATGTGAAGGAATAGAGGAAAGTAAAATACACAAACAACAACGCCATCCACGATGATGATGATGATAATGACGATGTTGCTCATAAACGAAGGACGGTCGTTGAAGGCGGGGAGGAAAAGATCGACAAACTATCAAAAAGTACGCACAGACAGATTACCTAAAACGCAAAATATTTTAATTTAAGATAGAGATCTGGAGCCCGCCATCATCAACGCCCATTCATCAGTCCATAGATTATAAGGGTTATCCTTCCATCCTCGATCCCAAAAGCATAAGGGTTGCGTTTGCCGAGCAGTGCAATTAGTTTGCGAAAATTACGCAATGTACACCTGGCGTAATGCGAAGGGCACCTGCAAATCCTTCGCCGAGTAGCAGTGCCTCTGTGCTAATAGTAAACAGAGTATTGGCAGTGGTAGATACCCCCAAAATGACATCGTTTCTTATTTTGTAGAAACAAATTAGATTTTGTTAATTCTAGAGGAAAACCATTTTCAACACGCACACCATTATACGGCCTCATATCCGTCCTTTAATGCAGGGTACCAACACAAAATATATTATTACATATATACAGATTTACATACATACATACGTACATATGAGCCGAGTACATGATTGCATGCATCTGTAGTGGTGGTACAATTCCACTCGAGGTATAGATACAAAATACAAATATAATATGTATGTAATTCATAAATATATGTACATACATACGTATGTATCTATTCATAACCAAGTATGTACCTCAGTACTGATTTATAAAATCGCATATGCAAGCCTGAGCCTGAGCTGAGGCAGAGGCAGAAAAATCCAGGAACGGCAGACTCTTCAGCCTTTGCCTTGTTTCCTAAAATTGAAAATCACGATATCCATACCAACGTTGGGTCTTAGATTTGCATAACACGGCAGATTAAAAATATCTTCATGGATGCAACTTAACCTAACTCAACTTTTGGCTGACGTATGTTCGTTAAAAAAAATTGACAAAATGACGGCGCTGACAGTATTCAATCATTGACGTTGGCGATAGCACAGTTAGGCCGACCGAATTCTGGGCAGTAACCCAAATTCTGCGACACTGCAGTAGGCTGCAAATTGCTCAATGCCAATGAAGTCAGCAAAAAACGTGAAAGAATAAAAGATTTAAAACCACGAGTCTGTTCAACAGCTACCCTCACATAAGTTAGTAAGTTAAACGATAAATTGGTTATGACGACATTAAGACAAACGTATATTATTCGAAGTAAAGGTTGAATGTGCGCTCGTTTCCTATACATCACATCCAGAGCACATGGGAGCGCAACGAGGCAAGAGCGGTAGATTGTTAGTTTTGTGTCTTTTCAAATACACAGAATGGCAGAAGCGGGACAGAGAGAGCGAGAGTGAGCAGAAGCTAGTTCGAATGGGAAGCTTGTACAAACAGGGAGTCGACGAAGGCGAGAAAGCCAAGAGTGGCAACAGGGTGTAAAAAGGAGAGAATTAGTCGATTCTGTTATCTATTCCTTTGTTTGAATATATGACAAAACTTTAAAAAAAATATTGACAAAATCTTTTTATCAGTTGTCTATTTAAATTTTCTTTAATGAACGAAGAAATTACATTAAAAGTTTTCATCCAAGGGGTTTGGTGCATATCTTATATGATGCCAGCATAACCTTACAGCAGGTTAAGAAGGCATGTAACTCTATAAGGTTTCGGCCCTTCGGTACAACACTTCCATCTGAAAGATCAACAACCCGTACTTCTCATTTTCGCGAATTTTAAACGACAATCTTCTCAATATCTACCATCAATTACAAAAAAGGATTTATTTTTAAGGGGGTTGCTATTGTATATCTGCAATCGAGTACTAGACTTTGACAAAGAGAGACTTTTTTTATTTTTAATTTACTTAATTCCTGTACACATGTGTACATGTAACTCTTTCATATTTACTCGGTACATTTACCCCATTTACAATAAGAACCCTATTGTAACACAGGTCTTTCAAATACTTATTTTTTATACTCTCCATTACATAGCCTCATCCATGACTTTTATAAAAGTGTTATGTTAACAACTGAAGTACATAAGCATTAGGCGTAAATGAATATTTCGATATTTTATATTTGCTTGAAACTCCGTAGAAATACATGTTTTAACATTATCCAAATTAAGGTATCAAATATCTAAATCCTAATTTTGCATTTCAAAGATACATGTGGACCAATTGTCGTGTTTGGCCTGCTTTACTCGGAACCACCAATTTTATAGTAAGCCGTTGGTTAATTTTCATATTTCGCAGTTCTTCAAACCAGTATTCCAGTTGGAATACACTGTTGAAATATATATCCATACTTTGAATTGAAATGCAACGTTCAAATTCGCATTCCTTGTAGTTTCATGATGAAAAGATGTTTGTTTTTTGAAAATGTCTGCTGGAAATAGTTTCGACACCCAAAAAAGTAATGCATTGTTTAAAATTCGAAACCGAAAAAAAATCTTCTCACATTCGAAATAGCTAACAATGACAATAATTGGATGACATATCGTTTATAGCGGAAAAACTTCAACCTGTGGGCTAGGCTCCATAATGATCCGATTGATCAATAAGCATTAAATTCGTCAGTTCCTTGAAGGCTGTTAAAAACGATTTTACATTCGTAGTCTTGCATTTTATATAAATCCTCATGTCATTTAAATCATCCTCGCATTTCATAAATTTGTTCAGCAAGTCTCTCAAAATATCATACAATGTATTTTGTGTTCCTAGGTATAGTTGTTCTTGTATGTAAACTCTTATCAGCAGATCAATTCTAAGTGCAAAGGAATCGAGCAGCCTGTTTCATATCACGAGAATCAATCATTTATCAGTCTTTATCTACAAATTTGCTGTCGTGTGCAATTTTTTTTTTTCAATTTGGTTTTTGGTGTATTGATTGACAATTCATATTTTAGACTCAACGGCATGCAGTGAAAATAAGATATTCAAAGGTTGGTTCCACTGTACTCAGCTTTTGGCGTAGCATAACTCATGTTTTTATTTGATCATTATTGAAAGCGCTTATTGTTTGCTTTTAAAGGGAACACTTAAAACGGTGCAGAGTTTTGTCATGGCAAAAAAATATATTTTTCACTTTGAAAAATATGTAATCTAAAAATTAATCAAAGTCAGTAAGATGCATTACCATGCATGAGCATTGGATAATTCGAGTCTTTTTTCCCCTGGAAGGACTTAAGACTGTGGTCGCCGTGGCGTTGTGGTAAGTGCGTCGACCGCCACGCAGAAAGTCTAGGATCGATTCCCGGACGGGACACCTCGCAATTTTTCACGGCACCACCTCTTTCGAGTTGCTGACAACGCTCAAAGACTATCAATTGCCTATGAAAAGCTTCTCAAATCCCGCCGTTCGGAGTCGGCAAAAAACTGTAGGTCCCTTCTACTCGTGAGAAAACAGTAGCACGCACAACACGAGTAGTTGTTGTAGAAGCGAGGCCCTGGTCCCTTGTGGACTGTAGTGCCACCCAATTAAGATAGATCATCTGCCATAAACAAACATTTCTGTTGATTAAAAGAGGGGCAACATTCTGTTTTTTGTCACAACATTATCTGCATAAGCGTTAAAATTATCGGCTAACATCCATCTGTCAAATAACTCGACTATTTCAAGTGTTGATTACAGTTAAGAAAGATTATATTTTACTAAAAATGTATGCATTTGGTGTATCACAATGTTTTCCCGAAAGTTTGTTACAATGACCGCTTAATAAATTTCCGATCACCTTCTTTGACACGTGTTTCGTGAGTACTCATCACAAATTTAATTTATAAATAAAATTTAGAAAATTTCACGATTGGAAATGAAATTTTAAGTAAACGAAGTGTGAAGGAACAAAAAGCAGCAAGTTAAACAAATGAGGGTAAGTAGATAAATTTCTGCTGCTTGGTGAATTGTTTGTCTAACTAATTGAAGTGCTATAAAGAAAATGCAATAAAAATACAATTCCAACATCAGAACGAAGTAAATTTCCACAGGATGACATCATTATTTAATTTAAAAGTATCGATACTAAAACCCAGATCTGATATATTTTTGTTCTCGCCTAAAGCGGACGTGTCCAGAGCGATATTAGTCCCGTTTAAGAGAAGTGTCTTACATATTTAAGTTGTCGTCGTAAGGAGATTTCACAGTAATTCTACACTATGGCGGCTCCGAAAATTTTTGAGTACGTATTGAAACTGAAATTTTCGTAATTGACTTTCGGGGAAATTGAACATATGAGTTAAATTTGTATCCAATGCAAAATGCAGTTTAATAACGACCGTGCATTGTAGATCTTCGAATAGCAAAGTGTCTGATTTGAAGATATACTTGCCAATAGGCAATTTTAATTCAAAAAAATAGAAAGAACATTGAAAAAAGAAAACATTAAAGCAATTGTGACATACGTACATATGTATTATATGATGCTATTCAAATTCAATGTACCTCTGTTTGGAACTGTCTTTTAGCATGCTGTATTCGCTGCAATTATGTTTCAGACATTACAACACCCGAATATCATCTGATTTTTTTAGAACAGTTTTTGTTTTTTAATTCATGCAAAATAAGGATATTACATGTATTACTTGTTTCTGGCTAGAATTGGTGCTCGAGGCACTCGATACTCCAAGTGACTCGTAATGAAAACTATGTTAAAACAAAACGAATGGCAATCCAACAAAACTTATGGATATATTACTTCTTGTCAATTTATTAAAAGGCTATCAACTGAAGAATTAAACTAATATATACATACATATATATGAACATTCAAAATGACAGGATGAGGTTTCATACATACTCGTATGTACAAGTGGGATAGTAATTTAAGGCTTCCTAAAGGATTATTCCGATTTTTTTATGATATCCTCATAAAAGCTATTTATGCGTTGGTTAGTTCGTGCAGAAAGTAGGAAATTTGTTTGAACACTTCGAACCGGGGTAAATTATTCCAGAGCTTTATAGGATTTTATGACATAGCTCGCTGAAGGTTATCCTACAAATTGTCACAGAGATTCAACACGAAATTATCCGCAACTGAACTGTACGGCAAACACTTGCAGTTCAACTTTGTGTAAATGACAGACTCTTTGAGAAAAAAAGAGGATGGATTCTTGAAGTGGAACTAATACAACTCAGTGCATGTTCCCGCGAAGGGGCATCATAGATCTAACAAGTGTTCAATGTGTGTATCGCATATATTATATTCACCATTAACCAACTTTTCTTTCAAGCCTTTCTGGGATTCACACAATTGTGAGGGATAATTAAAATTTTCTTTCTGGGATTAATTATTTAAGAAGTTTTCATATCAACTTTGTATTGGTGCTGTTTATCAAAACCACAAATGCAGATCCGATTATGATCGAAAGGGTTATAACCTACAATTCGTTCCAAGGTCGCGCAACACATGTGATCAGACATCTAGAAGTAGATCAACTTTCTTCTAACTTCATACACTTGGCAAGTGCCAGATCAAAGAGGGTCTGTTTATGAGACGTACCTTATCATTTGAAATTGAAAAATAAAAAGGGCGCCAAATTTGTAGATACATTGACCCATTATTGACGCTTAAACTTATTCATGTTTGATTGTTGCGAGATTCTGAATTATGTGTGGTTTCAGACATGATATGTATACCTATTCTATGTAATGATCTTCTTCGACTTACCTTCCTTCTTAACCGTCTTCAGGGTCCTCCTCGTCTTCGTCAGCGAAAGAAAGTTTGCTCTTTGCTTGCTTTGCTGACGACTTCTTTGATTTCTTATCAGCCTTCTGTTTAACTGAATTCTCATCAACGATTTTGGCTTTTGTTTTGAAAATAATCCTTTGACTAAGATCAGCTGGTTTCTCGGCCTCTTCTGTAAGGTAGTGCAACAAGCAAACAATTTAAATGTAAGTATCACACAGTTAGCAGTTGGCAAAGACAAATGAACAAAAAAATATTTTTAGGGAAATGTAACGAACAAATGAAATTATGTGATATTTGAAATAAATATTCGCATTGCAGCTTCCCTCCCGGCCTAAGTTGGTGGGCGAAACCATTTCAGTTGTTCGTATCTATGCTTGTCTTTTTCATATAAATGTGGACTCGTTGTATGTTGTCTCTGTTTCGCCGTTAATTCCTTTTGGAGCCCCTCTGCCGGCTCCGCAACCCTAACCAAAGTACCATACTCTGTTTCTGTATGTTACCACCACCAACCCTCTCTGTCTATCTATCAGCCAACAAGCCAGTCAGCAGTAACGACAAACGAACAAATGAACGACCAAAGGCACGAACAACAACAATGCAATTGAGAGGAATTCTGCTTCGTTTTTGTTGTTGTAAATTGAATGTGCGTTCTATTACCCAAGGGAGTTCCCACTTGAACGAGGCGCTCCCATGGACAGATTGAGGTTATATTCGAACTTTTTCTCTGAAAACAATATTTTCGACCAGATATCTTTTTGAAATTGCATTTTTCGTAATGCAGTTTTGTATACATGATCTTACCCAAGGTACGTTTTCGATAATTAGAGAGCGGTTTATGCGTACGAATTAATCGTAAATTGAAGCAAAACATTAAAACTTTGGACACTTCCACAAATTCTAAGTCTAACACTTGCTGGATTTAAGCACTTCAACTGATTTCCGAGATTTTAGAAAATTTCGTTGCTTTAAAAATGTTTAACAGCCTCCTATTTGGAGGAAACTCGAATTTTTGTGAAACAAAATGCGAAAATTTTAGTGCATATATGTATGTATGGCACTTATGTACACGTTTTGACAGCAGTATATAATGTACACAAAATGGTTGAAACGCTGTCAGAGTGAAAAAGCAACAACAATGGTACTGTGTGATGATATCGCGGGGCTAGAGGGGCACGGCACGACACTACGGGGCGCAAAGGAAACTTGGTTGTGCAAAGCGAACGTTTTTCTTCAATGTTGTTGTTGCTGTTATTGGTTGTTCTGCTAACATCTAACTATGTATATACACATCGTGGAGCTGGCTTACCTTTCTCTATCCTCCGCTTTTCCGCTTCTGCCTCTTCGGCTGTTAGGTCGCCAGCTTTTATTACAACAATTTGGGGTTTCTCGTCGTCCCTTTCGTCTGGGCTATCCCCCGCGTCTAAGTGATGTTTGTCAAAATCTTCGTCGTCTTCAAACTTTTGGCGCTGAGCGGGAAAATTATGAAGTGTTACGATCGCATTTTTCTTTGATACATTTTTCTCCCTTATTTTAGTTTACCTTGGTCTCAACCGTTGGACCTTCTTTATAACCAATTTCCGCTTTCAACTTTTGCAAGAAACTCGGATCTTGTGGTTTCACGTACGTTATGTTCCTTTTGGACATTTTTACTTAAAGACAATTGGAGTTCAACATAATCGCGAATGCAAAGGGTGTGAAACGTAAAAAGGACTTAATGGTAATACGTGAACACAGAAATTAAACGTAATATTTTTTTTGCAATCACAAATATGCGAAAAATCGGGTAACGCACAAATCTTTAAAAAAGAAGAACCGAAGTCAAGGATTTATTTTAATCTAAAATTTAAAGTACATAAACTGCACAATACAACCGATAGAACCGAAGTTGGCCGTGAGTAAATTTTTTGAAATAACACAACTGTCAGCGAGATACCTTGTCCTTTGATTTTCATAGGCTTTGATTACACTTGTTTGACATTTTTTTAGAAAATAATGTACAAGGCAGCACATAAACTTGTAACAAATTAGCTTATTTCTGACCAGTTTTTTGGATTAAAAACGAATTTTTCACACAAAAACATTTTTTCCTTCTCTGTAGAAAATCGTAGTCGCGCCCTTTCACTGCATCCGAAAAAATTGACACTCAGACAACCATAATAATTATTTTAGGATGACGCATCGAAAGAGCAGCAATGCACATTGAGGGAATGTCCGATTAATGTGATTCGGCTTATTTTCTTACATATGTGTCGGGTATTAAACATTTTATAGAACTTGAGCTTCAGAATTTGTTACTGTCTTGCTCCAAAACATGTAGTGCTTCAAGTTTCACAGTCCCATTTAAAATTAAAACGAACGTTTAGTCTAATATATTCGTTGAAACTCATATATGCTTGACAGACTTAATTTCCCATCATGTTACTTGCGTGAAATAATTCTTATATAAAACGTTAGAGTTCTTATTTTCCATCCATTAGGGAGTTGTCAAAACATAAACAATTTCATCACATTTTGTTCCTTCTTTATCGGAAATAAAAATTTACAAAACTGCATGCCTGCTGGCTTGTAGTTAAAGCGTTGACACTTGTAATTCGACCCATCAAACACGACCGTCAAGCAAACCGTTTCAACAAATCTGCGTATCTGAACGTATACGTATAATCTTCTGAGAGTATCAAACAAACGGACAAACTTTAATTTCGTTCAATTTTCCTTCTGAAAGTCTTATTCACTTATAAGATGCACACGAAGTGTTTCCTTGATTTTAGTGGGTAAAAAGGAATGCATTCCTGGTAAGTAGATTGTAATAAACTTAACTCTGTGATTTGCTCCGGAACACTTTATATTACCGATAATTTACCAATGCTCACACACACCCTTATGAAAGTTGAAAACAAGTGTAATTTGCTATACACCCTGTGACTGGGTGTCAAATGCCTCTTATGTATAACCATGTATAACAGCAGAGAGGAGATATATAATCAAAAACAACACATTGTTCATGTGTTATACGTAAAATTTTTCTGCGAGTTTATCTCTGAGTTCGAGCGGGGTTTTAAATTTGTTTCTTTTAAGAACTAAGATATCACATATCTTTTTAATCCAGAAACGAAAAGAATTTTGTCTTGTTGACGCAATGAGTGATGTAAAATCATTTTTCCATGAATGGTGTGCAAAAAACAAAGCCGATCCTGTATTTAATGTACGACCTACTGGTATGTCTGATGAGAAAAAAATCGATAGTGTATTGAGATTCAAGGCAGTAATTTCTATAATCTTCAGGTCCAAAACATCGTCAGCGATTTCTTTGTGAGGTCAGAGTAGCTCCATACACATACGTTGCTGCTGGTAATTCGACAAACAAGAAAGATGCTGAGAAAAATGCCGCCCGAGATTTTGTCAACTTCCTTGTACGAAGTGGCAAAATTGCTCAAAGAGATGTTCCTGCTGATTTTGGTCTCGGAGACCAGGGAAGTGCTGGTCAGTCAAATCAGCCGGGTGGCAATCAGGGTCAAAATTTGCGACTTTTCTCTGATAACATGGGTCCCCAAGACTTGGGACAAGCCTACCGTCCAATGGGAAATCGTGAAATTGATTTTATCGATCGCGCCCAACAGCAATTGAAAATGGAAGAAGCCGAGTCCTTGGATGTGAATGCAGCAATTCATGGTAACTGGACTATTGAAAATGCAAAAGCAAAATTGCATCAATTCATGCAGATGAACAAGATTCAAGCGGACTATAAGTATACGGCTGTTGGACCGGATCATGCTAGGTATGTGACATGGAGGGTATTGTTACACTTAGTACAGGTATTAAAGCCGCTTCATTCGATTTTCATTGAGAATATCCAACGAAGCAGTTTAAAATTAAGCAATTGGACTTCTCGTACGAGATCTCGACTCACTGTGAAATGAAGGTTTTAGTGTCAATTTCATGACAAAAGAAATTACTCATGAATTTTACACAGTTGAATCGAATAAGAACTGATAACAGACTTAAACTTGTAGAATGACCAGACGTCTGTGCTTCATTCAGTGTAATTTTCGCAGTGAATCGAGATTTCCTACCCAAAAGTTTTGGATACACTAGGTTTTCGGTGAGTCTAATCTTTTCCAAAAACAAAATACACCTAGTTCACTGTAGAGCCCCACAGGGTCTATAATTTCAAAATGTTCACTATCATAGGAGCTTTATGGCTGAAATGAGCATCTTCGTGCGTGAATTGAAGCGCACAATAACATCTCGTGAAACCGGATCCAACAAGCAATCGGCGAGCAAGTCTTGTGCTTTGTCTTTGGTACGTCAGCTGTACCATTTGGGTGTGATCGAAGCCTTCTCCGGTACTTTGAAGCAGCGCAAAGATGACGAAGAAATGAAACCATATCCCGTTAAAGTGAATCCAGAACTGCTTCAAGAAGTGCGAGATGTTATAAACGACTTGAATCTCCCAGTAATGCTTCCTCCTTTGAAGCTCCCAGAAAATACACCGTTCAGTTTGGTAAACATATGTGAACAGTTTTGGTTTTAGTGACGCGTGTTAAATAATTATTTTTAAAGATCTCTGTAAAAAGTGAACCGCAACACAAGCGTAACGAATCCTATCAACAAGGATCTGTGATTCCATGGGCACCACCTCAGCCTAACTGGAACGCATGGAATGCCTGTAACATAGATGAAGGTTATTTAGCTACAGCAACACTTGATGACCTCTGCAATGATTTGGATACAGCCGACAGGGAAAAGCGAATGAACAATTTAGAATATCAGGTAAACTAACGGGAATTTTATAAAATCCCTTCCTAATATCGAATTCTTCAGAAATTTTTAGATTTCCGTGAGAAATTGCCAATTGCATCGATGCGCAATGAAATAATGTCGAAAATTAACGATTGTCCAGTGGTAATTATCAGAGGCAACACTGGTTGTGGTAAGACCACACAAATCGCTCAGTACATCTTGGAAGACTATATCAGCTCTGGACAAGGAGCCTGGTGCAATATTTACGTGACTCAACCGAGAAGAATTTCGGCGATTTCAGTGGCCGAGCGCATTGCTTGTGAGCGCGGTGAAAATCTCGGCGAAAGTGTGGGTTATTCTGTTCGATTTGAGTCGGTCATGCCGCGGGCGTACGGCGCAATTCTCTTCTGTACTGTTGGTGTGCTCCTACGAAAATTGGAAGCTGGGCTCCGCGGTATATCCCACATTATTGTCGATGAAATTCATGAGCGCGATATAAACAGTGACTTCTTGTTGGTCATTCTGCGTGATATGGTACACACTTACCCAGACTTGAGAGTTATTCTTATGTCTGCTACTATTGACACAAGTTTATTTTCCAATTACTATGGCAATTGTCCAGTAATTGAAGTGCCCGGAAGGGCATTCCCCGTTCAGCAGTACTTCTTAGAGGATTGCATTGAGATGACCGGATTCATGCCAGAGCCAGAAAGTCGCAAAAATCGCAGAGAGAAGGACGACGATGAAGCGGCGAATATTGCAGAAAATGCAGACTCTTCCGAGTTTCAAAATCTAAACAAAGTCGTAATGGACGCAAAATATAGCGAAAGAACACGTCAAGCAATGAGTTTGCTATCAGAATCTGAATGCAGTTTTGAGTTAATTGAAACACTTCTGAGGCACATTATATCGAAGAACATTCCTGGTGCCATTTTGATATTTTTACCCGGATGGAACCTGATTTTTGCCCTAATGAAGTTCTTAACAAACAGTCCTCATTTTAGCGGTCCGCGGTACAGGATTTTGCCGTGTCATTCGCAGATACCAAAGGAAGATCAACGGAAAGTATTTGAGCACGTACCTAATGGAGTCACCAAGGTTAGTTTGTAATTAGTGGAGTATATGTTCGCTTCCGTATTCTAGTGTGCAATGTGTGTATGTGTCGGTACAAAATTTCCAATATCTGATTTTCGTCATCTGGTTTTTGATATTACAAGGAACGATTGGCTTTTCGAGGCCGGTACGTACGTTAGTTCACTGTAAGTACTACCTTCTCTTCGCGTATAAAGCTTCGTATTTTTATTCGTTGAATAAATAAAAGCTTTTGCATCAGTCAAAAAATGTATTAAACTTGTATGTTCTCCCAGACGACCGACTCACATACATACTTCGTTCACGCTACCTATCTCAACATTCATTTCACCTATTCAATATCTCTTTCAGATAATTCTCTCCACAAATATCGCTGAAACATCAATTACCATTGACGACATCGTGTTTGTGGTGGACGTATGCAAGTCTCGTATGAAAATGTTCACATCACACAACAACCTAACCAGCTACGCGACCGTGTGGGCCAGCAAAACTAATTTGGAGCAAAGAAAGGGACGTGCCGGACGTGTTCGTCCAGGCTTTTGCTTTACACTTTGTTCAAAAGCTCGTTTCATGGCACTTGAAGAACACCTCACGCCGGAGATGTTCCGCACTCCACTTCATGAAATCGCTCTCACCATCAAGTTGCTGCACTTAGGATCCATTCATCAATTTTTGTCGAAAGCAATTGAACCGCCACCACTTGATGCTGTCATCGAGGCTGAGGTTCTTTTGCGGGATATGAAGTGCTTAGATGCAGATGATGAGTTGACGCCACTTGGCCGAATTCTCGCCCGTCTTCCGATAGAACCGCGGTTGGGCAAAATGATGATTTTGGGAATTATATTTGGTTGCGGTGATGTGCTCTCTGGAATGGCCGCTTACTCCAGTACATTTTCCGAAGTTTTTGCGCTAGATATAGGGCAACGTCGTCTAGCTAACCACCAAAAGGCATTGAGCGGTAAAAAGTGCTCTGACCATGTTGCAATGCTAGTGGCTACCCAAATGTGGGAAAACGCTCGTAACCGGGGTGAAGAGGAAGAAGTAAACTTCTGTGAGTGGAAAGGTCTCCAACTGTCCACTATGCGCGTAATGGCAGAAGCTCGAAGTCAGCTTCTGGATCTCTTGCAACAAGCAGGATTCCCAGAGGAAGCAATGTTAACTGTACAAATCGATGCAAACTCCAACAATCCAATGCTGGATATGACAATTGCGGTTCTGTGCTCGGGTCTGTACCCGAATGTATGCTATCACAAAGAAAAACGGAAGGTTCTCACAACTGAAGCAAAATCCGCTCTAATCCACAAAACGTCAGTGAACTGCAGCAATCTTGCGGTGACGTTTCCATATCCATTTTTCATTTTCGGCGAAAAAATACGGACAAGGGCTGTTTCCTGCAAACAAATGACAATGGTGTCCCCTCTGCATTTGCTCCTGTTTGGATGCCGAAAGGTAGAAAGAATTAAAGAGAATGTGATCCGTCTGGACAACTGGCTGAATTTTGAAATGGATCCCGGAGCTGCAGCGATGATTGTGTCACTGAAGCCCGCAATAGAGGAACTGATCGTAACAGCCTGCAACAATCCGGAAGACGTACTGAAATTGGATGAAGGAAATGCCCGACTGGTGCAGGTAATCAAGGAACTCTGTGTAATGAATGCCGGCGATTATCAGCTGCAGAGGGAATTCGGGGTATTACCACATCAGAGCAGAGTGGGTGGTGGAGGTGGAGCTCCTTTCAGGAGGATGCGAAGAGACGATGAAGCAGATAGCGGAAATACGGGTGGTGGCTTCGGTGGTGGTGGTTCGCGGTTTGGAAATGGAAGATTCAGAGGAGGAAATAACGGTCGATTTGGCGGAGGTAATTTTGGAGGTGGTAACTTCGGAGGAGGCAATGGACGGAACTGGAAACAAGGCGGAAGGCGATTTTAAATAACACCAAACAATAAAACCGAGATAACAAATAAAAAATAAATGTTTTATTATTCATTATTTATTAATTTATAATTTGCAATCCAGTTGCTCGCACCGCGAGGAGCAATAGTTTTTATAATTTTTATTTTGGTAGATAGCTTCCTGCAGACACCAGTAGCACCAACGTTTCCTTTTGATGCCGATTATTTCTCTTTCTAAAAATCGTATCCTCTCCTTTAGTTCATTCACTTCGTTTTCTAGCTTGACTATTCCCGAGTTTTCAAGGCTACAAAGAACGGACGCTATAGATAGTTCTCTAATGGTTTGTTCGGCAATTGTAGACAGCTCATAGAGTAGGGTTTCGTTTTGTTCCGCGTCATCTAAATCATTATTATGATCCATTTCTTCACTCTGAAAGAATAAATTAAAAAATCTGCAATGAAGTGAATATAACATGGTGGCTGCAAAAAGGATAATCATTACAAATACTTTTAAGAAGGGCTTTAATTATAACGTTATTGCAGAGAGACTCCCCATGTTCGGACTTAGCAAACCTACCAGTCGCAAACAAAGACGTCTTTGTTTTGCTAACGTAACGTCACTCAGAGTGTTTTGTGATTAGGTTCAACGTACGTTAGCTGTGACGGCGGAATCGTAACTAGGGGCAAAAAAATTTACTGCAAAGTGTGTATTCTATTGAGATCGCGCGTTCTTCTGGAACAAAAAGTGAGTGTCATGCTTGAAAATACCGATTGCTGTTTAAACAAATTTTTATTGAAACTGCTCTGTACAGCAGTATACGCTTTTGTCAATAGTTCTATAAACGTGTGATCACAATCTTACCGAAAATTTTGGTATTAGGTGCATGGACCACAGTACTAACTTCCATAAACTGTTTATTTTCGTTTGTGTCAAAAACTCAAAAACAAAGGATTCCGTTACATGATTTAATTTTATAACCGACTGAGAAGCTGTGCCCGGAAAGTGTTGCCAAGTATTTTTTGATGATCTAAAATTTACTACCTTTCAAAGTGTTACCAGTTGAATGCAAGCAGATGGGAAAATCTGGCATTAATAGTAAATCTTATCATAAAAGGAACTTACCAATTTTGAGTTAACTCCCAATAAGTCACAAGAGATATGACTATTTCCAAATAAACCGATATGTACTATATAGCTGTGAGCCAAATTCATCATTTTGCGAATGCCACAAAATATTACAACAGTATTAAATAGAAATAGAAATCGGGAGATAGTTTTATACAGCAACAGATCAGAATAAGTCAAAGTAATCAAATCAATTGAATAATCATTTTTGTTAGGTGTATTAGCCAAAAAATAAATATGATCTTACGATCTAAGTGCAGACACGACATCATCCGCAACTAAACTCCAATAAATGCTGTCTGTCGATCTCATGAAAGCAGATATGTAGATTTCGATTTCGTAATTCATATTTAAACAAAATTAATTTCAAATTAACATTATGCTTGATTAATGGAATATAGGCATAGTTTGTTTGATTCAAAAGGAGTGATACCTTTCAAACTACGTTACTCAAAGAGCTACAAGTCTCCGGAATATCGCATATGTGCGTATAAAATCCTCTCTTTTGTCTTGTGTAAGCTCTTATATGATAACGTTAACAGTCCGATTTGTTAGTATAGGGGAAGCCAAAAAAAAAAATATATATATATTTTTCAACAGCCAAACGCCCGACTAGGTAAGTCGATCGATCGGAGAAATTACATGCAACGACCGCCCCATTCCGATTGAAACATCTTATACACAACGCAAGCGTTCGACCGCTTCATTGCGATTTGCGTAAGGCTACGTTTGATGTATAACTTGTCAGTCATTCTAATATAACGTTTCTCCGTTGTTTAGAAAAGATATAAAAAGGCGATGGATTCAGTCAAGCCTTTACTATTATTCTTAAATTTTTGCTATTTATAACGATAGTTCTATTACTCCTTTTTATATTATATTTACTGCAAAATTATCGAAGAATTATATTGATCTTCGCAGTAAGAAAATTTTCTCTTCCTAGTATTTTCTGCAGAAATGTTTGATTCTATTATTCTGTAGTAAGTTTTTTTCAGCCTGACTGACTGTCAGTGTGTGATGATTAGTTTTTGTTACAGATGTGTTTGTCTACTTTCATATGATTTTTGCAATCCTTACAAACAAGCATAGTACAAAGTTTTAGAACTCCAATAGACCAAATGATAAGAAAAAGTTTCATAGCACTGCGTTACATACCAGAACAGTGAAGAAGGGCGAAGATTTGTGTTTATTCTAAAAAAATGGGAAAGAAAAACCCAAGTATTTCTAAATCATCTAGGCTGGTTTGTCTAAAACCCTTCTAACAACCCCAATTTTCACTACCTTTTTATCTTGGTTTCATAAAAATTTAAAAATCATAAATTATATCTGCATATGTATGCACTGGTGTTCCTTGCGTCAGGGTCGATTTTCTTGTTTCGCGTTAATTCTCTTTTGTACAGTGGCAATATCAACGCACTCTTAGATGAGGGAATACACGTACTACATACGAGTATTAGCTCAATTTTTCAATATGCTTAAAATGTTTTGCTTCCTAAGAGCTTGTGTGTCGATGGACTATTTTCTTCCTGTGGGTAAGAAAAACGAGTTTTTTGAAAGATTGTCAGAAAGTTAAACAACTAAAATTAAGAACCAAGAGAAAGGAGAAAATGTCATTGTGCTAGAAACTCTGAAGCCAGGCATTGCCAATGAAATTCACTTTAAATAATTACATACGGGTGCCATCGGGAGACATCGAAGATTAAAAAGAGGTCATCCTCTTTATTTACAGAATAAGTAAAGACTCATATATCAGAAGGCATAATAAAGGGATACACAACTCAAGTGTGCCCCCAAGAGAAGTAATATCCTGCCGTATGTGAAGTCGTGGCGTAGTGGTAAGTGCGTCGACCGCCGCGCAGAAAGTCTGAGTTCGATTCCCGGGCGGGGCACCTAGCATTTTTTCACGGCACTACCTCTTTCGAGTTGCTGACAACACTCAAAGAGTATTAATTGTCTATGAAAAGCTTCTCAAATCTCGCCGTTCGGAGTCGGCAAAAAACTGTAGGTCCCTTCTACTTGTGAAGAACAATAGCATGCACAACACGAGTAGTTGTTGTAGAAGCTAGGCCCTGGTCCGTTATGGGCTGTAGTGCCACTCAATTATTATTATAATTATTATTATTAAAATAAGTTAAGTTATGCGGCTTTGGCTACGTAGTTCATAAATAATTTTTTTTACTCTCTCTCTAATATAGCATTATATAAAGAAATCGAAGCATTTATGACAAAATTATACCATACTTCACTTTGCTATCATGCCTTTTATTGCAGAATGTTCTCTATGAATTAGAGAATTAATTACCATGTAAAAGCAAAGCAAAGTGTGTTTAGTTACTGTTTTTTTGTTTACCTTTTGTTTAGCCAAGTATCGTTCTCAAATTATCACACATCTAATGGCTAATAATTTCCTTAACATTTATCAGTGATGATAAATACACACGATCCTTTATGTACAGAACTATTGCCAAGGCACATAAAATGTTTTTTTTTTTAGAATTCAGTCTCTAACTAACTAAGTAACTAAATTCTAGACCTATTAACTTTAAAAACAAATAGCGATTGAGCTCCAAAAATTTTTTCATTTAAGAAAAAAAACTTACATTCCACAACCTCACGGTTTCATACGGGTAAATTATAATGTTTACCAACTAAAAACTGAAAAAACTCATTAGTGAGAGAAATTCAAAATTGCCCCCTTCCTGAATGAGTGTGCTCTGATTTCCACCAACTTAAACATCCCCATCTCACTCAACAGCCACTGCACTTGCGATGCTTGAAAAAAGCACAAATGCCTCCCCAATTAATCACTCAACATACCACCACCACCACCACCACCACAACCAGCAACGACCCATATAATTCGAAATTATGAGGGAAAGCTCACGAGCTAGAATCAGTCACTATCTAAACTCGGCTGGCTAAGGGTGGAAAAGTACAATTCATTCGAACCATCGGCACTAAGTGAAAATCGCGGAAGTAAGTCTACAGTTTGTGTCTTCACGTATCCGAGAACGTGTGTGTGCATTACCGAACGGAAGTCATCACTTGACCAGAAGTTGATTTGGAAATAGAGAATTGACTCTAGGTCACAGCTTCCATCCGAAAAAAACAAATAAAATCCCATTGATCATCATGGTAAGTGTCTAACGGCAGGTTGTCAAGCCTTACACATTGTACAGAGATTTTTGTGAGTGCTTGAAGTGGTTTGGTTTTTCATTTTATTTAAATTTTCGAATGCAGTGATGCTGTGTTTCTTGGATTCTTTCAAAAATAACCCTTCAGAAAGTAAATTCAGGTGAAGTGCTACGGGAGCTTTCGTCTTCAATCTATTGCAGCAATGCTTACTGCAGTTTGAGTGAGAGTTGGGGTAGCAATTGTGCTCCACGACCTTGACCTACCGTGCATTAGTGCTCATATCCTTCAGAAGGATATGTTGTTTCTCTTGAGTGCGATTCGCTTTCCGTAAAGAATGCTTGCCAAGAGGGGGAAACAAATCGTAAGTCGTCTTCTTTATGTCAAGGACTGTTTATGTAATTCTCAAGGAAATGAGATCATTTGGGATACAACTGATGACATATTCCCATTAAATGTTTAATTATGAATGTGTTAGCCAACACGTTGCGGCCATTGACAATGACCGTCTCAGAGATTTGATGTGGATTTTTATCGCATGAAAAACAAAACGGGCGCCCACTGCAAGGTCTGCCAATGAGTTGAAATTCCATGTTATAAATAGTTTACAATGGTTTTGGTTTCGGCGTGAGTACGTATAACATTCTAGCAAATTTGTGAAACATTTATTTTTTCCAAACGATTCGGTTTTGGTTTTAGAAAATAGAAGAAATGAAAAAAAAATCATTTTGTTTTGTCTGAACTTTCTGCAGGGTGCCGCTAAAATGTTTATGCTTTAAATGAGGATATACACATACATACATATGTATGTATCTTAAATCCTGCGTGTGATACTTAAGGGTAATCACAAACACTGAAATAGTTCAAGTTGCATATAGCGTACAGTGATTTGCAATTAACCCACTTTGTACTTATCAGCAAAACATTATACGCCGACTATCGCAGATTAGATCCATTTAGCCGTTCTCTTCATTAATAAAAATCTTCCGCTAATTAAATACTCCGCCCACTTCGTGTGCTTATATCATAACTTTGAATATTTTTAATGTAACTTTAAAATGCTGATTCAAAAGACTGTACTTACACTTCTTACCGTTTCTTTCACCGACATGCCCACATATGCATAACAAGTAACGCAAACAGAACTTTGTTTAGTCTTAGATTAGATCTTTATGTGACTTAGATAAGACTGACGTTCATTGAACTTTTATTGAATGTGTATGAATGCAGGCAAAACTAGTAACTGAATATACAATTAGCTTCGAAAAGTACCGCCACGTACTTTTATTCACCGGTAAATTTGTTCATTTTTAACGTCATTTACCTCATTTGTTTTGAATGCATTTCGTTTCACTTTAATGGATAAGTGAACTCGTAGTGCAGTGAAAAAGCTTACTTGTTTAATTTGTAAAAAATACCATTTTTCATTTAATTTAATAACGGTTTGGAATGACAAGTTTTTGAGAAGTTTTATCCAGACCGTGGATACTCTCTGTTCCTTGTTAGAAACTCGAAACAATGTAATATCATCATCGTCATGCAAATTTTCTTTCTTAGCGTAGGCGTCAAATCACCTATCCATTACGCCTTAGCGCGCGCCCAATCGTATGTTCAAGGCTGTGCGAGAGCACCTCCCATTATACGGTTATGTCATACAATAGGATTTTTTATTTTGGTGTGTTTTTAAAAAAAAAAATTGAAATATTGACAGCTAAGTTGCAGGAAAACCAGGAGTAATTGATTGTTTTGTCAAAACCGCCGTGTTTCGAATTTTTGTCATTCCGCGACGTTTTTTGACTCATATCGCAATTTAAATTCGCGTAGAAGAGTAAAAATGGATAAGGCAAATGGAGGTGGTGCCTTGATAATTCCGACCTGATCAGACGGGGAATCGAACTAAGCCTTCGGAGTGTGGGTCGACGCACTAACCCATTAGGCCACGGCGACTACATTTTACACTATCATCGATGACTTTTTCCAATTTTGTAGCCTTAAGACTTTACAACTTTATACTGACATTATGACGCCAAATTATGACCATTGAAATCTTTCAAACTCATGTCGTTTTACTTACACCATAATTCGCCGTTTAAGTCAAGTTATCGTGAATATTTTGTATGTATACGTATACCGAGTCCAGCAGGCACTTATACATTTTCTGAAAATAAATGACTGATGACCATATACATACTCGTAAGTGATAGAAATTTCTGTATCGGTATCGAGTATTGAATTCAGCGGTATCGTGCAATAACGCCGGCTATTGGAATTCGAATTTGCATTTTCAATTTTGAAAAAAAGGCCAGTCTTCCAGATATCCGAAATTGTATCAAAAACAGTTCGATATAGCTTGGTAGTGTCAGAATTGGATTACCTAACATAATACATCCAATAAGCCAAGATACGTTAAAAGACGAGTTTGAAATCGTGATCGGTGACTGAAAATGGGTCCATTGCGAATATGCCAAACGTCGGGCACAGTATTGACCAACCATGACGCATCGTCAACGGCCGCGCCAACTTTTCACGGCTATTTGTGTATTTGTATAAATGTATAACGTATAAAATTATTTTGCAGCGTGAAAATAGTCGAACATATGTTTCAACATATTTGAAAACGCTAAAGTTCATCTCCAACCGCGATATACCAACGACCTGGCTGACCAGCACTTCTTCAAGTATGATTAAGTCAAAGACCGACCGAATTCATCTCTTGGCAGAAAAATGAAAAAAAAAACGTTGTGTTCAACAGTGGGAAATTCTCAATTCAATCAATTCAAAATTGACCTTTAAAAAAATACACATCTTGGGTGAATTGGGCCATAGCAAAAATAAACTAGGAGAAGTTAGTATAGGGGCAAAGATAGGTCGGAATCATAGATTTCAGAGATAACTTTTGTTTTCATCACAATCAATATGCTTCTGCTAAAAATTTGGTGACATTGCTCATCGTTCAGATTTATTTTGCTTTCAATAATGAACCAAATGCAGGAATTCGCAACTTGTTGTTTACTTTGTCATTCGAAGTGCGTTATCTTGTTCAATAGCTTTCATGATAGTAATTTTTATTGCGCGAGATCTCAGCTTGTTATCTTCCGCCATTGCAACGAAGATAAACATGTTTTACTGTATATTCGAAGTCATTCATTTGGATTTGATGTCAGTAAATGTATGCACTATATTAACTAATTTCACACGATCAATCCGAGAGTTGCTTAGACTTAAATGCTTCTCAATCCATATCACACTGATCTCCTGCGGTGTTATCAACTGAATATGAGTGTCTAAAAGCTTTCTAGTTGCTTGTGGGAAATTTGATAAGTATTAACTTTTTATGAATTCTATGCCATTTGTAGCAAATTTTCTATTACTCGCTTGAGCGGGAGCTAGTTCCTTTTTATGTGTATTTTTTTAAATATCATTTGGAATATTTTTTTTTGTTATGTTCCAAATCCCATTTTCTTCAGAAAACTACTCGTGTTGGGTTCTTCATGAAATTTCAGAAACTTTTGCTACTATACTAAATATGATGTGGTTCTGAATGTGGAAGATGGATGATAACCGACTTCAGGATTAGTATGGAATAAAATAAGTCTCTTAATTAAACTGCACGTCCGAAAGAGGGTGAACTAATAGCTATTCCAAGCGAGGCGTATATTGCGGAGAAGAATGCACCTGGCAAATTGCTTTGATTTTCTTTCATTAAAATAGGGATAAAAAGTGATAATGACGAAAAACTTTGTCGGGGTTCTAAAGATTCGTTGACTATCTTTTATTCAACTCAGAGGGATGAAAAATGGTTTGCATTGTTTTATGAAATCAACAAATTTCCCAGGATTTTTGTCGCCCTCAAATATATGGGCGTATTAACTAAATGTTGAGTTAATACACATACAGAGTCATCGGTTTCAATGACACAACTGAGATCCCTGGACAATGACTGATTATTTCGATATTCAATTTCGAATCCTGGTGTTTATACCATTTCTTTTCAGGGCAAAACGTCTTCCGATTTCCCAAATTTCTTCGTTCATTGTCGGCAATAAATGGTATATTCTCCCTACAGTCCCTTGTGGACTCTAACAAAAATAAATTTTATCAAAAAAACAAATATGTTTACTAGTAAGCCCGTTGCTGTTGAGGAAGTCGTACTGCATGTCATTAAGACAATTCCGCGATTCAAGCTTCATATGTTGACAGTTCATTAGAGTTTCCATGACCTAAAAAGAAAAAGGGGTTACGATGATTAATCCTTTCCTTTTTAGGGTGTATGTACATACATATCTTCAGAGCTAGCTGCTTTACAGTTGGAATATTTTGATTTGTCTTCTGTCCTTTCGACCAATGTGATAAGATTTTGTTCGAGAAGAAATCACTTGTTCTTTAATTTTTAAATCATCCACTAGTGGACCTCAAAATGCGGACATCATATAATCAGCAAACATATGTATATATGTATAACATCTCTTCGAAGTCCACCCGTTCTTTATTTTACACACATTTGAAGTTAATAATAAAAAAGCTATTGTAACAACGTCAATGACCCAAATCAATGAGTGAGTAATTGTCGGAGTACGCAGCAGTTGTAAGTGTTACGATGCTTATTCATATCTCAGTAACTCTTGGAGGTTTATATTTTCTCTTATTTTTATTGTTTCTATTGACTTATTCCTTTGAGTAAGGCCAAAACAATATTATTCATGACCATAATTATAATATACTGATTTTTTATGACTTGTAGACTAAATTCGATACGCCTTTGCTAATTAAATTTGTTTAAAGCTTTTGCAAGAAAGGTAGTCAACCTTTGAATAATATTTATCATATCAAAATTTTGTTAGTAACCCAATACTTGGTGGCATCATTTTTCAAGGATATATGTAGCTGCAGAAAAATATTATGTATATATGTGTTTATTATTTTTATATTTTATTCATGTGTTTATATTAAGACCAGAAATCGTGTCACTTCTGGTTAATTTAGTTTACGGGGAACACGCCAAAATAGAAGGAAATGTTGACAGAGCGCCAATCAGTGGTGGTGGCTTATTGGGGACGCGCAAAATGAATGCAAGGAAAATGATGATAATTAAATATTTTGGGTTAACATATGGTAACACTTAATGCTTTTCTCGATGTGACTCCTTTTGACAAACTTGACCTGCCGTTCGGTGTCCACAAACATTTTTACAGAAGCTAGGCTACACGTTTTCACAAACAGCAGCATTATTTTAAAGTTCTCTCATTGGGGTAGCTGGCGTTAGCATTGAATTCGATCATCAATGGTTAAAAAGCCCAATCTAAGAGTCCACTGTATTCGGGCCCTAGCCTTTTTCAGGAATCACTAGTTTTGTGCAATATCTTGATGTTGTTGATTTTATCAAGAGTAAGGGAATTCTACAGCTTTATGGAGAGTCCGATAGAAGCCATCGAATGGAAGAATTTATGGAGAGCTAGAGAAGTACAATGACGTCGGAAAGCTACAATCGCAGCCGATTGCTAGAGCCTTTACCGATCGATTCTCCCTGAAACTGTCTCAAAGTTCGACGCTACCTGCACAAACAATAGAAGACAAATGGAAACGTTGTCAAGAAGCCATCAAAGAGGCCGCCACTGATGTGCTGGGTTTCAAGCCACCACCTAAGAGGAACCCATGGTTTGACGACGAGTGCAGGCAGGCGCATGCAGCCAAACAGGAAGCTTACAAGGCAACGCTGCATCGAACGACGAGAGCTGTTTGTGAGCTCTACAAACAGAGAAGAAGGGAAGAGAACCGGCTTCTCAGAAGAAAAAAGAAAGAGCACGAGAAGCGCGCGGTCGAGGAAATGGAGAGGTGCTATGGCAGGAATGACGTCCGAAATTTTTACCGCAAGGTAAAACAGTTATCTGGCGGTTACAAGCCTCGGACTGAAGCCTGCCGGGACCAAAATGGACAACTGGTGGTAGAGTCGCAGTCGGTGCTGAAAATCTGGAAGGATCATTTCTGCAGACTCCTAAACGGCGATGACGACACAAATCCCGCTGTTAGGCAGAATGTTCCACTCAATTTGGACGACGATGGACAAGAATTCCGTCCCCCCGACCTCGACGAGGTCAAGATAGCAATATCGAGACTGAAGTCGAACAAAGCTGCTGGCGCGGACGGACTATCCGCAGAGCTGTTCAAAGCGGCTGGGGATGAGCTGGTTGGGTGCATGCACCAGCTCATCTGTGAGATATGGTCGGAGGAAAGCATGCCCGACGAGTGGAATCTCAGCATCGTATGTCTGGTCCACAAGAAAGGAGACCCCTTCGACTGCGCCAACTATCGAGGGATCAGTCTCCTTAATATCGCATATAAGATTCTCTCTGCCGTATTGTGTGAGCGCCTGAAACCGTTCGTCAAAAACCTGATAGGTCCTTATCAGTGTGGTTTCAGGCCAGGGAAGTCCACAATCGACCAGATCTTCACACTGCGGCAAATCCTGGAGAAGTCCCAAGAAGTACAAATCGACACCCACCATCTATTTGTCGATTTCAAGGCCGCGTATGACAGCGTGCATAGAGACGAGCTATACAGTGCCATGTCTAGTTTTGGCATCCCTACCAAACTCGTCAGATTGTGTAGGATGACGATGGAGAACTCTCGCTGCTGCGTCAAGGTTGGTAGCGAACTCACCGAGACCTTCGATGTCAAAAAAGGATTTAGACAAGGCGACGCGCTGTCATGCGACTTCTTTAACATCATTCTTGAGGGGATCGTGCGTAACTCACACGTTAACACCAGAGGCACGATCTTCCACAAGTCCGTTCAACTGCTAGCTTATGCGGATGACATTGACGTGATCGGCCGAACTCAGCGAGCCGTCAATGAGGCGTTTGCTAGCATCGAAGCGGAAGCGGCTAAAGTGGGACTAGTGGTAAACGAGGGCAAAACTAAGTATATGCTGTCATCGAAGAAGGACGCAGAACATCGACGTCTCGGACAGAGCGTCACTATGGGCAGCAGACGTTTCGAGGTAGTAAAGGACTTCGTCTATCTCGGCTCCGCGGTGAATAGGGACAATAACATCAGTACCGAAATCAAGCGCAGAATCACTCTTGAAAATCGCTGTTTCTTTGGGCTTAAGAGGCAATTGAGTAATAAAGCCCTCTCCCGAACGACCAAAGTAACTTTGTACAACACCTTGATCATCCCTGTCCTGCTTTACGGCGCAGAAACCTGGACGTTACTAAAAGCGGATGAAGAAGCCCTTGGTCTGTTCGAGAGAAAAGTTCTGCGTGCGATTTTTGGTCCTGTTTGCGTTGATGGCATCTGGAGGAGAAGATTCAACCACGAACTGTATGGGCTGTACGGCGGCATGAACCTAGTCAAGCGTCTACGGATACAACGCTTAAGGTGGCTAGGCCATGTAGAGCGGATGGACAGCACTGCTCCGGCCCGAAGAGTCTTCGAATCCGAACCACAGGGACAACGCAACAGAGGACGTCCTAGATTGAGATGGCGCACACAAGTGGAAAAGGACCTCAACCAACTTGGAGTGCGCAACTGGAAGCAGCTGGCAAGAGATCGTGCTAGCTGGAGAGGCATGTTGGTTGAGGCCCAGGTCCACCCCGGACTGTAGCGCCATCTGAAGAAGAAGAAGAAGAAGAGAAGTACAATCGACGCGCTCACGGCAGCCAGATAGATGTCGCTTGAATAATACTACCTCTAATGACGGTGAATATCATTCATCTATTTCAAGTTCTTTGACATAATTAAGAGTTACGCAGAGGTAATTGCTGGATTTACATTATTATTTGTCGCAACAATTCGTTATGTTGCAATATATGAAGAAGAGGCACAATCAGTAATCCATTCATTCATCATTCACCGTTGAACCTTATACTTTTGTTGCCACCAAGGTAAACAGAGCCTAGAACCACACAAAGAACTATTTCTCAAAAAGCCTTAAAGATTCTTTGTTAGCTTTTCACAGCATCTATGCTTCTGAATCAAGAAAGGACTTTATTTCTTAATTGGCTCTTGATTCCAACTAGTAAGAGTAGTTCAACATTTGATTTATGGTACTACCAGTATTTTCAATATTTATTGAAATTTTTAACTACAATGTGTTATATCGTGGTAGCCAAAAAGCCGATTTTGTGCTTCTTTTATTACAATAATGTGCCTATATTTTGTTTTGCCAACTTTAACAACTACACACATTTTCGATGCCAAACAACTTTTTAGCAAGAGCCAGCAGATTAAAAGACTTTTTGAAAAGATAGTCTCTAGTTCTGGTCGGCGATGAGTTTGGAGATTTTCTCAAATCTGATGTTAAAAAAAACATACAGAACAGCACATCGCATTGTCACAAACATTCGATTTCCGTAATCCTTTGCTGATTTCACCAATGTATAGCTGACTGACCGACGCTGTTTATTCCACCATATTTAACATGCTTTCTTTACAAGAGTAAATATTTCGACATCAAATCGTATCTAGTGTTAAAATACGGTGGCGGCATCCTCGGTTTCAAGTAAATAAATGCAGAATCCTTTTCTGAGAAATTAATCACTGTGATCATAAGGATGATGCCACGACATTTTAAAATATTTTCCTTTAGAATTTATCGTGATCTATCAAAACCAACGCACAGACATTTGTACCTACATGTTGCTAACTGTAACAGTTGTCACACATAACATTTACGCTGAAAAACAATCAGTGACAGGCTGTATAAGTGGAGAGCGCCTCAATTCACAGGCCACCCACATCCTATTATTTATCGTCTATTCGATCTTTGGCGGCGAGCTAATTCTTGGCGTTTCGAAATTTTTTAAAAATAAAAACAAAATAAATCATTTCTGATCATCAGACATCGCGGTACATAAGTGTTGTCCTCGATCCCTCAAGTGAATAGTGAATAGGCAATATACATACTTAACATATGTATATCTAAAGAAGTATTTGTCAAATCATAAAAACAAAGTCAATGTGTGTAGTTCCAGCGCAACTGTTTTTAATCATGGTATGTGAATTAAAAAAATCGCTGTATCGAGTGATCAATTGGTTTGAAATTCAGCGAACTCATTTCGCACCTACAATTGAGTTGTGAAAAATGAACTTAGACATCGGCAAAAAAACACTTCTCTCTCTCAGAAGGAATTCCTGTAAAATGTATCACCTTCAAAAGTTGAGTCGCTTCTCCCCCACCTACATGCGCTCGAGGTATTTTAAACAAATTATGAATTCCTTCCCTGGTCGTATAATTGGTCGTTTGTTTCTGTGAGAGCAACATCAAAAACATTTTCACTGCTACTAATGAACATTAAATATTTTGTAGCGTTATGCGTTATGGGAATTATCAACAAAAAAATTGATTAACCTGTGAAGAGATTTAATTCCCATCTGCCTTCAATCTGGTGAAGTGTGTGATGATGGTCAGGGATGTGCTTTTGGCGCGCATTCCGTGATGAACGGAAACTGTAGTTTCTCACATCACTTTACGAGCCATGTGAGGGGTGAGCCAATTCATTTCAATGTAAATATTTACGTTACAAGCAAAAGTACACTATGTTCCTCTTTGTTCACTTATCGCTTGGTTGAACCTTGTCGTATTGATCGCACTTACATACTTTTGTTTATACACCCACCCTGACTTTGAAATTTCGGATTGCCACGACCGCGACAATTTAGTCAGTTCCGACATTCCCGAAAAACATTCGCATTGTTTTTCAAATTGCAAACGCGACCATCGTGAGTCGTAACATTGAAGTGATTTATTTTTAAACCTCAATGCAACTCTTTGAAATGCCTCATTTTTCATTGCCCTCACAAAAGATTTTGGTGAAGGCACTTATGTTTTTCTTTGGCATGATGATTTTTTGTTTGTTTTTCTTAATTTTATAGATTTGTTTTTGAAAAGCAATTTTTTCAATTAAATTGTTTTTTTTTTGGTTTTTTGTTTATTGACGCCAAGTTTAGTTTAACTAGTTCATGTGCATTTCCAATTCTAAGAGTTCAAGGAGATTAAGAAAATAGGAAAAAGTTTTAAGCTTTCGGTTTGAGGTGCTAAATTAATACTGCACCTTGTAGCACTAGCAGTCTATTATATCTACTTTTTAAATTGTCAGACAGAGAATTTTTGAATTTATTTTGCAACCATATTGGCTTATATATTGTTAATAACTCGTATCATGTTGTTCAATAACGCACGATTAAGCGTTTAACGATTTCATTCAATTTAAATTTTAATTAAATTGAAAAATTCAATTTGGCTTTAATTCAAGTGTACCTGTTCCAAAGTACTCCTTTATTTCCCATTAGAAGCAGCAAGACCATTTTATGTACACAATATGCAAAAATGCAGGAAGCATTAAAGAAACAATAAATTTAAAAATTCCGTATATTAAAATCTATTGCTTTTCTCTACATAGCCCCTGAATGTCATCTTGCTTATACGAAGTGTGATGTCAGAAATAAAGATTTACTTCGAAAATATTGTGTGCGGTCATTCTCCATTACCGAGACTCTTAAGTCGCTTTAAGTAATATGGTACAGGACTTCAAACTGATGAAAATTTAGTTTCTTCGAAAATAACTCTAGATATATGTTTTTGATTTTAAACAGAAAATAAAATACGATTTGTAATATCTAAAATTGAAAATAAAAGTTGACCTGTTCCAACCAAATTTCACTTGTAGTAGTAATAAAATGAAATAAAAATGAGAAAATTTTGAATATGATTTAAGTTTTCCTTCTAGACTAAAATCACTTATTTTTAAGCAACATTTCGGCAAAAATTTCATATGGATGTGAGGGAATGGCTTGTTACTCAAACCTCCGTCGAAAAGGGTAACGTTCTGAGAATTAGGCGTTGCCAAAACTGCATTGTGTACAGTTTTCAAAAATTGTCTGTATCATTTCTTATATCCACGTTTTTGTCAGCTATTTAAAAAATTGATTAAAAAAAAAAAGAAAATATTAACTTAACAGGCTTCATTTCGGTTTAGGCTATCTTTGTAGATGATACAGCTTATTATTAAAAGGGATATGTATACATAAGTGACGTATTTTTATAAGGACACAAAAATGTTCTGTAATTATTCAGTGTGAAGATATTTTAGCTGATTGCCATCTACTACAAGGTCATAGACATTGAATTTGGCCTTTGGGAGAATGGAAGAATGAGCAAGAATTTTTGACTTACCTTAGCAACCATTTGTTTCAATCATTACATACGCCAAGATTCGTGGTCAAGAAGAGGCGGTATTCAATATGGACAAAGTTGTATAGATTCGATCGTTTTTTCTTCATTTAAATAAATATGAACTGTAAATATTGTTCTTTTTTTTAAAGTTACAATTTTTCCAACACCTAAAGGTGTAACCATATCCGATGTGATAAAATTACCACCTCCAAGAGCTGTTTGGTGAATTTTAAAATCCTTAAGTGGTGTACATCTCCTTAACTTACCATACCTTACGTGTTTCTGTAAAATAGTGTAAACTGATAATTTAAAAAAATTTTCCGATTCCCAAGCCGAAAGGTGGATTTATAAAAATATATAACTTATGTGTGGCCCGTAATTGAGTGTATTTAGTTCAAGACCTCATTTAAAATATTGTGCTCATATCCCTTGCTGTTAGTTATTCCTTTAAGTAACTTATGCTGTAAGTCCCTGGATTTATTGAAATATAAGACAACGTTTTCTTGTCTTGGGGATATTCAGTCGTACGCATGACAATGTCAACCCCAAATGCAAGAAACTGACAGATTTGCTAGTGTAAGATGTTCTCTGATATGTGCATCACCTCAAAGCCATAAGATTTCTTATTATGTAGTTCGCCACATTCTTCCTAAATACAAAAATAGGTAATTGCTAATTTCATTGAAAAAGTATCTTTGAATGGTTTCTATATCTATTATTAACTACAGCATTAAAATCTGCTGCTGCTTGTGGTCGCCGTGGCGCAGTGGTAAGTGCATCGACTGCGGCGCAGAAAGTCTGGGTTCGATTCCCGGACGGGACACCCAGCATTTTTTTCACGGCACCACCTCTTTCGAGTTGCTGACAACACTCAAAGAGTATTTATTGTCTATGGAAAGCTTCTCAAATCTCGCCGTTCGGAATCGGCAAAAAACTGTAGGTCCCTTCTACTCGTGAAGAACAATAGCATGCACAACACGAGTAGTTGTTGTAGAAGCTAGGCCCTGGTCCGCTATGGGCTGTAGTGCCACTCAATTATTATTATTATTAAAATCTGCAAACGCTGATACCTGATCCACTGTTTTTCCTTAAACTCCGACCATGTTGTCGTTTTTCCACCTTGAGATTCTCTGTATCATGCGTTTGGATGTTTAGATATGGGAAATAAGAAAACCTAAGTACTTACATTAATTAACCATTTCTAGGGTAGTATTCATCTAAATACTTTATCATTATCTTTGATTTCGTAATATAAATTCTTAATCTTAAACTGCCTTCAGCTTATTTTGAGCTGGAGTATTGCCACTAGGACATCGGATAAATGCCTCCGATGTTGTGCTATTTTAAACGTCAAGGTCAGAGGTGTAATTTGAGGCTCGGTGAGTCAAAATTAAGTTTGCCACTCATGTCTTTCAGGGATTAGAATTTGGCAGCATTCGCAGTAAAAGTT
This sequence comes from Eristalinus sepulchralis, assembly GCA_944738645.1. Taxonomy (NCBI): domain Eukaryota; kingdom Metazoa; phylum Arthropoda; class Insecta; order Diptera; family Syrphidae; genus Eristalinus; species Eristalinus sepulchralis. The sequence continues at coordinate 25,484,873 of OX122885.1, read as the reverse complement.
TTGTTAAATTTCGTTAAGATGTGACGATTTCCTTGGAAATATTTCCTATGATTTTCTCTATTCTTTATCTCTTTTCGTCTTTGCAAATTGCGATATTCGATCTGACAGTGTTTCTCTTTTGTTTTATATTTATATGTTCCAGCTCTTAACATTAAACATTTCTATTGCTTTGAGATTGTCAGTAAAGGTAGCACGCGAATCACTACATTTATTTGGGGCATGCTGTTCTGAATGAAACTATATAAAAATCGTAAAAGTCATTAGAAAGATAGTTAAAAGAGAGATTTACAGACACGCACATGTCTTTTTATCCCTATCCCTAACTACCACGTGTCTTCAACCCAATCGAAGTCCAATTATCTTGAGGAGTACCTCTTGTTTCAAAGTTAAGGGTCTTTTCCAATAAAAACATTTTTTTTTTCTGTCCTTGATATTCTCGGCGTGAAATATATTTTATTTATTAATAAGGTTAGTGAAACATGGCAAGAGCATTCCATTCATCAATTTTTTATTGATATTGATTGCGTGAGTTTCGCCATGTCTTCATATCGAAATCACCGCAATTGGTAGAAATTTTTCAGCAATTCAAGTCCTCAAGTATATCAATTGTTTACGCTCCATCTTAAAAAAAATCCTCGCAGAATTGCAAAAAAATGTGTTTCACCTTGTTTCTTGTGCTACGAATGGTTTATTTATTAATAACTTTCTATTCATAGAAAACATAAGTAAATCAAACCACGCGAAGGTTAGACATTAATTCGCAATGTCCCCACTTAAAGATATATATATGTATGTATATAATTATGTATGTTGTATGCTGCCACCATAATGTTTTTCTTTTGATTGCGTGCAATGATGTTCGTTGTTTCTTATAGTTAACGTTTTATTATGATATGTATTTTGGGTTGCGCATAAAATGGTTTAGTAAATTCAGATGATTATAAAATACAGGACCTGGAGATGTTGAAAATACAGTTCTTTCGGACTTATGAATGTATTTTATTGTTTAAGGCTGAAATCCAGTTTCGAGGAAATAGTTTTAAGTCGTAGTTTCATTAAATTAGATAAAATCCAATCCGAAAAAGGAAACAAAGAAGTGTATGATGTATTGGATGTTGGAACATGTTCGGTCAAGTGCAATATCTATAGAAATATTTACTTCATATGGCAAGTCGTCTTAGTTTTTATTTGGTGTTTGTTTTATTTTGATTTGACATTATAAAAATCACATTTCCAGTGTAGAAGAGTCTAAACTAATTTAATGTGCGCAACTGGATACAGCAGAAAGGGGAGTGGACGTGGACAATGTCTTGAATAAAGACTCAGACAAAGACTTGAACAAGGACTTGGACAAGGACTTGAAAAATGACTTGGACAAAGATTTTAACAAGGTCTTGGACAACAACTTAAGCAAGGTTTTCGACAAGCACTTGAACAAGGACTTGGACAAGAACATGAACAAGGACTTGAATAAGGACTTAAACAAGGACTTGAAGAAGGACTTGAACAAGGTCTTCAACTAGGACTTGAACAAGGACTCGAACAAAGACTTGGACAAGGACTTGAACAAGGACGGGGGGTGGAATTCTTACCTATCACCGTCCAAATTGAGTGAAACATTCTGCCTAACAGCGGGATTCGGGCCGTCATCGCCGTTTAAAAGTCTGCAGAAATGATCTTTCCAGATTCTCAGCATCGATTGCGACTCTACTACGAGGTTTCCGTTTTGGTCCCGGCAGGCTTCGGTCCGAACCCTATATTCACCCGATAGCTGTTTCACCTTTCGGTAAAACTTTCGGACTTCATTCCTGCCATAACACCTCTCCATCTCTTCGACCGCGCGCTTCTCATGCTCTCTTTTTCCTTCTGAGAAGCCTTTTCTCTTCCCTTCTTTTCTGTTCTTAGAGCTCACGAACAGCTCTCGTTGTCCTATGCAGCATTGCCTGGTATGCCTCCTGTTTAGCTGCATGTGCCTGCCTGCACTCGTCGTCAAACCATGGGTTCCTCTTAGGTGGTGGCGTGAAACCCAGCACATCAGTGGCGGCCTCTTTGATAGCTTCTTGACAACGTTTCCATTTGTTTTCTATTGTTTGTGCAGGCAGTGTCGAACTTTGAGACAGTTTCAGGGAGAATCGATCGGTAAAGGCTCTAGCGATCGGCTGCGATTGTAGCTTTCCGACGTCAAACCGTTTTGGCCTGTCTTGACTCCGTTGCTCTCTCGATATCCGGGTTCTTACCTTGGCTACAACAAGGAAATGATCCGAGTCGATATTTGCACCTCGGAAGGTTCGGACATCGAGAATACTGGAGGAGTGCCCAACAGCCTGAGTCCGTTTCTGGAGGTGGGGTCGTGCAGGCTATGTTTCCCGATGACGTCAGCAAAGATGTCCTCTTTTCCCAGCTGCGCATTGAAATCTCCTAGAATGATCTTGGTTTCATAGCTGGGGAATCGATCGTATGTTCTTTCTAGGAGATCATAGAATTAATCCTTGCTGTTGTCATCCTTTTCTTCTGTCGGGAACTCACATTCCACGTGCAGAACCGAAGATCGTTGTCCTTTGTTCGTCTGCTGGGGTCGTCAACATTGGATCCATCCGTATCCGAGGCATGTTCTCGTTCCTGAACTCGGTTATTTTTGTGTGGTGAGGGAGTTAGCCTCACGCACAACCTACAGACTGGTAGGCCAGTCGCTGCATACTTTGGCTCACCACACAACGGATGCTGTGATGGCTATCCAGGGGGCGCCACGGGGAGGCCGTATGTCAACTTGACCTATGCACGGACAGGGATAGCCTTGGCAGCTCCCCATGTTGAGTGCGATCAAGGACATTGCCTTGTGAGCATAGGCCCATGCCCCCCGCACTCTTAATTGCACAGAAAAAATAATCTTTTGATCCAGATGTTGAATTATGTGAAAAGATCTCCATTTGCTTCAAAAATATTAACAAGCCTGCAGACCGATGTAGAAGAGTATCTTTATTATCCATCCTAAGGTGTTAAAATCTCAGGGTTGTACAATAGTGTTAACTGCAAAATGACATTCCAAGTTTTCTGAATTGAATGAGAACTGAATTGAAAGAGAATTGAATTAAAAGAGCGGCAGTGCTTCCTAATTTGATGTTTATTTGCAAATGTTTAAATAAATATGTTCATACGTATGTGTGACGAACGATTTTTTCCTCCTAACAGAAATAGGTCCGATTACAAAGTGCTTCAGCCAATTTTTCAATTTTTTGATACACATGAATTAAGGACCCTATTTTCTTTTCCTGGTAACTGTGTTCACCATTTATAAAACAGACGATTTGATCTGGTAATGAGTCATACTATATCCGCTATGTACGAGGTCTGTTGAAAAAGTAAAGTGGATTTTCAAATTTCGCGGATTATCGATTTATTTATTTTGTTATATTGGTACACTCGTTTGGAACATATCAATTTAGTTGAAATTGAAATTGACGGTGAGTGCAGTCTGAGTTAAAAAAAATGTTTACAAGTGATATATGCATAAAAGTTCATCCGTCAGACAACTTTTTCCAAATTGATATTTAATAATAAACTCCTCATCGCATCTTTAATTCCACATGCATACATGAAAAGCCTTGAATGAGCTGCATTTCCACGCATACTGTGTCAGTCATTCATCAGAAATTTGTTTGGATAATTCATGCCAAGAATACAATAGTGCTTTTATTTCGGCTTTGATCATGTTACTGTTGCTTTGCCTTGAAATAACCTTTCAATCAAATTCAGGGGAAAGAAACACAATTTGAATTCTTTATAAATTTTACGTTAGATTGTACTCTTCAAATATAAGTCTGGATTTCCATAAAGACGTGTGAGTGACAACTCAGAACAAGAAGAGTTGTGTTACCTTACTTAATAGAGTTTTAAATTTTTTTTTTTTCTCAGATTATTTAAATATTAAGGGTTTCATTTTTAGGGGCGAAACCTTCACAATTACTGTGTGTCTATCCTTTCGTCCATCCGAGCGTCGTTTCTATCACAGTCATAATATCTCCTGAGCTTATGAACCGATTTCAGTAAAGTTTAGGATATATATTTAATTAGGATATCTATAATTTGAGACGGTTCTTACTGTCTTGAAATTGTAGCAGTTCTGTTTGTGATTGTTTGCTTTTCTAAAAGGTTCAGCAGATGGCAGCGTTCCCCAAAATAGGGGTTGGCTTAAAGTGTGTATACAACATATTTTGGTAAAGATACTTACTTCATTTCTTTCATTCACCGAAATCCCCACACTGATTCCATTTTGTTCCTTATCTTACCTCACATTAGAAGCATTTATATCCCTTACAGTGAGGTTTAGGCATATAAAGTGCGGAAAACTGGTGCCAACAACAGAGACACATTTGGTTCCTTAGCGAGCCTGATTCAAGAGAAGACACTGGGAGTTAGGTAATTTCCCGAAACGTTATGCAGTCTAGTCTGTATCTAGGTATAAGTTGGATTAAATAATGATGATAGTTACTAACGTATAGGCCTCCAACAGCATTCCGTTCCCTTGTATTCTTATTCTGCATCCTTCTGATCAGTCTGATCCAGATATTGGGCGTTTCTCATCTAAATTTTCCTCTTTTTAATCATAAGCTGATTTTTAATTTGCAAGCCCCTCGCAGATGCAAATTAAGCTTTCACATAGAAGATTTCGTTTTGTTTTTTCTAAAACATTTGATGCGATATATCCAATATGTAAGTACAAAGCTGGGAGTTACTAAGTAATTTTCAAATTCGAATAATTTTAAGTTACCGCATAAGTGTTAGCTGGCCACGCGTTTTTGTAATTTCTTTTCAGTGAATAATGTACATGTAGAATTGTAGATAGGAAATTGATTAATCAAATTTGAATTTCATTGAAACAAATTGTTCCATACAAAAGTTGAAAATTTCACACCGGCATACGGGAGCCGATTACACTTATACAATTGTTAGGTGAAATTAAAATAAATACTAAATATTAGTTTATATAGAGATTAGAATAGAATGATTCTTTACAACTGAAGACTCTTTGTGGACCAAGAACTTAAATTAAGTACATACGTAATTGTAATGCGAAAACCTTAAAAAATAAATAAGGAATAATGGGACAAAATTATTTCTTAAGACTAGGTACAAATTAGTTAAGCTAATTTTCCACGGTTAACTTAGATTGCCAATTTAACAATTTTCCTGAGTTAAGCATTTATGCTCAAATTGATTAGTTATAATGGTAATTTTAGATTCATTGTTGGATTGATTGTTAAAATTTTAGAAATATCATGTGGAACTAACGTGGAGAAATGTCAAGAAGATTTATAATTGTTTTGAGCATTTAATTTTGACAAATTTGAAGTTTTTTTTAGATGGCATTCAGCACAATTACTCCAACAAGGTGAAGCGTCAATTCAATTCAATTACTTTGGTACTTTTGTACAATGAAGAATAAAGATTGAATTGAATTGATATAGTTAGGTTCTAGTGGGGTAGATTTGATGCTTTTCTTATCCTTGTGGAAAAAGTGACTTGCGATTTCGATCGACTTATTTTAATGTTCCATCTGTGAAAGTATTTTTTCATGATAAACACAGCATCTTGTAGATTATTTAATATAAATTCACAATAAGGAGGACACAAGAAATTGCTGTATGGTTGACAGAAAAGAGAATCTTTTACTTTCATGGTAATTCTCTTCAGTTGATGAGTGGTCGAGTGATCTCTTCTAAACTCAAATTATTCGACCGGAATAAGACCATTGGCTTTATCAAATTCATTTATGTCTGCAATAATAATTTTTTCGAAAACTTTACCTAAACAACGAAGTAAGCGAATAAGTCGGAAAATTGTACTCGTATAAAAAATCTTCTTCTTCTTCTTGTGGCGCTACAGTCCGTGTTGTATCGTATAAAAAATCGTTCTATACATTTTAACGAAGAGCGTAACAGACGTGACGGACGGGCGGACATTTCCAAACTATAATAATTTCGGTTTTAAAACTAATTATTATAGAACAGATTTATAAACAATCAAAATATATATAACATTTTTTAATTCGTTATGACAAATTTCATAGCTCAAGTGATATTTATGGATCCATAACTATTTCATGGCAATTCAATGCACTTCACTGGTTGAGCTACGGATACCTGCTGTCTTAAATAGTCGATTTAGAAATGAGTCAAAACAAAAATCTTTAAATATTTAGCAGAAATCAAACAACAAACATGCTGAAATTAGATTCGCCTTCTGTAAACAACAAAATTTAAACTCAAGTTTATAAATTAATAATTTAACATAGTGACTATAATTATATCTGTCAGGCCAATTATTACATTAAAGCATGTAGCATATGTTCAAATTTAACATATTCTCACGTTAACAATGTAAAAAGCGAACCTACCATGTAATTTGTATTGCCAAAGCAATTGGCAGGCATGACCTCATTCCTCATCGGGACCTCTTAGAGCAGGTGCTTAACAACTTGGCAACATGCGAGCGCTGCACACAAGAAGAAGACTTTCAAGTCAATGTTCGACATGGGAAATGATATCTATCCTTGAACTTTGGTTTTTATAGAACACCACACCCCTTTAAGCTCATTAGGGGTTTGCGCCAATGAATATGTGTGGGGAGACGAAGCACTTTGAAAGTAAACATCAGCATCATCAGCAATAAAAATCGGTTTTAAGCACATTTTTTTTGTTTACCTTCTCCTTTCTTACCTCTGCTTTCTGTACTATTCAACACACCATGCTATAGTGTCTGTTATATGTTAGTTTACAAGATGTTTTCTGAAGCCAGTTGTTGGTGCGGTTGGTAATGAGTGGGTAAGAACATGTCGACTGATATATGCATATGTATGTATCTAAGCGTACAACGCAACAATAAAATATTTGACACACGGACATTTTAAACATTCTAACAAGGAGATTTCAGCAAACGTGACGCAGAGTTGTAATCCACCCCATTTAACGATGGGGTTAAAGCGGCCAAACGGTGTTTGTGTCGCAAGTTCTTAGGTACAGGCAAGTTGTAGAAGATGATTGTCCCCTAAAGGATAATTCATATTGGCCTTTGATTAAGTTAAAGCTTTGGTTCATTCAGTTCCTAGAGCTATATGGACATCTTTAACGATCTATAGCATAAATAATTGCATAAAAGAAGATTTTCCTTGATTCACCTAAAATACATCTTATACATAGTTTGGTAAGGTTGGGGTTAGTGCGGTGGCTCACACGCTGAAGGTCCCATGAGTTTTTCGTCGATGTTTTTTGAACTATATGTAACAATATTTTCTTGTTGCTAAAATTGTAACTGAAATGTGATTATGTAAGTGACAAAAATAAAAAATCGCAAAAACACCCAAATTTGTGGTCGCCGTGGCTTAGTGGGTAAGTGCCTCGACTCACAAGCCGAAGTTCGAGGTTCGATTCCCTGACGGAACACCTCGAAATTTTCACGGCACCACCTCTTTTCAATTGCTGATAACACCCATGAAAAAGCTTCACAAATCTCGCCGTTCAAAATTGGCAAAAACGAGAACAGTAGCACGCACAACAGGAGTAGTTGTTGATACTTCTTTTTTCGAATCATGACATAGTAACAATTACACATCTTTTTACTTCACAATGTTTCACTCAGATGTTTCTTCAATTGTGCCCTGATCCGCATCAGTGGTCATAGTAAAAAGCATACATTAATAGTCAGATAAAAGAAAACGCAGCCAGTAAAGAACATCTGTTATTATTGAAAAATTAATGTTTCTGAAAGAGATTTTGTAAATTTAAAAAACAGCGTACCACATTATGCACTTGTACTTATTTCTTTTTCACCACATCTTTCCATCGAACGCGATAAACATTTATTCCTCTGTACGATGTTTTTTTTGTATTGCCATCCTCTGTTTTTAATCAAAGTTGTACAATTTCAAACAACCAAAACGTAAGGTGTACCTGTTTAATTTGCGAACAGATATCAGGAAACAATAAATTTCATGCAATCCCTGCCGAGCATCAATATGTTTAAAGCCCATTATTTGACGCAACAGCAATTGAAATGAAATATTGCGCAATAAACTTGCAAGCATAAACATAAAATCAATTGCAAATGCGATAATAATAACAGCGGAAAATTCGATCTCGCATGCGAGTTGAATAAGTCTCATGCATATACTTTTTCGCTAACACGCGCAAAAAAATCGAAGGCAAACAAATCTGCCCGATCGAAAGCTGTTGAAATTCGCACTGTTTCCACGTGATCATTTTGATCTAATTTATACAAGCATGAATATATCGGCGAAAATAAATTTCACTTTTTTGGCATATATTCTCGCATTCAACATCGACGGTTGCCAGAAAATGTATGCCTTTCCCTGTTTGTTGTTGTTTAATAAATTAATTCAAACAAAATTTATACAACGCACACATTTTTGATAAATATTTTATTTGTGCGATGTAAACAGGTTGTAAAGATGAACATTTAACTCTGATACGGATCGTCAGCTTGACGAGGGTATCGACATAATTGACGCATTTATTAGTTGCTTCAACTTTGAACTGGTGAGCGACTTTATTGTGTTTTGTATGAGAAATAATTTAGCGCACTTTGTGTGAGAGGCGTCAATGGTCACCAAGCTTGAACTTGAACTTGACCCAAATTCAGATTTTTATTGATTTCATTGACACGGGCTGGGCTCAACAGCATACAATTTTATGGGAGACATGTAAATTTGTACATTTTAATTTGTGTGTTTAAATGGTTATGTGAACTTCAATGAAATATGAATATTTGAGGTCTGGAAGTCAATCGGAAGTGGTATAAGATGTTGACAATCCAAAGCAGCTCTATTTAAATAATATTTTTTTGAAAACATTTGAATAATGCAAACTTTGAATATGGCGTAGTTTGTGTTTTAGGCCTCGATTTTCCGGATATCTATTGATGTTGTTCCATTCACGCATATTTATTTAGTCAAATTATTACCCATTGATTTTTATAAATATAAATATATAAATTTAATATACATAATAATAATAATTGAGTGGCACTACAGCCCGCAAGGGACTAGGGCCTAGTTTCTATATTACAACAAATCGGGTTCTGCGTGCAGGTGAAGGAATCTACAGTTTTTTGCCGACTCCGAAAGGCGAGATTTGAAAAGCCTTTCATAGACAATAAATACTCTTTGAGTGCTTGAGAGATGGCGCCGTAAAGAAATGCGAGGTGTTGAGTCCTGGCACTTACCCACTACGCTACAGCGACCATCTGATGCATACGGTCCCAAAAACTGTTGTGTTCTAGTGCCTTGAACTCAGCGATGCACAAACTTTTAAAAGCCGTAGTTTTTGAGCCTTGTTCAATTTATGGGGAACACACTTGTCGAATCTTTACCTTTTTGGGATAAATGTAGACCTAATGTCATGGGGGATACTCTTATTGTGTACAATCCGCCAGACCATTTTGTTGGGTTTGCATTGTATGATGACGTCGTTAATTGCCGTTTGCGGTTTCTCTTCCTTTTCCGAACGAAACTTACCAAAAACGCAACGCGGTACTTAATCGCATGTTGCACAGTATCTTGGAAAATTTAGGAGATGAATATCCTATAAATTTCAAACAAATCCAGTGTTGGGGTCAGTGTCACAAATATAGATCTAAAACTTTTTGAGGAGTTTTTTTACACGTTTATAGTAATATTACTTAATATAACTTTTCTTATTTTTTCAACGCATTTTTCAAATTCACACGGTGTTTAATGTTACATATGTATATATATATATATATATATATATATATATATATATATTTGTTGCCGTATTCAACAGCATTGGTAAAGCCAGTTATCTCTTCTGGGGTCGTTCCTAAAACGTGGTCTTTCAGCAGCTGCGAAATAAAGTTTGGAAAAAAGAGAGCGAAATCCCGAAATACCCTCTTCTTTCTAAAATCGTGACAGTGCTGATTATTAGTCAGCTTATGAAACATCTTAAAATATCGCTGGAGCTTCTGAATGAGCGATATTTTTCCCGGAGGCGGTCGCTTCGATATATTTCTTCTTCTCCGGATTACCAACTATCATTACCTTAAGCAGTACACGTGGCTACAAGCTCTTATGTCAACGCCATTAATAGCCCAGGCAAGAGCCTGGTACTCACAGAGTTTTATGGTTTATTTTACTTTTACTTTGCTACAATTTCTGTAGATGTTATCAATCGAAGTTTGTGAACACACCAGACAATGCCTCATTGATTATACAAAAAATGTTACTACATTGCACTCTGGATGATAAGAGGAATTGTTCCTTTCGGTAAGCGATAGAGCGATTAAGTGTTACGTCAATATCTGTAGAATACTTTTCTAGCTGCTACTATGGGACTGAAAGCAGGACTTGGACACAAAATTCAGCAGACGAATCCGAAATTTTTTTTCACAATACCTTTGTATCCTGGAACCCAAAATAAAGAGAGCGTTGTATGTCCACATAGTTCCGATACGGAGTTGTAACACCGAAGGACAATTTTCAATTGCATGATATTACTTTGAAGATACTCAAGATCCGACTTTCTGCAAAAATATAAGTAATAGGTCCGTATGAAAATTTGTCTGACATGCCAATTTTTGACAATTGATTGATCAACTGGTTGTATTTTGGTAGCAGCAATCTAAAAAGGGTGTTTGAAGTACAACGTACAACGTTTCCCCTGCATCAGCTATTCAAACCTCCTTTACAAAAGGTAATCGGTGAGGAAGAGACATACAATTTCTCCCATGCTTTCTATACATTACGGCAAACAGGTTTTCATGGCTTCCCTTGTGGCAGTTTGAGTAATGTGCATAGAACAAAATACTCTTCTGTTCACTTTAAATCGACAAGAACTCGTTATTTTCCTTAACAGATTGTTGGGAATATAAATAACATAGGAGACTTCATGTTTAATTCTAATAATTTCGCTTTGTCTTATAAAATACACGCATGAATTCCACTTCACAGGCTTCAAAAAAGACTGTTGTGGTTTCTAAAAATTATTTGAATTTGTTGATATATGCTTGTCCGAATTATCAGCAAGCATCTGTTCTACGATCTTCGAACTGAGTGACTGATCGCTTTTGAATTTATCCTATTTTGAAATTTGATGCACGTCAGTTCTTTTTCAATCCTAATAGATCAACATTTTTGTTATCCTCAGCAAATGTTTATGCCAGTGCCATGACCAATCAATACCTCTGCCAACGCCAACAATCAGTCACAACCGCAAGATTAATTTCCCGCCCAATAACCTTTGCCCCTTCAAATTCAGAAATGAACGCCAACTTATGTCTGTACGTTGTTACTTATACATGTCGATGTATACGTTTGCTTATTTTTATTTTTGCAAAACTCACACTGGCGGTGGTTCCAAATTTGGCACAACGCCATGACTTTCACATGTGTAACCTGAATAATGTGCTACCCGAACAATAAATTTCTCACTCACCGGATGCGATCGGAATAGCCAACCGAAATGAGCTCTCCTCCGACACACTTCCTATCACCAAAGGGGGGCACTTAATTAAGCAAAGTAGCTCGGTCTTTTTTAGGCAATTAAGTAAAAAAATTCACATCAAATTCGAGATAAACGACAGAAAAAAAAAACTAATTGAGAAATAAGCTAGATTATAAGTTTCCAAATATGACGGAGGAGCCAGTCCAGAGGGGTCGCGGTGCGGTAAAGGTAGAGTATGTTTGATTTGATTTTGGTAGCTGCTTCTTGGCGCATACATACATAACAGTCTTTAACTCATAAATCGATCCAAAGTTGTTCAAAAATTCAAATATTCATAAATACTACCACCCCTAGCTATTCATGTGTCACCAAATGGCCATGAAGAAGGAGGCCAATGACAAGCAAAAGGCTGTGGAGGCGAGACGAGCCCAAAACGGTGTAAGTGACAAGGATGCTTACCATAGCATAACGCTTCTCAAACCGCATTAAAGTATTTTTTTTTCTGAAAAAAACCTATCCTGCTTACCGCTAACCACTAATGCTGGCAACAAAAGTTTTGGATTTGATTCAGCGCAACGTAAACCGTCCTTCAATACCTTAAAATAATACTCCTAACTCCGTGTCCCTAGATGTCGATGAAATATTGTGAATTTAACTCCATTGTAATGCTTCTTAATTGAATGCGATTTTTTTTGTAACACTTCTAGGTATCTGTTCCAATTGTTTGGGTTCTCGGCGGGCCAGGATGCGGCAAGGGCACACAATGCGACAAAATCGTTGCCAAATACAAATTCACACACTTAAGCAGTGGTGACTTGTTAAGGGACGAGGTATGACAACAGGTCCGATTTCCATTCTTTTGCAAAATTAAGCCGCTTACTATTCTAGGTGAAATCTGGCTCTGCAAAGGGACAAGAACTTGCAAAGATAATGAAGGAGGGCAAACTGGTTCCTAACGAGGATGTCCTTGGATTACTGGCGGCTGCGATTCGAAAGGCACTGCCAACAGCTACTGGATTCCTTATCGATGGGTATGCTAAGCACGTACAGTTTGGGTTAAAATAATCACACGTTTTGTAAAATTATGGGCAGCTATCCAAGGGAGAAGGACCAAGGAGCTGCTTTCGAGAAAGACATTGCCCCATCCGATTTAATTATCTTCTTTGACTGCGCCGATGTAAGGAAGTGAATTGAATGCTTGTGATTTTGGTTACGACGATGTTTGATCTTGTTATAGGAAACTCTGGTGAAACGCATCTTGGTACGTGCTGCTGCATCCACAGAGAAACGGGCCGATGACAACGAAGAGACTTTGAAAACTCGTATCGCAACATTTAGGAGTAATACCAACGATATCCTAGCTCAGTACACCAACAAGACTGTGGTGGTAAGTTTACAGTTTTTCACACTGTGTTAAGGTATATCCGTGACCTAAAAATGGAAATGTCTAAGGTCTATTGACAAACAACGATCACGGCCCATTTAACGTACATGTGACTATCGGTTTATTTGAGTTGTCCAATCCAGTATGCCTAAGCAAATGACTGAAGCATCGACATAACGATCCCACATGTGCAACACACAATAAACCAAGCCACAAACCAATTAGCATTTATTATCGTTTTGATAATCACACAATTGAATCAAATAATCGGCTTGTCAGCTGCATAATCAGAGAGCTTCACTTTTTACTCCCAAACGATGAATGATCAGTACTAGTTTTAAGACTTCAGAACTTTCACTTATGAGCTCATATTAAAGTGAAGTAAGAATATGTAATTTTAGTGAAAACAAATAATAAAGAGGCATTACCGATCACAGGGATCAGGGCCTAGGTTCTTCAGCAATTACTCGTTTTGTGCGTGCTTCTGCTTTATAACGAGTGGAGGGGACCTACAGATTTTTGCCGACTCCGAACGATTTGATTTGAGAAGCTTTTCAAAGATATTAAGTTTCATTGAACAATAAAAGGTTGTGCCGTGAAAAATTGTGTTCAGTTCGGGAATCGAACCTGGCATCTCCGGCATGTGAGTCGACGCACTTATTCACTACACCACGGCGGCCAAAACATTACAGTTATATATTATGTGTATTTAAATATTGTATGGTTTCGTTGTAGATTGTAGGTAGAATTCAGTCCTCCGAATAGGTCTGGTTTTCAATAGCTTCTGCATCTTTTCCTTTGTCTGACTTTACCGTCCTTGGTAAACCTCGGCTTAGACCAACAATCGTCTAGCCAGTGTGATATTTTATTTCCTCGCGTCAATCTATGGAATACAAAGCCACATGAGATCAAAGATGGCTGGGGATAAAGTCCCAAAGGCCCAAAATCCTGAAATATCTACAATTCCGAAAACTCAACCCAGAAAACTACTGTCAGTGGCATCTGTGCCAAATTTTATGACAATGAATATTTTGCCTGAGTTTAATACATACATATATAAGAATGTAAAAAGACTTTTTGATTAATAAATAAATTCCCAATACTAGTCCATCAGCCCTTCGGAACAAAACGTTACCCAAATCTCAGTTGACACTAAGGAAAGCCCCACGAAACCAATTTTTTATATTCTCACGTCGTTTCAGCCGTATCTGCGGTAATTGATGTGTTGAGTGCCTACACAAAGACATATAGTATTCTGCTAGTATCCCTACTAGCAGTTTTACTTTTGTAATGTATAGACTGATCAAACGTGGACTTACATAGGAGTTTCATTTGTTCCTAAAAAGTTTAGTTCAGTACGTGCATTTCATTGGATACTCAAAAAGTCATTTGACAAAATAAAGATTAAGGGGTCTTCTTTAACTCTCAGATATAATACATATTATCAGAAGTATTACATATCAGAGGCAGAGGAAAATTTGCTATCGACATTTTTAATTTAGCCAATAGTTTTGCGTTGTACGATATAAAATGTCAGGTTTTGTGAGGTATAATCATTTCTACAAGAGTAAAGCGTCGTCTTCAATCCTCCCATTATTTGTGCAATCATTCGTACCCTATTCCTTATGTTGGCATCCACTGTAAAAACATACATGATTTAAATTTTCTGATCAGAACTTTTTGAACCTGAAGCTATAGTGCATTCGCTTACCGCTGCGTTCTTAAAAGTGCCTGCCCTCAATGTTTTTCATAGCCAATGACATTATATGTCATTTAAAATTTGTAGGGAAAGATAGTTCGGATATAATCAGCCGGTAATAATTTCTAAAAACTAACGACATTCATAATAAAAAAGTTCACACATACCAGTTTTCTGACCAGTTTCAAGTTGATGATGGTTTCGATTGCAGATTGATTGTTGGCTATGTACATAGTTATTGGTGTTCAATGTTGCCAGTTATTAATCACACAGGATCTTCTTTCCATCCACGCTGCAAGCTCTTTCTGATCGATGAATTGTTCAAAAACAGAGACCATTTCAATCTTGGTGTGTCCGTTTGTCTCTATGTCTGCAGCACTATTCATGTCTCCTAGATTAGTAAAGCGATTTGCATGACATTTTGAAAATGAACGGATTATCACCAGTAGTGAACAACATTTTAAATTAGAGGATAAACGGCGGGGCTCTCTTTATGTTAAGTCGATTACAAAAAGTCATAGTACACCCACATTAATCAATCGACCCTTTTTGAAAAGAATTGTGTTCGAAGTGTGTTTTACATGGCTAATGTAAATTTTTAGAATACAAAACACACAATTTTTAAGAGCACATTAAAGAACTCAATGTTTCAAGGTACGTGTGAAGAATTCGGTGTATTCGCAAATTTAAGATTATTTGACATAGCACATGACATTTACACCAAAATCCACCAATGCAATCAAATGTGAGTGGAGTTCCGTACATTATTTTTAAACCCTTCACGCATTACGCACAACATATATATGCAGTTGATCGAGGATGCGTCGTATTTAATAGGTGTAATGTGAAAAAGGGAATAGAGTGGATATTTGTGGAACTCAATCCATAAATTTGCATCAATACCATAAGTATGTGCATATTAAATCTCGAGATTCGGAGTTCGCAGAAATGTTATTGCATTTTGATTTAGTCGGTTTTGTTGCGTGGTAACAAGTCCGAATTAAATATGTTCATATTTGTATTTTAATACATATAGCAATAGAATGTGTCAAATATTACGGGAAAAAGAAAACGAAACCATTTACGTGCGAGTCTAACTTGCCAAGTTTATTTTTATTAATGTTTACCGTTGGCTTACCATTTTTTATGTTTTTTTTTATTTTGCATTTTAAGCAGAATAGCATTTAATTAAATACAATTTTCTTTTCTCTCCAGTTAAACGCAGAAAGATCAGTTGATGAAATTTTCAATGATGTGTGTCAAGCCTTGGAGCCCGTCATTCAAAGCAAGGCCGCGTCGGCTGCTGCAGCAGTAGCGTAATCCTGACATCTATTCAAACATAAGCCCGCCCGCAGTAAACCGCCTAACATAGAAATACCAATAAAATAAATCCTAGTTACATTTCTTTTTCACTGCACAAACGTTCGCAATAAATACCAAACTAAATTAAATTATACAACCAAATGTGCTTTTAATTTTCTCTTTAATGTCCGTACACCAGAAAAGTGTAAACAAATAAATTATGTATCTTAGCCGAAATAAACATACGTATAGATGTGTATATATTTTTCAATATACCAAGCATTTTGAATATAAGAATAAATTTAAAGAAGAGCACATTCCTGTGCACTAACCCAAAATCTCTTAAGCGGAGAAGGTGAAAGGTGCTCGCTGCTGTGTGTGATAAACCCGTGACTGGTATTAACAGCTCCAAACTGGTTCTTGACCGATCTGATAAGTTCGGCTTAGAAATAATCTTGGCCCGATCGGAGAATTTTGAATAAGCGATTAGTATGATGGACTGCTTCGCGGAGGAATGCAAATAAATTTAGGCTGGTTCTGCAAACAAAAATCAATGGCTTCGGCGTGGTGTCGTTTATGGCGAATTTAACTTGTTTAACAGCGAATTCATTATGTCGCTTAAAAAGCTTAGATGTTTTGTTTTATGACTATTGACTTGTGGAGACAATAAGTGCAGATTGACGTACTTGGTGAATTAATTCGATTTTTTGTATAGCACGATTTAATTTTTTAAAGGTTTTTAATTTCAGGTTTATGTTGTAGACATTCCTGTTAATATCGAAATTATGCTTCCACATGGCTTTCAAAATGAAACGACTTTACCCTTATTTCTCTAACTGTCCTTAAAATGTTTTAAATTTTTTTTGCATAGGAATTTTATTTTTGTAATTATAAAAACGTTCGCTGTTTACACGTTCTACTATGAGCATACTCGTACAATAGGGTACAATATTTAAAAAGGATAATATAAAAATGTTAATCACAAATGCATACCACATACATGTATAGTGAATTCCTTAATTCTGCAAGAAACTTAATGGAGAATTTAGCATATTACTATTATGGAAAGTTAATGTGTAACTGATGTATTTCATTGTTGCCTGAACAAGATTATTAAATTTTCCTCCAGACACTATCAACTAACTTCGGTCAAAAATCAAATTCATTCTTAATTTTTGAGAATTTCACGCGATAGGTAGAACGAAAAAATCTGGTCTTTTTTAGACTTCCCTGGCCGGAAACCGCACTGATAATTTATTTATAAAGAAAAATCTTATTAGCTAGACATAAAAGAGGCTTAAATTAGCTTAACTGTCGTAACTATGTTACATAACTAACTTACTGGCCCCTTTCGGGCACTCTAAGCTAAACTTAATCTTAAATCTATGTCTTTCGACTTATTCTAACAGATATTTAATCACTAGGGGAGTGGAATTGTTTATACTAAGAACATTTTTATGAATAAACTTAGTGGTCGAATTTGTTTTTTGTATTATTATAAAACTTACGGACTACCTTAACAATAAAATTAAAAAAAAAGAAAAGACTTAAACCTTCTCCGGGCTGTGGTGTGTGTATAGGCATATAAGTACTTGCATATATGCGTACCCTCACCTCCCATAATTTTTTTTTTATCTTATACCTAAGCTTTGTAAGCCGGCCATAGATCGCGAAAGAGGAGACAAACACCCAATCTGCCGCAAGGCTAGGACCGACATTCCCACATTTCTGGGATCAAGAACTACCCTGGGTCATGAGGGTTCGACGAGGGAGCTACCCCACTTCACCCCAGCCACCAGAATTTCTGATGTTGCAGTAGCACATCCTGCCGATCACGGGTTGAGACCGCTGTGCTGAACCTGAGGTGCTCCCCAGCGCTCTGCGCGACAGTTCGGTCGTAGTTAAGTTGCCCATCCGCAGCGTTACGGGCGACGTGGAAGATGAGCGGCACCGCTCAATAATTTTGTATCAGATTGAGTTCATCGATCTCGTAGCATGACCTCGAATCATCTTCAGCAGGAAATTGTCCACTCTAATCAGGTATGTTCTGTTGTATAAGATCTCGTTGGAGTAGAATTTTCTGTACTGGGACTCTGGTGTTCTGTAAAGGTGAAGGCAAGCCCTCTCAAACATCCTAATCTTTTCCATCAAGCTTGCCCTCACGTTGAACCACACGGGACATCCATAGGTCAGCATTTAGCAGATCACATTCACCCTCGCATCGAGTTGGCTGCTATAAAACAGCCTCTTTGTAAGAGCAAAAGCGCTTTTGGCTCTGGCCAGAGCATCAACATTTTTGTAAAAATATAGAAATTGGTCCAGCCAGATCCCCAGGTATCTGACTACATTTCGACAGACCAATGGCTGCACGTGCTGTCCAACGATTGAGAATTTTTGCCAATTCTTTCTGGTATCCGCGAAGGCCCCAGATTACGGCGTTCTTAAAAGAATGGTTTCCAACTTCTGGTAGTTGATTTTCAACTTCCAGTCATCGCAATAACGCTGGATCGATTCGAAGTCACGCTGCAAGGGGGAGACAATAGCCTCAATTTTCGGACCTGTTCTGTACGCCACCACGTCATCAGCGTACGCAATAGCATGGTGGAGGGAACTCACGAGATCACTCGTGTAAATGTTAAAAAGAATCGGCGAAATAACCGCTCCCTGTTGTAGACCATTTTTAACTTCAAATATTCCGGAAGAGGTCACATTGCCATTTTTCAGAAAGATCCATCTAGCGGTGAGCACTACAGCCCATAACTTGTGTTGTGCCTGTTACTTTTTTGCCACGAGTAGAAGGGACCTACAGTTTTTTGCCAACTCCGAACGGCGAGATTTGACAAGCTTTTATTACACTGTTGTCAGCAACTTGAAAGAGGTGGTGCCGTAAAAAATGCGAGATTTTCCGGCCGGGAATCGAACCTAGACCTTCGGCGTGTGGGTCAACGCACTTACCCACTGCGCCAAAGTATGTTAAGGAGACTAATACCACGGGAGTTGATGCAGTTGAAGAGGTACTCCTGAAATACTAATCTTACGATTCCCTACTTAATCGTCTGCAGAACTAATTTTTACAAATTCTAAGCATCGACTGCCACTTTACTGGAAAAGACTAAAGTGGGCCCGACAGTGTTCGGTACAACGCATACTTTTTGATAGTTAGCGACATCATTATTCAGCACAACAAACCGGATCGAATACTCAGAGGGTTTCAGGTAACCTCGGTCGGCAAAGTAGATTTCCAATATCAAAACGTGTTATTCTGCGTCGATTCCGCTGTTGTCTTGATATTCAGGTTCTTACCTTGACTACGACAAGAAAATGATAGGATTCAGCGTTGAAGGCGTGAGAGGTTCGAAAATCGAGAATTATGAAGGAGTGCCTGGTCTTTATCGGAATGTGATCACTGATTTAGGGTTGATTGCTTAGGAGACCGCCAGGTCCCTTTAGTAGTTTCAGCAGCCTAAGGCCTTTTTCCGAATATGATGTCGTGTTGGCTGCAATTTACGATGATGCCAGATGCTGTCCTTTCTCAGCTCCAAGAAGAGCTGAACATATGCAGGTCTTTCTATGAGATTGGAAAAGTCATCCATGCTATGTATTGTCACACTTCTCCTTTATTAGGGCGTGGTCGCAAGCTAAACTTATGTTTCCTAATTTAGCCTTGGTATCCATAGCTAAAGACTATTTGACTAATAAAAACTGCCCTCGCTCTCGTTGTGAGTTAATCGGCCATCCGTAGTGTGTTAAAGGACCTAGAAAATGCAAAAATATTTCGTTTGCTGGGATGATCAACAGTAAATCTGCCCGTATCCGAGGTGCGTAGTCGGTTTTTTAACAAGACTGTAGTAAGAGAGTTAGCCCTACGCTGGGTCAGGCTTATTATTTTAACCTTCGAGCAGAGGAGGATATAGCGCTAATTGCGAAATATATTTTTGGGGCATTTTTTTTGCGCTTTAAACTGAATGATGAAGTTTTCTCAGTTGCTGAGATGTTTCGGGAAATTAAGAGATCTAAAATTCCAGAAGTACAGTGGCAAACATGCTGCTTTTTCGTGCCGTGTTATTGTTACGGGTCCATTCGTAAATCCCAAGTTAAGCAACAATTTTTTTATGTATGATAGCAGAGTTCCAAAAGCGGCGAAATTGGCGGAGTAGAGAAGCTTTTTCGCTCCTACTGACTGTTAAAGAAAAAAGTTAGCGTTGTCAGTAGACAACAATGTCGACATTTCTACAACTTTTTCAACCAACGTGTTTTTACTTTTTTTTCCCTCATGAAGTGTCATGGAAAAAACGAGTTGTTTTTGTTTTACATGAATTAAACTTTCTGAGACTCAATTGGAAAAAATCAAAATATTTAAGAAAACGAAAATATAAACAAACCATACATACAAATATGTACTCGTATATCAAAACGAATATTACGAATTTTTAAATTTCATTGAACTGCGACTGCATTCCTAAGCAAGACCGCTGTGAAAGTGATTGAGAAGCCACCAAGTTATTTCAGTCATAATATGTATAATAAATTGATGAGGGAATACGTTTGCATTTCATTGACGTGCACAAGAGAAACGAAGAAAAAATAAAATTTCAAAGTTAATGACACTGAAGAGACACCCCATCAAGACAAATGATTCAAGTTCATGATCGCTTTGGAATTTGCATAATTATTGATGCACTTCAGATGACGTATAGTCTGTGGAAATACGAGTATTTTTTGAATAAATACATTTCTTTTCAATTCAAGTGGGCATTCGATAGGGCATACAACGCTTTGCAAATCTGATTGCTCAATATTCTCCATTATCGGTTTTGGTGATTTAAAAGAATCGTGAGTTTTTTGAATGTGTAAACTAAGTGATCTGCGCCTGTTCTAATAGAGGGAAACCATTAAGCGCAGGTGTGGTGTGGCCATTCGTGGAATCAGTGTGGATAGCAAGAGATCGCAAGAGAGATTTACAAAATGAATGATGTTAATAGTTGTTGTCCTTATTTCGAAATATCTGATGGGGCGGTTAATATGCAGACTGTTTCCTCCACAAAATTAGACATTTACATTAAATCGAGTTGATCTTCGACAGAAGGTGATTGAGCTGTTGGGAGAAAGGCAAAGTTTAAGTGTCTGCTTGCAATCAGTTTGCCAATAGAAACGTTGGTCATCTGACTACTGGCTCGGACTCAGCTGGCTGATCGAGAGGTTGATTAATAGCAACTGAGGACAGCGACTTACGATTGTGGCGTATGTGCTTTAAGGAAGAGGAAACTGATGCAATTTAATGTTTGAAAAGCCCTTGCAGTTTGATTGGCGAGAAGATCTATTTGAGTGATCGACTTTTTAAGGCTTAGATGGGACATTTGATTGCAAGGACTTATCAAAAGAGTCTGATCTCTCGTCTAAGCTGCATTTAATTTATTTTCAGGGTAAGTATATTCACCAACCGGAGATTTTCCTTTTAAAGATGATTTTATTGTGGTCTACAATGTCACTAGTTAAGGCAATATTTATGAATTTGCGAGTAGTGAATGAATTATTGTTTCCTGGTCTTATTTTAAAAATTCCGAAAACGTTAAAAATTAAATTTTTGAAATTGAAGGAGAATGAAGCAACACAAGTATTTCTTCTGTTGTAGGTGAGCACCAATAGCTTAGATTGTCCTATCTTTAAATTTAAGTAGAACAAGGTAGGCGTGTGTATTTTATTATTATTTTATTCATTTGAGAAGTTCGTTAAAAAGTTTTCTCGATTACTATGTTATATAAATTAATGTTATGTTAAATGTAACTATAGTCAACCAAAATATTATTTATTATATATAATTATTTTTATATATTATATATTATTATTTATTGTATATTTATTATATTATATTATTCATCGCGGAGCCGAGGTAGACGAAGTCCTTGACTACCTCGAAGTTTCTGCTGCCTAGTGGTACGCTCTGTCCATCGTCGGTGTTGTTTGCCACTTTGATGACAGTATATACAATACAATGTTTAATATACGAGTACTTCAAATTAGTTTTCAAATATGATACAAAAAAACAAGGTATATGAACAAAAATAATCTATGACATTAAATGGCGTTGAAGGCATGCATTTAAATATTAAAATACGGTATGCTCTGTTTCATTATTTTCTTTTTGGGGTAATGATAAAAAATTATAAACATAAGAGATGACATTTTTTGTATCGTGGCCTGCAAATCTACCTCCATCGTTCATACAGGAACCCGATTCTAAAATGTTCTTACCAGGCAACCTTTCCTTTCACACATAGCCAACATTTCATACGCAATATTTTTATAAGTTCTGATTTTGAGTATATGGCAGACATGGTGGAAGCAATAATGTCTCGTTCCTCTCTTTTTTCTCACAACCCTCAATGTTAGTTGTTTTCCTTTCTTACACTTAAAAGCGAACTCTTACACTTTACTAAGGTTAGCTTAGGTTGAAGTTACTCCATTAGATACTACGTCCCACACTTCAATAGTCCACAGGAATATATTAGCTTTTATACATACATACATACAGTAAACAGTTTGCAAGCGACGTTAAGACATTTAGATCTTAGGAGGATTATCTTGTTGCAAAAAATTGTACTCGCCTGTGATTCTGTGGACCGATCAACAACTATATCAAACAGGCACAAACGTTTTTTTCGAAATTAAGTCCTTAACAAGTGATAGATAGATACCATGTGGGACATTTGATGATAACAATAAAAAAACACAATAACTTTTTCTTAAGTAAATGGTTTAATTTGGCAAACAAATTTTTCAATTAAGTCAATAAGAAATTAACCAAATACTGACGATTAGCTAAATTTTCGAAGTTGTAGCAGTGGCTTGGATTCTCAATTTTTATTGTACCTGGTTTAGCATTTTGTCGGTATGTGAGAATTGATTGACCTTTCACAATTTTATACACTTTGTCTATGAGCTCCTCGAGTATTGTTCGGTAAAGCTAAGGCCTGCTTCCGTCTGGACTGTAGTGCTATGGAATGTATTTATTTAATTAGGTTTTAGCTGTAAATATAGTAGTGACTTACTACTGTAGGCAATTTATCGTAAAATGGTTATCAAAGCGGACACTAGCTTTGAATAATTTTGTCTTTCTTATTTAAAAATTGCTTACTTCATATAGCAGCCTGACATTAAACGATTATGTGATTTCTTATTTTTTTAAAAGGTTAAAATTCGATTTGTTTTCTTTTTTTCAATTGGAAAATGGGCTCCTGGTTGCAGATATTACCGAAGCCAAAGTGAAAGTTGTCATTTTCAACTCTAAAATGAATACGTATGACCTCCGCATTCCCTTTGAATCCTAAAAAAATTCTATCTGCGTTTACAAGGGAATTTTATCAAACATTTGAATCCGCAGAATGTTTTCAGAAGGTTATGAAAAGTCCGATTATGAAAGTCCCGGAAATTATAGGTTTCATTCCTGAATATATGGTCCAAGCTGTTTGCTCAAGTAATCTTAAATCGAATAACGCAGTGGGTTGAAAACAAGAATAATTTACTGGAAGTCCAAACTGGCTTTTGAAGAAATTATTCCACTTTCGACCAAATATTCTTGCTTGTGAACATAGCAGAATTGTATAAGAAAAACGCAAAAAAACTAGATTCCTTTTTTGTGGAAGCGCGAAGCACTCGTCTGCAAATTCTTCGGTTATGGAATTTTATACAAAGTCATTAGGGTGTCGCTATCAATGTATGAACATAACGTTCCATGTGCCTGAGATGCCGGAAGAGTTTAGTACATCGATGGGCATGAACATGGACGCGTCTTAAGCGCATTGTTATTCCTCTTATACATATAGGTATGACGTAACGGACTATGTTAAAGGTCGAGTTAAACTGAGCCAAGAAAAAATTCTAGCTCTAATGTTTGTAGATGATATTATTTTCCTAGCAGACTCCGTGGATACTATGCAGTTCATAGCAAACCGATTCAAAAACTACTACAAAACTTGGAATCTGACTGTAAACTGACAAAACTTGGAATCTGACTGTAATCGACAGTAAAAACATGCTTAAGCCTGAATGCTACACCAAACGAACACCTCACTTCCCTAAAACAAAAATGCAACACCTTCCTGGTTAAAAGTGGTCAGATTTTGTACAGACAATTCATCAATGAAGCACAGCAATTACAACAACGTTTGTTTTAAAATAAGATTAGAGCTAATCAATTTAAACTACATACCGCATCGCTTGGGTCTGGCAATTTTGTGTAGTCTTTGTAACCTTAATGGACGAGAAGATGTGCTCCACTACGTTGGGATATTTCCCACACTAAAGGAATCGCATGTACTCGAGCTAGAGGACACGATGACCGCACTAAACGGTGACAGAGGGTCGGAATTATACGAGTATATAGCAACACTGCAAATGGAATTGACATTATCAAAGAAAATTTCTATAAATTAAATTTTTTAAAAAATAATATTTTCAAAGTTCAAATTTACTATGTGAATCTGGTAGACGGCTTAAGGCCATAAGAAGTTAGGAAAATTGTAAACAATATATTTTTTGTGAAATAAATAATCCCTACTAAAATAAATTAAAAAAAAATATTGTTTAAAAATAGAAAAAAAACATTTTCATTCATCTTAATTTTAAGTTCAAACAAGTCCTAAGCGAGAACCAATAAACTTCTGAAACTTTGTCGTTGAATACATAGCTTCAGACATTGTAAAAAAATGAAAAATTCGCTTTTAACTATTTACGAGAACCGAAGGAAACATATTTCAGACACTAATACGTATTTTGAATTGAAATTTTGCTTGGATCCTTTGGTATTGGATTTGTGGCATACAAGTAGCGAAAATAACAAATACTGTGCGAACAAGAGGTAAGTTAGTAGGAAGTTTGTATAACTGCAGAGACAAAAAGATATCTTTAATTTAAGAAAACACAATAAAATGAAATCATTAAATAACTTACTAACTCTTGCAGTTAACTAGGGAAACTCAAACTTAGTCGATCGTGCAATTTCTTAAGTATACCTGCTTAACTCAAGAACTGCACCAATATATGTGTTTATCTGTTATAGCTGTACTTTGGTCTCATCACTAGCTATTCGTATTTAATTTCTTGCGCAGTTAATTGTTTTAAACACAAAGCGACAAGTTGGCAAAACTTGTTTTCCAAATCGCCAACCAACCGAAAATCCCCTCGACATGTGATAACCTATTTCAGTTGCACTAAATCCAACGACCTTGCGGCTGAGGATGAGCGTATACCTACATATCAAAAACAAAATGAATCATGCGATGTTAGGTACGACTCTAATCGGAATATGCTAATTTTACATCGGAATTCTGTTCTGAATCACTCACTGGCACCCAAAAAGTGAGCCAAAAGTACAAGGTTCATCATAATCCGCATTCTTGAGCGTGGCTCCACTGCGATGATCCTGTCTCCACGCCGCTTTTGTTGTCTTATTAGTTTTCGATTTTTTAAATCATATTCGCTGATGCCGCCTATCAGTTGAATTCCTCACTTGGGCGGCCTTGATGTGCTGGCGTCTCAATGTCGCGATTTTCATCACTTTGTCTTCAGTCGTAAAATGTAGATCACCCATTAAATTCAAATTCGTTAATTTTTTAGCTTGGTTCTATTCTACCATAATAAAACATACGGCCATCTATTGAATTTGAATTTTTCTGAATAACAGGGTTTATGTGTTCCTTTATCGGTGGAGAAATCTCTGAGCAATAAATTAGCAATTCTTCTCGGATTCCAATTTCAATTAGGGTGTTGGAAAAAAAAGACTGCTATTAACAGGCAAAATTTGACGCAGTTGTCTTCCAGTCAGTTGGTTTTTTTGGTCGAAATAATTGTGTCTGGCTACGTTGATGGCGTTAAGCCAGTTCGCGCTAAATGATTTCTACAAATACGTTTTTTTCGCCTGAATTTAATTATTAGCGCTTAGCTGCAGTAAAAAGGATCCCCGTTTGAGAAATATGAGATAGCGTTTTTGTTTCATTCGCACATTCATTAAGAGGTAGTCTAGTGACGGGGTTTGCTTAAAATAGTGGAAACATTTTTGAGTAGTTATCATTCCTGTGTAAATTGTTGTTCATAAAATAAAAGTCAAATGAAACTGAACGTCTGATTGTTAAATTCTCTAAGGCAACCGGAACATGAACATAATTTGATATACATTTTTTTATGCATGGCTTAAATGTGTAAGGTAATTTACTTCTATCTGTAATTTTTAGCAAACTTCGGTTTAATTCGCCATGTATCAAACAAACTGGTATAATTAGTGCTTCTTTTTGAGACATATTTAGTAAGCCAAGAATATTTTATGTCTGAAAATTAGGTTTTGATAGGTACGAGGAGGAGTTAGATGTGTCGTGATTTTGTGAGAATTTAAATTTTTGTCGTTTTTTAGTTTCGCGGAAAGTACCAAATATTTAATCGAAAACCGAACTACCATGGTAATCACACACTAAACTCTGTGATTATGAAGTGTTATTGACGCAGACAAATTTGAAGGTATGTAAATTCAATGAGTAAATGCGGTAGCAAGAACGCTAGCCTTTTATTGAGCTGGGTAATTGCAGAGTACGTGATCTATAGTTTCACTGACTCCTATCAATCTGCAGTTCATTGGAATGTAACTGAAGATTGAGTCTGTTTTGAAGCCTACAAGTAGAAAGTAGTGCTAAAAGTCTAGAGGGCAAGGACATTCTAATAAAGGGACTCCTATACGATCCCTTTTGTTTACTTACTTAATTTTTCAGCTATTCTTGATGAAGCACATGTAGTTCCCGATTGTAGTGTTGAGATTTGACTTTTTCACAATATACTTTTTAAATCCCATCAAATTGCAATCTTAACGCTTACACTTTTTGCTTTTCGGCATAAAAACCTGTCTTTGTCTTTAGAGAATGTGGTAGTATGTGGTAATCTGTTTAACCAGCTATAATTATAATTTTAAAAATTTGTTTAATGTAGGTTACATATTTGAAATTTGTCTTAATAAGTGCCAGCGATAAAACAACAAACAACTTCTTAACCTAAATCGACGTCAATAAATTATCAAATCGTGAAGCTCACATTCAAACGCTGCTTCACTAGACTCTGATATGGACCATTACGATCGTCTCTTATCCGTCTGATATATAAATAAATGAAATAAATGAATGAATGTCATCAAGAAAGGGCACACAGCATCGGCGTCCCGGGCAGAGCGTACAACTAGGCAGCAGAAACTTCGGGGTAGTGAAGGACTACCTCATAACCCACCAACATAAGCACCAAAATCTTTGCAATCGCAGGTTCTTTAGGTTCAAGAGTTTATAGTAATAGAGCCCTCTCTAGAAGGACAAAACTGGCTTTGTATAACAGCTTGATCCCCCAGTCCTCCCTCACTGCTCGGAAACTTTTACGTTATTACTACGCGGATGAGAAAGACCTTAGTCTTTTCGACAGAAAGGTTTTCTATGCGATTTTTGGTCCTGTTTTAGTGAGTGGCATTTAGAGGAGAAGATTCAATGCCGAACGATAAGATTACGCACACGAGTGGAGAAGGCTCTCAACCACAAACCACCTTTAGGTGGTTTGCTCAACGAATCGGAGCAACTGGAAGCAGCTGGTGAGTGATCGTGCTAGCCGGAAAAGCATGTTGGATGAGGTCCAGGCACACCTGAACTGAAGCGCCATTAAAAGAAGAAGAAGAATTTAAATGACACATCGATGTATAGTTAGAATCTCTGGGTATTAAAATGAGTTGAATTGAAATATAAATTTTTTTGTTCATTATATGTTCATACATGTGTTGTTCCTCTCTGATAATCGCATGAAGCAGGTCGATAGCTCTCGAATTTCCACACAAACGCCAAAGACTGGTTACTTGTGTTAGCACTGCACTTTCAATCTCTTAAGAAACGCAAACAAATTGCTAAAATCCAAAAGATCAACGTTTATTTTAAAAAAAATCGATTATTACAAAAACTGTTTAACAAAAAATGGTTTGCATTTGTATTACAGTTATAACACATCACTCAATAAGTTCCAGGTCATATAGGGGGCGCCATAAAACTCATATTTTTTG
This sequence comes from Eristalinus sepulchralis, assembly GCA_944738645.1. Taxonomy (NCBI): domain Eukaryota; kingdom Metazoa; phylum Arthropoda; class Insecta; order Diptera; family Syrphidae; genus Eristalinus; species Eristalinus sepulchralis. The sequence continues at coordinate 25,456,944 of OX122885.1, read as the reverse complement.
TTAGTGGCACTCCCTATATGTCCCGGTACTTATTGAGTGATCTGTTATGATTTAAAACGGTATTAACAGGCATAAGCACAGTATTAAAATCGAAATTGCGGTAGTTTTACAAACTATTTAGTTCCATGCTCAAAAATTAATCTTGCGTAACAAAGAAACCTTGTAAGTGGGACTAAGTCAACCCATGTCACATTTCAAACGCCGATAATTAACATTGCAAGCCGACAATAAAATAATAAAAATAACGTATTTATTCGACAGATCATTGATCTTGCTGCCAACTGGCACTAAAAATTATAAATCACTCTAAGTTTTTCACATAATCGTGGTCACGACATTTCTTTAGTATTCTTTTTGAAGAAACATATTTATTTTCCGTCGATTCGGATGTGAACACAAGAAAAATGTAAACACTCAGCGGACTTCAAATGAACGTCTTATTAATATTTCCATGGAACTTATGAATATAATTTCTAAGTTACGCCGACGACCGCGACACGTAAAGGCACAAACTTCACAAAATGCTGAATCACTTAAAATTCATCAAAACAAAAGAAATTTTGTTTTCTCGACCGAGAATTCATCAGATTCGGGGATTCCACAACGGCGTCGATTTATTAATTATGATTTTCCAATCACGAACGAACCAAGTCGCAGAGACGAACATTCCATCGGCGAATGAATTGGACACAAAATGAAACCGTCGACCACGTTGTCGCTGGCATAGAATTTGACAAACGTCCACCTCTCCCAACTATTTTATCACAGTTTTCGCTACAAAAAGTATGCGGATTTCTGACGCCACACAAAAATGTCGCTAAACTTAACTAAAGACGGATTCTCACCTTTGCCAGAAGCGGAAAAAAACACAGACCTAAACAAACCCATTAATTGACATTCGTTCAAAATTCCTGAAATACAAATGTACCCCGTAAAAGTGTGTATTCTTTTGTGAGCGGTCGAGAACCGGTCCAACTCACGAGTGACGTCGAAATTTTGCATCTAATTAAGCCGGCCCGATAAGATGCCGGTAGGAGAATCTCCGCATTCAAGCACAGCCTGAGTCATTGGCTGAGAAAGGCGACGACATCAGAATACGGTGATCGACACCCCGCCACACCACTACCTGGTTCGGCGACTCCGACCAACCCCTGGACCGGGTTTACGACTCCGACGAGGTTTGAATAAAATTTAGGCGCTCGCCAGAGCTGAGCTTAGATCAAATCGAGAGTTCAACGTGTACAGTGTGTTAAGAGACGAGACAAACAAAGAAAGCTATCCAAAGATGAATATACTAATAAGTGGTGTCGTAAACTTGCTCATCGCGCTACTAGTGGTTGTGATAGTGCCAGCAGTGGATGGGTATGCGATAGGAGTGTCGAAGTTTGGAAAAGTCGAAAAATTTCCCTACCAAGTGATGCTGATCGGCAAACAGTTTTGGAAAAAAAGAATACTCTGTGGAGGAACCTTGCTGGACAATGAGTGGGTGCTCACGGCTGGCCACTGTGCAGCTGGTGTGACACATTTTGATGTGCATTTGGGGGCGAAATTCTTTGAGCCCAATCAGGAAACGGGACGCGTTATCATGAGAACAAATAAGTTTATCGTCCACGAAAGATTCAACCCGCACCATGCAGCTAATGATATTGCACTCGTGAAGCTTCCTGAGCAGGTGCGTTTTACGACAAAAATTCAGCCAGCCGTCCTGCCAGAGCGATACAAGACAGAAACATTCGAAGGTGCAAAAGTTGTGGCCAGTGGATGGGGCTCCCTCGGCGAAGATGCGTACTCCGGTGCGATGCAGTACACAGAACTGAGAGTTGTGCCGAACTCAGAGTGTGTGATCGAGTATAATAAGGACATCATCACAGAGAAAGTCCTGTGCGCCAAGGGTCTAGACCGGGAAACAGTATGTTCCGGGGACTCTGGCGGTCCACTGGTCCTGAAGGACACGCAAACAATTATCGGTGTGACAAGCTTCGGCCCTGCCGATGGCTGTGAAACCAACATCCCCGGCGGTTTTACCAGGGTTACAATGTACTTGGACTGGATCAAGCAAAAGATCGGCAGCGAGCAGCAAAACGTCAAGAATAACATTGTGTAGTGATTGCGGTGTCCATTGACAAATTATTATGACTGATTCGTAGAGATTAAGATTTTATTTATAACTGGATTGTGATAAGCGATGAATTGTGTAGTTTTGTGTACTTAAGTATTTATCACATGACAATTGTCTAATTCAAGGACTAGATGTAGCCGAAAGGACACATACTCATTGTTGTACTAATTTATTTGATTATTTATTGAAAATGTGAATTTTTTTCATTTCTGAAGAATTTTTGTCTTCCTCGTATTTGAGAAATCAAAAATTCAAATTTGGTATTTCTTGGTGCTAGTCAATACGATATTGTGTAGAAATGATCTTTTGTATCACGAACAACGTGAATATAAAAAAACAATAATACTGAATATATTAATGTGGAAAGAAAACAAAAATAAAGAAAAAATAACCTTTTATTTATTGAATTTTTGATTTTTAAATTACCGATCAATAGGTGAATGCTTGATATGACTTTCCGAAGCCGCAGATAGTCCTTGACTCAACGGCAGCTGGTTTGACGGCACAGCGTATTGAAAATTTTCCGAAATATAGACACATTCGGTGTACAACAATGAACATTGGTGATGACAGGTGATTAGGAGGAATTTACCGGCGATCAAGCGACTGAATTGATTCATTAATCTTGAGCGGTTGTCAAATTCGGAGTGCTGTTTTGAGAAGCAGTTTGATTAATACCTTCTGTTGGATTTGAATTTTAATCTTAAGCAAATAACGATGCATATTGGACTATTCGAATTCTAAATTGTGATAACTTCAGTCTGCATATTCTAAAACTGGTTAAAACAGATTTTTTTGAGATTTTTCCGCCTGTTTTGAAAATTAATTGTGATTAACTTTGTAGTTGAACAGTTAGCGAATATAGTACGATTTTTTCAGACTTGCAGCACCTTAAAGTTAAGACTGAACTAAAGAAGCGGTTATGACGTTGTAATACTAGAAGCAACTATTTAAATTTGGGCTTGGATCGCCAATCAGTTTTTTTTTTTTAAAGTAAATTTGGTAACTGTATGTAGGATTATACGATAATTTACATCAAGGACATTTTTGTTAGCTAAACTTAAGGGTAGTCGCAGCAAATTGTCGAACGATGAGCATTCAGGACGGCCAGAAGTGCAAAGAGAACAGATAATATTTGTTCATAAGATGTTAACGGATGAACGTCGAACTAAAGTTAAAAAGAAAACAGAGGCTGCAATAATCCGTCTGACTAAATAATTGGACATGCGTCATATATGCATCTGTGGCAATGTTTGTATTATAAATTCATTCGAAAGGATATTTTCAGAGGCGACTGAACCTTACCTTATTGAGTCGCAATTGGGATCATTAAACAAAGTTATCGCAATTGTGACGCATTTGAGACTTTAATAAACTGATGTGAGTTCGCGAAAACTTTAATATTCAATAATTATAAGAATGGTCGACACAAATTTTGTAACGAGTTTTTGCCAAGCCTGGGCAAATACAGGGATGTTATTCGATGAATTCAAGGTTTTGTAAGTTGTAAGGTTTTTACGGCTGCTACCCGTCAGCCTGTTGCATGTCATACCTTTTTTTTTAGTAAGAATGTGTTGTTTACCTTTGGCGGCGCTAAGTTATGGTACATGGATAGAAACTTTCCTTTCGACAAATATCGCTATTTTTTAGGTAGTGCGTCTTACAGTTTTTTAACACACGATTTGTCTACAACGCCAATGTTCATTCTGATGACTCTTCTTGATCTGCAACTCCAATTTTGACAACTCGTCTTCTGCACAGTTAGTTGTTGCACAGGTCGTACCCTGAGTTGAAGCAAATACACAGCCTTGTGCAAAATGTATGAATTTCGTCCTCGATTGGTAAATCATGGATTGTATTCTCCAAATTTAAGCCACAGTAAATTTTTTCCTGTTTCTTATCCTAAAATGCTACGTTTATTCTCCTTTTAGGACGGGCTCGTTTTACCAAAATATTAAACGATTTTTTTTTTGGAATACACATTCATTAGTCCAAAATTAGTTTGACAAGATTCATTGACTTCGTTTGCCAGAGTACTTACTTATTTCACTTTTTCTTCTCATCACACGAATTACTACTGTGCAAATAGCATTACAGTCCCCTTCGTGGAAGAGGAAGTAAGCCTCGAAAAACATCTAAAAGCAAAACCTTTAGCTCAAGCCAAAGTCAAATTATCAGTATATCATAAAATGTTCGTATATGTTAATGGTAACAGCGTTCGCCTCTATTTCCCAATCCCAATAGTGTTATTCCAACACTTTGTTAGAAGCGTAGCCACTTTAGTCATTTGGTATTCACCCTCATACTAATATCAGTTCCTTTTAAAATTCTTATTATAGGTTATCTGTTTTAAACACGTTAGAACTATATCTAATACAATAATGTGATGACTACAGTCTCATCTCTGGATAAATGAAGTATAACTTGCGATCGAGACTAAAAGACTGTTCCGATATCGAAACTAAAGTTGCAGAGTTACCTTTATATTAAACTTCAGAGTTTCAGCTTGTTACCTTTGTTATACCTATTTCTGATTATATTTATTATTGTTCACATAAAGCATATTAAAGACTTTAAACGTACTTGAGATTTCCTCTGGGCTGGCAGCAAAGAACCTTCTTTCATATTTTTAATCTTTGGAAGAAGTCTCACTTACCACTTCTTCAAGATATGTTCTCTTTCAACAATTTCCTTTATTCAAATCCATATTAATATTTTCATACATGGTCGTGTCGTACTAATTATAGGGGCCAACTTTTTTTGCACCTAAATATTTATTCGACTGTCGTCATTCAAACACTTCTACTGACTACTTGTGTTGTGCGTGCTGTTCTGTTACGAGAAGAAGGGAGCTACGGTTTTTTGCCGACTCAGAACGGCGAGATTTTAGAAGCGTTTGATAGACAATAGTGGTGGCGCCATACAAAAATGCGAGGTTTTCCGTCCGGGAATCGAACCTAGACCTTATGGGTATGGCTCAGGACACTTACCCACTAAGACACGGCAACCACAGTATCCTTAGTATAGTTCTGGCAAATTCGAACTAGATGCCATGCGAACCTCGAATGTGAAAGAAGAAACATGGCAAAGGAATCATTTCAAAACAGGCATTCCACAACTGACCACTGTGACTTGACGCCAATAACTTACACTCGCTAGGATATCTCAAGTTCTTAGAATATCATCAAAACTTGAATCGATAACATGGGGTACACCGAGAGCACACGTAATAGCACAAACGGAGGCGATCCCTGCCATTCTGTTCTAGTGATAATTATTACGCTTCCTTCCACAAACCGGTTTAAACGAATGCAAATACACAAAAATTCTAAAACGCTGAAATCATGAATCGAATACACTAAAATCCTCTTCTAAGGCCGGTAGCAAAATCAAAATACACACAAGTCGCGCCTAAATTGGAAAACAGAACAAAGTATCATTAGCAGCTGAATATTTCCATACCGTGCATTAATTTGCCTCCACTGTCAGATTCTAGAAATATTAGATAAGTTCCAGCTATTCAACTTGAAGCAGGAAGTGAAGAGAACTAATTCGTGAATAAAAACTACATTTTCGTTCTTAGTCATTAACGGCTCCAAGTCGTTATCCGAGTATCTGATTCCAAGAGTAGACCAGTCCCCTCGCCCATCAAGAATCGTGAGCACTGCGTCAGTTTGAATTAAGTCACTGCAAATAAAATTCCTCGTCTCCCACGCATAAATTAAAACACTTCAACGTACATATAAAGACACACTGTTTCAATCCGAAGGTGTCAAAATCCATCAAGTCATGGATGGCTGCCCAACGACAGCGAGAGCGACAGCATCGTCGTCATCGACCTTGGCTAAATCTGCCATTTGTCATTGTTGTTGTTTTGTTTTTATCGTCCCATCGGTAATTAATGTAAAAGAGCTTCCGAATTAAATTCGAATAAAACTAACAAAAACAATCAAACCCCCTATTTGGTTACGCTGATCTAAATTTTCCGTCATTCCAAAGCAATTCATTCACCTAAGCACACTAACAGAATTCAACATTCTTTGCCGATTTGCCCTTTTCAGCGGCACAAACATGCACAACAACATACCAGAATCCAGCTAATAAAATCAAAATGGAAAAGAAAACTTAACGGCTATCACTGTCAATGTCGCGCCAAAAGAGCACATCCGCTTTGGCAAGTATTCAAACGCGGTTTTTGTCTACGTTTTTATGGGAAATCCCAAAAGGAATTCTTTAAACTTTCGTTCTAATAACTAAAACCGGCGCCAGCAAATTTTTACTGTCGACCTGACCAGAGCGTTAGCTAGTCAGCATAAAATTAATCGAAACGTCGCGTCGGTAGTTGTTTGTCATTCGCAGTGCCTGACTGTGCTGTTCGGTGTGATTGTCTGGAGATATTTGAGATCAAATTTTTGGTCAGTGCTCTTTTGCTCCGGTATTTGCCTTTTTGTTATTGTGTAGTTTATATGTTAATTTCTGTTTTGTGTTGCGATCTCCATTTGTAAACAAACATACAGCAGTGAATTGTGTTTTATTTGTTTACAAGCGTGGGGAAGCGTCAAAGTGGATTTGCGCGGTGTTTAAACACACACACGCAATCAATTTATTAGCTTGTGATTTGTGTGGCTAATTTAGTTGGGTAGCTCGTCTCGCTGTTTTACTGCCAAGCATTCAATAAATTCCCTATAATTGCCGCTATCTGAGTTATTTTATTTGCCTGTAATTGATAATTTGCAAACTTAAGCGAAATTCATCGCAATCTCTTGAATCCGAAACATTGATTGACTGCATTAATTCATTTTGAATTCTCCTTGAGGCTTTGCAATGTTTTCTAGGTGATTAAAGGATATTAATGAGTAACTGTGATTAAGCCTTTGAGTCGTGCGCTGGATTTGTTTTTATGTCTAAATCGAACACATTGTGGAAGAAATGTTGCAGTCTCGCTTTCTGCATTCAACAGAAAGGGAACTTGGCTCCGCTTATGTAAGAAAATGTTGACAAGGTACTAATAAAAGTGTTATTAGTAACAGATTATCATCACTGCCAGCACTATCCCTGTTGGTGCACTAGTGAATTTGTCACATAGATTCCTGGTAGCGCCATTGGAAATCTATCAAAGCAACTGATATGTCGTGAGCCAATGTACGCATGCAGCGATATATGTATGTAAGTATCTCTACCCAAAGCCCATGATAATGGACGTAGCAACTAGTTGCAATTTGTACGTGCGTCTTACTACCCCGCCGCGTGAAAAAGGATGTGCTGTCATTCAGGATGTGCAAGTGAATAGGCTGGGTAAGGGCGGGGATGTAAAACTATCACATCTATGAACCGATTCGTTATTCGGGCTAAACTCCAAACTTACGCTACAAACCTGTATGTGAAATTCAATCTCCAGCTAAGACGATAGATGACAATAGTAAGAATGACTTTTACGATGTTTTAGAAGAAACTTATAATAAGAAGAACGTCCTGAGAAAGAAAGACATATTTGCTTTATATTATTCGGGAAATACAGAACGCACGACGACACATCCGAAGACAGAATAAGGCCTGGTTATTTCGCCTTCCCACGGAATAACCTGCAGTAAGCCCTCGCTAACCAAATCCACATTCAGGAATCTGGTAGTTTTCAGATTAATCACCCGTCAACCACACATACTGTTCGACGTCAGGTACTTATCCAACATTATCGATGCAGCCTTAATTAACTCGCATAATTTTCTTGTTTCAGTCAAGGTAATAACCTGCATATTGAGAGTACAATATGGGTTGACGTCGAAAAGCTACAATCGTAACAGATAGATCACAGAGTCTTTAAAACCTCTCTCAGAGTTCCACACTCTCTGCTCTTACAATAGACGATGAATGGAAAAGTTGTCAAGAAGTCATCAATGAAGCTCCCACCGAAGTGCTGGGTTTTACGACAAACAAAATCTCTTCAAGGCTACGTTGCATCGAAAAAGGAGAGTTATTCGTGAGTTCTATGAAATGAAGGAAAAGAAAGCACATGAGAAGCGTGCACTCCAAAAGATTGATAGGTGCTATGGAAGGAATTAAGTTCGAAAGTTAAACCAAAAAGTAAACATGCTTCGGATCGAACCTTGTAGAAAAGTAGGCGGCTAATATGTGGTAGAACGTCAACCGATGCTGAGAATTTGGAAAATCACTTTTACAGACAACTTTATACATGGCGATGACGACATGAATTCCACCACTTTTCGAGAGCAAAGTTCAGCCAGCGATTTTTACTCCGTTTGTGTTGGTGAAGGATCATCTTCATCTGGAGGAGGATATTCAAAGATGAAGTCAAAGACTTGTACTAAGGCAGTCATCTAATCAAGCGTCTACGGATGTACATCGTATGGGCAACACAGCTCCGGCCGGAAATAATTTGAATCCGAGACAGCGCAACAACAGACGTCTGTGACTTAGATGCAGCACACAAGTGGAACTGGAAACCGCTGGTCAGTGACCGTGACAGGTAAAGAGACCTAAGTTCATGGCGGATTGTAGCACCACCCTAAAGAAAGAAGAAGAACATAATAATTTCTGTCTTTTGGATAAGTTGTTGAGTTGAGTTCTTTTACGACACTAAGCATGGCAAGAACAGAACAGTTTTGAGTTCTGGAATGGGTTGATTTATTTACTGTATATGTGAAATAGCACATTATTAAAATTGCTTGTTTCTAGGTGTCATGACCAAAAGACAGGCTTTCGCATTTTGATAAAGCCATATGACCAAATTTATACTTTCCTAAAATTGTGTATATAAATACATGTATATGTGTATTTGTGTAAATATGTGTACCATTCGTTATTTGGAATTGTAAGGGGAATGCCAGTTTCAATTTTTTTTTTTTTAAGATAGAGGAGATAAACAATAAGTTACTTGAAGAATGTAACTTCAAACAAGAATAGTACAAGCAAAGCACAAGAATTTTTTAATTTTTGATCACTTGAAATAATACGTGCAGCATTCTCCAATAAAACGTATTATAAAACTTTGTGAATTGAAAAACATTATTTAATTGTTGGATGTTATTGACAAGCAGTTTGAACATGGTAAGCAGTTGTCAAAATGCACGTTTTAACATATTAGAACAAAATTGTGTCAAGCTACTTGTCTTAAGAGCATTGGGCATAGAACTCTTGCGTCAATTTTATGGAAAATGACTTCCTATGTAGATATGTATATAACTTAAGGCATGCGTTCAACTCACTGCTTTGAATCAATCAAATGGCATCGTTTTTACTGTGACATAGGATTGAATTTATTTATTTAAATTTAAATCCTTAATAGATGATTAGAAATACTAAAAATTACCGTTAGTAACTGCACAATGTTCTTTCTGCCCTACATGATTGCCGTCAGTTAGTCTATTCCTAATCTATCCTCAAATTTCCATCGGCCTACTTTATCCATAATTTATTTTACGGGTAAATAAGATTCAAGACTTAGTGCACATTTGCAGATGCGCTTTGCCGCAAATGTATTTTCGACACTTTGATCACTAGAATCTTTGTTTTTAAAATGAATGTCTTTCAATGTTAACAAGTTTACCATTTGAACTTCCTTGTACATATCATTCCATAACGATATTCAAGGAACATAAAATATTGTACAATGTTTACTGATCCATCCGATTGACATGGTTAAATCATGACCTTGTTTATAAGAAATGATTTGTTACGCATAACTGAATGATTTAAATTAAAGAACATTTAAATCTGCGTCATTTTAGCAAAAATTCTAAACACAACAAACCGAAAGTCAGAAAGAAATAAAAATATATCTGTGGCTGTGTTTAGAGTACCGGTCCTTGTGATTGGAATTTCCCGAGAAAGCAAATTCCATGGTCATAACTTTTGACGCAAGCAATAAAACGCTTCACAATGACATTTAATTTAGACTGTGAATGTGGCAATCCTTCTTTCTTTCGTGTTAATGACCAAGAATTGGCGCCAAATAAATCCAATGCTAATTGCATATTCGGACTAAATAATTGTTCAGTGCAAATCAAGAGGGGAAAGACCAAACGAAAAGGTCAAAGAGTTGTCAAAGAGTTGTTGCACAAGTTTTCTGGGGGAAGAAAGTGAATGATATGTTAATAAGTGTGACGCGTATAAACGGCATGCAAAAAGAGTTAATGAACTTGATTTCAAAACTAGTTTTGATTGTTTTTATGTATTTAACTTCTTAGAATTCAATGTCCAGACGCGACTAAGTAATGATATGTGCAGGCAATGACCCAAAGCGTCCAATTATTTTACTGCAAATTCCTTAAGTGGTTGTAGAGGGGACCTGCACTTTCTTGCCAAACGGCAAGATACGTAAGACTTACGCATTTATTCGTTTATTTTACGTTGCTTTTACCTTATCTTTCGATTCTCAAAAACAAATTTCAACAAAAATGTTGTTAATTAATACATAGAAAAATTTGGGTATTACAGCAACAAACCTTAAATTTGTAAATTATAGCAAAGACATCCATCCATGTTTTACATTATTATTATTCTTCTATAGAAATTGTAGTAGATTATCTTTGCCACCACGAACATCTATGAACACTGAATTTGACGTTTCAAATGTCATGCCGGTAAGGTGTGATTTGAAATATTTTTGTTTACAACTTCTGTAATCAGCCGAAGTTATTCTTTTGACTTTTAGAATTGCATATTAATAGAAAAAAAAAATGAAAAAAGAAGTCTTAAAATACTTGTACAACCTTGTATTTTGTCAAGCTATATCTGACTCTGGAAAATATCTTTTCATTGGAAATAGATTTGGAGACATTTTCTGCCAAAAGTAAGTGTTTATACTTGACTCCAAATAAAACCATTTATTTTAAGCATTTGTTTTATATTTCAGAGTTGAAGAATTTGAAAATAATGAAGATGAAAGACCCAAAAGTAGACTTCGGATTTATCCACAAGGCGAAGAACACTCAATTGATAGTTTAGCCTTTCATCGTGACTTCCTCATTGTTGGTACGGCTGGATGTATATACGGCTTAAAATGGGACGAGGAGAATGCAAAGTTGTCATCTTCTAGAAAGTGGGAAATCGCAATTCCACTGACAGGCGACTCCTTCGATTTGGCGGACGTTAACTACTTATGGTTGGATAAACCAAATGATATTCTGTATGCAGGCTGCGGCGACAATAACATGTATTCCATCAGTTTGGAAGATGGGAAAATTATACGAAATTTTCAGGGTCACGAGGACTATATTCATTGTGTGCGTGGTTGCGAAGGAAAAATCTATACAGCTTCTGAAGATGGCTCGGTACGGGTGTGGTCTGCCAGCGATAAAAACGCTGTAGCAAAGTTGGAGCCACACACCAATAACAAATTGGTTCGTCCAGAATTTGGAAAATGGATTGGTGGGTTGGCTGTGTCACCCGACTGGCTACTGTGTGGAGGGGGAACACGACTCTCGCTTTGGCATATGCGTTCGATGACATGCTCAACGGACTATCCCTTTGAAGGTGCAATCCATTGCACTGAGTTTCTAGATGATAATATCCTGGTGGCAGGCGAGCACCCGTCCGTGCAGCATTATACTCTAAACGGAGATTTAGTGGCAGATATTCCAGTAGATCACACAGCCACTTACTCCATAGTTTGGCAAAATCAACCGATAAAATTCATGTCTATGGCTGGTTACGGAAATAAGCTTCATGTGCTGACAGATTTTCGTTTTCTTGACATGTCCGTTGATCTGTACGAGGAGGTGGAAGATGATTTTTACACAGATGAATAAATATGTATTATTTGTGATTCAGATTTTATAGCTCACGTTTTCATTTTAACTCTCTTATAAAACAAACCAGCATACGATTGTGGAACATTATACTTTATTCCTGATTGAGTTGTCATTCCTTGTTATCAGCACCTTCAAGTAGTTGTGCACAGCACTTAAAGGAACACTAAGATGTGGAATTTTAAATTATTTAACAATATTTTGAACGAGATTTCGTGAACATCTATTTTCACCAAATGTTTTCTTTTTAATTTTCTGACTTTAGTTTTCAGTGGCAGTTTCCTTAGATGTTTTTGACAACGCTTTTGCTGTTGTAGGTACAGGCCGCTTCGAACTCTCAGGAAGTTTGAGGGCAAACTCGGTCGAAAATGTGGACTGATTTTCTGAAAGTCGCGTTATTCAAACACAAACTACTCTTCACTTGGTCACTCACTAGAGGCGATTAGATTAAAAATGAGTAGAAAGTCTATAAAGGTTAACTACACTTTACTCAGCAACAGCTGCGTCTTTAAAATTGAAGGGATATCCTTCGATGGTTTGGTCACGTAACACGAGGCGTTCCTTGAATGTGATTTTCGACCGCTTAACAGTCCCATTACAAGATGGTTGGGCTAGGTGTAAGCACCAGCCTGATTGCTCTTGGAGTCTCATGCATCAATTCCGTGTAATGCCCTTTATGGAGCAACGTTTTCATGACCCTAAATAGGGGCGTAATAGCTATCAGAAAGTAACAAGTTTCGAAAACATAATAAAAATAAAACAAAACGAAATTTTGGAGAAATTAGTAGAAAAAATTCACTATCATAACATATCGTCCTTTAATTATAAAACAAAAAAAAAAAAAACACTTTGCATTCTTGAACTAATGTAAAGAGAAAAGGCAGATTAGAGGGGCTAGATTCCACCGGACTACAGACTATCCCAGAATTCATGTCTACTGTCTGTTTGTATAGCTTTTGCAGTAAATGTCGTCTGGAATTCCTGGACGCAGCGGGGATATCATAAGGCGACATATGTACATCTCTGATACATATCAAATTATTACATTTTTATTTTTTTATATTACATTACAACTTAGTTTTGCCCTGCCACTCTGTTGGACCTCTCCCGTAGAGGCACGCTGTAATTCTGTTTCTAAACTAATGATTTGAAAACTAATCAAAATGCCGGGAGTGATGTTTCATGGGGGGATCTCAAATGAAGTTTATTATTAAGAAATTTTGACCATACACGATGTCCAGTCTTTAGTCAGGCCTTATTTGTTTGTTTTGGTTGCTGAACTGAATGATATCCAAGCAATTTAATCTACATGAACTAACAAAATACGTCAGTATACTGCAATGCTGATGGACACGCTACATAAGAAACAATCTGGACCTTCCTTGATTGAAAATTACCCTACAACAAAATCAAAAAGCTGGGCTTTCTCTAGTTGAGAAACGAGCTCTTTGACTCCAAATTGTTTGATTATTTGCATGGGTGCAACTTAATTCATGGAGCGAGAACATATTCGACTAAATATCCTCTACTGCCCATATCTGCCCTTAGGGAAACAAATTTGAGGGATAAGATAAGTGGATAAAGGCAATTTCCGGCTCGAAAACCATTCCGCTACAAAAATAGCATGGCTAAAAAAGCTGGCACACATCTCTTTCGAAGTACTGAGGAACACTATTTGAGGTTGAGAATCCATTTTGATTATTTTTCAGCAAAACATTAAAATATATTCAAATTTTATGGTTCGTGTGCCTGTGTCGATACGCGGCCGTCCACTCCTTGAGTGATCTGCAATGGCATGAGATTTTCTATGCAATGCACCGAAAGTCCAAATCGAAGTACCCTGTCGGGATTGGCACGCCAGTCTTATAACATATCGTTCTGCTTTTCCTCATTTGTTACTCGTTGTTTCAGAAACGCAAAAAATATTGTTTTACGAGTGAAACGTTAATGTTACAACTGATACATACATCTGTTAATAATATTTTCATCTTAAGGTACTTGAATTGTAGTAAGAGCTATATCAAGTATTTTCATTTACTAAATGCTGAATCAACTGATCCAGTTCCGGGTGTTCCACACTCGGGACATAGAAGAACACGCAAGCAGTGGGCAGGCGTGTATAGTCACAGGCTATGTACGCTCTTGTTTATCTGTTTAACACAAATCTACCTCGTTTTATTAAAAAAGATAAGACTCGTTTACAAACAGCTGTAAAAGATGTTCGTACTTAAAATGAGAATGAACATGTTTAACTTTGGCAATTATTTTTTTTGCGTTACATCTTACGAGTTCATTTAATAAACGTTTACAATTGCCTTAATCACACCAGTCCATAAGCAAGTGTATACTCTGACCGCAATAATTTTAAAATTTGTACAAGCTCTGTTATTGAATCGTGATTCAAAATTGTTTTCTTAGCCAAAGAAACACGAGAAAGGATGAACGTAATTGTGGTGAAAATTTTTCAGAAATGTAAAACCCTCTGTCCTTCTGTATCCTACAAAATCATATCCTCTTAAACTTACTTCACCAGTTAGTTTCCTTGGAAAACTCGAATTGTTACTTCCCTAACATATAGTCCCGGATAAGTATACGTCTTACTGATTAAAGGGCTAGAAGGGTTCCCGATGGTACCCTTAAATAGTTTTCTTGTTACTGGGCGAAAGGGTGTGTCCTGACATAGGCGAAGACGACAAACATGCCCCTTTCGGCTGTTATATTTCCCCCTATCTCTCTTTGTGAGATAGGTGCCAACGTTTTGAAGTCTGTGATTTCGTTTATCGTTTTCCAGAGCCTATACGATCACTTAGCTATAAATCTACAATACGAGACTTACAATCCATCATTTAATTGACAGAAAGGGAGCAGAAACATTAATAGTCTTTATATTGCTGGATATTTTAAATGTTAGTAACTTGGTCCTTTTCACTGATGAGCAGCATATGAAGGGCAACTCACACTTAAAATGTTTCAAGAACTTGGATTTGGAACGTATACGTGAAAGCCAATGTAGTAGCTATTCCATTCAATTTCTGTTGGAAAATAGAATTTGTGCACATATATTAAGAATAGAAGTGATCCTAGTATAGAGCACTGAGCGACCCAATTTTATAATATAAGTGGCTGATAGGCGGATTCAGAAGGTCTTTGATTTCAATAAAATATTTTTTTAAGAATTACGAAAAATGTTGGTCCAGTTTACGTCGAAGATATCTGAATGTGTTCAACGACAAATTTGTACTGTTTAATTGTCCCAGTATACAACATTTATTATGAACAAGCTAGGTATACTGTATGGACCCAGTATACAACATTTATTATGAACAAGCTAGGTATACTGTATGGACTTCGGCTTAAAATGTTTCTGAATCAGAGTCACTGAGATAACATAACAGTGAACTTTCTAGATTGATATTACCCGCACAAAAATATAAATGTTATAAATTTTGTCTATAATATCTGACTGTGTCATATATTCGTAGCCTGCGTAAATGTTTTAAAATCTGACTATGCCCATTATTTCATCTTGTAAACGGATTGGCTCCGTTAATTGTTCATCGCTGAAAGAATACACTTCCTTCGCTACTATAATAATTAAAAATTCGAATTTATTTCTCTTCTTTTCGTATGTACATATATTATAAGCAATCCCAACCCCGTAACATTTGCTAAAGCCCATTACATAGGTCACTCGTAGTCATAACATTCAAGAGGGGTTGCACCATATTCGTTTTCGACTGAGTAACAACTCTCACTGATTACCAGTTGCCCTCCCGCTGCCGGCACCGCTGTTCGTCCAAAACGCAAGACACTGCAATAAAAACTCACCGGTCATTGATCTTCATCTCTTTTCCTCTGCAGACTTACCCAGTGTTTGCCCAATCGAGAAACATATCCACTAGCATATTTGATAGCTTCTTGTCTCTTTCACTTAGATTGTTCGGCTTTAATATCTTCATTGGGGTTGTAAGCAGAGTATCAGCCAAGTGATCAGCACCTACAGAAAATTCCTTTTAAATCATTCTATTACAAATCATAATCAAATTTTCTTCACCGAAGGCAAAATCCATTCGCCCAGAAAATATATTCCCAATGGTAAAGTTATGCGGATATTTGTACAAGTACATGTAAACCCTGCCAGCATTGTTCTGACGCAACAATTCCGCAGTTCTTTTGATGTCATCGTGGAATAGGACATCGGTGTACATATTCTCCAGCAATCTGTAGTTTTCTTCGGTAAATTCTTTGTCTCCCATATATTTGTCCTTCAAGAAAGAGGCATAATGGAGCTGCTCCTCTCGGCTTTTAGAATTTTGAAAGAACAGCATTACAGGTGCCAGTTCTGGCCAGCGTTCGTTGAGAGCATTTATAGCAGCAGTTCCATTTTCGTCGAGCCTCAGGAAAGTTGCAGCGTTACTGGTACCCTCTCTCTCCGTGTAAGCAATTAGAAATGTGCTATTTGCAACTTTGCCATTTTTCATCATCTCCTCGGGGTGTTCCGTAAGAAAGGCATCTTCAACGTAGTCAGGCTCGAGTGATGGCGGGAAGACTAAAAAGGGGTTACCGTTATATGGTTGTAAGGCAACTGTAGCCTGTTGCAGCTCTTCGATGCTTTTGCCTTGAAGGCAATTCTCCACCACTTCGGCGTCCACTGGGCAGTCAATTTGCTCGACGAACTTCTTAAATGCCTTCGCGGGATGCATTTCGAATGCCCACGGGCAAGTAGCCACTCCGTTGTGCAATATCGCTCCATTGACACAGTCTGCAGTGGGCTTATGCATCATGTGCATATGCGCTGCAGCGCCTCCAGCTGAAATGCCAGCAAGGATAATCTTATTGCGATCTCCACAGAAGTGCCCAATATTCTCGTACACCCACTTGATTGCTAGGCTTTGATCTTTCAGGCCATTATTCCCTCTAATTGTTCCATCTCCGGAGCTAAGAAAACCTAGTGGTCCTAGTCGATATCCCATTGTAACGGCCACCATGCCGCGTTTGACCAAAAGTGACATGTCAATGTCATCACCGGATCCGAACATGAAACCGCCTCCATGGATTTGAATCCGCACAGGAAACTTCTGGTCGCAGCTGATAGCCGGTGTAATTATGTGAAGGTAAAGACAGTCTTCCTCGCCAGAATACATGATAAATTGTCCAAATTGGACACAAATTTTGATGGGTCCAGTGGCGTCTAGTTCCCCGCTCCAAGAGTGCGCAATTGGTTTGGGCGAATTAAAGCGTCGATCGCCAATAGGTGGCTCTGCATAAGGAATGTTGTTAAAAACATAAAAATCACCCTGTCGTACACCACGAATCAGCCCAAATGGAAGTTCAACAACAGGCTCGGGTCTAAGGGTTGCCAGCGAAGCAGCAAGTAATCCATAAAATGCGAAAAGTAAAAGGACTTTCATTGTGATATTGTTTTTTTTTTTGTCACTGGTTTATTTTTTGTTCACTCGTGTATGTGTAGTTCGATGTCTATTCGCAGCTTAAACGACTTACAGGCAACTGCACTGAAATGTGCAGATGATGTGTCTTTAAATAATGAAGCTATTGACAATGCTTTACCTCGTAGCGGGTTAATACCGCTTATTACCTAAGCTCGTGGTGGCACGCATGTTTTCATCGCTAAACAATCTTAAACTAAATGACATACTTGCTAATGATATAATTATTTGTTTTCTTCTCACATATCGCTTGTCTTCTTTAGTGCAAAGAAAGGTAAGTGCATTTATGCGTTTAAGTCTTTCAGTACGTAAAGTGATAATTGGAAAAGACTAGTAATTTTTTTTAAATTATAGATGTAGGAACGATATCCGGGAAATGGTAAGAAAAATGTGAGTTGTCCGTAGTCTTAGAATATCTTTCAGTGATAGAATCGATTCAAAACTAAAAATGATTTTGCTGAAACTCGAATTCTGCAATGCATTTTAAAAATTGAAAAATTAAATCAAATTTCTTATTTTTTATTATATGCTTATAGCACGAAGTTGGCCATCACTATAAAAGGACTGCGCTTCAAGAATCCTGCGCAAACTGTTCACTTTTTATACTTTTTCTTCTTTTACGGGCGATACCGGCCCGGAGTAGAACTGGGCTTCAACCAACTCTCCGCTAGCACAATCTCTCGCCAGCTTCCCCCAATTATGCACTCCAAGTTGGTTGAGGTCCTTCTCCATTTGTGTGCGCCATCTTAACCCAGGCTGTTCTCTATTGCGTTGTCCCAATGGCTCGAATTCGAAGACTTTTCGGGCCGGAGCAGTGTTATCCATACGCTTTACATGGCCTAGCCATTTTAAGCATTTTATCCGAAAACGCTCGACCAGGCGCATGCTGCCGTACAGCCCAAAAAGTTCAAACTTTTTATACCTGTTTAAATAATAATAATAATAATAATTGAGTGGCACTACAGCCCACAACGGACCAGGGCCTAACTTCAACAACAACTATTCGTGTTGTGCATGCTACTGTTCTTCACGAGTAAAAGGGACCTACAGTTTTTTGCCGACTCCGAACGGCGAGATTTGAGAAGCTTTCCATAGACAATTAATACTCTTTGAGTGTTGTCAGCAACTCGAAAGAGGTGGTGCCGTGAAAAAATGCTCGGTGTCCCGTCCGGGAATCGAACCCAGACTTTCTGCGCCACGGTCGATGCACTTACCACTACGCCACAGCGACCCTGTTTAAATATTCAATATTTATTCATATGTTAAACCAGCTACTTTGTTTTTAAATTTGATTTGGTTTAATTAATAGATGTGTCTTGTGCAATTTTTTTTTATAATTTGAGCGTGCTAAATAATAGCAGATGATCAAAGTCAAGTCACAGAACGGGCCGAAGTTATAGAGAGAGAAAGGGAGTGTGGATGCCGGTGCAAGTTGGTTTTAAATGGATTTGGATTGTAATGAGGAGGAAACATAGAGTTGAAAAGAACATTCTATATATGTACGTGTGGTGCGACTGTTGTATGTCTGTACGTCCAAAAATTCGCTTAAAATGAAGTTATGAAAAACAGTGACAAAGAAGACATATTTCATAGGTGTTCGAAAGAATTTATCGTTTTTGGATTTTATCCCACAGGTAAAGTGAGGTCTTTGGAACACAAGACCAGATAGGAAAGTTGTACTCAAGCTTGGGACTTATATTATAGCAATATCAGAGGGAATGATACATTTTTTGCATCGTTTTAGGAAACATAGACAGCAGCATTTTTAGCGACCTCAAATATGTGATGATGACGCAAGAGGCATCCATGGATAATCGCTGATTATTTTGAGAACCCTTGAGTCTTTAGTTTAATTATGCTGTCGGAACTGTTGTTATGTAGCCAAGTTCCAAGGCTACACACGTGGAGGGGGGACGTGAGCCATGGAACAAGAATGAATAGCTGAGGGTACAATTATCAGCGAAGAAGTGATTAGAAGTAGCAGACAAGAAATTCTTTATAAGAATTAGAAAGAGTGCGTGGGAGAAAAATATGGTGAACATCAGACTTGAATCCATCAAAAATAATTTGCACTAAACAGTTCGAAAAGTAACTTCTAATCCACAGAATTAGAGACTCATTGATGTCCACGTATTTTCGGCAAAAGATTCTGATGCCACTCCTGAATGCCCTGGAAATATCGTATCAGGTCCGAATTTTTTAAGGACAACGTGGACCTCTCTAGAGTAATAGGAGTTACTCTTCACTCGGCTTAACTATTAAAGAAAAAAATATTTTAATACGAAAAGAAAGTCATATCAGCTCTGAAAGAATCGGTTGAATAGAAACAAGACACAGTGCACAGGCGCCTGCTTTGATTGACATAGAAAAGCCTTTGACATCGTAAGGTTAGAAGGTCTTTTCCTTAAATTGGTCAAGCTCGACATCAATAAAGGAAGGTAGGAAGTTAGTCGTGAAAAATGGTAACGAAATTTCGACTGTGTTCCATATAAAAATAAAATACGATCTTGTTCACTAAATTCACTGACCCACTGGGGCGGCCATTTACTGTGAAAAGTGTAGTTAGATATCTAGGCATCTGGTTGGATCAGTATCTATAGAGTGGTATCTATACACAGCATTATCTATATACAGCTCTGGTCAGGGCTAACAAAGCCTTCGCTATGGCAAGAGGGCCCTTATGGCAGCCAACTTGACGCCAGAGTGAAGGTAATCTGCTATATGAACTTAATCGAGCCAATTTAAGTATATGGTTGTCCAGTGTTGTTCAACGTGAGTCCTTCCCAGATGAAAAAAAGAAGGGTGTGCGAGAGGCAGTGCCATCGGGCCTGCCTTCGCTTTTATCGAACACCAGAATCCCAGAACAAGAAATTAAACCCCAACGAGGTTCTGTAAAACGAGACAAACTTTATAAGGATAGAAAATTTTATTATTAAGATGATTCGGAGTCACACTGCTCGAAGCATGCCTTCAACCAACAGTCTGGTTTTTGGGGCTTACTACGCTTATGATATATGTATACTATGAACGGGTTCGTCCTAACGGCTTCATTCAGCCTGAAGCTTTTCTCTATGTGGACGTTAAAGGCCTAATACAAAATAGGGAAGGCTGCCCTATTATCCTCTACGTCCCACGCCGAACAGTAGAAACGCAACTTCAATACAAGACGGAAGTCGCTTCCAGCCACGTTCTCCCACGGAGCATTAAAGTTATTTCTGCCCGCGATAGAACGTTATCAGACAAAGAAAGGCAATTGTACTGGTGATTACACCAGAACCAGCATTTGATGACGCTATCTTCTTGAGGTTAAAACAGGATAGTTGAGTCATTGGTGCTAACTCACGTAGGTTAAGGTAGTTTTAGGCTTTTTACTTAACAAAAAAAACAACACCAAAAACAAAAAAAGAAAAAACAAGCTCAAAACACAAAAAAGTGCACCACGCCGCGGCGTATTAAATATATGTAAAGTATAAAAATAACACATACGTCCTAGTGCACACTTTCGTATAGTTTTACGGATATAGTTAAGGTTAATGTAAATTGTAAGGTAGGTTGGCCGTCGTGGCGTAGCGGTTAGTGCGTCGACCGCCACGCAGAAAGTCTATGTTCGATTACCGAACGGGAGCACGCACCACAGCAGTAGTTGTTGTAGAAGCTAGGCCCTGGTTCCATGTGGGTTGTAGTGCTACTCAATTATTATTATTTAATAGTAAAGTAGAGTCAAGTTTTAGGTTAATTTAATTGCAGTCATATAAGTTAGATTAAGAAAAAAAACAACAAGGAATCCAAGTTTTTGTAATTTTCTTGGAGAAAGAACAACAAGATGTCTACAAATTTAAACATCAACTTAAAATAATATAAGAGGTGGAAAGGTGTTAGCAAAAAAAATTAAAAACCATAACTTAGTTTAGAGTACTTGTAGAGAGTCATTTATTGAAGACTAAGATCAAAATATTGGATTGGTAAGCTTGTTTTAAGTATTTTTTGTCTATCATTTAAGAAAGTTAATTTAAAAATGCATTTAAATCTAATCTAATAAGCATCGGAAACTTTCTATGTTTAAATTTTTTTCAGTAGGAAATTGATTCTCAATTTCTAGTCATAATATATCCATAACAAAACAAAGTACTTACCATCAAGAGAAACACAAGCGATTGCGAAAAGAGAGGAAAGAATAACAAACAAGTTGCAGTGGTTTTCCTTCTTTGCATATTTCTAATTATATGGGTGTCTGCTACAATTATACATGCGTAATTTTGGTATACAGTACCACAGCGTTAGAACTTTCACACCAGATTTCAGAATCAATATGAAAAAATAACGCAATTAGATGTTGTTATCAATCACTAGAACTGATAACGAATATGAATAATAATAAAATAATAAATAAAAGCTGTAGATGTCATTTTCAAATTCCCTTTAAAATATGCATAAAAAATAAGCTTAAGTAAACGCAGTTCAATCGGGAAGTGTTTTTGCGTTTATGTTAAAGCGTGTAGTTCCTGAAAACATAATTTGTTTATCAAAGAGGCTAATTCCTCAAATCATATGATAAATTCTCAAGACCTGTTTGCGAATAATATACTCATAATATAAACTTTACCACAGCAATTAAGATATCAGTGGCAAAATCAAATGAATTTATCTATGTCATGGTTACGGAGAATAAAAACTACATCTCAGAAAAACGTATTAATGAGCAAAAATATGTTACCTTACACAGTTTAATTTTCCCTACTCGTTAGAGAATGTATGACAAAGGGAGGATAATCTATAGTAGTAAGAGTCAATGGTTCATGTAAACATAGTGTTCCAATTCATTAAATTATCGTCTATAATTGCTTGGTGTTATGGACACCATTAACAAGTTTCAGATTATTTTAAGTTTTCAGTTCAGCTTAAATGCAATTAAGTTAAACTTACATTCAGCAGCCTTAACAGACCAAAACAACAAAAACTTCTTAAAAATTGTTTTTTAGAAACTGATTTGTAACGGATAGCAAGGTTTACTAGAGAAGTTTAGCCTGTAAAAACGGCGAACTAAATTTCGATATTTAACCTAGTTTAACATATTTTTGTATAGTTATAATGCGTAAGAAAAAATGTATTTAAGACAAAAAAGAAGTAACGAATAAAGTTCTTTGGCCCAAGATAAGCTCAAGGTAAAGTAAGAAACTCTTAATTGATGTCATTAAAGGTATAAAAGTTCATTTTTCACCTATTTCAGATGCGCGTATATCTTTATTGCTTCAACTCGAGAAACACATGGAGAATATATGTAGGCGTCAATTATGGCTGATTACATCGTTTGCTGAGGCCAAACAAGATACACCGACTAATAATGTCCCAATCACATTTAAGCAAGAGATTCTGAGGGCAATTCGTTAGTTTTTTCTGGGAGTTGTGCCTTCAACAGTGATGGATTTCGCACTAGCCCTGCTGACGGTATTAAGTTTGACTGTGTCGTGTCATGCAACCTGCACATCCCCATGTCTGGTCAATCTGCCATATGGACTGGTTCAGGGAAAGTGCAACAATGGAATGTGTTCGTACACGAATATACCTTACGCCCTTCCGCCAATTGGGGCTAGGCGTTTTGAGGCGCCAGTTCCATTCAACGAAAGCTGGTACGGAATACGAGATGCAACCAAACAAGCCGTAGCGTGTATACAGTTTTCGGAATACCACAAAGAACCGCTGGAAAGCGAAGACTGTCTCGTCGTCCACATACACACACCTTCTTCTGGAGTAAGTTCCACTTATCCTGTTCGGGCCTACATTCACGGCGGCGGGTTCATGTTCGGTTCATCGGGTGATACAGATCCAAGCAGAATAGTAAAGCGTAACATGATTGTGGTCTCGATTGGCTATCGCCTGGGGGCACTGGGATTTCTCAGCAGCGGTAACAGTTGCATTCCTGGAAATAATGGGCTTAAGGATCAGCGCGAAGCCCTACGGTGGATTAAAAAGTACATCCAATACTTTGAAGGCGATCCGAATAGGGTATTGTTGAGTGGTTTCTCAGCGGGCGGAGCGTCGACGCATCTGCATGTCTTGCGCAGAGAAAAGCTGTTCAGTGCTGCCATGGCAAACAACGGTGACTGCTTCGACCCATGGGTAATGCAATCTAAGCCATATATGCGATACGCAAAATTTGTTGACATACTTGGCTGTTCGCCGATGTGTTCCAAAGTGATGGACTGCATTAAAAGCAAGAGTGTTCGCGACATAGTTAGCGCTACAAACAGCATGAAGGTGTATCGTGACAATCCGTTTAACGTCTTCGGTGTAGTTATCGAAAGCGCTAGTGTTGCCGATGCGTTCATCACCGAGACACCAGAAGATATTATTAGAAGCGGAAATTACTCGAATGTTCCCTTTTTGATGGCTTACACTGAGCGTGAAGGTAGCTACAATGCAGCTGACTGGCTAAATATGGGAGCAAATGGCAAGGCGCTGATAACCCAACTAAGTGATTCTGCCACCTGGCTTAAGTACGCACCGCACATGCTATTTTTCAACAATACGTTGCCAGAGGCGTTCCTAAACCAGCGATCAATGGAACTGAGGAATCAGTATATGGGAAACAAGACATTCAACGAGGCTAACTACCGTGCGTTTGAGGATATGTTCACTGACGTTCTCTACCTGAACGGAATAAGGAAGTCCCTCTGCCTTCACCGAAAGTATGGAACTGGAAAGGTTTACGCCTACGAGTACAAGTATCCTCACACGTTTGGTGTGGGTAATTTGATGGCCCACAGAACAGACATTACCTTCGGTAAGTGTGAGCCTGTATGAGTTTGTACCACTAATTTTCGATTGCTTCGAAGGTGCCGATCATGGAGCTGACGGAATATTCACGCTTCCACTTTTGTCTGCCACACCGTCTTCATTGACTGCACACGAACAGAAAATCTCGGTGCGTCTTTGTGATTTGTACAAATCACTGGCAGAAGGGTATGAGGCAATGTACAATTTGGAAAGGGTTGCCTCAATGATTTCTCATTTCAGGCATGCCACCTACGATGGGATAGAACTGCCACTGAACACACCCCTGACGTCTGGAAAGTTGACTATCAAAGAATTTTGTCATGAATTTGAATACTGTAATGAGTACTCGTGCGGCGATTGCTCTAAATATGAGTAGTTACCAACTGTTTTAATTAAGTGCGGAATGGTTAATACAAGTTATGCCTAAATAGATAAATTGTGAAGTGTTATCTTACGCACTGTAGTTTGATTCAATAGCATAAATAAAATAAGTTAAGCAATCGTTTTGGTGACACAAAGAATTCTGTTCGCACCAGTTTTATAACATGGTGAAATGGATTTTTTCAAGTTAATTTTAATTGAAAAATATGCATGGATCATTCACCTGATAAGGAAACTAAGCTAATGGCTCTAAGTTGCCTATTCAGGTAAATCAACATAAATCTTATTCTAATGTAAGTTACATTTATATATTTACCTTAACTTAAAGCTGTTCTTCTTCTCCTGTACATTTTTGGATTACTGAGACTAATCCACTAACGACTAAAACGACATTCGTCAATGTATCTTAGCGGTTCTTTAAAGAAATACCTTCAATTTTAGACTCTCACGAATGATAGGCATTCTCCATTGTTCCAAAGCAAGTAACACATTGCAAACAGTCGATTAGTTTAGTTTGAATGTTGCCGGTACGCAATTTTTTATTATGATCGCTGATTCATATTAGGTGCACACCCTAAATTTAGAATTTACAATATGTTACTTTAGGCTCTATGACAAGAGCTATGACAAGTTTAAAAACAAGAGTTGTTCGGAAAATTTTAAGCGCATACACATAATTTTCGAATACAACAATATTTTAATTTTTACCCCTAAACCTCTGTAAATTCAGTTTTTTGTTACTTCGTTGATTTTTTCAGGAATTACACTGCCTAATAATAATAATAATAATTAAGTGGCACTACAGCCCACAACGAACCAGGGCCTAGCTTCTACAACAACTAATCGTTTTGTCCGTGCTACTGTTCTTCACGAGTAGAAGGGACCTACAGTTTTTTGCCGACTCCGAACGGCGGGACTTGAGAAGCTTTTCATAGACAGTTAATACTCTTTGAGTGTTGTCAGCAACTCGAAAGAGGTGGTGCCGTGAAAAAATGCTAGGCGTCCCGTCCACACTGCCTAAGTGTAACTTAATTCCCTATGAAAATTATCATTACAGTTTAAATTAAAAGTAGATTTAGGATATAACTTTTGTACTGTGCACAATGATAAGTTTGACTTAGCTAATTATTGTAAGTTTAACATGCATAGGTCGCTAAGTTCAGCAAATGGGCCTTATATTCAGAAGCAGTTCGCTATGTAGGAGTGAAATTCCTGTAGTTAGTAATATTCATGGAAATTATGATAGTTTCACTTTTAACATATAACACTAAGGGCTTTCTCATCCGCTTTTAGTAACGTCCAATCACAACATCCGCTCATGTTTATACGTCCAGTTTAATAGATATTACAGAAATAAGTTCAAAAGAATGTATTATTTATTTACATCAAAGAAAGCAAAGAAGACACTTCAAATAATTGAGCCACTAGGCCGACATAAACCAGTTAAGTATACCATATGGAACTGTTACGAAGAAGTAGAAATACAATTGAGGTTTATGGCCAATGTGATGTGGCCAGTGTAATCGCAGGAACTCAAGTCAATCTACAATTTACTACCTCCACGTCGAAATTTAAAGTGAAAATAAAGCGGAGTACAGTCTAGTAAGCGAACTTAGGAGTACGAGTCAACGCGCTTATCCACTCAGAAATAAAGGCGGCGATGGAAAAATTAGACCAAACCTGGTTGTCTCTAAACTGAAAACTGAATGAGATGTTGCTTTTGCCAAAAGGATAAACAACTTGGAGAGCTATCCGGACCGTTCTTCTTCTTCTTCTTCTTATGGCGCTACAGTCCGGGGTGGACCTGGGCCTCAACCAACATGCCTCTCCAGCCAGCACGATCTTTCGCCAGCTGCCGCCAGTTGCGCACTCCAAGTTGGTTGAGGTCCTTCTCCACTTGTGTGCGCCACCTTATCCTGGGCCGTCCTCTGTTGCGTTGTCCCAATGGCTCAGATTCGAAGACTTTTCGGGCCGGAGCAGTGGTGTCCATACGCTCTACATGGCCTAGCAATCTTAAGCGTTGTATCCGTAGACGCTTGACTAGGCTCATGCCGCTGTACAGCCCATACAGTTCGTGGTTAAATCTTCTCCTCCAGATGCCATCAACGCAAGCAGGACCAAAAATCGCACGCAGAACTTTTCTCTCGAAGAGACCAAGGGCATCCTCATCCGCTTTTAGTAGTGTCCAAGTTTCCGTGCCATAAAGTAGGACTGGGATGATCAAGGTGTTATATAAAGCAAGCTTAGTCTTTCGAGAGAGGGCTTTATTACTCAATTGCCTCTTGAGCCCAAAGAAACAGCGATTGGCAAGAGTGATTCTGCGTTTGATTTCGGTACTGGTGTTATTGTCCCTGTTTACTGCGGAGCCGAGGTAGACGAAGTCCTTGACTACCTCGAAGTTTCTGCTGCCGAGTGTGACGCTCTGTCCGAGACGCCGATGTTGTGTGTCCTTCCTTGATGACAGCATGTACTTCGTTTTGCCCTCATTTACCACCAGACCCATTTTAGCCGCTTCCGCTTCAATGCCAGCAAACGCACCATTGACGGCTCGCTGTGTTCGACCAATCACGCCAATGTCGTCGGCGTAAGCTAGCAATTGAGCTGACTTTTGAAAGATCGTACCTCTGGTGTTGACCTGTGAGTTACGCACGATCTGCTCAAGGATGATGTAAAAAAAGTTACATGACAGTGCGTCGCCTTGTCTAAAACCTTTTTTGACATTGAAGGTCTCGGTGAGTTCGTTCCCGACCTTGACGGAGCAGCGAGAGTTCTCCATCGTCATCCTACACAATCAAACGAGTTTGGTGGGAATGCCAAAACTAGGCACTGTATAGCTCGTCTCTATGCACACTGTCATATGCGGCCTTGAAATCGACGAATAGGTGGTGAGTGTCGATTTGCATTTCTTGGGTTTTTTCCAGGATCTGCCGTAGTGTGAAGATTTGGTCGATGGTGGACTTCCCTGGCCTGAAACCACACTGATAAGGACCAATCAGGTTGTTGACAAATGGTTTCAGGCGTTCACACAGTACGGCAGAAAGGATCTTGTATGCGATGTTAAGGAGACTTATCCCTCAATAGTTGGCGCAGTCGAAGGGGTCTCCTTTCTTGTGGACCGGACAGACGACGCTGAGATTCCACTCATCGGGCATGCTTTCCTCCGACCATATCTTACAGATGAGCTGGTGCATGCGCCCAACCAGGTCATCCCCGGCTGCTTTAAACAGTTCTGCGGACAGTCCATCCGCTCCAGCAGCTTTATTTGACTTCAGTCTCGATATTGCTATCTTGACCTCGTCTAAGTCGGGGGGACGGAATTCTTGTCTATCATCGTCCAAATTAAGTGGAACATTCTGCCTAACAGCGGTAAAACTTTCAGACTTCATTCCTGCCATAACATCTCTCCATCTCTTCGACCGCGCGCTTCTCATGCTCTCTCTTTTTCCTTCTGAGAAGCCGGTTCTCTTCCCTTCTTTTCTGTTCGTAGAGCTCACGAACAGCTCTCGTTGTCCGATGCAGCGTTGCCTGGTAGGCCTCCTGTTTGGCTGCATGCGCCTGCCTGCACTCGTCGTCAAACCATGGGTTCCTTCTAGGTGGTGGCGTGAAACCCCGCACAGCAGTGGCAGCTTCTTTGATGGCTTTTTGACAACGTTTCCATTCTTCTTCTATTGTTAGTGCAGGCAGCGTCGAACTTTGGGAGAGTTTCAGGGAGACTCGGTCGGCAAAGATCCCAGCGACCTGTTGCGATTGTAGCTTTCCGACGTCGAACCCTTTTGGCCTATCTCGACTCCGTTGCTCTCTCGATATCCGGGTTCTTACCTTGGCTACAACAAGGTGATGATCCGAGTCGATGTTAGCGCCTCGGAATGTTCGGACATCGAGAATGTTGGAGGAGAGTCTGACGTCGATCGCAACGTTATCAATCTGGTTGACGGTTGATTGATCAGGGGATCGCCAGGTTCCTTTATGGATGTTGCGATGTGGGAACCGCGTACTGCTCACAGAGAGGTTCCGCCCCGCGGCGAAGTCCAGCAGCCTGAGTCCGTTTCCGGAAGTCGTGTCGTGCAGGCTGTGTTTCCCGATGACGCCAGCAAAGATGTTCTCTTTCCCCAGCTGAGCATTGTAATCTCCTAGAACGATCTTGGTGTCATAGTTGGGGCATCGATCGTATGTTCTTTCTAGGAGATCATAGAACTCATCCTTGCTGTTGTCATCCTTCTCTTCTGTCGGGGCGTGAGCGCATATCAGGCTGATGTTCGCGAATTTAGCCTTAATGCGGATTGTCATGAGGCGTTCGCTTACGGGATCGTAGCTTATGACTTTTTGCCTAAGTCTGCCTCGAACAACAAATCCGCATCCAAATAGGCGCTGCCTTCTCTCCCTGTAGCAGTCGCTGTAGTAAATGTCGCAGTTCTTCATCTTCTTTCTGCCCGGCCCATCCCACCGCACTTTCTGGATGGCGGTGATATCTGCTTTGTAGCAGTCAAGGGCCTCCGCAAGTTGTTCGGCTGCACGTGGTCTGTTAAGGGACCTCACATTCCACGTGCAGAACCGAAAATCGTTGTCCTTTGTACGTTTACCGGGGTCGTCAACATTGGATCCGTCCATATCCGAGGCAAGTTGTCGTTGCTGAACTCGGTTATTTTTTGTGTGGTGAGGGAGTTAGCCTCACGTACAACCTACAGCTGCATACATTGGTTCACCACACAACGGATGCTGTGATGGCTATCCAACTTGACCTATGCACGGACGAGGATAGTCTTGGCAGCTCGCCATGTTGAGCGCGATCAAGGACATTGCCTCGTGTGCATAGGCCCATGCCCCCCATCCGGACAGTTCTGGTATCGCCCAAATTATCGGTTGAACACAAAGGCGAAATGATAAGCTACTACTTACTAGCATTGTGAAAACTAAGGGTACAATATCAGTCCACAAAGACGACTTCTGTAAAGGACGATCAGCAATCGCAGAACGCGTGCTGCACTCGGCGGCGGACGTTATCCTGAAGATATACACAAAGTACTATAACAACATGATACGTAAGACCTACGGTACGGAAACAAATGCCAACTAACAGCCAAGGCAATACACAGTTATAGCAAGTTGCAATTACGATCGATCGATCTTTACGCTGTCTTTCCTTGAAATTTATTTGGCTTCGTTCATCAGACTCATTTAAGTGGTAGCGAAAAGATTGACTCTTTTCGTTCGAGTGAGTAAGGGAGAAAAGTATCTGCACATCAGGATATTCAGAAGAATCTACGCACAGATGCAATTTTTTGTTTGTACGTTCCTTATTGCTGAACCTTTATGTACTATATCAGCGATCGCTTTAAGCACTACAACATAACACCATAAGTTCCGAAGGGATAAGTCCTTAGACCTTTACTGTATACTATTTATTTGTATAACAATCGTTCAGCTGTTTCAGAAGCATCTCTAATTAAGTAGTGTTCATAGCAGGTGTACTATTCACTTGTGCCGTGATATAACACCAAGGGATATAAGGTCTTATTTTAAGACTTTACATATTGGGCAAGCAAGCAAGCAATCCCAATGCTTGGCAACAAAGAGGAGCGTTAGCGTTGTATAGTGAAACTGACTGCAACAACCGTTTTTAGCTGTTCTTATCTGAACACGGCGGTAATCGAAAATGTCTGCATAGCATTCGGAATATTAGCTCGCGGTTGTGTTTTCAATCTTATGGTAGCCGCTTTGTCCGCAATAGGCAAATAGTGAATTCAAGAGCAAATAATAATTGAAAAGACGTTATAAAGCCATCAGCTATATGCCACTTTTAAGTTTTTTTACTCCTCAGTGTACGAAGTACGAGTTAAGTCATCATAATGGTATATGCTGACCTCTCCACAACACATCAATACCAAATCCAATCCGTGTTCAAACGAACATTTGCAGAGGCAACACGCCCCCACACCTATTGAGAAGTCAAATAACTTGAAACTGACATAAGGCCAGCTGACGGCTTTATGACATTTTTCAAAATGTAACAAAGGAAGTTTGACAATTGACACTACTTCACCCCCATAACCGACATATAATTAATAATAATAAATAATAATTTAATAAATCTAACAAGGAGTAGATTTTTGACTTTATTATAGAAACAGTTTAGTGGCAATACTGGATAGGTTTTATATAATGTTAGGCTACATACACCTTATCTCTTTTCTCAGCGAATGATAAGCTATATTCTTCTCCCATGTACACACATGAAATATAAACAAGGCTTAAGTGAAATAACAATATTTTATTCTTTCCTTGCCTCATTATAAGTAAGAGCAAGATAGATACAGTGTAATGAAAACAAACAGCTAGAAAATAAATGAAGAAAAATTTATGTAAATATAAATAAAAATAGGAATTGTTTCAAAAATAAGTCTTTATAAAATGAATAACTCCTGATAAGTTATAGGCCAATTATACATTCGTTTTCATAATATATCACAGTCTGCCTGTTCACTTATTATTGCCATACACACGAAGGTTAGTAGTGCATCATGCAAGTTATCATCATTCAGTCGAAATCGAGAAATCCAGTGGTTAGGTTGACCGGTGCCTTCGTTTTTTTTTTTCTCGCTGATATCAAATAGCTATTTGCAATGAAACGTGTTTTATCGATACAAAGTCATGTAGTTCACGGATATGTAGGGAACAAAAGTGCTACATTCCCTTTACAGGTAAAAATAAAATTATTTCCAGTTTCAACAAGGTTTAAACATTTTTTTTGAAAGGTTTTGGGATTTGAAGTGGATGCAATTAATTCTGTACAACTGTCGAATCACACTGGCTATGAATCAATAGGTGGTCAAGTTTTGGAGGAGGATGATTTAAGTAAATTTGCTACTGTAGGGATTGAGAAAATTTGCATTAATGTGCGTTTTCTAGAGGTGCTATTTGAAGGGCTAGAGAAAAACAACCTGCTGAAATACTACACACACTTGTTAACTGGTTACATTGGTAATGCTTTTTTTTTGAGACGTATTGGTGAGATTATAAAGAAACTCAGACAAACAAATCCCACCTTGATTTATGGTAAGTCAACAAACATGATGAAAATATAAAAAGCTCCTTATCAAGATGTACGGCAGTATCACTGCACGCTCCTTTATGAAATCCTTTTGTTGCACTCGATGCTTTGGGAGTCTGCTATCTGCTTTATGTCAAATAAGTTTTATTAAACTGTTCTTGTGATTGATGTGACTCATTCCAAGAACTTATATTTCGTTCCATCTTATGTACCTAATTACAAATATTTTCTTTATCTTTAGTATGTGATCCGGTCATGGGAGATAATGGCAAGATGTATGTTCCCGAGGAATTATTGCAAATCTACCGCGAGGAAATTGTTCCCCTCGCTGACATTGTAACGCCAAACCAATACGAAGTTGAGCTTCTAACCGAACAGAAAATATCAACCGAAGCTGATGCGTGGAAGGCAATGGACTGGTTTCACAGCAGAAATATTGATACGGTTGTTCTTTCCAGCACCGATTTGGGGCCACCGGGGAAACTTTTGGCGTTTTTAAGCAAGAAAAACGGACCACGATATATGATTACCATACCGATGCAAGGCAAGGACATTTGCTTTACCGGTACCGGAGATCTTTTCGCATCCTTATTCTTGGCTCACAGTTACGAAAATAAGGATTTATGTTCGGCTTTGGAGAAGACAATTGCAACACTTCAAGCTGTAATCAAACGTACTATTGAATCAATGCCCACCGAAGTAAGTTCTGGAATTCGAAAAGTTACATCTCACGAGAGGGAACTTAAATTAATACAAAGTAAGAAAGACATTGAGAATCCTAATGTCCTTTTGAAGGCCACACAAGTTCGTTAAATACACGTAATGTTCCTGTTCTGTAACGATGACAATAAAAATAATGAATTTGCCTTTTATATTTTTATGCACAAGTAATACACGAAATTGTGTGCTTTGTGCAGGATATTTGTAATCAACACATGTACCACTGAATGTATTTTCTTTATAAAGCCATAGCAAAATAAATACAGTAGATCTTCTCATGATGTGTAGGTTTTCTCTATCATCACACTTATTAACAGCGCACAATATTTGTAGTCCCGCGTCTATAGAGCAATTTCATTGTACTAAGCTTAATGTAATGGAACCTGCAATTATTAACACTTCCTCTGTATAATGACAATAAATAGCGTTTAAAGCAGAGCCAAAAAAAATGTAAATAAATAATGCATGGTGCATTAGTGTATATTGTTAAAATTAAGTGCAAACACGCATTATGTACATACGTTTTTAAATTTAAACTGAACAAAAAATACATGCATTTTAAACAAGACTGAGAAATTTATTTACAATAAGGGTTGACAACTAAGTAATTGCGTATTAAAAAAAAATGAAATACAATTTTGTCATGGAACGAAATAACTTTATTCTGTAAAAAGGTGCAAGGTTAGGGCTATATGGTGAATGTGGCGAAACATCCCAACCAATTTCCAATCATTTTTGACGTGAGACCAAAGATGTGTGTGGCCTTCCATTGTCATGATTGAATAGAACACCTTTTCGTTTCGTTTGTTAATTCGAGACGTTTTCCTTCAACTGCATTGTTCAGTTTGGTTAGTTGTTCAATACAGACATCTGAATTGATCATTCTAATAATAATTAATAATAATTGAGTGGCACTACAGCCCACAGCGGACCACGGCCTAGCTTCTACAACAACTACTCGTGTTGTGCATGCTACTGTTCTTCACGAGTAGAAGGAACCTACAGTTTTTTGCCGACTCCGAACGGCGAGATTTGAGAAGCTTTCCATAGACAATTAATATTCTTTGAGTGTTGTCAGCAACTCGAAAGAGGTGGTGCCGTGAAAAAATGCTAGGTGTCCCGTCCGGGAATCGAACTCAGACTTTCTGCGCCGCAGTCGATGCACTTACCACTACGCCACGGCGACCACAATTGATCATTCTGTTGGGTGGTAAAAGTTCAAAATAGACAATTCCTTTGTCCCACCAAACTGATAACATAACTTTCCTTTGATGAACATCAGGTTTTGATGTTGCTTGTGCTAGTTCACTTGGCTCCACGATCTTTTTCAATTAGCATTGTTGTAATTGTAAACAAACCCATTATTCGCAAAAATCCCAGATCTTCATATATTGTGTTAAATGATTTTCTTTTAGTTGATGAGGAACCCATTTACCGACTTTTCGTAAATAGCAAAGTTGATTTAAGCGATTTTCAATGCATATACATATGTGATATATGAAGCTTCTCTGCAATCTCACGTGTTGTACTGTGAGGATCCGACTCCATTATAGCTTTAATTTGGTCGTCATCAACTTCAACTGGACTTCTTTGAGTGAAAAATCTCCATAACTAAAATTGAAAAAAACAATTTTGACACTGCCGTTTTTTTAAAGCTTCGTTACCATAAAAAGCTTTTCCTTTCCGAATATAAGAAAACAAAATATGACGAAAATGTTCGTTTTGATTTTCCACATTTGAAGTACCAACTGCATTTCGATTACGTCAGCAAACCTAAAAATTTAACTAAAGCCATCTGAGTGAAATCTGCAATTACTTAGTTTCCAATTCATATTATCTTATGCTTGGTTTCAAAGCAAAATCGATCTTACCTTTATTTTATTTTAAACAAACTCAATTTTAAAAGTGTCTGAACAAATGTAACAAATATGCCTTTTGGCTGCATTCAACCTAAATTCCTTTGTGGTATATTGCTGCAGCTAGAAATGGCACCCGATTTTAATGTTTACCCGCGATCAACTGAGTACATTGAAGAATGTAATCCATATTTCTTTATCCTATCAAGGCTTTGTTATGAAATCGGTCGAAAAATAAAGGTTGCAGCAGAATGTCGCGTGCGACTAGCACGTGTTTTAAAAATTAAGAAAAATAAAAAGATATATTTTTATATAAACGTTAATCAAGTCCTTAAACTTGTTTTCCTTATTAAATGAATTTATAACATATTGTATGCATTTTTAAATGCATTTAGTATATACATATAAGTTAGTATTTTTTTTAATAAAATTCAAAATATTTTTACAATTTTCTATATTAGGTGTTTTAAAAGGTTTATAATGCTAAAGCCATTTCTGGCAAATTAAAAATTACATCAGAAGTACAGTACATGGAGCGAAAGTCAATAAAGGGTAATAATAAAATAAAAATAATAGTGTACATCACGAATATCTATATTTAAGCTCCACCTTATTAAGTGTACAGATGGAAAAAGGGATTATTTTTTTATCCTTAATGAAGCAGTTCGATTAATTCGAACCACAGCTGGCTCTGTTGAGCTGGGAGTCACTGTTTTAGTCTTCTGCCGCTTGAGGAAATTTGCCGTAGACGCTAAAGCTGAAAATAAACCACAATTTAAGCAAATTTCAATTTTACTCACAATAGATTTTTCAAATTTATTACCCCGTGCTGTAATATTAGTTGATCTTGGGCTTTTCCTGATGCGATTTGGGCTATATTTCTTGTTTTCCTTTTGAATTCCGGCTTTGACCGTTTTCAAAACCCCTTCACGTGTGATGTTAGATTTCAGAAGAACTAAATTAACACAAGAATAAGCTTTAACAAAATGTCTAGCGTTACAGTCTTTTTCTTCCTTACCGTTTTTAATCTTAAGACGATTAACAGCACTAACATTTTCCTCTGACAAAATGTTTGAAATCAATTCAACTTTTTTCTTATTCTCTGCGGTGGATACTTCAAACGTTGAATTATAGACTTCGTAGTCATCTACCGGTGTTGATAACAAGTGTGTATCTCCAAGATCCACATGGGGGCGCTTAAACAATTCATTATCACTTTCAATAGATGCTACACCTATATCGATTGTGTCATCGAATAACTTTTTGTTACGCTTCAGGATTGAAATGCACTCATCTTCATCACTTGAGTGGGTACGTTTTCCATTTATTTGCAACTCAATGGCTTTATTATCGTTGGAACAACTTTCATCAAACGTTAAATCCAGCTCATCATCACTACTCTTATTTTCCTCATCCTTAAATTTGATACCACCTCCGTTCATTAAACGACTCAGTTTTTCCAGCTTAGCTTTTAGATCGGAATCAACTCCATTATCGTAGGTAAGTATCAAGTAATTTCTCTGAATAATCTCACAAGCCAATGAAAACATTCTTCGCAAATTTTCCGAGTCCATGTGATAAAATGTGTTAATTTTTGCAACATGATTGGTTTTGATATGTTGCTTTGATTTTTCAATTTCTAGGTCTTTACATTGTTGGTATATTTGAAGAATGTTGCAATGTTTAGAATCCTTTATATCCTTCTGGAGTTTTGATAAATTTTTTAAAGCGTCCTGAAGCTTTTTGCGCCATCGAGTTAAATCTTCTTTTTGCTTTAAAATTTGTTTACCAAAACGGTCAATTGATGCTTCAAAACGGTCAATGTCCTAGATAAAAAAAATAAGTTCAATTAACTATTATAAAAAAAAAACTAAAAAACGGACTTCACATAACTAATAATTTATAAAGTGGGAACACCGATTTCTTTTGAAGGTTATGTTAAAATTTTGACAGAACTATTACAGATGTTTGAACGGGCATATAAAAAGAGTTGACTGTAAATAAGCTCTTTTTCAGTAAATTCCTTAAAAATGCTGCTTAAAAATATTATTGTCTTACGTGGAGTATTTGTGCGCAACACAAGTGTGTATTCCGCAAACATTAGCAACTATCTAGTCCGACAACATATCTCATCGTTCACCAACTGCCTACCTAAGACTGGTTCACTCTGCAGTACTCAACAAATACGCTGTTATGCAAAGGGTAAGGATAAAGGAAAGCAGAAAGGAAAGAAGCCTGCAAAAGTGGAAATAAATGAGACTCTCTTGAGAGAAACTATAAATCTCGACAGTCTGAACACACAAATGAGTCGAGCTGTGGAACAAATGAAGGATGACTTCGTTAAACAACTTTCCTTGCGCTCAACAACCGGATCCATTGACACTCTAAAGATATCAGTTGATGGCAAAGAACACGAATTACAGGAGCTGGCTCAAATATCTAGAAAAAATCCCAAAACAATTGTTGTTAATATGATTGCTTTTCCTCAGACAATTCCGGATGTCTTAAAAGCCATTGAAAAGAGCGGAATGAACTTGAATCCCCAGCAGGACGGAACCACTCTTTTCATTCCCATACCAAAAGTAACAAAAGAGCACCGAGAAAACCTTTCGAAAAACGCAAAGACTCTATTTATAAAGTACCGTGATGCCATCAGAGATGTTCAAAATAATGCCATCAAAAAGGCAAAGAAGCAAACAGATCTCGCGAAAGACGACTTATTTGCCATACAAACTCAAGTGACTGCCATTGCAGATAAGTTTATCGCCGAGGCTGACAAAATTCTTGCAGCCAAACAAAACGAACTTGTTGGAACAAAGGACTAGCTATAGTCATACTGTAAGAATCAAGTTAATAAATAAATTTAATGTTTTACTTACATCCTGTAGGTTGCATTTATCAAGAGTTAATATTTTTTTAAATTCCTCCACTTTCTCCTTCAATCTGCTGCGGAACTTCAAAATCTTCTCTTTGCTTTGCATTGTGTAGTACTGTTCTTGGCATTTGATCACGTTGAGGTATACAGGATCAATTTTGCGATACCAAGTTTGCAATTCACTGTCATCACACGTTGCCGACGTTGTCTTTGTGGTAGTCGCCACTTTGTTCTCCATTTTCTTATTGCTCTCTTTGAGGCGTTCGATTTCATCCATCAATTCGTTGACCTTTTTAATGTAGAACTCTTTAGGCATGTTGGACTTCATAACGTTTTGTCGTAGAGTTGTTCGAATCTTCTTTGCTCTACTTGCATACTACGAAAATACACAAAATTAATAAGAAACATATTACTTAAAAATCCAAAAACTCACTTTCAATGTATTGTATGTGTCTTCATATGTTAGAGAACTCTGTGAAACATTGGCAACCATTAGTGTTTGACAATTGCCCCCCAAGGAGTCCTTTAGAATCCGAGTGAGATTTGAATCACGATATGGTATATGTTTCATTCCATCAGCTAATTTATTTATGCAATTTCCTAACGCAAGTAAAGACTTATTAATGCTTGCGCCCTCCTTAAAGCGCACACCAATTCCACGAGTGCTAGCTGCTCTTTCACTCCCTGCAAGGTCTATCATCGACAGCTTCACAGTACGCTTCTGCCCAGTTTTCTTCTCAGTCATTCGAATGTGCACTTGAAATATTGCATGACTACGACTACTTTCTGCATTAGCATCTGTTGGATGTTGTGTTCTATTATTGTTGCCTTGCATCAGAAGTTCAAGTAGTTCATCGGCACAGAAAATCGGTTTAAGCACTAAACCACTAACGACAACGCCGTTGGAATCTTCTCTTAACTTAAGCGGGCCAGATTTTGTAAGCAAATTCATAACCTGTTCATTGTAAACCTCCAGGTAGCTGACACCAATATCAAATTTTCGTTTATCGCTTAATTCATCGATTTTGTTGAATAGATTTTGCATTGTAAGATATGTCAGACCCCGACTATCGTCGCTGCCTAGCATGGTGAATGTTTTTCCAGCTCCTGTTGCTCCGTAAACAAACACTGAACAATTGTATCTGTAAAAAAGAGTTTGCATCTTTGTGTATAACTGAGTAATAGAATGCTAAACGATGACAAAAATATCCGAAACTGTTTCAAAATTCTTACTAACGTACAAGACGTAAGTACTAATTTTACTTCTTCCCTTCTACATACAATATATCGCATGAGTTCACCAAGTTCCTAATATTGAGCTTTTCTACAGAAACTAAGAATTTTATTTACCCATTCATAACAGATTCCACTAAAGGCATTGTGCACTCCTCAAACACATCCTCATTGGATGCATCTGTGTCGAAAACTCTATCAAATTCCATGCTTAACTTTTTATTGACTCGTTTAGTCAAATCACGATAGTTTTGCTTCATTCCTTGGAAGAAGAACTCATCATCTTCTTCGTCTGGGTCAAATAAGAGGGTTGTTTTATCCATGACTTTTATAATTGATCTTTGATTTTGTTCCAATTCCCGGCGATTGTACGGTCTTACTCGAACAATCACCTTTATGTTTTTCTGTTCACCATTACTCATTTTTATCAATTTTGTGAAATAAATCACTACAATAATATCATAGACGTTAAAATATAATAGAAATAAACTGAAAACAAATTGTAAAACGCTCACGAAGCCTTCGTTGGTATTTTCAAATTTGTATTTAATAGCTTTCACAGTTGGCACAACTGTCAGTAAAATATGAGTGAGTTCAGTGTCTTTTGTACTGCTGGCTTATATGACTGTTCGAGTACATAATTTTTCTCAAATGCGCAAAAACAATGAATATGTGCTATACTCAGTGCGCAAACGACAAAGTTTCACAAATTTTTTCTTAACAACACAAAAACAATATGTTTAGTATCCATCAGAGACCAATAACATCCTTATTGTTATGTTATCCTTAATGGATACCAGCCATTAAAATAAAGCGGAACTATATTGTTTTTGATTCTCGCTTCATTTCAGTTGCAGTTGAATCCAATTAAATATTTATTGTCGATCAAGGCCAGAAAAACTTATTTCATAGTAAAAGACGAAGAGTCACACTAAAATAATCAGTTGTTCAAGGAGAATCAGCTGTTCCAGGAGGAGAAATCTAATGAAAATCGCTGACAAAATGCATTTAAGGGCGGAAGACAAGGGAGTCGACTGTGTCCTTATTGATATCTGATTTTTACGCTGAATTGAGAATCCTTGGGTACTTCACAGTTTTCTTACTTTTACTGCTACTAGCTGAACAATTTATGATAAGTGACAACGCTGCTACATAAAATACATACAAAATCAATACAATACAAAATCTGAGTACTTATAGATTATACAGCACTTGTTTTTAAAAGGACTGAGGACGAATTGTTTTAAAAAATGCAAAAATTATATAAAAGAACACCAACGCATCGTCACCTAAACTCACGAAACATTCAAATCGTAAAGTATATCATAAAAATCTGTCATAACGTAAAACTAAAATGAATGTGGTTCTACAGTCTACAGGCAATATAATATTTGAATAAATTAGGTGTACCAGCTCTATCGTGATTAAGTTTTACATGACTGTTGGAATTTGAATTTCCTAATGATAATAAAAGAAATCACCGAACAATATCACTTCTTTATGAATTTTTAAGGGTCTCGACACTGCAAGTTTTATTTTTATTAAAATTTGTTTAGCCATCTGATATAATAAATTTAAATAACATGATATAATACATACTAAAGCCACTGTTGTAAGAATTTCTTATTGAACACAACCGTTGGTCTTACTGATTCTTAAATGGACAGACATCACGAACACAGTCCATTTTGCGAGACCTTGCAGATATTGTACGCCATTTTTACTTTACAACACTTTGACAAGGAAAGTCTGATTGCGTCCTTCCCAAAAGAAGTTGCATTGTTAAAATTTACTAATTATTAATTTGTTACTTAAAATAAAGTGTGTAAAACAGTTCATTGAAAAAAATTAAGAAAAAGAATACAAAAAAGCGAAAACTCGTTATATTAAACTAAAACGCAAAAAAGAAATGAGCGGAAAAGTGTTGTTCGCCTGCTCAAAATGTTTCTCAAGGCATCCATTTGAAGAATTATCGGCTGGGCAACAACTTTGTAAGGTAATATTTAGGTCGGGGTTAAGGCAAACTGTTTATATAAACATAATTCTGCAAATGAAGTGAAGCGAAATATGACGCGATTTATTCCTTTGTTTATAGAGTTGTGCAGACGTGGTATCCTCTTCGATGTTTCTGAGAAATGATTCATTTCGCTTTGGTATAGTTTTCGAATACATATTTATTGAAAATTGATTAATTAAAAAAAATACGATGTTTGGGAAAACTGCATACTTTTACGGTGTACGCGAGGCATTCTGCATTATTGCGGAGGGTGATTCTTTCGCTCATTCTCTTGAAGCCTCTTTACTTCGAGACAGGTGCTGCGGAAACGCGCGCGCAAAAAGTCCGAAATTCGAAAATTTATATCATTAACAGTTTTCATCGTATAAAATTATTAAACCTTAACTGATTACGCACCCAAGTCTTCCATAAAACGGTCTTGTTCCTTTTTTTCTAAACTAAACCAAACCGAAAATCTAAGTATTGAAATATTTATAAAATTCCATATAGTTTTTAATTTTCTTCTTTCGGAGATATAACGTCCGTTAAGAACAATATCCAACGTTCTGTTATAACAAGAAGGCTAGTGAAAATTTTATTTCAATTTAATTATGGAGTAGTGGGTAAGAACGTTGTTCTTTACGCTCAAAGTTCTGATTTAATTTTTACAAGGATGAAAGAAAAATGCATATTCGGGGATACTCTTGAACCGTAGAAAGATCCCGGTCCATTTGGGAAAATTTTTGCAGAAGTAAAATTATAGTCTACATTTTGTATTTCATTCTTTTTCCGTGGAACATACGCTTTTATATCGAGTAGCTGAATCAAGTATAGTACAACTGTACCTAACAAGTAACTAGCAAAACAGTTAATACTTGGCTTAATTTGCAAAGTGCAAAGTTCTAGTCTACTGTATCTACCAAATATGTCCAGTTACAACATATTTTTTTTTTGTATTTTTCAGAATTGTCGTGGCTCTTATTCAGCTATTGTTAAGTGTACTTATTGTCGTTCCGAACATCAGCAAACAAGGTAAGCAACAAAACTTCTAAATAGTAATTCGCATATATTTAGAAAATGCATTTTCAGCAAATCAAGTATATGTAAAAAATGTGAACATAACTTAAAACAGTACGGCAAACCAAGTGCCTGTGAATGCTGCAACATTATCGCTGCTTTCGGCGGTCCAAAGTGTCAAAGGTTTGTATGAACTATTCTTCCTGACCATGTTCTTTATTGCAAAAACCAAAAGAAAAAAGAATCAATTGCTTTATCAAAGTTTATGGCCCACATAAGCAAATCTTAAGTCACCCCTCTACCTGAAGGTTTTCCTTAGTCACATAATTTTTCTGTATATTTCATTAAAATTGACTGCCGATTTTTGATACATAGTACGTAGAAAATTTATTTTAAAATCGTATTTTAGGGTCATAAACTTCCAATTAATTTGAAAACGACGGAAAACTTACTGAATGAGGAAGCTTTTTTCTTTAAATTTTTGCAAATGGATCACACTTAAGTAGAATTAACCACGTTAGTCTATGCAAAGCTTATGAACGCAAACATTTTCTTTTACCCTTCTCTTCGATTATTAGGTGCACAAGCTATGAAGCAAAATATGGTCAACCAGTTACCTGTGATGAATGTAAACAGCGATCCGCATTCGATAAGCACGATGAAAATAAAAAGGTGTGTGCGAGTATCTGACATGGTGTAATTAAGAGTCGCACTTACAGAAAGCGTCTATGCTAAAGCTTAGCGAGTCCCACGCCTTCAATGTACAAAATAAATGAAGTGCATTTAATTTTATGTCTAAAACAGCTTAGACGTAGACATAAATCATGTATTTGTCTATGTTTGCGTTCATAAGCTTAAAAAAGTTCTAGAACATTATTTACCTATAAGCATGTACATATTTTAATTACTTTAAAAACGTATTACTTTTACCATGTTGTAGGTAAACGGTAAACTTCTTTGTTGGTTGTGCACCTGTGCATATAAACGTGCTTTGTTGAAGGCACACCAAGATGGTCGTTTGGCAAAGAAACGTCCGCACGACAAACCTCATAAAGATGGTTCAAAAAAACTACAGCAATCACGTTCTGAATTATCGAAGAATTCCTCCGGGTCGGATGTACCCGATAAGGTTTCCCGACAAAATGCGTCATCTGGTGGTGGAAGTGGCGGCGGTGGTGGCAGAGATGTTGCCTCTGCTCCTATCATTGCTCCAGCTGTTGTGACAATCGATCCAAATAGCTCCGATCATGTTGTTGCAATGACCGAGTTAAAAGAGCGGATCGCTAGTCTTGAAAGGAAACTGGCATTGAAAGACAAGGATCTACTCGAGAAGGATAAGCAGGTGAGTTCTTGAAATAAAATAAGGTAAAGGGTAAATTCATAAATGAAGTTTTCCTGTTCCTAAATAATTAGTTGACATTTATGGGCTTGATTTTTCTCAGTTTCACTTGTTGGCATAATTTACAATGTGAAATTGATGATTATTGTGAAAATGTATGAACCCACTTTAATTGCTTGTTAACACCAGAAACGTATACCTATAGTCTTAATTTATTAGATAAGTCCAAAGTAATAAATAATGAAAATGAAAGCGTACATGCGGAAACCATGAATAATATTTTAACATTTTTTGTTGCACATGCAATCAATTATTTATACATTTCAACATATTCATATGCGTGATATGTGCGATGACACAAACTTTGCTGTAAATCACTAATCATGTGCGGTCTCATATTCTCGCATTGAGTTATGAAGAACAATTGCTATTGATTGTGTTTCTTATTAATAGCATTTATATTGTGCTTTCTGCATTTGTAAAAGGAAATTATAATAAGTGCTCGCAAATATACGAAATCCCATGCACTCAAAATAACAACAGGAGATTTTACCCAATTTGTCATTTTCGCTAAGACCAGATTGAATCAGTTTTTTACAAAATAACCCGGGTAAACAATAAATGGAGATATGTCTCTGTTAAAGCGTGCTTTTTTTTATTATTATTTCTCTCTTAAATGATTCCTATGTGGAATGTAAACAAATATCAGTCGGACGAATTTGCAAGTACACATACAAATACAACTGTGGTTCATTTTTATTTTACTCGCGCAAGCAAAACGAATTCAAAATATGTTTTTGTATCAGTTATCGTTAATATACGGACAGCAAACAGGTTATGTATTATTACTTTATTTTTTTAAGGGCGAATGTACAATAAAGCCTGCTAAACGGGTAGCTTGCATTCACTCCTATTTCTTTATACAAATTTCCTGTAGTCGATACCCCTGCTAATCGGATCATGAACTACTGCCCCAGCATACATCGCTAAATGCATTTTTCTGTACAAACGTAAGAGATACGGAATATGTTCAGTCGATTTTTCGGGAAAGATAACAACAATGAGGTTTTAGAGGTGAAAATACTCGGCCAGAAGTGCCAGGAAATCGAGTACATTTTACAATGTCTCTATAAGGGAGAGCTCTTTGAAAGAGAAAGCAATTTCACTTCCCTGTTATTTCTTGCTTTGGTCTGGAGTTTTTGTATTGGGCTTTCTTAACCTGTCAAATCTGTGCTGTCTACTTTTATATGACTTTTACATTTTTTGACACAAATTGTCACTCCTTTCAAAAATTTACAATGTAAAAAATGATCACTCAAACAGCAGTCCCCATTTAGATCACCTCAAAGTTTCAAATGCTTGTTGTGACTTTTTGTCCCAGATTTTTGTGTCGTGTGGGCATCCTAGAGTTTTTCGTCCATTTATATCAATTCCGTCTACGTAAATTTTATCACATCAATTTCTTCTGTGTGATGACCCGTCTGTTTCGCATGATGGTGAGAAAGGTCACATGACAACCTATCGTCTGTATTAAAACCTCTTTTGGGAATAAAGGTCTAAGTACGTGAGTTCTCTATCGTTAAACTTCACAAGGAGAGCCAAAATTGGACATAGGACTGTATAGATCGCATCCATTCATGCGCCATAGGTCCTGAATTCAACAAACGATTGGTGATTGCAATTGACGACTACATGCATGTGCCGAAGTTCTGAAGATTTGAACTGTCGTAGCTTCCAAAATATAAGTCCGCAACGACCATATTGTTAACAAAATTTTTAAGGCGAAACACAAAGCGGCAAAGAGGATTTTTTATGCGATGTTAAGGATAATTTGATAACTTGTGCAATCAAATGCATCTTCTTATCTCTGTATTGTTGCAAATCAGGCTAAGACATGATCTGGTAAATGT
Organism: Eristalinus sepulchralis; assembly: GCA_944738645.1. Taxonomy (NCBI): domain Eukaryota; kingdom Metazoa; phylum Arthropoda; class Insecta; order Diptera; family Syrphidae; genus Eristalinus; species Eristalinus sepulchralis. Next base: position 25,412,462 of record OX122885.1, on the reverse strand, counting down.
GTTCGACCAAAGCGCATCCCGTTCCTTTAAACAATCTTCTTGCGGTTCCTCCGCGTCTCTATCTTGATCTCGTGGAATATTTTACTGTAGTCGTTCAAAGTGAGAAAAGAAAAAACCCCAAAATTCCCAAAATCCCGAGAAGCAAAAAATTTCGAAATTGTAAAACTTGACATATCCATGAATATATCTATACTGTAATAACTTACATACATGAATAGAAATGCGCAATTTTAAGTTTTGTTTTGTTATTTTTGGTGTTTGGCCTCCAACAATTGGCAATTGGCTTTAAAAGGTTGGTAAGCGGTGATGCTAATTTGACGGTTATTAGCAGTTATCATTTACCCCAGTGGAAGATCTGATCATAGCACACAACATTTAACTCTAGTTCTATTAGCCGCTGAGATATCTTTTCTTTTTCTTTTTTCACTCTTGAAGTGACGTCAAGCTATTATTGAATTGAGTTAACGACTTGTACACTTGTACCAAAAACTCTAATTGTGTTGAGATAGGCTATCTATTGTGTGTATTTATTTGTAGGAATGTATTTAACTTATGAATCTCAGAAGAATAGTTTTAAATATAATGCTGGTAATACATTTTTGTTTGATTTATTTAACTAATCTTTTCATCAACAACACTAACAACTAGCGCCATAATCAGCTAAATTTGCCATTTTAACATCTATTTTGCCTTCACTTTAATTTTAGTTAACCGAACTAAAGGGAATAAACTTTGAAAAGGAAAACGAAATGCGCAATAAGCTCAAGGAGAACGATAGGATACACGAAATGAAGGTGGATCAACTAAATCAGAGAATAGCAAACCTACTTAAGGAAGTTGCTACATTAAAAAGAGGAACTAAGAAAAATGGCACAGCCGGTAGTCTCAAGGACAAAGACAAGGAGGTCACCTCTGCAAAAGACAGTGGAGGCTCTGGTACTGACAGCCCGTCAATGAATTAGTGAAATTGAAAGTTTATATCTGTATCATCATATCTTAAGTTGATTCTGTTGCTGAAATTTCAGCACCAACCGAAATCCGTTAAAATTTTAATTTATCAACAACCTTGTTGTTGCTACTCTGTGCTGAATATTTGATTTTCCTGTATTTATAAAAACATGATTTCGATCGGATATAAAAAACAAAAGCTCATCTTATACTGACCACTGTTTTAGTTTCTGCTTTAATGGTGTGATCATGTTAATTATTTGCTGTAGTGTAATTGTATTTTTTTATAATTTTTATTTACTACTGTAAATAAAATTCATTTTGACTAAAATAAATTTGCAAGTTCTTTATTTCTTCTAATGCTCTTGCTTTAATTTACTACAACTAAATTAAATTCATTCGGGAACTTCTCAGTGCGGTTTTGGTTTGTGTCCGTCCACATAGAAATTCCTTGTTGCCTTGGGTAGTTGTACTTCTATACCATCTAGCTCTTTGTTAAGGGTTATTTGACACCCCAATCGTGAGTTTTCTTTCAAAAACGGGGCCATATCTAAGAGATCATCTTCTTTTTCCTCAGCTTCGGGAAGTTTTTCTAGGTACTTGTCATTGACATAAACATGGCAAGTTGTACAGGCCAAAGACGCTTCACATGCACCTAATTACATAAAGAAGAAATGCATATATTTAGATTTGTGGAATAATTAGCTCGGCACTCTAACCTTCCATTTCTATGCCGTATCGATGAGCCAAGTAAAGGATGTTGTCCCCAACTTTTCCTTTTACATGTGTACGTTTTCCATCTTTATCAATATAAGTAATGTTTACTCTGTAATGACACTTGATTCTTACAACAATTTTACTTATTATTTGCCTATTAGCGCTTACATTTCATCATCGGATTTCGGATCTTGCCATTCGTATTCACCATGACATTGAACTGAAAACGTAAAAGTTAGATTGTAATTTAATGTTGTTTTATAAATGTATACATACTCGGCGTGAGGTGAAGCCATTGGCGTTGGTTAATTCTTTTTATGGATATAGCTTTTTTGCTAAATAGTTTTGCCGAAGTATGAGCATGGCGAAGAAGTAAACAAAGCATTTTGGCAACGAGCAACCCTTTTACGACTGCTTGACATTTCATCAAACACAACAGCTGGTACCGTGGGCATGTTCATTTAGTACAACGTTGCTAAAATAATGCCGACTGCATGCGCATATTCATAATTTAAAAAAAAAAAATCGAAAGTAAACAATTGGTATACTCTAGCAATTTAAACTACATAAATTTGTAGACTGTAATTTTTGAAATGTATTTTGAAATGGTTGAATCATTATTTTGAAAAGAAATAATTTGTATAAAACGGCTCAAGTTTACTTACGTCTTACTACCCTATCGACAGTAGGTATTTGACGTTTTCCAAAACATGCCAGTTTTTTTTTTAGCTGTCAACATTTCCCTTCTTGAGGTAATGTCCAAGCAGTAGTTGCGTAAAATAAGTTTTTTATGTGAAAAAATAACAATAATGTCGTCCTTAACACGATTAATTCAACATAATTTACGGTGCCCAACATTTCCGAAACATCAAGTCCGTGGATGGTCATCACAAGCCGTTGAGAATACACCAGTCGAAGAAGAAGGTTAAAATCGAAATGAGTGACGAAAAGTGCTAACAAAAATCTTTTACAGAATTCCGCGTTCTTAACCTGCGTGCTGTAAAAAATGTGCAAACTAAGCGAAAGGCTTATAAGAAGGATCCAGTTCCACCACCGAGGACAAACAAAATGGCAACAGATCAAGATTGGACGGCGGTTTGGCCTGGCCCAAGAACTTTTCATCCCGCATCCGTGCCATTGCCCATTCGGCAAGGTTTTACTGAAAAGGGTGCTCCAGCACCATCCAAATTTGGCAACGCTGAATTGATGAAAATTCCCAATTTTCTTCATCTCACCCCGCGTGCAATTAAACAACAGTGCGAAGCATTAAAGCAATTTTGTACTGCATGGCCGAAGGGTCTTGAAACCGAAGAGAAGTGGAAAAAACACTTCCCAGTTGATGTAATAACAACGGATTATGTACACGGTTTGCCGACGATACGAAACATTGAGGCCCGAAGAGTAACATTAAAGTTTAAAATGTCGAATCTGAAATTTGACAAACACGCTAAAGACAAATTCCTGCGTCTAATTGGAAAGCGATATGATCCTGAAACTGATATAATAACAATCGTCACGGATAGTTGTCCCCTTAAGAAACAAAACTATGACTATGCCGTGTATCTATTAACAGCCTGCTACCATGAGTCGTTCATTGCCGAGCCCTGGGAAGCGACTAAGTCTGAGGCCGACATGGAGGAGTACCATTTTAATCGAAATAAGTCAAAGGTATCGACAGAAGCGATTCTTAATTGGGGCAAAACTGAAGATGCTAAAGTAAGTGCCAGTGAGAGCTTTGCCAGAAGTGTTGAGAAACTATTTAACGAAGGGGAAAACGAATTCAATATACAGAACTATAAAGACGAAGTGAAACAAATGCTAGGTATTTCCAAAAGTTAAGTTCATTCTTTGTTATATGAAAATAAATTAGTAATTCTCATTCCTGTTGGAATATTTATTTTTTTTGATAATGGCATTGTTTGTGCAGGTTGTCCAATTTTTGCGGCCCCTCGATTAAGTTTAGGGATTTCCTTGAGATATTCATGGACAGTTCTTCCTCTTTGAATAATATCACGCCGGAGTCGACTCTGACACCGGAGGGCGAATACATCCATTGCGCGTTTTGAAAAATGTGAACTATTTAAACTGAACAATTATGGTACAAGTCCTAGTAAAACGTTACATAAAATGGGTGATATCTCTTCTTTGCTAAAGTCCCATAAACAAATGTAAGGCATCATAAAGCGTTAAATAAGTGGCATACGTAATATAATATGGTTGATATACATTGTTTCAAACAACTTGCACGTACTGTATACCAAACTTTATTGAATGCACAAACCATTTAAAAACAATGTCATTCGCCTATAAGTATGCGACGAGTATATACCGAATGAATTTAATTAAATGGGTAGTATGAGGAAACGTAATTAATTGTTTTATCTTTCATTGAAGAATTAAAATTTTTATAATAAATAAATGGTTTTATTTTTCCAGACTTCATACTTCCCTATGATGCACTAGTAGGGAGCAAACATTTTATTCGCCAAGGTGTTCGAATATAGCCGGAAGTGTCCAAAGAGTGGTATGGTGCCTAATTCCAATAATTTCAAGCAGAGCACTGTGTGTAAATTACAATATCTTACACATCACCCCTGTGAGTGGCATGAAATCAGCGCTGCGACTAAAAACACTCTTACACTAGCCGGTATACAGAACAACTATCGGTTTTTAAAAGAGTCTACAAAAAACCTAACCCCGATCTTAGACTTCGCTACAGTTCCAAAATTCAAAATAGTAATAATGCCAAAGAAATCTACACAAACTATCCTCGACATTCTGAATGAGATAGTTTAAATAACGGGTATTCGTTAAGCCGCTGAATGGTTGTCGAATATGATATCGGGCGACGGAATTGTCATCTACACCGCTGGTCTTCTTCTTTTAATGGCGCTACAATCCGGGGTGAACCTGAGCCTCAACCAGCAAGCACTATCTTTCGCCATCTGCCTCCAGTTGCGCACTCTAAGTTGGTTGAGGACCTCTACTTGTGTCCGCCATCTCAACCTAGTCCGTCCTCTGTTGCACTGTCCCAATGGTTCGGATTCAAAGACTTTTCGGAAAGCTGTGTGAAGGATTTACATTCTGATCTCTGCCGTTACGTCAGAGTTTGTTTTTAAGATGCCTTTCTTTTATATGGAAGAAAAATATCGAGAGCTTAAAGCAAATCGGTATGCTGTGTACGTGCACTTTACTAGGGACAAAACCAATTGTCCCGAGTGTTGGGTGAAACGCAGGCGTGCGAAATAACAATTTATCGGATTTGAACTTGCCTGGATATAAACTGATGCTCTATTTTTTTAAACCGCTGCCTTGCAATTTACTCGTTTATGCGTAGTGACATCAACGAAGTTTAACAACAATATGGTCAATGTTCCAACCTAGAATTCAATTTTCTGTGCTTGAAGTTCAATGTCCACAGAGTGAAGGATACCAAACCCAAGGAGTACTTGTGGCCTGACTGGAGGTCCAAGGAGGCTATTAGGTTGAGGGTTTGGTTGGGGCAAAAAATACTACAATGTCGTAGGAAAAGCGTAGTAAAATCTGCAAGCCATTTGCTAAAAACATACAAAATACAGCCCCGGCTTCGGTCCCTTTTCTGATTTACAATAACATTCTCTATTTGCTCTATTTGCAGCCGGTTCAGCGATGCTGGATAGCACTTTGGCTCTGCCTGTACTTGAGACCGTTAATTTTAGTACGGGACAAATACACTTTGGCACTAGTAAGTTGCAAACATTCTAAACGAGCATAAATCCTTTGGCCCGGGATGTATATTCCGTATTCTTCTGAAGACATGTTCTTATACGCTGACCTAATCACTTGCTAAAATTTTCCATCTGGCTTACTTCTTACAGCATTTGTCCAGCATGTCGCCAAGAAGGCGAACCTTTGTCACACATCTACTACCCACTTAAATTCCTTTTTTAAGGTTATAAATAGAAGCACTTTTAAACTCTCACCTAATAAAGAATCTTGAATGGCGGAAGCTTCTAAACGACTTGCAATCCATTGGTGATCTAATGACTTATCTCATCGAAAAGTGGAACTAATCCGTGCACAATGGCGGAGAAAGCTAGATTATTGCACTGGACATTCCATCGATGAGTTTCTTTCTCTATAATGGCTTGTACAGTTGCTGTTTAGACGAATGAGGAAAGGAGACATCGACACATCTTCTCTGCAACTCCTCAGCTTCGCCCTCCATAACGTAAAAAACTCTGAAATAATTAATAATAATAATAATTGAGTGGCACTACAACCCATAACGGACCAGGGCCTAGCTTCTACAACAACTACTCGTGTTGTGCATGCTATTGTTCTTCACGAGTAGAAGGGACCTACAGTTTTTTGCCGATTCCGAACGGCGAGATTTGAGAAGCTTTCCATAGACAAGTAATACCCTTTGAGTGTAAGCAACTCGAAAGAGGTGGTGCCGTGAAAAAAATGCTAGGTGTCCCGTCCGAGAATCGAACCCAGACTTTCTGCGCCGCAGTCGATGCACTTACCACTGCGCCACGGCGACCACTGAAATAATTCCAGTCCAATATAATTTCAGGCATGTCCTAAGTGAACATAAATCTTATAAGGTCCTTCATACAGAAAATTCAAAGGTTTCAGGAGTAGCGGCTGAAAATTTGATCTTCAGGAGCACAACTCCACCTTATCTAAATTTCATTTCATAAATGTATTCTTTAATTTATTCTTTAAGTACTTTAGTCATTTTTTCAATTAATAATAGGAAATTCAGAAACGGAATGGAAAGAAAAAATATTTATTCCGTAAGTAAACTAATTAAAAGTATTTATTATTAAATGTGCCGATAGAGGTGGCTTGGGGGAACAAACTTAGTCTTATGCAGAACCATTATGTTGCCACTCCAGTATGCGGTCGGATGAATTAAACAGTAAGACCCACTAAAAGCCGATAAGCAAGCTCAACAAATCAATAAAAGGTGTATGGTTAAGGCCCATAGTTGCAGATCGATAAGAAGTTAATGGTATTTATTTTTGAGCCAAGTAAATGCGGAATAGACGCAGGGCAGATGCGGGACTGTTTCTGGTTGCTCCTTTTCTATACAGCTCTTGCAATGGAACACGGATAACTTGTATGCCCGATTGCAGCCTTATGTTCGATTGCTGCCTTATGTTTGATGCCTTGAACTAACATATAGAAAAATTCTACGGCGTTTAGGGTCGCGGGTGGAGCAATTTTCTTTTCAAATGCGGCAGAAACTATCATTGGTTGTGCATGTATAGTGTATGTATACTTTCAGCTTACGAGAGATATACTTACCTAATCGTTCGTGCTCCTGAAGTAAGAGTAGCGTGGGGAATTTCTCAGATCTGTGCTTAAATGAAATGACCTTATGACCTGGTACCCAACATAGGCAGACACTAGATTGCCCAGCCGTTTAGGTATGTGTGGATATGAATAACCGTCTTAAAGTTTAATAAGGCCTGTGCTGCTGAAGTTTTACTTCAGCCAGGACTGTGGTTTTCGAATAGCCATCAATTCCGTTTGGAAAACACACACTCAGGATAGACTTGTGTGTAAGTATTTTATATAATCTATCTTAAGGGTGATTCATCGAGAGGTTTGATTTTCAATAGACTCTTTTTGATAAATTACGCGTGACTCCTATCAATATTCTTTGCCATTTTTGTTCAGTATAATTTGGCAAGTTGTCATGGATCAATCACATCACAACAGCATCTCCGAATTTTCAGCAGCATTACGAAAATCAGCGTTCTGTGAGAAATATTTTCGTGCGATGGACTTACGCACCGCACAGTTAACTTATTGAAAACACTAATTGCTTATTTCTGAACTGTTAGACCATATTCAGCACGTAGTAAAGATACTATAGCAGCTGTAGCTGATATTGTATGAGAATGGTAAACGTTATCGCGACGTATTAAGGGACTGTGTGTTTCAAACACATGGTCTCAGTGAGCTTTAGCTCTTAGCAAGACCAGATCAGGCGCTACGAATCAAACAGCGATGTCACACCCTTAGTAAATTTTCTTTGGGGATATGTAAAGTCTTAGGTCTTCAGGAATAAGCCATCTACGAATGCCGTTTCTGAAGCTAATATTACTCGTGTTATGCGCCAACAGTCGCTATACTCGAACAAGTCGTTCAAAAATGTACCTTCGCCATCGACCAACTCTACGTAGTGGTGGCTAACATTTATATGATATAATTTTCAAAAAGTAACCGCCATTAATTGTTCTTGTAAACAATAGTAATAAATGTAATTTGACTTTCATATTTATGTGCCGTATTTTCAAACCAAAAGTGTTGATTCAAATGTAGCCACTTTTGCGCACTTGGACATGATGGCAGTTGTCATAATCAAAATTTGAAGAGAGTAGACGCTTTATTAACGCCTTAAGGTTTGTGTACCAAAAAATAATAATTCGCTTCCACTAGGAGTGATATCCTCCTCTGCCCAAAATCATCAGCGAAGACAGCACTGCTCCATTTGAAATGAAGACTGAAGATGCTGAGCAAACCTTAGTATCATTACAAGAACACAATTAATACTTGTAAACCTCTCTCTAGAAAAACGTTGTTAGTGAGATTGAGTGTTCCAATCTTAATGCAACCAATCTCGCCTTACATATGTGGGGTTGTTTTGACGAATGTACAAAAAAGACAAAAAGCAACAAAAAAAGCTTGCGCTCGCATATGTTTACATACATACGTCCATAAGTACATACACGTACATATATTTTGAAGGAATTTACAAGACATTCATTAAATCGTCATCAATGAAAAAAAAATGCTCATTCGCTATATTGGATATTCGTAAAACCGATTATTCGTTAAACTGGGCGCCCACTGTATCTTTCTAAAGGGTGGTTTTTTAAAAGCTATGGGAAAGTTTAAAAAAAATAACACATAAAATTCAGAAAAATGCATGAAATCTTTATTTGAATCGATAGTACGGTTCATATAATTTAATGTTTGAAGATTATTTCATGCAAATGATGACCTTGACTGCGCTTCAAATGGTCCATCCGATTAGTCCAAATTTTTTTATCTTTTCTGGATGCATTGGTAGCTCTTGCAATGCTTCTGGCTGATATTCACTCCAAAATCGACAATTCTGCTTATTGACGTACCCATTGAGCCAAAAATGAGCTTCGTCTCTGAATACAATGATACAAGCGATGAACTTTCTTAACAGAGCACGCATTTTGATAATAAAATTCAATAATTTGCAAGCGTTGTTCATCTGTAAGACGATTCATGGTTAAATTATAGACCAAACTGAAGATGTTTGACAGCGTAATTACTCATTTTAGCTACGTCAATTGGCCTCGAAGATCATGCGCTTTGATTCCTTTTGATTATTTTCTTTGGGACAAAAGACTATTAATCTGCGAATAATTGCCGAATTCTAAACGCATTAAAAACAAACAGTACTCAGGTTATGGTCGAGATATTGACCGAAATGTGCGGTGGCATGCTGGGAATCCTTTCGAGGCGACCATTTAAAGGATTTGTTTTACACTTAAAGGTAACATCCAATCTTTGAGGAAACTAAAATTTTAGTTTAGTTTAGTTTAAAAGACATTTTTTTGTCTAATAGTAGTAATAAACTAAAATTTTTATCAGAAGTATATGTCTGTGTCTTTTAATTTCGAAATCGAAAAGTGGATGAATAAATTGCGTACGATAGAGCGTATTCTTTAGAATGCTGCACTTTATCTATGTAAGTACATACATACACATGCAGATTGGCTCTTTGTATGCAGATACACTAAATTAAATTAAACCAATTTCCACTCCTTTCAAAACAAAGAGTTAGTTTTGAGGGTTGTGCGAGTTAGAACGGGAATGTAAAACAATTAAATAGAGCAGCGGCTTCAATGGATTATTATACCAACCGAAATTCAATTGCAATAATTAAGTTATTTTATAATAATAGCGTCTAAATTTTATCGAAGCTTCATTAATATGCGTCTCTTGTACCGGAACCAGCAACAAGGACAATAAAGGAGTCGATTATTCGAAAGGGGAATACGTCATGATTGCTCACTTTCATCCCTTGTCAGTATGTAGAGTGGTAATTTGTACCTTGATTCAGCAAAGTCAGTCCGCTGTCTACGTTCCCCGGGTGTGAGTTCGGCTGCTTTCCGCCGGAATTCCTATCTGACTAATGAAAAATTCCTCCATGCTGTAAATCATGATTACACTTAATTTAGCTGTCATTATATTTTTGGGGGTTTGCCCTGAGTGACTGCCTTCTTGAACACACCAAGGGCGTTGGGGGTGTGAAACCGTTGTGTCATATTGGAATTAAGATCTGCCTCATACTTGCATCAATTAAATACCCGCTAGCTCAAAAGGGTCTGAAGAGATATCTTCATTTAATTGTTGGAGAGGAATTGACAGATTTAACTTCTTATCCTGTTACATTGAATGAGGAACTTGTTTAGGACTTTGAAAATGCAGATACAAAATGGAATAATATGTAATGATATAAATGTATGTTATGTGTAATGCAAGATTCTTCATTGTGCTTTTGCAGTAAATTAATTCATTCTGTATAAGACTTTGAGATATAAACAAATTAGAAAACGCTATCGTTCACCAGGAATTTTTCCAGATATTACTCATGTTGGGGATGCTTTCACCTACAGTATATGGCGAAGTTTAAGAAGTTGACATATTACGTAATCGTGGCGCCCCTAGATAGCATCTTTAGCAACCGTCTAGAGGTCAAACAATGCATGCAGCGAACCTTTATCGAGGCGTTTTATCCAGCACTCGGTTCTCCGGGTTCAGGTGTTACGCGTAAGGTAAGCTTCCCCACAGTTTTGTAGCCTATGAGGCTGATATCACTGCCATACAAGATATACGAAGGGATGGGCAAAAATATAATGAAAAACCGTGAAACGGTGATTGATACAAAGAGCGAAGGTACTCTTTTGGATGCGGCTTTGTTGTTTCAGTCAGGTCAGGAAGTCTTAAGCATTAATTACATAAGCGTTTCATAACAATCCGCATCGGAAACATCAGTGCGATCTGCCCCGAGAATAAAGAAAGACGATAGCGAGGATAACTTTTAAGATCTCATCCTCTTAGAAAATATATGTGATTTATGACTTAGCCCCGACACCAAGATTGTTTCAGAAGATCTCAGGAAGACAACCTCGGTAGATTCATTAGAAAGTACAGCTTGCAAGATAACTGATGGACTTAACTTTAACTTGACTTCTACTCTATAGATAACTTAATGGCCGCCCGACTCAGTCAATTAGAATGGTAATATCGGTTGCTTGCTTATCTTCAAATCCAAATGCGAGTAATTTGATTAGTAAGAAATTAATGAATGAGACTTAGATATTACGCGACATTCGACTTCCCCGAGGCAGTTCTTGTATGGCTTTTGATCATGATGACTAAATATGCACTCAAACACATTGCCTTTATGGAACAATATTGTTTCCTTTACTAAATGGGTTTGTTCGTTTAAAATCACTAATTACGTTCTAAGGATGGTTGTTCAAAAAATACAGTATATTTCTATATTCCTATTTGGTAATGCTAAAGAAAAGGGATCTCAGTGCTTTCAAATCATATGGGCCTCCAAAATTCTGATGTCTCGAAAACGGCTTAGATTGCTCCAAAAGAATGTTTATACCCTTCTGTTTATAGCATCCATCCCATGCATACATGGGAATGCATATGTATGTGCCTTATGTAACTTGGATGCGAGAGTCCGGCAGCGTTTGCTTTCCTACCGAAGGTGGTTTTGCCCTGAAAAAAGAAATACATGGCCAAAATCCGAAGATCCACCGTCTAGGTGATATAGGATCTTTGAGACCAACCAACCAAAAAGTGGCATAGGGTGGAAAAAAGTTTCAATTTACAAAAAAACTTTTATTTTACTAGGACTTAGGCTCACAAAAATGTGAAATTATGCCCTAAGAAGGGCTTATTAATGTTATCTTGGAAACGAAGGTGTAAAATTATTGAATTATCTAGGCTAACCGTTTGTCAAGATACAGATATCAAGTGCTCGCTTCTTTTGATTACTGAGAAGGACCCATATTTAAATATTTAGGAATAATGGGAGTAGTCCATTTTAATAATCCCGACTTTAACATTCAGTGTACAATGTTGTGCATTCTGGTGGAGTCTAGCCCTCATTTAAGCTTTTTCCATGTAAGATCATCGCAATTTCCTTTTATACGAAAAAACTCAATGTATACCAAAAATATGTTAAACGCCATGGACTCTAGTAATAAAAAAACAGTAAGTTGAGACTTAAGTCGCAAAGCAGCAACTTTGCTTACAAATTTCTTCTGCACCAGCATGACCGCCGATCTCGAAAAGTAAGCCCTTGAGTCATTCCTTGATCCTTGTTTAATGGACCTCAACCTAGCTTGAGTTAAAAACTATTTTCCAAATGCAGTGGAGTGGTTCATTTAGGGTGGAAGGAAGTTATGCCTAAACATAAGCGGTTAGAAAACTAACGGGGCTACAGTAGCAGGGATCTTTTTGTTTTACATAAAAATTCCAGCATAAAATGAGAGCTGCAGTGTTTTCCAATTGGATGTTAAAAGAAGCGCTGACCTCTATAAAAGAGATAATTGACAGGCAAATTAATAACTGAATAATTTGGTCGTTAAGCGGTAAAAAGTACCATTAGAGAGCACTCCAAGTTAGTTAAGTTATTCTATATGAATAATATTTTTTCAATAAGTATGGTTACAGTCAACTGGGTATCGTACTATAATCCTAGTGAACGAAAGTGCGGACACTACTATAGTGCGGTGGGATAGGAATAAAATAATCATGTTTTGCTCAGTAAAAAATTAAAGAAGAGAACATAAGCACAGTCTTTGTTAAGCCCAGCTCGTTGAGAGCTGTGACAGTCCACTTGGTTCCTAATTGTGGCATCGCAACCCATGCGCTTCAAATAGATATTTTTTTATTCACGTTATGAATATCATCATACTGTAACACTTTTTATTTAAAATAAAACACAAATTTAACTTTTCACAATTTACATCTGGTCCCTACCGTCTCCACCCGGTAGTCCCTTACAATATTTCGTCCAATTCTTAAAAGAATATTTGAAGCCAGTACCTGCTACACTACGAAGGACTTACATACATACGGGAAAAATAAGCTAACACTCCTTTAAAGCACTTTGAACACATTTTGATGATCTAACTAAGATTGCAGATTCAACCTTATGTGCATCCTATTATCCTCATCCTTCGGCAATTTTCTTATGATCTTAATTTAATTAGCAGATTCTCATCAGTATATCTCGGTTTTTGGGGCTGAATTTTTTTCATCAATAAATAAAATGATGGAGGTTTTTTCAAAGTTGACAGAAATTTATCAGTAGATAACACATCACGAAAGGATTTAAAAGGCTACTAACTTATCAAACTGATTTCCATGAAAATAGACGGCAACACAGAGAACTGCGGATAGTTTTCAGACTGAGATAAATACCTTAAAGTTGTATTTTCTAGTATACATGCATATGTATAACGAGTGCAATCAAACTTAGTCTCAAAGCAACACGAAATTCATTGGAATAATAGATCAAAAGCTTTTTGACCATTCACTGGGACAAATTCCGATACGTCAAGGGTTAACTTGTATCAAAGCACCAGCTTACACACATGAACCGAAGCACCTTAGTTAACTGAAACGTCCGGTGCCCCTTCATTATTATGCATTGAACTGAAATCGTATGGAAAATACGCTTAAGATTTTTTTCTTGATTTCTAACCCTACAAGACATCTGTAAGCGGACGAAGAATAACGAAGAGTACGCACAGAGCTAAGGATAATCATCGAACAGTGTATCATTTGCACGATTCAATACACATCACTCCTTGAATAATGTGTCGCTGTTGTCCTGCGGAAGGGTGACACATGGCTGAGTGATCAAAATGATAGAATGTTACTTCATAGTGCTATGTGCATACATACATATGTATATGTTTGGGATTCATCGAAATTCGAAAGGAATGGAAATTCTTTTCCCATTTTTTAAATTGGCTTTGGGTGCTGCTGTGTGTGAGTTGGCCAGTGGATAATTTATGGTTGGTACTCTTGCAATTTCATGCAGGAACGTAGATTATTTAAATTTCTCAAAGTCAGAGAGAGATTGTAGTTTTACATTTGTTAGATGTCCGTAACATGCTTTGATCGATTTTTGACAAAAGAACTTGATGCTTGTAGTAATATTGCGAGCCAGGTTTTCATGCCATGTATCGAACACAGTATACTTATTATTGTAAATGTGCGCGCAAAAATTATACACCTTCATTGAAGGGTGTGCCGAGAGTAGAAGGTATTAATGCTAACAATGTGTAAAACTGACAGTTGGTTCTTCCTAGATATATTTATTATCGAAATTATAACTTAGTTATACGTATTCCAATAATATATTATACAAATATATGTTCGTGCTTAAGTATAGTGAACACAATAAAATTTAGAATATAGAAGCTGTATAACTAAATAATTTTATATATTTGTCTTCATGTATTGTTTTCACTCGCTTCGAATAGGTTCATTGAAATTTCTTTAAGGAAATATCATCTGTTAAAAGCCTTACATAATGGCGTCCCGCTAAAACGACCGCTATGCATCATGTACATAGGAGGAGTGGGTAGATTTTTTCTAGTACTGTGTTCTGCCGCTAGGAGGCTACTGAAACACCAGTCCCCAGTCCATTATCTATGGACCCAACATTTTGGGCATATTTGCGTCAAAAATTTATCCATAATTATTTTTCATTTTTTTTTTCCATCATTCTTGTTCAACAAAAAATGTGTCTTTCTTGATTTTGCTTCATTGTTCTGGACAAATTATAACACCGAAAATTATAAAAAAAATGTAAAATGACAACAACCATTGAAGTATGATTGCCCATCAAACACATTTGTTTTTGAGTTGCAACAACTCGATATCAATTACAGGAAAACACTAAGATAATTACTTGTAATCAAAGAATACTCACTCACTTGCACTCAAGAATTCAAAGAACGTCAACCCATTATTTTGAAAGCCAGACGCGACTGTCAAAATGATAAAAGAAGGTTATACATAAACCATGTCCTTATGTATATTTAAGATCCGCAGATTGAAATATTACTCACCGATTTTACATTTTATCGTCCTCTCTTAAAAAGGTTGGGTTGGTTCAATGTCCAATTTTAGTGCTATTCTCAAGAGATTAAGTGATTTTCCCGTTTCAAAAATGGTGAAATGAAATGTAGCTTCATGATAAATTTTTGTCTGTTGTTTCCTCAATTGTCAAAACACAGAGCATCAACGACGAACTATTCAAAAAACTATGAAGCTATTTGAAGTCACTTGGAGCCCAATCGGAACAATATTAAGGAGAGATTTGGAAAGGAAAAGCGTGTTTGATAATTTCGTGCCTCGACTGCTGTTTGCTGGGGATCGAGTGGAAGCATGACCCGTTTTCTTAAATAAATACACATATTCGTAGTTTTTTCTATAATGCATCTAATATCATGGAGACTCTTGCCAGATATATTCTGTCTACTCGACGCTACAATTTATCAACAGAATATTATTCAATCTGTATTGTCGTAATTATTCGTTCCATGGTTTATCTAATTAAAAAAAAGCAATTCAATACTGCAATGGTAATTTCGATTCCGGTGAGTTCTTTAATTTGTTTTCGTCTTCTCCTTTTTGTGCCCTTCGGTTGACCCACCCAAATGACTCTGGATTCTTTCCCATTTCACGCATTTTTTTTCCTCAGAAATTCGTGTAATTTTCTTTTTGTACATAATTAAAAGTGTTCTAAAACGGAAATTCGACAACGTTTAACAAAAAATAAAATTAAAACGCGGAAAAATTCACCACCAATGTTCAGCGTTTTTCACCCCGTGAAAGCTTCTGGCAGAGGTGGGGGCAACGGTTACTGTTTTTTTTACAATTTCGTTGAGAAACCGTATGCTAATACAGCATAAAGAAAAGAATTTGCATAGAAAAGACGTAAAAATGGCAGAGATGAATAGTGGTGAGGGGTTGGGCCGCGACATTGTGCGGACAGAGGCGTAAAAAGGGTTGGAACTACGTGTATTGCAGCTTTTAAATTGGGAAATTAGGAGAAATTTGTTTCATGAAAATGGCTCCCATTGGTACCGTGTTGTTTTGTCATTTATACTGGCGACGGTAATGAAATGACCGTTAACGAACCGAAGAGTCAAAATTTATGTTCCAGTTTTAATTGTCGTTTGTAATCAAGTGGCGGAAAGGATTCACTACTATAATATTCCTGACAGAATTTCGTTTTGTTCTTGGGCTGAACAATCTTTTTGAAGGTAAAAATTATTGGTGTATCTTCGAGAGTAACGTTTTAAAGAATTCTTCGAGTAAATTTCCTCCTCTTATGAAGGGCTGTTCCGGTTTGATATTCACCGATTAAACCATTACAGTTCTGAAAGTATTTTAAACCCACTTTAGGCACACATAAAATTTATATGAAGGGATACAAATAATCCATTGCTACAGTTTAATAATGAAATATATAACAAAAATAACAATAATGGAAAAATTAGTGTCATAGAGAAACAAAATAACTGTGTCTAGCATCCATTAACGCATCTTTGGGAGATTCAGTGGCTCGTTTTTCAGTGAAAGCCTACATTTGCAGGGTGGATAATCTTGTATTTTTTTTAAAGCAGCAAGTCAGTAGCATAGTTTTGCGGAAGAAACTAGAATCTATTGAAAATTGTATTTTCAACGAGGGTGCTACCTCTTGGCAAAGTCAACTACCAGCCTGAGAGCTGCTATTTAAATCCATTTAACAATCCGGAAACGATTTAAGCACTTATGGTCAATATCATCTAAGCAATCCGTGAAGATTGGAATGGATTGGGGCTGATAGAATGCGCTGCTTCTAAGCCAGCTAAGGTGACTACTTGTATTATATAATTTGTTTGTGCAAATAAATAGAGATTTAATATTTTCTTCTAGTGTAGTAAAAAAGCTTTTGAAAATAAGTCTTTTATGTTCCATTCTAATTTGCGTTAAGACCAGCTTCCATCGTCTGCTCCCCAAGAGCATACGTTGGAAGTGATTTGTGACAGTTTGGCTGTCACAAATCACATGGCAACACATTAGTTTCAAAACGTTTATAGCCAAAATATATTTTTTATCGCAGTTTTGTTAGCATAATCCTAAATTTTCTAGGGAACTTGAATTGGGCAATCCCATCGAAAAAGTCCCTTGCAATGAATATAGTCAAAAAATAGACAACAGGCGGGTAGTAATTTTTTTCACATGTGTGAATAATTGATTTGCTAAACGGCCAGATGTTCAAACAAGTCGATAGTTAGGTTACTATGCTTTTTGCTTCGGTCTACGATGCTATTATCCACCAATGTAAAGAAAACAAAACTCATGTAGATTGTTGGGCCGTTGGAGTAAGTTTACAAAGGATCAATAAGGCCTAATTACAATCAGAAGAATAAAACGTATAAGACAACGACCTTAAATACTGCCTAGACAAAGAAACCTGAGTCAGGATTAGGACTGTTGATTATGCTTAAATGGGGACGATACATTAGAACAAATCCTTTGACATAGACATGCAAGCGGACCAAAATGCCCTAGAAAGAGCATCGACGAAATCTCAGTTGATTAAATTTTCTCGTCTATATCTTGAGGGGATAGCGGTTAGATGCAATCATATCTTACGCTGGGTTTCTGGGCACAAAGGTATCCTGGAAAATAAAATAACAGATGAATTTGCAAAAAGGGGGCGGATCTGCCAGCATGTATGGATCAAGAAAAATACAATTCGCTGGTCCACCCGTGGTCAAAATTAGCTTCAGTCACTTTGTTCAAGCAGCCACCGAATGTTGTCTAACCCTGATTGATTTTTCGGTCAAAACAAAATACAAGTATTACTACATTAAAATCTTAAGGTAGCACTATAACATGTACCAAGAGCCTCTAATAAAGTGCGGTTCACGATATAGTTAAAGACTCTCCTCTGACTTATTGATAACTACGTATACTTTATGACTTTACCTTGACAATGAATCTACCAATGAGGGATTCGGAAAGAAGGGAAAAAGGTTTAAGAAATATACATTGATGGAGTACAAAGTCAAAGCGTTACGTCACTAAAGTACTAAGAGAACAAATAAATATTTTAATATAAAATACTAACCCAAATTTGCCATGAAAATTCCATCCCCTATTCTTATCCTTGCAACTTCTACTGTTCGTCTCGTTATATTCTTAAGTCATAATATATTTCTGTCAAGGAAACTGCATATTATCTATCCAACTGTCAAAAGACGAAGAAAATATTATTATGTCAACAATGAGCCAAAATATATTCATATATCGATGTTCATGATGGTTTTTCTTGAAAATGCTAATTAATGCCGGCAGTAAAATGTTCTCATTTCACAGAGTCCATACAGACAGAAGAACCTCTGTAATAACATAGAATAGAATCATTTCCTTGGTGGCTGGGTGTTGTAGGAACAGGGTAGGCACTGATTGGTATCAACCTGGCGATGCCCAGCTGTTGTAACTGTTTCCCACACATCAACTGTGCTTATAGTACCTCCACGTTGGTAGCCACCGGGTACTGGTTGTTGTTCATCCGAACTCAACTTGCTAAACCTATAAGTGCGACCTCCGCCCAAGAGGTATAAAAAAGGGCCCGGTCCTCCAGGTTGGGGGTGTGCGTCGGGGTAACTGCCCGACCACATTGCAAAATCTACAGTTACGAAACGACCGAACGCCTCGGATACGGATGGATACAATGTTGACGACCCCCGCAAACGAACAAAGGACAATGATTTACGGATCTGCACGTGGAATGTGAGGTCCCTAAACAGACCACGTGCAGCCGATGAACTTGCGGAGGCCCTGGACTGCTATAAAGCAGACATTACCGCAATCCAGGAAATGCGGTGGGATGGGCCGGGCAAGAGAAGAGTGAGAAACTGCGACATATACCACGGCGACTGCTACAGGGAGAGAGGGAAACGCTTATTTGGATGCGGTTTTGTTGTTCGAGGCAGACTTAGGCAAAAAGTCTTAAGCTTCCAACACGTAAGCGAACGCCTCATAACAATCCGCATCAAGGCTAAATTCGGGAATATAAGCCTCATATGCGCCCACGCCCCGACAGAGGAAAAAGATGACAGCAGTAAAGAAGACTTCTATCACCTCCTAGAAAGGACATACGATCGCTGTCCCAGCTACGACACCAAGATCGTTCTAGGAGATTTCAACGCTCAGCTGGGAAGAGAAGAAGTCTTTGCTAAAGTCATCGGAAGACACAGCCTGCACGCCAACACCTCCGGAAACGGACTCAGGCTAGTTGACTTCGCCTCGGGGCGAAATCTCTCTGTGGCCAGCACGCGGTTCCCACACCTCAACATTCATAAAGGGACCTGGCGATCACCTGATCAATCAACCGTCAATCAGATTGATCATGTTGCGATCGACGTCAGACACTCCTCCAGTATTCTCGATGTCCGAACCTTCCGAGGTGCAAACATCGACTCGGATCATTTCCTTGTTGTAGCCAAGGTAAGAACCCGGATATCGAGGGAGCAACGGAGTCGAGACAGGCCAAAACGGTTTGACGTCGGAAAGCTACAATCGCAGCCGATCGCTAGAGCCTTTACCGATCGATTCTCCCTGAAACTGTCTCAAAGTTCGACGCTGCCTGCACAAACAATAGAAGACAAATGGAAACGTTGTCAAGAAGCCATCAAAGAGGCCGCCACTGATGTGCTGGGTTTCATGCCACCACCTAAGAGGAACCCATGGTTTGACGACGAGTGCAGGCAGGCGCATGCAGCCAAACAGGAAGCTTACAAGGCAACGCTGCATCGAACGACGAGAGCTGTTTGTGAGCTCTACAAACAGAGAAGAAGGGAAGAGAACCGGCTTCTCAGAAGAAAAAAGAAAGAGCACGAGAAGCGCGCGGTCGAGGAAATGGAGAGGTGCTATGGCAGGAATGACGTCCGAAATTTTTACCGCAAGGTAAAACAGTTATCTGGCGGTTACAAACCTCGGACTGAAGCCTGCCGGGACCAAAATGGACAACTGGTGGTAGAGTCGCAGTCGGTGCTGAGAATCTGGAAGGATCATTTCTGCAGACTCCTAAACGGCGATGACGACACAAATCCCGCTGTTAGGCAGAATGTTCCACTCAATTTGGACGACGATGGACAAGAATTCCGTCCCCCCGACCTCGACGAGGTCAAGATAGCAATATCGAGACTGAAGTCGAACAAAGCTGCTGGCGCGGATGGACTATCCGCAGAGCTGTTCAAAGCGGCTGGGGATGAGCTGGTTGGGTGCATGCACCAGCTCATCTGTGAGATATGGTCGGAGGAAAGCATGCCCGACGAGTGGAATCTCAGCATCGTATGTCCGGTCCACAAGAAAGGAGACCCCTTCGACTGCGCCAACTATCGAGGGATCAGTCTCCTTAATATCGCATATAAGATTCTCTCTGCCGTATTGTGTGAGCGCCTGAAACCGTTCGTCAACAACCTGATAGGTCCTTATCAGTGTGGTTTCAGGCCAGGGAAGTCCACAATCGACCAGATCTTCACACTGCGGCAAATCCTGGAGAAGTCCCAAGAAGTACAAATCGACACCCACCATCTATTTGTCGATTTCAAGGCCGCGTATGACAGCGTGCATAGAGACGAGCTATACAGTGCCATGTCTAGTTTTGGCATCCCTACCAAACTCGTCAGATTGTGTAGGATGACGATGGAGAACTCTCGCTGCTCCGTCAAGGTCGGTAGCGAACTCACCGAGACCTTCGATGTCAAAAAAGGATTAAGACAAGGCGACGCGCTGTCATGCGACTTCTTTAACATCATTCTTGAGGGGATCGTGCGTAACTCACACGTCAACACCAGAGGCACGATCTTCCACAAGTCCGTTCAATTGCTAGCTTATGCGGATGACATTGACGTGATCGGCCGAACTCAGCGAGCCGTCAATGAGGCGTTTGCTAGCATCGAAGCGGAAGCGGCTAAAGTGGGACTGGTGGTAAACGAGGGCAAAACTAAGTATATGCTGTCATCGAAGAAGGACGCAGAACATCGACGTCTCGGACAGAGCGTCACTATGGGCAGCAGACACTTCGAGGTAGTTAAGGACTTCGTCTATCTCGGCTCCGCGGTGAATAGGGACAATAACATCAGTACCGAAATCAAGCGCAGAATCACTCTTGCCAATCGCTGTTTCTTTGGGCTTAAGAGGCAATTGAGTAATAAAGCCCTCTCCCGAACGACCAAAGTAACTTTGTACAACACCTTGATCATCCCTGTCCTGCTTTACGGCGCAGAAACCTGGACGTTACTAAAAGCGGATGAGGAAGCCCTTGGTCTGTTCGAGAGAAAAGTTCTGCGTGCGATTTTTGGTCCTGTTTGCGTTGATGGCATCTGGAGGAGAAGATTCAACCACGAACTGTATGGGCTGTACGGCGGCATGAACCTAGTCAAGCGTCTACGGATACAACGCTTAAGGTGGCTAGGCCATGTAGAGCGGATGGACAACACTGCTCCGGCCCGAAGAGTCTTCGAATCCGAACCACAGGGACAACGCAACAGAGGACGTCCTAGATTGAGATGGCGCACACAAGTGGAAAAGGACCTCAACCAACTTGGAGTGCGCAACTGGAAGCAGCTGGCAAGAGATCGTGCTAGCTGGAGAGGCATGTTGGTTGAGGCCCAAGTCCACCCCGGACTGTAGCGCCATCCGAAGAAGAAGAAGAAGAATCATTCCCTTATTTTATTTGAAACTCGTCTGCAATATTTTCCGTGATTAAAAAGATATATTGAACGTGACAAATGCACAGACTCAGTTCAAATGTCATTTATCAACGCTGCTTGCATTCGAGCTATCTGACTTAAACAAATAAGATAACAGTCCCAAAAGGAATCGAATTCATTCTAAGTTCGCAAATATTCCTAACATCTCCCCCCACCATACGAATACAGAGTTTCCTATCTAGCATATGGTTCCGCTTGTGAAAGAAATGCAAAAAACGACTTTTTTATTTTTCCAGTACATCTCCTTTCGGCAAAACAGGAGGGTGTGAGTAACTTTAAATCCGATTTATTTTTAAAGTGCCTCAGGGATCGATTATTACCTCTCAAACTCGAATGAAACGTGCGCGAATTTAAAAAAAAATTTTATGCCCAATGCCTTTTCGATGCCGTGTCGAACGCACAATAGCAACTGAGGAATATTAGTGCCTTTTTTTGTCGATTTGATTTTACATTTACTTGCGACAGGGATGAAGTCAATATTTAGAAATTATTGTCACCGTTTGGGGATAACTGATGTACGAGTGAGTACATATGAGGGTAGAGGAAGGGCGTTTATGACGCTGCACAGACTGTTGGGTGGAACAATAAAAACGCTCAGGGTTATGGAGTGAAACTTGGAAGAGAGCATTAAATAAAATAAGTTCAATTTAATGAGTATTTTGTAATAATTCACAAGCACTTGTGCCCATTCACCGATTATTTAAATGATTTACGGAGTGAGTTTTAGGATCTTTTGGGTGCAGCGGATAAGTACACACCTCTTGCGTAGCGCTTGGAATGTGTTTAAGACTCATACGATTTCATTGAAACTCTCTCTCAGTTTATGACTTAGGTGACATGGATTGCCGGTGGATGGAACTCGATTTAAAATGAGCTTTACGCAGCATATGGAAAAAAATCGTGAACAATCATATTTTAGATAACAAAATAAGAATATTTACTTTTTTAAAAAAACAATTTTTTACCGTATTTTTAGGATAAGACTCTGTTTATTATCTTTTGAGAAAATTGAAGAACACGAAATTAGAAACTGCTCTTTGTACCAAATTGTACTGGCGGATAATATGCAATGATGGCTGTAAGATAGGTTAGGTTAGGCTGATGTCTATTTTGTATTTATTATATTTATTTCACAATTTTGTAATTAATTAAGAGGTCGCCGTAGCTTAGTGGGTAAGTGCGTCGACCCACATGCCAAAGGTCTTCCGAAGGTGTTCCCAACAACACTCAAAGAGCACTTATTGTCTATGAAAGGCTTCTCAAGCCTCGCTGTTCGAAGCCCAAAACTGCAGGTCCCCTTTACCAGTGAGAGAACAAGAGCACGTACAACCCGTGTAGTTGTTGTAAAAGCTAGGCACTGGTCCCTTGTAAATATAAATAGTAAATAGTCAGTCGAAAGAAACTAAAGATCTCAATGGTCGGCTTTTGTTGCTTAGTTAAATTTTTAATAAAATTATGATTAGCGATTGTGAAGTGAAATAACCAAAATCGCAAAAAATTAGATCCCTCTAACTACCCCAATTACCGTGGGATCAGCCAGTCATAAGATCGTCTCTGCCGTTTTCTGTGAATGCTGTGTGGTCCTTATCGCTACAGTTTCAAGTCCATGAAATTTTCACATTGGAGAAGAGCTCATAAATGTACACACAATATGAGAGCGCATAAAGAGAGTCCCATGTTTAATTTTGCCATTCTCACTAAACTTGTTAAATTGTGTAGGCTGCTGCTCTATCAACGTCGGTAACGAGTTCACCGA
Source organism: Eristalinus sepulchralis (assembly GCA_944738645.1). Taxonomy (NCBI): domain Eukaryota; kingdom Metazoa; phylum Arthropoda; class Insecta; order Diptera; family Syrphidae; genus Eristalinus; species Eristalinus sepulchralis. Next base: position 25,389,185 of record OX122885.1, on the reverse strand, counting down.
GCCCTTTAAATGTCAAAAAATATTTGAGACAATGCGATTGCATGCGACTGTTTTTAACTTCACTCTTGGATTTTGGCTTAGGCGGAGGACTTGATTCGGCGAACTCAGTCGGTTTTGAAAGGGGAACTACTGAATTTTGTTTAATTGTAAACGAGGCCAAAACGACATGTTTGTTGTCATCAAATCGACGTCTTGGACAGAGCATTACAATGGACAGCGAAAATGTCGAATTTGTACAAGGTAATTAAGGACAATAATCAGCCCCGAAACAACTCTCTCTCTCTCTCTCTCGAAACACCAAGCTGGGTTTGTACGACGCCTTGATCATCCCGATTTTGATCTATGGCGCTGACGTTGTTCAAAGTTGATGAGGAAGTTTTTTTTTAGTTTAAGGTGCGATAATGGGTTATGTTTCTTTTGAGGACATCTCGAGGAAGTGATTCAAAGACGAACTCTACAAACTGTATGGTGGAATGTGTCTAGACAACCGTCTATGGACAACGCTAGATCATGTAGAGCATGTGAGTGATCTCACCAAAGGGTTTTCGAATCTGAGCCATTGGGACAACGCAATAGTGGACGATCTTGTCTAAGATGTTACACACAAGTAAAGAAGTACTTCAATAATTTCGGTTGGTGTTTTGAGGGAGGAGTAAAATTATTTTTAAAATTCGTTATTTTTACAAACTCAAATATTAGGCAAAAAAATATTAATTTGTTGGTGTAAGGAAATGGGCGCTGTTTAAGCGACACGTAGTTAGAGTAAATACTACTCTGTGCTCTATGATGGAGAAGCAAAAGTTCAAATGATTGGCTAAGCCGGCTTCCAGTATTATTGCTTATTGTAATTGACATAGAAATATTTTCTTGTGTAAATGGAGGTTTTTGCCATAAAAAAAAGAACTTAAAGAAATTTCATTCCTTTTTCAAGGCATGTAGAATTCATCTGCTATTTCTTATTTACAGCCTTGATTGCTCGACCGCCAAAGACAATATGTTAACATATTCAGCTTGATTTAATTTAACAGCTCCAGCACGTGTTATTTATTGTCCTTATTAAGTAAATACCCCTGCCGACACGACCAAAGCCAACATATCGTTTGTGTCTCTATTTGTAATCGGAATGGAAAAGCTCCAAGACAATTAGAAAACCAAACGCAACTTCTGTTCCTGCGAATGCTTTATGTCCTTCCTATAAAACTAATTTACGATTGCCACTGCTTTATCCTGGAGGCAATAGTTCACACTTGTGACCACATTCACCACCAATCCGGCATTATATGTGGTCATGTGTAATTTATGACTTCTAATTACGAAATGATGAATTTTCCCTTGCTCCAATCCAGCACATGTTCGCTGCGTGGGAATGTCCAAATAAGTCTATTTTTGGGTACGCATACACACGTTTGTTTATACGTTTATTTTGAATATCGTATCTGCATACACTTTGCCATACATAAATTCGGGTTTGATACGGTGTCATAAAGTTGCGCTACCGCATGGGTTTTGTTTCAAGAAGGTCGCTAACCATGCGACGGGCTACGTGCCTCTGAAAACACATCAAACAATTCAAAAATCATTTATAATAATTTTATCATCGGATTATGTCCTTTGGACGCGGCCAAGGGCTGTTCTTGAGCTACACATTTCACCCACCGGTGGGGGAGACGTTTAAAGACAGATGACAAATGACGTGGGATATGTTTAGCTGACTTGCCTTTTGTGTATAAAGAATTTGTTGAGATAAATCAAAAAAATCAAGAAATACCCTTGGAGATGATGTATTGATGTGATTGTGAAAGATTCGAATCTAGTGGTGGATTGCAAATTACCGTTAAATTGGTGTTTGCGAAATATACAACTCAGGACACGCAGAGTTAAAAATTGTTTCTGCAGCATGATTGCATATATCAACATATACAAGCCACAAATGGCGGATCATACATTTGTTAAAAAAAAAGGCAGTCGCCAGCAATGGAATCGCGCAATGCTCCAGATTGCTCCCCCAGGGAATATGAACATTCATATTATATGAAAGCGGTTTTGTGGAAAAAAAATCGCAACTGGTTGCTACTTTTAAAGAAACCCTTTGAACCCTTCATCTACTTTAGAAACAAGGGTGGGAATTTAATCGGAAGGGTATTCCGATACGTAGACGAGAAGGAGAAATATGTTAGAAATCGTATTTTTTGAACATGTGTAAATCCCTGATGCGAATTGGGAGAATCGCTTAAGACGATTTATTGCCGAAGTGCGAGACATAAATTCTTGTTTTGGCTGCAATAATCGATCGAATAATTGACTGATTTAGTTGGTTCTGAAGAAGGGTTTTCCCCAAACGGAGTTCCCATTGATTTCAAGAAATTTTTAAGTACAAACATACACATGGATATTTGTTATATACCTTTTCATAGTGTGCTATTGGCATTAAAGTTCTGAATGCAATTTAATAAATTGCATACAAGATTTTCTATATGTATACACTACAGTGAGACGCGATTGGTTTGGTCCCGGGACACCACGGGATTATGGAAAAGAAAATTGCTGATGAATTTGTTAGGCAAAGTTCAAAAGAGGCATCCATAGGGACCGAACCCACCCTGGGATTGCCCGCGGCCTTGGTTAGGGCCTCCATCGACAGTTTTGTCTCTCGACAGCACAGGCAAAGATTGCATGACTCTCCATGATGTAGGCTGACCAAGCGCATGCTATCAAATGTCAGCACGAGATCCGCGGGATTTCTGTTCTCTCAGGGAAGACTGTAAACGGCTTGTTGGCGTATTAAAGAGACACTTCGGCTTAGTAATGAAACCCCCTGTGATGACTGTTAAGAATGTGGATACACTGTAGAGCATTTCCTCCGTCAATGTCCTGGTGCTGATGTGGTTGGAGCTAAAACAAAAGTTCTTTATCACAGAAGCACTTGCTGCAGGTTACTGCCTGGTAGTGCAATAGGCCATATCTCAACTCTAAGTGCTCCTGTGCAGAATAAACCTTAAAAAACAAAACAAAAAGTATTAACTAGAAATAAAAGGTTGAAACAAATTCAAAATACGGTACTACAGCCTACAAGGGATCAGGGTCTTCCAACTCCAGGAACTACTCGTATTTTCATGTAAATTCGTAATTTTTAACCATTCCCCTTGCGAAGCTTTTTTAAGTTTAAGTGTTGTGTGTCTTCTGACATTTCGCTCTAAGTTTTAACGTTTATTCTAAATTTTAATGTTCGAAAAACCAAACAAAAATATCAATTATCAACGGAGTGGATGAAAAAAAAAAACAAGCGAAGAAAAGACGCCGGGAATACTTAACAAACACATATCGATAAAACAAAATTTACGTTTCTTACAATATTTAGTTTAATTTTATATGATTGTGATTTAACCCTAATAAGGTATGGTGTTTTATTGAGTATTCGTACTATGACGAAGAATTCTATAATATGATTATGACGAGTGATATTTCCTGATTCCCTCCACCCGGGTTAAGTTGAGAAAATATCTTTGATTTCAACTGAACACACCAGTTATAAATACAGATTTGTGCGCTATCATTTTTGCTTGTCTGATTCAATTGATACATCTCTAATAATCGAAGCTATTTCCTTTTAGAATAATTAATTCGCTCAGCAGTAGCCGGACGATTGCGAGTTGTTTCGAATAGATACTCACTAAGTGGAGGAGCCACTACGGGTTTTAGTTCCGTGGCACAGTCGCCTAGAAAGCTGCCTTTCATTGTTGATGCTTCTGGCCACGCTGTTTCCATTCATCAAAACCAAAACGTCTTGCGTACGCAAAGACTTGGCCTTTATATCGGACATACATATGAAGTTGCAAGGATTTCGTCTTCCGAACTCCATCCACATCTTGGCGCAGGTTGTAGAGTTCGCGGTTATGTTTGCTCATCTTTCGTCCCTCGCAGACACGCTTATATATCCCAAGTAAAATTTTTCCTTCGAAGGCATCAAGAGTTAGCTATGCAGTTAAATTATGATCTGGTAGAATATGTGCTTTGTAAAGCATAAATTTGGTCAGGATTCTTAAGCCCAGTTGTTTCAAAAAACCGAAGTAGTACCGGATTCCAAGAACGATTCTACATCGGATCTCCACTGGGATGTAATTAGTGGAGTTCACATTTGTGGACGAGAATGTTTCCACAACGGCTCGTTAGGAATTTCATCTCTTACAGTTTAACTAACTTGTAGAACACAATGACTTCCGTGTTGACAGCTGCCCTATCTTCTTTAGTTTTGATTGGCGAAATCTCTTGCAAGTTTAATTACAAGTGCACAAAGTCCACGTAACGTATATGTTAACATATTGCGACACAGCTGGATCAATTTTTTCGGTATCCCGAATTCGGCAATTGGGTTGACTATCTCAACACTGTGAATACTGCCATATGCGTCTTTTAAATCGATAAAAGGTTGCGCATATCGATTTAAGACTCAGTGGTCCCAGGACCTACCTTGGTGTAAAAATTTGGTTTATAGTCGATTTTCCAAAACCACTGCACAATAAACAGGATCTTCTATGCGATGTTGAGCAGGGATGTCGCCTTTTAGTAGATGGGGCAACTTTCAAATCGTATAGTGGGTATTTGTAGTTAGTAGTAAGTAGTTTTATATTTTGGCTTGGAAGTTGCAGTTCTTTGAGGGAGACAACTATTGACATTTATCGAGGAATGGAAAAAAGCTTTGTGATTTGATAAATCATCACTTTTGCTAACGGTTGTTTCTTTGGGCTCAGGAGGCAATTGAGTAATGAAGCCCTCTCTCGAAGGACTAGGCTTGCTTTATATAACATCTTGATTATCCCAGTCCTACTCTATGGCACGGAAACATGGATGCTACTAAAAGCGGATGAGGAAGCCCTTAATCTTTTCGAGAGAAAAGTTTTGCGTGTGATTTTTGGCCCTGTTTGCGTTGATGGCATCTGGAGGAGAAGATTTAACGACTAACTAAAGGGCTGTGTAGCGACATGCGCCTAGTCAAGCGTCTTCAGATACAACGCTTAAGATGGCTTGGCCATGTAGAGCGTATGGACACCACTGCTCCGGCCAGAAAAGTCTTCGAATCTGAGCCATGGGGACAATGCAACAGAGGGCGGCCTAGGCCAAGGTGGCACACACAAGTGGAGAAGGACCTCAACCAACTTGGAGTGCGCAACTGGCGGCAGCTGGCGAAAGATCGTGGTGGCTGGAGACTTTCTACAAATGAAATGAAAAAATTAAATGAAAATGAAGAAGATTTGATAAATCAATAAAACAGAAAATTTTGGCACTTTTATGAATAGTTTAAGTCTGCGTTCTTACTTGACGATTCAGTGAAAAAAAAAAATCTTAATTATTGATTTTTGACTTTGCCATGGTGGCCACTTCAAGTTGGCCTCACAACTTATGAACATATGTATATCTTAAATTCATAACATTCTTAAGTATTCGTAAAATCACCTTAGACGTAAAATGCAGCTTTTTCTTTCCTCCTTAACTCCGGTGGGATAAGGTAACATCTAGATTACTAATGGCTATGCAAATAAGAACGAAACAACTGAACCCATTTCTGTTGACATTATCTACTGGGGTAGAGAAAAAAATATATATTTATGATTAATTGCCACCCCAAGGAGCTTAACTCTGATTCGTTTTTACAACACCCACGGCAGACATTCATCTTCCGTGACTGTTCAAAAGATGAACATAAATCCTGACTGTACGCCATTCCCAGTGATAAGATAATTTAATAGAGTATACCTTTCCAGAGGTACTTGTAGTCAAGATTTTTCAGAACTGATGAAATTTTAATTTAAAACTCTCTCGCCCCTCGGAATATTCATGCTTGCCCGAATGCCAGGGGTTGGGAAATTTAGAAAACATGGCATTTTGGGATCGTCACCTTGTTGCCAGTCAAACCCCCCTTTCACTTTGTCGTTATTGCTAATAATTGCATTACTTGTCCACTGGCGATGTAGAAGGCATTCAAATTGGTGTACGTATGATTGACTCTTAATTCGGCATACGAAGGGGCGACGCACATAAATGGGAAAAAAATGTACACACGAGATTGACACGCGTACCGCTTTCTTTGGTTACAATTTGACGCAAATTGACAGCTTTCAACTGCAAATGAAGCAAATTACAACAAAACTCTGGCCACAACTTGGACAAATGCGCACATGGTTGCGTAATTGAGTTTTCTTTCGAAAGTTATTCTCAGCTTTCAAACAAGGGCAGATAGTATTTTGGTGAATTTCGTCAAAAATTAAATAAAACTGGTAGCTTTAGGTTACAGAAAACCATATATGTATGTATGTATGTACACATATCTCCACCCCTTATGAGTACGAAAGAAAACAATACGAAAGGCGAACCCTTGAGGGATGATGCCATAGCCACCTGATACCACTTTGGATGATTTATAGAATCGGGTAAGTGTTGCTTTAACAACAAAGTAAACGACATATCGCGTTGGAGTCGAACAAGTTACAAGTCCCTGTCCGACTGGTCATAACGTAATTTTGATCCATTCTTACGAAAAATCCCCTCATATGTATGACGGAATGATTGGTACACATTTTCAGTGTGTAGCTGTCTACACACTTCCACCGACATTTGGCTGTATTCAAATTTTGATTTTATTACCGTTATTTGATTGTGTGTCATTTAACTCCACATTCGAATGCAGCCAAAGAGGGTTGATTGGTGAATTTTAAATCAAGGGTTGTCTGTTTTAATGCGATTATAGGAGTAACCTGACCCCAGTCAGTCAGCCGAAATGTCAACACGTTCACGCCTGCGAGGAGGTAATTCAATTTTATTTGTGAATGTGAGTTCGAGGCAAATTAGTGGTTTCATTGTGTAATGAGTATTCAAGGAAAAATTAAATAATCAAGAGAAGAGAATATCTGTTGATATAACAGTATAATAGAGCGTTACCGCCCGTAATTACGGATAAACATTTTTTTTGAAGAAATGCACATGTTCTACTTCGCTAATTTAAATAATTTAACTCGTGGTGAAATTATACAACAGAAAGTAAGCATATGCGTTAAAGAACATAGAAAGAGCGCTTGGTTTGCATTAATCTGGACAAAATTATATGCTGTGCAACGAGCTTGTACATTTTTGTAATAAATATTACTTAACTGTCAAATAAATAATAAAGTCATAGGGTGTTGCTGCTGCAAAGAAGTCAACACCTTGATAAATGATGAGACCACAATATAAACAAGCGAAATTGTGGATCTAATACAGAATATTAGATGCATGCATACATTCATATCGTGGGACTTACTTCTTTGGACTTAGTGTCATCAAGAGAGAGGAGCTGCACAATAGTCAAAGCAGTTAAATTGGGTCTTCAACGCAAGTTAAAAAAAGTTATTGTAATATTCAGAAACTCTGTTTCCTCACCTCACTCTCCTCACCCGATCTGCTTGCTCCATACTTTTGTTTAAGGTTGCGTTGAGCACACTTCCGACAATCCTGTAGACCGCAATGAATATTTTTCCGTTCAGACTATACATACAAAGATGGAGGTCATCTTTTAAATACACTTTTTCTTTGCTTGTCAAGCAACAAGTCTCTCCACCCAGCATCGCCATCTGCCTGGAGTCTCGCACACCAAGCTAGTTAAGGTCCGTCTCCACTTGCTTGCTCTTCCTCTGGTTCGAAGCGACCGAACCATCTTTCGCCTTGAATCCGTAGAAGCTTAACTAGGTGCATGCTCCTGTGCAGCCCTAACAGTTCGTGTTTGAATCTTCTCCTTCAGAACATTTTTTTCTAAACGACCAAAACTGACTCTGTTATTCTTGAGAATTCAATTGCCTCTGAAGCCCAAGGCAAGATTCTGCTCTAGATTTCGGTATTGATATTATTGCTCCTGTCACTCCAGAGCTAAGGCTGGCGAATTTTTTGACTACATTTCTGCTGCCCATTAAAAAGCTCTGTCCAAAACGTCAATGCTGTGCGTTTTCATGTGGCGACAACATATACATACTTCGTTTTGTCCGCTTTGACGGCTGCAGTTCTCGCTTCAACGCCACCAAACTCCCCATTGACCACTCGCTGCAATCATGCAATAAAGGCAATGTCGTCCACGCTATCAATTGTACGAATTTTTAGAAGATCATGCCTCTCGTGTTTGCGAGTGAGTTCTGCACAACCTTCTCAAGGGTGATGTTAAAAAAGTCATATGACAGCGTGTTGCCTTGTTTGAAACCTTTCTTGACATCGTTACCGACCTCCACAAAGCAGTGAAAATTCTTCATTGTCATCCTACAAAATCTGACGAGTTTGGTAGCAATGCCAAAACTAGGCATGTCACTGTATAACTCGTATCGACGTTGTCATGAAATCGACGAATAGGGGGTGGTTGTCGATCTGCATCTTTTGAGACCTTTTGAGGAACTGCAAAGTTTAAAAGTTTGGTCAGTGGTGAAGTTTCCTGGCCTAAAACCGTACAAATAAGAACCTATCAGATCATTGACGAATGTTTTCAAGCGTACTCACACAATGTTTTGTTAAGGATACTGATCCCTCGATGGTTGGCGCAGTCATAGGGGTCACCTTACTTGTGAACCAGGTCATCTGCAGCTGCTTTGAATAGTTCTGCGGACAGTCCGTGCGTTCCAGCAGCTTTTTTCAACTTCAGTCTAGGGAACGGAAGCCTTGTTCATCCTCGTTCAAATTATGGTGAACATGGTGAACATTTTGCCTGATAGCCGTTCTAAGGTCGTCACCGCTATTAAACAATTTGCAGAAGCGATTTTTTTTCAAATTCGTCCTACTCTAATGACAGTTTTCTGCAGGCTTGCGCCCGAGGCTTTTATCCTCCGGATAATTGTTATAAAACTCAAACTTTCACACCTCCTTCCTTATGTAACACCCACCTTGAATAGCCGTTTTTCTTCCCTTTTCTCTAATCGCAGAGCTCAAGAACAGTTCTAGTTGTGCGATGTAGTGACTGCTTCTTCGATGACTTCTTCTCAACGATTTTGGGATTCTCGTCAGATTATGAAGGATGACGATTAAGGATTCTCGCTATTTCGACAAGGCCGGTTCCGTACTCACTGAGAAGAGGCTTAAGACAAGAAGACGCATAGTCATGTAACAGTTTCAACTTAACGACGTCATGCAGAACTCCAAAATAAAATTGTAATTGGATAGTAGAGCACTCTCTTAATGGGTTCGGCTTTTAATTTGTGTTCATGTTTGCATTGATCATTTTTTAGAAAAATATTCAACCACAGACTGGTTTGTAAAGGCTCAGAAAATCCATCTTATCGAAGAGGTGCCGTTCAATACAGACAAAGTGGCTGTTGGGTGAGTCGAAAGGTGTTGTTGACGACCGATTTTTCCTTAGCCGACGATTGAAGATTCTGACTTGAATGATGTGTGGTCTCAGCAAGGCGGCAAAAGCAGCCGCACAACACAGCCGATGTAGTGAGTAGGAAGGTTCCTGGTCGCGTGATTTAACGACTTGGCGTCTACAATTAACTACCAAGATTTTACGATTTGACACCGCCAAATTGTTTTCTGTGAACAACGCAAAACACCGTGTGTCAAATTATTGACCAATAATGCCGCCCACACTATAGACGCATTAAGAATTAAATTTATTGGAGTTATGGATCAGACATCACCCAAAATGTGGTAAGATGTGGTTTCAAATTGAATCAAGAGAATCGCATACATTGTTTCCTTTCCAACTCACCGTTCAACTCCCTCTTTCGCAATTGTCTTAAACTTTTCTCGTCGGATTTCATTTTCAGCTTTGGGCGATTTAATCGTCAAAATGACACACCTGTCTATCTAGCGCAAGGCTTGTGCATTCTGCAATAGAATATAAACTACAACAAGAAAAGAAATAAAGAAGAACCTCCGAACTCCTTCTTTTAGTCTACAAACTAGAAGTTATAGAACGAAGAAGAAACAACTTAATACAACAACGAAAGGGTTAAGTATTCAGAGTCTGCCATCCGCAAGTTGATGCGATTCAACCAAAAGGATATATATCCAAGATGATATTCATGCTTATCTTGCCATGGGCTTTATTGTCACGAACACTTAACACCATCGGTCGGCTTTTATTACCCCAAGCATACGAATAAGACATTCGAATCCCCTTGGAGAATATTTAAGAAATGCAAATAAGCCAGAGATTAATCTGACTTACATCAAACACTCACCGAAAAGGCTATGCATACTAAACAAAGGGTAAATTTACATTTCAACATTTCATGCAGAATTTCCTAGTCGACTGACTGACTACGGCGAACGAATTTCAGACGACAAGTCATCCGCTAAATGAAAACACCCGAAGATTGGTTCACCCCTTTCCCAGAGCACCAGCAAGTGGCAGCATTTCATTACGACCTCCTTCATGCATCACAACGTGCAACACGATTGGAAGTATGTAGCAACGCAACTTTGGAGGAACTTCAATTAAATTTCCTCAAAGAAAACACCGTACGCCGGTGCTTTGGTCATATTTCAGTTCTCCGAGGTCATTTATCATATGACACATATTCCTTAGCAGTGTCCTTACGTGCGGGGGATGGCTGCTGGGTGCGGAAAAATATGTCGCATGAAAAATTACCGCCACATACACTTAGCTCTTCGATTTATTTCTGGATTTGGAGAAACGATGATAAATCTTAGAAAGTTGAAGGATTGGGGGACAACAATGTCAATAAGTGTGTACGTATGAAGAACAAATGACCGAAGCGAAAGGGTCTGCCCTGTCTGCTTGGCGATTGGGTCTATTTTTCAACCGAGATGAAGTTTTATCAATGTCAACTGTCCACAGTTTTGATGGAATGCGTGTTAGATGTGTTTTTTTGTGTACTAAGTCTGAAATACGTTGGCTATTCTTATGCGTTTTATATTTTCTTTCATAATTCGATGAGAAATCCTGAGAGAAAGAGATTACAATCGGATTTTCATTTCCGCAGAGTGAAAATTCATTTCCAGCTACAGCGTTCAAGTGCGAACCCCTGCAGAGGGGTGCATAATTTTAAAGCAATTCCTTTTCACATTGTAGGTTGAATTCTTTGAGTTTTCCTGCCATTGTCCCGCTTGAAGAGAGACACGTTGGCTTGCTGCTGATCAATGGAAAAGTCGTGTAATCCATTTTTTATTGAAAATCAATAAAATAGAAAATCATATAATAGCAGAATGAAAAGAGATTTTGTGCACTTGCTCAGGTTTTTTTTCCATTTGATGGAATATTTTTTCCCACTTTTCTTATCCGCATGATAACTTGAATGTGTGTTCTTTAGCATTTCTTGTCTAGTAATTGTCAAACTCTGTAAAGAAATCTGTGTGCTAGACAAAAATGTGTGTATAGTTTCATAATTTTTTTTCAAAGTAAAGCTTCAGAAACACACACAGCGATATGATCTTCATAAAGAAAAAGGGATCTTAATAAGGGCCATAATATGGAGATGTCATTCAAATGACGAGGAGTGATTATTTCTCTTATCGAAAAGAGTAATCTAAGTCTAGGGTCATTCTTTTCCAAGTTTCTACGGTAAGGTCATCTCTAATGTGTTGCTTGAGTATTTTAAAAGACGGGGATATAGTGGGGACTTTGTTCCGTCTGAAGTAAAACTGACCACATTTACACTCTAACAATTTTACTCAGAAAGACGGGGTTATAGCAAATTTTAGAAAGGATACTGCAGGAATATGATTTTCATAGTCTCCTGTTCAGGACTTTTCGGTCTCTATAGAGTAACGATTTGTATAACGATTGTAACTGAATTGGAGAAGTAGAAATAGGTTTTTCTTAGGAATAGCAGAGCTAGGTCAGAATTACCTAGAAGACCTGCAATCAGGAAGGTGTTAAGGTCAAGTATTTGTTCCACACTTTACACTTTTTCTTCTTGTGGCGCTACAGTCCGGGTTGGGCTTAGGCCACAAACCCAAAGCCTCTCCAACTGGGAGTCCCCCATTTTACACTCCAAGTGGTCTATTGTGTTGTCTTTTTGGTTCGGATTCGAAGGCTATTTAGGCTGAAGCTGTGTTATCTATAAGCTCTACATAACCTAGGCATCGCAAGTGTTGTATCAGTAGACGCTTGACAAACCATCCTACACCCTAGAGAGTTCGTTGTGGAATATACTCCGATCTGCATTTCTTGAGTAGTGTGAAAATTTGGTCCATCATCAACTTCTGTGGCCTGAAACCATGCTGATAAGGATATCTCAAATTATTCATGAATGGTTTAAGGCGTTCGTATATAATGGTACAGAGTGATTTTAAGGCGATGTTAAAGAAACTGAACCCCCGTAGCCTGTGCAATCAAAAGGGTCTTCTTACCTTTGGACTGCATAAAGGACAATGAGATTCGACTCGCTGGACATGCTTCAAAGCTCCAGCAGCTTTGTTTGACTTCAGCCTTGACATTGCTATCTTGATCTCATCTAAGTCGGAGGGAACGGAATTTTTGACCATCGCTGTCATAGTTGTGTGGAATATTCTCCTTGACAGTAGTATTAGCGTCGTCTTCGCTGTTCAGAAATGATTGTTCCAAGTTCCCTGCATCTACTGCACTTACACTCAGATACTCAAACCTCTTGGTATTCGTAACGGTTATATAGACAGACTATTCCTTCGAATATTGATTCTTTTGCCAAAGTAAAAAAATAATGGATTTTTTTTATAATAATTGAATGATACTACAGCACACAAGGGACCAGGTCCTAGCTTCTACAACAACTACTCGTGTTGTGCGTGCTACTGCTCTCTCACGAGTAGAGGGAGCTTACAGGTTTTGCCGGCTCCGAACGACGAAATTTAAGAAGCTTTTTATAGACAATTAGTACTGAGTGTTGTCAGCGACTCGAATTTTTTATATCTGCGTAGTTTTATCATTTACAATTAAGGTTTCAAATTCGTTCATTCTGCTTTTCGAAACTGCGTTTTTAGATTTTGTCATTTATAGATTGAAATATTTTTCATTGACGCCTTCTGGGTCTTCAACAATGCTTCAAATAAAACAGTTTTTAGGGCAGCCTTCAATTAAAAAGATCTGTATACCATAATTATGCTGGGCTGCAGTGCAATTTAACATTTGGCTTAACTTTACTTACATATCCATACAAATGCGGGAGCCATCCCTAATAATGCTTCAAAAATAAACTTATCGTATGTAAACAAAAGGTCAATTGCATCTCTATTAGAAATTTCATAAATCGCTTCATGGGCTTAGTAATGGTGTGATGTGTTTTTGGAAACGAAACATTAAACAAGTAAAAATGATAAACACATTCATATAATTGCAAGCATTGACTCCAAAACGCATAAATTGAGGATTATTGAAAACTGCGACTAAGACTGTAGCGACGTTATTCAAAGAAAGTGTGCATTAACCTTAAATACTGCAAAATATCGATGATTTTGCCAATTAAAATGATAAACACTTCAGACCGTTAAGAAGCACAATTAATCCGGTTGACTTTTTCAATAAATACACCAGACATCCAATTACGGCACAGAAGAACTTCGGTCGACTGCGTAAACTTTATTCGCAGCAATTCAAGAAAAGGAATAACTATACTAAAAAATATTTGTGAACAATAAATTTCCAACAAATATATTTCATAATTCCGATGCTTATCTAAATGGCTTCTGTGAAGAACTTCTAAGGATCGCTTGACTTTGCGCTGCGCATCCAGTGCTTTATGACCGTGCAAAACGACAAAGTGGCCGTTTAAATTAATTTCGGAATGGCCACAGGCCAAAAAGGCTCACTCGCACCGTATGCAAATAAAGCCCAAGTAGATATATATTCCTTAAGATAAAATATTCTCGTACAGGCAGTGGGTGTAAAGTGAACAGAGAAGTACACTCTCATATAAATTGTATCCCGGGAGAGGATCCAAATGCAATTTGTATGTTCAACCCTTTGGTATTGTAAATCTGAGCAGTAATTAAGATAATTTTAATTGTATGCATGGTTTTCGGCTGTGGGGATTTAATTTATGCAAGATATGGATGGGGGTTAAATTAACTTAAGATGTGGAGGTATTCCTTTGGGTGGCCAATTCACCTTGGAATTTGTAGAGGAGTGACAATACATAGATTTAATTTTGTATATTTAACACAGACGGTGTATAAGTACATTTGGCGGTTATTATCATTTTAACTTTTTATTCAGCTAACTAATATTGATGAATGAATTCATTATGTAATTTATGAGAAGGGAAAGTCTTTGTCTTGACTCTGTGTTCAATGCTGTGGAGTTTTCGAATGCAATTAGGAAGTATTGTGGTTCAATTGAATTGATTTTACAGTCTTAAAATAAATTTCTCAAATATTGATTTCGATTTATAGCTTTAAAGACAAACTTCCAATTTTTTTGAACGCCTAAGACCAATCGCGTGGTCGCCGTGGCGCGGTGGTAAGTGCATTGACTGCGGCGCAGAATGTCTGGGTTCGATTCCCGGACGGGACACCTAGCATTTTTTCACGGCACCACCTCTTTCGAGTTGCTGACAACACAAGAGTATTACTTGTCTATGGAAAGCTTCTCAAATCTCGCCGTTCGGAATCGGCAAAAAAATGTAGGTCCCTTCTACTCGTGAAGAACAATAGCATGCACAACACGTGTAGTTGTTGTAGAAGATAGGCCCTGGTCCGTTATGGGCTGTAGTGCCACTCAATCATTATTATTATTAAAACCAATCACGCATAATCTAATAGGGTCTTATCAGTGTTGCCGGAAAGTCTACTACAGACCAGATTTTCGCATTGCGGGAGATCCTAAAAAAGAGTCAAGATAAACAAACCAACACTCAGAAACGATTTATTGATTTTAAGGCCGCATACGACAGCATTGTGGTCGCCGTGGCGTAGTGGGTAAGTGTTTTGACCTCCACGCACAAGGTTTAGTTTCGATTCCCGGACAGGACACCTCGCATTTTTTCACAGCACCTCTTTCGAGTTGCTGACAACACTTAGTTTAGTTTAGTTTAAAAGGCTTTTTTTTTATTTTTTATCTAATAGTATTTTAAAAACGCTTAACGTAGGTACAAAACGCTTAACCTAGGTACGACAGAAATGAAATCTTATAACTACTTACTGGCTCTATGCGGGCTAAGCTATTGACATATTTGTTTTTGCCTTTTGGCGTCATTGCAGTTATTTTTATTTAAATGAATAAGAACTATTATTTATTTTTTTAAAACTTAGAAAACGTTTTTTTTTAAACTTAGCTATCTATGGAATTTTCTACAAAAATATCTTAATCTACCCTAATATATCCTACTCTAACTTAAATATACTTACGACTAACATTTTTTTTTTGTTTTTTTTTTCTTTTTATTTTATTATGTACAGTTTTATATTTAATCTTAATTACTAACTTATACTAAATGTGAGTTGGCCGTAGGGGACCAACCCTAACCTACCAGGCTGACGACAGCTGGGGTTCCTGGTGTGGCTCTAACCACCAGTAGAACCCCCGCTCCTTATCCGTGTCCATCCTATCACGAATGGAGATGGATGTGCTGAACCGGAGAGCATCCCGACTAACTCTTGCGACGTTGGCATCGAACAACAGTCGCCTGTTCACTGTCCTTCTCACCACGTGGTAGATAAGTGGATCCTGGATCAGTCCAATGCGGTCAAGATACAAGAACGCTTCCGGTGGAATAAAACCCCTTCGGCGAGCGTTCTCGTAGTACTCGTCATTTGGGTAGTAGGCCCCAAATATGAGATAATTCTCAGAGGTCATGGCTCGTGCAACATGCCTCCGAATCAGCTTAATAATAAAATTATCAACCCTATTCACGTTTGCTTCGTTATACAAGACCTCATTAGGATAGAACTTCTTGTAGTCAGATTCCGGGGTTCTGTACTTCTTGAGACATGCGCGAAGACTTTGTCTCTCGAAGACCCTCATCTTTTCCATTTGGCAATGCCTCACATTGAACCACACAGGACAACCATTGGCGTCAAATTGGCTGCTGTAAAACAACCACCTTGCCATAGCGAAGCTTTTCTTAGCTTTCGTCAGAGCTGTATCTATATAGATACCTCCATACAGATACTGATCCAACATAATGCCAAGATATCGCACTACACTCTTCGGGGCTAGTGGCTGACCCCGTGGGTCCAATATGCCAAACTTGCGCCAATTTTTTTTTCGTATCTCTTGAGGCCCTGTTTGCTGACAACACTAAAATAGTATAAAATTGTATATGGAAAGCTTCTCAAGTCTCGCCGTTCGGAGCCGGCAGAAAACTGCAGATCCTTCTACTAGTGAGAGAACAGTAGTATGCACAACACGAATAATTGTTGTAGAAGCTTGGCCTGGTCTCATGCGGGCTGTAATTGCAATCAATAATGTCATGTCACTCATGTCTAATATTAGTATTCCTACCAAACTTCTCAGATTGTGGTGGTGGAGAACTATTGCTGCTTCGCCAAGGTCGCTTACGAACTTACCGCTGCCCTCAAGTCCAAAAAATGTTTTAGACATAAGACAGTTGTGCAAAGAAAGTTCTTGAAAGACCAAGCTCGCTTTGTGTATCATTCTGATTATCCCCGTCCCACCCTTTTGAAAGGAAAGATCTAGATTCGACTGTGGGCACATTTGTGTTGAAGCGGAGTAAAAGATTCAACAAATAACTCGGCCCGAATAGCCCTTGAATGCGCGTCTTATGAACAATGCAGCAGCGAATGTCCTTATCTGAGATGGCGCACTCAAGTAGAGAATGGCCTGAACCAACTTAGAGTACGAATGTAGAGAATGATGACGAGAGACCGTACAATCTGGAGAAGTCCCGGAATGTAATGGCACAAGAAGAATAAGGATTTTTTTTGAACTTATTTTATATGGCCTAATTGAGCTGTATGTCTTAGTTTGTAAAAAATGTCCTATTTTTCACTTCCTCCTCAAGGAGTGTATATTTGTACATTATAGTCAATTATTTGGTCTACAACTTAGTTCGTACGTCATTTCAGTGTATGCAACTGGCAGCTACGCCATCTCTTAGCAAACAGCACGAATTAAGTTAAAGACCCAATATTTTAATGGGATGAACCCTAATGTGTGTTTGATGTGCCCGAATTTAAGGGCTCATTACATATACAGTTAGTTTTTATATCATTCTGTTGACGGTACAAATGCAAAAGAAATTTATTGAGTGATACTATAGCCCAAAAGGGACAAGGCTTAATTATTCTCTCACGTCAAGAGAGAACCTACAATTTTATGCCGACTGCGAATGTCCTGTTTTCGAAACCTTTATATTGACAAGAAATATGTCTTGCGTTTTCGTAGCAACGCAAAAAAATGGCTTTGGAAAAATTTGTGAGATCTAAGCTTCTAAACTAAGCCGCCTAGGAAAACGGAAAGGGCATTGCCCAAAATATAGGAGTGTCCATCATGAAATAGTAAAATCGAAAAATTCGAAATGAATTCGATCATACCATGTCTAAGTCACTGAAACGAAAAGTGAACCAGACGAAACGATCAGTCAAATTTTGTGACATAATAGCATATACATACATATGTATATAAGGATTCAATATTCTTCCGCTTCCCCTTACTCTTTTGGTATTTCTTCAACAGATTATCATTTTTTCCGCAGTTTGACGTCAGCAAAAGATGTTCAGAAACCTAGCAGAGGTCAGAAGCTATTTGGTGTCCAAAAATTGAGTTTTTATATAATCGACTTACAACATGGTGGGAGAAGGTTAACTAAATATTTAAAAAAAAAAATTGGCTTTTATAAAAAAAAATCTTGCATTTCATTTGGTACATTTTGCGTCTTCTTCTTCTTCTTGTGGCGCTACAGTCCGGGGCGGCTCTGAACCTCAACCAACATGCCTCTCTAGCCAGCACGATCTTTCGCCAGCTGCCGCCAGTTGCGCACTCTAAATTGGTTGAGGTCCTTCTCCATTTGTTTGCGCTTATCTTAGCCTTGGCCGTCTTCTGTTGCGTTGTCCCAATGGCTTAGATTCGCAGTGGTGTCCATACGCTCTACATGGCCTAGCCATCTTCAGCGTTATGTCCGAAGACGCTTAACTAGGCGCATGTCGCTGTACGGCCCTTAGATTAGATTTTCCAGATGCCATCAACACAAACAGGACCAAAAATCGCACGCAAAACTTTTCTCTTAAAAAGACTAAGGGCTTCCTCATCCGCTTTTAGTAGCGTCCAGGTTTCCGCACCATACCTGACGCGTTGTAGTTTATAATTCTTTTCATCATCCCCTCTACACTTTTTTGACTGTGCATCTGTAAGGCAAACAATAGAGCTGCTTTTCTTTGTCAATGTTGTGCCGTCAATCAAATATGCAAACGTGTTCACAAATATTAGAAAGAGATTCTGCAGTGATTGGCACAAACCAATTGATTAGATTCTTGCCAAAATTACAAGTGTCCCGCTTGTCGCAAAAACACAAATCTACACAAACCGCAAAACACGTCAATTCCTAAGCTGTTTACATCGCCAATGAGTGTAAATCAGTTGCACAAACAATACCTCCCCCGTCACATCATCCCAAAAAAAACTCTGTGATTTATCTAATTTCAGGCAGTGTAGTCCTGGGCGTGCGAAACGCCACAAAAAAAAAGAATAAACAAACAGCTATTGTTTGACAGAAAACAAAAAAAAAAACAAACAAAATACATGACACAACAGTTACACAGTACCGTTATCCAAAACAAAGATTTTAACACATTAGATACAATAGCACCTTTCTGCAGAGATGCACCTTTTATCCACTACCTCTGACCACCACACAAAAGGATGCACAGCCCGTAGTCCTCATATCCTGACCAAGTGCATCTACCCAGATCAGGGCAGAGATAAAACAAAAATAAAAACAAACAAAATCAGTGCAGGAAAATTATTATTTTATTTTACGTGTAAATCCGTGTTCGCCTTCCTTTCCCGTTGCAGTAATTGATGCTGTCCAGCGATAAGCGAGATGACCATAAAAATTTGGTGACTGCAATAAAATGTGACACTTTGAAGCAATAAAGATCCTCAACAATATAATTTCAGGCGAAACACGGTCCGGCAGGCGATCACAGTTATCCGATTGCTCTGTGGCTGTATTTGAGAAAGAGAAAGAGACGGAGGCAGAGCAGACGGAGAGAATTTAACTTTAGATTCAGTGGCGTTTTGATGATTTGAACAGGTCAAACATTTGAAGCCAGTGTTTGGCCTCTTCTGTTCTGTTTTCGTTTTGTGTATGGTTTTTGGAGCAACTACACATGTTCCTATCTTCTGGGCACAATCTAGTTTCTTCGTATGGATGATGGATGGAAATGACTTTATCCGTTCTTGGTTCTTGCTGGTAGCACACGAGTTGCAGTGAAACCTCTAATCGAGATAGGAACATGATTTAGATACGCCTCACTTCAATGCCACTGAAATGGTAACAAGTTCTATTTATATTTTTATTTTTATGGCTGACATTAACTTGGTTGCACTTTGAGATGTGTCTCATTGCGGTTTTCTATGGAAAATGAGTGTAATTAAAAAGATTTCAAGGTAAATGATCGACAAATGAATGTGCTGTGTATGGCTGACTGTTTGACGAAATTAGCAAACAGGAAAAAGAAGCAAATTATAAACAGCCTTTGTCGCAAGTTACTATCATAATATGGGATAATGGGACAAAAAACTAAAAAATCCAATATTGACCTTACTTTTCAAAGGGAAGCCAATCAATATTTGATTTATTTTAGACATCACATTTATATATTTTGTTATAAAAAGATTTAAGCCATTTTATACATTTAGTCATTCGTTCATTAAACCATTATTGTGTAAATGTCTGGCATTTTTTTGTTCGAAGAATTCATTCTGTTGCATAGAGTTTAAATTTTCCATAGAAAATACATCATGAGTAACAAGTATACACATAAATTTCGTCATTCGTTTTCTTTTCTAAAGTATCAAGTTAAACTACAGCACATCTCTTGACGGCATAGCATCAAGAGTCCATTTCGTTTATAGCGAATCTTGCAAGGGATCTTTACACTCTTTTAATTCGATTTATAGAGAGCATATAGATTGGACTCCATATAAAAGGACAATATTCAAGAAACAATCGTACTAGAAACAGACAGGCGCACGTTTGTTCTAGAATAACATAGTCCATAAGGAAAAAGAAAGTTTCGTGTCAAAAATCGCAGCAATTTTCTTTATTTAAGTTTTTCGTGTTCGGGCATTCTCCTTCTTTCCATGGCGCTATAGTTCGGGTGGTCCTGGGACACTATCAAAATTCCTTTCCAGCACGATCTCTCGCCATCTGCCTGTAGCTTTGTCCCAATGGCTTGAATTTAAAAACTTTTCGGGGAGCAGTGGTGTCCATACGCTCTACATGACCAAGCCATCTCCTCGTTTGCAACAGGGGGCAGTTGGCTGGGCAATCTTGTTCGCTATATTTACTAGCGATCTTTTGTACTCCATGCCGCACCTTATAGCGTTCGCCGATGATTTGGTAGCGTACAGATCAGCGCCAAAAGTCGAAGTTATTAACAACCTGCTTCAAAATAACTTCGAAAAGATTCAGCAATATGGTGATAGCTGGAAATTTAAAATTAATTTCAATAAATGTAAGACTATCCTTTTCAGGACCCCGCTGTCTAGGGCCTCAAGGGACACGAAGCTAAACTGGCGTAAGTTCCGCATTGTTGACCCACGAGGAGAACCGTTAGCTGTGAAAAGCTTGGTGAGGTACTTAGGCGTTTAGTTGGACCAGTATCTATACTTTGACAAACATGTAGATGCTGCTTTGACGAAAACCAAGAAAGCCTTTGCTGTGGCAAGAAGGTTGTTTTACAGCAGCCAACTTGATTTCAGGGTGAAGGTAATATGCTATATGGCACTCATCCGACTGATGATGGCGTACGTTTGTTTTGTGTGATTCGACGTGAGTCCTTCCCAGATGGAAAAGATGAGGCTGTTTGAGAGGTAGTGTCTCAGGACCTGTCTCAGGTTGTATCGAATTCCCGAATCCGAGTACAAGAAATTCTATCCCACCGAGATTTTGTACAACGAGGCAAACCTGCTAAGGATTGATCGTTTCATCATAAAATTGATTCGACGGCACGTTGCACGGTCGTTGACTTCTACCAACAGCCTGATCTTCGGGACTTACTACCCCAACATTTTGTATTTTGAGAAGGTACGGCAGAATGGGTCTATTCCACCAGAGGCATTCCTTTATTCAGATATGATAGGTCTAGTTCAGGACAGTGAAGGATGCCCTATAACCTTCCATGTCGCACGCCGAACAGTGGACCGGCGACTCCTTTATGAACCGAACGTCACTCGCAGCCGCGAGGATCTGCTTCGGTTCAGTTGAGCGAGACAGGAGGGAGTCTGGGAAAGAACGTCACCTGTACTGGTAGCTGTGTAAAATTCGACCCCTGCAGCCGTTAACTTGTCTTTATGCGTTATGTCTGTGGTCAGCTTCTTAGCTCTAGTTTTTAGTAGTTAGTTTTTAAGTTAAGGTTAAGGGTTAAGGTTAAGGTTTTATATATGTACAAAAGAAAAAAAATTAAAGATACAAAAAAAAGGTGCACCACGGCGTATAGATATGTTAGGCATATAAATAACTAATTCGCCCTGGTGCACGCGTCCGTACGACGGACATATTTAATATAGTATGTAAGAAAAAAATGAAATGCAACTAAGTTTTTTAACAGTTTTCTTAGCATAATTTTAGTTTAGGTTAAGATCGAAAAAATAAAAAAAAAACAAAGTAAAATCTATTATGTTTATATTAACTTAAAGCATCCACATAGGGTCAGTAAGATAGATGTAAAAAAAGAAGCTAGCAAAAGCTAGTTTTAAGAAAATTTGTCTAGTACATAAGTATAGCTTTGAATGTTAATTAAAACAAATTTGTAATAACAAAAAATATAAAAAAACAAAAAAAAAAAAAAACCAAGCCATCTTAAGCGTTGTATCTGAAAACGCTTGTCCACGCGTATTCCTGGCATTAGTGCATGGAAAATAGAGAAAGAATGACATTTATGTATGTTCAATGTAAGTCGATTACACTTACATAAAGTTTTGACGATTTTCAGAATCATATAGGCTGAGTGATATTTTATTTTTTCATAGCCCTAGACTGTTCCCGAAATCTAAGCGCGAAAATAACCTGCCCGTATGGGACCAACAATTATCTTATTAAGCTGATGATAGCTGGTATATTTAGTGGGTCTGCAAACACGAAAAAACCTTCATCGCTTTCTATTTCGATCGCGATCCAAGGTGATAAATTCTGATAAACTGGATATCATCCGGACTAACACCTGCAATATCATCACGTACCAGTTTAATAGACATCCCTTTGCATTTGTGCACACATGTACGATTCTGGTGCCTTGCAAAATTAAATCAGACAAAATATGTATTTAAATTTAAAATCATGAAAGCTCAAAAATTCCTAAATAATAAATTCGAACAAGGTGAGTATAAAGAAAGTTTATATACATGGTATTCGGAATTGCCTTCAATCGCACAGCGACTTATGTTTCTCGAAGTTTTATGCCTTACTACGTGAGGATTAATTTAATATGAATTGTGCTCCCATTTTATATAATTAAATGTATAATTATATAAAGGGATGGGTGGATGTAAATTATCTTAACATCGGTAAAATCGTCTTAAGACAATCCTGTAGTCAACAAACTCATTTCCCCAGTGGTTTTTTTTCACTGTCTCCTCTCCAAGCCCTTCTTCTAAATACGTGTCTCTCATTTCCTTGGAATTCCCCTCATACATTCCGATATAAATTATGTAAACGTAGGCGCTCGGTTGGTTGTCGCCATTCTGAAGAGGATGCTTAGGTGACGGTAGCACCGCACGAATTAGGGTTTCCATTTATTATTTGAATTAATTGTTTCTCTGAAAATGATACCAATCTCCTACACAAGAGTATTTCTGAATGAATTGACACGTGTTTCCTGTTTTATCGAAGATATACAATTGAAGCTTGGAATTGGCTTGGTCTACGGGGAAGATTTTGTTCATATTTACATTAATTAAAACTGTGGATAAGAGTGATTTACAGAGTATTTGTCTTAAACTCTAATTAAGGGCGAGGACATTATAGTTGTACGACTCATTCCCCTGTGGTCATGACAACAAGTACGGTTGTTGTAGCGTAGCTCTCTGGATGGCCAGAAGAACTGTTGCGTTATCGAGAAACATAAGCCATCGAGTCAAGCTACTTTATCGGCAGTTTTATTGTATTTCTATTGAAGAAAGTTTTCGATTTTCAATATTTTCTGCCTTGTGCTTACGTGCATTCTATTCGAGTTAATTACTAAGTTTTCTGCGTGTTTTTGTCAGTTTGAAAAATGATACGAGTAAACTTAATATATTCTTTGGTTGTGGTCCTCCTTCGGGATGCTTAGAACTTTCGGTAAAGATGTTAACGCAATTGTGAGGATCGGCATAGTTTTGGTCAGTAATATCTTTTTAGGAGACGCATTGCGAATTTACGGCTGAAAACGGTGACATAATCGCTATTAATATTTTAACTATATAATAATTTGGCATGCGCGATAGATCTGAACTGTAAAGTTTTTTGCCTATTAAGCCTGAGTGACGTCTTATAAGCTACACTCTTAACAAGTAAAAGAAGCCAGTACAAAGTTTATTAAGTGTCAATGTTGTTTTGAGTGCCTCAAAAATGCCTATACAGATTAGTCGTTGGATTCGTTCAAAATATGTCATCGGACATTTGATGAGTGAATTATATGCCATTGTCCATATACATATTATGTCTTTAATTTTAAGGTGAATTGGTTTTGATTCTTTGCAAAATGGAAATTTGTTATGAAAGAAGTTCATTCTTCAACTGTGGCCGGCTAGCTGGGTGGCTAGCTATCTGACTGGCTGATTAGCTGGCTAGCTGGCTGGCTGGCTGTCTAGCTGGTTGGATAGCTGGCTGGTTGGCTGGGTCTCTAGAGGGCTGGCTGGCTAGCTGGAGCTGTCTGTTTGGTTAGCTGTCTATGAAAGAAGTTTACTCTTCAACTGAGGATAATATGCAAATTGGGGTTAAAGCGGGACGATTTTATATAACATTTCAATTATTTTTAAAATTGCTACTCTGTGGACCAGAGTCCTTCTACATATGTATGTATATTTCTCTATAGACTTTTCCACTAGTTTTTAAGTCAACTTATCCAAGTCTGTGTGATTTTTTGCAATGTAAGCTTCCTTTTTTTTTTTAGAATAATGGGTATTTTTGTGTCCTGAATTTCTAACTGAACGCAAGTGGGCTGAAGGAAGATCTTATACGCCTATTAACTAACAATTTCTTCTCAGGTCGCAATATAAACAAGGGTTTAAGTTTATCGGGTGGGAACAAGGAGTTAAGAATTTGTATGCCTTTCAAGATCTCCGTTGATATCATTGTGTTTTTACGTACTAAAGTCCATCAACGACAGCTCTAAGCACTTCATATTTAAATATTTATATTGTATTATAAAAATTTTCCATCTCTTGGTCCAAAGTTTTTTGTGCCATATGCATGGTGAGACGCCGTGCCGTTGTGGGTAAGTGCGTCAACCTTCATGCTGAAGGTCCCAGATTTATTTTCTAGACTATTCATCTGGTGTAATTTCTTCGAGTTGCTGTAAGACTCAAAGAGTATTCGAAATTGGTAAAAAAACCTACTTGGTTCTTGCCACATAATATCTGATAAAGCTTGTACTTGTCTTTTAGCATGTTCAATTCACTTGAACTCTAAGTCAAGAGTCCGAGGTACTCAATTACCATATTAAATTTACCAATTTAAAAAATCTAAGATCTAATTAACTTGCCTACAAGTAACAGTAACATAGACAGATTTGCGTTGATTATGTATGTAACCGCTGCTCTCAAAATGTCGGTGTAATGCATTCTGAGAAAGTTACGCAAAAAACGGAAAAAAGCGCTATTATGGCATTTGTGGAGTTGTAAGGGTGTAAATCTTTTAAAACTGTGAGAAAAAAGATCAGGAAATTTATATTAATCAGTATTTTTTTCTAAACTCCGGTTTTGAAAAATGTTTTTATTTTCAAAGTTTGACCACTTTTTCCTAATATCTATGTCAAATTACAAGTCTATCTACTGATTTGTTTTTTTTCGGATATGTGCATTTTTGTTACCAGTCTATCTATCTACTGATTTGTTTTTTTTCGGATATGTGCATTTTTGTTACCCGCTTTAAGTGAATTTTCGATCTTTTCAATCATGGCTTAAACTATTCAACGACACAGTCCCGAAGATTACTTTGCCCCATGGTTTAAAAACGAGAAATAAAAACGTTGGCACATAAGTTGTGCAAGTACTCTGAGAATGCCCTGGGACTTGAAAGAGATTAAAAGAATAAATAAAGATTTTTGAATTGTAAGGTGTGTACTTAAACTCATAAGGACATGACTTTGGGAGGAGACACACAAGGACAAATTCCTATGTTTTAAAAAATCTCCTATTCATTTTGTACATCCGACCTTGCACCTATTCCAAATCTAATCTGTGGCCACATTGGTTGTTCTTAGTATACTCTCCATATCAACGAATCTATTTATACAAAAAGCTTTGGGGTGAATATTCGAAGTTTGTACAATATGTATGGGGATTCTATGATTTTACAATTTATTTAAAAACGGCCCACAAGAGACCAAGGTTGGATTTCTACAATAAAACTTTTAGCAGTAGCAAATGTTTGCGTGCCCGTATGCGTGATAAAAGAAAAGAAGGTGCCGTTTTGCTCTTTTAATAAGGTACACAATTTTCCTCCCACTTCCCGACACAAACCTTACCTAAAAGCTTACAACTATATCAATAATTCGATTTGCAACAGTTTAAACAATGGTGTTAAAATAGGAAAAACATATAGTTGTATGTACAATTTAGGGTATAGGACAATAGGTATATGACCGATTTAAGGCTTGTTTTCAGTTCATACAATAGCGACTGAGAGGAATAGTGCATTGTTGCACGTTCATTTCAAAGTCTTGATGCTTAAATCAACAATAAGCGCGATCACTCATAATGGTACTGATATTGGCCGAGTATGGTATGTATGCAAGTGTGCATGTACACCAGATTTGTAGGCTTTCTTTACCTTAAATGCTTGGTGTAGCATACATTTTCGAATTTATTGTTTCACGTCATTAAAAATGATGTACGCATACGAATGTACATACAGTATGGTCTAGCTACATCGATTCCTAATTTATTTATTTTTGCTTTAAGAGTTGGCATCGGCTTGTCCTCCTCACTCGTAAGCAATTGATGTGCAAACAAGGCCTTAATGTCCGATCTTTGTCAATATAAAATTTGATCGACATCCCACATCTTAAGTATAGCTTCGTTTGACTGAAAAAGTTTAACGAACCTTAAGACGTCTTTTCGTATTTCAAATGCCATGTGCCACTTGTTATGAAAAACGTGCGGCAATAACAATCAGTTCCACTAAGACCAGTTTACCATGTTACGCCTTTTTTTAGGTAAATGCTGCAGTAACCGGCGGCAGACTGAGAATATTTTCGTTAATTTGTTTAAGCTGTTAAAAACAAAAGTAGTAATTTGTTCATATCCATTTTAGTTTAGTACTTAACATACGTCCATCAATTAGAATCTTAACCAGCCGCGACTTAATAAATTAAATTCGACCAGATAGAGATATTAAATAAAGGCTGAACAAAATTGTTCATCTTTAGCTATTCCTGTCACTGTGTTCATTAATGAAACAAGCGTATTTTATTAAAATTTCCTGACGCTTACAATCTCCTTCAGAGAATCTTTTATGAAACAATCACAATAAAACAAATAGAAATATGTCATTAACACAACCGTTCGGAGATTTTGTGTTCTTTCGCTTGTTTGTTTAAATAGGGTAAAGTTGCATGTGAGTCGACGCACTCATCTACCATACCATGGGGGTAATATTTTTTCAATTCTATTTCTATTTTTGCTAAAGCCTTTCTAATGGAAGCTGTTAATCGTTAGGTAGTGCTATAGATTCATTTAAGAAGACTTTTAATAGTTTTTTTTATCAATTAATTATGATTTTAGTTTACAGTACAATGTGAAGAAAAACTTGTTTAAAGTTTTGCATGTTTTTTTTTGTTTATATTGTTAAAGTGAATAAACTGACAATAAAGCAAGAAATATAATTAAATGTCGTTTACTATCGATCTTGCGCCATAATTTTTTAAAGGTTTTTGTTTTTTCATTTCTTGCATTTTATTCATTTATACAGTAACACTTACATTCTAGACAAAAATGTTTAAAACTAGTTTCCAGAGATTTTTGGTCTAACAATAATCTTACTGGCCCTTCGCAGGCTCTCTAAGATAAACTTCAATAAATTACTATGTTTTTCAACTTCTTTGTGTATATTTTATGTATGAACATTAATTCATTCTTGAGGCATTATTTATTAAGAAAAAGAGAAAACAAAAACTTAAAAACTTAACCATTTTGCTAAAACACTTTTATCTAAGGCTACACCTTCAATTAAAACTAAGAACTAGAACTAAAACTAAAAGTAAAACTAAACCTATTCTACTACTTACTTAAGCTACGTACGCACCTGCGTATGTATACCATTATATAATTCATCAATATATGTTCGTGGGTACATTCTTTTTTTATTTTTTACAAGTTAATAGTGCTTTACGCAGCTATTTGATATTGAAAATCAGTGTTGGTGGAACTTATATTTTAAAAAGACAATTATTATAGTTATAGTTTGTTAATAAGTTTTTATAAAAAAATTTTGTTTACATTTAACTTCGCATTCATTTTAGGAAAAAGAGAAAAATGATGAAAAATAAACGACACAAACATTTTGTAAAAATATTTGTTAATTTAAATTGCAATAAGCTCTACAATAATATTTTTCTGAACAATAGTATTTATTTGGTTCTGGCAACAATTCATAAATTTGGTAAATAAACCGAAACTTCTATCGTTTTCGACTAATTGAAATATTGTTTCTGAGGAACCAATGCCTATACTCCCAAATCCCAAATCGATATCTTAGAAACGTATCTGCTTTTTTGGGATAGCAAAGGTATTTCCATTGTTAAAATTGTCAACAACAAACCGGGCTGCCCCAAGTTGCTGATTCCCTCAATGTCCAGGCATTGTACTTCTCAGCTTTTTCTATTTCATGCTTGGTATAGGTGTATTGTGTTCATCTGTTCACATTTGTCGACCTGTAGCCCCATTTTTTTTTTGGTCTGGAGTTTTTGATTTACTCCTGAAGCACATGTTATTCCTTTTTAGGCCACCGTTTTGATAGCTTTCCAGCTTCGAACTCGTCAGCTTATTTTAAGCGACCTTGTACCTTATTTGTGGTTACAACTCCTCCGTATTTTAATAAACTTCCTTCTTAGCGATATCAATAGCGATATCAAAAATACTCATTTCAGAATTACCTAAAGTTTGTTTATACATAAATTGTAATAAACCTATTATCTGTAATTTATTTCTTCAATTAAGGATTAAGTAACAAAAACATAGAAAGCAATTAATACAAAAAAGAAGAGTACAAATTCAACAAAGTTCGTATTCGGACACTGTAGCACATTTGTTTCCTTCTCTTTCAAGCGGCTTGAATCTCTTAGTACTCTTTCTTTTCTTTTTAATGCATTTTAGGTTAAGTAAAATGCTTAACCTAGTGATGTATTTACATATTTTATTTCTGACTTACTGGCTCTGAGCGAGCACTCTAAGCTAAACTTAATCTTAATCTATGTTTTTCGACCTAATCTAACAAGTTTAGCAAAACTGTATTTATAAATATGTATTATTAAGAAAATAAATGACAGAACATATTTTTGACAATCTCTTAGTATTTAGTCCAAAGTATTTTAATTTTCATCTCGACCTTAATTCCTTTAGGCCTTCTTTTCATGGAGTTTTTATTGATTCCAAGGTCAATGCTCTGACATTCGCTTCGTATTTTTTTTTTTAAAGTTAGTCTATAGAATTTGATGGACCTAGAAGTGTTTCCAAACTTCTTACAATAGCCAATACATTTTCGAATTAATAAGTCCCAGTTATGTGCTTTGTATGAACAGTTTGTTAAGAAAATAGTTGCAGTATCACATCAAGGTGAGTTTTATGATTTCGGGATTTTGGGCTTTAAGTGATTTTTGCCTTTTCGGAATTTCGGACATATTGAGATTTTAGATTTAATGATTTTGCCCGTCACCTATTTTCTAGATTGAAGATTTACTTTGTTTCCATTCAGCTCTTCTTCTCTAATTGTAATACAGCATTTACACAATAGATTGTAAACATGGTTCCTAACTTTTTTATATGGTTCGATTGCACGAGATTTCAATTGGGCTTGTAAAGCATGCCAACGCTTCAATCAAAAGTAAAAAACATTCAGCTTTCTAGAGGGCAGTAATGTTTTTCTAAATTTTAGATGTTTACCTAAGTACTTTTTTCAACTTAAAATATTGTATAAACAAGATTTCATAAATCTTTTCTGGTGATTGCACCCGTGGCGCAGTAGGTAAGTACTTCGAGTCATAGAATAGAGGTCTTTGCTCGATTCTTAGACTGGACTGTCATATATCTCACATTTATTTCGATTCACCTCTTTCGAATAGCTGACAACATTCAAAGAGATGTTATTGTCTATGAAAAAGTTATCAAATTTGGCCATGCAATGTCGGCAGTAAAATGTATAAATTGGTGTTGGAAACGAAAGGTTCAGGACCATTGTAGACTGTAAGCACAACCAATTGTGTTTATTTTGATAACATTACTGTTAATATTTTTTCAAGTAAATAAAACGCCGCGAATAACAAAGAATTGTAGAAAAACATACTATGAAGTTTTTTTCCTTTTTTTAATTTTCTTGGTAAAATAAAGTAGATATGAATTATCTTAAAGAACCTGTTGAGGGTCGGTCAGTCAGAACTTAGAACTATTGTTGACATAAAGTTTTAAGTAGTTTTCTTGAATTAAGACATCAAATCAGAATTAATATTCAATGAAAATGCCATAAAAATCAAAATCAATAACAAACTAATCTGATGAGATTTTTTATTAAGAAGGTTCTTTAAGATTTAAGCGCGTATTAAAGATAACATCAAAAGGAAATATTTCTTAAAGGTTTTCCTTGACGATGACGATACAGAACGGCAGGTTCTCAATTATAATACCATCTAACAGGTAGTTATTCAATAAATTAATAGAAATTATACAGTGTAAGCGATAAACGATTTCTTAAATTGCTAAGAAGCTAAACAGTGTACAAAAATCCGATAGAAAATTTTTGTTCCAACCACACTGAACAGACTGTATGAAAGAATTAAATATTCATCAACTAAGAATGTTACACTGAACTGAACAGATCTGCACTATTGAACCTTTCAACTGATAGTGTGGGTGCAAACTTCGCCTAAAACGAACAATTTTATAGAAAATCAGCAATTCAATTGTTGTAATGTCGGTATTGTAAAAACTGGGAGCTTGTTGTCTTCTCTAAAGATTAGAAGTCTAGGCTGAGCTTTTGGAATTCCTATCTACTCATATCTATTCAAACTGATAACTAGTGGTCTTTTGGATGAATGCCGTACCTTCCAAGAATCTCGAAACCGAATTGATATTTAAGCAAAAAAATATACAATTGAGGATAACATAAAAACCCGCGGGCTACACTCGAAATTTCACATCAACCAAATAACTTTTTCTTGGACAAACGTTAGGGCTACAGATTGTTTCCATTGGAAGCTACGATAGAAGGAAAACACAGAATCATCTTTTTGAACTGTATTCATGTATTTCTTTCTTTTCTTTGCACAAAACTTTATTTTTCACAATTAATCCTTATTAACAAGTTGTACTGACGTGTAGGTAATTTTATTAATGCACACAGACAAGATTTGTTTTTTTTTTTGTTTTACTTGGCGAGCGGACTTTAACTATCCGCCCAATGTGCGGTAGGAAGGAATGGTTAATATTTGAAAAGTAAGTTTTCATTAACCGCAGAAAGCATCTCCATTTCAGATTTTGCGCAATTGATTCGCACTCGATAGAGTTTGTAAGCTTTTGGTCGAACAAATTGCTGCCTTAGGGCGCTCCACACATGTAAACTGCAGCGATGTCCAGATGCATTGCAGCACCTAGCCATTTACACATCAACACAAAATAATTATGTTGTGTGCATCTTTAAGTGCCAAAGGGGGCGTAGCATTCTCAGCGTCGGAAACTTGAAGAGTATATAAGAAACTCGTATAACTTGTTTCTCCCAAACACTTCCACACTGAGTTATGTGATACACACTTAGCCACGCCTCGTGCATGTCGTCAAGTACTTCCATTCCGACACACACACTCGCATGAAGTGGTTGCTTTCAGCTACGACTTGTGCTCTCTCTGTCTCTAGTGCTGTGTGATGATGTGTACATACGTGTGTATGGATATGTACAATTGCGACGGATGTTGGATTATGTAATGGTCGTCCTAGGAGGAGCTGTTTATAGGGTACGTCAGGAATTTCAATTAAACGCGGGTAAACCCCTTGTACAGGGGGTGCAAATATTATCCACTTGCAGCTTGCTAGCCATGAGCAAGTTATTTTTTGATATTCTGCAGCACGGACGATGTACATTGTTTGGTTTGATCGCTGGGAAAATCGATGAGCGTTGACCTAGTTCAATGCACGCATTTGAAATATCAAATCACTTTCTCGGTTTATGGCCCCTGTCCGAAATATTCTGCTAAAGTAGCGATGCGTAAGCACACTTTTCAATACAAATGAGTATTTCGAAACTGACTGACATGTGGTTGGAGGCTTGACAAATCTATAATAGGCTTCATATTTCCTACGTGTGTATACATAACTTTAGAATTGTTTTGAAAAGTATAGTAAATATGGATTAAAGACAGGTTGATCGATTTTCTCACACGCGTGAAATTATTCGTTTATTGCATATTATGAGACGTTTAAGAATTTTGACTTCTGATGTCATGCCTTTTCTTATTGTTGTGGATATAGTCATTTAATCCGTATTCGAATACAGATGTTGTATTGCAAGCGACAACGGGATCTTCAGGATCCGGATCCTTTATACTTTGGGGCTAGCCTCGAATATCAATTTGTAGTCCAGTACGTTTATCGATATTATCTAATTATTCACAAATCATTTGTAGGTGCGGTTTTTGTTATTCAGTTCAGCGTCAGCTATTTTGTTTTATGATACTTATTGAAATGTCATTGTTTATTATTCTAAAGGGCAAAGAACCCTTTCAGTGAAGCAAAAAAACGCAACCAACGTGACACTTTGCTTCTTTTCCATGAGTTAATGGTATTTATTAAGAGAATGAAAGATTGCATGATATGCTCAATATTTGAATTCCGCGGAATAGAACTTTGAAGATACATAAATGAATTCGAAAAGCTTTTAATTATAAAAATAACTGTAAGAAAAAAGGTAAGGTTCTGGAACTAATCTGATAGAAGAAAACCGACAATATTTCGATAGAGGATGTGTGTCACTCCTTCGTTTGCTGGATTTCTCGAAGGCAAAATAATTTACTGAAAACTAAGACAACTACCACATTTAGCCTTGGGCATAGTGGAATGTTGCAAAGGGTAGTTACTGCTGAACATTCTTTATTCTTGCTTGAAATTAAGAAAAGTGTGCCATTTTGGGAAGAATTTTTTGCAATAAATGATTTGCCGTCTGTATGCAGACGTATTCAGTTAAAAATATTAAGAATCGCCCTGAAATTGCGATTTACAGTTCTATTATAAGCACACTTATCGAAAGTGGGCCATAACAATAGCAAGTCGTATGTTGTCATCAATCGACCAATGTCACCAATACGATAATCTTAAGATGAAATGTTAGTTCTTAAGTCGAGGTGAACCGCAATGGTCGTACTCGATCGTTAGGAAGAGTTAAAATAACATTTTTAAAAACTCTTCTTTGGACTCAAACACTTTAATTTATTATGATGACGTTCAGCGGAAATATGAACTGACTGAGGACTTAAGATAAAATCAATTCAAATGGGGATATAACAAAAAAATGTTTAATTAAAATTAAAAATTAATTAAATTTAATGCATCCAAAACCCTACTATCATTCCAGCTTTCTCAAAAAAATTACAAATCACAAATTCGAAGTTCTCCAATAAGCCGTGAAATGCCTTTTTCTTCTGATTTGGCCACAATATATAAAACAGATGTGGTTGCCGTGGCGTAGTGAGTAAGTGCGTCGACCCACACGCAGAAGGTCTACATAAAGGGTGATTTTTTAAAAGCTTTAGGAAAGTTTAAAAAAACACATTAAATTTAGAAAAATGCATGAAATATTTATTTGAATCGAAAGTACGGTCTATATAATTTAATGTTTGAAGATTATTTCATGCAAATATTGACCTTGACTGCGCCTCAAATGGTCCATCCGATTAGTCCAATTTTGGCATACTCATTTCAACGTTTCGGCCATTATCTCACGAATAAATGCTTCAATGTTGTCTTCCAATGCGTCAATTGAGGCGAGCTTATCTGTATAAACATGAGCTTTAACATAGCCCCGCAAAAAATAGTCTAAAGGCGTTAAATCGCATGATCCAGGCGGCCAATTTGCCGGTCCCGAACGTGAAATAAAATGTTCGCAGAACTCGCCTCTTAATAAGTATATTGTTGCGCGTGCTGTGTGGCATGTGGCACCGTCTTGTTGAAACGACATGTCATGCAAGTCAAGCTCTTGCCTTTTGGGCAAAAAAAGTTTGATACCATCTCACGGTAGCGCTCACCATTCACAGTTACGTTACGATTCGCATCATCTTTGAAGAAGTACGGTCCAATGATGCCACCAGCCCATAAACCGCACCAAACTGTGACTTTTTCTGGATGTATTAGCTCTTGCAATACTTCTGGCTTATATTCACTCCAAAATCGACAATTCTGCTTATTTACGTACCCATTGAGCCAAAAAAGAACTGACCATAAAATGAAAGAAGCGCGCGATGAACTTTCTTAACAGAGAACGCATTTTGATAGTAAAATTCAATAATTTGCAAGCGTTGTTCGTTTTTCAAGACGATTCATGGTTAAATTATAGACCAAACTGAAGATGTTTGACAGTGAAACAAAACACGAAACGTGCGTCAGCTGTTTAAACCAGTGTTGCCAAAAAGATAATAGCTAAAAAATCACTCTTTATAGAGGTTCGATTCCCGGACGGGACAAGCCGCATTTTTTCACCACCTCTTTCCAGCAGCTGACAACATTCAAGGAGTATCAATTGTCTATGAAAAGCTTCTCAAATATCGCCGTTCGGAGTCGGCAAAAAACTGTAGGTCCCTTCTACTCGTGAGAGAAAAGTAGCACGCACAACACGAGTAGTTATTGTAGAAGCGACGCCCTGGTCCCTTAGTGCCACTCAATTATTATTATTATTTTAAGCAGATATTCTCTTCAAGCTTAAGTTCTACGCTGCTATCTTGTCTGCTGTTCCAAATACTTCTCTTTAATAATATTCGTAAGTTGATGAACTCTTCAGAATTCTGAATGAATTTAACTAAAGATGCTAAAATGAAATAGTAGGCTACATACTTTTACTTTAAGAATACACTCGGAATACACAATTAACTCGAAATGTCCATCATTTTACTGTATTTTCGTAAATAAAGTTAAGTTAAGAGACTTGTCCTTTAACCGCACCATACGAATATGGAATGCTCTTCCCAAGTGGATGTTGCCTTCCTATTAAATCCAAAGGAATGTAAGACCAATGTACATCGTTTCCTCCTCTTTTTTCTCCTTCACCTTTTGATACACAATTAACCTCACTGGCTATGACCTAACGTATATGGTTTTTGGCCGCATAGACTGAGGATAAGTAGATACCCCTTTTTTGAAACAGGGCGAAATCTGGTAAAAACCTTAATCTTTCGTCTTGTTACTTATGCAGAAATTGTCAACTTCAGTTGGCTCGTAACGATGCAGAACATGTATGATCATACACCCGACTTTTTCCTGTAACCTGTTAAGTTGCAACTTGCCAAAATATTCCTGAAAATTAAGCACATTATTGCAGAGAATTATCAAATTAATTAAAGCTTACCTACGCCAACTTTCCGAAAACTAAAATATCTTTGTTCCACCCATGCAAAGTCGGATTAAACATAAGTCGCATGAAGAATTGCTTACGATTCGGTTCAAAGTGAATTTAATTTTTACATTTTTTTTAAATACATACTTTGGTTTTATAAATTGTTAGATTTGGCGAAAGCAGCAAATATGGCTTGGGCTCACAAAATAAATTTTATACCACTTTGAAGTCATTGCCTTACAATTAAATTCTGGCAGTTCACAATAATGATTTTTTATTGTTTTATTTAAATATTATTTATTATATTATTATTTAAAAATTATTATTATTATTTATTAAATTATAACAATTTGCTGCTATAGGCAACAATACCTAATTTTACACGATTGCCTTATTTCTTTCGACTTCACACATTACATAGTGAAGTTTTGAATGCTGGAATCTTTCAAATTTTGTATCCGTTATAAGTGAAGAGTATATAGCAGGTATGTTCTGCATTTCATGGTTTAATTAAAATGTCGAACGTCTGCTAAGATCGCCGACTGACACACCAGAAGCCACAGTCTCAGTACTGGACTGAACCACGTTATTCGAGTTGCTTTCAATATTCAAAAGGTACTAATTGTCCTTTTGGAATTAGAAAAGAACTTCAAGCCCACTTTACTCACTAAAGAAGAAGGACACGCACAAGGTTACTAGTTGCTGAAGAAGTAGTGGATGGCTGGTGCTGTTCTTACTGATTTCTTGTTCGATTTGGTTTGGTTGGTTTAGACTATATCCTTTACTCTAGAATCTAAAACTGTAGTATGTCTAAGACTTTTCTGGCTCAGGGTGGATAATCTTCAGTTTTGTTCTGTTTCAATAATTCATCTTCTCATAATAAGAAAACAACCAACGGCACTCACTATGGCACTATATTATTGTGCGGTTTTTCGAAATATATATCAATGTAAACTTCATGTTCGACCAGGATAAACAGAGAGAAAACGAGCTGTGAAGATGTGTAAGATAATAACCTAGAAAGGTCTCTTCTCGTAATATGTTTCAGTCTTGTTCGTGTACACTTGTATGTACATAACCAGCTAAGGCTTCGACAGGTAGGCATCCTTTAACAGCTGTGATATTGGGGTTATAAGCCGAACCCCCAAATACCTTGTTGAAGGTTTTAAGCGGAAGCTCATGAATTGGTCGTAAGTGCTTGATTTGTTTCCGGATTCAAAACAAACCTTCCGGGTATTCAATTAAATCTTCATGGCACATAATGTATTTTGAAAATAAGTTTATAATATTTCACATCGCTGTTTAAGCGTAAAGCGACTCATTCAGACTTTCTGTCAAGCGGCCTTTTCCCACATCTAATAGAATTCGCAGAATTTTGTCCTTACAGATACGTAAAATGTTGTTTGTAGAAATAATGAATAGTCATACACATATCATATATTCCAAGTTTGTTGTACAAAAAATTAATGTATGTATGGGGAGACGACACTTTCTTTGAATGTAAATAGGATTTGGGGTACATTTAAAATTGGACGTCTTGAACTGTCCTCTTAATCCCAGTACAAGTAATGTAGTTTGGAAACAGAGTATACATCCAACTTGGCATATACTTATAATTCTGTCTTTGACTAGGGGGCAACAAGCCACTCGTACTTACTTCACCTTTCACATCATACCTCATAGTATTCACTTTCTTTTCAATTTCCATTTTAATCATTTGTATACATAATATAGAAAATTGTTGATTTGTGATCCGCTTGAGGACTTGTGCCTCGAAATTTTATAAACATACGGTTTACTTCGGTAGGTCATAGGTCCACAAGCAATTTCTGGACTTATGTCACACTTGCGTAAGTCATTGGCCGATCTTTTACTTATAACATAATTTGTTGAATTACGTCCCGCTTCCGGCCCACTTGTGAGAGTTACTGTGGTTTTAACCTAATCCGCAGAAGAAGATGTAAGTCCTCACAGGTCTGAAACAGTTTTCTTTCATCGTAATATCTGAGATTAGGGGGTAACGGGTTTTATTTTCCGGATTAGCTTCGAGTTGCATTGCAACCGGGTGCGGTGATCTAAGGAACGGCATATTAAGAAATCTCCTCGCTACCTCTCCTACCTATGAACCAAGGTACAGTAACTGTTACTTCAAAGAAAATATGAACTGATACTTGGGTAACTAACATAAGGCATCTAGTCATTTGTTTCCCTTTACTTTTTAAAAAGGAGTACCGCGATATACAAATCCCATATCCGTAAATTAGTTAAGATATTCTCAGATAGAGAGATTGATTTGCAAAACGAAGCCTTAAATATTTAAGCGTAACTATTCTATTTGGGAGTTCAAAAACTTTTCCTTTGTCTAAAATATCCTTGGAACTTCAGAATAATTTCACATGTTAACCGCATTTTTTTTTTTTAAGTTTTATTTGCCACTTTTTCGTCAGCGCCAATAAAAATCACTTTAACAGCGTCTACCATTGTCTATTATAGCTTGCTATATACATACACAAACACACACATTGAAATAATTCTTAGACATTTCTTCGAGACATTTCTTGTGTCTTCGAATGTGAATTTACATATTTATGCGAACAGAAAGTACATAGACGAAGTAAACTATTTTGAATTGTATTGTATTCCTCAAAGTGCTCCATTTCAATTTGTTTTCTTGCGTAATCGGAGCCAGCAGTAAATGTCATCTCTCACATCAAACAGCCTCGCAGCAGACTGAGTGTGTACACGTTGCGTACGTAAAACGATTTAGCAACTAAATTACCGAAAATAAATTTCCAGCTCAATTACCCAAAGCATAAAAAGCCACGGAGCGTATAATTTCAAAATAACTGTTCATCATTTACATTTTAAGAGTTTCTCTCTTTATGCCTCGCTGATATAGATCCGAAACTATTCTCGGCATATTAATGAGCCTAATCGAGCTAATCTGGCGGCGACTTCAATTAGTCGCGATTTGCGTGATTTTTATTGAAATCAGCTTCCAGCTGTCATAACGAGGCGGACTATACGAATGCTCACACTTGCCCACAATCGATTTAGCTGGACACAGAGTGAAAGTTCCGCGGGGTTGACACTTCGACTTTGACTTCGACTGCAGGTACTCATGAGCGCGTTTGCTGTTGGAAAGCTTTTTCTCAACCATGTCCCCTTAGAAGAGGCACAAAAAATAATTACGACCATCCCTGTCACTTGCAGCACCCCCAGGGACTTCTGAGAGGGCAGCATTTTACCTACTCATGTGATCTAATGACATTTTTCCTTCTCTCATCGTCAATTTGTCCACTCAGCAGCAATTGCTTCGACCCTCAAAATGACCAGGGGCAATAAAACCTGTCCCCAGAGGCGTCGAAGAGTGAGGAATGCATCTTGACGGAACTCGAACTGAAAACAAGAAAGATTCGAATGAATATTAAGGAACCACATCATCATCACAGCAGCAGAACCAGTAGCAGCAACAGCAGTAAACATGACTCGTCCTTCGTCCTTCAGCTATTATTTATGGACCCGCACTGTGGTGGGAGCAGCGGTCGTGCTGAGTACACTGACCCGTATGCGCACACATCCTCTCTCTCGTCCTCGTCATCTTAGGCATGCGAAAGTGCGATGGCATTTTTATGATCGATCGAATTCCCAACTCGACCTTCTCCACCCCAAAATGGGACGAACTCTCTGACCCATTCGACTCTTTGTCGGCTTTTATGCGCTGTTTTATGTGATTCGCTTTTATTATTCAAGGGAACTATTATCATTTCTTTGACCTTTTGCATAGGGGGACGCCATCGGCACCATTGGCGCATGCATGTGGCGCTCATACACATGCTCGGCAAACCACTTGTTATTGAACTTCTTCTACACTCCTCAGGTGAACCACCCGCATTGTGCATTAGAGTCATGTGTCCGTACGCACCTTGAACAGTTAGCCATCAATTGTTAATGGTGGGCTAATGCTTATGCCATCGCAGCATAAGCAACAAAAAATTAATCTTTTCTCAAAATAAATAATTTGTTGTTGCTGTTCTTGGGTTGTGTTTTTCTTACTTCTGTTTAGTCTTCGCGTTCGAAAGCAAAATGGCGTCAGAGAGCCATAGAAGTGGATACTTAAGTATTCTATACGAGTCTGGAATGCTGTTCGAGGAGGAGACGTTTTCAGAAATACTAATAATGCCCATGGATGGAAGGTAACGTAGCATGGAAGCAGCTGTGCGGAGGTGGATCTGGGTGGGTACGTACAGAGTACCTGAGCTCTGTATACGCAGACTGCTGGTATATTATGTGATAAGTTTCCTGGAATTGCCGCTGCGTAAAATTTAAAATTAGAAGAAAAGGGATAAACACATACACATACCGCTCTGTACTTACGTCTGGTATGTACTACGGGTGGGTGGTTGTGTGTGCGTGAATAATCGTAAAAAGGAAATTAAAATTGATTTCACTTTGTCCATACTAAGTTTATTGGCGATGAAACAGGTAGGTACCGCTGAACTGCTGCAGATGGGTGTGTTTGATTCTCGGGTTGATTGTATGTTTCCCTTATTGATCAGAATTCAACGAATGATTGGTGAGTTTTGTTTGGATTTGCATATGTAGGCCTTAGACCCATTTTCCGATGATTTTCCAACGTCTTCGTTTTGGATGCATACCGTGTACTTGATAAAGGTATTCTTATTAGGACTCATCATAGACCATTGTGAACTGGTACACATGTTTGTACTCGTCTCCGACTGCGAAACAATCACAAATAGTTTTCCATTAGAATTCAAAAAATGTCTTCGGTTGTGGGATGACGAGAACGCACAACGCAATTGTAAGTTGAGAAACCCTTTTGAGAAATCTCTCAATTCTTTTGGTGATTCTTTGATGTTTGGGATGCATGTAATATGTTGACGGCATTGCATTTTGGTCAAGTGTCTCGCCGGGATATTTGTGAGAATTCCTTCAATATGATCAACTGAATCTTTATGTCATCAACTCTTCACATCATAAGAAAAAACTTGTGAAAAAGGAAAAAACAATTTTTTTCTTTATTAAAAAATCTATTTTGTTGTCATACATACAGGCCATTATTATCTGTAGTCTTTTGTTCATTTCCTTTAAAATTCCATCTGTGTATAACTTCAGTAGTTTATGAAGGTAAAACTTGGCCAAATAATTTCTAGCCACTTTTTAGTAGGTAAATTTTTCACCTCAAGACACAGAAGCAAACAACAATCGGAGGGTGCAAGGTGCGGGCTATGCGGTAAATGCATTGAAACTCTTCAACCAAAATCCATCAACCTATTCTTTGTCATCAAAGATGTGTGTGGCGTAGAATTGCCATAAAGGAAGATAACTCTTTTTCTATTAGACAATTCTAGTCTTGATGGCTTCATAAGGGTGGTTGAATTGGGCACAGTAACAGTAGGGGAGCTTCTCCAACAATCTGATCGGCAGGTAGACCTCACAGTAGAGATCCTCCGTTGACAATCGGTGTTACTTTGGAATATCGACAAAAATGGGCTCAAGACTTAATCTTTAATTTGTCAGTCCTGCTATACGGAGCTAAAAGCCCGGCTAACCAAAATGGACCTTATTCTAGGTGCATTTCTAAAAACATATTCTACTTCTGATATATTGTTCTGCCTGCGAGGAAGGTAAATAGAGGAGAAGAAGTAACCCCAAAGTCTAGGAGTGGGACCAGGATGTAGAGTTTCGTCGATCAGATTGGTCGTGCGCCCGTGTGCAGCTAAGAGGTTCCTTGAATCCTAGCCTGCTGCTTAGAAAAGAAAAGAAGAACTAAGCCTAAGGTGTACATACTTAGTCATCAAGGTTGGAACAGAGTCTCCATGACTACTACTTAAACTTCACTCTTTTGAATGATTTCGTTCAAAAAAAAAAGATCTCAACAGTGCGCAAAAGAAAAAACTTAAGAAATTCTTACGATTTGGATATACCGAAGGCAACATAAAAATAGGTAGCAAGAAAGAAAGCGTGTCAACCGATAGAAGAGAGCATTGTAGCATCTGGCTGGCGTTGTGAAAAAAATAGCGTTGTTAAAGAAAAATGCCCGGGCTACACTTAAATGTTAAGTTTTGCAAAGAATATAATGGTAGGCTGTGGATAAATGAAGGCGAATTGTGGTGTTTTTTTTTAAAGAAACACAAATAGCAGTTTAGGAGTATGTGTCTATTTTTGTATCGTACTTCTAGGCTTACAATTTGATCTGCCTTATCTATAAAGTTTATGTGACTTGAAGTGAAGTATTTACATTTACATGGAAATGACGGTAGAAATTGCAGGTAATGAAGTCAAATTAAGTCTTGCGTAATCACAGAAAAAATATGTTCGAATAAGTAGCAATGAAAATCGACCTTAAAGTGAGTCAGTTAAGTTTCCCATTCCTTGTCCTCATTCTCGTTCGTAACCTTTACGAATGCGTTAAAAACATCCAGCAAGGTTAATAAGAGCAAGAACAAAGCAAATGCCGACTCACAACATTACTCACGTTATTCATGCTATGTGCACATGTACTTATATGTATGCGTGAGAATTTAGTGCATTTAAAGTTATACTAAAGAGGTATATCACCTTGTTGGCCCAGAAAATATGTTCAATAATTCTTTATTTTCAAGTTTGTTCGTTTTAATTTATGTACGGCGGCTCCGACGACTAATCGAACACAGAAAAGAAACCTGTCTGTCATATATGATGTCTGATGAAAGAAACAACTTCTCCGTTGCATAATCTGACACTTAAGATTAAAGTACTTAATCTGAGTATACTTTTGAGTTTATAACTTTTTGTCGAGGCATAGACGAAACAAGTTAAATACACAATTCAGGGTTCACTTTCTTGGAGAAATCATATATGATATTGTAAAGGGTGATTTTTTAGCTATTATCTTTTTGGCAACACTGGTTTAAACAGCTGACGCTGACGATTCGTGTTTTGTTTCACTGTCAAACATCTTCAGTTTGGTCTATAATTTAACCATGAATCGTCCTACAAACGAACAACGCTTACAAATTATTGAATTTTATTATCAAAATGCGTGCTTTATTAAGAAAGTTCATCGCTCGCTTCTTCCATTTTATTGTCAGTTTAATCGACCCACTGAAGCGGCTATTCGGGCTATTGTGACCAAATTTTGGAGTGAATATAAGCCAG
Organism: Eristalinus sepulchralis; assembly: GCA_944738645.1. Classification (NCBI taxonomy): domain Eukaryota; kingdom Metazoa; phylum Arthropoda; class Insecta; order Diptera; family Syrphidae; genus Eristalinus; species Eristalinus sepulchralis. Next base: position 25,346,952 of record OX122885.1, on the reverse strand, counting down.
AAGCATTGCAGGAGCTACCAATGCATCCAGAAAAAGTCACAGTTTGGTGCGGTTTATGGGCCATGGAAAGGCGTATGACTCGGCTAGAGGAGCAGCTTGGCCAAATTCTGGCACTCCTGCAGAGTCAAGCACGTCTGCAGTCATAATGGGTACGCCAATGGAGGCACTTTACAAGACCCTTGCAGTGAATGTGAACTCACTGGTAGGGAGCGAACGAAGATTGGAGCTCTTTAAATTGTTGGACGACCAGAGCCCAGACTTTCTGCTGGTTAGCGAAACTAAGCTAACACAGAGAAACAAAATGGTGCACAGCAAATATAATGTTGAAGAGATCGGCTCAACTCCCAAAATGGAGGCGGTGTCGCGATCTTCGTTAAAAACATTATAAAACATAAAGTAGTATACAGTAGCGAAGTACGTCGGTTTCAGGGGCTAGAGGTCTGCAATGCGTGCATCTCTCTACGTAGCGGGAGGAAATTGTATGTGGTGTCGGTCTATGCCTCTGGATCCCCTCACGCCAGATCAACTATCTCAGAGTTCGATTCACTCTTTCGTTGCCTTATGCTTGATTCGGAGGAAAACTATTACATCTTGGCCGGGGATTTAAATGCCCGACATGGATATTGGGGCAACACACTTTCCAATCCTCGAGAGGACCAGCTTTACAGTTGGTTCTGTCTGCACAATGTCGAGTATAGGCTCGATTTGAAAGCAACCGAGATCTCGTCTTTCCCACGAAGTGGTTCGTTGCTGGATCTCATCTCTGTTTGACGAAAGACTGCATCTCACCGACAATATTGGACATACTGTCAATTTCTTGAACACCTTTGTGTATCTCAGCGACCATTGCGGACTTAGTGCCGAAATCAAGATTCCTAACGACATTGCGGAATTAGGAGAGTTTGTCCAAATGTATCCCTACAACTACCGTAGGGCGCGTAGGCCATGCTTCTCCAGACAACTGTTAAGAACAATCTCCTCAAAAGTTCTTCACATACCATCCAACAGAAACTTGTCTAATGAGGAGATTGACATTTATCTGATTCAATTGGACAACTTAATTAAACAAACAATGGACTGCACACTACCAAAGTATCGTCAAACGGAAATTGAGAACTGTTACCGCAATGTGACAATTGACGCTCTACACGTGTGTAAAAGCAGACTCCTATCAAGGTTGAAAACCTTATATAGGCGCTTTACAGACCGACCAAATGAGGAGATTAGGACACTGAAGGCGCTTATCAAAAACATTCAAACTTTAATTGCGCAGAATTACAGACTTTCTGTAAATTCGTATTGGAACAACAAGGTTCGGGCTGTGAAGTTTAACGACCCGAGCATGTTTCCACAAATAACAAGTTCTTCAGGAGCAATAAGCAAAGCGATCTTCCGTGTCTTAAATTCCCTAGAACAACAGACAATGAACGAATACTGACAACAGCGGGTGTTAATCCAGACAACGCCATTCAAGACGATAATCTCTTCGTGATCGAAGACCCGCAAGAAAAAGTGGAAGTTCTTGGTGCGACTTTTCAGGAGGTGTACAAGGTGAATGAAAGCATTTGCCCTAATCACATCCTGGAAAATCGTGTTCTAGCCGATGGTCTCCAACAGGTCTCCAACAGGGTGCCGTAAATTCGCCAATTCTGTTTAACATTTACTTGAGCGATCTTTTAAGTTCTCTTCATAATGCAATTGCGTACGCAGATGACTTGATAGTGTACAGATCAGCCCCAAAGATTGAGGAGATTGCCACTCTCTTGCAGAGCGACTTTGAACCTTAATTTCGAGAAGTCGGAAACCATCCTGTTCAGGACGCCGTTGCATAAGGCTTCGGCAGACACAAAAAAGAATTGGCGTAAGCTCGCTCATTGGACAACACGGGGAGCCACTGGCGCAGAGGACTGTGGTCAGATACCTTGGGATCTGGTTGGGTCAGTATTTGTATTTAAATAAACATATAGATGCTGCTCTGGCCAGGGCTCGAGGCGCCTTTGCCCTTACAAAGAGACTGGTTTTCTACAGCCAACTCGACGCGAGGGTAAAAGTGATCTGCTACATGGCCCTAATCTGGTCAAAGCTCACAAATGGCTGTCCCGTGTGGTTCAATGTGGGAGCTAGTCTGATGGAAAGGATGCGGTTGTTCGAGAGGGCATGCCTTCGGGGGCTTACTATCCCAATATACAATACCATGAAAGGTAGCGCTATAATGGTTTCGTTCCTCCAGAAGCATTTGTCTATTTTGACAAGCTTGGTCTGTTACAAGACAAGAAAGCGATACCGCTCATCTTTCATTTCGCCCGTTCTGCTGTGGATGGGCGACTCAACTACGACCGTTCCGTTGCACGACGAGCTGAGGACAGTTTCCTCCGCTTCAGTACAGCGGTATCGAGATGGTATGTACTGGATGTTGCGAAACAGCATAAAGTGTTCTGGTGGCTACAAAGCGAATAAAACTCCCTCGTTGAACCCTCTAAACACTGACTAGGGAAACCAACGGGGGCAGTCGGCTACTGTTTTGCAACGGACCAAATACCAGTTGCAATCTTTGGCCGGCTTACATATTCTTAGCATTAGGTTTTAGGTTAGGGTTAGGTTTTAAGGTAAAAAAAAATTTAAAATAAAAAAATACAAAAATATGCAAAAATTCAAAAAAATTAAAAAATACAAAAAACACAAAAAAAAAGAGTAATATATGTGTAGTGTATATTTGCTTATACACACATATATAGTTGTATATAGACGCACATGTGCATGTATGCACGAATATATATTGATGAATTATATGATGGTATACATGCACACGTACGTACGTAGCTTAAGTTAGTAGTAGTATAGTCTAAGTTTTAGTTCTAGTTTTTAGTTTAGTTTAGTTTTTAGCTGTAGTTTTAGGTAGAAGTTACTATTAGTGAAAAATGTTAAGTTGTTAAGTTTTTTTTATATGTTTTCTTAATAATGTAGTCGTTAAGCAAGGAATTAATTTTCCTATATAATAAATAATGACGCTGAAAAGCAAATTTAAATTAAGTTTATCTTAGAGAGCCTGCGAAGGGCCAGTAAGATTATTTTTAAGTCAATCAAATAAAGTCCTGAAAACTAGTTTTAAGCATATTTGTCTAGAATTTAAGTGTTATGTTATATATGAATAAAATGCAGGTCCGGTTTATGGGCTGGTGGCATCATTGGACCGTACTTCTTCAAAGATGATGCGAATCGTAACTGTGAATGGTGAGCGCTACCGTGAGATGATATTCAACTTTTTTTGCCCAAAATGCAAAAGCTTGACTTGCATGACATGTGGTTTCAACAAGACGGTGCCACATGCCACACAGCATGCGCAACAATGGACTTATTGACAGGCGAGTTCGGTGAACATTTTATTTCACGTTCGGGACCGGTCAATTTTTTGTGGGGCTGTGTTGAAGCTTATGTCTATACTGACAAGCCCACTTCAATTGACGCGTTCGAAGTCAACATTGAAGCATTTATTCGTGAGATACCGGCCGAAATGTTGGAAAGAGTATGCCAAAATTGGACGCAGTCAAGGTCAACATTTGCATGAAATAATCTTCAAACTTTCATTTATATGGACCGACCATCGATTCAAATAGAGATTTCCTGCATTTTTCTGAATTTTATGTGTATTTTTTTGAAAAACTTTCCTCTAGCTCTTATAAAATCACCCTTTCCTTGCTGTTCTAAATGAATACCAGTTTTAAGCTCCTAAATATTTTGGAAGTGCTTTCGCCGTTTTTATGTCCCAATTTATCCCACGTATGCCACACTGCATTCAGGTCGGGTGATTCGGTAGGTGTTTAAAACATTTTGGGTCAGTTATACATTAGCCATGAATTTGAATGTGAAGTCTCTCTTGAACATCGATGCCTGTTTATGCCACGTTTTCGCAAAAGGAGATTTCAAATAATTGCCAAAGAAATTTCTGAATCCATGTGAGTTAAGGCCTTCTTAATCGATTTTTATTGTCATGACATAATACTGTCCGATATAAGGCTATGTAGCCATGTGACATAAGCATAAGGTCATATGAGATTGTGTTGCTTAGTAAAGCGACCATATTCTTAGTTGCCCAAGACCTCTCTACGATTTAATATAGGATCGAGATTTGATGTATTTAGTATTGCACATACCCAATATGTTATCTGTGGCGAAGCAGCATAGTTGCAATGATAAAAGAAAACAATTACATTATGACCTAAAGACTAGGTGAAAATATGGTTATTATATCTCATTTCGAGTTTGTCATAAGACCATTAAGCTTTGTGTTACATGGCTTTGTGTCACGACACCGCACCGACCATGTCTACTATCATAGGTCAACCCCTTTGTAAGATGGCTTTAGAACTCAATTGCCTCTTAAAACCAAAAATACATCGTTTAGAACGGAAAGGTTCGCTTTTAATTTATGTATATCAGTTAGTAGGACTGTTGCATTTAGGAAAAAAGTGAACGTATTCGTATTCTGTTTGGTAAAGTTATATATGTGTAGACTGAGTAGTTATGTGTAGACTGAGTACCTTGGTCACCATTCAAAGTATTCATTTCTGCCTGTAACTCAACTGTCTGGGAACTGAAAATATTACAACAGATCTCCTAACGAATAGGACGTTTTGCAATGAAATGCTATACATCCTCACGCTCTTTGAGATCACACAGATTGTATGAAAGTTAAAAGATTAGGACGACGTGGTATAAAGTTTAGATTAAAGTGTTCGCCTTTTATTTTAAAAAAATTTACTTATTTTATTTACTGTGTACTTGTTAGGAAAATGCGTTTTTTGTAGATTGTGCATAATTTGATTCTGTATTGGGATGATTGAACTTCATTTACAATAATAATAATAATTGAGTGGCACTACAGCCCATAACGGACCAGGGCCTAGCTTCTACAACGACTACTCGTGTTGTGCATGGTACTGTTCTTCACGAGTAGAAGGGACCTACAGTTTTTTGCCGATTCCGAACGGCGAGCTGAGAAGCTTTCCATAGACAATTAATACTCTTTGAGTGTTGTCAGCAACTCGAAAGAGGTGGTGCCGTGAAAAAATGCAAGGTGTCCCGTCCGGGAATCGAACCCAGACTTTCTGCGCCGCGGTTGATGCACTTACCACTACGCCACAGCGACCACCACAACTTCATTTACAAACTTACTGAAAATTCTGCGAAACACTTTTCTGAAGTGTTTAGTTCTTGATATACGGATTCAAATAGTTTGCTTGGTGTAAAATTTAAGTTTTATGTATATTCTTGAGCACACTTACCTTTGCATTGCATTTTGCTAGTGCCAATCGCGGAATTTTGTCTTGTAGCTTGGTATTGAGTTTACATATAATAAAAATTTAGTTTAAGAGTATTCAAAAAAATGGGTGCAACAAGAAAACTTGTTAGATAGCTTAAAAATTCGATTAGAAAATATTTTAGGAATTTTCATACAATTTGGAAGGCGCAGTAGCCTCAACCTCAAGCTGAATAAAAGACAATAAAATAAACTGTGACACGGAATATTTTACCTTTAGATTTATGCGTAATATTCTTACCTTGAATACAATTTCCCCAAACAATACAGATTGCCCGTTTTTGTTCGATGTAGTCAAATTTTTAATATGCTTGTGTTGCTTAACTACGAGCATGTTAATCATAATTTGCATAGTATACATTGTTTCGGCAATGAAAACTATATCGTCTGAAAATATAGTTTATTGGATCCACATAGATTTAACTTTATCCGTTAAGCACGCAATCTTGTTTGATGTCCTATGATAAATGCCTTCGCCTATCCTAAGTGCTCTTAAAATGTTTATGACTTGCGACGTATTTTTGTACTTATATAATTTATAGATAGAGACAAAAGTGGAGTATATACATATCTGTTATATTTACTAGCGAGAATATCTGATCTATAGTACTTCAAAATTTTTTATTTGGAATTCTTTTAAAATTTGCTTACCTTCTACCCACTTCGTGATTCTATTAAAACACACATTGGCAAACAATTAAGCAGATGTGTGCAGAGAATGATATCTCTGTAGTTTGATGGATCATCATAGTCTACTTTCTTGTGTAGAGGAAAACTGATCAATTTTTTAATTCATTAATGCTCATTGGTGCGGCATACTCAGTTCAGAAATATTTTCGCTGAATTAAAATGAGTTTTTAAATGTTGTCTTATTTGATCGGCTTTTAGCCGTAATGATGTTGAATTAGTTTTGTCACCAGTAAGCTTAACTGCTTTTCAGAATTCACCTGATCTCGACCAATTTTTCAGCGCAATATTTTTATATTCGAAGAGCAGTTTTTTGTATAACAAAGTCTCAACAAATTTCTTCATTTGTAAAATGAGAATAAAAGGCTTCTAGTCCGCAAACACTCTTTATTGAACTGACTTAACGCTTGAATATTATGGGCAATTTTAGTGATGAAGCTCTTTTGAGTTCTGTTTTATCCCTATTTAGTGCGGATTATGTTGCCGTCCGTTGTGAATAACAGCATACATAATTGTACTTCATTATGCCCTTATATATCGCTAGTTCAATATTCTAAGCTTACGCTTCTAACACAGCAAACGGCTTCTTAACTTCTCACTGTGTTCAAGCAATTACGTATATGTCGTCAACGCAAGTCAGCAGTTGAATAAACTTCTGAAAGATTGTTGAAACCTTTGAATTCGCGTTTTTCAATTTTTTTAAATTTGTTTGCTGTTATATGAGAGTTTTCTGTCTGACCAGTACGTAAGCACGGTTTCTGCATGTAGCTTTTTGGGAGTGTCTACTTGAGGAAAACTCTATAGCTGAGTTGCTGCATACGAAACATTCTTATTTTTGTAACGAATTTCGTTTTCATCAACCAAAGTTCAATGTATTAGTAGGAATAATCAATTAAATCTTTTACAGAGTATTTAAAATACCGTACCTAAATTCAAATAACATAAACGAGGACACTGGTGAGCGTTTTCCCTTCATCCGCTGCAATCAACAAAAAACATGTCAAAGCTGATATTTCGGACACTTCCTACCTCAGAACATGTTGGACTTATGTGCACCCTATTTACTTCCTGATAGCTTTTTTTGTGTACTGCATGCAAACCGTGACAGTATGTGAAAATTCAAACTTATAAAATATTTCTTGAATTTCCAACTTCTCAACTTCAATACCCTCAATCCCCACGAACTAAAGTATATTTCCGACGGGTGTACAGGTGTGGTATTGTTATACGTTGTAGAGAGCTCTGAATAAAATGAGATTTAGCTTCAAAGTACAATCCAAAAAAAAAAAAAAACAGCAGAAGACCAAGCAGAAGAAGAAGAAGAAAATATAAGTTACACACATTCTCGTATACACATCCAATGTACCGCGTTTCATAGACGCAAACACATTTCGAAGCTGTGCACTATGAGAACGTGACAAGAATACCAAAATGTACCTTTTCCTTTAATACATCATCACTACCGTTGTACATACAGATACAGCTTTGGTAACGATGCGGATGCTTACAAATAAACTGAGACTTAAAGTCTTAAACTTATTTGTTGTCATTCTTAAAGAGAGGCATTTTCGTTTTTTCTTTTTACTTATGATTTTTCCTAAGCCTATCGATTTCTGTTTTAGTGTGGAAAAAGAAATGTAATATGTAAGCTAACGGGAAGATTTTGAAGTGAGAAACTTTCGAAATTTGGATCTCTTTTTCTTTCCTTGTATCAAACAACTGCTAGGCGGAAGATTACTGTAAGTTTGCGAACTTTTGTCTTAATGGCTTTATTTAAGCTTTTTGTTCTGTGGTATGTGATCTAATCCAAGAAAATTTTAAGTCTTAAATGCCAACCTGGATAATATAGACGTGATATCACGAATATGACAATGGCTCAAAGATCCTTAAATTTTATCAAGTGACATTATACATCAAAAATAAGTTTTTAATTTTGAAGTAGTAATAAATTTCAATACTTGTATACATGTAACCATCGTCAAAAGAATAGACATGTCTTTTCAAATTCGTAGGTAAGCTATTTACTTCTTACAAACTAAGGTAACGTTTAGAAAATCCTAACCACATGCCGCCCCAATTCGGAAAAACCAATGGTAGTGAGCAATAGAAGATGTAGACAAAGCACAGTTTAAATTACGCGATGAGCATAAATATTGATAATTTTGCTTTGAGAATTGCTACTTTTAAAGAGCTTAAACAGGATTAAAACAGACCGATTTCACTTTCTTCAAACATGTCTACGGGGTTCGAACGAATATTAATTAAACGTTTACGCCCGATTGTAGACGAAAGATGACGTATTTTTAGTCAGCAAATCGGTTTTAGATGTCATAAAAAATCATTCAAATCATCAAAAGCACGTCTGCTCAGCTGTATTTCTTTATGTTTCGAAAGCATTTAACAATGTTTTAAAGTTGACGCGAAGGCTTGAAATGTAAACTTCGACGATTCGCTTCAAGAATTTTGATGGAATCAAAATTCTGATAGAATATTCGGTCTAAGACTTCGGAAAGAATACTCTTACTTTATATATATATATATATATATATATATATATATATATATATATATATATATATACAAACTGAAGTACAGCAAGGAATTGCTCTTGGTCCTATAATTTATTTTCTTTAAAGCAGCGACGACACTGACACATTGGTAACTGCCAGAACGGTTAAAGATTTGACCAGAAAATTGAAACGTACTGAACTTTAATAAGCTAAATCCTTCCAACATGTCCATTTTTATAATACCATTCGGTAAAGAAGTGAATTATAAAAAGGAAATGTGAAGGAAGTAAAGAAACTTTCAGAACATTCAGGCTCTGTAAAAGGCATGTACCGATACTGCCATATTGACAAATATTCCAAGCTTATATACAAGTGCTGCCAAAATCAACAATATCCACAGAGATCTAGAAATGTTATCACTTCAGGATGAAATTAAGAATTTTGACGTAAGTACAAGCATCGTATGGAAGAGAATATAAACTCTGCCATGCTTCAAATTCTGAACTAAAGTAACATGTTCCGCCCTCGCACGGCGAATTCATCCAGCACTTAGCTGCGGTATAAGTAAAACTCTTAGTGGAGAATACGTTGTTAGGCACGTCTTAATAAAGAAAGTACAACTGCAGGATAAGTGTAAAAATTAGTTGTAGTATAAAAATATGTATATATATTAAGGGGGTGTTTTTTATTGAGTAAAAATTGCGGTCGTAATGGGGAATGGTCCCCGTAGTATCTTTTTAAAGAGAGGTTTCTCCCTTTTGAAATAAATGAAGTGCTCGAAAACAACCAATCTTTTTTTTGAGTATTATTAAACAAACATTACATTTTATTTAATATTAGCATTATATTAATCAATATAAAAAAGGGTTAAAAATTGTTGTTAACCTTTAAATTAAGTAGAGATGAACATTATTTACATTTTAAGATTTATTTCAGGGAAAGCTATTTTGTCTTTTCATCCCATTTTATTCTTATTTATCCCATTTTATTCTATTTTATTACAATTTTATAAAAAAGTAGGGATAAGGATGACGCACCCATACTTGAACTACTCGTACGATGAATTTTCAGACAATCCAATGACAGCGTTCGGTGCATACGTTGACACAGAAAATCTTAAGCTAAATCGTCTAGAAGAATTTAACGCTCTCGGTAAATTTATTTACATCAATCATCGTGAAGTCTTACTCTATGTTTGCATTCTTAAAGAGATAATAATGACTTTCGAGATATATTGTATTTAGTCTTACGTCTATCTATACAAGAAAATTTCACGAGATATGTCTTCCAAAAGCTTTGTTCCTTGGAATATGGAATAATCGGCTTGCAAACCTTTAGTCAGGCACAAAGCAATGTAATTTTGCCAGCAACATATGTACATAAGTATGTATCTATTATATAAATTATGTTAATTAGAAAGACTTTACTATTTTCGGCCATTTCGGTCATCAGTTATTTTCAATGAAGCACAATTATTTAATTGGATTTTCTTCCGTTTCGACAGGGATAGCTGTCTTCCTTAGATGATCTTTTTTATTAACACATGTGAGAAAGATATTTAAAAAAATACATTCGAATTTGAACGAATGGATTAACTACCAAATAGCAAAGCCACTATTGTGACTAGAGGAAATGATTGTTGACAAGAATGAACTATTGACAAATTTGACAATTAAGAATTTGCCTTATGGCTTTCAAAAAATTCAACAATTTCACAAAAGAATGAAAAAACATAACACTTTCTCCGAACGAAGACTTTTGCCTTAATATTATTATACATCAATTGCACTCTATTTCCGTTCCGTTCCTAAGAAACATTGAACTGCTTCCTTTTTCCGTTTCGTGTGCCTGAGTGGATACAGTTTAATCAGGGTATAACGCTTGCTACATTATCGAAATGCCGTTGGTGACTTGTCCCTTCGTAGTGCTTTACTAGCGCCGTCTTTCCATGATGTCAGGTTTGTGGACAGTTATTCACTGCTGTAAAAATTTCTTAGTGGTTTCCACTTAACAAGCGTCGCAGATTTTTATATACTTGCCCGTACACATGATTTTATACACAATTCCTTTTTTTGTTTTTGAATTCAAATATGGGGAGCAGCAAGGAAGACATATCCAGAGACAGCAAAAAAAATTTGAAGGACTATTTCTAACATAAAATACTGGGCCAATCATAACACATAAAGTTAAACAAAATCCGCATCTTTGGCTATTGTCGAGAAGCCACTGCATTCACAAAGAGTAACAGTTGGGAGAAAATGATACTGGACACAACGCATCGGTGGAAGGTGGACATAGCATAGCCATGTTAATCTACGTTTTTTTTTAAATAAAATATAAGACATAGATTCGAAGCACATCTAAGTCATGCAGAATGGTAGCAAAATCATGGATACATGTTCATTCTTTACGGTAGTAAATAAATCACACATTATTTACTTCACACTAATCATTCATTTTGGTGTGATGATGAAGTGAATAAAGGAAAAAGCGATTCGACTGAAATATTTAATACGTATGTATGTTCCCACATTGTTGAGAGAGTTTGTTATCAGAAAAGTTTTCTCACACATACTCGTATATTTGTTGAACTGTCATTGTGTCTTGATTCATTTAATGCATCCTTGAAAACGGCAATGCGATATCGGTATCTGACCACCTGTGTACTGTTTATAAGTAAGTATCTGATAGAAGGACGTAGACACTTGACATTCGAATGAGTAAGCATCTATTATTCAGCAATTGAAAGTCAAATCATTAGCAGTCCTGATGTGATGTAAAATCCCGTCGATATAAATCGAAGTACAATAATGTGACTTGGTCTAATTCAATACGCCGCCGCGCCGTCAAGTAGCACCCATTGATGTCAATTATCGACGAATTTGCATATGCATGTTCCGTCTCATCTCACTTCGCCATTAGCAAACGCTCCGTTGACGTCATTTGGAATACAATTTTAAGCCGGATATAAGTAAGAGTATTGGAATTTTTATTGTTGTTGTTTCATTCTGTCAATCTGTTGAGAAATTTGCAAGTTTGTATCCTGAAATTCTGAACGTGTCTGTGACAAACTCTCAATAAAAATCAATCTAGGTTTTCTGAATGAAACTGATCTAAGTAGTTCACAATGAAGTTAATTGCTCTTAAAGTGAGTGAGAAGGTTTGCATTTGGACTTGATTTCAATTCACATGTGAATACTGACAATGAAAAAATCACGGATGTTAATTTGTAATTTCGAATAAATTGCGGCTGACTGTCACTGGGCAAACAATGACGTTTGGGGCTGAGCTGAATTATGGTGTGCGCTATAAATTCTAGCAGAGATTGTATAATCCTGAAATAAATTGAGAACGAGTTTTGGAATTTACTTCAGAAAGATTGCGTGCGTAAGCAAAACTGAGTTGTGTATTAGCTCATTTAAACTCTGTACCTTTACAGGTGGGTTGTTGAGATGAAATAACGAAATAAGTCCATTGACGAGTGAATTTCTGCATTAAAAATTGTGGAAAGTAAGGAAAAGACGATCTCTTTAAGCCATCTATTTGAGATAGTTACTTGGCATTGGGTCTAATGGCGAGCAAAAAATATTTCTAGATACAAAATAAGGAAAAAACAATACAAAAGTATGAAAAGTAAAGAAACCAAGCGGATGAAATACGAGTAATATCTGCTCATGGAGCGCTAGTGAAAGAATACATTTCCACATGAAAGTACATGATCCTGTTCTGTATGTGTGCTTACAAGCTTTGGCTGTTTTTATCATTTGGTGGCGATGAAATTCTGTCAGAAAGTATGTAAGCGTTTGAAAAAGAAAACAATAGACATCAAGTATATCTTCCCGAGGAAACAGTAAATGCTTTTCTAAATAAACTCTAGCTGGCTGGGACCAAATATTTTTTTCACCAGAGCTCCCGTTTGATAAAAGTTGCAATATTTTAGTGAAAACGAACAAAATTTGAAGAGATTTGTAGTGATCATGGACTAATTCAAGTATGGTCCGACTACCACGTATCCCACTCTACACGTATAAAAGCGATTCAACGTAGGTTTATCCGTTTTGCTCAACGTGTTCTAGCATGGGCTAGTCAGTATAATTTGCCGCCTTAAATATATTTAGTATGCACTCTCTTGCTAAATGTCCTCAAATTGCAAATGTGTATATGCATTATTTGTTTATTAATTTTTATCTTTGACCTATATGCTTAAACGCTTAAAAGCGACGTCTTTGATCCGTTACCCTTTTCTGCATGAAACCACATAGAACTAGTCATGGCTATAAGGAACACCCATCTTAACTAATGTCATTCCAGATCATCTCTTCTCTTCTTCAGTCTTCTATTCTTATCCTTCCATTTGATAATATTTTTCGGAATTCGCAACAATTTAATGTGCCATAGCCCACGTTGGAGGTGTCCACTTGGAATTGCACCTGAGTCCAACCAACACCAATTTTTCAAACAATATTTTCTTCAGTGTTTACGTGTACTTTTAATTCCGTTAAATCCAGAGAAGGTGACCTTTAGAGCTTAGTGTACGTGCTCTGTGACCGTAATTTAACTCAAAAGGCCGGAAACAAAAACACAAGGCATTTTCGAAAGATTAATCGATGGATATGTTTCGATGACCTCTTTTTTGGATGCGGGGCCCCGCCTAAGTGTTCTCAATCTAAAATGTTTGTATCCACCAATTTAGCTCCTAGCTTAGATGTATTTTATTCCGAAATTTCAAGTTAAACATTTTGAAAGTACATACTGACAGATAAAGAGACGGACAAACCAAAATTTTAATAATTTTTTGTCGAAACTGATGTATGTAAACATGTATGTTGCTCGAAATATGAATACAAGATGAGGTCGGTGGCCAAGCAGGCTGTCAAAAGATCTTACAATCTGTTGAAGCATGACTTTGAAATGTCTAAGTTCATTGTGGAGGTTTCAGTAGGTATATTAGCGAATTTGAACATCCTACACGATTGGCGCCGTGGCGAAGTGGGTATGTGCGTCGACTCACACACCGAAGGGCCAGGTTCCATTCCCGGGCGGGACACCTCACATTTTTTTCACGGCGCCACCTCTTTCCAGTTGCTGACAAGACTCAAAGAGTACCAATTGTCTATTGAAAGCTTCTCACATCTCGCCGTTCAGAGTAGCAAAAAACTGAAGGGCCCTTCTACTTGTGAGAGAACAGTAGCACGCAAAATACGAGTAATTGTTATAGAAGCAGGCCCTGGTCCCTTGTGGGCTGTAGTGTCACTCAATTATTTATTATTACATGAGCTTGGCAGAAATATCAAAACCAAGCAAGTCTGTCTAGATGGTCTTAATGCACACTACTAAATGCAAAAGGGGTGAGTGAAATGGACTAATAAGGGGTGAGTGTCAGTGTGCACCACTTGCGTTTTTTCCAGCATCTGCCGCAGTGTGCCAATCTGATTTTCTCTGGCTAGAAATGACACTGACCTGTCAGTTTGCTTACAAACGTTCTCAAGCGCTACACATAAGCAAGTTGTAGAAGTCAACCTTACTTCAATCACCCTTCTCCTCCATCGTCGTCGGGACAAAGGATAGAATAAACAACTGATCTACGAGTGCAGTAAACCAATCCTCGGGGCACAACAAAACGTCTGATTTACCATAGTGTCACAAATAAGGGTCCGACTAATTAGTAAATTACCTTTGCATCATTACTCCCAGTGGGATGTACACATATTCCTTACAGCGGTGATGTCTTAACTTCGTTTTGTGGCAAACTTGAGCAACCGCAAGGATTGCGCATTTACTCATTTCACAGGAGATAGCACATCTCTGTATGAGCCCCGAAGAAGCGTCATTAAAATTTACTCAAAAGAGTGCAATAAGTTCCTCTTAATTGCAAGTAACTTTGCCTTTGGATAACACTTCTTCCCTCAGTGGATGATGCGGTACGAGGAAAATCTATCCCCATGTAGACTCGTAAATTGCCACTGCCAGGGGTTGTAAATTTCTTTGAGATAACACTCATGCAAGTTGGGCGCCGCACACTACGGTTATTATTATGATTATCGTCCTTTTAATGGCTGTAATTTTCGAAGGAGTATCTGCACCGGTTTGCACGCTCCCAACTTGCTCCAAGGAATCCTCGTATGACCCGCAAAGCTATTCAAAGATTTGTTCCGCTCCCAGACGCTCTGCACACATTTGATTCTATTTTTGGTAAAACTTTCTCACAAACTCAGCCACAGCCCATTCTCGATGTGTGGAAGATGCAAATCGCAACGAGGAAATCCAAACACTCATGTGTGTATGTGTGTGGAAGTGTGTGGTGGCGAACAAAGCAACCTTAATTTGAATCCCAATTCGGTGTGAGGTGAATCGCATTTAATAGGTTTAAAGGGACCTATTTAGCATAATGGAATTATACCCGGGTGGCGGCTAATAGAAAACCCCTAATAAAATTGTTCTTATCTTGGAGTTTGAATCTCACCGGGCGGAGGGCTTGTGCTGATGCCGCACACATGCTGTATGTGAAAGTCAGACGCGTAACACCGCAGCTCAACGGCCCCGCTTGGGAATTCGAAGCGCGCTTCTTCTGCAAGTAAAGCTTCTTCCCAAGTCATCATAAACAATTTGCTTGGTTTTTGTTTTGGTTTCTTACGTTGTTCGTTTTTGGTTCTGTCACTGGAGCGGACAAGTAAGTATGATCATGAGATGCGATAGGAACTCGTCGGCTCGTCTGAGAGAAGAGTTGAAGCTTCCATAACTTTTGTGGCATCCGTTGTTAATCTGAAGTTGTATCATGCCGCAGTTACACTGTTTATTTATTTGTTTAACACTGAAAGTGGAAGCTGAAGCGGTGTCTTTTGGCCTCGAATGAAATGTCTGTAGGTCAAAAATTGGTCCTACAGTCGTCTGCCATCAATTAGCCAAGAACAGAATGTCGCCAGTTGGCATTCTGTTGCTTTAGACTCAAATACATATATATCTAGGTATACAACAAGACTGGTTTGTGAATGATTTGTGTTTTGAAAAAATATGCACACATTTGTATATGCATCATATTTGCGCTTCTGGGTAAGGTGATTTGTATAAAATTTCTGTTCACCTACATCTTCTCATCCGAGTTACAACGGATCTATCTATTTTGTAGAAACATTTTTCATAAGGAAGAATTGAACATGAAGATTGAATTAAAATGAACGATGGGTTTGGCACCTGACACTAGTACTGCCAATATGAAGATCTGCTGTGTAATTTTCCTTGAGCTCCGTTTCTGTGGTTATAAGTTCAGCCGTCATAAGTTCAACAATTTTCCTAGATGCAAGTTTCCTGAATTATTTGTCTTGTTTTGCCGATTGCTCAAGATTCGAAAAAACTCTTAAGTTAGTTACACTATTTCGGATTTCCAACACAATGTTTGCAGATCTCTGTTGATACGTCTTCTCTGTTAGGTATTAGTTTCCGTAGTTTCGTTGAGCACTAGCTCCCTTGCTGTAGAGGGATAAAAATCGGTAAGAAACAAAAATTTTATAGAAAAATCACATTTTCATTTAATGCTTTTTGATGGTCGCATTCGGTGAAAAAGAATAACCTCAACTTAATTTACACTGGTTATAAGATTTTAATTTAGAGCATTTATAATGATTTCTAATAATAATAATAATAATTGAGTGCCACTACAGCCCACAAGGGACCAGGGCCGAGCTTCTACAACAACTACTCGTGTTGTGCGTGCTACTGGTCTCTCACGAGTAGAAGGGACTTATAGTTTTTTGCTGACTCCGAACGGATAGATTTGAGAAGCTTTTCATAGACAATTGATAATCTTAGAGTGTTGTCAGCAACTCGAAAGATGTGGTGCCGTAAAAAATGTGAGGTTTCACGTCCGGGAATCGAACCTAGACTTTCTGCGCGGGGGTCGACGCACTACGCCACTGCGGCCACGATTTCTACGACTTCAATGTTCTTTTTCTCTCTCCTCCTTCCATAAAGATGTTGAATTTGATATTTTAGAAATTTAATATTGGCAATCTAACTTAAAGCTCCAAATAGCAACAACTGAGAACACGGTTTCTTCAGACACTGAAACTAGCTATGCGGGAAGTTCACTCAAGATGGAAACATATTATTACAATCAGTTTTCAAAATTTATTCGAGAACACTAGTAAAATCTCCTACGAATTTGCGTTCTACAATTTTAAACTTTATTAAAAGTAGTACATTGTGTCCAATTAGGCAGATGGGTTACGGTGACTCAAATAGGGACTTAGTCGAAGAACCTTTACGTTGCAACACCAGGCCTAATTTATGGAAGTAAAAATTCAGTAATAATACAAATAATTCAGTCAGTGCTTTTCTATGTTCAAAAATATTATTTTAACTGAAAATAATAAATACATCACTCAAGCTTTTGTCACTTTTTTTCTCATCTCTCTGATAATTTTCGAATAACATCTCTATTACATAAAATAAGTCCTTGCTAGGATCGATCCAATCATTGCGCCAATTTTTGCTTTATTCAAAAGATCTGAAAAAGCCAGTAGTCGAAGGGGGCAAGGTCTAGAAAATATGGTGGGTGGGGTAAGGCCTCCCTCTTTCAGTTCCGAAGTAACATCTCGCCTTTCGATATCTTTCGGTTTTAACTCGCACAGCATCCAAAATGTTTGCTGAGTCACTCCCAACGATTCTGCACAAGTCTTGATCCACTAAAGTCTTTAATTCCTTATTTTCGGACTTGTTGGGCTTGCTCTTGACCCTCGACTCTAAACAATGTTGTGGTGTAAAACAGATGCTCACTGATTATTGCTGACAAATGTTACATCATCAAGTAGGTAATCGCTTTCACAATCAGACACAACTTGCAGGTGGAGTCACTATTTCAAAACGGACCGAATTAATTTTTACTTCAATTGTTGCAGAGTTCAAAGCAATATAAAGGCCTAAGTGTGTAAATATATATGCTTTCAGGAGCGTTTGTGAACATGAGTTCCTTTAGAAATTGTACCTCTCTTTTTAGTGGCACTGTTATTTCTTTTATTTTTTTTGTTTTTGCCTTCTCGTGAACGTAAGTGTTGTGGAGACTAATATACAAGACACATTGAAGAGTCTCAGTTTCTTCGTGGTTATATAACCAGCTGAACTGTAAGCTACATAGTCATTGTTATTCAAAAGCTAGAGAAGCTAATCTGCTAGCATTGATTATAGTAGAGGAGGTGAAACAGCGTTCTGAGATCTTAAAGTATTGACTACTTTCTCTAAAGCAATTTGCTGGAGCTTCCTTTTAGAATGACTTTACCTCATTACGATTTAGGAGTCAATTCGCTTTTTTTATGATCTGGTTGGCCGAATACACCCACTATGTCCATAAGGCCCCAAGTCTCTTATCACTTTTCCACAATACCGCTGACCTTCTAGCTTGGTCATCGTTTATGTTTCTATTTTCGATCTTATAATCAATTCCATTACCTTTCCAGTCATATTCAGAAAAAATTGAGGACAGACTGATTGATTGACATGATTTTTGATTGGCAGTTGGTTTGTTATCCTCTTTGGGATGTTCTTAAAACATAATTCAATTTTATGCTATATCGCTTAATAACAGAATAAATACACCATATTCTGCATAGTTTGAAAGTTATGCGTTCTTTTAAAAGTACAACTTCCCCAACAGAACAAATAAAACTGAATTAGACAAAGTTCCGTTTATTTATATATTTGATATTAAAATTTAGATTTTTGTGTATCGCATGTATTCTAATTGCATATTCCACAAGCACATATTCCTTGTTGTATATCATACCAGTAGCTGAGAACTGACCTTCCGGAAAATACGGCGGAAAGACTTCAGGATCCAATCTCATTCCTTTTATGTAGTACAATTTATCCTTTCGAATAGGACAATTATCAGGGAAGTTACTAAATTTCTTCATTACATTCCGAACAATGATTAGAATCGCTGCGGACAACTTCCCAGAAAGAAACTCACAAGTATTAATTTTCGTAAACTTGTAAATACTATCCCAACGTGTCTTTTTGTTGAAGTGCAAAACTTCTAGATCGAAAAGCATATCGTAAATTTCTTCGGTGGTTTTTATGAACATATTAAAACCAGCAATACGATTTGACTTTGTAAGAGTGCAGGTCATATTCATGATGGGACTTTTCGAATGGCAATCAATATTACTAATTTTCATTAAAAAATTTCGCTAAAATAAAAATAGTGAAAAATGCACTAAAGTTTCCTTAAATTGTCTCACCTTTGCGGCTGAACTTAGTATGAACAACGATAAATAGAAACACTTTACAACTAAACGGATATTCATAGCGAAGCAAATAACGACCTTGAATGATGATGTTTTGTATCTGTTTCTGGCTTGAAATTCTGGCATACTCCGTCCAACTCAGTCATTAGTAATTATGCCCTTAATGAGTCTGAAGTACCAACATGGTAATCAGTGTCGATTTTGAAGTTCTTATCCTATTTCGAAATCACTGTGAATACATTCTTGCGTTACGCACTGTTTCATGTACATGTGTAAAGCTGTTGTCCAACAATTCAAATGCGTCCAGTTGTGTTCAAAATAAGAACAGCAAGAATTTAATAACTGGTATGAAAAGTGAGCTGCTGCATCAAATCTTGCACACCTTTCTGCTTGGATCCACGTCTCCTTTGAGCATACTCTTCTTTTTCTCCATAGAGGGGTCTGAGGGTGGATGGGAACTCAACTCAAGCACCTCTGTTTCGCTTGTTGTGTGAAACTTAGGCATCTTTACCCACTTTTTTTTTTTTTTTTTTTTTTGCATTTTATTCATGTATTACATAACACTTAAATTCTAGACAAAATATGCTTAAAACTAGTTTTCAGGACTTCATTTGTTTGATATAAAATAATCCTACTGGCCCTTTGCAGGCTCTCTAAGATAAACTTAATTTAAAATTGCTTTTCAGCGTCATTATTTATTATACATATATGAAAATTAATTCCTTGCTTAACGACTACATTATTAAGAAAACATAATAAAAAACTTAACAACTTAACATTTTTACTAAAAGTAACTTATATCTAAAACTACAGCTAAAAAGTAAACTAAACTAAACTAAAAACTAGAACTAAAACAAACTTAGGCTATACTACTACTAACTTAAGCTACGTACGTACATGTGCATGTATACCATCATATTATTCATCAATATATGTTCGTGCATACATGCACATGTGCGTCTATTTACAACTATATATGTGTGTATAATCTAATATACACAACACATATATTACTCTTTTTTTGTGTTTTTTTTTTGTATATTTTAATTTTTTTTTTGTATTTATGTTTTTTTTTTTTTTTTGTGTTTTTTTTTATTTTTTTTTTTTTTTTGCCTTAAAACCTAACCCTAACCTAAAACCTTATGCTAAGAATATATAAGCCGGCCAAAGATTACAGCTGGTACTGGGTCCGTTGCAAAACAGTAGCCGACTTCCCCCCGTTGTTTTTCCTACCCGGTGTTTAGAGGGTTCGACGAGGGAGTTTTATTCGGTTTGTAGCCATCAGAACACTTTATGCTGTTTCACAACATCCAGTACATCCCATCTCGATACCGCTGTACTGAAGCGGAGGAAATTGTCCTCAGCTCGTCGTGCAACGGAACGGTCGTAGTTGAGTCGCCCATCCACAGCAGAACGGGCGAAATGAAAGATGAGCGGTACCGCTTTCTTGTCTTGTAACAGACCTAGCTTGTCAAAATAGACAAATGCTTCTGGGGGAACGAAACCATTATAGCGCACCCTTTCATGGTATTGTATATTGGGATAGTAAGCTCCAGAAATAAGATTGTTTTTGGAGTCCATTGCTCTTGCAGTGTGTCTCCGAATCAGCTTCAGGATGAAATTATCCACTCTGATCATTTTTGCCGTATTGTATTAAACTTCATTAGAGTAGAATTTCTTGTACTCGGACCAAGGAGTTCGGTAAAGTTGAAGACAGGCCCGAAGGCATGCCCTCTCGAACAACCGCATCCTTTCCATCAGACTAGCTCCCACATTAAACCACACGGGACAGCCATAGGTCAGCATTGGCCTGATTAGGGCCATGTAGTAGATTACCTTCACCCTCGCGTAGAGTTGGCTGTTGTAAAACAGTCTCTTAGTAAGGGCAAAGGCGCCTCGAGCCCTGGCCAGAGCAGCATCTATATGTTTATTAAAATACAGATACTGATCTAACCAGATCCCAAGGTATCTGACCACAGTCCTCTGCGCCAGTGGCTCCCCGTGTTGTCCAATGATAGCGAGCTTACGCCAATTCTTCTTTGTGTCTGCCGAAGCCTTATGCAACGGCGTCCTGAACAGGATGGTTTCCGACTTCTCGAAATTAAGGTTCAAAGTCGCTCTGCAAGAGAGTGGCAATCTCCCCAATCTTTGGGGCTGATCTGTACACTATCAAGTCATCTGCGTACGCAATTGCATTATGAAGAGAACTTAAAAGATCGCTCAAGTAAATGTTAAACAGGATTGGCGAGTTTACGGCACCCTGTTGGAGACCATTTTAACATGGAAGATACCCGCAGAGGTTACGTTGCCATATTTGACTACGAACCGTCTGCCAGTAAGCATACTAAACAGTAGGTACAGTAGCGATTTATGCATGCCGAGCCGACTGAGCTTGTAAAAAAGTCCTTCCAACCAAACGGTGTAATCTTTACCCACTTGTCTATTCAACCTGGTAATGTTTCTGTGGAACACACACAGCAGTACTGAAATGATCAAAGTCTTATATGACATAAGGCCATGAGAAATGTGTGAATCTGCTTCTCAATAATTGCCTACTAAGCATATAGAATTCTGCGTATGGTGGCAATTGTCCCTCTGAACTGCAAAAAAAAAATAGAAACAAGTTTTTGCTGCTCATTGTGACGCTCTGTCTATGTTGTCGGTGTTGTGCTAACTTCCTTGATAGGAGTTCTATGTTTCATAATTGTTTACGGAAAGGTCCGTTTATCTGCCCCCGTTCCAATACTAGTAGACTCTGCACTTATACTGTGTTCGCCCAATCACGTAAATGTTATCCTCGCAAGCCAGTAGCTAAACGGTATCTTGGAAGATCGTGCCATTGTTGTCGACTGATGAATGATTCACGATCTCCTTAAGATCTTCTATCTTAAGATCAGCGCGGCATCTTGTCTTAATGCTTTTTTAACATTAGAGGCTCAGTTCGAGTTGATAGGGATGTCTTGTCTGTATAGCCCATCTTTAGCACTCTGTTACATTTATTTGACCGTGAAGTCAACAAATGGATCATAGGTGTGTGTCTTTTTCGTGATCAGTCGAGGTAATCTTTTGTAAGTTGTATGACCTGAAAATAAGCAGATATGAGATTGTCGAAGCTCGAACAAAGAAAACAAAGAGGATGTAATAAGCGAATGGAATAATTTTTTTGTTTATTCAAAGAACGACCCTAAATTAAGTTGTACTTAGAGCACTCAAGTCAGTACTTAAGTCTTATATTAAAGAGAATTACTAAGAGTCATACAAACAGATTGATCCGGCCTAAGATATTGTATATGCTGCATGTTGGAAATGGGAGGATTCTTGCTCGAAGTGAACAAAAGGAGCAACTGAGCTCTGAATGTATTTTGCGAATGCTCCCTAAAACTAAAGATGTAATGGTCCTGTGATGCTTCTCTGCTTACCCTCAGGTTGTGGAAAATACAAAGTAAGAAGATTTTGGCAGATTTTTTTTTAAAGTGGAGTGCTTCTTCCCGTACTGTCAAAATTAAAAGTAAGCACCTGTTCTTCTTTTATTATAAAATTAATATCAAGCCTTAAACAAGCTTAAAATAAGTAATATAAGCGTGCGAAAATAAGTGTATGAATGTAAAGATTGATATGCCCCGTGTAGGATGACTACGACATTTTTGAAGCAACAATGTGAGATATTTTGATAAACATTTTCTTACATCCATTTATGGTCTCGTCGGTCGTATTCTAAATATGTTGTTCTCCCCATTTTATATAAGGGACTTCAGATTCATTGCTTACATATAAAACATTTAAAAATACTTGTCCTTATAAGTGTGGTTGGAAGTCAAGGAAGACCACCATAGACCAGATTTTTACAATTCATTAATCTTGTAAAAGACCTAAGAAGTATAAATCGTCTTCCACTACCTATTTTTTCGATCTTAGGGCCGTGCGTAGACTTAGGTTATACAGCGCCATGTCTAATTTTGGCACTTCCAACTCATCAAACACACCGTGATAATCCTTGCCCTACTCCATGAACCAGAAATCTAAATTTGATGACGAAGCCAAAAACTTTTGCGGTTATTGGTCATTTTTGCGCTGATATAGGTATAGGTATCTACAGCATGCATTTACTTATGCGCGCACATATACAGTGCTTAAGAAGCAAAAGTCATATAGAGTGGATGGATTTCTTTCCTCCGGCTCGAAAAGTCCTTGAATCCTGTTATTTCGACAAGGCAACAGAGGACTACCTAGTTTGAGAAGGCACACGTCAGTAAAGATGGACCTCAACTAACTTGTGGTGAGAAATTGGAGGCAGCTGGCAAGAGGTCGTGGATGCTAGGGAGGCATGTAACTCGAGAAAGAAGAAATTCACTTGACATTTCATTTGAGTGACTTATATTTGTAACAAAGAAGATAAATAGAAACACCCAATATTGAGAAGTGATGCTAAATTGTATTGTTTTGCTTTCACAAACGGTAATATTTATAAATCCAACAATTTGTGTTCATTCTTTTTAAATCTTTTTATAGTTTTTAAAGTAGACTACTTCGATTGCCGTACACTATACTCGTATATGTCAAGTTTTTTTTCAATTTTTACAATATGCTGCAAAGTCCAATTTCGGCATTTTATTTCTTATTCGTCATCAGTTCATATTGAGGGTTGTCAATCTCGTCTTCAACACATTTTCGACCCTCATTCAATATTTTGTACTTTGCACTCACTCATTTTTTGCATTAGTATTAAACGTAAATATGCCCGTGTATGTATTTAGTATTGTTGAAAAGTATCGAATTATGCAGAAGGAGAAATAAGACAACATAATACAACTAAATCAAACTCAGTTTATTATGATTTTTCGAATTAAAATTTAAACTTCTTTTGCACTGCACTTACACCTAAAGCGTACTCTATAAACACAGATTCTTTATTGTAAATCACTCCGGTAGCTGAGAACTGTCCTTCCGGAAAGTACGGTGGAAAGACTTCAGGATCTAGTCTCATTCCTTTGACATAATAAAGTTTATCTTTTCGAATTGGACACTTTTCAGGGAAATTACTAAATTTTCTCATTAAATTTCGAATGATGACTAAAATCGCAAGGGAAAACTTCGCGGAAAGAAACTCACACACATTTAATTGAGTGAACTTATAGACACTTTTCCAAGTTGATGTTTTCTTATTGAAGTGTAGAAGTTCAAGATTGAACTTCAAATCGTATATGTCCTCGGTCAGTTGTGCGTACATGTTAAAACCGGCTACACGATTTGATTTCGTAAGATTGCACGTCATATCCACGATTGGAGTTTTTGAGTGACAATGGATATTGCTTATTTTCATCAGAAAATTTCGCTAAAATTAAAATTGGTATGAAAAGTCGTTCAATTTTGCATAAGTTATCTTACCTTTGCCACTGCTCTCAATATAAGTAATGATAGATAGAAACAATTTACAATTATGCGGATGTTCATAGCGGTGCAAACAACCGACTTTGGGCTTTATTGTCGAATATGTAATTCTTATTACGAAACGCAACATGTTCATACAGCTCAGTCATCACCGATTATGTTGCTAATGAGCTGGGTACCCAATTTAGGCATCACAGTGCGTTTTATAAATTTGAGCTGTTATCTTACCGTGAAATCTTTTTAATTCGGTATGTAACATTGAGTTCTAATTTTTTTAATTTTTTTTTTCATTCATGTATGACTAATGTCATTTTTTCAATTTGTATTCCTAATCTATATGAAATTGTAGTCGCCAACTGGGTCCTTCCTAATAACCTCTGGAAAACACTTTCTAGTCGTCATTTTGTACTGCTGTACATGCCTAATAAGAAGCAAGAGAAAATACTCTCCCAATCGAAATTAATCGAAACAATTTTAAGTCTTTATTTAACTGACAATAAGGTCCCAATCTTCTAGCTTGTCAAGGACTTCGTTTACCTCGGCTCAGCGGTAAACAAGGACAATAACACCAGTACCGAAATCAAACGCAGAATCACTCTTGCCAAACGCTGTTTCTTTGAGCTTAAGAGGCAATCGAGTAATAAAGCCCTCTCTCGAAGGACTAAGCTTGCTTTATGAAACACCTTGATCATTCCAGTCCTACTCTATGGCACGGAAACCTGAACGCTACTAAAAGCGGATGAAGAAGTCCTTAGTCTTTTTGAGGCTAAAGTTTTGCGTGCGATTTTTGGTCCTATTTGCGTTGATGGCATCTGGAGAAGAAGATTTAACGACGAACTCTATGGGCTGTACAGCGACATGCGCCTAGTCAAGTGTCTTCGGATACAACGCTTAAGATGGCTAGGCCATGTGAGCGTATGGACACCACTGATCCGGCCCGAAAAGTCTTCGAATCTGAGCCATTGGGACAACGCAACAGAAGACGGCCTAAGCTAAGGTGGTGCACACAAGCGGAGAAGGACCTCAACCAACACAGTGCGCAACTGGTGGCAGCTGGCGAAAGATCGTGCTTTCTACAGAGGCATGTTGGTTGAGGCACAGGTCCATCGTGGACTTTAGCGCTACAAGAAGAAGAAGTTTCCAAATAAAATGAGAATTATTCCAAGGAAACTGGTAGACATTCCCAAGGCAAAATATACACCTGTTGCATTTCTTCTTTAAAAACTATATATTTATATTCGCCTGTCTGTTTGTCTGTCTTCTCAGTTTTTGCATAAAATGTTGGAATTACATGCAACCCACCCAATAAGCAACATTTGGATAATATTATTGCAGCGTTTTGGGTTGATGTTAAACAAATAAATGACATCCTTCATTATCGTATGGTCTTTCAATCGACAGATCTCCCGAAAAGAATTTAATTTTTAATTTTCTCATAAGGATTTATGAACAAGTGTTGATACAAGAATCTTAATAATTTTGACTAGATGGCCTCTTTTACATTTTCAAATAACGTTTTAGTTGAAGTTCATGATTTTTGTTTTGGAAAATAATGCGTAGCTGCCTAATCGAACCTATTGCTCCATCTCATATTTTTCACCCTATTTAGAGTGCAAGCAAGTCATCAATCACCATGATATTAGGAAAGTCATGTCATGTTTCTGCAAAAAAGTTTACAACAAATTTAAAAAATAAAAAATAATTAATATCTAAAAGACTTTAAACTAAAAAATGTCAAACAAACTGGAAGGCCAACGAATTTGACTGAAAAATTTTATTTCTTTTACCGTAAAAATTGAAACATTTGTCTAACCTTTACGAGTCGAGTTAGTTAGTCCGAGAACCGTACGGCGAACGTTTCAAAATTTCGGTTTGTATAATAGTAGTTCAAAAACTAAACACAATCATTTAAAAAAAATAATAAAAAACGCTCCAGTAAAAAAATATTTAAATAATTATATTACCACTTGGAGAAACATTTGAAATTTTAAAAAGTACAACGGATACAAAATTTTGGGAAAATAATGCGATGGAGTAAGTCAACAAAATAAAGGGTGTCCCAACAAGAACGCAAGATTTAAATTTTAAATAAAACGCAGATATTAAAAAAAAAAAATCGTGAATTCTTTATTATATCGTAAAGTAGACAGGATGAGGTTATATGTGGAATAACACATCGGCCAGATGGCCGCCGCGGCTTTGCTGGCACATACGCGATCTTTTAATGAAATTTTCAATGACCGTTTTGCATTAATGCTGCGGTATTTCATTAATGCAGCGTCCAATTTCCTCTTTTAAGGCTTGAGTCGTCGTCGGCTTATTCGCATAAACTATCGACTTCAAAAAACCCGAAAGAAAAGAGTCCAATGGTGTTAAATCGCACGATCAATGCGGCCAATTCTGGTCTCTAAAACGCGAAATAACACGACCGGGAAATGACTGATGCAGCAATTGAATTGTTTCTCTGGCTGTATTAGATCTGGAGCCGTCTTGTTGAAACCACATCCCCTCCACATTCATTTCTTCAATTCTAGGCACGAAAAAATTGGTTATCATTTCACGATACCGAACACCATTAACTGCTTGCGCTTGACCTTACTTATTTTCATAAAAAAAGGTCCAATGATTCCTCCAGCCCAAAATCCACACCACACAGTGACACGTTGAGGATCCATTTGCTTCTCGTGAATCACTCGAGGTTTTTCCTCCGCCCCAAATGCGAAAAATTCTGCCTATTGACGAAGCCATCAAGATCGAAATGGGCCTCGTCACTAAAGATGATTTTATCGGCAAAATCAACATTTTCATGTTGTCTCTCCAATACTTAATTAACGAACTCCCTTCGCTGTGAATGGTCAGCTGGCTTCAGTTCCTGAGTCAATTGAACTTTTTATGCATGAAGGTGCAAATCTTTCGTCAAAATTGGTTGCATAGTGGATTTGGAAACACCAATTTGCTGAGCTCGGTGTCGAATTGAGGTGAATGGAGTTTGAGTGACATCATCACGTACTGCTGCGATATTTTCGTTTGATCAACCTGGTCGTAGGCGCGTTGTTGTCTTTACATCAGTTACAGACCTAGTGTCAGCAAATTTTTCCATTAATCGCTTTACAGTTGACTCTTTGGAGCGTTTTTGTAACCCCGAATTGATCGCAATTTGCGAACTGTAGCCCCAAAACTTTCACCATTTTGGCAAAACAATTTCACAATGAGAATTCTTTGTTCATTCGCATAGCGCTCCAATTTTAATAACCTTATACCTTCTACTAACAAAAAATTATAATTGATCAAATGTCAAACAATGAAAATTCGAATGGCGTCAAATTTAAATCTTGCATTCTTGTTAGGACACCCTTTATAAGGGGCACTGTAAAAAATGGGGAGGTTCGCTGATGGTATAATGAAGTATGGCACCATCGTTTGTTGAAAATATTGTCTTTATTGATTATATATATATAAAAACAAGACTTTCTTAAAATCCTAAGAAGTAACCAAGCGTTGATAAATAAGGTATGCCCAGAAATTGGATCTTTCAATAAGACAATGATCCTGACCATACCTCACGATTACCAAAGGAAGTGTTGCTATATTTTAGAATTCGTAAATAGTTGGATCAACCCGCCGTACCCAAACTCCATTGATGATGGAACCATTTAAACAAGACAGGTTTGGAGAAGTTATTAAAATGAAACCAAGTATGATTGTATTCTGTTTAATATTTTCAGTTTTTTTAAATTTTCTCAGAAATTTTATATAAATCTTATTGACACGTGCATTTTTAAGTATTTGTAGTTTTATCGCAAAAAAAAGAACACTTGAATTACGATTTTTTATGTTTTATTAATCAATAAAAGTTTAATTTTGTCTTATTAAAATTAAAGTTGTTTTCGATTTTTGTAGATTGTATGTAATTTCAGATAAAATGTGGGTGTTAAAGCACTGTATTTACGCTCAATGTATACAAATCTTCGCAAAACGAGAAGGAAACAAACTCCAAAAGCAAACAATAAACTGAACAATAGTCAAAATCAAAAGAGAGGCAAAACTCTCCATAACCAGGAAAAGTTTTGTTCACATAAAACTGGGTCCGTTAAAGAGGCTAAACAAAAAAGTGTGGACGAACTGTCATTCTTCTATTTAGGGGAACCAAAACTGACAACACAAGCAGACTGGGACCCCTTTTTTATGTCTGCAGAATCAACGTGCATGAGGAAGAAATTGAAGCCGTCTTCCACCGTCTTCTGCAAGGCTGCCATTTTGGTCATCGTCCTTCGAGATCTAGAGTGAAGTAAGATTTTAAATTCAATGAACAGCTCCAATTAGCTCGCTCTACAAACTGCTCAGTCTTCCTAACTTGGGTCTAGTGGTTCAATATAAAGGTTGTTACGGAACTAAGTGTCTAGTTAAATCACCTCAAACCGTCTACCTTAGTAGATAAAACAACACAATCAAGAAACCCTAAAAATCGTAGACTGCAAATTCTCATACGATTTTACCAGTGTTCTCGAATAAATTCTAAAAACTGATGAAAGTAGTTTGTTTCCATCATGGGTGAGCTTCTGTTTATAGTCGGTTTCAGTCCTAGCTGTTGCTCTTCGATGACTTTATGCTAGATTTCTAATTGCAAATTTCAAATTAGAAAAAAGATTAAATTCGACCTCCTTGTGGAAAGAAGCTAAAGAAAGAAAAAAGTGAGTAAGACACAGAATTTCGTGAAAATCTAATAAATGCTGAGGTCATTTTTAATCGAATGCGATCATGAAAAAGTGCAATATGCATTTTTTTGTCGATAAAATTTTTGTTCTTTGCATTCAAATCTCTAATGCAAGGGGAGAAAATGAAAAAAACATATATTTTATGATCATTGGATGAGGGAATTGTCCACTTACAAGAGAGTTTACTGTACATACAAACTCATGCAAAATTACTTAAAAAAATATCAAATGTCTCTAGTGTTCAACTCTGAATAAATCTATGAAGTATGAATACCCAGAAAGACAATGTGCTAAAATCTGGAAGCACTGTTTGGCGACAAGGAAACGATGTAACATCTCATTGCCTAAGCTTTTATCAATAAACAAAACAATCAACCTGTCTAGGAGAGTAGTCGCACTTATAACGGCAGCACTGAAATGGATCCATTATATCTTCATGTTCGCATAATGAGTCTCACGTGACATACAGCATGACTTTAAATTCAATTAAATACAATAGCTTAACCTAAAATTTAAAAAATAAACTCAGATATCTTTATCTTAGTGCAGTTTTAGAGTGTTAGTAAATCTTGGCAACATCGATTTCGTCTAACGTAGTGAGAAGGTTACTCCAAAAGCATTTTCCTAGTCCCTTCGAGAGTTGGGTACCTTATCATGAAGTTAATAATGTCCTTTCAACTAAATTGCCGCATCTATCCTCCAACGGCTAATCGGCCCAATGTGCTATGAAATTCACCTTATAACACAAGGAATTTTGAAACCGCCTATACGTAATTGTTTTTACATTGAGAAGAACTTGAAAACATTTTGGATTCTGTAGTAGAGTAACATAGCCATCAGATCTCTGAAAATATCAAACGTCTTAAATTAGGGTCCAAGACTTCGCTGAAACTATTTGAAGAGAACTCATCTTAAGAACACCCTTAAAATGCACTCCCATCTCACCCTCACCCAGAATTAAAGTAGACAAGACACGTTGGCAATTTACACCCCGAACGAGAAGTAAAATAAAATAAAACAAAGCGTACAGTAGACTCTCCGAGAGACTTCATAAATTCTGATGTGACCTCAGCCTTATGAAAGATTAATGGAACGGGAGATTTCAGAAGTCATAAAGCAAAAACCCACCACTACAACACGAACACGAAGAGAAAAGAAACCCTGAAAGCGAATCCAAGTTTATTGCCCGACAGCGGGGCGAAATAATTCAGGACGCATTAGAAGAATGGCACATAAATTGCGGGCGGAATCACTCCAAGGAGATCTTCACCAAAGGCCAAAATGCTTTATTACAATTCGGTGCTGAATAATGCACTAGGACGAGACAACTTAACCTACTCCTTACCTTTATTTGTCCTCAAGAATAGTTGACGGAAGGGGGAGAGACTTTGCACGAGAGCAATTCCTTTATGGCTCGAATCACTCTCGGAAATTAGAAGTCAGCCAGGGAGCTTGTGCATCGCCAATCAACCGATAATTTCGCGATGTTTGCCGAAAAGTTTATGCAAATCTGCGTTTCAAGTGGAAAACACAAAGATGGTATCCCAGATTCCAGACACGCCACGCCCTGAGGCGCAAATGAAAATCCTCCCCCTCTGCCGGCAGGGTAGGAACGTTCTTTGTATATTCGTCACCGGGAACGCCCGCACCCCTTTTTGAGATTTATGACAATCTGCCAATAATAAATTCACATATTACGCGAATTACCCTTTTTTTTAGAAATATTGATTCAATTGTGGAGTGACTTGAGGGACATTTTTTATTCATAAGAATTTTCCTTTTTTTTTGAAAGAAAATCAAGTAAGGGTTGGGGCGAAAAGCGACAAATGTGGTTGTGGTTGCGGATGCTGTGCCATTTGATGCGGTCTTGGGCTTGGGTGTTAATGGCAAGGGTAAGTATAAATCGCATTACTGGGGTGTACAGCGGTACTTAAAATTAAATATTAACGAGAATTTATCCCCAACAATTGACAACGTACACGATTCGTGTTGTCCGGATAATGAAGGTTTTCAGAGTTCTTGCTGAAAATGACCATATGGACCAGATGGAAGGAAATTTAACTTACCTCTGGTCTTTTTTTTTATGGCGAAAGAAGATAGAAAGAAAACAGATACAGAGCAGAACCTGATGCGTAGTGTCTTAGCCAGAGCAAGCAAACAAACGTGTCAGTACTCAGAAACTGTTGAATCGGTCAACGATGAGAAAGGTGATAAGTGTACTACCCTAACTTCATGTACCACGAGAAGGTGCGGCAAAACGGCTTCATCCCACCTGAAGCATTTCTCTATCTAGACTCCAAAGGGCTGATACAGAACACGGAAGGATGTCCTATCATCTTCCATGTCGTACGCAGAACAGTGGATAGGCGGCTCCAATACGAAGCGGACGTCGCTCGTAGCCACGAAGAACTCCTCCGGTTCAGTAGGGCGATCGCCACCCGAGACAGAACTCAGTCTGCCAAAGAACGTCACTTTTACTGGTGGCTCCACCAAAACCAGCCCCCGTCACCGCTCGTAACTAAAGCTGATCTTGCGGCCAGCGTACATAGTTTCTAAGGTAGTTCGTAAGTTTTTTTTATATAAATAATAAATAATAATAAAAAAAAAATAAAAAAAAAAAAAAAAAAAGGTGTAGCATAGCATATAAAATATATATGTCACGCATATAAATGACGTATACGCTATGGTGCACATATCCGTATTTGTACGGATATAGTTAAGTAGTTTTAATAGTACCTCTTAGTCTACTTTAAGCTAGGTTAAGCTAGGTTAAGCTAGGTTAAGTTTAGTTCAGATTGCCAAGTTTTGTATCTTTTCTTGGGACAATATTGAAATATATGAGTACATGTAAGAAAGAAAAAAGTAAATAATTTTACCCCCATTATGCCCAAAGGCACTTACAATTAGAATAGATATAGATTAGCTTAGAGCACCTGTGTAGGGTCAGTAAGTTAGATTTTAAAGTAAGTAAGTTAGATTATAAACTAAAAAAAAAAAAAAAAAAAAAAAAAAAAAAAAGAAAGGTGATGAGTGATACAATCCGCTTATTGCGGATGGACATTTGGTGACAGTACCACTAAAATAAAATACTGTTAATATTTTAAATATTCGTCTTCCACTCATATACAAAACTTTTTAAGAAAATTTTTTAATTCGAGTTAATTCTATTTTTAATAAAGGGTGATTTTCAAAAGCTATAGGAAAGTTTTTCAAAAAAAAAAACAAATAAATTTCAGAAAACTGCATGAAATCTTTATTTGAATCGATAGTACGGTCCATATTATTTAATGTTTCCGCTTAGTCCAATTTTGGCATAATCTTTCCAACATTTCGGCCGGTATCTCATGAATAAATGGTGAAATGTTGTCCTCCAATGCGTCAATTGGAGCGAACTTGTCTGTATAGACATGAGCTTTCACATAGCCTCACAAAAAATAGTCTAAAGGCGTTAAATCGCACGATCTAGGCAGTCAAATGACTGGTCCCGAACGTGAAATAAAATGTTCACCGAACTTGCCTCTTAATTAGTCCATTGTTGCGCGTGCTGTGTGGCATGTGGCACCGTCTTTTTTTAACCACATGTCATGCAAGTAAAACTCTTGTATTTTGGGCAAAAAAAGTTGGATAACATCTCACGGTAGCGCTCACCATTCACAGTTACGTTACGATTCGCACCAGTGTTGCCAAAAGATAATAGCTAAAAAATCACCCTCTATAACTTGAAGGTCGATAGAGTACTTCATCAAGAGCACTATTGAATCACATAAACTTGCGACGAATAACCTTCGAAGCACATCAACATTCTGGGTTCAATTGAGAAACATATGGTTTGCATTGAATATACTATGATCACTTTCAAAGACATTGAAGAAGAATTAGACAGACAGACTTCGTATCTGGAAGAATATTGTTAGCTGGATAAACGTAATAGTAACGAGCATCGTCACCAAAATCGGAAGATGCCTATATTGAGGAATAGTACAACGGGAAACGCAGCAAGAAGGGATATTATCACTTCAACCAAACTTCCCCCAAAGAGTCGTTTCACAAATAATACATTTAATATCTTAAATAAAACCGAGTGGATGAAAATCACCACTTTGACATGTCATTGTACATCAGAAACAGTGACCTCCATCGTGATCTAATGGTACTGTCGTTCTTAAAACGTAATGATAATAAATTTAAGAATAATGAAAATTTAAAAATTTTATTTATTAGAAATAATGAAAATAGTAGATTAATATGATATAGTTTAAATATATTAAATAGAAAAATTATATTAAATAATATGAAACTATAAAATAAGATTTTTATTTTTTTATTTTATTTTTCAGGAATTGATTATCGAGGAAGTATCAAGTCTTCTCAATTTGTGTCAAAAAGCGACTGCAATGTAAGAGACCCCCAGCCCTTGCTATCAATCAATCAGAAGGTTTACCAAGCTAACAGCGAGATAGGAACAGAGCGACAAAAACGAGCGAAAAATGTCCTAGTGGTGAATTTACCCTTCAACGTTTTGAATGTTAACCATTCATTACGTTAACACTAGGAATTAAAAAAAAAAACAAAGAAATTTGTGTCTTTGTATTTTTTTTCTATAGCGTGGTTTAACGAAAACGCACGATTATAGCTGTTGGAACAAAATGTTTACAGATATTTATCCTTTTTCTTATGATAATAGTAGATCAATCTACTATAATAAAATAAACAATGATGTGTGAAACAAAATATCTATGCTCATTACGGTCCATATTTTCAATGACTCTGAGACATAATTATGGTTCAAGATCGTTAATGTTCCGAATTATCTCATTCGTATGCTCTTGAAATGTTAACTCTAACGGTATTAAATCACATGATAGAGGCTGCCAATTAAATCATGCATAACATAATATGGACATATCCCCAATCTTAGGTTACAAGAAGTCTGTTCTCATGTCGCTACAGTGAACACCATTTACGGCAACTTCTTGACCGAACTCATTTTCGAAGAAGTACGGCACGGTGACAAACCCATAAAAGCCAAACATTTGGTAAAGTTATATTTTCCTTATGTTGCAGTTGGTGGTCTATACACAAATTAGAGCAAATACAAAGCACAGTTGCCCCAGGTGGCTTCGCAGGAGAACTGTCTGACAACCTTAACATTCAAAGACCAGGTTCATGGTTTCTGGAATTACATCGGTCTTTCACCATTTCTCACTGAAAAAAAACAGTATATAGGGGTCAAATCGCAGCTCAGATGCGCCCAATTGACAACGCCAAGACGTGGAATTTGCCTTGCGAATTTGAATCAGTTGTTGGACTCTCTATGTGTGACCAGGCGTGTCATTCGGAATTAACGACATGCATTGACTACATTTGGCGTCAAAGATCCATTACTTCTATCAAAGTAAAAAAATGCCTGTAAATCGTTGACAGAACTTCCTTCTAGTCCTAATTTTCTGGGACACCACTCTAACCTCTGCAATAATCTATTACTCTCTGTGAATACATTGGTTTCACAACAATGGCGTGCGTGTTTTCCAAGCCCGAGTCGGCAATTTTGTTAATTAAAAAAATGTACTTAGTTAGACAAGCATATTTTTTGCCCAAAATCCTTGTCCAAACTGCTGCTTGGTCAGAACTGCGAAGCGATAATGAAGCAGGTGGTCGCCCTTCTTCAGTTTACTGAGTCAACTGGACCTTGTAAGCGTATAATCCAAAACCTTTGTGCAGAATTCTCTTCAGACTACCGCGTGAAATGTTGAGATCGATGGCGAGTTGATGTTTATGAATTGAGTTGAGATGGAGATGTGTGCGGTTTATTAGCATAACAACTTCGCGAAACGCACAAACTTGCGTACAGCAGTCGGGACTCATTTTGACCAAAATTTCTTTTCAAAGGCCGTTTAGGTTACACATGATTCACTTAAGAAATAAGTTTTCAATATTTTCTAACGTTGTTCAAACGCTAAAAAAATTATTTCGTTCTGCGAAGCTATGATTTAGACATTCTGTTAAGCTTTTGGGAGGAAAACAGCTATAAGTGTGAAAATAACCTATCATTTAACAATAAGTTAGGAAAATCGTAGGTTACTCAATGTAACCATAATATTTGAATTTATTTTGTTTCAAATTGATTGCATTCCACTTGTAAATTAAAATCTTCGTACGATAATAAATATTTAGCAAATATTGGGATGCATTCTGTATTTTTCTCAAAAAGAGAGAAGAAATTCCAAGAATATTTTTCCACCCTTGAGATTTTATTCATATTTTACCTGATAAGCCTTTATTTAAAAACGCGATGTAGTAACATCTACAAAACAAATGAAGAAAAGGAGCGAAATGCACTTTCACCATGATATATTGCCAATTTGCAAGAAATCACTGCCTTGTTTTCCGACTATGCTCAATGATCCGTCCTATTGGCTGACATGCCATTTATTGCTTGAAAAAAAAACACTCATTTCAAATCAGAGAAACATGTGTTTTCGTTCAAATGACTCATGTAAGCACTTTGTTCTTGTTTTCCATTCGCATGTGCAGGGAATCACATTTTTATTTAAATTATTGCCAATTTAAAACTGAAAC
The DNA here is from genome assembly GCA_944738645.1 of Eristalinus sepulchralis. Taxonomy (NCBI): domain Eukaryota; kingdom Metazoa; phylum Arthropoda; class Insecta; order Diptera; family Syrphidae; genus Eristalinus; species Eristalinus sepulchralis. The sequence continues at coordinate 25,311,518 of OX122885.1, read as the reverse complement.
AAACCAAGAGGAAGCCTTGTGTGTTTGTCGCACGATGTTTACAACGATAAGTATCCGTGAAATTAGTCCCTATATGTAATGTTGTTGCGGAAATACGAGCAGTGTCAGCAGTCAAACTCGCGGGGGTAGACTCCCCTGGTGACAGTTGTTTTCAATGTGAGCAATTTTTTATGGTTCCGTCGTGATGACATTAAAATTTGTAACGCATTCATAGACGCGTTAAGCTGCGCGTAGTGTCTTCAAATCGATACGAAATGGTGGTGACAGGAGTGCGAATGACTTTAAAGTCGCAACAACACACAGATCTTTGAGTTGTCTTCACTTTCTGTCCGACCAGTATCATAATTGCGAATGCCCCGTCAGGCGTTAGCAACTCCATAAATGTGGTCGTTACCTATAATTATTTTCGTCTTTATTATCGTCCTGCTGTTTCTTCTCGCTTGGACCGAGGCGGATGGTGGAAGGACGAAGAGGGTTGTCTTAAAAGAAGTTTCTCCATTAAACATGGAACGAGCATTAGCTTTATTCTTTTATTGTTCTCCAAGGATGTCTTCATTACCAGTTCATGAGTGGACGTTCTCTCTATTTTATACGTACCAACCTACACACATCCGCTAGTTGTGGAGCACATAAGGAGGTGATTTGATTGCTAATGTGATGGCATTTCATTTCCCACATCCTGCACAGAGTCGGGTATCTAATTCAGTGCAACATCTTTATGCTGCGTTGGTCACACGGAAGGAGATGAGATTTTCCTTCTTGGAGTGTGTTGTGTTATTTTTTCTTATTCTTAGCTGTGTGCATGCAAGGAGAACAAAGCAAGCCAATATCGGGCTTGTTGTGATATCGATGGTTTTTGGATTATTCTGATGGTCGATTTCATCGTTTAGGGGCACTTACTGTGCACATTACTGTTTCCTGTGTTTTCAATTTCAAATGGGAATCTGAAACGGCATGAAATAATCATCATTCCGAAGGAGGTGTTCACGCTAGATGGTGGTGTGCTGATGGAGCTTTGGGTAAGTGCTGGCTGGATTTACTTTATTGCACTATGGTAATATTATTGCGTGTGCTGGATTCGTTAATAATCTTCCCATGGTGAGTGTATTGTTATTTTTAAGATGTAGCGATGGTCTTAGATCGGGTAGCTTCCTTGTTCTTTAGCTTATCCAGCTGATACAAATGCACATACAACAAAAAGCGATTCAACCGAGGGCCTCTGACCAAAGACGGATATTTTTGAACTGTAATGATTTGTTTACTTTTTTTTCGGATAGCATTCGACATGCTCTACAGCTCGCATAATCTTTGGGCAGATTCCTCCAATTACGCACACCATGTGGGTTAGGGTTCTTCTCAACGTGTGTATGCCATTTTCGCCCAGGTTGTCCTCTATTGCGTTGTCTCAGTCGCTCGGATGCAAAACCTTTCTAGCCAGAGAGTAGTTATCCATCCACACTACATGGTCTGGTCAACTTTTCTTCTTCATTCACATTCCTCAGGACAAGAACGGTCAAGGTTTTGTACAAGACAGCTTGATATTTTGGGAGAGGAATTTATTACTCAATTACATCTTGAGCCAAAGGACCACTGATTTACAAGTAAGTTCTATGTTACTGACATTCTTGTCTCTATATACGAGTTCATGACCACTTCAAGTGTGTGCTGGCCATGTATGTACAAGACGTCAATGTTGTGCGTCGTTCGTTAAAGACAGCATATTCTTTTTTTTTTCCTCGCTTACCGCCACACGTATATTAGCTGCAACTATTTTGACAGCGCGCCACTTTTTCTAAACCTTCGTTTGGCTTTGAACGTCACGATGAGTTCGTTGCCGAGATTGACGAAGCATCGAAAGTCTGCATTTTATCCTACTCAATATAATCAATCTGTATTACTTGGGTTCTTTTCAGGGTCTACCACAGTGTGAACATTTAATCTATAGTGGTCTTCACTGGTCTGGAATCGCACTAAAAAGCAACAGTAGGAGTAATCCTAGACTAAAGTTTCAGAATTTCTTTTAGACTCTTACTCCAATACTTGGGGGCAGTTTTTAGTATACTTTTATTTGTTATTATTTTTATATAACGAATTTTTTTTTAAGGAATATATTCAGTATTTCACCCAACTAATTAAAAATAAAAGTCGCCATTTTCAATAAAGTTGGGAACAACATTTTCAGATGCAAAATCTCGAAAACCCGAATTCTCGAAATTCTAAAATCTCTGTAATCACTCTGTTTTGAGATACTGCAGACATCCATAATATATAGCTGTTTATAATTTTGGGATGTTGATCTTTTGTTGGAACTTTGAGCATTTCGTAATCGTGATGACTTCTTGATTTTTGACATTTTCTGATTGGCTTTTCGGAGTCTTGAACATTTAAAGTTTTTTAGTTGCGGAATCCAAAGAAGTTGAGTAATATGATCTCGAAAAGGAGATTCAAAATTAAAGCTGCAGTGGAACTGTCTTTAATGCCTTCACGCAACAAGACTTATCCTATTTACAAATAATTTCTGGAGAAGAGAATAAGTTAAAAGGTATTCAAACCCTGTGTCAAACACAGTCATTCACATAAAATGTAGCAGGAACGAGTATATATAATAAAATACCATATCCACAAAATGAGTATAATCGAAGTTGGCTGAATCATAAGGCACCGTGGGTGGTCTTAACAAACTATGAAACACCTACTGCCTTGCCACTAAAGAGACAATTCTCAAATGCTAGACTGAAGAAAGGATCTTTTTGACGCACCCCGATTTCCTCAATTGATTTTCAAGATTTCACTTCGACATCAAGTACTTACTGTACTTGCGGAAGTAAGGGAAACTGTTCTGTCGTTGGTGTAATATTCTGTAAGATTAGCTTAAACAATAGGTTTTGTTTTGTTGGTAATGATTTACGCCCAAAAAAGGAGTAATTACACTCAGTGTCTGATAAGCGCCATTGTGTATGCCCTGTAGGGTTGCATGCTAAGCCGTGGATGCTGCTGTAGCAGCATAAGATTACCAAAATCACCTCAGTCTGAATATACATCTTTTAAGGCCAGGGATCTGACCAGTTTGCTGAACTCATGAAACTTCGCTTTCAATTGAATGAATCATCGTTTCTGAAGAACTAGGCAGTAACAAAAGTGGGGTTCCAATGATTCTATTCCTTCTTAGTCCTTACAAATGCTGTAGAAATTGTTTGCCGAAATTTGAATATGCTACTTTGAATATGTTCTATGGTGGCAAGTAAGAACAACTGAACAACCGAATTTGTGCATAGACTTGAACCAGTTCGTCTACTTTTTCATTTCATGGGATCTTAGCGGCATTAACGCCGCAAATTGTGATTTACATGTCGGGAAGGTTATTTTTTTGTACAACCTTATTAATTAAAATTTCTGTTTGAAAGACACTTCATTCGTTAGTTAGCCGTTTTCTGTTTTTGATTTATCATTGAAAATGGAGGTGCCTTTTCCGAAATCCGGCTTTACCCAGTTCTGCCTGTTAATAATAACAATAATAATAATTGAGTGGCACTACAGCCCACAAGGGATCATGACCGAGCTAGTACAACAACTACTCGTGTAGGGCGTGCTACTGTTCTCTCACGAGTAGAAGGGACCTACAGTTTTTTGCTGACTCCGAACGGCGATATTTAAGAAGCTTTTCATAGACAATTGATACTCTTTGAGTGTTGTCAGTAACTCGAAAGAGGTGGTGCCGTGAAAATTGCGAGGTGGCCCGTCCGGGAATCGAACCTACTCCGGTCGGCGCACTTACCACTACGTCACGACGACAACAGTTCTGCCTGTTGCCTTGTTTAAATACAAGCATTGGACAAATTTGTCAAGACGACAGTTTGATTTTTTACTTACGTCTTTCTCAGCATCGATAATATATCTAAATACGATGTTAACATGTTCACATATGTTATTGATGTACATATGTTGACGTCAAAAATATATTATTATTTTATATCTTCCACTCTCCTGCATTCTACTTTTTTGATTTTTTCCCCGATTTCAGCACTCTTTTCTTTTTCCTGAGAAAACTGTTATTTGTTGCCTTGAACAGCAAGACGTGTCATTTTCTATGTGACATCCCCCCTAAAGAAAATTCAAGTCAATTGCAGTTGGAACAATACATCACAATTGGCACACGCACTTTCCACCCGCTTCACACTGTCAGAACCTTTTCTCGATTTTCACATGAAACAGTGAAACAGAAAAAGCAAGAAAAAAGGATACTCTGCAATCGAAAGGAGGTGGAATAATTGATCAAATTACTAAATTATTCAACTATAAAGTTCAATTACGCAATGTGCGTACGAACGCACATTCTGAATGGAGAACACTTTCATCGGCATCGGATGCATTTTTCTGGTGGTGATTAGGATCTCAGAAATACCCTCACTCGAGCGCGGGCAAGGCGACCGGAAATTCGTTATCTCCATTCAGTCAATCAGTTTCTTATTAACTTGTCACAGGCGAAAGTAAAGAGAAAGTGAGATAGTAGTGAATACATGTGACTGAAAGGACACACAGACAAATCTACCGCGTGCCATGAATAATGCAACAGCTGTAGCCACCCTGAAGTATACAGAATCCCTAAACATACACGAGTACGTTCGTACCAATTTAACATTTGTATCATGCACCACGCACTTGATTTGCCGCCCGCCGAAAACGTCTTTGAGGATATTTGGACAACGCACACAATCCTTTGTATGGACAGGAAGCAGCCACCAAACACTATTTGGTATTTAATTCGCCTGATTTGACGTACGGGTGCACACTTGCCTACGCACACACACACACACCTACACATACGCGCGCACACACAAGTTCAATGATGACAGGGGGAAACATAATTACCAATCCCCTGTTGTGTATTTGACCAATTTACCACAGCATTGACCGAGTCGGACGCCCACCCCGAAGGGGCAGTATAAATGCCTAAACGGCCGGCCAATTGACCCTTGCCGCTGCCGGCCAAAGTAAACAAGTGGTCTGCCCTCGTCTGTCTTAATGAAGGAATTTATATGAAAATCATGGATTAGAAACGGAATTGAAATTCGCAGAGAAACGCCCGACATGTGCGGATGTCAGTCGTCAGATTTAAATGAATTCGTCGACTGCTGACAACTAAATGAGGGCATATCCTTCTATGATCAGTGGATTATGCCAAGATAATAGCGGGTCTCATTTCGTTAAATTCAATTAATTGTCTCCGAATAGATATGTAATTTTGTTTCAGGCATTTAATTATGCAAGTATTTCGCTCTCGCAAGTAAGTCTTTTTTTAGAAAAAAGTTCCTTCAACATTGGTCATCAAACCAAATTACTGATAGAAATACTAAGAAATTAAGGGCCATTAATGTTTAAAAGTAGTTAAGACTGCAAATCGTGATTCTTGGTGAAATTTTTTCTCTTTCAGAACAAGATGGGCAAAAAATATATTTCTTTTAAGTTTATTTTAAATGAAAAGCCAGTTTTCGTCTACTTATTAAGGCATTATTAGTAGCAATAATCTTTCATATAAATAACGTCGTTCAAGTGGCTACCTACTCTGTCACTCCAACCCCAAAGACCATATAGATGGTTTCGATATGTAGCTCAGAGATTGTTTGAATAATAATGACCGTAATTATGTCGCATTTTTTGCAAATACCTGGTCCTTCATGGTTTTCCACCAAAAAAGTCCAAAGAGGTTCAATCTCAATCAGTTGATTTCGCCAGCAAATTGACATCCGAAGACACAGTTTAGTTTAAATGGATTTTAATATTTCTCAACTTTATTTAAACATAAAGCGACATATTGCTTTTTGTTATGATTTTAAATCTTCTGTATTTCTATTCTTGAGGAGCACCAACCTGTGGGAGATACAATATTTGAGTTGAGTTCTAATGCAGAGCACGACAATAAATAGAGCACAACGTTCTGATCAGTGTTACAACTCGGACCCTATAGGATGAAAAAGGTCTTGGAGACTCACTTTTTTATAATTTTGCAAAGTGCGTCTGAATACATTCTAGTTCCATGTTTTTACGTAAGCAAAGTTCTTAAAACCAAATCAAGAACCAGAATGAAACATATGACCAGGAGAAGAATGATGACCGGCTGCAAACTCAAAAAGTAAAACCCTTTAAAAACCCACTATTGTGGGTACAAGTGGCTGTGAAATGCGAGTAAAAATGGTTATGCGCTGTGTTGTGTATGCCAAAAGCAGTTATTAGAATTAAAATACAATTTTGATAGAGAATTTAAAGTACCACAAGAAGCAATCCCAGTTTAAGAGAAACCAAATTAAGTTGGTTAGTGTGCACTTAAGAAAAGAAAAATTGGAGGCATACAATTTTATTTACATTGCTATTCTATGGACCAAAATTACTGTTGAAGTGTTGTCCTGATTCGAAGATACTTCATGTACCAGACTTATGTGAGTCTGACCTAAATACTCTTAAACTTGGGCTACCCAGGCTTGCTACGATCAAAATGGTAGCACTCACTAGACTACCGTGGTACATAAGATACACAAATCGGATGCACTTGGTAGGTTGAGGTCAGAGATAATTATAAGCGCTACAGTATGCAAGCACAGCGTCTATGTTTCCTACAGAGAAATACAAAAAAGGCGAAGAAGTGGAAAAATGAAAAGCAATAGGAGAAGCTTATATATAGCATACACACCAAAAGTCCCATGGACGCTACCAATAGAAGAGAAAGCACAGACACTGTTGACCTAATCCGAGGAGAGTTGCCACTAACCTATGCGTATGGAGCCTGTATTCCTCCCAGCGACTTATGTAGGAGCTGCATGCACAAGAAGGAGTTGAAATTCATCAAACCTGTCCTATGTGACTGTTCGATGATTGCTACCGGAAGACTAAACTTCTTTGACAGGGTTTTGTTAGTGGAAGTGGAGGATCTGACTTACACGGATTGGAATGACGGCCTTAGATTAAAATATAAATCGCTGTGATTATAGGTCAGCGGAACATCAGAAGCAGTTCTTAAGAGGGAGGTATAAGCGTAATAGGTAATCCACACGCTAAGGCACAATTGACCCGAGCTCTTGGTCTGTTTACATACCTACCTATTTAGGCCTGGGTGGTGACAGCTGTAGTGAGAAGTATTGCCTTCTTCCTCTTGGCAAGTGTAATAGGACCAATTTTAAGTTCCTGATATATAAGAAACTCATATCCGCCTTTTTGCCTTTGAATTTTGCGGCTATGTACAAAGCGCTACAGAGCTCGTATCTGGCAATACTATACAATACTATCATTCGAAAGGTTTTGATATAACCTACAAAATGCTATGCATGATTAGTTTGGATATTGCGTTCAACAGTTATAGACGTGTAAACATGGAGTTCACTAACGCCCAAATTCGTGCTATTTTAAAGTTTTCCTTCGTTAAAGGCAAATCCGCTAGAGAAACGTTCCGTGAGATTAATGGTGTTCTGGGGGATGGTACTCTATCATTTCGAACCACGGAGGAATGGTTTCGACGATTCAGAGACGGTGAAAACGACACCATGGATAAGTCAGCCGGCGGAGGACCTGTGACGACGAATACCGATCGAATCATGGAAATCATCGAGTTAGACCGGCATGTGGTACCTCGTGACATCGGCCAGGAGATCACAAAACCATTTTAAACCATCTGCAGTAGGCTGTATATAAAAAAAGCTTGATGTTTAAGTGCCGCATGATTTGGCGCAAAAAACAACCTTCTGGGTCGAATTAACGCCTGAGTAACACTATGTGAGTGTTTCGTCTTGAGTAAGCAGTACAAGTTCAACGATTCGGATTGTATTTTCGCGCCTGTTCCCGTTAAAGCCTTCTATTCATCAGTGTCAGCCTAAGAGGTGTTATCATGGATGGGATCATTATTCTCCCATTTGTAAAGCTTATAATCGCTCATAGCCTGATTAATCGAATCTCAATCTAGGATGTTGGCACATTTTAATAAGGTAAGATGTTTTGCGCCTGTGCGAGAAATTCTTACTGTACATTTTAAAGATTTATAAAGAGATTAATGTGAAGATGGATAAAGATCACTTCAAGAAAAACTTCGGAAATGGTGGTAACTGTCAAGAATGCATGGCAGTGAATTTTTGTTATTTTTGTGGTTTTTTTATTTTCAGTTAAATTGCTTTTATAGAATGCGTACAGAAATCAAAGAATATTTGGATACTATGTATGTACGATGCGAATCGCACGGCGGTTATTGATATGACATACCCAAGTGCCCGAAAAACGGATACCACGGAGGATAACTTGAAGAAAATTCCCGATCTCTTAACGATATTGGTGAGAGAGATAGAGGCATCAGGCATCTCAAGAAGTGTATTATATCCTGTATGAAATATTGGCCGCGCTTTTTCTCTCTGGACAACAAGCACAACGATACTTCTTCAGAGCAGTGAACATAGGTACATACGGAGGAGAGACCAGGTGGCATTCGAAAAAGTAAGCTTCATCCAGCGAATGATTTCCGAAGAAAGCCGTGACTGTTGGATTGAAAGGTGCCTTTAACCGTTTGTGATGTTAGTCGACTTAGTCGAAAGGAAAAAATGCTCTTCCAACGTGCACCACCGCCATAAGCAAATTGGTTGCATTATAATTCTGACTACTACCCCATCCAAAGCATTCTCCAGATTCAGTCCCTGTGACGTATTATTATTTTCAAACTTCTTCAAGTCTATCGCCGGACAGAAATTTGAGTCGAATGAGGGATTACTCGTCGCATCTGAGGCTTACTTTGCAAACTTCCAGGGAACTTATTTTTCAGACGATTTAAAGAATTAGGAGCATCGCTGAGTCAAGTGCACCGAGCTTAAAGGAGATAACTAATGATACTTTATGGTCACAAGACACCATGAACAATTAAAATTTTATTTATCTGTGGAAATTATTAAGCTCTCTATAAAAGTAGTGCTCGGCTTCGAATATATTCAAAAAATGTTACGCCGATAATGAACATGCACTTCAAAGTTACAGTTGAAAAGATATTCACACTCAAGACAATGTCGCCGTTTTTAACATCCGCATTTTATTAGTACGTTGGCGGTATTTGATTGACAATCATTTCACGCATTCTGTTAAAGGAGGGAACTCTTGCCAGTGGCAGAGAAACGCCACTGGAGTGTTTAAATTAGCATAATCGAAAACAGTCCCGCCCTGTGTTCTGCAGCTTCTGCCTCTTGCTCCTGGCTGTTGTTGGCTTACTTAACTTCTCCAGATGAGCAACAACAAAATTATGTAAATTCGATTTTAAGAACTTCTGGTGGAAAATCGAATTTGTCGCCGCTGCCAACGTCAACGACAAAGGATCTTAAATTATGCGAAATTCTCTTTCCTTTGTTCCTGGTCATGTTCATTTGCCAAACGTGTATAACAACAAGGGGTGGAATAGTAAGGGATGAGAGAATAAATTAAATTATTTATAACCCCAATTTTGCGTACTTCGTCTCCTTTTTTTACTTTTCTCATAATGAGGTTGCCTTGAAAAAAATATTTTTAAAAAATATATGACTGGAGTGCGTTACTTTTTATGCAGGACTATCTTTTTTATGTAAATTTTTAGTCTAGTTTGAATTTTTAAATGTGTCTTACTTTCTTATTGTCGTTACTCATGGTTAAGCAATTTTTCATCTCTGAGTGATAACTATTTGAAGTTTTATGTGGCCTTCTCCTCAGATCAAAAGCCTACAAGAAAATTTATTTCTTAACAGGTTCATATTTTAGCTCAATACACTTGACTAAAAGAGACTTTCACTTGTCTGGAAAATACGTCTTCAAGAGGTCTGTAAAGTATGAGTCCTACTATCCTTTTGACAACAGTTTCTCAACGATTCCTAAGTGAGTTTTGAAATGGAAACAAAAATAAGTCATGATGACACTGAGGTGTGAGCGGGTGCTCATTCATGGGACCCCCCTTGTGAGTCCCACTTTGTGTGGGCATCAACTTACCTGCTGTTAGGAGAGTACATTGCCTTCTTCGGAGTATATTCGTCGGGTGAAATTAACTTTTTAGACTGTTTCTGATGTAAAGCTGTTACGTCGAGGGTCACGATACGATGCTTAAACAACGTCAAATACTGCTTTTAAGTGCGTGCAGTGTTGCACAGCTGTCCAGAGTGAGCAAATGCAGCCACTATCAGCTGGCTTCAATAGCCTTATAGCACGGAAGCATTATCTCAGGAATCGTAGATAACTCAAGACCTCATTTATCCAAGTACTCAGCTCGAGGCAATCACTCCACAATGGTAGGAAGCGAGGCATTTCTGAAACCTCTCTCGCTCTCTGGGTCGCGGCATCCGTTTCAGAGTGCAACTTTACCCTGAGCCGGAAAAGTCATCTAACCGCCTGGCCTCAGTCAGTAAGGTAAATAATAAATTTCAAATCAGGCAGTATAATACACTAAACTCGGCTCTGTCGGCAAAATTAGTTTTTAAACTACAGCCACCATGATACACAAGGGTACCTACCGCACGGTCAGGCTAGAAGAAGTTCCAGGATTCTCTAACTCACAGTGGCGCAACCTCTGGTCAAGATATCACTTCCAATGCGGCTCCCGTAGCACCTGAGTCTGGTAGCCCGCCATCGCAAAGTTTTTTCAAGTTTTCAAGTTTTCAAGTTTTTTGACACCAATCTGTGTTGAGGATTTGGTTTTGAAACTGAACTGAAATAATTCTGAATATGAGGTAAGCAAAGTACAGACCAATCCAGAACTTTTACCGCACAATGTTTGAGAGGTGAAGCTACAGAGCAAAAAGTGAGAATGGACAACTGTGGGTGTCGTACCTGGTTCTAAGCAGTAGCATTTCTACAGCTTCGAAGAAATCTACCATGGTTTATGGGTTTAAAATTGATGGCAAACTAGGTGCAAAATAAGTTGGGTACGATATCGATTAAGAACATCGTCTTTTACACTGCCAACCAGGCATCAACGAAAGTGCTCAAATCACTGTTCATAAGATCGAAATCAGAAAGGCTCTGCAAAACTGGATGTAAGGAAAATCACAGCGACTCTTAGTCCGGGCAAATATAATTTAAGTGGATTAGCAGAACTTTTAACAGGGCATTGCGCATTGGGTAAACACGTCGCTAATCTTTCAATATAATAAATATTGTAGCAGATGTATGGATGAAAAGAAGGTGGGTACACCCACGTAACATTTCTCCTCTGTGTCCTGTAGTTGCCTTCATAAATCATAAGGAAAGAAAACCTTGGGGCAAGGTGAGAGGCACAATGTACTCTCTAAGTGAATCCGTCGAATATAATAAAAGCCCACAAATATTTCCACATAACACATCACTCAATAAGTCCCGGGATATAAAGAGGGCGCCACTAACAAAATAAAATTAATATTCCATGAATAATTTTTGTTAGTGGCACGCCTAATATGTCCCAGGACTTATTGAGTGATCTGTTACATAGTTCTGGATAAGACCTCAGCCTTATGCCTCTACAATTAACACGGTCTCTCTCTAGCTGCCCCGAGCTTCACAAACCAAGCTACACATATGTGCGCAATGATGGGGACATCGTCTATAGCCCCACCCATCTTTTTCATATATGAACACATGGTATGACATTTTTATTCGGTGGGCTTCCTTAAAATGCAAACAAGGTTTTTCCAAGACAATAAGAGTACTTTTACCAGAACTCTTTTATGTGGTCCGACACGTAGGGTTTTGGGTTTTTGCTTCAGTGGCCAACCACCGTCTATTCAATTAAACACACATTTCTGTGCTTACTTCAAAAGCATTTAGTACAAATTATATCATCAAGGATTTTAACTATCTATTACTTTCAATTTCATTCTTGTAGGATGACATTAAAGTCATCATCTGACATGCATCTTCAAAAGTCTCCAGTTTAATTCAACAAGATGGTTGAGGTTAATTTCTTTGTTGCATTGTTCAAATGGCTGGGATTAAAAATCTTATAGGGCTGGAGCATAGTTTCGCTCTACATGGTCTAGACATCTTGTATTGCGTAGACTAGGTGTATGCCGTCCTACAGTCTGTATAAATCGTTGTGAATCCTTGTCCAGCAGATGCCATAAACCGAAAATCTCTTTTAAATTTGTGTTACTTAAAGTTTTACCAGCACTTTCCATCACACAAGTGTATACGCACAGTTACATTCATATTATAACAGTGTATGCAGGAACATAAGAACGAAACACATATTTCCTGCATTTGGGGAAAATTATTTTAATCTAACAAAAAAAATTAAAATAATTTCCATGTCAACTGGTAACATATATAAGTCTTCCCTTTCATTAAAAGCCATAAAAGAGTGCTTGAATAATATTTGTAAACTGCTTCTGGATTGGAACACCAATGCATTCAATTCAAATTTAAGACAGCTAAGAGATGAGGAAAACAGACTGGGAAGGTTCTTCCTTTACTGGGCAATTCAGCATCTCATCGACGAAATTTAAAAGCGATGTTTTTTAAGAAAATAACAAAAATAACGAAGATTCAAATGAGATTAAGGAAATCTTTCAATAAAAGCCAGCATTTTGCTTATGTTATATTGTGACTTGCGGATGACATTTATTTTGGTTTTTAAATTCCTAACGACAATGTTACTGTGTCCGTTGTGTAAGAACATCAACAGATAATGATATTGGGAATAAAACAGACGAGGAAAAAAACAGAGAGAGTAATTATGAACAAGCTTACTCAGAGTTAGACACTGCATTGTTTGGTACGAGGACTATGAAGAAAGTTGGCCCAGCAGGTTGTGCTACTTAAGATTGATTTGGCTGAAAAAAAGGCAAAAAAAAGTCCAAAAAATTACTGCTATATACTGTTAATATGTTAAACACAGATACTTGATGTGAAATATATAAAATATAAAGTGCGGACATGAAGTCCTCTGACTCCGATTTTGCAGTAACGTGACACTCGACGTGGTCGCCGTGGCGTAGTGGTAAGTGCGTCAACCGCCACGCAGAATGTCTGGGTTCGATTCCCGGACGGGACACCTCACATTTTTTCACGGCACCACCTCTTTCGAGTTGCTGACAACACTCAAAGAGTATTAACTGTCTATGAATAGCTTCTCAAATCTCGCCGATCGGAGTCGGCAAAAAACTGTAGGTCCCTTCTACTCTTGAAGAACAGTAGCACGCACAACACGAGTAGTTATTGAAGAAGCTAGGCCTTGGTCCGTTGTGGGCTGTAGTGCCACTGAATTGTTATTATTATTTGACACTCGACGCTCAACTTCAAAGCTGACCTTTGTTTTTAATTATCCGAATTTTTGGATGATATTGAATTATTCGATATCCGTATCGATATACTCCTGTATAATACAAATGCTTGAAGTATGCTATATATGGCAACAGTGTGGCGGGATAAAAAAACATAAATACCAATTAAAAAACAACAAACTAAATACCTATGATTTGATAAAACCAAGGTAGTGAGAAACTATAAGTCATTACTGCACACTAAAGTGTCAGCAAACAAGGTAAAGTCAAATACAGAAAAACAGCTAATTTCATTTATTTAATTTGGCTTGTATATTTTATTATTTTATTTAATTCATTTATATTAAATTAAATTCAAATGTTGTATTTGCCATCTTTAATTTATCATGTTTCTCGCACCGTTATTGTATAATTCCTTCCCACTTCTAAATTTGAAAGAACACTTTCTTCTAATGAAATCCCTCACGTTCACAGATTTACATAACAAAGATGAGGCTGGTCAGGGATGAAGAGGATTCCATCGAACTTACAGCAAAACCGCGAAAAAGGCACACAAGCAGGAGCAAAAGGAGGGGAAAACGCGGATTCTTAATGCGAGTTACATTTAAAATCCAATTAAAACTAAAAACCGAATCAAATTAAGTGGAAGCGGGATTGCTAGCGAAGTCCTTTCTGAGTGTATCTGGTGGCGGGTGTGTAACCGATACTCTTCGCTCGTAGACATGATCCACATTGACTCCGGGCCCATTGGCGGAGGTGGCACAGGCACAGACAGCGTTGGTGTTTGCCGCAATATTGTTTACAAGGTTACAAGTTTTTGACATTAAAAATGCTAATTAGACTCCGTTTCGAAAATTCCCCTTCAAGCCGGCGGCTACTGTGTGTCTCTGTCCGTGGAATCCACAAGAAATGAAGGTGATTTGCATAAGAAATGGAGGATAACATTAACCGCCAATTAGGTGAATTGTAACACTCTAGCGCGGCTTGGTGGCTTAGCGTGTTAACAAAGAAAAGAAAAATACAGGCGAATAGCACGGGAAGGAGTAACCGACACCTACTTAGTGAATACCTGCGCGCTTGTGAGGAGCAAGAATCATGTTCATCGCTGGAACTGTTCAACCTGGCAAAGAGGAATTGGTTGTTGTCCATTACGTCCATATGTCATATATGTACACACGTATCGACATGGTTGGGATTGTGCTGCTGCACAAAGGTGTGCTGTTTTTTTTAAGTTGAAAATTATGTCAGTTGCAATAAAAATATTCCGATCGGTGTGGTGTCTCGAAGATCTGTACAAAATACCTTTTTTCGATTGAAAAGCATTTCCAAAGTTTAGAGAATACTTTTTTTCGCTTATTTCAAGCACAATAATTAAATGTATTTGAACAATACGATGTATCAAACTTTCGTTTCTGTTTGACCAGAAATATTTCTGATAAGACATTGGGACGGAGGGACGAGGAGCACACATTGAGAGAGCTGAGGGTAAGTCATCTTGTTTTCCCACATGACTTAGTAGTCCTCACAATTTCTCAGACGGAACTCTAGCACGTGTTCAATAGATCTGTGGCAGTATGTACTGATACTGGAATGAAGGTGAACGTGACCAAGTCGGAAGTAATGGTTATTTCCAAAACGCCTGTCCAATGCATTCTACATTACAACAAGTGAAAAAGTTTAAGTATCTCAGGGTCTTCTTCGCAAGTGATGGGAGGGCCAACGTTGTAGAATTAGCCAGGCTGGATCAATTTTAAAGGAGTTTGACAGATCAGTAATAAGCAAGGCCGAGCTTGGTGTCAAAGTCAAGTTATCGGTTTTTAGGTCAGTTTTATTTATTTTTTTTCAATTCTCATCCATGGTCATGAAATTTGGGTAATGACCAAAAGATCACGAATACAAGATGCTGAGATGAGATTTCTCCGAGACGTTGCGGGAGTGACTTGCCGTGATAGGGGAAAAACTTGACTGTGCAGGGGGAAGGGCTTCATTTCGTTGGTTTGGCCACGTGGTTTGGTTGTCCCTCCTGTGTTAAAGTCTATGGCGGAGAATCGGGCGCCCTGGAAGGCTCTCGTGCGTGCAATGTCTCCACGACCCTTTTAGTGGAAAGAAACATTAATTCGAAATATGTATGAGAATATGCATACATTTCAAATGCACGTCACGGTTCAGCCTACAGGTTTCAAAACATGAACCTTACAAATTTATACTTCCGTGAAGAAACACAAAAATGTATTTTTTTTTAGCTAAAGTTTGCGCCACATCATAATACAACACACACCATAATCCTTACATCAGCAGATCTTGCCTTAGGACCGGAGCTCTTTACTCTTATGCAATGTTTTGATAAATGTTAAGGTAAAGCAAGTTGATGAAAGTTTTTTCCAACAATGAGTGGAATTGAATGGCCGAGCTAATTTACTATTTGTAGTGCACTTAATCAAATCATAATATTTTCTCATAAAACACAAACATAAAGAAAAGATAATAACAATCCTACCCGCTTCTTATGCTTAGGATCATTGCAAATTTGACCTGACGATGTTCAGACAGTCTTCTTTCTTCATTGTTTATATACTTTTTTTTATATCCAACTTATTTTGTTTGTAATACTTTTTAAAAAGTTGGATTTGCTTTCATCTATGAATAGTTTTTATAATTGATAGAGAAATTCAAAGAATAATTAAGTAGCACGGCAGTCCACAAGGGACTAGGTCCTAGCTTCTACAACAACTACTCGTGTTGTGTGTGCTACTGTTCTCTCACGAGTAGAAGGAACCTACAGTTTTTTGCCGACTCCGAACGGAGAAATTTGAAACGCTTTTGATAGACAATTAATACTCTTTGAGTGTTGTAATTCGAAAAAGGTGGTGCCGTGAGAAAATGCGAGGTGTCTTTGTCCGGGAATCGAACCTAGACCTTCTGGGTGTGGGAGAATATATTTTTTATGTTTTTATTTCTTTATAATGGAGATATGTTTTTGGGTTTTTTTTTAGAAAATACATGAAAAAAAAAATATATTATCACTAACTAAGGTGAACTAAGTTTGTTGCGTTTTTGTTTGCACAACACTGTACATACAATGAGAAATATAGTGTACAGTAGCGAGGTATGTCGGTTTCAAGGGTTAGAGACCTGCATTGCGTGCATTTCTCTACGTAGCGGGAGGAAATTGTACGTGGATCACCTCACGCCAGATCTCGTCTTTCCCACGAACTGGTTAGTTTCTTGATCTTATGCTGTTTGACGGAAGACTGCTTTTGACCGGCAATATTGGACATACTGTCAATTGCCTGAATATCTTTGTGTATCTCAGCGATGTGGTCGCCGTGGCGTAGTGGTAAGTACGTCGACCGCCGCGCAGAAAGTCTGTGAGAAATATGACAAGATACATCTGCTGGCCGCTGTACAGCCCATACAGTTCGTAGTTGAATCTTCTCCTCCAGATGCCATCAACGCAAACAGGACCAAAAATCGCACGCAAAACTTTATCCTCAAAAAGACTAAGGGCTTCTTCATCCGCTTTTAGTAGCGTTCAGGTTTCCGCGCCATAGAATAGGACTGGAATGATCAAAGTGTTTTATAAAGCAAGCTTAGTCCTTCGAGATAGGGCTTTATTACTCACTTGCCTCTTGAGCCCAAAGCAACAGCGATTGGCAAGAGTGATTCTGTTGTTGATTTCGTTACTGGTGTTATTGTCCCTGTTTATCGCGGAGCCGAGGTAGACGAAGTCCTTGACTACCTCGAAGTTTCTGCTGCCTAGTGTGACGCTCTGTCCGAGACGCCGATGTTGTGTGTCCTTCCTTGATGACAGCATGTACTTCGTTTTGCCCTCATTTACCACCAGACCCATTTTAGCCGCTTCCGCTTCAATGCCAGCAAACGCATCATTGACGGCTCGCGGTGTTTGACCAATCACGTCAATGTCATCGGCGTAAGCTAGCAATTGAGCTGACTTTTGGAAGATCGTGCCTCTGGTGTTGACCTGTGAGTTACGCACGATCTTCTCAAGGATGATGTTAAAGACATGACAGTGCGTCGCCTTGTCTAAAACCTTTCTTCACATTGAAGGTCTCGGTGAGTTCATTCCCGACCTTGACGGAGCAGCGAGAGTTCTCCATCGTCATTCTACACATTCTGACGAGTTTGGTAGGAATGCCAAAACTAGACATGGTACTGTATAGCTCGTCTCTATGCGCACTGTCATATGCGGCCTTGAAATCGACGAATAGGTGTTGAGTGTCGATTTGCATTTCTTGGGTCTTTTCCGGGATCTGCCGTAGTGTGAAGATTTGGTCGATGGTGGACTTCCCTGGCCTGAAACCAAACTGATAGGGACCAATCAGATTGTTGACAAACGGTTTCAGGCTTGGGCCGTCATCGCCGTTTAAGAGTCTGCAGAAATGATCTTTCCAGATTCTCAGCATCGATTGCGACTCTACTACGAGGTTTCTGTTTTGGTCCCGGCAGGCTTCGGCCCGAACCCTATATTCACCGGATAGCTGTTTCACCTTTCGGTAAAACTTTCGGACTTCATTCCTGCCATAACATCTCTCCATCTCTTCGACCGCGCGCTTCTCATGCTCTCTCTTTTTTCTTCTGAGAAGCCGGTTCTCTTCCCTTCTTTTCTGTTCGTAGAGCTCACGAACAGCTCTCGTTGTCCGATGCAGCGTTGCCTGGTAGGCCACCTGTTTAGCTACATGTGCCTGCCTGCACTCGTCGTCAAACCATGGGTTCCTTCTAGGTGGTGGCGTGAAACCCAGCACATCAGTGGCAGCTTCTTTGATGGCTTTTTGACAACGTTTCCATTCTTCTTCTATTGTCAGTGCAGGCAGCGTCGAACTTTTGGAGAGTTTCAAAGAGATTCGGTCGGCAAAGATCCCAGCGACCTGTTGCGATTGTAGCTTTCCGACGTCGAACCCTTTTGGCCTATCTCGACTCCGTTGCTCTCTCGATATCCGGGTTCTTACCTTGGCTACAACAAGGTGATGATCCGAGTCGATGTTAGCGCCTCGGAATGTTCGGACATCGAGAATGTTGGAGGAGAGTCTGACGTCGATCGCAACGTTATCAATCTGGTTGACGGTTGATTGATGAGGGGATCGCCAGGTTCCTTTATGGATGTTGAGATGTGGGAACCGCGTACTGTTCACGGAGAGGTTCCACCCCGCGGCGAACTCCAACAGCCTGAGTCCGTTTCCGGAGGTCGTGTCGTGCAGGCTGTGTTTCCCGATGAAGCCAGCAAAGATGTCCTCTTTCCCTAGCTGAGCATTGAAATCTCCTAGAACGATCTTGGTGTCATAGCTGGGGCATCGATCATATGTTTTTTCTAGGAGATCATAGAACTCATCCTTGCTGTTGTCATCCTTCTCTTCTGTCTGGGCGTGAGCACATATCAGGCTGATGTTCGCGAATTTACGGGATCGTAGCTTATGACTTTTTGCCTAAGTCTGCCTCGAACAACAAATCCGCATCCGAATAGGCGCTGCCTTCTCTCCCTGTAGCAGTCGCTGTAGTATATGTCGCAGTTCTTCATCTTCTTTCTGCCCGGCCTATCCCACCGCACTTCCTGGATGGCGGTGGTATCTACTTTGTAGCAGTTAAGGGCCCCCGCAAGTTGTTCGGCTACACGTGCGAAAAATGCATGCGACTGTAGCAAACAACAGAAGACTACAAATAGTTATAAATATAAAATTACAATAATTATTATTGTCGATGAATTTAAACGTTTTTAATTAATTTTTTTTTCGGGTAAAATTCTAAAAGAAAAAATGAATTATGAAAGTAAAAAACTTCCGTCTGCCAATATTCTTCTGAAATTATATAACTTCGGTATTTTTCGTTGTATTTGTTTTTCGTGATTTAGCTGCACTTGCAAGATTCTTTTTACACTTGCCTTACAACAGATTGTGCATCAACGGTAGATCATCAATCAACGAAGGCAATTAATTACATCTGTCCTTATACTTCTCAAATATTTCTGAAAATTATAATGACACCTAGATACCGCTTCTGTTCTTAATTTAATAGTTTTCTGTTTTAATTGCCACCAATGCATTTAAAAAAGGCAGGGACCAATAACGCCTTGGCAGCCATGTTGTTATTTTGTATTAAATTAAGTACTCAGCTTAAGTCAGCTGTGCTCATTGTCCTTTATTAAATACAGGAACCACATACCAAACTTTAACAACATGACCACAGAGAACATCCGCAGAAATTTGCAATTTTACAAAATTGTTTTTCGAGGGTGAGCCAGCCTAAAACAACATGCTCACGGTTGCTTATTTTAATAAATGATGTGACACAGTCTCCAAATTGCAAGACATATACCACATACATGTACATATCTACATATCCCTTCACCTCATGCGAGAAGGACACTTTTAGATAATGAATTCTTTTTTCCATTCGTGTGCACCTTCATTCCAAGACACCATCATAAAAGCAAACGTCTGCTCAACAATTCCTATCAAATCGGTAATGAAGTTTTTCGCTTTGGGATTCCAGTCACGTTATCTATCAGCTCAGAATCAATACCGAAAACCTAATCAACACATCCTAAAGAAGGACATGCAGAACTTTCTCTGTTTGCAAAACTACCCCGGCTGAATGTTTGCTTTACTTTATTTTTTCGACAACATCAGTGCCCACCCCGCCTCGTCTTCCCGCGCTCAGTCAGTGTGCATGGTTTCAAAAGTTTCAGTGAAACTTTGCTCATCTGGCGTCTGACTTCACCTGACACAAAAGGAAGTGAAATTCTTGCCAAAACTACCCTCTCGTGGGAAATGGAATGAGAACGAGACACCTAAAGGATTCACATTGCCCCCGAAACATGATGTTTCCTCGGGAGCACTCACCTCCGTGTCATGAACTTACCGAAAATCATGATGTATGGTAGCCATGTGTCTGGCCAACGAATGATACACAAAACGGAGAGATAAACAAAAGGCGCACACCACAAGCGAAATAATAAAAATGTTTGAGACCTGTCGCCAGCTCAATATAATAAATTCGTGATTACATGACAAAGTACAAAAATCCTTTGAGCTTCGAGCTGGCCTAGACATGGACGGGGCATGGCGGAAATGCAGGGACAGCAGTGCCGTGGTAGGTCACATTATAACAACCAGATATGACAAATGCTACGGCCAACGTGACTCTGCCCGTTCACATGGCTCTCCGGTCCCCCAGTCCCCCGGTCACCATCGATGATATTTGCACATACTAAATCGTGCTACTAAAACTCCATCGACCTGGCCCAAAGAGGACGACGAAAAATAAGAATCCGGCAAGGTTTCGATTGCTGGCAGCCAGCAGCATTCAAATCCCAAGGCGGCAGCAGCATTTGCAGTAGTTTATGACTTTATTAGGCATACGATGGGCAATCGAGATGTGGGACAGCGACTTTTCGCAAAAAAAACTCACAGAATCTGTTCTTTGATTCGTGTGGGATTGTCGTGTACCTTCGTCAGCAAGTGTGTGTGTTTCGTGATGCATTGATTCCTCAATTTATCTCGTTTTGTGGTGCGGATAAGTCGATATCCTTTACGTTATGATCTATAAACTCTTGCACTGAATGGGTGGTTTGTTTTGTTTGGGTGATTTTTTTTCTTATCAAATGAGGTAAGAGAGAGAAAAGCGCATTAGGCACTGGATGGGAAAGGATAGATATGGAACAATTTTACTGCGTTGATGCCTGAGATTAAATGGAGTTTTAACTGAGGTGTTACATCAACCGTTTGACAGCAGGCTGTGAAACGCAGCTTAATCATAAAAAAGAAACACTTTTTTAATATATTCTATTCTATTCTATTCAATCAAGGCGATTATTGTCAAACGACTTGAAGGCCTAAATTGACGTCCAAGCTTATGTAGTGTTTTTAGTGAGATTGGAAAGGAATTGTCTATGAGAAGTTGCTAGAACCTAGCGAAACGATCAATTCAATCCTCCACTGTACCCATTTCAAGCGTTTGAACAGAGCAAGCTAATAGAATGGAAAGAAAATCGCCGTCCTTAATGACAATGCTAAGCCATGACCTAGTTTGTTTGGGAATTGTTGATACACCCACCATATAGCCTGGACCACCCACCACCTAGCTTTTAGGGAAAAGCATTAGCAATCTCAATCAATATGGGCCAGCATTTAATGCTGCATAGCAGGACGGTGCTACATGTCAATTTTCTCCAGAAGCGATTTGAAAGTCGTCATATAAGGTGGAGCTGATGTGAACTACCAATTGGGATCTTTGTATTCTTAAGTTGCAGGTGAATAAGGCACAAGTTACAACGCCCCTTAAAGCCAATGTTGGCAGTCAAATTAAGTCTGTCTGCAGGGTTAATGAAATATTTCACACTTAACACATCCTTCAATAAGTCTCGGGACTGCTATGTATATAGCGGCGCCACTAAGAAAAAATCCATATTATTTTTAGGAGGAACATTCAAATGATACATTTCAAATTTTCATGACAATCTGATTATTAGGTTACAAGTTACAGTTCTTCAAGTGATGCTACTTTTGCTTTTTTAAATAATGAAAAAAAAACAGAATTTCGTGTGTTCATTAAGTACTGCTTTTTGATATTAAAAAATACCGTGCAAGCTCAGCAAGCAAGCTCTGGGACTTTGCTCCATCAAAACGTCAAAAAGTACACAAAATCGTTTTGGAAAACCGCAAAGTGAAATTGCTTGAGATAGCTGACACCTTCACGATATCAGAAGGCAGTGTAGGAACTATTTTGCATGAACATTTGTGCATGAGAAAGCTGTTTTCGAAATGGGTGCCGCTTTTGCTCACAATGGACAACAACGTATCGATGATTCTGAGAGCTGTTTAGAGCTGTTAAGACCTATTTCGGCAGAATAAACAGAACTTTTTGAGTCGATATGTCACAGTGGATTAAACATGAATCCACAAATACACTCCAGAGTCAAATCGGCAGTCAGCCGCTGAGCCCAAAGTGTCCAAAAACACAAAGGTCGGCTGGCAAGGTTTTGGCAAAAAGGCAAAAGGATTAACAGCGAATACTACATGGGATTATTGGTGCATTTGAAGAAAGAAATTGCAAAAACACTGTCGCATATGAAGAAAAGAAATTCCCTTCTACAAAGAAAATGCACCGTGGCACAAGTCGTTGGCTTCCATTGCCAAATTGCAACGAATTGGGCTTTGAATTACTTCCGCACCCACCGTATTCTCCAGATTTGGCCCCCAGCGACTTCTACCTCTTTTCAAACCTCAAAAAGATGCTCGCGGGAAAAAAATGTTTCGAATGAGGAGGTGATCGCCGAAAATGAAACTTATTTTGAGGCCAAAGATTAATTGTTTAATGGAAAAGGTATTGAAATATCAAAGTGACGTTGCAACGATTGTATCGCTCTTGAAGTATACAATTGATGAATAAAGTCGAATTTTGTCTAGGCTTATTGAGTGATGTGAGTGATGTGTTAAAAAATACATGTATTTCCATTTATTTGTTGTTGTTGTTGTTTCTTTTCATTGAGGCAACTACGTTTTGTTATTATTTATCAACTCATTTAATTAATTTTCATGCTAGACAAAAAATACTTTCTATAGTCCGGAATAGACCGGGGCTTCAACCAATATGCCACTTCAATTGACACGTTCTCTATCCAGCTACCTCCGATTTCAAACACAAAGTTGTCAGCAATCTTTCTCCACTTGCATGCGCTTTCCAAGACGAGGACGTCCTCTGACGCTTTGTACAAATAGCTCGGATGTAAAAACTCGGGTGCTGTGTTGTGTATATAAAAACCATGGCCTAGACATCTAAGGCATTTCTCTAGATACCAATAACTACAACAGAACCAAAAATCGCACCTAAACTACGTACTTTTGGCTATGTGAAAATGTATATTTTTGTTATTTCCGGAAATATGAATTTCCTTCTTGCCAAAGTGTTTTTCCTTCAAAGGCATTCATTTTGTTATTGACGACTATCCGTGTGGAGAGAGGTCAGCTCCTTTAAGAACGCTGAATTGAAGTTATTACTCCATGAAGACCGATGTCATTGTTTCACGAATTGGAAATAATGACAATTTCGAGTTCCAGAAAAAGCTACAAGGGAAAGTGATTCTTCTTCTTCTTGTGGCGCTACAGTCCGGGGTGGACCTGGGCCTCAACCAACATGCCTCTCCAGCCAGCACGATCTTTCGCCAGCTGCCGCCAGTTGCGCACTCCAAGTTGGTTGAGGTCCTTCTCCACTTGTGTGCGCCACCTTATCCTGGGCCGTCCTCTGTTGCGTTGTCCCAATGGCTCAGATTCGAAGACTTTTCGGGCCGGAGCAGTGGTGTCCATACGCTCTACATGGCCTAGCCATCTTAAGCGTTGTATCCGTAGACGCTTGACTAGGCTCATGCCGCTGTACAGCCCATACAGTTCGTGGTTGAATCTTCTCCTCCAGATGCCATCAACGCAAACAGGACCAAAAATCGCGCGCAGAACTTTTCTCTCGAAGAGACCAAGGGCATCCTCATCCGCTTTTAGTAACGTCCAGGTTTCTGCGCCGTAAAGCAGGACTGGGATGATTAAGGTGTTATATAAAGCAAGCTTAGTCTTTCGAGAGAGGGCTTTATTACTCAATTGCCTCTTGAGCCCAAAGAAACAGCGATTGGCAAGAGTGATTCTGCGTTTGATTTCGGTACTGGTGTTATTGTCCCTGTTTACTGCGGAGCCGAGGTAGACGAAGTCCTTGACTACCTCGAAGTTTCTGCTGCCTAGTGTGACGCTCTGTCCGAGACGCCGATGTTGTGTGTCCTTCCTTGATGACAGCATGTACTTCGTTTTGCCCTCATTTACCACCAGACCCATTTTTGCCGCTTCCGCTTCAATGCCAGCAAACGCATCATTGACGGCTCGCTGTGTTCGACCAATCACGTCAATGTCGTCGGCGTAAGCTAGCAATTGAGCTGACTTTTGGAAGATCGTACCTCTGGTGTTGACCTGTGAGTTACGCAAGATCTTCTCCAGGATGATGTTAAAAAAGTCACATGACAGTGCGTCGCCTTGTCTAAAACCTTTTTTGACATTGAAGGTCTCGGTGAGTTCGTTCCCGACCTTGACGGAGCAGCGAGAGTTCTCCATCGTCATCCTACACAATCTGACGAGTTTGGTAGGAATGTCAAAACTAGACATGGCACTGTATAGCTCGTCTCTATGCACACTGTCATACGCGGCCTTGAAATCGACGA
Source organism: Eristalinus sepulchralis (assembly GCA_944738645.1). Lineage (NCBI taxonomy): Eukaryota > Metazoa > Arthropoda > Insecta > Diptera > Syrphidae > Eristalinus > Eristalinus sepulchralis. The sequence continues at coordinate 25,287,077 of OX122885.1, read as the reverse complement.
ATAGGTGGTGAGTGTCGATTTGCATTTCTTGGGTCTTTTCCAGGATCTGCCGTAGTGTGAAGATTTGGTCGATGGTGGACTTCCCTGGCCTGAAACCACACTGATAAGGACCAATCAGGTTGTTGACAAACGGTTTCAGGCGTTCACACAATACGGCAGAGAGGATCTTGTATGCGATGTTAAGGAGACTTATCCCTCGATAGTTGGCGCAGTCGAAGGGGTCTCCTTTCTTGTGGACCGGACAGACGACGCTGAGATTCCACTCATCGGGCATGCTTTCCTCCGACCATATCTTACAGATGAGCTGGTGCATGCGCCCAACCAGGTCATCCCCAGCTGCTTTAAACAGTTCTGCGGACAGTCCATCCGCTCCAGCAGCTTTATTTGACTTCAGTCTCGATATTGCTATCTTGACCTCGTCTAAGTCAGGGGGACGGAATTCTTGTCTATCATCGTCCAAATTAAGTGGAACATTCTGCCTAACAGCGGGATTTGGGCCGTCATCGCCGTTTAAGAGTCTGCAGAAATGATCTTTCCAGATTCTCAGAATCGATTGCGACTCTACTACTAGGTTTCCGTTTTGGTCCCGGCAGGCTTCGGTCCGAACCCTGTATCCACCGGATAGCTGTTTCACCTTTCGGTAAAACTTTCGGACTTCATTCCTGCCATAACATCTCTCCATCTCTTCGACCGCGCGCTTCTCATGCTCTCTCTTTTTCCTTCTGAGAAGCCGGTTCTCTTCCCTTCTTTTCTGTTCGTAGAGCTCACGAACAGCTCTCGTTGTCCGATGCAGCGTTGCCTGGTAGGCCTCCTGTTTGGCTGCATGTGCCTGCCTGCACTCGTCGTCAAACCATGGGTTCCTTCTAGGTGGTGGCGTGAAACCCAGCACATCAGTGGCAGCTTCTTTGATGGCTTTTTGACAACGTTTCCATTCTTCTTCTATTGTTAGTGCAGGCAGCGTCGAACTTTGGGAGAGTTTCAGGGAGACTCGGTCGGCAAAGATCCCAGCGACCTGTTGCGATTGTAGCTTTCCGACGTCAAACCGTTTCGGCCTATCTCGACTCCGTTGTTCTCTCGATATCCGGGTTCTTACCTTGGCTACAACAAGGTGATGATCCGAGTCGATGTTAGCGCCTCGGAATGTTCGGACATCGAGAATGTTGGAGGAGTGTCTGACGTCGATCGCAACGTGATCAATCTGGTTGACGGTTGATTGATCAGGGGATCGCCAGGTTCCTTTATGGATGTTGCGATGTGGGAACCGCGTACTGCTCATAGAGAGGTTCCGCCCCGCGGCGAAGTCCAGCAGCCTGAGTCCGTTTCCGGAAGTCGTGTCGTGCAGGCTGTGTTTCCCGATGACGCCAGCAAAGATGTCCTCTTTCCCCAGCTGAGCATTGAAATCTCCTAGAACGATCTTGGTGTCATAGCTGGGGCATCGATCGTATGTTCTTTCTAGGAGATCATAGAACTCATCCTTGCTGTTGTCATCCTTCTCTTCTGTCGGGGCGTGAGCGCATATCAGGCTGATGTTCCCAAATTTAGCCTTAATGCGGATTGTCATGAGGCGTTCGCTTACGGGATCGTAGCTTATGACTTTTTGCCTAAGTCTGCCTCGAACAACAAATCCGCATCCGAATAGGCGCTGCCTTCTCTCCCTGTAGCAGTCGCTGTAGTATATGTCGCAGTTCTTCATCTTCTTTCTGCCCGGCCCATCCCATCGCACTTCCTGGATGGCGGTGATATCTGCTTTGTAGCAGTCAAGGGCCTCCGCAAGTTGTTCGGCTGCACGTGGTCTGTTAAGGGACCTCACATTCCACGTGCAGAACCGAAAATCGTTGTCCTTTGTTCGTTTTCCGGGGTCGTCAACGTTGGATCCGTCCATATCCGAGGCAAGTTGTTGTTGCTGAACTCGGTTATTTTTGTGTGGTGAGGGAGTTAGCCTCACGCACAACCTACAGACTGGTAGGCCAGTCGCTGCATACATTGGTTCACCACACAACGGATGCTGTGATGGCTATCCAGGGGGCGCCACTGGGAGGCTGTATGTCAACTTGACCTATGCAGGGACGAGGATAGTCTTGGCAGCTCGCCATGTTGAGCGCGATCAAGGGAAAGTGATTGCACCAACATAATACTAGGCTTAACCTTGTTCTTAGACATGTAAGATACGCAACACGCATGTTATTCTGAATTCTCATGTTATCCTGAATCCAAACAAATATAACTCCAATAGCTCTTATGGTAATTCTGAGATACTAGTGTTACACTTTTTGAAGCATATGTCCTTAAACGATATAATACCTTATGCATAGAGCACTTAAACAACCGCAATTGTGATTCGTTAACGCTACCCGTATCTACTCAACATCATAGCACACCAAACCTCAGATCTCTAAACCCCAGAGATTTTCCATGTACATACATTTTCTCTCTTTTCTGCAAGTCTCATGACAGAGTGTTTTCCGATCCCCCCTTTTGTGAGTGCAAATTCGGAATATCATTGCACAAATGTTTTGTTTACCCGGCTCGACTCTCTTTAATGCGCCAACATTCTCTAAAATATGATACTTGACAAAAGAAAAAAAAATCCTTATCCTCGAGAATCTGCTCAACAAATACAGCAATTATTCATATCATATTTACACGCGCAGCCAACGACAGCGGCCCTCAGGCCTCTGATGGTCAATAGTGACTGTCAGCATCTGGCCGTGCAACACAATTAACCGCAAACGCAGTGCAACACATCACAAATTCAGCTTTGAGCCATCCATCGATCCATCGATTTACGAGTGAGACCAGAATTCATCTTAAACACCAATCCTCACTCCACCATGAGTGATTGACTTTAAAATTCACTGATGGATGGATTGATGGATGCGGCCGGTATCCCACAATAACCATTGGTTGCACTCGCACCCAAAGCTGTTTTGAGCCAAAAGCATTCAATACCATCGCCGATGCCTTACAGATACAAACACTGAATGCCTGCTTGTGTAGATAGCACAGAACCGATGCGGGGCACCATTCACGGCGGCGTCCGCAATTCAGCCACCAGCAGAACACAGATGCTGGGATCCTTGAGTTGAGTTCAGCAGAGATGCTTGTGGAGCATCTTTACTCTGCTGGGAGTTCTGCTCAGTGATGACAACGATGCGATGGTGACGATAATGCTTCTGCTGCCGATGATGCTGGTGGTGGTGGTGATGGTGTTGGAGGGAACATTTTTCATCTCATTCATTCTGCGGTTCCTATTCCTGGCGATGTGTGCTGTGTGCTACCTGGATGAACAACTTTTCCCGAGATGTGTGTTGTGACGGCGGCGACGGCATCCAAATACACACAAATCACTTCTCAGTGTGCTTCGTGATTTTTGTGCAACCTTTCTGGTAGCTTTTGCAACCCCACTCCCATTTGGGGACCGGTCTCCTTGATAGTTTATCGCAGATGTCCATTCGGTGAAGTACGGAACGGAACTCGGAACGCGTGTGCAGATAAAATAATCTCGCGCAAAACAGAGCGCCCAAGCGAAACAGAAGATTCTATCCAAAAGGGATATCCGCGGTGTGAAGTTCCTTTCGGTTGCACGGGTGACATACATTCGAGGCGAAATTTGAGTGCGTGCTAAAACAACTAGAAATCGATAGTTCTACACCGAAATGTGCAAAATGGCAATAGATGCCAAGGAATCGGTCATAAGAAAGTGAAAAGTGCTACGAATTGCGGCAAAAACGAAATATAAAAGGAAATAAATAAATCACAAAAGTTCACATATGGATCATCATGGGAGTGGATTCGCTGCCTCGCCCTGGGCGGCTGTTTTGGGCCATCATGCAATGGCATCTGGAGCCGAGCATGCTGGTTTTGCCGCCGCTGCAGCGGCGCATGTCCATAGCGCCGCCGCTGCTCACCATTCACACCATCATCCACATCACCATCATCCCCATCATACGCACCATGGAATGCCAATGGATTTACACGTTCCTCAAGGATTTCCCTACTATAGGTACCTGCCTTTTGATTCTTGTTTTTCTCTTATTTTGTTCTCCCATTTTTCGTGTTACCCCAAGTTTCCGGATGCTTACCAATCGCGTGAGTAAATCATTTCACATCCCGAACACCAGAGTTGTCTCTGTGTAAACTGTGTGGGTGGTTGAGTGAAGTGTCCTTATGAACGTATGTACAATTGAGAGAAGACTCTCTGCTTTGCATATTGCTTTTGGAGGTTGTGGCTATTATGTACTGCATACAGGAATTTTGCGTGTTCTTCAACAACAACAAAAAAAACGAGAAAAGGAAAACGCAAAAAACAAGAAAAATAATTTCTGACTTCGACCGGGATAGGTTTTTTTTTAATTAAAATTCAAATTTATGGAAATGTTTCGAAATTACAAGGAAGTGAGTTGCTTTTATGTTCATGCTTTTGTTTTTTTTCCTTTTTACGACGGATTTTGTGCAACTATTTCTGTGTTGGGGATGAATGTGTTTTTTTGGATTCGCGAAATTGCATGATATGCCGAAATCGAATGTAGACGTAAAATATTCCTGAGTCCTGAAATCAAGTTTTTGCTAATTTTCTGCGAAGGATTTTTTGCAGGGACAGTTTGCACCACGGAGGAAACGTGTATTATTTTGACATATATTTTTATACAGTTGCAGTTGAATGAAAAGTCATTCTTTAGGTGTTGGTTTTTGTTTGTTTAAGTATTATCAAAGCACAAACGCTTAGGATGGATGTTTAAGAGGCACTTTCAACGTAATTATTAGTTAAAAATTTCTACTTACACTCTTCAATTTGTATGTGCTTGTACATTGTGACATGTTCTTCTGAAAGCATATCTGGTTGGTAATGAATTTGAAATTAAAGGATTTTAGGGATAATGTGTGTTTTTACAAACTGTAAACAAAATAAAATGTTAACCCGAATAATGAGGGAAATTAACAAAAACGACGTGTCCTAATCGAACCAGGTGCACTTATTGATTGCATCAGCGATTTAAATAAAACTACTTATTCTTGTTAGCAAAACGCACGACATTCAAGTGTATTGAGGCGATGCAAATTTACATTTTTAATTCTTCAGTCAAACTGACACGATTCCTTCCGTAATTCGAATATTTAACAATTTCAAGAGAATATCAATGTCCAATGTTGCTGTGATCCGATGGATTCTTATTTGAATATCAACACTTTTCTCGAAAATAAGGAAAACATAGCGTGTTTCTTACTTTATTAAAACTTTAATTTTCTGTTTCTGAAATCATTCCGTGGCCATTTAAAAAAACAACTGAGTAGTGACTTTATTACTTATGAAAAATGTATCTACATATGAAGTGTAAAAGAAAAATTAAAAAAAAAATGGAATTAGAGGGGCTAATTATAAGATTTGTTGAATTTTCAGCTCAACGTGTTTCTTACAACTCTCAATCCCTCAAATTGCCTGATGTTAAGCATATTAAGTGTGCTGGACTGTCAAAGTGTTCGTAGATTGACGTTATATTAAATTAAATAATATATAGTGGAATATATTTTTTCAACATGCACCATGCTTTATTAATAAATGCTTAAATCAGTAGCAAATGCTTAGGTCAGAATTTTGGATTATGTATTTTATTTATTAGTGGTCGCGGTGGAGTAGTGCATAAGAGCCTCAACCCACATCCCGAAAATTCAAGTTCGATTCCCGGACTTCCAGGAATGCCCCCCATTTTGCGCGGTACCACCTAAAAGAGTTAACACTTGAGTTTTCAATATATTTCTACGCAGAAAAATCTATTATATCTGCCATATATTTTCGATATTCTTTTCTCTTATGATTTATGAACTAGAGAAATACTAAAACCACTCCGTTCATATGTCGAACATTCAAATCGCTATTCCTAATTACCATAGATAGGATTTCTGAACTCTTTATTTTCATCTGGAACATATTTCACAAAATTTGGTTTGCCCAATATTCGACACAATTGCAGACAGTGTATGTTTAAAGTGATTGCTTTCATTTTTGTGGTTAATTTTCTATCCCATTGCAGCCTTTGAAAGCACAATTTGGTATTTTGTTGAAAAAAGAAAATAATTTTCTATTCACTCACTTTCATTCACTTTTGGTATAACAACTCAAACAACTGTTACTCCTGCAGAAGATTAAGAACAATTTTCGAGAAATATGGCCATGATGGCCAATTTGAGCAACCGTCCGATACACCACACATTCCGTGACCGTGGGGAAAACAATGTGGTGTGACGTCCCTTGGTGTAAAAGGCATATGAGATGCTGTTCAAAACAATGGCAGGCAGTGCACTCTTATACTTGCTAGACTTCCGTATATAATTTTTTTTACTATTCTTGACTTTGCTTTAGATACCAATCCTTGTAATTAGTCAACAAATGACACGTCTACACAACGTAACGTTACCAAATACATGTACTTTATTTACTGAATAGAGCTTACCGTGATACCTTATAACATCACGAAAAACGAAGATGTGTTAAGTTATTAATAATAAACAAAATTCAGTTACTTTTGTTAGTTAGTGTATACAAATTAAGTATAACTTAGTTAAAGCGCATCCAAAAATTATGATGGGACTTAACATAAAGCCGCAATAATGACGTGTCTACCAAAATTAAATTTTACAAGAACAAACATGACAAACTTATAGCTTAATGTGAATACATAGTCTACTTGAAAACGAATCGTTTTTTTTCAGTTTTGGTCCTAGGTACGCAATGTGGGGATCAGATGAAACTAATATGGAATGAACGAAATTAACTGTTGCCTTTTGTTTCCGACTTCAGCATGTTTTCTGAGTAGCACTATAGTTAAGACTGCTTAATTTTTGTAATCTGTTTTGTAAGCTGTTGTAACTTTTTAGACCTTATAATGCCATTTAATAAATGTTGAACGGATTCTGTGATCAAAGTTTTCATTAGTACTTTAAACCGATCAACCTTGCGTTGCTTTTATAAGAGTTTTGCTTTTAATACAAAAAATTACTGTAACGTTGATTCATTGCCACATATTTGATGTGAAATTCTAAATTGGGAATTTCCCAATTTCGATGAAGAATTCACAATAGGATTTATATTCAAATACAATCTTAACTGTTATAAAAAGAAACCTTACATTTTTACACTGCCTGGAGAAATACAGCCGCAATACGAGGGTAATCTAAAAAGTTTCCGACCGAACAATGATACAAGACAGCTTTCTCAATTTATATAGTCTTCCTGTAGCTTTACACAATTTCCCCAGCGATTCTGATATCTCTCTAAACTGCTCAAATAGTACTTGGTGTTTTTTTCTGCGAAATAATTGTTCACGAAGGTGAAGGACGAAAATCTCCGTCCTACGACCGCAGTTTCTAGAGCCGCTTGGGGCTAGATCTGGCTAGTAAGGCAGTTGGTCAAGTAGTTAATTGATTTTGGCGTATTTGTGAGACGGTGCGCTTCGTAAAACAGAATCCTTTTTTGGCAAATGGGGCAATTTTTTATGATTACTGCCTTCAGCTTGGCAAGAAATGATGCGATGCACAGTGTGATGTATGATCTTTGAACGTAAACAAACCAAGCAGTTTTACTTTTATCCAATCGCCCAATTATTCATAAAGTTATAACATACTCTCCTTATTCATAGTCTGTTCTTTTATATGGTTTCTTGTGGTTGCTGGAATTGGAATTGGTATGACTTCATTTTCTTCCTGACTTGAGCCAATTACTGCTGAGGAAATTTGTATAGGTGACAGGTATCGATGTCGCACATCTGCTTTGCATTTCAGCTTTGTGAAATTCTTTATATGATTTCCCCTCGAAAAATTCAAATTCTCGTTGCATCTACCTCTTCTCCAAGTGTGCTCAATTTTTAGATACGACTTCCAAGGTAATTCACAGCCTCTAGATTTAATGAATGTCTGTGCCAGTAGTTTGGGATTTGAAAAGAATTTTCTGAAAGTGTTATTAGTATGAGTGTTCCCACACCCATAAATTTGGAGGTACTACAGTTCACAAAGCACCAAGGTGTAGCTTCTTGTGCTATTTTGTCCTTACACCGAATGGTGTACTCTTAAAACATTGTCATCAAATCGAAAGTTGTGATGCTGTGAGAAAAATGCGAAATATTCAGTCTCGTTATGAAACCTAGGACCATCAGCTGTTGATGAATTTATTCACTAAGCCATTGCGGTTACTAATAACTTCTCAAAACTTGCTTTTCGAAAATCTATGTTCTTCTTGAAGTCATATTTTCTTTGAAACTCATCTGCCTTTTTCGTTAATAAATCTTTACTTCTTAACTGAATGTTTGTACAACTGAGCCAATATATGTAGATTCTAAGAACTGAATTTGACAAACCAAAGTTTAGAATTGTTGAAATGTTAATTAACTCATCTAATAGTGGTAGCATTGCAGAGTTTATCGTCAGCCATTGTAAATATAAAAATTAGTTTTACTTTAATATAGTCTTTTTTTTCATTTTGTAGCTTGAAGGTTTATTGAAGTCAGGGTGTTAACCCTGCCAAATCAAATAAAAACTGTGTCTATCAAGATTTCTGTTACATAACGTCTATGACTTCTTAAATACTCAATTTATGTAATTTGATTCGCGAACATAAATCATAACTTAAAAATAAATCCAAAAGAAGGAAAGAGTCAATAATAATAATAATAACAATATTAATAATAATAATAATTGAATGGCACTACAGACCACAAGGGACCAGGGCCTAGTTTCAACAACAACTACTCGTGTTGTGCGTGCTACAGTTTTTTGCCGACTCCGAACGGCTAAATTTCAGAAGCTTTTCATATACAATTGATACTCTTTAAGTGTTGTCAGCAACTCGAAAGAGGTAGTGGCGTGAAAAAATCCTTGGTGTCCCGTCCGAGAGTCGAACCTAGACTTTCTGCGTGGCGGTCGACGCACTAACATACTACGCCACGACGACCAGAGGAAACAATATGAATATGAAAAAAGAAGGAAATATGCATAAGTATAAAATTCTCTATAGAATCAAAATATTTTTTTGAATAGCTTTGCTGCAATTACTTTATTTCTCTAGGAAGAGAATTCCATGGTCTGCCGACCTTTTCAAGTAATTAAAAGTAGAAATGATGAAATTGCAAATTTTATACAAATAAGAGAGGAGATGTGTGTTGAGAATTATATGTATTTGGCATTTAGGAAATCTTGTACGAACTTCGAAATCAATCAGCATAGCATGTTTGAATACGACAAGTAATTTATGTTCAGAATCGAGCTTTTAGTACATTAAAGCAGTTGCGACTGCATTGCATGCCAGAGTCTATCAAGTATCAAAGAAAGATACATTTTGTACCATGGACTTCATTAAACTATATTTTTCTAAACTGAAATATAAGCAATCAGTTGCAAGGAAGCATTGAACTTACCAATATATCACCAATATCTTATTCGGTTTGATAATTCTGGTTATACAAGGTGGGTCATCTAGTGTTTTCCTAGGTTATTATTATATCACGCTGTTTCTCGCTTAAATTCTTAACAGAATTCCAATACCCTAACGCTTTAAGAACTTTAAGAAAAATTTAAAAACGTATTTCCAAAGTGAGGGCCTATCTTCGAGCTGTAATTTGGCTATTTGAAATTTTTCGTGGGAAACCAGGAAATTGGTCAAATTTCGGAAAGCACTTAGGCACTTTGTATCATTTATATGCAATGCCACAATACATAGAAAATAGTATTATACTAATTGCATAGCACTGTTTAAAAAAATATACGTATTACGTCCACACTGAATATTTAACTGAAGTTTTTGAAAGTCTTTATGGATTGGAGTAATATGATTTCGTAGTTTAAATAAAAAGCCTATCATAGGCTTACAAGGCAATATAGTGCTGACCAAGCAAACCTTATAACCTTAAGTCCGTATATAAAGCATGTATGACTACAAACACCGTTAGAACACCATTTTCAAAAGTCATATTGTAAGCCATCGACTAGTGTCCTGGAAAAATACCCCCTTCCTTGCTTAGATTTTTTCTACCTACTGTACCGGGGATGACAGTAATTTTTTGATAATCCATTTTTGGTCATTTCTGTCTTGCGTATGACCATGTATTTGGATTGATCTATCTCTCAAAAGCGCTGATTGCATTGTCTTTATTGTTTCACTTAAATAATAAAGTCACTTCAGCCAGGGTCTATCTTCTACAACAGCTACTCGTGTTGTGCGTGCTACTGTTCTCTAACGAGTAGAAGGGACCTACAGTTTTTTGCCGACTCCGAATGGCGAGATTTTGAGAAGCTTTTTCATAGACAATTGATACTCTTTGAGTGTTGTCAGCAACTCGAAAGAGGTGGTGCCGGGAAAAATTAGAGATTTCACTTATATATATACATATATGCATATAATATATATAGATACCTTATGTACGTTATGCTTCCAAGTCTTTGATCTTTTTCTGGCTATTTCGTCTGCTTCACAGTTTGATACTTGGACACAATTTCGTCTAGGGGACAATTGTGATCCCCTATGAAGAGTGCTTAGAACAAATTAACCCACCTCCATCACTGGTGCCCATTAGCTAAGCAGGTATATGTATGTATATGTCATCGGAACCATGCCCATTTTCATCTTGTGATTGTTCAGATGTCGTAATCATCTGAGTCCTAATAACATCGAGAGGGCTGTATTTTGCTATCCATTTTTCTAAGCAAGTTTTTGATAGATGGGATAGCCCGCGCTAATTCGATCTCAGCGCCCTATTTTGCAAATATGCTCGTTTTTTCATCGCCAGTTCTTGCGCCCCAGTGAATAGTGATCATATGATGTACCTGTACCACCTTGCCATCAGAGCGCAGAGTTGTGCTTACGCCAAGAGGTCAATCGGAAGAAAGTTGAGAAAAACTTTAAGCCCTCTTGTGGGACTATTCTATTTCTAGGCATACTGGTATCTGAATCTTAGTCAAGGTGTCTAGTTTCCAGCGTGTTTTTCAACGTGACAACATAACCATACGTCAGAATTGGTCTCACTATTGTATTGTACACCCAATGAATGACTTTGGGACAGAGGCCCCATCATCGCAGTTAGAAGCAAATGATACTGATATTTAATTTCCAACATAATTTCTTATCTAGGCTGACCCACAATTGCGGAGCTTTCTATTGCAAGTGTTCTGAAAATAAGGCCAACTCATCAACCCCTACCTACCTAGTCCTACCCTCAATTAACCCTAGGGGCTTTGCTAAAAGCTCAAGTCGTCTGTATAGGCAATTACTTCAACGGCCAAAGTATCTCAGTTCTTTTGATATATTACTAATGGTAAGAACCCATTACTAGGTAGGAGTGTCATCGCCCTAAGGGATTTCTCTTGAAGTAGAGTTAAAACTAGGGCGCACTTTTTGACTTTTAGGAATTTCTCAATACCAAGGACTTCTCTTCTTCAACATAACACTAGTTTTCCGCTATTTATCCTTTGTCTACATACAATCTTTTACTAAAATCTAAAGATAATCTTTCTTGAGAGTGTTTTTAATTTCACCCAATCAGTATAAAGACAAGTTTACGCGCCACCTTGCCGAACCAATGCACTCGAGGGTAAGACATAAGACATTAGATTACCTAGCCAAACATCAGGCGCATGACTTATATCTAAAATGAACAATCCCCTGCATGATCATTGTAGTATGCTCTTCAAAGAAAACCCGGCATCGGCGGTCATTCTTCATCTTTGATTGGCCCATATCCACCGTGCCCGTATCTTCGGCCCGGCATTAACTCTGAGGGAAGCCCTTGCGCAGTGCAATCAGTGTCTATCAGAATTTCAATTACATCGATAGCGTTACCCATCGCATAATTACTATAATCACCTGAATTATTACCTGAAAATACAAGAAAAGAAACGAAAAAACACAATTCTTCATTTCTTGCATTCGGCCCGGTGCAGTGTTGAAACACTTGCCATTTTGTTGCGTGCCAACACCCCCCAGCCGCGGCGGTCCATGATGAATGATGAAAAGGGTGAAATGAGGAAAAAATGGCCGCCTCTTTCCGCCGATCACGTTCGAAAATAAATTGTTGAAATTATGCAGGCACTACCTTATGACCGGTTCGAAGGGGTGCAGGGATCACCGGAGTGCTGCATGGGAAATATTACTGCGGCTGACGAAGGTGCCCTTTGGTCTGCCCGTCGCAGAGACGAGGGAAACGCATCCCGGCGTTTCAAGATTACGGGAATTTTCTTCTTAATGTGCTAGAAGAATTATTCTATAGTTTTCATTTTGTTTTTGCTTGCAAATTATTTTGCTCTTTTCCGCTGTTCGTCGTTCTTTTTTACATTTGGTAGATGGGCGCACGGCTGGGGTATAATTTAGACAAATAAATTTATACTTCGTACTCGTGTATGACTTGCAATTTATTGCAGAAGTTGCAGAAATTAATTGAAATAGAGACGCTTTAATTTATTGACCCGCAGCATGGTACTTGCATAGATCTTGCTAGCACTTAATTTCGAATATATGCTTCAGATAAAAATGTAGCAAAGGTTGCAAATATACACCATTCAGCCCTTTATCCTTTATATAATAGTACTTAAGAGACTGAATAAGAATGCATGATAATTTGCGTTAAAAATAAATATCTTCCTAAGAAGATAAAGCAAACGATAGGTTTCTTATTAAAATAATAATAAATTGAGTGACACTTCAGCCCACAATCGATATTGTTCTCTTTATCTCTGGCGTTTTGGCGCACCTACCCACTCTGCCAAGGTGGTGGTGCAAAGCGCGCTTCAAAATTAAAAAATAAAACCCAGGGCAAACTGTTTTTTCTTTATATTGGGTAACACTGCACTGTAGTACTTCCAGGCAGTAACCTACATTTAATGTAATTTCTTGATATTCCGGAGGAAAACCAGAAAAAACTTCTATGACTAGGTTTTCAGTTCGAACCACATCAGCGCCAAACAGCCCCCGCCTGATCCGAGTAAAGGCGGGACCTTGATAGATGAAGTGCTTTGCAGTGTGTTCATCTTCTCTACAGGCGTAGCATAGGGCATCATCACTAAGCCCAAGCACACTCAAGTGCTAGCCGAAGGTGTAGTGTCCCGTTTATCGTCTGCAGTCTTTCTTATCTAGAAATAACCGCGGATTTCTTGCTGACGTTTGGGAGCATATGCTTGGTCAGCCTGCATCCTAGAGAGATACCCTCTCTGGTTGTGCTGTCGACAGACCCAACCCTCGATGGAAAAAGAAAAGATTAAAAGTTAATTTTTTTTGGTTTTTTAATTTCGCATGTAACGTTTCACCGATTTTGGCCACTATCGCAAAACAATGTGTTCTATTCAAAATTCTCACCTTCAAAAAATGTTTTGTGATTTTTGCAGACTTTTAAGTTTATGGCTGGCAGGATTTTTTTTAGAAAATAAAAGACAATTTTTTCATTTAACGAAATAACTTAATTATGTAATTTATTGCCTATTTTGGGAATGACATTTTGCCAGGCAGGCAGCCCGTTCATAAAACTTCTGGTTCTTATCAGGAAAAAAACTGAATCAGGTACGATTTGACATCATCATCATTATTGACATTTCCACCATTTAAAGAACGAAACAAAAAGTAATCAGATGGTGCAAAATCAAGACTATATAGTGGAAGTTTCAAAACATCCCAACCAAACTCAGTGTTTGGCTTCCCATTGTCATGATGGAATACAACACCTTTTCGATTTTCTTCAACTGCATTGTTCAATTCTGTTATTTACTTCATGTAAACATCTGAATTGATCGTTCGGTTGGGTGGTAAAAGTTCAAAGTAGACATTTTTAAGTCTCAGCTTTTGATGTTGTTTGAGCTGGTTCACTTGGCTTCACCTTGGCTTAAACAAGTCATTTTCCATCAACAGTTATCAATCGTTTTAAAAATGAATCATTCTCATTATGTTTCTTTTACAAATCGCAGATGTTAATGCGCTGTGTTAAATGATTTTCTTTCAGTTCATGGGGAACCCATATATCGAGTTATCGTACATAGCAGTTGATTAAACCGATTTTCAATGCATGTATGTGATACATGAAGCTTCTCTGCAATCTCACGTGTTGTATTGTGACGATCGGAATCGATTATTGCTTTTATTTGGTCGTCATCAACTTCAACTAGACAACCAGAGCGTTTTTCATCTTTGAGTGAAAAATCACCTAACTTTCTCCCCAAAGTTACGTAATTTCAAAAGTTCTGGCAGTCTGACAGACCAAATTTGTTTGATTTATCATCATCAAAATCAGAAGACTTACAAAATGTCATTTATATAAGATATTATAGTGATAGGGAAACATGAGAAGTATTTAATTTTAAGTATCTCTCTTACATACCTATACATATATTTTTAAACGTATGGACTGTTTTTTCTTTTAAATCGATTTTTAGTATGCCACTAACTTCGATTCGAATTCCGAACACACAATGCCTTTGGGAGAGGTACTGTCTGTTATTTTCCAACTTTTAATGATCTTATTGCTCTCCGAAAAAATAATATTTTTAAAATTATCTACAATAATTGCTTTCAAATTGTTTCCTAGACAGAATTTTTGTAAAACTTATATATGCATTACACAGGTCTACATAAAAAATATTCACCCGGTATATTATTTTTCGGTGAATGAACTACCCCGTTGCGATATAGATGAAGACTGAAAATATCATCAGGGAACTTCCATTCTCAAAAAAATCTTCTGAGTTTCTGACATCAGGTAAAAAGAAAAATTCTACTTGATGAAAGAAGGGAACCAAAGATGTTTTTTTAAGATATTTTCAAGAATAAGACCTATTTTCTGTGAGGATGTTAAGCGTCCTTTAACAAAACTTTGCCTTCCCGATGATAATACAGGTCCAGATTGGTATATGACATTGGCAGTTTCAAGTGAAGTTGGAAGTGTGTTCTTTTAGTTAATGCTAACGAATTTGGATTAATACCAAATACTCACTCAACTCAAATCGAAGTACAAGATATAATCTTGGAAAAGATTAAGTATCACGAACATGGATGGGTTATTTGTGTTGGCTTGAAAATAGTAAACTTCCTCCTTGGACAGCAAAGTGAATGCACAAAATATCGTTGTTTCTTGGGATTTGAGATAGCAAGATCACTGGTTGATGACTGGACTGAAACAGAGAACATAGTTTTTGGAGCAAATAATTTTATAAATGATCGGAACAAAATAATCCTGCCTCCACTTTATATAAACCTTGGCTTAATGAAGCAATTTGTTGGGGCTATAGAATAGGATTCATCGTCTTTGAATTTCATATCTACAAAGATGCAAAGAATAAAAATTGATAAAATGAAAGTTGACATATTCCATGACCCTCAAATCAGACAGTTATTAAAGGACAGCAATTTTGTTTAATCTATGAACGAAAAACGTGGACATTTGTGACAGTTGTCAACAACTTTCTAAGCAACAAGAACGTGCTGACTGATTTCCGTGAGCTTCGATGCACATCAACATGAATGTGCATTACTTCCAAAGCTGGACCGAATTCCTGAAGACTTAGCTTGAAGTAATTTGAACTATTTCACCAGGATATAATGACAATGGAAAAGTGATCCTCCAGATCTGCTAAGAGATTATCATAAAAAACAACCTTCCCAATAACATGAAAACGGGAGCTGCTAACTTAAAGCCGATTGTAGATTCGTATTCAGGGGGTAGAATTTACTTGTTTACAGCACCAAAATGTGTGTTTATCTGTGTTATCAGTCAGTGTGTTTATCTGTGTAGTTATACAAACTAAACTGCAAACTGAATTAATTCCGCTTAATTTCCAACGAATGCGAATAAGCCATGTTAACCACGCCAACATTTAATGCTACTCTTTACCCACGTCAACCTTCATCATTCTTAGGATGCTACCGCAATCCTATGTAGAAAACTTTCCACGATGATACCCACCCAAGAACCATGGATGTGGAAAAAATGCATCTGTGGCCGAAAACTTGTCTTATTGTGCCGAATCCCAATAACCAAATTTGGACCATTTTGTGGACAAAACTTGATTGCAGCGATTATACGTTAAAAGACAAACGAAGTTTGGCATAACTTCGTTGTTGCTTCAACTTACTGCCCCTAAGATATTGTCATTTGCTAAGCCCGTTTCCATTTCCTTTTTTAATTACTCTTAATCACCGTAGAAGGTAGGAGACGAAGACAATCGTCCTTGAAGTAGCTAACATGTATTAACAGATGCCCCAAAAACACCAAATGTTTCAGGGACGAAGAGTACTAAAGGTACGTGTCTTCTTTGGGTGATCTGTAGTCATTGAAAAAAGCGCTTTAAAATTGATTCTTCCTTTAGTAAAAAGACATGCAATCCCCACTCCATATTTGTTTGATCTGGCAACGTCATATTATGCTTCTAGGACAGTTGCTTGATTTTTACCAAAACAAAATATTTTTCTGAATATTTTAAAAATCTTTTAAGTTGTCCAAAACTAAAACCATCTGGAAAGGACCTTTGATAAAAATTGCATTGGTAAAAAATTCAAGTAATATATTGAAAAAAAATATTGCATTCTTTGTGTTTGTTTCCTGTCTTATATTACTCAACAACTTTAAAAAAGAATTGTTATTGAAAAAAATGTATTCTTTAAATTTTCAATTTTTTTTGTGAATTTTTGTCCATTTAAGTAGAAACTTAATCATCAAAATCGTCGGTAGTCGTGCAATTTTATGAACACCATTAAACAAAATAGTCAAATCTTAAAGTCTAGACGACGGGAAATTCACGGTATTTTTCTTCCGTAAGTAATTTTATTTTTTTTATTGAAATTTAAAAATATTTTTTCATTGTGTTTTATTAAATAATGTATTCTCTATTTTGATCTAATACCTTTTGCAATCTTTCGGGCAAGAGATTGATTCCAAGCTCATAAAAAACTTGGTGGCATAAAACTGTTCCAAGTGGCTTTTGAAGTCCTGATTTGAGGTGAACTTTCTCCCATCCAAAAAATTTTGCAGAGATTGGAACAAGTAATAGTCCGAAGGTGCCGAGTGGTAGGATAGCTTTTGACGACTCATTACACTTTTATGAGATCTCGCACTAACATAATTTTGTTCTGTAAGAACTTGAGAAACCCATTTGCCAGGCTTCGAAATTAATCCTAGACGTTTCATGTGATTGGAAACGGTCGCGTTTAACAATTTGAATCTTTCAGCAATCTCTCGAGTTGGTATTCGACTATTTTCATCCACCAACGACTTTATTTTATCCACATTGGCTTCAAGAGGTCTTCGAGAAGGTGGTGCATCCTCAAGAGCGAAATTACCAGAATGAAATTTCGCAAACCAATTTTGGCTGGAAGATCGTTCAACACATTTTCTCCGTTCAAGTCACATAATGTTAGCCTTGCTTGAACTACAGTTTTATCATTTTGGTAGTACAATATATGTATGTCGATCTTCCATTTACTATAGAGAACCAAAAAAAATGTATTCCAAAATATACAACAATTTTTATAAACAAACCTAATAACATATATATATATATAACGGTAAAGCGGTACAAAGTTGACTGCGAAAAAAATAAATAAGATAAACTGTTGTCTTCAAACAAAATTATCAAGTTAACGGGCCAATATAACATTTAACAGAAGATGATGTTGAGGTGTTACACAATTTTAACTTTTTTGCCAAATTTTTGATTTGATTCCACACCGTTGGATTATAGCATACGGTACGCAAATATTTATGACAAGGTCACTGGTCCCCTTCGGCTTGTAGTACCATGGCTTTTATTGTAAAATTTAATAATTTAATTAATATTCATGTGCTCTGAAATACATTACTTAATGGTGGCCTTAAACAGTCGATTTTTTTGTTCTCGTTATTTATCTGATCAGTCAAAATCACTGATCAATGGAATGCAAGTGCAGGCAGAAAATTAATCAATCAGTTTCTTCAAATTATCCAACGGTAATTAATTGTGTACAAAATGAGCCTTAAATCAGCGATTAGATGAACATTCTTTTAAGACGCATTGAATAACAAATTTGTAATCTGATGACTAATAATTAAGTTCGCAAAACAAATTGCATTTTAAAGCGAAATACAAAGAAGTATATTGCATAATACCGTCAGTTGCAAGGGCGCGTCCAAGAACCCACCGCTTCTGGCAATGCTACCTGCGTCCATAAGCGGCGGCATTCGTATAGCAACAGCCATCCCGACCGAACGCAATGCACTCTGCATACCAATTATGCGACACAAGCACGAACCGACAACAACGTCACAGCACGCACGTCTCATTCAACATCAGCGTGTGCGCATATCCTTTACCACTCTCCACGTCTGGGCTGAGCAAGAATCAAAATAAAAAGTTCCTACCGAAGGCGGAAGAAGTTCGCTCCGTAAAGGTACATGTTCGGCGAGCGTAGATAACTCTTTCCCGCGGCGAACCCTTGGACAGTGTCGGCGACGTCCGCGGCGGCAGCTCAAGATAGATTTCTGAATCGAAGCGTATGAAGTAAACTTGGTTAGTGGTGGTGGTGATGGTAGTGATGGTGGAAGGATGGAGTCTCCAGGATGAATGCCACTCAGCCAACTGTTGATTATGCATTCAATGCAGGGCCGTGTACTTCTGCACTTTTAGTATGTGCGACTGAAATTAGCCCACAGCCGCCGTCACTTTTGCTAATGCAGTTGAACCGTGATTGCTCCTTGTTTCAATTAAATTTGCACCGCTCCGCCATCCTCGCACCCGTCAAGGGTCCTTCAAAGGAAGCCATCTGCTCGGCAGACTATTAAAGTGTTCGTGAGCGTAAACTGAGAAATAATGTTGAGACTTCGGGGTGTGTGAACATGGAGATTGCCACTTACGTAGGTGGGTGGATGTCTGGCGGCATCGATTAAAGTGCAAGCATTTGATGTTGCAGATAGGGATGTGGGATAAATGCATGCCACTACTTGTTACTCCTTTTAATCAGTATTACTTGGTGTGGCTTTCTTGTGCTCTTGTTTTTTTGTTTTTAATGGATGCTGTAGAGTAAAAACTTACTTTTTTAAAGTTAATAGGTTGAAGGGTTGGTTCGTTTATAAATGTATAATATATATTTTCCTTTAACCAATGTAAAGTCGTACTTCTTAAGTAGAATGGGAAGTTCATGAGTTTCTTGTATTGTGTGCTCTTTACGTCAATTTCGACATATTTAATATATTTTTTCAGGACATATTTTATTTCTTTGTATCAGCGAAACGCGCTCGTCTTCGTTCATTGTTATTGAATATTTGTATGTGTTCTTTAAAAACAAGAAAAAAACTAAACTGGGCCCAGTAATATTTGCTACATTAATTTTTTACACACTGGCATTGATTATGTATAGACAGATGATGTGAAAAGGAGCATAAGAAATATTTTGAAGTTCATTCTGAACAATTTTCTTGTATGAGTGACACAATTTAAAATGTTTTAAATTTCTGGTAGTTTTTTTCTTTTGACTGATTTTTATATGTGGTGAATGTCTTCTAAAAATGTTGTCTACTGAGTTTTTAACGATGTGGACAAGGCATAAAAGTCTTCCAAAATTGGAATTTATTTCCGGAGTGAGCCATTCTTTTGACGACGTAAAAGAAAATAAGAATGACTCACCTCTTTTTTTGCGGTTTTGTTTGTGTGCGTTATCCAAAAAGAAAATGCCTACGACTGCGCCAAGCGCCGAGGATCCTCTTTATCGCGTACAAGGTCCCCTCGTCCATTTTGTGTGAATGCCTGAAACCATCTGAATTAATGTGGTTTCAGACCACAAGTCCAACATGGATCAGATTTTCATTCATATCGCAGCAGATTCTTAACCGAGGAAGTGAAAATTGACTCCCACCATCTATTTCCCGACTAAAAGACCGCATGTGACAGCGTGCATAGAGACAGTGACATGTGTCCTCTTGGTATTAAAATCACTAAGATCATTAATATCAACAACGTGACGCTGCCATTTGTGTCAACACCAGAGGTACGATTTTCCTAAAGTTCATTCAGTGGTGCCGTTAGGCGGATAAAGCGAGCCTTAAACGAAGCGTTTGCTGAATTAAAAAGGAATCGGCTCAAATTAGTCTGGCCATAAGCAAGGGGAAAACCAAACGTTTCTGACAGAACCTCACAACGGACATCAACAACTTTTAGGTATTCGAATTGAAAGATTTCGTCTACCTCATATTCTTGGTAAATAAGGAGAACAACATCAGTACCGAAATTACTCCTGTCAACTGAAGTGTCTTAAGAAACACAAGGCTCTCCATCGAAAGACCAAGCTGGCTTCGTAAAACACCTTGATCAGCCCAACTTTGCTCTATCGCGCAAACAGTTTCCTTTATACCCAACGTTGTCCTTGTTTTCGTGACTACTGGAGTTTTTGTTTTCATACACAGGATCGGTGCACAGGTATAAGTATTGGGCTGCACAAGTTTTGAATTCACTCAGACCAAGTTGTGCCCATTGTAATGACGCACTTATGTAAGTTAGAATCTTATGTAAAATCAGTATATTCGGATCGTCGGAAGACACAAGTGGGTTTTTTATCCTCTAGAAGAGCTTTAGACGAACAGAGGAGTTGGAACATGGTTTCGGATATGGCAGAATGCCCAGTGGTGACAGCAATGAGTTTTCTTATCTCTTATAATAATAATAATAATTGAGTGGCACTACAGCCCATAACGGACCAGGGCCTAGCTTCTATCACAACTACTCGTGTTGTGCATGCTATTGTTCTTCATGAGTAGGGACCTACAGTTTTTTGCCGATTCCAAACGGCGAGATTTGAGAAGCTTTCCATAGACAATTAATACTCCTTGAGTGTTGTCAGCAACTCGAAAGAGGTGGTGCCGTGAAAAAGTGCTAGGTGTACCGTCCGGGAATCGAACCCAGAAAGTCTGCGCCGCAGTCGATGCACTTACCACTGCGCCACGGCGACCACCTTATCTCTTATCTGCTAAATTGAAATAAGTGTAACGATCATCTCAAGTTTGGTTTGCATCGAATCAGCTTGAGAGTTTTACCAGTTGTGCGTTTGGACGTTTACCACCTATATTGTACTATAGGCAAGCACAGTGTATTCATTTTAAAGTGACTTACATAGAACCTAAAAAAATACTTCACTTGATAGTCTTATCGTATAGTGTTCTTGGCTTGCGTCGACTCATAAGCCAAGATTCCAGGTTCGATTCCCGAACTGAAGACATCGCCTTTTTGTGGGACTACCTCTTTCGAATCGCTGACAACACTTAAGGAGTACAAATTGTCTATGAAAGGTTCTCAAATCTCAGCGTTCCATTTTAAAAGCTGGTTACAGAAATTCAAACATTTTATTTAACATTGTTCGTAGATATCCACTACAACATAAAACAATAAAATCTAAAATGATAAACTTAGTCAATATCAAATTTTCGATTTCTCTTCAAAACTGTCCGTATCCCAATAGTGTAATGTATAAAAACATGTTTTTGATTGTAAATTGATCCAGTGGCCAAGAATTGTCCTTCTGGAATGTACGGTGGAAATACTTCTGGGTCTAATTTCATTCCCTTCATGTAATATAATGTGTCTTTCCGGAGGGGACATTCATCGGGAATGTTGCTGAATTTCCTCATTATATTACGCGCGATGACCAAAATAGGCACATGGAATTTCGCAGATAAATATTCACAAACATCTAACTTGGTGAACTTGAAAAATGTATCCCAATGCCCTTTTTTATTGAGATATGACACTTCTATGTCGTACCACATATCATACAGATCTTCAGTGAATTTCATACGCACATTAAAACCAGCTACGCGGTTGGACTTTGTCCGAGCGCATGTTATATTTAAAATGAGAGTTTTTGGTTCGCACTCAATTTTGGTGAATTTTATTAGAAAATTTCGCTGAAATGGAGAATTATGAAAATTGTTTTAAATTAATTTCAATGTTCCTACTTTCCCGAGAGCACTTGATATGACTAGCGAAAAAAACAAACAAATACTTATAAGACCGTGGTTCATTGCGACGCCATGAGACAACACAAGTTGGCTATCGGAAGTATAAATGAAGAGAGGTAAACAGCCGAATGGGCATATGCATTAATGACCTTGTTTGACGATTAGTGATAATGTTAGGAGCTATCGCTTTTTGAAATCATTGAAATATGTATGTCATTAGTTCTGGTAACCGAAATGATCTAATAAGTAGTGATTTAGAAAATATGAATTAAAGTTTTGTTAACTTTAGTGACCTGCTGTGCACTCAGGCGAGATCTTCAGCACACTAGATGCACCTAGCGAGGTTCAACCACCTCCTGGGTCAGCCAAACGGTGAAATCGCCACCAAAGCAAAATCCAAACACAGCCTACTCATTTGCTCGCTGTCGTTTTCTTAACCAATTCGCGACGATATTCGGAGTTGAAAAAAAAAATTCTTCTTTTTCTTCTTCGAGTGGCACTTTAGTCCGACGTGAAACTGGGCATCAACCAACATGCCCTTTCCGCTTCCATGGTCTTCTCCTAGCTGCCTCCAACTTCGCACCTCAAGTTCGTTGAAGTCTTTCACTTCTTGTGTGCACGATCTTAGACGAGGTGTTGTTTTGTCGAAATGGGTTAGATCCAAGGACTCTTTGGATCATAGCAGTGTGATCCAATCGCTCTACATTACCTCTCCATCATCTCCAATATTAGTTTTCCTTTAATTTCGGAACTTCTGTTGTTGTCTTTATAAACTGCTGCGCCGATGTAAAGGAAGAATGGGTGGAAGGTGTGGATTTGTACTTATTGGGTATTTCACAGGATCTGCGCTGCAGTGTGAAAATTTGGTCTATGGTGGATTCCCTCACTTTCAGGAGATTACACAAAAATAGTTGGCAGGCGTTTTATGTGGACAGGGCAAACAACACTGCAATAACACTCATCAGTCAAGCATTCACCCGAGTATAGCAGACAGACGACCTCCTCCTTCTCCAGCTGCATTTAGGAGTGTTGCAGCTCCTGCAGTCTTGTTAGACCTCTGCCTCGACATCGCTATCTGAACTTCATCTAGTTCGGGGAGACTGAATTCTTGCAAATAGTCGTCCAGTATATATATAACTTAGTTATATTAAACCCAGCATGAGCTAGCTATGTGTCCCATACTGATGTTCATTTAGCTTGCCGAAGGAGATCATGTTAAAGAAAATAGAAGAGTACATCAAGTTCCGGCTTTCCCTCACACTCAGATGAGTAGCTCGCATAGACTCTTATCTAGGTTTATCCAATAAACGTCGATACCGTAAGCTAGTATCCGCTAAACTACTGCATTGTTAACCCATGCAGATCATACGGAGCTTCAATTCTCATTTGCGTCTCAACCCATTATTGTAACAATAAGATTTGAGAAGTTTTATGGGTGCTTAATTTACTATAAACATATGTATGTACAAATATGCAGAAACGGAATAAACAAACAAGTAAATAAGTGAGTGTCGTATGGTAAATTGCAGAGGATGAAAGAATGCTAAAATACGGTTTAACGAACTATAAACGGACTACTTCAGACCTAACTGATTTGGAAATACCATCAAATTCGTCTATTCTGCATTGAATTGTCAGTTTTTGTGTCAATAAAAGTATTTAAAGTTCAAACTAATTTTTTGTTTAATGAAAAAGTAAACAAATTCCATAACGTTACATTATATTTTACTGCTCGATTTATTAATAAAAACTAACGTGAATGTCTATGAACTATGTCAAACATGATTACAAAACAAAACTATAAATTAGACGGATGCTTGTTTTGACAAATTATGCAGAACATATTAAATTTTTAAACAACATCTTGTAGAGAGATATTTCAATACTTCAATAAATCTTACGCTATCACTCTATTCTTTTATAAAGTTAGACTGACTATCGTTTTGTGCAAATGTGATTTTGCTTTAAACAACAAAAAACAAAACAAAGAACAAATAATAAAGGGTGTCCCAACAAGAAAGCAAGATTTAAATTTGGCGCCATTCGAATTGTCATTGTTTGACATTTGAACAATTATTATTGTTTGTTAGTAGAAGGAAAAAAATGGAGCGCTACACGAATGAGCAACGCATTCTCATTGTGAAATTGTTTTACCAAAATGGTGAAAGTTTTGCGGCTACAGTTCGCAGAGAGTCAACTGCAAAGCGATTAATGGAATAGTTTGCTGAAACTGGGTCTGTAACTGTTGTAAAGACAACAACGCGCCTTCGACCAGGTCGATCGACCGAAAGTATTGCAGCAGTACTTGATGATGTCGCTCAAAATCCATCCACCTCAATTCGTAGGGCGAAGGGAGTTCATAAATTGAGTATTGGAGAGACAACATAAAATACTGATTTTGCCGATTAAATCATCTTGATAGCTTCGTCAATACGCAGAATCGTCGCATTTGGGGCGAGGAAAATCATCGAGTTATTCACGAGAAGCAAATGCTTCCTCAACGTTTCACTGTGTGGTGTATATTTGGGCTGGAGGAATCATTACACCTTTTTTTAAAAAAAGAGTCAGGTCAAGCGCAAACAGTCAATGGTGTTCGGTATCGTGAAATGATAACCAATTTTTTCGTGTCTTAAATTGAAGAAATGAATGTGGAGGAGATGTGGTTTCAACAAGACGGCGCCACGTCGCATACAGCCAGAGAAACAATTCAATTGCTGCATCAGTCATTTCCCGGTCGTGTTATTTCGCGTTTTGGAGACCAAAATTAGCCGCCTAGATCGTGCGATTTAAGACCATTGGACTTTTTTCTTCGGGATTTTTTTTAAGTGTATGGTTTATGCGAATAAGCTGGCGACGACTAAAGCCTTAAAAGAGAAAATTGGACGCTGCATTAATGAAATACCGCAGCATTTATGCAAAACGGTCATTTAAAATTTCATTAAAAGATCGCGCATTTGCCAGCAAAGCCGAGGCGGCCATCTGGCCGATAACCTCATCCTGTCTGCTTTACGATATAATAAAGAATTCACGATTTTTTTAAATATCTGCGTTTTATTTAAAATTTAAATCTTGCGTTCTTGTTAGTTGCGCTGGACGAACGGATGATATAAAGAAGTAGTAAGAGTTAAGTTTATTTTTTAAGTGTATTACTTTTCCGCAACTTACTTGGTTAAAAAATAAGCACTGTTCGGTCTAAGATCGCCTAGCAGGGAAGTAACTGTGCGAAAGGCATCAGAACTTTTAAGTTGCTCAAACTAACTAACTTAAGTTGATAATGGTATGAGAGTACAAAATAAGGCAAACACCGTGAAAGATCCAAGCAAACTACAGCTGCAAGCTGAGTGGCATATTTTATGAACATCTAAAACAAAACATTAATTGGTCTCTTCCAATTAATTAAGAAGTTGAATGCCCCTTTAAAAGGCGTTTACCTGGAAGAGTGGCTCAGTTTCGTAGTTTGAGTACAGCAAGCATAAAGAAGTAGTAAGTGTTTGCAGAATTTAACCCGTTACTGGTCCAGCACTGAAAAAATGTCTTACGATCCAATGAAACTAAAATAAGCTGTTTTAGATCTGAAATAAGCTGTTCTGGATCTGAAGGGAAAGTCGATATACGAATACAGTAAAATAAAGTGGGTTAATTTTTTTGACACAGCGTTGGTCCTGTTTATTGTATCAATGGTACTTTGAATATAGAACACCATACTACATTAGGTGGAATAAATATCGCCACAGGGGTGATGCGGTAAAGGAGTAGCGCTACAGCCCGAGGTTAATCTGATCCTCAACCAACCTGCCTCTCCAGGTAGTCCTTCTCCACTTGTGTGCACCACCTTAGCCTAGACCGTCCTTTAATGCATTGTCCCAATGGCTCAGATTCGAAGACAGACTTAAACTAGACTAACCTTCTTTGATTTGTCTTAAAGAAGAAAATTTCTAAGATCAAAATAGAAAACAATCATTTTGAAATGCTATTCCAAAATGGAACTTCTAGAGCTTTGATCTTGCCGTAATAAAGAGAAAATGACGGACCACTTAGTATGGATGAAACAAATAATTAATATTGTACATAATCCAAGTAAGACTACAAAAAATTTAAAATATTTTGCGTGTCCCTATGTTTTTTTATCCAGAACGGCAAACGGTTAGTGTAATTTTTTCATCACATTAGCACAAAACTGAACTTAAGCTAACTGTACTAATGAATGTTGTTATAATATAAAATTATGACTGTTAGTGGAAAAAATAAAAGAAAAGTTTATTCCTCTTATTTTTGCCACCACTGTATTAGTTTGTGGTCAGCACAACCACACATTTTCATCTCGTTCAAATGAGGTTAAAAACGTGCACTTCCCATTCTGAGTTTAATTTATCACACATTTTGATGATAATAATTACATGAATTTGACCGGTACCCGACTTACTGCTCCTGTCAGTATGAAGTGCAATTCAATGCAACAACGTGTTAAATATCCTCAGTTGATCCAGTCGTCGGCAACAGCAGCCACGTAATGTTCAATCTTTCAGGTTCACTTATCGACTCGTAAGCAATTTTTTGTGTGAATTTATCTTAAGAATGCCTGCAGGAATCAAGTATAAGTTTCAGTTATGCAGTTTTCTTGGAATTATGCCGATAACACGGAATGCTCTTTTAATAAAATATTAAGTTTACAGTATCGTTTTAATTAAAACTTTTTTATCCACGGCAGCACCTGTTCGAGTTGCAGACAAAAGTACTTATTGTCAATGAAAAGATTCTCCCTTTCGGAAGTTGGGGGTCGGCAAAAAACTGTAGGTTCCCTCTACTTGTGATAAAACAATAGACAAGTAGAAAGAGGCTAGGCCTTGGTCCCTTGTGGGCTGCAGTGCTTCTCAATAATTAATAAACTCCAAGGGGTAAATCGAATTGTTGTTCAATATAATGAGGTTACTAAGCTACTGGCAGATAAGGACTGCGCTTGAGCCTCTCCGATGACTGATCTTCAACTTCTAGTCTTCGAAAAATCGTCGCCGAGTCTTATCCAAGTTACTCTACCTTACATGACTTTTCACGTCTTTTAAAAGTGATCTCTACGCAAATTCTTCATTGGCATACACTGTTACATTAAGTATGCAACGTATACGCCTATAGCCTATAAGTCGGTAGCAAATGTTGCGAACAGGGTCGGCGAACCAACTATCGCCAGTGGGTCTTGTCATTGATAGCAATGGATTTGCTTCTGCCAAATGTAACCAACTTGGGAGCAAAGCCTTGCGGTGTCATCAAGTCATTCCATATCAACATCCAGCCAAGCGCAGTGTTTCTTGTATTTTTTTCATTGCAGATTTTCAACTAACAATTGACATGCTTGAAGTCAGACAAATATTTGCTTTAAATAAACAGTGTTAAACTTCTTCACAAATTTACAGCCTCAAGACAAGATCCCACTCTTCAACTCACAATTTATTAAATTAATTTTTTAACCCATAACTGTGACGTTCTCGTTGTAAATTCAATTTGTTCGGATAATTTATTGCATTTCAAAGAGCAGTTGATACTTAGATGACGTTGCTTCATTTTTTACAGTCATCACACTCACAAATGCTTCATGAATTGCCACTAGATCTGTACAAGACTCCCGGTGGGACATGGATCTTTGAATTTAATCGATTCGTTTGGGGATATTAAGGAGTGCATTTAATGCTCCTTCCTTTTGCCCATCATCGAGTTTTTGTTCCACCCAATCGAAACATTATGTGCTCTTGAGCTAAACCCATGTCTGCGGTGTTTTATAACCTGTTAAGAAAAATTTCATGAGATTGAACAAAAAGGCAGGAAAAAGCTTACTTCTGTCATCTTAATGGGACTCTGTGCGTCCACAAATGCGTACGCTACTGCTACGACCGTAAACAACAAAGTGCACACAGCAACCTGACGACAATCGGACGAGCCGAATGCGGGCCACAAAAACCTTATAACAACACGCCACAACAGACCCGCAAAAAAACTGCAAAACCTCCGAACACATGGAAAATTATGTAGACACATGTTCCAACTGCGTTGGCACCGCTGCTTGTGCTGGTGCTGCTCTTGTGCTGCTGCCTCAATTCAAATCTCTCATCCCCGCTGTCCGCCTGGTTGTGGGCAAATCTATGATAGCCAACAGATCAGTGATCTATCTACGCATATCTACACAAGCCGTATGGATTCGCAATCGATCTGTTACCTCTCCACCGCCCCAGGCATCAGGCCCCACAATCGGCATCGTCATCAACATCAGTGTCTCCGTCATCACCGTTCGTCATACCACCGGACCAAACATACCGAGAGCAACTACAGATAGATACAAGTGTCTGAGCCTGTAGCTACACATAGATTCGCATGCCGGTAGCCATGCGACAGCGCGCGGTGCCGACACAGTCCTGCTGCTTCAAGAAGCCTGCTCACTGGTTATTTATGGATTTGTGCAACTTTTTACGCAGTCGCGCTATGCGACTAATTGGGTATGAACGCTGAAATAACCCGGCATTGTTCTACATAATTACCTTGGATGCGAACGCGGACGCAGACGAGACGCGAACCGCCGCGCACTTCCATCCACGATGGATAGTTAATAATATTTTTGTCGTCGTCCTTTGTTTTGTTGTGTCCCCAACAAATTATTAGGTTGACGTTTTGTCTAGTTTCGACGTCATCACAGACAGACGGCGGACTGTGAAGTGTAATGGCCGTGCGTGCACTTTTTGCGCGCAATTTAATGCCTAAACGGGGATTTGGTTGACTCAATACGTTGGGGATTTCAAAGTGGACGTCGGCGATAGTTTTTGCATTGGCCGACGGACGGTATGCCGATGACCGATCGCCATCGTGACAGTATGTCGCTGGGCAAATGTCAATCATAAGTAAAGTCACAAATGCAAACACTTGTGATCTGTTTTTGCGCTTGTCCGGATCAGATCGGATTGCATCTTGGTATGACATTTCCATGTCATGGATACAATTTCCCCTAGAGGCCACTGAACCAGTGAAATTGATCTGTGGCGACGGAAGTTTGATCACCTGCGTCAAAGCAACTGTCACGGTTGTCGCGCATCTATGAGTGGAGGAAGGATGATTAACTTTGGATCGTCGCAAAATGCCTTTTTTGGTCATGAGTGACCAATTGGATTCGAATACCCACAAATAATCGACTCAGCAACTTGTACGAGGTGATCATTCCTTCGATTTATATCGTTGGTTAGTGATGGGATGACGTTGACCGGTGAGAAGGGTGTGCAGTTACATGTTGGTTAGTTCATTTCGTTGTAGCTGTTGATTGGAAATAAATTCTTCGTAATTATTAAAAATACATGTAGGCAGTGAGATTTTGTTCAGTTTTTTTGCAAACAATTGTAATTTAGTAGGATTGAAGACGAGAAGGGTAGAAGAACCCAAGGGACAGAAAACTGCTACTTGATGATCCTATGCATTTGAGAGAGTAATAAAACAACAAGCAGAAACACATTTAAAATGAAATGAAACACCCTACTTGACAAAAAATGAAGTTATATCTTTTTTTAGCAACGATCCTATTTCTATATGGGATATGCAATGGACAACTTTTTGTATTTAAGTACTTTGAGTGTATGACCTTAACAATAAAGTCAAACTATTCATTGTTTGTTAAATTTCATCAATATTAAATGTTGTGTTGCTAAAGCAACGCGGTTACTGACTCGACATCCAACTTTTTAAAATGCTATAATGTTTTTTTTATTTTTTAATATTTTTTTATTGTACCAAAGTAAAAAATGTTAGCAATAGATCAGATTTCAAATTGTATCAGTAGTTTGAATTTCTCCACCTTACACGCTGTACGCAAGACTGTGCTCAATTTTGACCCATTCCCGGTGAACTTCTTGTTTGGATGACAACCGCAGACAAAGAAATCCAACGGATTTGCATGTGTAGAATTTTTAATCCAATGTGTCGAAGTAGTAAAGTGTATAACATTGTTTTTTAACCAATTTTGGTTGTTGTGCATTTTGGGAGACGATGTCGAGTCTTGTTGAAATGTTCACGGTCGCAGGCCGAATTGTTTGTTTGTTTGTTTTCCCAAGGCTTTAATACTGCCTTTAAGACAATTTTATGGTATACAGTATATTTGTTTTTGACGGTGTTCATTTTCGGACCTCTCTAGCAAGTAAACTCTGTCAATTTGGTTTGTTGACTATTGCTCGATAAGAATTGACGACTAATCGAAAAAACACAACTTTTGTAGAAACGTGGCAACTTCTTCACTCTTTCGAATCTAACATTTTCCTGTTGCAGTGTAAGATTGATGGCTTCATAGCTTGAGCCCAATCTTATTTTGTATGCGTTCCATCCATTCCAACGATTGTTTTGCTTACAATCCATTTTTCTTCCACTTTGACGCAAATTTTACTTAATTTGAACCGCTTACCAAACCATGGCTGCCGATGTTGCTGTTTTTTATGACCACTTCTATGGCGCTTTGTCACTGCAACACGGTATCAAGTTATGCTTCAAGACACAAATGATACATTCACGTTAAAGTGCTGGGGGGCTCTGACTTTGGTTACTTTCCAGACAACTGCAAAGCAATCAAACTATTACATTTGATATTGCAGATAAACATTTTTCAATACAACTGAGATTCAAGTCATTTAAAAGTCTTGTACACTATAAATACCTTTCAGGTTGATCAGGTCAGGATCTTTTTAAAGCAAAACTTTGCATTTGAATAGAACAAATTTGAAAACCAACATAAAATTTTTATTTATTTCTAAAAAACTAAACAAATAAGATATAGTACGAAAGACGTTCTGGATTCATAAGGTTCTTTCTACATCACCATCAATGCGGTTAAAAAAAATCGATGGAATGTCATCAGGTAAAGTACAAATTTCTTGACAACTTGGACTTCTGATCAAAAGATAACAATTACTTACAATTACAAAATCTTTAATCAGCTTAACGGTATGCCGATGAGTCACCCCTCCTTAACTGAGGATTGCTGATTTGTTGTTGGGCTTTCATTTGATGTTGTTTTAGTTAAATTGAGAAACCGAATGCAATTTACACCTATGTCGAAGACATATCTACGTCGGTCGAAATAAAATAGACAGTTTGCTCTCGATTTCCAACGATTTCCGTAAAATCAAATTAGTTTTCAGTGGAGTACGAGAAGCTTAATGCACAATAATTTCTTGATGTGAGAATTTACTGAAAAAAGATTATTTTTTTTACTGGAACTAAAAATGACAGTGTTAGCAGGAATAGTCGAATATGAGTGACACCAAGCAACAAATTTTCGAATCAACGAAATAGTAAACATAGTAAAGTATTTTAGCTGAGCTGAGCTAAGCTGAGCTGAGAGAAGCAATGATGTGTCAAGGATATTCTTGCAAGTAATGGCTATCTTGTGAAGCTCATAAGGAAAGTAATAGAACTGTATGCGTAAGTACGGTGTACGTTTCTATAAAATGCAATGTTATGTGCACAACAACCGCGTTACGTTACACACTTGCGCGACGCGATTGGAAACAATAAAGATGTTACATCACACATGGGCAAACTGTTAAAGAAAATCATGGCAAACTTGTCGTGTGCGAGTTAGATTAAGAATATTTTTGTATAGTTAGCAATTTCAAGGTATATAAAGTAGGCATAAGAAATAAAGAGCGCGTTGCTCAGAAAACTTCAACAAGAGTAGTTTATTTTCCCCCCACCAGCGGTAATGAAATATTCGACTTCAACATGCAAAAATATCAAATTGGCGCTCAAATCACATTACACACTAGCATCTGTCTTTACGCAAGTTTAAATAAAAACAGACAAAGGTAGCAAAATTTCAAGCAATCTCTGTTACGTAAGCATTAGCTATTCTCAAATAATCGAATATTGATAAGCAAATGATGACGTCAAAAGCTTGAGAACGAGGAAAAACGCCATCAAATGTTTTACTACGTAAACCGTACACTTTATAAGAAACAACAGCAACATGAACAGAACATGCAGAATAAAACATACTTAACAAACCCGCCGAATTTAAAATTTTTCATTTCTATTTCAAATTTCTATCCAAGACTGATGTTCGTATGAAGAAGTGCTAAGCCCGTAAGATTTACTCGTATGTATAGGTTTTTTTCATATAAATTTGTTTCTTCTAAATGTAGCTTTATTTCAATAAAAGTTCCCCTGAAGGTGACAGCAATACCTGTCGAAACGTAGGGACCAAAAGGGCTGACGAGCTTCTGCATCCACACAGTTTAACAAACCTCTAAGGACTGACACAGTTTCAGTAACAAGTAGTCCATTACTCGAACTGGCAGTGGCAATAATGGCTTAACTTGACTCCTTTAATGACAGCTAACAGTGCCCTCATTATATTATTCGTTTCCAAAATGGTATTACAATTGCTATTTACTTCACTTAAAGCTGTACAGGAATTTGTGAATTCGACAAAAAAACAAGTTTCTGTAGTTTACAATCGTAAAAAAGAGTTTTACAAGTCCTCTCAAGAATATCAATCCTAAGACCATAAGATGGGCAAGTTTGCTGAACCTCAAATTTTGAAATTCATTATTTCCAAAACCTAGAGCCCTATTCTTGGAGATAGGTATGTAGGATCCGCAGTAGGTCCGACATTTTGTTTTTCTTTAATTTTCAAATTGTTTAATTTAAAAGATTCTGGATTTTCAGGATTTTGAGTTCCAATATTTTGGCCAAAAGACTAAACCTGGAATTCCATAGAAGTGTAATATATCGTTCATAAAATGCAGAGTGGTGTAATTTTTGGCTGAAAGACACTGTCATATTTTTGGGAAACATATTAGCTACTGGGATAAAAAAAAATAAAAAAAAATAAAAAAAAACATATCCTATCTACTTATCTTCTCTATCTATCTATGCTCGTAGTGTGCGCTACCTACACTCCTCTCTACCCTGGAGGAAACACACAGTTTATTACCGACTATTGACGGTTATTTTTCAGAAGCTATTCTATTTGAATATCCACGAAAGAGGTGATTGAGTAAATAAATGCAGAGCCAACTGTATAGAAATCAAATTCGGGACCTCTAGCACATGAGCAGGCGCACTTACTGACTATATCTCCTGCTGCCTGTATTTCTTTCTTTGTTTGTTCAGCTGCTCATTGAAAACGAGTCTATAGCAAAATTACTTTAATTGCCACTCACGCACAGTTCTTAAGAAATCGTTTATAACAAATTTATTTATAGATCCTATCTTACAGTTAAGTTAGTTAAGTAAGAATTTTTTGCGTACAAATATGTAAGTGGAGGGGACATCCAGTCTGATCCCTACACGGAAAATCGAGTTTGATTTTTTAGAGTTTTCTAAATAACTAGAACTCTCTGAATATTAGATATTAGAAACTAAAGAGTTATAAGACTGTAAAAAGTGTGTGAATCCGGTGTATCACATTTATCCATTACACTAAAGGGGTCACAGACAAAATTATTTCCACAAAATTGTATTTCTATACTTTTCTACAAAAAATCTTCTCAATTTCAGCTGTTGGGAGTTGGCAAAAAATTGCCGGTATTCACGTGAAATAACAGTAGCACGTGCAACACGAGTTGTTGCTGAAGATCCTTACCCATAGACGTTTTTGTATTGATCATTCCAAACACACATTTTCACACAATCTGCATTAACACAAATTAGATAACATTCAGGTTCATCGGCCCAACATGTGCTTCTGTGTTTCTACAGGTGAAGTGAAATTCCCGCCTTTGAACATCCGGAAATAATTTCAATTGTTACTCTTAGCAGCAGTGTTACCGGTTTCCTCTTTTTTTATTTCTTTGCCACCGAATCACATTTGTGGTCAACCTAGTTCCCTATTGCTTTCGGCACTCCCAAATGCATCGTTTGCTTTTTTTATAAGATTTTGGCAAGAGCCAAATATACCTTTAGCTAACGAAAACGAACCGCAAATTCCAAGGCACAAGTAAACCGACATTTCTGCATTATCTTAAAGTTCCATTCTTAAACAATAACACACAGCGAAAAAAGAACGCTAACACGACGAGAACCTATCAAAGAAGTCAATGGATCGATCACCGGGATCCAGACCAAGCAGACTCAGTCATAACAGCAGAAAAAAAATATCAAGATATATCGGCCCAAGTCGCACCAGTCCAGGACACAATTTGCTGACCAGGTAGCATGTTGCGTACCGCTCTTAAATTCCACAAGGTCGGCAATAGCCGTCCACGGTCACTGGTACTTCCACGTCCCTTATAGATCCATCCATCCATCCTTCTCCAAAAGAGCACCAACTTTTGATTTTGTTTTCACAAATTTCGTTCGATTCGTCGATGAAATAATTGAGATAAAAACAAAAACGTAAGAACCGCCACAACCAGCTTATAAATATGTATGTAAGTTTATCGAAATTGAAACTCCCAGCTGTTGGCTGGGCCCTGGAGAGGAGGCGATGATCACGGGGAAATGATCAAATCGACCATTCAAAGGTGACCATCATCAGCCGCGTCTCGTCAGAACGGCCTGGTATACATCAGCGGTCCATTGAAGTGAAAACAATAACAACAAAAATAACGAAGAGAACAATCTGCCAGCACAAGGAGCAGAACTAAGCCTTTGCGGTTGGCGGTCGAATGGTGTTGGTTCGTCAGATTACAGATCGATATTTTGTTGATCGAAAATTGAGTGGAAAAAAGTGGACAAGACCGAAAGTGACCGACACAAGAGAACGCACAAAATTCTGAAGATCGATCTCAAAACGAGAAATTCGTCTTTCACCGTTCTGAAGGGACCTGCAGTAATTATCTCTCGGCAGTGGACGCAATTAAACCTCCACCGACTAGTTTTTCGCCCCAGTGCATAGGATTGACGTCGACGCGAATTGGGCAGCTATTGATTCGATTAAGCACTTTCCAGAGCCGTAAACAAAAAAAATGTGCTAATTAAAGAAGCAAAACATGCATGTAGCCGGATAAACTTCCTGGAGGAACTTGTTTGAATGTGCAATACACGATGACGTAGAAACAATGTTGCCAAAAATACAAACGCCCGATTGTGCAATCGGCGGCGAATTAAGAAAAGGAGGAAAATTTGGTCTCCGGTTGCACGTAGAGTCTTATGAACGTACTACAGTTAAAACAATTGTGGTAAAAAAAATCGTGGGATGATGCTACGTCATCAAGCACACCGAACTGTGTAATATCCTGTCTATGCAGAAAAATGTTGCATTTGGTTAAAGTGGCTCGGTAAGGGATCGTTTCTTGTGACTTAATCACTGTGATTTACAACCTATGATCAATTGTAAAATGAACTGTTTCCTGGTATAAAACCGCTAATTCGCTTTCATAGGACGAACGTGAAATTAAGGCATAATGATTACTTAATAATTTAAGGATTACTTACCTCGTTGGTCGGACTTACACAGAAGTATTAAAGCGAAGGATGGATCATATAAATCTAAATAAATCCCTTTGTTGGCTTAATCGTTCCAGGGTATTGCAATCAGAAATATTGTCAATAAGTGAAGTTATGTCGTTGATCATTCTATCATTTACAACGTTAAAATATAAGCTAAAAATTATTGACATTAACGATAAAGTATCACTTAATAAAAATACCTTAAATTTATAAAAACTTACTACAAAAGTTGTAATTCAAACGTAACCCTTTTTTGCGCATTACGCAAAGATTAATATCATCATAATTGACCGACTTCGCAACAAATTTAAAGAGAGTGGACGTGTTATTGATTTCGTAAGACCTGCGCGTCATCATAATTTACGCCCAGTGGAAAATATTGCTCCTTTGAAATGCAATTTTGCTGGTTGTCCGAATTTTACGATTTTCTCACATGCGCAGCAATTGCACGTGTCAAACTTTTTACATCTTTTCGTTTATATTTACTTCTCCATCCGTATAAAGCTCAACTTAAGCAACAATTGAAGTCTGCGAACCATTTACAACACCATAGATACGCTTCAACAGGTTATATAGAGCGATTCTTGCAACAACATTTTCTTCAGCAATGAGGCATTGCCTCACATTGCTCAAAAAAGCCGTAGGTGATCAAAGAGATGCTGTTGCATCCAGACAAAGTGACTGTTTGGCGTAGTCTATAGTCGGAAGTTGTCATGGGTGGACAGTTATGATCGAATAATAACTGAGTTTTGGCCGACGATTGAAGATTATGACTTGGACTATATGAGGTCCCCACAGAATGGGGTAATAAGTCACATCATATGACTAACTATGCCATGCGATTTAACACCGTTAAATTTGTTTCTGTGAGGTTATGCAAAAGACCGTGTTTGCCCGAAAAATCTCCAAATCCTGAATATATTAAACATAAACCTTACTCAAATTATGGCTGAGATACCGCCCGAAATGGGCGAAGAAGTAGCTAGTAATGACCTCAAAAGAATCACTTGCTTCGAATATTCCCGAAGCGGTCATTTGAATGATTTTTTTTCACCACTTAAAAATAAAGTTTTATAACGAATTGAAATATTCATAAAATTGTATTGCAGTTTAAAATACGCTGGAACTGAACGACAGGGCATAGAGAAATAATAGAGAACTGCAGAGTTGATGAACTTGTTAAGAACGAGACGCGACTACTAGATAATCACTTATCTGGTAACTTAGGTATGATGTTCCTGCAGTTAGCGAAATTATTCGTTACTGTAGAAAGCTCACTAGATCATACACGCAAAAAGGAACAAAGCAAAAAAGCAGACAGCCATGACAAAGATGTGACGGTCAGGGTAAGGTGAATTTTCCATATTCAAGTGTTGACAAAGGAAAGTCTAAATTAATTTAGAAACGAATGGATGTGCGACACATCTGAATTAAACGACGGCTACTTGAAGAGGACCAAAGATCATATCAATAAGATAAGCTTCAGCCCAAAATCATCTAAAGGCTATGGGGGGTAATAAAATGCGCTTTTATGGAGCCAGTCGAGCAAGTCACTTAAACGGTGTTATTTCATAGTACATGGAAATGCCTGTTTCTACTAATGAAGCCGTAATACGTTTAAAAAATATAAAAAATAAACTTTTAAAGAAACAGATTGTATCTTAGCTGTGTAAGCTATGTAAGAAATATTTATGCACTTAAAATGTTTTATAATTACAAGGTATGAGACAATCTTTTTAGAATTATTATTATTTAGTATTAATTTTTTACAATATTGTTATTAATATCTTGTTCTTGTCGGCACTGACTTCCATGATGACGCCGTTATGGATTACCACAATGGATAGACTTTCAAAAACCAGTCACAAACTGATTTATCATTGCAGACATGATAAATCGCCCATCACCATTTCTTGGGCAGCCACTGTCCTACCTTTCGGTTCATTCTCATTGTTTTTAAAAGATCGGAAATTACTTGACTAATCTCGAGTGTGTTTTCAAGTTCTTCTTACCTTTGGAATGGATCTGCACCACCTTTCAATCTTCATCTGCAAACTTCATTGCCTGTCCAAGACGTTCTTCGTCTTACAAATTTGCTTATAACAAACTTCCAGCAAATTGCTATGATTTTCAGACACGTTTTTCTTCATATTGAAATAGGGATGTAAAACTCCTCCTAAGAACATTTTATTTGACATGAAACTCGACATACTCAGAGAATTAAAGAGTACAGCTTTTTCTGTTTCACCTTCATGACAGTAGCCTTCCAGCAACTATTTTGAGAAGTCATTCATTTGAAGAATAATCAAGTTACACCTTCGATTATGAAAACTCACTATCGGTACACCTTTTGTTTATCCTAGACAAAGACGGCATCTATTTCTAGAAACAATGACAATTAAAAAAGCATACTTGAACTACACTTATGACGTCAGATACACTTACCATGCTTTGAGTAAATCACCGACCACGACCTATTCTAAAATTTAATGGATTTTACGGTTTTGTGCGTTTTATGGGTTCTCACCAACATATACATACATATTCGTATACATACTTCAAAAATTCATATGAAGACAAAATTCTCTGTTCACAAAAATACCAATTTCATTGATTACCTTCACAACTCGTTCCCACCCTGAGTTAGTCAAAGTGGTAGTGTGCACAATTTAAGTTAGAAAGGATCACAGCGACGATGTCTGAGCGCGGGACATTCTGGCAAAGTAAAATTTTCGATTCCCAAAAATCTCAAAGCACAATTTTAATAATTGGTTCATTGTCTGGCATCTGGTCATAATGATACGTTACTGGCCAGAACATCCTCTGCTCCATTCCAGCGGACATATCGAATCGGTGTCCCCGGACCAGTGTTTCGCGGCAGTCGAAGAGTGTACCGCCGCCTCCGTCGCCGTCGCCACTGCCGCCTCCGATCCAACCCAACTAGGGATGCTTATTGCGTATTCCCATTTTACAAACGTGGCTATAGCCAATAACGATTTTAAGACCAGTTTCCACCTTTTGCGATTCGATTAATTTTAGGCAAATAAATAGATGTGTACAAGTGCTCGTAGTGTGTCTGTCAAAACTTAACGCACGTTCTGTTTGCTCTTCTCTTCCAGGTACCGTGAGGATGCGCTGTGTTGGGACAGGTAAGTGAACGACAGGGAGAGTGACGATAGCCAAAAGCTTTTCCGTGATCAAATTAATGAAATTCTTGTCGCATTCCACGAGCCGCGTTCGCGAGTTTGTAATTTCCTTTCGGGGCACTTGCTTGATTCGCCATACATACAGAATGGGTATGTGTGTATAAAATGCAGAAGTATAACATCTTTTTGCTGCGCCGTCAAGTAGTTAAGGCGCGCTCCACAACCGTGTCCCGCTGTTTATGGTAGTTTTGACGTGCGGACAGCGTGTGCCGTTGTCGTGCGTTATTGACGTTAGACGCTGATGGCCAGGCCTGTAGCTGTATCGAATGAAAATTTACTAAATTTGCACCTCGCTATATGGTATAAATTATTGCAATTTAAAGATCTATTCGAAATTCGGAATACAAGCCATGCTGCCAACAAGCACACATTTGTCTGCACTGAATCTAATTAAGATTCAGCTCCTTCTGACGGGCATTATATTGATGCCAATAATTAAGCAATTATCTCATTTTTCAATTTATACTCGGTAGCTCTTAGCATCAGATCGTTAAGTAATGTCAAATCGGTTTTGTACACAAGAAGAATTGAGTGAAACACACAAAATTTAGCTAATGACATACATTGTTGATGCTAATTACTGCGTCGGCAATTATACACTCAAGAAATGAATATGTATGAATATACGATCCGAGTCGGATAGCAATTCATTTTCATCAGGTTACACAGCACCGGGGCAATA
This sequence comes from Eristalinus sepulchralis, assembly GCA_944738645.1. NCBI lineage: Eukaryota > Metazoa > Arthropoda > Insecta > Diptera > Syrphidae > Eristalinus > Eristalinus sepulchralis. Next base: position 25,247,841 of record OX122885.1, on the reverse strand, counting down.
TTTATCATATTAAGTCGGTGTTATGTTTTGTAATGATTGCAATTAACGATTTCACTTACTTGTTCCTTGTGTTCATATTTAATTTTCTGCTTAAGTTTGTCATATTATGTCATGTTATGCAATGAGTTCTGTGATGTATCTTTGCTCACCTTGACTTAAATAAAATATTGTAACTGAACTTCATCATAAGTTGAATGCCAAAAAATGAAGATGCAGAAATCGGAAATGTATGCAATTAAAAAATAACCAATCCGATCGCAATACGAAACGTGAGGAAAATTGATACCAAAACGACAAGGTGACTGTGTTAGCCGAACTTAACGGCTTAAATGCAATGCTTTATGTTAGAGGGCTGCTTAGAAACAAACAAGATTCGATACAGGAACAGTAGGGATAGATATACACTTCAACGGGGATAGCAGAAAACAAATTAGAGTACATTAGAAGTCGACAAATTCAGGCAAGCTTTCAATATCCACAAACGAGTTCATAAGGAAGGCACAATAAACTCAAGCATGCAGTAAGACATTTGTTGAAGTATGACGAAAATATGACTTGCCTGTTAGGACCTTAAGCAAGAAACTGAACTTTTTGCAACTTAAATTTTTTCTAGTTTAAATTCTTTGAAAATTTAAAACCATGTGTATCAGTGAAAGGTCTCCAAGAGTTTTTGCTACATTTTCAATCAACTCAACAAAGAACCTATTAACTATTATATTGTTTGATTTTTTCTCATTTTCCGGGTAATTGCGTAATTCCATTGGTATATAACTTCTGGGACTTTCATTAACGAAAAATCAAAGAGATTTTCTTGCTTGGCAGATACAGCAGCAAATAACCATCAAAGGGTTCAAGGTCTGGGCTATACAGTGGATGCATCACAAGTTTCCAACCATTCTCCGTCAGGGATTTGTTAGGCCAAGCAATGTCGTTATGAAAGAAAACTTCCTATAATTTGGTCAACTGTAGGTACTCTTTCAAAATTTGTTCATTCAAACGATATAATTGTGCACTGTAGGAAACCGAATTGACCGTTTCGTCACGTTCAATCAGCTCATTATAGACGATTCATTTACAATTAGTCCAAACACTCACCATAATTTTGCTTGCTGCCAATCTAGGCTTTGAAATAATTTACCTTTGACCATGATCGCTGAATTAAACTTTCTCGTATTGTATCCATTTTTCATCGCTCGTAATGAATCGCTTTACACATGGTTCCACTAAAACTTAAACAGGGTATCATTGATGGCTATTCAGTGAATTCATATAATTATCACTTGCATAGTATTTTCGACATGTTTTGAAGCGTGTTTCCCTTTTTTTAAAGTAAGAAATCATTTCATCATAGTGTATTTCTTCACAAATCAACACTATCGACAAGTTATACCAGTGATCGTTTAAATCAAATTTATTGGGACTTCAAAAATGTTAATATAATAACGCTGCAGGTTTAGATGGCATTTCAATTGAGTTCTATAAAAAGCAACCACTGAGCTTCTTACAATATCTCCCACAGTCTAAACATTCAGCCAGACTTGTGTTACAGAGAAACTGAAAGTGACAGAGTGTGACGCAATGCATAAGATTGAATGAATTATTTCAATGACTGTATGTCTAGGATACACAAAAATAATTATATCTTTTGTCTCCAGAGAAACAGGGACATACATTTTGGAGCTTCTTCCGAAAACTTAATGTAACATTAGGTACTTGTAGTCATTATAACGATCAATTTACAGCCAGAGATATGAGTACAATATTCAAAACGAGAACGTTTGCTTTATTTTAACGAACGTTTCTTTTCCAACGGAGAATGTCTTAGAATGCTGAACGGGATGAACGCAACTTCAAGCTAGCGCGTTCAAAAGTATTCATATTCTAAAAAGCATTTTGAATTAAAAATGTATGTCACACCGATCCATGAAGTGTTTTAGTTTGAGCTATAACTGCCTTCCATTCCTGACGATCCAGGACACGTGCAGTTGCTAAGATCAAGATCTCTAACGTCCGCGATCACTTGATCTCTAAACCGGACGTCCGGCCTTCCTCTCCTTCTCAAACTCGCAGTCTGGGATACGAAGACTGTCTTAGCTGGAGAATTGTTGCCCATTCGCCCTATGTACCAAAACCATTTAAGTCATCGGTTTTTTGCCTTCCTGACTTAGTATAGCAAATAAAGATCTTCCTCGCTGACAGGATATGTATATCCAGCGCAGTCTATTTCTTTCGAAGGGATCAAGAATCTGGTCTGCTGTTTTGCTTATCGACCAGCACTCGGCTACCTATAGAAGTACAGGTAGGATAAGCATGTACTTCGTTTAATTTAGGAGTTTTGACCCTAGCTGTTTCGACAGACCGAAAAAACAGCGGTTGTCAAGAGTAATTCTGCGTCGAACTTTCGTCGAGGTGTCATATGTGGAGATTACGTTTGCCCCGAGGTAAAGAAACACAGCTACTTCAAGGTTGTAGCTATCGATTGTCACATTTTGACCAAGGTGATGTTCGACGGATCAATTCTTAGTCTACAGCATGTACTCATACGAATATTTCGTTTTATCCTCGTTCACTCTATGACCAGCTCATTTCGCCTGCTCTTCAATAGCCATGAATGTCTCAGCTGTTCGCTTATAACGGGAGATGATATTGATGTCATCAGGGTGCACCAGCAACTGTACTGGTTTGTGGAGGATATTGACTTCCGTATATACACCTGCTCTCCGCACTTTCCTGTACAATATTAAGCCAACTAGTGTATTTTCTTTTTTATGGATTATTTTTTCGTCTTGAAATGTTGACTGAAGTCAAGTGGTTTTGGTGGGTATGATTCTGGAATACAGGTGAACGCGGAAGTAATGGTAATTTTCAAAAGCCTATCCGATGCCGCTCTACATATTAGTGGAGTCCCGTTGAAACAGGTAGAGAAGTTTAAGTATCTCGGGGTCTTTTTCAAAAGTGATGGGAGGAGCAACACTGAGCTTTCTTGTAGTATTGGCCAGACTGGATAAATTTAAAAGCAGCTTGGTGGATCAGTAATGAAGAAGACTGAGCTTGGTGTCAAAGCAAAGGTATCGGTTTTTAACTCCGTTTTTGTCCCAACTCTTACCTTCTTCTTGTGGCGCTACAGTCCGGGGTGGACCTGGGCCTCAACCAACATGCCTCTCCAGCCAGCACGATCTTTCGTCAGCTGCCGCCAGTTGCGCACTCCAAGTTGGTTGAGGTCCTTCTCCACTTGTGTGCGCCACCTTATCCTGGGCCGTCCTCTGTTGCGTTGTCCCAATGGCTCAGGTTCGAAGACTTTTCGGGCCGGAGCAGTGGTGTCCACACGCTCTACATGGCCTAGCCATCTTAAGCGTTGTATCCGTAGACGCTTGACTAGGCTCATGCCGCTGTACAGCCCATACAGTTCGTGGTTGAATCTTCTCCTCCAGATGCCATCAACGCAAACAGGACCAAAAATCGCACGCAGAACTTTTCTCTCGAAGAGACCAAGGGCATCCTCATCCGCTTTTAGTAGTGTCCAAGTTTCCGCGCCATAAAGTAGGACTGGGATGATTAAGGTGTTATATAAAGCAAGCTTAGTCTTTCGAGAGAGGGCTTTATTACTCAATTGCCTCTTGAGCCCAAAGAAACAGCGATTGGCAAGAGTGATTCTGTGGTTGATTTCGGTACTGGTGTTATTGTCCTTGTTTACTGCGGAGCCGAGGTAGACGAAGTACTTGACTACCTCGAAGTTTCTGCTGCCTAGTGTGACTCTCTGTCCGAGACGCCGATGTTGTGTGTCCTTCCTTGATGATAGCATGTACTTCTTTTAGCCCTCATTTACCACCAGACCCATTTTAGCCGCTTCCGCTTCAATGCCAGCAAACGCGTCATTGACGGCTCGCTGTGTTCGTCCAATCACGTCAATGTCGTCGGCGTAAACTAGCAATTGAGCTGACTTTTGGAAGATCGTGCCTCTGGTGTTGACCTGTGAGTTACGCACGATCTTCTCAAGGATGATTAAAAATGTCACATGACAGTGCGTCGCCTTGTCTAAAACCTTTTTTGACATTGAAGGTCTCGGTGAGTTCGTTCCCGACCTTGACGGACAGCGAGAGTTCTCCATCGTCATCCTACACAATCTGACGAGTTTGGTAGGAATGCCAAAACTAGACATGGCACTGTATACCTCGTCTCTATGCACACTGTCATATGCGGCTTTGAAATCGACGAATAGGTGGTGACTGTCAATTTGCATTTCTTGGGTCTTTTCCAGGATCTGCCGTAGTGTGAAGATTTGGTCGATGGTGGACTTCCCTGGCCTGAAACTACACTGATAAGGACCAATCAGGTTGTTGACAAACGGTTTCAGGCGTTCACACAGTACGGCAGAAAGAATCTTGTATGCGATGTTAAGGAGACTTATCCCTCGATAGTTGGCGCAGTCGAAGGGGTCTCCTTTCTTGTGGACCGGACAGACGACGCTGAGATTCCACTCATCGGGCATGCTTTCCTCCGACCATATCTTACAGATGAGCTGGTGCATGCGCCCAACCAGGTCATCCCCAGCTGCTTTAAACAGTTCTGCGGACAGTCCATCCGCTCCAGCAGCTTTATTTGACTTCAGTCTCGATATTGCTATCTTGACCTCGTCTAAATCAGGGGGACGGAATTCTTGTCTATCATCGTCCAAATTAAATGGAACATTCTGCCTAACAGCGGGATTTGGGCCGTCATCGCCGTTTAAGAGTCTGCAGAAATGATCTTTCCAGATTCTCAGAATCGATTGCGACTCTACTACTAGGTTTCCGTTTTGGTCCCGGCAGGCTTCGGTCCGAACCCTGTATCCACCGGATAGCTGTTTCACCTTTCGGTAAAACTTTCGGACTTCATTCCTGCCATAACATCTCTCCATCTCTTCGACCGCGCGCTTCTCATGCTCTCTCTTTTTCCTTCTGAGAAGCCGGTTCTCTTCCCTTCTTTTCTGTTCGTAGAGCTAACGAACAGCTCTCGTTGTCCGATGCAGCGTTGCCTAGTAGGCCTCCTGTTTGGCTGCATGTGCCTGCCTGCACTCGTCGTCAAACCATGGGTTCCTTCTAGGTGGTGGCGTGAAACCCAGCACATCAGTGGCAGCTTCTTTGATGGCTTTTTGACAACGTTTCCATTCTTCTTCTATTGTTAGTGCACGCAGCGTCGAACTTTGGGAGAGTTTCAGGGAGACTCGGTCGGCAAAGATCCCAGCGACCTGTTGCGATTGTAGCTTTCCGACGTCAAACCGTTTCGGCCTATCTCGACTCCGTTGTTCTCTCGATATCCGGGTTCTTACCTTGGCTACAACAAGGTGATGATCCGAGTCGATGTTAGCGCCTCGGAATGTTCGGACATCGAGAATGTTGGAGGAGTGTCTGACGTCGATCGCAACGTGATCAATCTGGTTGACGGTTGATTGATCAGGGGATCGCCAGGTTCCTTTATGGATGTTGCGATGTGGGAATCGCGTACTGCTCACAGAGAGGTTCCGCCCCGCGGCGAAGTCCAGCAGACTGAGTCCGTTTCCGGAAGTCGTGTCGTGCAGGCTGTGTTTCCCGATGACGCCAGCAAAGATGTTCTCTTTCCCCAGCTGAGCATTGAAATCTTCTAGAACGATCTTGGTGTCATAGCTAGGGCATCGATCGTATGTTCTTTTTAGAAGATCATAGAACTCATCCTTGCTGTTGTCATCCTTCTCTTCTGTCGGGGCGTGAGCGCATATCAGGCTGATGTTCCCGAATTTAGCCTTAATGCGGATTGTCATGAGGCGTTCGCTTACGGGATCGTAGCTTATGACTTTTTGCCTAAGTCTGCCTCGAACAACAAATCCGCATCCGAATAGGCGCTGCCTTCTCTCCCTGAAGCAGTCGCTGTAGTAAATGTCGCAGTTCTTCATCTTCTTTCTGCCCGGCCCATCCCACCGCACTTCCTGGATGGCGGTGATATCTGCTTTGTAGCAGTCAAGGGCTCCGCAAGTTGTTCGGCTGCACGTGGTCTGTTAAGGGACCTCATATTCCACGTGCAGAACCGAAAATCGTTGTCCTTTGTTCGTTTGCCGGGGTCGTCAACATTGGATCCGTCCATATCCGAGGAAAGTTGTTGTTGCTGAACTCGGTTATTTTTGTGTGGTGAGGGAGTTAGCCTCACGCACAACCTACAGACTGGTAGGCCAGTCGCTGCATACATTGGTTCACCACACAACGGATGCTGTGATGGCTATCCAGGGGGCGCCACTGGGAGGCTGTATGTCAACTTGACCTATGCACGGACGAGGATAGTCTTGGCAGCTCGCCATGTTGAGCGCGATCAAGGACATTGCCTCGTGTGCATAGGCCCATGCCCCCCCCCCCCAACTCTTACCTATGGTAATGAAATTTGGGTAATAACTGAAAGAATAAGATCACGAATACATTAATAATTATAATTGAGTGACACTACAGCCCACATGGAACCAGGGCCTAGCTTTTGTATCAATTGCTCGTGCTGTACAGTTTTTTGCCGACTCCGAACGGCCAGATTTGAGAATCTTTTCATAGACATTTGATACTGCTTGAGTGTTGTCAGCAACTCGAAAGAGGTGGTACCGTCCGGGAATCGAACCTAGACCTTCTGCGCTAGACCTAGACCACGAATACAAGCTGCTAAGATAAGATTCCTTCGCGCCGTTGCAGGAGTTACTAGTCGGAATAGTCTGAGAAATGCAACGGTATGGGCGGATGTCCCCTTTATCGCGACTTCAGAGGCGTGCCTTAGGTGCAATTTCATCAGGCGGCCGCTCTGCAGACCAAGGGCAAAGTGGTTGTATAAGATCCATCAACCTGGCTAGTTGCCGAGTGCTTTTTTGCTTGTTAGCTACCACAGAACCGTGATTGTAGCCTTTTGTACGTTTTATGGGGAACCATGAAAGACAGATGTTATGTAAATATTATTGAATCAAACAGAAGAGTATTTAAAGTTGTTTAGTTCAATCGCTTTTCAGCTCATTACATTACTTCAAATATTAAACAAAATCCGAAATAGGATTTTGTCAAAAGCGATCAAAAGGACCTGACTGAGAGTTCTGTGTCTGACGGAATTTGGAATTTGTTGTGTAGGTACACTTGCCTCGATGATAAACATATCATAGTTTAAACTATACTCTTATAGCATATTTCGAGGTTGAGATGATGTGAATGATGACACTCGTTCTGGACGCCCCAGCAAATCAACAACCGGTGAAAAGTTGAGGAAGTCAAAAAAACTGTTATGGAGAATCGTTGAATCACTATTAGAGAAGTTGTTAAAGATGTTGGCATATCGGCTGGCTCATACCATTCTTTTTTTAAATTTTCGTTCCAAAACTGCTGAGATTTGGCCCTCTGCGACGTTTTTTCCATTCCCAAGATTGGATTAAGGGCCCCATGATAGGACGTCATTTTCCGACAACTGATGAAATATAAACCGAATCGCTGAGCTCCAGGGCATACCAAAAAGTGCTTATCAGAACTGCTACGAGAATTGGAATAGGTTGGCACAAGTTTATTATACCTGGGGAGTACTACTTTGAGGGGGACAAAATAGAAATTGATGAATATTTAAAAAAATGAAAATTCACCTATTTTTTTTTTTAACCGACCTCGTACTTCTGATTCTTGTAGTTTTTTGTTGTTTTGTGTTAATTATGTCTGATAGCGAAAACGAATCATTATTTGCTCCAATTTTGTTTCCATATACGTACAAAGCCCCTTGCGCGTCGCTTTCAATCTTATACACATTGCCTTTAGATCTATGACAGAATGCAATTCGTATTAAAAAGCCGCATCTTCACCGAGCTTTCTCGTCGATTGATTTCATTGAAAATATTCTACCGTTCAATTAACTGGAAAACACATTATGCAGAACCACAGCGAATATATTTCACTGCCATCCCCGGCGGGTAATTTCTGCCGTGAATCGGATTCGCACTTTCTAAAAAGAAAATTCCTCGGCTAATTGAATTTGTATTTTTTTAATATTGCTTTGTTGTTATTCTATCTTTCTTTTTTTATTCAGTTTCGTATAACTCTTTCATCGTTCCTTTTGTGTTTTTGCAGAAAATCCATGGACGAGATGGGAGCCGCACAGTCATCGGTAAATGCGCGGTAAGTGCTAATGGTGTACCGGCGATTTCTTTGACGCATGAATTAGTTACCATATTTTAAGTCTTCTGTCATCGACATGACCGACTCTTCCTTTGCGGCAGATAATGAAATGAAAGAACAACAATACGAATATATAGCTAATTGGGTTTGTTAATTATTAGTAGCTTGTTGCTTTTTGATTCACTTTGCCGGACTCTTACTCGCAGCCTGTGACACTCGGTATACAGTGCACTTGGTCGGAGCTCCTTCAGAGGAAGATCAAGACACAGCAGCATTGAAGGCACTGAATTAATTAAATCAGAATAGTAATTCAAAGTATCTCAAGTTCAGTGGAAACCTGGTTATTAATTATATTAATCTCTGCCTTGGTGCGTTCGCGTTCGCGTCCACGATGGCGTTCAACACATCAGGCCGGTGGCTGACGGTGCCGTTTGTGCGTCCGTGAGCGAAACACTACTTGGTGGACGCAATTAATTGAGATCAGAAGGCGGAGACGTCGGAACTCATTTAAACGAGGCTGTATCTCATCCCTGAGATACTTGAATTGCTACCACGACAAATTAGATGGCTGCCAATGCCGGCGTGCAGATATTTTTATTTCCCATATTGCAACTAGCTTCGTGCCGCTGACAAGAAGGTGCCAGAATATTAATTAATATTTTGCTGCAGTGCGCTCTGCATTGCTGTGTCTGTCTTGTCAAACAATAATTACTCTCCTCGACATTGAACACTGCGGAATGTTTAACTGGACATCGGAATTTGGTTTCCACATTCGTTGGTAATTTAATGGCGGCGATTTTAATGGTTTTCTCGAACTGCCAATGGTCTTACCCTATCCTTTTGGGGAGACATTGAATGTTCTTCTTCTGTGAACTGCGGCTCCGAGGACGATCAACATTGATTATTGTTTTCATTGGAATGAACAAGTGGGATGTACGTACGTGTAGTTTCGAAGTTATATCCCATACATGATAATAATATGAAAATTGGATGTGTATAAATTGAAAAGGAAACCGACAAAGTCAGAAATCTATACTGGCCTGTTGCTCTGTACTCGAGAGCAGCGGTCTTCAAAAGAACTTTTAAGAGCATTCCTTTCTTTGTTAAAACAGTTTCTAAAGAAAACAATTCAGAAGTTCTTTCCGATGTACATCTGAGAAGTATTGCGCTCTAATGGCATTTGTATTGTATCTTACTGCAATTCAAGCTTATCGGCGCAAAAGGATATTGTTAAGTCAAAATAATTTTGCTGTTGCCACAATTAAAAGCGGAACTAGGTGAGAATACTACACGAATCCCGCATCATCATGTTGATCTGTTTTCAAAATTTCTCTCAGACATTTTGGGAAATTGTTTTCAAATTACATAATAGCTTATACTGACATGGGTTTTCCAATGTAAGAAATCAGTGATAATTAAAAAACGTAGCCTGCATCAAATTAGATATGATAAGATTACTTAATAAGGCACTTAGTAAGGCACAAGTGAGCCAGTGAGCACATTTGTCCTAATACACAGTGTAAAGAGGACTGGTCCGACTGGAACTGGAAGAGGTTCGCAACCTGACAAAACAAAGAATGCATAATGATTATTACTGAAAAAATACTTTCTTTGTTTTAATTCTCTTCAAGCGTCTATCTGTGTATAAATAAATCGATCTTTTCACTGTCAGTTTAAGAAAGAGGTTACTGTTAACGTTCTACTCTTGCGGAGGTGAAACAATCTCCTTTGGTTTAAGTATCAGGCTCAATTCGGGTGGACATCTAAATATGTAACCATGTTAAAAGGTTAGACAAGCCAAAAACTATTCCGGAACCTGTCCATGTCTTTCAAATGTTGGAAAGACTACGATATTGGGAAAGGAAAGGTCACGAAATTACTAACTAAACAAATTGCCTAAGCTAGTAGAATAAGCACTTAATTGCCACTAAGAGTATTAGGTAAATAACAGTCCTCCGTTTGTGCAACATCACGATGCTGCCACTCGTGGACTAAATGGGCTTCAACAACCTCGCTTAGGTAACCACCTCAACACCACCTAAGTAGTGATTGATGTTTTTGTTAATAATTAATGAAAATCCCACTCGGCTCATCCGAGCGCGCTATTCACGGAAACCCCTTCATTTGTAAATTAAACTCCTTTTTTTGGTATTGCGCGAGGGAAATTCGAGTTCGCTAATTTACTCTTAAAAGAAGAAAAGTATTTTTCTGAAAGATCAATATTTTGGCATATTTTGAATTCATACGGAAATAAACTTATGTGCGAATGAACGCTTTACAGCGTCCACATTGATTTTCCATTTGCATAAACATACCTTTTTTGAAAATTAGGTTACTTTAGAGGCCTAGTCAAAATCACAAACGAAATCTTATTGGACAACCCTTTGATAGTATTTTTACTGTACAACTTTTTATTAACTACCCACGCTTGAAGAGAATCTAAGTGAAGTATCGCGTATTGCGGAATATTTGGCAAATTACAAACTAAATTTTTCAGAACTAGCTTCGAAAAGCTCTTACACAGGCAGGGTTAAAAAAAGCTGATAAATTAAATCCTTTTGTTGTTCAGAATACAAAAAAATTTCAGGAATTAGCCTTCTCTACAAGCGTCGCTGAGAGTTTCATCACTCAGCTCAAGCACACTGAAGTGCTTCGCAAATTTTAAGTGTCCCGTTTGTATGCCAACAAGTCGTCTGCAGTGTTTCTTTCCTTCTGACATTTGGGAGCATGCATTTGGTCAGCCTGCATCCTGGACAGTCATAATATCTCTGACTGGGCTGTTGAGGGACTCAACCCTCGACGGAAACCGTAACCAAGAACGTGAGCAGTCCCAAGTTGGGTTCGGGCCTTACGAATGGATCCTTTCGTAGCAAGTTCATCGGCAATATCGTTTCCCATTATTCCGTGGTCTCCCGATACTTTGCCAAGTTTATGCGAATTTAGTTTGTTGACCAAAGGCTAAGTAAGGACTTAAGTGCAGCTTGGCTGTGTCTAAAGATGGAGATGCTGTATCCCTTTTAACTGTTCTTCATAATACAGCACGTAATCATTACTATCGCAAAGGTCTCCGCTTGAAAAACCTCAGGTCCAGATCCCTGCATCGTCTTGTAGCCGACCTAAAAATCCAAGGCTCAGTTTCCCGCCAGAGCCAGTCCTGGACACAGGGAAATCGGCTTAGTCAGATTCCTCCTCTTCCTAAAGAGAAAAGTCTCGGTTTTAAGAGAATTGACTGAAAGCACACGCCTGATACACCAGTCATCGATCACTTCTAGAGCCTCCTGCCTACTTGAGCATAAAGCCGTTAGATATAATCTGGTTACAAGTGCGGCTACATCATCCGCGTAATCCTGGGCTTAGGTATTAGATATGTGTATTCAAAGCATCAAGCACAGAGTCGAACATGCAACATAGGAGAGGAGATGGAATGCCACCTTGCGGGCAGCCCCTGTTTACCCCCGACACTTACATACTGATCGCAGTCCCATTCCGTTCCGCGATTATTATATATAGACACAATTTTGAGTCGAAATCTGTCGGGGATTTTGCTAATCAATGGTAGTTCATCAAAATGTTTGTTTTCCCCTATTTTCTTTCTTCCTGTAAATCAGCTTCTCAGCCTTTCACTGTGGCCTTTTTTATGCTGTTTCTGAAGAAGTCATTGAAGAACTAGTGTTTCGATAGCCTATTAACTTAATTTGCTTCTTATTCCCTCGGCGTTTTCATTGTCATATTGAGTGTTTGAAAACGTCCGGTAACAAATTTTGGTAAATTTATCTGAAATGGAATACATCTGTTACGATGACCTCATCTAACTTCAATTATATTGCTATATTGCTTGCTCTACCCATAAGCATTGTGTTTATTAATAACACCAATAATTCCCCTATGCTCTGTTCTTTGGCCGCGTTATATTGTACTGTATTGTACATGCCATCAAAAGTCCCATTGTCCAAATTTCGGTTGAAATTTCTAAAACTTATTTATTTCTCTAAGGCCACAGAGGAAGGAAATTGTCGAAACCTAACGGCCGCAATGAAATAAAAACCAATCTTATGTGATGCTTCCAGTTTTACACTTTAGAAGTTTTCTTTATTTTTTTCGTACATTTACAGGTAGGCCCAAACATAATATATCATATTTTGTGATAATCTCGTATACACATATGAACCACACCAATTTTGGCAGTACGAAGACAGTGATTACAAAGACCAATTAAGAATGTCAAATTTTTAAAAAATATAAACTAATATAAAATATACCCTTTTGCTACTTTAAACAATGCGGAGAACACCGCATTGAGAACAAGAAAACAACGTTGTTGAGTTGTAACAAAAAAGCCTTTTATCTGTGGGCAGAAATGCGGTCTATGCAATTGTTATAAAAGGGTGCAACGAAGGAAACAAATTGAGGTGATTCATATCAATAGTGGGAGACCAAAACTATAGCCAGATGGAGATGCTCGCTTAATTGAGCTTGTAACAAAAAAAAAACGACAAATTATCTTGGTTTGGTGAAATCAAAATCAACATGGTACTGTTGGTGCTGCTTGAACGAAACACTTCAAAGGCGCCACATAAAGTAGGCTGAGAAATTTAGTTGGTGTAGCTTGATGGCTTGGAGTTACTTTATTTGGTGACAATTTTTTAAAAGAACTAAAAATTGTTTAGATACCTTGAAACCAATTTTCCGGAGTTTGTTGAAAATCCCACGGATGACATTATTTTCCACAAGAAGGTGATCCCAAGAACATACGATTGTAAAGAGTTGGTCGAAAAAATCAAAGGTTTCAGTCAATGAAATGACCAGCACAAAACCCAGACTTTTAGATAGCAAATTTATGAAGAGGAAGGTAAGGGAGTATTCAGAGATCAAGCATTCAGCCAGGTCTAAAATTCAAATTGAAATTGAAATTATTCAGAATTTGATGGAAAGCAAGCCAAAACAAATAAATGCTGGAACAAAAAGTAATTTTGAAACACGTTTTACAAAAGTGTAAAACGGGATACATAAGGATACATAGTGCCTGTTTTCATTTCCTTTCAGTTGTAATTACATTAATTTCATCTATGAACTATTCTATAAGAATATAAATAAGCAAATAATAACAGGCTATTAAACGGATCCGTCATAAGGGAGGAATTTAATTGACAACAAACAACAAACACTGAAGTTATGTATCCATAAATATGAACCATAAATCTGAGGATCATTGAACTCCAGTTATAACTGTAGTAAGAGGTTACTTCCGTATTCTAGACAAAACAAACCAAGACATCCTTTATGACAAATGACTTCTTGTTCGAATTTCACAAGACTTCGTCTTGTCTTCACCTACACAGACATTATTCAAAGCAATCAAATAAACTCTTTGCAACTTAACCACAGTCTGAATAACGTGAAGTCAATGAATGGTCGAGCCTTGGAGTGAAAAGACAACAAAACGGAAAATTATTTATTGCTTGTGCACGGACATCAGTTTTATTACTGCCACTGACTCTGGCTCATAATTCTACTTATAATTCTGTCTCCGTCTCAGTGATCATCCGTTCGGTTACATTGTCATTTCATTTCCGTGAGCAACTCAAGTGGACACTGGATTTCCATAGAAACTCACTGGCAAGCGGGTGTTACCTGGCAGTTGCTCTGCCCAAAAATCTTGATATTTACGACCTGTCCGCGCATCCAGTGCGTCCTGTAGGCAGTTGCAACGGAAAAAGCCATATCGTACATCATCGGGAAACTTATGGTCTGATTTGTTCAGCACGATAACAGGAGAATTTCACTGGTTTGCTGTATTTTTACCTCGAACTGACTAAATGACACTTTGGCTACCTCGAGGTACCCGAATTTAATTTTTGTTTTTTTTTTCCTCAAAAAAGGTAACACTGAAGATGCAATTTAAAGAGGATACAGCCAATAGAGAGCTGTGGAGATGATTATGTTATTCAGTTGGTTTATCACTTTCACAATCGCTTTTATTGTTTTCTCTAGGATTTTTATGGTTTCCTTTCGCGCCTGCCATTCACAGGAATCTAGTTATTACAATCTTTTGTGGTAGAACAAGTGCAGTTTGTGACACATTTTTATATTTCACTTGTTTTTTATCCTAGTACATAAATGCTTGTTAGATAATTTTTACCACAGCTACATGTACAGTGTAATAAGTAAAGGGACTATAATAAGAATGTTAATTTGCTGGCAAATACGTAAGTGATTTGTTTCTTTTCGAAGATTAAAGGACTTCGTGCCCAATGTCCCTGGGGGAAATAACAACGGCAACTTAAATAATCTGTCAAGTCTAGGTTAAAAAAGAACATTAATTTTTTGGTTAAATTTATTTTGCAAGAACTTTAAAAATAAACCCGAAATTTTCAATATTTTCGTATAATCCCCAAAATCAATATATATTTAATTAAATTATGTTAAGTCAAAATATGAAAGAACACTTTGCATTCCCTCCTCCCATTATGATTCAAGGAGCATTCTCCCTTTTCAATAGTTGGCTTGAATCTTCGACATTTATAAGTTTTCAAACACTTCAAACACTCAAACACTATCCTCCAGAAACAGAATGAAGCTAACTGCGGTCAAGGTGAGTCCATATAAGAATTGTAAGTAAGGATTGGCGAATGAGGAGGAACTGTAGCAGCTATTCAGTTTTTTGCATTGTGTCGATTTCCTCACAATATTTGACGCTATAGTATCAGCCCTGCTATTTATCGTTGTCCTTGACCTTATTTTAGACCGAAACAACGCCGCTTCCAAAGCAACCTAGTGGTCACTTATAAGCAAACTTCACGGCCTTAATTATGCTGACCTTAGGAAAAATTAAACTCGCTGCACATCAACGCCAAAAGAGGTGAACTAGGATCAATGTTGCCAAGACGCTAATGAAAATCGGCGCAAGAAGCGAGGCACCTCTGTTTCTAGATGTATCTAGAAAAGCACAACATTTGTGTGCAACTCCTGTCCACAGGCTATTACTGAGATATCAGTAAATATTTATTAGACAGTGCCCGGTATGCATTTAAGAAAACGTACAGTCACTACTGTCTGATGAGTTCTTTAGTCCGTTAAAGACAAATTCTTGGCGTTAAATGCATTGAAATACTTCGCGTATATAATTTATTTAATTTACGGTTACCACTTTCGATGACTAATTTAGTTTTTTACTATTTAAAATGAGGAAAATTCATGTGCTCTTTCACTACCCAGGATACCTACATACGTAAGAATATAGCAAAATGTAAGATTCAATCTCACTGCTAACTTAAAATATGTAAACTTAAGCATCTGCTCTGCACCATTCATCAGCTCCATTGGCAAAAGCACTATCAACTAAACGGATAACTTTTTATTTTCATAACAATAAATAGGCATATTAAATGTAGAACTTAAGATGGACGTGTCTCCTAAGATGATATGAGAACAAAAAATCGAAAATTGATGACACTCAATGTATTTGAAAATCAATCATCAAGTTTCTGTCCTCCGTGGTGTATATGTGATGCATTTAACCATTTAATTGGCCTGTTTAATTTACTTTTAAGGTGTATCATTATTAGCGGCTTCTTGAAGCACACCTTAAGGTAAAGCACAAAAATTACGACAAAAGGCAGATTATAGGAGATCGATGCTGATTTTTTATTTCTTATTGAAGACTCACTCTGACCTCGTTATAGTTTTGAAAATAAGTGGTGCACTCAAGAAAGTAGTGTTTCCCATTAAAGCATTGGCAACTTTTTTTTTTAAATAAAATTTTTATTGTTTGCACACATTGCTCGTTTAGTTTACTGCATAAATTGACAGTGACAGGTTGATGATTAGTGAAAGAGTGCGTTTACACGCCAACCACCCTATAGTTTTACAGAAATAAGATTGACCTGGATCAGATTTACACTTGATGCGAATAAAATATTGGGTGTTATTCTGAAATATAATACATCTACTAATATTATTTTCTGCTAACAGTCGGTCGGAGCTTTTGTTAAAGTTGTATAGGTTGTACACAAAACACTACGTCCTCTAAGCGTTAATTCTCTATGGCTTTACACTGTAGATGTTTGCGTGCGTTTAACTATCATCTACCGACTTATCACTTCGATAATGTAATCACAATATTTTTAAACTCTAATCGCGACAAGCTAAATTCAATTTCTTGACACCTGGTACTATCCTCATTGCAATCATAGTTGGTTCGAGTACCTCGAAAAGAAATTTGGGGAACATATACATATATTGCATCGTACACATATCCATGAGTAAAAGTAATTCTGTTGAATTTATATAAATTCAATTAATTCAGTGGACGTTGTCTTACGCGAGAAACCTGATCTGTAAGCCAATTGTTTGACATCTTTTGTCATAGTTAAGAAGGTATTTAAAGGGTTACAGTATATCTGGTGAAATTCTTTTGAACTTTTTTTAGTTCAAGTTTCTGTATTTAAAATGATGAACTCCAAATGGGTGATGAATATTTTACGTACGGCCTTACTTAGAAACAGTAGATAAGCTTCAGACTAAATATATCCCGTGTTCGAAGAATTTCGGTAACAAATTTTCATCAGATAGGCCTGAAATATAATACCTCTTAAAATATAAATTACACGTGGCAATGCTATGGTTTGTGTTAAGGGGGACATCTCAAAATTGATTCTGTTAGAAAGGATAACAATTATTTTTGTTTATTAATTTGAGAAATTTCTGAACATCTTCCTTTTTAGAAAATCCATTAAAACTACGTAGGCTTCTGAAAAAAATGTTTGAGGTTTAGTGACCTACTTTTCGTCGCCCGTTCAGTACTTACAGCATTGTGTCCATTTATTGCAAATTTTTTCCACGGCTTTCGGCGCTTTATTAAATTTTCTAAAATAGAAAAGAAAATTAATGTTCCAAATTTCAAAATTGAGAAAAGATTGTTAAAAGTAAATAATTTTTCGTGCATTAGGATAATCTTAAGAATTTTCTCCTACAAATGAAACTTAAGATGTCATCTTTCACATAAGCTATATTATTGTAGTTAGATGAGGTCATCGTACCAGATAAATGTACCAAAATTTGTTACCGGACGTCTTCAAAAACCCAATATTACAATTCTAACGCCGAGGGAATTAGAAGCAGATTCAGTATGTAGGCTATCAAAACACTTGTTGGTATCATTACCGAGTGATCTGCACTAGGCATACACTTTAATAGATTAGGATTTCCCAAAAACGGCTTCTTTAGAATCTGTAGGGATAAGAAAGAAGTCTTCCCTGTCTGTCATTTCTTTGGAATAGAGAAGAAAATTCAAAATAAAAAAATAAAAAATAAAAAATTACAAAAAATATACAAAAATACAAAAAAAAAATAAAAAACACAGAAAACACCAAAAATAAGAGTAATATATGTGTAGTGTATATTGGCTTATACGCACATATATAGTTTTATATAGACGCACATGTGCATGTATGCACGAACATATATTGATGAATTATATGATGGTTTACATACGCATGTACGTACGTAGCTTAAGTTAGTAGTAGTATAGTCTAAGTTTTAGTTCTAGTTTTTAGTTTAGTTTAGTTTAGTTTTTAGCTGTAGTTTTAGATATAAGTTATTTTTAATAAAAATGTTAAGTTGCTAAGTTTTTTTATATGTTTTCTTAATAATGTAGTCATTACAAAAGGAATTAATTTTCCTATATAATAAATAATGTCGCTGAATAGCAAATTTAAATTAAATTTATCTTAGAGAGCCTGCGAAGGGCCAGTAAGATTATTTTAAGTCAATCAAATGAAGTCCTGAAAACTAGTTTTAAGTATATTTTGTCTAGAATTTAAGTGTTATGTTATATATGAATAAAATGCATAAAAAAAACAAAAGAAGACTCACTTGGGGTTCTCATACATCTCGATTATAAACAGTTTCCAGTGGTTTTATTTTTTTTTAATTTAAGGAAATCTCGGATCCATGTCGTATCATAACGGGCCTACTTAGGCTCAAATGGGACTGTTTCTTTCAGTAAACCATTCCAAAATAAACTAGCCTACAGGTAGTACTTAAAAGACTTATATTGGGAAACATTCAAGCCTTTTGATGAACTATGATTGATTAGCAAAATTGTCCACTTGTTTAAAAACCCCAGAGAGTTCTGGACTCAAAAGTGTGTCTAACCGCGCACTGACAGGCTACGAACAATTTAGACGGGCTATGATTTTGACAATTTCTCAAATATTTCAAAAATAAGGAGTCTATTAAAATTCTTTATTACATAAATATTTGGTTTAAGTTTTTATATGTAGGTTCCAGATACCCAAAAGAAAATAATTCCAATATCCGGCAAACTAACACATGTATTCTTCGAGTGGCCATATAAGCCGGGATGTACCTGGGCATCAAACACGATCTGCCGAAAGCTGCCTCCAATTTCACACCCCGAGCCGGTTGAAGTCCTTCTCTTGTGGGCGCCATCTCAGACGGGGGAGTGTAATTTATCCGTTTGACTAAACGCATGCCGGACTAGAGTTCTTCGTTGAATTTTTTTCTCCAGATTCAAACAAAATCGCACGTATCTACTCCAAAAGACAAGCGACTTCCACATCCGCTTTTAGTAACGTACAAGTTTCTACGCCATACAGCAGGACTGAAACACCGGTTGACAATAGTAATTCTACCCTTGATTTCAGTACTGTTGTTGTCCTTGCTTATTGCTGAGTCTTCCTCAACGTTTTTGTTGCCCATTATGAACAGACTGTACTTTATCATACCAACAAACGCCTCATTGACGAGCTATGTCATGTCATCTGCGTCAACCAGCACGATCCCCAGGAAGATATTGAAAAACATTGAGGTTCTCGGTTCATTGCCAACCTTGACGGAGCTCCAAGAGCTCTCCAGAGTTTGGTAGGAATGTCAAAATTAGGCATGACTGTGGAACTCATATCAACGGACGCTGTCCTATACGGCCTTAAAAACGGCAAATACGTGCAGGGTGTTCGCATCTTTGGTGAATTTCCCCTACCTAAAACCACACTGATAAGAACCCATTAGAAGGTTCACAAATAATTTTAAGGAGACATTTTGTTTTTAACTCACGAGTGATCCAAACGATTTATACAGCCCCTTCAATATTCGATTATATCGACAAATAGTGAATGCTCTGTGGTATCCTTAAAATTTTATTTAAAAACTAAGAGTTTAGTTAAATAGTCATAGTAACCATGCCGTACTCCAAACATGGGATACCGTTCCTTACCTCGATTCTAGTAGATGATTCATATAAAATAATTAATTTCCTTCACGCGAAATTGTAAAAAAAAAAATTAATTCTAAATAACGACACTTCTTATTGGAAATCGACGATCCAAGCACGAAAAGAAGAGACTTTTTTTTACAAATGTCAGCTAAAATTTCATGTTTTGGTTTCAATAGATTCCCTAATTGGATTCAAATACATAGTGGAATTCATCAAACCTTCTCCAATAAAGGATTTTTTCGGGCAACGTAACTCCGTCATTAATATTCAACTTTGCAATAAACCAGAAAACAAACGTTGAATAATATTACGTACGCCTTTATAATTCGGGGAAATGCCCAACCCTCTATTCGGCTTTCGAATCGCCTTTAAATTCATCTCAGGCTGTTGACTCATATACATGAGGACAAAACTGAATTCGTAAGCAAACAAAATAATTGGGGACAATGTGGACAAAAATGAAATTGAATTGTATAAATGATTCGATTCGGATTCGATTCAATTACGGGTACTTTGGCACATGTCATAGGTATTTCCACTTTTTTAATACATCTTAAGTACTGTTGGCGCTATAAATTTAAAGAAAATTCAAGATGTGAATAAAGTGCACCAATAATTTGAACATGTAAAGAATAACATTTACCACTAGATTATTCACCTAAGTTGAACAACTATGAACCAAAATTTCCATATCTTTGGTATTGAGTATTATTCATTTTTAATAACCGACGAGGAATATTAATTAAATGCTTACAATGGAGCCTTGGTACAACAACACGAATTGAAGGTAACAATTCTTCACAATTTGAACTCAATCGAAAATGCTTGTAATATTTAGGGTGTATAATTTGGTCTAGAAAAAACTTTTCTAGCTTCGCCTTTCCAAACTTTTATTATACATTGAATATTTCCAAGTCACCTTCATTCGTGAAGGAACAATAGCCACAGAATGAGTGGTTTTCTAGAACCAAGGTTCTTGTCCCTTGTGTGATGACATCTAGTTTATCTTTTAAGTGTAATAATTATTCCTTTCGAGTATATTTCAGTAAATAATTTCAAAAAATAATTTTGAAACAAAAGTTGCCAAGGAAATTGTAGAGAAGATTATGCAGGGGGGGCCAAATACGTTTATCGATAAAACTACAATCAAATAAACAACGTTGATCTTTTTCCATGGATTATGGTTTTATAAAGCAGAGCAGATATGCCCCTTAAATACGAAATACAAGGTCATTGGCATAAGATATGTGGTATGTGCTGTGTGACATGGCACAAATAGAATTCATCAAGTCGTTGTCTTGTACTGTGTAAATTACTGAGATTCTTAAGTTCAGTCTTATTAATTAGTTTGATTAGTTATTTGATCAAAACAGAATTTTACAACCCATTATTGGATAATGTACGTAAATTTTGCATGGTTTGGCCAAAACCCCTAGTAGATGCCGCCAACAGAAATTTTATAAATATAATTTCATTACAATTTCTTTTTAATTAAGAGTCTCCATCTGTTATACGTTTTCAGTAGCTCAGCGCAATTAATGTGTTTCCATTCAAAATTTCGTGAATATTACTCATTTTCATAACTCCCAAGTAATTCGTTCGTATTTCTTTTAGGATGAAAAATTGTGGCATAACAAATTGGTATATATCCTCCCTTCCTTTCAACTACAAAGATCACATTAAATTATCAGATCTGGTCGATGTAAACTATAATGAGGTCTAATTTCACCGCCTTCATTTATATATGACGCTAATGACACAGGAAGGAACACGGGTCTCATTAAGGGCCTAAGGATTTTTCTTAAATTGTACAAAAATGGATAAAGATATTTAAAAAAAAATATTAAGTGGTCCAGAATGTTTAGTAGCAATCATGTATAAGATTCTACTTTCCTTCCCATAACCACCACAGGCACATTTCCAGAATTTCAGTCCTTGAACCCAATTTTCGACCAATTTTTCGAACAAATTGGCCTGAATTTCAGCTATTTCACGTAGACGAAGCCCTTTCTGCTGCCTAGTAGTACCCTCTGTCCGAGACACTGGTGTTGTTTGGCCTTCCTTGTTAAAAAATAATCAATTATCATCGAACAAGGTCCAATGGCACCTCCTGCATATAACCAACTCCAAACTGTGAATTTTTGAGGATATAATGGAACCCTTATGCGACCTGTCTTTTAACGCATATTTTGCTTGTAGACAAACATTTTCATTTCATTTCATTTCGAAAATGATGGCAGCGAAAAAATGGTCGTAATGCTTTTTAAGTTGCGGTGACTAAATACGAGTTTGAGAATGATCATAAGTATGTATAAATAGCGTCGTTTAATGTTCTTTTTAAAAGAAAGTTTAAGCGTCCCTATGAAGGACCCTTAGCTTTCTTTACGACTGTATATCATTCTGTGGTCGCAATGGCGTAGTGGGTAAGTGCGTCGACCCACACGCCGAAGGTGCAGTTTGGATTCCCGGACTGAACACATCAGAGATCGCGAGATGTTTGTGCAGACGCTAGGCCATGCTTCTTTGTGGACTCAATTATTTTTATTATTATTTACCATTGTATGTTATGAAGATTGATTTACATCTAGTTTGAAACCTAGTGCATCCCACTTTAATTTCCCTTAGTTACGAGCTTCAATTCTTCTTCACCGTTTTCCTTGATTGTCTTGAATTTGTCAAGGGTAATGGAAGTACTGTAGTTTTTAACTAGAACTTTTTTAATTTCTTTAAACTGCCAATATACGCAAATTTGCAACAGTTGTTGTTGTTCTGTCATTAAGTTTTTTTTAAATTTTCTTAATAATACATTTTTATAAATATAGTTATACTAAACTCGTTAGATTAGGTCGAAAGACATAGATTAAGATTAAGTTTAGCTTAGAGTGCTCGCTCAGAGCCAGTAAGTTAGAAATAAAATATGTAAATACATCACTAGGTTAAGCATTTTATCTAGTTTTAAGATTATAGTTCACCCATAGTTACAAAAATAAAATGCATTAAAAAGAAGAAAGAAGAGAACTAAGAAGTTCCTGAATCAATTGGATCTTGCAAGCGAATCCGAGATTTTTATGTTGTATTCTATTCAAGCTAGCCCGTGAAATGTTGCGCTGTTCAGAATCGATGTCGAGTTGATGTTCTTGAATTGAGTCTTACACTCTCGGGGGTACCATGAGCAATGTCCACTAGCATATCAGTTTCACAAACTTTTTAAACGCGGTGTGTGCTCCATTTCGGCCAAAACTTCTTTTCGAAAAACACAATGTTTTGTCCTCACAGAACTCACTTTAGAAATAAGTTTGTAACATATCCCAATGTAACATTTCCCAACTCAGTCGTAAAAAGCGACTCATACATTCCGCCAAGATACGTTACTGGCTTTATGTCAAGATTTTGAGCGGGTAACAACTGTAAAAATGACGTATGATTAAAACGAAAATGCTTGAAGGCACGCCATATGTTAGAGAATCTGCATACTCAAATATGTCTTATATCTGTTTTCATCAGTTTTACGGTAACCAAACAAATAGTTACAGTTAAAGCTGCCCGAATACCTTCTAAGTATAAAAAACTCAATTATGAGACGAGGTGTGGGGACAAACGTGGACAAATGAAAGTTAACTCATCATCGGCGAGCAAAGCTGACAGCTGTTGCCTTATAAACAGAGTAAAATCGTTGGCAATCTTAAAATTGGACTGACTCAACTTTCGAAAGGAAATATATAAGCAAGCGCCTTTAAAGGTTTTAAGCAGCTGTATGTGGAGAAGAGCAGACAAATTTTAATATTTCCGATAATTCCAGAGCTTGAGAATACATTTGGAAGTTTGTTGAAAACGTCATCGGCAGAAGTAATCAATTCTTAAAACTTATGTCAGCTGCTGAGCATGGAGAATATTTTGAAAATCTTAAAGGATGCTGCAGTTGTTTTTATTAATCAGCATTTGGATGCTCTGCTCAGAGTTATTATAGTTCGAAATGCAATCAAAATGTTTAGTCTAAGCAGGACACAAAATTCTAATTTGCATAAATCAAATCTGATGAACATTCGAGTCGACAGTTGTTGCGGAGAGCCTTGACATCCTTCGAAGTTAAAAATTATTTCAGAAGCTCTATTATTATAGTTGTTATTGTTAGTTAGAAGTTATTATCTTTCTGAAAGGAATGTATCACATAATGGATGTCAAGTTGGTTTGTTTCTTAAATACTCTTGTATTTAAAATTGCAGAGGCAAAAGGAGCTCCTAGCTATGTGAATCGTTGACTTAACGCACGATTATGATATACATTTTCCGCCGCACAATTCGATATTATGGTATTCAGGAACAGTGACGGTCATATAATGACGGTAGAAACTCTCATTATGGAAAGAAGTCATAAAAGGACTATATGTCCTCATAATTGTATATTATATTTCATAGAGAGTCAATACTCATTGAGTTGCATACAACACTCAAGATGTTGAGGAAGAGGATTTGTACAGAGCTTCTGAAATTTCGCCGTTGGGAGTCCACTAAAAACTGTGGCTTCCCTCTACTTGTAATAGAATTGCGCGCACATCACGAGTAGTTGCTAAGGCAGCTAGGTTATGAACCCTTTTGGGCTGCGGCACCACTCATGTGATATTTGTATTCTCTTAAAAAGCACTTTTCACTTTCGAACTTTTTTCTTAACTATGGAGAAAGTGCGATTGAATATTTTTCGCATATGGATTTAATATGTCCATATAGTCATTAATGTGTCTACCATCTGGTAGTAACAACTGACAAAACGTCCCATACATACCAGTGTGTATGCACCTGATTGTTGACTAGATTGTAAGTTAGGTTAAGCTTAGTTAAGGTTATTTTGGGTAGGTTTAAGTTAGTATGTAAGCTTTTACAAAAAAAAATACGTTCCGTCATTAAGTTTTTTTTTAAATTTTCTTAATAATAAATTTGTATAAACATACTTCTGCTATACTCGTTAGATTAGGTCGAAAGACATAGATTAAGATTAAGTTTAGCTTAGAGTGCTCGCTCAGAGCCAGTAAGTTAGATATAAAATATGTTAATACATCACTAGGTTAAGCATTTTATCTAGTTTAAGATTATAATTCACTGATATTTCCAAAATAAAATGCATTAAAAAGAAGAAAGAAGAAGACTGACAAAACGTCAGTGACATCTCGGTCTATTATTAAAAAACTGTCAGACATCTTATCTACATTGACACTGCTGGCCACTTTAAGTAATATGCGAAACCTTGAACACTACAAAGACATCGAGCAAACGAGAGTCACATTTCCCCAAGCAAAAACTAAAAACACTAAGGAAAAATCACCATGAGATCTTTCATTCCTTTAAGTTTGAAGATAAAAATTGTATCCCAGAGAACGACACACGTATTTTAAAATGATCATGATCATACCAAATCGTCCGTAATCTATCGCCGAGTAAAATTATTTTCAGGACAATCTAACTTTGACCTACAATGGGCGACTTTCTACCAGAGGTAATCAATTTTGCCGCCACTTATTGCAGTCTAAGAATCAAATCTAAATACCACATCGAAATCGAACAAAGTCTCAACAACCGTTAATGTCCTATTTGGAGAAGAGCGTACGCAGTCCCAATGCGGAATGCAAATAAATCACAAAGTCAAAATCACCTACTGCCTACAGGCACGAGAACACGCAGAGAGCGCGAGACGAAACGAATCTCGAATACAAATCGTCGACATAAATCCATCATGACCACCGACACCACCTACCTGCCTGCGCACAGCTCCACCGAATGTCTGAGCTGAATAGAAATGTCGATCATCACCTGCTCCATATTTGCGCCCGAGGAGGGTTGGCGCTACATACTGCGGACATGCATTGCGGGGTCGGCGAGCGATTATTCGCACGCATCACGTAACGTAACGTTTCATTAGTCTCGTCGTAAGGTGAATGTGCTCCCGACTGTCTCGCAGCTTGACCCAGATGTGAATACTTGGAGACTCATTAGAGCACCCACCCTTAGGGGTATTGGGTATGTTGTATGTGTATGGCATGCAACTAACCCATCACCCTCCATAAGTAGAGACCGGCGTCCAGATGGAACGTGATGGACACACTGGTAACTGCCAGTGCACGAACGTGATCTCTCAGACCGATTCCATTCATAAATCGACGCGGCGACGTTGGCGGCGGCGACGTTGGCGGCGGCGACGTTGGCGGCGGCGGGCGGCGGCAACGGCAGCGGCGGCAAAGCGTTTGCTGCTGCAAAATTCGTGATTTGCAAGAAGAACAGCCCGCGTATACATCCGCTCGTCGTCGGCGTTGTCGTCCATCCAATAGGCATCGAGCTTCATGATGAACGAAAAACGTGTTTCTTGTTTTTTTTTTCACTTTTTTTAGTTGCCATCATGTGATTCCTTCCCCAGTTTTGTTTGGCCCCTTATCACGTGCAAGGTAGAGCCCATTTAAACCCTCTAAAATCGGATAGGGCTATTGTCCTTTCTCTATATAATCGAACATTTGGATACGTGAGACTCTTCTGTTGGCATTGACTTGGAAGCGACAACAGACTTCCTCAATTTGTTCGATAACATTGAAAAGTTATTCTCATGGATTCCTCAACTTCTACCCCAAAACAAGTAAGCACACACATCTCTGCTATCAATGATGCGGAGCTCATTTCAAACGCAAATCTTGTCCTCGACAGAGAACATTCAAGAGTACTGCTTTATGGGCTACGTGGGTACATGTACCAAAGGAATTTGAAATTAATTTTCATTCCTTGAAGGGGATGCTATGCTGCGATGAATAATTGGAATTGGAGCCTTTTTAAGGACCATCTACTTCACACTGCATTGCTTTTGGATAAAGGAACAAAAAAAAACTCACAAGAGTTAGTGCGGTCTTGAGGAATGAATGTGCGCAGATGTGAAGTTGAGCGCGTTGCCAATTCTTTTGTGGATTTGTTGCTGGCGATTATAACATGGAGTAGTTATGTGAATTCAATCAATGTTGTACGGTACTCTTCCTTTTTTCACCATAGCGACGTGCATTAAAAGTTTTTCTGTTTTTGTTTTATTATTGTCTTTTTGCCGGGCCATTTCTGTGTGTTCATTATGCACTCCAAAAATGGGCACAAGCTATAAAGCTTCATCATTTTTATCGGTTAAGGCGTCTCAGTGTCGCCTGTATAAGACGGCGGTTTAAATATGCAATCAGCTAGCTTGCAACAAATATTTGTCGCGAATGTTATCTTAGAAAAACTTAGCAAAAGTCAGCAAGCTTAACAAAAGTACTTGCAAAGTACTTGCTTCATGTCGTAACACCCGAAAACTATCTATGTACATATATGTTTGTTATCCAATGTTTTTCTACATTCTGACTATGACAGAAATAGAACCTCTGTCAATACGATCAAATTCTTCTTTTTTAGAGACCTTTCCTTATTTATCATTGTTTTCAAATTTCCTTATTTGTCATTGTTTAAATTACTAAAATTTAAATAATTCAAGTTGTTGAAAAAAGAAGTCAATTAAGTTAAAAAAATATTTTCTCTCTAAGCTTCTTAAAGCTAAACGTTAATTTTTCACACTACTATGGCAACACTAAAATTTGCTACTACGGAACGCAGTAGTAAATAAACACAAACACCATCACCACCCCCGCCATCAACAGAAAAAAAAACATAAAGCCCTTATATCTTTCGTCTCTTCTTGCATATTTCAGTCACATAGCACCACTCACACATTAAAAAACAGATGAAAAACGAAGAAAAAAACAACATAGAAGGGAAAAAGGAGAAGCATACACAATAAACTACACACCACTCCACGAACGTGAAGCTATGTGCTTGACACAGCAAAATACAAGAAAAAGCCCAAACAAACCATCCTCCCGCATTCACACCATTCGCAGACCGCAAAAGAGTGAACGGGACGCCCGATCACTCCTAATTGTCGCACATGACTTGTTGAGCCGAGGCGTGGTTGAGAGCGCTCTCTCAGAATAACAAAATCTGGGCCTGCCAAACCAACCGCCGTACACTCACACACTCTCACGCGCACGCCATTATGTATTCGACGGTGATTCGACAAATCCCCTGGCAGTCACGTCCCGCCCATTTACGAAACCCGAACCTGAGCGGCTTCTGTGCGTGACGCTGCTTAAAATGCCACTGGTGCGCCCTGTACATGACTAGAGCGGCGGTCAGGTTCCAGGACTCGTACACACAGTTATACTCGTGCACTGTGCGCTCAAGTTTGTGCCAATCCACGTCTTTCATTCGTTAGAGCAACGAATAAGTGTGTGTGTGCGCCGCTGTATACACCAGCAAACACATCCATCCACCCTTACCGGGTTGGCCTGACACTGAGCAGAGACACTCGTGGCTGCACGAAGCAAACCACTGAGGCCGACCGAAGCCTTTAGTTTCATTTGTGACGTGAGTTATTCTGCACGTCCGCAGCAGAAACAGTTCGACCGATACACCACCATCCATACTCTGGGCATTTTGGTGCTCTCTCACTCTAACTGTCAAATAATACCACTGACAGGGCCTAAAAGTTGGACGTTTTGTTGCCTTTGGCCGCCTCATTCCGCTGCCGTTACTGCACGGCGAAGGTGGTGTTGTGTTGTGTTGTGTTTTGTTTCGTTTCGCATTATAGTCGCTACGTGTCGATTGTGTGTGATTGGGTCTGACTGGCGTGTGATGTACTGCCATTGCATGCCGATGGTGTCTTCTTCCTTTTCCGGACGTCAATTGGTGCACACGAGTGAGTGAGCCCTCAACTATTACGTGCGGTCGTGTTGTGTGTGCGTGTGCCTGTACCTGTGCCTGTGCTATACTGCTCCTTGCAGTCATTTGTATGTGAAACGCGCGGCTGCCGACGAGGATAGTGTTCACTCCTACGTGTTCGGGATATTATTTGCTGAGCCTCATCATTGAACTCGACTATTATTTCGCCCCCAATGGAGGGTGTTGTCCGGTTTCCGTGTATCCGATAGAAGATACAAATAAAAAAAATTCTTTGAACTGTTGACCATTTACGTAAACGGAAAGAAAGTGTACTTACTGCCATAAAAGTGAACTCGTGTCGCAAGCAATGAAACTAACAAAAGTGCAATTGAATTAAATGTTATTCGCGAAAAAGAATTGAGAATAAAATCGCCAACGAAAGACACATCCGGTGCTTTAGACGGAGGCAAACAAATTGTAAACAACTCAAACGTTTGAAATAAAACAATTTAATTATGTTACCATACCCAGCCGTTGCGATGGATTACGCTGGCTATCAGAGACAAAGTTCGAGTGTTCCAACGGGGCCAATGGCAATGGGAACCCTGGGAATGGGTGGATCTCCCTTCACGCATTCCTGGCTGATGCCTAGTCAGGATTTGTGTGCGGTGCCATATAAACAAATGCCGAATCAGCATCAGAACTCCAATATGCATCCAAATCAGCAATCGCTTGAACCTGGGCACGTTAATTCATATATTTCTTTCTTTCTTCTATTTTGATGAAAATTAATTATTTTATTTTGATTAAACTAACATTTGATATTAAAAATAACGATTTTAAGTCAAGTTAGTGTTGACTTGACTTATACGTTGCAGTTAAGTTGGATTAAATGAACAAATTCACAGACATTCGAAAGAAGTTGATAGCAACACATTTGTTGCAAATGTTAACATTTACTTTAAAATCTAATATTTTTTTAAATCTGTCTTTCAAACTATCCATGTTTTTTATATCTTCATAATCTAAAAGTTCTCTCCAATAATGATGGTTCAAATTGGTAGTTAACGAACTAATCATGAAATTATTGAATTCACCTTCTGAACGAAGAACAAAGTCAGTTTCAGGGCCACTTCATAATAGCAAAATAAATAATTCGACTTGAAATTTCAACGTCCGCAATCAACTGACACCATCTTACCTTTATCAAAATTTCTTCTGCGATTCATTGCTGTTATATGCAGTGCAGTCCCTCCATTCAAACAGCTCTCTCAGACTGAATATTTAAACTATATTGCCGTTTTACTAAAACAGATATTTCGTTTGAGAGAACAAAATACGCACAATCTCTAGCCGTTTTAGTGAAATATTACTGATCAGAACTAACAAACTTCCTTAATTTAAATTAAATGTCAACCTCTAAGAAATCGTGTTATTTGTTTGTTTCTTTATTTATCAAACTCTCTTTCTAAGATTTCTTTTGTGTGAAATAGAAAAATAAAATGAATTGCACTGAACCACTCCTAAAGTCGTCGAACTCACGTCAAAAAAGGACACAAACAATGCCTGAGTATCTTAATTTTCTTTTACCCCCACTGTTTCATTGCACTTACTGTTAGAGGACATCGCATAAATTGTCTGAACTGTCAAAATACAGCAGTTCTCTGTTGCAATGTTGGAACGGTACTTGGTATTTGCTTACAAAAAAAGAAACAAGTAGGGTCATGTACCTGAAGGGAATATTTGAACACTTGCCAATACGCAATCCCTGTTGCCCGATAATATTTACAGGATAATACGTCACTATGCCAGCGAACACAATTTTGAATCTTCTATTAGTAGAATATCGGGAAATTCAAGAAAAGTCGGGATTGAATGTTAAAGAAGATCAAGAAATTTTAAAATAGCCAAGTTTAGCCTTTGTTTTCTGTTTTTTTCCTAATCTAAGCTAAATATACATCTCAACGGCGCAATAGTCACGAACCGCAGATGTTTGCATAACAACACAACACAAGGATGAACCGGGGAAAATAATGTCGCTGAATTATACAATGTACACTAAAAACCTTGTTAAAAATTAGGTTGTAAAGAATTCATATGACTTACAGGGAAATCTTAAATTTGTCATTTGGTAGAAATAATTTTACTATTTTGGTGCCCAAGGCACTTTTGTTAACCTTACTCATGATATGTTTTAAAGTTTTAAGTTGCGTTTATTCTAAAGCATTCTAAAGTTCCCTGAGATTTGAGTGTTTTTGGCGCCACACCTAAACCGAAAAGGTTATGTTTACTTCCCCCAAATTACATCTATTTCAACTTCCTTCCAACACCTTCTTATCAAAACTTTATTGTGATGATTGACAAGTAATGATTTTCTCTCAAAAATACAATAAACTTTTCCACTATGCACGGTCGATGCGCTGGACTAATTCGGAGTATGATATTTTGCTTGCAAATTTTTTGTCTGAATCGCTTGCAGTTGCTTAGTTCGGTTTTCATTAAATCGCTCCGCTAAACATACCAATGAAAGTTTTAAATTCATACACTCGTACATTGATAGAACTAAGAATATGGTACAACGCCATATAAGACAAGATTTTTCAACTTAAAAAATAGTCTTTACTTTGTATTTTATTAATTAAAATAGTATAAAAATGGAACTTATTCTAAACCTTACCAAATAATGGAATTATTGGCAGATAACGATATTGGCCGTTATGAGCAAATCGCTTCCAATTTATTTAGTCGGAAAAATAACTTTACAACTCAGAAAAAATGTATTAGTTGTATCTGTCCTCAAACATTCTTTTGATTGATATATGCTTAAACCTATGAAATTAATAAATCTACAGTCCATAAAGGCCAAAGGCTTTATTTCGTTACAACTACTCGTGTTGTGTGTCCTATTGATGTATCACGAATAAAAGGATCTACAGTTTATTGCCCAATTGGATAAGCAGCATTTGCTAAGATTTCCATAAACAATTAGAATTTTTTAGTGTTCGAAGTTTTTAGTCCAGAAACCGAACGAAAGAATATCAGCATTCGGGTGGACGCACTTGTCCCCTACACCAATACAGTGGCTATTCTTTTTAATTTAACAACTAGTTATTTAGAACCAAACCAAAATATAAATAGTTTGTTTTAATCGCAAACGATTTCATTAAACAAATACAATCTACAAAATACAATAACAGAAAAAATATAAATTAATACTCCTGTAAATTTATATGTTCGTCTTCGTCTCACAGCGCTTGTCTAGTTTAGTGGTCAACGTTGAATTTCGTAAATAATAATAATAATTGAGTGGCACTACAGCCCATAACGGACCAGGGCCTAGCTTCTACAACAACTACTCGTGTTGTGCATGCTATTGTTCTTCACGAGTAGAAGGGACCTACAGTTTTTTGCCGATTCCGAACGGCGAGACTTGAGAAGCTTTCCATAGACAATTAATACTCTTTGAGTGTTGTCAGCAACTCGAAAAAGGTGGTGCCGTGAAAAAAAAAAATTTTTGAATTTCGTAAAGCGAAGTTTTATTTCATTGTTAACCTAGCCACGCACAGAAACTTTCAAGGCATTCTCTGTAGGAAATGTGAAATGTTTGCTTGAATATACATTCTTCAAAAACCGAAAAATAAACATTTTAAATTAATTAATGAAACACTTGAGACACCCTGAATTTTTAAGAAATGTATCACATCTGGAGACTCTTAAGTAAACGGGTTCCTCTCAAATAAATTGGGTTATGGAAGACAACAGATAGACCAGGGACTAACAACTACTCAGATGTGCATTTTTACGGACAAATAGCGAAATTTGAGAAGCTTTTCATTCACAAGTATTGTCAGTATTGTCAGTAGCTCGAAAAAGATGGTTCCGTAAATAATTCGAGGTGTTTATTCCTGGAATCAAACGTGGAGTGCGTTTCGAAGAAACTTTCCTCCTATGCCATGGCTTCCACTGTTTACCTCTGTGAATCTATAATTGAAATTTCAAAGGTTCATAAGAACATTTATTTATAATCTAATAACAATAGAATATTACTACTACAATATTTTGTTCCTTACAAAATTCATTGTATTTTTGAATTTAAATGCATTTTTTATTATTCTCGGCCTTATGGCTAAGATCAAAGTGTAGTATCTGTTCTTATCAGCTTAACAAAATTCCTTGTCTTTTCAAACCCATTAAGTTGCCGGTTGATATGTGTTTCGACACTTATAAATCTGTTTTCAGATTAAGTGAAATTTTTCTTAAATATTACTTCTTTATTTATCCAGAATCAGCAGAAAAGACGGAATTTGAATTTTGCCATTTAGTTAACCTATGAGAAGACCAGACACATCCCCTTTCAGTTTCGAATAATTTCAAAATTAATTCAAAGGAACTGAAAAACTGTTCGCTTATGTTTCGTGGTTTCATGAGAGACTTACATTTGATCCCTTTCTCGAGATTTAACTTTGGTTTGTGAAAAATTAAGGGAAATACATAAGTTTTGAATTTGTATAAATCGAAATGTATCGTATTAGTATCAGAATATGGTTGATCCAACATCTATGTAAGAATATATAGTTTCACATACAGTTTCTTAGTCTTTAGTCAGACCAAGTAAAGAAAAAATTGCTGAAGAGAACATCTTTGTTGGTAGATGTGTTCCTGCGATCAAACATTGCATATGATTCTGTTGGTTTTGATAATCAATGGACCTTGTTGCACCTTTTTACCAAATGGCTTAGTCTGTGACAAATTAATCTATTCTCATATCTCACAAAACTTTATAACTAGAAAATAAAGAAAATGTTTTGTTTGCTGTGTTCAGTAGACTAACCTAGTTCAGTCAATTCAAACATGTAACTGTGAAAAGAAAAAGAATTTAGAATTTTGAGTGAGTTTAGAAAATTTGGGAATTATAATTTTTTTCTTAAAATTTGGTTCTGTGTAGTTAGGGGAGTAAGATCTTCACTGGAGAAAAGTAAACAGATGGTAACAACTACCGAAATTTTTGCACCAAGCGGGCTGCTAAGAAGTTGTAGGGTTACATCGTAAAGAAATATTACAGAAGCCTTTTAGTTCTCGTGAGGAATTTCTGCCCATTGGGTTATTCCTTGCAGACATAAACTAGAACATTAGGAAAATGAAATAAATGAAGCATGTAAAGCATTAGGACGGCAGCAATGCGACGGTGTCTGACATAAGTCAAACCAAAGACTTTGTCCAAAGAATGTTCTACTTGACACATGATTCGTTGTTTCATATATATTACGGCGGTAAATGACAGAATAATACTATAAGTCCACTTGCATTGTGTTGGAATATCAATAAGAATGCGTAAATATTTTTGCCACTATTGTATAGACTTTGATTTTTGATTGTCTCCGCCACGAGTTTCATACTCAAATCATTTGTTTTCTCAACAATTTTTTTAACCTATTTCGTTTTTCTTAGTCCTTGGAGTCAATCAATTCCTTCACTTTATGCGGAAACATAATTTAAAAAGAATAATCACAATTCAAGATTTCAACTGCTTTCCAAGAAATCGCATGTATTCCAACGTGTGAAACAGATTTCCATTCATTTCACTGCATCCTTCTTGAAGAAAGAAGATTACTTCCGAAAACCGATTTGCCATCACACTTGAATGACTTTCCATTGTCATTTCTTCTTATCTTCCGTATAATATCAACATTCGATAAAATGTGTTGCCAGATCAAGAGATCATTTGATATTTACTATCACAAGATTTTGTTCAACGTCTTAATCCGTAAGGATTTCATGGATTAGGATGTGGTTGCGAATAGCATCGTTGCGGAATAATAGGGAGATTATGCGCGATTATTTCGCCTCGCATCAAAGTTTCACGACTGACATCTATGAAATAAACGACGAAAAAAAAATATATTTTCCATCAGGGTTGACGCTTTGACGCTTCCGTTTTCCTGCCATATGCACGAAACGACAACACATCACCCCGAAGGAGAGCAGAAAACCCTGCCAAATTGGCTTGTAAACACATAATTATGGGGTTGCCTAACACAATTATTTAAGGGTGGTAATTAGGAGCGATTAGCTTGTGTTCTACGTCCATACGATGTCAATACGAGACACGAACGGGCTCTGATTGAGTGCCAGAATGTCAAAGGGGGGAGAATAGCATTTACCATTCGTCACCTGTCAGTCGGCAGCAGAAATATTGACTTGGAAATGAAATTCTGTTTTTCCGACCGATTCCTTTCCAATTTCAAAGTGAAGCGGAAAGGAATAAGACAAATTGAATGAAATAAATGAAGCATGAAATTCCTCACAGGAAAAAATCGAATGCAGCTCCTTTTTTTCAATCACAAATTATCGGGGTGCTGAGGAGATGATTAAACGGATTTTTCCACCGGTATTAACAATCGGAGACATCATTTGTCAACATTGCAGCAATGTCTGGTTGTTGAATATTGATTGATTGCCTTCCAATATGCATATCCTGCATGCGTGACTGAGTTTAACTAATTGTCAGTAATTTTGGTACTTCTCACCAGTGCGTAATTTAGTTGCATTTCACTGCCCTTCCCCGAATCCCAGTGATTTTGATCCGTGGATCACGTTTCATTTTTTTTTATGTTTTATTTTCATTTTTATTCTCCGGCGATCGTGATAAACATCTTTCGGCCCAAAATTGAAGTCAACATTTTCGGAAACCGGCCACTTTTGGCCCGTGGCAAAAGCAAGACCTATTTTAATTATGAAAAAGTTCCCCACTGAAACGAGCAGCGATGTAGACATAAAAACAAACCAACTGTCTACGCACACATTTCCATATGCCAGCGACAGATATGATCTGCTTTTGACAGTCCTAAGCCGCCGCTGTCAGAAGTGGTAGCACAGCAGTGGAGAGGAGATGTTGTGGGTATATTTTTCTCTGGACCAGTCCGCAACGGCTGCGGCAGCGGTGTCGACAGCGGCGGAACACAGTGGATGGCCATCTTGATAGAGTGTTGAATGTGAACAGTTTATTGCGCTTGATTCAAAGAGTGATGCCGCGACGATGAATGAAATGACGTTTTGTCTTGTTTTTTTTCTGTTTTCTACTGCTTTTGTTTGAGGGGTTTTCTCTAAAGATCTCGACGTCCCGATGCGGTCGAGACTGTGAGTGCGGCAATATGCGGCAGCAGACTCAATAACAAATATGTCGGCTAATTTGTAACAAGAGTATCTTTTCCTCGGCACATCTACCTGTATGTGCATAGACGCATGTTCGTATAGTCACGACGACGAACAGGTATATGAGTATTTCGTCATTTCGTCAGATGGCATTACTTCGTTGGTCTTTTCATTTCGGCGTTTTGACGGAAATAAATTACTCGCAATTACTTACGCGATGATGACATATTTAATGTTATTCTTCTTTGACAGTCTCTGTCATGCGCTTTAGAAAACCTTGCGAGGATTCCCGGGGAGAATGTGGGAAAATATTCAGTTCCCGACGGAGTTAAGTGTCTTGAAAAATTACAGGCATTAAACTTTTGCTGTCAACATGGTATTGAAATGTCACTGGAACTTTAAATGAAATAGGAAAGGTATGAGAACCCACTTCGTCACTCTCCACGCTTTTACTGGAAAACATATCACATTATCCTTTGCCACCATAATGGTCAATTTTCTTTCCACTCAGCAAAAGAGATGGCATTCCATTTAAAGGACATCATAAAACAATCTCCGGGGATTCGTCTTCGTCTCAAGTATATATTTTATCATTCGCCAGCAAAACATCCCACGCTGAGGCGGTGGGGTAAAAGAAATAATATGAGTTAAGCCCACATTGACATTTGACGATGGGCAGTGCTGATGAATGCACGACTATTACCTTCACAGTAGTATTCTTCTTAAACTGTCCTACGTGCCGGCATGTCGAGCACTCTTTCTATTTTCAGCATGTTATGTTTTATTTTATTTTGAGAAAGAGAATGTAATTGAGGTTTATTTTTCTATTTTATTTACAGTATTCTGGAGTTACGCAAGGAAAAGTCACGAGATGCGGCCAGATCGAGACGTGGCAAGGAGAATTATGAATTTTATGAACTAGCCAAAATGCTTCCATTACCTGCCGCCATTACTAGCCAGTTGGACAAGGCATCAATTATAAGACTGACAATAAGTTATCTAAAGTTAAGGGATTTTTCAAGTCACGGTGATCCACCATGGACGAGGGATAACTCAACGAATAGCAAGGTCTTAAAAAGTAAGTTGGTTATAGTTGTACTTATTTCTATTGCGTTGGAATATTCAATCTTTTTTGAATTCATTAAATGCGAATACGATATATTTTTGGGGACTTAAACTTTGTAACTAGTTTGATTGGCAGAGAAATTGCATTTTTAAAGTATGCAGCTTATTTACAATACCAAGTGTTAAAATTTAAAGAAATTGACTAACAAAAGTTAGTGTCAGATGGTCGAATTACATAAAGTTATTATTCAAAGTAACAAAACAAACAGAACTAGCAAACTGGTCAAGACTTTTTGCATTGAATAAGTTTGCGTATTATTTAACACCTTTTCAATGCTGGTCAAGTTTCGTGCTAAACATATATTAAAGCAACTGTAAACAGAGCAAATATTGTGAGAAGTGTCTTTCTACACGAATTGCTACACTAACTTTGTCTCCGTATAGGAATTATTAATAATAAGAATTCGCTCAACACACGAAAAATTTCAACAAGTTAATTATAAACAAGTTTTCGTAGTCCGCCTTTTATATATATGCCTTTTATTTTTAATGTCAAAGACTGTGGTCATAACGTACTTAATTTTTTTTTTATAAAAAAAAGATAAGAAATATAAGCTTAAATTACTTAAAAGTTATTATAAGGTCTTTATAACGTCGGTATAAATTCTGGTGATATTATGGTTTTAGTTAATTCCCTTGCGAACATGCACGTTTGCGACAACGCAAAGACCAAATACTTTTATGTTTAAAATTTTGGACAAAAATAACGTTGAAATTAACACTCTTTCAATAAAGAAGTCACTGTAGTCACTTTATTCTGTTCTATTCGCAATTAATATTGTTAGTGAAGTACAAATTCGCGACTGCACTTTCCACGACATATTCCTCGAAATTGCACAAAAATGTGAAGGCAAATTTACTGTATTTTTTCCAGACTAGACCAAGCCATTTTTTAAATAGCTGTACTTGTTGTTTTCAGATATAAATTGGAATAAAATGGGAGAAGGTGTGTGGGTAGGAGTACTATAATATACTTCTAATTTCAAGCGCATATCAGTTCCTTGTAGAGTAATTTTGGGTACCAGACGTCCGAGTTAGAATAGGAATTAGTTTCACGTTGCACTGATCACTGCCAACGGGTACTAGATCTTATAGCTCTTCAGTGTACTCATCATACGACGATTTCCGAGCCTTATTATTTTTGAGAAAAATTATTTTTGCACGGTTTAATGTATTGTAAGCCAGTCCAACGGCCTCATAATTGTAGGCGAAACTGTTGGGCTATGTATTTTACTGTTTAGAGGCCAAAATATGAAAGCAAATTTTTAACAATGTCGCCTTTCTATAGAGTTAAAAACAAAAAATTAAAAACCCCCCTTTTAATTAGCAAAAAACAAAAATATAACAAAATTTGTATGCAATAGAAGCTGCACTAAAGAAAGAAAGAAAGAAAGACATCCTTAAGAATATAAAATAGTACAATGACCATTGTGGTTTCGTTTTTGGTTTTTTTTTTTTTTTTTTGATAAAATATGTATTTATGACTTTAAAGGCAATTTTTACGAAATCTTTTTTTATAATTAATTCATGCTATAAAGGGTTTTTAAATCAAAATTATATACTCTTTTAGTAGTAGTTTCACAAAATTCTGAAATTTGTTAACGAAAACCCCAAACTACCAAAGTATGAAATACGAACTTCCGGAAATTCAAGCCCCCGCAGAAACTAAACTCCAAAACTGCAAATGCCCGAAATCATAAAACTTGTTAAATTTATAAGATATAAATATAGACAAAATTTGAATTCAGTACATTCCAAAACCTTCTGCAATCATAATTGTGGATTTCTACTGTTTCGCGTCAAAAAACAGAAGAACAAGTTTCTCCCGTCAAAGAAAAAGCCATGGCGTTGGGGTTTTTTGTGATTTGCATAATTATCGACAACACGAAACAACAAAGAAATATTTTCTTTATTTCGAAAAATTAAGGCAAAACATACTGCCTGCTTCTGCTCGACAGGATAATGAAGTGCCCCATCGAATGTGTTTTCACCAAATCAATTTGTCTTAGAAGTCCCATGCGATTATTTCCTGCTTTCAAAAGGAAAATGCTTGGCGGGAATTTTAATCAAATATCATGAAGTAGTTTGAAGGGACATTTACCTTACTGGACAAATATGTTACAACACATCGTTGTCCGTTCTAAGCAAATTTCTGTGTATTCAATTCAAAACTCTTCAATTTATATGTTTGCGATGAATAATGAATTAAATTGTAAGTAACCAGAGTTTACAAGGCACCAGGACTTAGCTTTTTTAAACGTATACTCAGGTTGAGCGTTCTCTCAAGAGTAAAATAGGCACAAATCTTAAGACTCACTCCAAACGGTTAAATTTTTAAAATCTTCGCTATGTCAGGGTGGTAGGCAAATTTGTTTCTTAATACTTATGCATTCATTTGCAAAACTAATTGCTGTAAAAACCACATACTGAAATTAAAAAAAAAATGCTGTTTCCATTTTTTGTCCAAACAAAATATTCAGAAGCATCGCTAACCACAAGTAATAAAAATTAATCCATACATCAAATTAAGTGTATATCACAAGGCCTAAGTACTTTTTTTCCATTAAGCGACTGAGAACTTGCAATATATTTTATCCAAAATTTAACTTCGTTTTCTTAAGTGAATAAAGTCACATTCTACTTTGACAACTCATAGTAATAAATTACATAAACATACATATGGACAATTTAGTAAACAATTGAAATAATGGCTCTGGTGGTTAGTACCCGTCTATCTTTTCATATCACCTCAGTAGATGGATATCATTTTAACGATTATAAAATGCAAACTATCTAATATCATCGCTGATGTCAACACTATTTAAATCTGAGACAAAAAAATAAAAAAAAAATACAGCAAAACAAAATATATTTCAAGGCGTAATTCTGATGGCATCTTGCCTTCATTTAATTTTCAATATCCTATGCAAATCGAACCGAAGACCTTCGTTAATCGAAACTCCACCGTTAGTCACTCATTGTCAAAAATATAAGACGGCGAGTATAAGTGTACATAAGAAAACAAAAGAGACACAAAAAAAATAGAAAATACAATATAAACGCTTTAAGATTGAATTAAATTTCACATAAGCCAGCTTGTCTCTATGTAGGTAAATAGAAACCAAAATGGCCGATAGAATGTACACAGAGCAAGGCAAATAAGAGTAGTAAGTAGCTATTTAAAATTCCGTCAATGTCCAACGGAATGCTTCACCAACCCACAAAGCGAAATAGGAGGGAAAACAAAATGAAGACGAAGACATAAATAAATAAATGGAATAATGTATATTAAATATGTCGCGCATTTTGTAGCGGTGACAGTGTCCCACAGCTCTAGCTAAGAGAGTTGAAAAAGTGCCTACATTTTATTTTTTTTTTCTATTTTTTCTACTTTCAAAGTTACTTTGAGGGATATTTATCTTTTCCAGGCATTGGGTGCCTATTCACAGCGAACGGCGACCCACATTGTCCCTTATTCTCTGCGTTCGTTGAACGTTGATGGTCTCACGCCTTTTCGAACAGAGTCCAGCAGGCAAGGTGCACTCAACCTTTTCAATAGTGGACTCTCCCAGCGAAAATTACTCTGCAAACACACTATGCTCTATGTTTATTCGCATAAAGGTATTCATCAAGCAAAGCATAAGTGTGAAGGCAAAGGAAATGCCTTTATGATGTGGCCTTTTGCATAACAATTGTACTTGACTTTTAAGGAGAATTGTCAAAATTAAATGGAATCCAACTGTACACACCTTGCTGGTAATCGAACCGGTGAAACGAATTTTTTGCTTAAAATATTTCTTGCATAAAAAATTCGGAGAAATCTCGAATCGTCATCGACCGATTCAACACGGGGGCATAAAGAATTTAATGGCGACAGAATTAATTATGGGTGGCTACCTAAATGCAAAGCAAATGACAATAAAGTTTTTTTCTTGTCTTTCTTCTTCTTTTTTATAGTATCGCCATATATTTTGTATCGGAGGAATGACAGTTCAGTGCTTTTTGGTTGGTTTTCATTTCAAAAATGGCTGACGTGAGTCACTTTCAGTGACTTCAATAAATTTGAAGCTTTCGAAATTTCGTGATTCGTGATTGGCATATAAAATGCACGGCAATATTAAGACCCACTTTCATTTGGGCTGAGTTGACAATTTGGTACACAACGTTATAAAACAGACTTATTTTTTGCCTGAAAATTGTTTTCTTTTATGGACAATGCCATTTATCTTCTGCAGGTTTTTGTCGAAAAGTGAAATTCAACACATCAACTTGACCAATGCACACTGTTCAAATTAAATACAATTTCTTTCAATTCCCTAGAGATTCTATAGCATCAAACTTGAATCTCAATAAATTTCCAACACCAGATGGAATTGGAAATGTTAAGACATCCTTCCACCATCAGCTTTTGTTTAATGTTTGCGGTTGAAGAGAGAAAAAACCGCCTGCGGCTTATTTATTTATTTATCACTCCTACAATACGCTCTCAAGCTTGCTAATATCCTACGACCCAGCCGACATCCCTTCGAATCTACTTTGAGTTATGTTTTAATGTTAATTCAATCGCCCCACGGTTATTTCCTTTTCACACTGCCCATGCCCTCAGATGGACACTTGATCGTTCGGAATGAAAGGATGTCGAACTCGATGTGTGCACCCCCTTAGAGCAAAAAGGAAAATATAATACATATAATTCAACACAATAACAATATTTTTTCAGCTGACCCAAGTCGTTTGGGCGGCTGCCGGGCATCCCTTAATTCAATTACCAACTTTTATGATTATTACGACCGACCTCAATCATATGAGTGCGCACATTATCGTCACCACATACCACATATGGTGGGGAGGATGTGGGTTTGCTGGATTGACGTTATTATGATGATTTTTTTTAAGTCGACTTATGCCCATTCAATTAGAGTACATATGGACGATAACATTATATTTGTATTTTGTCTTGTAGACTTTTTTATAGCCATATATTGATGATGCACTGTTGGCATATTCTTCGATCTAAAAAAACACTTTTTGTCTTTCTGCTAAATAATTCTGACTCAACCTTTAATGATGCTACTTCAATGCTGTATTTCGTAAAAACCCAGAAAAAGAGCACCACATTAATTCCTAAACTTTTTGCACATTTGCTTTTTAGTAAATGTCAGATAGTGCAAATTGAAAATGCATTCTACATTCCTATGTAGAGGTGGTTACAGAAATCTACCTCTAAGTATGCGTTCTAAAAAATTTCACTATGCGATGTACATATGACAGTATGACGATTTTGAATAGTTTCTAAAAAGAATGAATATATCCTCCACACTCTACAAATTTGTTCGAAATAAATACATACTCGTAAAAGAAAAGAAACTAAAATTATGCGTAGTGCTTGCGGGTTGAAACAGTTACAGCAGCTTAGGTGATTTAAGTGATCGCCGTGGCGTAGTGGGTAAGTGCGTCGACTCACACCCCAAGATCCCACGTTCGGTTCCCGGATGGGACACCTTGCATTTTTTCACGGCACCACCTCTTTCGAATAGCTGATAACATTCGAAGAGTAGTAATTGTCTACGGAAAGCTTCTAAAATCTCGCCCTTCGGAGTAGGACGAGATGTAGATGTCCTCTACTTTTGAGAGAACAGTAGGACGCACAGGACGTGTAGTTGTTGCAGAAGCTCTCACTTAACTTTTTGTGAACTAAGGTCGCAAGACACATGTTCGCAGATTTAACGGTTATAAACATGATGTGATGTGAATTTAGGTTTAACTTGATCATTGTTTTTCCAGTATGTCCTACTCCTAATAACAGGATTTCATAAAACGACGTCTCAGGGTTTTGTCATATTTTACCAAGACTACAAGGCATACATATTTTGAAAATTCGGCAACCATTAGACTTCCACGAAATTAAGTTGAAATCTCTGTGAGTTCATCCGTGTGTGAGACGGATGAAACTGAATAAGCCTTCTGCATGAAATTCAGCTTGTTTTCTGCTCATTTTTGATGTCAAAATATTAGATGAAACAATGCACCTACAGGCATGCGATGACCAAACAGTTGAGTTGCTGACCACTTTTTGGTAATGTCATCTGAAAACATTTCCACGCGGTGGAAATGGTCTATAAATGATCAGAAAAATTCCACCCAAATCTCGCGGTTTTGTTTTGGTACAAAAACATATTACATATAAGAAAGAGCGTAATCGATTTAAACTAACCGCCAATAACCTAATCATTTTTTCTATCTTTTGCAACCAAATTAGGATGTGATTTTATTGTAGTTTGTTCACAACAGATATTTTCTACCATTTTATTTTCTATACATCTTCAGAATTGAAGATAAGACAGCAGGGATTATACGGAAGGCAAACTGATAAAGAAATATTTTAGTATTGAATAATAACCAAAATTATTTGCAACATTTCTTCATACTTGGCAAATGTGTATACCCAGAAATTTCTACAAAAATTCGCAACTATCAAAGTATTGTATGGAGTCTACTTTAAACATATTTTAATCTTTAATTTTGGTTGAAAGCCTAATACGAGTATGAGGAAATGTAGGAAATAATTTCAGTTTTCGTTCAAGACTTAAAACATTCTTTAATAGGTTACCATTTAGAAAATCTCTAATAATAAACGAATACATACTTTTTCACAAGGAATAAATATGAGACAAAACAGGAGTAATTGGATGAAAACACTCGTCCCCAGTGCTCAAAGTTTTGTATGGAGTTTATGTACATGTTCACATTTATATTAGGATTGTCGAGCCTTTTCACAATGACTACAGGATTATATAAGGGTTTATTGTGTTTTTATTAGACTTTTCCGAAAACTAGCTTCAAAAATGTAATTTTGGTCTTAAAAGAAACAAAGTCTGGCCAGTTGCAT
This sequence comes from Eristalinus sepulchralis, assembly GCA_944738645.1. Taxonomy (NCBI): domain Eukaryota; kingdom Metazoa; phylum Arthropoda; class Insecta; order Diptera; family Syrphidae; genus Eristalinus; species Eristalinus sepulchralis. The sequence goes on along the minus strand of OX122885.1, from coordinate 25,204,596 downwards.
TTATTTTGCAAAAATCTTACAAATTGTAAAGAAATGTGGTAATTGGTGACTTGGATTACGATTATTGTAAATTTTTAGATTTATTCGGCTGAAACGAAATAATGGTAATTGTATGTTGTTTAGAATTCTCTGGAATACAATTCCAATCTATTTAACTTTAGTTTTTAATACGAGCTAAATTTTTTTTGAAAAGCGTCCTCATAATAGGCAGTTGCACTTATTCTCCAGAATAACACAGAAAATATCGTTGCAACTTCAATATTCTATCAATTCGATTAACTTGAAATCACTATCTGAAATTTCACAATCGCCAAAATATTAGCAAAAAACTGTGAAATTACGAACACTAATGACAGTTACGAAATGGTTTTCAAAGAATGCTATACGTTCAACTCTTGGGTTGTACATGCCATATCCTTGTCTCCACAAAGCGTAACGTGACGAATTCTAGGTGCACAAATTTAAGTAGCTCGATTGAAAGCACCACCTTGACTGATTGCGAGCTCTGAGAAAGCTCAAAACCAGCGACAACAACGTTAACATTGAACATATTTATCAAATTAAATACATGCATGGCCCTAGAAAAGTTAGAAAAATAATCAAGTCTTTTTGGAACAGATATGTACATTACCTGGTGAAGGAGGCATGTGTTAGCTAAGCCCCCTTTGGGCGCCGCGTTTGCTTTTTTAGATCATTTCAGTTTCCACTTACTCATTCGCATTTTTTGAAAGATCCAATTTAGTCCTTACCATTATGGGACTCATACTATTCACAAACCCACAGAAGACCCATCACAAATTTTGTCAAAATGATAGTTATTTTGTATTTAAATCTGTGACTCCGTTGCAAATTATTTTTCAGGGACTTTTGCACACAATTTGCTGTTTGAATGCTTTTCTTATCAGTTGTAAGTTGGGCATAACAAGAAATCGCTTAAAATTGTTTTCATGTTTGTCCGACGGTGATTGTTTTTACATTTTGCTGATAAAGGAAGAAAGTTATCTAAGTTAAAAAAAACAAGAACTATAACTTTGCTAAAAATGAAAAGAGGTGTAAATGAAAACTAATAGGTATTCAGAAAACATTCTTTTCAAAGCATATTTTGAATCCATAAAATTTCATTTAAATTGTGCTTATAAATCAACTTAGTTTTATAAATTAAACTTCTTTGTTGTATTCAAACAATTTGTTTTGTTATTCTTTATATTCAAAAGTGCTTTCCTGCCGTTTTTCAGGCGCAGCAGTTCGTAGGAGTCCTGCAGTGGAACTTTTCGAACAACACCAAGGCACTCATATCCTTCAGGTACGATCGACTGAAAATTTTATATGTTCGGAACCTCAATTCAAAATGGTTTTCTTTCTTTAGTCACTAGATGGTTTCGCGTTAGCTGTAGCTGCTGATGGTCGATTTTTGTACATATCCGAAACAGTCTCCATATATCTGGGTCTATCACAAGTCGAAATGACGGGTAGTAGTATATTCGATTACATTCATCAAGGTGATCATGCGGAAATTGCTGAACAACTTGGATTAAGTCTCAGCAGTGCACAGGGTAGCAATAGTGGTGCAGGCTTAGCGTCACCTTCGTCTGGAGCATCCGACGAGGGCGGTGGCAATCATGGCACTAATAATCCTGATGGTAAGTTAATCTTTTAAATTCTTTTAATTGAGTGTGAAATGAATTAAAATTTCTTGACAGTATCCGCGCAAATGTGCATTAATTCGACGACACTGTACAAAGGCTTCGAACGATCGTTTTGTGTACGAATGAAGTCCACGCTCACAAAACGTGGCTGTCACTTCAAATCTTCCGGTTACAGGGTGAGTAAAAAGTGGAATTTATCTTAAGTTAGATGACTGAATCAATAGGCAGATGATATCGAGCGGAAAATGAAAATGCATGCAAATGTTAGTACAAGAAAAACAAAAATGAAAAAATTGAATAACTAAGGAACTAGACTTTAACTAAATCAAAAGTGTATTAGAGCAAGAGCAAGTTTATTTATATTATTTATTCATATTTGTCCTATTTTGTCTAAGTCTACCACAAAGATATCGTAACGTTGTCCTCTCTATCCAACATTTGATATAGTTTAAGTCTAGATAATATTATTTTTTTTTCTTGTAAATGTTCCGGTTTTTACAAGAAAATTTGAATTGATTGTCGAAAGAATTTAAACAACAAAAGAAATCGCAAAAGCAAAACAACTAATTTAGTGTCGTACATATGTTGTACCCCCTATATTATCTACAGGCAGGCGATGTATCTGATAAGGGTTACGCCAACGGTGGTAAATTTGGTAAAACATCGGCTTCCAATTATTCGGTACGTATCAATAAAATCAGTATCCGTATATCCGAACTCATACCCTCCAAAAAAACAAAACAACAACATACTAATACCAAAGTATCTGTGAAAATGCTGAGAAAATCATTTCGATGTATACCCCACGCCGCCAATTTCACCGCCCAAAAAGCTATTAAGATCTTCCTTTACTTTCGTCTTTTATTTTTGTTTAGAACTAGTTAGCTTTCACGCTGATTTTATCGTGTTTATCGTCCCATAGTTAACATTCGTGTCGAAATGATTTTTTCTGCGCTGAATTTTACTTTGCACGCGTGTGTGTGGTTTCTTTGTGAGTTGTACTTATATTTTTTTTGTTTTTGGTTTTTCTTGCGTTTGACATTAAAATCTAAAACTTAGCTAATACAAGTAATTATGAGTAATTTTACAGATCCAAACTGATTTATTGATCAGTATCGAATATCTTGCTCGCTATTTCAAATGGCTGTAGATACTATCTATGTACTAGTAGTTTTGCAAATATGCTAAATATAATCGTTTTTCTTTTCTCCAGCTAATTTTACTTATTTAACATTTTGTAATGAATTTTTTTGATTTCATTTATTTTCAGGTTGTTTTACTTCTGTGTAAATTGCGACCCCAGTATACTTTCTCTCATACACGGAAACCCCAGCCGCCACTTTTGGGTATGGTTGCTCTTGCGATAGCCTTGCCCCCGCCATCCGTACATGAGATTCGATTGGAATGCGATATGTTTGTGACTAGGATAAATTTTGATTTTCGAATAGCGCACTGTGAACCAAGGTAAGTGTTTGTTAAACTATGATGTGAACCAAATTATCAGATTAAAAGTTTCCAACACTCCAGAATATCTATTTTATTGGGGTAGTAATCGAAAAGGGCCAAGCACATTTGGTACTCTGTCTGATCTAAGGAATTTCACAAACGATTTTGGTATACCCATTTGTTTGTCATGTAATATGCACTCTAACATAAATGCATACCTACTTACCGGATAAAAAGCCATAAATTGGGTGCAATTGTGTACAATTTAAATAACAATAGTTACAGCAAAACAAGGAACCTGGCTCATTCAATAACTACTCGTGTTGGGGTGCTACTGTTGTTTCACAAGTAGGAGGACCTACCGCTTTTACAGAACTCGGAAAATTCAAAAATCAGACAAAAAAAAGTGCAATACAAACTCAGAACATAAATTTTCGCTGCTGACTTCGGCGGTCTGACGAGGTCATGTTGTATTTTTTCATTTAAACATTAATCTCCGCTGTCAACGAGGCCTCCAAGGATATTCAGCATTTTGTTTTCTTTGGTATAAGCGGAATCTTGCTTGCCGCTGATAACTATATTGATTTCTTCTACACACCAATATAAGAATAAGTCTAGTTAGTCAACATAGCAGTATCACAACAATTCATTGCTCAAGCAATTCGAAGATTTTGACGGATTGATCAACAAAGAAATCAAACAAGATACGTTTAAAATTAATCACCAACTAAAGTGTTTTACCTTCTTACAAATTTTCTATCGTTTTCCTGGCAAATAGTTACGTTAAACGTTAACAGCGTTATCTTGAATTGTCTTATTTTATTCCAATGGGAATTGGAATTCGCACTTCGTTCAAGTAAATTGCATCAGTTTTTCAGAATTTATATTATTTTATACAATGATTCTAGACAACAATTAATAAGATGGTATATTTGTCACACTGCTCCAAAATTTTCAGCATATCGCTGTTCCTCTCTTCCCTCGTGTCTTTTAATGTATGATTTGCATTTTTTTTAATCCACAATTCCGCTTTGAACTCAACCCCAACAATCCCAAACACTTGGTTTTTCCTTTGATAAGTCATCCTTATCTGCTATAAAAATCTTAGGTTTTTACTTTTCGAAAACTGCGATGTTCCTTGACCTATTTCCCCCACCCACCGCTACACTCCGCCGTTACATTGACGTTTGTTTGTGGTTAAGATATTCCCAAAACGTACCTCCGTCACTTACACAAGGAGGTACACGGCTTTGTACGGAAACTGTCGTGATCTGAATAAAAACTGACTATCCCCTTTGCGCTCTTTTTTTTTGTTGTTCATTCATATTTAATATGCATATTTCATTTATTTTCAGGGTGTCAGATTTATTGGATTACAATCCTGATGAGTTGGTTGGAAAAAATCTGTACAGTCTAGTGCACGGCGAGGATGCCAATAAACTTCGAAAGAGCCATATGGACTGTAAGTATTCTCTTCTTTGTAAATTTAAAATATTAATTTCTGTCATTGTACAATACATATAACATAAATGAAATGTTTCTTCTTTCATTGCAGTAATTGAAAAGGGTCAAGTCCTTACAGCCTACTATAGAATGATGAACAAGACAGGTGGTTATACTTGGTTGCAAACGTGTGCCACTGTTGTGTGTAGTACAAAGAACGCCGACGAGCAGAACATCATATGTGTGAACTATGTCATCAGGTAAGTGACCCCACACGGCATATTGTACATTTCTCAACAGTCTGCCTTCCCACATCGTTCTTCGTTCAACACTAATTGTTATTCTTTTTGTTTTCTTTCATCCCGTGCAGTTGCAGAGAAAATGAAAATCTGATCTTAGACTGTTGTCAGTTGGAGCCGAGCGTAGATGCTGTTAAACACGAAGACTCAGCAACGGACAAAGGTGCCGGATCGCCTGGTGCTGACCCCTTCACCGAGGGTCATCCCGGTTCCGCACCGGAATCAAAAACCTCTTCGCCGAAAGCCGACAGTGATAATCACCACCGGACTAGGGCACGCAGTAGCACTTCGAATGTGAACAATGCAACGATGTCTATGGCTAAAGACGGCACAGTGGCTAATAGTGCAACGTCATTAGGTGAGGAAGCATCGGCGGTCTCATTGGCAAACAACGCTGTGACAACAGCAGTCACTAAACGAGGTCAAAAGAGAAAAATTAAAGTCGAAGAAGAGATAGTTGCGAACATTGAACCAGCCAAATCCTCCCCTGATCACCGGGAAACCCCCCGCAGTCGCCATCCATCCGTAATTGAGGAGCATGCCGAAACATCTGTAAAGGACCTAGAAAATGCCATGTCTAAGCATCTTCCCTCTCCGGGTGGAACAAGTGCTACCACAGACTTCAGCGCAGACGCATTACTCAAACAGCAGCAGCAACAACAACAACAGGAGAAAAGCAGCACAATACAGTGGATCGGAACGCCTCACTATCAACAACCGGCACCAATGCCAGCCACAGCGCTTCTGAGACAACTCTACGCCAATCGGGAAAGTGTAATCCGCGCAACTGCTCGACAAACACCGACTGGAGTGTTTTATAGTGATAATCAAGGTGGCCCCCTTCCAACTCCGCCCGGAAGTGAATCCTCGTATGAAAACCAATACCTGTTGCATGGTCATCCGCCACAAAAGTCCGCCGATGCATTCACAAACCTCGTCTCAACCTACGGTGGCTATCACAGTTCCATAGACTATCACAATGCAATGACACCGCCGAGTTCAGTGTCGCCAAGAGATTCAAACAACCTCGGTGGCAAGAATGCGGCGCATACCTCAAATGGAGGATACGAATATTCCGATCCCTTGCGAGGTGCCCAATATGCAACCCCAACCAGCACTGATTCAGCTTCTGCTCCAGCATTGCCTTTAAAACCTCAACCATACCCGGCGGGCGCTGCTGTCATGCATCACCATGCGGCAAACACAATTGACGCGGCATCCGCATACGGTAACTTGGATCAACCGCAATATTTCTCCCCACACTCAGGCTTCCATTTGTATCATAAAGGTGCCCCTTCGACCGGTTGGTATACAACCCCATCGTAGACTGTACATCCCAAGGATGCTGGCAGCCAGACAACGAATTCGAGCAAATGAATATTCCGGCCACAATATCCCCATCAACATGACTCGTGCAAACTATGACAACGAATGAAATTATAGTGGAAATGCTATCAAACGTGCAGCTTCGCACTAATGAGGGTGATTATTGCAAGGGTGTGCCACAAACACCACGAACAAGACATGCATCCAAAAAAGGCATCACATCACAACTAATCTTCCGCCACCCCCCAAACCGTCATTACACATTCCAATGAAGCAAGAAATTCGATTAATGTCCCATCATATGTGTGCCCACGCTTGTGACGCGTAACTGCCGCACTGTCAAAAGTTGACACACCAGTTAATCCAATAAACGTCAAACAATAAACGAACAAGAAACTATAGTAAATTACTCGAATTGTCATTGAAAGGGTCCTTGATTCGCAAATGAGATTTCCCCAGTGGCTTTGTGATGCTCTCTCCTAGCCGATTAGACACAACCGTCTAGCATCACCACTGTAAAAAGAACCCGACAAAGGGCATGTATGTACATAGCAAAGTATCAAATAAATTACATCTAGTTTTTACTACAACTACAACTTAATGAAATTAAATTAATAATTAAATCGAGAAATAATTTAAAAAAATGGAAAATGAAAGCGAAACTCAAAACTTGTTAAAAACATCCAATGTTGTTAAATTATTTTTAAGTATTTTCCTGTAAAGCAAAACTAAGTAAATCTAAAATGAAAAAAAATTACTATTTACTAACAAATACTCAACTAATTAATTTAAATACTCAAATCCATAAAAATCAAACAGGATCTAAGATACATTATAATGATTAAACAGATTAAAAGCAAAGTATAAGACTTAGATAGTGTGCCAATAAACAAAATCTTCAGTCTCTCTTCATCTCTCTCACTCACTGTGTATCCCCCCTCTCTCTCTCTCTCCCGCTCTCTGTCTCTCTTTCGCGCTCTCTATGTGTCTCCGTTCGCACTCACTCAATGTATTTATTGTGTTAATTTATTTTACTTTCGGTCCTTATTTATGTATGATAATTTTATTAAAGCAATTTTAGAAGGCGAAGAACAAAAACATATCACTGTTGATGACGACAACTCAAATAGTTATAGTTACTCCTTTACAAGTTCAAACGTCACCTTTGTAATGAGTGTAACGCATAGAAAAACGTAACAGATACTTTTTGTTTGTGTTTTTAAACTAAATTAAGTAATGGATATCTACCTATAAGTGCAACTGGGATATTTTTTGTGTTTGTGAAGTTTTACTTTTGTTAAATTTAGAATAATTTTTCCATTAAATCTGCAGTGTTTTTCTTTGTTCATTTGAAAATCAAAATTTGTTAATCCGTGATGCTTTAATGTTTTTTTTTTTCTATTTGAAAATACAATTTATATTAGATTACAATTGTATTGTATTTAACGAGTAAGTTTTTACTATAAAAAATCGCTATAAAAACAGTTAGCTATATATTGGTAGCAAAACTATAAACATAAATAATAAAATTGAATTATAAAAACAATAAGTGGCTTTTTTCTTAACTTTTCATTCTTATCTTGTGTTATATAAAAAGTTCGCACAAATTTCGCTTAAAAGGACCAGTAGCAAAATAAAAGATGTTGGCAATGTTTTACGACTTAAAGCTCAAACGAATTCAGTCGAGAAGTTTGACTCGAGCTAAACGACGCTTTTAGGTTAAGAAATTTGAGTTTCCGGAGCCAACCCTTCTGACGAAAACTTAAATACTTTTATTAGACCTGTGATATTTAGATGTATTGCCGTCTTTTCTCGTGCCGTAGATCAATATAAACGTGCGATGATTTTAATTTCTAAGTCGAAGTTTTCAAAAAAGGAATTGTGCGAAAAACACAACCGCAAGCAACGCCCGTTTCGTTATATATGTATGTATCATTTAGCATATGTACGTATATAATATTTCATGATATTTCCTTCGACTACATTTTATAAATTGTATGGATTGGGAATGGCCTATATGTACAGCCTATATGTAATGTTAATGTTAGATACCATGGTTTGTTTGAAATGGAGAGGAAATATCATTATCATATCATAATGTAAGTAAGCATGCTGGTGTGATTATTAAAGAACCCCCGATGGTAATAATCAATCGATTCATAAAATAATGTGATTTATAAAGTTTGATCAATCTAGAGAATAAAAGATCATGATTTTCAAAAGAGACCTGCCTTTAGCGAAAAATGGAAGTAAAGGATGATTTTTTAGCTATTATCTTTTTGGCAACACTGGTTTAAACAGCTGACGCACGTTTCGTCGTTTGTTTCACTGTCAAACATCTTCAATTTGGTCTATAATTTAACCATGAATCGTCTAACAAACGAACAACGCTTGCAAATTATTGAATTTTATTATCAAAATGGGTACATAAATAAGCAGAATTGTTGATTTTGGATTGAATATCGTTGAGAAGCTGATGCCACAACATTGGACCGTACTTCTTCAAAGATGATGCGAATCGTAACGTAACTGTGAATGGTGACCCCTACTGTGAGATGGTATCCAACTTTTTTTTGCCCAAAATGCAAGAGCTTGACTTGCATGACATGTGGTTTCAACAAGACGGTACCAAATGCCACACAGCACGCGCAACAATGGACTTATTGAGAGGCGAGTTTGCTTTGTTAAAGCTCATGTCTATACAGACAAGCCCGCTTCAATTGACGCATTGGAAGAAACCATTGAAGCATTTATTCGTAAGATACCAAAATTGGACTAAGCGGATGGTCCATTTGAGGCGCAGTCAAGGTCAACATTTGCATGAAATAATTTTCAAACATTTAATTATATGGACCGTACTATCGATTCAAATAAAGATTTCATGAATTTTTCTGATTTTCATGTGTTTTTATTTATTTTTTTTTTTTTTAAACTTTCCTATAGCTCTTAAAAAATTTCCTTTTATATGGGATAATTTTACGCCCATACTGCCTAGAAATGTCACCTGCTTAAGACTACTAACTTCAAACCATTCATGACAGTGAGCTCATTGTTTACAAACCTTTAAAACGTTCTTATCTCAGTTGAGTTGAAAAAAAGTTATACCCGATGGAATTCGAAAGTGATAGTGTGATTGTTTTATATTTGTCTCGAAAACTACTAGTGGCTTTCGTTAGAACTCTTCAGAACCTTATCGTGAATAAATTATTTCTGATACACTGGCAGCATTGCAAACGCCATATTTAAGGTGGTCATAATAAGAAACATCGGTCGAAATGGTTTGGAAAGTGAAGGCCAATTTGTTTACTGACATGTTGTTCAATAATAAATGACAGCTCACCGGAAGAAAAACTTAATTCGGCGATTCACTTTAGTGCAAGCAAAGAAACTCTCTCTTTCGACTCTTTCTTTTTGCTGTGTAAGATCATGTGTTTGAAGGGACTTTAATGACTTTAGTCCAAGCTCATTTTGCAGTATTTGTTGCAACCGTTCCAATGATATGTTGAGCTTAATAAAGAATTGAGTGGCACTACAGGCCATATGGGACCAGTGCCTAGCGTCTACAACAACTACTCGTGTTGCGCGTACTACTGTTCTCTCACAAGTAGAAGTGACCTGCAGTTTTTTGCCGACTCCGAACGGCGAGATTTGAGAAGCATTTCATAGACAATAGTACTCTTTGAGTGTTGTCGGCAACTTGAAAGAGGCGGTGCCGTAAAAAATGCGAAGTATTCCGTCCGGAAATCGAAACTAGACCATGACCACGACATGGGCTTGGTTTCTGTTTGAAGTATTAATGGCGGTCAGATAGGCTTTGAAATAAAAAACAAAATAACAGCTCTTATTTGATTTTTCTCAGTAATCCTTTGCACTGGATGTTAGTTTCACGCAGTCTTATCCATTTGCAGTCATCCGTTTATCTCTTCGACTTATTTGTCAACACCTGAAACCACCTCTTATTTGACGCTACGAACTTTTCAAACCGAACTGTATTATCAAAGAGCCTAAATACGAAGACGACGTTAAATATGGCACAATAAAAAGCGTAGACTGCGACTTATGCGTATGTGGGACTATCGTGTTTTGTGGGACTGTATCTAAAATGAATTATACGACTAAAATGCAATATTGAAAATGGGTTGTGATGCAGTTATGTACATCCAAAGAGAGTTATTAGCATTTATAGAGCTGATTAAAACTAAAACACACTTTTTACGGATTACGCATTGTGGACACATATGTAACTCGATTCCAACAGATTTCACGCTTAAAAAACGTTGTTATTCTCGATTTTCAAGTTATGCTACGTAAATTCATAAATTTGATCTAACTTTTTATGACACCTGTATACTTCCTAGAAGCTTGTAAGTCTACACGCAAAATAAGCCCAAGCAATTCCAAATCCCCATCCGTGTTGCATATTGTAAAATTTCCTAAATTATTTTTTTAAAAAACTTTAAAAGGACAAGTGCATTAAAGCGCTTCCATACAATACGAATGCGATACAATACAAAAATGCTATTATGCACACAAGGGACAATTCGGAATACACTCTGTATTGAAACTTCTATTTCAAAAGTCATCAACTATAATACGAGTATTATCGTGAAGCTTCCAACCTCATATCCATCACTTTGACAAATGATACAGATTACATGAAAACGAAAAGAATTGTATCTCCTGCCATACGTGTATATTCTTCGCATCATTCGGTCACCGCATGCAGCAAATTCACTTTTTATTATTTAATCTCCACCAATGATGTCCAGCATTCCCTCAAACAAAGTGACATTCGATGAAGCGATTTCCATAAAAGACACATAAAATTCCAATCTGCCGCATTTGTTGCGGTCAATCCGGTCATTACTTTACGTTTTCTCCAGACTGGGGTATTGTCCTGGCCCATATGTGAGAGGTCGCATATCAATGATAACCTCAATTAATCATCAAACCGATGTCTTCTCTAGGAGTTGGGAGCTTCCACGCACACAACGACCAACTGTTAAATCTTTGCCACCCTGCCAAAGCAACCCCATTCGAATGTGAAGCTAAATATTACCTTTCACCCCGCTCCGGAATGTAAACTTAAAAGTTTCTCCAAGGACGGTGGCAGAGAAGATTTATTTACAGATTTATTCATTCCTCGCAGCGGATTTCCGCCAGGGGAGCTATTAAAATAAATTTTCAAAAAAACACAGAAACCTTGTGCGTGGTAATTAATCATAGACCTCTCCAGAAGATGATAGCGCTCCTTGAAGGAGGTGTCAACATAAATGTCTGCAACAATTTTTTCCTAATTTGCATAAGCATTTGTTAGCATAATCTTTGTTGGCCTCGTGTTTATTGCTATTGGGAGTGTTTTAATCCCTTTTGATGTTTTCTCGTGTTTTATGAACACGGTACCCGAAGTATAATGTAAGAAAGGGAACTCGATAAAAAACATTTCGCTTTTGGCGTTTTGAGGGGGTGATAATTTTTTAAGTAGTTCACACCATCATGAACAATTTTAAAAATATTTTTTTCGTAAAGGTAACGCAATTTCTTCTGTTACTTAGCGCATTTAAAAAGGGATACCTCCTTCTTGTGCATATCTATATATAATAAACTCTTAGTCAGTTTTGATGGTTCAACTGACAATTTTAAGAATGGAATAATATGCACTTATCTGTAGTCAATACTTTTGTCCTTAAACTAGCCTGCTAAAGGTTGCCTTACGCCTCCGATGACCTGGCATAAATAAGACCCGTAAAGTATTGAAAAATGAATAAAATAAAAGAATTAACGCAAGAATTTGTCATTGTAACGGAGAACTATAGTGTGACTTTAGTTGACAACAGAACTTGTATTAAGGCCGCCGGCATAATAATTAAAGTTACTCTTTAATGTTTTAAATACATATTATGAAAGGTTCTTATCAGTACCGTTTCATGCTACGAAAGTCCACAATATCCCAACTCGTCAAATTGAGTAGGATTACAATTAAGAACTCTATCAGCTCCGTCAAAGTCGGCAATGAACTCACCGAGACTTTCAATATGATAAAAAGTTTTAGACAAGGCAACGCTACACTTTTTCAACATCTTTCTTGGGAAGTTCGTGCATAACTCACAAGTCAACTAGCATACGCAGATGATATCGACGTAATTGGCCGAACACAGCGAGCTGTTAATGAAGCGTTGGCTAGGATTGAAGCAGCAGCCACTAAAATGGGTTTAACGATAAATGAGGTTAAAACGAAATAGATGTTGTCATCAAGGAAGGAGACACAACATCGACGTCTCGAACAGAGGGTAGCACTAGATAGAAAAAAAATTCAAGGTAGTCAAGTACTTCGTCTACCTCTGCTTTGCCTTAAAAAGGGACAACATCTGTACCGAAATCAAACACAGAATCTTTCTTGCCAATCGCTGCTTCTCTTCGCTCAAGAGACGATTAAGTAAAAGAACCCTCTCTAGGAGGACTTACTGGCTTTGCATATCAGCCTGCTCATCCCAGCCCTCTTTAAGGCATGAAAACTTGAACTTAGATATACGTTAGGACTAACTTCGGTGCATACTTGGACATATTCAGTGTCTGAGCCATTTTCATACGCTTTTCATGAGATTGTTCTTCTACAGATTCCATCAATACAATCTTTGCCAAAAATCGCACACAGAACTTTCGAACTAGCGAACTCGTACCTACGTAAAGAATGTAGGTGATACGTGTTAACATATCACCCCATTGCAACCTTCTGCTTGGCCACAGATTGGATTTGCAGAAGATGCTAGAGTGGATACATAAAATGAGTTCCATAAGAACTACTGTAAACATGCAGCATGAAGAAGCATTGGTTTGGATTGAATTGGCTAGATTTAAGCTTGAAGAATGCACTTAGTAAAATGAAATTCATGATAAATTTGACATGATACTGTCACGGTTCAACGGCATTATGTCAGTTTGTATTGAAAGGCATCAAAAACTGAATCGTTCTTAATCTACTGTCCTCCATTTTTCTCTGCACTCTTATTTCATAAATAGTGCATTCAATACTCCCTTTCAGTCATACACACATATTCAATCTTCTTTATATTAGAACAGGCGCTTTTGCAAATTATCTTTATCGTGATTAAGACTTAGACAGCAGGAATACAACAAGATAAGATGGTTGAACCTACTTTTTGTATTCTATCGTAGGGACCAGATAACCTGAATCATAAACAGATCCTAAACAAGTATATCTTAATTGAATTTTACATAAGAGTTCATGTCCTGGGTATTGTTTGATCATTTCGTGGCAATCAACAAAAGATCCAACATTCATCGATATGCACCCTTTTGTTATTATCTTCACTGTTGACGATGGACAAGGCCACGCACTGTCATGTGACTTCTTTTACATCATCCTTGAGAAGATCGTGCGTAACTCACAGGTTAACACCAGAGGCACGATTTTCCAAAAGTCAGCTCAATTGCTAGCTTACGCCGACGACATTGACGTGATTGGATGAACACAGCGAGCCGTCAATGACGCGTTTGCTGGCATTGAAGCGGAAGCGGCTAAAATGGGTCTGGTGGTAAATGAGGGCAAAACGAAGTACATGCTGTCATCAAGGAAGGACACACAACATCGGCGTCTCGGACAGAGCGTCACACTAGGCAGCAGAAACTTCGAGGTAGTCAAGGACTTCGTCTACCTCGGCTCCGCGATAAACAGGACCAGTACCGAAATCAAACGCAGAATCACTCTTGCCAATCGCCGTTTCTTTAGGCTCAAGAGGCAATCGAGTAATAAAGCCCTCTCTCGAAAGACTTAGCTTGCTTTATATAACAGCTTGATCATCCCAGTCCTACTTTATGGCGCGGAAACTTGGACACTATCAAAAGCGGATGAAGATGCCCTTGGTCTCTTCGAGAGAAGTTTGCATTGATGGCATCTGGAGGAGAAGATTCAACCACGAACTGTATGGGCTTCACAGCGGCATGAGCCTAGTCAAGCGTCTACGCATACAAAGCTTAAGATGGCTAGGCCATGTAGAGCGTATGGACACCACTGCTCCGGCCCGAAAAGTCTTCGAATCTGAGCCATAAGGACAACGCAACAGAGGACGGCCCAGGATAAGGTGGCGCACACAAGTGGAGAAGGACCTCAACCAACTTGGAGTGCGCAACTGGCGGCAGCTGGCGAAAGATCGTGCTGGCTGGAGAGACATGTTGGTTGAGGCCCAGCTCCACCCCGGACTGTAGCGCCACAAGAAGAAGAAGAAGAATTTGACGATTTGCATGGTGCTTTTGACGTTGTTGAGTTGCATTAAGTCAGATACAATCAGTCCAAGGCCGCTCTAACATTTGGATACCTTTTTTATGGCCTCAAAATAGGCCTCAGTAGAAGTCGTTGGTGGCAGATCTGGATACGGTGGATGCGGAAATAATTCAAATTCGTGCAATTTGGCCATGATATCCAACAAATTGTGCCACAGTGCATTGTCTTGGTGGAAGGAAATTTTTTTCTGCAAAATTGCAATTTCTTCCTTAAAACACACCAGTAATGCCATTTAGTATTCGCTGTTGATCCTATTGTCTTTCTCAAAATATTCGATCTTTGCCGACCTTTGTATTTTGTACGCTTTGGGCGTAGTTCACCGGCTGCTGTCCACTCCGCTGACTGCCGATTTGTCTCTGGAGTGTATCGGTGGAACCATGTTTCATCCATTGTGACATACCGACGCAAAAAGTACTGTTTATTCTGGCGAACAGCTCCATACAGCTCTCAGAATCATCGATGCGTTGTTGTTTATGGTCAATTGTGAGCAAACGCAACACCCATTTCAAAAACAGCCTTTTCATGGACAAATGTTCATGCATAATAGTGTATGCTCTGCCTTTTGATATCTTTAAGGTGTCAGTTATCTCACGTAATTTCACTTTGCGTTTTTCCAAAACCACTTTGTTTACTTTTTTGACGCTTTCAGGTGCAACCACCTCAATTGGCCTTCCAGAGGGCTCAGCATCGTTGGTTGGCCACCTTTAAGGTCAACATACCACCAACATATTGTTGTTTTTGATTGAGCAGAGTCCCTGTAATACTTTCCAAGCCATTGCTGAGCTTGCATGGTATTTTTTCATCAAAAGCCGTCTTTAATCAACACACGAAATTCTGTGTCTTCCATTGTTTTAAAAATCGCAAAAGTAGCGTCACTTGAAGCACTGTAATAATATCTAATTGATTATTAGACTGTCATGAATTTGTACAGGTATCATTTAAATCTTTGTACTTTCTAAATATAATATGGATCATTTGTTAGTGGTGCCTCATATATGTCAGTCCCGGGACTTAAATGATGTGTTTTTGCACCTTATAATTGACGTGATTTCTATAATGCATCTATTCATGGGACAACATGGATTCAAAATAATGATGAAACCTCTATCCTCTATGCCTAGGACTTTAACTTATATATTAACGCATACATTTCTACTGTATATAAATTCAAATATGAGTGCAATTTGCACTTGTTTGCACCAACATCCTCCAATAATCCCGACTTCATCAAACCACTATTCAGAAGTCTTGAAATTGATGACAAGACTATTGCAGCAGGGACAACATTGCTGGTGACATAATGAACCAATACTGTCCCACCCTCTTTTTCTGACGTCTAAATTAAATGTAATCATGATTTACAGCGTAGCAAAAATCCTCATCAGAGTGGAAGGCCACATTTCGCCCGGTATCTGCTGATATCCCCGGTTTATGTATATGACATGTGGTTGGAAGCAGACGAACTTGGGGCCTTGTAGTAAAAACACATACAAATATGTGTATTCGAGACATACAGACATACTTTTTGAAAGGAAATTAACAAAGCCTGTACAAGTTCTGAATTTTAAATGAACTCCATGCGAATCCGTCAATGTGTTTGCATTTGTGGTCGTAAGTAATCCTCGGATATTTATACGACATTTTAAATTGAATTAAGGGCATCATAGCCGACTTCTGCCCCAGTCAGATATCTCCAGTTCACCGTTAATTGTTTCGATTTGTATTTATTTAGATGAGTATTGTCATGGGCGCTTAAGTTTGTCCTTCCGCTGCTTCGCCCGAGAAATGTCAATTTGTTTATGCAAATTTTCCGTCCATTGGGAGCTGAATGTAATTCATTTTAATCACAAGTCAGACAAGAGACATTTTTCGCAGCAGAGGTTAATAATTAGCAACAGAATTCGTCCGCTCAGGTGCACTCTTTAAAGATCGACTTTAGCCCACTTTTCATTGAAGTCATCGATTTCGCCTTAGAAGATAAATTAAGGAAAAACGAGAAATGCGCCGAATTATTCGGTGTGCTTTATTGAACAAATTTCTTCGGATTACGGCCGTCACGGCATCGGGATGGTTGAGCAGAAACAAGGAATATGATTTATGGCCGACATCTTGGCGTTTCCCCTGTTGAATTCTTTTCGTGTGACTGGGATGTCCTTTTGGAATATTAGTTCGGATATAACATATTTTCACATATGGGAGAGGGTAATAAATTTTGGGGGTGTGATTACGTTATTTGACATGTTCGTGTGGTGTGAGGTTTAACGTCAGTGAGTGATATCTCCTCCTGTACCGTCTGGAGTTAATTTACTAGAATCGTATCACTTTCGCAACTGAAAAAGAACGACAATTAATTATGAAGGGAAATGTTTGTATGTGGGATATGACTTAAGTAACAGTGTGCATCGCGTTATGTTAAATTGTAAAATATATAGATGAGTTTGGACTTTGTTTATGGAACAATCTTAAATGGTAACATTTTTTTGCTATTTACAGCAATTTTACAGACAATACATGTGCAGAGTCGTTCATTTCTCGGTTTCATGTTGGTATCGCTTTCAGGTTGACACGCGACCTAATTTGAATATTTGGTGTCATCAATATTTTAATTTTAGCCATTTACAATAGCGGATTGCTTAACATTGAAAGAATCGCACATCTCACAGTGGCGTATTTTGATTTTAATGTTAAAATAAAGCAACTATTAAAATGTGCTGATCATTCGCAGTGCCATAAATACGCCATTCGTGTGTCAGAACAACAGTCAATACTCATCGATCTTTCCAACAACATTTTCTTTCATGATGAAACAAATTTCTCACTCGGTGATCGAAGAGGCGCCGATGGATCCAGACAAAGTGCCTGTGTTGTATGCCCCATTTAAAGACATCATTGGTTTAAGATGCCTATGGGAGGATGGCTACAATCGATTCCAAGCGATATGGCCTATTGATAACTAAGTAAGACAGGCGTTTGGCGAAATGTATTAAAGTAAACTCTACATATAAGTCGAATAAAGCTGCTGGAGCGGATGGACTGTCCGCAGAACTGTTTAAAGCAGCTGGGGATGACCTGGTTGGGCGCATGCACCAGCTCATCTGTAAGATATGGTCGGAGGAAAGCATGCCCGATGAGTGGAATCTCAGCGTCGTCTGTCCGGTCCACAAGAAAGGAGACCCCTTCGACTGCGCCAACTATCGAGGGATAAGTCTCCTTAATATCGCATACAAGATCCTTTCTGCCGTACTGTGTGAACGCCTGAAACCGTTTGTCAACAACCTGATTGGTCCTTATCAGTGTGGTTTCAGGCCAGGGAAGTCCACCATCGACCAAATCTTCACACTACGGCAGATCCTGGAAAAGACCCAAGAAATGCAAATTGATAGTCACCACCTATTCGTCGATTTCAAGGCCGCATATGACAGTGTGCATAGAGAAGAGCTATACAGTGCCATGTCTAGTTTTGGCATTCCTACCAAACTCGTCAGATTGTGTAGGATGACGATGGAGAACTCTCGCTGTCCGTCAAGGTCGGGAACGAACTCACCGAGACCTTCAATATCAAAAAAGGTTTTAGACAAGGCGACGCACTGTCATGTGACATTTTTAATCATCCTTGAGAAGATCGTGCGTAACTCACAGGTCAACACCAGAGGCACGATCTTCCAAAAGTCAGCTCAATTGCTAGCTTACGCCGACGACATTGACGTGATTGGACGAACACAGCGAGCCGTCAATGACGCGTTTGCTGGCATTGAAGCGGAAGCGGCTAAAATGGGTCTGGTGGTAAATGAGGGCTAAACGAAGTACATGCTATCATCAAGGAAGGACACACAACATCGGCGTCTCGGACAGAGCGTCACACTAGGCAGCAGAAACTTCGAGGTAGTCAATTACTTCGTCTACCTCGGCTCCGCAGTAAACAGGGACAATAACACTAGTACCGACATCAAACGCAGAATCACTCTTGGCAATCGCTGTTTCTTTGGGCTCAAGAGGCAATTGAGTAATAAAGCCCTCTCTCGAAAGACTTAGCTTGCTTTATATAACACCTTGATCATCCCAGTCCTACTTTATGGCGCGGAAACTTGGACACTACTAAAAGAGATGAGGATGCCCTTGGTCTCTTCGAGAGAAAAGTTCTGCGCGCGATTTTTGATCCTGTTTGCGTTGATGGCGTCTGGAGGACAAGATTCAACCACGAACTGTATGGGCTGTACAGCGGCATGAGCCTAGTCAAGCGTCTACGGATACAACGCTTCAGATGGCTAGGCCATGTAGAGCGTATGGACACCACTGCTCCGGCCCGAAAAGTCTTCGAATCTGAGCCATGAGGACAACGCAACAGAGGACGGCCCAGGATAAGGTGGCGCACACAAGTGGAGAAGGACCTCAACCAACTTGAAGTGCGCCAGTGGCGGCAGCTGGCGAAAGATCGTGCTGGCTGGAGAGGCATGTTGGTTGAGGCCCAGGTCCACCCCGGACTGTAGCGCCACAAGAAGAAGAACAAACTCTTCATTTTTTCTGGGGTAGATTGGATTTAGATTGGAAAATCAATGGCACAGTTATTTGCGATTCGTAACATTTTCTTTTTTTAAGTTGATCATACGTTCCGGGGTTTAACAGGCCCTTAATCATTATGTCTCTACAGGTGCCAAGAGTCTGTCAACAAGTCTGGCTCCGAATTATCTTCAACTCGGTGAATTTGACATATGTTTGCTGTTTATTTAATTTTTCCCAAAATCAGTTTTAGAATAACATTATAAATTTTCCGAGTTTAATTTCTCTAGGCGCAACTAACTTTTCCTCACCTATACAACTTTTGCATAAATTATTCGATGCGGAATATACACAACCAGCTTGCACAACCGAAATGCCCAAAAAAGATGTCGAGTGAAAATTCATCAATTCATCGTTTTAAGAGAGAAAAAAGGAAAAGCACTTGTCCACCCCAATACATCTCAAATACATAGTAATAACACGGTTGGAAGATTAATCGACTGAAAAGTCATTTCTTTTTATTAGGAAATGAAAAACGATGCAGTAGAACAAATCCACCAAAAGAAAACAATACTTGACAGAAAGGTGAAACAATAAAAAACTTCATTTACCATAAAAAACAGATTTATTTTTTTCTGTTTGCCTGACCCTGCTATTCATTCGTTAAAATAATCGATAACCTGTGATCTACTTAGAGTTCAGAGTATTCAAAGTCATTAAAACTTCGCACTACACGAGGGTGTTTGCCGTACAGTGTAAGACAAGAAAAACAAATTCGAACAATTAAACTTGAATTTGTAATGAGGCCGACCGCCCAAATCTACGCGGTAGAAGTTAATCCCCACCTCAATTTGAATTAAGAGGGTGCTCAAGCCACTTTCTTTCATATACCCGGACTGAAAAGCTCACTCGAAAGATTTATGATCTTTCAATTATGTGCCAACCCCTGGTATTCGCGCCCCTGAATGAATAAAAATGTGACGGCTAACACAAAAAACTTCTTAACAAAAGCCATAAACACTTTTTAATCTTCTGAAGTTCCTTCAATTCTGCCCTTTCATTGAAACGCCTTCACAATACGTATTGCACTTCCCTCTACAACTAGAAGATTTGATTCGAAATTTATTGGAAAACAACAATGAAGTGTGCAATTCTGTCCGTAGGTTACAGATATGGTTTTAAAAATACATAGCACAACACCTTTAAGTGCACAACAGAAATCTGTGGGAGAGGGGAGATTATTCATCACTGGGGTATATTTCACAGGAACTCTCCTTTAAATGGCAAATTATTTTTCGATGCTTCCTCGAAACCAAGGCGACACGCCAACGATTGTAATATATATTAGTGCTATTGAGTAGAGCATGCCCTCAGGTGACTGTGATGACTGCGAGGAAGAAAGTAAATGAATCCTCAATCCTTTTCCAGAGGGCAAAGGAAATTGTCTTTAAAATGCAAATCGTGATAAGTAAATTTGGTGTTTGTTTTAGGTAGCTTGCTAAGGAGGGTGGTTTGTTTTGTTTTGATTACCTTTTGAATTAAATGTTGAATATGGGGTGGATTTTGAAAAATTAACTTATGCACGTTTTAAAGCGGCACTAGACGGATCCAGAAGTGAATAACTTATAATTGTTGTTATTTAAATAATTAGGAGTTAACTAACTTTCAAATTTGCACGAGTGATTTAAATTTAAGCATCATCTGAAAGGTTTGACTCTAAAAATGTCAGCACTGTCCGTCAATTAAACAGATGTAATAAACAGATGTAGCAATTTACTTTAATTTACACTGGACATTCCAAGAACAAATTTTTTGAATATTCAAAATATTACTGAGTATGTAAACAGAATTCTGTTGTATTTATGATAGGTAAAGAAGCAGACCTGTACTTATCTATTTAAAGTAAAACATTTCTACTTTTGTCTTTGAGGCTAAAAAAGTTTGGACTCCTCAAACTAATATGACTTCAAATAATTTGTATTGGCAAGAACTGGGGCATTTAAAAATAAAAAACATGACCGGAATATCATAAATCGACGGTCGTAGAAAATATTTGAATTTATACTTCCGTTCGCATCTCAGCCATATTACCGACTGTCAAAAAAAGAGTATCAATTTCTCTCCAGGGATGCGTTTAATTCGTTTTGTAAGGTGTCGTGGCAGATGTAAGTATTTTATGGTTTTAATCTGAAGGCCACATTTTGCAAATAAACACGGGAACGAAAAACGTTGTCATTTATTTATCCATTACTTTGTGTTTTTTGAAAGTAAAACTCAATAAAACTTATATAGGGATACATTTTTGACGACAATCTGAGCTTTTCATAGTGATTGGAGTTTGCCATAAAGTGCGGCAAACAATTTCATAATGGTCGCCTCGGGAAGATTTGCAGCATGCGAATCTTTTGAGGTGATTTTTAAACACTTTTTCCCGCATTTCTTACGGTATCATCACCAAAAGTTGAAATTACTGGACCAAGAAACTTTTCACACAATAACGACAATCACATATCGTCCAATTCATAATCTTTAATTGTCGGCCAAAACAATATCGTACGATTTATAAGTTAAAAAAATGTGATTCCCTGATCTATGTGATAGAATAATGGGCATAACGTGGTCTAATTGTCATTCTTCTACCCGATCGTTCTGCTTTTACGACATACTTAAACTATACATTTTTTGGCAATTATTTATATTAAACAAACTATGCATTCTTTGACTGAACGTAATCCCTATGAACAAATAATATACATATATATGCACAAGAACTTGCGCTTTCTTTCAAATATCAAATTCAAGGTCACTTAAGTTTCTTTGTGCATATACACATACTCGTACGTTTGCAGACAGACAACTCTTGTAAGTGCTCGACTAATGATTGCACAACTCCCAAATCAATTAAGAATCCACTTGTCAGTTCGAACCTAGATTGGACTAAATTATGTACATATTATTAAATTTCGCCAAAAAAAAGAAGTCCGAAATCGTTTCCGGCAAGAGGTATACCCTGAACACCGCTCCCCCATTGAGTCAGTATTCTGGAAAACGAACCGTGTCCCGGAGATAGTGTATTACTTTCAATGTGTGAAAATCTTATTTGGCATTGCCTAAAACTCACTTGACCATGCATCCCCTAGGGATTGTCTCTCAAATTGACAGGAATTGAAGGGAGTTTCTCTTCAATTTAATACGACCAACACTGCGTGAGTTCGTTGCTTATACAGTACAAATAAACGAAAGGAATATAAGGATATCTTGAGTGTCGAATGGACGCCATGGAATGGGCCAAGGTTAAATTGGATTGAATAACATTACTTACACACTTTGACGTTCGAATACATTTTTTTCGTTGCTTTTCTTTTCTTGAGTGGTGCAAAAAAGGATAATTTATGCGTGCAATAAAATGTTTTTTGCCTTGATAGGTGTAAAGGGAGAGTTTGTGCAAATTTGACGGAAATCGCCTTTGCGTATGCAAGTAACTAAATCCAACTATGGTGTATTGGGTGTATAAAGCCTTTTGAAATAATCAAAGATAATCACCCTTAGTAAGAGGTAAAGCCTAACATGCAGTACTAAATAAAACCATAAATTTATTTAGAAGATATTCATGGTTTTTTTATTAGTGCCTGTAGCGTGGAAATAAAATGATACGCCAAAAACCAAACCAAAAAAGGGATATTTATTCAGACTTTTGAAAAACATGCGTTTGTGTTCCAGGAATGATTAATACATACAAAATTCCTATGATTTCCAGAAACCGTACCTTGGCTCAGCACAGGTAATGTATCATCACCTCAAAGTCAACACAAGGGCTGCGCTGAACTGTAGAACCGTTTTTTGAGCATTACCGCGTTCTCCCGAGTTAGAAAGCCAAATCGGTTTTTGAGCTAGTAAATTAAATTGGGGTCATGTCATAAGATTATAAGGCCTTATGTCTTCACACATTGTGTATGAAGAGAATGTTGCCACCCTGCAGGGGGTAGCAGACAGGATTTATATTTCAAATTTGGCAGCTCGCATAAGCTATTTTTACATATGAACTTATACATCGCTGTGATGTTGACATATGGACCACATTTCAAAATGTGGCTTTATGTCACGAACAGCCAAATTGACTAAAGTTCATATCTTTAAGTGTCAGAAGCACTTATGACACAACATGGCAGTATAGCTTTATGGCACTAACTTTTGAGATGGTGTCAAGTTACAATGGAGAATTGTCTCTGCTTCGTCAATTTTGGAAACCAACCTTGAACATCGCAAATCATTAATGAAACATTTGCTTGCACCGAAACGAAGTGGGTTATAATGGAGTGTATACGAGAGCAATCGCTGTAATCAACAAAGGACGCACAACACAGACGTCATGAAAAAAGCCAGACAATTAGTAACAAAAACTTTAAGATAATCAAGGGCTTCCTTTAACTGGACCCCACTCAAAAAATGAACAACATCAATACCGAAATCAAGCGCAAGAGTACTATCATTTTCTAAATGCTGTTCCTTTGGACTGAAGAGGTATTTGACTAAAAGAGGTGACTTCAATTCGACTTGACTTCGACTTCGACTTCGACTTTTACTTTTACTTTATGACGCGAAAGCATAGATGCTATTGAAAGAGGATGATGAAGCCCTTCATTTTTTGGTACGCCACTGGCATCTGGAATCATCTGGAACGATCAATATATTAAGAGAAACTCAATAGTTCGGTGTCACATGAATCAACATAAAAAAATTTTATTAACCGAATTTCTTCTAAACCTGAACTCATGGTCAAAAGCGAGTGACCGAGCACAAGCGACTTCAAAGCTTGGATTGAGGACAACTTAGATTATGTTCAGTTCTTGATGGGATTGGAAGGGAATTGTCTATTTGGAGCTGCTAGAACGTGGTCAAACGGTCAATTCGATCTTCTACTGTGCACAACTTGATTGTTTGGATAAAGCAATCAACGAAATAAGTTAATGGCGATCCGAGTATCCTGGTTTCAGCACGTTCAGTGACGATCTTCTCGAAAAAATGGCTTCGCCGATAATGAAAAGAACTTCAAGCTTATTTCGAAGGATGAACTCCATGCGATCTTCAACTCACTAAAGAAAAATAAGTCAGTAGAAATCGATGGGATACCGAATGCCTTTCTGCGCCATCTCTCCTCTGGGGCGGTGGAGTTTATGTTTTGCCGCCACAGTATACATTATAGTAGAATGGGTTGATTCGATGCCCCACTTAATAGCGATGTTTTAGGTTTCATGCCGCACTTAATAGCGCCGACGATCTGCTAGTGTACAAATCAGGCCGGAAAATTAAAGTACTCAAGTCTTGTTGAAGCGTAACTTCGAAACAGCGCTTGATTGCGCTTAGAAAAAGCTAGTGGGGAATTTGAGTTGATGGCGGAGGATAGAGTTGATCCCACGATCCCTTTAGAAGAACATGCGGGTTAACGAAAATGATGATGACGATGTGAAACATTCTAAATCACCATTCAATTAATTTGGAGTAAAAGCTGTCTTCCAAATTACTTTGGCTCAAAATGCTCGATATTTTGACTTTATCTGATTAATTAACAAATATCAATACTTCAACAAATACAAATACTAATACTTTAACAAAATGAAATGATACTATTCCTATTTCAAGGACAACTGAATTTTTCCATTTCCCCTTCCCCGTATTTCATATTTGCACACCTTCTTCATCTAAGGACAACAGGAAAGGCAACAGAAATTTCCAAATAAGTTTCCAATCATAGCGTCGACGAAAAATTAGTCATATCGGCGTAATATATTGGAAAATTATTCAAATCGATAGCATCGCCCCAATGTGCCACGCACCCACATATTAATATCAGAACATATTGTATAAATAAATCATAAATGATAAGTAAAGCAAGGACCAACCAAAGAGGGTGAGTTAATAAGACGTCCCGGCAGACAGAATAACTTCATTCTCGATATTCAGATATTGCAATTTGATGAGACATTGCAGGAGATAGGCACGGGATGATAATGTAAATTGTAGAAAACAGGGCGCGTCCTGCCACGCAAATTATAAGCCATTAGCTATTTGTTTAGTCTTCGTCGGTCGTTGTATAAGACATTGCATAGATTTGGGAGACACCATGTAATGGCGTAGCGCGGCACAAAAAATGAACGCGACATTATGAAATGAGTATAAAATTATGCAAATTGCATTTGAACATCACTCGAAACCAGTGAAATGTTTTCCTTAACAGCACGAAGCTCAGGCTGTAGAGATTTTATGAGGAGAAGGAAATGCGTAATGTGACAAAAATAAAATTCTTCTTCGAGAGTTTATTTATTTAAAATTTGTATGAATATAAAGTAAGTGTCAAAAGTAATATTGGTTTTAAGACTATAAATATATGTTTGTTATTTGTATTAACTGGGTCCTGTGGATATACACAGATGATTTTTTTTTTTGCTTGGATGAAAAAACTTAGCTTACAACCACAGCACCCATTCATCCATGCGCACTGTAAGATGTCCGCAAGCATACCAGTATCAGGATATTTTGCACAAACTTGCGTACAGCAGTTTACTTTGGCTAAATATCTTTTAAAAAACGTATTATTTGGGCTAATTAGAAATCACTTTAGAAATTAGTTGGCCATACTTTTAATGTGAACCAAGAACTTAAAAAAAATTGTGTTGAAAAGTAGAAATGTAACCTAGGGTTGAGAAGGAGAGCAATAATTACAAAATCAACTGCAAGGTCAAGGAGACCTGTGACCTTTTTCAAGTGGGGACAGTAAACTAATTTATGAAGCAGAAAGTAACTAGTCAGTGGTCACCTTCAACGATGTTCTCTCAGGAAAAACAGCACTGCATGGTAGGAAATCACCAACATAATTTTGCTGAACTAGATGTGCTGCAGACGTAAAAATAGTTTTGCAAGAGATACACGCTCGGGAATTTTAAGAATAAAGGGAACAAAACAGTCAAAACATATCTTCGGCATAATCTTTCGTAGAAACGGCTTAAAAAATATTCAAATCGATGTATTTTTAACAAAATTAGACAAACGATTCTTATAAATAGAAGTACTATTTAATGTTAAATGCATTTATTTCTTTTATTGTATTTCTCATTAGTTAAGTAAATTGATTCTGTTTATTTTATGTTTAATTCTGGTCAATTTCAATAGTTAATTCTTTTCTCTACTCAATAGCAATAGTAATCAATTTTTGCTGCCGTAATGTTTTATTATTCCTTATTCAAATGCCAACTGTAGGGGAATTTTTAAAAATCAACCTTTCATGTTTTATTATGATTGTAATAATAATAATAATTGAGTGGCACTACAGCCCACAACGGACCAGGGCCTAGCTTCTACAACAACTACTCGTGTTGTGCATGCTACTGTTCTTCACGAGTAGAAGGGACCTACAGTTTTTTGCCGACTCCGAACGGCGAGATTTGAGAAGCTTTCCATAGACAATTAATACTCTTTGAGTGTTGTCAGCAACTCGAAAGAGGTGGTGCCGTGAAAAAATGCGAGGTGTCCCGTCCGGGAATCGAACCCAGACTTTCTGCGCAGCGGTCGATGCACTTACCACTACGCCACGGCGACCCCTTATTATGATTGTAATAAGTTTTTTCTCATTAAAATGTTTCCCTGATAAAGACCACCAATACTGTCGAAACTTTGGGAATCCAAATTGAAATAAATCTGTTTCATTTAAAAAAAACGAGAGACCAAAAGAGGCCAAATATAAGCTTTAAACATTTCCGAACATCGCAGAGAAGAGGTGTGATGACTTTACCTAAAATAACCTAAATAACCTATAATCTACAAAAAAAAATATTAGGCAGTTCAACTTTTACAAAAAAAATGTCATTGTTTATAATTTGAGAAGGTTTAAAATAACATAAAATTGAGCTCAGCTGCTTGTAATATTTCCTCGTTTATCGACATTATTTCCACATAAAAGGTTCCCAGTTCTATTGCCGCACTGGCTAAACTGATTTCTTCTATAATACTTCTCTGCTCCATAAATGCAAAATATTTCACGACTTTGATTTAACTACAATACATTTCTACAATGCTTTAATCTGGTCTGGTGTTCCACAAACTTTTCTTCAATTACTGAATAGCGAGTGATAAAAAGCGAGTGATAAAACTCATTGGAGAGAATTCTGTAACCAGTCGTCAATGCTGTGCATTCTCTTTGATGGTAACCTTTGTTATTCAGAGATACATTAGCCTTATAGACATCTTGCTGTGTTCGAACGGATACACTTTTGAATGATTTTGTCTCTTATGTCTCTTGTCTTCTGATTTTCGCACGAACTTGAAACAGTAGCGTGTCTCTGTTCAAGCTGTCATATGCGCCTGAAAATGAACGAATAACGAAAACACTTCTTTGAGCTTTTTGATTTATCTATCGTTGACTTTCATATCCTTAAGCCAAAGTAATGAGAATCTATTGTTTCAGAAAGGTTTAGACATACACAGCAACTCGAAAAAGTTGGTGGCCATAAAATAATTAGAAATATTCGGCATACGAGTTAATGTACTTAACCACTTTGTCATTACTTGTAGATGCACTTACCTAATTACTTATTTTTGCACCAACGCTCTACATATCTCACCCAGAATTTATTACAATGGAAAACATTTATTTGATTTTGTGGTATGATTTCCTTTATCCAAGTTTACGTGTCTACAACGTGCACAAATTTTCATGCAAGCAAGAGTCGAAATTTATCCATACGATAAATATCGAAAAAGGGTTTACTAATAAAGCGTACAATTCGTGTACGAATCCCTTTGTATATTTTTTGATTATTATCACCGCCATATGGCTAAAGTTGGACATACACTTCATATGCAATATTTTGTTAAAGGAAAGCCAAAACATGTTTACCATTCCACTTGTGTCACCCACCCTCGCGACCCATAATCTGAGTCAAATGCCATTACAGAACACCCAGAAACAATTGAAAGTCAATTGAGGATAAAACCGAAATTGCTTTTGCCTTGACCGCATCTTATCTTTATGAGATCCACATTCAAATGACCAGAAGCATTTAGAAGCCCATTCGTTTTGATCCCGCATAAGGACCCGGCGAACTGCGATTATAGAAAAATTATACGCAAATATCCTGTCTTATTAAATCCTTGAGAACGTTTCCAAGCACAAGTGTGGGACACAAGCTCGTAAATGTAAATAGAAACAGTCAGATGGGAGAGGGTAGGTCTTCGGCAAGTTGGGCTTTGTTGCTTGGACTGTAAAAGGGTGCCGGTGTTTTGCCAGTGAAAATTTGTTCCGGTTGAAATTCGATCAGGACTATTTGATTTTATGACTCAGCTTTATTTTCGAAACTGTGGCATAATAACTAAGGCTACCATGAAAGCATAGAGGGGAGAAAGGAAAATGCAATGTCATTATTAGGAGAAATTAGAATTGAGAAGTCCTTATCGCAATGAATGCAGATTGGTATTTTATTTTGACGACTCTCTTAAGGTGTCACTTGGGATTGGTTTACTCTTGACTTTGTTTCTAACGCTGTTACAGGACATATGTATGTATGTACATTTATCTTATCGAAGTATGAATTAAGTACATAGCGAGATTTACTTTAAGAAAACAGAAAGTAACTTCTTTGGAAGTTTTAATGTATTTCGTCTGATTGGCGTCTGTCCAGCCAAAATAATAAAATTGATAAGAACAGTGACGTTCATCAAGTTAAACTAAGCTTATAACACTTGCCAACTGAATTTAAGCAAATACTTATGTTTTGACTTGCATGGCTCAGAGAATCTATACGTCATGTATCATAGACTTTTTAAGTCTGCCTCGAACAGCAAACCAAGAGCCGAGTACGTGCTGCCTTTTCTCTCTGTAACAATCGTTCTATCGTACTTTCTGGATGCCAGTAAAGTTTGCTTTGTAGCAGTATAGGGCTTCTACAAGTTATTCGGCTATAGATGTGTATTTACATATGTCCTTATACGGCTGTTAAGAGACTTCACATTACATGTGCAAAACCGCTTGCAAGGGTCGTAAACAGTGGATCCGTTCGTTTCCGAGGCATGTTGTCTTATTACTAATTGTTGGTTGTGATACGATAATTATTGGACGCATAATCTGCAACTGATAGGAATATGCGCATTACGCAAACAGTGAGGGGGATCGCTGTATAATTGTTTCAGCATACAACGGTTGCTGCGATGACTATCCAAGGGAGAGGGTAGCTGTATGTGCACAGTGATAGTGTTGGCATTTCGCGATCAAAGTCTGCATGCATAGGCCTGTGTCGCTACCTAATTCTATCTTTCCTTATTCTGCACGGAATAAACACCTGATTTGTCTTAGTATTTAAATTCGTCAATTTGACAGTTGATTTGTATAAAATTCAACAATAGAACAACGATATAAACTGTTAGAGGGCGCTGGAAACTTTAGTAACTTGGAGCTGAGTGATTTGTAGCGATATAAAACATTGAGGAAATCTAAGGAGCAATGTAAAGTGAAACAGTATTGTTTCTTTATAACCGGACATATGCCTAGGTAAAACGGGTTCGTTATATACATACATATATATACAAGGGTTTACTCTAAGCGGGCTTGTAATACTTATTTGAAATTATTATTAATTTATTGGGACTGGTTGACGCGGTGAATTATAACCAATTTCTCTTAAAGTAATCACTACTGTAAATAAATTTAATCTTGATTTAGAGCAAACGTAACCGATGCAACCTCCCACACATTTTTACATGAGATACATAACAATGTCAAGGATGACCTCAATCTGCTAAAAGTTTAATAAATTTCCCAGCTACGACACCAAAATCTTTCGAGGAGATCAATCTACAAGTGGAAGGAGGGAAGATATTTTTTCAGTATATGTAGGTTAGTATATATAATTGTTAGACACCCGGTAATGACATATTCTAACTAAAATCGACTGATAATGCACATTTCTTCTTTTTTCCGAACTGTTCTTAAGAAAAAAAACTTAGTATTTATTTGTGCACAGTTTCTTGTATCTACATACATTCAATACCATGCGTGCGTAGCTGACTGTCCTAATACATTTATGTACGACGAAAAAGTGTTATGTTATCGAGCCTGCGATTAGAAATAATAAGTGCACAGATAGATTAATGTCAAGACTAGAACTAAAATTATATGATTGCTTGAGAAAGCTCACGTCATGGACTTCTGTGAACCATTGCTTGTAAATAATATTCCACTTTACAAACTTATAGATCCTATCCTCATCGCTTTTCTTGAATCAATTCAAATGTAGCAGATAAATTAGCATTACGTAAAAAATACATACCAATGTGTAACAATTTCTTGAATAACTCTTAACTTGGTATAACAGGAATGTTATACATCTATTTTATGCTGAATTTGAAATAAATTATATGAACTAAACGCAAATACAATTGTTATCTTTTATGTTGCATATTTAAGCAATTTGTCCGCATTTTCTAGCATATTTGCATACATATCTTAAGCTTTCTATGTATCGCATAATGCGGTCTCTAGTTATTTTAAATAATTTTCCAAGCTAAATAAATACACTGGAAAATGCATTTATTACTTTCTCAGAATCGCTTAGAAACATTGCATCATCGATCCTAATAAGAACCTAATAATTCTCACTTATCTACATATTTCACATATACCTACTTCAAGTGCCCGTGTTTGCTTGGCCCACCTTGATAAAATATGATCGAGTAGGGCTACTATTGCGACTATAAGCTTTCAGCGCTTTCAGTATCAAGTCAAATAAAGCTTTAAGCTAGACCCCACTTCTGCTGAAACAGCAGAAGAAATATAATTATTCCATTTAATAACCGTTCAGAACGGATGTCGGACTACATGATTGTGAAAGTGGTGATATTGCGTGTTTTAAAAAAATCGATTATATCATTTTACAGTTCTGTTCTTTACATTTGTCTATCGTAATTCAACTCTTTTTTAAATTTGTAAATTTTCAAAATGTTATCAAACACTTAAATCCCCGTCAGAAGTCACTCCATATCATTCCGTTCTAAAATGGCTGATGAAACAATTCAGAAAATGAATACCATCATAGCTTCGAAATATGACATGAGAATTTTCTACAAAAATCTGCTATTATGTAGTTGACCGCAGCCGTAGTTAATCCGCTCAAACCTCCAAGTCAAACAAAATAAACAAACGTATTTTCAAGGTATGTATGCATATCATACTTTTATATTATATTTAAACAATGCTACACTTATACTTTTTTCTTCTGCAATTTAGAATCATTTGTTTATAGGAATTTCAGTCTTATTTTGATGCACAGCTTGTGCTCTCCCTGATGGATCTTCTGGACATCCCCAGTCTTGTCGAGGAACCCACCGTTGAACAGTCTTTGCTGCATCGTCCCCAGGGAACAATTCATCGAAGATATCTCTGTAGTAAAACGCCTCCTTGGTGGTTGGTGTATTGATTGGAAAGCGATCGCTAGCAGTTGCAAATTCTTCATCACTAATATGCGATGCGGCATATGATCGTATGGTATTTATCCAATCATAACCCACACCATCAGAAAATTGCTCCTTTTGCCGCCATAGGACTTCACTTGGAAGGTAATCTCCATCAAACGCTGCTCTAAGAATGTGCTTTTCAATACGATGTGTTTGCACACCCTCGAAGGTGTTCAAATCGCCGGGAATCTTATCTTCTGGTCTGATAGACATCACATAATTAACAAACGGTGTATCTAAGAATGGCACTCGAAGTTCAATTCCTTTCGCCATTGCCACTTTGTTAGCTCTAAGACAATCAGATAAGTGAAGTTTACTAACTCTGGCAACAAGCTCTTCATGAAATTGTTTAATATCAGGAGCATTGAAGAAGTAGAGATATCCACCAAATATCTCATCAGCCCCTTCACCTGACAGTATCATTTTGATACCAGTACTTTTGATGTATCGCGTCAACAAAATCATGGGGATACTACAACGGACTGTAGTTACGTCATATGTTTCCAAGTGGTATATTATATCTCTTATGCAGTCCAAACCGTCATCAATTTTGAAAACCAGTTCAGTGTGATCGCTACCAATGTAGTCTGCAACCATTTTGCTGTACTTAAAGTCTGGAGCACCCTGTAATCCAACTGAAAACGTCTTCAATTTATAATTCGGTTCACGCTCTCGCATAATTTTCGTGGCAATTGAAGCTATTAAACTTGAATCTACACCACCTGACAACAGTGCACCGAAGTGTACATCACAATGCAAATGCGTTCGAACTGCCGCTTCTAGAGTTGTCCTCAGTGTAGTTAAGTCAGCGCATTGTGTCGGGATTTCAGTTTGCCAAGGTTCTGTAAAATATCTTTTCTCCTTTAAGGCACCTGCTTTTCCTATCCGCATATGGCCAGGTGGGAAAAATTCCACTCTTCTACACACGTCAACTAAACACTTCATCTCGCTGGATACCCATATGTTACCCTCCTCATCCTCTCCATAGTACATTGGAATAATTCCGAATGGATCGCGTGCCAACAGAATTGTTTTTGTTTTCGAGTCATAAAGTGCAAAAGCAAACATTCCGGTTAGATATTGGAAAAGATTCTCGCCATGTTCTTCGTACAGCTCAACTATTACGTTGCAATCGCTCTTAGGATTGTATGAACCCCGTTTCTTGGCTATTATTGCTGATTGTTCTAAATAGTTATAGATCTCACCATTGGCTACCAAATACACCGTGCCGTCTTGCGACGTAAACGGCTGATGTCCAGTTCGAACGCCAACAATGCACAGACGTTCGTGCACCATTGCTACGCCGTGCTCCTTTACCAACTCCACCCCTGTATCATCGGGTCCGCGATGACGCTGTTTTCTACTCTGCCTTGTTGCAATCTGCCGCAAGTTCTCCCGATGTTTATGATACTTCTTCTCAGGAAGAGGTTGTCCATCTTTCGAAAATATAGCAAAAATCCCACACATTTTGAACTAAATTAACTTATCTTTTGATAGTATAGACCAATAAAATGACACGTTGATTTGCCCACTGAGGGAACAACTTTGAATTGATACATTTTTAAAAATGAAGTCCACTTATATACTCTACATTTAATGATTTATAAGCGGTTTCCTGTTTCATCATCTTTTCAATAGACTGATTAAACTAATAAAATATGTTTATATGTAAATATCAAGTCTGTTCGCATACAACGAAAACCTGGTACAACTTGTACACAAAATTGTATGAGAATTGAGAAATTTGTAGCAAAAATGTACTAATTTTGAACGTACGCAAACAAATCTTACATGTAACATATTGAATGTATTTCCAATATATTTCCAGATAATATTTCCATGACCTTCCAACAAATTCACAAATTTCAGGTATGTCGCGTACCTGAGAACACTTCGTGATCACTAAAAATATTCCCAAATCGTGTCCGTGTATACTACTATACATAAAAGACATAAAATTCCCGCAAGAGACAGTGTTAATGAGTGGGAAATAAATTTCCTAGAGTATGATTGGTTTGGGTAGGATGTTTTCCTAACTATTCTCTAATAACCCTTAAAAAGTAAAATATATCTCCAAAGTGATTAATTTCTATTTCTCATCTCTTTCTGCTAACTGTCGTCTATTTTCACACATCTTGATAGCATTTCATCCCTATTCCCTCAAATAAGATAACTAGTCAGTGCTGATAAGCGAACAAGTCTTACAACAAATGCTTATATTGCACTAAATCCACTTCATCAACAGTGTTTGGCTTTTTGGGTTGCCAGATTTAAATTAAAACACAAGTTTCAAACAACGTTATAAAAATGTTAACTTTATTTTTTGCTCCAAAATAGTTCTTAACACTTCTACGCTTTAAAAAAGAAGACAACGAATAACTGCTACTTGAACAATGGTCAATGTTCACACAAGCCGTCGTGAAGTTCAAAAAGTAGCTCGGGAACTTCTTTGTCTCGACTTCGATGCCATCTGTGTGTGGAAGTCTGCATTTGGTTGTGTGGCCAAGTCCATGGATGAACGAAGAAGGAGATACACAGCTTCACAGCTGATCGATCAGCTGATTTCCCCTACATCCAACAAACGTTTGACAGTTATTGACGAATTGTGGTGGATTTAGGTTTATTTCTGAAAGTTATTTACGAACCATCGAACATTTTTTCATGTTACCCACACTTGTTTACGTTTCCCCTCCAAAATTTGCAGCATGTCGACCATTTCCTGAATTTTTGCCCACAATAGTGTCAAACATTCGTAAATTGCCCAC
The DNA here is from genome assembly GCA_944738645.1 of Eristalinus sepulchralis. Classification (NCBI taxonomy): domain Eukaryota; kingdom Metazoa; phylum Arthropoda; class Insecta; order Diptera; family Syrphidae; genus Eristalinus; species Eristalinus sepulchralis. The sequence goes on along the minus strand of OX122885.1, from coordinate 25,170,374 downwards.
GTATTTCCTGTATTCGTCAGCCATTATGAGATTTTATTCGGAGTAGGTTCGTAAGTAACCAAATAAATTTTCCTTGAAATTAGTGTCATCTAAACTCTAATTAATTGGTATATAAAGATTTTATATTATTATTAAATAGATATTCAGTATTATATTATACATCCAATGGTTTGTGAAATATGTACAAAAAAGGAAAGGACGCATATTTGCAATTTCAAAATTGACTATAAGAAGGAATTTTGTATTTTTTTTGCGGTTTTCGTTTCTACCGATATTTTGAATTACATATTCTACTAAGAAGAATTTTATTATTAGCACCTTATTTAATTACAGAAATAAAGGGGAATTCTGTATTTTACTGTAAGGATTCTGATGAGCTTTAGAAAAACAACACACGTTAACTCTATTTTAATAATGGGCTATAAATTATAAAAAATAACTTACTCTTTTTGATCCTATACCACTACATTACATTTATTAAAATGTATATAGTAATGCCAATGTGTAACTAATTACAACCTAAAACAACGATGTAAAATTTATATATATTTGTATATATTTAGAAATGAATGTACGATTAAAGACATTTACGCATGTTCGGAAATTCATGTTCTTGTTTTGTATATTATTGATTTAATTTTTATTAATATTTCGACTTGGTAGTATTATAAAGCTAAAGCTATAACTAACGAAAAGACGTATCTACATCGATTCTTATAAAATCAATAATTTAGTGGAATTCAATATTTTTCTAATCACATCAACAGTATGACGAACACAATTATTAAATAACATATTTATACTTAAGGTAATAGAGCGATTTATGATAATTTTTCATTTTAAACATAAGTCTGTAGTAGCGTTTTGTATTCATTTTATTATGGAAGCATTGTAATATTGTATGTATAAAATTATGTATGCAATTTTAATTTATAATTTAGCAACAAGGTCTATTGATATGTTAATCAATTCAAAATTATTTACACACATATAATATGTTAAAACATTTCTTAAAAGTATGCCTTAAATACAACTGCTGCGTTACTGGTGCACCTTCTGAACACGCACTCCCTCCGCCATGTTCTTGAATTTTTTGGTGGTGAGAAATATTGCCGGTATTTTAAATTCACTTTAAATTTTTAATCAGTTCAACTGTGTAAAATGTCTTAAAACAACAAAAGATAACAAAAAAAAATTATGTTTCCACATTCCCCAGAATTTATCACAGGAATCAGTATTCTATGACATTAAATGAAATTGGCAAAAAATAACGACTTTTTTTCATATTAAGACCCACCCCAATAGTTTGAGCGGGAAGGTAATCGGCAGATTGAGTAGCTCACACGTATTCTCATTTCGGAGAGAAACCCTGTCTGTGAATTTGGCTCTCCGATCAGCTGTTCAAGAAGGGGAAATGTTATAAAAAACGCTGTCAAATTTTCCCCAAGGGCGGGAGACGAAGAAGCTGTGTATCTCCTTCCTTGTTCATCCATGGCCAAGTCGCCACAAGTGGATGGTGGAATATAATATCTTGAGTTAGTAAGCAAAACATGGAATCACGGTATTTAGCTTATACAACTTTTGATTTTAGTTTATATTCTCTAGGTGGTTACATGTTTACAATAGACGCTGAGGCTCATAAGTAATTTATTATTAGAAAATAATAATAAGAAAACCCAACTTTAAGTATTGTTGGGTTTGAATAATTAAAATTCGTTCGTTCCTTGAAGCTAATGACTACAATACATATGTGTAGCCACGTACGAAAATTCGTGTATCATATTTGAATCGAGTTACCATTGAATATTTTTTTTTTACTTCTATGTGCCACAAGAATCTCTGGCTTTATATTTTACCTTACAAAAAAGCAATTGACAAAAGAAATTTTGGGTTTGACTTGAAAGCTAATAACGATCTTGTTCTTTTTTTTCTGCAGAGCCGATGTAGACGAAATCCTTAACCGCGAACGTCGTTATAGTTGGTCTTTTATTGATGACAAAAAGAATTGTCGGGCCTACTTTTAAAAGAAACATTTTGGTCAAATGGATGTGTTTGTTGAAAGTTCAACATTTGTTGAAAGATCGACGCTCTAGTGACCCTTGCAGTATGCGCACTAGGATATGTGACAATTTACACTATTTGGATGTTTTCAGAAAATGAAATTTTCTTTTATTGAAAACCACACTGTGTAATACTTATCAGATTATTGATTAACGTATTTAGAACTTCATACCAAACGGCAGAAGATTTTTTCAGCAGACCAATCCATAGATACCGAAATCCATGCGGAATCTCTGGTTGTAGACAAGACAAACGAAAATGAGGTTCCACGCGCCGGTCATCTTTTCTAACCAATTAGAGTATCTCTGTGTTTGTTCGAACTAATTTCTAATCCTAGGAGAATCACAATTGAATTGAAATGAGAGAACGGTAAGTAAATTAATGGAACTGAAGCCACAAACCATCCAACTAAAGCTCAAGAACACATATTAAGCTAATGCACACGATCTTATTGTGACATGCTGTGACACAAGGTATTTTGAAGTCTTACATAGCAGTGTCAATCGTCAGTAAAAACTCTTTCGTTGCTAGAAAAATTATGGAACTATTGTAAACAAATAAATAAATAAAAAATGTTTTTATTCACGAGACAAATATCTTTTATTTTAATGAAGCTTCCTAATACTATGTACACTTATATTTGAAGTAATAATAAAATAAATTTTGTTGACGGTTTATGGTTCTATCATGCAAATGCGATGCAAACTAAACTTCCAGCAATGGAATACGCTTCAGAAGATCCGTAATAGTCTGAGTAATGAAATCAGTCCAAGTCATTGCTACTAACACCGGCATACGTGGGTTCTTCGGAAGATTTCTGTGTTTCTTTCGGTTCAGTGGTCTTAGTCTCGTCTGGTCCACTAAACTGTTTACCTTCTGGTACCCAGAGACCAGAGTCAACGCATCTTTTAATATGATATCGTGCTTCATCGTCTGGCATCTTAGCAACTGTTTCTTGCAGCAGTGCAATATCACGGGATTCAAAACAGACTTTGAGTTCCTATAATAAAAGTTCGAAATCACTTTCATGAATTTTCTCATATTTGTGCGAAATAGAATTTACCTCTGGCAGAGATTCAAACACTTCGACGGGATCAAGTCCACCAGGTCCTAGGCGTTCTTTCCGCTCTTCTTCTAAGGCTTCTTGTATTTTTTCTGCAGCTCGTTTTCGTACCCGTTCTTTGAATGCTTCGATTTCACTGTCAAACTGCGTACGATATTCTACCATGCAGTTTTGAATTTTTGAAAAGAACGATCCCACGCATGCCCGAGGGTCAACGTCCAACTGCTTTGAGAGTTCCAAAATATACTGCATACAAATACATTGATGGGCAACGTGTGCCATCAACTCATGCTTTTCCTCCATTTCGAGATTTATTGACCAAATCACTAAATAGTTGGCTGTTTCTTCACACACCAAATTATGATGCTCCTGTAAGAATCTCTTGGAATCATCGTATTTCCGCAGCATTCCATACTGTTTTAGGTATTTCTCGTTTTCTTTAACAAAATTTTTCATTTTGTTTTCGCGCTCTTCTTCCGAGAGATTTGCTGAATCTGTCTTTGTCGGTTTTTTATTGATGACAGTTTTTTGAAAACCGGGCTTGCTGATGGTGTCCACATTCCACGGAGTTTTCTTTTCTTTCTTTCGAATTTCGTCTTCCAATCTGGCTATCTCCTTTCCCTCTGCTTCAACAGCCTCTAGTTCTTTCTGTACGAAGATGGAAGGTAAACCTCGTTATGATCTTTCAAAGAATATTATTGACGCAAGACATACCTTGAGTTCTTCGGTTTCACCTTGATCCTTAATTTTTTGTTTAACATCTAAGAGGCGAGACTTTTGCGAGTTTTTGCGCTTTTCAAAAGCTTCCTTCTCACGTTGCATTTCCTCCATTCTTTCAAGTCGTGCTTGATGACGCCATCTAAACAAGGACGGTGTGTCAATGTTTGGATGTGTCTCGTCTTCATCGTCGGAAATCTGAAATTAGTAAGCCATTAGAGGTGTTTTGACGTATAACCTAACTTAATGAATTGTTCTTGAATCAATTTTAGATTCGATTCGGTAGAACTTAGCAAGCGGGGATGGGCTCCACTCAATTTTGTATGCGAAGGTTGAATAAGTTAAACTTGTTTGTTATGCAGCCGTTTCAATATTGAATTTCAATTAGAAATTTTTAAATTTCTTACGAAGGAACAAAATAATTATTATTTCCAAAATTTTGCTCGGGCCGTGTTCCATAACACTCTTTGTGAAGTTCAGGTAAATGCAAACATTTTCTAGAAAGTTACTACAGAATGTAAACACCGCACCCAAAGACACAGCTATATGAACAATATTAGATATCAAAAACGCAGGTAGTATTGTCAAAAGAAGAAAACCAACAAAATAATGCAACATTTTGTTGAATTTAATATGTATAGTTCACGATTTGCATCAAATTATTATCGAGAAGTGTGTATTATAGAAGAGAAGAAAGTTAAAAAAATATTGGTAGAACAATAGCATAATAGAAACACTCATGAAAATTAAAACGACATAAATACAGGATAACTTATTGAAAAAATGATTCACTTACTTCAATATCTTTCCATTTACTGTAGTCCACCATTTTTTAACGTTTACAGGAGTTATTTATAAATACTTTTACTATTTAAAGTTAAGTTAAGTTCTAATAAGTCGGAATTAGTGGCAATTATATTCAAAGATTTATTTTGTAGCACAAATGTTGCTTTAACTTTACAAAACTAAAATCACACTTTTTATTCCGACATCGAATTTTCTCGATCCTTTTTAAATGTCATTTGTCAAAAAGCTAGTTGCAAAACTCAAACCTTGAGGGCGCTGATAATGGTAAGAGTAGGGCTGGTAAGGCAGTGTTCTTTATGAAATTTACTAGAAACAAATAAGGGAAGAGAAAAGAGATGAGTGGCGTTCCGTAAATCACTGTCATAGATAAGAAGATTCGTAAAACTTCACAACTCAAACTTGTGCTTAGTTAAAGTCCGTCAACCGTCAATATCATTTACCACATTGTTGGCAATCAAAATAAATGATTTCATTCCATAAGAGGCTTTAATAAACTCCCTAACATCTATTATGAATGGTATATAAAAAGATCTCACCACCAGACAATACAATAGGGAACCCTCATCTACATTGATGGAACAAAGACGGCACGAAACCAGGAAACTTCTGCGGTACACTACGAGTAAATAATGCCTATCGGTTACTGACTACTGCCAATGCCTTTTAAACAGAATTCGTTGCCATAAAGAGAGTAGCGCAAACAAAGAGTAGTGCAACAAATATACATAATTCTTATGACATGGGAAGTACCTCTTCTATAGACAGTCATGAAGGAAAAGCCAAAAATGCCACAAAGCTATCCTCTTCTGGGTAACTGGATGTTCGAGCTATTAAAAATGAGAAGGCAGATGAAGTGCGAAAGCGCGGAATGAGCTAACAATGCCATCCATTCTCCCATTAACTTAGCCAAAATATTTATTGATTACATACATATTTGGCTGCTTCTTACCCCATTCCCTGTTTAAGTACAACCTAAACAGATGCAAATCTCTTAAAACAAACAATGATTAGTGCAATGGCAAAGATATCTAACCGTCTGGCACACAATTCCAAATCTATAACATTAAGCATGCTGTATATTCCTAAACTTGGAACGAACAAATCCATATTAATATTCTTATCCTTACAAAAGCAAGTAGTCAGATTCCTAAAATTTTTAAGGGCCCTTATGTACACCCTAACAAGATTGGTGTTTTGTTTGCTAAGAATAGTGCGGAGTAGGAATACATCTATGGCACCTTTTATGTGCCATAGTAATTCGAATGTAAAATACCAATAATCATAACCGTAACCATTCTCTTTTTTCCTGTTTATTTGATTTTTCAAAACGTATACCAATATTTTGTTCAGGGTGCAACATCTGTTAACTATAGTCTGGGGCTAATATAATTTTAGCAAACACAAAACAAACTCCAAATTCAATATGATGCCAACTTTCTGTAATATTATAACACAGAGTAAAACATGGTTTATAATTATAAAATGGGCGAACTTCACCCATCACCTCAAGGGATCCACCCCATATTTAATTGAAACCCTAATTGCAATATATACTGAAGTATATGTAAACCTAAACAGCAGAGCAATACACTTCGGCTTCGTTCACCAATAATCAGCGGATTGAATTCATCCTTTCGTGGAGAATAAATAATGTGTTTCTACAGCAAAGTTGGGAGCTGATTTAACCCAAGCTCTGTTCTTCGGAATGGACTCCCTACCTTTGAAAGGTCGGCACATTGTGACGTTAATTTTCCATTTATCCATCCATCTCGAGTATCTCACGAGGTGGATTACCAAAAGTGTTGCAGCCTTATCAAATACGTTTTCCTTTTTTAGTCTATTTGCTTTTTAGGAGCTATTTGGATCGTGAAGCAATAAAATACATACTTGGCTGTTCTGCTGAAAATTAACCTTTCTGACTAAATTGCTCACTCATGTATTGTGACAATTTTTGTCTTCAAATTTTTTTGGAAGAAGGTGTTGCCACGAGTTTGCCTCGTTTTTCCTTAACAATAGGAATTTTAACACTTCTTCGTAAAAACTCAAAAATCGGTACAAAGCTCACAGAGTTAAGAAGAATAACGGTATGCTGGTTAGTATCTACCACTCCATCTGTGTGCGAAAAGAAATAACATTTCTTTAAATTTTTCTCTCGACTTTTTTGATGAAATGCTTTTGCTGCTGATCGTTTTAAGAAATGCTTTTACTGCTGATCGTTCTACACGAGAACCAGTGTTTTATGATTGGATGTTTCTGTGTATGGTTCTCGAATATATCAACCAGAAAGCTGTACTTCGCATGTCGTGTTCGACGGCCTCACAATTAACCTGTGTTTTACCATGCTCCAGCATCCTGACCTTAAGGACTAGGCACACCCTAGACGATGAGCATAATGTGAGGAAAGCGGAGGCAATGGCTGCATCTTATTTACAAGAAGATAGAAATTGAAGTGAAACTAAACTAATTTCAGATACATTTACCTAGCAACTGCTATCGGACCCTAGTAACGTAAGCGTCAAACAACTCATCAAAATCAAAAGGAATCAATTTGTCAACAACGAAAATGAAAGATTTGAAGATTTCCATTTAATACTCTTACCACTGCCCTGTTGGATTAGTTTTTTTCCCGGGTCCCGAGTCGAACATCGCCTTGTAAAACTCACGTCAATGGATGCTTTTACATTCCCTACAGTCTTTTCCGGAATTTGTCCAGTGTGAAAATTTGCTTATTTGTCGATATCTCGGGTCGGGAGCCCGTTTTCGCCCATTACATTGGATAGAATCTTATTTGCAACATTTAGTAGAGACTTGTAATTCTTACAAGCCATTTGCATTGAAGAGTGAGAGAGAGAGAGAGAGAGAGCTCATAGTCCAGTCATTCAATTGAGAGCTGTACAGGCCTTCTCTTGTCGCGCAGAAGTTTATTTTCCTTTTACTCCCCTTTTCTGGTGCGGTACTCTTCACTTTATGAGACATTTGTAGACACTTGCTACCCCAGTCCTGATAGGACTTCCAACTTAAATGTCGAACGATTGGACATTCAGAATGCTCGCAATTGTAAGTACTTAATCGGCTTGGTTGGGCAACCAAGTTGTTCATAGTCTTGGAAATCTAATGCTAATCATTCCGTACATTATTATCGGTTGATTGATTATTGGTTGTATGATGCAACTTTCATGTTCTGAAGCATTAATGCAAAATTATTAGAATTTGAATGAATAATTTACGCATTGAAAATACATAAGTGCAACATGCAATAACATAAGTGCGCATTAAGTATACATGAAGGAAGTCTCACAAGAAGACTGCATTGTTTATTTGCCAAAAGACGTAAGAAGCATTTTTATATTCGATCCGGAGCAATTTTATTCATCTTCTCTATATGACCTAATCATCTATATAATTGTATCCGAATACGTCGTTCATATTTGAATCCACTTGTAATAACCTCCAAGTTTCTACGTCATAAATCAGACCAGGAATAATTTAAGCTTTATATGCCAACTCTAGAGAGGATTTTGTTACGCGTCTTCAACCCAATGAAAAAGGCGTTTGACAAGAATCATTCTTCTCTTGATTTCGGTGCTGTTGTTGTTGATGTTGTACAAATTTACTGCAAGTTCGAGGTCCTTGACTTACTCAAACTGTTTTGTTTAAAGTCGACATAGTTGCTGAGTTTCGATTTGCACTTCTTGGGTCTTCTCAAGTTTCATCTGATATTTCAAAAAAATAAGCTTTCCTGCCTAAGTATTTAAGTGAAGCTAATAAATGCTCTTAGGAATTTACACAAAATGGCAAAGGGGATTTTGTACTTAATATTAAGGAGACTTATGTCCGTAGTGGACTGAGCCAAGGACACCTAGATTCCACTTATCCCCCATCTCCAGCTGCCAAAAAGAGATTTACGGATAATCCATTAGCTCCAGCTGCTATGTTCGACTTCAGTCTCGGTATTTCTATCTTAAATGTACATGCCTAACACGGCGGTTTCCCCTGATTCTATCTCTGGTATTTTCTACCTTTGAAAGACTTCCGTAGCTCCCTCCGGTAATCGTCAATCTCTTTAAGACTGTACATTATCCCTCTGTATATTACCAGAAGATAAAATGCGGATGGAGGTGGTCTAATATAAGATGCAACTGGTACGTTAAGTTTGTAGGACTATTTCTTACTTTCGAATGTAAGCGACTATTTGTTTGATTGTACTCGTACTATTCGTACAATATGTGCGTCTCTCAAATATTCTGTGCGCTCCTCTAATGCATCCACGAAAATTGTCTAAAACCACCAAACGTCGAATACCCTTTTTTGAAAAATCCCAGGGGGAATTCACTCCTTGAGTGGTTGACGCAGCACTCTATTGAGTTCAAGCTGAATTTGCTTGCAACCGATAGGCCGTCATTTCCCAGAAGTGGGTCTTATCTTGATCTGATGTTAATTGACAGACGACTAACGATACGGAACGTAAACAGACAAATTAGGAACTGCTTAACAACGGTTGAGTACGACAGTGATCACTGTGGGCTTGCCGCTGTTATCAGGATCCCGAACGAGATGGTGGAACTGGAGGAATTTGTGGAGGCGTATCCTTACAATTATTGTAAGGCTCGTTGGCCGCGGTTTTCCAGAATCCTATCCAGAGAACTGCGTTCGAATGACATGACACCACCCTCGAACAGAAACCTAACTAACGAAGAGGTTGACAGGTACCTCATACAAATGGACACTACAATAAAACGTACTATGGACAAAGCGATTCCTAAAGTATCACCGATCACAGATGGCGAAATCTATGGGAATGATACAATCGACGCACTGCACGTGCAAAAAAGCAGATTGCTGACGAGAATCAAGACACTTTACAGACGATTTACGGACAGAGACGACCAGGAACTGAGGTCGCTCAAGTCGCAGATGAAAAACCTCCAGAGTTTGATTCGGATGAATTACAGAATTGCTATCAATTCTTATTGGGGAAACAAGATTCGGGCTGTTCGTTCGAACTGTCCGGGTATGTTTCCCCAAATCAACCGAGTCTTCCGAAGGAGGGATCATAACGACTTGGAGGCTGTTCGACTTGACAGAACAACCGACAACGCAAACATACTGACTTCAGTTGGCATTGATCCGGATGGGGCCGTGCTGGACAATGAGTTCTTCATTGTTGAGGACGCCCAAGAGAAGGTTGAAGCAATAGGAGCGGTTTTCCAGGAGGTGTATACGGTCAACGAACCTCGTAGGCCGAATCACGACTTGGAGAACAGGGCCTTGCTTAACCATTTCTACCTTCGAAATGAAATACAGCAATGGCGTTCTGAGAATCATGGTTTCACCAGATTCAATGATGAAAATAAGGCAATTAATGCCGTCGCCCAAGATGGCTCTAATGCCATAATCATTTCGAAGGTAGATCTCAAAGACATTTTCAACAGTCTGAGGAACAAAAAGTCCACCGGAATAGACGGAATACCGAATATTGTGTTGCGTCATCTCCCCGAAGAGGCGGTAGAGATATACACAATCCTGTTTAACAATGCTCTGAGTAATGCACATTACCCAGAGCATTGGAAGACGGCGGTAGTGCAACCCATCCCCAAAAGGGACAAAAATTCCTCGCTTCCGAAAAATCTTCGGTCGATTAGTCTCCTCCCTTGCATAAGCAAGGTTTTTGAAAAGATTATCAATAGAGTCCTGATGCAGTGGACTGCGGACAAAAAAATAATACCGAATAACCAATTTGGTTTTAGGGCGGGGCATGATACTGTACATGCCGCGTCAAAATTGGTTTCGGACATTCACTGGAATAAAAATAAAACCCAGTGCACCGGGGCCTGCCTTGTTGACTTGGAAAAGGCATTCGACACCGTCTGGTTAGAAGGCCTCTTCCTCAAGTTGACGAGGTTGGGTATAAGCAAAGAACTGCTTTACACGATCTACAATATGGTTACAGGTAGAAAGTTTGTTGTTAAAAGTGGCAACAAGGTTTCTACTAATGTCTTTTACATTAAAAATGGGCTCCAGCAGGGTGCAGTGAATTCACCAATTCTTTTCACTGTTTTCGCCAGTGAATTAATTGGCTCCATGCAGTACCTGATCGCGTACGCTGACGATTTAATAGCGTACAGGACGGCACCGAAGATTGAGGTCATTAACATCCTCTTGCAGCGCGACTTCGAGAAAATTCAGCGATTTTGCGACGACTGGAAGTTGAAGATCAACTACCAGAAGTGTGAAACCATCCTGTTCCGAACTCCGTTGTGCAGGGCTTCAAGAGATACGAGTAAAAACTGGCGTAAGTTCGGCATTTTGGACCCGCAGGGGCAGCCATTAGCTGTGAGGAGTGTAGTGCGATATTTGGGCATTATGTTGGACCAGTTTCTGTATGGTAATATCCATGCAGCAACGGGTCTGGCAAAAGCCAGAAAAGCCTTCGCTATGGCAAGTAGGCTGTTTTATAGCAGCCAACTTGATTCCAGAGTGAAGATTATCTGCTACACGGCCCTAATACGGCCAATCATGGTGTATGGTTGTCCGGTGTGGTTCAACTTGAGTCCTTCCCAGATGGAAAGGATGAGGGTGTTCGAAAGGCAATGTCTTCGAGCTTGTCTCAAGATGTACAGAACCCCAGAGTCTGAGTACAAGAAGTTCTATGCTAATGAAATCTTGTACAACGCAGCAAACGTGAATAGGCTGGATAATTTTATTATTAAGCTGATTCGAAGGCACGTTGCACGAGGAATGACTTCAGAAAACGAGCTGATATTCGGAGCTTACTACCCGAACGATGCATATCATGAGAGCGCACGCCGAAGTGGATTCATTCCACCGGAAGCGTTCTTGTATCTGGACCGCATTGGCTTGGTCCAGGATGCGGAGGGATGTCCACTTCTCTACCACGTAGTAAGACGAACGGTGGACAAGCGTCTGCTCTACGAGAGCAATGTACGAAGCGTAAGGCCGGGTGATCTTCGCTTCAGCACATCCATCCCCATTCGCGACATTAAAGATCGGGAAAAGGCTAGGCAATTTTATTGGTGGCTAGAGCCACATCTGGTGGCCCAGCTGCCGTCAGCTGAAGCAGAAATTGGTCCCCCTACGGACAACTTACATATATAAGTTAGATTAAGATTAAGATTAAGTTAGTGTAGTATATATATAGTCCATAAACTAAAAATAAAAAAAAAAAATTAAAAAAAAAAAAAAAAAAAAAATGGAGTAGTTAGGTTAGTTTCATAAGTTAGGTTAAGATAAAAATAATTTAATTAGATTGCTAAGTTTTTACAGAACATTTTCTTAGTATTAAGTATCACATACTTTAGTCCTTTACTTGAACATACATAAAAAAAAAACACCAGCCGAAAGGCAATTATAAAAACTCATAGATTAACTTAGAGTGCTCGCATGGAGCCAGTAAGATAGTTTTTAATTAAAATAAAAGTTTTTGTAACTAGTTTAAGTATTTTATATCTAGATTTAAGACAAATGAAATACAAAATAAAAAAATACATTTTAAACTGAAAACTGAACCCTTTTTTGAAAGATCTCCGCGATTCAATACGTCAAAAAAGAGTCTGGGAGTTGATCACAGGCCGATGGATAAACACATCAACGCAATTTGAAAAGAAAGTAGACCTGCTAGATGTCTCATTTGATCATCCAATCTCCTAGTTGCAGGAGATTATTCTCAAAAACATTTCTTAGTCGAAACCGCAGGAGACTCCTAAATCAGTGACCTCTTCAACTCCACTATTTTCAAACCTATGTGGTTCGATAAATGTGCTCAAATTTTTTTATTGAACAAAAGGGCAGGCATGATAAATGATCACTGGCATCATCATTTATCATGCCTGCAGCCCTGAACGTAGTCACGATTCCTGTTTAATAAAGCAGTTAAATAACGCCATCACCTATTCAAAGTTCAGAACTGGTCAAAAGATACAAGTTCCATATCTCATGGAGACGCAGCCAAATTTTTTACGGCTCTCGAGTATCTCACGAGGTGGATTACCAAAAGTGTTGCAGCGTTATCAAATACGTTTTCCTTTTTTAGCCTATTTGTTACACAATTATCAGATTTCGGGTGCCCAAGGTTTTTTGCGAGCTGTTTGGGTCGTGAGAAATAAGATACATACTTGGCTGTTCTGCTGAAAGTTGAACTTTCTGACTAAATTGCTCACTCATGTATTGTGACAATTTTTGTCTTCAAATCTTTTTGGAAGAAGGTGTTGCCACGAGTTTGACTCGTTTTTCCTTAACAACATTTCTTCGTAAAAACTCAAAAATCGGTACAAAGCTCACAGAGTTAAGAAGAATAACGGTATGCTGGTTAGTGTCTACCACTCCATCTGTGTGCGAAAAGGAATAACATTTCTTTAAATTTTTCTCTCGACTTTTTTGATGTGGCTGTGTGATGTGGTAGTGTGGCTGGAAATTCCTGTTTTAAGAAATGCTTTTGCTGCTGTTCGTTTTAAGAAATGCTTTTACTGCTGATCGTTCTACACGAGAACCAGTATTTTATGCTGTGTATGGTTATCGAATATATCAACCAGAAAGCTGTACTCGCATGTCGTGTTCGACGGCCTTACCTGTGTTTTACCATGCTCCAGCATCCTGACCTTAAGGACTAGGCACACCCTAGACGATGAGCATAACGTGAGGAAAGCGGAGGCAATGGCTGCATCTTATTTACAACCACAGGAAGATAGAAATTGAAGTGAAACTAAACTAATTTCAGATACATTTACCTAGCAACTGCTATCGGACCCTAGTAACGTAAGCGTCAAACAACTCATAATCAAAAGGAATCAATTTGTCAACAACGAAAATGGAAGATTTGAGCGATTGCTTTGCGGAAATAGTTGAGTTCCAACCACATTGTCAGGAAACAACTTCAAATCAACTTGTAGATATTTCAACTGGGACGGATCCGTTACCTTTAGCGGTGGATAAGTCGACTGCAACTATTAAACCATGCGATGTTCATGTTCGTACCGAAGTATATTAAGTTTTCTCTGAATAAATATGGTCTCTTTTCTACAGATCCAGACTGAAACAACTCCAGCTGGCAGTGCAAACTGCGATGACAAAAAATTGGCAAAATGGTTAAAGAAGGTTTGCCCATTTGTCGAATCGGAGTTATTGAAGGGAACTACGCCAATCTCATTAGATAGTACTCATGAAACTTATGACGAGGAAGAATTGAAAATACAAACTTATCAAAAAATATCATTCCCATTCAAGGAGAACTTCATAGGAGTGTGCACCTGGCTATCTATTTACACAAACAACACACCCATTTTAGTTCTTACGACTTGTGCCAGTCATGACGATTGGTGTGAGCATATTGATCAGACCTTAAAAGTGTTTGTACCACGACGATTAGAATCAAGTAAATTTGTGTCATTCCATGAGTTGAAGAGCATACAAATCAAGGCATGCATTTCAACACTTTCCACAAATCCCTACGACAAGGACCTCTTTGCAGGAAGTACAGTCTCTGGAGATTTGTATATTTGGAAATTTTTCTCAGACAAAAACCAGGGTGACGTGCATGAGTTATTTTGTGAGACTATGCAGTATGGTGTCGTTGCTGATTTTGCTTGGCACAGTGCCGAGAGAATGCTTTCTGCCCATGCTAACGGAAGGGTTTGCCTCTGGCGAATTGGCCCACAATTGCTCAAAGAAAAGGAGTAAGTTAAATAGTCATCTTACATGATAGCTCTAATCTAATTGTGATTGAAGTTTTCTAATTAAAGACAAGCATCACTCGGTCGTGGGACTGAGAAAAATTGTTTCTTCGTCTGCTACCGATTTTGTCGTTGGGTGCACTAATGGGGCTCTGTATCACTGCATCAATGCGAACGCCTCATCTACTAACGCCGACATCGAGATTACAGAAATGAGAAGCCATAAGTTTGAAGTAACGAGTTTATATAAGAAGGATGTGCTTGGCAGAAAAATAATTATCAGTTGTGATATCAGTGGAGAAGTTTTCTTCCACGATATAATTTGCAACGATGAGGTAAAGTGTGAGTATTGTTGTGGAATTTAATTTTTATAAAGAAAATTTGTTCCAGGATGTCCCGAAAGTTGTATTACGTATTCCTCTTCCATTTCAAAATAGTATTGCTTGTTCTAGTAATGGAAACGTGATTTTTTGCCCAGGTATAGATGGTGGCCTCGAGATATATAGGTAAAATAAGTATTTAATTTATACATATATGCGCATATAAATTTTATTTACAACGAAACAGAGTTAAGAGTGGAAAACAAACAAGTGTTAAGGGTGCTCTTCAGGGAAAAGGCACAGAGATTCAAATGAGCGACAACGAGTGATTATTTTTTGATATATTATGAAAACAAAGAAACTTGTTAACATTTATATTTTCTTTCAGCGCCTGGATAGTAACCGGATTTTTTGAAGGGGATTTTCAAATATTTCAGATCCAATATGAATAAAGCAAATTCATTAAGCCTTACAGAAAAGCATCCCACTTAGACCGTGTGCCCAAATTACTTTTCGAACATTTTACGTTTTTTGAATCATCCGAATTTGAGTTATTCTTTCGTTTGTTGTTTCTTAGTTGCGTATCTGAAATATACCCTGGCTGATTTTCTTTTCTGTAGTCTACATATTTTGCCCATTTACTTTCTGTTGGTTTTGTTTCGTTTATATGATTCTGATCCTCTTTATCAATTAATTCAAGGTCAAGTTCTAAATCATTGTGCTCTAGAAGATCCAAGAACTCATTTTCTTCCTTGTGTTTTCTAATATTCATATTTAAATTTAGTTCTTGTACTTTTTGGCGGCACTCAATACCGGTTCCTCTAAAGAATTCTTTAAACACACTTTGCTTTTCCTTACATAGTTTGCATTGCCACTTGTTTGTTTTCTTTACGATGTCTACCTGGAAATATGAACATATTTGACTAAAAATTCCTTATAGACTTATGCACTTAATTTACCTGGTATATTTTGCATTTAAAACAACATAAAACACGAATTTCTTGGGGCATTGCGATATTTCAAAACCAAGTAGTAACACCGACACCCAAAAAAATAAACATTTCTTGACAGATCCAGATAAAGTTTGCAGTGATGCCTTCCCTCTTGGATTACTTTTTTGAACATATCTAAAATACGCATTTTTTTAAGGATTTCTATGTTATAACATTGCCGGATGTAAATGTGTATAAAAATTTATGTTTTGGTTGTCAGAATAAGAAATTTAAAATCCAATTATTTATTTATGCATCTAATGCGCTTTTATCACATTGTATGAAATGTGAATTAGATTATTTGATGTTGGCAATGCCAATTGATTTGCCACTGATTTTTGACAACAAACCAAGTGTCGTTGATGCCATGCCAGTCATGTGCAGTTCAATGTACAATACCAATAAAGAAGAAAGAAGACAAAAAAATTCTAAGTAGAATGGTGGTATTTGATCTTCGTTGATAAAGTTCTGATGATTTAAAACAAAGTATTCGCGGGGGACCTAACAATTATTGCCCTTGCGTTCTAATTAACAATTGCTTGCAACCTTGCTCCCCAATATCCAATCCGAGATAATTCCCGTTAAAAAATTTAAACTGGAGAGAACAATTTCTGGGAGCATTAGTTTGTCTAATGAGGAATTTGTTTATAATGTAAAGTGCGATATTGAAGAATTTATAGAAAAACGGCGGAGTAATTGGTAAGAATATTGGAATTGCAGCATTTAGAAAATCATTTGCAAAAAAGTGAAAAGTGTACAAAAAAAAAACTACAATTTCAAGGACACACGATATATTTTCTTTAAGGCTTTTGCTCCCAATTACTGTTCTGATTTATTTATAATTTTCGCTACGGGCTCTCATCAATACATTTAATTAAGCAAATAAAACGCAATCTATAATAAAAGCACACAAAAACAAAACCGCATTCCATAATATAGCATAAGAGTGCGCTTCAATAAAGAGGAAAACAGAAAAAACAAACTTGTTCACTAGCACCTTGCCTGGATAAAACCACAAAGAGGCTCACGTTGCTAGGCTCGGTTAACTGTAGGAAGTATGTGTGAATAAAACTACCGGTTTGATTCTTCTCTACCCGGAGTCGGTGGTAGTCGCAGCTGGTTTTGTTCAACCAGAGTTCGAGACACTGAGTTTGTGTTTGTTGCCACTTTGTTTCGGCCATCCGCAAATGAATATTACATTATCGGTGACTGCAGACGCGAATATTACATAATTCCCAACGATTACTGTTGTTTGTGTGTGATGGGTGCGTTAAAGAAAGAAGACGATGTTTATTGCAGCATGAAATAGTTTACGGCGATTTAGTGAACTTTGGCAATAAATAGTTTTATGCTCTCACAAATTTTGTATATTTCCATCAGTTTAGATTCTATGACTAAACACATATCTTGGCAATAGCTTCGTAAGTTCCTTTTAAAAAAGAAAGAAGAACAACTAAATGAATGATAAATTGAAGCAATCAATATTAACTGTAAACTAACCTTGACAGAGAAAAAACAAATTGCTTAGTAACTTATTGCTGATGCACGCAACATATTTTTTTCTTATTTCAGTGTTCTCCTCTTTCCGCCGGTCAATAGCTTTCGTCGTTTTCTAATTCATTCAACATGTGAGAACTATTGCGAGGATTACGACCTTTTTACTTTTTCAGTTGGACAAGGATCCACTCGTCGAACAGTGATTTGCTTTAGAAATCAACTTTTGGATCCGGGCAAGCTAAAATCTACACCCGCTGTTGAAACGTAAGTTATCCAAGACACTTTTTTTAAACCAAACAGTTGAAATTCATATGTAACTAGAGCGGGACCTAGGCGAAGACAAGTAATAAACATTCAGACATCGATGTAGATCGTAAAAGTGAAACGAAACTATATAAAACTAGCTAGTAAAAAATGTCTTCGATAAAATAGTACACATACGTGCACATCCAAGTGTATTTGAATGTAGACAAATGTACATACAATCGTTTTTTTGTTAGGACGTTATTCGAACGTCGAAAAAAAAAATTCGGCTGTCGTTGGAATGCGACACCTTTATACAAAGTAACCTGCGTACTTTGCAAATTCCCAAATTAATTTTCATCTGCAAATATAAGATATAAAGGGCGGTCAAAAAAACACGATAATAATTATAATTAAAACAAAAAAAAATTTCATAGAATTATCTTAATATTTTTTATTATGAGAGAAAGATCTACAATTGTGTCTGGAATATAATATCAGTATAATATATAAAACAATATCACAGCTTCGGTGACACACCTCTATCCGACGGTCTATATATTTTCCATGACTCTCAGACATAATTGAGGTTCAATGTCGTTTGTATGCCCGATGATACCGCCAGCACATAAACCGCACATCCACTATTTGTGGATGCATCGACTTTTCAACAATCACTCTTAAATTCTCATTTGTCTAAATACGACAATTCTGCATGTTAACGAATCCATTTCATTGATTATGCTGACCACAAAGGGCAAATATATATCTGCAAAACGTTAACCATGGCTAAAAGTTTAATTCATCTAACATTAACCCAGCGAGCAATGTCACTGATTCTCTCAAAAGTTGGCGTCGTTTGTAATATATTAATGTCTGCCGCGCTTGAATTCTGAGTGAGTTCACATTCGTGAAAATTATTTAATTTGCTATAAAAGTTTATCAAAAAATAAATTGATTATTTCATGAGTATTCCGTCTGTTGCCTTCACTGTGTGTAAATTTTATTTCATTAGGTTAGATGCAATTACTTGTTTCCGGTATGGCAGAAAAAATTCAGAGTCGTGAATACCAATTTTATTTCCTGCACTCAATTAAAGAACGTCAAATTAGCTATTATATGATGAACCCATTTTTGTTCTTATTAAGCCTACATTTTTTTATAACCCCCCTTTTGTTCAGCACACAAAATCGTGCTACTAAATTGTAATCAAAATTTTAGTTCTTTAATGAATATCACTTTCCTAGAGCATCAGCTGTTGGTAGAAACGATTACATTACATACAATTATAATTTGATAACGACAAATGTATTGCACGACAAATATGTTGTATTTGTAACAACATTCTACGTAACAGCAATCTTCATTCTTTTCAAGACTAGAATTTTAAGACCCATATGTTAAATTATTACAAACGTTCTTATAGTCTGAGTCATGGTATTATAAGTAGCGTTAATTTTTCCAATTTGTGAGGTGGTGCCATGAAAAAATGCAAAGTAAAATTAATTCGTACACAGTTGCATATATATATATATATATATATGCGGGAAAACTTTGGCACTAGACGCCGCACCGAATTTTACCTCTATAGGTTCACCGAGTAAAGGGTCCATCGAAAGATATATCACGTACTTTCTGTCAAATTTAAATACAAAAAAAAAGTTGAAAAAATTTTTGAAATGATCAGTCAGCAAGTTTTTTAGGAACAATAATACACAGTAGTTGGTGTCATGCTGTGCCATATGATCTCTGTTTGGAGTTATATTCTATTCAGTAAAAGTGAGTCTACAAAGGTTCCGGGGGTCAAATTGAATGAGAAAACATGTGTTTAATATACACCCTGTCAAATGAATGTGAATGTGTTCGTATTATTCTTATTTTGAAGCGCAATGAACTTCTCTACGCACATATATGTATAATGGAGGTGATGGCCAAAATAATGATATTGATGTCAAGTATTATGACCTCCGCAGATTTGATCTTTCATGATGCTCTCGCCATTAATTACAGTGAGGAGTGACTATTTAAATTAAATGTACTTTGTCAGACATTTTCAGTTTTTACAATGCACAGGCATTATTTTTTTTAAATCAGCTTCCTCAGCTTCAACTATTAGCTTATGGTTTTCTTGAACTTGTGTATTTGTACGACTAAGAAGGCATTAAATAAATATCTAATTTAAACTCGGCAATTCTCAGAGTCACTCACATCTTAAGAGAGTGAGAGATTTAAGCTGCAGTCAATGTCTTTAATTAAATTATGTAAATCGACCAGTCAGTGTTGCCGGTGATTACCTACCGACTAGTGATAAAAATCTTAAAAAAATTAATCAGTATATATTTCTATATGTATGTATATGTTTCTATATTTTCTTAAATTTGTTTCCATTTTATTTTCATCACCACTGTATGTATCGCAGAGATTTGTTATTTGATACTGACAGGTGAATTATTACAGGAAAAAATCAGCCGCCGTAAAGAGCTGGAGAAGTGGGGGTGAAAAAATCGAGAGTGCAACAGCATCATCCTGGTCTTGCCAAGCGTCATCATCATCAATTGGTACCAGAACAACGAAACGAGAAATCGTCACAACAAACATTGCAACCGGCAGCAAGATGGGAGTTGAAAAGCATCTCGACTCAACTTCTTCCGCGTCTGCACGATGTAAGTATAATTGTTGTTGCTATTGAGTAAGGAGTAGAGTAGGCACGTTGTGTAACCAGTTTCGTTTGTGGCGATGTTAGTGGGTCGCTGTACCAGAAAGATCATATTGCTTTTCTTGTGTGCGCTTTTTATTGCAAATACAGGTGATAATGTTATGTTACCCATAAATGTGAAAGTATCAGTTCTACGACTAATTTAAATTTTTCGCAGCATAATTTAGATATCTGTTGCACAAATATTCGACCTTTGGAAGTTTTAAAGTGTGTGCTCCAATTTGTTAAGAGGTTGCATGCTGAAAATGATATATTCTTTCCTACAAGTGTTCCAATTTATTGTTAAATTTATTCGTAGGTCAAGACGTCGTTAACAGATTTCATTCCACATTTCTGAATACAAAATACTTGCGAAAATCGGGAATTCCTATCGCACTACTGCTCTTAGAAAAAATGTAAACATTACATGCAGTCAGGTATGTGACCCGAATCAGAAAGCAACGTACTGATTTTTACATACATACATCGTAAATGCCTTTCTTCACAAGCCATTATCACATATTCAATACAAAAAGCCGGCTAAACAAAAAAAAAAACACAAATTCAAGGTCGACTGCACTGACTTCTGTGTTCACCTTTATGTTTCTTCCAATACATACTTTCGTTGTTGTCTTCTCTGGCATCCATGTGTTACATCATTTCGAAAAGCAAGCAAAGACGAAGCAAACATTTAGTAGAGGAAAAGAGACATGAAACCAAAACGTCCCACTTTACCAATCAGACTTCAAATTTACATTTTTTTATTTTGGTTGGCAATCTTTGGGCAACATACGTCACCCGTCACATATTGAGGTCAACATCATTAATTCAGTCGTTGGTTCGTTTTATTTTCTTCTTTTTTTTCATTTTCCTCTTCTGACCAACCATTTTTTGTTATTGCTAGTTGATTTTGGTGTTGTACGAGTTTGTGAAAGAAGTTACTGGCGGTGAGACCCCTTTGCTTTGAGCTTAATTTATAGCATATGACATAACAATTAAAAACCTCGTTGTAGTTGCTAAAATAAACTATATAATATATTTGTGCAATAATCATCGCATAATTTTGTTTTTTTTTTAGTAAACAAATCGCATTCAGTTGATATCTACCGTCCACCGGCACTGCGTCGAAACGTAGAGGCACTAGAAAACTGTAACCATCAAGCACCACTGCACGGGGATCAACAGCCACAGACGCAAGAGCAGAGTGGCGGACTTCAACTACATGCAAACGACATAAATAGCGTTTCAAATAATTTTTCGTCACCTACTTCATCCAACTCATCAGACACAAGCCAAAACTGTTGCAACGAATCAGACACCGCAGCATCGGTGACACCGACAACAACATGCGGCAATCAAAGGTATATAAACCACTTTTTAACGAAAATGAAACTCCAATATGCATATTATTCATGCTGATGAAATATTTGCAGACAAGTTCGAAGAGAGAGGCGTCCGGATAGAGCAGTATACGTTCCAAGGGCACGACGCAGTCAAACAACTCCCCCTGCTGTCTCCACTCAACAGCAGACACATAACCTGCCGCTGCAGCAACCAACTTTAGCAGTGACTGAAAGTAATAACCAACTGACTTCATTGACAGCAACATCATCGCTGAGCAGTGGCATTAATACAGCTCCAAATAGTGCTACCGTGGGAACGTGTAAGAGTCCAATTGATGAAAAATCCTTAAGCAACCATAGTCGCCGACTAAATAAGGAACGAGTGAATGCGTCAAGTGGACGAAAAGAAAAAGTGTCATCAAGACGTGTGCCAGTTGATGAAAACGAAAGAGTAAATAACCAAAAAACAAACAATAACATTGGTGCTCAAAATTCTCACGAAAACACACGTGACTCTCGCATTCAACACACGAAGAATGCTCCAAAACCAATCGGTGGTAGTGAAAATTTAAACCGTTTGTCGGACTGCACTGATAAAAACGCTTTAATAGTTAAGGAATGTGTATTTTCAAATCCAAAAGAAATTTCCGATAGTACAAATATAAATTCAACAAACGTCAAGAAAAGTGTTAAAATCGCCACAAGTGAAGTAAAAAAAGTGCTACCGAAAATGTCTGCGACATCTCCACCTGTAACCGTACCAACTCCGTCATTATCAACGCAAATGATATCCGAGAATGTGAGCAACTTACGTATTGAGGATGCGTTAATAAATGGAGAGGATAGATCTGAGAAATGTGATCGAGATGCGGAGGAACTGCTGAGAGCCTCGAAGGTATATAATTATTGTATAATATTTATAACATCACGGAATCTGATCAAATTGTGTCTGTCCAACTGTGAGGGGAAATTTATTGATCAAGAGGATTATCGAATGGTTGGATAAGATTTTATTTTACTAATTAAAAAAAAATACTTATCCGATCGGAATTACAAATAACGATCGGACTGTATATGTAAATTGGGTTTTGTAAGCATTTTTTCGAAGCTCCTTAGTGGAAATCTGGATAAATATGTAGGCTAAGTTTGTGCTCCCGAATCAATGGGCCAAATTTAGATGCAAAGTGTAGAGTGCGCTAGCGTACAGTCCCAAGGGATTGAGAGACAACTTCTCGAACAGAGAAGCTTTAAAGTTTGTGTAGGCAGTCATACTTCAAACGCTTTGGTGGTATTTTAATTGAGATGTCATATTTAGCATTTGTGTCAAAACTTTTAACAAGACACAATCAAAAACCTTTTTTTTAGTTTTTTAAAAGTGTATTCGAAATTGCAACAATGTTTTGATATTCAAAAGTAGATACGAACTAATAGCTGCCATAACCATTTTTCTAAGAATAGCATCGTTACGAATAAGAACGGACAGACCTATTTTTTCTCGTCAAGATGTTTAACGAATCCGCGTACCATTCTATGTTCCTTAGTTTTCACATTACATAGATTTTCGATTTGAAATATACATACTTACTCTACGTGCACTCCATAGGGTTTTCGCAACGAGGATAAAATGAACATAAATCACGATTGCGCTTTAATAGATATTCTTGGAAACAGCCGATAATAAAATAATAATTTATTTCGTCGTGTACTCGGTGTACCGAACTTTATATTCTATTTAGCTATTTCGTAATTTCTTTAATTGATATAAGACTGGCCCGATATGCACGCGGTTGCCATAGCCTTCTAGCGCCTACAGCGATGGGTATCACCGAGGAAACCTGCCATTATCACATTGTAGATGGAAATCTTCAATACGACGTTATTGTGAGCGTTTACAATTAGTTGTGTGAGAATCTTATCCAGTTAAATCTTCACTTTTTAAAGGTTAATACAAATAACTTGTAAAGTAGTTCATATTTCTTGATTTAGATACCTTTAACCGGTAGTTCTTCATTTAGAGTTCCTGCTCACTGATAAACGGGTTAAGTTTATCGCGAGAAACCAAGAGGTTAAGTCCTCTAAATTCGGCTCAAAACGTAAGTTTCGTTCAGATTTACAATATTCTACGATCTGGAACAAATTACGTGCCAAGGTGCGTTAACGATAGTTCCAATGTTTGTTGTGTGTTAATATAGCATCTTTTGGTTCAACCTAAAAGTTATCACACGCCAAAACAGTTTTTAATTTTTGCCTGTATACCATCAAATTGTTTTCAATATTAAGCTGGGAATTTTCGTTTGAGTTTAACGTCAAGAGTTTTCCTTTCACTTGTGAAATACGTCAAATGTCATCTCGTGCTACTTCGTTTCATTGCCGAAAGGAATTTCAATGATTTCGTGTAGAATGGCCGACCTAATTAAGTGCGTCGACACACACGCCGTAGGTCTATGTTTGATTTCCGGACGGGACACCTCGCATTTCTTTCACGGCACTACCTCTTTTAATTTGCTGACAACACTCAAAGAGTACTAATTGTCTATAAAAAGCTTCCTAAATCTCGTCGTTCGGAGTCGGCAAAAAACTGCACGTCCCTTCTACTCGTGACAGAACGGTAGCACGCACAACACGAGCAGTTGTTTTAGAAGCTAGGCCTTGGTACCTTATGGGATATAGTGTCACTCGATTATCAATAACCTTGGAAGTATTGATCGTTGTCTTAGATCAACTAGTCCCAACTTTAATCTTTTAACTCCCACGTGTTTAAAACTATGTATGCTTAAAAAAATCGTATTCCCTGATTTCTCGTTATCTCTACCGTCATTTCAATCAAACTGACGTACCCATCTATTTTATTTCCCTGGAATACAACTTGATTTTTGGATCTGTTTTGCTAGTTAAAAAAGTTAAATATTTCACAATTTTCACCACACCACCTTCAAGCTGTTGACAACCCACAACATTGTCACACATGAATTCGCCTTTCAAGGTCTGCATAAAACTCTATTCCCTTCGCTTGCCAAAGAATTACAGCAGCATACAGTACGAATGTTTCTATTAGAATGTGGTGCGTGCTATTTGTATCTCTCTTTTCTCTGCAAAATCCAGATTATTATTTATTTTTGCAAATTAAGAAAGTCGCATTCGGTATAGCTGCCCAACATTAATTTAACAATGTGTGCTGAAAAAATGACACCAAAAACTTTGCGCGGACATTTTTGTAATTCACTTTTCCTTTCAATACTTACGATCAGCCTCAACTTGTTTTTGCAATTTTTATGAAAGCTTCGTACTCTATAGGGGATACTCAAACATATTTTATTGCAGTATTTTTTTCTGTTGGTGTTGTATGGTTGCAGTTAGTTGGGTTTATCTTCAAGGTAATATATTCTAACATTGTCTGATCTTTCCTTTCAGATTAAATATAAGTTATTATGTATGTCGAGTTTGAAATTTGTTATGTTAAAATTTGCTTTGTGTATCACGCAGGAAATAAACCGCAGCAATCGACGTATAATGAAGCAAACATTTAACTCGGACGTTCTTGAAATTCCGGAGAAGGCCCTTTTTAATGCCAATTCAATTGTAAAATCGAAAAACAAGGACGCGTCTAAGCAGGCGAATACTAGTGGCACTGACGACGAACAAGATGATGATTGGGATTCTATGTACAATGAAAGCGGTGATTGCTTGGATCCGAAAATTCTTCAAGAGCTGACTGCCTCAGTGGGCAAAGTGAGAATTGAACTACCAAAAATGGACTATTCGGTATACGACTGAAATCACTATATATCTACATGTTGTTTTAATGTGTTTAATGAGCAGGCATATTTATCGAAACAATCGATACTTAACGAAGAAGAATTTCCGCATGTATTAGAGGTTTCCAATTTCCCTGTGGAATTTAAAAACCAGGACTTAATGATGGTTTTCTCGCAATATAAAGAGTCCGGATTTGATATTAAATGGGTAGATGATACCCATGCTTTGGCTGTGTTCAGCAGCTCACAAATCGGTATGTTTATTTCAACATTATTACAAGCACTATAATCATCACATTTTCTATACAGCTGCTGAAGTTCTCTCAATGGGTCATCCTTTCGTAGTGTTAAAGCCATTGGCTGAAGCGACAGCCGAATCTCGACAAAAGGCGAAAAATTGTTCGGCATCATTGAGGCCGTACAGACCTCGGCCGGAAACTTGCCCTGCGCTGGCTCGACGATTAGTTACTGGGGCGTTGGGTGTCCGGTTGAAAACCGCTGCTCAAGAAAGAGAAAATGAGAAACGTGTACTACGCGAAGCCAAAGGTAAGCATATGATAGAACTAGCTTTCCTGAACTTGCTACATATTTTCATTCCTTTAGAACGAAAGCTGTTAGCTGCAAAGCAACGTGACGAATCGTGGGAAAGCTAAAACGGATCTCTGCTTTCCAGCAGTTGTTTTTGTTAATTTATATACTGCATTAAAATTGGAATCAAGGAGTTTTCCATAGCCGTGAGATTATCATGAACTATAAATGTAGACATATTTCTCTTGCATAAGTGCGATATTATGAGTGCAATCCCTTATGTTTGTTGAGTTATGTAATTAAAAGTGATCGTTGCAAAGTAATCGATGTAATGATATGGATTCTACATTCAGACACTCATATATTAACTTAATAAATGCAATATTTTATATCTCCTGTACGAATAAGATATTGATTAACAGAATATACAGAGAAAATTGAATATATATACATATACAATGAGGAATATTTTTAATAAAGTGTATTTATTTGGAAAATGTTTTCTAACCATAAAATAATTGTTTAATATACTAGTTAATATTTGAAGCAATGACAATTGTGATTTTGACTTAGATTGAGGGTGTAGTTGTCGTTTTCCAATCTTGTTCTGTTATTTTATGAATATTTAAAATGGGAGTATAGTAATTTTCTAGCTGTTGACACCATTGGTTAAAAAAGAAATAAACCCTGGTGTAGATTTCACTCCGTTAACAGTCTTGCGGGACGGAAACCTTGCCGCGGTGCGGAACATCTCAACAGCTAGAACTTATCCGTAAAAAAAGTTTATTGCTATTGATACTGTTAACTATGTCAAACATGAAGTATAATATTCGTCCAGTTGTGATAAACCTAAATGATGTTGGTCTTAACCCTTAACTAAAGTAAAAACACAGTGAATCTTTAAATGTGTATAGAAAACTACAGTCATCGCAGCTTGCTGTAGATTTGAAGTACAAATAAAAGTTCCCAAGTTTGATTTTTTTTAAATCAGTGAGTCCATTGGACCCATGATTGTGCTACCGTAGGAAATTCACACTTTAGCGTTAAATGAAAGAGTCGTTGAATAAGAGAGTTGAATAAGAATTTCACCAAATGTAGATATTGAATATCGCTGTCACATAAATTCATGTATTTTAAAAATTATGGAGGAAAATATTTTTTAAAATATTCATATAGCAATGCGTGTTATATAGATTCAGTGGAAAACAATTTTATATTCAGTTTGCGGAGGATGTGGTTGCCATAGCGTAGTGGATTAATGCTTCTCAAGTCTCGCCGTTAGGAGTTGGTAAAAAACTGTAGGTCCCTTCTACTCGTGACAGAACAATAGGGCCCACAACACGAGAAGTTTATGCAGAAGATAGGCCCTTGTAGGCCGTAGTGCCACTTAATTATAATTATAGGTTTGGCAACTAAGTAATTGCCATTTTTTAGAAAGTAAAAGACAAAAAAGACCGGTCAGGACTACACGGTAGATGTAGCAAAACAAACTCCAAAGATATGTGTGGCCTTGCATTTTCATGATGGAATAAACACATTTTGGTGTATGGGACAATTCCAATCGTCGGGAATGCTTTGGTCCTCTCAGATCCTACAGATGATCTGGCGCTCCCAACAGCACACTGCCGCCAGCCTTGAAGCGCTCTGATCGTAAGTCATCGGTACCTGTGGCTTTGTTGTTCCTTAGCTTTTGAATGGCTGAGCCGGTTTCTTCAAGACTGGGCTGGAGAACTACTTCATTGATTGGAGATGGGGTTTCCTCGTCCGCTATTATGCTCTCCTGGTCCTGCTCGCTAAGCAGTTGTTAGAAATACTTCTTAAACACATCCACAAAACACATCAGTTCACCCTTAAGCCCACCTTCGGACGTACAGTTAGTATAGACACTCGTTCTTTAGCCGCACTACACGAATATGGAATGCTCTTCCCAGCTCAATATTCCTCTCTCATTACAATTCACATATATTTAAAACAAATGTGCACCGGTACCTCCTCTCCCTCTCTTCCTCTATACGTTAGGCCCGTACTGTGACTTAAATCCGGTCACTTAAGGGTAGTCGGAAGCCCTTTAGCGCGCGCCAACTATAAAAAAAAAAAATCCCTATGGGTCAGTTACTGGGTTACCCACACAATTTCGAAGAGTCTGAGTGTCTTTTAAGCTACACAACCGATCAAAAAAAAAAAATTACTGATTGACAGTTGTAGTACCAACTATCAAACATTAAAATGTGTTTCGATTACGTCAGCAAACCTAAAAATTAAAATAAATCCATCTGATTGAAATCGCAATTACTTAGTCGCCAAGGATCAGTTGCGAATCAGAGATAAGATAGTGTTTATTTAACTCTGTAGAAAGCAGGGAAAAGCGGCACGTGCTTACTCCGACAATTTGATTTCAAAACTCCTATCGTCGTAAAACAGATCGTTTGAAGCATTGATGTGCTCACACATACACTTCCTTTCGGTTGATTTGTATTCATATATTTCAGGAAATGTACATAGAAAAATTTTTTTTGGAAATATGGAGGTACAATACTTTAAATATTTATAATATTACGTTAAAAATTAACTCAAGTTTTCAGCAAAAAAAATTTATGTATCCAATATGCGAGAGATGTTTCCTTTACGTGTTTACCCTGACCAGCCACGTAGGTTACTTCTCACCGTCTCTTTTAATCCCATAGAAAAACTCCTGTCGTCATAAATAATGCGCGGTTGGAGCTCGCTTAACACCAGAGACCAATATTGGTTTCTTCCTTCCTTCTTTCTTATTTTTTTTCTTATTATATTTCTTTCTTATTGGTTTCTGATACTGATCATTGGCAAAGAGATCTCTTTTACGTAACGAGCCAAATTTGAATTTGTATTTCAAATTTGCCGGAACTGCAAAAATGTACCCACACAAGTTTTTTATGTTCGCGTATTCATAAAACGGCTCGTGGTCACTAAAACTGCGCCCAAATAACGTTCGTGTACGTTAAAAAATTACAGTATCTTGCAAAAGAGCCCCCCCAGAGAGTTATAAATTTCCCCGAACGGTGCCGCATTTTTGACAGTATTTTTGTATTTCTATTGCAATTTCAATACAATTCCTCATACTATATTTTGCGTATAGCTATAAATATGCTTATCACATAAATTGATATCAAGTGGTCGACTCACCACTTCTTAAATTGAGAATATCAGGCAAGGCTTGTACGCGAACTAACCTTAAATGGGTTAAATGAAGAAATTTATCTCTCGAGAGCGCCTTCGTTGGAAATTAAGCTCATGATATTATAATTGAGAAAGTAGTTTAGAATGTCATTTAAATCATTTTTTTATTTTTGAGGGAAAACAACGCAAAATTAACGACTTGCAATCGTAATTCATATTTATTCAATGAAAAGTAGAATTCTCGAACGCAGCAAATGTCAACCGCTACTGCTGCCAATCTCACTTCTAAAAAAAACTATGGCATCTGGCATGTTGCAACAGACAAAAAAGTTTGGCTGTCTTGTCTTGTAATGTGTACATTTTTTATATATCAGACGTAATTTTACTTTTTATTTAACAATTTGCGTGATGTGATATATTTCGAATTGTGTTCAGAGTGTATGACAATTTATTGAACTGTGTATTTTAATATTTAATTAATGATTAAAGTGTAACAATGATCAAATAAAGACCACAGGAGTACCTTAAGCATCCGCGAAGTTGTTTTGAGTGGGTACCTGGTATATTTTTTCGCAACAAGAAATGGCTGCTACTCCTATTGAGATTGATGAATTTCTGAATGGAGCCCTTGTTTCTTGGGTATGTTTATCTCGGTGTTTGATAAAGCGAATCCCTGTCTTATGTTAAATGATGTGACTTAATGCTTTTTGTTATTAAGCGCCACAGGATTAAAAATTTCTGATGAATTTCTTTTTGGGTATTTTATTTATACATATGTATTCCGTTATTATTATGATTAGACTTCCTTTACCATATTTTGTCTACTCTGAATCAAGAAAGGAAATGACTTATATATGCATATTTCTTTGTCTCATTACAAAGCACAATGTGAGTATTTTGAAGCATCCCTACTAGGAGTACGCCTCACTACGCATTGGCTACTTGTAATATACCTTAAAATGTGATGAAACATTGAACATATGATTGAAAGTCGGTTTGAATATGTTCAATTGCAATAACGAACACTAATTAGTTATCTTCTCTCTAGTCATTAACCTGTATTTGAATTTTCCATCAAATGCAAAATCTAACCTACTTCCCCATGATTGGTTTTTGGAAGCACAGATTTTGCCTATTCTTTCGTACATAAGAAATATAGCTTTTACATATGTACTTTCGATTCTTTTGCCATCATACAAATCGTGAGCGTTAAGATTCATAAAAAAAGATCCTATTAATGTTTGTGACTAATGAATGCCTTTTCGTTTTAGTTGGAGTCATGTTTGCCAAGACCAGAAATTTTATCCGGCTACGGCTCCCTTCTAGATGGGAGTATTATACATAGCGTTTGGCTTCAGATTGATCCAGAGCCACAAAATCATCCAGCAGAGTTAAATGGATTGAATGGAACACCTCTGTGCGTCGCAAGGGCAAGAAATTTTGACTGCATTGTTAGAAATTTAAAGTGTCTCTTCGAAGAAGAATTTAGCCAGACAATATTGGTTCTTCCAGATTCCTATACTATCGGTTTCAACCCAGGTTCGATAAATTCCTAGTATCCCAATAAATATCTTAATGCATTACTATAATACTGCTTTAGAAACGAAAATTGGCCTGGAGCAAATGAAGTTATTACTGACACTTTTACTTGGTGCCGCAGTTCAGTGTCCTAATAAGGAACTATTTATTGGGCGCATCAAAGAATTAGATGTCGACACTCAGCATGCAATTGTGGAACTAATAAAACAGGTACGTTTTATGCTTTCGTTTCAAAAAGATAATCTTTATTTTTTTAATTTTTTTAATTTTACAAAAGGTTACCGATAACCACAGTTTGGTGTTAACAGAAGAATCAATGGACCTGCTTACACCAGGAGATATGTACGCCCACATCTTACGTTTGACAAAGGAAAGGGATTCCATGTATATGAAGTGGATTTCGTCTGTGGCTGCAGAACCTGAGGTTAGTGTTGGAGAAAATGCACAAAACTCCCAACATTCGCCCGCGAGTGGCATGACCACGCCTTCATCAAGTTCAGATAGCAATCACATGGCAGTTGAGTTGGCCGATTTGAAATCAAAGTTGAGAAAATTGCGACAAGAGCTGTATGTTATCTCCATACCATGTATTTGTTTTATTCATAATGTTTGTTTTTCCAGAGAAGAAAAATCAGAAGCATTTCTGGAATTAAAGGAAGAGCTAGAACATAAAAGCGCACAGCATGAAAAATTAAGAGCAGATGTAAGTGCAAGTAGTTACCAGTTAATTACACAAAATTATAATAATCCCTTGTAGAGTCAAGAATGGTATTCGGAAGCAAAACGTGCATCAGCTTACAGGGACGAGGTGGATGTTTTACGGGAACGAGCAGAACGTGCTGATAGATTAGAAGTTGAAGTTCAAAAATTTCGGGAGAAACTTACAGATGCAGAGTTTTATAAAACAAGAGTTGAGGAGTTGAGGGAAGATAATCGCATGCTTTTGGAAACTAAGTAGGTTCTACTGCATTAAAAAGGAATGTTCTGCTTACAGTATTCTTTTACAGAGAAATGTTGGAAGACCAACTTCAGCGGTCAAGAAAACGCAGTGAACATGTGATGACACTGGAGTCAGAAATTATTAAGTACAAACAGAAACTGAATGACATGGCTCTGGAGCGTGATGTTGATCGCACCAAATTAGAAGAACTCCTCGAAGAAAACACACAGTTACAGTTAGTAGCAAAGAATCTCAACACAACTCAAGAAGTTGATAAATCATTGTCTGAAAATGAGGACGATTGTAATTCCGGAGACAACAGTCTTTCTGAACAGTTAACAAACAATGCTCAAGTAAGTAAAATTTTACTAACTATTTGATCCTAAAGTAATGGTCTCTTTCATCAACAGACTCGCGCATTAAAGTTAGAGCTTGAAAACAGGCGTTTACTTGCAGCTTTAGACCAACTTAAGGAGTCCTCATTCCACGAGTCAACTAATAAAATTCTTGAATTGGAAAAAGAAAAGAAGAAACTATCTCTTAAATTAGACCAAATGCAGGATAATGTGAATCGCCTGTCACAGCAGAACAAAGAACTGGAGAACGTTTTTAAGAATGCCCTTGAGGAGAATAAGAAATTGCAAGACACGATTGATTTGCGGCAGAAATCCTACGAGCGGCAAAGCCAAGAGCGTGAAGGGGATAGAAATAAAATGATTGATTTAGAAAAGCATGTAGAGACCTTAAATAAGGAGAAGCAACGAATACAGACACTAAATGAAAGTATACAGAGGCGTGCAGATGACATGGAACGTCTTGTAGAGAGCAAGTCCAAAGAGGTAGAGCAACTTAAAGCAAGAACCTCTGAGTTGGAGTCAGCTCGCAATCAATTGTATGATCTCGAATCAAAACTTGCTGCAGTGGATCGTGAAAATGCAGGCCTAATAAAGGAGGTTTCAAAACTCAAAGAAAATCTTGAGGAAAAGGCGGTGCAATTAGACGAAAAAACTTCATTGCTAGAAAGCCAAACAAAGGATGTTAAAAAACTCACCAGGGAACTCGAGGAGTCAGCACAAGCACAGGTCAAGATATTAGAGTTGGAAAAACAAAATCAAGACTTGGTGTCACAACGTAATATCGACTTAGATACAATAGAAACTTTGCGCAATGATCTTGTGTCAGGGACGCTAGCGACAAACAAGGTTAAACAGAATTTAGAAAAACTAGGATTAGACAATTCAGAGATAGAAAACTCTGAGCTTAATGTGGAAAATGTGGTAGAAAAGTTAGTTAGAAACCCGGAGACATTCAAAACAGTGCGTGAAATCATGATAAATGTTACAAAACAGCAGAATGCAAAGTCGGACATGTGCGTTCTGTGTCATCGAAAAGAAATTTTCACAGTGGAAAAGAATATTGAAATAACAGGGGAATGTGATAAACCCATCAGCATTCAACAATCAATTGAGCTTGTCTCACCGGAAGCTTCCAAGTTTAAGGAGAATATATCCCAACTCAGTACAATAAATGCATCCCTTCAGATAACAAATGAAAGCCTACAAGCAGAGAATGCACGGTTAAATGTTGATGTTGCAACTCTTGGTTCACAAATAACTTCCCTAAACACCCAGCATGTTGCTCTGCAGCTGGCCAACTCCCAATTAGCAGCTGACAAAGATGTGTTATTGAAGCAATCGGAAATATTAAAACACGACCATAAGAATCTTCTGAACGATCAAGTTACTTTGCAGTGCCTTCATGACCAACTGAACGCTGAATATGAATCACTGAATAAAGAAAAGGAACAATTGAAAGTGGCAGTTCGTGATCTTCGAAACGAGAACCGCGAGTTGAAGGAACGTTCGCAGAATTTAGAAGCTCAACTGGATGAACTCAAAGCACAGATAGCCACAATGAAGACAAGTGTAGATGATTTATCGATTTTGCGAACTGAGCATTCAAAACTTACAGACGATTTTCGCAGTTTATTCGCAACAAGTGACCGTTTTAAAAATGAATACAAAAATATTCAGGTACGTAGTCCGATGTTAACATATTCTTGATTGATCATATTTTACATCGCCTAACAGGAGCAGTACAAAATGATTAGAGCCGAAAACGGAAGGTTAAAGCTTCAAAATACAGAACTTTCTGGTGAATTAAATACAAAAAGTGATCAAGTCAAAAGTCTTGAGAATGAGTATACCAAAGCGATACAACGCTGTGAGGTAAATTACTTTTTATATACCCGAAATGTGATAATTTTTTCTTGTTTTGTTTAGATGCTCCTCCAAATGAACTCTGATTTGGATACTGATCGGAAGACTCTGATGGACAATGTCTCTCAATTGCTTTCGCAATACCATGAATTACTTACTCACTCACTTGAAGACAAGCAACATTTTCACGAAGAAGAAAAAAGCTATACCGACAAGGTAAACAATTTGAATCGCCAAAAAGAAAAGTTGGAAGAAAAAATTATGGAACATTATAAGAAGTCTGAGAGTTGTGTTCCAAAAAAGTATGAACAGCTATATGATTTTATTACAGACTTGAAGTGACGAAACATACTTGTTCATTTCAGAAAAGCTTTTGCTAGTAATCTGGTGCGACGAGTAAAGAAAGCCAGCTCAGATCTTATGAACAAGGTTCCAAGCAGAGTAAGTTTGCGAAATCAGTACTCTTTTTATTTATTTAAAAATAAAATATATTTGTTCTAAATATTTTATAGTTAAATATTATTCTATTAAGTATAAATTACGTTATACAACAGTTTTTAATCATAGTAGCCGCACCCTATTTCCACGCCAAAACGTAGTACAGAACTACATAGTTAAGGCTATTGTGAATTACTACGCGGTCCGGGTAATGATTGGGATTGCTTTGACTTCTCTTACACCAAGCCTGCACTTCATTCAAAAATTCCGGCACCTTGTTTATTTCTAGAAGGAAATCTGAATATTAACGAGCTCAACCTTAGAACCTATGAAACTGACTTAGCTTCCTCTTTATTACATATCAGACAACCAATTGCGTACATACAATAACAACATTCAAGTACCCTCCATTTTAACAGTCTTATTCATTTGTACTCTTTTCAGAATCGGCGATCATGGGTAGACGACACGCGATTAACACAATCTCAGTTTGCAATCGGTTCAGAATCTGGTGGAAATGATTCGGATAATAGTATAGAAGAGCCAGGTTCAGTGGTATCCGATATTCATTTATTGCAACGAAATGTGCCCTTACGTCAGAGTCTACAACGGTATGATATCTTTTTCTATTGCTCCCTACATCTTTTTTTTACTGTACTATTGTTTCTTACTTTTGTTGTATTTTTATTTGGGATAAGTTTGTGTTTTTTCCAAACTTGTACTTTTTCGTTTATTTCTATTTATTTATGTATTTTTGTTTAGAAAACCGAGCGAAATGATGGAGGGTGCATTAACACGTGGTGGAATACGAAGTAGTTTACAGTCACAAAAACGGAGCGATTTGAACAGTTCTCGTAGAAATAGTGTACATGGGTAAATTATACTTGTTATTTTATATACATACTAATTCACAAAATTAAAACACCCTACTGTCTTCGGAATAAATTATCGCCAATCGATTACACATCCTGGGGAGTGTGTCATTAATTTAAACAGATTAAGGAAAAATCGAAGGCCTTTAAATTTACACACTCACTTTAATTTACCCACAAGTGTACGCGCTTTTTAAGAGTAAAAAATACACTCAATCGGGGCATTCTTAACAACTGATTATAACTGGTTCTCTAATTTGTTTATACACCATGTTCATATTTAGGATGTTCGCTTGTTTTATTATTTTTCAGTTTATTCTAAAGTAGTTATTGTTAATTTCTAATTTCTGTATTTAATTCTAGCCTTGAAGCGCCAGATGTCACCGGAAGTAGCTTAACTCTTGGAGCAGCTGGAAGTCGCAGAACCGTGTATTTGATTGACGAAAATCAAAAAATACCCGACACTACACAGTCACCTTCTCCGAGTACACCGGAAGCTCAAACACCAACGAATAATGTGAATACAAAGCAAACGAACGATAATCCTTCCACTTTCCTCATGTTCAATCGTATAAATACCATGATCGGAAACGCTGATAGTGTGCCAAATGAGGCCAATAATATCAGTGGGGGCGGTAGCAGCAGCGCAGCCATGTCAAACAGTAATCCAAGTGGAAATTCAGCGTCTACAGTCGACGATAAACTTTTGCCTCGAAAAAGACCTGAAGACAAAAGCAACAGTGTATGGTACGAGTATGGGTGTGTATGATGAACACCAAAATTGAAAAAAAATCTTCCGAAGTATAGTGTGTCTCAAACACATATATTGACATTGCCTTGAATTTGTACTACTTTTAAGCTTTAAAGTTGGAATTCTTGTGTCTTTAAAAATACACTGAGCAACAGCGCATTTGTTGATAATTGCCTATCTTGGACGCACTGTTAACAATTTAAATCCAGATATTGTTCAATACCGAATTGTCTATCGGCAATTAATTATGTTTATGCTCAGAAAACTTTAGAAAAAGTATTTGCAGTACAAGAGAATATTATTTTGTATGTTTTCATTTTATGGTAATTTATGTTTTAATAATTTGCAGTGCTTAAAATATGTATGATATAGATGTATTTCTGGAAAGAAGGCATTTCGTTCCAATTTTAAAAATCAAATAAATTATATGATTAAAAATATAGCTCCCCATAGCAAGAAGTCAGAGAAACTTACATATTCATGTATACTTGAAGTGCATTTACCTATTTTACTTTTTTTTTTTTAATAAAATATGAAGAAGAGCCAAGATTTTAATGCGTAGTTTCTATTTTTATTTTGTCAAAGTATTCCCTTGAATTTTGTCGTGAAATGCGTCACGTTGGGCGGGGATATTTTGGTTTTTGGATTGATGTAGACACGAGTTATGAAATATATACAGTTATTGCGGTTTGTTTTATTAGCTTTAGACATTGCATCCTTGACTTCAAAAATACTTTTTATACTGACTATTACTTCAAGTGGCTGTCTATCAAGATTCTAGTCTATCACTTATTTAATTTGAAGATATTAGCTGATCCTACAATTGTGTAATGTTTCCCTGCATGCGCATTAAATGATGGAAAAAAAATTAAAGTTCAGCAGAAACATTTACCTCCCAAAAATCAAAAACAGGTGTCATTCAGATAATTAGTATAAAATATAGTTGTGCACAATTTAATCTTGCTATTTTTACAAAAGTATAGGACATTATAGTACAGTGTAATGCTAAAACTTAGGTGACAAAAGACTGTTTCAATTGCTCGTAAGTAAAATTAGGTCAACCTATGTACAAGAACACAACAAGAATGACATTCAAATGCAAACGTAGTTAGTCTTTAAAACTAAACGGTTGTCCGTTTACAACAATCGATTTACCTGGACTGCAATACGTTGGCAGTGGCGAAAAGACGAACTGGAATTAAAAAAAGTTGAATTTGTACTTGAACTCAATTTAATGAAGAGAATTTCAAACCTTTGGTGCTTTGTACTCGGTACTCATGTAGCCTAAGCAAAATGATTTTGTTGTATGACTCCAGATAATTTCCCCGCAGTTCGACCGTGGATGATAAACTAGTGATAGCGCACCACCGTAAAGATCTTGGTCAGATGGTAGGAATGGAGATTCAAGGAATTTCTGTTTAAAAACTTTGTGTAAACTAGTGACAGCACACTCTGATATCAGCAGTTCAGAGCAAATTTCTTTGGCTAAGAGCGTTTTCATTAAGTATTCTCCATTTCCCGTTGTGCATGTTGCTACAGATATATCAGGTGTATTTGTAGCCCAGCACCCTGCCCCATATGTAGCGGCTTGACCCACACGTCCCGATACCTTTAATAATAAACCCCCTGAACTGCAGCCTGCTACACAATTTCCATTTGCGTCTACACAAATCGCCCCCACTGTGTCTAATGAGTTAATATTGATATTATACTGATTTTCACAGTCAGAAATTTTTGCCTTATAGTGATTGTAACAAAGTTGCGCTTTGGAAGAGATCAGCTTATGTGTTTCAATCATGGAACATCCAACCTCTGCAGCGTATTCAGCAGCACCCTCTCCAGCTAATACCATAGGCGGTATTCTCTCCATAGAAAGCATTTTCGACTGCCTATCACAGATAATCCTAGCAAGTTGGATAGGATTTTTCACTGTTGAAACATTTGTGCAAGCTCCAAAAAGAAGTTTTGAACCGTCCATTATCGATGCTTCACACTGCACTTTTCCATCCCATGTGAGATTTGACCCGAAGCCGGCATTCGTGTTTCCACAGTTTTCCAGACAAATGATCGCTGCTTCGCATGCATCCATTGACGAGCCTCCATTTTTCAATATTCCGGTTGCACGAATGCAAGCTTCTTTGATAACGCGCTGGTACTTGGTTTCATCTATACTATTGCCTGCACCTGATTCAGAGAAATTCAGCAATATTCAAAAGCAATTTACTACTTAATTACTGTCATGTCTTTTAACTTACCAGTATGCACAGCAACAATTCCACTCATTTTTCAAGACAAAATTAAGGAAAAAACAAATGAATTTAGGAAATAAAATACAAGCACAAATCAATGGGCTAAAAACAAAAACTATGAAATGTAAACAAAATTAAGGGGTGGGGAAATGTATACGATTACACTAGCGGCCGTGTAATCCGATTTATTTTTAAAATGACATGGGACCATTTAGTCAGTGTGCTATGGAGAAGCGTTAATTCAGAAACAAATACGAAAGGAGATGGTCGACTGAACAGCTGTCTAACAATTGATATCACCTAGGCAAATCAAAAGTTTCACGGTTATTCACTTGCTGTGGTGAATACAGCCCAATTTCTGACAGTTACTTACGGAACATCGAACAATTTTTTCATTTAACTCACACTTGTATGCGTTTCCCCACCAAGCTCTCAGTAATTGTAATCATTTGCAAGAAGGGCAATTTAACAAATTTTGGATACTTTTTAAGTATTATTTCAGACAATAAGCATGAAAAAATAAAGCTTTGTAGAATTTTAAGTCTCAAGTGCAAAAGAAAAACATTGTATAATTTTCCTTTTGCTCTGACGACAAAATTTTCACTCACGAATGAATGTGGGATCGCAACAAAAGATGCAAATTTTGTTCGCGTACAAGACAATTCTTTGGTATATACAAGATATCATAGTAGGAACCAGAAACCAATAAGTCTAGTCTGTTGGCATACAGGCATTGACTTGTTTTTGTATTTGCAGGCTTGGGAATGAAATATTGTCAAAATATGTGGAAATACAAGAACGAGACCAGACACCACAACTACATTTCCAAACGTTACAGTTTTTAAAGGCGGTCAGATAAGGCTTAGGACACAGGTTTGTCGTTTAGGACCTCGACTGCCGGGAGAAAACCCGACCATTTTTGTAAAAAGTTGACATATTTCAGTGTACAGTAAGCGTACAAGATTCGTGTACATCTGTTGTGATCCAGCCTGGTACGCGAACAGTCCTTATAATAATACTGGTTTCTGGCCCTAACTTAACAGCTGCTTTTGACAATAGATAAACTTCAATTTGTTCTTGTCCTGTTTTGCGACGGTGTTATCAATTTTGGATAATTTGTGTTTTTTTTTTGATTTGTTAATTTACTTTACTACTTAGTGACTGCTTCCACTTATCAATTGTTCAATATGTTCAAATAGAGTGTAACAATTCATATTTTGCAAAATGAAAGTATATAAACTTCACACACATCACAATAAACAAAATCATAACGGTATATGGAATGATTGCATTGCTTATTGGATAAAATTTTAATATTTTGTATTTGCCTTACAATACATACATGTACTTATAGCAAGTGTTCCTGATTTACCAGACTTACTT
This sequence comes from Eristalinus sepulchralis, assembly GCA_944738645.1. Classification (NCBI taxonomy): domain Eukaryota; kingdom Metazoa; phylum Arthropoda; class Insecta; order Diptera; family Syrphidae; genus Eristalinus; species Eristalinus sepulchralis. The sequence goes on along the minus strand of OX122885.1, from coordinate 25,131,120 downwards.
TTAAATCTCAAAGAACATCCGGGGGCAAAAATTGGCGATGTGGTTGAAATTGCCCAACACGAAAATGAAGACTGCAAAGTTCTACTTCAAATTACAGGATATAATGATGTTAAAGTGAAGGACGTCATTAGCATCGAATTCGATATAGCTAATAAATTTAATTTGAAAACATACTCCGATGTTGTGGTTCGTGTTGTAAGCCAAGCAGATGTGGCTCTAGATTCGATTGAGATCACATTTAAAGATTACTACATGGGACGTTCGGAAATGTGGCGGCTCAAAACTCTCTTGGTAAGTTCATTCACATGGCTGAAATTTAGTAGCCGCAAGATAAAACATATTTTAGATTATCTTATTATCCATGTAATGCCGAAATGGTCAAAAACTTTTTCGTACTGGCATTGATATGTACATACGTAAATGTGTTTACTTATTCATTCAAAAGATATCTTCAGTTTACAAATATAATTTAGTATCTTATTAGATTCTATAATTAAACTAGCATATAATTTGGTTATGAGCTATTGTTGACATATATATGTGTTATAGCCAATTGACTGCCAAGTAACATGAGGTAAATTTCGCAAGTCGCTTAAGGTGGCATTTGCCATGGTTGATATTGACCATTATGTGAAGACACAAGCTGTAAAGGCAATATTTAACAAACAAATTTGGGAATCCAATAAACAAATTGTGCAATTTTATAAGCATTAAAGTTAAAGGCCTATAATTTTTAAAGTGAAAAAGCGGGGTTGTCCAATTTCAAAATGAACCGAAAGCAAATAGTAAATAATTCAATGGCAAGGTCAGTAAATTTTTGTTGACCCGTATTTATTGGGTTGTTATTCCTAAAATAGCGTGGTGCTAAGTAATTTAAAAACACTTCAATATCTACGCCGAAGAAGGAGATGAATCAATAAAAGCTGTTAAAGTACATTTAAAAATGTTGTTTTTGCATTGATAGCCGCACTTTTCTGTTGTTAAGCTGAAGTTTAAGTAATCTATATAGTGAACTTGCGTATATCAAATATCTAACAATTGCATGAAATACTATATGTATATCAACAATTATACAATTATGCTTTTAATTTTTAGACAAACATGTGCGTATATACCGAAAAAAAAATCAAATACTTCGATAGATCAATCACTTGCCATGAGTTATGGTCACAGGGTGATAGAGTTTCGTGTGGTATCATTACTGAAGAAACGAAAATCGTTTTTCGAAGCAGTACATCAATGGTATATTTGTTTTTACAAATGTCTTCGGAAATGTGGGACTTCGACATACATGGCGACTTATATTTTGAGAAAGCAGTTAAAGGTTTCCTCACAGAACTTTTTACGAAATGGAAAGAAATGCATTGCAATCATGAGGTTACCATTGTACTTTTTTCAAGGACATTCTATGCTGCAAAGAGTCTAGATGAGTTTCCTGAATATATGCGCGATTGCTTGCAAATGGATTACAAAGGAAGATTCTATGAAGACTTCTACAGAGTAGCAATTCAGAACGAACGCAATGATGACTGGTCATCCATACTCGTTCAACTGAGAAAACTGTTTACATCATATCAGTCGACGGTATTACGATATCATGAGCGCGAAAATGTTCATATTCCACCTGCAACGAACAGTACAGCCTCACAAGGCAACTTTTTGGAAGTCCTAAATATTTCCCTAAACACATTTGAAAAACACTATTTAGATAGGAGTTTTGAAAGAACTGGGCAGCTGTCGGTTGTGCTTACACCTGGAGTAGGCGTGTTTGAAGTTGATCGTGAGTTAACTAACATAACGAAACAAAGGGTGAATTGAAGATAAATTTATGCACATAAATAAAATAATAAATAAATCCTTGAATGTATGTAGATAATAGACAATGGAGTTGGAAGTGATTTGGTTTGCGTTGGTGAACAGCCGTTACATGCAGTACCATTGCTGAAATTTCATAATAAGGATACGTCACTTACATCTGCTGACGATTACTCGCTGCCTCATTGGATAAATTTGAGCTTTTACTCAACCAACAAGAAAGTAGCGTATTCTACGTTCATTCCAAGGATAAAATTAACACCCTTGGTAGCATCAATAGTGGCCGCTAATGAAAATAATAAGGTATAATGATATTACATCCGAATCTGGAAATAATTAATAATGTTCAATTTGTAATACAGGATTGTGCTAGAAAATTCCTTAGTTGTAATCAGTCTGAATACATTCATAATTCACTTTTTGATTATGATGCTTATGATGCACAAATATTCCAACTACCCCCAGCACAAGGAACCTGGTAAGAGCTAAGAACCAGTGAGTTATTTATATTCATTATTGAATTATCTTTGTAGTTCTCTTCAACGTGTTGTGAGAGCGAAAAAAACATCAGTCCCTAGCCTAGAGACTTATATTAATAACAGTTGCGACTGGGAAAATACTACTCCAAATAAATTAACAAATACAAGACGAAAAATGTCTGATCCTGACATACATCACGGGATATCCGGTGTGCTTTCCACATTGGTGAATATATTTTTTTGTTTCTACAATCTTCACTGTACTCTTCTTTATAGACCGGGTCTCCAAATTTTTCTGAGTCAATTGCATCAGAAAAAAACGTACGAAGATCGATTGTTTCGATAGCTCCTATAGTCAGACCTGGACGTGCCTTAATAAATCCATTCGATCCGTCACATGTTACAATCAAATTGACATCAAATCGACGCCGTTGGACGCATATTTTTCCAAAGGTAAAAACAATTTTTTAAGAAATAATAAGTGCTATATAACTATATTTTATTTAGGGTCCAACTGGAGTACTTATTCAACAGCACCATTATCAAGCTGTTCCCATGAAGCAACTATCGAATTGTCATAATTTGAACTCCAATAATAATACGGAAAATTATTCATCTGGGTTCAATTCCATAGATTGTGATCACAGTTCGAATTCGTCTTCTTTGAGTAGATCTTTTACTTCGTCGAACGGAGATGAGCATTCAAATGAGTGTAAGTTTAATTCGTATGTACACATATGTATGTATTTATTTTTGTTTAGTAGGGCAATTTGTGCAATAATTTAAACTTAATCGCAAAACTCCCCTTAAATTTACACTCTAGTCAAGTCCAGAAACGTAATGCGTTTCATTCTTTCAGACAATTTTCTGCGAGTTTAATAGACATTTGTACCTGATACTCTTGGCATTTTACCTGACACATTGTATTTAAAAAAAAACTTATAGAGTACACATAAGAAAGAATATGCGGTAACGAGTGTTCCCAAAGTATTGATATTAAAAAAAATAATAATATATTGCTTTGCGGCTTATATACATACACGCCGAGAACATCCTCACGATCAAAATCGCATTAAAGAATGTAATGGAAAGACGTAAGAGTTTTCGTTGAATAAGTAATCGGGCGTTTGAAATTATGAATACTCGTTCTTTTACTCAGATTTAGTGTATGTACCTTCAATCGCAAAATTGAAATGAATAGAGTACACTGAGTTGCTACTATTTTCATTTATAGAGAATAAATCAATGTATTCCTTCAAATCTCTAAATGAATACATACCAAATATTCAGTTTGAAATGTTTTTTATTCATAAAGTTTCGTGTGAAACGGTTAAAGAATATAGTTTTTACTGAAATATGTTGGAAGTTCTCTTTTTTGTGAGTATTTTCTCTGGCAAACGCACATTTTGTGTGTCGAGGAATGTCAAAGTTTGATAAGCTTCTTTATTGACACTTTGTGCTCGTTGAATTATATCGTCGAATCGAAAGCAATTAACCCATGAAACGGTTAACGACGACCGAATATCCAGCTCTGAATCCAAACCTCCCCTGTGGAAATTGACACACTTACCTCTTTACTCTAACTTAACATGAACAGTAGTAATAATAACCTAATTAAAACTTTGTAAGACGCCAGATTGTTTTAGCAGCCAATACACATGAACCTTAACAAAAAAAAAATCTATTGAAAGCTGTACCATCTGTGTTCAGATATGATAGTTGTGCCGGAATTTCATACAGGAAGTGCCGACACCCATTGTTATGGAAGTGGGCAGTCAATACAGTCTTATAATGAACCAAAATGACTTATTTTTTCTATTGACTATATTTTACTCAATACGTAGAACTTTCACCTTCCCTACCTATGGGTTTTTTTCTAAGAATATTTTGCAAGTCAAGACTATATCATATCAATCTAAATATTTAAAATGTGTGCTTATTGGAAAATAAAATGCTATACACTGGAGTTCATAATTATTCTTTTCAGTTTTGAAGAAACGTAACACCCACTTAAGCCCATTAGGTACTACACAAAATACATCCACACCCGCGAAAAGCTTAACATTTCTTTGGGGTGCAACTGGAGAGCAAGAATGGACTCCGGCCTTGACAACAGGTATACATTATTATCATTTAAAGCTTCATCTTAAAAAATATTTATTCTATAAAATCGATTAATTTAAATTAACATATTGCAGGTTATAGCAAAACAAATAATTTATATTCTGCTTTCCGTCATTGGTAGCAGTTCAGGAAATATATTTTATCAAAACATCGTTACGAGAAATGCATTCGTTTTGTATGCTCCATCACATAGTCAGATTGTTTTTTAAAAATTCACTTCGTTAATCGGATTAATTTTCTATACATTTCTAGTATATTATGGCATAGTTAGCTTAGGAATATATATGCACTGCATATTAACATATTTGTACAGAACCATTCCGATTTTCATGCATTTGGCCATTTGGTTTTCATGAAGAGTCTGGAACATATTATTTATAATCCCAAAAAAGAAATATGGTTTGTCGCGGCTTTTATTCCGTAAAGTTGGTTCCAAATTTTGAATAAGTTCCAGACTGTTTATAGGTTCTATAGAAGATGAATCTTATTTTTTATTTCTTATGAACGTCAAAAATACAATTTTATTCGTGGTACTAGGTTTAGTTTTGCTTGGTTTATCAATGATTTATTTCACTTATTTCGAATATAAGTTTCGATACGATAAGTTTTACTCTCTTCATGAGTCGCAGGTTGGTTTGAGGCTCAATCTTAATCCTCTTAACCCTTAAACTGTGTACCTGGGGACTGGGTTAAAGACTCAATATTGAACGCACATTTATTGCATTTATACTGCACATGGCATGATAATCACAAATATTCGCATCAACCCGAAAATTATTCGAATCTGAGCCATTGGGACAACGCAACAGAGGACGGCCTAGGCTAAGGTGGCGCACACAAGTGGAGAAGGACCTCAACCAACTTGGAGTGCGCAACTGGCGGCAGCTGGCGAAAGATCGTGCTGGCTGGAGAGGCATGTTGGTTGAGGCCCAGATTCACCCCGGGGTGTAGCGCTATACGAAGAAGAAGAAGAATTCGCATCAGCTTATAACAACAATATTTTCTTATTTTGTGCAAAAAGCAAAATTCCATTTTGTGTGGAATGTAATCCTGGGCACCCAGTGACCAAGTGCGCAAAATCTTTTAGTTTTTAGGATTCAAGGGTTTTAATTCTACGTGAACCGCTTACGTGGCTCTAACAAATGTGGGCTGACACAAACATCACGATTAAAAATAAGCATTATATGTATGAGCTAATAACAATATACGAGGGAGTACCGCAATGAATTAATATATTTGGCGAAATTATTTCGGTACCGCATTCTGCCGCTACGTCTTAATTTGAAGATCATAGATATTTTGTTCCGCGGTCGTAAGGTTTTGCTGTTTCCTGTGAAAAAAGTGGTACAGAAACTCTTCAAATGAATTTTTACCATTGACAAAAATTGGCTTTTAGGGAAAACCTACCTACATGGTTGAATGGTTTTCCCGTTTCAAGCACCCCAATCGACGATAAGATTTTATGAAAAAAAAAAAACGAAATCATTTTGAAACATCGAAGATGAACCAGTTTATAAGTTTTAAAGTTGTTTGGGGTGACTCACAGTTCAGACCGTGAAAACAGTGTTTGTTCGTGTCTCCATTGCAGGCTGACAGTGCTGTGCGGCAATTTAGAACTAAAAAAGGCATGGTCCTATTCACCTTACACAAATGACCTTGCAACCTTTGATTTTTTTTTGTATTTTAAAGGGAAAGAAACATGGAATGAAAACGACAATACTGATTTGAAGGAAAAAGCGGGAGTCTTCCAGAAGACGAATTAAAAAAAAACTTTTCGAGCAATGAATAGATAATTAGATAAGTGGCTTAGTGTTGCGGGAGAATAGTTCAATAGAGATCAAAGATTTCTTGTTTAAAAATTAACCAAACAAGAGTACCCACCATGCATTCAGTTAATTTTTAGAGATAATGGAATGAAGAAAAGGCTGAATTTTAAATTAATGTTAGGTTATACCCAACACAATTGTTATTTTTAATTTATTTTTGGCGATTTGGCGATTGGAGCTGGAACGTAGAAGCTTGTGAATTCATAATTGTTTGTTTGACATCGGAACTGATGGAAAATAATCATCGTACCTTAAGCATTCACAAAGTAGCAATATAATAATATTAACAATCTCCATAAAGCAAGTATTAATATGATAATTCATGAGAATGTGTTTTTTTTATTTTCATTTTTTATGTATAATCTATCACCTCGTAAAATTCTTATCAAAAAACATAATTGAACAATTAAACATGTGTGAAAAATATTGTATGCCGGAAACATTTTGAATGCTCATATGCTCGGCGAAACGATTGGATGCAACAGGAAGGGGAAGAATAATAATAGGTTTGATTCTTTGCAACAAACTCATTAGATAGCTGCACACTTTGTATTTTTTCGACTAGAACCTTCTATCTCTTTATATTAAAAGTTCACGCTCTCTAATTCGCATTTTGAGTACACACATAAATCTATTTTAATTGGTTTGGTGAATTTATGATTTTTCTTAAACAGTAATCAATTTTTTTGTTACAGTGCTACTTATGATATAGTAAATCGAAAGTATAATAATCAACTTGAGTAACGCTGGTTTCTTACCCTATGCTGTTGTGACTATAGTGTTAAAAGTATATATTTGAATTATATTTCGAACATGTTGTTTACACATAACGTAATATGATTAGTTATCAATACTCCTTATACTCAGCATTACTTAAGGAATTCATTCGTACAAACAGATTTATGCAATTTCATGTAAATACGCTGTGGCATTCTGTAAAGATAAATGGTATCTGTAAAATAAAATAAAGCAGACAATATTACAGATAACAATTTAAGTGTTAATAAGCATATATATGACGTGTAATCTGCTTTATGTCTTATTTCAATATTCAGATATTAAGTTGCAGTGAGATTTGCTTTCATTGCTTAGATCATGCACATTAGACCAGAAGCTTCGACATTAAACTGGTTAAAGTTAAATTAAAAACATTCCTAATAAGTAGCACTGTTGTACATATAGCTTAATTTTTGTATGTTTATATTACACTATCTTAGTACGAAATAATTGTAATGCTCGATTTGTCTTCATAACAAATTTACGATTTTAGTTTCTTGTAAAATTTAAACAGTTCCGACGATTTAATTGCGAAATGACCTCCGTCAAATAAGTTTGTGTTAAGTTTTGCAGACGGAATAAGTAGTGGAAAATAATTTTTTTCTTAATTTGACTTTTAAACCTTGTGTAATGAATTTGTCCTTTATTTTGTTCGTATTGAGACCATAATTTAATTATGAACTGTTTGTTAAAGATTCAAAAAGCTGCTTAAATATAGCTAAGGCTTAAATGAAAAGTTCACATTCACAACTTTCTTCACGTGGTGAGAAGTAGACCTGTAAAATCTAGTTGCAAGTAAATGTATTAACTACGAAAGTACTCTAAAAATGATCGTAAGTACTTTTTAATTCTTTAAATCATATAAAGTACTTTTGAAATTTTATTAAATTAACAGAAACTAATTTGATTAAGTTAAATATGGGGAATGTATTTTCTGAAGAAAGTACATATTTTGAAATAAGTAAATTAAGTATAAAAAATAGTAATTCATACAATTAATAATATATATTCTTCTTAAGTATTATTACAACAGGAAAACAGGTGATATTTTTAGTACTATACAAAAAGTGAACTCATACGGCATTAAGGTAAAATCAAACGTGTATGAAGTTCGGAAAGATCGAAAAAAGCTTAATTAGGGGTCAACCTATTGATATAGTTAAAGAAAACGATTTCTCTTGCGGCGATCCCGTTACCGATCCAACACCTCATGCTCTCGAAAGGGAAAACAGACTTTTTATTGTACTTTTCGTTAATGTATTTTTTTTTACATTAAGTAATTTGATAGATCTAACTTCACCAACAACATCAGGCCAACAGTCAACAGTTGTGCGTAGTTCACACTGACGCCAAACTGAGATACAATTTGTTGCGCATATGAGTGAAATCAGTGGAAAACTGCATCTAATAAGTATCCCTTTCTGAAGAGGCTGTTCTTAAAACTGAAAACTCGTTTGATTGAAACTTTTTTCTTGCAGGACGTATTAAAGAACTCCAAATACAATCGCCACCGGAAAAGTTGTTTGAAAAGCTAGTTTAAATAAATCGAGTTCAAAATAGTTTTAGTTTGTACTCTTTTATTTTTAATATACTACACTTTTCTGGCGTTTTTATTTTATTATAATTTATTATATGGCGATAGTAGTCTTAGTTTGAATTTTTTTAATTCATTAAAAATAATATTTACAAACGAATACGAACAGAAATAAATGAATCATTATTTTCTTATATTTGAATTACTTGTTTCAAAATATGTATGTGTTTTGTTCAAAAGTTACTCATGCCGATTAACCTAAAATATATAAAGTAAACTAAAATAGATTAATTTCGGTTAATAAAAGGAAACCGAAAGGAAAGGATTTAAAAAGTACTTACGATCATTTTATTAGTTTCTTTTGTACTTAGATTATGATTTCAGTTACTTTGAATGGAATCACGAATTCTTAAGTACAAGTAGTGAAAGAATGTACTTGTACTTGAAAAAATTTTAATGTACTTAAGGACAGAAGTAGTTAATTATCTTACAGGTCTGGTCATATGATATCATCTTCTAAAAATTCGATTAATGAAGGAAATACGTAAAAAAAACTTAATGTTTTTTAAGTAAATGTTTTGTTAGTTTTCTTACGATTTGTACTTCTGTAGTTGTTATGTTACTTAACGCATGAATTTCTTACAATTGCTATAATATTCAAATTGCTGCATTACTTTTTGTTGGAGCACACTCTAGAGTACATCAATAAAGCAAACTTCGCCTGCCTTTGGTTATATTACTATGTAGTTGCACGTTTCACACTCTGTTTCTATGTTGTTGACTCTCGTTATTTTTATATGCATTGAAATATTCACAGGCAAACACCAACACACCATTGTTTTAGTAATTGAAACGATTGCTAAGTTAAACACATAGCACATTTTTCACAATCATATTTTTTTTATTTTCTTGGATTTAATTGGCGATGGCTTTTGTAAATCAGAATTTAGAAAGTTTAATATATATTACAAATACTTGTTTCATCGTTTTTTGTTATTCTTTTTGTCAATTATTCTAGGCGTTGACTGGAAGTCCTTAACTATACCAGCATGTCTTCCAATCACAACTGACTATTTTCCGGATAAGCGGTCGCTTCATAATGACTATGTGATATCAGATTATACCTTGTTACCTGATGATGTTAACCTAGACTACGCAAACAGTAGAGCGATATATAGAAAACCACTTACAACGGAGGAAGTTTTCAAGGAAATTGTATCACAACGCTTAGCGCAAGGTTTTCAGTTGATATTACTGGAGAATAAAAATCAAAGTCAGACACAGACTTCGTGCTGTAATAATCTTAAACAAAAACCACAGTCACAAGTTTCTTCAGTACTAAAGATAAAGCCTCCATCAGAAATAACAAAAGAGTACCTGCTTTCAATTGGAAGAATTTTTCATAAAATCTCGCTAAGGGGATCTGTTATTACAGTGACGGGCTATAAGCCGAGGTGGGCATTATGAATTAAGAATGACTGTGCTTAAAACATATGCTTTGATTATTTGCAGGCACCCCTATCCACCCATAAATGTAGATTATCGATATCGTTTCCATGCTCCTCAACATGAAACATATGAAATATCTGGCGTTAACTTCACAACGGAAAAATTAGAAAATTTTAACTGGAATTATATGGACCATTATATTTGCACTCGTGGTGATACTGATTATCCCTTAATGGAGGTAATTTGTAATGAATAACACTGATATTACAGTTTTTTTTATTCTTCAATTACTTCATTCATACAGAGCATAAAATATTGGCGATACAGGATGTATCTACTACCAATGGAAATTCCAGAAATGAAAAAAATTATGGAACAAGGATATCCGAAATGTGATATATTCAATGAACCAAATCCAGACGTAGCTAAGCAGCAAATCGATGACTTTCTTCGTTTCATGGAAGAGCACACGAAAAAGATTAAGCGTCCACAAGGACGAAAGGCGAGGGTAAGAGCTGTCCGCCAGCGAACAAGCAAACAGTCGTCAGATTTTTATTTTTTTTTAATCTTTAACACTATAAAGACCTCTTTACAATCTTAATCATTTTTGCAGCTTTCTTTTCTATCTCCTGTTCGCCAAAGTTGCGAACTACCTTAAACCCTCTTACTTTTATTTTCTGGTCTAGAAAACAAAAGGTTATGTAGCTCTCATATCATCACATGTATCATTATCTTTGAGATCATATATGACATGTGTAGAGTGACCATTCTACGAAACCATATTTAACATTCCCTCTTACTGAACTTATGAATGTATCCTTTTGTACACCTTTTTAGTTAACATTGTTTAAGTGTGTTTTATTTTTTTTTGTTTTAAATAATTTTGCATTTTTGAAAAGCAACCAACCTACCGAATGCTTTCCGCTTTATGTTCGAAGTTAATCATTTTCAGGATAGTCCAACAGCGCCAAGTCATCTAACTCGACGACGTCATAGCACGAGTATTATATCGAGGGCTCCGCCTAATCAGGTTTACAATTTTATTATATATACACATAAAAAAGAACAAATCGTCGCTTTTTTAGTCAATGAATGTTTGAATTTGATTTTAAACTGTTATAAGCATTTTATTTACAAATTTACTATCATTAACAAGTCATTTAAAATTATAGTATCATAGATCAGAAAATTAATTTTGAATGCTTTTGGCTAACCATTAAACTTTTGTTTGCCTTTCCATTTTTCAATGAACTCAAAAATCAATATAAAGCAAATTCGTATTCATGTGACTAATTCAAAATTATTGTATATGCCTATATAGGGACTTGGGAATTCTCCGTTTCGAGAACGTGTTGGAAGTAATCGTTTGCCAGATAAAAGACCCAGGTTGTTATTGAAAACAGTTTTCCACCGAAATATGTATCTGTGTGCAATAATTATTTTAAGTACTTGTGTTTGCATTGTTATTTCGTTATTTTTTTTTTTTCTTATTTTATTTTTTTACATATTTGGCTTATCTTTCCCACTGACTGTTTTTTCTTTTATTCTCCACTAAGTGATCATTGCTTTTTTTGTTTTTTTGCTTCAATTTCATCGGGTTTTGGTTTACAAACTATTTTCATTTTAAACTCGGTACTGCATTTATTGTTATTTGTGAAATAACTTACGCGAGGTTGGCTTTACAAGATGAAGTAGGTAGATATTTGCTTAAAAGTTTCATTCAATGTGGTGCAAACATGTCTGCTTAAGTTATTTCTTTTGTAGCCACTTGTTGCTCCCGTGCTAGGTCATGTATATTACTCACATGACTTATTACATCAGCATAGAAACAGCTGCTATAGAGTATGTGTGAAGGCGGACTTCCCATGTACCACATGTACCAAAATAATAACAAAAGGTAACGAAAACCTAAGCCAAATAATTGACTGCCACTACAAAACCCACAAAAAATCGGCGTAGCTTCTATTGTTCTCTTACGAGCAAAAAAACCTTCAGTTTTTTGCCGACTCCGATTGGTGAAGTTTTTTATAGACAATTCGTACTCTCTGAATGTTGTCAAGACTTAGTGCCGTGAAAAATGCGAGGTGTTCAGTCTGGGAATCGAACCTGGGCCTTCGTCATGTGGATCACCGCAATTTTTGACGCAAGATAAAATATATAGCTCCCTGAAGTCCATACGTCTTAGCGACCGACACTCAAACCCAATTTCGATTTTGCGCTCGAGGCTCTTTTCACTAGTTTTCGCTTAAACTTGAACGAAAACTTTTACGTCATTGCCTGTGATTTGAATGCAAAGCACGGCGAATGGGGTAATAGAGTTCCAAACGAAAGGGAAACGCTCTCCTAGAGTGGATGAAGCAGGATTGTTTTCAGTTCAGGGTTGATTTGCTGATTACCGAGGGACAGCGTTTCTCCGAAGCGGGTCGTAGCTGGATGTGATGAAAACAGACAGACGACTTAGGAAACTGCCTAATCACGGTCTAGTACGACAGTGATCACTGTAGTCTCGCCGCTTTTGTTCGGCTCTGTAGATGTACACATATCTATACATATATGTTCATTTGCAATCCTCTCATATATTATAAAAAAGCTTATATATAACTAATATATAAGATATGTTACTTATGGCTTAAATGTCAATTTCTTGATTTTGTATTAAAAAAACCCTATAATCTATTTTACACAGAATCTTTTGTTCTGTTATTAGTCTTTAAATATAAATGAATTTGCAACCAATTTGTTGGTAGATGACTGATTCTAATAATCCTCTAAATCTATGTTTGCATTACCAAGATTTTCGAGTAGTAGAAGGTTGAGCCATCGAATAAAAATGTCATGCAGATTACAGTTTTGACGCTACTGCCAATTGATTTAATTCAATTTTAGAATATTCAAGTAATTGTAATTGGAATGTATTTATGTTTGTGTGTTTTTTTTATTAAAATACCTTTTTGACTCACTTGGAGTACATTCCGTGTATATACTCGGATATCACGTTTATGTTCAGGTTTATATAAACTTGATCCAATATCATCGTTCTTCTACCATTCTTACACGACTCATTTCACAATTTCTGTTTACTTTAACACTTTATGGGTAAACTTAAGTTTCGACTCTTTTTCCTGTGCCATATAAATTCTTTTTTTACACACTTTGCATATGTACCTATGTACATATGAAGGTTCGACTTACAACTAGTTTTATTCACTATACATTTGTCAATTGTATGTATTGCTTTCCTTCGAGACTACACAACGTTGCTATTGATTTGGTATCTAACTTATTTTCTTTCCTAACTCTAGACGTCCTGTTTCCTATTTTCAAACTTTCCTTATTTCATCTATTAACTTAATAATGATTACCACACTTTCAGTTAGAATGCACTCTTACATAATTAGGCATTACATTTGTTCTGTTTTTGGTTTTGGCTTTCAGCATGCAACGAATAGAATTATTGAAAAGCAATTTATTAATTCAGCAAGGTTAGTCATTTTTGATTTATTTATTATTTTCTTTTGATTTTATTATTAATTGCACAAGCGCATGTCTAATTGAGCCAGTACTAAACAAATCTAAAATCATTCGAAAAACACACTCATTACAGCTTCATTTCTAGACCTGGATGTAAGCCTCTGGAGCGTGGACGAATATCGCCGGCTGCTGATGCTTCTGTGATAACACTCAATCCGGAAATAAATTCAACAGAAGATCGAGACGATGCGTAAGAATATGAATATAATATTAAGACCTTCTTATCGTTAAGAAGACTAATGACCACTGGCATACTCTGAAATAGGTTCTTAGTGGAGATCAAATTACGTCCAAATGCCAATCTTATGGAAATTTTTGAGGCCATGAAACATCCAGTGACTGGTGTGGGTTTTTTCGCGCCAACGCAAGGTTTGCCTTCATGCACGTTCGTGTGTTTCGACGCGATAATGTGGTTAAAAGCTCGCCTAGATGGAACTAAAAATCCGCTTGATATATTAGAATCAATGCGAAGGTAAAGAAAAACAAAATATTTCAGCTTTCAATAATTAAACGAAAATAATTGCTAATTTATAGAGAAGGTATGATCTGTCATGCATCTGGAGAACGGAATAAACCAATAATACCTGGATTTTACTTATACTATATTGCTATACAAGACAAAAAAGGTAATTGCGATGTTAACCAAGAGTTTTCCTTAATTTTAAACACTTTACTAGATTTTACACCGCCTTTGGGAGATTTGAGTGCATTCGAAAATGAGTGGATGGAAGTCGAAATTCAAGGATACAAACCGTTGACCTCAAGTGAATCGGCAGCTCAAGATTTGTATCATAAGATACCCAATTTCCTGAGAAATACTCCTCCACCCCAGACCTGGTGTAATGTGCAAAAACAACGTATGTTACGCAATCTTACTAATTACCTTATCAGAAAGTTTTAAAAGAACACAAATTTTAGGAAATATTTATAAACAAGCTCATGTAGAAATTGATATAAGCAATAAAAGTGACCGCATGGAATGGGGACACGTTAAGTACCATAGTGTGATGCAACCAGGCCATGCTTTCGAGATGGTTGTTGAATGGGTGTCAGCTTCGGGTCCTATTGTCTATGAATTGGTTTGACACCAAAGAAGACATTTATTAAAGATACATTTTAAATAATTTTTTTTTATACTGTAGATCGATGGATGGAATCGAAAAGCAAAATCAAATAATTTTCAATTAGTACCTGTTCCAGCTGACCCGTTAGCCGAACCATTTACTGAGAAATCGGATCCTCTGCGCGGACCGATATTTATACCTTTGGACACTAGTTTTCTAGGAAGTAATGAAACATTATTTGAGGGTTAGAATGTTTATTGCCATGAAATCCAAATACTTAAGTTAATATATGTATTTCTCCATAGAATTTCCTGAAGAAACCCGCGGTGATAGAATGCTTCTGTTTCAGGAAGCTATTCTTTCCCGATATGGCTTTATGCCTTGTGTCATAGAAAGAGTTTCTTTCAACAAAGACGTATGTGCAAACTAAAATAAAATTCATTCTAGACTAGAATATAATATGCTATTAATTTCAGTTACCAAAAGAATACCAATATGTTCACTGCTCAGGGAATATGTTTGTACTAATACGGTAAAACATTTGTACATTTAATATGCACCTATATACCTTAATTACTTTCTTACTTTAAAGGTGCTCAAAAGGCAATCATCAAGTTGAGTCGCCTAGCAGGATGGAAGCAAATGTAACCCGCCTAGTATATGGTCACACAAGTCACACAAATATTCCCAAAAAGGTATGTTTCGAAAATGATTTGTTTTTGTGAACTGAAGTATTATTTTGTTTAGGTTGGATTTCTCTGGTCATGGAATCATATGATTTCAAACAAAAAATGGAAAGCATTGATTATCAACTGTTCACCTGATCGGGAGCTATTTCAATTAAGGATGTTAAACGACTTTAAGGATTTTTGTTCAAACCAAGATCAAAGGCTGAGCAAGTTTTGGGAATCATGTTATGAATTGAAGAAGAGGTATGCAAACCTCGAAAATGGAGCAAAATAAATATTTTCTTCATATAACTATTTTACAATATGCACGAATAAAGTTATATTATAAAAAAATTAATATTTTAATATCCAAAATGGGTTATTTTGTGTTTATTGAGGGTACAGTGTACCTTAATTTAAAAAATAACGGAATTTTGGTGGCCTAGACACCAAGGGCCAGTCTTTACTGTAATCACACATTGCATGCATCACATGATCCTGCTCCAGAATGCGTTTCAACAGTTGAAAACAGACGGCTAGTAAACTTGAAAATGCAACGGGCAAAACTAACTTGTTCGTCGGGGTGAATGGCCAGTTTAATCTCATATTGTTTCGATTTTCTTCAGGCGGAACATCTTCCACATACAGAGTAGTGTGAGTTAAGTCCGCGTCTGTAATGTTGCTTATCTACTATTCGGACAGTTTCACAGGGAAGATGACAGGTCAACCTTCCCTATCCTCTATCCGCCCTTTTTGTCCTCAAATAGAGGAGAGTGTCTGGCAAAGTACTTTGAATTGAAAGTTAATAAAGGTAAAATGAACGGGAGTCGGGCTCCCTTAGAAAAAGCCGGTTTGCGTGATCCCTACTCTTCGTTAAACCGGTCATATAAAAACCAAAAGAAAAACTTTGGTAGAGGATCACCCAAAAATTAAAAAAAATATTTTTTCTCATAACAATATTCCACGATTTGTTGTTATCTCGAGATTAGAAAATTAATTCGGCAAGTCGAAACCACTATCGTCATACAACTTGTTCTAAATAAACCGGACTTGAATAAATTTACAAAGACATTTTTGATGTTAAGCCAAAGCGTATTGGGTATCTTTTGATTAAAGTCTCCAATACCACAATAACCACAACAACAAAAAGTGTCCATCATATTGATTCAATTCCGATTGTTTGATTCCTGAAAAAATAGTAAGCCGAACTCAAGAGTCAGAATTTCCTTCTGATGTACATACATAAAAAAGTCGTAGGAAAAAACCAACGGATGCCGGCATTGTGATTTTTTGACCTTGTTGCTTCAAAGTGGAAGAGTATATGTAAATATGTGTATCGGAGAGGAGCTATTATCAATTACTTCATATTGCACTCAACCTCATGATATTATACGACGGTTCATCCACACACTTCTGCACGCATTCAACTTTACCCATGTTGATATTACTTGCTGCTCTCCTATAATCTTCTCTAGCGTCTACTGGAAAATACTTGAATACCTTTCCAATAGCGATAATTTCCCTATAGTAAAAATCACCCTTATCACAGGCAGTAAGAATCACAAAATCATCAAATTTCCTAAATTGGATATTGTGAACTCCACCAACAAAAAATTAATAATTTTTTTTCAACTAGAACAATCCCGCCAGATACAATTAAAACAGCTGCAGTCCTGTAAAAGCAGCGGCAAATTTTAATCTCTGCCACAAACGCTCAAAATTCCCCCAAAAAGAAATGTTTCATAGTGACCCCCTTCTTAAATTCTTAAGTGACATAAGCATGAAATACTGCCAAATCTTCAAAAAAAAATCCACCAATCAAGTCTCATAAATTTCCAGAAATTATAGTGCGTTTGAGTCCACAGAGAAATAAAATCAAGCAAGACTTAGAAAGAATTTATCTCGTCATTCAACCCATCGACATCCATCGAAAAAATCTGAAATAAAATAGGCTCCCTTATGAGAAATCACACCTCACAATGTATAAAAAGCCTTTTAACATCAAATCCACCACACCCTCAACAGGTATAAATAACTCTCTTGCTAAAACTTGACCAGGTTCGCCTATGTCTAATAACACAAACTTCCCAACAAATTTTGTATCAACCGTATGAACTATAAATATCAGACGATATTTTCATATTATGTAAAAGTCGTGATACAGAGAAGCTTAAAACTATTTATATATTCCCAAGTGTGGAAAGCCATTTTAAACTGGTGTAATACCTTAGAAGGTAAGATTTCACTTGATAACTGTAAAACAAATCGCCTGTCCTCAATCGACTTTAAGAAAAAGGAACATACATACATATATACAAAATGATCCAATCTTTAAATTTTTGGCATAGTATTCAACAGCAGATATACATAGCTAAAGCCTCACTGTACCTAAAAAAATATAATTAACATGATAAATTTAATAACTTACTTATAATGTCAAACACTTAACGTACGCGTCAACAACCTCCATAAAATTACAAATATTTTTATTCAGTAAATGTCTAAAATCCACTTTTAATATCCTCAAATCCGTAAGCATCACCACAAGAATCCACAACATCATGGCAGAATCAACCTTAGAGCAATGAACTCACAATACCCTCTTAATATTATAGTCATACTATCATTTTCATACAACTTCATCATCGACAAAAATATGTATATTTAGTTTTCAGGTTGAGATATAAAAAAACAGTACAATCGGAAAGAACAGCCTATAGGAAACCACCCCCAATAACGGACTTAGGCTGATTGGTTTTACTGCGGGGCGGAATGTAGTAGTAGCCAGCACACGGTTCCCACATGTCAATATTTAGAAAGGAACATGGAGATCTCATGATCATTCAACTGTCTACCAAATTGATCATACTCCGATCGACACAAGGCACTCTTTCAGTATGTTTGATTTCTGAACGTTTCAAGGCATTAACATTGATTCGGATCACAACCTTGTTGTATCCCGAACACTCTCAGTACACGGTAATATTGTGAGGAACTTTGACGTGAGATACAATCACACAAGATCGCCAGATCAGATCGAGTCGCCTTTTATTCCACAAAGAATTCTATGGAATAAATAAAAATAAAAATAAATAGAATAAGAATCTATTCATCATGGGCTATTGAGGACCGGTGGCGGCACTGGCCAAAAGGCATCAGATGTGAGGCAATTGATGTTCTAGGTTTCACTCAGCTACCGCAAGGACAAATGTACGGCCTACAAGGCGGAAGAAATGCTAGCCAGCTCTATGAGTAGAGGAGGAAAGACCAACACTGGCTTCTCAAGAGGGAAAAAAAAGAGAATGAGAAGCGAGAGAAGTATGAAAAGAAGGTGGAATAGAGAGATGCTACTAAAAAAATGAGGTGAGGAAGTTTTTCCAAAGGTTAAAGTTAACCATACACGGTTATAAAGGCCGAACCGAAGCCTACAATTGCAATCAAGGAGACATCGCAGTAGGGTCAAGGTCGATACTGAGGTTGTTGATAAATTATTTCTGTAGATTAGAATTTCATTTACAACGAACGAAAGTGGCGATAATGATCAACAGTTCTGTCCATCCGACCTAGACGGGGGGAGGATATCTATATTCAAAGTGAAATTCTACCATTCGAACTCTACAAAGCGGCAGGCGATGAATCGGTGAAAAGAATCGGTCATCTTAATCGGAGGAGATCAGAGAATCTACAAATAACATCGATCTTATTTCACGACCTATGTAAGCCCCTTAAACCATTTGTTAACAACCTGGCGGTGTCTGTTTAGCCTTATAAGTTCCAGCATTAACCATATATTCAGAGTACTGCAAATCTGGGCAAAAAAAACAAAAGTAACAAATCAATACCCACCACCTGTTCATTTTTAGCCCGAGAATAATAGCATCTATAACGACGAACTAAAGAAAGGAATGTCTAGTTTTGACATCGCTCCATTTTTATAGAATGGCAATGGAGAATTCATGCTGCTCCATCAAGGTCGGTTAAGACATAACCGAGACCTTTGATGTCAAAAAAGATTCAGACATGTCATGGGACTTCTTCAACATCTTTTTTGAAATACTCAACAATCCTTCAAAGCTCTGTCCAACTACATTCATAAGCCGACAATATTGGTAAGTGCGCTGTAAACGAAAAAGAACTTCCAACACCGACGTCTTTGAGAGATAGTCACAATGGAGGCATATAATCTTGGGGCAGTCAAAGAATCCGACAGCCTAGGAACCGCTATAAAGACAATTTCATCAGCACTGAAATAAGAAAATGTATAATTTTGCCGGCCGCTACTTTTTTGGGCTAAGAATAAAATTGGCACACAAGGAATCGTTACATGACACAGAGAGGGCATCTCTCTAACAACCAAAGTAAACCTCTATCAGGCCTTAATCGTCCCTGTCCTGCTATACGAATATGAGGCATGGACTTTGTCAAAAGGTGACGAGCTCGCTCTTCTCTGTTTCGATAGAACAGCGAGATTTGAGAAGCTTTTCATAGACAATTGTTACTCTTTGAGTGTTGTCAGAAACTCGAAAGAGGTGGTGCCATGAAAAAATGCGAGGTGTCCCGTCTGGGAATCGAACCTAGACTTTCTGCGCGGCGGTCGACGCACTTACCACTACACCACGGCTCCACTTATTTCTTAACTTTAAATTTGAGATCTGCCATTTGGCATTCGTTTTCAAATTTACTGGTGAACCCAAGCTATTTATGGGTCGAGAAATATGTTACATATTTAAATTTTGTGGCTAAATTTATTTTTACTCCATTAATGCAGCCAACCGCTTTCTTTATTTCGGACTGGAAACAAAAAAAAAAATACGAAATTCATATAAAGTATACTTACTTTTTTGCCGACTTGTTTCGTTGCTTTATTTGTAGTTTGAGTAGACTTTAACCGACTAATGGTAAACGATATATCTTACTCAACAAATTCGTTAATTAATTCGACGAAAAACGACTTCCTTAGCAAGATTCGTAAAACTGAATTTAAAGAGTCGTTTAACAACAAAAACGACTTCCTTAGCGAGATTCGTAAAACTGAATTTAAAGAGTCGTTTAACAACCTGTCGTAAACGGGGTAAATGTTTGTATATTTATAATTGCATCTCACAATAGGTTTGGCAACACGTAAGGATGCGACTCTCACCATTTATAAAATACCGGACACACAGAAAAAAAATTAAAAATAAAACAATGAAAAAAAACTTGGGTTTCGGGGAAAATAGAAAAAAAAAGTTTCGACTCTGCTAAAAATTATTTAAACAAGCCTGGATATTTTTTGGAATCGAAATTTAATATTGGAGGATTGAATTGGATTCAAAAATGAAAATGTATCAACTGTTTAACATGGGGTAGGAGGTGTTTTAGTTAAGGGCTGCATTGCAGTAGGTGGCATCGGTAACAGGACATTTATTAACGGTCATATCACGCAACAATTTAAGGGATTTCGCTGAGAAACTTGTTTTTGGAAATACGTTAATTTATCAACAAGATAAATACCGCTTTGAAAACTCGGGAATGGCTGCTCTATAATGCTCGTAGGCAACTTAAAGCTACTCCACAATCTCCTCAGAATTTATGAAATCAGTTGGGATTAGCAATGAGACATTTTTCGTCAAAAACAGGGTTGAAGAGAATAAAATATCAGCTGACAAAACGAAAACTTTAAAATACGACGCACAAGAGATTACTAGCTGTGATCGATGCGAAAGGGCTACATACGAAATATTAGAGTTAACTATTTTCTACTTCAGAGAACCGTTTCTTTATTTGCCAATACTTTTTAAGAGTTAATTTAAAATTAAAATTTATTTTGAAAAAAATATACTTTAAATTAAATTGGAAAAATAAAACCCTAATTGCCAATACAGTTTTGATCCCTCTGGCCTCACCCTAATTTTTGTCACCTTTAGACAGGTTCCCACGCGGTTCGCACAAAATTTTCCAATTCCTTTAAAAAAATTAAAAACGTCAAGAAACCATCAAAATATGCCAAATTATGTCTAGGTTTTATAACAACACCTAGGAACAAACCATAGTCTGTTTACCAGAGCAAGTAAGTGCATGCTGGCAAAAAGGAGACCTATAAGTTGTATTAAAAGTCAGGAGATGTTCGTCAGCTCTATGCACTGAGAAGCAGGGAAAAGCACAAACTTTTCAGGGCAAAACAGAAATAGCAGAGCACAGTCGAGGTGTTGATGGCAGAAATTAAGTTCGAAAGCTTTACTAAAAGTCCGGAGGACATGAAGTAATCCTTCCAGGACGTACAATAGATAAAAATGGCTATGATAACTCAAATACAATGTGTGATTTCCCCGCGGGGTTTCATGCCAGGGACGTATTTAAATTCAATGATTCGTAGTGTTCAATAAAAAAAACTGGAGGCTAACTTCGCTCAGAAATCTGATAACTTCACCATCGATTGCTTGACGTAAAACATGAAAAATATATTTTTATTTAACTTTTGTTTCTGTTTAGATTTATATAATATTAAAAATATTAATTTATATTACTTTTCTATTAACGAACAAAACGTTAACGAAAGTACAAAAGAAACGAATACGCACGTACATGCTTAACGTATATTTAATTAATATACCTCCACCAATAAATACAATATCGTGATTAATGTAATCAGTATAATAATTTGTTTTAAATTAAATTGTACATGTGCAACATGTTTTATTAGATATATATGAATATATAATTTATTTCTTTATGTTCCTTGTTTAGTTGTATATATTTAGCGAATATGATTTTGAATTTGTTGCCACTGATTTAGTTTTCTTTAGTTGTATTTTCAAGTACTATATAAACAATTAATTTATTTTGCTTGGGAATAATATGTTAAATTTGCCAGTTGCGGTACTTGAACAATGAATTTAATTTCTTTGTATTTCAAATCAAATAAAACATAATGATGCTATAAATATGAATATATGAATATATCTTTATTTTTATTTTTTAATTTGTATTTTAAACAACTTTATATATTTTATTACAATTTTGGTTTTAAAACGTTAGTAAGTATTCAAATAGACACCAATCGCTTTAAAAATAGGTCTGACGTTGTATGTTTTATTTTGTTTTTTAACACATTCTATAATAAATATGATCATCAAAAAAATAATAGAAGTATTGTATTAAAATTAATGTACCTATCATTTAAATTGATAGATTGAATTGATTTTACTTTTATTCACATTGTATATTAATCTTGCATTTTATGTATGCCTTTAAGATTACACCTAATATTGCAATGCATCTAAACATTTATATATACTATATATATGTATATATATGTATGTATAATATAAATAGGTATATAAATATTTTATTTATTTATACTATTCAGTGGGATTATTTTCTTAAATGTTTATTCATTCTGTTTGAAATATAGTTGTTGCTTCAATGAAATAAAATAAAATAATTTAATTTCTTTTGCTCAACTAATAGTAGTCGTCAATTTGTTGTTGGTGTTTTGTATTTACTGTTTTAATATAGTATATCTAAGCTTGATTTGGACATTCTGTTTTATTTTTTCTTTCAAATCGGCTTTGACTTTGTAACGTGTTTCTTGTCTTACCATTTTTATACAAAAAAATCGGGTCAATTGATTGTCTTGTGTATTTGTGTGAGTTGCGTTTTATTTACCTTATAGTGTTCGTCTTTATTTATTACCTTTATTAGTTTGACTTTTGTAAATTTATCAATGCAAAAGCAATAATGTACATAGATGTGTGTATTTATTTATAATTTGTTTACGTTTCTACACATTTATAAGGAACTCTTTCATTTATTTATTTGCATTTATATTTGTGGACACAATGTAATGAGGATAGAATAGGAGATAGATATTTAAAATGTAAAAATTAATCCGAAGGTTACTATTAATTGAGCCAAAAAAATATTCACATACTTATATATTTCAATGATTGGGGAAGAAGTTGCATTTTAAAAAATGTTTATTAGCAGCCTTTAAAACATATGGAATTGGAAATAAAATTTGAAACAGTATTCATTAACTGTAATTGGCATTTTCAGCAGAAGATTGGTCAATACAAATTGTTTCATTATTTTCATAGTCTTATAATTTATACTATATATTTATAACTAAAACTTTTTTCTATTAATCATTAAATTGCATCCTAAGACACCAGAAATAATCTTTAATACATAAAGACTTCAAAAAGCATATAACTTCATTTGCAGTAGAAAATGTATCAGTCATAACGTGATTCTTTGTGTTAGCATACTGCAATATGATGCATATCGTCCTTTTTTATACACTGTATATATTAAAAGCGAACGCCAATATGTATGTATTGTCAAACTGTTTCTTTGACTTTATAAATGTCATTTAAAGACTATATTTATTCAGAAATATTTAACATGTCTCGCATGTTATTGAATAGCTTTAAATTACATATATGTAATTTATCGCATAAAGGAGTCGAAATATTATGGTACAAGAGCCCAGAACCAGGTTCTACAGCAACTCTTCCTCTTTCTAAATGTTAGGTTGGAGAAAATTTGAATCTCTCTAAGCATCTCTTTTATTCGAGAGACGATCAGAAAGTATATTTAAAAGAAACTTGATCTTGAGTTAAAAATGTTGTCTTGAAATGTTTGTTGGCTGCACTGCGATAATTCAAACAAATTATTACTATTTTAAATGTCCACACATATTTACCACTGTTTTTTTTAACACACATATTCATATTAATTTGATTTAAATACATTTTATATTCACATGTAATAATTTTATTTTGTTGTTTATTTTTTTTACTAATTTGCATGGAGTTTTGTTTATCATTTTCTACGCATTGTTTTAAAAATCTTATTTTTTTTTAACTAACACTTAAGACTTACACCAAGTACATATATTTGTGATTATTACTATTTTTTGTGTTTTCTATTTAAATTATGCTTATGTGTAGCCTGGTAGGTATATACTTTCATACATAAACAGCATGTATGACACTTTTTTATGAACAATACATAATATTATTTTTAATTCTATTCCCATGGAACTGGGAACGGTTAATGTTAACTCTAAATTTCACATCACAAGTTGAAAGATTAAATTTATTAAATTGTTTTAAACGGTTATTAACTAAATTGGACAAAATATAAGTATATTGGTATTAATACACAGATTTAGTTATTTCTTTATTTGTCCAAGTGGCAAACCTTAAAATAGTATTTTGATTTCTTTTTTCTTTAGAAGCATAGGAAATATACGAATGTATAGCACTCCCTGGCAAAAACGAAACTCAGAATTTAAAAATAAACATACTAGAAGAAAACATGAACTAGTCAATAAGCGGACTATATCTATAGGGATGCACAATCCTTGAAAGGTTCACTGGCACATTCAAAAATAACATTTTGATTTGAAAAATATAATAATTTTGGATTTCCATGAAATAGGTTTGGTGTATTATTATTAAGAATATCAATACTACTTATTGCCTATTTTTTACAACCAGCGACTTGTTTGGCAGACAAGCCTCTGTATCACAAAATTTGTATAAAATAAGAAGCTATAGTAGCACTCAGGAAGATTCTACAAAGTGAATGAGCGCAATCGAACAAATGATGTAATAAGTTTGTTTTCTCTGTAATATTTAACTATCGCATTTGAATAAAACCTAGCCGAATTACAGTTCTACAGGCTTAAACAATTTCATAGAAGAAATAAGTTTTTAGCGCAAATTTTTAAATTCATAAAAAAGAATGAGTTTATAGTTCAAGCTGACATTTTGCAAAGGCGTACTTTACATTCGCAGAGATAAATTCAAGTAATTTAATCTTTAATTTAAAATTATTCTGAAACAAAGCATGAGCGAAACTTTTCACATAAAGCATTACATAAAAATTTTCATTTTTGAAGATAATTTTAACTTCTAAAGTTAGAGAAAGATACGGAGAAGGAATTAGGAGCTTTTTTGATCCGCTTTGAAGATTAGAATGCAGTGTTTAATTCTAACATCGATACGTTCTTTTATGTGTAAGTTAAAGTATCTATATATTCACCTTTTCCATTTTTAATATTGGTTCAATTTTAATTTGTATCTTTTCATTACGCAATCACACACAGATTCATCCTAATTTTTCTACTCATATATGTATGTACATAAGTATGATTTCATCTCTGCATTTTGTTTAGATGTGTAATACGGATTTGCCTTTTAATTAAGGACATACAAATTAGACACATTTCTTTAAGGTCTATATCAATATGTATAGAATGTATTTATGTATATGTATATAATATATATATATAGCTAATATACAAGTATATATGAAAAAAGTTTTAGGTGGTTCAAGTGTGTCTTACATATCTTTTTTCTCTGTTTACTGTTTTACTATGCTATGTGTATGTGTCTTTTCTTATTTTATTCAATAAATCATTTAACCTTTAAAACAATAACATAGAGAACATGAAGGCATTTGGAAAGTGGCATGTTTATGTATGTAATTTTAACTCGCATTTTTAAATTGTTTATTAATTAAGTAGTGAAAGATGTATTTTATTTTTTAAAAGTTTTTTTTAGCACATTTTGTTTATATTTTACGATTTTGTATGTTCAGTATGTTGAAAAAAATATAATAAAAACCGCGTAAATTTTGCAGTGACATAAAGGTTCTCGCAAATCGCTTTAAAATGTACAAAACACTGGTTGGGGGCCAGATTTTAAGCATTTAACTGTGCGAATACATTCCAATGTCTAAGAGGACATAAGAAAAAACAATTAGCATAGACATAACCTAAGCAAATAAAATCAAAAAAAATCAGGAAAAACAGATCATGTTGTTAAGAGAATAATAAAAGTATACTTCCTTAATGCATGTGTGCAGAAAAACAGGAACTCTCACGATCATTGTAATGAGCTACTACTTCCTTGAGCCTCCTTTGTATATCTAATAAATCGGCTTCTACGGCAAATACGTTTCAATAAAAAACCCTAGTTTTAAATTGTACGTTTTTAAAAGTAAACACATAAATATTCACGAAAAATTCCCAATTGAATATAGAAAAGGGAGTGAAGCACTGCCGCAAATGGATAATGAACGTAATCAAAATAATAACAAAACTTAGTTTTACTTTGTTTGTATTTGTGTAATAAAACCTAGAAAAACATTCATTCTTTTTTTTACTTTAGTTACAATACATATATAAATTTGTTTATAAATACAAATGTAAGATAATATAGTATATTATTACAATATGTTAACTTTTTCGGTTTCTTTTTATAATATTTATTAAAATCTATATTAGATTTCTTCATATATATATATATATTGTGTTTTACTTTTCTTCTTGATTATATATATTTTTTAATATTGTTATCGCTTTTCTTTGAAATATAGAATTAGTTTAATTTTATATATGTATATAGAAATATACATATCATTTGTTTCAATAATAATTTTTAAATATTTTTTTAAAATATTTAAAAATTATTTTCTTTTGTTTGCTTCAGCTTATGAACCCATTGGGTTTAAAATAAAACTGCACCACTCATACCCCTCGTATTAGTAGTAGAATTTATAACAGCTTAGGGAGTAAACAGGCTTTCTAAATATAAGCATACAAAATAAAAATTATAAGTTACAATAAACAAAAATAAAATAATAAAGGGTGTTAAACACTTGGGAAAAATGTTTCATCCTGTAAAAGACTGTTCTCTGGTACTAATTGAATACCGTAATAGTAAATATATTTCAAAGAAATATTATTACTACTGAAGTTTTACAAATCATATAACAAATCGAGGAGCATGCTGTGATTAGACAGCCCAATATAATATAATTTCTCTCAATTCTCTTTAATCATTAACCAAAATATGTTTGGTGTGAGGTCTTCCTTTACTTCGGCTTTGCTAGATTCATACACATTAGCATTTTCATATCATACATAATTGTATATTACATACTGTTTTTTTATAGAATATACTCTGTTTACAACAACAAAACTATTGTTAATAAACGCAATTCATTTATGTATTTACTACAATTTGATTTTTACTTTTTGAAACAAAAATGTTCGCCCGCATTTCTATGAATGAAAATTTAACTAAATTTACTTTTTTAATTATCATAAAGGAATTGGTATAGGCTTGTCTACAATAATAATCATTGTACAATACATAAGTATTAAAAAGGAAAAATATAATCAAGTATTGCAATTCCCTATTAATTATGAATTCATAAGAAAAATCTCCTTTCTAATTAGCAAATATTAGTATCGCTTGCTACACTCCAGTAGATACATATCTTATGAATTTACAATACACAAATGATTAAAGTAAAATGTGTGGCTTATAGTGATAACTTTTATGATATGTTCTCTAAAATAAATTTACCAGACATTTAAGAAAATAAGACCAAATAGTAAAAAAGACCATAAAACATTTGGGTAAAAAATTAAAAAGAATATACGCCGAATTTAAAATTCGAATAATTCATTGAATATAGAAGAAAAAAAAGCCCTAAGAACATTTGCCGATGTGAACTGGAACTTATGTATGGCCCAAAATTATGATCTGGGAGAATTTCGTAAACGTAGTTTTTCACTTAAATTTGAATGTGAATTTAAATCATTAACATTTGGCAAAAAAGAAGCAAATGGTTACATAAGTTCCTATCAAAAAGATATGGTTTAAATGCAAATACGATTCCCATCTTAAGAGGTTTAGCAAATTATTACCAATGAAAACAAGCCCTCATTCTCCATCAGTTGGTAAGACGATAAATAATCGGTAATGAAAAGAAAACCAAATAAAAGATTATAATTCATTAAATAAAATTTATAAATTATTTTATTCATAAAAAATGAACACCATTAACCCTTTTTTATGCTTCGTTTTGCTTAGTGAAGAAAACATGAAAAATATTACAAAGTTATAATAATTAAAAAAATAATAAAAACATCACATTGTTTTTCACTACTCTTCTAAGTCAAATCAAACAAACAAACAAAAATTGCTGAGGAAGTCTATAAAAAATAGATTTACGAATATATGTCAATTGTTTTATCAAAAGTCAATAATATAAAATGTATTCTTTACAATAGTAAATATTTTAAGTTATTTATTTATGTTATACTTTTTCCCTTGCTAAAGAGATAATAGTAAATAAATATTAAATTAATTGCGCACTTCTTTGCTATACAAACAAATTTTAAAACATGGAATCTAAAGTTAAAAGCCAAACACAAGTAGACGTTAACCACTAATCATAATTTAAAAACTAATAAAATTTAGTTCAATTATGCTAAACCGACAGCCATCACTATATTACGCCACACATTATACATGTAATCAAAGTGCATTTTTCCTGCAAGGCGCTGAATGTTTGTTGTTCGTTTTATTTTGTTTTGCATTTTTTTTCTCATTTTCATAAAGTAGATTCCCTTAAGCATTGTTTTCTTCTGTTTTTAATTTAAATATTACACTTGGAAAAGAAAATACACTATAAATGGAAGTGGTAAATTTGCGATTAAAAAATATATGCATGTATATATCTGTTGTCTCATTTGTGTTTTATAAAACCTATATAAATTTCTTTAAGAAATATATAATATATAGCTTGTTATATATATTTAGACATATATAATATAATATATATGTTATTTGTGTATGCGTCTAAGTGATTCGTATATATGTATAAAATCAATTTTTCTAAATAGATATACAACAAAAATTAAATAATAACTAAAGTAAAGAGAAGTAGTATAAGCACAAGCTTCAATTGATTATTTAAAAACAAAACAAATTGTTTAACGGATCTCAAAACGCCAGGATAAACTATGATTTTAAAAATAAGACTAAATGTGGGTAGCAGTATGATGTGTTGTTTTCTTTTTTTTCCTGCTCACAATCACATCTTATTCGATCACCAACCTTTTGCTTATTGCTCATTTGATGGCTCAATCCTCAATTGCTAATTCAGATTTCAGACGATTTTCTAATTCCCGCATGCCATTGTCGATTCCGACTTCATCCTCAGGAACTTGATTTTTAGTCGGGGTCACCTCCTTAGATGATGACGTTGTTGCATCACTCCAGAAATTCGGGGATCCAATCGGTTGTTGCTTAATAGGGACATTGTTATTCCACAATGATTCAGTCAGGGTCGAATGCTGAAATTTATATTATTCATTTTTATTCAAATACTTACAAAAGATATTTTAAAATATATGGCTGAGAATTACAACGAGCTATATTACTAATTCCAGAGATATTGTGCAATGAAATATGACAGTTAAGCTTGATTCTGTCCAATAGGAGCATATGCCCTTTAACACACATATGTAGGTTCCAGTACAAGTCTTTTCGAAAATAAGATAATTACGAGTGTGGACGTATTAAAATATTTTATTGACTGGTACCACTGTTCAAATGGGACAAGCAGCAAGCATTTACGTTGGCCTTTTTGTCGTTGACAAGTGCAGAAGATTTTCATATCAAATAATTAACAAATCAAATAATAGACTTACATTTCCAGAAAGGTCCTTATCACTGCCATCAATGAGACCACTCAAGCTGAAGTCAAAGTTTGTAGCCGTATTTCCTTGATTTCTGCCAATCATGTGGGATGTATTTCCTCCATTTCCTTGGGATGTATTATTATTATTATTGAATGCTTGGAATTCAGAAGAGAATTTCTGTATTTCTCTGAGGCTTGGAAAGTTATTCGCCACATGTCTGAAGTTACTACTGCTGTTTTCACGTTTATTAACAATGCCACCGCTACTGTTGCTAACACCAAATCCTTCAAAGTTTACATTAACCGCAAGAGGATCGTTGTTAAACAGGGATACAGAACTAGACGGATCTAAATGTTTGCTGCTTACAGACGTGCTATCACTATTGTAGAGCCACGAAGAAGACAAAGTATTATTACTGCTGGTACTATTATTATTTTCATTCACATGATTAAAGCCCTTATACATGGGACAAATTGGACCAAATTTACTAATTGAGGTGGGAACATCAAAAGGCATGTTTTCCTCTTGAAGGATTGAATCAGAACGGACAAAACTATCACGAGTTTCACGCAGCAAGTTTGCCGCAGCACTCACGTCTTGCAAACTTTGGGATGATGCAGCTTGTTGCCAGTATACGTTTATCAAATCTTTTGGTAATATATTGTTTCTATGGTTATTGCCATTCGAAGCGGTATTAGCGGTGTTTGCTCCAATTTGGCCCATTTGCGAATTAGCGACGTTTTTATACATGTTACTACCATTTAGCAACGTTCCTGAACCCTTATTGAACTCCAGATCCTTCAGATATTCAAGATGTTTTTTGTCTGGGTGCATTGGATACATTTGGTTTGCAGGCGTATCAGGACTGGCGTTGTTTGTGCTTCCTATCAAAGATGACGCATTCTGAGGATTAAGAGCCAAGTTCAAAGCATGTGTTGAATGTTGTTGTTGATGATGGTATTGATGTTGATGCTGCTGACGTTGATGATCCCATAAATTGGACTGTCGTAGCCCTTCTACTGACAGTTTTCCGAATTCACCTGGAACGCCCAAATAAGAGGAGGTGGGGCCAACTTGACTATGTCGTGCTGGTCTTCCCGATGGTGGCATTGCACCGGATATTGGATTCCCAAAACCCCCAGATCCACTAAAATGATCAGATGGACCATATGTGCCCACTGTTGGACAAGATTTTGTGTGGAATACCGGCTGCTTGCCAGGTGGTTGTTGTGTCCCTGACTGTGAAAAATTGCCATGATGTGAACGAGGGGAAGGTAGTGACATGCCACTTCCAACAGCTGACACCGAATTTCTTGGCATTGGCGGCGGTTGGGGATAACCCAATCCCGAGTAATGACTATCATAACGGTGGCGTTGTGATTGTGGGATCGGACTCTGACCATGCACTGATGGTTGGTTTAAATCCACATAACTATGATGAGAAGGCGCCGTTGGTAAGCCCTGCGGCTGAGGATGATAAGGCGTTGACATGGACGATACAGATGACGGTTTATTAGCTACACTACCAAATCTCAAAGGCGATGGGACTTCTTCCGGTGGGAGGCACGACGACGACAGCGGAGGAGGCGGCACGTCCAGGTATTCTGCTCCAGTCTTCTTCGTGTTAACAAGTGGAGTTTTTGTACTATTCTTTCTATTTTTCGCTCTATATCTCTCTAACTCGTCTTCAGAATGAGCGAAAGTGCAACTGGTACCTCGTGGACAGATTCGCCGTAGTGTTAAGTCCCGACAAAGACTTATCTTATATTTCGTATTGGGGTTAGCCTGTGACGACTCTTGCAATTTACGATTGCCATGATGTTGTACAAATTCAACAAGTCCTATGACAACTTGTTTAACAGCGTCCAGCGCTTTAGCTACTTCTTGCCATGAAGGCACAGAATTTTCCACGCTGGAATCTATACTCGCCAAATGTTTAAGATGAGTGCGCAAGCCAGATAGGTTTGCTGGATCTCCAGTACGTTGAAGGGCAATAACAAGCTCCTGCACAGATTGAGCAAATGATTGTGGCGTTTGAAGTTTATCAATAATACTTTGCATGTGTGACTTATGTACTGTGTCCCCATATAATAAAGATGACCATTGATCTGGGGCAATTCGAAGGCCAGCTTCCGTTGCTATTTGCACAATTTGCGCATCATGCTCACGTCGCAATGCATCGTAGGTGCGAAACTCTTCCTTCAACTGCATGAGTGACGAATCCGCTTCTCGTTTAGACACTTTAAAACAGCTGGCGCGGTATAGAAGCTGTACTACGTGGCCAATACTAGTTTTCGATGCCTGCGGAAAATGTGGTTCCAATCGCTGTACAACGAACATAACTAAAACTTTGCGTGACAAAGCAGATCCATCCTCCAGTGCTAATAGAACTAGCTTAAGTACTTCTTCCTGCATGGCCGGACCAAGAAATTGGCAACCGCGAGATCGCACAGCAGCCCATAAATTTGAACTTAACTGCTGCGGATTTTGATGCTGCAATATTAGCTCCGTTACGGTACGTTCCCCAAGCGATCGTGCTGCTCGTAGAGCACGGGACCTGCCCTCATCTTCAATCAGCTGACAATTGACTAATGTGACTAATTTTCGTTGCATTGGCCGTGAAAGCAAGCTTCCGAAGTTCCCATTGTTTATAAACGGCTTCAGATGTAATGCGAGACTTTCTATGCATTTCTTCCCTAGTTTATAACACTGTCTATCATCGGGCAAAAGACTCTGTATGCTTGGAGTATTTGCGGTAGATGCTTCTGATTCAGCTGCCAAACTGACAGCCGTTGATTGAGCTCCATTATTAAAGCCACTACTGCCATTACTGGGCGTAACCAGCAGCAGCAGGGCATAGTTAATTGGTAGATTTTCTAGGTCGGTTGTTATCGATGTCTGATTGAAATAGAAAGAATTTAAATGTTAGCTAAAAGATATTTTAAAACATAGTTGATTTTTTACCTGGTCAAATGGGCATTGCTTGTTGTGTAATGTGGCTAAACATATGCGACAAATTGTATGGCCGCATCCTAAACTAATTGGAGGACGTTGATGTACTGCAAATTCGTTACAACAAACGGGACAGGATAAAAAGTCTGTCCATGAGGGCGCCTGTATCGGCATTCTAAAAATACAAAAGTACTCAAATTAAAATAGGTATCTTTATTTTGTTTAAATTACTATTGCAAAACTTCTTCACATTATTTTGCCCTACAAACTAGGTCCAAGTGAATAAAGACTGAAGGAAAAGTAATTTCCACGCTTTGACATTGCACGAATAATCTATTTTTTATATTGTGTTGTAGAACAAATATTTAACAAATATATGCTCTTAACAGTCAAGGCAAAAGTACATACTGAGAGTATAAAAAATATAATACAATTTACAAAATGTAGTAACAGTGTGATTGTACAAAGAAGGGGAAGTAATAAAATTTGAAGATAAATTCAATAAAATATTTTCAAACGGCTTTTCCTGAGAATGTATGTATATTTTTAATAACGCACTTTTCGTTAAAAAATATCACTATATGCGTATATACAATATGAAGTTCGATATTTCTCCAATAAAATCGAATTGATACCAAAAACATATATTTATCCGATCGCATATTAATGAGTCTCGAAAAAATATTGCAAAACTGGATTTAACCGAAGCCCGAAGAAAGAAATGCAATAGAAATGTACAATGTAAGCTACTTTTATGTACAATTACGCACTATTTTTCTCCAATAAACTAGCATACTCCTAAACAATCTGCAAAAAATAAACGACAGCGGTAAGCAAGGGGATATATTTTTAAATAAACCCGAACCATTTAACGATTTAATTAAAGTGTACGTGGCACCCTTCCGTTCATTCCTCGACCCATTGTTTCAAGTATTTCCTCGAAGTAGGTATGTACGTATATGATGAATTCATTTTTTCTTCAATTGAAAGTTTAAGAGATAATTGTACTAATGCTCGCTATAACGACATCTAATATATTTATCGATTGCAGTAATCAAAATAAATCATCACGGAAGATAAAAGCATCGAAACCTCAAAAACGAATTGGTTATTTCTTGTTTGATGACACTGTCAGTTCGTTACACTCGATGATTATATGGACTTTTTATTTACAGCAATTCAATTCACGAACACCATCAGTACATGTTTTTATATATTTAATGAATTAAGAGATTTATTTTATACACTGATTTTCCTTTATGCAGAGTTGAATTCCAAGAGTTTAGGTAAGAAATATTATTTGGAAAAGTCGTGTTTACGCAACACTTTCGATCGTCATACGTCATCAAGGAAGTGTTTTATTACTTTGAATGCATTCGCGAACAAAATCATCTTGCACAATTATGTGTTTGCCTGTTATTGTTGATAGTTCTTAAGACATATGAAATTTACTGAAAATTATTTGACAGCGTTATGGACATATAGCCTTATGTAGCTACCGCCCCCCACTTTTTACGAAATAAGTCAGATGACTTGTCACCAAAAACGGAAAAATCTAATCAGTATTAGAGACAAGCCTAAAACTTAAAACTCGGCTATACAAATACGTCCGCAAGTGCTGCCTTTCAATTTCTCTAAATCAACAGGCACTTTGGGTACTAGTTTTACAAAAGATGTAATTACAGAAATTGTACTATGTTTGGAAACTATGACACAGAAGAATAGCAGCAGCAATAATAAAAATATGTTCACGTTCTTTTTTTTTTTTTTTTTTGTTGTAGGTGTGTTGAGGGTGATGATGACGATGACTAACGAACCCCGCAAGAGAATGTCATATTTGACTTTTTATTGCGACCTTTTCGCGAGGACGACCATTCAAATTCTTTTGTCCCCAAAACAGAGAAATAAAAAAATATATGCAATTCAGTTCAATTTATAATATCCCTGCTCAATTCACACATATATAACTAAGATTGCAGACGTAGGCAATGAAGTATGCAAGCTGACTTGACTGTAAATAGGTAGAAATTTTGAGCGTTTGTTGACCACTTTCAAAAGTTCGCTATCGACCAAATTCCAATTGTAAAGCATCACCATATTTCCTTTGACCAGGTGCTATGATTAACTATAAAATCCCATTGGTATAGGTGTGTGATACTAAACAACATCGCACTATTCTTGTCTTTCTTCACTTTTTCAATCACTCGATATTTATGCAAAATACTTTGTAGAGAGCCCGAAAAAAAATTCCTGCACTAACATTACAAGTTTCGCTCAAAATGAAAACACAAATGCAACACTTTAAAGTAACTTACACATCTTATGTAAAACACTTTGCAAATCTCAACAAATTGTCCCGTCTTCTTTGTGATATTTATGACCCGTTCAAAACTCGGATTATTTTAGAATTGTATTTTCCAATTGTTACGGATGAAAACTTTCAAATAGAAAAAAAATAATAAAAATGATATTGAAGTGCTCTGTGTCGTCAAATTTATCAAAGTGCCAACTAGACACATATTTTTTCTCTCGTTTTATCCTACGTTACTTGTTGTACAAACCAGAAAACATATATGGATAGGAGCGCATTGTATATCTTCCCCGTTTCCCCTTATATATGGGGAGTTAAGACACCTTTCTTTTTGTCTCTACAAAATTTCACGACCAATGATGGTGGGGAATATTTTTCAGATGAACAATGTAAAAATATTTTTTTTGGCAAACACATTTTCAACGAAAGTCTTCATGATAATAAGCTGAAAACACTGCAGGAATTTGAAGAGTCTTTTGATGAACGCGTCTATTTGAAAATCTCTTGTCGTACCTTGATATTTGAGTGAAATATACATCACATTTTACGAGTTAACAATTAATCGGCCATGTAGGTAGAAGGTCTTTTTACTTGTTTCGTTTTTCCTTTGAATTGACCTCTCTAAAGTGGATATCGAGAAACGTCACTTCATGCGAATGACTTCTTGACAAACCTACACTTCTGGTTTCTACTGTGGACTTAATTGAGAGAGGATAAGTTTGTATGCATTGTACATGTGCGTTGAGCTGTTCTGTAAGATTGTTGACATATGTAATAAATGCAAATATAAATCCATCATTTTAATTCTATACTACAGCATGTGTTTGCACAATAATTTAAGACTCAAAGAATAAAATTGCAAATAAAACTTTCGATGTCCACAACTTTTGTCTGGCTCCATATAAATTCCGGTAAAAATATTTTTATTCTTAAGGGCCTTTCAAATAAGCAGCGAACTGCGACCGTGAAGTTTTCGAAATATTTTATATTTCAGTAAGTACCAAAAAATCGCCTTATTTCCTGTGGATTTAATATTGTTCTGCAAATTGTCGGAATTATTTAATAATGCAAATAGATTTGTTCAAGATCCACGCAGCCTCCGAGAAAAAATGTGCAGTGCTCTAGCGAAAAATAAACGTTACCTTATATTATATGAAAATTTGTCATGATCTGTCTATGATCTCACAGATACGTGTGACTGCATTAGAATTATAACTTATTAAGGATTTAATAATAATGCAAAGTTAAGATGTAACATAAATGAAAATTGCATTTGACATATATAATTTGTCGTTATAATAGATGAATCTTCGTTAAGTTTTGTATCTTGAAGGTGACTGACTTAAATTTTCGAGTACACTCATAAGCAAATTTTCAATTGAATAAATATTTCAATCATGGAATAGCTTCTTAATATGTTCATATTTCACTTTGCAATTAAAAATGAATCAAAGTAATAGTGTACTGCACGTAGAACAGCATTGGAAATAATCACCGGAAAACAATATAATTTCAACGTTAGAGTTGCCAGTTCTCAGAGATTTAAAAAGATCGACTTATTCCTAATGCATATAGTACTACTATAAAAGGACGGTTTATTTAGCATTTTCTTAAAATTAAATAAGAAAAGCTATCAAATAACTTTAGTTTGATCTTCGTATATAAATTAAAACACCTGCTGGACCGAATGTCCAGATTCCCATAAATTAGGATTTGCACTTCTATTAACCGTATCACATGGTAAAGCTCCATGATTGACACACGTAAGTGCAAAAGGAAGGGTATATGAAACAGACATATCGTAATAAAAATTTGACCGATTATAGGGCAGTTCAGACACGCAGATTTATTGAAAGTTTTCTTGACAACAATACAGTGCTTAGCGTTCACGCCTACTGTCACTCGTGCCATCTATCACTCAGCTGCGAGATATTCAACTTTTAACAGTTGAATCAACCATAATAAAATTTCAACAAGTCAGCTACAAATAATGAACGTATTCTTTAAACTTTATGATGGACTCACAAAAACTTACAGTCGAAGCGAAGAGGAAGTTGGCAATTTCTGTGCACTGTGTGCTTTTTATAAACAACTGTCAATAATACTCTCACATAAGAGCGAGACTAATTATGTCCAAAGTGGAATGTATTTGAGCGGATGCAAATTTCAATTAGCTATGTTTTATACGTTTGGAAGTTATTCCTGTTACTGGAGTCCTGTGGCATACAGGTAGAGGAAATCTGCATGAAAGCATTTTTTCTATACCGGTTTCTTTTTAAAATCTGAGGGTGAGAGATCAGCGGGGGTATTCCATGATTGATTGTTGGTAACTGACAGATACGCAAGACCGCAGAAGGTACATATTTTGTGATCTTATTTGATTCAGAAAGTCTGGGTTCGATTCCCGGACGGGACACCTAGCATTTTTTACGGCACAACCTCCTTCGAGCTGCTGACAACACGCAAAGAGTATCAATTGTCTATGAAAAGCTTCTTAAATCTGGCCGTTCGGAGTCGGCAAAAACTGTAGGTCCCTTCTACTCTACAACAGTAGCACGCACAACACGAGTAGTTGTTGTAGAAGCTAGGCCCTGGTCCGTTATGGGCTGTAGTGCCACTCAATTATTATTATTATTATTTGATTCACTACAGAATCTACGGTGTCCTTCTTCCAGTCACCCTAATTTCCTTAGTGTTTTTTAGGAAATGATTTAAATACTCCAGGTAGTACATACTCGCGAATGCGAAAATCAACCCGTAGTCTTCTCGACATTGGCCGGGGCAAGGATTCTGGAGGACCCACCAACCATACTCTCTATACCCTCCGCCCACAGTGGTAAATGACGTTGACTCCTGCCACTCGCTCTACTATGCAGTTAGTAGGATGAGTAATATGGACAGTAATGTCATGACCGACGCACACTGAAAAAACTGCTGTGGGGGCTGGCTAAGGCAAAGAATGCTTGCTTCCAAGTGGAGGACTGTTGAAAAGGAACCTTTGTGGAGAAGTGCTCCACACAGCAATCCTTTGGGTGGCTGAGTACTTTTGTGTCGAAGATTACCCCATTGGAACCACAAATTTTGAGGGTCTCAGGCCAATCAAGCTCAATCGCGCTATCTGCTGCTGGATCCCGGGGTAAACTCAGGAATGGAGTGCATATGCTGGGGCCTTTAAATATCCAATACCAAGAGGTGAAAGGTGTTTGTCCACAAGGAGAAAGACCAAGAATTTGTTTCATTGTGCTGAATCTTCTTCCAGCACCCAAGCTTGTACAATTTTGTGAACAAGACTTGATTGCCACTGTTATAATAACGGAGTGCGGGACAACTTCGTTGTTGCTTCAGCTTACTTTCCCTACAAATCTGTCCGTCCACTACCAAAGTGGTAGCGGAATGAGAAGGGTACTGCGAAGCAAAAAAGATGGGCCTAGCCATCTGTTTCGATGCTAATGCTCTGAACCTCTTCTGCAAGTACAACAAGAGAGGATCGCATCTTCTCAGTTTCATTCTATGGTTTGGACTGAACATTAGCAATATTGGCTTCCAGCTAACTTTTTAGTACCGAATTGAATGCGAAGGGTAGGAATCCCAGAAAAAACTGGTTATGGTTTAGGAAAGAGTTATGAAATCACGTCCCATCGAACTGACCTGCCCATTCAAAAACACCCCCTGCAGACCCCCTGTTCCGTGGTCGAACACAGAACTGCAGTCTGTGCCTTCATGATAATAAGCTGAAAACACTGCAGGAATTTGAAGAGTCTTTTGATGAACGCGTCTATTTGAAAATCTCTTGTCGTACCTTGATATTTGAGTGAAATATACATCACATTTTACGAGTTAACAATTAATCGGCCATGTAGGTAGAAGGTCTTTTTACTTGTTTCGTTTTTCCTTTGAATTGACCTCTCTAAAGTGGATATCGAGAAACGTCACTTCATGCGAATGACTTCTTGACAAACCTACACTTCTGGTTTCTACTGTGGACTTAATTGAGAGAGGATAAGTTTGTATGCATTGTACATGTGCGTTGAGCTGTTCTGTAAGATTGTTGACATATGTAATAAATGCAAATATAAATCCATCATTTTAATTCTATACTACAGCATGTGTTTGCACAATAATTTAAGACTCAAAGAATAAAATTGCAAATAAAACTTTCGATGTCCACAACTTTTGTCTGGCTCCATATAAATTCCGGTAAAAATATTTTTATTCTTAAGGGCCTTTCAAATAAGCAGCGAACTGCGACCGTGAAGTTTTCGAAATATTTTATATTTCAGTAAGTACCAAAAAATCGCCTTATTTCCTGTGGATTTAATATTGTTCTGCAAATTGTCGGAATTATTTAATAATGCAAATAGATTTGTTCAAGATCCACGCAGCCTCCGAGAAAAAATGTGCAGTGCTCTAGCGAAAAATAAACGTTACCTTATATTATATGAAAATTTGTCATGATCTGTCTATGATCTCACAGATACGTGTGACTGCATTAGAATTATAACTTATTAAGGATTTAATAATAATGCAAAGTTAAGATGTAACATAAATGAAAATTGCATTTGACATATATAATTTGTCGTTATAATAGATGAATCTTCGTTAAGTTTTGTATCTTGAAGGTGACTGACTTAAATTTTCGAGTACACTCATAAGCAAATTTTCAATTGAATAAATATTTCAATCATGGAATAGCTTCTTAATATGTTCATATTTCACTTTGCAATTAAAAATTAATCAAAGTAATAGTGTACTGCACGTAGAACAGCATTGGAAATAATCACCGGAAAACAATATAATTTCAACGTTAGAGTTGCCAGTTCTCAGAGATTTAAAAAGATCGACTTATTCCTAATGCATATAGTACTACTATAAAAGGACGGTTTATTTAGCATTTTCTTAAAATTAAATAAGAAAAGCTATCAAATAACTTTAGTTTGATCTTCGTATATAAATTAAAAC
This sequence comes from Eristalinus sepulchralis, assembly GCA_944738645.1. Taxonomy (NCBI): domain Eukaryota; kingdom Metazoa; phylum Arthropoda; class Insecta; order Diptera; family Syrphidae; genus Eristalinus; species Eristalinus sepulchralis. The sequence continues at coordinate 25,091,140 of OX122885.1, read as the reverse complement.
ACCTGCTGGACCGAATGTCCAGATTCCCATAAATTAGGATTTGCACTTCTATTAACCGTATCACATGGTAAAGCTCCATGATTGACACACGTAAGTGCAAAAGGAAGGGTATATGAAACAGACATATCGTAATAAAAATTTGACCGATTATAGGGCAGTTCAGACACGCAGATTTATTGAAAGTTTTCTTGACAACAATACAGTGCTTAGCGTTCACGCCTACTGTCACTCGTGCCATCTATCACTCAGCTGCGAGATATTCAACTTTTAACAGTTGAATCAACCATAATAAAATTTCAACAAGTCAGCTACAAATAATGAACGTATTCTTTAAACTTTATGATGGACTCACAAAAACTTACAGTCGAAGCGAAGAGGAAGTTGGCAATTTCTGTGCACTGTGTGCTTTTTATAAACAACTGTCAATAATACTCTCACATAAGAGCGAGACTAATTATGTCCAAAGTGGAATGTATTTGAGCGGATGCAAATTTCAATTAGCTATGTTTTATACGTTTGGAAGTTATTCCTGTTACTGGAGTCCTGTGGCATACAGGTAGAGGAAATCTGCATGAAAGCATTTTTTCTATACCGGTTTCTTTTTAAAATCTGAGGGTGAGAGATCAGCGGGGGTATTCCATGATTGATTGTTGGTAACTGACAGATACGCAAGACCGCAGAAGGTACATATTTTGTGATCTTATTTGATTCAGAAAGTCTGGGTTCGATTCCCGGACGGGACACCTAGCATTTTTTACGGCACAACCTCCTTCGAGCTGCTGACAACACGCAAAGAGTATCAATTGTCTATGAAAAGCTTCTTAAATCTGGCCGTTCGGAGTCGGCAAAAACTGTAGGTCCCTTCTACTCTACAACAGTAGCACGCACAACACGAGTAGTTGTTGTAGAAGCTAGGCCCTGGTCCGTTATGGGCTGTAGTGCCACTCAATTATTATTATTATTATTTGATTCACTACAGAATCTACGGTGTCCTTCTTCCAGTCACCCTAATTTCCTTAGTGTTTTTTAGGAAATGATTTAAATACTCCAGGTAGTACATACTCGCGAATGCGAAAATCAACCCGTAGTCTTCTCGACATTGGCCGGGGCAAGGATTCTGGAGGACCCACCAACCATACTCTCTATACCCTCCGCCCACAGTGGTAAATGACGTTGACTCCTGCCACTCGCTCTACTATGCAGTTAGTAGGATGAGTAATATGGACAGTAATGTCATGACCGACGCACACTGAAAAAACTGCTGTGGGGGCTGGCTAAGGCAAAGAATGCTTGCTTCCAAGTGGAGGACTGTTGAAAAGGAACCTTTGTGGAGAAGTGCTCCACACAGCAATCCTTTGGGTGGCTGAGTACTTTTGTGTCGAAGATTACCCCATTGGAACCACAAATTTTGAGGGTCTCAGGCCAATCAAGCTCAATCGCGCTATCTGCTGCTGGATCCCGGGGTAAACTCAGGAATGGAGTGCATATGCTGGGGCCTTTAAATATCCAATACCAAGAGGTGAAAGGTGTTTGTCCACAAGGAGAAAGACCAAGAATTTGTTTCATTGTGCTGAATCTTCTTCCAGCACCCAAGCTTGTACAATTTTGTGAACAAGACTTGATTGCCACTGTTATAATAACGGAGTGCGGGACAACTTCGTTGTTGCTTCAGCTTACTTTCCCTACAAATCTGTCCGTCCACTACCAAAGTGGTAGCGGAATGAGAAGGGTACTGCGAAGCAAAAAAGATGGGCCTAGCCATCTGTTTCGATGCTAATGCTCTGAACCTCTTCTGCAAGTACAACAAGAGAGGATCGCATCTTCTCAGTTTCATTCTATGGTTTGGACTGAACATTAGCAATATTGGCTTCCAGCTAACTTTTTAGTACCGAATTGAATGCGAAGGGTAGGAATCCCAGAAAAAACTGGTTATGGTTTAGGAAAGAGTTATGAAATCACGTCCCATCGAACTGACCTGCCCATTCAAAAACACCCCCTGCAGACCCCCTGTTCCGTGGTCGAACACAGAACTGCAGAAAATTCGCAAGGAAACCAGAAAACTTCTCAAAAGGTCACTCAAGACCAATCTGGAGAAGGACTAGAACTTTTCCCATTCGAATATAAGAGACTAATTTAGGCTTCGAAAAGTGCCTCTTATATAGATTTTTGTGGAGAGATGGAAACATTCGGTGAAACCAGCAGATTGGTGAAAGTCCCTAAAAAATACAAAGCAGGAAGGTTAAACACGCTCAAGAAACCATACCTGTACTAAGTTCAGAGACGAGACCCTCCGCCTCACGCTTGGGACTCACATTCCAGAAAACCAGATTACTGGCTGAAAACCTGGACCAACCTTTAGGAACTGGGGATGACTGATAAACATCACGCCCTGAGGCGCACAGTTCGGGTAGCTTTCATACCTAAAATGAAAGGGGGACTACTCTCTCGTAAAAAACTTCAGGTATTTTAGTTTTACTTCCTTCATGTTGAGAATCTTGGAGAGGCTGTTCGAACTTCATCTGCGCAAAAATGCTTTACGATTACACCCTCTATCTCAGATGCAAAATGCTTACCAGCGCGGAAAATCTTGCGACACTGCGGTTCAAAATCTTATTGGCAAAGTGCACTTGACCGGAAAGAATACGCGCTGGGTAATATACAGAGAGGGTGCTTTCGACAATACGACTTTTGATAGCACATGTAACGCGGCCAGAGACAGCGTAGAAAAATCATTGGTGTTGTGCTAATGAACAGAAATATCATCGCGCAGTCGGATTGCACCAGTATTTAATATCAGAGGTAAACAGGGGCTGCCCGCAAGGTGCAGTGTTGTCTCCTCTCCTATGGTGCATGTTATTCGACCCTTTGCTTGTAGCTTTGAATAGATCTAACACTTACGCCCAGGCTTATGCGCATGATGTAGCCGCACTGGTCACCGGACCATGTCTTGCGGCCGTATGTATAAGTGGGCAGGCAGCTCTGGACATGATCGATGACTGGTGTACTAGTGCACTAGAAAAGAGGTTTTAGTCAGTCCTCTTAAAACCGAGGTTGTCCTCTTTACGAGGAGGAAGAACCTGGCTGGTCAACTAGTACTTAAAGGTTTCATCATTCCATTTTCCGATGAAGCTAAATGCCAAGATGTTTTCCTAGATAAAAAAAAAAAACTTCTTTGGAAAAAACACATTGAGACGAAAACCTCCAAGGCGGGACAGAAATACACGTAACTGCTGCTTTCAACAAGTTTCAAAGAACTGTCTGTCTCGGCTGCACAGGGGCCTTCCCTAGCACACATTGCTCTGCTCTTGATGCATTGCTTAATGCCGCTTCCCTTAACATCCACATCATGGGTTGTACAATCAAGGCCATCTCCCAACTAAAAAAGAAATGGTCGTTGGTTCAACTGGTACTGCAGCTTTGATGATCTTGCGCACAGCATCTCCTATGACACAAGTGTTATGGACACGCTGATGCGGTGTCAGAACATCAAATACAAGTTATTACTTACCGTGTTGTGCGCTCGTAGTCAAAATGTACATTGGTACATTCTTGTACAGCTTTATGGTAGCAGAATCCACCATGGATTAAAAATTGACACTATGGCAAATCTGGAAAGAAACCCAGGAGCGATACCCACAACTTTGAAGCTGGAGATGGAAATGCTTGATTTTTGGGCCATGATCTGGAACATCATTTCACCGACAGCCAATACAGAATTTGTCTTTCTTAACCATTGAGTTGAATACCCTGAGGTGACCCACTAGATCGACTGGTTCGGCCATAGCGAAGTAAAATAAGTGCTAACCAAAATGATTTCTCCATAAGCTGGTGGTGGTGTGGTGTGCGTCCATGATAACCTGCCAAGCTTATACAGAAGTAAGCTATTTCATAGGAATCACGCGTGATCTGTCAATAAAGCCAATTGAAAACCAAGTAAAAAGCAGAATAAAAAAAGTGGCGCCCAAGTGAAGTGCAACTTCATAGAATTTGCACGTCGTCTAAATAAAACATCGATTTAAAGACAAAAGGCAAGGTTTTTTTCATGACCTCCAAACTAAACAAGCCCAGCGTTATGTGTACTCAGAAAGTAAGATCTGTAGGCACATGTTCATAAAACTCAATATGCGATCAACGTCGAGTCGACTCCGCAGTCATTTTTTTTTTGGCTCAAAAAAAAACTGCAGTAAAAGACAAGCTAAGACTTTTTTTATTCTTTTATTACTTCCGTACAATACGTACATATGTAAGGTATTCTTTTACAGAAAAAATCAATGCCTAGTAAGAAATGACTTATAGCATTTTTATTGCAACAGTAACGCATAAGAAAAAAATGCTTACGCAATGCTATGTCATTGTGAACACTCTCTACAACGGAAGAAACAAATTTCAAATTGTTTGACTTTTTCTTACATAAGTGAATGGCTAATAGGAAAGATGGAGGACCTAGGTGCTGATATGCTGAAATTGAAGAAATTTTGCAAACGAATTGTCGTTCTGTTTCCCGTCATTTTATTACATTGGATTATATTCTTATAAATTTGTTCTCAAGAAACATTAAAACTATTCATCGGATGTAAGAAAACATACCGTATCGTATATCAGGTAGCGTATCTTTATTGCATTGCTAAGGTATTGAAAATCTCTTCGAACTATATTTCTATACGAAATGTTGCCCAATATTGGTATTATTTGAAAGCGCATGTCAAAATCGGCCTTACTTTTAAATTATCAACGGTTTCCGCGTCGTTTTTTATTGAATTACTTTGGCCCATAATTTTAATAGTTTCAATGAAATTTCGTATAATTGAGAGATTTACACGTGGTTCTCTCCATTTTTACGTTATGGAGTGGAGGTCATTTGTAGAATCCCTGATACCACTAGAGAAGAGGTGAATTCCAGCACTTAAGGTCAAAATCATACATGTTATCCCTGAACTACGGGCCGAAACGTTTAACAAGGTCTTTGAGGGTTGTGGTGGCAGCCGAGGTAGTCAATTTAACGACGTTGTATTTCATAATTAATGGGTATGCTTGTTTTAACTAATAATACATAGACAAAGATTAATTTAGTCTGTTGGATATCCTTTTTAAAATGCAAACTGTTGTTTTGGTTCATTCTGTTTTATTATTACGTATTTAATGGAAACTTGTTGCATGTACAAACCTATTTGTACATGTGCAAACATGTTTGCATATGTTCCGAAAGTAAAAACAATCGCATTGTTTTCTGTTCAATACTATTATGTTTATTAATAATGTTTTTAAATCTATTCAAAGAAAATTTTTATTACCAGTGATCAATTAAATTTTCGGAAAACTCATAACACGGTTTGGCTTACGGATCTGAACCCGAATTCGTAAATAATGCAAAATAACATACCTTCAAAAGTAACGCCCTAGGCCTTTCGACTACTCATACAAAAGACGTATTATCATCGATTCATATATGTAACTAGAATGACGATACCAACACATTAATATTATTTGGTAACACTAAATCAAATACCACAGTGTAAACTCAATACATTTTATTACTCTACTAAAAGGACACAAATAAAAAAGAAACTGCTTCTAACAATAAACAGGGCATTACCGACAACTACTGTTTTTCTTTTAAAGGTACACCATTACAAAAGAAATGCATTCTTTTTTCATTTCCATTAGCTTTTTCGTTTTTAATTTTACAAATGTACAACAGTTCATTCGACATCAAATAACAAAAACGAATATGAAAAACAATACAATTGGCAATAGTTGTACAACTATTGATCAAAGATTTTGTTACGCTTTTCATGTCTATAGTACATATGCTACACACATACATAGTCGTACTAACTTTAATTACATATACATACATACATAGTTGTGTTCAATTTATTTATAATTAATCCGTAAAATATCTAATTATAAAAAAGCATCAATATTATATTTCATCATTTAAAGGAGTTTTTTAGAAAAGAAATTCTCAACAAGAGTAAAAAAACACAACTTTTTATGTTTACATATTTATATAATTGTATGTAAGAGTATCCCAACAAAATTTGTTCATTTGTAACGTTAGTTTGTGATTTTTTTCGATTCAGCTCCATAGGATGAAGCCTTGCTAATCTTGGACATACCAATAGCTTTTTCCATCAGAATGTAAACTGTTAAAAAGGAAGATGATAAGTACTCAATGTTATTCAATGCAATGTTCATCGCGAATACTCACATGTTAGCAAAACACCCAGAGCTATCGAAAGTCCAATCCAACTTTGTGAATAAACTGACGAAATTAGATAATGAACTATTATTGAAATAGAAAACACTGCCCAGGCTACGAAGTTTATCAGCGCAGACATTCTGGGCTGCATGAGAACGCTTTTGGTTTCTTTGAAACCGGACGTTTTGAAGAAACTGCCGGTGGTGTGGAAGCTATCCTGGATTTTATCCTTTTCACGGAACATTTCCTGCAGCCATTCCGCTGCTTTCTCTTCATTTTCTGGCACGTTATCTAAAGGAATTCTACGAACGAACATGTATGCCTTCACAGAATCTCCATTTAACAAATTCGATATTGTAGGTGCAATCTAGAAAAAAAAATATTTCAATTAAAATAAATTCTTCTCAGGTGCCACCACTATTTACCTCATCGTCTTTCTTAAACGCAACGTTTATGTCATAAATTACACACTTGTTACGAAGACTTGGCAAGCTTGCTGTAAAGCCTTTTGTGCGTGGAATCAAATGGTGTTTAAGAACGGGCATTTTACGTTCCAGCGCAAATTTGACCGAAGCTTCGTGTTTTTTCGCCGTAAAGCGCGTCCCTTCTGCGTTTAGCAGGAGCCATATTGGATCTGGATACGAATAAATTTCTTTTAGCTGTCTGGCTATGATTTCCTTGTCCTTATCAAACGATCTCTCAAGAAAAACGAATTCTGCAAATTTCCAAGCCCAACCAATCACGGGTACATACGAAATTACTTTTTTAGCGTATGCTTTGCAATTGCCCAGCACTGAGACTTTATCTGCAAACATCCAACCAGCCAGCCAGTCGATTTCATACGTGTGGTTCATTATTAGTAGGACATGTTCTTTGCCAGCTTTTTTATAATCTTCTTCATCCATCCAAACTTCAACTCTGCTATTTGCCCACCATTCAGATACAAAAACAAGCTCTGGAAAGAGTTAGTTCAATTATCAAAATACGACGCACCTTTGTAATCAATAACTTACCAGAATATAGTGAGTAGCAGAGATAATACGTTAAGGATCTATAAAGAGTTTTGTTAAACGGCTTCAAACACAAATGCAGCAAAAGTTGAATGAAATTTATAATTAGCCCCGATGTAAAGAATGTCATCGCTATACATAAGTGTATCAGTCTTAGTCTTTTTAATTGTTTAATTGAAGACATCTTGAGGGATTTGAGTTAAAGTTCTGCAAAAAATAACAAAATTTATTAATTAAATTTGCGGTGGGGTTGTTGTCAAATTTAAGAGTGGTCACTTGGTCGACTCAGGTAATAGCGACAATGTTTTAACTATATAAAGTAAATATACTATAATAAAAATTTTATAAATTACGATTGTTGGTTTTTTAAATTGTTAAGTAATCTCTATATTTCTTTCAAACATCAAAATATCAATTCTTATGAGCTTACGGAGGCCGATTTTACAAGGTTACCCAACAGGCGCAAAATACTGAATCATGTTTGTAGGCCTACCAAACAGAGCAGCACTAGCAAACAAGGCTGATCATGAAGACGAAGTTGTAACTATTCAAGCAACTCATGTTCTATCATGGCTTCTCTATGTGGTATAGGGAAAATTGGTTGCTTCGGGGTGTCTCTTTATGGATTTATAAAAAATACAAAACATCAAAAGGCTTTTGAAATAACAAGCCCCTCTATATTTAAAATTATATGTGTATACATTACCTCAACATTTTGTACTCCGAATGTAGCAGTGGACGTGGATGTCATCATCGCACAACTCCACTTAACGTTACCTCACTAAAGCACTTTACAGTTCAGTGAGTGATTAGTGATATTGGTTTGCTTTTACACCACATTTTATGGCTAGATATTGACGAAGTCGTCAGAAGTAATTATGGACAGTTTTAAATTAATCGTTGTTAATGCTTTATTTACGTTTTGTTTTGGTCTAACTTTCACTGACCTTTTAACCTTTTGTCCCCATATAGAAATTATCTTCATACCAAATTAGAAGAGTTACAAAAATCTTATTCATATTTTAACACTTTCTAAGTGCACCTTTGCCTACTTGTGTAATAAAGGCTATTGTAAGTCACACATTGATGTGAAGTTGTTTGTCCAATTTAATTTGACAATTCAATTATTGAAAGGTGCACATTTGCGCACCATATTATGAATGCTGAAAACTTTCATAAAAATTGGCGTGCAGGTGATTTTTTTTTTTGTCAGCATATTCGAACAAATGTGTCCACAATCGGTAAAGAAAAGTCCACGAGTGATTTTCGCAAAAATGGTGTTCGCTTTCGTAAGATGATAACGAATTTCCTGTGACCAGAAATATAGTATATGGACCTTAATGCTATGTGCTTCTAAGAGTGCCTCTTGACACACAGCCACACGAGGACTTTCGCAAGATTCAATGGCACTGTAAATTAGTCGCCTCGATCATGTGATTTGACAAAGTTGGTTACTTTCTTTGAGGATATTTAAGAGAAAGTTTACGTTAATAAGCTAAGAACAATTCAATGGCTTAAGGTTTGAACCCGAATCATGTCTGAGTCATTGAAAATTTGGACCATCGGGAGATATTTATATATTTTGTTTCACACATAATTGTCATAGATTCCTCTAGCATAATAAAAAGAAATACTGCGATAATTCTCTATTTACAATTGTCATCGTGCCTCTACGTTGGACCACCTTTTACTTCTTATTAAAACTAAACTGTTTTGCACTTCAACTAAAAGAAAGAAAATTAACGAAACTAAACGAAAGTTAATGTGATGCTTATTGAAGTCCTACGATATAAATAGAATTTTCAAAACAGAACTGTGACTAGTCTAACTATGACTTGATTTTATTGCGTCCGTAATGACCCCGACTCACGTATTATATTAACCTACACTTCTTCGTTGGACACAAGTTTTAAACACGAGATTCGAGACCATTTTGGAAACTATAACATTCTTCTTTTCTTTTATATAGAAAACAAATGATTTGGAAAGAGAGTTGTATTTATCTAACTACTTATCAGCTCGTTGCATTATTAACCATAATTCCGCACTACATCTGATTAAAATAATATCATCAGATTAGAGTAAATGCGTACATACGTGCTATGAAGACATTATTCGAAGAATGCAGGGCCATCGATAATTAACTTGTTTGTTGGCAGGGAGCCAACCAAATGAAAGCCATAAGCATTTGGCCACGGCAATAAATTGTAAGTGCAAATGTAATCAAACGCACTAGTGACGAGTGGTAAGTCATACAATTCTATTGTGTTTTAGTATTCCAGCAGAATTTCCAAAACAGAAGGACGGAGCACGTTGTTTTGAGATTGAAGAATAGGAAAATACAGCACTACAATTTATAGAACATGACATATGATTATATTAATCGATTTCTACATTAAAGTACATATTATATAACCAGATTCAAAAGCGTACCGAGGCGTACAGGCGTGAATATAGTTTACAATGTTAATGTGTGGAAATTGAAGGCGATGATCTAGCAAACTTAAAAATGAATTGCATACAACTGTTGTTCATTAGGTTTTATTTCGTGGTTTGTGCTGCTGCCTCGAATTTCCCATTGTTAATTATTAAACAACACGAACTTCATGCATCGGTAATTCTCGAACATGTGTATGGTGAATATTGTAGCGTCAGCCAATAATGGTCAAATAAAAGTATAATATTGCAATTCTCTTGCCTTCCATATGGAATTTTTTTCGATACTTTCTATTTTCGAATATCGTGAGATAATACCAGATTGCAAAATAATGTGTGACTGCGGTGAAATTTAATTAACTCCCGTATATGAAATTTTGGATCTTATATGGCTTATGGCGGACATGATCTTAATTTTGTTGATTCGTTCATTAAATTTAATAAACAAAGTGTTAGCGGGTAATCTAAAACAATTATTTTCTTTGGAAAAAATCATTTAACACCGTTTGACTCAGGTTGGTCAGTTTTGACTTTAGTAACCCTCTGCTATATACATATGTATTTAACATAAAAAGTGTGTTGGCTCTCTGATCTAGTTCGATATAACTATGCACTAGAGACCATTTAGATTCGATGACAAATTTTGATAGACCAATCAAGTCCAAAGGATTAACTAATAAAATACTTCTTGCAACGTGACTTTGATACAATTCGACGGTGGAAAACTATCCTTTTCCGCGAATTCACTGAAAATGCATGTTTTACTAAGGAAGTGAAGAGATAAGTGTAGAGATAAGATTTCCCAAAAGTGATCGACCGCTCAAAGTGATTGCCTCATAATCAGTCACCTTTAAACTTGACGTATTTGATATAACCACAAAAAAAGTTAACCAAAAGTGAATTGTGAGCATTCGAATAATTTAGCATAAATCACATGTTTATTCATCTAACGATTAATCTATGATTGACGTTATACACAAACTTCAAGTCAATTGCTTTTTAATTTACTCAGGTAGACATAATTCTGTTATTTTTACTCTATTCCATTTATTGAACATTTTGTTTTATTTTTTGTTTAGTTATCGCTTTTTTTCTTAATCGAAAATTGCATAAGGGGTATTTAGATAATATGTATTAACTGCCGAATTAATATAATCATAGCAAGTGCAAGTTGGTGATAGTAGTTCAGAGTGGTTGATGACTCTTGACAGACACCAAACAAACATTTTAGTTTATATGTATTTTTGATAAACCACTATCTTAGTGATGTGTTGAATGAAGATTAACTATTGCAAACATGGAGTACATTTGGAATGAGTTTTTAACACTTAAAAATAATCTGAAAATATCAATATGTGGTTGATAAATAATAACGAATTAATAAGACAACTTAAATTAGCACCCATTGCTTGCAGATGAACCTTCACGCATACATGCGTTACGTTATAAACACTTATCTGTAAGATAAGGTATTCACAAATGTACGTTAGCGAACAAGATTACACACATGCAAGTAATAAAAAGATGCAATTACAAGTCATTTGCAAAAATAAAAACAGTTGATTGAAAAAATATAGCATGTTTTTATTGCTCGTCAATAAATACTTTGGCCCCCGAGAAAAGGAAGAAGAAATGCCGAGAAATGCAAATTACTCGAAAGGTCGAGATTCTTTATTGAATCTCGGCCAAAGTACCAATCTACAATAGTTTATAATTTAATGGAAGAAGTCTTGGTAAACTCCATCAAATTCTTAATTAAAAACGCAATTTGTATAAATAGCAAAGAAGCTTATCTGTGAAACCATTGAGAAACGAGTGAGAAGTCTCTTTTAAATATCTAGATCACAAAAAAAAATTATTTCATTTAAACCAAAGTAAAGAATGTACTCACTCATATCGAATGCAATGCAATCGAATTAAAATATAAAGACTAAATGGATCAAGATACACGCACATATCAGTGACCATCTCATGTATGATATTGCAATTGTAAAGCTGCATTGAAATGCTATGCAAGTGCACATTAGGAGTTCAACAAACTGTTGTCCGACCTATTTGTTATTGCCGCAGTATTTAATTGAATGAACACATATATTTTTCTTTAACATGTCTTTCTTCAATACGCTTGCCAACAGAATGAAGGTCAATTGGATTCATGTTAAATAGGAAATTGCTAGTCCCTGCCGCTGACATTTGTCGTAAAATAAAATGCGGAAATTGTAGTAAAAAATAGATAAAAAAGAAACAATGAAATTACAGTGGAAATTTACAAAACTTCTTAGATTTCCCCTTTTAATGCCTGTCAGGCTCTACTCTTCGTTGAACGTGATAGCAATCACAAACAAAACCGTCTTGAATTTTTTTTTTTAACTAAGTCACATCAATTTACTTAGTCTGACAAGGACTAGCAATTACACCCGATAACTAGTTCTAATTGCAGGTTCATATTTGCACTTCACTTTTTAAACACAAACTATAGGGTTATCCGACATGATATATAAGACCATTATGACCCAAATGATTGAGGGCATATTTTTCAGATTTTCCGTGAGCTCGGTTTTGTTTGTAATTGCCTTTATGAACATCAAATGCAACAAAAATAAATGCAATTGAAACAAATTATGTTAGCACGAGCAATATTTCAATTCGCAAACGAATGATTCAAACAGGCGATTGCGTATTTATTACGCACGTCTGTAATTTAAAGTGTTTGACAAAACATACCTCGATTAAAATATAATGCAGAACACTATCGAGACCAGAACATGCTAACAACTGATGAACTCCTATGATTTTTGAATTGAACTCTACCAGTTCTTGAGTTATAATGTTGAGCAGTGGCAATTGCCTTATCGTTTTATTACACACAAGCGCACCTAACATGAAAGAACTACAATCAGCAGCGTCCAGAGTCCGATCGCAACGCTTTGAATAAGGAAAATACACTCATTTCCAAACGAATTGATTGCTTATCTTAATTGGGCTTTAAAGATAAAAACATATTTTTGGTATATCGCGAAGTGATTAATAACACCACACACCTACCCGCTTCTTTAATATCGAGCACTCAAAAGCAAATACAATATCGTAAACTCCGTTATATTCAGTCGTCAGAGAGTCTAAAGTTCAACCTTGAAATACAGTAAGTACTCCAATGAAGGGAACAATAAATGACAACATTTATGTATAATTGGAAACTTAGATTTTCATAAGTGCATGAATTCGTATTAAATAATGTAGTCCCATTTGAGGTGCTTCAGAAAATCGAATGTTCCCATTGGACCTCTAGCACAGATTCGTCATCGTTAGCTATTGCCAAAAATCAAACATATAACCATCAATTAGGTAATAAACTTAACTAAAGCCTGTAATTTTAGAAGAGAGACTCACATCCAATTTATATTAACATCTTTAAATAATTTTTTTGATTATGTTAATATGTCTTGAGTGCTGCTTTGAAACAATTCTTTTGGTTCAAGCAGAATAGTTTAGGTGGTGCTACTTCAGCACGTAACTGGTTACTTACCAAGCTATTCTCACGAAACAAGATAAATACACACTAAAATTGTATGTGCGTTTGTTAAGATAGTTATTTGCAAAATTAAAGAAAAAATAAAGTTTAATGTCTATATACACAAAACACAATTCCGAGACCCACTTCTATGTAAAACAACAGAAGAATTGTACATTTGAAGGAACGTTATCAAGTTGGGTGACAGTTGGTGAAAAAAAAAATATTTTAATTGACAGACGTAACCTTCAGCGTTTTACGTTTTACGATATTGCGATGTTGTTTGGGGATGTGTTCGTTAACGTAAAATTGATATGAAATGTTTATTATTTAAGAAAATATGAATTGAAAACCAGAAACCAATAAGAAGGTCTGTGTTGAAAACTTCTTTATCCGTCTTCTTGGTGTTTTTTTTTTTTTTATAAGAAACACTGATCTGAAGATCATTACTCGTGAGAACAAAAATACGCACAACACGAATAGTGTCTGATAGATTTAGGTCCTGGTTTCTTTGTGAGACGCTGTAATTTATAATCTAATTTACTTATAATTGTTTACTTAAAAATGATTAATCACCCGAAATCTAGGGGAGAATTGTCGGTGGAACATTAGCACAACCTTTATTTAGAAACACATTAGCACAAATGATATATTAAGTTTTCTTTTATTATGCCCAATAATTAAAATTGGAACTAGATTGCCGCCAGTGTCCAAAGGGTTCTATTAGAAGGTATCATCACTTTTGCATCGCCCGCCATACTTGCCATCACCATTCTTACGGGCGCTAACCAAGAAACCGCTGGATATTCCTGGACTTTTTTTCTCCTGTCGTCAATTAAGGCGAGGTTTGAGTTAAGATATGGACCATGCCCTCTTGAAAGAGCTAATTTCCGTTCCATGCAGTGCGAAAAAAAAAAATATTTATAGATGGCTTTTATGTTAGTTTTTACTCATTTCAAGCTTCAGCAAGCAGGTAACTGCACTCTTCGGTAGCCGACTTTCCAAGATAAGTACAAACGTTTACATAACAGTCCTTCAAAAGCATTCGCCATGAACGAACGTCTTTTAGGGACTTGGACTTGGTTGCTGCTGTTATCAGCCACGAAACGACTAGAATGTGACATAACTTTGTTATTGCGTCTGCTTACTTCGCTTATGATGTTTTTCTTTGCTTTATGGAAGTTCTGAAGTGCAAAATTGCTGTAGCATCCAGAAAGGATTAAAGATGGTTTTCGCGACCGTTACTTTTCAGCTTCCGATTATGTCTATTATATATCTCACAAGATCATATGTTCTGCACCTTAGCTCAGGACTGCCTATATACACTTTCCTTCATTTCATTTAATTTATTTTCTTTTTGTCTCTAACCCTATATATAAATCTGAGGATTAAAGATGGGGTTCGCGACTGTTATTTTACAGCTGCCGATTATGTCTATTATATATCTCACAAGATCACATGTTCTGGGATACCATTCACTACAGAATTAACAGAGAACCTCTTCTTCTCACTCTTCCATTAACCTGTTAGTATTCAAATTTTGTTTTTTTTCTGTTGTTGGCCTGTATCATGCCGTTAGCTTTATCACGACTTTCTGTCTGGTTGGTTCTCTGCATTTATCTGCAGTTATCTCTGAAGTCATGGTCGCCATTTACCATTCAAATTCATCAGTTATGTGTAAGGACAAATAAATCTAAGCATTTCTTCCGACTCTAGATAGTGGACAACACTACAGTGACAACAAAAAGTCTACAATAAGTACGCATCATCCACTTGCAACAGTACTTACTGCAATTTTTTGCAAACCCAAACGTCAGGAACTTGAGGAGTTCAGTTCCAGAGCATATGTAGATCTCTTAACACACACATCAGGCTGAATGAGGATATTTTTCTCCTGACACCCATCGATTGCGAGCCGTCTCACTTCTACTCCAGTAATGATACAACCCACCATCGATACTGAACTGGCAAATAAAAACCCATACCACAACGGATCACCATTCACGCGCGGATCTCAACACACTGATGTTAAGACAGGGGTTACCTTAATTGTAAATAATATACATGTACAAATTCAAAATTATGTAAAACAATTGCTCATCCGCGGGCCAATGTTGAACCGACACCAAAGTCCACTAAGGCAGTATATAAAAAATTCTTACTCTCATTTCTGTGTTATCGACTGTATTGCCAAATATGTCTGTAGTCAATGCGTCGAGTACAGAATATGGAATACAATTCCTTAAGGACTCGCAAAATCACTTCTATCAACCAAATAATATACATATGTATGTACATATCAAGCTAAACTGCTGGGGAATAAAATTCATGAGACATTTTTTTACAAATATAATTATATTTTCTTCATCAGTTAATTCGATTATTTTATTAACCAAGATCTGGAAAATGCTAAGATCCTAAAAAAATTGTGTTATTGACTCACGCGTATATAAATACAGTTACATATTAATATAATGCTAACAATCAATATATTTGTGTTCTATACATAATGTTGTGGCCGTCTTGGACAGCCACATTTTAAAATATGGATTCTGTAATATACACATGTTATTCGCAGTTTTTGGAAAAACAATATATATATGTATATGCATATTTTTCATTTAAAGCCAACAAAGGTCTTGACGGAGCCCTATACATGTACATAACGCTCAAAAAACAAAAGTAATGCAAAACTGCGAACCAGCCCACAAAAGTAGTGTAAATTAAAATGCAGGATATACATATATGAGTGCTTTTCCTTTTTGATTATCGTTAATATCTTGAATTTCTTTCACAGGTGCTGTTTGGATTCTGTTCCTGGATCTCTTGCTTTATTATATACGTAAAAGCAATGGATAGAATAACGAATACTAGCAATGACAACCAATGCAGATTTACACTTAGTCTCATTTGCTGTTCCAGTCGTTTTAAACTTTCTGAAAGCTGGTTCACCTTAAATGAATTGTGAATTATTACAATTAATCAAAAAAATGTAGTCGAGGCAAACTTACATCTATGTTTCCAGTATTTTTCCTGTCACCAAAATCGTCGGCATATGATGCGGATGCGGGCATATGACCATTTCGCATTTGATCACCTTGTGCTTGGAGAGAGCTAACACATTGTAAGCGATGCTGTTGTACGTTCGGACTGTTGGGTGGTAGTGCCTTCCAAAATTCCGAAATGAATTGATGATTGTTTGGATCGATCCCTTCTGGTAGGGCGGAACACATAACCAAGAACTTATCCTTGCTTGCAGCTGATATCTGTTTGCCAGGTTGAAGAATAACGCTGATAGTTATAGTGGCGCCGGGGACTAAAGCACCCGAGCTGGGTCGAACACGAAACTTCATAGGAGAAGTTGTTTTCATCTGAAATATTTTAAATGCGATTGATATGATTTTACTTCATTAATAATAATAATAATTGAGTGGCACTACAGCCCATAACGGACCAGGGCCTAGCTTCTACAACAACTACTCGTGTTGTGCGTGCTACTGTTCTCTCACGAGTAGAAGGGACCTACATTTTTTGTAGACTCCGAACGGCCAGATTTGAGAAGCTTTTTTATAGACAATCGATACTCTTTGAGTGTTGTCAGCAACTCGAAAGAGGTGGTGCCGTGAAAAAATGCAAGGTGCCCCGTCCGGGAATCGAACCCAGACTTTCTGCGCGGTGGTCGATGCACTTACCACTACGCCACGGCGACCACATTTTACTTCGTTATGAAGATTAATTACGCTGTAACAGCAAAGAATTATTGAATAAACCAATCGTTAAATATGTCAGATAATTTTGTAATGAAGAGGTAAGATTCACATATAGAAGCGCCTTCAGAAAACGACGATGTATGGAAACTCGTAAGGCACTTCCAAAATTGAACAACCTAGAGCACTGTGTCTTAAGTCTATGCCATTTAAGGTAATCCGCCATAAATACACGGTATACCTCGAATGATCGAAGATGCACCACGAATAGGATGCAATGGACTATTTTTCTAAGTAAACAGTGACTTTAGACGTACGGGTACGGTAAACTGATGTGCATATCTAGCGAGAGAAGTAATTGTTCATCTTCCTGACCATGCTTTGTTGATAAAGCGACGAAAGACAGTGATCAAAATGTAATTGCGTTTGATTTCACACACAACTTACCTTGTACGTTACTGGATAATCGCTGATGCATGTTATATCAACTGTTCCTGTAAGTTCCCCTTCGCTGGATCCCTCCACTTTATTTAGAATGATAACGTCAGATGGCGAGATCCGCAACATCTCTTCTGTATTTTGTTTAAAGCAAAAAAGAAAAATATTTAATGTACATATACGCATACTTCTATACCTACGTGTATCACTGAGTGTATAAAGAATGTGAAAGTAGAAAAATTGTATCTCTATGTGTTTGAAAAAAATTTGAACTACGGATGAGGTGACTCTGATAACCTACGGTGATAACCTCTATTGAACAGTGAGTGAATCAATATATCATAAGAGCACAATGAAATTTCTTCTGCTCTCGGATTGGGATTATCAAATCGGAATAGCACACATAACTTACTTCTTGGACTGTTTCGTAACATTGTCCCCTGTGCGAATTGAATGTTTCACCAGACGAATTTATGAAATAATCACAACCAGTTTACCGGCTACGAAGCCGGATTATTACAATAAATAGAATGTTTAAATGAATCCTTAAAATGAAATATATTTACCATCGTCACTTCTAATGTGGTGTTCATCGCTGTCAGACATTGGGGCATGCATTGGACTGGAATTCGCAAAGTGTACCTGCAATTTAAAATGGCATACTATAAATTACACAATTGAATTATATACAAAGAACTGATTTGGCTGAGTACAAACAGTGAAAGGGTAAACAGCGTAAGCACAATGAGGAAGTGTATTTATGTATGGCGCACTGCCCTACTGACTGTAAAACACCCGGAATAAACACTAGACTGAAAGATCTCTGAATTCCAAGAATGAAAAAAAGACTAAGCCAGCTGATTTTTACGGGACTGGTTCGGAGCAGCAAACTGCATCAATCAGAAGAGGAAGACACAGAAATTGTGCCAACAAATTACACCAACTACACTCACCGTTTCAATGCAATTATGTACGTTCTTTTGTTGAGGGCTATTTTCAGAGCGATGTATAGAAGGGCTCTACACACAGCCTCGACACAAATGCTAAGTAGATTCAAGAGATTCTTGATGATTATTGATTCTGTGGTACTTAAAGTTGCACTGACTGGAAGTTATGGTTATAAGTGAAACTACGACTCAATGGACGCTGTTTTTTCCAAAATGTTCATGTGTATGGAACTGTAGGGCATTCGGAAATTGTGGAATTGTTTAATCACAAATAAACTTAAGCCGCGTCGGATATGTTACAAAATTAAACTTTTGACATATTAATTCCGAATTTCGTATTCTTTATTGTTTGACGTTTTGTTAGTTCCCGCTTGTTCCAACGTTTGTAATGAGCGCCGTTGGTTTATTGTGGCTGCTGGGCATTTTGTCTGCAAAAGCTTTTATGCAGCCGTCTTTCAAGAGATTTATCTGACATTTCAAGTTTATGATAGAACGCCATCTATTCTTGGCCTATGTTGGGTTCGTGATTTTTAACCTAAAGTTGTCTTACAAAACAGAATTTTTTGAAATCTCCCCTGACAACAAGTCTGTTTTCAGTAAGCCGGGTAACTTCAAATTAAATAACACGAATCCAGCAGAAGGGATTCGCAAATGTATTCTACATTGCGTTTGTCAACAATTTTACATTACGTTGTTAGCAATGCATAACGGTATTGCATAACTAAAATTGTATTTCAATTTGGATTCCTTCTGTCGCTCCTATGTTCAATAAAACATTCGTGTTCCCAACGGAATGACAGGTGTTGTCTTCTCAGGAGAAATACGTGAATTCAAAAAGGTTAGGTAAGTTTCATAATATCGGACGTGATTCTTAAATACAAAACATTCAACTTTGACATGCACGGTCTAGAGCTGTCATTAACGGATACGAAAACAAATATTTTAAAACTATCAATCTAAGAACCATCCTCATATATTAGTTTATGCGTATTTTCTTCTGAGAGGTTTTGTAGATAAAATTCAACTGTCATCTGTGGTGCATATATTAATGTCCTTTCCCACACATACATACATATAAAACTTAAGGACCAACCCTATACAGTCCGTAGCCTTTAACTCCTTTGAAATCCATAGTCTTTAAATGACATATAAATATGTGTGGCTTGTCTTAAGTGTCTGCGTATTATTTTTTTTTTATCTGCTCAAGGAATGCACAAATTGTTCAAAATATAATCCATCACACTGCATTTTACATGCAAACTACATTTGACGTTTTCTTATGAGTTTTCATTTATTCATTTACTTTGCTCCCACTTAAGGGCCAAATCACAACGGCGCGCTCGAACGGTGAAACTTTTTACACGACAAAGATTTTCATATTTTGAAAAACATCTACACTTAAAACATACCGAATTTTACATAAAAATGTACAGTTAGAAACAAAATAAAAAAAATTTTTTAATAGTCAAAACGTTCGACCAGTCGAAGATCAAACAAGCGATCTGAACAACTTGGAAACCTTCCTTTGGCTGTGAGATTGTATTATTATTATTATTTATTAACAAGTAATAAAAATTAACAACGCTAATAGTAAATGAGCAACAGGCTGCGGGGCTTTCGGCTTTATGCAAAAGTTGGAATTTATAGGTAAAAATATGTAAACTGTGAAGTTGGTTTGGAATTATATACATAATTAAATTTTAAAATTAGTTCTTTTTATAAAATTGTTTATTTTAAGGATGTTTTTTACACAGACTGATGTGTCCGGGAGTTTTAAAGGGTCTCTAACTTGTGCACAAAAGAGCAGCCGCCAATGCCTAGAATGTGGTGTAGGTCCCAAGTTTGTAGCTTTCGATATCGCATATCAGATTTTTTTTAAATCTTTCTCCGTCTGCCTTCTTTTACAACCATAGTTTGACCATATTGATATTTTAGTTTTTTTATTTAAAAAATAAACAGATTTACTATCCGCACAAATTTTTGTTATACTCCAGTCACCACTACAACTTAAACGTCGTTTTATGTAATAAATTCTGTAGCAAGCAGCAAAGGATTTTCGAATAGGAACACAATGTCTGTCTAAGTTAAAACTGGGAAACAATTGTACAAATTTCGTAAAAAGCAAGTCAAATATTATTTGATTTGCACATTTTATAAAAACAAATCACATAGAAACGACATAATTTGAACGTATTGTTCTGTTTTAAAGGGCGCTAGGGAAAACCTTCATTCATAATGCGATATTTATCTTGTAATCGAAATACATATGTACATACTTAATTTGCTCAGAATGCTAATTTGAGGCGATTTAAATGTTTTTTTTTTTACAAGTCTGAAGTTGAATGCCTTCTAACAAAATGAAGCTTCACAGCACATCACACCTTCCGAGTACACCCTGCATTTGCTAGTTATCGTCAATATTGAATACGAGAAACAAAAGTCACATATGAAAAACGAAAGTAAATGTAAAAATAAGAAGTGCAAGTAGAAAGCTCTTTCATTTTTTGAACTTTTCATAATTCTGTTGCAAGCGGTTGTGCAGAATTGACGTCATGCTATTGTTATGTTTTTGTTCGATTCCAGTTTGTGTCCAAGCCAGCGGATGAATAAAATTGAATCTCAATGAAATCCAATCAGCTTTTCTCGCAGTAATTTGTTCTCAAAAGCAAAGCATTTTGTTCTCAAAATATAAATTATTACCTAGGTATAGATAATGAAATACAACTAATAAACATATTGAAGTGTCAAAATAAGTTCTTCTTTGTATGATAGTTCACCCACTTGTAAGCAGAAAATAAGAAATGAGATACAATACATGAGGTTAACACTTGTCATTCGAATTTACTTTGAGATACAAGCACATGTGTACAATATATTTTAATTTCAGCACATACCCGTGGCATTGTTAAATTCCGACGAGCTTAACGCAATTTCAACTGAGTATTTATCTTTCACTTTCTAAAACAGCAATAAATTGTTTGAAATGTTTGATTCACATTCACAAAATTAATTTCGTATGTAAGACCTCGGTTCATATCAGTGATGAACACAATTCGATGACGACTCTCACGATTCTCATTCTGAACGGACGGATGGATAGATACTGAGATGTTGTAAACTGAATACGATTCGGTCGCTTTGAATTTGAAGGCGGAGGTAGGTAGGACAGCAGCAGCGAATGCCGCCAACACAAGAGAAAGAACGAAAATAAAGAAATTGTACGCAAGCATCGACAAAATTGTTCGGTGGGGAGGAGGAGATACACGCACACAAAATAAGTTAATAAAAGTATCTACGCTTTGAGCTTGAGCATGACGTAGTTAATAAAGTGGTGTCTGCCTTATCGAATTGGGAAGAAACATCACAATTTTTAGTTTAATAATTTCCTTCAAAATAAATGCAATCACGTCGGCGTAAATACGTAAGCTATATGTATTACCTTAATTTGTATTAATGGTTGATACCTTAATATCAAGAACTTGAGGTTTTTGCCTGATCTCCAAATAACTTCCTTTTGATACTTCACATCCAGTTTTGACTTACGGCGAATACTAATGTGATAGTTTATGCTCGGTGGATTTTCACACAGTATTTAGGGATGTTTTAATAAATGAAATAAGTAATGCATAAACGAGATATTTTAGTTGAAAGGTTTCAAGGGACAGGAAAATACATTTTCTTGAAATAACTCAACAAGCATAGGTTGTTGACCTTTTCACGTTTTAAGCTATAATAAGGAAGGTCAAACTCGTTCTCTCATTGATAAAAAGTTGGAGATTATGTGTATGTGTACATTTTTACGTGTGAGTCCTAGGCCATATGTACATAGGTAATAAGGGATAAATGTATGTATGTATGAACGGATGAATATACATATGTGTGATAATTTAAAAGTGTATGTATGACACCCATGAGTGTTGGAATTTCTAGTAAATTTAATAGTAGCTTGTGATATCAATGTGATCGCATCGAATAATGTTGACTAGCAATGGTCTGACTTACATGTCAGCATTGTGTAAAAGATAGTTTTAAAACTGACAACACTTTTAAAAACTCATTTTAGAAAACATGCAAACATATGCATGGATGTATCTATGTTTGTATTTACATGTGCCAAAAATGTGCCTTTGATAACTTAATTTTACACTACTAATTGAAATTTATTTGAACATGTAGAATAATAAGAAAAATTAATTAAATAATGAAATAAAATAATAAGTAGTTTTTTTTATAAGCTGTGTTCTTGTTCTAACTATTGGGCATTAGACCTAGTCACATCTCTCAAATTTCAAACAAGATTGTGGTGCTCTTGTAGCAAGAATTAACAATTGTTTTAAAACTCTTAGTGTAAATATGTACATTCGCATGCTTCCACTACCCGTGATTTTGGACCAGAGCTGGTTTAAACGGAGACGAAGCGAGAGTATAACGATAATCTAACGAAAATCTAAATTGGAGTGGATTGTGTTAGTAAGCACGCCACCTTACCTATTAATAACATTCATGTTTTTGCATATTTTAAAAAATATTTTCATCGATAATTCTTGAAAAATATTAATTCAAGTGCGAGTGGTACCCACAATCTTCATCTGATGAAATTCTGAATGATCCTATTAGGCGTATTTCGCACTCGCCAGATATGTAAAAGATCTTACTTCTGACTCTTCAATTCATAAATTACTTCTAGAATCTTCAATTCATAAATTACCTCTTTACCACTCAAGTGAAACAACTCGCATGCAGTTGAAATCTTTGGAACTATATAATACTCCATATAAAAGTGTGATTTGTGATTCTTCCTGATTTGTTTAAACATGCAGAAATCCCAAAGACTGCAACGAAAATTTGTTGAAGCCTCACGAACTAACTGAATGCGGGGGACTTCAAGTGGCAAAGACTTCAAAGTGACATTGTCAGTCGAGGACTGGTCGTAAAGATTGACCAATTAAGTTTTCAAAAAAAATTAAAAGATTTCGGGTATTCAAAATTCAATTAAAAGAATCACATATAAAGTATGAAATACTTGTCAAGAATTCAGATATTGCATTACAAAAGATTGCAGTATTTTAAGACTGATGGATGCATGTAAATGTAATAAAGGTCACAGCTTAAATTATAGTGAAATCTCACTTAAGCGGACTCCTTTTTTAATTTTCCTGTTAAACAAATGTTGCTATTTTTTCAAGCTAAACGAACATTGTATTTTATGTTATTATGCTATTTTGTGTTATTGTTCTTTCACCAGTAGAGGGGACCTACAGTTTTTTGCCGATACCGAACGGTGAGTTTCACAAGCAACAATTAGTTCTCTGTGAGTATTGTCAGCAATCCAAAATAAGTGGTACAGTGAACAATTTTAGGTGCTTAGTTCAGGAGTCGAGCCTGGGACCTTCGTACCCACTACACGACGTCTACCATTTTACTCGTAGCTTGCGTGAATAAAAATACATTAAACTTCTCTTTATTGAACGCAAATATTTACTATTTGTCCTACATACATTTTTAATTTGTGCATGTTCATTGTCTAAGCATCGGGGGTTCAGATCCGTGTGCCACAACTAGCGTTTTAAGCTTCCTCATGGCTAACATTTTTTATTTTTTATATATGTATGTTAATAGTTTGCGTTTCCAAGTTTGAGTCTTGTGTAGCAGTACAAATATCGTTACTGGGTTAAAAACAAGTCAACTAAGCGAAGGATACAACTATAACCGAATCTTGTCATGCTCTGAGTTCTTAAAGTGAATGCGCACCAATTTTCACAAGTGTGTGTGAATTAATTTTTAATCAATCATTCCGATTGCAAAATTTAAGTTGAGCTCCATTTCGTTTATAGATTGTTAGATTTGTTATTATGATATATTATGCAACTAAATTATTCGTTTTAGTTAACAAAATAACATTTTTCCTATGAAATCATTTTTTTGGTATTAGTATATACTATTTGGTGGGCAAGTAAGTTATTGCGGATTTCACTCATAGATGGCATTATTTGAATTTTTAGGTTTGCTGACCTAATCGAATGTTATTTTATAGTTGGTACTTCAACTGTCAATCAGTAAAAAAATGTTGTTGATTTGTTGTGTAGTTTTTGTTTTTTGGCGTCTGTTGAAATATGGAAAATCAAAAAGCACATTTTCGTCATATTTTGATCTCTTATTTCCGGAAAGGAAAAGACGCATCGGAAGCACACAAAAAGTTATGTACTGTTTATGGTGACGAAGCTTTAAAAGAAAGGCAGTGTAAAAATTGGTTTGCCAAATTCGTTCTAGTGATTTTTCACTCAAAAATGAAAAACGCTCTGGCCGTCCATAGCCAAATCAAAGCATTAACTGATTCGGATCGTTATAGTACAACATGCGAGATCGCAAAGAAGCTTTCTGTATCACATACATGCGTTGAAAATCGCTTAAAACAACTTTGGAATGTGCGAAAACACGGTTCCTGAAAGAAAATCATTTAACACAACGTATTAACATCTGCGATTTGTTAAAGAAACATAATGAAAATTATCCATTTTTAAAACGATTGATAACTGGTGAAGGGAAAGGGTTGTTTACAACAATGTTTCGAAAAAGATCGTGGAGCAAGCAAAATATTTAACTAAAGAAAGTTATGTTATCAGTTTGGTGGGATTACAAAGGAATTGTCTACTTTGAACTTTTATCACCCAACCGAACGATTAATTCAGATGTCTACATTGAAAAACTAACAAAACTGAACAATACAAACAAAGTCTAGTTATACTAAAATCTTTACCGAATCTTGAAAAAGTATTATTTTATTTCAGAAGTCCTTCAGTCAATTTGACAATTCAAGACCCACATATTGGCAAACGGCATACCCGTAAGGACGTATTTATGCTGGTATTTACTAGAATTTGCATATTCAAAAATTGACGTTTGAAGTAGTTTAATATACTCAATACCGATTACTAATGCTCAAAACCTTGTACCGTTTTAGTGAAACCTGAGTGTTTAACTGTTTCTACAATAAATAAACTTTGTTTTAGGCTGTTGCCAACAGGTCAAAATTCTTTCAACTGTTTTTGTAACTTTTTTTGATTAGTAAAAATCTTAATACCGGACATAGTGACAACAGTTAAAGGAATGAACGAATTGTCTGTTATATGTTTGCCTGGTAAAACGTCAACGGGCCGAGAGTATTTAATGTAAAATAAAAAAATTTAAGTTCGAGCCAGATGTATAAAAAAAAACCGATGGTCATTAAATGTGTTGGCGATTTAAAATAACTTCCATAAAATCGGAGCAAAGGTATTCTATATTTCTATTACACAATCAGATGAGGAATTTATTGCTCTGTGAAAAAATGGCAAATAATTTTCATTATGTTTGAAAATACGAAAAGAAATATAGATGTGGCCAGTGACTTAAATTATTCCAAAAACAATAATTTATAATACCATCAATCATGTCTAAAAACATAAACAATTTGAGAACATGAAACAAAAAATAAAAAAGTGTTACTATTTATTTCCACAAGACTCTGTAGTTATTGCCTAATAGAAACTGGACTGCATGTGTGCATAGTTCGAAAGAAAAAATTTGTTTCAAGCACAAACTTTAAAAAAAACGCTTAATTTTTGCAAAAGAACATTTAAAAAACTTTTTCAGTTTTGGAAAAATGTCTTTTGGAGCGATGAGTCAAAATTTAATAGGCTTCGGTCTAATGGAAAAGTATGTGTTTAACGCCATAAAGGTCAAGACATTTATCTGAAGAACACTTTGAAGATGGTAAAGATATCCGGTAAAATTGGCCAGCATCAATATAAAAACATTTTAGAACCACATATGGAACCATTTGCCTGGAGGTCTGTCCATGACAATGGCCCGAAACATACTGCTAAATCAGTAAAACAGTGGCTTCAAGAAAATTAAATTGATGTTCTGATTTGGCCTCTACAAAGTCCAGATCTCATACCAATTAAGGATTTGTAGAATAATGTTGACTTACTTCTGAAGCAGAAATTGTGTAATATTTACTTTAGACAACTTATGCACTGCTCACACAAGAGGCATGTTATTCCATACCGCGAACTCGCTACGAGCAACTAGTAGAAAGTTTACCGAATCGACTAAGGGCAATGTCATCAAGTAAGGGTTATCCTACTAAGTATTAAATAACATTAAAGGTACATAACACAAAACTGTATAAAACACTCACTAATATAATTTTTGTTTTCATATTTCCTTAGAGCGCTATTTAAATTTTCAATGGCCGTTTGCTTCTTAGTCCTTTTTTCAGGATATATTAATCGAGGAGATAATAATGATAAATGATATTCAGTTTAAATTAAATATAAGTTGAAAAATATTCATGATGATAGTATGTCGAATTCCATATTACTAAGAATGGGTGCTATTTATCTTTTCGCCACTATACATACATATATTATGAGTAGTTGGATCTGAGCCATAGTGAAATAAAGATTTATTATTGTTAAAATTAAATGTAATATTTTTAATTGAAAGGTATGGGATTAGGAACTATAATAAATAATTGAGTGACTCTACAGCCCACAAGGGACCAGGGCCCAGCTTCTGCATCAATTACTCGTGCTGTGCGTACTACTGTTCTCCCACGAGTAGAAGGGACCTACAGTTTTTTGCCGACTCCGAACGGCGAGATTTGAGAAGTTTTTCATGACAATTGATACTCTTTGAGTGTTGTCAGCAACTCGAAAGAGGTGGTGCTGCGATAAAATGCGAGGTGTACCGTCCGGGAATCGAACCTAGACCTTCTGCGTGCGGGTCGACTTACGCACGTCATGGCGACCACTGATTATGAACTATAAAGGGGAGAAATACTTTAACGGACTTCGGGCCTTGTGACTCGGCAACGACAAACCTTTGGAGAGGAACTTGTGTTTATGAAACATAGTTCAAAATAATAAGCGCACGTTAGTAACAAATTGAGTTCCACTTATTTAATCTAAAATATATAATTTTTTGCAAGTAAATGGTGCATACAGCAAATGAGATAAACACCACAGTAGCAAAATCATCTCAGACCATAATATTACTACGGTCCTGTCTTAATGTTTGAATTTGGAGCTAAATTCCTATCCAGACGGTTTTTTTACACAATTTTTGAATTACCTGGCCCAAAAAATTAATTTCTGACTTATCAAATCTAAGAAATGCATCAGATAATATACATAGATATATATAGAAGGGAGTATTGTTTTTTGGGCGAATCTGTTCTATTAATCTTGGAAGTTTCGATATTTACGTATTTTTTCGCACGTCGAACTAATTTTAAAAAAGTTTAAAAAGTTTAACTAAAGGTCCCTTTTTTGAACTTTTAGAAAGTGTTGGAGAAATGCCGAAGTATACGCAACCGAATGTGCACTTATTTCCCGCCGCAGGTTTTGTGTTTCAGAATGTGAAATGTGATAAACAGACATATTGAAATGGTGTCCATGTCAAAAAATTAAAGAACACATTGACTTATGTAATGTAATTTATTGTTGTACTGAATATCCATTAAATTATTTGAATTTGTATAACGTCGGTTTGTGACCTAATTAAAACCGTCTGTCTGCTGTCTGCATTGATTTGTCTTTTTTTATTGTGATTGTATTGTAGATATCTACATACACCGTTGGTACACACCTTTATATAACTTATATTAAAGCTCTATATAAACTGATAAAGTAAGAAAAGTATCGGAAAATGACGACACTGACTTCCGGGAACTCCTACATTTACCAATAAATTCAAATCAATTAAAAATGTTCATAAAGGTGAAGCCATATGGCTCAATACTTGGACGTCCTTTAATATCGGACGTCTAATCGGAACACTCCCTGTCCTTGTTTTAACAACTTAGGGCAACTTAACACGAAGTCGTCGGCTACGCATTTAAGAAAATCAATGCGAAATCAGGACAAATGTAATTTGATATAAGCACGTACATTCAAGCAAATGAAATCGACGTGTTTTGTGAGATGAAAGTAGAAAACAAGGTGAATTAAAGCACTTACTTTCTTCATTGAGGTGGACAATTCAAAATCATCGTCATTGTTGTTGAGTGATGGTGCCGTTAAAGACTTCTTTAGTTTTTGTTGAGCCGGTTGAAAAGAAAACACATATTTGTCCTTTCCCCCCCAACAGGCAAGTGCGTTTTCTGCGTCAATATGTTCCGAAATATTTTTTTGATTAACAAATTTCATTATCGCAACTGCTTTTGGTGGCAAGAGTCCTTTTATTATCTTAAATCCGGCTGGAATATAAAGGGATATATGAACTTTTGGACATATATTGTTCACCAATGCATAGTTACCATTTAAGATCCAGGGTAACTCATAAATTAGGATGTAGTTTAAAGGCAGTGGATAGAGTTTCAGAGTTTCAATAATTCGCTTTATGAAGTCCATGTCTACATTCCCCACACTAGTTCCTTGCATGTCAAAGAAGACAGTTATTTTGTCTAAATCATTCTCGGAAAGCATTCGCTCAACCCAGTATACCACCACGCGCATTAGTTCTTTGATGTCCTTGCTACCTTTTGTGTGCAACTTCAGTTTAAATATGAGCAAACTTTTCCCATCTTTATCTTTGTTGTGCGGAAAAATGATGCCCTGATTAAGGTAGTCCATTCGAATATTACTCTCGCTTATTTCATTTGCTCCGTAGTTTTTTCGCCAATTGCACACATCCCAAAGCATTTGAAGAGACAATTTCATGTCGAGGTCATTGTGTTCAAGGAATTTCTCTAAGTAGAAATTGTTAGTTTTTATTCTATGGAGGTCATCTGGATGAAAAGTTCCTGAAATCGAAATAAAAATAAATTTAGTATGTATTTCCAGGACTAAACATGTGTAACCGGGTGGTTTGCCAATTTTTGTGATATGTGTTCTTTAAAAAACTATTTTATTACGACTGCTATACTGCATTTTAAAATTTAATTTATTAAAACAAGCGTGTAATTAACAAATATAATAGATATTAGGTGTGCAACAAAGTTCTCTTGCCCCTTTCCGTGGTTTCGTTTCCAAAAAAGGCATAATAGTTTCATTGCGCCCGCCTTGATATTTATCACATTCTTCACTTAAGCGATTTTATAAAATTGTAGATATGTGGTCGCCGTGGCGTATTGAATAAATGCGTCGACACACACGCAGAAGGTCTAGGTTCGATTCACGGACCACGTCACATTTTTTCCGTCACCAGCTCTTTCAAGTTGCTGATAACAAATAAAAGAGTACCAATTGTCTATGAAAAGCTTCTCAAATCTCGCCGTTCGGAGTCGGCAAAAAACTGTAGAACCCTTCTATTGGTGAGACAACAACAATACGCAAAACACGAGTAATTGTTGTAGAAGCTAGGTCCTTGTCGCTTGTGTGCTGTAGAGCCATTAATATATTATTATTAGATATAAGATGAATTTCACGTTGCGATCATTGTGAATGTGTGAAATTTCATTTCTGAGGCTAATCTTAAGGATGAAACGGGCTCCTGCATCCGTGAAGTCTGAAATTGGGGCGTCATTGTATATTTGATCATACCATAAGATACCATACATATATATCAAACGACAGATCTTGTGAAATAAATTGGATTTTTATTTGGTTTGAAGTACGAGAACACTTCTGTCCAATACACAAAAAAAAAATTACAGAGTATTGCATTAGTAAATTGTGTAGGGTATTTCGGCTTATACTATTTTTACTACTTTTCTCATAATTCAAAAATCAAATTTTGAACTGCAAATTATTACATAAAACACGACTCTTTTTTCAGTATTAAGGTGTGGTAAACTATACCTTATACATACTTACGTTATGCTTGAGTACAAATAATTTTGTTAAAACACTGTTGTACTATGCAAGAAATAAAATTCCTTTGGCTTTAACCATAAATTGTCAAAAACTATAAATCGGTGGCTTTCGAAACTTTAAAGAAGGGGTTTTGGAAAGCCTGCTGAGAGAATAAAATAGAGTATCTATCCCTTAGCGAAGTGAATGAGGCGTGAACCTGATAAATTCTGAGGGGATGGTGCGTGTCTACATACGTATGTAGAAATTAAGATTCGAAGGGTGCGGCAACATAAGTGATTGAGGACTTGTGATGTTAAAATTTGGTGTTTATATTCGATGGATCTGAAAACGTTCATTCGAAGTTTAGTAGATAATACTTGTACCAAATAAAAAACGGAAATCATTGTGTCCGAATGTAACTTGCATTAAATCCACTACAATAAAAAACGCTGTCAGTTCAAATTAAGATAGTAAGAAAATAAATATCGTCTTGCGTATCTTTGACGTACATCCTCATTGAAAAGAAATCGGCATGTTTTTATACATAACCTATATCCTATGCACAAAGTCTGTCCTTGCATTAGTTGGTTTATAAAAAACATCATTGAATCCAAAGGCGAGGGAGCGAGGGAACGAGGGAGTTCACAGCAACCTAGTTGTTTCTTTAGGTTCCTGCAAATAATTTAATTTTCATCACCCGTTATTACGCGATGGAAAACGCCCTTAATTTTTTGCCAGGTGGAAAAGGATAATATATGTTCATTGAAATAACTTATGAGATATTCTTGATTATTTGGATATTGATTTTGAAATACATTTTTTTATTTTGCTATTTTATAAATGTCAATAATATAAAAATAAATTCCATAATTGGTCCGCTAGGGACCAGACAGATATTCTTCAGTAACTATTATTTTCTTACGAGCGATGGGTATCTGTAGTTTAATGCAAACGATGAGTTCCAGGGGATTTTTGCCAATAGGCAATCCCTGAGCATTGTTAGCAACTTGGAAGAAGTGGAGTCATTAAAACAATGAGAAATATATGTACATTTTTTCAGATTGAAAGTCCATGCTAGGGCCTCAAACGTAGGAGACGACGCACAAGGATGCCGCAGCGGAAAAAATACGTAAAATGAAATAGTTTTTTTCGGTCAAGTAATATTGGTTTTTGATTCTATATACTTGAGAACCTAGAAAGCCCGGTGTACGACTAGCACAAAGTTAGTACTTTGAAATTTTAAAAATTGGCTTCTTTTCAAGGATATTCGATGTGACCGTTTTTTAAATAGTTCACCTTGGAAGATGATGTTATATTTCTTTGAAAGGACTTACATTTAGCCTTCAAACTTCATCAACTGTTTTTTTTTATTTTGACCACCAGTTTTCTAAGCCAGGCTTTTGGTTAAGCCCACGTTTTGCGGGAAGTATTTCCATGTTTGGTGGAGACTAGCAAAGGTGCTCCAGAGGCTCCAAAGGGAGACTAAATTTTTCTGAAAGCTTGAAATAATGGTGGAAAAATAAAAATACACACTTGTGCAGTTTGGGAGAACGAGTCGTTTAAGTGGAGCATTTTTCGGCATTTTTTTTTAAATTCCTACGATTTCCCTTTTAATGCTTGTATTGCGCAAACACCATAGGCATGAACCAGGCAAGTTTTTGTTATTGTTAAATGTAATATTTAGGTTATGAAGGTGTTGTAATAATTAAGTGTATTGTTTTAATTACTATATATTATTGAAAAAAATGGTGGTTCTGAATACTGGAAACGGATATTGGTTTATGCTTACTAAAATATTGCATATTTGATTTCCAAAAATGAAAACTTATTTAAATACATTCCGAAATCCACTGAACATTGCAGTTGCATTTCAACATTTGTTGTGCAAATTAATAGAGTTTACGATGAAAAATTTAGAATCTGAACACAAATTTTTGTGTGATGAATTTTTTGAAGGTTGATGAAGGTTTATCAAATAATTATAAGTAAAACAAAGGTTTTCGCCACATTTTAATTCACAACTCAAGGTTGTGTGACAGATAAAGCAAAAGTTTTAGTGATATATTCGGAATGGTTAAAAGGACATTTTTCAGTGAATTTTGAAAAAGTTAGAAGCCATGCTATATTGGAGAATGAATTGCGGACTGATAAAAGATAAAGGCCAAGGACCAAGGCCCGTCAAATCATTGTCAGAGGAGGCCCAGGAAAGTCGAAGCAAGGATTATAGGCACTACAAAATTAATAATAGCAGAAAATTGTCTCGTTCGGTAATGAATGAAGATGTAATTGATCAAATGTTGGTATCATATCACATAATCACTGCATAACATATTTGAGGTCCGATCCGAAAACAAAGGATTCACTCCCACTAAGTACTGAAGCGCAAGCCCACAATTTTTTACAACGAAAGTATGTTAGTAAATAGTATTGAGTGTAATTTTTCTATATAGGTATGAATTCCAGCTTTGTTTTGAGCCCAAACCTATTGTAAATTGTTATTAAATATTCTTTTTATGCAATTAAATAAAAAAGTGCGTTTCTTCCATTTTTTAACTTAATATTATTCCGTTATCCTTCATATCAATCATTTTTACACAGCAGGAGGATCTTACAGCACCAATACTATATTCCAAATTTTATCAAGAATCAGTCAATGGGTTCCAAACTTACATATTTATTTCCGCGTTCCCCATACAAGGGCACCACTGTGCGATGCTAAACCACTACACCACTTCAGCCACATACATTTAACATACTTTCAAACTATTACCGCATTCTGCTGCTGTAATTATTGTTATTAGATTGATATCAAATCATATTTTTATTGTTATTTACAATAAATTAAGATGTTCCGTGAAATTTCCTTTTGGGTGGAAAAATAATGCTGCATCGCCACTATCCGTCCAAGGAAAATTTTATCGTGTTAGGGAAATAGTGAACTAGTGAACTATATTTGCTAACGCATAGAAGATAATTTTGGTAAAACAAAAGATATTAGTCGGGTTATAATTTACTAGGTGCTCCGGTATGAAGCGTTCTTTTGTGTAAAATAAAACACTTATTTTTAATAGAAAAGCAAAAAAATAAACCCTTATTCAAAGTGTTGGCCATTTTTCGATCTTTCAGACATTTAATTGTCACCATGTCATAAAACTTTTCTTTCTTTTAAGCAACCTAAAAAGTTACCTAATTTCACCCAATTCGGGTCTTAGCGATGAAAACAATTTGTAGTCGGAAGCTTAGTCTGGGAATAAGGTGGGATGAGGTAACAGCTCCCTGTCAAGTGCTTTGATTGTATCCTGAACCAGTTTTGCTTTGTGCGCAGGTGCATTGTCATGAAGCAAAATTACATTGGAGTGACGAAGAAGCGACCTTTATCAACGGTTTCACCAGGTTCTAGAAGCTCGTGGTACACTATACCTTTATGGTTCTACAAGCCTCAAAACATTGTACTTTTACCAAATCGATCTGTTTTTCAGTCGAAGTTGATGGTTTTCTCGGACTTACCCATGGCCTTTTTATATTTGATTAAAATTCCGGTCACCAATCATTTCTATTTAGGTTTATGATACAAAATAAAGATTTGTAAACATTTTCCGATGTTCCTTAAAGAGTAGGATTGGCGCATGCACATATGTTTTTATGATTTCGTTTAAAAATAAAATATTATAATGTTTTATTATAAAATCGATGTATCCGTCTGTTGCTCTTATAGAATTAGGACTGTGTCGTAAAGAATAAAAAAAACTTGGAGCATGCAACATCAATCGCTTTATATACTAAAACACTATAATTGAATGTTACTTGCCCCAGTTCCAACTGAAAGGCTTTGTTTCTCGCTGTTGACTCAAACAGTAAGATGTCAAGGGCATTTCATATCGGATTAACTGATTATTACCTCTACTTAAAATGTATAAAAGAGTCAATGAAAATTGTAATATTTTTTCGATTCGTAAGTTTTCTTTATTCGGGTGATACAATCATTTTATCTTTCAGTGAAATTACACCCAACACTTTGAACCAGAAAAGTGTTACTCAATCATGACACTTTAAATTGCTTATATGTACAGGGCTCGACCTTCGTTTTAGACTAATGTTGCGACAATGACATTGATAACCTGCACTCTACAAAACTTATCAGTTTTCTTTTAACGTATTCATTAACAAAGCAAATTGGTTGTTGGAGCGTCTTATCGCGTTATCAGTATTTGGTCACGTTTTTCCAGTTTTATTTGAGGTTCAGTTAATCCAATGAAGAAAGAAACGGTTTCGTAATTTTATTGTTTTTATTTTACAGAGCACATTTTAGTTGTAAATTCTGTACAAATAGCTTAAGTTACATGGTAATAAATGTGTAATACAAGTGGTTAAAGACCACAACCAATTTGGCGTGAGGCGGTTCGGTTAGAAGCATCTGGCCAGAGAATGTGTCAGTTGAAGAGGCTGTGATGCTAACTTAGAAACATTAAGAAAGTTGGCAAATTTGTATTCATTTCCCACACAACTCGTTTGTATTAGCGTTCCGTTTTCTGAGATCATTTATATTGGCTTTAAAAAACAGTAAGGAGGTACCTGAATATATATCCTTCGGTTTAAACTAATTATGTAGCTATCGAGATACCATGTCGCTGAGTTCAACAAGGTTGTCGCTAGGTTGCTCTTTTTGCAAGAGCTCGACAGAGGTGGTGAGATATGGTTTCAACCTCTTATTCGTCCCTGCAGCTGCAGTGGTCTGTTATAACACCTTTCAAAATTGAGCTGTGACCAAAGTTTTTAGGTTATAAGATAAGTGGGGCTTTTCGTATGTTTTTTGTAGGTGTTTGACTGTAGCGAAAGGAATGAAAGACGTCCTCAGGCGAGATTATGGGTTCGATACCTCTCTTATCAAATTAATCCGTTTCGTAATTCCCCCTGCATTTAACTATGTCTCGGTATCTGTACCAGGTGGATATTAAAGTACTTGGCCTTCTCGTTACAATTAGGCGGCACTTAACAGAGATGTGTGAACAAAAGTTTGATGATAATATTCCTTTTACATATAGAATGTTCTCCAGTCACAACAGTGCCTCTTTATTTGCCATAATTTTAGCCTGGGAGATAGACATTTCCTAGAATTTGTGAGGCAGCATTTGTAGGCGTTAATGCACATTTCGAGGATGGAGAGTCCTTTAAATGACGCTAGTGCCATCCATGGATAATGGCTAACTATTTTGAGAAGGCTTTAGCATAAAGTTTTTGATGTATTTAATTTACTTTTACCCTATTTGATTGTACAGTTAATTCGGAATTTAATATTCCTAACATGCGCAGCCGTTCCAAGTCTCCAGGTGGCAGGAGGGACGTGAGCCCAAGAAGAGATGTGAGAAGTTGAGGGTACTAGCATAACACTGCTGTCGCTGATATTTGCTTAAAATGTTGAACAGTAAAAAGTGAATGTTTCGTTTTTCTGTATTGCCAAAAACTTTTCAGAAATTTCTACTGCTATAATTTGGAAAATGCCGCTTTAGTAGTGGTACAAAATATTCAAAGAGGATCGAGAAAGCGTGGATGACGAGACACAATTAGGAGGAATATTTACATCAAATTATGATGAAGAGGAAACTGAAAGCTCTACCAAAAAAGGTCTTTAAAGCATTTAAAAAAAAGGGAAAAAATATCACCACAAGTCTACACCTAATTCTGTTTTTACACGGTAGGTAAGGTTCCGACAAACCCGTTTAAAAACAGACAGCGGTTGTATCTTTAAAACCTTTTAAAATTAGTGACAAGCAAAAAAAAAAAAAAAACAAACACGTCTATTTGATTGGTAGTTAACCAAACATTAACACATTTGAATTGTTCAATTTTCTTGTATGTATAAAAAGGGTATTCCCCTATATTTGTATTATGAATTTGCTTCCAATAAAATGTGTCTTTATTATGAAACCGTATTAAAAATAGACATTACATTCGGAGGATATTAAAAAATTAAATTAGAAGAATGAATACTAATTTACAGATAGATTCCTAGTGGTTTTTCAATAGGTAAGTTCAATAGTGAAGTTGAATTAGGTGAGTTACAGCTTTTGGGAAATTGCTTACGGCATAAATTAAAATTTCGGTCATAATAGTGATAACACTGAAAATCAGTGTTCCGCAGATGCAAACATGGATTTAAGAAACTTCAAATCAGCAGATGCGGACCCAACATATTCCACATATTCTGTTTCAATAATATTCAGTGGCAAATAACAAATATTTATCGTGTGACCAACTTGCCCGACTGATACGTGTACATTTCCCAGCTTGTGAAGGTCAGGAAAATCCAATTACCAATCCTTTAAGGTTCAGTGATACGAATGTTTGTACAATGTTTGTTATTTCTTCTTAAAGGCTTTTTGATTAACTTGACTTCTGACATACCGGGTATTTAAGAATTATTTTTTCTGAAGAAATGTTTTGCCTTCGGCTTTTTCTTCTTCTTTCCAATGAATGCGAATAAGGAATGCTTCCCACGGTAATTCACAATACCATTGTTTACCCAGATCAACCTTCATTCTAAGGATAGTACTGCATACATAGGATATGTAGCAGACTTTCCATGGTGAAGACAAACCTTACATAATATCCATCCAGGAACCATAGGTGTGGAAAAAACGAATCTGTGGCCTGCGGGGTTTCTCTGCACTCTACGACGAGCGATCAGAAAAACCGAGAACTTGTCTTATTGTGCAGAATCTTCAAGACAAGACAAGACCTGGTTGCTGCAGTCATTTACTATAAAACAAATGGAGAGTGACACAACTTTGTTGCTGCCTCAGCCTACTTCCTCTACGATTCCGTCTTTCACCACCACCAAAGGAGGTAGTAGAACTCGTAGAGTACTGCGAAGCGAAAACGATGTGTCTAGTCATCTGCTTCTGGGGCAGCAGCAAGTGCAACAGGAGAGGCTCGCATCTTTTCGACTTCGTACTATCGTCTGGCATGAACATTAACAACATTGGCTCCCGACCTACTTTTGTCACGACAAGTAGACAGGAAGTGTTCGACTTAACGCTATCTAATAGATATTTTAAGGAGATCACGGACTCGAAAGTTCTGTCGGGAGTGTCCATGTCCGACCATGGATGCATAGAGTACCGAATAAAATGCGTAACCACAATTTTGCAAAAGACCAGGTTTAGGGAAGAGCTAACTACTCACGTCGCACCTCTCCATATTCAGAACGAAGCGTGAGGTTGAGGAGGCAGTTCATCCCAACCAAATGCTTCGAACTGACTTGCCGAGTAAAAAACAGCCCCGGCAAACCCTCTAATCTGTGGTGTAACATGGAACTGCAGAGTTTTCGCAAGGAAACCAAAAAAATTCTTTATAGGTCACTCAAGACCAATCTGAAAGAGGACTGGAACTTGTACTGATCGAAACAAAAATAATATAAAAGGCCGATAAGACTTACTTCCTTTAGGCTGAACAGCTTGGAGAGGCTGGGCGAACTGCATCTGCACAAAAATGCTCTGCGACTACATCCTCTATCTCAGATGCAACATCTTTACCAGCGCGGAAAATCTTGCGAGACTGCGCTACAAAATCTCGATGGTAGAATTTAAAGTGCACTCGACAGGAAAGAATACGCGCTGGGCATTTTCATTGATATAGAGTGTGCTTCCGACAATGCAAATTTTGATGGCATGTCAACGCAGCCAGGGAACACTGCGTAGAAGAATTAGTGGTGTTGTGGATAAAAGCAATGCTAATGAATAGAACTATAATCGCGGAAGCGGAGTGTATGTAATTTCGGGGGTAAACAGGGGCTGCCCTGCCTGCTCCTGTCACCTCTCCTATGGCGCATGTTTTCGCTGGACCATGCCTTGCGGCTGTGTGTGCTAGTGGACAGACGGCCCTTGGCATGATCGATGACCGACGTCAGAATTCCATTTTCCAATAAAGCGTGGGGGGTGCTTTTGTGGAAGAAGACAACTTCAGACTTGACACCTCTTTAGGTAACTTCGCATCGGTCTTCCAGGCGGAAACTTTTGCGATCCTAATGACCACCAACTATATTGTGAAGAATAGTTGGAAGTGGCGAAGTATCTGCGTCTGCAGCGACAGCCAAACTGTACTTAAGGCCTTACTCAACCCTTTAACCACTTCCGAAATAGTCCGGGAATGCAAGTCCTCCCTTAATTTGGTCAGCAGACTGAATTCGCTAAGACTTGTTTGGGTCTCGGGACATCACGGGAAACGAGATTGGTGATAAACTAGCCAGGCAAGGTTCTAAAGAGGCATTCGTTGGGCCCGAACCCACCTTGGGACTACCCGGTTCCTTGGTTAGGGCTTCCGTCGGTAGTTGGGTATCCCAACAGCACACCCAGAGATGGCAAGACTCTTCAGGATGCAGGCTGACCAAGTTCATACTCCCGAACGTCAGCAAGAAATCCGCGGCTTTTCTGTTATCTCTAAACAGAAAAGAGTGCACAAGTCGGCGTACAAACGGGACACTTTTCCTTCTCTAAGCACCTAAGTCTACTTGGGCTTAGCAAAGACACCCTCTGCGACGCCTGTGGCGAAGGTGAAGGCACTTCAGAGCACTTTCTCTGTCAATGTCCCGCCTTTGCTCGTATCAGGTGGCGTCTGTTTGGCGCCGATGTGGTGGGAGCTGAAAACCTAAACTTTTTATCACAGTAGTTGAGGGTTTTATAACAATGTATTTATTCTTTAGTGCAAACGATTCGGTCATATCCTATGATAACGATTTTGATCCTTTGCTTTCCGTATAAAAACAACTGCAGAGAAGGAGGCAAGGTTTTACCTCCTCCTCATTCATTCATACTTACTCATCCATACATTTGTTACAATAGTCGTTATATGGTAGGTAGTCTTGTGGCGTGTACCCATTTGGCAATGCTCCGTAAGGGTTCATAATTTACTTTTGCTCCGACTGAGAGTGGCAGGTGGTCATAGATGTCAAACCGCGTTCCCTCAAATCGATGCAAGCATCTCAGAAGAAGCGGACATCCACTACGCCAACATCGGGACGTAGTCCATAAGTGCGTCGACTCACACGGCAACCTCTTTGGAGTTGCCCAGAAACGCCCCACCGAGACATCTATAGCAGGCACAAAACGATTACTGAATTACTGAAGAAGCTAGGACTTGGTTCCTGACTGAATTATTATTATTTCTATTGCCTAAGTTCTAAACTCATAATGGTCTCAATCCGCCAGGTCTTTTTGTTAATATGGAAACCGAATATAGAATATTTTTATTCTCAAATTATGTTAGAGGCTATTACCCCGATGGAAGGAGGGAAGCAATTGGTATGACCTTTAACAAAAATCTGTATTTGTAAACTTAGCTTTATGTTGTAGCATGAGTACCGTAAATTTTGAAAAATACAATCGTGATATTTAATGTGAACGCTGCGAATACTTTTGCTTACAAATGAAATTAATTTCGTCCTTTCTAAAACATAAGTTGCTCATATGAATACGTGGTGCAAATGGCTTCGGATAATTCATTTTCCTTTTTCAATTTGTGAATTCATATTATTATTGTTCATACTATTAATATGAAACTACAGTTCCTGGTAGACTTTCAACGAAAACGTCCCTTATGCAACGGCAATATATTGCCTGTTATGAGCTCCAACTTGGTTGACGTCATTATCCACTCGTGTGCACCATTCTATTCTCATTTTGGCCGCGTTCGTTTCTACGGTGTCCAGCGCTCTGTGTGAGTGCTTTGTTCGTCCATTTAGATCGGCATCGTCGGTGTAAACTAGAAGCCGAGATGACTCTCCGAGGATCGTTCTTTAAATACTGTACGGCAGTATTTGAGTGTGCCTTTTATCCCAAATGAGGGAAGGGAAAATGTGAATGCAGCCTATAATCAGACTTTTTAACGGCACACACACTGCTTATTACCTTATAACCTTCCTTTTAATGGTACACAATTATAACCTTCTTATAAAACCAAAACCACGAGTACGCTAGACCATTACTATAATTCAGATCTCTTTATAACTTACTATGTGATGTTTTTCCAGAAATTTGTTTTAAACAAGGTCGTTTGGAATAATATACATATTTCGTGCAATATCTTACTTCTCATGAAGACATTGAGAAAAATGAGAAACCTTGTCAAGCTAAGATGTCTACTGGTCATGAGGTGATCCACAGTTGCGTTCAAAATTAAGCATCATGTCTGGAAATAGATTCAGTGGATTCAAAGGCTAATCTTTGATTGAAGAAACAGCTCAGCTATTCTGGCCACTGCGTTTCAATGAAATATACGTTTTTGTTGAATTTTTCCGGCGTGCCGAAAGTGCTTACTGTCCTCTTAGAGGGATCGTTGCAATGTAAAGAAAAACAGTAATTTATTAAATACACATATGTTTGAAGATGCATAAGATACAAGAAGACAAGAGTTACCAAAATAGAGTATAATTTACTGCATCCAATAACCAATACTGCCTTTCAGTACTCAAGCGTTCTCAAAATAATCAGCCATTATCCAAGGATGACATGTCGTCGAAAGGGTTTTATATCCTTGATATGTGTATCAATTCAACACTAACTTGGAAAGATCACATAAGTGCTGCATTCTTAAAAAGATTCTCCAGCTGAGGCATACACCTTAAGATGGAGTCTTATTCCCTCTGGAAGCTTGTAGTAAATCAACGATCGCATATGAGAATGACATGACGATAACTGTCTCAAGCACACATCCCTCTGTACTGAGAAATAGAGATATAGGTGAGGTGCCACACGTATATCTAAATGGGCAAACAATTTAGACTTCAATTAAACCAAGTCAGACTAAAATTCAAGTCTTCAATAGGAAATACAAGATATCCCACCTACTATTACCGGCTCTAGCATTCCAGCCCCAAGTACCTGGATTAAAAGTTTCAAATAAAAAAAACTCCATAAGGGAGAATGAAATTGAAAAATGCTGCTAAAACAGCAATCGGTAAGAAATGATATTCAACCTTTTATGACGTTATGTACGGTGTTCAAACCTACTAGCATCTTCAAGAAAGTTCAAAGGGAAGCATGTATAAGAGATGTTCTCAAAGCCACCCCATCAGATGCCCTGAACTTATTTAATCTCTTACTTGTTAACACCATAGGGAATGAGATTCAAAAAACCACCCGAAAATGCCTTTTAATGATCCGTTCAAGCACTTAAGTTACTTCTAAATAAATGGCTCGACAATGGGGAGCGGCGCCTTTTAAACCTAAATATTAGTAAATCTTCTCTACTAAATCGTAAAAACGTTTTAAAACGAAGGTCATGTCAATTGGGGAAGCCATGTCCTGGTTACGCTGGAAAATAATATCGTCGCAGCATATACGGATCTAAAATAACCGTTATAAATCACTAGATTCGTTCTCTTATAAACTGTCGCACTTCTTTAAACTAGATTTCTAAGCATCTAATATTTGCCTGTGTTGGGTAATAGGTCACAGGGACATTCCATGCATTCCATGAAACTTCAGGGCGGTAGTCTAGTCTAGTCTCGTTGAGTAGATCTAAGATTGTCTCTGTGGTATCACAGGGTCATAATTTCTTTAATTTCATTGCACAATGCTTTTCCGCTTGTAGAATTTAAACATTCTTATGTTCTGGGTTTTATTTCGCTGTTTTGGTTTGTTCGAAAGAGCAAGAGGTTTTTTTCGATTTGTGACCTACTTCTTTTTTTGGTTGGAATAATTTTTTGCTTTTACCCATGTTACATAAGTTGAAGTTTTATTCTTCAAAAACCTTGTCTGTTTTTGGTTTTATTCGTGCAAATCTATAGGAACATACGTAGCGTGTTAAGCAATCTAAACGCCTAACTTAATTTCTTTGCAACCGCCTTTTTGCTGGACATCCTACCATGCTATGCAAAGTCATTCTCGGTGTCCGGCTCTGTTGAAGACTCGAAACCATTCCTCAAAACTATCGTAACTACTCTGCAAATCTTCTGGAAGAATTGACTCAGATTGACTTTGTTTACTAAATTGGAAGCGGAGGTGATCAATATGTGCTTCGCTTTAACAAATGATCTTTGAAAATATTTATACACAAAACACACCTTTTGATCTTGTAGGATTGGCCAAGCTGAATCTATTTGAAAGCATCTTGGGACATCAGTAATAGGGAAGGCCGAGTTTGGTATCAAGGCCACGTTTTCGGTTTTTAACTGAGTGTTTGTCCCAACTCTCACCAATAGTCTTGAAATTTGTGTAAAAACCGAAAGAATAAGATCGCGAGTGAGTTTACAAGCTACTGAGATGAGCCGTTGTGTGAGTTACTCGCTGGGTTAGCCTGAGAAACGCCTTGGTGGGGGAGGGACTCAGTGCCAACATTGAGCCGCAACTTCTTTGGACGGAAAGGGCTTTTTTCGTTGGTTTTGCCGCTTGCTACGAATGTCCCCTTCAACACGACTCCCGGGACATGCCTTAGATGCAATTGCATCAGGTAGACGAACTCTCAGCAGACCAAAGGCGTGGTTTGATCAAATCCATAAACTGGTTGAGTTAGAGTCGATGACGGAGGATCGTGCGGCGTGGAGGTCTTTCGTGGGTGCGTTACCTTTGTGACCCCTTTAGTGGAACATACAGGCTAAAGAAGATGATGATGATGATAAGACCCATTTGGTGTCTTTCAGCAGATACGCAGATCGATCTGTCATAAAACACAATAATTTTAGGTCTATTTACCATGTTATTAAATTTGTTATATCGGACAGCTAATTGTAAGGCTCATTCATATACTACTTTCAGCTTATTCTTCGGTTTTTCTTATTCTTTCGGTTTTT
This sequence comes from Eristalinus sepulchralis, assembly GCA_944738645.1. Taxonomy (NCBI): domain Eukaryota; kingdom Metazoa; phylum Arthropoda; class Insecta; order Diptera; family Syrphidae; genus Eristalinus; species Eristalinus sepulchralis. The sequence goes on along the minus strand of OX122885.1, from coordinate 25,048,325 downwards.
ACACTAACGAGATATTTGAATTTAATTTGTTGGCATTTCGATAAGAACAAATATCTCCAGTTTTGAGTTGGCTCTACTGGCGCTCATAACTGTGCAAAGTTTCAGGTCCAAATGGTGTAAATAACAAAAGACTGGTGTCGCGAATAATACCAAAAAATATAAGTCCTACTTTAGAATGTCGTCTGTATTTTTGTTAACAGATTAAAGTAAATATTCGTTTTTTACATAACGTCCGAAACTGTTCAACAACGCAGATAAGATTTTGCAGCAAGCTAAAAATTCAAAGAAAAATTTGTTACAAGTACTGATGCCTTTAAGATTATTTTGAGGGGGATGAATTGAATTTAGAAGTAGTAGTATATCAGTCGATTTATAAATTTAATATTTTCTTTCTATTTGGTGAAAGTCCAGTTTCGGAGATTATTATATGATGGACGTTGAAATGCAATAAATTTACAACGGAAGAGAATTTAAAAAAATGTGTAAAAACTAAAAGTAACAAGTACTTGCATCGAATATTTGGAGCTAGAGTAAAAAACGTGTAAAGTGAAGTCGTGTAAAAAAACGGCATCATGCAAATCGGGAGGTAGGTGTTAAGAATTTATCGGTTTTAAATAATTTAATGTTAATTGCTTAGTTTTTTTCACCTTATCTCATTTGTTCTATTTTTGTTCGGTGTCTGATCCATTAAATAATTGCTTTGCCTCAACGAAAATATATTAAGAAGAGACAGTAATCATTACTGAATGCAGAATAAAAAAAAATGCGTTTTATTAAAAAAAAAATTTGAATGCTCGAATAGCAAAAGAAGGACAGTATGTTGAAACTACATTGAAGAAATGTTTGCATAATGCACATCATGTGTATAAAATTAAATCACCGCCTTAATTTTCTTGGTAAGTAATACGACAACTCCCTGAATAAATGCGGTATAATTCACTGCACTAGCGGTCACTACATGTTTCCTTAGTTCCATGCCAAGCAATTACACAGAAACTGGCTACCTATTGCAAGTTCACCTATAAATATTTCTCGGTGAGTCTTAATCAAAAACAAGTTGAAAAATCATTGAATAAATAGGATTATTAATGAATGCTCACATTAGCGTCAATGACATCAAATGTTTTTCAATCGTACGATGAATAACTTTTGAGTACCACTATGACGTTTGTTTAACAACAAAAAAAGCTCTCATTGACCTTACCTCATTATCTGAAAGCATTGGGTTACAAAATACGTTTTTTTCTTTGAGTGAAATTTAAAACCACAATAAGTTGGATTTGGAGCAAGCAATGATAATGTATTCATGGCCATTTCTTCAAGTATACACCAGAATTGGTCATTGGTTACGGTACGAGCTAAAAAAGTTGGAATGCATAGCACGTTTCCATGTTTAGTTTTCTAGGCTGCTTTCATTTGAATTTTTCTGCGACAAATAAATAGACTCAGACGCATACATACATGCTTAAAAGGGTTTTTGACACTTAATCGAAGAAAAACACTTAATAAGCATCAATTCCAATGATTGCTTAATTAATAAGGAAACAGACAGGTTTAGGTGTTTGAGCTTGTAATTAATTTCTAGAAGAAATCGCAGCGCGTAGTATGCACACTCCAAGTTAATTGTGCTTGGTCATTAGGTATAAGATACATTCAGTTAAAGCTGTACCGAAGGCGACGGAGCAAGTTAAATATATGCCTAACTGATTGCATCAAGTACGGTGACCTTGAGAGTTTTTATAGTAGTCTGAGATTGTGTTTGTTCAGTTGTGGCTGCTAACTAAGTTAGCAAAATGCTTTTCATTGCCATGATCAAATGTTTGCGAAATATGTGCTTGTCATTAGGTCAACGACTGAACGGGTGCTATGTATCCGGGACTCTATTATGCCATGGAAGGTAATATTAATCTACGTTCATTAAAATGATTGTTGCTGAACATTCCGAATGGATTTCTGTTTGATTATTACGTTGTCCAGCGCATACATTAAGTCTATTACAGTCGTGAAAACAGTAAAAGAACAAATCGAGGACATGATTTGAAGATCTCACCACGGTGATCTAGGAAATTAAGTACAGATGGGACGCCAGATAAGTAAGATTAATGGGTTGTACGAGTAGATTGTTTTTTGCGAAGCACAAATACTAATGGAAGTATTTTGAAAGTTTACTTTTGCAATCACCAAATCTATTGAAGTTTACAGTTTTGTTGTCACAGTGTTATACTAGGACAAGAAAAAGCTTATGGCCTAGTGATATTTATAATCAATACAGCTTTTGAAGGTTGGAGTCGAGGAATAAAATTGTGAAAGATGGTAATAAATACTTAAAAAAAATGTCTATTTTCTTGTCTAACTTAAGCAAAAATCTTAGGCGCGAGTATAAGTTGGTTCTGGCATTTTTTCTTCTTTTATAATTTGAGAAGTAAAATACATAAATATTATCATCGTAAGCTTTACATCCTAAATCGAGTCCGAGAATTGTCTTGTTTATATATTAGCATATATAAACTTTGTACAGCAAATGTACTTTAAGGGTTGCTGCTACGTACAATAATTTTGAAAGGCCTTCATATTTTTTCTAGATCAGCAAGAAAATTATTCACGAAAATAACTAAATCAGTATGCCCCCGACCACTATTTCTTTCTTTTTGAAATTGTGAAGCAAAAGGAACGCCTCTTGAGCTTAAAATTGAATCAAATGTGTGTTTTCAGATTTTCGGATGTAAGGGAACACCTTACATTTCATACCGCGACAAACTGATTCCCTTGTGTGATTTCTGAAAAAAATATTTATCCTCGCGAATGATAGTAAGTTTGCCAGTAAAAGGATCAGGAGAACCATTTCATTTGTCTAAATTTTTTAAAATGCCACCAGAATGAGGACGCGCCAATGTATAAATGTATAAAGATCTAGAATGAAAACTACTGACTTTCCTTTAAATATTTTAAGGAAAGTAAACAAAGACGCCACCTAACTTTGTTGACTTGTATTACCAAACCATCGCCACAGGGCTACAATTTGTTAAATAAATAATATCGTTAGCAAATCAATAATTCTTGTGCCCATACACACTTGACTATTAGTGAAAAGTGTTGTCAACATTTTTGCCGTTTCACTTTAAGTGCATTTAAATAGTAATAATATAGATAAAAAGAGTTATGAACTTAACTGTTTCATAACACCGAATGAGTAACACCGTTTATTTAAATAATATATTCGCTTTTTCAGTTACATACCACATGGAGCTGGTTCCTTTTCGCACTTCTTTCCAAAAAGTTCACGTAGTGTTTGAACTTGGTCTAAAGTTGGTTTTCCAGACATTTTCTTCACCTTGAACCACACACTCTATTCTGCGAACGTAACACCAACTGACCGTCAAACTAGAGAAGCATGCCAAATAAAGCTTCAAAACAAAATCAAAAACCAAGACCACACGTAAATATTTACTTTTATCAACTGATACCGAGATTACGAAACTTCCAATCTGACTTTAATACCGATTAGATTTTTCTCAAATCAAGGGTAAACTTAAGTCCATTGGAAACACTAACGCAACAAAAAGAATTTTATTTTTGCTCTCGCTGTTACCGCTTATCGCACCGTTTCCTTAAATACGCACTTATTACATTAGCCCGCGTCTTACCCTAGAAAGATACACAGCGCTCAATTCAATTAATTATCTTAAACTAACACTTCCAGGCAAGAGCGAAATCGAAAGTTCACAGCCCACAAGACAACGGATAAAGGAAAAAAAGCGAAAGGTAATATTCGACGCGAGCAAAGATCGTACGAGCGCGCCCACTACTCCTAACCAATGAAGTGACTTCTGCCGACTGAACTCGATCACATATTACCCTCGCGCGCAGTGTCACTATTCTAATATATAGAATGACCGCTCCACGAGCAGTGACGCATTGAAAGCAACATGGCGGTGGTGCAAGCGAGCGACGCGATCGGAAACGAAAATAAAAATAAATTGATCATATCGTCACAAGCATGAGCTCCCCCATACACAAACACAAAGAGGCTGATAACATGGCTATGATCTTTTGCCGTGCACATGGTGTAGGAGTAAATTGTGCAGATATGGGTCAAGCATACCAACAAGCATAAAGAGAGTAGTTATTCACCGGCGAGGCGACCTTGAGCCAGCTTTGGAATCATTAGCATCGGCGGTTAACTCTCTTGGGGGGCAATGTATTCCCCCAGAGTGAGTGACTTTTTTGGTGAGTAAAAGCTTTATCTGCTTGTAGCATGCCCCCTCAAAACCGTAAACATCGCCGTCAAATAGTTGTCAGTTGTCGGATTTCGCTGCGTGTATGGGGTCGCTTCAAGTATAGTTCAAGTGTATTTTTATTTGATTCTAATTGGTTTTCCCTTGGTCGACCAGGAATTTTTTTGTGAAAATGAAATTCGCAGAACATCTGTCAGCTCACATCACCCCAGAATGGCGCAAACAGTACATAAATTACGAGGTTGGTGCTTGGTTTTAAATTTTTGTTTAATGGAAAATTATTATTAGATAGAGAAATGTCATTCACATTTTGACATTTGGAGTGGGAAGAAGCTTTTCGATGAGCTTATGTGTGAGCGCATGTGCGGGACTGAATTAAAATTTGGTAATGTGCGTGGTTTCGAGTGACTTTATATTTTGTTCTTTTGGATGTGTAGGATTTGTTTGTAAACAAAAACGTACTTGTTGCTGTCAGCTGTTACACTCTTTTATTTTTGAAAGTAGGAAAAATTTGAAAGTCAGGTTATTTTGGCCTGAGCACGTAAATATTAATGCAAACTTCTTCCCATGGCTTGATCTAAGTCTGATTATGATAAAACGTCATACGACGTAAACTAGTTCGTTTTTAAGAGCAGGTGTTTTGGCGCCAAAAATTAAAATCCCAGTGAAAGGACGTTTCTTATTATTTTACCATATGTAAGGATACAATGCTCTCTACTATGTAAGGAATAATCATATGACACCTAACCTTACCCAATAGTTTTAAAGAATATTGTTTGAGTAAGCATTTGAAAATGCAAATGCAAATGAAGACGTAAAACCATACACATTTCAGTTTCATATACAAAATGTTGTGCATTCACAACTGTTTAAGTAAAAATGAGAAGAAAATGTTAAATAAATGATACAAAACGAAAGAAATAAGACATTCTCATTCAAATAGGTCCCTCGATTGGAACTTTTGGAGTTTTCCATTTATGTCCTTTAATTTTAATTTAATGTTTGCAAGGGACGTTTGTTGGAGGCCGACAGAAAGAAACAAAGACTTAAATGTATGCGTTATCTATTTTGGCTTAAGCACCGCAATGTGTGTTACACGATCTGGGATAACCGGGAGAATTTCGCGAGTAGTGTTCAAGGACCCTAGAACCGCCGAAGGACGGCGGCTTATTTACTTTAGAAATACAGTACATGCATGAATTAGGAAGCGTGCTTTCTCGCTGCACCGCTCGAATATGAAAGTTCTTCCAAACTTGAGGCCAACCTCGATTACAATCCACATATGTATATTTGGGACTAATATAACTTCCTCTACGCCTTCGGTTTGTTTCTATGACCTGATTTCGATCACTTAAGGGTACCCGATATCCTCTTACCACGCTCAAATTATAAAAAAATAACATAATATTAGCATGCCTTTCGATTCCTTTCGGAAGAGGTGGTTTAAGTGTTCTTAAACTTTTTTTAGGTGTGATATATAAAACTTCTAATATATGAATAAATATATATAATAAATATATATAATAATAATATATATATCTCCCAACAAAGTCACTTCTTTATGGAGGAGTGTTACAATTCTTAACTAAAAGGTGGGCACTTAAGAACCTCTTTAGACGTTGAATATATATTTGCGTAATAATTTGCACTGCATTTCAAATTAATTCTTTCTAAACTCTTACCCTTTTTAAGGCCTAAACATAATATTTGCGTACACTTGCACTTTGGCCCAGTAGCAAGTAAAATTGCAAACATGAACATATAATTAGTTTCGGGACTTGTTGTATTAGTGTATAGTATTTATAGTCACCGGCGTATGTGCCATTGTGTTGATCCCACAATCGGGCACGACTGTTGCCGAGTGTGGCAGAATAAGTTTTGGAAAAAACAAAAATAAATGTATATTATTCCGCAAATCCAGCTATTATATGGCAGTACAGTTCTTTTTTAAATATATTTTGAGAACTAATAATACTATATCTCCGAATGACTATGTGCTTGAAATTCAGGAAGAACATAGTCCGTTAAAATGGCGCGATAACGGTTACCATTGATAGTAACATTCTGCCTCAATTTGATTTTATACACTCTTAATTACATCTGTTTCTTCACTACGTGATAGATGCGATCTACCCAGTCGAATATCATTCACTTTTGTTAGCTGGGACTTTTGGCACTGGCAAAATTGATTTCAGTAGGTCGGTTATACTCGCCCTAAGTTCCTCGAATCGAACGAAAAACATTTCTTACAGAATGATGATTTTCGTTATACACCTTTATTTGGAGACGCTGTTATAGTGTCAGTCTTTTCGTGATGACTTACCAAAGTATACTAAATAAAAGGGACACGGCAATTTGATAGGAGTCAGTCGTGATCTATCAGAAAAAAGTTATTAAAAATTGAATCTCACGATAAACTACCCTATATCAGCACAGCAGTCTTTGTTTGGTTGTTCTCTTGTATTCGAAAGTAGCACATCCCCCATGATTTGTTTACTGAATATTTTTCTAACTTATGCCTTGTCTGGCGCATTATGCTACTTTATATTGCTCCTGTTTCACTTACATATATCATTATTTGATGAAAATATCTCGCAAACTGAATTATTTCCATTAAACAAATAACCCCAGAGTAATTTTTATTCAAATGCATAGAATTTGCACAACAAATGATGAGATAAAACTGCATTACTTAAGGAATCCGTTTCCTATATGGGTCCGAATTTCGCATTTCTAATTTGAATCTGCAACATGTTATTAATCGTAATAGTTAACGCCAATTTAGAAATCAATTCTTTTACCGATAACATCCCTTGCATAATACCTGCAATGAGATAAAACCCATTGCTTTCATAAATATGGCAATTGGCTTCTTTAACAGGAATAAAAACTTCCGTGACCTCTTGGAAGATATTCACATAACACATTGAACGGGTGATACACGACATTGTGATTCATAGTGTGATTCATCTCGGTAAGTCTCTTGTTGCAGCTTTTTGAAACATTTTTGTTACAATCTATCAGAAACGACCACCCAACCACTTCAAAAAATTATTTCCTAGTTTCCTAGTTCTATTGTAAGTAGAAAGGACGTGCATAAATCTTATTAATAATTGAGTGGCACTACAGCCCACAAGGGACTAGGGCCTAACTTCTACAACAACTTCTCATGTTGTGCGTGCTACTGTTCTCTCACGAGTAGAAGGGACCTACAGTTTTTTGCCGAATCCGAACGGCGAGGTTTGAGAAGCTTTTTCAAAGACAATTGATACTCTTTGAGTGTTGTCAGCAACTCGAAAGAAGTGGTGCTGTGAAAAATCCGAGGTCTCCCGTCCGGGAATCGAACCTAGACTTTCTGCGTGGCGGTCGACGCACTTACCTCTACACCACGGCGATTTCAATCATATATATATCATAAATAAATTGCCGACATTTTATTGCTGGTAAAATCGAGCAGAGTGTGGTAGATGATTGAGCCGACTTATAAGCGAAAGGTTCTCGGTTTGATGCTGGAACATTCAGCTCCGAATTTTTTACGGCACAACCTTTTTTGGAGTTGCTAACATCACTCAAAGAATCCTAATTGTTAATGCTTCCAAATGTCGCTGTTCTGAGTCGGCAATGAACTGTGGGCCCCCATTCACTCTTCAAAAAACAATGGCACGCACCACACGAGTAGCTTGTAAAAAAGTTAGTCCCTGATCAAGCCCAGGGGCTCAGAGACTAACCCGCATGTTTCCATTTGCCTTGGGATAAACTATTGGGAGTACAAATTAATAAATATATAAATCATTTTTGATGTTCGAACATTTTTTTTAAGAAGTTAAAAAATGCATCACTCAAAGCATCATTTGTCAGAAGCCTCTACATTTTTCCAATTCTATGCTTACTTTCGAATGAGTTCTCCCTGGCATAGATCTAATCATCGAGTCATTTTTCGATATTTCCAAAAGACCTGAATTCGTGTCTACTCAAATCGTTTTGAACCCCTCGAAAAGCAAGGTCTGGAGAATACGTTTAGTGTTTCCAGGTAGTTGCAATATAGTGAAACATGTTGCAATAGTTTCACGGTTAGAGCAGCTCATAGCACACCACATCCGTCTGATGCCACCATATGCAGACCATGACCTGTGAAACGTGGATGTTGATGGATGGGGTTCAGTATATCCACATTTCATCTCTAGTCATGAACCGGTGCAAAAATCGAAATCTCTCGGTTTCAACTCTCTCGGTTTCAACTCTCTCGGTTTCAACTCTCGCTCCAGCAAAGCTTTCAATTCCTCATCATCCAAATTTTTGGACTGGCCAAGACGCTTTTTGCCTCCGACGCTATAATCACAAAATCAGTGCCGAGTCCACTCTCCGCATAATTTATGAATTAAAACAGATTCAGCATAATGGTAGAAACTAGTATTCGATGCGATTTCCATTTTCTTCCAATTAAAAAAGAAAATTAAAACTTCTCGCTTCTCGAAGAGGCAAAAAATCATGTAGACAATGATGCACACAAAACAATTAAATTCTTTGCGCCAAAACGTTTGCATTAGACACAAAATACTTTACAATAACAAACTCAATTTCTTTAATTTTATCATATTATCCCGAACTCCCCAGTGTTCACCGAACTCTGTAATCTCAAAATGTTAAGCAATTTTTACGGTAACACTGACTATTGCTATATTGTCATAACTGGTTTTAATCTATCGGATTTTTCAAATTTAACACCTTCGGAGGAAAAAAAATTAACTGTGGTTGGATTCCCTTAAATACCATATTTTATAGAGTTAAAATGTTATTTTACTCGTTTTCTTCACTTTCTTCTCCACTTTTTTAATTTTGCGGGGTTGGTGCTTTTAGTTTCCCGCTACGAACGAACCCATTTCTGTGGTTAACACTCTCCCTTCCGTTTTGCATCTCCCGTATCTGAAATTTCGGAGGGACATTCCATATCTGGTATACAGTAAATTGTTTTTCAGAAGCCGCTTAATGTCAAATGGCGACTCAATTTGGGTGTTAATTTAAAAAAGGGTACGCTTGAAAAGTTGCCTTATTCCATGTCACGCCTTTTTTTTGCGCGATATGAGAGGTCATATTTTAAGTTTAATCTTTTCTTTACTTTAAATTGAAAATGAAATAAGCGCTTAAATTTCTCTTTCAGGAAATGAAAGCAATGCTGTACGCTGCTGTGGAGCAGGCACCATCTGCCGAGCTGGTGGATCCGGAAATCCTTACACGTTATTTTGCTAAGTTTGATGAACAATTTTTTCATTATTGCGACAAGGAATTGGCCAAAATCAACACTTTTTATTCGGAGAAAATGGCTGAAGCCACCCGAAAGTACGGTAACCTTCGTAGTGAATTGACTGAGGCTCTTGAAGTCGGCTTTGTTAATAAAAAGCAACCATCCTGGAAGAAGAATCCCTTGGGCAAGAAAAACGTACCAGCACGGAAAATTCAAGATCTCAAATTAGCATTTAGCGAATTTTATCTGGGACTTATACTTTTGCAAAACTATCAGAACCTGAACTTTACTGGCTTTCGAAAGATACTCAAGAAGCATGATAAACTCTTAAATGTGGACTATGGCGCCAAATGGCGTAAGGATCAAGTAGAGCTGGCACATTTCTACGTGAATAAGGATATTGATCGACTAATCCAAGAGACTGAAACCGCTTTCACTCATGAGATTGAAGGCGGTGATAGGCAGAAAGCAATGAAGCGCTTACGAGTTCCACCCCTTGGCGAGCAGCAGAGCCCGTGGACCACGTTCAAGGTCGGTCTGTTTTCCGGTGCGTTTGTGGTGCTCCTAATAACAGTAATACTGTCGGCAATATTTCACGGTCTTGGCAACAATTGGCGGTCAGCGCTTCGATTGTTTCGGGGCCCATTTCTGGTCATTGAATTCCTTTTTCTATGGGGAGTTAATGTTTACGGGTGGAGATCATCCGGAGTCAATCACGTACTTATCTTTGAGCTGGATCCAAGAAATCATTTGTCTGAGCAAAATATCATGGAAATGGCGTCTGTTTTTGGCGTTCTTTGGACAATCTGTGCTCTGTGTTTTATATACTTTGAGGCACTGGGTATCCCCCAGTTTTCCGCACCAATTTTCCTATACACCGCAATGGCTGTGTTCCTGTTGAACCCAACGAAAACTTTTCACCACGAAGCTAGGTATTGGGCGGTACGTGTGGTGGGCAGAGTCATCTTAGCACCATTCTTCTATGTGACATTTGCCGATTTCTGGCTGGCAGATCAACTGAATAGTATTGTGCCGGCATTTTTAGATATACCTTTCGCACTATGTTTCTTCCGCAACAATCCCAACTGGGCACGTGCTAAAGGTTGGTATAATATTTATAGGGGACTAAATAAGAGGGTTACAATGTGTCTTTTCCAGATAGTGCCATGTGCATCGACGATCAGTCGTATGTTCGGCCATTTGTTGCGATACTGCCGGCATGGTTTCGATTTGCCCAATGCATTCGTCGATACCGCGACACCAAAGAGGCGTTCCCACATCTGGTCAATGCCGCCAAGTATGCCACATCATTTTTTGTTGTGATATTCTCATTCAAATTTCAAACAACACGAGGTAAGTAATTTAGTAATAGCATTTAAATACAAATAATATTTTATGGGTGGCCTATTTGTGAGTGGGGAATCTGCTACGGCTTTAGAATTTCACAAAACAATTAATCCACAATCCCAATATATATGTATGTGCTAAATTCGAATAAAGTCAACTTCATTCATATTAATATCAACAGAATTGAAAAGTTTAATGATTCAGTGATTTTGGGCTTCTCGGGGTGTTTGATTTTGGCGTTTTGTGTTTTCGGTCATTTCCGGATTTTGGATTTCGTATCTCACCGCCTGCGTTGCAGTAGATCTGCCCTGAGTAGTTATTCAGTATTTATGCGTGAGGGTAGGAAAAAGAATCAGCCAATTCATCTGAAAATACTGCACTTTAAACTTTAAATTTGAAAATTGATTCGTATCTATAATACATCACTATCTTAATTTCTGCTACAGCACACTTATTGCATGTTTTTAATTTAATATACATAGCACAGTACAGCAAATGAAATACACTATGTGAATGATGAAATTTAAAACGGTGAAGAGGTTTTATTTCAGGATTAAAACATTTAATTTTCAGCTTAATTTCAGGATTAATTGTTATAACTCATTATCCAACCATCGCTTTCATTCAATGTTGCTTCATGTCCGAGAGTCTTTTTCAGTGTGCATTTGTCATTATCCATCGTTGTCTGGGAGTTAAATGATTCTCGTTTAACCTTGGAAATTTAAAAACATAAGGACCAGGCAAAAATGCCAGAAAGTTATTTATAAATAAAGATAAATCATTACTCATTTAATCACCCTGAAAATAGTCCACAAGTAGTAGTAATGCAGTTGTACCAATTTTTTTCAATTTTTAAAACATATTGAAAACTTCTTTTGCGGAACTGGTTGTTCCCCATTAGCTATTTAAAAAACGAAAAGTTCACGTTTGAATTTTGTCACAGTGTGAGTAGGGCAAATTCTATAATAACTAGGGAATGGATTTTGTTGCATTGCCTTTTTTACCAACATTGTCATTTTTCAGTCTTTTTTGTTCATATTTATTACATTCATGTATGTTTTTGTCTTAACTACACAATTCAAAAAAAAAATATGTGCCTGAAAATAACCGTAAGACATCTGTGAGGTACATTTTCGTAAGAGTGCACACTGTCTTATAGTCGTACATATTTTGTCCCAGTGATTTTTTTAATATGAAAATGCCCATTAACGCGTATAAAAATGTAAGTAAACCACAAAATCTTTCCCACCAGTGGAAAAGTAATGCCTAGCAATGTAATCATGAAAATAAGTACATAAATTGGTGAGCAGCGCATAAAACGATTGAAGCGCCAGTCGGCAGAAGCCTTGAAGGACGCAGCAATGGCACAAGCAAGAGCCTTCATTGCAACGAGAAAAATTAATTTCACACCAATCTCACACCAATGTTGTTGGGACCTTACGCGCAATACATCAATTACTCGTATGTTACTGGAGCTGAAAACTGCAAATTGTTCCCAAATATTTCGGTCGACGACATGATGCCTTTTGGCTTGACTCTGCCCAGGTCGAAAGGTCCTTCCGTTCTTTGAAAACTCTCCTAAGGGATAATCGCAGGTGTTTGTTTCCAGAAAATTTCAAAATGTACATATGTTCATTTGTTCTTCTTTTTGTTTTCTTCTTAATAAATGACAGTTACGCCTAAATACAGTTAGTATACATGTAAATTTGCACAAATAAATACGAAAATAAGCAGCGAGTATTTCAAATATGACATGCACTTTTTGTTCGAACAAATGGTTTCACAGTGAGACGAATGTGCCACAAAACGGCGTTGGTCTACTTTCTCGCGTAAATTTGAATATTTCCTGAGGACACATGAAAATAACGAAAATATGCGTAACCACAAGATTTGCGTTTGAATATGTTATTACCGACGAAACTGGTCAACTCATCATCACATTTGCAGTTATGTTTTTTTAGCAATGCGTGTCCTTATTCGTCTGTTGTTGTCGCTCTTTCGTTATTGACACAGCAATGCTTAAACTTTACCTTTTTTTTTAGACTTTCGTTGCGGTTGGGGCGATTATCCCCATTAGATTAGTGAAACATATTAAAAAATTGTATTGGGGGAAATATTTACAACCGATACACGTTTTTAATAAAAAGAGGTTTTGCTGAACTCTTATTTACCAGATCTTTTGATTTAATATTTGTCGCGAATAATGGGGCTTGCAGCTTAAAATCGTAGGTGCAGTTGAAAAGTATAAATTTTATGAATGGTTTCGCCATAACCTTCCAACACTGTGCTCAAGAGAGAGAGAGCGAGAGAGTATATTAGACATCATGTGTTCACCTTCAAAGCACACAACTATTGCAATAATGTTACTTTATTATAAATGGGTGGCGGCAGTTGCTCAGGCCAATTGACATGAGATGATGATGAATATTCGATAAAAAAAATTCTATTTGGTTTATCACGTTAGACACATCAAAGGCGTATATAAATGGAACTCCCTGTCTACCAAAGCGGTTAAGGACACGCAATTGCGTCATGGTCATTAGATGCCACGCCAATCTGAGAAGCGCATACGGTAATGAGCCATGATACGTTCTCTGAGTTCTTGTAAACTGTTCATCAAACCTCTCCATAACAGTTCCTGTGGATACTGCCGAAAGATAAATAAAAGAGAATCAATATCGCATGGAAACAGTTCATTAGGTATGCATGATTGCCGGGATGCGTATTTCAATTGTTCTATCCTTATCCTACGGAAATAATAACCTACTGCCCGAGGGAGGGTCATACATTTACATCGCTCATCTCAATTTGGTTAAACATTGCTCGAAAATCAGTTTCTATGAGAGGCGGTTCAAACACAGAACATTTCAATATTCATGGAATTTGTATACATATGTACATATGTGATGGCAGCAGGCGCTATCTACTTCATAGATTTCATGGGTGAAATGTGTGTAATGAATGCCATAATCATTTGTTTCACGCTTCTCTAAATGTTCTTTGTCGGCCATTCATTTTTTATTTTTTCTTCTCGGGTTCACAACATTCATCAACGGCCTGGTTAAGATGTCCTTCCAAATGCGTGGAACTTACGTAATTAATAATTTCCTAATTTATTGCTGACGCGATAACAAAAGCGGAACATTTATAAGAGTAAATGAATGTTAATGTAAATAATGACGCATCCCCGAATGCGGAAATTCCGTGAAGGGACTATAAAGAATTTATTTTAAATTCCATAATTTTGCAATTAGTGAAACAGAAATAAGCGCTCTTTGCAAGTATTTAAAGCTGTTTGTTAGAGCACAACCTTTTTTTGGATTATGTTCCTTTTAGTAATATGCTTGTGCTCCTCCTTAGCAAATGAGCGTAGAGCTACGCTATATATTTCTCTATACATAAATATTTGTATTCTGGTTTAATATTGTTGAGGTGAAACTTAAAAAAAAGGTGTTTGGTTATATCCCACAGCTTTAAAAATATGTGTATGGAAAATTGGTAAGATTTCCGTTAAAAGAGTAGAGTAGAAGTGAATATTGGTAGAAAGACTAGAAGGAGATGTTATATTTATTCTATGAGCAAAGGAACTACGGTTCAACCCACAGTCCGGGTTAAACCAGGAACCCAACTAACAAGGTTCCTAAGCTGGCCATTTCTATCTAATTGTTCACATCAAGTTGATTGAGTACATCTTTCATTTATCCTCCACGCAATCTCTACCGAGGGCGGCATCTGTTGACGGAGCTTTCGGGTCCGAAGCCGAAAAGGCTTAACATAATGTAGTTGAGTTGCCGCTACAGACTGGAATTTTGAAAGCAGGTTTGAAATGATCAAAGTATCATTCAAAGCGTGCCTTGTCTTTTCACAGAGGGTTTTATTATCCAATTATTTATCGCTTGAACTCAAAGAAATGGCGAATGGCAACATTTTTTCGGGGCAGGTGCTCCAGTAAGCAAAGTACTTGACTACTCCGATGGCTTTGCTATCTACTGTTCGACTCTGTTTGAGCCATCGATATTGTTAACCCTCTCCTTAATGACAGTCTTCATTTAACGCGAGAACAATTTAAGCGACACGTCATTGACAATTCGCTCATTTACGTCAATGTTTTTCGCGTGGGCAAGACTTATTAACGGCAGTTCTTCTAGAGTGGACCTTAGAGTTTACCACGATCTTCTCAAGAATGATGAATCAAATAATAACTCGTCGCTTTGTCTTGAAACTTCATTTAACATTAATGATCTTAGTGTGTTCGTTGCCGATTTTGGAGAAGCTTGAGATTTCATATATGAGAACCCCTATCAAAATCTGATTCATTTGGAAAGAAATTTAAATCGAGATAAAACACTGTATGCACGCTGTTATGAAATCAATAAACAAGTGGTGGATGTGTTTCTCTTCTTGATAGTTTCCTAGGATCTGCCGAAATGTAAAGATCTTTTCTAACGTGGTGCCTAGTCTGGCAGTTTTCAGTATCCATACACTTCTATACCTTATACACATTCTTTTCGAAAAACTTTCGGACTTTATTCTACCATAACAACCCTCCATTTCCTCTACTGTACGTCTGCAAGATTTTTTCGGTTTTTTCTTTTGAGAATCTAGCTCTCTTTCTTTCTTTTTCGTTAGTTGACTTCACGAACGTCTCTCGTTTTTCAATGACGCTTTGCCCTAAAGGTCTGCGAATCCTCCTTCAAACCGTAAGGTGTCTTTGGTTGGTGTTGTAAAACTCAGCATATGACAGCTTCTTCTGTTTCCATCCGCCTTCTCTTATAAGTCACTTGGAATTATACTCGTAGCTTTCCGACGTGAAAGTGTGTTATTTTGTCTCGACTCCTACGTTGACGACTCCGTTTCTTGATAACCAAATAGCCGACAACTAAATCTTGCCTGGATTATTTTCATCTATTGGCGATCACAAAAGGGCACAAACTAATTTTTATTGCACATGGACAGCGTTAAAAACTCCGAAGTTTTCCGGAGTAAGCAAACGCGATACGTACGTGACGTGGCTCATCAGAAACCAACGTGCCGTAGTTAAGTCAATTGCTGAAGGCTTCCATCGAAAGAAAAGATTCACTGTACACCGCCTCCAAGCGGTGGCTTCTAAAAATCATTTTCCCCATTTCTTCTCAATCGGCAAACACGCCTGTTTCCACACGTGGTCAAAACAATGTTAATGTACAACACGATAAAAAGTGTGTTTTTAAAGCCCATAGAGAAATATTAAAATTATGAGAAGTAATGTCAACAAGCATTGCTTTGATTAAAACCAATCAATAAAGTCATATACTGATTGGTGAGAAGAGTAAGAAAAATTGGCACGCTTCAGATTACGAATATGCCTTGGATACACTGTACTTTGCAAACTCTAGCCAACAGATAATGCGAACTTTGTTCTTGTTTGTTGTTGGCTAATAGTATCTAATCCTTTGTACGTGCAAAGCGGGAAATCCTGATTTTCGCAAATTCAGCAAATACTAGATGAGTGCTGCAAAAGGAAAAACAAACGAATATGTTAGATTCATGGCGCAAAAACATGCGATTGCTGGATCGAATCAAATTAATTAAATATTTAAACCAATTAGGCAAGTACTCTTTATTAATTTTAAATAATTTTATTCTTCTTTACTTAATGTAGACTTTTTTTTTTTAATAAGAACACGTTTTACTGGGCGCTAAAATACTTGCAAGATAAACTTTTAAGTGCTTAACGCTGTATGCCTAGTCGACAATTTGATGAAAACGCCCGGAGTGCTCAGACATCTTTAATTCAAGATGTTTCCATTACGGGGGTGGGGGTTATTTCTATGTAATTGCTTTCAAAATGTTATAGTGCAAGAAATCTTTCCATTTTGGTTTCAAAGGTTTAAATATGGTCACGAGACCTGTTTTTCACCCTATCCATTTATATCATATCGGATGATTGATCTTTTATGTTACGATAAAAGTTAATAAACAATTACCATTTTTAGAGGTATTTTGGATGTGGTCTCTGCACGACATATTTATTTTTTTAATAATAATTTATTTTTAATAATTTATTTTTTTTTATTATATCATCGCGCTGGGATTATATACGTAATGTCACCCTTTCGAAGTCAATAAGACAAGAGTCGCTAAAAAGTTTAAATTCGAAAGAGAAAAATGTTTTTCTGACAAATTTCATATAATATAATCGTTTTTTAAATTCGTACCCTTTTGTAAACAGAATTAAGTGATGATTAGCTTAAAGTGATGATATTATTATAAGCTGATCCACGTTAGTCTTGCTTCACCCGCCATTAGAGGTTTAACTTAATGTGTATTTTATATCCGATCCACAGTAAATTTTGTGTCAGTTACATGCACTTGGTCGCAAAAATCTCCATCCAACTTTTTTTATGCAATTCTTTAGATATACTTCTGTATAAGTAGTACAATAATTTCACAGATTTTTAGAACATCACGTTATAGTTTTCAAAATACGTCGAAAAATTATAACCGCAAAAGTCTGCGTACAAGTTTTTTGGTAAAGAAACTATTTCTTGTAAACTCCCAATAGCTTTTTGTATAGCATTTTTCCTTTAATATTTCCGTTTTGTCTACCGTTCAGCATATTTTTTTCTGAAAATTTTCCCCATTACTTTCTCTCTCTGTTCAATATAAGCTGAGATACACGAGTTCGAAATTCTCATATTTTTGCAGACGTATGCGACCGAGGGTGTGTTACAGTCATTTTTTAAGATAAAACCACCCAAAATATACATACTTTGAATCTGAATTCCCCTTTTTAAGTGATAATGTGACAGGAAGTGCAGAATGTTTTGATAAAGTGGAAAGAAAAAAACATTAACACAAGTGTATTGCTACGACTTTGAAGCTATTTTGAGGAGGATGACGTAAGCTGTGAACTAGAGCTTATTTCACACCATTCGTTGAAAGTTGATAAATACTTAAATCCTTCCGCTTGTAACATATGCAGCAGTTTTTCATAGCAGCCTTGATTCTCTGTCACAATAAAAACTTCAGGTGGCATTTGACTTTATGGTGGCAATGATCCTCTTAGTTGGATACACTATGCTGTGTCGTAAATAACTTGAAATACAAATTACCTTTCGACTCTGTTGTGCAAATAGTTACACAAATTATTCCTTTCAAATGATAGTCTCAAATTTTTAGTATATAAATTGGAATAGCTGTAAAATGTAGGAAATCATGTTTCATGAAGAGACCTTGATTTTAAAATCCACCTTCATTACTTCAGACATTCATAGTTTGGCAATCCCATTGCGTTCATGAAGCTTAACCCGAAGCTACGGAAATAGGCCCAGGTTCACCCCGGACTGTAGCGCCACAAGAAGAAGGAAAAGCTACGGAAATATCTATGAACTTATCTACACATCTTAACTTAAGGATGGTTGACGAAAGAGGAGAGAGAATCACAAAGGAGGGAACATAAGTCTGATTTGGAGTGATTGAAGTTGTCAACTTACTGTGTTTGATAACATGAGACATCTGATTAGAAAATTATTCATTTTGGGAGTTAATATCTTCGGCTCGTTAAGAAGTAGACCAACCGCTCCTCTGGAGAGACAAATGGCGGCGTGTATAGCGGTTCGACTAAGATTACTTTACACGCGTATGTGTACGGGTTTTCAATTTGTCCAGTCCCAAATTGCTGGGCAATTCAACTTGTTTCCTTTGGATACTGATTTCACCTTTCCCGAACCTCTCTTTAAAGGTAATTTCACTATAAAACACCGACGAGGGATTTCTCTTGTGACCTCAATTTGAACCTTTCATTCAATTTCCCAATATATTGAAGAGTATTTCGAGCTGAAACTATGACAATTAAGTAGACGTTCTCCGGGCTAGATAACAACGATAAATCGAAAAGGGATACAATTATTTTCTTGATATCCAACCAATTATCAAATCCCTGGACATTGTTACCTTAACAGCGAACCATCCTTATTGTGCCGCCAAAACTAAGTTCTAGAACATCCACCTCATGTGGGTGTCGGAACAGTGCGAAATTTTCGGAAATTGCTAGCAACCTCACTCCTACGCTCTGAACCACTCGTCTTCTTTAGCTGTCGCAAAACAAATCTTGGGCGCTCGCTATTCTCATTAAGAATAAGCAGGTATCATCACTTTGTATTGTCCCATTAGCAAAAGCGTAGAAAAGCTAAGTCTTCCTTACAACGGCTTTTGTCTAGCTGTAGAGACTAGGATAACGTATAATGCGTCTGATGACGATCTTATCAAGCGGAACGATATGATAAGCATGGATAAAGTCTCAAAGAGAATCGAGTTGGTTTTATTTCACTGGATACGTAATTCTAGCTTCGCGTAGCATTACAACAGGTGGGAGTGCAACTAGTGAAACCTGTCGATTCTACTTACCAACCTAGCTATAAGCTATAAGAAATCGGGATCGCCTTGATTATTATTTTAATGCTTCAATTCAGTCAAATTCCTTGCTTTTGTTGCGTATGTAAGGCATAATGCCATAATCTCATAAGAAAGACCTGCAATCAAATCAGGTGGCATTGGTAGCATAAGTCATTTGTTGTCCCATCTAGTTGAAACCAAAGTTGTAGGTAAAAAAGGCACCTTCAATGTCTATAGATAAAGACCTAAGAGAGAGAAACAGCGTATTATAGCCGGGATTCTGTCTTAGACGCGAACATAGGGATATTGTTGTGGATCTTGGTGTGATGCTTTAGAATTAGGAAACTAGCCCTATAAAGGTCTATCTATTCTAGGGAGTGCGAGAAACTCCCTTCGAAATTTTTTTCAACGGGATTATAAGACTGCAAGATCGGCCTTATTTTGACATTCGAATGATTCGAATGAAACGTCATTTTTCTTTCGTTCGTTATTTTCCCTTCGTTTGCCTTCGCTAACATGTAAGAAGAGATATTTTGTTGCGTCTTTAAATTTTATGAATTGTATCGTGACTTTATTAACGTATGCAGGTCGCAATCGCAATCGTTTTCATTATTAATAAATAAAACAATTGCCATTGTATTTTACTGTGGTTACGATTTTATTCCAATTGTGTATGAAATTTCAAACAGCTGATATGGTAAATGTCAAATTCATTGAAGTGTTCATTCGATAATGAATAATTTTCATTCGAAAGTCAGAATACGAAAAATTCATTCCAATGTCAGATTAAGGCTGACTGTTGCACTGTCCAAATCCGTCTTTCTGTATCCCAAACATAATTTTAATAAGTCTAAAATTTGCCAAATAATAACAAAAATATTTACTCAATAAAAACAGAAATACTTTCTTACTGAGTATTACTTACAGAAATATTCACTTAGAAATAAAGTTATTACCTTTTATTTTTTGTTGCACGATTAAAGAGGAAATGCATCTTTAAACAAAATTAATTTTTTTAAAGTTAATTATAAGAGAACAAATATATTGTAGTCATTCACCTTTAGTGTGCAGATTCTTCAAAATGTGTTTTTTGAGGATTGAAACCTTGTAATTTGAATGTAAGATTTTTCGTCGCGATGGCGGGCGTGGATTTCCGCTAGTGTCCTGAAAACCATTGTTTGCTTGCTATTTAGCTATTTAGGTGTCTTACACTTATGTCGCTAAGTTGTCTTAACCTGTCAAAAAGGGACTTCCCTAGGTTTTCCTTTTTTTGTTATAATAATAATAATAATAATAATAATAATTGAGTGGCACTACAGCCCACAACGGGCCAGGGCCTAGCTTCTACAACAACTACTCGTGTTGTGCATGCTACTGTTCTTCACGAGTAGAAGGGACCTACAGTTTTTTGCCGACTCCGAACGGCGAGATTTGAGAAGCTTTCCATAGACAATTAATACTCTTTGAGTGTTGTCAGCAACTCGAAAGAGGTGGTGCCGTGAAAGCATGTTATAGCACCTATTATAGTCCGCTTTGTCTAATCTGACAAAGGGAGCATTTAGAATGGTTATGCCAATCGTATGTAATTCAACAAAAACTTGATGCATTAGATTTTGTAACAGCCTGTTTTTTATAACATTCTCTCTCAGTTGTTCGAAAACAACGACGATATTTCAAATATAATTCCTTATCGTAATTCTGCGTCAATTTGACTGTGAATAAAAGTGAATTTGCATTTATGAAATTCTCAACAGAAGTAATAAATAAAGTCCTGCAACAAATGGTATTCAATTGCTTAAATAGTTTTCCTCTTCTCTCTCTCTCTCTCTCTCACTCCTATGACTTTGGTACTTTATTACAAATGGCACAAAACGAGAATATCCGCTTTACTTAAGAACACAAGGAAAAGTTTAAAACAGTTGCACTCTGCATCCAGATAGAAAATCCCTTCTCATTAACCAAACGCCGTGTGCAAGAGTTCGTCTGCCATATATCGCACGAAAACTTTTCTAAGTTGTTGCGTTTATGAACGAACACCAGCTGGAGCCGTGACGACGGGAAATAAACTTTGCATAGCTTATTCAATTTTCACAGGGATAAAACTGCCTTTATCAGACCAGGAGGCAGCATCCTGCGCACCCTAGGCTGTCGTATCCAATTTTGCGTTCATAATCCTTTGTTTTCTACTCACTGCAAAAGGAGAAAGCAAAAACCGAAAGCAAAGCATTAGCCCAAAAACGGAAAATGAAAATGAAAAGAAAATTACTTTCCGGCACTTTATCCATCCAAGTTTCATCTCAAAGCAACTAAATCGGGGAATTGGCGGACTAGATTTCGCGGACAGCCTCCTTCCGTCAAGTCTGCAGTTGAACTTGATTGAAAAGCAGGGTGAAACATTTTTTCTTTTTTTATAAATTATAAGTGCTTCTTAAATATCTACTGATTAAGTGCATTCTAAACTCTGATTATCAAGATCTACGGCCACCATGGCGTAATGAAGTGTTATACCTGAGGCAATATTGCTAGGGTAATGTATTCAGTCAGACAGGGATACTTCAACCACCATAGCGATAGTATGAAATAGATTTGCACAATTGAGGAAGTTTAACAATTTTCAATTTTCACTTTATTCATAACATTTTATGAACGCTAAGGATGTCATAAATGAAAAACAGTAAGAAGTATTTACGACGTACATACAGTGTTATAGACTAACTTTATTGAATAAAAGACATCATATTCCAATTATTTTTAAGTAACGTAAGCCTTGTAAATTTGAGTTCAATTCTTTCAATTCTATAAATTTTTCTTTCAATTAATAAAGACTCCAGATTATGAAATATTGGAGGATCGGGCTAATTCAAAAATTTCTTTAAAAAACGTATCGTTCATCATCTTTGAATTCCTCGTTATGAATCTAAGCCATAAGCCATCTGTATTATGAAATCAATGTGACCAGAGAAAGTTAACTCAGCATCTAATGTAATCGCTTCGATCGTTTATCGCAGAAACTTCCGTCAAAGAGTCACAGTATACAGTGCCTTATTACACGAATATAACAAGAAAAAATAACACATTTGGAAATATAAAGTTCTTAGGAGTTTAAGATCGTCCTGTCATAGGTGATAGTCTGATATGAAAGTGACATTCTTATAAATCTTAGGATCATTCGCGTAAAGTTAACACTTTGACGATTGCAACTTAGATGGAATTTCATTAATAAATTAAAATTATAAGAGAGGGCCCAAATGACTTCCTAGAGGCACGCCAAAAAACATTATTAACATATACCTTTTTTTAAATGTTTACTCTTTGCATACGATAGATGAGATATGATTCGAACCGTTTAAGGGGAAATCCTAAATGCGAAAGTTTAAGAATAAGGATCTTATGGTAGACCCTGTCAAATGCTTTCTCAAAATCAGTAAATATTACGTCATTTTGATAGTTAATTTCCGTGTTTAAATGTAAAGCATTTTCAAAATCTGAAAGGTTAGTGATAGTATATCTTAGCGACATAAATTCGTGTTTAAAAGGAGTAATCAACTTTGAAACTAGGAAAGATCGTTTTTCATTGACAATTTTTTTGAAAATTTTAGGAATATGTGATTGCACATGGCTCTGTACACATGGTTCTGTAATATTTTGTTTCACATTTATTACCGGACAAGACGTAACGCGACTTCGACGATGTCAAGATAGCAATATCCAGACTGAAGTCGAATAAAGCTGCTGGGGCGGATGGACTGTCCGCAGAATTGTTTAAAGCAGCTGGGGATGACCTGGTTGGGCACATGTACCAGCTCATCTGGAAGATATGGTCGGAGGAAAGCATGCCCGATGAGTGGAATCTCAGCGTCGTCTGCCCGGTCCACACTACGGCAGATCCTGGAAAAGACCCAAGAAGTGCAAATCGACACTCACCACCTATTCGTCGATTTCAAGGCTGCATATGACAGTGTACATAGAGACGAGCTATACAGTGCCATGTCCAGTTTTGGCATTCCTACCAAACTCGTCAGATTGTGTAGGATGACGATGGAGAACTCTCGCTGCTCCGTCAAGGTCGGACACGAACTCACCGAGACCTTCAATGTCAAAAAAGGTTTTAGACAAGGCGACGCACTGTCATGTGACTTCTTTAACATCATCCTTGAGAAGATCGTGCGTATCTCACAAGTCAACACCAGAGGTACGATCTTCCAAAAGTCAGCTCAATTGCTAGCCTACGCCGACGACATTGACGTGATTGGTCGAACACAGCGAGCCGTCAATGATGCGTTTGCTGGCATTGAAGTAGAAGCGGCTAAAATGGGTCTGGTGGTAAATGAGGGCAAAACGAAGTACATGCTGTCATCAAGGAAGGACACACAACATCGGCGTCTCGGACAGAGCGTCACAATAGGCAGCAGAAACTTCGAGGTATTTAACGACTTCGCCACTCTTGCCAAACGCTGTTTCTTTGGGCTCAAGAGGCAATTGAGTAATAAAGCCCTCTCTCGAAAGACTAAGCTTGCTTTATATAACACCTTGATCATCCCAGTCCTACTTTATGGCGCGGAAACCTTGACACTACTAAAAGCGGATGAGGATGCCCTTGGTCTCATCGAGAGAAATGTTTTGCGTGCGATTTTTGATCTTGTTTGCGTTGATGGCATCTGGAGGAGAAGATTCAACCACGAACTGTAAGGGCTGTACGACGGCATGAGCCTAGTCAAGCGTCTACGGATACACCGCTTAAGATGGCTAGGCCATGTAGAGCGTATAGACACCACTGCTGCGGTCCGAAAAGTCTTCGAATCTGAGCCATTGGGACAACGCAACAGAGGACGGCCCAGGATAAGGTGGCGCACACAACTGGAGAAGGACCTCAACCAACTTGGAGTGCGCAACTGGCGGCAGATGGCGACAGACCGTGCTGGCTGGAGAGGCATGTTGGTTGAGGCCCAGGTCCACCCCGGCCTTTAGCGCCACAAGAGGAAGAAGAAGAGAAAATTCATGACAGGGATATGCTACTACTACCTGCGTTTCCATACTTTTGTGCCTTTTGCGGGCTGGTGTACAATATAACGGTACATGCTCTTAAAATTTATTTAAATCAACAGATACTCCCTTTCGCTAATCATTTCCTCCTTATATGTTTCTTAAGTCTACAGTTATTGTTCTTATTTTTACTTGCCTTGACACAACCCTTAAATCTCTTTTGGTTGTATTGATGTGGGAAGACCATGGATATTATTCCACTATTCTGCCCTTTTAGTTTCTCTTATCTATGAGAGCACAACCTTTTACAGGCAGCCATTTCGTTGGTCTCCATCCCCATATAGGTTATTCAGTACAATTTTAACTTTTCTATTTCTCAGGTCTTCAAGTTTCTACATGCATATTCACACCAGTTTCTTTTTCCATGATCTAGTTCTTCGATGGCAATTTGATTATCTGACGCACTTAAACATAATGTCACAATTGTTACATTTGTCTTTAACGTAAGTTTTCGGGGTTGTGTCAAAATCCCGAAATGCTTAAAATTCCGAGAAGCCGAAATGCGTTTAAAGTCGAAAATAAACTGTAGGTCTCCCCCATACAATAGCATGTACATCAAGAGTAGTTACTGAACGCTGAAGAAGTTAGGTGTTGTCACATCAAATTTTCTTAAAACGGTTTGTTGCCAGTTTGGGCTCGAAATCATGCTCAGTTTATATCAGCTGATAACATGTTTTTAGTTTACATCTCCTAACATTCGGTCGCAATACTTTTGCTCATGTTTATTGTTGTAGAAATGAGACCTATAATTTAATTGCAACTTTGGACTAGTGATTTGTCACAATGAAACTTTGCGGATATCCGAATAATCGGTTCCACCCATTACATTATAAATCTAGAAAGTTCCATAAATCTACTCTTTCGGGGAAACACTATATTTTAAATGCCGATAAATCTTTTGTTACAGCTTTGAATGCCTCTTTTTTTCTCTTGATATAGAAATTGTGTCAAATTACGTTTTTCTTTGTTGTTTTCCTTTTTAGATATTTATTCCTCATCAAAGGACAACCCGTGGTTTTACTGCTGGATTGTGGCATACATAGTCTCATCCTGCTATGCATATACTTGGGACATAAAAATGGATTGGGGACTGTTCGACTCGAAAGCGGGAGATAACAAATTCCTCCGGGAGGAGATTGTTTACTCATCCACGGTACGTTGTCCCATTCCCTCCTCCTTGGCTAGCACGCACAACTGCAAGACTTTATTGCAAAAATTAATTCGTATGCATACCTCTGTCTTATCTTTCATTCGCCGCATGTTTGTCCGCAGTGGTTTTACTACTTCGGAATAATCGAAGACTTTGTGCTGCGATTCGGGTGGACTCTGTCTATGAGCCTCATTGAGGGTGGGTATATCGAGAGTGATGTTATGGTGACGTTGCTTAGCCCGCTGGAGGTATTTCGACGTTTCATCTGGAACTACTTCCGCTTGGAGAACGAGCACCTGAACAATTGTGGTAAATTCAGAGCAGTGCGTGATATTTCGGTCGCTCCCCTAGATTGCTCTGATCAGGTATTTCATTGAAATTAATCACTTTTCTGCAAATTTGAATTTCTATTTTCCCGGCAGACAACCATTCTTCGTATGATGGACGAGGAGGATGGCGTTCAGAATCGTCGCACGAAACATAAGGCCAGCACGAAGAAGAAGGCCGAGCAAAGGTTTTTGTTGCAGGGCGAATCGATCGAGGATCTCTATGTGTGATGCATGTACCGAACCCACCAATTGCCAGCTGATATGCACGGATGTACTGTTGGAAACGTTCAATCGTCTTCAGATAGTTCAAATCATTTTTATTTCTAGTCAATGTCTAGTCCTTGAGTAAGTGTATATTTAGATGAAGTTTTACTTATATTTTCGACTCAAAGCTGAATTGTGCCATTTTACATGTTTTTTTTCACGTAAACTGTGTGTAAACTGTATTTACTTTTGTTGTTGTATGCTATTATGTGAATTCACATGGTTGTTTATTAAATGTTAAAAAATGATTGTTCTGTTTTTGTTAATATGAACAGATGATATGACGTTGAATCAAAGGCCATGCGCCAGTTGAATTTTATGGACTCCTCTGTGGTTGAGTGAAACCTCCTTTCCACAGCTGATGCTCTGATTTGTGCTGCAGTCTTGTAGTTGAAGTGTTTATTTCTGCCGTAAGTGGAAGGAGGTCAAATGTTCGTTACGCTAGGGCTAGATTTTACTTCCTTTTCTTCGTATGGACCACATTTCATCGACTGAAATGAACGCCTTCCTCAAGAAATAATGTATTCTTATTGCGCTATGCCATATGCCGATTATAGTTCTTGGTCTTGAATAAGAAAGCTAGGTTTCCACATGCCCATTGTCATCTACAAAAGACGCAAAACTCTGATGATTTTTCATTCCTCGCATTACAAAAAGCATTGTGTATTTTAAGAGTTTAGTACGGTATGTTTCAGAAGTCGGGAATGGGCATGTAGAAATATAGCTTCATATATGTGTTTCAAGCCGAGCTTAAATCAAACATGGTATTGTTAATTCCCTTGAATTTCATTATGCTGGACAACCCACGGTATTTTCGGGAAAAAGGTATTTATACAGACATCTATCGGGTTAAGGGTAGGCAAAGGCACAAGGAATTTTTAACATTAGCTACATTATCAGAAATTCACATTAAAAAAGGATTTATTTAGAAACTCTTGCACTTTGAAAATATGTAAGCATGGCTCTAAAGTGTAAAAGGGAATGGGCTACAGGGGTTTTTCCACTAAACGCAATATAGCTTTGTCATTGTGGTTGTTGCTGCATATAATTCTTCGTCTTTTAGGTGGAAATGTTATCTATAAGGCTACATGATCTCCGGGATGCAATGTGGGTAGCCAAGGTGAATCACAGATGGTAAGTCCTTGCGACCTTTCCCTTAAGAAGATTGTGCACTCTCACTTTTCCTTTCGGTTAAGTAGTTAAAAGAAATCAACTTAAGTATCATCGAAATACCTGGAGTCAAAATGGGATCAAATTTTAGTGCACGTATAAACTGAATTTGTTTGTCTGTTTTTTTTGTTTTTCCATTTTAATGATATTAAGTTTTTTAAAAAAATATTTATTTATATTTTAGCCGCAGATGTGAGCGTTTTAAAATTCTCCTGTCAAATTATATTAATCCTAGCATCTCTTGTGTAGACATGCGTATGTATATTAAAATCTTGGTTGTATATGAATGAAAATTCTTACATCTATGTCAAAGAAAGTCTGACAACAAGGAATCGGTCTCTTTTTCAATACGCCATCCGGAGAAAAAACTATCAACAGCTGTTCTCCGTTTACACCAAGTCCGGCAGAGTGTGCGTAAAACTGAGCGCACGTGGGAGCAGCATACCGATATACTTCACTAATGAGTTGGAATCAGCTATGGCGAGATGTCAAACACTAACTTACTATTCTCTATCTCTTTTTAATTTCTCTTTACCTCTTGTTAATTTACTTTAATTTATCTTTTATTGACGCTTTATCTTATCTTTTTTCCTTTCTTTTCTGTAAATGTAGAGTGCCTATTGTTAACTTTTTTAATTTCATGCTTCTCGGCTGCAATGTCATTACTGTTTCTGATTCCTTCCTTTAACCATTCCGCACCTCATACAATTCATCTAATGCGAGCTCGATTTGGTTGCAGTAGTAGTAGTTCCTTCAAGGGCGACGAGAAAAACGAAAATTTGTGTCATAGGTTACGCATTCTGCGCAAACAATTTAATGGTTTGCATGTATGTCACATTAATGCTCAAAGTCTGAAGCCTAAGATTGATGAATTTCGGTATCTGTTTGCAGGGTCTTAAATTGATACATACCCGATGCTCTAATTTCTCTAAACGGTTATAAAGTCTTCCGATCCGATAGAAATGATTGAAGGGGTGGGGGCGTGGCGGTTTATGTGCGTGAAGGAATAAACTGCAAATTATTGCAAACGTCATACTCCAACTGCCTCGTGGAAAATATTTTCATTAATGTAGAATGCGGAACTGGTCAAGTTTTAATTGGTACTGCTTATCGTTCGACCAATCAAATTAACTTGTCTCTTATCACAAATATACTGGAGGAAGTTTCTTGCTATAAATGTAATTTTGTGCGGAGATTTCAATTGTGATCTACTTAAAGAAGAGTCAGCATGCTTCCTAAACACTATGCCATCCCTCAACTTAACTCCAATAAACATAACGAAACCAACACACTTTACCTCTACCTCCAGTACGTTAAGCGATATCTGCTTTACTACTGATACCACCCAAGTCCTCTTATATGACCAACTTTCAGTCCCAGGGTTCTCAAAGCACGATTTAGTTTTCTCAACCTTTGACATTCATTTAAACACGGCACAGTCCAATATCAAATTTAGAGACTTTAAGAGAATAAACTACTCCGTTCTCTTGCAAGATGCCTCCGATATCGACTGGAACAGATCATTCTATATGAACTCCGTCAATGATCGACTTTCTTTTTTGCAATACCCGATAAATTCTCTGTTCGAAAAACACGTTCCTATAAAAACAAAAACCACCCAAGCAAGCAAACCCTCTTGGTTCAATCGTGAGATACTAAAGGTAATACATTCACGAAACGTGGCTCATATACGCTGGAAACGCTTTAAACTGCCAGAGTTTCATACAACGTACGCAAAACTGCGAAAATTAGAACCTCCAAAAAGCACTACTTCGAAAATATGTTTAATACCTCAGGTTTTTCAGGACGTGATATTTGGTCAAACCTTCACAAACTGGGAGCTACTAAACAGAAACCACTTGATTCCACCAGATGTTGACTGCGATCAGCTAAACCTGAAATTTGTATCTGCTGCTTCGTGCACGCCATATGTAGCCCAAAACGACCCGGCAATCCTTCCCTCCGCTTCCTTTCAGAGCGGTCTTACCGAAATGTTCAATTTCGTTCGCTGTACTAACGAAGACGTAGTAGAGGCTCTGCTCTCCGTCAATTCAAACGCATCGGGTCTGGATGAAATGCACCCCAAATTTCTCAAATTGGTATTGCCTCATGTTTTACAACACATTACTCACCTATTCAATACCATCATCATGCACTGCGAGTACCCTATTGAATGGAAACGTACAAAAATATTGCCTATTCCCAAAAATGGAAACAGTAGATCGGCGGAATATCGATCCATAGCAATACAACCGTTTTTGTCCAAGGTTTTTGAAAAGTGTAAATACACAATCAGCTTCTCTGCTCCTCCCAGTCTGGTTTCCGAACCCAACAAAGCTGTAAAACAGCCCTTCTCTCAATTACTGATGACATTAGAATTGCTCTGGACTCTCCTGGACTTTTCCAAAGCATTTAATACCGTCGATCACAATATCCTCTGCAGGAAACTACTAAATCAGTTTAATTTTTCACCACTTGTCACAAAACTTCTGCAATCATACCTTACTGGAAAGTCACAATGTGTAGCTGTCAAAGAGAAAGTATCTGTATACTTAAATGTCACCAGAGGCGTCCCACAAGGATCCATTCTCGGATCCTCTTCTCTCTATATGTCAACGAAATTCCCTGTCATATGTATGCCGACGACATCCAACTTTATCTGCGCTGTCCAATTTCCGATAAAGACACTGCTATCAGCATCGTAAATGATGAACTAAAGAGTATTGAAACTTGGGCAAACAAAAACAATTTACGTCTAAATCCCGACAAATCAAAAAAGGTCGTCATTTTCAAGAGATTTCTCAATCTTGATGATTTTCCACACGTACGACTTGGTAATGTTGACTTACATTACGTAAACATAGCTAGAAACCTAGGACTCATTTTTAACTCCACTCTATCCTGGTCCGACCACCTGAATGTAACCATAGGTAAAGTGTATGGTACTCTTAGAACTCTTTGGTCCTCACAGCGCTTCTTACCCACCAATATTAAACTTCTTGTGAAATCACTGCTAATACCGGTTTTATTATACGGATGTGAAATCTTCTGCAGTGTCGATTTTTATACGAAAAGAAAATTAAACGTCGCGTATAACAACATCGCCAGATATGTTTACAACTTGCGTAGATTTGATCATGTTTCACACTTCGCAAAACAAATTTTCGGTTGCTCCATTGATCAACTGATTTACTATCGATCCCTTACATTTTTACATAAAATCGTGCAAACAAGGGAACCTGACTATTTGTATAACAGACTGCAGTTCTCCTCATCCCCTAGGTCTTTCATCCTTATTTATCCGAGACACTCCTGCCTTATATCCGAACGTACGTTTTTCGTTCACGTCGTTCGTCTATGGAACTCACTACCCATCGAGCTACGAAGAATCCGAAACACTACATACTTCAAGAGCACTCTCTTTAGACACATAGTCACCCTACAAACCTAAAAAACATAAGCGTCATACCTCTCCATTTAATCCCATTTGTTTCTTTTTTATCTTGTCCTATTTTCCTTTTCTTTTATTTCTTAAATTTTTTTTCCTTCTAATATGAGTTTCTTAAATAAGTACATCTTTGTATTTTTATAATTATGAAGCGTTACACAATTACAAGATTCATTTTACTGTGTCAGCATAAATTAGTCAATAAATAAATAAAATTCTAATGTGTCCTGGTGAAATACCTCAAGGCTTAGTACATACTTGGACTGTTGCTATCAATTGTAACAAACGAGAACTTCAATATGTGGGAGCAAGTAGCAACCTACCCACTTGATTTTTCTAGATACTTAGCTTTTATATTGCATCCCTTATTCGCAATAATTTGAAGCTTTCTCATTTTATTCTTTTAAATTAAGGTTTAGCACCTAAATCTTAACAGCTGACTACTAAGTGAAACTAAGTGTCAACTAATAATTTAATGGGATAATACAATAGCATTAACTTTGAATATGTAAGTTGATTTGTTGCTATTGAAAGAACCACAGTGGCGTCAACAACATATCTGAAGCGAAAAAGGTGATTCTTTTATTTTGTCTTGCGCAGGCTTCCTCGCCCGCTTTAGTAGTGTCCTGGTTTCCGCGCCATAGAGTATGACTGGGATGATCAAGGTGTTATATAAAGCAAGCTTTGTCCTTCGAGAGAAGGCTTTATTACTCAATTGCCTCTTGAGCCCAAAGAAACGGCGATTGGCAAGAGTGATTCTGCGTTTGATTTCGGTACTGGTGTTATTGTCGCTGTTTACCGCGGAGCCGAGGTAGACGAAATCCTTGACTACCTCGAAGTTTCTGCTGCCTAGTATGTTCTGTCCGAGACGTCGATGTTGTGCGTCCTTCTTTGATGACAACATGTACTTCGTTTCGCCCTCATAAACCACCTGACCCATTTTAGCCACTTCTGCTTTAATGCCAGCAAACGTCTCTATGACGGCTCGCTGTGTTCGTCCAATCACGTCAATATCGTCGGCGTAAGCTAGTAATTGAACTAACTTTTGGAAGATCGGCATAATTCACAAGCCAATACCAGAGGCGTACCTTTTTTAACATAGAAGATCTCGGTGAGTTCGTTCCTAACCTTGACGGAGCAGTGAGAGTTCTCCATCTTTATTCTACACAATCTGACGAGTTTGGTAGGAATGGCAAAACTAGACATGCCACTGTATAGCTAGCCTATATGCAGACTGTGATATGCGGCTTTGAAATCGACGAATAGGTGGTGTGTGCCGATTTGCACTTCTTGGGCCTTTTCCAGGATTTGCCGTAGTGTGAAGATTTGGTCTATGGTGGCCTATTACATTGCATAATATAAAAACTATAAGCTGTTGCAGATCGCTAAAACAATTTCGCTCGAGAACCTTAATAACTTACCTTAGTAATCGTAACTTATGTGCAAGTTATTGCTTACAAGAAATTACTGTCCCAAAGTAAATGGTTGGTATTTAATTACCTTATCCTAATACTTACTTAGTATGAAGGCTCTTTTCTCATAGTAAAAATCGAGATTAACTTAATATATTTCATTTATTAAAGTAGTTATCAAACAAATACCGTAAACATGGCGAATTGAAAAAAAAAACATTATGAGTTATTGTATTAAATCATGTAACTTTGGTCCTCGATTATCGGGAGGTCCAATCCATTAAACTGAAAGTAATAAAAAAAAAGATTATTTACATTTTGAAACTCACAAGTTAAGCTTATGACTATGAGTATAAGAGGTTCAATCAGTCATATAAGAGAGATGGACTTTACGTACTTAAAGTCTTTTTTTGCTATGCCACTTAGCAATAGCAAAACTAATATAAAAAATGCTGTTAAATAAAAAGGGCAACAAATACAGCCATAATCCTGTAATGCATAATTTCCCAGCCTCTAACTCTCGTGAGTTTCGAGTGGCTAATCTAATTCATATCATAGGCATAGCTGATTACCTGGTGATAGATGTTTATTTATTTGGTTTATTTGGATTATTAGATCTGTAGACCTATCATAAAGAAATTCGTTTTGCCTACGAGTGAAAATCGACTTACAATAGAAAGATAATGATTCAAAGAGGATTCAGATTAGAATTGGAAATGTTATTTTTCTGATATTTCTTGTAAAGGGACAAAACGTACGATTTTTTTTTCAAAGAGTTGGAAAAGGGGTACTGCTGTGATAGCAAACGAAATTAAGCCAATACTGGTTGAGCACAATTGGTAACAGATGTTTTTTAAATAATGGAAGGTATACCATATGGCCACGGAAAAACCTGTTGATTATTTCCTTAAAAACGTCATATTATAGTTAAAGCCTCCCATTCAAGGGAGTTTAGGAATTTTTTTAACCACTACAGCCACGTGGGTTCGAACATCTTTATGTTCCTTGTCATCGGTAGTTTCTAGCAGGTTTTCAGGCAATGCACGGCTCGTTTCGCATCAAGGTTTTAGTAACTGGTCTTATTAACTCTAAGTACAGCACATTCGTCTAGTCCGTCAGGCTTTGCAAAGTATTTTTTCTTCTTGTCTTATCCTAGTATTACCACACCCGATTTCAACTTGTACGGTAGGCAATTTCCTTGTTTTAAAAAAAATTGAAATTTCCTTAATCGAACTGAAATTCTTTGCTGAGTCTACTCCAACCATTCCGCGAATTCACTTTACGTGTGTCAGGATCCAGTAAAACCTCCAATTCCTCATTTTCAAACTTTTGTGGCTAGCTGAGACACGTTTTGTTTTCGACGGTAAGATCACCACTTTTAAAGTTTAAAAAAAAACTATCTAGATGATTTATTGGTCGGAGCAGATTTACCATAAGCTCCTACAAGCACACGTTGCACTTTTTTTCCAATTGAAAAAGAAAAAGAAAACCTCCCGCAAATGCTGTTTATTTAAGACAAATTCGGACATTTTTGAAGAGGCAAAAAACAATGTTGTTCTCTTAAAGAAATGCTGATTCACACCTGTTTAGAATGAAGAAAATAATCGCTTCTAAGATCAGCTACAAGTTGCGGGCTAGCTTTTGAAAACGGACTGAATTAATTAGTACCACTTTTTTTGGCATGAATTCACTAATATTACTGTAGTCCAGGCGTCAAATTGTTCTTCTTTCGTTTTATGGCAGTTTTGATTAAAATTGTAAATAAGAGCTGTTGAACTCGAACAAATACACAAAGAAATACACAAATTAATATTTGGTTTGATTTTAACATGACATTAAGCATTGTACGTTAAATTATTAAAACTATCAAGACAAATATAAGGACATGGCAAACATATTCATCGTTCATTAAAATATTCTCCCAAATAACTATAATTACACATTAATTTTAATATAACTGATACATACTCAAAAACATGCAAATTTTAGTCTTTACTCAACTTGTGTGCTTTAAATAAGTACGAAAACTACTGCTTCGCTGGCACATGTGAATATCTCATGAATGTTTTACACAGTCAATATCTCTATTGATGCAGACTACGTACAGGCTGTAACAAATGTGCAGAACGGACACAGAATTCCCCTGAAAATCAATTCGACTGCGAGTCCTTGTGTAAATATCTGTCGCTCGACTGTGATTGCCACTGAGGCGGAGGGCGAATAGGGAAGCAAGTTGTTAAAGTTCTCGGATGATTAAATGGTATCCTGTAGTACGTGCCTATTGACTGTAACGGCCGTTGAATTAATTTAAATGGATAAGCGTTGAACCGGATAAACTTCCCTGGCTTATTTCTGTCAGGAGTTATTCAAATGGAATGAGATTTTATTTAATGTATTTTATCATTGAATTACGTTCAAAACAAACATTGCGGTACAATGTGTTTAAAACTTCAATTGGCATAGTTAGCTCAATACGCTGGTTCATGCTTAAATTTTTATTGTTTTGCGATATTGTATTTAATTGATTTCGATTACCTGTGGGATTATCCGACAGGGTGTTACGGCTGTTTATTGGGCATGGGGATGCTATGGAATTCATTTGACGGGAAAAAGGTCACGTAATCGGATTAACTAACCGTATCTATTACCAGATATGATATTTTTATGAAGTCCACATAATCGAATTCAGTATTAGTTTGTTTTTATTTGTGTGACACATAAAGCAAATTGTTGTGACAAAATAAAAAAAAAAGTCATTTGGAGTAGGTTCGGTTAGTGCCGAATTGGTTACCAAGGAGTAAGCAATTTCAAAATGTTGTAGTCAGTACACAGTTATCCTTCCAAGCAGAGAGCCACATTTCACATCTGCGCACGTTTAATAGCTACATCTTATTCAGGGTTCAATGACTCAGGTTTCGTTAATTTGTATCTTTGTTAATTGCGTTTTTTTAACATTGTTGTTCGTCTAGTGTTATTTTTAAATTGACTGCCCTTTCCAGCCTGTAACTTTAAAAGAGAGGCAATTCTACGGAGTGATATTATTCGTTTTACGCTTAAATAAGGTTGGAAAATAATTATAAACTTTATTATATAGTGAATACTGTTTGGTGAATACAGTTTTCGCAGTTGGGCCTAATAGCAGCTTGAATTGGTCCACAATTTCATATATTCTGATATGGTACATATTTATCTCAGTGGCTACGTTAACAAACAAAATCACCAAATTTGAGGCTCTGAAAACTCCAAGAATCCAAAACCTGTAAGCTGCAGCCCGAAATTTTCAAAGAGGTATTCGAAAATTGAGGCAAAAGAATGCTGTACTAGAACTCTGCCGATAAATTATTGTATTTTAAAAAAGAAACTTTGAATCTGCGTATCCTGTTTATTGCAATCAGCTT
Source organism: Eristalinus sepulchralis (assembly GCA_944738645.1). NCBI lineage: Eukaryota > Metazoa > Arthropoda > Insecta > Diptera > Syrphidae > Eristalinus > Eristalinus sepulchralis. Next base: position 25,012,911 of record OX122885.1, on the reverse strand, counting down.
TCGACTCCAATTTTTTCTTTGTTTCTTTACATTGAGTGAGACTTATTGTTTTGCCTTAATTTTTAAAAAATGAAATCCAATTTCTTAAGAAACACAACTATTGGTTTATGTAAGCTAAGTAACCGCTACTCCACATTGCCCGTAAAATTCATCCACATAACCCTCCACTTTTTACAAAAAACAAGCAAATTTATGAAAGAACATTTCAACCCAAATAGGTTAGTACAACTTGTACGAGTACGAGGTTTGTTCAAAAATAAGGTGAATTTTATTTTTTTTTAATATTAGTTAATTCATAAATTTCTATTTGGTCTCCCTTAAAGTAGACCCCCTCAGATATAACACATTTGTGCCAAACCTTGAAGAGGTTCTGATATGCACTTTTTGGTATGCCCTTGAGCTTTTTCAGCGATTCGGTTGTATCTCCTCAAACAAAACGCCGTCCTTTCATGGGTGTCTTCAATCTTGGGAACAGGAAAAAGTCGCAGGGTGTCACATTGGATAAATACGCTGAAAACAGTCGTTGACATCATTCAACAATTCCTGAGATACGCCTTCTTCTCTACCTTCTTTTAAAAAGTTGGTACCACTTGTAAACATTTTTTCGACTCAACGTATGCCACTGTCAACATTTCAAGAGTTTTTGACCATTTAATTCCATTTTTCACATAAAATTTAATGCAAATTCTTTGATCCATTTTTTCGACTATTTAACTGTACAACATAACAAAATAAAAGAAGAGATAATCGAATGTACGTGTCCCGCGAAATTTGAAAAGTCATCTTATTTTTTTACAGACCTCCTACTCCTTCATCTGCCTTCCCTAAATTTAATAGGTGGACAGGTGGTGGATCGCGTACGGTCGTTCAATTTGGAGACCCCCAACTTGCTCGTTTTATTCTAACTAAAATTCGATAAAAGTTTTTCAACTAGTATAGCCTCTAGAACTGGCTAAGATTCTGACTCAGTGTTTGGACAAACGGAAGTTGGCCTAGGGACAACCAATTGAATTTTTCGTTCAACCTTTCAATTCCTTTTATCATGTTTCAGCCTGTTGTACACTAGCTGCAAACATGAGGAGGAAGAAGAATGCATCTCCTTTTTTAAAAGATATTTAATGGCATTTCTGCCCTTGATGTCCTGGACGATCTAAATAAACTGAGCGAAAAAAGCATCGGCCAACTGACGTATTTTATTAAAATCCTCTAACCTTTAGTTTAGGTCAGGTGGTCGCCGTGGCGAAGTGTGTAAGCTGCCACTCCTATCTAGGTACGCAACTAAATGTTTACTGTATCTTTCGTTTTGATAGAAATTCAAAGACAGTGTTCGAATGCGATTACAAGTCTTCGCCTTTTGAAACTATTTGCCCCAGGTCATTTTTTATATCTTTATACAAGTGAAACTGCTGATCGGCCAAAGTATGCACCATCGAACAGATCAAGTGAGAACTTCCCTTAAAAATGTTTCTTTCTAGATTTCAATGATAAGGCAACATTCAACTAAACGTTGTTTATTTCAGGACTAAAAGGTGGACCAATAAAAACGCGCAATCATTGTTTTGTCAGCTGTGTCGCAACTGTCACCATCCTGTTGAAAGCACATATCATACGGACCTATATTCAGAATATCTGGACACATGAAGTCCGTTATCATCTCACGATAGCGAACACCATTCACGATAACTTGTTCGCCGAACTCATTTTCGAAGTAGTACGGCTCAATGACGCCGCCAGCACCAAACAGTATCTCATTGTGGATGCACGGCTTTTAAACAATCACAAGTGGATTCTCATTTGCCCAAATGCGGTAATTCTGCTTGATAACGAATTCACAGAGATAAGAGTGTGCTTCGTCGCTAAAAATGTGTTTGGTTGTAAAGTCACCAATTAAATTTTAAATAAAAAATGACGAAGTGCAAGAAATGCATTTTGATCGGAATGGCCATTTTCGTAAAATGCCTTAACCATTTTAACGCGCTGACATTAAGGTGTGACTCACAATTACCTTCATGCATTGGTTAGACCACGTTTTACTTATTTTTGCCTCAAATCATATTGTAGCCGTTTTTTTGCGCAATTTCGCCGTTTGGAGTCGGCAATAAACTACAAGTCCCCTCTGCCCGCAATAAAATGATAACACCTAAACACGGGTAGTTGCTAAAGAAGATAAGTCGTTATGCCCTCCATTTGCTTAAACCATTCGGAGCGCATGGACAACACTGCTCCGCCTTAAATGAAGGCATATAATGTTTTTGAAATAAGTACAGATACCATATATCAGCATTTAATTTGAGTACTATTCTTCATTTTTCATTAAGTCTTAACTGTTGTCGCCATTTCTTTCTCTTGGTCTTTGATGTATGTATATCTTACAAGATTCTGAAACAACGTGGACTCTATTACACATTCAAGTGGGTGACCGGGGCTTCAAATGCGGGTGACATTCAATATTTTATTTATATACACTTTTCATGGAAAAAGCGGTGAAATCATAGATGTGTGCAGCCGCTTAATGGCACAAAGGTCAAATTTCTACGAAAATGTACGCTTTTCATTTTAAAATTTTCCAAACAAGTCTTTGTAAGTGCCAACGCATACAGATAATTCTTTGTCTTCCAAGAACCAATGGGATTAAGAGTCCTACACATCATGAATTTGACTTGGGGAAGTGATACCTGTCAAATTGTCTTCAGTCGAAACGAAAATAGCGTTCAACAACGCGTGCACAAGTAAAATTTGTTTTATGAAAACGGATGGATGTTCAGTTCTCGAAATGCTCTACGATGTTGTTCCATTTAAGACCGTCATATGAGTCCTACCGAAAGGACTGTTCGTAGTGGGGTGGGAACATTTAAGTCAATTGGTTCAGTAATCAATTCAGCCTTGACAGCGCCACCTTCTTTTCTAAAATCTAGTTTATTATAGCTTCACTAAGCCGAATCTGAAAAAGAAAACAAAGTTGTTTTCATCATCTGTGGTGATGAAAATTGCATCGTATTTCCTTAAATGATTTTTTACTCACTCGTCTGACGAAGTGAATGGAGGAATGTATAAGAAGTTGATGTACAATACTCTACAAAGGAAAGTAGTTTAGTTTAAGTTTAAGTAGTTTAGGTTTAAGATATGATAATCAGCTTAGCGAACAACATTAAGGCCTTGTTTAACGGTAAGGGCATAGGCCTAGGACACCGTTCTTTTCTATCCGTTCTCCTTTTCCTTTTTCACGTTAGATGTCCATCCGCTGCTAGGGTTATTATGGTTAGGGTATTAGGCTTTCTTATTCTTCACAACGTTCTCTTCCTCTTCCCTATCTTCCTTTAGCTAGTTTAGGCACGGTTTTTTTTGTGTGCAATGGGTGATGTGCGTGTTCGGGGGACAAGAACCACCCCGTCCGACGAACTGAGCGGAGCAACAGCAAGCCGCCGTCCTCCTACTCCTTATCGAAGCTACCCCTTTGGCTAACCCAACTGCAACAAAATGATCTTTAAATGCAAGCTTTCAGTTTCAGAAAAGTGAAGCAAAGCCGGGAGTCCGGTGTAGAGACTAAGTTGTCAATCGTCTCCATCCGTTGTTGAAACGAAAGGACGGCCGAGTAAAATTTAAACTGCCTAGAAGTGAAATGCGAGTCTAAAACAAAATATCTCAACCGAGTTTAATCATTACTTGCAAGTCTCATGTTACTCAGTGCGCGTGTTAAGAACATTTTTCATATTAAATTTTTAAACCTTTATTTTAATGATCTTATCAACTACTTTATTCTTTTTAAATTGACTTCGTCATACCCTGTTTGTTTCCTTGAAACCTAGCTTGACATTCAACGCTTACTAGACCTACAGTCAGACTTATCAAATTTGAACAAACAAAAAAGTGAAGGGAATACAAAAAGACGCTTTGGTGAAGGAGCAATTAGGAAAATACGCTTTAGATATTTACAATAGACAATGGGTAGGTACCTTCTTGTTGGAGGAAAAGGGTGACACTATAGGTACTTAGCATTGACGCGATAACAGATAGGCGTAAGAAGTATTCAAAACGACGTTTTACGTAATAACAGGTAGGTATACTAAAGAATAGGGAAAAACATAAGGAAACGAAAATACACTGCGTTTATGATGATAAAGACGTAACTCTTGCAGAGCCAAACTATGTAGAACCATGCTAATTTTTGCATCACAACTCGTCGGATTGTGGAGGATGGCAATGAAAACTACTGGCTGGTTGGCAACAAAGTCACTGAAACCATCAATGTCAAAAATTGTTTTAGGAATAGCGACGCCAGTCTCAACATAAGTACGAGTACGTAGCCTTGAAAGATCAAGAAATTCTTGTGCAATACCTGTTTTATCTCAGTCCACCTTTAGAGCGCAGGGACATGAACGTTTTAAAAATTGAATGAAGAGGTCGTGTTAGTAATTTCGGTCCTATTTCTTTGATAATGTCTGGTGAAATAAATTCAAAGGAGAACCACAGGGGGTATAAGGCGACTTGCCCCTAATAGAATCCTAGATTGGTCAGTATGACTACGATGTCTAGCGTATAGATAGTATCGAGCCAACAGAGGACGTCCTAGAATGGGACGTCAAAGAAGTGGAGGAAGACCTAAGAAAAATTTGTGGTTAAAAGCAAATGATCGTGTCGTTTCAGAGAGAAGTAGAGGTTCAGGTTCACCCCACAAGGAATATTGGGGGCGCGTACTATAAGTGCGGGTTTTGTACAATTCATGGTTTAGGAAATAAAAACAAAAATGTGAACGTATTTTTGGTTTACTTAATCTCATTTTTTCCTTTTTTTAATAAAGGAATCAATCCTCAAGCAGCTTCCGAATTGATGATTAAATGATTAAAAAAGTCACAGTTGTTTGTTAGATTGGTGTCTAATACGAGTATGAAGGCCTTCCTTCATATGAAATTTTCATAAGATAAATCACCTGATGATGATAAATGCAAAAGATATTCAGTTAATCCTTACAGATAAAAGAGGTGGCGTCAACTGAACATCTCTCCATGTACAACATTCAAAATCGGATTTCATGTGATACACTGGTTAAAATTATCTTGAAATAGAAATCCCATAGACACACCTGAGATTTTACACTACATCATCCCACTGTGCATGTATGTATCATGGGCGCACTAAAGCATGAAGAGATACGCAAATTTGAATTCAATTTAGTCGCCCTGTCGACATAGGAACACAGGTAAATACAACTGACTTTAAATGTTGTGTTCCCTAAGTACGGTACGTGTGGGAGTCTGAACAGTGAAGTGAAGACAAAGGAGCTTAAAAAATGTGTTTAATTGGGACGGTGCACATGGGGTGAAAGAGAAAGTTATATATAAATAATGTCCCTGAAAGATGAGTTGGTGGTAAGTTCTCTCTCGTTGTTATGTTTAATATCCCTTGTTTCAATTTTCACATCAATGCGCCGGATTGTTGGATGGACCCTTTTGTGAAACCTTAAAATGTTAGAATTTTATTGCACCCGTCGTGCGTTTCATTCATACGCTATTTTGTATTTTTTGTATTATTGTATGAAACTTTACACAATGCAAATATTTGGTATCGATTTGAGAAAATAATGACAGGATGGGGTCTAAGGAACCTAAGAGCCTAAGGTGGCAATCACAAGGATAATGCCATATATTTTTTAATTGATTTCCTTTGCCTTACGACGCTGAAACCTGGACGCTACTAAAAACGGATGAGGAAGGGCTTAATGTTTATTATAGTAAACTTCTGCGTGCGACTTTTGGTCCTGCCTTGAGGAGAAGATTCGACGAACTTTAAGTCTGTACGGCGGCATGCGTCTGGTCAAGCGTCTTCGGATACAGCGCTTAAGATGATTAGGTCACGTAGAGCGTATGGACATCGGCGCTCCGGCCCGAAAACTCTCCGAATCCGAGCCATTCGGACAACGCCTATGTTGAGATGGTGCACACAAGTGGAGAAGGACTTCAACAAACTTGGAGTGCGCAATTGGAGACAGCTGTTGAGAGATCGTGCCAGCTGGAGAGGCATGTTGGTTGAGGTCCAGGTCCTCCCCGGACTGTAGCGTTAGTAAATGAAGAAGAAGAAGATATGCATGTGTTGCTATTTGTGTACCCGTAAGGCTCTCGGACATAATGTTCCACTTCACGCAATGGACCTTCACACAAGACGAGATCAAGACTTGAGTCGAATAGGGTTGCTGGCGTATATGGACTGTCTTAAACAGCTCTTTCGAGCACATATAAGCAACATATAAATAAAATAAAAACAAAAGAACTGTATGATCATATATCATGATACATTTACTTACGTACATATTTGATATACGTATTAATTTCCTCACTTTTTTTCTCAAATAAATTACGCAATGTAATATAATATTAAAGTTAGTTTATTTTATTAATCAGTGCAATGCGAATTTATACTGTTTTTGGTTACTCTTAATTCAAATAAAATAATATTAGGAGTTTCAATGTTTTTTTTTATTTTGCAACGCTTTGAATGAATTTGAAAAAAATACGTAGGAAAAATTCTACATTTTTCCGAATATGTAGGGAGAAATAGGGATTATTTTTAAAGTCAGTGGGTACTTATTATTTTTAGAGTTACCATTACTGGAACAACTCCCGTCAATCGCTGTTGATTTAGGTTCATATTTTTCCCAGAACGCTGATTTTTGTAATATAGCTGATGATGTGAGTGAGTGAATTTTTATTATTATCAATGTGTGATCTATCAAGGAAAGCCAATCGACAATTATACCACACAATGAACCCCCCGATATTTGAGAAAATGTCTAAGCTCAGTGAGGGGATTCCTTATCATTATCCTTAGCGCGTTACATAAATTAACAAAATTGAGTAACTAGGCTATTAAACCACCAGGCATCAACTTAATAACTAACAACCTAGTTATACCAGCAGGCATTAAATCTGGATCTCATAATAATTATGAAATTCTGATTCAATTAAAAAATATACATAAAAGGAAAAAGAAAAAAAAAAAAAAACGTTAAATATTCCGGAAAAATGTCCCTCATTTTGAATACATTTTTCATTTCCCCTAATTGTTTGAGTTAGACGAACATGAGTTCAGAGTTTATGAATTTAAAAGCACACTCCGGGCAAATTTCGCTTTTGAAGTTAAGCATTGCTTTTTATGCAAATCCCTTCCGGGGCTGTACAATCACACACATGTTGCTGTATATCGTTTGTTAATTTTTTGATATCTTATTATAGTCAAAATAAAAAATCGCTATCAAAACGCATTTTAAACTTTTTGATTTTAATGTTACATGCATGTTTTTATCAGGCTGAATCAAGGGCATTGAAGTTTAAAAATTAATGTCAAAAATTCCAGAAGGGAGAACAGATACGTTAGCCCTGTTTTTGCAATTTGGCATACTATGCATATTGGGAAGTAATCAAAACTTACCGAATTACACAAGATATCTCTTTAGATCTAAGCATATATTTCGAGTAAAGACTTATTAAGGTTTTTAATTGACTTATTAACAGTGACGTTTAAAGTTCAGTGTGAGAAAAGGCCTCCTGAAAAGAAAACGTTAAAAGAAAATAGAATGGAGGGGAAGGATGTGTGTATTTATATCTTTTGCTTTAAGAAATCAATTGACTTTATGCTTCTGATTCTTTAATTCTTGATTTCACCCTAGAAGCTTTTTGAAGTCTTTTGGAGTAGTCTTTAGATTAAAGTCTATTAAATGCGGTTGAGTTCAACTGAATCGTAAAGACTGCAAGACGACTTCAGAAAACCCATGGCAATCCAATGATTTACATTTAACTGACTTCATGCTAAAGACTGCTCCAAAAAACGGATTCAATCACAGTTTAGTTTAGTTTAAAAATGTATTTTTTTATTTTGAGTTTCATTTGCATTAAATCTAGATATAAAATACTTAAACTAGCTATAATAACTTTTATTTTAATTAAAACTATCTTACTGGCTCCATGCGAGCACTCTAAGTTAATCTATGAATTTTTTATAATTGCCTTTCAGCCTTTCAGTTTTTGTAGGTATGTTCAAGTAAAGAACTAAATTATGTGATACTTAATACTAAGAAAATGTTCTGGAAAAACTTAGCAATCTAATAAAATTATTTTTAAATTATTATTATCTAACCTAACTAAACAAACTTAACTTAACTACCACTATTTTTTTTTTTTTTTTTTTTTTTTTTTAATGGGCTATATATATACTACACTTACTTAATCTTAATCTAACTTATACTATATGTAAGTTGTCCGTAGGGGGACCAATTTCTAGATTCCATCACAGATTTCAAAAGGAATTGTCATTTCAGTACAGAAGTTTAGGTTTTTAAGAGATTATCAAAGGATTGCACTGTTTCACAACTCTGTACTGATATATACTTGGTTTGACAATATGCACCCGGGACTGTAACGTCAAAACAAAATTAAAAAAATTTCGATAATATTTGTATTGAAGTAAATATTGTTGTTTATCTTTAAATGCATTGAGTTCCGAAATTGCTGATTAATGGTTTCACATACATCTGTTCCTACAGATATGTATATACACATGTCTAGTGTGGCATCCCCCGATACCCAAAACCGAAATGCTTACACAAATAGTAGAACATCGCTTCCCGCGAAGAATATCAATCGTGCGTGCTAATATGAATAGGATCAATCCAGATAAAATCCGGCTTATTACCTTAGAGGAGTTGAATATAACAATCCCTAGGGTTACAAAAAACAAAGCTTCTGGGCCAAATAACATCCCGAATAAAGCGGTAAATTCAGCGACCCCGATCAGACCAGATCTTTTCCAGCATGCTTTGGGGAAATGCTTTCTAATATAGAGGGAGTATTTCCCATACAGTGGAAACAGCAACACCTATTACTTCTGCCTAATGGATGGAAGCCACCTGAAGATCCATCCTCGTATCGCGCAAATTGGATACACTATGGATATTGGTTACTGACATTGGCGGTAGCTAACGGTGCAGTATAGTTTCAGGCTAGATCGATCAACAGTGGCATCTGTGGTAAACCTGACAACGGACGATATGCAAGGAAAGAGGTGGAGAGGGGGAGGAAGAGGTACTATGCAGTAGTTATGCGCAGATATCAAAAATGCTTTTAACTCAGCGAACTGGTTGCGTATACGTACGTCTCTTATTGCCATGGGCACACCCGCTATTCTGATGAAGATAGTCATGGACTACTTTAAGAACAGGATACTTATGTATGTCAAACATCGACGATGGCGTAAAATATGGCATACTGCTTTGGAATATAATGCGCGATGGCGTTCTCTGACTAGCGCTTCCAGATGGATTGAAAAAGTATGGGTTTGCTGACGATATTTGGTGGCAACCGAAAAAATGTGCACAGGTTTGGGCACGGCACAATGTGCAAACTCCAGGAGGAAGACACAGAGCAGGCAGTTCTTACTGCAGCTGCTTTGCGTATGAGAGATGGTAAGCCTACCCAGCGCCGGCAATGTGTTCCCCTACATGGAAAGATCTGTAGAGAACTGGAATGAGGTACGCTTATTAATTGTGAAAATGCATTCAAAATTAAGACAGGATGAAGCAGAAAGGGCGTGCATGCTGGCAGTTCGGGCTACTAGTAACTTTGGAAGATTACCGCAATCTTGGGCGTATTCAAAAAACAAAAAAAAAAAAAAAACATGTCAAGTGTTGCACACCCTTAAAAATATCAACCAATATTAAAGTCAGCAACTAAATCTGTTTGCATTGATGCGCTAGAATCAGCAGCTCTGAATTCCCCGTGGATGTTCTGTCGATCGTTCTCTGACCCAGATGAGAAGCTTAAAGTTTTCCAAAATATAATTACTGATCTCTTTGATCTTTATGTTCCATTAAAGACTGTTAAAATTAAAAATAATACCTGCCCCTGGTTCACAACTGAAGTCGTGGATAGTATTAAATTACGCAACCGACCTTATAGTAAATGGAAAAAAAGTCCTTCGGAGTTAAATTGGCATGCATACAAAGTAGTGCGTAACCGGTCGGCTGTAGTTGTACGTAATGCTAAGAGGAGTTTCTATGCCTCTAAGTTGAGTACTTCACTTCCTCCAAAGAAGCTTTGGAATAATCTACGTCGCATTGGAATCACTAATACCAAACTTAATGATAATTGTGAAGTTGACCCCGATGATCTTAATAATTTCTTTCTCGAGAACCAATCAGAGGAGTGGTGTTTTAACTTTTCTCGTATAATAACCCATACTAATTTCAGACATTTTGAAGTGGAAACGGTTCGTGAAACTGATGTAATTAGTGCAATTAGAGATATAAAATCTAACGCCATTGGAGAAGACGGGGTACCTTTGAAATTTGTAAAATTAATTTTGCCATTCGTAGTATCCCACTTTACCCATATTATTAACCACTGCATTACTTCATCAACCTTTCCTAGATCCTGGAAAATTGGCCGTTGCTAAACCACCAAATCCAACCTCTGTCTTTGATTATAGACCTATCAGCAGTCTTCCGTGCTTATCAAAAGTTTTTGTGAAACTTATAGCTAAGCAGCTTCTTAAATATTTGGCTCTTAATAACCTGTTATACGAAGCACAGTCTGGGTTCAGAGCTAATCATAGTACTTCATCAGCTATGGTCAACATCATTGAAGATATAAGGCAAAATTATGACAGAAGACAGATTACGCTTTTGTGTTTACTTGATTTTTCTAAGGCTTTTGATAAAGTAAATCACAAGATACTTTGCTGGAAGTTAAGGAATTTCTTCTCGTTTAGTGATAGTGCTGTGAGACTAATTTGCAGTTTTCTATCAGACAGATATCAGAGCGTTGCTGTTAACTCTGACAATTGTTCTGCACTCTTACCAGTCAAACAAGGCGTACCACAGGGTTCAATCCTGGGACCTATTTTATTTTCCATGTTTATTAATGATCTTCCGTGTGTTTGTAAACATTCCACTGTCCACCTATATGCTGATGATGTGCAACTATATTTAGCTAAAAATCTGGATAAAATTGAAGATTTAATAAACTTGATGAATATCGAGCTTTCTAACATACTTAGCTGGTCAGTAGAAAATGGACTACAATTGAACCCTAAGAAGTCACAGGTAATTCCTATCTCAAATTCTGTAGTATCTCTTCACTCCTTACCAGACATTGTACTTTCTGAGGATAAACTTGAGATTGTTAATACTGTCACCAGTTTAGGTTTTAAAATTAACACTAAGTTTGTCTGGATATGACCACACTAACAGCATCATTAGACGAATTTATGGTTGCCTGCGTAAGTTGTGGATGACCTCAAGTTACACTCCAATAGATACTGGAAGGAAACTTGTTACCACTCTCATCATGCCATTGATAACATATGCTGAAGTTGTCTACAGTAAAGTCGACTCCTTATCCCAAAGAAAGCTGCAGATAGCTTTTAATGATGCTATCAGGTATGTTCACAAGCTGCGTAGATCTGATCATGTATCTCATCATACTATAAGATTCCTAGGAACTACTCTAGAGCATTATATGGATGCTAGAAATTTAATATTTTTGCATAACATTATTGTTACCAAAACTCCATCATATCTATACAAAAAACTTAATTTTGCTCGATCTACCAGAACTCATGCCCTAATACCATTCCGTCATTTTTACACAAATTCATCGCGTCTTTTTTACATTCATGCTATTAAACTTTGGAAAACAGGTATATACATATGTTAATGCGCTGTTGATGCCATATTTTCCATGCATATTATTTCAAAGCATGTTACCAGAAAAATGCAAAATAGCGCCCGCAAATCTGCAGCGCTGTGCACATTTACGAAGTGCAAAATTTGCATTCTCATCTGAAAGTAATTTTATTTTCTCTCAACATGCGTAATATGTTGCCTTCGCAATAATCAGAAAATTGCTTTCATAACATTCCAATGAATAAAATGAAAACTGGTTTCAGATAAATTCTGAAGGATTTCTTTTTCAAAACAAAAATTCTAAAACAAGATCGCTCCTCTAGTGTTCAATACGACATGTCTTCAAACACTTAATCCATTGAAATAATAATTCAAAAACAAATTCCTTCCACAATGCAAAAATACCTATAACTGGTGGTTAATACAATGCCTTATTATTTTCAACTTAAAAATTTTTATTTCCTTCAACAGCAGAGGAGTCGTCCTGACATGTGATATCCTTACATTCCATCTGTTTAGAGTATTGGCACCAACCAATTATATTTTTTTCTCACGCCTATCACCCTTTCACTTCAGCAAATCAAGTCAAAAACCGCTCTGAAGTTGTTTCACGGTTGCGCTTGTTATCAGAAGCGAACAAACACGGCACCCATCGCCCAGACAGGTTTCTCATGCCTAATATGTTCATGCGGGACATGACCCACTCGATTCCTTAAGATGCCCCTGTCTCGGCTATCTCGTGCACTTTCACTCGGCCCTCGCCAACACAAGTTCATGAGTTTTGGTATAATGAGCCTTAGCAGCCATTTTCGGTCACGGGGACATCAGAAACCATCGTGCGACCACATGAAATCTCAACAATTCAGTATACAAAAAATAACATCCGAGAGCCATTTGATTTCGCTTGGAAAGCGCACTCGAGTCATGAGTCTGGGTGATGTAACATATGCTTTGTGCATTCTTGAGATAGCAAAAGTTACATTTAGAAAATGTTGGTTGATCTTAGAAGCGATTACCTACTTCATTTGAAAGGGATGAAATGTGTTTTGAAAGGGATGAAAAATGTTTTCAAAAGATGGCACCACCTGCAAGTTGTGGCTGATCTTGGAAGCGATTACCTACTTCGTTGGAATGGTTTGATATTTGTCAACAATTATTCGTGTGCATCAGCAGCTGTTTTTTGCTTCTTTGAAAATATCCGGATTTGTCTTAAATAAACACCATTTGCGGGAAGTTTTGATTTTCTTTTTTAATTGGGAGAAAGAATCACCTGAAGCCCGTCGAATTCTTGTAAAAATTGTATGCTGAATCTGCTTCAATCGATAAATCATACAGAAATAGTATCGACGCTTTACAAGTGGTAATCATATTACTTTACTTTAGATACTTTAGCGTAGAAGGCAAATAGCGTGTGGCCAGTCCAAAACGTTTGAAGGTGAGGAATTGGAGACTTTACTGGATCATGATCTGTGACAAAAGCAGAATGAACAATCGTTGGAAGTTAATCAGCAAAAAATTTCCGTTCTGTTAAAAAAAAAATTGGATTTATTCAAAAGCAAAGAAGTGGGGTGCCGTCCGAGCACGAGAAACCGAGATATGTCGAAAGCCGTCTTGAAAGACATCAAAGGAAGGGATATTTGCACCGGATCGTATCTGTAACCTATCTATCTATAACCCCAAGAAGAAAAAATACTATACAAAGTCTTGTGAACCCGTTCCATCTTGTCTACATCCACGCCAAAGAAACACATGCGCGGTTTAAAGGTTATGCTCTGCACATGGTGGGATCAGACGGGTGTGGTTTACAATAAGCTACTACACAATTGTTTCGCTAAAAACAGGAAAACAATTGATGGGACTAAAATTAACTACATCCGGTTACTGGCTTCTTCGACGGATGCAAAACGGTTAGGGGGGTTACCGGTTCGGGTCTTTCAAAGAATGACTTAATGATTGAATCGATGCCAGAGAGGAATAATTTTTTCAAGATAATAATAAAAATTGTGGGTGGTCTCCGTAGCGTAGTGGTAAGTTCGTCGACCGCCACGCAGAAAGTCTAGGTTCGATTCCCGGACGGGACACCTCTCATTTTTTCACGGCACCACTTCTTTCGAGTTGCTGACTCAAAGAGTCTATGAAAAGCTTCTCAAATCTCACCGTTCGGAGTCGACCAACAACTGTTGCTCTCTTTTACTCGTGAGCGAACAGTAGCACGCACAACACGAGTAGTTGTTGTAAAAGCTAGGCCCTGGGCCCTTGTGGATTGTAGTTCCACTCAATTATTATTATTAATAATAATAATAACTAGACCAACTGCGTGGTCGACGCATTTATCCACAGCGACCATAATCTTTAGAGATGATATTCAAAAACTTCCAAAGAGCTGTGAAAAAGTAGTCGCTTTAGATGGACAATGCCTTTTTTATTTTTTTATTTTTTATTTATTTATTTTTTCAAGAGAATCTATGGCAGCGTATAACTTATGCGGCATCGGCTGAACCTTAGAAAACGACATACGAACTTGTAGATGCTATTGTAAAGCTATTCAAATGTACGTAGAATTATCGTTTTGTGTTTTAGAATGAACAATTTCCAGAAATTTATTATATTGTAATATTTCTAAGGTATCTGATTTGCATCCATCCGCTGCTGGGAGAAATAACTGAATGTTAATTGAATTTGTTTGAAAATTCCCGGGAATTTTATTTATTACCAACGAAACCTGGAAGCTACCAATATACGCAAATGTACTTAAGTGAAGATTTATAAGGAAGTAAGCCGTTTAACCGTGCATTTGAAGTGAAACCCCTAACATTCTTACATACGCGGCAAATCTTAACAAAAAAAATTGCTATCTTAAGAAAAATGATAAATATGACTTGAGATAAAATTTTTTGTTTACCTTTTCACAAAAAACTCCCTGACTAAAAGTTAATTAATTCCATCAATGGTGCTCCAGTATTGCTTCGTGAGTAGCAAGGGACTTCTTAATTACGCAACACTGACTCGAACAGTTCTCATCCATCGGAGATGTAAACTCGTCTAGGGAGAAAAGAAAAACAAAAGCAAATGAAAAGAAAAACGATTCCAACCATAATAGACAATAAGGTAGAATGTGTTGGAATATAGAAATTAATTAAGAGACTCATGTCAGTTTAATCAGAGAATGAAATACACTGAATGGTATACGAGTATGTATTCGCTGGACATTTGTGCAGTCCTTTCAGTAGCAGCTGGTCATGTCATTTATTTTACAGGAAATTAAGCCCGAATTTCTTAATCTCTGAAGTATGTATTCATTTTTGAAACTTTGATATAGCGTTAACTTGTAACCGTGTTAGGTACGATTCTAGGAATGACACATCCATTAGATTATTTATATTTATTTTGAATGAAAGTTAACTGAAAAGTTTTCGCTTAAAGAGTACTTACTTCATCTTATTTGTGCACGACCTCAGACTTCAACCGACCAACTCCTTTACTAATATGATCATTTGTGAATTGCCTAGTATGTGCACAGCATGAGGTCTGCCTTGTATTCATCGGAAAAAAAACTCATTGTTGATCTCACGAAAAAAAGCGTAGAATCAATTTCATTCACAAATTCCACAGCTTGAGCTATGGTATAGTAGCAAAGATTGAACAATAACTATTTATAACTGTGGAGCATAAACAAAAACAATGCCTAAATTCACATGACAAAAGTAAGTACATACACCTAATTCTGACTCAACCCTTGAATGGGGGAAGACCAGTACATCAAAGTGGGATTTTGTTTACCTCATATTTGCTAAATGAAAACTTAAATCTAAGAAAGCCAAATCTCTTTGATAGTAACATATTTTTTGCAATCCTATTAAGAAGCAATGATCCGTCTAAAAATCTCATGGACTCAATTATTACTGTTCATATAGAAAACGGAAGCGTGCTGGAACTTGGGAATCAAAAACAAAAAGCTTGAAAGCGTAAGCCAAAGAACATTTAAATGAAGATTATGCTTTTTGGAATTCTGCAAGTCTAATATATTTTTTTTCGAACGGACGTGGTAATGTCTGGCGAAAGTTTAATGAGGAATTGCAACCTAAAAACATGACAGGCACAAGAAAGCATAGGAAAGGAAATATAATAGAATGGGGTTGCGTGACAGCATCTGTGGTTGGAAATTTGGTTCTATTGATGACAAAATGAATGGATTTGATTGTTTCATCATCATTAAGGCCAACCTGCACCAAAGTGCTAACAAGTTAGGCGGGGAAGGGTCTAATATATTTCGCTTTTGGTGAAGGAATGAGAACTTTATAATGCACGAAAACAACTCAAAACTTCACCTCAATCCCCTGATTTGAATGTCATTGACCATTTGGGGACATTTGGAACGAAATATGAGAGAACACAGCATAAAATTATATGTTGACCCTAAAAACGCTTTACAAGAGGAATGCTGGAAAATCACTTTAAATGTCACCTAAAATTTGGTGAACTCTTTGCATATGCCATCTCACTTCGCTGTAGTCATTAAATGGCGTGAATGATCCACAAAATATTATAATAATAATAATAATAATTAAGTGGCACTACAGCCCACAACGGACTAGGCCCTAGCTTCTACAACAACTACTCGTGTTGTGCATGCTACTGTTCTTCACGAGTTGAAGGGACCTACAGTTTTTTGCCGACTCCGAACGCGAGATTTGAGAAGCTTTCCATAGACAATTAATATTCTTTGAGTGTTGTCAGCAACTCGAAAGAGGTGGTGCCGTGAAAAATTCGAGGTGTCCCGTCCAGGAATCGAGCCCAGTTTTTCTGCGCCGCGATCGATGCACTTACCACTACGCCACGGCGACCACACAAAATATTAATAAAAAAATATTAATAATGACCGAGGTGTAGTGGGTAAGTGTGTCGACTCACACGCCGAAGGTCTAGGTTCGATTGCCGGAAGGAACACCTCGTATTTTTCACGTCACCACCTCTCGAATTGAGGACAACACTCAAACAGTCTATAAAAAGCTTCTCAAATCTCAGCCTTCGGAGTCAGCAAAAAACTGTAGGTCCCTTCTAATCGTGATATTACAGTAGCACGCACAACACGCGTAGTTGTTGTTGGCTGTAGTGTCAGTCGATCATCACCCTGATCATTAATTTTATTTTTATGCTATGTAGCAATTAATTGTGTGACCGCCATTTTTCGAACTGCACTGTAAAGCTGGAAGGCACATTTGCATACACACGTCCTGGATGTCGTACACGAGGTTATTTCTACCATACTATACTTTTTTTTAAATGTGGACGGACACTTACTTCACAAAATCCTGGAATTGAAAATCCCAGGAGGAAATAGTAGTGAGAGGAAATTGATAACTCACAGTATCTCCTCTCCCAGAAACTGCGATAATTTCACGTGCAATGTTAAACGGGTGTTTTAGTAATTATTGTTAGAATACGGATATTCGAACATATTGATAATTCTTCGCAGTAAATTGTTATTCACTGAACTCGGTTTATGTTGGATCAGTAGCAGCAAATTCAGGATTTGAATCATGTCCATCCAAATCTGTTCCCGATAGAATACAGGAAATTAAGAGAAAAGAACACCAAAAATCTTCTAACTATAAAAATGTAATAAAAGAGCACGTGCTCATATTTATACAACGTTGTTTTGTAAGTTGCTTCGACACTGTCCATTCCAAAAAATGGAATAAGTAGTTCTTACTAAGAACTACTAAGGTCGTCCCCTCATCAAAATTTGTTATTTTCTAATGCAATGGAACCTGACTTACACAACAAATGTCTCGGGTTTACTTACTTAATAAGCAATAACGCCCTGTTAAAAAGGTCTAAAAGATCGTGGTTTGAAGTCAGCACTAAACTTCAAGTCCCCTCTACTGAGAAAACACTGGTATTCACTGTACGAGCAACTGCTGAAACAGCTAAGCCCTGGTCACTTGTGGGCTGTAGTCTATTTTTTGAAGTGTGAAGCGTATACGGATTTATTTAAAAAGAACAAAACGGTGAACTTGTTCTAATTTATTTTCTTACAATTCTGTGACGCATGCGCGACGGTCTTGTTCTCACAGATAAATCGTTCGATATTCTTATTTCGTTCTTATTGAATATGAAAAGTAGCCATAGCAACAAGGTGAAAGCACACTTGACCAAGTCAATACAAAATGCTTTGAAACCGTTCATGGGCACAAAGCAGGTACGTGTGTTTTTGTAATTTTTCTACAAGATTTGTGCGTAGCAAATATTCAGGTACTGTACTTCAAGTTTAGATTTTCTTGGTTTTATAAACTGGGTATATATGTAGATACAAAATACTTTTTTATTTTTTTACTATGTTGCAGCATGTGTACTTAGCTGTGAGTTTAACTTTTTTTGAAACCCAGTGCTTAGGGCAGTAATGATAAACCGTGATGGTTCTGTTGACATTTTGAAAAGGTTTTTAACAAATCATAATTCATTTTCTAGATCCCTCTTATTTTAAGCCGAACAAAGATTATGCCGTAACAGATTAAATAGGTACTGCATGAACAGCTCACAAAGCACCATCTCGTGGGACCTGAAGTAGCGATTTCGCAAATAAGTATAAAATGCTACACACGTACTTATGATGTATAAAATATGATAAATAAGGCGTCAGTACATTAATGCTATCATCGTATAAACACATATTGCCAGGGGAAATGTTCAAAGTTTTCGCAACTGTAAGTACATACATATCTTTTAGTTTCAATTTCCGATGGTCGTACGCACAGCACTAAATGACACTATCATCTGCGTATTAAGGTTCTCCGAATTTATATTTTAGCACATTTATCACGCAATCAATACTTAGACGACATCGAAATGATGATGTGCTCTTGCAACACATGACACGTGTACGTGACTTTATAAAATGGTTTAAGGGATTATTGCCTTCTAGTAAACTGAAAAAAAGTAAAAGCAGCCCAACCAATCAAGGAAGTGATTTTTATGTTTACGACTATTCCGGAAATTATGCTCCACATTTGAAAGTGAAGTGCCTCTGAAGCCATTTTTGCTTTAAACATATCCAACTACGTGTACCTACATGAAGAACACTTGCTGGAGAATGCTTATTGATCTTATAGCATGTCACTCTGACTTGCGTGTCATCAATATTACAGCATGTGGAGTAAGTCATTCCAAGCGCCGTTATGGGGAAACACAAGCCAGTTAATCATCTACTCGAAGTATTTATTCATTAATTTCCCGACGATGCAGGGTAGTTAACTTGTTGGATACATTTCGTCTGTACGAGGATGACGTGCTCGGTGGAAGCGACAATCATTAATATGCCGTGCGGAAGGTTCAAAAACAGAACAAATCTGCCGGGAGTACTCACCTTTCTCTGAGCTATGGTGAAACTGCGACTCTTCGGGGATCGTTGAGAAGTTTGTATGATGATATAGAAAGGGACTTACTGAAGTTTGAATTTGGCCCGTTGTGTTTAGGCATGTGGTGGAAGCAGTGGTGTCATTCGTTGAGATGTAGTGTATCACATTCGTCTGGAAAAAGAAAATAAAGCGAATAATTCAGTGGATCACACAAGTACTTAAATAATTAACAAGATAATGTTTGGCCATAGTCAAAATTGAAGTTAATAATTATATATGTAATTTTTAACTTTGCAACTTAAAAACGATTTCATAAAGTTCGTCCCTGTGTCAGTTACTAACAATTTGGGACAACATTTCGTCAGGTCATTAGCTCCGCGCAAGAGGTACATACATACATACATATTTAGTTTGGTGTGTACCATACTATTTCAAGAAATTGACGTGCATCTAATATGCAGGGTGAGGTTTTGTTAACTAGGGGAAATGTGAGTATCATCTTTCTTTGCAAGGTGATTGCTATTTTGGAAATTCGCCAACCATATCAAATATACACTAAGCATTTAAGTCGCAATAATAATAATTGAGTGGCACTACAGCCCCCAAGGGACCAGGGCCTAGCTTCTACAACAACTACTCGTGTTGTGCATGCTACTGTTCATCACGAGTAGAAGGGACCTACAGTTTTTTGCCGACTCCGAACGGCGAGATTTGAGAAGCTTTTCATAGACAATTGATACTCTTTGAATGTTGTCAGCAACTCGAAAGAGGTGGTGCCGTGAAAAAATGCGAGGTGTCCCGTCCGGGAATCGAACCCAGACTTTCTGAGCAGCGGTCGACGCACTTACCACGCACTTACTACGCCACGGCGACCACATTTAAGTCTCAAGCACATGTGCAAATAAAGTAGCGATTTGCTTCTCAAATAGGACCAAATGAGACACTATCCAGATTTTTTGTGATTTTTGTGAATACTCTTGGCGGTGCCTGCATACATATGTTTCAATTTGTCTTGCGACAATTGCATCGCATCCCACCGCAGACTTTTATTGTTGCGATTGTCACAAGTCATATGAGCTCGTTTACTTTAAAAGTTGTGTGTTCTACTCTTCGGGATTGAATACGAGTAGTCTTGCGAAATAATGCAAATGTGAGCGCTTAGCCTTGCTTCGTGGGGGCGCTTATTGTTTGGATTAAGCAAATAAGTATTTCATTCAGAAAATGACCCATGTGCGTTTTTGATACGAATGCTGTCTCAACTATCATACGCACCCTAAATTAGATGTCTGTCCATACGGCATGGTGAACTTTTGTGATCATATGTAAAAGCCCTTTTTTGTGGTTGCTGGGTGTGGCTCATTAGAAGCAACCACGTTAAAACGTGCTAACCACTTTTTGATAGGCGCTATTAAAAGAGCAGGGTCAGCGTCCATCAAACGGTCTTTGATTAATTTCTTTTCGAAAAACAAGAATCGAATAACAGAGCGATATTTTTATTTTTCTATAATCCACAAGCGATTACAAGCAATGACAGTAGCCGTTCTCGAGAATGTACTGCGCGATTAGGCGGTAAGACTAAGCTGTAATTATGGCCTGCTATATTATAACGTCCTCCCATATTTGTCATAGATTGATGCAATAAAAATTAAATCGGGCATGCTGCATTTATTTCACGGTGCAAATAAACTGTCTTATTGAATAAGCAGATTTTTGCCAAAGTCTCAAGCTCAAGATAAACAAGTAAGTTGTTACGACCCCTATTACAGCGTTTGTGTAATGAAAAATCAAATCATAAAAAATAAAAACAAAAGAGAAATACAAATTAATTGCGGGGCTTAAAGAGTTTTTCATTGTTTTCCCTTGCTTCCTATTAGATTAGATTTATCAAAATGGAAAAAGTTGCTTTATTTCTCAATCGAATGGGCCGCTTCGAAAATAAAAATGTTATGACTGGTAATTGGATAAAACTCGATTAATTTATTTTCTTGATTGTCTTGAACTTTTACATACAGAGTTGCGAGTGATACGCAGTAGTGGAGTTCGTAGAACAGTGCAAAGGTATATTCAAGAAAATACTGTTGCCCAACGAAGCGGTTTAATGCATTAATTTTGTACCTGACATTATTCTCCATCTGCTGATTTTAGATCATATTCTGTGAAAAGTAATTGAAAATTGTATTACATATTTTTCAGTACAGAATGTCGAGAATGTGTTTATACTACATAAAAAACAGCGCACTAGGATGATGTAATATTTTGTTATGAAATGAAAATAATGCTGTACTACAACTAGGGGCCCAAAAGAACACGACGCAAGCCTTTAACCAAATAGAAAATCTCTTGGTACATTTGAAAAAAGAAAGTGGCAAAAAGGAACTCAAAAACTTTAAAGCCATTAATTCAGCTCATCTTATAAGATTGGGCTTATATTCCAAATAATTATGGTTAAAAAATAAATGTCAAGCGGCTAAAAGCGGTTATTGATGCAAAAGGTGGTAATACCATATACTAAAGTGTAAACACGTGCTTGACAAACTGTATGTACATAAGTATATGTCCGTCTATCGTGTCTTTAATCTCCTCGTATCTCCTGAAACTATAAGGCGCTTATAGAGAAATTTCGGTCGCTGGGCGTTGTGGTAAGTGCGTCGACCGCTACGCAGAAAGTCTAGATTCGATTCCCGAACGGGACACCTCGCATTTCTTCACGGCACCACCTCTTTCGAGTTGCTGACAACACTCAGAGTATTAACTGTCTATGAAAAGCTTCTCAAATATCGACGTTCGGAGTCGGCAAAAAACTGTAGGTCCCTTCTACTCGTGAAGAACAGTAGCATGCACAACACGAGTAGTTGTTGTAGAAGCTAGGCCCTGGTCCCTTGTGGGCTGTAGTGCCACCCAATTATTATTATTATTATTATAGAGAAATTTCGGATTTCTTTATGTAAATGTATGTGTAAATATATAAATATAATATTTTAGCTTAAAGTTTTTTTTACATAACTGTAGGTGAAACTGGTACTAAATTTAAAATTGCTTGGTAAAGCATATGCCAGACCTTTTGAAATGAGCTTAAGGTTGAAGTAAAAGTTCTTGGTTTGATGTAGCGTTACAAAAATTTTATATTATTTTTGACCCCCACCAGATTTAAATTTTCTTTGGTTTTATTTAAAAAAAATTTAAAATTGGCGTAAATGCGCAAATCTTACTTAAAAACCATCTTACACGAGTTACGGGACACAATTTCCTCATAAGCAACTTGCAAACATTCCAGGGAGAAGAAGTCATAAAAGGTAGTGGCGACTACATAACGACCATGTGTTTTGAAATTTCAACGTAGGCAAACGAATCCTGTCGAACAGAAGTGGAGTTTCACACACGCTACTGGCTAAAGATCAGCTGGAAAGATTTTTTGGTTGATACCCAGCTTCACCTCGGATTACAACACCACAAGAAGAAGGTGGTACATTTCTGATTGGTGACATACCTTGATATGATAAAATTCCAGGGAATCGTCTTTGTAGATATTCGTTAAAAAACTAAGAAGGCATTTCTTTTTAATTTATTAAGTTTTGTGCCAAACTAAATGCTTTTTGAGGGTAATTTAATTTTATTATATCAAAATGAAAAAAACAACCACATTTTGAGTTTGACGTTTTTCGGCAATCTTTCTCCAGTTGAACTTAAGTGTCATAAGTGGCTTACTTCGTTTAAAAACATAAATTTTGACTTGTAAAACGAAAAACGTTCCGGGCACCGAAGAATATATTAAACCAAAAGGATTATATAGTATATATAGCCCAATAAAGATCCATAGGGAAAAAAACGTTAACATAAACGACAATCAATTTCCGATCGTACCCAATCCGGAATGTAGGATATTGGGGGAGCCATATGAATTGAAGCCAAGAGTCGGTGAGAGGCGATTTTGAATGGTTGAAATACTGCTTGGAGCCGATCTATCGTTTTTGTCAGTGGTGATGAAAAGTGTTTCCAATACTATAATCTGAAACGTGTCACATTGTCCTTGACTATTTAGAGCCCAAATGTTATGTTGTGTATGTGGTAGGACCAGGTGAATGTGGTTTATTATGAGGTGCAGCAATTAAATAAAGCGACCATGTGTGCCGTATAATCATGACATTTCATGTGTATAACAAAGTAAAAAGGTCCGAAACCTTCGCGAGATATGATTAAGTTATCTTGTAGAAGTACAAAAATAATCAGCCAAATGTTCTCAGGTAAGTTAAAATACGCTGAAATAAGTGTACACAAACCTTGCGCCCTCCAATGACCATTTGCTCAATACAACATGGCTTCGGTGACAAGCACTTCTTCGATTATGATGAAATGATAAATTGGTTCAGTTATGGAATCGCCGATAAGCCGGTCTATTTATTAAGATGCGAAATTCATCTTTTTCCAAAAATAGGTACACCACATCATAATTAATGAATTCATATATTATGTGTACAAAAATACTTGCTACTCTATGGAGACTTTTATGGTAATGTGATAATCTCGTCAATTTCCGTCCCCCAACCAACAACATAAACAAAAAGCTCACACACAAGATAAAACATCCCATCCAATTTTTCAGGGGGAAAAATCGCACTTGCAAAAACTCTTCAAATTTACAAAGTAATATCTAAAGATTCGAGTCAATTGTCCTCACCCTGAAGACTGTTTAAGCTATTGTAGTTGCACACTATAGTGAGTCATGCGGCGATGATGTCGTTATGAATGAACCCAATATATGAGCAAACGTTTCGATACATTGTTTTGCGTACAAAGGCATTTGTGTCACCGTTTTCACAACAAAGCCCGATGAAATTACACTGAAATACCTATCATTGTTCTCATGTACTATACAATTTGGGTTTTTGATTGAATTTGAATTATCCCTTGGGGTCTGTTAGTTTTCTTCGTCCTTTGCAGAGATTGTGGTACAGGTACTTGTACCTAGCTGAACCGTCTCACTTCCCTTGTGTCCCAGTTAAATAAGACATTTTCGAAAAGCAAAGGGTTTTTATATGGTTAAGAAAAGGTGTTTTCAGAACTATAGATGATAGAAACTCATTTTCTTGAATGTAGATTGATTTTCATTGAAAATATAATTGAAAATTCTTGTCGTTAGCAAGAAATTTCTATTCGGAAATCAGTTTGCCTTAATAGTTTTCTACCGGTTCATAAAATTCGTGTTAGTTTGAAGGACGGTTTGTAACAGTTTTTGAATTTTGAAATATATGTATACTTCAATTCATTTAGATTTAACTCATTTGAAGTCAATAAACAAATATAGGAATACATCTCGATTAAGGTAATACTTATTTAAAAAAAGAATTAAAGGTAAATATAAGGTTGTCAAATATCTCCCTTCCGTTTTTTTGCTCTTCATTCAATGCTTCATAAAAAGTGTTACAGTGATTGGATTTAGTTCAAATATGCGCCGTTTTGTTCGATAACGGCAGACGGTAACTTCTTAATACCCCTCTCGTAGAAACCCCCCTTCTTATTTGTGAAGAACTCAGACAGCCACTTTTTACAAGCCTCTTTTGAGTTCAACTTCACACCAGGTGGTAATCACTTGCCGCTATTTCCGGGCTGCGATGAAACCTCCCATCCGAGCTCCCTTAGATCCTGACGAGTCATCAACGAAGTATGTGGTCTGGCTTGGTCCTGGTGGAACACTACACCCTTCCTGTTGGCCAATTCTCGACGCTTCTGGGCGATCGCCTGCTTTAAGCGGTCAAGTTGTTTGCAGTAGATGGTAGAGTTCACCGTCTGGCCATATGGAAGCAGCTCATAGTGGATGATTCCCTTCCAATCCCAACAAACACACAGCAAAACCTTCCTGGCCACCAATCCCGGCTTGGCCACTGTTTGGGACGATTCACCGGCCTTCAAACACGACCGTTTTCGCTTGATATTGTCGTGTGTGATCCATTTTTCGTCGCCAGTCACCATCCGCTTCAAAAATGGGTCGAGTTCGATTCGTTTCAGCAGCATATCGCAGGCGTTGATTCGGTCCAGAAGGTTTTTTTGCGTCAAATCATGCGGCACATAAACATCCAGCTTTTGTTTGTATTCAGCCTTCTGCAGATGGTTAAAAATGGTTTGGTGACGAACTCCCGTCTCCTGGGCGATGTAACGAAATGCCACATGCCGGTCTAACTCGATGATTTCTATCGAACTCGATGATCGGTATTCGTCGTCACAGGTCTTCCGCCGGCCATGGTGTCGTTTTCACCGGCTCTGAATCGTCGAAGCCATTCCTCCGCGGTTCGCAGTGATAGAGTACCATCCCCCAAATCACCATTTATCTCACGGAACGTTTCTCTAGCGGATTTGCCTTTAATGAAGGAAAACTTTAAAATAGCGCGAATTTCGGCGTTAGTGAACTCCATGTTTACACATCTATAACTGTTGAACGCAATATCCAAACTAATCATGCATAGCGTCGTAGGTTATGTTAAGATCTTTCAAATTATGTATCAGATACGAGCTCTATAGCGATTTGTACATAGCCGGAAAATTGAAAAGACAAAAAGGCGGAATTGAGGAACCTTATATGTAATGAAATAATTTCATTAGGGAAAAGAAAATAAGGAATGCTGAACGTGAAATGTGAAATATGAAAAGTGAAATAAATTCCTGCTTGATCCATCGGGCAAACATACGTATAATAAACGTCAGAGATTATAGTGAAGTTTTGGAACGCATTCTAGGACATACTCTCATATGAGTCTATTAGTTATATGCATACAAAGCAGAAGAATACATAGCAAAACACTTTTTTTCTGAAAACACACGTTTTTTCGTTAATATGTGTGCTTTTATTATATTTTACAACTAGCCCTTTCTTTTATATGAAACCATATTTGGTTTTTCACTATTTAACGCATTTTATTAATATCCATTGAAAATGAATTAAGCTTAAATAAAATTTTCTTTACAATATAAAATAGTGCAATGATCATAATATCTTTGTTTCTTATTTTTTTTTAAGTTTTACCTACTAGACTTTAAAGACAATTGCAATGCTGCCAGCATCACGGAAACGAGCTATGGTTAGATTTATTTAAGGAGCTTGAGGGCTTAAGATAACTTCTTGTGATTTTCCGGCCAAATATAAATGAATCGCATTATAGACGTTTAAATTCCATCTCGAGTTAACATAACTGAGACATAAATCATTTAAAAGGTTTATAAGCAATAAGATTATCTGCCTTGTGTCATAACCAATTCACTGTCATAAACAATTTAAAAAATATAGCAGTATAAAGTTAATTTTAGCTCCATTCAGTCAGAGTAAATTCATTCTCAAATGCTGTTATAAAAATGAAGCTATCTACATACATATGTGTGATCATAACTCGCACTTTCCCAGTCTATTTCCAGTTTAATTTTTTGATATAATGTTTTCCGCTGCAGTCGAATTTGAAAGTAAGAAATAATTTTACATTTTATCTTTATTTGTATGATTTTAAGTTTTCCAAGAGCGCTTAGAAAAGTAATTAAAGTAGCTGTAAAATGATAAGGGGTATCGTCACGAAAAATAGCACAAACATTTATTTTTCTTTTTTTTGCAATTTTTTGTTTATTTTAATTCAGTATCTTTTCTTACGTGCTAGACAAAATTACTTAAAGCTAGCTTAACTTAGTGAACAATGTTCTTAGCCTAACTTACTGACCCTATGCGGGTACTCTAAGCTAATCTCATCTTAACTTTAATATGCCTTTCGGCGTCGGAATGTTTTTTTTCGAGTTAAATGTTAAAATTAACTTACATTATATTATATTATAGACCAAGAAAACTTTAAAAAACTTGAGTATATGATCTCAGTACCATACCAAGATCTCTGAAAACATAGCACGAACATTTTTAAAGTTCTCCGTATGCTATTGCTAAGTGGTGTGGTAGAATTGGTTTAGCGACAAACCAGGGCAGAACGAAATATATGCTGTCATCAGAGAAGATGTCTCGGAAAGAGTGTACCACTAGGGACAGTCTTCCTCGGCTCTGTGATAAATCAGAATCATAATTGTCAATCGCTGCTTCTTTGGACTCAAGAGGCAATTGAGTAATAGAGCCCAGTCCTCCTTTACGGTGCAGAAACATGAAGGCTACTAAAACCGGATGAGGAAGCCCTTAGTCTTTTTGGTCCTCTTTGCTCTGATGACGTCTGTAGGAGAAGATTTAACTACGAACGTTATAGTCTGTACGGTGACATGTGCCTAGTCAAGTGTCTTATTGTCCACTGCTCCGGCCCGACAAGTCTTCGAGTCCGACCTAGTTTCACCCCGAACTGTAACGCCAGTACCTACAGGTCAAGTTAACAAGCCCATTGAGGCCCAGCTAGGGTAGAGATAAATCGTTCAAATGCGATGATAACATCGTCTGCGCGAGCAATTCTGTAAGAGACAGGGAGTTGGCTCTGTTAACCGTTCTACACATTGTGCAGTTCTCAATCATCGTTTAGATACTCCTGGTATTTAGGAGTTGAAAATTAAGTATATTACTGTTTCTTTAATCTCGAATTGCTTCCGCAATCGCATCTGGTGCTATGTATGTTGCGACGAGGGTAATTCAATGCATTTAAGCTATTTTTCGATTAATTTGACGAGACTGTGAATGGCTGTTTCCAACGATCTGCCTTTTCATTAAACAAGTTAGACTGACGACAGCTCAGACGAAGTCTAATGTATTGGTTGAAAGGCTTCTGAAGTGTTTTGAGAAAAAATAAAGGTAGACTTGTGGGTATGTAGTCGAAAGAGGAATTTTTTGCTTTGGGTACGATAACCATCCATACCTCTCTTCAGGACTCTGGCATCTGTTCAAATGTACGCAGCTCTTGAATACATTTCCTACATAGCAAGAGATACGGTTGGTGGACTCTTCCAACTCTACGGGCTTGATACAATTGGATCTTGTGGGTTTTAGTCACTCGAATCTGCTTAAGGCCCACATTACTGCATGCTCAGGTATGTTGATGAAGTACGAACAGTGTTGAGTGTTATTTTGTTTTTGAGATTACACTCTTCCTGTTCCTGCGAAACTGGTTATCCGGAAGGATTATTAGGGCTTTTTCGAAGTCTGAAATTCTGAAGTTCACTCCCTATTCTTGAAGATTGTCCGGGACCATTCCTTAGTCTTGAGAGTTCAGGGATGCCTTCAATCCTTCCGCAGTAGGACTACTGAGGAATTCCCTAAACTCTCCGAAGTTGCTTTTTGATGAAACTAAAAGAGTCCCAATTCTTTGTTTTGCAAGAAATCAAGGATTCGTTGAAGAACTTTCCGCAACTCGTTTGGTGGTGGCCTGGGCCTTTCTCTTAATCTGCTGAGGGGCATTAAGTGATGAATTCTCTGTTGATTGTGTTTGTGAGACGATAGACCAAGCTGTTGCCACCATCTCCCACCATTACCATCCTTGGTGGGAGATCAGTGAAAATGTTGTCATGACCCACGTTGCACAAAATATTTTTTTAAATATGAACAGACAGCATTCCCACTGTAACAACTATATGTAACAATCAAGAATTTCAAGTATTTGCAGGTATATCGGTTCTTAAGCGGAAGTTCAGACCGGTTTCCATTTAAATACCGTTCCTCAGTTTCATTTATGCAAATAATTAAATTTTTGATGCACTTGTTAACAGTTTCCATAAAATACCTGAAAAAGTTGCGGGAATCATCCCTTTCTGTTTCTCTTGTGTTGCTTGTGGCTCTGATTTACTGAAACTGTTCTGTCTTCGAATTTATATCTCAATTACGAATATTCTATCGTATTTACAAAACGTTTCACTTTACGAAATTTCCACGTCAATAAGCATTTCTATAGATTTAAAACTTCATCCTTTTTTTGTTTACTTTACCTTCGAATCCGTTGTGGCCTTAAGAGTATCTACATTTTTTTCAACGAATACCTGATAATTTTTCGGCGTTCAACTCACCGCAATCCTTTTCATTCCAGATGGATTCACCTCGCTCCTATATATGTGTATGTGTGTTTGCATTTGTAAAGTGCATACACAAAAGCAATATAACATTTAATTAAAGGCTCAACTCACATTCAATCGCTGCTTCCTATAGCCCCTTCCGCACTTGTATTCTTGGTATTGTGATATTATGCACAGCAAACAATAGACCTGCAAGTGAAAATTGAGATAGTCAGCAAGTGAGCAAGGACTTTCTAAGTTGAACTCACATTAAGACACATAATGAAAAAGTCAAGGGTCAGTACAACACTGATCAGAGGCTCGAATACCAACCGCTGCAGCTTCAGGAGGTACATTAGGTGTGAGAACTCGATGAAGATGTCTGCAAGCATAAAAAATATCCATGGCAAGAGCAAGTGTCTTTGGTCCTGAAAGCACACAAAGATAGGACGTTTAGGGTAAATTGCACAAGTTGAACTTACTTGGTGTCCTTACTCGCCAGAGTCCAATGACCACCATTGTCGACGATAGCACCAAGCACAGCGAGCACACCAGAAACAGGACGTTGAATATCACAGTCGCTGGAAGACAAATAAATACCGCTCTGATTATATCATATATCATACATATGTCGTCCTGTGCAAATTTGTTTCCGCCCAGACTATCTTTTATATGCTATAGTGTCGTTGGTCGACAGAGGCGAACTGGAACTCTTATGCAAGCCCTACCACACACTGATTTATGCCGAGCAGTGTGGATGAAGTAGATAAAAATTCGCACACGTTTCTGGAGTTCGACTTGTGCCTCGTGTCCCGCTGATGGGGGCTTCGTATTGAACATTGAGGGGTGGAACGTGACAAACGTTTTCAAATATTAATACGCTTTTGAATCTACATGTACTTTGGATGTACGCTAGCGTCTGACGTCATTGCTCCCAAAGTTTTAGGTAATTTATCACTGTCGGGGTTAGCGTGCGGTTCAGTGGAACTCAACCTCAGCCAACGCAATTTGTTCTCCTTGCAGCAGATGGTGTGTGCGATTCGTCAGTTATACGGAGCTTATGAAATCATTTGAATTAATTGCGTATCACATACGAGATATGCTTGATGCATTTAGAATTTGTGGTCTGCCTAAATGATTGTGTATTTATTTGTTAAACTTTGACGTATGGGAGCTAATGCTGAATAGCTCGGATGGTCTTTGGATGGTTCGCACGAGGAGCAAGAGTTCTTCTTCTCGCTCTACTCACGACCAGTTTTGTCATAATATGTAAATATAAATCAATACCTCTTACCGTGGGCGTTAGGTTTCGCCAAGTTTGCGTTTTGTCACCTCTCCTTTTCATATCCTCACAGACTCACACGTATGTGCTGACGTTTGAATGAAAGTGAACGTGAAGAAGTTATGTATATTTCCAAAACGTCTTTCCATTCAACATGTTATTGCAGTCACATTAAATCACGTGGAAAAGTTTAAGTATTTCGGGTCATTTGACGAGTGATTGGAGAAGCAGCACAGAGTAGTGAGGATTGGGCAAGCTGAAAACATTGTGAAACAGCTTGTGAGATCAGTGATAAGGTAAACCGAGGTAAATGTGAATGCCAAGTTATCGGTTTTTAACTCAGTGTCCAACTCTCGCTTATGGTGATGAAATTTGGATATAGACCGAAGGAATAAAATCGAAATAAGACTTCTCAGTGTCGTTGCGAGAGTTACTAGGCCGGCAAAGATTGAGAAACGCAACATGGGAGCTCAATGTTGGGCAGCTACTTAGTCGGACGTAAAACTAAATGCTTCGATGTTTGCATCGTAAGAGTGTCCCCTTCAGGACAATTTGTGTATCGCAGATGTGATTTTAACAGTTAGGCGACCGCTCGTCAGACCCAGGGAGATCTGGTTGCACCAAGTTCATACACTCAACTGGTTAGGCTTAGGTATAGCTGCTGATGAGTTGGAGTCGATGACGGAGGATCGAGCGGCCTGGAGGTCTTTCGTGCGTACATTGCCCCCTCGACGCCTTTAGTGGAGTATGATGGTGAAACCGCCATGATGGTGAGATGTTAATATGTAAAATGTTGCATGACAGTTAATACTTATTTAAAAGTCCTAATGCCTAATTCATTGTAACAGAAAACTAGGTACATTTTTCTTCTCCATGTCTCTAACACCTTAAGTCACAACGAGGTAGTGCAATTTAAAGTCTTGACGACTTTTTGGAAGAAATGTTAAGGAGAACGTTTACACCTGGTGTATCGCATAAAGAGTGACTGATTAGGAGAGCTGCAAACCGAAAATTCAAAGTACTGCCCGTTGTGAGGCACGATTTTTTTTTATTTCTTGGTACTATATGAATTCTGTGTCGAAAAAAAATAATGGGTTTATCGGAAATCCACAAATCGATCCACTTTTTTCATTTTGTTCTTGCTCTAGAAGCAGTTATCAGTAACAGCACATTGCACTTAGCGAAACAATTGGTAATATGTCAGGTTCCTGTGAATACGATGGGTGGGGAATGATTTCCCATTTCAATATTCATTTGTGTGAAAACTCAGCGAAGCCTCGACTATTCACAAGCAGTGTATCATATTCTCTCGCAAACAATAAAAAAAATTTAGTGGCACTACAGCCCACAGGGGACCATGGCCTAGCTTCTACAACAACTACCCGTGTTGTGCGTGCTAGTGTTCTCCTACGAGTAGAAGGGATCTACAGGTTTTTGCCGACTCCGAACGGCGAGATTTGAGAACTTTTTCATGGACAATTGATACCCTCTGAGTGTTGTTAGAGGTGTCCCGTCCGGAAATCGAACCTAGACCTTCTGAGTGCGGGTCGACGCACTTACACACTCTTGTTTGAAATGCAGTTTTATTAAGTGCCCTGTAGGTGCAATATCGGTTAAGGGCTTAGAGGAAGCACTATTTAATACTATAAGTCGTGCGTATAAGCAGTACAGTATGCTTATGTTTTCTTCATAAATTTGGCTGCAGGTCGTCAAGACTATGATACATTTTTGCAACTTTCTTGCGATTTTTTTCTCCAAAATATTTTTTCGCTTTGACGACCTCCACATTCGTTCTTAACTGCGTTAGTCGTTTACAGTGAAATTCGCGGATAAGCATATACCCTTCGTTATTGACCTAAGCTGCTCAGAAAGTATTTTAAAAGATTCAACTTCTCGAAAACTGATGTAAATGCAAATAACTTTTTCCCTGCAGCTTCTACAGTAAGCGCTATATGGAATGTCCACGCGTAATTTATTGGTAATTTATCTCAATTATCTTGGGTGCTGACTGTGTTTAAATTATTATAATTTCTAGGTCTGTGGGCGATTTAGAAACTTCATTGCCTTTGCGTTACATCCATTCAGACATATGTATTATAAAGAAAATTGAAGAATATTTGTTTTGTATGTGTATATACGTATTTACAAAGGGAGCACAAAATATTCTTGGTATCGGAGTAAGGTTCTAGTGGTGATAGGTAATACTATTACTTTAGTGCTTTATACATATATTTGACAAGGAGACGCTCAGTCTTGTGATCGACACTCACCACCTATACGTCCATTTTCACACCGTGAGTATAGAGACGGGCTATAAAATACCATCTTGCCAAACTGGTAAAATTGTGTAGGATGACGATGGAGAATTCTCGCTGCTCTGTGAAGGCCGGTAATGAACTCACCGAGATTTTTGATGTCAAAAAAGGTTTAAGCCAAGGCGATGTGCTGTCAGCTTTTTCAACATTATTCTTGAGAAGATCGTGTGCCTCACAAGTAAACACCAGAGGCACGATCTTCCAAGAGTCGATTTAAATGATACCTTATGCCCGCGACATTGACGTGATTGGACGAACACAGCGAGCCGTTAATGAGGCGTTTGCTGGCAGTGAAACGGAAGCGGCTAAAATCGGTTTGAAGATAAATGAGAGCAAGACGAAGTATATGCTGACATCAAGAAGGGACACACAACAGCGACGTCTTGGACAGAGCGTACCACTAGGTAGCAGAAACTTCGAGGAAGTCAAGGACTTCGTCTAAATCGGCTCAGCGGTAAAAAGGGAAACAGCGTCAGTATCGAAATCACTCTTGCCAATCGCTGCTTCTTTGGGCTCAAGAGGCAATGGACTAATAGAGCCCTTTCTCAAAGGACTTAACCGGCTTTGGACAACAGCTTGAACATCCCAGTCTTCTTTTGCGGAGCAGAAACTTAGTTTTTTTTTCGAGAGAAAAGTTCTGCGTGCGATTTTTGGTCCTGTTTGCTTTGATGGCATCGGGAAGAGAAGATTCAACGATGAACTATAGGCTGCACAGCGGCAAGCGCCTGGTCAATAGTCTTCGGATACACCGCTCAGGATGACTAGGCTATGTAGAGG
Organism: Eristalinus sepulchralis; assembly: GCA_944738645.1. Taxonomy (NCBI): domain Eukaryota; kingdom Metazoa; phylum Arthropoda; class Insecta; order Diptera; family Syrphidae; genus Eristalinus; species Eristalinus sepulchralis. The sequence continues at coordinate 24,979,569 of OX122885.1, read as the reverse complement.
GTGTGAACACTACTGCTCCGGCCCGAAAAGTCTTCGCATCCGAGCGTTTTAGACAACGCAACAGAGAACAGAGGACGGCCTATGTTCAGTCGGCGCACACAATGGAGAAGGGCCTTAATCCACTTGGAGTTTGCAACAGGAGGCAGCTGGCGAGAGATCGGGCTAGCTGGAGAGGCATGTTTCTTGGGGTCCTGTTGCACCGATAATAAACTTTCCTGTATGTACCACTGACTTTCTATTTTATGTTATACCAACTACATTTTGTCATCAGCAAAGCTCGTAGAGACTGTGTCACTAAAAATGTCCTTAAAAATCTTGATTGCAGCACTAATGTTGTCTTGTAAATGGAATGCCTGTGAATGGGAGGAAGGCCTAATGAAATTAAAGAATCCCTACGTATGTCCGCTCGTATCTGAAGGAGAAACATTTTTTAGGTCCCGAAGTAAAAGAGAAACCGGTAATTCAAAATGCCAATTCGTTTTTCTTTTCAGGTATGGGATCTTAGACACACTCAAGATACAAAAAAGCAATATAACTACATGGCATCCTCACGTTTCACCTCCCCAAAGTTTGTGTACATGTCTAAGTACATTTCAAGGGCAAGTAGGCATAAACAAACATTCTTTCTCGAGGCGGGACGAAATCGATTTAATAGATTCTTTGATGCGATCTCTAAATTCTTACACGCACAAGTGGTTCCGAGAAATATTCAGATAAATTTCAATTAACAAGACATTAAGGACTTTCCACCTCACTAATGGATATCGTACATTGGTGGCTTTCCACAATCATGCCCAGAAGGTATCTTCCTATCATGGTAACGCCATAAAATGTTTGCCTTGATTACAGTTTTTGAAAGCAGCCCCGCAGACACACACCAACCCAAAATTGAAACCACCAAATATTCGCGTTCAAATACAGATCCGGCGGTTAGTAGCAGTTCAAAGCACTTACTTGGTGACACATCCCCCCTCTCCAGAAGGCTCTCGCCGGTTGGCTTTTCTATTTTCCCCGAAAGATATTGCTGCTCCTCGCTTAGATACTGAAGAAGAACGATGCTCGAGCATCCGAAGTAAATCTGAAAATAATGGAAAAGGTCGTGTTATCCAGGAGACGGTACATATAAATTCGGTGTGGAATATTGATTATAACAAATCGTTTGCAGGAGAGAGCACGTGAGCTAATGGTGTTTGCACATGTTTCCACGTTTGCTTCGCATGAGATTTCTAGCCTTTGGGAATGTGCACATTTGTGGGTTCGAGACTTTGTAGATGCGCAGGAGGAAATTGCTAGAAAACAAATAAAAGGGCGAAGTCCTCCGCTCCACGGTACGCCCCTGCCAGGCGGTTATTTAAGGAACTCATTCATCATGGGAGTCGAGCAGTGGCGTGCATTTTTTATGTGAGCTATCCACGCAAATCGGTTATGCTAATCCGAACATTGTTTGCTTACTGATTTGACTGCTAGCGGACGGATGATTGAAAGCGTATTGAAGGGCGACATCGTTCAATAGACTCATTCCAACTGAATTTAGTGCCAAACAAGGTACGATGTCAAAGAGAGTCTCGGTTGGAGGTTTGATTTGTATTTTTATTTTTAGCCTATGTGAAGTTGACTTACTGTTTGAGTTTATGAACTGAGCACAGGAAAGGACATCTCTTTAATATGCTGCTTCAAGATTGAAAAAAAAAGTGTTGTTATGGTGTTTGGGGATTTGTAGCATTTCTGGATTCTTATCATTTTAGTCAGCCAATTATTGTTCCAACAGTCGAAATTGAAGAAGGAAAGATTAAATTGGTTTTTGTATGAGGAGTAGATCGTGGCGTGTACCTAAAGTCACATGCCGCAGGTTTTAGGTTCGATTCCTGAAAGAAATCTCTCTTCCAACTCTACCTTCTCTGAGATGCGGACTTAAGGAAAGCGATAAATTATAGGTTTCTTCTGCTCACAACCCGTGTGTCATGTGTTTCGACCCAATTTATTATTTATTACCCATTCTAGCAGACAAAAATGTATTGGACTTAGTATAATGGAGTACATGCTCCACGCAAAGACAGTTTGAGCTTAGTTCCTAATGGTAAGCGGCTGCAGATTTTAAATGCTTTAAAAAGAAATTAGACGTTGAGTATAAGATTACTTGGTTCTCAATTAAAAGTTCACAAATTCTTCCAACTCATAAAAGACGTAACATGATACCCGTAATATATTCTGCATATAACGTCTTGCGCTTGGCATACATCGACTAAATTAGGCAGGAAAGAAAGGTCCACAACTAACAGTCATCGTTGCAGCAACCAAGTAGCGAACCGTTTTATTTCAATTATCTGTGTTTTTAGAAATTGTATTATTGTTTTTAGGTATCCTTATTTCAATTGCCTTTCGCTAACGCTTGTCATAAAAACATAGACTAAAAATACGACCAAACATGATTTTTCCATTTTGCCACTCGAGAGCTGCCGGTTCTGCTGGTTTTGTACTCGGAATGCTGATATGTTCTGTAGGTGAAATGCGACACACAGACATCAGACACCGAACTTCTTTAGATGCAAGTTTGTTGCAAAAGGCAAAGTTATATAAGAAAACTTTAGGTTAAGCGAACACCTCACAACAATATCATCTGGTTGAAACCACTCCCTCATGTAAATATTCATAAAGAGACCTGGCGGTCTCCTAATCAGACAACCGCCAACCACATTGCGATCGATGCTAGGCATTCATTCAGTATTCTCTATGTCCAAACATTCCGAAGAGAAGGTAGGAACACGGATATCGATAGGATAACGAAGTAGCGCAAGGCGACGTCGAAAAGCTACAATCGCAATCGACCCCTAGGAACTCAGCCGATCGAGTCACCCTGAAACTCTTAGAGAATCCAATCCTGACAGGCGAAACAATCTATGAAAAATGGAACCGCTTTGAAAAACGCTAAAGAGAGACCCGAATGATAAGTTTTATGTGTATAAGCGATTAATCAAACATCTCGGCTTGGATGCTGCTGTTGTCTATCAAAAAGGTCATCCTAAAGTTACAACAAGCAAATGGAATAAAAAATAAGACTGAAATTAGCCTGGCCAATTAAAGCTGTTCAAGAAGCTTAAAACATAAAATGGATGAGCGTCGACGATCGACGGAGAATGTGCTCAAGTGTTTTTTTTGGGGTTAGGAAGTACATAGAAAGCGGAGGACGGTTCATAGATAGTTATGTTGCACCGCATTCTAGAAATCTACCGTCTCCCTAACCTCAGATGAAGTAAATGAATTTATGATTCAACTGATTCCAAATCACATCCGTAACACTAAACTTATTGTCCATGGAATCACTGATGGAATCAATTACCACTTGATACGATGGTTCGGGTGTTGAGGGAACCTGACTGGCTTGAATAGAGGCTATATTCTGGTGTCAAACGTCACCGGATCAGGTTACCGTGCAGTAGGTCCTTTTGTGGGAGTATCGTGGTGGCAGTGGTTTAAAGCTTAATATCGAGGATAGAGCCGATGTTAGTGGTGCGCTGATTGTCCTGAATTAGATATTGGCTCAGACCAATTGGTCAATAAACTTTCCCAGTTTAGTGTGGAGTTGCATTCTCACCCAGAGAGTGGCAGAGGTTTCAGAAAATCATCGCTCCTTCCAAGCTGAAGTGACTGTCCATTAAACATGAACTCAGTTCCGTACATAATTTTGCGATATCTACGATTCTTGCGACAATGGACCCTTTGGCATAAGGTCTTACTGGAAGCAGGTGACCAGGTTAATCCAGAACTCGAGAGTTCTCTTCAGATTCCATTCCTTGCAAAGTAATATTGAGGTTTTAGATATATCCATGCTGCAGCATTCTCTCTATGTCTGTTTTTCTAATGAATCTGAAGATGAGAGATGGTTCTGTCATACTCGCGGTTCCCTCGGGTTTTCCTTCTTTTTCATTTCTGTTTAGATTAAGCTCACCATGGATTATTGACACATCTGGATGTATAAGCTCTTGCTACAGGTATACAGCAGTCAATATGTCAGTTCCATTTCCTTCAAAGCATTGTGCAAGAACTGGATTATTCGTGACTTCTTCTTCGCAATTACAAAGTGATGGGTCAACCATCTCTTATTGTGCACGTACAATGTACTGACTCACATATTTCATTTTACTCTTGTATTAAGAGCAAAGATAAAGCAATACAATGTACTCCATATTTACCTGAAATAACTCCTTTGGCCCTTTTCCCACACCAACAAAGGATTGAGATGATAGGGACGTTACGATGTGTTTATCTTTTCCCTTGGTCCAACAACAGAGTTAATTATTAAAGCAAGGAATTTATAACACTTTACTACATATTTATACGTATTTACACACCAATTACATACTCTACTACGTCTAATCATCCCTTCTACGTTTCCAAATTTACAATCCATCAATGATCCGCTGTTATTGCGGAAACTACCAATTAAACGCGAAACTTTTCCTACTGCTTCTTTTGGCAACGCCGTAAGCTAATTAATTTTAATTGTTATTCAAATACAAAACAATTGGATCTCCTTGGAATATGGCAATTACACAACAAAGCTATTTGTCCTCCACCCAGTGACATGTTCCGAACGCAATTAATTCTCAGCAAAGCGTCAACACTTAATGCAATTGAAATCCTATCGTAGAGAACGAGTATTCAGGACAATCATGGGACTCAAATGTTCTCAAGTGTTCTGTGAATATCCCTCGTACTTATCAGTGAACTTCCAACCATGTGCTAACAAATCGATTATCCTCCCTGTCTCCTACAAGGCGTATGATTCCGTCTGCAAGATAACGTCAACCCTTAGCAATCGAGTGGCTGTCGTATCGTGTACTATGATGCTCATCCCTCTGTGTACACATTTCTTTAACCGAATTTTCCTCTTATCCGGTTGTGTTGATGAGTGCTACGAGGGCGCAGCACTTGTATTAACTTAAACTCCTTGTTCTACGCTAACAAGGACATGTCTTCTTCAAAATGGTAACGATATCGAGTTCATGAAAAGCTTTTAGTAGTTCAAATCATGTTAACAAGCCCTTCGGTCGACAACTGCTCTGCCCTGGAAAAGTGGGTGAATAATTTTCTTCTTCTTAGTCTCGGAGCAGTCGAGTGGTGGGAACAGGTCAAGAGAGTCTCTTAACCCTTTACGTTTGAAGGCTGAATTTAAAATGCATGGTATTGAAAATGATTTCTTATGAAGTGACAGGTAACAGGTATCTGTGTTGATTTTCCGATGGCCTGGAATGCATATCTATGTACATATCTTTATGATAAGAAGCCGTTTGAATACGTGACTGTAGAGGTGTACAAACTATTGGTCACTAAGGTAGATTAAATTGGTCACATAATGGTTAAGTTAAAGCGCTGTGACTAGTGGCACAGCGTCTGTCTTCCGGACATGAAATGAAAAAATTGAAAAGTTTGCGTGACCTAACTTTCGTACGAAATGTGATGGTTTTAGGGAGGGATTATGGTGGTTTTATGGAGTGGTGGAGGGCGGTTAATTCAATGAAGATGGAGAGAAAGATAAAACATTCCCTAATTCCACACAATTTTTATACATAACATCATTGACAGACTTGGACAAGGAATTGAAATTTGAGCAAGTTTTTGGACAACTACTTTGAAAAAGACTTTTCCTGGAAAGAAAATAGACAAGTATGTGAAACAGGATTATAAAAAGGCTTTGGACTTGTGCATTAACTTAGAGAAAAAATTAAATATTTATACAATATAATTTGAAAAGGACTTGTACTTAAAATTAGAAAGAAATTAAGGCAAGTTCTTGAAGAATATCAATTTCAACTGCAATTTGGGCAAGGATTAAGAGTAAAATCTGAGTTACACGACAGTTTTCCAAGAGGTAACGTATTTCATCAGTTGCTCATAATCAGTATAATTGACACAGACAGATACAAAAATAACAATTTAGAAATATACTGCCTTGACGTATAGTGTGTCACATTCTCTCTTTCTTTGTTCTTGTCTTAATTTTGTTTGTAGGCTTCCAAAATGAAGACATGTATTGCTGAAGACACATTTGCTATTGCCGTCGTACAAATGAAGCGGAGCATACAGTTTAATATAGACCCAACACACAGTGATCTTTTGGGATGTTTGGGGATGATTTCATAGATAACTACTATGAAATCCCCGAGTGAGGACAGTAACTCAGGAAATGCAGGGACGTAAAAAATGCAAGACACATGAAAGCCGAGTTTGTTTCTTGAATGTGCTGTGAGACAAATGTTCCCTACAAGTTTAGTGAAATTATGCGGATCACGAGAATTAGCGAGTGGACATAAATTTATCCAGAAATAAACTATGGTTAAAGTTCGTTGCTTTTAAGTAATTAATAAATAAAAATAATAATTGAGTGGCACTGCAGCCCAGAAGGAACCAGGGCTTGCTTTTACAATAACTACTCGTGTTATGCGTACTACTGTTCTCTCACGAGTAGAAGGGACCTACAGTTTTTTGCCGACTTCGAACGGTGAGATTTGAGAAACTTTTCATAGACAATTGATACTCTTTGAGTGCTGTCAGCAACTAGAAAGAGGTGGTGCCGTGAAAAATGCGAGGTGTCCCGTGCAGGAGTCGAACCTAGACCTTCTGCGTGTGGGTCGACGCACTTACCCACAACGCCACGTATGTTCCGACAAAAGCACATTTATAATAGTTAAAATATAGAGTTAAGAATAAAGTGTAGAGGTATTCTAGAATACAAGCAAACATATATACACTGTATATTTCGTTTTTTTACAAGACAATGTACAGTAGTACCATTGAATGCTGATAAGGCTTAAGATGATTACAGTTTAATATTTATAATTACAAATAGGGCATATAATGAAGATATTTTAATTATTTCTATGCATTAGCCATTTAATGTAGTGTGGCTTGCGCTTCATTAACTAGAAAAACGAAACATTTTTTTCACGATTTCGACTGAACCTCATTTAACCTATTGAATATGTATGTCATTCGTTGACATTTATTTCTCTATTTTGTGTGGAGTCTTAGATCTAAGCCTTCATCACGACCGAAAACGAATCTATGGTAAGAGGAGTTAATGCCTTAGTAGCATCAAATATTTAAAGTTTGCTATTTGGAGGATTTATATAAAAGTGCTTTAATTTTTTATGAATTAAGGACATCATTCCCTAAACTCTATACTAATAATAATAATTGCGTGATACTACACCCCACAAGGGACTAGGTCCTAGCTTCTTCAGCAACTACTCGTCTTGTGCATTTTGCCGACTCCAAATGGCGAGATTTAAGAAGCTTTTCATTGACTTTTAGTACTCCTTTGAGATGACTCCTGTTGTCAGCATCTCAAAGGAGTTGGTACCGTGAAATATTTTCAGTCTGGGAATCGAACCTTGGACCTTGGCGTGTGAATCTAGTAAAAAACTCTTTAGAAGGTCTTCCATTTTTGATTTATCTGAATCATTAGCTAATACCTCTGTGTCTTTTCTGAAATAAAGACACATAGTAACAAGAACATAACATATCATTTGATACTATTATATTAAGAGTGAGATTTTTCGTCAAAAAAAACCATGCATTAATCTCACCTCTATTCAATTACAACATTTGCCATCGTAAAATAGGCCAAATTTTATTAAAGTAAAATGTATGTTTTTTTTTAAATTAAAAAAAATTAAATTTATTCTATAATTGGTAAGTGTTCATAAGATAATTTCCAATTCTTCAAATAAGAAATAAATTGTTCAGTAATAACTTCTTCTTCTTCTTCTTCTACAGTCTGGGGTGGACCTGGGTCTCAACCAACATGTCTCTCCAGCCAGCACGATCTTTCGCTAACTGCCTCCAGCTGCACACTCCATGTTGATTGAGGTCCCTCTTGTGTGTGCACACAAGTTTTCGCCAGCTGCCTCCAGCTGCACGCTCCCAGTTAGTTGCGGTTCTTCTCCACTTGTGTGCGCCACCTTAGCCTAGGCCGTCCTCTATTGCGTTGTCCCAATGGCTCAGAATCGAAGACTTTTCGCGTCGGAGCAGTGGTGTCCATACACTGTACATGACTCAGCCATCTTAAAAGTTGTATCCGAAGACGCTTGACTAGGCGCATGTCGCTGTACAGCCCATAGAGTTCGTTGTTAAGATGCTATCAACGCAAACTTTTTCACTTGTACCTTTTTATTAACAACGGTTACCTTTTAACATATTATGACGATTACAACATGTAAAGCGGATATGCGTTTGAAGACACCGCAATACGACACAAATAAAAACGAAGATTCATTTAATTAAAACAATAGCTGGACCTCTCGCATGGCATTTTCATAATATATGCACAGTCAAGGAAATCTTTTGAAAATGGAAAAAATATCATAACAACACTTCGTGCTCCCAAAATTATTAAGAGTAATATTAAGTTTTGGACCATCGGTGGAGAATATTTGTACATACATATAAAACTTTGATTTCAGTAATAAATAAAGTAAAACAGTTGACCACAGTATAAACCATTGCGTAAAGATTTCAGAAAAGCACAGCTGAGATACAAATATTGTAAATAATTGTTGAGGCTATTAGGATATAATCAAAACGACAAGAACCTATTATAATGAGATTTTCCAATATGAAGTAAATTGATCCGTGAGATCGCGGATGTTACGGAAATATGAAACAGCTAGTGATTACAACCAAACATTATGGAGGAAGACCTCGGAAAACGACTCCAATACAGCAGAATCCGACAATTTTCTAAAAGGAAGTTGTAAGCGATTAGGAATTACCAGTATGTGCAAGATCATTTTAAAGAAGGGCTGGGTTATTAAGCCGCCGCCTTAAACGAAAGACCTTTATTTCCGAAGACAAGAAAAAACAATAACGTTTGTACACAAACATCTGAACTGGATAATTTCAAAATAGAAAGCCATCCTGTTTTGTGTTTCTGTTTCGAGGATACGAAATCTTAAAAACAGTTATTTCGACATATGTTGAAAATGAATTTACATTGAAGTGGATATACCAAGAAAATATCGATTCAAAACATACCAGCAAAGATGTCAAACCATAGCTCTGACCTTAACCTTTAGAGAACTTTTGGGCAATAGTTAACAGGTTAATCAATCACCAGTGCAACAATTTGGATCAGCTGTACAAGCCGGTAGAGGAATTATGGCAAAGCGTGCCTATGACTGAGATAACCAGTCTAATTAACTCTGTGCCAAAGAGCTGAATGTCTGTTATGTTGAAAGCGAATTCTTTCCATATTGTTCTTAATTTTATTTATTTAATATTCTCTAGGGCGAATATAAGTTTAGTTATTTTGGGGAATATTAAGGACATTTTTAAATAAGTATTTCCTAAATATTTATCTCTTCTTGTAACAAGTGATGTTGTGTTTATGTTTTGCCGAATAAAGTGTTTTAGAAACTCACTTTTGTTTTGAGCCAAATACTTCACTCGTATGGAGTTTAATGTGAGTTGTTTTGTGAAGTACTTAAAATATTAAGCTAGTTTAGATAGTATCCAATTCTCACTTACATATTTTTCTACAAGCCACCAACCATTGAAAACCTCCTAAAGAGTGTACTTATTTAGTACATGTATACAAATTTTTTGGTCAAAATTAAATAAATGTTGACTTAGTTAAAAGGCTGAATTCTTTCTTTTCTACTAGTCCGATAAAAATATTTCATGTTATATATATGTATGTATTTGTTCTTTCTTTACCAATTTGAGACCATTGCGCGCCATGGTTTGTGATAATTTGTAGAAGGATGGTGCCTAATACAACTGCTGTGTTTATCTAATTAACACACTTAAGTTTGGATTTAGCCACGCACAAATTCTGTATGCTACACCGACGCGAACTCAAGTGTGGGCTTGGGTTGGGACTGCGGGACTGTGGGACTGCGTTTTAAAAATACAAAATTTGAGTTTAAGAAAACGGATAAATTAAACGCAAAACTTGTTTTTACTCCGGAAGGCACTGTGGGGCGCTTCGTGTTACACAGCACATGCAGGATTGGACACATTACCAGCGATTATTAAACCTGATTTATGCGTTGAAAGTATAGAAATAGGACATTTACCATGAGCTTCATCCAGAGAAGTCCGACATACGTATGAACGATATTTCATTTCTTTGATATATGATTGATAGGACTTTTGAACGAATTGAACGACTTAAATAATTCAGCGCCTCGTTGCATAATCACAAGCAGTATAGGCTTTCCCTTTAATATTTACATCCAATATCATATTTCCATTAAATTTTTTTTCTATCATTCATGAAGAAATCATCCCAAGTTCTTAGCGTACGATATTTAAATTGCACAACCACTTTCATTCTGAGAGTTTCTTCAGAAGAGATATTAAGTGTAAGTACCTACATACATACTTACGTATAACCGCTTACGCGCGAAATAAAATCCCACGGGAGAATACACAAAACGTTCCTCTTTTCAGTTTTTATACACTCAAGTACTTGTATTTTTCTGGAATACTTGTCGCCTTACTTGACAGATGGATTGAGCATTTTGATTGAGAATTTTCTGTCATGGGGAGATGCTGTAGGTTTGCGAGTAAAATACCATTTCCGTCAAACGATTACATTTACATTTCCGTACAAACATTTACACATGTCAGATTGTAGTCACGTGCATGTAAACTTAAGTCTGGCGGAGAACATTTCATTCGGATGTATGAAATTGACATGATTTTCGTTGTCTTACTTTACGGAATTTTAATTTTTATTTTAATAAAAATTACTGCCACGCGCTAAGGTAAATCTTTCAAGTATTCGCACAAGCGTATACGAAAAACAAAAAATATTCCATTTGCGGTGAATGCGGATTTTCATTTGCCAACGTTCTCAGGTGGTTAAGCCCTTAAATCCATAGTAGACGGGAAACCTTGTCCGTGGAGAGAGAGAAATAGCCCGTAAAAAGAATCGAATCTTTTAAGAAGGTAGAAATGTCTCAATTTGTCAGAAGTATCCATTTGCCGCAAAATAAAAAAATAAGCATTTCCTGTTTAAATATGAGCATAAAGCAAGATGAAATCAGGAGCACAAGGCAGCTCCGACATAAAGAATGGATCACATAAATTTGATCCGTCAGCAATATTCGTACTTTCTCTAGGGGTGTAAAAAGATTGTCAACCAAACTCTGTTAGGCCTCACATTCAAGGCCTGCGTCAATTTGTGTATTCACGGAATATCCACATTTCGGATATTTGGTTTCATTTAGAATGAAGATGATTAATTACCACCAGCAGTGGTGAAATGAACACAAAGGCGAACTCATGCCCACACATTTCGAAGCAGAATACTATACATTGCTTATCGATTGAAATTGGAATTGTTTCCCTTAGGAATCAGAAAAAACAACAAAAAATAATGTATTGTTGCTGAAGGATTTATTTAAGGATCCACTGAACAAAATTCAGTGAAAGCATTCTGCGGTTCCGCAAAAACAAAAAAAGCACGTCACTATTGAACAACAGAGTTCTTCTCTATTTATAGACAGTCTCCGAATTTCATGGTAAAACTAATACGGAAAAGGTAGGCAGGAAGGAAAGTGTGGCGGATCGAAGAAGAATGCACACAAAGCAATTCGACAGAAGGTGTACACAGTTAAAAATAAAATCGTAGTGAATCCTCACGCTAAAACACTGCGCATTGGTCTGTGCATTAAATTGAAAGACAAATAAAACCAACAACAACATAAGATTACGGATTGAGTGAGTATTGAGGTCGACTTAGTTCCTTCAATATTTGTGCTCAGCATATAATGCTGTTCAACAGCTACAACTTCCTTATCAGCACTGAACGTTAAATTCGGTCCTAAAATAGATCCCCAAAATGTGTTGTGAGCGATTCAATAACTCCTTTAAAGGATTAGCATTATTTATGGAGACCTTTCGTTTAGTGAAGCTGTATAATCCGTTATCCACTTTCGAGAGTTTGATTTGTCTTTAGCTTAGTTGATACATTTGAACACCTATGTATGTTTGTACCTTTGTCAAGATTCTATATTGTTGTTGATTTCCTAAACGGTGTATCGTTTGTCGAATGTTACAACTAATTATTAAAATCCTTCTTTAAGCGATTAATATAAGCCAATACCTTGCGTCAACATCCATCTGTAGGCTAATACTTTAAGGCAAAGCTTTGTTTCATAAAACGATTGCTAAGATATTACGGCTTAAAGTTGAAAAAGTGCTCCCGCCGGTCACTGTCCACAAAAATTGTAAAAAATCGTTTAGTTGGGAAGTTTTAATAAAAAGTTTATAGCGGGGGTTATATGCCTAAATGTGGTGATGGTCACCGTAGAGTAGTGGACCCACATGCCGAAGATCCAGGTTCGGTTCCCGGCCTAAACACCTCACATTTTTCACAGTACCGTACAGTACGTGTTGCTGACAACACTCAAAGATAAATTGAGAGAAAAGTGAAGCTGAAACCCATTGAGTGCTTTCAGAAGTTTATAGTGAATTTCCTCGGACTTATATAGAGAGTGGTTTCAACTCTCAAAATTGTGGATGTTGGCATCGAAGGGAAAGAGCGTTTTAACCAGCCAGACGAGGAATTGGATGCGTCATTGGATAAAGATGCCAACAAGGAATACAAGTGCATTTGTTATATCAAAAAAGTAACATTTGAACAACAAAACGTCTAAAGCCCAGCAACTCAGGACCCATCTCTCGGACTCTGCATTTACTCTTGAAGAAATCAATGAAGTAATAAGCAAATCCAAATCAAATAAGGCACCTGGTATTGATCGCATTTCGTTTGAGTTCTATAAAAATTGCACATACGAGTTTATGAATTCTCAGACAATTGAGTTTAACAGAATATTCGACTCTGCTAATATCCCTGGTGTATTTAGGAAAGCAATATTTGTTTCCCCTACACAACAAAAGGCGATTACACGGACCCGAGGAACTACAGAGGAATCACATTCTTAAACACTTCAGCCAAACTGTTTGCTTCATTAATTTACAAAAGATTGTATGAATGGGTTCATAACATGCTTAAAGAATTCCAAGCTGGATATAGGAAAGGTTATTCTACAATCGACCAGATATTCTGCTTAACAAACATTGGTGAAAAATATAAGAGCAAGAGAAAAAAAGTTGAACGTCTTTTTTGTTGATTTTCGAGCAGCGTTTGATTCAATACCACGTGAAGCACTCTGTTACAAGCTTTCCAAAATCGGTAAATCAAGTAAAATTATTCAATGTGTTCGCGGTCCATTTTATGCATAATGGCCTGAGTTCACCTCGAATTCCCAATCGCTTTGCATCCTGTTCCTCTAGTAGGCTCACTGAGGAGCCGTCATCAATAAAGGCATACGCTTCCATTTCGACGCCATTCCCGTACAAGATAACTGGTACGACGCGAAATAAGATTGTGTCCGTCTGCTGTCTTAGGTGTCCAATTATAGTATGATGGATTACAACAGTCCCAGGGCCTGCCCTTTGCATATCCATGAGGTCGTTATGTAGAAGTGGATGATGACGCCGGGTGCAGTTGTTTGTCCCACACACAGCCTCAGTTTTGCATTTGGGGTACGTATGTTTCGTTAAACATTTTTTGCACAAGCCATGCTTCCTTACCTCCATCTTCCCCTGCGACTCTTTTCCAGGAAGCGTTTAATTCGACTACTGTACCGCACTTACCGTTGCAGATGCAGCACATTTTTTCCATAATAGCGTTAAGTGCCTTCGTGGTAAGCGTTCAGGAATCCTTGATTCTTCCATCCTTTTCTGCGATCCCTTTTAGTCTCAATATGACAACTTGAGGTCGGGGGCAATACTCTGTTGGCTGCTTCGGCCATGCCATATATCCATGCACTGAAGTGACCGAGTGTACACCTTGGTAGAGTTTGCTGATGAAGCGCCCAAATGAGGCGCATAGTTGATGGGGGCTTGTCCACAAACTCCTGCAACAACACAGGATTGTTGAAATAATCTACCAGCCCGGATCCTTCGGCTGTGGCACACAAGTTCTGCACGGCAACGACAAAGCTAACGATAATTTCTAGTTTCTCGACCTTTGGGCACTGCATGTTTCTTACAGCTCTCAAGATGGTGTTAATAACCAGCTCCGGTCTACCAAATAGCATTCGCAAACGCGTTGGAGGCAATTCGGTTGGATAATTAGGCTTTTGACAGATTCCAAAGTGTCACCCTTCTTCCTACGGCAGATAAACAACCCTTTCTCTGGTAAAGGGTGCTATCGCAAACTAGTTCCTCTGTTGCCGGAAGTTGGTCCCGTTGACTGAATTCAGTAAGGTCGACGGTGAAGTGACCACTGACGTTAATACATGTGTCCATTCTCTGCGGGGTACATTAAGTAGGGCCACTATCCTGTGTGAAGGTTTGTCCTGGTCTTAATGCGAACGGTTTCCTCGGAGGGTGAACATGGACGAAATCTGTTAGGTAGGATCTAGGTGGAGCGATGTTAGTGGATACAGGGCCGGGGGCCATATGATTGCAGACTAATACTGCTAGATTCCAAACCAGCCTTAATTCAGAAATTTAATTTCACTTCTAACCTAATTCCATTATAGAAAAAAATATCACGAAAAGATAAATATGAGTATTCCAAACAAATTGGAGTCCTTAATAATTTAAGCTCTTGGGGCGATTTATATTTTGTAGCAAAAATCTTTAATACCTCACCACTGAAATTCCCACATGGTGGCAACCAAGCCAACATCATTCGCGGAAATTTTAAACAACTTGCCTCCCTTCGGTCAGATTAAAACTGTCAATTAACTTTTAACAGCCAGGTCATTGTTTGTGTGGGTTAAAGTTCTTAGGTATGCCTTCATTTTAATTGATATGTGCGTACATGTGGCATGCCGGTCAAGTGAATAAAAGTAAACTTGAAAACAGTCCCTTGAGATTGATTGAAATTCGTAAAAGTTTTCGAACCGAGAAAGAACAGCCCGCAGCCCCACGCCTGGACTGCAATGCCAGACGGCTCTCGATGTTCTCCTGGGTTCAGCGTAAACATGACAAAGCAACATAACATAACCAAGGGGATGAAGCGTGTTCTCCGGTGGATGATGTTTGAGTGTTCAAGACAAATTTGTTCGCTTTCCCTAAGGGATGGGTACGTGCACGAGTACATTGAGTCAGAGATACGTGATAGACCGATATCGGTGATGATATGCTTAACAATATTGCTCAGTTTACATACACCTGAATTTTTGAGACCTCACATCTGTTTTTTGTTGTCTATACAATTATTAACAAAGTGTTTAATTTGCAACAGATGGCGTTACTTAACTAATTACTATTCCAGTGAATCACTTTTCAAAATATTCGTTGGAATGCTTCCTTCTTGACAATCAATAACGACCATATTGTTCAATTTTTTTATTTTGTAATGACATCAGCAACGAAAAAAGCGCTCAGCAACATCTACAAATCATAAAATTATTATCTAAAATTGGCGAAGCAAAACCTAAGCAAAGTTTCACATACTAATCTATTTTATGGTCGCCATAATCAACCCACGGTTTAGAGTGTGAAGTGGTTGTGTAAAATCCAGTCATAAGATCTCGGAAAAATTAATTAATACACGGGGTGTGTTCAAAAAATAACTTATTTTCTTTTTCTCAAAAAATTATTATTTATTCATCAATTTCTATTTTGTACCCTCAAAGTAGTCAGCCTCAGAGATAATACACTTGTGTTAGCGTTCTTCCCGATCCTCGAAGCAGTTCTGATATGGACTTTTTGGTATGCCCTTAAGCTCTCTCAGTCATTCGATTTGTTTCTCCTCAATCGTCGCAAACCGCCGTTCTTTCATGAGTCTCCTCAATCTTGGAAACAGGAAAAAATCGCAGGGGGTCAAATCTGGTGAACATAGTGGCTGAGGCATGATTCCTGGACAAAAAGTTACGAATAAGTAAAACCCAATTCAGCTCTCACAACGCTTCATGTCCAAAATTTCCCTTGGCATGAGCCAATCGACATGACGACATCTTCTAATAGTGATTCGACGATTCTCCATAACAATTTACTTCACTTTGTCAACATTTTCATCGGTAGTTGATGTGCTGGGGCGTCCAGGGCGAGCGTCGTCAATCATATCTTCTCGACCATTTTTGAAAAGATTGTACCACTTGGAAACATTTTTTTACTCAGAGTACACTCACCGTATGCCACTGTCAACATTTCAAGTGTTTTTGAGCACATCTGCGATGTGGCTACTTTTTGTTTACACAGCATACAATTGTCGAAATGCAAACGGTACGAGTTCACAAGCAATCAATGAAAATTCAACCGATTCCCATAAAATTACTGTTAAAGTGAATTTGGGCTGGCTAGTCATCTATATTAATTTGCTAACGAGATTGTACACGCCATAATCGTCAACGGCGGTATCATTAGATTAAATGTTATTTCATTTCTTTGGTCTGAGTTGAAAAATGTCGGTACTTGTAGCTTCAACACGATGGCGCTACGTGGTATACAGCTCATACCACATTAAAACAAAAGATTTGAAATAATAGCAAGTTCAATAAAAGCCCCTGGTGGCGCGAATTTCTATTGACTTTCTTCTGCAATCAGTTGAGAGAACCAACTCTTTAATTAAGATTAAATTAAGATGGAATTCGAAATTAACTGTACCCTGCGGATGGTGAATATCCTGTTACCTCTGCAACATTGTTAATTATAAATATTAACTCCATAGCTAAGAGATATCTAAGTGTGAAGGCAACATTATTCCCAAGGCTTAGTTTGGGCCAACTCACCCTGGGGATACGGCCGATTACGAATTTGGGTCATCAACGAATCGACAACAAAACAAATAAATTGGGTGGCGGTGCAGGGACCAAGGAATATATTTCCAAATAACTACTTACGTAGTGCATGCAATTGTTCGGTCATGAGTAGGTGAGACCTACATTTATTGCCAACACCGAAACTCTAGATATGAGCAATATTGAAATTAGTACGCTGTGAGTGTCAGTAACTGGAAAGAGCTAATACTGTGCAAAAAATGCGAAATTAACCCTTACTAATAGAATCGAAACTAGGCCTCTGCGTGTGTAAGTCAATTATTCACTAAGCTTAGGCGGCTACAACAGATAATATTTCTTTGATTTTAACATTTGAAAAAATGAACGGTAGGTTCTAGTTGAAATCCAGAGAGTGGCTAACGATTTCAACAGTCAGAATCAGCCCTAAGACGTATCCTGATTATCAAGATCAGTGTTCCGAGGGAAAACTTATGTGAAGCTTAGTTTGGAAGAGTCTGAATTCTAGATCTAGAAAAAGTAGGTGATGGATTACGCGGTATGCAACGGTTGGTTTACTAGCGAACCATTGAAGCATAAGACAGTTAGGTTTTCAGGCTGCAGATATATCCATTTTATTTTATTTTTAATATTGCAATTCATAGCACCACCTCTTTGAGATTCCACTTATCGCTTGTAAAAACATTTTAAAATCTTGTAGTTAGAGTCAATAAACAATTAAAAATGTAGGTCCCCTCTACACATGAAAGCCCTCACAACACGAGTTGTTGCCTGAAAATGCTAGGCTCTCGTTCTTTGAGCAATGTAGTGCCATCCAATATGCAGAGACATTCATAAAGAAAACTTAGTTTTGCAGCTGAAGCGTTTTTGTAGCCTATGAACTTATATTTCTTTGTTTTTGACTTTCTTTCTTTGACCGTTCTTGAATATTTGGCTTACAGTTAAGTTTATAGTCAATGGTGAGACGCAAACATTTTTCCTACACAGTAATACGGTGTCAAGTGGCAATAGGCTGCTCGATAGTCCAAAATACGGGATTTATGTACATGCACATGTAATTTATGTATGTCCAAGCAGAACAAAGCAAATTTCTGGATTTGGAACAAAACTCGCTCTATCAGTAAAAGACTGCTCTATCATGTACAGTGCATTCTGGAAACATCCGATTTGTCCACGTTAATACTTATTCCAATATCAGCCCATACGACTTAAGAACTATGTACGTATCTAGGGCACGTTGGAGTTTCTTCTGGAAGGGTATGAGGATAACAAATTTAATACTTCCCAAAAAATATTTACCTTCATTACACAAGACCCACGGCCTAGTGAATTCACTCAAGAATACTGTTAATCATCGTAGCAACAATTCGTCTCAGCTCGTATGCCTTTAAGTCCTTTGAAATTTAACTACCCAAATAAATTCGTGAACAAGCAGACTTACATTTCCAAACATTTTTGATTTGGGCAGTCAAATCTATTACTCTAAAAATAACTTATGATGTCCTTGAAACGGAATATTGCGACTGCCTACTTAATTTTGTTTTTTCTTCAAAGTTGTTGTGCAAAAGATTGGTATTTCGAAACTTATATTTCGATTTCCGCTTCAGAGAAATCAAATTCAAATTGGGTTGAGATCAAAGCACATTAGCTCAATCTGATTGAGATTTATTTTAAATTTCTCCCTCAAGATTGATGAAAAAGAAGATTTCCTTGGCGATTTTCACGGAAATTGTTTGACTCAGAGTATCGAGAATGTAGGCATGAACTCAATTTTATGAGGATACACATTGTGATGTCTTTAACTGCTCTATACGTTTAGGGTGTACAAGAGCACAATAAAAAGCATTAAAATCTAAACAGCCCCAAGAGACACTCAGGGTTTTTTTTGTTCTTGTTTGCATGCACATATCCTTGAGCGCTTCAGAGTTTGTCACTTTTGCTGACATCGATGTGCTCCCAAGATTAAAGTAACATAATGTTTGAAATACTTTTTCGCACATCTTAACCGGCCAAAGTGAGTACTCTTCGAATGAGATCAGTGCACCGGTTTGAAACTCGAAGTGGGTGCTTAATTTTATCAAGTCGTATTCAATTCGGAATGGCTCAAAGGACAATTTGGAATGTTTTTTTTTATTAAAGGCAGACTGTTCAGGTTTAACGAGATTCATGAGAAGACGTTTTTAGGTTAATTGATTTTCACCGAAGGGTAAGAAGAGTGAAACCCAATATATACGCACCTTTATATTTCCGGGAAACAGGAGAGTATCGTTTAATTGACAAACTTGCTCCTATAAACATCTAATTAGTGAAATTGTGTTCGTTGATACCAGAAGGGTTGTGATTGATGTCTTAAACTTACGCAGTACAATTACGTTAGATGATAATCTTTTCTTGGTACTAATGTATTCTATACATCAAACTCATGTACATATGTATATCTACTGAATGGTGTTTGGCACAGTATTACCTTTCAGGTGAATGGCAGGAGTTCTTCTTTGGCCTAGCGTAGTCTCATTACTCTTCAACCCGTTCCATCGATTGTGTCGATTCTTGTGTCCTTTGTGATACAGCAAGGTCTCAGCGAAACCATGGGTGCCTTTTCACACATATGATTTTTAACAATAGCACACATTTTCCCTTCTAGGCGCAGATAATGTGAAAATCATTTCAAGGACATCACGTGGCACATTTTGTCACTCTAAGTATTGATTATTGTGGGTTGTGAACATATTAAAATCAAATTTTCTGAATGTGCTTAAGGAAATCTTTACGTATAGAAGGACGGATATAAAGCAAACAAAAGAATAAAGGTACATTTTAGATAAAGATGTTTTCCGGAGGTTTTTGTGGCTACGTAAATATTTGGTATGAGACTTAGCAGGAAAAAGATATAGTCAGGTGAACGAATTCACAAACATCGTTCGTGCATATTTTATGGTTTCCTTTCTTGAAAAATAGTATTTTCATCTATAAGTCAGTTTGTCATACCTGTGACATTTTTCATGTACGCCGTATGATGCGATTTAAAAAAAAGTTGGGAAATAGTATAAATGCTTTTGGACAAGCTACCGTTGTCGGAATTCAACGAGTCCTATGTACGTGAAGTTGGGGTATGGTATCGCATAGTATTGAATGAAACCTTATCAATCGATCTGTTGCAGACCCATAATAATCCTGGGTTAGTGCTTATAGGAAAGTTTAAATAAGAAAAAACAACTTGTAGGGAATCTAGTATTCATATAAATACATTTTATAAATCAATTTAAAATATTTACCCGGTAACCTTGTTACCGATGTTTAGAAATAGGAAATCATTACCGCTTGTCAAAATGTGTTAGCTTAGTTTCAGTTGTAATAAAGCGCTCGAAGAAAGAACATCATCTCGTCTTTCATTTGCCTCCCACACAAACCCTACAAACTCAACCTCTTCTTTGTGTTAAGTTCTTTCAGCGCTGAGTAAAATAAAAGTTAAAAATAAATAAGAATTTTTGTTTTTTGTTTCTACATCAAAGGACAAATATGCGGTAATCGAAGCTGCGAAGGCTTTTTGAAAAATAACACGAGGAAATGTTATTTTCGAAAAAATGGCAACTATAAATTTAAGTTCATAAAATTTCATTAGTGATTAGGCTTATAGAATGAAAATGGTAATGACGATTTAGAAACCTTTTGCTAAATTGAAAATGAAACGTAAATAAAGGTTAATTCATCGTAAGGTTGGATTTTTAAGGCAAAAAGTGAAAAGGAACTTACTATGTTTTTAAACGGTTAAAGAAACAAGTTATAGCATTTACTTCTTGAAAATAATATCACATAATACTAGCTACAACTACGTCTATTCGGAAGCTTCAATTTCGGACGACTTACTCAAGCATAGTGAGTTTTATCTCGCAAATAACATGATTAATATTTGCTTCCAAGGCGTCAATAATTACGGAGCAGTTTGATTAGATTCACGCGCGACCTCTTCCGAGTTGCTGACGACATTTAAAGAGTATAAATATTTGGCCCTGTGTGCATGAACGGATGAGAAGACACAACTGCCAACTCTTACAGCTCTAGCTCTAGCTGTAAATGTGAAAAGACGTCGACTACACTATATATCTCACCCACATCGCACAAATAACTATCAATGCTTTGGCAAAGAACGTTTTCAAAATCCAGTCTCCAGATTTGAGAATAAAGGAAAGGCCGTACTTTCGGTACAGATACCTAGCCATGGAGAATTTTTGGGAACTTGGTTTTAACGACTGAAAGCCCGGGATTGTCAACGATGAAGGACAGCAGCTGCTAAGGCGCAAAACTTTAAAGGATCACTGGCTGGATAAGTGAGTGAAAACTCCAAATGAAAACTAAAAATTTTGTATTTATGCTATATTTGTATTTATGCATGTGAGATACACTCAAACAAGAAAGGTTTCGGTTTTTCTTTGATACAAACACTCAAAGTATGTACTAAACTAAGAATTTCTCATCATACAGATATTCAAATGGAATACGTCAATCACGTGGAGAGTATGGGCTTATGCATATAGGAAGCCCAACTAGGCGGATCTTTATAAGTGCATGAGTCAAGCTGACATACAGTCTCTTAGGGGCACCCCATGGATAGCCACCCCAACTCGTTGGGTGGTGATCTAATGTAGGCAGCGATCGCCCTAGGCAAGAGGGCTAAACATCTGCTCCCGGACCCCGGCTAACGACCCGCGCACATAAAAAACGAAATTGTTATGAGAGAGCATGCTGCCTCGTATCTCCGGATGGAACAACGACGACGACATGGCGCGAAAAAGGACAACGATTTGTCCACGCACTGGCTCACTACGCCACGGCGACCCATAATTTATTTATTTTCGAAATTTAATAAAAATAGCTTCAGAAGTTCCGGAGAGTGTGTCACACTGACAAGACGGACGAAAGGATAGATGTCTGTTTTATGGAAACCGAACCCTTGCCGGTTTTCTTAACAAGAGTTTATTACCCTTTTGTAGAGGGTATTCATTAGAAAGGTACTTACATCTTGGCCACATCTGAACACTTAATGAAACCGCTCACAAAGACTTTGAAATCTTATTGTTCTACTTGACACTGCTTTGTAGTTATACAGAAGATGTCAACTATTCTTTCTCTGCAGTTGAAATGATGAACAGTAGTTTGTAATGACATCGATTCATCTAAAGGAGATACTGTGAGCATTTGTTGTCGAATTACAGTGATGCACTCAGACCATCTGGCGTTCAGAACACTGTCAAAGCGTGATTTGATTATAGTAACAAAGGGAGTTGAGGCACTATGGTATATCACACATGGGAAGGATAACATTCGGTTGTCCGGGTTTTGCAAGTTCGTAATTAACACAACAACTCTGAAAATCACAGAAGTGTACACGAAGTGCATCTACATAAAAACTTCCATATCTCATTAAGTGCTTAAGTGTATATTTTTTCCGTTGTATGTCATTAGGTTGTACCCGCATATGATGAGACTTTCAGAACTGAAGCGTCTCAAATATATAAAGTGGCGCACGTTGCTGAATTGGACTTTAGAAAGATAGCGAGAAGATGATCAATAGTAGAGTCATCATTTCTATGTCTTTTATCAATGGGAGTTATTAATTCTGAGACTTGTGTAGCTTAATCATTGCTTACGATTAAACGGCTTAGTCAACTGCAGAAGCAATAGTTGCGCGCAGTCAATTAAAAAATTAAAAAAAAAATTATTTCTTTACTTCTTTCACCACTGGCAAAATGTGGTGGTCCACAGAAATATTACCCATTTTGGACGAACATAGCCAGCCGTCAATGGGTTGTTCGATGGCATTTAAACATAAGCGGTTATAATGAGTCTGGCAGCAACAAAGTATAAGCCATCATCAAGGAAGGGCGATCAAAAACGACTCTCGAACAGAGCGTCGTAATGGGTACAAAGAAATTTGAGGTAGTCAACTTAGTCAATCGTAAAGTATATCTGCCCAGTACTTACTACATTGGGCTCAAATGTCAACTGAAATAGCATCTAGAGGAGGAGATTCAACGATGAACTGTTGAACCTGTCAAGCTGGCTTTCCCCTAGTCAAGTCTATACGGATACAACGCTTGAGCCAAAGGATAACACTGTCCATTTTGTTTACGCAGAATGGCACGTCGTGCCGCGAAACCCATGCTGCAATTTATCTTCTGCGCACCGTCTTATCGGCGGTTTTGACGGTTAGTTGTCGTTGTTGTAGGTTTCAAAATTTTGAGGTGACTGATTGGGCTGCGGTGACACGAGTTTCTTTATACACAACTAATAACTAATAATACCTAACAGCTTTGATAGATGCAAGAAATAATGATCAAAAACTACACTGTTCGTTATTACATTAGTACTGCAATAGCGGTAAGAAGAATATATGCGATCTCTCAAATAGCTTCTGCTTAAAAATATAAAACGCTTATTACACAATTATTTATATGTGTCTAATACACGCATTTTGTAATACAGTGTTAAAAGATGGTATTGTCACTCTTCATAGCTGTTGGTAGTTGGTAGTATACTTTTTAAACCATGGTTTAGTGATAAGGCTGTTTCAGTACAATTTAATTCCGGTTGACATTATTTATATTAAATATTCATAAAAAATGTTGCTCGGTAGTGTACCTTACCACGATGAAAATGTTGAGTTCACTGAATAAAATGACATTGACAGTTTGATGGTTAATAAAAGAGTGCGTTCACAAATTATATTCCGCCTTTTCACACAAACGAACTACACTTCATTGGCAATGCTCTTTATTGCTTAAATTCATTGCATTAACTTTGATTGATTTTGAAAATGCAGGTATTGCATACATTTGAAATGCAAACCCAGGAAATGTTGATATTGTGATACAGAGAGACAGATGCTCCGATATGTTACGTATTCTTTATTTAAATTAAAATTAAAAAAGGAATATTTTATTTGTCTTTTCTTTACTTTTTACGGCTAATTTTCAACCTTATTAATATTCCAGTCGTCTTGTTACGATTTTTTCCATATTTGTCACATTTTATGGCCATCATGCATAAATTTAAGGCTCGATTACGAGAGTAAAACTGGGTAAAAATGTAAGCAAGTACGTCTTAACTTTCTATTCTATTTCCAGGTGAAATAAGACGAGTGGTGAACTGAATAAAATGAGTGGGAAAAGAATAAAATAATTTGATGACCACAAAGGGGATGTGGCCAGATTACCTTTTATATTTCGTTTACATCCAACAAAATTCATTGTTTCAGTCAAGACTCCATAATCTCATTCTTGGTGTGAGCCGCTTAATTTCAGTAATTCAAAAAGGAAATTAGATAAATTAAGTTTTTTTTTCGTATAGGGAAATATTCGAGGAAGACGATATATTGCGTGACATCGAGTGATTCGTCGTAAGGTTTAATCTTCAATAGGCTTTCTTGACAAATGACTTCTATCAAGCTGGCTTGGCTTTTTTGTTTAGTTTCGTTTGGCAGGTAATCATAGAAGGACTCGCACCACAGTTGAGTCTTTAAACTGTTCAGGTCTATTGCGAAAATCAGAGTTCTGTGTGAAATATTTTTTCGTGCGATTCGATTAATTTACGGAGCATATAATCGACCTACTGATCCACTATTGCCCACACCAGATTTGGGTCTCAGCTTACATTGGTATATTTGGACGGTTAGACTACATCGAGCACGTAGTGATGAGACTATAGCAGGTGAAGCCACAATGTACACGAAGACCAAAATGAATTAAATCTAAATGCTTTTTTGAAATTCAAGCATATGCTCTATGTGAGCCCATAATGATGGCACTTTGAGCCAAATAGCACCCTTAGACAATGAAATTGTGTTAATTTCACGTTTTTCTGCGGCCGATTAAATCCTGCATATTTAAAATATTTTTTTCTGGGGATATGTAAGTCTCAAGTCTTCAGGAATAAAACAATTACCAATGACGCTTAGGAATCCAACCGTCTGTAAGATGGTAGTCGTCTCCGAAAGTTGGACCTTCCGAATAGATTACTTCTGACGTATTTAAAACCAACATTAACATGATATTTTATGCAAAAGGTTAATGCCATGAAAAGTTTAATGTTTTTAAGTTCTCCTTTAAAGTTATGTGTTGGTGATTTTTTTGATTTTTTTGATTTTAGGAATCACCCTTTGTGAGTATCCGGTTCTCATAGTGTCCAGTTCAATAGTTACACTGAGCCATTCAAAACAATCCATATGTTTTTGATCCATCATATGTATTCACTTCCATCATTCAAAAAATCATGCGAATTCATATCAGGGAGCTACTTTGTCCAGAAGCACTACTGTGCTTCTGTCCAATAACTTTACCAACCACAGTATCTGACTGTAGAGCTTAATGAAGCAAATTGTTAATGCAATAAAGCGGCGCATCATTATCCACGCGGACAGCTGCAATTTAATTTAGATGCTAATTTGCTTTCACTGAAAACCATTGATTATTCAATTCATGCACATCAGGTGTCAGCTGAGGAGGAGGTAGGAATTAGCCTGGCATAGGTTGATTGAGTTTCACATTCACCAACAGGGACTATTATGATATTATGAACACAGATTTTGCCTACATATATGTTGTTGCCTTTATTTCCGGCATAAGTTCCTAAGACTTCGTTAAATTTTATGAAACGGTATTGCTTGACCACTGCAACATTGTTCACGGAGTCAAAGAAAAGAGATCCGACCGTAAGATTGGCATAAGTGACGATGTTTTTCTACAGAAAAAAAAACAATAAGACTAACATCACTGCCATATAGAAAGGATGATGGGGTAAGCCGCCCAAAACTAGATTGAAAAACTGCGATACTACTATAGTGATTGCTAACAAGAAGAAAGAGGGAGCATCTTTGTATGCCGGTCTGTTGTCCGAGGCAGACTACATTACAATTTACATTAGGGCTTAATTCGGGAACATCTGCTTCGTCTGTCCAACTACCTTTACGGATTAATAAAGATTACGAAATAAAGGATTACTTTTATAATTTCCTAGAAAGAACATACGATCCCATGCCCCAGTTCTAGGCGATTTTTTCTCAAGGCTAGGCAATAAAGAAGGGCGTCTTCGTAAACATCAGACTAACAAAGATCTGCGTAATTTGCGTTTTTAAACTCAAAATCAAATCGTACTTAAGCAGGCAGGCCGTCATATGTTCTGTTCGTAAATGTCAACAATACGCAGTAAAAAAGTAGGTGCAGATTGCGCAGCCAAAATAATATAGCTGCAGGAAAGCAGGCAGATCCGATTTTCGAAAAAATGTGGGTACTTTTGTGGAAATTTAAATAATAAGCTACTTAATGTAGTAATAATAATAAAATAATGAGGGTGTGAAATTGCTTCTTGAGACTCGACTGGCCATGGAACCAGACTTTGTTGCAGGGAAGAAGAAGAAGCTAACGTTTACAATTTTCAGCACAAAACGATTATGCCTATTAAATTTACACACATCCAATAAAATTGCTTTTTTTTTCTTTTTCTTTTCTTTAAGTTTATCAATTATCAAACTTTTTTCTTCTTTTCTTAATATTTCCTTCACAAGAAAACTCAAAACAATCCTTTTCACTGCCAAGACGTTTATGAACAGTAGCATATAAAATGCCTGCCGACTGCGTGCAGATGACTGCGTTTACGTTTCTTTGCATGAGTCGTTGAAAAATCCACCATACATGATAACACATCAGACACCAGACACCTCCTTCAGTTTTTTCGTAGTCTGGACATTCTGAGGATCTCGGATAATTTCCTTGTTACTGGCAAGGTAAGCACGCGGATAGCTATACGACAACAGAATATAGCAAAACCAGAGATGTCAACTCTAACCACCAACCCTTCAAGGCGGAACAACCAACCATAAATAGAACCAGAAATAGAAAAGAAACGCAATCAGAGGGTCTGTTGTGCTGGTTCTTAAAACGTAAATTCAGACAACAACGAGTGCAGCCAAGCGAAGTAATTAGCATATAAAACAACGCTGGACAGATGGACGAAAATGGTTCTATAGCCCTTAGAAAGTTAGGAAGATTACCTCGAAGGAAAAGAGAAAAAATAGGAGAGGTTAAGACGACAGAATAATATCGCTTTGTTCTACAATGGGCAAAATAACTATCCAGTGGGTATAAGTTTCGAAGAGAAATCCATAGTCGCAGTCAATACTGAAAATGTGGAATTTTCATATCTGTAGATTCTTTAACAGCGACGAAGACACCAATTCTTTGAATCTGAGCCATTGGGAATACGTAACAGAGGACGACCAAGGCTAACAGTCGTTCACAGACCTCCGCGGAGAACACACGTGTTTCGGCTACGCGAGCAAATCGGAAAAGAAATTGATATACAATCATAAGCAAGTATTTACAAAGTAAATCGGTAGCTCTAGTGGTAGAGCAGTAGTGCAGTGACCAGTGAGTCCCGGGATCAAATCCCGGAAAGTAAAAAAAAAAAGAAATATTTTTTTTTTTTAATTAAAACAAAAATTCAAAGACACAAAGTGTGAGTGAGCAAAGTGCAATGGAGAGTGACGAGCGTCCCGAGCTCAGTAAATCGGGTGATTTTAAGACACCGGTGGCCGGGACGTCAGGCCACCTAACCAGCGACGGCAGCATACGCGTGGCTAGTCCCACGAGCCGTACAACGGAAGCAATGAAGAGGAGAAAGAGGCTGCAGCCGCAGCCCAATCTCAACAAACGGAGGACGACGACGATGACGTCAGATGAAGAAGCGGTCGCACCGAACAGAGGCGGATCGGTTGCGACCAAAAAAACACCGCCAAAGAAAACAACAAAGGCAGCTACTTCAACAGCTGCCATCGACATCGAAGCCCTCCAATGCGAATCGGAGGGCAATGAATGTCGATATTCTTACAAAGGGAGTGATAATTCCTTCCAAGTGTTGGCCACCTCTGACGCCGACGACGAGGCAGAGGAATTAAAAGAGGAAATGAGGAAACTGGAGAAGCTCGACGAGGAAAGGGCGAAGCTCAACGCCCACATTAAATTCCTCAACGAGCAATCCACGGCCAGGAAAGCGGCGGAAAAAGCGGCCAGGCAGAAGCAGCAGCAACAGGAGCTCTTGGAATTGCAGCAGAAACAACAGCAGCGCAAGAAGAAGCAGCAAGAGCTGTTAAAAGTACAAGAGCAGGAGGAGCTGCCATCAACATCAAAGGCAGCCCAACAGCTACAGCTACAACAAAAGCTGCACCAGCAGCCAAAACAAACGCGAGCTACCGTGTTGAGGGCAGCTCAACAAAAGCAACAACAAACAAAGCCGCAGCCACAACAGCAGCAGAGACAACAGCACCAGAAACAACAGCACGAGAAGCAACAGCAGCAAAAGCAACATCCGCAGCAGAATCACCAGGAGCAACAACAACAGAAGAAACAACAGCCACAGCAAGAGCAGCAGAAAAAGAAAGTACGCTGCCCGCCCATCAACGTCTTCGACATGGGGACCGACGAGCTGGAGACCCTATGTAAGTTGGCCCTAGGGAATAAGCATTTTTATATTAAATATAAGACTCCCCAAATTCACACTGTCCATTGCTTAACAATGGACGGGTTCAGATTTTTAAAAGAGAAGTTAGCGGCATCGAACGCTGATTTCTACACCTACACCCCCAGAGGAGAAAGACCACAGACACTGCTCCTCAAAGGCATAAACCCCTCTGCTGACCCGAAGGTCCTCCTCAACAAGCTGCGTCAAGTTGAGAGCGACGAGGTCCAGTTCGTAGGGGTTAAGCCTTTCAGCACTGCGGCAGCGAAAGCGAAGAAGAAGGCACTTCCCTTCTTCTTAGTTCAGGTAACCCAGGGCACGAAAATTGACAACCTTCGAAAAATCCGTTTCGTAGGCGGTCTTAGTGTTAAATGGGAGAAATTGAACAAAACTGACCACGTACTTCAATGTGCGAGGTGCAGAAGGCTGGGGCACGTCGCGGAGAACTGCAATATGGAGTTCCGCTGCGCACGTTGCACATTCAGCCACAACAAAGGGGAATGCCCTTTGGGTACGGATGAAGTCGAGGATAAGACGCTCCTCAAATGTGTACTCTGCGGAGGAAATGGACACCCTGCAACCTATCTGGGGTGTCCACGAATAAAAGAACTCCGGCAGAGAGTAAAAGAAGCAAGGATAAACAAGAAGGTAGAAGCCAGGCCGATTGCCAGAGCTTTAGCTACCACTGTTACGCCGGCCATCTCCTACGCCCAAATGGTGTCAGGCAGAGAACCGACACAACGGACAGTGCCGAAGGTTGCCCCAGCCCCAATGGCCAGGCAGCCCGAGGCAGAGCCCTCTATCAGGGACGTAATGTCCTCCATTCAGTCGATGCAAGCGCAGATGATTGCCTTGCAGAAACAGATGGTCGAATTACAGACCAGCTTCCTTGCGCAGACGGCTAGAGTAGATTTCCTCTTCTCTCAGCTGCCCGCAAACAAACGCGCACAGATATAATGGGCTCACGCGAGGTAAGAACCCTTAAGATCCTAGGAGTGAATGTTAATTCGCTGATTAGGATCGAACGAAAATTAACGCTCTCAAACTTGTTGCAAACCCACAATCCTGACGTGCTGATGGCTAGCGAAACTAAGCTAAACCAGACGCGCATTCTCAGGTACAAAAATTACCACATAATCAGAAGAGACCGACCCCAATCCACTCGAGGTGGCGGGGTCGCTCTCTTGATTAAAAAGAACATTTTTCACAAGGTCGTTTATAGCAATGTAGTACGTAGATTTAGCGTGCTAGAAGCATCCATCGCACGCATCTCTCTCCAAGGTGGAAAGAAGCTGTATGTGATCGCTGCTTATGCATCGGAGCCTCAAAACCCTAACTTTCTTTCGGAGCTCGAGGCTCTCTTCACTAGCCTGCGCTTGAACTCGGAAGAAAATTACTATATCCTAGCCGGAGATTTGAACGCCAAACACGGTGAATGGGGTAATAATGTTCCAAATGAGAGAGGAAACGCCCTCTTAGAGTGGATGGAACAGAACAATATCGAGTTCAGGTTAGATTTGCTTGCAACCGATAGACCATCTTTTCCTCGAAGTGGGTCCTATCTGGATGTGATGCTAATCGACAGACGACTGACGATACTTAACGTGGAGCGACGCACGAGGAACTGTTTAACTACGGTCGAGTATGACAGTGATCACTGTGGTCTCGCCGCGGTAATACAGCTCCCGAACGAGCTGGAGGAACTAGAGGAGTATGTCCAAACGCATCCTTATAATTATAATAAGGTGCGCTGGCCACGTTTTTCTAGAGCCTTATCCAGAGAAATAAGTTCGAGTGTGATCAATCCTCCCACAAACAGAAACCTTACGAACGAAGAGGTTGACAGGTACCTCACACAAATGGACGAGGTCATTAAACGTACAATGGATAGGACGATTCCGAAGGTGTCACAAACCGACTATGGCGACATCTATCGGAACTCTGAAATCGACGCACTTCACGTGCAAAAAAGTAGACTCCTGTCAAGACTAAAACTCTTGTACAGGCGGTTTACAGATCCACAGAGTACAGAGATTCGCTCTCTGAAGTCACAGATCAAAGTACTCCAACAGTTAATACGACAAAATTACAGTCTAGCTGTAAGCTTGCATTGGGGCAATAAGATTCGGGCTGTAAGATCTAACAACCCGAGCATGTTCCCGCAAGTAAATAAAATCTTCCGGAGGAGAGATCATAATGACATTCAGTGCGTTCGACTTGACAGAACAACAGACAACGCGAACTTACTTACGTCAGTCGGCATCGATCCAGATGGGGCAGTGCTTGACAACGACTTCTTCGTAGTGGAAGATCCCCAGGAGAAGGTTAATGCAATTGGTGCTGTTTTCCAGAAAGTGTACACGGTCAACGAGACTCGTAGTCCGAACCACGACCTGGAGAACAGGGCCTTGCTGAACCACTTCTACCTTCGGAACGAAATAAGTCAATGGCGATCAGAGAATCCTGGTTTTACCAGATTCAGTGACGATCTTCTGGCAAATAATGCCGTCGCCGACGATGGAAACAACTCCATCCTTATTTCGAAAGATAAACTCCAGGGTATCTTCAACTCACTGAAGAATAAGAAGTCAGTGGGAATCGATGGGATACCAAATATTGTTCTGCGCCATCTACCCTCTGAGGCGGTGGATGTATACACAACACTGTTTAACAATGCGTTGAGTAATGCATATTACCCGAAGCATTGGAAAACAGCTGTGGTACAGCCAATTCCAAAACGGGACAAAGATACTTCCATCCCGGCAAATCTTCGGTCTATAAGTCTTCTTCCGTGCATAAGCAAGGTATTCGAGAAGATAGTCATTAGAGCTCTCAAAGAATGGGTTGAGGTAAAACAAATAATACCGGAAAATCAATTTGGCTTCAGGGCGGGGCATGACACCATTCATGCCGCGTCAAAATTGGTTTCCGACATACAGTGGAATAGAAACAAGACCCAGTGTACAGGCGCCTGCCTGATCGACATGGAGAAGGCGTTCGACACCGTATGGTTAGAAGGTCTCTTCCTTAAGTTGGTCAGGCTCGGCATCAATAAAACATTGCTATATATGATCTATGACATGGTCACAGGTAGGAAGTTTGTTGTGAAAAATGGCAACGAAATTTCAACTACAGTGTTCCATATAAAAAATGGGCTGCAACAAGGAGCTGTTGGTTCGCCAATCTTGTTCAGTATATTCACTAGCGATCTCATAGGTTCTATGCCTAACATCATAGCGTTTGCCGATGATCTAATCGCGTACAGATCAGGTCCGAAGGTAGAGGTAATAAATGTCTTGTTGCAACGCGACTTCGATACAATTCAACGGTTTTGCGACGACTGGAAGTTGAAAATCAACTACCAGAAGTGTGAAACTATCCTTTTCAGAACCCCGTTGTCTAGGGCCTCAAGGGACACGAAAATGAATTGGCGCAAGTTCGGCATAGTTGACCCACAAGGACAACCATTAACTGTAAAAAGTGTAGTCAGGTATCTAGGCATCTGGTTGGACCAGTATCTGTATGGTGGTATCCACATAGATACAGCTCTGACCAGGGCTAAGAAGGCCTTCGCTATGGCAAGAGGGCTGTTTTACAGCAGTCAACTTGACACCAGAGTGAAGGTCATCTGCTACATGGCCCTCATCCGGCCAATTATGGTGTATGGTTGTCCTGTGTGGTTCAACGTGAGTCCTTCCCAGATGGAAAAGATGAGGGTGTTCGAGAGGCAGTGTCTTCGGGCCTGCCTCCGTTTATATCGAACACCAGAATCCCAGTACAAGAAATTCTACCCCAACGAGGTTTTGTACAACGAGGCAAACCTTATAAGGATAGATAATTTTATTATCAAGTTGATACGAAGTCACACTGCTCGAGGCATGGCTTCAACCAACAGCCTGATCTTTGGGGCTTACTACCCAAATGAAATGTACCATGAACGGGTACGTCTTAACGGCTTCATTCCACCTGAAGCTTTCGTCTATCTAGACGCTAAAGGCCTGATACAAGATAGGGAAGGCTGCCCTATCATCTTCCACGTCGCACGCCGAACAGTCGAGAGGCAACTTCAATACGAGCCGGACGTCGCTCGCAGCCATGAGGAGCTCCTACGGTTCAGTAGGGCGATTTCTGCCCGCGACAGAGCAGTATCTGCCAAAGAGCGGTTTTTCTACTGGTGGTTACACCAGAACCAGCGTTCGATGCCGCTAACTTCACAAACAAATAGACGGGATAGTTGAGTCTACAGGGCCAACTCACATAGGTTAAGGTAGTAGTTAAGGTAGTTAAGCTCTTATTATAAAAAAAAAAAAAATAAAAAAAAAAAACAATAAAAATAAAAAAAAAAATATACAAAAAAAATACAAAAAATTAAAAAGCAAAAAAAAAAAAAAAAAAAATAATAAAAAATATAAAAACATACAAAAAAAACAACAAAAAATAAAAATAAAAAAAAAGGTGCATCACGGCGTATTAGATATATATGTAAAGCATATAAATAACACATACGCCCTGGTGCACGCGTCCGTATATTTTTACGGACATAGTTAAGCTTAATGTAAATAGTTAAGTAGAGTTAAGATTTAGGTTAATTTAATTGTATATAGTTATAAGTTTAAGGTGGTAGGTAGATTTTAGATTTATTTTAAGTTAGGTTAAGAAGAAAGAGAACCAGGAATTCCAAGTTTTTCCAAATTTTCTTGGAGGAATTATAAACAAAAAAATGTAATTAGTTAAATTTTAAAATTGCAAAATATAAGAGGCCGAAAGGCGTAATAAATAAAAAATCCTAGATTAGCTTAGAGTACTCGTAAAGAGTCAGTAAGTTAGAATTAAGATCACCAGATTGTATGTGTAAGCTAGTATTAAGTATTTTTGTCTAGCATGTAAGTAACCTTGACTGAATCAATAAAAATGCATTTTAATCTAATCTAAACGACCAAGGCTAAGGTGGCGCATACAAGTGGAGATGGACCTCAACTAACTTGGAGTGCGCAACTGGCGGCAGCTGGCGAAAGATCGTGCTGGCTGGAGAGACATGTTGGTTGAGGCCCAGGTCCACCCAGGACTGTAGCGCCACAAGAAGAAAACACCAATTCCGGAAACCGTAGAAATGCCTGACGATTGAAGCATTAATATCGTTTTTACGCTACGCTCACTACAGAGGGCAAGTCTTTGTATATAAGACCTGCTTTGCCTTTTATGTGAGCGCCTTAAAGTACTTGTTAAATTCTTCTGCATTACGGCAAATCACTAAAAATACGCAAGATCAAGCACTATTACAATGAATGAGCAAAAAGCGGGTTGTCGACTTTTGGTAATCTGCACTGATATTGAAATTATCTAGTATATGCCCATTAATATTTTGTAGGAATAGAGCCTTTCTATATTGTGCCTCTATAAAATACATCTTGAAATCTCTCAAGTGTACTGGGTTAGATTTATAATCGAGAACATTTTACCACACCAATACTCCATAGAGTAATGATTGATAGCGATATTGAGAATAATAATGATTTTACTAAAGAGGTGTGCACGCGTGCCATTGGTAGAATGCCATCAAATATTTCCGGCACGTTACCAATTAATTTATCTAACTGCACATTTGAGCGATTTTCAACGATTTTTCCAGCAAAGAGTTTTCTAGACATTTTATTCCACAGTAAAACTCTTTTCTTCTCACTTCATGTAGTAATCCATAACGTTTTGAATTTGAAATTCGTTTTGAGCTACGCTTGCTACGTTTCCTTCCTCATTGTAGGAGAGTGAAATAAAAAAAACTTCCATTTCTGCCATCTATGCTGAACACTAAACGTTCCTCACATGTGTACAATCCGCACCGTCAAATCAGTAAAATTTTCAATATTTTTTTTTATCAACTCGAAAACATTCGAAATGTTTTAATTGGGTTTGCATCCCCAAACAAATCTCAAAATAATAATTCCGGTAACATATCTTTATGTCGTATGTTGCTTTTCTTGTCCTTATTTAAGTTTAGCCCGCGTTCAACAATAAAACATCATGTGGTAGAAAAAGGCCATAGAGAATTTCAAAATTGCTGGACTTAGAAGTACGGCATGATTAACAAAGGTGATAAGGCTATTATGTTCTGGGACGGTGGTATGTTGAACATCATCTGTCTAACCGCATATGAAACAAATCGCGTTCAATCAAAGACAAAAATAATCAGCCAACGACCATGATTAAATAAATAAATAATGTCATTAAAATGGATATTTCAATAGGATAACGATCCGAAACATACTGCCAAAGTTGTCAAGGATTGGTTTAAGGCTAAAAAAATTGAAATTATGGAATGGGCGGCGCAGTCTCCGGATCTCAATCCCATAGAAAACCTGTGGGAAATCGTCGATAGGAGAGCAATGCTTAAAAAGTGCAAATCTTCGGCTTCCCTTTTTCAGCAGACGACAGTGGAAGTCCGAGTTGCTACAGTTTTGGCCACACTGTATGTGGGTATATATGTAAAATATGCTAATGTTATCGCTCGGCTGGTAAACCTTTAGGGGAGGTTGAGTTTTTATAAGAAGCTTGGGAGGCATGCCTCATGTCTACTGCTTTTATTTCGCTATGTCTTGACGAAAGTGCAGATGTGATTAAATCTGCACGTTTAGCCATTTTTTCCCGATATCGTGTAGTAAACGACATCAAGGAAGAGTTAATTGCTATGCCATCGTTGTTCACAACTACCAAGGGCTCTGATATTTGCACTGTTGTTATAAAATCACTTATTGAAAAAGAAATAGATTTAAGTAAAACTGTTTCAAAAACTTGTAATGCTGCTCCCAGTATGGTTGGAAAAAGTAATGGATTTATAAATTAAATTCTTGAATTTCATTGCATCATACATCAACATGCTTTATGTGCAAAGAATGGTTTTGCATCTCTTAACAATATAATGGAATTAGTGACATAAACTGTAAATATCATATCGTCTCAAGCCTTAAATAATTAAAAATTTCAAGTTTTGCTTAATGAAGTGGACTCGGTGTACAACGGCTTACTGATGTATAACAATGTTCGCTAGTAAAGCCGCGGCCACGTTCTTGAAAGATTTGGTAATTATTTGAAAGAAATAAGATTGTTTTTACAAAATGTCGGAAAAATATATCATTATTCTCAAATGGTGGATGTAATGTGGTTCCCAAAATTAATGTTTTTTACTGATATTTTCCAACATTTCAACGATTTGAATGTTAAGCTTCACGGTGCAAACAAAACTATAGTTGTCATTATTGATCTCATTTGCGTTTTTGAAAGTAAACTGCAAATTTTAAGTAAAGATATTATGTTAAAAAACTATAAGTATTTTCCAAACTTTTAAAAAAAATTAACAGCGGATTGAATTTACATGAAAATCCAAACACAGTAAAGTTAACTGAAGAGTTTTAATCGGTAATCAGCTCATCAGTCGAAGAATTTTCGTCAAGGCTTTCATAATTTAATGAGTTTTCGGAAACGCTTAAGTTTATTATGTACCCTGGTATCATATCCTTTGATAATTTTAACTTGTCAAATTTTGATTGGTTGGAAATTGAACACATTGAAATGCAGCTGGACGAATTCAAATGTAGTTCGATATGGACTCAAAAATTCGTCGAAACGAGAAAAGATTTGGAATCAATCGAACTAGAGAGGCTGGAGGGCTACACGACGAAGAATACCAATTCCATTCATATAGCTGCTTGAAAAATTTGGCGTTTGCTATTTTAAAAATATTTTCTTCTACCTACGTATGTGAGTCCTTATTTTCGCTTAGAAACAGGTTGTCAGATGAATCTAGTTTAGCCTGCATTTTGCTTAAAGTGACAAAATATAGCCCTGATGTAAACGACTTGTCATCGAGTTCACAACAATAGAACATTAAAATATTTCTTTAACTGTTTTTTTTATTTTTATTTCTTGTTTCTTTGCTTTGTTTCTTAATCCGAAATTATGTCATTTAATAAAATCGAATTATAAACTGTTACTTTCAAACATTAATTCATATTTTTACAAAAAATGACTATTTTAAAATAATTTATTTTTGTTTCTAGTAGTCACTTAAAAACGACATCAACACTGTATAACACACCAAAGGCACTTCACCATCCCTGGGGTAGAATTTATAAGTCTCTTTTGGTCGTAATAACCAATTTTACATTGTAATAGCAAATTATACAATGCAATGTATTTGAGTTAAGGAAATAGTGGTCAGTAGTGGATGAGTGCGTCAACTCATACAGTGAATGTCCCAGTTTTGATTCCCGGACATCTCGGATTATTCTCTGTACCACCTTTCAAGTGGTACAGGCCAATAACACTCAAAGAGTACGCAAAGCAGAAAGAGCGGTGTGAAAAACGTATCGTGTGTGTATACTTATTTAAGAATAATTCGCAGAATAGGATTTTATACCAGATATTCGTAACCATCTACTACCACTCCCAGTGCACAATCGAACCATTATACAAAGAATGAGCTTATTTAATTTTTAAAGGCTTAATTTTAATTTAAATGATCCATAGTACATTTTTAGATTTAATAGAAAAGGGCGGCATAATAAAGCAAAATTATGATGGTTTCTTATACTTTTATTTGGAAGAAGGGAATTGACTTGAGATGTTAGTACTGCAACAACCACTAAAAAAATCGATTTACTTTATATCTACGCTGAATTTAATAGCAAAAGAGCTTAAATGGTGTATTACATTTTTAAAGTGTATTTTGCCTACAAAATTACTTTATGTACACAGAATTTATGGAAAATATGTACGCAACGTGTGCAGAATAGGTTTTTTAAATTCATCCTAAAAAAATACCTTTAAAGGGTTTCGTTTTTCACAAGGAAGGCTTTATGGTTTTACTACGGTTTTCGTTCAACCGCCATAATTTTACAGCGATATGTGCAACTTTTAAAGCTAGAGAGGCGACCGCCAAGTTATCTTCCACATCGGAAGACTAGAAATAAAGGGTGATTTATTGGGAGGTTGGATTTATGTATAATGTAAGATAAATGACATAAATTTGAAAGTGAATCTAAACTGTTCAGTGTCAGTTAAAAGAGCAATTTATGACGTTGTTGGTCACGATTATGCCTGATTTGGTATATTCGCAAGGGCCAATTTTGGGCGATTTGTTTGAGCATGTCGACTGCTATCTCGTGGACAAGAAGTGTTGTCTTCCAAAGCATCAATAGTATTTAGATGTTTTACACCTGAAGCTCTACATATTTCCAGAGAAAGTGTGCAAACAGATGTAATACGAGTATCGCTCGATTTAAACTCAATTGCGAAATGAATCATTAAAAATTAATATTTTCATGCGCTGTATGGCTCGAAGCCATCTTATTGAAACTAGAACTCATCGAGACAGTATGCCTAACTCACAGAAAGCATATGGCGCTTACCATTCTCAGTAGCGTTCTGAACTGCCTCATTTCGGTTTTTGGGTATATTCTTAGCTACTACAGGAGCTGTCCTGTAGTTTCTTCCCTACGTACTGGAAGTTGTGAAATGCATCAAGTATCACCCATTAATGAAAAATGAAACTCAAATACGCCAATGGTATTGGTAATAGTGGTTTCAGTAGGTCTATCTTTAGATTTATCTTTCCAAGAATTTGCTCCAAGAATACGCTTATGCGCATATTACGAGTATCTAGCATTCCGTTAGATAAAGTAATACTGGGGCAAAAAATATTTTAGAAGCTTTAACAATAGCTATTTTGATAGAACAAAAATACTTCTTCAGACTTAAAGTTTGTACCAAAGTAGACACACTTTTTGACTAGGTCCAAGTTGTAGCTGTTGATAGGTTGATTCTGCCCGACATAATGTTCAACTTATCGACTTTCGTTTGTCCTTACTCACTTTAAAATCAAGTCTTTCCGCTTCCGGCTACCTGGAACGAGCGCTTTAGCTATTGTTAGTTGCGAAGACGAGCAGTTAAGTTGACGTGAAGAACTTAATGCCTCCTTGGTTAACAACTGCCCTCATAACCTTTGCAGCACGAGATACAGAGAATTACAAGTAACGCATCCCCTTGGCGACATCAGATGTAGGTTTCAAGGTCTTCGAAGCAAACTGCATGGGGCATATCGCTTGTGTTTAAGTGATGCCACACAACCGGGCCACCTATCCATGACTTTCCAATTAAGCCATCACAACAAGAAGTCCTGTACAATTAATGTTGTTTGTTAGGTGAATAAATCGCTTAATAAATGACACTTATCGACTTCCAACTCGTTCGTGTATTCCAAAATAGAATCAGCCGATTAGATGAGTATTCCTTAAAATACGGCGCCGGAAGTCCCGGAAAATCTTCATTAGAGCAACAGATTTGTGGATATCTTTGCAGAAATAATTAATCGATCAATTATTTTTAATCTCCCGATACGGCAGTTAATGCAACAGTCGCCTCCGGACTGTATGTGCAAATAGCACATTGACGGACTGTGTATATGATAGATATGCCGCACCGAAATAATAAGATACTATACAAATACTGCCACTATTTTGCTGAAATATGTAAACTAATAAATCATAAAAGAAAAGATTAATTTAAAAATGTGTAACAAACCTAATTTTATGGATAGGCTTAAGTATTATATTTCCACCATAATGTATTACCACAGAGCCCAAAAATGTGCTATTTCACAAATTGCAAGTTTGGAAAAAAAATCTGCTTAATGAACTGTACATATTTTTGTAAGTATACCATAGGAACGCTGTTTACATTTTTTTAACCAGAAAGAAACAAGTATTAATAAGAATAATATTTTTCTTTTTCTGTGTTTCAAAAAAGTTTTTCTATCGTTTTCTGCAATTGTTTCATAAACATTGATGACACAAGCAATCAAACAAACTTTTCTAGCTCTAATTGACTGTCGAATTAAAAGTAATATTGTAATTGAGTGGCACTACTGGGACTACCATCGTCGTTGGTTACGGCTTCCTTCGACGGTTGCATGCTCCCAAACGTTGGCAATAAATTCACAACTTTTCTCTCTCTAGACAGGAAAGGCTGCAGACGACTTGTTGGTGTACAAACGATGCACTTCAACTTCGCTAAGCACTGAAGTGTGCTTGGGCTTACTGATAGCACCCTATGCAATGCTTGTGGAGAAGGTGAAAACCCTGCAGAGCACATTCTCTGTCAATGTCCCACCTTTGTTCAGATCAGGTGGCGGCTGTTTTGATGTTGTGGCAGCTGAAAACCTACGCTCTCTATCACAGAAGTGCTTGCTGATTTTGATTCAGAAGATCAAGAAATTACATTAAATGTAGGTCACTCCCTGGTAGTACACTCAACCAGTTTTCGAGTCTGAGCGCTCCATTGTAGTGTTTCTTAACCCCTAGAAAAAGTGACTAGAGCTTAGCTTCTACAATAATTATTCGTGTTGGGTGCTCTACTGTTCTTTTTTGAGCAGAGGAGACCTACAGTTTCTTGCCGACTTCAAACGGGTATATTTGAGAAACTCTCCATAGACTGTATTTAGAGATGTTGGAGAATCGAGACCTTGGCGTGTGAGTCGACGCACTTACCCATTACGCCACGACGACCACAGACGACCAAATAAAACACTTTTTTCAAACAAACCATATTTTCCTCTTCGATTCAATGTTTTACTGGAGATGGCCGTGTAAATGCAGTAATGTCCTGCTGAACCTTTCAGTGTTTATGCTCAAAGATATCCAAAAACTTTTCTCAAGTTATTCCTAAGATTCTGTAATTTATTACAGAAATTTGTTTGCTTAAACTTCAAGGTCAGCAGTGCAATAGAAGATAAGTTCACCCCATACCATAAAACCATTCTACTATGATGTCATTCGAAAACAAAACTTTCCACTTTTTTTTAGCTCATGGAAGTAATAAATAAACCCCATTTCAATAAAACCAAAAAAACAACCAGACGCCTTCCTTTTGTTAAACATCCCGTGTTCGTTTCGGAAAAATTATTATTGCGCGTAAAGTTGTGCTATTTTTTTCTTACCCATGTAATAATTGAAAATGTTTATTATCCTTCGGGCATTTAAATCAAAATCGAGGTCTCGCTAAAATTCCTGCAACAATGCGGAAATGTCACACAACGTAGACGGCTCAAAACGTCAGTTTGTCAGAAGTCTCAAACAAAATGTCAGCCAGTTTTTTTTTTACAGGACTTAAACTGGACTGCGATGGGACCAACAGACATATTAAATGTAAATGTATCCTCCTTAACTTAATGTTAGAGGTTGTTAAAAGAATGACCAAATTAATCAAGGTTATACTTTTTTCTCGTTAAAAAGTTTTCGCGTATTCTATGAACTGCTGAGATTCCATAACTACATCCATCAGAAAACACCAAATGTCCAAGTTTCTAAGATCACGTTCGGGCTCAATCAATTTCCCGGCTATCGCATCAAACCGTTCCTTGCGATAATTATTGCTGTCTGCGGCTTTGATCAATAAATGACGTGTATTTTTTAGAACTAGTTTCAGATCGAAATTTTGGTCCACAGTTGAAAGCCGCTGATGAAAAGTGTAGTACTCAAAAGACAGCACGTCCTTTTAAAATATTTATTATTTTATTTCATCAAATTAATTATTGTGTCGTAGTAGTAGTTGTGTCGGTGTTTGTTTTAAAAATTAAATATCACATCGAAATCAAAGATTCTTCACGTCGCATGTTTCGATGTTTGATAAGTGTCGCTCAAGTGTCCCGATAACAGCTACCACGGAGAATAACGTAAAAAATTATCCACTAACTCATTTTCGGGTCGGTTGTAGATAGCGCGAGAAAGCTGAAAACAAGAGCCATCTCAAAAAAAACGCGTGGATAAACTCCTGCATTAGAAAGCTGTCTGAACGGCACCACGTTTGCATACTTTGGACAACAACTGTGATCGTGAGACTACTTAAGAGCTATTTAAGCGCAATTCAAAAGGAGTTTCTACATCGTATCCTGACCATCGATTGAACATGGATTTACTGGTGGACACCAAACACCAAGAAACGATCGTAACAGTGGCGAAAGTGTTCCGAAGTAGTCGGAAACTATCCCGTCGGCCAGAAAGGTGGCAGTCATCATTTTCTAGGATTCATGAGGTATGATCTACGACTACCTGAAGATGTGCCAAACTGTCACTACGCCAATTTGTTTAGCGGATTTGCGACCGAGATGCAGAAGAAACGACACCATTGGAGTTCTTCTCAAAAGCGCCCTTTCACCATTACAATGCAAAGGCTCACACCTCTGCCATCACGACCAAATCGGTCGAATAAGACTATGAACAGCAACATCGTCCTCCGTATCCTCCTAATATCGCCCCATGCGACTTCTTTTTGCTTCTAGGGAACGTACTTTAAGTTGATTTAAAGTAGTTGGAACACCGTTGCACATGAAGCTAAAGGAAGAATTAAATAGACACTTTTTCAAAATGTTCGT
This sequence comes from Eristalinus sepulchralis, assembly GCA_944738645.1. Classification (NCBI taxonomy): domain Eukaryota; kingdom Metazoa; phylum Arthropoda; class Insecta; order Diptera; family Syrphidae; genus Eristalinus; species Eristalinus sepulchralis. The sequence continues at coordinate 24,937,875 of OX122885.1, read as the reverse complement.
TTTTTTATTTGTTGGCTAAACAGAGTAATTCAATCGCGCTCGCTCATTCAAAATTTAATCAGCTTTAAAAAAAACTGATTTGACTGTATTTGTATCTTTTCTTTTAACGAGAATTATTTCTAATTCTGTCTGAGAAGTGTAATGAACCACCTTGAGGAGGTATTGCACATTCACAATCAACATGTACGCTTTCCCTTTCAATGTTAAGAGTAATTCACTAAAAAAGAAATTTCAGAGCAAGAGAAGGTAGAAAGATGAATTTATTATTAATCAAAATTCCAAGGACAGACAGTTGTCTGTAGACTAAGGAAGACGTAAACATCTCTACCTCTTATATCTTCAATAGAAGATGTTGTCATTAGTATCTCTCGTGCTTTATGTCAATTCAGATGTCAATTGGAGCAATTTAAGTCACAATACAAAAAGAACGTTGAACTCAATGTTTATTTAAAGAGGCCCCATCTAACATTTGTGAGAGTGTCACTCTTGACCGATATTGGCAGTTGTAAGCTGGAAGGTTTTCAAAACGGTGGGTACTTATTGTGCAGGTTGGTTCTCATAAATGTGCTTGAGATATCGATGATACTTAGAGATATGAAATGAATATTTCAAATTAAATCGTATTTAAATTGATAGGATACAATAAGTCATTGTTAAGTTCCACGCCACCAATTTTCATTCCTCCCAATTCTAACCGAAGGTCGTAAAATGCATGAAAACATTTCTCAAAAATTAAGTAATAAAAGCCACACGGTGGTAAATTATCGTAATCTCCTTAAGAATGCATCCAAAAGGGACACACTCTCAGTACAAACGACTTGTAGGATAAATTAAAAAATTCCACACATTCCATAAGAGGGGACCCTCTTAATGGATCCCCATGCAATATTTAACGACCAGGGACGCAGATCCAAATTGACCTTAAGATTTATTTACCAGTGTATAAATTGCACTTGCATAGCTCCCCTTCCGGACAGTTTTCCAAAAGCAACAGGACTGCAGAATAGCCATTCTATCACACAATACCCGGTGGATCTGGTATAGTTATATCCTTATGTGGAAACTCCAACGACCGATGACAAAGAAGGTTCTTTCAGACCACAGGTGCATCAAATAACTTAAGACAAACTAACAGCATGCAATTGCAGCTCGTGCCAAGCGGAATGTTTCATGGCTTCGACACAACACACACGAACGGATAACGGCAGCATGGGGTTCGTCATATAGTCACTCAATCCCGATTAAGAAGGGGCTTAAAGTTACTCACATAGGCGCCCGCACGGAAAACTTAAATTCGACAGTAACTTCCTCGAACGCGGTATTTGTGTGGTTTCACTTCGTTTGTACTCGATGGACCGACTAAATTCAGTTGGGGGACTCGGAGTTCGTTGTATTCGAACGGAATGCTGGTGGGAGGATTTATTAAGCGACGCGTCGTTTCACGCCGACTGCGGACTCGAAACTGATTGCAAACGAAAAACTGCACATCAGAGAGAGATTGACTGGGAGCAATGTAAATAAACAGAGAATGCCTTGCGCATGACCTGCAGCATGAGAGCGCAACAGTTAGCGAAGAGAAACTGAATGTATCTTCAAAACTTCAATAACAGCCAACCGCGTAACTGTCGCCAATAAAATGTTCATTAAGGTCGCCTTTAAAGTGGTTCTTAAAGATGCGAAAAATATGTCAATGTCAACCCTTACCTGGAAAGAAGTTATCCAAGTCATTCGCAACTTGAAGTGACAAATTCTGACAGCACTCACCCTGTAAAACCGTAGAGTTTCAAAACCTTTGAAATTTATGGTGGTAGATACACTGCCGCTGTGGTTGTCCGTTAAGTGTAAGGACGAGCACGAGGACGATTTGCGCTTTCCCTTTTCTAATTGAATTTGAGTGGCAGGGAAATAATTATCTCTCAGCAAACCGCATTTACATTAAGAGACGAGTTAATGGTACGGGTTAAGTTGATGGCAATACGAAAGGTATATTTTGCACAATTTTATACAGCTCTCTGACTTAAAGAACGAGTGAGTGTATTAAAGAGGTTAAGGAACCACTGAACGAATTTGAGGCATCTGAACGAGCCCCTTGGGGGGCTGAGGACTTTGTGTAACCAATTTATTTTGACGAATTTAAATTTTCAAAGTTGTCTTTTCTGCTTGTTTCTTTTGGGAGGCTTGTTGGATTAGCTAATGAATCGGATGAGTAATTTTTTGAAATAAATCAAAATCAATGATGACCATAGAAAATACAAATTGAGGCAGAAACTCAAGAAATTGAATTTTGGTAAAGTAATGAGCATTTAATAAATTCTGAAGTTCATAAATATTAAATTTAGCCAAATTGAGGAAAATACTACGCGCTGGGATTGTCCCTTTTCAATTTTTTTGATAAGATAACTGTCTCTGTGCACAAAGAGGATTATCCTACAAATCCCCCTATTTATGTTTCAAGGGTTAGGTAGTAAGAATTGGGCTCAGAATTGGATTATTTTTTCTTCATATAGCATTGCTATATAGAGTTGCCATTTCGTGTCTGTTTTCCTTTTTTCATCAAAAGTTATGACACAATGTTACCTGTGTTTTTATAAATAGTAGCGTCAGATTTGTACTGAATAAACTCACCCGTGTTGTACAATCAAGGCCATCTCCCAACTAAAAAGGAATGCTCTTTGGTTCAAATCGCACTGGAGTTTCGATGACCTCGCGCACAGCATCTCCTATGACACAAGTCTCATGGACATGCCATCTGATGCAGGGTCACCAACGATCCAGCTGCCTCGCTTATATAAAGTCGACTTTCCCTGCATCAAGGACTGGCTCTGGCCAAAAATTATACCGGGAAGGGACTGTAGTCGGATTTTCACGGACGGCTCCAAGACGATGGAGGGATTTGGGACCGGTGCTTTCGTGGAAGACGACATCATTAGACTTAAGTAATTTCGCATCGGTCTTCCAGGCGGAATCTTTTGGGTCCGGGTCCTCACGGGATCACGTGAAACGAGAAGAATGACCTAGCCGCTTCCTTGGTTATGACTTCCGTCGACGTTTGGGCACAACCAAAGATGGCATGGCTCTCCAGCATGCAAGCTGACCATATGCATACTCCGGAACGGTAGCAAGAAATCCGCGGACCAGTTTTTGAGTCTGAACGCGCCATTACAGTGTATCCTCCAACAAAAAAAGAAAAAAAAATCACCAGTGCCTTATTGATTTTATCTTTTACTAAAACTGGGTTTTCCTCAGCCATTAATCTTAGTTTCAAGATATTTACTTCTGGGTAAATCAGATTGCCGTAAATTCACATACTAGATTCGTTAGAAGCGGCTACTTTACGTTTATATACGCGTTTTTTTTATCACTCCTCTTGGAAACATAGGCGTCTCTATCTCACTTAGTTGGTCGCAGTGATCTTTATACTGTGTCAAGTGAGGTTAAATTTTCCTCGTTCTAGGGTCTAGTTCCTTCCTGATGTCCGATGCATCACCATTTGCGTCTCTCAATTTGTATCGAATTTTCAACAGATCCACGTGATACTCGTAATGTTTGTCCAAAATATTCGACATATCGTATGAAGACATGTAGGCTTTAGCGCTTGATTACACATTATTACTTTGTTGTACAAATATATGCTTAACTTCGACTGGGAACGCTATTACATTTGTCTCCAATCGATATTTTAACTTAGTCACATAGACGCTTTAAAAGTTAAGGGAGATCAAGGACAAAGCCTCCCAGGCATGCTCATTATGACTATACAATGGGGTCTTCGGAATTTACTTCAAAAACCCAAATTCCAGATAGATAACGGTGGGATAGGATTAAGTTAGAAACTCTTATATTATTTATTTAATCACTTATTTATTTTGTTACTTATTTATTTATATTTATGTATTTATTAATTTCTTTCTTTCTTTATTTATTATTTATTGCAATAACTACACAAATCGCTTCAATACCATTAAATAGTAGAACCATTGTTTCATGACTGAGTTTCGCAACTACTTCTCTCTTCCCTCCAACCTTATATGTATTACTTTTTCTTTTTTCTTTTTGTTTTTCTTTTTTCTCTCGTTTTATGAAGGTTTTTAGTGGTTATTCCTTCTAAATTTGAAAAATTATGTGATATTATTTTAAACAATTATACTTACTTACCATATCTCTGTAATTCAAAATTTTAAAATTGTATGTATTGTAGATTTGCCACAAAAAAAAAGAAATTTTATAAGAAAAAGAAACTCTTATGCTCTGGAAATCTACACGGATGTCTCTTAAAATAAATTTTTTTTCTTGACGTTTTCCTGTGTCTCTCAGAAAAGTTCTAGCCCACTATGATCACATTGCTAGTCATGGTCTTTCAAAAAGTTATGTAATTCCTCATTGCTTGAATGTGATAGGTCACTAAAATCTAATTTGTTAGACGTGGTAGACCCTATTGCGTCCAAACGGAAAATTTTAGAAAATATGAAACTCATTAACGTTCATTATAAGTAAGAGTGAAAAGGTACACTGTAAGGCAAAGTTGCATACGAAACAGCCAAGCTAAGATTTCTGAAAAAAATCGAAATATTGGCGCATCTGCCCAAAATAAGAATGTAAATCATATCAATCAAGCATATAAGTTTGTGTTCAGAAATTTACCGTACTGACATGATTTTAGCTGAATAATAAAACTGAATACAAAGCTAACAGTATCTTTTCAGTAAGTTGGTGACAGTTGTGTTGCAAACTCCTATGTTTTGTTGCAAGCAGTTGGACTATTGACTAAAATGATTTCGTAATGTTTATTTTAGTACATCAAAAACAAATTTAAGTCCTTCATTACCTGTAGAACATTTTACAATAATCATTCCTCAACTCTCCGTCTAGTACAAACGAATTTTAGAAAAAAAATTTAAAAAGCAAGCAAATGGAAATGACAGGAAATTATTTCATTTCAGGGAAAAAACAGAACTTTAGCAACTACTCCTGTTGTGCGTTCCTTTGTTCTCTCACGGGTAAAGTGGACCCCTAGTTTTTTTGCCGACTCCGAACGATTATATTTGAGAGCTTTTCATACACGATTTGTAGTCTTTGAAAGTTGTCAGCAACTCGAAAGAGGTGGTGCTTTCAAAAATGGATGTGTTCAATCCGGGGATCGACCCTGGAACCTACGGCATGTGAGTACACGTACTTACGTACTACGCCATGGTGACCACGTTACAAATTAAGATAACAATCTTTTTTTGTATAATTCCATTTCCAACAAAGTCGTACACAGCAGTCGTCGGTGAAGGTATAATCTTTACTACCCTGACAGAAGTCCCACAGAGCTCTGTTGTTGGTTCATTTTTGTACATGTCCCTTATCAACGACTTAGCAAAGTATATGAAAACCTCTGCATACTACATCTATGAGGCTTGGATTACCAAGTATATGTAAACATTACTCACTGCTAACAAATTTAATGGTACACTACTTCTACAACAGCCTAGAAGATCTTGCAATTGCGGGAGGATCAAGAAATTCCTTCCCTTCATGTGTCATTTCAATGGCTTCAGCAAACTTTCTCAAGTAGCCACCTCAACTTAACCTAACCTAACTCTAACACTTTCCTACTCATAAGAAAACAATAGCAAACACAAGGTAAATGAAGACTATGACCACCGAATTATGGCCAGCTGACTGAGTGGAGCGATAGGCCGAGAAACGTATCCTCTACTAGGCTTTTAGTTAGACAGTCTTGTTAACCCTTTAGGCTTTCTTCTCTATCTATCTTTTCGTATCTGTCCCTGCATTAGTAACTTAAGGCAAGGTCCTTTTTGTAAACGGGTGATTTGGGAGATTTTCGGACCAGCTCCTCAAGATTATCCGAATAACGATGAGGGACGGAGGCATACGGCCCTCCTCTTCATTGAAGCTTCCCTGTTTCCAAAAAAAAATATTCCTTTTCATCTGTTATAAAATAAGCCAGAAGGCAGAAAAGCCAACATTATGGGATGTCCTTAAGTCAACTGTTTTCTGTAATTTCTTCATACACGTGTAAGGCATTAAATCTGTCTCTAATCTTGTTTTCAGAATTTTTCGATATCAGTTCAAAAATATTGACTAAAATCAAAAGTATTGATTCATCAGAGACATTCGCCTTCACGCTTTGATTTTCAATAGGAATGAGTTGTTTTTATAGCACTTGACCTTTTGCATCGTTTGTTGGATCAAATAATAATATAAATCTCATGATGTGTGATTAATGTGGTACTTGTGGAAATATGCACTTTAAGTGGGTACATGAATGAGTATTCTGCAAACATCAGTGTCGGTTGCCTTGTTTTGCCAAATGAAATTGGCTTAACGAAGTTGAGAATGTGATGACTGTATAGCACATTCAGGAGCGTTCCAGGCACATAGAAATTAAGTTAAATACTGTTGAAGCGTTAATTTATTTGTTTTGGTTTTGTGTGTTTCATAATTTATATGATAATCTATATGACATCAGTGTACCAAACTCGTACGAAGATATGAATCTATCGAACATTGCAGAGGAATCTGGGGCTGCAAGTAGCGCGACCAGTTGTGTCGCTAGTACCAATGGCTTCTGAAAGGGTTGAATCCTGCTGCAGAATGCTAGTACAAAATTCCGCCCGATAAAAAAACATATGCGTAAAAATTCATTGAGCGCCAAAACGGTGAGACAGAATGAAAACGGTGAGAGAGGATGTAAACGATGAGAAAGCACGCAAACAGTGAGGCAGGATACAAACGGTGATATAAGGCCACTTGGTAGCAGACTTGTGGATTATTCGGTTTTGACTGTTTAAGGCAAGGAGAAAGGTCCTAAAAATGACTTACTGGTCCGGAAAGCACGAAGATCAAACGTCTTGCATTTTTACAGCACCACGTTTGTCCAGTTGCTGACAAGACTTAAAGATTGTCCCCATAAAAGTCTTCTTAAATCTCGCCGTTTGAAGGCAGTGGTCCCCTCTACTCGTGGAAGATCAATAGCACGTACAAAATGAGTAGTTGCTGAGGAAGCTATCCAGCGGTCCCATGTACGTCACTTGAAGTGCCACTAAATTATTATTATTTTCACCAGAATACAAGTTAAGATAAGATTGGAGATGGCAGCCTATGCACCTCATATAGACCCTCTAGGCTTATAATGAATTATCACAATACTATATAAACGTATGAACGTATGACGTATGTATTTGCTGAAACAAATTGATTTAGATGTGTTAGCAATTTCGAGAAACGTAAGAGGCTACAAGATCTACATGTTTTTTAATGAATTGAAGAAATGTTTACGTTGCGTCGTGTAGGTAGTTCCGGATAAAGCCAGACACTCAAACAATAGGTGTTCTAAACATTCTTTCCCCCCCCCCCCCCCCCAGGCACACCAACAACCAATTAAAATGCTGAGAAAGTTAAGAAAACTGTTATCGAGAAATGTCGAATCACTATTAGAGAAGTTGCCGGAGATGTCGGCATATCGGTTGAAAGTTTTTCGGAAATTCTAGGCATGAAGTGTGTGCCAACGAAGTTCGTTATAAAATTTCTGAACTTGCTTTTGCTTGTTCGTAATTTTTTGGCCAAAACAAACATTGATAAATAAGTAAATATTTTATTGAGAAAAATTTAAATTTACCTTATTATTTGAGCAGACCTCGTGTATCATATGTACGTTGCAATTTTTTTGATGCAAATGAAAGTCACACCCTCACAATGCCCTGTTGTATTTTTGTATAGTGACATTGCATTAAAATTCGATACGGGTCACTATTTTCATGCGTTGTCAATCATTTTCAAGTAAAGCAATGCAATTTTTGATTTAATGCAAAAAGGATCAACATTATAGAATGCACCTTTTCCTAGAATAAAACTACATAAAAAACACACAAACACACCCTATTTGAGCCACCCATTATTCATTAATCTATTACTTAGTTATTTATTTCTGTATCTTTCCTATTTATACAGCAAATATATCTTTCAAACAGAATATTCAATTTCAATCTTCCTTCCGAGTATCTTTTTTTTATTCATGACGCGTGCAATTTATCGCAAATTACAAATTTTCATGCCTGTAATTACGTATAATTTCGTTGTTAACGTTCTTCCTCGATGTAATAAGGAAACTTTTATGGAATCAATAGCAACCTTTATTAGCATTCATTAATATTCTCATCACATTCACAGGTTTCAATCAATCGATATCCGAACCTGTGGAATACGATTCCAATGCACCTTTGTTAATGACCCACTGAAATATAGCCATCAAACTGCCCCCTCCCTCATATTTTCTTTCTTAACCATCATTTCTAGACTAAGGTCAGTGAAACAGTAAGGACGCCCTTCCCCTGGTCAGGAAAACACACGAACGTCTTTGTTACCCTTAACAAACTTTTGTCATTAAGGTTATAAAACAAACAGATCATTTTATATTCTCTAGGACAACTTCCTTAAAAATGCACGCCACTTCGGCATGGTTGTCGTCGCTTCGCTGAAACTACTAACTACTTTTCACTTGAATTCTGAATCACTTTCTGCCAAGAGTTCGGTGTGATTAAACGTTTCTTTAAAGAAAAAATCTTCGTAAAATGTTGAATGGCATGAATAAACATCCAACGAAGCCGAAAACGATTTTTCTTGACGTCAAGCCATCGTTTCACCACCCAGCCGTAAGGAGATTCAGTGGATTGCAAACACAAAAGTACAGCATCGCACTCTACGGCACGGACACTCGCCCATCGCTGAATTCGGTGGATTCCAGGGCGAATTTCAAGAACGTACATATGTCCACTCTGAGGGTTAACTTTGAAAAGTTTTGTGACTCGTGGGGATTTTCTTTTCTTTTCTCTTTTACAGGATGTTGTATTTAGAAACATTGGTGCATCCCACTACTTCTTGCGTTTTATTGGAGCCATGCCACTGACAAGAACTTCACCAGGCAACGCTACCTTCAAATTGGCTTCGCTGTCGTTTGCATACTCATTCCTTTTCTTCGTTCTGCTGGCGGTAAGCAAATGTGTTGTGAATAAATCGAAATAACATTTACTGATTTCAGATTTACGTTGGATACGTGACTAGCAATCGTATACACGTTGTTACGTCCCTGAAGGGACCATTTGAGGAAGCAGTTATCGCATATCTCTTTCTGGTTAACATATTACCCGTTGTCCTAATCCCCATTATTTGGACAGAGTCTCCAAAAATCGCTCAACTCATGAACGATTGGAATGACTTTGAGGTTGGACTTGTAATTTGCTTTCTACAATCTGGCTGTTTACATGTGGAAATACTTTCAGGTTTTGTATTTTCAAATATCCGGGCAGAGTGTACCATTAGACATAAAGAATAAGGCAGTCACCATAACTGTTGTACTACCGTTATTGTCAATACTCTCCGTTGTTATAACCCACATCACTATGGCAGACTTTCAATTGATTCAAGTAAGTGCGAGTAAAATAACTTTTGTTAGAATTGTAGCCACTACACGTTTAAATGAGTTCTAAGGAGTTCCTGACCATTTGGTATAAATAAGCAGGACACACTATCAGACGATCAAAGAAGAATCATTACAAACATGCAGCTGTGGAAGGTTTTGAAATTGAATAACTTTGCTGATATGTGACTGCAGTTAATCACTTGGTACCTTTTTCTTCTCTAGCAGAACTTGTACTGTAGAGCTTGATTTTAGTCCCTGAATCAGCAGTTTTAAGCCAAATTAACTCCAGTTCGCAAAGGTGGTCTACTACGCCGGATTTACACTTTGGCCAATAGATTGTATTTTGTTTTATCCTCATTAACCGTCGCTGCATATAACCCGGGAAAATGTCAATATCATCAGGACGGTAAGGATCAGTTGAACTGGCTTGCGCCTTCTATATTTAAAGCTGCTCGAATTGATGGTATCAGGCAAGTGTGCATCTCCTTGCCGAAATCCAACGCAAACGGCTCGAAAGTTCTTCAACCAAATTACAAAGTGCATGTAACCAGTCCTTCTATGTTATTATGTCTCTCTCTTTCTTTCCTGAGGAGGATACATAAACAAAAAATCCTCTCTCTCTAAGCGTAAGTCTTGTGAAATTGAAATTTTTCTAGGGGCAGGGATGTGGCCGGTGCCGTCATTACCGAATTCTTGTATTACCTCTTTTTTTCTCTAGATTTTCTATTTTTTTATCTGCACTCTTTGTGCATCTGTTCTAATCGCTCCGATATCTACCAAAGAAAAATACCTGCAAACTCATCTTAGGCACTCTTAAGGTTGTCAAATTAAAACCGTATTTGTGAGCGTTGTGTTACATAATCGCATCAGTTTTCCCTGGATTCAGAATTCGGTCATTGCATCGAAGTATTCCTTGCTATGATTGCTGCCGTATGCTTTAAAAGAATTCAAAATCAATAAAAAGAGGTCGGGTGTATCGATTTGACAGTCGCTGTTTTTTTCCAGGATTTACCTTAATATAACATAATCCCTGCAGCACATTTCGAGATGCCCCGCCATGCCATAAGTGGCAAGTGATTTTCTTCTTTTTCGAGTTACCATTATTACAGTACAACAACGTCTGTGATGGCACTCACAAGTAGATTTGGACCAAACTCAACATGCCACTCCAACTAACGTGGTCTCTTGAAAGTTGCCTCGAATTTTGCACCCCAAACTAGTCTATGTCCTTCTTCTATTATGTGCGCCATCTAATTCGCCTTTCTTAGTCGTCCTTTTTCGTTCATCGTCGCGCTGTTACAATTGTTTAAGGATTATTGTTTTCCATCAGGCCTTCATTGTCTAGCCATCTTGTATCCGTAGGCGCTTGACTGGGCGTACGTGATAGGGTAAGATTGAAATGGGGGTAGTATGCACTTACAGAAGCAACAGATTGTAATTGTAAAATTTAATTACGCAGTCATGTGTTCGCTTCACCAGCTTTATTTTATTTTCCCATATTATCACGTTATATCATTGCCGTTTTAACTTTTCTTCTTGTATGAAAAGCTCTTGAGATCGAAACTGGTGTCTCCACCGAAATCGCATCAGTCCGCCTGCATGTGACTACTAGGGAATAAGCCTAACTCAAACTAAGTTGAAAAAATTGTATCACCCCCTTGACCTCTTTAAGATCACGCATGATCCTTAGCCTGTTGTCTCCAATTTTTGCTCTCCAAATTGATTAAAATCCTTTTTCCCTTGTGTGTGCCATCGGGTCAGTGGGCCTCTAGAACGTTCTCCACTGTTTCAGAGTGGAGACTCTTCGGACTGGAATAGTGTTTTCTATACGTTCTATATGGCCTACCCATCTTAGATGTTGAATCCGTGAACGCTTGGCTTATGTATGTTGCTGCACAGTCCGTACAGTTCATGGTTGAATCTTTACCAAAAACCATTAACGCAAACAGCGCCAAAAACTGAACGCCAAAATTTCAAGGTGTTAGGCCGTTCCTTCGAGAGAAGGCTCTAGTATTCAATTGCCTCTTGAACTGAATGAAACAACGTTTTGCTAGAGTTATTCTGCGTTTCATCGCGGTACTGATGTTACTTTGAAGACGATACGGACAAAGTCCTCCACGACCGGGAAGTTATTACTGCCTAGAGTGACGTTTTGCCCGAGTCGTAGATGTTGTGTGTCCTTTCGCTATGACAGCATACACCTCGATCACCACTTAACCTGTATTGTCTGCCTTCGTTAAGGTACCAGGAAAAGCTATGTTGACTGCTCACTGTCGTCCGCATATGTTAGCAAGTGCAGGGATTTTTGGAAGATCATGCATCTTCTGTTGGCGAGTGAGAACCCCTCGACCTTTTCAAGAACGATGTTCCATGATAGCGCGTCGCCTTGTCTATAATTTTTTTTAAACATTCAAATTCTAGCTGAGTACCGACCTGGAAGAGGCCGCAGAATTCTCTATCTTTATCCTGCACAGAGTGACAAGTTTGGCAGGGATGTCAAAAGTAGACTTGGCGTTGTACAGCTCATCTATATACATATGCGGTCTTAAAATCTACAAATAGGTGGTTAATGTCGATTTCAGAAGATTCAGTGCGCATGTATAAACATGTGCATTAGACTCCTTGCTAATTTTGTTAGTTTTAACTTTAACATATTCCATCTATCACACTGTCAATATCTGATACATGCAGTTGATTTAATAAACGAAACCATCTGTGTGTAAAATTAAATTGTCCAGTTTGATGTTTAAAAATAAAACTGACTGCGCTGTCTAGTTCTCAGTTTCGTAAGAAAGTTAAGGGTTGGAATGTAAAATCAATATTTTAAGAATTTTAAGGATCTTTGGAATTCCCTGTTTTATATTCTTTAATATGAAGCTTTTCCGCATGTATAAGCTTAAGTGCCTTTCTTTCTGCTCTTAGAGCGAAATGTTATAATTTAGATCTTCTAAGTACGAACTGAAAATAACATATTATTGAAGGGAATAAAGCTTTTCAATCTTTCTTATATCATATGTGAATGTGAACACGTAAAAACATCCACCTGAATCGGCAGAATTTACGCGAAGTATCAGAGCATATTTCATTGTTGTTCATACAGTCGGAATGTGTGTATGTTCGTAACCGCAAGTGCTACATAACTCCGATAATCCATGCCTGGGGTATGAACGTGCTTCGGGGTGAATCATCACACCTCATTTAATATTTATTGGAATACCTGATTTAGCTGTTTTCTGTTTTTCTTTTCTTTCCCGTTCTTTGTGTGATGATTATAATTTAATCATCTGAAATTAGTACGCTTTTCTCACCTACGGTAAATTAAAGTCTTGGTCACAAACAGAGGGATTTTAAGGAATAAATTTGTCTGTACGGCATGCTGTGAGGAATCATGCTGGCATTGAAAATGCCTCGTCCTTTTCTTTTTCCTATTCATCTGAAGATGATACTATTTATTTAAAGCTAATGGAAACTTACTACGTCGTGGCATCTTGCCCGGAAAATATTAACATTTCTTCCTTGAAATGGCACGATTTAACGATTACGGAATCTGTGGAATTGAATTGAATTGAAATTGAATTTCCTCACTTTTACAGATCATTCCTTACTGCTTGTTGGACAATTTGACAGCAATGCTCGGTGCTTGGTGGTATCTATATTGTGAGGCTTTGAGCGACACGGCAAATATTATCGCGGAACGCTTTCAGAAGGTTTGTGTCTACTCTATTCTTGCACTTTACGAATTAATATCCTCCCGCAGGCACTTCGACATATTGGACCAGCTGCTATGGTGGCCGATTACCGATCTCTTTGGCTTCGTCTAAGCAAGCTAACACGGGACACTGGAACAGCAACCTGTTACACTTTTACTTTCCTGAACCTGTACCTCTTCTTCATCATAACTCTATCTATTTACGGATTAATGTCACAGCTGTCAGAGGGGTTCGGCATAAAGGACATTGGCTTAGCCATAACCGCGCTTTGGAGCATCTGCCTTCTTTTCTTCATTTGCGATGAAGCGCATTATGCTTCTCACAATGTTCGAACTAACTTTCAAAAGAAACTGCTCATGGTGGAATTGAATTGGATGAACTCAGATGCACAGACCGAGATAAACATGTTCCTCAGGGCCACCGAAATGAATCCGTCCAACATAAACTGTGGGGGTTTTTTCGACGTGAATAGGAACCTCTTTAAGGGGGTAAACCGAGTTTAAACCTCTTCTTTCGCAACTATTCATGCATCTCTTTTTTAGCTGCTAACCACTATGGTTACATATTTGGTGGTCCTTTTGCAATTCCAAATAAGCATCCCCGATGGAAAGCCGAAGAGTAATGTCACAGTGGATGAGGGCTCAACGATGATGAATGATTTGGCGATGACTACCGCATCTCCTTAGGCATGCACGGTGTTCGCTTTGATTAATGTAAAAATAAAAGTTCTCAGTAATGTAAAGCTATGAATATATGTTATCATTTCAACATCAATGCCACTTAATGGAATTTTTCAATAAGAAATTCAATTGTACTGCTGGTGTAAGGAGATATTTTCTACAACTTTTGAATTTTATTCACCAGAAACAAGATTTGAATCAGAAGTAAGCTGAGTAATAGCAAAATCTAGTCCATTTGCGCAGCCACCGAATTACGAGGAGTACTTCATATGGTACACTCCTAGGAAGCGTACTTTCTTCTTTACTTTCGTTACCGGTGGTAGAGGATATTCTTAAAGAATTAAAATGCCTTGGAAGTAAGTACACACCATATGCCAATGACTTCGTTATTGCAGTCACAGGCATTTTAATCGCATCAGCTCTAGGAAAGCTAGGAAACTGGACACACAAGATAGGACTAGGCGTTTCCAGGAAGGTCAATGTACGTCAAGTTCACCCACACCAACTGCGAAATGAAGAATTTCGATACAAACGCACGCTAAATAGATTGATCTGAAAACCGTCTATAGTGGACTGCATAAGAACGGTAACTGTTGCTTTATTTACCTGTAAAAATCATCTTCCCTCTAAATGGATCTAGAGCCAAGGGCATTCTTTCTGGATATTTACGAGTATATAATAGACGAAGGAGAATGGGTAGTTTTTCGTGCAGTGACGGACACTGTGAACACAGGACCGATGCAATCTAACTACAGTGTTATTACTGCGAGGGTCTTGACATCAGAATACAACCCGAATACCTGGCAGAATGCTGCAAAACGAAAGAAAGAAAAGGTTAAACAGACTTCGCAACTTCCCCATTTATATTATTGACACTTCTTCTAATCAGAAATCAATGCCATTCATGAGGCTGCTCGCTTTCTGTCCACATGACCATAAAGGCTCTGGCAACACCATCGTAAAAATTAAAGATATACAACCTCTGTCGCCTATCTCTTGAAGAGATTACTTTATTTTCGGTTCCAGGGCAATAAAATAGCTTGTGAATAAGGAAAAAAGGGAGAGTTTGCCACCCCAATTAAACTTAAAAGAACAAAATGCTTAAAGATACCAAGAGATACCATAGTGTCAGCTTCTTATTGGCTAGAAAAACATCCCCCGGGGAATGGCTTATTCCCCGTGGAACTGCCGCTAAGTATTGCTTTGCAGGGGCTTGAGCTTTTGGCTTCGTCACGAAGATTGCGCATTATTCGTACTGCTGCATTGTAACCCAGCAGCCCAATGATCTTTGTATTTCAATATGTATTGGACAATGTTATCTGTAGTTGGCTGTTCATGGAATTCCTTGCTCAGTAAAGTTTTTTAATTTTTATACCGAGCACATTGCAAGATAACACACAGGACGGTACGGATATTCTTGAAAATTCGATTCGATTTACCCAACTTTCAATTATTGGCATTAAACGATTTGTCCATCCTGGGTTTTGGGATCCTTAAGATCGCAACTGCCACGCATTCTACGGCTGTGCAACTTCTCTTTTGCGCGCGATTGTCTTCTAGCTTCTAATGCTTGAATATCAATAGGTACCATAGAAAATAAAGCTAATATCGCATTGTGGGAAATATCAGTATGCACTGCTTACTCGTAGTGTGTTCGCTTTTTTACTCGCGACCATATCTGTGCACCGTATAATTTTATAGAGGCTAGAAACCTTACAAGCATTAATCCTTACCTCGGACCGCCGATATTCGACATGAGTCTTGAAAGAACACTTATAAAGTGTTGTATGTGCGATAACGGCTATAGGCACTGTGCAATGTTTGACTGGTCTCGACTACCTAGGAATCTGCGTGTACTTTGCACCTATTTGCTTCTATAACTTGCACAGTCCATGCCCTTTATTTACCTATGTACATTGATTAAAATATGTGACCCAAGTCCCTAAATCGAGTAATCGCAAAATGACTGTGTGCCTATCGACTTCTTTGGGCGGGAGTGACTATTACCTAAGGGGCCGTTAGCATTAAATTTTTTCAATTTTTTTTTCATATTTTTATTAAATAAATTTTTAAAATTAATTCTAGGAAAATACTTAAAACTAGGTTCTTTAATAGTTCTTAAATCTAGCTTACTCACCCTTTACAGGTGCTCTAAGTTAATCTATATCTACTCTACTTTAAAAGTGCCTTTGGCCATCATAGATTTGTTAATATATATTTAATGAAAAAAAAGTGCTTAATGCTATTTCAAGAAAATTACAGCATAAAATCTTGGCCGTATGTCTTTTTTTAACCTAATTTTAACCTATCCTAATTAAAACTAAACTAAGTAAAAAATTCTAAAATACTACTACTTAACTATGTCCGTAACATATGCACGTGTGTATTTTTTATATAGCCTACTTTTAAGTTGGCCAGGGCCGGTTCTGATGCAACCACCAGTAGAAATGGCGTTCTCTGGCGGACTGTGCCCTGTTTCGGGAGATTGCCCTACTGAACCGAAGAAGTTCCTCGTGGCTACAGGCGACGTCCGGTTCGTATTGGAGTCACCTGTCCACAGTTCGGTGTATGACATGAAAGATGAAAGGACATCCTTCCATATCCTGTATCAGCATCAGAGTCTAAATAGAGAAATGCTTCAGGGGGTATAAAGCCGTTTAGGCGAACTTTACATGGTACATAATGTTAGGGTAATAAGCCCCGAAGATCAGACTATTGGATGAAGTCATCGCTCATTCAATGTGCCTTCAAATCAGTTTAATAATGAAATTACCTATCCTGAAAAGGTTTGCCTCTTTGTACAAGACCTCGTTGGGATAGAATTTCTCGAAATTGGATTTGTAATGGAATCAAGTTGGCTACTGTAAAATATCCAACTTGCAGCTTCAAAGGCTTTCTTAGCTTTTGTCAGAGCTGTAGCTTTAATTTTTTGCTCTTAGAACAAAATACCGCATGTAAGATATGTATATACGAAAGTGTGTATGAAGAGCTGTAAGCTTTGCATAACGTAGTTGTCTGCTCTTTCTTCTCTCTTCTTATGGTCTCTCAGATAAGAGACCGTAAAACGGATAGTTTGATTTCAACTGTTCAAAAAAAAGGTAAGTATTCACGGTTTCCAAATAGTGAAAAGTAGTGGTTCCGATTTTACTGAGAAAATGTGAAATTTTTATGAGAAATACTGGAAAAATTCTAATTCAGCTAATACAAATCTTTCACGCACGTACCTTACATATATATGTAGTATTCGGTGACATACAGGCAAATGAAGAAATATTGATTCTAAGTGTTTACACTTAAGCTATTTGATCTGATTCTGAATGTAGATTTCTTCTGATATGTGGACATGTTCTGTATACCAGAAATTTCTGCTGAGACAATCTCCAAAACGAGGAACAATTATTTTGAATCAGGTTTTGCAAATTGGTCCAGCTATAAAAAGGCTAAATGCGTAATGACTGTTCCCATCACATCATCCACAAAAGAGATAGTTACGAAAGTCGCATAGAAGCCATATACTATATTTGTGGCGTATGCAATTGCTGAAATTTTTTAGATGGTTTGCGATGGGTACGAAAACAGGCCTAAAGTCTAAGATTGTTTCCGTATATACATATATATGTTTGGTGCAAAATTCATAAGAATGGAAGTTAGTTAGTTCTTCTTCTTCTTTGCTTTGAGTCTGGTGCATATAATTAAGTAAACAACTAAGTAGAATAAATGGCAGAACACTTAAAATACTAGGTTAGACTTACTTATGTTGGTAATCAAATTGGTTATAACTTTGCTTTTATAATGATTTGATTTCATCTGAACTATAATCAGCAAAAAAACCGAACTAGAACGTTATTCTTAAGTTTTTGATATTTGTTCTTCTTGTTTTTTTTTTGTTTGTTTAATAAATCTAATCATCATATTCCGGATCTCAAATTTGGATCAACAAAATCGCTTTACTATCCAACAAACTCATCGAGTGTCGAACTCGTTCAAGTTATATTTACGATAAAAAGGAATTATAAACCTCAACTTAGCGAAATACATATCTAGACAAGAAACTACAGATTGTTCAAATATGAAACCAAACGAAAAACCAAATTTTGACAACTATGCTGGCTTTTGGGAAACATATCTAAACTTTCTAAACAAAACAAACTTTTGATCTACACGAGCATATTAAAAACCAACATCTATCTCTGGCATCCAGTTATGAGGAATGCATCCTAGTATATTTCTAATGAATACATACAGTCATCCACAAAAGTGAAGATACATGCTTTATTTGTAAAGAAAAATCTCCCAAAAAATCTTACGTATTGCAAAATATAAAATCGAACAGTCAAATTTTTGTAAGAATATTCGTAGAAAAATAACTCCCTTTATTTGGTTTGATGACTTAAATTTCAATATTATATGTTGGAAATTATATTCGTATTTATTTTTCAAAAGAATCGTCCCAGTTTCTATATATTTTATAAAATGCCGCTTAAGGGGATAGCTGTAAAATTTATTGACATACACGTTTAACAAAAAAAAAATCTATTCTCATATTAGTCCTTTAGTATCTCGTAGCCGGTATTCAGACCGTTACATGATTCAGCGTTCATTAAAGAACTCTCAAATAAAAAGTAAACCGCGAAGAGGTCAACAACAAAAACGTAAGCAACACTTATTCAAGAAAATCCGTTTATAAGTATCATATATCATTTTTATAATTTTGAGAACTATCTTAAGTAAAAATCATTCAAAACCAGAATATGTTGCATTTTAAAAGAAAAAACCTGTAATTTCACTAAGAACAAACTGAAGAAAGTTCAATTTGGACGAAACTTTCCTATACAAACCTGACGAATTCTGGATCACAATTGTATTTTCAAATCAATCAAAATTTAATATATTTGGATCAGATGGTCGAATTTTTGTGTGCAGAGAGAAAGGAACTGAACTGCCTCATAAACATACCAGCACATTAAATTGAAATATATAACTTTACGTAATAATGATAGTTAATGCTTTTTTTGAATACGTAGACATTTTGGAAACGTTTTAATTAGAAACAAGGTGTAAGTATTTACTTTTGTGAATGACTGTATATCGGAACATCCACATACCCATTTTTAAAGACTAAATCAAAGACTACAGTATCATCAAATTACAATCTCAAATCATGTATACACCGAAGTCTACCGCAGCATGAAGCAAACACAAGAAGACGATTAAAGAGACCGAGGCCTGCCATTTTTTCTTACCGGTCAGTAATGTATTCCGATTCTCTTACACAATGTAATTATAAAAATTCAAAGTCGGCACTTCATATCTCCATTATGGAGGCTTCATGATGTCGACTTGAAAACCAACTCTCACAATTAAGAATTTATTAAATGCTGTCATTTACTTTCCTCCCTATCCATCACAAAATATGCAAGGCTTGAAAGTTAAAGCCATTTGGACACGTTGATTAAAATAATGGAGTATAATATATGCCTGAAATAACAGAAAGATGAATGCTTAGGTAAGACCACAATTCGAATAAAGCTGAACAATCGGTTAATAATATTCTTTTAACACAACTGTCGACGTGGCCCTGTGGCGCAATGGATAACGCGTCTGACTACGGATCAGAAGATTCCAGGTTCGACTCCTGGCAGGGTCGATTTGATTTTTTTTTTTTCATTTTTGGTGAAAATTTGTTGAATTATTATTTTTTAATTAAAGAAAGTATCTTATATCAATCTCAAAAAATAAAGTTTAATGTATTTTAACCGAAAATTATTCTTGATTTAAAAACTACCGGGATATGACATATGGTGCAAAACTTGCAAGCCTTAAGTTTCAAGTGTAAGCCAACGTCGGGAATTAATTAACCAGAAATACTTTTTTTCATGAGAAATTCACCTTGTGACAGATGGCATACGATTAACTATTAAATACGTTTAATGATCTTTGCAACGAAATTGATTTTAACATATCACGAAAAGTTTTTGAAAATAGGTTGTATTCATTTTACTTTAATTAAAACTTTGTTTTACATAGTATGTGAGATGAATAATCGGAAGACGATCCCTAGTAGTACAGCAAACATCTGCTCTCAGCATCAGAGAATAAACATATAGAAAACGCAGTATTCCGCCACTGGGAAGTAAAATAAAAACAAAATAAAAAAAAAAAAACGCATTTCAAAATAATTAAATTTTTCCGTCTGTTTATATATAGTTATATTATATTTTACAAAATGGTGCTTACTCAGTGGTTGCGTTATATGAGAAAGTTGAAAAAAATTCGTTCTTTTATGCCCGTAAATGGATCTTAATGAATTAAGGGCATTAAGAGCATATGTTTTTGGATGCATAAAATAAATATTTTATGATTTTTAATTACTAAGAGTAAAATTAAACTATAATTACAAACTTGAATAAATTAAATCTTCTCCGGATCGTTAGCATATTTCTGTTTTAGGAAATCGTAAGTTAGCGATTCAGTGTTTTAAGGCCTTCGCTTCCACTTAGTCTTGAAGTGATTTGTTTTCCGGTTCCGACATTAAATACATAATTCATGCAACATCTCCCTTATTACGCTTCAAAACTAAGTAGAAGCGAATGCTCTATATAACGTTCGTGAAGAATATGGTTGTTTCCTTGCAAAAAGAAACTCCTTTGACTGTGGATGTACGGCGTCTGTTCAAAAATAAGATACATTTTCAAATTTTTATGTTGGTACACTCATCTCATACCTATTCTTACAGTTTCAGCTATTTTCCATATTTATTTTGAGTTTAGCGTAATCGACGATTTCCTTCAAATATCGACAATGGCATACGGTGAGTGAACTCTGAATCAAAAAATGTTTGAAAATGGAACAAAGTTTTCAAAGAAAGTCGAGAAGGTGTGAACGCTCCAGCTCGCCCTGAACGCCGCAGCACATCAACAACAGATGAAAATGTTGACAAAGTGAAGAAAATTGTTATGGAGAATCGTCGAAGATACCGGCATATCGGTTGGCTCATGCAATTTTTACGCAAATTTTGGGCATGAAGCATGTGGCAGCGAAGTTCGTTCCAAAATTGCTGAATTTGCTTTTGCTTGCTCGTAATTATTTGGCCAAAACAAGACCGTAATCATGCCTCAGCCACCGTGTTCACCAGATTTAACCCCCTGAGACTTTTTCCTGTTCTCAATGAAATGATGTTTAGCTACGATTGAGGAAATACAAACCAAATCACTAAGTGAGCTTAACGACATACCAAACAGTGCATATCAGAACTACTTAGAGAATTGGAAAAAAACGCACATCTGATAGGGAAAAATAGAAATTGATGAATAAATAAATACATATTTTTTAAGAAAAACAAAGATTCACCTTATTTTTTCAACAGACGTCGTATGTACGCACGGTAATGTTTTCGATTTTTGGAATTTCCTTTTGTTCAGAGTCTAGGTTGGTTTTGTATATCTTCTTCTTTTCCTCTTCGACTCCATCTTCGTCGTCACATTTTTCTGCTTCTTCTTCCTCTTCTTCTTTTTCTCAGCTTAGGTAAGATGTGGTATTTAATGAAGACGAGACTTGACTTTATTGGAAAACTGCCGCATTTATGTCGATGAAGGAAAAGTGTCACAGAGGAAGATATCTACGCCTTACGTTCCTTGCATGCTCTAACACTACTCGTTTGAAATTAATTTGCCTCTTATAATTGGAAAGTCAAGAAAGCAAATTTCTTTAAAAAAAAAACAAACGTCTATAAATCGAATATACTTTTTATAAATTTGCATGATTTTTTTTTTTTTTTTTTAAGAATTTTATACCACAGGTTCGAAAAAATGAGTTTTAATGCTATTAACTTACGCATTTGTTAAAGAATCTTTGTACGTACATAAACTACTTAAACACCCTTGTTTTTTATAAAATGTGCCTACTCATCATCTCGAAGAGAATTTGGTAAACAAATTAAATAAAAAAATTTGGCTATTGTATATGCCACGAAATATCACAGCATTTACCTTTCAGAATGCGATTCATCTTACCGAATCGTATGGCAAGAGGTGTCAGCAGTTGTGTTTCTCATGTGCCAGACAAAAATCTTAACTCAACCCCAGGTACAGGGCTTGAGGATAGCAAGGAGGATAACATGCCCCTGTCAGATTTAGGAAACCAAGAAGAGATCGTAGCAGTCGTAGTAACAAACACTCTTATTCTTATCAAAAATATTTTCGCAGAGATTAGAAATGTAAGTGCACTGCAAAAAATCTGGAGTCTTGGAACAATATTTCTTGCAGAAGTTGCTTGTACCAGCACATTTCAAGATAACCAAGTTATTGAAATCAACAGTGACGAAGACGCAGGCTCAGAAATTGAATCGAACTCTGTTTTAAAAGTAAGTAAGAGGTTGAGAACCTAAAAATGTGGATTACATGAACTGAACGGAACAACGTTGAACATTTCAAAATTTTTGTCCTTTCAAGTCTACGGGAAAAAGCCTGAGTCAAAATTATATAAACGTCATAAATAAATACATTATTATTTTTTCAATTTGTTATGGATCAGTTCCCCTTACCTGTAAGAATTCCTCATAGTATTCAATTTTGTATCGATTCATAGAGCTAAGACCTAAGTTAAGTTGATTTGACTGCTTGAGAAAGATTGCTCAAGCCTCTTGAGTCCACGAGAAGAACAACTGTAATGCCACTTGACCGGTTGTTTGTCATCTTTTTGATCTGCTGTATGCATATATGACACAAAACTATAACTCAAACTCCTGTAGGCCTAGCAAGTTTGTTTGCTAGTTTTTTTTCTCTAAAATCGGCTGTTTTAAAAGTCGTTTCCGACCGTATTCCTTCTAACCGTTGGAAGAAATGGGCAGATCCCGAGGTAATGAAGTATGGTCTCCTCTGGTTTCGTCGTCTTCGCGATCCCTACAGAAGACTATTCTATGTGATGCCTAACCTTCTTACATGGTTTCCTAGCATACTATACCGAGTAAGTACCCCCGCAATCAGTCGTATTTTAAGTTTCCCTAGTCTAATACGGTCGGGACGTATAAAAGTCATTCCTTCTACTATCTACAACAATGTCGGATGCACCATTTTGTGCTACGCAGTTTTTGGCAGATTTATGAAACTGTTTTTTCATAATTCATCTACTAAGCCTACTATTATCGAAACCATTCGCAAATTTGACTCCTAGTTTACATTAATACTCGACCGGATAGACAACATCCAACTCGTAAAACTGTAGCTGAGAGTGTACGCGAAAACCGTATTTGGCGAAATGATTTCGGCCATAAATAGTACAATATTCAACTTGTGCACAAATTTAAGCCGGGCAACTTGAATTTGTGTCATATTTTCTGTGAATGGGGTCAGGAAAAAACACAATAAAAATATATAGTTATAAAACAATATGAAGTTAGTGCTTGAAGTTCTAGCCAAACCACCAATTATAAGTGCTCTTCGAAAACAAGTGTCTCCACCTTCATCTTCTTCGAAGATAAAGCTGGAGCGCAGCTTTGCTATAATTTCGAGCGAGACTAGTAACTAAGCCACGCTTAAATAAAAGCTTGGTTCCTATGCGGTTGGGTTGTTTGTGGGTTTGGTAGCGTCACTTCTGTTCCTACCGAGTTACGATGCACAACATTCTGTATCCAATTTAAAAATATTAATAGAGAAATAAAGGAGTTGTAATCTAAAAATATTGTTTTTTATTGTTGATACGATAAAGGCTTATTGCCACAATTATTACTATATTGTTTTATCGTGAAATTTGTTTCAGTGTTGAATTTTTAGCGTAATAGATACGTCAATGAAAATAATTGTGGTATTTGGGCCGACGAGTAACTCGAAGAGTACCGTGAGCTACCATTACAAGAATAAAGAGCAATGGTATCGTGTAGTTGGCGGTCTAGATTGTGCGATATCACGCCTTCTCTCAGTTCTTTAAAAATAAGTCAGTCACGATTGAGCCTTCGGAAGTCCACATCACTCCTTTTATCCGCGAAATAACAGTCGCTTTACTTTGATAGACAACATTCCCAAAAAACGGTCGTATTAATGACAAAAGAAAGTATATAAAAAAAAAATTTAAGAATCGATATTTACGAAAGCTGCTGGAATGCAAACAGTTCCATTCCCATGCGACAGTTATCATTTAATTCTTTTACGAGTATGTCATCGATAGCAAGCACTCTGAGCAGCGCTTGAACTACCATTTGATACGACATTTCTCAAATGATGTCTGTCAACCGCGCGAATTACGTTTAATGCAAAACTTGTGTATTTTATTATTTCCGAAAATATTAAATTACAATTCACTTAGGACCTTCTTATCAATATGTATCAGCTTACTCGGTTCGTTGCTTTTGTTGTCGTATCAGCAAAACGGGTTTATGCACTCCAATAGTACAATCGATGTCATATTGATTGCACACTCCGGTAGTGCAATCCGTTTGCGTCAGCACAATAAATTTAATTCACCGGTGTACTGACATATAGTTTGCTCAGGCGACATTCGCCGCAGCAATATGGTTGTGGTGTAAGTATGTAACTCGTTTACAGTGTGAACAAAAAGCAGTACATTCTAATCTTGAATTAACAACAATATGCTCTCGGATTAAACGGTTTTATTTGAATTCAAGTTCGTTTTTTGTAAAGAATTCCGTAAAGTCCCTTCAAATTCTTTGCACCGTTAAAATGTCGAAAGTGTAAAAAGACCTCCATACCATCGTCAATTCCATACAGTTAAAGTTTCACAAGAACACAACGAAATAAATGAACGATAACTGTAGGTTATCTATCAATCTCTTTGGATGCCATCTTTGAGCAAGTAGAAGTATCTAAAATTAATTTTGATTGTCGCACTTACATAGGCAACTGCTATTCATTTTATTTTGCATTACCACAGGCAATGTTGTGCTCCAGTTTCCTTTTCTTTAAAGATTATGCTGAGCTACTTAGGTGATTTAAATTATTCAATTAATACTTGTTGCAGAAGATTGTAGATACCCGTTTTAAGGAATGAATTAGATTATTTTAAGAGTGTAATTATATCTGCTGTATAATTATACTTTGACAAGACACCCCCTTCTCCTTTCGGCAAAAATGCTTCTGTTTGTGTAACATCGAACACGAATTTGTTACATTGTCAAAAGTTATCAGCTATTTAAACACCTAGAATAGTGCTTATTTTCCACCACTGATTAATCGCCTAGAAGTATGCGTTACTTTTTATACATGCATTAACAAAATATAAAAATAGCTCCAAAATTCGAAATGAGTCCTTAAATAGTCAGAATGTGATAAAGAAGACTGAGTGTCCCTTAGAAATTTATATTATCAAAATTAGATATTGCACATTGAACATTTCTGACATATAATAACATTTGTGACATAAAAAGCACAGGAAGCTTTTATTAAAACTCTTCTTCTAGTTTTTGGTTCATCATGTGTTCAAAGGAAACGGATTTGAAGTATTCGAGCCGAGAAATAAAATAAACCAACAGTATTGCTTGAAGATAAGTTAGACACAGTTAATCATTAACATTATAATTAAGACCGCGTAAATCAGTATTTAATTTTTATTTTTTCTGTGTTTTACAGTTTTTGTGGGGCATTGTTTGATTCGAACAGTCTCCTCTTTCGTTGAAATACGTTCTAACTGGTTCATCTTATTGGATTCTACTGCACTGCATTACCGACCTAATGCAATTCCTGTTGCCTCCAACTCATTTCGTTTCTTAAAAGGATAACATGTAGAAGCAACGTACAATAAGTAATCATAGACAAGGTCTACAGGAAACTGATCAATGTGCCCAGCTCAAATGATCGTAAATGATGTTATTTTCTATATTTATTCATATTGCAATCTGAGCTGGAGTGTGAATTGCATTTGGTTTGTGTACTGGAATTATAAAAGTGCTCGGCACAAACCACATAAAGGCGGTCTCTGGTGTGGGGTAAATGATATCCTTCCACGATTGTTTTCGGAACTCATGTTATTTTCTGATATCAGTTCGTGTGCGTGTTGATTTAATTTAATTTAATCTAAGTTTGTAATGCACCACCTTATAAAAACAAATAATAATAGTTTTGTATTGTATAAATGGAAGTTAAAGGGTGACTTTTCAAGAGATATGGGAAAGTTTTTCATTTATTATGATCGTTTCATACAAATGTTGACCTTGACTGCGCCTCAAATGCTTCAATGTTGTTCCTTCCAATGCGTCAATTGAAGCGGGCTTGTCTGTATAGACATGAGACAACATAGCCCCCACAAAAAATAGTCTAAAGGCGTTAAATCGCACGATCTAAGCGGGCAATTGAACGGTCCCGATTCTGGTTATTTACGTACCCATAGAGCCAAAAATGAACTGACCATAAAATGGAAGAAGCTCGCGATGAACTTTCTTAACAGAGCACACATTTTGATAAATATATTAATAATTTGCAAGCGTTGTTCGTTCGTAAGACGATTCATGGTAAAATTATAGACCAAACTGAAGATGTTTGACAGTGAAACAAAACACGAAACGTGCGTCAGCTGTTTAGACCAGTGTTGCCAAAAAGAGATTAGCTAAAAAATCAACCTTTAGTTAAATGTCAAACAATTGTATAAAAATAAACTTGGCAGCCCTGTAATAAAGTAAGGGTACTTTTCAGTAGATATTAAAACTCGAATGCTTTTGTCTTTTATAAAAGCTTCTTGCCATAAACTAACAAAGACGGATACAGAATCTGTTCAGGGTACTCTCGTTTGGTATTTCGCAGAGAAGACGTTTATAGACAAAATAAGCAGAAAAGAACATTATTTGAATATTTTGAAAGAAAATTTAAAAAAGTGCTGATAATTTGAACCTAAATGATAATAATAATAATAATAATAATTGAGTGGCACTACAGCCCATAACGGACCAGGGCCTAGCTTCTACAACAACTACTCGTGTTGTGCATGCTATTGTTCTTCACGAGTAGAAGGGACCTACAGTTTTTTGCCGATTACGAACGGCGAGATTTGAGAAGCTTTCCATAGACAATTAATACTCTTTGAGTGTTGTCAGCAACTCGAAAGAGGTGGTGCCGTGAAAATTGCTAGGTGTCCCGTCCGGGAATCGAACCCAGACTTTCTGCGCCGCAGTCGATGCACTTACCACTGCGCCACGGCGACCGATTTGAACCTAAATGACAACTATTATTTTCAGCAAGACAACGACCCGAAACAGATTGCTGAAATTGTTCAATTCTGGATATTGTTTAATGTTCCACACACAGCCAAACCCGCTTAAATGAAAGTACGAAAAGCATAATGTTAGTTTCAATTAACCGGGTTTTACATTCAAGCGGACCTCGGATAAATGAAAGTTGAAAGTTGACAAGTTGAATCTGTTAACAAAAGAAAATAATCCATTTATTAAAAAAACTTTTTTTTTTCTTGAGACACATTTCATTTAAGCGATGTCTTTTTTATGAACAGTAACACATTTTTCAGATTTTTTTTTTTTCAAATATCCGAGTTTTTCACTTAGGCGGGTTTCAATTAAGCGGAGTAATTTGTATGAAATTTGTGCAAAAGTACACGGGGACAGAGTTAGTTTTTCATATAAGCTAGTTTTTCAATTAAACGAGTTTCATTTAAGCGGGTTCGACGTACCTTAAAAACGACACTGCCAGATCTCAATTTCATAGAGCATGTTAGATAAGCGGCTACGGCTACATGGGATTACGTCCAAACAACAGCTTTAAGATATATTGGAGGAAGAATGGAAGAAAATAGTTTACACTACAACAATAAAATTAGTATATTCTATGCCTAACAGATTGAAAACAATCCAACGTGTTACTAAAAACTAAGATTTTCAAGTTCTGTTTAATATAATTTTCAATAAATTTCATTTGTTGTTTTTACATTGTTGTTGCAATAAATTTATGTATTTTTTCTACCTGAAACAATCCGGGTGGACCTGGGTCTCAACCAGTATGCCTCTGCATCTAGCATGATCACTTGTCCACTCCAAGTTGGTTGTCCTTTTCCACTCGTGGGCGCCATTTTAACATAGGCCGTACTCTGTTGCGTTGCATAGTTCGTCTTTGAGTTTTCTTCTCCAGACTCCAGTAACGCAAACAGGAATAAAAATCATACGCAGAACTTTTTGCTCGAATAGAATAAGTCCTTCCTTATCCACTCTTAGTTGGGTCCAAGTTTTTCTGCCGTAAAGGAGGAAACGGATGATCAAGCTGCTGTACAAAGCTAGCTTAGTCCTTCGAGAGAAAACTCTATTACTCAAGTACTTCTTGAAGCCAAAGAAGCAGCGCAGCCGGTGTAGACGAAGTCCTTTACCACCCCTAAGTTTCTGCTGCGTAGTACTACGCTCTGGCAGAGACGTCGATGTTTTGTTTTTTTTTTTGATGACAGCATATGAGTATATGTACTTCTTATTACCCTTATTTATCGCCAAACTTATTTAAGCCGGTTCCTCTTCAATACCAACCCACCAGCAATCTCATTAACGGCTCCCAATGCCCGTCCAATGAACCTGCCTCCGGTGCTGACAACGTCACATGACAGCGCGTCGCCTTCTCTAAAAGTTTTTTTTTTCCCAGATGTAATGTATTATCGCCATTTAAGAGTCTACAGAAATGGGATAAAAGGTCTAAAACACTTAAATAAGGAAAAAATCAGTCGTAGCCAACACCATTAATTAGACATTGACATTTTGAAATTTTGACTTTGATTCTTTCGTTTTTCATAGTACAATTTTTTTCGACATAGTTTATAAAGCGGAAAAAAAATGTCGAAAATATCATTTGTGATGGGAACACGGTAAAGTTTAGGGTGCATTCAATCCAACAAGTTCTTTGCAAAAAAATCAGCACTTTTATATTTACTATGGTCCAAAATACTCGAAAAATGTAAGATGTAATACATTACATCTGGGAAGGAAAACATTTTTCGAGTATTTTGGACCATAGTAAATATAAAAGTGCTGATTTTTTTTTGCAAAGATTTACAAAAGTCCGCCAAACAAAATAAATGTTTTGTCTTTGACGGAAAAAATTCGCGGGTAAACTCTTTACGTTGAGCACATTGGTTTTAGAATTTTTTTAAAAACCAAAAAAGTGAGACATTGCTACACAAGGTCACAATTTTGTTCTTGCGGAATTGGAATATTTCATCAGTTCGCGATACTTGAGGTCAAAACCTTTTGTTGGGAGTGAAAAAACGTATGACTAGAGAACTTTATTAAATAGTACATAAATGCAGAAGATCTCTTTGTGCAGTTAAAATTTTGTTGTTTACGAATAAAATGATTACTTGCTAAGCAAACATATTAGTAATAATAATAATTAAGTGGCACTCCAGCCCACAGGGGACCAAGGCCTAGCTTCTACAACAAATAAAACATACTATTTCGCTTATTAAAAATTAATTTTAAATGATTGGAAAAGAAACATTTATGTAGTTGGGTTCTGTTTTTACAAATTGGCATTTATGTAATCCGCAAGAAAAAAAAAACGCAAAGCAAGCTGAAATTATTATTAGCACTCTCTTTCGGGCAACCTTTTGGACAACTGAAAAATATTAGTAAATAGTTTAGGATGATAAAATTTGTATTTTATGAGCTCATGTCATATTTGATGAAGTTTTATTCTTCTGTCGGAGGATGAAAGAGATTTGTATAACATTGCATCACAGTTAAGCTAAAGAAAATAAAAAGAAAAAAAATTATACCGAAGGTTCCACCGAGATTTGAACTCGGATCGCTGGATTCAGAGTCCAGAGTGCTAACCATTACACCATGGAACCAGTTGTCACCTTGATTTCAATATAATGTACTTGACATACAAGTGCTGACAATCAGATTTAGTGCATAATAACCTATTTGCTTGCGTAAACAGGGTATTTTAATACCTGAATTTATTAGTTACGGTTGAAAACACATGTTTCACTTACATTTGAAGCAGCACTTGTTGAAAATCAATCAGATCTGTTTTTGCTTAGTCGGCGTTACGTGTATCATATATGTTTGTTTCACTCT
Source organism: Eristalinus sepulchralis (assembly GCA_944738645.1). Classification (NCBI taxonomy): domain Eukaryota; kingdom Metazoa; phylum Arthropoda; class Insecta; order Diptera; family Syrphidae; genus Eristalinus; species Eristalinus sepulchralis. The sequence continues at coordinate 24,908,049 of OX122885.1, read as the reverse complement.
TTCATAGTGGCGAGTTTCTTCGCCTAAGAGTATGTTATATTTTTGGGAAAATATTTCGTGAAAATATACAATGAAAGTTGAATTATTTCCGAAAATGGAGTAAATATCGATGCATTTCAATTAATTTTTCTCAACTTTGAATATGAAAAAAGTCAACGGGAGTGTTACCTGAATTAGAAATTGTTTAAGTATGTGTCATTAAACGTTTGTATACTCTTCAATATTCTTTTCAATTTCAATTTCTCAAAAGACACTAGTGGTATGGAAACGCAAAAGATTTTCTAAACTGAGCTATCTCGAGTTGAAACGAACGAAGATAAACATTTTTTTTATTGCACCGGCATTGTCTGTAACATCTGTAACAGTACTGGCCATGTCTTCAGCATTAGCTATATTTTCTGCAGTATGTACTTTTTCTTTATTTAAAGCAGAGTACATGATTGTATACTTTTGTTGTGTACATATGTACTTCATTTAAAGAGTGTTTCGTTACGGTAATGTATGATTATGATAGTGCCATCACATCAACCAAAGCTTTACCTCAATTTTAAGGATTTCGTTGTCATACAAAAAACCTTTACAGTTTTGGTCCGCTTCTCTCATGTCTGTCACACCCTTCATATTGCCCGAACTTAGTGAAATTCATGAAATTCCATCATTGCATGCTATTAAAATTAAATTTTGAGGCGTGATTGGGAGTGACTCCATATACTTGGGGTAATGTTGTAAGTTGCATCGTTATAATATTACAAGATATGTCTTCCAATCCCTTCAATTGTGTGTGAGTGCGATATGTGTTGCGACGCTCTGTGGTTCAATTGCGGTTCGATCCTTATGTATGTGCCCAATAACACCAACACGACGGGGCTCCCGTATATGCCGGAGCCTCAATGTATAGTAATACCAAACGGATTGTCACTGGCAATAACGAATAGGAATTTTAGAAGAAACATAACTGAGATTTTGAATTTAAAATCTCACTCCAAAGTGATCCTTTAAATGAAAACCTTCGCTTTAGATTGCATAAACCCATTAATGCGACTAGAGAATGGACTGGCCCAGAAGACGAAGCTGGAGTGGAGCTTCTCTGTGTGTTACAGCCTTTCCAAGATCAGAATCTGCAACGATCTGACTATCGTCAAGGACCGGCTAAAACACCATACTAGCCAGTAGGTCTGCGAAAAAACGCGCGTCCAACTGTACTTTAGAAGTTTAGTTCTCGGGCATCAATATCTCAGCGCAAACAACATGCTAAATGAGAAGATCTTTTCTCGACACTCACTGAATGTGAGCGGTATCACTTCTACTTCAACAGTGAGACAGTTGACACACAAATCTAAATACCGCGATGTGAAAGCGCTATATTTAAATAAAATACTTATTCAAAATCAAAAGAAATGTTGAAAAATTATATCTTTAGATTTTTTCACAGTTTCAATATATATAAATATTCGCAATTCATAGCGATGTTTCTGGGATCCGGGTTCGGATTCGAAATAATTTTAATTAAAAGTTTCCATAAAATTTTCTGATTTTTTTTCAGATGTTAAGGTCCACCAGTATGTTTTATAGGTTGTCATCAAATCTGAGCAGATTTCATAAAACTCTCCCTGTTTAAGCACTTCCACAATTCCCTGTTGTTCATTTACAAAGTTATCCTCACAATTTCCTGGAGCAGGGTATCCTTCGTAAAGACTGCTGCTATTCTCTTGACCTTCTTATAAAAGACCCGTGTGTTCTGTTTGGCACTAGACTCTTCGATATCCTGGAGTATTTTTTACTTTCATCTATTAGTGGTCGCCGTGGCGTAGTGGTAAGTCCATCGACCGCAGCGAAGAAAGTTTAGGTTCGATTCCCGGACGGGACCCCTCGCATTTTTTCACGGCACCACCTCTTTCGAGTTGCTGACAACACTCAAAGAGTATTAATTGTCTATGGAAAGCTTCTCAAATCTTGCCGTTCGGAGTCGGCAAAAAACTGTAGGTCTCTTCTGCTCGTGAGAGAACAGTAGCACGCACAACGCCAGTAGTTGTTGTAGAAGTTAGGCCCTGGACCCTTGTGGGCTGCAGTGCCACTCAATTATTATTATTATTATTATCTTCTAGTCCGGTATGCGTCTAGCGCTACTCTAGATTTTCGTTGCACCGTTTTTGTATGAATCATCTGTTGCCTGTATCTTCTTCTCGCACTTGCTTTGTGTGGGCATGTTTTGTAGAGTAAAGTGGCTTCGGCTACCTTTTGTACAGTTGAGCAGTAGTACAACCACGTTCTTGGCATCCCGATAGACGTATGCCTACTGGTGAGCCTCTCGCTAAGTATCCCTTCGTAGCATGCCCTGGCAATTTCAAGAACGCTTCCCTCTGTTGGCTAGCGCAGCTTCTTCATATTGGACCTATACGATACCTAAATCGTGTTGTGATCAGGAAATGGTTAGAATCGCTGATCTCTCCGAGAATATTTTCATATCTAGGACACTTAACGCATGTCCAATGTCACATAGCGCATGGTCGATTGAATTGACGGTTCGAAATTTTCAGTTCAGTTCATTATTTTGACAGATATCTTGTATTACTGATTACCATAAAACAGACAGTTCCAAAGGTAGTGAAAAAGAACCTATTGTGTGTTGCTGAGTTATGGAGGCATGAAATGTACAATATGTCGATTTATACTTCTAGGATGTGATATAAATTTCCGTATGGATCCATCCCGTAATCATTAAATTGTAACCCAGCGTTCTTCCGCAATTTGTGACATATTAACAATAATTTTCCAATAGGCAAGGCGTATTTAATTTTTCTTCTCATCATATGTTGTACACTTCTCTCCACCGTTGAAATCGTGTCTAATAGACCAGTTTCAAACAAACATCAACCTGAAATACTGGAATAAATTGCAGAAAAATCACTGTTTGTACTTGACTATATATGTATGTATTTTTCTATTTGTTTTTATTAATTACAATCTTTATTAGATTAATTTTTGGTTTCTGTTTTTGTTTTTGTTTGCACCCACAAGCAGAATACATAATTAAACGTCAAGAAGATACCTATTCTTATTCTAAAAGTTTTAAGAAGCACTTCTCAGATTAATTTAAAAACTTAATCAAAGGAAAGACTGTACCAATTGTTGATGTATACAGTATACCGTATTGTAAGGACATTACTTCCAATATCACATTTCAGCGAATTTATCGAAAAAAGAAAAATCATTTAATACATGGTGTCCTTGAAGAACAAAATTATTGCGGTGAATCCAATTAAGAGAAGACCTGGAAGGCGTCATTGTGTTCCCTACCAGACTGTGCAGGTGCCTTATGATTGTTAAGTGCACACGTTGCTTAAAATTACAAATGTTTACGAAAATATCTGTCTTCACTTTGTGGAAACTTTCTTTTTATACACATTTCGCATTGCCATCTATCTACATGTAAGAGTTAAAGAACTGTTGAACTAGAGTATTGTGAGTTCGTCGAAGTAAAATGTTAGCAGGGCCTAAACTTAATAATTTCCATCAGGAGCCTCGGAGAGGATATGTTTGTAGCCATTACTGCCCAGGTACATATTTTCACGTCGAAAATGAAAGGGAATCTGAAAAAGTATGCATGAGTTTTTATTTTTATTTTAATGTGGTTTATTTATGTCAGACTTACGGCGCCTGGCGGTGGACATGGTATGGCTACTGTTGCAATCTCGGTTAACTTGTTCATCTGTCGAAGGCTCTGGTAGAAAGAGTGCATGATGTACCAGATTATGCTGTCAAAGAGTATGAACCCGCAACAGATAGTGACTGAAATTAAATTTTAAAAAACAAAACTATTAAGGATCGTCTACTTAGAAAATAAATTTATTTTTTTATATTTATTATGGGGGTGGGTTGTGGATATATTGCCGTTATGCAATACAATGCAGAAATGCAGAATATCCTGAAAAGCCTGAATTCCCGAAAACCAAAATCTTGAACGCAAGCAATGGTGCTGCCCTTGCTACCACCTGTGCTTGCGTTCATTTCAAGATTTTGGCCTTTCAGGATTTTGGCCATTTCAGATTGTATTTCTTCGAGGTTTTATGCATTTCTGGACTTAAAGCTTTCGGGATTTTAGCTCTCTGTTATTTTATAGCATTCTTTTTTTCATTCAACTATATTTTATCTATATTTAATTCCAAGTAGATAGTGCTCGTGTACATCTACTGTTATATTGATTAACCAATCAAATTAGAGCAAAGTCTTGTATTTATATTATTATATTTTTAACAACAATAACTAAGTCCACAAAGGACCAGCTTCAACATAATCTTCTCAGTTCTTTCACGAGTAGAAAGGACCTACAGTTTCTTCTCACTCCGAACGGCGAGATTTAAGAAGCTTCTCGTTGGATTGGTCTTTTGAGCATTTTGATAAGATGGCTAGATTTACATAATAAATGTAGTGAAAAAAAAGGTTAACATTTGACAAAGGAAAAAGAGCTCTTGCACGCTCAGCTCACACCTCTGTTACCACCATGGCCAAATTGATCGAATTATGTAACGACATCAAGATCTAACCTCTGTATTCTTCAGATCTGGCCACGTGTTATTGAAATTTATTCTCAGCTTGAAAAAGTCTTTCTAAGTTATCGCCACCACAGGAAATTACTTATTTATATAGGTTAAATAAATTGGAGCAAAGGGAACGAGTTCATGTTGAGATACAATTTACCACTTTTTTCAAAATTAACGTTTTGTTGTTGCCTAAGTACTTACCGCATCGTAATATCATAGGCATCGGTGCAGAAAATAATTTTAATGAATAAGCAGACTGGATTTATTTATTGTCAGTCAGGATAAAGATTTAAATAAAAAGTTTTTAAAGTAAAAAATATGGTATTAGAAAAAAGTGTTTTTCAAGGCAATTTTTTAAAACAAACACCAAGCACACACAAAGCCCTCGACGCGCAAATATCTTTCTTTTGCACCTTCACGATGTCTTTCGCAGCTTTAGGGATGACGAATGAGTGCATCCAAATAATTGGGCATTATTAAATAACACCTTAATATTATTCTTTTCACATAAGGACGATCGTGCACACCACCATCGTTTTGGACAAAGCGTCACAATAGGTGCTAAAACTTAAACGTTATTAAAAGCGGATGAGAAAGCTTTCAAGAGGAAAATTCTGCTTTCATTTTTTGATCCTGTTTTGCGCAGATGACATATGCAGGAGAAGATTCAATTAAAAACTTTATAGCCTGTGAACTGGTATGCACCGAGTCAAGTGATTACTGACAAAAGTCTTAAGATGGAGAAGCCATGTAGAGCGGGTGAATAACATTGCCCCGGCCGAAGAATTCTTGAATCCAAGTCATTGGGACAAGGCAACAGATGTTACTTGTCTGTGTTGACTTAGCAGACTAGTGCAGAAGGACTACAACCAACTTTGTGCCTAAAATTAGACATAGTTAGCGAAAGCCCATTCTAACTGGGGAGGTATCACGGTGGAGGCATAAATCTAACGCAAACTGTAATGGCGCCCAAGGAGGAAGATGAAGGGATTGCTTTTTAAAATAATTCATCCAAAATTAAACACATTTTAAATATTTGAAGGTGTGGGTAAATTATGTTGTTTAGAGAGCTCTCAGTTAGTTATCTAAATTATGGAATTATTCATTCAAGGTTGGGTTGAATTATAAGTGCTTAATTTTTATTCACAACCAACCACAATTTCACTCGTTTCATTAAAATATTAAAGATGAAACTTAATTGCAATTTCATGGCAGACATGTAGCTCATTGAAAAAGCAATTAACTCATTAAACTAACGTGAATGCTTTTACATCAAGTACGTATATGTCAGAATCTCCGTGAAATACACAATAGACACGTATTTATAGTTTTACAGTGAGATGTGTACGGAGGTTTTAATTCGTCAAGAATTTCTTGAAAACCTGCAAGATAAATTTGAAATATGTACAATCTTGATATAAAATGGAATAAAGGAATATCACTGCAACTATTGTACATGTCTATGTTTGTAGGTCAGTAAATAAATGACTGCTGTGATTGTAAACATAACTTAAAAGTGCAATAACAAAAATAAGTTTATGCTATATTCAGTTAATGATTTAAAAAAGTTATAATTCACGTATTTTTAGATTGAATTATGCTTTTACAACATATAAGATTTTTTGTCTTTCAAAGCAAGTGTTTCTCAACTAAATGGCTGAGTTCGGGTTTTAAAAACGAAAACAAGCTTTTTTATATTAACAAGAAAATTTTCTAACTATCCCTTATATACGACATCGTTACTTGTTGGCCAACCCTAGATGGGAATAAATACTGCAAGCATCCTACCGACGAACTACGTGTATATTTTCGAAATACTTCTACCTCCCACTCAATGGTTCAGGAAGAGAAACACCAACCTGCTTGGCAATTAGGTTCAATGCCAAACGCATGGCATTTTAAGACGATACTCCAACAACGGAGGACACTGACCTCATACTTCCGCATCTCATCCTTGAAAAGCTTTTCTCGGACAGCACCGCAGTCAGGTCAAACTAAGTCTCTGTATAACATCGCCGCTGGTGAGCCCATACTCCACTTTAATCGACTGGTCACAGATGGCTGAATGGTTGCACATACCAAGCACAGTATAGTGTCCTCAATCTTATTCGGAGATGAAATTTCTTTTATTCTACTTGCTACTGTTAAAGACTTACTTAAAAAGCAAATATATTAAGTACTTTCAAAGATGGTCCAAGAGCACCAAATGTTTCGTTAGTAAATCAATTTGGACATCTCTCGACTCTGTGTAAAGACTGTGATCGTGGCTGCCGTGACTACTTAGGTTATTCCTTCAATTTCTGAAGACTTTCGTTCATCTGACAGAATCACTATTTGTCATAAAAAAAACTTCTCAAATTTGGCCGTTCGTAGACAGCAATAAACTCTGAGAACAATTGCACGTACAACATGAGTAGTTACTGAAGAATGTAGGACCTTTACACTCGTGGATTGTATTGCCATCCAATCAACAAAACGTCAGTGAAGCGTTTGGTGAAAAAAAGGAAATAAGAACCTCAGTGAAATTGGTGTGCGCAAGTGGAGACATTTCGTAAGTGACAGTGGCAGCTGGAAACGCAAGATAGTTGGCACCGAAGACAACTGTTTGCTGTTGTGCTCAACAAGGAATAGACAGACAACCAGATGTTTCGAATATGAGCTCCATGTCAACTTTTTTTTTATGGTGAATATCACTTTTAAGTGAATTTACAGATACATAACATAATATATCTAGCAAGCAAGAGGTTTTACTTCTTAAACAGCTCAAGCGAATTACCTGTTCTCAGTGTAACTCCTTAGGGAAACAAACTGGTTTGGTCAGTTAACGTTTAAAAGGCATTTCATAGTCACTAAAAGGACAAGGAAGTTGACTGTAAAACTATTTACTGTAACTGACACAAATGCAGAAGAAATATACCACAGACTGCAGTATTACAGTATGACTTACAAAATAATTCATTTTTTTTAATGGCTTGAGAAAGGGAAGTGCGGTGTGGCTGAAGTGAAAAGTTATGTGATCTTTGCGGAAGATATGCTTAAAAGTCTTAAGTCAATTCGTTGATATACGGCAGTAAGATATGAGTATGTCCAATAAAACTATCGGTATCGATAAACATCTACTTACTTCCATTCACTTGCTTTCTAATAGATGCTATTCTAGAACCCTGCATCTAAGCACCTAATTCGGTTCAAATAATGGCAAGTGGATCACCTCAGGGAAGCTCGTGGCCCAGACTTACATTTTTAAAAGAAATTCCCATGCATTTCTCTTTTAATCAGTTGTAAGCAATTTAAGTTCACGTTCAAAGTAATGTTGTTTATTTTACATTTTAAATCAAACATTACTATGAATAACCCCTTACGAGGAAGGTTAGATAGGCAAGTCAACAACAGGAAAATAGCTTGCAAAGTTCAGAAATTGCGATTTTGAAGTTCTTCGACTTGCGTTCTCAGGTTTACGGGACTTAGACGAGCAAGAATATTCTTCAAAGGGTCAACGAAGAGCTTTACATAGTCCTTGTTATACAATCACGATGCAACACTGAGCACAGGAGCTCATATGAGGGGTCATCTCACACATACCACCAAATCTTCCAGTGTGGCAATGAAGATGATCATAAAACTGACTTTCGTTGAAATCGTTTCGAAAATTAAATGTTACAAACATCGTTATATGCGTAGAAGTAAAATTTTTCATGATAACAATAATATTTAATTCACAAGCCTCAAACTTAAAAACAACAACAATCAGGACGTTTTTGAGTCAAATACCACAAGCGTGGTGACTTGTTGTTAACAAATACGAATGAAATGATTTGAAGACGTTTTTATAAATAAATTAAAACAAAAACAGAAAGGAAGAGATCCTTCCTTATTTGTATGGAAGTCAGATTTAAGAATCTGAATCTATACTATCGCTGTCATGTAGGGGGCAGTTGGCTGGCGCCTCGTTTTCTAAGGTCGAGGTTCGCAGTTTTAGGTCCGAATTTGTAATAAAAATATCATAATCATCAAAGCGTGTCATAATTTTCACTGCCCTTCCTATCTTTAGTTGCTTGCTCAGAGAGTATCAAGTGTCCAAAAAAAGAAACTTCTTCCCTGTTCAGAGTTGACATTTAACTGTGTGATTCTACTTCTTTGCACTACTTGTGAAAGAACGATATGACATGAGTAGTTGCTAAAGAAACGAAACTAGTTCCTTATTCCTTATAGGCTGAAAGGGCACGCGATAATTATATATCGGCTTTTGTTGACGCACTCTTTCACTAATCATCAAATTGTCAATTTATTAAACGAATTCCTCTTCATCATGATAAAGTATACAAAGAGCAACGAGAGTTTCTTCCGAATTTCGGAATCAGTCACCGCAACTTTAAGACCATTAATTCCAATTTCCGGTAGCAATTTTCGCCCTAGGATACAGGCAATAACAAGTTTATTAATTACAAAAATTTGAATCTGTATATTCGGTGTTGCCGTGTCAGTGAGACAACGAATAATTCGAAGTGTCAAAAATATCGCTGCTGTTCGTAGCAAACGATCGATATCAGTCAATTACAGGGCGTTCTCAAGAATTTGGCATTGCTTTGACCGCATTATGGCGTATGTTACGTAAGGATCTCGGTTTTCACCAATACAAGATCAAGTTAACTCAAGAATTGAAGCCGATTATCCAATTGAATTCTGGATAAAATGCGCCAAGATTCTGAACTTTATAACAAAATCATCTTCAGTGACGGAACTTAGTGTTGGCTTAATTGATTCGTGAATAAGCAAAATATGCGTTTTGAGCCGGGTGAAAATTGCGCCATGATTACCGATTATTTTTGGCTTGAAATGAAATATATGGATTTGGAGGACATAACCGCCTCGTTCGTGCGATTTAACGCCGCTTGCCTAGCATCCGTGGGGCGAAGTTAGAAGAGCTCAAAGCTAACATTAAATGCGAAATAGCGGCTGTTTCGGCTGAAATGTGTGGCCTAGTCGTTGAAAATTGGGTTCAACGAATCGGCCACTGCAAACGTGCCCGCATTAGCCATATGAACGAAGTCGAGTTCCGTTTATAAATGTTTTTATTGTACTTCAAGTTTCTAGGCATTAACAGACACTTTTCAGGTTAACGATTTTCTTGCCTCTAAGAAATATGAAAGCATCTTCTTATACAGCTCTACTAGCCGTCAGAAATAAATACTCTGATGCACATCCTTTAGTGTTGCTGTACACAAAGGAGTTTAAATGTTTTTTCTTAAGGTTACATTTACCTTTCTCTGACCAGAGCACTAAAATATAGGTTTGTAAAAGAATCTAAATGAAAATCAGGGCAATAGTTATTTCATTACCATCACTTTTCTCCAAGGACGATCCGACGCAAACGATGGCTCTTTCTCTATTTCCACACGTTGTCACTTTAACTGGTTAACAGGTCTATTACAGTCAATTATAATTAAATTGCAATTTCCTACACACGGGTGCACTTTTAACGCTGTAATAAAAATAGTCTCTAAGGTGAAGCAGTACGAACAGATAAAATTAATAATTTGCAACTTCTTAGAGAACAATAAGGTCACGCCAAAGTATACAAGGGAAAGTGGACACTATTAACCGCCATTTTCCCACGATGATTAGTCAGAAACACATTTCAATTTTCGCACGTTCCAATCAAAGCCTATTAAATTACAACTCTCGGATGACTCACACTATTCGCAATGTTGGGAAGGGACATCCTTACAGTTCAGACCGGAGACTATACTTACAGTATTGAAACTTTCCGCCGATGAGACCCACAAACTTCTCGTTCTGGCACCAGAACGTGGCGATCAATGCCATGATGATGAAAATAAATTCGACAATCAACCACGGAAGTATCAATTCCGAGCGGTTCTTGAAGACTCCCGCAAACAGCGCCAAGCAACTCAGAAGGTAAATTGACGAGATGGCGGTCAGAATATACAGCAGCACCTCTGTGACGGACACCAACTGGGAGGCAGTTTTCAAGCGCATTTGATTCGGGAATGGAGACAAGTCATAAAAGCCGTATTCCTTTTGGTCCTCAATGTCCAGCGCCAGCATGGTCTTCATTTGCTCAGCATGTGCCAAGCCCAGCAGTACGATGAACAGCAGTACGTGGGCAATTAGCTAGAAAGAGAATTGATAGCACTGTCACACCACACGAAAGCTACCCCCTAAGCGCAATCTAATTACAAATCGACTAGCGCTTGACTCACCATTTGGTAAATCGCAATTAGAATCGCTGACAAACGCAGGTTTTTGGGGGATATGGGCGCCAGAACCGTGTCCACCACCCGTCTCCATAATCCCGTTTGAAGCTGCATACTTTTTATTGAACTTTTATCGCTGTATGTGCACAAGAAATTCAATTAGGCTGCGATGTAGTTGTATCGGTTTTCACTTTCACATCAACGGGTGAATTGTTAAATCGATACAAGTGGGGTCACACTGTGCGATGTGTAGATGTAGATATTTGATTGTGTTTCGTTTTCGGAGAACGAATAAGCGCGCACCCTATGTCCGACTGCTGATGGACAACTAGATGCGGTTGGGTCGAATCGAAAGCGTATCTATTGTCCCAGAATAGTGGAGACATGCGCGTTATGAGTGTAAGCTCATGGTTATAAGGGAATGGGGCAGCGTATGCGAGCTTTATCACCGCGCTTATTCACGAAAACAGAGAGATGATTATTTTGACTGATGAATGGAGCTGCTCTCTTGCAATCTGATCAAGCGCAGGAATTGTGCTTATGCCCAAGTGACATTTCACTGTAAACAAAAACAAACGATGTGCCAAGACTACACTTCTCAACTAGTACCAAGTTAAGATAAAGTAATGTACTGAAGGGTTCTGTTTTCGATTTATTACAGTACACAAAAAGCCGCGGCTAGTCGGTCAGGCGAGAAGTTTTCTCTGACGTTTAGTGTCAATAAAAAGGAAGTTCTTTAATTAACATATTTCTTCAAGAGTGACTTACGGTTTGAAATTCAAACCGATTTAAGTTTCCCCAATCCAAAACGATTTTAGATATTTGCTCGCTAAAGTAGACTCGAAATAATTTAGTCTAAAGGTGCAATTGTAACAGTTGCAGATAAGGATTCAAGACTCATTCTCAAAAGTAACAATATACACTTTGAAGTTTGCAGATGTCCTTGCCTAAGTTTCGGACGACTTTCGAAGCTAACACTTTTCGATTTACATACATACATACACACGTTCATTCATTCACTAGCAATCTAACGCTTAACATTAACGCAGGGAACAGATTCGATTCAGACTATGAGAACAGTGAAGTAGTTTCATAAAGCTCATTCTTTTCGAAATTCCATCGAAAAGCTCATTCCTAAGAATCGATTTAACAGAAAAGTCACTAAGCTTATTTTAAAAGTTTGCTGTATTGGGAAGATACAACGAATCATAGGGTAAAGCCTCTCCGAGCTAGATTTTAACGATTAAAAGTGATTCTTCTTCGATATCCATGTCAAATGGGAAAATATCCAAAGTCATTATCTTACTTTTTCAAATACTTATCTGTACCTCGAATGAAAATCGATGGAAATAATTGAACTAGTATTTATTGGGCCATATAAAAAGACTTTGCCGTTTCTTGTCACTAGATGGTAATGGTGTTCCTATACAATCATCACAATCGGTGGTTCCCCGAGAAATCGTATCGCTAGTGAATTTAAATATTCCCGGGCGTTGACTACTCGGATCGGCAATTTCACGGGAGGTAAATTGCAAAGAAGAAATAATTGCGAAATATTTTGAAATAGATATTTTGTTAAATGACCTAAATATAAATATTATAAAATGCAAAGTGTCAGAATCATTGTCAGTTAATAATTTAAATGAATTAACGTGTTAACAAACAAAAAAAAATATTTCTGGAATTCTCTCTAGTTCTGGGTACCATTACCATGTTTGACTGAGTTCTTGCCTGCAAAAGGTGGCTATCCAAATGTTGATGCAAAGGACAGTAAAGCTGAACTGGCTCAATGAAGCTTCAATGAATTTTTTTTTCAAGTCTTGCAAATTTTCAATTGTGAACTTAGTCAAAAAAAAAAATACCTTGAAGCGTTTGAAAGGTGACATGTGAGGCTAATTTTCTTCACTGCTCCATGACCATGTGGTGTCACTTTTTCATCATTGATAATGCTGCAAGTGAACGCCGGACCGGATGAAAACGATCCACATCACTTATCACTAAAAATGTCGATGAAATTTTGCAGTTCAAGATGACGGTGTTAAAGATAGGGACGAAATCTGTCAATTTATATTGTAGAATGGGCACCAAACATCAAAAGTATGACAGTTTGGAGACAATTAAATAACAAGCTCGATTTTGGGTGCCATGTGAAACAACGCAAAAAATTTAAATTGACGCAAAAACCATAAGCGCAGTTCTGCATCAACGTTCCGAAATGGAACCATTTTTGGGGCGATATAAAATTGAATTAATACATTAAATAAACAAATGGAGTAGATCAGTGCTGTTGGAAATTTTTTTAAAAACTGCTAAGCATTCAGCGTGTCCTGTTGTTTGTTCATGTTATTGCTGTTCCTTATTATATGAAGAGTTTCGGCAGTGCTCTTTTAATTTCACTGATGGTTTGTTGACAAACAGTGTTGTTTATATAACATATGACATGTAGGCAAAAAAAAAGTGAGTTCATAAAGTTTTTGCATTTCTGTTGTTATTTTTAATTTCTTTTCGAGGAGAAAGGTATGCCTCCCTGCTATTAAAATATTACCCACGAATGATAGTGTTGTAATTTTTTTATACATAGAATTACAGTTTCAAACTACGTTTTATTTGTACTGAGAATATGGTCAGGTTTCTGATTGGAAACACTAGTCTTTGATATGGAAGCAGATCTGGTAAGTTATGGGTTGTGGAATGACGCTGTAGCTGCGCAGACTCAATAACCTATGCCTTCTACATTTATGATCTCTCCAAGTTTAAGACTACTATACCTTGGGAAGAAGTTTATTTACGTCACAGGAATCCACTGCAAGAGCCTACACTTTTGTTTGGTACTTTTAATAAGTAATTGTTATTGTAAAAATAGTAACAAATCAGGTCTGCTAAATTTTTGGCAGTATAAGAAGGTTCAATAATGCATAAGCTTTAAAATTAGGTCTCTAGATATGGGATGTGTATATTTCTTTCCTGTTCCTATTAAAATCACAACTCCTGCGGTCTAAAAACCTTATCAAAATGTAAGTGGTCTGAAACTTTTCCAAATTTAGTGTCAATGCTCATCAGTAATTAAAGTGTATTTACTATTCCCTCTGTCTTCTTCCAGCTTTCGTTATAAATACACGCACCATTCATTCCATTAAAAGTAATGACACGGGCTAAACGCATATTTAGCGCCCAATTTAGTCCTCATGAGTATGATTAGTGAAACTAGACCCGTCGACTCGCAGGTAACCTTGCCGTGACAAAATATATTTACTATTAAATCTTAGGGTTGTGATGTGGTTGAATCTGAATTTGACTGCCAGTTGGTATAGAAACCGCACTCGTTTCCTGGTTTCACAAGCACTCTCCGCTAATTGATTCCAGACACGTAGTCTCAGCGTGTAGTATGTGATTGAGTTGAAGTGTTAGTTCATAATAAGACCGTTGGGATGTTCTAAGAGGATGACAACACACAATAAAAAAAGAATGAAAATGTATTTTTATATTTCATTTGTCGATTGATGTAATTTTTTTCGATTGTCGCTATTTTGTCACCCCAACCTTATTGATGCCTGTACCCCATGGATAGCTTGGGTGATAGTGCTTGAATCGCTTGAATAGCGAATTATTCTCATAGTTTTCAACAAAAAAAGTGTCCGATTGACATCGTTAAGATTCGGCACTCATTTTGGAAAAAGTTTTAGATTTTTTCCAGCGTTGTGTTCAAGAGTAAAGCGTCTCATTTCATTCCGTCCGCATTTTATTAAATTTATCATTCTTTGACACAGTTACATCGTAGTTTTGATTCTTGACGGTTAAATTCTTAAAAGGCGTATCGATCTCGGGCAGCGTTTACCTTATTAAAACATACAGTGTTTTTGAACAATTTTATTTAATCAATTCAATGCCGTTTTTCGATCCAGGTTTTAATTATTCTTTTTTTTGTATAAGGTTGCAAAATATCTTTCATATAGTTCATAAAATGCGATGTTTTTTTTTTTAATAAGGTGTGTATTTAGCTCGTAATAGCAGTCGTAAAAGAGGCAAAACAAGAGGGAAATTTTGTTCGGAATACAAAATTGAAATTTTGTGCATGTCGTGTTGCAATTTGAAAAAAAAAAAAAAAAATTTCAGTAAAGAAAGAGTTCTTGATAACTAGACTTCGGGCACTAAGGCCAGTACCGAAGCAGGTTTTTCAGGAAATTAGTCAAAGGCTCAAGAGCATATGAATTAGAGTCAAGACATGTGTAACAATATTTCTTTTCGTCGAAGCAACGAACGAAACTTTAAGCTACATGTTGGAGATGGAAGAATTCTTGCCCGAAGGGAATCAAAGGAAGGAATGAGCTCCAAGCGCATATTACTGATGCCCCTCAAAACTTAAGGTGTAATTTTTTGGAGATGATTTTCTTGAGATTGTGTAGGATGATAATGGAGAATTCTCGTTGCTCCGTCAAAGTCATGTCAAAAAGGTTCTAGAGAAGGCGACGCACTGTCTGACTGTGACTTCTTTAACATCATCCATGAGAAGATCGTGCGTAACTCACAAGTCAACGCAAGAGGCACGATCTTCGATTGCTAGCTTACGCCAATGACGTTGACGTGATTGGACGCACACAGCTTGCCGTCAATGAGGCGTTTGCTGGCATTGAAGCGGAAGCGGCTAAAATGGGTCTGTTGGTTAATGAGGGCAAAATGGAGTACATTTTGGAAGGAAGGAAGGCACACAGCACCGAGGTTTTAAACTGATCATCACACTAGGCAGCAGAAACTTCGAGGTAGTCAAGATTTCATCTACCTCGGCTCACGATAAATAGCGACACCAGTACCGAAATCAAACGACTGGTCGTCCTAGAATCAAAAGTCAACGCAAGAGTTTACCTTCAGTTTCTGCGAAATGCAAGTTTTGCAAAATGACTTCCTTACAGTCCACACCTCAATCCAATTTTAAATTTCTTGTCAATAATTTCAGAGTCATTCGAAGACGTAAAAAATTTGCATATCCAGACTTGTATTCAAATAAAAAAAATTATCTGAGTCAATGTCTCGTCGATTTGAAGTTTTAATAAAAGTATGATGAGATCCAAAAATGTACAAACAAATTTCAAAAATGTTTAATTATTGCAGAAAATTTTATAAAATTTGGAAGAAAATTTGGTCACTACTTTTTGTACAACACTGTATTATTTCCTCTTCTTCTTCTTCTTCTTTTCATTGCGCTACAGTCAGGGGTAGACCTGCGCCTCAACAATCATGCCTCTCCAACTAGCACGATCCCTCTTCAGCTGCCTCCAGTTGCGCACTCTAAGTTAGTTGAGGTCCTTCTTCTTCTTTCTGTTACTTCGTCTTTCATAATAAGTTCGATGTGTACTGGCAGTTTGTTTTAGAAGGCGCAAGCTTTTGTTGTCGCCGCCTGACGAACACTCTAGGTAAAAGCGTAGTATTTTGTGGGTAATTATCATATATGATCCCGAAACTCTTTAAATTCGAACAATCAACTCACTAAATATTAGGTATAAGGTATATTTCCTAAGACACCATGGCGTAAGTGACAAGTGCATCTTCAAGCCGAAGGCCCTATGTTCGTGGACAATTCGTCTCGCATTTTCTCAAAACACAAGTTTCGAGTTCCTGAAAACTCTCAAGGTGAGAGACCTTCTCGCGAAAAAACAAGAAAACCCAAAACAAGAGTGCTTGCTGATGAAGTAAGGCTAAAATATTTGTTCGATTATTTTTTTCAAACTATCACCATACCAATGTTGTACACATTTCATATTAGCACTTTTATGAACGCTAGTCTATTAACGAGGCACTTCATGAAATGGAAATGTTTGGCCCACAAATAAAGTGATTGTCGAAAACATCCGAATGGCAGTACTTTCCTTTTGACGCGTATTGCAGCGGATACATATAACAAATCAATTTCTGAAAATGAGACATGTAGTAAATCATGTGTATAAATATGAATCCATCACAAAACCATACTTGCCTATGGAAATTCAGTTTTCCGGGCTACTGAATTTCCATGGTTAATTTAACTTTTCCTGCTCTGACTTGTGCAACTACACATGAGTATACATGTACAGTGCTTGGGAAGGGTTACCAGCAGGAATTAGGTATGATTTAATCAAATGTGGTGATGTAGGTGTAATTTAACATACCTACTTGCATACCCACATACATATGTACATTAAGAGGATAGCGATTGGATTTCATTTTATTTAATGGAAGGAAGTGAAAGGAAGAGATTCTCACAGTTGGAGACGTAAGGTGATTCAGAGAATGGTGATTTCCCGGGAACTCCAACGCCTTCCATAATTCACTCTTATAATATATAAGACATACATTAAAAGCCTAAGTATATTTCCTAAAATAACTGATATTAAATTATTGCTCTTACAACTTTCGTGGTCGCCGTGGCGTAGTGGTAAGTGCATCGACCGCGGCGCAGAAAAGTCTGGGTTCGATTACCGGCGGGACACCTAGCATTTTTTCACGGCACCACCTCTTTCGAGTTGCTGACAACACTCAAAGAGTATTAATTGTCTATGGAAAGCTTCTCAGCTCGCCGTTCGGAATCGGCAAAAAACTGTAGGTCCCTTCTACTCGTGAAGAACAGTAGCATGCACAACACGAGTAGTTGTTGTAGAAGCTAGGCCCTGGCCCGTTGTGGGCGTTTTCAAAGAAACAACATGTGTAATTATTGTAACCTTATATCTTTGCAAGAGAAAGGATAACCACTGGCTAGCGGATGCTCATGCGAAACCCAACATTTAACATAAGATGCATGATCTTTCAAAAAGTGTAGGTGATGTAGTGTGTAGGTGAAAGATAGCGTGTGTAGGTGATATTGACGTAAGTAGTCTGAAATGTTTCCGATAAAACATTTGTTATAATTTTTGTTACTCTACACATTTCCCTAGTCCAAATAGTACTTGGAGTTTTCCCTGCAAAATAATTATTCACGTAGGGGCCCACTTATTTGACAAAATCTCTGCCTCCGAGTCACTTCGAGTTAGATCTAGTGAGTAAGGTAGATGGTGAAGCAGTTGAAGCCGTAATTATAACTTCTATAGTAACAACTAGTATAGTGCGTTTATCACCATTCAGCACTGCGAGATTTAAAAATCATTCCATAGCCATATACAACTTCTTGAGTGATGTCAGCGGTGGGGCCGTGAAACGAATAGTCCTGCAATTCTCTACATTATGAAAAAATGTTCGACAGCTAAGGTTGAGAAATCAAAAAACAATTCAAATCTCTACAATAGAATATCGACGTAACTTAACTTCCATCGACCCCTATCACTATCAAACTCACCGAAGTTGTTTCTAGTTTGCTCGGTGCTAATTAGAATAAGACTTGATTCTTTTTTAATTACTCTCCAAGCTAAAAGTGATGTGAAAACGATTAGAATATTTTCCATAAGCCCATATAACCAAAAGAGATCAAAGTCCTGATATACAGAAATACAATCCGTGCAACCGGCTCTCATTCTCAGAATCTCAGAACATGAAACATCTTTTTAATGACTACTAACTTCCGCTACCTACCTACTCTCCAGGACTCCAGTATTTCATTTATGTGGATAGAAAAAGGGTCCCAATAGCTTTGTAAGCCCCGGATCAACACATTTCTTTTTCCTTGAGTGAAATTAAACTCCAAACTAGAGCTGAGCCGTAACCAACATACCACCCCAGGTAGCATGGTTTCTTCCCAGCTACCTCCGATTTCACAACCCAAGTTAGTTAAGACCCATCCTTACTTGTGTGAGGCATCTTGAATGGTCGCCCTTTGTTGCCTTGATCCAGTGGCTTTGGTTCAAGGACTCTTCGGGCTCGAGTAGTGTTATGCATCCGCTCTACATCACCTAACTAGCTTTAGTGTTGACTAGGCCGGACTGCTGGGGAGCAGTCCATAGAGTTCGTCTTCTCCTCTACATGCCATCAATGCAGGCAGGATCAAAAATTAAATGTTCACAGGCCTATGCCCGCCCTGCCTTTGTGCAACACACCCTTACAATTATTCTTGAAATGTCCATTTTTAAATTTTACCTTCTTACTCAATGTTAAGACTAATAAAAAATAAATTAACTACAATCCATCAGCGATAAGGGCCTAAGTGACGTAGCAACTTACTTATGTTCTGCGTTCTGACCTCTCTTGAGTAGAGACGACCTACAGTTAGAAGGGTTGCAATAGACAGTACCGACAGAGGCTGAAAAACAATAAGCTCAGACTCAAAAGTGTCCCCCACTACCAGGCAACAATCCACATTTCCTGTGTTCCATTGAGTCTTCTATCTCTCAGTGCTGGAAGTGCTTTCCGGTGCGGTTTCCATAGGTATTTGGAAAAGGTGAAGTTACCTTTTTCTAACCTTATTAGTCGTCTGCAGTTTCTTCTGTTAACTCATTAAGAGAGATGCGCTTGGCTTCCGTGCAACATGGAGAGTCGTGCTATACACGTTTGTTCCATAGAGAGACCCAGCCATTGACGGAATCCCTAAACAAGGACGAAGGGATCTTTGTTCAGCAAGTTCAGCGGCAACCCCATTTCCCGTGGTAGCCCGGAAAATGGGATCCTTTCTAAAACCTCTGCCGCTCTATGGGTCGCAGCACCCGGTTTAAAATGCAACTCCACACTGAACTGGGGATGTTCCCTAACCGCCTAGCCTGAATCAGTAGTGTGAACAACTTGATTTAAACTAGTCAGCACGGTTCACTAAAAACGGCTCTGTTCGCGATATGGGTATTAAACCACAGCCACCACGATACTCCCGCGAAACCGAAGTTCCAGGGGCTCCGGCATGGCAACAGAATATAGCCTCTGGTACCAGTCAGGTTTCCCCAAAACCTGGGTCTAACAGCCGCCATTCCGCCACAAAATAAACTCTGGCTACATCAGCAATTCCGTATGCACTTATAACAGTGCTACGGATGTGATTTAGAATCCAGTGGTTCATAATAAATAATTTTGTTATCCGGAGGAGGGGTATTTATGGTTACTTTTCCTGAAATGCAAGAACTTCTCAGGAGGTGATCCAAATCAGCCGTTCGTGCATAACAAAAACCACCAAAGGTTAAACATCTACTCGTAACAGAAATTGGAAAAATTATCTTTTACAATTTCAATGTACTCAAACGATGACAGTTTTCTAAGGGGAATTGTATAAATAAACCAAAAGCCAACTTGAAGCAAATTAAGTTACAATTTAGGTGTTTGGTGCATTTAATTCAAGCCCATTGAACGGATTCTGAATTCTGTCTACAATTACAACGTTGACTATGATCGTATTTTCGAAATTATATATACATGTATCTTTTGTTGGACCTGTTGGTCCACAAATTATCCGAATGCGCATCGCCAGTGTGTAAACATTTACAATACAAACGATGCGGTGATGCATGATTTGCATAACAGTTCCTGTCATTGGATCCAATTCGATTGCTCGCACTTTTGTGCCGATACCTTTCATTCCGATGCTTTATGCGGATAATGCCATTCAACTGCATGCACAAGTTTGGAAGGTGACAGCATAAATAATGTGGCGACATCAATCACAGTGGCGAACCCAATTTCCAATGTTGACCGCTCAATCAGAGAAATATGCTCGATGGCCACTCAGAGGAGTCGAATTTGGCGCGGAGATATAATTGTATGCTTGCATCTCACAGAGACATATACCATCAGCGATTCGATTGAAATCGTCTTGGCTTGTCACGATATATCGCCGCCCATCAATCATCAATTGGAAGAGTTGAGGTACACTGGCCCCGAGAGGGCAACGATGTGTTATGATTCATGGTGCACTGAAGTGAGGATTATGGATTTAAATGCGCTGAGCTCGGTTCGTGTTTTATGAACTGCAGTTACTTGAAGGAAAGTGCATTATGCGTCAAAGCTGTCCTTTCTGCAACTGAAATGTGGGCCATTGAATTTACATAGTCCTTTCTTCGTAACCATTAACAGAGCCTTGCCTAGAAAAACTTTCATGATTATTTTAGTTCACAGTTAGCTTTAGGTCCCATCCACCAGTAACACAACGGTTAAAGTGGGTTGCAGGCCCACCAATCATTTTTACTTTTGTTGCAACATTATTCCGTTAATGGAGGGCCATGTGCAAAAAAAAAAAAATAAACGGAATTGGAGTTTACGTAGAAATCTTGCAGGAATTCATTGGTCAGATATTACACGAGTATATTCATTCATTGGTCAGATATAAGGTTGTTAAATATCTGCCTTCCGCTTTTTTGCTCTTCAATCAATGCTTCATAAAAAGTGTTACAGTAATCGGACTTAGTTCAAATATGCGCCGTTTTGTTCGATAATCGGTTTCCATCTAGACGGCAACTTCATAATAATAATAATTGATATTGATATTCATAATAATAATTGATATTGTTTTAGTTTAATTTAAAAGGCATTTTTTTTATTTTTATCTGATAGAATTTTAAAACTAGGAACAATGCTTAACCTAGGTACGACTGAAATGAAATCTTATAACTACTTGCTGGCTCTATACGGGCGCTCTAAGCTAAACTATAGATATATTTATTATTGCCTTTCGGCGTCATTGCTAATTATTTTGCTTTCAATTAATAAAAAGTATTATTTATTTTTTAAAACTAAGAAATTTTTTTTATTTAAAAACTTAGCTATCTAGGGAATTTTTCTACAAAAATATCTTAATTAATTAATCTATCTTACTATATCCTATTCAAACTTAAATATATTGTTTTTTTTTTTGTTTATTTTATGTACAGTTTTAATTTTACCTTAATTACTAATTTAACCTAACTTATACTAAATGTGAGTTGGCCATGGGGGACCAACCCTAACCTACCAGGCTGACGACAGCTGGGGTTCCTGGTGTGGCTCTAATCACCAGTAGAACCCCCGGTCCTTATCCGTGTCCATCCTATCACGGATGGAGATGGATGTGCTGAACCGGAGAGCATCCCGACTAACGACGTTCGCGTCGTACAACAGTCGCCTGTCCACTGTCCTTCTCACCACGTGGTAGATAAGTGGACATGCCTCCGCATCCTGGATCAGTCCAATGCGGTCAAGATACAAGAACGCTTCCGGTGGAATAAAACCCCTTCGGCGAGCGTTCTCGTGGTACTCGTCATTTGGGTAGTAGGCCCCAAATATGAGATCATTCTCAGAGGTCATGGCTCGTGCAACATGCCTCCGAATCAGCTTAATAATAAAATTATCAACCCTATTCACGTTTGCTTCGTTATACAGGACCTCATTAGGATAGAACTTCTTGTAGTCAGATTCCGGGGTTCTGTACTTCTTGAGACATGCGCGAAGACATTGTCTCTCGAATACCCTCATCTTTTCCATTTGGGAAGGACTCACATTGAACCACACTGAGCAGCCATACACCATGATTGGCCGGATGAGGGCCGTGTAGCAGATTCGCTTCACTTTGGCGTTAAGTTGGCTGCTGTAAAACAACCCCCTTGCCATAGCGAAGCCTTTCTTAGCTTTCGTCAAAGCTGTATCTATCTGGATACCTCCATACAGATACTGATCCAACATAATGCCAAGATATCGCACTACACTCTTCAGGGCTAGTGGCTGTCCCCGTGGGTCCAATATGCCGAACTTGCGCCAATTCTTTTTCGTATCTCTTGAGGCCCTGTATAACGGAGTCCGGAAGAGGATTGTTTCACACTTCTGGAGGTTGATTTTCAACTTCCAGGCGTCGCAAAATTGCTGGACTTTTTCGAAGTCACGTTGCAGGAGCGTGTTAATGACTTCTATCTTTGGTGCCGTCCGGTATGCGACCCAATCGTCGGCGAACGCAATCAAGTTGTGCATGGAGCCAATCAGTTCGCTGGTGAAAATAGTGAAGAGGATTGGTGAGTTCACTGCACCCTGTTGGAGCCCATTTTTTATTTGGAAAACGTTGGTGGAAACTTTGTTGCCACTTTTGACAACAAAACTCCTACCCGTTACCATGTTATAGATCGTGTAAAGCAGCGGTTTGCTTATACCCATTCTCGTCAACTTAAGGAAGAGGCCTTCCAACCATACGGTGTCGAATGCCTTTTCCAAGTCAACGAGACAGGCCCCGGTGCACTGTGTTTTGTGGTTGTTCCACTGAATGTCCGAAACCAGTTTTGACGCGGCATGTACAGTATCATGCCTCGCCCTAAATCCAAACTGGTTGTTCGGTATAATTTTATTGTCCTCAGTCCACTGGATCAGGACCCTGTTAACAATCTTTTCGAAAACCTTGCTTATGCAGGGGAGGAGGCTTATCGACCTAAGATTTTTCGGAAGCGAGGAATCTTTGTCCTTTTTGGGGAGAGGTTGCACTACCGCCGTCTTCCAATGCGCTGGGTAATGTGTATTACTCAGTGCATTGTTAAACAGGATTGTGTATATCTCTACCGCCTCGTCAGGGAGACGACGTAACACTATATTTGGTATCCCGTCGATGCCAGTCGACTTTTTGTTCTTCAAACCGTTGAAGATGTCTTTGAGTTCCTCCTTCGAAATGAGGATGGCATTGGAGCCATCTTGGGCGACAGCATTGGTTGCCTGATTTTCGTCATTGAAACTGGTAAAACCAGGATTCTCAGAACGCCACTGCTGTATTTCATTTCTAAGGTGGAAGTGGTTCAGCATGGCTCTGTTCTCCAGGTCGTGGTTCGGCCGACGAGAGTCGTTGACCGTGTACACTTTCTGAAAAATAGCTCCTATTGCCTCTACCTTCTCTTGGGCATCCTCAACAATGAAGAACTCATTGTCAAGCACAGCCTCATCCGGATCTATGCCAACCGAAGTTAGTAGGTTTTCATTGTCGGTTGTCCTGTCAAGTCGAACAGCCTCTAAGTCGTTATGACCCCTCCTTCGGAAGATTCGGTTGATTTGGGGAAACATACCCGGACCGTTAGAACGTACGGCCCGAATCCTATCTCCCCAATACGAATTGACAGCAATTCTATAGTTCATCCGAATCAACTTCTGGATGTTCTTCAACTGCGACTTGAGCGATCGTATTTCCGGGTCGTCTGGGTCTGTAAAGCGTCTGTATAGAGTCTTCAGTCTCGACAGCAGTCTGCTTTTTTGCACGTGCAGTGCGTCGATGGTATCATTACGATAAATGTCGCCATCTGTCGTAGGTGATACCTTAGGAAGCGTCCTGTCCATGGTTCGTTGAATTGTGTTGTCGACTTGTATGAGGTACCTGTCAACCTCTTCGTTCGTCAGGTTTCTGTCCGAAGGTGGTGTTATCTCGCTCGAACGTAGTTCCCTGGATAGAACCCTAGAGAAACGCGGCCAACGAGCCCTTCGATAATCGAAAGGGTGCGTCTCGGCGAATTCTTCAAGCTCCACAAGCTCGTTTGCCCCATTCCACGTGCCTGGCGTTCAAATCTCCGGCGATGACAAAATAATTCTCCTCTGAGCAAAGCCGAAGCTTTCGGAAGAGAGTCTCGAGCTCTGAGATGAAATTTGCAGACTGAGGTGCATCTGATGCATAGACCGCAACTACGTACAGTTTCCTTCCACCTTGGAGAGAAATGCACGCAATCGAAGCCTCCAGTACACCGAAGGTTCGCACCTCACCGCAATACACGACTTTAGGGCGTAAGCCTTTTTTAATGAAGAGAGCCACCCCGCCCGCTTGTGTGGAACGGGGGCGGTCTCTTCTAATGACTGTGTAGTCTTTGTACCTGAGTACGTGCTTCCGGTTTAGCTTGGTTTCACTAACCATCAACACATCAGGCTTATGGGACTCCAAAAGGTGAAGCAAAGTCAATCTTCTCTCGATCCTGACGAGTGAATTTACATTCACCGCCAGGATCGAGAGGTCTCCGGCAGCTGGCGTATCCATTTTTATGGATACGTACTCGACCCACCGGGTCTTGACGAAAGGACTCGCTCCATTCGCACCAAACGATCTTCAAATCGCTCAATCTTGGACATCATTGTCGACACAAGATTGAACAATTCGGGAATTCCCATATTTGGGGCCCCTACTGGTGCCGACGTTACTGCCGGCAATGTCTGTTGTGCCGATCGCCTACCTGACACCATATTGGCGTAGGAAACCACCGGCGTAACAGTTGTGGCTGGAATTCTCGGCACTGGCCTTGAATCCGCCACTTTTGTTGTTTTTTTTTTAGGTCTTTCTTAAGCAACTCTCTATGGAGTTGCTTGACCTTTGGACAGCCCCTGTAGCTTGAGGGATGTCCACCTGCACCACAATGCACGCACCTTAAGCGCGCCCTGTCCTCAACTCTCCCCTCTCCAAGGGGACACTGCGCAGACAGATGCCTCCCTGCGCATTTGCCACAACGAGGCTGCTTGTTGCAGTTCGCCGCGGCATGGCCAAAGGTCTGACGCCTTGCGCAGAGAAGCATCTGTTTCGTCCTCCTGAGCCTCTCCCAGGAGACCTCCTGTTTATTGAGGAGCTTAATGCTCCTCAGACATTCAAGTTTGCTCCCCGGAGAGACCTGGACCAGGAAAAGGGGAAGCATGTGCACAGGCGGCGTTGTGGAGCGGACAGTGGAGAAGCGACGAACCGCCACAAACTCCACGCCCTCTACCTTCAGTTTTTGAAGAGCCTTCAAGACGCTCTCCGGCTCAGTTGAAGCAGTTAAGCCCTTGAGAAGGATCGTTTGGACCTTCTCGCTTTTTAGGGTGAAAGTGGTAAACTCCACCCCAGCTGTCGTCAACGAATTTTTAACTTTTTTAAAGCTGTCCTCTGTTAAGCAGTGGACAGCTTGCTTCTCACTTCCTTTGTTTTTAATAAAAAATTTATCCCCCACAGACAACTCACATACCTGAATGGTGTCTGCGGTTTCCATGCCGTTGATGTTTATCGGCGGCACCCTTTGTTTCCGATTAGTTTTTTGTTGTTTTTGCTGCTGCTGTTTCTCCGGTTGCTGCTGTTTCTGCTGCTGCTGGTATTTCTGGTGCTGCTGTTGTTGTTGCTGCTGTTGTTGTTGCTGCTGTTGTTGTTGCTGCTGTTGTTTTTGCTGCTACTGTTGTTGTTGTTGCTGCTTCTGCTGTTGTTGCTGCTGCTGTTGTTCTTGCTGTTGTTTTTTCTGCTGCTGTTGTGTCTGTAACTGCTGTTGTTCTTGCTGCTGCTTTTGTTGTTGTTGATTGTGAGCCCGTTTTGTTTCGAGCTTTTGCTGGAGGGCTTTAATAAACTCCTCCAGCTCATTTTTTTGTTGAATTTTTTCTTCCAGCTCTTTTTCAGCTGCAGCAATTTCGTTAGACTAAGCGAGTTTTGCAAAAGTCTTCCCACTTCCGCTGTACGTCACAACGTCGTTGTTCTCCGTTTTTTTAAGAGACTCCATATTACGCAGCCGTCTTTTAAACTGCGCCTGCGGCTTCATTTTCTTTCTTCTCTTCTTGCTTATGTCTTTGCTGCTTTCCGAGTTGTCACTCGAAAGCAGCTCTTCATCCATTTCAAAATGGTTTTTTCAATTAAATTGATTGTTTTTTTTTTCTTGAATTGAATTTTGATTATTTTCGATTTTTTTCCAAATATTTTTTTGTTTGTTTATTTGGTTGTCTAGGCAACCACGCACTTAAGTCGATGTACGTCTTTCCTGTACGGATTATTGTAATCGACTGATAATTGATATTGTCGTATGTGATTTATTTTTCGTCGCCAGTTTCCATCCGCTTCAAAAGTGGGTCGAGTTCGTTCCGTTTCAGCAGCATATCGCTGGCTTTGATTCGGTCTAGAAGTCAAATCATGCGGCACCCAAACATCAAGCTTTTCTGATATCCAGCCATCTGCAGATGGTTTAAAATGGTTTGGTGACTAACTCCCATCTCCTGGACGATGATTTCCATGATTTGATCGGTATTTGTCGTCACAGGCCTTCAGCCGGCTGGCTTATTCATGGTGCCGTTTTCACCGGCTCTGAATCGTCGAAACTATTCCACCGCGGTTCGAAGTGATAGAGTACCATCCCCCCATAAATCATTTGTTACCACTTTTAAGCACATATCCGGTAGTATGTCGGCCATAGCTGGAGTAATATTGGTTTTCAATGCGTCCAGAATTTTGTTTGTGTAGAAGTAACAGTGTCATATTGCATAATCTTGATGACCAATTGACGTCGCCAAAAATTGAGATCACCCGACCAGAAAACATATTTGGACATATTGTGTACCCAGTTGCCGCATCTTCGCCGGCTATAAAAAATCGGTAAGCAGCGAAAGTATCATCCCGAATTAATTGTAACCATCTTTGAGGAAATACGGACCAATGACACCGTTCGACCAAAAAAAGACAAACAGTCACTGTCTAGATTTAGTGGCACCTTATCGGTTACTTAGGAGTATCCACCTGATGAGGAATGCGTCTCATCACTGATAAAAATCCTGTTCGAGATATTGGTGCTTTTTGTCCTAAGAAGCGTAATTGAGAGGTAAGTTGAACTTTATACGGATGTACAAGTTCAAATGCAAAATATGCCATAAGCTCTAGATACGTTCAGTTTCTGTGAATGCCGGAAATCGATTAATTTAGATAATCAGCAACACTGCATCTTTGACAGCATTCCAATTGACCGTGAATTACTATGATGCACATGCCTTAGGACATTAGTATCACCTTCAAATTTCATCACACGCTTACCGATTTCCTGCATAGTCGATTGTTTATAATGAGCATAATCATCTCGTTATGCGCTAATTCTGGGTTTAAGTGACATTTTTTGTATAATTATAAATCTAAATGCGTTGTTTGATTATTGTGCGATCTATAATCTTAAATGGCAAATATTCAGCAAATATTGCCAAACTTCAAATGCCAACTGAGTTCGACATGCGTTAAATGTTGGCGCTAACGACTTAAAACCATAAAATGATGATCCTGTACTTTGTAAAGGTTTAGTATCCAAAACAAAACAGTATCTTTATTATGAGAGTTTAGCGAATAGCGCTTTTTGTGACGTTCAATAATTTATTCAGTGATGCCAAGAGTAAGATGTGAGAAGTAATCGAGTCACTAACAGGCTCTACTAATGCTACATAAACCAGATGTACGCCGCAGGAAAATATTCTCTGACCACCTGTTTAGATTCTGGTAGTAGATATGACCATTAATTAGCAAGGAAGGGAGGGCTTCGCAGTAATCGCCTACGCTTACGACTACCGATATCTGATATATTCATCTCTAGGTAAGACTAATGTTATGTCAATGTTGACTAATATTAGTAAGTGCGTAGACTCACACGCCAAGGTTCCAGGTTGAATTCCCGAACGAATACCCTCAAAAAGTACTAATGGTCTATAAAACGCCGCACAGTGGTGCCGAAGCGAAAAAAAATACGTAAAATAAAATAATGTTCTAGGCCAAGTGGTATATGGATTCTACATATTTGAGAACTTAAAAACCCAAAATTTTGTTGACTTCTAATGGGCCGTTTCGGTGTACGACTAGCTCAAAGTTGAGGATTTGAAATTTTAAAAATTAGGCGTTTTTTTTCAATGAAATTCGACGTGGCATATTTTTTTTTTTAATCAGCTGCCTTAGAAAATGACGCTGTATTTATTTTAAAGGGGGTGTATTTGAAACTGCATCAACTGTTTCTAAATGTTGAACACTAGTTTTCTAAACCAGGCTTTTTGTTAGTGCCACCTTTTGGGGGAAGTATTTTCATGTTATTTTTTTGAAAGCCTGAAATATACTTTATCGGTAGTGCAAATATAAAAATTCACTTTTTTGCACTTTGGAAGAACGGGTCGTTTAAGTGGAGCATTTTTCGTCATGTTTTTGAATTTTCCTACGATTTCCCTTCGATTGCTTGTATGGCGCAAATACCATGGGCATGAACCAGGAAGTTTTTATTATTTCTAAATGTAATATTTTAGGTTATGAAAGTGTTGTAATAATAAAGTTTATTATTTTATTGCAATGTCGTAAAATATACGCCCGGTATACCTAGTGGAATAGTAAGGAAAAATAGGGAAATAGTAGATAAATATTGAAAAACTGAAATTGAAGCTAAAATTCTGCTTCAACAAGTACCTGAGCATAATGTAAATAGGTTTATGAAGACAATGACAATGTGATAGATTAGCTTAGAGTACTCGTGAAGAGTCAGTAAGTTAGACTTAAGATCAATGGATTATATTATTAAGCTAGATTTAAGTATTTTTGTCTAGCATATAAGTAATAATGAATGAAAAATAAAAATGCATTTAAATTCAATTCAAATTCACAATGACAATGTTGTACCACCGCAAATGATGCAATTGGATGTTAATAGTTAAATTTGGAAAAATCTTCGATTCTGTAGGCCGCACACGACACATAGGCCACACGATCCTATAGGCAGGTAAAATTACAACTAAAACAAGGAACTACTAATATTTGAAGAGAGATCAAGAGTTGAAAACAAAATTTGAAATTTACATGAAATAATTATTGCAACTAGTGTAATTAAAGTAAAACATGAATTGCATTTCACCAAGCAGCAGTAACAAGCACGTTTTCCGCAAGTTCAGAGAGATCAGTAGAATGACTTAACGCCACTAAGAATCAGAGCAATAAAGAAGCTCTGAAATTAGACCTTTCTCCTCCATATGCCCGCAGCAAGTTCGTGGAATACTTACTACACATAGCTTATAATTTGGAGATTAAAGCATGGAGAACAACAAAAACGACACTGCCCATCCATCAAGGGTGGAAAAAATTGGATTAAAATTAGATATTGTTAAGCAAAGAACTGTTACAACTAATGATGGTAACACATATTTCAACAACAGAAAGAGATGTGCAACGTGTAAAAAAAGTTCAACGTCATCCTAGAGATAATATCGAACAATTACTGGATTGAAGCTGAGAAATTTGGAGCTTATGCCCAGGAAACTGCAGCTATCGCTACAGATTTATATACTAAGTATTATACAGCAGCAATGATTCATAGAATTCTATTCCACGGGGCAAATACATATAATATCATCAGCAGCGTTGCCCGTCGTATCATTGTCGGAGAAGGCCAAGGATTACCGAAATAAGGATTATTGGCACTATCGGTTTTTTCCTTTCCGTTATCCTTCACGCTATATCAACCATTTTGAAACAGGAGGAGGATCATGTGGTTCTGATATTATATTCCATATTTCATCAAGATCGGTCGAAGGGTTCAAAAGTTACAGATTTATTTCCGTTTTCCCCATAAAATGGCACCACTGTGCGCCGTGGCGCAGTGGTAAGTGCGTCGACCGCCGCGCAGAAAGTCTAGGTTCCATTCCCGGACGGGACACCTCGCATTTTTTCATGGCACCACCTCTTTCGAGTTGCTGACGCCACTCAAAGAGTAGCAATTGTCTTTGAAAAGCTTCTAAAAGCCCGCCGTTCGGAGTCGGCAAAAAACTGTAGGTCCCTTCTACTCGTGAGAGAACAGTATCACGTACAAAACGAGTAGTTGTTGTAGAAGCTAGACCCTGGTCCCTTGTGGGCTGTGGCTGATCTAGTTGCAATACTTTTTTTCGTACTTTCTCATTTTGTTGACTTCATACCTTTATTTTTCTTTATTTCTTAATTGACTTTGAAAAAGTTACAATTTATGTTTATGCTATCTGCGAAGTTTATTGCTTATCTGCAGGTGGTTGAAATTTAATTAGCTTTAATTTAGATTACTTATTACTTATTAGATTACTTACAGGTGAAAGTTAATTAATTACACGGTTATGTCTGAGAAAAACTTCTATAATTTTCTTTTTTCGTTATTAAAGTCTATGATGTTTTTTTATGTTAGTTGATAAACTATTGAAGATTGTTGATACTCGTATGGTATAGCTGATTTGTGGTCTTTCATAAACGTGGAAGACTTCGGGAATAACAAGTAACGTGATCGTCTTCGTGTGTTTAAATTGTGGCGTATCTGTTGCTGAAGTACGAATATACATTAATTTAGTTTTTGCAGCATTTATTACCAAGTCGTTGTCATGACCCCATCTTGTAAGTTTATCGAAATCCTCTTGCATTATCGTTGCAAGGCATTTGTGCAAAAGATTTTGCTCATTCTAAAACGCGAGGAAGCTCATTCGTAAAAAAATATTAATAGCAATGGACCCAATTTTAAGCCTTTTTTTACTCCAAAGACACTTTTCCTTTCATCGCTAATATTTTTTTAGATTTTCATCTTTGTTGTCCTTCCTGTTAGGAAGTTTTCCATCAACTTACCCAATGTGCCCTCACTCCCAACCTATCGAGAGACTTCTTCAAATTCCAGCTTCAGGGTTCGAAAAGGGAAGGAAGACCGAAGTGATCGCGGTCGCTAGAGACAACTGCAACCAGCCTGCTATGGCTTAGACTCAAAACCTTTATGGGTCGCTGATAGTTAGTTAGAAAGTATTTTTTTTTTTTGAGGATTTTTCTTAAGCTGCAGTGTTTTGAAAGTCTTAGCTGGATTTATATGGCAGATTATCTAACCCAGAGAATCTTGCGACTAATATTCTAAGAATGTCATTTGTTATAAATAAAAAAATGTCTTTGCATGTAATGAAACTTATCAAAAAATTCTTAACCAAACAAAGAACTTACTGAAGAACCTTTTACTTGGATAATCAAAAACTACAAGAGTTCCTTAATTTAATGACATCAATTGCTAATTGGATTCCTTTTTCGATTCCTTGGGATTCTCCCTCCATTTAAAACACCAAAAAATTGCAGTTCCTATTTCCATAAATAAACCAATAACTCTTTGGCTCGACTCCATTGCCTTTAATGTCTCTTGTAAATTTGAAAAAAACTATGATTGTTGTTAGATCAGATAATACGTTATGAGCGGAATTATATTAAGGACTCAATTGATTCGGTTTAATGTGCTTTTTATACTTAAAGATGGCATTCATGACCTTTTAATTGTGTTATTGGGGCAGGTGATAAAAACAAACATTAATATATTTTTATTGCCCATTAAACTTGATGACAATTCAAGATAAAGATTGTGGTTGGTATCTAACAAGTGCTGTTTTTTAAGCCAATGTGGCAGGACATGATACAATGTGGTGTATTCCCGTAACATATCGAACATGCTGAATTCTTTCCTACAAAGTTTGTTTACATTGAAATTTTGTGAACATATGTATAAGTATAAGGATAAGATGAAATTTATTCATGTCAACTATCATTGATATTGGTTACTACACTTTTCACAAGATTCTCAAATAAAATAAAATAAATAAAATAAATGGATTCCATACACTTAAGGTGAACGATATTCTTTCCCGGGCTAACAATCTGTATAGTGTCTCCTTTTTCTAATCCCTAATTTTAAGGTTCAAAGATCATGCAAATTTTAATTTCTGCTCCGGCCTTCAGTCTAATATTCATTTATATGGTTTATCCGTTGCGTAGTAGCAAAACTAAGAAAACATGCTCGCATAGTGCTTAAAAGTAAGTAGGTGCGTCGTCTCATAGTTCGAACTGCGAATCCTGAATTTCTTAAAGAAATCTTGAAGAGTATCATGCCTTCACCGCACTTAAGTTGATGATACCGATCTGAGAATGATAGCTGCCATGGAAAACCTACTTAAACCGGCATTTCAAGTCCGAAAATTTGTACTTGTCTTTTGCACTGTATATACCTTCAAGTTATTTGATTTACGAGTAATGTAAATAAAAAAACTTATTAAAATACATTTTATTTAAATACATTGAAGGTTTTCTAATATGGATCAGGGATTCTACGAATGACCTACACTACTTATGTGATGAAAATTGATTTTGTTTGACAACGCTTAAAAATCTGGACAAACTAAATTTGTCCAAAATTGGTTTTCACTCAGAAAAGGTTAATAATCTGGTGAACATCGAAAGAACCAATCCAATTTTCATTTCTTAACCTTCTGCAAAATGCCTACAAAATTACAAAATTGACTGAAAAAATGCGTGCGTTGGAAAATAAGCTTGGTCCGTTCTAGACCTCGTATCTCACACAGAACATTGCAAAAACTGTTACAAGATGATGGATGGAATGATGGAATGCGTTATGATGTTCCAAACCCAAGCAGAAATGTGAAACCTTTCCATAATTATTAGTGTTAGGAAATAAAGCTTTATGAAATCGACATTCTAAAAACTAAAGACTTAACGAATAATTTAAATACTCGTTCGAACCTGCTTCTCTGCTGCTCAACATGACGACATTAAGGGCAATATATGAACCTACGTTTACTTGTAGGTACAATTACAAAATCCTTCCATTTTAAAGAAGTTACACTTTTCTTTGCTTTCTTAATATGGAGGGAGCCTTCGGCAACATAGAAGAAGAGACGATAGCCTCTGCCTGGATTGGAAAGCCACTTGTGATCTTCTCCTCGTTACCAGAGTAATTTTAGATTGGATATATAAGGATCCAAGTAGCTGTCTGCAGATAAGTTAACACTGAGAACGCAGTTAACACGCGCCGTGTCAAAACCGCAAGCTAGGTTAATTCTTGTACAGGAACAAGGGTGAATCAATGGCGGCCCTCGACAATTAAATTGCCGTTATTTGACACATACTGGTTAAACATCGTCCACATGTGGCAATAGCAAGATTCCATCGGTTGCACGAGCAAAATGATCTTTGAGGATTATATCACGAAGGGCACCGTGGGATAGATTTCGCTCCACCACCGGATGCTCAGGGAGCAACACCCATCCGTCCTGTTGACTGACAGCATCATTTTTGTTAAAGTCAGTTTTTAAGTAACACTTGAACAGAGAGGAAGTAAAAAATAATAATAATAAAAAATAATTTTAATGTAGTTTAATTGATATACACCACAAGGCCGTGTCCTTTCAGCACATTTCTGGCACATACTGCTCAGTGAACTGCTCCTAATGCCAGGGAAGGGTGGTTAAAAAGTTATTGCTTATGCGGACGATTTTGCAATTGCAGTACTAAATTTATCTTTTAATTTTTAGTTACTATCCAGCAGGTCTTCTACAAATTTAAGACCTTAACTATAGGCTATAGACTATAAGGGAACCCTCTGAAAGCAAAACTTACTAGCAACCACACATTGTATTACGTAACTGAATTAACACTTCAGTTCTAGATCAACTCTCTGTGGAGTCCTGTGTGACGGACAACTTTTGACAAAACTGTAAATTGCAATATCAGATCTATACGTCAGCGGTTCGCTTAAAAGTAAACCAACTGCTGCACATAATGCACTTCTTTATCTGCCTCAGGCAGACAGGTATCGGCCTGCATAGATGTCTCTTCATATGTGGACAATGTTTTAATTTTAAATTTCTGCCCTCATCTTCCAGAAGAATTTTTAAAACAGCATACCCTCTAAGCTTGACTGGGAGTCCTACAAGCTGTCGCTGAAAAGTCCTCTGCAAACATTTACGGAAGGATCGAAGACGATTGGGATTGGTATTCATTCTGGGGACAATCTCCCACGTTCAGTCCGCCACTCCTTGCCTACCAGAGAAACAGTGAAGTGAACAATGAAGATGTCACACGTCAGTAAATCTCTCAACAAAATACGATGGAGGTTTATAATGGTTTGGAGGTTCTTTAATTTATTTTCACAGTTGACATTGTTTGTCTTTCCGTTTTGCGACCCGACAAGATGTATTTTCTTAAACAGTGCATTCGCATCCAGATGAATGCTTATGAAAGGGACTTTAAAATTGATTCAAGTTTTAATTTCAATATTGAACTTAAAGCGTTTTAGATGCAGCAGGGCATTTGTAACCAATTGGCTTTCGTATTCAGACTGCATACATGCAACAATTTAACTTTATTAAAACGTAACCTAATAAATAGTAAGAGTTTTTTACATCGATCTACAAACGCCTCACATATGTACACATGTACATCATATTCCAAAGTTTTATTGCTTGTTGGATTCTTATCTGTAAATAAACACTAAATACCCAGCATTGAAGAACGAACATACAGTGAAACGCGCTAAGGATACTTTAACAATGCCTTCGGGGCACTGTTGTGCATTCACTTGTGAAAAAGGAGCGTGGAATCCCAAATGAGGGTTGCACGGTATAATTAAATTATTCAGACAACAGAAGCAAGTTCATTACAAGTTCAAACCCTCGTATTAACAAGGGAAATATTTGTTCAACGATTTGCTTCATGCGAATTGCTACATGCTTCTGTGGTAGCTTCTCGACGCAAGCGACATGCCCAAAGGGCGTTCAACACCAAAGCGACAGGGATTGACACGACACCTAAATTGTGTACGAGTGTGTGCTAACGCACACCAACCCTCTTACAGCTCGGTCTTCGGTGAATGAAAGAATTGCTACAAATTGTAAATATATGCTAAAAAGATTATCACCCTTAGACCTGGATCTGACGGGATTGTACAACTGCCACAATAGTATAGCTTTCAAAAAAGAGTTTTTTTTTTCTTTGCGTTCGAAAGAGGTATAAACATTTACGTAACGTATTCAAACATTTTTTAATTTTTCAAAAATGTCTATTAAGTTTTGCACTGCTTTTGTGACGATTCACAATATGGTCATTCTCAAGTTTGTCAACGAATTCCTACCCCGCTTCTCCCAGTGACTGTAGCGGTCAAAAACTACCTCGAAGCGCTGAAATGAGAGATTTCACCTTACCCGCTATTCTGCTCCTTCTGACTACTGGGTTTTTCGAAGGATGGAAAACGATTTGGAGGGGGGTCAGCGGTTCGGATCTTTTAAAAAAATCGAAGAATGACCCAATGTTTGGATCGATGCCAGAGAGCTCTCATTTCATAAAGACGGTATTCGAAAATTACCAGAGAGATGTGAAAAATTATTTGAACATAAAAAACGGACCGATAAATAGATGCACCAAGAACGAGTACATCTGTCACTGAAAAAGTCGATGACATTTTGCAACTCGCGGCGTAATACATGGCAACCGTATAATAGTTAGGAACCCTCTAATACGAGCAGACTACTAAAAGAAACTCAATATTTGACACATAATTTGACGAAGATTTAATTATCCGATTAATGACCTCATGGTCTGGATTGTCGGTAAACAAGGTTACGTTGATTTTTTTTTTGGGCTAAAATGGAATTGTCTATTCTAAGGTGGCAAAGTGTAGCATTTTATATTTCTACTGTGCATCGACCGTTTTAATGGAGCAGTCATGAATGAGTGACGAGAATTGGCCAGGAGAAAGGAAGTTTTCTTTCATCATAACAATGATAGGCTCCAGGCTATACCCAACTTTGATGACCCCGAACAAATTGAAAGGGCTCGGTTGGGAAGTTTTTATGTTTCTTCCGTAACCTTAAGCCCTTTGAATACATTTCGACCGAAGCGAAAACGAGAATTAGTTGGTCAAGCTACCTGGAAAATAGCATAATTTCATAGACAAATATACATGATATTTACAGATAAAATCTCTAGTATGTATAGTCGTCTAGACAAAGTAGAACATTCAAGAAAAGCCCTAATGGATGTTGTAGGAAAGACAGAAATGTAAGGCCGAAAGAAATTTAGAAAACGTGATGTTACCATCCGTTCTTTTACTCATCAAGAAGTCAAGAGTAACTTTGTTCGCTTTTGACAAAGTCCATACTATATAGCAGGTCTAGAAAAACTACGGCCTTATAAGGACAATGGAACATTGGGTGTTCCAAAGAGGGCTTCCTTTAGTAATTCCTTCATTAGCTCAATTAAGCAACGATTAGACAGTGTTACTCTTCAGTTGTCGTTGCTTTAATTTATAGCGAGATTGAAAAATCGTAAGCTACCGCAAATGCATTTCTGTCTATTGTGATATTCTGTTCAAGATGAGCATATACTTAGCCTTGCCCTCATTTGTTGGTAAATCCAGTTTCGTTGCCTCCCTTGTACTTTTTATAAATGCAAATTTTACGTCAAGCT
Source organism: Eristalinus sepulchralis (assembly GCA_944738645.1). Taxonomy (NCBI): domain Eukaryota; kingdom Metazoa; phylum Arthropoda; class Insecta; order Diptera; family Syrphidae; genus Eristalinus; species Eristalinus sepulchralis. Next base: position 24,871,471 of record OX122885.1, on the reverse strand, counting down.
GTATAACTTTGCAAATGCCAGCATATGTGAGAATTTAGACGAACTTCTGAAAGGTTGTTGCTCTGGTGTGTAAACATGTGAGTTTTGAACAATTATTTCAAGGTAAACGTTGAAGAAGGGGCATTGCTACGGCTCGCATATCTGCAACTTTTTTAACGTCAAAGGTAGAGACCAAAAGTTAGGTCTTTAGAAACCTTGGTGAAACAATGTTCCTTCTTTATGGTCACCCTAGACAAATATTTGAGGTCGGTGGGAGCGTCACTTGACATTGTCCTGTATATATTTTCTTTCTGGCCTAAAAGCACATTGCTATGGAGTGACCACATTATGAACGAACATTCACACAACACGGCGCTTAGTATCGGAGATCGCATTCTGCTCAGAAAACTACCACTTATCTCCACCTCATTCGGATCTATGATTTCTACGCACAAGTGTGAACTTATTTGGTAGAAAGTAATTATAAGCGTTACTAATGTACTGATTACTTACCGCCAAACAGAGGAAAATAAGAAAAATATTTGCCACATAATTTGTTTTGTAGAAATTATCTAATACCTTCTACAGCCTTTTATGGAGACAGGGGAAAATTCACATGGAGGATCTCCTTATCTATCTTAATTAAAACGGACATTCTCATTTAGGTATATTAAAGAACATAACACAATTATTCTTTAAACAATATACTAGCGAGTATATTTCGTATTCAATCAAGAAGCTTCGATTTTTTGCTTCCATATGTTTATAAACATATTAGATTTGTAGCAGTAATCTGCCACCACTTGCCCTGGTACCGTTCTTGCCTTATTCTTATATTCTTTTGAAATCTTTCACCTTAGTCTTCACTAAATTCTTCCCAGATCTAATGATCCTAGACCAAATGGTTTTGAAATTAATTCACCTTGGTGCTCATGTTGCATTCAAGCTCCTGAATCCTTATCATCGATTCAATAAATTTGATGTCCTTACTTGCCAATATAACCTGATTATATTTCACTGCGCAAAATATTTTAAAAATTGAAGAAACGTGTTTGAGTAAAAATAAGACATATACAAAACTGAATTTTATTTATTACGTTAAACATTCAAAAAACTCCAGTAATTTAATAACTCTCCCCATATTTCTCAAATCGTGAACAATCAAAACACATTCACAATGTCGTCCGTCACGTGCTTGAGTCAAGGGTAAGAACTTGTATTGACACAAACCACCACGATTAGCTGAAAATTGCTTGCATGTAAGGTCGTATTGATATGGCCAGGGATAGTTGCCGATGCATGTTGTCAACTTATGACGTAAATTTATGACATTTATGATTTTTTAATTCTATTACATGCAAAAGAAAATTTTGCGATGTCGCATTTTGTGTTCTTGCAAATCAATTTTGTGCATAAAATAAGCACAAAGCAGAGTGAAAACTAACTTTAATGAACAAAAATGCGGTATCACAGAGAATGAACAATGACAGCAGATCTGATCACACTTGGTAAGGCTGCTACTGTGATGAAACAATCCCAAGCTTATAAACATTTGAACAACGAATGGATTAATTTGAATGTGAATGAAGATAGGTGGTGATTAAATAAAAATTAATTGTTCTGATGATTCGAATTAAATATTATTACTATGTCTGAGAATTTTAATATTTACGTCTCCTCACCTCGAAAAATATGTATATAAAGGGTGATTTTTTGAAAGCTAAAGAAAAGTTTAAAAAAATAAACACATAAAATTCAGAAAAATGCATAAAATTTTTATTTGAATCGATAGTACGGTCCATAAAATTTAATGTTTGAAGAATATTTCATGAAAATGTTGACCTTGACTGCGCCTCAAATGGTTCATCCGCTTATTCCAATTTTGGCATACTCTTTCTAACATTTCGGCCGGTATCTCACAAAAAAATGCTTCAATGTTGTCTTCCAATGCGTCAATTGAAGCAAGCTTGTCTTTATAGACATGAGCTTTAACAAAGACCCACAAAAACTAGTCTAAAGGTGTTAAATCGCACGATCTAGGCGGCCAATTGACCGGTCAGGAACGTGAAATAAAATGTTCACCGAACACGCCTCTCAATAAGTCCATTGTTGTGCGTGCTGTGTGGCATGTGGCACCGTCTTGTTGAAACCACATGACCTGCAAGTCAAGCTCTTGCATTTTGGGCAAAAAAAAAATTGGATATCATCTCACGGTAGCGCTCACCATTCACAGTTACGTTACGATTCGCGTCATCTTTGAAGAAGTACGGTTCAATGATGCCACCAGCCCATAAACCGCAGAAAACTGTGACTTTTTTTGGATGCATTGGTAGTTCTTGTAATGCTTCTGGCTGATATTCACTCCAATATCGACAAATCTGGTTATTTTCGTACCCATTGAGCCACAAATGAACTGACCATAAAATGGAAGAAGCGCGCGATGAACTTTCTTAACAGAGCACGCATTTTGATAATAAAATTCAATAATTTGAAAGCGTTGTTCGTTCGTAAGGCGATTCATGGTTACATTATAGACCAAACGGAAGATGTTTGACAGTGAAACAAAACACGAAACGTGCGTCAGCTGTTTAAACCAGTGTTGCCAAAAAGATAATAGCTAAAAACTCACCCAACATACCAGTTTTCGACGCTTCAGATGTTCTTGTAGAAGATATGATTGCCGATGCAATCTCTACCTATACATATGCAGATGTTGACATCCTTATTGACAGCAACACTATACTAGATCTTTCAACAACAAAACAATAAAATTCGTTTAAAATTTTTAATCTCCTGCTGTCGTTGCTCGTTTTAGTCTACAACTTCACAAAATGCCTCAATTCTGTCCCAAAAACGGTGAAAATTTTTTGTTTCCAAATGAAGATGTTAAAACAAGTGCGGGTGGTGTATTTAACATTGCTGCTGCCAGGCTAAGCAATTCTAAGTTCAGAAAATTTAAAAATTTAGGAACTGGTTGAAACCGCAAATATTGTATCAAAGCACAATATCCTAATCGACGAGGAAATATCTCATGCGACATCATGGAACATCATCTGTTAGACCTCGAAGGCTGGAGCAACTGCACTCTTTGCGAATTGAGCTATTAGAAGAAAAGAAGTCTTCGAATCGAAAATAAAAAAAGAATATGGTTCCTGGCGGAACACCTCACTCAAGTTTCTGACAATGCTCAAATAATGAATTCGATCGTGGTTTGTATATTTTTGGTATAAAATCTTTACATATTTCCAAATCTGGATTCTCCGAAAACATTTTCAAAAAAAGTAAACCACTTAAACAAATCTGATAACTGCTTTTAAGCCAACGTTTTTTTAATTAAATATGTTCGACTTATTTTAAATTTAATGTCGACTTTAAGCTTATAGCCTACTATAAGATGATCATGAAAAGCAAAATGTTTTGAAGTGAAGTACGTGAATAAATTCTCTTAAAGTCTTTGCGCCATAATTACAGAATATTTTAAGTCTTGTATATGAAAGAATTAGGGAAATAAAATAAAATCAACTCTTTTTTTCTGATTTCAAATCAATCCACACCCGTCACCTAAAGTAACTACGAACACTTTCTCTTGAATCCAGTTTAGAAAAAAATCCCAAATCTTAACCGAAATCCATCTCAATACCACAGGATTACTTTATTTAGCGGTCAAATATTCACCACAATGCCGCTGCCCATTTCAACAGTCGCCCCGCAACGCAAGCCCGTAAATTATGATGACATGCTAACATAGTGTAATAGCTACATGGGAGATTAATAAGAGGGTTAAAGCGTTGCCTCTACCCATGTTTATGCGCGGACCGCCATTCAAATGTTAAGTAGCCTATTGTGGCCGTTCAATAATCCATAAAATATGAGTTAAGCCCCAAAAATTATGCGATAATTAACAACATTTGCCTAATAATTCAGCTCACAAGATACATTTCCATCTTAAGAGGCGTAAAAAGTTGGTATTTGTCTGATGAGTGGCTGTGCTCAAATTCATTTGCATGTTGTGTGGCTGCATCTGCAGTTGCGGTATGTTGAACGTTTTAATTTGTACCCTTTAGGTGATGTTATTGGGCGTTTAAGTATCTCCCACCGTAAAAGTGAATGTGGATAAAATTCGTTGAAATATCTTATCTAATTTGTGGGTGCCAATACACGTCTCCTAACACGAATAGAACGTGCCTAAGAAAAGGCAACAATTAAGATTTATTAATGACCAAAGTGTGGTTCCAATTGGTGTGGGAACTAACACGCTTCTTCTTTTAACGCAGCACAAAACAGCAAAACAGTGCAAAATAGAGCTCTTCCCGAGGAAAAAGATAGTTTTATTTTCAGAATGTGCATGCGTAGGAGTAGATTCTGCTTCTCTGCTCGTGGATTAATATTTCCCAAAAATTCTTGTTTTTATTTGAACGTCTGCCAAAATATAAAGTGCAGCATTGACAGCTGTTTACGATAATGTCACATCTAGCCTCTACATTTTTTGAGGATATACGTGTCTGTCTCCAAATAAGTCTGTAGTCATTGGGCCTTATGTTAAGCCTTAGGCCGACATTGGACCCATTGTAACGCAGTGCGTATACTTCCGTGTTTTCCTTAAGACCATTGAGAGCTTGCTACATGTGTAGCTGTTAAGGTGCCCCAGCGAATGTCGCTGAGTCCACATGTTGTCAAAAAAGTATTTCTCCACAGGTTTCTTCTTTCTTTTGACAAAACTTTGACAGTCGCAGCGCAAAGGAGATGAGAAATGGATTCTACTTCAATCTCGTCTTTGCAATTGTTGCAGAAGTCATTGTGAGAGATGCGAAGTCTGGAAGGCAGTATTCCGATGGAGCATGGCCTCTTACGACGCCAATTACAGTCCCTCGACGCATTTTGTCTGATCTGGCTAAGCTGTTGTCAAATGACGTTATGGAATGTTGTATGACAGTTGAGGCTCGCTGACTATCCTTTTTTCTGCTCGCTCAGAAGGGGTGTCACCCTCGTTCAAGATTAGTGATTTGGTCTCGCACCCAGCAAGTTCATCTATTTAGCAGTTATCCTGGATATTTCTGTGTCTCGGCACCCATCTCTGGTGCACTGGCTACCTCGTTTAACTATAGGCGGCACTTAAGGGAGGTATTTAAATGGAATTGTGACCTACGAAAGATTTGGTTGCCTAGGGCTTGAAGCCACCTCTTTCCAAGAGTCCGGCATCTAACCCAGGCACCCTTCACCACCCAGTAAAAAATAAGGTTAATTGACTCTTGGAGCTCTACAGGCATCGGGTCCTGTGAACTTAAATGGATCGAAGCTCTTTAAAGCCTCCATTACTGTGTCCACAGAAATCTCGATAGGGCACGAGGGGCATTGTTGAGTGATTATTTGATTTTATGATTGCAGTCATTGGCTCAGATTAGTGCAAATTTTCTCTGTTATCCATTTTTAGCTTTTCCACGCAGGATGCGTCTATTTCTCACTCTCGTCTTGTAGAAAACTCAGTGTTTCTGAAGATGGAGTCATGGAACGCCCTCAAATTTTGCACAATTTCCCTAAGCCCTCTAAAATTCCTCTTAGTAGGAGTTACGAGTTTATCGAGGAATAAATGTTTTCAAAATAAAAATTGTGGTCTAAATTAGATGTCCTTCAAAAGATAAACTAACGTGCTTACAGCTGTTAACGACAATCAGGAAGAAACTTACAATTGGTTGGCCCAAGACAGACGCCCTGCTACCGACTTAAACAATTCAATCAAATCAATATACTTCCTCATCTGAATGCTTGCTCTTTTACTTATCCCGGTTCAGCAATTGCAATACAATTACAACCATTAAGTGGTTCTTGAATTTCCATCGCACGGAGATTAATTGAAAAGATAAATTTCCACCCGAAGAACTCCTCGCGATCAGGCACTTTGCAAATTAAATTCAAATTGGAAATTATATCTGCATTCTGCTACCACGCCGCTGGGCCTCGACAAGCCAACTGACTGCGATGCGACTTCTGTTTTCGATTCAAGTCCACGACCACAACTCGTGTGCGAAATAAATTGCCAGCCATTCCTCGTGCTGATCAAATACCTTAAAGGCTTCCTCCCCTTTGGATTGACTTTTCCCCGCCCATTGGTCTGCTTCGACACCTGAGAGGAGGATACCGCTCTCTTGGAGTGCGGAAGGTGTTCATGCCGCCGTCGACGGACGTGGAGAGATTTATATGATTAGCTCACAGGTGTTGTAGATCATCCGTGGAAGTGCGTCGTCGTGTTCTTGCCATTGGTTCTGTTGGGGTTCAATTGGTTTTCCAAGTAATTTGCAGGGTTATTGTTTCTTCATGCAGCCGTAGACTTGCGTGCGATGGAGACGTTCAACACGGCTGACCGGTGGTTTGATGGCCATCATAATGGCAGCATGTTTGCGCAACGTGTCAGGTAGGGATTCATGTGCTGCAGCCACTGCAATTGGAAGGAGGACAATCGATTAGAGGGTACATGATGTTCCAGCCAGAGGAGGGTGCGTCGGAATGAAGTTGTAAATCAAACTCTCAACAGGTTGCTACAAATGACTGTGCGCGCTGATAGTATCTTGCGAGAATTTGTTTCTTAATTGAGGACTGAACTTGCATCTGGTAGTTGGGAGGTTTTATATGTGTGCCAATGCGGATGACTTGTGGTGTCCCTGTAATTAGTTTTAAGGTCACTCGATGAAAATGTCAACTTTTTTATATGCAATTTAACGCGTTATTTTATTCTTATTGATTGAGATAACGTTTAGATTGTTGTCAAATGAGTCGAAGAAACGCATGCACTAGAGTGAAAAAGAGGGACAGGGTCATAAAATAGGACACAAAATTTCTAATTTGTTAATAATAAATTTAAAGTGTCATGTTTAAGATTACATCAACTATAATGATACATTTACAAATTTCACGAATCCCATCTAAAAATACATGAGACATATGAGGAACTAAAAGTGGACATACCTTTTGTCGGAGACCATACAGAGTTGTACAATTTTTTCTCCACACAAATTTCTTAGTCCATTCGAGCTTAGGCACGGACCGTAGTTTTTAAAGCCCTTGTAATAACTAGACATGGAATTTCAGTTATTAGACATGGTTCAGTTAGTAGTGCAGTGAAGTAAAAAGGAAGTCATTAGATAAATAAAATAGCATAAATTGGGGAAACAGTCAAAGTGTCAAGATCTTATATTCCAGGAAACTAGATTCACGAAATACCGAAAAACTGTAATTGCCGAAATACTGAAATGTCCGTTATATGAAAAATGCCAAATCCCGAATTGACCAAAATCTGAAAGTTATGAAACTTGGTGTATGCTATATTCGAATTCAGCACCTGCTCCTATAGCGACCCCAGGAAGTCTGCTGCAGCCGAGAGTATACTACTCCTGTGAAATATTTCTTTCTGGAATCGAACTTGTAAGATTTGGCTGCTCCGAATTTTGGATTTTCGGAATGTTGCATTTCAGGGACTGCAGGGTCGAGCTAAGAGTGTCTTGAAATCCCCGCGTGCAAGTTCCAAAAGTAGTGGAAATCCAAGCCTCTAGAATATACTTAATACTTTTTCATACCAAAAATAGGTAAAAAATTCCTTCATGGTGAAAAGCTTGGAGAGGCTGGTCGAACTGCAACTGCGCAAAAATGCTCTGCGACAACACCCTTTATCTCAGATGCAACATGCTTACGAGCGCAGAAAATCTCGTTGGTAGAATTGAAAGTGCATTCGACAGGAAAGAATACGCCCTGGGTATTTTCATTAATAAAGTGGGTGCTTTCGACAACACAACTTTTGATGGCATGTGCAACGCGGCCATAGACCACGGCGTCGAAGGATCATTGGTGTTGCTCTCTCTGGTGTTGCCATCCTGAACAGATCTAGCACCTACGCTCAGGCTGCTGCCTAGTGTGACGCTCTATCCGAGACGCCGATGTTGTGTGTCCTTCCTTGATGACAGCATGTACTTCGTTTGCCCTCATTTACAACCAGACCCATTTTCATTGACTGCTCGCTGTGTTTGTCCAATCACGTCAATGTCATCGGCGTAAGCTAGCAATTGAACTGACTTTTGGAATCTGCCTCTGATGTGACGTGTGAGTTACGCACGATCCCCTCAAGAGTGATTCTAAAGAAGTCACATGACAGTGCGTCGCCTTGGCTAAAACCTTTTTTGTCATTGAAGGTCTCGGTGAGTTCGTTCCCGACCTTGACGGAGCAGCTAGAATTCTCCATCGTCATCCTACACAATCCGACGAGTTTGGTAGGAATGCCAAAACCAGACATTGCACTGTATAGCTCGTCTCTATGCACACTGTCATTTGCGGCCTTGAAATCGACGAATAGGTGGTGAGTGTCGATTCGCATTTCTTGGGACTTTTGCAGGATCTGCCGTAGTGTGAAGATTTGGTCGATGGTGGACTTCCCTGGCCTGAAACCACACTGATAAGGACCAATCAGATTGTTGACAAACGGTTTCAGGCGTTCACACAATACGGTAGAAAGGATCTTGTATGCGATGTTAAGGAGACTAATCCCTCGATAGTTGGCGCAGTCGAAGGGGTATCCTTTCTTGTGGACCGGACAGATGACGCTGAGATTCCACCCTTCGGGCATGCTTTCCTCCGACCATATCTTACAGATGAGCTGGTGCATGCGCCCAACCAGGTCATCCCCAGCTGCTTTAAACAGTTCTGCGGACAGTCCATCCGCTCCAGCAGCTTTATTCGACTTCAGTCTCGATATTGCTATCTTGACCTCATCTAAGTCGGGGGGACGGAATTCTTGTCTATCATCGTCCAAATTAAGTGGAACATTCTGCCTAACAGCGGGATTTGGGCCGTCATCGCCGTTTAAGAGTCTGCAGAAATGATCTTTCCAGATTCTCAGCATCGATTGCGACTCTACTACGAGGTTTCCGTTTTGGTCCCGGCAGGCTTTGGTCCGAACCCTCTATCCGTATAGTCGCTATATGTGAAGCATATACATGGTGCATACGCCCTGGTGCACGCGTCTGTATTACGTTACGGACATAGTTTAATGTAGCTTTACATACATTATATTCTTAGGTTAGGTTAAGTTATTTTAAGGTAGATTAAGTTAGTTTTAAAAATAAAAATTGAGATATTTTAGCCAAGTTTTTTTTAAAATTTTCTTGGTCGATAATGTAAGTTAACTTTAAGATTTAGATAAGAAATAAATAAATTCAGACGCCGAAAGGCAGACTTATATTTGGTTAAGTTCAGATTAACTTAGAGTACCTGCATAGGGTCAGTAAGATAGGCTAAGAATATGTTTCACCTAATTAAGCTAGCTTTAAGTCATTTTGTCTAGCATGTAAGTAACATGAATTTAATAAACACAAATTGCTAAAAAAATAAAAAAAAAACTCGTCGTCAAACTATGGGTTCCTTCTAGGTGGTGGCGTGAAACCCAGCACCTCAGTAGCAGCTTCTTTGATGGCTTTTTGACAACGTTACCATTATTCTTCTATTGTCAGTGCAGGCAGCGTCGAACTTTGGGAGAGTTTCAGGGTTCTTACCTTGGCTACAACAAGTAGATAATCCGAGTCGATGTTAGCGCCTCGGAATGTTCGGACATCGAGAATGTTGGAGGAGTGTCTGACGTTGATCGCAACGTGATCAATCTGGTTGACGGTTGATTTATCAGGGGATCGCCATGTTCCTTTATGGATGTTGAGATGTGGGAACCGCATACTGCTCACAGAGAGGTTCCGCCCGCGGCGAAGTCCAACAGCCTGAGTCCGTTTCCGGAGGTCGTGTAGTGCAGGCTGTGTTTCCCGATGACGCCAGCAAAGTTGTCCTCTTTCCCCAGCTTAGCATTACAATCTCCTAGAACGATTTTGGTGTCATAGCTGGGGCATCGATCGTATGTTCTTTCTAGGAGATCATAGAACTCATCCTTGCTGTTGTCATCCTTCACTTCTGTCGGGGCGTGAGCTCATATCAGGCTGATGTTAAAGCGGATTGTCATGTGGCGTTCGCTTACGGTATCGTAGCTTAAGACTTTTTGCCCAAGTCTGCCTCGAACAACAAACCCGCATCCGAATAGGCGCTGCCCTCTCTCCCTGTAGCAGTCACTGTAGTATATGTCGCAGTTCTTCATCTTCCTTCTGCCCGGCCCATCCCTCCGTACTTCCTGGATGGCGGTAATATCTGTTTTGTAGCAGTCAAGGGCCTCCGCAAGTTGTTCGGCTGCACGTGGTCTGTTAAGGGACCTCACATTCCACGTGCAGAACCGAAAATCGTTGTCCTTTGTACGTGACGCTGGGGTCGTCAACATTAGATCCGTCCATATCTGAGCCATGTTCTCGTTCCTGAACTCGATTCTTTTTTGTGGTGAGGGAGTTAGCCTCACGCACAACCTACTGGCTGGTAGGTAGCTGTGATGGCTATCCAGGGGGCGCCAACTTGACCTATGCACGGACGAGAATAGCCATGGCAGCTCGCCATGTTGAGCGCGATCAAGGACATTGCATCGTGTGCATAGGCCCATGCTTGGCATTAACATTGATAAATCTCCCTCCCCTTGACATCCACATCATGGACTGTACAATCAAGGCCATCTAAAAAGGAACGGTCTTTATTTCAATTTTCATTGGAGTTTTGATGACCTCGAGCACCGCATCTCCTATGACAGAAGTCTCATGGACATGCCGTCTGATGCAGGGTCACCTACGACCCAGCTGCGTCGCTTATATAAAGTCGACTTTCCCTTCGTCCAAGACTGGCTCTGGCCAGAAATTGAACCGGGAAAGCAATGTATTTAGATTTTAATGGACGGCTCCGAGATGACGGAGGGAAGTGGGGCCGGTGCTTTCGTGGAAGACAACAACATTAGACACACCTCTTTAGGTAATTTCACATCGGTCTTCCAGTCGGAAACTTTTGCGATCCTAATGACCACCAACTATATTATGAAGAATAGTTGGAAGTGGCGAAATATCTGCGTCTGCAGCTACAGCCAAGCTGTACTTAAGGCCTTACTCAACCCTTTAACCACTTCCGAAATAGTCCGGGAATGCAAGCCCTCCCTTAATTTGGTCAGCAGACTGAATTCGCTAAGACTTGTTTGGGTCCCGGGATATCACGGGAAACGAAATTGCTGATGAACTAATTAGGCAAGGTTCTAAAGACGCATTCGTTGCGCCTGAACCCACTTAGGGACTACCCGCTTCCTTGGTTAGGGCTTCCGTCGACGGTTAGATCTCCCAACAGGATGCAGGCTGACCAAGTGCATGACCCCGAACGTCAGCAAAACTCCGTGGCTTTTCTGTTATCTCTAGACAGAAAAGAGTGCAGAAAACTTGCCGGCGTATAAACGGGACACTTCACCTTCGCTAAGCACCTAAGTCCACTTGGGCTAGTGAAGAAACCCTTTGCGACGCCTTTGGCGAAGGTGAATACACTGTAGAGCACTTTCTCTGTCAATGTCCCGCCTTTGCTCGTATCAGGTGGCGGCTTTTTGGCGCTGATGTGGTGGGAGTTCAAAACTTAAGCTATTTATCACAGATGTGCCTGATGATCTTTCTTCGGGAAACCAGAAAACTACAGTAAACGGAGGTTAGTGCCTGGTGGTACAATGGACCAGTTTTTGAGTCTGAGCGGTCTAGTGCAGTGTATCCCAACCTCCACAAAAAAAAAATAGACTTGATATTCATGATTGGTAGCAGTATGCATGACAGTCAACGATTTTAGGTAGCGATATTTCAGACAGGACTTGCATGTGCCCTTGCCCTGGAATGTTGGTAGGCATGTCATCGGGTATTTTAGTACTTCCAGCGATTTGTAAAATTTTTCATCACTCTGCATTATTTGCACATTGCATTCTTAGTATGATCGTTTTCGTGTAGTGGGTAAGTGCGTAAGTGCCTAAAGTCATGGACTCAAATTCTGGACTTAACGTTCTTCTCCTGCATTGGAATTCCTTACAGTACCCAAATATTATTAATTGTTCCCTTGTGGGACTTCGGATCCATTATTTATTTCTATACTACGTCCTCTTTTTGAAATGTTGGAGCTGACGAAACTCTTAAAAAAAATATTACGTATTAATTAAGATGTTTACAGTGGCCAACTAAAACATCTCTCTACATCTACGACCATTGACTCCTTTCGCACTCCGTTAAAGGCAGATGAACGAAAATTCAAACATTCGCGCGAATTACATAGGCAATAGCCTTGCATTTAAAAGATGGTTGCCGCGATCAAATACTTGTTTGCTTGAGCATGGTGTTAAGAATAAGTGTTGAATTGTGTCAACTACCTCAGAACTATTTATTTTGGTAATTGAATATCATTTCTTCCAATATGCCTCACAGCCCTTCTTCTTCAGAAAAATACTATGCGATATATAAGGAATGGACAGGTTATGGGTAGTTAGCGCTTACAACCTTTTAAACAAACACAGAGACGTTGTATTTAGTATCTTGATGGTGGGCAAAGTTGGTTACTTCTCAGAATTTGTTACTTCAACGCGATCTAATAACTGATATGGCCGCATCGTGTGAAAGAAGCTTAAATAAAATAATCATCCGTAATTCAGAATTTATCACCATCCAATATTTGTTACAGAGATAGAACGATATTGCTTCAATTCAGCAGAATTTCTCTTCTTCTTCTTCGGATGGCGCTACAGTCCGGGGTGGACCTGGGCCTCAACCAACATGCCTCTCCAGCTAGCACGATCTTGCCAGCTGCTTCCAGTTGGGCACTCCAAGTTGTTTGAGGTCCTTTTCCACTTGTGTGCGCCATCTCAGTCTAGGACGTCCTCTGTTGCGTTGTCCCTGTGGTTCGGATTCGAAGACTCTTCGGGCCGGAGCAGTGTTGTTCATCCGCTCTACATGGCCTAGCCACCTTAAGCGTTGTATCAGTAGACTCTTGACTAGGTTCATGCCTCCGTTCAGCCTATACAGTTCGTGGTTGAATCTTCTCCGCCAGATACCATTAACGCAAACAGGACCAAAAATCGCACGCAGAACTTTTCTCTCAAACAGACCAAGGGCTTCCTCATCCGCTTTTAGTAGCGTCCAGGTTTCTGCGCCGTAAAGCAGGACTGGGATGATCAAGGTGTTGTATAAAGTCGTTCGGGAGAGGGCTTTATTACTCAATTGCCTCTTAAGCCCAAAGAAAACGATTGGCAAGAGTGATTCTGCGTTTGATTTCGGTACTGATGTTGTTGTCCCTATCCACCGCGGAGACAAGACAGACGAATTCCTTAACTACCTCGAAATGTCTGCTGCCCATAGTGACGCTCTGTCCGAGACGTCGATGTTCTGCGTTCTTCTTCGATGACAGCATATACTTAGTTTTGCCCTCGTTTACCACCAGTCCCACTTTAGCCGCTTCCGCTTCGATGCTAGTAAACGCCTCATTGACGGCTCGCTGAGTTCGGCCGATCACGTCAATGTCATCCGCATAAGCTAGGAGCTGAACGGAGTTGTGGAAGATCGTGCCTCTGATGTTGACGTGTGAGTTACGCACAATCCCCTCAAGAATGATGTTAAAGAAGTCGCATGACAGCGCGTCGCCCTGTCTAAATCCTTTTTTGACATCGAAGGTCTCGGTGAATTCGCTACCGACCTTGACGGAGCAGCGAGAGTTCTCCATCGTCATCCTACACAATCTGACGAGTTTGGTAGGGATGCCAAAACTAGACATGGCACTGTATAGCTCGTCTCTATGCACGCTGTCATACGCGGCCTTGAAATCGACGAAAAGATGGTGGATGTCGATTTGTACTCCTTGGGACTTGTCCAGGATTTGCCTTATTAAATAAGAAGGTTGCAATGTTTGACTGTGGCCTTAAGGCCCCAAAATGTTCACAAACTCGATGGTAATAAATACCACCAATGAATCGAGATTTATTCAAAAAAGGAACTCTACTTTAAGTATAATATAATAATTTAATATGTATTCACCTTTTTTAATAACCGCCATCCTTTTATGAATTTAGTTAAAGCCTTACCAACTTAGACTTCACGTTTTTATACCAATTTGACATATCCAGTCGTAAATAAAGACATTGTCTCTGTTCAAAGGCAAAAAAGAAGACGTCGTCGTTCCCTAAAAAAGACATAACTATAACACTGTTATTAGAATTGCAAATTGAATATCCTAGTATCCACCTCTGCAAATTTTGCTACCGCACAATTCCAGAAGTATTCCGCCATGAATGTGTTTTTTTCTTTTCTTGTGTAAATTATTCTAATCCAACTCTGTCTATCGTCTTGGGAATCAAGTTTGGTTTTTAACTCATTGAACTTCGCACGTATTCCGCCTTTGTTGAGGGAAACTCAAGCGATCTCATAGTTGTCCCACCAATTTGTTCCTAATCGGCTTCTTAGAGGCTCACTAATGACTTACGAATTAATCCGCATCGGAGATAGTGACATAAAGTTGTGATTTATTGTCAACAAACACCTGACGTGACAGGCCCAAGGATGAGATTCCGTTTGTGATAAATTATGGGAAAATTATAAAAATCTTTAGATTTTGCATACGATAAAAGGAAACTGGTTGAAAGATTATGTTTCTTATTTCGGCCATTAATTTGTGGTTTTCATCTGTTATCTGAGATTCTTAGAGCGTCTGCGACACTTCAGGGAAAAGGTATAAATCTTATCGACGCCCATGCCGATGACAAGATTGTGACATTCTAATAGTATTCACGGTGTAACTAATGGTGGAGCATAGACGTGGGAATTTAAGGCGGAGGGTTCACCCGCCCAACCTCGCAGTCTATGTCTATGGCGCTTTTTTGTTTGGAAATGTATTAGTTTAAAAAATATAAGTAAATGAATATATGAACGCACAAATTTTTGAATTGATTTATTTTTAAGCACTTAGTAAGTACACTCGTTGGCTTTAGTTAAGCACACTGGGTATGTGCGAGTTCTCTGTTAGAAAGGTGTATGTGTAGAAATTGTTTGTGGAAAGGGGCTGAGAGAAATAACTGACCATAACTGACCTCCATTTCAAAAGATTTGTCAATTGACTTATTATTTTTATATTATTAATTTTGCCTTTAGACCTCTGTTTTTTTAAATAGAACAGGTATTTTCAGCCCTCGAAAATATGAAAACTTGGGTATATGTAAAAAGTGTAAGTGACAGACATCACGACATGACTGACCAGACAAATAGGCAGCCAAACCGAAACTGTAAACGTGTCCGTTTTTACACCTCAAACCATTTTTAATACTTTTTGGATTTGTTTCTTATACTCCTAGTACTTAGAAACTGCCTTGTTGCTAAGGCAGTTGATATTATATGTCTAAATAACTTAGATGTATATAGAGAGTAATTATGAGGATCTCAGCTCCGATCTTATGGGTTTTCAGAAGACTTGTGAACTGATAAAATAATAATAGATATGCTACAAACGTGAATTTTAAGAAGTTTTAATCAATAAATCGAGCTTCAAATGCTGGCCACTCGATATGAAGAATACTTCGAGCCTTAGCAACGCTTACATGCGGATCTTGCTCAGTTTTTTCTAGTGGTCAATCAGAGAGAGGCGATGAAATAAAAAACTATCAAACCACCTTACTGCTGTTGCTCTGCTATCAGCTTCGTCTTCGTAAGACTTAGAATTAATTTCAGCGACCTTTGACGAATTCTTATTTAACTACAGCCCACAAGGGCTCTAACTTCAACTGGTCGAATATCATTCAGTAATGTTAGCCGGGAATCGAATTTGCGAATGGTAATAGCAATGGTGGTTTCTATAGATCAGTTATGTGCACTGTAAGCACCTCGAATCGAACGAAAAAACATTTTTCACAGAAATCTGATTCTCGTAATACAGCTGAACCATTTATAAACGCTCTTATGTTGTGAGTCTTCATATGATTACTTGCCAAAGGATGCTGAACAAAAATTGCAGAGAAGTCAAGCATGATCTGTCAAGAAAACCCAATTTAAAATCAAACTTTACGACAAATCAACCGATATGACCACCTTGCCAAAACACCCACTTCTGCTCCTTTTCTCTGGCTTATAGCCCCATATTCTTTGAAGGACAATGGACCTATGGGGACTAGGTATGGTATATACAGGGATCAGGGCCCAGCTTCTATAGCAACTACTAGTGTTGTGCGTGCTACTGTTCTCCTATGATTAGAAGAGACCTACAGTTTTTTTCCAACTTTGAACGGTGAGATTTGAGAAGCTTTTTCGTAGATAAGTACTCTTTGAGTGTTATTAGTAGTGTTGAGTCCAGTATTAGAAGCTGGATCTTCGGCGTGTGAGTCGGTGGACTTGCAGTTTCTTTTCTTTCCTATATTATGATTAAAGAACACATACCTTTAAATTTAAGTACATTTTACCGCAAAAAATAAATTTTTCAGAAGAATGGATCTTAAGACCTTAAGACTTTACCTTGTGTATTTTATTTTATCTTTATCTGTTGACTGATGACTAAAGACTAATCTTTTCGATTTGTTTCCATTATTGGATGCCATCTGCAACTTATATCCATTCCAAAAAATGGCTTTTTATGCATGCTTATATGACTTTATATTAGAACATTTACTCGTATATTTAACAGAGATATTATGTTTTCGACTTCGGTGCTATGCGACTTCAAGTTACAGATGAATTCATTACATGCATTAGACGCAAATAATCCATGACATTTAAATCAGTGTCCATCGTCCTACAATTACTATTCTGCACCATTCAAACCACTCTTTAGTTTCTGACAATTCGCAGAGCTTATCCTTTGTATAAAAAAAAAACTCTCCTAATTTTGCCCTTTGAAGTCACCTTTAAACTGAAGATTCCCCTTTATTATGAGATAATAACAGAAGATACAGTCCGATTGGGCTAGACCCTGGTTCTTCACATACTGTAACGTAACTCAATTTATCTATTTAGATTAACACTCACACACTTGGTTATAGTGATAAAAATTGATAAATATCTGTTACTTGCTTATTTGCTTTTAACCATACAATATTTGACTTTCCGATACTTGCAATTACATACGAGCTCCTGCAGACATTAATACGTCTGCACAACGTAATTGACGATAGGAGTTAATACACCTGCGGTTATAGACACTTTGCCTTAAGAGTAGAAACATTTTCTGGTCCAGCAATCAACATGTCTTATGCTGGTGTCCGGCTGTAACGAATTTATCAAAAAAGCAATAACCTGCCGAACACTTTCAACACACATATATAAGTAAATCCATTAGTTGAAGTAATTTGTTAAGATTATTTATACCAGTAAAATACTTTTAAACGTCTTCATACCCACGCCAATAGTTACAGAGATCGATAAAGCTTTTGTACAAGCGGGCCCGCAAGCCAATTGCAGTAACTTGATCCTACAGTAGAGCAATTATTCGCTTTCATAGCGTGTTCCACTTGCACTTTGATTTCGTTGTAAAATGTTTTCTTGTAGCTAACGGATATATTACAAATAACATTTGTTTGTTTGGCTTACTGATCAAGTTAGCTGGGTGCAGTTGTGCCTTCAATGGACAAGCGATCAATAGTTTGGTCAAACAAATGCCAAACCATAAAGTGATTCAATTATCAATTTATTTCCTGAACGAGACTCAGGCAAAAAGGGGTGGATAACAGTATATTTTTCATTCTAGTGGCAATAAAAAGCAAGGTCGCGACAACTGACAAAAGTTGTGCACTAAAATTGTTAATGTACGTACAAAGCGCCAGTTGTAACCAGATTGAGATTGGCTAGTTCAACTTGAAGGCGGCTTACGAATGCTATATTTCCCCATAAGCAAGTATCTTAGCAGTCACTTTAAATAAAAAAAAAAACTTCTTTCTGGAAAATGCGACGCTATTCTAATGACCTATGAATAATAGCGTTTTTTTTAATGTTAGCTAAGTATATAATTAAAACTTACGATGTCCTCAATCATCTTAATTAATTTGTTGATAACAATCTGTTTCATTTCTGCATCAGAAGGTATTGTTCGTATAGGCAGCTCAACGGACCTGGCTTACAAACTGACTAGTTGCAGCTTACACTGCAACCTGGAACTGAAACGTAAGCAGCTTAAATCTCGCATTGCACCTATCCCAGCAGTAAATTGGGGCGAGCTTGTACATCAACGCATTTGCCACACAAGCGTAAGATACGGCAACAAAGGGAGACATCCAAATACCGGTCGATTAAACACCCGCTGAAAAGTATAGAGGATTTCATATTTATTTCGAATGAGCACTAGCTCAGCCAGACCAGAAAGCCGGTATATATCAATAGTTTAGCTTAGAGCGCCCGCATAGAGCCAGTAAGTAGTTATAAGATTTCATTTCTGTCATACCTAGGTTAAGCGTGTTTTACCTAGTTTTAAAATACCATTAGATAAATAATAAAAAAAAATGCCTTTTAAACTAAAAAAAACTAAACCAGAAAGCCGGTATTCGTCCCAAATTCGGTTCAGTTAATCGAAACACAAAATTCACAATCCAAGTATAGAAATCACGGCCGCCATCATTGCACTCAAAAACAACAAAGCGGTAGGGCTTGACGAAATGTCCACAGGGCCCTTACTATCGTATGAAAGAAATCTAATGCAGTGCGAAAATTGGTGAGGCATGCGTGGGCTAAGATTATCACATATAAAGTACTAAGGCAAATTAAGGAACATCTGGAATGCACGCTTGATAAAGAATAATCTGGTTTTCGCAATGGATTGTCCTGTGTCGGCCACAAGCATACCCTGCGTTTGATCATCGTGCAGTGCTCAAAATATCGGTAGCCACTTTACTTGTTGTTCATTGATTCTACAATCTCAACAGAGAGTTTATTTAGTTTCCATTGCGCAGGACGAGTATCCCAGATTAATCAACTATTATCAAGCCGACTTACGATGGTTGTAAGAGGAAAGTTGTCAGAAGAATTCGAAAGTCAAAGTGGAGTCAGGCAAGGTTGTACCCTATCGTCAATATTGTTTTTACTGGGAATTAGTGATGTGCTTAACCCTGCTCTGTCACCGATGCACACTTTCATCTCAACTAAATCATCTTGGCTACACGACGTATGTCTACTCTTACACAAATTCGCTAAATGATAACAAATTTGGAGAAGGAAGCTTGCGCCGTGGAGTTCAAAAATAAGTTTACTTACCACTAAAATAGCACTCTCGATTAAATGATCAATGCTGGTTTTAACCAGTAGACAGTTTCCAAAACAACGAAAGTAATGAGGGACCGAATCCGATGTCGCAAGCCGAATATCGAAAAATAAGACAGCACTCGTTATTACGTTGACCATAGGGAACAGCAGTACTTCTACTCCCCAATATTAAGTTTGCGCTGTTTATGGGAGCAGAACTTGAAAAATGACAGCCACTACCACAAGAAGACTACAGGCGTTTGTGAATCGGTGTCTACAAAACATACTGTATCGCATTTGCGAACGCGCCCGAACTTGCCTTCCTCTGCCATCGCTTCTCTGAGCATCTCTAAATCCGCAACTACGTAACAATACTAAGGATTTTCTGGCCGGACCGTATCTCAAACAAACAGTTTCATCAAAGAACGGGCCAGGAACCCATAGTGACCATTATTTAAGAGCGCAAGTAACAGAGAATTGAGAATACCTCTTGAAAATGCGACAATTCCATACGTTTGGTATGATAACCTAGGACGGCGAAGTTCTGACAGCTTGGGAAGAACTGGAGAGAGCTGAAACTTATTGCGAGAAACAGTACATGATTGTGTGAAGGAACTACCCAAATGACGAGTACCACGAGAACGCTCGCCGAAGGGGTTTTATTCCACCGGAAGCGTTCTTGTATCTTGACCGCATTGGACTGATCCAGGATGCGGAGGCATGTCCACTTATCTACCACGTGGTGAGAAGGACAGTGGACAGGCGACTGTTGTACGACGCGAACGTCGTTAGTCGGGATGCTCTCCGGTTCAGCACATCCATCTCCATCCGTGATAGGATGGACACGGATAAGGACCGGGAGTTCTACTGGTGGTTAGAGCCACACCAGGAACCCCAGCTGTCGTCAGCCTGGTAGGTTAGGGTTGGTCCCCCACGGCCAACTCACATTTAGTATAAGTTAGGTTAAATTAATAATTAAGATAAAATAAAAATAAAAATAAAAAAAAAAAAAAAACAAAAAAAAAAAAAAAGATAGTAAGCATATTTAAGTTAGAATAGGATATATTAAGATAGATTAATTAATTAAGATATTTTTGTAGAAAAATTCCATAGATAGCATAGTTTGTTAAAAAAAAAATTCTTAGTTTTAAAAAATAAATAAAATAATTAGCAATGATGCCGAAAGGCAAAAATAAATATATCGATAGTTTAGCTTAGAGCGCCCGTATAGAGCCAATAAGTAGTTATAAGATTTCATTTCAGTCGTACCTAGGTTAAGCGTGTTGTACCTAGTTTTAAAATTCTATCAGATAAAGATAAAAAAATGCATTTTAAACTAAAAAACTAAACTAAAAAAGCGTGAAGGAACTAACAAGAAAATCAGATCTATCTCCTCAACTGTATGCTTATCATTTTCTTTTTTTACTGCTAAGAAGCCGGTTGTCTTACAATCTATTCTGTTCCTCGACCTCACAAACAGCTCTCGTCTTTCAATGTAGCGTTGCCTTTAAAGCCTGCTGTTTTATTGCATGGCCTGGACCGCACAAGTTGTCAAACCCGGAATTTCTTTTAAGTTCAGCACACCAGTGCAGGGAGCGTCAAACTTTCAGAGAGTTTCTGAGAGACTCAATCCTTTATTAGCTTACCGACTTCAAAGCGTTCTTTCCCTGGTTCTTGCCCTCGCTACAACAAGGAAATGGTCACAGTCGATATTAGGATCTCAGAATATTTTGCCGCAAAGCAAAGCTGTAAATAAGTTTTAGATAAAGTATTCGTGTATAAGGAAGCCTTTAGTCTTTTCGAGAAAAAAGTTCTGCGGCCGATTTTTGTTCCTGTTTGCGTTGACGGCTTCTGGAGGCGAAGTTTCAACGACGAACTTTGTCTGCTGTACCGCGGCGTGCGCCTGGTCAAGTGTCTTCAGATACAACGCTTAAAGTGGCTAAGTCATGTAGAGCATATAGACACCAATTCATCGAATCCGAGCCAATAGGACAACGCTGTAGAGGACAGGTTGAGATGGCGCACAAAAGTGGAAGCTCGAGGCAGTTGGCGAGAGATCGTCCTAGGTGGAGCGGGATGTTGTTTCAGGATTAGGTCTATCCCGGACTGTAGCGCCATTAAAAGAAGAAGATTCATGTAGCCTATAAAGTGTAAGAATCCTCATGTGCAATGAATTCTTTTCATCAGCCTATTGATTGGCTTGAGAAATACCCTCTTGCGTATCTTGTCGACTGTCTTCATCGTTATCGTCTTCAACTTTTTTTGAATTGGTGAGGTTGAGGTAATTGCTTGATTGAGGTTTCTGAAGCTCACCTAGTCTTAGGGTGCGACGGGAAGTGATGACATTACTATAGTAAAATGAAGAATATTTTCATCGATTAAATCATAAAATAGGTTATTTCAACAGATACATGAAATGGGACGTTATCCGGACGTAAGATCGCTTTTAATAATATGTTCATGCCTGTCAAAAATATTTTCACATCTTTGTATGAAATCAGATTTGAACTACTTTTTGATTTTTTAGATTTTAGTGCTACCGAAAAATCAATGTTTTTAAATGCCTCACATTTTGATATGATTTCCTGCAGTATTATAGAATGACCTAAAAGTAAAATTCTCTTATATGTATTAATTTCCTTATATACGCACATGTATTATTTCCCACTTGAATATTTCAATAGTCTATTGCTTAGATTTCAACCGTGAGACTTGATTTTCTGCCCTAGCCACAAGAGTATTAATGTGAACATCCTCGATTATTCTGTCTCAGTGAGCAATCGCAGAAGACACGTGGCGATAATCGGAAATTACACCCTTGCTACTTCGTGCGAGCGCTGTTGACACTCGCCAACTTGGCTTACTGCAGTGTGGTGAAGCATTTGACTTTTTTGAATCAATAAACCGTTTCATCCATCCCCCATAGAAGACGAATCAAATGATTCAATTACTTCTCATTATTCGCTGCCAATTATATGGAATTTTCTGCAATGTTACAGTGGACATACAATTTTTGTATAATACATGTAGACGTGGAAAGAAAGGAAATGTGAATATGATTGCTTTGTTGAGCGCTTCAAAAAGGAAATACGACGACAAGTGTGATGGTTCAAGAACTAGTAGGATAAACCTAGTCATGTAGTTCTTTATATTGTGCCCTTAACAACATCATCTAGAAATACATAGTTGTCATTAAAAGTTATTATAGCTAGTTTAAGTATTTTATATCTAGATTTAATGCAAATGAAACTCAAAATAAAAAAAATACTTTTTAAACTTAAAAAACTTACATAGTTGTCATTCAGCTTTTCAGCTTCTGTCTACACAAAAAAATGTAAAACGGCCTAAAATTTATATACAAAGCATTTTTGTTTTAATTTGTTTCTTCTATGGTTCTCCACGAGGTTCTGCTAAGGGATTTAATGTAATGCCTCAATTTCAATTTGCGAAGAAATATGATATTCAGCCCCGTCTGAGATTCCTTCGCTCAATTCAGCTCCTTAGACAAAGTAAATCGTTTCCTTCACATTTGCAGTCAGCTTAATGATTGGGCTTTTTTCCGCCTCTACTTGAGAGCATGGGATATATCAGCTTCCACACTCGTATAGTTGCAATAGTGCACAAATCCATTGTGGCGGTTTGCATACCCCCCATTCATCTGAAGAGGTGCTCTTCTGTGCTTAAGAGAATGTTCTGTAAGGTATTCCATTTGTCCTATTCCTTCGGACTAAGATTAAGTGGAAAACAGCATTCGTCCTTCTTAAGGACAGGCAATACGGCTTCTGCAGCAACAGGTCGGCTAACGGCATATCTCAACGAATGAGATTTCTGCCTCCCAGTGCGCCCAGTAAGTATTTTTAGTAATAAGGCGTGATTCACTTTCGCCTAGATTGATTCTTATCCGTCAAAGAAAGAATTTCAGTCAAAATTTCTTTGATAAACTGCACGTTTCTAGCTCAATGCAAGGAAACTAAATTTAATTGTATTTACTAATTGAATCGATTGAACTTTAGATAGCAACTCAATTGACACATGAATGACACTACAAGCATCGGGAACACGATGGATAATTATGGCGAGGTGGCACAAATTCCTAAACGCTTCTCCCTATTTAAAGTCAATAAAAATAATTGAGTGGCACTATAGCCCACAAGGGACCAGGGCCTAGTTTCTACAATAACTACTCGTATTGTGCGTGCCACTGTTCTCTCACGAGTAGAAGGGACCTTTTGACAATTCCGAATGGCGATTTTAAGAAGCTTTTCATAGACAATTGATAGTCTTTGAGCGTAGTCAGCAACTCGAAAGAGGTGGTGTTGTGAAAACATGCGAGGTGTTCCGTCCGGGAATCGAACCTAGACCTTCAGCGTGTGGGTCGACGCACTTACCCACTACGCCACGGCGAAGTAGCCCATAATTAATTTTTATAATAATCGCGAGGTATTACCTTTTGCTGGCTTTTGGCCGCAAATAGACGAAATTGTGTTTTACTTGGCAACAGCTGCTTGTGTTCTTCGTTTAAAGTCCAAAAACTATTCAGTAACTGACCTACCCTGTTTTACAGACAAGGTCTGCCCTGTAAGGCTCCCTTCTATCAGTTTGGCTATATATATTATACATTATTAATTATTATTATTAATATATATATATTATATATATATTGTAGCCGTTAATGTAATTGTATGTATATTTAATATAGATATAAAAAAAATATAAAGAAACAGGTGCACTCCAGGAACAGTAGCTTTAGGTTTAGAAAGCACAGTATTCTTATAAGCGTTTCAATAAAATATGAAACAAAGCTTGAAATTACAAAATTGCCACTGTTGTCACTGACATTTGTGCGGAATTCCGCATTTAAATACTCATACGTTTATGTCATTTTGTGTCCCATCGTTTCTCTAGTACTGTGTTTTTGGTTTTTAATAATGTCTAATACTACTCAACAACGTAGCTCTGACTACGGACCTTACAGCAAGTTTAAGACATTTTAGAAAGTGCAAAATTGCTCCTACTATCGGTGATAAATGGATAAATATTCTTGACTTATATACATATGTATACAAAGAGTGGCGAAGAATATAAAGTGGAGTTAGTAGCGCAAAATAGAGACTGAATATTCGTCAACAAGAAGCTGTGCCGAAAAGAAGCACAACTTAGGAAGTAGAAAACTCATTGCAAAGGAACTGTTAATTTCTTCTATTTTTTGAAGGACAGTTTATATTAATTTTTGTATTACTTCAACTGAATTGTTATTTTTATATTTTTCTTCATCAAGTAATCGTTTTGTTAATTAATGAATAGCTTCTTTTCTTTTTTTCCTTATTATTTTTTCTTTTATTTATATTTTGTTATAAAATCTTGGATCATTAAGTGAACGGCCAATTTACCGAAGATTTATAAAATATATATATATATATATATATATATATATATATATATATATATATATATACAATATATTTGTATATTATTGTATATAATATTGTATATTATATATATATATACAATATATTTTGATATATATATACAATATATTTTGAAAGCAGATTAATGCTGCAATCTACATAAATCTCTTATATGCATTAAGTTCCCATGCAAGTCTTTGAAATTATCAGTTTTTCATAGCTTCTGCAGAAACATCTTCCAAGCTGATGTTATATGATTTTTTTTGTAACCCTAGAACTCGCTAATATGAAAGACACACGAATTTCATCTCAATAGCAGTGGATATGAAATTTATTTAAAGGTCCTGTCAAAAGTCTTCACTGGCAACAATAATTTCTCTATTTTGTAGCCGCTCATTAACACAACTTACTATGTATCTTTAAAATAGGCAATAAACCTCTGTCACGTCAATCCGGAAACTTACAACCTTCCTCTTCCCCAATCTTCACTTTTCAACATCGTTTTTCAGTATCAAACCCCACCGTCCTTATTACGGCTATAACGAACATCCTTCCCATATGTTTCGTTTGGCAAATAATTGTGGTCGTCTCGATTTCTGTGATTCAAGTCTCAAACTTCGTACTCTTCTTCTTAATTCATCTCCCGTCCTCAAGCTTAGTTTAGATACATTTTTTTTGTAGTTTAAATTATGCTCTATAAATGTGGATTTTTCTAAGTTATTCTGATTCACTAACCCAGGGTCAATTGATTTAAGGCCTTTCTTCGAAAGGGGAGAGTGAAAAAATGTTAAATAAAATCCTTGTTTTGTATTTCTAACCGTTGCACCCACGCTTGCTATTACAAAAGTATATATATATATAGTAAACCTCTATTGCATATAATATGATTAAATATATTGTATTTTGTTTTTTACATTATTAATATTTTATTCATTTATTTAATTTATAAAATGTTCTTATTCAAATGAATGCAAATACATATGCCATCCAAATGCAATAAAAAAACATCATTATAAAAGTGACTTTTTAAGGGTTTTTTTCTTCTTTTTAGTTAAACAGTAACGTGCAAATTATGAAATTCCCTGTCCAACATTGGATCTTTTATCATTTTTTCTTAAAAATACATTGGACCACCAGGCGTACGAATATGCATTTGAATTACTTTGTATACGTATTTCTTTGAGTATCGCGAGGGTGAAAATAAGAAAAAATTATAAAAAGTACAAATATTCAATTCTGGGACAATTTATCACAATGATTGTGAATGCAACTACAACCTAATACCCTTTTATTGGAACTGAAAACATTGTTTTCTTATTTTCCTTCCCATACTATGAAATACGTACTCCTTCAAATATTTTAACACGCGTCCAATTACCCTGCCTATATATGTACACAAGGCCTACAGAAATATTACTTAAAGTTAAAACTGCTCCAAACAGTACTTAAATTCCTTCAACTTTAAGAAGGTTTAAATTTAACTCAGTTCTGCATTAAAATATCCCCTCTGTTGATTAAAGCATTTAATCAATTCAGGCAACGAAATCCTTCGATTCAATGAACTTCCGGGAAAGCTAGAACACACTCTACATGTAAGAGCGCAGCTATATCTGTACAGTTACATCGTTTTTCACTCTTTTGCGCATCCACACACATTTGACACGGTGAAACGAGACAAAGAACGTACCTTGAATGAGCAAGATAGATTATCTTTTCTCCTCCCTTCAAACTCCATTGCTTTTCAGCCAGTAGCACACATCTTGCCACGCCTCCTAATCCAAATTCAAACCGGGAACTGCACCCTCTGTTTTACTATCTATCTTCCAATTGGTGAATCGTATTTAGAAAAAAACCGGTCTGCGCACCTGCTTCATGGTTTAGAGCGTTTCGGTGGTAGCGCAGCATCTGCCTTTCTGTGTTTCTGTTTAGCTTCTCAGTTCTCTTCTGCAACTGAAGGGAACTACATACGTTTGCGGTTTGGTCAGAAGCCGTCAATACTGCATTCTTTTGTTGTGTAACACTGTTTTTATTTATTGCCAAGTGGTCAGGATTGAATTGGGAAAAATTGAGGAACACTATGTAATGAGGGTTGTGAAAGTATATTTCTGTGGTGAAGATGTATATTTATTATTTCTTTTCTTTTTAAGTTAAATGAATAATCAGTTGAGAAGAAAAACAGAACCGTTAGTGTGATTATATTAATCTCCGTACCATTCCCGGAGTTCTTAAAGCAAGACACACCGTATTGAAATTCGAACAAATTTCCTTATTCTCTTGTGAAATTTACGATTTGACTTAAGGCTTAAACGAGTAGAAGAGAGATCAAACAAAAGGACGCAATTATTTATTTTGATTGCCAACAAACAATGGATTCTGATTTTAAATACGGCAATTCATTTTTCGGTTTCGAAAGAAAAACTTATTGAAATAGACACAACGATACATATCTTTTGCGTAGCTCCACAGAAAAAAGTCGAACGAAATTGACTTCACCTTGTGCAATTTAACCATAATTGCTTATGTTGTGTGGCTTGTTGCACCTCTTATTATTAGCATCTGCAATCGCCGCCGGTAAAAAAATCGGTTATTGACTGTAGTCATCCGGTGCTGGCATCTCTGCGCAAATACGGACCAATGACACTTTCCACCCACAGAGCACACGAAACAGTCACTTTGTCTGGATGCAAGCCACCTCTTCGATCAGTTCCGGTTGTTCTGAGCCTCATATGCGACAATTTGATTGGTTTACATACACACGGAGTTTGAAATGTGCCTCAGCACTGAAAACTTGAGCAAGTTGAGCTTGCGATGAAAGCTGAAATGGATAATACCCCGCCATAGTGAGGTTGTCAAGGCCGGGAAATCGATGAATTGGGATCATCAGTAATACTTGCTGCAATTGGTCTGGTCGTACGTGATGATGATACACAAGTATAAGAGTTCAGTAACATTTCAACTTTCTTTAAATTTCTTTACAATTTTATAAATTGTCTGAGTAGTTGGATTAGGACGACCATAACCATCCCGTGATGCGCTCTCGAATTAACGCTTTTATAATAAGACTGAATTACTTCAGCACATTTTTCGATCGATTATAGCAAATAAAAAAACGCATACACATATATATTATTATGTATATATGTACGCAAGTATGCATTGTATATATTAACACTCAGGTGCATATACGCGAGTATGTACTCATACATACCAGTGTGTATGCACCTGATTGTTAACTAGATTGTAAGTTAGGTTAAGCTTAGTTAAGGTTATTTAGGGTAGATTTAAGTTAGTATGTAAGCTTTTAAAAAAAAATACGTTCCGTCATTAAGTTTTTTTTTAAATTTTCTTAATAATAAATTTGTAAAAACATAGTTCTGCTGTACTCGTTAGATTAGGGCGAAAGATATAGATTAAGATTAAGTTTAGCTTAGAGTGCTCGCTCAGAGCCAGTAAGTCAGATATAAAATATATAAAATATGTTAATACATCACTAGGTTAAGCATTTTATCTAGTTTTAAGATTATAACTCACTTAGTTACATAAATAAAATGCATTAAAAAGAAGAAAAGAAGATTATAGCAAATAGCAAACAAGTATGAGCTCAGGAACTGAACTGCTGTTATTATTTTTACAGCTGCTTAAGAAGTGTTAAAAATAATTTATTTAAGCAAATAATAAAAAAAACTACCTTGTTCAGTAACTGCTAATGATATGCGTAGTATTTATACTCTAACGAGTAGATTTGGACCGACAAAATTTGAAAAAAACTTTTCATCGACTTTGTAATCATTAAGTATTGGCAGCAACTTGAGTGTAATCTATATTCGGTTTAAAAATAAAACTACACATTTAGGGCAACTTCATAAGTTTACATATCTCACCTATATTTTACCACACATCCGATAGTCAAGTTCTTAAGGAGTTCCTCAAGAGCTTAAGGAAGTTAATAATAAACCTGCTTTCAGTGTATTGACAGATTATTCTTAAAGCACAGTTTATTATCGTCAACATTGTTAATTCGTCACAATGTAAACATAAATATCATCTCATTTAGACTGCATAAATATACCTTCAGATAAAAGACTAATTATATAAAGACTATATATAATAAATTATCGGCATAATAATTAAAACGGATTCTATGAAGCTCTTAGAACTGGCTGAGCAAAACGGCACTTAATGGACAAAGTCTGAGATCACACAAAACATCTTTTGTTGCATTTAAGCAAAAAATATTAAAAAATTTATTTAAGAAGAAAACGAAGCGTAAGTTTCATTGAATTTTCCTCGACATTCATTCAGTTACCGAAATGTTTATGGGTAGGTCAGATATATACAGAAGAAGTGGGCGTATACTAAATTGAATTCAAATTTCTTCTTCTTTTTTGTCTACCGCACCAGTGGACAAAGCTCTCTATCCATGCAACTAGCATTATATCGCCATATCGTGACATTTATTATGGGTAACATCCCTTTAAGATATTCAAAAGGTTGAAAATTACTTTAAAGTAGTTACTGTGGGTGATGATAATTTATTCTGCTTTGTTTTTGTTGGGATGCGCTGATCTGCAAATCTTATGAAGAAAGCAGCTGAAACTGGCAGTATGCATGATTCGAAACCAAAGATACTCGACTCGCACACTTCAACCACTGTTACTTCGCGGGGTTGGTTAGCGACTTACAATCTGCTCTGAAGGAGAGCTCTTTCTGCTTCAGCCTGTCGTAATTTTGTATACACTTTTACAATAAATGAGCGTACCTCATTCCAGTTCTCTACAGAACTCATCATGTAGGAGATCACATTCTTGACGCTTGGTAAGTATACCATGTATCTTCCCTGGCGAAAGCGATTGCAATTAAGACATTTTGGGCACAACGGCAAGTTGTCGTGCAGATATTTTCGGTAGCCGCCGAAATGTGAGAGTTGCTAGTTGCATTTTCATGCGGATCTTGATATCCAGATCCCCAAGGCGGGAATGAGCACATGCGTCCATCTACCACACGTGTTGGCATCCCATCTGGCTTGCCTCATTTTTATGGATGCTGCTCGTTCTTCTAATTTGATTAGTTTCTCGTCGTGCCAGGTTTCTTCGGTGGCACAACTGCATAAGCTGGTCTGCAAGATGTTTATGGGTAGCATTCCTGTTAGGACGCATGCCGCCTCATCAGAAATGATATCGATTTTGTTGCGATTCGGTAGCGATTCACGGATAGAAATTCGGTCCAATAGTTCTTTCTGTGTTAATTCGTGTGACACCAAATGATCGAGTCTTATTAAAATGTTTCCAAAAGCTTTTTCGTGCAATGTTCAGCTCCTGTGAATGGTCTATATGAAGGTCCACCTTAACAATTTTCATAATTAAGCCCACATTTTTGATCTCAAAATCACCAAAACAGAATCAACAAAACCACTACTGAGCATGGTAAGCTGTTACAGTATCAGCGCATTATTGATATTTAAAGCCGCCTGGCTTGAAAAGCGGACTCCTTGTAAGGGCTCGTTTTGTATCAAAACTGTCAAGGTTGCCCTTTTAGTACTAACTGTTGGAGTTTACAATAAACTTTAGAGAGAATTATAACACGCACAATACGAGTAGAAATTATACACTGAGCTTGACTCGACGGCTTTATCGTTTTCCAATGCTTCTTAAAATGGGAGCTGGTATCGTACGTTTTTGTCTCTTAAATTAAACCTTGCAGGCAGCCCCAGCCAAATATTTAAAATTATTTCATATTCTCCGAAAAACCTAGAGGTTTTCATCTAGGTTTGCATACAACTCGATTGTATACTCTCAAACTTATTTTCAACCTCGTCTGATAGTATGTTACACCGTTGTTTACATTTGCAAACATTCTGGAAGTTCCGTTCTATTTCTCTAAGTTTGGTTATGAGTTTGTCATTTAATTGCTTCGATTTTATTGTGTGTTAGCCTATACAGGGAAGTTTTAGAACATGTTGAGTATTACGTGCCAAACGTAACGCAAAATAACACAATGTTAATGTTAATGTGAAATTTTGTGCAGTTGCGTGACTACAGCTATTTTTAAGAAATTATGATATTGTATCTTATTCGTGTCAGCTGTGTAGTTCAAAGTAAGCAAAATGTTTATAACGATCTTTAAGATATTTCTTATAGAGATGCTATCCTAAGCGAACAAAAATTTCCAAGTTGTGTTACGTGTTTGCATAAATGGTAAAATGATCGGAAAGAATATAGTCCACATTTGCATTTAGTGAGAAAACTTGGTTGGTTTGATGAAGTGGTGGAGAGCTGCTGAGAAGACACCGAGAATTGTTCTTGACAGAAAGTTAAAAAGAAGTTGTTATATTGTTTCAATGGCTCGTACTAAGTTTATGCTACCAACTGCGTCATAAATTGCTAAGCCACTTAAGACGCTGTTTCGTATAGGTTTGATAAGAGCCACGGTGCCACACAGCCATCAGCTTCATGTTTCAACTACGTATAATACAGCTCTTAAATCGAATAATCTATGCTCTATATTGTGAACTCTAGTTGGACTGTAGCGGGACATTAGATTTTCTTTCACTCTAAAAAATATTCATAAAAGATATTTTTTTCTTTTTTAATGGCTGAAACTATTCAAGAATGTTGAAAAGAGTAGTACAGAATATGAAAAGAAATTCAAGAAAGCATTGAAGATGAGGTCGCCGTGGCGCAGTGGTAAGTGCATCGACTGCGGCGCAGAAAGTCTGGGTTCGATTCCCGACACCTAGCATTTTTTCACGGCACCACCTTGCTGACAACACTCAAAGAGTATTAATTGTCTATGGAAAGCTTCTCAAATCTCGCCGTTCGGAATCGGCAAGAAACTGTAGGTCCCTTCTACTCGTGAAGAACAATAGCGTGCACAACACGAGTAGTTGTTGTAGAAGCTAGGCCCTGGTCCGTTATGGGCTGTAGTGCCACTCAATTATTATTATTATTATTATTGGAGATGAGGCACATGAGGTTACCACTGAAGGGCATGAACTTAATTCAGAAATATGAACTAAGATTTTGTGAAATTTTAAAACTTATTTTATTGTCATTGTAGTACGAGGACGTACACCTGGGATCATCAACTGCCGTATTTTGTCGCTATTATTGGCAGCTTCAGTGGCATTGTGATGCAATTCAAGT
Organism: Eristalinus sepulchralis; assembly: GCA_944738645.1. Lineage (NCBI taxonomy): Eukaryota > Metazoa > Arthropoda > Insecta > Diptera > Syrphidae > Eristalinus > Eristalinus sepulchralis. Next base: position 24,839,839 of record OX122885.1, on the reverse strand, counting down.
AATTTTCTGTGCCAATTGGTACTCCGAAATCGTACTTTAGTAGTTAGGCCAACCACTTCAACCTGAATCTGCCAATTGGGCACCTGGCAATTTTTGTTAAATAACTGGTGAGTAAGCCCTCGGAGCATTGCCATTTCCGTTTGAAGGATATTGAAGTCCTCAGGCAACTTTTTTCATCTACCCACTCTTTGCTTTTTCTGGTTAAATTTTGAACAAAATACTCATTTCGGGCCCTTCAACTTTGTGCTATTTTGTATTTATATGTTCGGTGACAAATGATTATTTTTTTTTTAAATTACAAAAATTTGGTCAAGTCAAAGAAGTGCTTGGCATCTTTTTTCACATCTGATCGGTAACAATGAGATTCTGTACTTTTGGAAGTATTGTAATCATAAACTTATATATACCCACGTTAACCTTCAGCCCTGCTGCATTACCAATAGCGACAAGTCTGTATCCAAAACAAGTGCACACTGGAGTTCCTTCTGAGACAAAGCAAGGATAAGGAAGACATATGCAAAAATTAACTCTGCCGAGGTGAAATACATCTTACAGCGACTACGTTTCAAAATCCAGTTAATATAATGTCCACCTCACGTTAATGGTGAAAGGTGCTATTTCACCAACATCAACCGGAACATGACAAGTCTAATTTGCGTATAGAGGCTAAACAACGTTCAACAGAGCTCAACATCCTCCTGCTGTACACTAAAGTTGGCCTCAAAAAATCAATCTTGTGTCATTTTCAAATCAACATTCCACCAAAAGATGCTTAAGATGATGTCAAGTTATCTCAAGTCGGCACTTTTGAATATCGGGACCAGAGCTCTAGAATTCGCCTCGAATTAGACTTTCACATTAAAATGTAAAAGAGATATTTGCCTGTTGAAAGACTCCTTTGGTACTTTTGGAAGGTGTGACCATCACCACAGCTTGCCAATCGCAAGGCGCATAACTACGCTCCCAGGTCACCCTTAGGGCACAACGGAGACATAGAAACCCCTTCATGAATTCTTATGGTGAATATAATTCGCCAGAATACTGGCATTCTTTTGTTGTGTAACACTGTTTTTATTTATTGCCAAGTGGCCAGGATTGAATTGGGAAAAATTGAGGAACACTATGTAATGAGGGTTGTGAAAGTATATTTCTGTGGTGAAGATGTATATTTATTATTTCTTTTCTTTTTAAGTTAAATGAATAATCAGTTGAGAAGAAAAACAGAACCGTTAGTGTGATTATATTAATCTCCGTACCATTACCCGAGTTCTTCAACCAAGACACACCGTGTTGAAATTCGAACAAATTTCCTTATTCTCTTGTGAAATTTACGATTTGACTTAAGGCTTAAATGAGTAGAAGAGAGATCAAACAAAAGGACGCAATTATTTATTTTGATTGCCAACAAACAATGGATTCTGATTTTAAATACGGCAATTCATTTTTCGGTTTCGAAAGAAAAACTTATTGAAATAGACACAACGATACATATCTTTTGCGTAGCTCCACAGAAAAAAGTCGAACGAAATTGACTTCACCTTGCGCAATTAAACCATAATTGCTTATGTTGTGTGGCTTGTTGCACCTCTTATTATTAGCATCTGCAATCGCCGCCGGTAAAAAAATCGGTTATTGACTGTAGTCATCCGGTGCTGGAATTTTTGCGCAAATACGGATCAATGACACTTTCCACCCATAGAACACACCAAACAGTCACTTTGTCTGGATGCAAGCCACCTCTTCGATCAGTTCCGGTTGTTCTGAGCCTCATATGCGACAATTTGATTGGTTTTCATACACACGGAGTTTGAAATGTGTCTCAGCACTGAAAACTTGAGCAAGTTGAACTTGACAAGGATGGAGATGAAAGCTGAAATAGATAATACCCCGCCATAGTGAGGTTGTCAAGGCCGGGAAATCGATGAATTGGGATCATCAGTAATACTTGCTGCAATTGGTCTGGTCGTACGTGATGATGATACACAAGTATAAGACTTCAGTAACATTTCAACTTTCTTTAAATTTCTTTACAATTTTATAAATTGTCTGAGTAGTTGGATTAGGACGACTATAACCATCGCGTGATGCGCTTTCGAATTAACGCTTTTATAATAAGACTGAATTACTTCAGCACATTTTTCGATCGATTATAGCAAATAGCAAACAATTACCTTATTTTATGAGAAGTTTGACAGATGTCAAATGCCTGCGCTTGAAATGAATGACTTTGCACTCAAGTATGAGCTCAGGAACTGAATTGCTGTTATTGTTTTTACAGCTGCTTAAGAAGTGTTAAAAATAATTTATTTAAGTAAATAATAAAAAAAAGTACCTTGTTCAGTAACTGCTCATGATATGCGTAGTATTTATGCTCTAACGAGTAGATTTGGAACGACAAAATTTGAAAAAACTTTTCATCGGCTTTGTTATCTTTCAGTATTGGCAGCAACTCGAGTGTAATCTATATTCGGCTTAAAAATAAAACTACACATTTAGGGCAACTTCATAAGTGTACATATCTCACCTATATTTTACCACACATCCGATAGTCAAGTTCTTAAGGAGTTCCTCAAGAGCTTAAGGAAGTTAATAATAAACCTGCTTTCAGTGTATTGACAGATTATTCTTAAACCACAGTTTATTATCGTCAACATTGTTAATTCGTCACAATGTAAAAATAAATATCATCTCATTTAGACTGCACAAATATACCTAATAATATAATAAAATATCTGCGTAATAATTAAAACGGATTCTATGAAGCTCTTAGAACTGGCTGAGCAAAACGGCACTTAATGGACAAAGTCTGAGATCACACAAAACATCTTTTGTTGCATTTAAGCAAAAAATATTAAAAAATTTATTTAAGAAGAAAACGAAGCGTAAGTTTCATTGAATTTTCCTCGACATTCATTCAGTTACCGAAATGTTTATGGGTAGGTCAGATATATACAGAAGAAGTGGGCGTATACTAAATTGAATTCAAATTTCTTCTTCTTTTTTGTCTACCGCACCAGTGGACAAAGCTCTCTATCCATGCAACTAGCATTATATCGCCATATCGTGACATTTATTATGGGTAACATCCCTTTAAGATATTCAAAAGGTTGAAAATTACTTTAAAGTAGTTACTGTGGGTGATGATAATTTATTCTGCTTTGTTTTTGTTGGGATGCGCTGATCTGCAAATCTTATGAAGAAAGCAGCTGAAACTGGCAGTATGCATGATTCGAAACCAAAGATACTCGACTCGCACACTTCAACCACTGTTACTTCGCGGGGTTGGTTAGCGACTTACAATCTGCTCTGAAGGAGAGCTCTTTCTGCTTCAGCCTGTCGTAATTTTGTATACACTTTTACAATAAATGAGCGTACCTCATTCCAGTTCTCTACAGAACTCATCATGTAGGAGATCACATTCTTGACGCTTGGTAAGTATACCATGTATCTTCCCTGGCGAAAGCGATTGCAATTAAGACATTTTGGGCACAACGGCAAGTTGTCGTGCAGATATTTTCGGTAGCCGCCGAAATGTGAGAGTTGCTAGTTGCATTTTCATGCGGATCTTGATATCCAGATCCCCAAGGCGGGAATGAGCACATGCGTCCATCTACCACACGTGTTGGCATCCCATCTGGCTTGCCTCATTTTTATGGATGCTGCTCGTTCTTCTAATTTGATTAGTTTCTCGTCGTGCCAGGTTTCTTCGGTGGCACAACTGCATAAGCTGGTCTGCAAGATGTTTATGGGTAGCATTCCTGTTAGGACGCATGCCGCCTCATCAGAAATGATATCGATTTTGTTGCGATTCGGTAGCGATTCACGGATAGAAATTCGGTCCAATAGTTCTTTCTGTGTTAATTCGTGTGACACCAAATGATCGAGTCTTATTAAAATGTTTCCAAAAGCTTTTTCGTGCAATGTTCAGCTCCTGTGAATGGTCTATATGAAGGTCCACCTTAACAATTTTCATAATTAAGCCCACATTTTTGATCTCAAAATCACCAAAACAGAATCAACAAAACCACTACTGAGCATGGTAAGCTGTTACAGTATCAGCGCATTATTGATATTTAAAGCCGCCTGGCTTGAAAAGCGGACTCCTTGTAAGGGCTCGTTTTGTATCAAAACTGTCAAGGTTGCCCTTTTAGTACTAACTGTTGGAGTTTACAATAAACTTTAGAGAGAATTATAACATGCACAATACGAGTAGAAATTATACACTGAGCTTGACTCGACGGCTTTATCGTTTTCCAATGCTTCTTAAAATGGGAGCTGGTATCGTACGTTTTTGTCTCTTAAATTAAACCTTGCAGGCAGCCCCAGCCAAATATTTAAAATTATTTCATATTCTCCGAAAAACCTAGAGGTTTTCATCTAGGTTTGCATACAACTCGATTGTATACTCTCAAACTTATTTTCAACCTCGTCTGATAGTATGTTACACCGTTGTTTACATTTGCAAACATTCTGGAAGTTCCGTTCTATTTCTCTAAGTTTGGTTATGAGTTTGTCATTTAATTGCTTCGATTTTATTGTGTGTTAGCCTATACAGGGAAGTTTTAGAACATGTTGAGTATTACGTGCCAAACGTAACGCAAAATAACACAATGTTAATGTTAATGTGAAATTTTGTGCAGTTGCGTGACTACAGCTATTTTTAAGAAATTATGATATTGTATCTTATTCGTGTCAGCTGTGTAGTTCAAAGTAAGCAAAATGTTTATAACGATCTTTAAGATATTTCTTATAGAGATGCTATCCTAAGCGAACAAAAATTTCCAAGTTGTGTTACGTGTTTGCATAAATGGTAAAATGATCGGAAAGAATATAGTCCACATTTGCATTTAGTGAGAAAACTTGGTTGGTTTGATGAAGTGGTGGAGAGCTGCTGAGAAGACACCGAGAATTGTTCTTGACAGAAAGTTAAAAAGAAGTTGTTATATTGTTTCAATGGCTCGTACTAAGTTTATGCTACCAACTGCGTCATAAATTGCTAAGCCACTTAAGACGCTGTTTCGTATAGGTTTGATAAGAGCCACGGTGCCACACAGCCATCAGCTTCATGTTTCAACTACGTATAATACAGCTCTTAAATCGAATAATCTATGCTCTATATTGTGAACTCTAGTTGGACTGTAGCGGGACATTAGATTTTCTTTCACTCTAAAAAATATTCATAAAAGATATTTTTTTCTTTTTTAATGGCTGAAACTATTCAAGAATGTTGAAAAGAGTAGTACAGAATATGAAAAGAAATTCAAGAAAGCATTGAAGATGAGGTCGCCGTGGCGCAGTGGTAAGTGCATCGACTGCGGCGCAGAAAGTCTGGGTTCGATTCCCGACACCTAGCATTTTTTCACGGCACCACCTTGCTGACAACACTCAAAGAGTATTAATTGTCTATGGAAAGCTTCTCAAATCTCGCCGTTCGGAATCGGCAAGAAACTGTAGGTCCCTTCTACTCGTGAAGAACAATAGCGTGCACAACACGAGTAGTTGTTGTAGAAGCTAGGCCCTGGTCCGTTATGGGCTGTAGTGCCACTCAATTATTATTATTATTATTATTGGAGATGAGGCACATGAGGTTACCACTGAAGGGCATGAACTTAATTCAGAAATATGAACTAAGATTTTGTGAAATTTTAAAACTTATTTTATTGTCATTGTAGTACGAGGACGTACACCTGGGATCATCAACTGCCGTATTTTGTCGCTATTATTGGCAGCTTCAGTGGCATTGTGATGCAATTCAAGTAATTTTCTGTGCCAATTGGTACTCCGAAATCGTACTTTAGTAGTTAGGCCAACCACTTCAACCTGAATCTGCCAATTGGGCACCTGGCAATTTTTGTTAAATAACTGGTGAGTAAGCCCTCGGAGCATTGCCATTTCCGTTTGAAGGATATTGAAGTCCTCAGGCAACTTTTTTCATCTACCCACTCTTTGCTTTTTCTGGTTAAATTTTGAACAAAATACTCATTTCGGGCCCTTCAACTTTGTGCTATTTTGTATTTATATGTTCGGTGACAAATGATTATTTTTTTTTTAAATTACAAAAATTTGGTCAAGTCAAAGAAGTGCTTGGCATCTTTTTTCACATCTGATCGGTAACAATGAGATTCTGTACTTTTGGAAGTATTGTAATCATAAACTTATATATACCCACGTTAACCTTCAGCCCTGCTGCATTACCAATAGCGACAAGTCTGTATCCAAAACAAGTGCACACTGGAGTTCCTTCTGAGACAAAGCAAGGATAAGGAAGACATATGCAAAAATTAACTCTGCCGAGGTGAAATACATCTTACAGCGACTACGTTTCAAAATCCAGTTAATATAATGTCCACCTCACGTTAATGGTGAAAGGTGCTATTTCACCAACATCAACCGGAACATGACAAGTCTAATTTGCGTATAGAGGCTAAACAACGTTCAACAGAGCTCAACATCCTCCTGCTGTACACTAAAGTTGGCCTCAAAAAATCAATCTTGTGTCATTTTCAAATCAACATTCCACCAAAAGATGCTTAAGATGATGTCAAGTTATCTCAAGTCGGCACTTTTGAATATCGGGACCAGAGCTCTAGAATTCGCCTCGAATTAGACTTTCACATTAAAATGTAAAAGAGATATTTGCCTGTTGAAAGACTCCTTTGGTACTTTTGGAAGGTGTGACCATCACCACAGCTTGCCAATCGCAAGGCGCATAACTACGCTCCCAGGTCACCCTTAGGGCACAACGGAGACATAGAAACCCCTTCATGAATTCTTATGGTGAATATAATTCGCCAGAATTGAACTTAAATAAAAAATGATTTTTTTTTCTCTATTCCGATTTCAGGTCTGTCATCCTCAGCGTTTGCTAGAGCCTTTCTCCTAGTACTGTTCCTTAAATGTGTCATATTTTGAGTTCTACCCACCACAGTGTGACGATTCAAACAGAACTCAAGCCTGACGCTTTCATGCCAAAAGTTAATTCAAAACAAATAAGTGCAAAAAGGCTTATTTTCGTGTTTCGTGTCGTTGCATATAATTTTTCAGAAAATGTCCATATGTTCAACTTATAAAAGCTTTCAAAAATCATATCAACTCAGAGTTATCAAAGAAAACTTTACTGTCTCCATCCGGTCTGTTCCCTTCATCATCACAAAAAAAAAACATGTCGACCAAAATGCAGCTATCAGAGCGAGTATCTACAGTTTTATTGGATCCATTAACGGCGGGATATTTTCATAACTCCGTCAAAAATCAATGAAGCGCACGAATTTTTTGTCAAGATCAACCGAGCAGATAAAACCCGTAGTTCATGGCCATGAGCTGCTTTTAAATACCCAAACAACCAAATCCGCTCGAAGAAAGAAATCAAAATCCCGACTTACATACGGCTCAACAGCATTCCACCACCTCAGCACTGGGGCCGTTCCTTTCAGCTGTGACCGGTGTAAATATCATCCGTGTCGTGTGAACAAGACATGCTGAGCTGACCTTTTGTGGTCTCAAAGCGCACCCAGCAGGTTCATATTATAACAAACAAATTTCGACATTTCTCCCTCATCGCCTTCGTGATGAACTTTTTTCTCATCGATCCGCTCGTGGATTCCTCCTGCTGTCACTTCAAGATCATATTTTTTTTGGATATGATACAATCTGGGTCCATTCAGAGTGAATCATTTCGATTCACAGCGCAGATATGGAAATGATTTACGATCTGAGAAGATGTTGTCTTTTATATCTCTTCATTCTGGTTAGGACATGCAATGTGATGTGATGTTGTGTATCTATTATTCAAATTCAGTTATAGATACATTTTTAAAGCTTGCGGAATATTGCTTTCTGTTTACGATGCTCTATAAATACCCCTTACCGACATTTCCAGTAATTGGTGGCGATGTGTAGGATTTCCAGTCCGCGCCGAATGGAATTCGCTTTAAATTGCTAATGGAACGAATAGTAATGGGTAAACATCAGCACATAATTTTTTAATTTATTTTCCACCTTTGACTGGAATGTTTGTGCGAGCTTTGCATAATAGAAACGGCCGCAAAAAATCGATTATCATTTTTAGACGAGCTTATCTGCATAATGCTTAATGGAGTTTTTGGGTCTTGACATTCTCGTGATCTGTCATACTTACATGTATCTGGATGTGCATGTAGTCGTCGAGCTGGTGGTGAAAATCTACCCACTGTATATACGCGTTGACACAGTGCCATAAATCAGATTCTGTTGCCACACTCAAAGTGAAACTTGACAAGGAAATACATATATACCACAGACGTATCATCATAATGGAAATTATGAGACCGACAGATGGTAGAGCTTATTCTAACAACTTTCAGAAAATTTGAATTAGACATCTTAACTCTTGACCTTCAGAGTTGCATCCTGAATGAATTGATGTTCGAGTAAGGTAGGGAGGCAGGTAGAGAGAACTATAAGCTCTATGGCTATGTGAATTATATAGGAGTTAGTTTGAATTTTCAACAAGTAGAGCTACGTTTTCTTGGCCGTTTTACTCAAGTTGTTAGGAAATGTGTGCTGGCCAGTTGCAGGGTAGATGGGGAGACCCAGTTTTTTGCAGTGTTATCTAAAATACAGTGGGCCATAATGACATCCACTTTACTGCTGATCTTGGATATGCCCAACGAAATCAGCCTCTTACTGGTTTCTGGCCAATCTGTGGCCAGATGAATTTCGGGATCTTGAATGTGTCATCTAGTATGGGTTTGTTTTTGCAGAGATACCCTGTAGCCGTATTTTAAATGTTGGAAGTGGCATATAGATTGGTTATGAGTTTGTTAATTTGGTGAACATTTTGGCTAATTTCTCCACCCTACAGTTCTTCAAATGTCTGTATGACCTGGTACCCGTATGGCAGCGAGATGTGCGGCAGATTAAAACTATTGTAGAGTTGTCTTATATGAATATTTTATTGTGACTGACTCTTCGACATATATTATATAAAAAACAATATTTTGTGAAGGAAGTTTAAAAATAATAATAAAGAAATTGAATGTTGATGATACAAATTTATTCATTTCATTTTCAACAGATGGCGCCACCTGCAGGTTATGACTGATGTTGGAAGCAATTGCCTACTTCATTGGCAAGGTGTAACATTTGTCTGTTTCGGATAACAACATTTTTTTTTTTGCCTCTTCTGAAATGTCCAGATTTATCTTGAGTAAATAGAGTTTGCAGGAAGTTTTTATTTTCTTCTTTAATGGGAAGAAAATTATGCAAAGAGTTGTTTCGTTTCGACGCTTCAAAAGCGCCTAAAATTGGAGCGTCTTGGCCAGCCCAGAAGACAAACAAGTTAGGAGAAGAGGAATTGAAGGCTTTACTTGATCAAGATCTGTGCCAAAAGCAAAGTGAAAGGAGTAACTCAGCAAACACTTTCTGTTCGTTTGAGAAAAATTTAAATGTATTCAAAAGCAGGGAAATCGGGAACCGTACGAGTTGAAGCCCGAGTGATGTCGAAAGGCAATTTTTTACCTTGGATCGGCTTATAGAGATCAAAAGTGGTTATACTAGTTATATGATATGTGCTGTATATCGGCAAGAAGAAAAAACAATATGCAAAGCTTGGTGAACCTGTTCCATCTTCGTCTGCAAGGACGCCAAGAAAAAAGGCTGTCTGTTTGTCGGTCTGGTCTGGTTCAGAATATGGTGGGTACAGACGGGTATGTTGTGTCTGATAAAACCAGAAGAAACTATTGATGGGGAACGCTATCGAATACAACTATTGCGTTTGTATGAAAAACGGCCAGAAACGACCGAAAGGTATGACAAAGTAATTCTGCAACATGATAACCCTTTGCCCCACCTGGCTGTAGCGGTCAACATACCTGTAAGTGCTAAAATAGGAGGACTAACCCACCCGCAGTTTTCTCCAGACCTGACCCCGTGCGACTACTGGCTTTTTGACAAATGCAAAACGATTTGGAGGGTAACCGGTTCGAGTTATTTCAAGAAATCGAAGTATGGCTCGATTTAGATGCCTGAGAGGACTCATTTTTTAGAGATAATAATAATAATTGAGTGGCACTACAGCCCACAAGGGACTAGGCCCTGCTTCTACAACAACTACTCGTGTTGTGCGTGCTACTGTTCTCTTACGAGTCGAAGGGACCTACAGTTTTTTGCCGACGAATGGCGAGATTTGAGGAGCTTTTCATAGACAATTGATACTTTTTGTGTGTTATCAACAACTCGAAAGAGGTGGTGCCGTGAAAAAGTATGAGGTGTTCCGCCCGGGAATCGAACTTAAACTTTCTGCGTGGCGCACTTACCAGTACGCCACGGCGACCACCACCATTTTTTAGAGATGGTGTTCCAAAATTTCCAGAGAGATGGAAAACAGGAGTCACTTCTGACGGACAATACTTTGAGTGATGTATTTTTATATTTTGCCTATAAAAAAGAATATTATATAGAAAAAACAGACGAATTAATTTCTACTCCCAAAAGAAATTCTGCTTTACACAAAAATTTATTTCGTGCAACTTATTTTTTTGTCACCGGCAGGAAACTTTTTTGATCAATTGGGTTGATCTCGCCGGCTTTCTATCTCCAGAAAATTTATTCCAAAATATTCCCTATTTTTCTTTAGGATATTGTTGGTACTAATCCATTGCGGGTGGGTTAATCCACTAGCCACTGATGTGCTGGGTTTCACGCCACCACCTAAGAGGAACCCAGGGTTTGACGGCGAGTGCAGGCAGGCGCATGCAGCCAAACAGGAAGCATACAAGGCAACGCTGCATCGAACGACGAGAGCTGTTTGTGAGCTCTACAAACAGAGAAGAAGGGAAGAGAACCGGCTTCTCAGAAGAAAAAAGAAAGAGCACGAGAAGCGCGCGGTCGAGGAAATGGAGAGGTGCTATGGCAGGAATGACGTCCGAAATTTTTACCGCAAGATAAAACAGTTATCTGGCGGTTACAAACCTCGGACTGAAGCCTGCCGGGACCAAAATGGACAACTGGTGGTAGAGTCGCAGTCGGTGCTGAGAATCTGGAAGGATCATTTCTGCAGACTCCTAAAGGGCGATGACGACACAGATTCCGCTATTGGGCAGAATGTTCCACTCAATTTGGACGACGATGGACAAGAATTCCGTCCCCCCGACCTCGACGAGGTCAAGATAGCAATATCGAGACTGAAGTCGAACAAAGCTGTTCAAAGCGGCTGGGGATGAGCTGGTTGGGTGCATGCACCAGCTCATCTGTGAGATATGGTCGGAGGAAAGCATGCCCGACGAGTGGAATCTCAGCATCGTATGCCCGGTCCACAAGAAAGGAGACCCCTTCGACTGCGCCAACTACCGAGGGATCAGTCTCCTTAACATCGCGTATAAGATTCTCTCTGCCGCGTATGACAGCGTGCATAGAGACGAGCTATACAGTGCCATGTCTAGTTTTGGCATCCCTACCAAACCCGTCAGATTGTGTAGGATTGGATGGATGAGCCTCCAGATATACCTCCAGATAAACCTTTCTATGACACGAAATGCGGGTAAGGGAGACCTTTGTCTTTTTGAGAGAAAAGCTCTGCTCGCGATTTTCGGTTCTGTTTACGTTGATGGTGTCTGGTCGAGAAGATAAAATGACGAACTCTGTAGGTTGTACGGCGGCATGCGCCTGGTCAAGTGTCTTCGGATAAAACGCTTAAGATGACTAGGCCATGTTGGGCGTATGGACAACACTGCTCCGGCCCGAAAATTCCGAGCCGTTGGGACAACGCAACAGAGGATGCCCTAGGTTGAGGTGACGCACACAAGTGGAGAAGGACCTCAACTTGGAGTGTACAATTAGAGGAAGCTGGCGCGTGCTAGCTGGAGAAGCATGTTGCTTGAGGACCAAGTCCACTCCGGACTTTAGCGCCAGTAAAAGGAGAAGAAACCTCCTCTCTCTTCCAGATCCCAAGATCTCAAGTTTTTCCTACTCAAGTTTTTCCAAAATGAACATTTTATGACTAGCTCCGAGATTCTGATATCTCTCTGACCAGACACTTCTTTAATATCACTCTTATCTACAGCTAGTTGTCCAGCCCAAATTGCTGACTAATGTGAAGTTGTTTCTAGCGGATACTGGCGAAAAGCAACTCTAAACAACTTTACTGACCTAGACTCATTTGTGTTGATTTCAGCGTATATGCAATTTATTTCGAAGTTCATATTTTATAAATGTGAATCTCCTATCCACGGGGTTTCCGATCCCAAATCATCTAAAAGAGTCTCGCACCCATTACTCTGTTAAAATATATTCATAAGATCAATTAAACAGTGTGAAGCATACATAACAACCAAACTCCCACACCAAGCTCATTTCAAACTTTTCCAATCGCCCACACCATAAACAACGCTAATAGCGATGTAAATTATTTAATGGAAAATCAGATATCGATTCCGATCCAAACCAATGGGGAAGAGATTATCGCCGTGGGTGTTGGCGATACAGATTAAAGAGATCGGAATCGCCATCACACTTAAAGCCGCACTAACGATGTGCTAATGATCCGCACACTTGTCAAATCCGTTTTGAACTCGACCCTTTTCTGTTACGGCCAAGCATTAATTGGCTATGCCCGGGCTCAATGGTGGGTGTTGCATCATAAGCGACAGTTTGAGTACATTTGCATAAATGATGCTAGCAACCAAGCTGAAGCGATCTACAGAACAAAAGCACTTGTGTGGGTGATGTGACTAGTGAGGCTATTAAAAGTTTCCAAGCGAGTTGGTGAAGAAAATACTGAAGACCAAGCGCCGTTTTCAAAGGAGACGTTAAAACTTTTATTCGAATCTATTCAATATCTCTGGCGGCATTTCAATGATGCCCTATTTTTCTTCGTTCTGCCTTTCTAAAGTTCACCTGCAGCGAATCTACTATTTAATTCAAAAGATCTATGTTTCCATTGTAAGGATTCAAGGGCAACAACACTACCCATAACAGCAGAGTCATAAGTTACACAAATAGGCCTTTTTCTAAATCACAGAGTGATACCAGTTCAAAGGGTCGGTTTTGGGCCCTAAATGTAGACAAAGTGTGCATCTATTAACTTGTCTATAGCTGGTCATTATCATGCGGTTTCCTTTGTTGATCCCGTTGCATGTTGGATTGGGTCATTTTACCTTTCCATCGATCGTCTTCTCTTTTCACTTAGAGTGTGTGTTAGTCATGCTTGGTGACTACTGCGTGTTGTTATCCGAATTTTAATGCACAAGCAAGTAGCGGCAGAAGATTAGGTATTTTGAAACAATTTTTTGAATGCCTTGTTCTCTTTGGACATTTGTTTAAAACTGTAGTAGATTGGGTTTGGTTGCGCTATCGTAAATTGGAGCCATTGGTCAATAGTTTGTTGTAAAAACAAAGTGACGAAAAGGAATTTCACGATTTTTGAATACCACAATTTTGGGAAGTTTCGAAACTAATCTTCAATCAAAAAGTTCTCACGTTTGAGTATGGGATGTTCGGCAAAACTCAAATGAGGAATTATCTGGATATGACCCCTTATTCATGCTTTATAAGAAGTGGGCTTCTTGAATTGTATGGATGAAATAGAAAACAGGCCGAGATAAGATTTCTGAGATAGGTTGAGAAATGCGACGATGCAGGGCAACTCAGGATTGAGCAACAGCTTCTTAGGACGGAAAAGCTAAGCTTCGTTGGTTTGATCACATGGTACGGATGTCCACTTCATTACGACTTCCGAAACGTGCCTTTAACGCGATTCTAACAAGTAGGCGACGGATCAGCGGATAAGGGGCGCGGTTGTTGGACCAAATTCATAAGCTGATCTGGTTGTGTTGAGGTATAGATGGCGAGTTATAGTCGATGATGGAGGCTCAGTGACCTGGAGGTCTCTCAGGCGTGCGAATATATCAAATGCAACATGTCCGCAAATCGCAAGGTCTTTTGCGGACTTTCAAGCCTATATCATACAAAATAGTTTAAAATACTTCAATTGAAACCTTTCATTGAAGTATAATCGTTCAATTTTTATGGTTATGAAGCATTTAAAAGTCTCCACCATGTCACCCAGCAGTTAATTTATATTACATGTACAGAGGAAAGCAAGATCAAAGTCGCTCAACGTTTTTAACGTTTTTAAATGTATTTTTTTTTATTGTTCCTTTATCAAAGTCGCTTCTTCGGTGTAAAGATTCTCGAGCTCTTGTTATTGCAACTGGTTACTCTCAGTGAGAATGGTCATATTAGCTAATAATGTTTCCAAAATTGACAGCATTCTGATCTCTTATCTAACTCCACTTAAAAGACACAGCTGTGATCGAATAGACTTAGTGACCAGTGCAAGACTTACAATGCAAACCACATTTGAGCCTTTATTTCTTTTAATATAGGTAACATTCATTTATACATAATTGGTAACCAACTTCTTATTATCAAGACAGCTTTACAGAGATGGTTTGTAATCTACCATTACGACTGAATCATTTTCCCAAAAGCTTGACAGCCCTAAAAAGCATTTTTCAGTCCTAATCATTGTCCTATTATCAGAAATGGCAGATTCTTTATTCAGAGTTTTGAGTTCTGCTTCTGGTTGTTGATAAAGTTTGAACTTATATTTATCTTGAGTAGATTGAGGTGTTTGATGGATCAGTTAAAGACTAATAGGAACTTTTCTATGTTTGTCTTCGCTTTCGACAGTATATACCGATATAGTTAAAATATTTCGTCAGACATAGCTTAACAAAGATGGCACGGCCAACTTTTGCACAAAAGGGGATCAAATTGAGCTATTCGCTTCGTTTTAGTAGCTCATAACAGTCCTCTTCTCTTCCAATCGTATGGAACGTCCTCCATAACCTTGTTTGTCGTCAGTTCATGATTTGAAGTCATGGAGGGTTTTGGTGAGTGCATTACCGACCTTGACGGAGAAGCGAGAATTCTGCATTGTCATCCTTCACAATCTTAGGAGTTTGGTACGCATGCCAAAACTAGAGATGACACTGTACAGTTTGTTTTGATGCACCCTGTCATATGTGGTCTTAAAATCGATTCGTTTGATTTGGTAAAAAGGATCTTGTAAGCGATGTTCCCTCTAAAGTTGTCTTAGTAGATTCCATGAATTCAATAAATGATACAACGGAAAATAGCACAACAATAGGAACAAGAATTTCAAATGAATAACTTTGTAGTTCTTCTCGCCTTAGTCAATTTATCTGAGATTGGTTAGGAAAACCTTTTTTTCACGTTTTAATTTCTTCTTCTTCTTCTTGTGGCGCTACAGTCCGGGGTGGACCTGGGCCTCAACCAACATGCCTCTCCAGCCAGCGCGATCTTTCGCCAGCTGCCGCCAGTTGCGCACTCCAAGTTGGTTGAGGTCCTTCTCCACTTGTGTGCGCCACCTTATCCTGGGCCGTCCTCTGTTGCGTTGTCCCAATGGCTCAGATTCGAAGACTTTTCGGGCCGGAGCAGTGGTGTCCATACGCTCTACATGGCCTAGCCATCTTAAGCGTTGTATCCGTAGACGCTTGACTAGACTCATGCCGCTGTACAGCCCATACAGTTCGTGGTTGAATCTTCTCCTCCAGATGCCATCAACGCAAACAGGACCAAAAATCGCGCGCAGAACTTTTCTCTCGAAGAGACCAAGGGCATCCTCATCCGCTTTAAGTAGTGTCCAAGTTTCTGCGCCATAAAGTAGGACTGGGATGATTAAGGTGTTATATAAAGCAAGCTTAGTCTTTCGAGAGAGGGCTTTATTACTCAATTGCCTCTTGAGCCCAAAGAAACAGCGATTGGCAAGAGTGATTCTGCGTTTGATTTCGGTACTGGTGTTATTGTCCCTGTTTACTGCGGAGCCGAGGTAGACGAAGTCCTTGACTACCTCGAAGTTTCTGCTGCCTAGTGTGACGCTCTGTCCGAGACGCCGATGTTGTGTGTCCTTCCTTGATGACAGCATGTACTTCGTTTTGCCCTCATTTACCACCAGACCCATTTTAGCCGCTTCTACTTCAATGCCAGCAAACGCATCATTGACGGCTCGCTGTGTTCGACCAATCACGTCAATGTCGTCGGCGTAAGCTAGCAATTGAGCTGACTTTTGGAAGATCGTACCTCTGGTGTTGACCTGTGAGTTACGCACGATCTTCTCAAGGATGATGTTAAAGAAGTCACATGACAGTGCGTCGCCTTGTCTAAAACCTTTTTTGACATTGAAGGTCTCGGTGAGTTCGTTCCCGACCTTGACGGAGCAGCGAGAGTTCTCCATCGTCATCCTACACAATCTGACGAGTTTGGTAGGAATGTCAAAACTAGACATGGCATTGTATAGCTCGTCTCTATGCACACTGTCATATGCGGCCTTGAAATCGACGAATAGGTGGTGAGTGTCGATTTGCATTTCTTGGGTCTTTTCCAGGATCTGCCGTAGTGTGAAGATTTGGTCGATGGTGGACTTCCCTGGCCTGAAACCACACTGATAAGGACCAATCAGGTTGTTGACAAACGGTTTCAGGCGTTCACACAATACGGCAGAGAGGATCTTGTATGCGATGTTAAGGAGACTTATCCCTCGATAGTTGGCGCAGTCGAAGGGGTCTCCTTTCTTGTGGACCGGACAGACGACACTGAGATTCCACTCATCGGGCATGCTTTCCTCCGACCATATCTTACAGATGAGCTGGTGCATGCGCCCAACCAGGTCATCCCCAGCTGCTTTAAACAGTTCTGCGGACAGTCCATCCGCTCCAGCAGCTTTATTCGACTTCAGTCTCGATATTGCTATCTTGACCTCGTCTAAGTCGGGGGGACGGAATTGTTGTCTATCATCGTCCAAATTAAGTGGAACATTCTGCCTAACAGCGGGATTTGGGTCGTCATCGCCGTTTAAGAGTCTGCAGAAATGATCTTTCCAGATTCTCAGCATCGATTGCGACTCTACTACGAGGTTTCCGTTTTGGTCCCGGCAGGCTTCGGTCCGAACCCTGTATCCACCGGGTATCTGTTTCACCTTTCGGTAAAACTTTCGGACTTCATTCCTGCCATAACATCTCTCCATCTCTTCGACCGCGCGCTTCTCATGCTCTCTCTTTTTCCTTCTGAGAAGCCGGTTCTCTTCCCTTCTTTTCTGTTCGTAGAGCTCACGAACAGCTCTCGTTGTCCAATGCAGCGTTGCCTGGTAGGCCTCCTGTTTGGCTGCATGTGCCTGCCTGAACTCGTCGTCAAACCATGGGTTCCTTCTAGGTGGTGGCGTGAAACCCAGCACATCAGTGGCAGCTTCTTTGATGGCTTTTTGACAACGTTTCCATTCTTCTTCTATTGTTAGTGCAGGCAGCGTCGAACTTTGGGAGAGTTTCAGGGAGACTCGGTCGGCAAAGATCCCAGCGACCTGTTGCGATTGTAGCTTTCCGACGTCAAACCGTTTCCGCCTATCTCGACTCCGTTGTTCTCTCGATATCCGGGTTCTTACCTTGGCTACAACAAGGTGATGATCCGAGTCGATGTTAGCGCCTCGGAATGTTCGGACATCGAGAATGTTGGAGGAGTGTCTGACGTCGATCGCAACGTGATCAATCTGGTTGACGGTTGATTGATCAGGGGATCGCCAGGTTCCTTTATGGATGTTGCGATGTGGGAACCGCGTACTGCTCATAGAGAGGTTCCGCCCCGCGGCGAAGTCCAGCAGCCTGAGTCCGTTTCCGGAAGTCGTGTCGTGCAGGCTGTGTTTCCCGATGACGCCAGCAAAGATGTCCTCTTTCCCCAGCTGAGCATTGAAATCTCCTAGAACGATCTTGGTGTCATAGCTGGGGCATCGATCGTATGTTCTTTCTAGGAGATCATAGAACTCATCCTTGCTGTTGTCATCCTTTTCTTCTGTCGGGGCGTGAGCGCATATCAGGCTGATGTTCCCGAATTTAGCCTTAATGCGGATTGTCATGAGGCGTTCGCTTACAGGATCGTAGCTTATGACTTTTTGCCTAAGTCTGCCTCGAACAACAAATCCGCATCCGAATAGGCGCTGCCTTCTCTCCCTGTAGCAGTCGCTGTAGTATATGTCGCAGTTCTTCATCTTCTTTCTGCCCGGCCCATCCCATCGCACTTCCTGGATGGCGGTGATATCTGCTTTGTAGCAGTCAAGGGCCTCCGCAAGTTGTTCGGCTGCACGTGGTCTGTTAAGGGACCTCACATTCCACGTGCAGAACCGAAAATCGTTGTCCTTTGTTCGTTTTCCGGGGTCGTCAACGTTGGATCCGTCCATATCCGAGGCAAGTTGTTGTCTCTGAACTGGGTTTGTTTTTGTGTGGTGAGGGAGTTAGCCTCACGCACAACCTACAGACTGGTAGGCCAGTCGCTGCATACATTGGTTCACCACACAACGGATGCTGTGATGGCTATCCAGGGGGCGCCACTTGGAGGCTGTATGTCAACTTGACCTATGCACGGACGAGGATAGTCTTGGCAGCTCGCCATGTTGAGCGCGATCAAGGACATTGCCTCGTGTGCATAGGCCCATGCCCCCCCCACGTTTTAATTTGACGTAGCAAATACTCGGATGTTATGAAGGACACATGATAAAGAACATTTAAACTGCAACTCTTTTATACATTAAATTTATATATATGGTCTTCATTTTCGCGATTTGAATATATAATCAGGCGGCATTATACAACCAATTATGAGGTGCACACTTCCCTATTATCAAGCCGCTATTGTATCGGAAATATGTATCTCTCTCTACCTACTGTTGGGAATTCCCTGTTGCGCGAAACATTTATTCTCGGTGTTTGCCAACAAAGTCAAACAAAGTCGGAACCTTGTGCAAATACACCCTGTTATACTTCACACGCTACCGCCAACACCTTCGCCGGGCAAACCATTTCTACGAAACGCAGGCCTAGACTAGTAAGCGGCTTCTGTTAAACGGAAGTCAAATTTTTGACGTGCTCACGGAAAAGATGAATAAACATTTACCCAAGTAAATAGTGCGTAAGTACATGAACTTACAAATATTTTCCAATTGGTGGAGAGAATTGAATTTATTTTTATTAGTCATCACATCATCATTACAAAATGCTGGAGCAGCAGACAGTCAAACGGCGTAGCTGTTGCTGATTTATTAAAAGAAAATTTGGAACCCAGTTGTGTGAAAAGAAAGTGTGAAAGTGCTGTTTGTATGCTTGTTATATTACTCCTAAGAAACACCTGATCCTTCCTCCACTATTAATCTTGAGAAACCAAAAATTATTGAATTCAGAAACGCAGGTGGAGGCTACCTTCACTTGGAAAAGTGGAAACTAGATGGCGAAGAAATTGAGATAGTTTCCAAATACAAATACGCAGGCATCTTGATTCCGTCATCGTCAAGTTTAAACCCGTATTTTTAGGAAAATTTAGCTGAGGCTAAATAAAATTCTGTTTCAAAAGTAAATATGTGCTACAAAGTCCAAAGCAAATTTTGTTTCATTCAACTGCAGCCTCGATAATAATATAACATTTGCTCCAATACTCTGGGGGCACACTTAAACTGAAGGGAAGGAAAGTTTAAAAAAAAAAACACATCAAATTAAAAAAAGTGCATGAGATCTTTATTTGAATCGATAGTACGGTCCATATAATTTAATGTTTAAAAATTATTTCATGCAAATGTTGACCTTAACTGCGCCTCAAATAGTCTATCCGCTTAGTTCGATTTTGGCATACTCTTTCCAACATTTCGGCCGGTATCTCACGAAAAAATGCTTCAATGTTGTCTTCCAATGCGTCAATTGAAGCAAGCTTGTCTTTATAGACATGAGCTTTAACAAAGCCCCACAAAAAATAGTATAAAGGTGTTAAATCGCACGATCTAAGCGGTCAATTGACCGGTCAGGAACGTGAAATAAAATGTTCACCGAACTCCCCTCTCATAAGTCCATTGTTGCGAGTGCTGTGTGGCATGTGGCACAGTCTTGTTGAAATCACATTTCATGCAAGTCAAGCTTTTACCTACATTGTGGGCAAAAAAAAGTTGGATATCATCTCACGGTAGCGCCCACCATTCACAGTTACGTTACGATTCGCATCATCTTTGAAGAAGTACGGTTGAATGATGCCCATAAACCGCACCAAACTGTGACTTTTTCTGGATGCATTGGTAACTCTTGCAATGTTTCTGGCTGATATTCACTTCAAAATCAACAAATGATAAAAAAAATTCAATCGTTGTTCGTTTGTAAGACGATTCATGGTTAAATTAATTTCGAAAGGCAATTTTCCACCTCGGAACTGCTTCTTGAATTTTTTCACCAGACAATGACTGCAGATGAAAAGTGGATATAATTCGATAACCTCAAGAAAAAAAAAACAAATATGCACAGCCTACTAAATACGTTTCATTATCGTCTATATCGACACTAAAAGATCCTGGGATTCAACTTTATGTTCTACATATGGTGCGACCAGACGGGTGTGGTGTACTATGATCTGATAAAACCAAACGAAGCCATAGATGCAAAACGTTATCGACTACAAATAATGGGTTTGAGCCGTGCATTACGTGAAATATGGCCAGGAACGACCAAAAAGCGTTATTTGCAACCCGATAAGGCTCGGCCCCATGTGACTTTAGTGACCAAAAACTACCTGAAAACGTTGAAACGGAAGATCCTTCGCTACCCGACGGATTCTTCAGCCCTTGCTTCTTTCGGCTACTGAATTTTCCAACGGATGCAAAACGATGTGAGGGGTTAACGGTTCGGGTCTTTTAAAGAAAACAAAGAATGACTCAATGATTAATGAAGAAGGTATTCAAAAATTTCCAGAGAGATTCGAAATAGTAATCGCTTCCTACGGATAATATATTAAGTGATGTATTCTTTCCATTTACTCAATAAAAAAATTGAACACACTTCGAATAGCTTACACAATTAGCTTTCAATCGTCTGACCTTACTTTTTGATATCAAACGTTTCTTCAGCACTATTGTCAAAAGAAAAGCAAACATTCACACATATTAATTTCGACAAACTTTATAGAAAGCTCGGTATCTCAATGTAAGAACCTGGTAGTAACCGTTGCAACCTCACTTATGTACATCTAGTATTGCAAGAATGAATCAAGTCTGTAAGGTAATCCCGCAAATTCTATCAATTTCAATTTATAGTACTACTCAATAATAGTAGAAGTAGTACTAGTATACTCTCGATGAGTATATGACAGTGCTTATGTCAGCAATTTACATCCTAAGGACACACAAATACATATGTTCAGAGCTATGCAATATAAACCAAGATGGGATAGATATAACAACTTAATTCGATGAAATACAACTTATTCACTGAGATCACTACAAAATGTTGTTGTCCCAAGAGTCAGAAGGGGTTATAATAGGCGTTCCCTAACTTTTTCAATGCCTTATTTATACAAAACACTTGCTCAAGCGAAACGTGTCAATTTCCTTAAAAAGCTAAGAATTATAATTTACATATTTCTCATTTTGACATAACTGACTTAATGACTGAATTTCATGAAATAATAAATGAATATGTCTTCTTCGAAAGATTTTATGTGAACATACATATTTTTCAAGCATACATACTTTTCGACTATTAATGCCACAACTGATAGTTCAACATCACGCATAATAATCCATCCAAGCAAACACTTGCCATTGTCTGCATAACACATAAATCTCTACAAGCGTTGATAATTTCGATAAAATACAATAATCTCATTGTCCTTTAACGGAACCATCTGTTGACAGACAACAATTCAAAGCCGATCGACCACTATTAATATAATTCTCTCAGACGACGTGGTTTGAAAATCAATTTTCACTTTCATAAAATATCAACGCAAATGCGGTCGAATATTAACGCCACAAAAATGTCATAAAATCCTTTGAATGGTCCCCAAAGCAGTCAGTAGGAGAATGACTGTGGACGTCCAGCAAAAATGTCTAAAATCTTAATCGCCGATTAACGCTGGACTCGGGCATGTTATAAGAAAATTTATGGTCCCCATAACCGTTTACGGGTACCTCAGCGGATATTCAGGTTCTGACATACACATCCTACAGCTTCCATCAGGAATCCGCGGAGGTGCAGTGTGGTGGTCGCCGATAAAACCGAGGAATTTATGATCGTGTTGCAAGGAACAAGGAAGCGAGCCCGTTCAGCCCCTTTCACTTTTATTCTGTCGGCGAGTGTTGAGAATTTTTAGTTTTTTTATTCTTCTTCTTTTTCATCAGCTATTAGTTTAGAATGAGGTAAAGTCGCCGCGGGTTCTCTAGGCATGACATGTGTTTGCTTTTAAGCGATAAATAAAAATAAAATTTGTAATAATGTGATGTGACACAGTTAAGCGCTTTGTCTTTAGATAAAAATCGTTCAAACTGATTTACATACGTCTTCGGATCGAAACTCCATTCTCACAATTAATATGCGTGAGGCATATCTAATCTCTTGACAAATTTCTTTATTGGGTGCCGATGTTTTCGAATCAAGTTTTAGCATTATTTCATTTCTATTTTCTGACTGCTGACTGGTCAACAACATCGCCTTATATGATGGTTTCTGGATGATAATCAGCGTAGTTGCTTCTTTATGAGATTATTCAAATGTCGTAGTGATTGTCTGCATAAGCCAAAAGCGATTGAAATTGGTCGCGACTAGATAAGAACTAATGAGAATTGCTTTATAGTAGTTTACAGTTTTTTTGTTTATTGTTATCCTGGTTTTGGAGGTTTCATCACTGCAATGATTGGGTATTTTCATCACATAGTTTAACTTCTCGATCTTGATCTTCAGTTATTACCCTAAGGGTAAAGGGGATTCATTGCATTGCAACAGCGAAGTATGAGATGGTTCTTCTGCCCGTGTTGGGAAAAAATCCCGAAAATCGAAGTCCCAGAAAAACATAATCATAAAATCGTAATCTCAAAAGACTTATGTCAGAGAAGATGGTGTGGGCTCTCACAGCCCCAGCTTTAAGATTTTGTTAGGTGCTGAATTCGAATAATGCAAACTTCGACTATCTTCATTTTTAGTAGAGCAGTCATTTATTAAAGTTTTGAGATCACGCTTGCACAATTTCGGGACTGTAGGCATTTCGGAATTTTGGGCTTTTCGCAATTACAAGGGTTCTTGGATTTTGGATTCTGTGGACTCTCTTCGTCCCACTCAATGTTCTTTGAACATTTTCAGGTTAAATAAAGGAATTCCACCAGTTTTGACCCCACATGCCACCACCACACTCAATTCACGTGACACGTTGAGGATGCATTTGCTTCTTGTGAATCACTCGAGGATTTTCCTCGCCCCAATTCTGCCTATTGACGAAGCCATCAAGATGAAAATGGGCCTCGTCACTAAAGAAAATTTTATCGGCAAAATCAGCGTTTTTATGTTGTCTCTCCAATACCCAATTAACGAACTCCCTTCGCTGTGCATTGTCGGCTGGCTTCAGTTCCTGAGTCAATTGAACTTTGTATGCATGAAGATGCAAATCTTTCGTCAAAATTCGCTGCAACACCAATTTCCTTAGCTCGGTGTCGATTTGAGGTGGATGGAGTTTGAGCGACATCATCACGTACTGCTGCGGTATTTTCGGTCGATCCGAATCGACCTGGTCGAAGGCGCGTTGTTGTCTTTACATCTGTTACAGACCCAGTTTCATCAAATTTTTCCATTAATCGCTTTACAGTTGACTCTTTTGCAGCATTATTGTAACCCCGAATTGATCGCAATTTGCGAACTGTAGCCGCAAAACTTTCACCATTTTGGTAAAACAATTTCACAATGAGAATGCGGTTCTTGTTGGGACAATCTTTATATATCTTGTAGTTCCTGTAGTCTTAATTTTGTGCAATCAATGAAGTTTTGTTCATAATGTTGTGCATTCGCCGTTTTTCCTGGTTTAAGCAATTTATAATTGACCATATCACTCTGGTCCCACTAAATACCGAGCATTGTCTTTCAACTAAAACAACTTGATGTCTTGCGTGGTGCGCTTGGGTCTACCATTGTTTTTGCACTTAGGATTCTTCGTAGCAATAACGACGGCGTACGTATAAACTTCACGAAGTTACAGCAGAAGCACAAGACATTCCACACACTTTACTAATTTAAAATTTGTGTGGCAAAATTTGAAGCCGTCTCTGTGGTTTCCAGAGATCACGGCTTTATCTCCGAAAACATCATATTTTCTGCAATATGAGAATAGGTGCTATCCTGCGAGGTTACATTGAAAATCCTTATGCAATGTCACTTTCTTGGAAACCCATATACAAAATTAAAAAGCCAGGGCGCAAAAACGCCTAAAAAGAGTTGCTCAAAAATGCTATTCTGGCGGCACTAGTCGCAAGAATATATATACTTGGTAGTATATAGTACATATATAATAGAAGATCAAGTTATTATTTCCAAGGATTGCGTGAAGTACTTAGGGGCTATATTGGTCAACAGGCTCTCCGTTAGGAAAAGTATGCTAGTAAGAAAGCATCATTTGTACAAGGAACACTCTCTCGAATCCTTTCAAATATTGGTGGACCAGGTTATGTACGCAGATTCCTACTCTTACGAGTAGTCAGTTCTGTTCTCTTGCATGTAGATCCGATTTGAGCCAGAGTACTCACTCAGCGTACAGACTCTGTGCAATTCGGAAAAAAACGGTGGTTTCAGGACCATTTCTGATGAGGTGGCGTTCGTCATAGCAGGAATGCTACCCAGATATGCAGATAAGCTTTTGAGAGTGTACCACCGAGCCAAACTTAGGGAAAAGAACGAGCAGCATCCATAGCCATTTGACAAGCCAGATGGGGCGCCTCCACAAGAAGTAGATGGACGCATGTGCTCATCCCCGTCATCTAGACCTGCATATCCAGGTCCGTAGAGGAGTGCAACTACTAACTGTCGCAGTTCCTTCTCCTACCGAGAAATATCTGCACAGGTTTGGGCACGACAACTCGCCGCGGTGCCCACAATGTCCAAACATCGAGGAGGACGCAGAGCAAGCAGTTTTCCCTGCAGCTGCTTTGCGCAGGGGAGATACTGATAAACCTACCACGTGCCGACAGTATGATCTCCTGCATGACGGGATCTGTAGAGAACTGGAATGAGGTATGCTCATTCATTGTGAAAGTGCATTCAAAAGTCGCTACCCAACCACGCGAAGTAATACCTAATGACAGGATTAGTACAGAGGCGTTTTCCGTAATCGAAAGTATTAAAGTTCTCTTCTAAGAGAAATCATAATAAACTACAGCCCAGAATCACTTCTTTGTATCAATGGTTCACACACTTCATGAATCTTGCGGAACAAAGAAGCCGAATCTTAGTTGTGCACACTTTGAATAAATTATTTTTATTTAATCCTTCGAGTTAGATAGTCACAGACAGCAGTTAAGGTACTTTCAGTGCTATATTTATTTTAGAGAATATACACCTTCATTGTTTGTATTCGAATACCAAGTATACTTTGTGAACATTGGATTTGTTTATAGCCTTACAGGAGTCAGCATATCAAAACAGGTTTACGGACATATGTAAGTGTATAAAAAGCGCTGTCGATTTGGTTTAAGGTACAAGGGAGGAAGACGCTGAATATCTCCTTGTCAGTAAATCAAGAGAGGTAAAGGAGTGAACATTTAAAAGGTGAATTGGTTCAAATCGAGTTGGCGAACTTGCTGGTAGGAATCCACGCAGTTGCATACATATGTAAGTATGCACCTGCTACGTCACGAAGGCCAAACATCTTGCATATTTTAACTAATGAATTTTTTTTTATATAAATACGATATATGTTATATAATTCTGTTAATAAAAATCGATCCTTAAAGAGCGATTATATGCAACTGCGGCTGATCTTAGATTTTGATCTTAGAGAAGAACAATTCTACAGCCACCACCAATTTGTCGATTTTAAGGCCGTATATGACAGAGTGCTATGCGCTATACTGTGCCAAGTATAAGACGTGAAAACTACCACACTCGTCAGATTCTGTAAGATAACCCTGAAGAACTCTCGCTGTTACAATTAGGTCAGCAATGAACCCACGGAGATCTTCAATGCAAAAACGGTTTTAGATAAGGCGACAAGAGCTCATGTGACTTTTTCAACATCCTTTTTGAGAAGATTGTGCGAAACCCACGAGTCAATATCAGAGACACGGTCTTCCAAGAGTACGCTCAACTACTGGCTTACGCGAATGACATTGGCATGTTTAGATGAACACAACGGGCGGCCAATGAGGCTATTTTAGGTATGGCGGAAAACGAGGAAAGAACAATGTTTGAAAGAAGAATGGGCCGAAAAAAACTTTGAGGTAGTCAAGAATTTCATATACCTAGCCTTCTCAAAAAGTAGGGACAAATAACATCAGTACCGAAATAAAACGTACAGCCACTCTTTAACCAAACCCTGTTTCTTTGGACTCAAGAGGCTATTGAGTAACACTCTCTCTAAAGACCAAGCAAGATCTGTATAACAAAATTCCTGTCTTGCTTTATGGAGCAAAAAATAGATTTTATTGAAAGGTCTCTTCGAGTGGAAAGTTCTACGTATAGTTTTTTGCCCTCTTGACGTTGATAACGTCAAAAGGAGAAGTTTCAAGTTTGGCACCTGGCTAGAGGCTGCGCTAGCTGACATGTTGCTTGAGGCCTGGTTTCACCCCGGACTTTATTATCGATAGAAGAAGAAAAATCTCTTTTAAAACTTTATCGTAGTAAACATTTTTGGAAAGTAAAAAAGCACACATTTCGTGCAAGTATCTCTAGCATAAGATTGAATTTGCAGCCAGTTAGAAAAATAACATATATTTATAGTTCGACCAAGAAATGTGACTGTAATGGTAGATTTGTGACAACAGTGCTCATGAAGTGGGGTGTATCCCACAGTGCTCATGAAGTGGGGTGTATCCCACTTCAAGAGCACTGGAAACAGATCTGATACGTGAGAATAAAAATCTAAAAGTCCAACACCATCTCACTGAAGCACTCAATGTTTTTATTCAAAACAAAATCAAGTACATCGAAAAAGAGAAGAACTTGAAGTGATTATTTTTTTATAATCTGGCATCTTAAGAACACAACTCGAATTGAGATACATTCGGGTCTAAACGCCCATTCGCACGGTGAATCACTTGCCACCTATGGACGGTTCCGCAACGCCAGAGACCGCGGTCAGCGTCAGCGAGTTTTATTGCATTCTCATGTTTATTCTTCGTTTCGTTTTCATTTTTCGGTCGGATTAAAGCTGACGGAAGATGGTGTGACAAGTGGACGGATTTTTTTTGGTTTTCTTCTCGTTTCGCCTTAAAGCCGCAGACTGTTCAACTTTGCCTGCCCCGCGTGACTTGTGCTTCGTGATTTTAAATCTAGTTCCATGATTAATGGTCACAACGAAGTAGTTTCATCTCCGGCTTTGTGACATCGCCTCATCTTGATACACTATCCGCTGATATTGGGACAGCAATCAAAATGCAAATCCATCCGTAATGGATTGCTCTGGAGTTCATCAGGAATAAATTTTTTCGAAATTATCATTTTCCTTTTAACAAATAAGCAAAACCACTTAATAATATTATTTATTAGCTGCACACTCGTTCTTGAACCTTAGCGCATAAATATGCATTTTCCCTCAGAGAACAACTTTCACTGATTTCGGACACACAGAGACCCTTTATCGATTTTATGTGAGTTTCATCGCATCTATTTTCGTAAGAATAAGATAAGGTTTAATACGAGTACATATTAATGCCGGTATAACAGTAAGTCAGACCACATAAATGTGTGCTCATTCTCACGTTGCTGCGGGCAGTTACCTAGTTCAGTGTCACTCAATGAAATAAGATGTATTCATATGTTTGACTGAGTGTTCGAAAACTCGTCAGGCAAAGGCAAAATATCACACCTTGGGCAAATCAAAGTTCTAGAGGTGAATACCGAGGGGCAACTACATTTATGTCGTTCTATAAGATAATAAAATTTAAGTGTGTTTCCCTACTTGGATACATGTGTTGTATGCATATTTATAGCACGGTCGTGTATTGGATTTCGTTTGACGTACGCTGAAAAATAAAAGTTTATTATACGAGGTGTGAAGTTTTAATAACCCTTACGCAAGGCATTCGGTTACATCTTACATGAATATTTAGATGAACAAAAATTCTTTGGAAACCGCAGAAGCACAACCTGGTGTCCGACTTGATGTCGATATTGACAGCCTGTGTAGTAGCTCATTAACAAATGCAAATGGAATGTGGAGTGCGGCACGGATGGTGTGGAATTTGGTGACAAGATATTTGTTTTTTGTTCTTAATTATTCTCTGGTTCGGTATTTTTAATATACAATACATGCGTTCTAGTTTCTTTTTCCCTTTTTGATAAGCCCACAGGGAACAAGAGTGTTTAGTTGAATCGAGTCAAACTTGGGACAGTAAACTGGCCCGATTAGGAGTCGGTTGAATTGTAGAATTGTATAGGTCCTCATGACCGCTTTTTCTTAACGACCGTCAAGAGGAAAGGACACCTAATTCTGATCTTGCACGGTAGTTGGAGCTGCAGTAAAGTAGTTAGAGAAGATGTTTGGCTCTAAGAAAACTGCAGTTTAATTCGCAATTTTAAATGTTTTCGGAATATTAGCCAAATGTTATACGAAAAGACCATGGCTAGTTCAATATTTTCCAACCGGATAGACAAACAAAAGTCTAGAGTGAAAACTTCGAGGAATAAATATTACGATTTTCTTCAATAAAGATAATATCAGAGCTACATGCCAACCAATTGATTAGAAAACTGAGTGATTACTGACTAAATAATTGGTAAGAAAACGCATCTCAACATGAAATTAACAATAAGGGTGTGTAATAAGACCGCATGCTTTTTATTTACACTTTTAATCTTCGTATAAAGCAGTTTTCAACTTTTTTCTTTTGCTTATTTTTATTTGCCATACATTTCGTCAGTGGTCGCCGTGGCGTAGTGGTAAGTGCATCGACCGCGGCGCAGAAAAGTCTGGGTTCGATTCCCGGCGGGACACCTAGCATTTTTTTCACGGCACCACCTCTTTCGAGTTGCTGACAACACTCAAAGAGTATTAATTGTCTATGGAAAGCTTCTCAGCTCGCCGTTCGGAATCGGCAAAAAACTGTAGGTCCCTTCTACTCGTGAAGAACAGTAGCATGCACAACACGAGTAGTTGTTGTAGAAGCTAGGCCCTGGCCCGTTGTGGGCTGTAGTGCCACTCAATTATTATTATTATTATTATTATTATTTATTATACATTTCGTCAAGCCTCAGATTCAGAATCCTAGTTTAGTACACATGCGGATCAAAGATGGTGGCTAGGATTGTAACTGTAGTCTCAGTTCCCAGGACTAGGCTTTTAGTGCCAGTGGGATCCAGTAATAATACTTTCTAAGCTAAAATTCACGCCATCGAAATATTATTAGATATTCTATCTCGAATCAAAGGGTTTGGAGAAAACTAGGAAACCAATCCTTGCGGGCAGCTAGAAGCCCCTCTCCTTATTCACACCACCAAGGGTCGCCATGGGCAGGAACAGGTGGCACTTGGCGCTATGTCCGGGCTATATAGTGGATGCGATAAAACCTCCCATCCGAGCTCCCGTAGCTTTTGACGACTCATCAATGAAGTGTGTGGTCTGGCATTGTCCTGGTGGAACACTATACCCTTCTTGTTGGGCAATTCTGGACGCTTCTGGTCGATCGATGCTTCAAGCGGTCTATTTGTTCGCAGTACATGGTAGAATTAAGCGTCTAGCCATATGGCAGCAGCTCATAGTTCTAATCCCACAAAACACACAGCAAAACCTTCCTGGCCGGCAATCTTGGCTTGGCCACTGTTTGGGACGATTCACCGGCCTTCAACCACGACCAAATCATGCGGCACCCAAGCAGCAAGCTTTTTTTTCTATCCAGCCTTCTGCAGATGATTTAAAATAGTTTGGTGACTATCTCCCATCTCCTGAGCAATGTCACGAGATGCCACATGCCGGTCTAACTCGATGATTTCCATTATTCGATCGGTAGTCGTCGTCACAGGTCGTTTTCACCGGCTCTGAATCGTCGAAACCATTCCTCCGCGGTTCGCAGTGATAGAGAACCATCCCCCAAAACACAATTTATCTCACGGACCGTTTCTCTAGCGGATTTGCCTTTAACGAAGGAAAACTTGAAAATAGCGCGAATTTCGGCGTTAGTGAACTCCATGTTTATAAGTCTATAACTGTTGAACGCAATATCCAAACTAATCATGCATAGCGTCTTCATTTTGCCGGTTATGTCAAGACCTTTCAAATGATGTAGAATGACAGATACGACTTCTGTAGCCGGAAAATTCAAAAGACAAAAAGGCGGAAGGGAGATGTTTGACAACCTTACGTTTTCACGATCCACCACATTACCTCTCCAAACTCCATAAAGTGAAACTCTTTGGCTTCCTGGAAACAAGTGTATTCATTCATTGGTGATATCCGATGTATTTTCTGATCAGACCCGACACACATAAAACACATAGAGACGAAAACCTCCAGTCTTCTTCTGGCAGTGTAAGGGAGTTTTCGGCAAAATCTGAGGCCTATCACTAAAAAGATCTGTGTGAATCTATGAGGAAATGATATGCATCAGTTGTTTGGTGGAATAGGCTTTCACGTAAGTAGGACTGTTACGTTTGCCAAGTTTCAAAGAACGGTATGCCTGGGCTGCACAGGAGCTTTCGCTATGACGCCTGGCTCTGATCTTGATGCATTGCTTAACATCTTACAATCAAGCCTCCTGACTTAAAAGAAGTGGTCTTTAGCTATGGAATTTACGAAATCTAAATCTACGTTGTGTTTTTTTCAATGAGTACAAAGCATACTTCATGATCTGTAATTACTCATACGACTGCATGCATTTCAGAGGCATACAATGACAATATTAAAACACCGAATGGTGGTACATAACATCCCAATAATAAATATATCCTTACCATGTCACTGAAATTGCGCAAGTAATTTATAATCTCTTGCAAGGGTAACGTGGATACAATTCAAGAATTAAATAGAAATTCGCAACAGTTGTACAAATGCCTTAAAACTAAGAATCACAGAAAATGGGGTGGTTCTTCCAAAACAGTCGGTTCGTTCGATTCAAACCAGAATCGTTTTCAAAAGACTACAGGACTCATTGAAAATGCTTCGAAGTTCCATCGAAAGATTGCTCTTTAAACAATGCTGCAAACGATTCACATCGCGACCGGAAGGATAAGCGGCAAATCGTTGAAAATCAATGAGTGTTCGCTAGCACTTCAATGAGTGAGTTGAGTGGAGTTGAGTGAGTTAAGCACTTGCATATACTTATTATTGTCACAATATAACAATGTACAACGTAAGCGCTTGTAAGGAGGCAATAGTAGAGTATTTATTAGGTCGCCTTGTTTGATAAGTCAAGAGGCGGGGGGATTATTAACTGTGCATAACAAATCTTTTCTTATATGAGATGAGATTTTAATTTAAGATCCTGAAATTAATATATATCCTATGTTCCCTTCAATAGATATACAAATTCAATGTTTTACTTATTTAGATTCGTATACCAACTTTATAAAAGTGTAGTATAACCGGGGATTCAGTAAATCGATCTAAAGTGGAGGTCGTCCTAAGCCGAAAAATGTAGCGGTCTTCCAAAAATATTAAACCTGTCTAGTATTGGTAAGTTCGTCTGTTCATCGTGTTTCTTACATTCACCGTATGTCCTATACGCATAAAGCGATTTTTATGAAATTTAGGATGAAGACGCATTGATTTTAATATGCGTTCATATTAAAAATTTTGCATGAAATTTTTATTTGAATCGATAGTACGGTCCATAAAATTTAATGTTTGAAGATTATTTCATGCAAATTTTGACCTTGACTGCGCCTCAAATGGTCAATCCGCTTAGTCCAATTTCGGCATACTTTTTCCAACAATTCGGCCGGTATCTCACGAATAAATGCTTCAATGTTGTCTTCCAATGCGTCAATTGAAGCAGGCTTGTCTGTAAAGACATGATCTTCAACATATCCCCACAGAAAATAGCCTTAAGGCGTTAAATCGCACGATCTAGACGGCCAATTGACCGGTCCCAAACGTGAAATAAAATGTACACCGAACTCACCCCTTAATAAGTCTATTGTTGCGTATGTCACCGTCTTGTTGAAACTACATGTCATACAACTCAAGCTCACGATGAACTTTCTTAACCGAGCACGCATTTAGATAATAAAATTCAATAATTTGCAAGCGTTGTTCGTTTGTAAGACGATTCATGGTCAAACTATAGACCAAACTGAAGATGTTTGACAGTGAAACAAAACACGAAACGTGCGTCAGCTGTTTAAAACACTGTTGCAAAAAAGATAATAGCTAAAAAATTACCCTTTACATTTCAGATCGAGATTAAAGTGACGCAAAATTCTAAATGCAATAATTCAAACGTTAATTGGCCTTGTAAAGGGAGAGTAACGGTTTTCCAGGAGATTGTTTATTGTTTTGAGCTGTAGCTTACGAGTTGCTCCGTGATAGTGTCCCTAGCAGTTTGAATCATCTCCGGATTGTTAACATAACAACGGTTAAGAACTATCAGTTATTAAGAACTATCAGTTCTTAACAATAACGTGAGGGTTATCCGTGTGCCAGATGCGGCAATTGTTAATCTAGCCGCCGAGATGATAATGCGAAAAGATTATTTTTCGCCAAAAGTCACTTTCCGCTACAGGCTCCTCTAAAGCCAAAACTGATCACCAGTATCCAAGCTGATCGTCATGCACTGTCAATTGCCGTTTCTTGCCCACAGCAGCGGTGATATTCATATGTGCGTACCATACGACTACACGCACTAAGACCATAGTTCACTCGCATACCAGTCCCCCAAACATTTTCCAAATTACTTTAAAACCACTGTTTGGGCTACACAGCAGTAACATTGAAAATTGGTCTTCAATAACAATTTTAGTTTTGCTGAAGTGCGATACTTACTGTTTGCCAAGATTAAAAGCAATAAACTACTGTCTGTAATGGCATGTGGTTTAAAAAAAAAAAACGCAACTGTTCCCGTTAGCGTACAATGGTCGTAGTTCATAATTTTTAAAGCCATTAGAAGATATACTTATGCCTTATTTCAGGCTTTAGGATGTGCAAATAGGCTTCAGGATTCGCCAAAAGAGATAGTCGGCTTTTTTAAATATACACTACCTTTTCGTCCTCGTCGCTTGATCTTCACTTAGCTAGCTTAGGCACGATTTTATTTGTGTGCCATGGGTGATGTGCGTACGAGCTGAGTCAAGCAACCATAAGCGTGCCGCCATCCTCCTTCAGCTCATCGAAGCTGCCCCCATGGCTAATCCTCCTGCAACAAAATGGCCTATGAATGGATTTCGTTCGCCTTTCCTGCCCATCTTATTGGCCCTTATCCTTTTAGTATGAGGTATCCGGCAGAGTCTTACTCTGTGTCTCCTTTCTACGCCTTTAAATTTCTGAAGGCATTACTGCATGAGTTTAAATCTGAAAATGTAGATTTCTAGTGCCAGGATTGAAGCTTCACTTTCAGACATAATTGCTATGAAGCAAAGGGTTCAATGTCTGTCAAGATTTGAATACATCTTCCGCAAAAATTCTGGTTGGACGTACCTAGTCCCCAGTCTTTGATCAATCCATGTGCCACTTTATTGTAGCGCGTTTCTGTATGTAGATTATGGACTCGTTGATATATTCTTTGTTTTGAGGGGCACTGCAGCCCACAAGGGACCAGTGCCTAGCTTCTACTGCAACTTCTTGTGTTTTGCCGACTCAGTACGGGAGATTTGAGAAGCATTTCATAGACAATTGGTACTCTTTGAGTGTTGTCAGCAACTCGAAAGAGGTAGTGCCGTGAAAAAGGCGAGGTGTCCCGTCCGGGAATCAAACCTAGACCATCTGCGTGGGGGTCGACGCACTTACTTACTACGCCACGGCAGCCAGACAGTAACTGATGTTTAATGTAATTTCTTGGTCTTCCGGATGAAAACCAGAAAGCGCTTCTGTGATAAAGAGCATACGTTTTCATCTCCAACCACATCAGCACTAAGCAGACACCACCTGATCCTAGCAAAGGGGGCAAATTGACAGCGGGATTGCACTGCAGTGCCTTCACCTTCTCTACAAGCGTCGCATATGGTACCATTACTAAGACCAGGTACACTTAAGTGCTTAGCTTAAGTAAAGTATCCATTTGTTAGCCAAGTAGTCGTCTGCAGTCTTGCTTAACTACAGATCACAGAAAAGAAGCGGATTTCTTGCTGACTATGGGAAAATTCACTTGGTCAGCGTGCATCCGGTCGAGTCACCATCTCTGGTTACGCTTTCGAAAGGCTCAACCATCGACGAAAGCCCTAACCAAGGACGCGGGCGATCCCAAGACGAGTTCGGGCCCTATTTATGCCTCTTTTGATCCCTGCCTAGCAAGTTCACCGGCAATCTCTTTTCCCAGTTAGCGTTCTTGGTAATGGGTAGCCCATCCGACATGCACCATTGCTTAGTGAGCTTTGACAATATCGCTTTCTTTTTTTTCGACTGGTTGTGATAACTATGTCATCAGAATGTGACTGTGATCCGAAACCATGGTTAGTCTGTTAAGAGGTTAAAGCTTTTCTAAAACATCACTCCAGGTAAGGAACGATGGTACTCCTTGAGAGCATCCCCTTACATGGTCCACCTTTACGAGTATTATGCTTTCTGATGGCATACATCATGTCTGTGCTGATCTTGTGCTCTGTAGCACTGACATCCATTGCGAATTTGTTCGGTTTACCTTTTTCTTGTTTCATGACTCATAATTGTTACCAAATATTTCATCAAAATATAAAAATTTCCATACAATTATTTTCTTTCTCTCAAAGGCACTTTTACTGTTTTCTGTCGGTTTCACGTGATCGGTTTGTCCGATTCGCATTCTGTTGTTAATATAGTACAATGGGGAGTTGTCGCTTTATAATTTAAAGAGCAAATCGAAATCCTTTCTGTGTTTAATGCTTATGGAAACGTACAGATGTATCTGTACCTCCTATATTAATCGAGATATAAGACAGAATGCATCACAAATTCAATCATAAAGAGCAAACAAATGAAATAATTACACACTACTTAGGAATGAAAAAGGAACACAACAACACAATTCCCCCATAACAACATTGTGGTAGGCACTGTAAATCATTATTAAATGAAGCGGCAGCGCACAGTGGTGCTGCTGCGTAAAAATTAAATAATGTGCTCGGCCAAGTGGCATTGGTTTTTCGGTTCTACATATTTAAACCTTGAAAGCCAACATTTTGTTGACTTCTGATGAGCCGTTTCTGTGTACGAATAGCTCAAAGTTGGGATTTTGAAATTATTATTACAAACTGGACATTTTTTTCCGATTGGCATATTTTTTTATACAAGCCACCTTGGAACATGGTGTTATATATTTTTGAAAAAGCGTATATTTAGCCTTCGACCTTCACCTTTATTCATTTTGACCACCACTTTCTTAAACCGTCCTTTTGGTTAGAGCCACCTTTTTCGAGAAGTACTTTAATTTTTTATGGAGCATAACAAAAATGCCCCAAAAAGCTCCAACAAGAGCCTAATTTTTTTCTGAAAGCTTGAAATACTCTCTATTGATGGTGCAAAAATAAAAATTCACTTTAAGAGAACGAGTCGTTTCAGTGGAGGAAGATCGAGCATTTTCGGCATTTTCTCTTAGATTTCTCTCCTAATGCTTGTATGGCGCAAATAAGATGGACATGAGCCAAGAAGTTTTTATTATTACTAAAAGTAATATTTAAGGTTATGAGGGTCTTGTACTAATAGAACGTGTGTTTAACTTAGCGCAATAGTTATAAATGTGAGAAACTAGCGCGTTTTTATTAAAAAATTTGGTTTCTGACTACTCGAATCGGAGACTGATTTATGATTACTAATATATTGAATATTTGGTTTCCAAAATGAAACCATATTTAAATACATTTCGATATCCTCTGGACATTGCTGTTGCATTTTAACATTTGTTGGGCAAATTAATAGAGTATTTGAATACAAATTTCTGCGTAAACATTTTTTGAAGGTAATATTTTCAACTTTGGTAATTTTTTATAAAAATTTGCCAAATAAATCAAATAGTTTTAGAAGTGAAACAAAGATTTTTATCACATTTTAATTCGCAATATAAGACTGTGTGTTGGATAAAGCAAAAGTTTTTTGTGAAATATTCGGAATAAATAAATGAATGGATATTTTCCAGTAAATTTTGAAAAATAAAGAGGAAAGCCAAGAAAAAACTTTGAAAATTGTTGTGATAGAACGAAAAGATATAAATTGCAAGAGTTGAAATGATACATACTTCAAGATTAAATAAATGCTGATGCTTGGCCTTCAACATCTTCCAACAAGTTCGGTTTTAGTCCTGATGAAGAATTGACTTTGATAATCCAGACCAAACTAAACATATATTATGAATTAATAAGAAAAGCTGCAGATAACATTAGCCATCCAATATCTCGTTCATATAAACAAGTCATACAAGCTAAACTGAATTATTACCCGGAAAATATAGAATTAACTAAAATTGAAGCTCAAGTTCCACTTCAACAAGTACTTGATCACACTGCACACAGGTTTATGAAGACTATAGATTGCTCTATATTCTAATCGCAAAAAAATGTTAGACTTACGCTTTTGGCCAAGTGGGTTGGTGATGGATCTACTGGCCAAAGTGAATCTAAGCAAGTATTTTCAAATGTAGATTCGAACCATCCGGTTCATAAGATTCTATTTCACAGAGCAGATATAATATCATCAACAGCGTTGAGCGTCGGATCATTGTCAGAGGAGATCCAGTAGAGTCGAAACGAGCATTATAGGTACTACCGAATTTAAAATAACACAAAAGTTTCTCGTTCGGCGACGAATGGAGATGTAGTTCATGAAGTATTTGAATAAAACATATGTATATGAGGCCCCAACCGAAAACAAAGGATTCACGGCACAAAGTTGTGAAGCGCAAGCCTTATTACACTAAATATCCGACTTTACAAGTTTTTTTTAACAAAAGTGTGTGTGTGTTAAATATTTATTTTATGTAGTTAAACAAAAAAAAAAGTGCGCCCATTATCCTTCATGCTATATCAAGCAATTTTTGCATTTATACATTTATTTAAACTATATACTTATCAAAATTAGGGCGTTGTTTTTTCATTTTTTGGAGCAAATCACATTTTTCGGCTTTCAACTGAACTCGACTTAGACGCAGTGCTATCGTTTCCTGTTCTGTTCTCCGAACTTTTTAAAATGTTTAAATATCATTTACCTTCAAAACAATTAGTTGGCTTCTTCTGATGTCTCTTTTTTTAGCGGCGTGTTACTGTGACTTGCAAATCGTTGTACTCAGTGGATGTTCTGGATCCCACGTGGCTCACAACTGTTCATACAGCATCGGTAGAAACAAAATGTCAGTTAAAACATTAAAAAAACACAGAATATAACTTGTGAGGGGTCATTCAAAATTCGCTTTTAAAAGAAAAGCTAAAAGAAACTACAAAAAGAATTATATTTTTGAGAAATTTTTTATTTACTTATAAACTCTGAATGTTGATATTAAATGTGATAAATAATATAATTCGAAAAGCCCCCTGGAAAAGACGCATACATTTCAATGCAATTTTCAACCACTTTTTCGCACATTTCAGCTGGTATCTCGTCTAAAGATAGAGTAATGTTGATTTGTTTTGTGCGTCTTGAGTTCGTTCAAAAAGGATCCTTTGCGTAGACCTACAGGAAAAAAATCAAACGGTATCAAATCACATGATCATGGTGGACAATTGAAGTCACCAAGACGTGAAATAACGCGAGCATGAAAACTCCCCATGCAATAAACCCATAATTGGTCGTGTTGTGGGCTTTTTTGGTCCGTCTTGTTGGAATCACAAACAAGGTTATCATTCGCCCACTGACATCTTCGAAGAAACACGGACCACAAGACACCATTTAAACAGCCACTTTGTCTCGTTGCGGCTGAGCATATGTCAGTGCTGCCAACTTACCACTACGAAATAAATGACAATGTGTGCGACTTCTTTGACTCCGTTTTGATACCTTTTGCAGCACCTATTACAAACTTAAAAATAAAAAAAAGTTCGTTTCCTTCAATATTATTTTTTAATCCGTTCTTTTTGTTCGTACGGATGTACGGATAACATGTGTTCAGCGTAGGAAAGTTAAAAGAATAAACAAGTAGTTTTGTTGGGCGGATCGAGATATATATTGAGCAGCATCTGTGTCTGACAAGACTGACGAGCACACAGAACCTTTTTTGCTTGAAGAACGAAACCTTAAAAAAATGTGGGAAACGTTTTTTTTTTTTTTGTATTAGACCAGAGAACAAGAATAAAAGAAAGTCACATAGGAGACACACAAAACATTATTCAAAACTAATGAAACTTAAGCCGCTAACCGTGCTCACAGTTCCTGAGCTCCCATTGAAAGTTCGGGTTGAATTTAACATTCTTCCGTTTTATCGATGTGTATGCGTAAAAGTTTCCATCGTCGAAGGCTAAAGGTGAAGCAAACAAGTACTCTTCAAAGTATGGACTCCTTATATAACTATATTTGCCATCAGATTCGATAGACCACTTGAATTGATCCAATTCAGAACCCTTCTGTGTCAAGGTAAACACGTGCCGCTCATTGTTGTCGTAGGTAGCTGCAGCGGAATACAAGTATTCATTTTCATAATGCACACTTTTAAAGAAGACATCTTCTATTCCTTGTTTTTCGACAATCCAAACTGCATCCTGTGTTGGGTTGCCAGAGGCCATGTACACGCTACGACGATCGTCGCTGTATTCTGCTGCGTATAAGTACTTTCCTTCACCCTTGTTCCACAGACAAACTGTCTTGCCGATAATAGGTTGACTTTTGCATGACTGTAATCGCTGAACCAGCTTGTCGACATCGTTCTTGAGAAACGTGCTCAGGTCTTGGTAGTCCTCTCGCCTCTGCAGATCGTGAAGATGTGAGCAAAACTTAACAACGACATCGTTGGTCAAATTGCCGGCGATATTGATTCGATTGAATACCGCTGTCAAACCGGGGATAACCTGCTGGCTGTGTTTTAGACTTGCGATGTTTTGGATTATTGTCTTCGCACCCATATTGGTAAATGTTCTGTCTATCACTTCTTCCATAATCTCATTGGACACATCTAGACGAAAGTCGAATAGGGCGCTCACCAAGCTCTGCACTTCATCGTTATTACTGAAATTGTTTTCAATCATAGCGTCCTTTAAGATGTTAATGGCGGCAGATTTTAAACTATCTACTGTGTCGTCAATCAGCGCCTGTGCTTTCACCTTTATTGTCAGGTCCTTCGTCCGTAATATGGTCCGCACTTCCCCTACCAACGGGATGAACCTCGATGGGTCGTGAACGCTGGATCGCATCTCGTCTCTTAGTTTAACACGAGGAACTTTGTTTTTGCACTCTTCAGTACCCTGGCGAACTCCAGAATTAAGTCCACATTTGTTGAGGAGTTTGCATACACTTCGTTCACAATATCCGCAATCGCTTGGTCTTCATTAAGTTCAGTGAGTCTCTCCTCGGCGAGTCCATACTTGCTTCCTCGGATCGCCTCTGCAATGTTCCGCACCCGACACAGCTGCAGATCG
Organism: Eristalinus sepulchralis; assembly: GCA_944738645.1. NCBI lineage: Eukaryota > Metazoa > Arthropoda > Insecta > Diptera > Syrphidae > Eristalinus > Eristalinus sepulchralis. The sequence goes on along the minus strand of OX122885.1, from coordinate 24,800,174 downwards.
CTAGGCATTGGTATTTGTTTAACAGCCATCTGTAGATTCATCAGACGAGTCTCTACTGCGACCAGAAGTTTGGTTAAGGTCTTAATTTCGTCCATAAAATTCAGTGGGACAGCCACAGCCGATTGTGTTATTGGGCCTGCTTCTGCGAAACACCATTCAATTGACAAGATAAGAAAAAAAATCGCGAATACTCGAAACACTGCCATACTAACAGCTCGACGGCGATAACTCAACTGTTCGAAATCTCATCGAATTGCACTGGAGTGCCATGAGTTCATTCAATCAACACAACACAACTACAGACTGAGTTGTGACCATAATATATACATAAATGCGAAAACTATGCAAGCTTAGAATAAAACGACAAATTACTTTTCAATGAATATTTTAAAATTCCCATCCTCCGGTGTTAAACTGTATCTCTGCGGCCCTTATCAGTGTACGGGTCATAGAAGTAATCCAACGGCAAGTTGATTCAAATGTATTTCCCCATTTACCTGAATGCGTTAACCAAGAGGTGATGGGGTGCCAGAGCAAATAAGTTTTACAAATAAAAATTTACGATGCCATAATTTTGATTTTCTCTTGTCAGCGTTTTCGTGTGAATCGTCCGATACATGAAAGCATATCCCTTTAGAGCTGCATGCAGCTGCATCCCCTAGTAGTTGTACGAATGGCGAACAACCCGTCAAAGGAAAGCTTAAACGCTGTCTCAGAAACACAGTTGCCAAATTGAACAAAGACTTGCTACTGTGCCTCGCCGGGTATAATTGCGAATCAAGCAATACCAAGGATAGGACTAAGAATAAGGTGGTTCGTTGTTGACTCGTTGCAGGAAAACACCATCGACTTCAAGCCGATAAGTGGTGATCAAGGTCTAGGGCAGATTCTAAAACATTGGTTCGATATGTGCATGCCCCCCTACTGCTGAGGACAAAGGGACAGATACTATTCTTCTCCTTCTTCTTCTTTCACTAACACTACAGTCCAGGATCCAGCTGAGCCTGAACCAATATGCCTCTCCAGGTGGCACCATCTCTCGCTAGCAGCTTGCAATTTCGCACTCCAAATTGATTGAGGTCCTTCTTCAATTGCGGCCGCCATCTCAACCTAGGCCGTCCTCTGTTGCGTTGTCCCAATGTCTCGGATTCGAAAACGTATCGTGCCGGGGCAGTGGTGTTCTTACGTTCTACATGGCCAATCCATCTTGAGCGTAGTATCCGAAGACGCTTGACTAGGCGCATGAAATGAAATAATTTTCTTGGCCAAGTTGTATCGGTTTTTCGATACACTTTACGTACGTACTTCTATGCTTGGTGAAGCATAACAAAAGTACCCCAAGAGGCTTCAACGAAAAGCCACATTTTTCTGAAAGCATGAAATATTTTCTATCAATGGTGCAAAAATAAAAATGCACTTTTTTATATTTGAAAAAATGAGTCGTTTAAGTGGAGCAATGTAGGAAATATTTCTGAATTTTTCCGATTTCCCTTCGAATGCTTGTATTGCGCAAAACCATAGACATGAACCAGGAAGTTTTTATTATTGCTAAATGTAATATTTTAGATCATAAAAATGTTGTACAACTAATTAAAGTAAAACATGATTTGTAATTCACCATGATTGCAGACTTTAACAAACACGTCGCAAGCTCATGTTATATATACGGCGCGGGACCAGCAGAGATGAATGACTTACCGCTACTAAGAACCAAAACAGACAATGATGAAGCTCTGAAATCAGGCATTTTCCCTCTTCATGCCCGCATCAAGGCCAGGAAATACTTGCAACACATAGCACATAATTCGAAGATTAAATCATGGAGACCAGCAAAAGCGACATTGCCTATCCATTAAGAGAGAAAAAACTAGATTCAACAGAAGTTCATTAAAAAAAAGGAGATTAAAAGTAGATATTGTAAAGCAAGGAACGGGTACAACTAATAAAGTTTAAACTTCTCGAAGATTTTTCGAGAACCCTTCATCAACAGCAGAAATTACAGAAATAGATGTGCAACATGTAAGAAGATTCAGTGTCATCCTAGAGGTAATATCAAGCAATTACTGGATTGACGCGGAAAAACCGGAATTTATGCCCAGGAAACAACAGCTATTGCTATAAACTTATATCCCTGGTATTATATGCTAGCAATGGTTCATAAAAATCTTTCCACAGAATAGATATAATATCATCAGCCGCGTTGCCCATCGGATCATAATCAGATGAGGCCCAGTAAAGGCGAAATAAGGATTATAGGCACTCCCGAATTAATTATAGCAGAACATTTCCTGGTTCGGCGACTAATAAATAAAGTATAAGGTTATCAAATATCCGATTTTTTGCTCTTCATTCAATGCTTCATAAAAAGTGTTACAGTGATCGGATTTAGTTCAAATATGCACCGTTTTGTTCGATAATCTGTTTCCATCCATCACCCTCGTAGAAGCCCCTCCTCGGGCAGCCACTTTTCACAAACCACTTTTGAGTTCAACTTCACACCACCAAGGGCGTTCGCCATAGATAGGAACAGGTGGTGACCACTTGGCGCTATGTCCGGGCTATATGGTGGATGCGATGTAACCTCCCATCCGAGCTCCCGTAGCTTCTGACGAGTCATCAACGAAGTGTGGGGTCTGGCGTTGTCCTAGTGGGACACAACACCCTTCCTGTTTGCCAATTCTGGACGCTTCTAGTCAATCGCCTGCTTCAAGCAGTCCGGTTGTTCGCAGTAGATGGTAGAATTAGGCGTCTGGCCATATGGGAGCAGCTCATAGTGGATGATTCCCTTCCAATCCCAACAAACACACAACAAAACCTTCCTGGCAATCAATCCCGGCTTGGCCACTGTTTGGGACGATTCACCGGCCTTCAACTACGACCGTTTTCACTTGATGTTGTCTTATGTGATCCATTTTTCGTCGCCAGTCACCATACGCTTCAAAAATGGGTCGAGTCCGTTCCGTTTCAGCAGCATATCGCAGACGTTGATTCGGTCCAGAAGGTTTTTTTGCGTCAAATCATGCAGCACCCAAATAGCAAGCTTTTTTTTGTATCCAGCCTTCTGCAGATGGCTTAAAATTGTTTTGATGACTAACTCCCATCTCCTGGGCGATGTCACGAGATGCCACATGCCGGTCTAGCTCGATGATTTGCATGATTCGACCGATCGAATCATGGTGACTTCTGGCTTTGTTTTGAGCCTTAATTTATTGTCGTTAATTGTTACTAAATATTTGCTTTCCGCAATTAAGCAAAAAAAGTGATTTTTTAACTTAAAATTATTCCATTATACTTCAAGCTATAAAAATAATTAATAATAACACTGATACAATATATGCCAAATTTCATCAAGATCGATCAACGGGTTTAAAAGTTACAGATTTATTTCCGTGTTCCCCATACAAGGGCACCACTGTGCGGCGGCCTATCTGTAACACCTACAACACGCATTAAACGGTATCTACTTCTTCGCGCACACTACAAATCACAACAAAACATCCAAATACACGAACATGACCGAGAAGTATTCAAAATAACAAAAAAAAATTAAAAAAAAACACTCTCTTGCGGTTGGCTTGTTACTTTCCATCACATCTGATGACCACAAGCTTGACCATAAATCATCGCCAGCGGTCTCGTCGTGTGGCGGCGTCGGTTTATCAATCATAACGTCGATCCCGTCTTCCAGAATACCGAAATTCCTCTTCTCACTTAACAGCATGATTGATGGCAACGATTTATCGAAATCAAATCGAAAGGATTTCGAATGGGTTACAAATGTATCTTAATACATCTTGTTGATGTTGGTAAAAGTTTCGTGAAAAGATACTTGCTTCGCATAATTAATTTGTGTGTGAGCATTCTTGAACTGCAACCCCGCAGATCTTAGAGTGGCCGTCTCAAAGTCGATTAAGAGATCAACCGAGAAATTGATGTTGTTTCGTATTAATCTCACACCAGCCGTTGGATATTTGTATTCAGAAGGGCTTGTGCCGCGAAAGTTTTTTAATTTTTTTTTTCTTTGAAGGGGAATGTTACCTTCTCGGCAAATTACAGACAATCAGGAGCCCGTGCTTCGAAACAACACTTAGACCAAAATAGCCTCGTTGGGATGCCACATAGATCCAAGTACTATTGTCAACTGTTCATAACATTTGAGAGTAAGGCCAACATAAAGCTCTATGTCTCTTTAAAGGCCATTTTGTCAGCTCTGAAGTGGCCTGGCTGAAGCAAGAGTGCAAACTTTCATAAGAGGATCTTATTAAGCGATCCCCCTATTGTAAAGATTGTGCGACTTAACGCTCCTTGACTATTGTCTGTGAGGATATGTAAAGTCGCAAGTCTACGCCAAGAAGCCAGAAACGACCAACCACATAGGGGACAAATTCTGTGAGTTATTGCCGAAAAAGTGAACAGAAATGTTGTAAAAACTCCTCGAAAATTTAACCTCCAGATTGGATTACATTAGAGAAGGCAGTGGTGGTCATAAGTTATCATTTAAATATTATACGCTTTATGTCAATTTAAAAAAATAATCATCTTTGTTTTCTTTAGTTCTTACTTCTATACTTCCAAAAAATAAGTGCGACTGGTTGTCAATGGGTATCCACGCTAAAGTCACATTCTGCCCTGTGACACCGCGCGGATAACCCTTAGTAGCCTTAAAAGCATTGTAATGTATGGTGTATGATGCCAGATGCCAAATGATGTGACTCGATTTATGAATCACTTCCGTAACACAATTATTAGTGTGAACGGAACCTCTAATGGAGCCAAACACCATTAGATGCGATGGTGGCTACTAGACACTGGTAGAACCTAACTGGTAGTGTCAGCTTGAGCGGCTATCCCAATATCGCGGGCAAAGTCGAGTTTAGTGTACTAAGCTGACCTATTTCCTACAGAGCCTTGCAATTTTCCTAGATTTCGCTTTGTCCTGGTATCTATTCCAGGTCAATATTAAAATTTTTCTGACACATCTTATGAGGGCATGACTTGAAGGTGATGTTCTAGTGGAAGTTTTAGTCCGCAAGAGATTAGTGCTATTGGTTGTCGGAACAGATGAGTTTATGTATATATAAGTTTGTATATGAACAGTGCCTTTTTGAATGCAATGAACTCGGCCATAAAAAGGTAGCAGTAAGAAGGCAGATTGAGGGACTCCATACCCCACCCAATAGTTCGACTTAGATTTATTCGTAAATATTCAGAGTTCAATCACCTACTGCCAACTAGTGCCTTATTTTGCTGGAAAGTATACATATTGGAAAAAAAGTTAGAGTGAAGATGGGAAACAGTTTCTACCTCTTTTCCTACCTACAGCTTCGACAAAAGTTGCATTAAAATAAATTTATAATATGCATACATATTTGTTTTAAAAGGAATTGGTAGAGGTGTCAATCGTGGTCGCTGTGGCGTAGTGGGTAAGAGAACACCTCACATGTTTCACGGCACTACCTCTTTCGGGTTGCTCAAGGAGTACCAATTGTCTATGAAAGGCTCTCAAATTTCGGCTTTTGAAGTCAGCAAAACGCAGTATGTCTCTTCATCTCGTGAGAACATTATCACAGACATAACGATAGTTGTTGTATAGTAGAAGCTAGGCCCTGGTCCATTGTGAAATGTAGCGCCACTCAATTATTATTGTTAAATTTGCCAATCGTTGTAACAGCCACAATATAAGGGTGGCTAGGAAAGTGTGCCAACAAAAAAAAAATGACATACTTTAACATAATCTCTGTATCGCGATACACCTGAACCAGCGATGTTCCACTTCTTGGACCCGTTTGAAAAAAAAAAAGTTATATGAAAGTTTGTAAAGTAAACCTATGTGACGGCGAGTGACTGATCTAATCCATCACAAAGCACACAGAGCACTGCGTATTCAAAGTGTTAATTCTCAGTATAGCTTTACACAATAAATGTTTGTTTCTATGCACAGTATGCCTGCAAACAAAAGGGAGGTGTTTGTGACCGATACCGGATAATACGGTGAAAAGGCTGAATTTTGAAATAGGGTAGGTATGAGCTTCGATTCGGCCCAATGATTTAACATAATACAACCCTGTTACAGTGTGATCTTTCTCTAATGGTCGATGTAGATGATACCTTGTAGGTCTCAGACACCATAGATAGTCTCCAATTTGCCTTCTTCGGATCATGCTCCCAGGATGAATTTGAAGGGTTCAATTGTTTATTGTTTTTTGAATACAAGTTTAGTTGATGTTTACGAAACGACGCAGAAACTCCGTCGGATTAAGCTTAAGCAAAGTTCTCCAGTTATCTGACGGTCATACTTATTGTTCGGAATAACTAATCCGGCAGACAAATTTTTCACCCACCATATCCTTCGACGCTATACAAGTGGTATGTCTGTCTCAGCAATGTTACGCACCTTCAATCGGAGATCCAGGAATTTTTCCAATTTATCCTCCATGATAGCCATTTTTGGAGTATGGCATGGCTCATCATAACCCGATTCGTGTCGTTAAACGAATTTTTAACAGTCTTCCTGGGAAAAGGTGCCCACCAGAGCACAACAATTAAGCGTTATTTCTTTCCAGTAACTTGAATTGAATCACGGACCGATATTGCTAACTTTTCATTTTTCTAAAACCTACTAAATGTTGATAGTACCCGCCTACAAGAATGCACTGCACGATTTTAAGTTTCTGTTGCGATAGTAGGGTAATCGGGCAGTGAAGCTGAGTATTGTATGAAACCACCCTTGTTCATCACTTTGCGTGCGTCAGATTTATTTAAGTTAGATCGTATAAAACTGAATTGATGCTTCGGATTCAAGAAGCACAAAGATAAATGGAGTTGAAATTAAACCCGAGATAAATGAAATTTAATATGTCTTATACTGGATTACAGAATTTTGTAGAGAAGCGTATCAGGAAGAATTTTAAAAGAAAAGTATCAGGAAGCAGTGGCGCTTTCGGCAAGAAGTAGTGTTAACAACCGAGGGCGGTACACTGGCTATGAACAACCGTGCTAAGGTCAATTCTTGCCTACGGGACTCTAGTATGACGGCAATCTTTAAAAAAGCAGTATCTCTTTTTCACCCTGACGAAGATTAGTATAAATCGAATTCTCTTAGATCGACACTAACGGCTGCTCCAGATGCTTAGTACTAAGAGAAGCGAAGGTATGGAGAGTTAATTCCTTCGGGCGTTAAACTTCGCAGCTGTCCCCGCTTTTTCAGACCATACCTCTTAACCAATGTAGCTCTCAGAAAAAATCCCTCGTATTAAACGGAGACCTCACAGTCCTTAAGATAAAGGAATAGGCAGTAAATAAAGTAGTTCAAACTGACCTGAATAATTTCATCTACTTCGATAGTCAGGAAGCCATGAAAGCCGGTTGTTGCATCGGTTGCTTAAAACTGGTCAAGCAATGTTTAGCCTAAACTGAACAGCAGAAATTAACATCGACTTGAGGTAAATGCTAAGATCCTTTAGAAATCAGGATAATTTTAAAGGCTTCAAAATAATCAAAAATAGAACACGGGCTCTCAGCTTCATGCCTTACCTTCTATTTAGGGGACAATGCACCCGACTTGCTTAGGTCACCGTATCTACCGGCTTAATTTTTGTAGAACAAGATTTGTATCCAGACTTCACCCATTTCGTTACAAAATTACCCATCCATGCATAAGCATTCTTTCACTAAAGGCACAAAGAAGGATCAATCGTTCAAATATCCGTTTCACAACAATCGCAAACTTATATTGAGAAACTCTTAATTTGTCTTTATTGCGCCGGAACTTTTAGCATAACAAATATTTTGAAAATAAGATTTCGAAAGTTTGTTTGATTTGAAAACCCGAATTCTAGGAGGCGGTACATTTCTTTAATCAAGCATAAGAATGCGAAAACTTTTCCATGCCGCCATGCTTCGGCAAGAAGTTTCTGATTCGAGAGTAAGTTTGTTTTTCACCACCACCCACTTCCTGCCTTCTTTAGAACTTTTTAGCCACCGACACAAATTCTTTGCAATTGCGTCAGAAGAGGAAACAATTTCTCAGCAGCAAAAGCGATGGGACTACGGGTGTACATGGCATGGTGGGGTGTGGAAATGGTTCTTTGAATGTCTTGCCCTAGGAGGAGAGAAGGATTCGGCTTCCGATTGTGAAATATTCCTGCCACACTTTCTCCCCTAGGACTAAACAAAAGATAAACAGAAATCAAAGTTGCAAAGAAGGAACTCCATTGGTAACGAAATTTGGAAGCGTTTCACTGTTCACTTGGCAGAGCTGTGGGGGGTTGGCTTCACTGAGGCGAACATCGTATCTACATGCTGAGCACGTCCATTTATTGTATGTAGGTATACATACATAATAGGACTACAAGGGGACAACGGGTCATGTGCTGAGGGGTTGGAGGGTTTTGCTCAAAGGCTCTCGTAGCACAAAAAGAAATCCCGTTTTTTTCTTCGTTTCAACGCTCTGTGTTGTGGAAAATTGAATTATCAGATGGATTTTGTTCTTGAAATTTGCAACGTCAAGGATTTGTAGATTCGTAGATTTTATTAAGGACGTGTGCTTATTTGTTTGTTCGTATTTGTTCATCTGATTGCCTGCGATGTTTTTGCGATATGATATGTGTGTGGAGCACAAAGCAATGCAAATTGAATATTGTTTGCCAAAAGAATATGAGTTTGGCGGAAGGGGAATTGTTACATAAGGCACATAGAAAAGAGTCAACCTTTGGTGATTATTGTAATTCTGAGATGTATTGTGTTTGAGAAGTGAACTTAATTTTGGTCTCTAATAAACAACTACCAACGATTTGTACGCTGGAATAAATTAGCCATTTAGGGGGTACAGGCTGGCGCAAACAGGTCATCGTCGTCGATCGCACTGAATTTGGTGAGATGACTGTTGATTTATTATAGTTTAATTATTTAGAAAAGTAAAATACTTAAATAATCCAAAACTTGATTTTCCATTCGCCGTACATGCTTCATGTGTAATAGGCCAACGCACGAGTGCCAAAAAACTGTTTCTAATGTATTTAAGGAACTCATCAAGCGTTTTTCTTTCTAAATTTCATTACAGTACGAACTCAATAATGGCAGCTGAAAGAAATCGGGGATGTTGCATTTACTGAGGTCAATGCACTAACCAAGGAAAAATTATACAGGTGCAGTATGGTTTCAAAAAAATAAATTAATTCTTATTAGCATTGCTGATTACGGCCATTTTATAAAGTTTTTGAATGCCCTACCAATTACTGGGAGTCTTACTTTGTGTAACCCAGATGCATTTGTACAGGTGAGAAATGTTATTCACTCCCTTTTACATCAAGGTTGATAAAATTCTCACCAGTGGTTTACCTAGTATCTGCCTAAAGAATTAGCCGGACTCATCACCATTATAAATTTGCTCTGTTGGAAGATCCCGCTTCTCAATATTGCTACTGAAATTAATAACAAAGGGGTCGACATACCTTTCTTATAGGAAACCTCAGGTCAGGGAGTACATGTCGCTTTAAGAAATTTGACACCCAGCAATGCCATTGTCTCACGCAACTTACGAGCTTTTGCTTTGATGATATCAACGAATATAGACGACCTGTTTTGTTTCAAAAACCAGTAATAGAGAGCCTTTTCAATGTTCGAGTATTCAGAAGAGTTTACTGTTTGTCGTTTCCCTGACCTAGCTACCATTCATTGGTGTATATTTGAGAATAACTTCTTCTTTTTGTTATTGTCGACTTGTATAGTTAGCCTTATTAATTTATGGTAGTCATCGCTCTTAAAGCAAAACAATAACGCAGTGAGCAAATCCTACATGCTACTTAAACCGATCTGTTGACACACACGCAATACATACACGTTAAACAAATACATAAAATAGCGGTATAAAAACGGTCATTTGCGAATTCCTTAAAGTACCATATGAAGAGAAGATACATACATTGTGTGTCATAGTATCATAAAGAGTCAGTCATAATGCAATGTTTTAAGCGGTTGCACAAAACGATGGGCTGTGTGTATCAATGGTTGCATTTACCGCGTCCGTTTCGTAATTTAATTCCTAAGTAAACGCGTAATATAAGATAAAAGGATTTTAACTTACTTTACAAGTAAAAGCATTGAACTTTTGCTCGGTAATTCTTCAACACAAGCTTTGATTTAAATAAATATAGGAAAGAAAGAAACAGAACACACCTTTGACTCATAACGTTTTTAACTGCGGTATTTTAAAAATATCTAACTTATCCTATGGCCAACCAGCCATACGAAACAAAAAATAAACAAAGTTCTCTTCTTTCTGCCTCATACATATGTACGTTCCTCAGCTTTTTGATTTGGTTGACGCTACAGTCCTTGACTTCAACCATTTTTTTACACAAAGAATTGTTTACATCTCTCTAAACTTGTCATCATATCAATCGAAGATATTTTCGCGGAGCATATGATATATGTGGTCGCCGTGGTGCAGTGGTAAGTGCATCGACTGCGGCGCAGAAAGTCTGGGTTCGATTCCCGGACGGGACACCTAGCATTTTTTTCACGGCACCACCTCTTTCGAGTTGCTGACAACACTCAAAGAGTATTAATTGTCTATGGAAAGCTTCTCAAATCTCGCCGTTCGGAATCGGCAAAAAACTGTAGGTCCCTTCTACTTGTGAAGAACAATAGCATGCACAACACGAGTAGTTGTTGTAGAAGCTAGGCCCTGGTCCATTATGGGCTGTAGTGCCACTCAATTATTATTATTATTATATGATATATGTATTTTCAGGAGAAACAATAATTCTGGTGAATTTATTTGATAATTAATAATGTCGCGGGTACACATGTAGCCCGCAACTTAAGGCTTGCAAGCCAATTATCTTACATCTTCCGTCTTAATTAGGATGATCCTCAAAGAATACAAGCTTATCCGGTTAATTTGTCTTGAACTCGTTTAAATCTAAGTTCTTAATTATTGTAAGGTGAGTCCCAGAAAATGTTTTTCTATATGCCGTGAAAATTTTACATTTTACAATGTTTAGATGTTGAGCATTATGCTTACACCATTCCGCTAGGTTTTGTATATCCGATTAAAATTGAATGCAGTCGGTTATACTATTTATGGATAAAAATAATTCAAAACATCCGCAGAAATGAAATATATTTTTAACAAGGAAACAGTAATTAACTTAAATGGCTACCCTGTAGTACGCCCAAAGTTTCCTTTATCAAGCGAGATTTTTAACTGTCGATCTCTACCAATTGCTTTCTCCCCGTTAAATGTTTGACAAACTATGCTAGCATTGCTGAGTAAATTACCAAGGACTTAAGTTTGCTTAAAAGCAGAGTTAGGCAATTTAAAAATTTTCTATATTTGCAAATATTCATATATTCTATATTGTAATTAGATAAAGACAAGTTAGTAGAACATTACCTATCCCGCATGAAGCCGTTTTGCCAATTCCATATTATTATTTTAACTAGAAATTTTTCTGTCACAAGGTCTCAAACTGATTTGCAATCTTTGATGATAATTCTCTACTTTTGTGTTAAACGGTTTTTGTCATTTGGAGTCAAAAGAATACTTCCGATCTTCTAGGATTCGCATTATCTCAATGACTTGGACTGGAAAACTCGTCTGGCTGAAATTTCACTGTCCATACACTCTACTTGGCCTAGCAGTCCTCAGTATTGTATCCGTAGATGTTTAACGAGGTCCGCGGATACAACACACGCCATACAATCGTGGTCGAACCAGGATTCTAAACACAATCGGCTTGGTCTTTCTCAATTGCTTCTTAAGTACAAGAAAACAGAGATTGGCAAATATAATTGCAGAGGTATCCATTTTAGTAGGAAATATAGGTATACTCAGTTTTTGACTATTTGGAATTTCTAACTGCCCGTTCCTATTTCATTGATGACATTTTTGTTTTGTTTTGACCTCGCCTACCAGGCACATTTTAGAACCTTCCGTTTCCATTCCACCAAGCGCCTAATTGATGGCTTGTTATGTTCATCCAATCATTTCAATGTCATCTGTGTAAGAAAGCAACTAAACTGATTTTTGTTTCTCCGGTGTTGACTAGTGAAGTTCGCACTCTCTTCTCAAGAATGTTGTTGAAAACGTAACATGACATCGCTTTGATTAAAACTTTTTTACTTACACCATTTTTATTCTGTCCTTCTACACAATCTGTCGAATTTTCTTTAGAATTGACATTATAGTATGCAAGCTATCACATGTGCCCTTGAAATCGTCTAAAAGTGATGATTGTTGATCTACACTTCTGGTGGAACTGCACTTCTTGGACCCTTTTAAGGATCTGTTACAATGTTCGAAATTGATCTATCTTCTAAATGTTAGCTGGATTAATTTGCTTCAGAAACTTTTAGTCCTCTTCCAACCTGAAAAACTTGCTTTTGGCTTAGAAAAACGTTGACGTTCGGTCGCTACAAACTATGATTTATAAGAATGCATGCAAAACAGCGGCTAAACTAATAATAATAAATGTATAAATAAAAAATGTTTTTTAGTGGAATATCTGAACCTTCCCAGACCTCGTGAAGAAATCTTGCCTTAAAATGAATAAGCAGTCTTTCTAGAAAAGCGGGGCAGGTCTATTTTGTCTTTATCTCTACTTACTGCGAAAATAGTTCTCTGGAAGGTTAGATCTCCCCACCATTCGTCAATATGCATATGTTGTTTGTTTCAAGAGATAACAAAAGCAGGTGACAAAACCACATCTGTTTAGAACGGACTTAGGCAATACGCAATGGAATATGATGCAGTAGCGCTACAACTGTTCGCTACCTTGTGACATAGATACCCGGTGAAAGACATTTGCCTGATCTTGTTAGTTTATTCTTTACTAAAGCATGAACCAGTTTATCTACCCTTTCATTGCTATTAATGCCAGAATGTCTGAGGACCTAGCAGAGAACAATTTTGTGGTGTCTTAGTCTGTTTCCTGTATGCAAACTTTGATATTCGTGGGTTTGGTAGATATCTTCAAGCTCGCTTGAATTCTGTTTGAAAGACATTGGAACACTCAGTATGTCGATTGGGATAAAGAGTAAAAGCAGAAGATGGTTTTTTCCAATCCACCGTGTCTAGTAAAATATCGTGGCAATCCAATAATTTAACAGTATTTTGATGAATTCAGCGCGTACTGGGAAACAAAATTGACCAGATATCATAAGGAACGGTGAACAATGTTGAAATAATTTCTAAGTATTTTAAGAAGGAGCCAGAGTTTAATGTTTAACCAAAGAACTCTCAGTACTCTCAGGAGAAAAAAATTACGTAGAAATTGATTTTGAGGAAATAAATTTACAACATCTGATCATTTATTTTAAGGTTTCAAATTGATAGCACTGGGATCCGACATATATCAAATAACATTACTCGAATGTATACCAGCAACCGATCAATAAGCTTAGATTATTTTAACTTGCTACTATGGTGGTAGGCGTAGCGCAGTAGGTGATTGTGTCGACTTACCCGCCGAAGGTCCCAGGTTAGATTCGTGTGAGTACACGCACTTTAGTTTAGTTTTTCACATTCATTATTGCTCCAAGGAAATTTATTAATTTTAACAAAAAACTATTCAAGGTCTTAGAAGGGACCACCTTTGAGTTACTGACAACACTCAAAGAGTTCATGAAAAGCAAATCTAGCCGCTCGAAGTCGGCAAAAAATTTTAGGTCCTCTCTACCGCTCACAACACGAGTCTCTCGTGGGCTGCTATGTCACTCCGTAATTAAAGGGTGATTTTTTTAAAAACTATAGGAAAATTTTTCAAAAAAAAAAACACATAAAATTAAAAAAAAAAATGCATGAAATCTTTATTTGAATCGATAGTATGGTCCATATAATTTAATGTTTGAAGATTATTTCTTTCAAATGTTGACCTTGACTGCGCCTCAAATGGTCCATCCGCTTAGTCCAATTTTGGCATACTCATACGATCTAGGCTGCCAATTGACCGGTCCCGAACGTGAAATAAAATGTTCACCGAACTCACCTCTCAATAAGTTCATTGTTCCGCGTGCTGAGTGGCATCTGGCACCGTCTTGTTGAAACCACATGTCATGGAAGTCAAGCTCTTGCATTTTGGGCAAAAAAAGTTAGATATCATCTCTCTCTTTGCATTCACAGCCGTATATATGCTTCGTTGAAACAACAGACAATAAATACAGATTTTCTAAACAAAATCTTCTGCAGCGCTGTCTAATAAGGCACATTTCTTATTCGGTGGCTTTGTAGACCAATAATATTGCCACTCAGAAAACACTCGTAGTGATCGAAGCATTACCGGCCGTTACATCTAGATAATGGGATCTATAGTCGAAAATTAATGACATCGTCCATACTTCATCGAAGATGTCAATAGGCGGACAATTACAACCCGTCTATTGGTCATCTGGTTGTAATTATTTCTCACATGAGAAAAAGATGAAACGGCAATGTCCAGACTTCATTAATAATTTAGAATTTCCATCAAAAAAGTAGCATGTGTGTGTTACATTAAGCTTTACTTTCGAGAACGAAAATGAATCACACTCTATTTGTACTAAATGAATCTCTATAAGTTTCTTGTTTGTTTTCTTTTTCATCCGCAAGCGAATTAATGCCATATTTTCTGCCGGTCGTGTTGTGGCTGTTATTAAAGTGTAGCCTGGACTACAGGAAGGATTGCACATCACTGAGTCCTCCTCAATATAAAGAACTCGAAATTCAGCAAAAGCAACCTTATTAGTCGATAGTGTATAACGAAGGACTCCTCACTGTCTTTTCGAATAACCAATCATCGATAAATGTAATTCGGAGCAACTTTGTTTGTATTTTGACTTTTATGAGGTCTTAATTCAGGAACTGCATCGTTTGTGGTCTGCATAATTGAGTTCTCTCCAGGGACGGATCAGGGCAGCCAAAGCAATGGGCAACAAAACGAAAAAAAGAAGAACTCGCAACTGCGGAATGATTTATAAGCAAATAAAATATACAGTTCTGTACATTTGTTATACTTTTATGATTTGTTGTCTGGCATAAACTGGTCTCTGTGGGAGCGCATTAGCATGTGGAATTATTTCCCTTTAACGTTACCATCATTAAGACAAAAAAATGTTTCCAAAGCCAGTTCATTGTGTGTGTTTCCCTTGGGAACACTTGGTCGGCACGGTGTTGCTGCGCTGAGGCCCAACCCTCCACTTGAGTGGTAGGATAGTGTGTATTACATGATTTACAAGCATTAATGAAGTCTTCGCCTCGGGCTGCTCCTAGGGGCATTTGTTTTTCAATTCAATGCTTTTCGCGAGTGTTGCTATAATTTGAGGATGAGATTCAATAAAATCATGTCAAGAGCCAATTCATTCTAAAGGTGTTCAGGCTTCAAGCATGTTCATTTTGAAACAATTTGTTGACAATTACAGGCATGCACTTATTTGACAGGGTTCAAAGTGTTCGCTGCAAGTCTGCAAATAGGCACTCAAGTCAGATGATAACTTGCCTAACCGTGACTGCTTTCAATTTCCTCAGATACTTCGTACTCCACTCGTGATCGTATTCAATTGCGTGCACAAGACGCAAGACGGCACATTCAGTCTTCCGTGCAACGCATCGAATTTTTTTTCGCTGCCGGCCACCGTAGACAGATGCAACTACACGTATGACCGCACAAATGAACCCAGATTCTTTGATTGTTTTTGCCAATCCGCGAGCGGGTTCCGCAAAAACGAGCTCGTTTGTCTGTCAGGAGCTGCGGGTTATATTGGGGCGTAGTTAACGTGAGTTTAACAGACGAACCCTTGTTTCTCTAAACTTCTTCTAAACTACGCGCATGTGCAGGAGCAGGGCAATTATATTCCTGTTACACTGCGTATAGCCTCATAACTTATCTTCTATTCAACAATGTCGGCAGCTCGGCTGCTCCCTGGAAGCACTCCGAGTGTGTACTGAATCAATTTGTTGGAATAATTTATTGCCGCAGAGTATTAAAACGTCTTTATATCTCAGCTCAATGAGGACCCCAACATGAACGGCAGCAGTCAACGACGGTATTGTGGTTTCGCCTTCGGAGCCGATATCTGAAATGCAATCATTCCACGCTTTAATGGAATTCTTTGATTGGTTTTTCAATCTTATTCGCGATGTTAGCTGAGTGGATTCTTGCAGGGCATAAAATTCCATCGTAAACGGAATTAATACTCTAGTGAGAACGGAAGCGTTCTGCAGCATTTGATGGCTTGAGGGTGTTTGCAGGTAAATTAACCAACCGCTTGGTAGCTGCTATCGTTTGTCAATTCAACAAAAGGTTTTCTGGAAGATTTACGCACACCCTTGATGGCGCTTCGTTCGTGTTTGCCGGAGTTAAGTTCGAAGAAGGTTTATAAGCCTATAAATCGTTTTGTTGCAAAAAATTTAACAAGATATGTATGTGACAATTTTTTTTTTTGAAATGTTTTTTTCAGCAAGATTTTTGTAGTCGCCGTGGCGTAGTGGGTAATTGCAACGACTTACACGCAGAAGGTCTAGGTTCGATTGTTGGAAGGAATACCTCGCATATTTTTTAGCGTTTTCGAGTTCCTGACAACACTCAAGGAGTACTTATTGTCTACGAAGAGCTTCTCTTATAGCGCCGTTCGGAATCGGCAAAAAATGTTAGGTTCTTTCTACTCGTGAGAGGAGAGTAAATAGCACTCACAACACTAGTAGTTGTTGTAGAAACTAGGCCCTGGTTCCTTGTGAGTATTAGTGCAACTCAATTAAAATTATTACATTTCCTAAAATACACTTAAGACATTGCGAAGTGCAGGCTTTTACATCACATTTGACAGAGCCAAGTTCAAGTTTAGGCCTGCCTATTGTGCATTTCTAGCTTTGGATATTGTTGTCTAATCCTGCACTGTACTCCAGTTATTTGACCTGGCAAATATCTATAACGAAACCGTTATAGTCTTGTAATATACAGTTCTTCATATTATAAAATTACACAAAAAGTCTCTGAGGTGACTCAGCTTTCGAACTTGCGTCACACCCACCTTATTCTTCAGGTTTGGGCCCGTGAGTTTGATGCCCAAGCTAATGGCAATATCTGTTTCTTGTAAACTACTCCCTAAACTGAGTAGATTGCACATCGAGCTGAGTGAAGACTCCACTGACTCCGACCGTATCACTATCAGCTCGACGGTGCAAACTAGCATTGCCACTAACGATCCGTTGGATAAATCAGTCCTAGCGAATATTATAAAAGCTAGAGAGTAAGCGAATGTTATAGAGCCATTTCGATAGCATCCTTTTGGCCACAACAGTTCTATATGAATTATTGAAGTACTAAATGATATAAACTATAGATTCAAGTAAATTGTGAAGCTGTTCTATAATCAAAACATAAATGTGTTTTATCAGTTAATTGATTCTTTGTCCGCTATCAATTCGTCATTGCACCCCCCCTAAAAAAACTTAATTTTTGAGATTAAACGGCTTCTGCGTTACAAAAAAACAACAAACAAGGATGATGACAAAGGACTCACTAAACAAATCGTCATTGGAATTAAGTGTCCTTAGTTCGGGCGATTTCAAGATTGGAACGATCAAAACAAATAATAGGACTGAAACTGGAAAATAAAAAAAAATATATATCAAACGATTTCCTCGTTTGTTTTTATAATTAACTAACGGTCTACGTGGAGACAGCTGTTGGGCGCTAACTTTAAAAACTTCTGAAAATGTGGAAGTTAAGTTCGAATATAAGGTAAGTTCAAAATTTTTCAGTAGCCTGTGACCCGTTTTTACCTCTTCTTTAATAAAAAATATAATTCATTAAAGGCGGCTTTAATAGTGTCTTCCACTCAAATGAAGCTAAGGTATCTCCTTTTACGCCAGCCGAATGTAACGTATATTTCATTTTCTTTTCACTAATTTTCTCGAAGAACTAAAAATATTTAGCTTTGCTAGCCAAATCCGTTCCAAAACGTCGGAAGTTTTGAGTTGGCAGCGAAAGTTAAGAGTTGAAAATTGACTACATCTGTAAAGTTTAAAGCACAGGTATGGAATCTACAATTTTTTAATAACTAAAAACTTTTCTTAGCACACATTGTATATTAAGCACCACGACTAGTACATTTATTTTCTATTTCCTAACCTATAATGTTATTTGAACTTTAGAAAACATTGACGCAACTTGATAAGTCCACAAGCCCCTACAAGTGATAAAGTGCACATACCCCTACAAGAAAAAGATGGGTGAAGCCACTAAAGAGTATTTATACGAATTTCTTGACAAAACGTTTGATCAATGTTCAAGTTTCGATATCGATATCCTTCTTGGGCACTTAAGCGTGCAATAAGGCAAGTAGGTGTACTCTGAAGGAGCTTGGTCAAAAAGTATGGCCTACACGATACCTTTTACTACAACGGACTTACCCCCATACACTTTGTAATATGGCGTAAACATACCCTGTTAAGCACAAG
This sequence comes from Eristalinus sepulchralis, assembly GCA_944738645.1. Lineage (NCBI taxonomy): Eukaryota > Metazoa > Arthropoda > Insecta > Diptera > Syrphidae > Eristalinus > Eristalinus sepulchralis. The sequence continues at coordinate 24,781,735 of OX122885.1, read as the reverse complement.
TTTCCGGCATCTCTGAATTCTCTGTCAACGGAATTGATCACATTGCGAATGACGCAAAACATTTGCACATCATTCTACAATAGATATACAGAAGTTCCAAACGGATAGCATAGTGTTACTCAAATTGCGAATGGTTTTAAACGCCATTCTTGTAGATAAACGATACCAAATTGAGTGTGTACGTCTCTTTCCAATAGCTAAAGTGGAGATTGACAGTCACAAACAAATCCTTAGGGTTTAAGAATTTGGGCCTATTAGGCAGCTACATATGTGTCATTTTCAGAGTTCTATAGGAATGCTTGCACATGTCTTCTTGCATAGAGGGTAACAGGGATATAAACTCAAGGTGGGCAATATATTTATAAGTTTATTTTTAAAAATGAAATTAAATGTCGCTGTAGGACAGACTCCCCAAATCTCAACTCGTTTGAAAATTGCTTGAGGACTTCGGGCTTAAACTTTTGGTTTTCTGACTTCTGAATTCATACTTAAAATGTGATCCCTCTTTCAATTGAGGTGCACGCACTGGTGTCTTATTTCAAACGAACCCGAATCTACAGCCTCTTTTACCGCACCAGTGAAATGAATTATTATACACAAAGAATTGGTAACTACCATCATAATAAGATTTCAAAATTCAAAAGGCCGAAAGTAATAACTTAATTTGCTTACTAACAAAGCGTGTGATGCACTCGTGTTCCTCAACTGACGTCAGTCGATGTTGATAACCGCCTCTCTGACGTTCCGCGCACTTCAAAGGAACGAGGGTGACTTCTTTTTGAACGGAGGATTTTTCAATATTTCAGTATTTTTCTCCCCTCTAATAATTGCAGGGGCGTAGTACGGGTGGTTCCGCCGAACTATGACCGGTCATACAGGGGCTATAATTTATCTTGACATGTTTAGTAACATTTTTATTGATTCTTTTGTGGTTTGCTGTCAAAAATGTGCAATTCACGTGGAAGCTGTAATTTTCCGATCAAAAGGGGTGCGTTATGACGACATTTGTTATAATTCGGTAATTTGGCACGACCGCGACTCGAGATAGTCCTCAAAGAACTCCACCCTTCGCATGAGGTTTGTCACAATTGATTTCGAAATTGATGTGGTTTCATTTAACGAATGAAGTGGGTGGTTAAGAAATGCAGGTGGACCAGATGCAATCAGAAATTTAATTATGATGTTAATTTGATTTATTAGGGTTCATGCGTCCGTGCATTTCAATTCATTATTTTTGAGTTGCAAGATACAAGCGCGTCGAAGAAATACAACTTTTCGTTTCTCTTATTGAACTACGAGTAGTATTAAAACAATGACTTTGTGAATAGCTAAAATATACTACAAATTCAGGATGCACTTGTAGTTATACTTGCTGAAGATACCGCTATTCTGTCAAAAGAAAGTTCACTTAAGGCCGAGACCGCAACGAGCTTAATACCACATACGCGACTGGGCAGAATGTTAAGGGATTACTCTCTACGAGACTAAATATACACATGTTTGTTTTACACATAAATAGGAATATAACTGACTTGTGTATCAACTTTACACTGAATTGGAATGATTACGTATTGTCTGAAGCTTAAAATGCTGCGAAATATCGAAATTTCTTAAAAGAATGTAGGAAATACTTTATCCCCCTTCAATTAATAATTGAGTGGCACTACAGCCCACAAGGGACTATGGCCTAGCTTCTACAACAACTACTCTTGTTTTGCGTATTACTGTTCTCTCACGAGTAAAAGGGACCTACAGTTTTTTGTCAACTTCGAACGGCGAGATTCGAGAATCTTTTTCAGACAAAACCTTTGAGTGTTGTCAGCAACTCGAAAGAGGTGGTGCTGTGAAAAATGCGAGGTGTACAGACCGGGAATCGAACATAGACCTTTGGCGTGTGTGTCGACGCACTTACCCACTACGCCACAGCGACCATTTTCAATTGGCATCTATATAATGTGGTGTAGTGGGTTAGTGCATCGACGAGGTCGCAGATGCGATTCGTAGATTAAAAAGCTGTAATCTCTAGTGTTATTCGCTTTTTTTTATTTAAGACCTGTATTCGCTTAGGTACAAGGCTCCAATTTGTTTTGGTAATAAAAAGATCTCCTTGCTAGGAATGTACTTTATTTTACACTTTGGTCCTCTTTCTGGCGTACAGTTGAGTTTAGACCATATTATATACATGCAAAGGGAATGCTCTGGATGTTTTCCCACCCACATTACAATCCACAGACATTTAGGACCAATGTGCAGCAGTATCATCTCTGCCTAACTTCCTCTACTCCTTCGGACCATGTTTTGACTTGATTCCGATCATTTAAATGTACTCGCAATCCCCTTAGCGCGTGTACCGCTTCCGTAAGTTTATGAAGCGAAATGACGCGAAACTGAAGCCAAGAAAACTTTAAGAAAAATAATAATGAACTTGAGAGTCGATGTAAAGACATGCACTGTTCTCTTGAAAGATATTTTAAGTTAGGCATGGACAATATCTATTTTTATATCATATAAGCAAGCTAACATTTATACAGAATTATGGCACTGAACTTTGAGGTTATACACAACTAATATTGAGTGCAATCAAAAAGCCAAAACAAGATGACTGGCTCGGGCACATCAACACATTGAACAATTTCCATCCAGCTAAGAAGATCTTCGAATTATAGACCTCTGTCCCAAAGGTCCCTAATCAATACAACCAGTTCTGGAACACTGGAAGCACTGTGTCGGGAAACGTTTCGGACAGAGAATGTTTGTGGATAAACTCGTTTAGAAAGAATAAAAGTAAGCGTAACTCAAGATTCGAAAACGAATTTCATCAGAAATTATATATTTATTGCCACTACGACGCAAAAAGGACCAAAGTTTCTTCAGCAACTACCCGTTTTGGGCGTGATATTGCTCTATTACATTGCATTAGAGGGAGACTCACAATTTTCTGTCGCAATTGTTTGAGTCTTGTTAGCAATCCAAAAGAAGTGGTGCCGCGAAACAAATGCAAGATGTTCAATCTCAGAGTCAAAGTTTGGACCTGCAGTGTGTAAGTAGACGCACGTATCGACTACATCATTACAGCCACAAGGTTTGTTCGCGTCATCACTACAAATATCTCTAAGTCTTTGTTTGTGTATACAAAATATTGGCAATCGATCGTAAAAAAGTGTGCCATAAATTTGTCCAGGCAGCTAGGAATTTGCTAAGATAAATGTTTACCCCGCCATTCTCTGCCTGCATTTAAGAACTGTGATATCTCCCAAAAGTGATTGTTGTTTAAATTATCACCTTATTCGTGTATTTTCGCACTTAAAATCATTTTATCCCCACCCCCTGCAATGAGAGAAGCAGTCAGCTTTTGTACGACAACATGCCTAGTATGCTTTGCCAATACATTCTTGTGAACTTGCAAGAGCTAAAGCTCATATCAACATGGCTCGAAAGTAGAACCAATATGTGTTAAAATTAGTGAGACTTCAATCATAACTGAGAGTTTTCTTAACGGTCCAGCTTGACGACTATGGTTAGAATTGAATGCAAATTATGAACCAACCTAGGGATGTTATAGCGCTCTGTTTTGAAATCGATGTACTACGACTACGACAGCTAGAAACTACGACAATTATGTGCGATGCAAAACATCGGCCAATACTCGCCATGACTTCGCTGACATAACTCTATGTCGTTAATGTATCGTATTATCTCATTTTAGCTCTTGAATTGAAAGAAATCCAATGGTGTCAAATCATTTAATCACGGCGGTCAGTTAATTTCGCCACGACGTGAGACAACGCGGCCATTGAATTTCTTCTGCAAGGGAGTCTTTCTTTCGTTGGCTGTGTGGAAAAAGGCACCATCAAGTTGAAAGCACATCTCATCCAGGTCCATATCCTCAATTTCTGGCCACAAGAAGTCCGTTGAGATGTTCAATTGTTGGGAACGACGATGAGTCTAGATAAGTGGTTTTTCTGCCACACTATCGCGAAAAATATGCTAGCAGAACGAACTGACACAGGTGTTTTTACATTTCCTATAGACCCGATTTGCTCAAATTTGCGTACAATTCTGCCGAGCAAGGTGGTTGAATCAATTCCATAAGCTCGCTGGTTACGCTTGGGAATAGCGGTTAGAGTTAATGGCGGAGAATCTATTAGCCTTAGGGTCTCTCATGCGTCCATTACCCTTAGTGGAACATGCGGGTTAAAGATGATGATGATGATGATGGATCCATTTACTCAATATCAAGAATTAAGGAGTGCTTCTGTCCTCCGTTTTCAAATCAATGAAAGTGTAGTAGTATAAAAAGTCAGTTACCTGAGCACTACTTAAAATATTTTACAATCTCCTTCTTTAAGCGGCTGGTATCTTCAAAATTAAATAAAGCAGAATTTTAGAATATTGCTGTCGTTATCGTAAAAATATATACAAGTGAAGCACTAGGTTTCTAGCCACCACATCTAAATTTTACTTGTTTATTTACAACTTACAAATTGTTTACCCGCAATGTGTCAAACATGTCACCAAACAACATCCCACATGTTTCCACATCCAGAATGATCAAAGAGTAAGGATCAACGACATATTTTTGGGTTTTGAACAAGTGAATTTCTCCGTTCACCCCACAAGAACAGGCTGTTGTTGTGACTTGCCCTCGCCCACCATCTGTCGAAATTGCACTAAGAATTACCACACAATTTAAAATTTATACACTGCTAAACTCATTCAAACAGAAGTAGAAACTGTATAGATATCCAAAAAATTCAGAGCTCTGTCAGTTCGGTACCATTCGTAGGGCGTTAATCCCTTTAGCATACATTTGCATTATTTTGCTTTATCCATCCGACACCCTGACCCTTGCCGCATTCGAATGAGGGCCACGCACAAGCGATGTTCTCCCCTACCTCTCATGAGGTGTTAATCCCTTCGAATTGGTGCTAAACGCTGTGGGGGAAGCACTTTGGGCGGAATGCAAGGAAAACAAAAAGAAAGACCGCCACCACAATTACAACGTTGTAGCCGTATTTTTATCAAACGAGGATTGTTCGTGTTTCTTAAATGATTTCATTACGAACGTGGACCAACCCCTTCTAGCCTAAAGGTTCTGTGTGTTTTCACGAATGAATTCCCTCGTCTAAAGCGGTGGATTCTGGAATTTTTCAAGCCATGTTGGTGGGTAAATATTTGGATTTCTGTAATACTCTGTGCGCAGCATCTACATGGATAATCCTGTTGTTCGCCTAGAAAGAATACGAGTGTATCTGTACATATGTTCGTTACAAAGAAAATAATGTCAAATTGGATCATCGTAGGAGGATTATAGAATTGTTCAGTACTTGATTTTTGTTTATATACTGGCAGGCAGTTGTCTTTTGTAAGCACGAGTACATGCGTTGCTCTACCGTATACCGTAAGGATATCAATTCAATAGAGGTCTCTTGGAGAAATATATCTGTAACTTTTGAGCCCATAGACCGCTACTATTTATATTGTGGATCAAATTATTTTTTTCTTACTACACCTTTTACCTGAGGATACTATATACAATTTTTATCTGATGGCATATTTTATTTAGCCACCTTAGTGGTCGCCGTGGCGTAGTGGTAAGTGCGTCGACCGCCGTGCAGAAAGTCTAGGTTCAATTCACGGACGGGACACCTCGCATTTTTCGTGGCAGTGCCTCTTTCGAGTTGCTGACAACACTCAAGGAGTATCAATTGTCTATGAAAAGCTTCTCAAATCTCGCCGTTCGGAGTCTGCAAAAAACTGTAGGTCCCTTCTACTCGTGAGAGAACAGTAGCATGCACAACGCGAGTAGTTGTTGTTGAATCTAGGCTCCCTTGTAGGCTGTTGTGCCACTCAATTATTATTATTATTTATTTATCCACCTTATTAATACATTGATGGAGACGAAGACTGCCAATGAGCTGTCTTTCTCTCTGTTTTTTTTCTTTGTTAAAACCTCTCATCTCCTATGAATCAAGTGTTTGGTGGGATAAGCCTATGCGCAAGTTCGTAACTGCTGCTTTGACTAATTTTAAAAGGATTGTGAGTCTTGGTTGGGCTGTCTGTATGTTTGGACTTTTTTGAGCACATCTGGCTCTGCTCCTGATGCATTGCTAAATCTCCCTCCCCTTGACATACACATCATGGGATGGACAATCAAGATCATCTTTCAACGAAAAATAAATGGTTTTCGGTTCAATTAGGACTGGAGCTGGAGGACACGGACTGGACTGGAGGACACGGAAATGTTGCTAACGCGAGGACACTAACAATTTAGCTGCGTCGTTCTTACAAACTAAGCCAGGAAGATAATGTACTCAAATTCTCAAGGACGGTTCTAAGACGATGGAGAGATCTGTTGCTAGGGCCTTTGTGGAAAAAGACAAGATAGGACTTCACACCTCTTTGGACAACGTCGCTTTGGTCTTCCAGGCGAAAACGATCCTTATGGCCACGAACTATATATTTTCTTTTTTTTATTTTTTTTTAATTGCATTTTTATTACTAACTATCAAAATATCTTACGAACTACACAAAAAGCGCTTAAAACTAGCTTAACTAAACAATTCATGTATGACTTACTGGCCCTTCTCGGGCACACTAAGCTAACCTAAACTAAACGCTATGTCTTTCGACGTCTCAATAAAAAATTCTTCTCCCTTTCTAGTGAGCTTAACGTAAACTAAGAAAAATTTTAATGCAAAAACTTAGTATCTAAACAACTTGTAAAGTAAAATACCTTAAAAAAAACTTAATATACTAACTAACCTTATGCATAATAAAAAATATACACTGTATATTATGTACCACGAACTATATTGTGAACTATAGGTAAAAGGGGTGTAACAAATGCATTTGTATCGATAGCTAGGCTATGCTTAAGATCTCACTCAACTCTCTAACCACTTCCAGGATAGTACAATCTTCCCTTAATTTGGTCAGCAGAACAAATTCACAATAAATTCAAGACCGGCCTGAGCCCCGAGACACCACTGATTGCCGATGAGCGTATTAGTATCAAGCAAGCATCAGAAGGTACTCACAGGCCCTTTGAGACGCCTGTACATAATATGAAGGCACTGCAGAGCACTTCCTTTACAAATGTCCCGCCTTTGCTCGGATCAGGTGGCGGCTGTTTGGTGCTGATGTGGTTGGAGCTGAGCACTTGCTGATATTGCTTCGAAAGAGCAACAAGTTACATTAACGTAACCTACCAAAGGTTACTGCCTGATGCTACTATTAACTAGTTTTAGAGTCTAAGTGCTCCAGTGCAACTTCTAATATTGAGGGACACAAAAATATTTACCCAATTTGTTTTTCTGTTTTCATTTACAATGATAGGATCAGTTCTCTTGGCTGCATTCTCTGTGGTCGTTGTCTTCTTGAAATGGAATACAGTCCAGTATAATAGTAATCTGTTGTAAATTGATAAATTTGAAGTATAAGTCTGTCGTTTGTTTCTTAGATAAAGAAGCATAATTTAGTCCTGTAATCAACATAGCTTCTGTTGTGTGTTTTTTTATTTCTTTTTCCTTAAGCAACTCGATTACTTGGTCAGCATTTTTGTATCTGATTATTTACTTCATATTTTCCTAGGACATTTCCTTTGGGTAGTTCAGCTTTTTTCTGGTACATCTCGGACAAGGAATACTCCTGCACGGGCATCCAGTAGTTAGCTTCATTCATGAACATCTAAACACTCGAGAAATTGTATTAACTCAATTCAAGAAGTCGTACTCTTCACCAGATCTTCTAGAAAAGGAGATCACCACCTGTCAATTGGCAATTGGATTCATGGCCGATCTAGTGTTCTAAGACAACTTCCCAAAAACTTCCCAAATTCATCTTTAAAACGGGATTCTCAACCAGCATACCAAATTTGAGACTGGGATCAGAGACTGATGCAGAAAAAAGTTGGAGAACTTCAAGAACGTTTGGCCCCTCACTGTATAGCTGGGTCTACCATAGGGATATAAATCTGAAGAAGCCCGTGAATTGTGAGGTTAACCCCCAACCTTGTACTTTTGAGCACGGTTTCCTTAAAACGTTCCTTAAACCACGAAGATGAGTTTTAATTGTATTATAGCTTCAGTTCCCCTCTCCAGAGATCCTAAACAGTTACATGGCTGGATGTGTAGCCGACAAACTGAGATATCTAGCAACCATAATGTTTTCAAGTATTTGGAATGTGACGACGCTGTGCCTTTACTGTCAGAACTAATTTACGATGTTATCATTGGTAATTTTTTATCACTTTTTGGTTCAGTCACTGATTTATGAAAAACGAAACCGTCGCGTGAAACCATAACAAACGATTTCCTCAAAGTCTGTTACCATCTCTTGGAGCTTTCACGTGTACATGAGCTCTCCAAAAAAAAATTTACATAAATTAATTTGTATCTTTAATTGCTAAAACAAAGAAAAGTCGCGTCTGACCAACATTTACTATAATTAAAAAGCAAATCAAAGACAAAGAAAAAAAAAATATTGAAAAGTCACATCTTCATTTGGAGGTTGAAGATTTGTCATTCGCTGGATTTGCATAAAAGTCTCGTTATTTATAAATTTTGTGGACGCATAGCGGTTTGTCATAAAAGGAAGCGATGATTTATGACACGAAGCAGTGATGGAAAAAGTTGTAAGGCATGTCTGTTAACATGTGGACTTGAATGAAATTGATGATCACAACGAATTGTCCCACGGTTGGTATCTTAGGTAAGACTGACATTGGTTCCTAGTCTAATGGCTCAGACAGGTCTTGTGATTGAGTAAGTTGTCAGCAAACCGGATATATTTCTGTGTGCTGTAGATAAGGGAGACATTCGTATGATTTAATTTTTTATTTAACCTGTTTAAGACGATTGAATAATGTTTTTCTGTTTTGCCTTGAAGAGGAAGTAGAACTAAATCGGAAATTTTCTATAAAATCAAAATTGAATTATTTATCAGCATGTAATAGATAGTTCAATTGTGGAGTGAAATAAATTTAACCTCCTAAGGACAAGTACCAGAAATCGCCAAAACAATATACTTTTCGAATGTAAAAAACTGGATCACACATTACCATTCTGTTCAACTCGAAATATCTCAGCCATTCGTTGATTTATTGAAACGAAACAAATTTTTATCTAAATATCAATTTGAGCAATAAAAATTCTGTAGTCAGTCTAAATTCAACATTTTCACGAGGTAAGACCATAGTTTTTTGTTGAAGATGGAACTGTCTTTGATCCGAAAATATACTTTCCACAGTGATGCATGGTTCCCATCATTTCATTAAAGGGGAAGGAAATTTCGAAAAAAACATACTGTTTTATTGATTGTTTTATTTTGAACTCAAAGAAAGTTTTGCCACAACCTCTCAAAAAGTCCTGATTTTAATGTTACCAGCATTGTAGGAAGAATTGCTGCTAATTATGTTTTTTAGAATTCTAATTTTTCTTAGCCCATCTCTTAATAATTCTTTTTTCGAACGGTGAGATTTTAGATGTTTTCCATAGAAAATTAGTAGTCTTTGAATGTTGGCAGTAACTCCAAAGAGGTGGTGCCGTGAAAAATTCCGTCCGGGAATCGAACTTGGCCCGTAGGGTAGTGGGTACTCGAATCATTAAATGGACTTCCAGATCGCACCAAAATATCTGGATCGCTCATGTATTGTTATGCGTCGAATCGAACAGACAACACCTTATTACGCTTATGTCCCGCAAAATTCAAACAAGTTCACCCGCGGTGTATCAGCGGTCTACACTATTGTACGAGCTTAAATAATATTGCAGACGGATAGGATATTCGGTTCAGTAGCGTGGTCTCAATTCAACACAGAGTCTAATAAAAAAATGTATAAATTAAGCTTACCTACCAAAATGCTATCAATGCCACAATAGTGATTTGAATATGGCATATGAGTGCTTGTGGTCGCCGTGGCGTAGTGGTAAGTGCGTCGACCGCCGCGCAGAAAATCTGGGTTCGATTCCCGAATGGGACATTCTTTCACAGCACCACCTCTTTCGAGCTGCTGCCAACACTCAAAGAGTATCAATTGTCTATGAAAAGCTTCTCAAATCCCGTCGTTCGGAGTGAGGGAACAGTAGCGCGCACAACATGAGTAGTTGTTGTAGAAGGTAGACTGTGGGCCTTGTGGGCCATAAAAAATTGAAAAATTCCATAAAGCCAGAAGAAAGGAGCCAGAATAGATATGAATAGATGTTCTTCTTCCGCTGTGTGCAACCGCAATGTGCATTAAGAACTATGATTAGAATCTTGTTCTTCTTTTAAGTTTGGTGCCACAGTCCCGTGTAAAGCAGAGTTTCAACTAAAAATCCAGGACGACAAAAATAGCAACTACGTCCTCCTTAACTTCTGGTGTGAAATATTTAGCACAAAGATGCACAAATTATCCATTTCAATGTCTGGTGGAAGGAAGCGCTCAAAACCGAAATCCTTATGCACTACATAAAAATGCAGGGCAGTCTGCTTCTACAGTGGCCCTTGAAGCAATCCTTAGACTTTTTCACTTTATCAGAATGATTATTATTAATGATTACGATCCCAGCAACAAACATGCCTTTCAGGTCAACACTTATGGATAAAAGACGTGTGAAAATAGTGAATAGATCAAAGCTGTCAAATATTCGGTCAGAATGACAAGTCGAAAATACCAGTAGTTGCAGCTAGTTACGAGGTGTCACAAGGCTTTCAAGACACTTGACGTATAGCATGCGTGTGTGCTATAATAGTAGCCTGGACATATCGACAATTTCGGTAAAAGGGTAGCTAATGTTTTTGCGAAAAACGGTTTTATAATAGGTAAGATTTAGTGTCAGAAGAAGGTGTTGTGACCTATTTATGCAAAAAGAAATCTGATTGTGTCGGGCGTGAAAGTGTTTGAAAAGGCAACATTTTCAATTGGAAGATGGCTATTATATTAGCTTCTCGTGTTAAAAGTTATAATAATTTGAGTATGATAGGATATGTGATGCGTTTTACTAAAAGGAGTGAAAAAGTTGCAACATTAAAAAAAATATGCTTGGAGTTGGATTTTGAAGTTTTGATGTATCCAGCGTATATTCCGTGGTGTTGTGGCTGGGTGTTGTGGGAACAGGGTAGGCACTGATTGGTATCAACCTGGCGATGCCCAGCTGTTGTAACTGTTTCCCACGCATCAACTGTGCTTATAGTACCTCCACGTTGGTAGCCACCGGGTACTGGTTGTTGTTCATCCGAACTCAACTTGCTAAACCTATAAGTGCGACCTCCGCCCAAGAGGTATAAAAAAGGGCCCGGTCCTCCAGGTTGGGGGTGTGCGTCGGGGTAACTGCCCGACCACATTGCAAAATCTCCAGTTACGAAACGACCGAATGCCTCGGATACGGATGGATACACTGTTGACGACCCCCGCAAACGAACAAAGGACAATGATTTACGGATCTGCACGTGGAATGTGAGGTCCCTAAACAGACCACGTGCAGCCGATGAACTTGCGGAGGCCCTGGACTGCTATAAAGCAGACATTACCGCAATCCAGGAAATGCGGTGGGATGGGCCGGGCAAGAGAAGAGTGAGAAACTGCGACATATACCACGGCGACTGCTACAGGGAGAGAGGGAAACGCTTATTTGGATGCGGTTTTGTTGTTCGAGGCAGACTTAGGCAAAAAGTCTTAAGCTTCCAACACGTAAGCGAACGCCTCATAACAATCCGCATCAAGGCTAAATTCGGGAATATAAGCCTCATATGCGCCCACGCCCCGACAGAGGAAAAAGATGACAGCAGTAAAGAAGACTTCTATCACCTCCTAGAAAGGACATACGATCGATGCCCCAGCTACGACACCAAGATCGTTCTAGGAGATTTCAACGCTCAGCTGGGAAGAGAAGAAGTCTTTGCTAAAGTCATCGGAAGACACAGCCTGCACGCCAACACCTCCGGAAACGGACTCAGGCTAGTTGACTTCGCCTCGGGGCGAAATCTCTCTGTGGCCAGCACGCGGTTCCCACACCTCAACATTCATAAAGGGACCTGGCGATCACCTGATCAATCAACCGTCAACCAGATTGATCATGTTGCGATCGACGTCAGACACTCCTCCAGTATTCTCGATGTCCGAACCTTCAGAGGTGCACACATCGACTCGGATCATTTCCTTGTTGTAGCCAAGGTAAGAACCCGGATATCGAGGGAGCAATGGAGTCGATACAGGCCAAAACGGTTTGACGTCGGAAAGCTACAATCGCAGCCGATCGCTAGAGCCTTTACCGATCGATTCTCCCTGAAACTCTCCGAAAGTTCGACGCTGCCTGCACAAACAATAGAAGACAAATGGAAACGTTGTCAAGAAGCCATCAAAGAGGCCGCCACTGATGTGCTGGGTTTCATGCCACCACCTAAGAGGAACCCATGGTTTGACGACGAGTGCAGGCAGGCGCATGCAGCCAAACAGGAAGCTTACAAGGCAACGCTGCATCGAACGACGAGAGCTGTTTGTGAGCTCTACAAACAGAGAAGAAGGGAAGAGAACCGGCTTCTCAAAAGATAAAAGAAAGAGCACGAGAAGCGCGCGGTAGAGGAAATGGAGAGGTGCTATGGCAGGAATGACGTCCGAAATTTTTACCGCAAGGTAAAACAGTTATCTGGCGGTTACAAGCCTCGAACTGAAGCCTGCCGGGACCAAAATGGACAACTGGTGGTAGAGTCGCAGTCGGTGCTGAAAATCTGGAAGGATCATTTCTGCAGACTCCTAAACGGCGATGACGACACAAATCCCGCTGTTAGGCAGAATGTTCCACTCAATTTGGACGACGATGGACAAGAATTCCGTCCCCCCGACCTCGACGAGGTCAAGATAGCAATATCGAGACTGAAGTCGAACAAAGCTGCTGGCGCGGACGGACTATCCGCAGAGCTGTTCAAAGCGGCTGGGGATGAGCTGGTTGGGTGCATGCACCAGCTCATCTGTGAGATATGGTCGGAGGAAAGCATGCCCGACGAGTGGAATCTCAGCATCGTATGTCCGGTCCACAAGAAAGGAGACCCCTTCGACTGCGCCAACTATCGAGGGATCAGTCTCCTTAATATCGCATATAAGATTCTCTCTGCCGTATTGTGTGAGCGAATGAAACCGTTCGTCAAAAACCTGATAGGTCCTTATCAGTGTGGTTTCAGGCCAGGGAAGTCCACAATCGACCAGATCTTCACACTGCGGCAAATCCTGGAGAAGTCCCAAGAAGTACAAATCGACACCCACCATCTATTTGTCGATTTCAAGGCCGCGTATGACATCGTGCATAGAGACGAGCTATACAGTGCCATGTCTAGTTTTGGCATCCCTACCAAACTCGTCAGATTGTGTAGGATGACGATGGAGAACTCTCGCTGCTCCGTCAAGGTCGGTAGCGAACTCACCAAGACCTTCGATGTCAAAAAAGGATTTAGACAAGGCGACGCGCTGTCATGCGACTTCTTTAACATCATTCTTGAGGGGATCGTGCGTAACTCACACGTCAACACCAGAGGCACGATCTTCCACAAGTCCGTTCAACTGCTAGCTTACGCGGATGACATTGACGTGATCGGCCGAACTCAGCGAGCCGTCAATGAGGCGTTTGCTAGCATCGAAGCGGAAGCGGCTAAAGTGGGACTGGTGGTAAACGAGGGCAAAACTAAGTATATGCTGTCATCGAAGAAGGACGCAGAACATCGACGTCTCGGACAGAGCGTCACTATGGGCAGCAGACACTTCGAGGTAGTTAAGGACTTCGTCTATCTCGGCTCCGCGGTGAATAGGGACAATAACATCAGTACCGAAATCAAGCGCAGAATCACTCTTGCCAATCGCTGTTTCTTTGGGCTTAAGAGGCAATTGAGTAATAAAGCCCTCTCCCGAACGACCAAAGTAACTTTGTACAACACCTTGATCATCCCTGTCCTGCTTTACGGCGCAGAAACCTGGACGTTACTAAAAGCGGATGAGGAAGCCCTTGGTCTGTTCGAGAGAAAAGTTCTGCGTGCGATTTTTGGTCCTGTTTGCGTTGATGGCATCTGGAGGAGAAGATTCAACCACGAACTGTATGGGCTGTACGGCGGCATGAACCTAGTCAAGAGTCTACGGATACAACGCTTAAGATGGCTAGGCCATGTAGAGCGGATGGACAGCACTGTTCCGGCCCGAAGAGTCTTCGAATCCGAACCACAGGGACAACGCAACAGAGGACGTCCTAGATTGAGATGGCGCACACAAGTGGAAAAGGACCTCAACCAACTTGGAGTGCGCAACTGGAAGCAGCTGGCAAGAGATCGTGCTAGCTGGAGAGGCATGTTGGTTGAGGCCCAAGTCCACCCCGGACTGAAGTGCCATCCGAAGAAGAAGAAGAAGCGTATATTCCGAATCCTGCAACCTCTGATTACCATTTGTTTTGGTCTCTGCAAAACTCGGTTTTCGCTTAGAGGTGAATAACAAATTTCCTTATGTTCAAAAATTTACCAAGTAACTGCAATACCTAATATTAAAGCTAAATGGATTTAACGACGTCTGACTGAAGAAGTTCGATATGGAGATCTGGAAACTGACAGATATTCAAAGGCGCCACTTACCCATCTATGAGACCCCAGGGATTGTTTATCCCGCTATAACAGAGCAAACGACCAAATCGTTAAAAGAACACTTTCGTTGTTAGTTGGAGTAATAAAGGGTCACAATCATCTTAGGTATTATGAAAAGAAAATTAGCATCACTGTAGAGGGTTTGATAACGAACACACATTACTCCCTCTGCTACGGCCCAAGTCCAATTTGCAGTTTCTTAACAGCGGCAAAATCTGGAATACAGTCTTTTCGCTGCTACTTTTAAGAATTTGATTTGATCAGTGAAAGGAAGTAGGGTTGTGGTCGCCGTGGCGAAGTGGGCAAGTGCATCGACCCCCATACAGAAGGTCTAGGTTCGATTCCTGGACGGGACACCTCAAATTTTTTTCACGGCACCACCTCTTTCGACTGTCTATGAAAAGCTTCTCTTATCCCGCCGTTCCGAGGCGGCAATAGGTCTACTCGTGGGAGAACAGTAGCACGCACAACACGAGTATTTGTTGTACGAGCTAGGCCCTCGTCCCATGTGGGGTGTAGTGCCGCTCAATTATTATTTTTAAACAAAATTGGCGCACCTTAACACCCACCTACAGCATTTGGCTACTTTGAAGTTGGGTGTTTATTATTTTTTAGAATACGTTTTTAATAATTATGAATATTTTTAAAAGTATTTCTTTTCAAAAAATTAATTTTGCATCCGATTCCGGGGCCCAAATTTAAGACGACTAATATCCAATGTCCGGCCAAGTCTTTTCACATTCAATCAAATAAATTTTTTAATACTTATTTATTTATTGTTTTTTTTTGCAGTTCTCTTAACACAACATGTTTTGATCACACAATTGCAGTCACATAGTATACTGATAGGAAATGATAGAAGATCCTTGCGACTGTTAGAGGGAGAAGTTCAGATATTTATTTTTCTAATGCTAATAATAATAGCATTTTATTCTAGTTGGTGTTTAATTTCTAAGGCGATGATAACCCTAAACGGTTCTTGCAGCTAGCTACTCTATTGAGTTTATGTTAAGACTCGATTCGATGACATAATATTGATTTGAAAGAAAAAAACTTATTCAATAATAGCAAACTCGAAAAAACGATTTTTTTTTCGAGTTCGCCCGATGTTAACTGAAAGACAATTTTTTGGCATCGACCTAATATAAATACATCTGTCAATTTTTTTCGAAAGTGTATACATGCCTTAAATTGTAATTGAAATTTAATTTCTCCTACAGAAAGTCATCGGAAGCTAGCGACTTGCCGCGTAATGGTATTCTTACCCCATACCCTGGTCTTGATTTCATCGGCTGTGATAAGTATTTAAAATACTGATGAACTGTACCACATTCGTCGCTGTTCGAAATACTAATAATAAATAATTAATTAATAATAACTAATAATAGTATGTTGGTCACATTTTAACATTTCACATTTTGTCAATTTTGTTCCAATAACACATTTTAACGAGATTTACAGTTTCAAACACTTTATACTGTATTTAAAATGTTGGAATATTATCACGAGAGCAAAATGTTGTTTGACCGAAAAATTTGCTTCTAGGTATCTGCCTAACTTTAACTGATTGAAGGAAAATGCTTTTCTGTTTAAGTATTTTTAAGACTAAGACTTTTCTATCTTATAATTAATTTGATGAACTTTCCCCTGCTTTTATTGCATATACATATTGGGCTGAGATAGTCCATAGCCGACGACATTGACGTGATTGGACGAACACAACGAACCGTCAATGAGGCGTTTGCTGGCATTGAAGCAGAAGAGGCTGAAATGGGTCTGGTCTGCGATTTTTGGTCCTGCTTGCGGTGATGGCATCCGGAGGAGAAGATTTAACGACGTACTCTAAGGGCTGTACAGCGACATGCACCTAGTCAAGCGTGTTTGGATACAACGGTTAAGATGGCTAGGCCATGTAGAGCGCATGGACACCACAGCTCCGGCCCGAAAAGTCTTCGAATCTGAGCCATTGGGACAACGCAACAGAGGACGGCCTAGACTAAGGTGGTGCACACAAGTGGAGAAGAACCTCAACCAACTCGGAGTGCGCAACTGGCGGCAGCTGGCGAAAAACCGTGCTGGCATGAGAGGCATGTTGGTTGGGGCCCAGGTCCACCCGGGCTGTAGCACCACAAGAATAAGAAGAAGAAGAGTTCTGCTGACTAATTGTTCCTATTCTTTTTTCACTTAATTACTTAGGTGTTAATTATGTTAACTGTATCTGGCAACACTAAAACTTGTGTGGCATCATAAGCTTCATATTGCTTGAAGTCATTTTAAAGAACACATATTTTCAAAAAAATGTACTTGCAGTTTAAAATAGTGAAAAATCGAAAATTGGAAGCATCGTGATTATAAGTTTTTTTGCTTTTCAATGATAGAAAGGACAAGAAAGCGTGACTAGACTATGTGCAATTTTGTAGATAAATTAAAATTGCGTTAATTGAGTAATTTGTTTTTCTCTGCCAACCGGTGTTATTATTGCTTAAGCATGTACTTCTACATCTAATAATAATAATAATAATTGAGTGGCACTACAGCCCATAACGGACCAGGGCCTAGCTTCTACAACAACTACTCATGTTGTGCATGCTATTGTTCTTCACGAGTAGAAGAGACCTACAGTTTTTTGCGGATTCCGAACGGCGAGATTTGAGAAGCTTTCCATAGACAATTAATACTCTTTGAGTGTTGTCAGCAACTCGAAAGAGGTGGTGCCGTGAATAAATGCTAGGTGTCCCGTCCGGAAATCGAACCCAGACTTTCTGCGCCGCAGTCGATGCACTTACCACTGCGCCACGGCGACCACATACATACTTCTACATCTACATCCTATATATACATTGCCCATCCTCACCTTCAATTCATCTGGTATGTATATTTCAATTTTAACTTGGCCAGAAAAGACAGTATTATTTAAACTGTGAAGAATCGATGAAAACTAAGAAAGATACTAAGGATACAATAGTAGCTGAAAAACAGTAAAAAGAGGTAGTGGCGTCATCTAAAGATTTAAACAATTAACCCGATTGTGTGCCCCCGTTTTTAGTAAGAACAAACAGAGTGCTGGCACATACACGCATCCTCGCCAAAAAAAATAACTTCAGCACCTGGAAGTATATATCAGACTAAATCGTTTTATTTATGTACGCAACACTACATATAACACATCCGTCCATGGACATGATTAAGTGTCAGCTTCACTGAAACTGGGTTCGGACTGCGCAGTGCTACGGGAGAGTTCACACCACTCCATAACTCACTATGTGAAACATTTCTTTGAAAGACTGCTCCTTCACACTGCAAGAACAACACAACGCAGAGCATTCCTGTATCAACGCTGTTAAGGCTACCGCTTCAAGACATGCTGCTCACTCCTCATGCTGCCGTTGCGCATCGCGGCGACTACACTGATATCCTGCGGCGACGGTAGATGCGCGAATCGGCTTAACACAGGGTGCAATATCATCACTAATAAGTTCACAGCAGGCGCTGCTTTATTGCAACGTGCATCCAGTGTCGGTGATAATTTATACTCGCACGCAAGATCGCACCTCTTTCGAAGGCGATAATTTCGTCCTAATGTTATAAATTTCGATTTAAGGTGTTCAGCTAACGCGACACGAAAGGAATACGTCCCGGCCGGCGAATCAAAAACACACTAATGTGCGGAATAAGGAAAATTAATGTCTACGGGTCATTGCGGACGGAGTTTGTAATTTCTTATGAATTTGTGGACAGTTGGCGATAATTTTGAGACATGACCCCCTTTTTCCCGTTGACAAGAAGTTCGGTGGTAATATCTTAATTAAAATGAGATTTGTCGAAATTGGTTGTGCCCACCGTCTAATGAGTGTCAATTAGACCCAAAGTCACGGTAGGTGTCACCTGGTCGTGGTGTTTTCATTAGTCGACGTGTAACGCCTCTTATGGTAAATCATTAACTTCTGATATCGTGTTCGAGATGCAGTTTGCTGAACGCTCACTGCTCCCGTAGAAAGGGTTAATTATTAACAAATTACGATACCGGCGGCAACATATGTTGGGGGCGCTGCGTCTGTTGCTATGGAAGACCACGGAATATTCGGTTCAACATGGTTGATTTCGTGAAAATGAGAGAATTGTTGTCTGTTCTTTTAAGATGGCGATGTTAACTTGACGGATGAAATTTCACGGTCCAACTATATGGAGTTATCTGTACCAAGCATGCACGACTTGCTACTTCTCAGATATTGTGTGATGTGTGCTAGAATACCAATTTTCTGAAATCTTTCTTACGGATTACTACAGGGCAAGCATCCGGTAACATACTTTGTAAATATTTAAGTAATTGCACGTAAAATAACTCATACAGAAAACATAATAATTACATTATTTTTTTCTCTTTATCTTCAGCGGACAAACTCCCTGCCATTTTGTGAGAATAGAAATTGAACAATCTGTTAGGTCCAAGAAAGTCGCGATCAGATGCAGATCAGATTTTCATTAGATCAACCTACCATCGAAGACGTAATGTGTACGCAGGGACGTGTTTTAAAGCCACTTTTCTCTTGACTTTAGTAGGAGATTGTTTCATCAATGTGGGTAACGAACTCATGAGAACTTTTCACGTGAAATAAACAATTTGCAAACCGAGGTACATGCCACAATTTCAACACTATAAAGGATGATTCATCATGAGGTTTAATTTATAAAGTAAAATAAAATACACAAGTGAGCCGACAAATTTTAATAGTATAAAAGAACAACATTCACTTTTTGAAAATGATATCATATAAATGCTTGCCACGACTACCTCTGGGGGGTCCATTCGGAAGGTCAAATTTTGGATAAGTCGTTTATGCATAACTACTGGTACCTCGCGAATGACACGAGTTTCATTGGCTTCCAACACGTCAACCGTAGCTGGCTTATTACTGAAGACCTGAGATGCGGCATATCCCCTGAGAATAAGTGTTGGTATGGCACGACCCAGGTGGTCAACTTGCCGTGGATAAACGTAAAGTGAAACGTTTACCAAAATGATTCCTTAAAAAAGTGCATTCATTCTTGCGCTTGAATGCCTGTCTTGTTTAACCCAGAGGTATGTACATTCTGGATGTGGTCTAACCCGTCGAGTATCATCCACTAATCTAAACTGGGACTCAAATTGCTGAATGGTATTGGGAATAGTAGCTTATGCCTTCGGTCACAATAGAGTTGTAAAGGACTTAAAACGTTTGATTAAGCACTTTTTTGGGACTTAGATATCAGCACTGAATTCATCAGTTTGTAAAAGTCTTTAGTTCGATTAGACCTGAAAACAGTCTGTAAAATTTATGTTAATTGAAAGCAAACCTTTGAAATAACATAAGTGAGTTTATTGAAAGTCTTTAGGCCCTCAAACATCTTCACTGAAGTCTATTGGACTTACAAACATTTTATTGAACCCTTTTTCGACTTCAATAACGTAAATTTCTTTGCAACTTCAACATGTGAGTACGTTTGAAGAAATTTGAAGGTATGACAGACCTTACTTTCATATTGAGAATGTTGAGATTGAGTAACGGAAGTGGGGATAGTGCTCTAGATAGACGTTACAATGGATTCTTACATTAGCACTGTTATTTTTGTTGTTGCACTTCTACCTGAAAGTTGTTGTCTACTAAGAACGAAGATTCAACAGCTCCTTTTTAAAGATTCTACCTCTAGAGTAGTGACACCAAGAATTATTATTCCTTAATTTACTTTTATTTTACAAAAACACAATGTATTTTCAATTAATGCAAAAGCATTCGTAGAACTGAACCAAGCACTTAATTTTAGCAATTGACTTATAAGTATTACATTCAACAAACAATATTTGATATTTGTGTGATTGGAAGATTGTCAAGAACTATTTTGTGATTGTTTTTGATAAAAGTAACATACTTTCGTATTTTCTATTTCGTATTGCTATCATGCAATGTCGCAAATAATAACCTTCCTTTTTTGATAATATATTCAAGTTTCATCCAATTAAGCCGATGTAGTATTGCTCTGTGCAGGGTCACTCATTTCGTTCTTTTAAGTTAATTGCACTGTCATTTGAACCCACTAAATCAACCAGTCATCGAAGACTGCTAACAATTCACAACGCTTCTGGATTTTAATAGACCACCAAGATCTTTCGGCTTGTTACCGTTCGTTTTTCTTCTTTTAGGCAACAAAAAAGACAGTGTTTATGCGGCTATTCCCGAACTCTTACGAGTAACCAACATTTCTTACGTTAAAGGCGAGGTACCGCCCGAAATTTGCGAAAAAGTTCTTAATTGCGAAAAAGTTAAGTTAAGTTTGAGCAGTTCAGTTCTTGCTTTATATATCACATTCAGCCCAGTTAACAGGGAGATAGT
Source organism: Eristalinus sepulchralis (assembly GCA_944738645.1). Classification (NCBI taxonomy): domain Eukaryota; kingdom Metazoa; phylum Arthropoda; class Insecta; order Diptera; family Syrphidae; genus Eristalinus; species Eristalinus sepulchralis. The sequence continues at coordinate 24,760,772 of OX122885.1, read as the reverse complement.
AAATTGTGATTTTTTAAAAGATATAAAAAAAACATATACAATTAAAAAAAAATACATAATATTTTTATTTGAATCGATAGTACGGTGCATATAATTTAATGTTTGAAGATTATTTCATGCAAATGTTGACCTTGACTGCGCCTCAAATGGTTCATCCCCTTAGTCCAATTTTGGCATACTTTTTCCAACATTTCGGCCGGTATCTCACGAATCAATGCTTCAATGTTGTCTACCAATGCGTCAATTCAAGCGGGCTTTTCTGTATAGACATGAGCTTTAACATAGCCCTACAAAAAATAGTCTAAAGACGATCTAGGCGGCTAATTGACCGGTCCCGAACGTGAAATAAAATGTTCACCGAAGTCGTCATGTCGTGCAAGTCAAGCTCTTGGATTTTGGGCAAAAAAAAGTTGGATATCATTTCACGGTTACGATTCGCATTATCTTTGAAAAAGTGCGGTCCAATGATGCCACCAGCCCATAAACCGCACCAAACTGTAACTTCTTATGGATGCATTGGTAGGTCTTTCAATGCTTCTGGCTGATATTCACTCCAAAAACGCCAATTCTGCTTATTAACGTACCCATTGAGTACCCGAAAAGCCGCTTCAGTGGGTCGAATAAACTGACCATAAAATGGAAAAAGCGCGCGATGAACTTTCTTAACAAAGCATGCATTTTGATAATAAAATTCAATAATTTGCAAGAGTTGTTTGTTTGTAAGACGATTCATGGAATTATAAACCAAACTCAAGATGTTTGACAGCGAAATAAAACACGAAACGTGGGTTAGCTGTTTAAACTAGTGTTGCCAAAAACATAATAGCTAAAAAATCACCCTTTAGTAGGCGAAGGTAATTAAAACGGAAAAAAATGGGAACATAGGATGCAAGGTCCGTACTGTATGATGGATGCATGTAGTCTGTCACCGACTATGCTCATTTGTATTTCTGTATTTGATCTACGTAAAGAAGCAATTCAAAAATGATTTAATTTTGTTGAAGATTGCCGTTGATCGTATAAACTAACAGGTACGTCCGAAAGTATTTTTTTAAAGAATTTTTTCTTTAAAAAGTGATAAAAGAGTAATAAAGGCAAAACAAAGACTATCTAGCAACAAAAAAGAAAAAAGAACGTTAACCAGAACTCCCTTCCAAAAAATTTGGCTGATTAATGCAGAGATGTTGATTTAAATTGATCTTTTTTTGGCATTTAAACGATTTTAAACTAAAAACAAACTTCTTATTACACCTGTAATGGGTTGTTTTAAAACCATGTTTTTTGATCGACAGACTATTTACATTACAATGTTTTTTTTTTGATGATTTGCCATCAGCTGGACTTTAGGTTATAAAGTAGAACTACAATTGAAGTTCCGGCAATGTATAATAATTTATAAACACTCCTAAGAGATGTTAACCTGCATTATGGCTGCAGTGTTTATTTATAAATTTCTATAGAAACAGCTGAAAAAAAATTTAGCTTCCCTCTTCGTACGACAGAGATCAAGCAACTATTTTCAAATTTGTCTTCTTCTTCTTAGGTTAGCGCTGCAGCCCGTATAGGATTGGCCCTGAACCAACACGCCTCTCCAGCTGGCTATTTCTCTTGTCTGCTGTCTCCAATTTCGCACACCTGTTGGTTGAGGGTTCTTCTTCGCATGTGAACGTCATCGTCAAAAGAACGTCAAAAAAGACGTTCTCTGTTGTGTTGTCACAAGGGACTCGAATTTAAAGAACATTCGGATTGGGATACTGTTATCTATTCATTCTATCTGGCCCAGCGCTTTAGTAGGCCAGGCGGTCTAGCTGGTAAAGCGTTGTATACGTAAACGATTGCCTTAAACATGCCGAAGAAAAAAGCGTCTATCGTGAAAAAAAGTACCAATAATGTGCTTCTTTCAATTTACTTGCTACAATTAACTAAAATCAAGCAATTTTAAGTATAATGACTAAACCTGCTCACCGCACACCGAAACTTTGTTGATTTAATGATAATAGGAATTACAAAATTGATTTTGACCTTCTTATACAACAAGCTCACCTTAAAATAATTATTGGCCCCACAGTTCTTTCACGAGGAGAGGAGACTTACTTCTCTTTGTTTAAAAAAAAGATTGAAATCGTCTTAAGGACTTCCTGCGTTCGAACCAGCGAGCTTAACAAACTTACAACCAACATCAATGCCATTTTTTCTAACTTTTGAAGGTCCCCCAAACTATTTAAACGCGTGACTGTAAATTTATTTCGAATTCGAATTAACGAACGTCCTGAGGCAAAATTTATAAATTATGAGCATTTTGTCCTACTTAGCGTCCTTCTGATGTCGAAACTCGCAAACTCGCATCAATTGTAGCCAACCTAATACAAGGTGTTTCCCTTACATGACTGGTGGATATTTATGTGATTGGTGTAAAGGTGGTTCGCAGTAATAAATTGTGTGGTATGGTGAACAAAAATATCTTGGTGTGTTCAGCAGTTGCCATTACTTGTTCTTCGTCGCCTTAATCTGTTTCATTTTGTTTTCTGTTGCCAACTGCATTGTAATTCGCGTGTGATGAAAACGTTTATTTCAAATGCTCTCGTACTTATATTCGACATTGTGATAGGTGTGCACAATCTTCAAGCTACAGCACTCAAATATTTATAAGAGTACTTTAATGCCACATGTTTTACATTGCCTTACACATGGTAACCCATTTAAAACGAATTCTTCAATTGCAATCACTATCTTTTGACATTCATAAAACAGTCAGAATTCATTAATCGCCACCACCAACGGATTGTGCAGCTACCAGATGAGTTTCAGGAAGAGATACGCAGGCATAAGCATTGTTCAAAGGTCCGAAAGAATGAAGAAGAAAAAAAGACTCAAATACGTAAAATCCGAACAGCCGAAGAGCCAAGGAGTTCAATACCCCGCTATCGATTCCCAGATCGATACCAGCCGCAGACAGGTGAACACCACCGAACAGGTAGGTTGCGGATTGTTTCCCCAATTCGGATTTGAGGCCACAATCGTTGGTCTAAGCGCAGTTGATTTATTGACAAATAAAAAACTCTAAATTATTTATGTATTCTAGCACACACGCACACATCCGTACGCAGGAACGAAGATGCGCAGTTCCCACTTAATTTATTCATTCCACCATAAAGCATGAACTGATTGTAGCATAGCCTGATGCCCACAACCACTCGTCTCCCAGCGCTACACCTTTTGTCCGCGATTACAAATTTGATAATTTCCCTCCCGGCTGAGGATTTCTACTATATGATGCCGATATTGGGAAAAATGAAAAATCCACATTGGCCCCTTCTCATGGAGCCATTAAGATATGGGTCCGATCAAGGGCGACCGCATCTACGGAGATTCTGGAAAAATACCTGTCATTGTTTTATGAAGACATTAAACGAATGTAATCAGCCGGTTGATTTATCTGCGGGGCAGGCGCGGTTGGATATTTTCCCTTCGACCTGCGGTGAACATTTTTCAGGGACGGAGCCGGAGCTGTTGATTGAGTAACACATGCTCAGGAGGCTTAACCTAGAGACATAAATTATTGATTTTCGGATAAATTGATTGCGTTGGTCAAGTGTAATCGACCTACGATGATCGAGCGATAAGAGAAAGGGAGGGAAAAAAATAAAGGGACTGTGGAATGTGTGGTTTGAAGGACCTATATTGAAGGGAAGCTGACACAAATATACATAAATACATCAGAATGGTTTATTGGTCTGTAGCTCCCAAAGACTGAACTCTTAGGGTTTAGCTTATCCGACTGGCGATACTTGTTTTTCCTCTATACGAGTTCATGAAAATAAATTGTTAAATTTGAAGGATCAATTTTATGCAAAACGGTAGAGTAAATAAATTAAAAAATTTAATTATAAAATTATTATATTATTTATGTGGTCTTGGGTGACTTTTTTGACCATTAGTTGCCGCTGTGCATCATTAATTTTTTTTTTTTTGGCTTATAACAATGTTTTGATAAAGGCCTTTCATGTCAGTCGGGAACTGAGAACGAAAACTTTTGCGCAAGATTATTTTTTTTAAATTTGGTACGCCTTATTTATTTATCTCTTTCAGGAGAGATATTAAGATGTTTAATATATAAAAACTTATGTTAGCATGTCTTAATGTCGTCTAAGAAAGCGAATTTGGGGCTACCTGTTACCTACCACATTAACAATATTTCACGAGGATTAAGAATTTCGTCAAAAATAAGATAACCACGATGTCGTCTACTGTGTATAGTGTCAACACAAAGACCCCGACAAGTTCTCCTGCATAGTACTGACTTTGAAAAAAACAAAATGATGACTTTTGTGTTTTGATCCTGTTTTCAACATTTTTATCTTAACTCCTCTTGTTTAGTACCCTTAAAAGACCGGAATTAAGTCACAGCACGGGCCGAAGTTATAGAGGATGGAAAGGAGGTATCGGTGCACATTAGTTTTAAATGCCTGTGGATTGTAATGAGGGGGAAAATTTGAGCTGGGAAAAGCATTCCATATTCGTGTAGTGCGGCTGAAGAATGAGTCTCTAAACATAACTGTTCGTGCGAAGGTGGGCTTAAGGGTGAACGGGTGGACATTTCTAGCGAGCGAGTATTGCCGGTAAATTCTTGAAGGGTAGGAATGCAACTGGCTAATTCATTAGACCATTGTTTGTTATAATAGCGATAAAATAGTGGTAAAGACGCAACATTTCGTCGATGTTCTAGCGAGTAGATTGACTTCGCAGCATTAGTATTACCACTAAGTTTTATCGCTCGCTGTTGAATGCTATCTAGTAGGTGAAGTGAGGTCTTAGGAGCTCCAGACCAGATAGGAGCGTTATACTCAAGTTTTGGGCGGATCTAAGCCTTATACATATATTGATGCCAGAACAAAAGGGGTGAAATATTTCTTACATCGGTTTAAGAAACCTAGACATTTCACTGCATTTTTGGCGATCTCGCATATATGATCGTTCCAACTAAGTGTTGAGTTGATACACATGCCGAGGATGGAAAGTCGTTCAGTATCAGCGATGCTAGAGCTAATCATGGAAAATAGCGGGTTATTTTGGGAGCGCTTGAGTGACAGTAGACAGTACTGGGTCTTGGAAGCATTAAATCCCACTCTATTCTTCTAACACCAATCAATTATGCCATCAAGATCAGAATTTAATGAGCGTAACACACGCTGCCGTTCTAAGTCTATGGTCGAAGAGAAGGGTCGAGATCCAAAAAAAAAGGATATGAAAAGCTGGGGGTGCTGTCATCAGCGAAGGAGTGGATTGGATTAGAAGTTACAAACAGTTTATACAAATGAGGAAGAGAGGAGACAAAACGGAGCCTTTGGGAACACCAGCATTAATATGGTGAATATCAGACTTAAACCCATCAAGCACAACTTGTATTGAACGGTTCGAAAGGTAATTTTTAATCCATTGAAGAAGAGATTCGTCGACACCATAAGCACGCATTTTTTAACAAGAACTTCTATTTAAGTTGCTGGCAACACTCAAAGATAATTAATTACCTATGAAATTCTGGTCGAATTTCGCCGTTCGGAGTCGCAATAAACTGCAGGTCCTGCTTACTTGTGAGAGAACAAGAGCACGCATAACGCAAGTAGTTGCGAAGCAATGGTTTCATGCTTTGCGGGATGTTGTGCAAAACTAGTTTTTTAATTTTATCTGTTATACGTATGAGACGTAAAGCACTATTCCACGGAGTCCGTGAAGAACACTCTTTATGTGTCCAACAAAACGGTCACAATCACTTTGAATTTAGCACCGTTATATAGTTGTTTTTTTTATTCGATAGAAAATATAGACTTACAAGGTATATTAGAAATTATATTTCCCTTAGAGAAAGGTGGCACGTACATAACGAAATTTGATCAATCACATAAAATCTGGATAACTGTGGTTATTCACATAAACATGCATCAAGCTGCATTTATACGCAATTTGTCCCGCTTATTGTGGTTCTGCAGAGTGAATAAATGGAGGCATTTGAAGGATAGCTGAAGGTCGTCATAGAATTTTTCGTCCGTATCAGAGGCGTTAGTTTCCGTTTCAGAGCGTTCTAACAGAGCTTCTGGGTGTTCGGCTGCAAGTGCTCCTTGTCTTTTTTTTTAAAAAAAACAAACACCTACCGAGAGATGTTGCCCCTACAAAGCCTTTGTTAGATATGTATTCGGATGATATTTACGGTCTAGAAAAGAAATACCATAAGGTTAAGAAAAAAAACAGAGCAGGGGGCCCATTAGGTAAAAGCGGCGCAGAACAATTAAAGAGAAATCTAGTTCTTTGTTAGTGAGTTGGGGAGAGCCTAAACAAACGTATAATCTGAACTATATATATGAACTATCAAAATTCGAAAGATCGATTAAAAAAACAAACAAAAAAACTTCAGCAACACACTATGACGAGCATTCCTCCATATTTGTGCGGTATTTCAAATCTTCAAAAACACCCCGTTTTGTAAGTTATTACGCCCTACAACTTTGTAAGTGAAGCACTTATTGAGTTAATACACTCTTTTTATTCAGATGCGTTTAAAACAAAATATAATCCATATTAAAAAATTTGACGTGGACGCGAACGAATTTGGACAAGAATTGAAGCATTTATGCATTTATATGTACGTATATCTACGTAGAGGAGTCACGTACCGAATAAATTCTACTTCTCAATTATTTTTTTATAGAAAATCTTGTCTTGCAAAATTTAATATTTTATTTTTCGGTTTTTTGTCTCCCTTTATATATTTTAACATAAACATTTAAAGATAATCGCTGTTAACTGTAGAAAAAAATCATGTTCATGATTAAACATTTCTGTGAATCAAAGCTAAATCGCTGAAAAAATAAAACGATTTAAGAAAAACATTTTTTTCATATGTTCATGTGTATGTGCAAAAAGATTTCATTTCAAGCTTAATTCCACATCAAAAAATTGCTGAAAGAAAGAAAACTTAAGCCGCTGCGGAACTGTCCCCTTATTCCAGCACTTGAGAAAAGAAAAGAAGGCACAACGAGGACACCGCCAACGTTCGATATAATCAAAGCAAATCCATCTCTAGTGCCCTTCTGCAGCACTTTTTTTTTCTTTTCTTTTTGACTATTCTCATTGTTTCTCCTCGTAGCTCCACGTATGTGGGGATGTACATCCATTGATGGGGATTTGTATGTGTCTACACTCCGTTGTTTAACTGGTCATGCGCATGAAAGTCACCAGAGAGGCAATGTTACCCCATCCAGTCAGTAGTTAGAGGTATTGCTTGCATGTTGCCTAGGCGGGATGACTTCTCGTATCCGCCCACCATCTTCGTTGTACAATGATCGGCGAATGCGTTGGCTAAGGAAAAATGTGAAACAGCGAAAACGACTGAACGATGAGCTGAATATTCAAAGGCATCACAGAAAATGGTGTCACTCATTTGCATCAACTTTTTAAGTGTCAAATGACATGTTAAGTACTATATTTTTCAATGGGATGGATTTTATGGTGGGTTGGTTGTGTGAGGTACCAGTGTTGTGACAGTTAGCGTAATTTTGAACTTTAACATCGAATAGTTTGTGTTCTTTAAAATATAGCACTGGGTTTTGAATGAAATTATACAAAAACAGAGAACGAGGTTTAGTGAAAAGTAATCATTCATTTTCGCAATCGAGGGCTTTAGTTCTGTACCTTGGTTAGTTTTCATTTCTTTAAGTTACAACCGATGCGGTTCACGTGTCAAAAATGACCCTTGCAAAGAACAAATACGCAACAATTTACAGTCATTTTTCTATAAAGGCAAAAATGAATGTGAGGCGTCTGGAGATGTGAAAACTATAATTTCGGTTTCTTCCATTCCGTTGTGGTAATTTTGAGGTTGAAGACGCTCGGGAAGGCCAGTTGTTACGAATGTTGATCAAAGTGTGGAAATTGTTGAAGCCGATGTTATACAAACACTGTTTCGATTCCAAAAGATCGAAACATTGTGCGAAAAACGGAGTGCAACAAACTAAATGTGGTCGGATACAAAAACAACTCGGTATAAGGTTGCCACACTGGTTACAGAAAAATATTATGGACTTTAAGTAACCGGGTATTAATATTGAAAACATACTTAAAATAAAAAGTCGCTGCTACAGACTGAATTTCTGTGTGTGAACCACTAGTAAATCGCAACAAAATTAATCCATTTTTGAAAAGAATAACTGCCGTAATGGAATCGCAACCAGCCACTGTAGGCGACGTCTAAACAAAGATTGACTGCCAAAAAAACGTTTGCTCTGCCTATTGTGGGATTGGCAGAGAATCGTCTACTACGAGCTATTTAAGGCCAAAGTCATAATTCGATCGTCAACTCTCAATAATAATAATAGTAATAATTGAGCAGCACTACAGCCCACAAGAGACCAGGGCCTAGCTTCTACAACAACTACTCGTGTTGTGTGTGCTATTGTTCTCTCACAAGTAAAAGGGACCTACAGTTTTTTTGCGACTCCGAACTGCGATATTTAAGAATTTCATAGACAATTTATACTCCTTGAGTGTTGTCAGCGACTCGAAAGAGAAAGTGCCGTGAAGAAATGCGAGGTGTCTCGTCTGGGACCATCTGCGTGTGGGTCGACGCACTTATCCACTACGCCACGGCGACCACACTCTCAACATTTAGACGGATTAAAATAAGTAATCGCTCCGAAGTGGCCTGTTTTGTCCAATAGGGAAGGCGGTGCTTTTCATAAAACAAAGGCCACATACGTCGATAGTTACTTTTCAGATCCTAAAGGATTTCAGTTGGGAGCTTTTTTGCATCTAATTACTGTTCCTTTCTATTGTGTGAGGTGAATGAATATCGCCTCGAAATTTAAGCACTATCGAAATTTTCTGGAGGCTGAATATTGTAGCGAAGCTCTGAAGTGTAATGTTACTATTAATACTGAATTCACGTGTTTGCTTAGTTCTCACCAATGCACACTGCAATTTTATTTTCTAAGTTACTAAAATTTATACTTTCAAAAGCTATACCCCTATTATTTTGACAGCCAGTATATGCACATACGTACGTACATGCGTTCACAGCACATGAACTCTAGTGTCTATTGGACAAAAGTTGCAGCACCACCAACGAATGGAAGAAACTTAAACTCCCAGTTGAATGACCTAGTCTTTAGGGAATTCAGGTAAATAATTTGCCAGGACATGAGGATTATTGTAAAGAGGGCTAACAAGGCTTCTAAGCGGATAATGCGTCCTAAAATATTAAAAAAAAACTTGTGCCAGGATAAGGGATATCGGCTATGCCTGAAAGAGGACAAAACATCAGAGCAGATTCTATTACGCCACAAAAGCCGTACCAACATTCATATGGAAAGCAGCAGGCCTTTGGCAAGTAAGTCCTTCATTTTGTATAATAAGTACCGATAACATAGACTTATTGGTTGGGTTGCACAGAACTTATCAAGGGGACTCATCGTTAGGTTTGATTTGTAATATAAAACAAAACATCTTAATTTAAAACTGAACTTTAAACTTTTATTTTCGGTTAAAAAAGCAATTCATGAGGTTTAACTTCAAAAATTATATTATGTAAACATTACCCACAACTAAGTCGTCTGCCAGTGTGTATTCGGAAGGTTCGAGTCTAAGCGTAACTCGCGATTGACACAAGTAATGTTTGGTCTTTAAGCGTCAGTCAAAGCTAGATTAATGCTGAAGATCTGAGACTTTATATATCCTCAGAGAAAAAAGTGTGATATCATACAAAACATGAAATTTAGTGCTAACCAAACTGATTTCTCAACAACTGCATTGTAGCGCGGTCTTGTTAAAATCAGCGCTCACCGAGATCATCGAGATGCTTGACTGTCATAAAGAACATAGGTAACATTCTGATTTACCTCATTTTCAAAGAAATATGGGTAAGTGATTCCTTACTTACTTACTCTCGAAGCAACCAAGAGCAGCTTCATCCGCTTTTGACAAAGTCCATGCCTCCGCGCCTTATAGCAGGACTGGGACGATTAAGGTCTTGTAAAGCGTTACCTTGGTTGTTCGAAAGATTACTTTGTTTACCAATTGCTTTCTTAGCCCAAAGAAGCACCGATTGGCAAGAGTTATTCTTCCTTTGATTTCACCGCTGGTGTTAGCGCTGGTGCCTAGGTAGACAAAGTTCTTAACAACCTCAAGTTATATCTGTTTGCTGTGACGTTCTGACCGAGACGTCGGTGTTGGGTGTCCTTTCTCGTTGACAACATGGTCTTACCCTCGATTACCGCTAAGCCCATCATCGCGGCCTCCGTTGCAATGCCCAAAGAAGCGCCATTGACATCACGCTACATTCTTCCGATAATCGATGAAAAGGTGGTGGGAATCGATTTGTTGCTCCTGGGTTTTCTCCAAAATTTGTCTTAGTGTGAATATTAAGTCGATGGCGGATTTTCTTGACCTTTAGGCGTTCACACAGTACTGCAGATACGATTTTGTATTCGATACTTATGAGCCTGATGGCTCTGTTGTTGGCGCAGTTCATAGGGTCTTCTTTTTTATAGATCGCGCAAACAATGCTGAGGTTCCATTCATTGGACATATTTTCCTCCGACCATGTTTTACAGATTAGTTTGTGGATGCTCCTTAGTAAATCATCGCTAGTGGCTTTAAAAAGCTCCCGCAGCCTTGTTGGATTTCAGTTTAGGTATGGTAATCCTCACTTCATCCGGGTCGGGTGGATGACTTGTTTATCTTTATCGTCCCTTTCATTGGGGCTAAATGGTTCGTTCTGCCTGACAACTGGATTTCGTTCTCCGTCGCCGTTATACAGTCTGCAGAAATGGTTTCTCCACATCCTTAGTATTAACTGTGACTCTACTAGTGGGCAATGATTCCACCCGCCCATAAACCGCACCATAATGTTGTTTTTAATGGATGGCCGCTCTTGGTACTTCTCGAGTTGCTCATCAGCCCAAATACGGCAATTTTGGTTTAATCTCGTATGCATTGAGCCAGAAATGTGCTGGATTGAACAAAATTTTACTATAAAACACCGCACTTTCATTAAATTGCAAATTTAAGTCGCCTAAGTTAAATTGTTGGATTGGTAATCTGATCGCTCAAGTTTCGTCGACTAATGCAAATTCGTACTCAAATTTGATAATGGTATTGGCAATCGTTGTCTCAGTAAATCGATTATGCGCACCGTAAATTTCACGAATAGCACTTTGTGTGAGTTTTCCCATCATGATTTGCTAAACGATTCTGAACAAAATAGTTTGGTAGGAGATCTGTCAAATCCCCTACGGAAAATCAATCCTCACGATAAATGATGGAATATACGAACAACTACCACAGTGTGCAATTTTCGAGTAATGGAAGCTGGACCAAGAACCACTTTTCTATCGAAATATTGCCTCTAGTTCATATAAGGACTGAAAAATGATGGCCCATTTAAAGTGGGATTGTTTTTTCCAAAAGGGCTATTTTACGACTAAGTACTCGTATGTATAGACGTAGCGAATATATTTTCCTTTGCACGCGTTAACTATTTTAGAATCTTAAGTTTAATTAAGAACTGGTACTGCTATGCGATGGCATGTGCAGTGCATTTATTGACGCCCGGAAAAGACTTCCATACACCTTGAATTCGATAATTAACGGGTTAGAAGACATCTATATGATTTATGTGAGTGTCGGTCCTGATCAGTGCTTAATGACAATTCAGTACACACTTCCATGCTTCAATTGGACACTGATCATAAATTTTTTATTCACATCAGCGCAGAATAACGCCCAGAGCATGTGGTGTAGGTTTAAGATACCGCCGCGTACGGCTTCCTGTCATAAGTCGAATATTTTACCTCAATATGCGACACCCGCCCGTTGATTGTTGGAAACCTTAAATTATGGCAGACACTCCAAATACCTGAATTATTTAAGTCCTCCGAAAGAGTACGCACTAAATTGCCGCCGATATGCTGCGGACCGATGCGTCGCGTCGCATCGAACTCTATCACCCTCTGCGACGCTCTTGGTGCGGAAACCAAGCGACATGATCGTCTCGGAGGGGACACCTATAAACTCTACCACCACAAAGAGCCGATGCTGTGCGTTACAATAATTCAAAATGGATTATGGTTTATTAGGTTCCTGCGCACTGGAGGAGGACGATTGGGCAGCCCACAGGAGCAACGGCAGCACTGGGGGCAGCAAAGGACATATCATTGCGGCGTGTAAAATACGAACGAGTGGGTTGGTGGCAGTGATTTATGTACCACCAAATGAAATACACCGCATCCCTTCAAGCAGAAGTGACCCTCTGCATGCGGTACGCATTCTTGGATCGCGAATTATTACCGCATTTTCAATGTGGCTCAACGTTTTCCCCGCTCTCTGGCATCAGCACACACGCAGGCGGACAGAGGAGAATGACAGCGACGATCGGTCCCAGCGATCGCATAAGTCAAGTTGACACTATTAAGGCGACGATTTGTAGCCTCGAATAAAATAAACGCGGATTAGACTTCATAAGGGACAAATGCTCACCGCAAATTTATGATAAACTCCTTCTTGTGCTGTCGGACAGGACCAGCGGTCGGCGTTCAGTTTTAGCATCTGCGGCTACGCTCCTCAAATTTGTGAATGTTCGCCGGATCTTGCTGAAGTTCAAAGGAGCGGTGACTCGTAAGAGCTAAGTGAAGACTGCACCTGGAGGTGACGATTGTATGAAATTCGTAAGAGCTTCTTGGATGAATGAGCTTTGAGTAATGTGTTTTTTTTCTGAAATTCGAGTTGCAGCACTGAGCAAAAAAATAATTCTCTTCGTCTTCTTCTTTTCGCGCTTTGTAAAATTAGTATTATTTAAATAGGCCACATTGAATAATCGAAGTGAAAAAAAGTTATAAAGACTGAAACTTGTCTGCACACTGTGGACCAACTTTATTATGTCATTGTCGTAGTTTTAAGGTTACAACATTTGTTTCGAACCTTATTTATTTCAATAACAATTTGAATCCACTAGGCAATCGCATCTACTGCTTTGAAGTGTTAAAAACGAACGTGTTCTGTTTCCTGAATATTTTTTTAAAGAAGAAAAATATGAATTTGGATGTTTGTACAATAAAGGGTGCGAGTTACACTCGTAGGTAGATGGTTTCGTTTGCGTCTTTTTTCTTTGTAGAAGCAATGCGTGCATACATATGTTTATATACATAACTAATGATAGATTCTTATATTGCTAAATATGATGCTGCGCTGAACCGATTCTTAGATTCAATATGCACTGATGTGTACCTATGTAGCTTCGCACAAATTCTCATGTTATTACTTGCCACTCCAGACATTCTGCAATTTTTACTATACACTTCACCGAATTACAGCTTATTGACCATAAAAACGGAACGGAATGGTCAAAAAACTATGAGGGTATTGAAATCCCTGCATTCATGTTCAAGAATTAGAGGAAAGCCAAACCTGAGGGATCTGTCTGTGAAAGTGCCAAGAACTGTTAAGACAAAAAAGACTACCCAAGCTCAGGCTTTAATTTTCGAGGCGTTATGAATGTATGTTTGTATTGTTAACCAATTTTGAGGTATTCACTAGTTTTAAAATAAGATAAGTGAAATGTGAGTAATACGCACAGATAAAAGTTTCGTGTGTATGATGCAAGCAATCCTTGTATTGAATATGTGTCTGGAATATGTTGATGAATACACACCACGGAATACAATTATGGTGAGGCAAACGAAATTTCATGTTTTACTCAAACGGCAATATAATTTACGTCAACAAAAAGAGACTTAATTGAATTTCCGTGAATATAAGACGTACGATAACAAAGAGAGTCGTGGACAGCCCAAACAAGGTTCAAGATCCATGCCAAACGCAAAGTGAACTCGCCGAATCGTTGGACGTGGCTCAGAAAAAAATTCCTTTCGGCGAAAGAATTTTGGACTTATTCAAAAGCAGGAAAATCAAGAAGCGTTTCCTAACATTGAAGCAGAAGCGGCTTAAATGGGTGTGGTGGTTAATGTGAACAAAACAAAGCACATGCTGTCATCAAGGAAGGACACACAACACCGACGTCTCGGACAGAGCGTTACACTAGGCAGCAGAAACTTCGAGACGAGGCTGTACAGCGACACGCGCCTAGTCAAGCGTCTTCAGATACAACGCTTAAGATGGCTAGGCCGTGTAGAGCGTATGGACACCACTGCTCCGGCCCGAAAAGTTTTCGAATCTAAGCCATTGGGCCAACGCAACAGAGGACAGCCTAGGCTAAGGTGGCGCACACAAGTGAAGAAGTACCACAACCAACTTGGAGAGCGCAACTGGTGGTAGATAGCAAAAGATCGTACTAGCTGCAGAGGCATGTTGGTTGAGGCCCAGGTCCACCCAGACTGTAGCGCCACAAGAAGAAGGGAAATCGGGAGCCGTACAAGTTGAGTTTCAGCAAGTGAGAGATGGGAAACATTATCGACCAAGCCTAATGCGCTTGAGTCGTGCAATGCGTGAAAAGTGGTCTGATGCGACAGAACGAAAAAATAAGGTGAACTTGCAACATGATTACGCTCGATCCCATTATTTCTGTCTTCTGTGAAATTTCAATTAAAGATTACTGAAAAATCAGAATATTATAGTCATAATTTGCTTTTCATACCAAAATTACAATGCAATGTATGCTTAGAAATTACAAACATTTCCTTTGAGAGGTTGTTCTAATTTCTGAACTATTCTATCTTCTTTACGTTTTTAGCAATATCTCGTTTATTTATTAACAATTTTTCTGTAGCATATAACACAATCAGCAATGCTCGTTTTTTTTTTCATAATTGCCAAAAAATTGGCCATGTGCATCATAATGAAATGATTAACGCTTTCAATAGCTGTAGAATAAGAGTTACTGCAAAGCCCAAAAATTCCCAGCTTATAAAAAACCTTGAACAAAAAAACGAAGAACAAATCTGGGAATTACAAACTTGATTCTACTCCCTTAAGATTCAAGGTTTTTAATTCGATAGGTTCTTATCCTTAGGAAATTAGCTTGAACAACAAGGCAACGAATTTTTGGTATTTAATATTTTTGAAAGAAGAACAAATTAAATGTAAGTTATAATATTAAAGTAGAAAAAATGGAAGTACCTTCTCCTTGGAAACAGTCAGCTTTAGGGCCCAATGAGAGCATACGTAAATCGTTTTTGGTATTATCAAAATAGCCGTACCTTCCGTTAAAAGGAGAAATATTAACACCCTAAGAAACAACATCTTATGAAAGACAACAGCTAAAAAACAATAATTTTAATTACATCATGTATTCAGTTATCTGCGCAAATAAAACTTCACCGGTTTCATGTTGTTCCAGATTTGAATTGGCTTAAGAGATTAAAACAAAGTTATAAACTTCCGGTTTCGATCAGTTTTAAGATCTGCTGAACCTGCAAAAGTATTGATCTGATTTACCGACTCAAACACAGCAGATGATAATACAGGCGACCATTTAATTAACCATTCATCACGAACCTACCAGCAAAGTCTGTGTGATTCTCATTCCAAAAGAACATTCGAAAGAAAAATGAAAATAAAAAGTCAAATCCAACGCACATGCACCACAGAACCGCAAAAAATCGTTTCGACACACTACGTGAAGAAGGTAAATCCTTAAAAGTCTCTCTGTCATTCGACGTGGGAGTTATTTATTCTGTTCCGCTTATTAAATACCCACAATTAATTCGGATAAATGTTTTCAATAGACGGCTGCCGCGGCGAGTCGGCGACTGGACAAGGTGACTACAGATTGTATCGCGGAGTATTTCCATATGTGTAAATGGAAGCGACTGGTATATCACTGTGTGACAATGGCTCAGGGCTTGTGTTTTTTTTTTATTTTTGAAAATAAATCCTTAACGGGGATACAATTTGTGCGACCATAGGTGGTAGCGTGTCTTGTTTATTACGAATGGGAAACACATTTCATAGCACGTCTGTAGTTATGAAGTGGTGGAGTACTGCACTCTTCCATGTGAACACATTTTAAAAAGTGAATTTGGTTGTTCATTATTATTATTATTATTTCACTGCAACTTTTTTTATGGGCCACCACTCATTACGGACAGTCCCCCTTGGTTCCAGTATGAAGAGAGACTTGTGAGTGGTTTTGGACCCTCAAAAAGATCCCTCTATTACCAAGGGCATACATTTCATCACATACTCGGCACTTGTGCTCCAATTAACGGATAAATAAAGCAAAAAGGAATATGCAAGGACAAGAACATTGCTAGTTGTGTACATAAAAATGTTGTTTGTTAGATTTTTTATAATTTATGTACTTCTAAACACAAATATATGATAATATATATATATTTGTTAAAAATGAGAAATCAACTGGGGTCTTTAGTTTCTAGAAAAGTAGGAAGCTATATAATTTAATGACATTAAAAGAAACGATGGGTGGGTTCATTGCAATATTATAGAAAATTAAGGAAAATTATTAAATAACCTTGAGGAGACAATTGAGTAACAAAAGGCTCTCAAATGTTTGTATTTCATCTTGATCATTCCTACCCTACTGTATGGTTAATAAACTTTTTAAGCCGGATGATTGAGCGGCTTTGTTGAATCATATTATTACCTTTTTCGGGCAAAATGTCGTAAAATTCGATGGTCTTATGAATCAAAAGTGCAATTAGCTAGTGACAGCAGCCCCAATCGAGCAGAATTGATTTAGTGGGAAAAATGGGAATAAAATGCAAATTCATATGATCTGCTTTTTGTTTTCATAATTTATTTTATTGACAAAAACGTAAATTCTATGTTTTGTACACCGTAAGAGTCTACTTTTTCTCAACTCTCTAATAATTTCCAAATACGATCTCTAAACAATGAGTCCTCTCTGGTGTCGATACAATCGTGAAGCCATTCTTCGACTTCTTCAAAAGACCAGAACTGCTGACCTTCCAAATCGTTTTGCATCCATCGAAAAAGTAGGTATTCAGAAGGAGCAGGGTCTCGGGTGAAGTATGACTAATAATTTCAGAGTTTCCAGGTAATTTTTGACCACTACAGACACCTGGGACCGAGGGTTATCATGTTGCAAAATCACTCTACAATGCCGTTCGGTTGTTTCTGGCCATATTTTACGCAATGCACGGCTCAGACGCAATAGTTGTAGTCGATAACGTTTCACATCAATGGTTAAGCTATGAGCTTTAAACTTTGAGCCAGGGCCTAGCTTCTACAACAACTACTCGTGTTATGCGTACTACTGTTCTCTCACGAGTAGAAGGGACCTAAAGTTTTTTGCCGACTCCGAACGGCGAGATTTGAAAAGCTTTCCATAGACAGTTGGTACTCTCTGAGTGTTGTCAGCAACTCGAAAGAGGTGGTGCCGTGAAAATTGCTAAATCACACCCAATGATTCAGCGACTGAACTTAACAGCGTTTGGCACAGATCTTGATCCTTTTTACAAATGCTGTTTATTTAAGACAAATACGGAAGTTTTCGAAGAGACAAAAAAACAATGTTGTTGTCTAAGCCAGATGCTGATGCAAACTAATTATGGCTATTAAAACACACCCCTTTCCAATGAAGTAGGTAATCGCCTAAAAGCTGCGCCAAAACTTACAGGTGAGGCCATCTTTTGAAAACATACCATGCCGTTCATATTGCAAATCCAATATTTTGCATTTATCATGTCTTAATTTTACAACATGTAAAATTTTTAAGAGATTAAATATTGCTTAGCGAATTTTGGCATGGAATTAAAACAATTATCCTAAAAGGCTTCAGGGAGGCAAAAAAAGACATCCCAGTAAAAAATAGTTGTACGGTGCAGTACAATTTTCGACATCGGTTAAAGTCTGCGATCAACTCTAGAACGATCCATGTCAAGATTTAGAAAAAATAATTTCGTTAAAAGCATTTAGGACATAATTTCTGATACCTGGAATAGGAGTACTCCAGCCAGTGCCGAAGGCAGTACTGAAGTAAGGTTGATTAAGGCTATCTTAATTAGAATCGAAGAGTGTAGAACAATGTCATCCTCTGCGCTGAAGTTTTTACAAATATAGTTTTCAACGGGACAATGCTCCTTGACATCCAGCAAAAATTGTATGTATGAACTAGTTTTCCGTTTGCTGAATACTAATATTAAGCTTTAAATAAACTGGAACATTTATAGCTAAACGTAAAATTTTAATTTTATTTTTTTCCATAACTGAATACCCAGAAATGTACTCATCCGAACCTATTCCTGCTTCCACATGGAAAACCCTTCCTGAGTCTACTTGCACCTGCAGTTAAGGTAATAGGAAGTCCAATAAATTATAAGTTAGCTGGGGAATGTTTTTGAGGAGCAATAAGAAATGAGGCAGAACAAAAAATCGCAGGTTTCTGTCCTAAATTTGAACATTTTAAATGTATAATGATATTATTCAAACCGCAAAAGGAAATAAAACCACACTAAATAATATTTAAATTTAATCGAATTTGGAAAAAATGCGACGAAAAATTTTCAAACAGCACTCTATGTAGTCATTGATTCTCATAGAAAAAACACTTCCTTTAAGTTTTCCTTACAGATTTCTAAGAACCCTGTTATAAGTAAGTTTTTAAAGGCAAAACATGTGAAAACTCTATCTACTTTATAAAACAACAACACGGTATAACTTTGCAAAAAGTATGCACAAGCTTTCAAAATGACTAACCACACATTTAGTGAATACCCAAATATCTCACACTTATCCAACCAGATTGGTATGTGCATCAAATCATTTGTTTATTTTGATTCGCGGCCCTCAAGCGCAAGAGCGAAGAGCGACCACATTCAGTCATTTACTCACCCGTCGAAGACGTTCAAAACGGTGAATACACCCCGAAAGAACAGCACCCCGATCAAGAGCAGGTACTGAATGATGATGAGAAATGACTTTCCCACTGCCCAGTGACATGACATGTAGTGCGATACAGCACGACGTGATGCGAGGCTGTGAACAGGGAATAATATCAATATCACATCATTCATAACTCCGAGCTCCGCACCTCCTATAAACACTTGCCAAAGGTTTTGTGTTTTGTTTGAAATTCTCGCTCGAGTCCGACGTCGACGACGACGACGGGGCATTGTAATGGAAGCATCACCGGCAGCTCCGGTGGAAGGGACTCCACGTTGAGACAGTTTCGACGTCGCTCGTCGATTACCTGCGTGTGATCATTATTAATGATGACGATTTGTTGATGTTTTCTTAAGATCGGGTAAATGGCTTCGCTTAAATCAATAATTGGAGATTGGGAACGGGAACGGGCACGGGAACAGAAATTAAGCCGGCCAGACCGTCAGGAGACACTGAGAAGCCGGACTCAGTTGTGTGCCTCGAATCGATGAATCCTTTCACAGTGTTCCTCTTCCTGTGATGGTGTGTTACTTTATTTGTACTTGACTCTGCCTCAAGCAATGGCCGGAGGATTGGTATGTACGATCGCAGCCGTGATCGAAAATGATTCAATTATCGAAGTCGAATCGAAGAATGAGAATGACTTGCGAATTCCTTTCATTTCGATTACTCTCGAGCACAGGTGACAGACTCGGTTTTTGGACAATAGCGTTGCCGCACAATGGATCCGTTGAAAAGGCATTTGGATTGAATAACTTCTGGTTTTTCGGTTCTTTCTGTTCACACAAACTGTTGTCTTCATTCATAGATAAAAATTATTCATATTTTTTTCCCATTTTTTCAATTCGTTCTCCTGTGGAAATATTTTTCTCATGCCCGCTTGCCCAGGGGAACGGAGTTTGGGCTTTGAAAATATATATCCCGATTGTGTCAACAATTATCAACGAAAATATTATCTTTGATTCTGTTTTCTTGTAATGACTTGTAATTGTAAATTGTCATGCATTTCCGCTGCTCAAGAACAGTAGAAAAATATGAATGTGGCTCTGTCAGGTGTTCTTGAAAACCGCCGTCGAATCGATATGCTGACGTTGACAGTGGATTGGTGCGTTAAAAAATGTAAAATTCAAATGGGAGTGAGAATACCATTGGACAAAGAGTAAGAATAACGCATGAATTTGAAACACATTGCAATTATTGTTGCTAAATCAACATTTTTTCGTTGGTCGATTTTTGTCATGGATTCTAAAAGATTTGGTTATTGACATTACTGTAGGTCCATTCCACTCGTGAGAGAACACTAGCACGCATAACACGAGTAGTTGTAGTGGAAGCTAGGCGCTGGTGTCTTGTGTGCTGTAGTGCCAGCCAATTATTATATTGACATTACTGTAGGTCCATTCCACTCGTGAGAGAACAGTAGCACGCACAACACGAGTAGTTGTAGTAGAAGCTAGGCGCTGGTGCCTTGTGTGCTGTAGTGCCAGCCAATTATTATTATTATTAAAATTGATGGGGTTCATATTCCGCATTGGCCAGCCCAAAAAGTTTGAAGGGATTCAAGGCTTTACTGGATCGAGATCCGTGCCAAACGCAAAGTAATCGTAGAATCGTTTGGAGTGACTCAACAAAGGATTTTGTTTCGGCTAAAAAATTTTGGATTTATTCAACAGTAAGGAAATTGGGAGCCGTACGAGTTGGAACCGGGAGATGTACGAAGGCTATTTTTGACCTCGGAACTCCTACTTGAAAAACATCAAAGGAAATTTTGCACCGGACCGTGACTGGAGAAGAAAAGCGGATATACTACGATAACCCAAAAAAGAAAAGCTGTTATGCGAAGCTTAATGAACCTGTTCCATCATCGGCCCCAAAAAAGGTTCAACTTATGGATTGGCCAGACGGGTGTAGTGTACTACGAGCTGCTGAAACAACATGAAACTATTGATAGGAAACGTTATCGACCACAACTAATGCTTTTGAGCCTTGCATTGCTTCAAAAATGACCAGAAAGGACCGAACGATATCACAATGTGAAATTGCAACATGATAACAGCGGTCAAAAACTAACTGCAAACGCTGAAATGGGAGCTCTTACCCACCAGCCATATTTTCCAAGCCTTGTTCCTTTCATACATATCCGACGTTTAGAGTCTGTTATTTTATTTTTTTTTATTGTAACACTATAATGGGTAGTAGGAACTACATAAAGCGTTGCGTAGACGAGACATAATATTTTTCATAGCGTCGTCAGTAAATGTTAATACATATTATTCATAAAACATTGAACATACATATACGTAACTTTCAAAGAATCGGACGCACTGGGAATTGAACAAATTTGCTCCAGTTAATCACAATCATCGTCAATAGGTAAGCTATCTAGGACAATAGAATATTCCCATAAGAGGACCGAGAAAGATAAAAATAAGACTCTCCGAAATCTACTACGACGATTGCTACAGGGTAAGGAGATGCATTTATTTGGATGTGCATTTGTTATTGGACACGGGCCAAGGCAAAATATTTTAAGCGACCGCCTCATAACAATCCGCATTAAGGTTAAGCTTTGATATAGCTACTATATCCTAGCTAGATTACAAGTCACATCTGGGATAAAAAGGAAATCGTTCACATCTGAAAACGGACTCAGACTAATGAATCTTTTCCGTACGTGTAATGTCTCTGTAATGAGCACGCAGTTCTCATACCTCTACGTCCGACGGTTCCTACATATATTAATCGCACTGCGATCGACGCCAGGCAGTCCTCGATGTCTAAACCTTCTGAGATGTCAACATAGACTCGGATTATTTCCTTGGGGTTGCCAAGGTAAGGATAAGGATATCGAGGGAAATACGGAGTGGAGGCGAGACAAGCTAACGTTAGAAAGCTTCAATCGTAATCGACCGCTAAGAACTTTGCAGACAGCGTCTCCCAAAACCTCTTTGAAAGATTGATCCGGAATGAAAACGCTACCAAAAAATGATCGAAAAGCAGCCAGTGATAAGGACTAAAATTCCGTAACCCCAACTTAGACCAGTTCAAGATAGCAATGTCGAGACTAAACTCTAACAAGACTGCTCAGGCGAACTGTCCGCTGATCTGCTTAAAGCGGCTGAAGATGACCTATTGCTCAGCTCATTTGGAAGATATGGTCGGAGGAAAGCATGCCTAATGAATGGAATCTTAGTGTCGCCAGTTCAATTCATAAGAAAGGTGACCTTTTTGCACTACCAACCGAAGGGTCAGTCCCCTAGCCTATTCTCTCTGCAGTTTTGTGTGAACCTCTAAAACTACTCGTCAATGATCTGATAGATCCTTATCACTGCAGTTTCAGACCAAGGAAGTCTACCAGGGATCAAATTTTCACAATATGGTAGATGCTGGAAATTACCCAAGAGCTGCAGATCGACACCCAGCACTTATTTGTCAATTTCAAGGCTACATTGAACACACATACATATATGGCGCCTCGTCTAATTGGGGGATGAATAATAATAATAATAATACTTGAGTGGCACTACAGCCCACAATGAACCAAGGCCTAGCTTCTACAACAACTACTCGTGTTGTGGGTGCTAGTGTTCTTTCACGAAAAGGAGGGACCTGCAGTTTTGTGCCGACTCCGAACGGCGAGATTTGAGAAGCTTTTCATCATCAATTATTTATCTCTGAGTGTTTTCAGCAATTCGAAAGAGGTGGTGCCGTGAAAAAATGCGAGGTGTCCTGTCCGGGAGTCTAAACTTAAACCTTCTGAGTGTGGGTCGACTCGCTTACCCACTACCCCACGGCTACCACATTGGGGGATAAAGCAATACAATATTCGGTATCCCGTCTATTTCCAGTTTCAGATCCTGCTTCGTAGTGCAAATGATATTGACGCCATCTTGGGCGACGGCGTTTTATTTTCGTCATTCTTTCATATAAAAGCAGGATTCGGCTACATATTATCTGCAGACTCCCTTTAAGTTGAATCTAGTTAAGGGAATTTTTAAGTATGCATGAACAAGTTTCTTATACTTTACAAAAAGAACTGAGGAAACATCAATTGCATCAGGTTCCCTTCCATTTTACTTATTCTCTATTTCACAATTAACTTTTAGATCAATACATATCTATGCATTGACAAGCGCAATACAAACATGTTAGACATAAATTCTTATTGAAAAGCTTATAAGCCAATCTAACTTTAAGTACTATTTACCACCGACACTAAACGCACATCGGTAATGCGTACGGGCTAAAACTCCTACTGCCTACTGCAAAATTGAAGAATCCCAGCCACTAAAAAAAACGAACAACCAATGACACGAATGAGCCGAAAGAGAACTCACAAAACAAGCCACAGCCGGGGAAAAAGGGCGCAACTCGAGTTTCCCTGACAGTCAAATGCGTAAAGTGTCCAAGCCACCCAAAAGACACTGGTCATGTAAACCGAAAAGTGTCGCGCGAAATTTACCGAAATTTCACGCCAATTAACACCTCCGATGCGTTAATTAAAATAAATCACAAAAAAGTCGCGTAAATTTGTTTCCTGTCTGCAAAATTAAGCCCAAGTCACGTGTCCGGACTTGCACCCGATGACAGTAGCATATTGTGAACTTCAGAACAACTGTCAACCAACCAACTAGAACCGTGCGTAGGTATACATAAGTACTCCTTCCTGAAAAGTTATATGCTCATAGAGCGGAGGGCACGTACTGTGTCCGTGAATATGCTCTATGGGCATATGTACTTTGCCTATAGGAGCGCTTTGGCTCATGCACTTTCCCCATGTGCAGCACATTTTGTTTACCTCGGTTTTAAATCATCCCATCCCTGTACGATGCGTTGAGATGTGCACTTCCACATGGAGTGGCTAGTCAAACAGTAGCCCAGTTTATGCATGTTCCCTTGCACGCTGACAATTTTCGAAATCCGAACTCGTGTAAAACACCATTCTTACCAGCGCAGGAAACAACATACTGCAGTCGCACGCTAGTACTTGCATACCCGGCACCACCTCGTTCTGACGTGAAGCATAGAAAGTAGACCGCAACGACGTCGAATTTGCAATATCAGACACTGTGCAGAGGATACCAGTCGCCATAGCCACCGTCATTGCCACCGCTGTAGACGACGGCTACGCCGACGTTCCCGTCGTCGTACTGTCGGAGCTCATTTTCAATTCAAATTCAGGCACAGTGTGCGCGATGATTCGAGTGCAGGAAACAACACATACAGGCCAGGAGTAGTCGAGGAACATGGCAATCAATTTACACCCCAAGTCCCCTTTAATTGGCACCGTGTAGGCACCGGAGTCTGTTCGGCCGTTTTGGTTTGCTGCTTTCTCAATGGACTGCCACTGTCTCCATCTGCTGGATTCTGGTGGCGGTGATGCTGCATTGGCTGAGGACAGGAGTCGCTGTGCTTACTTGTCGGTGCTGTTGTTTTCATCGAAGCTATTGACATGCACACTGAGTCTGTAGCTCATATGTGCCGGTGATTGTGTGAAAGTAAAGAGGATATGTTAGCTTCGAAAAGTAAGAGATTCACAAATGACGCAGCTGCATACACTGGAGATATACTTTCCAATTTCATATCGCATTTTCGATTGCACATTGCAGTGCCGAGGCAGTAGTAATGGTTGCGTTGAATACAACATGCAACAGAATAAGTAACTTTTATCACAACTTCTGGACATAGGCATAGATATCTCAAAACTTTGATTAAATTACAAAATTTCATTTGTGTATATATTGGATTTCGTATTTAAGGATAACATGGAAGGCTTATGAATTCAAGGTTTTAGCAACTCAAAGTTATTACCCTACCAACGCTTTTGGGGTTACAGACATGTTGGTAAGTACAGCTGCCTGTTTGGAATGTATTTAGTCCAATAGAGATTAGATGCAATCTATAAAACCGAAATTGTTTACGGAATAAAGAATAGATAAACATTAAATTGAGTGACGCTACAGGCCACACGCACCAACTACTTGTATGGTGCGTTGTACTGATCTCCCAGGAGTAGAGAGATCCTATAATCGTTTTGCCGACTTCAAAATGGTGAAATTTCAGAAGCTTTTCGTAGACAATAAGTAGCCTTTGAGTGTTGTCAGAAACTCGAAAGAGGTGGTGCCGTGAAAAATTCGACGCGTTCAGTCCGCGAATCGAACCTGAGACCTTGGCGCAATTACCTTCTACATCACGGCGACCACGGAATAAATAAAACTCTAAAAATTTCATACATACATCGTGGAAATGGAATAAATTACATTTTTCTCGTCATCAGGAAAGCTCTTATGAAAGTTTTCGTATCTATGAGTGTCTCGCCATGACTCTTACTACAACCCTATTACTACTAAAACTTTCGAAATACTACAGATTATTGAGGTTTCATATCCAGAGAACGAAGGCTTTATTATTTCTGTGTATCCTTCTATCCCTCGTTTCTCACTTTCTATAGATCCTGACCTAACGAAAGGATTTTTATGAAATTTTGAATGTATGCATAATTATTCAAGTGCGAACATTTTCGCATTCAAATTTTAAGAGGACATTTAAGAACGATTCAAATAAGTTCATCACTTTTCTTACTAGGTTTTCAAAGTCTGAATATTGCCCTGTAGATAAACAACAAAATTCATCTTATAAATCCGAAATTTTCAAATATACACTTAATACAGAAAACTCTTTGCAAAAAATGGGATAAATATTATTATGTGCACCGTTTGATTACCGCAAATGGAGTGTTGCAGAGAAAATAATTGATATTTCTCTTATATCTAAAGGGTGTCCCAACAAGAACACAAGATTTACATTTTCAATAAAACGCAGATATTTAAAAAAATCGTGAATTCTTTATTATATCGTAAAGTAGGCAGGACGACGTTATGTGTGGAATAACACATCGGCCAGAAGGCCGCCACGGCTTTGCTGGCACATACGCGATCTTTTAATGACATTTTCAATGATATTTGCAATGATATTTAATTAACGCAGCATACAATTTCCTCTTTTAAGGCTTGAGTCGTCGTCGGCTTATTCGCATAAACCATCGACTTCAAAAAAAACCCAAAGAAAAAAGTCCAATGGTGGTAAATCGCACGATCTAGGCGTCCAATTCTGATCTCCAAAATGCGAAATAACACGACCTGGAAATGATTGATGCAGCAATTGAATTGTTTCTCTGGATGTATGAGATGTGCCGCCGTCTTGTTGAAACCACATCCCCTCCACATTCATTTCTTCAATTCTAGGCACGAAAAAATTGGCTATCATTTTACGATACCGAACACCATTGACTGTTTGCGCTTGACCTGATTCATTTTCATAAAAAAAGGTCCAATGATTCCTTCAGCCCAAAGTCCACACCACACAGTGACACGTTGAGTATGCATTTGCTTCTCATGAATCACTCGAGGATTTTCCTCGCCCCAAATGCGACAATTCTGCCATCAAGATGGAAATGGGCCTCGTCACTAAAGATGATTTTATCGGCAAAATCAGCATTTTCATGTTGTCTTTCCAATGCCCAATTAACGAACTCCCTTCGTTGTGCATGGTCAGCTGACTTCAGTTCCTGAGTCAATTGAACTTTGTATGCATGAAGATGCAAATCTTTCGTCAAAATTCGCTGCATAGTGGATTTCGAAACACCAATTTGCTGAGCTCGGTGTCGAATTGAGGTGGATGGAGTTTGAGCGACATCATCACGTACTGCTGCGGTATTTTCGGTCGAACCGAATCGACCTGGTCGAAGGCGCGTTGTTGTCTTTACATCAGTTACAGACCCAGTTTCATCAAATTTTTCCATTAATCGCTTTACAGTTGACTCTTTTGCAGCATTATTGTAACCCCGAATTGATCGCAATTTGCGAACTGTAGCCGCAAAACTTTCACCATTTTGGTAAAACAATTTGACAATGAGAATGCGTTGTTCATTCGTGTAGCGCTCCATTTTTATTAACCTTATACCTTCTACTAACAAACAAAAATAATTGTTCAAATTTCAAACAATGACAACTCGAATGGCCTCAAATTTCTTGCGTTTTTGTTGGGACACCCTTTATAAAGAATGTTTCTTGAGAAATTCTCTGAACTAATATGTTCACAAATGAGGCGCATGTGAAAGGCCATGCATAATAAATTTGAGCAATATATGCACACTGGGACAGATTCAAAGAAAACAACTGCATAGAGGCCTTTTTACAACTTCGTTCTTGTGCTAGAGGTTTTGGACGAACTTTGGTGAAGGATTACATGTGCATTATAAAACACAGAAAATTAGCAAGAATTTGCAAATTAAAATTAAATTTAAAATTAAAATTAGTTGTTCAGAGAAATTTAGTTCCTATTCCTTGTTTGACGGCGGTTCACAAGGAAAAACAAATGAAATTCGTTAGACTAAATATGTATCATTTGTGACACTTTAAGTAATATTATGCTTAACCGTTAAGAAGTGTTGATTTTTTCTTATTAGGTTGGGCTAGTTTCTCCTGGCTTCATTTTCAACAAAATGAATAAAACAGTCTATTGTGTATAATACGAGTATACACATGTATATCCCATCTAAGGCGATACCGTAGGGTTCTATAGGTCTTCCAGGAAGAAAAAGTATCAAATCACGTCAGACATCAGAGCATTGAGGGGTTCGCGACCATGTGTTTGATAGAGTGGTCGGCAAATCTTCCAAATTGTAACCCCCTTGAAATTAACTGGAGCATTCTGACTTGGTGAATTAAGCACACAATCAATAACATGCAAAAGTTGCCAAACCCCAAGCAGCGATAGGAAAGTAATTTTCTGTGAAAATTCTATGTCCAAAAAAACATCTCGTAGAAAGTATGCCGAATCGTTTTTTAACTTCGCAGAAAAAAAAATCTCTTTTTTGCACAGTAATTCAATTTGTTATTTCAAATTGCTAACACTGGCATTTGACACCAGCAAAACTCAGCTACTACTACTCGTTTTGTGCGTGCTACTGTTCTCTCACGAGTTTTACAGTTTTTTGCCGGCTCCGAACGGCAAGATTTGAAAATTGAAAAGACAATTAGTACTCTTTGAGTGCTGTCAACAACCCGAAAGAGGTGGTGCTATTAAAAAATGCGAGGTGTCTAGTACAGGAATCAAACCTAGACTTTCTGTGTGGCGGTCAACGCACTTACCACTACGCCACGGCGACCACAGCAAATACTAAGTGCATCATTCATTTGCAATTGCAAAAAATAATAATCTTCTAAAGTCGAGCCACATCATATAACTTACAACGACACTCCACTTATGTGCGTCGCAAAACATCGATCGCCTGCAATGTAAACAGCCATCATCAGACGACGAGTGGGAGACCCGAATACAGAAAACATATCAAAACCCTAACGCCAAATTGAAGTGCATCCCCGAATTGTAGGCCCTTTCCCTCAGATCCCTCCCATAACACTCCTGACCACATGCAGGATTTGCATAAAGGTGTAAACTGTAAAAATGACTTAGGAACACTTTATATGCCATGTCACTGTGAAGCCTCCCTGGTGCTATGGGCGCTGCAAAGGACTCGCCTGATCGTATCCAATTTGCACTACGCTGTTGCAAATAACAGCATGAGCAGAACGTCAAGGATGAGTTTATTGTCCACACTCATAGGGAGTGTTTGTATCATAACGCAGCATGTGTGATGATTTGCACGCAGCACGGTGGCTATTGGATATTCTTTTCATATTTGTTTCGACACGACTGCACCCAAATATGATTACAGACCGAATGTAATATATTTTCCCTTTGTCAGTGCGTGTAACTAAGACTGTTTTTAATGATGTATTCCGGTTGATAAGTGTTTTCTTTTTCCAATTAGAATGGGTATATTGTGCTTTTGATTTGAAATGCATTTATTGATTACCATATAATTTAGGTGTACTATACAATCCCTAATCTAACAAAAATTGCTAGGTATTCTGTTAACGGAAACAATTAGGCATGCAATGAAACCTGAGATCTTTGAACAGACCTCGTTTGTGTGGAATATTTTTCCCAACTTTTCCTCCCCTTACAATCCGCAGACACTTACTAGTAAGATCATCCTTTGCTAGGATTGAAACGAAAACGGCTAAAATGGGTCTGACAGTAAACGAGGCCAAAACAGGTTATATGCTATCATCATGAAAGGACGTACAACACGACGTCTCTTCATAATAGGCAGTGTCGCAGTTAATAGTGACTCGTCAGTCGTAGAATCTTGGAATCACCTTCGCCAGAAGCAGAAGCATATTATGCCACTCGAGGAAAAACTTTTATAGTTTCAATATGACGTTCATACCTGTCAGACTTCCTAAGCTTTTCTGAAAAGAATCTTCACTGCCAGCCTTACGCTGGCATATATTCCCAACTTCTGGCGCACATTTACACCCTCTGTCTCAGATGCCACATGCTTACCAGTGCAGAAAATCTTGTGAGACTGTGCTACAAAATGTTGTGGGAAGAATTGAAAGTACACTTTCTGAAAGCGCAATTTGTGAAAGTGAACAGACGGCCCTGGACATGATCGATGACTAGTGTCCTAGAAACGAACTTTTATTCAATCATCTTCAAACCGAATTTGTTCTCTTCACGAGAAGGAGGAACCTGACTGGTTTGACTCGACCAGTACTCAAAGGTGTCAGCATTCTATTTTCCAATGAATTGTTAGTGTAAGGGAGTTTTTCGTAAAACCTATCACTAAAAAGATCTGTGTGGATCTATACGGCAATGATAAGACCTCTTCTCTCCTATGCATCAGTCGTTTGGTTAAGCTTTAGCGAAAATGCGTGACTGCTGCTTTCACCAAGTTTCGAAGAACGGTCTGTATAGGGGCCTTCCCTAGCACGTCTGAGTCTGCTTTTGATGCATTGTTAACTCTCCCTCCCCGAGACATCCACATCATGGGCTGTACAATGAAGGCCCAAGACGATGGAAGTAAAGTAAAAAGTGCAGAAAACTTGTCGGCGTACAAACGAGAGACTTCACCTAAGTTTACTTCGCTAAGCACCTAATTTTACTTGGGCTTAGTGAAGGCACCCTTTGCGACGCCTGGGGAGAAGGTGAAGACAGGTGGTGGTGGCTCGTATCAGGTGGCGGCTGTTTGACGCTGATGTGGTAGCATCTGAAAACTTAAGCTCTGGAAAACCAAAAAACTACGGTAAACGAAGGTTACTGCCTGGAAGTTCAATAGACCAGTTTTTGAGTCTGAATGCTCCTGTGCAGTGTTTCCCAACCTCCAACAAAGAAAACTGATTTTTAAACTTTTTTTTTTTATTAAGATTCGTTTTTCCCATAATTTATGAATTAGGACATAAGTAAAATTGGATTTTGTTGACTTTATCGACATCGCAAAGTTACATTTACTAAAGTAGTAATTGTTCCGATTGACTCCCAACGGCGAGATATGAGAAGCTTTTCATAGACAATTGATAGTCTTTGAGTGTTGTCAGCAACTCTAAAGAGTTGCACTACGCCACGGCGGCAACATTTCGTCTTCTGGATTAACATATATTCTCGAATTCAATATCAGTATTCGCTCGATAGTACTAAGAATCTGTTCTACAGTTTTGCATACAAGCGCCTTATTGAGTAGATTTTAATCCATCAGTAAGTGGTTTTGGTTTCTGTAGTTTCCACAAACCATATTGTCATTTGTTTTCAAGAATGAAAACGTTTTAACATTTGCCACGAGGTAAGCAAACTCCAGATACTCATATGAACACATCTATTTGCCAAAATCCGCTACATATTTTAAATTTTAAGACATCTTTTAACGAAGTACTCTGCATCGCGTCTTGTCTTGGCGCCTCTCATCAAAGAGTTACATTATCGGGTAAACAACTATTCAATTATTGTTGTTTCGTACTTATAGCTAAATGGTCACTTAAAATTTCTCTCATGTATCTCAGTCGTCATATTTAATAGTCCTTTAGTGTCTTTTCATAAAGAGGTCCCATGTTCATGTTGGTTTGTTATTCCATTCAAACCGCTCATCCAACTAACTGTGGCCTGATACCTTCACTTTTCAACAGCCTTGCCTTCTCAAGCTACTTGTCCAGGAAATTAATATCCGTAAGTTGTGACTACTTGTTAAAGCACAAACTATGTTGCCGAAAACGGGCATGGCCTGAACGCTTTTGATGACGCAAAGTGTCTCATTTTGATAACATAACAGCACATATGCGAAAGAAGCGTTACAAAAAACAGAGTATGTTGGATTCTTAATTTTTAAATGTGATTATTTACTATAACAGATTATTCAATAAGCCCCGGGACATATGTATAGGGGGCGCCACTAAGAAAAAATATTAATTTAATATTTAATTAGTGGCGCCCCCTATATGTCCCGGGACATATTGAGTGATATGTTATAACACACTTTTGAATAATCGTATGTAAAGGGAAGTTCGGAAAACTTATGTATATATATATATCACCTATGCTTAGACCGTATTTTGAGATTCAGTCTACATTGCGATCATCCGAGATTCCTTTTCTGGTGTAATTTTTTAAAATATTCGAATAAAATAAAGGATTGCTCCACACGTTCCATGATTTCGAGACTTTGTCCTCTTTTCTATGCAACAGGACAGATATGTTTTCTTAGTGTAATAACGTTATAAATATTTAAACCCATCCTTTATCTAAAATTTCATTCCAAATCAAACAATTCAGAAACTGTGATTTTAAGAAACTAGAGTAATCTGATGTTTGATTTGGATTTATATGCATCTACAACGTTATATCACGGTTATATTTCCGAAAGTCGTAAGTAAGGCAATTAAAGACGCCCCAGTTATCAAACATCTTACAAAGTTAATTTTTGAGGGACAATCACTTCTTTTAATTTGGAGCAAGACGTTTCCTTCCTTTCATTTTCCGTTTAGCACCCTTCTAGTTCAGTGAGTTAAACAAGCTGTTTTATTCAGCACAATTTATTGTACTTATCTCAGCACGTACTAATCCACAATCTACACGACGCTCCCACAAAGGGGCCCTACTACACGGTCAGGATTGAACCAGGTCTAGGAGCTCCTGACACCAGAATGCAACTTGGTGTCACTATCACTCAGACTATTCAAACACCTTTGTCTAGAGGCTGTCATCGCACCAAAATGATCTTTGGTTCCATCAATGATTCCGCTGACAATACTTGTATGTGATTTGAAATGATGTTCTTCATAAGTCTATTCTTGTCAAGACCAGAACACATCGAGCCTTGAATTTCAAGATGTACAAATCCCTTAACACTGTTAATGCTGCTATAGTCCCCTCCCTATGTGCTGGATGTGGTCCAATCGGTCGAGTATCATCCACTTATGTACACTGGGATTCAAATGTGGGACTGATATTGGCGATAGTTGTTTCAGTTGTTCGACAAAAACATTTCTCAAAGAACGCGTGAATAAATTTTAGACGCTGTTCTGGTTTGTTGTTGACTTGACAGACGATAATGAATATAAATGAGAAAGCAGTTTATAAGGGGTCACACGTCTCAAGGTAAACTATTTGAGGAATTACGTTAGAGCCCAAGAACGAAATCTTTGATTTTACTTACATTTTTTGATCTCACTATAAATGTATTAGAATACTTACTGTTCTCTGAAGCATACATTATCATGTAGTACATCAACGCCTCCAATGTGCAACAGGAACATTGTGTATAAGCAACCAAGAGAAGGAGTGTCGTTCGCAAACCATTTCCTCCGTCTAATCAATCAACGATAACGTGGAAAGTGAAAACGCAAAATCTTTAGTTAATTTATCACATTTTTATTTTCTTGTCGCTTTTTTTTCAATGTTTTCTTTACAATGTTTTTCAGTATAAGGTACATCTATAAATTAATTAATAATAATTTTTTTATTTATTCTTCTACTACAATAAATTAATCTACATATATTTATATATAAACTTTTTTACATGTAAATGTTTAAGAGTTACGTTTACATACATTATACCGCGAGGGTCGTGGCAAGGAGCTAGGAAACAAATAATTTACACAAAGCCATTCACGATACGCAACTAGGACTGAAATTATATCTTAGGGCAGGTTTTCCCCAAGTTCCATTAACTATATGTACAAGATTTATCATAAATTAGCGAAATGAACTAAGACTACTTGAAAACAAAAGATTGACCAAAAACAACAACAAGATAATCCCTAAATCTATTACACAAACAGATACGAAGGTGAGAGACATCGCGTTGCACGACGTCACACCCACCACACCGGGTTTAGCTTACTAGAAAAATTTACTGGGAGTTAGACACTTATGAACGTTTCTCGTTTTATAAAAAGTATTGTTTGTTGAATATGCTTTGAGCATAGTCTCGGTCTGTTGATTCTCGTATCCCTACAAGGTAGTTTATGAAATTTAGGTGCTTTGTACAGATAAATGTTATCAGGGTGTTACTTTGAATATAAATATACATACAAGTATAGTTACTAATACTGGACCAGTACTTAAAGATAATCTAATTGTATTGAGCATCGATTGTTCTCTTGTTTTATGACGGTGATAGTGTTTTGAGGGACGAACGTGGTTACGGTTTATGCGGCTGTGAGATCATCTTAAAGACTATAAACTCACACAGTTTTGCAATGCAGTGCTGATTAGGGTTTCGCTTTTGATTTTGTTTCTCCTTTTGTGATTCCGAAATGTTGACTAGGATGGGATTGTAATTTTTAAACTCAAGTTTGCGTGCTTTACACTTCGCTTTGCATGCAGTGGATGCTGGAATCCTGCGACAGCTCATCCAGAGAGGACTCTGAAAATTAACAAAAAAACAAAAATAAGAGAATGAATTATGTTTTATTCGCATTTTAAAGACGAAGTACAATATATTTCTTAATAGTTAATCTTTATGGTAATCTTGTGTAGAAATGGCTTTAGGAGTCAAGATCTCATTGAGAAGGGAACATTTTATTCCGATTCGAGAATCGAGTCGAAACTTGAGTGTCGTTAACAGGAGTAGGCATGTTCAAACTTTTATGCTTAGAAACACTCTTGACAACATATTTCCCTGAAAGTCGGCATTAACTCTAAACCGTCTTTTCCAACTCTTGCAAAGTCGTATCTTGTATATCCTCTCCCTCACGAAAAGTGAAATAAAGAGTGTTTTGTAAGAGGTATAGAACTTGAAATGGAATAAACGAAAGAAAATATTGACAAGAATTTTCTTCACCTGAAAGTGATTAATCGTTTCCAGCTCATCGCCGTTGACTAGCGACTTTACATATCCAAACATTAAATAGTCCAGTGGGGTAAGATCGCATGATCTAAGACACAAATTCGTGGGTCTGTTACATGTAACTATGCGGTTTCCAAACGCTGTGATACGAAATATGTGACATTTTGTGCCATCTCGTTGCACCACAGTTCCTGCACATCATGGTTGATCAATTATTAAACGAAACAGTCCGTAATGGCTCTATAGCGGTCCCCATAGACGGAAACATTCTGACCAACATAATTTTTATAGAAGTGCGGATCAATTATTTCACCAACCAATAAAGTATACCAGTCAGTTTTTACGGATATAACGGTATATCAACATACACTTGGGGATTATAATCAGTTTTGTATATTGACATATCCATTAAACCAAAAGTGAGCTGCATAATTAACAAACAGCTTATGAATATTGGGATCAACGGCAACATTTTTGGGCCCATTAACAGAATCTACCCCTTGGTAGGTGATCATATTCTCTATTTTTGCTTAGATCCTAAATTAATCTAAAAATTACGACACATAATTTTAAATGTATTCTTGGATGTAAAGAATTTCACTCAAAGCTCGCAGTTCACCACAGAACACTGTTTTGGTTTATTTAGATGTGCATCTTTTGCAAGGTACCAGAACAGAATTTACGACACAACGCGCTAATTTGTCCTGTGCCATTAAGCCAAGACAGGCATAATCAAGGTCTGTTGCCACTTGCAGCAATCAGAAAAGGTAATTCTGTTTAATAACGAGACTGATGTTGTTGCCGACTCCCGAAGTTGTTTGCTGCAAAAAGGTAACTCTCTGTTCGAAATGTGCGCTCATTCTGAATGATAGCATGCACATTTGGCTTTGCTTATCGTCGGACAGACTTTTGATGCAACAAATTCCTTATTGCACTTTTGATGGTAATGATGATTATCAGATGATCTTAGTTTGAAAACCACGCTCGATAAATTATTTATTACGATTGTTAATTGTGTATCGGTGGAATTTGTCTAGGAACGAGCAGTCCTACCTTCATTGAAAATTGAGCATATAAGCAGAAGGAAAATGTACGTAGCCCGAAGACCCTATACACCGTTTAAAATTTGGACTTTCATATAATTGAAACAAATTTAGTAAGCACGGTCTCAACTTTGTAATAATTGGATCAAGCTTCCTCGTTCCTTGCTTAAAAAAATCATAAGGTCAGAAACACGTCTAAAACGCGTAAGAAAATGCGAGTAATTTAATTAATTTCATTATCAAATTGTAAAGATTAACGGGTTTTTGTAGAGTACTGTCAGGCTGGTTATTTCAAAGTTATATACACCTTGGTATCTCCAAAAGTAGCCGTACACACATGCACATGTGTTTCATATTTGCCAAATAAAACAAATAAACAATAGAGCTCCAGCCAATAGATTCTTCAGCCCAGAAGATAGAGAAGAAATGGAAAAGTGAACATCCGTTTCAAAGATTAAGCAATCGTGGATGGAAGGTCGTTTGGTTGGAACAGCTGAGAACGTTTCCTTTTTCTTTAATCAGAGCAATAGTACGAGTCAAAATGAAATATTCGTCTACAATGCGAACAATGTGGTCGCCGTGGCGTAGTGGTAAGTGCATCGACCGCGGCGCAGAAAAGTCTGGGTTCGATTCCCAGACGGGACACCTCGCATTTTTTCACTGTACTGTGTTGCTGACAACACTCAAAGAGTATTAATTGTCTATGGAAAGCTTCTCAAATCTAGCCGTTCGGAGTCGGCAAAAAACTGTAGGTCCTTTCTACTCGTGAAGAACAGTAGCATGCACAACACGAGTAGTTGTTGCAGAAGCTAGGCCCTGGTCCCTTGTGCACTGTAGTGCCACTCAATTATTATTAACTAGTGGTACTCATGCTTCATATGGCGTACGACTTGCAATTGGGGTAACAATAGATAGTTGCCAACCAAGAACGACACCCTATTCTTGGCGAAGAATAAGAAGATAAGCAGAAAAATATTAAAATACAGAAAACTGCGCTGTGATAATATTATAAATTTTTTCTCGACATTTGATAATATGCATATGGTTGATGGCGATTTTAAGACGGTGTCATGTGTCACACCTTAAAAAAAGTATGAATTAATTGCGACTAAAATTCTTGCGACTATAGAGGGACACGAAATTGAAAGCAGTGTAGTATAGGGGTATAATTTGGCATTGAAACGCCTTTACATTTTCTCTATTTGATTTACTATATTTATTTAATAACGAAAAACACAAATTCCAATAGCCCAAGTCCCAAAATTCTCAAACTCTCCAAAATCCTAAAATTTTAAACCACCAAGAAACCAAAAACTCAAAAAAAGAAAGGGTATGCTGCCGTCACCAAGATCTAAACTTTCTGTATGCCATTTTTTTATCCATTTTGATAATTTTGGTTTGTTTGTCTACTTTTTTCGAAATTTAAAATTTTTAGGAATCTAGTCCTTCCAAAACGTATTCAAAGTTCAAAACGTCTCCATAATCAGAGAGCATTTGGTGTGAAATTACCAAAATATAAGAACAATTACTTCAAAATGACTTCCTTACTTTTGCCTATAGGATCGCTATGTGCAAGCGTCACTCTGGGATACCGTCTAAATTTCCTGAATAATAAACCTCTTACCGCATCATTAATAATACACGCGCAAGAAATGTTTACATAAAAAAGGGTGACAAACTTATATTAAACATATTTTCTACGCATTTGCGAACGAAACTCAAAGGAAACATTACATAATCTGTACGAGTCCAACAAATAAAACATTTACATTTATTATAAGGGCATTTTAAGAAAATCGGAATTATCTATCCTGGGTAAGTCTTATTTTCGTTTCAATTCAAATCTTAAATTATTTCGCTTACATTTGAAATTTTGTAGAGGCAGATAGGATTTCTTATAATTGCAGCCGAACGCGTCAGTGTTTCAGCATCTATCTGATGACCTCTCAAAAATTGCAAAAATTGATCATACTAAAGACACAAAAGACACAGAAGCAATGATATAAGCAATTCATGTGTTTAACTCACCGTGGGCGGGGTAAAGCGAAGACTTGCTCGCATTTAACTGCATCGGGTTCTGACCATTGTTCTGAAACGAATACGTAAGCTGTAGATTGATATGTCGAGCAAATGAGTTTCCCTCGGGTTCACGCACTAAAAAAAGAATAATCGTGTGTGACCAATCATTAAGGGAATTGAAACAAAGCGAGGGAATGTAACAGAATCAAATTGAATTAATGACTAAATAACTTTACTCTCCATTTGTTGGTTAAACGAAAAAAAACATAAATAAATAAAATTAACTTAACTACTTACTTTTGTTCTTACCAGCATGAATGTGTTTTTTCTGACGTGCTCGCGAATTTTGAAACCATACTTGTGTGACTCTCTTACTGAGACCAGTAACTGATGCTATCCTTTCAAGGTCC
The DNA here is from genome assembly GCA_944738645.1 of Eristalinus sepulchralis. Classification (NCBI taxonomy): domain Eukaryota; kingdom Metazoa; phylum Arthropoda; class Insecta; order Diptera; family Syrphidae; genus Eristalinus; species Eristalinus sepulchralis. The sequence goes on along the minus strand of OX122885.1, from coordinate 24,723,243 downwards.
TGCCCATCAGGATTGCTGTCAATTTGGAAATTCGCTTGTAACACTTGTAATTGCTCCTCGGTGAAGGTTGTACGAACACGTTTCGTTTTACTTTTATGATATCCATCACCGTCACAACCATCTAAGGGAAAAGAAAAGAATTTTAGTAGATTGCATCAATTTAAATTTAACAGGAAGGGACTTATTCAACGTCCGCTTGGGTTTCATTTTTCTGTTAATGCCTTCACAACAATATTTTCTAATGCAAATGATTCAACAACATTAAATCTGAAGCTTCTGCCACCACATTTGGTGCTTAATGCATTCTGCAAGACTAAGACAGCTCACTTTAAGGCAACAGTGACAAACATGAGCTACAAGTCAAACCGTCGTTGGAAATAATTTTAATGATTCCTATGCACTTGCATAGAATACACTTCAGTCCTACAGGGAAATAACAGAAATCAACGGCATTCGGAGATGCCAAATCCCCCAACGAATCCAAAATCTTATTCTTCTATCTACCCCACCAATTCAACTTACCATCACTTGACGTGGTTCCTCCTTCTACAGTCTCCAGGTAGTGAGCTTTGCACAATACCCTATCCTCCATGAGGGCAAACTGCTCACCAGTCGATAACTGCCGTCCGCATGAGTCGCACGCAAAGCAAGCCAGGTGAAATACTAAGTCTCTGGCTCGCCGTACCCAATCCGAAGCGGCTATGCAGCGACAGCATTTCGAACACTTTGCCCCGAAGTTTCTGGAATAGAGCCAAAATATAAAAATAAATTCTAAATTCAAATGCTAACTCAAAGTTCAACCTTAAATCTACTCAAAGATATCATCTAAGAAACTTGTCACAATTAAAATATCGTTAATCTTGTATTCCTATGACTATGACTGAACTGAATTTCGGTCAGCAGAACCGAAGCGGTATAAAAACGAAATAATAACAATAATATAAAACAACTTTATTACCCTCCTGAGTTGTCGTCGGTTGTCGAATGTCGGTTGTCGGTTGTCGGTCGTAGTTTGTCGATTTGCGGCTGTCGGCAATCCGACGTCTGAGTCTCCCAGCGGCGTTCACTTCAGCACGAACTCATTAAGTGAACCGCAGCGTTGAGAACAGCTCGCAATACAAGTTCTGAATGGGTTTCAATTTTTCGGTCAAAGGTACTTAAAAAACAGACACACACACACGCAAAGGCACACGAAACAAACACAAAATCCCCCGTCCCGGTGTCAATGGGTTTCGTTTCCGATCAAAGTGACACTAAAAACAAAAATTATTGCATCGTAAAACGAAATCCGAAAAACAAATATTTTCCTTCATCGAGCCTTCGATTCCACTCGGACACTCGGATCCAGAGGATTGAAATTGAAATTGCAGCATCTCACTTCCCTCTTACACTCTTGTAAAGTAAGCAACTTAACCACTTTGCTGACTCTCAACCAGTCAGGCAGCTAGTTGACCAGCCTGCCAGGTGAAGTGGAAGTGCACATATCATAACACAGGTTACGTGGATATTCGAGAGCAGAAGGGCGGGATACGACGCTGGATAAACATCTTGAGAGTTTGTTCCACCTTCTCGGTGGTGGTGACGATGTTGTTGTTTTTTGTTGTCCCAATCGAGAGTGTGTGTGCACCTACATAGCATGCACCAGTGTCCAAACATGACGACTTGTACACTCCGGAATGTTATTCCGTTCATAGAGCTAAGGAAATAACATTATGACATGTCAATTATCGTTTGAAATTGAGTCTTCCCGAGTGAAAGGTGAAACTGACAATGATAAACACACTTGACGGTCCAACGGTATGCGCATCATTTGGCAGTGATTATTACGAAATTTTTCAACTTTGACTTTTGAAATTAAACATAGATGATGGTTTTGATCGAATTGAAATCAAAAACTATTTTTTTTTTTTTTTGTGTTCTCGTAGTTTTAAAACTTGGAAAATGTCCACTGGAAGAAATAGAGAGTTTAAGGACTTTATTTGATATTCGTTAGACATTCACTTTACATATCCAGGGATCATTCTATTGTTAAACCATAACTGGGCTTATAAGAAGCCCATTTTTTTGCCAGCCCAAAGTAATGGATGAAACACATATTTGAAGGCTAATAGATAATTCCTGCTCTCCATATGTTCTAATGAAATAATTGATTGTTCACACACTTTTCGAATCTGGTTACGACGATGTTACTGCGACACAGTTGATCTCAGTATCGATAATAGTTAAGCTAGAGAAGCTCTGGGCTGATCTTAAGAAAAATATATGATTTTCCTAACACCATCTTAGAAAACAACTAACTCGTATAAAGTAGATATTAAGCTGGCAAATTATTGCTGTCGATGGTTATATTTGTCTAGAATATTAACTTCATAAACGACATATCATTGTGAAGATCCGTCGTAGAGTAGGTCTTGGCAACCGAGGTTTCTTTGATTTCCCAAACATATAGAGCTTAGCCTCCCGGCTCGAAGAACCAAAATCATGCTCTATAGAAGACTTGTCCTACAAAATTGTTGATTGCTTGGACACATATGTTGGAAACAGGGATTCGGATTGCTGAGCTAGTGCAACGCACAAAAGGTTTCGTTCTATTTTTTAAGGGTGTGTATCTAAATGTTTGTATACCATCATAGTTAGGTTAGTTCTAAGCCCCATTGATTTCGCTGTATTGTTTAAGAAGAAGCAGACTTAAAATTAAACAAATTCCAGTGCAACCGTAAAATTGCTTAACGCAAATGTTGAAATCGAAACCTCTTTTCGGCATTCAATACACACCATTTCCATCAAACTTGATCTCTCCACTTTCCTGTTATGTATAAGTGCCCATGAATGTGCATTAGGGGTTGAAATTTGTGTTAAATGTCGAGGCATACTCTATCCAACTTTGAAGTTTTTCAATCCGCGCATTGAATCTAATATTATTCTGAAACATTCATGTTGGGGTGGATTTAAATGTGTTTAATGTTCCCAAACGTCTTATATACGGAAACCACTGCCAAATGATCTCCGCAATCCTCAACTGTCATGCGTGAGCATCGTAAGACGAAAAGCACTTTTAAAAAATGACAGACAGACGGATGCAACAAAATAAAAGTGATCAGCTGCGATCTCTACAAGCTGTTGAAAGATACATAAACATGTGACTTGGAAGACAGAAATCCATTGGTCACACTGACTCGACCGCATCAAGAAAATAGAATAAAATAAATTCTTTCAATTTATGCAGTATTTGCTTTGAATAAAAGGCTCAAAAGGACAAAAAAACAAAGTAAAGTGAACAAATGAACCAACCACGGAAATCAGTCTTGACGACTGAAAACAGTGTGTCAGGGACCGTCAAAGATGTAGTATGCCAGTTTTGAGCAGCCTGAACTGATGCATATCTTGAATCTGATAAGTGTGCCCCTACATCTCTTTCTATTTGCAATAATGGCATAAACTTAATTATAACTTTCATGAGTCATAGGAAAATGACAGTACACACAACCCGAATAAGCTTTGGGATTGAATCGAAGATATATAAAACGTTGTTGTTGAACAGCTCAGCTTCGTTCTAACCGCTGAACTTGCCAAAATTCTTAATTATAACATTAGCTAGGAGCTTAAGCAACAACTTAAATCAGTTGGCAAATCTGATGAATCTTTGAGTTGAAGTGCAAGGCAGTCTAACCCAAAATCCAAAATCCCGAAATGTTCTGATAAAGAAAATTACACAAGCTACTGCGAAATAGGGAGGTTGTGGCAATAATGCCGTGCCAATGTACATATGTATTTCGAGTGGTGGTGACTTTGTGGATGGATATAAGCCTTAATAAATACAATAATCTGACTGTTTGTAAATTTATAATACAAGCCGATCTTATATTATAAAAGGACAACAGTCCAAAACTTATACAGCAAAGTTGCGTCTATTTTCAAACCCTTCCATCTGCACAGTCACTTTGCAACGAACAGGAGTTAGTGACGGTTCATAAAGAAAAGTAGCAAATAATAACTCAGATATTATTTTGTTGACATCTTTCTTTAGTGGCTCAGCGCATTGAGTTCTAAAATGCACAGGATACTCAGACAAGTGATCAACATGATGTACTCGACTATGCCTGATTATTTTTAAGTTGTTTAAATTTTTTTTTATTTTTCTGTTTGTTCTGTTTGTGAACGAAGTCCACTGATCAAAGAACTCAAAACAATAGCAAATCTTAAAATAAAAGTTGAGGCCTTTTCAAACACATCTAAAAACATTTAATGTTCCATTTAATTTTTCTATGTCCAGTGAGAGTAAATGGCGAGCGCATGTTGTCGTAGCCGATACATATTCGTAACTATCGACCACAATTCCTCATGTTTGTAATGACTTCCTTATGTCCAACATCGCATGCCTTAGTCGCATTTACATAGCAAATTCACCTTCCCACCCATTTGAACATATCCATGTATGAAATATTGCTTTGTCTAAATCGATTACGGCGACACCCTTGTGCCTCGTCTCAATTGCCAAGTACCTCAGTGTTTATTTTGCTTCTCTTTTTCTCTTAATTTTATGGCTCGGCTATTATATCTGCTTTGAAAGGCGACAGTCGGGGAACCATTGGAGTGGGGTTTTCCTTTGGACAGTCATAGGTGAAGTGTGTTTGTTTTTCTTCACCTCAAGTGGTTACCGAGTGGTTTGTGTTGTGAGAAAATATTGATTATTGGTGGTAAATTGAGGTTTACCTAGTAACTACTTGCAACACCCAAATGTCAGACAGTATTTGCTTTAGATAATTGGTAATTGGATTAGATTTTGCCATCATGGCTGTGGTTTCACTGCAAGGATTCAGGCACTGAACGTAATTCGATGATAATTATCAGCCCCTTTGCATTCTTGTCAACCCATGATTCCCACGCAAATCATTGAAAGGCATTCCTTGACAAAGTACTCACACACGCCCCTGGCCTGAGGCGCAACACATCCCAAAAGTGATGCAAAAATCACTTCCACTTCAGTTGGTCAACACAGCGCACACACGGATTACACACACGTGGCTGTAATCCCTAATTATTTCCCACTCAGCAGGGATGTGCGACCGGCGACAGCGCAGCGTCGACATCCTTGAAATTATTTTATGATCAAGATAATTGGAAAAGAATTGAATTAACATCCACACAATGGACACGAGTCGGCATGATGTTATCTTAAATGTATCTGTTCTCATTTATACTTACTTGCTGTAGTCTGATTTGCAGTACACTTGTCTCTCGCGAATGAAACACGATTGCTGTCGATCCAAAGGCGATAGGCATACACAACACCGCAGGCAGGACCCATGCCACGAGCAGCCGCCAACTTCAAGGAAATATCTATCCGAGATTGGCTCCCCACACGCTGCGCACGTCCGCAGCTCAGTCTGAAAAGGCAAATGAAAATGTTACGTGAATTTATTAAGTATGCATATACGATGCCTATACACATATCGGTGGATACAATATTAAATTACGTGCGATTATCGTAAGATTGAATTAATTAAGACGTCTTTCGGACGCTATTATTCGAATGCATACGACTTTTAAAAAGGTTCAGCGCATCTATAAGGGTTTTTTTTGTCATATGTGGTCGCTAGTAAACAAGCATAGTAAACCTTAAATAGTTTGAGATACATAAATGATGAGGAAATACTCGTTTTTTATTCTTAATGTCAAAAAAGTAGCTAGTAGGCTGTGGTAATCTATTGAGATTCAATTAAGTAGGGACAGTGAACGACACTCTTATGTTGGAATTTATGATGTTTACTGCGTTTATATTCAATTTGGATATCCCTATCTGGGGAAAATTGTTTATGTTTATAGTAAAAAGACTAACGAAATTCCATAGTAAATCTACAGAGTGGTGGGCAATAGATTTTAAGGTGAAATTGAATGTTGTTGTGGTAAGTTGTTCGTCAACATAGTGTTCTGTTAGTGTTCTCTTCAACACGAAAGGTGTTATCCCGTGAGTCGCCAGTGGGAGCAACATACCACTTTCACTTGCAAACTTACCCGGCATTACTATTTAAGCCTCTTTTCACTCGACTAAATTAATAATTCGGCTCATATTGAGAAAGTTGTTCAGCAAGTTTTTGAAATTATCTTCATTGTCGCAGGTAACGCCCAACACATGTTTCAATAGGGAGCAAGAATGATGGTAACCGGGCTGTGTAAGGTTCGGAAAACTGTTATATCTCCTTTTCGTGTTTAAGATGTGTGGCTTTGATGACTTGTGCAACATAGGCCTGACGGTATTGAAAAGAGGTACGATCTAGTCCTGTCGATTGGTTTTTTGTGTTGGAGTAGCTTATATAATAGTGGGGTAGCATGACCTTGTAGGACTCCTTACTGGTCAAAATACTTTTTGAAGCAAATGCGATCTAATGCAACGTTTTCCAACCCTACTATGACCCTCTGAAGCCACTTAGCCCAGGCTTGAGACCATCTCGATGTCACATAACCTTAAAGTTGCCTTAAAGTTAAGTTACCTACGCTCAGAATTTTCTAGCAAATATCAAAAAAATTCACAAACAATTTCTCTGTAAAAATTGTTCGACCAATTCATAAAATCTTTGAAGGTATTTCTCATTTAAAAAAAAAATACTATAAGACGCCTGTAATTCAAATCAGAAGGTTTTGTTCAGGGGTTACATCTAAATTAACAGTTTTGAACTTTTTAAGCTATATCCTAGTTGAATTTTGTCGAATAAATATTGTATTGCACAGTTATACAGTTAGAAAATCCTTGTTAAAAAATACGTTAAAACACTAGAATTTATTCCCATACCTAATAGAGTTTCTGCATCAAATTGTCAGTCAGCAAAGTTGTGTATTTTTGCTTTAACATTTTATAAAATATGAAAATGAAAAAAGAGTGCCATTATTATATGACCGACAGAAAAATGACAAGCGGCAGGAGCACGGTTGTTTAACACAATCGCAAGCCACCGGCCGTCAAATGTGGCATGCGGTTAACGAAGTGCCCTCTGTCGCAGTCTCTTCATCGAACATGAACACCTTTCATTAGCTCACCCCTCTTTCGGCATTATGGTTTTCACCCTTATCAAATTTATAGATACGAATGACAAGAAGGGACATCCCTTATTTACAATTCGTATGAATTCCTACCGCACACCCCAAAGAGTTGTCAACTGTGGACTTTTAGGACCACACCGATGCACCGAAATGGAGATCTCTGTTGTATCTGACAGCCAAATACCGCTTGCATGGCTATTGCCGCCACGCACGAACACCATCAGCGCTCGTGAAAAAAAATCAATTTAAAACAAAAGATTCATACAAGCTACCTGATCTTGTTATGAATATTTATAACATTAATTTGTTATTTTATCTGAAAGAGAATGGATCTCATAAATACCATGTATGACAGTTTCGGAAATTTTCAATTTAATTAAATTACACTAAACGGAATTGAGTGCCTACGGTCGTGTGGTGAATTCGATGAAGAGCTAATAGCATCTGCATATTCATGGCTATTTGATATTGACAATAAATAAAGTTTAATTTCTAAATTTTTTCGTTTCGTTTTTTGAATATTAATAACAGCAATAGCAGACAGTTTCTATGAATATGCATGCAGAAAAGGGCAAAATGCCCGTCAAGTTGGTACATTTAAAAAGTTTGGTGTTAGTAATCGAAAAAGTTGTCTGTTCTACTCAATTAAGATTTGCGTCAGTTAACAAATTGTTTATGTCTTAATCTTTGTATCAAATAACGCGTTTGTGGCTTAATCTAAATTTTCAAAATATGGTGGTTAGGGTACGGTGTTAATGTTACTATATACTTCATTGAAAATAACACATTTATTGTCCCTTATAAATAAATAAACTGAGCAAAGTTTCAGAAAGTCCTAAAAAAAGAAAAAGAGTTATTTTTTTTGCAAACATTTTCTTAACAAACTGTTTACTGCTCTTCTCTCTGATTTTCTGAAAACTGGGCTAAACATATTCAATGATCACTTCGTTTTCTTCTATTCTATCCGAATCACCAAGGTATATCGATCAAGGAATATTTCTTGTTGTTTTCAGATGTCTTGTTGTTTACACTCAGACCCAGAACCAGATATGAGCTCATTTTTTGATTATTTCATCCCAAGAATAATTGTCACAATGAAACTTGTCTAAATTTCTTTCCTGCATCTGGAACGAAATGGCCAGATCCAAAATACGAATTCTCTCCACATTTTCCAGAATAATGGATAATGGATAGAAGTTTCCGTCCTCACAGAGACACTCTAGGTAGTAATGGTAGTGAAAAGACGCGCAATGTTTACTTGTCAAACTTGTAAAAATTGGAGTGTGGAAATTAAATAACACTAAGTTTTTTTTATTAAGGTATAGAATCGGTTTTTTTACTTCAATCATGATATTGTATAAATCCAAGGTTGTAATAAAAAATAAGAAAATAATAAATAGTCAGTAGATAGTACTGAATACATAATACTATGCATGTTTTAATGAAAGCGAATCAAGAAGTCGGAATCTGCGATTTTAAGGCCCGCTTGCCTTGATAGTACTTAAAAAAAAGAAGATTTAAGTACGAATTCAATGGGTTGTTCTTCGGCATGCACCTAGTCAAGGGTCTACGGCTACAACGCTTGCAATGACTAGGTCACGTATATAGAGCGGACAGACAACACTGCTCCGAACCGAAAAGTCTTTGGATTCCATTGGGAGAACGCTTTAGAGGACAACCATATTTTGGATGACATTCACAAGTGGAGCAGGTCCTGAACCAACTGAAAAAGGGGAAGAGATCTGGAGAGGACTGGATCCAAACGGGATTGAAGATATTAATATATACTTCTGGTTAATTATTTAAAGCTTTTTCTTTTTAAGGAGCCCTATTATTTTGCCCAGGAACATAAAATCAAATACGTTCCATTATTTTTTGAATTTCTAAATGGTGTTTTATCACCCTCTATTATTTTAAAAGTATAAGTGAATTAATGAAGAATTGCTTGAGAGTCTGTTATCAATTTTTATGTTTTTTAAGCACGCACATTTCATTTTGCACACCACTCTATGTGTTTATATAGGATACTATGTTCGTCGTGGCATGGTAAATAAATACGTGGACTTAAGCGAACCGTGAAGGTCCAATCTTCGATTCCTAGACTCATCTCAGAATTTTAATACAACACCTCTTTCGACATGCTGACAAAACTCAGATAGTACTAATTGTCTATGAAAAGCTGCTCACATTTCACTATTTGGAGTCGGAAATTAACTGTAGGTTCCCTCTATTCGAGAGAGCTCAATAATACTCACAACACTAGTGATTGCTGGAGAAGTTCAGCCATCGCCTAGCTGTAGTGCTATTCCATTTATTTATTTATTTTATGTAAAAAGTATGATGACAACAAAAGTATGTATATTCAAAACCTTACTTATTCTTCAAGATATGTTGATTGTACCAAAAAGAATCAGGAAAAAACTCTACATACAGCTTTTAAATTTTATATTTCTTATTTAATGGTGCATGAATGTACATATGAATAAACACCAGTAGCAGTTATGTACTTGTAAGACAGTTAAATTGAAATTATTTAAGTGGCAACTACTGCATTTTATTGGCAACAGTCTTACACTTTACAAGTATTGTGATTGGACTAATTTACTAACTTAGGCAAATCACACAAATATTGCAACAAAGTCAATCAAAGAAAATCCTCACAAGAGTAATATCAAACTGCATTCAATCCACAAAGAATTGATTCCCTTATCGACAGGTTCTTACAACAATAACATACCACCAGCTCCATCTAAAGTTCTGTTCTTGGCTATTAAAAGATTTACACGCCCAGACACCAGATACTTCAAATAATGAGAGCAAGCAATCAAAATCTCTAGAAGAAATAAAGATTTACAGCTCGTATCTTCAAAAACAGGGTTTTATGGTTTTTGGTGTTTGTCGTTGTTATTTTCTTTTTTTGTTTCCCTTTCTTAACATTTTTTCCTGTTGTTCACTTTTTTGTACCACCTTTTTGAACTGATTCCTCACTTTATAGGTTTTTATTAGCCCTAGGTGCGAGATCCGCAGAATTTATCCACACTCGGGTGTTGACTACATACCAATATAAGTTCTATGACTTTCAAATGACTCTAAATGAAATACTTTTCCATGTATCGTCTTCTCTATTTCTTGTTAGCCGTGCACAGGTAACGTGGGAAAAAGCACAATATAAAATACAGAAGAAAACAAAACAAAAACCGACCAAAAGAACACAGGAACCATCAACAAATACATAGTGACTGTGTGTGCGCAGCCTACTGTTGGACCTACTGTATTCCTTTTTGGAATTCACAGTGGTTCCGAATCTCTTGGATATGTTAATTTAATGTTTTTGTTTCATTTATTTGAAAAATATGTTAAAGATACACACAATGGGAATAGAAATACAGATCGAAGATTTTTCCAATAGCATACCGGTGGATGGCTGTTCAGAAGTTAAGTATCTCATAAATAACACCGATTAATGGATGTATTTAGCAGCGTTGTGCAGACTCGTAGCTCGCATCGAGGTGATTATTTTGACAAATTTATGTTAAATTGTGCCTTAAGTTGGTCCCATTTCGAAAACATTTAGAGGGTAAGCTTATCTTATCTTTGTTTTGAAAAAGAAAAGAAGAACTTAAATATTCGATAAAAAAGTTTGAAGTGGATGATCAGGTTCATAGGTTTTTAACAGAAGACGAAATATACTGATATATTTCGAAAATTTTGGAATATGAAATGTCATGAGTTTGAGAAGAAGAAGGTTACACTTATGAATGGCAATATGGGATGCTTAAGAATAAATACAGATGTGTATTCATCGTTATAAAGTGTGTCCATGTTTATTGTGCGACATCTTCTGTTTTGTAGATTTCTAGAAGGGTTTATGAGGACACTCCCACTGTTTACATGTTGAATTAAATTCAATCCTAATGGCGAACTCTATTTGACGTTTGAATTACACTAATTTGACGTTTCAAAAACTGTTTCCTTAAATTACGAAAATCAACGTGAAAGGTATAGTAGTCTATACAAAGACGCTTACCCATGCAAACAGAATGTAAGTCAAGCTACTGCATTCCATTCTTCCCATTTTTAGTGCTTATGTGTCAAGCCTTCATTTTTGATGGCATTTCTGACACACATAATCTTGATTTATGTCCGTCGTGACGTAGTGGATAGGAGGTTCAACATCCACGCCCGAGATTGAAGCTTTGATTCTTAAATAACATAAAACATTGTTCTTACTTTCAAGGCCTTTTAAGGTCGACAATGAAGTGTGTGTCTGGTCCATTTAGAAGAGGAAAATGGCACACAGGGCTCGAGTGGTTCTTAAAGAAGCCGGACGCTTGTCCGCCATAAGCTGTAGGAAACGAGAATGGCATTTGCCAAATTAGTAAGCGAAATATTCGAAAAAAGCTCACCACTTTCGAACCCCACATTAGTTAAGCTCCTTTGGGCCGTCTAAGATGAGGTTATGGTCCATTTTTAAAGAATATTCAGACCGAAACAATGTTTTCATCCGCTTTACATGGCATAGTTAAGAGTTGAGTTCGTAGACTAAGTGCATACCATCGAAGAGCCTGTAGAACTAGATATCTTCTCCTCTCAAAACAGAAACAAAAATCATCCTTTTTTCTAAAAAATATCAACGGCTTCTTCAGCCGCTTTTAATAGCGGCCACAAAGAGGAATTTGCATACACCAACAATATTATGTGTTGGAACATGTACAAGTTCAAAGTAATATAGTAAAACTCGAAGACAACGAATGTCACTATGTGGCTTGTATCGTAGCATACACGTCTCTGCAGCATAGCCCATACAAACTATAGTTCACTCCTCGTTCTGTCTTTGCCTATGTTTTTATTCAAATTCTGTCGCTGACCCTCTAAAGTCTATCGAATCTTTCGAAGAACCATCTTTTTCTAGCCATCAACATTTTTAAACAGAACCCAATAATACATAAATGCCAGCTTCCAAACGGTAACGTTCCCTAACTTTAATTTCATGTACCAACTAAAATCATGTTCGGTCATTTCTAATTCACCCAACATGCCGCTCACCCGTGTTTATGGAAATGAAATTATCCGTAACGAATCCGTATGATGCCTGGCAGACCAAACGTGTCAGAATGGGCGCCAATGCGCTTCATAAAAATAAACCTCTTCCAGCAGAACCTCGCCAACAGAAGAAAATGAAATAAAATTAATAAAACATTCATGTTCGAAAAGGAGTAGAAAAGAATTACACAGTTTCTTATTCAGATCTCCAGCCATTCGTACGCCCACGCTAGATACCGACCCACAATATGTTAATAAGTCATTTGAATTAACGATTAAAAAAGTTGATAACAACCGGCTAACTAAAAACAGATCACCCAGCTGAACACGACTTGAAACGCCTCGGCTGTGTAGGTGTCAATTTGAAGATCAGATATCGCCGTGAAAACATATCTGCCATCAAGCGAAGGCTTATTAGCTGTCGAATCAAATCAAAGCGTATGCCATGTCGGCTTAGGTTCAAAATTTATAATATTCCGCTTCAGGAGAATATTATTGATGGGATTTATTGAGTGAATATGTTTTGTTAGGTGTTGATGCAAATGGGCTATAAGTGGCGGAAATAATAATGCAGACATTAAACTTTCATTGATGGTATAAGTTTGTGCAGCTGCCTGTAAGTTATGCCTGTGCGTCACATTTATTCGTCTGATTAAAATATTGATATGCATGATAACTTTTTTTTAGATTTCAAATTAGATGCTGATATCAACCTTAATGCATAAACGTCGATACTTTTATAATCGTGATAACTTCTGATCACTGTTCAAATTAGTGAGTAAAATTACTAAAGTGCACATAAAAAGAAGTTGCACCCGTCCTCTCTTACAGTGATGTCCTGAAAAGGATGGAGGGTCTCCTTATCGTTTTCATTGTTTATAAATTTAATATTGAGACTCCAATTATATTTATTCATTGGTTATGTGAGGTTATGAGGTGGATGCATTGTTCAGTCGCGCCTTTCACTGAAATTAAAAACTCTTTGTTGCGACACAAAATGCAGCATAGGGAAGCATCCGTTTTTCATAATTCAGTATTTATGTACAGCAATCATAAATGGTGCATCATTTCGACCAAAACTTCGCACTATTTGGTCTCCATAGCACTCACTTTAAAAATGTCTTTCAACCTTGTTCAGGCCCGAAACAACTCATTTCGTTCCGCGGAGCTGTGATACCAACGGGAACAGGAAACAGCTGACACATAACGTATGATTTAAAAGTTAAATCCCTAAATGGTGCACCCTGTATACCACTATAAACTTTTGCTTAAATTAAATCTCGCCCAGTCTTCCTCAAACACAACAGAATGATGATCATGAATTAAGAAACTAAAACCGCCAAGTTTCCACATCATCGACCATACTGTCTCATGCTCTGACTATGATTTCGTTGAATCATTCTTTACGTATTTCCCTTTCCATAGAGTCTTTAAATAATTGGGGTCCTTCTGTTTCCTTGACATTGGCACTCACCCACATCTCCGCACCTTTGGATGCAGGTAATTAATTGATGCCTTCATCGCGGCTACCCACAGTTGTGCCCGATGAACTCGAATTCCCACAGTCGTTTCTCGTATTTCATGAAATTTATTTCACGCATCCTAAACGGGCAGATACAATATACCAGATACGAGAAACTCTCAGTGGCTGGCTACTTACAAATTTTCCTTATAAAGATATCTCTACGCGACGATTCATTTGAATAAGATACTTCTAGACTACTTCAGATATGCCATTGACAACTCCCATTGTAAGTGTGTGTGTGCGCGCCTTGGGCTGTCCGAAAAAAACACAATCATTTTCAAGATGTTGTCTCCAGCACACAGCACGCAATCCGGCTTTGGATTCATGCTCAGTTCGAGGATGGAATTCTACCTACAGCCATCGATTGGTCTCCACTGACCACTGACCAGAGTCATTGATCAGAATCACTCTCCCCGACTTATCTGTCTGAGGACATAAAATATTGAGTACATGTTCGAATGCCACCACATCATCTAAAACGATCAATTTTAGATAATCTTATCGGCAGGGCTTGTCATTTGCTTGCTCAGTCGTCTCCACAGTCGAAGTTCTGGTGCGTCGTCGTCGTCCGACGCATGACCGACGGCGATGATGGTGGCGGTGCAGACGATACGAAAACTGACGCGGATGATGTCTTAACTTGGATACAGGGTTTTCCTTGTATTGCTGTGTATATTTTTCTCTTACCTTTTTTTGTTTTTAAATCTGACAGTTTGTCTTTTTCTGAAGACAAATGCGTGTCGGCCTGGCGCGGTAAACATGTTGAAATCGATACAATGTCTGAGGTAGCCTTAAACAAAAGTAAATAAAGGAAGGGTATCGCAGATGAAAAACGATTAAAAGAGGTTATGAGGTATTAACGACGACTTAACCGGAATTTTGTTTGTGGCATTTTCGATTGCGATACGGACAAACGGACAGGCTGGCAGCAGGAGAGGATGCTTAATGGCTTTTCCCCATACAGAGTGAGGATATTCTGTAACATGATGTGATATGGCATGAAAGAGTTATAAGGCGCTAAGCCACAGTCGGGCGCATGCAGCTTTTAGAAATGTGCATGCTCTTCAGGTGGCATTTGACAACATTTCTGTTGTTTTTGTTTTCTTTGAAGGCGACAATAGGTCAGTACGATGGACAGTGTAAAGGAAGAGTGTGGAAGGTCAAGGTGCAGAACGTTTTTAAGTTGGATCGGGTTTAGCAGTTACCAAACGATTATGGTTTATGAGAAGATATACAATATATTTCAGATGTGATATTCTATCGGTGTAAGTGATATGGAGAGTGAGTTATTTGAGTGCTCAACCCGGTAACATAAACAGCTGAAAATGTTGGACAAATAAAGTTTGGAGAATGATGCACACTAGAGATCGGCTCAAATCAAAGTTTGGAAAACGAAAACGCGAACGTTCCAAGAAGTAGGACGTTGAGTAGCTTCTGACCTTTAATTCTTATTACTTTGGATATGGTCCCATTTACTTCTAAGTCCACAAGCAGCACGGATAATCCAAACTCTCAGCTCGTTCTACTTTTCCATCATTTGCAAAGCCGGTGAAGCGTTAAGCCCGGTTGATTAAAATACTCTCAACAGGGAAGTAGATCGCACTCATCTCACCAGCACACTTATTTGTGTCTTAAGATCCTCTCTTTTCGCTGAAATCTAACCATCGTTTCTTAAAACTTTTGCGCATATTCGTCTCAGAAATTGATTATCTACGTACCTACAAGTATTCTCACGCCTCTGATACACCCACCGGACCGGCTACTCAAGCATGTACTTCGATTCAGTTGAGAACGAAGGAGGTACAAAAATAATTCTAGATGTCAAAATGATCATTAATTCTGTGAGTAGCATTGTTGATAGTGTTCCGTTCGATTAGAGTGTTACAGATCGTGTGACAATGGGGCATCTTGAATTTTTTAAGCTTCTGTTTCCCACACTACAGATATCGGTAAGATAAAATCTCTGTACGGTTCACTTTCTAATGTCGATCCCACAAGTTTTTCAACCGACGGTGGAGAGTATTATTTTTTTCTTAATAGAGCCGTGATGACTTGGCGATTTGAAATATTTGTTTCTAAGAACTGTGAAGAACCGGAGACTCGTTTTGTTTGTTGAAGCTCAAATGCGATTTCATAAAGGCGTGGGTAATTGAGCCGATTTTTAACGTTTCTGATCTTAGTAGCATAAAATATTTGAGGTTCAGTTTTTGAAGTTTTAATACCTGAGACCTTTATAATGTATTACTGTGAAGCATCGTGGTCCACTAGGGTTTTTCTAGGGAGAAGATTTTTTTTATTGAAACTAAATGTAAAGGATTACTACATACGCCCATCTCACGCTGATTAACGAGAACTCATGACATTGGGTGTTGACGCTGTGTTGCACAGTAATCGTTAAATAAGTGAATAAAACAGTAAAAAAAAACAAATTTGTTTTATATTGTTTAAAAATTTGTAATCTTTTATGCTTTGTAGTTTTTCATCATCATCATCATCATCATCTTCTTTAACCCGCATGTTAGGGATCGCGAAGGTAAAGCACGCATGAGAGACCTCCATGTGCTCGATCCTCCAGCATCGACTCTAACTCATCAGGAGCTATTCCAAAGCCCAACCAGACGAATTAATGGACTTAATTCAACCAACTCGCCCTGTGTCGACTGAGTGGTTTCCTTCCTGATGGAATCGCGTCTAAGCACGCCTCGGAAGTCGTGATGAAGGGGACTTTGAAGTCTTTCAAAAGCAATTTGTCATTTTAAAATAAAAGCGAAAAAAATTTCGTGCGTGTAGGTAAGCACAGATGAATAATTATGTTATAGAATTTATTTATAGACAAATCATTCCAGATTCAATAATTTTACAGACAAATTGTTGAATATAAATTTAGTTTTTGCTATTTAATTAGACTGAGATATAGCTTCCGCGTCCTGGTACAGTTTAGGAAAGGAGAGAGCGAAAAGGAGCTACATCGCCTAGTTCAATTTTTTTGTTATCTAATTCTGCAGGCATTTGAACAGTCAAGTCTTTAGAAAATAAATCTAAGTTACTTATTCAGTGAACGGTCAAAAAATGTATTTTAGTTCATGTTGCAACTTTTATGTCTTGGCAGACGACTACATTATTGAACACACGTTCTGTAAAAAAGGGAATGGAGAAATGTCAAAAGTATGCACAGTGATGCTACATCATTCCTTTTATGTGATGCATACATGATGCTAAACGAAATGTTTCTTGTGATTTTTAAGCACTCTGATGCGAGGATTCCAAAACACATGTCAAAGTGTTAGAATGAATAGAAAACTTTTGCTGATAACAACTTAACTTAACTTAATACAATGCATAAGCTCAATAAGATACAAATTAAAGTAAAATTTCAAATTTTTGCTTAGACAAATCAACCACATATCCTGATCAGTATCAGAATTTAAGTATCTGATGCGTTATGCATTCTAACGTGATGTACACTAATGCCCCATCGATGGTGCTCCTTTGCTGTTGAATTCTATGTTGACAAATTTGACTAAGCCTCCCGAAAAAATTAAAATTAAATAAAAAAAAAAATAAAAAAACTGGTGAAGTCCGAGTTCCATTCTTAAGGTTTCTTTTTCAAACGATACAGTCCTTATAGTTTCTGTATCTCCGTCTATTTGTCCGTTACGTCTGTTACACTTCTCATATGCATCTCGTGAACTTATAAGTCCAAAAAATTTCAGATGTACATATTAATGTAGAATCATTTCACATAGCAATCATTTCCTTTATATGATAATGTAATTTTAAGGCATAATTGAGGAATCTCTCTTATACGAGAGAAATTGTTAAATTACATCATTCCCCGCAATGAGACATATGAAGCGACAGGTCTTTTCAAATGAACTTGAGGATTGAAGGAAAGTTGACGATCAAAGTCGACGAGTTCCAGAATTAATTTCATCGCACAGTGTGAAAGTGTGCGTTTAGGGTTGAAGTAAATGTGTGGGACTCCAATCATATTCCACTTAAATTTTAGCTTCAGTTGAAATCATCGACATCTCGAGAATGTATGTAGTCGTATCTATTTTGAAAGCGAAAAAACTGCTATTAAAAATTAGCAGTTTTCGTTTTACAGTAATATAGCCAAAAGTATTAAAACAATTTTTATTCAAACTTCTTATTTCAGTTAATGTTTTGTGAATTATTTAAATTTTAATTTTTCGGTAAAGAAGCTGTTGGGGAAG
This sequence comes from Eristalinus sepulchralis, assembly GCA_944738645.1. Taxonomy (NCBI): domain Eukaryota; kingdom Metazoa; phylum Arthropoda; class Insecta; order Diptera; family Syrphidae; genus Eristalinus; species Eristalinus sepulchralis. Next base: position 24,705,420 of record OX122885.1, on the reverse strand, counting down.
CTTGGTGTTAAATACTTCTGTAGCGCTACAAGAAATCAACATATTTTTAATAAAAATATCTGTCGATGGTGTACGATTACATTTAACATATATGTATTTTTTGTTTCATTCCAGTTCAGGTACATGGGACAACCTCCATTTATTCTCAAATTCAAAATTCATTGTATGGTAAGTAGGTTTTATTCTGAAATTTTGTGTTTCATAAACATCGAAAATATACCTAGAGACAGATTGGATGCACCAAAACCATTAAAAACATATTCTGCTGTTAATATTTTCACGATTGTGCAGTACATTGATCATAATGGAACATCCACCACTTAACGTTGATTTCAAATAATTAAACAAAACTAAGCACAAATATTATTTTTGTCAAGAAATGGAAGATTTGTAAGAGAACGCAGTCGGATATATTATTATACAATTTTTCAAAAAATTGTTCGTTCGTTTCGTTTCATTCTTCAAATTTTATTTAAACGAGTACAATTTTATTTGACTTCTTACGAAAATTTTGCATTAAGAAACTTCTTTTAAAAGCTTTAAATTTGATTTCTTATGAGAATTGACTAAGACCGCAATTCCATTGAACACGTTCCAGTATTTCCAGGGTTCAGAGAAATACACTATCTTTGTAACTCAATACTGACATCATGTATCGCTTTCAGTTGTTTACAACTCGTTGTCACATTCTTGCATCAAATTGATATCTCCACTGATGTGATGTGACACGGCGGAGCGCTTCAATACGAGATACAATCTCCAGAAATCTGATTTACATACGAGTATTTTTTTATTCATTTTCGTTTTTAAGCCAATTGGTTCCCACAATAACTATGTGTGCTGCATCTATTAAATTTTGGTTTATTCTCCTCTATCAATCTGATCTCTAAGAGGCCGAACTTAAATTTACATTTTGACGTCACCAAGAGGTCGACCGATTCTAATTCATCTCTGATTTTGGCTTTCTTTCCGATAAAAAATTCGACCAAATTTCTGTTTGTTGTCTTGTGGTGAGTTTGTGCTCTTTATCATTTTATCGCTTCATATAAATTTTATGTATTCCACGTGAAATAATTAAAAGATAGTATTTCTGATTGAATCGCATTTTATGTTATGATAAAGCACCTGTCATCAAAATCGAAGCATATACAATGGGAGTGGATGCCAACTGGAATTGGAATAAATTAATTTTATTTCGGTTAACGCCGTCTTGTATTTGCAAATTTATTAGCAATTCATTCGGTTGTGTGAATGTGAATGCTACCAATATCGGGAAGAACACGCTCTACCCGATTGAAATGAGCCGCAATGTTTGCATATTTCGTGTGCTGAGGAGTAGGTTATCGCATTGACTTGGCTTTGGCTTGCATGTTCGGAATGTTTCGAAAGCTTTGAGATATTTTTAGAACTGGTGTACTGATTCTTACTAAAAAAATTGATTATATTTTTATTTGAACTGTAGATGTCAGTTCAGAAATATCAATAATTTATTGCTGAAAAATGTCGTACATAGTTCACTCAAGTTTGTTTACATTTTTAAAATAAGTATTAAGTTATTAGACACGTGCGAATGGTAAATTTTATATAGTTGGTGATTATCTCTGTAAGTTTTATTGGAACATAAATCTCAAATTTCTCCCAAACTGATTTAATTAACCTTGGTAGAGGTTCATAGAGGTTATATCCTTTTAAGAAATCGTATCAGAAAAGTGACTAAATCTCATTTAAACTCAAAATTCCGCATATCATACCACCTTCGAAATTAACATTCTTCATTCGAATTCACAGCCTCTATCCATCAAACGCACTCTTTGTTGTGTCATAAATCAATAAACGACTACCGTGTCTTGCAAAGTTAAACAATAAAATATTCTTCAGATAATGACACCTGCCGCCTGCCTCTTGTGTGGGTACCTACATATACAGCTATCTTATCCCACTTCCACACCTCCGCCGTAGGCAAACACAAAAAGGATTCTCGGTCGACGACTTTGATCCATATCTCTTCACCTTTTCATCTCCATCTCTGTTTGGGGAACAAACATTCCATTTCTATAATTCTCACCCAAATCTGAAACTGATTTTGAATTCGAATCAAAAAAAGAAATAGTTACATTGTCCGCTCCCATTCGTAAAGAAACCGATCAAAATGACCGTAGCAGTGGCTTCTGCATCTCATGTACAGACTCTCTTCGAAATCGGGACTCGGGCATCAAGACTCAAGACCCACCAAAGAACGTAAGTCAATATGCATTTATTGACGTGCCCGTCGTTCCTGTGGGGCGGTTTCCCTTTTATTGCCCATGTTGCTGTTGTATTTTATTGGGTTGTGTGCCAGCTTCGGTGCACTGTGTGCTGTGCTTCTTCATTTCGTTTTGGAAAATAAATTTTCCCCTCGATATGGTAGTCAGATTTGGTTGCTTGTTTTTCTTTATTTTCTTGTGTTAAGATCTATTTTCTGTTTCTCTGTTGTTCTGTTTTCTTCTATGTCTCTCTCTCTCTCTCTGTCTCTCCTTTCTTCTTTATTTGTCATCCCATAAATTAACCGTTCCCAATCGCCTTTGATCTGAACCTACTAATTTCATTGCGCACTCTATGCCCGAGTGAACGAAGTGGCAAGTGGGATAAAATATTGACAGTTGAAAATACGACGGTCGAGAGTTCATCTGCATTTCTCAGGTTTCCAGTGGATCGACACAACCATTCTTCTTGATACAGCCTTTCAAAAAACTCATCTTGTACAACTGGGAGCCAGCAAGAAGTAGCATTATAGATACGCGATTTGTTTTCGTATCTCCGGACTGGTTGGCGCGATGCGGTTATACGATACTTTGTACTCTGTGACGCGCTGCACGTGAGCACAAGGGGAGAGACAAATTTCGGTGTTAACACATGCAATAGAGTTATCAAAAAGATACAAGTTGTCCATTTGCTTGTTGAATTTATTAAAATATTTTATGATAAAGAGAAACTGAAGAAAAATTGTTTATCGTTAACTCACAGCAAGAGGTCAGGAGAAAGACAAAGGGCTTCATCTCATCCGGTGGGAAATTTTGGAGCTCGATGCCTTGCGATCGCGACACAGATTAATCGATTTAATTAATATATGGCGGCAAACACACTCACGGACGATTGCAAAAGCAAATACAGACACTAATGTGCTGGTTGTAAAATGTATAGCTTTCTTTACTCTGCGCTTGATTGCGCCTCGAGCTGCAGATACAAAAGCCATGAAAACAAAAATAGCAGTAGGCGGAAAGTCCTATTTTTTGAGACCAGAGAGAAAATGTTTATACAGAAAATACTAGAAATCTTGAACGTGAAAGTAACTTTCAAATGTTTGTCAGGCGGAAGTCTGATAGCTTGGTGTAATAAATGTTATTATGTGATCCATTTTGCCAAAGAAGCGGATGAAGAAGCCCTTAGCCTTTTTGAGAGAAAAGTTTTGCGTGCGATTTTTGGTCCTGTTTCCGTTGATGGCATCTGGAACTCTACGGGCTGTACAGCGAAATGCGCCTGGTCAGCCGTCTCGGATACAACGCTTAAGATGGCTAGGCCATGTAGAGCGTATGGACATCACTGCTGCGGCCCGAAAAGTCTTCGAATCTGAGCCATTGGGTCAACAGAGGATGGCCTAGGCTAAGGTGGCGCACACTAGTGGAGAAGGACCTCAACCAACTTGGAGTGCGCAACTAGAGGCAGCTAGCGAAACATCGTGCTGGCTGGAGAGGCATGTTGGTTTAGATCCAGGTCCACCACGGACTGTAGCGCCACAAAAAGAAGAATGCATTTCGTCAAATAACAATCTACAAAACGTACTGTATGTACGTACGTATTTTTTTTTTTATTATTATTAACCGAACTTTTTACTATTAGACAATCAGTTTGTGGCGTTGTTTTTCGCGTGGATGCCAGTACATTTTGAATATAACAACGTTCAAATGTTGAACTGCAGCTGATAACTCTGGTGAAAAATTTAGCTGAATTTGAGTGATAGTCTCGGTGGAATGAAATCGGAATCACAAGGAAGTCAAATCGCACAACTTCGATGGCCATAATTTTAAATCAGACATACCAAATATCACCAATTACCATATCACACTTCCAAATTCTCCAGAATGCTGTGTAACACCTCACTCCCTCTTGTTTAAACAACATATCATTGGTGCCCATATCATTCAACTCAGGCTTAAAATAAAGTTGATATTCATCAACCTTGAGCGACGTCGAATTAAATGTGCTAAGCACGCGAACTAAACTCGTATTTTGATGGAACTATTTGCTGTGGCTCCAGTTATTTAAAGTGAGCGCGAACCGCTGTTAACTCTCGTGTCGAAATTTGACTGTCACTTAACATTGGATTTTGCCTGGAATTATACCTGCGGCGCTGATGAAGTCAGAGGCCCCTGAAATGAGGCTCTAGTAAGTCTTCCTTATAGAAGTATATGTCTATGATAAAGGCTGCGAGTAAACTAAATCTTTCCGTCTACCCACTTTAGTCTTGTTTCACCCAGTTCAGGGAAAGTTTATTTCTCCCTCAATTTTAAATTGCATTAAAATCTGTCGCTGTGACCGAAAGAACGATAGAAGTGTTAGAAAGATTAACTTCCTTCCGTTACCATATATCATCATTAAACTGTAACAGATGTTGACCACGTACAGATAAAGGTTTTGGATTAACGTTATCACCTGCATTAACAGCTTATATCATGGAATCCGTTCGAGATCATACTTGAGGGAATATCAACCCCCCTTGGTTTGGAGCTAGGTTTTTATAAACCCACTGCCGCTCTCTGGGTCGCAGCACCCGGTGGAGAATGGATCTCCACACTGAGCCGTGAAAGTCCCCTAACCGCCTGGCCTAGTTATGGGTCACCAATAAACTAGACCAATCAGCACAGTACACCAACCCCGACTTTGCCCGCTATTTTCGGTTTTAAACACAGCCAAATCGATACGTCCAAAATGGCGCCTTCCGCACGGTCACACTGCAACCGAGGTTACAAGGGCTCCTGACCTACCCGTCGCACCAGAATATAGGCTCTAGTCAATCTGTCACTTCCAGGTTTCTAGGTTTCTTCAACACCTGCATTTGTCTGGTGGCCGCCATCGCACCAAACTGTATTTGGTTCCACCAGAAATTCTATTGACACTAATGAGAGTTATAGAGATGTGATTTGGAATAATGGAATTCATAAATCCAGTCATATCATCTGGAAACAACTACGCACAATGAACTAGAGATACTTTTTTTTCAAATTCAAGACATGCTGCAAACTACAAACTATATGTAGTCTTAATTTTTGTTTGTCGCCAGGCGATGTTACCCGGACAGTTTTTAAGCATTTTGTGGCTTATAGAAGGCTTTCTGGAACAGTTTAAACATGTCGTTAGCAGAAATTTATAAATAAAAATAAATAAAGTGTTAAATGTTTAGAAACGCTTGTTTCATAGAGTAATATGTAAATATTTTAAAATTATATTTGCCAGGAATGTCAGTGTGTCCCATACAAATTCAATTCAATTTCCCTGTAATCTTAGCCCTCAGTAGTAACTTTTATACTCCTTGCACATTTCGCAATTTGCTTGAAATTTCTTGCAGCGTTCTCACTTTTTATAATGTCCTAAGGATGCCAATGAAAATGCAAGCTTTGATAAAACTAACTGAATAACTGGTGTATGTCAGATCTGTCTTAAACTCAGTTTTAAAAGAGCAAACACTTAATGCTTATTGCAGACTTAATAACTTTACACTGTCAATAAGAGTGTACCTACATACATATGTAGGGAACAGTGTGACATAGTCAGAGAGAGAACTACATAGAAAGGACTACTTCTAAGAAAGCCTAGACCAACTAGAGAAGATCAGTTTGGAAGAGATATGAACATTCGTGAGAAAACTTACTAGTCCGTCCTGAAAGCATTTATTCAAGTAAATTTGTATATTCAAAGAACAGATAGAGTGGGAAATAGCTCTGTACTCAGAGCTTGTGTCTTAATGTGTAGGTGCATGCCATCAACATGCTAAGGCTTAGTTCTAACTCCTGAATCTTGGAAGAAATAACCTTTATTTCTTTTACTGGCTTTATATCACCGTATAAAAAACGCTTTCCAAGCCGTTCCGATTCAGCATTAACTGCAGCACAACATCAGTGGTAGATGCCGATTGTGAACGAAATATTTGAGAGATACATATACTATACTTCAGTAAGTTTATTTTTAGCTCTATTCATTATCACTGATCTGACTCCACGCGACAAATAGACAAACAAACAAATCCCAAGTTTGAAATTCCTTCAGCTGCCTAACCAGCAATAATCATATTAAACGCCACCTTTTTTCAAAATTTATTGAAAAACAAAAGAAAAAAGTCACTGACCTACATGTGAGACTTAGAGGATTCAGAGCCCATCAACCAGAGAAACCCGTGTCACTCCTCAAACATCTTTCGATACGTCTTATGCAATCGTGTCCATGTCAGCATACGACAAAACTTCTAAATTCCAGCACATTGTCGATGACGATAATGAATGATGAATGCCCACAATGTGTGGCGCACCCCAATCCAGCACGCTGTCTTGTCCAGATGTCAAGGACTTATGCCCAAGAACCGGGTGTAAATTTTCAAAGGCACTCGCTAAACACCTTGAGAGCAAATACACACTCATAGCCGCACACTAAGCCCATTAAATGCGAATAGAAAGCCAATAAGTTTTGTCATTTGTTTTTGTCCTGTACAATTGGGTTTGACATCCTATAACGGCGGCGGCAGGGCTATCCCAAAATCATTCCAACAGGTAATTGAGAGGTTTTCTCCTATTTCACAGAATTCACGTCCCCTCTCTCTCACATACACATATAAACACGCACACGGCAAATGCATCTGGGAGACAATAAAATAAATCTCCGCTCAGACAACAAATACGAGTACCCATTGAGTGCTGGCAATAAAATGTATCTATTGCCACCGCAATTCGTAGGTTTTGCCAGTCAAAAAGCAGGGGAATGAGCAGTATGTGCATGAATAGCAAGGGTCTGAGCTCTCACACCCAAGAGACTAACAATGCGGAACCGTTTCACAACTGTGTTTAAGGGTTTCACTTGAGGTTTATGAGTACAAGAGTGTGACTCTAGTGCCGCTATTCAATCACTCGAGTGGTATGTCAATGTGCCTCCGGAACCCCTGCTGTGACATGCGGCATTGTTTTCCCGCATCATACCTCTTACCAGATGCACACCGTAATGGCATCCTCCTCACGAGATGTGATTTTGGGTTGTAATCGGAAAGGTATGAGCATCCGATTTGCAACAAATGAAGAGGGTATGTCGTGTTTATAGGTGATAAATCTTTGAATTTTCATAGCTATCGATGACGGAGAGGCGTTCGGAATGTTGCATATGCCTTAGTGTGGGGAATTTATTGGTTTATTTGATTCAAAGTCAGAAGTGAAATGTGTATAGGGGTCGCTTCTTTAACTTACGTTTGTTGTAATGCATTGCTTTAAATGGCAAGTTTTTGGAAAAAAATGAAACACAACTGCCTACATTTGATAGTCAATGAATTTAAAAAAAAAAATGATAATAATCTCTGAACAATTGAAGCGAAGATCGTTTCTAACTTCCATTACTCGAATAACGTCTTCAAAAAAGGGCAGACCTTTGACAGTTGACATTCTTTATTCATTTTTCAGGTTGTCGTTTTACAAACTGTCATGAATCAGCATTGAGTTAAAAGCAATAGTTATTCAGTCGTTGCCATGGAGTAGTGAGCGATCCACACGTCAAAGGTCCCAGATCCGATTCCTAAACTGAAAGTTGTTGACTAATACACGGTAACCATAATAATCACTAATAAATTGAAATTCACTGAAATACAGTTAAAAATTAGTCAAATCCTATTCATCGCAGATCTATCGAAAACAATTTCTCGGGCAGTGATGTGGACTCTCATCTGTATACTGTTCCATTGGCTTTAATTTCACACTAAGCGAACAATAGAAATCTTTAAGACAAAAACTAAAACCATTACTTCAGAAAACTGATCACAGCATTTCTAACAAACTTGTACATAAAGCATCCCAATATAGGGCTAACTACAGTAAAATGAAACACAATCTGCGAACAGCTACTCAGTTCAAAAAGTCAGAATTTTGAAATAAGAGGTGAACTTTCAAGTCAAAATTTTATAGCGTATCATCCTATGCGTCCAATTGTATGCTAACTTTAGAATGTCAGACACTCTGAGGATGTGTTGCACTTCATGGCAAATCGCCCTAAGGAGTTCGGCAGTCATTTCTCAAAGACAATTGAGTTGGAGGAAACAATGAATATTTTGAACAGTGAGGGAGATTGGGTCCATTCGCCGTAGTAACAGAAAAAGTTGTTCCTAGCGGTGTGATTCATACAGATTTGCTAATAAATAATTCCACCCAAGGGTTTAATTCTTGTTCTTTCAATTTCCTATAAACGTGACTTGCTTTACTGAGAAAAATGTCGGACGCAATAAAAGAAAAAGTTGTTCCAGTCTTTGTTTAAGTAAATTTTTGCTTCACATTCCGTAATGCAACTCAGACATTCTGCTAATAAATAATTTCACGCAAAAATGTGCATTAATTCCAAAGCTGTGATAAACAAGGAGAAGAAGAAAAAAACAGAAAATCTTCCGATAAAGCAGTTACAGCATGACGAATCTATTCTCCACGTTATAACTAATTGACACCATGTCGTCATAACGCCTTCATCACACACCATCAATCGAGCAGGCAAGTCGGTCAAGCAGAAAGTCTAACTTATCGACTCAGTGGGTTCCTATTCGAATCTATTAAATTAATATGATATCTTATAACAGATGACATTTAGGAAAAAAAACAATTTTTTTCAAGTATGCCTATATATTCATTTTAATCTCCCGTTGAAAGCAGCTCTCCATGTTGGTTGAGAATCGAGGACAGCGATTTGGGATCCCGATGGGAGGCCTCGGCTTCGGATCAAACCCCATCCTCGATCGAATGTCATCACCTATCTGGAGTGTTCAAAATTATTCTTCGATCTTCTCTTCTGAATATGCATGGTCCCAAAGTGGTATTGAGTTAAATGCGGCCATAAATTATGAAAAAGTCGATGAATAGCTTCAAATGGAATTTTTAATTTCATTTCGATGTGGTGTCTCCTTCCTTTTGTGTGCTCCTGGTGCTTACATCTTAAGTTATGGGAATGTTCTCAGATAACCTCAGATCGGCAACATGAAATATGAAATGAATGCTCTATCGGCTCTGTTACAAGTGTCAGAATGAATTGGGCGTGTGTGTGCGGATAACTTAGGAAATGGTAAAATAGTTTTTTGTATACATGTCATAATCTGTAAAATTATGTGTTAAAGCGTTTTGGTCTAGGCCAAGGATTTTTAAAAATATGTTTTGAAAACTGAATAAGTTAAGCAGCCACAGAGCAGTGGAAGGAGATGTTCGATATGGATACTAAGGGGAGGTACCTCTTGGCATTGTATTACAATTTATTAACATGTCGATGATAATGGTGGGTACATGTGTTTTTGGTGATCACAATGCGTAAGAGATAAGTAAATGCAGTCATTTATGTCAGAAGGCAGCAACATGCAATGCTTATTGATAACACAATAAAAATATTGTGTGAGATGGGTCTTCGAGGAGTCGAACCGTGTAGATTTTTAGTGATGACTAACCTTACAGATAAGCTTATGTTGTATCAAAATAATGAGGAGTAACGTAGCGAGGAGTCCAATTAGTCAACAAGAGGCCTTATGAGACTCCCGAAAATCTTTAAAAAATATTTTTTAACTTATGACTGGTTGAACTGGCTTGGGGTTGTGTTTTCTCTTTCATTGTTAAATGGGCAGTTCTTTTCAGTTAATGTCAACTGCAAAGAATATTATTAATATTATCACACCATTATTCCTTAAATGAAAATTTCCACGCCTACCCACCACCTCAACATCAGTCTGATAGTTTGCCGAAAAAAGTATGGTCTCAGCCAAGTGGAATTCTAATTCACAATTCACATAAGAAAACTGTCAATAGTTTCATAGAAGTTTTTATATATGAAAACATTTCAATTGAGTTCTTCTTTCCCATGAAGTAACACACAAAAATAAAGTAACATCTTTAAATTCAGACTGTATAATGCAGAATAAACTTCTTAAAACAATTAACGCTTCCACATTCAGTCAGAGATGGCACTAAAAGAAACCAAGTGAAAAGCAGTTTCGGTCGGTTCAAAAGAGCAATAAGTGTCTGAACAGAAAATTCGATCATAAATCAATTTAATCGTAAAATTCGTTGATTGCGGCATTGCTTTGAATGAAACTATACCAGGAGAACAACTATTTTCAACGAGCTTCATTCACAGCCCCAAGTGTAGTTGGAGTAATGGTTTCTGATAAAATGTGTTCACTTTGTACTTCATGCTACCGCTCTTAGCTTGAAGTTTTTATCTCTTAACTTCACGGATAGACTCCCATTAGTCCCTTCTTCATAAAAATCCCTCTAAACGCCGACCAAATCAGTCAATAAAACGTGCTTTGAATTCCCAAGTAACCGACTGACATTATGTAACTCCATCCGATGTCTATTGACACATGTAGGTGATCCAGTTCCTTGTCGTGGAAGTCGGAGCATAAAGCAATACAGAATACACTGTCCACTTAAACATAAAAGCAAGATCTTCTCCGGATGTTTAGCGGCAAAACTAAATAAAAAGTACGTACTCGTATATGTATTTTCCAAGCAAATACGTAGTCTGCGCGCCGCTGTCTCTCTAAGATGCCGCCGTGTTTTGCATTTGAAATGAGCTCGATGCAGCTACCGAACGGAAATGAGCCACAATCGCCCGACAATTCAATAACAATATACTCTTCAAATACTAAGGAAAATTCAATAGAAGAGTTTACTTAAACTTCATGAATTAAACGGCACTCTGAAGTGTGCAAGGATGTCGCATGCTATAAAATAACACTTCTCAATCGTCGATTAGGTCTGGTTATCCCGTGACCAAAGCGTCTGTTAGATACACATATCTCAGCTTAATTGGCACTCGGATTACTGGGCTGTGGCATAATTTACTTGAGATACAATCTCCAACTTGTTTTGCCAACAAGAGACCGTATGCAGTAAACCGACTAGTTGCCAGAAAGAGAAAAATGGAAACAACTTCTCAACACGTCGACAATTCCTGCTTCGGAAATCGCAAGTAAATTCTGGTGGTGAAAACAAATTAACTTGTTTATAGGCTTTGCCCGTTAACCAGTAAGATTTGGTTTAGTCCTTACTTTAAGGAGTTGTGCAATCTTTATCATATCATCAAACCAGAGGCTTGTGGGATACCTCATGACATTAGGACGGCACTTTTTCACAGACCAATAAGTAAAAGTATACTGAGCATAAACACAGGCGCTGCGATATTAAATTATTTATCCGTATTTGTTTTGTTACTTTCATGTGCGGCGATACATGATCAATTCATTGCAATGATATAAGATGTCAACTGGTTATGATAAATGCCCAGTTTGCAAATGATCGAGTGCGTATGAAACTTGAAAACTTGATTCTGTCAAACTGCATTGCATTGTAAAGTATGCATTTGATAATTGATTATCACTTGCATTTTAGAAAACAATTATTTGAATATTTGTTAAGTGATCTCTCACTTCAATACAGCACTAGAATGTTATTTAATGGGAATGAATATTCAAAAGAAAGTTGTTGACAGTACTTGCAAATCGTTTCTGTTATTTCAAAACTTGACAGTTTTTTGACGGTGTTTGAATTTGCGAATTCAATATCAGATGATTGAAAATAATTAGTCTTGTATGAATTTTAAAATGAGAAGAAAACAATTTTCTTAAAATATGCAAAGACACTTCAGAATGTGATGAACGATCAGTTAAAAATTAGCAAAATAAATCAACCGAATTTGTTGATCTATAACATAACTGGACATTGTGCCATTGTGGTTAAGTGCATCATCAGTTGATTATTTTTCTAAATAATTGAAAACAAAAACGGTAATGATACGCTAGAAAAAGGAATTTCTTAGATAAACTTAGAGGAAATAGGGCCAGGTATAATTTTGTCATAACTGGTGTAAAAAAAATATTTTACATAATAACATAAAAAAATTAAGTATCACTATGCCCATAAGTGACTAGAAACAAGCGTCTGCATCAAATACTCTTGTTGTGCGTGCTATTGTTCTCTCAAGAGTAGAAGTGACCTATAGTTTGTTGCCGACTGAATTCGGTAATAAGTACATATACGTAGTCTCAAAAAGACGCGAGGTGGTAAATTTCCAAGTAAAAAAGTATCGTTAACTGAACACCTTCTCGTAGAATATCAATGAAATTTTTGTTATGGGATCTTCTTGTTATTATTTCAGATTGTGGGCAATTAAAACATTCAATAATTTATTTGTATCAATCCAGCAAAGATTTGTTGCAGTAGGTGATCGCAGACTTTTTGTTTCCTAAGTGTAGATATCTACTCAAGAGACAATTTATTTGACACTGCAATAAATAAAACTAAGTGCAATTAAATATCTGAATTAAAAAAAGACAACACAATTTATTTTAATGATTTTTCCACATAGCTTTCTTTATAACTGTATATTTCTGGTATGAAGTAACTTTTTCAACATCTAATTTGAGTATTTGATTTGCAAGGAAACTAAGATCTTATATTGAGTCATAAAATTTCTCTGCAGTGTTTTGTCACAAGATGGGGTTCGTATTTATACATATATCTGTTAACACTAACCTGATAAGTGTTTGAAAAGATACATGTCAGACAGTAATTCGTTCGTATAATTGCTATGTGATGAATTTTCGACTATAAAAGAACAATAACGTTCAGTTTACGATGTAATGCTATGATAGAACTCCGTACTCAAAAGGTTTGTTCGACACATAATAAAAATGGGTGTCACATGAATCAACGTAAAGGATTTCGCTGATCAAAATACTTTCAATGAAACTCTGCTCAAAACGTTATGAATTTTTGAAGGAATTCAGGATAAACGATGAAAAATGGATTAAATGCGAGAATATCCAAAGCAGACGGCCATGGTCAAAGGCCGTTGGAAGAAAACAAAACTTTTGAACTAATAACAACTACAGCAAGCAAGTGGTATACCGTGTAGCCAAAAAGTTGACGAGTACCTCAAATTTCCTAATGGAGTTGATGACTGAATCCACAGAAAGGGAAATGACGTCTGTAAGAATAATGTTTTTTTCTGAAGAAACTGCTGCTCCTTGCTGCTTCCTGGTACTGCAAGGAGCAGCACATTCATATTGTATATACTCTGCAGTTTCATCATCCTAAAGACAGAGTCTGTACTCATATTCAGGAAATAGACTAATTTATGTGGCACGTATGTGGTATGTCTTGTCTAATAAATACGTTTTGAGGATTTGTTGTATGCTTGGCCAAGTCCTTGACCTCTGTTCCATTGGAATGACTATTGAAATTGTTTCCTTTTATTAAGCAGCATGTTGACACTTAATTTGGGAATACCACAGCCAGATCACCACCAAGTTGCTTGTGAAGCCTTTTCTAGCTAAAAAGTCAGTCTGTGACGTCTCTTTGTCGGGATAACCAACAGAATAGAGCATCCCTGCAATGTATTTCTAAGCGCTTGTTTACTACCGATAAATATATTAATGGTGTTGCGCCTTTGGCGCATTCTGAGATAGCTTAGAATTGGGATTGGAAAACGCTATGACAACTTTTTGCTGCTGTCGAATTTTTGCTGTTTAGATTAATCAATACCATCTGAAACTATTTTCGACATGCAAGGGACTTCCACTGTCCCAAAGGCTAAGCGATTCGGGAACAAATTTTCAGTCAAAGATGTGCATATGCAATAGCCGGTACCTTTACTAAGATTTCAAATAATAATAATGATAATAAAGATAGGTAAAGCAAACAAGATTATTTTGAGTGTTTGGTCAGATTGCAAGGAAATTGTCCAATAAGAACTTCTAGAGCGTTGAAAAACGGTCCATTAAACCTTTGAACCAATTGAACCAATGAAATTATAAAGCTAGCCTAGGAAAATGGCAAATAGATAATAATGTGCAACATGTACGTGATTGTTATTAATTCTGAAAATAATACTTTTTTCAAAAATGTACCAAGAAACCCTCTGTATGGCCTGATAGAATAATGTAAACAAGCTCAACGACTCACCGTGAAGAATATATACAGATGAGTTAATTGTATTGGGAGTTCATAACAGTTGAGATGGACTTTATCTTGTGCCAATTATTACCTAATTAACATGAACTAAAAATTCCAGACCAAAACGTTATTGTTTAATAAACACCAGCTTTACGACCTATACAAATACCTCGAAGGTAATATTTTCTTCTGTACTTTTTTCAATTTTTCAATCATACAGATCGGAGTAGTTATTTAAAGACATTAAAGTTTGCAGTTCTCCTACCCGTGCATTTCGCTCAAATAAAATCACAGTGTCTATGTCACTTTATGAATCGTTGTGGGTGGGTTAATAAAAGTAATTCACAGCTTGATGAGCTCAATCATCTCCACGGGGGTATTTTCATGGTTTCATCGAATACAGACTTAAAGACATGATCTCCACACGAAGATAGCATCTGATCATCACACAAGATCGTGTAAAAAGCTCACGGTATACCACCCGAGTTGCCATAACTGAGCTGATTCCCAAGGACCCCTTTCCACACTTTTCTTTTTACCGCATCTGCTCTGCCAAGACTTCAATTTTTTCTCTATTTTTATTGACTCTGAAAATACATAGTGCCTTCATACAACTGCTGACCGGTTCGTGTCATTTGCGGCGAATGAACCGGCACTCAGCGGTGTTAACCTTTTTTGTGTGTGGCGAATGCGCGCACGCAGAGAGTTAACATTCAAAATGCTATCTTATTCTTCCCATCTTTTATTTAGCTTTTTCTCGCCGATTCAATCTACACAAATTCACATACATACTTCTATATGGCGTTTCTTTCTTTCGTTTTTTTTTATTTCTTAGCATTTGCGATACATCCTGCTTACAGTCAAAGATCGTATTTATAATTTTCGTCCACTCGAAATGATTCAATTCGTATCGATTTTATCGACACTCGGCATAGCTCTTACCCACTGTTAAAATGATTTACTTGGATAATATTGGGGATTTATTGTTTCTCGTGTTTCGTTGTGAGAGCACTCGTATGAAATAGGTAGCTACTTTAAAGACAGTGCTACAAGCATTTAGTACTCAAATTAATGGCGCAGTGTCTTTTTGTAAAAACGACTATAATTAATTTGTGTGTAAGGAGTTGAGTCTGCATCTGCGACCAACAACGGTGAATATATGAAACAATTTGTGAATACTTCAGATGCTTGGCAGATTCAACATAAGTTCGAGCATGAAACATTGAATATTTATTTGTTGCAATAAGCTTTAGTTATTACATTCCACAACTAAAACGCCAAGAATTTGAGCAAAATGCAAAATGTGCTCCCAAGAAAACAGAAATCTACTTTCTAATTTACATATTTAAAAGCAAAGTAGTCGAATGCTATTAAACTACATACAAAGCCACGGGCCACAATCACTAGGCTCAACCACTATTAATAGAAATGTAGAGGAATTTCAGAGGGAGACACTTAAATGTTAAGTAGACGGCCTCGCATCCTAAAAATCGGTTGTCCATTGTCGCGCATTCCGTCATCATGAGCCATAAAACTCCCAACCTATCGTTCTGCACTACGATGTAACATCTTCGAAATCTGCGTAGCATGAGATCCAAATTGTTGCTCAGTCTCTGTGTGAATAGTAAATAGGGCAAAGTCTGCATCTATAAAAAAGGCCTTCTTCATGGCTTACTAGCAGAAATAAAAATATTTGCGTAATTGTACTCTTGGTCTATTCAGGCGGTGGTACTTTTGACCGTGTGATCAAATCTAATTAGCTAACGCACATGTGAGATGAATGTACTTAACGCTTCAGTTAAATTATAGACAAGTTTTTTGTGTGCGGCATGTTGGTGAGACCGCGACAATTTCTTTTCAGCGAACCAATGAAATTCGAATCGACAATGTGGACTTCGTAATTGGATGTGATGGTTGGTACATTTGTGTAATAAATTTTATGCGGGAAGGGTCGACACTCTTTTTGAATATTTTACACAATCAAAATGGCGGTGTACGTACCTCCCTTGGTCTTGTTAAGTAAAAGACGAAATTTGTTTCTTTTGTACTTTATAAAAACTGGAACGCAACACGTGTAATAATTGTGTAATATTACATATTGATTATGCATTAATTGGTAAATTATTAAAAAGATAGAAGATGGCACTAGAAGTTGCGAGGAGACCTATAATCCAAAGTCATTCGTGCTATTGCTTGCTCTACTAACAACTAACGGCGACTCGATGCGAATTTGTTGGCAGAATGAATTCAACAAAAGAAGAGGAGCCCGAAAGTAAGGAAGATTTTTGTCAACAGCGAAACCCGCGAGTGTCAAAGTTTGGCGGCTGCTTTAGCTCAGGTCACAGTTTGTACTTAGGTCGCTATCCTGATTAAGTAAGTGCTAAGTAAGCTAAACGTAAAATCAGATCAAACAGACAAGATATAAATTTTAAATAATATGATTTTTTACCTGAACATTTCACATTCAATGCTAAGATTTAAAAAAGGAAATCCCAAATTCATCCAACTTCTAATAAAATATCCTCAGGTTAATTTACCTCAAGCTATAGTAGGTACTTCCAGCAACTTCAATATTCTTTAAAAGATTCAAAGGAATACAGAGAACATAAATAGTCACAGATACTTAAATTGTTTCTCAATAACGTATTTCCTTCTTCAAACAGCCTCAAGGAAGACAGAAGAGATAGAAGAGATAATGGTCCTCAACATTTTTTTTATTATCTAAAGGAAAGTAATACTTTTTTTTCCTGAAGAACTCTTTGGTTAATGGTTTGTATATGGATAGACGGTAAGTAAATGAATCTTTAGACTATTCGCTTTTTATATAAATTCTGTTTCCAAAAAAAATACTTTCGATTGATAGGTGTAGAAATATTGATAGAATTGCATGTTCACTCATATTGTTTGAGGTTAAAAATTCATATGTGCATATTTTTTTAAAATGAATTCGATGAAGAGGC
The DNA here is from genome assembly GCA_944738645.1 of Eristalinus sepulchralis. NCBI lineage: Eukaryota > Metazoa > Arthropoda > Insecta > Diptera > Syrphidae > Eristalinus > Eristalinus sepulchralis. The sequence continues at coordinate 24,688,253 of OX122885.1, read as the reverse complement.
CTCTAAAAGGCTTTGCAGATATTCTCCTGCTGTGCTTACCAATAAATCAGGGTGCAAGAAAAATAACGTGAGCTTAATAGTTTGTCAAAACTTACATTTTTAATATAGGCATGTCATTCTGTGACCGTTTTTAACATACTCTTGAAGCTATCGCAATTTAAGTGTTTGCATCAATGAGCGAAAAATTCGAAATAAGTGGTATATAGAGTATAGAAAGGTTGATAAAATAGGATTAAGAGATGGTTATTTTATTGTAAAGTCCGCTTATTATTTAATTTTTTTTCAAAACATTTGTTACTGACGTGACGTTGTTACCATCTTGTTTTCTTTACACCGTGATCCTGGCCAGTCTGACAAAGCACCTGTGCTTATTGCTCATTTTGTAAGCGCTAGGGCTTGTGGCAATTAAAATATCTGCACATAATAGGGAAAAACAGTTATAATTTCTAATAATAACATGCATAGACTGCTGCTTCACATTGTATTTCACTATAAAATAATCGATCAATAACTTATTTCCACTTAAAAATTGCTATACACATACATGCACCACTGTGCACCTATGTGTATACATTGTAAATATTAAGCACACCCATACAGATATACATGTATATTTTATTGTATATACATGTGTATATGTACGTGTCTAAATATAGCTTTAGCTTTAGTAGTTATTTTAAGGTAGTATTTAAGTTAGTTAATAAGTTTTAATAAAACAGTTCAGTCATTAAGTTTTTCTCAATTTTGTTTTTCTTAATATAATTAAATTCAATATTCATGTTTAGTGCAAATGGTTTTTAATTTAGATACGCCGAAAGACATAGTACAAGTTCAGGTTTAGCTTAGAGTGCCCGCCAAGGGCCATTAAGTTTCATTTATCCTTTTGGTTCGTTAAACTAGTTTAAAGCATTTTGGTCTAGTATCTAAGCATTGCATAAAGTCAGAAATAAAAACTTATTTCCACTAAAAAGTTTTCAACAAACGATTTTTTTGATTTCTTTTAACCTATTTATAATTACAACTAAAATCAGCCGCTACTGTTTGCATGCTTGTAAAATATTTACAATTAAAAAGGGGGCAAATACAACACTGATATCCGTTAAAACTCAGTTTCTTAAAGTTCATATTAACCGATTTTAAAGTAAGATCGAATAGGAAGAAACATTTCCATATTATAAAATATCTCAACTTTTGTTTTTGGGTATCTGCAAAGCTTTTCCCCAAATTCAGGAGAGAAAACCGAAACGACTATGTTATTACTTCGTAATGTAATAGCTAAGTGTGTCGACTGCTATATTGGAGTTCTATTTGTAATCCCTAAAATGGATTGATATTTCAAAATGTTCTCTCGAATTCGCAGGCTTTGCTATAATCTGTTTAAAAACTTTAATTTCTTCGGGGACAACATTAAACTGCACTATTGCAGAAGGTAATGTTTTAAAGAATATTAAACTAATGATACAAAATTGTAATGCGTATGTTAAACAATACTTTAAAACAAAATTACCTCTATACCAGGATATGTTCTAGGGTTCCCGAGGAATTTGATGCAATAGGCATAATGGCGCACCTTGTCAATACAAAAAAACATATAATTTTGTAACAGAAAAGTTACGTGGTAACATAAAAAGAAATGGAATACCGAAACAAGTATCATTTCGGAGTGCTTTCAAATCTTGTGCTGGTTTTAAGTCTTAGTAAGTATTGATAATGTTTTTTTAACTAGGTTTTTATAAAAGTATCTATAATTGATTTTAGAAGGAACAAAAACATGCGCCATTTTATCGCAAATTAGCCATGTTCACAAGGAAGATAAGATAAAGAATTTTCAGAAATTAAAACAGAATCATAAGGAAGTAGTAAATCATTGCTTAAATCTTTAATCTTCTAGTGAGAAAATAAATTTGGCTTAACCAGGAATGAGTTAAGAGTCTTACCAAATTGCATCCGCCGGGTGTGCATCGCTGGGTTTAAAGCATTGAAATGCACCATTAAATCCCATGTGATGAAAAGTGGATTTTTTTTCCAACCGCAAAAGGTTGAGGAAACCGCTGGATGCAGACGAAAGGGCCACCATAACCCAGAAAAGGTTATTTTGTTTGCCAAATTTATAATGGTGAATCACGGCGAAAGAAACTAACAAAAATATATTATTAATATTTTTCATTAATAAGATAATGTCTTCCAATGTTTTACAGAATATGTTGGCATTTTCTGAGAACAGATGCAAATGTATTGTTTTTATCATTTGAGCACTAAATGCATGTAATTTAAGGGCTAAGATATATTGTGGTTTCGTTAAGACATGTTTTAAATTTATTTATTTATTTCTGAAGAATCGATATCGCAATTGTTCCTTATTTATTTATGTTGTTCATTAAAATAATTTTTATAAATACTTTTTTAGTTTAAGTCAATATTATTATGTGACTCAAAGTTATGTACAATTGAGAAGTGCGTCATAATGCTCGAATTTGCATTATTACTCTTTAAGATTTGATTTAATTAAAAATGTGTGTATCCAAAAGAGATTTTAAGTTTGCGGGCTTCTCTTTTGTTTATAAATCACTTCTTTTCCGACAGAAAAGCAATTTTATCTAACTTGTTTTATTAGCTTTCCGAAATTCAAAAAGTTTAAATAAGTATATTATGCAAGAGAATTTGAATGTATTAATTAATTCTAACACTAAATTTTTAATTCATTTTTAAATATGCACATGACTTGTATTCAGTGCAGTTTGGATTTATTTGATTACACAATTTAAATTTATATTTTTGAAATCACCTTTTGCGAAGTGAATGAAGTATTTTGCATTTAGCATACTAGGTCCCCACGAATATTAATTTGATTGTTTAAGCTTATTTCGTATTCAACGATATTTCCTTATGCCTGAATATTACAATTGCGCAATATAGAACATCGCATTCGTATGTACATATGTGATTGATGTGAATAATATATCCTTCCTCTTATTTACCTAATAGAAAATTATAAGCCTTTATTTTTCTGAATTATTAGACCACTTACATACGTTCTTAACGAAAAAATTAATTAAACATTTAATTAATTAATTAGTTTTATCATAATCGTACTATTCATTGTTGAATGTTTTGCAAAAGAATGTACGAAATTACTAAATAAAACCAAGAAAAACAATTTACAATTGCAATTTTGTATACGAAGCTGCCACTTTAGAGTTCCTAACCCAATAAATTCAAATATGAAGCATACATATATTTATACCTATATATTACATATACATAATTGCAATTGCAAACATAATGGCTGCTCGTAAATCAATGTGCCTTATCTTGTTAATGTTTTTAACAAAACATTAAATTCCAGGCAATCTTTATTAGTAAGGTAATGTATAGCAGTTAAATTAAGGTACCAAATGTACTTTATTTGCTTATAAAATATTTTTTCAAATTATATATTTCTATTTTATTAGCATTAGGCAACGGAACACCGAGATTTTCTTCCAGTAATAATTTATGAGAACAGTTGCACGCACAATACGAAGCTAGGCCCTGCTTCCTTGTGGCTTGTGGACTGTAGTGCGACTCAAGTATTAATTAATTATGTTATTTCAGAGTATACAAATAAGATATGTAATAATAAAAATTTGAGGAGTGTATATGGATATGATCATGGTGTGTGAGCAAAAATGTTTTTAAGTGAACAAATGTTTTAAAATAGAGAAAAAAATTCTATATTAACTAACAAATCAAATCCCACTTTTCATTACCTTTCTCTGCACAACGTATAATTTTCATAAATAATTCAGTTACTACTCAATTTAGTTTTATATATTTTTAGTCATTCCGTATTTCTTTACCTATTCTATGTACAAATTCAAGTTGCAATATAAAATTTAAAAGATGACAGTTTTGATAAACTTTCAATTTCATCTTACACCATACGTACGAGTACGTTCTTAATTTATATAGAGCAAAGCATAATGTAAATATACCGATTGATACATGGAAAATCGTCTTATGAGTCATAAAAATTGTTCATTGAACATTTGGGGTATTTAAAACTGTTTTAGAGAATTAAAGACACCGCTGAGTATTGAGTATACATTTTCTTGGTGCTTGCTCAATTCTGAAGGAAATCCAACTAGCAATTTTCGAAAACATAGCCTGGTAGAAGAAGAAATTTTAAGCATCTTAAATGGTGAAAAAATGCGACGTTCTATATAATTACTCAGTAGTAGCACTTCAATATAGAAAGCATAAAATAGTTTTATAAACTATTATTTAATTGTCAGCAATTTGGCACGGGTAGAGGTTACTTTGTGTACTACAATAATCGGAAACACGTTGATTATTTATTTCCAAAAAAGTTTGTTTGCAACCTTAACACTTTTGTTAACATGAGTATTGAAGAGATAAGGGTGCGCTCTGACGGTGTATATGTATATGCTGGACAGTATTGCTTGTCCAGACGACGTCATGCTTATTTAAAGTATATAAGTTACATATGTCTAAATATAAGAATTTTATAATTTAAGTACCCGCTCCTAGTTCAGTCTTTGCAAGCTTTTCATTATTTCATTATTCTCTTCTATTAACAGTCGACCCCCTTTCCGACTCTTTTATGTAGGGACAATTTTAAATTGCGATAGAATCTTAAGAAACATGCCAGAAATAATCACACAATGATATCACAAATTAAAGAGACTTGCGATTCCGACAGACTGTCAAGCGACAGTACCTCTCTCACATCCTATATTCATTGTGTAATAAATAAGTAAAGCACCGTCAACGGCTAGTTGTGTGCATGCTATTGCTATTGCTCTATCAGCAGAGGGAACCTTCATTTTTTTGCGAACTCCGATCGGCGAAATTTGAAAAGGTTTTCTAAAACAATGTTGTTAGCAACGTTCTACGGTACCTCGTGAAGACTTGATAGCTTGAAAGAAGAGAGCTGAACCTTCAGTCTATGAAACGAAAACATACTCGAGCAGTCACCCACTACACCATGTTTCAAGTTTTTAGATACATTTTTTTAAGGCAGTCTATTGACGAGGCCATATTAAAAACTCGAACTTTTACCCTACGACAACACTTGAAAGTGTTTTTGACTTCACTATTTTGGCGTAGTTATGCTTTCTACGGTCTACATAAGCAATTTTACAATTCCACTGATGATATACCCACATTTTTTTATTGGTGAAATGCTTTTATAATTGTCTGTAAAAGGGGTTGCAAAAGTATTCCGCTTGGAGTCTACACTTATGTAGGCCCCACTCACTCGTAAAAAGGCAAAAGAACGCGCAGAACGAGTGCTTGTTAAAAAAGGATCTTAGCTCCACCCAATTTATTTTTGTTTTAAGTACATAAATATATTAAGCAAATTATGTTAATAAGAGCAGAGATAAGAATTTCACTATAATGTTCATACAATGAACAGTAAAATAAATTTACTAATCTTACTTTGCATTGTTACTTCATTTGCTTTTTGATTGCAGGGTCCTTTATTTATTTTTACATGAACAAGAAATTAAACAAAAACTACTACCGTAGGCCAATAGTAGTAGTTTCAGAAAATGAAAAATTGAATATCGGTAAAATAGAAAATTTTCAAGACTTTTTTGGACTTTCATCCTTAACTTGAGAACAAATATACATATTAGCCATTAAAAAATTTAAATAAAATAAAAATGTTTATTTCTGTACAAAATAATATATTCAATACATAAGTTTTGGGTGATAACCTGTATTTAGGTAAGCAATTAATCGTTCTTTCAAACTCCTCCTTTGACTTCAACGGAGTGCAATTTTGTATGCGATTTATTTTACCCAGATTCACAACATTCAATACTTATTTCATTAATGCAGTACGTAATTGCAACTAAATATGATCACCCAATTATCCAACGCAATTCAATCCTTTAAATTTCTTCGCATTATTATACATAAACTTTTACAAATTTCAAATTGATCATCAAACTACGCTTTTTCTTATTCCCAATCCAATATACATTTGCCGTCGCTAGTTGCTAATTTACAATCTATTCTGGAATTCAACCTACACAATAATTGCTCAAGTGTTTTGATCAAACACGCTTTACTTAAGTATGGAAAAGCATTCAAAGCCTACCTTCATTTTAATTGCTTCCACAATTTTGACGAATTTATCCACTCTGTACTCCGTAAATCCAAGCTTTATCACTCTATATATTTGACACTTTAGTAACTTCTGCTGATAGGAATCACTTTTCAAAATTTGTTATCCAAAAACTTGCATGCAATTTGAAATAACTGACAATTGGTAATAGCTCCCACAATATATCTACGTATGCCAAAATTTTCTTTAACTAAATCCGAATAGTTACGTCACGTCAAATGTACCATTAAGAGCGCGTTTTTATATTTTTAACGTTTTTCCTGAGAATGCGGACAGAAAAAAATTATCTATCTCAAAACGAAACCACGACGGCACAAAATCGATACACTGGTCGAAACGTCGTCACCGCCAACACCAGACCTCTCGAATGACTGAATGAAACTGCCCGGGAACCCGGTATACAACTACAAGCAGATGCTACGCCAAGAGCGATCAGGTTAGATTGCCAGTTGTTCAGCTGGGGCGCAAACCGGTTTCCACTGAGGCCATAGCACAATCCAATTGGCGGCACTGTGATTGGTTGCCAGGGTGGAAATTTGCTTAACCCTTAGTGCGCAATTGTGAGAGAGGCGTGGTCAGTGTCGCGTGCCAATTTTTTTTAAACAAACAATGGAGTCTGGACGAAAGAGACTACAACGCGCTATCTCTATCTAACGAATGATGGCACTCGTGGCTGCCGTTCTCGTCAGACCTGCGGTGGTGCATAAAAGACTCTATTGATTGAGATGGCGCCACCCCTTTTGAATGTTTTTTTTTGGCTTAAGTATTGACTTTAACGAAAGCAGTTTGTGGAAGGCAAAAAGTAGATTTTAAAGAACTCAGGTAACTTTAATAATTTCCAGCAGTGCTGATAAACGCGGCAACCCTCAAGCTTCACTCTTTATGTACGTTTGTGAACATTTGCTATTGAGATTTGGCATGGACATAAAAAGTAAACTGTTCTCGAGAAATTGTATTTCAGCACATGTGGGTGTGTGGGTATTGGAGCAGCGGATGATGTTTTCAGCAAGTTGCCACATTTAAATTCCATACTTGTACCTTATATCACGCAGATACAAATCCTCAACTGCAATGGGTGTGTGACTGTAATACCATGCTCAGACAAAATTTGAAATAAGTTTTTGAACCTTGAAGATTATTTCGAGAAACCTTTGCATGGTATTTTCGTGCTCTAATACTCCTACTAATTATTAAGTCAAAACAAACAGATTTATCTGATGGTCAATAGTGCAGGAAAAAGTATTACGCCCGGTATATATGATGTGTATATCCACATGCCACTCTATTATAAACAGAGCAGATTTCATGATCTCCACAGAAATTTATAATATTGTCATAGTTGGGAGCTTGCACACTCAAAGGGGAATTAGAAGACGAGTTACCCAGCCCATTACGTAAATACTTTCGTCAAAGTTTTGTTACGAGTACATCAATTCCGTGCCAATACTAAGACTTTGGCCTATATTGGACTAATGAAAAGGTGTTTTTAGATGTTATCTAGGAGAACGTCGGGAAACTGTGGTTAGGTACAAACAAAATTCAGGAGTTGAAGCGAAAGAAGCATAGTTTTTTCTTTTTTACTCCAAAAATATGTAAAATAATCTTATATCGTTAAAGCAATTGTTCCTGGTAGTATGCGACTAGAATCGAAGAAGAGAACTCACCTCGCCTGTTGTAAAAGACCACTTTCTGCACGCAGGCAACGACAACACCAATCTCGTTATCAGATTGGTAGCCAATGCTTAACATAGCTTTTAGGTAGGGTCAAATTTAAAGAATGAGGTGAATCTCTATTCGAGTTTAACCTGACGAAGTTCTACAACCCTAACCTCGGAAAATGTATATTTAGAGATGTGTGGTTGTGGTAATCGTATGTATCGTATCTTTATGTTCTTATTATATTAATAATAATTGAGTGGCACTACAGACCATAAGGGATCAAGGCCTAGCTTCCAAAACAACTACTCGTGTTGTGCGTCCTACTGTTCTCTCGCGATAAGAAAGTACCTACAGTTTTTTACTGACTCACAACGGCGAGATTTGAGAAGCTTTTCTTAAACAATTAGAACTCTTTTTGTGTTTTTTTTTTTAAATGTATATGAGATGAAAATCCGTTAGCTGAGCGATTACGAGGTAGTTATCCGTGTGTTCTGGGATGATGGTGAAAAGAGAGTCCTTTCTCTACTTACGTAAGCCGTGGCCATCCTCTATTGCGTCGTCCCACTGAATCGGATTAGAAGTCTCTTGGGGCTGGAGATGTGTTTGCCATACGCTCTACATGGCTTGACTAGACGGATGCCGCTGTACAGTCTACAGAGCTCGTCGTTGAATTTTTTTCTCCGAAAGCCTTCAACGCAAACTATGCCAAAGATGAACACAACTTGCCTGTCGAAAATACCAAAGACTTCCTCATCCGCTTTTTTATTGTCCATTCTTGAGATAATCAAGGAGGACGAGTTTCAATTTGTCACTGATCGTGTTCATACTTATAACTTGGAGAGATTATTATCTTAATAAAATGTAATACAACGTTTCAGTCGTCGCGTAGTGGTCCTAGATCGTAGTTTCGATCCCTTGACTAAACATTTGTCTCGAATTTTTTCGAAGTACCATTGATCGATGAACACTCATTGTATATGCAACTTGATGGTTCGTGACTTTTTACAAATTTTTATAGTATAGATTATAAAAGTAAAATTAGAAAAGTATATTTTAGACTCTGTCCCATACAAATTTTTATACATCTACGACCCTGGGTCAAATTTGACCCAAAGTATGATTCAGATGTTATTTTCAAATAAATTTATTTTCTAACTGCACATTCTTAGCTACGCGGTTGCATTGTATGATTCCGTTCTGATTTTATACAGTTTACAGTAAGCAAAAGTGACAAAAACGTGCTTTGTTTAGTTATCCGACAATTTTTTTCGTAGCGATGAGTGATAGCGAGAGTGAATTGTCTTTGAAAGGGTTTTCGGATGAAGAACAATCATGTTCTGAATTCGAAGATCATGTTGAGGTTGATGATTCTTCCGACAGTGCTATAAGTAAAAATGAAAATACTCTTGCGCCAACTGAAATGATGTCGTCCAAAAATGGTCAAGTGAACTATTCTTACAAGTGCCGAAATAAAATATTATCAGTTTGGTGTCGTTATTCTTGCTCAAGAATTACCGAAGAAGAAATTTCCAGCTCCCTTGATATGTATGGCATTGACCTACACCAACATTGAGGAAAAGCGAATATATGATGAAGAATAGCTGGACATTCATAACGTAACTCCTTGCGTTTATTGGACAACAAGAACGCAAGATTTAAATTTTAAATATAACGTAGATGTTTTAAAAAAAATAGTGAATTCTTTATTATATCGTAAAGTATACAGGATGAGGTTATGTGTGGAATAACATATCGGCCAGATGGCCACCGCGGTTTTACCGTTTTGCATAAATGCTCCGGTATTTCATTAATGCAGCGTCCAATTTCCTCTTTTAAGGCTTGAGTCGTGGTCGGCTTATTCGCATAAACCATCGACTTCAAAAAACCCCAAAGAAAAAACTCCAATGGCGTTAAATCGCAATGATCTAGATTCTAGCCAGCCAATTCTGGTCTCCAAAACGCGAAATAACACGACCGGGAAATGACTGATGCATCAATTGAATTGTTTCTCTGTCTGTATGAGATGTAGCGCCGTCTTGCTCAAACACATCCCCTCCACATTCATTTCTTCAATTCTAGGCACGAAAAAAAATGGTTATCATTTCACTATACCAAACACCATTGACTGTTTGCGCTTGACTTGACTCATTTTCATAAAAAAGTTCCAATGATTCCTCCAGTCCAAAATCCACACCACACAGTGACACGTTGAGGATGCATTTGCTTCTCGTGAATCACTCGAGGATTTTCCTCGCGCCAAATGCGACAATTCTGCCTATTGACGAAGCCCTCAAGATGGAAATGAGCCTCGTCACTAAAGATGATTTTATCGCAAAATCAACATTTTCATGTTGTCTCTCCAATACCCAATTAACGAACTCCCTTCGCTGTGCATGGAACTTTGTACGCATGAAGATGCAAATCTTTCGTCAAAATTCCCCGCGTAGTGGATTGGAAACACCAATTTGCTGAGTTCGGTGTCGAATTGAGGTGGATGGAGTTTGAGCGACATCTTCACGTACTGCTATATTTTCGGTCGATCGACCTGGTCGAAGGCGCGATGTTGTCTTTACATCAGTTTCAGACCCAGTTTCAGCAAATTTTTTCATTAATCGCTTTACAGTTGACTCTTTTGGAGCATTATTGTAATCCCAAATTCATCGCAATTTGCGAACTGTAGCCGCAAAACTTTCATCATTTTGGTAAAACAATTTCACAATGAGAATGCGTTGTTCATTCGTGTAGCGCTCCATTTTTATTTACCTTATACCCTCCACTAACAAACAATAATAATTGTTCAAATGTCAAATAATGACAATTTGAATAGCGCCAAATTTAAATCTTGCGTTCTTGTTAGGACACTCTTTATTAGCTGGCGCTTTTGATCTAATAACGAAAGCGCTGAGAGTCTCTGGAATTCTGAAGTAGAAAGAGTTATAAGGTTCGACAACAAGGAAACTCGAAGTCAACGAAGATCGCTGGATAAATTTGCTCCTGTACGTGATATGTGGAATCAATGGGTTGAAATATTACCATAGCCCTACAATCCATCCCAGAACGTGACCATTGATGAACAATTAGTAGCTTTTAGAGGAAGGTGTTCCATCAAACCCTGCAAAGTATGGAATCAAGTTTTGGGTACTTTGTGATTCAGCAACCAGCTATGCTTGGAGCACCCAACCTTATATTGGCAAGCAAATTGGAAGAACTCCTGAAGAAAATCAAGGCATGCGTGTTTTTCATGACTTGATTGTAGAGCTAAAAGGAAATACCCTCACAACCGTAAAAACATACCAAACACTACCTCGAGCACATTTTTCCCTGGAAATTGCCTAAAGAATTGGAAGTGATTCTGAAATCGATACACGTCCGTCTTCAATACGTCAATTGGGATACACAAAGGAAAAGAAAACAGCTTAAAGAAGTCCAAATTATGCCCAAAAACTGATAAGAAAACTGAATTAATTTGCGACATTTGCAGAAAATATATATGCAAGTTACCACTTCGTGTACAAACTGCCATAAGTGATTTTTTTTCTTTCGTTATTGAATAAACATTTTTGTTAAAGTTTTCTTTATTGATAAATTTTTTATTATTATTGAATAAACGTTTTTTTTTTGTTTTTGTAGTTTTCGTTGTATTATTTAGTAGAATAAATTTATTTAGATTCTCTTTGAAACAACATTGTTTTTATTAAAGATATTCATATAATCGAATAAAACACCCAATAGCAAAAAATTATCAAAAACATAGCTTAAGTCCTGAAAACATAGTATTGGGTAAAACCTGTTTTTTAACCTACTTTTTTCCAATTTTTTTTTTTATTTACAGAACACTAGAGCGAGTTTTCGATGATCATGTCTCTATTGTTGGCTTTTAAGTTTCTCACAATCTACTGAAAAATGTTGTTAAAAAAGTTATACGAATCTTTACGAAACAAAATAGAAGGACTCAAAATTTATTCGGCTTTAAATACACTCACGCGGTGAGGATCAAGGCCGATCATCTTTTTCGTTTCATCTTCCCACAATTAAAGATTAGTACAGATATTTAACTACGTTCGCGAAATCAGTTCACTTCTCCACCCTTCAGGCATGGCACGATCACTATGATATCGCAAAGCTTATAGTTTCCGAAAACCAAATCATTCCCATAATGCGGCATCTAAAACATGTTCAATTAAAAGTCACAAGATATTTTAAACAATGGTGGTGAGCAGAGTTGCCTCTATGCGACCTTAATCGTAATTTCACACTTTTCGCATGAACTTATTATTTCCACGAAATTTGTTATTCGAGTTTTTCACAAATTGTAGTTTGCAAATATTAATTCAGGAATTCGTAACGTGCACATACATACAGTATCTAATAATTCTGTATTGGGGGGTTGAAGTGAATTGAATTCAAGATGGGGCGTGGGTACATAATCACTACGACCATTATTGATCTATTCTGCCCCCATACTTCAGAGCTTCAGATGAGTTTATGCTCTCTTTAGATGGAATGTACTGATAGTCTGTTCCTATTAATAGGATTCTACTGATTGTTTTGCTTGATTATATATTCGGTGGTCCCGTTTGCTTGTCAACCGTGAATGCAATTTTCTATTCTGGTGCATCCCACAAGATAGTTTGTATAGGTGGTAGTTGCATAAAAAAATAAGGCCAGTTAGTGCGCCACATAGTATCCTAAGGTTGGGCTAATTCAGGTTTAGAGCCTCCTTGGTGCTTTTGGGGTCAGCACTCATAAGTTTCTTGGAGGGTGTGAGCCACTTCCAATTGTTCTTTAATTGGATGCGGCATCTGCTTGTCCATTTGCTTTTATGTTGTTGCACATCAATGTTGCTGAAACCTTGAAGTGGAAAAGGGCCAGTAATCGCATTTTCAGCGTCCTTCTTGAGTAAGATCCTTGTGGTTTTAACCTGTTTTTCTCTGCCAACATATTGAGTACATTGTGGCAGATAGCCCAGGAATTTATTGTGAAGCTGCTTGGAGCATTAAGTACTGCTTGAACAACTGACAGTATCGATTGTTTGCATTGGTTAGAATTCGGTTCTTAATACAACGTGCTGCTTAATTTATTTATGATTCTCTATTTGTGTCTTCGGCTTGTTAATGTACTATCTTTGGGCGTTGTTCGTTGAATTCTAAGACCGGTGTCATGAGATTAATTTTGAAATTTTGTTGGTGTCCAGTGGGTTTCCCTCTTTAAACTTATAGGTTGGCTCACCTGCATGTATGGCAATATGTAGCTGAAAAGACCCTGTTGTGCAAATGCGGCCCAACCTTTGTATTTTGTTTAATTTGTTGATTTATTTACATTTCTTCTACCAAATAACAGCCATATAGAATATTGTTCTCTCAACCATTTGGTTGTATAGCCATAAAATAATTTTTGGGTTGAGGCCCCAGGTTTATCCCACAAATTAGAACCTGTCTGTTCTAGAAAAGTTTCTAATCAAATGTGATCTCCAAAATTTTTACCGACATTTTCTTCAGTATGATGGGTGTTTCTTTAAAATTCAGACACTATAAATGGTTAATTCGTCTATTACGTCGTCTGTACAGCGGAAGGTAGTGTAACCATTTACAATCAGTACATTGAGAATTTTATCCACCAATATTGCTGATAGGAGATGGGATAAAACACTACCTTAAAGAGCCTCAAAGGTTGGTTTTGATGGCTATCTTAGAGGTACCTACTTTGGCCATTATGAATAACTTACTTAGCATGACGTGTATCCATTTTCTGTAAATGATTGGCTTCTTTTTGGATGAGGGCATTTCGTAATGATGCATTATGGGCCTCCTCTATATCCATGAAGGCGCCAACAGCGTAAGTTTATGTACGGCGGTTATTGCGGATTTTCCCTTTAAGGGAATTGAAGTTTGTCAAGCGGAAGTTTTTCAAGTTTGTCAAGCGGAAGTTTCTCTTATAAGGGGTTATTTCGTATTGCTATGGCAACGGCAATATATTTGCAAGTTGAAAATAACATACTTATTCTGTAGTTTTTTTGTTGACTCACACGCGACTCCGAAACTGAAAATGTCGAATTTTTTTCACGGCAACATCTCTTTCGAATTGCTAACACTCAAAAGTATTAATTGTTTATTTAAAGAATCCTTTAACGACCTGTCGTCAAACGACTCTTTGAATTCGTTATCACACATGTCGTTAAAGCAGTCATTTTTCGTCCAAAAACGACATCTGTCGGTTTATCTCATGTGGAACGTATTTGTCGAGTGACATACGTCGTCTTTTAAGATAATGAATAAAACGACAAAGGAAGTCGATTACTTAGTGCAAATTTCAGCTAATCGTAATAAAGCTGCGTGTCGTACCATCACGGGTACATTATGCATTAATCCAGCAAATGAGCAAACACGGTAATATTGAGACTAAAATATTTATTAAACCTGATTAAACGTAATAATTAACTACTATGTATAAAATGTATACTTACCGTTCTATTTTATTCTTACCGTTCTAAATACAAAAAGTATTAAATTCATTCACAAAAAAGAGTTTTATAAATTAAAATTTCAAGAAAACCATATCATTTCCACATTTAAACTTTCAAATGACAGTTGTGGAATGTATGTGGAACACACCGTCTAGTTCATTCAAGTACATTATGACTTAAGGTTTAAAAAATGTATCGTTTGAGAAAACGAGTTTCGTAATCGGTTTGATTAGTCTATCCTTAGTATCAAAATTTGCTTTCATTCCTTGCTTTCACATGTACTTCACTTGATTCCAGAATTTACTTAAAAAAATTTTTATCATCGGAATCCGAAAAATGTTGAAAATGCTTTCATCTTCAACATTTTGGAAAACTGAACGTTGTCGGAAATAAACGAAATATGAATATTGTATTGCGGCACGTTCTCTATGAGGCGGCCAAAGTGTACACCATCCTGCTTAACAATGTCCTGTCGGCCTTAAAAACCCTTAATAACTCATGTGACATTATATTCCTTTCATATTTTGATATTGCGGTGAAAGAAACAGCCATTCACAAAATTGTGGTCGGATTTAATTTTCGAAAGTGATGCATAAAAGGCCTTAAATTTGAATGCCATAGGAAAAACATGTACATAAGTCTTTCACATACAACTATCGAAATTAAGGAGACTAAAACTGTCGATAGCGCCACTCCAACATCAAAGTCGGCTACCCTTAGATATTCTCCACTACCACCTTAAGATCTGGGGTCCAGGATGTATGAACTTCTAACCACGATGCTTGCTTTCTTTAAATACATATATTCAAAAATTATTTAATTGTTGTTTTGCTTAATCTAAAACGTTTCGCGGAGTTGAACATTAATTAATATTGGGTAAAAAAAATTAAATTCGTGTCAACTTGCAGTCGTCATGTGTCGGTCAGTTTTTTTCAGAAATTAATTACCGGTTCAGACTGACTTCTCTAACTTTGAAAGCATGTCATTTTTGTAACTGCGTCCCACAGTGGTGCCATTGTATGGGGAACGCGGAAATAAATCTGTAACTTTTGAACCCGTTGACCGATCTTGATGAAATTTAGAATGTAGTATCAATGCTGTAAGATCCTGCTGTCTAAAAATGGTTCAGGTTAAGTTTAAAATTGAAAAAAACACGTTTTTTTGTTGAATTGCATACGAGGGCTGTCTGACAAATAACCGACCTAACCATGATGCACGCGACTTTAAAAAAATATTTGATAACAATTTAAGACAATAAATTTAGGCTCGAAACAAAGCTGAAATTCGTACCTTTTAAGAAAAGTTATATTTAATACAATTTACTAACACACTTTTGTTGTACAAAATTGTAAAGTCGGAATTTAATGTTATAAGACTTGCGCTTCACTACTAGCTGGGAGTGAATTCTTAATTTTCGGTTCAGGCCTAAAATAGGTCAAGCCGAGATCAGATAATGCCAATATTTGATGAAGTACATATTCATTCGAAGCCAAACGAGAACATTCTCTGCTATTATTAATTCGTTAGTGTCAATAATCCTTATTTCGGCTATTTTGGGCCTCCTCTGACTATGATACGACGGGCAACCCTGCTGATGATATTATATCTGCTCAGTGAAATAGAATTCTATGAATCGTTGCTGGCATATAATGCTAGCGATATATATTTATAGCCATAGCTGCAGTTTCCTGGGCACAAACTCCAAATTTCATTGCGTCAATCAATAATTGCTCGATATTATCGATATTTACCAGTTACACATCTCTTTCCGCTGTTGATGATGTAATTTCTGCTGTTTATGAAGGATTCTCGAAAAATCTTCGAAAAGTGTTAGCATAATTAGTTTTACCCGTTCCTTGCTTTAAAATACCCACTTTTAATCCTCTCCCATGCTTTAATCTCCAAATTATAAGTTATGTATAGTAAGTATTCCATGAACTTAATGCGGACACGTAGATGGGGAATGCTTAATTTCAGAGATTCTTCATTGTTTGTTTTTGTTCATAGTAGTGTTAAGTTGTTAATTTCTGCTGGTCTCGCGGCATAAATAAAACATGAACTTGCAGAAGACAAGCTTGTTCCTGCCTTCGGTAGCTTACCAGCAATCATGGTTAAATCCAATTCATGTTTTACTTTATTACACTAATGTTAGTTGCAATTATTATTTCATGTAAGTTCCGAATTTTGTTTTCAACTCTTGATCTCTGTTCACGTATTAGGTCCATAGATTATTTCTTTAGTTGTAATTTTACCGACCTGCAGTGTCGTGTTGAAATGGTCGAGGATTTTTCCAAATTTCACTATAAATGCCATCAATGAACACGAATCGGATGAATTCGAATCTTTATTTGAAAATGTTTGCTTAATAAATTAATAATTAGCCCAGAAGATCCATCGCAACCCCACTTGGTTAAAAGCGTAAGGCTAACATTTTCTTGCAATTGGAATATAGTGCAATCTAAAGTCTTCATAGGCCTATTTACAGTGTGATCAGGTACTTGTTAAAGTAGAATTTTAGCTTCAATTTCAGTTATTTCTATATTTATTTACTATTTTCCTACTATTCCTTACTATTCCACTATGTAAGCCGGACGTATATGTTACGACATTGCAATAAAACAGTAATATAAATAATAAAATTGTGGTTGCCGTAGCGTAGTGGTAAGTGCGTCGACCGCCGCGCAGAAAGCCTGGGTTCGATTCCCGAACGGGACACCTAGCATTTTTTCACGGCACCACCTCTTTCGAGTTGCTGACAACACTCAAATAGTATTAATTGTCTATGGAAAGCTTCTCAAATCTGGCCGTTCGGAGTCGGCAAAAAAACTGTAGGTCCCTTCTACTCGTGAAGAACAGTAGCATGCACAACACGAGTAGTTGTTGTAGAAGCAAGGCTCTGGTCCGTTGTGGGCTGTAGTGCCACTCAATTATTATTATTATTATTATTAAGGCCAGCTTTTGCGAGAAGTACTTCCTTACTATCAGGCCTTAATAATAGCCTGGTCTAGAAAAGTGGTAGCCAAAATTAAAAGAACTGTTGATGCAGTTTTAAGGCTAATTATGCGTCCTTTTAAATAAATATGTATAACATCATGTTCCAGCATGGCTTATTGTAAAAAATATATTACATCGAATTTTCTTGAAAAAAAACGTCCAATTTTTAATTTTAACTTTTAAAAGTCCCAACTTTGAGCAAGTCGTACACAGCAACGGCTCATTAGAAGTCGAAAAATTTTTGGCTTTCTAGATTCTCAAATATGTAGAATCGAAAAACCAATACCACTTGGCCGAGAAAATTATGTCATTTTACGTATTGCGCTAAGTACCTTAATCAGCTCTGCTTAGTGATGGCACCCTTTGCGACACATGTAGAGAAGGTGAAGACACTTCAGAGCACTTTCTCTGTCAATGTCCTGCCTTTGCTCGTATCAGGTGGCGGCTATTTGGCCCTGACGTGGTGGGAGCTGAAAACTTAACCTCTTTGTCACAGAAGCGCCTGCTGTTTTTTTTTCGAAAAACCAAGAATCTACATTAAATGAACCACTGCCTGGTAGTAAATGGACCAGGCTTTGAGTCTGAGCGCTCAAACGTAAATCTGTAAAAAAGGGTTGATTCAAACGCTGAAAGCCACATACAAAGCAAAGTGTCCACACGATCCTGACCACGTCATGCGAGTTCTGCAGTTTTTCCACATGTTGAAAACAAACGGTTATGAAACCATGAAGATTCACCGAAAGTCCAAGTCGACGAGGATAGTCAGGGTGAGCATATCAGTTTTATATCATGTGTTTCGCTTTGCAGAGATAAGATCTCCCTTTAATCGAGTGGAATACAGTTTTCGAATAAAGTTTTAACGTTTTTATTTATACGATACAAAGTACTACTTGCATGCGTTATGTTTGCATATGTATAAGGAGATATTTTTTCGTTAATTTTTATATAATTCTGGGTATTCCGAACGTATTGAGTCGTTCACTATGCAAATTCGTTTGAACACAACAGCTGATCTTATTGAATTTTTTCGCAGCGAATTTTGCACTTAACCGCTTTACCGTTATATATGTGAACAGCTGGAAGCGTAAGGCTTGTTCGTAAAAGAATTTGTCAATTTTTTTAATAGTTTTTGTTTGGTGGCCTATCGATGATGTAAGTTCGAAAACCGCATTTTCAGCATACCTTACTGTTTTACAAACTAAAGGGAAAAAATTCAAATCAATCAAGGCCAAAATTATGTAACGTGTATGGAGAAAATGTATTGACCGACGGTCAATACCGAAATTGGTTTGCACAATTCCATTCCGGTAATTTTGCACTTGAGCATGCACCACGTCCTGGAAGGCCTCTTGAAACCGATATGGATAAAATAAAGGCGATGCAAATCGTCGTATAACACCTCGAGAAATTACTAAAAGATTAAATTAGTCTAACGCGACCGTTCACAAGCACATGAAACGTCTTGGATAAAATTCAAAGCTTGACACATGGGTTCCTCATGTTCTTACGGAACGAAATTTGGTTCGTCGCATTAACGACTGAGATTTCTTGACTCGCCAAAAACTTTTGCAGCTTGAACAAGATGTGCTAACAAACCCACCATATTCTCCAGATTTGAAACTTCGGCCTATTACTTGTTCCCGTCTCTGCAGAACCTCCACCTCAAATCAGGACATCAGAACGAGCCAATAAAACATCGAAAACATATATGCAGGCGTGGGCCGGATTGTGACTGTTAATTGTCTTCTTTAATTTCCACCATTTGAAGTCAGCAATAACCTGTAGGTCCCCTTCAGCCGGAGACTAGTACCAGGCATAACATGTCTAGTCGCTGTAAAAGCTAGTTCTTGGTTCGCTTGTGGCCTATAGTAGCGCCATCAAATTTGCTTATTTTTTATGTAGGTACTCAATTTCCCATTCAATTTCACAAAGTTCTATTGATACTGCGAATATCCTAGTGGAGTAAATTATCCCAATATCGCTTTGTTATTAATAACTGTACTCTATTTCGTCTGTTATTAAAAATTAATTCGTAGTCCATAGGAAAATACTTCTTAGTTGCTTCATCCCTAAAGAACGTACAATTCTCTAAATATGTATAATGCAAAACAATGATTTACAAGTCGTTGACAAAACCGAATGAGTTAAATGATTGGTGTGATTTTATGTTACATGAGTTCTTAAACGTCTATTGGTATACCGATTTCTCCACCTTATTCAGTAACATATATGTATGTATATTAACATACATATGTGCAATACACTTAAGGGAACACTTTGTTTTCAATGTAATGAAGCAATTATATCACAGAAAAACGGTGTGGCCCATTTTGTATTGTCCAGGCTATACAAAGGTATGATTATTAATTTCCGATGTTATTTATTCGGGAGTTTAAGTTAATGAGACGTCCACTCAACAAGACGCGAATAGTATTAGGTAACATGTGGTTGTATAGGATGACGATCGGAAACTTCTATTTCTTCTAATGGCACTACAGCAGGGGTAGATTTGGTCCTCAACCAACATGGCTCGCCAGCTAGTACGATCTCTCGTCAGCTGCCTTCAGTTGCGTACTCCAAATTAGTTGATGTCCTCTTTCACTTGTGTGCGCATCTTAACCTAAACCCTCTTCTGTTGCGTTATCCCAATGACTCGGATCCCAAAACTTTTCGGGCCGGTGCAGTGGGGTCCACACGCTCTACATGGCCTAACCATCTTAAGCGTTTTATCCGAAGACACTTGATTAGGCGCATATCGCCACACAGCCCATAAAGTTTTCTCTATGTTTTTACCCCTCTATATACCATCAGCTCAAACAGGACCAAAAATCGGAAACTATCGCTGCCTAAAAAGCCGGCAAGCCCTTTAATGACTAGATCGATTGGTAATAGTATATCCGCGATTATGTTTGCGCTTAACATACTGTTAACATTTTATAGAGTCAACGGTAATAACACCGTGTTCAAAAGTAATAACTTAAATCAATCTTATAATATTTTGAAGACTGAAAGGATAAAAGCCAATAAAACATTTTTCATAGTTTGAGATTGATTGATGGCATTAAGCCACTCACATCGGGGGTCACTCGTAACCAACAGTCATAGCTTACAATATTTAACACGCCTCTACAAGTTTTGACAATTGCTATGCATAAGTGCAGCATATCCTACTATAATCTACATAGTTGGTGGTGGATTAAGGATTAGATCTCGATTTGTTTTTTTGTAACAAGAAAATAACCGAATCATGTGTTTTACGTAACTGGGGTATATATCGCTGCTCAATGAATTGCTTTATTAAATTCTCTGCTCTCACCACAATCGCAATGATCGATTAGAATGATTGCAGCAATACTTGAAAAAAGAAAGTGGGCACAGTTTATCTTACTTTATATTTATTTATATATCTCTCTAATAAGTGTATATAAATTAAAATAAATAAATACATTATACTTTATTTGTTTTTTTTTCTTCATTTCATTTTTTTTTTCATTATTTTTACGTTTCAGTGTTTACGTTTGTGTTTTTCTTGTTTATATTTTAATAGGTCTTCTTGTCTTTGTATTAGGTTCGCCTTTCCATCCCCGCATACCTTTAACATAGTTTCAACTTTTGCAAATTCAACATAACAATATTCTTAACAGTTGACTCTCGAGACTGAAGAAAATTCGACTGCCTCTTTATTCATAGTATACTTTGCACTCATTATCAATTCACTCCCTATATGTAAAGGACTACGTGCCGCTGTTTTCCCGTATTCTTTCCACGGTCCTCTATTTTTGCAAATAGTAGATGCATGTTTGCATGTATGTTTGTGTATACAGTGACAATCCTTTGATTTTGATTTCCAATTGAGTCTGGATTTTAGGTTTACTATATATTTCTCATTTTTATGTAGTTTTTTAATCGTTTGACTTATCTATCATTTTTGTTATACTACGCTAACTGAAAGTTCCCTTCACCTATAGTAAGTGAATGAATACATAAAACTATATACATTACAAATGTACAATTTTTATGTATAATATGTATGCATGTATGTAGTAGGTATGTTGATGAATGTATACTCGTTTGGTTTATGTAGTTTAGAATAAATATATATTACTTCTATTTGTATTTCGACGTTCTATTCTGAATGAATGTATAGGTTTTGTTTATATCTTGTTTTTGTTTTGTTTGCATTTGGAAGATTATTTTACTTAGTTCTGGATCAGTGTGTGATCACTAGAATTTCGTAGCGTTCCCTTGTTAATTATTTATCATACTGCAATTATATACTTGTTTCTTATTTCTTTTAACTTATGGTTATGTCTTATTCCCCGAGTATAAAATAAAAAAACAAGCGATTTGTATTTCTTTTTATTTTCGTTTAATAAATGCAACAGAAAAGAAAAAATACTCTTTTAAATTCAGAATTTTCTTAAATTTAAGAAAGAAAAAAGAATTTACCGACTTTTTGGAGAATTGTAGTTAAACCAATGAAAACAATAGAACAAAAGTGAAAAATAGAAAATGGAATTTACAAAAGCATAACGGAAGAAACAAAAAAAAACATTACCAAAAAAATATATTTTTTTAAGTGTAGTCTAAATCATATATAGTTACTTCAATGCAGACTTGATGCATTACATAGTTAATAAATAAATTAAGTTATGGCATAGATTCAGAAAATTTAAATGAATTAAACTTCTGTCACTTAAAAAATATGATGCGATGGTGGGGAAGATAATTGTGATGGGGGGTAGGAAGATGTTTCTTTTTTCACACATCGCCGTTCACCGATTCAACGAGTTTCAGGTCATTACTGAGTAGGTCATTAAATCGTCAAAAATATCACTTCAGCATATTCTTTTGCACACGTGTATGAATATGCCCGTTTGTCATTTCTCTACTCCGGGCGCAGTCATTAACCTAGTGTGTATTGAATGATTATAACAAACAACATAACTCTGTTTTCTTGTTACTGTTTTCGAGAATTAGAAATTGAAATAGAAATCTATGTGCACGAATTAATTTATTATGGTATTTTTTTGTTCTTTTGTGTGTTATTTTTAATTCATGTCCTGCATTCTGAAGAATACGATATACGATTTGTGTGTTTGTTTTTTGCATTTTTTATTATTACTGTCTACGAGAGTTTGTTGTTATTGATTTTTTGTTAATTTCCTTAATTGTAGTTACTAATTAATTTAATTTTTACTTCAATTTCCCTTTTGGTATATTTTTGTTGAATTTTTTTGTGTAAAATGGACCGGAAATTATTTAATTCTTTTAAGATTTTAAGACATTAGAATTTAACCTTAAGCCTGAATGTTAAATTAGCGCGACGGTCGGGTACCTTTATAATTCGGATTTGGATGTCTTGGTTGCACTTGGCGTGGTGCTGTAAAAAAGAGAAATGTTTATATATATTAAAGAAGATAATGCAAAATACGGAAACAGTATACAATGTAAAAGTCCCTGCAGGCTGTTTTTTTAAGAAACATAATTCTTTATAACGTATAAGCCTCGAATAGCACCAACTGTGTTTTTTTCCGAGAAAAAATGTTTACTCTTGAGACATTTCTTTAAAGTAGTTTTTTTTAACATTTATCCTCTCATCTAAATACGTCTTGTTTTTCAACTGTATTTTAATTTGTTAACCCTGTCAAACAATAATATCCATCTTTCATAGCAAACACGCTGTTTGCCTACTCAATACACATTTTATAATTAGGAGAAAACCAATGCGGGTTATATAGTTAAAAATACATATGCAGTGCAAATTAAGTGTGAGAAAATGTTTTTTTTTTTTATTTAAAGTGAGCGCCTGTATAATTTTTCAACTAATGCACGACAAACGCATTCTTTGAATATGTTTGTAGTCTTTCACTCTCAATCAATATGCAAATCAAATAAACTGGACAAGTGCGTACAACTTTGAATTACTTCTTAAATTGTTCGCATTTAAACCGAATTTCAAATAAAAAGAAATTTTCCGTCTTTGAAGTGTACCTGGACCTGTAACGGTAACCCAAAACAAAAAGTAATCATCTAAATGTCTTAAGCTCATTTCAAAAGATATTCTGATTGATGGACGGATATTCACGTATATCGAACAGTGACTCACAGTGAAAATGGCTCCCAGTTGACAAATCATAATTATTGCAAAATGTATACGAAATCGTTAAAAAGAACAAAAAATATTTTTTTGTTAATATTTGACTTATTTATTATTGTAACAAAATGAAAAAAGCACTTCCTTTCATAAAAAAAATAAATATTATAGCTCTTAGTTATTAAACATTATAAAGATGGAAAAAGTCAAAGGACAATTGTCAGAAGGAATTCCAAGGGTTTTGCGAAAAGCTGGGTTACATTGTAGAGTTGCGCGGAAAAAGCCATTAATCAGTCAAAAAATAAAATGGTACAACTAGAATTGGCCCATAGTTATGCGATGAAAGGTTTTACGTTTTGGGAAGACGTTTATTTACGGACGAAAACCAACAACCTATTTATGTCAGATGGGCACACCAACGTATGGCGAAAGCCCAATGAGGAGATGAATCCAGTCAATTTGCGTGCAACTGTCAAACATGGAGGGGGGTATGTTATGGTTTGGAATGCCTGTACAGCTGCGGTGTTGGTAAATTACATTTTGTAGATGAAATTATCGATAAATACCAATATTTGAGTATATTGAAATTTTATTTAAAAACAAGTGCTGCAAAACTGGGTATCCAGGATTCATTTCATATCTTTCAGGACAAGGATCCGCATGGCTACTGTATCACTGTCCAAGAACAATCAAAACACCCCCACTGTTACCAGATTTAAATATTATTGAAAATCGATGGCATAAACTGAAGATTGAAGTGTTACAAAGAATGGAGATTGAATTCCGAGTATAATAAAAACGTTATTTTTTCATTAATTTTTCATTAATTAATATGATATATTTATTTTTATTTTTCATTAATTAATATGATATATTTAATGGTGGGCCATTTTCACTGTTTTATAAAATTGAATAGTCCTTGTTTCTTTTTTATGTTTATTTTTTTTTTTATAAAAGGAAGTACTTTTTTTCATTTTGTTGCAATAATAAATAAGTCAAATACTAACAAAAAATATTTGTTGTTGTTCTTTTTAACAATTTCGTAAATATTTCGCAATATATTTTTTTTTTAAATTTTCACTGTGCATAACCTGTGATGTGAATCAAAAATCCCCTTACCACTTATAAATAGTAATAATAATTTAGTGGCACTACAGTCCACAACGGACCAGGGCCTAGCTTCTACAACAACTACTCGTGTTGTGCGTGCTACTGTTCTTCACGAGTAAAAGGGACCTACAGTTTTTTTGCCGACGAACGGCGAGATTTGAGAAGCTTTTCATAGACAGTTGATAGTCTTTGAGTGTTGTCAGCAAGTTGAAAGAGGTGGTGCCGTGAAAAAAATGCTGGGTGTCCCGTCCGGAAATCGAACCGAGTTTCTGCGCGGCGGTCGACGCACTTACCACTACGCCACGGCGACCACCCCCTTAGCACTTGCAAATTATAAAAAATACACTCATCGCTAGGACAAGTGCCTCTTTATTTTATTTTATTTAAGGAGATATGAAGGGTATAGTGACAGGATGGCGGGCACGCCGACACTATAAAAGTTCAGGTTTTGCCACCGAAACCTTAAAAAGGGCAGTAGAATGAAGTGATTCACAACTTGAAAGTGAAGTTAAATATTCCATATATTTTTTGCATTTTCTGTCTTAATTTACAATTGAACTTCGATAACTCTGGTAGTTAGTAATCTCACCAAGTTTAAAGTTTTCCTACTTTAGCAACTTATATCTCTTTCCTTTATTTATGTTTGTCTTTTATAGTGATATTTTATATATAATGATAATAAATAAGCTAATTAAGTATTTTACCTGGTATCATCATATTTACTGCCGGATACATGCTAGTAATTGGAGCCATTTGAGGTCTCAATTCGCTTGGTGGAGATCGGCGGTTATTTTGTAAAGCAACAGTTGGCTAAAACAGAAAAAACAATATATTTTATTTATTAAAAAAAAACAACAATATATTCATATTTACGTGTGCGAAATATGTTTGTCCATATTTGATGTAAACACCTGCTGGGGCACCGGGATGATTATATGCCCCAATAAGTGGCTGAGGGCAACCTGTAGTTGCTTCTGCTGCTGCAGCCACTACAGCTGCTGCTTGAGCGCTTTGAGCAGCCGCATGCATCGGTGGAATGTGCGCGCCTCGCGTTATATATACTGACGATGACTGTTGATTATCAGCAGCTGCCGCAACATACTGTGGTACTCCACCGCCTGTATAGTTCGAGACGATACTATTTGGTGAATTGTTGTTGCTTTCATTAGAGTTAGCACTCGGAGAGTTACGTTGACTGACACTGCGACGGAATTCCAGATTGCTTGGCTTTTGCCTATAGCCAGATGATACGCGAGGTTTGTTATCAGCGCCATTTTGTGAAGCTTGGTTTCCACTGTTAGCTGTTTCCGTACGGCCTCCATTCATTCCACCATGAGAGCCATTCAATAGGGAATTCTGAGGTTTATCTCCGTTATTGACGCGTTTTGGCTGAGTGATGTGAATCGAACGTTGACCTTGTAAGCCATTTGACGTTAATAGCGACGATTGATTGCTTCCATCTGTTGATACTGGTGGCTTGCTATTAATTCCTGGTCCATAACTTGGCGTCGAAGAATTGTTCTGTCTTACATTATTGTATCCTCCACTGGTGCCGTTTGCAGACTTGTTCTTATTGATTCCACTGACACCATTACCGTTTCTTTTATCGTACGAATGGGAGGATCCTCCTCCAGTGTGTTGTGCGTCTGTAAAATTTTGATAGTGGGTCTGTATTGGGGAGTTGAAATTGCTCGATAGAATCGGCGGAGTTGCGAATAATGGTGGATTCCGTTGAGCGTGATGTGACAATGAATGTGGGGTACTTGGAGCTGACTGCACAGTCCCACTACTATTTACCGCATGAGTTGAACTACCGTTTGTATGCACAGCATAACTTGTCGCTTGCGGTGGTTCCAATGGGACCGGCCCGTTGCTCGTTGTCATAGGAGGATGATTAAATATTGAACTGATCACAGCGTTTGGTTGATGAGGGAGTGGAGTAAGTACGCCAGCTGTTGCCGCTGCGTTTGCGGGTGCCGTTGTACTTTGGTGAGTATATGGAAGCATGTTTGAGGAAAAAACAGCGTGCTGCGGAATGGCATACATTGTTGGCCCATTAAGATCCGAGGCGAGTGCTAACGGAACACTTGGCCCCAGTTGATACGTTGTATTACCCGATGTGACTGAGTGATTGTTACTTTGTATACTACTCTGCTGGTGGTGTGGTGGTGTTGAGCGCTTTCCTCTACCACCTCCTCCACCACTTATTGTATGGTTGTTACTATTATTTGGGGCACTTGTATGACTATTTGCATTGAGTTGATTTACAGTCGTTGCAATGCTCGTAGCTACACCATTTGGCGGTTGCAAAGGTGCGGTTGGTGGAGGAATAATAGATGAAGGAACCGCGTTTGCAAGTGATTGCTGAGGCACATAATATGTCATGGTTTGGCCCCAATAACCTTTAAATATGAAAAGGAATAAACATATATTTTATAAAGCATACATCAATCACTTTCTTATCTTACCATTATATGGATACGAGTATCCTAAGGGATACGTCGTCATTGGGTATTGTTGCATTTGACCGTTAGCTGCGGCTGCTGCAACTGCCGCACCTCCGGGTGCAAATTGATCAGAGTATACTACTTGTCCTGGATAAATAGGCGCTCCGGCAAATTGTGTTGTGGGGTATGCTGCTACAGGAACCATCGTAGCTCCACCTGCTGGTTGATAGAGAGTCTGCGATCCAGCTGGTATTAGCCCATTTGGATCGCGCTGTTGCGACGGATCGAAAACAGGCATGAAATAACCCTGCATCTCGCCATCCTACAAAGATTTTTAATTGTTTTCTACCAACCATGAGCATTAATTTTCAAATTTCAGTTACCATCGGTGGCGGATACGTGTAAACCATGCCTGGAGGAACTGCGTAGACGCTTCCATCAGGCTATTAGGTAAAACGAAAAACAAGATGGGGCATTTTTTTATTTAAATCATTTACTAACGAAAAACAAGAATTCACTAAAACCAATCCTTGCAACAAAATTAAGCAGTTATTTTTTTATACAACGCAAAAAAACTAAACACAACTGTTTCAAAAAGAAATTAAATTATCTCGAAAAAAAACAAGCACTTATATATTTTATTATCTGAAGCTTAACTCACCCCCTGCTGATATGTCGTTGTTGAATATGGATTTGTATGAGCCGTTTGAAAAACAGTTGATCCATCTATAGCTTGATAACTTTGTGTATAGCTCCAACTCTTTGGTTCATCCTTTTTATTTTCACTTGTACTCGCCGGTGTGGAGCTGCTTGAGTTCGAAACTTCAGTTTGCTGATGTGACTGTGATTTAGCTTCAGCTTTATTATCATTTTCCGAACTCATCTAAAACAAGAATAAAGTGTCTTCAGAAGTACTTAAACAACGCTATTAACACCCTACTTCATTTGACTGTGATGGTCCGTCAGATTCTGGAGTAGGTATATTAGGACTTGTAGCTTGGTTTTTAAATTTTTGCACCTCAATTCGATCATATGACTTTCCACTACCAGTCGATGTTAGCTTTTCGCATTCATCTCCAGCGTTTCCAATCGTTTCTATGACATGCAATCAAATTAAACTTTCTATTCCTATTTAAAATAACAACGCAATTTTTCCCTACCCTCTTGAATGTCATCCATTTCTCGCTTTGAAATAATGTCATTGGATTCGGTTTCATCGTTCCGTCCGATTGATGTATGCACCACAGTTTGTGTCGATGATTCCGATACCGTTTCTGTGGAACTTTCAGCAGTGTTACTTGTTGCTTCCCCTAGACTGGTTGAAGATGTCATCGTATCATTGCTCGATGAGTGATCAATTTTGCTGCACAATTTGTGCTTTTCTTGTTTCTTTTTCATTGTAGCTCCTAATGGTGATTTACTATACATTCCAGAAGACATCGCCTGACTAGGTGGCAAATTGGACGGGTCAAAATGATAAATTGAACTAAAAAAAAACAAGAAACACAATA
Organism: Eristalinus sepulchralis; assembly: GCA_944738645.1. Taxonomy (NCBI): domain Eukaryota; kingdom Metazoa; phylum Arthropoda; class Insecta; order Diptera; family Syrphidae; genus Eristalinus; species Eristalinus sepulchralis. The sequence continues at coordinate 24,659,836 of OX122885.1, read as the reverse complement.
CGTTGCCGATGAATTGTAAATTTCGAAATAATTTCTTAAATTGTACAAGCATTTGAAAACAAAACTCTCATGAAAATATCTGTTTATTTTGTATGTAGTAAATTTTAAGTTTCTTGACTGTGAAAAATTGTGTCTTTAATTTAATTTATCTAAATGAAAATTCATATATGATAGAAGGAAAAGCTAAGAGAGTTCCTATTGCAGAAACTTCGCATCTATTCCCAACAAAAGAAAAATCAAACACACAAAGCAAAGGAATAGAAGACGACAACATGAACACTTTTTTTAGACTGAAAAAGAAAGAAATAAAAATGACACGAAAAAAAACTCAAAATATATGCAGTGAAGAAAAACGCATCGACCATATTAAAAATAAACTTTTGCCTGCAGCTGCTGGAGGAATGCAAACGTTGCCAATGAAACTCTGCTTCGCAAATATCTGACTTGCAATACGTTTCGTAGAATATTTGTGAAATAGTCCAATGATCAATAGAAATATATCATTTAAATGGCTTGTGGATTATTTGGAAGGTTTGGGAAGCATATTGCCAGATACTTAGCTAAACACAACGTTCGTTATTGTTGAGTTCGATACACTTAAGAGTTTGCAAAATGTTTGGCATGCAACCACGAGGCGGGCGCAAATAAATAGTTTACATAAAAATTTAAAATATTTCTTGTCCGTAAAACATTGGTTTGTATACATCTGGTCTGAGTTTTATTTTTCAACCATTTCAAACTCAATTAGTTGATCGTATTTTAATTTCTTAGATCTTACTTTGGCCTCATGTCGGCATTATCATAGTTTGGACAAATGATTGCCCTACAATTGGATCTTTCACCTATGTATCCTATACTTCTAAAAATAGTTATGTCTCCGATTACAAGTTACGAGCTTACATACACATGTGACTGCTGTTAAGTTAATTGATTCTCGGCTTCTGAAATAACTATGTTTATATCCGCAGGGAATCGTGAAACACCAAAAATTTATGAAGCATATAGGATTTCATTAAAATCTCAAAAAATGATAGCACTCAAATATGTATTTCGAAACTACTTGTACTTTACAAATACTGTTTTACCACATTTAAATTTAATTCTGCGTTAAGCAATGGGAAAAAATTGAGACTACAGCCCACATGAAACGGACCTAGCTTCTGTATCAACTGCTTTTGTTGTCCGTGCTATTGTTCTCTCACGAGTAGAAAGAAACTACAGTTTTTTGCCGATTACGAACGGTTAGATTAGAGAAGCTTTTCATTGTCAAATGAAACTCTTTGAGTTTTGTCAACAACTCGAAAGTGTTCAGACCAGGAATCGAACCTGGACCTTCGGCGTGTGGATCGACACACTTACCCACTACGCCACGGCAACCATCTGTACAAATTGCTACGGGAATTGTTTATTTGTATTTAACAGTCTTTCGGTTATAAAAATTGAAAAGGGCAAACACATCATAACTTTTTAACTCATTATTTGTTCTGAATAGCATCCAACTAACGGACATAAAACTGCCAAGAAATTAAAATATAGAGAAGCGAAGCGTTTGAAGCATTATGGAAGAAAATTATGATTTGTTTTGACACCGTGTTATATTCCAAGATGATGGTTATATTATATGTTTTTTTTTTCACTTTTCCATGCAATGCTCAACTTCATTTAAATGGGCAGTTTCTTTCTATTATAAACAAAATCAGTTTGAGCCATGTTTGATATTTCTGCAAGATTATGACCCAGAGCATATCTCGGTATTAGTATGGGCATTTTTTTGTTGTTTACTTTCCCATTTACAAATAATATCCCGCACAAGTTAGAAAAGCTTGTCAACTCGAGTTGGCAAAACTCGTTAACATAACCAAACAAAAAAATCTGGACTGTTCGGTTCCATCGGTTTGAACATACATTGTTAGGAAACCAAAGTCAATTTGAAACAAAATACAGCGATGTTTGTCCTTTTCCATAGTAAGTTGCAAGTTATAAAACACTCTCACTTCGGTTATATTTTAGTCGTTAAAATTGCTCCAAATTGGAGTTAGTAAGCCACTTTACAACTCAAGATAAACTGGGTTTAAGAAGCTGCGAGTAAGTTGATATACTTTTAATTTCAAAAAAATTTTAATCAGAAGAAAGCTAACCAACACTACATGGTCAAGATCTAACTTGCGGAATAGTAAAAAATAATTTCGACACAAGTTTCAATGTAATCCTTAAAGAAGCCGTATCATCAATTGGCCGCATAGAGCAAGAATTAAAAGGTGTCGACAACTTTTTCAAAAGTGGTCTCACACAAGCAGTGCTGGCATGTTGCACAGGTCGTTAGATATTCGAAATAGGTTGTAAAAGAACACTTATTTTAAACTCTTCGATTATTTTTTCTTCAATGTTCATATATGTAACCAACAAATTAGACAAACTATTTGAACACGAATTCAGCAACATTAATAAATTTTCGGAATGAAGCTGGCATAATTCTTCTGAAGTTTCTATCACAAAAATGATGAAGCCTCTTGGCAGTGTGTATAAAAATAGCAGTAAGCAGCAAAAAATCTCTTGGTTGTCAATAGAAATTGATGATATATGCATATGATCTGTTAAATAATAAATGTTAAGATAAACGTTTTGCCAGCAACACCCAGTCCACGCAGTTTTGTCAACAAGCCATTCTGGGGCAAGATTTGATATACAATATATAAATTCAGAAAAAGAATTAAACTGCAATGAGAAGCAAGCGAACGTGCTTTTAGAAAATATTTCACATACAAAAAAGGAACACAACAACATGAGGCCAGAGTATACAACTTATGTATGTTGTAGCCGTTAAGAAAAGCGATTGATATTATTTGTGCAACATTAGTGAAACGAAAAGAAATTATTTCGCATATTTGTAAAGATACGAACATATCTAGATGTTGTCAAACTCAATTCCCAAACGAAAAAGGAATATACAATGTCAAAGACAAAAGGAAAAAAAGGAAAAAACTCAAAAAACCTTAATCGACACAACATGAGACAAAGAAAACATAAAAAACAAAACATAATTAAAAAAATCAAATAAAGAAAATAAAAACGTTTTGCAAACTGTTGATTTTATAACTATTGGAAACTTTCATTTAAAGAATAATATCAACATAGATATGCAATATTTATCAATATATTGTGAACTTTATTATAAACAACAAAAAGAAAGGAAACTGTTGTGTTAGAATTTTTAAGTTTAGGTATTGTTAAGATGTTTGCATTTTTTTTCGTAAATTACCCGTCTTGATTAACTATTGGTTGCAACGTGTGCGGATTTATGAGGACACTACCTCGTGGCACACTTGCCATATCAGTGACGGCCCATACAAGCCCACATGGAGTGGACGGCGGCGAGTGGACAACAGACGGTTCTGGCGTGTGCTCATCACTCCCATATCCAGTTGGAGAGGGAGTTACCGAATCAGACCGCAGGGATTGTGTTTGTGTTTTATATCTATTTATTAAAAAAAATGGGAGAACACATAAAATCAGTGAGAAAGAGTGATCTGTTTTCAATATTCATCAAAAGGTAATTTCGTATATATATATTTATTTTTTCTTTTGCCACGCACGCTTTCTCATTGTCATGTTACAACTTTTACGATTATATTGCATGTACAAAATTCGAAATAGCGAAAAAATGCAATCCTAATTTCAGAAAATTGACAAAAACAAAAACAAATACCAAAAATATGAATTATTAACTACATTTTATAAATGTACATACCCGCTACTAGATGGTGAAAGACGCCAGGGTGTACTTGTACTGCCAATAGAATCTTGTTTTGAAAACAATCGTGGCCCAGCACTCTTTGTAGAATTCACGGAATCCCCACGAAGGAGCGGTACACCACTATTGCTATTTGCATTTGGAGGTGGACCACCATAGCCACCGAAGCTGTGAGATTTTGATACACATGGCCGGCCATCATTTCTCATGTCGTTTGATTGCTGAAACATCAATTAGTGCAGTTATAGCAAGTTTTATTCATCAATAGATACACAAATAGAAAATCAACGTTTTGCGCGCGCAGTTTTCAAATATTATCGAATAAAAACAAATTTCGCAAAACGTAAATACACATTTTTATAAAATCCATAGTTATTGAAAATATTTAAAAATTAGAACTTACTGCGGACTGAACTTTTAGCATTTTATTACTTTGGCGCATCCTGGAGACCTGCTGTTCAGTGTTTTCTGTCCAATTCCAGTAGGGCTCCTCCATCATATCACCATTTTCACGGTTACGAAATATACGACGTCGTACTTTTTCGTATTCCTCCTCTCTTTCATCAAAACTCTTTGCTTTTCGGTCAAGTATGCCTCGATCTGGGCACAGATAACTTTGACGAGCATCATCGAAACTGTGTGTGTCACGTTTTAAAATCGATTTTCTTGGCTCATCAGGCATACGGTCACGGAACAGAGATTTAAAACGAATCTGTAAATATGGAAATACACGTAAAGTTAATGTGAATTTATATAATTTAATTGTAAACTAACATCTGGCAAACGAGTGTCTTTCGTTGTTGCAACTATTACGCACTGTTGCGTAGCTGTGTCCACATTATGTTCCATTCCAAAAAATGCGGCCGTACGATGTATAAGCATTCTGTTATAAGATGATGCCGCAGGAAAACGCATTTCATGACGGCTTAAATAGAGAGTTTTCAAGTTAACGTTAGTACAAAATTTCTCAACTAATTCTAATGTACATTTACTAACGTTTTGTCTTGAGCCAGCTCAATGAGATCTTTTTCAATTTTCATTAGAGTATTTCTATCTTTGGGATTTTTGTTTAGCGTCTCCTTGAAGAATAGAACAAGATCAACTCCACTTTGATCGGTAAATTGCTCCATTGAGCTATCTGAAATTGCGAACCATAAACTTTAGTTTTGCAACGTTTTGTGTTTGATTCATAATTTCAGAACTTACCTCTCGATATGAATCCAGATGTGCTATTGCTGTTACCACCGTCCATGCTGGATGATGATCCCATGTTTTTAAGGCGAGGTTTTGAACTTTTTGAATTTGAGTTCGTTCTGTGTTTCTTGCCCATTCGTTCGTGCTTGCTGACATCACTTGGACTGTCGGTTAGACTATTCTGATTTTCATCTGGTGACAGGGAGTTGTTACTATTCTGACTATCATTGCGTGGACAACGATTTTCTTTATCGTATAGCGACATTGTGTTGTCCTGAGTCATGCCATGTCCATCAGAATGCATGAAATGTGATCCGTTCCCGTTGTTTTCTGTTTGATTAATTACATTGACTGACGTAGAGGCATTTGATGTGCCGCCAGCTCCTCCATTACCTGTGCCACTGTCGATCGTTTTCGTTACTTCAAGAACCACTTTTTTGATATTTCCATTTCCAAATTCTATTTTGTTATTCTGGTCACCACCCACAGCGGAATTTGAACCACATTGCTGATGGGTGCTATTAAACTTCTCATTTAAATCACGATTGCTGTGGCTGTTATTACTGTTGTTATTACCGGTATTGGAATTCATATTATGTGCTTGTGAGTTACGAGGACTTTTCGATGATTTAGGAGGAGAAAGTTTTGGAAAATCAGCTTCGTTGCAGATGACACTTTGCTGCTGTGATTGGGAGTGTTGACTAGTAACAATTACCGAAGGAGTTTCTAACAACGGAGACGGTGACAACAAGGACGATGATTGTACATGCATTTTATTTTCGCTTGTTTCCTGTGATGGACTATGCGTCGATGACGAAGACGACGACGATGACGATGAAGACGAAGACGCCATTCCGCAGTTTGTCGACGACGATTGCTGATCTGTGCGAGGAGTTGGTGTTCGTGGGGGCGATGTTGATTCACGCATTGCGTGACTTCGTGTTAAATGTTTGCCTTTCATATTGCCCTATATTTAAAATAAAATTGATTATATTTTTAATTTCTCTAATTCATATAATTTTAAAATGTTAAATAAAGTTCATCAACAGTAAACGAACAAAATGCGTATGCATTCTCAAAATTCAGGTCAACTATGGATCGGTATCAATATCTGCGTCACATTACACACAAAATCGCCGACAAAATAAACAAGCATATCCACTATAATAACAATAATTGCTTTTCCTAGTGGGGAAAACACAACATTGACCTTCAAGCAATTCCTAAAGACTAACTTTAACTACTGATTAATTACAACCCTGTGTAAGACACACTGTTCCTTATACCACCAATTGACGACCTTTCACTTTTCCTTTCATCGATTTTGGAATTCTGTGACATCACTAACAATTTTAGGGATTTGACTAAACAACACGCGTCAGCCGAATACACCCATCTACACGACATCTCCAGGACATGGGGTGAGACAAACAACCAATAATGGTTTCCCTCTTCGTTCTGGGTAAATTATCCTGATATACACAATCGCAAGCAATGTTAGTGCGCGCAGGACAAGGTGCACGTGATTTTATCAGATTGTGATTGACATTTATTCATTTATGAAAATTACTCTGTAACACGATGAATAATGTCGTTGGCTCGGTTCATTTTCATTGGGTAGTAAGGAAGTAAGACCCAAGTGGCACGGAACACATTCTTGCGTGTCAATTGTGGATGAGATTCCAACGAACGTTTTATTTATTTTCTTCGTGAGACTGACTTCTTAGGTAAAATAATCAATAACATGACCTTGATGTATTATCCCTTTACGGTACAACTTCTATTTGAATGGTCAAAAGTTTGCAGGTAATTCTTCCGTATACATACCATGAACCTGTGCTGCAAATGCCAAGGGTATTCACTAACAAATTAGTTTTTGTGTTAACAGAGGACTGTGGAATAAATTGCAGGGAATTCCTCTTACTCTTCAGAATTCTCATTATTGATTTTATTCTAATGGGTGATGAAATGTTAGAACACCTTACATCGTACACACAAACTTATGACCAACTATTTTCCCGAAAGGTGTGGACGAACGGGTTCTAAGATATACTTACTCTGCTTCTGTTATTGCTTAAGCTGTTTTGTCTGTTAATTGAGTCTTCGCTGAAGTCTTTTTGTATTTGGGTTGCTGCCAAGTTATGGACGTTTGGAGCCACAGGAATTTGCGTTTGCGCCAAACTCATAATCACACCCACACTACGATTTCTAAAAGTAAAAAAGCAACAGATGGATGGAGATTTGAAATAGTTTTACTTTATTAGTAAATATACACCAAAGGGAATGAAAAACAACGCAAGTATTTGGTTTCAGTCCTAATATTTACACTTTAAAATAAACTGTATATTTCTAGAAACCCCTTGCCTTCAAGAATTGTCTTCAACACATAACTCATTTAGATAAGTTAATGCATAAAAAATAATTATAAAGAAAAATACGCGGTATTTATTAATCAAAACATTCCTCTAATAATGAACGAATAGAAAAGCGGAAAAACAACAAACAGAGGTAGTGAAAACAACATGAAGAACATCAACCAAATATATATATATACGACGTGTTCATCTCAGTTAAATCAGATGCTCAAAAAATAACATTTCTTAAGAACCCTAGCAAAAAAAAGCTTCACCGAAGGGCAATGAATTCTTTGACTGTATATTTTGATACAGAAATAAATTACAATATTTAGTTCAGACAAAATCGAAAACTTTGGACAGTTGCCAACAACTATAATAAAAATACAAATCTAAAAGCAAACATTTTTATTTTTATGCTCTTCCTTTGGCTCCCCAGTGGGATAATTCTTTTAAATAATACAAAGATCAATTAAAAGCAGCACTAAGAGGCGCTTCACAGTGACAAACATTCTTACCTTTGAATACATTTAAAATCCACATATTTTGATGTGTAACAGTAAGATAATATATCATAGAATGTGCGTGAGAAGACAGCCAAATTTATAAGAACGGAATTCGATTTAACGAACAGATTTAAAAAGTCCAAAAAGTATTTGATGATCAATCATTATTTATTTGGCAGTGTAGCTCTCACTTTAAGTTGCAATTTATTGAATTTGTATATTATTTCACTGATGATAATCCCGACAAAACTAACAAGAGCGTTGATATCAAGTTTTCTGATAAAACACTCACTGCACGCTTGTATGTATACGACTAAATGCGATCTCTTCACTAACATTTCCTTTGAAATATATATATATATATATATATATTTTTTTTATTGTATTCACCCTCGTGTGTAGATCACAAGAAAAGTATATGTTCGTTTATTAGTTTGTAAAAAAAATCATTTTTAATAATTAACAATATAATATAGAAAATATTTTTTTTGTATAGAAGGTTCCTATCACATAACACATCACTATCACTGTACTGTATACTTTAATATTTTAAGATATATCTTATTTTCTTAACATAGCTAATTATAAATATATACTGTTTATATAAGTCAGAAATATTTTGGTATTTGTTTCTAAACATAACACATTTTTTAAAGCTATTTTCGTAGATTGATTACTTTTTGCGGAGCTGGTTTTTCAGTTAGTTTCTTATTAGTTAACCGCCACAAGTTCAAATTCGTTTTATATTGTCTGCACTTTTTGTTTTCAGTTTTGTTTTTTTTTTTTTTTGCTTTTATAATTGCGTAGAGATATTTTTTTTTTATTAAATTTTAGACTTTGGAGGCAGGTTGAGTTTTTCTTATTTAGAAAACTGAAACTGAAAAATTAAGGAGAAAGAAACTGTTTTAATTAACCGTCGTTATCGATTTTCCATACGTATTCACAACCATTTATGCGTTGGCCCAAAAAGTATCCTTTGGTTATATAGCAGCAGTAGAACGAGTTTTGGTTAAACCGCATCACAAACAAGAATACATATTGTAAAAAGCAATAAAAAAAAAAGGAAGTGAATGTAAATAACGTGAAGCATAAGAACACTCATGTGAATATATGCGCACATGAATATCAGAGCACAGCAAGGACTCTTAACTATGCTGTAGAAGTATTAACGACTGACATCAAGGATAGCGATAATTTTCGTGGTGGTGGTTGTTGACATTGGTATTAAGAAAAGGGATGAACAGAAGATAGGGTGCATTAATTCTACAGAGGAAGATTTAACTGATATTCCCAAAATTAGAGTATTGCCATATTCGAATTAATTTTTCGTTCTTAAGAAGTCTCGAATTTATCAAGTTCTACGGAATGCATGTTTTGCGTTCTTGTTTTGTACATCAATATGCATACTAGACATGTTTACATTCTCATAATCCTAAGACAAATCCTAAGACAAACAAAGTAAACACATGAAAAAGAAATGACATTACTATACAGATGAATTTAAAACTTAAAACTTTGTTAGGCTATCTGGGTCCACTTGTCACTGTAGCGCCACTTAATTTCAAAATAAAAACGACAGGAAATACATCGAATACATCTTCTCTGACATAATCAATACCAATATGTATTTGATGTTACTTGAAGAAATGCATGCAGTGAGTTTTTGGCAACACCTTCCATCGTCAACAAATGACACACTCACCCCAAAGGGTTCGCTTAGGCAAATGCAAATCAGCACAATCATTTTCCTTTGAAAGACTATTAGGAATATATAATACTGAAAACAGTAAGAAATATATGGCGCAATATCAACAGTCTGCTGGAAAGGGAGGAAATCGAATGCAAATCTGTGTAAGCTTGTCAGGTCCTCTCCTCCCTTACTCAATTTATTTATACATTTTTGTATGACTTTTTTGTTTCTGCATTTTCCTATTATCAGGGGGAAAATCGCAAGACCGACACAGAAAAGGAACAACAAAAGAGTGGAAAATCAAAGCACCTCTTGGGCGTCATGCAATTTCAAGGTTTTCTATCTAGTATAAAACAGTATAAAAACTAGAATGAGAAAAACAAGAATACAAAAAACAAAGACCAAACGAGTTTTTTTTCAAATAGAAGCACATATAGGCCTGGCATTTCTCTCAGGGTTTTTTATAAGAGTGAGATTAATTTTTTCTCTCCTCTTTCTATCTCGCTATCTATATCCGTCTCTTTTCATCGCTTTTAAAGAAACAAGGATCACTTCTTTTTTGCTTACCTATGGACATTATACAGAGAAAGAAACATGTGCGACACGTGCGCATTGAGGGTTTACTGAAAACACTGGCAAATATGCTACTGTAGTGGTTGGTTTTTCCTACATCCGATGGTGTGAGTTTCACGTAATCATACACCATACGAAGAGATTTTACAAGTGACAATACCCAAAACCAATGTTTTCATTGAAGGTTAATTTATGTTTGTTGTACTTATCTATCGCATGCATATCCTTATGTCTCACAGATAAAAACAAGAATCACTCAAAAACCAGTGAAATCCACGTACTGTACTACACTTGGGGCTGGCTGCTGCGTACTACATGTCCTCTTATCTGTGTGAGAATGTCTATTCAATATACACAACATGGGAATACTAAAGAGACGAAGTTCGAAAATTTGGGCCATATCGCACAAAAAGCTGTACAATCGATATTTGAGAAAAAATTGTGAAAATGCAAACATCCATCCGTTCATCCATTTTTTGGACACTCTTCTCAATGCATACGATTACAGAATGCAATCAAACTGACTTCCTTCAAAACCATAAGTTACTTTTCATACATGTATCTTTTTTGTTTAAGTAGATTTTTAATCACTTCAAGAAAATTCGGCGCTTTTCTCTTTTTCACTCACTTTTATATAGCACTTTTCAATTTTTGCTTATTCATTTATTTTATTTATTCCTTTGATGACTATTTTTCAACTTTGCTTATGTACATATACTCCATCGGGAATACAAATATCGGTACGCGAATTTTTCTTTTATTTTTATTTTTTCAGGGATGTATTTTGCTTAAAATGTTTATGAAGTTTATTTTTTAAATATTATTTCTATCCGACTTCCATTATTGTGTATACGTATGCCCGTGCTTTATTTGAAAATGGGTATACGAAGGAGAGTGTACAAATTGATACTGTGGGAAGCATTTCTGCGTTGCTTTTGGCTCATTTGATAAAAGCTTGGAAATAATATGCTATAGCTTATGTCAGTACACAACCTGGTACGGATACTCCTTTAGTGTAAAAAAGAGATTTTTAAGAGAAACAAATTAAGAGAACGCGATTTTTTACTATAAAAAGCTTCAGCCAGTCAAACGTATTTCTCTGGAAAGTCTTATATGTCCCAGATTCATGAACTACACCTTCCTGACTGTAATGTGCATAGACTGTATGTGAAAGCAGAAAGCAGCATATCCTATATAATGGAAATATATCAAATACAATAGAACACCACCAGCAGCCGGGGAGAATCAGCACGTATCGGACAATTTTATTTAGGTCACGAGTGAAATTTGCTGCGCGTCTTGGGAGAGGACATCATTGCTACTTTGACCCCCGTCCTCTAATGTTGATGTCTAATGCACATACATACATAAATATGTATAAACGTCCTTAATATTACCAATTTATTTTTGCCCATGTACTTGATTCATATTTCTTCGCTACCTTCCTTACAGATGCATAGATGCGTCATGTAAAGGCTGCTTGTGTGATGCACTCGAGCAGAAAGTACACATTATGTTTTATGAAAAATTATTTAGTATATTAATACACTGCTGCTGTCAAGAGCATAATTTGACCGACAACACTTTAATCAGTCAAGGCAATGTCTTTATTGATTTTTAGTGTTCTTCTTTGTACAGCGAAACAAGTAGAGCTCCCACAGACTTCCATTTTGATGGCCTGTGTGGCGGTAACGATGCTCAGATATGGCATCTGATCACATATAATGTGATCATTTTAAAATAGGTCAGCTATGTAACAAAAGCATAGTAACCATCCAACATTATACTAATTGGATGTAATGTTTGATTTTCTGTCATTTTCACTATTTTTGCACTCATAACGGGATATACAGCACTGTGCAAAATAATAGCACCATGTTCGACTTTGTAACTATTTTGCTTATAACATTTTCCTATCGCCATGCAAACACATCAGGTTTACTACACAACATCCGTATTCCATCACCCATAAACAAGATATTAACGTTAAGATCTGACATCGCTGAACAGGGATATTCTTCCACGCAACCTGCACAACCTTTTATAGCTGTTTTGAATTTTTGGGTTTTGCTTCATATACAGCTTTCTTTACATCTGTCCAAGGGTTTTCAATGGAATTATGGTCCGGAGACTAAGGCGGCCACTCCATAACTTCAACTCCGTTGCTTTGGAAAAAATCTTTGGGCAGTTTGCTCGTAAGTTAGGGGTCATTGCCGTGCGGTAAAATCTACCTAAGCGGCGGATTCACGTAAGGTAGCATGGTTTCTCTCATTATGTTGACATAAACTCCGGTGGTCATCAGCGGTTTTATTCAAAAAATGGGGCCAGTAATATAATAGGAAATAATTCATTTTTTGCTCCGCCGTGTTTTCCCTGGTTGAAACTCTTGGTTTTTTCGCCTGTGAAGAAATGTCTTGGTCCAAATAAAACAATTTTTAATTCGTCTTTAATATATTGCCCCATTTAGAAGGTTCCTAGATCAATTGTTCTTTCGCAAATTTGGTTCGTTTTAGAAGGTTGATTTTTTACAGTAGTAGCATTTTTCTGAGACTTCTGGCAGGTAAATTCTATAATACTAATTGAGTGACACTACAGCCCACAAGGGACCTAGCTTCTACAACAACTACTCGTGTTCTGCGTGCAACTGTTTTGTCACGAGTAGAAGGGACCTCCTGTTTTTGCCGACTCCGAATGGCGAGATTAGAGAAGCTTTTCATAGACAATTGGTACTCTTTGAGTGTTGTCAGCAACTCAAAAGAGGTGGTGCCGTGAAAAATGTGAGGTGTCCCGTCCGGGAATCGAACCTAGACTTTCTGCGTGGCGGTCGACACACTTACCACTGCGCCACGACGACCACAATCTTTGGTATTTCTGATAATTTTATTTGAACTACAAACAATTTCACTTATAAATTTGTAAGTTTTACCCCCAGATAGCAATTTTTTTTTATTAAGGCACGTTTCTTGAGAGTACAATGCACACCACGAACCATTTTACCTTGTTTACAATGCTGCACCTTTGAAATATTTTCTTTAAGTTATTACAGTAATATGTGTAGTGTATTGGTATACACTTCGTCCTATTATTTTGCACAATTTAAATTTGGTTGCATTTGAGGCGACGGGGGATTTTTTAATGGAAAGATGCATTTTTTTATTACCTTGTTTATGGGTTTCATGACTGATGTAATAAAGGTCTTAGGAGCATTTAAAAATTTAATATTTTTACAGCATTTTCTGAATATTACAAACATTCTAAATGGAAATATTATAATAATCTTATGAAGACAGTTTGTTCACTTCAATTTCACAACTAGTGTTCCTCAATCACTTATTTGTGACGTTTTCTTATGCATACATATTTACAACACATAGGAAAAGCAAATTTATATTCACCGTTGAGGCTAAATTTTTTGTTAATACAGGAAAAAAAAAAGGTATAAACAACTGGAAGTATATTTAGAGATCCTGTGGAATTCAAATACCGAATCGATGTCTCATTTGCATAGATGACGGTTATCGATTTTAACGTAGCGGAATAAAAGAAAATATGACCAAATATTTTAGTTAAGCACATACACAATATAAACAAAAAAATACAAACTCTAAGATGTGATGATTTTATTTTTAGAACTCAAGAAAGCACAACATTTTTCACAGTGACTGCTACCAACACCGTGACTACTGAGAAAAAGCACACAAAATGTAAACATCGAACATTTTTCGTTTTATTTTTGGGATATTTGCCAAATCATTAATGTTCCCGGGAAACGATCGTTTAACCCACAACGAAATCGAGTGAAAGAACAGAAAGGAAAAAGGAAAGAATGAATATGAACATGTGTGGAAGATTTCCTGACTACGTAAAAGTTTCATTCATTTCAAGATCAATGGTTTTGTTTCTATTGGCAGAAAACAAATAGTCGTCTGTTGTCAGCTTTCAAGATTTTTTTTTTACTTCAAATCACTCTTAAGCCATTCATTGATTAAATGTATTTTTTATGATACTTTTAATAGCAGAGTATTTTTGAATTTTACAATTTGAGACAATTTTTTATCCAGCACACGTATGTTATTCAATGTTACACATGTTCTACACTATTTGAAGAGAATATAGTAGCATTTTTTGCAGATGCAGACAATACAATGCTTGTAGGTAATAAAAAGTAATAGTAAAGTGATGTGATGAAATCCAAAAGGATGGCCTATTATACATTTAAAAAAAAATGGAGATGGAAATAAGGTAAATTCTTTGAGTGAATGACCGAAACAGGATCGGAATAAAGATTGTAATAATTTCTCTCACTCGAACTTTTTCTTACTCGAACTTTTCTCTAACTCGATCTTTGTTGTTTGCACGGATATTTGGTAGCGTATTTCAAATATTTTCTGTACTCTAACTCAAATTTTTATCACCCAAATATTTCTAAAGCCCGAACTAGTCGACCAATAATTTAAACGTAACAAAAATGACTTGGAGAATTTACTCACAGAACTTCGTGTTCTCAAAGGCGTATAGGGGAAGTCCCCATTGTTATTTAATTCCCATATTCATAAATACTTTGCAGCATCATTTTTTTTTCTCGTGAGCGAACGATTTTTTAACAGTATAGGTGACAAATAAGTATCGGTGGTAAGATTTCATGCACATTTCACTACCCGTTCCCAAAAAATACCAACTTCTTTTTGCGTTCGAGTCATTAACTAGAATTTATTTTCTGGTGGTTTGGCATTTAAACTGTAAAAGCTTTTGATGAATTAAGGAACTTGTTTTAGGTCTCGCACATCATACTGCAATGCTACAAATTTTCTTTCCTTTCTTTCTGCACTATTCTGCTGGATTATTTAGCATGTCCGGCTGAAGACAGCACATGTCAGAAATACATTTTATGTTAAAGGGTCAAAACTTAAAAAAATGATTACACCAAAATTCTACCAAACAGATAGCATGGCACACTTTAATGAATATTGCCTTTTATAAATCTTTTGAGCCAGTTTATCTTTTTGCTTCATGATATCCTGCGTCTGATATTATTCTTTACAGGCCATCATTCGTCCCCAGTGTGGGTGGGACATTTTCGTAACTACCTTTACAGAAGTGAAACCTAGGATCAACAACATTTGGCTTTTGTATACTCTTTTCCCCGATCTCAAGTATTCTTATTTTCCGGATTGCTTCATCTAAGGTTATTATAGTACGTAAGTAAAAAAACAAATTTGATGGAAATTCTGCTTATCGCTTACATACCAGCTCTTCGAACATATGCCTTCATTCAAAAAAGTATAGTACAATTAAATCCTCTACCAAGAAAAGCGATGATATTTTTCAAACAACCTAATAGTGGGTAAACAAATACAGATGAGAATAAACGGAGTAGAAAGTACAGAAATATTGAACGAAATGAAATA
This sequence comes from Eristalinus sepulchralis, assembly GCA_944738645.1. Taxonomy (NCBI): domain Eukaryota; kingdom Metazoa; phylum Arthropoda; class Insecta; order Diptera; family Syrphidae; genus Eristalinus; species Eristalinus sepulchralis. The sequence continues at coordinate 24,644,360 of OX122885.1, read as the reverse complement.
ACGGCTTCTTTTTTTTAGATGTATATAACTTTAAGTTGGCAACACTTGCGGCCACTTCGTCAACTGCCGGGTGATTTATTTTTAGTTTGGTTTGACTTTTCACTATGAATAGAAAACCTCAACAACGCTTTCAAATTATGTCCGAAACAAAATTGCCGTTGATCCCGATTTTCATAAGCGAATTTTGTTTAGCAATGAAGCTCACTTTTGGTAAAATGGATACGTAAACAAACAAAACTGCCGTATTTGGAATAATGATAATCCTCAAGTGTGTTCAGACACGGCTAATAATAATAATAATGCACTATAGCCCACAAGGGACCAGGGCCTAGCTTCTGTGTGAAGTACTCGTGTTGTGCGTGCTATCGTTTTGTCACGAGAAGAAGGGACCTACAATTTTTTTTAGATTCCGAAAGCTGAAATTTGGGAAGTTTTTCATACACAATTAGTACTTTGGCTTGTGGGAAGACACGCCGTTACATACACAAAAGTACACTGGTGTGATTTATGGGTTGGTGGAATAATTGTTCCTTTAAAAACTTTCTGGCTTGAACGGTTCAGTCAAAGGTGACCGCAAAACATCATCAATTAAAAAACAACGTCACATGTCACACAGCTCGTGCCACAACTGATATATTGAAGGAAACGTTTTTTTAACGGCATACGGACCGCTTGCTCGAAACGATTGATCATTTTGAGGACAACATTCGTCGCGTTATTGCCAATGTACAGCCACCACATTAACATGTTGGAAAGTCATCGAAAATTTTAACTCCATATTAGTCTACGTCCGAGACAGCCGTCATTTGCCACCTGTGTTTTATTCCATGTCAAAGTTCTATACCTCTTAAAAAAACACTTTTAATTAATGTCTCATTTAATTTTAAAACACTTTTTATAGCCTATAGTACTTCAAAGTCGTCTCTCCGTGACCACTCAGAGCTATCAAACAGAACTTGTTTTTCTGACAAAGTACAAGTACGTGCAAAATAGTAACAACTTTCTTTTCTTTTGACCAAATTAGTAATAAAATTTTTGTTTTAAATCACTTTTAAATAAGAGGAAAATGTAATTTAGAAAGTGTGGTGGATTTCCTTTTATTTGACAGGCGTAATAGATTCTCAAATTAAGTAAAAAGTAGCTACATCTAACATAGTTGTGGTAAAGTCACAACACTGCTCAGAGCTAGTAATTGAGAAGCACTACAGCCATCAAAGGACCACGACCAAGTATAGCTTTTTCAGCAACAGCATTCCGGTAAAACTAGTAGGAACTGAGTCTCTAATTAAGGATGAATTTTTGGGAACAACAGGCTAACAGCGTGGTGGAGAGTTGCCGAATTTGTTTTATTTCTCGATAAGTCGTAATTGGCAATCAAGTAAAATGTCAACAAACAAAATTACCGAGTTTGATTGCCAGAGGAATCCTTCCAAAATGTACACATTCTGACGACCAGCAGAAATTAGGCACCGCCGATGGTGATGGTTTGGACCGTCATAACCACTGATGATCACTGTCTGCTAGTATTTTTCAACCCTGGCGTCAAATTTACCGTAAAATTGTCGTAGAGGCAGTATGTTAACCTTGGACAAACAAACATCTCGGTCAGAGACAGCAGACAGCGAATATTGGCACTAACCTTCGACCAGCCTCAAACAAGCACTTCGACCACCTCAAACTTCGCCGGGAATCGGAAAAAATTTAATTGACTGTATTTCCACGTGCATTTCACTGGTAAAGATTATCTGTTTGTTATTTTACAGCTTAGATCCATCTGAAGACGTGTTACCTGTTTACATTTTTGAAACAATAGTTATATCATTGTAATACAATTCGTGGTTTGTTCGATTATAAAATACAAAAGAATCCCAAAATACACAGAGGAACGATTACAGTCGGGTAGACCTGATGTCGACGATCGACTATCATCTCCTTTAGACGCCTATAGTACTTTCGCAGTAATATTTGTGTTGACAAACTAAGTTCTATACATATATTATTATTCCTTAAATACATTTATCCTTCATTTTAATTATATTATTGTAAAATCTTCATTTTTAATTCTTTACAGGAAAAGCCTCAACGTCCCATTAAATTAATTGACATCCGCCTTCTTACGACGACATCCCTAACGATGGGTGTTTGCAGAAATTAAAAATTACTTACTTGAAGGTTTGCTCCAAGTAGTGGGTTGAATTATTAAAAGCACTCTATGTGCAAATTTTTGTCTGTAGTCAGATCTCGTAAATTTGGAAATTTAGAAAAAAAAAGTATTTTAGTAGAAGTCGTATCGTCAAGGCAAAAATGAATTTTTAAAAATGACACTTAAAATCCGCTGTAACTTATACTTAGTAGAGTTTTAATTCACGGTTTAACTCAAAAACAACTTGTATTAAAGACATATTAAGAAGGAAAATACGAACATGCCGAAATACGTTAATAAACAATTTCTTCAAGGCTGGTTAACTTGTCTTATTAACTGATTAATTTATTATATTTTGGAATTCAAATTCAACTACAAAAATGTATAACGCACCAAGAATGCATAATAGATTTTCATTTTGAACATACAAATAGGCTGTGTACATATATTTGATGAATAGTAAAATAGGGCACTTGCACATGGAGCTTAATCATATAATGTTTCAAATAGAGACAGCAAATTCAAAGTGCATATTTACATTCCCCATCACTTATTTTCATGTACTCACCTCACACACTATGATATATACATATATTCCCCGTTGTTAAAATATTTAAGGTGATCCTCGTCTGTTGTTCTCAACCATTTTGGAAAAGTTTAAGGATTATACACAATATTTGTATAGTTGCTGTCCACAGTTTTAAGAAGATTGGTTTGTCGATTTCGCTACTATAAAGCACTTCCAAAGACGCTGCGAAAGAAAAAAAGGAAAACAAAGATGAGTAAAAACTCTAAACAAGGTATGACGCAAAAACTTATACGGGAAGAACTAAATACGGGGATTAATGAATTTTCCGACAAACCTTGTTTCTTTTCACCTACAAGTGGAAGTTTTTGTGTACGCAGTCTAGGAAACAAAAACAATAACCACTACACACACGACTGCACTATTGATGGTTAATTAACTGTAGATACTTTAATTGCTAATTTTGGGCACTCTATGCGCCTTTTCACGCGTTAGTCTAGTGAAAATTAGATAAGAGGCAACAACAAAGAAGACCACATCAAAATAAAAGTGAGGAAAATAAACATAAACATAAGACAATTATATGCAAAAAAACATTTTTGCAGCACAGAACATCACACAAAGAATCCGCACACAACACAGCAGTAAAACAATTATTTGCACACTTACGTAAACTGCATAAAACTACTACTCCACCACACCATCGAACACCACTGCACGACTGTTCGCAGCAAATCTAATGGCAGGACGGGCAGCATTTAGGGGGTTCCTTTAGCCATATACATGTATTTAAGCATGTATATATTGGCAGCGGTGCAACTGAAAGGGGCGAGTGGCCCTTGCAATTTTTTTTTCGACTTCTGCTTTTTGTTTTATGAATCGCCCTTTAACACAGGTGCTTTTTCCACAGAATCCACAAATCTTTACTTATATAAATTTCTAAATATAAAGTTAAGAGCACTTATCTAAATGCCGGCACTTTTCTTTTTATTGCATAAACGTTCATTTGGACTTTAAATTGTTAACAGCGCAAGAATAAGGAATATCAAATTGTATGACAGCACGCCAGTGAAGAACTAGTTGTCCAAACAAACAGCGCCATACTTCTGGAAAGTTTAGCTACTTCTCTTTTTCCTAAAGGGTAGGTTTTCAATTATATGATTTTCTCTTTCTATTTTATTATGATATCATAATCGCTTTCAGTGCTTCTCAAAATTGCATTAGGAGTAGTGCGCTAATCGGTAACAGATGGCGGGCATTTCTACTTTTAGAAAATCTGTTTGCCTTGGCAAACATTTTCGCAAACACTTTTTTAACCACAAGCTAACATATACAGAAGACGAAGTAAAGGGCAAATCACAACGGCGCGCTCGCTCGTTCGTTCTTTGACAGGCTTTGGTACGCTTTTTATCGATGTTATGTCAAAGCGTGATTTCCTCAATTTTCAAATCGAAATAGAACTCGGGCGTTTGACAAAGCAAAAAGTAAACAAAAATATATTTTATTCAGAGTAGCATTTCAGAGAAGAATATATATAATAATATATATACATATATTAATATATAAAGTACACATTTTTGCGATCCCGCAGGCTCTTCCATCGTTGCTTCCACTCTTTGACTGATATTATATCACAAATTATAAATGAGTATAAAATAATAATAACAAATATTTTGTATTATTATTATTTTGTATTTTCCTGGTCTGTAAACTTCTAAAGCAACTTTTATCCACTCCATATCACGTTTGTGGGTATTTTTGTAGGAGCATGACTTCATATTTTAGAGGCAATCGCAATCCTTTACTGCTGCAATTAAATTTTCCTCGAAACTCGACATGTCCTCAAACATATTTTACACACAACAATTTTAATTATTTGCTATTAAATGACTAATAAATACTTACACAAAAAGTCGGTACTTAATACGTTGATAAAGTGTTATTTGTTTTTGACATAATTGGTAAGTAGATATTATCCATGTGATGTCAATTCATGGTTTTGTGAGAATATTCATGTGACTGATGACGGCAATTTGGTGGCACTTCGCTGGGCGATGATCAAAACTTTAAATGACATTAATAACAGACACTCCCATACTGTTCAAAGTCTTAGTTAAAGTCTTATGTGAGCACGCTTGAGCATGTAACTCAGTAAGTACACGAAACACAAAAAAACAAAAACCAGCTCAGGATAAGAGTCCCGGTTAACCATATTCCACTGGTTACGATTATTTCAGAACCGTTGCAGTTGTTTAAAGAATGTATGTTTGCATAAGTTTGGCGGTAGTTATCAACTCGCGACAGATGTCACTACTGCGGGCTTATAACAAATTCTTTGAAAGTTAAGTTTAAATTATAGGACGTTTGTATAAGTTATGTTTCACTTTCTACTTAAATTTTCTAATAAAATTGAGATATTGAAGTTGAGCTTTTTGTAACCTTAATGAAGACTGCTGAGTAACTTCAGTCATTTATTATAATTAAAATGAAAATAACTACCATCACAACATCTGACGTTAGCAATGGAGAAGTGTAGTTAAATTACAAAAAAAAAAAAATAAGTCTATTTCAGGATTAGAATTTTATGTATGTATCTAGCGCGTACTAAACAGACAGTTACTGGATTTTGGGGCATCGCAACTAACATGGAACCGGGCTAATGAACTAGTCTAGTAGGATTTACATTTGATAGCTCTGAAGATGTATGTATGTATGTATACTCTACTCAGACTACGACGCTTTACACTTCTTTAAAGTCACTTGATTTTAGGCCAGATGCAGCCCTACTTAGGTAAATTAAACTCATCGTAATGCCCCGTCGATGTTCCTTTAACCTGAGACCAGTTAGAGGCTTTAATAAATTTCTCGAGTTTTTTTATGTTTATTTCGCTCATTTCACTCAGAAAAGTATGCTTTCAAAAGAGACGCTTTGTCCTTTGTCTTATCTGCAGCTACGGTAGTCTGTTAACAAGTTCAGCAAAGCCTAAGGACATCAAAAGTAAATGCCCTTATGGCTGATCTGCGTACTCTGATTAAGCATAGCAAATGCCCAAGGCTTATATTTGGCGAGCTCAGCTATGTGATACGATAGTTGCGCATTATTACAAGTCATGTGTCCAAAAGTGTCCAGGTGGAGAGAATGCCGTCCATGTCGTATGCCCCAATCTAGTATGGCTAGAAAGGTATAAGAAGTTTCAATACCGTAGTTATCATGGAGTGTTCAAATTGAAATACCGTACATATATGCAGTCATTTTAGTCGAATCGCAGTGCAAACTGAACACTGCCTGCCTACAGAGTTTAGAGGAATCAGATAAAGATGTACAGTAAGTGCAGCGTTAATGTGCTGTATTGCAGTTAATGGCCTTTTTAAGAGGTATCCACCACAGAGACTCCATAGAGGAGAATTCATGTTATCACTGGAGTGTAAGTAAAGTTGCACATGAGAGAACTTTTCTGCATTAGCAATAAGTATCAATTCGACTGTGTCCAAGAGCTGAGCACGTACCAATGAAGCAGACATGCCTTGATGAGACTTACTAACCAAGGGAAATGGCGTTGACCAAGACGCCGAAGGTCTATATTCGATTCCCAGACGGAATACCTCGCATTTTCATAGTACTAATTATCTATAAAAAACTTCTCAAAATCTCGCTGTTCGGAATCGATCTATTTGAGCAGCCTATTCAACAGGGTTGCTTAAATTAGTTCACGATAAAGGCCCGTCGCATGGGCCTATGCAGACGAGGAAACGTCGTTGATCGCACTTAACATGGCGAGCTGCCAACGCTATCCTCGTCCGTGCACAGGTCAAGTTGACATACAGCCTCCCCGTAACGCCCCCTGAATAGCCATGACAACATCCGTTGTGTGGTAAACTAATGTATGCAGCGAATTCCTTTGCACGAGGGTTAAATAATGGGCCTAGCCTACCAGTCTGTAGATTGTGCGTGAGGCTAACTCCCACACCACACAAAATAACCGAGTTCAGAGACAACAACATGCCTCGGGTATGGACGAATCTAATATTGACGACCCAGACGAATAAAGGACAACGATTCTCTGTTCTGCAAGTGGAATGTGAGGTCCCTTAAGAGACTACGTGCAGCCGAACAACTTGCGGAGTCCCTTGACTGCTACAAATCAGATATTACTGCCATCCAGGAAGTGCGATGGGTTGAGCCGGCAACCCGATATTGTCGAAGTCCGAACATTCCGAGGCGCCAACATCGACTTGGATCATCACCTTGTAGTAGCCAAGGTAAGAACCCGGATATCGAGAGAGCAACGGAGCCGAGATAGGCCAAAACGGTTTGACGTCGGAAAGCTACAATCGCAACAGATCGCTGGGATCTTTGCCGACCGAGTCTCCCTGATACTCTCGCAAATTTTGACGCTGCCTGTACTGGCAATAGAGGTAGAAATGGAGAGGTGTTATGGCAGGAATGAAGTTCGAAAATTTTACCGAAGAGTGAAACAGCTATGCGGTGGATATAGGGTTCGGACCGAAGCCCGCATAGACCAAAACGAAGACCTAGTAGTAGAGTCGCAATCGATGCTGAGAATCAGGCAAGATAATTTTTGCACACTTTTAAACGGCGATGACGGCCCAAATCCCGCTGTTAGGCAGAATGTTCCTCTCAATTTGGACGATGATAGGCAAGAATTCCGTCCCCCCGATTTAGACGAAGTCAAGATAGCAATATCGAGACTGAAGTCGAACAAAGCTGCTGGAGCGGTTGGACTGTCCGCAGAACTGTTTACAGCAGCTGGATATGACCTGTGTGGTCACATGCATCAGCTCATCTGTAAGATATGGTCGGAAGAAAGCACGCTCGATGAGTGGAGCGTCGTCTGTCAGGTCCACGAAAAAGGAAATCCCTTCGACTGCGCCCACTATCGAGGGATTAGTCTCCTTAACATCGCGTACAAGATCCTCTCTATCGCATATGACACCTTCAATGTCAAAAAAGGTTTTAGACAAGGCGACGCGCTGTCATGTGACTTCTTTAACATTTTCCTTGAGAAAATCGTGCGTAACTCACAAGTCAACACCAAAGGCACGATCTTCCAAAAGTCAGTTCAACTGCTAGCTTACGCCGATGACATTGACGCAATTGGACGAACACAGCGAGCCGTCAATGACGCATTTGCTGGCATTGAAGCGGAAGCGGCTAAAATGGGTCTGGCGATAAATGAGGGCAAAACGAAGTACATGCTGTCATCAAGGAATGACGCACAACTTCGGCGTCTCGGGCAGATCGTCACATTAGGCAGCAGAAACTTTGAGGTAGTCAAGGACTTCGTCTACCCCGTCTCCGTGGTAAATGGGGACAATAACACCAGTACCGAAATCAAAAGCAGAATCACTCTTACCAATCGCTGTTTCTTTGGGCTCAAGAGGCTATTGAGTAATAAAGCCCTCTTTCGAATGACTAAGCTTACCTACTTTATGGCGCGGAAACCTGGACTTTACTAAAAGCGGATGAGGAAGCCCTTAGTCTTTTCGAGAGACTTTAGAGCGTATGAACACCACTGCTCCGGCCCGAAAAGTCTTCGAATCTGAGCCATTGGGACAAAGCAACAGAGGACGGCCTAGGCTAAGGAGTGCGCAACTGGCGGCAGCCAGCGAAAGATCGCGCAAGCTGGAGAGGCATGTTGGTAGAGGCCCAGGTCCACCCCGGACTGTAGCGCCACTAGAAGAAGAAGAAGAAGATCTGTAAAACTCCTCCCTTAAATATAAGTGATTTTTTCAGATCCGTCTTCACAAGCTTCAATATTTGGAAATCAAATCACCGTTATTGCCATACGAAATAGTAATTGCTTGTATACTGGCATCCAGTTTTCCAAGTACTATTTTATCATAGTTTTGCGCAGTTGAATAGAAATTTAGCGACCACATCCCATCTTTTTGCTCTTCTTCTTTTGAATATACTTCGGAAATTGTTATTCTGGAGCGAAAAGAAATATTCCTAAACTCAAAATTTAAAGAAAATGAAGAATAGCTATTGTATTTGCAAATATAAAAAGACGATCAATTTAGAGAAAGAGAATAAAGGGAAAAATGAACGATACGTAAACTTATATGGCATGATGCTGTTTTTTCTTCTTTGTAAGCTCTGAAAGTGTAACTGAATCATATTTTGGAAAAACTAGGGGTATTGCTTCTTTAAAAGTTTTAATTAAGTAAAAAAGAAAAATTAATGTTTGTACGTAAACTAATTTTGCCCTCTGTATAAATATAAACATAAATATATAATAAACAAAGAAAATCGTTATATTTATGCCTATTTATTATACCATCTTAAGTTAAATTCTGTCAGTATGTGTATTTTCATTATTCATTTCGCAGTGATAAAATTGCACGCTTTTACTTTTAAGTAAAGCATATTGCTTCTAATATTGTATAATTGATAATTGTTGATTAACGTATTAATGTACATCTGATAGACAGCTATCAATTTCGAATAATTTACTTAAATAATTTAAGTAATGCAAACAGGAAATAAAATCAGAGAAAATAAAACATTCGTCTAGCCGAAGATAGATCTCTTAGTATTGAAGTGGCCGATTTATTAAGATAAGATATTTAAGGCGAGTTCGGTGAACATTTTATTTCAAGTTCGGGACCGGTCAATTGGCTGCTTAGATCGTGCGATTTAACGCCTTTAGACTATTTTTGTGTGGCTATTTTAAAGCTCCTTAAATTATATGGACCGTACTATCGATTCAAATAAAGATTTCATGCATTTTCTGCATTTTATGTGTTTTTTTTTTTTTGAAAAACTTTCCTTTAGGTTTTAAAAAATCACCCTTTAAAAGAAACTAAGTTTTGATCCCTTGCAAATTGTGAAACCACCCTTAATCGCTAAAATGAAAAAGTCCTGAGGTGTACATTTTTCTTTGCAAATAATAAAATCTTTAAATATAACAATAAAATCAGTAGTACTCATGATTAATTAAACAAACAAATTATTTTCCTTTTGTTTATTTTTATTTTCATCATTACATATGTATGTATATTTAACCACCTTTTATATGGACAGTTATAATGATGCACATTCTGTTGTGCAAAATTCAGTTCTACTTATAGAAGTAGGTTCCGCATAAATATAGTAATTTTGTCAATTCATTGTTACAAAATAAGTTTTCACAATAAGGGTATTATTTACAAGATGAAACAACTTAAGAAACTGTCAATATCAGTAGTCCGTTTAAAGAACATTTAAGAAAATTGTACGATTAAATATAGATTTTTGTCTTTTTGCTTCAAACGCAGATTTTGCTTCTGCAGCTGAGCTAAATGCGACACGTGCATCTCCAGTGGGTGTTCCATCATCATTATATCGCCTTATAATATCTTCCGCCGCCACATTATAACCATCAAAGAAGTCAATAATATCTCCTAGATCGGCACGATAAGGAACATTTTCCATTTCCACAACACAACCGGGTCGTTTGAATTTCTCAGGCATTCCACCATTTCCATCGCCATTACCACTCTCATCATCCAGTTTGATTGGAGGTGATTCTAAGTCCATATCGTCATTGAGCATATCAGTAAAAATATTCGAACTCATTTGATTGTTGTTGAATCTATTTCGATTTCTGTTATTCGATGTATTTAAACCGCCACCTCGTGGACCTTGATTACCGCCACCCCTAAAGCCATTTCCGGATTGATTTCCGTTACGAAGTAAATTGTCAGAAGAGTTTCCGTTTCGATTGTTGTTAAAATTACCGCCTCCAATATTACCGCCACAGTTGTTATAGTTTTGTCGCATTCCTTGATTGTTCATCATATTATTAGTTTGTGACTGATTGTTAGAAGGAAAGAAGTTCATAAATGGTTTATTTAATCTATCCGCAATTTGTTGAGGACTTATCGGAGTCACACGAATTGAACGACTATTCAAGCGGTTGTTGTTAAGGCAAAGTGCTTGTTCGGCATCGTTACTGTTATTAAATTCTATGATAAACTCGCCGCAAGGCTGATTGCGATGATTTCGCAGTAATTCGACATGGTTTGGCATTAAATCATGTGACATAAAATATTCCCCAACCGTTTGTATCGTAGTCTTGTATTCACAATTTTTAACGATGACAAAATTACTAATCGTTTCCTGGGGTGGGGGATCTTTATCTGGATTATCAAAACGCGTTCGTCTGCCCTGCCTGAGCCGAGGATCTGTATTCTTTTCTTTCTCTATTAGGCTCGGTGCTGGAATATCTAATAAGCTTGGAATACCGCTAAATGGATTGGTACTTTTTCTCTGCATTTCCTGTACGTTATTTTGGAAGTCTCTTCTGTCACAGTTGAATATATCTATATTGTCTTCCCGCCCGTCAAAATCGTTATGCTGTACTTGCTCCGAGTAATTTGGTGGATTATTCGCTTCTATGTCGTTTTGATCGATTTCATCATCCTGATCCTCATTCTCCATTTCTTGCATGCGCGCTGCTTCAGCTTCAGCCTCAGCCTCAGCTTCTGCTTCAGCTTGCGCTTTGGCTTCGGCTTCTGCGCGCTTGCGTTGTTCTATCTCTTCAAGTTCTTGTTCTTCTTTTCGTTGTTTTTCTGCGGCAATCCGAAGGTCTTCTCTTGCCTTCTCATATTCTTCTTCTGTGGCAATAGATATTCGTACTGGACGCTGATTAATTCTATGACTTGACTGCTCAGCGTACGCAGCCTGTGCGTCTTCTACTCGATGGAATTTTACATATGCAATTATTTCGCGACGATTTTCAGGTCTGTGGGTCAGAAGAATGTCTAAAATGGTATAGGAGGAAAACATTTTCATTACGTCTTGCTGTGTAGAGTACGGTGGTATGTCTTTGACAAACAATATTGAAAATATTTTTTCAGGTCTTTTCTCGGGTGGTTTCAAATCTTTTGAAAGTTCTTCATCTTTTTTCCCCTCTGAATGTCGCATAGGCTCATAATTTGGTTTCATATCATTATTTGAAAAACGCTGATTTCTTGAAGGCTTGTATGAATCAACCACAGAGTCGAACTCGGCATCGGTAACCGCTTCTAATGATATCTTCTTAGATTTGAATTGTGTTCCATCACGCACGAGGGCCTTTGGCACATTCAACGCTCTAACAAACCTTATATATGCAGTTCCTATACGAAGACCATGCTGATCATTGATCATTTTGATCCCGTTATTCGGAATATATAGGCCTGAGAAAAATCGCCTTATGTCACTGTAGCTCGTGCTAGGACACATATTGGTAATTTTAACACAACTCTTTTCTTCGCTTGAGTTCTTATTAGTTGCTGAGTCGTTTTTTTGTGAAAATTCAAATTTATTTGTTAGGATTTCGCTTTTCTGAATATTTCTTCCAAACGCATCGGCCTGAGTTGACCACCTCGAGTTCTCAATATCGGCTTTACCAACGTCATCTTTTTTCGACTGTACTGGAATGATGCTTGGTTGGAAATGACTAGCAGTGTTATAGGCGTTGAAAGGATTATTTTTTATGTCATCTGCAATTTGTTCCTTCGTTGAACGGTCACTGCTTGTATTTGATTGTAACGTGTATGGATTTTGAAACGCAAAAGTCGGTTTATTTTCCAGTTGTCCGGCATTAAAAAAAGCAAGACTGGAGATATCTGTTGATTTAGTAGTCACAGACATTGATTTAACATTGCCTGCGTCAATTGCTGTTGGTGAATTAAAGCTCGTTTTGACCATACTGGCTGATAGGTTTGATGAAGGGGAATTCACATCCAAGGCACTTATATTGCTAGATGTACCAATTTGAAGGGCCTGATGTGTGTAATTTGATACAAAATTGGTGGTCGTATAAGCATTTGTGGGTAGAACCTCCCAAATGTTAACAGCAGGATTAACTTTGGGAACTTCCTTTCCGACTGATGGTTCAGATGGATTTCGCCTTTCGGCAACACGGTCCTGGCTATATGACCGAGATTCAACATCCCTACTTCCTTTCCGGGTATCGCGGTCGTTACGATCTCTGTCTCTATTAGATCTGTCACGACTGCGTTCACGACTCCGATCACGACTACGTTCGTGGCTGCGGCTCCTAGACCGTCTTGATGATCTTCTTGATTTTCGTTCGTGGCTACGACTACGACTGCGATCTCGTCTACGGCGACTCCTCTCACTGGAACGAGATCTTCTTCGCTCCCTAGAATCCGATCGGCGACGATCTCGTGAAGTGTCACGACTTGAAGACTTATTTTCGCTTGCTGTGTGGTAACTATTTTTCTGCTGTTGCGAAGCAAGCAAATATGATCGGCTGGAGTCGAATGAGCCGCCTGTTGTACTTGATGGTAATGTCTGATTAGAAAGAATGCTATGTAACGAGTTTGAAGTTATAACAGGAGGTTGTGGAGTGGGTATAGACGGCTGAGCTTTTTGAGATAGTCCAGCTACTGGTGCAGATATTTGTAACTGCATTGCAAGCGACTGTTGCCGTGCTGTTTCAATAACCTTCTGCATTTCTGCTCGCGAAGATAATAACAGCCGTATTTGAACCTCATTAATCTTCCCACGGTCCTGCATCATGGCTTGACGAGCGTCTTCATCGGTGCTGTTTAAACAAAAAATATAACAAATGTTTAGAAAAAATACAAATACGATATTAAACTTTAAAAATACTAAGATCATGACGCCTTTTAATACCTAATCCATTTTTATGTTTAAATAAACCCCTTCAACCTGTCGGTTTGTCAGTGATTTGGATATTAAAAACACTAAAGCCATCCAGTTACAGAGTTTTTAATTTTAAAGAAATTTGGGAACTCCATGTCAATTTTTCCAATACCTTCAATTGCTTAACCTATAAATTATAAGAACATGTACATTAAGTGTGTCGATTTCTACGACGAATTCTTGCACAGGTATCCAATTCTCGCACAAGTGCACACCTACTAGAAAATCACCTAAATCTCAAAAATCCTTCGTCGTTCAAAGTGCAAGTAAACATACATATATGTATACGTAAAACATTCGCCTCACCTAAAGTTATTCCTACTTCTAAGGGTGCCCTTCACTTTAATTACTGTAGATTATTAAGTATTCTCTTGGTAGGTCCAAATCTGGTTTTATATTTGGAGATCCACTTATTTAAGCGTGAGTACGAGTATACGTCTATGTTTTTAAAACCAAACCAACATAAACCATTCCTCTTTTCTGCCACTTTAGAGGTTTGTGACTTTCCAAAACGGCCTTGGAGTTAAATGGATACCTCCTTTACACTTTATTACTGCTTGGTTATCTGAGGTACTCTTTTTACTGCAAAGCTCGGTTAAATAAAATATCTGACAATGTTGAATTGTTAATGATGCGTTCTGTCCGAGATGACGTTTTTTTTTTTAAATAATATTGCAGAAATTACTTGATCATTCTTTACCGACAGACACAATTTGCCATTTCAATGTAATACTATAGATTTTTTGAGTTTCATATGATCTTCTTAATCATAAAGTGATCACAATTTTTTTTACAAAGAGTACAAAACGGCAGATTTCAAAATATACGTGACTGATGCCTCGATTATAACGGAGGGATGTGTTGGAGTTGATCTCTTTCGATCATTTCTTACAAACGAACTGTCGCATGTGCCTACGCCGATCATCGTCAACTGCATGAAATATTTTTTTCAATTAGTATGTTCCTTCCGATAGCATTGTTTGATTATAACCCGAATATACCTTTTTTGATCAGCTTAAATCGAATAAATGACTAGAGATTTCTGTCTACATTGAATTCAACATTCGTAAGGAGTCTATGAGGCTTAACAGTATCTAGAAGTAGTGTAAGCATCGATTCTTCTACAAGAACTCCGTCATTTCCTGACTGTCTCTTTTTTTGCTCTTTTCAAAGATTTTACGAACACTTTCAGTGTTTTCAGTGGTACAGAAATGCTTTGTTTTAGAAGAAGTTACCTTCTTTTGATTGAGGTGGTAAAGCACATGGTCTTAGATGCAATTACCGTTTGTTTGTGATGTCAAACTCTTAGAGTTAAATCGGAAAAGTTAAAATCAGTCTAGTGAGATAGCCTTAAAACTTAAAAAAGTTTTGATATAAAAATTGGATAGGATATCATGAAAAAATTGTGCTATGCGTTAAATTGTTCTTTTGAGATTGTTATTTATAATTCAGCCGTCGTTGAAGCACCCATAAGCCTGATGCGTGCTTTGAAGGAATGTGTGAAGTTAATCCTTTGATGTCTGCTTGTGTCACACTCACCATCTTGCTTCCCGTCTACCCGCACACAAAAATTTAAATTTGGTTCATGTGGTTATGCGCGATGTAACTTGTGTTACATATTAACGTCATGTTTTTTTTCTTCATCTTACTTTAACACACCTTTGATTCAATGATTGACAAATTCAACCATGAAAAGGTACACAATTGAGGAGCGCGTTAAGATTTTTGAGCCCTTTTACGGAAATAGGCGTACCAAATGGATTCGATAACATGCAGAATTGCCCACTTTGTTCGATCCTCGAGTAATTATTTAAAAGCCACTGCATCCACAAAGACTAACTATTTTTTGCAGTTAATGGACTGGCGGAGTCATCGGGCCGTAGTTTTTTGAAGCAAGCGGCATTCCCGGTAAAATGGTGTTCGCCAGAAATTGAGGATATAGACCTGAACGTTATGCGTTTTGACAGGATGATGCCACTTCCTACACAGCTCTTTTGCGCGAAAATTCCATTACTGTGTTATAGCACGACGTAGCGACGACGTTAATTGGCCGCCATGATCATGTGATTTGAGTGAATAAGCCAAGAACAAGACCTAAAGGATACGACAATTCGGCAAATTAACGTCATTGTACTTTAATTGTGTCTCAGAACCATTGAAATATGAATACGGCAAAAGCAATAAGGAACATTTGGAAAATATTTTTTTTACACATAATTGTCATAGATCTTTCTATCATAATACAAACTACTACAGCAATTCCTTGAAATTTGTTGTTTCATTTATTTTCTTTGGACCACTTTTTATCGTATATTAAAATAAGTGTTCCTGAAATTTAACAACTACAGAAAGTTTTTTATGTGAAAACATATCCAAAGGTGGATATCTCTTTACTTACTTACTTATCAGGCCGGCGACCCATGAAGGGTCAGAGCCTGAGCAATTGCTGCCTTCCATCGTTGACGGTCCTGGGCACTCTGCTTCCAGTCATCAAGGCCAAGCTGTCTTACATCCGCGATGACTTGGTCTCTATACCGGAGATTCGGTCGTCCTCTTCTTCTCGAACCAGGAGGCTCAGATTCGAAGACCCTCTTCGCTGGAGCGTTGCTGTCCATGCGTTCGATGTGGCCGAGCCAGTGTAGCCGACGGATTTTTGCCTTCCGTACTACATCCACATCCTGGTACAGCTCGTAGAGTTCGAGGTTATGTCTTCTCCTCCATTCACCTTCCTCGCAGACGGGACCATATATCCGACGTAGAATTTTTCTTTCGAAGGCACCAAGAATCTGCTCTGCAGACTTGCTTATCGTCCAGCTTTCAGCTCCATAAAGCAGAACTGGCAGTATAAGGGTCTTGTAGAGCAAGACTTTGGTCCTTCGAGTCAGGAGTTTTGACCCTAGTTGTTTCGACAAACCGAAGTAGCATCGGTTGCCAAGGGTGGTTCTACGTCGGATCTCCACTGTGGTGTCATTTGTGGAGTTAACGTTTGCCCCAAGGTAGACAAACTCCTTTCCTACCTCAAAACTATAATTGTCGACACATAAATTTTGTCTGTGTGACGGAACGTTTTTTAGTCGACAGCATATATTTTGTGTTCCCCTCGTTGATCTTAAGGCCAGCTCGTTTCGCCTCTTCTTCAATTGCCGCAAAAGCCCCAACAACTGGACTGTTTTGTAGAAGATAGTGCCTTCCGTGTTTACCTTGGCCCGCCGCACTATCTTCTCCAGTACTCAATTGAAGAAGTCACACGACAGCGCATCTCCTTGCCGATATCCGGTGCAGGTTTCAAACGGCTCAGATGTCCTCGAGCCGAACTGCACCGTGCATCGCGCATTTTTTGGCGTGGTGCGACATAACCGGATCAATTTTCTCGGGATCCCGAATTCGGCCATCGCCTCGAAAAGTTCGTTGCGATGAATGCTGTCGTATGCGGCTTTAAAATCGATAAACAGATGGTGCGTATCGATTTGAAACTCGCTGGTCTTCTCCAGGATTTGCCTCAGTGTGAAGATTTGGTCTATAGTTGATTTGCCGGGCCGGAAGCCGCACTGGTACGTGCCGATTAGTGCGGTGCAAAACGGCTTTAGACGTTCACACAGTACGCTGGATAGGATCTTGTAAGCGACGTTGAGCAGGGATATACCTCTGTAGTTGTTGCACGAGGTAGGATCGCCTTTTTTGTGGATGGGGCATATGGAGCTGATATTCCAGTCGTCGGGCATGCTTTCGTCTTCCCATATTCGGCAGATGATCTGGTGCATGCTCCCTACCAGAACATTGCCACCAGCCTTAAGGAGCTCCTTTGTTGTTCTTCAACCTTTTAATAGCTGTGCCGACTTCCTCAAAGCTAGGTGGGAGGACTATTTCATCGACTGGAATTGGGATTTCCTGATTCCGTACCACTCTCTCCTGGTCAGGCCCGTTAAGCAGCTGTTAAAAGTGCTGCTTGAACACATCCACTATTCCCTGCGGGTCGGTAACTAGATTACCCTCGCAATTTCGAAGAGCCTGGGTGCCTTTTCTAAAGCCTGAAGCCAGGCTTTTGGATATCTCTTTAGCACATACAATTTATTTTTAGAACGCCCTATTTTAAGGTACGCCAAAACAAGTCAGAAGTTGTGACTACATATCATTCGTCGTACGCGAAAAGACCTTAAGTTGCGTACCTAGTTGTTTCATAAATTAAACACAAATAAAAATAGTTCTTCAAATATCTACTGTTTTCACTTTACTTTAAAAGTTGTTTTAACATCGCCAACTCGCCACTTTAATGCAATGCTATAACGCATAACTGTAAGCTTAAATTAATAATGCTCTTGCCAATAAACATCTTTTATCTTAGAGAAATTTGACTGCTTTTGCATTCTATTTGGCTGAATAAAGGCCAGTGGAGTCGAAGGGATGCGGCTCAAATTAGTTTCAAGGATAGGGTTGCGTCACATTATAGATGCGGTAATAGCAAAAGGCAAGGCAGGATACGCATTTGACGCTTTCACCTTCAATTATATAGCCAGCCAATATTGGTACAATCAGTAATATCCACGTCAACTACTACTAACGACCACCTGGAGGCTGGAGTTCTAAAACAAAAAAAAAACAAAAATAGTTGGAAACAGACTTATGGACCATTTCGGAGAGGCTGCTTGCCTCAAAGGGTAAGTTCGATCTCCATCAAGGTGCTACAGGCGAAGCTGTACCATGCTTAGGGCACTTTCACCATCCTCTTTAAGCAATACGCCGAAAAAAAAATTATCCAGATCTTATTCAAGAAACTTGGGTCGCAGGGGAGCAGGGCAAAAATATATCTTTCTGCAAAAATGGGTAACCAGGACCAAGAACGACTTGAATTATTAATAGAAATATATAAACTCCCTTACTGAAATTTGTGATAAGATACCTGGTGTTATTATATTTGGAAACCCCAATGGCAATAGGTACTCAAGACATAGTGTGATCCTAGTCGTACCTACCCGATGACACTGTCAAATGTTAGCACATTTCTACAACTTTAAAGTAAAACAATTTAAACGACTTGATTTAAACAATCAGTTGAAAATGGTCGTTTAAATTATGTAGGGTTTTTATAGGAAAATGATGTGATCTGAACGCGGAGAATGCGGGCCGCTCAGAACCATTAGCAAACCGCCCGCGATTATCTTTTAACACATCTCATGTGCGGAGTGCACATAAGAGTCCATACGGTTGTTTTAAAAATTATTCAATGCAGTGGCAGTGCATTTCTGTAAAAGCAATTCGAACTATCCTTCCAGAACTGACTGCGTTGGTCAGATCCAGCTGTGACTGGGGATACAAATCAAATGTAAGTAGACAGTATTATTCATGCCGCAATTAGGTAACCCAACGAGCTGCCTTAATCAAATAGGCCAAAGTATAACATCATGTATTCAAAATGATGGAAAGACTTATTGATGTTTAGTATTATATGCACGTAGTTTGCATGTAGGTAAAGAAAATATCCACAATAGACGTACTTCATTATATCAACAAATTAACTAGAAATAGCCCTATGAGCATTTCTAGCATTGAATAACACTGTCTACAGTTCGATCTTAAGGCCGATCAGGAACGAAGGTATTGAAGGATCAAATTACTAGTAGATCAGATCGATGTTTAAGATACCTTTTATAACCTTCACGTCATGAGTGTGGGTTTCTGTTCTTTCTGGGAAACTCTGCCTGATGATCTACCTACCTGATCTGACAAACTGATCGATTGTTCTACCAGGCAGTAACCTATACTAAATGTATAGTTTCTTGGCCTTACGGAGGAAAACCAGCAAGCGTTTCTGAGATAAAGAGCCTACATACGTTTTCAGCTCTCATCATCTCTCTGATTCAAAGATAGTGCTCTACAGTGTCTCCACCTTCTCTTCAGGCGACGTAGGGTGCCATTAATAAGCCCAAGAACACCTAAGGGCTGAGCGAACGTGAAGTGTGCCGTTTGTACAAGTCGTCTGTAGTTTTTCCTATCTAGAGATAACAGAAAAGCCGCAGATTTTTTTCTGAAGTTTGGGAGACACGGGCAGTCAGAAGGTGGGTTCAGGCCCTATGAATGCGTTTTTTGATCTTTGCACAGTAAGTTTATCGACAAACCAGACAAGTCTTAGCGAATTTAGACTGCTGATCAAATTCAGGAAGACTGTACTGTCTTGGCAGCAGTAAGAGGGTTGAGTAAGGGCTTAACCAAAGTTTGACTGTAGCTACAGACGTAGTTACTTCACCGCTTCCACCTATTCTTCACAATATAGTGGATGACCATTAGGATCGCCAACGTTTCCGCCTGAAAGACCGATGCGAAATCATTTTCCACCAAGAACCCAGCTCCGGAGATCTCCATCGTCTTGGAGCTGTCCGTGAACATTCGAGTATTCCCTTTCCGGCTAATTTTCTGGCCAGTACAGTCCTGGACACAGGGAAAGTCGACTTTGTTTGAACGACTGTAACATTTTGGTTTCTGTTACAACAACCAAACTAATGCCTTCAAAGAATTCTTTTCTCGTTATTATGGTCGAAAGTTGCCATGGTCTTTAAAACCACGCTGTATAAAAATTACTACGAGTTGCCATTACAGCAGTGAAGAATTATCTGTCAATCATAGTATGACCGTTCAAGGGTTTCTCAAAAGAAAAACACAAGATATCTTACACACGACTTCTTTGAAATTCGCACATTAAGCCCGACATGATAAATGTCGCTACAGTCCACAAGTGCCAACTTCTTCAGCAACTACTCATGTTGTGTGTGCTATTGTTCCTACACTAGTAGGGAGACCTATTGTGCTGAAAAGGTGAATTTAATAAACTTTTTATAGACAATGTTAATGTTTTCATTGAGTCTTATTAGAAACACAAAAAAGTGTGTGTGTTCATTCCAGGAATCGAACCTGGGATCTTCGGCATATGATGCAAGGCGCTTATCCCCCATGTCACGGCAGGCGTACCGTGA
Source organism: Eristalinus sepulchralis (assembly GCA_944738645.1). Lineage (NCBI taxonomy): Eukaryota > Metazoa > Arthropoda > Insecta > Diptera > Syrphidae > Eristalinus > Eristalinus sepulchralis. The sequence continues at coordinate 24,624,045 of OX122885.1, read as the reverse complement.
ATCGTATCTTGCAATCGTATCTTGGTCAAAAACCCTACCACAAACTAAACTGGCAGAAACTGCAGAAGTTACAGAGTTTCCTGTCTTGACTGAATAGCTCCCTTGCAGACTTGCCGCACAGCAGCTAAAAATGTTATCGTTTTGCAAAGACTTGTCAAGACCAATCTTCGGTACGATATAGCTAAGTTTCAGCTCGAAGCAAGCTTAAGCCAGGAGATATAGTGAGTCACCTTAAGTTATTTTTCTAAATACTCAAAACAAATCTGGCCAATGAGGGACGTTAGTCAGACAAAAAAAACATTTTAGACCATGATTTCTAAAATGGTCCATATAGTCTTTGCGCTCAGCACATTGGCACACTAATCCTTTGGGTCAGGTTCTGCTGAAATCCATTCCTTAAAGACACATTTTTTTAAAGTTATCAAGGGCGACCGAATACATATTTCCTCGAATAGTCAGAATTATGGATCTTTGTTCTAACTTCACTGAGCACTACAATACAAACAAAACATACTGATATTGAAGGGCGTTTCTTTCTTTCCTACAAGAAAATCAACCACATGTCGGGTAAAGTTAACGAGCTTTTTTTTGATCATTAATGCCTGACAGACGATCCGAACAAAATAAACCTGTGACGGGATAAGAGTTAAGTTAAGCGAACGTCCGCACTGGTAACGCATGTACATATATTCCATTGAAAATTACTTACTTCAGCCGAAAAGAAACAAAGAATCTTTCATAAACGAAGCATGACAGTTTTTAAAGTAACTCCGAACTTCGACACTATAGATCTGTTGTAGTCACAGCTGTTGGATTGTACAAGAAGAAAAAAGAAAAGCATCCGTCGATTTAGCGTTACAGTATGATGTTTTATCCTCTTAGTAATACTTTACTTTCCGTAAGTTTGTATAGTGCTCAACTTTAGTGGTCGTGTTTTATCCCGTATTACAAATTGTATCTATACATTATTTGTTTCAGTTCTGCCTTAAGTTAGTCGTACCAACGAAATACGAGACATATATACATGTTACATACGAAGGTTTTCATAATTAGGGTGACTCTTTGACGCCGGGAAAATACCTTTTCAATCGCTATAGTTACTGCACGAAAATCCGTAAAAACTCAGTGTGTCACTGATCAGGATATCCTCAGATGGAGGATAGAAATTTTCGAAAAGAAATTTCTAAGTATCCAAAGTGAGGAATTGGGTAGTACGGGAGCTGTTCAAGAATTGCATAATATGGAAATAGGTGTTATCTTCTAAGGTACCTCTTTCAGACAAACATTTTCTTCACATATCCATAAGCTCTCATGGGTTCAAAATTCCTTCAGTCAAAAAAAGGCCTTAGATGCCCGCTCAAGTATAACTATACATTACCCGAGTTTCAATAACATATTAAGACAATTTCTGTTTTAATGCCAACTCGTTACAAGGAAAAAAGACCAGGTGGTTATCACTTGGTATTAGGCCCTGACTATAAAATGGAAGCATAAGGACCTCACAGCCTAGCTCAAGAATCTTAAGACTTGTCGCTATCGATGTATGTGACCGGCGTTGTACTGATGGAACACGATTCCACTGTTATTGACAAACCATAGCGGCTTCTGAGCAACTGCTTCCTTCAGATGTTCTATGTGTTGAAAATACAGATAGATGATTCCCTGTTATCGTAGGTGGTCCACTTTTCTTTCTATTTACAACAGTGATTTGATTTGAGGGGATTCGGTTAATAAGGTTCTTCGGCGTTGTATTAATATTGCGACTTTTTTTTTTGCTTTTCTACAGAAGTGGAATCGACGCAAGTGTTCTGGATTATGGATTGCATCTAAAGTATCACAAGAACACATGGTCTGTTTTGAGCCAGTTTTATATAATTTGAAGTTATTTTCAGTAACTGGGTAGGAAAACATTACGGGTTACCTGACCATTTTCGCAGGTTACCGATCAGAATTAGCGGGTACCAATGTCGTAATTCGGTAACACTTTGCTAAGTCTTTATCAGAGCAGTTTCAGTTCAAAGGAGTTCGCTTTGAAGATTCGCATCTTCTCTTCTTCAGATCCTGTAAGTCTTAACTAAAAAACTAAAACCCCCATACATAATTTAAGGTGAAAACGCGCATAGAGATTAACTGCACAAAGCCAAGTTTCCTCCTTCCTAAAGAGTTTGCTGCCAAATTCTTCAAATTCTGTTGCATAACGACGAAGTTGGTAGCAAACTTGCCGAGACAAGTCGATATGCCGCTCGTTTCTCACGGTCAAATTAATACTAATAGGCAATTACTAGTGGCAATTTTCAAAAAGTTTCAAATAGGATACTTTAACAGCAAACACCGTTAGAGATGTGCGCTCGTGGCCACTTTTGTGGCTCTAACGTCTCTAACGCTTCCATGAATGAATAATGTACTAGAACTGGTATCTATGTATGTATATCGGATTGCGGGGACTATATATGTACATATAAAAAACCAATTATATAAGTATACGAATATACTTTCTTAAAGAACCATTTGCCCCAAAAATCGAATAGATTCTGCTTTCTTCAGGAAGATATTGCATTATTCGACCAGTGAATTTTTCCCTTACATATAACAAAATAGCAATCGACGAAATTCAATGTATTCAATACATTGGCATTAACGGTGTTTTACAAAAACCGCTAGCCAGCAGTCCCTAACAGTGAATACGGAGCAGGCACCATAGACCAGTATTGCTAAAAATTGGCTTCGAAAAGCCTAACAGTAGATATTATAAATCATTTTTTTAAACAAAACATTTAATAAAAAAAATACTCCTGCTGAAAAAATTAGAAAAATCTATTAAAGAATATAAAATGAGGGATCATTAGTGAAAATTAGTAAATTTTAGAGTAAGAGGAAAGAATTTACGAAGCAAACGATTTTTTTTTTATAAAACAATGATTAGTTATTGATTAATTAAGTAAACTAATATAAATACTCCTCACGAGAGATTTTCCATGAAAATTTTCTTATCAACATGATGTTAATGACGAAAAAATATAGATAGACTGATAGGCAGATATTCCATATTTGACTGTCCGACGTATGCGTCAGACAGAAATTGACCAATTGATTTTGCATCCCTGATCACTTATTGGATTTTAATATACTTTTTGTCGGGTCTTAACTGGCACTCGATGAGGTCAAGCAAAAGATTTCAATAAAACATTGTCTTCCATACTGCACCTCATTTCTGTACGGCTCCTCGCAAACAGAACCATAAAATATATATTTTATATCCGAGGCAATAATTTACGCTGTACCTCAATACTACTGCGCAGTTTTCACTTATCGTTCACCATTCTGTTGCGTATTACGATACTCGTAGCATGACCGCCGTATATTTTATGGAGATTTCACTGTATTAGACCAATGGCTTTTGGACTTTTGATTTGCATAGAAATGGACAAATTCTGTAACTACCTCTAAAAACAATTCGGTTCACGTACACTTTAATCGCGCGGAATACTCCTATTTTAAAAGAGTGTACCACTAGACATCACAAATTTAGAGGTAGTAAAAGACGTTGTCTACTTCGGCTCCGCAGTAAAAAGGGGATCAACATCAGTACCGAAATCAAATGCAGAATCACAAACCAGACTTGTATAACAGCTTGATCACCCCAGTTCTTCTTTACGGCGCGGAAACTTTGACGTTACTAAAAGCGGATGAGGAAGCCCTTAGTCTTTTCAAGAGAAAAGTTCTGCGTGCGATTTTGTCCCATATTTGCGTTGATGGAGTCTGGAGAAGATTCAACGATGAACTTTATAGGCTGTACGGCGGCATACGCCTGGTCAAGCGTCTTAGGATACATAGTCTTCGAATCCGAGCCAATGGGACAACCCAACAGAGGGCGGTCTAGATTAAGATGGCGCAGACAAGTGAAGATGGATCTCAACCAACTTGGAGGGCGCAGTGGGAGGCAGCTGGTGAGAGATCGTGGTAGCTGGGGAGGCATTTTGGTTTAGGCCCAGGTTCATCCCGGGCTGTAGCGACGGTAAAAAGAAAAGAAGAAGAATTTCTGAACAAGATATTGCAGGCGATGTTTAACAGAGAATCCACTTGTACTCGTATGTTGTTTTTATTAAATGTAGCAGTTCAAATTCACCTCATCCATATTTATATGCTCAATGTTTTTCATGTTAATATACTACGGCGTAAAGTACATTTGGACTGCAAAAGTTTTCATGAACGCAGTACACGTACTTGAACTTGAAATGTTTAAGTACTTTTAAAACTACTTTCTTCTATTGAATTTCATGTTTACAGATGCGTCAAACTCCTCATCTGCTTTATTTAAAGTTCGCTATTAAAAATTGTCGTCTACGTGACATCATATCCTAGTTAAAGAACTTACTAAAATTATGTAGTTAAGAACACTCGGCAGTATCACAGTACACAGAAAATGTACTTGGAATAGTACTCCCACTCCAATATTTTCAAGATTCCAGTACATTGGACATGATATTTTCATGTACAGCTCTGATACGTGAAATTGAAATCATGTTTATTTTCATTGCTGTAGCATTGTAATGCAAACTACAAATGATTGGCTTAGAAACCGATTAAGGTGTTGAAATAGCCCACCTTGCAGACAGAGAACTACTTCATTTGCTTTTTTAGAATTCGAAGTGTATTTAAATTTTTTCTTTAAATAAATTTTTTTAAAACGGTATAAAGAAACGAAATAATTAACATGAAGTTTCACCTCAATTAGATGCATAAGGTCATCAAGACTTTAAAAATATAAACTTTGACACCGGGCCTTTTTTTAATTCTCTACTAAAAACAGTTTTTTTTTTGTTTATTATAAGAAAAGAGATTATATTGACCAGCGTAAATTTTAGAACATTTGAGCTTTAGTTATACTTTATACTTACTTTTGTAATGCATTTTTAAAGAATTTTGTACAATAACCAAATGTTCCTTTGTTACCATTTTCGTTCGCAACTATTAGATATACATTTATATGATTGCGCGAAGAGGACTTCTTTATTGTTTTTAATCAATACTTACTCCATGATTAACTGTTTGTGTTTTTTCGACAATTTAATTCAGTTCAAGATTATGTTTACTCCCAATTGAGCGCCTATTCAACTCAATTTTTTCATCTGAATATTGCAGTTTGTTTTAGACAAAAATTCACTGAATATAACATATGGACGAAATTTAATATAAAAGAATCAAGAGTATCGTTTTTTACTGGGTCTCAGTTCGTTTTCAATAATTGGTGGTTTTCATGTTTTCCATCTTTTCTTTCAACGCAACTTTATCTTTATTTATGTTTTGTACGATCCATATGATTCGTATACTCCTTCACAAGTCACTGCCGGCATTCTTGCTCTCAACTCCCGTTTGTTTACCAGAGGGAGTGGGTCAATGACTGAGTTTGCTTAGCATCTGACAAAGCGGATTATGAAGTGTGAAATTTTGTAAGTAGATATAAGCCAATGTACGCGCATAAAACCTACATTGATTTGTTTTGTGAACTTTACACTTCTTAATTCATCAAATGCATCGTCGGAGTTGGTTACTAGATGCCTGCGACGGGTATTAGAGGGCAATTCCGGGTTGATGTAGATAACGTTAGTAGGCTTAGAGTAAATCTGTTTATTGTAAACCAGCACTTTTGGCGCTTAGTGCAACAGAGGTAGGTGAGAATACTGATTTGATTCTGCCTGGACGTAGCTTGGTGCCTTTGTTTTTCTTACACCGTGGTCTCGTTATCTTAGAGCATAATAATATTGCTTACCAACAGGAACAGACTACTGTTCCAATCCGGGATTTTATTTGTGGTTAAAACTCCTCTTCCGTAAGCATAGATTTCACTATTCAACTTATAATGACTTTTACCCGTTGTCCGACTCAATTACAAGAATTGTATCCTGTATCCTCACACTGAAATCGCTATTGCGGGTGATGTCAATGTACACAATTCTACTTGGCTGCGACAATCAGGCCAGAAAACACCCAAAGGAAGGCATGATAAAATCTTTGCTCAGGTAAATAATCTGATCCAGCTTGTGAATGAATCAATACGAATACCTGACATTGTAAATAATACCGCCTCGTGTTACCTCGGACCTGTTTCTCACGTCTGATCATAAGAAATATTTAATTTACTTATTATCGTCTCTAGGTTCGTCAGACCACTGAGTTGTATCAGCCAATTTCTCGTACTCACCCCACACAGTTAGAGAGCAAACTGAACTGCCAACTGGAGCGGACTTAACAACTTCTTTAGGGATTTTAACTGGTCACAATGCCTCCTCGATAGTGACGTGGTTGCCGCTACTGATACGATCACAAACATTATTATGGTGGGCATGAAATCCATCATTACTTACAGAGTAAAGAGTATCAAGCCCAAGGCAAACGCGTGGCATGACTCGAACTGTAAATAGGCTATTAGGTTCAAGGAAATGAGAACTGAGTTTGTAATCCATTAATAAGACGTGTTAAATACTTCTATGACCAGAAGTTGAGTCAAAAAGTTCCACAGCAGAAACGTTTGGCCATTTGTAAGAAACGTAAATAATTCCACCTCGTATTCGACCCCCAAAGCTCATTTACAATGACATTCCAGCTGTCAACTCTTTAGATAAAGCTAATCTGCTATCTGCACATTTCGCTGCCAGATTGTGTTTTGTCTCCGCCTTTACTTGAGAGCGTAAATTTTTCCATTGGACAAATCCAGTTTCGGACTCGTACAGTTGCAAGGTTTCTTAAAGATCTCAATGTGCATAAGTCCGCTGGCCCGGTGGTGTACTCTCTATTCTTTTGAATAGAGGTGTTTTTCTACGCCGGCAAAACCACTGCGAAAGCTTTTACATCTGTTCTACTCTTAAGGGCTCTTCCCTGGTAAGAGGAAAATAGTATTTGTCCAACCCATCCCTAAAAAGGGCAAATCTTCATCACTTGCCTCCAACCGACCCAAAGCACTTTGATCTTTTTAAGATTATAGAAGCGCTGATAAAACGTCAGCTTACAAAATATATATTGAATCCTGGAAACTTCTTAATAACCAGCAGTACGGCTTTCGCAGCAACAGGTTCACTGGTGATGTGATGGTATATCTCGAAAAGTGGGACCAATCTTTTCACAAAGTAGGAGAAAGCAAAATCGTTGATCTTAGTATTTTAAAGGCATTTGACAGAGTCTCGCACCAGGCTCAATGGTCAAAAACGCGAGTTTATGGTGTCGATGAATATCTTCTTCAATGGATTAAATATGACCTTTTGAAGGGTTCAATATAAGTTATATTCGATGGGTTCAAGTTCGATATTCACCATATTACTGCTTGTGTTCTCCAGGGCTCCGTTTTTTCTCCGACACCCTTTCTCATTTTTATTAATGATCTCTTGTCTGTCACTTCTCATCCAATGTACTCCTTCGATGAAGACAGTACCCTTAACGTTTCATATTCCTTCCTTGACTGTAGACCCCCCCCCCCCCCCCCCCCCCCCCCTTTAAATTTCTATCGAGACAGCATAATCGAGTGAGATGAAAAACTAGAGTTTTTTCGCTTAAGCGATCTCTAAATAACCAGCCATTATCCAGGAATGGCTCTTGCATTGTTAAAACCTGACCACTATCCATCCTCGGTATGTGTATCAACTCAACACTGTGTTGAAAGTTCACATATTTAAGATCTCCTAAAATGCAGCGAAACGAATAGGTTTGTTAAAGGGTTGCAAGAAATACTTCACTTCTTTTGATCTGGCTGCAACATACAAGATCAAAGCTTGAGTATAAGTCAACTCTTATATGGTTCTCAAGCCTTCTAAACCTTTTTGCACCTACGGTATAGGATTCAACAGCGAGCAATAGTCAACTGACTCGCTTGAACATCTACGTAATGTTATTTTTTTATCACTCTTTTATCGCTATTTCAACTAGAAATGCTCAAATGAATTAGTCAGCTAGTGATGCCCACCCCTTCGCACTTAAGAACACCTTCGGACCTACAGTTAAGTTTGGAGACTTGGTCTTTCTTTAAGTGTTCTCGATCACTTAAAGGTACCAAAAACAGAACCACTACTAATTGCAGTCAGTGACAACATATGATTTAAGTGTAAGACACTATTTCTTTTTTTGTAGCTCATTTGATCATTTAATGCTACAGGCGACTATTCAAACGTGTATCTGTATATTGTTTTCCAAGCCTGAATTTTTTTCCTTGAATCAGAAGTGCATGATCAGCCCTTGTGTTCGTTTTTCCTTTTGTACAAAAGCTAGATTAAAATAAGGATTTTTTTTTATTTAACACTTTTTTTGGTAATTGCCTTTCTATGCTGGTACTACTTTGTATACATTGATTTGGAACACTTATCTGGAATTTGGTAAGTAATCAAGAAACCTTACTCCCCTTGAAATAGTGGAGTGTTGTATGCTATATGAGAATTAGTGTAAAGTCAGAGGAAATACATTAATATTGCGACGATCCCACAAAACACAAATCAAGAGTTTCCTGGTTATGAATCCTGACAATTTTCCCCGATTTACCGTGAAAGGTTTCGCTTGAAGCCGTCGTAACTGATTCACTTTTCGTCACCAATTACCATCCACTTCACAAACGTTATTGATTTGCAAAGAAGCGTTCTTTCGTGTTAACGCGTGTGTTACCTAGCGTTCCTTAAATAGATGCGAGTTATTTTTTTTTTTCAGTGTTTAGTTTCTGATAAATTGAAACAAAGTTTACAAGGCAAATTCGAAGATTTTCATGATTTCATCGATATTTTCACCGGTGACGTTTTAGAGAAATACTGCATCTGTTAAATACCGGAACAGAAAGTGAGCAAAACTTGCTGTTACAGTATCAGGACCACACATTTTTCCACCATTTACTTGTAAAAATTATCTTTTTTGCTGGTGTTACTCAAAACAGTCAATCATTCACAAACCAGATATGAACAATGAAAGAGACCGGTTTATATTCCGAAATTCATATGCAGTCCGGTCGGTAGATTTGCAAGAATGAATGAAAATTTGTTTAGGATATTGTACAGAAATTGTCACTTAAAATAACAAGATTTTAGATATTTTGGCAACAAGCAATGAATACATGCATACATATGTTATACATACTGAAACCCTCACAAACTCTGCATAAGCGATTTGATTTTACGAGATTAAATTGTTTCGCACATTACAAATTCGACTTTTGAAAAAAAGAAATATACGTAGTTTTAACATATACCGATTATTTTTTTGCAACGCTTTCCTCGCGTATGTGAGGGTTTGTTGTATAAATATCCATGAGCATATATGCACATGTATTAACTGATGAAGAGCTTCAGAAAAAACTAAATTCTTTACTCCTAATCTGACAAATATCTACGGCGTATAAAGCAGGCTAAAAATTAAGGAATATTTTAAGTAAAGTAGTTCGCATAAATTGACTTACATATATTCAGTTCTGTTGTGTCACAAGATTCGACTCTTAACTCATTACAATTAGTTAGAGGAAGGAAATTATAGCTACTAAAACACATGAACATTGTTGCGATGCACGTATGAAAAATGAAAAATAATGAATGTCATCTTACTAAAATCTATTGAAAACTACTCGCTTATTTTGACATATAATTATATATATATATATAAGCTTTAGCACACAGTTTAGTTCAATAATTCCTTTCCACCGTGAAAACAACTTCATATTTTTTTTTTACTGATATTCCTGTTCGCAACTTACTCTCGATTATATTTTACCTTTCAGGTTAGTGAAACCTTCCACTCATGTCCACGAAGTCACTAGGGTATGATGCATAATTTTCTTCTTTCTGTTATTATTTTTCAAATAACTACAAGCGGAATCTACATCCCTCAAACAAAGCAAAACATTCCTATTCGTTAATCAGGGCTTTCAAATAATCTGGGAAGATTCTTTGGATCCTGGCAAGAATTTTTCGCGTCTAGATTTTTGTATCAGGTCTAATAGTTTTATAAGTCCTGATTTAGAAAGAACAAGCTGTTTGCAGTCGGAAATCGAAATATGTATATAACATTTTCATGCATCATTAAATGATTTAAAGAAGCTTGATGGATGATCTTCAACTCCTGACAAAAGCTACAACTACTCACGTGCCGGTTTTCGATTATTTCCAGAATTTGATCAACTTTTACGATACTGGACAAACATGTTTGCACTAAAAATTGATTGTCTAATTCATTTTCGATACAAAGTTCGATTCTGAAATTTTACAAACCGGGACACAAGTTCCAAGCAAAACCCTAGACTTATTTTATTTTGAATCCTTTATGTCAATATAAGGCAAGAAGTTAATTGAGCGAAGAAAGAAAATATTAAGTCATTTAGTCAATCTTTTCTTGACTGATCCCAAGCAATTTCCAAATTACAAGCTTAATGTCTTTATCATTGTTGCCCCATCTTTTTCTCGAACTGAGTTCTTCATTGATATGAAGCATACTCAAAAAGTTCTAGCTACGTACAAATTTTGTTTTGCAACTTATTCCTTGAACATAATTGTTTGGATCATAAAACCTTCCAAAGTATTACTTTTAATTTCTTTTTCAAAACGATTTAGAACGTAAGCGTACAAATACAAGGGGGACGCTCTTACAGACACACACTTTGTGTTGGCGATGGCAAAAGTTACTTGTTTCAAATAAAGCAACAGCATCCAATAATAAGAATTGATATAAATAAGTAATTTTCCAAATTTCAAAGTATCATATGTTCACATACGTTCTTCGAAATGTCGAATATTGTGCAACGGTAATATTATTTTCTAGAGAACATCACGCAAAAGCAACTTACCAGGTTATAGAACTCCCACCAACCATAATATTGTTGCAGTTTCCACTTGTTTTCTGTCAAGAACATTCGCGAATGGCAGGAAAAAAGGTACTTAATAAACCCGAATTGCATCAAAAGTTTTTTTTTTTGCTGCATGACATACAAAATGTTGAACCTACAAGAGATTTTGGCTTCAAATTTCCACATTGCTAGTTATAATGCGTATCGTCGACATGAAAAGCGAGTACTGACGAAAATAATCCGTCTGATAATTATATTAACGGTTGGTTATTCTTTCACTAATTTATAACGTTTTTATTATACTCGGAATTCAATCTCCATTCTTTGTAGCACTCTCACAATCACTGTTGCAGTAGGGGTATCCTCTTTAACTCTCTTTCGATAGTTTTTGCATAACACTAATAATGCAAAATATAAGCGACAATTCACAATATAATCACGAAGAATTATCTGCAGTTTTATTCTCAAAAGTACTTCTTTCTCCATTCGCGGCATTATTTGTGCAGTAAAATATCAAACGATCGTTTTACCTAAACACATACATACAAAATAAGGAAGAAAACGTTAAGCATAGATAACCTTTCAATTTCTCCTTCTCTTTTGTCATTGATTGTATTTTTATTTCAGCATAAATTACCTCTCCTGTTTTATATATATATGTGAATATACTCATTTAAACGGGTCTTTTATGCTACTACCCAAGAGAAAGTATGCATATTTCCATAAGCTTTATGTTTAATTATAGCAAAAGGACACATGATCTCGTATTATGAATGAATGTATGTATTAAAACTACTTGAATAATAATATAGATACCTGAAAGCAATAAACGCATCTCCCATTTCGCCACCAACGATATGTACTCCGCCATCGGGTATAGATAATCCTCTGAAGAAACTCCGAATGTCCAATGCATTTGCTGACCACGGCAAATTTTGCAATCGAATTATAACGCTCATTTTGAGTTATTTTATTCTTTATTCGTATTTATATTTGCACACAACATTAACACGATTGTGATGATCAGGACTCCGTTTTGATATGCTATATAATTCAACTTGTACCTCACCTGGCAAACATATGTTTAATCCTACAAAACAAAATAAAAATAGAAATTGACGAAAATTCATTTAAATTAACTTGACGTAAAATTACTTGCTAGAATAAATATTTATAAACGAAAAGTGTAGTGAGACCTGAAAACTACTACGAAGAGTGTATGTTCTATATTCCGTAGATTTAAGATTTAACTTTGTTCGAATTTGAGGATCTTGATTAGTTCTGTGCTTCAATTCACCCATAACTGACAGCCTTAAATGCAGGTCATGTTTCATAATTGCACACCGGTTGGATTACATTATTAATGAATTATTGTCCTTCTAAACAATTTTACACCACTATCAATTCAAAACAGAAAGCAAAAAATATAATTATCAAAATGTAACAACATTTATTTGGTTGTCTCTCGCATTTAAGTGAGATTTTTCACATTTTTGTCCATTTCCACTCAAACAATTACCAAATATGTACACATAAAAACCTCAGTCATACATAAATTGTATGTACTAACATATGAATCCACAGGTACCGCTTTGAACTAACTTCATGTGTGCCCACTTAGTACAAAAGGAAAAATACGCATAAATATCCGCACAATGTGTCGGCAGCTAAGCGCCTGAGTAAGACAACGTGACTGTGTTCCGCAAAAAATAAAAATACACCTTATCCGACAGTAGAATAGTAGACTAAACATGTTTGCACTGAAGATAACGAATTTCACGCAACACACAATATGCCTTTCCACTCCCACTTTGCCATCCACACAACTTGCGAACAAAATATATTGGATCCTTAGCGTTGAGTGTGTTGACATTCTGAAAGCACCGCTAAATCACGTTCCGTGATCTTCGCCGCGTTAAGTGTTTACTTTCTTTCGTTTTTCCTCATTTCCTTGTTAAGTAATATGGCTGATTTAACAAGTTTCCGATTCAAATATACAGGTTCGGACTGCCGTTACTCATATAAGTCCATGTCTTAATTAACTGAAATGAACACAAACCATTTAAAGGAGATATTTGGGTCCACAGAGTAGGGAGTCTCTGATTAATGTATAAAATAGCTTGGATAGTGATAGGACATTTTATTCGTGCATAACCTTCCATACGTAAAGTGACTTCCGTGGGAATATTCGCTAACAAGACAATGAAGTTAATTGTAGTAAGTCTCCATTAAAAACTAAACCACTTTATTTTTTTAAATGTGTTTGTGAAGTTGAAATATTTTGGATATAACATTGTAACAGTAAATAACATATTATATATGTATGCATATTCAATATAGACTTTAAATATGTGCGCGTTTCAAATACAAATGTTTCGTGTGTCTTCTTAAGATATAAACGATTTGGCAAATATTTAAAGGATAAAAGTCGATCGTCGACATATGATTCTTAAAAATAAATAAAATAAATTATGTGGTATACAGTTCACAAGAGACCAGAACCCAAATTTTTCAGCAACTTCTCGCGTTTTCCGTACTGTTGTTTTCTATTGCCGACTCCGAGGGGCCACATTTTTTATTGACAACTCCATACTACTCCTTGTGTTGTCACCAACTTAAACGAGTTGGTGTATTGATAAATGCGATACGATCAGTCCTGGAATCGAACCTGCGCAACCTTCGGAACGTAAGAATATCGCATATAGCATCGAATCTATTTATACTTCGTTTAATGGATTTTCGAGAAATGTGATTGTCATGGCTGCTTTCATCGATGCTCCCTAAACAATGTCGACAACTACCGTTTCTGTATTCTCACCGGGTTCATTTTTAAGGCTTGGATCTCCCAAAAGGAACTTTCCAAATCAAAGTCGCATAGTGCGTTCGTTCATTTATTAGCCTGGTAAAAACTATAGAATAACGGTGCTTGTATCAACCCAATAAATTCTCACACATCAAGCAGACGTACTACTTTACTCCATAAATAAAAAGAAATAAGTTGACTCACACGCAGAAGGTCTAGGTTCGATTCCCGGACGGGACACCTCGCATTTTTCACGGCACCAGCTCTTTCGAGTTGTTAACTACACTCAAAGAGTACTAATTGTCTATGAAAACTTTCTCAAATCTCGCCTTCAGGGTCGGGAAAAAACTGTAAGTCCCTTCTACTCGTGAAAGAACAGTAGCGCGCACAATACAAGTAGTTGTATGTAGTGCCACCCAATAATTAAAATTAAGTCATAATCTCTGACGTATACTCGCGTATTTTTACATGAAAATCCTATGAAAAATAAATTCCCTCTTTTCTATTCCTTTTTTTGGACAATTTGATATTATAACATTTGCCAAATGTCTTCTGCAATATACTTACTGTAAAATATCATCATCAATGTCATGAAAATATGTTTTTAGTTAATGTATTCTATATGTTACAGGCTACGATTGCATTAGTTTCAATAGTCGCATCCTTACCAGCTAAAAATGTTCAACAAAATCAAAGCAAAGAGGACAACATACAGGCAAAAAGGGATCTAAGTTTAAGTTATTCTGCTACTGATATTGGGTCCAAAGAAGGCACGCGCGTAAAGACAATAACCGTCATAAAAAATGTAATTGGTAAAAAGGAAAAACCTCTTAAGATTGATCCAAAATTACATAAAGATGAGGATTGGGGATCCCATTTCCGAGATAACTTTGACGCATACGGAGCAATCCCAGATGTTCCTGATATAGATGAGCTTTTTGACTTTGTAAATAAGAAAGACAAACATTTAAAAGAAAGTAAACCCTCAGTTGAAGAAGATAATGTAGATAATAAAAAAGAATCAAATGATAAGGAATCTGAGGAAGAATCCAATACTAATCAAACAACTGTATTACCAGCGCCCGTTGAAGAAGCAGTTAGTGAAGAAAAAGTGGAGAAGATATTAGGTGATGCTGAGCTTATTCAGGCTGAAAATAAGAAAGATATTGCTAAGTCACAATCATTGCACTTAGGTAAATATCTTGTTAAAGAATCCACTAACGAAGAATATTTTCCAGTGAAAGCAAATGAACCTACTAATAGTAGAAAAAACGAAAAATATCAATCCGATTTAGTTCCATATTATTATCCCCAACCAAACCCGTCATATCCGGATAACGTTAACTCATACTCTGGAAATACATACCAATCATCTCAATCGCAAAAGCGTAAAGGAAGCATCAGTATATCGACAACTTCTGGAAAAAAATTTGACGTCCCCATTAACAATGTGAGAACTCAAAATTCTCCTGATGGAACGCAAGCCGGCACAAGTTCACAGCGACCCTATATTGCTCCAAGCCTCCGTAAAAGTTACGAAGTAAAACTGAATAACTCCAATTCAAGTAAATGCGCAACTGGAGCTACAAACTTAACTACTAATGCGCAACAAACAGATATTCTTAACCTCCAAGGAATTAAACCTAATGTTAGAACCATCCGCTTTGGTATGTACAAACCTAATTCACCACGCTCAAGGGGTCTTCGATATTAGTTAATATATGAATAGTAATATATTGAAAACATCATACAACTTTAGTGTCTATATGGGAGGTATACTACTGACCTATAATAAAGAAAGGAAAATAATATATTTTATTCAGAGTTCTATTTTTTTTTTTTTTGCAAATTTTGTCTTCTGCATTAAAAAAAATTATTGTTATATCTAAGTAGATAAGTATACGTTTGTGCCAATATATGTTTGTACATTATTCTGAAATCTGACTTTTATTTATTGGTTGCAATCCTACTTGATATTAAAATACGAATGTTGCTACAATTCAGGAAAAATAGCAACAGTAAATGGCGATAATAAATTGAATTAAAACCATTCTTAAGAAATATTCAGGCAAATAAAGAATACAATTTGTTTCCACCATTGAATTAATGTTTCACAATTTAAAAGCTGGCAAGCGTCTATTGACAAGAGGTTTTAGACGCATGTTTTGTTCATGTTCATGCCCGAAGTTTTAAAATCTGAGCTATGTTATTAAGACGTAGCTTTTTTTGATAAATGCGATACGATTGATTGATTTGAAGATGAAATGTTAAAACATTATTTCTACTTGCTCGACAGATCAAGAAGTCTAAAGGTTCTAAATTGAAATGCTGTTTTACATGGAAGCGATATTCTGAGGCTTTTAATAATTCTCGGATCTTATAGCGGCGGATCAATGTGGCAATGAAACTCAAAAAAAAAACTAAAGAAAATCGAAAATATTTGTAATGCGTATATGTTCTCTTTGTCAATAAAAAATATCCCCTGAAGGAGGCAGCAATCCCTGCCGAAACGTCGGGAACACAATGGAATAATTGAGTTTCATTGCCAACAATGAGTGACTACGGAGCCGACAAGCAACTATCAAGCAAATTGGTGAAACTAATACATTACTATATCCTTTTTTTAGTTCGCCAAGATCTTAAAACAACAACTTGATTTGGGCTGCAATAATTAGTTATTTAGGTGAGAATGTGACCCCACGTTTGATAAGTTCTTGCGCTGCTTCATTTATAGAAAGTTTTCTTCGCATCGAAGCAAATGCAAAAACTATGCAATTCGAGTAAAGTTTTGAACCTTATATAGAAAAATATTCGTAAACAATATATTTATGAATCTGTGTGATTGCTGGTGCTTTACCAACATAAATAGCTCGGGAAATTCTGTATCTTTGTTGGTTGAATGTTTGTTGCATATCATCATTCTGTAAGCACTCTCGCATTGTTCAAAAATTGAATTTATGCTGGTCAGCGTCAGCATAAATAAAAACCTGCAGCGAAGATCAATATGGAAAATTTCTTCCCATGAGATGCATAGTTTATGCGGATACTTAGACTTTGGTTTGTGGAAGGTATTAACCAGTGAACTCCTTTGAAGACAATTTGACAACATTTAAATACGTTCGAAACGGAAGAGATAGTTATCAATCATTAAGACAATTAAATGAGTCTGAGTTGAAGTCTATCGGTTTAATAATATATCCTAGCCATAGCACAGTTGGTTGTTAGGGTAATAAAAATAGCCAGGAGGTAACTTTATCATAAGCCGCACCTAAGATTTATCAGATTTTAAGTTTTAACAAACAGTAGCTTCTTTCTTCTATTTTATTGTAAAAAAAAAACTTTAAGCAAATTCTAAGACAATAAGATATAGCAATTTTTTAGTTCTGGTGTAAAAATATTTTTGCTGCAAATGATGTGTGATTAAGTACAAACTATCTTCAAATGTAACTAATATGCTTTTCGGTCTAATGATTTGAATACATTGTAAATGTAAGATACAAGACCTTAGCTAGTTCTTACAAATATCGGAAAGGTATGAGTATGGTTAGCCTAAAAATTCGTCTGATTTGAGCAGAATTTCTTTTAAGTCTGTGAATCAAGCATTATCTAATGCTGTTCCTACATTATTTCATCTACCACCAATTAAAGTTTATTAACAAAATCAAATTGATAGCTTATACAGATATTAAAATTGCTGTTGGAATATACTGCAGATTTCCGCGGATTTTGATATCCCAGAACTTATATTTTAGATAATCAAATAGGTTCTCACCAGAACCTTAAGCTTACCTTGACAAATCGAAACGGTTCATATAACAATAATTTTTATTTCATTTTTTTTACTGAATTTCCTGTCAATGTAACATACAACCTCTATTACAGACTGACTTTTTTCATTGAAGTAAAGATTAGTGCTGTTTTCAAACGTGCGACAATGGTAAACAATCCAGGAATTCTATCGGTCAGAACTTATAGACTTACCTCTACAACACCAATTGTGTCTTTTGCAGATTCTTATATTCTGTCCTTCAATTTCTTTTAATATATGCAATGAAGTTATAAAACTAATGAATGAACTAACAGTGTACAAATCAATCTTATTCACCATATAGCATACTCAGCGTCTAGCTTCCCTGTAATTGAGAACACAATACATAGAAACGTACTGTACGCTTTGCGGGAAAGCTAATCAATGTTTGCAGAATTATTTGGTCAAATTTTCGAGCAAAATTTCTATCGATGGACGAATGTCATAAGTCAACAAAACTTATGGCAGCATTACCCGCCTCCCTTTCCACCATACAAATTTTGCGTTAATAACTTTTGAAACTAATAATTACATTTGAATGAGAACGGAAAAAAACCTTATCAAACTACTAGCTACAAACCCAAATCCAAGATATTTCAAGCGACTACTTAGCGTAACTATTCCTATGCATATTGTTACTTAATATGAACAATTTTATTTTCACACAGACCGCTTTCGACTCATATGAAAATCACCTACGTGGTGCACAATTTTTCACGTTTCACATTTTATGTTTTTCACGACAACTACGGTTGCAGAGACTTTCAGCACATAGCACATTCTTGTGTCCGAATTTTACTATTTTTAACCAAATAAAATCGTGCATACAAAATATGCTTATCTCTCTGCTCTCGAACTTACCGAAAAGAATCAATAATCATAAAGCTATTGACGAAATTTTCGAACAAGATATACGGGAGCTAGAGCAGTTCACAAATTAGAGATATTTTATCATTTTTCCTTCCACATTTACAGATTAAAATTATGAGAAAATATTTAATGCACACTTGCGTGTCATACAAAACACAAATTGTAGTTTTTCTGCAACAAAAATGGCCGAAGCGAAAAAGTTGAGCCACAATCAGCATCCAGATGCTTTCAAACTGTTAGTAACCCATATTTTGGAAGGCAATTACGGCTAACGGTGCTGCCAAGTTTCATACATTTTTTATCTATATAAAATTTCTGTAGTGACATAATATAACAGCATACTGTTTCTCATTACTTTTAATATCATTATATACACCTTCAACGCCATTCGATATCACACCTTTTATTCTTATAAGCTTTAATGTACCTGCTGGAGCTTAACATGTTGCTTATGCTAAGCCTTCACCTTTTTCTTTTTCTTCTTCTGACACCTGTGAATAAAATTTCACAAACTAATTAAATTTCTTAAACAGAGGTACCGATGTTTGCGTCCCAGCACTAATAGTTCTCTAATTTTGGGAAGTGGAGTTTCAATTTTGTCAAAAAGTTGAAAAATCACTTTTGGCATGTATCAACGTTTTCAAACAATTACATTTCGCATTTACTTTTGCGAAAAAGATCTGCGCGTAGTAGTGGTCAGGAACAGGTTCTTGGAAACCCATCTTTTTGTCTGTCAAGTTTATGAATGTACTAGAGGAAATCAGCTGTGGAGTTTACTGGCTTATGGACAGTACAATTTAAACTAATTTACAACACTAATTGTTTTGTTTTACCCTTAATGGACAAGGATTTAACTCTCCCGGAAACATTAAGCGTTTTCAATGACAGAAAATTCTGGTGATATATGCTGCTACGACATAGAGGATGAACTTGCTAGGTTTACAATTTGTTCACATAACCCGCAAGCCAAGAATGATAAACCCACCTTACTCCGAAATTATAAAACCGAAGAGGAACTAATACCGCTTTTGGTAAGAGATATCTTCAAACTAACCTTACCTGACAGAAGTTTTGCTGAAACCATAACAGCATTTGGCATTCCGTTCGCATCAGTTTTAATTTATGGAAGAATATCATCACTCGGGGCGAATGCAAATGGAAGACTGCGGTATTGTCTTGATGATGGAACCGGCATAATACAAGTGAGATTGCTCAAAATGAAATGTCTTAAAGAAGTTAGCAAACTTGATCTTCAGTGCGCAAGAACGTTTGGAAATAATAAAGAGTTGTATAGTAGCGTGCAGAACATCCTCAAAACTACACGCAGACAACTACTGGACATATCATTAATTCCGTATGGAACTAAAGCACTTCTTATTGGCCGTCCACACAGGTGCTACGAAGACATTGTCTTTAGTGTGTTTGAAATGATCATAGACCTCGACATCACCAATGAGTTGGAATTATCCACCAAAAACTTCATAATTGATTGGTATACTAAACGATATAAAAAATGAATCGTATCAAATAAACATATTTTTTCTTCTGATCTTTTATTAAATTTTTACATCACTGTAAATAAAAAATCATCGACCTCAACTGTTTTGTTCACATACGCTTCTCAAAATTTGTAAATCTTGGTGAAAATTTATATCAATAGCTCTTTTAATACATAGTTCTTTGCCGAAACAGTACAATGAAGATGTTTAGGTGGTTTTCGCTCGTATCGCAGCTCTCTTTCCTGTAACAGCCTGGAAACCAGACTTGATGCTAGCTACAGAACATCTAGACCCACAAGATTCGCACTGAAGAAAGAAGAGTCGGGTATCCTTTTGCAGGATCGTTTCTGCGGAACGACAAGTGTGACACGTCACGTACTCCTTAATATACCGTCGCAAAACATTCTCAATTTGCTTCGGTTGAAAACGACCTTTGATAATCAGCTGTTGATTACCATCCATAGAACCACTAGTACCCAATTCAGCAAGTAGGAAATCCAGTAAATGTTTCGGCTGTCTGTGCAGTGTCCTGCTTATATCCAAGAAATTGGCAAAGGAAGTTTTCTTTGTGCCCACCCGAAGAACTTGTGGAGGTCGCATGACAAATTTGGGTTTACGTCCAGCCGCCATGTCAGGGTTTTTGTCCAAAATTATTTCAAACACCCTCTTTAAGAGTTCCTCATATGTGTAGTCTCGATCGGAGCCAGCCCATGATGTACTGTTTTCATCAACTAAAGAAGAATGCAAGAAAAGAAGTTAACAATTTATGAAACCCAATATTAGATATTTAGAAACAAAATAAAAAAAAACGCACAATGAATTTAGGAAAGAGTTCTTATAGTTAAATCCACCGCTTAAAAAGCTGTGTCAGTTTAAACTTAACAAATAAATTGCCACAATAAATTTGTATTTGTGCACCAATTCTGCGTTAAAATCTTTAATCTTCACTCTTTTCTACAAGAATACCACATGTTATGAGGTCAACTAAGGTTTTTTATGTAAGTAAATAATGTTGCTGTGGGAGCTATTGTATGTATGTATGTTTATGGAAGTGTAGTGTAAGTCAGTTTGTCTAAGGGTGCCAAGTACCAATAAAAAAAGTATGTGAATATGTTAATGGATATTCTTGAAACTAGCAACAACCCCAGCTTTGCTTAATAACAAAAAGTTGTATAAACTTATTTAAAAAAAAGTTACAAATATATTTTGTATATGTTTATTTCATACCAGACTCACTGAAGCTCAAATCCATATCGGTAAGACATGTTATGCGTAATGTAATAACATTAAACAATGGCTAGAAAAATACAAAAAATTCGGTACTTACCATTTTCCTTATCCTCTCCTTTATCTTCGGATTGTTTCTCAGCTACTAGATCGTCAAGATCAATCTTCTTCTTCTTCTTCTTTTTAGTTTTCGAAAAGTCCATGTCGAGATCAACATCCTTCTCTTGAGCAACTTCCTCACTTGGATTTTCAACTTGTTCAGTTTCATTTCCCTTGGATGGCAGTGCAACATCTAATTCTTCCAAATTGAAGGGCTTCTTCTTTTTCTTTTTTTTCTTGCCAAAATTCTCCAGATCTAAGGCATCTTCCGCATCATTTTGAAGACTTTCTCCAACTTCTTCTTCTGCAGCACCTTCGGCTGCCTTTTTATTTCCGTCATCAATACCAAGAGCTGCATCTAGATCAAAAGTCTTCTTTTTCTTCTTTTTTTTCAAAAGTGTTGTATCAAAGTTCTGTAAAATATTATTTTAATTATTTTTCGATTTATAACCTAATTTTAGCACATTAAATGTGACTGATATATACATATGAATTTTCGACTTATTTCTTTTCTTACCCCTTCTTCAATGTCCATGGTAATAAAGTAATCCTTTTTCTGGACAACAAATTTAATATTGATGAAATTTACGATATATTTTTTTAAAGGTAAAAGGCGTATTGCATCAGAAAACTTACTAGTGAATAATTTCTGGTGACAGGGCAGGTCGATGCTTTTTTTGACAAAATGGTTTTAGTTTTCTTGAAATATTAAAGTAATAGATCGGCACATGTCATTAATGGGGTAGATGATGCGTTTTGGGCTGCTCACATCACGGTGTAAAATACAGGTCTGTTCGCGTACTTATAAACTATTCAGTCTTCCCTACAATCTTTTTTGTGTATGAGCCTTTAATTTTTCTATCATATCATATTGTTGGCTATCATTCTGAATGTCACATTTTTGGTTTACAACAAAAAACTTTTGTTTAAGTGCACGTAATAAGACTTCTTCATATAAGCGGCGAATTGTGAATAGCGAATTTTGGTTAATTCTGACATGACATGACATGTTCACAATGACAATTGGCCTCAGTCACAACGCTGATAATACAGGGACCAGAGACCAATAAGGAGACAGTCGACTCCCTCGTCTCCCACCCGTGGGGAAAATTTGACAGCGTTTTTTATAACATTTCCCCTCCTTGAACAGCTGATTCGAGGCAGTTTCACAGACAGGGTTTTTTTTCTCTTGACTGAGAATACGTGTGAGTTGCGTAATCGGCTGATTAGTTTCCCGCGCAAACTGCTAATGTGAGTGAGGGAGATGGGGACGTTGACTGTCTCCCTTACTCAGAGATTTTTGCTAAAAATTCCACCACGAAATAATGGCCGACATTGGAGGCGTTCATAAATTGTATCATTAAGGCAGTATTTTCATCAGTTAGGCTATAATGTTAAAACTTTATAATAAATTTTGAAAGAAAAATACAACACGAATTTATATTGAACACAATAAGTAGACAAATAGTATTTTGGAATTCCCAAATAATTACTAAACTCCTATCACTATCTTTCACTATTCTAAGACTCGTATTCTAAAAACTAATATCTTTCACTTATTGTTGTTAACAACTATTATATTTGGTTTAGCAATCTCTATATTTTGATACTTTTTTTTTTAAAGAATACTAAGAAAGTTACTCAAATTTGTAACTATGCGCTTTTTCCGAAACAGTGCAGTATTTTTATTGAGTTGTTATATATTATTTATATTACAAAATTATATATTTTAATTGTCACTCATAGGCGTTTTTAGTTAGGTTAACCAACGTGAAGTTTTAGTGAAATATGCTGGAGGGACTAATTTATTAATTCGTGCTATTATTTTATATTGAGATTCCATATTCATAATCGAATCATATGTTTTTCAAAGCGAAGGCTTGTATTTAGCTGGATAAAAATTTTGTTTCAAATTATCTTCATTTAATTTTTATTCTTTAAAACGATTGTCTGGACAACTATCACCGACGTACTAGGTAAGGTTTCCTTATGTTTTTCAGTATTACACTTTTCATAATGAGTGATCGAAATTATAACTACAAATTTATTTTCTATTACTTACATATTGCCGAATAAGTAGCACCAGAATTACAATAATCTTTATTTTGATTTAAGTACACCTAACTCGGAATACCAGATGGAAAGAAATTCCTCCGTACTGCTCGATTTTTAAACATGCATTGCTGTTTTAATTATGTACATATTTCTAAAGTTATCAGGAATATAAGTTCTAGCACAATAACTTATTTTTAAGTTACATACTATTTAAAGTGTCGGCGACACTAAAATCATAAACAATTTCCTGTAGTTATTTACGAACGCAATCTGTTGAATATATAACAAAATGGCTGACGAATTCACGAATTGTGGGCAATTTACGAATGTTTGACACTATTGAGGGCAAACATTCACGAATTAGCGGCCATGTTGCTTTTTTGGAGGGGAAACGTAAACAAGTGTGAGTAAAATGAGAAAGTGTTCGATGCTCCGTAAATGAGTTCCGGAAAATAAGGGCTATATCCACCACAATTCGTAAATAACACTCAAACGGTAGATGGACGAAGGGGAAATCAGCTGTTTAATCAGCTGTTCAGTCGACCATCTCCTTCCTTATTGGTTTCTGACAGGGACGCTTATCGAAAGCAACCCGTAAGTTCGAGACAGCGGGTCATTCAGCCAGACAGATTGCGCAGCGTTGCGCGGGAATTTTCTGCGTGTTTTAATTTGTTATACTAATCGTTATTTAAAATTAAAGGTACACGGGTAAGGTGCGGTTATAGGTTTAGTATGGCGAAGAAAAATATTGATATTTTTAAATGGTTGTTACTCAACCAAATACACATGTCCATATATACGTAAATATGTATTACTGTATGTCACTCTTTTAAAATGTAATTGAAAGATAAAACGGAACCATATATGCGTGAGTGTACCCCGCACTTGCCCGATTTAAATGAAATTGTCTTCAAATCTGTAAAGCTTTTTAGATAATTTATTATGAGGTTAAGTTTATGGTAAAAGAATTAAAAAGCTAAATTTGAAGAGCTTTTTATTGACAATTAGCCCTATTTCAATGGACTTGTCGGCGTAATGGGTAAGTGCGTCGGCTAAAACACTGAAGGTTCGATTCCGGGGCTGACAATTTGGCTTTCTATTTAAGGTTAATAACACTTAAGGAGTAATATTCGTCAATGAAATGCTTTCCAATTTCGCCATACGGTCGGTAAAAAATTGTAGGTCCGCTCTACTTTTAATAGAACAATAGAGAACACGAGAAGTTGCTTAATAATCTAGGCACATGTGTAATTTATCTTATATTATTTTTTATTTATATATGCATTTATATAAAAAGAAATTTTGCGTTAATTGACTCAAAAAATCAAAGACTTAGTTACCCAGTCTATGAAAATGAGAAACAAATATAGAATATTATTTCATTTTGCTTTGCATCGCTGATATATACACATCTTCTTTTTGAGAGAAATACACTTTCTGTTTATTTCAAATTCCATAATTAGGAACACATAAATTGAAATAGAGCTCCGTTTGCAAATAAATTAAATAAAAAAAAATATGTTAGAGAAGGTAAAACGCTATATAACTGTTTTATATTTTTTATTGTTTTTAATATTTAAAATTTTAACAGCAAGAGCTACATTGTACACTACACTTCGAACACTTTGACAACGGCAGTGGAATGTAGCAAATAATTATATGTATGTGCTTTACATCTTGCAGCAATTTTAACATTCGTAAGTATAAATACGGTATAAAATAAATTCTCTATGTGAGGAAAAACACGATTTATATCTTTAGAAAAACTCTAATAAACTAATTTTGAAATTAAATATGAGAGTTTACTTTTTCTGTTGGTTTTGTGGGTTCAGGACCTACCCCACCTGCCATTTTATAGACTAGTGCACCTACTTGATATGCCAGGTTATCTACATCCTGAAAAAAGGTAAATTATTAATAAACGTCAAAGTCAAATAATGCGTATAGGTATATTACTTCTTTTGTGGCTGCTTCCGCATAGACTCTGACTACGTCCTCAGTGCCTGATGGGCGAACAAACGCACGGCCACGTTTGTAATTCGAAACAAGCTTATTGATTTCCTCCTGCAGTCCAGTTGGTGTCACACACACCCTTTCGGCGTCCGTTGTTTTTATTACATTGCGGTCTTGTACTTTTATTTTAAGTTGCAAATTTGGAAGATCGGTATAAGTACTCAGCCAATCACTTACGTCCCATCCCTTAGAGTGTAATATAGTTTCGACTAATAACATATCGGAAATTGCATCCCCAACTGTTTCATTGATGAGATCTATTACATTGAGTAAAATGTTGATATACTCATTTCCTTCGCTGTCTTTTGCTGCTTTTTTGATAGTCGCTCTTGCCTTATCACTGAACACAATTGTTCCATGGCCATTTGCCTCAAAGTATACGCCGATGTCATAGTCTAAGGCCTTATGATGTAAGTGCTTTACTCCAGTTGGTACGCAGGCAACAGGAACTTTCAGAGAATTCATTATATAATCAGTGGAAGCTCCATTGGCGTACGCGGTTTGCACTAGTCCCATTGATAAATTTAAATTACACTTTTTAACCATATCCATTAAATAGTCAGCCACTAGGGTTGCAATACGATCTCCATCGAGCATGTTGAAATGCCCATTTTCGTCCGTAAAAAAATAGATAATACGATCTGCGTCACCATCGACACTGACACATCTTGTATTTGGCTCTAGAATAGGCATTCCTATCGGAGTGCATTGTTTTACTTTTACATGATCGGCGCCACATTCATGGTTAATTTTTCCAGCTCCGCTATTGAATACTTCTACGTTCAGAGAATTCTTCATGCGCTTTAAAAATTGTAGCATTTTTCGTGCGCCAACTCCATTCGCACCATCAAAGATGAGCTTATTTTTATAATTTCCATTCTCAAGTTTATTCCCACGAATATTTTCAAAACCTTTGATCAATTTCGTATAGTAGCCTTCCTCGGTAGGCACTCCATATGCACCCTTAGTGTTTGCACAAACAACTAAATAATGCATCATGGGGGTCGTTACAATTCCGAATTCCTTAACATTGCCTTTAACAGCGATCACACCATCGGCAACGGCCTTAAGTAGTCTTGGACTGTGGTAACGATTATCCATGCCAACATAAACGTGCGATGAGGAACCCACATCAATATTATTTTCTTTTATTATCTTTCCAACTTCTACTTCAAGCTCTTGGTCACTTACGTTAACCAAATCCGTTGCAATTTTCTCCCAGCTTTCTTCAAGCATTTCTCCTTTAGGATCAATCAATTTCACACCATTATCTGGTTCCGGATTATGCGATGCAGTGATCATGACTCCAATTACAGCTCCGTTCTTGATACGAGAACGGAGTGTGGCCAAAACACCCATGCGGAACATAACGTTGTCTAAATTTTCGGCTCTAAAAATGAAGGAATGAATGATTAGAATAAGTTGATACAAAGTGAAAAGAAAATCAAGGTAAAATACATAACTCCACATTCTCGAGAGATTAGTTTATTTATATAACTTGTATGTCCACAAGTTCATTACAAAATAACATACATAAGCACATGCACACACTGTCATTGGTATGTAAGAAGTCGTTTAACATTTTGAATAACATTCAATAGAAGGTTAAAATGCTTTCGCATTCAAAAGTCTAAACTAGTTCTTTGTTCGAAACTAGTATCTTTCAAACGAGATTTCCAGCGCGTACTTATTAATTGAATTTGCAAACGAAAGTTCAATTATAAGTACAAGTAGCATAATTTTCATATATCAGCTGTTTCCTAAATGACAACATTTTGTGGAACCACTGATTTAATATATCTTATATTTCACTCGCATGCTCTCGCCCTTCCCTCTGCTCGTATACATATACAAAATAAACATAACGCATATTTCACTCTCACTGGTCGCTCTCAAACAATTAAATTTCATTGATATCTGAATTAACCCAGGAAATAAATGTGTTAGTTAGATTATCACCCCAATCCCTTAAGTCACATTTCTGCAGGCAGTTTGTATTAGAATTACAAGCCGAGGTGGATGTTAATCTGTATTCTTGGCGCATACCAAATTGGCATGAAGGCGCTTACTCACTGATGACGTTTCATTTTCTTAAAGAAATTTAGATGGACATAGGTATACAGTTATAAATCTTATAAAAATACCTGGACTAATTCTAAAAATAAAACCACTCTCACATACTTTCCACGAAATCCAGCAGTTCCGTACTGAATCTTTTCCGTGCTTTTCTTTGGATACATTTCCCTTGCAAATGCATAAATGGTACGTAAATTGATTGACATTTTTAAACGAAAGGATAAACTTCCAGGGTCTTTTTAAATTATCACTTTAAATTAATTGAAAAATGAATTCAATTTTGAATCTGCTCTTAACACGAGAAAATGTCCTTCGAAACGAGTAATGCACTGTAGAAACGGACCGATGAATCACCACCCGCAAGTACCTGCAATCGAACAACGATTGACCAATTTATGAACAAGGGGCGAGAACCTCGGCAGCGCCTAACCTATTTCTGACATTTTGCTTTCCTTTCTACATTTATCTATCAGCCGGTTTGCCTTTGTATTTATGAGATAAAGCGTGCTCGCATCGTGTCGTTGTACTTTTTCTACTGGAAATCGCCATAGTGCTGTCCTACTTCAATTTGAGCACGGAGAGAGAAATTGTTTGTAGGGTAGGAGTTGCATTGTTTGGCAATTTATCGGAGAAATAAAATTACATTCTTTGATTTTTAGTGAAAATATAAAATTTATTTATCATTTGGCGTAAAACTTTAAAATGGACGGATATTTAAAAACAATATAAATGGTTGCATATCTTAATCTAGGATTGGTTTTTTAAAAAAAATTTCAACGAGATTCTACGTACAACGCATCATCCCAATGATGTGTGGAATGTTTTGGACGGCTATCGTTTCTTATCGTCTTATCATTAGTTTACCTAAGGTACTTGTACTAATTACATGGAATTTCAATTAGCTTTTGATTTTCAGTTGACATTGAAGAAGGCAAATGCTATTATCAAAATTAAATATACCGTTGCGTTCACTTTTGGAGCTCCAGAATAGCAATCAGTAATGCGTCGTGCTCGCATATAATTGCTGCCCAAATAAATGTCGTAGCGTCGGCTTTCTGGGTTGATTACTTGCAGTTGTCGTGTTGCATCTTGAAAAATTAAGTCGTAGTACGGTGCAGGAGAGGTGAACATACTAAAACTAAAAGTATCTACATCCTTTCGGCCATAAAGTTGTTGCGCGTATGTAAAGAGATTTATGAAGGCTTTTAACTCAGTTTCGTTTCCCCCTCGGGCTACAATTGCATTTGCTTTCACTTTTCCCAAATTACATCTCTCATATTCGTTTAATTCAGCTCTGGTTCCTAAAATAATCAAATAGTTAATAAAAGTGGTAGGATGGATTGAAATAAAGTACCATCTGCGCACAATAATTCGAAGTCGTCGTTTAGAGTATTTCGTGCCCACCACTCTTTTCGCTTTCCACCAGTGCTTTCCATGACTGTAGTATGTTTCATAAATGCTACATGACCACCTCCTTCTACTAGGCATCTGAATGCTCCAGTATGTCCGTAGTAATCTTCTGACGCGTCTCTGCGGCAGTAGCGGTAGCTAGTTCCGTGACATAAATCGCACATGCTGTCGTACGGAACGCCAGTGTTGTATTCATTGCTAATTGCACCGGGAACACATGACTTTGTGAAGTATTCTGCTGCGGCTCTTACGCTATCACATCCATACGGTCTTATCCAACCATTTGATATGAAATATGCCATTGGGTATGTCCAGCCTGCTGCCATATTTATTCCAGTATGGCACGTGTATTTACCCTTTAAATATGTCAGCTCGGTGTCTGGATCTTCTTCCTTTCCAACAGCTACAACATAATACTCAGGCTCTCCAAGATTGTACACCTCAGACATGAATGGAATGAGACCATAATTAAGGCCCGCTGTGTAAACATCACCAGCGTCTAATACAGCAACGTCTGCTCGACCCGTTTGAATTGATTGCATACACGTTATATGCGAATGACCCTTATAGCATAAAAGTTCTGGTTTGAGGATTTGCGCTTTTAGAGCAGTCTAGAAATAACAAATTGCAACAGAATATGTAAGTATTGAATAGCTGCTAACAAAATTCATAATTTCTAAAAAAAAAAAAGTAATAAGACTGTCTAGGTATTACTTCAACCCCATAATAATTACTTCTACCGACTCACTTTCATTTTAATGCACTTATCCATTTCAGCATCTGATGTTACACACAGGGTCATTCTTCCAATAGGGCACTCTCGAATTCCATAAATGTATTGCATTGCGTCGGACAGATACTTACTAAAAGATTGATCTTCTTCTTTGATAGGTATCAGTGATTTTGCGGCATCCTTAAACAAATATTAAATCGTGAATTTAAAAATTATACAAATTTGAATAACATACCTGGAATAACAGATTTGACTTTCCATATTTCTTAGACTCGAAAATTTTAAAATTCTCTATCAACACAGATGAATTGATTTTGTCATCGTTATATCGATCGGTTGTGGTCCGGAAACTGGAATCGATCTGTCTTGATTGACGCCTGCCGGAATTGTACTGATTTCGAGAATATGGATCGTAATTGGAGTTATAATTGTTTCTGTCAGACTGTTGAATGTTATAGTAATTTCTATTTGAGAAATCATTTTGTTTGTTTGCATTCGTTGAATAATTTGCTTGGTCGTCTGAGTACAATTCGACAATGCGCTGTAACAGTTTCTGATATTTTTTACGTTCTACAAATGGACGGGCGGAAGATGTAACAACGGCGTCCGATGGTATTAAGCCCCAATTGCATTGCATATACTCCGATATAGGAACACGTCGACCGTCTTTACACAGTAACTCAAAACGATCTGCGGATACAGTTTCTGCAAGGAGATGATCATGTCATATTACAAATTGTAAGCTACATATAGACTTTACTTACTAAATTCAGGACTTGCGATCATTTCTGCAACTGTACTGTGTCGAAGGAAAGCTATATCACCAGCTTCAAGTAAACATCTGAAAGCACCGTTGTACCCAAAGTATGGATCGTTTGGAGAGCATCGTCCACCCTGCACTTTTCCCGAACATAAATTACAAAGTCTATGTAAGGGGATTCATGTTATATTTACTATTTGACTATTGATGCAGAAAACATACTTATCAGAATTATCACCGATGGGGTTGTATTTGTCGATGAGAGAGTAGACTGCGCAGGAATCGTTAAAGTAGTTGGCAGCAGTCTTTACTTGATTATTGCAATCTATCACTTCCATTCCA
Source organism: Eristalinus sepulchralis (assembly GCA_944738645.1). Lineage (NCBI taxonomy): Eukaryota > Metazoa > Arthropoda > Insecta > Diptera > Syrphidae > Eristalinus > Eristalinus sepulchralis. The sequence continues at coordinate 24,593,549 of OX122885.1, read as the reverse complement.
CCTTCATGTTGTAACTAAAATACACAAGAATACAAATTCTGTTTCATAATAACATATTAAAGCTTTATAAACCCACTGTATATATTGGAATTATCCATCCAGCTAAACTGCCAACCCATGGAAAACAAGCCTTTTTGTTCCGAAGATCTCTAAGGCCAATCACATCCGGTAGATCGTTCTTTTTAATTACTGCTACAGAATAGTAGTTCGTAAAACCACCTTCAAACTTTTCTTGCATTATTGGTATCAATGAATGATACCGTCCAGCCATAAAAACATCACCAGCATCAAGTGTAGTAATATGTGCCTCTTCTCGATCTATGCGGCTTATGCATTCGTTGGGACTGTAGGCTCGAAAGCATGTTACATTTAGAAGCAGTTCACCAAAGGAAGCTATATCACGCTGAATTGCCGATGTTAAGTTCGTGCATTTGTAGTGCTCCTCTTGTGTTTTAGTACACCAGACAACCTTACTAACTTTCTTCTCCGCATATCCATATTGAGCTGGAAATTGAAGTTGATATATATATATATTTACAAGATTAAATAATTGTAATCTGATATAATGTATAGAATACGCCTTTCCAGCTAATTTAGAGCTCTGCTCTGCACTGAGTCATGTGATTAATTGAATTAGTTTATAAATATTCTCATTTTATCATTGCATGCCTATTGATGTGAAAATTTCTTAAGGAGTACTATGCGGACAAAATGTTTTTCACCAAAATTAACGATTTGTTTGGATTGACGCAGCCATGACACCTGTTGAACAAGGTATATGAAAACACAATCTAGGGTAAAATTATGTTATATTCATAAAAAATAAATAATATGAGGCTTAGTTCCCTCTAATTGTTTTCGCTGTCTTTAAAAAATAATTAATGAATGCATATCGCAAAATTAGAAAACTTCACTACGCCCTTTACAGGTAATACTGAGTCATAAAACTTGCATTCAGTTAGCACTAACCGTAGGATTGATGGATCGTACACAACGCAAGGTATGTGATAAAAATGTGGAACATATTGGCTTAAAATAAGGCACTATTTAAAATATACAAGAGGTAAATTGTTATATTAAAATTGCATTTCTTTTTTTTATTGACACGCCCAAACGAATAACACTTCGATTCCTTTTCGCTTGTACTAGATTTTGACAGTTGATATGAAAATAAGTTGCTTTGGTTACATTAGGTTTGTTCGTTTAATACAGAAATGTGCATCATTCATCTGTACTCGTAAAATAAAGTGAATTTACATCTGAGTGATATAAATATTTTACAACAGATACTAGGAAAATAGAAACGCTAAAGAGTTATTAAACAACTGTTGACTTTGTGTTTCATTTGTATTGTTTTGAGTTACGTTTGTGGTTTTACACTTGCGCATTTAAACAATGCACTAAAGTAATTAATAAATTTCTATTTTTAATGATGATGCGTCCAACATTTATTTGTCAGAGCGGGACGAAATTGTCGCAGTTTAAATTATAGGCCATATGTGTTGAAGTGAAAAAATTAAGGAATATAAAAATAATATTTTTCAGCTTTCGAACTTCGTATTATTTTCATAGCTATCTAATACATTATTATATGTTCATGCGGGTATCAGTTTCAAACTGAAGGTGCAATATTAAGTACTTCATTGAAACCTCTGGATTATACTCTGGGCAAAAACGTATCTGGCAAACGGATCTATTCTGATAAGGCAATTTCTTATCACATGATTGTCAGAAAATTGACCGAAATCACTTAAGTTACTGTCAGCCGGTTGACGTGGAAAGGAATGCACCTGTAGTCAATATTTAAACAGCTTCGTAAACAAAATTTAATAAGAGTCGTGTTATTTCGAAAATGTCCAAATTAAAACGCAACGAAATTCTACTTCTTTTTGATGTCGATGGAACTTTAACATTCCCACGAACTGTGATTAAACCGGAATTCGAGGAATTTTTCTATACAAATGTAAAACCACGAGCTACAATTGGAATTGTCGGTGGATCCGACTTGGAAAAGATGTTTGAGCAATTAAATGGCAAAAAGATTCTAGACAACTTTGACTTTATCTTTCCGGAAAATGGTTTGGTGCAAATAGAGAATGGCAAGGAAGTTGGAAAACAATCGATACAGGAACATTTAGGGGAGAAAACTTTACAAAGATTCATTAATTATGTTCTTAGATATTTGTCTGATCTCGAGCTACCAATAAAAAGAGGTACATTTCTTGAATTTCGCAATGGAATGATGAATATATGTCCAATGGGAAGACAATGTTCTCGGGAAGAGCGAAATATGTTCCTTGAATACGACAATCAGCACGGTATACGAAAGGCAATGATAAATGCACTAAAACAAGAGTTCGCTGACGTTGATTTGACCTACAGCATTGGCGGTCAGATAAGTTTTGATGTTTTTCCCCATGGATGGGATAAAACATATTGCCTACGGCACATTGAAAAATTTCATAATTTTAAGGAAATTCACTTTTTTGGTGACAAGACAGAACCGGGCGGAAACGACTATGAAATATTTGTAGATCCTAGAACAATTGAACACAAAGTTGAAACTCCAATTGATACACAAAGAATTCTTACGGAATTACTTGGCTTGTAATGTTAAATTCAATCCAAATACTTGCATTTATTGTATACAAAAAAAGAGGATTATAACAATAAAACTGAACATCTAGATCATGCGTTAGTTTTTATTTTCTAGTCAGTATCCATGTCTGATTCGGACTCTGAATCATCGCTCATACTCTTATCGTCATCACTACTGCTTTCGTCTCCGGATGAGGTATCATCACTTTCAGAGTCAATCCAATCATGTGGATTTTTGTTATTTGGAATAATAATTTTCCACTCATCTAATTTATGTAAATCGAGTGAGTAGAAGTCATTGTACGTATACTGTCTACTGTCCTCTTCGAAAATTCCTCCAAACAAATACAAAGTACCTTTGCAGACGCACAACCCAGGATTCATTCTCGGCGATGGACCCGTTTTGGATTTGGGTTTTACAACTGTTGTCTTTCCACTTGAAGACGAACCACCAACTGTTATTGTGAATATACCGTCGGACGATGTTTGGGGAACATTGTTGTCGGTGATTTCAGTAATATTTTCATCTTCCTTGTTGTTTTGTATTTTCTGTTTGGGATTCTTGCCTATTTCAAGTAAACGCCAAGCTGGAGTAGACATATCCAGGCAGTATAAGTCGTCTCCAAATTGGCCACGGAGGTCTTCCTCATCTTCGTCAGTGTCCATCACACCACCAAAGCAGTAAGCTTTATTTGTGGATGCCATTGCACAACCAACACTGCTTCGCGGTAGTGGTTTAATACCTCCTGCCTTTACAGTTGTCCATTTGAATTTGTCATTAGGAGTTATTTCTGTAAAGAAAGAAAATTCACGTGTGTTTATCGGTGTACTTTCGACTGCTCCAAGCAAAATAAAACCAAACTAGATTTGGAACTGGCTCAATGATAATGAAAAATCTACTCGCTTTGCTCCCTTTCGATTGTGATTAGCTGCATGATAAAGTAATACTCACTATCAGGGTTCAGCATGAACATATCTGTGTGTGTTATTCCCCGATCAATATCTTTTTTCACAGGAGATTTTGAATAACCGCCCCACACAAGTATCTTTCCTTCTGCAGATACTGCCATGCAACATCCCGATCGCGGAGGGGGAACAATTGCACCTGCTACCTCAAACTTTAACCATGTATAAGACTCCAACGAAAATATATGCACGTCATTGTGATATCTGTAGGATTGATTGTTATCGTGAAAACCACCAAAAACATACAACTTCTTTTTTGACGCTACCATCCTGTGGCCACTTCGAGGACTTGGACCATTTGGAGCATTTATTTTTTCCCAAGTTTTTGTTTTAAGGTGCATTACCCACAAATCTTTGTAGTGATAAAATTGTAATTGAGATGGACTTGCATGTTCCCCTCCAAACAACTGCAATAAAATATGAGAGATTGAATAAGATCTTATATATAAATTTGAAATAATCTTACCCATAATTGTCCTCCATTGCTTGCAGTTACAACCATCTGATGACCACTTCTCGGTGTAGGTCCACTAGGAGATTTAATTTGTTTCCACTCATTTTTGGGAATATTGTAAAAGAATAAATCGTTATAAATGCAAATTTTTTGCCCATTAAAGAACTCTCCGCCAAAAAGAATTAGTTCTTCCTTTTCTGGATGGCATACTAATGTAAAATTCGATCTTGGTGACGGTGGCTGACAAACTGTTTCCATGACTGTCTTAAGACGGGCTTCCTCTGCTTCCAAACGAGCAACAACTTCGGAAATATCAGTCTGAGGATAAATAAATAGTTTAGCAAGGGCAAGTTTACATATTTTTCGGAAAGCATACTTCACCAATTTTTTCCAGAAGTTTTTTTTGTTTCGCTGCCATTTTCTTGTCGGTTTTCATTGCAGTCTTTTCAGCTCCTTTGCCTTTTTTCTTATTCTTATCTTTTTTGCCCATTTTCTATGAATTATTTGTTATTAACAATATGTAATGTAACGTTCGCGAAATGCACGTGCCCGCTTATTTTTTCTCAACAACTGTATGAAGTGTCAACATTTAAACGTCAAAAAAGCCGCCATGTGTATGCTTTAACTACAGTTTGGAAGCCATTGACTTAATAATTTGAATTATGTCTTCATTGCCTATTTGTTGGAACTTCTGCTTTAGCGAATATTCGATCCGCGTTATTATATGGACTTCCCAGTCTTGATACTAGATGGCAGTAAAGAAAATTCAAATACTGAATATTGAATAGCACTTAGAACTGGTAAAATAAGAGACCTCATGGCGTCTGTTTTGTTCAGACTTTAACTTAATTAGTTTTTCATAAGACTTAGACGTAATGGATGTGGACGGCGAATTTACCAAAATCATGTGAACAGCGACGAGGACTGAAATCCCTTGTCATGAGGAATATATTTATTTTGGACGACGTTGGAAAAACGATTCCGTCCCCTTGACTCAAGACAGCAAAATAAAATAATATAAAACAAAGCTAATGTAGTGCAGGGAATATTCGTTTAACTCCTATAAAGTAATGCATATCTGTAAGGTATCTCATGCATGTTAGTTGGCCGGTAATACACCGAATAGTAGCGCCACTTAAAGGAAAAAAGAAGAGGACGTGAATGGCCCCACCCAACATGTTTGTAGTCTTAATTTTTAACTCTTTTATTTATTTTTTTTTCAAAAACGCTTACTTCCTACTACCAGCAGAAGGAAAGACTCAGGAAAAGATAGGTTTTTTGGTTTTGTAAGGTGCGTCCCTAAATGATAGAAATATCTAAGGGAGTGAACATACTACTTACTTATTTTTTACTAAAACAACAAATTATCACTGTACTTTTAAAAATAAATGCCCATGATTGCACGCTTAATGTCGTATATTACGTATATTGCCCTACCGAAGACGACGAAGAATATCTTCTTTTAGCGGGATTGCAGTCGGGGTGAACCCGAGTCTTAACAAACATGCCTCTCCAGCTAACAGGGTCTCTTGCCAGCTGCCTACAATTTCGCACCCACGTTGAAGTTGAAGTCCCTCTCCACTTGTGCGCACCATGTCAGATGAGATCGTCGTGTTGCGTCTTTGGATGGGAGCAGTGTCATCCATCCATTTTACATACCTACGCTCGCTAGGGGCATGCTGCCGTACAACCGTTACTTCGAAGTGTCTCCTCCAGGTGCCATCAGTGCAAACAAGGCCAAAAATTGGACTTAGAACTTTTTTTCTCGAAAGAGTTAAAGTTTTTGTGCCATAAAGCAAGACAAGGATGAGCAACGTGTTGTACAAAGCCAGCTTGGTCTTTTAAGAAAGCCCAGAGAAACAGCGGCTATGTTATTGTCGGTAGACAGTCATTGACATTCTCAAAGTCTTTGCTGCAAATTGCAATAAAATCGATGTTGTTTATCCTTCCTCGATGACAGCATAAACTTTGTTTTGCTTCGTTTACCGCCTAACCTTTTTAGCCGCCTCCCAAAATACACCAATCTTGCTAATATGCCCAATAGGTTTTCGATTGGGTCTCATATGATAATGAAAATATTTTAGTCGGAAAACCACTTTTTAGAAGAAGCCGCAGTGTGGATTCGAGTGTTATCGTTTTGAAGTGGACTCGAGTATCATCTTCGAGAAAGGGTATAAAGGCTCATTTCATCATCATTTTGCTAAACGGGAAGTTCCATAACACTATCTCCTCCTTTCTAAATCATGCCAGTAATGTGCCTATATATTCAGAATGTTTCAATTTATTTTTTCTTTCATCACACAAATTTTCACCATTCTTCATTAAGGGTCATGTGGTTTTGAGACCAGTCCACCATGGCCGTCGTGTGTTGAGTAATAAAAGCTATTATCCTCGTTTTCAATCAACGATTTGTAAAGGCAACCGTCTACAGAACTTGGTGCCTGTTATTCCAGGATGCGCTCTGTTTTGCGGTACAGAAAGGCGGATACTGTTAGTGAAATTATACAAGTATCCTAAATGCGCTTTTTGGTGAATTTTACTCGTGTTGTTATTGATAATATTAATATTCTGAAGCTACTTTCCAAACTAAACTATTTCGGCAGTACCTAATTCGCAGCCTAATAACAAGGCTGCAAGCAAATTTTACTACCAGAAGGTATACCTTTGATGGTTCAACAAGGTCGTTAAGTTAATTTCTATTACAAGCAATGTATTTACATAAGCAGCAAAATGTTAATTTTATAAAAATGTTAGAGATTTTCTTTTCTAATTTTTGCATACATAAGCATCGTAAAGTATTTTAATACACTTTTAATTAATGCCTATGATTCATACCTAGGAAACTAATGAGGTGTAGATTTTTATCGTCATAATTTCTCTGACATAATGCGGAACTAATTTATCTAGTCTTTCACCGAATTCCAAAACGCAATCACATACGATATTGTTGTTATAGACGAAATATGATAGTGTTTCGAAAAGTTTAATGTAATAAATAACGTAACGTTTTTCACGACACAATAAAACGATAAAAAAAATGTTTAAGAATTAATTTGCCAATTTTGTTCAATGCTTTCTTCCGTTCATGACGGTGGATATGCTACTTCCAGTTATCCAGAGAAACTTCCCATACCGGAGGTTAGGTCAATCTCTGATTCAAAGACTCTATTAGCTAGAGCGTTGTTGTCCAAGAACTCGATTTGGCCGAGCCAGTGTAGTCGATGAATTTTTGCTTTCCGGACTATATCCACATAATGGTACAGCTTGTAGAGCTTCTTCAGGCGGCCTTCTCATAGATAGAATCCTGTACCCAAGGCTCCTAAGAATCTACTCTGCCCCTACCATCCAGCAGGCTCCGTATAAGAAGAATAGTGGGAGAAGCTTTTTGTAGAGCATGATCTTGGTCCTTCGCAAAGAAGTTTTAACTCTATCTGTTTAGACAGACCAAAACAGTACTAGTTGCATAGGGTAATCCTATGATGGATCTCTGAATTGGATGTCCTTCGTAGAGTTCGCCCCGATGTTGACAAACATTCTCGGTATCGGGGTGAAGCTGTGGTCGTATATATAAATTGACGTATTTATCAAGTAATACTCTTATTTTAGTGCATTCATGTAAAATTTCATATAAATGTAATTATTAATTCGCGTTTTATCTCTAGTTAAAACTAGTGAAAATTGATTTGATTTGAAAATTGTCTGGATTTGAAAAAATGTCTTTGTGGAAAAAGATTGTCGGATGATGAAGAACTCAAGTCGGCAATAAATGGGTATTTTTCAGAGAAAGAGGAAATTTATTTTTTTGATTTTTTAAGCTTATATCAAGATGTAACAAATGCATTGATGTTAGGGAAGATTATATTGAAAAATAAACACAATTCAAATTGAATTCGTGTTTTCCTTCATATCGATACCGAGAATATATTGAACGCTCCTCGTAAATACAATACTTCAGTTATTTCCCGCTACTTTTTGACCACAGTATATACATGAAGGGTGATTCATTGAGGGGTTTGATTTTCAATAGGTTTTTTGATAGTTCACACTTGACTCCTATTAAACTGCTTTGTCATTTTTGTTCAGTCTCATTTGGCAAGTTATTAATCAGAGTTTTGTGAGAATAGTTTTTCGTGCGGTTCTAGAAACTTACCACTTACCTTATTGCCAGTATTATTCGTCAATTTGAGTCCCAATGTACTCGTATATAAGTGGTTGATACTCAACCAGTTGCACCACATTAAACACGACTATAGCAGTTATTGCTGTACGTGTACGCGGAAACCATTTCGAATCGATTCGTTGTCCTTCCTGAAGTTCACGGGCCGTGGTGTTTGGTGTGCTCTGGTGTCAGCAAGACGGCGCTACGAGCCATACAGCAAGTGAAACAATGAACTTATTGAACCTCTTTGAAATTAAATTTCTTTGTAGCTAATATTCACTTTTTCAGTGGCAGGTATTAGCCATGGGTACGGACTTTCGACTATAAGGAAATAAACGCAATTTGATTGTTTGAAAAACGCGTTTTTTTTACTTAGCTTTTGGCAGGAAGTATAACCCATAGGTGTCACGCATACTTACTGACGACCTAAATAAAGAACCATTTCTCATAAATATACAAACACACATTTATGACACATTTATTAGAACATATTCGAGACATTTAAGAGTCGTTTTACTTCATTTATAAAAAAGTAAAAAGAAAAAAACAAAAATAGTTAAAGGTATCTTGGGGCTGGCGTATTGGAACTGCTTAGACTCAAAGTGCTGCGACCCACCGACCAATTCGAACCAAATCCACACGCCAGGTCTGAATCAGAATCTTCGATATTGGTAGCTTGGCCAGCTAGAATACCTATCGGAGCTCTTAGCTGATTAGGCGTTGTTGGCATGCTACTGTATCCAGATGATGCTTTGTCATCATCGCCGATGTTGTCTTGCTTGGATTTACGCTTCTTCAGTGAATCACTACCTTTTGGAGGAGGCATTTCCTTGCCATCGTTACCTCCACTTCGAGGTATATTATCGGCCGAGCCCCAAGTTTTGTGTATCTTGTCATATCTATTCGTCATATTGATGGGCACACTCGCTCGCGAGCCCAATTGAGTCGACATCCCTAAGGGTGTCATTGTCCGCATCATTGGATTCGCTGCTGTCATACCAGCATGCGGATGGTGTCGGTGATGGGGATGGTGTTGTTGACTTGCTGGAATTGTCGCGTTGCTGCTCGTATTCCCATTGCCATTGCCCACTCCCAAGAAGTTGCTGAATGCTTCGGTTGTCTTCTTCACTCTCACATTCAAAGAACCAATCCGTAGGAATCCCAAATCTTTTTCTGCGAAATTGAAAATGATAAAATTGTTTAATTCATTAGTGGGATGAAGGAAGGAGGCCCAAAATTTTACTGACCTGTATGTTTTCTCCTTGCCTTGATTTCTGTAATATTGTTAAAAGAATAACAGTGTAGGGTATGATGAGTTTTATGTTGAAACATATTTAGTTTGGAAAAACCAATCAATCTAAGCATGCAAATAAGGTATAGCTACTAATGTGCTTCATTTTTCATTAGTTTAGGGTGCGTTTTGTAAAAGGAATGTATCGAGCCCAAATGAAAAAAGTGTGAATTTGTTACGATTAATCATGGATTTTGTAAGGATTTGGTATGTCCAGCTTGGCATTGGTAAATTGGAATGCGTTTATGTTCTGACATAGTCACGAAAATTTGTATATAACATCCACAAAGATTTGGTGAAGAATTATTATCCCAACGATGAGAAGTTAGCATTCGTGGTAGTGAAAAACATGTTCGAATAAATAAGTGAAAAGGACGATAATGACGTGTGCAATGCCACGTTTCTTCAATCTAATGTTTTAGGTGTAAAGAACAAAAAAATGGAAATTTTGTATCTCACCTTGCGTTTTAGGTGCTTTATATTTCATAGCAAAAATTAGGACCCAATGTTTGATAAAATTCATGCAATTGTTTTGTTTTAGTTAGTCACATATAATACATACGCAAACCTGTTGTTTTAAGACAAATCCATAAGCTGTTTAGAATTTTTTTTGTTCTCAATGAATAAACTTGTTAATCTTGTATATTTTTATCACGAAAGTTTTACATTTAAATTTAAATTCTTCGTCGTAAGAACCATGTTGTCAATGCAAAATAATTTCTTTTTGAAAATTGAAACCATTTTGCTTGTAGCAGGGAAACGTCTAATATAAAGTTTTTCAATTGAGTTTTGAACTTTTTCGGTTAATAGCCGTCATATTTTTAAAGTAACATCTTTCAGTCATTTATACAGTAGCCTTCTTCACATCACCCAAGAAGATGAGTTGTGTTTGGCTGAATGGGTTTCTGGGGGATTTGAAAATATGATCATAATTTAAAAAAACATATATATTTCCGATTGGAAACCGGATTCGTACGCTATGATCCTTATAGACTTTCTTGGCTGAGGTCCTGCGAAGTGGCATTTCTGTAAGCCACAAGCACCAGAGACGCTGCGACGGTCAATTGAACGACATCTATTACCCATATCTATTATTAAAATATCCAACAAACTCCTTTAATTACATTCAAAGATAACAATATAAAAACCGGATTTTGACAAGTGCTAAATAATGACCAATGGAAATGGCGGCGGGAAATAAAATGTACAAAAATCCAGGCAGTACTTGCGAAAATATTGTCGAATAGAAAAGAAAGAGTTTTCCTATTGGGCAGCATTGAGAGTAATTTCAATTCTCCAAGACATCAAAAATGGTGCAAAGAAAACAATGAGGTGTGTAACAATAAATTGAGTAAATCAATTTTAAAAGTCTGCATAAGGATTTGGATTTATATTAGACGGACAGAGTCTCGAAATGGGTAAATCACGAAAAATAAGTAAAATCCGAAATTTGGAAATGCCTTTAAACCCCGAAATGCGTAATACCAAACTTCCTAAAATCCCAAAGAAGGCCAAAACCTCGAGATCAAACAATTTAATAATTGTGTAAAAGAATATTGGTATAATACGAATTCATTACCTATTCGAAATCGTACATTAACCGCAAGAAGGGGGTTGAAGGGGCAACATGTCCCCCCCCTGACCAACTCTTCCGAAATGTTTCTTTCTAGATTTTGTTTAAGGGAATTTTGGCTTTTCAAGACTTTGGCCATTTCAGGATTTTGTCCCCAACCCATGTGTTGTCTATCGACAAGCATAATTCTTCTTGACACGATTGAGGGACCTCATGAGTTTATGCAAATTCTGTGACACAAAAGGGAGCTTAAAATCTTAAAAGAACTATGAAATACGGTGGCGTGTGATGAATGGTAAAGATTGCCAAAAGGTAACCTGGTTACACTAAAAGTAACAAGACCTAGAACACATGGAAATAAACATATTTTAAGTTACAATTAAATACTACCAGTGTCGACTTCGTGTAAGGAGTCTCTATAAAACTTTTAATCTCATTCTCCCTTATCGAGAATATGTGTGTCTTTCCAGTTAGACTTTAAGATTTACAGAATTTATTGCAACGTGTGGAAAACAACTTTTGAAAGCACCGTACTACAATATTGCTGACCTAGGAGTACCAAAATTATAAGCACGTTCTTAAGATGACAGTTGCATGTATTTAGTTCATGTTGAAGAGAACCTTATTTCTGTATGACATTTTTCCAAATTGCTAGAATTCATCTTTAATGAACATTCCAATATGACAGTTTGAAATCGTATATTTCCGTCGTTTATAGGAAGCCAGATAGTAATTTGTTAAAAAATTTAAAATAACTATGATCGTCTACGTAAAAAAGAACTCTTGTTCAAAAGATAATAAATTTCAAAAATCAGGTTTAGTTTATCCACGGAGTGTTTTCTTCAAAAAATGCATTCAGCAAGTTATATCCATTAGCATGACAAAATGTGTTTAAGTAAAAGACACCTTCGGGCGAAAACTCCACAGTTTTGAATTAAATTATGGCAATGCTTTTATTTTGATTGTTAGCGGTTAGCGAAAAACTTAAATAAAAAAAAAATCATTATGTAATTTCTGAAAAAGATTTCTGAAAACACATTCACTAAATTATTTGTTTGACTTGCCTCCACGAAGAATATCCACTGTTCAGAAATTGCAAACGCATTGCTTGGATTTCTGGTGGTTTGAAATATTCCATAGCAGCATGGAATCGACAAAAAAGAAGAGAATAAAATACTTTAAAATCCAATAAATAATAGAAATGCAGACAGGAAATAGAAATATGTAGGTGCACACAATTAAAACAATCCGATTCTGTTAAATAAAAATAGTTTTATAATTTTAATGCTTAAAGAAAAATATGTTATACAGCATGCATTTAAAGCAATATATCAAATGTTAATGTAATTTTGAAAAGCTCTAGATTTTACCAAATTACCGTCAATTGAAATTGATATTTTAAACAATAAAATCAGTTAATCATTAGATACATATGGGCGTAAAATTTATTTTTGTTAGTTACGAATGAGCCAACTCCTACTAATGGTTATGGCTACTCGGAGTTAGTAACGACATCCGGCTTATTGCTGGCGGCTCGGAATGTCTTGCGCAAAAAACTTTCTTTACGACGTGCAGGAAACTTTCCGTGTGGACTTTTTGGGGAGCTGATATTTGAATAAAGCGAAATGTCGTTGAAATTTGGCTCTTCATTGTTGTTGTCTGGTCCGATGTTTGGAATTGAGTTGTTGCTTGCTTGACATGGAACTAGAAGTGATTCGTCGTCTAGCATAGATAGAAGGGTCTTTCTTTTCTTATTGATTTTAAGTGATTGTGTTCGATTCAGTGCATTTCCAGATATTGTGGCGTATCGACCGTGAGAACGTTTTTTGCGCGAGAAACCCAAAGATCCGCCAGCTGTAAGATTACGAAATTTCGCTGGTAGGTCTTGCAATTCATACTCACTGCTGTATGTTGAAGCTGATACACTTGTACTTTGTTTTAAATAGTCCAACGGCTTGTTACCACTCCAGTCCATGAGGTCCCTGTTGGCTTCTGGAAATACAAATTCCGATATAAATTAATTTCCCTTTCAATAGTTGGTAGGTTGACTTCAATGTTTGCATTGAAGGAATTTAAGAAAAAGCTAAATTTATTAAATTGCGCTCCTCTTTTAAAAATAGTTCAAAGTAAGAATTCTCTTTCCCAGTTACATAACACAGCGGTAACACCAAATGTCACTAATCTGTAAATAAATATGCACCCACTCGAAGGGTTTGTTTATCCAAGGTATACGACATTACTGACGAGGTTTTGATTGACAGGTGATAAGGAACCTTAAATAGCGGCAGTCTCTGATCAAAGGAGTACCATCCCAAAAGCAGAATGAATGAAAATCGACCGTCGCTTGCACCTCGATGTAGTGGTTTGGCAAATAATGCATTCATTGCTCTGTGGAAGTGTGCTTCTCCTAAATAAGCACATAACTAATGACGGTATGCCGCAAAGGCATAAAACATGGAAAGAGTTCCTAATCATTAAATTGAATACCGTGTACGCAGTAAATATTTGGAAAGCACTTGAGGTTTTTGCCCGTATTTGTATCCTTTTTTTCTGACCCAAAACTGTCACCTAAATTTTGAATAGAAGCGACTTTGATTTGATGGATTTATTTTTAATAGAAAATGATTTCAAAGACCGCCCGCTTGATAAGTATCAGGAGCCAATATTGATAGGGTGTAAATTTGATGAAACAGATGCGGAAAAATGTAAATATTGTGACTTTTTAGCAAGTCACATTTTATTTAAGCATTTTTTTGTTAATTGTGATATGTTGAGGGGATGAATATAAGGAAAAACTGAAAATTACTGTGTCTTAAACATAACACAACATAGATCATTTCCTGGGTTGATAAAAGTTATGATGAGAGAGGAACGCACAGATAAGTGCGTTAATACTAGTATCAAGAAGTAGAATTTTTAAGGAAATCAAGATCGTACGGATAGGGAGTATAAGTACAGTACTAGCTCGGAGCTCTTTGATACCCTAACTAATAAGTTACCAGCTTTTATATTGTAGCTATTAAATAAATAAATGCATTTACGTGGTCGCCGTGGCGTAGTGGTAAGTGCGTCTACCGCCGCGCAGAAAGTCTGGGTTCGATTCCCGGACGGAACACCTAGCATTTTTTCACGGCACCACCTCTTTCGAGTTGCTGACAACACTCAAAGAGTATTAATTGTCTATGAAAAGTTTCTCAAATCTCACCGTTTGGAGTCGGTAAAAAACTGTAGGTCCCTTCAACTCGTGAAGAACAGTAGCACGCACAAGACGAGTAATTGTTGTAGAAGCTAGGCCCTGGTCCGCTGTAGTGCCACTCAATTATTATTATTATTTACGTGGTCGACCTCGGAAAACGTTGATAAAGATTGGTAGAAAAAAATAAAACATTTTTGTGCCCCGAAATATTTGTGGCAACATTAAATTTAATAATCCATTTAAGGACGGTTAGAAAAAACTTTATAAAACAATTTAAAAAGTTACAGACTCAGAAATATTCCGATGAACGAGAAAGTAGGTTCAAAAGCATTTTAATTGGGCAATAGAAAAATGGATTAATGTCCCTTTAGTGACGAATTTAAGTTCAGTATTGGGAAATCAGATGGAGAGTAAAGTGTTGGAAGGAACACCCTAAAAAAAATAAAACAAATAGTTTTTTGTGTTTATTATCATCTCTGGTCAATATTCATGAAAGCAATTAATTGTTTTGTCTTGCTTTCAGTCAACAATTAATTAGTTTTGTTATATTGATTGATTGTTATATTGTATGAAAATAACATTAATTACACTAGCGTATCTCCTTTTTGCATGAAATAACATCCAATTCGATCAGTTATGCCGCTTAAGATTGGGTCAATTATTGCAAGGAATGCTGATAAAAGAAATGCGATTATAAACTTAGATTTGGGACTCATTTCTATTTAATAAAAACTGAGCAAGTCGCGTGTTACATTACACTTTCATTAAATTGGGAAAACGCGAACCAAAGTCTATCCAAGTTTGACGGGGCAAGTGTGTCATTTTGATTAAGACAATACATCTACAAAAAGTTTAAAAAAATATTATTTAACTAAATGTTTAAAACTTCCAGATTGTTTTGCCCTTTTATATATAAAAATTTCTTGAAGAAGCTTATATTTTTTTCTTATAAATAAAGTGTTTAAAAAACGGTTTAAATTTGATCCCTTTTTCCTTTATTCAAAAAGGGCACAAACATGTTAGTTTGCAACAATGTTTTACGGGCAGAATAGTGAATACTTATCCAAGAAATATATGCGGAGTTTGCACAATGACAATAAGTCGATACAGTACTCTCATAAAAAATCTAGACCACCTAAGATCGGACATTCTAAGTGATGCAGATACATATTTCCTTATTATTTTGAAGAGTACTGAATATTACAAAAATAGTGCTATGCTTGACGATGGATCAATTAATTGCCGAACTGGAATAGAGGTTAAATATTGAATGCCATAAAGTTTAAGCTTTTAACAAAGAAAACAAAAATTAAAATATATATATTGTATATATACACGTATAATGCAATACTTACTATAAACGTTCCAAAGTAACTCGAAGACATCTTCTCTTCCAAACTGAACAGCCAGGTGTAGAGGTGTGTATCCCTGAAAAAAGGCAATTATTATTTCTTTTTGCTAATATGTCAGATAAAATCGAATATAAATTGAAATTAATTTGAGAAAGTTTGAAGGTGGTCATAGTCGGTGCAATGGCATCCGTACCTACAATGTATTGAAATGAAATACATAAATTTCAAATTTCAATATGTTATTAATTGAAATTACTTTCAAAAACGTTATAACATTTAATTTTTTTCTACAACTTTATTAATAAAAAAACTACAAAAAAAGTAAGAATAAACTTAAACAATAGTTTTCCAAGACCTCATTATTTAATAAACCGAAATAGACAATTTTGTAACAATGTGAAATCAATAAAAATAATGGTTTCCTGCGTCGTACTTTGGACGTGTAAGCCGTTCGAAAAATTTTACGGAACAAACTAAGATTTTAAAAATAATATATGGAAATCCAAAAGAATCACAGGTAAAATCGCTTGTATTTTGAGAAACGAAAATAAAAGTTCATCCCTAAGCACGTTACTTAGACTGAACACTTTGCAAGAAACCTGCTTTGTTCGAGAGTTTTTTTACGAGTGCGATGGTCTTATTTTGTGTGGGAATGGAACAAATGGAACAACCTTGAATAGAAAAAATATCACTCCCGCAGTTAAGCACGGTTGTGAAAACATATTGCTTTGGGGTGCAATGGAAGCAAATGGTGTTGGTTCTCATTTCTCAGCAAATTTAACTTATACCTAAATACGTTGACATCTTGAACCGTTATATACCCGAAACCAAAGAAAATTAAGGATTACCATCAAGTGGTACCTGTGACGTAGTGGGTAAGTGCGTCCACCCACACACAGAAGGTCTAGGTTCGATACGCGGACGGGGCACCTCGCATTTTTTCACGGCACCACCTCTTTCGATTTGCTGATAACACTCAAATAGGATCAATTGTCAATGAGAAGCTCCTCAAATTTCGCCGTTCAGAATTGGCATTAAACTGTAGGCTCCCTTCTAATCATGAGGGAACAGTGTAGAAGCTAGGTTCTGGTCCCTTGTGGCCACTTAATTATTATTATTATATTTTTATCAAGAACACGGGTACCACAAAAGACTGGTGTGTTTGGAACACAAAAACCGTATTTCCACATTCTCTCCAAAGTGCGTTTATTAGTTCAAGGAAAGACTTAAAGACCTAAAAAACTGTGTGGAGGATGGCAACAAATTCTAGCGGCTGTAATAAGAAACCAAATCGGATTAATAAACACAAGACTACAAGTAGCTTTAAAATTAAAGGTACAAATACACCAAGTAAATATTGTGTTTTGTAAATTAATTTAACTCCTTTTAATTTTAGTTTTTTATTGAAAAAATTGAAAAAAAATTAAATATGTTTGATTATGTTTTTGGAAGTAATTGAAAGTTTACTTAAATTAAAAATTTATTTTGTTTCAATATACTAAAAAATTACTGAAAATTTTTGAGTTGAACAAGGTAGTAATATGTGTCCCTTTTTTTTTGTTTTTCTGCAGCTCAAGTACGTCCAATGTATTACTAAATTATCCATATTAGTTTTTAAATGTGTGATATGTTATGAAAAGGATTTCTTCTATAAAACGATCGCTTAATTACATAATTGCAAATTTTAAAATTTAAAATCTTCCTTTGTCTGATTTCAATTGTTAAAAGATGTTTAATAAGTCCCTTGTAAACGTCAAGTTAATGAAGTGTTTAAAATTACTACAAATTTTGTTAAGCATTAACTACGTAAGGTTTATTTTTGGTGTACTCCGCAAAGAAAATTTATGATTCAAGGTCACAAAAAGACAAACTATTGTCCCAAGGATCCTTGAGTTTTCGGCTTTTCTTATCTCTCTAACCCAGCCAACATTATATTCTAAATGTATCATATACATTTATAGTCGTTTTTGGATGTAAGCCATGAGCAAAATCAAGTCCAACCTAAAACTGACGTCTCCTTCTCTTAGTTATCAAATTCGCAAAAAAGATAAATCGTAGCACAAATTAGGGACAATTATTGCCTTCCTCAATGGACGACCTATCGTCAGGGTAAGATCTGAAGCGGAAACAATCACCTTTGACCGTGGTTGTCTGGCTTGCTGGCTGGGGGAACTGCCGCAGTCTGCAAAGGTAGCATCTGCAAAACCACTGAGGTAGGTCGTTGTGGCAGTCACCGTCGCCAGTGGCTTTCTGGTTATCTCGACCGATTTACCTGACAAAATGGCATTAAACCGTGTTTACTTCATGTTGTGGTCGTTGATAATGTCGCTCATCCGTCGTCCGTTGGACTCCTTGGCTTGATTGGTGGTTCAGGGAGCTGCCAATTGGCAGGGCTAATGTCTGCTCAGGTTTGTTTGTCGACAACTCTGTCAGCGATGACAACAACGACAACGACTGCAAAGACTGCGACGCGGGCAATAACGAATATGATGGCAGCGAGAATGGGAGCGGAAAGGGGAATACCGACCGGGACGGCGACACAGACGTTGTCTGAATTCCATTTCCATCTATTGTTAGGCTACCAGGCTGCATTGGGAAGCGCCGCCGCCGCCGCGTCGCAGTCATTTGCGTGACTTTCTTTTAACAGGGCAGTGCTTGGTTGAGACCCGTAAGCCCCCCGAAGCTGATCAGGCGCGCACGTGTATGCATTTATGAGTGAGCTTCGCTTTTGTTGGCTGCTGCACTGCTTTCAGAACGTTGTTCAAGGCAGACCCAGGTCATCGTGTTGACATCGTTGCGCTGAAAATGCGGTCTTAATTTGCAGCAATAAAACCACTATTAGGAATGGCGAATGTTGAATGACATTGCAGTGATCCACAGAAAGCAATTAATGCAGCAGCCTTGCTGCAATTCTCGGTGTCTTGCTCATTTACCTGTTTGGGACGTTTCTGGTGAAGTGGCGGACTACTAATCTGTTTCGAAAGTTTCGTGCTTGTACTTAAAAATGATTTAGTGCCTAGAGTAAGGAAAGCAAAATGCCTTTGTTAACTTTTGCAGCTGTGTTAATGAGTCCCGGGTCAATAAAGTGCAGACAAGTGCATTCGGCTAATTGCAAACTTAATTACCTAAACGGCAATTATGTGGTGTGACCAACTGGAAGCGCAAGTAAATGCAACATAAGGAATCCACGTCTTTTTTTAGTTTGTACAGTTTTCGAGGTAATGTTAATTTTGCTTTATTTGTATGTTAACAGGTTTTGATTGTTATCAAAGAAAGTGCTAGTACATGACTTACTTGTGAATAAGGAAAAATGCACTTCCGCAAGATAAGCTTATGAAAACTGCATACAGCTCTTGAGAGATGTCAGATGGCGATTTTTTAAGTTGTTTAAAGACCGTCAAGAAAAATGTATCTTTGATGAAACTAATTTTATTCAAATATTATTGAAATTATTGGGGCAATTTGTTATTAATGAGCATAATGAGGTAGACAGGAGATTTTATGTGATCACAAGCTGATACCATCTTGTTACTATTTAGGTCGGGAAAAGTGGAGAAGATACAAGTGAACTTTTCGTTGCATAAGAATAATATTGCAATAAGTTGTTACGAAAAATCCTCGTCAGGGGACTAGGAGGAAAACTTCCCTTCCTTTAACAATCATATATTTTTTATTTTTTTAATGTAACGGTAATGAGTTCCTATTATCCGTCAGTTGCTTATCAAAACGTCAACTACTGTCAATATTACAAATAACTTTATAAATTATCTTTTTTGTTCATATCCAATCCAAAAGCGAGTGATTTCTTCACATTTGTTTCAAAAATGTATGAAACAAGTTTCGTGTATATGTACTCGTAAGAATAAGAATTTCTAACGTGCTTCATACCCTCCTATTTCTGAGTAAGTACATGGATATGTTCTATATTAGAACCGTTTCAAATTTAAATTTCAAACTGTTACATTTTTTGAAAACATTTCAATCAACCGTCACGCATCGCAATACAGATTCAAATGTGACAAAAGCATTAGCTAATAAAATGAGCTCATGTCACATCAGTACAAGTCTTTCACAATCTGTCAATCATTCTCAATGTCGAAAAACTCAAAGGGGTTCACAATTCAACGACAAATTTAAATTCTCTTATTCAGAATGCGGTATGCCTCAGAAACCCTACCATTCGACATGCTTATCAAGGAAACACTTTGACAATACTATCGTAATTTTCTTCCGCGAAGGGTTGATAGCAGCCGTTGCCGTTAAGGGTTCCCGGTAAATTGTCTTTAAACTAAAACTTAAATTATTAATTCGTTTTAAAGTGTCTTCTTTTTAGAAACCCTGATCGATTCCGTCGAATCAGACACAGTCCTGCACTTATTCAATTTTTAATATTAAGTTGTCCAAAAGGGCTGACATGGGAAACACACTGCTCGCCTGTGAGCCTGCCATATTGTCGTACAATTCACATTTCATCCTTTTAGAATACCAATTTCGTACGTACATACGTTGATGCTTAGACAAGTGTAAAGTGTCAAAATTAAATTCGGTTGTGACTGTTGACGAAAAGGCAACTCGAAAATGTTTCGTGGCATATTGGAGAAAAAGGGTGAGCCGTATTATGAATTTGGTTGGATTCGTATATTTTTAAGGAAATTATTTCAATTGTCTAATAATGAAAATATAATTGACACCGATACAATATGGATTAAGGAGAGTCACCTTTACAAATGTTCGAAGGCTGTTATGTCATGTAGTTTAAGAATCAGTGCCATTTAGTGTAATTTTGTTAATTCAATGAATGTGTAGAGTTTCGCGCTAAATGAAGAATTTTTGCGAATAGTTTTACTTTATTATATCAATGTGAAATTTTGGATTTTGTGGCGTAGTTGGATAGTACGTCAACTCACACGCCGAAGGTTCCTTACATTTTTTCACTGCACCACCTGTTTCGGATAGCTGAGCGCAGTTAATGGGTACTAATCAAATTTTGCTACTTGGAGACGGGAAAAAAATGTGTATCTCCACTACTTGTGAGAGAACAATAATAAGCACAACACGAGTAGTTGCTGAAGAAGTTATGCCTTTGTGACCGTAGTGTCATCTTATTAATTCTTTTATTTAATCGAATATGAAAAAGGTTTATAGTGGCAATGTTTTAGCAAATTTAAGCGAATGTGTCAGAAGTGGTTTACCCGGAATAATAGTAGTTATTTTAGCTTGGAAGGCGAAGAACGTCACGGACACCACAAAAGTTTATACATGAAGAATTTCGAGCATCGCTCGATGAAAATCTATTGCAAGTGTAAGAAGAGCTTGCAACTACACTTGGCACCGCGCTACAATCCATATGCAATCATTTTGGCAATTGCAATAATCCGAAAGGTAGGACATTGCGGTTCGTATGAATTGAACAAAACATACTCAGCAAATGTAAAGTGGGAAGTTCCACCCCATCCGATGTATGTTAAAGACCAGATCTTAAACCGTCGGATTACTATTTTCCGCCAGCAACATGGGCTGGCTAACCAGTACTTTTCCAATAATGAAGAAACCAACATTTAATAGAAAGAATATTTTCGACGCTTAAACATTCACAAATTACATCTTTTGTGAAAAATGGGATAACTTAAGAATTGATCTTGGAAATAGAAAGATTTAACCGCTACGCGTATTAAATGTGGAAACTGTTGAAGCACAAAAATGCATTTTCTCTAACAAAGCATAAGGGAACATACATATTAAAAAATACTCCGTTAATTGAGTGGCGTGCTACTATTCTCTCACGAGTAGAAGGGAACTACACTTTTTTGCCGACTCTGAATGACAAGATTTGAGAATCTTTTCATAGACAATTGATACTCTTTGAGTGTTGTCAGCAACTGGAAAAAAGTGGTGCCGTAAAAAATGCGGTGTTCCGTCCGGGAATCGAACCTAGACATTCTGCGTGGCGGTCGACGCACTTAACACTACGCAACGGCGACCAGAGATATAAAAACGGCTTATTTACAAGAAAAAAAGGTAAATAAGCCCTTTGTTCCCCGACGATTGTGCATATATGTACATATGTATGAATGTTTTGAGTTTCAAGATGAAATTTGTTATCAAAATTTACTAAAATCAATTTAAGGCTATGCTTCTTTGATGAAATTATATGAAAGATAAAAGTAAGTTAGTGTCACCTAAAACACCAGTATTTGTATGGTTATCATGCGTAGCGTCTTTGTGGGGAATACCTTCGTTACAATTTTGGAAAAAAATGTAAAATCAGTTTTAATGAACAACTTAATTATGCAATATTATTTATTAAGTGTAAATCCCCACTCAATTTCTGTCCATGAAAACATCACAGAAGGAATAATTCTATGTTTTAGTCAATCGTCTTCAAATCATTATTTTTATGCTTAGTTTATTAAATCATATAAATGCATTACAATCATTATTATTTATTATAAAAGAGGAAGAAGAAAGAATATGACATAAGATCATCTGCTTGCTATTCTCTGAAACTCTAGCATACAATAAAAGATAAAGTATAAATGCAAATTCAAATGTTTTAAAAATTACTTCAGAATTTCTAAAAAGATGGATTCAAAATATTTGTATGATTACATTAAAAATTATTTCATAATTTAAAACTTAAAAAACAAAAATCATTAAAGGCTTTAAATTTGGCTATGTTTGTACGAAAAAGAAATCCGATCAATGGGAATTAAGCTACAGCTACAGTAAAAGGTTTTTAAAATTGGCTAAAACATAAAATAAAGAAAATTATATTCGAATCAGGAAAATAAGAATAAGTTGCATGATGAATTGCAATGAACAATGAACGATTAAGCATTCAACCACTTTCCTCATTTAGAATTCTAAGCCATGACTAGAGGGAAAGAAACTTTTGTTAGAATAAAGAACACTTTTTCTTGTAAAATAGGGTAAACTTCTTCAATTTCACTGCAATTGCAAAGCAGTTCGGTGGGATTTATATTACATCTACAATATGTGCCATTTTGTTTATACCTTAGTTGTAAATCATTCCTAGGACCCAATGCCAAATTAAATTTGCTGTATTCGTTTCTAGTACGAGAGTTCGTAATTTTGCTTGACATAAAACTAATATTTTTGTTGATCTACAATACAAGAAAGATCAAGTAGCAATAGTTTAGTGTTTACGCGGTTCTGATGTAGCAAGGTTTCTGTAGTAGGAATAAATAAAATTTATATTATAGGTGGGGATTTTATTCTTTACAGCTTTGTACTTCATACCTTCTTTTCTGAAATATTAACACCTACCACATAAAAACAGCATTTTTTAAATTGAAAATTCAGATTTCTATGCGATAGATTCTGGAATGCCAGTTCAAAGATCTCCTCTTTCATTAGCATCATAATCATTTTCGTTCACCCGCATGTTCCATTAAAAGAATCACGCATGTTCCACTAAAGGAATCACATGCACGCACGAGGACCTCCCGACCGCTTGATTCTCCGCCAACGACTCTAACTGATCAGGAGATATTCCCAAGCGCAATCAGGCGAATTGCGGCTGCGCCAGCGGTCGCCTACCTGATGAAATCGCATTTAACGCACGCTTTGAAAGTTGTGATGAAGGAGGTGTCCTTTTAATGTAGTCACACTATTGAAGCATAACCCTATCCGTACGAAGAAGTAGCTGATCAACATTGAGTCCCCCCAGTCTGTGGAGTTTTTCAGCCTCTCGCGGCTAGTAACTTCCGAAGCAGTACGGAGAAATCTAATTTCGGCAGCTTGTGTTCGCTATCTTATTCTACTATACCATTTACATATTTGTAGCTTTTTTAGACGCAGCAAACGTAGTGTAGTTTATCATACGTACCTAGATTCGTATTTGGCTTCTAACAGCCAAATACTGATGAAAGCGCCATAACAGAGTTCATATTCTAAGACGCATCGAGTGTTCGAGCCTGAGCTAACACAGCCTTCTAACCTTGACGGTCACACGCAACAAACAGTGAAAAACACTTTACAGGTTGGGACAAATCCATTTTTTAAACTGATTTGTTAATTTTTCTTCTTACAAACGTGTAAGCAAAATGCCAATAAATACCGGTCAATTTATATTCGATCCAAACGCCACTCTTCTGTTGAAAAAAAAAACTCATTTTATTTGAATAAATTAATCCTAACTTCGTATTTTCCTTTTTCATTTTCGCCTCATAATATCACTTTTACCTTGTCACAATAACATTTTTTTCCCCTAATCACTCATCAAATGAAGATCTTCTTCAACGAAACGAGAACGAAAGAACCCAATCGCTTGCACACAAAAATAGACCCAAATCCTCGTGTCCTCACCCGTGCTAACCACTCAAGCGGCTGGCGGCATCTCCGGATTTCTCTGGAAAACCAGTAGCAGTTGCATATGACAGATGAAAAATTATAACTCATAATTTAATACAAACAGAAAAAGAAAGAAACATCCAAACCTCCTCCAAGAAGGGCTTGTCTGGGAATCTTTTTGGTTGTCGAAGTCGTTTCGAAGAATAACCCAGAAATGGGCCAAGGCATAGAGAAGAACAAAAACAAAAAAGAAACAAACGGACAATCGCATACCATTCAGTGTGTCGGGTAAGCCATAACCAGTGGCACTAACAATAACTATAAGTATGCACCTCCTTCGGAGAGGCACACTGCGTCCTTTTAAGTTCATCTTACAAGCGCACTAATGCGGCTGCCGATCTTTGTTCGGCGATCTCGTGCTCAGTTACCGGACGCCTAAAGACTCTTTCCAAAATGAAAAGCATCATTCAAGACCCTTCGCTGCTCCTGATGACCATTGAAGAAATTACCATCATTAATAACCTCGATTCCCGTCTGGGCTGTGATCTTCCGAATACCAGTGTGTCACTTCAACGAATCAAGCCTAGGGACAATATTAATGTGGGTAATCCACAGAAAGGGGATAGTGCCATACACCGCAATCGCCGTTGCCGACCGGCGGCGCGTCGTTTCCTCAAGGTAGGTGACCAACAGCGATCTTCCCTTGACAACGAGACAAAAGAAACCAATAAAAAATGAAATAATAGCAAGGGACGAACGAAGGTGAGGAACAACGACCATTACCCCTTATCTATGATCATAGCATCGGATTTGAGATCATCCTAACCGGCGGCCGACTCCAACTACGTGACGGCTCTGTGACGGCACGCACGCTGACAAATGCGTTTCTATTAATTTCACTAATTTACTGAAAATTTAAATATTTGATGGGACCCTACGTGACAAGTATAAATGGGGATCTGCGGCATGGGGAATGTTTGTTCATGAATGAATTATTTGTAGATGGCTTGTGGAGTGGCGTGAGCTTGGGAAGAATCCTAAAATAAATCTAGAAGAGATTAATAGATGAGTATCCGAAGAGAAGCTGGAGTTAGCAAGTGGTAGGGAATTGAAATGTGGTCGAGCGATAACGAAGAAGGGTCAGCTCCAAGTGAAAATAAAAACGAAAGTGTAAGTTGTATGATAAGGAGAAGCTCAAGTAAATAGCGATAATATATGTATTTTTCAACCAGATTGTTTTTCGAAAAGATTTTGAATCTAACAGTATTAAAAAAAAAAACGTATTTAATTTAAAGATTTTATTCGCAGACAATATTCGTAGGTGAGAGCACATGTTCAGGGAACTTCTGTCAAAGAATAATCTGTACAATTTTAAAGCTGTTTATTTAATGTTTTGTATTTAAAAAATATTTAGCTTCTAGTGGGCCTACATTAGCCACAAACGTTAGCAAACCACACCGACCGATGCCGCGTTAGTTTTGGCGAAAGATCGGATTTCTTGTAAATTTTGTTCTAAATTGCGATTATTTTCGGGGAGCTCAGAACGACATTTGCTACATGACGACATTTAGTTTAAAGGATTTTATCGGGTTGTCGAAATATGCATAAAATAGTTTAGTGCTCAACAAAGATCCAACAGAAACCGTTGAGTAATTTTATCAGATATGCATTCTCAGTTAACTCATCGATTGGCCCCTTTTGAATTTATACTGGTTTGAATGGGTTTCCAATAGGGACTTTACAGTTTGAGTTGACAATTTGTGAACGCATTGCTTCACTACTCATTAAAATGTCACTGTCAATGTATTTAGCGAACTCAAGATTTTCGTCATGGTAAAGTACACGAACGAGTAGCGTCTAATAATAATAATAATAATTGAGTGGCACTACAGCCAACAACGGACCAGGGCCTAGCTTCTACAACAACTACTAGTGTTGTGCGTGCTACTGTTCTTCACGAGTAGAAGGGACCTACAGTTTTTTTCCGACTCCGAACGGCGAGATTTGAGAAGCTTTTTCATAAACAATTGATACTCTTTGAGTGTTGTCAGCAACTCGAAAGAGGTGGTGCCGTGAAAAAATGCGAGGTGTCCCGTCCGGGAATCGAACCCAGACTTTCTGCAAGGCGGTCGACGCAATTACCACTACGCCACGGCGACCACCACGGCAACGAGTAGCGTCTGCACATTATAAAAATATACTGAAATTTGAAGTTGGTGACTGAAACTCCATCGTAAACGGGAAGCAATGAGTTTATTACAAAATTTAAGTCCACCCATATGTTGTGTAGTGTTGCCGTGTCGGTGAGGCAACGCAGTGTTGAAAATATCGTATCTGTTTAGCAAAATCAGATTTTTAAACGGCGTTCTCAAGAATTGGACATTGCCCAGACCACATTATGGCGTATTGTGCGTAAGGATCTTTACTTACACCTATTAAGATCAATCTAACTCAAAAATGTAAGGCGATAGACTATTTGAAGCGATGTATGTTAATGAGATGATGAAATTCAAGCTCATTTCTGGCGGCGTTATCGACCATTTCGTCGATGATAACGACCGTCATATTACTGTGAATGGCCAGCGTTATCGCGCGATGATTACCGATTATTTTTGGCCCATATTGGAAGATATGGACTTGGACGATATGTTGTTTCAACAGGATCGATTTATTGAAGAGTTTGTATGGTGAGTGTGTTATATAAAAAAAAAACGGACCGGTCGATTGGCCGCCTCGTTCTTACGATTTAACGCCGCTTAACTCTATTTTTTTATAGTTGCTGCGCGCTAAAGGGGTTACGACTACCCTTAAGTGACCGGATTTAGGCCACAGTACGGGCCGATGGTATAGAGGAAGAGAGGAAGGGGAGGTACCGGTGTACATTGGTTTTAAATGTCTGTAGATTGTAATGAGAGGGGAATATTGAGCTGGGAAGAGCATTCCATATTCGTGTGGTGCGGCTAAAGAACGAGTCTCTATACTTGACTGTACATCCGAAGGTGGGCTTAAGAGTGAACTGATGAGCATTCCTAGCGTGTATTGCGGGTGAATTCTTGAAGGGGAGGAATGCAGCTGGCTAATTCATTTGAGCATTTTTTATTGAAATAGCGATAAAACAGTGACAGAGACGCGACATTACGTCGGTGTTCTAACGGGTCAATCGACTTCGCAATATTGATATCTCCTATAAGTTTTATCGCTCGCTTTTGGGTTCTATCTAGTAGGTGCAGGGAGGTATTTGAAGCACCAGACCAGATAGGAGCGTTATACTCGAGCTTAGGACGGATGTAAGATCAGAAGGGGTAAAGTATTTTTTGGATCGTTTTAGGAAACCTAGACATTTCGCAGCATTTTTGGCGACCTCAAGTATGTGATCGTTCCAACTAAGTGTTGAGTTGATAAACATACCGAGGATGGAAAGTTTTTCGGTTTCAACAACGCAGGTGCCGTCCTGCGTGTCTACGTGGGCTACGTTAAGTCATTGGTTTATGCCAACAAGCCGATGTAGCGGCCGTTACGGCAGAAATGTGTATCCGAGTAGTTGCAGTTGACCGCTGTAAACGTCCCCACGGTGGCCAAGAGAACGGAGTTGACTTCCATTCGTAAATGTTTTGATTGTACTTCAAGCCGATAATAAAGTTTTCGAAATATCTCAAATGGTTTCCGTTTTGTTAAAAAAAGTTAAAAAAAAAGTCAAGCCCTTATTGAAAAAGCTCTTAGTTTCATCTGTATTCAGACTGTTCAACTACTGTATAGATAATAAAAGTTTTGGCAAAAAATAAAATTATCTTGGATGGTGTTGCAAATTAATTTTGACAATTATTACATATAGTTGATGACCGTATTTTTTGATATTTTCTGTCAATGTTCTGGTCCATTGACGTTTGCTTTTCTTCATTTTTGAATTAATTTATAAGTTTTAAGACTGACTACAAGAACGAAAATAGAAGAGGAAAATAAATATGGCGACATCCGTCTGTCGATCTTGTTTGTCACACATGCACAAGGTGGTGCCATGAAAAATGCGAGGTGTTCAGACCAGAAATCGGCCCTTGGACCTAAAGTCTGTGGCCTGACGCCCTCATCCACTAGCAGGCTTTACTCACTATCAATTAATATTATTTTAAAAGCATAGTCAATGTAGAGCGTATAAACACCACTGCTCTGGCCCACAAAGTCTTCGAATCTGCGGTATTGGGACAACGCAACAGAGAACGGCCTAGGCTAAATTGGCGCACACAAGTGGAGAAGGACCTCAACCAATTTGGAGTGCGCAACTGGCGAAAGATCGTACTGGCTGGAGAGGCATATTGGTTGAGGCCCGGTCCACCCCGGACTCTAGCGGCACAAGAAGAAGGAGAACATAGTCAAGATGGAAATGGAGAGATGTTCGGAAAAGAGTTGTAACAAATTCTTGGTAACTGTTTTTGAAAAGTAAAAAGTAATTACATCCGGCAGTACTAAGAATGAGATTTAACTAGAAGAAGAAGAAGTTTGATTTTAGTGAGGGATAATTCAGATCATTATTGCCATAAGAAAAAGAAGAATAAAAAGAAGTTGCAGGCTGCTCAAACAACGATCACTCAAAATTATATCATACAAAAAATGAAATTACAAGGTGGCCGATTTAGTGTTCCCCACTTGAAATTTTGACAGAATGTCAGTGTTACTTCCGCGCAACGAAATGATCCGCGTTCACTTACATAATGTTGAGAAATATTGAAAATGTATATCCATAGTCAGTACTGTGCAGCCAAAAGAATTGGTTTTTAGAAAAGGTTTGACCAAAATAAAGCACCCACCTACACTGCTCTACGCAAGTTCGTGGGACTGGCATGCTAGTGGACAATACTTATGTTCCCTGTCGTCACAGATGTGAACTTGATTGCTGTGGCACTGAATTCAATTTACGAACATAAAATTGCTCTTGATCTCAATAGCTAAATATTTCACTCACTCGACTGAAGAGAGTGTTGCACAATGATCTCGGAATAAAAGACTCGCGACCATCTGCTTAGTTATCGCAATATTGGACGTAAAATCATCATCAATCAAATCATTAGTCATCAGTTATCGAAGCACATTATGATTATGTTCAGGATGGCTAAAAAGCTTTAGCCAACAGTAGGCGTTATGGGACCTTTTAAACCATATGAATTTGGACGATCACTTGTTCACGCAGAATATCCCGCCATGGCACGCAATCAATGCCACAATCGATCTTTTGCACACCAAATTTCCAAATCTTATTATCAGCCGTTTTGGTTAGTTGGCTGCCTCACAGCTGCGAATTGATCTATTGGAACTTTTGATGGATTTGAGACCAATGTCATATAGAAGAAATCCATGAGCTACAGCCCGAAACCATTAACAAGGTGGGTTGGGAGAAATATAATGTGAAAATTGTACTTGGTCCACCCTGTATATATGTAAACAAAATTTAAAGAAGCTAAATATACGAGCAATATCGCAAAAATAATCAAAATAAGTCACAGGCGATACAGTAAATTGAACAAGAAAAAAGACAAAAAACAAATACAAGCTTAAAAAATCTTCCAAAACCTTAAAGGCAGAAGAAGTTTTCTACAGCTAATGGGCGTTGTATTGCGAAAAAACAAATTAAGAACAATTTAACGATGGAAACACCAAAATTAATTTGAAATGTTAATGAACAGAACAAGTTCAGTAACAACCACAGATGTATGGTATAGTTTCTTTTTTCTAGCATCGTTGCAAAGCGCTAAATAGGTATTACTCTGGAGTACGTTAAAGTTAAAACGCAACAAATTAATCTAAGAATCGAATATAGAATCGAAATAGGTGGTGCACTAAATTAATTTGAGACCTTCGGTGTGGGAAACTGAGAGCTTCGGCGAGTACTAACTTGCAATGCCACGATCACAACGGTATTTGAACAGAACGACAGTTGCCTCAATTACAACAAATCGCATTCGATAATCGAATCCGACAACATTTGCGTTTTGCCTTTATCAAATTCTTACCAAATTTATATCAGAATTAGATCTAGCTAAATTTTTTTTAGTAGAATTGATTGCATAGACGTATTCGACGTAATTGTGACTCAGTATTCCGTCTAATAAAATTTGCTCAACTGTCTTCATAATACCAGAATGTAAATGAAATAAAAAAGAAACAACTTTGCCGGCTACAATAATAAAAACTAATGCCACCAACAGAGCCATGTGTATATACAAATACTCACCCCATTCTAAAGGATTAATTCAATTCCACAGATTTATGAGTAGCATCCGGAATCACAGCGTCAGCAGTAAAATAAAGGAGAAAAGAAGAAGAAAATTATTAAGAAATGAAAATAATTATGGAAATGTCAAAGGTTCAGCACTCACCGTCCTGGCGTTTACGTCCGCTTTGTACGTGCCGGCAATGAGTTTGACGACATCCTGGTTTCCTTGCTTCGCGGCCCAATGCAACGCGGTCTGAAATCAAAAGATGAAAAGAAACAAATGAGTGTTAATTCTTAGAAATCTGTTGAACATTTTGAAGAAAAATAAAAAAACAAGTCGATTAATTGACACAATAACCACCTAGATCTATTATCGATTGCAAACAATAATAACACAACTCTGTGAACACACTTCCCAGTCCTTACTCAAACTGCAAAAGCTCCCCAGAGACAACGATGCCCAAACAACCGTGGTACATGTGTTCCCGTTTATGAGGACGCGTGTTTTCCGTACATCGGAACGACAACAAAAGTGCGGAGGACATCCGCGGAACACTAAATCAGCGCGTTATTTGGTTTCTTGTCACATTTACAATGTCTTGCCGTGTATGTACATTCTTTTTTCTGGCTGCTTAGTGGCTTTGGTTGGCTTTGCTCCTCCGCAGACCCTCTTTCCGCACTTCATCGGACATTTGTATTCCCTCTCCCCCACACGTGAATGGGACACCGGCATTACCCATTACCGCCCCGAGTAAGTGGTGAACTGATGGCGATGTTGGCCCAGACCAAGCACTTTTTAAACCTCCCCAGGGAAGCGACAATGTGCTTGGTTAGCAGTTCTGTTTCGGTATGCTCCCCTAAATGATCCGCAAACGAGGCGAGAAATTTGTTTAACCAATTTCTTGGCTTTGTTCTCGGCTGCCATGTGTCCACGAGTTGATCGGCTTCCATTATGTTATTGTCTCGTGCAGAGGTTGAGGACAGATCGCGAACAATGGCGCGAAAAATCACGGGCGAATCAATTTATTCAAATTACACCAACATATGTTTTTCCGAAGAATGTGTTCGATCTCTGCCGAGTGCAGTATTGAGGGGGATGTGGAGAGCAGTTTAAAACAATTGATTCGTTTCGATTGCGAGTAAATATGTGTGAACCCACGTATATTACAAGTTAACTAAAAAGGGTTGTTCGCCAAAGGAGTGAAAATCAGTTGAAAAGCATTTACGTTCCACATGTATTTTTTGTTTTAAATTGAGTTCATGTTTTGTTTAATTATTTTAGCAACGCATGCATCGTTTATTAAACGTAAGGGTGAAATTTAGTGAAAAAGGTTAATTTCGGGCGCAGCATTGGAAATAGTGAAAAGTAGGGTTTCGTTGTTTGACTTTCATGAAGTTTGCTTATAGACGGTTACAGTTATTGTATTTAATAAGCAAAACTATTAAAAACTAAGAGAAAGGGTGGTCCTTAAAGAAATGATTAGCAGTGTTTCGCAAATGTAATATTCTTTTGTTAAGAAGTTAACAAAGAAACTGCCTGCAAGGTTCCATAACACCTTCAAGAAAACCTCGTGGTTTGACTGCGTGGGCAGACAGGCACGTGCAGGCAGAGGTGGCCTACAAGGTAGCACAGCATTGAACGACGAGAGGCGATGATAAGGTCCACTAACAGAAAAGACGGAAAGACAACTGACGCCTCAGGATAAGAAGCGCACAGTCCAGAAGATGAAGAGATGTTTTGGCAGGAATGAAGTTTGAACATTTTAGTCTTCCAGTAGCAGACTTAGGGCAAAATGAAAAACTGGTAGTAATATACTCCCGCTGTCGATGCATAGAATTATGAAAGATCAAATAGCAATAAGAACACAGATTCCTCATGGAGAGTTTTCCGTACAATTTGATGAACGATGGACAAGTATGGAGTCGCTTGTAGCTACTGTAGGCAAAACAAATGAAAAGTGATGGAAATCTTTTCGACAGGACTGTCATATAACGTACTTTGAGTAAATGTTCTGAATGTGAATGTATCGTCATCCGATCGTATGTTCCGAAATGTCCGAAATGTCTCTACTCTAAAACAAAGAAATGTAACCAACATAAATCACCAGATTGTTCATTATTAATAAAGAGCTAAAACTGAGTGGACGGGTTTTTACTTTTCTTCGAGTTGTTCTATTTTCATTGGTTTTCCACTACACTACAAGAATCTATATCGGTACAATGTCTGCCAGAAAACGACGATTCTACTGATGGTAACAACAAAATCAATATAATACACACAATTAAGCGCAGTAAATGTATGTTAAACCTTTGACTCCAAGCAATTGGGAAAACGCTGCAGACAATGTAAGATGGAGCATAATAAAACGAAGGACTTCAAGCAACATGGGGTACGAAATTGAGAGCAATTGGAAAGAGACCACGCCGGCTGGCGAGGTATGTTGGTTGAAGCCCAGGACCACACCGGACTGTAATGCCACACAAAGAATGATATGAATATACAAGTAGGTTTTATTTTAGCTGAAGTTGTCTTTTTTTAGAAAATTAGAAATAAAATAAACGATTCCGAAAGGGATAATAAATACAACCTAGATTAACTAAGAGCTCTTGTTAAGATTCAGTAATTATTTTTGTATAAGTTCATAAATTAGAAAACGAATAAAAATGCATGAAACCTACACTGAACAAAAGTTTCATCGCCATGACATTAACGTGTCAATAACAAGATTGAGAGGGAAGTTGCTAGAGCAAATGGACCGTCATCTGCATTACTTGACACAACTGGGGATAACCAGGTTTTGCTTAAGCATTGCTTATCCATGAGAAAAAATATTTTTCAACTGCGCTCACTACCTAGGTGAGACTGAATAGAACATACCCGGAGTCATCTTCACATTGCAGCAGTTTATGGATAATATTCGGGAATGTAAATCAACTTGCAAACACCTATTCATCGAATTGAAGGTCGAATGTGTCTTCTATTCCTACCAAACTCCTACGAATTTGTAAAGCTCCTATGAACTCCGACGAACTTATAATATATATATATATTATAATAATTATATATGTTACCGCAATATTGAAGGTAACATTTTTTTGAAATTAATTCTGAACTCTCAAAACAAATTTTGTCTGCCTTGTTCTTCTTATTTTTTAAGAAAGTTCTATATTTCTTACACGCTTTCATTGGACTCATTTCTTCTTGTCATCAAATGATATTTTCACGCAGGTTAAATTGAACGGGTTTTCACAACACAAAATAACACAAACACAAAAATAAAACACTTTTGTCAATTTCGGGAAAAATTCTTTGACTCTGTTTCACATGCACATTTATATAGGTGTACCTCTCGCTACATGCTAGCTGAAAATTCTTCGTTCTAGGCAGCTACTACCGCTCAAAAGCAATAACTGAGTCTGAATCTAAATTATGAGAACATACATAAGTGCAGAGTGAGCCATCTAGTGCTTTTTAGGGCTTAGGTCGGAATCATCCGCGGAAATAAGTCTCTTACGCGTGATCAACGTTTAACGGAATTATTGAAAACTTGTGTGTCTCAGCGAATTGTGCTGTCAGCAACATGAAAGGAACCTTTAGCGTGAGAGTTACTGCACTTATTTTCTTACGCCACGGTGGTCATTTTATGCCATTTCAAATGTATCTGTGGGTAAGGTGCCATCTCAAATGATTTCTGCAGATGTTGTATGAATGATCCTCACCCGCTTGGCATTTGCTCGGTGTAAGCCGCTTCACAGGAAGATATCATACTTATGTTATTACTTTCACAACTATCTGACCAACTTTGGCAACAAAGGATGGAAATTCGTAATATATGCTCTTGGATGTTGTGCAATTTTTTTTTTGAATTTGACGTGAATGGACTGTGGATATATCAATGTTCTACGATTTTTAGATTCTAGAATAAAACTCTTTGAACTGTTCAGCAACAAGAAAGCAGAGATTGTTCTAAGTATTCGCTTTAGTTTTACAGCGAAAGAAGTGAATTTTGCACAACAAGAAAATTTGATTCATGTTTGAGTCAATTAACTTTTTAATTTTTTGTGCACGACGTTGAAACAGCAAAAACAGCGTGCAGAATGTGATAGACAACATTGCAGATGAAGTAAATTCAATGCCAAAGGATTCTTTCAACAACAGTTTCGAAACAAACAACACCTCTAACACCCTCACACCATATTGACAGCAGCATGCACTTGCAATGTTAATTAACATGTTTTCATAATGAGCAGATGCGAGGATCCATGTTCAGCATGGCGCCGCCATCGTCATCGCCATGTGTGCTTGTGCAAATTCTATCTAATACGGGCTATGAATAAAACGCATGCCGACTACAGCGTGTAACAGGTTACTCGTCAATCAGCATCGTGCAGTTAAATTTAGTGTGCTCTCCAGATGAGTAGCATCCGCCGACGAGCCACTAACTTACCGACAGCCAGTACTCATGTTTTTATCATTGCAAGATATTCGCTCAACTGCATTCGAAATAAATTCTGACACTCTAAGGGCGCTATAGACAGGAAATTTTGTTTGTTTTTACTTGAATTCGGCTTTTGATCTTGTAATGGAGATCTCTGGATTACACTGGAGGTAGTAATGCTTTGGTGATGATGTTGGTATGAAAGACGTTTTCTCGATAGAAATGTTCTCCAATTAAGAACGAACATATTTATTGAAAGCTAGGACGGATGACTGTTATCCATCATGAAATACTTGAGTGAGGCGCTAAAAAAATTATAAGCCCATAACATGAATGACGGAGTTTCTATAATGTTTGGTTTTAACACTCGTTAATCGTAATATTACTATAGTAGGGTACAGAATCAAATTTTAAAAATGATTGTACTTTGAATGGAAAATAAATAACCCAACATCGTATTGGGTAGGCAGGCGAAGTAATTTTGCCAC
The DNA here is from genome assembly GCA_944738645.1 of Eristalinus sepulchralis. Classification (NCBI taxonomy): domain Eukaryota; kingdom Metazoa; phylum Arthropoda; class Insecta; order Diptera; family Syrphidae; genus Eristalinus; species Eristalinus sepulchralis. The sequence continues at coordinate 24,558,515 of OX122885.1, read as the reverse complement.
GTGGTCGTGACGATATTTGTATTCCTTTTAAAATTGATGCTGATAGAGTTGTTGAAAAAGTGATATTACAGTGATTTGTGCCGATACATTGCTGTTCAAAAAGTTTTGGTCTCTTTTTCCGGCGCAGTTCTTAGAAATTATGAGAGCTGCAGATTTTTTGAATATAGAAGCAAAATGTCGTTCATATAGTGCATACAATACAATGTTCTTAGCAACAACGGTAGCTCATGATAGCAGTCCAAATATAAAAGAAATAATTTAGTGCAAAAAATGAAAAAAAAAACAATGAGTTCAAAGTGCAAATCCAATATTTTGTGTATGTTACGTCTCAAGACCACGTGAAATTTTTAAAAATAAAAATTACTCAACAATCTGTTGCATTGAATTAAAAAAAAAATCTTGAAATCGCGGCTATCAGGTCAGGAAGTTCAAAAAGATTACTCTAATGGACTAAAAAGCAATTTGTGTCGAGCTACAATGATTTAAAAAAAAAAAGAGGCAAAGAAAAACGATTGCTTTGAGCTCAAGAGGGTCTTAATTGGACTCAAGACATGTGGAATTTTAGCAAAAGAAATCAAATAACTTTCAAATAATTCAAACACAATTTACGTTTTTTAATTAATCTTTATTACGCCCACTCACTTATTCTCAAATTATTTTTTATGTCTCCTCCGGTAGTCTTTTCTATCCCTCATTTTTTATCTTACTATTTTACTCTCTTTATTTTTTGCTGCTGCAGCTCGACCATTCTGACACACAATCGCCCCGATTCTACCTGGATATATTCGTTAAAAATCTACCTATTGTATAATATTAGCCGCTTCCAGTAATCCCCTTATATGGAACTTGCTGTAATGCGTCACAGTTAAAACACCCTATAAGTGTGCCTGTTTCTGCTGTACGTGGAACTGAAGATTTTGATTTCATCAGCACAATTTTATAAAATCCTTCCAGCAATTGGTTCTTGGTGCGGAAGCTCTGCATTCTTGCTTGGGAACGTAAATACGATTCAGGTATCAATAATGCATTCGAGAAGTTTTTCTTCCATTGTTAACTTGTTTGCTGAAGTTGTTTTTTAGTGGAAGTTTGTTTGGAAAGTTTCACAAACCAGCCACTTTCTACTGTTGAGTGCCTTCATAAGTGTCAACCGCCTGGTATGACCGCCAAACATTTCCTTTATCTCCCTTAATAATTCCTGAACAGGAGTTGTCATTAGGTTCGACTTAGAGTGAAATCACTTCTGGTGTTTATTTCGTTCAACTCATAAGCCGATATCAAATTTCTGAGCTGAACTTTCCAATGATTAAACAACCATCGTCACCCGTAAAACCTCGAAGTCGACTCGGGCCGTAAATAACAAGATTCTCTAGTTAGCACATTCCTTAAGCAGTTGCCTAAAATTTCACACTTCAAGTTGGTTGAAATTTTTCTCCACTTGTGAGCGCCATCCATGGGCGTCCTTTTTTGCTGGAAAGGCGTCGAAGAATCTTTGGGTTGGAGAAGAGTTATGCATGCGCTTTACATGACCTATTCTTCTTAGACGTTTAGTTCATAAAGGCCTGGCTATGCTCTTGACTTTGTACAGCCCGTACAGTTTGTGGAAACAAATTTGGACACAGAACTTTCCCTCCGAAGTTCTTCATCTGCTCTTGAGATTGTTGATTCCTCTGCGCCACAGGGCAGGACAATGCGTTCCATTTTCGAAATTTGAAAATGCTTCATTGACTACTCACTGTGTTGGACCATGCACATCATTGTCGTCCGAAAATGCCAGCAATTGTATGGATTTTTGGAAGATCGTGCGTCTTTTTGTTGGCGAGTGAGGTCTGCAGGACCTTCTCAAAGATGACGTTGAAAAAGCCACATAAAACCTTTTTTGACATTGAAGGTTTTGGAAAGTGTGATACCGACTTTCATGAAGCAGCAAGAATTCTCCATAGTCCATATGAAAACTACATATGACTTTTTATAGCTTGTCTCTATGTACCCTGTCATATGCAGCCTTGAAATCAGCAAATAGGCGGTGAGTGTCGAATTACATCTCTTGGGTGTTTTTCAGAATCTGCGGTAGTGTGAAGATTAGCTCTACTCGATTAATTCGAGTTTGATCTCGATATCTCTATACTGGCTTCGTCTAGGTCGGGCAAACGGAAGTCTTTTCTCTTATCATTATTCTTCCAAAATCTCAGTATCGACTGATATCGAGCTTATAGTAAGCTGGGACTTTATGATGAAAAAAAAACAAATTTCACTAGAGAAGACGAATTTAATCAAATTCTGAATGTTAACTTCTGATGGTGGAAAAAATATCTTTTTAAAGTTCACGCAACGCTGGTCCTTACGTCTTTAAAAGGGTGTCTTTTGTACATGGCATGGTGTGCATGTGTCACCTAACAAATAGCCTTTGTTTATCTATTTTTTTTTACTTTATTTACTTTTAAGTAATACCAATTATAAACAAATAACGTCATAAAAAGAACATTATCCCTTAAATAGTTACAATAACAAACAAAATTTCAACTTCAGATCCACCTATTTTAGATGCTATACTCGTAACCATATGTTTGTTGACCTCTCCCATTGTTTCCATTAATTAGAAAAGTTTTCGATGTAAAAAAATACATTACCGATTGTCACCTCTGCGATAGTTTCAAACCATTTCCACCCTCAGAGTCGCGAATGGCTATGTAAAAGCGAAAATGGAAGCTCACGAACAGAGAAAAAAATTAAATAAGAAAAATGTGAAAACGTGTCAACATGGAAATATAATTATAGCTGTGGTTAAAAAAGAAAGAGAGGAATAATATAAAATCAACAAAGAGTAGATATAGTAATGTATATATAATTTGGCGTCTGACGTTGACTCAAAACGAAACAATAAACGCAACACTAACAACAGCAAAATCAACGACAAGAACGCCATTTAATTTGTATTTACTTTCATCCGTTGTTAACTTATTTCTCGTGTCGTTATTACCACATTTTTGTCTATAATTTCATGTCAGTACTAGGGACGCGATTGCATTTTTATCGCACATTTTCATTGGCTAGCGATATCAAATTATCCGCGAGACCGTGAAACATTTTTTTCTGCACTAAGACCGTGTCTAATGGGCTGATGACACGAATTTATTCATGACTATATTTTTCCTATCGGCATGAATTATCTATTTTTAAATTTTCGAACTGATTCGACAATTAATTGCAGTACGACCATTAAAAGTATAGTGACAAAATGATAATATTGAAGGTTCTAGGCATATTGATGACATTTTTTGAAATATCAATGCTAATTTCTGTCGATATACATTTGTATTATTAAAGGGCACAAATATGGTAGGTATACTGTATGTATGTAATTGAGATATGGGTTATTTAAAAAAAACGCGAGAGATGGAGCCCTGAGTAGTATGAACGATCGAACCCGGGACCTCAAGCATAGGAAGCTACGCATCCGACTACTTCTCTGATTAGAAGTGTTAAGAAAAGGGTAAACATTCCAGCTAGGCGAAATTCTCATAAGGAAAGATTCCACTTAGTCAACGAGTAAAAATTGCTGGAAGCAAAATCTGTTGCAACCAACTTCTTTTAAGGGCTGTATGATTTCGATCTAAATCGAAGGCAACTTCTTGCATCTTGCATTACGGTAAAAAAAAGAACTATATGGGTTGCCAGGATACACAAAAAAAATCAATATCGAATCAAAAGGTACATACCTACTGTTAACTTTTGAATTCAAACCTGAAAAAAATAATTTGACAAGTACGATCAGCAATCCAACATAGATGGTTCCGTTTTCGTGCTACAATATATAAATAAATAAAGATAACTAGGCCTAGCTTCCTTGTGGGCTGTTGTTCAAATCAATTATTGTTACTTAAGGTAAACAAATAGGAATTTGGCTAGAATATGCCAATCAACCCGAAAATCAAAAATAAAGATCCATAATTATGTCGCCAGATCCAATCATGCAGCGACGGACAGCATTTTAAGGTTCTATGTGCACATACAGTGGTATTGGTTGGTGCATATTGATACGACACTACATTCCCTTAAAACATGTCCTTAAAACTGCGATTTTATATTTTCGAAATATGCATGCTGACGTTTGTTTAGGTTTACAACAACTGTTTAGGACAGCGTGTCCGAGACAATATTCATTGAACGTCGTTTTTATTTTTAAGAATATTGTTGTACAAACTGGTGGACGGAGATCACTATTTGGTGAATTTCGGAGCTTAATTGTTATGTTAAGCAGGATAGGAAATATCAAATTCTTTTCAGAGGATATATTGTATGTGGGGTACCAAGAAGATTGTTTTTTGTCCCCAGTGCTAACATTGTATTTACGCAAAGCGGTTCATGCCTACAGGATATATGGAGAGGTTTTTGAAGCGGAACCATTGACGAAGTACTTAACAAAAAGTCGTTGATTTGTAAAAGACAAATTTATTTACGCCCTGTGGTAATGGTATAAGTTAATTGTGTCCAACGAATGTGTGTGAGCCCGCAATCTCAAGCTAAATTTAAAAAAAAAAAGATGTGTAGAAAGCTATTTATCTGAAGAAATAGTCAATTTGATGTTGTCTTAATAATAAAAAAATGGAAAATCGCTTTATAAAACATGCCAAAAACTGTTTGGTTCACGGTAAAAATAACTACTAAGACTTATCCAAACGACACCATTTGCATATCCAAAACAGGCGATCATCAAAGAGGTGTGACTGCCCACAAACGTCTTCAATATAAGAGAGTTTGATGGAATGAAAACGAGATTGTCTATAAGAAGCTAGGAGATCGCCTTCTAGAGTGACCATATTTTGATAACGGAAAGGAAGTTATCTTCTATTTACACCATACACTTATGTACATTCTCGAAAATGCTGCACAAATTGGCAATACAGCGTATATTATTTCAGTCTCTGCAACATTTTCCTTGCGATAAACATATGTCCGAACGAAGAGCCGGTGAAAATTAGCTTTCCTCTTATTTTCCGCAGAAGTTTTACCCGGAGGAAATTATGAAGCTAGTCGGAAATGGCAAAAGGTTATAAATAATAATGGCAAGTATGTACTTCAATGAATTTGTTTTTAAATAAAGAACTTTTTATATAACCCATGTTTTTTCTCGAACTTATTTTGATGTTTGGCTTCACTCACATAAGACTCTCTTATGTAAGTGTGCAAGAAAGTCGTTTCGATACAACGTTCTGGCTAAATAAATTACGTATAATTTTATCACTACATATCCAGAAGTCATAAGAAACCATAAATTCAGACGCCGAAAGGTAAATTAATAATAAGATCAGATTAACTTAGAGTACCTGCATAGGGTCAGTAAGTTAGGCTTAGAACATTGTTCACCTAATTAAGCTAACTTTAAGTAATTTTGTCTAGCATGTAAGTAACATGAATATAAGAAACACAAATTGCAAAAAAAACAAAAGTCTTAAAAAACCAAGAACGTTCAAAAGAGCTATGAAATTGATCTGACATAGTGAAAGATTTAAGCATCAAACTTCTAAAAAATGGTTTTCAGAAATTCTGAATTCAATAAATGAAAACAAATAAGAGTTGAAAAATTGAAGTCAAAAAGAAATTCGGTAAAGGGAAGCTCGAGTTATGGAAGTTCCACAGTGTCTAATACTTCTTGTGAGTAAACTAAAATTGAAACTAAAGTTTTTAAATTGTAAGGGAAACAAAGCGAAAAGTTCAAAACAATCTCGATAAGGATTTGAAAGAAAACCCAGATTAAATAAAATTCATTTTATTTACATCTCTACACCCTTCCAAAAGATGTTCAATATGCGTTTATTGCATCCTTTTTTTAAATATTGGTTTCCTGTTCGGTTTTTAGGGTGGGTATTGAATGTAATTGAAAATACAATCTCGCACAGCAGCTGAAGAGCCGATCCGTTTGTATTCCGCATTTTCGGAAAGAAGGAATACACCGACGGTCAGTAAGAGGTGGGACGACGGGAGTGTAAGAGGTGGCGTTTGTGGTCTTATTTCTTTTTTGTACTCGATCAATAAAAATACGATTTTCTGGCACAAAGGGTGACTTAAAATTTCTTCGGGAGGTCTGTACCTTACGACACTGCACGGACTCCTGTTTGCTTTCTGGTTTACAATGATGAATTGTTTTCAGTAACAATTCGACTTAAAACTTGGAAGGGGTTAGCACCACCGAGATGCAAAAAGTATTTAAGGCAAGCTATTTGCACTTGCTTCTGAGGCCCTGTAAGCATTTTTGGCATTCATCTTACACTGATTTTTGAAAGGTTGAGGTTATACCAATGGAAAGGCCACTCATCTTTGCTATCATTTTGATTCTCTTTAGGAAATCCTGAAGAATAAGTCCCTCGACCTTTTTTGCCCATAATCAGTGATCGAGCAACCTGAGGCGAAATTTCCTAATTGTGGCGATGATGATACCAGCCATTTGACTTGTTTTCAGCTAACAACTCGAAGTTATATATTTATCACAGCTGTATGAGGTTAAGTACGAGTGTTAACTAATGAATATGTCAATTTAAAATATCAGTAGAAATTTAATACGATGCCGAGAATATATTGAACTATCCTCGTAGACTAAATAATTTTCGGATATTCAATTGTATATATATAACCTACAATTGGGTACGACTACTGGTTGTTTTCATTTTACTTAACAAAGAACGAACAACATTTCTTTGATTTAAACATGCGGACACTTTGTTTGACAGCAAAACATGCATTTAGGAATGAGAGCATTTGCATATTCATAATTTAACTGACATCCCTCCTGCGGCTATCAATATTCCGAATCGCAACAGTGAGACGTGCCTCAAATGACTCACGTACTTAAAGGAAACAGTCGTGTGCCAGCTTCTTATACACTGAAGAGGATGTAGACGGCATTTCTTCTCCTACCTAAAAGACATCAAAGCCTACCGAAAAAGCGCGCCACACATCCTCAAACTAATTCCCTGACCAACAAATGTCCAATAGGTCCAATAGATACCCACAATACTCAAAAACTCATGTACGTACGTGTCCTAGCTCTCAAAAGAGTGTAAGTAAGGAGAACACACCACTGTGGGATAAGAGGGCGGGAAGTTGTGGATAAACAAAAAAAGAAAAACGATTAAAGCGGTCCTTTCGAATCATTCAACCCACACGCATCCTATGCTCGTGATTCGCTTCCAACTTGAATATGCAAATCATGCCACGGAGGCATGAAACCACCTAAAACGAGAATCGTTAATAGTCAAACGGCCGAGCCAACTCATTCATGTCTCCAACAAGTCGGGGGTTTGTGTGAGGTCTACTGTGGTGGACATGAAACTCGTGCTCCTTGATGCGCCGTCTTGAATGCTGATATACTACAATCAACAGGCGACGACGTAATATACCGATCTTATTCTAATCACGTAAGCTGCCGAATAAAATCCGATTCTCGTGCCCTGATGATAGGAGTCTCCCACCACCAGATACGACTGTGCACACTCTAAAGCTATTAAGTGCGTTACTGACTGTGAGAAAACCACGACGACGTAAGGTGACCAAATCTTAAGCTAAACACCTCGTGGACAATGAAATTTATAACCCCCTTCCGAGCTGCGTGGCTGCGGGGTATGGTATAAGAGATGTGTGTGATGTCTCCTGGAAGCTGGATACCATAAATTCTTTCAACAAAATACAAACAATTCCTGCAGCCACTACGACCAGGAGGTGAGCAAAAAAAGAACGTTTCACTTTCTGACCATGAAATGGAATTCGGACTGCCTTGCCTGGGAATAGGTGGATGCTGGATGAATACGCGCAGCAGCGGAGAACCAAAATAATAATACTAACTGGCACCTTGTGAAAATTCCGCAACTCGAAATCCGTGACCAAATAAAGTCCCCAAGTCTGGCAGTGAGCTGCAGCCATTGCTCCAGTCACACCAAATGCAATGAACTCTTCGTGTAGGGATTTAAAGCTGCGACAGCAGGTTACACATTGCCAGGCACTAGCAGTAGCAACAACAGGGACGGCCGAGTAGATTCACCGGTGGAATGCGCCCAAATTGTGACCAAATGGTCATGATTATTTGCATAAAATGGCGTTGACCACTTCAGTATCGTTCTCGCCGTCGATGCTGCTGCTGCTGGCTATAATGGAACATATTTGTTAATTCACGGCTTGGAATTTAGAGTGTTCCTGAAGTGGCAGCCTGATTTATTACGAATTATATATAGGGCGTGGAGCGTAGATAACCTACAAGCGCAAAGTGTTTGATGGCTTAGAAACGCATTCACGACATGCATGTCAGGTCGACAAATATTTATGGATGCGTTCACCAGCTACACACTATTCAGTTCATGTTTTTTCATTGATAAACAGAAGGAATATACTTTTCTATGCATAAACTTTGGTTTGACACTCCATTCATCCACAAGTCGAGTGTAATAACTTGTGTTATGCATGTCCGATGAATATAACGAAATTAAATGCACTTTCCTAGTTGAGAAAGTAGCAATTAACAACTCCCAAGCCTGCTATTAGCTTGCGGGGCACTCAGGAAAGCGACACAGATCCACTGCTCCATGCTTACTGAACTTGCAAACAGTAATTGCCAAGCTAAACTGAAAACCAATGGAAGGCAGTGTTCAAGGGACCACTCATCCCAGTTGCCGTAAAATGAAATGAACACGCGAACAGAGGTCCGTCTTTACTAGACCGGGAAAAAAACAGCATTAACCGCATGAGAGTGCAATTTGTACGATACAATAAAACAAAACAACGAAAATGTATCGCGTATAAAACTGTTGAACAAATCGGCATTCGCTGGATGTTTCTTCCCGTATGCGCCGATGAATTATATGTGTATGCCGCCGACGGTCGCTTGCACCAGAATGCATAATCGAAACAAGATGCTAATTGAGTTAGGGCAGCCACCTACTTCCGACATATTGGCCAGCTTTTGCAATCACGGAATCCCTGCGGTGAGCATGATACCTGATGCAGATTAGGTCTCTCCTTTTAATTCATAGGTGGGTTGAATGGTAATCATTTGCGTTCTCAAATGCTCCCTTGCAGCAGCTGAATGCAGCCTAGCTTGAGATTGATCAATTTGCTTCTATTGCAGCGGAAAATGAGTTGTTGTTTTCGTTTTTCACATGTGTGGGATCTTTTGATCGCTTACTAGATACGGCTCTAATCAAAGCAGGTTATTAATTTTTTTTTGAGTTTTACTTCTATTTCGTAATATGTTTAGACAGCTAGGGAAGATCCAGATCCATCCACTCATAACAAATTTAACGGTATGAGAGTGAGCTACGGGTGATACAACTCTGACCAAAATAAATCACGACAGTGGGCAACTCTCGAAATTCGAATGAGTGTTGCTGACATTAATACGGAGGTGCGCAAGATAAGTAGGTGGTGAACAAAGAGCTGTACGTGTGCTGCCATTAAAGAAATACGAACAACATCGACGTTTCGGACAGTGGAAGTTTTATGGCGTTTGAAGAACAGTTGAAACGCGCTGGACTAATCAAAAGATATGCCAACAGTAAAAAAAAGAGTTTAAAAGCTGAAAACTGACGACTTGCAGTTGTTAAGAAGTTTGAGTACCTCAGATAAATTTTAGCTTCATTTACGACACCTCTGTTTAAGTCCGACAAAGGGTTGCCCTTAACAACCGCACCAACGTCGATCCCTTGAAACATTACGTGTAAAGTATTCTTTCTTAAGGGTTGACTATAATGCGCATAAGCTTGTGTCAAATGCGCATGGGTAAGTGAGCGAATACACCTACCTCTATGAGCCAAATTTTAATTTTCGTCGAAGAATGATTGGGTAAATTTCGTTAAGCATATGTGAATATAATTGTTTCGTTAAGTTAAGTTATGAGTTAGTGCGCTCTGAACGGCACTCGCACATGCCAATTTGTCAGTTGGGACACATACGAATAAGAAATCAAGGAAAATATAAACGCACTCAACAGAGTATACATGAAGAATTGGTCTCTATCAAGTTCCTTTATTTTTAGAAATGTTACTTTAAAGAAACCATTCCTTTTGCGGTCCCTATTTATTCTCTGAACACAACTACGCTTTTTTCTTTTGAATAACAAATCTTTATTTTCTTTAAGAACACAAACTACTTTAAGCGTGAGTTCTAATTGTTCCAATAACACTATTTGGTCGTTGTATGACATTTCATTATAGCTATATCGGTGTTTGTGCAAACATGACGAAGCTTTTCGTTAGAACTTGACTCTAGCTCATGTCTCTTCAACCCTTTATATGGGCATACTTTATCATTCCATTCATATAATGCTATAAGCAGCTATATAAGTTAGGCAGGTTTTTGGTAAATTTTAACGGAAAATTTACAATCTCCAAGGAGAGGCAAGCAGAGTTTCTCTTGCTTAGACCTAGACACGTTATATTCATAATGGCTGTCGAAGAGAGCGAGTCAGCCAATTACTATTCTATAAATTTGACGACACAGATTTATAGTAGAAGGCAACGAAATTTCTCGCATAAGTTCAGTTAATCCTTCCATTTTGGACGAACGACTTGCTGGGCTTTCTGATTTCCGTTTTCAAAAATGTTTACTACGCTGTTTATATTTGAACACTATCAAATTAAGATGGGAAAAAATGCGTCATTGGCATAAAAAACATTAATGACGCATTTGAGGATATTTATTAAGTTAATTCAGGTAAAGGTCAAAATTATACAAAGTTCGTTTTAACAGTTGCGTTGTATGTAAAATGAATCATGTGGGAAGAAACAAAACGAAATTGACAACTACGCTTCAATAGTAACGATAGATCAGAACTCAATGCAGATAGTGCGCGGTATTGCATAAAGAATAAAGTGATCTCTCAAAGGGAAGGCTATCTCTACCACATATAAGCTGACCTTTGGTATTACCCAATAAATAATGTTTTAAGAATAATGATTAATGTTGTGTTCAAAATTGTCAGATAGTTGATACTAGCAATAGTTTCTTGAAAAAATATCAATCTATCTGAGCATCAAATAAACAATTGCAAGGTAAACTTACAAAAATTACCCGAAAGTATTTATTTTTAAATATGACGTATTGAAGCGGTATTGCCATAATTGATTAAATGATTCATTGGATAATTCAAGAATAAGAAATGAAACATTGAAAATAAGACAATAGAACCAAAAAAAAAGTTATTTCACACGGAACTTTTTTTGTTTGCAAATCACATCTTGGATTGATTTAAACTTTTAATTGAATATAATTGCCCCATTACGCAATAAGTAACTAATTAAATAACTAACAATAAGTAACTAAGTCTTAAGAATCAAATTTATAAATTTTTTGGTTTGAGTGGGCTTCTATATAGTATATTTCAGTAAATTTGACACTCCTCCTCAATACTCAATGCGGTAATATACAGTTCGTTTTGGAAAAGTGGTTAATATTTTACTATATACAACATTCAACCTTAAGTACAGCGGCTCAACGTTCTGACATAAAGTTGAATAATGCCTGACATCACTGAAGTGGGATATTCCTCCACGCAGCCTGCACTTCTCATAGCTGTTGTGTATTTTTTGGTTTTACTTGCAATACGATTTTTTAACATCTGTAAAAGGGTTTTTGATGCGGTTAGGTCCGAGGACTGTGACGGCCAGTCTATACCTTGAATTCCATTGCCTTGAAAACTAAACTTGTTAGTTTTACTCTAGGAAATTAATAATTTTCGTAAATGCGCATTTGTCAGGAGTACAATGCCCAATATAAACAGCTTGATATTGTAAGTATCGTATCAGCATAAATCTTCCCAGCAGCATTAAATTGGTGCTCGCTCGCTACGCTAGTTGGAGGAGCTGATAAATATATTATTGCTACCTTTTTTAAGTAATGAAAAATGTCAGCGTTCCTTGTTAGCAGGAACATCTTCTGAATTGGAAGATTTACTAATTGGCGACATAGTGTCATGTGAAATTCACAGATATTCGATTTCAGGATTATGATTTAAAGGAGTTGAAGGAACACCAGGTTCATCATTGGTTAAATATTTGGTTTTGGGTCATGCATCGATAAGCATTGGAATAGATAATTCAGGAAATCATTTTTTGAAGGAAAAGCGAGTTTTTAAAATATTTATCTCTTCGGAATCGTTTTCTTTTACTGCGAGTTTTATGTTTAACGTAGTTATCAATGGTATGGTAACTGACACGGATGCAGAATCAGCAGAAATATTAAGTTTAGCGTGATAGAAACATTTTAAAACGGTTGTGAACTTGTTCACCAGAATCCACTCTTCCGTAGTCGGCATTTGAATTCCGCCATATAGAGATTAAGCGCAACTTTGTGTTCTTTCTACATGACACCATACCAATTCATAAAAATTCAGGGCACTGTATATTATGTTGATTTTAAAGCTGTCGAATAAATTTAACTTTCAAAATACACACAACCAAATATTGCAATATCAAACAAACACGACCGTAATGCACGAAAATTCAACATTCGGCTTTGGCAAAATCTTCGGCCTCATCTGGCCGAAGGTGATATTTTTAGCCGAAGGTGGCCGGAGCCGAAGCCGAAACCCAACGTTCGGTCGGACTCTAATTATCTGTGAAGGTTAATCATTCTATTACTGTGGAAAACACTCTGATGCGATACATTTTGATACAAAATATCGTTAGGTATCGAAAATAGTTTCATTTTTTTTCATCAAAAGTAAATTACGAACCCAACGCGTATTCCCGGTCACATTATAGTCTTTCACATTTGGCCGTTAAAAATAAATTGAACTGCCTTTGCCTAGAGGCGACACTGTATTTAAAAAAATTCCTGCATTTTTTTAACTCTTGTAGCTCTTGTTAAAATTATATATGTCATCGCAATTTTAATTTAAAAAGTTATTTGTGATGAGTTCCCTCACAAACAGTTAAAAGTTGACTTCCAGTCATACTACTGACGTGCATTCAAAACATGCCAACAGACTACATATACAAATATAAACAAAAATCAAGAGCACAAGATAAAAGAAACAGAAGAGATAAAAGATAAAGAAGAATATTGCCTACAGACAAAATCGGTCGTCAAAGGGTTAATTATAATGTAAGTATTATTGTTCCTTGTTCCGGGAATTATAAAGGCTTCACAATTACACATTGCATCCCCTGCCATTACATTTATCTTCACGTCCAAGCACTCTATTCTTTGTCGTTTAATTCAATGACCAATAAAATAGCCACGTTAACTCTCCATGAGCGTCGGCAAGGTGTGAATAATAGATTCATCTATGTTAACCTACGGCCATAATGAATTGAAGTACTTCTTACAGATGTTCACGAACACGCACACACCGAAGACTACCAACAAAAGGGCTCCAGCACTCGGAACAAGAAAAATTCAAGCCAATCTGTTGGTATTATTTGTCCAACTGTTGACATTTTTATTATTCCACAAATCGAAAATTTTCCTACGGATATAAGCTTGCTCCAATAGCCGTATAAACTCCCTCCTTCGTTCCTCCGGCATCGGCATATAAATCCTCTCCTCCACACCTCCTTCACCAAAAAGACATCGCCGCACAACTCCAGAAGCGCACACATATCGCTATCGACCGATCCGGAGATACTGTATCGCAAGTAGCGAAAATAAATAAATCGTTTCATATAAGTGAATTCTTGTTTCAATTATTTCCATGTTAACATAATAATTTAGTGAAACATAATCGCCCCGCTTCCCACAGAATAAATATGGCCGATGTCGATGCGGCAGCAACGACGGCGGTGGCAGACACACTCTTTTCTCTACCCCGCCGAAATGGGAAGACGTCAAATATTTGCCGCAGTCTGTATCGGCATTCGAGAAGCAAGCAGTCTGGGTGCTCGGCGGGCTGGCACCTGTATCTCTTGATCTTTTGTTGCCGGACCTTAATCTGATCCTATTGTCCTTTCCATCGAAACTGGCGTTGGTGGTGGTGGTGGTGTGTTTCGAAAAGCGGACTATTGCCGTTCCGGAATGAAGCAACTAAATCTGCTAGTGCGACCACAAAGCATAAATACAAGATAGTTTTGTATCTAATCTGATTACTACTGACTTGGAAATCTTTTTTATGCTCGCCGCTGACGACAAAAACAGCCTTCCAAATGGAGCTGGAACACCTCTGAGTTATGAATCCAACGTCCAGTCGCACTCCACTTCCTAAGCAGGAAGGAATCTCCAATCGAATGAGTCGTCTTAGGAACGAATCGCGGTGCGAAACACCACAAGACAATGACTGAGACCGGAGCTCCCATGGATTTCGAACAATGGACGTGTGCTTGAAAATATTTGTTCGTTGACAGGAATTTATTGGTCTGGCCATTCACTCCAGTGACCTTCCAAGCTTCCATCTGAAAATCAACTATACTACGTATGAGCATATGGACGTACATATACGTATATATGCTGTGGACAAATATTAATTAGAAGCAAAACTTAAAATAAACTGCCTACAGCTACAGCATGAATACTTACGTACTGTGGTGACCAGATGCAGATGCATTCGACGACACAGCCATCGTGTCGAACCGAACCATTAATACCGGTGACATGAAATGAGACAAAAGAAAAAGGACACAGAGTTAGTTAACGGGAATCGCTTGTTTTAAAAAGGAATACATGTATTTTGAAGAGTAATTAATTTTTGTCGCTGTATTCACTTAAAGCCGCCGCGGACACGGCGATAGCGTCTGCGACGCCGATGGACACATCAGTGGCACTTTGAGGACTTCGTCCCGACAGAAGACGACGACTGCATACGGCAGGCAGGTGTCCGCCATGCCCATGTTAAGAAGTTCTTCCCCCTCTCTGAGCGAATTATGAAATGCGTCAAGTTGTTGAGCACTTAACTCTCTGCCCACGACACACATCCTTTGACGTGGAAGTGGTTATGTTTTCACACTTCGAGACCCTCTGGCACCGCAATGCGGTCAATGTTGCATGCATGTGGCCGCTCGGGTATGAGCGCGCACCAAAATATCATGTTGCTCCAGCCATCAATTGTGTGCAGCTTTTCGATGGCAATCTCGTGCCGTTGCTACGCACCACAAGGACCCGCGCAACACTTTTGTATGTTTTACAAAATGCATGTTTGACAAGGAGTTTACTATGTGAGGGCTATCGATCAACAACAACTACTGCTCGTTCAGCGAGAAAGGTGGAAAGGTGGCAAAATAATCCATACTATGCTGGTCGCGCTTATCGCCGGAATATCAAGTTTCAATCTAAACGAAAGCGCTCGAGGACGTGCGCAGTGGCCGCCTGTCCTGCCCTCGGATGGGCTAGCTCCGTCTGCGCTGCACGCATAAATAAGGAGCTCGTCTTCTCATATGGGCCTCATTATCGTTATTGGGATCATTAAAGCAATTTATTTTGTATTTAATGTTCGGACAATGTGAATGAAATATCGAGGACATGCTAGTTTGAAGCGATAGCAGAGTGAGATGTGGTCTGGGCGAAGGAGTGTTTCGTTTTGGGTCAGGTGTTGAGTGTGGTTGAGAGGAGACGGTTACAGTACCATTGACCTGTAAAAGAGGATATGCATATCAGTTCTTGTGGATTGTTTATCGGCGACGAATGATTACTTACGATGAAAGACAGACGCGATGCTAAATAAAAAGTACGTCATTGAATTATATGTTCCTCGTTTCAGTGCTGCAATCAGTTAGAATTCATATGAAGAGCAATCTTGGAGACACGATGTATTCAAGAAAGGAAATTACATTTTTTACCGTGAAGAAAGAATCCCAAGATGTGTGTCCCAGGGGCGGTGAATTATTTTTTGGGGTTTTCTTTCAAAGATATGAATGGCGAATTCTTGTGTTGTGTGTGCTATTATAGTCACAAGAGTAGAGGGTACTTACAGTTTAATACCAAGTCCTATCGGCTACGCTTTAGAAACCTTTTATTGACAATAAGCATCCTTTGAGTGCTGTCAGCAACATATGACGTGAAACATGCGAGGTAGTCACTTAAGAAATCAAACATGTTACTTTCGGCGTATAGGCACTAACCGACTATGCAACGGAAGCTCCGTTTTTGGTTTTATCTATGTGCTCCATTAACTTGAAAGATGTTTGGTCTATAGTGTGGGTGATTATAAAAATGATTGCTCTCTTAATAAAGTTCTTTGGGCGCTTCTTCCATTTTATGGTCAGTTCATTTTTGGCTCAATGGATAAGCAGAATTGTCGATTTTGGAGTTCATATCAGCCAGAAGTATTGCAAGAACTAACAATGCATCCAGAAAAAGTCACAGTTTGGTGCGGTTTATGGGCTGGTGGCAACATTGGACCATATTTCTACAAAGATGATGAGAATCGTAACGTAACTGTGAATGGTGAGCACTACCGTGAGATGATATCCAACTTTTTTTTGCCCAAAATGCAAGAGCTTGACATTTCATTCCACCTTCCGGACCGGTCAATTGGCCGCCTAGATCATGCGATTTAACCCCCTTAGACTATTTTTTGTAGAGCTATGTTAAAGCTCATGTCTATACAGACAAGTCCGTTTCAATTGACGCATTGGAAGACAACATTGAAGCATTTATTCGTGAGATACCGGCCGAAATGCTGGAAAGAGTATGCCAAAATTGGACTAAGTGGACGATTTGAGGTACATTTGCATGAAATAATCTTCAAACATTAATAATAATTAATAATAATTGAGTGGCACTACAGCCTATAACGGACCAGGGCCTAGCTTCTACAACAACTACTCGTGTTGTGCATCCTATTGTTCTTCACGAGTAGAAGGGACCTACAGTTTTTTGCCGATTCCGAACGGCGAGATTTGAGGAGCTTTCCATAGACAAGTAATACTCTTTGAGTGTTGTCAGCAACTCGAAAGAGGTGGTGCCGTGAAAAAATGCTAGGTGTCCCGTCCGGGAATCGAACCCAGACTTTCTGCGCCGCAGTCGATGCACTTACCACTGCGCCACGGCGACCACAAACATTTAATTAATTAAATTATATGTACCGTACTATCGATTCGAATAAAGATTTTATGAATTTTTCTGAATTTTATGTGTTTTTTTGAAAAACTTTCTTATAGTTTTTAAAAAATCGCCCTTCGTTAGGGTAAGGAAAGAATTAAAAAAAAAAACTTTTCCAACATGATTTAATATCTCAACTCAATAATTCCCCTCGTGCCCCATCAAAATAAAAGAACATAAACTAATTCAAGCCGTCAACAGCTCTGAGCCAGGAGTAATGGCATAAGCACCTGATGTCCTCATTTCAGTGATTGGAAAATTTCTCTTCACCCTAGAGAGATCATCCAGTTCGCCTACGAAAAGGTCCAGAAGATAAAAACTACTCTTTTTTGACCGATCAACCTTATCAACCTGGAATCTTCCGGACAAGCCAAACTTCAGTCCAAATTGTATTGCTGCAAGAATACGATTGAATGCAAACGGAGACTACGGCACTGCACGATACACTGGCTTTAAACCACAGCAGCTAGGCCAACGTTACTTTGCGTTAATGTAATCGGTTTGACAGCCCTGTATAAAAGTACTTAATGCAAGGTCCCATTGCAAGGGTTAACCAGCACTCAAAGTAACCCTTCCTAGGCACTGGATATGCTCCTCTTTTTGCTTTCACTATAACTTATTGAAAAGGAAATAACAGTCTGCTAGGGCTTTGGTTCAAACAATGATACGGTTCTTCGAGTATCCTGGATCACTTCAACTTCCTCCCATGGAATATCCAGCATACTGGAAAGGTCGGACTGAAATTCCTTGCCTATATCGGTGGAAGACCCACTCTGTATATTTGGGAATCGGTCAAACTGTGGCGTTTTTAAGACGGAGATTATCGTGAACAAAAATACACAAGGTTGAGGACAATATAAGTATTCAATTGTTCCGATAGCCAGACTGCAATCAAATATCTTGGAGCCCACCATTTTCATGTAAACACCCCTCTCAAGTATCACCTATCTCGTTACAGGATGTAGCCAAGTATATCAACATTTATCGGGACATAGTGAAGTCCTGGGGAATTATGAGACCTTTAATCTTTAATCTTGTTCGAAAGTGAAAGGCCTTTGATTTATTTTAGTGAAACACCTACTAAAAACAAACACATGGAGTAACCAAGACAAGAGATTGCTAAAGAGCTATGCTTAACACTAGAGTAATTGGGGAAAATTCCAAACACTGTCTCTGTCTCAGCAGCTTAGTCTGTCTTCTAGGCACAAACAAATGTGTCAATCAGGTTACTAAGTCATTCAGGCTTAACATTCTTGACAATGACTTCTACAGGAGCTGCAGGGACGAGGTAAAGGTTGAGATCATTTTTCACTTTTTCTGCGACCTCCAGGACATAGAGACGAATTTCTTCGGCAACTCAGGCGAGCTCTGAAACCTGAAATTAAGACGAGATTTTTAGCGCGGTGTTACAATTGTGGTTATCCGTTGACAACCAGCCTTTTTAACCCAGCTTTACCTAACCTTCCTATATAATCTTAGCATGGCAAATAGATTAAAAGACCATTGGTTTTATTCACGTAGAGGGCCAAAAACTTACTTTTTCCCCATATTAATAAAAGTCAAAATAAGTCAATGCTCTAGACGAAAGACGTTAATAAGATAAAGATCAACTGATTTCAGTGTTTTGCGAAAGAGAAATTGATCAAGTTTAATATGGATTCTTAATGCCGCGGAACAAATTTCAGGAAACGAGATATTTGTTCCCGTCTATCGTCCAGTTAGCCTCTAGATTTATATCTCTTACGCATAAACAACATATCATGGGAAGAGTAGGGCACAAGACATGCGATGGGAGTTACAAAGTAAAAAAAACAATTCCACACACGTAAGTTGCTCTCATAGAATAAAACATAGAAATGCTCAACGGACTGGAAACGATCTCGATCTATCATCAAGAGTGCAAAATAACCTCTAACACCTGCTGCGCAATATTTTGTGTGGAAGAGATGCATACGCCTTTTGCAATTAAAATACTAATTGCTGATTGAAACGAATGGTATGCGTGTATGACAGGGTTGATCTGAATAGCTCGTGAATCAGTCACGCGTCTGTACAACTTCATTCATTCAATCACGGAAGCTGATGCGCCACCCTTTTCCCGCTACTGGTATTTCCCTCTAAATGGTTTGAATAAATTTTGTGTTTGAATAAATGTACATGGAATAGGGAGAATATTCAACCTGGTGGAAACTTCACCATTTATGGACTAGACACACGCGCATTTCAAACATGCGTTTTAACGTCCGCCGCGCCATGCAAAATGCAAAGGCAACAAAAGGCACTACTCATACACGTAATATTACTTTCAACACCTAATTCGCGTTCGTGAGCCCTTGAATTAGTGATGCCTTGGGTTTCCAATGAAATCCCAGGGGAATACGCTTTTATTGAAATAAATCGGCAAAATTAATTTGACTTATACGCAGTCATAATCGTGGCGGGGTTCCATTTTGGAGCCACCATGGGGCGCGTTGGCACGATAGTACCCCGTGATGACTGTGGATCTTGTCGGGAATCTTCACCGGTGGCAGTGTGTGTGAGTATGCATTTGTGTTTAGGAGTGCAGCGCTGGTAGACGGCATCATGCAAATCTGTGGAGTCGATCGGGCGCTGTTGGCGTGGAGCAGTGCGGTCATTTGTGGAACATTCAGCCGGCACTCAGTGGTGCCCGTTCGACGGAAGATGCGAGTGCGCGCTCACTGTTGAGATCTGGTGAGCACCAGCGGTGGTCATGATAAGGCTGCCCTCGTGGAGACGAGGTAAGAACAAATGACAAGTCCATTTGATTTAAATTTTTAATTATGGCGTACAGCTCTATACGCCCACCTATCCGCATTAGGATTTATAGATTTTAAATGGTTTGGGTTTGTCTTGGAGTTTGTGGATGGCTGCTGATGCTTGAGGTGGTGGTGTTCTGCTGCAGCAGCAGCAGCGGTGAATGGAAATCGTTGATCTGGCTGTCGCGGCTGAGGACATGGCAGCATCCTGAGGGCTGTGTAGCATGGTGCACGGTGGTGTGTCTGTTGTTCGAGGCGTATGTGCGCACGTTCGCCGTTCGGGCGTTCGGTCGCATGGAGCCCTGAAAGTGAATTAATGCTCGCATCCTGTGCATAATGAACCCTCCCTCCTTTTGGCTTTGACTAGATGTAGCATATGCCAACATACTGGCGGGTCATCCGGGCTGTCTTTCGTGGTGTTTTGCGTATGACTTGTCTGATTATGCGATTATTAATGATGCCTTCGATTCATAAAGGGCTTTAAGAAGTTCATGTTGCGGTGTCTGGCGATGGAAATTTATGATTAAGATGATTGAAGTTGGGGTCTCTTAACACGTACACATTTCGCGAATGTTCTCAGTTTTGTGGTTAGGCACGCTGGCAATTTTATTTCTCCGATGTTAATGGACGATCGTGGGAAAAGTTGTATTGTGGATGTGGCTTTTGCAAATGAAAGTTGTAACGTTGCTAGTGAAAGGTTTTAACAAAGGCAACTTTTGATTAGTATGTACTAGTAGAGTATGGGAACATTTTGAAAGCTGAAGTTTTATCATGAGCTTGGCGGATTATTTAATTGTGTTTTTAGCAAAGAATGAAAATGTATTTTATTCTATGTTAAAAAAAGAAACTTTAAAAAGGAGTACTCTGATAAAATATTACTGTGATACACGACAAGTCTGATAATTCGTTTGCATGCCTAAAGGAAATGGAAATTGAAACCCGTTAACTTAGGACACAAGAAAAGAAAAGTGACCTTTTTCCTGTCATTTTCTAACTATATCTACATGTATACCCTTGCTTTAGTTAATGTAAGGGAATAAGGAACACTCTTCTTCTGGCTATCTAGTGATGAATTTAGGTTTGAAAACAATGGCATGTCTTCAGGCAAAGCACGGCGTTCAATAAGAAAACATTTCTCTAAATCCCGAACTTCTACGCAAAATATAACAGATCAAGGACGAAATCTTTAAACAGATTTATGTCATTTCGACGCGGTACCCTTTTTCGATTATAATTGCCAAAGTTCTGAATGAAAAAATTAAGTTCGCGGTAAAAAACGGAAAGCTAAATGCAATATCATTTCCCGATATGAGAATTTACCGGGAACAAGATCATCTTTGAGTTGACTGACAGAATAAAGTCCACAGACAGGAAAAACATATGTACATCAACACCGCTTTCAATTCTGTTCACAAAGTATTTAAGCCCAGGCAGTAAGTTCCATTTGAGACATGATCGAGTTAATACGGGTATTTTGCGCGAAACTTACAAACTCAATAAGCCTATACATCACTGAACTGTAACAGTGGCTATGTGCAAAAATATCAAATTGAAGTCACAAAACAAATTGGCATCTGTCTTCAAGCCAATCAAATCAGAAATGGAACGAAACTGATATTTTAAGGCTGTAATCTGTTTTATGGAGACACTTAGATTAGCGGGTCATAAATAACAGAAAAAAATCTCCAAATGGCTAATTATTGTATTTGAACAAAACCAAAGCCTGATCTCTATAACGACAAAATCTTGCAAATTTAGAAACAAATATGTTCCTATACTCTGAAATCAAGAGTTAATAAAGAAAAACTGATACAGGCAAACCCAAAGAAATGTAATTACAAGAAAACAGTATCAACGACAGCCTAAACAGCTTTCAGTTACTATTGCTAATCGTTGATTTCAATAACGAAGCACTTATAGGAAGTCTGGAAATGTTGATATGAGAGGTGTGATGGCAGATTGACTTTAGGAATACCTACGCAACAGGGTACGCAGTCAACTAAACATAAAACCATAAGGAATTCATGCAATATAGAGCAATGGTCGATGGTCACAATTAAGTGCCGTTTTTTCATCCTCAACAAAAACGAGCTTCAAAGTTTCCCCAACGAGCCACATCATTCGTATTTGCAAACGAGATATTTATAGTGGTACGTCACAGATCACTGAATACGGCAACTGAATTAATGCAGAAGATAATAGTTACACAATTACGGTTTTACACAAAAAAAAGAGCTGTTCAAGGCAACCCAAAAATAAATCTTTCTCAGAAATGATTTCTGTATTAACTCGACAATCTATTCGATTCAGATAGGTTACTCCTATAAATACCTTGGGGTGGTCTCAATTGACAGTAATGTTCTGTGAGTATCGAGAAGTTTTGTATAAGCTTTAAATAAGTTTTTATACTGAAATACTCTAAAGATAATCAGCTTATCATACCAGTTCAAACACGATAACAAGGTATCTCTCAACAACACCGGTTCCACAACAGTTACAAGAGAAGACGGCTGAAATGCATTATACCAGAAGTCTTAAATAAACTTCCACAAGGGTCAACAAACATTTCAAACATTAAAACAAAAAGGAAAACTATAAAGATTAATTAAAAATGGGGCAGGAGAAAAAAAGGGGTTAGCGAAAAGAATAACACCAAATCACAAGCACTCGTTACAAAATTATTTAAACTTAAATCGTTGCGTACTAAAATTTAAGTGAAATAAGTATATCGCACAGCATAGCCCACCTATACCCGCCTTCTAAACAAACAAAATCTGTCAACAGTATCTTTTATGACCGTGAAAAATGAAAACTTATGTAAAATGACGTACAACGAAGAGACTCCTGGTGATGGGTGGAAGTTGGAAAACGAATGTCGTTGTGAGAGCTATGCTGGGGACACGATCGAGCAGTCGGGTGATCTGACCGGTCTGACAGTCCTACAAAAAAACAAAAACGCGTGTACAGTGAATCACAGCATAGATTTGTTACAGCGACATTTAATGTAAATTGAACAAATTAATGCAAATACAATTAATGAAACAAAAATAAATGAACAACAAATAAGGAGCTTAATGGAACTGATAAACATACAATAAGTCATTCCGCTACAATATTTTACCAACTTTTTGGGCTTGCACTTCATATCTCGCCATTGTAACTTCTTGTGCAATTCCATTTTTTCTATGATGGCTTGAACTATGGCTTTAGATAAATTATACATTTTGCTAATTTTCACCACTGACTTCTTATTTTTGATTTTTCGCGTTTCTATTGCGATTTTTGCATCCGACATTTTCTGCCCACAGAGTGCTTTCGTAATACAAAAAACATTATATTAGTACTAGCCCACGAGGATCTTCTCAAGCAAATGCTAGCAATGTGCGGGTTATCTGTTAGAGAGGATCTACAGAAATACAAAGTTAAATTGAAGAGGTTTATCGTAGACAATTAATACTCCGTGAGCCTTATCAGAATCTCGAAGGAGGTAGTGACGCCACGGTGGATAAACCAATTCTTTATTTAAGTTCATTTTGAATCAAGTGCATATTGGCTATTACAATTTATGACCTTCTTCCATTTTCCGTAAGGTTTTCTAAATCCATCGATATAGAACTTTAGAGTTTTGCAACGACAAAACTTAACCAATTTATATCCAGAAACTCTTCGCCCGACCAATTTTTTTGTAAAGCAAAAGAATTGCGCAAAAACCAAAAAATTTTCATCAAGGGTGCAAGGGCTGTACAATACATCGTACATCATCATCATACAATTTCTGGTTACATTTTTTTTTTTTGGGTTTCGACGCACACATATTTAGAGAAAAGCAAATTCTGAGATAGGTTGTAAAATATGTGTCTATAGAATACATTCACGAACGAATGTGCCCTTATCCCAATGCAGTGCGACGGCGCGTAATAAATAAAAGACAGCCGCTTAAAGCACACTCATCCCCTTGCTTTCAACGTATATTTCACAGACCAATGAAGTTAATCCATTGTTCACAACTTCAGACATAGCCAGTTCAAAGTGTAAATTTCAAGTCCAAGCTGTGCTTCGCCATAAATTACACCTCCATAGCCGGTCATTACGATCTGTACTACTCCCATTTAAAATTCCATTTCTCCCTTCGTCCAAGACGACTACGGCTGGTTGACCACAATAACTTAAGCCAAAGGGACATCTCAATTCCTTCCTAAATTAACTCAAACTGATTTTACTGGTGATTTCCGAGACAAAACCAACCAGCATCCAAGGACTGAATTTTCTTCGCCACCTGAATCAGCAGCGACAGCGAGAGTTACGACCCAACTTCCAAACGATCGCAGGGCCATGCGAGCGGCAACGAACGAACGTGAACCATTAATCGATTGAAGGGCAATTTATTTGTGGCCATATTTGAAACAAATGAGAATACCCAATTTCCTGACTTAATCTGAAAGGACCATCAGACAAGTGGACCAGGCACTCCACACACAAGCGGTAAATACCTGCAGCGTGCACAATGACTGCGACCCTTCTGGCTCGCACATATACAAACACCAAAATCCTCTCCTTCGCTTCGCCTTATATCAGTGATCATCGGAAGATTGTGAAGGTGTTCCCAGTCTCTTGTGCATTCTGATTCACTTAATGATCAAGCCCCCCAAATTGTCAAACCGATATTAGCCTCAAATTAGTTGGGCCGAATTTACGTCCACCGACACAAGAGCTTCGGCTCAATCAATGACAATGAAGCGGTTCGCTGCGTAGATGAAGATCTATGATGGGGAGGTAGTGCCCTGCGCTTAGGTCTACTTATCACCACCACGACCATCAATCATTAGACCTGACATACGAGCGCACTGTGCCCGCCTTTTCCTTCATAATTTGCTGTGATGGTCGTATATGTTGGTTTTGCTAATGATCACAAAATCGGCTCCTAGACAAACGAAACACACCCACCCACTTAAGCAAGTGCAACACCATTCGAGATACTTACACCCTGTATTTGCCGCCGGGATCGTGTTGTGTGTCACAACCCATTATCACATTTTTTTGTTCCCGTTTTAATTAAATGTTTCCACAGTTGGCGGGATGTATAAGTGAGGAGAAGCCGAGCAGGGAAAGGGACCGATTCAATTCCAAGATGCAGCCGGTTACCATTTGTCATTGGCCACGATTATGATGAGTGAGGATGTGTTGACGGTGTCAGTGACGGCCGCAGCACCATGATGATCAGCAGCAGTTGTCAGTCAGCGGTCGGCACCCAGCGAAGATACGGTGCGTGGCGTTGTTATTAATGACGGTCGGGGCCCGAGTGTTGCAATTATGAGAAGCAGCGAGTGTGCAGTCAGCGCAGCCCATGAGTTGGTAGCCCGACCACGATGGAATCCAATAATTGGCGTTTTCATGAGCGATGTCGTGAGTGACAGGTATTTGGTGAGCCAGGAGTGCATGAAAAGAGAAAGACAAAAAAAACGTTCATATGATTAGTCCAAGCATGGTAATTACTCGTATCTGCGGCAGGACAATGGGACAAAACCAACTGACGCTGTTCACAGTCACCACATAGATCCGAAATCAATTAAAAGATCCTAGATAATCGCCGGGGCTATTCATGTCATTCCGAGTCGATTAGGCGTGTATGATCCCTTTCCCTCGTCCTAGTAGCAGGACATGTTATCGTCGTAATTATTGTGCGACGAATTGAAAGACTTGAAAAGACCCAAAAAAAGAACAGTGATTACCCACCTATTTGGTGTTCAATATGCGTGTGTGAGTGTCCACTTGAACTGGACGCAAGGAATGACCCTTCAATCAGAGGAAGGCCATAATCAAGCTGTTTATCAAACGCAAACAATCTTAATGACATAAACACACAGGAGCCGCAGGAGCTATGCTACCACCGATGTCGAATTGTTGGCTAGCTTCGGCTTGCTTTCGGGGAACTGTTGAAACCCGAAATTACGCGGATTATTAATTTAAGTGGACCGTTAAGGGTTTGCACCCACCCTCCTTCAATGGCTACTTAAACGATGACGACAAAAACAATGACATATATTTTTTGTTTGTTTTGTGTACGCGGTTCGTCGTTTCATTGTTATTCTTATTTTTTTACACTCGCTGGTTTTCAGGTTGGCGGTGACTTTTCGGCGAGTGTGAGGGTAAGCAGGTGGAAATGTGCGAGCTACTCCCATTCGGTCTAATTAGAGGATAACAAGGTTGTACGCGCGATGAAGGGGAAATCTGTCTTCGGGCGAAGTGAGCGCTTGTGTGTTCTTCTCGAAATGTCTTGTAAGCTCTAGGCTAAAGGGTATTTTGCTTCAACTTCGGAGAAAAGGATTTTGAGAAGCGGTGAGAGAATGATTCTTGTGATGATAAGCAGAAATTCGGTAGAGTCTTTTGTGGTACGACATTGAGCGATGCCCAAAAGGTTATTCCATGTGAAATTCAGAAAAAATTGTATCAACATCGTTTTGTGCGATTTCTTTTTACTTCTTGGAAGAAATGGGTGAGATGTCTGTAAATGATGAACATTAGTTGACATTTAGTCTGTCTGTGAGCATTAATTTTGCACAGACAAAATTAATTAAACGCCGTCATGCGTTATGCGACAAAAGTGTTGCAGGGGTTTCCAAAAAAAGTCACAGCTGTTGTTGAATAAAACTTAAAAATCGAATGCTCCTCAAATGCACTCGATGGGCCATCTAGTTTCTTTTTTAATTCATAGGTAATTTTGATACTGACAGCTGTTTCCTCCTCGAAATCTTGAGCAGTGTCGCAGCTCTGCAGTTGAAAACTATTGAAAGCTTATATTCAAATAGACCGCTTGCATCTTGGTGATAACAATTGTCCCCTTCGGACCTATAAGTTTTGGATTTTTTTTCGTGGGGAACCGTGAAGGACTTAAAGGCGGTTCTTTTACCAAATCCTCCGTCAACGCGGTCATTGAAGGAAGGGGTAACAATATTGGGTAACTTGAAAGGTGTTCATGATTATTGGTAATATTTTATTTTAGTAATAATACATGGAATCACTTTGCTCGTTTTAGAGCACCACCTCACTTCTAATCGCACTCTTTGTCTCGACAGCTTAGGCAAAGCTCGCCTAGGGACAATTATATAATAGGCAACTTCGCTATTGGAGTTCATGCCTCCAGCATCGAAATGCTTTACCATGACTTTTTCAAGAGCTACAGCTATGGAAATATAATTAGGACCACCTCTGAATCCAGTAAAGTAGACATGACTTTTAATATTGTTTATAACTTTTATAACTTATATTCTACTTATTATTATTTTATGGTATTTTCTAAAAATTAGTGGACTTCAATTTTTAATTTAACAACAAAAATACAAAAATAGAATGTATTTTGTGTTGGAAAAATAATTAAGACCACTTACAAAAATAAGAAAAAAAATTTTCAATTTTGGTTATTGACTAATATTTAGTAGGAAATCCTTTTTGCCGAAGAACATCTTCACATCGACGTTGCATTGTGCGAATAAGGGGCTGTCATCTCTCCACTGGAATGGAGTACCAAGCCTCTTTAACCTTGGCATAAAGGTCACCCAAATTTTGTATATTCTGGCCGCTTACAGCGCACTTAACATCTCCCCAAAGATACTCATTAGTGTTCAAATCTGGACTTGATGAAGCCCATTCACGAACACTAATGAAATTTTCCTGGAAATTTGAAATTTTTTGAGTGAACTTTGCGGTGTGCTTTGGATCATTATCCTGTTGAAATTTTTATATAACAGGTAAATTTTAATCAGCCCACGGCAGCATCACACTTTGCAGTATCTCTACGTATTTTTCTTTTGTGAGGATGCCATTAATTCGATGAAAAGCATCCTCACACGTTTATTGAACCTCCTCTATGCTTTACCACGGGTATGGTATACTTGGGAACGAATGCTGCATTTTATGGTCTGGAAACAAAGCGTCTACCATCAGGATCCAACCGATTTATCTTGGTTTCATCGCTCCACAGGATAAATTTCCATTGATCCAGTGTCCAAGTAGAATGGGAGCGAGCAAACGAAACCCGCATTTTTCGTTGTTTGGATGTTACCAAGGGCTTCTTCCGTGAAATTCAACCATGCAGCCCAATATAAATTAATCGGTTTCTGACTGTCCTAGGTGTTATTTGGACATCAAATTCGGCAGTTTTTTCTCGATGAATGTCAGCAGAGCTTTTTCTTGGGTCCATTATTGACAAAATTGCGATTTTGCGATCAATTCTAGCTGTTGTTTTTCTAGCTCTGGCTTTGCGGGGAACTTTGGCAATCGTATTTTTCTGTTAAAAATGCTTAATTGCATTAATTATAATAGTTTAAGAGCGACCCATTTTGTTAGCAATTTGATTATAGGAAAGTCCTTCCTCTTTGAAAGCAACGATCGCTCCTCGTTCTTCAACTGCGCAACTTCTTGCTTTTCCCATAGCTTTTAGTTCTCTTTATAATACAGAATATTATATAATAGAATAATTATACCACCACACACTAATAATTGCTACTCACCAAATTATAGAGAAATTTTAATATTTAAATTTAAAAAAGTTGCTGGTCTTAATTATATTTCCAAGTAAATTTCGATAACTTCTTTTACCCTGGAAGATTTACACAAACTGTACTCGTTTAACACAAAATTTAAAGTGTTATTGACAAACCGTTACCTAAACTAAAAATCACAAAATTAAAATAAAGGAAATAAATGGGAACAAATGATAAAATATAATTGGAATGTACTATCCCTAGCACTGGTCTTAATTATATTTCCATAGCTGTATATGCATATGAAAGAGATTGCAGCCATTTCTCCGCTCTTCTGCGACTGCAAAGCTGTTTCAAAAATAAGATAGGAGTACCTAGGAAAATACTTTTTTGGAAACCTAGGTTAATTCAACGCCAATAGTGTGGGAGACAGCAATTGCCACATAGCTATCTCGCACTGATTTTGAGGATATTAAGGGAGACTGCCCGGAAGGCGTGACAATAGGCCGCAGAGCGGACAAAATCTAATTGCATATTGACCATCAGCCGCTTCAACCTTCTTCTTCTTCTTGTGGCGCTACAGTCCGGGGTGGACCTGGGCTTCAACCTAGCTTCATCTATGTTCATCACTGTTGGGAATATATATTTTTTGGAGACAGGAATTTGGATAACTTTGTCGAAAACACACGCCGGAAGTCTAAGTTTGAATCCTTAGACCACTCCCGGCACATTTTTCACGACACTACCTTCTTTGATATGTTGACAGCGATCACAGAGTACTAAGTGTATATGAAGGAACTATGTCCCCTCTATTGGTATGGTATAAATTGGTATAAATATCATACGCAACATGAGTAATGGCTGTAAAAGCTAGACCTTGGACTATTGCGGAGTGCAGCTCCATTAAACTTACAGTACGTTCCCGATTTACGCAACTTCGCGGTTTTCACAACAGTTTAATTTATAACATTGTTGACGCGGTATTCGCAACTTAGAAAAAAATTACTCGATAAGTGCAACTTTTGTCCTTTTATGCATTTTTTCTTACTCAGGTTGTGTGTTACAATCTGTGTTCTTTTCTTTTGCATTGCATTTTCTCTTGGCAGTTATTTTACCGCTTATTCTGAGTAACAGAACGATGAATTTATGTATTGAAAGCATGTTTGTGAGTTCAGTGAATTCAGTGGAGTGATCAGTCGCTTGATCTGATTTTTAAAAATGGGTGTCAGTAAAAAAATTGTAAAATTATCAATTGAAAAGAAAATTTAAATTTTAGAAAAGATTAAGAAAGGAGCTCCCATACATTCATTATGCCGAGAGTATGATGTACATTAATCTACAATTAGCAGAATAAAAGGAAGAGAGAGTGAAATAAGAAAGCTTGATTCCGATTCTGAATGTGGACCCGGGAAGAGAAAAACTTTAAAAACTGGGGAATACCCGAAGATGGAGAAAGCACTGTACAAGTGGTTCCTAAAGCAACGACAGCAAAATGTGCCAATTTGCAACAACTCAGTCATCGCAACTACATTGGTTTTTATTAGTTGCGTAAATCGAGAATACGCGCGACGTAATGAGTAAGTATGTCGACTCACACGCCATTGTCCCTGGTTTGATTCCCGGACAGATAACTTCCCAACTTTTACGGCACCATCTCTTTCCAGTTGCTGACACACTCAAACTCATTGTCTATGGAAAGCTTTTCAAGTCGGCGCCGGCGTTGGAGTCGGCAAAAAACTGTAGGTCAACACGAGTAGTTGTTGTAGAAGCTAGGCTCTGGTCTCTTGTGGGCAGTAGACTCACTCAATTATTATTATTAAATATTATTCCTCGAGATAAATACACTTGTGTTTTTCCTGGAATGAAAACATACTGCATGGACTCCAACGGATATAGACATCGTCCTGGCTGTGCCTCGTCTCCAACTCTTTCTCGACCCTTTGAACGCTTTGTTACATTCATAAGTCATTGTTTTCACAAGAGTATGCTCAACGAATTACACCTCCAACGTTTCGACAGCACATTCAAGTCAGATATTGTAAAAAACAAATGTTTAAATTTTTAACTAAAACATTATGAAATTGCATTGGAGGTGTATCAGACGTTTAATTGCAATGTAAGACATTCCTGCATCACTCTTGAACATTTAGTTGTTTTAGACAAAATAAGAACCCGGATATCGAGTGAACCAAGGAGTCAAGCGGGAAAAATACTATTTATTGTTAACAATATAAAAAATCACAATTACTATAATTGGTAGGAATTCTGCCAACCGAGTTTGCGAACTGTAAATCAATGCTGCCTGCTCCTATAGAATATCGAAGAAAAGAACCAGCCCTTGTAACTGGGCAGCATAACCTTCAAACGAACTCTTCTGTTTATGTTTGTGAAAATGGATTAGTGATTTAGTTCTCGAGATTTGTTTCCCTGAATCGTTGAAAACAGAGTATTGTTCACAGCAAACTTTTAATTCAATGTTCGAATGGATTAATGTTCAAATGGATAACTTTTAATTTCAACATACTCCAAACATTCATTCCAAGACCAATGGAAATAACATGATTTCGGTTTTATGGGAAATCATGGCCCCTGCTAGACTTTTGAAAATTAATAAGAACATTTTTTATCTTATTTATAACAGTCATTCAAATGCAGCTGTAGTTCTCTCCAAAGGCTACTTGAGGTAAAATAATTACGCAGGAACCACGTGACCGATCAATTGCTGTATATTTCCCGCCAAAACATTGGCTTTCCAAGACATTCACCACATACTTGCAATTACCGTCTGAACTGACTTAATGAATGATCTCTGAAAAATTGCCCGAGAATCGGTCGCTTCTTGTCCCTGTCTGATCGTTGCTTCGGGACATCCCATCCCATTCACTCGTCTCGGACTGAATATGTGTCGGCATTTATGTCATGTCAGACTCGTTTCAAAATATTCACTGAATGGTTGGCACAGGTTCGACAGGTGTATGCATTTTGAGCGTGGACGACTTGACGAGGGTTGCATATCACCGAGAGGTGATACTGATACGAGCCAACAGGTGATTCAGATGGATTATTATTATTAAGTTATTAACGAGAATAGCACTCTCCGCAGTGTGTCTGTCTGCTGTTTTGTAGACGTCTTCGTGCGTATCCACTCAAGTGGGTATAAAACAAGGTGGCAATGGCCAATTTTCTCATAATCTGATTGATTGTTTTCTTTCATCACTCTTTATGACTAATTGCTTAGCAATGCACGATCTTAAAATTTACTAGTGTTAAAAATCTGAAACGAATATGTGCATAGTTTTTTATCCCATATACATTTGGCTGGATTTGCTTTTCGATGTTTGCTGGATTATTGCTTGGAGACGCAGATTGTGAAAAGTATGTTTGTATGTAATTTATCACTACGGTTAAGACCTCTCCATCTGCATCTAAATAATATCTGCATCTAAATAATATATCCACCGAAATACTCTATCTGTTGTTAGGTAGCTCTAAAGTTAAGGGAGATAAGTCGTCGACGTCAATTCCGGATACAGGGAGTTGTTCCAAGAAGCTATAGTATTCCCTGTGAGAACTTTAATATCTGCTATTATACTCGCATTTCTTACAGGCAGCTGTCATTATTTTGTGGTCGCCGTGGCGGAGTGGGTAAGTGCGTCGACCCACACGCCGAAGGTCTATGTTCGATTCCCGTACGGGACACTTCGCATTTTTTCACAAAACCACCTCTTTCGATTTGCTGACAACACTCAAAGACTTTCAATTGTCTATGAAAAGCTTTTGAAATCTCACTGTTCGGGGTCGGCAAAAAACTGTAGGTCCCTTCTACTCGTGAGAGAACAGTAGCAGCCACAACACGAAAAGTAGTTGTAGCAGCTAGGCCCTGGTCCCTTGTGGGCTGTAGTGCCACTCAATTATTAATATTATTATTATAATTTACTTAGACAACCAAGTGCTCTGAGAACGCCATCAAAACATAGAAAGATGGTTAGATGTAGTCTCATCTTAGGCTTGGCTTATAGGCTTTAGATGTATGTTGAGCAACAAAGGGCCATGGATTAGCAACAATAATGCAGATCCATTGGTGATTTGATGCTATGTTTTAACGAAAAGTAAAACTAAACCTTTTAAAATGAATGAGAAAGTGAAAACGTTGCCCTTGATGTTTCAAAGGCATTTGACAGCTTCTGGCATCAAGCCCCAAGTCTCTTCTCTTCACGATTAGAAATAATCTTTTGAACAGTTGAATTGTTTTTGATGGGATAAAATCCGATATCCAACACAGTACTGCTCCGACACTTTTCTTATTATTTCTTAAAAGTTACTTGACAGTTCCATATTTTTTTTTTTATTTGTTCCTTGACTCACGTCCCTCCCTCTTCGGTCGTAGAAGCCGTTCCAAGCTTTATATGTTAAACACGGTAAGTTCCGACATTCACACCGTAATCAAATAGGCTAAAAAAGTAGAATGGACTTATTGCTTCAAACACTCAATGTTGTCTGTTATCTAAAGCGGTCTTAAAATCATCAGCCATTTAAAATAGATGGCATGTTTGTCGTTGAAATCTTGGCGCGTGTATCAACTCAACATCTTGTTGGAACAATCAACACTGCGAGTATTAAAAATACCACTCTACAGCTACTGCTCCAAAAGCGAGCAATAAAACTCATAGAAGACATAAACACTGCTAAGTCGATCTTAACAGCCCCGACGAAATGTCTGGGTTACCTACTGCTCCTCCAATTTTTTTTACATTATTTTTAGCCAGCTGCGTTTCTCCCGTTCAAGAATTGACCCGCAATGTACACATCATTCGGAAGACCTCATGGTTCATCCTTAAATCTACTTTCGGACAGTACTTAAAAGAACAACGACCCAAGAACCTACCTCCAAACTAGTAGGAAAAGTTTGGTTTTTGATAAGGCCAACCTGTAGGCTTGGCCAAGTTAATTTTTCTAGTTCGGAAAAGGGTGATTTGCCGAATATTTGCACAATTTATTTAACATTTACTTTTAGAGTTAAACTAAATAACCGCCTATCTACGGTGTTTATTGATGCATTTCTTGATCCTGTGCCACTCGGAAGAGCCCCAGCAATCATCTTTAATCACCGATAATTGCACTGTAATTCTGATTCAATTACAACATCTTTTCCACTTACCGTAGTTGGATCCTGAAAAGAGAAAATAAATCCAAGTTTACTTCAATTAACTCTGAATTAAAAGCAAATTGCAGGCCAATGGCCTGCCATAAGAAATTTAGAAATACAGAGGATAACACAACATAAATCAAAATATATAAAAAAAATCACCACCACCATCCAATGAAGCCCTAAATCAAATCCTGTCGATTTGATTTCGCTTTGTCGCCTACCACCTGCCTGCGAGATCCTATCAATTTATCCCCAACCAACGTCACCCGGTTATTTACGATTCAAATCAATGAATTAAGAGAATAAGCCAAACAACGTCCGTTGACGGCTGTAAACCTCCCAACCAGAAGACAATTTCATTAATGAATCAGTCCACTCTGTCTCTATTCCGGCAAGCGCCGCCCGGACACTCTAGTCACTCCGGCCCAGACAGCGCTCCCTCTTAATCACCACTTAAGACGACCATAAATTGCCATAAACATTCCCTAACCAACTCTTAGCAATAAATCAATAAACCAACGAAAATAATAATAAAAAATAAATTAATCATTTTAAATATTATTCGTTCCTGCGACCGACCGGCTATCCGCTCAACCGAACGGCCATGCGGTCGTTTATGTAGGTGAAGGTACATCACTTAGCCACAGCTCCCATCGGGCACACAATAGCTTGCCCGCCGACCGACAGGAATGAATTCCCAAGCGCCGCTTAATGCAGCGCCTGGTGCTTCTGCCGGCCAGGTAATCAGCTGGTAACTGCAATTCGTTCGCTGGGAGGCTTATACGTAATCCTTTCCTGGGCCTGTTGTTGTGTGCGCTCGCGCAGTAAAACGAACCATAAAAATTATCCTTATAGGAAAATTAAGAGGGCAAATTGCCCATATAAAGAGGAGGGGTGCAGACAAAAGCCTGCTTTTTGGGGGGTCAGATTGATGTGGAGCGCAGGGTAAACAAGCAACTTTATGACAGTCAAATACAAAAGTCTGCCATAAAATAAAATCCAATTAGTCAATTGGAAAAGGGTACATCAGTCAGAGGAGGAAGGTATTCAAAATAAAAGACGCGTCTGCCTTCCTTGTTGCCAGTAGACTTGGGCTTTCCTCTGAGAGTATCGTATGAATCAGCAAACAGCACACGCCAGCCGTCACCATCGTCAAAATGTGAATCGTATAGCCCTTGACCACGAAACGGAGGGCGTCCTTGGACAGGTTTATAATACTTTATGTGATTATGAGGTCAGTGGTTTATAAGCACTTGCTGTTCTCATATGGATGTAGCAATTTCGATTTGAGGAATTATCTGTATATTCTGTGTTTAAGGAAAAAGTACCTTATTGATAAAAGGAAGAATCGGTGGTATATGGGCAAAAATCAATACTTCCCATACGTTTTTATTAATTACAGTAGAATTTTAAACTTCTCATGACCTTTGGTTAAGAGGATTGATAAAGAAGAAAAAAATGTTGAAGCGAAACAATAAACATCGAATTGAAAGTTAAGAATAAATGCGTAAGCCTAGGTTTCCATTGAAATCGACGTAATAACTGAAGGACTTCATGCCCATTTTTAAGTACAAGAAATGCTAACTAGGTTTGCATAGCAAAGTGGTTTCACGACGAGATGGCGTTAGGCATAGCAGGAATGTTAAACAAAGCCATACTTGCAGTGGAACTTCTGAGGGCGTACCCACGTAAAGTACCGGAAGGAGAGCTAGTCAAAATTATTAATGGAGAAAAATGAGCAGCTTTCAATGGCAATGTGGCAAGCCAGATGGAACGTCTCCAAAAGGTAGAGACATTGGGGCCACCTCTCGCAGTTGCTATCTAGACACGGTATATTCCCAGTTTGGGCATAATAGCTAGCCACTGTTATGCCCAAACGCAGAGCACGCGACATCGTCCTGAACAGAGGCCCTAACCATCACCGCGAAAAATTAAATTCAAATTTTCACGTATTTTTGCCTGGGTTCACTGTACGTATTGGCATTGGTAATTATTATATTCATAGCTAAAACCTCTTCGAGGCCCGTTGCGGGCACCTATTCACCTCACCGAGGAAACCGAAAATTTAAGTAATCCTTGTCGATGTAAAAGAAGATGCAAGATGCAGGAAATGAGTGACAGCTTTCTCAAAATCACGAAACCAATCACAAGGAGAGCAGAAAAAAGTCAATGGAATAATTCTTTGGAGGAGCAATAAATTTCAATATATTTTAATAATAATAATATAAATATAAATAATATATGTATATATTACATTACATTATAAATATAAATAAATTAATAAATATTATAATAATTTAAACAATTTTTAAAGAAAAAATAACTTTATATTTTTATATATATTTATATAAATCAGACAACAGCATACACATACAGGTAAGTGCATCGACTGCGGCGCAGAAAGTCTGGGTTCGATTCCCGGAGTTGCTGACAACACTCGAAGAGTATTAATTGTCTATGGAAAGCTTCTCAAATCTCGCCGTTCGGAATCGGCAAAAAACTGTAGGTCCCTTCTACTCGTGAAGAACAATAGCATGCACAACACGAGTAGTTGTTGTAGAAGCTAGGCCCTGGTCCGTTATGGGCTGTAGTTCCAATCAAATATTATTATTAACAGCATACACACGAAAACCAAACTAAACCTTTATGTTTTAGTTCTGTTCACCCATTGCTTGATATAGATGATGAATTTTAGGGCCGACATTGAGAACTAGTAGGATGTCTTAAAATGGGCAACTCATTTTTATTTTCTTAAAGCACCAAATACTCAAAGAGACCAAGTGACCTAAGACTCAACCGGTCGAGTATCATCCAATAATTTAAACCAGGACTCAAATTTGAAAGTCAGTACATCGATTATGTTCTCCGTTAGTTGTTCGAATCACATGAAAAACATGCTGAGCACTATAAGCTGTACTCTCTCCTTAGATCTTATGGATTCTGTTGCTTCATTTAGTTTCTGAAAAGTACCAATGACTCAGCGACAAAAAGCTGTCTTGTTCGGTTGTAGGTAGTGCTGAAGATTTTATTTGTTTTCAAAACATTGTGTTAATTACAGTATTTTCGGACAACAAAACAAACGCAATAAATAAAAGAAAGTCAATTTTTATACGACAACAACACAAAGAAAAAACACAGAGCTAATTAGCAAGCTATTAAAACAAATTCTAAATCAAAATTCATAAGTGTACCGTTAGTAGACCAAGAAGTACTCTTACGTCTGTCCTGTTTAGAGATAACAACAAATCTTCGGATTTCTTGCTGACGTTTAGAAGCATGCACTTGGTCAGCCTGCATCCTGGAGAGTCATGCCATCTTTGGTTGTGTTGTCGAGAGACCAAACCGTCGGTTTAGACCCTATCCAAGAACGCAGACCGTCCAAAGTGGGCTCGGGCCTATGAATGCCTATTTTGGACCTTGTCTAGCAAGTTCATCGGCATTCTCGTTTCCCATTATCGCGTGGTGTCTCAGACCAAATTAATGGAAGACTTGCATTCCTGTACTGTCTTCGAAGTAGCTAGAGAGTTGAGTTAGGCCTTAAGCACAGTTAAACTGTCGCTATAATAGCAGATACTTTGCTCCTTCCACTTATTCTTATTCTTTACAATGCAGTTCGTGCCTATAAGGATTGCAAAATTTTTTGCCTGGAAGACCGACGCGAAGTTACTTAAAGAGGCCTGAAAACTAATGTTGTGATTTTCCACGAAGGCCACAGATCCAGATCTTACAATCGTTTTGGAGCCGTCCATGAAAATATGAGTACATTCCCTTTCCTGGCTCAATTGCCAGAGCCAGTCATGGACACAGGGAAAGTCGACTTTGTATAAACGACGCAGTTGAATTGTTGGTGTCCTCGCATGGCATGACCGAGATACTGTGGATGCAATGCGCGAGGTCATCGAATCTCCAGTGCAAGTGGAATCAAAGACCACTTCATTTTAGTCGAAGGATGGCCTTCATTGCACATTCCATGATGTGCATATCAATGAATCAAAGCAGAGCCAGGCGTGCTAGGGAAAGCCACTGTGCAACCAAGAAAGTTCGTTCTTTTAAACTTGGTGAAAGCACGATCACGTTCTTGCGTGAAAGCTTAAAACGACTGATTTATAGAAGAGGAGAGATCTTATCAAATAAATTTTCTTGTTGATAGGCTTCCTTGCACGGCCAGAAAAGTGACAGCGTCTTGGAAGTTTTCGGTTCAATGTGTTTTTCCAAAGAAGTTTTTTTGTCTAAGAGAAAACTCAGTATTTAGCTTCATTGCCTTTTAGTATCAGTTGTGACAGACCAGTCAGATTCCTCTTCCTAATGAATATAAGGTTTTAAGAGGATTGACTGAAAGTCCATTCAAATAACAACGTGGTTACAGCGACAACAGTTCGGTTATAAATGTGGTGTAAGAGGTACAATATAACGTACCTACGTTACATCATATACTTGCTCCCTACCAACAAATTGATATTCGACAGCTTATTCATGATCAAAAACCCAAAACAATATCCGCCTTTCAAAGAAAATTATAAGGATCATAACACCATCTGACTACTTGAATGCATTCCATTATCGTCGCAGCAATTTGAAGCAACTTTTACATTCGTCCCAAAGATGAGGAGCGTGCACCGCCGGAACGTGCCAAATAACAATCCAATTTAACCAAAATTAAGTGGACCATCATACAAATTATATGGATTGTAATATCCGCAATATAATACATTTGGCAGGGCCCCCCATTCTGCCCAGTGTTCGATTTAATGAATTTTAAATTGAAGCGATCCAGAGGTTGCGCAGAAGAACACTTGAGAATTAGCAGGGCTAATTTGATCCTCATCGTTCTTTAGTTTAACAGTCGCTTACCTCGGCTTTTATGGCATCCGTAACATTTAGCAGTTGGAATCTGCTACAGGAGTCTCGGTGTTTGGGTACTTGGGAAAAGTAGGAATTCCTCCCTGAATAGTATGGCACAATGAAGTAATTTCCACGATCAATCGTCAGAATACAAAGCGCACATCCATAAATAAATTAATCAAGACCAATTCCCATGGGGGCACAATCGAAGCATTGTTATTGAGAATCGCTCGAGAGCCCATAGCATCACGGCAATTCTCTCCTCGCAATTCGCCACAATCAACTAATCAGAATAACTCAGTGAGCAGCCTTGAAAGCTGCGGAATCCGATGTCGTTGCGTGTCACTTATATGCTACCAATGACTTCTCAGTATCTTTCCACATGCCAGCCAGATACCGGCGTCTTCGGTAGCCGCAGACGGAACAGCTCTTCGAAGATGAATGGACAATGGGTCGGCTTGGCTCATCATTAGCCAGTCCATGGTGCAGCCGAGCGACTACAACTAACTAAACGATCTTCCTTAATTAATTAATTGCCAGGATCCAGGCTGTAGATAGCACTCGGGCCTTTTAAATTGGGAGCGGCGTGGCGTTATATAATTCCGGCTGAGATTCAGTGTAGCAAACTGGCGCAATCTCGGCGCTCCCGGTCTTGTCTCATGCTTGGCCTATTTTCCCTTTCCACGATGACGATGATGATGATGATGATCGCCGCGGTTCTGGTCAATGAATTACCAACTCATTTTGCGAAATCCTCCCTTTTTGCCTGCTTTTGCAGTTGCTGTTGTTTGTGTTTTTTTTTTCCTCTGCTGCCTTTTCAGGTATACTGAAGTTTTATCAACGTGGGTTGCTGTGTGTGTGTCCCCGTCTTATAATGACAAACAATCGGGGGACTTCTTGTGAGGTTTGCATCCCTAATTAATTCCAAAGTTTTTCGTACTCGCCTGATCTGTGTGCGGACGACAATGCTGGCATCGGCACTACTACTGTTAATGCTGTTTCTGTCGCCGTGTATATCTCCTTGGGCTTCCATACCATGCATTTTATGTTAAAACCATTGGCGCTGATTTTGCTCGAAAAGTCCGATATTCATTTTCGCGTAGACGCTCGTTGGGAGGTGGCAGTTGTGGGCATTAAGATTCAGTAAAAAGTTGGAAATCTCTCAATTAGTTAAGCAATTAAGTTGGACTTATTTAGAGAGATGTCTTCCTTTGTTTTTCTTCTTGTTGTTGTTGTGTGTTGCTGGGATTTGTGATTTAAAATTCAATTCGTGATCGATGTCATGTGAAACCACCCGTAGGACATCACCCTGCTGCTGGTTTGAGATAATTTAGTGAAACTTTGATTTATTGTCATGGTGGGCTGGTACTCTTGTGGACTGTTCAAAGGTAATTAAAATCTGGGTAGAAGTAAGCGATGACGTTAATTTTTTTAGAGTAATACTTCTGTATTATATCTAGAGAGGAATTAAGAACAGTAAGGAAATTGGAGTATTTTGAAGAACAAATGCATTTGTTAATTGTTTTGCATTTGAATGGTCATCAGACAAATCGGGGTACGATAATATGAGAATTACCATCCCTCCAAAGTGAATTTCTTCATTGATTTCGTTTGAAAATATATGTACTACTAGTTGACCCTCAAGGAGTTATTAAGAATGCTCGGTTTTGCCTGCTAACAACGCGAGAAGGATAAAGAGTAAGGTCGGAATTATACAAAAATATTATAAAGGTCAGACAATTTTATTTTAAGAACTGCATTTTTTACGTGTTGTTGCGTTGTGAAAAATTTAGAAACTGAATCTGAGCGATAGATAATTGGTTGGGAATATAGCCTTTAACGCACCAAAACATAGCCTTTTAAGCAACATCTCTTGTCGTGCCCTGTTAAGGGATGAAGAAAGTAAAAATATAAGGTATGTGAATGAGTTAGGAATAGATAAAGGTAAATTTGAATATTTTGCGGTTTCTAATATCATATCTACAATACAGTTTTATATGAAAACACCCATATTCATCATTCTTTAAAATTTAAAAATTTCTAAACATAAATTTAAAAGCCGCAACAGACAATATCCAAATTATTTCAAAATTATTTCGTTACTATGCTCTGTGAAAACTCATTTCTATTCGGAAACCGACAAGGTGATCTAATTCTCTGATTCTTAAAACTGTCCAGCACAACTTAAACACAGAAGAAGTTTTAAATTTAAATTATCGATTTTTTTAAACTAAACTAAAAAATATAAATACAGAAAAGAAAACAATTGCATAAAATGTTCTTATCGTTTCATCGAAAGAAGAGAAGAATTCATAATAAGCAACCTATGTATCTTCATATTTAGCGTTTTCTAAAGCACTGAATAAAATAAAATATATTTTAACGATTTTAATAATATATCTAACATATCGAGTGATAACTAATTTCTTCTTTTTTAAAGGAGATATTAGTTAATACCCAGACCTATGCCGGGCCAACAAAATAGAAGAAGAAGAGTAATGTTTTTGGTTCAAGTAGCAAAGGATACTAATGGAAATGCTTTAAAACCTTGTTCACTAGCTCTTTTATTTTAGCACCATTATTTCTCGTACTAATACAAACGACTATTGAGAAAACCGTTCATTGTTAGTAACAGTACCCAATATTTAGAATTCGTCTTCTATATCTATGGCCGTGGCGGACCCTTAATTCCGGTTCCCTTAGCGCGAGTCAATTATAAAAAAAACATGATCGCTACCAAATGTACATAGGTGTAGAGACTTTTTGTAGCTTCGGAAGAAAAATCCGCCCTCGCTCCAGATTGTACAAAAGTAACAAAGAGGAATGAATTGATGGGCAAATTCTACGACTTGTACGAAGACATCGATCTTCAGCGAGGGAAAATGGAAAACAGAAAGGTTTGGGTTGTAATATTGCCATTTTGGTAGAGATGTAAGCCCACTTCCTTTCTTCTTCTTCTTGTGGCGCTACAGTCCGGGGTGGACCTGGGCCTCAACCAACATGCCTCTCCAGCCAGCACGATCTTTCGCCAGCTGCTGCCAGTTGC
Source organism: Eristalinus sepulchralis (assembly GCA_944738645.1). Lineage (NCBI taxonomy): Eukaryota > Metazoa > Arthropoda > Insecta > Diptera > Syrphidae > Eristalinus > Eristalinus sepulchralis. The sequence continues at coordinate 24,517,208 of OX122885.1, read as the reverse complement.
GCACTCCAAGTTGGAGGAGGTCCTTCTCCACTTGTGTGCGCCACCTTATCCTGGGCCGTCCTCTGTTGCGTTGTCCTAATGGCTCAGATTCGAAGACTTTTCGGGCCGGAGCAGTGGTGTCCATACGCTCTACATGGCCTAGCCATCTTAAGCGTTGTATCCGTAGACGCTTGACTAGGCTCATGCCGCTGTACAGCACATACAGTTCGTGGTTGAATCTTCTCCTCCAGATGCCATCAACGCAAACAGGACCAAAAATCGCGCGCAGAACTTTTCTCTCGAATAGACCAAGGGCATCCTCATCCGCTTTTAGTAGTGTCCAAGTTTTCGCGCCATAAAGTAGGACTGGGATGATCAAGGTGTTATATAAAGCAAGCTTAGTCTTTCGAGAGAGGGCTTTATTACTCAATTGCCTCTTGACCCCAAAGAAACAGCGATTGGCAAGAGTGATTCTGCGTTTGATTCCGGTACTGGTGTTATTGTCCCTGTTTACTGCGGAGCAGAGGTAGACGAAGTCCTTGATTAACTCGAAGTTTCGTGGTGAGCTGTTAAAACCAGACAAAATTAGTAAAACGTTATCGAATGCAACTGATGCGTTTAAGCGCGCATTTCGTGAAAAACCGACAGAGACGAACGAAAGGCATGACAAGGTTATTTTGCAACATGACAATGCCCGGCCCAACGTGGACGACCTGGAAACGGTGAAATAAAAGGTCTTACCCTATCCACCGTCTATTCCAAGCCTTGCTTAATCCGACAACTGGCTTTTTGGACATATGCAAACCGATTTGGGGGTGGCTGGGTGATGTGGGAACAGGGTAGGCACTGATTGGTATCAACCTGGCGATGCCCAGCTGTTGTAACTGTTTCCCACACATCAACTGTGCTTATAGTACCTCCACGTTGGTAGCCGCCGGGTACTGGTTGTTGTTCATCCGAACTCAACTTGCTAAACCTATAAGTGCGACCTCCGCCCAAGAGGTATAAAAAAGGGCCTGGTCCTCCAGGTTGGGGGTGTGCGTCGGGGTAACTGCCCGGCCACATTTAAAAATATAAGTTCCGAAAAAACCGAATGCCTCGGAAATGGATGGATACACTGTTGACGACTCTCGCAAACGTACAAAGGACAATGACTTACGGATCTGCACGTGGAATGTGAGGTCCCTAAACAGACCACGTGCAGCCGATGAACTTGCGGAGGCCCTGGACTGCTATAAAGCAGACATTACCGCAATCCAGGAAATGCGGTGGGATGGGCCGGGCAAGAGAAGATTGAGAAACTGCGACATATACCACGGCGACTGCTGCAGGGAGAGAGGGAAACGCTTATTTGGATGCGGTTTTGTTGTTCGAGGCAGACTTAGGCAAAAAGTCTTAAGCTTCCAATACATAAGCGAACGCCTCATAACAATCCGCATCAAGGCTAAGTTCGGAAATATAAGCCTCATATGCGCCCACGCCCCGACAGAGGAAAAAGATGACAGCAGTAAAGAAGACTTCTATCACCTCCTAGAAAGGACATACGATCGATGCCCCAGCTACGACACCAAGATCGTTCTAGGAGATTTCAACGCTCAGCTGGGAAGAGAAGAAGTCTTTGCTAAAGTCATCGGAAGACACAGCCTGCACGCCAACACCTCCGGAAACGGACTCAGGCTAGTTGACTTCGCCTCGGGGCGAAATCTCTCTGTGGCCAGCACGCGGTTCCCACACCTCAACATTCATAAAGGGACCTGGCGATCACCTGATCAATCAACCGTCAACCAGATTGATCATGTTGCGATCGACGTCAGACACTCCTCCAGTATTCTCGATGTCCGAACCTTCCGAGGTGCAAACATCGACTCGGATCATTTCCTTGTTGTAGCCAAGGTAAGAACCCGGATATCGAGAGAGCAACGGAGTCGAGATATGCCAAAACGCTTTGACGTCGGAAAGCTACAATCGCAGCCGATCGCTAGAGCCTTTACCGATCGATTCTCCCTGAAACTGTCTCAAAGTTCGACGCTGCCTGCACAAACAATAGAAGACAAATGGAAACGTTGTCAAGAAGCCATCAAAGAGGCCGCCACTGATGTGCTGGGTTTCAAGCCACCACCTAAGAGGAACCCATGGTTTGACGACGAGTGCAGGCAGGCGCATGCAGCCAAACAGGAAGCTTACAAGGCAACGCTGCATCGAACGACGAGAGCTGTTTGTGAGCTCTACAAACAGAGAAGAAGGGAAGAGAACCGGCTTCTCAGAAGAAAAAAGAAAGAGCACGAGAAGCGCGCGGTCGAGGAAATGGAGAGGTGCTATGGCAGGAATGACGTCCGAAATTTTTACCGCAAGATAAAACAGTTATCTGGCGGTTACAAACCTCGGACTGAAGCCTGCCGGGACCAAAATGGACAACTGGTGGTAGAGTCGCAGTCGGTGCTGAGAATTTGGAAGGATCATTTCTGCAGACTCCTAAACGGCGATGACGACACAAATCCCGCTGTTAGGCAGAATGTTCCACTCAATTTGGACGACGATGGACAAGAATTCCGTCCCCCCGACCTCGACGAGGTCAAGATAGCAATATCGAGACTGAAGTCGAACAAAGCTGCTGGCGCGGATGGACTATCCGCAGAGCTGTTCAAAGCGGCTGGGGATGAGCTGGTTGGGTGCATGCACCAGCTCATCTGTGAGATATGGTCGGAGGAAAGCATGCCCGACGAGTGGAATCTCAGCATCGTATGTCCGGTCCACAAGAAAGGAGACCCCTTCGACTGCGCCAACTATCGAGGGATCAGTCTCCTTAATATCGCATATAAGATTCTCTCTGCCGTATTGTGTGAGCGCCTGAAACCGTTCGTCAACAACCTGATAGGTCCTTATCAGTGTGGTTTCAGGCCAGGGAAGTCCACAATCGACCAGATCTTCACACTGCGGCAAATCCTGGAGAAGTCCCAAGAAGTACAAATCGACACCCACCATCTATTTGTCGATTTCAAGGCCGCGTATGACAGCGTGCATAGAGACGAGCTATACAGTGCCATGTCTAGTTTTGGCATCCCTACCAAACTCGTCAGATTGTGTAGGATGACGATGGAGAACTCTCGCTGCTCCGTCAAGGTCGGTAGCGAACTCACCGAGACCTTCGATGTCAAAAAAGGATTTAGACAAGGCGACGCGCTGTCATGCGACTTCTTTAACATCATTCTTGAGGGGATCGTGCGTAACTCACACGTCAACACCAGAGGCACGATCTTCCACAAGTCCGTTCAACTGCTAGCTTATGCGGATGACATTGACGTGATCGGCCGAACTCAGCGAGCCGTCAATGAGGCGTTTGCTAGCATCGAAGCGGAAGCGGCTAAAGTGGGACTGGTGGTAAACGAGGGCAAAACAAAGTATATGCTGTCATCAAAGAAGGACGCAGAACATCGACGTCTCGGACAGAGCGTCACTATGGGCAGCAGACGTTTCGAGGTAGTCAAGGACTTCGTCTACCTCGGCTCCGCGGTGAATAGGGACAACAACATCAGTACCGAAATCAAGCGCAGAATCACTCTTGCCAATCGCTGTTTCTTTGGGCTTAAGAGGCAATTGAGTAATAAAGCCCTCTCCCGAACGACCAAAGTGACTTTGTACAACACCTTGATCATCCCAGTCCTGCTTTACGGCGCAGAAACCTGGACGTTACTAAAAGCGGATGAGGAAGCCCTTGGTCTGTTCGAGAGAAAAGTTCTGCGTGCGATTTTTGGTCCTGTTTGCGTTGATGGCATCTGGAGGAGAAGATTCAACCACGAACTGTATGAGCTGTACGGCGGCATGAACCTAGTCAAGCGTCTACGGATACAACGCTTAAGATGGCTAGGCCATGTAGAGCGGATGGACAACACTGCTCCGGCCCGAAGAGTCTTCGAATCCGAGCCACAGGGACAACGCAACAGAGGACGTCCTAGATTGAGATGGCGCACACAAGTGGAAAAGGACCTCAACCAACTTGGAGTGCGCAACTGGAGGCAGCTGGCAAGAGATCGTACTAGCTGGAGAGGCATGTTGGTTGAGGCCCAGGTCCACCCCGGACTGTAGCGCCATCCGAAGAAGAAGAAAGAAACCGATTTGGGGGAGTCACCGGTTCGGGTCTTCCTAAGAAATCGATGGATGGCTCAATGATTGGATTGATGCCAGAGAAGACTCGTTGTTTAGGGATGGTATTCTAATATAACCAGAGTGATCGGAAAATATAGTTGATATTGGTACTTTTAAAGAAAATTTATACATAACTGTTTTTATTTGTCGAAACCTCTGGTCCTATGGAATTGAATGTACCTACAATTCACTGTACACATTATAAAGTCTTTGTTCTTTGAAAGGCATATTTAGTATTTTGAACTTGCTTTTAATGTTCTTTTACTTTTTAATTGCACTTAACTTTGAGTAGAACATTAATCTTCGAGATTATAAAAAAGTTTCGATATATAAAGGAAACAATTTACTGCAGGGAAGTTGATTGCACCAAAGGGCAAATCCAAAGGTACTACGAATCCTCGGTAATTGTCGGTGTCTTCAAACCCTCGAGCGAATGCATTAATTTACTCCTCAAAGCTGCTTGGTTGTTTGCCTAATTACCTCCTTCTCACTACACCCATCGCATCCGCCAAAGGATGGTTCTCACTTGAGGCCAAACAAGCACCAAACGAAGTCGGTCGGTCTATTAAGTCTTGTCGCAACCTACCAACTCAAACAAACAAACAAACACAGCCAATCAAAGTGGTGCATTTTCTAATTAGCTGTTCCGTTTTTAATTAACTTATCCTTAAAATCTGTTCACTCCTGCAGAATAGGCATCGCATTTGCGGGTATAGTACTTCCTTGCACTACTGTCACTCCTTCCAACAACAATTGCAATGCCGACACATGCTTTTGTGTGCAGGCAAAGACGAAGGCGACGCAGTTGAAGAGAAGCCAAACGAAAAAGGACTGCAGATTGAGACACAATTTGCAGTGATGTTCGCAAATTCTTGTTCCTGCCAGTTTGCTCGGGAGCCTTCTTATTCTGGTTGGATAAATTGTCTTTCGCTTCCCCAATATAAATTACTCACTTAAGGATACATCCTTGATTGCAAATAAGAAATTCTCACATGACTGTCGTCGTTGTCGTTGTCGTCATCGACGACTGCACGGGGGTTAGTTGGTAGTGGTGGTGGTGGTGGTGTTGGTAGCGTCGGTTTCAGAGTCCTGCTGCCGCTGCTGATGCTGTTGCTGGTGCTTCTGGGGAAGACAGTGGGCCTGTTCATCGCTTATATCCATTTGACATGTTATCATTGTGTACGTATCTTTTGGTATTAATTGTTGTTAGTTAAATGTATCTATGTGCCCTGTTCCCAGTTCGGAACGGATTGGTTTCGGCACTGCTCTGCCTCTCATACTGTCTTCCTCGTCGTCTTCATCTTCTGCTGCCATACAGCGCGCACTGATACCGGAGAGCTGTTGCCTTGTTAAGGATAGAGACAATGTGTCTCTGCCATTCTTAGGCATTTCGGCTGACACAAGGATTTTCGGTACATGACAACTAAGTAATTTATACGATTTCAACTGCTTCGAATGCACTCAACCTCCGCTCGAGCAGCGACTGAGGGCTTCAACAGCTCGTCCCACTTCTGGTTTGTTTGAATGGAACCAGCCCATCTCATCATCGCTGCAACTAGGAATTGGGAAAATTTATTATTTTCATCCGGCGATGGGTTAGTGAGAAATTCCCTAATTGGAAAGGGCGTGTGCGAGATATTTGCTCCTACTCATTCAATCTGTGCATGGGTGAGGTGAAGGAAACTCGTTGACGGGTTTTAATTTGTTCTCTCTTCAGCATATCCTTGCATGGGGAAATCGAATTAATTTAAGAAAATCACACACTATTTTAATTTTATTTTTATTTGTTTTAGTCGACACCATGTGCGGGAGTGTGTGTGCGAATTGAGATTATTGTCACGTTTATGGTCATTCCCTGTTGGCAGTTATCACACATTTCGATCGTAAAGTGTAGAGTGCTTTTTATTGGCAAGTGGACAAGACGTTTTAATGTGCTCGCATGTTGCATGCATGGGACAGCCCTCATTCCCTTGCTGAGGAGGTTCGTGAGGAGTCAAAGATGATGGTCTGTTCGGACAATTGAATTGCCAAATGGGGTGAATTTCGCACCAAGGCCTTTCATATCCGACGAATGTCATATTTATTAAGTGCAGTAATATCTGATGGCGTTACAGGAATCATTTGAATGCGATTACAAGAGTCTGGCAATGTTTTCATATAATATCCTCTGGCATTTGATTTAAACTATTATTCAGGAATCTTAACATTTGTCCATATGCGTGGCAAGAATTTTCAGTAAAAAAAAATACAGAGGGCGCATTATGATGTTACGATGTTTGATTCAGTAGGTCCCATCAACGCGATTCACATTTGTTAAAAAAAAAACTGGACCAAGTACTTTACGAAATGTAGCACTACCCATAGGTATAGTAAAAAAACAAAAATCACTAAGGTTTTTAGAAAAAAATCTATAGGGCAGAAAGGGCAAAAGTGCAGATGGAATTCTTAATTACTTCACAAATATTAATTTAGTAAATTTCGCTCTATGTGATCATTATTTACAAAGCATAATCAAGGATAAAGACACTTACGAAGCACTGTTCAAAAGAAACGGAACTGATGTTCTGTCACTAGATGTCGTTAGCGGAGCTTGTTTCCAAGTCAGTAAAGCAAGGATGACGATAACAACACAGTTGCTTGTGTGCTTGGCGGTTTTTTGTTAACAGATTCTCGTGGAATTTAACAGGAGATTTAAGGATAAAAAAGTGTACCTACAAATTCGTCCATGTAGCTAAACAAAAGAAAATTTTGCTATAAAAGAATGTTTCCGAAATGATGCGAATGTCCCCTGGACTTTTTTTATTTTCCCGAATAAAAGAAGACATGAAATGAAGTTTCAAGGAGTTTTTCAACGCCCAATCGAAGACTGTGTTCAAAAATAATTTAAAGCAGGTTTTCAATACGATTGTACATTCGCTAACAGTGGAGTGGAAAAGTACATATACTTCACATATCGCATGATTAAAAGAATATTTGTATTATAGGTATCGCTGCCATCACTAACTATGAGCTAAGTAGAGACAATTTGCAAACTCCTCATCCGTTAATGCAACCCTCATATCTTCTCACACATACTTACCGTCCAACAGCTGAGCATAATTGTTTCACAGGGGGAAACTCTCCATAAAATTGTTAAAATAAATTTAGGAGAAAAAAATTAATTATTTCCTATCTGCGACACAGTTGTTGTGCACGCTGCATTTGAAAATCGCAGTACGTACCTATACATATGTATGCATACCTCCCCGGAACAACAACTTAATTCGCTATTAGCACCACCGTTCACAAGCCTTCTGCCACCACCATCGTCCTAACTACCATTCAAGTCATTAACCATTAAAATTATGAATTTTCATTTAATGCCACAAATTGATGCCATCACACGCAACCCGGAGAAAGAGGAGGATATCTGCAAGAAGTACAACGGCAGCGTACAACTGCTGAATATGATTAACCCTTTCGCGCGGGTGCATGGCGCTGTGCGCTCAACGACTGTGCTCTTCTGGGTTCCGAGCTTCCTCGGCTGACTTCACCTTTTAGCAAAATGCCTCGCGTATCCAGAGGGGTGAACGAATGCACACATTTTATGAGAAAATAATTTAAATTTCTATAAAATAATTAAAACATGTTGGACATTGTGTTTTTTTCTTCGTTCGACACTCGTAGAGCTGCTCCACTGATCGGATCGGGGCTTGACACATGAAAGAGTCCAGCTTTGTTGTTCGATTGTTGGCTTGTGTTGTCTCTTGCCTTTTTCTATATGTATGTATTTGATGTCTTTTTTGTGTCTGCCAAGTGTTGTTGTTTGGGTTTTTTTCTTCAATAGTTTACTTGCAAAATGAGTGCATTCAGTGAATTCCATTAAAACCTGTTTGCACAGACAGACCTAGGCTCATAAAAGGCCCCATGGACAATGTAAGAGTAGGCGTGAGCACAGTGAGTACGGACACCATGAAGGACAAATGTCTTAACATGTCTAAGCATGTGTAAAAAAAAATTAAACAACCACAACTGGAGGTGTAATTAAAAGTCTGGGTGGTAAATAGCCATATTTTCTCAAATCGTACTCTCCACTGGATATCTGTTTGAATTGATGTTGTAATTAATTGTTTTGTGTCATTCTGTGTGGTTTGTTTGGAATAATTTAATGTCTCAGCGGTGTTACTGCTAATTGCTGAGGTAAGATGATTTATTTTTGCAGGCAGGTGGCGACAGAAGGGGTCAGTTGATTGATGAGCAAAAGCAGTGGATGATGAGTGCTATGGTAATACTTTCAGACTATACTGCAAATCTTATCTGTCATTTATGAGACTACAAATCTGAGCTTAAGTTGTGGAAACTGATTTGCATGGTTGTTAAATAAAATTGGTGAATTTTTTGCATAACGACGCAAGATAAGATGAACGTTGACTGCGGGTAAATGAAATAAAGTTGCTTTTAGGAAGTACGCTGAAGCAGTTCTTTGGAAAATTATCAAAGCTTGGAGTGTATTTGATATTACAGCCAAAACAGAGGGGGTGCAAAATTTTTTGAATTGTTTAAGGAACTCTAGACACGTCAAATATAAGATCGTTCCAACTATGTAGATGAAAAATTGTTTGGTTTCGTTAACTCAAGTCACATCCATAAATAACTCTTAACAGGGCTGAATACCTGAAATTTGTCACAAAACCGCCTCTTTCGAGTTGCTGACAAAGCAAACATACTGTCTATGAAAAGCTTCTCAAATCACCCCGTGGATCTCTTGCTGCGGAAGCCGTACTGCCGGTCAGAAAGAAGCTTTCGTGATTCAAGATATTTCATACGCTGACGGATTATCAGCGTTTAAGTGGCCTTAGAAAGTGCCATAGGTCTGTAGGAAGTGGGTGCCGGAGGTTTGCACTTTTTAGCAACAGATTGAACAAATCTTTTTTTTTCACTTACTCATAAAGAACCCTAAAGAGTAGGATAGATGGAAAAGCTGAGAAGTACGCGTCTTCAAATGAATAGCTAGTATATCCACACCAGTAGATTTGTGCATTTTGAAATCTTTAAGAATCCCTGCAGCAGTAACTGTGCGAAAGAGGATTTCCCACTTCCCATTTTAGAATTTGTGCTCTCAAGTACAGACGGAAATAAGGTTCTACCCGGCTGCAAAATGTGCAGAAAGAAGATAAATTTAATTTAAAGAGCTGACATCTATACTGTAGATCGGGGACAAAGCTGTGCTCCTTATGTCAGAAGTGTTTACTACTCTTGGGACAATGTAGTGCTTTTTGCAATAAAATAATTTTTCACGTCTGATTACCGCCTTGCAATCATTTCAGGCCCTTTAAAAAATTTTCCGGTTTTTCTCAGACGGACTGCTTTGTGACTCCGGATAACTCCGATAACTCTTTGGCAGCTTGAGTCATACAACGCGTTATCACTCTGTCAGGAATAAAGATCTTTATCCTAAGCAAAATAATATTTGTGACCGTATCAGCATCCACTTGACAACAGAGGAAGCACATTGACCACTTAAAATTCCTAGAGAAGATTGTGAGTCCGCTCTCGTATAGACAGACTGTTCTATTCAGAAATTGTTCTCTGATTGCATGAGTTAGTGGGTTAAATACGAGAAATTACGACACAGTGGTCAGGCGAGCATAGAGGCGGCAATATGTCTATAAAATATAAAGGTGTTGGTAAAAAGATTTGCAACGTATGTATTCATGAGGGCGCACTTACAAATTGGGTTACTTTGTTTATCCCCGCGAAAATTTCAAAATACCTTATTTCGGGCATTGTCTGGCCTAAATGTCGAAGCCAATTAAAATTTTGTTCCTTAAATTCAACCACCACTGTATACAAACATGATTTTGATCATAGTTAAGTTTTGCACTGCTTTGTGCTTAACTGTACTGAATTTAAATTTTTTCAATAAATCTGGTTCACAGTCGGGTATCAACTCAACTCAACCGCCAAAGAAAATAAACATTAATACACATTTACACATGCATTATATACGACAAGTGCAACACAGAGAATAGGATTATAGCAACATTCACAAAAACTCTCATATCGCCTATACCATCGCGCCAACGGATGGCATTATTACATGGAACCTAGGGAGATAGTATGCAAATACTCCAACAATTGATTAGAAACTTTCAACAACAGGTGTACACTACAGAATATTTAATTAGAATTCTCGATTCCCATCTCTTGGAGGAGAAATTAGAATATTCCTCCTTGGAAACAGGAATTTACATCGAAACTTCCGCAAAGCCTGCTTATAGTGTTAATTTCACAAAGCACCTTACTACAGGCACTGTTCCCAACCATATAGATGCCCTCCCTTAAACGAAGGTATCTTATGCGAATTGAGAGAGCAACAAATGCAAACAAAGAGCAAAACAAAAAATGCCTGAATGGAGTTTCTAAAAATTTGCAAAGCCTTTCATACTTTGAATTCAAATTAGGGGCTAAAAATAAATTCGACACACCAAGAGGAAGACAGTAAGATAGAGAGCATCGTACAAACCGGGGAACGCTAATAAATTAAAAGCCGTAGTGAACCAAAACCCGGACTGGTTGATGGTAACCGTAGTGGTTCCTCTTGAGTGCATTTGCTTGTAAGGTGGACCTTCGTCACAGCGAACACCACCGTTTTTCGTTTCATATGGGTGCAACTCAAGCATCCGACATAATAGAGATCCACAAAAATTCTTCTGCTTCGGCGGCGGAAACATTTGTTGTTCCTCCTCGTCATAAGCCATAGAGGTGCATTCCGCTTCGAGAGTGGAGTGTCGATTCCAAATGCAGGTAATGGCCTGCGGAATGGTTTAGCCACGTTGTGCATCTGCCAATATACACCTTGGTTCTTGTGTGTTTATTTCATTCCTCATAAGCCGCTACAAGACGCGAGGGAAATAAATTGTTCTCTTGACGGGTCGATCCTCTAAGCAGGGCACCGAAGTTAGGGCCCGTGTAATAGTTGCAACTGTCGAACACCACATACCACTTGAAGTAACCTATTGAACTCAATCGAGTGAAGGGTACACGAGAAGGTGCGCGGAATTAAGGTATTTAGTTGAAGGCATTTAGCCAGCCATGCGATGTACTGCCATCGCATTGCACCAATTTAAATAACCAAATTTTGTATTACCTATGTGACGTAAGATGACTGTGTCAAAGGAAGAAAAACAAGGGCAGTGTCGAATCGAAAAAATACATTTGATTATTAAATAGGAATGAACTTCGTTTTTCAAAGGAGAATTATGTTATTGTATCTTAAAAAAATTGGAATAGTCTTTCTATTCGGCAGTGGAGTGTTCGCCAAGGGCAACAATATGTATGATAACTTGTGAACATTATCGTATAATATTGCCACACATATTTAGGACGAGACACTTCCAATCAAATGTTAATATAAACGCACTTTGCCGTTGTTCTTTGTGAACTACCTGTTACATATTTCCTTAGACCAAGTCAAGACGATCTGGACTATAATTTCCTTTAAAAGTTCTAATTGATGACCCAATTGCGATAAAGGATTTTGTCATAGAGAAGCAGCTGACAATAAAGGATATCAGAAAATTTCAACAGAACTTAAAATGTAAAAGGAACGTAGGTGGACTCAAAGAAAGGGTAGGTGAAGGCATTATATGTAAACTTTGAGACAAATTAATTAAAGATCTACGAAATAAGTTTTGAACTAATTAAAAATTAGATTAAAAATTGCTCATCTGGAGACACTTAATATGTAAGACCTGCTAATCACTTCTCTATACACTAACTCCTATTTTTCATAATAAAACTCGTATTTTTCATAAATAAAATCTTAATAATTACTAAGCTGTGTTTCAAAAAAAAAAAAAAAATTACATTTTCTAAGACAGAATAGAATGTAAAGAGATGCACATATGTAGATATTTTAACGTGTGGCTGTCGTGGAGTCTTGACTCACACGGCGAAGGTGCCAGTTTTTCATAGACTAAATGTCTCATATATCTAAGGGTGCCACTTCTTTCGAGTTGCTAACAATACTTGGAAGAGTAAAAATTCTCAATAAACAAACGATTTTTAAACATCATCGTTCGGAGTCGGCAAAAATCGTAGTTGCTGCGGAATCTATGCCATAGTGGGTCGTAGTGCACTCAATTCATTTAGTTAGTTACAAACATAGATAGTTACATACAAACAATAATATATAGTTTGTACATGGTATACATGTAACCATAACTGATATGGAAGAGATTTAAAGATAGAGCCGATATTTTTTTAAGTGATCCCCACAGGCGGACCAGTAGGGATGCAGAGAAATGGGTTCAAAGGTTATGGTTAAAAAGAAAGCAGAATAATTAATTATTTCGAGCGCAAACATAGCTTATGATGCATTACGCCAATTGTTTTGCATCTTTCGTCATAGTTAGGGAGATCATCAAACGAATACAAGTTTCGCAAAGCATATTTTGTGAAATTTGTTTGAAATCTAAATTGTTTGAATTCGAGGGAACAGTTTAGTTTTTAAACTAGATGCATATGATGTTTCCCAAAAATCCTAACTATTTCCTTTTAGAAATCCTAAAATATCAATAGACTGCGATACCATAATGTAATAAAAAAATCAAGCTTGGAGTCAAAAAAGTATTACGTCTGTCTTATATAAAGCAAAGACTATAAAATCATGCTTACATCGTCTTTGGTAGTAGACATTACCGAACGAAGATGTTACGAATTCAAATAAATTCTTGAAAATTGCACTAAATTTTTTTAAGCCTGGATAATTATCAAAGTTAAATGCAATTTTAGTGGTGTGTTCTAACAACAACAATCTTAAGATATAACATCCCATGCTTTAGTATTGTCAGATGCAAATAATATTACAATAACCGACAGTTATTGTAGTTAGCGAAAATTTTTTCACACCTAATATTGTAGAAGGAAATGTGCTTCATAATACTTGAGATTGTTTTTATAACTTTAAACACAATTTTTTGAATTATATATATATACAAAAAAATCGTCTTCAACAATGTGTATATTTTTGCGCATTATTCAGAGCATTAAAAGACGCCAAAATCGACCCAAAAGTAACACAGTTTGCTAATTTTTGAAAAATCTTCTGTCGGGAAGCCGAACATTCTGAGGAGAGCTCTGATCCAAAAGACCGAAAGAGAAAAACGTAACACTGAATAACCAATTCAGATTTAGGGAGTGGTACGATACATAATGTGTCAAATGTGTCCGACATTCAGTGGTGGTGTTGTATAACTAAGTGAATGTCATCAAGGTGGACAATTTTGTTATTGACCTGATTTGGGTGTACTTGTTCAAACCATGTCCTCGACATAGCTTTGCGGTTTGTGCATAACACCCTAATGGTGTGTTTCATGCAAACATTGGACTAATATTTTTAGCTTATATTTATGAATAAGTAATAAGAAAAGAAAACAAAGTACTTAAAGCTGGTGAAGTGAGTGTTAACTAAAACAAAAAAAACGACTCAATTGTCGTATTCTTAAAAACTTCCTCCACGACGCCCAGCAGCCGCAAGTTTTGTATATTTCCAGCTCTATTTAACGTGGAAGCTATGCAAATATCTTTAAGATAACTAATCAGTCTTATTCTGACATTCGAATGCATCTATTCTTTCGAATGAATTTTTCGTATTCTGTATTTCGAATGAAAAGTATTCATTATCGAATGAATATTTCAATGAGTTTGACATTTACCATATCAGCTGTTTGAAATTTCATACAAAATTGGAATAAAATCGTTACCACAGTAAAATACAATGGCAATTGTTTTATTTATTAATAATGAAAACGATTGCGATTGCGACCTACATATGTTAATAAAGTCATTATATAATTCATAAAATTCAAAAATGCAAAAAGATATCTCTACTTACATGTTTAGCGAAGCTGAACGAAGGGAAAATAACGCACGAAAGAAAAATAACGTTTCATTCAAATGATTCGAATGCTAGAATAGCCTGTAAAATGAACTTTCGAATGATAAAGTGAACTTTCGAATTGACACAATATATCGATTTTTTACCGTCATAGTTCATTTCGATTTTTTGTCGTCATAGTTCACGAAATTTTAAAATGTATATTTTTTTTGCTACTTGATTTTTATCAATTTTATGGTGGGCTCATATGCAGATTAGAATAAAGTGGCACTAAGAAGAACTAATCGTGTTGTGCATGCTAATTTTCTCTCACGAGTTGAAGCGATCTTCAGTTTTTTGCAGACTCCGAACGGCAAGATTTGAGAAGCTTTTTATAGACAATTTATACTCTAAGTGTTGTCAGCAACTCAAAGGAGGTTGTGCCGTGAGGTGCGTGCATCTTCGCCACTTATCCATTTCACCAGGGCGACCACAATAGTACAATAATAAAGTCATATAGACAACATTTATACTAATATCTTTTAATTTCTTGGCCATATAGCCGAATATATATTTCTGATTCATACGGACTTGCTTAACTCGTCGTATTGAATTCTTTTCAAAAAAAATTGGAAAGTCTTGAAAGGAATGATAAAGAAACAAATGTCACATGGACAATTTTTGTAAGGTAAATGTAAATACAGGCATCTCTCTCTGCCTCTCTCGTTTAAAAACTGAATCTGAACTGAATCCCTCCATTAATAGATTTAACAAACATATTCGCATAATCCCCTACTGAATGAATTCTAAATTCCAATACGAGTAAGATTCAATATTCATCCGATTGCACAATTCACGTCCATCTCCACAGCTCAAAGCCAATTATTCACTTGTCGTTATCTCAGACAAAATAATTAATTAGTTAATTAACAAGCGTCTGCCATGCATTACAGCACACACCATTCTGCGCTGCGTCTGGAATCACGCATGCAAATAACGTACCAGACAATTTTCAGAACCGAGGAAACAGTCCCCCGAAGCTCCAGCAAATCCGAAAAGACGAAAAGAAGTACACGACCAACCAATGGCAATCTCGACGGTGATTCTTAATTATTGCAACGAAATTCGAAACATGCGCTTACAGATATCTCGCATGGTGCTGAAATGTGCCCACAGACACAGACGACGGTATGTTATGCCGTGGATGTCTCTGCCAGGGGTTCGTATCATATCCCCCTAACCAGTTCGGACCGCCTCGTATCTAATTTGACTCACGGCAGCAGATCAGCTTGGATTCATGATTACCGCGACCAGACAAGATCTGGACGGCATGCGGCAAGCAGTTGGTAATTGACGGTTGGAACCTGAACGAATATACACACATTTTTATATTTGCCAGACTTTACTATGTGGGGGAGATCGACGATCCCACTAAACGTACGATTTCACCGGCCAAACAAGGATGGCACTTTCGCACGCCACAGCGGCGGCAATACTTCGTGCTGACAAGCACATGGTCCCAAACTATCTGCGCACGATGGATGGCAATGACAGTATCCCACAGAATCGATCCGCTTCCATTGTTTGCTGGTGTCAACCGATTACCCAGATCAGGAATTTCCCATCGATGGCCAGATGGTTATCTGAGATTCACCTCCTATTAGTATGGTTCAATTAAAAGGCGACTAGGCGAGGGCTACTGCTCCCTGGGAGATGTGTCATGTTCTGTGGCAGATTAAAATCTGTCTCCATAGTTTCCTTGAGGAGCTCATTATCAGATTAGCTTCTGTGGTCAGACCGCGCTCTCTAATACATTGCCACGTATAACTCATTACCATTGACACACTGTTAATATTTTTTAAGCTCCCCGGAGTGGGTAAGCAAGCCACGGACCACACACGGCGATGGTAATGCAACAGATCATCATTAATAATGTGGACCGGAGCTGCGTTATTTGTCCCGACATTCACAACAGGTAACTTCCTAGGAATGATGATGCTCTCGCGAGTAGGTTATTTCAGAGAACATTGTCGCTGACCCCTGCGCGTTTGTGTTGTGTTTAGAACCACTTATAAGGGTTCCCCCTAATGGCTGGATATTAATTGCCACTGTCAGTTGCTACCAGAAGTACGTGATAAGTGCTACCTCTTCCCTTTGGGAGCAACTACGTGTAAACTGATAACGTGGAGTTAATTCTGAGAAGTAGATTTCACAGCGAGGAACAAGCCCCTTCAAAGTTGTAGGGATTAAGCAGGCTTCGGATGGGAGGGTCTTTATCTTGAGAGAGGTGGACATGCGAATGAGATTTGATGACAAAGTGCGCACGAAAATTTACTGCCATCTATCACAGGTACCCTGAGATGGGCTCCTTGTGTATAAAGGTAAAGTGGGGTCTTGGAAACTAGGGTTTTAGGGACAGCAGGGTGGTTTGAAGCAATGCAAACACAATCATAATTTTAATTCAGTCCTCGTGTAGACAATGAAAGGTGACTTTTAAGAAAATTGGGTCTTCGAAGACATTATCATTTACAGGTTGGTGATAGACCGAAAATGCTATGATTGGACTAATCTTTGGAACCTTCAGATCGTTTCCGTTTTTATGTAAATAGATATATACCTTGATTGGCTTTTTGTGTCGGTCATTGATTTTGAATATTTGTGACAGAATGCTTTGATGCCAAACAAGTGAACCTGGGATTACAGATGTGTACTCGATTGAGTACAATAGGCAGTTGTATATGGTATTGTTCGACACAAGGTCTTTTTACATATTTTATACTCCCAGCGTACATTTTTTTGTACACTTGAGTTGCTGGTGCAGTTTTTTTGGGAAATGTCCACCCTTATCTATTGACAAGACAGAATAAATTAATGATGATGTTCTGTTAGAAACCGGTTCCTTTTGGCATTGACAAGGTATCTCCCGATACTGCTTCTATATTGTGGTTGGTCCTTTGGATTATCTTATGAACCTCCACTCCCAAACCTAACGTATGCACAAGCCGACATAATTCATTATGACAGATAAAGTTCAGATATTTTCTAT
Source organism: Eristalinus sepulchralis (assembly GCA_944738645.1). Classification (NCBI taxonomy): domain Eukaryota; kingdom Metazoa; phylum Arthropoda; class Insecta; order Diptera; family Syrphidae; genus Eristalinus; species Eristalinus sepulchralis. Next base: position 24,500,181 of record OX122885.1, on the reverse strand, counting down.
AAATGTGGATGGCTGTTTTTTTGCATTTCTAATCTCAGTACCTGAATATATTTTATCACCCATTTATACCTTTGGTTTCTATTTATATTACTCCAGCAAGTCGTAACAATTAATAAAAAAATGGAGCAAACAAACGACATAATTTATAGTACGCCACTTGTTTCCGGTGGCTCTTATAATTCCCTTACTTCGGTAGATTTTTGACAAGTGGTAGTGAATGTGTACTTGAAGGATAAGAAATCATTCGCAGAAATTGGTACATGAGTTGGAAAGAGAAAATCAACCATTCCGTATATTATAGAAACCTATAAAAATACCGGAAGTGTTGAACACGTATAAAGATCAGGTCGTCCATGGAATTTAATCGTAAGAGGTGAAAGGGTCACTGTCAACACTGTTCGCAAAGAGGCAAAAACCAATTGCAACCTGCAACAAAGATGTCAGTACGTGGACGATCCAAAGGACTATAAATAGACATGGATATTTTGCAAGAACACCAAGGAAGAAGCCGTCGATAAGTGCAACCAACCAGATGAAACGCATGGAATTAGCAAATTTACACAAAGACGATGATTTGTCTTTTTGGAAGAAAGTGTTGTTCATTGATGAAAGTAAATACAATATTTTCGGCCACGATGGTCAATTGAAAGCATGGCGAAAGCACTCTTTCTGCACTGCACACCATTGAAAATAAGAAATCTCCGATGAACAATTAAACGTTATGGAGGCAGTGTAGTGGGGGTCCACGGCTTGCTTCGATTGGGGAAGCTGGTATTCATTTAACGAAATATGGACCAGTACATGTATCTGGATATACTGAAGGAGAATTTAAAATCATCAGTCAAGAAATTGGGTCTAAGTTCTGGCTGGATATTTCAGGAGGAAAAAAAATTGTGTGACTTCCTAGGTAACAGCTGCACAAGCACACAATAAAGCTCACACACAAGGAAGCTCTGTTAAGAAAATAGAATAGGCTACCCGAAGATTTAACCCAGGGATTTGTTTAATCAATTCCGCGTAGACTACAAGCTGTTCTCAAATTCCGTCGAGGTCCAACAAGCTACTAGGAACCTATTGCGGTGTAATAATCAATTTTTTTAGCAGGAGTACGATGAGTTTTGTCGTGTTAATGAATTAAAAATTATTTTTTTTTTTAATAAAGAACATAAATTGAAAACCGTATTTTCTGCTATACGTAAATAATCTTTGTTTCTTATTAAAATTCTGAAATGTAATCTATTATTTTAGCAAACACAGTTCTTACTGAAAACGAGCACCTTTGAACGTAGAGCGATGAATTTCGTTGGCTTTTGTAAGCTAACATTTTCAAACCATATTTCTTTCCCCATATGACAATAGTCTAGTAAAAATATTAATGTTGGAATAATTTCGGCATAATTAGCTTTTCTTTTGTTTTTTTTTTACTACACTTTCGAAAGTTCCAGGTTCGATAAATAGATTTTACATCTTACGTTTTTATGCGACACTACCGTTTTCGCTTTGTGGATAATGCCTAATTGTACATGAAAAGCTTCTCAAATTTCGTCAAAGTTGGCAGTAAACGGTAAGAGATTTCTACTAGTGAAAGAACAATATCTAGTGAAGCACGATGCTAAAGAAGCTACGGTCTGGTTGCTTGTGGACTGTAGTAGAATAAAAAAGAATAGCGCTAGCATAGAGACTGTGGGCAGTCGCTGATAGTGGGTGATGTGAATTCTTCTGCATTTTGCCAGAAACCCGTAGAAACCTTCAAGGGAAAAGAAGTCGTATGGACTAATTTCATTAATGCCTATAATGTCTAAGACGTTCGAAAATGTCACTTAGGCATGTAATTCCACACGCGGAAGAAACACGGCTTTTTTCGAATCTCCAATTTTGGTTTGACTGACTTCACCGCCATTTTGGTAAATAGCGAAACAGTAGAAGGGCGACAGCTAAATAACAACGTGCCTTGGATCGGGTAGAATACTGGAGGAGCTATTGCCGAATAACGCATAATGAAACGAAATTCGTTCACTTTATTTTTATACATTGACAAGTACATAAGCAAACAATTTCTTTTAAATTAGCTTAGATTTCCTTTCGGAGCAAGTTAAAAGGAAACGTGCAGAACTCGACCACATATATGTATAAAGATAAATACTCGCTCATTAAAAAAACAATCCAATGTAAGTATTAGAGCATCCTTAAACCAGTTTCGCATACTGTACTTATGTATGTATATATGGACTTGTACCAAAATATGCAAAATTAATGTTAATGGAAACATTTTCACACATAGAGTGCTAATTCTAAGCAGCACTTTAGGAATTTTATAATTTTGCATATTCAAGATGATATTCAGAATTTCACTTATAAATATACGCGCCCCTTCCAAGAGCAGATAAACTTTGCAGTCAGTTCGAGCATTAAGAAATCTAACGTCTTGCACTGACTTCGGAGAACTAAAACGAACGTTGTGAACAGTAGCTCTCAGTAGAAAAATATAACTGCTGTACACGAGTAATGAAATATAAACTACTGGATAAGTTTTTCACTTATTTATAGTTAACAACTTAGCCAGGACCTCCCTCGTTTTAGAGAGTTAAAATCATATCCAACCTAGTCGAAAGCACGCCAAAATAATCTACATTTTGCAATTATTTTTAACGCATTCAAACGAAAAATATGCACACGGGGAATTGCTGTCACAAGCACATTTTTGTGTAAACTCTTAACTTGCGTGACGTATGCAACAAATCTTCTCACGGGTCGAGAGTTCGTAAAACAGTAAGACTGATTAAAATGGATTTATAAGCCATTATGTACAGTAGGTATTTTTCTACAATGCAAATTTAGTAACAAAATAGTTAATGGCAGATAATATCTTTAAACGAATGGTATAAAATTAAAGACAGAAATGCGTGTAACTTCAATTATCAAAAAAGGTATAAATCATTGATCAAATTTAAAACTTAAGCAAATTGGCTCAAACAAATCTGTCAAATATTTATCTATTCTTTAATTAGTGAACACCATCTCTTGAAAGTTTGAGAAACCTCTGTCCACCATTGTATGGCCATCAAAAACAAATAAAAAGTACCCGAAGCATGACAACAAAATGGCCTACCTTGACGGCCATAAAGCAACCCGTAATAAAAATTCATTTTATTCTAACTAAAGGTATTTTGAATATTTTATCTCTTTTATTGGCTACACAGATACAAATGTAAAAGATAACACTACGCACAAATTTGTTTCGAATTAACCCGAGTTTACCGACTTTCGATCAACAAGATCGATATGGTTGAGCCATAAAATTGAACCGTAAATGTATATTTTCTCCTCGCTTTCTGTGAGTTTTTTTGGGACAGAGCACAATCAGGACGGAGTTATAGATTTTATTGAAACAACTAAAAGATAACAGTGCAGCGGGACGATGTAAATCGAAAGATATTAAATAAATTGTGGAATGTTTTCAGATTAGTCGCATGGGTAAGGTGTGCTATGATGGGCGGAGTAGCGTGTTGCGCTGGCAATATTTGATGGAGTTTTCTTGTCTCCTTTCGTTTGATGTCCTTTCTATGAATATGAAATCCAAGTCGATGTGTGGGAGTAGTAAAAAAAATAGACAAAAGTGATAGTGAGACACTAATGCAAAGAGGAGAGCTAATAAGGCAAGAGATGTCAATCACTTTGGTATTAAGAGGGGAACACTAGAGATTAACATTGTTACATTACATATACATTGCAATATTCGACATTCATTTTTTGGCTTGCAAAGTAAAGCTTAATAAAACCACTACAGCAATAAATTTTTGATGTTAATTTTATTCCTTCTTAAAGTTTGGAATTTGCCACTTACTGTAAAAAACAATATGATTCGCTTCGCACTCTGATCGGTTTATGGTCGCTAGCTAGACTTCAATTATATTAATGTATATTTTATAAATGCTAACTTTTAAAATTTTTGGAATGCTGACATTATTTTTTTATGATTCTATCAACATATCTAATGCTTCAGGAGGGAGCGGTTTACTATTCATTTTTGGAAAATGCTCAATATCACTTATAATAGCATCGGAAGAAATTATCGAATTATGAAGAACATCCTCGTAGGCTTTCTCCAAAAATTATATTCAGTAGCAGAAATGAATTCATTCAGAGGACGGCCCAAGATAAGGTGGCGCACACAAGTGGAGATGGACCTCAACCAACTTGGAGTGCGCAACTGGTTGCAGCTGGCGAAAGACCGTGCTGGCTGGAGAGGCATGTTGGTTGAAGCCCAGATCCACCCCGGACTGTAGCGCCACAAGAAGAAGAAGAAGAACGCATCCTCGTAGGCTATAGCATAATTTCAGATAAAGCTTCTGTAATCAAGATTGATGTACTAGGCGGATAAGACCATTTTTGCTTCCAGTATGGAGTCATAGCCAGGTTCGCATTTCTTTTTTTAGCATTTGTTTGAAGATGTTTATGCTGATACTTCTTTAATTTTTATTTTGTCACTAGAGCTAGGTGGTTTATGAGGTCATTATTTCAGGTGCTTTAAGATTTTAAGACTTTTGGGTGAGCTACCAAAAGTTTTTTTGACGACCTCGGCAAAAGAACTCTTACCTTCTTGTCTTGGCTTCAATTGCATGGAAAATGACTTCAGAAGACGTACATATGTATGAGTTCTCGAATTTTTGTTTTTCTGGACATAAGCCCATTTTCTTGAAATATTTTAAATGCAAATTCCTTGAATATCCAACAATCATCTGAACTTAAGAAAATATGCAGCGGACCCCACATTTGAAAAATTAGCGAAATAATTTTTTTGGTGTAACTTAAGCGGTTTGTATGTTGGTCCTCACTTATGTCCATTTAGGAAAGTTCTGAATAAGTAAACTTCAACCTTATCCGTCATCATCATAATAAAAACATTTCTTTTCTTGTTAGTGACGTCCTTTCAGTTGAAAGACCATTGCTGCCTTTAAAATGGAAAAAAGATAATTCATGGAGCTTTTAGGCATATAATGTCTACGTTCAATTTAGGGAGCAGATTGAAACATAATTATTATGATGATTTTCATAATAAGACTATGTCGGACTTTTTTTTATTGTTCCTTGCACAAAAAAGTGATTCATAAAGATATCATTAAATTGCTTCATAAAGACAAAACTTCCAGACCTTAATTTTTATTACTACTAAAGAAAAATATTAATTTTTCTGAGGTACGTAAGTACCTGAGGATATTGCGACATATTTGCTTTTTTGAGTATTACTTTTTCAGTCGATAAGAATTTGTACTTACATTGATAATGTAAATTCGCAACTGAAACACATAATAGCAAAGTAAGCTTTAACTGCGTGATTGTTGTTGGCCTTGATTTATATTATTTCGTTTTTGGATCAGTCTGAAGATTGGTTATTTCCACGAAATGACGGTCATTTACCAAACTTCAGAGGAAAACATGGAACGGTGTCAAATCGCATCCACCTAGTGGGAAATATATCTTATCACTGAAGACAACATCGTTATTGTCTGTTCGATACTAAAGAAGCGTATCTACCGGGTTGTAAAAGGCCAGCAAGCTTCAATAGATGCTGTTGAACTCTATGAAGATGGAGATGCAGATCCAAATAAAAAATACTTCATATGGGACATAAGATACTTTCAATTGCTTCGAAAGCTAAAAAATTGAATTGGCATCGTCAGTAAGACTTGCAATAACAGGGGCATGTTTGCAGACCGTGCATCACTAACGCTTCCATTCTATTCTTTTTCATATTCGTCTTCACAATTTTGCAAATATATTGCCTAGTCGGTCGATTATGGCGTTTATCATAACCACCGCGTTAGCCGCTACATTTGAATCACCAATTTTATCGTAAGTTTTAATCATTTTAATGTTTTTTTAAAATGGTAAACATTCAACTTTTATCGTGTGACTTGAAATAACGGCTGAGTTTGGCAAATGTGCTACTAAATTGAAACCACAAAATGAATGATTCTGTATTTTTAAGTGAGCATAGTATTTTGTTTAAAAAAACCAACATTTGTTCTCATATCTTAAATAAAGTTTCGTCGTTTTCATACACGACTGATTTTCAAGTAGGCCGACGCACAAATAAAGCAATTAAGTGCTGTGCTTAAGTTATGGTGCCAAGCGTTCATAGACACATCCATTTTCTCCAGTGTTCACCAATGACTCATGAATATTTATGTAAATAGTTACGACTTCTTCATACTTTTTATAGTGAATTATTTATTAATAATATAACCAACATTATATGTACAATATTATATTAAAAATAATTTAGTTTTTAAATTTTTATTTTTTAATACTATCGACAGGCTTAAGAATTTCTTCGAGATTTTTTCCTATAAAAGATGTAACATATTCATTTAAAATAAATAATATTCCTTTCGATAATAAATGTAGCATATGTCGAAAGTTTCACATTCGAATGGACTACCAGGCTTGTAAATGTGTGCGGCAAACATCTCAAATTGCCAAAACCAGGGGTTTCTACTAACCAACCCACTGTCATGTACCACGCTTTCAGCATAAATCATGTAATCTACATCGAAACAAAATCTGCAGGAGCTCATAATTATCCGTGGAGGTAAAATGCGCACTAAGAGCACAAATATAAAAAAAAGTCAAGCTCTGCACCATCGCTTCGGTCGCAACGATTAAAACTACAGAAAGTATCTGCATGTAGCCCAACTCATTTCCCAAGAAAATAAGCCGCTAGTTTCTCCTCCAACCATGGCTAACAACAGGCAAGGCAATAATTTACTTATCCGCGGCTCAGCATCTATTCGTCGTGGATTTTCGTTCCTCTTTCATTTTTCATCTTTTTGTTTTAACTCAGTTCGAGAGCCAAAACAAAATACACTGAGTGCCTTTCAGAACGAGTGGGTAGGGGGAGGCTCGACCTGAAGAGAGCCGGGTCCATAAAAGGTAACCACACAACAAATATCAACAAAATTATAAATTAATAAAATTTATGCACAATAAAATTGAGGGGGAATTATTAATGTTGGCGTTCACGCTTTATAATCGCCATAAATCAATGAAATTATTGATATGGCACTGGATCACGGCATTTTGTGCAGTGAGGAAAATCGACGCCAGGCGGAAACGTGCATTTTTGGCCGATGCGAGGCTGGGGGTACGAATAGGATACGCGCAAATCTCCACATTTCATGTTGTTTCGCTGCGTACGAGGCGGGATGTGTTTTTAACTACACGCACGACTTGATGCCCTTTCGTGTGCGGGTATTCGCCGGTAGCTTGTTAAATTCATTTTATTCGATTTGGAGTTTTTTTTGAGACTTAAACTCGTGGAAGTGGGGAGCGAACTTCACTTTAAGAGTTTTGAAGTAACCTGCTTTCAATCGAATTTTCCAGTATAATTCGATAAAATATTGTTACCTTTCAAGTTGTCTAGTTCAGAAAAATTCATCTTTGTTAAAATACAAGAAATCAATCAACAGAGCTTGTAGTTTCATGAAGGTCGCAAGCGTCTGACCAAAGCGTTTGAACAGTGCACTTATGGATTTCAAATGCTGCTATAGAAATTATTTAATAAACAGAATGTTCCGTGTAAAGTATGAGAAGGAATATTCTTTACTTAGAGCTATAAGAGCAGCACGGTTGTGTTCTTGACGCTCTTTTGTACTTGCTGCATTCTAACGATATAGCACAGGAAGAATACACCGTTCTAGACACATTTGCTGTCTTCACCGAAATTTTGATAAATACCAAAATAGTCGAAAAGTCGGGTTGCTATAAAATTTCTTCATTCTAGAAAAAAAACTTCAACTGGTTATTTCTAAATGGTCCTTTGGGGCGCTCTACGTTAATCGAATTTTGACGAATTTTAGCGTTAATCTGAATTTAGGGCCTTTAAGAGTATTTTTTATAATTATTAGCAAAATATACGCCATTTTAAAACTAAGAAAAGTAAAACTGAAAATTAATAATCTTATATTTTTTATCATAATGCTAATCACTTGCCATATTTAATTTTTTAGACATAATAACCTACCTTGGTGGTCGCCGTGGCGTAGTGGTAAGTGCGTCGACCGCCACGCAGAAAGTCTGAGTTCGATCCCCGAACGGGACACCTCGCATTTTTTCACGGCACCACCCCTTTCGAGTTGCTGACAACACCTTCTTGTACCTACTCAAACTTAGCCTGAATGCATGTTGAAAAGATGTCATGTCATGTCATTTTGTTTATGGGCAAATAAAGAGGATGCATCAAATAATAGGGTAAGCTCGAAAAAAATTAACGCATGACGCACCTCTGGAATCAACGCAGCACAGAAGATCTCAGACGGCTTCCATAAATGAAATAAACCCTCTTCCAAATGTGCGAATCTGGAAATGCCAACCTAAAAAAATAAACTATTTCTTCTTTTCATTTTAATAGCAGTGAAACAATTTTGACGCTCCGCCATATAATTTGTAATTTGAAAGCCGTTACAAGAATAAGGGCAACTAAATTATTGCGGATTTCACATATAGATAGCTTTAGTTAATTTTTTAGGTGTGCTGACGTAATCGCAATGTCGAACACGAATTTTGATAGTTAGCACTTCAACTGTTAATCAGGAAAAATATTTTTTTCATCGGTTTGTGTAGTTTCTGTTTGGCGTCTGTTGAAAAATGGAAAACCAAAACGAACAATTTCGTCATATTTTGGTTTTTTATTTTCAGAAATGAAAAAACCCATCTCAAGCTCACAAAAAGTTTTGTGCTGTTTATGGTGACGAAGCTTTAAAAGAACGGCAGTCTGAAAAGTGGTTTGCCAAATTTTTTTCTGGTGATATTTCACTCAAAGTTGAAAAACGCTTTCGTCATGCAGTTGCAGTTGATGACAAACAAATCAAAGCAATAATCGATTCGGATCGTCACAGTCCAACACGTGAGATTGCAGAAAAGCATCATGTACACAACAACTTTGCTATGTACGAAAACTTGATATATGGGTTCCTCATTTCCATCTGCTATTTGTTAAAGAAACGTGATGAAAATGATCTATTTTAAAATGATTGATAACTGGTGATGAAAAATGCGTTGTTTACAACAATGCCAATCCGAAAGGTCCAGGTGAAATAACTCAAACAACATCATTGCTGAAAATGGGCAATACATCACAGAATAAATGTATTTTCTTACATGAAAAAATTGTCTTTTATTTTCTTAAAAAAATTGCAAAAGTTGCCAACCTTATATTTTATCATTCTTGGTTCCTTCAACCACCGAATCTTGTGGGGCTCCCTCGCCTACTTCGATAGAGTCTGATATACTTCTCTGATTAATCTTCGTCCTGTGTGTTCCAAACTTTTTATTTATTTTACTGTATTTAGCCTTTTCAAAAGTATAGTTCTTATAAGAGTTTATACAGCGATATGATAATAGGCGTTTTAAGAAAACATGCGCTCCACTTAGTATATGAAGTACCACACAAGGACAAATCAAACGAAATTCGTTTTATAAGGAACACTGTCATTTTATTTAAATTTCTGCATTTAATACATTTTATTTATTTCATTCAGTAATTGTACGCAAATATAATATAATACTTCAGGTATGTGAGAAATATTATAAAAAAATTTTTCTGAAAAAGGTTTACTGTGAGCTAAATATATTTTTAACGGATGCTATTTGTAGGATCTTAGAGTTCGAACCGCTGGCGTATTCAACTTTTTATAAATGGGTATGCTAATTATATTAATTTATGCCATTAAAGATGTCTACAATAAATTGTAGACAATGGAAAAAAACTTAATTAGCACAAAACCACTTTTTTCGAAAAGAGAAAGGGTATGAATGAATTTATTATATAAAGCTAAATCCAAAATGTGGGGTTTGCATATACCAACGAATCAAAAGGATTATTTCTGAAATACAAAGTTAACTTAAAAAAGTGGTCTGATTCTGGCAGACAGAAGCATTTTCCGATTCAAAAGAAAACCTAATGAAAAGTCGGGTCGTGTGTTCAGAAGGTACCTTAATTCGTGATTAGTTATGATATTTAAGCCATTCCTCTTGTGGACAAGGAAATTTTTTGTATTTGAATAACCGCAAGGAGATGAAAATCGGCTGCCTCTTCAACGGGTATGTTGGCGTGTACAAAATTACGGCTAGGATCATAAAAGTGTCCATACGACGAAATGTAGGAATAAATTTAGAAAACATAAGGAATTCGAGGAAGATAAGGGCACATATTTTTAATTTACCATTGGAGATTATGTAATGTTGTCAAATATCTCCCTTTCGCTTTTTTGCTCTTCATTCAATGCTCCATAAAAAGTATTACAGTTATCGGATTTAGTTCAAATATGCGCCGTTTTGTTCGGTAATCTGTTTCCATCTAGACGGCAACTTTATAATACCCCCCTCGTAGAAGCCCTCCTCCTTATTTGCGAAGAACTCGGACAGCCACTTTTCACAAGCCTCTTTTGAGTTTAACTTCACACCACCAAGGGCGTTCGTCATGGACTGGAACAGGTGGTAATCACTTGGCGCTATGTCCGGGCTATATGGTGGATGCGATAAAACCTCCCATCAGAACTCCCGTAGCTTCTGACGAGTCATCAACGAAGTGGATGTTCTGGCGTTATCCTAGTGGAACACTACACCCTTCCTGTTGGCCAAATCTGGACGCTTCTAATCGATCGCCTGTTTCAAGCGGTCCAGTTGTTCGCAGTCGATAGTAGAATTAAGCGTCTGGCTATATGGGAGCAGCTCATAGTGGATGATTCCCTTCCAATCCCTTAAAATGGTTTGGTGACTAACTCTCATCTCCTAGGCGATGTCACAAGATGCCACATGCCGGTTCAACTCGATGATTTCCATGATTCGATCGGTATTCGTCGTCACAGGTCTTCTGCCGCCTGGCTTTGAATCGTCGAAACCATTCCCCCTCCAAAACACCATTCATCTCACGGAACGTTTCTCTAGCGGATTTGCGTTTAACGAAGGAAAACTTTAAAATAGCGTGAATTTCGGCGTTAGTGAACTCCATGTTTACACGTCGATAACTGTTGAACGCAATATCCAAACTAATTATGCATAGCGTCGTAGGTTATGACAAGACCTTTCAAATGATGTATAGTATTGCCAGATACGAGTTCTCTAGCACTTTGTACATAACCGGAAAATTCAAAAGACAAAAAGGCGGAAAGGAGATATTTGACAACCTTATAATAAATCGTAGAGTTACAGGAAAAAATACTTCTTTACACAATTAAACAAGGGAATCAGTTAATCATGCTATTTACGTAGTAGTCTTTATTTTAATATCGAAAGTTAATAATAATAATTGAGTGGCACTACAGCCCATAACGGACCAGGGCCTAGCTTCTACAACAACTACTCGTGTTGTGCATGCTACTGTTCTTCACGAGTAGAAGGGACCTACAGTTTTTTGCCGATTCCGAACGGCGAGATTTGAGAGGCTTTCCATAGACAAGTAATACTCTTTGAGTGTTGTCAGCAACTCGAAAGAGGTGGTGCCGTGAAAAAATGCTAGGTGTCCCGTCCGGGAATCGAACCCAGACTCTCTGCGCCGCAGTCGATGCACTTACCACTGCGCCATGGCGACCACTAAAATATCGAAAGTTGCGTTCTGCAATATTCCTTAGAATCCATAACCTTTCAAGCTCCCTTTCTACGAGTATTTTTTAATGATCAATTTACCCAAACCTAGACATATGTATAGCTTAAATTAAAAATAAATAAAACGTCGAGGGTTTGCAACTTTCTTAAATTAGATTTTATTAAGGAATGACTCAATATAACTATAATATATACGCGTAGTAATAATTTCGCTAAGTGAAAATATACATAAAAATATCTAGTTATGGCCATATAACTAAATATATTCTGACAGTTTAAGATGCTTTTTCTGAAATAAAGCATATACTGCCTATTTCCTGTCAACACCTCTTGTGCTTATCAATTCTACCTGCAACACACTCTTCTTATTTGGGCTACATCTACGAGTAGCTTCATTTGTTGTCCCATTTAAGTGGCTGTTCCGACATACTGTACTTGGATTTTTTTGAAAATAATAAATAATTATTTAGACCCAACCTGTTGGTGATGTGTGAACGTGCACTAAGTAATCGTATTTTCAAAATGACAACCACAAACGAAATCTGTTTTATTAGTTAGAAAAATTTAACTATCTGTTTACTGAGATTAGGCTGCTGCTGTATGGCCAGAAACGGAATTCAGTTTTTTACCGTGGCCAACTAGACCGGTTGCGATCGTAACTAACCAATAGGGAGAGTATCGGGTTCTATCAAGAAAGCAGCAAGTCACACACACGTATAGCAAGGTTTCGGATTTTGGATTGGGGAGATTCTTACGCCATGTAAACAAGATAATAAGTTAATATTCTTAGGAACCTAATGCAATGGGAAGAAATAGTTGATGAAACTGGGACACTTATAGTTAATTTTTTTTATATTTTTTATTTAAATTGTTGTGGCAGCCGCGGGTTTCAGGTTTAATTGCAGAACTGAACATCAAGCATTGTTTTACGACACAACCTTTTTCGAGTTGCTGATTATATATACCGAAATATATACCGAAAGTTTATTATTTGCTTATGAAAAGCTTATCGAACCGATAAGATCTTTTACTTGAGAAAGAGCAATAGAGCAATATCAAAAGCATTGAATAGGTGTTGAAAAAGCTAGATATTAATCCTTTGTGGGCAGTTGTGTAAATTTGTTAAAAAAAAAACAAAACATGAAATTAGTTTTAAGAAATTTTATAATTTCTAACTATTTTATATATACATATATATGCATATTTATACATATAGCACACATTAGGAATGCATACGCTGCCATTCGAGTTTGGTACATTATAAAAATTAATTACAAACAAAAATATGTAGAAATTACAAAATTTCAAAAATCATAGTTCATACTACTGAAAAACTTATATGTGTATAGAATTTGTTCACCCACGTTTGGAAGAGTTTGTACCAAGATATTTATGTCATTAGAGGCCGCAAAACAACATCAATCTAACAGTTCAGGTGAAAAGTTTGTATGTTTCCCATGGGAGGGCACCATTAAAATAATTGATGTAATAGTCCGTTGTAGTTGGTACCGACATGAACCACGTGTTTTATTTGACCACATTTTAAATGAAGAACTTTTGTTGGATAAAATAAAATTTCGTTTGGTTTTTAATTTTTCAAATGCTACCAATATCAAAAAATAGCTTGATGGGTGTGTTAAACAGACTCTGCACCAGGAGAAGAAGCCATTTCATAGTGGGTTGCTGAATCAAGTACGGGTACTGAAGGCGATCAACTCCTCGGATTTTTACGTACGAAAAAAATAACACAAACTGGTAAACCAGAAAGTATCTGACACTCTAAAGATGCGTGCTACTGCTTCTGCGCGGCGGTGGACGCATTAACCATTACGTAACGGCGACCACAAAACATGATTGATAAGCGATGTACAAAGTGGGTGCCGCCCAAGATTAAAACAAATTACAATAAAATTTATATGTTAAAATCTGCTTAATATACATAAATACGAGTGGATAAAAGAAAAAAAACGATGACTTTGACGTTAAATTGCTCCTTATCAACTGTATTTTCGAGATCTGTCCACCAATAACATTTGTCTATTTTCTGAACTTAAGAGAATGCTGGCTGTAAGTGAATTTAGCGCCCATAAAGGCATAAGCATAAAGGCCTAAGCAAAAGACAGGAATATAAATAAACTCGGTGTGTAGATAAGAATCATTTTTGCGAAAGGATTCTCTTAGTAAAAGTCTCTTGAAGGTATAACAGTTTGCAAAATAATAACAGATTTCGTGATTCGTCGTTATTTCACATTCCTCAAGCGAAAAAGGCATATTTTCTTGTTTACAGTCAAAGACATAAGGTTGCGTTGGTTACCATTTTCCATTCTGCCTTAAATGCATAGCTACTCTATTTTTCGACATAACCAAAGTGTTGACATGGTGCAATAATAAATTAAAATGGCATTCAACTCTATTTTATTACATATACAAAATATACAGTGTCATCAAGTATGCAATAATGTAAAACAATGTACATTTATAATATATGTATTAATAAACTAACTAACTAACTAACTCATTAACTTTATTACTCAAACAGTGTTCGTCTAATATCAACCTAAAAAGTTAAATGTTGGCATCACACGCAAAAGAGCCCAGTATCAATACCGGCACAGATTATCATTTACGGTTCCACTTCTTGCGGGGTACTGACAACACTTGTTTGCTTGCTTGTCAAGCCTGCGATCCATGAAGGGTCTGAGCATGAGCTATTGCCTTCCATTCTTTACGCAATCACTTGGTCTCTATACCGGTGGTTCGGCCTTCCTCTCCTTTTCGAACCTGGAGGATAGGATTCGAAGACCCTCTTAGCTGGAGCTTTGTTGATCATTCGCTCGATGTGGCCTAGCCACTGTAGTCTACGTATTTTTTCTTTTCGAACTACGTCCACATCTTTATACAGCACATAGAGTTGGCGGCTGTGTCTTTTCCTCCATTCGAATCTGCTCTGAAGTTTTCTTATCGTCCAGCACTCGGCTCCGTATAAGAGTTTGGGTAAGATTAGCGCTTTGTAGAGTATTAAATTAGTCCTTTGAGCGAGAAGTTTCTACCGTAGCTGTTTTGACAAACCGAAATAACACCGGTTACCAAGGGCCGAATCCTTACTTAGGTGCCTTTTGTGGAGTTCACGTTTACCCCGAGGTAGACAAACTCCTTAACTAGCTCGAATACCTGAAAAGTCTATGAAAAGCATCTCAAATATAGCCTTTCTTAGTCGCCAAAAAACTGTAGGGCCTTTCTACTTGAGAAAGAACAATAGCATGCACAAAAAGAACAGTTGCGGAAGTAGTTAGGCCTTGGTCCCCTTTAAGCTGTAGGGCTACGCAATTTTTGTGTTTTTGCAATAATTTGTGAAACTACAGCATTACTTAATTTCTCTTATTCAATTGATTTCCTCCTGTTTAAGTAGAGGGGGAACAAAATAAAAAAACACAATTAAAAAGATGTGTCATTATGAAATCTTCAATACATTATTACGACATTTCAACGTCAGTTTTCATTTCTTCATCCAGTAAAGTCGAGAAAAAAACACACACACCACTTCTGCAATGAACAAAAATCTATTTATTCTCTTCGCCTTACTCAGAAATATTCCACACATATTGGCTTGCCAAATATGCCCAGTGATTGCTTCAAATTTGTAACCCGATTGCTTCGATCAAAGGTCCACAATGAAACAGGGACTGGCATTAGTGCCGAGCCGAGTCCCGTAAACAATACCCCCAATAATTTATGCATTACCTATCATCGTTGCCAGCAATTGTATTTCAATTAAATCACGACAAATTCTCCGATTGCTGACTGCTGCACAGGTACCTTCTCGGTTTGGGCTTTTGTAAATCACGACAATCGTCGACGTTAGTTGTTTTCTTGTTACAGAATTCAAAAATTTTTAGCCAGTCAAACCTCCGCTCACTTGGGTGCACGGGTGCCCCAGCCGGAGCAGTGAAAAATTTGAATGAATTACAGGGTTCACATACAAATTGGGAACAGAGTTTCGGTTCTATTGGTTACAAATCTGTCCGTCTGAGTCGTGTCTTGGCATGGCTGGCGGCTGCCAGTTGCCGGTTGGTGGACTAAAAACAGCGATTCATTTGTTTACCTTGCAGGCGGGTCGGGTCGCCGCTGCCGTGCTCCACAAAATTTCGCCGGCGTCATGATCTGAAAATTTATACCGGCAATGAAATAAATAAAGACAATCGAACTGAATTGTAAACGCGGCAATACATTACAAAGTCGTGATGGAAAAATAAAGAGTAGTCGGCCATTACACTTAGACTGTGGTGAATCCGCCGACGCCGCGCCGGTCGTCGGCGGCGGCGTTGCTGCAGCATCCGTGCGCAGAAGCTCTCATCAACCTGGGCCAGCATATTTTTCTTCATTTGCCACGACATCAAGATGATCTAGATGCGGTGAAGGAGGCAAAAACTATGGAAGCTGGCGAAAAATGTTAATGCTTCCATGGATTGCGGCTGTATGTGATCCTATTCGCTCAATCGAGAAGCTATGCTTCGTCGTCATGAATTCACCTGGTATGATGGATTCTTGCAATTTCCATTTTTGATGTCGACCCACTGATCGCGCGCACTCATACCCTTGCACAAGACTTGCAACAACAGCAACGGCGGTGTCAGCAGCAACAGAAGAACGTTTTTCCAGAAGCCATGAAGTCACGCAAACATGAAATCCTAGAAGCTAAGCAGTGCGGCGCAGTATATGACTGCGGGAAATTCTCTGCTCAGTTCTCTGCACAGAGGATGACGCCGCGCCGCCGACAACGGCGACGTCGAAAAGCGACTAGGAGGCGATAGATTACGTTACAACTCCCATCTCGGGGAAGTCGGGGGCATGGCCTCAGAATGCTGTGTGTGTCGAACGATTAAATCGGAAAGGTGGTTCTACCTGTCAGTCTGGTAATAGGAGGAGTTTGAGTTTATCGCGGGAATAGACATCGACATGGGTATTTGTTTTGTTCGACGATTAGGGAGGCGATAGGTGTGCCCATTTGGCTATCGGGCTAGTGTAAGTGTTTTCAATTGATATTATTTTTGAATTTATGTATGTGATAGGTTGAGCAGGAGCGATGGAAGGCCTGTTACCGTGCGATGGTATGGCATGGAAGCTGTTCACAAACACTGACAGTCCTTATCTAGAAGTTGGTTTCAATTGGTGTCTTCTTGATAAGACTAGAATAGTTCGGACGATGAAGGATATAATAACAAAATGAATGGGAGTGCATATAAATGAAACTAAGCTCTGCGTTTTTAGTAATTTATCTCTTTCATTAGCACTTCGGTTTTCATTATCTTTTCAGGGGCATGTGTGAAAAGCTGGTTAGCTTTTGTCCAATTTATTTTACCTGATTACCGTTATTTGTCTTGGCCAACAAGCCGAAAAAAGATAAGCTAATAGTCTCTAAGAGCTGCTTACAATTTATTGTCAAAGCAAAAATTTGCATTTCAAAGGTCAGAAGTCGATCGGTGTTGTGTTTAAAGTCCTTAATTGATACTGAAAAATGTATGATGTGTGATTTTCAAAAGATGGTGAACGTCTATTTCGGGACCACTGAAGTCAATTTTATTTCTACATATATATAGAACATTTTGTCATACAATAAAATATACACAATGCAATATATTTAAAATTTTCAGACAATAGTTACTCTAGAACTTTCAAATGAACCATTTATATATTTACAATGCAATTAGTACTTGCTTGGGAAATATGCTTTTTTGTGTTTTTTTGTTCTATATATAAATTCTTTTTTAATCGTGGTGATGTACGGTCCAGTTTGGTTGAACTTCAAGGCCTTCATTTAGGACAAACAACGCTAAACCCATATCTTTGAAAACTGCGAACCTATCGACATAGTTTCACTGGGAAGTTCTATTGCTTCCACAATCTTGCATCCAACCTCTGATACCAGCAAAGCTGCCTTGACGGTTAGAAATTGGCCCTAAGAAGAGACGTTATAAATGGTAGAATACCAAAGATGAACTGATTAATATTGACTTTGAATACTTTATTTTTTTTATTGTTTTAAAAAAACCGTGATACTTTAAATGATATTATAAGATTGTTGGTTTTTGAAAGTGTTTTTCGTGAGATTTGCAACTGAGTAAACAAGTATGATTAAATTTCATGCACACCGTGTGTGATGAACACTCTTGCCAAACGGATAAAGTACTCATAGAAACATAGCTTGTAACTCAATATGCCCTATTCATTCTTTTAAAACAATTCGAACAATTTATGAATTAATTTACACACAAATACGTCGCTCACTTCCAGCTATTGTTCCCATGGCGATAATGAAAGGTTTGCTGGTAAAAGCTTAAGTTGGTGATGGCAAACGATTCATGACGCAGCAATCGCAGCAACAAATAGGGTTACCAGGCGAGTAAAGTAAATGTTTGGAAAAATTGAATGCTCACAGTGACAGTGTCACGCAGTGTTTATAAAAGCAATAATTGGATAAAACTAAGTATGACTGAAACAGACGCATTAGAAGAAATTATTCAGATACTGAAGGCATGAATTGAGCGAAATCCACTTCGAAGTAAAAGAAAATTGATTAGAGATGTACGTCTGTTGATATTCTCTGTCTGGGGTATTTTGAAGGCGAAGGTTGTAATTAGAAAAGTCCAAAGTTTTTACCACCTTAAACAAGCACTTCGCAGGGAATGGACCGAGATACTGCAGAAGTGCTTCTTCTTCTCAGAACTATTATTCGCGCCAAAGGATGACAAAGTGTATTTATCCAAATCTTTTGATTTGACACAATAAATTTATCAAAAAGTAAAAAAATGATATTTTAAAATTCACAATATACATGCCAAATTTGTAGAACGGAATATAGAAACAAAACGTTCTTCTCCACTCACTGTATTGTAAAGTTTTAGCAGTTTAAATTGTAACAATTTTTCATTGCAAAACGTCAAACTTAAAAATGCAAAAAAGTGCATACCAGAGGAAACGTTTTAAAATTGTTATAAATTCATTTATTTTTCTTAGTTGAAGACTATAGAAAAGCTGTGAGAGTGAAGGTCTACTTGGCCCAATATTCTCCGCATCAAGTCAGTGATGATGGGTTACAGCGCAATAAACTATAGCAAACCCCAGTACACGTGTGAGAATTTAATGTCTTTAAGTCTTGTTCGCCTAAATTAATTTTTTATTACTAATAAGCATACTTAGTACCAAATTATGATAAATATGAATATATTTAAGTTTTAATTGTCCTTAGAATACTAATTCTTCGAATTAATTCACAACAGCAATTAAAAATAAATGTTAACCAAATTTTACGTGATAAATCGGAAACAACTATTTGTGGTTAAATTATTAACGGCGTACTTTTTATTGGTTTATGTTTAGTTTGGTGTGCATTTGCATAAATATTTTTACAAAAACAGGTATGTTTTCTGAATATCCAAAAGACTGATTTCAAGACCCATGACGCTTCTTCAGTTTTATTTTGAAAATTTTCTACAGTGTGACCTCAATAAAATCAACTCTGGAAAAGACAAGTTTTTTATTAAAGCAACACCTTAAGTCTGATAATTCATGGTTTAATAGAACTGCGAATGTATAATTTGGCATACGGAATTATCTCTTCATAAAAATTCGTCCTTAGTTAGTTGGTTTTTAGTTATTAAATTGAATGATACAATAATAATTAATAGAACATGTTTTGTGATTCTTTGAAATGTTGACTAACCAAGACAGTTTGATCAAAAAAATTTAAGACATTTTTTTCTAAAAAAAAGCTATACTCAGAACATTGGAGAGTTCAGAAATTATCGGAATTCTTACTTTTAGTTTGTACTTAATGTTTGTTATATAGAAGGCGAAACTTTCTAATTATTAACAGGATAGGAGAAGAAAAGAAGGGTAGGTTCGATTCCTCGACAGGGCACCTCGCAGTTTTTCACGGCACCATCTGTTTCGAGTTGCTGACAACACTCAAAGAGTATCGATTGTCTATGAAAAGCTTCGCAAATCTTGCCGGAGTCGGCGAAAAACTGTAGTCCCTTCTACTCGTGAGAGAACAGTAGCACGCAAAACATGAGTAGTTGTTTTAGACGCTAGGCCCTGGTCCCTTGTGGATTCTACTGCCAATAATTTATTATTATAATTAAACATAGATATAATATATTATAATCCAGTGCATTTTCCGTTTGTTTTAGTTTCGACTAAAGATATTTACTACATTTTGAAGGAAGAGTTTGACATGGATTTACTTAACTTTTAAAATATAAAAATACATACATTTAATAGCCAGTTGCTTTGATGCATGGAATGAAATAGGTATTTTATTTCAGCAATATGTTACTACTGGCATATTTAAGAAGTGTTGTTATGAAATCAAAACTTTTCCCAAGCATTTACTGTAATCCGCAGTGCAAACGCAATTAACAAGAGAAAAACAAATCTTAATATGGGATAGAAAATTTCTTTGATAAACGAATACGAACAAAGTGTTATTCACCCGATTCCACCGACAGCTTTATATTGTGAACTCAAGAGCGGGAGAGAGGGACTAAGAAATTCAATACAATATTGAGCTTCTTGAAGCGTAAAATGACATTTAAAGAGCAGCCAACGGGGAATTACACCATATCATATGACGACAGCACATTCAAGTAACTCTCTGCTGCAGAACGCATTTGCGAGGCCTTACAATATAATGTGAAATAGCTTATTATGAGTTTTTGAAACATATCTTTTCGTCGTAATATAAAAGAGGAGAGCTGATGATGCATATTTGAAGCAATAAAAAGGATACATGTTTTAGTTTCTATGGGAATTTCTCTTTTGTATTGTCAAATGACATATCAAAATCCTCAAATATCATGTTTTGGCGGTACAAATTAATTAGTTTTAAGAAGATGGCGCCATTTGCAGGCATGGTTGAACTTGGAAATGATTACCTACTTCATTGAAAAGGTGTGATACTTGTCAGCAATAATGAACAATAATTAGAATTATTAATAATAATAATTGAGTGGCACTACAGCCCACAACGGACCAGGGCCTAGCTTCTACAACAACTACTCGTGTTGTGCGTGCTACTGTTTTTCACGAGTAGAAGGGACCTACAGTTTCTTACCGACTCCGAACGGCGAGATTTGAGAAGCTTTTCATAGACAAGTAATACTCTTTGAGTGTTGTCAGCAACTCGAAAGAGGTGGTGAAAAAATGCTAGGTGTCCCGTTCGGGAAACGAACCCAGGCATTCTGCGCGGCGGTCGACGCACTTACCACGGCGACCACAAATATTAAGAATTAGATAATAGAAATAATTATCAATAATTAGTACGGATTTGTCCCAAATAAACAGCATATGCGGGAAGTTAGAATTTTATTTTCTTATTGAAAAAAATGCAGCTGAAGCCCATCGAAAGCTTGCAAAAGTTTATGGTAAATCTGCTTCGACCGATAAATCATGCAGAAAGTGGTTTCGACGCTTCAAAGGTTGTGGTTTTAGTGTGAAAGACAAAAAGCATATTGGCCAGTCCAAAAAGTAAAGTTTGGAGATGAAGAATTGGAGGCTTCACTGGACCAAATCCGTGCCAAATGCAAAGTGATCGTTGGAAGTGATTTTGCAGAAATGACAAGGCAATTTGGCACCATAAAAATGCTCGGTAACCGGCGTATTCTCCAGACCTTCGCCCTTTCGACTACCGGCTTTTTTGAAAACGATTTGGCAGGGTCACCGGTTCGCGGCTTTTGAAAAAATCGAAGAATGGCTCAATGATTGGCTCAATGGTTGGAACTTATCTTATGTAAGTAAAGGCTATTTTTTAAGAAAATCACCCGGAGATGCAAATCGACACCATCTATTCATCGATTTGAAGGCTGAATAAGACGTATGCATAGGGACGAGCTATACAATGCAATGTTCAGTTTTGACATTCCTGCAAAACTCGTCAAGTTGGCGATGGAGAATTATCGATGCCCAGTGAAAATCAGTTCCGAACTCACCGAGACTTTCTTGTCTGTCATCAAGAAAAAACGCACAAGATCAACGACTGAGCTTAAATGGCATATTAGGCAGCTATAACTTGGATGAAGTAAAGGGGTTTGTTTACAACAACAACGCAATACGGGACCCCCACGGACCTGATGGCACACGAAGGGGTAAGCTAAGCTATAATGGGCAGACTTTGCGCAGACTTACGGTGGCATAACTAACTAAGATTCAGCTATAAAAACTGAATTCATATGTATACATATGTACATAAATACTTAGATGAAGCGCCCCCATAGAGCCAGTAAGGTAATTTTTATATTAGCATCGAAATTTGTAGCTAGTTTAAGTATTTTTATTTCTAGACTTAAGAAATTAGAAAAAAGGGAATAATTAAAAATATATTTAAAAACAGAAAACAAACACTAAGAAAAGTTTATTTATAAACAAGATTTATAATAGGAGTTTGCTACATTGTATTTACCATAAATATTCCATTGTTTAGACATTTACCTGAAAATAAAGAGACATAAATGAGTAAACAATATGAAAACGCTTTTAAGAGACCTAAGGTGACTATTAAATAAATCATGCAAACAAAAAAAGAGTATACTTGACAACAGTATAATTTTTTAAATCAATTTGTGAAACATATTATAATTATATAATATAAATTGAATACAAGCTGCGTACCTCACAAGTCAACACCAGAGGCACGATTTTCCAAAAGTCCGTCCAATTGCTAGCTTTCGCGGACGACATTGATGTAATTGGACGAACACAACGAGCAGTTAATGAAGCGTTTCTTGCATTATAGCGGAATCTGCTAAAATGGGACTGGCAATGAAATCAAAATTAAGACATACATGCTGTCATCAAGGAAGGACACATAACGTCGACTTCGCGTACAGAGCGTTCCATTAGGCAGCAGATACTTCGAAATAGTCAAGGACTTGGTCCTCCTTGTATCCATGTTAAATAGGAATAACAAAAATACGGACAACATAATCAGTACCAAAATGAAACGTAAAATCATTCTTGCTAATCGGTGCTTCTTGAGCTCGCGAGGCGATTGAGTAATAGAGCACTCTCTCGAAGGACGAAACTGGTTTTGTACAACAGATCAACAGCTTGGTAACTTTGTAGGCTGTACGGCGGCTTGCGCGTCTTCGGATACAACGCTTAAGATTGCTAGTTCATGTAGGCAGCACACTGATTCGGCCCTAAAAGTCAAGCCCTTGGAATAACGTAACAGAGGACAGCCTAGATTGAGATGGGGCACGCAAGGTGAGAATGACCTTTACCAACTTTGCACAACTGGAGGCAGCAGCTTATTTCAGACCCCGGACTGTAGCACCGATCTACTGTTATTGGTATGGTATTAACCACAGTGAGCTAGCTGCCATGTTTGTGGGATGGATGATTTAATTGTTTGACGAACTGTATTTTTTTTTATTATTTTACAACAATATGCGGTATAACGAGTCAATGAGAAATAAAAAACGAAGAGGACTTATGACGCAGCCTTTTTTAATACACATGGCTTTGTGTGTCATTCATAACCTGTACAAAGGGGTTGGAATTTGCTTCTGTTTAATATTTTTTAACTGTTGGAAATTACAAAACAATTTTCGTTAAACACGTGCCTTAATTATGAGCCAATCGAGGAAAATCGTAACCAAACGGTTTTATGAAAATTGAGTAAAGGTTTGATTTATAGTCGATTAGACGGTAAAGACAAGAGGTAACATCAGGTATGTACCCATTCTTGGGCACAACTACTGAAGTCTATAACACAGACAAGACGACTTTCTCGGATAGATCTAAAATTGATTGCATTGAAAATATTATTTTTCGCGCGTCTTAGGAAATGTCGCTTGATTTAGAAATAGAAATTTAAAAATACAAAATAAGGACAACATTAAATTTCCTTAGAGAATTAATTAACTCATGACTAAAAGAAACGAAAGCTTGGACAAATGAAAACAAAGTCCTGTAAATATGAAGGTCTCATGCTTTTCTTGGAACTTGATGGCACTTCACTCACCCACATGATGAAATTATATTTTATTAATTACATCACAAAAAATAGAATACAAATTCAAATAATTTCATATTTCCTAGATCGTTTAAAAATCTTACTAATATAAGGAAGAAACTCATCAGAGTTAAGCTTCACTGCAATGCAATCGTTTCTGTATAAAAGTTTGGTCTACATTTTTTATTAAGTACGACCAAACTAAGAAATAAAACAAATTCGGCGACCAAACACAAACTTTAACTCAGAAAATCATTTATCATTCTCAATTGCATTAATTTGTCGAAACTCTTGCGCTTGTTATCGATTCTGTTGAGGCGAATGTGCACAGGATCAACCATTAAAGCGCTGAATGAAATTTCCTAACTGATCACGGATAGTCATCTTGCAGATGCTCAAACGCACATTTCAGAGCATGCAGTTAAAACTGCAGACACCGCTCTGAAGTGGGTTTGTATTCTTTTTAAGTTTTATTTCCCATTGAATGATCGGTGAGGCATGTACGACCCTCGTCCGTTGTGGCATACATCAAAGCAGAATTCCTCTCCTCGATTACGTCTGCACATCTCGTCCATAAATAAGTCCCCACATAGAGCTGTGAGCCAGGCACCAAGCCAACCCAGCCATCGCCATCATCTTCAGATCAAATTAAGGCAACAAAAACTTGTCACTTCTGAAGCTGTACCCAAACCCAGAGCAGCTTGACTGCCCGTCCAAACATCTGTGCACAAAAACTTGACTCATTCTTATTTGCCTCATTTCAATTGTTTACTATCGGCAATGGCAGTGGTGGCACGGCAATGGCAACGGATTCTCGAATCCCAAAGTAGATCAAGCTCAATCCGCTCAATCCACAGCATCCTCCAACCATGACAATCAGCTTTCCGATGATCTGCCAGTGAGTTGAATGATTTGATGACAAGATCGACGACGATGCCCATCGTTCTTACATGGCGCCTTCGTTTCGGCGCAGAAGCGGACGTCAATTTCGGTCATGGGACATCAATCAAGCGGTCGTCAAATATGTGAGCACTCTTCGTGAAAGATTCGCGGAGCAGCAAACACACAGCATTGGGAATTCCTTTTGGGCGCGCCAAACAATTCAATCGGACATGTGAATAAATCACTTGACCTACCTCCTCCGTGCATTCGAGTGACGAAGATGAGACACCGTATCTCCTTTGTCGTCTCCTTCGAATGCTTCTTCGTTTTCAGCGTGATGAAGTGCGTATCACGGCAGTTAAGGGTATGGTGGATCCTTTTGCCTACAAGATCACAACGGCGCATCAGTCAGCACGGAACGTAGCACTGCCTATTTGAAATGCAGAAAGTTTCCTTCTCCGTCTCTCTGCTCAGTAAAGTATTTAACGAGGATCTTTCGAAGGTGGACGTTGTCGAGTCGGATCGCTCTGTCTTTTGGATGGATCTTGTGCCACGCAATTTGCGCACGTTTAAATAAATGTCAAGAATAATGACTGTCGGAAATTCCGGTGGTTGATGTAGTCACGGGATAACTATAAAATCGTGGAACGTGCAACCTGTTGGCGCCAATAGCGCCACCCGATAAGTGTTGCAGTAGAAGCCCTCTCAGGGATGACATTTCTCGTCGCAATTCAACTTCTGTGCGCCAGGTATATGTGTGTTGTATATTTTGAAAGACATTTAAACAGCTTGAAGAGATTCTTTTGATTTTCCTTTCACTCCATGGCATGACCTTAAGGAAATTGATGTAGTGAATTAATAATCAAAGAAATTTGAAGATTATTTATTTTTTCCTGAAACTATATCAGTGCACTAAGCTAGTATCAGTACGGCGATCATGAAAGTGAAAAAACTGCAAGTCTGCATGAAAATCAAATGCTTAGTTTAGTTTAGTTTAAAAATGTATTTTTTTATTTTGAATTTCATTTGTCTTAAATCTAGATATAAAATACTTAAACTAGTTACAAAAACTTTTATTTTAATTAAAAACTATCTTACTGGCTCCATGCGAGCACTCTAAGTTAATCTATGAGTTTTTATAATTGCCTTTCGGCTGGTGTTTTTTAAAATCAAATGCTTCTGAGCTTGCCAATTGACTTTGTCGTGTTTGCACCGCTAGTGAAATTGATAATTTTTTAAGAATACGTAAAAGGAATGTTGCATGCTGTGCACTCCTGAAGTGGGATAAGTTTCTGACAATAGTGAGCTGGTATAGTCAATATCGGGAATTATTTGTGAATCAAAAAACTTTATTTACACCTTTTTGGTAAACATTTTTTAATATGTTTTTTTTTTCAAATTATTTTTTGTTATTAGTTGGTAGTATAATGTCTAGTCTTCAATTTATTATTTTTTCCTCTATTGTTGCAAAACGGTGTCACCGAAGTGCTCTCTTGAGTTAAGCGAATAGCCAGAAGTAAGATGTTAGTAATAAATCAGGCGACGGCGGTTGCGCGCCGATGTGGATGCAGTGTGAGCGAATTCGTGACTGCAATCGAGATTTTCTGATACCCATTATTCAAAAAGGTTTTCACTGAACTTTCCGACATACCAACTATATCCCAAACGTCTCAAGTTGTTTATCGACGCCTTTGGAGCATCAATTCTCTTTCTTTAACTACGCCTGTAGAATAATCTATGACAATGATGCACATTTATAAAGTCCTTAGATCTACCATATATTTTACAATAACCCCTTCGATTTCAATGCAGTCAGCTTCTTCTTCCTCTCCTGTTACAAGTGCTCCCCCGGGCACCGAAAATATAAGCTGGAACTATCGGCGACGTTCTGATGCTGTATAACCTCATGCATCAATAATTATTTGTCAAAAATCCGTTTATATAAGCAATGGAAGAAAGTACGTCCTTTTTGAAGTGAACTTTGGTTTTTGATCTGGTAGTGTATATACATATTTTTTCATCGTGAGGTTTGATTTATTATGTAAAATAGAAGACATTCATTTAAAAGTGAACTTACAATTGTTATTATTGGTTAAAATTAGTTATTGAAAATGATATCATGGCCACAACTTCGTATTAGGTGCAGTTCATGCAGAATGTCCAATTTCGGACGACTTGTTCGAGCATTGTGTCTGGATCTCACGGACAACACAAGTAACGTTGGTTTCCAAATCGTCAATCGTAGTTGATTTATTCCTGAAAACCCAGACTTTACTGTATAGCCAGATCAAGGCGGCAAGTTGACCGCAGCAAAAGGCGAAATTAATTTTGATCATCAAAATTGTTTCTAAACAAGTCCAATGTTTGACGCACTGTATGACTCGTAGCACCGTCTTGTTGAAATCAGAGCTCACCGAGCCCATGTTCTAGAATATCAAGAAGCGCAGAGTCCGTTAACATGGCCAAGCTACTAAGAACAACGACGAATCGATTCGTCACGGTCTTCGGATACACTCTCTCTTAAAGTCTCTTCATTACATGTTGGATGTCAATTGGCAATAGTGGTTGCAGTAGATCGATTAAGTTTCTTGAATCGCACGAAAATATTTCCCACTGAGGGCTGATGTTCGTAATACAACTGAACAATTTGGAGAAGTTTTTGTGGTGTGAGTTTTTCTATAATGACTTGCCAAACGATGCTTAAAAAAAAAATAGGCGTCACACGTGATTTGTCAAAAAAGCTTATTCAAAATCAAAACTCATAATGTGACTATGGTGTCACCGGAAGTTTATTTTGCTACTACCATATATATCGAAACAATGGAATATATGATACGTCCTTGTAAAAGACTACATATATGCTGGATCCTCGGCCAGACCCCTAAGTACATAAGCTTCAGAAAACAAAGAAGTCGAGCTCGATTATCTGTTTGTTTGGAACTTATCCACGTTCCATCATCAACTTTTCTGTAGTTTTGTGTAGTGAAGTCTTAAACGTCTCCTTTTGTATTACAAATTATAGGACACTAGCCCAGTGCCTATGGGCGAGGTAAGTAAAGAATAAAGTTCAAATTAGTCGTTTTGAAGATTTGGGGAGTGATCAGAAAGGTGTTCCACTGTTTCAGAAATCGTTCCCCGGTTGTTATAAGGGATTGTGTTCAGTATGTAATGTCAGGGGTAAATAGGGGCTGTACCCAAGGTGGCGTCCTGTTTCCTCACCTGGTGCATGTTGTTCGACTCTCTGTTCGTACACCTACGACCAGGCTTACGTGGATGATGTAGACGTATAAGTCCATCCTTTGTGCAAAGGAACGGATGGACCTTAAGAGATGATCGATGACCGGTGTACTATGAAAGGGTTTTTAGTCAATCCTCTTAAAACGGACGTTGTTCTCTTCACGAGAAAGAAGATCCTGACTGGTCCGACTCAATAAATACTTAAAGTTATCAAAGGGCCTTTTACTAAAAAGATTTGTATGAATCCACACGACAAGGATAAGACCTCTTCTTCCCTATGCATGAGTCGTTTGGTGGAACAGACTTTCGCGAAAGTATGTTGCTTTCACTAAGTTTCAAAGACATACACATCATGGGTTCTACAATCTACTGGAGCTTTAATTACCCCGCTCACGGCATCTCCTTTGACACAACTCTCATGGACATGCCGTCTGATGCGGGGTCACCAAATGATCCAGCTGCGTTGCTTATACAATTTTTTTTCTGTGTACAGGACTGGCTCTGGACAAAAACTGAACCGTGAATGTAGTCGGATCTTACAAAGGACTCCAAGACGACGGACGGATCTGAGGCTGTGGCAGTTGGACCTTTCCACATCACAGCCAGAGATGACATGACTCGCCAGGATACATGCTGACTAAGTCCCGGCGTACAACCGGGACACTTCGCTAGGCACCTAAGTCTGCTTGGGCTTAGTGAAGACACAGTCGTCGCAAAGCTGTGGAGAAGGTGGCGTTGATGTTGTGAGATTTTCTTCGGAAAGTCAGGAAACTACATTAAATGAAATTTACTGCGTGGTAGTACAATGAATCAGTTTTTGAGTTTGAGCGCTCTAGTGCAGTGTAACCCAACATCCAAAAAAATAATATGACTAAATCAGTACAAAATAGCCTTACTCCAAACGGTGAAACACACCCTTTTTAATCCTTATACCACTCGTTTAAATATATACATTTTTTTATTTCCTTTAATTGTTCATTATTTAGGACTAAAATTTGCTCACCGTTGGTATGTTAGCTTGAAAATAAACTGGCAGAGACATTCGTAATCGACAGTAATCGATTTATGAAAATGCAAAAGTGTTTGATAAAATGTATATTTATTCAAGCAGCAGAATAATGAGTGTTCATCTCAGTAAACAGAAAAAAAACAAAAATGCCTCTCTAAACCTAGGTAGGAAAACTTAGTTGTTATAAACAAATTTTAGCAGAGTTGACGGTCAAAAATATAAATCACTTTGACTACACGGTAACATATCATTCACATCCTCGGATCATAGCTCTTTGACCTTCCCATGAAATTTATTAATAAACACATTACTTCTTTCGTGATGAATCATACTCTGATGCGGAGTTAGTTATTCTTAACTTCCTTTACTTCTGCTCTTTCACTCAACCAAGTATTGTTTTGGCATTGTAATTACTTGAACACAAATACCAAACCCACGGGTGGCATGGTGATCCATCAATTGGTGGAGAATGATTGAAAACCGTCCCAAAATCCGTTTCGCTTAGACCCTCGTTTCTTTATTTGACATCGCGGCATCGATACTGGTTATGAACTTAGGTTCATACATGACAATGAATATGCTCCTCAATGGGATTTTGTCGGAATGAAGATGCAATGATCAGTTTAAGAAGTTGGAAGGGGTTTATGGCTACAAACACATTCATGTAGTAATTTTAAATGGTACATTGAAGTTGAGTGATTAAACTTGTGGATATGGCTTGTATTGCAATGGGATACCTAGACATGGGCGGCGACATTGAGACGCCAGCGTTCTCAGTAAGCCACTGGTTTTTATTAAGCGGAAAATTTGTCGGTAGAGCCCTGTGATGTAATGCAAGCTATACACAGATACTACACTTGTTATGAGAAATACTTTTCATTAATTTTTAAAAGAGATACCTAACAGAATTTGGTACTCAACAGTATTCCTTGCTCTTTAGCATAGCTGTGAGCCAGATATTATGATACATATATATGACATATATGATATGATATTATGTACTTACGAAGTCTGTTCAAAAAATTAAGTAAAATTTTAAATTTCGCGGGCTACGTACATGTTATTAAGTACACTCGTCTCGAACATATGTTTACAGTTTCAGCTATAAAAAATATTTATTTTGTTCGTGAGAGGCATAAAAGTTAGACATGTTTTGCCTGTTCGGCGATTTTCTGTTGCCGAAAAAATGGATCAAAGAATTTTCTCTCTCTTTTATTCTCAAAATACTTGAAATATTGACAGTAGTATACGGCGAGTATACTCTGAGAAAATATTTACAAGTGGTACAAGCTTTTTAAAGAAGGTCGAGAAGATGTGAATGAGGACGCTCGCCCTGGATGCCGCAGCACATCAAAAACCTATGAAGATGTTGAGAAAGTGATTATTAGAGAAGTTGCTGAATATGTCGGCATATCGGTTGTCTCATGCCCAGCAAGTTCTTCGGAAATTTTTGGCATTAAACATGAGGCAACGAAGTTCGTTCCAAAAGTACCGAATTTTGACCAAAAATATGCCGCATGATCATCGCTCAGGACTTGTTGAATCGACCATTTTGTGTAGAATCGACCATTTTGTGGAGTAGGGAAAATGTGTGTTTTTGGAATCGAATATTCTTCGGTTCGAATACGTCTTCTTTGATATATTTACAATCCTCTGTCAGGCTACAGTTTATACACTTATTTGCAACAAGTTTAATCACCCTAAGGCTGAAAGACATTGTAAAGAAATTAGATTGATTTAAATTAATGAATAATTGGAAAAGTACGCTCGAGCAAACATTTCGGTGTATCTTGGAATGGTCTAAATAAAAACACATGTATGTTCATTATAGGTTGAATATAATAAAAAAAACTATCCAAATTTTTGTTAGAATTTTATGTCAAATTTCTTTCTTTTTCTTGAAATGAATTGGCAGTTTTAGAATACTTATATTCATGCTGTTTGTTGTGTACGATTGAAGGTATATTTTGACATAGTCAAATGACCATGTCTTCTTATTTAGGCCCTTAATAATGATTATAGAAAGAAAAAATAATACGCTATAGTTTTCGTCTCGCTCCTTATATTTTTATATGCTAGACTATCTTAAGAAGTACTCATCTTTAGTATTTTTGTTTTCTTTCAATGATATATTTTTTACTAATAAATAAGAAGACAAAATATAAACTTTTTAGTTTTCTAATACAATAAGATTATGTATACATATTCACTTATAACAGTCAACCTTTTTTTGATATTGGCGATAGAGGGAATTGCAGTTGAACACAAAAGGTTTATTTTTTTT
Source organism: Eristalinus sepulchralis (assembly GCA_944738645.1). NCBI lineage: Eukaryota > Metazoa > Arthropoda > Insecta > Diptera > Syrphidae > Eristalinus > Eristalinus sepulchralis. The sequence goes on along the minus strand of OX122885.1, from coordinate 24,469,155 downwards.
AATTAAGTAATTCAAGTATGTTATTAGAATAATATTATTAAATATTAAAATATTATAAAATTACTTACTATGAATGTATTTACCTTAAATATTTTTAGTATTACAATATAATCTTTAATATTTAACCAGCAAGCAACGTTTCCCCGCACTTCAAATCTAAATTTTCATATATGTACATACGTAACGATACTTCAAAACAAAAAGTTCTTTGCCAAATCTCAAGTCAACTTCATGCATACGGGATCTACTCGCATACGTTCGTGTATCCGAAGTTTAATTAATATGACTTCGTGTATGTTACGGAGCTAATATTTGTGAGGGATCAGTCCTAGAACGACCTAGTTTATTCGCAGCGTCACGGGTTCAGAAACAATAGCCTTACCTCTCGTTTTGATCCAATTAATTTGTCATAAAAGGAAGTGTGAAAGGGATGACTAAGTCCAGTAGGATCTGTATTCTGGCGCACTTGATTCCCTTAGGTAAGGTCCCTTCACCGATTAAAAACGATGCCTGGAGTTGTAACCACACTAGTCTTTGGCGTGTGTGTCACAATTGAAAGATTATTCAGGTATAAATAGCTCCACATCAAATAGAGTACCAAAACTGTGTTGCCTTAATGCCTGTTTTATAAAACAAGTAAAGAGTATAATAAGCTGCAGTTTTGTGGTATAACTTGCAGCTGTCGTCCTAATGAAAATTGGTAAGGGTTTACACCCAAAGACAGATTCAAGAGCCGTCATGGGGGAAAGCACCTTTAAAGACGAGACGAGATCCCTGAAACTTTTGCAACTTATTTATTATTGTATTTTGGAATTTTCGCCCTAAAAACTATATCCGTGACTATGGGTCTCGTCAAGTTTTGCTTTATAGACGTCTACATGCGCATTGTGTTTAGCCATATTCTACAAAAAGGTCGATTTCTGTATTCCAGTTGAGCAGCTTCTTAAGGACACTTCCAAGATATTTAACTTCCGTGAACAAAACTAGAGGTATGTTATTGATAACCATGGATGAAAGAACAGACTTATCTAGTAATAGTAAAGCAGATTGCATTGAAGTTTTGTTAATAACTTTCAGTTTTGAAGTACAGCAACAGATGCAAAATGCCTTAAAAATGCACGCCCGACCTTCATTTTACATTGTACCGAATTACATAAAAATGTATTTCCATTATTGTGTGAAAGCAATAATGGAAATTTTCAAATTGAATCGGTGGTTTTCAATTTGTCCACCTTTGGTTTTGACGGTCGAAGAAAGCATAAAACGATAAACACAAGTGAGTCTGCTGTATTTAGGCTCATTGACGACGAACTGCTAGTTTGAGGTGGTCCAAACTATGGTCATTTTTATTATCAACCTTTGCCTTCAAAGTACCGCATGCTGAGAGTCCAACGGACTTGCATTTGAAAGACTTTCAATTCATTGTGTCAAAGAACCAATATTGGTCGATGTGCACTTTGTGAAACCGTGCCGAGCCTTGTTAAAATGTCCACGGTCTCCGACCGAAATGTTTCTTTTCACAAGGCTTCAATTCTGCCTCCAAAACAGTTTTTCGGTACATGGTTGAATAAATTTTGACGCCAGGATTCAAAAAAACTAGCGGAGAGCGGCCACCGGAGGTTAAAAGGTTAAAAGCCAAAATCATCACCATCGGTGCAGCCTGCTTTCTGGTAGTCTTCCGAAGGTGTACATTTTCCAGGGACCTCTTTTAAGCGTAAACTCGGTAATTTTGTCTGTTGACATATTGTTCGATTAACAAACGGCGACTCAGCGTGACAACTCATTCGGCTTAAAAGTTGCGGTGTAAGATTATATGCTTTCTGGAACCTTAATGCCTTGGGCCTAAGCCATTCCAACGATATGTTGAGCTCACGAACCATGTTTCTTCAACTTCGCTCAATTCGTGCCTTCACTTTTCGAGCCATTTCTTCCGATGTTACTGCTTTCTTTTTATTTTCATTTCCATGGCGTTTTGCAATGCATGCATGACATGTTAAATGATTTTTTTAAATTGAGGTGCTGGAGGGCTCTAACGATAGATAGGTTTTCCAGCTAAATATTGATAGATAGAGATAGATATATACTTTATTTCTTGCATAGTGTAACAGTGTTTTAATAAATTTTTATTGTGCTCTAGCTTGCTCAGAGATATAGTTTACAAAAACTTTACTACTGAAGATTCAGTTATGTTCTAAATTTAATTAATTTAAGGATTGCCAAATATTGATTATTCTATACTATCACGTTTGAATGCCGTCGCGTATAAACATTTTTTTAACACAACTGATACGCGGATCATTTAAAAGGTTTGTTAACAAAAAAGACTTCTGATAACTGGTTGGAAATTATAGCAGTCTAAAGTTGGTTGCAGTTTAGTTTAGTTTAGTTTCAAAGGCATTTTTTTATTTTTTATCTCATAGTATCTTAAAACTAGGTACAAAACGCTTAATCTAGGTACGACTAAAATGAAAACTTATAACTACTTACTGGCTCTATGCGGGCGCTCTATGCTAAACTATTCATATATTTTTGCTTTTCGGCGTCCTTGATAATTTATTTCAGTTGGTTGCAGTTCGAGCAGCCATGTGAACGGCTTACATATATTATGTGCATGTTGTTTTTTTACCTATACTGTTTTGCTTTAGCATCTTTTGCTTTGTATTTAATAGAAAAAGTACAATTCCTTACATTATTTAGGAAGACAAAAAAATACTAAACTAATTCTATAAGAAAATACACGTATACACTTGTATAATATTTCCTGGGAGAATTTCATCCCAGCACACGTCTCGCATTGACAAGCAATTCTTATCTGATAAATATATATTAATAAATTCATAAGCTGTGGGCAGCAACTTCAAGCGGAATTTTCTAAAGGAAATCGACGTTGATTCTGCGGCAATGATACAAAGATTCCATTTTGTACAGCGTCAGCGAGGCGCAAACCTTTCGACGGCGCTGGACTGAATGGTTACAAGATTTAGTGCCACGATAAATGTCTATCCTTTGCCTTATGCGGTAGTTTATAACAAGCACTTTGTTAAGTCAAGAAACTTGATTTTATATTCGAATTAATTTCTTACAAAACAGGTAAGTACAAATTCAATGAGGGAATACAAAATTTGTTCACATAAACGCGATATTATTCAAGTTCTAATCGTAACAGAATCGTTAGAATTAGAGTGCAATACATTAAAATCTGTATTGACATCTGAATAAGAAAGTACGAACTGTGATGAAGAACCGTAATAGATGATGTAAGGATATTTTGAATAAATTGATATACAAACGTTCGTTTGCTGATTTATTTACTTTCGTATTTATACTCGTATATGTATTTTTCTAGACGTAACATAGTGAGTAAGTCCATCGACCCACACACAGGATGATCTTCACTCGATTCTTTGGCTTTTATCATGGCACAACCATCTTCGAGTTGCTGACAACACTCATAGCCTACTCCTGAGAGATCAATAACACGCACGGCTAAAAAAGGCCCTTGTGGTCTCTTGTGGGCTGTAGCGCTTATTTACTTAATTTCACTTAAATTTGTTTCGTCCAGGGTTTTTAAACAGAAAAAAATCTACGACGATTCGACACTGGTTTTGGATGGCATGCGCTTATATCACTCGTTTGTTAACAAAATGTATAAGTTCTAGTTCAAGAGCTGCCAAATGAGCTTCTGCACAATAGAGTGATGTTTTTTTTTTATAAGACAATGGTTTGGTATATGTGTTTGATGTGTGCAACTTCTTAATATTACGTTATCGATGACCCCATTTCGTTCTCGTTTCCTTTACGAAATCCACTCAGGATGTTAGCCTAGAAAGTTCGGAGTGCAAATCTAATATTTCGTGCGCGTTAAGTTGAAATTTTACATTTCTTTAAGATGAAATACTAATCAACGAACTGTGGGATTGAATATGTTCGTGATAGCTGGATATAGAACACAGTACGTCGACGTAGCCAGATGCTTAAAATAAGGAAAACCAGAGAACAAGAATTTACTTAGGACATGTAAAACAGTGTCATTTTTTTCAACGCACTAAAGTATAGGGCATTACCCGAAGAGAACCAAACAACAGCTGAGTTGTGAATGCATTTTCGGGATGCCCAAAAACTTAAGGTGTAATGGCTTAAAGGGGGATGTGTCCCCAGATATCAAGCCGGTAGACTTGTCTTCTTGGACTGGAAAGTCACTGCAAAAGTTTACCCCCAGGTACTGGAAAATGCATTAGAGCCCTGTCTGATGTAGCTTTTGGGCGACAATGCTCCTTGCCATGTAGCCAAAATTGTAAGTATGAACCTTAAACTAAATCATATCCCCAATAATGCACTTTTTCTTATGAGATACTCGTAATTCTCATTTTCGGCGAGTGAGTGTCAATATTTTAAATGTTTCACGATATTTTCAAAAAAAATCTGTATTCACTGTTTTTGATTCCATTCAACCCTCTAGCCAACAAGTAGTAGCAACATATTTGTGTCGACTTTTGTTCCAGTTTTCACAACACACTGGAAAGTTCTTTGTTTTGCGATAATGCAAAAAACGAAAAATTCACTCTTCGTGTATTTCAAACAATAATGAATATAGTGTCAGTACTGTCAACTGGATAATAAAAAAATATTTCTTATTGATGGAAGGTGTTTTTCTAAAGAATTGAATCGAATTTGATATTAATTTATACACAAGTTATCATTGAATCAAATAGCTCCCTGTAAACAGTGATGTATTTCATGTAGTTTGTATTAAATTTGCTGTGTCCCTCCTTCACAATGGGAAGAATAAGAAAAACATTACATTTTAAAAACTGTTGACCAATTATCTTTCACTCACTCAAATCTTACAAAATACAACTAAATTGTAGAACAAAATGCAAACTTAACCAAAGTAAATGGAATCCCCCTACAGATGTAAATACCACAGCGCTTACAACAAAACCAAAGTCAGACTCACATGCTCGTAAACTAATGACACCAACTATAAATTAAAACTTCTGTGTTTGTTGAACTTTATTGACTAAAAGATCTCATTTATCTGACAGTGCTTGACATTCATAGACGCAACTTCCCCCAAAACGAATAAATTCCTTTACCCCACGATCATATTTATGGGATGTCTGAATGGTGTATTCCCATCGTAATTCTTGCTGTGCACAGTGACAGCCTCCTCAGCCAGACATTGATCTGGCAGCTGTAATCGCGCCAGGCATTCGTCTACAGTTCGACCAACCATGTAGGAGGTGAAGTTCTCGAATACGGTTCTCACTTAAAACGCGTCTGCCTCTGGATAAGTAACTCATTCGGCATCAGTGACATGTCGTCTCATCTAGTGCCAAAATAGGATGCCATGTCATAGCTCTTAGGGTGCAGCTGTTGGGAGATTTGTACGCGTGGAGCATGATGCACGCACTGTTGGTGTTCAGTTAAGTGACGAAATACATTCAAGTGTCAACATTGATTGCAATGGTCGGGTGAATGTGTACTCGAAAATTGTTTTCTTAGTGTGAAATCACGGAACCGATAGTCGACGATAATTGAGATGATAATTAAGGGAGTCCACTGATCTGTCTACTAGGGGAGGAGATAATCGCTTCCTCTTTTCCTTTCAACATTGATCGATGTGAGGACATGATATGATGAATGGGTACATCCATGAGGAGACAAGTCTACTTCTCTATTGGTAGTTATAATATGAAAATGGTCTTGGATGTATCTGGGTGGCAATCTATTAATATCCTCTATGAATTAAGAAAAGATAAGGAGAAGGGTGTTATTTATAAGGGTACTTGGAGTATGGGTTAAAATTGCAACCATGTTATGACTAAAATATAAGAAAGACGATACTAATAGACATACAAACTTGCAAAGGGATTGAACATACAACATGTTTGATCGTTGGTTCAGTTTTTTAAAGACCTAATAAACAATAACGACCCTAAGCATGCAAGCAAAGTAGCTTGACAGTTGTTTTACATTAAACTGGTCTCCGGCTCTCAATCTTTTCGAAATAGCCCAAAAGATCAATGGGTGAAAGTTCTAAGTGAGGACTGTATCAAAATTAGTTTTGAGCATGCCGAGGCGCCCTTAGTTGTAGTTGTTAAATTGAACTGAATATTTAAAATTCTAACTTTTCTTGTTTTTTTAAATTACACTTTATATTGTCGTCTTGAAATGTCTATTCTTGAAGCCGGCATGTGCGTGCAAATGTAAGAAGCTTGTCATAGGTCATTAGTAATTTTTAAGCGTTGTGAGCAAGTGAAATGATGTGCTTTCGTTAAGAATTGCGAGATCAACTCTCAGTCTACTAATCGAACCTATGATCGTACAGCAGAAGAGGGTGTAAGAGTATTGGAAATAAGTCTGAAACTTTTGAGCTTGCGAACAATTGCTATAAAGTTTTGAACGTAAATCAAGAGATCCATTGGTGGTGTAAAAATGGTTAATGCAAATGAAGGTTAAACAGAATAATATAAGTTTTGGAAAAAGAACGACATTTTTAGCTGCTTATTTTTGGGTTATTGTCATATATTAACTAAAATTCATACGAACCTGTAAATAGTTCTGTTTAAAAAAATTAAGTACAAAATATGAATGTAGTGAAGTATAATAAAGTATTTATGTAGAGAATTCTGGCTTAAATACGTAACTCGGAGATCAAACGGCACCAACATATTTGTTTTCCAATTTCAGATCCCAGTTTTAGATATGGAATGGTCTACGCCATTTACAGTTGTTTTTCAAGACTTCATCAGGGTCGACAACTGACAATTCGGAAGATTTAAGCGCCAGCACATTAATTTTTGTGTGGAATTGGTACGGAATTTATTGAATTTTGTACTCCTTCTGCATTTGAACATAGCACGTTGGCGCGATCGGCCACAAAATTGAGCTGAACAATTTTTCTTACGCCATTCTTAGAAACGATGCGTTATATCATTTATAAGTACTCGTATGTTTCACTTTTTAGACAATTGCACTTTGACAAACTTTTGTTACAATTTAAAAAAAAGTATGAATTCGGAAAAACTTCTACAAAGAATGTATCACACCGAATTTTTCGTTAGATTTTCCGTAAAAACCAATTTTAATTTTAATAAATAAATAATAGGAGTTGTCTTAAATCAGGGTAGCAGGAAACGCATGGGAATTGTTAATCGTTGGGTTGGAAGTTCCTTTATTAATGCCTGAACAAGGTTTCCGAATTCCGCAAATTTACTACGAAACAGGATTTCCGTTGATGTCAATTTTTATAAGGGAATTTTGTTGAGCGATGAACTCACTTTCGGTTAAATGATTAAGTCAATAAACAAAACTTGAACTGAATTAAAAATTTGAAGTGATGATAATCCTCACGTGTATGTGACACCTACGATTTGGTGGCTTTCTGGGTTGGTGGAATAATAACTTCTTACTTTTGTAAAAGGGATGCTGACTAGAACGTTCAGTCAATGGTGACCAGAAGTTGTTTTAAGAAGACAACTTGTTTCTAAGCTCGTGCCATAATTGATTTACTGAGGGACACGTGCATTGGTCTTCAAGATCATGCGATTTAACATCGTGCAACTATTGTCTGTAAGGATATGTGAAGCGATTGATCAATTTGAGGGAAACATTTGCTGCGCTACTTCCGATCAACACCGAAACAACTTCCGAACACACCCACAAAGGGGGCCCTCAAATTAGACCACATCTGAGCCATTTTTCGAATAAAGTAAACTTTATGTCAATTTAAAAAATTTAATTTGTTTTATTTTATTCCAAACATTTAAAAAACACTTTTCACTTTAATTGAACCATTCTGTATGTAATAAATACATGCGTCAATTTAATACAAAAATAATGGATAAGGGATATATGAGATATACTTCTGATTTTAATTTTATCGTTGCATTTTGAAAACTTTGTCATATAGCGGGTGAACACGTCGGGACACCATAAATGAAAGAAAGACAGGTCTTCGTGTTTTTTAAAAAAACAATTTAATTAATGCGAAATGCAAAATTTAGATATGGTGTAGATAAGTTCTTTCAACAGAATTGTCTGAATTGAAGAACCAAAATGCCTTCTTTTCATATTCTATCATCAAGAATGCTCTACACGAAAACATTAATTAAGCAGCACTCTAAAAATTAATTATTTATTTATTCATCAATCCTAATTAGGTGTACTACTTTGGGCTTGCAGTGTACGCGTAACTCGGGTACCCATTTTGCTAGAGTAATCCGCAACTTGTAACAACGTCTTCAGGAATAATCTTGTACATAAACGCACGCGATTTTATATTAAAAGCCTTTGTTTATATAATAATTCAAGTTTTTTAACTGCAATGATCTTACAGATCGTATAGTAATTATTCGAATGCTTTCTTATATTATCCGCACGTCACAGTGAGAAAGATTAGTGATTATTATTAAGTTTGTTCATCCACTCACGTTAATGACTTCTTGTCATGCACTGTTTATATCTGCACACTCTGTCAACAACTGTAGATAGGATTTATCTACTTAGCACGATGCGTATTGAACTGCTAGCGGTTTGAGTAAGCAAGTGTAATTTTTGCAATAAGTTTTGTGTAATTACATGTTTTTCCTAAATTCAGATTTAATTACTTATTTAAATTGATTGTTAAGATTTCGTCTGTTTCATAAATTTCAGAAGTGAAATGGTAAAACGCTGCAATAACATGCCAAAAAACCTGAAATCCAGAAGTGGTTTTATTCGATTCCGTAACGCAAATTTCATATTTTATATTCATTACAGGCGAAGAAAAATAAATTGAATATGAGAATGTCCTAACGGTCGGAAACCAACCACAAAAAACTTTAAAACCTTTATGAACGACAGACAATATATGTGAAGTGTTGGTGAGATTGGTGGGGAATTGTCTATCAAGTGCTGCCAAAACATGGCAAAAAAGTCAATTCGATCATCTACTATGCTAGGCCACACATTCAGGAAACTGAGATAACTAGGCATAATTTTATTAACATTGGTTGAGAAGTTTTGAGACTTGCAGCTCATAATTCTGCACCGTCTGATTACAATTTTATCGGTATCTGCAAAATTTACTTATTGGGTTAAAAGAGTTAGCAAAGTTTTTTGCTGACAAATCACAGAAATTATATAATTCGCACATAATAAAGATCAATTTAAAATTGAATTTTAATTGATTTTCAACAAAGAAACATTTTCCTTTGTTTTGAATCTACTGAAAAACGCGGAGACTTTCCATGTCTTAATATTTAATAACGCCTTGGATCCTTTTGAGTTGCTGACAACACTTAGGAGTATTGAAATTTAATATGAAAATCACTTTAAATTTCGGCAAAAACTGTAGGTACTTTAACTTGTGATAAAGGAATAGTTGCTGAAGAAGCTACATAAGAAGGTCTCTAGTGGCACCCAATTTATTTTTATTGTATCGTCCATTTGGAATGTATTTTATCATAAATATATTGACATTAAAGGTTCTCCAGTAGTCATCCTTATGCACTGTAGCACCATCTAATTTAGCTTTTTATTCATTTATTCCGAAATGTTAGCTGCTACACAAAACTTGAATTCAGTTGGCAAGCATACGTCCCTTTCGGTTAAAAACTAACCGGAGCAAAAATTAAATTGATTTCGTATTATGGTACTAGTCCAATTTTTTGGATAAAACCGATGATGACCGCCGGAGTTTAAGTCAGCATAACGAAAGAAACCATGCTACCTTGGGCAGAGTGGATTCTACAGCAAGACAATGATCTCAAACATACATACGGGCAAACTAGCTAAAAATCAAAGCAATGGAGTTCAAGTTATGGCCGCCTCAGTCTCCCGATCTGAATCCCATTGAAAACCTTTTCACAGATGTAAAGAAAGCTGTGTGTTAAGCAAAACCCAAAAATGCAAAACAGCTATAGGATGTCGTGCAGGTTGCGTGGAAGAATAGCCCTGTTCAGCGATGTCAGGCTTTAATCGACTCGATGAAACCAAGTACTAATAATGTAATATAAAAATAAAACAAAATACCTAACTATTCAGTTGACTTTTACTCCATATTTATGAACTTTTTCACTTGATGCTATTACTTTGCACAATCCGAAATTCGGTGTCATTCCGGATAAGGGGGTTTATGGGTTTTATTACTGATGGAATGTTGTGCAGTAAATATGATGTGTTTGCATGACGGTAGGAAAAAGTTATTAGCAAAATAGTGACACAGTCGAATTAGTACCATGTTCGACTTTGCGTTTATTTTGCACTGTGCTGTACAAAGAAACTTCCCAGTGCGAATATTTCTCTAAGAATGTGTTTAACAAAATTTTTATCCCAGATTAGGTTCATATGTTACAGTCTTCCTGGGATGGACGTTGCTTTGAAGTTTGTATTTTATAGTTTGAATTGAACTTAATAAATGAGGATGTTGCCCTAAATTCTTGTAGTAAGAAATAACGATTTTGTTACTACAAAACCACCTACAAATGAATCTTTTACGCAAATTCTCGCAAAAGTGTGATGTCAGTTCGGGCTTTCAGCGTGTGTTTACTAGGTTTTGTGACCGATGTGTTTCACGTACAATCACCAGTTTTTGCACGGTTTTTATATCCACTTCTTCCAAAAAGACAGAAGTGGAAATAATGTGACTTAAGGCCGCATGTCTCTGTTTTTATTTTACATAATAAAGGTGGTGCTACTATCCGAGGTGGATTTTTGAGAGTTGGATTCAGTTTCGCAAGCATAATTGGTTGGGTTCCTTTTAATTTGCATATGAACCTAAGACGCGGTCTTCCTCTATTGTACCAAGACCTAGCCTTCCTAATCGGTGGATCTTTAGTCTACTTCTGGCTAAATCAAAACCAAATGTGGAAGCTAGTGAATGGTTTACTTAACGTAATCTTAAAGTGGCAACAAAATGGTCTTGTGTTGAACAAAGTGTATCCTAAGCCAATTTAACCAAGTTTTTAATTCATTATTACACTATACATTTCGTGTTTTACACATTTAATCTTTTTTGTGAAATCTTCAAACTTGCTGCTAAATGCAATTACTAACAAATCCGTTTTTATATTCTCTGACTCAAGAATTTCTCACCATTTCGAGATTTATTTCAGATGAGAATTTTTATTATTATGGAGGCTGTGGGTGATATCGTATGTATGCCTAAGAGGAGCCTTACAAAAAAGAACTTTATATTCTAAAATTAATCCTGGTTCTTTTATTTACGCGATAAATAGGTATATCCCTCTTGTTTAACAAGTATTTCGAGGCGGCAGAACACTGTTAGGCTTTAGCTCAACAAGGAGGTCCGAATGAATGCAGGTGTGTATATGCAAATGTTTTTGATTTCCGGGGGAAACTAAGAGCCCTACACATTTTCACAAATCGGACGGCTGTACCTTCATACATGGTGGGTGCATATATTTTTCAAAGTTGTCATCAAATTAAAACCAATTCTTTTGGCGGAACTTTATAAAGCACAACCGCTCAAGAAACGATTCTAATTTAGAGTTTAAAAAGTCTATTACCGTGTAAATTTCTAATTCAAGTCCTCCGCAACATTCTCGCCGCCACTCAGATTCACCATCAATCTTCATTTGTAGCCAGATTCAAAACGATCGTCTGCTTTAGATTTAACATAATTCAAGCATACGTATTCAGGGTCGAAGTCTCATTTCCATGGGAACACGGTCTCACATTTTCGAAACTGGTCCACGGTACACCTTTCATGTACCCAAAGACTTTAATAAAAGAAAGAAATCCTATCGCTTTGCCGACCGCGTATGTATACTTTGCCGAACAATCTATTTTGTAGTAACACAAGATATTTTCCGGAGATGTCACAAGATCTACCCTCATTTAGAAACACATAAAAACAAAAGATAAACTCCGGACCGTGTGGATTGCTTTAGTTTCAACGCTGCAACGGTGCACCGCCGGAACGTTTTAAATTAGTGCAGCGTCACAACGTCTGGTCCGGCAGGACCGAGGCTAGTTTTAATTTAATTCAAGGTATTAGATAACCGCTAAGGACCCATCACATCGGACAATTAATGTCGCTGAGTTCTGGGTCGGTCGTAAAACCAACATTTAATCGAATTGAGAAACAATAAATAAATTTCCATTTCAATAGACGCTCGGACTGCTTAGACTTTGAGGAGCCCCTATTTGCCGGGGACAGATCGCCGTTCTTTCGGTCGCAGCCTGCAGTCTGGTGTGGTCCGAAGGTTGCATTCCAATATTCGAGTAAAGGCAAACTCCCAAATACCCAGTTCCTTATCATCGTCGAAAATTAATAGATGCTCGTTCCTCGACAGGTTTGCCCTGATAAGGAACCCATCAACGCGGAGCTGGTGTAAGTGTTTTTGAGCATCGGCGTCGAATAGGTGGGCTAAAGAAAACGCGGGAACAAAGCAGCCGTGAATGTATTATGTGCATTGTGGCGGTGTACCTGAAGAGTCCCACACCAAAACCGGCATTCGACAGTGTTCACCCGCTCCGACCGCAACAGCGACAGCAACAATCCACCGAAGTCCGGTCCAGGTGGTAACCACTTAAATGTGTGTGCCCTCGGACAGCTCTGAAAGAGACGAATCACTCTTATCAAGAGTCGTAATTTTTCATGAGATATCACGAGATACGGTGTCGTGGGGTTCGAGAATGTTGGGAGACTTGCACCACCTAGGTGCGTCTCCTCCTCGCTTTCAATGATTAACCATCTGCGCTTACAATGACAAATTTTGGGAAAGCCAGCGTCCGGAGTTTTTCAGTTGGCATCATTGTCGCGCCTGGCCACTATCGAAACGACAAATGGATTATGACGGAGTGAGAATGGCGTAGAACAAATTTAATGGTAGCGTTTAGCATTATCTCTGGGTCCTTAATTGTTTAGCATTAGACATGGCATTTGTTGTTGTTGATGGGGTGTCTACTGCGTGAGCATAGCGATTTCTATTTGTAAATGTCGCGGAATGATATGCTTCGGAAGCAGTGTTTCTCGTATTTTATTGATTGATACTTGATATGAGTGTTATTAATATTCTACACTATTTCAGGTGCAAGTTTGTGTTTATAGATTTGATGTCAGTGTGTTTGGACTCTTTGCTTGATCTTTCAGCGATTTGATTGTATGAGAGAATGTTTTGTAAGCGGTGATACGATGATCGAGTGTTTTAATTATGGGAACCCACAATATTTGTATTTGAGAGTATAATAAAGTGGATGTCAAGGTTCTAAGGCAGGATTATGCTTCGTGGTTTACAATCCAATCTAACGGACGGCATTAGATGTTTTCTCACTTTTTCTGTAATCGAAAAGCAAAACATGATCAGAATCTTTCGATTTTTCACTAATTTTTGTATTTTCAACTTAAAACTACGGTTCCAATACTGACTTCTAATAAAACTAAGCTTGAGAAACCATCTTTCACACAAGCTATATAATTGCGCCGATAGCACAGATTTATTTATTTCTGAACCGTCACTATTATAAAAGTCTATCCATTCTCCAAAACGTATCATCGCTCTAATACTGAAATTGAAAATATTCCAATACGCAAACAAAGCAGACATTGTCAATGTAAACAATTCTAAATGCATCGAAAAATGGCCTCCTATCAGCTTAAACTATATTTGGAGTGCAGATTCGGTCAGTTTTTGTGTTCAAGAAAAGATATATCACTACGGCGGCGGGTGGGGTAAGACCTACCATTTCAGCGTTTCAGGTAGTTTTTGACCGTCATAGCCACATGGAACCCCGCGTTATCATGTTACAAAATCACTTTGTCATGCTTCTCGGTCGTTTCTAGCCGTTTTTTACTCAATGCATGGTTCAAACGCATTAGTTGTCATCGATGTTTTCATTGGACACCACCCCAATTTTGTCCCACCATATGCAATCTTTAGCGTAAATGTAGACTATGATAGAACGGGTTTACCAGGCATTGCATAGAATTTATTCTTCTTGCCGTAGTATAACAGATCACTCATTAAGTTCCAGGACGTATAGGGAGCACAACTACCAAAAACTATTAATTTAATTTTTTTAATATATGTCCCGAGACTTATTAAGTGATGTGTTATATACTTTTCATATCAGAAAGTCTGGGTTCGATTCCCGGACGGAGCATCTCGGATTTTTTTACGGCACCACCTCTTTCGAGTAGCTAACAACACTCAAAGAGTATCAGTTGTCTATGAAAAGTTTCTCAACTCTCACCGTTCGGAGTCGGCACAAAACTGTAGGTCCCTTCTACTCGCGAGAGAACAGTAGCACGCACAACACGAGTACTTGTTGTAGAAGCTAGGCCCTGGTCCGTTATGGGCTGTAGTGCCACTCAATTATTATTAGTATCCAGTCACGATTCGGTGCTAAAAATCTCTTTCTTTGATGTTTTTCAAGAAGCAGAAAAAAACTTATGAAATCTCTGGGTTTCGTTTGCCACCCAACTTCCTTGCTTTTGAATAAATTAAAATTACTTTAACCGAACGGAAACTCTTTGCTAACTCACTCACAACGATTCTGCGAGTTGACTTTGCGTTTGACGCGGATCTTGATCCAGAAAAACCTCCAATTCATTTCAAAACCATTGCATTTCTACGTTAATAGGACAATCGACAAAAGTAGGGCGATCGGCACAAATGAGAAGCAATTGACAGCGCATATTTAATAAGTCCAAAATATCTGCATAAGTGTTTCTTGAAATCATTTATCACTTTAAAAGTTTTCCCAATGGACTGTCACAAACTAGATGACATTGATTCAAACATAATGATAGCGCAGAAAACTCCCTCAAGTTATCTTAACAGTAATCATATAAACAACTCAATCAGTTATTTAATTAAACAGTTTACCCAATCCAATAACTCACTTTTCACCCTTTGATACCCCGATTTAGACAAGTTCCCATCCAAGCATATCAGAAACTCCAACACACCGAAAAATTATCCCATTTATCATTTTTTTGTTTACTCCTCGCGGTCGCCCTTAAATCAAGTCCGTATCAGCAAAGCCGACCCATCGCACTCTATCGCCCTAGTCCGATGAAAACGATGCCACTATACCCGGGAGCTCACTTCACAGTCATTATCACAAATCTTTCATCAAGCAATTAAAATATCTAGATGTCTAGTCTTTCGGCATGGATCATTATCATTGTCGGTGATGCCGCGTAAAGGGCTGTGATCTGACTTCCCCAAAACATTTCAATCAACAAAAGCCGTACACCGACAAAAAAAACGATATCCTTTGACTCCAGAAGGTAGTGCCGATGATAAAATTAAGGGATTCTCTCCAGAGGTTTCGTTCAAAAATGGAACGGGTGTAAACGGACAGCTACGCCACCGCGCAGAGCGTTGCAATTAAAGAGGAGAACTCTTTCTCACAGTTTCTTTGATGTCACATCGTAATAAAGTCATTGTGAGACGTCGGCTGACAGAGGAATAGGTGGAGGACGTGTTCACAGCCAGCAATTACGAGGTGATGGTCTTGGCAATAAAATTCATATTAAAACTTTTATAAGGATCTATAAAAGGCTGGGTGGCGAAAAGGAAATTGAGTTGAGCGTGAGTTTAAGCGTCCGGTGTTGCGTCCGGTGTTGCGTCTGGGGCAGCACGGTGGTCATCACTTTGAACTAGCGGCGATCTGAGATTTACTCAAATGCGCCAACAAACGGAATGAGCCCTACGCATGCAATTAAACTCAGAGCTGGGCGACAAACACTGTTTACCAACAATCGACGTCTACAGAGAGGGGCTACGAAATGCCGTCGGCTATAAATCACTGCTTAAAAAAGTACCGAAGTGCAGGGAATAATCCCTAATTAGGCAATAAATGTCTCAAGATATGAGTGCGGGCAGAATCCTGTTGCACCCCGACCGGATGGCGCCGCGTCTGTTGACTGTCTCCTCCACGAATTTCCCTCGTATGTCGTATGATTGTTGTTGGGATTTGAATTTCACAGAAATTAAGTTAACAAGGTCGGGAAAATTAGTTTTTTTTCGTTTTTTGTCTAAAGTACGATTTCATTGACTTTTTGTGTGATCTGTCGTATTGAAATTTTTTGACATTGGTTGCTTGTAATGAAACGTTTTAAAAAGCATGGATTAGGGACTTTGAGTGGAATCTTCTTTTTCAGATGATGAAAATAATGAGATTATTCACATAGCAGCGCATGAAGATGAGCTCGTGCCGGTATATGCTGATAGGGTGAGAGACTTTTGGCGGTACAGGGTGGAGGCACCAGTAGCCGGACACTGCCAGTATCCGGACACTTTGTGTTTTTTGTTATCAAAAAACATGATAATTTTCCATTTGTACTGTGAAAAGTAAAAACAAAAATGACAATCTGTGTTTGTTTTATGCACACATGTTGCTTCCAATAGATGCGATAACTGGTTCGCGAAATTGTTTTTTACGCATTAAGATATCTAAATATCATTATTATTTTGGATTCAATTACTTAGGATGGGGGAATGAAGTTGAAAACAGGCTTTAGAAGACATTCGGACAAATAATTTGAGCATAAAAAAAGTTATCAAATATGATGTGTGTCGATCAACTCTTCATGACCGACTAAAAGGCAACAAGAATGATGAAAAGGCAACAAGAAAGGGTCCTGATCCTTTGAAGACTGATGACGCAAAGGCAGGGCAAACGTCACAAAAGAACATATTTTAAAATGGTTTAAAGAGTTTGTCTTTATCCAAAAACTGGAATAGCACCAAAAGGTTATACAAATATTTACCAAACTTGCGTTGGTAATGAAAAAGAAACTTTAACCGTGCTTATTGTTTTCTCGGCTGCTGGAAAGCTCTTTAAGCCGATGATAGTGTTTCCATACTTACGAGGGCTGTCTGATAAATAACCGACCTAACCATGATGCACGCAACTTTTTCAATTTTTTTTTTCGTCTACAGTTATCAATCGGCGCCAAAACTCGGTCTTATAGCCTCTAAACTGAGCCAACAGAGCGCTGGAAATGTTCATGCGCGCACGTTTGTGGTATAGCGTAAGCAAACGCGGCACCCAACGCGCGGACAGCTTTCTCATGCCCAAATCTTGGTTTAATATATGGCAAACACGTTCTTTTGACATCTTCATAATCTCAGCTATTTCTCTAACTTTAATCCGGCGGTCGTTTAGTACCAATTGATGAACTTTAGCGATGTTATCGTTAGTGGTTACAGTTTTTGGACGCCCAGGACGTTCATCATCTTCCAAGCTCCTGCGACCACGTTTAAATTCAGCTGCCCAAAATTTTACGGTGGTAAACGATGGTGCAGAGTCACCATACACAGAGTCCAACTCATCTTTGATTTGTGAAGGCGTATTGCCTTTCAAATATAAAAATTTAATTACAGCTCGATATTCAATTTTTTCCATTTTGGGGGAATCACCGAAATACACTCACAAAAAAATTTCTGAAATTTTGGCGAGTAGCTTTTATAATATGTACAATTTGAAGTAGAAACTTTTTTTTCACTTGTGCCGCTAGCTTCACGTTGAGGTCGGTTATTTATCAGACAGCCCTCGTACGTCCTCCAAAGGACATTGTGGATCCTGGATCCTAGTAAAAAGCGAGAGTGAAACATTTTATGAGTACGTGGCTAATTGTGTACATAAACGATTACTGATGGATCAAATAAAACGTCCAGTTATATTATTTGTTGATGGTCCCAAATCCCATTTGACTTTGGAGCTAAGCGAATTTTGTAGCAAGGAATAAATAATTTTATATGCATTGCCGCCCAATACAACTCGTATTATGCAACCAGCGGACGTAAGTGTATTTAAACCCCTTAAATCAGATTGGAAAAATACTGTTCACGAGTGGCAAGCAAGGAATATAGGACAATCACTCATAAAAAAATGTCCTCTTTTCAACGAATGCATTATGAAAAACAAAGATATGGCAACAGCAATCAAGAATGGTTTTCGTAAAAGCGGTCTGTATCCACTAAATCCACCTGCCTTTGATTTTTCTATATGTGTTAAGAGCACTATTGAAAAGTTAGTAGTTGCCGAAGCAACTACTATGTATGTATGTACTGTAAAATATTAATTTATTGTGGAGGTAAATAGTAAAAATGTTATGGGTACAAAAGCGTTCCATATATCTGCCCCAGAGTGAATCAGCTTATACGATAAATTTAAATTTCGCTAAACTATAATTTCATATATCCCTTACATTTCAAAGACACATCCCTAAATACATTTGATCCACATAAAGGACATTCAAAACGCAATAAGAACAATTTTCGGAAAAAAAACAACATTCAAAATGCATTACCACACTATTAAGAGGTACATGACACTCTAATTGTCAAACGACTAATTTTAGACACTGATTCAGACATTTCAATTTATCTTAGATCCGAAAACAGATTGTGTTGACCTCAAACCGAAGATTGGAAGCAAAATATTATTAATTGTTCCTTTTTATCTGTGAAACGAAAATAAATGAATCGATCTCACCCACCTACTAGTATACAGTGCGCGCACGCAACAGTTGTTCTCTGATCGAAAACTGTCGCTCCAATTTGTACACTTCCATTTTGAACATAAAATTAATGGAACACTCATCACAAGTAGCAAAACATTGGGTCTTTGATTAAACGTCTACAACATGAGGAACCCCAGTGAATTAAGTGTCTGTCAGAGAGCGTTTTCTTCTCAAATGATTGCGCATCACAACTCAGTTCCATCTCGTGTCCTTTGTTATGTGACGGGTTATTCGAATATGTATTTTGTCAATTCAGTGATTTCATTTCAGTTTTTCCATGTGCTGTGTGAGAATTGATTTTCACGCCTGTTTCTGGGAAATCAGCCAAGCGAATGATAAGATTTTCAATTAACATGGATTCGTTACGAGACTGTAACCACAGCATAGCTTGTCATGAGGACATGGAGTGATTGTCGACCCGAAATTCCACTGTCATCTATATTTAGATAGAGTTGAGGAAGGCCTTGTCTGGGTACACACAGCGCATGAGTTTGACGATTACAAAACAGTTTCACATGAATTAATCAGATTTAAATGAAGAAAAGTGACTAATTTTTGGGAAAAAAAGACCCTTGAAGTCACTTACGTTTACCTCTACTCATCAACTGTGGATTGGTTTACTTGATGGCAATCAATATTTTGGTATTGACCCAAAACCAGCTACTATCAAGTACAAATACGATACAATCGTACCTCCCAAGTACATTGTTTCATGTTTGTTCTTTTAAGATGTACCTGCCACTTGGGTCATTTTTCATAATTACCATCTCCTAGTAAATAAAGGCTGCTTCAATCTGGGCGACAGAAAAATGATTAAAACTCTTATCCCTCCTTACATTCACTCTTCTACAGTGCCCATGTGAGAATTACTTAAAACACAATTTCATTTGCTACTAAATCGTCTCGTAATTTATGTGAGCACCCCGTTCCACCCAGGTCGAAAGTCGATTAATAACTTTAAGACGACCACAAAGTCCAAGAGAACGACCACAACAGCGCCGGAGACGACGATGACTATGACGGTGGCGGTTGCGGTGGCGGCGTTCTGGACGAAGTTCAACCGAACTCGACAATAGGGGGATCAAGAAATACCCACAAGTCAGCCAAGTCGGCTCAGTGTCGACCATGAACAACTGGCTATCCTCGGGAATAATCCGCAGCATCGTGCTAAATAATCATAAATCATATCACTTGTCGACAAGTCAATAAATTTGTTTGTTAGCCACCACACATGAAATCCTGTTGCAGAGGTACGTAGCATAAACAGCAGCACCACCAGCAGCAGCAGAAGTCGATTAGGTTCAGCTTCAGCTCCCCGATGGAGATTACCTTCCCAGAACATCTCGCCTCGGTTATCCAGTGAGTTAATCTACTGAAAAGCAATATGCAGATTTGTCCAGTGAGCACCCAAAGATTCATCTTTCAAGCGTGGTTTCGAATGCCGTTACGCGTCGTCCTCGTCGCTGCTACTACAAAATTTCGCCTCGAGATATTGTCCAGCAATTTATTCGTGCTTCTCTGATTACGCGTCTCGATAGGACACAGATCCGCAGTCCAGTCGGAGTCCGAAACCAGAATCAAAACCAGAACTGAATCCGATTCCTCAATAACGCGCGACCTCCGCAACCACTTGGCTTAATTTACTTATAGCATGACCCCTTCCTTCCAACCCGTAGACCGTGCTCAAAATCAATTTCCTTGTTAAACCTGCCACTGAATGCAGCTACCGAAAGTCGGCATCAATCCTAACCACAGAATTTGGTCCGATTTATGAATGGTGGTCCTTCGGCTTTGCGTCGCTTCCATTCTTCCGCTGTTTGTTCACGTCTTGTCTCTGCAGATCGCTGGGACGTTTGTTTGCTCTGTGGTGGCTTAAGGGCGGATTTGCAATTTGTCATACTTGTTAAGGTCCACCGTCAGCAGAAGACGACGACGACGGCGGCGGCAACGGCCAAGAAGCCTCTCGTGCTCGAGCAGATATAAATTAATAAAAATAAATCACTGGTTTGATGAAGAAGAGCCACACAAGAGCAGTGGGTGTTGCCATTGTTGTTTGGGTTCTTAAAAAGAAATAAAATGGAAATTAATTGCTCTCCGGCAACGATGGATTTCGCTGTCCGTCGGTGTGAATCGTTTTGTTTATCCTGGCGTTTAAGCGGCCACCCCGCCACGATTGTCCACTCGATCCATTCCGAGCCGCAATGACCAATCGATACGGACGCGTCGATATTACCACACAGATACTGTTGTGAACGATAAATTCAATATATAATTATTTCCTGTATGAAACTCCCCACCCAGTGTACCGCCCCGCAATCGGAGGTGGAAGTCTATACAGTGTACGGAAATACACTGGGAAACGGCCCGCCGGACCAGCAGCCATGTAAATAATGAAAGGACCAAAGAAAAATTCGCTTTTATAATTAATTTTCTCTCGCTGCGGCACTGGAGTGCATCGCCATCAGAGTCGCGGTGCTGGTGTACGCTCTAGGCGACCTCTGAAACAGTTCACGGAACAGTGGAGCATCGGGGAAGCCGCACGGCGGAGAGCGCGTGTCAAGTGATTGTGTGGATGAAATAAATTTTAATGTTTTTAAATTAAATGGTTTCGTTTTTGTGGTAATTGATTTTAATGGTCTGTGTGCAAGGTTTGGCGTTTCCATTCGCGGAGCAATATATTTCCATTTCTATGGACTCCCTGTTCGTGCCCACCATGCAGTGGATATGGCAATGGGAGGCGCAGCGGCGCTTCGATTCCAATTTTGATTCACTCCCACAACTCATCTGGGTGCAGATAAATTTAGTACATTTGGCTTAACGCACAACAAATATAAAAAAAACAAAAACGAAAAATATAAACGCCAGTTTTTCTCCTTCATTTGATGGCTGATGTTTTGCTGCTCCCCCCACAGGCCGGTGTTTCTCGGTTTTGTCGACGTGGTTGTTTTTTTTTTGTATTTTTGTTTTCTGTTTCTGTTCTTTTTTGTTTTGTATTTGCTCATCGGAATAAGATTTATGAGAGTTGTTCATTGTAGGTTCAAGTTTATGGTGGAGCTGATCGCGTACTATGGGGTTGCTTGAGCACTGCTATAAGTGATTAATATTTTTATTGGCACTTTTTGTTCGACGGATTTGTTTCGGGCGTTTTATACAATGCAAAAAAAATGAATAGATGTTTCTGACTGGTGTTCTGGTTTGGAGGTAATTCATGGCGCAATGGGAATTTTTTTAATTTTGCCATTAATGTCATTAACATTGCAATGATTCTTTCGAGTGATAGCAATTCTTTTTAGATATTCGTATTTTGGCAGTTTCATTAGTATAAAAAATAAAAACTGGATGGATGTAAAACAGTTCCCCTCTTGTATTCACAATCAAACTGCATCTAACAGACATTTCTCATAGATTTTGTCCACCCTGGTCGCCTACTTGCAGTGATAAAACAGTGTCAACGGAATAAGTTCTTTCTTTTCATACATGTACAAAATAAGTGTTTTTAGAATAGAAATATATTTCTATTCATCGTCAGTGACAAAATTTATCAAAAGTACGTACTGTTAGACATCACACCCTTCTTCACTTGCAAATGAGTAATTCACGCTGAAAAATGTTTTCTTTAAAATTTATTGCTTAATATAATAAATGTCTATCTTAAAGACCAAGCAATATAAATACCAACCGCAAATTCCACAAATCCCACATAAGTATCGTAATGAATTTCCGGTTTTCTAATAAAACCCAAAAGATTATGATGAACATTAATATGCAGAAAACCACAACCAGAATCCTTCGAATGGGACCAAAGATTACATCGTCCCAAAGTCGTCAGCAGATGCTGAGAAAGGACGTTGTGTGTCTGCCCTCATTCCAACTCATCGTCCACAACCAGACGTATGTATCCTTGTGAACAAATTAACATCTGACCATTCTTAAGCCGCAAATACATAGTATTTTGAAATTTATTTTAATTAATGAAAACACCACACAATCATTGAGAGTTGAGACAGGTTGCTGTATTGAATTTTCCCCTCAGATGTATTCATGACCTGAGAGTTTTTCAAAATTCCTAACTAGTTCGGCGAACAGCAATACAAACTTTTTACATACATATATTCGTACCAACCGCCTGCACTGCGCATTTATAATTCTAATCAAAGGGCGTCCGATGAGACCAGGGTGAACATTTTTCCATCCCATACCAACTGACTATCCCGGTGCAATGTTGTTTCAAACTATGTACATATATACATATTTCATTCGAAAAAGAAAACAAAAAAAAAATAAAACATCTCTCAAATCATAAAATCAGAAGTTATGGCGAAAGGGATACAGTCTATAGCCAGCCAGATGCACAGGTTCTAGCACTGCTGCGCCGGTGTTATCTCTCAGGTAAAGGATCCACACTCTTTTTCTGTATATTCGCTCAACGATTCTGTTTCTAAACTTAATGCTCGACCGGGGATGTGTACGGTCGACTAATCAACGAGTACAACATGCTGATGACTTTTTATGTGAACACAGTGAATATAAAGTTTTTGTCACCCTCTTGCTTCACGTTTTGCCAATGGTTTACACACAACACCTCCATGATGGTTATAAATGCGGCCATATACGGACATTCAAGATGAATATGTCGCCGGGGATTAAACATGGCTTTTATTGCCTGCTAACTTGAATATTAAAACGAACAAAAATGAAGGGCCCTCACAAAAACATTGTTGATTTAACAACATAACACAGCAACTGGGATACACAATATTTTTAGTAAGTTTGCACTCTCTTTCTGTTTTTGCTCTTTCAAAGGCTCGCTTTAGAGAGTTAAGTTACGGAAGTTACCCAACTGCAAAGCGGTACATGATTGGATATTGAACTTTCGATTCTTTTTTTTTTTTGATTTCCCTGTACGAGAATCGAAGTGACGTTGCTTTGTTTTTTTTTCAACTTTCGATTGAATTTGCTAGTTAAGAAGGGGGGGGGGGGGGGGCAGAATTATTAAAATACACATGTAACTATTCGTCTAACAAAAGCAAATAAAATTATTAATTAAACATGCTATTGTATGAATATGTGCACTGAAGTTATCGATGAAGGAATAAGTAACAAAATTTGTAAAACAACTGCCTTTGATTTAGCAGATGTCTTAAAGTTAGGAGGCACTGCGTAGTTAAATAAAATTTAGTCCAATGCTGAAAGACTGAAAGAAAGAAGTGTATGCATGTTTTTTTTTTGTTATGAAAAGAGAAAAAGAGAAGGATTTGGGGTCTTCATTCGGATGTGTTTCGTACTAGAATTTAATTTTTTAACAAGTTCATTGTCCCGAGCAATGTTGATTTAATAATTTAGTGCCACTACAGCCCACAGGGGACCAGATCCAAGCTTCTACAAGAACTACTCGTGTAATGCGGGGGTGTAATGCTATTGTTCTCTCACGAGTAGAAGGGACCTACAGTTTTTTGCCGATTCCGAACGGCGAGATTTGAGAAGCTTTTTCATAGACAATTGATACTTTTTGAGTGTTGTCAGAAAATCGAAAGAGGTGTTACCGTGGTCGCCGTGGCGTAGTGGTAAGTGCATCGACCGCGGCGCAGAAAGTCTGGGTTCGATTCCCGGACGGGACACCTAGCATTTTTTCACGGCACCACCTCTTTCGAGTTGCTGACAACACTCAAAGAGTATTAATTGTCTATGGAAAGCTTCTCAAATCTCGCCGTTCGGAATCGGCAAAAAACTGTAGGTCCTTTCTACTCGTGAAGAACAGTAGCATGCACAACACGAGTAGGTGTTGTAGAAGCTAGGCCCTGGTCCGTTATGGGCTGTAGTGCCACTCAATTATTATTATTATTAATTATTATGTTACCGTGAAAAATGCGGTGTTTCGTTCGGGAATCGAACCTAAACCTTCGGCGTGGGATTCGACGCACTTACCCACTATGACACGGCGACCAAATGTTTTTATTTCGGCACTGATTTTAGGATTTTGGGGGTTCGGGAATTTTAATATTTTGGGTTTAGGTTTTTGTCACATATAAAGGAGTGCCTTTACTTTGTGCAAATATGAAGTTCGCAAATGAGAACTTTGTGAAGATGTGAGTATTGAGCGTGACAACACTATTCTTTATAGGACAGATAAAATAGATACAGTAAAACTTTCAACATGAAGCAGTATTTGTGAGGAATAAGAAAAAAGGAGTCTAGAAATTCCGAATTCTGGGAGTAAGTAGTCCGGAAAGTATGGCGTTTAATTCCCAACTAAAAAAGTGTGTCACCCCATAATACCTTATAGTTCAGGGGAGTAACATTAAATTGACAATGGAATTGAAAAAACAAATCAAGAAGGATGAATTTATCTCAATATACAGTGGTGTTCGTTGGCATAAGATTGTTCATACTGTGCATTTGTGATTTTGTTCAAGAAGGTCGGAATGATTCGTTCGGAGTGTTAATGTAACGTAAATGTCAGCTTTCCATTATACAACACTTTAAATTTTGACATGGACTATAAAATCTTGTAAAATTGGAATTGGAAAATTGGAAGGGGTCTATGAAGGCCAAAATACTACCATAAGGGAAGATTGGTGGTGGTGTTTGGTGTTTTTGGTGCTATACAACCGAGGGCATCGGTTGAAGACTTCTTCTTCTTCTTCTTCTTGTGGCACTACAGTCCGGGGTGGACCTGGGATTGGCTCAAATTCGAAGACTTTTCGGACCGAATCAGTGGTGTTCATACGCTCTACATGGTCTAACCATCTTAAGCGTTGTATTCGAATACGCTTGACTAGGCGCATGTCGCTGTACAGCCCATAGAGTTCATCGTTAAACCTTCTCCTTCAGATGTCATCAACCCAAACAGGACCAAAAATGGCACGCAAAACTTTTCTCTCGGAAAGACTAAGGGCTTCCTCATCCGCTTTTAGTAACGTCCAGGTTACCGGGCTATAGAGTTGGCTGAAGACTGCAACTTACTGAACTGGCTGATTATTGAAAATGTAATTTCATTAAGCTCAGTCAGAAGGAGGCTCGTAGAGACTAGGTGTAGAGCACTTTAGCCAATACCTGGTTTATCCGATGCTCGGTCTTAGCTCAAGAGAATCTTATTTAGACACAGGACATGTGAAAGAATGATATTTTTTCAGACGAGTGAAAGTTAGAGATCGAACGATTCTGCCCAAAGATAACCCAAGAAAAAACAGAGTTCTGGATTCATCGTACAGATACCCCCAAAAATTGGAGGTGTAATGGTTTACGTATTCTTCTCTGGAGACGAAAAAGTGAAACTGGTCTTTACACATAGAATGGAGAGTTATTGCAAAATTTACCTCCGGGTTCTTGAAAATGCATTAGATCCAACTGCCCTGATTCCTTTCTTAATCCTTGTAGATTCACTTTTCAAAAGGAAAAGGCCATATAGCCAAAATTGTAAGTATGAACTTGTTTTTTTAACACAGTTTCAAGCTTTCAATAGGCTATAAATACATTTGCATTTGTTTTTTTGTTTCTTAGATATTTCGAAGAAAATAATGTCTATTTTTACTTAACCGTTCCTGTAGTCTAGATCGCAACCCAATTGAGAATATCTGGTCAGCATTGAAACTTAAGGTTCCGAAGAAGCGTCCAGAGTAAAATAAACACATTACATATTCGGACCGGAAACACATGCAAATTTCTGTTTCCTGAAAAATTGAATTAGATAGAGGACGTTTCTGACAAATAAGGAAACCATAGAACTACGCCAATAGAGCATTTTTCTTCAAACCCCTCAAATTAAGCAGATACATATCTACCGAACCATTTGTCAACTAACTTGCGCATGCCAAAAATTTCAACATTCATCATAAGACGATTAAGACCTCAAAATAAAACAAGTTAAAAAAATATAAATTTATTGCAACAAATTTGAAAAAAAAAAAACAGTTTGACCTAAATTTTTCAAATGGCACTATTTATGATCACATTTTCGGGACTGCATGCATATATGTAAGTATTCCATCCAGGCAGTTGTCCTTTCAACACCACACTGATTAGCATTTATAAAACTCTCTTCGCAAAATATAAAACACTTTCTTTACTCTCGCCCGTACACTTAAAACGTTCATTACTAGCACTTTTCCTCAACACTTAGCCAGCTTGTATTAGTCATGCTGTACCTATTCCGTTTCACCTTCGAGTCTCTATCCACTGACGACCAAAGTTCGAATCAGAAAATTGGCTCAAGTTAATAAACGGCATTTTTATAGATCGAAAATAATTAAAAGAAAGAAGGAGGCTATGTTTTCAGGCGATTTCTTATTAATTAACAGGAATACTATTTCCCGCCCGCAGTGCGCCCCCAAAACGAAAAAAGAAAGAACAGGAATCCAATTAGAAGAATTTTCAAAACTATAAATTAATCAATATTCCATGGGTTGAGTATTTGATTTTTTCTTTTGACTTTTTGTATTTGGTGGCTCTTCATCGCCGGTTGGAAAGTGACACTGTTGTCGCTGCGGCAGTTCTGTTGTTTTTGTAGTTACTGCAGCTAGTTAGTTACCTTCATCAAAACCTACGTCACATTCCAGAAAATTCCCATAAATCCCACCGTGGCAGTCTCCCGCTCGCTGGCCGGGTGTGCGCTGTGGCAGGCAATGCTAACCCATTCAACATACTCAGAGAAATTTTTTTGAGATTCTGTCGCTAAAACTGGTGCGTTCTTGATTTGAATTTTACGATTTGTTCCACGCCTCAATGAATCTCTTCCACTGCTGGTGGCTGCTGCTTGTTGGCGGTTTGGTGGTAACGCGATTTTTCGCTCATTCATTTCTGTTTGTCCCAAATGCCAGCCCATTGCTGGGGAAGTGATTTATATGAGCGCCCGTCTCTTTTTACTTTTTAATGGCAGCATCACCGAATAGAATTCAGTAAGTATATTTGAATGAATCCTACTAATTGGGCAACAAATCTGTCATTCCCGGAAACACAGAAAGAAAAAGAATACGAAACGCTGGATATGATCTGCTCACCGATGTACTTGCACGCCTGTCTCAGTATCTCGCTGTAGTGTGTGGCGAATGAACTGCTCCAGAGCGCATGTGGTTTTGGATTAATAAATAATTTATAACGAGGCTGTTAATTAAAATAAGACAACTTCAATTCTGGCTAAGTGAAACAAAAACAAAACAGAAAATACGCATACATAAAAAGTGAAGGGGAAGCACACATCCCATTCGCGACAGCCAGGACATCTCTGTTAGTTAGGGGATGAATGATGTTAATAATGCGGCGCAGCGTGCGTCGCCTCGCACATTGAACTGTGTGACTGTATGACTGGGGATGCAACGAGACGGAAACGACAGTAAATCAAATCCGATGTGGGGTAATTATTAACTCATATTTCCATGGAATTTCATTCTTGTGAAATATTATTAATTGCACGTTGGCAGTTCACGACCGCCCGCTCTGTCTCTTTCGAGCGATTTTGTGAACGATACAAGAAAGAAGTGGTATTTGCGAACGCATTTGACTTGGAAGACAACTTGTGTTTTGCATTTGAATGAAAGAAGAAAAGTATTTATGATGTTGTTAGATTTGACAACGAGGGCAGGATTTTCGTTTTTTATTATTTTATCCACTGCAACTATCTAGTTTGTCAGTCATAACTGTTCATCACTAGCAAGCATGCATTTTGTTGTTTTCTTTAACAATGAAGGACACAGAAAACTTATTGACGATTAGGAGGATTGGACTCTTTAAAATCTTTGAAATTGAATTGGAGAACGTCACTTGGGTCAATAAGACATAAGGTTAAGTAAAGAGACCACGGTGTGAGTAGGCTTATCACAATGACTGGCTATTTGGGGAATAAGCTTTGAGGAAGAATATACAATTCATCTTTCAGCCACAATACATTACAACACACCAATTGCTGTAAATATCGATATAACCAATTAAAGCAGCAAAGTAAGCATTAACAACACATAAAATATAAGCAACGCATTTTCTCATTAAACGATAATCAGATGATTTCACAGCACACGTGCAAATCATAAAGCACCAGCGGCACGCAGTATCTCCAGGGTAACGCCCTATAAAAACTACTTGAAGGCGGGATTTATTCGCATTTACTACTCCACTCGCAAAAGCATTTAAAATCCGGTAAAATCAAAAGCAAGACAGAACAGAACCCACCAGCATCATCACAGATACTTCTCATTGCACTCACATCGCCGAATGCAATTCAAACCAGAATCAAAAGATATTCATCGCGTATGTGATATGGAACAGCCCACACCAATGTGGGCAATGCAGAACATTTAAATGAAGAAAAACACACACACACACGACCGCAATACGTACCAAGTGAGATCGTCCTCTCTCTGGCCATGCCGTCGCCATCACCACGCGAGTGTCTCTGTTTATCTGTATATCTACCGCCGGTCTACCTACTTACTACATCTTCTAGGACAACGAACATGATTTAAATCTTTGTGGATGGTATTAAGAAAATGCTAAGTGTCGCTGACAAATCACATTTATTGCAGCGTTTCTGTGCTGTCACTTTGATGGACTTTGAAGGATTCCCAACAACTGCACGTTTCAAATATACACAATTTTTAATCTCATTTTTGTTGTTGTTCCTTCACCATGATGGGAGCAGTTTGTGACGAGTTGGTAGACTTATATTGTGTCTATCTTTGCGTAACTCTGTGCGTCTGCTTTTAGATGAACAGTTTATTAGACGCATGGATGCTATATGGATCTCTTCCCTGTATGATAGATTGGCCATTTACAGCTGGAACATGAAATCGTAAAATGTGTAATTTTTTTCCTCGAGACACACAACACAAATTTAAGTTTTATTGCATTTTATTGTTTGGATTTTTTTTAAGTGAATCAGAGTTCCGGTACATATAAAAGTGTGAAAACATAGGAAGGCGTTTCGAGATAGATATGCATATACAAATTGAGTTTTTGAAAAGGACTTACTTATTGCGAGAGAGAAGGAAGAGCAGAGAAAAAGTATGTATAGGAAGGTTAAATAAAAGTTCAATGTGATTTTTTGTAAATGTTCGTGTTCATATATTTAGAACCACTAGTATAATTGTATCAAAAGAAACATGTTTGAAATGTGAGGTTTTAATACATCTTATATATAAAGACAGAGTCAAAAATGTATATACAGGAAGGGTCTACTTGTACAGATCTTAGAGTACTGTAAGTTGCAAGAGAGTTGAAAATTAATTTTTTCCTCGAGAAATTAATTTTAAAAATATTTTTTTTTTCTAAAGGAATAGTTAAAAAATTAATTTAGAAATTATTCATAGTAAGTTTAATTAAAAAAATGGAGTCAAAAACTAGTATACATCCTATTCTATTTCATAAATGAGTTGATACATAATAATTAAATGGCACTACAGTCCATAATAGACAAGTTTTGTGCCGACTCCGAACGGCCAGATTTGAGAAGCTTTTAATAGACAATTGACACGGCGACCACGAGTTGATAGATGCCGTTAGAATGTTTTATTCCCATGTTTTGAAATCCTTGAAACTATTCTATCTTGTTTTGGTTAATTTTTGAAATCATATAATAAAAAGTAATGCCTTGCAATCCTAATGGCGTGGTCTAGGTTCGATTCCTTTTGAGTTTCTGACAACACTCAAATGTCGCCGATCTGAATCGACTGCATGTCCCTTCTACTAGGCTAGGAAGCCAAGCCCTGTAGTAGTGCCAGTCAATTGCACGGAAATATGAACATGGTGCAGCGTATTGGTAGCTCTTGCGACACTGCGGTGTCTCTTGACAGAGAGCGCAGTATACAACGTATTAAGACAAGTAAGAAAAAGTCCGAGGTCTAGTGCAGTACAAATAGCACACAAATAGCGTTACCCAAAAGCTTGCAAGCTCTGTGAGAGCTTCAACAACTCACAGAGACTTAAATAATAGTGGATTATGCGGAAGATTGCTGCGGAAAAACATGCGTTTCTAATGTCAATAACCTGAAACGCTTGACGTTCTCAAAATGTCAATGAAACATCACTCAAACTTTGTAAGATAATGCTATTTTCAGTGTTGGGAGTAACTTCAAGATATTTGGTTCAAAACGCAGAACTAAGGTCTGATGAACAAAACGCGAGCTTCTGCCCCAAAAACTCACCTTGACAATTAAGCATCGTGGAACTTCAGTGATGGTGTGGAGTTGGATTTTGGAAGCGAGAACAAAAAACCTCGTCTTCATTGAGCGTACAATAAATAGCAAGGACTACCTTAACAGTGCAAATTGGGTCTCATAAGATCGGAACGGAAGCTATTACAAATCAACCAGTGGTAGTCGTCGAGGTGGGAAAGTGCGTCAACCCACACGCCGAAGGTCCAGGTTCGATTCCCGGACGGAACACTTCACATTTTTTTCACGACACCACCTCTTTCGAGATGCTGTATTTTTCCAAAAATATTTAAACACACATCTGGGATCAGAAAAAAATCTCTTCAAGAGTCATCGGAAAGCGCAGCACGACGAAAAATGAGGAAACAGACCCTCATACAACAAAATAAAGAAATCTGATGGTTTAATGATTAATCGATCGTACCTAAAAACAATAAGGTTCTGTGTGTGACGTCAGACACCCCTTCAGCTTCCTCGATTCAGAAACTTTCGAGGTGAAAACATAATTTCCTTGTTTTAGATAAGGAAAGGACCCGGATATCAAGAGAATAACGGGAAGTACATTCCAACGGTAAATAGCTAAATCCTCAGAGATGAGACAGTTTCTTGTCAAAGTCCCCCTGAAACTCTGGAAAGTTCGTCGCTGCCTGCCCTTACAATAGAAACAAAGCTGAAACTAATGTCCTGGGCCTTACACTTAATTACCGCAGTAATTAAGGACAACGAAATGAATACCATAACCAAGCAATAGATTAATTGATTGGCTCGAGCGCAATTGATTAACAAAACCCTTCCGAAAAGATCAAGCTGAAATTTTGTACCACCTTGAACATTTCTGTTATGTTCTATGACGTAGAAACTTAGAGATTTCATCTGAGGAGAAGATTCACAGGGTCTTTAGAGTGTAAGACGATATGCGACGGTGTACCACGTTTATAATGGCTAGGCCATTAATAGCGTACCATAGCTTCAGCGAAGAGTCTTCGAATCCGAGTCATTGGAACAAGGCAAACTAAGGACGCTATCGTCTTAGATGGCTTACACAAGTTAAACAGGACCTCAACCAACTCGTTTGCTCCAAAATTTGAGCCAGCTTGTTGGTTGAGGCACAGATTCATCGAAGAAAGAAATCTAAAATACACAGCTACACAGAAAACATCGATGTATTTAAAGCGGACTTCCAAGCAATAAGGAGTCGTTGATGAAATACTGAAAATAAATATAAGGCCTAAACGGAAATCAGAGGCTTCACAAACTTCTATTGCTAAGACACTGACAAACTTTCATATTGGCGAATTTTTGTTTTTGAAATGAGGGAAAATATCGAAAATTTTGAAATTTTAGAGCTGTTTATTTAAGAAACAATTCAAATAACCTTGATATCCTCGCACAGCTCTTTTCTACTAATGTAAACATAAAACAAGAAGAAGAAAGAAAGAAACACATCGTTCAAACCGAAATAAGATGCGTGTCACATTTATTCGATGTAAGGCATACCAACTTTTAGTTATTAGCGTATACACTTCACAGCTAATAAGAGACCCTATGAATCCTTTCGCCATTTAAAAACATTTTCCATCTGCGGTGTCCACTTGAAGTTTGTTCAAATTCATATGATCACCTCTTCAATAGCATCACACACTCAAATTACAACAAACAAACACATTTCGGTGCATACCATTTGAACTCCTAAATGACTCTACGCCATCATCAAAAGTAACATGAAACGCTCCTCAGTGTCGATACACATTTTTCATATGCCCCAATGGGCGTGATCCTGTCCATTTTTAAAAGCGATACGTCTGCTAAACACACATCTCTTAACACATGCACACTTACTTCCACGGAATGCAACTACACATCTTTAAGTCACTTCACTTAAATTTATGGTTACATATTTCTTAGGAGGTATTTTTTTCGCGTACGAGTACGATATTGACGACAGTGAAACTGTCACAGAACATGCCACAACCTAATTTTTTGTCTGTTCTCGTTGTTGTATTTTCGTTTCCAGATCACATCGGTTACGATAAATCTTGTGTAGCTCACTTTGTGGTGGATCCGCCTACTGGATTTATATTTTTGAATTAATCGCCAACAATGTCCTCTTCATGGATGTCGTTGTTGGCGCTGTAGTCTTCATAGCCGAAGTGGCAATACGAGCGAGCACAAGATAATTTAAATACAGCAACAAGAATTGGTGTAATTTTGTCATAATTTGTAATAATTACCACACATTCCTGTAGTCTTCTCGAATTATAGAAACAAAAATAAATTGTAGATATTGGCGCCGGTACAAGCGAAAAATATTTTTATTCGTTATTTAACAATAAATTCACGTTAATGGGATAAACATTAAAACAAATTGATCGCGTCGCCCTGGAAATCAAATGTAGTGATCTCAATTTATGGAATAAATATGTTGGCACTTCGTAATTCAAATTGACTATAAACTCATGTTTTGTACATCTAAATGTGCAATTATAAGGACCTGAACATCAAACTCTAAGTTCGCTGTCGTTTATTTTAGAGGGAAATTATTCGTATTTAAATTCAGAAACAGCGCTTGATGATGGTGATTTGACAGCAAATGGTAAACTACGAGTGGATACAAGTGAATCATTTATTTCTTCGGATATTCATGGTGATACATCTTGCAAGGAATCAGAAACATTTAAAATTTCCCGCGTCATATTTGGAAAATTGTTGAATAATGTGAGCAAGTTACAGAAAGGGTAAGGACCTTTCTTCACCATCAAAGGAGTTATTCCCAAAGGCCTGAATACCGGTTCTAAGATACAACGGAACTTATAGTTTTAACACGAAAATCACAAAGTTCCAAGCTTCAGAAATCTCAAACTGAATGGCACGATTGTTTTGCATAAGTTAATGTGCCAAACAAACATTTGTTCGGAACTAGATGGAGACCGAAACCGAAAGTGACCCACAGGATCTGTACCTCTGAACGTAGGTCAATCTTTCTCTATGCGGTTGTAGTATGGTATGGTGGAAGGTTCTAAACAAGAAGATCGTGCTGAAACTCATTACTCATGGCACTTCACACTCTCCAAAACATTACTAAACACAACGGCGCCGATCCTGATTCGATCCGAATTTAAGGAATTATTTAAAGGAACCACAACCGAATAAATACAAGCAACCGCACGTAAAACATCCCTCTCATAAGAACCCAGAGGTTTCTCATCCACTTTAAGTAACGTCGAAGTTTCTGCGCGAACCGGATAAAAATGATCAATGATGCTAGCTTGATTTCGCCACCGATGTTATTGTGCCCTATTTACTGCAGTCGAGGTGGTTAAAGTCCTTAACTTCCTCAAAGTTTTCGTGGCCCATTGTGACGCTCTGCTTAGGTGAAAGTCGATGCTGTGCGTTATTTTTTGTTGACATCCTAGTGTTTGACGAAGTATACACATACTGCTATCATGAAGAAAGAACGCGGAACATGTCTCGACTGTAACAAGTGTAACGCGAAAGTTAGTCAAAAAAACAAAAGAGGCTAGTAGGGACAGCAATATCAATACCGAAATCAAGCGCAAAACTACTCTTCCCAATTACTGTTCCTTAAAGCTCATAACATAACTTTTTAATAAAGCTCTCTTCCGAAAGATGTATATGGTTCATTGAAGAACCTGGACCTTGATCAACGTAATCCTACTCCATCCCATAGAAACATTGAAATCGCACAGGGAATCATTTTTTGATACATTGGTTTGGTACAGCGCACGAAGTGAATTGGAATAAGCGCATGGGCAACACTGTTTTAGTCTCAGAAACTTCAAATTTAAGTCATTGCGCAAACGAAACGCTCGTTGAAAAATATACTCAAATTGACTCACTCTTAGCCCAAGCCTTGTTAAACATGCCATTCATTTTTTTCTCGAAGCGTTTTTTGTAAAAGGGTTCAAGTTCTGCTTTACCTCAGGATAACTTTGGAAGTATCGATAACATCGATATGGCGATTGGATAGAAAGTTATGTTGTCACCCTCGCTATGCTTACTTAGATTTGGCAAATCAGGGAACACTTTCTTGTTTTATACGAATAACATGATCGGTTTTTCTCACAACAAATTCTGTCACAGCTGCAGATATGAGGAACAATTAGAATGCGACTGTCATTTATTGTGTTCATGGGTAGTCCTCTTTATTCGTAGAAATCCCCATTGGGAAGTAAACTTCTTCGACCATTGAACCGAAAAAACAAAAAAAATAACCAAATTGGAAATTTTGGTTTACAGTTAAAGGAAAGGGGATACTGGATCTGCATAGCATAATTATCGGCCTTATTTGGCAGAAACAACGTCGCCTACGTATGTTCGAATTATCCGAAAAAAATCCAAAAATTTTAACACTGCCTGATTAGAAAGTACTTCATATATTGTTCCGCCTTTATTCTCCAATTTTCAAGTACTCGTATCATATTTTGTAAATTCAATAATAATTTTCGATCAACATCTGCTTACCTATGACAGCGGTTAAAAGATTAAGTTAGTATGGGGTGACTGTGCCAGCAGATCTAGTGACTACTATAGAAATAGCTCCGTAACCTTGCCTCAGATAAAAGCTGCAAGAAACGGGCTGCCGACTGACCCTCGTCTCGGCAACTACTAAATTCCAAAAGCTGAGTTGCTCATCAGACAGTGTCAAATTTACAAACAATTTTCCCCAACCTTATTTGGTCTTATATCCATTTTAAATTGATTCTATTCCTTAATTGCCTTTACATACTGAATATACCCAGTTATTCCACATACATACGATTCGCACTTTCGATGGCTGATTTAATTTTTTTTTTTGTTTTCACTCCTTGATTAACTGTGGTTAGTCAAAAAGAACTTTACTTCAGAAGAACTTTATTTCAGAAGAACTTCACAAAGGTCAAAATAACAAAAAGCAGAGTAATAACACAACCATCCCAATTCGTTCTGCTTTTGTACACCGATGCAGTAACTGCAAGAACAATTCCAAAACGCGCTCATCATCACTCTGCTCTTATTTGTTGTTACAGATGCAAGATAAAATCCAACAACGTCGTAACATTTGTTGTCCAAATATAACTGTTGTTTCCGCGTACACTGCTCCATTGCAGTACAAGAAAATTAACAGAATTGCCAAATTATGCTCTCAAATCAAGATCTTTTTACGAAGGTATAAAACTTGAAAATTAATTACGCGTCTCCGTGTGTACATAACTTCAGTTCTAACAAACATATACACACACATATAACACAACCAATTATTTTATTACGTGACAACCATTGGTCTTTATTGTAATTTTCATGCGGTTACTTGTCCGGCGGCCGCTTCCAAGGAATTAGCACCTTAATTAGCCGTAGTGAGCTTCTGCGAAAGATACACCTAAGATCTATATTCGAGATGTGTTCCGAGAAGAGGCAATAACCAGAATTTATGACAATTTTCCAAACTCACGTCTAATTAATTAATAAAAACCAGAACCACAACGCACGCGGCATGGCGGTGTGTACGAAGCGTATGTAAGCGGCGGTGTTATCATGTGGGAACAATACCATAACTTCTCAGAGTGTCACATTAGTTTTCCAGTTTATTGCACCGATGCACCCAGAGTCGGCGGCCGGATCATGCACGCCTAGGTGTCGACTGACACATAATTGGCCGTCAAGAGATCTCACAACCTTCGGTATAGGACCGATTTTAGTTTTAGGCGCGATTAACCGCAATTACGGTCGCTTTGTAGGGAATCCAAACATGACCCCATAACGTGTTTTTGAGATAAAATATTTGAGTTCATAATTTTCAGTGACACATGAAGGGTTGGGTGATGCATGTCGGATTGTGT
This sequence comes from Eristalinus sepulchralis, assembly GCA_944738645.1. Lineage (NCBI taxonomy): Eukaryota > Metazoa > Arthropoda > Insecta > Diptera > Syrphidae > Eristalinus > Eristalinus sepulchralis. The sequence goes on along the minus strand of OX122885.1, from coordinate 24,432,691 downwards.
GGTGTCGTGGGGAGCATAAAACTGTTAAACACCATAATTCGGCGAATGATTAACGATTTGGTTCGCTGCAGAGGGCGTCCTGTGGATAGATTTACTTTCGCCCAGCTGCAATTAGTATATTTATGAAGCAACAGAAAGGCTTGAAATTGATTCGATGCAGACGGGAGAATGCACCGTGTCCCCGTTGGCAGTTATGTCCTGTCAATGACCAATGACAGCGATGTGTGTAGTAGCTCAAAAATACACTCCCTCTGGTAAAATATGTTTAACGACCGACCTACTAATGTCTGTATCGCATTATGTTCGAATAGCACTATTCAAGTGGCCATTCGTTTCCTGGAAATGTTTGTCGATACAAAAGAAACAAAAATATTGAATGGAAACACTTATGACTTTTGTCTGACACTAGAAACTGAAGAAAGTGAAGTGTTGGCGCCGCCGCCAGTCGCTTAAATTTAGTTTTCAGCAGACACAGTGTCATCTTTCAGGGGGAGTCGACAACGGTCATTTGTTATGTGGTCACAATTGGGACAAACATATGTTGGAGGAGGTAGCAACAATGTGAACATATGTACGTACCTGTAATTTGACTAGTTCGGGGTATTCCGATGCTAGTTTTACTAGTTCATGGTAATCGGCCTTTGCTGCAGCTACCACCCATTCCTTTGCCTTTGGATGGGACAGAGTCACTTCGGGTGTCATCTTCTCTTCAACTACCTGCAAATTGAAAATATTTACAATGGTCAGTGGATTTATGGAAAGAATGAAATACTTTTTATAAATTATAAATTGTAAGGAAGACATGACAGTGAATTTTAAAAGCTATACCAAGATGTGTGAAGATGCAGTTAAGAAAACACTTTTTGGGTCATATCGAGAGAATGAACCACACAAGTCTAGATATGAGATTCTCGGAATCCCAGTCTACGCAGCTACGATTAGATGTCTTTTGCTTCATCGTCCTGCTTCAGTTTTCGGCAGTATTACGCCCATCAAGAATAAAAGGCTGGCCTAGCTTATACTTAGGCCCTACTGGAGGGATGCTGATAAATTAGAAATACAGGGTTAACTGCAATATAAAAAATGTATATCCGACAGAGGGCGTACGCAAAAGAAAATCAACTCATATTATATTGAGCTAAGTGTTTTTAGTGCCGCCATTCTCAAGGCGATATCAGTAAGGAAATATTCCGTTCAGTATGTGTGAGTTCCATTCAATTTGGACCATGATAGGCAAGAATTCCGTCCTCCCGACATAGACGAGGTCAAGATAGCGAGATGACCTGATTTGGCGCATGCACCAGCTCATCTGTAAGATATGGTCGGAGGAAAGCATACCCGATGAGTGGAATCTCAGCGTCGTCTGTCCGGTCCACAAGAAAGGAGACCCCTTCGACCGCGCCAACTATCGAGGGATTAGTCTGAGTAATAAAGCCCTCTCTCGAAGGACTAAGCTTGCTTTGATAACACCTTAATCATCCCAGTCCTACTTTACGGCACAGAAACTGGATATCACTAAATGCGGATGAGGAAGCCCTTAGTCTCTTCGAATGAAAAGTTTTGCGTGCGATTTTTGGTCCTGTTTGCGTTGACGGCATCTGGGGGAGAAGATTTAACGACGAACTCCAGGGCTGTACAGAGACATGCGCTTAGTCAAGCGTCTCCGGATACAACGCTTAATATGGCTAGGCCATGTAGAGCGTATGGACACCAATGCTCCGGCCCGAAAAGTCTTCGAATCTGAACCATTGGGACAACGCAACAGAGGACGGTCCAGAAGGTGGCGCACACAAGTGGAGAAGGACCTCAACCGGCAGCTGACGAAAAACCGTGCTGGCTGAAGAGGCATGTTGGTTGAGGCCCAGGTTCACCCCGGACTGTAGCGCCACAAGAAGAAGATGTGTGAGTTTAAGAAACAGTTGTAACGTAAACGCAAGAATTTGGTTCCTTCTCGCAGGAATGGACTTTTAAGGAAAACCTACAGATTGAAGTTATTTAAACAAACCCGGGTATTTGAATATTATCCGACCATCTGTCTATGTCCCGACTAGGTGAAATTGGTGAAATAATTGTCGAAATTATATTGAAACATCAACGGCGTAATACTGAACACATTTTGAAGCTGTCTCAAGTAACTTGGGCTTCAGTTTATTGAATTTCAATTTCAACCAAGAACAAACCAAGGTCGCTTAAAAGTATGTGTAGCTTTGAAAGAGCAGTTCTAGAAAGATTTACTTGGTTTTTTAAGTTTATCATAGGTGACGAATCGTGGTGATAGGGTAACCAATCTGAATCGTAGCAAACAATCAATAAGAGATTGGACGAGTCTATTAGTTCCCGTTGAGAACAATTTTAAGGAGATTGTGAACAAAAAATAATAACTAAAAAAACAATAAGTATGTCCCAAAAGCGAGTTTTCTCTCAGCAATTTTGTAGAACAACATAGAGTGTTTAAAAAAATTGTTAAAAAAATTCCCTTGAAAACCTTTGCTAACAAAATTGAAAAACACAATTCTGCTGTGTGTTAAAAATCAGTATCGTGGCATGATCAAGGCGTTGAAAATAACCGCCTTGATACATCGGGAGAGGGGTCTATTGCTCAGTTGCCTTCTGAGCCCAAAGATACAGTGATTTGCAAGAGGAATTCTATGCTTAATTTCGGTGCCGATGTTCTCTATTTACTGTTTAGTCAAGGCAGAAAGGATTTCTTTGAACCTCTCGAAGTTGTTTGTACCCATTGTGATGCTCTGTCAAACACGTCGATGAAATGAGTTTTTTTTTTTTTTTTTTTTTTGTGACACTTTGTTTGAGCTGCTTCTGTTTAAATGCCAGTAAATGCGTTTTTTCTGTATTCACGGTAAGTGCGTCGATTCACACGCAGAAGGTCTACATAGGTTCGATTCCCGGACGGGATACCTCACATTTTTTCAAGGTACCACCTCTTTCGAGTTGCTGACAACACTTAAAGAATATCAATTGTCTATGAAAATCCTCTCAACTCTCGCCTTTCGGAGTCGGCAAAAAACTGTAGGTCCCTTCTACTCGTGGAAGAATATTAGCACACACAACACGAGTATTTGTTGTAGAAGCTCGGCCCGGGTCCCTTGTGGACTGTAGTGCCACTCAATTTTTATTATTTAACGCCTTGTTTCACGGCTCGCTCTGTTCGCATAATTCAGTTCATGCCATCAGCCTAATCCAGCAGCGCAAGAGCAAAAGCCGAACGGCCACTTACCACCAAAACATACTTTCAACAGCAACAATGTTTATGTAGTAAAACCCTCTCCGGGTCACAGAGAGAATTCCTATTCATGTTTTGGCTGGGAACTTTTGGATGTTTTCGTTTTAAGGCTTCAAAGGCGACTTTAGTTGTGATTTGCATGATACATGATACAATTTATTGATTTCAGCATTTTTTTTGGAAAATTTTTGAGCCTATTTTGTGTAAATACAAAATTAGTATTTTATTCAAACTTCGTTGTATGGCTCAGAACTTAGTACGTCTCTTTCAAAGTGTTAAACATTCACAGAAGTTCTTAATGTCTGTGTCAATAGCATAATTTCCAACGCGAGTCACAACACAATGCACATATTTTATAAAGCAAGCCCTTGATGTAGAATCTATGTTGAGCTTTTTTTGTATTCAGCATTTCCATTTTCTCAGTTGATACATTATTCCCATAAAGTATGATGAAAGATTTCTGAACCATCCTTATGCATTAAGATTGTTTTTTTTTTTGCTTAAATTCCACTTGTATCCCGGGTTCTTCCGTATGCAACTTTTCATTCTTAAATTTGCCGTTGGTACGCCGCAGCAGGTTGTGAGGACTACGACTTTTAACATGTACTTATATCAATTGAAGTTTTTTCAACTGACTAGAGTCTATTTATTTTTTCAAGCTGTTGCTGTGACCGATGGCACAGTTTCCTACAATTTCTCAACCATTTTAATGGTAAAATAAGGTATACGGTGGAATACGGGGAGCTGAACGCTCCTGACATAAAAGTTCATGGGAAACATGACCATTTTTGTTTCGACTAGTACAAAAGAGACACAGCTTCAAGGAGACCAGCCAACTATCGTTCCAATCAAGCCAAACACATTATAATCAACACAGCTTCCTACTTGGTTAAAAAAGTGTTCAAATTAAGCGACAGAAAGTTCCTTCAAAAAGCGAACGAATAATCACAAATATCCTTATGGACAATGGCTATCCGGCAAAATTTATAAGGAACTTAATAAGACAACCCAAACGCAATAATCACTCTGAAACACAGAAAAACACCGGAGGGGATTATGTCTATCAAATCATAGTATACATTCCAACGTTGTCTACAAAATCAACTGCAAGGGCAAAGACAATGAATACTGTAATTTATGTTACATAGGTACCACGAAACAGTTTCTTCGTCAAAGACAAGCTGATCATAAATTGGACAACAATAACAAGAACTCAGTGAAAACAGCATTAGATAATCATTGCGTTCAGGCCAACCATCTACCCGACCTTGATGACGTCAAAGTCCTGAAAACGGAAAAACATACTAACAAAAGGTACACTCTGGGAACCCTACACATAATCAAGACCAACAACAACATGCCGTAACGCTGTGTGCTTGTAACGGCTTAGACGTATTGCATTAAATTGAAATTTAAAATTTCCCATCATTCAAGACTGATCTTCACACAAAGAAGTGCTCAATATTTTATGTTTAATCCCTTCGTGCTAGTTTAGTTCTAGTTTAATAAATTTAATAAATTTAAAAATTTAAAAATTTAAAAATTTAATAATAATATTTATTTTTTTCTACTACAACATTACTTATTTTCAATGTTGAACTTCAATAAACTTCAAAATGTTTTCGAAACGACCATTATATATTATTAAAAAAAAAAAATCATTTCAGATATGTAGTTGACAAAAGCAGAACTATAGTTGTCGTGAAATTGCAAATATCAGTATATCTCAATCGAAATGAGATTAACTCCATTAAAAAGTCGTTATCATGCCTTAAAAAGATTCGTCAATTGTTAAACTGAAATAGTTAAAGTTTCGTACAAAAACCTTTAATTTAGGAAAGAGTAACATGACACAAATAAAAGCTTGTTCTAATCTGCCCATACAAAACTGGTATTGTCTCACTTACCAGTTGCATTACCGGGCATATTTACGGCCCCATTTCGTCGTGGAAAATGACTCATTCCAATCAATGATTTCATTATTTGAAAATCTAAAATACGAGTAATTTGTCAAACGCTTTCAAGTAGACAAAGACAAGCTAACGACTTCTCCAACGAATCACTTCCAGGAAGACCATTTGTCAAAATTTGATCGATAACTCGAATGAAATATTTGAGTCACCATCGGTCATCCAATTCTGCCCAACTCCAATCCGTTTCGATTCACTTCAACGTTATGTACCCAAGTCACCTATAATCCCACAGAGCCCGTTGTTCTCTGATTTATTTCTCCTTGCCTGTGGTCCGCTGCAATAGGCCTCTTTGGCACACTACCTGCCAAGCCTAATTATATTTATGCGCGTATTGCCATTTGTAGAACATATCCCGAATATGGGTCATATATCTCGGCCCCCTGCTGATGCTCGAATTTAATACCGTAATTAAAGGGCTAATTATGTGTATTCGTTTTAATGTTGCATTATCATCCCCCATACGTGCATATATGTATATCGGTATGTGTGTTACTGAATCGAGATTTATATTCGACTTCGCGCAGTGCGTACATGGTCCTTGGGAGCGGGCAAATGTTCCCAGAGAGTGCCCTTGTAAAAATCCATAAAGGAGTTAAACATGTGTGGTTATTATTTATGGGCATTTTTAGAGCTAATTATCAAACTTCTACCTATTACCGTGTTTGCACACGTGAAAAGTTTTCGCTGTCGAGGATTCGCCAGTGTGCGCCTTGTGGCTGCTGCCATCGCCAAAAGGCGATGAGACTTTTAACAGTTTTCCCTCGTTCTGTCGTTCTTTTTGTGTATTCTTTTCTGATGTAGCACATGGGGTGGGGTCAGGCGTTGAAATGAAGAACTTACTCGTTGTACAATTCCTAATATGCCACGTGTGGAATATTTACGGTACTTGACTTTTTAAGCATCCCTCGTCGAGTTATTACCAGATAATACCGTTAAACTAATTAGCTATCCTAAGCTACAAAAGGTGTGCTCATTAATTTTCAGTAACATTTGCCGGGTAAGTGTATGCCTCGAGGGGCTACTCTTTTACATGGTGCAGAGTTTTGGGTTTTGTATGATACGTATGCACAGTTTTCTTTTGAAATTTTGTCGCGAGGATACGAGGATTAATTTTCGAAGCAGGAAAAACTAAGCAGTAAAAGTGACAAGGAGCGTAAGTTTGTTTTGGGCTCTTTTATAGAATATGAATCAGTTTTTTTTTCGGCTACAAAATCAAGTGAAGCGAAGAATTTAAGTACGCTTCACTTTTATATTTAAATAAATTTGTTTGTACAGCCCACAAGGGACGATGTTCTATCTTCATTAACAACTACCCTTGTTGCGAGTAGTTATTGTTTCCTCACGAGTAGTGGGGTCTTACAGTTTTGTTCCAAGTCCGTACGGCGAAATTTGAAAAAATATTTGATGGGAAATAAACGCTTTTTGAGTATTTTCAGCAGATCGTAAGAAGTGGTGCTGTGTGTTTTGGAAAATGTCTACTTAAATTAGTAAAGCGTAAGAAATTTTCGTGACAAAATTCGCTTTTTTCATTCTGAAAACTTTATTTCCACAACAGTTAACGCAAGATGACGCCATGCTGTGACCACTCAAAACTGTCACACCTTATAAATAAAGTATTTTTAAAGTTTTTGCCTACTAAAAAAGTAACAGAAATTAATATTTATAAATTTGTATCCCAGGGAGAGATTGTAAGGAACTCTTATATTTCTTTTACAAGCAGATTTATATTTAATTCAGTCACGCGACTAATTGTAGAATATTTTTTTATGTAGATATTAAAGATTTACTTTTTTTATTATATTCCGCAACCAGATGAATAAGATTTATGTAAACAATACGGGTCTACTCTTCATATGTTAAAATTACTTCCATGACGTTTCAGTTATTTTGTTTTTAATTTTCATGTACGAGTATAAATTGCAGTAGCAAGTAAGATTAGTCAAATAGAATAAGAACCTAGTCGATCTTCCATACATCATTTGCCATGTAAGACTTCGAGTTATCAAGATTTCGAGTTATCAAAGAAAAAAATTATAATAAATGTAATGAATCTAGAGCCTATACACATTAGTATACAAACAATTTATACAGGAATCGGTTTTTTAAAATTTAATGTTTTAAGACAATCTTCAGTGGAGTTTAAACGGTGGTATTCTCAAAAATTAGTTCCCAAAAATGTTCTCCTTTGGATCACTTTCTCGATCAAAAAGTGAAGGAAAAACAATAAAGTATAACAATAAGAACACAGTGACAACAATCTTTTTTGACGGATATCACAATTTACAAAAAAAAAATTCTCAAACCAAACCAACCACTCCATCTTGAAGAAAACCTTGACTGATTTTTGGGAAAGCGAACAGATTTCGTGTTGTCGTTTTGCTCAGATTCTACTGTGAGTCTTGAGCTTTATGCGAAACTGTGAATGAACGAATAAATAATAAATTTTTTACATTCTGACATTCAGATTATCACTAGCCAGAGACTTGTATTTTCTTTTGAATAACACTAAATGGCAACTCGACGCGATTTCTTGGCGTTAAAATCTGTAAGTCAAAATTAGATATTTAGAATGATGTGACTATGGAAGCTCAATTTTCCGATTTGTTGAATGTTGGCGCTAAGTATTGTTGAAAACTGTGATGGCGAATGTTGCAGGCATGAACGCGAAAAATTCCTCTGATTTTCACAACTAATCACTCAAATGTGAAAAATGAGCTCATTAATTTTTGTTTGCTTGGGAAAATATTCATCGTTTGAAGATTTACTGCAAGTGGATGTAAGACATATAGGGAAGGTACTAGCTGCCGCGCTACCACCATTTCTCAGTGATATAAATGATTAAATGAATACTGCAAAAAAACAAAACAACGGCGAAGATGACTGCACTTGTAAAATACAGGGGAAACTGCCCGAAACTCAGCTCAGTTCAGACAGTCTTAAGAAATAGGTGATCAACTAGAAGTTATAAATATTGGAGGCAGAACTAAATGCGCTTCGTTTTTAAAAGATAGCGCCACCTGCAAGATATGGTTGATGTTGGAAGCGATTTCTCACTTCATTGGAAAGGTGTTACATTTGTTAGTAAGAATTAGTGTGCAGACAAGAATATTGTGTTTTGTCTCCTCGAAAATGTCCGGAATTGTCATAAGTAAACAAAAGTTTTGATTTTATTTTTTGATTGGAAGAAAGTGTAGCTCAAGCCCATCGAATGCTTGTAGAAGTTTATTGTGGCTTCGAACGATAAATCATGCTGAGAGTGGTTTCCACGCTTTAAAATTTGTGATTTTAGCTTCGAAACAAAGAGTTTTTGGCCAGCCCAAAAAGCTTGAAGACGAGTAATTAAAGCTTTAATGGATCAAGATCCGCTCCAAACGCAAAGTGAACTCGCAGAATGCTTGGTAGTTTCGGTTAAAGAAATTTGAATTTATTTATAAAAAGAAAGGAAATTGGGTGTCATACAAGTTGAAACCCAAAGATGTCGACATTTTTCATGTTTACATCGGAACTGGTTCTTGACAACCATCAAACGAAGGTATTTTGGCATCGGATCGTGACTGGAGATGAAATTGGATATACTACCAACCAAGCCCAAAAAGAAAAAATACTATTCAAAGCCTGGTGATCCCGTTCCACCATCGTCTACATCGATGCCAAAGAAAAACATCCACAATTCAAAGGTCAAACGTGGCGCTCTCAATTTGGTGGAACCAGACTGTAGTGCTGCTAAAAACAGGCAAAGGGGAAACGTTATCGACTACAAGTAATGCGTTTGAACCGCGCATTGCATAAAAATTGGCCAGAAACGACTGGCCTGGGTGGGTGATTTTGCAACATGATGACGCTCGGCCCCACTTGGCTATATTGGTCAAAATCAACCTGGACACCCAGACATGGAAGCTCTTACCCTTCCCGCCGTATTCTTAAGGTATTGCCCTTAACTAATTTGTACTACCAATAGACAGCACAATATTTCAATATAGAAAGTTAGAAATTGACGACATTTTGGAGAATAAAAGGGAAGGAAGGTTACTTAATTTGCTCGAAAAGCTCCCAAGCCATACACTTCTTGAGAATACAGATCGAAATAAATTGACAGAAACAATCTCCACTTTACTAAAGTTAAGGGCAGCAGCAAAATAAAACCAAGTCAAACAATTCTCGAGTCCAATATAATGAATTTTTTTATACTACGATATTTTTTTTGTTTACTTTTGGAATTATTTATTTGTGTAATTAGAACTATTCATTTCTGTCTGCAATAGAATAAGTAATATGTTTCAGAAATTGTTTTCATTAGTTCACATTATCGAGGGTCTAAAGGGATATTTCAGTATTGGTGTCAATTAATTTCATTCGAGTTATAAAACATATGGGTCTTAAAAATAAGATTTACTGAAGTTCAACTATACATCCATTGTGCGCAGCTGATTACATCTTTTTTGTATACGAAATACATATCGATTCCACCTTCAGAAGAATATAGTTTATATCTACACATACATATACATACTAATCGCAATGGAAATTAAAAACAAAACAGATTAATGTATGTGAACTCCTACTTGTTCACCGCACCTCGTATCGCTGGTATCGTTTTTAATTAATCTGACGGTGAAAAATATCCAATGATTTATGACTTATTATATTTTTCCTATTTCAAATCGGCACACCCATAAAGGATTCAAATTGAGAAAAAAATATTCAACTCATGGTCCGGTTCGTCGTCGCATCTATCGCCACACAGTAACCCATCATTTTTTGTCGCTTCGCCAACAGTAAAAGGTGCTACATCATTCTCAGACCGGCATTTCGATTGTTTTGCTTTTTTTTCTTTCCTTCATGAGAGACTCCCAAAATCATCAATTCAAAATATAACGGAATTAGGCGCCAATCATAAGCGATCCCCAAATAAATTGAAATTAACCCAACCACTTGGTATGACTCGACAGAATATCTAATAAATTACATACTCATATTCGTTCATTGATTGATTGCTACAAATTCAAACACATACACACGTGTACATGCAGTCCAGTGGAATATTTGAAGTTGCAGGAAAAGAAAAAAAGTAAACATTTGGGCAACGTTTGGTTAACAACGACTTGCGCGAGATGGACGCATATCCGTAGTGTGAATACTGGACGCTGATGATGCACCTGAGCTACCTAAATTATGCCAAAGAGTATATCGTTGTCGTTCATGGGTGTGCAATGTCATCTGGTTTGAGTATGCTGGACGAAAGGCTTGTTTCCTCTAAACACGGTTCAATTCAGCTTCTGCAGACTCCCCAAGTATCTGAGATGATATCGCTAGTATGTATCTGCAGCGTTGCATCACTTCAGCGAAGCGGAACAACTCGCCCCTACCGCAAACCACTCCACCCCATTGTATTTCACTTCTATTTCCCGTGGACTGTTCAATGGCATAGTCTATGCGTCAAGTAGAAGCCGTTTCCACGAAACGCATTCGCACTGAACAAAACTCAGAGATAGCGACGTGATGTGCCTGATCATGGGAAATGCATAATTATTTTGGCAAAATTCGGTATCCCCTGTAAGGGAATGTTGTTTGTCGGCGCTCTGTCACAGGCGATGCTACTATGCAAATTAGTTCGTCCTACCTCCTGACAAGTAAAATCGAGGTGCAAGAATGTGGGATACACGAAAACACAGGAGATGTTGCTTTTTAATTACAATTGATTCAAACGCGATGAATCACCGGGGTCTGAAAGGTGCACTGCAATGGTATGCACCCGCAGAAAATAGTTTCACGATATACGAAAATTCAAAGCCTATGCTCTCCTATTCGAGTGGATGAGATAATGTTAGAAATTTCGTAAAAAGGTTAATTGTTCCTTTCTACGACATTTTTTGAGGACTGCAACTATATATTTATAAGAGCAGGTTATAAGTGAATAAATATTTTAATATGTAGTTGATTGTTTATACTGCTCGATTTGCAACTTTAAATATACTAAAAAACATGGCAGGGAAAAGTACTACTCAAACCGTCATTCCTTAGAAAATACGTCACAGAATGTAACGCCTTTTCGTTCGATTTATTAGGCTAACTTCCATCCGCAGTCGTCTACCAACTATTAAGAAAAATAAACGATATGTAATAACCCCGAACTCCTTAAGTAATATTTTAGTTATAATGAAAACGAAAATGGGAGGAGTATGTGCTAGCATTTTGATGTACAGTGGTGGAAAATGAATTAGAAACACTGCAAATAAGAAACAGATATTTATTTTTTCACTTATACCAAACAGTGGTCGCCGTGGCGTTGTGGCACGCCCAACACGAGTAGTTGTTGCAAAAGCCCTGGTCCGTTATGGGCTGTAGCGCCACTCAATTATTATTATTATTTATACCAAACAGATTTTTGGCACAAGAAATCTGTACCGGTACTTTACCGTTATCTGACAGCTGCCTTTACCCTTTGTGTATTTGAATTTGTACTTTCGTTTTGAGCAAATATCGCCGAACATAATGAGCAAAAATAAGAGTTGTTCACCAGAGTTAAGAAGGCTTATAATCCAGATATACTGCCAGGGGAAAGCTTCTATAGATTCTGTCACTAAAGAGCTAGGTCTATGCAAACACAGGCTGCACGGAGAACCCGAAAAGAATTAAAAATGCAAAACTGTCAGAGAGGACATATTTGTCCGCTGAGTAAAGCGAATCCTTTTCGTGAAATCCTTTTCTCACCAGTAAGGATATTCACGCAGCCATTTCGAGTTAATTAAGCTTTGAAGTAACACAAAGAACCATCAGGAACGGTTACTGGAAGGTGGTTTGCTAGGGTGTATTGCAAGCAAAAAGCCGCACGTTTCGAAAAAAAATTTAAAATGTTGATTACAAGGGAGCATTTAAACATACTCTAAAGCGACGAATCCAAGTTCAACATGTTCGGATCTGATGGTGACGTAAGGCGACCTTTGAACAAAGAACTCGATCCTAACTACACCATCAAAACGATAAAACATGTTTTGGGCAGCCTTTTCCTAGTACGGTGTTGGGCCTATTGTGCGCATAAATGGCCGGATGGATCAGCATGTGTAAAAAAACATTCTAATGAACATCATGCAGCCACTTGCTTTGGAAAATTTGCCAGTGTCTTTCATTTTCCAACAGGACAACGATCCTAAACACACTTCACGGTTCTCAGCTGTCCAGCTCAAAGTCCCTACCTTAACCCCCTGTCTCTCTCTGTTTATGTAATGAATAGATTTTTACCATTGACGCTTGAAAAAATGTTCTTTTGTTTTATTAATTTTAAATACGGAACGCTACTTTTGCCACAGAAAGATTGTGTTTCTAATTCGTTTTCCACCACTGTATATAAATTATTCACGGATTTGTCAAATGTGTATTTTTCGATGTACTAGAAACTACTGTGATTACAGCCTCCGTAGCGTAGTGTCAAAGTGCGTCGACTCACACTCCGAACTTCAGCTTTAGTGGCGATCCTGAACGGTGAAAATTATTTACAATAATCGAACCTCCAGATCGCAGATCGAACCTAGACTTCCCAAGTTACAGTAGGCGGATTAACTCACTACCCCTCGGCTGTCACATGGATTGCTTGTATCGAATGTTCAAACGAAACATCCTATTTGTTCGTTTAACTGGTACTTGCCTAGTCAAATTTAAAGAAATCAGCTTTAATTCATTTCATGATTATACAAAAATCAATGAATAAATGTTCAAAATTCGCAGGAAAAAAAATCCCAATTCCTTCCAAACTTCAATTGTAACCGAAAACATGCATCAATTTGGGACTTAATTAGGTTTCTTCACCGCGGGCCATGCGTGTGTACAGAACAGAACGATGTTTTATAATTTGAATATCCACAGAATTACAAAAATTTGTATCTCATTACTTTGGCCCTGCAACAAGAGGGATCAAAATCGTCGATGTTCGCCGACGACAACGATAACCCACCAACTCGAAACCCATTTTGTGGTGGTGACATGGGGATTTCCTGTATTTTTTTTTTCTCTTCTCTACACATACGCACAAACTTTACTCATACTGGCCCACAGACGTTGGCTATTCAACTTCACGAATATACCTACACTCACAGAGCAACTACACTGATACATACGTGGTACTTCGGAAGGACCCTCTTCGAACAATGCCATTTAGGCAAAGCAAAATGGCAGGTATCCCTTTCCTGAGCTGCTGCACGAGTCGCCCTCCTATAAAGTGACGCATGAGGGGCAGTTTTCAATAGCACAGTAAAGGATACAACAACAACAAGTTGTTAGTTGGTTGGTCTTTCGTTGGAGCAGCGGTTATACGGGGAACATTGTGTACCTTTTCATATAAATTGAATGGTTTTTCGACTTGTTATAAATGTAACCGCTGCAGGGCACTTCTCCGACTATATCCACCCATTTCAACTACGGCTTTCATTAAGAGGATATTGCCAACAAAACAACCATTGTACCATAGTCCTTCTTACCCTCAGCAGTAGGTGGATACTGATTGTGGTGGTGGTGGGTGGGCGTTCGTATGGCTGGCGAAAGCGTCCACTCGTAGACGTAGAGTGTATTCATTCGTACGTAAAGGTTTCAGAAGCACACACTGGATGACTCTGGCTCCGTGCACTTATAACTTTTCCCTACATGAAATGAAGGAACACTAAAACACACAATGCTAACCCCCGCAACCATAACAGCAACCGCAAAACTACACAGCGAATCATGTTCATTGTTATCCTTTTATATTTGTCCGCCGAACTAATTTTTTTTCTTTAGTTTTTTCGTCCCTCCTTCATTTCGCTCTCTTTAAGTCCATTATATCTCTATGTACATTTAATCGTACCTTTGAAAATTCACTTCAATGTCAAATGAGCGTGAAAGTCAATCGCAATTGAAAATGATTTTAAAACTCGACGCGTTGACGGGTAAGCCGACGGTGTTAAACTGCAGAAGATGCGGTAATTACTGATGGTTCCATTCATAAATTGCATTCAAAGCAGCGGCAAATGGAAATCGTATGGTAAGCCCTCAATTCGATGATCGCGGTTTAGAGACTCGGTTTTTGCAATACGATACTTCTGAGAATAGTTTAACGTCATATTTCACCGACGAGCATATTGACACAACTGTTTGTCGATATAAATGAATTTTCTGCTGATTTGACGGAACCTAATGACATGCTAATCGGTTGAGTTTTTATTTATTCTGCACACAGATTCATTTTGATGGTTTCCGTAATGCAGAACTGACTGATGAATGCAGATAATTATGAAAGTATATCGGTGTTAGTTTTCCTTGTCGTTGACTTACCACAGATGAGAAACGAATGCATCTGTTGTTTAGAAGCATAATTATAAACAAACCGCAGGAAAAGAAGATCAGTCGATATGTGAGCTTCAATGTTTACGAAGCCACAAGGAAATAACCGCAAATACATTTTTGTCAACAAATACCTTAAGCTCGTTACATTTACCCCATGAATTCTGTTCGGTTTAATAAAAGGAGAATTAATTGCATAAGTTGTACCACAAGACGAGTTGAAGGTATCTTACAATACATGCTTTTTATATCTCTTATTATGCTAGTTAAACTTTATACCGGTCATTGGAGTCTAACATAAACTGGTCAGAAAATGTATCCATCAAATATCATCTCAGACAAAATGCAATACTATTTCGTTCGTCTTCAAATGGCGCACAGTCCTGGTGGACATAGACCTCAACCAACAAGACTCTCCAAAACGCACAAGTTTTAGCCAGATGCCTCCATTTTAGCCCACGAAGTTGATTGAGGTCTTTCGCCACTTGTGCGCGTCATTGTGTCCGTGCGCGTATTCTGTTAAGCGACTGTTTCGGAACTAAGAGTCTCTTGACTGGAGCAGTGCTGTCCGTGCGCTCAACAACTCAACTTTCGAAAAACATAAAAACGCCAACGCCCAAAAATTTAACGCAGAACAATTCTCTCAAAAAGACCAAGCCTTCTGTTGTATGTAATAACCGCGGGGCAAACTTAAGCACCTAATGGAAGTCCGAAGCAGAATTATTTCGGTCTGTTTCGACAGATTCCGATCTAAATTCCTTGCACAAGGGTATACGATCATGCTTTACAAGTCACTCAGCCTACCAGTGTCGTTGAATACAACCTAATTCTGTGGAGAAAACGTAGCAACAGCGAAGATTTTTAACACCTATGAGGGAAAGAAGAATCATCGAATAAACTGAATCGGCCATATCGAGCGAATAGGAAACGATACTCCAGGAATAAGTACTCCCAGGCTCAAGGTTCGAGATGGAGAGAAAAATCGAACTTATGGCATAACGATTAATTAATCCAAGAAACTAGATCTCGATGGGGATGGAAGGCATCAATTGTTATGGTTCACAAGTAATAAAAATAAAAAGTACTAGCCAAAACTAAGGCAACCGAACTTATCACTGCTTTTTCTTTTAAATAAGAAAGTAGGAATAATTTTTTATTTATTTTATTTTTTGATAAGTGATAATTCATCGTAAGGTATGATTTTCAATAGCCTTTGCTGACAGCTTACAAGTGATTTCTATCGAACTACTTTGTAAATTTTGTTCAGTTTCTTTTGGCAAGTCATCATGGACATACTTAGACTAGCAAATCATTCAGCTGATTTACGAAAATCAGCATTTTGTGAGAAATATTTTTCGTCGGATTCGAGGTACTCACGTTGCCCATAATCGGCCTACAGAAATCATTTTTTTTAATACCATTCGCAAATTGTCCTAGTTCACGTAGTGGATACTCGACCAGTTAGACTCTAGCAAAGTGTAAAGAATGTAAGTAAAGTTCATGACGGTTCGATCATGGTTCTTAAATTAAGGTTAGTGTATTTTACTTGAGGATCTCGGAATAAAAGTGTAAACGATTTAGCTTTTGCAAGACTCGAAGCCGCTACGAGTCATACATACATATGTACATCCCTGAAAAATAATTTTGGTGATCACTTGAATTCACGTTTTCTCTGTGGATATATAAAGTATCAGGAGGACTATGCTATCCGCGAAATGCCAATTGCTATGCTCGAACGATTTGCCCAAATCAGATCTTTCAATTGGACCACATCAAATGCAGTCGTGGCCAACAATCACCCTTTATGATTTTTAGCTATTATCTTTTTGGCAACACTGGTTTAAACAGCTACGCACGTTTCGTGTTTTGTTTTACTGTCAAGCATCTTTAGTTTTGTCTATAATTAAACCATGAATCGTCTTACAAACGAAAAACGGTTAAAGATTATTGAATTTTATTATCAAAATGCGTGCTCTGTTAAGAAGGTTCATCGCGCGCTTCTTCCATTTTATGGTAAGTTCATTTTTGGCACAAGGGGTACAAAAAAATTGCAGAATTGTCGATTTTGGAGTGAATATCAGCGAGAAGCATTGCAAGAGCTACCGAATGCATCCAGAAAAGTCACAGTTTGATGCGGTGTATAGGCTGGTGGCATCATTGGACCGTACTTCTTCAAAAATGATGCGAATCGTAACGTAACTGTGAATGGCGAGCGCTACCGTGAGATGATAACCAACTTTTTTTTGCCCAAAATGCAAGAGCTTGACTTGCATAACATGTGGTTTCAACAAGACGGTGCCACATGCCACACAGCACACGCAAAAATGGACTTATTGAGAGGCGAGTTCGGTGAACATTTTATTTCACGTTCGGGACCGGTCAATTAGCCACCTAGATCGTCCGATTTAACGCCATTAGAATATTTTTTGTGGGGCTATGTTAAAGCTAATGTCCATACAGACAAAACCCGCTTTAATTGACGTGTTGGAAGACAACATTGGAGCATTTATTCGTGAGATACCAGCCGAATTATTGGAGAATATGCCAAAATTGAACTAAGCGGATGGACCATTTGGGGCGCAGTCAAAGTCAACATTTGCATGAAATAATCTTCAAACATTAAATTATATGGACCGACTATCGATTCGAATAAAGATTTCGTGTATTTTTCTGAATTTCATGTGCTTTTTTTTGAAAAACTTTCCTATAGCTTTAAAAAAATCACCCTTTACATGATGCAATTTGCAAGAAGTTAATGCCATAAATTGTTCTTTTTACCGATAATAAACATTTAAATTCACTTTTCAAATATATTTTGTTTTATTTTACATTATAAATCAAACCTCACTATGAATCACCTTTTATTTGTTACAGAAGTAAATATGAAATAAGCTCATTCGTACAAAAATTGAAATGAAAAGTGAAAATTATGAACCACAAAGCTAACCCAAAAAGAGCTAGTTAAAATATACTCGAATAAAGATATATATATAAAAATATTTGACGCACTGTAGTTATTCAAACTAACGAATTTTCAACGAAATCGTTAGTTTAAATTTAATGTTTTATTTGAAGTGCATTACTTCTCCAACCGAAAATGATTGAGGAATCAGTACAGGCTCTATTTTTAAGTGTTTTTGATTGAAGTCTATCCATTTGTCAGTCTGAGTTGCTAAAGTTTTATTCAACACTATATATATATATATTTACCTGTATTGTCATTACCTATTTAGTGTTCTAGAATTTTTATGAATCTTATGTTAAAAGCGAATGAAGAATCTCGAAGGAATTCTGTGCTAGATGTCTATGATGTCGTCTGAAGAAGAAAACTCAAGGAACTGCACAAGGTGTGAAGAAGAGATTACCGCAAAATAACTGATAAAAGAATCTAATACTGCTTATGGCATATATCGTCTTGTGTATGAAGTGCAAGCGAATTTGAATGTTTTAACTAAAGACGAATATCTTTTAGAACGCGTTGTCTGTCCCGAAATGATTTTATGCATCATCTACGAAGTTACCTTAAACGACCAAAGAGCAAAATTATTCAATAATTTTGAATTTTAATTAGAAAGACTTTTTAACTTTCTTGGGTATCTTTTTTTATCCTGGCTCAAAAAATGCCATAACGTAAATCATAAACGGTAATAGGAAGCTTGAGGCTAGATGCAACTTTTCAAGAAATAAAGCAGTGAAGTGCCATATTGCCTAATGATTAACCAGAGGAAAAGGTTAGGCAAAACAAACTGTTCGCCATTATCTAAGTATTTGAACTAGGTGATGTGTTTCCTAAGTAAAATGTGGATATTATAGGATTCTGGCTCTAAAAATAATCTTCACTGCCAGCCTTGCGCTGCCATATATTCCAAACTCCTGGCGCACAGTTATGGTAGCCTCATACTCAAAATTGGTAAAGAGGATTATTCTTTCGCCAAAAACTTCAAGCCGATAAGTCTTACTTCTTTCATGCTGAAAAGCTTGGAGAGGCTAGTCGAACTGCATCTGCGCAAAAATGCTCTGCGACTACACCCCCTACCAACATGCTTACCAGCGCAAAAGATCTTGCGAGACTGCGCTACAAAATTTCGTAGGTAGAATTGAAAGTGCACTCGACAGGAAAGAATACGCACTTCATTCATTTTCATTAATATAGAAGGTACTTTCGACAATTCAACACGGCGTAGAAGCATCATTGGTGTTGTGGATAAAAGCAATGGTAATGAATAGAACCGGTATCGCGCAGGCGGAGTGGGACCAGTATGTAATGTCGGGGGTAAACAGGGTCTGCCTCCAATGAAGCGAAATACCTAGGTCTTATCCTAGATAAAACTTCATTGGAAAAGACATATTGAGACGAAAACCTCCAAGACGCTGTCAGTAAAACCAGGGGCCGGTTACCAAAAAGATCTGTGTGGATCTATACGGCAATGATAAAAAATCTTCTCTCTCACATGCCACAAAGTTTCAAAGAACGATCTGTCTCGGCTGTACAAGGGCCTTCCCCAGCAAGCCTGACTTTGATGTATTGCTAAACCTCCCTCCCCTTGCCATCAAGGCCATCTCGCGACTAAAAAGGAATGGTCTTTGGTTCAAATCGCACTGGAGTTTTGCCGTCTGCGCACCGCATATCCGGATTTTCACGGACGGCTCCAAGACGACGGAAGGACCTGGGCCGGCGCTTCCGTGAAAGACGACAACATTAGACTTCACACCTCTTTAGGTAGTTTCGCATCGGTCTTCCAGGCGGAAACTTTTGCGATCCTAATAGCCACTTACTATATTGTCAAAAATAGGTAGACGGGGCGACAGCCAAGCTGTGCTTAAGGCCTTACTCAACCCTTTAACCACTTCCGCAATTCCTTCCTTAATTTGGTCGGCAGGCGGAATTCGTTAAGACTTTAGTTGGGTCCCGGGAAATCTCGGGATCATGGTATCACGGTAAACGAGACTGCTGATGAACTAGCTAGGCAAGGTTCTAAAGAGGCATTCGTAGGACCCGAACCGGCCTTGGGACTACTCGCTTCCTTGGTTAGGGTTTCCGTCGATGGTTGGGTCTCCCAACAGCACAACCAGAGATGGCATGACTCTCCAGGATGCAGGCTGACCAAGCGTATGCTCCCAAACGTCAGCAGGAAATCCGCGGCTTTTCTGGTGTCTCTAAAAAAAAGAGTGCAGAAAAGTTTCGGCCTACAAACGGGACATTTCACTTTCGCTAAGTACATTAGTCTACTTGGGCTTAGTGAAGACACCCCCTGCGACGCCTGTGGAGAAGGTGAATACACCTCGCAGCACTTTCTCTGTCAATGTCCCACCATTCCTCGGCGGCTGTTTGGCGTTGATATGGTGGGACATGAAAACTTAACGTCTTTATCACAGAGGCTTCTGCTGGTCTTTCTTCGGAAAACCAGAAAACCACAGTAAACGAAGGATACTGCCTGGTACTCGTAGTACAATGCACCAGTATACTTGGCATAGAAACTGTTTTTTATGGAATGTACATCCAAGTTCAGGTTCATAATTATTTTTATTTGCAAAAATCGCTAACAGTCTATAAGATTTATATTCAATTTATTACGAAAAAGCCACATACGATGACAACACACAGAAGCTATCATGTAAGCAATTTGTTCGACATTTGTTTCGAATAAAATTTAAAATTTCCACACCCCAGCAGAAAGGGAAAAATGAAAAAAAAAATCATTACTCTGTGCTGATCACTGAAACAAATGACCCCACGAAAGGAAAACACGCGCAAACGAAAGAATACAAAAAAAAATCTTAAGGCGACGGCAACAGACCATGGGAGAAAACTGGGCGGACATGTTCAAAGCGTCCCACCAGCGACACAGACGTTATTACCTGTGTAAGTCATTAGATCGGCTAAGAACAGGGCTCCAAATGATGCAAAATGATCTCGTAATCTTTTTTTACTACTATCACGATCCACACGAGCCTGTTCACTCACCGTGTATACATATCTAGCAACATGTTTGTCCTGATAGCGCATTATCAACATTTAGTCGCATAGGCTGCTCCCTTCAGACTAACTTAATTGATGTAATCGCTGGAAAGGCTCGTGTATACTGTACACGGGGACAGGGCGCTGCCACGAAAAAGTGCATGGCGCATCGGTCGATCCTCCGGCCATGCGAATGGCGGCCGCATCATGTGTCAGGGCCATTAAGAGGGCTATCAAAACTATTATGTTCTCATTATGGGAGTTTAATGGGAAATTTCACTTTGGTTTACTTATTTTTATGCAATGCGAGACTTTCAAGACCCGGCTCGAGCGCGGATGTTGAAGAGCCCAGCAAGGAGTAGCGTGCAGCGTGCTACCAAACTACGTATATATAAATACGTTTGTATATGTTCGGCTTATTATTTAAGGCAACTGAGTTAAATTTGTTCAAGGAACGCACACTGAGCCTACCTTACAAATTACTGAGCAGGACACTTTTTGGCATTCCTGTTTGTATGCACATCCACTGCAGGTTGTCGCCATTACGTGCGTAAAGAAGACCACTTATCGGCATTCCGTACCATGACGTTTTTCACATGGTAGAAAAGTAAAACCCTAAGCGAGCGACTATATACTTATGTATATATAGTTATTTGATGATTATAGTTTTCTTGATACAAAATAAGCGCACTTAAGCTGCATTTATCTATGCAATAATGCAATAGCGTTATAATTCATTCAAACATTCTTTCAAAATATTTATTCAATCGATTTTACAAATAGCAAGAAAGATACAGAGGAAGAAGGTCCCAAATTTCAACGAATTCTAATGGGGGGGGGGAGGGGAGAACATTGCGTTGGAAAAATCGTTCCATATTGGTGTACTTAAGAGTATGTCCAAAATGGGGGTTTCTAAGGTGAACTGATGGGCATTGCGAGAGAAGTCCGTATTGCGGGCAGAGATGCAACTGACTAGTTCACTTTTGTATCATTTTTTTTTAAATTTCAGTGAAAAAATGATAAAGATGGTCGGCTTCTAAAGAGTTTATCGCAATTTTCATGTTTCCTGTCAATTTCACTGCTCGCTTTTGAATTCTGCCCAGAAGGTGCCTATGGAACACCAGACCAATAGGAGTGTTATGCTCAAACCTGGGGCAAATATAGTCTTATATTTCCCATTCAAATCAGAGGGTGTAAACTATTTCTTGCAGCGGTTTAAAGAACCGAGACACTTCGCTGCATTTTTACCGACCTTTTTACTTATTACTCGTTCCAACTAAGTGGAAAAATTATGACCTATTATTTTGGGAAAGCTTGAGTGATAATAGAAATAATTTAGTTCAGGATACACTAAATTCCACTCTGTTGTCAGAGTGAAAATCAAATGTGAAGCCGCTATTTGACTGCGACCGAAGCAGAGGTACCTAACCCAAGAAACGAATATAAAAAGCTAAGGTTACCAGGGAATCACATTTTCTAATATTATTTGCAAAGCTACTATAATGAAGTTTCAGAATTGGAAGCGTTGAATCGTAAACAACAATACTTTCTAATTCCATAAGATTTTATTGTTTCAATACAATGAAAAAGCAGTCAGAAGTCATCGCACTTCTGCGGAAATTTATGGTTACCGTGCTCTACTGCTGCTCTATGCTGACTTAGTAAAAGACAAACGTCCTCGACAGCCAACACAATTGAAGATCAAGAACTTGAGACATTACTCGATGAAGGTCTATTTAAATGCAAATATAGTTACAATGACACTTGGAGTGAATAGACACACCGTTTCCAATTGTTTACAATGCTCCCAATAAACAATATGACATTTGTGCCTAAAATTGAAGACAATAGACGTTCTGGATTTCAAAAACGGTCGCAAGACACGACAAAGTTATTTTAATTCGCTGTATTTTGCAAGGCAAGTGAAAACTTTCTTAAAGGTTATACGGTGCGAAATCGCACGCCACACTCTGTATACCAAAGACCTTGCGCCATACCGTTATCATTTGATCCGTTCAATGCAACATGGCCTACCAAACCAGTATTAATTCAGTTATGGTTAAGTGAAGAATTGGATCCTTTTGATCGATATTGCCAAAAGTGAGAATGGAAGTGCACACAAATGGGCAATACTTTCAATATTAAATTTGTAGTCAAAAAACGTAGTTTCAATATAAAAATGGAGTGAAATAGACGAAAAGAATTTAAGACTTTGGAAAGAGAAGTGGTTTTATTTCATGAAGATTGACCTAAGAAATCACTGTTTTAGCCACACAACTGTCTTGGTTTGAGGTGGCTTCCTCCTTCATACAGTTTCTACAGCTGTCATAGAGCTTACAGACTGCTTGCTTCTGTTTTTTTTACGAAAACAGACCAATGTTCAGTCTTGAATCGTTCGGAATAAAAAAAATGGCTTCTCCGCTAGTGACAAATGAGTTAATCAAAAACTATCACTTATTGTTTTTTTCTTTTCTTTACCTCTTGTGTGGAAAAAAACGCTGGTCCCTTTGGTGTCCAATTAAGAGGGAGTTCACTCCCGTAAAACATAAAACAAAATCAAAAGAAAGTGTAATAAAAAGTAATCCATTATTTTCTCAATCGATTACATTAGTACTCTCTATCTGGGTTTGTTTTTGTTTTATTGATTTACAACCGATGTATTAAATTAAAGCGGCAAATGGATCACTGAGACAACATCAAGCGTAAATGATCAAGTTGGAATAGCAATCGGGTGGCGCAAACAGTCTGCGAACCAGGACTGACTGCCATCAAGTTTTGCTCTGTGGAGTTGTCAGGGATCACCTACAACGATAAGACCGTTTGAAGCAAGCGATCGCTTTGAAGCGGCAGGCGTTGATCAATAACACGACTTGCATTGGTAGTCACTTGGTAAGAATTCTTTCGCTCACCACTGTAAAACAAATCCTTGTCCTAATGAAAGGTTGTCATAACCGAATATGCAGATCAGCTGTACAAAGTCGCTGACCGGGTAGATCCAAAAATCCCTCTAGTTGTCAGAGTATATGATTATATGAAATGTCGTATTATGTAACAAAAAAAAACAGAGAGTATTAATAAAATTATCAAAGTCGATAGTTCGAACTGCTTGTTTTAATATTTCTTTTCGCATTTTTTACACCTTTCATCAGGATAACGCCAGGTTACACATGTCGGTATTTACTCTTCAGACGCTCCGGAAGTTTTGGCATTCATTGAATAGCCCGGACATAGGACCAAGTCATTATTACATATCCCTGTCTATGGCGCTGAAAAGGAGCTTTGCGAAAATTTGTTGTTGCAGTTTACGACCATTAAGAACGCGGCTGCTATGAGAAAGAATGGAATAATGCCAGACAATTGTCTTAGAAAATGGCGCATATTTGACTTGTACTGTGGATTTAATACAGAAATAATGGTTTTATTGTTAATAATAATTATTGAGTGACAATAAAGCCTACAAGCGACTATAGCCCATAAGGGACCGACAATTGCTCGTGCTGTGTGTGTTACTGTTCTTTCACGAGTAGAGGAGACCAACACATTTTTTCCGACTACGAACGGCGAGAGAGAAACTTTGAGAAACTTTTCATAGACAATTAGTACTCTTTCAGTGTTTTCAGTAACTCCAAAAAGGCGGTGCCGTTAAAAAATGCGAGGTATTTCATCCGGAAATAGAACCAGGGGGCCTTGATGTGTGAGTTAACGCAATTATCCACTTAGCCACGGCCACAACTCGGTCTTAGGAAACAAAACCTTAAAAACGATTATAAAAACCAATAAAAAATAAAGGGATCAGTTGAAGGAAATTTTGTTTTTCGTATGTAACCAGTTCAGCAGATTTTTACTTTAACTGTATTATAATATTTAACCATTACGTCAACACATAAGGAGAGGATTTGCAAAAGTGTACCTAGAAAAGGTTAAGTTTAATAAGATGTCGATTTTCCGATGGAAGCAAATTCAACCTATTCGTATCTAATAAATGATTTTTGTATATGTAAAACTTTTTTTAAGTAATTCGAGAAATCGTGAACACTCACTGTACATAGATCCGCAATATGTAATTATCTTAACTTTGTTCAATCAAATCAAAAAATATATTGATTTGATTTTCTAAAAATTTGAAATGTACCTACAGCAATGCAAAGCACAAAGAACGACTAAGTTATAGCAGACGTTCCTGCCCATTCATAGAACTATCTGTTGGATCGAATGTGACGCTCAGGGAATGATTTTCATCAAAAATATCTCCTTGGGAGTTGGAAAAGCGTTCAATCAGCATACTACAAAGGAATCAAAATATTATCCAAGAGGTTTTCTTTTCCAAATATGAAGTGTAACTTGAAAGAACAAGCCATACAAATTCTATTTCGACTTCAAAGCGACTTGTTAATTTGACTCTTCAAAAGACGCCGATACTGGATGAAAGTACTCGTGCCTCAAACACATTTTAATCGCAACTTAACATACGTCTCACCCAGAACATCTAGCACATGACAACATGCTATGATTTACACGTTTTCATTCATGCCCAACCAGTTGCTTTTGTAGTTTCATTCAGCTACTTAAACCCCAAAAACAATTCTATGCGGCACGCGGACACGTTAATCCTTGTGACAAAAACATGAAAAACGTGAGAATTTCCAAAAATCTCCCGATAATATAAATTCTTTTGTCGGCAACTGCCGGCAACGAATTTGATTTAACACTGACAGATAGTCTTGTTTTGACGTGGTGTCCTGTGCGTCAAAGTACCCACCACCCTATGACGTCTGTGCCGGCCTATTGTGTGTACACTCTATTTTCGTATGACACAACTTGCATGGGTTGACGATGATTGACAGCTCTGAGTGCGGCTGCAGCAGAAGAATCATATTCATTTCGAGATTTCGTAACGCATCACGGACTTCTGTGTTCGTCAACATGACACCTCTTTTTTATATGCTGCCAAATGATATGGAAATTCATTGCCATCCTGTTGACATGGATACTGGGTAATAATCCGGAATTAGTTGCGTTGACTTCAAAAACGGCGTGCAACTGAAAACACTAAAAATCAGGGGAAGATTACATCGTGCTGAACAACAACACACAGGGACTTCCATGTTTTCTCAGCAATTTAACAAAGTGTCAAACAATTTCTACATCAATTCAACATCTCGTTGTCATGGATGAGCAGATACCACCACTTTTTCAGTACACTCTCCTGTTCTGTCCCTCGCGCCCAATTTGTTTGGCGTGCGCTTTGTCTGGGGAGTGCCGCATCACATACGAAAGTCCAAAAGGATTTCACCTAGGAATTCTCTCTAAGAGTGGTTACACATTTGTCTATGTAAAGTGGAACAAAAAGTAGAAGAAGGGACAAAGGCCGAGAAACGGGCGGGGGACGTAGCGCAAAGAACATCTCAAGAATATCATGTCCGTTCGTGCTAAATAAATGTTAAAACCTTGTTCGCTCCCATTTAATAGCATGTTTGCAACTATGATCTAACATGAGTTTGATGTATCTTTAGCCGAAACTCAACAAGGGCACAAATAGTCACACAGACACTCACTCAAACTCACATTGTCGAGTTTCTGGTGTTCTAGGAATAAATCGCCGACTCAGAGGTGGCCGCCGTTCCCGCCGCCCCCTTCTGCTCTCCTGGCGACCGGTGGAGAGTAAAAGTGCTTTGGATTCATTTCGGGTTACCGCTCAAACGGGCCCATGGAGCGTGCACGTACAACGTGTAAAACAGAAAAAGTACACAGATACACCAAAGTGGATGTCTACTTTATTCGTCCCTCGATGATTAGGTGCTGGGTGTTCGGCGCTCTGCACTGGGTGTTGGGTGCTGCCAGCTCACACCCAACGACGAGTGCACTATTTTGACTATTTACACAGGCATCGGACCACCATAACAAGGACGTTTTATCATCCATAATAAAATTAATGGACTTATTTAGTTTTGCGCCTGCCGCTACATGACTTTAACAGTGACATCGAACAGGGTCTCACCCAGAAGAATTTTGCTGCGGCTTCAACGGGAAGACAGTACACCGTGCCTGCTATGAGTAGCGACCGTCTACACCTGACCAGGTTAGTTCTTTGCGATGGGCATTCGCTCACGGTCTGAATACTTCGGTGCACTCTAGGCATGTCGTTGGTGTTTTGTGCGGGCATGCAACGAGTGGTTAAATGCAATTAAAACAGTTCCCCAGGAATTGTTATCTTAATTTCTCCATCTGAAGAGGTGCACCACTCAACGCGGTCGGCCCGCCGCCCTCGGGTACGGGTACGTAATTGAATAAAATCCAAAACGTTGACTGACTAAGATGTCGAGAGGGAGTTTGCGATTTTTCGACTCAGTGAACGTACAAGCCAGACAAGAATTCAATTGAACGATCTTATAAATCATTTTTTGCTGGCTTAAATTTGCATATTCCATCACGGCGGTGGGAATCACTAGATTGTGTGTCTTTTTTCCATTCCTGGGTGACGTTTACGGGGCTTTGAGTTACGGATTTCTGTAGTTAGCGACGTTCATTTACCATGTCCTACGTCGTCATAACTTTAGTATAATTACCCGCTAGCAGCAGATAGTGCTTCCAAGAGTAGCTGAATGAGGTATCTTAAAGACTGGCGCCTAGAACGAAGCATGTGAGCAATGTGTTGACAATCTGCAGGCTATTTGGAACGGTAAAACAGCTATTTGCATCTCTTTGTGGAATGTGTCAAAAAAAAACTTCCTAAGGTCTGCTTCAACCCAGTTTTTATGACGGAACCCGTAGTGACGAAGTTGTCTATTTATATGAGAAACGTTTTATTGTATTTATTGTACTAGGGAGAATGCTTTGAAAATGCGACGATTTCTTTGCATTTAAGCGATGTGATCTGCCGCTGTGTGAAGAACGTGTGTAATCTCAAATCTGTAGCAGAAAAGATGATGTACTCGTGGCATAGTGGGAACGGACACATGTCAAACCAATGAATGGACATGAGTTTTTGCTCAGATCGGTGTATGCACGGTTTTATTTCACACCATCATTTGTAAGTACATCGGTACTTTGAACAAGAGTATTAATTTTTTCCAACATAAACATTAGGAGGAAGGACGTATTTGCTGAGACGAAAGTCTGTAAGAAATGCAACATAACGTATCGGATTCTACCAAAGAGACAAACGTTTATGTTTGTAAAAGAACTGCATTTGGGACTATCACCTTAAGTGAGAAAGTAATAATTTGTCTCAATCCTCGGACTGTAGCTCCGACCTGACATGAAGTCAGAGTTAACCTTTTGGCAAGAATTTAGTCCTTTCTCTAAGACTGACTGACAGCTTAAGAGCGTTTCACATGAGAAAGAGTTTGTGTTTGTGTTTTGCGCGCTTAAATCAGTCCCCGAAAATGCATTTCTATGACTGTTTGCATTTTCATTCACGTTAACGACGTTCTAAGGGTCGTCCCATAGAATGCGGTCAACGTCCGTCATAAGATCCTTGTCCGTTCGGTATTTACCGGACTTCGGTAAGACGTCACGGCACACACCCCTGATTCTACGAAAATTTCATTCAGAATTTTAAGACAGGCGCGTGGATATGTTGGATTTATTGTTTGTGCCTCCTTCTCTTCTGCGGAGGCAATGAGAAATTTGAAAAACATTTCTTAGACAATTAACACTCTTTAAGTGTTGTGTTCCGCATAGCGCCGTTCTGTTCTGTTTGAGTGACTAAGTCAGAAGAAGTTAGTATTTATAAATCCATTACACTTAGCATTAACGGAATCGCCCTTGATAACGTCTCATCTCAGTACAAGATACACTACAAAGGGTACTATTAAAGAGTAACTATACGTGACAGTGTAAGATCATGGATCTCATATACGACAGTGGATACGTTCCAAATGGCAACATATCCCAATGCAACATTTTTGATGTTGCGCTCCGCAAAGAGGCATAGTTCTTAGTAGCGGCGCGCAATTAACTGCCTAGCATTCGCTTCTAGACTCTGACGGATAGTGCCGGTGTTTACAGCAAATCTTGGTATTCGTCTGACCAAAGATATTGATGATGATTTACTTAGCTCCCGTAAACGTAAACTTTGGTAAAGCACATTGCCCGTATAACACGCACACAAGATCTGTTCTCATTTTAGTTCCGACTGTTTTTTTTTATTGGAGGGAGTGGAAACAAAACAAAAACGGAAAACAGCAGCAAATTAAACTAAACAACAGACCATTTTATCCCTATTTGATAGATGTCACAGTCTAAGCCTGACAGAGAATGGTTGGTAAAACACCTTCCAAAAAACTCGTGACTCCCTCACGAAATTCACGTTCACGAACAAGATTTAGACATATTTGTAGGTAAGACGGAACGGCGCTTAAGTAAACGAAAGTTCGCGGTGATTTGAGTGAATAAATGGCAGTCCATTTTAAAAATCTCACAGCCACAATGAGGCGGTAATCAGTTGTCAACTTTTAAAAGTCTATTCGGGAAGAGCCCTTATATCCCTAACTATTAAATATTAGACCCAAAAACAGATTTTAGTTGAGAGAGTTCTTTTAATTAAAAAGCCAATCGCAACTGATGTATATGACTATGGGCGATAAAAAAGATTGACTTAATAATTTCGTCACGCTTTCTCGAAATTACCACATGTAATTTTAAAATGCTCAAGCCTTATCAGTTCCATCCAATTTCCTTTAGCATTTGCATTTGAAAGTGCATTACATCAAGCATGTGTGCATTGAGCAGAATTGGAACACTTTATTTACCGCCACCCGCAATATATTAGAACATATGTTAAATATGACACGAACAGCCCGCCACTATATCTGTGCAAATGAAATGTATATTTGCTTTTGTTTTTACATCAAACGTGTATTATGAAGGGCAACTACGTGCATGCAATATGCAAATGATTCAATAACTATTCAGCTCATAAGACATCTTTTCCACCTAAAGAAAGATGTGCGGAAATAGTCAAACAGACCTTAGTGCTATTGTGTTGCATTTCCATATCAGAAAGCATTATCATTACATAATCCTGATCATAGTCATGCAAATGTTTCACACAGGCGGGTATCAAAGAAGGAAAAGCATTTTGAAGCAAAAAACTCTTAGCCAGTGAAATTGTTAATTAACACTTCGTTTTTTATCTTGCAGCAACTAGACTGTTCAATTAGAGAAAAAAGCGAAGCGGAACAACAGCAAAAGTAGGTTCCTTTTGACTACTGCACTCATTGAACACAAAAACCAGCGAATCCATCTGTGTTTATCATAAGGGAATGAAGAGCTAATTACAACTGGGAAATGAAAATTAAAACGAGATTTCCAAGGAAATCTCTAATACGAATTTATATTGTATCTCTGCATGCAATCTGTCAGTGTGAACACACAGAAAAGAACACGAATTCAACGGTAGAAGTTTGTTCTACTTACCTTTTCTGGCTTCTTTTTAGCTGGTGGCGATATGATTTTTGCTTCTTCCTCTGAAGCCATTCTGTTGAACTTTTTCGTAGCTTCCTTGACACTAATTGGGTTTTCAGCATCGCATACGGGTTTTTCTCCACTCTCCATGGAGGAGGTTCCCGAGGAGAACGAAAAGCGCGCGACATTCTCCTTGTTTTCACTGTCAAACGAATTTATCGAATTTTCACGCGATATTACGGACGGTGATTCCGACGAAGATTGAACCGATTTCTTAGTGGCAATAGACTCCACACTTTCTGGTGCGGGGGAATGTGATTCTTCACTCGGTCGAGATGATGAATCAATTAAACGCACTGCAGCTGCAAATTCATTGATGCACTCGCGATAATTTTCGGCACTTTCACTTTGTAAAATTGGCAATTTAACTGGAGACGAAACTTCCGGAGGTGGCTTATATGGTGGAGGTTGTCTAAATGGGGAAGCTAAGCCTTCGGTGACAAGTGATACACCACCAGGACTGCTTGGAATGTCACTGCGTAATGAACTGTCTTCGCTTGGACACTCATTGAGATATTTCTTTCGCAATATCAAGTATTTCTGATTGTCTTCATTTTTTATTGTTGCTAAGACGTTTACGTATGTTTTAAATTGTTTTCGTGCCTCACCTGCGAATTAAATGTTAAAATATTGGCGATTACATCAGTGCAACAAGTGGAATATGAATCACTAACTTAGAAAATTGTGCCGATAATGCTATACCAAACAATGGAGGTGCGCTTTACTTACTTTGGGTATCAGGATTTGTCAGGAAACGTTTAAAGTGCTTAACTAATGCATGATTTGTTACTTTACAACCATTTTCAAGCATATATTTTCGAATTTCTGCAAGGGATAATTCACTCGGTGACTCCATTGTGATTATTTACACTCGATAACTGACAGCAACTGTCACTTTCGCTGCAGATAAAAGTAAAATGTCAAAGTAAAATTAAATCGATGTGCTCTGTGGTATGGATGTGAATTATTTGTGTACAAATTATGTTTAATGCCTTCGTTCATATAATTTTTTTTATTAAACACTGGACTTTTGTGTTATGTCAAGGGTAGTTTTATATTTACAGGGACTTAAAAATAAATAGTTCTAGCGTGTTTTTAAGTATGCTACACATAAACTACTCCTTACCGTAGCTCTCACATCAATTTGGAAACAATTTTAAATGACTGTGTAGTGCATGTTAAAACTTCAAAATTTTAGATTAGTAATATAATACATATATTTGGATGTGCATAGCATGTTTCTTTTAAGGAGGTTCTATTTAATTAATTATAACGTAGAACGAATTGATTTTAAAGTGAGTGAAATAACATTACCTTCTAAATAATCTTCAATTTTCTATTTTTGTAAAACAAGTCAACAATTTGAAATGTTATAAACTAAAATTAAAGCGTGGTACATTTTAACATTTCGCAATTGTGTCCAG
The DNA here is from genome assembly GCA_944738645.1 of Eristalinus sepulchralis. Classification (NCBI taxonomy): domain Eukaryota; kingdom Metazoa; phylum Arthropoda; class Insecta; order Diptera; family Syrphidae; genus Eristalinus; species Eristalinus sepulchralis. Next base: position 24,401,317 of record OX122885.1, on the reverse strand, counting down.
AATACGCAACATCAGATGTAGTCATATTTTAGTTATATAAACTGTTAAATATATCACGAAAAACTTTTTTGAAAAGAAGACATCGCTTGACGGCGAAATTCACGCTATTGTGCTTTACTTGATACACTTCATTCGTTTGAAAACTTTTTGCAAGCTTGAGCGATATAAGCCCTCTCCTCGCTCTCCCTAGACGTTGTAAAACAGACACATACAGCAGAATTGGCAATTGGGTGTTTAGATTAAGTTTAAAGAATTCAAAACCGAACGCTGAAAGTGATAGCACACAACTGACAAACTTCTATTGAACGGAATTAGCTAAATATTTATTTTTAAAAAACTTATTCGACAAAACTTAAAATGCAATTGACCCAGTGCCCACATGCCTTAGATCTTAAAAAAATTGAAGGTACGGTTTTGTAAATTTACATCAAAGACCTTGCAATCTCTCTTTATATATCAGTACCTCTTATTTTTTTGCAAAGGACTGTCTAACACCAATCCTTAAAATCCATTCAAATTTTATCTTCAATGGTCACCGACTCCATATGCCAATATTGAGTACGAGAATTTGGAAGGTATGGCTTCGTAGGCAATGCATGCATAAATTGCGGACAATTGTTCAGACTAAGCGAACCATCACCACCATGGTCTCCTGACCGCTGCGCTGCAGCTAAAACCGAATAAATATAGTTCAAGTGTCATGTTCTAAGTGCCACTGACGGTACAAAGCCTATACTGCCGCTCCATAATGGTACGGACGGTCTAGTGGCACCCACGTGACCGCCGCTTAAGGCACCTGCCGGCTCTCGCATAATGCATCCACCCTAGGCAATATTCCATGCAACCAGAAGTACACATAAAGCGCTAACCAAAGAACCGCTCGTAAAATATTGGTACTTTAATGTCACCACCCCCCCGCACACACAATCGCGACCGAGAGGTTGCCCTCAAGTGGCTCTTAGTCACTACCCACCTTACCCGTTCTCATCCCATGAATCCGTACCCATCGCTTGTATGCACACTTCGACCTAAAACGGTTTATGTCCAGCAAACAACGAAACTCGTTTATCTTATATGTTTACCCCACCGAACCGCCGAAAGAGTGCAGCAGTTCCAAACTGCGGTGTCCCCGCATGGCTCATAAAATTAGCACAAGAGGGTAGCTTGCACATCGCCTCTTCATTGGAGGACTGCTCCGCCTGCGGTACTCAACAATCCCTTTCGTGTGCAAATGAACTAAGGTGCACACCGGCCACCAGCCTGTTTTCCTCGAACAAATTTCTGCACTCTTACTCCTTCGCGAAAGCGCTCCAGACTGTACCGCCTCACACAACGTGAAAAATTAAAACATTAATTCGGTGTTTTGTCCCGGGAATACGAACCCAATTTAAAATTAACCAAAAACATGTTTAGGAGATGCCACTATATGGCCGGATAAATCTTCACAAAAGGTCCTCCGCGGAGCTTTTTGCATAGAGCTCCTCCCCTCTGCCCACCGACCTGAAACGCACTCAGTTCAGGATCAATTGAGTTACAATGGAATGCAATTGACGAGTGGGCATGGGGCGGGTGGCTAATGAAGGAAAGTATGGCAGGACCTATTCAATATGCGAAATGCAAAAATTTCGAGTTTCGAGTTTGTGTGCAGGCAATTTGCATGCATATGCATGTAGGGATGGGTTTTCGGGTACAATGCCCAATTAAATTCGTACACGACACCAGTAACCAAATCTCCCACCGGAACAAACCAGCCTAAGTGGCATGCGGCACGGTGGTGGCCACCTTTCATGGTTCCCTTCAAAAAGCAAACTAATGCAAAACAATATCCTGTTGCAGTAAATGCATCTCCCTCCTCTCTTGGATGCACCACCCATTGGTTGAGGGTGGCGCAGATCTATAGGTGAACAGTTGAGCATATCATTTATGTGGTCCGAAACTAGACTCCACTGCCTGCCGGTCGTCTACGTTTACAAAACCACCGACGGTAATAAAATCGACAACAATCGCTATAATTCATTTGGCGCATAAAAATTGTTCACGATTGTTTTTCAATTGGGGCAATACTGACGGCGGCTGCCCTCAGCGGTGGAGCTCTGTGCTGGCAAAATTAATTTATTAACTTTCCCCCAAGTGCCCAAAGGGGTCGTTTTAAATTATTACACTTTTTTACTCAGAATAAAAATGTTGTGGTTTCTTCTATCCGACCCCTCGCGGGACCATCAAAAAACCACAAACGGGAGCAATAATGATGGCGAATAAAAATGAAAAGAACTCTTGAAACCTGATACGAGGTTGTGTGCCCAGTTGTACCGGCTATGAATTGTCCCACAGAATGACTGTTGGCACTGGGATACCACGCCTCCGCCACACGCTCACAGCACTAAGATATTTTTTACCAATTATCAACAGATGGCATCGCGCCACACCATTTAGCATATGAGTGGTAGTGTTCTCGTCCTTTTTGTGGCCATTGCCGAACATGGTGTTAAACATAAATTCAATGGGGGTACACTTTTTTTCGAGTGTAGTTGAGGTGCAGGAGACTTAGTCTCTGATTCCAGTTAAAGTGGGAATTTAAGTATGCCGTGAATCCTTGGGTGAAATAAAATAAACGTTCAGACATGCAGTAACCGAAAAAGAACCAATACAAAATTGGGTATTTTAATCAGACAGAGGGGCGTGTAACTTTCATTGTCTCTTTTCGATGTCCGCATTTGTATGTGGAAGAAAGCTGCCTTCACAAAATTAAAGTACTGAATAAATGAGGAAATCATTTTTGCTGTTAAGTCATTGGTGTTCTCCTTAAGTATTTGAAATATTTTGAATATAATTATTTTTAAAAAATAATTTCCGAAGGATTTCTTTCTATTATCTAAGGGTGTTGCTGTTTTTGATTTTCGTAATTTTAAGCTTTGCTTTTTTCTTACACCACAATGTAAATTTTTTTAAGCAGAAACCTTGTGGATTTTAGTGTCCCAGGTCCTTTGTGGGCCAAAGTGCCACGCAGTTTATTTATTTTAAACATTTGCGAATGTTCGAGAAGTGCCGCTCTAGGTTCCAAGACGATGGCATTTCAACTATGCAAATGCATATATCCTTATAGCCTCTACGGATGACTTGAAGATTACAATTTATTGTATTATGTTTTATTGTCTCTTCTTCTTTCTTTTCCTTACATTCGGGGACGGAAATTGCCTTCATTACACATGGCTCTCCAGTTACCAAAGTATGTCCTCATAGATCTCCAGTATCGCCCACCAAGTTGCTTGGAGGCCTTTCCCACTTTTGAGACATCTTAAAAAAAATATGTCCTTAGTTGGGTTGTCCCAATGGATTGAATTCTAAGTCTCTTTCGGCTGGAGCTGTATTGTCCATACGCTCTACATCGTCTTGCAATACAAAGCGTTGTATTCGCAAATCCTACAGCCTGCATAGTTCACCATTGATCTTCTCCTATAGATGCCATCCACGCAACCGAAAATCAGGCGCAAAATTTTTCCATCGAAAAGCGCTTCCTCATTCGATTTAAAGAACGTTCAAGTTTCTGCACCATAAAGCAGGAAAGGTCTAATCAATTTGTTTTCTCAGCTAAGTCTTTTAAGAGAAAGAGACAGAGAAAGGGGTTTTCTACTCAATTGCTTCTTGAGTCGGGGAAACAGTGGTTGGCAAGATGATATTGTTGCTCTCATTTACTCATGAACAGAGGTAGATAAAGTCTTTGACTATATATATGTCAAAAATGTTGCTGTCCGTTGTGATGCTCTGTCCAAGAACCTTATGCTCAGCATCTTTCCTTGATGACGCCAAATATTTTAGAGCTGATTCCTTTTCAATAGCAGCACCACATTGATGGCTTGCTCTGCTCGTTTCATGACGTCAATGTCCTCCGCGTGAGCCAGCAACTGAACGGACTTTTGGAAGATCTTGCTTTTGGTGTTGACATGACAACGCGACGCCTTATCTAAAACCTTTCTTGACATTATAGGTCTCAGTCAACTTAATACTTGACAAAGCTGCAAGAGCTCTCTGTCGTCATTCTACACAATCTGACGAGTTTTACAGGATTACCCGAATTAGACATGACATTGTATAGCTCATCTTTTTGTTCGCTGAAATGGACGAATAGGTGCTGATTGTCGAAATGAAATTTTTAGGCCTTCTCTGAGGTCTATTCCGTTGTGAGAATTAGATCTATCATCCCTTGCCTAAGACCGCACGGCTTACGACTACCCAGATTGATTACGTACGGTTTCAGGTGCTCAAACAAAACGTAGAATCTTAAGAAGACTGATTTCTTGATAGCTGACGCATAGAGTTGTTCTCTTTTCTCATTTTACTCATCGAGCATGCTTTCCTCCGATCATATCTTACAGATGAGCTGAGAAAGATAACATGAGAAAGAGCTTTACGAGTAGATTGTCAGTTTGAACATATTTGCTTCAGCTATTTTGACGTCGTCCAGGTTGGGGGCATGGTATCAGTATATTTGGGTATATTTTTAAACCTTAGAGGTTCATTCTGCCATTACGCATCTGCATCTCTCGTGCCCCTCATGCATTTTCTATTTCCTTTCTCTCTATTAGTGGAGCTCTAGTACTGCTTCCGACTTTCCATGCAGCGTTACCTTATAGGTATCCTGTTTAACTCCATTGGCTGCACTCTGCTTCAAACTAAGAGTTTTTTTTTAGCCAGTGCCAGTGTCGTAGGACCAGATTCTTTGATGATTTCTCGACAACGTTTCCGTCTACTGTACAAGTAAGTTTGCGTTCGTTACATTTGAACTGTTTGGACTCCTTTGTAAAAAGTTTAAGCCTTCAGAATTGAAAGAATCTGGAAACGCTTTTCATGTTTACTAAAAAGCTTAAATGGGATATATGTGTAACTACATACAAATTCTTCTAAAACATTCCGAACGTTTTCTAGGGTAACTCGAGAAATATTGACGCATTACATTCATTATCATCACATCGGGGGAACAACCGGGAGTCGATCCTGGCCTCCATCAACAAGACCGATTGTGCCTTTATATATTTGTCGACACTCAATGTAGTCAGAAAATTAATCTAAAAAAAGGGAGGTCCAACACTGGGCTATTTTAGTAGAAGCTTTCAGGCTTGTTACCCCACCGAAGGACTGGTCTGCAGACTCTGTAGGTGAACTCAGCCAAATTAGTGTGGGACACCTCGATTGCTAAATAGCTAACTCACACTGGTTTTAAGGTTGACATGACATGTTGACATGTTTCTTTATTGTTAATAAATTTACAAGGCAAACCATCGCACAATTTAAAATTCAGAGATTTGATACATTGATTCAGTTCATATCTTTCTACTAGAATATTTTTAAGAAAACAATAAGATATTATACATTATATAAATGTTCAGTTCGAAGGGAAATAACAACAAAACCCTCCATTGTGATAAAAAAAAAAATAAATAAATAAATAAGTGAATAAATAAATAAATAAATAAACTTATTAAAAAATGAATAAATAAATACATAAATAAATAAATAAATAAGTAAATAAATAAATAAGTAAATAAATAAATAAGTAAATATATAAATAAATAATTAAAAAATAAATAAATAAATACATAAATAAATAAATAAATAAATAAGTAAATAAATAAATTAGTAAATAAATAAATAAGTAAATAACGAACAGTTGAACAAGTATATAACATCTTAGTTATTTAATAATATCAGTCTTTAATTAATATGTAGTTCATTTACCAGTGGATTATCAGCTTTTTTTTTTTAGGTAAGTTAGGGAAATAATTCGCTCGATGTCACGATGGGCCACATATGACTCAAGAGTTGTTGCCCATTGATAACCAATAGTTCTAACTTAACTTAACCTTTGATTACAGAAAATATTTAAGGGCTTATAACCGATTTACAAATTGCAGCGCTATTTTCAAATCTACTACACTTTGTTTCAAAATGGGATGTACCATATTTATCATCAAAAGTCAGTTTACCATCAAAAGTCAGTATTTAAATTTTAAAGAAGAGCCATTAAAATTAAATGTCACAGCAAACTCAGCGGAAAAGACTTGAGCCACCCAATGTTTATATAACCACAATGGTGTCGATAACATATCTGGGATGTTAAGTTCACATTAACCTATATCAAGACATACAGCAACTCTGAAACATATGTCATTTGACCAAACTAAAGAACTTACAGTCGCACCCCATGCCTCAACTACAACCTCTACACATAAGCACCTCATAAACCTAGGCCTATTCATAAATTAACATAGGCCAGACTTAATTATGCCCTCTCTCTATAATGAAATCCCTTTAAGCATGGAATGATTAGTCTCCGCACCCATCAAAAGGTCTTATTCAAACATTCGCCATAAGCATCCTCCTACACCTCAGACCACTTATGTAAAGAAAGGCATTCCTCCGTAAGCCATACAAATACGATTCCTTAGTTAATGTATGTATCTACGCTTTTGCAGATACACATGTGTATAGGGGATACACACGAGGCACTAATGAAAGATATCTCATCCATAAGGTCAAATTAAATGCAAAATTTCGTCTCACCCAACCATCGAATCTATCGAAGAATTACACTAAATGAATTCCCAAATGCCAGAGAATCCACCCCCAGCCAAGCCTCATCTGAACCCTATCATATGCAAATCCAAAAGGGCAAATTCCAATTATCAATGAAATGTGTTACGAGAAATTGTGAAATGAGGATATCCATCCATATATCAACATGTATGTGTGCAGTGTGGATACATATGTCTGAACGTAGAGGATTGTCTTTACACTCGGTCCCAAGTCACACTATTTCCAATATTCCCACCAGACGTGGATGATAACGACATCAGAACAAGCTCTTCAACAGAAGAAGAACAGATACAGACGGGACACCTTCATAAATTGATACATCATGACTCGTGTGTCTTCTCAAGGCATGAAAGAGCTCCTCCTCATAGTTGAAACCCTTTGGCATTCCGATATCCGAGCACACCGGTAGCTGAAAGCTCAATGTTGCACTTGACAAACGGCTACAAATTGTACAAATTTTAATGTCACAGCGTGTCCTGGCAACGCTTGTGTAGTCGAAAATTTTAAGTGTTAATCCCCATCCGAAGGTCCGAGAATCCATTTGTCATTCCTCTTGAGGATAGCATCTCTCGGTAGTGTGCGCGACGACAAATGCCAACCTGCAACTGCACCAGGGCGAATAATAATTCTCAATTAAATCTATTAATTCCACATGGGCGAAGGCATTGTGTACGCAACGCACACAGGAAAACCTTTAATGGATTTCGAAAGGAGCAGCAGGCATGAAGGATTAGCAAGATCCTTTAGAGGAGGCATCGATGATGCCATGCAATGCACTGCATTTATTCATCTCTCATCGGAGATGCCAGTTGCTGTGGGCCGCTTCGGTTATTTAATTTGAGCATCAGTTTTGGTTTTGACATCGGCTGTCAGTATACATTTCGCCACCAGCAACACCACTTGAGAGGTGCGACGATCGGCAGCAAGCAGACAGGCATGCCTCCACCACCACCGTCACCGGGGCCTACAACGACGGACGCAGCCCGACGGGTTTGCCGCTCTAGGGGGAAATTCAACATTTTGACTGATTACCCAAGGACTGCAGAGTGACATTTTACACAAACCGAAATGCTGGTTAGGTGTGGCTGCACACCACTGGACTCGTCGCTGTCGTCCAGACTCTCTTGCACAGCGTCGTGGCATATCTGATTTTGATAAATGCCATCATGAAATGACTAATGAGATTTTAAGTTAAGTCTCCACAAATGGACATATAATGCCATAGGCCAAGTGTACCTGTACATTTTGTCGCAAAGTGGCAGATGGAGGGAATGCGCGGTATCAGCCACGTCCACGCAGGCACTCACGTCCGGTATGGCTTTTTAAAACGAATTGTTTGTTTTATCGCTAAGCAATTTGATCATACGCAACGGGTTCTCATTGTCGCCACCACGCTTGGGCAAGCCATTCAATTCTAACTTCAAATGGACTCGGTTAAATGAATGATGTATGTTGTGTGCGCAGGTAGAAGTCATCGTTCGATTCAAAATCATGATTGACCTCCTTCATCCGGTTGCCTACGAAATTGTTTTAGAGTGTCATATGCGTATGCTGCATTATTTGGTTTTTTTTGAGTATTCTTTTTTTTCCTATTTTTGGACTTGAGTCAAGAATTCGATTGGGCAGTTTTTTAAACTGAACTCAATGCTAAACTCATGGGCAAGGATGGGGGGCTGTACGTGGCGCAATTTTATACTAGAGTGAAATATCTCATATTTTTTCTAGATACTCCACTGTCCAAGGAAGTGGGTTCTAACTACAGCATAGTACAGGGTCATTAATTTCGTAGTTTTACGTTGGTAAAGCTTGCTTGACACCTGCGTCATCTCTGTCATTTGACAGAATATGAGTCGGAAGCAGTGTGTGTTATCATAATGCACCGTCAGAAGAAAGAGTTCCTGATTTAAGAGCACGTGTTGCTGAACTATATTTTTCCATTTTACGGCGTTCGCAGCAATTGAACGTGTTGCACGTGTATTTCAAACTTCAACCTTGTAAAGTTCAACTTACACTACAATTGAAGTCTTGGGCGTTAGAGCAAAATGCAATAAACACCAATGGGAACAATATTTTCTTGAGTAAAGAGGAACAATCTCGTTGAATTTGTAAACAAAGAGAATTGCCGCATGTGGGCCTCAGAAAACACGCAAGTGATCGCCGATATGCCGTTGCACCGGTACAAAGTATCTGCTTGGCGTGCTCTGTGGTTGAAGGCTGTCCATTGGTCCACACATCTTTGAAGAGGACAATAGGTGTCGGGTGACAATCAATTCGGAGCGATATTGTCGAAAAATAACCTATTTTTATGTTCGGTGTCTTAAGAATTTGGTTTTGACGATATTGGCTCTAACAAAATGGTGCAACAAGTTTGATAAAATAAAAAGAATTCTGACTTTATACCGTGAGAAGTATTTTTTTTTTTTTGCATTTTGTGTTTATTTAATTCATGTTACTTACATGCTAGACAAAATTACTTAAAACTAGCTTAATTAGGTGAAACATATTCTTAGCCTATCTTACTGACCCTATGCAGGTACTCTAAGTTATTCTGATCTTAACCAAACATTAATCTGCCTTTCGGCGTCTGAATTTATTTATTGCTTATCTTAATCTTAAAGTTAACTTACATTATCGACCAAGAAAATTTAAAAAACTTGGCTAAAAGATTTCAATTTTTATTTTTAAAACTAACTTAATCTACCTTAAAATAACTTAACCTAACCTAAGAATATAATGTATGTAAAGCTACATTAAACTATGTCCGTAACGTAATACGGACGCGTGCACCAGGGCGTATGCATCATGTATATGCTTCACATATAGTGACTATACGCAGTGGCGCACCTTTTTTTTTTGGTTTTTGCCTTTTTATGTGCTTTTTTTTTTTACCGTGAGAACTATCCTGGTAGCGTAATTCCACGTTTTGTCCACCAAGATCATCCTATTCGGTTTTTCGTTCGGTTTATTTCTGTCAAAAAAAATATTACTCAAGTTATGGCTAAGATGCTGCCCAAAATCTATGGAAAAGTGGTTACCTCAAAAGGATTGCATTCTCTGAATTGTACCAAGGCGCAAGCTATCTGTAAGTTTGAAGAAAAACTGTTCAAATCGACAAATGATCTCAAATCACATTACCTTACACTGAACAGATTTGTTAAGCATTTATATTTGTATCCAGAGAGAAGAACGAAGTTATGGATTTTTTGGTTTTCGCGTTTTTTGATATTTCGGATCTTAGATTAATGTATTTTGAATTTTGTGTTCTTACCAGTAAATACGAATGAAGCGTTGGAGGGATTAGGACCCACTTTCAAATTGATAGTTTTGGTTATGGTAGCTTAGAGACCTTTGAAGATATGCCCAGGGTGACTTCGTTTTTTTTTAAATAAAATAAACGTATACTTATTTAACTTCAGTTATTGTAATATATTTTACTGTTTGGTTCATAATACTATATCTGTGTAAGATTTCGTATTAATAAGTGGATAAGTGGTAGAAGGAGTGAAGTATCTGCGTCTGTAGCAATAGTCAAGTCTTAAGGCCTTCTTCAATCGTCTAATCACTTCCATAATAGTACAAGAATGAAAGTAATCCCTTAATTTGGAGGGCAGAGACTTGTCTGAGGAGCAAGACAGCATGGGATCATGGAAAACGAGGACCAAAAGAGGCATTCATTGGGCCCGAACCTACTTTGAGACTGACGGCGTCCTTTGTTAGGCTTTCGTCGATGGTTGGGTCTCTCGACCTCAAAACAACAGATGGCATGATTCTCCAAGTGCATGCTCCCCAACGTCAGCAAAAAAAAAAAATACCGCGGCTTTTCTGTAATCTATAGATAGGGAAGACTGCAGGGGACTAGTTTGTGTACAAACGGGACATTTCTGCTTCGCTTAGCACTTAAGTGTGCTTGGACTTAGTGGTGATACCCTATGTGACGCCTTTAGAGAAGGTAACGGATGTTTGGTGATGATGTGGTATTAACTGAAAACTTAGGTTATTTTTCACAGAAGCGCTTGCTGGGTTTCCTCAGAAGGACCAAGAAATTACATTAAATGTAGGTTTCTGCCCGGTAGTACAATAGCCCATCTCTCGAGTCTGAGCTGTCAAGTGCACAAATATCTTTGGCTAGCTAAAAAATATCTTTGGCAAGGCAAAAGTTTACAAGTTGCTAATGGCCCATCTATAGTATCTATAGGAAATAATCATATTGTGTGCGCTTTTGTTTTCTCATTTGTAAATGTGTACCTACAGTTTATTGGATTCTTCGAACAGCGAAATTAGTAATACATATGCATGCTGTGCGCGTTGTATCCATCTCGAATGAGGCGATGCTGTGAAGAAATGTAAAATATCAAATCCAAGTGTCGAAACTGAGGCCTTCAGACTGTAAATCCACGCACTTACCAAAAACTTCATTACGCCCATGGATATTTATCTATTAAAGTGTTTATTGCAAAGTTTTGCCTGTCTAGAAATTTGACTTAAAATTGAACGATGTTTTAGAACCACCAAGGCTTCTTTGCAAATACGTTTCTAGCATGCAATAATATCTGATTTCGATGCGTAATCTAAGCCCATACATCTTTTATCTTGTTTTCTTGGATAACCAAGTAGTCAAACCCCTATGCATCTTACATCACAATAGTTCCAATTACTGGCATTTAAGAGATTGTTCACTAAGTTCTTAAGGGTGAATGCTCTTGGTCCGTTAATGATCTTTACAATTCCTCGGTGTGCCAGTGGTCCGGCATCCGCATAAGGCAAACATAGTAGTAGCAAGTAGGAATTCCTGTTAAAAGTGGCGTTAATCAGATATTAAATAGCTGTATCGGCGTCGTATTGTTCTTTAACGGGAAGAGGTCCTTTCATCGACATTTATTCAGACCGAAAATATATGACATAGAATATAAATATTGCCGCTGTATGCAGTTGGAAAAATCTAACCTTATTGCGGCATTCATTTGGTTTTATAATATAATCTCTTTGTTTTTCAAAGTTATCATTTTATCACAATGATAGAGTATCGCTTATATCTGTCCAGTATCGGACTAAATAACATATATACCATAGAGTTTCCAAAAGCTTCGCAAATCTGCGTAAATAAGGTTGATATGTTTGGCCAGACATTTAACATTATACTTGTCACTTTGAGTTTCCTTCAACGAAACGTAAATTTATTGGAAACGGTAGATCGAGACATCCCAATTCTTTCATGTTCTAAAATAAAATAAGACATGATTCTCCAATATATATGTATTTCTGCTTCCTTTGTTACATCAAGTGTATTATTAGGCTCCCAACACTTCCAAACAGAATGAATATGTATGGATGGAAATTTTCAGGTTATTTACAATTACCGTGATATTATATTATGGTATGGTATTACCTACTTCAAGGATCCCAGCAACAGGTTACTTATCGAATTCAGAACACTGTTTTATGCACTGAACTTGCAATCCCCTCCTCAGCACTTAACGCCACGTTCAGCAAACCACCTTAACTTCAACCCATGCCTCGAACTTCCAGAATTGTAGTAGAGCGCGCGATGACAACACTTTATGGGAAACACGAATGGACCACCAAAGTGCAACATGAGCATTAAGGCTTTATACACAATTATGCAAAAGTCACGTCCACTAGGAGGGAAACAGACCGCCTGGCAGACAGACGCTGGCGCTGTATAAGAGCGACATTGCCTGCACAGGTGAAACATCGCATCCCAACCGCGGTCGTAGTTCTTGCTCACGAAACCCGTAGACGCTGCAAACCTATAAGGTCTACGACGACGAATTGGAGGGTCGCCATGCACACCGCAGACGCCATTAAAATCCACTTCCATCCGCCAGCTATGCGCCACTGTGCAGCACAGATTTGAATGAAAATCACAAAACCAAAGAAAGAGCCAAAAAGCAAGAAAGAAAAACAACAAAAAAAGCGCCAAACTTAAGAAAGAGAAAAAACGAAAAATTATAAAATAAGCATTTGCAAATTTCGCGGAGGATCAGAATGAAGATAAATCCCTGGATGAAGCTCGATGAAGACCACAGATAACGCTCGGGATTTAAATCGGATCACTTCTTCATTATACGAGTGCATATCGTGCGGTGGGCTTCCTTTGCGCTGGCGTTGCGTCTATGGTGACGTTGGTAGGTACTTAAGTTCAAGAGATTGCAGATTTCGAGATGGTCTTCCACGGCGATCGATTCGATCACAAAGCCAGCCCCACTGTGCCTACCGAACGCTGCTACTGCGCTTGTAATCGAATCGAATGCACGCAAGCACTTCGCTTGCCGTGGTGTAGGTGACGTCGCGTCGACGTCGCGCCGTTTAACGAGTACGCTTCGTGTGACCGTTTAATGCAGCAGAGACTCATGGAAATTCATGAGTCGGCTAAGGTTTGGTTTCATTGTTAAGCTGTTAATGTTAATGCGGGTGCGGATTGCTCGATGTCAATCTTGAGATTCCCCCCGACGCTTACACCTGTGCGTTCATTTGAATAAGAGCTGCTATTTACCGATATACTGGCTTACGGTTGAGTGGTTGGGTGTGAGAGTTAAAGAACCTTAGTGGACCGAAACCGAGTATGAGGGTGGCCATGTAAAGAGGTTTTCGTTGTCCTACCTGCAGACCTGCACTACGGTTGACAACAGAAGTGCGAAGCGTTAACTTGGTTTAAGATTTCCCTGTTGCAGTGGAAAAACATGAAAATTGAGAATTAATTTCTAGTGTATAAATGTGCCAAAGGTCCACGTTAAGATATTGTTTTTTTATAACCATACTAGCAAAGTCAAGTTGACCGTTGCTGTTGCTTAGAACCAACTTCGTTACTTACTCCAAAAAATTTCGATGAAATCAAAATGCATAACGCATACAGACAGAGAAATAATTGTAATTCTAACAAATTGATATTGAAATTAATTTTGAAAACCAATCGCAACCCCATGCGACATGCCAGGGATAAACATCCACTGGAAGCAGCATCAAATAACGCATCCAACTTAATGCCGCATTTAAACTTATTACTCTGCTCCGTCCAACACATTATCACATGGCATACATATTCGATGCACAGCCTAAATAATTTATTACGCACACTATAATGAGCAGCAGCAAGGCATTAAATTAAGCACAAATCCCACGGAGCATCGTGTCTTATGATAAATGCAAGAGTCTCATAAGTCCACGAGCACTGTGATGTACATCGTTCTCGATGCTCTAGTCGTCGCGTCGGTCGCTGCGATTGCTGCGGATAGCCATTTCTCGGTCTACCTGTCTTTCAGCCAAATCTCCATGAATCCCATTAAATTAAGTAGTTTCCACATTCTGCCACCGTCTACCGTCACCACCACCCTATGCGAGATCGAACGCTCATTCCATTTGCACTTCGTTTAATTTGTATGTGCGGATGAATCGCAAACAAGAACAATGCATCTAGGAGGTGATATTAGTTACACCACCGACCAGTTTTTGGGTGGGGATGAAGCGAGCAGCGAACGGTCCGGAGAAAAGACAGTCCACCGTCAAATCGCACAAGCAATAGCAGAAGCGGCGGCAGCCGTAGCAGCACCAACAGCAGCGTCATCATCAGCAAGTGGCGATATTTATAGCCAAATGATAAATTATCTGACACGGCTAATTGCAGCGGAATTAGTGTTTAATTTAACATGCTACTCGAATGCCGAGCCAGGCCCACAACGCTCAAGGGGAGGGCGGTAGGTCACGGCACTATGCGACACTGGGAGATATTATTATTAGTTATATGGTGAAAATGCATATTAATATCCGTAGCGCATTAATTTCTGCGTAAATAGTTGTGTCAACCGGAGCTGCAGTGCGAATGCCGCACTCTTGGGTATGGCTGCGTGAGATAGAGATGGCATCATCAAGACGTGCAGAGGGGTCCGCCCGCCCGAGAGACATCTTGACACCTCGAAATTGGGCGTAGCGGAGAGAGTGAGACATACAAACACTGAAACAAACTGATTTCTGTTGACGACATTTCTTGCGGAAAGTCTTCTTGCTGTGCGACGCGCCGTCATGCTCACAGCCATATGTGTGAGCGAAATTCTCTGGATAACAGCGAGGCGATTCACGCATTCCCAAAATGATTTACGTGGAATAAATCTAATTTTAATTTATAAAATCGAAACGGTGCCGTATGTACGCGTTGGGTGGTTTTTGGCGGGACAACCATGTTCGTTGCAGGTTGAGTATTTGTCTCTGCCCCGGCCTGGGAGGAAATTATTAATTATCGCGACATATGTTCAAGATTGCGGACTGCTCACTGCTCGCTGCTCACAGCTCACCCAGATCTCTGATGAAATACCGATAGATTGTCACTTACGGGCGTGTTTCCACCAAAGAATCTGTCCACTTTGGTGGCAGACTCAGCCATGCGGGACGCGAAGGTGGGCCATGTTACACATCTTAACACGGATTTTTTGATCCTACACTCTGATTTTTGAGCACTTGTATATTCCATTCAAATACGCCTACCTCCCCGGCGATTGCCGTTGGAGCTATCAGAATTGTTGCATCCTGTTGTAGCTGCAACTGGCGATTGTCAGATTGGTTTGGTAATTTATTTGTAATGAGACACTTAAGGGTTAATTACATATCAATCATGGAGGGGCTTATTGCCATTAATTATAGTTTTATTTGTGTACGAGGTGTTGGATGGTTCGACAGTGTCGTCGCTCTGCCACCCAAGTGGGCCAGTGTGCGGTATGTTGCCTCTAATCTGGTGGTTTATTGTAATGAATTGGCGATTATGTTTGATGTAACCGGAGGTTAATGCTTGAAATTGAGGGTCAGATTGTACATTTATCATGGAAACGACAATCTGCGCCAAGTGAGCTTCAAATATAGGCATTGCAATTGATGGACTATATTTTGGAATTTGCATTAGAATTTAGAATATATGATACTGACGTGAATGCGATCTAATAACTTTTGGACACATTGGTCTATGCTGCAATAAAAGCCAGAATAATGTGTTTATTGAAGCGTACCCGTGCAGTTTTACATGAGTATAACTAGAATGAGTATGGCTTGCTTTCGGAATAAAAGACGATCGAAGAATGGGTTTAACTAGTTAACTACTAAAGAACTGCTTGCTGTAAGCATGCTCACGATGACATAACAAGTTATGTCCGCCATGAACGTTTCTGAAAATAAGCCGTTTAATGATGAAGTGTACGATTGTCAATATTACCAGATAAAACTTTGCAAGTTTGAGAAAGTTATTTATTTTTTTTATGTACAAAAATTGGAAAAAAACAACACGATTTGCTGAAGGTTCATTTTGACTCTTAGAAGTGACTCAAAAAAAAAATCTATTGTATATGTTCTAACTTGAGGCGTCACGTCTCTTTAAAGTGTGTCTTGCATGAAATGCATGCCATTAATTTGTTTTCAACCAACATATTTGCTGACGGAAAAGAAATAGTAGCAGTTCCTCTCATTCGCCTATTTTATACACCAATGAATATTTTATTGCACATGTATCAGTGTCCACTGAAATCCCAAAAGGAAAATTATTGAATACACGTTTTCCTGTATTTTTTTTGGTCACTGTATAGGCCATTGTGATCGGTGTGCTGTATACAAAATCGCATTTTGTGAACATTTTTAACTTCTGGGGTAAAAAGTCATTTCTCATAGATACAAACTGACATAAGCGATATATCAAGAAAATGTGGTAAAAAAAGATCCACTTTGTTGAATGGGCAATTTAATTTTTTTTCGAACTATTATCTTACCATTACTTTTCCTTATTCTTACATTTTATCAACGAAAATTAACTAAACGTGTTAAGCAAAGAAAGAATTATTAATGTTTTTAGTAATTTTTTCGTTTATTATATAATTTACCCTTTCTTCTTATGGTTTCGTTTCGAAGTTCCGACGTGTCAGTTCTTCCTTCTTGGATGCTACTAAAAGCAGATGAGGAAGCCTTTAGTCTTTTTGAGATAAAAGTTCCGCTTGCGATTTTTGGTCCTGTTTGCGTTGATGGCATCTGGAGGAGAAGATAAAAGGACGAACGAACTCTGTGGGCTGCGAGTAGTCAAGCGTCTTCGGATGCAAGGCTTAAGATTACTAGGCCATTTAGAGCGTATAGACATCACTGCTCTCGACCGAAAAGTCTCAGAATCTGAGTCATTGCGACAACGCAACAGAGGACCGCCTAAGCTGAGACGGCGCACACAAGTGGAGAAGGACTGCAGCTGGCAAGAGATCGTGCTTGCTGGAGAGGCTTGTTGGTTGACAACCAGGTCAACCCAAGACTGTAGCGCGAGTAAAAGAAAAAAAAATTTAGCTATTCCGTCATGTCTGGCACACCATCTTCATATTTCTAAAAGTTATGAAGATATTTCCGTCATAACCCTATATGCTTGATATAATTGTATGCACATATGTATATGATAATTTAACCTTTATTTCTTCTCGTAATTTTTTTATTAGAATTATTGGACTTATGCACCTTACAAATGTGTTTCGATTGAGTTGGGACCATAATCCCGAATTGATCAAAATCCTGAATGCTATTTACTGGTGACCCCGTTGGTTAGAGCTTATGAGAGAATTGGAACAGTTGCTGAAATCGGTTAATGCAAGCTTTCATCATATTAGTTCTTCGCAGGATTGGTTTTTTTTTGTTGTTTGTTTTGGGATATTAGGCGATGAGAAAATTATTTTCATTATTTTAGACATTGTGTGGTAGTGAACTTTAGAGATTTTCTGAATTTTCTGCATTTTGAAATTTTGAAATTTTAAGAGCATTGACTGAATTTGGATTTTGGGTTTCAGTTATATACACCGAAAATTCAAGAACAAAATCCTTAAGACTCATATCCTGAAGAATCTCTGAACATATCCAACCGCAACATTGATACCCAATTTTTCACCTCCACTCCAAATCCTATCTGTGGGTAAGTAGAAACCTAATGCCCCCCATACCAACCATGGGAGCGAATATTAAAAGTTTGTAAATTTATGCTTGATGATTCTGTACTTAAGATTTTGTGTTTGTGTGTATTATGACTGGGGAGCTAGAACTAACACTTCAATTTAATATCATCAATTATAAACAAACTGAATTATGTCTTTATGTACCTTAGCTTCAAGTCACTTTATTGGTGTATTTACATACAGGTTAGAATAGCAAATATTTCACAATGAATTTTGTATTGTGATTAAATATATATATAAACTGCTTCGTGCATCTTAACTAAGAAAATATTTACATATGGAAGGAAGTGATCTTAGCGGCAGATTCCATCGACTAAATTTAGTTTCTTGTATGGAGTAGACTCAATTTATTTTACAGAGACAAAAACATCTGAAAAATATACAGGATGTAAGCCTCAATACTTACCAAAATTGCCTGATCCATAAAAAAAACAATCAAGGTGTATTTATCACATTATAACCCAAGCAGCATAGTTCTTCTGGCGGTTGTAGGCAGCAACATATTTGTTTGGAATTAGTGGTTTTTCCGGTCTGTTGGTTAAAGAAAAACACGTTGTTAAATGCTATGTTATATGTTGTGGCCACACATGTATCAATGTAAAATTAATAAAAAGACGAAGCAGTAGATATCTCACGACAAGTATGTTCTTAAACAATCCGATAATATTGATTTGCTAGCTTATAGGTAAATTAAAAATACGATGGTAACATGAAAGAAAGCATACGTCTAGTCCTTCCTTGAAGCGTTTTCTGTTTTAACTGTAATATTTTTATTTATAAAACAAAGTACATATGTACGAGATATTATTTTTTATTTCCTATTCATTGTGAGGTCTCTTGATCACATTATAATTTATGATTTATAATAATAATAAGTGAGTGGCACTATAGCCCACGATGGACCAGGGGCTAGCTTCTACAGCAACTACTCGTGTTGTGCATGCTATTGTTCTTCACGAGTAGAAGGGACCTACAGTTTTTTGCCGATTCCGAACGGCGAGATTTGAGAAGCTTTCCATAGACAATTAATACTCTTCGAGTGTTGTCAGCAACTCGAAAGAGGTGGTGCCGTGAAAAAATGCTAGGTGTCCCATCCGGGAATCGAACCCAGACTTTCTGCACGGCGGTCGACGCACCACCACTACGCCACGGCGACAATCTTTTATCCATTCATGAGAAATAAAGAAGGAAAGGAGGCCAAATTAGAAATTGTATTGTAGTTATTATATTTGTGGCTAAACAAATTAAGTATTATATAAAACAAATTAATAGTAGTCACCACCTCTAATTTATTTTAATTTTTTTAGGTATACTTTCAAAAAAAAAATATTACGAAACAAATTGCGGAAAGGATGTTAGCTAAAGACCTTCATTATATATGAAATTTATGAACTTAAAATATACATTGTGTCCTTCATTGGATTTAAAAGTCTTTTTTATTTTTATAAAGAACTGGAACTGATAAAAAATCTGGAACTACGGATGTCCCAATTGTAGGCCATAGAGCACACTACAAAGCCGTTTTGTGTGGATGCAACAACACCCAAGACCCTTAGTTATCAACTGTGTTGTGACTGGTCAGCAGGCTAATTGCAAAGTTAAGTGCATTGTACTATATAACGAAGAATTTTACAATCAGCTAAAATTGTAACACTTCGAATTAAAAATGAATTTGGCAGGCGAAATGAATAACCCTGAATATTTCGAACCATTGTTATGCTAAAACGCTTATGGCTTATGTTCTTAAGCTTATGGCAGGGTATTTTCGAATAATCTCATCCAATTATACTATTGCAAAGGTTATTTCTTTTTTTCGGTTATTTCTGTAATGAGACCAGCACAAGACGATATTTAACACACCCTTACCAGATCTTAACTTCTTCCTTGCTTTTTTTTCGTGTACCTTGCCTTGCTTTGGCTAAATCCCAACGGCGCGGACGTGAGGTCGGTCTTTGACAGGTTTTGGTACGCTTTTCATCGATCTTACGAGAATGTAATGTCAGAATGCGACTTCCTTAATTTTTAAATCGAAATAAAACTCTGTCGTTTGACAAAAGAAAAAGTAAACAAATATATATTTTATTTATGTTTGAGTGCATTTTAAAGAAGAACATATTCCAGGAATAATTTTAACTAAGCAACTAATTATTTATAAAGTAACAAATCCTTATTTCATGGAATGAATTCACTTGACTGGGAAGAATATGTGCTGGGATATGCATATTATGGTACAAACAAGGAAACTATGGTTGAGAAAATTAAATCTGGACCGAAATACAATTGGATTCTATGCTCTCAACTTTGAAAAAATGCAAAGAGAAGATCCTGCGCATTTCCTCAAAATTGCTCGAATAAGGCCGAGTCCGTTTAGCTTAGACATTGATAGAGCCATCCTTGGAGAAGACACCGCAAAGGATTCAAATATTACCAACATGTATATAGTTTCTTGTTTAATTAAATTATTTGCTATTAAATAACTTACACAAGAAGTCGCCTAAGTCTGCCGCTACCAATTCAAATTTGTAAGTGAAAAAAAACAAATATTTTTCATCTGTCTTACAGCCCGACTAAGTAGAGAGTAGCTCTACTAATAACGTTCTGCTCGGGCTTACGATATAACGGTCTGCGAAAGCCCTCGGCGCGGCCGCCCCATTTCTGTTTGCACAAGGAGTTTACATGTATTCTACTTTAAATGTCCGACCACGCGACCACACCGTTGTAGTTTAGGTGTAAATTGTTTAAAAGAGAAAAGTCTTACATTTGTTATTATATTTACCGCCATATTAAGTGTATTTTATCCAACAATCAAATCATTCAATTCTCAGTTTATAACTAATTTGCATATACAGTATTATTTATTTCCAAAATAACGACAAGCTTTCGTATGTGCTTGTCAATTATGCCTGACTTTTTAACTTTAGAGATAACGCAATACGAGATAAAATAGATTTTACAAAGTATTACATTTTTATTATTTTCCTTATTCCACGTATACTGTATACTTGTATGCTTGTCCGAACCGCATCATTTTGACTCCGCTATTGCAATTGTGAATACATATGTAGGTAAATCCATTTTCTTTCCAAATGACTCTATCTGTGTCTCACAATTAAGGTAAGTTGTCTGTCTATGTCGAGCCTTTAATTTCTTGTAGTGTCATTGATCAATTATTTAAAGCATGTCAACATTTGAGTCTACTACTAGGACTACTCGATTGCTTTCCTTAATTTTCAGTGTCCACTTTTGTTCAACAATATACGACATACGAGTAGAACGCGTTTTTCGCAATAATAAGGTCCATATTCCTTCGCAGGCATCTACGGTCCTTTACTCTAATAAGAAATTAATTGCACTAGTCAATTGCAACCCGAATGCAAACCAGTAGCACAATAAAACTCTCCTTCTATTTTAAAATCTACATTCGCCACACACTTCATAAAGTGTTTGGTCAATTTAGTACAAAACACAATCAACCTACCAACATTGCTTTGATGAAATCTGTAGTCAAGTCACTAAATGCAATATTTAATTCATCACCAGATTGCATTCCAAACACTCGTTGGTGTGTTTAACTACAGGTATCACATTCATTCTTTTTGTTCAATTTTTCCAATTAGAATAACACATGTATTGTACAGTCTACTACTAGGACTACTCGATTGCTTTCCTTAATTTTCAGTGTCCACTTTTGTTCAACAATATACGACATACGAGTAGAACGCGTTTTTCGCAATAATAAGGTCCATATTCCTTCGCAGGCATCTACGGTCCTTTACTCTAATAAGAAATTAATTGCACTAGTCAATTGCAACCCGAATGCAAACCAGTAGCACAATAAAACTCTCCTTCTATTTTAAAATCTACATTCGCCACACACTTCATAAAGTGTTTGGTCAATTTAGTACAAAACACAATCAACCTACCAACATTGCTTTGATGAAATCTGTAGTCAAGTCACTAAATGCAATATTTAATTCATCACCAGATTGCATTCCAAACACTCGTTGGTGTGTTTAACTACAGGTATCACATTCATTCTTTTTGTTCAATTTTTCCAATTAGAATAACACATGTATTGTACATGTGTTTTGAAAAGCCACACACAAATAGCCAACCTGTCGGAGAAATATTTCAACTTATCATACGCTAAGCCTTCTCGCACCTGTGATTCAATTCTGAAAACATATCCAAAATACACAGATGCCGTAAAACTATGCAAAACTTGCAAGTGACAACCAACAATACCGAATTAATCCACCAACAGCCCGCCCCGCTAACGAACACAATCAAGCAGAATAAAGAAAATTGAAATACAAATGCTCAGTGGAATTATCCGAAACATCAAACTACATGAAGTACTCTCCAGTGTTGTTTCATTCAGCATGTGACTGTGGCAGCAGCACTGAGAGCAGAACACAAAGAGATATGCGCGTTAAGGATATGCCAATCGATGTCGTTTGATATCTGTGTGTGTTGCTGTACCACCACCATCATGACAATGATAAGGAGGAGATGCGGACGAGAATGAGAATACTCCTCCCCACATATCCTGCTCAGTGGGTTTTTGAAACCGAATCAAACTTGAAATTTCTGCTGCACGAAAAATCTGCAACCGCGCACATTGTGTGATATGGTTTCCTTATTTAAATCATTCCCACCACTCGCCTCCAACGGAATTCTAGTTTCCCAAAAAGAAACCAACGAGACACGACTGGAGGTGGCTTATTTTTTTTATCTCTTAATCCAAGTGAGTAGTTAAAAATGCCAACCGAGCAAACAGACAACATAATAATCGTGTCTTCGTTCTTTTGCACAAATTCGGATGTCTGAAGGCGACCGCACACAAGCTCAGTTCATCTTCATAGTTGCAGTGAATCCAGTTGACGCCAGTTGACGATCTGCATACCTCACACAGAGCGTGAGACAACCCCAAATTAAGACGGTGCCCAGATCAGCGCTTTAGGGGATCTGGCTATCTTTTCAGTAGCATTGAGGAAGTGTCCTGATAAGGATATTTCAAGTGTGTGAAACGTTATGAAAAAAGCTTTATTCGTTGAAGGAAACAAACGCACGGGATTTAATCGGTATCAGCGCGGGCTGCACGCCGCAATTAATTTAAGTGCCTAAACTTGTATCTCATGCTTTTATTTGTTTTTCATCTAGTATTTATCGCTTAAAAACGAAAAATAAATATTTTGTGTCTCGTGATAAGAAGTGTGACAGAAAGTTCAAAATACACCGCCTCCATTCGTCCGCGGGCAAGGGTACGGAATAATCTTGCAATCAGAACACAGGACAATTAAAAACCCATTAAAAGCGTTTGGGCGGCGGTTGGAAGGTGAATGAGTGTGTGGTGGCAAAGAAAGTGGGCCAAGCAAGTTTTAATATCAGAGGGCCAGAGCAGCGCGTCGGCCGTGTTATTGAGTTTGACATTCGCTTCCGAGTTAATCACACATGGAGTGGTGTAGCGCGGCGCATTTCGGTTAAAACTTTCAACGGCCAAAAGCTCACAGCACCAGCGTCACCAGCAACATAAATCGAGAACAATAACAAAGCTAAGATAGATTGTCCTCGTACGTCACTGGATTGGTGGGCCTTATACAAACACACACAAATACACACATGCAAGTATCGTAGGCACGCACCAATGCTGCTCACTATCGAGCATTCAGGAAACTTTCGACACGGAATTTCTGGATTCGTGCAATCCGCATTTCATGTATGGTAGGAGAACGCAAAAGGTCCTACAGCAGAAGTCACCGCACCGCACGTCGCAGGAATCGTGTATTTTAAGACTACAAGGGAAGCCAGTATGCTCATAGCCAGTACGGATTTTTTTTTCCTGTGTGCTTCAACCCGGTTGTTTGTGTACAAAGTCAAAAGTTTGAGTGGTTGTTGAGTGTAAAAAATAAAAGGTCTTGGTAATTGCTGGTGGTTTTCCTCTCGATTATCCTTCGACAGTGTCCTGGCTTGTCATTAAGTGAGTTTGAACTGATAAGAAAGTTATTTTATTTCGTGTCCAGTTTGGCTGTTTATATTTCGGGCGTTCTTTTTTAAGCTTTTCTCCTGTTTGGTTGTTAAGTGTGATTAGTGAGAATATTTACATTGTTGTTAACAAAAAAAAGGATAAGGGAGAGTGTTGATAAATTATCCCTAAACTGTGTGAAGGAAGCAATTAGAAATTTGTTTTTGTTTCAAAATGGACATGAACAGTGTAAGCGAGGACTGGGAGCATCCAGTGTCGGCTTTCTTACCGGAAATGAGTAGTTGTGATGACGAGTTTTTCAATCCACATGAGGTAAGTAAGTCAAAATAAGCACAGAGTAGTTTTTAAAAAAAAATTCAATACCAAAAAATTAAATTACTTCTATTTTACTTGAGTAATAAGCGGCTAGGTTGGTTGAAAAGTTGTTTATCTGTGTCAGTAAGGATTTCTCATCTTTTGCTCTGGATTTTTTTTATAATCTCGCATATGTAAGTCTTAAAAGATTAAAAAAACATTTTGTTTTCGCCTATATCAGAGGCACAATATTCAACATTGGTCTAGCAATGTTGTAAGACACAATATTTGCAATTTATATTTGAATGACACCGTAGTTTCTGCTGCAGATATGTTGCGAAATATGTTTTCCTAATTTGATATAACGAAAATCTAACAAATGACAAGTACTGTCCGTTTTTAGATTTTTCACAATATTGCTATGTGTACATAGTATAGCGGAAATTAAAAGAAAAACTTTGTTAAAGATTTTTTTTTTGACAAAGCGATTTCAAAAGGAAAATTGAAATAGACCTTAACTCAGAATGGAATGTTTGTTTTGAAAGCGAAGGAAACACTTTTGGCGCAGTTATATTATTAATATAAAATATTTTTAAGCATTTATCACAAGACTTTAGTATTTCATCAACAGCAAAGAACTAAGCCAGAACAGACTAAACGCAAAAAAAATCACTTTCAACAAATTTTTCCTACACCTAAGAATGTATAAGAAAAAGATTCGAACATTTTAAAAAAACATTCTTTTGATTTTCACTAAATGAAAAAGAAACAAAATACTTCGGGAAACCCGTGAGCTGGGATGCTACACAGAAAGTGTTTCTATGTGTGTAGATGCTAAGAAGACCCACTAATACGTCTAAAATTGTACCCAGAATTATAATACATTTTTATGTGGAGAGCTCATATGCTTATTCATTACAACTAGAGTCCGACCGAAGGCCACTTTTTTCAAGCCAAAGCGGAACTTCGGCTTTTTGGGCGCCTTAAAACATCATTGAACATTGATATGTTCTTCGAAAGGTGGAAAATCTTCTGAAGTGGAAGATTCACTTATTGGCGACATATTGTCATGCAAAATCCACACATTTACGATTTCAGGATTCGGATTTAAAGAAACAGTTGAAGGAACAACAGGTTCATCATTGGTTAAATATTTGGTTTTGAATCGTGGATCGATAATCGTTGCAATAAATAATTCAAGAATCTTTTTTTGAAGGAAAAGCGTTTATTGACTGACTCAAAAAAGCGAATTTTTAAATATTTATCTCTTCGGAATCGTTTTCTTTTACTGCAAGTTTTATGTTCAACATAGCTATCAATGGTACGATAAGTGACTTGGATGCAGAATCGGCAGAAATATCAAGTTTAGCTTGATAGAGACATTTTAAAACGGTTGTTCACCAGAATCCACCGGAATCCACTCTTCGATAGTAGGCACTTGAATTCCGCCACGTTCTTGCATATAGAGAGTGAGCTCTTGGTGTTCTTTCTACATGAAACCAGTACAAATAAATTGCATGCATAAATATTTAGATAAGTTTATAACTTACCAACTTTGAAATGCACATTATGTTGATATGTTGATTTTAAAGCTGTCGAACAAATGGAACTTTTAAAATGCACACAAGCAGATTTTGCAATATCAAACAAACACGGCGCGACTTGCTCATACATATATCCTGCAAAGAAAAATACGGAAAATACCGTAATGAACAGAAAATTCAACATTCGGATTCGGCAAAATCTTCGGCCTCATTTGGCTGAAGCCTAATGTTTTGGCGAAGATGATATTTTTAGCCGAAGATGGCAGGAGCCGAAGCCGAATGTTCTGTCGGACTTTAATTAAAAATATTACACATTTTTTTGAACATAACTTGAAACAAAGTCTGTCAGAAGAAAATTCGAAAATATTTTCCTAATAGATGTAAAGACATTACACTGTAGGTTATGATGTCGATCGGTAATGATGTAAAAAAAGCGATTGCGCCAAATTGCGATTATAGTTAACTTTTTTATAACACAGAGAATTTATGATTTCTTTTTATCGCTGAAAAGGATTCTTTTCAATTAAACATCTATATACTCTAGTATATGTGCTTACGCGCTGCTTATTTACTTTTCATTTGGCTTTGCAAACAGTAAGGCAATGTTTGCAAATATTTCTTAAAATTATGTTTTAATTAATAGAGATAGTGACAAATTAAGCCTCATATCGCACAATGTCGTATATCGTATATATGTACATATCTGCTCATTCGTTAAACGACTAAAAATGTAATTATTTTTTTTAGGTTCTCATATATGTATATTAAAACTGAGTATTTTGATATTTGTTTACGATATATCTCCTTAAGTAAAGTTAGTTCCTACAAAATTTTATGAATTTCTTTGTAAACTTACCAATAAAATCGACAGTTCATGAACCTAACAGCCACATTTTGTGAATTACACCTACGAGCATACATATGTATGTTTGCACTACATATACGTTCCTATAGAGTTTTACTATACTAAATATAATAAAAATACTTAATTAATCTAAATCTAAACAGCCCACAAGCGACCAATGTCTAACGTTTTCAGCAACAGCTCGCATTGAACGTGCTACTCACATGTAGTGGGGACCTTAAGTTGTTTGCCTACTCTAAATGGCCAAGCTTCTCAAAGCTTTTCATAGGCAATTTATACTCTTTCTAATATATACAGGATTTAATTACTATTCTTTCTCACATTTTACACAACATCTACTTCTGAATAGGCAGTACGAAGGCGAGAGATTAAGATTTGTGGAGTAGTTAAAACTTCTAAGCCTTGTGAGAATTTCAATATTTTGTTAAAGACATTAAGTGATATTTCTTACTGGAAAGTATCAGACCATTGTTTTAAATGTCATACCAAACCAGGTACACTTTTATTTTTTGTCCAAAAGTAAGCTTTACAAACAATAATAATTGTCTATGTTCACAAAGTATTCTATTCCGAAAAGGCTTTTATATTTCAATGTTCAGAGCCATAAATACATTGTAGGCTCATTTTTTACCGTGAGAAACAAATGACACTGAGAACACACACTGTACTATTCAAAATATTTACAAAACAATATTTTGTCAATTTGTTAAATTCTTATGAAACTCTGGAGGCTGTACATGGCTGTACATATTTTTTTCTCTTTTTAATATATGGTATAAGATAATAGATAACAAGTCATAAGTGATCCACCTGAATTATACGTTTACCCATCTTTTATAATTATTACGGTTATTCCTCTATCGAGTTGTTGAGATCATTAAGCGAGCATTAACTGCCTCGAAAAAGCTCAATTCCCTATTTGGAGTTGGCGTCTTCTTCTTTGCTAGTAAGAGAATAACCTAGGCCCTCCTTCCCGGTGGACTATGGTAATGGCCAGTGCAACAGGAAAAAAATAATTTTCAATTAAAACATTACAGTTTCACTCCTCTGAATACATAAAAATACATGTATGTTTATAAAAATTTAAACAAGAGATAAATATCGGTAAAAAATCGAAAACTACATTTTGTTCCACCTTCTCCCTCTTTGCGATGATATTTACATATTTCTCCACCGAAGTGTGTCGTTAAAAAATCCAACTTCTATATTCCGGACATAACTAACTCATATACCACAAACGTCATATTTTAAACTAAAAATGCATAGCTCCGAAATAACTGTATATTTAACAAACAATCGAAATTGTTTTTTTTTTGTTTGCTTTTTTAAATCTATGAAACTTTTATAAATCTATGTAAGGACACTACTAGTCAAGAACTTTAAATTTTTAATCATTTTTCTTATTTATTCTTTATAACTACCTAAATTGCATATAAGAATTAAGCTACTTATGAGGAATGTATCTACCTGACCCGTTACTCAAAATTGACATAATCTTGAATATTTATCTGCTTTTCGGCGTCATTTTATTTATTTTTACTATCATTTACAAGTAACGATGCTCATACTTTATGCTAAAAAAATTATAACTTAGTGATTTATTTTTAATTTATTTAATTATTTTTAATGATTTTAATTTAACTTAAAGCTAACTTCGTATTAAGACTAACTTCAATTAATTGAAACTAAGTCGAAAAAGGTGGCAATACAACATTTTAACCAGTTGTTGAAAGATTAAGAGTATGCACAAATATATATTTTATGTAATAAGAATAAGTAAAGAAAGAAAAGTATCTTGTTAAATAATATTGTACTGTACAACTTTTCCAAATTCAAAATAATTTACTTTCTAAGTGGAAGAAAAACATGAAAGTACCCGTTTTTAATCGTCGCTCAATTTACTACGGACAACTTGAGACAAGGGTGTTGACTTGAAGTAAAAACCTATGAAATTCTATTAACAGTATATCAAGATTCCAATAAGGAACTAGTAATATATTAAAAAACACGCGCATATCTACATTTTGCAATATCTCACCGAAATTTATCACGATCACTTACATATATAACGTTAATTTTCTTTCTGACCAACCATCCGAATTTCGTAATTTCCTTTGAATGCCTCTTCTTTGTTTGCACCGGGTAGTGAATCACAGTGACAGACTGAAAACCACGTACGATTCCCAACATGAATGCATTTGGAATCAAATTGTTTTGACCTCTGCCTTGTGCTCTCCAGCCCCCTGTTTGCCGTAATCGAAATATCTTTTCATAAATCTGACGAATACTTCTTTGGGATAATTTTTTATTCTCTTATTTTATTGGAATGTTTTTGCATGAATAGTTTCTGATTCTGTTTTCAACAATCACAAGTGGTTGGAAATCAAATCGCGCAGTAATGAATCAATCCAATTGTTTCGGTTGTACAATGAACCGAAGTACGAAGCCCAGTTCGAATACAACAAGTGGAAACAATGGAGCCTGTCAGAGTGCAGTTTTTATTTAGCATAAATTCCGCATAACCAAAAGCCGTGTTTTATGTCACGAGCAAATGAATTGTTAATTACAAGTTTAATGGGAAATGCCTATTTGATTGCTCATTACGATGCGCTTAATACCCATTCCCTACCCGAATCACCGGGCTGTTACTGGTGCCGCGCTGCTGCATGTCACCGACGCCGAATACCATTAAATCAAAATCCCATTGAAAGTTGTTGGCCTATAGCCAAGAGTTTCCGAGAATAAATATATCTAGGCAATACACTCTTATCCTGACATTTTGGAGTGTGAATGCGCTATTCACTTTGCATGAGCGAAAAATCTGCATTCTGTTAAAATTTGAATTTACAAAAATAACTGCGTTATGTTTCATTGTTAATGTTAATGAATTGTCGTCGCCTTAATTAGATCGCAACAATACTTCTGCATATGTTTACCCGATGATTGATCATTATTTAAGCGCAACATATTCTGACAGCACGTATTGTACTTTCACGCTATCGTGATGAAAAGTTTGACAGGCAAGAACCCTGCCAAGTGTCTTACGTTTTCTAGTGTCCGACACGTAATATTGTGTTGTGTTAAGGTAGTTTTTCTTTTCAGTTTGCCCTACACAACTCGTGTCTGTCATTTACCCGCTTAAAAGTGAAATACAAAAATACTGCTTTGATTAATGTGAAATGGTGGGTAATCTGAAAGTCAGATAGACAGTTGTTAAACACAGTGTCAGTGTAATTAAATCAAATTTTCTTTAATTAATCGTAAGAATTTAATTTTTACCCTGTACCTCATTAAATATAATTTTGTTTCGTGCTTAAAGAAATTTCGATGTTCAAAGAACACCTTAGAATTGTAAACACAAGCGGTTTGATTTCAGTGCAGCCTTTCGGTCGGCGAAAGTTAAGCTAAATAGGTTAGACAGGTGGTTGAAGATAAAATGCTCCAATTATGAAGACAGCGGAAGAAGAAAGGTTAAATTATTTATGTATCGGATGATGTTGATCTTTGACTTTGTGCATGCCACGATTATGCGTTACAAATTTTGGGTTTAATTTTAATAATGTCCTTTTACGAACAAAGGTTATTCAATGCAGTTTGTGGTAGTTGCAAATGTTGTATATCTACTTTTTTCTATGTCACAAAATTTGAATACTTTAATTTTGTTAAGTTTCTATTTATAGTTTACAATTTATGTTCAAAAGCGGTGATTAAGATTTTAAAGAAGGAAACATTTATAGTTTCCATGTGCCCGTTCGTCATGTCTGTTACACATTTCATATCTCCTGAACTTATAAAGCGATTTCTACTAAATTTTGGATATGTGTACATGCATTTGGCCTAGCAATCATTCTCCAATGTAAGTGCATTTAATTTTGAGAACAAAATTGTCTGGGTGGTGAAATTGGCGAAAAATTGTTTATTGTATCGTACCCCAGGAAATATGAATCAATCTCTTAAAATGAACTTGTTTGCTTTGACGCACCGTTATTAAGCCAAAACTTTAAGTTGGCAGCACTATTTCAACAACCGCTTTGCTTGCTGTCAATTTAGTTTGCTTTGGAAATTCAGCATCAATGAACAAAGAATCATCTAGAAATTTTGTTTAGCGATGTAACGTCGGTTGAATGGATATATCATTAACAAAACTGTCGTATTAAGACTGATTGGTTATTGATTGGATCTAAGTCTATGTTGAAACACTGTTATATCCATGAGAATTTACTGTTTTGCATTAAACACGATGCTGGCGAGAATGTTACAGTCAAAGGTGACTGCTATAGAGCCCTGATTATTAAGTTTTTGTGAAGTCCATAAACCCGAAACGAATGACAACATTCGCCGCGTTATTGCCGATATAAAGCCACAAATGTTGGAAGAAGTTATCGAAAATTAGACCTCCAAATTAAACTATGTACGTTCGAGCCAGCCGGCTGTTACATGTAAAAAATTATATTTAAATTATACTGCCAGAAAGTAATCTTTCGAATAAATATAATTTTATGGCAATTTATGAAAAACATCTTTGTTTTATTTTATTTCAAAAAGTTTTAAAACACTTTTTTGGATGCTGTGGTGTGTTGTGATGATGTGATGATTTTCCTAAGGCACTAGCAGCTAGCCCTAGCTTCCAGTATTCACGATTCGTAACCCCTGATACTCGACAACGGGAAAACGTCTAAGCACTATTCCACACCTTGCACAGTTCTCCATCTCACCACGCGGCACTGTAGTTAGACTGATTACCGACTTACTGTCTGTTCTGGAAAGAAAACCTTTCTGTATCCACCTGCTTAAGTTTTAAATGTATAGCAAAATTAATTTGAATTCTTTACGGACCTAATGAGGATTATGTTAGCGGTGCTTGATTGGCTCATCATGTGTCTCTCCTGCGCATTAAAAGAACTACGTACTCTGTGTCCCGCACGGCGTTTGGACATTGTGGGCACAGCGGTCGCTTGGCCACCTTATTTAACCTCTTTGTCTTGCTTTCCAATTATAAGCGCTCTCGACTTTAAACTTTTAGTGATGTTATTTTAGTAGCTTCCTAGGCTGTTTTCAGTAAGTTCATATATGCTTTTAGTTTTTGAAAAATGGGTAACTATATTACGCATATGTATATATACAAAAGTAAGAAAGCAAAAGGAACTAAAGATGTCTACAAAAAACAGACAGTCGTCCATAATAGAAGCAGTACGCCTTTAGAGTTGCAGCAATCACCCTGGTATGAAAAAATACATTTTTATCGTTTGCAGCATGGACTGTATACTAGAAAAAAAAATAAATATTCATTGTCTTAAAATTCATGTGGGAAAATGCATTTAAAATTGCGTTAAAATTAAAAACTTTTACTGAAGTGTAGTGTAACTACTGAAGCCTAACCAATGCACTATCGAAAATTTTAAAAAGGATTAATGCAAACACTTTTTGTGAAACGGTTGTACTTACTTGACAAGTTTTTCTTAAAATCTGTTTTTATGAAACAGTTTTTTAACTACTACTGAACTCCATTATTATAAATAGGAACACCTAAAGTTATAGCTTGGGCAATGAAAAGTACCAGGTACGTCAGTGGCAAGCTGCCTGCATCATCAGTTCTCATGACGTCGACGCTAAAAATCTGCTTACTGATCCGAGCAAAGGTTAAATGAAGAAGGAAGTCCGATAACACGTCCGCTGTCATTTTTTATTGAGAGAAAACAATACGTACGCGGATTTCTTACAGATGTTTTTGAGCATGCGCTGGGCTTACCAGCCTCCCGGGGACCCACGTTATCTAACCAGGGCCCCGGGCTCCGGAACGCGGGTTCCTGAGAATACCGTCTCTGTTTTTTACCTGGAAATTTCTTTGTTAAAGGTATTTTTCATGAAGAAAACTTGCGTTCCTGAACAATCTTGAAAGCGGCTATAGGGTTCAGCAAGGCCTTCAAGCTTGATACAGACGTAGATACTCCACCCTTTCCGCTTAGAAAAATCGCATAGATTTCTGCCTGCAATATTACCCAACGATGCGTATAATATGATACTTTCATCTTTTGCGAAGACGCCGGCACTCGACCCGTCACATGATTTGAAGAGATCAGTGATATTAACACTACAGTAACTTTTGTGGATCATATTCATCATTTTTGAGTGCAGGGAAAGTAGACCCTGTATGTGCGTCGCAGCTAGATTATTAGTTTCCGTGCTTCAGACGGCATGACCATGCGGCTATATTCGAAGGACATGCTGTGCGCAAGGCCATCAAAACCCCAGTTCGACCAGATACCAGTTATTCGAATTTGAATGCAGCACAAGATTTTGATATCAAGGGTTGGGGGAGGTAGAGCAATGCATTAAGATAAAGCTTGCCGGATTGTTTCCCTAAGGTATAGGATAAAGAAACTCTTATGATAGCGGTGCAAAGCCGCATTTTTTCACGGCACCGGCCTATTTGTGTTGCTGAAAACACTCAAAGTGTACTAATTGTCTATGAAACACTTCTAATATCTCGCAATTCAGAGTGGGTAAAAGACTGTATATCCATTCTGCTCGTGAGAGAACAGTAGCACGCACAACACGAGTAGTTGTTATAAAAGCTAGACTTTGGTCCCTCGTGGCCTGCAGTTTATTATTGACAACATTCTTACACTTGTCTTGAGTCCAATTAAGAAGCCCTCAAGCCCAAAGCAATTATTTTCGTTTGACGCCTCTTGGAATATTCGGCTTCAGTTCTGGTCTTTAAAGTCTTGAAATTTACGTGTCATCAAATAAAGACTTGACAGACGCAAACCATTAGACTTGGACTCTGATCTAATTTCGCTTTTTATTATTATCTACAAGGCATTCCTTATTTATAAAGTATTGACTTTTTTGCACTTTACGAACGACATTTTGTTACTCCATGCAAAACCAATAGCGGGACAATAACATAAAATTCTTGACCACCATATTTCGATTAGCACTGTCTATAAAATTAATAGTATGCCTTTGAACAATGGCTACGAACCTAAAAATACCCACTTTATATATAGAGATGTAATGTTCTGGATTAAATTTAACGGTATCAGGCGGCGAAATAACTGGTTTTTGTGTTGCAAACATTAAAAGCATATCCGACAAATTTGATTTAGGCAGTAGTTGGTTGACAGACAACATAAAACGACAAGAGAGGAGACACGTTTGCGCAATCCGGCTGTCTGTTCATTTGAAAGTGATGCAGATCTAGATCATATCCGTTAATACAAATTTTAGCTCAAAATCATTCATATTACGAATTGAAGTAGAACTGAATATTCGACTAAATTTGAAAACGCATCACACTGAAAATGAATATTGCTCAAATTCACAATGAATTTAACCCACAGGGATCAATTGACATTATCTATATTAAATCCATCACTTAATTCACAGTTAATGGGTATCACGTTCGTCTGTTAACGTCAAGTCTTAAGTAAATGAATGTGGCTCCTTAAGGGCTCCTATATTGAACGCATATCTGCTTTTTTTGTACACAGTAGCATTTTGCATGCGATTCACTAAAAAACGTTTGCTTATGAATATACATATGTATAAACATACATTAAGTAAATGTATGTAAATGTATCACTTTTCTTGGATAACAGACATAGAAGCAAGGACGATTTTAAAGAAAGTAAGTGCTTAGACTGGGTGTTGTGGGAACAGGGTAGGCACTGATTGGTATCAACCTGGCGATGCCCAGCTGTTGTAACTGTTTCCCACACATCAACTGTGCTTATAGTACCTCCACGTTGGTAGCCACCGGGTACTGGTTGTTGGTCATCCGAACTCAACTTGCTAAACCTATAAGTGCGACCTCCGCCCAAGAGGTATAAAAAAGGGCCCGGTCCTCCAGGTTGGGGGTGTGCGTCGGGGTAACTGCCCGACCACATTGCAAAATCTCCAGTTACGAAACGACCGAATGCCTCGGATACGGATGGATACACTGTTGACGACCCCCGCAAACGAACAAAGGACAATGATTTACGGATCTGCACGTGGAATGTGAGGTCCCTAAACAGACCACGTGCAGCCGATGAACTTGCGGAGGCCCTGGACTGCTATAAAGCAGACATTACCGCAATCCAGGAAATGCGGTGGGATGGGCCGGGCAAGAGAAGATTGAGAAACTGCGACATATACCACGGCGACTGCTGCAGGGAGAGAGGGAAACGCTTATTTGGATGCGGTTTTGTTGTTCGAGGCAGACTTAGGCAACAAGTCTTAAGCTTCCAACACGTAAGCGAACGCCTCATAACAATCCGCATCAAGGCTAAATTCGGGAATATAAGCCTCATATGCGCCCACGCCCCGACAGAGGAAAAAGATGACAGCAGTAAAGAAGACTTCTATCACCTCCTAGAAAGGACATACGATCGCTGTCCCAGCTACGACACCAAGATCGTTCTAGGAGATTTCAACGCTCAGCTGGGAAGAGAAGAAGTCTTTGCTAAAGTCATCGGAAGACACAGCCTGCACGCCAACACCTCCGGAAACGGACTCAGGCTAGTTGACTTCGCCTCGGGGCGAAATCTCTCTGTGGCCAGCACGCGGTTCCCACACCTCAACATTCATAAAGGGACCTGGCGATCACCTGATCAATCAACCGTCAACCAGATTGATCATGTTGCGATCGACGTCAAACACTCCTCCAGTATTCTCGATGTCCGAACCTTCCGAGGTGCAAACATCGACTCGGATCATTTCCTTGTTGTAGCCAAGGTAAGAACCCGGATATCGAGGGAGCAACGGAGTCGAGACAGGCCAAAACGGTTTGACGTCGGAAAGCTACAATCGCAGCCGATCGCTAGAGCCTTCACCGATCGATTCTCCCTGAAACTGTCTCAAAGTTCGACGCTGCCTGCACAAACAATAGAAGACAAATGGAAACGTTGTCAAGAAGCCATCAAAGAGGCCGCCACTGATGTGCTGGGTTTCAAGCCACCACCTAAGAGGAACCCATGGTTTGACGACGAGTGCAGGCAGGCGCATGCAGCCAAACAGGAAGCTTACAAGGCAACGCTGCATCGAACGACGAGAGCTGTTTGTGAGCTCTACAAACAGAGAAGAAGGGAAGAGAACCGGCTTCTCAGAAGAAAAAAGAAAGAGCACGAGAAGCGCGCGGTCGAGGAAATGGAGAGGTGCTATGGCAGGAATGACGTCCGAAATTTTTACCGCAAGATAAAACAGTTATCTGGCGGTTACAAACCTCGGACTGAAGCCTGCCGGGACCAAAATGGACAACTGGTGGTAGAGTCGCAGTCGGTGCTGAGAATTTGGAAGGATCATTTCTGCAGACTCCTAAACGGCGATGACGACACAAATCCCGCTGTTAGGCAGAATGTTCCACTCAATTTGGACGATGATGGACAAGAATTCCGTCCCCCCGACCTCGACGAGGTCAAGATAGCAATATCGAGACTGAAGTCGAACAAAGCTGCTGGCGCGGATGGACTATCCGCAGAGCTGTTCAAAGCGGCTGGGGATGAGCTGGTTGGGTGCATGCACCAGCTTATCTGTGAGACATGGTCGGAGGAAAGCATGCCCGACGAGTGGAATCTCAGCATCGTATGTCCGGTCCACAAGAAAGGAGACCCCTTCGACTGCGCCAACTATCGAGGGATCAGTCTCCTTAATATCGCATATAAGATTCTCTCTGCCGTATTGTGTGAGCGCCTGAAACCGTTCGTCAACTACCTGATAGGTCCTTATCAGTGTGGTTTCAGGCCAGGGAAGTCCACAATCGACCAGATCTTCACACTGCGGCAAATCCTGGAGAAGTCCCAAGAAGTACAAATCGACACCCACCATCTATTTGTCGATTTCAAGGCCGCGTATGACAGCGTGCATAGAGACGAGCTATACAGTGCCATGTCTAGTTTTGGCATCCCTACCAAACTCGTCAGATTGTGTAGGATGACGATGGAGAACTCTCGCTGCTCCGTCAAGGTCGGTAGCGAACTCACCGAGACCTTCGATGTCAAAAAAGGATTTAGACAAGGCGACGCGCTGTCATGCGACTTCTTTAACATCATTCTTGAGGGGATCGTGCGTAACTCACACGTCAACACCAGAGGCACGATCTTCCACAAGTCCGTTCAACTGCTAGCTTATGCGGATGACATTGACGTGATCGGCCGAACTCAGCGAGCCGTCAATGAGGCGTTTGCTAGCATCGAAGCGGAAGCGGCTAAAGTGGGACTGGTGGTAAACGAGGGCAAAACTAAGTATATGCTGTCATCGAAGAAGGACGCAGAACATCGACGTCTCGGACAGAGCGTCACAATGGGCAGCAGAAACTTCGAGGTAGTTAAGGACTTCGTCTATCTCGGCTCCGCGGTGAATAGGGACAATAACATCAGTACCGAAATCAAGCGCAGAATCACTCTTGCCAATCGCTGTTTCTTTGGGCTTAAGAGGCAATTGAGTAATAAAGCCCTCTCCCGAACGACCAAAGTAACTTTGTACAACACCTTGATCATCCCTGTCCTGCTTTACGGCGCAGAAACCTGGACGTTACTAAAAGCGGATGAGGAAGCCCTTGGTCTGTTCGAGAGAAAAGTTCTGCGTGCGATTTTTGGTCCTGTTTGCGTTGATGGCATCTGGAGGAGAAGATTCAACCACGAACTGTATGGGCTGTACGGCGGCATGAACCTAGTCAAGCGTCTACGGATACAACGCTTAAGGTGGCTAGGCCATGTTGAGCGGATGGACAGCACTGCTCCGGCCCGAAGAGTCTTCGAATCCGAACCACAGGGACAACGCAACAGAGGACGTCCTAGATTGAGATGGCGCACACAAGTGGAAAAGGACCTCAACCAACTTGGAGTGCGCAACTGGAAGCAGCTGGCAAGAGATCGTGCTAGCTGGAGAGGCATGTTGGTTGAGGCCCAAGTCCACCCCGGACTGTAGCGCCATCCGAAGAAGAAGAAGAAGTGCTTAGACAACGTAGACTTCTGCGTTCTGTAATAGAATATTTCATTCCTCCTATTTTCATTTCTTCATTTATACACATTTCTTAAAAATGAATTTCTCACCAACCTAAACCGAAGCTGTGTGGCCCATACGCTGTACGTGAACAACCATCTTAAGCATTGAGTCTTAGTTGTGCAATACGACTCTTTTCTTGGTACACTCTTGTTCTAAAATTTCTTAAAATTGATTAACTATGGATACAATCTATCTTGGGAAGAGTGTATTGCGGCTAAAAAAAAAAAGTCTCTAAACGTAGTTGAACATACGAAAGTGGCCTTAATTGTGAACTGATGGGCACTCTTAGCAAAGCGATTGAATTTTTAAAGTGCAGGCATGCGGCTGGCTGATTTATTCGAGCATAATTCGTTACCATAACCATAAG
The DNA here is from genome assembly GCA_944738645.1 of Eristalinus sepulchralis. Lineage (NCBI taxonomy): Eukaryota > Metazoa > Arthropoda > Insecta > Diptera > Syrphidae > Eristalinus > Eristalinus sepulchralis. The sequence goes on along the minus strand of OX122885.1, from coordinate 24,363,714 downwards.
GCAGCGATAAAGACAAAGGTAAGACAGTATGTCGCGTCTTCTAACATTTATTTGAAATTGTTTGCAGTCACAGTGAACAAACAAAAAATTTGTATAAACTGTGATCTTCGTAAAATTGTTTTTACGCAAGTAAATCATTTAAAACATCGGACAAGTAGTAAGTTTATTTCTATTTAACAAAGATTGAAAAATTAAACAGTTAAGATCGTTGGTGTTGTTCCTCTCGAACTTATCGATCGGGACTGGCATTAATCTTTAGGTCTTCTGCATCTACAGAAATGTAACAACAAGTACAAAATTAGCCACTCCTCGAAGACGCTTTTGTATATAATGATCAATTAAAGAAAAATCCTAATAAAATGCATAAAAAAAACTATTCCAATTTCAACTACATACAAGAAAAATCTATTAAATCTTTCGAAAATCAAACACGAGGTAAACACTTCATCAATCCAATACAATCACTCAGACGACATCATTGAAAAGGTGCTCAGGATATGTCTCATTTAACTTAAACGCAATCATTCCTCGTTCGCCTCTTCGTCGGTAAATTATAAATTCTTCGCTTCATTTAGACTCCCAACGGAGCCCGTCTTAGCAGCGGGAATATGTCAAATCACCAACAGTGATGCGTTCGGTGTTGTGCGACGCGCGCTCTTGCTGTTGCCGTCTCCGCACTGCAAATGTCGCTATTTTTGCATTCACATCGACTACTCCAAGGAACATCGACAACAGAGCGCGAAAGTCGTGTGTTGGAACATGGCAATTATAATTACTAAAAACGACGACGATTAATTGAGTGATTTATAGGGATGTCAGCCGCATAATCGTGAGACGTGCATGTGCCGTATCGCATCTTCACGGCTCTCCAAGATGTTAATGACGCATTACCGAGCACACATCCAGCCACCGCATTTGGGATTAGAATTGAAATGTCTCCAGTGAAAGTGGATGCCTTCATACAAATGTAATGTCATTTAGTGGGTGGATAATTAAGGATCAACTCCTCACATAAACCGCACCTAGCTAATTTAAATTAATTGATAAGTTATTTGTGGCAGGCAGAGCTAAAGAGCTGAACATCGGCAAAACTGAATAACTATCCAGAACTGTTGGGGTTTTTTACTTTTAAAGGCTTTATCTCTCTGCGGCATACAGGCGTGTAATTAGGGTACTCTCTTCATCGTATAAGAATCGGCATCCTTTACCTCCGAAGTATGTAGGTATTTTTGAGAGCAGCTAGCGTAATTAGTGAATACGCTATATATTATGATTATTCTCACACTTCGAGATACAGAGGGAGGGCCCAACATCCATTATTAGGTTTTTGTTCATTCTGATCCTCGGGCGGTTTAATGTCCTGGTAACCCTTTTTATTAGCATAAAAGACACATATTCACATTTGTGCCCCATTTGCAATGCGTGAATACATTAATGAAACTTTTCATATTTGTTTCCATCCGCTCCATCCATTAACAGTTGTTAGGCTGAGCCGATGTGAAACGAAGGGTTGTGCTAGGCACTGTGCTTTCAATTTTTTTTGTTTTAATTTTAGGCTTATGCTTTACAAAAAAACCTCAATGTGTGGTAATTAAAAGCACAAAAGCAAACGCAGATAAACGAACGTACAACATATCAACATGACGGCTTAAAAGGAAAAAGGGGTGTTTCTACGTTTTCATGTCGCTAACACTTCCGTACTGAGATACGGTTCGGTTTTTTCTCCATCTTTTTTTTTTTCTTCCTTTTTGGTAAAGCAAACGACAACTCGTTTTGCCAATTATGTTTAAGTAAAATGGAACAATGTTTTATATGATTTTACCCCAAGCTCTTATGCTACAGCAACATGTCTCCAAGGACCTTTGTTGGATAATATTTCAAGCGATTCGCCGACGAGTTTTCGTCTCCTGCCATTGGTGGTGATTGTGAAATCCTTTATATCTTCCAGGTTGTTCTAGGTGGAGGATGATGTTTTTCACATATCTTCACGATATTTTTTCAAGTTGTTTTTTTTTGTTTGGTATTTCTCTTTTGAAGAAGCAGCTAGTGAAGAATGAAAATAAAAATAAAATAAAGACAGAAAGAAATATTCCGTCCTTGTCAGTTATAAGGTAGCAGCGTTGCCGAAGGGTAACTAGATACTCGTTACTTTTATACTTAGCGCTGTAAAATCCGCAGCCACAGGGAAACGATGGTAGTCGTTGTTTGGGAACTTATTATCCTGATCCCTGATACAAGCTGCTTACATTCATTCTTAGAACTTCATTAGTTCGTAATGTTGTTGTGCTCGTTGGTGCTGTTTGAACCTAAGGGAGATTTAGTGTAGTTCTTTCATTAAAGTTATAAAACATGAGTTCATGTTCCGCTGTGAAAGCGTATGTTGATTGCTGGGTGATTTTTGAATTTTGTTTAATAATCAACCATCAAGGACATAAGTACTATCGCTTGTTGAAATCAGCTAGTGAACCTAGAATGTCTTCTTCTCCAATAACTGTTCTCTACATCTGGAGTTTTATTTTGGGCGGTAAGAAAATGTTCGTAGATGTGTTTGATATGTAAAGGGTACTTACAGGTAATTGTAGTGTTTGGACGGCAAATTCGTTTTTCACTCATCGACTTGTCAGAGGAGAGATACGTGAGAAACAATCAATCGAACTTGGTGCTTGCGGCGTGTGAGGGGGAGCACTTACCCTCGTTGCTACTGGCAAAGGCTCATAGAGCCTTGTTTCACAAGCTTTTCCTTACTAAGTTGTTCGTTATAGACAAACAAGTCATAAGGACTTTAAAGTGTATTAAAACGATCACCTTACCACACTCTCGACTGTTCTAGCGGGTTACTACCGATGTGTGTGGTTTGATGTTGTTCTAGTGGAACACAAATCAGTTTCTGTTGGTCAAACTTACCGCTTTCCGAGAAATTGTTTATTTAAGACGATCCAATTGTTGAGAATAAAAGACCCAATTAACTGTTTTGTCATAGGAAAGAAACATTCAGCCCATCAATCCGAACTAATTTTGGAAATCGGTCACAATCTCCTTCAAAAGTGGACCGATGCATTTGCCGATCGCAGGCGGAAATTCAGTCTTTTCATTTCACCGTACCTAGTAATAACAACCGGTATGGGCTTTCTTCAATTGTGAGAATCTTAGTCTACATAATTGTAAAATTTTGTTTTTTTGGCGCAAATGTGAACGGTGGTCGCCGTGGCGCAGTGGTAAGTGCATCGAATGCGGCGCAGAAAGTCTGGGTTCGATTCCCGGACGGGACACCTAGCATTTTTTCACGGCACCACCTCTTTCGAGTTGCTGACAACACTCAAAGAGTATTAATTGTCTATGGAAAGCTTCTCAAATCTCGCCGTTCGGAATCGGCAAAAAACTGTAGGTCCCTTCTACTCGTGAAGAACAATAGCATGCACAACACGAGCAGTTGTTGTAGAAGCTAGGCCCTGGTCCGTTATGGACTGTAGTGCCACTCAATTATTATTATTAAATGTGAACGGCCGGGCGGCGTTTCTGGTTTGTATATATGTTCCTGCCTGTTTCGTGCTTACATAAACTAACAGAATTGAAGCAGATCACCAATCCTCTGCACCTTCGCAAAAGTCAAACCCACCAGATGTTAGTGGATAACGAAAAGTGTATATCGCTTCAATATGTGTAGCTGTTTAAACCGCTGGCACAAGCTATTATTGATCTCCCACATTGAAATCATCTTCTCCTATCAGAGAATTGGAACCTTCATAAATTGTGTCAGACACCTGTCCGAGAGCAAAACTAAAAACTTATCAGAAACCTGCACAATTTAAGATAAGTAGACCGTAAAGAATGACCCAAAAATCTGCCATAGACTTTTTAACAAACACGTGATGCAAAACAACGTATCTACCTACCTTGCAAATAGTCAGAGTATCATCTCTGCGTCAGGGCCACTGCTGCATCCATCTATCCGATTTACGACTGTACATCGAGCTATGAATATAATATACCAATCAGACCTTTGCCAATCGTTCCCGATAAGATACTCCACAAACTGACGACGTCGACGGCGACGACAGTGCGCTTGAAAATCGAAACTACGGGACAATCATATAAATAAATTGGGAAACAGGCAACTAGAGAAGAGACCTGGTGCCTGGACGACGTCCGTCTGAATATTGCATCTGCAACTGCGAACAGAGTGCCAACCATGTCATAATGTAGATAGATACGACATACTTCTTTCCTTCGTTTTGTTGTTGTTGTGCTGTTCTCTTGGGCCGTGTGTTTCGCTTTACAGTCCGGGACTAAGGTATCGATCTCTTCGTTCACCTACCTATGTGCATACATAAACGTGCAGTCACACGCTTACCCTACATACATACTCGTATATCTAACAACTGCAACTCCTGTTCGTCCTTTTTGTCTCCTTATACAATTCTCAGTTTTATTATTTTCACTTGCCTCTTTTGTACATGTGATCTGATAATGATACAGAAAATGTGTGAAAAAACCACCAGCTATGATGCTTCAAAGATCTGCAGACGTCGTCGACGGGCCCACTGCAGTCAGAATGCTGCTGTTGCTGCTTCTGCTGGTGCTGCTTGTCCGATGGTGCTCCGGTGCTCCGGTGCGCTGGCTGGTGCCGGTGCAACTACATGAAGTGGATGCAGACGTATGTGAAAAGCAGAAACAGAAAAAGATACAAGTCCAGCTCGGTGAGGAAAAAATGAAAAAATGAGTATAAGCCAAAAAAAAAGTGGCAAAAAAGGATAAAGATTCGGAGGGAAAGATTTACGACTGGACAAACGTCTGTTTGCTAGCTCCGATGAGCGTAGTGTAGACTCTGCCCATTCATTGGCATCTTCTCGCGGTATGATGTCTGGCTGTAAGGATGACCAAAATACTTTGGAAAGTGTGCAAAGTACAAAAAGAAGGCTACAAAACAAACGCAAAATGTGAACAAAAAATATAAAAACAAACAAGAGCTAAGAATAAAGAAACAGCATCCGTAGCCGTGCGATCAATCTCTTCCTGCTCTCTCACACTTTGCTCTGGTGGTGCTTGCAGTTATGACGCTGGCGCCACAACACCTTGTTTGATGCTCATTGCACTTTGCACAATTGCCTGAAAACGTTGAAAAAGAAACCAAAACTGATTCCGTGAAGATACTTATGCGCCAACTGCAGAGGCTGTGCGGTGCAGAACGGACAACTGCAGCGACAGTACGTTCAAGCCGCCCAGCAGTTTAAAAGCAATTCGATGCGCTTTGAGCACACAAAATCGCTCAATTAAACGCACGAGGGTTGTGTCTAGCCTTTAAAACCCCATCCATCATCGGCGACCCGCAAAAAAATAATGTTTTGACATGTCATTCTTCTGGTTTTAGAAACTTGTACCTTTGGGTCGGGGTGCACTTTAGACAGATAGGCAGTTTGCCAATTGTTAATAAAAATGTCACATATATGGGCATAGAGGACGGTATGGTTGCATTGCACCCCAAGCAGAAGTATATCAATTCTGAAATGGAATCGAAACCGCACAGCAGATGTTGCAATTATTTCGAGTAATGAACAGGGAGGGTGATTCAAATTGACACATTATGCACTGGAACAATAACTGTCAGATTTCTTGACGTTCCGCTCGTTGCGGAGGGCATGGATCGGGAAATGGAAATCAGTGACGTCAGTGATTCCGAAGGCAAACTTGAGTACTCTCGTGCGGCGTTTGTGACTCCTTTTCGATTTTTTCTACTTGACCAATACTTCCCCCCACAAGCAACAGGACCACAACAGGATCACACAAAAACTTAATCCATATGTGGCATTTAATGGCCGAACACCGGGTGGTCTACACCGCACAGCGGAGTATACAGAGCACGCAGGGCAAAGCAACCCTCTTAGGATCGCTAATTCACTTTAGTTTGATTTATTCACTGAAATTACCGCATACTCAGAGATTATTTTTCGCATTAGATACGAACCCCTGACATAGTCAACACTTAAGGACTCAGCAGGACACTCTATAGCTGATTTGTTGTTCATTTTCAAGTTTTTTCTCTCTTCTTGTATTTTTTTTGTTTTCTCATCTTTCTCCCTCTCTTTCTTTTTCCCTTGTATTCAGTGTCGAAGGTAAAACCTCATTTTATGTTCCGCACTGTTTGGTGGTATGGTGCAAACAGTTTTATGTATTTAATTTTATAACCCTATAAAAAAACGCAAACTATAAAACTCACCCCCAAGGTTGTCACTTTATTATACAATTTTTCTGCTACGTCAAAGTAAACAAATGCACCACCAACCACCGGGCGGGGGATGGATTGAAAACAGAATAGACGAAGAAAAAAAATGAACCCAAGTACCCGGATGTTCCGCCCCTATGTCGTTCGAGTTTTTTACGCTCCTACCACTAGCGGTAGTGCTAATGTCAAAACGTCATATAACCCGCGATTTACACCCCCTCCAAGTGAGCTGACACATGACAGAGCGGAGATTTTGCTTTTGTTTGTAAAATTTGCCACTTTGTTAGCAGCAGCACTTCGGGTGTCAAGAGTGCTTCAGATCTAAGGCAAACGCATAATGCTGACGAGGGTGAGATTGTCAACCCCTGGGGGAATCAACAGCATCCATTGCATTGCTATCAGCATTAGCGAAGTGAATAAAATTCTGAAGAGTTTGTAAACAATGTCTTAGTTAAGCAGCACACTAATCGGTTTACCTCTAAGCTCGATCGACATTTAATGACTTGATAATGGGACAAATCATCCTCAAGGCAAACAACTGACGTTGGGTGGGAACTTAACAACCTGTTTTCGTTCATTTTCTTCCTCTGCGTAGTTGATGCACACTGTGGACTGTCTTCTTTGCACGTCAATTCAAACGCATTGTGCATACGCGCGCACTTATAATTTACGACAATTTAAACCTCATAAATTGTCAGCGCATCTACATTGGTGTATGAAGCTTATCGCAATGGCACTGGCTCTGGCCGGCAGTAAATCTCATTTACAGACGGGGATATATATGGAAAGGTATACCCACGAACAAACTCCGGAGGAGACAATTCACAATCTGATGAAGCTCGGAATCATATGCGCGTACTTATTTAAATTTAATCCGATTTTACTGATCGCAACAGCCACCACTGAGCAACGGACAGTAGGGCGCTTGCACTATCCAGGTATCCACTGGGGCCAGCAACAACATGCGCCCGCAAGAATGATGATCATCGAAGAAAATTGCTTCATCTCTACTTCCCGAAATGATGAAGCACACCGGAGGCAACGCAGTAAGTGTGTAGCTTTGAATAAGAAACATGTCACTTCGGTGGATTGGGCCAAGTCAAGTCGGTCATGTTGACTGCATGGAATGGCATTGCGCATAGAAGGCTCAATAAATTGAAGATAATTTGTTGCACTACAGGGGGCCAGAAAATATCTGTTATCTCTCCATTGTTTTGTTCGTTGTTGGCGTCGTTCATAGCTGGCTCTTGGTGTTGCTTATTTTTAAGATGTTTTTGTCTTAGAAGTGGGGGCTTTGCAGCGTTTCCTTGTTGTGACGCAGTCCACTCAGTTTTTGCTTCTTCTTGCAGAGTATGAGGGTATTGTCTGTTTGCTGTCTGTTTTACCTAATCATTCCTCTTACACTGTTTATTTCTGTTTTCATTAAATTTCCTTGTGTTCGATTAAGAGCATTGAACTGTTCTTACGTTTACAATGTAGTCATAATTGAAATATTAATATCCAACTGAATCACCTTTTTCAATATTCGTTGTAATGATACTGTCATTTTCTTTCAGAATCAGTAAATGTCATATAATCATTTAACCGAAACGTAAGCGCAATCTTTTGAATTCATTAATAATTTCAAGTTACGTGCCAAATTACGTGTTTTCCTGAAGAGGCAGTAGGCATTTTTTTCAGAAAACGTTTTGATGGGCGCTTATGTTAACCATGCACTAGGTGAACGAAGGTGCTAGAGTTTGCAGAAGAATTTCCTAGTCGTCTAAAAGTATTTTAAATGTTGTATTAGAGTCATTGCTCGGTGATGATTCGTTACAAGCAAAAGAATCGGTAACAAATACACTTTGAGTCACTCAACGAATGTAGGACGTTGGGTGCCGGCTGCATTTAAGCCGGCAGAGTTGAAAGACGACTTTGCAAGTCTGAATTGTGGCTTGAGGGAAATAAAGGAATTGTACAGGATTGTGACTGGTAATTTGAAAGTTTGTCCACGAGAATAGCCCGGACACCGCCGGCAATGCCTCCTTATCTTCATCGCTTTCACTGATTACGCGCAGAGAGAAGTTACATTATGTTTGGTTTATCAGAGTGTGGTGTATTACGAGCTGCTGTAACCGAATGAAACGATCGCAACAATTGATGCGTTTAAGTTAACCATATGACGAGCCGGAATCGCAAGACAGAGTAAGATTGTTTCTCAGCAGGGCCACTCCCAAAAATTCTTCGAAACGCTGAAATAGAGAGTTATTACTCACTTGCCGTATAGGCAGCCGTTTGTTACATTTCGCTCAATGCAATATGCAATATGGGTTGGTTGACCAGCAGTCTTCCAGTTATGATTCGTATGGATCGATTCATAAATACCCGAACGATCTGTTTTGACGCGGAATTCATCTCTTGTGTTCAACAAAGAGCAGGTCTTTCTATCTTAAATTTTTTGAAATTTTGAAATAAATGTTTGATAATTAAAATAATTTGCATGTATCCAGTACACCATTTTTAGATAAGAAGTTTACACTAAAGTTGTATGATTGAACAAGTATCTAGTAATTAAAAAGTATGAGTAATTAATGTAATAGTTAAAAATAAATGATCAAGATTTTGACGATGAAAATTAGAGTCAGTTTCCGACTGTTCCTATTCACCTAATGTCCGTCGTTGTCGGCCCAAGATTATTCACAGCTGGGTCAGTTGACCAGGTGTAGAACCAATTCACTGCATACAATTTATATCTGCCAAAGACCACTTATTTTTTTCATATACGGAAATGCGTCAATAGTTATTTTCAATAAACTTTTTTTGAAATCGGCAATTGGCGGAATATTCGATATACTGTCATCTTTCGTTTTGAATTAATTACTACTCATAGAAATATCATATAACCTATATTTTCAATTTCCATTTCTTTACACACTCTTACTCCTTAAAGAATTTCTCTTCTCCAAATGATTAACCATGTACTGATTTTCCTAACTCATGTTTAGCGTTTTTTGGTAATATTTTTCTTTTTTAGAATTAACAAGAATTTTTGAATTTTGTGTCCCAAACAACGACGGGCAAGAAATCACGTCCATCGATTCATATGAGGAGTTAAAAAATAAAGCCAAGTGGTAAGAGCGATCAACTTAATTTCCATGCCTTTTTTAGGGCTAACGTACAAGACTCTGATGTTTTCTCATTCCTAAGGCTCTTTCCGTTACGGACTTCTCGGTTGACTTTTTCTGAACTAATGACCGACACTAGACCTTCCTTATGGCTTATGTGTCTTATTAGAGAAACTTAAAGAATCCCGAAATATAAAATTCTAGAATAGTCAAGATCTTCAATTGTTTAAAATGACGAACAAAGTTCCCATGAAAATGAAAGTCTCAAAATCATAAAATTTGACAAGTTGGCTTGTGAGAGGTTGACATTTTCCTAATTTAGTAGCTTCACTTTCTTTCGACTTTAGCATTTCGGAATTCCACAAAATCAATTTACGTTTTATTATGAAGGAGAAAAAAATATCGGGTGTGTGTTTGACTATTTGACTGTCAATAGATTTGTTTGACAGACCACGCCTAATTATGATATCGTAAGTGCTTCGACCGTCACGCGGAAAGTCTAGGTTCGATTCCCGGACGGGATACCTCGCATTTTTCACGGCACCACCTCTTTCAAGTTGCTGACAACACTCAAAGAGTACTAATTGTCTATGAAAAATTTCTCAAAATCTCGACGTCCGGAGTCGGCAAAAAACTGTAGGTTCCTTCTTCTCGTGAGAGAAGTTGTTGTAGAAGCTAGGCCCGGATCCTTTGTGGGCTGTAGTGCCACTCAATTATTATTATTATTACGCCTGATGACAAAACTGCTTTGTAATGTTTCTTCAGTATAGCCTTGAAAAAGGCCACACTATAACAGCGTCACCAAAAGGAATTTACAAATCGAGGAAGGTAGGGGAGGGAAGGGGAAATACTATAGTAGTTGTATCTGCGAGTGTTAGCAAAGACCACGGCGAATTGAATCTTCGTAATATAGCTTCTCGTTTCTCGTCAAGTCAGTAGCAAAAGGGCGTATTCGACAACCTGGCATATTTTATTTGAGAATCTCGGCCTAAAGGCGTACAAGTTATGGAAGAAAGAAAAAAAGAAAGCCAGTGTTTTATATCCATTTCTAGCACTATAGATACGCTACATTCCATACTTGTACAAAAATTATATTGGTGAGCACCTAATTTCAAGATTTGCTTCGGTTACTGGCTCCCACATCGTGTGATATCACACTTTTGAACTGTTTTCTCGAGATACATATGTATGTCAAGTCTCAGATCTTTAAGAATAAGCCGCAATTGATGCTGATGGAAGCTTACATTACTCATGTTATGCGCGGAATTACAGTCGTTATGCTTTAACATGGCCTTAAAATTGGAGCGTCCGAATGGATCACTTCAGACGTAGTCGTGGTTAACATTTACATGATGTTATTTTCGAAAATTAAATGCCATAAAGTATTCTTTCAACTGATGGTAAAAGTTTAAGGTTTACTTTCAAATTTATGTGTTTTATTTCAGTTTGTAAATCAAACCTTACTATGAATCGCCCTTTATACAATATGTGCATATTTGGATATAAAAAAAAATCAACATTATTTAACTACTAATTGTGTTGACATTAGCGAACCTTGCCACGAGTCAACTGAATACTTTTCCCACTTCTTGCTTTCCTTCATTTTGCCGCTATTTTAATTGTAACTGATAGTATACAAAATTATAATTTGTTGTAAAAGCGTAAGATTCCAATTCAGCTCGGAATTCAGTACTTTTTGAACGAAAATCAATACGGATATATTTCAATATATAGCAGAATCCCATTGAATACTGCAACCTTAACTGATTGACATCTTTTTAAAAAAAGAATTTTATGCAATCTGAGTACCAAAGATTAAACATTCATTAAAAAAACAATTTGCTTCCTTGTTTTATAATTTATTGCAACTCTCTACTTTAAATGCTTGAATTTTAGTTGTCAAGTTCATTTGGAATTTAATTTCATTACTCATCTTAAATCTCCCCCAACGATTGTAAGACCGAAGTTCTATTCGCTGCGATTAGGAGGGATTTCGCGAATTTTATCTTTAAAAACGAATCCCCTCAATAATATGAGAAGAAATTTATTTCAAACATAACGCAACTATTATACAAAAAAAAAACTGGTTTCAGCAGAATTTCAATTATTACCTTGAATCGAATTCAATTCAAATCCATAAAATGAGGCCCGCAAAATGATTAGAGATTAATGAGTTTGTTGAGTGGGAACATGATCCTATAACAATTAATTGATAAAATCGCTAGCGACTACTTTAAATATTCGAATGTCGAATTGTCCGAAAATCTTCAACGATCCTCAAAGACAAGCCAATAAATTTAAACAGAAGCAAGTTCCTCTAAACTCTGGCTCTACCCATGGCAGCAAAATTTGAATTTAAAATTATTCCACAGCCAGTTGTTTATAGGTGCAAGATTTTTTTGTGCCCCAAAATCTGTCACTGACAAAATGTCACTCATAGGTCCACCCTTGATGAATCTTTGTCATTTAGAACGAGTAGGCGAGCCAATGAATTTTTAATTGTTTTGCCTTTGCTTTGAAACCAAAATAATTAAAAACAAGCCATTGGTTAGATCGTCCGTCAAGTTGAGATACTTTATTACTTCATCTCATGCCTTAATGATCAAATGATGTTAATTAGATAAATCTGCATAGGTTTCATAAACTTGATTCTGTGAGCGTGGAACGGATTGACGATAAAACAGTGGGTGTGCAAGTTGATTGATATAAATCATTCAACGAATTGTGCTAAATAACATCTCGTATATCTGTACGACAAGATTTTTATGTCAAACTTTAGTCTGTTGATGTCGTGAACTGCAAATTCTAACAAATTTATTTTCTGTCGTTATGAATATACGGCACGTGTATTACATTTAAATCGTGAATTAAAACGAAATCTTTAACACGTTGAATTGTGATTTTCTTTTTTATCGGTACCATACCGCGACGATTGTATTCCATATAATTTGCAGTGACTGTATACACTAGTAATGACGTAGCACAACGTAGGAGAATACTGTAGGTACTATCGCACATGTAGTCATCGTTTTCTTTGAACGAAACTCAATTAATTAGACAACGGATGACGATGGAGTGCAATTCTCGATAAAATCTTCACTTTATAACTACGGCAAGCACTTGTTGATTAAAGTGATGAGTAATTCTTTAACGAGTGAAATACTCTGCAATCAGTTTCAAAATATGAAATATAATTTACGAATTACTGTTGAAGCACATCAGTCTTACTATCAAACGTAACTTTGTTAAATTTTCAGAGTAATGTTCCAGTTTCTTTTCAGTTTTAAAGTTAACATAAAGAATGATTTGAATATAATAAACTTCAAGCAAATTGAGAAAATATTTTTTAAAATGTTGCTATTGCAGAATAAGTTTACAAGGTTGTATACTTATCAAATGTATTTTGAATAGGATTTTCGACAGTGGTTAGACCATTGTTGCCATTGTGTCAATTCCCGGAATTCGGTCAATGAAAATAGAATAGCTAGATAGAATAGCTAGATAGAATAGACTGTATACATTTATAAAAATTAAATGTTTTTAAGTATGGTGAAAGAAATATAAGTATTGTTTGAATAAATAAAATCAAGACTCAAGTTTAAATTTTCAGCTTGAACTACACAAAAAAAGAGTCAAGACAAAGGAAACACGAAATGACGCACGAAACGAACTAAAATGTTCAACTTTATTTTTATTGTTGACATATTTCTGATTCCTCCTAATCAAGAACATATTTTTCTGTGGGTTCTTGGAAGAGTTTACCTACTTCATTTTAAAGGTGTGACATTTGTTAGCAACATAAAGTGTGCATCAGCTTCTGTTTTGCTTTTTAAAAATTTTCGGATTTGTTTTAAATAAACAGTATTTGTGGCATGCTTTAATTTCTTTTTTAATTGAAAGGAAAGTCCAACTGAAGCCCATTGAATGCTTTAAGAAGCTTATGGTAATTCAGCCCCGACCGACAAAACAATTAGTGTCGACACTTCAAAAGTCGTGATTATAGAGTCGAAAAGAAATGTGTCTTGGCTAGCCCAAAATCTTTGAAGATGAGAAATTCAAAGCTGTGGATCAAGATCTGTGAACTCACAGAATCGTCGGGGGTGACTCAACAAACAATTTGTTTACTTAAAGATATTTGGATTTTTTCAAAAGCAAGGAAATTGGGTGCGAATTGAAATCAAGATATGTTAAAAGGAGTTTTTTTTTTTACCCCGGAACTGCTTCTTGAAAGACATCAAAGTTGTGTACCGGATTGATTGGAGATGAATAGCTGGTATACAACGATAACCCGAGGGAGAACAAAAGCGTTGTGAACCCGTTCCATCATCGTCTACATCTACGCCAAGGAATAAGTTCTACTTTTTAAAGGTTATTCTCTGCATATGATGGGACTATGAGCGGTGGTGTAATATGAGCTGTTAAAATCAGGCGAAACCATTGATGCATTGCGTGAAAATGGCCAGAAAAGACCAAAAGGCATGACAAGTTGATTTTGCAACATAATAACGCTCGGCCCCACGTGGTCGTTGCTGTCAAAAACTACTTGGAAGCGTATTCTCCATACCTTGCTCTTTCCTGCTGGCGTTTTCGGTTAATGCAAACCGATTTAGGGGTTTATCGGTGCGGGTCTTTTGAAGTAATCAAAGAATGGCTCAATGATTGACAAATGCCAGAGATTACTTATTTTTTAGAGATGGTATACAGTAATAATAATATTTTGAGAGATGCATTTTTTACGTTTTTTTTATCAAAATAAAAAATGTGTGAACACAATACAATGGACCGAAAACCGAGAAAACGTAATGAATTTGTACACCCAATTATAAGACTGCTATCAGTTTCCTTGGAAAGTCCAGCATGTGTTAGTTTATTCCCGACATCGTAAAACCATAGTATAGCATCGAAAACCGTGATTTGGCGACTTCACTTGTATTCCTATGTATTTATAAGATAAGACTTTTTCGAAAGTGTGATTTAAAAGTTTGAATAATGCCTTAATCCATTGTCCGCAACACCGAGGTGATATTGGGACTAAAAAATATTATAGTAGCGCTTTTTAACCCACTGATCTACGGATGAACTGGCCAATTGTCAATCAAAAGCAGCATTTGTTTTCTCTTGATTGTTAATTGATATTTCCAAAAGTGTACCCACTTGATAAAAAATCGATCTTCATTCAGTCTTATCAATAACTTTCATAATCAGCTAGTAATCAGCGTACATATTTGAAACATCCGTGGCGTTCGGCCTTACAATCAACAGCTTATGTTTAACCACCCATGTTTGGTGAACTAATCAACGTGGTCCTCTTTTGTGCATAATTTACCTCTCAGGCATTTTTTTAATTTAAGTTTAAATGCCTGCTTTCATTCTCTCTTAATGCTTGCATTCTTGGTGGCACGCAGGTTAGGCCAAACGTTTGCTTGCCATTGACATCACTCTGTTGGATTGGCATAGACCGGCTATCATTCTTTCCGGCTATTGCAGTGTATCATACCTTAAAACAATTAATCTAGTTTGTAGACTTATCAAAATTAGGAAGCCCCCGTTTCTGTTTTTAAATTTGTTTTTGAATAAAGACTTGTTTAAGCTTTTTATCATTTTCCCTAAATTTCGTTGCAATATTGGTATTGACTTGATCAGTCCCAAAGATACAGTACGTATTGTAAAATGTTTTTCCTCAAATAAGAAACAGTTTTTATAGCGAAACTCATTTTCACACATGAAATACCCAATAACTCACGAAATTTGATAAAACTGAATACTTAATTGAGAAGAAACAAAGAGCGTACTAAAATGTTCTTTTTTTGAACGAGAACCCTCGGTACGTCTTAAAATGCGGTTGATCGATTTGCGTTTTGCGTTTTTATAAAAGAAAAGAAAAATACTCTGTAAAAATAATACCTATTTGCTCTTAAAGAAGTTTCACCAGATGACCGTTTACTTAAAGTATCGATTATGAGAGATTAAACCTTTTAAGTTGAAAATGAGGGACCGTTATACATGTGGGACATTTAAAAGTCATGTTATATAGAAAATAAAGCATGTAATAATAAAAAGCATTAAACGTAGAAAACTTCTAAAATATTTTAGTCTATAAAGTAAATTTGCTAAATAAGAAATATTGCTGCTAAGAATAGGCTTACGATATTTAATATTTGTACTTATTAATTGCTACCACATACATGACTTTATATTCTCCCTTAAATGTTATAAATAAATAAGTGTCAATGTATTGCTTGTATTTTGTATGTCTTCTTCGTTTTAAAATAAGACGACAGAAAATACCGATGATGTTTAAAACTTATTGGTTTTACTTGAGAAAAAAGAAAAATTATAATTTCCCAACTCTGATCCTCATAAAAGAGCACTAGCACGACAGCAGTTGTTTTGATAACTTAAACAGATTTTGTATAGTAATGTCATATTTTCCATTCCTTAGTGAAGTCCCTTTATTAATAAAACTTCTATCTACAGTAATTTTTGACTTCTTACATTTATATCCTAGTGATCACGTAGCTAGAAAACTAAATAACTTAAATAAAGTAATCGATTTCCAACTCAGAACAAGATCTATTTAGTTTATTACTTATTATATTATATTACTTTAAATTAATAAAGTGATCACTGCATCATCACAATGCCTTCGTAATTGTGTGACCTACTTCGTACTAAATGACAGTGTCAATGTTATTTTCAAGAAAATGTTCTGTAGTCAATGATTTATATTTTACGCATATGTAAGATGTGATCCTCTTAGCTACAAGAGCTGGATTCTTTTGGAATCATTTTGAATAAGAAATTATTTGTCAGTTTATATTTTTGTCCGCAAGATCCACTGTGATAAGAAACAGTGGGAGGACAGTTGTCTGCAGCTTCAATATGTATTTCTCATAACAATTCAGCCGCCCCACAGTATGGACATTAACAACTTTTGCGGGAGTTAGTTCAAAAATCGACATGTAAAAATGTTTATAACTCTTGTTTATTTTTTTTTATACCTAAAACGTTCAACAAATAAAGCTGTTTTTAAATTTGAAATTTTTTACATTTTTCAACAGCTTTAGTTTTTTTTTTAAGTCAAAAGGTGATTTGTTTTCAAAGTCCTTAAAAAAATGAATAGTAAGTAACATTGATTTGGGACATTCTTCTTTCTTTCGAATTAAACAAGGAGGAAAGAAAATAAAAAATAAAGAAATGTACATTATTTGCATTCAATGAAGCAGAGGCAGATGAATTCTACATGATTCCCATGAGAGACTTTATTTTGTAAAAAACAAAAATAACTGAGTCCCAATATTTTGCGCACAACTGCGACATACATACATTTTTTTTCGTTCAAAACACCGAAATCGCAACAAAAAAAAACAAATTTAAAATATTTCGATTTCTAAAATCATAAGAGTAGCAACACCTTAAAATTGAGGTTTAATAAAAACATGGCAAAAATGTCCGGAATCGAAATTTAGTCTTAAGCATTAGATGATGATAAAATGATGAATGAAACCCCGAAGCTCTGAATAATATCTTCAAAAGAGAATCCTAAAATATATTACATAAATAAGGTGGTACCATTAAGGAAGGAGAACATGCAAACCTTATTAGAATCATTCAGCGTTAAAGAAAGTTCAAGAGGTAAAAATGTTACATAAAGGGTGTCCAAAAAAGACCGCAAGATTTAAATTTTGCGCTATTCGAATTGTCATTGTTTGACATTTGAACAATTATTATTGTTTGTTAGTAGAAGGTATAAGGTTAATAAAAATGGAGCGCTACACGAATGAACAACGCATTCTCATTTTGAAATTGTTTTACCATAATGGAGAGGTTTTGCGGCTACAGTTCGCAAATTGCGATCAATTTGGGGTTACAATAATGGTGCAAAAGAGTCAACTGTTAAGCAGCAGTACGTGATGATGTCGCTCAAACTCCATCCACCTCAATTTGACACCGAGTTCAGCAAATTGGTGTTTCCAGGTCCACTATGCAGCGAATTTTGACGAAAGATTTGCATCTTCATGCATACAAAGTTTAATTGACTCAGCAACAGAAGCCAGCTGACCATGCACAGCGAAGGGAGTTCGTTAATTGGGTATTGGAGAGACACCATAAAAATGCTGATTTTGCCGATAAAATCATCTTTAGGGACGAGGCCCATTTTCATCTTGATGGCTTCGTCAATAGGCAGAATTGTCGCATTTGGGGCGAGGAAAATCCTCGAGTGATTCACGAGAAGCAAATGGATCCTCAATGTGTCACTGTGTCGTGTGGATTTTGGGCCGGGGGAATCATTGGACCTTTTTTATGAAAATGAGTCAGGTCAAGCGCAAACAGTCAATGGTGTTCGGTATCGTGAAATGATAACAAATTTTTCGTGCCTAGAATTGAAGAAATGAGTGTCGATTGGATGTGGTTTCAACAATACGGCGCCACATCTCATACAGCCAGAGAAACAATTCAATTGCTGCATCAGTCATTTCCCGGTCATGTTATTTCGCGTTTTGGAGACCAGAATTGGCCGCCTAGATCGTGCGATTTAACACCATTGGACTTTTTTCGTTGGGGGTTTTTGAAGTCGATGGTTTATACCAATAAGCCGACGACGACTCAAGCCTTAAAAGAGAAAATTGGACGCTGCATTAATGAAATACCGCAGCATTTATGCAAAACGGTCATTGAAAATTTCATTAAAAGATTGCGTATGTGCCAGCTAAGCCGCGGCGGCCATCTGGTCGATGTGTTTTTCCACACATAACCTCATCCTGTCTACTTAACCATATAATAAAAAGAAAGAAAGAAAACCCTTTATATATCCTATTAGTAAATTAGTCTTCATTTTATTTCTTAACATTATTGCAGTCAAATTGTAAAGAGCAAACTGGGGACGACGTCTTGTAGCCTTTTGTAAAGCAAGAAATATAATAATGTCGCTTGCCCGCACTTGCCATAGAATTAATTAGTTAAAATGCTATGAAGATCATAAAATATGGCCATATAAAATATATGCTGAATTAAAAAAAAGATTATTGTTAAGACTAAGAAAAATAAAAATCTCCAGTTTAGATAATCTTTTAGTCAAAAGAAATCGCAAGTTCCAAATATTCTTAGCAGATTGCTTATATTCAATTTTCAGACAATTTCAAATATGTACAAGTGGTGTCTAAAGAAGTTTCAAAAGATTTTTTTTATACAGGTTTGTTTGAAAAATTTATTTCAGATTTCAGACTATCTCATTCCATTCAAATGATTTGAACAAACAAAATTCATCCTTGAGTGTTAATAATTTTATCTCACTACAGAAGTAAAATGACACATTGTTCGCCACTTGCAACTTTGAAGAGATCGACTTATATACGGAGTCAAACAAACTATGCATAAGATCCTCTAATCAAATTGGTTTACATAAGAGCGTGTATTTTTACACCCTTGCCCTATTTATGCCAAAAATTAAGGCCAGTGTATTTCATTTCATTTTAAAAATTCGAATTTTTCAAATTAAAGAAATCTGCGAAAAGGTCCTCAATTATTTATCATGTTTCAGAGCAATCGCCGTGGCACGGTACAATCGTACAATTTCTATAAAGACACAAATACATAAATATCTCCATGCAAAATATACACCTCTATATATACATATTACTCAATATAATCTAGAGCACTCGTAGGTGGGGCGTAAAATCTCTTGTCCAAATGTATCTCAGGTGACACGAAACAACACTTAGAAGGATCTCATTGTTCTTTTGGGGGAACTCAAAGTGGATATGTAAGAAGTGGAACTGCCTGATAGTCCTCTTCATTTTATACACTTCAACCACTCATATACGCAGTAAGGCACTTCCATTTCAAGTATTTGCATGTGTTGGCCCTTCGTTCCCGTCGCACGGTGAACAAACACACTGAATATCCTCGTTTTCAAAGCGTATTGACGTATTTATTTCTATTTACTAAATGGATATAAATCATTGAGGCGCTACTCACTTGCACTTGTATTCATCGGTCTCGTACCTTTTCTATAAATTCCCTTACCAAGGCACCGGTGGTTAGACGCATAGCACTCTAGTGTTATTGAAAAACATGTGTAACAGTTCTCATAATGTGAATGGATTCACAAGTGACATCCACACTTCGGCGCTGTGCTCGCAAATGTGAAAAAGCAGCCCAATGGCGCATTGAACTTGTGGTAAAGGTAATGAATTTTCAGACCACTCGACTCAATTCACCGTAATTATTCGGATAAAGAAAACCCAATAACAAAAGACCCTGTCTTAATACAATATACTCATCAAAGTGTATCTAAACAAATAAATGTGTGAGGTCCACTTTCACTTATTGGCCACCTATGTCCTGCGCCCAGAGAACCTACCTGAAACAAAGCCATAAGGTCCTTTGGGTATCAGACAACAATAACTGAGTCCACCCAGCAGGAGTCATTTAAGATCTATTGACACTGGTCCTTAAGTAGAAGTGATATGAATGAAAATTAAATTGTAACACCATGTCAAAGATGGGGGAATTTTCTTCTTGCATGAAGTTATTTCTTCGTTCTTCGGGTCGACACAAAAACCGTTCGATTGTTTATAAAGGCGTCTACATCGAATGCACGCCTCCCACAACATGGCACGAAAGAAATCTAATTAAATGTCCACCACAGTAGGTGAGTGAGTGACGGACTGGGTGTGCATGTGTGAGAAAATGTATGTGAGACGGTATGTCGTTGCTATGTTAGTGTTGTATACTTTTAGCGCAGCTGTAACAAAGGACAGCCACAGCAGCAGCAATGGTGGCAATAAACGTTTGATTCCGGTGAGTGAGAAAGAGGGGGCGTATAAAGTGCGACACCTCCTTTTATTACCTTTGTTAAGTTCGATTGTAATGACGTCCAATAGTCTAGGTTGCTATCGGTCTTTCGATTTTTAGTTTGTCCTTCTTCCCCACCCACGCCCTTCTCAAATACGGATATTCGGCCGAATAATGGAAACAAATTAATATTGGGCCGCGCCGGCAGGAACGTGTGTGCCGTCAAAAGGTGTTTTCCATCTAACGCCCCGCTTCGCCCAGTCAACATAAAATAGACGGGGGAAGCTTGAAGGAGATTAGATAAGATTAGGCTATAGGCATACAGACATTGATGTTTGGTGGAACAAGAATGTGAGCCGCCAAAATCAAAGACAAACATATGAGATCATTATACAACATTTGAGGTGGTGAACATTTGACAGCAATATTTTTTTAATAAGTTTTCGTTTTAAATTTGATAGGAAATCGTTGAAATCTTAGTAACTCTCGCTTTGAGTTGCGTCACTTTGAGAACAAATATTTGTGTTAGGAGTTGTAGTATTTGAAAAGTATGTCTTTTGCCGTTTTTACTCGACGTAATTGGACATTCGAGAATACTTAGAAATTCCTGTCGTTAAAGGGAATGCCGTTCAAAATGATAGACAATGTAAGCCGTGTTGTTAAAAGGCTTCATCTATATAAATATATACATATGTATCTTATACAGGTAAACATATTGTTCTAGCAAAATTAGAAAAAGGAAATGCCAATTTTGATGTTATATGTTCTATACCTGGGCGGTCGTCTATTCCCTTAAAAAAACACAATTTTTTAGTAACACCATACATATTTCTATAAACAAATACACATGACCGCTGGTCCATCTAATCCTGTTCCAGGGGCCGAATTATTCCTAACGTGAGACCCTTCGACCTGAGGTGGTGTTATTTATACGTGCCATGTTGAACACTCTGATGATCAAACTTTTGCTCCATAAATCACATGCTGGACTATTCAAGGAGTTCAATAAAGCCTTCCCCATTTTTAATAGTGGCCATGTACACTGTGGCTACAAATGTTCCATCTTTCAAGATGGGTTAATTATTTACTAATTGAGTTGGTAAAGCAAGGTCTTGTAAACCCGATACTAGGTTGATCTTACTTTCAAAAACATATTTCTTGAGTCCTGCTTTTTGTTTTTTAATGTTTAGAATTATTCTTCGATAATTTCACTCGGATGTAGCAGGTCAAACTGAGTGTATTCGGTACTGAAGGAACAGGCCAAGAAAATCTACACAGATGGACCTAACACTGGTATTAGAGTGAGAGAATTGAAAGATCAGAAGCTCAGCCTGAATGGCGTTGATGAGAGCGATATCGAACGACAACATCGTCACTAATACTCACGGTCAAGAAATAACTTTTGCCGCTCGAATTAACACTTTTAAGATCGATATTCGTAAGACTCTGTAATTCATATCTTAACGACATATCAAGACATTCCGGCCTATCGGTGTGCTGAGTTCCTTCACATAGAGATATCCCAGAAAATTGTAAAGCAGACGAACTAACCAGAAACGAATAATAGTCAAATTTAAAAACATCTGTCTACGGATAGAAACTCAAATTACAGATCGGCAGTGCCCGTGAAAGATGAAAAAATCGTTACACGTGCCTACATGCGAAGCAAGTATGGATAAATATGGAACTACAAAGAGGTTCGATCATCTTCAATAATAATAATAATAATTGAGTGGCAATACAGCCCATAAAGGACCAGGGCTACAACAACTACTCGTGTTGTGCGTGCCACTGTTCTCTTACGAGTAAAAGTCACCTACAGTTTTTTGCCGACTCCAAACGGCCAGATTTAAAAAGATTTTCGTAGACAATTGATACTCTTTGAGTGTTGTCAGCAACTCGAAAGAGGTGGTGCCATGAAAAAATGCGAGGTGCCCCGTCCGGGAATCGAACCCAGACTTTCTGCGCGGCGGTCGACTTACCATACGTCACGGCGACCACATTCAGATCATCTTCAGTCTAAGCAAAAAAAAGAGGCAATTTAGTTGGAGTGTTGCGCAGAACGCTGCGCAATGGATACACACTTCGGAGGACCATACAACGACATCTTCTATAGCAGATACATGAATAAGGAAGAAGAGGGAAACCCCTCAAATGCCCTCTAAATATACGAAAAGGTAGTTAAATCAATCCAGGCACTCGTCCAAAAAAAATTATTCCAGGAGTAACGGACAGTAACCGACTCAGAGGCAACGCAATGGACCCTTGGGTGAACACATAGATGGAAGACACATTTCTTGACCCAACCTAAACTAACACTGAATATACCGATCGGGTTATCGGCTATCCACAAATATCGAATCCAATTCCAATGATTTTATCATAATTGCAAAGCTGATGGCTCAGGTTGAATTGAACCGATGTATGGTAATCGCATGGCGCAAGCTCTACGATGAGTGGGATAAAATTTCCCAATTTAGCATACATAAGTATGTTTTGACTAGTCTTGAAACGTTTGTCTTAGCACTGTTGTGCTGCAAAATAACTTCATTGTGTCTATCCACCGTATTCGACCGTTTTTTTTTCCAATGCTCGGCAAAACGCATCAAATATCGTCGATGGACGATGCCTGTAATAATTTCCTTCGTTTGTAGCTATTGATAATAAACGTGTACCATACTTACCTGAACCTACGATGTGCACAACAAAAGTTTCTGAATGTGAACAGTCAGCACAATCGACGATGAAGGACAAAGCTGAGGTCCCCATACCGTTTATTGTAGTGGACACAGTTTTTATAAAACAAACAAATGATCTGTTAAGTGCCTTTGTGACAGATCTTCATGGAGCAATACCTCTAATACTTCAACTTGAATTGCTTGCCTGCGCCTCCAATGGTCCATCCGCTTAGTCCAATTTCGGCATACTCTTTCCAACATTTCGGCCGGTATATCTAGAATAAATGCTTCAATGTTGTCTTCCAATGCGTCAATTGTAGCGGGCTTGTCTGTATAGACATGAGTTTTAGCATGGCCCAACAAAGAATAGTCTAAAGGCGTTAAAGCGCACGATCTATGCGGCCAATTGGCCGGGACCGAACGTGAAATAAACTGTTCACCAAACTCGCCCTTAATAAGTCCATTGTTGCGCATGCTGTGTGGCATGTGGCACCGTCTTGTTGAAACCACATGTTACGCACAAGCTCTTCCATTTTGTTACGTTACGATTCGCATCATCATTGAAGATGTACGGTTCAATGATGCCACCAGCCCATAAACCGCACCAAACTGTGACTTTTTCTGGATGCATTGGCAGCTTTTGCAATGCTTCTTGCTTATATTCACTCCAAAATCGACAATTCCGCTTATTAACGTACCCATTGAGCCAAAAATGAACTGACCATAAAATGGAAGCGCGAGATGAACTTTCTTAACACAGCACGCATTTTTATAACAAAACTTAATAATTTGCAAGCGTTGTTCGTTTATAAGACGATTCATGGTTAAATTATAACCCAAAATGAAGATGTTTGACAGTGAAAAAAAACACTGTTTAAACCAGGGTTGCCAAAAAGCTAATAGCTAAAATATCACCCTTTAGCTATAGACAGACGAAACATCAAACTTCCTTCACTTTAATTATGCATATACATATGTACAAGTATAAGTAAGCGATTTTACCAACATTCTGCAACTTCACTACGAAAATATTTAATTTGTTTTAATACTTTCCAGAAATGTTCTGTTCTACGAATTACTCCTGTTACACTAAGATTGAAAAAAAAATGTCAGATATATGTGTCAAATTTCTTATCTTTCCTTTTTCATTAACCAAACGGATAATTAATGTCAAGCCGTTTTTTTTCCTAAGTCCACTCATTGATAAAGGACCGAGGCCGCACCTTAAAAGAGATGCCAGAGAGAAAGACGCTTAACTGGAACGTAAAAGTGAGGTCATTCAAGAAATTTTATGCGACATCTTTTGATGAATGAGCCTCGCTGCTACTTTGATATTTTCCACATCCCTGCAACCTTCAGTGTCGGCAACCACTTTATTTTCACGTGATTTTTACCGAATATCAAACTACTACCTACCCGACACGCCACCGGCATTGGATAAAATTCTTTATCTTTCGCCTCCTTTCATTCTGAAATTTAAGCCGTGATGAGTCCATTAATGACTTGAGAACACAATAATTTCTTCTCATCCGTGGCTTCTATTTTATTTATTTATTTATTTATTTTTTGTCTTCTGCTGGCAATGTACAAGTCCTCACAGAAATAAGAAAAAGTATCAGGTTCTATGCGAGTGATCGTATCGGGGATTGAAATTATCCTCAAATTTATCAGTGAACCATTTGATTAATTGGGAGGTTGGTGTATGTTTATTCAGTGGCCAGCAGATGTTGTGTCATTAATAACCATCGGACTTGTCATTAAGCTTTACAATTAAAATCGAATTATGGTAATAAGGTCACCCTTGAGCAGTATGAGTCGGTATGATTCGGACAAACATTTTCAAACATTTCATTTTATATACTCACATGAACATTATTAACACATTCTAGGAGAGAATTTGATGAGTTTTTCCTTACACATGTTTTAATTACATAGGTTCATATGCATGTGAAAGACCACTTCTAAAGCCATATTATTGCCTGTGTTGAGTATTTGCGTCGGTTTACACGTTGAAGCCCCATGTTCGATTCGAGTTCATCTCACAATCTATTTACGAAGTAACATCTTTCTAATTGGTAACAACACTCAAAGAGGACAAATTGTCTGTGAAAGCTTCTCCAATTTAGCAGTTCGGAATCGTCAGTAGAGTGTAGGATGCTTCTACTCACGCGAGAACAATATCGATACGTTTACGAATCGTTGCTAAGGAAGCTAGGTCGTGGTTATTTATGGACTGTACAGCCAGCAAACTATTTAACTCTGACTCTCGTGAATTATTCAGAATTCCAGGGATTCCTGATGTATAGGAAGACTTATTTTACTCAGAACGACAGAGTGTTCGATTTTCCTTGCTGCACCTCAGCGATATGATCGTGAAAGTCATATCCGTATATTCAGTTCGATCTACGATGCAACTAATATTTCGCAATGTCGAGGTCTGTAAAAATGTCTCCACTAAGAGCTGACGAGAGATGAGATAATGTTTCTTTGATAAGCATGTTTTCCACTTCCCATTGTGATTTGCTACTTCCCATCAAGTGAGCTGGCAGGTATTTGATCATATGAAATATGAAAATATGATTTCCAGAAAGTAACTGAAAGTAAATAATAATATGACTCTTCCTTGCAAGAAGAAATAATGTCAGCGTATGACTTATACGGGATTTCAAATTATAATGGTAATAAAGTGGATTAGTGCGTCAACACCTGTTTGTAAGTCCCGAGGACTTTTAGAAATTCAGCAAGAAACCTTATGTTACGTGTATTTAAACTAAATCTATTCCATTTGCACAAACTAACCATAACCATAAGTAGATTCTTCTTCTTCTTCTTGTGGCTCTACAGTCCGTGATGGACCTAGGTCTCAACCGACATGTAGCTCCAGCCAGCACGATCTTTCGCTAACCGCCTCCAGTTGTGCACTCCAAGTTGGTTGAAGTCCTTCTTATATTGTGTGGGCTACCTGAGGCTTGGCCGTCCCCTGTTGAGTTGTCCCAATAGCTCAGATTCGAAGACTTTTCGGGCCAGAGCAGTGGTGTTCATACGCTCTACATGGCTAAGCCATCTAAAGGGTTGTATCCGAAGACGCTCGACCAGGCGCATGTCGCTGTACAGCCCATAGACTTCGTCGTTAAATATTTTCCTCCAGATGCCATCAACACAAACAAGGCCAAAAATCACACGCAAAATCTTCTCTCGAAAAGACTAAGGGCTTCATCTTACTTTTAGTAACATCCAGAACGTCTACTATCAGTAGTTTAGTAAAGGTCCAATAAATAAATTATTTGCTGCCTATGTATAACCTTTTCCGCCAAATCCAAAAACTCGCTCAGTTTTTCTCCTCATTTTTGTTTTACAAATCGAAGGCGTACTTTTCCCCAACAAAATCCATTTCCTTAGACGAAAACAGTTTTTTGTTCTACATTCAGACTGTAAGGTGAATGCACAAGTACCCCCTGAACAAGCTTTTGCTGAGTGTATCAAGATGATTATGCTGATAAAGTAAAAATCCCTCCTTATTGACCAAGGCTGACGGTTTCTAATCTAATTCTTGACAAGATATTTCATAATTTTGTGTTTTGACGTAGAAGGTCGGCTTATAGCAGATTATTTACTAACAAATCCCACAAAACACACATTAAGACATTATGTGTACCTTCACATCCATTTCTCCAGAAGTCAAATATAACTCAAGACTATTTATCTCACTTATCCAAGTTTAAACTGATTTTATATATAAGGGAATATCATTCCACCTTTATAAGGAGCGAGATCCTTCGAACAACATACGTGCACAACAGCCTAAAGGGATCAGGGGTTAGCTTCTTCAGTAACTACTTGTGTTGTGCGTGCTATGGTTCTCTTACGAGGAGAAGGGATCACCAATTTCTAGCTGATTCCGGACAACAAGATTTGAGAAGCTTTTCATAGTGCTCTTTGAGTGATGTCAGCAACTCGAATGAGGTGGTGCCGTGAAAAAATGCGAGGTGTCCCGTCCGAGAATCGGACCTAGACCTTCTGCGTGTGGGTACATACTTACTTTCGTTCATACCTCTGTTGAAACTTGTTACTACAAGTGTAAGTAATTGACTGTCAAGGTATTCAGTGAAAAAAATTATGAATGAGATGTGCATTTGCTTACGTCATACATTATTATCAACAAAATAAAAACCAACTTCGCAAACGCCGTGTTCCGTATTTACATATGTATATTTTTATTTTCTACACTATTTTTTTTATATTTTTTTATGAAATCATCCAAATTTTCTACTCAAACAAGATCCAACTCTATTCTAACTCCAATATTACAATCAGAAAATTAAATTCACCAAGGTGAACTGTTAAAATGGTATGCAATATGATTACAACAATCACATGTGGGATATAAGTAGGGATTTTCTACTTTAATGAAGAATCTCAGATCACAATGCAACCACAAAATCATCCCACAACATGAAACCATTATTTGAAAATAAAATTGTCTCTTACAAAAAGTCACACCCATCTATGTATGTAGTACAAAAGATACATTTCCCAATGTCCTCTCAAACTGGCGCCACTGTCCTTTCACTTTTTGTCCCTTTTCATGCAATTTGTCTATGTCACACAAGAAATCTCACCTTTCAAAGAGGTCCTCTTCAGCTGATATTCTATTGAACTCCGAAAAATAACCTTATTCAACAGCACGCCTCTTTGTATCGTCACACATATTGCAGCAAAGTCTCACTCCGTCCTCAAGTGGACGGATAGATAATAGTTCCTCTTAAACATACCCCGAGGGTGGTCGTCCAACTGAATTGCCTTTCTTCGAAAACTACAACATGAAAAAAATCACTAATAACTGATTATCAACGGAAATAAGTACTACTACTGGAATCGAAAAAACCCCAAAGGCACTAAATTTAGCAGACAGAGCGGAGTCTTCTTGTTCATTCCCTATATCACACTTTGTTTTCCTTTTGGACACCTCTTAAATACCTGTTCCAGTTCTTATCATCATACCAAAATGTGTCATTAATTTTGTGTACGATGTGGAGGCTTTTGAGAGTCTTCCGCCGATAACAATAACTACAACAACAACCATTCACAAGCCGCTACCCGCTACCCGCCGCACGTCCAATAACACCACAAGCAACCACGAAGACGATATCCCTAAACGAGGGAAAAATTATCACCGAATTCGAGCAATCAATTTAAAACAAGAAATTCCTCACTTAACCGTGATAAACTATCGCCGATGGTATAACAAACGCAACGAAGAACAAAATAAAAAAGCGACAAAAGCAAACAGAAAAAAAAATGGAAATAAAACATTCAATTAAAGAAAATTTTCCTCTTGTTCGGATCGCCCCGATCCGGGTCCTCATTCTTTGTGTTCACCTCCTCCGAAAAGAGTAAATGAACCGCACCACGGAACCACAACTGAATCCACAAAACACCAACTTTTTGGCGGCTCGAGAGACTAAAAAACCAGCCAGGCTAAAAAATAAACAAGAAAAAAATATACAAACCCACCATTCGAAGAATTTATGCGCTTGTGGTGCCACAAGGTGCGGACGAGGGACCGGAAAGTTTCCGCGTCCATTCCGATATCCGGACGATAGGTGCCCCGTACGTAAATGAGTTGGGGTCCAACGACGGTAGGTCGTCCTCGCATGCAGGGGTGGATGGTGTGGATGGACACGGCCGAACGTGAGGCATTCTCAATCCGCCGTAATCGAAATTAATGAAAAGGCGAAAGGAAAAATTCAATTGTGTGCATGTGTAGGCACATATGGACCATCTTTAGACAGCAACACTTACCAGAGAGCAAAGTGAGATCCAAGTGAGCAAAAATAAATAAAAATTAACTACAGCCACACAACGAGCACAAAAGGAAGCCGAGAATTCAAAAGCTTAGACAAACGATCCAACCATGACTGCGGGGTCAGGTCAGAATGTCATGCGAACAGTCTGCGACAGAGGAAATAGACTGCAGACAAGGAGAAAAAAATACAGAAATGAATAAATAAAATGGAAGACAGCACGCCGACAACACCCAGCAGATACATTCGAGAGCGGCGGCAGCGGCACAGTGTGACAGGGGATCGTTTTCCCATAACTTATGTCTGTGTCTCGAGCGCTGCCTATTGATCGGAAATTAATACGCCCGACACACGACAAGTGTGTCATCTTGTTTAAATAACGATAATGGAGGTGCATGTTACAGGAAACCCTAAAGTGCATCGGTTGCATCCAAAGTGATCCTTGTAGATGCATACTCGTTCAAACAAATATCATTTGGAGCTCCAAGCCACATGAACGACACTAATTATGGTGGATCAAGTGAACTACCAGCACAGGTCTGTTTTCTTGATTTAATCACCAAACAAAGTAGTTGCCCGTGCCCTGTAAAAAAGTGTTTTTTTTTGTCTATTCGAAATATATATGTAATTGGTTTTGTTCTGTTTAACTACATATGTACACACCCTCAGGCATTCAAAGCCCTCAAGAGAAGTTAAGAGATTATTGCTTAAGTTTCTTCAACTTTACTCTTACTTAATTGCTCGCAATGGCTTAGAGTTGATTTTTTTTATGGATCTTGTATTCTAATGCAAAAGTCATCACATTTTCTGCAGCATAATCTACACATAATGTTTTTTTTATTTTCTGAGATATATACATACATATATTGGTGGATGACCCTCACATCCAGATTGATTTTAAAAGTCTAAAGGCCGCTATTGCGTTAAAAATACTGATTTGCTGACTTCTCGAACTTGCCGTTCGCCATTAAATTATAGGTCCCCAATTATTGTGTGAACCGTGAGCATAATAACATATTCCACTGATCGAGTACTAAAGGTACTTTTCTCCCATGATATGTTTCAGGCGTTCTGCGCAGATGCACAAATCAAATTGAACTCGATCCGTGATAACTTTGCTTTTCCGTACAGCTCCGGACTCTTTAGATTAATGCTATCGACTGAGTTATGATTTCATCACTACAAACACACAATGACGCACGCAAATTGAACATAGACGTCTCATTGGAATGGAGTCTCCGACTGTCTGTTTTGTTAATTTGATTTTCCCTAAGAGTGAATCCCAATCCTATCAATTAGATATGAAGCACTACTAATTAGATTAGTAGGATTCGGTCTTAGCAGTCTGTAACTCATTCTCCCGGTCACCATCGAGCTTTGTGTAGTGAAACTAAAAGTGTTTCATAGCATACATATATCGTTGCTTGGCGTTCTATTCACAAAATTACACCATCACCCAAAGTTCTCTCCAAATTGTTTAAAAGTGTGCAACAGATATGAACCACGTTCTTCTTCTTCTTCTTGTGGTGCTACAGTCCGGGGTGGACCTGGGCCTCAACCAACATGCTTCTCCAGCCAGCACGATCTTTCGCCAGTTGCTGCCAGTTTTAAACTCCAAATTGGTTCTCCGCTTGTATGCGTCATCTTAGCCAAGGCCGTCCTCTGTTGCGTTGTAGCTCAGATTCGAAGACTGAATGAAGCACGTTACTAATTTTAAATTTTGGAAAGCAATCGATTTAGTGTGTCTTATATCTAAATCGGGTAGCATTACAGTCTACAAGGTACCAGAGCATAGCATCTTCACCAACCGCGAGTTCGAGCTATTATTCTAACTCGAGCTGAGACGGTCTTTAGTTTATTGCCAACTTCGAGGGACAAAATTTGAGAGAGTTTATTTCATTACTTATGATGCCTTCAATTCAACCAGAGCGTGATATGTCGTAAGACTGTTTTTTATATACAACAAGGCTGAAAAGAATTCGGAAGAAAAGAATTTTATTATTATTATTTCGAAAGTGTTGTCATTGAATATATTCCAATTCCTTAAGATCTTGTAGAAACAAAACTAGGAAAATTCTAAAACTTTTGAACAATTAAAAACTTGGAGCAAATATTTTAAGCCATTTTACTACCCTTAGTACTAATGCTCTAGACAAAAAAATAAATCTACTTCGTTGAAGGGAATTCAATTTTGAATTCACAGAGATTATTTTCATTTTCGCTTACAGAACAGTTATATGTATAATAAGTTGTAGAATGTAAGTAATTTGTGTAAATGTCATGTATGTCATGTGTCTAAGCCTAGTATGCATCCTTCACAGTCCTGCTAAAAAAGATATTTTTCTTGTTAAAATAATACTATGAATGTTGTTACAATTATTAAAATTATATTAAACTCAATTCTATTCTTTTTCATTTTGTCTAAATTTATTTTATGTATATCCTTGGTTGTGATCGCCGTGGCGTTGTTGGTAAGTGTGTCGACCGTCACGCAGAAGGTATAGGTTCGATTCCCGGACGGGACACCTCGCATTTTTTCACGGCAACACCTCTTTCGAGCTGCTGACAGCACTCAAAGAGTATCAATTGTATGTGAAAAGCTTCTCAAATCTCGCCGTTTATAGTCGGCAAAAAACTGTAGGTCCCTTCCACTCGCGAGAGAAAAGTAGCACGCACAACACGAGTAGTTGTTGTAGAAGCTAGGCTCTGGTCCCTTGTGGGGTGTAGTGCCACCCAAATTTAATTTAATCCTAATTTCGTTTCAACTCTCAAAATTATGTGGAACCGCCATAATACCATATTCATATTCTGGTATTATGGCGATTCAGTATAATTTTCAGATTCTGCCAGTCTCAAAATGGGTATTCGATTCTTTCCTGTTTCTTTGCATTAAACCCAGGGGAGAAATAAAATAGGACCTAGACAAAAATTTCTGTTCGTCACACGACATATGTAGCCATGAACTTTAAATTCTGTTTAAGTTGGTAAACCTTATTACTACCAGGAATACGGGAGAATGAGCTTAGCCAAAACAAAACCTTTTACAATAATATGCATTTTGGACTACAAAATCGATATTTTTAAGAAGCTCGTGTAAAACTTCCACTGGACCCTATATGAACACAGTGATTTCTCTTTATTAGAGAAAGTGGTGTATGTGATTGATGTGTGCGATTTTAAGGATTTCGTTGCAAATTCATTTTTTTATGAATTGTTATGTCATGCTGTCTACGGTTAAAATTCGTACAACTTTTCCTTACAAGGGTAAAATACTATATAATGCGTATCCAGCAGCCAAAACATATATGTATATCACGCAATTGAGATTATAACTATATTTCTTAATCCACTATACTTATGGCACTGCCATCAGAATAGTAGGATTGCTTTCTAAACAAGCCCACTCCGCAATAATGTAATAATAACACACAACAATAGAATTCCTTTCTTCCAATATCTATTCAAGTGTTAGAGATGTCTGATTCATAATTGTTTGCGTATTTTCTTGCTCATTTCTTCTGTTTTCTGTTTAAATCACATATTATTTAAGCAACTATATTTCTTTGACGCTCTGTTTGTTAGAGAATCCAACGTTCAATTATTCATTAAGTCATCTTTCTTACATTATTAAAAATACTGAAAAGTTCATATCAACCTTTGAAAATGATTAAACGTGCCAAGTGCTCAGTTATAATTGAAAGTGCCACATAACAAGAAAAATATTTTCTATTACGTGAACTTCATGCAGCACGTTAAAATTGTTGAAACTTGCTACAAAAGTGGGGATATATGTAAGCTTGGCAATATTTGGCGAATTGAATTCGGTAGTAGTGGTCGGCCTATAACGTAAGTTGTAGGTGAAATTGTGATAAGTTTAGAGAGAAACTAAGTCGAAAAGCCCGTTCATCAGCGTAATGCACGCTCAACCGAAAATATTTTTGCTATAAGTGATTCAAATTTATAGATTTCTCGTCGTTCAAAGCCATATTTACCTCACTATTGAGTATTTTGCATTTGAAGCTCGCAGACCACTCACAACGCCATAAATATACTTCTTCGATGTTGGAACAGCAGGCAATAAACAAACAAATTCGACGCAACTTCCAAGTGATTGAAGAGCTGCAGTTGCATCCAGACAACTTTACATTCAAAGCCAAAATCGTTCAATTTATGGTCCAGAGATTTGAAAAGCATTTCATAGACATTTGGTAATCCTTATGTGTTGTTAAGAACTCAAAACAAATGGCGCCGTAAAAAATGCGATGTGTTCAGTCCGGGACTCTAATCTTGGGACCTTGGCGTGTGAGTCGATGCAAATACCCCAAAGGCGATTTAATTTTGTTTTCGACTCCGAAAGATGATTGAACTTATATTATTTAAATAATTGGTCGACGTTACATATTGTAACATTTCGTTAACATTTTGTTTAATTTAATTTATTGAATGCTGTTAACCTATAAGCTTCAGTTCTGTTATTATTTTCCCGTGTAAAAATTAGAATAATTAAAATGAATATAATTTGTTTCGGACTCTGCAAAACTCTCATTTTAAATTTTTCGCTGATTGGCCCCCGAAATTGTACACGCATGGAATATCAAAAGGATATAGGTTATATTTGGAAAAACATACTTAATTTAAATTGATTTTAAATGAAAAATTTTTGATTTTTTTTACATTTGCACATTTTAAATACAAGCTATTTACGGCTTATTGACAATGATATATTTTAAAGGACTAGGATTCGGATTAATTTGTTGCTTTCCACCCATCGGGAGGAACAAAATGCAACAAAATTAGTGTAAATACAGAAAGCATGATGTTCATTTAGTGACAAAATTGAAGGTTCTTGTTGTAGCGCTTATTTACGACAAAAATAGAACGAGTATTTTCTAAAGAAATATAACTGCTCTGCTCTTCCATTTTTTTCTTTTTTTTTAAATTGTTAGGCATACAGTTAATTATAACAAATATTGTTTGCGCCAATATTGTTTGTTTATTTGTTTATACAAAGATTGTTTTGCTTACTCCTTAAATTGCGCACATTTACTAGTAAAGTAAAAACAGTACGATGTAACAGTACAAAGAAAAATAGTACAACAGTATAATGAGGACTTTTCTGTATTGCTTGTTAATCCTCATGTCGCCAGTATATCGCCATTAGTGGTTACGAAAACTACATCGAACGTAGTGGCAGGTATTCTAACCAATCAAGTTATACTCTAATTTCCTACCCAGTTTATGTCAACATTGTGTACGCGCAATCATCAGACACATCTCGTATTAAAAAATATTTTTATCGGAATCACATAATTTTCTATTTCTTTTTCATTTTTGGTTGACACTAAACCGGAGTAAACGGACTTTAACTTCGCCACAAATTTAGCACAGCAATGTGGTTGAGATTTCTTAAGTGCGCCAACTAAGAGGAGGATGTAATTTCTAATGTCTCTAATTCGAAGACTCTTCGAGCTGGTTCTGTGTTTTCTATACGCATGACCTAGCCATCTGTAGCTTTTTATTCGTACGCAATTGACTTAAATCCTTTTCTCTAAAAACATGCACAGAGAAATTTCCTGTCGAAAAAGCGTTCCCCCATACGCTTATGGGTACCTAACTTTGAAAGTTATTTGCCTTAAGATAGGACAGGACTATCAAGATGACAGTTTGGTCTGTTTCTCAATTATCTTTTCAGCCGGATGCCAAGAGTAACTTTGCGCTTGATGATGTTGATGTCCCTATTTACTGCTGAGGCGGAAAGTCTTTGACTATTTCAAATTTGATACCCACTGTGACGCTCTATCCGAGACGTCGATTTTATGCGTCCCTCCTTTGTTTTGCCTTCGTTTTAGCCTAGCCCATTTACGCAGCTTTTGATTCAATACCATTACCAATACGCATTATCGATGGCTAGCTGTATTCGTCCGATAACGTTACTGTCATCCATGTAAGTCAATTGTCAGGTAAATAATGTGGAACTATCCAGTTAAAAAAACGTTTCTGTCAATAAATTAATTGTGACAAAAGCTGTGGGACATGTTGCGCTATGCGTTAGAAGCCACAGTTTTTGCCCATCATGATTGTTGCTTGAAACGAAAAAGTTAATAAACACGGCACTATAGATTTCACAATCGATTGTAACGTTCCAGAGTTTTTAAAGAAATATGGATCAAGCCATAAAGCACACCACACAGTCAATTTTCTGGATAAGGATTGTCATCACTTCAAACACGGAAATTTTGTTTATTTACAACTCCTTTCAACCACAAATACGCTTCATCGCTAAACAAAAATTTAAATTAACAGTAATAAGTAATTTTGTTTAGGGTCAATTTACCCAATCTACATTTTGCTTGGTGAAATGGGAAACCAAACTAAGAATAAGTCACTTGACAGCTGACAAAGTGGCAGCCAGTTAAAATAGTGATCCGTACTTAAAGTTCTATATGTACATCTAAGAAAAATACCCGTTATATTGTCTTTTTGTATGCTGAAGCAAATTGAAGATAGAAGGAAATTGCTATCTATATCATCATTACATATCGCTCTCTTTTTGTGCTACCAAACATATTTTTTTTTTGTGAATAAACAAAAATTAATCCTTCTCTTCAATAATACACAATGTTTAGTGTGAGTGAGTTTAAAATATATTAATTGCTTAATTTTGGCAACAACAATATGTTGACGCCGAACGGAAAAAAAGGAACTCACCCATAATGTTTTAACGCAGAATTCTGTTAATTGTATGAATTTCATAAATTTGATTTTAATTCTAACTTGGCTTGATGAAGTACGAAATTACGTCAAAATCATTATAAACGTACAGTTTTAGCAGCACTGTCATCAGCTATTTAAGTTTCGACCAAATTTGAACTGAAATTATTCAATTAATCTTATGTTACGTTTCACGTACTTCAGTCCCATTGCTAATACGCGTTTTATATGTAATCGATAGAATTTTTTTAAGGAAAACACAGTAAATGTGCCTTGATTT
This sequence comes from Eristalinus sepulchralis, assembly GCA_944738645.1. Classification (NCBI taxonomy): domain Eukaryota; kingdom Metazoa; phylum Arthropoda; class Insecta; order Diptera; family Syrphidae; genus Eristalinus; species Eristalinus sepulchralis. The sequence continues at coordinate 24,328,120 of OX122885.1, read as the reverse complement.
TTGTTAATACAAGTATTAGTATTCTTCCGGCGGTTTTATTATACACATGAGTCTTGGAAACATTATCAAAGATTTTTAGGCCTAACTTCTTTGAAGAGCTCTGCTAGAGTGTACGAACAATTAATGTATACGAAGGATATTCTAACAGCAGCTCTCAGATTCCAACAATATCTAGTTTATACTGTAAATCAAAGAAATTGCATATTAAACAAAACAGAAACAAAAACACTCGCTTAAAAATAAATTTAAAAAAAAACGGTTAAGCTCTTTGTCATGAAAAACCGTCAAGCCAGGTTCTTTTTAAAATATTGACTCAAAATTGGTGTTCATGTGTACGAGAGCTTTTAAAACTTTAAACATTATAATAAGGAATTACAATGGTTTGATGCACTTTGGTCAAGAAACAAAATTCAAAACATTCACATAACCGAAAGTCTCAGAATATATTATGTCCCCAATACTTAAGGCAATATAAACACTTTTGGTAGGTATGTATGTAAATTCTGTCAATATACATAATCTTATTTTCATATTAATTCCCAAAAACCCCAAAAATACATAACTAATAAAAAAAATTATAAAACGTATTAAGACAAATAAGGGGGGAACAGCAACAATGAGATAAGAAGAATCATTTTCTTAAGCAAAAAGGCAAACCTGACAATACTCCTGTTTTTACACAATTTGATAACCCCAAAACAACATCCGAATTTAACTGAATAGACATGCTAGCCAAGTTCGAAAAGAAAAAACATTGAACTAAAATAACTTCTGCTCCGTTGTTCTGCGTGAAGCAAAAAAATATTAAAACACTGATCCACATAAACGCACACATGAACAATCGTCAAACCTTCACTCATTTTCAAAGGAATAGTCAAAGGACTACAACAAGAACATGAATAAGTATTTGGGTTAGATAGATGGCCGCAGTGCCTATGGTGCGGTACGCCTATCCCTGGACTACGACAACAAACCGGAGTCAAATTGCACGACAACGGGACAAAACGGAATAGGGAAAAAAAAACGAAAAAAAAAAACAAGTAAAAAAAATTGTAAAGGTAAACTTGGAGCAAAGGGACTATACATCCACTTTTTCAATACATGTACTACACACACAAATCTTATAAAAAGCATATCGTCACCGCCATCAGCTAACATAGCGCGAGCAGTCGAAGTAATCCACCTTCAACCCACCACCTTCCGATGTCCTCTGAAATCAACCCTTTAACTCAAACACATACACATTCACACGAGGCCGAGCTCCCTTATAAAAGGACTACACGATGTTCACCCTGCATTTCAATTTACCCCAACGATATACCCATACGTAGCTATATATCCTTATGAATGGCCCATGTTCCTGTTTGTTATCCCTTTTGTGGAACACTAACTCTGCCAGAGTAAACCCTCAGATACTACGATATCCTTACAGCCCGCTCTCCTCAACTCAGTTCTTTTGGATGGTTACGAGGAAGCAAGCCATCCGGCTGTTGGCGCTCTCAATGACTGTCCTGTAAACCTAAGTCCCCGTCAAATCGGGGATATTGCAAGGATTTGTCAATTGTCAGCCGTAAGGACATGCTACCTTGTCCTGTTAACTTCTCCTCAGTGCGTGGTACAGTGAGCTTTCATAAGCAGCGTCCACGAGACAAGCTCCTGCTTCAAATATCTCTCGAGGACGAATTGCTCAGTCGACAACCGACACTGCCGAAGGGATCTGAAGGAATTTTCAAACCATCCGAAAGACTCTCTCTTTTTCTGACACATCGCGAAACATCCTCTAAGAGAAATATTTTCTTCTTCTCTCAACTGAGCAAGCATCTCACTATCATGTACGTAACCAGAGTAGGTGGAGTAAAAGTACCTGAGCCATTTTTAAAAATTCCCCACCAAACACAAACACAATTGTCACTCATTTTAGAGGGCGGGGCGTGCAGTAAAATTCTGAATTTTATCACATGCCACTCCTCCACTGTAATCCAGCCCCATTAGTCAGCTGTTGCATACCATTCACAACACTCTCCTCTCGTCATACCAGAACGAGATCATTACGCAGTGCTAAGCACCACAAACCGTCTTCTCCAACATCGACCAATCAACGCACTGCGCATGTGCCCTCTCCAGCCAACAGCGACATCTATTGAACAACCCTGCTCGGCGAGAAAGAGAATTCCATACATCATCGCTAAAAAAAAGTTCACGACCAGTTGTGCGTGTTCTTCGACCGGCTGCGAAACCGGAATAACAACAATTCCCGGCGTGTGGTGACTGCATTCGCCTTTAATGGGCGGTCTCTCAAGCAATACAAAAGATACAAGTATCTCACTCACCGATTGAGACACTGCCAATAGGAATACGACTGCGTTAGTGTGCGAGGCCACATCCCATGGAAAACCTGCTCTCACTATAGGCACACTCGAGTGTAACAGTTTTGGGTTGCATCCACCGACAACGACGGGCGAACCAGTTAGTGCTTGAACGCGAATACGTGCGCATCGTGTGACACGCAGAATCTAAGCTCGTTGACTTTTCGTATCTATCCTACCGCAGTGTCCTATGCTTGTTTATCCCCTGTCTGCCTCACTGTGCAAAGGATACTGTTCTGTTACGTTTGTTTGATTATCAGTATTTTTTGTGTGTGTTCCGGCAAGAGTGTGGGTTTATTATCAACCACCTCGCTATCGTAGTCATCTTCGGCGCAACGACGAGCAGCCACTGCAAGGACTACAGCGAATGGATGCGACGTAGCTTTTGAGTAGATATCTTCAATCATCGCCCAGAACAAGAGTGTGTTGTGTTTTGCGACTTTTATTCTGCCTATGCGTTATTTGGGAAATATTCTCTTCCTTGCCCCAAAAGAAACCGCGCGCTTTCTCTCGCTCTCTCGCTCTCTCTTAAAGAAGCGCGCCCGTGATAACTGTGCTGATATTTCGTATCCTTAGCGGGGTCATTAAAAAGTTTTCTTATATCCCATCGGGTGATAGCACAATCAAAACAAACAAATCGTTGGCGGTGTTTCGTGAATGTGTATCGTCATAACACTTGTCCTCGTGAAGGAAAGAAATCCTACAAGGAAGTCCAACTGGCTTACATGATTCTCGTTAGATTAACATGTGGATTATAAACGTGAAAATGGTGTACTCTTAGAATTTGAACTTCGTGGACGTTGTATTGAGTCGCGTAGACGACTGCAGAGTGGTAGCAGAGTGAATGTAAAGCAGTAAAGTGACTACTCTGCTGCGGCATGCCTGGTGTTATTGTGATTTCATTGTTAATGGTGCTTCAGTTCCAGTGACAACGAACCTGATGACAAAAATAATTCTAACCGTTTGTTTATAACACACAAGGATAGCACAAGGAAACCCCAAAGGAGCTTAGTTAGTTATATCGCTAGTGTAAATAGCAGTTTTTTTTCTACACACACCTACACAGATACAGAATGGCAGCATATGCGCAGTTCGGATATGGATATCCGTCGGCAAGTCAGGTAAAGTAGTAGTGTTTCTAATAGCGCTTTCAAAGTTTTGTGTAAAAAAAGAATGTGTTTTGAAATGGTGTAATATTTGTTTATAGTTTCATTTTGATGGTATTTCATTTATCCATATAACAACAATATAACAATACTCCAAATGTAACTACAATTGAAAGCGAGATTAACTTACAATCTTATCTGTTCAGCTAAATGTTGCTTCATTTCAGCATCGCATTTTTCCACGTTTCTTTAGCTCCCTTCAAATATTTTAAGAAACGAATTTATTCACACCGTTCACAAATTGAAATGTTCAAGTCAAAATTTTTGTTTAAGGTCCGATACACAAACAAACCTGAAGAGTGGCAAAAAATAAGTTAAACAATGAAATGTGGTTTAAGCTTATTCGAGCAGGTATCTCTTGACACTTCGCTTGGCGGGATGGTGGTCTGACTCATTTTTCAGTTTTGGACTAAAAGCTGAAAAGTTAATGTCTTACAAATTGAACACGTTTGTGTTAAAGTGCCCATCGTTTGCGTAATTTTATGTTCTTGTTGTCATGCTGCACGAAATCAGAATTTAAAATCAAAGTTTATAGAATCATATTCCACTTTTCAACCACGATCACAATAAATGATTTACGACCTCAGACAACTTTTATTGTATGTCGTATAAATGCTTTAACAAAAGTCCGTCCTGTTCATCGATTGAACGCAGTGGATAAATGTACTATAAAATATTTGGACTTTATTTCTCCATTCTCCCGTTGTAATCATTTAGGGGCTATATAACTTTTCCAATTGGACCATTAATCAAGTCATTATCCAGGTCTTTTTTTAGGTGCAATGGATATTGTATAGCAGTTTTGTTTGACTACAAATGTTGGACTTCAACAAATACCATGTATTTAGAGATTTGGATATGATAGGACCTTATGATGTGTTGCAAGATGATAACGTAGCTATTAATCATGGTGGGGAAAAATTATTTCATTAAAAACATCACTGTACTTAAAGATGCTTACACAATAAAAACAGCCATTCATTTCCAAGATTTGTTTTCAACCGCCACGAAAATGACTTTATCAAAGTGGGAAAATAGTTGACAACACTTCACATCTCCAAATATAAAAAAGCAAGCATTTTTCCCTCATAGACCGTTGCATGCTGCAGTTCAAACAACTCATTTTTTGAAACGATAATATTGTCCAACATACGGAAAGGTAACACAGCCTTTTCGCCAAACCTCCCATCTCCATCTATAAGTCTTTAACCTCCTTTTTCGCACATTTTCAGAAACCTTGCGCACTTACCTTCTTTGCGAAATCGTTTCAGAAAGCCATATTCAGCGAAAGCGCTTGTTTTATTCTTCCGTTCCTTTAAACCTAACCTCAACTTCTCATTTTCAGTGAAGCCTACTACCGCCTAATATGTACGTGTCTTACGTTATTTCTTAATTATCAACTTCAGCGGACAGCTAGGTGTTTTCAATTAATACCCAAACTATCAATACAAATTGTTTTGACTGCCCATTGACAGCTTAACCCAGTTTAACCACATGTCAGAGAATACTGAAAAAGAAAATGATAATGAGAAATTCTTGTTTCAATTGAGACATTGCAGTCTTATATTTTGTGCACATAAATAAGGTGGCGCTAAATTCCACAAGTGAGCAAAAGCTGTAGCTCTTGTTATGTGTACTTGTTTTTACTTATTTGGAACTGGACCATGCAGTTAAAAACCGATCCCGAACAACTGAGTCTCAAGAATTTGTTTCTAGACAGGAAATATTCTTTAACGATTCTTCATTATAAGGGGATGGTGATGCCGAAAAGATGTTAAAATTATCAACCAGCGCGGGAGTTGTGCTCAGGTCTTCCGTGTAGACGCACCTAAGCCACGGAAGCTATTGGATAACAACAAAATGTGACATGCGATCAGAATTTACAGTTAACTGCACTCAATCAAATAGAACCACTTACAAGGAACTACTTCTATCGTTCTGTCACTCATCACTTTTTAACATTTGTATCATTCGGTTTTAAACGACGAATATCCTGATGAAAATGTTGAAGACGCCGATCTCCCCTGTTATCTTAACAACAAAAGGATTTGCTCGAGTAAAATCCAATTCTCGTAGGAGAAGGGCTGACATTTTATTGAAAAGTCTGAAAATAACGAAAATGTAGAAGAACGCGACAACAAAGAGCAATCTCTATTAACAGAACACGCAGTTTTCAAAAGTTACCCGAGAATGATTATGAAAATATATATCCAACCGAACAATGACATTCTTGGGAAAACTTATGGTTTTTATACGAGCGCTCTTCTTTGCGAGAAGGTGTACTTTTTTAGTGCCAACGAATGTAGGTTTAGACAAATTTGTATTGGCCATGGATTAGTGCCTGAATTAGATATGAAATATCGCGTTGGTCACTGTATTTACTGCAAAATTATATGTATTTTACATAAAGCACAAATTTCGATCCTCTTTTTTAATTGTGACCAATGCAATTAGTTGCTAAAGACACTAACTATGTATTCACTAGGATTAAAATAAAATTGCTTCGATTTCGCCACAAATATACCCCTTTCCATTATCTCTTCTTCAACAAACATGTATTGTCTTATAAGTCATCTAATTTGTTGTTTAACATACAGGCCTATTACATCTTACAAAAATTCAGAACCTATAATATTAGTGTTCGTAGCGGGTAGGAGGAAAGACAAACATCATTGATTCGATGTAGCATAATCTTAGTATGCGTAACATAAAGGAATTCCTACAGGGTTAATTTGGATTAAATTCGTAAAGGGATACACCATTCCTCATGCATTAGGGACTGAAATGGAAAATTATTATTTAAAAAGTTAATGTTAGTCTTCTGATTTTTAACATCATTTCAAGCGGTTTAAATTTCGTCCACATTTTTCCCTCCGAGACACTTTCCTCTAAATAAAAACATAAACGGAAAACATTTTTTAGACAATTTTCAAATGTTCTTATTGAACAATGCTGCTGTTTATTTCTCCTAGCTTAATGGCCGATCTCTATTTTGTTTTGCTATAACTAGAGTTATGACAAAGTTTTAATGTCGGATGTCTGGACTAAATTGCGCTTTCATTAACTCTTATCATTGTCGTGTTGCAAAAAAAAAAATTGCTCACACCCTTTATTTATAGTCGCCCTTAAACTTTAGATCGCCTTCAATCGTGGGAGAACAATAACACTATCAACAAGAATGGTGGGTAAAGAACTTAGGTCCTGATTCATTGTTCACAATTCACCCACTAATGTTGCCCAAGTTTCAAAATCTGTCATTTATTTTGTTTAAAATTTCATGTTAAAGATTTGAAATAAATATTTGCGTCAATGCAAGACGGTTTCATATACATTTGACATTATGACACTAATTTGAAGAACTTCTGTCACTTTGAAAAAAATATTTTCCCCGCAACGCTAGTCGTCACGTAATTCAATTTTGTTTAGCTCTGCACCCTTTCAATACAGGCTAAAAAATTGATTCCCTGTTTGATTGACAACGATTTGACATTTAGACACAAAAAAAACAGTATTTAAACGCGAAAATCCTAGATTGCTGATTTTAATTGTAATAATTGGATAATATGCAAGTTTTTCTTCATCTTTTAAGACTGCAATCAAAGCGCCTAAAGTCAGGTATACTGTGCATGTCTGACACGTGTCACGAATTATGCGTAAATTGTCAACACAGGTCGATGTAGACAGTAAATGATTTTCCATTTCTTAGAAGGAATATTTGGTAAATGCGGATCGCGACGGTTTTCTTTACCCAAAATTAACTATACTCGATCAGCAGCCGTTTATCCGTACAGAACATTTTGACGCTTTGTGGCAATAAGTTATTTGAGCGAGCTGTTGAGCAAAATATAACAAAACCAATTAAATTCGGTTCCTATTCACGTTTGACATCATGGGGTACGGACAATTAAATTCGCTCGACAACTTGCCAAAATATCCAATGCTCTGTGATAATTCATAAAGGATGTATTTAAAACAATGTAAGACCTTAAATAAAATAAAATTTAATCAAAGATATAAGTTTTGGAGAATAAAAGCTAAATGCGCTTACTGTTTAGTCCAGTTCTAATACTATCCATGTAATACGTATGCTTACGTACGATAAAACACTCCGTGCAGTAAATAATTGAACAATCTGAACAATGAAAAAAAGGTGTTTATTTCCTATGTTAATAAAAACTGTACTCAAACATTTGGTATTTCTTTTCGTATATAAAAAGATTTCGTCACTCTGAAAATGACATCTTTTTATCCTTGCATACTAATTTGTATTTTTCAAGCTTACAGTTTGAGCCGCTGAATAAATAAATCTGAAGGAAATGTAAAATCATTCTTGAATGTTGTGAATATTGGAAACTGTTTCATATGAGATACCATGCTTCCATACTGGGCATAGCTATTGCTTATAGAAATTGCAGAGAGACATTCGAAGGGTAATTCTGAAAAATTTTATTATTGCTGTTGAACACAAAATACTCGTTTCTCTAGTTTTTGACTTCCTGAAAGAAGTAGTATCGAACCATAACTTCTCATTAAGTAGCTACTTAATCTATCTAATGAATGAACAGCTTCGGAACTAAGTTTCTTAAGTAATATGTTATAATTTATTTACGCGAATGCGCAATCTGCAGGAAAACGAATTTAACTTAGAAACTTTAAAAAAAAACTTTGAATTTCTTTAACTTACCAAACACATATCCCACTTTTTATTTTGCTAAAAGTTAACCAAAAATAAATAGGACGACGATACAGTCCATAAGAGACCAGAGTTTAGTTTCTAGTATTGTGCGTGTTGTATTTCTTTTCTTACAAGTGGAGGAGACCAACATTATTCTCGACGCGAAAGGACAGCATTTGGGGAACATTTCGTACTGTTTAGATGCTGCCGTGAGAAAAAACGAAATGATGTTCAGTCAAGGAATAGAATCTAGGACCTCCGACGTGTGTGTCGACGCATTTACTCTCTACGTCCTGCTCTCTAAACATTCATTATATTCCTTCGAAATGTAATTCTTCAAAAGAATTATTTCTCATATTTTTTTTTTAATTTCTAATTTGATCCACAAACATTATCCATGATCAATATTCGATAGACAATAACTAAATATGAAAAAGTTTACGCCATCATTTCAGTGTTTTCATTATCTTGGTTTACATGTCAGTAGGTCTAATTTCAGGAGTGATAAAGTAATAATTACCACTCTCTATGTGCGTTATCTTATCTCGGTGGGATAAACCTAATTGAAGAAGGAATACAGGGAATTAACGATTTAATTATGATTATTGTATTTAATATAAATCTTATCGGGGAGCACTTCTAAGCAATCTGTTCTTGAAGGGTTGTTTGATCAAGGTTATATGAGTGAGAAAGCAGTGTGAAGGCTCTTTGCTTCTGTAACACATTGAAAGTAATGAACAGCAAGAAAAATGTCAATGTGACTTACATATGTGGATGTAGCATAAGATGGAATAAAAAACAAAATATCATTAGATGAAACCTTATATCTTGGAGGTGAGTGAAAATGCAATTAAATCGCAATCAATATTGAATACACGCGTATATACGAGTATATGAGACGAATGTCAGATACATAGTGCTCACATTTTAAAACTAAAAAAAATGTATTATCTTGGCACATAAACACTCTCTACTTTATGTAAATCGTGATCAGCAGCTGCGCCCTGCCGGTATTTACCAAATATAGTTTCCAATGAAGGCGTACTTACCTTCTTAGACAGAAACCTGGTTTATCTATGCTTGTCATCTGATTGGATTCACTCCTAGTTTAATAGGTTGCTAAACAGCCTCATAATTCCCATAAATTATTCGCATAACAATTTTGTGCAGACCTTTCCGATAACTCCAGATGCTGTCGACCACTTACCGAATCCGAATCCGAATCCGAACAAAGATCACCTTCCATTCTGCGATACTTATCACAGGAGGAATGCTACCTTCCCCCATCAAGGTTAATAACAATAAAAACCTCATTAGCGGATAATAAATTCATTTTCGATTCATTTCGAATCTATAAATATTAAAGAGTGTCAGAAAGCCCACAATACGAAGCACTGACCGATCGAACGTAGTTTCACACGCAAAAACTTTACCTTCTCACGTATGTACATTCGTTCGCCCTCCTGACGATCTTTCTTTTGCTGGATCCAGATTCCCTTATTGATTTATGGATTTTTAGCATAAATTACTTATCAAGATCGAGAAAAAAAATCTAACGTGACAAAAAGAGTCACCCGAATGTCAAAACAGCGACCGATTCCCGAGTGAATCTCACTTGTCCTGGCTGATTGGCTCTTGACGGTATGTCTGTTGTGAGAAAGGATTGTGGGCAAAAATAAAGTCCGAACTGAGATCGAACAATAAAATGCATTTGACCGAACATAAATCATAAAATTCATAACCGTAACCTGACAGCTTCAGTCCAAACATAGAAGGAGAACTGAATTGCTTCTGCTCTTTAAGCTTGGACCTGGGCCAAAGCATAAGCACACATAACAACAAACACACAAACACAGGCACACGGCTACACACAACCGTCAATGATGCACGATCAGATTGGATCAGGGCAACACTGGCGGCGCTCCATGTGCAATCATCATCTTTCTGGTGATGATCGTTGGGCTGGCTACGCGACCAGTCAGTGATGCACTCGGCTGGAGATTGGCTGGCAGGTCCGTCGATTGTGCGATATCTCTGTTCATCAAGATAAGTCTGCCTTGACGATTCATCGGTCTTTCACTTTTTTTCTTTGTAAAGTGGCGGAATCTATAAGCGGAGTAGGCAATCTGGATTTACCTAGGAACTGGGATGAGAAGGTTGTTATCCCGCCGGACCTCCACCACATGTATGTCTTATTATGAATTATTAATTAATTAAAGGCGCACTCGATGGCCGGCTATTGTTGGCAGGCTGGTCGCGTACGCTGTGACGACCAAATATGGTTTATCTTATCGCACTCCCATAATCGTTCCAAGTGAAACAAATTTCCTATGCGGAATTGGAATTGGCCAGAAAGTGTCCAGCTTCGGTTCGCGCTTTTTCTGAGTGAATCAAAGAAGTAAGCAATCAGAAAAACCCTGCCTTAGGCACACATCAGGTGAAGCGGGAGAAAAAAGTGAGCATAGGAACAAAAAACAAATACAAAATACACTGGACAAGTATCTGTCATATTCGTATAAGGGAAAGGGATCTGGAAGATCGGTGTAGAGCGCATTGTGTTTGTTATCCTTTGGAAATGTTGGAAAAAAACCGCGCTGATATGCTCACAATTTCCGAGTCTCGCGCATAATTGTCATTGAGAGCTCAGACGCGAGGGCAGCAAGAACACAAAGCAAGCCAGCCGTTCGCAGCCAGTGGTCAGTGATCGTCGTAGATTGGCATCTCTTCCATCAAAACTTTTGACAAGTTCGCAGATGAATTGCGTTGATGGAAATTATTGGAATCACGATGCATGATGGGAATCCGCGATGACATTTCATACATTCTTGTGTTCAGCTCGCCTTTTTGTGAAGTTTTCTTTTTACTTTTTATTTTATTTTCACTTTTGTTTAACGATGCGATTCTGATGCTAGGTAATGCAGCAATTTAAGTTTTATCATCACAGAGATTAAATGATGCGAAACGTTCGCCCCTATTAATCAACTTTAAAATCTACGTAAAAGGGTTTGGCCCTGAATTACAGACAATTATGACGACAGAAAACTGTTTAGGAATATATTCAAAGCCTTTTTATAGTCTTAAATAGAAGTACATTGATTTAAAAGCAGTTGTAAATTCAACCTGGATTAATTAAAGATTGTATTTTATCTATTTCCTCCTTATTACAGTGTGTTCGAATAAGGATTTAGATAGCAAGCGAATATAGGTTACAAGTAATATAATTGATCATCCTCAAGCTAAACTATCACTTTGTGTGATAGTTCAATTTGATAATTTTTTATACTGCGGCTGTGAAACAAGAGATTGCACTTAAACTCAACACGTTTTAATATATTGCTACACTGCTACAAGTATAGATATTAAAATGCATTATGTATTTCATAAATATTATCATAAATGGTTATCACAAGTAAGAATCTTCCGTGAGTGAAGAAGAGCGTGTTACATGTTATTAAGGCTGAAATAAAGCGACCGACGTTATTCTCAACAAAGGAGAATAGATTTTCTCTACAAATATTTAAAAGATTTCTTTCCACAAGTGAGTTGCAATCATATTACCTGTACTTTCCTGATAGATGATCGTGGAACAATATTATAAATATGCAATGAAGACTAGTTTAAATCTGAAGTATGATAAAGTTTCTAGGTTATGAAGTGCTTTCCTTTCCATTGCTTATGTTTTCAAATGGAACTAAACTATTGATAATTCTAAAGCGGAATGGTGAAATATCACGCAAACGCAAATGTTGTTTTGAGATGTTTCTGCATCTAGAACGTAGTCCTACACATAACTGCTGTCAGCTTTCTTGATACTGATATAACATAATTAATCGTAGAAAAAAATTGTGGGTGAAAGTGAATTTTCAGATCTTCGCTAAAACGAAGACAGTTGCCTTGAACCAGCTATTTCCGTAGGCAAGTATAAAACATACTTAGGCGGAACTCAAATTCACCGACGGCTAGAAATGTGGTAAAAGTTTGTATTCTGGCAGACAGGCCAAGGTCTGAATATACGAAAAGATTCATTACCCGAACCTATTTAGTTCCTTTTATAATCGAAATCTCAAAATGTCTAATGCTGAAATGTATACGAAAAAAGTCCCAAAATATAGAATTATAGAATCTAGAAAACAAATGAAATCATAAGCGTTGAAAACTGTCTCCAAAAATTTTCAAATAAAAAATTAATTTAAAACACAGAAAAAGCGATTGAAATTGTATTTTTCTAAAGTATTAAAAATTGAAATTCTTGGAGAAATTGAATTTGTACTTGCTGTCAGTGGATGGAAATCAGTACTTGAAATATTATGGGAAACTCTTAAGCTGTATAAGTCATATGTAATTCTACAAAAATCAGAATATATCTTGGAAATGAGTGTAAGGAGTACGGGGTCTTTGTTGTAGGGCTAAATATTCGAATATAATGAACTATAATTGGTAATCTTTGGGTGTTGTCAACTTGAAAGAGGTGGTGGCGTGAAAAAATACGAGGACTTCAGTCCTGGAATCGCACTGGAAATCGAACCTGAACCTTCGGCGTGCGAGTCGAAGCACTTACCCACTAAGCCACGGCGACCACAGTATTTGTTTGAAGTTCTTCTTTGAATTTCTGTATGTTGGACAGAAATCAAATATCAACCTCTGAAACCTTAAGGCACATCATATCCTAAGGGGCAAAAATTTTACATTTTGAGTCTGTTAAATCTCACATTGACAATCTCCGAAACGTGAGATGGTATTATGAATTCAATTAGTTTTCTGCGCAGTGACACATTTTAAGTCAAAATTAAATACATGGTCCTACTACATAAAGGGAAACAAAGCCTAGCCTGTGTTGTGTTAGGGACCAACAGTTTAATGTCGACTGCAGGCGTTAGATGTGAGAAGTTTCCACAGACACTTAATACTTTATAAATGTTGTCATCATTTCGAGAAAGGGCGTGTAATTAAGGAAAAGATTTAAAACTAAGTAAACAAACAGAATTTTAAAATCCATAATTTCGAAATTATCAAAGAACTGAAAAATGCATTTGATATTTATATTGGCAATTTTACCCATATCAGTAAACACTTACAATTGAAGGTGTTACATGGGAACGACATGTCTTAGAGTTTTAGAAAATTTGGGATTTTGTCCCCAACTGCTCTGTCACAAATTTCAAATAAATAATGGCACTGGAACCGCAAAATGAAAAATTAAGAACGAACCAAACAATTCTTCCAACGCTTGGGATTTTTTAAAAAATTTTTTTTAGTAGTTTTTATAGAAATTACATTTTTGAAATTATCTTCAAATACATTTTGTATTGCCACTTTTGAACACTATCAATTTGTTATTAGTCCATAAACATTTCCTTATAAATCTTAAGAAGATTTAGATTAAGAAGATAAAGATCTGAAAATCCTCCGCCTTTGTTCTTTTTCACACATTTATCATACACCCCTTTTTTCACAGTTTATACCTTATTGAAAATATCCCTTTTGCATGGACACAATTTACATTTAAATAAGATACGTCAGCAAAAACAAATACACAGGACCGTTGACACCGCCAACATAATGAGCTCATCTCTCGCCAATGAGGCAATTCATTTGATGATTATGAGCCTTCTTAACGCCCAACAATTTCGCTTTGATGGCTCATTCCGCGAAATCAGTTCAACATCAATGAAAAAGTACTTCTTAACACCTCGTATCTAATCATCCCTAAATACTATGAATTAACTTGCTGCCCAACCTGCCCACGATGATGGCCACTTGTGATTCGGTGACTCCCCGAATCCGGGAACATCCTCAATTCACAGCTACAGCAGGTGCCACTACAGCCACTAGTGGGAGTGGGGCCGATCTACCATTCATTTTTCAGTTGCAAAGCACAGCGGAAGAACATTTTTGCTTTTTGTGCGCCATAATAATACTTGAAAATGCCTGTTATTATCAGCACGCAATCCAGTTTTTTAATGATTCCATTCATTCTTTCGTTCGTTTTGCTTTGCCTTTAGCGTGGATCAGCCACGTTCACAACTGTTGCCAAGAATACACTCAGCTCCTTGTAGTCATGTTCGTAATGTTACATCCTGTGATATCGGGGCGCATAAACATTTACAACTCCAATTTGGCAGATAACAACACAGCACACAGAAGGCGATGGAGGAGGTGGTGGAGAAGGTGGAGGAGGAGGAGCAGGAGGAATCGCCGCTGCTGCTGTCGAATATAATGTGGACGAGCTGTGGTAATCTCTTCAGACAACCCGGTAGCAGTAGCTACCCGACAGCACAGATGACAAGAGTTTGCGGGCAAATATTTATTTGTCGTCGTCACATTATTATTCCCATGTCTCGGATTTTATGACTTCAGATACACTCCACACTCGCAGCCGACTGGATTTTATCGTCCTGTAATTCATTAGGATGCAGCAGGAGCATTCATTCCTTCGGGCGAGCGCAAAATATTACGCCACGGACTCTCCCGAGAAATCATAATTATGATAATTTTTTTGAAGATTTTTAAACACGCTTATACGTATAGACAAACAAATGCATACACAAGTCAGAGCAGACGTCGACGATGATGAGGATGGTTGAAAGCGAAAAAAAAAGGCGAATACACTTTGCTCCTGCGCTCCTGCATAATAACTAGTTGCAACCTCTCAGCGCGGAAAGGTAGCATCGATTTTCTGGCGATTTTCACTCAGGATTATGATTTTTGGAAAAGCCTTGCAACCGTTAATTAGCATAATTTTTGACCAGCGCCGATCGGTTCTAAGCGTGTTGTCGGTACGTGATGTCTTTCAAAATATTGTAGCTTGCCGGCTGCTGCTGTCTGCGTTTGTTCATAATTAGCCAGACGTATTTAAATACGTTTACTAATTTTTGACTTTGAATGTTTTATATTCAATGCTGGAGGGTATATTGAGACTCCACTACGGGCATAGAATCTGCAAAAACATCGGCTAGTAGCTCTAGCCTTACCCTGGAGACCCATTAGGAGTTATGCTCCCTTTCTTCATTTCTGTGAGTATATGAAGGTATGTGTATGAAATAATTACCCGGATGGTGGTGGCAGTGGTCGCGGTGTTGTTCTTCGATAGCGAACTTGTAAAGGCGTATTATGATAATAACCGAAGTAGCAAAATGATTGTAATTAATATAATGACTAAAGATTATGGTTCGTAATTACACTTGGACGTGGTGGAAACTTCTTAAGGGTGCTTGACGTTGGTGAAGGCTTCCTTTTCTACTTATTCCTATAATGGGATTTGTTAGATAAAAATGCATGAGTCGGTGGAATTTTTTTAAGCAAATTGTTCGCCGCCTACCCTTTCCGAATTCCTTTGTAAAACCAGTGATACCATTTCATTTAAAAAATAAATACTGACTGACTGACGCGAAATGTAGGATCTATTCGGTTTGTTCCTTCTTTTTAAAATATAAATTCGTTGGGTATAATTTACATTTATTTATAGCTCAAAAAAATATTTTGGCAGAGATCATAAAACTGTTTTTCACATCAAAAAAAAAGAAAAAATTTCAGCAGTAAATTCTACGCTCGTCAGCATTAAGAAACGAATTTCAATTTGTATTAGCTAACAATGGCATGCGATATTTTGTTCGATAATAGAATTGACATTTGGGTGTTCTGTTATGTACGTCAACACCTCCGGTAATAAGTTAGCTTGTTTAGCTTTTGTGAGTTAAATAATCATAAATTTGAGCCATCCAATTTGTGTATATTTTTTGTCGCCATGATAATTCGATGGGTTTCTCTCAACCAGTCCTATTCTATTTAGTTCTGTTTCTTATGTTATTTGAGATATTTTTTTTTAATTTAAATAAAACTAATAAATGTTTTCATTGTGTTCTTATTCTCAGAGGGGACGTTTAATTGAATAGGCTTATGAAACTTATTACACAGTGGAAAGCGATTATTATTTAAGTATAAGTTTGGATTTTTAAGAACAAAAAACAGAACAGAATAATCCCACAAAGGGCTATGACCCAGCTTTTTCAGCAACCACTCTTGTGGTGCGTGCTATTGTTTTCTCACGAGTAGCGACCTACAGTTTTCTGCCGACTTCGAACGATGATACTTAAGATGCTTTTCATAGACAATTAGTATATTTGAGTGTTGTCAGCAACTCAAAAGAGGTGATGTTGTATAATATGCGAGGTGTTCAGTCCGGGAATACAGACAAGTTAAAGTAATCAAATTATTTTACGCACATGTATATATGAACATAGTATAGGAACAAAGCTCCCACCAATAAATGAGTTCTTGCGAAACTCCCCTCGGTCAATTTAGAACAACGTGCATTTTCGTTATCAAATTTACATAATGTTCCAAAAAGCTCTTTGATTGAAAGATTCAAGTTTTTCATAATATCCATCTTCTTCTTCAACAACTCGGGGCGAGACTGGGTCTCAACAATAAAACCTTTACTTTCAAAAGTCAAGTTTTTTAAGTCCTTTTCCACTTGTGTGCGCCATCGAGTTCGTGGTTGTCCTTCTTTGCGTTTCGTCATTTATGTGCATATGCATATAACTGTAGTCTTAAGGAAAGACAGTAACAGGACGCTCCCAAAATTTTGAAGATGTTAACTGAGTTTAAAACACAGAGAAGACGATTAAAATTATGTTTTAAATAGGATAAGGAATGTGAATATACTTTTTATAGATTTTCAAACCGTTCTGAGTTTTGTTTTTTTTTTTGAAAATTGAATTTAAACCTACACAGTTTTCTGTGAATGAAGTTTTCTTATGGATGGCTTTTGATGTGTTTTCCAATGATCGCAGGTATTTCAAACCGCGATACCCGATGTAGAAATAAAGTGAAGAGTAACAGCCGTCGCAAGCAAGGTTTATATACACTTAAGTCGATCAATGGATCAAGTTTGCGGATAGAGGTTAAAACAACATCGTGATCGAAGATTTGTCTAAATAACAAAGAATCTGTATTTATGTACATTTATAAGTATGTACTTATAAATCTAGAATTTATCTAATATATGTATACACAAATTTAATTATCAAAATAGCGTTAAGAAAACTTCCCACAGTTTTCAATATAAGGTTTTAATAAAAAATAATTTGCATATACAATAATTAAGAAAAGGGTCACCTAAGTTTCTGCCCGCAGTCAACACCATCATCATCCATTGATCGGTGACATGTGGTTGGTTATAAAAGAATGCCGCCTCGCGGTGAAGTGCTCACAAGGAATTTTCTTGTTGTTCCTGTTAGGGACGACTACTTGCACGGTCTGCGTAGTGCTGCAAAACAAAAAAACGACAAAAAAATACCTCAAAACCTTTGGACGAGAGCAAAAGAGGGTGATACCCTAACATAAGAAAGCATCAGAAAATCGTCCACTTTCTTGTCCATTCCGCCGTTTCTGTTTCGTTTTTCATTTTTTGGTTTTGTTTCAGTTTTTGTTTGTCTCAGGTTGTTGTGTAATTTTCTGTTAGTATTCGGTTTTGAGGACACGCTCCGGTTGCGACGAAACTTGGGAACGCGAAATGCAAAAATGTTACAAACTGCTAGCTTCCAGTTGTCGTTCGCTACTTTTGAAAGTAGTTGTAGTTGCAGTGCCGCTGGTTTGGTGGCGGTGTCCTTCTTTTAATTTCTTCTTTTGCGAAAAATGCAGAAATTTGGTTTGAACGCAATTCATGGTAGCCGTTTACTTAGATCAAAGCGTGGACATCGATCGTGCAACAGCAAAATCCGTCGATTTACTGGACTCTTAACTGAACGCACTCGAATATACAATAGTGTATGTCGCGAAGTGAACTCCTAAGTGTTTTCTTAGTAGTTCGAAAGATACATACGAATATGCGTGTGCCTCACAAATGCATGTCGGTACTAAATGTATTTGAATTAAAAACATACATTCACATGTATAATCCGCTGTCGATCCATTTGGCCTGAAGTGATCAGTCATTCTTTTTACCCTTTTTTGTCATTCAGAGTGTATTTACGACTTCCTTCCTTGCTGTTTGTTCTCAACGATGAATGCGTGAAGGGCTCTTCAAGTCGGTAAGAATTTGTCAAGTAGATTTTTGACGAATTTACGAGTGGACATACTGCGAGTCACTGAACGGCTTTGTACTGAAATGCCGACGTTTCACGAATCACACGTAAAAGCATGCATGTAGGAATGTACACGTATAGTAAATCAACACAATTTCTAATTCGTATCTCGATTGCCAACTCATCACGTTTCGGACGAATTGCATTGCATTGTTATTCAGTAGCTTGCCTGGCTCAACGTGGCGCATTGCATACGGCGCCGATTAGCATTATTTTCCAATTTGCACCGCAATAAAATTAATTAATCGAATTATAGCAAAAAATCAAAACATGGAGAACGACGACCATGAACAGAGCTCGTTCATCATCCCGACTCCATTCGGATCGGCTGAGTGCTAAGGCTCTAGGGGTGGTAGATTCAATCGAACACGAACATCTGCAAGTGTTGTGCAATCATTTACCGCCAACTGCAAGCCCAATATCCAATGCGCCCACAAAAAGTGATCCATGTGCACGCTTAAATACATACATACATACATATGTACATACGTACATATTAGCAGCAATTGTCTGTGCGATTCCCTTATTTAACCATACCCCCTTTAACGTCAACATGGGCATAGGTAATCTCCGTGTGTGTGCACGACAACCGTACGCGGGCTTTTCTATTCGTCACAGGGAGGAGTACATAAAAGCACTTAACGCTGATGAGAGAGAAGACCATTTCGAAATTGAAATGGAACCCGCAATTCCATGCGCAACTACAATGGTTATAATGATATTAACACCGAACAACACAAACAAAACGAACGCACAGACACTAGTTTCCCCAACACCCCATCGCTGTACCAATACAACACCAACACCACAACCACCACCGCCGCCGCCGCCGCCTCCAACAGCGCCAGCGTTACCTCGACATGGCAGTTTGAGCGTCAATAAAACCCTCTCGTTGTTTGCCCCGGAACAATAATGAGCAACACAACAGCGACACAAATATGGATTACATTTGAGTTGACAATAATTACTGTTTTTATTTGACATTATTGTTGTCAATTTTCCATTTATCCATTGTGTCCTGCAATAAGCAATACCGTCGCATACTATGAGCATGTAGATGCAGGCAAATGAGCATGAGTGAATGAACAACAGTGGGCTTGGCTTTTGGTTTTTTTTTTTTGTTTCTGTCAAACATAGCAAACACTGAGTGCGGCGAAGGGGTTGTCCGGGCCGGCAAACCCGTCAGACAGACGTGTATTTATAGATTTTGACAGTTTACCTAACCATTTTGTAGAATGTCCGATTGGTTTAAATGGAGGCCGTTGCGCCAGTGAGTGATTAATGGCGGAAAAGATAGTTTCAATTTGGGGTCTAACGACGAATCGTAGACACAAACCACTAAAGCCATTGGCCGTACGCAGGTGGGTTTGTTGGAAAATGAGTAAATTTTTAGAGCGGTGAGGTAGGTGTCGGTTCGAATTTATGGCGATGACGAAGGATTTGTAAACAGCCGTCGCGTCGTTCAATTTTTCTTCTTTTTCCAAATTATGTATTTTGTTTGGAGATTTAGCTGACAAGCTCAACAAGCTGTATTGGTTGGCTGCACTTATTGCAAAGGAGGGGCATGACAAAATTTACACACATATCTAGGTACGTATATGATGTCACATTTCTGTAACGTGATTGATGGTTGAGCAGATATTAGAAGTTTGGATATTTATATCTGATTCGATTTGAAGAGAATGGACTTTGTGGAGTCGATACTGGCCGAATTTAATGTCCGTTAGGGTGAATTGAATTCTTTAGAGAATTTATAGAAACAAAATAATGAGTTGTTTTTTTTTTAATATAGGCACACATATTTGAGTTTATAAAGAAAATAAGCGTTATAAAGCAAACAAACAAAACAATTTAGAATTGTTTTTTTTTTTATTTTTATGAAATTCTTGGAATTATATACTTTTTTCACTTTTTGATTTAATTTAAAAAATAAACGATTGCTTGTTACCGATATATTATAGAGCTGACGTTTTACGCTGAGTAAAAAAGTTATGAAAACTGTTTTCTCTTGTTATTCTAAACTGTATTACTTCTTTTTTAGTGTGAAAAATTAAAATAGAGTTTATTTTTTTAATTACAATTCTGCTCAAAATTAGAAGCATCACTGCCAAGGGTATAAAAGGATAAGATTCAGATCCGTATGTCAGAAGATTTAAAAAGCTATTTATAGATTTCTAGTTTCTAGAACACTAACAAAGGGTAACTACCCATATAAACAAGAACTCAAAATCGCTTAACAACAGACAAGAAATATTGATTTTAATAATAATAGTAATTGAGTGGCACTTCAGCCCACAAGGGACCAGGACTTAGCTTCTACAACAACTGCTCGTGTTGTGCGTCCTACTGTTCTCTCACAAGTAGAAGGGACTTACAGTTCTTTGCCAACTCCGAACAGCGAGATTTGAGAAGCTTTTCATAGACAATTGATACTCGAAAGAGGTGGTGCCATGAAAAAATGTGAGGTGTCCCGTCCGGAAATCGAACCTAGACTTTCTGATGGTGATCGGCACACTTTTCACTACTCCACCGCGACCACGACACTGATTTTACTAACAACAACCAAAAACAACCACTGCTCATTCAGTAAGTACTTAAACAAACAAAATAAATGCACATGAGGACATAGAAAATTTACAAGTGATAGAAAAGGTGCATCCGTTGCATCCCGACAAATTAACGTCAACGTCAATTGGTTACCAAAATAATGCGATTTGGCAGAGTTAGATAGTAAGGCTACGGAGAAGATCGTAGTTTTGCGAATAACCCTCGATTTCTACATGCATTAAAAACGAACATCACTCAAGTTATAGTCGTGTTATTGCCCGAAGTAAGAAAAAAGTCTTTTAAAAAAAGAATCGCATATCTATCCACAAGTTTTTAACTAAAAAAATGGAAAACTCTATATTGTTGCATACGCTCTGATTTGATCTGGTGTAATGGTAGTAGATTTGGCATTTGATATTGTTCACTAAACAATATGGGGGAGTTAGAAACGACCAAAAATATCATTGGCATGATTTTGGGAGAATTTATTGTCAATATAGACATTTTTCCAAAACAAAACTCACTGTCTTTAATGGATTTGGAACAAGCGTAGCTAATTTTTTATTTGTGCTCTTTAATATGTTGTATAAACGAATTGAATATAAATTATATAGGGTAATGTTTAACTACAAACGTATATTCGTATACCATATTTCTGTAAAAATGTAAATCTTAAATTAAAATTAAGTACAAAATTTATTAAATTTATTATAAAGTACAAACTTTTTCTAAAACGTCTTCCGTTTAGATTTAAATATAATTCAGTGTATTTTTTTATTTAAATGTTTTTATTCTTCAGTTTTATAAAACAATTCGTAAAACAGCAGAAAACAAAATTTGACACCCGTAACTTCCTTGGCATGAAACATTAAGAAAAGGGTCCTACTTTTAATTTTAGATACAGTTCTAGTTTTTTTTTTATAGTTTCAAGAAATGAACAAAATTCGTCTTTGTCCTAAGTTGAGTCTCCTTTGTACTCAGGCGGAGTTAGGGCTTCAATTACAATGTGCATTTTGTCGTTTTATGCAGTGTTAAGGAACTTCCCATATGTGAAGAGATGTAGGTAATGAAAAAAAAAGGTTAAACTAGACATTTTCTCTTTTCTTTCATTGTGCGTTTTTGGTACTGGTAGAATCAAATTACTTACGATATCGAATACTTAACGTAAAGCAAAAATGAAAAATTGTATCAAAATCTGTTTGAAATCGCGTGAAGTGAAATCGATTACAATGAGCAAATAAACTTCAATATAATCGGAAAGTCATTTTCGAAAGTATTGCAAATAATTAAAGATAACAATAGACTAATCAAAGAAAGGTTCTTGAAGTGAACAGGAAGAAAAATAGTTAATAAATAAATAATGTGCATTTTAATGAAAATAACACTAAACATTAAATTCAGGAACGCTGAACCAAACTTCAACAATTACCACTTGTAGTTTGCGTATTATTGTTTTCGCTCGACAAAGGGCGGCGAAGATGTGAAGCTTTCTTTGATAACAAATAACTTCTTCTTATTTACGAGTCAGCGGACTGTTGGAATACGAAGAAAGTTCATGACGGACTTCATATGCGACACTTTATGCGCATTAAGTAGTTAATCTAAATAAAATTTAAACAATCCTCTTGAATTTTATTGTTCTTTGTCAAGCCAATACAGAGTTTTGAAACATTTTAAATCGTAGAAATATTGTTGGGCTTGCAAGAAAGTGACTTCCAGAAGATGGCGTTTTGTTTGCAATTTTGTTTTTCTTTGAGACCTATAAGGCTTGTGGTGTCGATTATTTTTTAGTTTTAGGTCAAAAGAAGAGTTCTGGGAATTTAACACCGAAAGAAGTTCAACTTCCTTGTAGAACCTGGCAATAATGATGACTAAGTAGACATCATATTTGAATCGAATTATCATATAATTGTGTGATCTATTTTAATATTTTGGGATTTTCGATATTTGTGTTCTGCATGAATTCAGAAAATAAGAAGAAGAAAGAAATTTACATTTTTTTTTTTTGCAATTTTTGTTTATTTGAATTAAGTTTCTTTTCTTACGTGCTAGAAAAAATTACTTCAAGCTAGCTTAATTAAGTGAACAATGTTCTTAGCCTATGCGGGTACTCTAAGCTAATCTAATCTTAACTTTAATATGCCTTTCGGCGTCCGAATTTTTTTTTTCTTAGAAATTTACCTTACAGACCATATCAATACAAATTTCCTTTATGAAATCGATCCTTTTTTGAAACGAATTATAACCATGCATTGCTCATTGTGGTTGCTGTGGCGTAGTGGGTTAGTCCGACGATCTACACGCAGAGGGCCTATCGCACTTTTTCACGGCACCACCTCTTTCTAGTTACTAACAACGCCCAAAGAGTATCAATTGTCTATGAAAAGCTTCTCAAATCTCATCGTTCCGAGTCGGCAAAATCTGTAGGTCCCTTCTACAACAATAGCAGGCACAACACGAGTTGTTGTTGTAGAAGCTAGGCCGTGGTACTTTGTGGGTACCATGCACATTGTCGACATTTGTGATGATAATTAATAATGAGAACATTATTCTATAAGCACGGGATAATGAATTTACAAAATATACCAGTACCACTTCATTAAGAATTAATGAAATAAAGATTGACTAAAGTTAATTTGTTAAATTTAAAAATGTGATTTCACATTAAAAACTGATTTTTATTTTACAAAGAAAAGTATCAGAAAAAATAAATCACGTAATATGAATTGAAATTGTCTATTAAAATGTCTGTGAGTTTTACACTACTTTTCACAACACCTCTAGATACTAGTAAAATAAACATTAAGTACTTGTGTATAAAATAAAGTCCAAAGGGGGTCTATACTACTGAAATCTTTTCCGCTTCATGTGATATTCCGAAGCCACTCTCTCAAGGAAGCAAGCACATACAAATATCAACATTTAAAGTACTTTTTTAGGCGTCTTAGCTTAATTTTAATGAGATTAAAAAAAACAGAAAGTTAGAGGTTAAAATTAGTTTTCGAGGCAAAGGACACGTGAACTATTGTTTTTCATAATAGGTGTACCTGTTCACACATATGTATGTAGATATTGTTTAGCTGTTGGCTGTCCGCGAAGAGGTCCAACTTCTTACCTTATTATAACTGGAGAAGTTCTGGATATGTTGCGGAACAAACGTATGAGTTTAATGAAATAGAGATTCTAATTTCTTTTTTCAAAAGTGTAAAACTTTTAACCTTTTCGTATAAAAGGAGGCTTATCGGTAGAGCTTGAACTAATTATGTGTCACTCTCCATCGGACTAATTCAACTAATTCGTCTGTGACTTTGGCATTTCAAAATGTCTGACAAATTCCGAAAAAATCCAAAATTTATAAAAAAATTAATTTCTTTTATATGTTTCTGCATTTTGAGACAGTTGGGTTTGCACTTAGGAATTTACACCAATTGTAAATTGTCTTAAGTACTATAAGAACCATAAATAAATCGATTATGTCTGTGAATATGTAGTCAGTATACCTGTTGAAGTACATATGTTCCTACAGTTTTCCAGACTATAAAACAGTACCCACTTTCATACTGGCGCAGTATTGTATGCGCTGTACCATGAAATAGTTCATGGTTTGCTTTTAATGCTTTTTAACACATTCTAGGCAATCTCTGAAGTAACTGATGTGATGACCACGGGTTTTATGAATGAAAAAACACCAACAATTTCTAATTCAACTCACAAATCTTCGTATCCTACACTCATGCACTTAAAGTGATGGTTATTGCCACTATAATTCGCACTTAAAAACATGAATGGAGATTAGGTGTTTCTTTCACATTTCACATATCACGTAGGCATCTGTGACGTCCGCCTACTTAATTGATACATCACACCATTTGATCTGAAATATGTGTCTATAAAATTTTCACTTCATACATACTCATATCGTTGTCGATACACCTTCATGACGTGTAGCCGATCGACGTGTTCTACCGGGTCAGTAATCAAAATTTATTTCCTTTTGAATGTTTTGTTCTAACGATATCCTCTGTCAGATAGTTGATCCGGAATTCATAAGAAACTCAATAAAAACTTAAGTCGGTTGCATTTCACTGGCGGTGTTGGGTGACAAAAGTCAACACCACTTAAAAGATACGAACCGCCGTGACATTTATTTCTTTTTGTCATCAAAATGAACAATTAAATCCCACAAATGAAAAAAGACAATAAATTTCGAATAATCAACCTCGATCTTGATACGAAACAACTTGCTGGCGTCCCACTCGAATTTCGTTCGCTAATTAGGACATAAACTTCATAAGCTTCCTAGAAAGTTCACAACAAATTCAGTCTTACTCCAGACATTCTATTCAACCTACACGATTGCCAAATGCGCATGTGAGGATGATCCGAATAAATATTTGCAAATGACAACCATTAAGCCGTTCGATAGCGAATCTTATGTCGATTTCCATATCAGCATTTGCCATGGATTGTTCGATTGACTTTTGTTCTGCTGTCAGCACCGCCTGACTACGCCAAGTCGTTCAACTCCCAGGTGCTGTGCCACCACAATTATTAAATTTGTCGTTGATTTTACACCACCACAATCGAGACAGTGTCACCACTGTGATGACGATCTTTGTTCGAATCGATATAAACCAAAAATCAAGCCAAGTAAACGAAGGAGTACAAAACGAAGATGGGAAAAGAATCAAACCACAATAAGAATAGAACAAATAAAGAGGAAAAATAAAAACAAAGCCAGAACGCAACGCACGCGGTCCAGTTGTAGTACCGCGTCTTGCCTGGCATCGTGTGTATGATGACCGCTCCGAGGATCCATTCCGGCAAGCACCGTCAGATACTATAGCGTATCTTTCGTTTGCCATTCGCTCAAATCTGATAATAAAAAGGAAATTATAATAAAAAATTGTAGGGACCAAACGAGACACAAAAAGAGGAAACATAAGCCGAAAGCGAGTCGTTGGACAAGATCGAAGACCCCATCCCTTAACGCGCTCCTTTTTATTTAGTTTTTATTTCGTTTTGTGTTTTTGTTGTTGTTCGATACCTTAGACTCTTCATTATTTGTCTTCGTTTTCGGTTAATTTTTGTTTATCTCTTGTTGCCTTTGTCCTCGTTTTGATATCAGCAGAAATTAATAAGATGCGACGGTATTCATGATCTGCCCTCCTCCGGTATACTCACGCAAAAGTCAAAATAAAATATCTGCAGCGGAGCATTGTGCTTCGCCCTACCTGCCGAACGCAAAACGAATCACTGGTCATTGGAAAAGTGACAGGGACTGCTGGGCCCCAGGAGCGGCCTTCTCTTTTTTTCGCGCAACTTTGTTTGACTCTGTTATGACAATATTGGTTTTCGCTGAATGAGCAGCGAAGTGAAAATAGAGTTTTTGAGTACGAATCCATGAGTTATACGTATTTTGACAGTGTTGTCAGAAGTGATCAATGTTTTATTTCGGTTTCGATACAAAGATCAAAAACGAGAATAGCCTCATGTTCTTGAACTAATTCTTTCTGTTTGTTTTCTTTTCATTTCAGCTTCTGGTTGGCAGTAGTGGTAGCGGCGGAGGAGGCGGTGGCGGCGGTGGTGGTGGCGGTGGCGGACAGTCAACGACAGCAGCCTCCAGTGGACAATCGCCCATATCAGGTGCAAATGCACCATCACTGAGCCCGTCAGGTGGCTCAGGTACCGGCGTTCCAGTCGGTGCCCTGAGTCCTGGTGGAATTTCGCAAACATCAAATGCAGCGACTGGTGCAGGTACCTGCTGCGAAAATGGCCGACCAATTATGACAGATCCTGTATCAGGACAAACAGTGTGTTCATGCCAATATGATTCTGCACGCCTGGCGCTATCTAGCTACTCAAGAATACAAACAGCCGGCGTTGGTGTCTACGGGACGCCTTATCCGTCTACAGATCAGAATCCTTATCCTAGTATTGGTGTGGACAGCTCGGCTTTCTATTCGCCTCTTGTAAGTAAATGTGCATTATAAAGATGTGCACGGTTTTGATATATATTTTGTTTGTATATTTGTGTAGATGGTTATATTTGATAGTTTGGTATTGGTAGCAGTGCTTTTTTATTTGCGAATTATGTGGTGTTTTATTCCACCAAGTGCTTTGCTTTCTGCAAGTGGGAGCCGAGGTTGATGTAGTCGCCTTTGATCTGATTTCTTTTCCATCGTTTATACGAAGAAGAGAGAGAGAGGAACGGTACTTAATTTTTCTGATAATAAAAAATTATTAAATAAATAATAAAAAAAACATGTGCTATCAGTGAACATTTTACTCGAAATGTATAGTTCGACAGGCGACAATCAGGACAAAATTTCGGTTGACCGAAGTTCCGAAAAGTCCAAAATTGCAAAATGCCGAAAGGCCTAATCCCGAAAAATGTCAAAAGGAAAGCAACGTTCCTACTTGCAGTCGCTGTATTATTTGGAGATTTATTTCGATTATTTAGATTTTCGGGATTATGAACATTTCAGGATCAGGTCATTTCATGATATTGGCCACTTCAGGATTTTGGTTTTCGGTATTCTGTCCTCTCCCTAAAAGGAAGTATACAAAAATGCATATAGACAAGTTTTGGTGCTTGCACACTCCAGAATTCGAGTCAAAGTCGCACAAAAAAAACATTTACTCATATTTACGTTCCACATAAATTAAGAGGAAGGTGCAGGTGTTTCATATCGTATAGCATGTTTAGTCCTTGTGTAATATAGTTCACGAGGCATTACACAAGATGATGAAAACGCACTACAACTCAACCGACACATTTGTGCAGGACCAATGAAGTGTAAAGTAATCATCGACTTTGTTCACAATTGATGCGCAAATTGTTTAGCTAACAGAACAATTACCAACTTTTCACAAATACCTGAAGCAGAACTGACCAGTGTTGCAAAGAAAAAAAAATTAAAACTATATACTCGTACATTTACCCGCAAGCTTTTGTATTTTTTGATTAAGTAATCACTGTACAGGTTTCGATTTCCATTAGGAAACAAATGGCTTATTTGTAGCTTATGTGAGCAGCGACTTACGTCGTTAATTGGCTATTTAGACCACAGCGTACCCATCAATAATTAGATTATACCAGTGGGTGTAGTTCAGGTAATATAATACATCCAAATCCTTTACGTTGCCCACGTTAACCCTTATCTTGGGCAATCAGAGATTTAACCGTTAACTACATACATCAGTGGTCTTTTTCAAATAACATATCGAGTAAGTGTGCAACCAAATTGCCCTCCCATCCCCATGAGATGACACGTTACAAATACTACAACTCCTGCGATGACTACGTATTAAAAGACGAAATTGTCAAGTTGAATTATTATATACTTACATACTCACTTACTCAGAACCACTCACCCTCACTCATGCGTGTGTGAGTTCGTATTTTTTTTTCTGCTATGCAATGCACCTTTAACTGTCTTGATGCATTTTCATTCAGCCTTTCGTTATGAAGGCATTCTGTTTGCTTCGGCTTGCATTTCATTAGCTTCTAATGTGTATGTATGTACACGATGTGTGGTGTGCATCGCTGCATTGATGAGTGCACCCCGCATTCCCATTGTGCTGGCAACGCTGCATAAGGGCGTTTTCAGTGCTAACACGAATGAGTTCTTCGGGTGTGTTATTAATTTAATCGCTTACCACCCCAATCTACGATGATGTGTAGTAGTGGCAACAAGACGGTTCAATCAAATGATCTGAACATTCTGAACGTGCCCCACAAAGCGATCAACTGCAAGAGTGTCGACCAATTATTAATTGTCCTGCTTCACAATGACACATGTATAAACTGATTTGTAATCGGATCAAATCGATGCATTTAGCATTGGCTTGTATACTCTATCAAATATTAGTACTAACAAATTGTATCAAACGAATGAAATACTGCCAGCGCGACGAGAAAATTATGTTGGTGTCGTGTGACGGATGAATGCAAGCTTAAGTTCATTGCCGTATACAATAATCTAAAATACGCAGTACTCAACTTGAGTTGAAAAAGAAAAAAAAAATCAAATCACAGCAAATCAAACACTTCTAGCTCTCATTCCAAATAAAAGTTCTGTTCGGTAGTTAAATTTTCATAGTTTTTCATTCATCACCCAACGACACGCTGAGCGTTGCATTCTAAGGCACAACAGACTTGTATTTGTGCTGCATCTTACACTGTCATACTCAGTTGATCATTAACAACAGGGAACGCAGAGAGGAAGAAAAGCAAACCTCACGATGAATATAAAATGTGGACCCGGCCCGAACGGATGATCAAATATTAGGTTACACGTATTGTGTTTTAACCTGGCTTTTGGCATGAACAACGGAGCGGAGGTATGACAACGGGGTTAGTGCCCAGTTCTAGCACAACTAAAGTCTATGTTTTACCTCGTGTTTACAAGTTGCATTTATTTGTTGCATTTGCCATTCCATAACATTTGCCGTCTTCGTTGTTTTTGCTTTGGCTTTTATTCTTTATCCCTGTGTTAGTTAGTTTCTGCATGGATGCATCGCACACACACACACACACTACTGCAAGCGCATAGAGTTTCAACTTTTTGTTAAGTATCAGAATGCTTGCACTTCAATTTGATGGGGGGATGAATTGGCTTTGAAATTGAATACAATTACCAGTGTATCGGAAAAATCGAAGCGGTGCACATCAAATGAGAGGGATCCAATGGCCCTGGAACTTTAATTTGGTTGTTGTGCAGGGCACCCATTCCATGCAAAAGCAGAAATTATCCAGCTCCACATGTTAAATAGGTTGTTTCAACTTCAACAAAGTTCATACTATGTGTGGATATGTGTGTACATGTCGTAACAATTAAAATGGCGTTCAACAGACACAAAATAGCCCCAGCAAGGACATATTTTGAACGAGGAATAGGAAGGATACACGCAAACGTTAAGCACTTTATAGCTCGGTTGGTGGTGGATGGTTGGTGGGTGGTGGGAGGCTTCAGTTGTTGCTGTATGGGTGGATGGGTGTTTAAACTAGTTACAAGTGCATTAAATATATCTTAAGCCAACTTTAGAAGGGGTTGTGTGTTCGTTCGTGTGGATTCTAAATCCAAATGGGGTTTATTCCGCAAACATCTGCTTGCCACTGTGCTCCTCGTGTGCACCGCAAGGATTAAGCATGCAGCTTAAGTGTGGATTTATGCTAATAATAAACACTCCGCAAGTGCATAAGTGTGTGCGGAGGTAGAGTGGCACACATGTAGTTGGCTATAATGGTGGCCGGAATGTGAACTTTTTTTTTCTTCCTTAAGTGTCGACTTTCACCACAAACTGACCCACCCCTCCATCTCTTAGCAGACAAAAAATCACAGATGCTTTAAAGTTTCTATACGGTCTTCCGACTTGCCATCGACTCTGGTTAAGCATTGTTTTGCCCGATTTTGTGTTGCCGTGCTCGATTGACAACGATTAACGCCCCTCAAAGGTGCATCAAAGGTGTTTATTGCACTAAGATGCAGCAATAAAGCTGAAGGTTATTGCCGACCACGCATTCATTCACTCGTCAATTATTATTAATTACCATCTCCCTTTAGTACTAGATGGGGCACGAAGACCATCGGCGAGACAGCTGCTATCAAACTTCGGCGCAGGGCAGCCAAACATGACCTTTCCGTGAGAGGTGTGACTAATCACCCGTTTTTACATCACATTAACTTTGTGGTGTGCGGCGCGCACAGGGTGTGCTAGCTGCCTGCCAGAGCAAGAGAGTGCAATTATTTTAATGTTTAATAATTTGCATAAAATTCTAATTAAGGCACAGCGTGCATTGGCCGACATACATCCATGCCCATGCCGATGAATATACACTCAATAAAAGCGAAAGGAGTTTGGGCCACTGCAAGCTTTCGATTTTGCGCCGTCCACACAACTTACTGAACAGATAGATAATGGCAATGGATTGTTTGCCGGATTAGGATCGGGTGACGTGTCGATGCAAATATGAATGAAATGAAAACTGCAAACAAAAGGAAAACAATAATCCAGAAGACAGACTCCAAGTATTCCGTATTATGACTGCACTGATCTTACATTCGTTGTAAAAGAACTGAGGCCATAGAGGCAATGCACGGAAGAGGTTGAGTTAGTAGCGAAAAGTAACTAGTCGATGAAGAAATCATTACAAAGGAATTTTAGAATTCATTTATTTTCCCCGTGATAATTGAACAATACCATTGCATAGTGGACGTAAGACAGGCAGGTGATAGTTGAAGCGTGAGATGTGTGTTATACACATTTCTGCACACCAGCTGCAGACGCAAGCGTACATTTCTATCAAACGAAGTTTCTTTTGCCTGGGTCCTTGATGAAAGAAAAAAAATGCAATTCCTTCAGCGATTCCATGCTTTAATTAATGCAATTTGCAGAGTGGTTAGAATTGCGAAACGTAGTGTGGAAGTCATTTGGTGGTAATGGCAGAAGGTGCTTGAGGAACTATAAACACGAGAACAGTGAATTTTTCTATTGCCGTTTTGTAGATTAATATACATATGTGTTGCCCTTGCTTGCATTTATGTTCGTCCTTGAAATGAAGTGCACCTTTTGTGGCTATCAACACATTGGTTCTTTAATTTTACTCTGCACAGAAATTCGCCAACTTAATAATAAACAATTTGAATGGATTTTGATCCGCATATCCCACATCAAAGGACATTCAGTACAACGAGAGTACTGAGAGATGAAGTTATGGTTTTGAAAAAAAATAAGGTGATTCGGAGAACGTCAGTTTTTTTTGTAAATGGGGCATGCTAAGGAGAATCGAGGTAGAGCAGAGGTGGTGGTACAATTTTATGAGGAGAGCAATCCATAAGAGAAGGACATTCATCTATGAAAGAGCTCTTAAGGCTAACGCAAGTGGGCGTCTAATTCTGAAATCGCTTACAAAAATGGTAACACGAGACATTATATTAATGTAAAATTTTCAAAGTGAGAACCAGGTTATCAAAAAAAATTTTAGAAAAACAAATACATTCAATGTTTACCAAGATCCTTATTCCTCAATTCATTGAAATAAGTCATAATTCAAACAGATACCTGTTAAGAGCACCTAAAATAGTCTCCTTTTTAAAGGCATAATTATAACTAAGCAGATGTTCACCTTTTCTCGCTTTTAACCCTTGATTTCAAGTGACAGCATTTTTTTAGTACAATCCGTGAAAACGTGTGAGTTCTTCGGTCAGCTTTTTCTTTTCCCTTATATCTTAATTCCTGAAGCCAGCCAGAGAACCTTGAAACAAAATTAAAATCATCTGCTAAGGAAAACACGATTGTTAATTTTAAAATTGTTGCCTTAAACATCGGTATCTATCACATAAACACCTTCAACAGATTGTTAGAAATGCTCTATTTTAAAGGATCTAATTCACAATTGGATAGCTATGGCAACGAAACTGAGTCATGCTCAAAAAATGTACATTGCCCGTAGACATATTTCGATACTCGTATTCACGCTCTAATGAAAAATGTCTACACTGCTTGCATGCCCCAAAGGCCAACAGAAATGCATTAAAAATGACACAGATGCATGCAAAAATGCAGTTCATTTTTTTGCTATGAAATTTATTAGTTCTCCCCTAAGGCCTTTGTTACACTTATTTTAATGCATTTATATGGTTGAGAAAAATGTAGTCCATCATAGTGTGATGAGAGGAGATTTCTTTTCCATACGCATCACGCATCATGATGCAGGATATTACATAAATTCGGTGCGTTTATGTACTACTATATAGCAAGTCCAACTTTCGTGTTTGAATGTGAGGCTATTTTGAACCGCATCTGCATACATCCAAGTATATGCAGGGGAACACCCATCCTCATCATAATTACATGGAACGCTGTATAAAGTGCGTGATAACGGCAAAGTGTACTCCGTGTATTGCGGAACCTTGTTGTGGCTCATAAGTGGCAAAATGCATCAGCATACATGCAATGTGAACTCCTCTAATTAACTTTTCAACGTCGAAAAAGTACAAAAAAAAAAAAAAACAGGAAAATTGCAAAAATAAATTAAGGAGCGGGGGCTACCAAGAGTGATATCTCTCGTTTATGTTTCGTTGAAACGAACACTCTACCCACGAAAGTGAATGCATTGAACTTCACAGAAACTTTCATCAACATCTTAACACACACCTGTTCGCGTTTAGTCTACGGGATGGCTTGCAAATGCGCAGGTTAATTTTAGTGACTTCTACAATAATGAAAGCGAAATAAAAGTGGTTCTAATTTGTAAATGCTCAAGACATATAATTTATATCTAAAGGCAGTTATTAACACTGCAAACAAATTGTTTGATTTCATATGTATGCGATGATTATTACATACGCTGAACTGTATTGCTATTCATTCCCATTTTATTATGCTGCTTTTCAAATAATCTAAGATGAAATTACGCATGGGTGTGGGATGGAGTATAAAGTAAATAATTATGCGCTTTTCGAGTGGCTACGTGCATCAATGTAAAGTGCGTGCGAGCGTATACTAAACATTGTTTGAAGATTGTATGTGCACCCACTTTAACGAATTAAGCTTAGCTTTATTTCATTTCCAATATACAACAATTTTCTTTAGTTTGCCCACAAATATACATATTTAAATCGTATCCTGTTGTATAATATTCTGTGTTCTCTGTGATTGACAAAAACCAACGTTCATGCCCAAGTTAAGTTTTCTGTTGTTTAATTAGTCCTCTTAATTAATTAGACCCTCTGTTGTTTAAAAAATGCCGTCGTGGCAACGTTGCTTAGAAATAGTTTAATTTTTTAGATTTTCTAAACTGTCCACTAGCATATATGGCATACTTACGAATAAGTTCTATCAAAATAAACAGCTTTAGTGGCTAAATAATCTCCCTAACACAATGCAGACGTTTGCACCCTTGTGTCCATGAAATGATTTCCTAAAAAAAATCTTATATGTACGCCATTATCAACCTTTTGTTTTTATTCATATTTATTGGTTTTTATTTAAAACCTGATGAACACATGGATCAACTTTCAGGTCCTTGTTATTAAGAACTTGGTGACAGACTACTCTGAATTTTATTGCACGACCAATGAAAATACATTGACTTAAGACTTCGCCCTGTATATGTCACAACTTCCCAAGTATCGTCTGAGTAGTACTGGAGTCGCCTGTTCACTGTTTGACGTGTGACATAGAAAAATATACGGCATCCTTCCCTAAACTGTATCAAGCTTTTGGTTTTCGAAAATAGAAAATTCTCAATCGATACTTATTGTTAGAGCAATTAGTCACCAAGAAAAGGGTGTTGTAGGAAGTCTCGACTCAAGGTTATGATGAAAAAGTAATATTGAGACCAAATTGTTCGCACCTGGCTTAAGATACAACAGGAGGCATGCCCAAATTCACTAAATTCACTTAATCACTCTCATCTTTACTTTTACAGGTGCAATAGGTACCAACAAACAGATTATTGTCCAACCAAATTTGATGTTAGCAATATGCACTGCAACAGTTAGACTTGGCACCCGAGCTTAAAAATAAATTGCCAAACATAAAAGTATCTAGTAAACAAAACCCTATACCCCGAGTATTCTTCCATAATGGATTTCATGCAGTTCCCTACAATTTCTAAGCTTAAGTGCAGATAGCTTTGAAGTATGTCTTATTCATGCTTCGAATGGAAACTTGTAAAGATTTTTCTTAAAATATGGGGATCTAGTGCTGGGGCCTTGTGAGCGCCTCCCCTAATAGCTAATCCTGCGGGTCAGATGTGCTAAAATTATGTCAGTTGCTTCTGGTGTCTCTAAAAGGTACTGATATTCTGAAGAGTATAGTTTCCTATAACAGAAAAAATGGTCGAATTGTAACCAATCAACACTTGGGCCTGATTTGAACGCAATTATAGAAGATAGCTACAAATATAGCATAAATCTTTTCTTGCATTGGATTCTGACGGATGGCGGACATGGGTAGATGGGAGCATCTCTTCTAGAATTGTCGAAACAAGCTTCTGGAGAATTCACACTTTCTCTGAGCACACTTGACCAATCATGATTTCACTGAGAAGTTGGAGTATGCTTACGGAATTGTTTCCAGGTTTGTTTGTGTCTCAAATGAATCAGTTGAGTATAATATGAAAGTCGATATAATGTATAAAAATGTATTATTTCTTCGTGGACGCCGTAGCATTGTGGATAAATGCGTCGAAATCTATGCAGAAGCTCTGGGTGTGAGTGCTGGACTCAAATTTTGTTTGTATTGCGTTTCTCTCAGCTTTACATATCTCGAGTTGCTTAATATACTCACCAATCTAGCTGTTAAGATTTAGAATAAAATTGAACAATTTAAGTACAAAAGTCGATTGTCAGTATTTTCATAATAATCTATTAAATTATCTGCCAAAGTAGATTTTCTAATATACATAGAAATAAATTGCCTCTATCAAAGAAAAAAATTAAACATGAACTGAAAATAATTTTTTGCGGTTCCTTTAAAACCAAAAATATCCTCTTTCAGGCCATTAATTTATTGACTTTCTTTTTCATTTTAAGAGCAACCCTTATGCCTTGAAGGAAAGTGGACCAGGAACTGATATGAGTGCGTGGACATCAGCCGGACTACAACCTACTACCGGATACTATCCATACGACCCCACTCTGGCTGCGTACGGGTAAGTTCCCTAAACATAAATCTGTTAGCACCGATACGATTCGAATGTCATAAATAACCTGACTCAGTCGCGGTCTTTCCTACAACACATTACATGGCTATCAATGGCATCTCTCTATGAAATCAAACATTGCCCATCCCCCGAGCACAACACATCGACAGCAACGTTACATAGTATGGGTATATTCAGCTTAGAATATAGTGCCTTTGGAATTCATAAATCACAGCGATTAAATAATTATTGCTATTATCAGTGGAGGAGATTACTGTTCGAAGCATTGGGAAGGGAATGTTGAATGCGCCAAATTGCCAGCAGGCAGTGTGGAGCAACTTCAGGCAGGCATGCATGAGAACATTTCAATGGCCCATATTCCTTCATTGAAAAATTATTATATATCATAGTCACTCATATGCAGCGCAATTAACCGTAAAAGTGGCGATGATGATGATATACCCTTAATTTTGAAGCGATATTGAAATTGAATGAAGGAATCAGCTTCTGCTGCATTGTGTGCTAATCACTTATGATTGGATGCACTCTTCGCAAATTACCCTTGTTCTCTGCCGTCTGACTGAAGGGGGTGTTTGTTTTGATTTTTGGTTGGGACAAGACTTTCAACGAAAGGGGATGTTGAGTTAGGGATCACAAAAAATGGAATGATTTGACTTTTATTTTTGGGTAATACATTCAATTCGAAACTGATATATGTGCTTAAGCTTCCACAACTGGCAATCAATCAGCCAATTTGTAATTCCTTAATTTTTAAGAAATAAAAGATGTTGTATGCAGAAGAAAATGAAACAGTGTCATTATCTGTGAAATTGTCAATTGAAAAGATATCGATATACGGTTCTATATGTATCGTATCGTCCTCTATCGCAATTCTATGTGATGTAAATTAAGTTAACATTTTAAAATGAAAAGAAATTCGAGTGCTTATTAACTCAAAATGGATGATTTGTGGCATAAGTTTTGCTTTAATCTTTTTATTCAAAGTGGACCCTATGAAAGTTGTTTGATTCGATGAGAAAAAAGATGAAATCCCTACTTCTAGCCACATAATATAATAACAATAACAACACATAAAACACATGTGGTCGCCGTGGCGTAGTAGTAAGTGCATCGACTGCGGCACAGAAAGTCTGGGTTCGATTCCCGGACGGGACACCTAGCATTTTTTCACGGCACCACCTCTTTCGAGTTGCTGACAACACTCAAAGAGTATTAATTGTCTTTGAACAGCTTCTCAAATCTCGCCGTTCGGAGTCGGCAAAAACTGTAGGTCCCTTCTACTCGTGAAGAACAGTAGCAGGCACAACACGATTAGTTGTTGTAAGAGCTAGGCCCTGGTCCGTTGTGGGCTGTAGTGCCACTCAATTATTATTATTAGAAAGTGAACACAATTCAAAACTCTTCGACTCGATCACTATTGATATCTTGTAATATCTTGACCACGCACGTGCTTTGGCAGACGAAATAAAGGGAGAGAATGCGACGGTCAGTCGACTAGATTTCAATAACCACCCATAATATGTACAAATTCATACACTATGCAGAAATAAGAATTCAATTCGGGACAGCACATTATAAGAGCCCAATAACGCATTCTATATTGCGTTAACTAAAAGGACATCTTTGATCTGCAATGCAAATGCAAGTTCGATCTAGAGTTCTTAAAATAAAAAAAAATAATAGAAATGCAAACTACAGGAAGAATATAGTTTTTATATGTATTTTTAAAATTTAGCTTAAATAAAGTCTTTTTGCCTAAATATGATACTGCAAAAGTAATTCAAGTGAAATTAAAATTTTAGGTTGCGTTTGGGCAGTGGCGAAAACATAAATATTTCAAAATTAGGTGTAGGCATTTTTCTCATTCAAGAATTCAAGGTTAATTTTGTTAAAATAAATCTTCGTGGTTACACTTAGACCTGTTGTATTACAAGGCCTCCTTACCTAACCTACTGTACGTGTAGTCTAATCAAATTTGTTTCCACATGAAACTATTAGCAACGTAACTTACCTCTAATCCACATTCCATTTGTAGCAAGTCTTTAAGTTAGTGTCTGTTTTGGGATTGTTTTCAAGACCTATTTGAAACTTGAGGAAAAATAAGTTTTGTAACACACTTTCTTAAATGTTTAGTTTAAGAGTTCCGAAATGCCGATTATCCCGAAATCTCAAATTCTTTAAAGTTGACAAAACTGTTGAGAAACTTAAAAACGGATCTAAATAGAGAAGTTGTATAAGGAAGCCCTTTCACCCGTAGGTTTCACGTTTAATGGAGCTTGGGCTTTCATAGTGTAGGTTATTTTGGGATCTAGGCATTTCGGGATTTTCAGCCCCATGCTTACACTCAATTTAATATAACAATCAAACTTGGCTTCCAAATTGGTCTTTTGACCAGATTCCCCACATTTTTTTCTTATAATCAATTGGAAGCTGCCGAATGAACTTCTGTACAACACAAGGAATTTTTTTTTATGATATAATGGTAAATACTATGTGTTAAGAGCATCGACTGACATGCTGAAGATCCCAGGTTCGATTCCCGGACTGAACACCTCTCATTTTTCACGGCCTATGAAATGCTTTACAAATCTTGCCTTTCGGAGGCTGTGAAAAATTGTAGGTCCACTCTACTCGTGAGAGAAGAATAGCACATTTTCTTGGGGGAATAATAAAAAAAATATAATTAATTTTGAGCGATGAATTTCAAAAGATATAAGAGGCCGAAAGGCATAAAGAAAAAGCAAAAAACCTAGATTAGCTTAGAGTACTCGTGGAGAGTCAGTAAGTAAGAATTAAGATCACTCGATTATATGGTAAGCTAGCTTTAAGTATTTTTGTCTAGCATTTAAGAAATTGAATATTAAAATAAAAATGCATTGAAATCTAGAAAAAATCTAGAAGAATAGCACGCACACCACGCGTAGTTGCTAGCTGGGCCTTGGTCCCTTGCAGGTTGTAGTGCCAATTAATTATTATAGTGGTAGGTATGCTTAATCCTACTTTAAGGGTCCGTTGCAGGTATAGTAATTTTTTAACGCAGTCGTCACTGTTTCCTTTTAAACATTTCAACATTACGCGTCTCCGGTAGACAAAACCATATATGACGCATACCGATGCGAAGTGAAACCTCTGCAAGACATCTTGACAAAACATCTAAGCCTTTAGTGATAGTCAACTTCCAAATTGTTTTATGTATTTGTTATTATATCCAGCCCTGTCTCATCCGAAATTATTTTCCGTGAGTGTACAAAGTAGAATTTTAAAAAGTACGTAAAAAATATGTTATAGGGAAAAACGGACCAAAAATCGTATCGTATTGTAGATAAAAAACGAAACAAGATCTTTCTTAAAAACTTCAAACAAAAACACACTCTGAACGGTCATACCTACTTACTCAATAACGCTTTTTGGTACTTCAATTGCCAAAAAGAAAAGACTCCTTTAATTAAGTCTACCTCTTTCGAATGTAATAAATGATATGAACTTCAACATGTTGACGTAACATATTGAAGAAAAGGACCTCCGCTCTCAATGCCGCTAACATTTTCTGTACCAAAACCTCATTCAAGCCCCTAATAAATTAATTTTGTTTACACTCACCTTAAATGTATTCATCATTAATCAATCTTGACAAATTTTCATTTGAATACATATGAATCTGATTGTTAATCATGTAAGAATGTGTGTAAGATGTTTGCTCATTTGTCAGAATCATTTTTGCTCTTTTGAAAGTCTCATTCGGTTGAAGTAAGGAAGCATGGATGAGTGTTGAGGATTTTAAAGTGCACGCGCTCAGACATGCACAACACTCTGTAAACGGTCTTTCACACCCTCCGGCCAAATCGAATGTGATACTCGTTCAACGTTAAACAATAAATCGATTATCCCACTCCGGGCTCCATTGAATTTGCATTTATTTAAATTTAAATTTATATAGCGAGACCTATAAGTACGACAACAGAAGGGGATGTGTTGTTTTTTGTGGCCGGTACTGGTACACATCTTGTGCAGTGCACATGTGTGGATAGAGATTTCAGCTCATACCGGGAGAACCTTTTCAATTTTGGCACAGTCCAACCCATCGAATCGAGAATATCAATTCACCTGATGAAAATGAAAATAGATGCGAAGTGATGTGTGTGTATGTTGTGCGCCATTTGTTGGCGGAATTGACGGCTGTCTGCTGTTTAAAATAAGGGTGCGCGGTAAATAACCGCCGCAACTCTCAACAACAACCCCCATGGCAGTATCATTTCCAAAGGGGTGTGTTGCAAACTCATTTATTTACATTTTTTACCCATTCCTCGAGAATGAATGTGCCGGGAACTCATGTACGTATCTAAGCGTCCCACGCAGCCAGGAACGGTGCCTTGCTATTTTACTGGTCGTCTGTGCAACCCTCTCATCATCATCCCCATCAGCATCATTGACAGCGGCATCCTCGTTGGCGTTGTTGCCGGTGTCGTCGTCGTTCCGTTGTCTTCCTTCAAATAAAGTCGCATCACATTGAGTGATGTCAATTAGATTGATTTGATCGGCAAAATGTGTGTGAGAGCTTGTGATTTATCTTTCGCGTTGATACGACTCCTACAATTTATGCGCTACAGCGAGTTGTTTCCGAGAAACTCCGCTACCCGTTCGCATCGTTCAGCACAAATCTGATGCTACCATCACGCCAAACAATCCCAATGAGTCCTTTTATCTGCTAACATGATGTATGACGCTGAATTCATGCGCTCGTCAGCGTGGGGTGGTGTCAGGCGGTGGAATGAAAACAAAAATTCCCCACATGTGGTACGTACTCTTATGTACGAACGTTGTATGTGCGCGGTTTCGTGAGGGATATGGTGATCCTATCGCCATCGACAGCGTGTTTGGAATGGAAAGGCATATTGTCAATCGGCAATCAGCATGCGAGGCTGCGTGACGTTTGCGTATCAATCAAAGTTCCACCCGCCATTGTGACAAATTTAAACAACGCCATCTAGACTTTGGTTGAATTAATAGATTTTTTTCATCGCTGCAACTCAGCTAGAAGCGACAGAACTCCTCAATGCCGACGGGTCGCCTTGTATGCCACCGCTGTAATAAAGTGAATAAACTGGAGCGAAATGTGTGTTTTATTGCCGTATTAAACCCGTAACAGTTCCACGCTGACTTTGGTGATTTACGAGCAGTGTTTGCACCCGAAATATCCTTACCAGCTCCAACGTAACACCCCACAACTTGAGAGTGTTAGTCTTGTTCTCTTGCCGTTGCCTAATAAAAATCTGGCAATCAACCATGGGAACAAACCAATTCAATTGAATTTTTGATTTATTTTATGTTTATTGTGACGTTCCACATCGGTTTTGTTCACTGTCATCCGTTTTGTGATCATTTGTCAAATTCTGAGTGAATGGTTGCGCCGACAATGACACACGTTCGCCATCACACCCGCCCCTCGTTAAAGATTGTGGCAAATGAGGGTGTTACTACTTCGTGATCGGAAAACCACAAGAGAAGTAATTTCTTGAGTTTAATTTGAAAATAAAGGAAGAAAATACTTCAGTTGTTGGTTGAATAAATAAACGCCTTTGAGGGTGCCATGCCGTCCAACTACTTGCGTGACTTCGGTTCCGCTCTTATCTATACATTGTTCCACATTATTTGCCAGATACTTCAGTAACATTACCCTCGAGAGAGACGAAGTTTAATACAACCACCTACGTCATTCAAGTAGCTGCCTGCCGAGATTTGTAGCAACGTTTTGCGAACACCTCTCGTAACATAAAATCATTTGTTTACCCTTATACTTGAAGAATGATACATAACCTTTCATTTTGCCGCCAATTGCCTTGAGTACATCAATTGATAAGATTTATTTGCAATGCAATGAAGGTAGAGTTTGTATGTGTAGGCGGTTTTCAAAGCTTAGAGCGTCAAAGTTGTCTGAAAATCAACTTAAGATCGGACACAAAATTACTAAATGCTCACTTAAACATGGCGTACATTCTTTTCGAGGACTTTAAAATGTACGGCAAAGGGGCATGTTGGCCCCTACAATCACCCTGCTTGGTCATAGATAGAAGAAGAGTGTGGACCTAATTCATCGGTAGACTTGGGTTCCGTGGACTTACTTACCTTAGATATACATATCTCTATCTTCTCATTGAGTCACCTCGATCAAGGATGCAATTTAAAACTCTCTTCACGCGCACTAGTCTCTGAAGCATCCCCCTTCATATCATCAATACGTCTTAACTAACGAAAAAGAAAACATGAATAATGCACACACGTTCAAGTAATTTTTCACCTAATCACATTTTCAAAAAAAAACACGAAACCAAGCATAAATTTTGTCTTAGGGAGCATTTGTGTATTCCGTTCCATAGCCGACCACATACAGCTTGTTGAAGCTTCCCATCAGATTGAAAAGGAGTACGCGGACAAAATCAACAACGGGATATAACACATACAATTCCTCTGTATGCATCCAACATCCGGGATTCATATAACTTCCACCTCAGCCTCCGCTTATAATACACACAATTCCCCAGTGGTGCAGCTCTTTGCTAACTTGTTCAATAGTCCCTCCGGGTCGATGTGGTATTCAGATGAAAACTCTGTAAATCTGGTTATCCTGGTTTTGCATGGAAACCTACACATGAACATGCACACCCTGATACACACGTCGTCGTCATCAGCAGCTAAAGTACTCGTTGTTGTGCGGTAAGAAATGCGAAAAGTTTGCACAGCGAATGTGTAATTTCGTGCTTTAATGCCAGGACTCGATTCATATAACCAACTCACGTGAGTTTTGTTGCTGTTATTTTATATACAAATATAAAACTAACATACACAACTCTACGTGTATATCTGTATTCCACCCACTAATCGCATTCAACCCGCCTTTGTGATGTTTTCATTCAGTCCAAATATTTTTTGCCCTTGGTTTGTTGCCGTACCGTTTTTCTGCGGAACCAAAACCCTCACTAACACCCAAGTGGGTGATGTTCACTTGACTTCAAGATCCGGAGGAAAGTGTAACAGTTCAGACAACCGCACTTATGGTTTGGAACTCTTACATTTACTTCCTGAAAATCGCCCTTATTCAATCAATTGGCATTACGAGCATACACAGCGAGCGTTTCATTCGTCTCTACGACTACATGTGTATCGAATGAGCAAAACGCCAACAACAAAAACAGCAACACAACCACGATGATGATGCCGTTGAAGCAAGTACGACAAACGTAAGGAATAAAAGAAGGAGCAGGAACAAAAAAATATCCTTCCAACATCTGGAGGGAAAAGCACAAAAAAAAAATTAACCGCCACGGTCTCTTACTCCCGAGCGTAATGTCGTATCCTTCGGATTATATCCTCCTGTTGATTGTTTCTTTGTTGCCGCCGGAGTACTACACGACGACTCACGTTCCAGCACTCTCTGATGAGGAAATCATATCATAACGGTTAAGGATACAATCCCTACGAGTGCGATAAAAAAATATACACACACACACATTCACTACGAGTCCAACAACAACGTCGATGAAAACCAATAAAAATGTCGAATGAAAAAGCGAATCTGAGTACCATACTTTCCCCATCGTCTTTTTCTTTCGTTCGTTTGCCCACAAAATCTGCGCGCTTACTGTGAGTCCGATGGACCTTCATGTTTGTGGGTTGTAGGTGGAGTGTGAGGTGGTAGTAAAGGAAAAAAAAAATGAAGTCTGGTTAGCGAGAAAAAAGTGCGAGGGAAGAGTATAATGGACTTTGTAGGGAATCAGACTGGTAATACCGTACCTATTGTTGTTGTCGATAAGGATAAGGTATGAAAAAATTTGACGAGTCTGCCATCATTCGATTGTCAACAGGCCGTCATAATAATTGGATCAACTTTGCATGGTGATGAATGGCGAAAACTTGAGCTTAGAGTTTTTTCGCATGTCACATAACATAAGATAAAATTGATTGGGAACTCAACTAAAATTCTGTTTCTGACAAGTTCCTTCAGTCACCACTGCGTTATGCGTGCGAGTGAGGGGTATTTACAAATACAGTTGACTGCGACCGGTTACGTTTGGCAGTTTTTTTAGACAGTTAATGAGCTCGGAGCCTTGTCAGGAATGAGACAAATCCAAATCAAAAGCGTTGGGATACATTTACCCATTTCACTATAGCGGACGTCACACACAGGCTGTTAAACATGATGAACTATGACTGGTACCAAAGGCGATGAAACCATGTGCTTACATGTTGATCTTACCTGATACCATATCCTTGATTTCAGCATACATACATAAACTTTAAAATTCCGCATTATCAATGCAAACACACAATTTTGTACTAACATTCATCAATATTAAAAAATCGCAAAAAAAATGTTAAAACTTAATTTTCAAAGAAATGTAATAATAATAATTGAGTGGCAGTACAAGGGATCAGGGCCTAGCTCCTACAACAACGAGTAGAAGGGACTTACAGTTTTTTGCCGACTCCGAACGGCGAGATATGAAAATACGCTTTGAGTGTTTGTAGTAAGTAAGAGGTGGTGTCGTGAAAAAAATGCGAGGTGTTTCGTCCGGGAATTGAACCTAGACCTTCTGTGCGGTGGGTCGACGCACTTAAAACTACGCCACGGCAACCACGTTTTAACGTTTTTTTTTTGGACTTAGCATCACATCATGATTACACGAACGCGAAGTCCAAAGCTGTGTTAGGATTTTTGAAAATATAATGTCGTTAATTAGACCGTACTAATACTTATTAATTTATTATTTGAGAATCGTCATGTGACACAAAAGATGTTAAACTTGAAAACGTTGAAAAGAATTTTGTTATCCTAAAGAGACCTTCCTAATTGCAATATGACCGAAGATGTAAAAGGACACCTCAGTCGCACAGCCAACGTACTGAGAGATACTAAAAGTCACACTTAGAGCTCTGTGTGCTCTGTACTGTGTAGAGGTCTATAATTCTCTAATACAGAGGAGTATGAATAATAAGATTTTTTGTATCTATTTATATCATAGAATCAAACGAAGAAGGTCTCAGTTTCGATTATTGGACTGAAAATCTTGTACTTTTCAAGGCAACACCTGTCTGTCTATGTCTGGGAGTCTGCTATAAACTAATTGCCCCATTTATTCGTGAAATAATAACATTATGCTTAACATGAGTAGTTAGTTGGTATTGGTTTCTTGTGGCTTGCAGTGTCACCCATTTTTTTTTTAAATTAAGTACATGAGGACATTGTACAAGCTGTTCTAAAATGTTAAACTTGATAAGCATTGGGGACACTGAATCCAAATGTTACTTCAACCACATCCTATCCAACTTAAATTGAAAAAAAAAATTCTTTTACTTTTCACAGTTTAAAATATACATTCATAATATTAGTTAGAGGCAGAAACTACTAGAACACATCAAGAAACACATCCACG
Organism: Eristalinus sepulchralis; assembly: GCA_944738645.1. NCBI lineage: Eukaryota > Metazoa > Arthropoda > Insecta > Diptera > Syrphidae > Eristalinus > Eristalinus sepulchralis. The sequence continues at coordinate 24,283,176 of OX122885.1, read as the reverse complement.
CCGATTTCCTTTTATTCCGAATAGAAGGAAAAACGAAAATCTAAGCGCCGATAATAATCTCTGTATGACAAGTTGCGTTACAGTGCCTCCGCAGACAAAGTGGCGTGTTGACATTTGGGCTGTTTCATTGTGCATTCATAAAGTAAACTCCATTCATTTAAGTTAGATTCTCCTGTTCGACTTAAATTTTCATTCTATTCTGCTGTCACATATATTATGATGATACAAAGCAAAATTTTCCTAATTTGTACATTAATCAAACGCAATTACACAAAAACCTCATCGCATGACAGTTTCAAATTAAGAGCTCTATAAAGTAAAGTCCAAGAAACTACCCATCATCTACTGTCAAGCGAACAGCAGGTTGCCCAGACCAAAAATGCTAATAGCACACATGTTGAGCGGACTTACATCGAACGGTTGGGATATACAATTTTCCACCCTATGGATCGTTAAATTCCCTCAAACAAAACCTGAATCACTTTTAACGGCGCGTTCGCACTATTTATGGTTTCGACAAAACCATTCAAAATACGATTTCGTTAAACGCCGATCGGTAATAAATCACGCACACACGGATGACATTACGTGCGTAGGTTTAAAATAAAATAAGAACTAGATGGGAGGGAAAAAATCTTTCTCTTGTTTGCTCGTCGTCTTCAGTCCTGCATAAATTAAATCACTCTCAAACCGTGAATTCCAGTTCCTGATTTTAAATCTTTAATAAACAATTCTAATCAATAGAAATTGTCTGTGTACGCTCGGCATACGGTGTGCCTCATTCGTACATCTTCCTCAAGTATTTTTGAGTGCCTACGTGAGATAATTCCATCTGTTTCCATTAAAAAGTCAGGGGCTGGTGTTATGTGGGGGTTGCTCCAAAGTTACCCGGAATATCACTTCTATGTCTCTGCCTTCACAACTCTCGCTCTCTACCCTCCATTGGTATATATTGTACATACCTCTTTAAGTGTGTATGTAAAGTTTGCGATATTTTGGGGCTAGGCACTTAAAAAAAAATACCGAAACTTTCTCTCTCTGTTCTCTGCTTTTCGACTTTTTTTTTCTGTCGTCCTTCCCGAGAAGTCGCACATAGACGACAAAAAGTTTCTTTAGGTCTTCTACCCCTTCCCTCCAATGTGGAGAAGACGATGATGGCAGCGGCAGCGGCAACGACAAAGACAACGACGACCCTCATGATGAAGTCATGAAGTTGAAACACTTAAGAGGACAATAATAATATTTAATACAGGCATCAGCCTCTAGCGCCTCTGCCCCCGTAGCACAAGTCAGGTTTAAAAAATTTATCTAAAATTCCAACGAGGGACGTGTCCCATAATGGAGATAAAGTTAAGTGAGGCCAAGAGAGTGTACACACAACGACTGTACGTATGAATGTTTGGATGGATGTATTTGGTAGGCACACTGTTTCGGGCAAATTTGCGAAAGAAAAGTTACGCGCAAATTGTTAACACGGAAATCGGACACCACTTGTCGGCGGGACAGGACTATTGGAAAGACTAGCTAGCCATTAATTGACCTAAACCTTTACGTGGCCACCGTCAGAACGTATTGACCATCGATTTCTACCGACAACGTTGCCGTTGCTACCACTGCCACGCCACGAACACCTTTTTTATCGCTAGCGCCGATATACCCGTTTAGAAATTTCTGTTATAGTTGGAGACGGTTAGGATGACATAAATGTCTACATACGGGTATCTCGTGAAGAGAATATCGATTTTCATTGGGCCTATGCAAAGTGTATGTTGTGAGTTGTGTCTGTTTTCGATACTAAGCGATGCGATATACAAGCACTTCTGGTTCGGTCGCCATTTTGAGGTTAATGCTTAAACTTGTATCTACACGAATGCACGAAAGAGGAGAACGTGTCTACAATGTCCTCCATTCAATCTAGACAAGGATGATATTGTTACACATCCTCCCTTCTTGCCCACTCGCCTGCCGCCCAACTAACTGTGTGGCATGGATGGAGAAACAAGAGATGTTTCCATTATTTTATGTAAAGTACAAGCGCACAACCACAGCGAAAGGCCAGACCATATAGCGAACGTGTGTCTTTGTGTGCGCCTAGTCAAAGGAGTGCACACGTATCTATCCATCCAACTGGAATTGAGAGCGGTGAAACAAGGAGAAAATTTATAGGCCGCCGCCAGTGCACACCATTCACCGGAGGGTGGAGAAGCATCATCTTGTTTTTTGTATGCATTTTCCCAGCCACCCCCCAGTATCCACCTTGGTGCCAAAGTAAAATTTGCAGCAGTAAACTTCTAAAAAGCACTAAGCGAACGACTACCATTGCCACCCTGCTACTACAACTCGAAAGTTTTGTAGAACAATATTAAACTACAGATGTAGACACGAATTCGGGGGTTACTCCACCGTCACCGTTGTACACACTTATTGCACCCACCACTACCGGCGCTGCATTCACTTTAGTTTGCTGCCCAGTGTCCAGCGCTTGTGGTGTCATAACGAATTCTCATCATCATCCCCATGAACGTCGTCGTCGTCGTGGTCGCTGTCGACGTCCACGGCGTCATCGTAGTCGTTGTCGTAGTCATCGTCATTATGACCAGGGTATGTTATACAATCACACCAACACACGCTCAATGCGTCGTCCTTTCTATCTGAACGTCCGAAAAGTTTGTAACTTGCTTCAGAACTCCTACCGCTGGGGACCAGAGTGTAAAGGCTGTTGGCCTTTATTTTTTCTCAACTCAGAGCTCCTGCCAAAATGCAAAATCTCTGTAGAGGTATACTTGTACAAATGACTACGATAAGAGCAGCGCATGACTGTATTGCAGGGTTGGTGGTGGTGTCATGGGGATGATGTTTGGAGATGCTATGGTCCGCCACTCACTCTTGTATTTGTTTGCCAGTAAAACTCCCATTTTCTAGTAGGCTGTGTAAGTGTTTCATTTTATTCGCAACATCTATAGGTTTTGTATGTATATACAACAAACTAATAACGAAGGAAGATGAACTCGTGCAAGGATGCCCGCAAACGAATTCCATGCCCATTCCATTTGTGCGTGCACTTTAATGCCCAAAGAAGAGAAATAAGTTCACGCTATCAACTTTTGCTTAACGTTGTTATTCAATTTTCAGTCTCTCGCTCTCTTTGCCTCGGTGCTTGTGACTGCAATTGACCCTCTTCCGCATTGCCGAACGAGCCAAGCCAAGGATAGGGGAAGGAAACCCAGCTGCTTGGCACAGCTCCTACATACCACCGTTGCACCTTGTTAACAAATGAATTCCATGTTCACACACAAAATCCAAACTTATCATTAAATTTAATAACATATTATATGTGTGTGCGGATGCCTGATGTATCAGAGTTGAACAAATAATGAAATGAGTGCTTTACACGCCACATTGCGAAAGTCAGGGAGCGTCGGTGCGGTTTGAACGTCGCCACCTTGGTAGCACGGGTTGCCGTCGCTGTTGGATGGACATTTGCGTTTATCTTGCACGAATTTCGTTCGCATTTATTGGTTGGTAAGGTTTCTGTGGTTGGTGAAGGAGTCACGCCCACCCCTACAGTAATTAATTCGCCAGTTCTATTGCAATGCTTATGTATGTTTTGCCAACTGCCAGCGCTCAAGGTATATCAATTAAATCGACAAATCCTTGCCAATTAAAACGCTGAAATAGGTACTTCTTTTCCTGATTACTACATCCTCACATACAGAAATTCTTATGTGTATATGCGATTGAGTGTGTTGTCTTGTAGACGCTCGCGTGTATGTGTCTATAGGTAGACGACTATTATCAAGTAGCGAGCATTAACATCTTAATCAGAGGCTAAATGGAGCGATCTCACATCGTAATTCATTGATTCAATAGAGGGGATTCTGGAGGATTGTTTTCCCAATTGCGGGGCAGGTTTTTGTTATCCAATTAAGGATGAAAGGAGGGATGAACCAGACGAATTGATTTGTTGGCAGTGTGGTGTTTATTGAAAGTGGAGGAAAGTCTCTATAATATAATGTCTTTAAGGAAAAATATGTTTTCTTCGGATTTAAAGACACCATCTGCTTTCAATGAGATCTTTTAAAATACATTTATTTTTTGGTACAAACTTGGGTTTTCTGTTGTAGTTGTTGTAGTTCCCAGTTCTAGTTTTAAATTTCATAAGAACTTATCTGAAACATACATAAGGGAATATCTTTTGATGGCCAGTACTTTTGACTTGAAATTTTAAATCAAAAAGTCGTCTAAATTTTCAAGCATTTAAACACGAATGAATTATAAATACAAGCATTCCCGTTATTGGTAAAATATGTACAACTTTATTCTAATGGCTACCTCGGCTCGTGGGGCTATCTGTAATCCCAATATTCCAAGACTTTTGTAGCGCACTGTAGTTCACGAATTGCTTGGATGAAATTTAAGTGTTTGAATGGTTTTTTTGGCATAAAATTTGGTCTCTCACAGTCCCCACAAAGAAAGAGTTTAAAGGAGTCAAATAGCAACTCCGAGGCGGGCATTTGACATTGCTAAGAGAGCTTATAACAGGATATGGGATTTTAGTGAACAAAAGATCGATTGGCGCATGAGCTGTCTTATGTCTTTAAATTAAGTCAAATCAAAAATCGAGCCCCTGATGCGGTGGGATTATCATGATGCTAGTGCTCGAAATGTTGATATCGAAATATTTGCTAGTGTCAAAATATTAATATGGCCTGATATTTAAAAGCGGACTTGTGGTATTCATAGATCATCATTTATCAATAAATTATTACTCAAACTAAGCTCATTATTAAGGGGCACTACAAGGTCCACAAGGACCAGGGCCTAGCTTCTACAACAATTACTCGTGTTGTGCGTGCTATTGATCTCTCACGAGTAAAAGAGGAGAAAAAGGTGGCGCTGTGAAAAAATGCGAGGTGTCCCGCCCGGGAATCGAACCTAGACCTTCCACGCAGAAGGTCTAGGTTCGGTTCCCGAACGGGACACTTCGCATTTTAAAAAAAAAATAAGTCCATAGAACTATAAAATTGTGAAAAATGTATAACCTACCCGCTCAGAATTTAGGAATTAATGATATATACTTTAACAGTTTCTTCAAAAAAAAAAAAAATGCAGATACTCTTGTAATAAATGTCGTCCAAAGCGTATGAGTAACTCACAAAAATGGTTTCCCAATTTCAGTTGAAAAACGCGCGAACTCTTAATAAGCAAATATAAATTCACGTTTTGAACTATTGTGAAATTTCGTTCAAACTCATGTGGTAGCTGCATCTCATTGAACTCTGACACTGTAAATCGTGCGAACCAGCACAACAAATACAGAAAAGCAGAACAACCCACACGTTGCCGAAGTGCAGATCAGCGATTTTCTTTTGTTTATATTTACCCTCACCTCGTGCTGTTCGTCCTTCAGTCGATCTCTGACTAAATTGACTGAACACGCCACAAAACACATGTGATACTGCAAGAGGCCGCGTCCCAAGAAGCCACGAAGCCCAGTGCAAAGATGTTCACGATAAATAATGTCCAGCCAAGGGGAATGCATCAAGTAGAGCTCCCGCAGTGAGTTATGATGTACAAAAACAACAGAGACCCCATATGGGTCACTTAATAAAGTTATGAAATATGTTGACTGCGTCAAATCGCGGGTATCGCACCGTGTCGGGGGTATACGACCCGATCGCCCAACACACATTCATATGATTATGGGTCTTTGCGTTGCGCTTACTCGATACAAAGTGTGTTAATGCATAATTTTGTTTTACTTTTAGATATGGCGCCGGTTATGATTTAGCTGCGCGACGGAAGAATGCAACCCGTGAGTCGACAGCTACCCTCAAGGCCTGGCTGAATGAGCATAAAAAGAATCCATATCCAACCAAGGGTGAAAAGATCATGTTGGCGATAATCACTAAGATGACCTTAACGCAAGTATCAACGTGGTTTGCAAACGCCCGTCGGCGACTGAAAAAAGAGAACAAAATGACTTGGGAACCGAAAAATAAAACCGACGATGACGATGACGCAATGGTGTCCGATGAGGAAAAGGACAAGGATGATATTGAAGCTGACAAAAATCGTGACCACAAAGGTAAGAGCAGAGTCCGCTATCACACCTTAATATTAAATACCAGCACCACCACCCACCAAACATATCATGTCCACCAGCACAAGCACTGTAGCTATATCATCATCGCATCTTTTTACGCCGCCTCTGACTGGGCTATTTGCGTTTAATTTATGGTGCTCGCATTTCAACCCCCTATTATTCATCCTTTCAGTTTCAATTAACTGCTCTTAAAGAGCCGATGCGACAGAGAGAGAGGTAGAAGTTGGCCACCGAGAGTAGAATTCAATAGCCAGTCGCTCTGGCTGTGGATGGAACTCCCATTCCATTCTCTCTTCTCCGCCGCTCGGTGCTTGGCGCTCGGCGCTCGGCACTCCACCACACCATGCAGAGCGCAGACAAAAGAGCAATCCATGTACTATATCTTATTAACCCTCGAACCACCATAAAACACTTTGCATAATACCCACGTATACCGAGCTGACATAATAATAGAAACACATTACCAAAGCAGCAAGAACGACGACGGCAAAGGCAGCGACGACGGATACCGACGATGAAGACCGAATGAATGAGAGACGATGTTGCCGCTACTGCCATTGCCGCCTAAAAACAACCCCCTCAATGAGACAAAAAAGCCTTCAACCCCTTTGTCGTCGCGCATTACTGCTGCTTTATTATCAGGAGCGTTGTTTAAAATTCGTATCCAGGATTCAGCAACGACCACGGCTCTCATCGTGGTATCACTTTAAAGTGCGTTAACTGTGTTTAGGTTGGTGGGTTGAACTATCAATTGCACATACACAAACGATCTTAATTAATAGTCTCATCGCATTGCTGATGCCTCTACGTTGTCCGCTCAGATTCAGACTCACCCCTTTCGACGTTGTGCCAAATTAAGTTCAACCTCAATTGAGGGGTTAATCTATCACCCAAATAGACCGTATCATAGCGCATCTTCATCTGTGCCCCCTTTTGGAAAAATTCATTACTCCCGTTCGCACCCAAAACAATTCCTTTCGCATTGTTCACAGGCGGCGGCCACCGTCGCGTCGTACTCTGGCTCGTATAAAATAATAAAAGCCTTCATTGTCATCTATTATCGCAGGGGATGGCGATGGCCCTTTAAGTTTTTCGTCTCATCTATACCTCCCAGGGGGATAGGTGGGGTGAAGCATATGGGCTCTGTTAAAGTGACGATAGTCGTTGACTTTGACTTTCACCGTCATGGCAGGAGGGTTGCACGCTTCAACGCCTGCAAGAGGGCTGCTACTGACAAGGGTTGTAGTGCGTGCGTTTCCTGCGTAACTTTCTGTTGCGACGCCGATGTGTTTTTGATGCAGTCGCACAACATAAACAGAAAATCTCTAGATCTTTCCCAAACAAGTGGCATTCTCACTTTACCTAATCTTTGGTGAGTGTGTGTGAGTGTGTTGGATGGCACGCGAGCCTTTTAACTAATCCTCAGCTCTTGTATTGATATGCCGGGAAAGTGAAGGTGAGAGGGGCACTGCCACCCCAACAGGGCTGTGTAATGGATGAATGGATGGATAGATGGATGGATGGCTGGATGGTTGAGTGGATAGATGGATGGATGGATAGGTGAGTGAAACAATGAGTGAATGGCGCTATGTAGGAGTATCAGAGAATTTCGCATTAAAGTGCTTCGTAATTGATGTTATAAAATATTTATGACAGCCATGGTGCGGCCGTGTGCTTGTGGCAGGAAGATGTTGAGTTTTTGACAGGCATATTGATGGGAAATTGGCAATGAAGCAAACAGAGATTTTTCGTTTCCCTTCCAGGAATGGAAGGTGCTGATTACCTGGTATTCTGAATAAGACAGCATACTATTTTTTATAGCCGTTGTTGGGGATGTATTGCTTTTGTTTTAAGACCTGACTGTTTGACCTCATTCAAGTAATCAAGCAGATGGTTGTACTAAAGACATTGAGTACGCCCCACTAGTAGCACCATGCAAAGACAAACCATGTTCTTCCAATTTAAATGTTTCATAACTTGTTTGCATTGAATTTAGCTTCGATTGATATATTATGACGTCTTATTATGTGCAATCGTTTCACAGTCTCTTGGTTTTCCATTCAAAATCAACTGGCTCACACGAACGCCTTCGTCATCACCCCTTCAAGAGTGTACACGCGTCCGGAAGGAAAGGGGACGTACCCACTTCCATGGATATTTTAATAAGATTTCCTCCCCTATGGACAACTTGAAAACTCACCCCAAAAATTTTCTCACGTAGATATTCCATTATTCAGGGGATTTGCAAGCCCTAACCAGTGCTTACGGCGCCTTACAGTCATAGCTGGCTCACCTCACTTGTGAACAGAATGAATTGTTCGGGCGTCTGTGGGGAAATTTGTCAAGCTGTCATGAAGTGTCTGACCGACGTATCTGGTGCGTGTACACGACGAAAGAATTTTCTCTGGAACCCTTTGTGGGAAGAGAGTGGCAATCTGGGCAAGGTTGGAATTTGGATTCCATTGTGAAACGGTCCTTTCAACACCCAGACACACCTGTCGCTGACGCTGTTAAGTTTACAGGATTGGGTTAGTAGTAGAGTTTTGGGAATGCTGGTTGATTGAACACTGTGCAGGAAGAACATACATAGACACTTAGACTTGGTTCTCTTTTAGATTCAATGCACCATGTGAAGTCGGAGCATGAAAAGGAAGAGGACGATGATGATCTAACTGACGATGATAGGAAACCGGAAAACTTGGGGATGGTTGGGGGACATGGTGGTCATCATATGAATGCACATCATCATCATCATCCTGCGTATCAGCATCACCATGCCATGCTTAGTGGCTATCCAAGTATCAAAGACGAAATGAGCGGTCCAAAAAACCAGATAAGCAGCGACTGTGGTGTCCCGATTCCAGCTACCAAGCCCAAAATCTGGAGTTTGGCAGACACAGCCGCTTGCAAAACACCACCACCTTCAGCGTTTCTCGGACACCAACTGCACCATCACCATCAGCTGCAACAGCAGCAGCAGCAACAGCAACAACAGCAACATCACCAGCAGCAGCAGCAACACCATCAGCAGCAGCATCAAATGCAACACGTCTGGATGGGAAACTATCAACAGCAGCAACAGCAGCAGCATCAATCTCAACATCACCATTTGCACAACACCCAGCAGCAAGCGGAACATCCGCAACAGCTCAATACCAATCCGAATGGTGGAAACGGTTCACGAATGATAAATATGCAAGGCACTATGACCAATATGGCGGCTGGTATGACACAGCAACAGCAGATGCAGCAGCATCAGCAGGGACCGCAATTGCAGCAGCAACAGCAACAGCAGCAGCACCAGCACATGAATCCGATGACCAGTTTCGGAAGTTCACCTTATTCTCGGGGGTACGGGGGGTTTCTAGGGGCTACAGCGGCGGTGGCGGCGGCTGCCCAACAGGGAACTTATCCTACGACCAATATGACAAATACACATCAACAAAGTACGCCTACCACCCCTATTACAGCAGCTATTCCGGGGAATACGAGCGTAAATCCTACCCAGCACCAGCAGCAGTCCCCACAGCAACAACACCAACAGCAACAGCAATCGAACCAGATGGGGTTTCCCGATGTCCAAACCGATACACCACCACAAACCCCGCCGAATATGAAGTTGCCGAGCGTGGCGGGGAACCTTCTTACCGGTTCAACAACCCCTACGACAGGTACCTGCTACAGTAATTCATCAGTCGCTGCCGTGGCGTCTAACCCCAACAATCCAAGCAATCCCCCTAACAGTGTATCGAACGGTTACATTGGCGGATCTTCGCCTAGCAGTAACAGTAGCAATAGCAACAGCAGCTACATCGGTAACTTTACACGCTTGCAGGACCAATCACCCGGCAAAGATTACAACCAACAAATGATGGATACTTCTCACAGCCATCACCACCACCAGGACAGTGTTGCGGCGGCCTTCAAACCATTTTTCAAGAGGTGACACTCAACTTATTTTGGTAGCGAGTTCTTATTCCTCTAATCACGTTAATTTCCATTCCATGTGCAGTCAGCAAATCTCTACAGGATTTGTATCGCCAGTCTAAACTCAGTTCAGCGTGCAGTGCAGCCAGTAACAGTCACGACTTTACTTTCTAGCCTTCCTATTCAGCTGTAAAGAGCGCCACGCGCTTCAAGGTGAGTCGCTGTTAATTTGCATGAATCTCCCACTCCAGTCTGGTCCTCTTTGTTTCTTATTACCGTTCACTCTCTATCTCGTTCTTTCTCCTTCTTTCCTTAATTTCTCCAACTCTCCATGTTTTGTGCTGTTTTTCAGAAATCCTATTCAATTAAGTTCGTCCGCAAAATTACTCACTTCATTAACCCTCTTTTCCAAGATGGGTCTTCTCCCCCAAATGTCAGTTAGTCAGAATCACTATTGCCATCACCATCGCCATCGCTACGGCTACCACCCATCGTGCAGCGCAACCGCTGAGGGGCCGGCGGCGTTCAACCCTCAGCCGTCAGAATAACGAAGAAGTCATCTAGAAAATTGAATGGAATAATTAAATCTCAATCAGAATCCATTAGGATTAACCATGAGGAACCCCTGGAACCCAGGCCCTCAATGGGATTTCAAGGTTAAATCCACGAAAGGGGTTGGAAATAACCACCGAAGGGGAAAAACGTCTCGCACAACCCCTTTCTAAGTGGATGCAACTCCTTGAACGAAGTCGTCTGACCGTCTCGCCTCTCATGCATCTCATTGTCGGCTAATATTTGCTAAACTCTCGATGATATGAACTCCCCAAAGAGCTATTCTCGCACGCGTTCGGTCCCCAGGACCGCACTCGGTCTCTAATAAATTAAATCGTTTCAATCTGATTAGACGGCGAATGCCGAACACAAAACAAAGTAGCTGACATTCGAGACTGAATGGCGAGATAAGCATCCATGACGACGAACCGCGCGATGATGATGATTCGTTTTTGAAAGTAAGTCACACAAAGCGATGCGGTCTTGGCCGCTCAGAGGGACTCAATTAATTAAGCAAAACAGTCGCGCGGCATCGACACCGGGCGATAATTTAGAGCATCCTGTGATCTGGTGGTGGTGCTGTCTCATGAAACGACCGGATATTTGTTATCTTTGAGGACATCTTCCCGATCGCAAGCTCCGCCGGATTCATTGATTGAGTCTTGCGCCAAGGTGAAGCGTTTGATTCACTTCGAAAGAATGCGATGCACATCGGGAATGGGTCTCATCAATCTAAGCAGCCTTACCTCTTTGGACAAGCCAGACAAAGTGGAGAACGTATATGTCACTGACGCCCACATTTGCAGAAAATCTGACATTCGGAATAAATTTTCGGAGTCGGCTTTGTTTCATTTTTCTTTCTCACCGCTAAATACCCACGAATGCAACGGTGGGTGAAGTGCCTCCAGCAAGTATTTGTAACTTGAGATGCGTTTTCAGTGTATAAACGGGATGCATGTGTTCGCAAAGTACCTGTTTGGGACCGCAATGCAGCGGTTAAGGCTTGCCTGAATATACGCTATCTATTGTAAATGTTCGGCCCCCCTTTTTGTAACGGGTGCGCATTCGCATCTCAAACGTATCTGCATATGCTCGCGCGATCTCATTGGTCCATCGCCGCAGCATCTTGCGCATATACTAGTAGTTGTTAGTGTTTGTATGTAAATAGCCACGACCCACGTGCAACTTGTTGTTATCTGGCGACAGTGATGGATGAAGAGCTGGTGGCATTTCATTCCCGCCGCAAGGGTGTGCACCTGAGATGTGTGTGCATGCTGTGGTGGCATGTGGCAACATCGTCAAAGGCAGATCTTAAACCAGTTTTTCGTATATTTTCATTTATCCCCACCGATCAAAAATTGTTGGTATGCTGCGCATCCGCTTTTGAGTTCAGTGAATGAGTGAATGAATTGGTTCTCTGCGGTGAATGAGTATAGAATTTTAATGCCACTGTCTGCATCCCGGCACCTTTCGAGTCTGGAGTCGATTTCTTCGACGGTGGTTCTCTTGTGCAAAATCAACAGTGTTTGCCACCAAGGTGGCTAATTAATTAATTTCATTTTCGAGTTTGCATTGCGATGTAAGCGAAGAGGAAAAAAAAACTTTCTGCAGTAGTTTTTCGTTATCGAATGCTTTTAATGCTTGGACATATTTCTATACACTCACACAACGAGTATTACGCAGTTCGATTTTTTAAGTCGTTCCTCGTAGGATTTGGCATTGTTTACGTGCTACAATTGAGAATTGGCCGTGTACTAGAAGGAATCCAAAATTCAGGCATTGATTTGGAAAGGTTATGAATGCATAATTATTCATTCATTCATTTACTCTTGCACTGCAGTTTGACGAAAACTTCCTCATTGGGCTGTAGACTAATGTTGTTTTGTTTCGGTTGGATTATTTGTGGAAAGTGGATGGTAAGAATTATAAGTATACTGCTGTGGTAAGCCAAGCATAGTACATTACATCACGTCAGCATAATTAATCAGTAAATCCAAAATTTTGAATTTAATTAAGAGTTTTTCAATCTTGCCTTGCAGGAAAAAACGGTTACCAATCATAATAATTAGGATGTACGTTTCTTCAAATGCAATTTCCTGCTAAGTGAATGTACCATGTCATTGTGCATGTTTTTGCCTGGTACCTCATTGCAGTGCGCGTTCACTTACCAGCTTATTTTGTGTATTTTTTCCCTAAACATTAACCGAAATCGAATTCAAGGATTTGCAATAGAATATAGACAAATGTTATGAAACTACTCAGTTAAGAAATTCACTGAAAATACAACACATTTGTGCATAGTTAAGTCGAAGTAGATTATGGAAACGTGTTATTGTACTGTTTCGCTGATGTGCAACGCTTGTATTTCATTATCATTTCTTTTTGGCATCACGTTATATGTGAGCGCATTTTAATGCAAATATATATTACACTTAAAATGCATTTAATAACTGTGTTTTATACGAGTTTACCTGGGTTGCAAGAAATACGCAGACGTTTTTCTATTCTATTCTATGTAGAATAGGCTTTTGTCAAGTAAATAACTTCTGCAGGTGATGGTCGCTTATTCCGTCACATTATTCAAAAAATATAAGCAAACCAGAACTCATTGTATCTACAGAAATCAATGCATAAGTATGAATATGAAATCAGTGTACTTATTGATATTAGTTTACTTTAGTTAAGATAATTATCTAGCAAGTTTATTAGCAAAGTTGATAGTCGTTTTGTCTATTCGAATCTTTCCCTTGCAATTCCCGAAGACTGCCCAATGGAATGTCTCGTTCTATAACACGGCTTTGAATCTTTCACATATACTTGATGCGTGCGGTGTCTCATCAAATATTGCAAAACTTCCTATAAATGTACTTAGATTGCTTTGTGATCCACGGTCAGCAGATGCGAAATATGTTCGGAATTCTGAAAACGGAGTACATGTATGTCATGTGTTATGTATTGCTAAATTTTGAATTGGCGTCAGTCGAATTATATCGTTTTTCCCTGTTTGTCGATTATTTCTTGCATTTTAATGTCATTCGAATGTGAAAGTCTTTCTGCGATTTACTGATACAGTGGAGTCTGTTTTCCTAGTGTGTCTAAGACTTTTTGATGTAAAAGTTATTTGTTTTTTAATTTTTGTCCAGCTTATGCAAACAACCTATTTCCCTCTGTTAGTGCGTGTGCGAGAAAGGAAATACAGTAATTTGTGCGTAGCTTTTTGTTCATTACCGTCAATTAAGATTAAATGCATCTCCTTTATAACAAACAGTAAACTCATACCTACTTACAGTTCAAAAGATCACAATTCCCACTTAATTTTTGCAAGTTTATTTAAATCGTTTGTAGAACAGAAAGTCCAAATATAACGCCGCAATGGAAAAAATCGTAGGAATGCAAACTTTAAAACTTCAAGAATGTTAGTATTCAGAACTCTCGAATTTCGAAAGCTTCCAAAAGATGAAAACTCAATCGCTTTGAATATTCATACTCCAGAGAGCATATCAGTTGACCAACAGACTTTACATCGCTCTTTTTAAAAGTTAACTTTTCTTAATTTCTGACATTCTATACCATCACAGAAATGTCAACAGAATTCAAATCGAAATAAATCTGCAGTTTATTGTATCCAAAAAACTTTCGCTGAAAAGTGATTTTTAAATCCGTCACGTTGGTTAAAATTTGCAGATGAAAGTTCACATCCATATCTGTAAGTGGAACATTCTTGAGATTGCAGGCAAGCGGCAGTTGTATTTCGTTTGGAATTGCAACATTTACCGAATTGCAATATTTACACATTTTGCTAAGATGGCTTTGAAATGAACAACCTCTGGAAATATATGTTGCATCTGCCAGTCTTTTTGTAAAAAGACTTTAATATTCCCTGGAAATGTAGACCATCATTGCCATATTTTGGTGTCCTTTTACAGAAAGTGTAAGGAAGCGTCGCAGGCAGCCGAAAAACTTATTTCTAACAGTTTCAAATTATAAAATGCCATCTATCAAAATGAAACTAAGGATTTCACCTTTCACAGAATTACTTCCAAAGGTTTTAAATTTCAGAGCTTTCGACCGACAAATTGTTACCGTTAACTGGTTAGCTATTGCTATTACTTACCTGACGACTCACTTGCTTGCTTGTCTATTTCATAAAGAACATAAGGTTGTTGTATTAAAAAATTTAAGAGATTTCGCAAATCTCAGTTGTATGGAGTTTCTTTGACTTTGATTTTCTTAATTTTTGTGCCCATTTTCTGTAAGGGCACATTGTGAGGCAAGTCCTTAGGTATAGAGACGAACCAAGGTATTTTCTAACAATCATAGCATTTCCAAAAACCCAAGTAAATATGCTTCTTTTTTTATCTTGAGTTTTTTTCGCATATGTCCGTCCTCGTTTTCAAGTAACTTAATTGAACAATAAATAAACTGAAAATTAATCCTTGCATACGTTGTTCTTCATTTTCCACCTTAACGCATAACATAAATAAAGGACTATAAGTAAATATTTTTTGTTAAATCCTTAAAAAGGATGCATTTCAGTCAAGTAACGAGAATAACTAATTCTTTGTTTATTTCATTTTCAGATTACAACTATCCGCAACAGAGCTACTACCACTACAATTAGCCAGATGCTAGCAAATTCCTACCCAGTGACATTAGTATACGATAAATATTATCCTGTCAAATGAAAGTTAAACTAAATTTGTTTTCTAATATTTTTCGATGAGCTTTATACCGCAAACACTCTCATTCACTGACATACATCCTACATACCTTAGAAATATGTATGTAACACACACACGTTTTATATGGGCAAAGTGCAAACCACACGATGAAGACTTATTGCAATATCAGAACGTGCATAGAATTATTTTAGTTTTGTCTTACTAGTAGCAACAACAGTAACTTGTTTCCCTTCGTACTTATGAAAAAAAAAAATAAAAAAAATCAAATATTTATAAAACGTATGAGTATTTTATCCTTTTTTCTCTACCTGCGTAGTATGTAAAAAAACAAGTAAACACTTAAAATTTTAACACAACAAAATGTATTTCAATAGTAACAGCTAAATTATAGGCATTAATATAGTCATTAAGGTAATGAGAAAAGAAAATGAAACAAGAAAATATCAGTAAAGTAATTTTTAATCTAAACAAAACAAAAACTTGAATTAAAAATTAATGGAATTAATTATACATAAATATGTAAAGCATTTGTAATCTGTGATAAACTTGAACATGTATTGTAAAATAAATAAGAAGACATTAAAAATTTGATAAAAATAGTAGTGAAAAGCAAAACAGAAAACCTACACAAAAACTGCATTCATTTGAAGAGGATTGAAAACAAAAAACAAAAACAGTGTTTTTTTTTCTTTAATTTATAATTTCAAATTTTGGCGCCTAAATTTCAACTTATTCGATATCAAATTTCAAAGTGAATTCGAAATGTTGTACCTTTCAAATCGAAGAAACAATAGAACAACGAACTCTTGATACGGCAACAAGTCTCTGCTTTTTCAAATAAACCTGAGCAGGAGTAGTTGTGTTGAAATATTTACGTTTGTTTGTTTTGTTTTTACTTTTTATGGGATAATTTCAATACTATGTACATATACACTTTTTAATTGCAATCACAAAAGGTATAACTTTTCGAATTATTCGCCAAATTAAAAAAAACATAAACTTATAAAAAATAAAAAGAACATTTTTGAAAATATTAAAAAAAGAATATTTTTGTTAATTGTTAACATTGCAATATTATTTCCTAAATTCTTTAGATATATAATTGTAAATATTTCGATTTACATATAAATATATATGTATATACAAAAAATATAAATGTGTATTTGTATGTTTTAATTATTAAATATTTTCACCCGATAAGTAAAGCCTACTTAATATCAATTCATACATTCAAATGAAATTCAATTTGTAAAATTCTTTCAATAATAATTTTTTCTTTTGTCCACAAAACCAACTCATAAGAAAATATAAGTACTTAAGTTATGATTTCGGTTCGTGTTGTTTTAGAAACAAAAGAACAAGAAGAAGAACAGCAACATTCACGAGACCATGTGAAAATTTGTAAATTCTTACACATCTTGATACATGCATACACAACAAACACTGCAAAATTACGATTAATATTGCAATAAGAGACACGTAAGACGTAAGAGGGAATGCATAGTCAGTATAGATGGCAACCAGCAACAAAACATTACTTTATTATAACTGAAATTAAATAATTATTATATGATAATAATGCAAATACAATTCTAGTTTAAAAACAAAACAATATAAAAAGAAAACAAATATTATAAATAGAAACTAAATTATATTGAAATTATATGATGGAAATATTAAAATTGAAACATTTTAATGTATTTATTTAATTTTATTTCACTTTACTACCTGTCGAAGAGGTTTGAAAATTCTTAGTCCTGCCGGCTGTTGTGTATAATATTTACCAGATCTGCACATCCCCCACTTTCAAGGCCACAGAAGACCCGTCTAACGTCTAACTAACATTGATTTCGTTGTATTTAAACTGACACCCTGATACTTGTAAATGCGTTTTTCAAGAATTACTTCAGAAGTAAATTGTCAGCAGTTTACTTTTTGCTTTTGGAATCGTAGTGAATGTTTGTTACATTACTTGTTTTGAAAATTGTTCCAAGTAGTTCTCATATTATTCGGTATTTGGCGACGAAAAGTAAAACATGACGAGGATGCTCGGTTTTCATCAGATTCTTAAATGTACGAGTTAATAACTTTTCACGGAAAATGGGATTTGCCTTCTACAAACATGAATCTTAAGATGGCACCTTTTATCAAATGTTCCATTTTAAAAAACCAAAATATTTGTCAAGACAATTAAATCTACCAAGACTGACATTTGAAAATCATAATTGTCAGTCTGAAATATGGAATATCTGAATTTTAGTACCTACATGCATAAATATGTATAAACATCTAATTGCATCTTTCATTGTTATTTCTAGAAATACAGAGTTAATTATATATCGTGCCAACACTAGGTGGTGTTGCAGAAATAAGTGTGCATCGAACTGTGTAAAGCTCTTTTAAAAAGTATCATCACTCATGTCTAAACCTTTAATTTTTTACAACTTGTTTGAGTTCATTCGTCATGTAACTTGGCCACATGCGCAGCCGCGCAGCTTCTAAATGCGATTTAGTCTCACGCAAAAAACAATGCACGCACGTAAGACGTTAGTATGCAACATAAATACCTTATTAATTAGATAATACGCAGGCAGAAACATACATTATACGTATAAATAGAAAGTAGTATTTTTAAGAGGGTTCAACTATTTCCTTTTCGTTTTGAGCATTTTGGACCCATTTTCATGTCTATCTATACTGCGCCTGTGGCTTGACAATATATTTCGAAAGATATTCGCGCATGCTTAGGGAATCTTTGAAGTTCTATTGCATATTCTTAGGAGAAACGTATGTTATCAATCATACTGTCAGATTTTGTAATACATTCTAACGTTTTCCAACTATCAAGAGAAAATTTCTAGCGCCGATCGAATTGTAATATTTAATTTTCATCACATATTTAATATTTATTGAAAATTTAGATTCACTGAACATTTTTTTTCTGGATACGAATTTGTGGGAAATTTATACTTCTGTGCAACTATTTAAATGCATTTTTGAAATTTAACTAGATAGTGGTGTGAGAATTAAAGGACTGTACTAAAGAAATGTTGCATAATATTAGGCTAAATTTAAAAAGACATTCAAATTCGAATTTGTTAAAATATCCAATTAGAATTTGTCCTCATCCCTATGGATATCGATAAATCGATAACATGTCAACGTTGATTTAAAGGGAAACATTTCAACGCAGACAATATACATACATATTCTTGATAAGGGTTCTTGTACAAACTAAATAGTACTTTTAGACATTCAACAATGCAATGCATAGTGTATACAATTGTGCAGGCACCGATCGATAACATATCAAAGCTGAACTACAATATAAAGAAACATTTCATGTGTGGAAGGTTCTTGTATATCGTAGACTTAATTTTAAAACATTTCTATTGGATCGAATTCGAATTTTCGACTATTGAATTGCTATAGTCGAAAAAGTCAAAAATCAAAAATGTCTATCTTTGTAGAAATGTCGATAACTCACTTTCAGAAATGAAACGAACTACCATTCATTCACCGATATTTAGTATTTTATATTCTGAAAGCAGATGTCAAAATCATCTTTACTTTCGAATATTCATTCATTTCATTCATTTCATTTCATTTCTTTACCTGATTATTTTCATTCTTTTTAATGAAAACTGACAGAATGGAGCGATTTAAAGTGGATTCTTACGTGATTAAAAAAATAACAAACACAAAATTTTTCAAGTATTTGCAAGATTAATTATGTGAAAGTGCAAGCATTATTATTCCAATTAACTGTTAACCGCCATTTTGACAAAGTTAGTGAAGGTTAGTAAAACTATTCGCTGCACATGTATACGCATTGAATGGAATTTACGAGGTCTGTTCAAACAGACACTTCACCAACTTCTCTAATAGTGACATATCTACAACAATTTTCTTCATTTTCTCAACATTTTTATCGGTTTTTGATATGCTTTTCCTTCCAAGGTGAGCGTCGTCACATCTCCTCGACCTTCTTTAAAAAGCTTGTACCACTTGTAAGCATTTTTTTGACTCAGAGTACACTCTCCGTATGCCACTGTCAACATTTAATGTTTTTTTTTTTTGGGCATTTAATTAAATTTTTCACACAAAATTGAATGCAAAGTCTTTGATTCATCTATATCAACGGCAAGAGCTTGCCGAACACTTTTCTGCTTCTCACAAACAAAATAAATATGCTATATAGCTATATATTATATTACAGATGAGTGTACCAATATAACGAAATAAAGAAATCGACCGTGCAAGGTCTGTTCAAAAAATGCACCGTATTTTCTGAACAGATCTTGTACTTACAGATTACTTACAGTCTGATCTATACAGGGCTCATGAAATTCAAACGTAATCATGCAGACAGAAATATTACAGAATTTTGCAACTTGACTAACGCCCATTAGTGTGTACATACTTATATACGTTCTCAAAGTAGAAAAACAATCGAAAAACAGAATAATTTCGTTTTCGCTACATTTGTTTCAATTAATTATTGGCAACTGATTTCCTGCCAATGATCAATCCTTTTTTTACAATTCAACCTTAAAAAAGAACTGGCTTCATCATACGACTTGACTTTCGGATTGGATTAAATTTCCGCATCCGAATCCATCCTTCAAAGTGATACGAAATAATTGTGCTATACAAAGGTTTTCTTTGTTTCTTTAGTATGTTATTTTATAACATACAAGCTTATATTCGTGTGAAAATAAAACTTTACTTACCAGAACTAATGTCCAACGATTACAGCATAGTTTTTCTAGGACCCTAAGTGGCTGAGTAGTTATACATTGGTGTAACATTTTTCCATATCGTTTTCTTTTTTCCCAAGCTTTCGGCTTTAACCACGATAATTCCCTTTCTTGGCAATTCCTCGAATCGTTGATACATGATTAAATATACATAAGGTCCCATAAGAAGAATATGCTAAAAACAATCAAAAAATGAGGAAAACATCATCAAATTTCCATTTTTTAAATTTAAAATAAGAAATATTAGCTGTCGTCGGTTGGGGTTACACTATAGCCTCATAGCAAATCTATACAACGATATATTAACACAGGTATAGATGAATTGCTTTTTGCAATGGCAACGAAAGCTTTTTGTTTTTTTGCAATTGCAAACGAAAGTGACGAATAGATAATATTCAGGGTTTTACAATCATCCGAGCTATTAATTAAACTGAGCTAATTGTGGATGGGAGTAGTACTGACGTCTTCCATAGCATGGGAAAAGAGGTTTTGAGTTGTGAGTATAAGTGATGCAGGGCCGGTTGATTAAAGTAGGGAGACAGATACAAAAAATTTAATTTCAGAGACATATACAGACAATCTAATCTCATTTTAAGATTGTACCTGCCTATGCATGGGGTGAACGACTTGAACTCCAACTTTTTAAAAGCACATTCATCGGAGAGATTGACTTCTAATTTTATTTTGAGTATAATTGTTAAACAACGGAGATGTAAGAAGCACATTGGTTAATCATTGTAACTCTAACAGAACTTCAGCATCTTTCTGTGCACGATTGCAAAATCTATTTCTTCTTGCAAAATTTCCTTCTTTATAACCACAACCAAAATATATCACGTCAAGTCACTGTGTATTTTATTCACACAAATTCCATTCGAAAGTGGTTCAATTTTAGCTTCCTAATGTATAATTTTGCAGATAATTCGGCGACTATTGACAATCAAACCTCATGAACCTTTGCCTGAGCAGGCAAGTAAATTATCAAATAGTAATATATGATGATCCCATATTTTCGTCAGTTATAGTAATACTGGCGACACTTAATTTGTCCCAGTCATGCTGTTGTTCGGTGTTCTTTTCGCTTGATCTTGATCATAGTCCTTCCACTTTAAAGATTCGTTTACATTAACCGCAAGCTCTTTGCAATATGGAAATTTTAAGGACTTTAATAATTGGTATACCAAAATTGTGCTTTTGGCCATTGAATTTTATAATACTTTGCACAAAATCTTCGAATCATATTCATCTTATTCAAAAAAAAAAATTATATGACTTTTTTCCGGCATAAATTCAAAATTCCGTTCTCGTATTCTCAAACTTAAATCACGGTCCATGCGGTAGGTAGTAAAATATAGTAAAATTAGCAACCTTACTTTATATCTTCTCAAGAGTGGAATTTAAGGTCCAAAATTAAGCTGAATCGCAATTGGTGTGGCCGTGGAAGGAATGAAACATAAATAAAAGTGCAGTTTAGAGACCGAACCTAGATCTGCTACTGAGGAGCTACAATACCCGCCGCCATAAAACTGTTTTAGTCCTATAATTTAACAAAAACAGGAGGTCAAGACATAAACTCATTTCAAAATTCTTTTACGCACATGAGAATGACTTGAAGCGAAATAATAATTGCACAACCCAACCATGAACACAAGTGACACTAGATGAACAATTTCATTGCAAATCCCTCAAGAGCTCTTGTCATTTATCATCCCCTGTTGGATAAAGCAAAAGCCTCCCCTCAAATGCATCTGACGTAACTTGGTCCGAAGAATATTTATTAGTTTTCTCTCCTCAATATTTGTCAAAAGCATTCCTCATACAGTTGGTCATATTCATTGTGAAAGACTTCTACGAGGGTGAATTAACATACAGCTTCCATCAATGAACTTGACACTGGGTGGGTGTCGGGTGATTTATTAGATTCACGACATATAATTTTACGAATAACGCCACATAGTTCAGACAGATAAACTACAAGTCGTGCTGTCATAAGTTTAGATAGTAGTCACTTTATATTTCTGTTAAAAATACGCTTATGTACGCTTATATACACTTACACAAGCCCAAGGTAACATTTTTTTCCACATTTACTGAGACCACAGGCGATGCTACAGACAACGAAGAGTGTCTTACCTGAAAGATACAATTATTCATGCGCGTTCGTGAAATGGTACAATAACCCAGCGTGACAGGTGGCGCCAACTGTGGTTCTGTTCTCGTTTGCATCTCATTATGGTGCACGGTCTGTGGATATTCCTCTCCGTTTAGATTGGATTTATGCCAAATGGTTGCCGGACAATGGGCTGCGCTGTTGATTGTTATCTTTGCGTTATGCATTATCAAGGAATCCAGATCATGAATTGTTTGCATGATTTCTCCCGATTCGGGAATGACGTTTTATTACAGTGTTGCATTATGAAATACGAGACTCTCGTTCGTATATAAATTAAGTTTACCAAGGAAAAGAAACTCTGTTTTAAACAAGTCACTTATATTGTTTACCTCTTCTTTATACGAATGGTCAGTATTACATAAAAAGTATGAACTGAAAATAATTATCACTTAGGAATTCAGTAATAGACACAATTTATCTGAACCCGAACACATTCAGAAGTTTTGAGAATATCGGTTGTAAATAGGAGAAAAGGAATAATTCGATAAGGATACCTGTTTATAGTTAATAATTTTAGGAAGGGAATTTATTAAGCGATTTCTATTTTAATTTAAGATAAAATACCATTTAGACAGAATACAATGAATGCGAAGTAATTTTGAACTTTCGTGTTCTTTCTTGCAGCTGGCAGCTTCTTTAGCCCGCTGAATCACATTTCAGACCCCAAGTTCTTTGGGATCGACTAATGTGCGGCATTTCAGGAGAGGTCATCCTCTGTTGCACTTCGGTTCGGAGCAATGTTGTACATCCACTCCGACCTAGTCTTCTTAATCGCTTGACGCTTGAATAGGCGCATTCCGTTGTACATCCTACAGAGTTCGCCATTTAACAAGTTTTCCCCTCCAGATGCCATTAAAGCATCTCCTCACCTTCCTCTTCTGATTTTAATTATGTCAAAGTTTTTGCACTTTACCACATACAGGAATAACCGAGGTGTCAGTCTCTCGGGCTTTTGCTTTGTTACCCAACTATTTCTTGAGCCCAAGGAAACAGCGTTCGACAAGAGTGGCTTTGCACTTACTAATGTTATAGTCCTTATTTTCCTATTATTTGCTTTCTTACTTATTTATCAGGCTGATGACCTGTCACATGAATGGAGGGATCATATGAATTTTTAAATTATGTCACAAAAATACATCTACAAATGTCTACGATTAAGAGATTTTTTTATTACATTTTTAAGACTAAATATAAACGAAGGGCGTTCAATATATTCTCGGTATCGATATAAAAGAAAATGCGATTTCAATTTAAATTGTTTTTATTTTTCAATATTATCTCCCCTAATATCAATGCATTTGTTACATCTTGAGATAAGCTTCTTGAAACCTTCAAAAAAATAAATTTCTTCTTTCTCTGCAGAATACCCATTTATTGCCGACTTGAGTTCTTCATCACCCAAAAATCTTTTTCCACGAAGACATTTTTTTTAAAACAGGAAATAATCACTAGGAATAAGGTCTGGAGTATAGGCTGGGTGTGAATTTCTTCGAAACCACAATCTCGCGCAGCAGCCTTGGAAACTAGCGCCGTGTGAACAGGAGCGTTGACATGAAGAAGCAACACACCCGCTGCGAGCATACCCCGTCTTTTCTTTTTAATTTCCTCCCGCAAATTATGCAAAGTGGAAACGTAGGATGTGGCGTTGATGGTTTCACCCTTTTTGTGCTCAATGAGCAAGATTCTCTTTGAGTCCCAAAAACTGTGGCCATGAGCTTCCCGGCAGACAGAGTGACTTTGAACTTCTTCGGGCGGTCTGTTCCTTTTTTATGCCACTGCATGGACTCTTGTTTGTTTTCAGGGTCATAGTGGTGGACCCATGTTTCGTCCCCAGTAACAATTTGATCCATCAATTTGATCCAACACCGTCCGCGTTCTCACTACACATCTCCAAAAGCTCTCTACAGCATACGATTCTCACTTTTTTCTGAGGCGCTGTGAGCATTCGTGGCACGCACCTTGCACTGACCTTTGAAAGGTTAAGATGGTCATGAAGAATGGTATTAATGGTACCAATTGAAAGCTTGGTGATCTCTGCCATCATTTTCACCTTTATTCTGGCATCCTCAAGAACAAGTTTTTTGACTTCTTTGATGCTTTCTCCCGTACTTGACTTTTTCCTAGCTTGGTGCGAAATTTAATTACAGCGCGATGTTCAATTTTCACCATCATCGTCTCAGTTGCCATTATGATTCTGTTTAACTAGGAATAAAATGCGAATTAATAATCACATTTATAAGAGAAAACTAAAATAATAGAATTACTTGATAAATAAATCAATTTATATATACAACCACAGTTTCGCCCCGATACCGAGAATCTATTGAACGCCCCGCATTTAAGATTGTATTGTATACGTTTGTCCGCATTTTAAAATTGTTCGATATGCCAAAGTCCAGAAGCTGCTAGAGTAATTTTCTTTTGAGAGATAAGAGTATCCTCTACATAATTTGTCGCTTCAGCTATTCGTGTAGTGTGTGCAAATTTCTCTCAGAAGCTGTTCGTTTTAATGTTGATTGCAATATGAGAAAATTGTTCATAGACAATTAGTACCCAATGAGCGCTGGCAGTAATTCAAGAAAGTCCAGCGTAGGGAGTCGACGCAAGTACCCACCACGCTATGCGACAACTTTATGGAAATTATTCATTCAAACGCGGAAATATTTAAAAATGGGTCACGACAATATGCGGTACGACCTCGTAATCACATTTCGTGATGAACGCAACTTCTAGCATTAAAACCTTAATGAGTGCAAACAATTAAAAAACAAGTTCAGTTTTCTTTTTCAGTTTTTTTCCGACTTCGAACAGCGAGATTGGAGAAGTTTTTTCAAAGACAATTAGTACTCCTTGTGTTGTAAGCAACTCAAAAAAGGTGGTGCCGTGAAAAATTCTAAGTGTTCATTCCGGGAATCGAACCTGAATCTTCGAAGTGTGGGTCGACACATTTACCCACT
Organism: Eristalinus sepulchralis; assembly: GCA_944738645.1. Classification (NCBI taxonomy): domain Eukaryota; kingdom Metazoa; phylum Arthropoda; class Insecta; order Diptera; family Syrphidae; genus Eristalinus; species Eristalinus sepulchralis. The sequence continues at coordinate 24,258,019 of OX122885.1, read as the reverse complement.
ACCCAAAGGCGACCACATTGTAAGCATATTAGAGGGTGTAAAAGCATTCTTACAGAGTCTTAAGAAACCTAGACACTTCGCCATGATTGTTATAACTAAGGGTTGTCATCGTTGGAACTGAATGTGCTTAACATAAGCAGCCGATCGCACACAACTACCGAAAAGGAAGGACGTAACCCAAGGAACGAATATGAAAAGTTGAAGGTGTAATCATCAACGAAAGAGTTAATTGTATTAGAAAAAGTAGGTAAGAGATTATTTATAAATTTAATTTCTAATTCATAGAAGAAAAGACACACAAATGTCAAAGCATGTATTTCTGACAAATGGCTTTGAAATATCAATCTTGCTTTCTTCTACATTGTTAATTGGTGTAATCTGATCATCAGTAGACCTGATGCTGCGGAATCCGTACTGATGGTCATACGAAAGACACTTCATAAACTGACGCCCAATCGGTGTTTCCATGACTTAAGAAATAGGGGATGCATGTAAGTGTCATGGTTCAATTGGAGTTGTGTGGAGAAGTCTTGTCTTTTTTAGGACACGTAGAAGAACACCTGTTCTACGCTCTCAAGTACAGACGAAGACAAAGCGCAATCTAGGAGAGTCGAACCGGTTGCAAAATATGCAGCAAGGAATTTTGCTGACAGCTGAAATTTCATTGTAATTGAGAGTAGGAATGGAAGACGAGGTGGTATTCTAGAAGTTTTTACTCCCCTCGGTCATTGTAGTCGATCTTGCCTCAAATTTTTGTCGTAAGAGAATTCTACACGTCTGATAGTCATTTTGGGTTCGTTTAAGCTCTTTTTTTTTTATTCAGAGGGGCAAGCTAAACTGTCTCAACCTTATAGCCTTTTTGCAGCCGGGGTCATACCATGTGTTTTCTGTGGTTTTGATACTTTTCACCCTGTGACTGAAGAATTTCGCGTTAAGAAATATAATATTTGTAATCGTATCAGCGGTGGTATCCACATCAGTTACCAGTTAAAATTCTTAATCATTTTAAAATAAGCAATTGTTTAAATGTAAAAGCAAATTTCTTTAAATACGATTATACCAATTGCTTGCCTGATTTTGTTCTCACAAGCCCTAATGTATATCTAAATAAATATAGGGTTGCCAACTGAGTAACTGTGGATTAAAAAAAAAAAATAAAAGACAATTTTTCCATGGAACAATATAACTTTATTCTGTAATATATTGCCCATTTTGAGCAAAGACCTTTTGCTATCTTTTAGGTAGTATCGATTCGATTTTTCAATTCGGGCCGCTTTTCTTTAACTGCATTGTTAAATTTTGTTGGTTGTTCAACATAAGCATCTGAGTTGATCGTTCGGTTGGGTGGTAAAACTTCAAGGTAGACATTTTCCTTGTTAAACCACCAAACTGATAACATAACTTTTTTTTGATGAATGTCCGCTTTTGATGTTGTTTGAGCTAGTTCCCCTGGCTTGATCTACGATCTTTTCCGATTGACAATGTTGTAAACAACCCATTTCCATCACCAGTTATCACTCCTGCCAAAAATTCATCATTTTCATAACGTTTCTTTAAAAAATCGCAGATGTTAATGAGTTGTGTTAAATGATTTTCTTTCATCTCATGAAGAACTCATCGAGTTTTCGTACAAGTTGTTTTAAGCACTTCTAGATGCATGTACATGTGTGATACTTGAAGCTTCTCTGCAATTTCACGTGGTGTGGTGTGACGGTCCGAATCGATAATTGCTTTGATTTGATCGTCATCAACTTCAATTGGACAACCAGAGCGTTTGTCTTCTTTGAATGAAAAATCACCAGAACGAAATTTGTCAAACCGATTTTGACACTGCCGTTCTTTTGAAGCTTCGTCACCATAAACAGCACATAAATAGCACAGATTACGTCAGCAAACGTAAAAATTTAACTAAAGCTACCTATGAGTGAAATTCACAACTGCTTAGTTGCCGAACCAATGAGATTAAAAAAGCAAAACCCACGCAACAAAATTTACCTACTACATAGTTACATTCAACATTAAACACACACTATGGCAAGAGCTTCTCTGGTTTTTCTTCAGTATACATTTCAAGAGCAAGTGCCGTAAGTCATCAGAGTTGCACAGGCGTCAAAACGTTGTTTATGCCACACCGCAGGTAGATTGAAATGAGAGAAACAAACTGGACCGTTGTGGTATCAAGCTGTGCTGATGTGCGTGAGCATTCGTTTTTAATTGAGTTATCCCAAATGCCAATGGGGAGCGCCACAGTGTTTTGACATTTACTAATACCTAGCTGACGTCTATTGCACACAAGGTCCACGAAGTCTTATGTTCGTGAATCATGCGATTCTCCGTCTCGATTTTGGCCTTCACGGAGTCATTGTCTTCACGCATGAATGAATGCACATAATACGAGTATTGGTGTTGCTTGAAGTGTTTTGATTAAGGATGTACATATGACACATTTAATTTCTTTATTCAGATTATTCAAACTGCCTTACTTGAACTGGAACTCGATCATTTTAAGGTATGGCCAAAACTGAAGATTTATTTAACCAAAGCAAGTTGATTTTTCGGTGAATATGGTACACTTAACTTCAAGACCAACGAAATCGGTTAACAAATAAACAAATAAAATTCAGTTAGGAAAGTATGGCGTTAACCTGGCAGTTAATATTTTCATTTATTAAAACGAAGCCATATGTATATTACAGGACTTAGGAGAAGTACATTACAAGACTTAGGAGAAGCAATGAACATACTGGCATGTAATCATCACGACAATCAGTCTTAAACTAAGCTAGCTACCTGGTTTTCAAGGTTCAGATCTTCATTTCCTTTAGGTTAGGTTCAAATCTTGTTTTACTATAAATTTATTTTCTTATTTTAATTTATATTAGTTTTATATTAGTATATTTATTTTATATTAGTTTCTACTTTGTCTACTTCCTGTTGAACACAAACCTTAATTTCTTTTTGCTATAATATGACATATCACAATGAGTCTAAGTTCGTGAATGGGCGTGTTTCAAACACATTCCATCTAGTCTAATGGTGATACACGAAGTCAGAAACAGAGCAAATTTAAAAATACTTTGAATTAGTATATTTTTTGTTGCTTTATTGTTTTGACTATAGTAAATAAAAAAAACCTTTAACTTCTTCTATTTTCTTAGACAATAAAAAGTGTGATATTGGAGAAGGGAGTTATTGTGGCCCATATGTCAGAATGGCCAGAATAATCACATTTCTTTTCAAAGTATTGAATGTGAATGGAACATCCATCTTCTTCATATAATGGCGCCTGGGCTTGGGCCTCAACCAACATGCCTCTCCAGCTAAGACAGAAGTCACCAACTGCCTCTAGTTGAGCACCAAAAGGCCGTTCTGCACTTGGTGCGCCATCTTAGCCTTGACCGTCCTCTGTTGCATTGTCCCGATAGCTCCATTCGAGTGGGATCAGTAGTGTCCATACACTCTACATGACCTACCTATCTTAAGCGTTGTTTCCGAAGACGCGTGACCAGGTGCATGCTGTCGTACAGCTCACAAAGTTCGTCGCTGAATCTTCTCCTTCAAATACAATCGACGCAACAAGTACAAATAATCACACGCAGCATTTTTGTTCTCAAAAAGATTGAGGGCTTCCTTCCTAGCTTCCTTACCGCCAAGTTTTTACTTCATAATGGAGGACTAGGATGATCAAACTGTTATGCAAAGTCAGATTGGTCCTTCTCGAGAGTCCCATATTACTCAATTGCCTCTTGAGCTCAAATAAGCTGCGATTCAAGAGAGCTACATAGTTTGATTTTGGTACTGGTTGCGAATTTAAAGCTTTTAAACCTGCCGTGCCATGGTATTCATTAGAGAACGATAATATGATAGAACTTGTGCTAAGTCCAGGTTCGCATCACGAGTTAATTTAGTGACACATAAATACATGCATCTCTATTATTCCCGGTATAATTTGTCGCTTGATATCTTAAACCAATTCAGTTCAGACGCGTGTCTCAGCGAGTTTGAACAAAAACTTTTCACCGTTTTCTTTTTCCAGGCTTTTAAATAATTATGTGTTCTCTGTTGCCTTGTCCCAATGGCTCAGATTCGAAGACTTTTCGGGCCGGACCAGTTATGTCCATACGCTCTACATGGCCTAGCCATTTTACGCGTTGGATCCGAAGAAGCTGGACTAGGCGCATGTCGCTGTACAGACCATAGAGTTCGTCGTTAAATCTTCTCATCTAGATTTTTTCAAATTTTTTCTCTCGAAAAGACTAAGGGCTTCCTCATACGCCTTTAGTAACGTCCGGGTTTCCGCGTCTCACTTAGTTTTATTTCCCTGTTTTTATAATAGCAAAAAGGTAATATGTTTTGTGAACAGCTGCAACATTCCTTAGAATAGACTCAACGTACCAATTTTATTGTAACATAATTTTAGAGTTTTTGTGTAAGGGTGGAGGTCTTAGATATTTTAATCCCCATCGATTTGCAAATGTTTTCAGAGTTTTCACTGCTCTGAAAAAATATTTTCAAATAAAAAAATATTAAGTGACAATTTTCTTCATTTCAAAAAATATTACATAAACTGGTTGGCACAGCAATCCATAACGGAAGAAGGCTTAGTTGCTTCAGGAACTGTTCGTATTATGTGTATTATTGTTCTGCCAGAAGTGGAAAGGATCGACAATTACTTTTGCCTTGATAATTCGTAATTATAAACCTCAGATTTTTATTAGGTATAAAATGTGAATTCGAAACTTAAAACCATTTTTTATCTAAGATTATAATATGTATCCGTATAATGAAGGTATGATCGATATATCAGCAAAATAGAAAAAGTTGTCACACAGTCTCAATCAAACTGGCACACAAAACAGCGAAAGATAAAAGTGTAATTTTGCTTACTCCTTTGTCTTTTATCCCATATACGAGGTCTGTTAAAAAAATAAGGTGCATTTTCAAATTTCGCGGGCTACGTACATTCCAGTATCGATTTTCTTATTCTGTTATGTTGGTTCATTCGTCTTGAACAGTTTTAGCTATATAGCATAATTATTTGTTTGTGAGAGGCAAACAAGCTAAACATGGGGATTTCTTGTTGTCAAAAAAATGGATCAATTTGCATTCTATTTTGTGTGAACAATGGAATTAAGTGCTCAAAATACTTGAAATATTGGCGGACAAGCTTCTCAGAGAAGTTCGAGAAAATGTAAATGATGACGCTCGTCCTGAATTCGCTAGCACATTAACAACCGATGAAAATATTGAGAAAGTGAGGAAAATTGTTATGTACAATCGTCCAATCACTATTAGAGAAGTTTGCTGAAGATGTCGGCATATCGGTTAGCTTATGCGATGCAATTTGTTCGGAAATTTTGGGCATAAAGCGTGTGGCAGCGAAATTCGTTCCAAAATTGCTGAATTTTGACCAAAAAAGGCGCATAAGCATCGCTCAGGAATAGTTGAATGATGTCAACGGCGATCCTTTGACTTTTACCTATTCCCAAGATTAAAGAGACGCATGAAAGGACGAAATTTTGCGACGGTTGAAGAGATACAAACCTTATCGTTGAGAGAGCTTAAGATCATACCAAAAAGTGCACATCAGAACTGCTTTAAGGATTGGAAAAAACGCTGGCACTAGTGTATTATATCTAAGGGGGACTACTTTGAGGGGAATAAAATAAAAATTAATTAATAAATTAATTTTTTGAGAAAAACCTCGTAGGTGAGAGAATTATTTTAAAGTTTTCGTGGCTTTTGTAATTTTTTTACCAGAATTTGTCAATTGGGTATGTGGAACACCTCGATATGACGTTTTTTATTTTTGTATTTATACCTCTATCCAAGGAACAATTGGTGTCTGGTGACCATTCATAACGGCGTAGATACTTCTCATGAGTATTGGAACAATAGACAATAAAGACAGATTTTTCAAACAGCGTATACTTCAGAGATATGTCGCTTTTCGCAATAAGGCTCCAAAACTCACAAGGATCGAATACGTGCTTTTACATCCAGACAATGTGACTATCTGGGGACATGGTCGAATAATAACCCTTCCTTTAACCGACGATTAAAGATTAAGGCTTCGATGATAATCTGTTTTCCAATAAAACAGAGTAACGAGCCAGCCACATAGTTCCTCTGTAAATTCAATTATGGTTTTACTTATTGCTTAGTTTCATGTGTTGGATTCATCAATTGAGTACCAAGATCACGTGCTTTGACAGTTTTACATTTTGTTTTGTTACGCTAAGCAAAAAATCGTGTTCATGCGAAAAAAATCTTGATCTCTAGATGCATTAACAATATTTCTGTAGTTGCAGTTGGAAAACCGCCCAAAATGTGCGAAAAACAATCTTTGAAGGGGCTTATTTAATGATACTTAATGATACTGGTTTTCATGCCAAGGTCAATCTTTTCTAAAGAATAATAATTTTCATCAAAAATTTATCGCAGATATTTCTGCTATTTGACATTGCTCTCGAACCCAAAATATTAATGATGCATATAAAGACGATTAAAAGTGACCTTCTGACATGTGGATGTGGATGCCTCTAAAGTACTGAATAGTGGATGCGCTGGAATTCATCTGGAATAGATGGGACAAGATGAAAATAAGAGTAAGTAAGTGATTCCGATAAATTCAAAGTTTCCCAGAGGCCCTTTAATATAAGGTACACCCACACGTTTCATTATTTCTCAATTGCACTCAAAGCTGCAAGAACAACACCATTTCTTAAACTTGACCTGAATTTAAAGTTTATATGTTAAAAAGAACTTTTGTACAATCCAAATGACGCAACGCATGTTTTTTTTACGAAAAAGGCCAGAAACATGCAAAATACTTTTTTTACGTCATATTTTATTCCCTTACTCTTTAGATCTATGCTAATTGTGACATATTTTTATTTCAAACATTAGTGTAACCGTTTATACGTCTTCCTTATTCCTAATTATTAAAATAAATTAATATCCAAAAACCCCAACATCTTAGGATCTTCAGATGTTTGCAGCGAAAAGATTCCCAACTTCTTCGGTTTTCAGCAACTAAGAAGTCCGAAGCCCATTCTGCTCGTAAGCAATTAGAAAAACATGTTCTGCTAAAAAAAAGAATGTCTCTCTAACATGCAAACACATGCAGAGATGAAAAAAACGAACAGATTCAATACCAGTCGCGAACGACATTAAATAGTATCTTTCTCAATAAAACTATGTTTATGGATCTCATTGTGATGTTCAATCGTAAATACACAAACTAAATTAGTTGGAACGTATCCCAATTCGGCGTCCTAGGCATTGTCTATCTAACTCTGAATCGTTAATGCGACAACACTTTATTTAACAGCTACATCAATATCCCGCTGACCATTATCATGGCTCAAACGCTGGACAACAAATCCTTGCTCATGTCACCCAGATGCCAACAGAAAGAAAGCACCGAACCGTACAGAATCCCGAACAGTGCCTGCGCACCGCGCCGAAAACAATAATAAAACTCAAAAGGCATCTAATGGATGTGTCGCTTTACGTTTTGTTAATTCTCAACAAGATTTGGCCATTAAGACAACCCCGATATCTTCACCTAAATCTTTGATAAAATTCCCCAAATGAAGAAGAAGCAAATGAAGAGACCCGCAAGAACAGAATAAGGAAAAAAAACAGAACTCAACACAACAACCACACAAGTCCGACTTTTTGAGTAATAATTTCTTACCTATTGGAGTTCCTTGTGGCAGATTCATTTTGAAAGGCATCTTACGCTTCGCAGCACCCAACCGAAGCCGAAGCCCTCACCACCACCAACACAATTCAGGCGAAATAACGAAGCAAACTGAGTATCTGAAAAGCCCAGTGTAAGGAAAAAAAATAACCTGGTTAAGGAATAAATAAGAAAAGTCGAAGCGATAAGACTTCGAAGATCAGCAATCAGGAGTACAGTATATGACACCGCCAAGCGCAGAGCTCATACAATGGCGTTGCGTTCTATTTTTAGGAAGCATACAAACGCACAATATTTATGGTTGTATCTTCTGTCGAATGTGGCACCAATAAAGTCGAAACGCGAATGCACTTCATCTCGCCTGAAGAATGAATGAAAGTCTCCCCGTGAATCCTTTCAAGCCCAACCTTTCTGCATAAATCTTTAATCGTCGCAGATCGCTCGGCATCGATGACGGGGTGTATTAATTGAGTCGGCAACGGCGTTTGATCGATATGCCCCCACGTTTCATTAAAGTAGTGAGAACGAAAGAGAGAGTGTGTATAAACCGTAGAAACCCCCATAAATATCCGCATCATCGTCATAGCTTGACGTTATCTTAGTCTGCTCCGTGCGACACAACAAACACAGCGACGACAGTGATGATGTTGGTAAAGTAAAGAGAACGTTTGTACACTCACCTTCTTTTGCATCGCTTACATCTTTTTGATCAGATTTCGATAGGATGGGGATACAGCGACCAATTTACCGGATTAATTAATTAAGGGCCACATCGGCAATCGCGAGGGATTGATGGCGTCTAGCGCACCAATTGGACTCGTAACAGCGGGCAATTAAAAAATTCACTTTACCAAGGGATTACTACCACACGCAGGTACCCGAAAGTGATTCACTATTGCGGTCGCTCCTTGCAGTGCAGCAAGTGCACATAATAGTCCTTGTCAAAGTCTTAGATACCTGAATATTCATATCGGCCGACTGAAGTGAACATAAATTCCCTTTAATATGTCATGTTCTCTGATGGCTTCGACTCGTCAAGTCGAGAGGGTCTTATCTAATCTCTGCTGCGACATAAGGACTCTGCACGCCATGATCCTTTTGGTCAGAGGATAGAATCGACAATCATTCGAATGTTACGGTGATACTTTGTGAGACATAGCCAACAGGGAAAAAAAGTACTCGACGCGCACAGAGTCGTTAACAGATTTATATCTGGGCTTGTGTGCGGAGGCGCCACTCCATATCATATCTCGAGGCGAGTTATGAATGGAGGAAACAGTGTCGCCATGTTTCTAATGGCCTATTGTTTTAATTGCCAAACGAACAAACCTTTTCTTGAGTTGATGCAAACATGCGTATTTGTGTCATGCCTTCGAAAATGAGTGCGTACACATAGAGGGAGGATAGAAGTGAAGTGAGATTGGATTTCTCCTTAGGAGCCGGACTCTACCTGCATATCTGCACTCCTAATCAGAGGAACAAGAGTATTTAGTCTTTGATTTATGGACTGTGGTATTTGGTTTTACTGTAGACATTGAGATTACGTGAAGATTTCTGATACAACACTGTGCGAGACAACGAAAAGGAGGTGGGAGCGGATATGTACTGTCGTCATAGATGCAACAAAACGAGTTTTCACATTTGCTGACCGACTGTTTGGTTTGATATGTTAGTAGAATATTTTTTTCAATAATTTTAAATTCGTATAAAAATCATTTTTTTTTTGATAATTTTTTAGGTGCACGTGAGGTAGGGAAGAAAAGTAATCAATTCTGGTAAATTGTTTGGTAGTGGTTCCTAATGGGTTAAGCCCAAACACCTTTAAAATTATCTTACATGATCATGGCCTTATAATGTCGTAAATTAGAAAATTGTGAAAAGGTACTACACGTTTGTGTGCTTGAGCGTGACTCTTTCTTTACTTACATAGTAGCACTTTCACTGGCAGCCATTAATTGTGTCGGCACTGCGATTAAACAACAATACAATTGATGTCTCTGACATGAATTGCTCGATATTCTGAAATTCGAAAATTCTGAAACGCTAATACACAATAAATTCAAAAGTGGGAGCTTGCATTGTTTAAATACCCGGCCCAAGACCTACAACTACCCCACGCATTGAGAGAATTGAATGAGAACCTTATTCTTCATTTTGTGTTATTGAAATTTTAAATTTTTGAGTCTTTTGGTATTTTGTATTTTGATTTTGGAATTTTCGTTCTCAACCTAATGGGTCAACAACTAGTTATCTAGTTTTTCTTTTTCTCTAAATCTAAGGGACTCACATCTGTTTGCTGAAATTAAAATTAAATTTTCAAAAAGGAAATCAGTACCAGACCTCGAGGGAACGAAATGAGTGGCCTTTGGCTGCAACAATGTTACATATTTGGAAAAGTTATTTCCAAATGGAACGATGTGCCTTGGCAATATCAATTTGGCGCCTCGGTGCTGCAATTTGATCCCTTTAGACTTTTCTGGTAGAAAACCGTATTTCGGAAAGATTGGCGGATGTAAGGCATCGAAGCGATCCGTAAGATATGGCCAGAAACTATGACCTACTCCGAGGCCAACAGTTACAGTCACTTAATCGATATTGTATGTATGTATATTTTTCTAATAAAGCCAAAATGCACGAAACAGGTTATTTTTTATTAATTTGATTGCATTTTTAAAAAGTAAAGGAAGCCTAGTACTTGGCCCACCCTGTACAGTGAACTTTTATCAAACACACTTGAAAGTCTGAGAAACTAATCAAGCAACACTGCCAAAGCGTACTGTTTGGTATATTTTATGTTTCAACTCTTTACTGCTGTGAAAGTCAATAACATTGAACAATTTTTTTCGAAAATGGTAAAAAATTATGGGTCCGCGAACTGGTGTGGTCATAATTGCTTGAGGGAAACAAATAAAATCGTATGCTTATTCTCTTCCATAAACATATTTCAGATCAATGCAAGCCGAGTGCAAACATTTTGCCAATTCTGTCGAATAAGTAATTTTTACGAGTTTTTTCAAATTCACACCATGGTTGGTATAACTGATAGTTTTACTATTCAAAAGTCTTTTAAAAAACGACGTCTTCAAAAATAATAAAATTTATCTAGCTACTCCTCAAAAACAATTTGCTATACATTTAATATCACTTTTAACAGATGGTTAAAGTCAACATAAAGAATTGGAAGGAGCACTCGGCAGTTTTCAACTTAAAGCGAGATGAAGACTTTAAAGCGACTTTAGATCGACTATAAATAACGCAATACGCAAGCATTTCGTAATACATTACGTGAACAACGTGAATTTAAAGTCAACTAACCTGACTATAAGTGGTCGCCGTGGCGCAGTGGTAAGTGCATCGACTGCGGCGCCGAAAGTCTGGGTTCGATTCCCGGACGGGACACCTAGCATTTTTTCACGGCACCTACTCTTTCGAGTTGCTGACAACACTCAAAGAGTATCAATTGTCTATGGAAAGCTTTTCAAATCTCGCCGTTCGGAATCGGCAAAAAACTGTAGGTCCCTTCTACTCGTGAAGAACAATAGCATGCACAACACGAGTAGTTGTTGTAGAAGCTAGGCCCTGGTCCGTTATGGGCTGCAGTGCCACTCAATTATTATTAACCTGACTATAAACATTAGCTTATATATTTTGAAGAACATATTTTTACTTACTTATTAAATTTGTACGGAAAACAGCAACTTTTGTACACCATTTTTGAACATATCCTTATTCAATGAATTTTAAGTTTCGTACATATCTGCAATCGCGTGGTACTGCTGATATTAACATAACGAACATTTTCTTTCAGTCATGTCATGTCTGAACCCCATAATGTTTTAAGTAGCCATTATCGATCATCTGCTCTGATCCTTAATCGAACAAAACGATAATAGTACCATTCATCAGAAAACGAAAACAAGAACCACTTAACTGTCATGTAAACTGCGACTCCAGTGAGGGAAGCGAAATATCTACAAGTATACCCAAGAAGCAAGCTCATGCAGAAAAAGCATACAGATGATCTGTATAGATGAGTAAGAGTACCCGTAACCCCAGCGGAAATTTCCGCTATACACCGTTCTTGACAGAAACTTTACTTTGAATTCGATAGTCCGGTTGTCGATGATGACTTTTAAATCATCAGATCAAAATTTGTTCGAGAACGTCGATAGAAACTTAAGGACTTGAATTTAATGAACAGAGTAAGGCTCTATTGGATACCTGGTCATCCGGGGTAGATGTCTCACTCTTTGGCCAGGAAAGTTGTAGCAGAATCTAGGAAGTGGTAAAAGAAGAATTCAGCGAAGCTGCAAGCAACAATGGGACATTATTGAATAAAGCGCATGTACTGAATTAGTCCAAAAAACTTCTAGTTGTATACATGTAACCATTAGGGTGTTGAGCCCTGTATAAATTCGAGCAGAATACATTTTCGTATATTAACCAGTTTCCTAACAGTGCATTCTAGGCGTAGGGAAAATGGTATGTACCCAGGGTTAGCAGAAAAATTAGATCCTCTGTTGAATCAAAGGATATACCCGATCTATTGACGGATAAATTCACATCATGGAAGAGTTTAAAACAAAATGTATATTAGCTCAAAAAATACAGTCGCTGGAACCATCTCTCGTCATTTGATTGTCTTAAGAAACCGGTTTAGAGAGAATAGTATAGCAAATATTTCCTCAACCTGAATATTCCAGAATTTAAGTAATTTGGTCCCACCCTACAAAGAGCAATATAAATATAAGCGCAACCTTTATGCTAAAAAGGTAACAATAATTATATTTAATAATAATATATAATTGCCACCCTCTTTTTCCAAATCATTGAAAACCCCGGTGTGTATCCCCATAGGAATGTATTTCACCTAGTTCAATATTTAACAAAATGCAATCACTGAGACTAAGATCATAATTGTGCAACGGTTATTGGCCATAGAAATACTGTGGTGACAACAACAGCTTCAGGTTTCAAACACGATAGATAATCAACTCAGAAAAAGACAGTGGTAAATATATGAAGTTCTTTGGTCGTAAAATGATTAACCAAGTATAATTTTTGAAAGTCTTCTAGCTCAAAATTAAATCCAAACAAACTGTAATAGTAGCTTATTTAAATGCGTTTTATTCCGAAATTTCATAAAAGCGATATGAAGAACGTGACACATGACGGATGAACGGACGGACAAACACGCCGATACTATAATTTTGGTTTCTTGGTCAAGAAACTAAAAAAAAAGTAATCATTAAATACCTTAGATAATTTTTGTACCATATTCGACATAACATACTTACACACAAACGTGAAGTTCGCTCGGTAAATGTATACGAATGTAAAGTTTGACATTTTTAAGGTTATACGTACACAGAACCTTTTCACATTCGAGCGCTTTTTGTATTGTTTACAGTAAGTTAAAAGATTCATCTCGCCCAAAAAATGGAATTAAATCGTGAAAATATTCGTGCGATTACTTTTTACAACTTTCGACGTGGATTAACTAAACAACAGTGCATGGATTTGATGAGCCATCCGCCGTATAGTCCTGACTTGGCACCGAATGACTCCTTTTTATTCCCGTACGTAAAAAATAAAATGAGAGGTCAACGTTTTTTGACACCTGGAGAAGCGGTTGATGCGTTCAGAATGCATGTTTTGAGGATACCTCAATCAGAGTAGCAAAAGTGCTTCGAGAATTGGTTCCAACGAATTCAAAAGTGCATAGATCTTAGTGGGGACTATTTTGAAAAACAATAAAGCTATTTTCGATGATTAATATTTGTTTTTGTTCTCTAATCCCGAAATATAAAAGGCAACTCTCGTAACCTTTATTGTCATTAATTTAAAAAAACAACTAGAACTAGAAAAATATTCCATATAAATTCTAACGAAATCTTCTGTACCAACAAAAAATACGAAATTTAATGCAAAATACGTAACATAACTATGATTGACTTAAGGAAGTGCTCACATATTATATAGTAACATATAATACTACTTTTCATACGAGACAAACTGGTAAAAGCTGGTTCGAATTAATCAGATGCCGTTCATACCAATAACAGCTCATGAGGTATATTTTAACTTTAAGTGCCAAGAACTAGAAATGTATGTAATGTCCATCTAGCCGACTACAATTCAAACGTTTTTCGACTTCAAATTGATCTGTGTGAGGCAGTTTCTTTCAATTTCTTGAAAGCTGTATCACACCTGTATAGAGGAAAAATGAACGTGGGTCAAAGCGAGGATGTAAGGGTATCGGAATTTACGAATAATAAAGTGTGTTGTGTCTTAAAAAAAGAACTCAGACAGCATTAAGAAAGTATTCTGTTTTAAAATTAAAAAAAAAACTTGTTAAATGATTCTTATATAATAAGATACCGCAGATGCTGTATATCCTCAAATTTCCTGTGCAAAATAAATAAAATTTCCTGATTTGAATAATAATGACCTCAAATAAGACATGTAACATCTACAACGTTTATCCGTGGTAAATATAAATTTTGTACAAATTGTCGCATTGAATTTTCAAATTAGCCAGGGACATGTCAATTTGCGTTTAAAAGTAAGCCTCAGAGGGATTTTGAAGTATTTTCTCACAAATCAATACAGCCGACTTAAGGCATTAAAAATATAAATTTTTAGGTCAAATATAAAAGTTACATAACACCTAACCAAGGTCAAGATAAAGTAGAAAAAATAGCCGACTGTTCATAGGATACTGTAAAAGCTTTGGTAAACATGATTTTTTTGCAAAATTATGGAAAAAAATGAATTACCTTAGAAAATTATATTTTCACTCTTGTACCTACTGCACGTCAAGATCAACCATTTTTATTGCAAATATGATTGCTATTTAAAAAAACCAATGTATGTAGCACTTCTAACACCTCAGCCAGCCATGAACAGTGGCTTCAAGCCAAACTCGCACACCTACTTAAATGAAGACTAATTAAGAACTTAGGAAAATAAATAGACGAAATTCATAACTAATTTTAAATAATACATAGTAGTTATTTTTCATTTGTTATTTCACAAAATTTTATAAATATTTTTTTATCAAAACACCTGTAAGACAACGTACAACGCCCACTAGAAACGATTTAAGAGATTTGGTCTGATGTCATTGAATATTGTTCCTTGTAAAGACTTGGAGTTAATATTAAACGAACACCCCTTTAAGGTGGATACCCCTGTTTTGTCAGACGGAGAATTCATTATCGTCCCTATATACAAAAGGGTAATGGGTGAAGTTCGATCCCTTCATAACCGATCCGCCATATACTGTATACCAATATCGACGTCTATTGAGCACTTGAGTTTTATAGGCTTTTTCGTGTAACCAGTACAAACTCTCCTTGTACATACATTGACATTTTGGTGCTCTATTAAAAAATGCATGATGTTATTATTTTGTTTGTTGAATTTTAACTAACAATTTTCTCAACTTTAATACTTGTTAAAGCACCACCTCACTTTTTGCATATTTTTAATTTCGGCATATTTTCCCCTTTTGGAACAAAGAAAACGTTCTCAACTCTTTGATTAAAGTTTTGAACGTATAAAATCTGCATTACATAGAACTGAATCGACAGAAATAAATGAAATAAGCGAAAATTTACAACAAGCAGACCGTGAGCAGGTTATATTTCCTAGCAAAGCGAATTAAAGATAATAGGGTGCATCAGACAAGAGAACTGCGACCTTAACTGCCTATTATGTCGCTTTATTTTGGTCTAGGATTTAAGTTCTACTTTCAGGAATTTTACAATAGATAGCATTTCTTGAAAGTTGTTTCCCTAAAATATTTGGTTTAATTTCTATTTTGAATCATTCCTGAGAAAGGCTGGGGCAGTCAACAAGTCCCCTAGCCCCAGGACTGACAAATTTTGTGAATTGAGTAATAGCTTCTAAAAGTGGTAACTAATGCCACATGTCCTATTAGTACAGTACATAGCTTTCTTAAGTTTGTTTTATTAAATTTTAGAACTTCCTAAGCATTTTTTCGGTAACATCTTTTTCTATGAATTTGGAGTGTTCAATACCCTTTTGTTTTTTTTTTCTTTCTGCTTGAATGTCTGCCTCTGCATAGCCCTCTTCGTCTTCATGTCTTCATGAAGAAAAGATTCAACGACGAACGTTATAGGCTATGTGCTGTCAAGTATCTTCGGATGCAACGCTTAAGATGGTTAGGCTATGTAGGGCGTATGGACACTACTGCTCAGGCCCGAAAGTCTTCAAGTTCGAGCCAATGCAACAGACAACGTGAGATGGCGCACACAAGTGGAGAAGGAATTCAACCAACTGGGAATGCGCAACTTGGGGCAGCTGGCGAGAGATCGTGCTAGGTGAAAGGCATGTTGGTTGAGGTCTATCCCAGATTTTGAAGTTTAGCTTAGCGAACATCAGGTTGCTTACTCGGGTCAGTTCCCATCTGTTATCCACTTTTTTGAGGATCCCAGATGTCCAATAAAGTCTCCTTCTTTGTAGTTGCCTGTTCTCTGTAACGTTACCCCTTATTTCGCAGTTTCAGCCATCAGCCAACAGATCTCAACTGATGTTAATAATTTACATCACCCCTTTAATTCGGACACTGAATAGACAACCTTTTCGCCCCCTTGGTGTCTGCTCTTGAAAAGTTTCACTGTATTTGTACACAGCGTTTGCATGTGTTTATATATTTTATAAAAGTTTATAGAAATAGAGATACATAACATAGATGTCCCGAATCGCCTTCTTCCTTCTTCCAAATATAACAAAGCAAAAGACATTCAGCACATAAACATCTTCATTTAATTTTAATTGAGAACCCTTTGACAGATTGTGAGGAAGCTAGGAGTCATATTCAACCCTTGTTTAATGCGATTCACTGAAAAATTCTCTATTTCGAAACATCCTTCCTATCGCGACCTTGTTTTGGGATTTATTTTCAAAGGGCGTACGTCATTTACATGCTGGAACGCGTTTAATCAATAATTAATCCTAATCCATCAACTATAAACTGTCAAACGCATTCGCGGTTTAAGTGAAAAGAAAAAATCTCATACAGACACTGTCAATCAGTTCCGCTTTCCTCACTTTGGTGGGCTGTAGAGAGTTAAATACGATTCTTGCATGTACCCGACATCTGCATGTCGGACAACTACTCCATCGTTCAACCCTTATTCGGTTGGATGTACATATGCAAAATGCTTTTACCAGACAAGCTGTATGTAAATTCCAAGGGCTAGGGCGATTGAAAGAACTATATTTGACATTCGCGAAAGGATCATCCGTCAAACTGAAAGTTATTTTTTCATATTTTTTTTGCACATTCAAAAACAACCGTCGAGGAGGGTGGGTCCAACGGAAAGGCTTGCCATGGTGTCAATTAGGTGTGATTGATGAATTAGCATCTCGTTGTTAACTCTTTTTTTTCCTGGGTTTGTCAGCTAAAACAACATGTGAGCAACTTAAGAATGTTATTTTGCATGAAGAGACGGCATTTAATGCGAATCCTATTGCTGCATTCAAACTGAGAAGAGTGATCGATAGAAGGACTAATTGAGTGAGAACTCATAGATAAATTTATGAGAAACATGTTTTTAGAATCAATGATTGAGGATGTGTGTTAACGAAATTCAATTTTGCATGCTTGTCTTTACTTTTTTGCACACTTTTCAAAAAGATTGTTTTGGTTTGGAATTCCCCTTCACAATCTGTTGGCATTTGTTTCTTTAGGGTTCTATGATATCGATGAGGATGGCGGACGAGTTAAGCGACTAAACATTCCTGAAATTCATTCATATTTCGAATGAATGTTATTTGTCCCAATCGGAGCTATTTTATCAAACACCCTAAATGATGTGGAATGAATTATGAATCGCATAGTTTCGTCTAACTTCTTGTCTCAAATCAAGAAGTTTTCGGGATATTTGTTCCAACTGGAAAGTTGCGCTGAAACCGTGTATGTACTGTGTGTCAAAAAAAATTAGATGTGGTAGAACTACCCTTCTCCCTTTCAATAAAAAAAAAAGGTAAGGTGGATGAATAGTCTCCCGCTACATTAACCTTAGGTAAGCGGACCCAGTGGTATTGAGCTAAAATCCATTGTGGTCGATACAACACAATCTTGACGATGTTTTCGCAACGAAGGATTGTTCATTGTTTATCTATTCATCGGGGCACTGAGTGAAGTAACCGAAGAGCTTTTACTCCAGCCAGATAAGGGTCTCAGCTCGACGCAGCTTCAGCTATAGCTAGAGGTATGTATTTTGTTTTTCTTCATAGTGCGTATCATCCGTGGAACTTTTTCATCCCGTTGGTAGGCCACACACTAATTAGCAAAAGTTATAACGATCAGTACAGGACATTAACTGGATAGTAAGGATAGCCATTATAGTGAGGGAAGAAGAAGCCGCATTGACTGCGGCTAAACAACCGAGAGTATCAATAAAGCGTAGAACGCAGTCTCCAAACCATATTTTACTCCTTCGTTTCTCATAAGATTTATGTAACTAAACAAGTTTTTGATTAATTTTTAAGTCTCATACAGACATATCTCGTATTACTTTCTTCGAGAGAAAGAAATATTCAAATATCCAGAACTGTCAAATTATGATTTATAAAAGTAGCTCGTAACACTTGGCTACTCTTGCATTAACTAACAAGTAATTATCCAGATGACATCCACTTCAACACATTTCTCTGTGTAGTCCATTTTGTACTATTACTCACAAAGCCCTCCGCATAAATATTTATTAATTAAGTAAAACATTTAAGCAGACCGTGGCGATGTCATAGACATTTTCAGATGTGTTCGAGTGTACCAAAGTGAACTCATTATATATTTAAATGATTTAGATTAATTATTCCTGACTAGCTCGCAAGTACAAACATACCTGCCTACAACTTTTGTTTCATCCCCACTCAGACAAATTACCTAGCTGTCAGTCTGGTCTAAGTGAACGCGTCTGACAAATGCGCCAAGCACTGTAGGTCAGATGGTCTGTGTTGGAAAATGTCTAAACAACAACAGAACGAAGGTCCGAAAATGACAGCAACCAAAATTGATGTCCACATTGTCCAGTCACAATTTTATGGTCACTTGACCATTTGCTAATTTATTAACCATTTCCGTGAGTGACCAATTTTCCACTTCTGTCGTTTTTGTTGATTCTTTTGTTCCCTCATCCCTGTTTGCATTTCTGTTGTGCGAAGCATGAATGACAGGTTGTTGTATCCACAAGCGTCCTTATTTTGACATTAAGTCGACTGGTAAGGAAAAAAGGAAGCAGGCGACTGCCAAGCCAGGCGGACTACTGCTTGATTAATTGCCTAATTTTCGGTCTATTTATTCGTGTTTTCTTGTGTCATTGTATTATTTGCTCGTTTTGTGTGTTCCTTAGCAGTGGGTCGCCGCGCATTTACATACGTTTCGTGGTTTTATTTCGCCTTGGAGGACATGAATTTCATTGGGTTGACAAGTCGAGCGAAACGCAGGTACCGTCGGAGAATGGAATATACTTTAGTTGTGTGATTAATCGATATGAAGGAGAAATCCCATGTCTGTCCAGCACCTATTAATTTCCTACAACTGCACACACACACGCTTTCAAAGCAAATCTCCATGACGTTGCTGCGCCGCCTGTAAACAAACGGCAATTCTACGAAACGTCGTGACCGCTACTAATCGCGAAGTTACTTGCTCTTCGAGTATGGCACACAAAACTCCGGAACTAACATTGTTGCCTTCGTTCAACGTTCAAAACAGCTCTCGAAGCAAAAGTTCGACTTTTAACTTCAGTGGTGCACTCAAGCGGCAAATGACTGCACCACGAGCCTTTAAAAGCAGCTGAGTCTCCTACAATGCATTTTGCTTCCAGTAAATATGCAAGCCATTGTGTTTGTCGCCGAGTTCCAATAAAGCTCCTATTCCCACACACAGGCACAAATCGTGAACAAAGTAAGATAACATAATCAGCGATGGGCATAATGGTGGCATGCGCCCTAATCACGCCCCTCCAACAAAGCTTTACATTTTGTTCTCGTTTCGTCACATATCAGTTGAAAAATAATTCCTACATCAGAAGACTCGGTTGTCCCACTCCAAGGCTAATTTATTTCCCAGTATTCTGAAAGGAGTAAATAATGGTCCCGCCCAAGTGATCGCAAAGCAAACAACAACTATTCCCCTTCCCGAGCAACGGTAACTGGTGTGAAGAGCACAGCCCTATTTTGCAGGGAAGAGTGTTCTTGCCCACTTTCCCCTCTCACTAATACGTCTCTCTTGTATATGCGTCCATTTATCAGAATTTTCGTTTTGAGTCGACATTCGTTGGAGGGCTTCTTGCCCTGCTTTTCATTCTGCTTTTCAATTCGTTTGGATTCGTTGTCCCGTCATGAAGGCAGTGTGGTCATGTAGCGCTTGAATGAAAATCTTTATCATTGGTCGGACTTTGAGAACAAATTTTTCTTTGGATATTATAAGATGTTCCACAAGTGAAAGTGATTATGACTTGCTCAGAAAATGCATTTTTTTGGAATGAATGTTGTTAGTGTTCGTTGATATGCATTTGATGGCGTTTATTGCTTTTGAATGTTTGAATGATTGCTTTAGGATAAACGTATGTATGTATGTGCATTGTGCGTTTTAGAAGGTGTAATTTCCATTCGAAAATTGTTAGTTAAACGATTTGCAGAAGAGAGTAATAAAATGCATAGTGTAATGAAATTAAATATGTATAAGAGGTTACAAATTGTACATTGTACAAATAGGTATAGATGTATATAGCCAATATACTTTTAGATTGCATACACATTTGTTTAAAGTTTGTTATTTAATAGTAGAAATATATGTACAATATTCGTATTAGAAGAGAGAAACTATGCTTCAGAAGGGCTGAACTGTGGTAATTAAAGTGTACGAATTTCCCGTAGTTATTGCAAAGATCGAGTACTATTGTTGGTTAGTTGCATCTGCTTTCACAGAATATTCTCTGCAGCTTTGAAATAAATTGCATAGATTGTAGTCTGATTTCTAGAGAAAAATATGAAAAAGAAAACAGAAATGGCTATACCGAAATAATAATATCCTTATCCTCAACACATTTGAAAAGCCAAGTTTTACCAATTGTAGATATGCCAGTAGGAAAATACTACAGATATCTAGATTTTATGTTCCTAGAATCCTTTTTATAAATAAAGAAATGCTGTCTGTTTGCTTTTCAAGCAGCTGAACTGCTGGGTTCCTTCAATACCGACGTGCTACTATTAATAACAAACAATAATTTCTATCTAAGTTACAGTTTAGAAAAGTTGAATCTCAGTTGTAATGTGAATGCATTCATACATACATATATATTATGTACGAATTTTAAACATTGCATAGTTCCAAAGATGATTGTTTTCAACACCTGCTTTGATGAGACTTAAGAAAGTCTATGCAGAGCGTTTTTTATAGTATAGTAGGTATGTGATAGATTATCATTTAAAAACCGTTTTCATTTTAGGAGTTTCATATGTAAAACAAACCACTTTGTTGTTATTGACAGGACACTTTGATAATTTCACAGTCAAATATTTGAACCTATGTACTTTGACTTGTGTCACTTAATTGCCCGCTAAAGCGTTTCTAACACACAGTGCATTACATAAAATCAGTGTTTGGAGAAAACATCCGTATGCTAATAAAAACAATCAAGCCTTATTTTTTGCATGCGCAATACGATCAATAAATAGAAACGGTAAATCAGTCAGAACCCAATATGACATTGAGTAATCTTTTCAAAAAAGCTACATTATTGTGTAGAATTAGAATTATTTTCGAAATAAATATTAAATACAATAAGTTGTGCCAACAGTCAGACTACGTGACAGTTAATAACTTCTAAGGCCATTATACCCTCAAATGTGACATTAAGTTATCTGAAACAATTGTCTTTCAAGTTTTCGACGATTTCGAGTTTGCGAATAATTTATGAAGGAATCATTTAAAAAGTGCGAATAAATACTTAAATAAATTGTATAGTGCTCAAGGTCCTAAAGGAATCATGATGTAACTTCTATAACAACTTTTTTTGTGTGCGTGTGCTGGCACTCTCGCACGCTTAGAAGGCATCTGCAGTTTAATGCCACCTCTAAGTTATTACTCTACACTCATACTCAACCATAAAGTACAAATACTATAGGAAATCCAATTTAGTGAACGAATTTAGACCTTTGATGTATGATGTCATTAGTCACGGCGGTACGTGACACATTGAAAACAAACGAAATAATGATTCCAAGGACTTCATAAATTGATATTCAGATTCCCTTTTGACTTGACAATTTACAACACATATCAGTCAATAAATTTGAAAAATGCTATATCAGTTACTGCCACATTTAGAAAGCTATCAAAAACAAAAGCAAAAACCAACACTAAATGTAAATAAGCCGAAACTGTCAAAAACTGCACAGAAATTATGGATAAAAAATTTCACGCCGAACATAATGTATTTTTTCGAGATATTATAATTTTTAATGTTTAACCATTTTAAGCTACTATATCATTTCACAAACAACAATTTAATTAAAAGTACTAGAAATCAGGATATAGACAAATAATATATAATTTGGGATTTCTTTCAACTAAGCGTCGGTACACACGCCAAAGTTCGATTTCTGGTCTGAAAAACTCGCATTTGTTCATGCCAACATGTCTCTTTCATGTTGCTGAGGACACTCAAAGTGTATTTATCTACAAAAAAAGACTTCTCAAGTTTCACCGTTGGAAGTCGGTAATATAAAATGATATCCCTCACAACACGAGTTGTTGCTGGAGAAAGTACGCCCCGATCCATTATGAACTGTAGCGCCATCCATTATTTTATTTGTTTCAACTTAACAAATATTTGCTTGATACCTATCGGCATATGTAGGTACCAAGGTATAGAAGTTGACACACGGCATATTTTGCCGACAACCGAGAAGATTTCAAGTTAGTCTTCGAACCTATATAATAAATCTTTTCGAATCTTTATAATATTATTAAAATAAAAAATGTTTATGAAATATACTTTCTTGAGTTCAAACCTTTTCCTTGCCGTTTTTTATGTGCTACTTAAAAATTTTAAGCATATAATTAATCACTGCTGTTGCTGTAGAAATTGTGTAATTGTGTTTTGGCTACCTGTTAACGCTGTTTTAATAAAATCAGTTGTTGCGTTTGGAATGTTTTGGATTTGCGCTCTTCTTTTTCGATGGCGACTGTTAAATTTTGACGAGTTTTGGATGAGTCATGTCCGAGTGCCCATGACTACCACGAAGGATAAGTGACAAAAGCCACGATCTCTTATTGGTAGATCGCCGATTAAAGGTATCCAAATAGCAGAGATACTTCCGAACAGTGTGTTATGCTGTTTAAACGCAACCCGAAAGGCTGTGTCATTTTTTAGCATTTAAGGAAATATGACTCCACTGATACAAAGCAGAGAACAAAGAACAGTCAAAACAGTAGAATTCACCCGGCAAATGTACTCCTTCACTCCGGAAATGTGATAGCCATCCCTATCTGGGATTCACTGGGAGGGGGCTTACATTTTAGTGGGCTAAAGGATTAGAAGGATCTTCTATGCCAAATCATTGGGCCGCCTCAAGGCCGAAATCTACAGAAACCATGACCTACGTTGTCGTGGCAAAGTATTCGAATAAGGCGAGCAAACTTTAAATATATAAAAATACAAAAAAAAATGAAAAAAAAAAAACACAAAAAAAAGAGTAATGCATGTGTATTGGATTATACACACATATATAGTTGTATATAGACGCACATGTGCATGTATGCACGAACATATATGGATGAATTATATGAAGTATACCTTCATGTACATGTACGTACGTAGCTTAAGTTAGTAGTAGTATAATCTAAGTTTTAGTTCTAGTTTTTAGTTTAGTTTAGTTTAGTTTTTAGCCGTAGTTTTAGATATAAGTTATTTTCAGTAAAAATTTTAAGTTGTTAAGTTTTTTTTTATATGTTTTCTTAATAATGTAATCGTTAAGCAAGGAATTGATTTTCCTATATAATAAATAATGACGCTAAAAGGAAATTTAAATTAAGTTTATCTTAGAGAGCCTGCTAAGAGCCAGTAAAATTATTTTAAGTCAATCAAATGAAGTCCTGAAAACCAGTTTTAAGCATATTTTGTCTAGAATTTAAGTGTAATGTTATATATGAATAAAATGCATAAAAAAAAAACAAGCGAACAAACTGCTGCCCAATCCACCGTATTTTACATAAAATATACTAATACTAAAATATATCACTCGGTGGACAGATATCTGCGCAATATGTATCTTGACAGAAGCAATTGTGTAATATTTGACAATAGAAAAGCAATTCAATAATATCTCTGGAGAGCGCTAAAGAAAAAACAACACACGTTTTTTTATTCTTTGAAAATACAATAACAAGTTTCAAGAGAGCAGTTATTAAAACTAATAATTGAGTGGCACTACAGCCCATAAGAGACCAGGGCCTATATTTTTAGCAGCTACTCTAAAGCGGTGGTGTCGTGAAAAAATCAGTCCGGGAATCTAACCTGGACCTGCGGCGTGTGGGTCGACGCACTTACCTATTACACCACGGCGACCACTCTAGGCCAATTAGAAGTGCAAAAATCTGGTTCAAACTCAATGGACTATGAAAATAAGAATAAGTTGGGGTAAGAACAAAAATAAGGGACAAAATGTAATAATTGACAGCATTCATTTTTAGGTACAATACTTATAAAGTTTGCTTACACTAGTGGAGCTTCGACGTTGAATCACACTTGCAATCGATGTTTTTTTCGGTCTGTCGAAACAACCCACAGCGGCCACCCACTCTGAATGTATTACAGGGTGCAATTAGTATGGATGCTAAAAATCTGTTGAGACACATAGTTTTGCTTAGAGGACCTAACTGCCTTACCCAACTCTTGTTTTTATTTCCGATATAAGAAGAGAGAAGAGGAACTGTTTACGTACGAAAATATAGAAAGGTCGTCTATATTGTAATGCATTCTATTGTGTACTTATTAAATATCTGATTTCGACAGTACTACACTTACACTTTTTTTATTAAAATTGAATACGAAAATCTGGCGACTGAAACGTAGTTTATTGACCGCTTACTGCAAAAAAACATCTAGACGACATTTCGTTTTTTTCAAACGTTAAAGTCTTGTACGTTTGGACTAATGCATGAAGGACAACTTGCCTTTCTCCGAGAAACAAGCTTGAATGTTCCAGACCGAGTATATATACGGCTAAGGCATGGAATACATCTGACTGAAGAGATTTTTGATCTCTTCGATGGAAAAACATTCTGTTCTACTTTGACTGACGGAATTTGCAGGACTAAGCTGAAAGACGACTGCTGTGAACTGTGCAGCAATGTCGAACCGGTGAAACTAATTACAATTTCCCATTTCGGATCGATAGGTCAAGTAATGAGGATGGACAACATACTTCTTGCGAGGGGTACCAACTCGAGAATCTTTTGTTTCAAAACACGTTATATAACATCAGCTCAGAAGGCCGGTAAAGGATCTCAAAAAACTAGATTTTAAAAAAATGGTGCTTAGACACACATGCACACATCAGAGTGTAGAATTCGATTAATAGCTCCTGCATTGAAAAAGAACTTGACGTATTTTTAAACAGTGATTAGTTATTCATCACAAAAATACATTCGATGCAATTTTCAAACACTCATCCGAACTGCATGCTTAGTATTTAAGTCTAATAGTTTAATAGTTTAATATAATAAGTGCTTCCTTATTATCAATTATGTTTACACTTCTTTTTATCGGATGACTAATAAACTATATTTTTATTGCAAAATAAATACGGGACAACAATGTATTGATCTCAACGTAGTATTAAATATTTGCGATACGTTATAGAAAATTTCTCTATACGTGTATGTATACCTGATGCAAAAGAATGCCATTTAAGAAAATTGTTGTTGTTTGTTGCACTTATTTATAAACAATTTGTAATCACATCCAAAAATAGAACTGATTTCTTATCTCACTAATGAAATTGTTACGTTTTAAAAGGAATTTTATTAATAAATTGAAATCATTGTGTACTTTGGCGAGCTCATAGGCTGCAGGTAATACACGGGTGTATATGTTTTGTGTTTGCAGACCGGCCATATTATGGACGAAAAGAAAGAAAAAATGAAACATAAGTGAGGTGTTTTACAAAAGGTTGAGGATGTGAAAATAAGTGTGGCCTATGTACTGGCAATAAATGAAATAAAGAAAGTTAGGACTGAAATTAAAAACAGTACTTTGTGGTCGGCATGATCCAGTGCAGCATACTGTTCACTGCTATAAATCAGATCTATCTTGTTCTGAATCGATAGGCACCATCCACTTATCGACTACAAAGCTGCATAGGGCAGAATTTATCGCGATTGTCGAAACCCACGCTCACGTCTTGCAGCTTGGTATAAGGACCATTGAATCATGTAAAGGTTGCACCTTATTTCAACACTGGATACGTTATGGTGTGATTTCTTTGAAACCGAAACTGGATCCCTTGCACAGCACTTTGCGCAGCTTGTCACATTTTGTAATTTAAATATTAGTCTAAAAGTTTATCCGCCTCTACGCGAAGACTACAAAAAAATCCCTTTGTTGAATCGCAGCCCATGCTACGGTTAATCGAGAGTCAAAAATTTGGCTGTATAAGGTGCTTGTACTGTAACTATTATTAGACCCGGCCAGAGGCATTACAGTTGACACCTTCAAACCTATATACTTAAGCGAAATTCATGAGACATAAAAGAGTTAGGCAGAGATGCGTTGATCACGCTAGCTTGGCTCCATCGGTCATTAGATAACAACGTTTCTCTTCGGGGAGACTTCCATTTAAACACCCCGTTGTTTATTAATCTAATTAAATATTTAAGTAAGTGATGTATGCAATTTGGTGTATGCAATTTGGTGTATGCAATTTGGTGTATGCAATTCTTTATTCTTTTAAAATCAGATCTGGATATGTTTGGGGGGCGTTGCCTTTCTTCTTCTTCAGTTGTCTCAAGTTCTTCATCCCTAAACTGAGGATAAACATGGTTTTGTTTAGGTTAATTTGTGGTTACACATGCCTCGCATGAAATCACGAGTTGCAGTTTATACTTTAGCTTACAGCTACTTCTGAGATAATATTTTTTCGTTTTTTTATTGGAAAAGCTTCCGACCTTTTGTACAGATCCACTCATTTAGTGGATTTATTATTTAAAATCGTAGGTAATCTTAACGTGGTCGCCGTGGCGTAGTGGTGGACTGCCACGCAGAAGGTCTAGGTTCGATATCCGTACGGGACAATTCACATTTTTCACGTCGCCACCTCTTTCGAGTTGCTGACAACTCTCGTATGAAATTCCAATATTCAACTCTTCCCTTAAGGCATCATTAACAGTAAAATTAATTGGCTAAGAAGTACACCAACCGTTGCACTTTATGCACTTTTTCATTGGTCTTCTCTAAAGCTAGCTCTAAGACACACAATTTGACTAAAATCAGTTTACATGTGGAGGTTTTTCCAGTTTCTCAAATTACTCGACAATTTAACTTTCGTCGACATTTATCTGGCTTTAATCGTCTTTGAATTGAGTAGTAGGGCCCAGGACGGTCCTCTACGAAGACTGATCGAAGAATATGAGAGAGTTGGTATTGGAATCAATTTTGGGGACCTCAATTTGAACCTCTCGTACAGCATTGCAGCTAATATCATCCTGATGTCCTTGGCGATTAATGTGATTGAGGCGACCTTCAGCAGCAAAACATCCTAACTTTTCCTTCTAACTTTTACGGTATGGCTAAGTGTTACAACATTTACCTCAAGGGGGTACCGTTAAACTGTGATATTCCACGAAATTATAAAGGCCATGAATTCACCAGAAGCTGCACAACCTCATTGTGGACTTCCTAAGAAACGTTCATACCAAACGACTCAACCAAGCACCTTTTTAAGCTGGAGGCGATCAATTAAATATATACGATTGCACAACTTGTCTTATTTCTCAGCTGATTTAGCCTAAAGCAAACCTTGGTCGCACCTTATGCTTAATCAGACGAGGCAGATTGACAATCAGAAGCATCATTGGTCTCATTACTGAGCATTGTGCCATTGTCACACACGAAAACAGACAAAATCCTCGCCACGACTTTTGTAGTAGATATGGGGAACCGTGTAGCAGTCTCTAGCTGAATAAAAACGCACTTGAGCGGATACTTGTTCGTCGATTAGACCGATTATCGAACAACTAGCGATATTTATAAAAGACTCCCATTGGTTCGGGGTCGTAGGAAAGGGGGCGCGGCGTGGGGTTGCAACTCCAAGCTACTCGCCATTTACTAGCTACCTTCAGATCTTTTTTGTAAAATGCTAATAATAACAAATATGTTCTAAAATGAGTTTGTAGGTTCAGGTTTGCCTAAAACAAAAAAAGACATAGTTCTCGAACTTTTGAATAGTGCGCATGAAATAACTTCAGTACACACTATTTGATTATCCAAAAACCTTTTTCTCTAATATCTCTATAACTTTGACTTGTTCGCGCCATCCACTCGTTCGTTGTATAAGGGACTAAGGTTCCTACGTCCGATAACGTGAGCACATTCGATCTAAATCTGGAATAGTGGTATTTCTTTCATTCCAGACGGTGCTCCAAACTGTCACATTGGCGGATGTAAAAAGTGGCTTCCGGTTCAATAGGCACAACTGGACATATAGGGACATTCTAAGCCGCAACCTGGTGTACTGCAAAGTTAATTATAATCTAAACCCAATTAATGTATGTATATGTGCATCGAAATGCGTTCGTAACTTTATACTTAGCATATCGTCGCGCAACTAGCATTCATAAATTATTCACAATTGCTACGACCCGTTTGGCGGGGTTCCTTGGATGTGCAGTAATTAAAAGGAAGGAGATGTTATATTGTCGCGCACCAACTGCTCGCTACGAAGACGGGAGACCACCGCCATAGATGAACACTGCATTAAAATGCAGGGCAGCAGTCGTCGGGCGTCTCGATTAATTAACAAAATTGTCTCTTTATGCCCCATATGACATCCGGGTGTGACGTGGTGAGTGGCATGTGCCGAGCGCATACCCTCTTTGATGAATAATTTGACCGGTTTTCGAGCACTGTTATGAATTTATCTTATTGTTGACACTGCTGGATTCATTTGGAAATTGTGTTTTGTGATGAAGAGACATTGATTTCATGGCGTTCAGGACGTTCATTTCCAATTAAAAAAGATATAAATCAATATAATTATTTTAAATTTATTATGATGTGTAAACAATAAATTTTATGTAGACAATATACATATATTATATGGATATGGTGGTCATAGATTTCATTTTGGAACCATTTGTAGTGTTGCAGATATAGGTTCTTGCTTAATTCACACAAAAGAATGTGCACAGTTTCCTAAATATATAGATATGAACATTAATTTTCTCTAAGAATAAATGCAATAAAAATAATTGTGTATGAAAACTTTGTATAAATTTAGCTGCAACTGCATTCTTCCCATTTGGAGAGAGGTGAAATATGATATTGTAAACAAATCCCATCCCCGTTATTTATGACTATATACTGACTTGGTCAAGTGTATCGGTTGCAAAACAAATTAAAATAAGTTCAACATTTTGTTCTTCTTTAAAATACATATAGAGTATCTGCACAAAATAATGTAAAAGGTGATGAGGAAACCCTTGGAACTTCCTACTTCACCAACGAACTGCACAGGCTGTACGGCGGCACGCGCATAGTCAAGCGTCTACAGACATACCGGCTACGATTGCAAGATCGTATATATAGAACGAATGTATAATACCGCTGCATCTCTAAGAGTATTTGAATTCGAGCCATTGGGACAACGCAACTTAGGTCAACATCGTACAAAATTGGAAACAATTGATTGATTCCCTAGTTCATTCAGGTCTGTAATATTACTCCAAGAAAAATAAGAAGAAATTAACGGTTTATTCATATATCTTTTTCGCATATAAATGACTTCCACGAACAGATTTTCAAAATTTGAGAAGAGCTAATTAGAGAGATTAAGTTGCAATGAGCAAAACAATTGCTAATCTGATTTCACAAGATCTGGGCTATACGACGGCTGGGGTAGGGCTTCCAATTTTAGCATTTTTAGGTATACTTTTACGGACCTTGCAACCTGTGCCCTAGAATTATCATGCATCAAATACTTTTGACATATCGTGGACTATTTTCGGCCGTGTTTATTCAATTCTACAAATTATTAGTTGTCATCAACAGACCTTGCCTGGCAGATATTCAGTAAGCAGCATCTTTATGAAATACAATATAATATAGTTAGCTTATTCCATCGTCGCCGTGGCGTAGTGGTAAGTGCATCGACCGCGGCGCAAAAAGTCTAGGTTCGATTCCCGGACGGGACACCTAGCATTTTTTCACGGCACCACCTCTTTCGAGTTGTTGACAACACTCAAAGAGTATTAATTGTCTATGGAAATCTTCTCAAATCTCGCCGTTCGGAGTCGGCAAAAAACTGTAGGTCCCTTCTACTCGTGAAGAACAGTAGCATGCACAACACGAGTAGTTGTTGTAGAAGCTAGGCCCTGGTCCGTTGTAGGCTGTAGTTAATTATTATTATTCCATCAAATATGTGTTATGTACTCCTTCTGGCCATGAGTACTCGGTGCGTCCGCCGACAGTGAGGTGTAGCCTCGGTACCATTACCGATGTTTTGATTTATCTTAACGGATCCACTTTTTATGACCAAGCACCAAGCATCATGGCGCCTAATCACTTATAGTCATTTAATCATGAAACGTCTTATGTTTTTAACTCGTATGGCCCACAATGTACTACCTTTCGGATAGTTCCTATTTTTTAAACGATCGGAAATAATGTGTTAGACGAACCGCAGCAATCGCAAACTTTTTCCGTATGTGACGCATCCTTATCAACTATGGCTTCAATTCTTTGTCTTCGAGCTAACTTTGCAATATAGGACTTCTATTGCACGGTCGATACAAATATCAACAAAAATTAGATAGCCCTCGACTACTTTTTGGGCACGAATTTACATAATTTGATGTAAAACCGCATTAATTTGTATAAAGCATATTCTGGAAACTCGTGGGAATCAAGACTTCTTCCTTAAAAAAAACGACTAGAATGGCTGAACTATTAGAACGCCAAATTCAGTTCTTGTTGTAGCAATCAATCGCATATTTATTTGTGACGCTTCTATTCTTCCGACGGCCACTTCGGCCAAACGAGAAATACCCACGTTTGACAGACGAGGTTACTCGACCCGTAAATTTAATTTCATTTAAAGTACACATTGGGCACCAAGATGAATTTCGCATCAAACCCGGCCACATCATCAGAATGGCCAAAAGTGTTGGCTTCAATTTCCCATGGCGCAATGATCTGGCGTAATTTTCCGAAAAAGTAAGTAAAGGATGGAAACTTATTGCCACGTTTTACAATTTTCAAAGCTAAAATTAACGTGCTGGATTTTAAATTTGGAAATTAACGTGCTTTTCGCCAACCTAGGTGCGTATAAGACCGTACTGTCGTTCACTGAAGGCCCCAGAACTGTGACGTGTTGGTACGATGCATTTAATCCCTCTCCAAGTAATATTTATTGCAGTGATACTTGAGTGGGTCACTGGACACGTGTTAAATTTGCCTACCGCAGGCGAAGGTAGGACTGGTTCGGATGCTGCTTGAATTTCCTGAACCTTACTGCAAAGATACTGCAGCTATAACCGAATAGGAACCTAAACTTCGCTTAGGCCATAGGAAGAATTGACCAGATCTAAGATATTTCAGACGTTTCATAAGGATTTCTTCCTTCAAGAAATTTCTTCACTTGTATACTGAGCTGTGGCTTAAAATACATATGCACAAGTTAAAACTGGGCCATCACAAGAGAACTAAGCCCCTGAACACATGTTATATAAGTCTCCACCAGTAGATTGGTGAATGTAACAAACCCGCCAGAAATGAAAGCAGTTTCTCTATTGTAATGACTTCTACCTCAAATGCAACAGATTTAAAGGCTGTGTTTAATAGGGTATTTTTGACAAATCATGCGGGACTCTTATCAAGCTAGTTTATCATTATTGTTTAGTATCTTGTTGCAAGTCATAATGGAAGGACTTAAGCGACAACAGCGTCTGCGAATTGTTCAACGAAAAAGGGATGAACATGAGTTTTTTGCAAATTTTAGAACTTCTAAGCCGCATCTTGTTTTACCCATCTACAACGAGTAGGCAAACTCTTTTGGATATCCTGCATTTTAGTTAACCGTGAAAAAACTTACCTTTTGCAAAACTATGCTTTCCTAGGGTACACCAGTATCCAATATCAGCAAGAAAACAATCACTCCACCGGCAAGGCAATGCGTCTCAAAAGTAGTTTGTCACTAAAGCCTTCAGCTTAACCTACTACTAATTGGGGGGAGTTTCAACAAAAGCTTTGGTACATCAAGTAGAACTCGTTATTGCCAACCCAATTTCTGAAAGGAGTCAATAGCGATTATTATTAACCCTTTTTTTAAATATTTAATCACAAGTCCCAATACTTAAATGTCAAGACCATCTTAAGCTATATTAAACACAGAAAATGCCGTTACCAAGAAATTGTAAAACAAAAAATTAACCTACACATTTCCATCCTTAGATTGCATGAGAAGGCAGGAGTACACACGATCATAGCGTGTCTTTGATGAAGCATTTTTTTTGGAAGCAATCATCACTCTGATAAGGTGCATTAATTCCTAATGATTCATGGATTAGGCAAATACTTTTAATTTCTCGGTATTTTCGAAGTCGTCGATAAAACGTGCTTAACGCCACATTTTCGGTAAACAATAGTTTTCAATTAATTTTCAACCTGATTAACTGCGGTATAATATCACAGTGCACAACGTGTGGAAATTACTTCAGTGATTGTATCCGATAACTTCTTAAGAATATCTGTGAACTAAGCCGAACCAGACTTTGGGTATTGTATGGAACAGTAAAAAACCTCAAAAAACCAGATAAACCAAATTGAATTACCGAAAACAAAAATTAACGTAAAATCCACTAATCAGAGTGTCAAGCGAGCGAAAAATCCGGCGATTCGCTGCTACAAAGGATATTATCGTCATGAATCACGGAAAGCCCATTGAAAGCCTTCCTCCACTCGCCCTCGGGCTAATTAAACAGTGGCGTTTGCTGTTCGCGGCGCTGATCATATTGACACAAGGTTATTAGTTTTGTGTTTCCCTTCGGAGACGACGGCGACAACTTCGATGACGACGACGAGACTCTTTATCGGAATGTTCCAGTGTAGGAACCCGTGCTGAAGGAGGCCACGACATCACCGACCGCTGCGCTGTGGGCAAAAGAGATAAAAACGCGAGGTGCCGATTTGAGGACGCACATCGTGGGCTTTCAAGTCGCCGCAAATATCGCAGAGCGGATGGCTCCGGGGTGGATATATCAGCACCTCGTCATCGATGATGATTAGATGGCAGATACACGCACATAGTATATACATAGGTATGGTATATCTGGTGTTTCCGCGCTACGCTCCTCCAGTGACTGGGGTCCATGTTCAACGCAATGCCCGTTCAAATCGAGTACGATTACTGGCGTCAGTGCGCCGATGGAATGGATGTTATTTTATTTTTAATTAAATCGACGAGTCTTGCTGCTCGATTTTATCTACTATACTTCCTTGGGACTCTGGTGGCTATGGCTGAACACTCTAAAACGGTGTTGTCTGCTTGTCGGGGGTGGCGTGGTGGTTTGTCTTGATAAAACATGGAGTCATTCATTGGTAAATAGAACTTCACTGTGTTGAAGATGATGAAAAGCGTACGAGAGGGTGCAGCATGAATGGGGTCTCTGAGTGTGGCGCCAGAGAATCGATTGTAATCGAACGGGCGAAAGACCATTACAAAGGAATAACCCGCTGGGCATATACATATTTATAGGTAGGCGCGAATTGTGCACACTTTGTAAGTGGTTCAAGTGAGTTGACCGTCTGTATTGCGTGTGATCATCTGAATGACGGCTTTCATGTCTGCACTCAAATGTTGAGAAATACTTGACTTACTTTGAATGATGACACAGGTTCGACGTCGGTCGTCGGAGAAGCTCTAGGCAGCACTGTGTGGTTTAAATACTTAGACGAGAGATTCGAGGCCAACAAAAATCACACAGAAGTCAACACAGAAATTGTCTTGGAATTTATTTCATCTAATAAAGCAAATATTTTAGTGTTTGGCAGAATATTTATAAAAAAAGTAAGACTTTTATAAATTCTTCTGTGCATGGCTTCTGGTTGAATGTGGAAAATTTACTTCTTAGTTGGCATAAATTAATTCTGTAACAGAAAGTTTATTTATAAAGTTAAATAACCTTCGAATTCGCTCATAAATCTGCCATGAATTCAGCAGTGTCAAAGAAGTCAACAATTTGGTTTTGATAAAAAGCTCATAGTGTTCAACATTTCTAACTTTTGATCTGTAAGACGGGCTTAATACTTCAAACATATCAAGATGCAGGGGATCAAGAAGAAACAACACCGAAAAGAAGCGTGCTTACTGCAAATTTTTGGAATCTTTAAGGCTGGCGATACTATTCTGATAGACACCATGTACAAAATCATATGTAGAATTTGTGAGGACAGAAGTATGTCAGATGACAGAAATACCAGGTCCACATGTCCGAACCCCAAAAAAAGGCTATACATCTTGGGATAAGAACATATACTGCTGCTGAATGTCACTAACATAATTATGTCGAGTTCAGGGTGCTAATATTGACGAAACTGTGTATTCTTACCCGATAACCAGACTATACACCACAGCTATATAAAAAGTTAAAGAAAATTCTGGAAACAACCGTTTTTTTGCAATATTATCGAGTTTTGGTTTTAGGAAAGGATTTAAAGGACGTATCTGAAATCTGAAGCTACTGTGACCAGTTGAGTGCAACTGCTGGGCTAGGAAGAATGTATTAACATCATTGCGCATTGCTAGCGGGCTGTTAATAATAAAAACAATTCAGTGGCACTACAGCCCACAAGAGAGCAGCAGGGCCGAGCTTCTACAACAAATTTTCTTGATGTGCGTGATACTGTTCTCTCACGAGTAGAAGGGACCTACAGTTATTTCCCGACTCTAAACGGCGAGATTTGAAAATGCTTTTTATAGACAACTAATTCTCTTTGAGTGTTGTCAGCAACTCGAAACAGGTGGTGCCGTGAAAAAATGCGAGATGTCCCGTCCGGGAATCGAAACTAGACCTTCTGCGTGTGGGTTGACGCCCTTCCACGCAGTTAAAGAAGGATTGATGAATAGAAAACCAAAGGAAATATGCCAATTGTTGATAAACTTTAAGTGTGAAATATTTAACATTTTTTAGGTTAAAAACTCCTGAAATGCTTCTTATCATTAGGAGGAACCGAATGCGGGACGATGAGCTAAAATTCAAAAATAGATGGATGGATAGATAGGTAGACAGCAAAAATAGATAGCACCTTGGCACCTTCAATAATAAAATTTCCGACGGATATATTATCTTGTCTGAAAAATGAATGAAAAAGTAGACATAATCGGAAACTCTAAGTGCTGCATCAATATGCGGAAGTTGTCAGATTATGAAAGATCACTGACTCAGCCAAGGGACAACAATGTTCCAGAAAAGAAACCTTTGAGTCCCAATCTCTAGTTAGGAGAGAATGTCTTAGTCTTAGGTACAGATCCCAAGCCATAGCTGAAGTCTCATACATGCACTAAAAGTTTGATTAATGTCTATTTTACTCTAAGCCGTATATGTCAAACTTACATCAAAACTTATCAAGCTTACAATCCACCATGAATTACAACGTCGCTCTACAGACCCTAGGCAGGAGAAATAAGGTCAAACTCTGGTGGATACCCGGCCTCGGTGGGTAGATAAAGTAGAACCTCTAGACCTCTAGCAAATAAATCGGAACAGAAATTTTGGTGATATTCCTAAGTGTATCAGCAACAAGCTACTGAACAAATAGCAAAATCTTAAAATCTATTCAATTAGAATCTAGTTCAAGTGCTCGTTAACATAAGTTCGATTTGAAGAAGAGGAGATATCAAAAGACTGTAGTCTGAGATGCACCTACATAAAACAAAACTCTCTCCTACTACTGAGACTGAGACTTAAAGATGATAAGATTGCAGAGTACATACTGTGTAAGTTTTTTGTCTTAGAATGATGATTCAGAGATGATTCATGAAGATCCCATTTCTGTGGGATCAGTCCTCAATTGTTTAACGAAAGCTTAGGTCCTCCTCGGGAAAAAAAAGATCTCTTAGGGTCGCAATGCCCATGCTTGATTCTGCCACATTAAGCACCAAAAGATCATCGATTTCTAACTTTTTTAGAATCTAAAACTCAGAAGTGAAAATTTACTTAATTCAGGAATATGAACGTCCCATCCAAATACCGCCTTTGAATATGATAAGACAACAATCAATATAAAGTTAATTAAAGTTAATTAAGTTTTAACTAAACAAATCATGTGATTAAAAAAAAGAAAGAAATATGATCACACTTGTTTTAGCGCAACGAGCCTCAAGATATCATGGAAAAATTGATACCGTTCAGACGGAAAGCAGGTAACACCTTAGATAGCAAGACACATTTAACAACCACTTTCGCCATGTTGAATATGTTTACTTCGATTTGCTGATTTAACTGTTGTCCGGTTATCTTTTACGAGTTGTTTGTCTTAATAAAAACGATACCACGATGGTTTGAAATTTAATTTGGAACAAATGATCATATCGTTCAACCGAATGACTCCCACTCAGCCACGAATAAAAAAATACGTGTATCTTTTTTCGATATGTATTGTATTTGGTATAACTTATTAAGTAGGATCACGTGTCACGTTAATCCAACATTGTGGAATTTAAAGCTTTTGTGATATGAAAGTTTAACAGGCGCCAACAGACTATTGGTTAATTTGGATTGCAAATGATTTTCGGTTTAGTAAAATTTACCCACAAGAGATATAAAGTGATTTAGATCCAGACTTGGATGATTGGATGATTTAAATTTAATTAGCCAGATGTGGTTTTCGATGTTATCAAATTTGGTTGTATTCATTTCCTATACACACGAAGAAGCTTATCAAAATTAGAAAACTTAAATTAAAACCACTTTCAATATTTAATTTGAATTCTAGACTTTTTCTACCAGATTAATAATAATATGATTTCTTAAAAGTGTACATATTTGCTGTTAATACATAAGGGGTCAAACTGCTGCTGCTTTGCATTTATTACGGTCTTGAACCCGCGAATGTCCAATCGCTTTAATGGGATGTGAAGTCATCTTTTACTTGTTTAACTTTGTAGAAAAAGTTCAGTCCCTTCTTGAACCTGCACTTTGGGCTAAGATCATCTTAGTTGATTCTTCATGGGCCTGCTATAACCGGGACCGAAAAACGTTTTTTATTTGCTATCCGAACTACATTCGCATATTAGTAAATATTAGATATAGATTTGTAGACCCCAAGGATACAATTTGCATTTCGCTCCATAAAAGATTGGAAGAATACGAGTTCTGTAGAACTAGGTATTTGTTCTTTCCTTTAGTAGAATTCAACCAACAATCCTCTAAGCTGGCATGATCCTTAGCCAGCTGTCTCTTAAATATCGCACGCCAAGTTGTTTGTGATACTTCTTCACTTGTGTGCTCCATCGGGTTTGTGGCCGTTAAAGACTCTGCGGACTAGAATAGTGTTGTTTAGTAGGCGTTGAATCTATAGACTAATGCTGCTTACAGCGCGTACAGTTCTTGATTGAGCTTTCTTCTCCAAAAATCGTCAACGCACACAGCTCAAAGTAATTTCTTTCGAAAAGTTTTTGTCATCTGCTGTTCAGATTGTCAGGCTTTGGAACCCGAGGTAGGCAAAGTCCTTCAACAAGTTATACCTTATATAGTGCGGTTTCGGCGAAGTTCACCATCGACCAAGTTTTCACATAAGTGGTGATCCTAGAAAAAAACTCATCAAATACTCAACACCGCCTCTTCGTCGATTTCAAGGCCGCATATGATAGC
The DNA here is from genome assembly GCA_944738645.1 of Eristalinus sepulchralis. NCBI lineage: Eukaryota > Metazoa > Arthropoda > Insecta > Diptera > Syrphidae > Eristalinus > Eristalinus sepulchralis. Next base: position 24,220,178 of record OX122885.1, on the reverse strand, counting down.
ATGTCTTGGCGAGCTATACAATGCCACTTACAGTTTTGATATTCCTGCCAATATTATCAGTATAGAATAACAACGGATAATTCTCGCAGCCGAGTATGGTATTCGCCCATATCCCTCCATGCGTATTGAGGGTGTTCGTTGCCTCCCTTAGTTTGATCAAATATTATTTATTACATATTATTATTTATACCATAATCCTTGCCAAACTTCATACTATTTTCGATAAAATATATATTTATCAGGTGTTATCTCTTCTTCAAGCTATCTGAAAGAGTATAAATTCTCGATGTCTTCGCACCGGACCCCTTGTTTGTATCAAATCACAAACACAGGTTGAGAAACTGAAAACTTTTCACAAACATGTCGATAACTTATTTGTAGTGCTTATCCATCACAAAGTGCAAAGACTGCTTTCGATGGCTTGGAGATTTAGTTAGAAAACAAGCAATACGAGTATGAAAGGAAATTTCAGCAGATAAATAAAAGAGTGGTAAACGAAACCTTGGCGAATTATAGTAACACATGCAAACTTGTGAGGAGCCTTGTTCACTGTCACAAAATCAAAGCTCCACTTTTACCGACACTAATTGTTGCTACATCACACAAGTGAAAGAATATAAATAGAACAGTAAAGAAGATTGAAAACCACAAATTATTACTCCCACAAAGATTGAGCGGTTATAAATAGGATATAAACGGATCAATAAACGGCGCCTAGTCTTTTGTTGTCTACTACTCTTGGGAAAATGGACCCAGTGTAAAGTCAGGTGATTACGTTAGGAAACGCATACTGCAAAAGGGGTGTGTAGCCCTCTTTATTATCATTTAATGTTTCAAGTAAACGTACATTTTCGGACTTTTATCCAAATAAATATATGTAAATATTATTGAAAGTATTGTAGAAGCCCATCGACGGGCAAACTCTACGGATAGTATGAATTTTTGAGTGTGCAAAATGTACAAAGAATGTAGTAAAGGCGTTGGAGACTAAAGACAGTTTACACATTGGAAAAATCAACAACAACCAGACAACAACAACAACAAGATAAACATAAAATATTCGCTGTTTGTTCGTTCAGAAAGACTAAAATAATTTGAAAGCTACATTATACCAACTTTCAAGACTGATCCTCATATTAGTGCAAACGATATTGCAATAATTTTTCCTAAAGTTGTTTATTCTTCTTAACTTAGAATTTATATACGTAAAAGAGGTTTATCTTAAAACTTCTTTCTACTTTGTAAAATATGTGCATATTGATGTATTTGTTTTGAATGCCTAAATAAAATAGGTTCCCTAAACCTGAACAGCGGTAAAACCGCTGTCGAAACGTCGGAAAAATTAAATACAATAAGTTTTTTTTTCATAAACAAACAAAGTAATCATAGAAAGAGGAGCGTAGGAGCGGAGGAGAAACTAGTTTCTTCAATCAACATTAAAAATATACTACTTTCACTCAACGCTCTTCGTTCCTTAAGTATTTAACTTCCCTGTTAAGGTTTGTTTTGGCTACTTTATTTTTGATGGACACGAAAAACGAATGTTAACATCAACATCAACATCAACATCATAGCTTAGTGCAAAAGTCATCGACCTTAAGTCCTAGAGTTCTAGCTCTGTTCACATTTATTATATTTCTGGAACCATAACAATTCTTCAGAGAATCGAGAGAAAACATAATCTAAGATATTCACTCACTAATATTGCATGGAAGCTTAGCATTCCATGGAAATGCAAAAAAATATCTGATATAGTCATTTTAATCCATTTGCGCGTAACTACAAATGGTGAACATGTAAGGCGTTGAACGGAAACGAATAAATAAATGCATATGCAGCGCATAGGTGTTACTTCATGCGTACCATGGAAAATTCCTAAAATATAGCATACCAAATAAAGATTTCTTTCAAGATATCACAAGGAATAAGAAAATTCCCGACGTTCCATTTACAGGCAAAAAAGATTAACACGAATAAAGTTATTAAAATGTGAGTTGAATAAAAACTAGGTTGACATGCACTGCGTGTATTCTAAGTGGCTTCCATTTGTGTAATGTACACCTTTTTATAAGAGCTGATTATTGAGTTAATTATTTTCGCTGCCAATTCGAAACTGCTATTTGAGGCGTAGTGGGTAGTTATTACTTTTACATATGTGCAAGTATTTTAATTTTCAGTAAAAAAAATCTCATTTTGAATCTCAGATATGTACTATATTCATTCGAGGTTTTAATTAGTGGTTAGTTTTGGATCCACTACATAAAGGGTTTTACAAACACTGTATTATACAGTTGACACATGGAAGTATTTTCAACGAAAAAATAAATAAACTTTTATAATTTGTATTTATGTCGTATAATGTTTGCCTCTATTCAGAAAGATTTTCTCACAAAATGCTGCCGAAGGCCCTCGGTGAGCTAGTTCAATCGAAAACAAGAAATAAAATTTTTCAAAGAGGTTCTTGAAAGCGTTTAAAAAGTGCCCTGTTTAGATTTAATATCACTATTCAGTTCGTCAATAGCGGATAATTCGTCAGATTTACAGAAACTTTTTAGGAGCTGTACATCATCTGCATAGATATGGTACTTACACTTTTTAAGATACTTTGTTATGTCATTTATAAAAAGTATGAATAAGAGGGGGCCTAGTACAGAGCCCCCTGGTTGAGTGCGATTATAGAGGTAAGCTTGCAAATGGAATTTTCAAGACCAAATTGTTTACCTAGTTTATATATTATTATTTTATGATTTACGGAGTCAAAAGCCTTTGGGAAGTCCAGAAACACAGCGAATAACATTAAACCTTTATCGAAACCAGCACGTATTTCGTCACTCATCTTAAGTAAGGCGGTTATACAATTATTTTTTTTTCCTGAAACCTGACTGCAAGTACGTTAGAAGTCTCTGATCTTCAAGATATTCCTTCATTTGCTTAGTGACTAATTTTTTGGAGGCTTTACTTATGAAGGGAAGGATTGTTATTGGCCTGAATTCATTGGTACCTGATGTAGGTGGTTTAGGAACCGGAAAAACTTTACCGTTCTTCCACTCGTTTGGAAAAACACTAGTCATGATTATCGTGTTAAAAATATGTGTCAAATGTTTACATATGAATGGTAGAACCATTTTAATGAAAGTTGGGTGTATTCCATCCAATCCAACTGCCTTTGATCGTAGGGAGAAAATGGAATTTGCGACGCTACTTTCATCAACACGCTGAAGTGAAGTGAATATCTTCGAAAAAATACGGCGTTCGAATCAAAGAGAGAAAAATTTATTGGTCTTACTTCCGCGCCTTTGTTTATGAAGTTTCTATTTAATTCATCAACATCAACGCTTTTTGAGGACGGTTCACTTTGTGCAGAGATGCCAACATCACGAATTGTTTTCCAAAAAGCAGTGATAGACAGGTTTGTATGGAATTTAGCGTGGTAGAAAAGTCGTTTGTTCTTACGTATTAAAGAGGTTACTAGATTACGCATTCTTTTCAAATTCTCATACATATAGGTACAACCATATCTACGCCATCTATTATAGAGGACATCACGTTGAACTATTTTGGCTTTTATTTCCGGAGTAAGCCAAGGAACATTAACATTATTCACTAGTTTGGTTTTGACAGGCACATGTTTTTTTAACAAATCATACATGTAATTTCCAAAAACAGAAACTTGTGCATTAACGCCAGAAGTGCTGTAAATACAAGTCCAATCGAGTCTTTCACAGTCATTTACTAAAGATAATAAGTCAGACTTTTACTTCTTACAGGGGAAACATTTAAGCAGAGAACAATTAAATCATGATGTGAGAGACCAGGACAAGTGAGTTGATCGTAGTGGTTTATTAATTCGTTTTGGGACACTAGAAATACATCAAGCAGAGAAAGGGTTTTATTTGGGAAAAAGTGTGTGGGATTGACTGTATTGACAAAATGAAATCCTATCGAGTCAACCATATCAGTGAAGTTTTTATTTTGTTGCCTATGGTATCAAGATTAAAGTCGCCACAGACTACATTACTACAATTAAAGTAATTTTTAATCCATACTCATATTGACAGATTCTATGGTTCCACCATGCTCATGCTCTTGGTCAATAAAGATTCAAAATAAAAAAGGACTTAAGTAAGGTTTGATAGGAGGTGGTTGATTGTTTTTTACCCTTAAGTTAACAGAAATAAACCACAGCACGGGCCCAAGGTATCGAAAAAAAGAGGGAAAGGATGTACCAGTGCACATTGGTTTTAAATGCATATGAATTGTGATGAAAATTCGTGACTTTTAGGAGCAGACCGAAAAAAAAAAGTGTCCGCTTAGTCGAAAGGAGTAAAACAGACGGAAAATTGTTTGGACTTGTTTTATTATTCCAGCCAGCGAATTCATGCAATTTAAATCTTCAAAAACTCCTGCAACTATAAAAGAATGAAAGAGGATTTATCCCATAGTTAGAGCTAAGGCAAACTGCGCAACAAGCGGATTTGTTTTATCATATGAACTGTTCGCAGAAATAATTTAATTTTCACATAAAAACATAACATAACTCAGCTCACACCACCTGTCATACACAAATCATTAAAGGTGGCTTAATATGTGAATTCGAATAATATATTTTGAAAGACAATTAATTCTAAATGAATTGTAACGATTGACTTCAGATTTATGACTTTTATCTCTATTCATGGTAGCAATTTTGTATTGTTGTAATATTTTGCTACCCACCTACGCTTTCCGTATTTGACTTAATTATCCTTCAACAAGAATATGTTGTATATAGATCTTAATTTTTGTGGTTTGACAACAATACATGAAAAAACATTATAAATTGGGTGGCACTACAGCCAAAAAGGTTCCCCCAATATCAAGCTTCTTCATAAACTACGCGTGTTGTGCGTGCTAATGTTTTATATTCAATCACAAATTCGTGAAGGGACTTTTAAGATGTTTGGCGAACAGAGGAATTTAAGTAATATTGTAAATTTATATAAAATGGAAGATGTTCAGTCCAAATTCTAATCTTGAACCTTCAGGCGTGTGAGTCGACGCACTTACCCACTATGCGACGGCAGTCCCAAAAAATTAATTATTGATTTTAATTCTTTGAACTTCTGTTAACACTTGTTTTGAAGCCGATTTTTTTAAGAATGTTATAATAATTGAGTTGTACTACAGCCCAGGGCCTAGCGTCTGCATTAACTACTCTTGTTGTGCGTTATATAATATGTCAGTTGTCTCACGAGTAGAAGGAACCTTCAGTTTTTTGCCAACGTCGAATGGCGTGATTAGAGAAGCTTCTCATAGATAATTAGTATTGTCAGTAGTGGCAGCAAAGGAGGAGTCACTCTGGGAATCGAAACTGGACCTTCGGCGCGTAAGGGACCGCCCTTAACAAATGAAACTCCACCACATTAATATCAGGAAATCATTTTGGTTTTTTTTCAATTTTGTAGAATAGCGATTATCATGAAAATTGAAATTTTCACTACAGTGCTGTCGAATTGTGCTTATGTAGGAATTTTTATTAACAAATTTGTATCTAAAATATTTTCTTGGCAAATGGATGCTTACACAATATTTAAATATGGTGTTCATCACTATAGTCGATGTGGGTGAGCTGTTGCCTTAAAACGTAGCCCAACTTTAAAAGTAGTAAATGGCTACAGACTTGTTTTTCATGATCTCGTTTTATGTGCCTTTTATATATATTTTAAATGCTAATTTATATTCATGTGTCTGATAATACTTATGGCTTTGTGATATTTTCTATAAAGGAACGGATGTGTGTGTACTTCAATATTAATCACGAAGAGGATGAATCGCTGCGATTCCTTAATACAAATTTGAATTAAGTAAATGTCGCCAACTTGTTTAGAAGGGAGTTATACAAATTTATGTGATTATCAAAATTTAAGAGTTGGCACTCAAAACAGTTGTTCTGTGAAAGAAGTATGATGGCGCCATACACTTTATTTTACATCCTCTCAAATAGGTCTTGTTGCGCAAGTGTTTTTATTGCAGATGTACTTATAATATGCGCGAATTTTCAGATATAAATTTAATTGCTATATGTCCACAGAGAACGCATGGATCAAAATAATGTTTGTTTTATTCAAGTAACTACGACTGACAAATCATGCGAAAGATCAATTTGTAGGAGGATGCAAAAGCTTAATTGAGCCTAGGGTGGACCAATCGTCCACGCAACTGGAGATGTTTAAGTTAAACGCACGCGCCAGCTCATCCGTTAAATACTCTCCACAGCAGATCTAATAACTTGAAACCCAATATCAAAAGTAAAATAAAACACAATCGATGACATGGTTGCACATTGCAGCGTGTATAGAGGTATATTACTCCCACTGCACACGCAGCATTGTGAAACTTTATTCTGCCATCATCAACACCACTGATGGAAGGCAGGGTTTTCTGAAGAGTGGCATGCTATTATGAGACTAGTTCAACATTATACAAAAAGTTGTACTTAATGGTACGCACAACTTTAACGATTGGTCAAATACATTAAATCATGATCTTCAAATTTTTGGAATAGAATGAAATGTAAAGGATCCGTTTCAGGCCAAGAAGCGTAGGCGACGTATAATAGGTCTGAAGAAAGAAGAAATAAGAAGGAAGGACACATTTTTGGCCTAGAAGCGTAGGCAGCTAAAAATTAGTCTGGTAATAGGAAGGAAAGCCACACAATATCAACAATACCATTCGATTCAAAATTGAAGTGTAGCATAACTTCTGCTTACTTCTATTTTTTAGGTTTCTCGAGACAGTCGATAGTCGTCTGCTCTATGGAGTGGAAAACATGTGTCTTCATTTTTTTTTTTTGAGAGAAAACTTATTTCTGTTGATCACATCTTGGAGAAAAATAATCAGTCACTTAATGAATAGGAAATACAGGAGTATAAGTCTAGAAATCTGCCTTCAGATATAACAGTTAAGATGGTGAGAAAGTGCATTTACTGAAGTGATGAAGAAAGCTCTCATCTAATTTCTCTTATATATGTACAATGAACACTCTATAAAACGAGTGTAAGTAATACTTGATAATGTTACAATTAGCTGGAGTAGAAGGCGTTATCATAGCTCTATTTTTGTTTCTGTTAAAATTATCTTCATATGTTTTATGTTCAATGTGCCATCCTTCCGAACAACAAAGCCCAATTTGAGAGAAAATTTACTTTTCTTGTTCCATCTGAGGGAATGGCAGCTGAAAGTCAGTCATCCAGAAGCTTACGAAAAATACTCTTAACCGTTTCGGAGAGGCCGCCGGGCGAAAGGGCAGTGTTTAAGTAAGTTTCTTAAAATGGAATTACGTTCGTTTTTTACATACTTCACGTTTTTTTTCATCTCTTGAAATGTTGAAAGTATTAAAGCTAATTATTTCGGGAACACAGAATCGCCGATCAGAGTCCCCACTGAACTTTAGATCTCGAAAAAGGAAATATAGTGCAACATCCATCCACCGTAATTATGTTATGTATTTAAGTATAGGAAGGAGCAGAAAAAATACTGTCAAATTAAAGGCCCCATTCACTCGTGAGCGTATGATTTGGTCACTGATCGGGTTAACCTCAGAGTGTACCTATATGCCTTTGATACCTATGGATATCATCCTTTCTTACAGACTAAGGTGCATTAACGTTATTTTTACTATTGCATCTTATTTGCAACCACATAGTGTCCAAAATGAGTTTTATGTTTTGTTTTGTTTTCAAACAATTTTGAAAAACTTATCTGGTGTTTCTGGCCAAGTTTTGCATATTTTTTTTTAACGTGCTCTTTCTTTCCCACCACGAATGTCCTCCCGAAATAATAAGCTTTGATATCGAAATATCGCCGTGGCGTAGTGGTAAGTGCGTCGACCGCCACGCAGAAGGTCTAGGTTCGATTCCCGGACAGGACACCGCATTTTTCACGGCACCACCTCTTTCGACTTGCTGGCAACACTTAAAGAGTATCAATTTTCTATGAGAAAGCTTCTCAAATCTCGCCGTTCGGAATTGGCAAGAAACTATAGATCCTTTCTACTCATGAGAGATCAGTAGCACGCACAACACAAGTAGTTGTTGTAGAAACTAGGCCCTGGACCCTTGTGGGCTGTAGTGCCACTCAATTATTATTCAAATTGGACGTTCATTTATATTTCACTGCTTCACCTTTCTACCCTCTCTGAAATGTTCAGACTGCGTAGAAAGTATTCTAGGCCTAGAAATAGCAAGACACAGGATCGCCGATCAATGTCGCCACTGACCTGTAGGTAGAACCCATTCACCCGTAAGCGCAAGATATCGTAACTGATCGAATTAACTTTAGAATTTACCTGTATGCTTTTGGTGTCTATGAATATCTTCGTTTCTTACGTACCAAGGTGCATTAACGTTATTTTTTATTTTATTGCATCTTATAGTACAATTACGTAGTGTCGAAGCGGGGTTTCAATCCTTAGCCTAAACATTTTATCTGATATTTTTAGCCAAGTTCTGCTCAGTTCTTCTTAACGTGATCTTTCTTTTACGTCATAAGTCATCCCGAAATAATTCGCTTTAATATCGAAAGGAATATGGATAAGATTTGAAAATAAGTGCTTAGTTATTATTTTGCCGACAAGTTTAATAAGCTTCAAGGAATACCACTCATTAAGCGTTTTTCGCCAAATGCTTGTAACCGGATATAATAATTTGTACTTTTGTTGTCGACTCTTCGACTGTTTTGACTGGTTTGTGGTAAAATTTCCCTCAATCGTTTTGCTAAAACTTGTATTTCAAGTCGTCATGTCATACTTTGGCAATCGCTTGGCGGTCTGAATGTTATAACGAAAAGCCTTTGTTATTTTTTTTTTATCGAAGTTACCTTTGAAATAATGGAAAATGTACAAATAAGGTAAAAGAAATAAAATCTTTATGGTATTTTATATACTATTTATTAAGCGACTGTACTGCCGGTTTACTTTTTTTCGTTTTCGTTGTTTTTACGTGACTCGTAACATGTGTCACATACTGAGTTTCGAATGTAATCTTACCATTGAAATGACGCACGTTATTTGTGGTGAATATTTTCAATAAAAGTTTAGAGAAAATCTTTATGAAGAAAATGAACCCGGGGGATATGCATAATGTAGTAACACAACGAAATTATAAAGATTTCTTGTTTTTAAGCGAGACACAGAAAATGAAGATAAATGGGACTTTTGAATTAAATTCTTGGCCAGAAAACGAACTTTGTAATTACAATTATGTCGGGAATGAAATGTTTACATTTTGGACTATTCAAAGTATTTTTCAAAGTATCAGAAATCATCTGAATAATCATCTGAAGAGGGGTTATTCCTGTCAATTAACCTAGTGTTTGACTTCTAGAAAGGGTATATCAACTTCAAACTGATTTTATCTGAAACATGATACACGACGTACGAATGGAGAAATTAATGCAATCCTCACTTATACGGTTCTCCATAGTGCAAAGAATTAGATGGCTTTGGCGTTTAATGAGGATAATAATAACAATAATAATAATAATAATAATAATTGAGTGACACTACAGCCCACAAGGGACCAGGGCCTAGCTTCTACAACAACTACTCGTGTTATGCGTGCTACTGTTCTCTCATGAGTAGATGGGACCTACTGTTTTTTTCCGACTCCGAACGGAGATTTGAGAGGCTTTCTCATAGACAATTGATACTCTTTAAGTGTTGTCAGCAACTCGAAAGAGGTGGTGCCGTGAAAAATGCGTCCCGTCCGGGAATCGAGCGTAGACTTACCATTAGTCCTCGACGACCACTGATAATGAGGATGGATGACTCAAAAAAAGGCTTAGTACTTTTAAAGGATGTACCGAAATTACAAAAAGAAGGAGCTTTAAATTGTATTATTCTTAAAATACATGCTTCTTCTGTAATTGCTTCTGAATCAGTTGCTATAAAATGAAAATCTGTTTCCTTGTTGACTCTCGCTACACGTGGTAATCAGCAAACTAAAATCGCAGTATAATCCCAAGCATATACGAGTTCATTTAAGTTCTTCTCCTCCTTTTCTAAAAATTGTCCCTACATACATACGTACTTATATGCAACGGAGTTCATTTGAAGTGCATGCCAATAAACTGCAGATGTAAAATGTAAAATTTTCATTCAAGTACAACCAATCTTAAATTCAATTAGAGTATTTTTCGTGAAGTTTCTGTCATGTGGTGGCACTATTGACTTGCGATCCTATCGCGCAATTTTCCACGAAGCCAATCTTCAAGCAATGAACAACGAAAACTGTCCCCGTGTAAGCTTGCAGTTTTTAAGATCTTCAAGTGCACACCAATTAAGGCAAATCAATTCAATGGCATAAAACATCCAACGATGATGGCCGACTGATAAGCCGCTTACCATTGAGGCCACCAGTCTGTAGTACATACCCAACAGCACACCTATCCAGCTCACTACCACTCCCCCCAATAAAACTAAACATTTTGTGTTTTGCTCTTGATCTGTAAACAACCAACCCTAACACAAGACTGCCGGGCGGTCCGACATTGCACCCGATGCATACAGGCACCACCAACCATTACGTTTCTTGCTTACATGCAGTACTTGCATGTTGGGTAACTGGTTTTTAATGTAAACACAGCCAACGAACAATGGCGTATAAACTAGCACCGTCTTCCAAGACGGCAAGTTTCGCAAGGCGCAACTAACGCCAAGACTTTCGATTTGTAAATGCCGAACGTCTTACATGGCAGGGGTTCCTTCTTACAGAACCATGATGCTTCTCTTACTCCCAACCTAACTGCTGCGCTTCTTGTCCCGGTAACTAAAACGCGCGCGTGGAGCTATTTCAGCTGCATGTTACCTACCAGTATTTCAGTGTGTCTGTACACGGTCAGGCCATTACATCAATTCTCAGAACTACATGTGTAGCTACAAGAGTGCAGAAGTAAAGTACCACCACACCAGCGGTGGGTTGGTACCACCCATGGCCCCATCTACTCACCCCACTCATAGGCGAACCGAAAGCCAATTGCATGAAGCTACCTCCACGGTGTATAATGCAATCGGCCATCACTTGCGGCTTCGGTGTATCTGTGTGCCGAGGTACCACCATTTAAAACTGGAACCGGTTTAGTGAAAAACAAACGAAAAGAAAGCAAAAAAGCTCCTCCAAAGGGGTGGTAACAATTAGGAGGGAGCTTTCTTTTCGCCCGGTAAATGAAATTACGGCAAACTAATAAAATAACAAAAAGATTCTCTTTTCGAAATTTTAATGTCATATTTTAACGATGCCATACACGAGCCTCTGGTAATGGCGTGGTCCATCACCTAGTTCACTCTCGCAGTCGGCGAATACCTGCTTATAGTCGGCACCTGGAATGGAAAAGCTTTGCCCCATGGAATGTGGGAGTGGAAACGACTGTGGCGTGTGTTAAAAGAGCTGAGCAATGTGTATGTGCGCCAGTGTGAATTGCCTTCCTTTTCCATTTTCTCATTCATTTTTTTCCGTTGTCTGGTTTTAAGCTTCTCTTTTGTTTTTGTTATTTTTCTTGTTTCCTTCTGTTTACTGTGTTCATTGATTTGGCACGTCTGTATGCATGCATACTGTATACATACCGGCAGTCGCATTAGATGGGGAATGATCCACAGAACACTTGTTATGATGGCAGAGGGCGCTGCCGTTCTCCGCTGCTGTAGTCCGCAAGTGTTGGTTAGGGGCAGCACGATGACAATAAACGCGGCGTATACTTGACGGCTAGCGCTAAATTCACGGTTGACCAGCGGAGCCAGTTTTCTTTGGTTGTTTCGATGTTTAGCAGATGTTTACCCGTTTTTTTCGCTTAATCGTGTGCGCCGTTCCATTGGTCGCTCAATAGTGATTTTGGGGTAATTTCGTACCCACACGCTTTTGCTGAACTAAAACGTGTGCTTCGCCGACGCTCCGACGCACTTTGCGTTCGGTGAAGTGTGGTTTTCAAAAATTGCTTTTTTCTTCTGCGTTTTGTTTTATACCAGCTACAGTGCCTTTCGTTTTCTCTGTTTTTTTTTCTTTCTCGCCATTTGTGACGGTGATGTGAACTTTTTTGTTTGGCATCTATTGCAGTGTTACTTAGTGCATCACCAGTCGTCGGTGCATTGCCGTCGCTACTGATCGGTGGTGGATTACGACAATTTGCATGCGAGATTCTGTGTAACCCGGTGTAGCACTGTGTAGCAAGTACTCTAGTAGTGGTGTTCAACACAACCACGGTGCACGAGCAACACGAATACTTTGACATCACACTTTACAAAGTGGAACATCTTCGACGATTCAACGACGACACGGCGACGACACAGAGCGGCGGCAGCATTTATAACAACAACAACAGCGACAACACAAGAACACAGTCATATCAGTTTTATATTGGTTTTATGAGCGGAGTGCAAACATACTCTATACTTCGTGTAGTAGTTACACCACAGTTGCTGTTGCTTCTGTTCAGTGCGAGTTTTGGTGGTACTTAGCTGTGACTCCTCTAATGACAACCAATCGGCGGTAGGTGTGGTTGGAGCATCGTACATCGTGCACTGTCTGTCTGTCTTCCTACTCAGCTGCCGCCCCTTTAACCGGTCTGTGTATAGGAAGAGAAACGAAAACAAAAAAAAAACAACTCTATACAATAACAAAAACAAAAAAATAGAGATAGAAAAAAGAATAAACGGTTGAAATTATTACAGCGCCGCTGTTTCACTTGTAATCGGTGTCGTTTGGTCGGTTATCGGACAAGCGGCAAGTTGATAAATCTGCTACTGTAACGCGCGCTTAGAATTGCCCATCAACTGAGACCGAACGTTGTTGGGGTGTGAATTTCTGGTTTAGGGTTAGGAAAAAGTGTTCTAATTTTTTTTATGTGTACCCATACAGTTCGCATAGTGAATTTGTCGAGATTGACGTGAGTTCGAATTAACGTGTGACAAGTGCCTGGTTTGCTTTTCGGTTGTTTTCTTCGATTTGCGATTGCAATGAATATAATTAGGTTGGTTGTTTACTAATGACAACCATTTACCCTTAATTAGAAGTGTTGCCGCTGTAGCTGAATGCTCATCAATTCGGCCGTAGTACACATGTTAATAGTTCTTTCGAAGTTGTATTGAATGATTGAGGTTGTGCAGTGCGACATGTCACATTTTTCTCTAAGAGGTTCACCCAATAATCAGGTATGATATACAATTTCTCTACTTTAACTTATATTTAGTTTAATATTAATGTGAATGTGTAGCTGCGTGAATAGAATTTTTAGGGGTTTTCGAATATAAGAGCGGCTAGTGGTCAATGGATCTTGAGATTAAAATGAAGACATACATTCGTGGTTAGAAATTTATACCACTCTCAAATGGAGGAAATCTTAAATGTTATAAATGTAATGAATGTAAAATGAGTGTCATTTCATAGTTAATTTCGTACAAATAAGTGGTTACAACACTTATTTAGCCTAAGCAAGATGTGTTAGGTTTCCTTCAAAATTTTCTGTATAATTCTGTGAGACAACTTTTTTGGATCATCCTTATACAAACTGAACCATAAATATCTATATCACGAAAACATGCATCACATGTTAAACATATGTAGATCAAGTTCAAGAATGCGAAATCAAAATAAAGGACCTCATGATGCTTGTTTTGGTCCCGCCTTAAGTGAGACTGTTAGTGAGATTATGTTAAAACCATTATGCTTAAGCCCTGCTTGCGTAGTTCTGACTTATAAAGAGAGAATTATATTAAAAAAGCCAAGAAGATTTTGCAATTCGACTATATCTTTACAAAACTAATTAAGGTAATTTTAAATTCAAAGATCTGTTGAAATGAATGAAGTCTACAGTTTGTTTTTCTTTTCTTGCATTACCCTCCTTTTTGTAAATAGAATATTCTATGCATTTTTACTTTTGCGATCAAAAACAAAATATATGGATACAAGAAAATTGAACTTTTTGACATACGCAGCATCGAATCAGAAATGTTTTATTCATGTTTTCTCTGAAATCGACGTTTTTTCATTTTTTTGAGAATGTAGTTTGTTTTGAAATTAGAGTGTGTTTACGTATTACGCTTTAATTTCTCAGGAACTTTGCACAATAGCACTTATATTCGTCAATACTTACTGTCGTCAAATATTTAATATAATTTCTTAAGTCTTCAGATGTCGATCTCCAAGAATTATTATACTTCTTCATAAAAGTCATGCTTAAAATGGAAACATTTCGCATTTATCGCGTTTTGTTTGCATTTAGCACCATTGAGAATTAATGAAAATCAGTCACCTATCTTATTTATGTACATGCATTCATATGAGTGTGTTCTCAAAATAAATAAAAAATTTCATTTTTGTCCTCTCTTTTTTTGACAGATTGCTTTGATTGAGTAAAGTTTCCATAAATGCAACATTTTCGTGTTGATGTGATATGATTTTGAGCAAAGTATTATAATGTTAATTTTGTTCATACTATCATATACACATACTTATAATATATTTTTTCATGATATGCAGATATTTTGTAAGTTAAATATCCTATTGTTTTCGAAAAAATGACTTAAAAAATAACAAAATTGAGAAAAGAGAGACTTATGGAGGTGTAGAATTAACGTAGATAAAAGTTAGTTCTACTGCATTAAGCTTCATGCAGCAAAACTCCCTAATAAAAGTTGTCATTTCACCTCAAAAACTTTCAGTTCAGCTTATAATAGGGCAAAGCAGTTATTTAAATAATTCGGAGATCTAATTTAATGGCATGTCATGTATAGTGGTTAAGTTAAAAATAAAAAAGAGGTCAATGGAAAATAGAACGTAATCCACAATTTATACTCGTCAACAAGCTTGTCTTAGATGGTTAAATTTCAATACTTGTTCAATGATTTAATTTTTGCTCTAACTTTAAAGTTTTGATTTTGTTTTGTTAGAATTTGATTTCTTGTAAAATGTCTGCACCTTATCTGCGCCATATTGCATAAAGTTCATACATATATTCACAATATGAAAAAATAAAAAAATTCGTAATTTTTTTTTTTGAATATTTCTTGTTATTTTAAGAAACATTCAATATTTCTTACTTTACACAAAACACGTACTCTCAATACGAATTGAGATACACAAAGCCATCATTTTTTGATATGTTATTTTTGTTTCCTTAACACAACTAACAACAATTTGAGATCGCCGCTGGAAAAGTTTTGCCAGAAAAAACTTAATTTTTTGCATAACTTTTAGTTTTAAGTACAAGGCTGACCATAGTGTCTGTTGCACCCTGCCCGATAGAACACGGCAGTGGGGCAAATAGTACGTCTGTTTTTTTATAAGAACTCAAATATTTATTCTCACAACTTCTTATTCAATTTTTTTAGTTTCAAAGTGTTATTCTAGTTTAAATTAGTATATATTCTTGTAAATATAATATATATAAATACTAGATATATGTAATAATAATAATTGAGCGACACTACAGCCCACAACGGACCAGGGCCTAGCTTCTACAACAACTACTCGTGTTGTGCATGCTACTGTTCTTTACAAGCCGACTCCGAACGGTCAGATTTGAGAAGTTTTTCATAGACAATTGATACTGTTTAAGTGTCGTCAGCAACTCAAAAGAGGTGGTGCCGTGAAAAATGCGGTGTCCCGTCCGGGAATCGAACCTAGACTTTCTGCGTGGCGGTCGACGCACTTACCACTACGCCACGGCGGTCACAGATATATGTATATATTAACTTTAAAAATATCGTGAAAAAAACTTCATAGAAGAGATAGGTATATTTTATTGTTACTAATTTATAAGTCTATTTCAAAAAACATCGCCATTTAAGTTAGATTCTTATAAACACGAATATTTGCGACATTTTCGGTTTGGGAAGTTAGTTATTTATTTTTTTCAGATTTCATTACTATTTTGGTGAAATATTAAAATACTGTGTGATGTATACATTGACGCATGTTTTTGTTTTGTATTGTTGAAGCACAAATATGGGAGAACACTATGCTAATTGCATTTCATGCCATTAGTGAAGATGTAGATTGTAATATATAAAATATAAAATATAGTACAGTCACGTAAAAATAAAATACAGCAACTATCCGGGTAGGTTACCAGGGGAAGATAAATAAAGTCTTAACTATTGGATTGGATAGAATATTGTACCACCGTTGCTGTGTATGATTAACCTTCCTAACTAAGTTATCTTTGCAGTTCCGCCAAAAAAGCCCGAACTGGTATTTGGTTTGATCATTTTAATAAGATCTATTCAATCATATACTCCCTTTTTTTGATGAGCAATATAGCTGAACTCTCAGCGAGAGAGTGAGACACAATATTAACCCTAAAATCACCTCCATAACAATTGTTGGAAAAACTAGGCTGTTGTTACTTGTGCCAAATTTAACTTGACCATACCATAGATAAAAACCAAAACTCAGTCCACTGAATTTGAGTCATTTGAAAGTGCGTTATCGGTGAAAAGATAATGCAATTCCCAATGATTCAACAGTTTTAAAACCTTACGACAAGAATATCATTCTTTTTCGCTCTTTGAGAATGAGTTTGCTTGAATAACAGCCTACGAAACCATTTTTGGTAGTAAAAGAGTTATAATAGGAATCCCTATGATTATTGTTCGGAGCTGGAGTTAAGTTGCATGACAGCTCTCTTCTTACCGGTTTCATAGAAAACATAACACGAATTGCTTCTTAAAAAAGTTCCGCAGATTATTTCATTTATATCGCTATTTTTTTTATTTTATTGAGAATACGTTTTTAACGCTTAGTCTGGTTTGCTTGAATATAAGATAAATTAAATGAAGTATACAACTTGTATGCACTTAAAATACTACGTTGAAATTTATCTCCGCTTCGCAACGAAAATTGTTCAAGTAAATATCGTAAAAGGTGAGACAACAAAATAAAATTGCAGGCTTATTGGTAAGAGATAAATTTCCTTTGTTATAGGACTTATTTCAAATTTATTAGACCCGTAACTCAGAAAATTTATTTACAAGAAAATAATTAAAGCCATCACATTACTTTCCAACGAGACAAAGACATTCATTATACATTTATAATGTCATTTTTGAGTAAACACAAAACCGGTCCCCTAAGATGTGATTACTTTCAAGTTTAGCTACTGACAGTGTCAAAAGTCCATACAGAATTTTCATGAGTTTTGTTAATCAGCTCTCCTCAAAAAATAAGATGCAAGTATATTAAGCAGCTTATGACAATTAATAACAAAATTTAAAATAAATAAAATTTATGTATATTAGTGTGTATTAAAATGTTTAACATTCGAGTAATTTAAAAAAGTTGCTCTGAATGGGTGATATTTTTCAATTAACAACAACAGAAACATTTTGTGTGGAAGAACAAATTTGTATTTGTTCCTTTAGTTTAAGTCTTTAAAGCTCAGAAAAGTTGAAAAATAAATTTGGTGCTTTCATTCCAAAATGCTTCAAGAAGAGCCTGTACGCAGCAAGCAGCGTAACTACACTTGCATCAGCTACGTTGCAGTTTGAATTCCAATGAAAGCCTGGTTAAAAAAATCGTTATTTGAATATCGCATGTGCACAAATCGTTGATGGTTTGGAATGAATTAGGGGAGTTTTGTTGACCCGAACCTGATCACCATTAATTCCTACACAACTTGATGGGCCATCTAATATTTCGTTTTTAATCATTTTGTCACTAAAAGCAGTACTATTCATCTGCAGAACAAATAAAGTCGCTTTGCGCTTGAACACCGTTGGAAAATACTGAAAACAGTTTTCAAAGTAAGCGCTCTATCTTGGCGATGTGCGCTTCGGCCCATTTGGATCTTCGATTTGACCTATTGCAGTTTATTTTTCGTGGAAAATGGATTATTAGCGATATTAGAGAAGCAATTCGGAAATTATTCAAGTACTTAAGGTTGGTTACTTACCAGCCCACCATATTAATAAAACTTCTCAATCCCCTCTACACACAGTTGAACTTTGCAAGAGAAACCATCATGTTCCATTAAAATGATTTTGTTTAACTTTCCAGATTTCCATATTTTTAAAGCCTATGTCGTTCTGTTTGACATTGAGAACTCACTTTAAGCAATGACGGTTAGGTCATATAGTATATAGACATTAATAATATTGGCTTGCAGATAATTAATTTTTAAAATGTCATAGTTGAAGATTCATTGAAAGGCAAGAAACATACTGTACCATAGACAGTTTCATTGTTCGGGTCAATATGCTATCCTCTGCAAGATTGATTGGGCGGTTGTCAGATGATAACCACTTGAAGACCGCCATTGTGACGCCTTGCGGATGGTTCCCTTGTTGTTTATTGAAACCATTGTAAGGTACATAGCTATGAAGCTGGTGAGGTCTCCAACGAATCTGTGTTATTAAAGAAGAATTTTCCTACACGTGACTTTCTTCTTTCTTCATACCTAAGGTAAAAAATTGATTTTGTTAAACCTCGTATCTCTGTCCACCTTTTTTATGTGCAGGTTCATTTGAAAAGCTCCTCCTAGATTTTCGAAAATTATTTACTGCTCTATCAAAAAACCAAGCTGGGTTTGTATAACACTTCGATCATTCCATAAGAAGACAACGCCTTTTAAAGCTTGTGAGGAAGAAGAAAATTGAAGTATACATTTTGTGGCATTTATCACAACACCAGCCTAATAAAGCCCATTTTGTACAACACTTATCCCTACGCTATGGTAGAGGATATGGACTAACAACTTCGGCCCAAAATGTCATTGATTCGGATCCATTGGGACAATAAATGAAAATTGAAAAATATCCAAGTAGGTGCGCGCACATAGAGAGAGGGGCGGGAGTTGCGAAGCTTTGAACAGATTCACCAGGATTGTTTCGCAAACAACAGCTAACTTACTTATCGGCCAGCGGTCCATGAAAGGTGTGAGACTGGGTTAGAGTCGCCTTTCATTCTTGACCCGGACACGCTGCTTCCAGTTTTTCACTTGGTCTCTATACCTGAGTTTCGGTCTTCCTCTCCTAATCGAATCCAGAGGCTGGAATTCGAAGACCCTCTTAGCTTTGTTGTCTATTCACTCGATATGGCCGAGCCATTGTAGTCACTTGTAGTCTTAAATGTTTTCTGGACGCTTCCTATCTGAGAGAATCGTCTGGAGAAATACATTTGCTTCTGAAATTGATGCAAATCGGTTTGTAAAGGTAGAAGATATGGGAGTGTGACAGTCAGGAGACACAAGACGAAACGACAGACAGACTGACATACTGAGTTTTTTATGGTTTGTTTTTGAACGAAATATCTTGCAGCTTAAGACCATCTGCAAACCCAATTTAAACATTCAAAATATAATAACTGAGGAGCAGCTGCTTTTGAGCAAATTAGTTTCAATTAATGTTCCCATATCCCTATGGCGCATTTCTACACCCACAATTTCATAGTTATCAATCAATATCAATAGTTCCAATTTTAAAACTAAAGCCGGTGTGAAATTCTGTCATACTCGAATCAAAATTAAGTCATTTTAGTGCACTCGACAAGCTGATTAAAACCAAAGAACATTTTCGTTATCCAATATTTCCTGCGGGCTTACATTTAATTTCGAATCACTCCGATGTGAGGTGGGGTACGAGATCTGTTCTCCATAACAAATACGACTTGCCTGTAACGACGTTCATTCATTCATTCGACCCCAGGTCATGTTGTTGCCAAGTTGTATGACTTGTGAAAACAGCTCCGAGGGCTGCTTTGCATTCATTCTCATCTTTTTCAACTTTCAGCCAGCCAGTGGTACAAGAGTGTGTGTAAAACAACACCTTAGCTGGATGTGCCTACTGCATAAACATCCATTAAGGACGAAGGCGGCACATCACGCAAGCCTTATAAATCTCGGAGTGGGTTTACAATGTTCGCAAACAACAAGTAATTAATTTTACCACTACAAGGCCTTAATGGCTCCTAAAAACTTTCAACTTTGCGCTGTTTTCGTTGCCTGTATCGTTGATGGCAGAGCGGTGCCATTGCTGGTGCTGGTGACTCTGGTGGTGGTGGTGGTGGTGGTAGGGATTTCGTTGTTGGCTATGTTTTTGGGGTGCCATAAATGTAAGACTCCATGGCGTTATGCCACAATAGTAACTTTCCCAGTTGTTGGAACCCCGACGACGACGACAACCAATGTAGCCTTTAGGCATATTTCATGGAGAATATTTCCACTCGGTATATGTTAATGTTCGGCTCACATAATTATCCATGATGACGAGGACAATGATGACGGATGGTATACCGGTATATTGTAAACGCAGCAATTTCTTCTGCACGAACCAGCAAATCATGCACGAGCCAACTCCGATAATGTTTAAGTGTCAAAAGCTATCAATACCCGGTAGCTGGGTGCGACAAATGTACATCGGTACCATGAACACACATCGAGTTGGAAGCTACCGCGCACATCGCCTACAGAAGTGGATTAGTTGACTGTGTTCTGTTCGCTGATATTATCGGGTTTTGTTAAAGAGTTTTCATAACACACTTTGGGACGCATTGTTCTGAAAGGCATTGTTGTTGGAACAACAAGCTGTTTATCACTACTCGGTGTACCTGGATAATTGGAAAATTTGTGCCTTTTTCTGCGATAGTGGATGTTGCTCTGCGATTTTTGGAACCGACGTGGGTGCATTTATGTCGTGGTCTTTAAGTATTAGTTCGTGTTTCCCATTAGAGGTGCGTGCTACATTTGTTGTACAATTTGTGATCGAGCTAACATGTTCCTGCAGAGTGATGTAGCTTATCGGGAGAAGAACATTAAAAAGTTATGGATACACGAGAGCAGTAGGTATCTATTTAATTGATCATTGATGTCACATGTCAACTTGTGATGATGGAATTTATTCGTTAATGGGAGGTGTGTTTTGTGTGTTCCTTTCTAATCTCCCACTGTATTTGTACATGTCCTCGTCCCCGAGATAGTTTCAAATCCATTTATAACTTGTAATTAGTTTAAGATACTGTTGAATCGTTTTTGATATATCAATAAGTCGAATACAAATTTAATCTTTATGTGAAATAATTTCTATACTTGATTCAAGTTAGGTAACAAATTTACAGCAGATGGTGTAACTTGGGGACTATTCTAGTAAATCACCTTTCCGAATATTTGTTGGAAAGCTGCTTTCATGTAGTTCAAGTATTTTTATGTGTCATTAAGTTAAAAAGTAGAGTGCAATACTTATTACTGCACTGAGTATGACAAACTTCGTGCCGAAGGAAAGGTTTCTACGGGGAGTTTGACTTTATTGCACTACTCCAAATGTAGTTGCAGTTTAATTCAGCAGTGCCTGCAATTCCCTTTCTTAATTTTTTCTTCTTATTGACTGTCTGGGACGTTCTTCGTCTACCAAGTCAATCAGGGAAGGGTCTTAGTTATCTTCACAGAAATGCATCGTATAAAAAACTCAGCTAACTACTCAATAAGATTCTGTAAATCAATCATCTAAGGTGCCAGGATCATTTCCGGCTATATTCCAAGTTTTCTGTCGTTAATTTTAACGTGGGTGGCACTACCTTTATGTGGAAAAATTATTTTCTATGTGTATGTGCATTCAGCACAAATGCAAAAAAAATATTTAAGTATGTATTGTTAGGGGGATGGGCACCCTATTTCGACGACATGGACAGAATGTCGCAAACCGCTGGCTTTAACTTTGAAGGAACCGCTATATATCCAGCCAACGACATCAGCGCTGATATTGGTTGACAAACAAAGTGCTCTACCGTATCGTTTCGTCTTGTAATATGGCACAATGGCATGGACTTTGCCAACGGCGGAAGGAGGTGCTCTTGGCTGAAACGATTTCACATTTAACAATGAACTGTGTAACTTATTTAACCGTATTGACATAGCCAGAAGACTATAGGTCCACCAATGAAGAGTTAATGGACACCATTGCTGTGGCAAGGAAAGTCTTCGAATTTACCCTCGACGCAGTGGATGGAACCGGCGCAGTAGAGAAAGACTCACGCAGGTGAAAACGAACCTAAATAAATGTGCGTACGAAACTGGTGGCGGATAGCAGAAGATTGGGCTAGCTGGAGATGCTTGTGGGTTGAGGCCAAGGCCAATCCCCAAATGTGGCGTAACCATAAGTAAGTGAATTTTACAAAAAATATTGGCTCTAGTGTTCAAATAATGGGCCAAAGAACATAAGATCACACATGTTTGCATCCTGTCCCTTATCTTACCTTTAGACGAGAATCGATTAACAAAACCGTTTGCATTTGTTTTGTGTTCTTTGAAAGAGATAAGTCGAATGTTCAATGTTTTCACGAAAACTGAAGAAACCTTGAGATTTGGTTCATTTTAATAAAATTCGATTTAAAATGTACCAGATACACAAACAATGAAAGACAGAAACGAAACCACGAGAGTCTTCCTTGTAAAAAATCCATAGAAGCGTTGACGACCTTGGATGGATCAAGCTAAGAACATCACAAGAACGGATGCAATTCGCGACTTTAGCTCAGTGCCTATTCATATTAAAACCTACAAAAACTAAATGACATCTTCATATGCAAGTTCAGCTTGTGTTTCACATGTCATTTAGCTGTTTTACAATTTGTCACTTTGCCAGTTCACTTCTCACTATCTTTTTAGGGTTTTTGACCCTTCTTCACCACACTATATATTTCATTATTCGCCTGATTCGAATCAATTATCTGCCGCCCCATTGGCCACGAAGTGGTGAATGCCCTGTATACATAATATTCTCATCCTTTCCTTTAAATTGCTCTTTGGAAAGCCGCTTTGCCTGGTTTTGTCCATTGGGATAATCTAAGGCAAAAACTATTGGCATCGCATCGCGTAAGAAATGAAGTCTGTGTACACGATGTAATTCGAGATGGCTGTGTCAAACGATTTAAAGTGTGTTGGACAATCAAACAAGCGTACGCTATTTATATCTAAGTTTGCCTTTACTCTTCACATTGAATTTTGATGATTCACGCAACCCGCTGGAACCTATGTATCTGCACACAATGCATCTTAAATTTCCTCACCACAACGCAACACCACATAATTCAGCAGTGTGCTCCCGATTATTCTGAACAAAGTGCTCAACCGTAAACCAATCCCCACGGCGGCGGCGGCGGCGGCGGTGCAAACCGAGTGTTAAGCCAGATGGAATTTGTCTAAATTGAAAATTAATTTTATAACTCGAAATGAGCAGCCTTTCAAGTTAATCTATAAACATGTAATTGCGGTGTGGCGAGCACCAGCACGCAGGCATTTGTGAACTTCACAAAATGTCGTTTCCACAAAACTAAGACGTCTGGAGTGGTTGGTCCTCGGACGAGTATGGTGTCCCCATCATAATAATAAAATGTCGAATTTAAAAGTGGTCATCAACGACCGCCGACAACGATCGCGAACAACTCTAAGCCAATTAGTGCCGAAACGAATGCCGACCGCTTGCAACGAAATCGGACACCGCACCGGGCCAAAAGCAATCGGCACGGTGTGCGTACACTGTGAACTTTGAAGCCCACAAACATGGCACAACACTTAAGAGTCCGATGACGGGTGGTCAGTCCCGCCGGTGGAGGAGAAGGGTTGAAGACGGGTGTTGACACTGAAAAAGTGTGCGAAGAACTCGCCAAAGAAATATACCATACATATATGTTCATGTAAAATTCACCATGGAGGAAGGCTGTTCGCACGTTCACTTCTCCAACGAACTGAGCACATGAATCGATTTTTCCACTTCGCTATAGATGTGTGCACTCTAACAGCGAAAAAAACGAAAATAGTGGCACACCTTTGAGTCTGTGAAAGATAATGCGACCGCTGTAAGTGCATTTCTGTCGGTACCAGACCAGATTTTACTGAGCTAACATCGGCCATCAGGTGGATGTTCTTGATGGAAACATGCAGCGAAAGTGGTTCAACTCGGTTCGTATTTCTTAATATTGCACTTTTTTCGTGTACACACGCGGTACCTGCACTTGTATCGTGTTAGAGTGCAACCAGATTTGGAACAAGCCACCGCGCCGCTTTCAGCGTTCTCACAGCTGTGCGACAAATGCAGAATTTGTCTCTGCGACAGCCTTGCGTACTGGCAACGGCACACACGATCCGCTCTCAACCCCCCAAGACCGGTGCTGTGAGCGCCAAGTGATTTGCTTTCTCGAGGTGGCAACAGACGGAACAGGCAACCGGTGTAACTCGAGAAGTTTGTGCCTTATAACGTGGCTAGACTACATAGGTTTAGATAATTGAAATTATTGGTTCGACAAGACTAAAATTGTGCTCTTGAAATCGAAGTGTTACCGAAATCATGTTTTCTAGTCAAGGGTTGAAATTTCTCATCTGCTCGTTTTTGTTTCGTATTTTTATTCACCTGAAGGGAAACGATTTTAGGGTGATTGTTGTAAGTGTTGTGAAATCGTTGCATTAGGCGGGATTAGAAGGTGTTAAGGAGTACTTAGGGGAGCAGAATTCGATACTGTCGACGCAGTGTAAATGTCAAAGTCTATGGTACTTACTCAAACTGAGCTTTTACATACACATGTATAAGTTGGTTATGACCATAAATAGGAAAGGGCAAGTAAAACAGATTTTTTTACAATGACTTGGATTAACATGCATTTACGACTATTCTTCACACTTTCCTTTAGAATCTACAAGAAGTAGGAAAAGTGACAAGTACTCTGGAAAATTACTAGGTTGAGCTACATGAAATGTCTGTTTATTTTTTTTAGTCGAAATATAAATCATTGAAATCTGTCGCTGTACGGAATCGGCAAGAAACTGTAGGTCCCTTCTACTAGTGAGAGAACAATAGCACGCACAACACGAGTAGTTGTTGTAGACGCTAGGCCCTGGTTCCTTGTGGGCTGTAGTGACACTCAATTATAATTAAAGTAGGTGACCCAACCTAGGCCCACCATGCACTTTTCGGTTTTTTACTTGCAAATGTTTAAAAAAAATTTAAAAAATGAAAACTAAATGAAGAGAATATATTCTTTTAACCTTTAAGCCTTTTTTCGAACACCTCTTTCGAATAACGTCTTTTCATACAGATGACTACATTCATCAGTACAATCGAATTCCTCGCTATCTTCCACCGGTTCCAAGCAAAGTGTATGGTTCCAAACACCACAATTTCGACACTGGGTGGTATGTAGAGGTGGTTTAAGCCCTTTGCAGAACCATTGAGTTCCAATGAGGTAACTGGAACCTTTTAGAGCGGATGAAGAAAATTAAAAAAAAATCGGTGGAAATTGTTGTCGAGGTCGTGCAGCCCGCGAAAAAAATTGATGCCTAGGTTTTTATTTCTGAAGCATGCAAGTACCCGGCAAATGCACGTCTGACGATTTTTGGGTTCTCGTTCATATTTCTTCTCAAAAAATCATTCGAGGGAATGCCTTGTCTGACCGGACCAGATGTACACATATGTTATCTTTTGAGCGATAGAATCTGTCTATAGAGTTAGAGCTCGAGAAAACGCGAACATTCTATAACATGGCAGAAGGCATGGTTGAACAATCTCTGATTGATCGAGTGCATAGCGTCCATGTAGCTTACATGTGGCGAAAGGTGCACTCCATAATTGCGATAAATGATAATTTCATTCGATTTTTGTGTAGACCCACAAGCACATTTTAAATACAATAAATTTTATAACCTACTGGACGGAATTAGGTTCTGGACGTTTTTTGGACCACCTTTTACTTTTTAAATAAGAAGCTACTACCCGGTTTCGGAACACCTTTTGGAGTTGAAATGCCGTACGTCTGCGAAAAGGGCGGTAATCTGTTGGAGAATTTGTCAGAAGATAAAAGATGCAGAAGTTTTCACAAGTTTTTCTAAGTGTAGGGCAAGTTTTAAATATTCTTTGGGTTTTCGTCTACATCCAAACATTGCCCAAATCTCGTACGATTGTCGTGCAAGATACACTTTAACTTTCATATGTGAGTACATGGTGCAAAAGAAACAATACATTTTACACAAAGCGATGTACAGGTTCTAACAGGGCATACTTTTTGGACGCAGCTCAATTCACTGTGTACCCACTAGTTAGAGTCGATTATTTGTAATGGAAACTTTTTGTAATGTTGTGGGAATTGCCCTGCAACAGACCTTAATGGCCTTATTTTTGTGAACAATCCGAGTTAAGTTGTAAGTCTTCAAAAGGGTACAAGAACTACTGAAATTGGACATATTGTCTACAGAGGTGAGCAGAGAAGAAAAGTGTTAAAGATCAGTCCCCATCATTCATAAGGAGATTCTGCGAAAGAAATGCATTCATTCAGATAAAAAGCATATTCAAAAAAGACTTTTACTTAAAATTTTATTTAGAGCAAAACTGATAAGCAACGGAAATGTAATTGATTGATCATTGGAAGTATGCAGCTCCACCAGAACTGGAACATCACTTTGTGCACGAATGTAAGACTAAAAAACGTATTGCAACATTTCCTTGTTTTAACCCAAAACGAACATTAATCGCTTCAAATCTCTTCGTACGAACACACATACATAGATGTGCATAATCGAATATTCTTATCGATAGAAAAAAAAGTTAACATGTGATTCATAATTCTGAAAAGTCCAATGCACTTAGCATATTATACTCTACCCAAGTTGTCTGAAGTTTTCCGACCTCATGCAGAGGCATATATTTGTGTCAGGTTGACTTTTCGCCGACAGGAAATTGCATAAATTAAATTTGGGCCTGCGACAAAAGCGGTTTGTCAAGTCAGCCGCTTATGTTGCGTGCAGTCCTTTATCCCAAAATTCGCTTATCGTATCGGATCCTCGTTCCCTCTGTCTTGCATTTGACTTTGTGCTTGGACCAGCAAAATGCCGCCTAAAAACGAAAACAAGAAAAAAAAGAACCAGAACCCACTTTGTCCATACTCGAGTTCAACAAGTGACAGAAAGCAATAATAATCGCCGTCTCAAGTGACAGGCCATTCATGGATTTGGATTTCATTCATTAAAACCGTATGCGAACACCTCTTTCAGTGGGTGTGTAGTAGAGTTGTGCGCTGTGCGCTGTCGGCCAAACGATACGGGATGGGGTGGCAGATCGGGCGCATTGGTGCCTACGGGTGTTAATCGTGTTTAATTGGTGTCAACCGGGTGTTTGACAATAATTATTGTTATTTTGACAAAGTTCCGTTTCATTATAGTCATTGCTATGAGGTGCAACGGTGGTTAAACATGAGTACGCAAGTAGCGCGCCAACCATTGTGTGTGCGTACGATGGAGCATTGTCAATTTGTTTATACCTGACGATCGGGATTTTCTTTTATTTTGCTGATTTATTTTTTCACACATACATATGTGGGTTAGCTGGTGCAATTTTGCGTGTTTTTTTGATGCGCTAGCAGTTCGCGGAATTCAGTGGATTTATGAATGAAGTTGTACTTCCGGAATAACAACCTTTTTCTGCTGTTGGCCTGTGTAAAATTGCTTAATCCTATAAACCTTTTGAACTGCTGACGGTCAGAATTTTGACAGCAGTCATTCTGTAGGGTCGTTATCCGAAATTCAAGTCTCAATTGAAAACAGGAAATATATACTCGTATTAAGTTAAATGTTGAGTGTGTTAACTACGTCAATGTTTACGTCAAATAGGTATTTTTTACATTTTTCAAAAGTTCCCAAAAGCGGAGTTCTTGAAGAGAAGGTTGATGATGTATTCACGTGGTATGTTTACCAAAGATAAAACAAGTTTAGGTTTTCAAGTCAGCTACTGCTAGATTTACAGTCGCATGTAGTTATTTTAGAGAATTTAAAGTGTAAGTAGAAGTCCCAGAAATAGATTTAGTTAGCGACACCACTGAGTGAGGGTTAATACAGAAATTAACTTGAAGATTTTTAATGATTTAAAAAAAAAAAAAAAAATTGCCAACGAAATAGAAGATCCATTACATTTTGACAAAGTAGCGTACCACAAAAGCAAATCTTCACTGTCAGTGATGTTTCTGCCCGTACGGTTCGCCTTAGGACAGATTATCGGTCGTCCAGCAGACAGACGGACACACTTGAGCTCTGAATATCGAAGACATTCTGGGATTGAAATGAAATTGCAATTTCGCACTGTCCTACCATCACTACTACCTTCTCCATCGCCACCACTCTGATTGCCTTATATAGGATCCCAGCAATGTGCCAGTCAATTTCGAATTTGAGGTTTTCGTTTTGGGTTGCCTTCTGCTGCTGAAAAGATTGTCCCGATTCGATAAGAACACCTCGGGTGCGAGGTTAAAACAATGGTTCATTCATGTCGTCGGGGCTCCTATCTTTCATTCAAGAAACACTCTGGGTTTTCTTTCCGTTTTATTTTGTATTTCTTCTCTCTGTTCCATGGTCATATTGGGGAGGCGATACATTCATTCATCGGTCCGAAATCCCCATCGAGTAACAGCAACCACGTTTGATTCACAATCTTTTTGAACATGTCAAGGAATTGGTAGGGAAGGAGCCGAATGGCTCTTTCTTTCGCTGGATACCTTTGATGCTGATGCCCATCTTTATGGTTGCTGGTCACTGGTTTAAAGGAAATAGCACAAAAACAAAAAAAAAAAACAAACAAAAGATTAACAATCTGTCGTGGCACATCCGGTCGCAAAATACTGGTTTCGTCGTCACCTTCTGTATACCCTTAAAGGAGTGCCGATTGAAGGAACTTGAAGCGCGGTAGGTAACACGTTTTCTAATTGTTTGATGCGCCCATCACATACCCGAAATTTATTGCTGCTTGCACAGAAATGATGACACTTTGCAGAGTGAATTTTAAAAGTTAATGTAGGACTGGAGCTTCAATCTTGCTCATTATTTTAATGGTGAACCAGAATAATGCTAGTTACACTGTTACAATTCCATCCCTTCACATTGGAACTGGAGTATCCGTACTGATATAATATGAGCAAGTTATATCAATTCCTTAAGTATATGCTGCATGGATTCTGTGGCGGTTGCTTTAGACGACTCAAAAGTATGTCTCGTCAGTGGAAAATTGGAGAATATTATACCCTTCACCAAAAAAAATGATGCAAATGCAAATCAAATACTTGAAAGTACTGAACGATTCGGATACTGTTTAGAGATATACCGCTCATTGAAAAACTGAAGCAAAAAGCCATCGAAATTAAAATGGTTGACAGTAAGGTACGAGCAGACTTTTGAATCTATATTTCCTTATCAATGCCCAGTAATGCCGTTCAAGATGATCAATCTGTCTGTTACCGGTTGCGAATGAATCATCGATTGGTGTGGATACTGCTTTGCTTCTTTTCTCTGTTTCAATTTAATGTAGTTTCAAATTTGTTTTAAACGAGGGACCGAACTCTTTCCGAAATTCACGTCTTAACTCATCACTAAGCACTGAGCGATAACAATTGGAAAATATTTGTCACATGACTTGTCACAAACTTTTCCGCTTCTCTCTTTGTCATGTCTGAACAACACCCTCGTCAGAAGAAGACATCAGGCAGACAATGTCACGAACGTGGTCATAAGAAACAACTTTTTGGCACAACAGCATTGTGATTATTGAAAATTGACCATATGACAAAGTTGATAACATTCCAAGACCTTCGCAATTGTTGCCACCAGGGTGTGTCGCAGTATGGAAATATGCTAATTCGATCTGAACACCTGTGCGGTATACGACGGAAATACTAAAGTAGGTGTCAACACTAAAGGGTGAACTAATAAACAGTTAAGGATCGATTGTATCGTCTGATGAATATCAATTTTTTCTCTTCTTCTTACCGTCACGCGCTGTACGTTCAACTGAAGTTCTGTATCTCTGACTGACGAAACTCGCAAAGAGGCAATTCAAAAGTCGAATCGTTCACCACGCCCCGCCTCAACACACTCATTCCTCTTTCGACAAAGCCAATCGAGTGCAATTTAATTCACGCAATAAACAAAACATTAATCTTAACAAATGTTTATTTGAGGGCAAACACCGCCTCGCACAGCAAAGTACACCCAGCAACAATGCCATAAACCGAGCATGGCAAGAGAAGAAGAATGAACGCCATATATCGGTCCGTTTGCCAGGAGAAGAGCGGACATGCAACAAAATGTTGTTGTGCCTTTTATCGTGCGTCGTTGTATTGCACTTGTTAAATTTTAATTTACGAACCGATTTAGCATTTAATTGCTTCTTGCGAGCGCACTGCGGTCCGTGGCCTCCACATTCATCGCCGGCTATGGTCGGGCGCCATATTTCAATTTGGCTTCTCTTTTTTTCGCTGACCGCTTTATCGTACGTTATATCGGGGAATTATTGCCCGATGGCTACTTAGTGGAGTGTACATGCACACGAATCCGCGGCACAAACAATGCAGTGTACGTTGATGCTTAGGGCGCAGCTCGTTGCATCCATATCCCGGACAACCAAAGAGGACCACCTGAGTAGGGATGCACATTGTGGAGGCGATAATCTAGAGTCGGAGTAAGCTCTCTCTCTCTCGATTTTTCGAATCACTCTTTTGTCATTGTGACCAATGGCAAGACATTTAATGCCGTTTGTGCATTGTATGAGAGTTATTCACTGATGAACAATTTATGTATGTCGCCGTTCCATTCCCGATAGAACCGAGTTTTGTTTGCATCAAAGTTCGTGCGGTTATTGTGATTGAGTTCAATCGATTGGATTAGAAATTTAATTGATTTCACATCGTGTATGTTGGAACGGGTTCTTTTTGGTTGGTCATGAACTATTGCAAAATGTAGTGTTCAGTCACCGTGCAAAATATGTCACCAAAAAACCAATAAAGGAAGAAATTTTACAATCCTTGGAATAAACTGAATAAATTGTGTATGAACTAGAGTGTTCAGACGTACTCGCAAAAGCGTAGTTGATAATATGGTATTTTCAATTACGCTTGTATACTAAAACACGCAATTTCCTACAATGTCAGTCTGCAACTTTTCTAATAGGAAAAAAGAAAAAAATGTTTTTTTCTAATACTCTAAATTGATGCTGCTTACCTGGTTAAGATTACTGAAGCCTACTTAGCCCATAGACATTAGCCCATAGACTAAGCCATAGACCTATAAAATTTAGATACTGCAGAGCGTCAAGATTATAACGCGTGCTTGACCAGTTTTGGCACTGAAGATATCACTAATTTGTGTTTTCTCATTGAATTGTGCCCTCACATATATACGGTTACGTTTTTATTTTATATTCGAAACGATCACTTAGTTACAAATTTCTGTAGAGGTATCGTACTAAATCTTACTATGTTCAAGTTTTAATAGAAAACTAAGTATATGTTATACATATGAACAGTAAATAATAATAATAATAATTGAGTGGCACTACAGCCCACCAGGGCCTAGCTTCTATAACGGCTACTTGTGTTGTGCGTGCTACCGTTCCCTCACGAATAGAAGGGACCTACAGTTTTTTGGCGACTCCCAACGGCGAGATTTGAGAAGCTTTTCGTAGACAATTGATACTCTTTGAGTGCTGTCAGCAAGTCGAAAGAGGTGGTGCCGTGAAAAAAATGCTAGGTGTACGGTTCGGGAATCGAACCTAGACTTTCTGTGTGGCAGTCGATGCAAGTTCCACTACGCCACGGCGACCATTATTTTCTGTATATACATACATACGTATGTAGATATACTCCAATCCTATACCTATAGTTGCCATTATGTGCATTTTTTATAAAAAGTGCATATTTGTACAATATTATAGAAAAAGAGCTGATTTGGAAGATTAAAGTCAGTCAGACTACCCAAACGTTGGTATAACCGTCCGCTGAGGCACCTCCATAAGGTAGGCGCTTGAGGAAAAGTGCATGCGTAGGGTACACATTTTTAAAGCTTCATTCACATTCATCTCATAAAGCGCTGTATAAACAGGATGTGCAATCTAGTGTATTTTGATGCCTGATACAAATCTTGGTAGAAATTAAGAATCATTTCCCTGCGAAACGAAATGTCGATTTACCACTGAACAGCGTTAGGAAATAAGGAAAAGCAATCTGCTTCAGATTAAAGCGCTCAAACCCAATATGATTTAAGCAATCCGTGAGTTACAGCCCGAATCAATCAAAAGAGTCGTTGGGGGGTGGAGTTGACAGAATGCGCTACTGTGAAATCAGCTCCTCAAAGTTCACAGTTTGTAATAGGGAATAATCTGTAGGTCTAATCTCCTCGTGAGATAATAAAAGCACTTACAACATGAGTAGTTACCAAGAAAGGTCCTGACCCCTTGACGGCTGTAGCGTTATCTAAGTACAAGTTTCTGTTAATGGTTTCAAGACACCGTTTAAAAGACTTTCTTAAATTTCAGCACCAACACTATTCAAAACTTACTTCTGCTATTTTTTCGGACAACATCCGTCTTGAGTGCGCCTTAGGTTTTGGGGGCTCAAATCATTGTGATTTCACCCACATTTAGTTTGCAGATTTAATCTGCTTTATCTCTAGAATCTTCGGTAGATTATGATTGAGTTCTTAGATTTTCGAGATTCCCAATTTATATTGAAACTTTTAACGTTTATATCTTTTTATCGAGTTTTGCTAGAGGAGGAAATAATCTCACCGCCCTCCGTTTGTGTGTATCTGGCTGTTTGATGTTTCTATTTTTTTCCTCATTTTCGGACTTGACTTAGGTGTACGGAAATAGTCCAACTTTGTTCAAAATTCATTTCTGCTTGAAAATTTCATGCAAATCGCATCATAAGCTTGAGACACAAGCGTAGACAAATGAATAAACTTTTTCCAAAATCGAGACTATCAGCAATGGATAAGATCTGACAACTGTTTTGCTGTTACTTGTCTCTTTTTCTCAGTATGATCGAGAAGCTTTCTTATATTCCACATTTTATCTAGAATATAATCTGATGTGACCGCAAGCAACGTAATTTGACTGCTTAAAATTTTTGAAAAAAAACCTTAAACATTGCATTATAAAACTTAATTTTTTGACATTATCAATTAATGTATTAGAACGGTCCGATACAAGAGGAAAATAAAAAAATGATATCTTAGCATAGTAGTTAACATAGTCTCCTTTTAGTTTGATACGCTTGACGATACTCCAATTTTTTACGCCACATGTCGGAGGCATATGTTTTGTGGAGGCTGCAAATTAGACTTTTGTGGGGAAGGAGAGATCGGAAAAAACGGTGGATGGATCAATTTAGCATATGGCGACATGAGCGGTGTGAGCACCTATTGTCAGAGTTAAGCTCTACCATCCCGTGTTGAATTGGTGTAATAATTCATCATAGTAGAATACTACGAGTATTGTATGATAAAACATTTTCAAAGCAAACGGTGGCCACCATCCTTCGAATCGTGAGGTTAACTAATTCGACTTATCATTGATCTCTGTTGTGTACCAGTGGATCAATGTTTTGTCGACGGTCTCTAAATGATGCAGGAATTTCTTTGATTTGCACACAAAAGGTGTCACACAATAATCTAAAGTCGTCCCACAGTTGCATAGGGGGTTCAAAGTAAGCATTGAGCACATTCAGCACACATCTTGCAGACAACTTTCTCATGTCCAATATTTCATGCAGGACATGACCCGCGCGGCGTTTGGAGATCCCTGTTATACGGCGCTTTGTCATGAGATCACGAATTCTTTTTAAGGTACCTATTTCGGGACACCTATAGGCATGCGTCACAAAAAAACTGATGTTCGACCAGTATGAAACTAGTTAGACCAATTTTTTGATGGTTGAAATTACAGGGACACTGTACAAACCATACAAACTCTTATTGACAAATTGTACTGTCACCCATTTAGTTGTTGTATGTTTTACAACGAGCAACGAATAATGACAGAGTTCGTAAATTGCATTTTCCACAAAAATAACCCAAGTTCACACACACATACACACACACATCCGTTGTCACACACGTTGTAAGTAAAAATAAATTTGATTTCTTTTACTATATCCTTAAACTCTCTTTTATCGCCATTTTCCAAGTGTCTGCCACATCCCCTCCAGATCTATATTCAATGTTACCTCACATAATAAAAATTCGAAAGACAAAGAAATATGAGAATGATCAAGGTGTTGAAATACTGACGTTGAACGAACATCTATTTAAATTTAAAAACGACTTGAAAATCCTGCCTTGAGGCATTTACGTGGGCAGCAGCTATATATCGCTCGGTAAAACAAATAACCCAACCAAATAGTCGAATGGTCTTCCTCCACTAGGCAAAGTCCACTCGAGAGATGGAAGTGTAACCCATCATCACATAGATTATGACAACTTCATCTGTACCTGACTTATCTCCCTTGGTAGCATCATTGCTTCTCAATTACTCTATGCAAATGCTGTTTGACAATGGTAAGGAAAACTAGAGCCCTCTCCATTCAGCAGCAACCACTCTTCCTTCGACGAGTTTCACTGCACTTATCACGCTCTTGGATCCCCATAAGAAAAATATCCACAGACTCGAAGGCACCACAATTGGGACGTGTTAAGTGGTGGACGTAGTTCTTGAAAAATCCGCTTTAGGTTCTGGCCCATCTCAATGGGGTACTCGCATATCATCGCTATCCATCCATACTAAGAGTGGATGTGGCCCGCAGCAAATGGGTCTGTATGTTCGTACACATACGCATGTGACGGTCAGGTTAGCAGCACGTTAATAACCCGTTTGCATGTGTTATGATTGATGATTGAACAAGAAATTAAATTAATAATGTAATCAGCTACTTCGAAGATCACCTGCCCCGCTGTTGGGTGCTACCTACTGGTTGTTGCCCGCTAGCTGCTAGTGATGGTGCTGGCGGATGCTGCGTCTTATGCAGAGTGGAAGGATGTTTTGCTTACATTAATGTAATGAGCACTTCTGGCAGTGGTGGACGGTTGATTGTTGTTGGTCATAGTACACCTCCAGTTCAGTAGCACAACCTTTCGAAACTGGTAGCCGATATTCGCTGTGTATTGTAGTTGGTCCTCGGTTCGGTGTGCCTCCCGCGTTCCATTGTAATTTAGTTTGAAACGTGCAACTGAAATTTCAAGTATCACTCAACGAACACTGAAATTGATTCTGTTAGTAGTGTGTACATAAGATGGCATGTCGAGAGTGTAGCTTTACAAATAGTATTCAGAACATGATAGACAAGACATTTTTTTTTTTCAAATTTAGGTGAGACCGCAAGAGTAGTATGAGCACGCGTATATTGGGTGGAGATTTTATTTTCTGGACCTTTCGAGTAAAGAAAGGTTAATCAGCGTTTCTTAACATATATGACCCCTTCTACGAAGTTGAATAGATGACTCTCGGCCTTCTTCTACAAATTGGATTAGCAATTGAGGACGATATGTCCTCAAGGAGTGCTCACTTTAATTCAGGTGCCATCGCTTCAGCAGATGTGGGCGAGCAGACGGAGGCACTCAAATGATTTTTTTTCATTCGATTTTGGGTCGCTTAACTCTTTCTAACCCATACAGGATTCCTATCAGCAAGTCAACCAGACAAGTAATTTGTATGCCGGCGAAAGAAATAAATTACTGCTACCGAGTACGGCTTCTGGTGCCGCAGCGCAGCAAGTCAAAGCAACAATCCATCGATAACACGTTCATTTGGATGTCATCCCCATACGAAAAGGTCGGACAGTATAATAATTAACTTCATTAACCCTTAACGCTGCTATCAGACAGACATTCGAGAAGATCCCTCTTCACTCGTTTACTCCTTCCCACCTTTTCATCAGACCACGGTCAAAAACCCTTTGGCAGCGGCGCGGTGGCGGGCCCAGCTATCACTCCACCACTACCTACTGTAGCTCCCGGGAAAAATTATTAATTATGTTTTCTATCCGCCTGTCATTACTCAACGGTAACAACTTCAACGTGAGATACCAAGCGGTCACTTTGGAAGAGGAGGACCCTACGCATTAGCACCAGCCAGGTGACTAATAGTGTGTGGGACTCCGTGAATGGCAGCAAATTGAATGGGCATGAATTGGAAAATGATATCCAAACATTTCTACCAGATAGAAATCTAAAACTGAAATGAATGTGTTGACGAAAACAAAGAAAGACAACAGAAAAAACACAAGAAAAGCCTGGCGGAGCGTTAAAGAGGTAGAGCCGTCATCACGTCATTACAATGCCTAATTAAGGGACCGACACAGGGCGTATACATGGCCAAATGTGTCGGTCAAATGTCGTGTTTCCACTTCTGAAGTAGGAACGTGACATGTTGCTTTGAAACCTGGTTTGCATGCAATATGAAATCTATGACCACCTTGTCAATGCGATCTGTAGGTTTTATGACCTAGGAGCACCCACGTTGTGAATCATCTCCAGGAAATAACTGGAAATATTTTCGGTTATTCATAAAAAGCTTACAGTTTAAGAAGTAAAATCTTCGAAATGCACACAAAAATATCAGCATCTCAACTTAAAAAAAAAATGTTCTTACAAATTCCTCCTAACCGTGACATTAGGAAGGAGGAAGAGAGCGGCAATATGTTTACAGAAACGTGACATCTAGAAGCGAAGTGTATTCATTTGGAAGGAACTTCCTCGCTGTTGTACCGATCAAAGGCACCTGCCGCCAACAGAAACCAAAAAAAACATCTTCCGGTCAGTATTGCGACAAAAAAAAACCGGAACTTAATTTGGCAACAATGCAGAGGTTCTTTTTGTACAAATGCCGCAATGAGCTTGAAAATGCTTTGAAGAATAATTGAAGATTCAGGGTTTCCTTTAAAAAGCGAACCAAACAAATTTTCTTTAAATAAGGCATGAGCGTGTGCAAAACAATGTGGGTGGAGAATTATAATCTCACTATCGAACCAAAACCAGCTGAAAAGTTTCTCGGAAATCCGTTCGACTAAGAAGAGAAGTCATAGATGTATTCATAACTGCAAAAGGTTTCACAACAAACTGACTGCTTTCAATCGAATGTCCGGTTGCCGGTTTCGAAGCTGTTGAAATTGAAGTGCAGGAAGGGTAGATTGAGCAATGTTTTGGAACTGAAATAGGGCAACCAGTCGGAATAAATGTTTAGATTCACTTTGTATTATTTGGAAGAGCTTTATTTTGGGTGTTATTTTTTATTGCTGGCTAAGTCCACGATGCATATGCATATCTTACGTATTATTCCTTGGTGATCGAAATTAATTAAATTTTGGATTAATAATAATTGAGCGGCACTACATCACACAAGGGACCAGGGCCTAGCTTCTACAACAACTACTCGTGTTGTGCGTGTTACTGTTCTCTCATGAGTAGAAGGGACCTACAGTTTTTTGCTGACTCCGGACTATGAGATTTGAGGAGTTTTCATAGGAAATTGATACTCTTTGAGTGTTGTCAGCAACTCGATAGAGGTGGTGCCGTGAAAAAATGCTAGGTCCGGAAATCGAACCTAGAGTTTCTGCGTGGCGGTCGACGCACTTACTTAACTTAAGTTAATATGAAGGAAGTAAAGTGAAGTGAGTTGTCGTTTGAAAACATCAATTACTTTGCTTTGCCAGCTAAAAGTCGGGGTTTTCATGTTATTTGGTAATACATAGCCGACCTTCAAGGTATTCTTGCACTTGCAACAGATATTACAAACGAATAAACTTTTCAATACATGTCTTCAACGAATATCTTTATACATTGCATAACATAGATTGCAAGGATCACATAGATTGTTAGCGAAATCATCGTGCGAATACGTTTCTTCTTATTGTGAAAATGTAGTAGTGTTTGGATTTGAATTCTCTGTCACCTACACGATCTGTGGAATGACATTTGTTTTTTTATCTGTCTTGGACCATATTACCATATTTTGTGGCAAGAGTCTAAAAGTGTGAAAAGCAATTTGACCAAAACAGTGTGACTTAGCTATTTTAACATGTTCTGTTCACTATGGATGATTTTTAAATAATCTGTTTTTTCCTTCAGTTATTCTAGCAATAGTTAAACAAAGAATACGATCATAAAAAACATAAAATGAAGAATTTAAAATTAAAGACTTTAACAGACTAAAACTTTTAACTAATAAGTGAATCACTATACTCGCATTATTTTCATAAACATCATAACGTGTGAGTCGTCAAAAAGTTATTTCTATATCTTTTGATGGTGCTACAGTCTAGGTTGGATTTGGGTAACCTACATCTCCAGCTAGCACGATCTCTCACCAGCTACCTCCAGTTGCACACGCCAAGGTGGTTGATCCATCTTCACTTATGTGCTCCATTTCCATTTAGGCCATCCTTTTCTGGCCCTGATAAGAAGTCTTTTCTGACTGGAGCGGTAGTGTTCATACGCTCTACATGGCCTAGCCATTTTAAGCGTTGTATCCGAAGATGCTTGAATAGACGATTGCCACTGTACAGACTCCATCAAAGCAAATAGGACCAAAAACCGCACTCAGGACTTTTCTCTCGAAAAGACGTAAAGATTCCTCATCTATTTTAGTAACGTCCAAGTTTCAGCGCCGCAAAGGAGGACTGGGATAACAAAGATGTTGTACCAAGTCAGTTTAGTCCTTAAAGAGACTTGAGCTATTACTCAGTTGCCGCTTGAGCCCAAAGAGGCAAAGATTGGCAGGAGTGATTCTTCGTTTCATTTCAGTATTGATGTTTTTGCCACTATTTACCACTGAGCCGAGGTTGATAAAGTCCTTCTCCGAGCCGGTTTTGTTATATTCAATTAATTTAAACAGGGGAAATACAAATTAATTAGGTTCAAAGTTGCAAGTTGTGGCTGATCCTGGAAGCGATAACCTATATCATTTGAAAGGTGTGTACATCAGCGTCTGTTTTAAACAACAACACTGTATTTTGCCTCTTCAAAAATGTCCGGATTTGTCTTGATTGTTTTGATTTTATTTTTTAATTGGAAAAAAGTGCAGCTAAAGCCCATAGGATGCTTGAAGAAGTTTATGGTGAATCTGCTCCGACTAATAAACCGCACAGAGAATGGTTTCGACACCTAAGAAAGTGGTGATTCTAGCGTCGAAGACAAAGAGCGTGTTGACCAGCCCAAAAAGTATAAAGATGAGGAATTGGAGGCTTAACTGTATTAAGATCCAAATGCAAATTGAACTCCCAGAAACGTTACAAGTCAAATTTGGTATTGGGTGTAGTACGAGTTGAAACAGATAGATGTCGGATGGCGATTTTTCAACTCAGATCTGCTTCTTGAGCGGCATCAAAGGAATGGTTTTTAGCAGCGGAATATGACTAAAGATGAAAAGCGGATATTCAACGATAACTGCAAGAAGAAAAAAACACTATGCTGCTGAGCCCGTCCCATAATCTTCTGCTCTGACATGAGGGGTGTGGTGTAATATGAGTTTCTAAAACTAGGCAAAATCATTGACGGGACACATCATCGATGGCTGAAATGGAAGGTCTAACCCGTCTAACATCGTATTCTGGAAAAAAATAAAAATAAGTGAATTGATATCAGAAAAGACTCATTTTTTAAGAAAAGGCATTCGAAAAGTACCACAAAGATGGAAAAAAGAAGTCACTTTCGATGAAAAATTCTTTGAATGAGTTCTCGTGAAAATGTTGACCACAAAAGACGCCGGACGCACTTTTTCACCGCACCACCTCTTTCAAGTTGCTGACGACACAATTTTCTATGAAACGCTTCTGAAATCTCTCCGTTTATAGTCGGCAAGAAACTGTAGGTCCTTTCCACTCGTGAGAGAATAGTAGTTTTTGTAGAAGCTAGACTTTGGTCCCTAGTGGGCTGTCGTGGCACTCAATTATTATTATTAATGAAAATATCGGTGTTTAAGCAGCGCTATTTTAAAAAAACATTCTTCCTGCTTTCACTTGATCTATACATTACACAACAATTTTACACAAAAACTAGCTTAGCACTTTATCTCATCTGGTCAGTGAATTTCCACATTGCTAATACAAATATATGTTTCATCATGAAGTCATTTTGCTAGTCATCTCAACTTTTCTTTACACATGTCCATAATAGTGGACAAATTTGTCTCATTCTTATTTAAATAACCAATTTTTCAGTTTAGGTTCCAATAGAACCACGATTCGAATTTAATCAAAATTCTTGTAAATTTAAATAAGGGTAATTAAGCACCTTGAAGTCTGTTGATTTTAACCTAAACTAACAAAAACCCTCCACCTTGAAGAGGATTCATAAAATTTTCCTTTACACATTTCTCAAATCATCACACAAGTAAATTAATTATTTTTCAATAGAAATACGATCATAAACGTGCACACTTATCATCACCTCATTCAGGTTATGACTAATTTTATGACCCACACAGTTATAAAGAAACGCCACCGGCTGTTGGATTGGACAAACGTCGTGAAGATCTGTTAATTGGAATTGAATTCTTGGTATTGGTGGACACTTTTTTGACACGACAAACAGACGTTTCTGCTTTTGTTTCTGTGCACTTATATCTCATTAATTAGCATTTTAATGCATGCCATCACGGTGGCAGGCACCACTTCTGTCCTTCTTCTCCTTCTCATTCTCCTTTGCTTAGCCGCGACAACCAGCGCTCTTATTTGAGGATATCTTGTTAATTCATCTCAATATTTCATTTCTTTTCCAGGTACGCCTTTCGCCGACGTCATAACAATGAAACGCTCCCTTAATACAGCAATATAACGATCCAGAGATTTACAGCCGCCACAGAGGGCAGAGGACGGCGAGATCCTACAATAACACTACAATAATGGGACTCCTAAATGGGAGCGTATAATGTAATTTTCCACCTGCTTTATGCCTCAATTATGTGCGTGCTATGAGTGCTGAAGGTGCTGCTGGCCCCTGGCTACTGGCCACTGGCCATTGGGAACTGTGCACTGATGCGCCAGTGCATTCAGCTGGCATCATCCACCTTCGGTGGTCATTCAGACTATCTAGGCGCTGGGCACTGCATTTCAAATTCGTTAAGCCGCAGTCGCAGTTCAAGTTAGAGATAGTGGTGGGTGCGCGCATGTGCTTGGGTTCACTTTGTTTTTGTGAATTTATCAGAACCGCTGAATAAAATATGTAAGCCGTGTCCACTGGAACAGAAAACATGTTAATGAGCTCCCGAAAGATACGGTCAAGAATGTTACGCGCTGGATAGTTGTGGGAAAGCATTTGGTCAGCGCAAGTACATGGCATTAAGGGCCCATTATTGCATCGTAATGAGAGGAGGAGGTCACGTCGCAATGGAAATCTTAACATTTTTTTCATTGGTTTCTTTTGATCGAACAGTCTCAGTCGGCCTGATTTGTATCGGTAATGTGTCAGAAATTGTCGGTTGAAACAACTCACAGTCGATTGTGTTTTGAATTCAAATGTTTAGAATCTCCATTGATTGTCGGGCGTAAAAGAAGAAATAGGAAATAGGGTGACTTGGGTGCTTTGATAGTTGTCAATTCGATTTATTTGTCGCAGACGTGAACCTTTTTTTCATGTTTTAGTGGGTGTAATTCTGTGTACTTGGTTGGTGGGCATTCACAAAACCATTGCTTCAGCATTCTGGAAATTGTTACGTAACCGTAGTGGTTGTGTGAGTTATAGAGGAAACTTTTAGTAAATGCGTTTGAAAAGTTTAAAGCTCACGTATTTGTTTTCTACCGAACAGAATAAAGTTTCCAAAAAAAATCATCTCGCATTTTGAGGAGCAGAAGCAACTATTTGCTGTGCATATGTCAAACTTAAAATTTTCTGTTTGTCAGCAAATTGAACAAAGTCGTTGACATGCAGCCCATGTGAAAGATATCCAGGAGCGCAGCGATCGCATTCTACCTGATGGTGAAAAAATTATTTTATTCTTAGGTGTTAACCTCACCAGAAGAAGAATCAAACAGAATCCTATGATAGGAGCGAATATTCGCTTTGAACAATTAGAGGGCATTGAATTTCGGTTCTACAACTACAACTCAATCCTCTTATGTAACTCAGACAAATAATAAGAACATGGTGCCCAGAGTATAGCCGCAACACAGTACTCTACCCTCTACACTGGATCCTAGTAGCGAATCATATTTGAAGGGAATTGAATTGCACTTAATACAAACCTACGATAAATGTCGATAAATTATATTAGGCTAGCTAGACTAGCTTCCACAGGGAACTAGTGTTTTGTCAAACCGACGCTTTCACGGTAATCGGGGTAGCCAACACTGTCTCATTGAAACAGAGTAAACTCGAGGCGATGTCGCTAACAGAAGTAATAAATTTGAGCCTTGCTCATTGCTCGTCTGATGGGGAAACAAGGAAAACCAAATACATTGATTAATATTTACAGTAAAGTCTACGAGGGAAGTCTCAAACGAACACCTATTTTCTGAATAAAAGTAGAAGCAGGAAGTTATGACACTCTTGGAGGCGGTTTATATTCAATGATAAGCAGAATTCTCTAGGGATATGTAGGGTCTACCGATCGAAGAACATAATAAGAAAAAACGCTCTCCCTACCACTTCTTCTGCCGACCTGAATACTCTATTGAATCCTTTACTCGTTGATATCTATGAAAAGATGACAAGCACCTCAGACATCTGTAAT
The DNA here is from genome assembly GCA_944738645.1 of Eristalinus sepulchralis. Lineage (NCBI taxonomy): Eukaryota > Metazoa > Arthropoda > Insecta > Diptera > Syrphidae > Eristalinus > Eristalinus sepulchralis. The sequence goes on along the minus strand of OX122885.1, from coordinate 24,177,700 downwards.
GATGGCAACTCAGGACACAGCGATTTTTTTCCGAATATTTGGCTTTCGCGGCATACTGCATGTTTTTCGTCCAAAAGTAATATTCTTCTGGACATGGATTTTGTTAGATGTGAGTAGAGGACTGTTTTCCATTTCCTACAAACCTGTCGGTTTCTTGCCACATTTAATGGCCGACGACTATTTTTATGGCAACTTCAGAATAAGAAGATCAGAAATTTCTTAAGGCAAAGGATTTTTATTACTCATGAGTAGTTAGTTGAATAGTTTCCCTCGAGATGAGTAGCCACTGAAACCTTATCTAACCCAATACTCCACCACGTGCAATCGATGGGATTCCCATTTGCTAGACCTTAAATGGGTCTAGACAGAGCATTTCAAGCTTTTAGGTACATAAGCGAGCGCCTCATAAAAAATCACCACAATTCATAATCATTCGACTAAAAATGCTAGTTAGATTGCGCAAGATGTCGATGAAGAACTATTACTGGTCCATTAATTTCGGTACTAAGTTCGCGGAGACCTTAAATAATAAAATATTACTTTAAGACATGATAAAGTTCTTTTATATGATACGCTCAACTGTATATCATACACACATAAAGTCATCAACAGGGTGTTTGCTGACAGCAGAACCCTAATGGGTATGGCGGACGAAAGCAAAACAATGCACATACTGTCATCACGAACGGATGCAATATGACCACTTCAATTAACTTGCCAATCTCATATTGCATACAGAAAGGAAGATTGGTGCGAAGGTTACGACTTTTCGATGTAGAAATGGTTCACTATGTTCCGCAATTGCAAATTTACGTATCAATGACTTGATCAAGTCAAACCAAGCCTTGGACGCGCATTATGTCTAATCAGATTTGGCAAATCAAAGATTTGACTACTCAATCATATCATCACCAGTTATTGTGAAAAGTGCTTGTTGGCGCCTTCAGTCGTACTGAGGAGGAAGAAAGCATTTCCTTTGTACATGTTACGTCACTTTTATTTGGAGATGGATGCAGATTACCTCGATGGCTTAGGTGAGCTTCGTGCAGAAAAATGCTTTTAAGAAAGTGGTAAGTTAAGAAAAAGTTGAGTTTTGATCGGCCTACAATGTGCGTAAGAGGTCCTAAACTCTCTATATGTCTTCTATTGGTGCTCTTGTGTATACTTAATTCCCACAAACGTATAGAGTTTGTTCCGGCCTTGCATAAAACGAAGATCTCAGTCAACTTAGATGTCTGGAAACCAAACACATCGACTTGCGTTTATGTTAAATATCCTGATATAAAGGTTTACTGATCCCTTGCCCTTGCCCTTTTCTCACTATACAACATCTTTGTAAATGTCTTGTAAACATAACTTACTACTTTGCTGTAGAGATCCGATCTTCGGTAGCTATGTGCATATCTGTCATATAATTGCTCTGCTCTCTTCGCAGCGGCGGACATTTTGATTTTTTATTTCTTAACGCAAACATTTAATCACACACTCCACGGCAGTGCGATAAGAGTCATCCATAACATTCTCTGATTAATCACACCGCGTAAATGGTGAATGTGACTTTTTCATGTCGTGAGCAGATCTGAAACTCGTCTTAAAATGTTTTGACTGATAAGCTCAACATCAGGTTAATTAATTTATTTTGCTTCATCCGGAATGGCAGTGATTGCGAGCATCGGTTTGCAGTTGCCTCGCTTATGAGCGATTAGTTACGCCTCCAGTGTGCAGTTCTGATTACTAAGTGACTCAAGTTGACCCACAAAAGAGGAGAACAAAAACTGCTAGAGTGTTTCTTAGAACGTCTGTGCGTATTTCCCATTTCAATTTTCCCATGTAAGATTGATTTTTCCATTCGCATTCACTGAAAACGTGAAATCGTAAGTCGCACTTCATGGATGCTGACAACGAGTTGCAATGCTAAGAAAGCAAAACAAAAACATATTGAGAGTGCAGCAACGGACTGCAAGGTGCAATACTAATTAGCTCAGTTCCGTTTGCATTGGCGGCACTAGTCGACGACAGATTGGAATGAGTTAATTAGTAAGAATATGTAATTATGGAGTAATGAGGAATGAAAAAAATATGTTCACGCTGATGGCCTGCATGTTCACTTCGTACCTGCAAACCGGTTAAATTTTATTTCCCTTCAGAATGCCTTTGAATGGGATGCCCGCTTGAGTTCTGACGCAAACACGTGTAGTGTAAATTGGTTGCATGAACCTATGAATTTAAGAAAGTGTTTTTTTAATCAGTATACGACTTATGTTATGCTTCGCTGAGTATTGAAACACGTCATTGTGATTAAAACTCGAATTTATAATCACTGTGAATTGGTAATTGAAGAAACTAGCCCTTTACAGTCACGATCAAAGGTAAACAGTCGTGAATTTCGAAATAAATAGAAAATGATACAGGGTGAGCCAAATAAGAGACAATATGATCTTAAGTTCATATAATATGAGAAGAATAATTTATTTCCATGTCTTTATTTATAAAAACAAAGACATTTGAAACACAACGTCGCTCAAGAAACTGACTTGATTGCCTTCTATCGGCCCTACCCACAAGCTTGTTGAAGTCTTCGAGATGTATATTACGAATTGCTAGTGTGAAAATTTTCCTTCAGTACTTGATCGGTTTCCAAATTGTTGAATCAACATTGATTCTTTTAAGTTCCCTATGAAAAAGATACAAAAGAACTTAAATCAAAAATTTTAGGCGGACAATTTACATCTCCAAGAAATAAGTTGCCAATATGTCTCAACATTCCATGGACGTATGACACTCAACGTCTAAAATTGAAAACACTAGAGGGTGGGTCATCCAGTATATAAAATATAATAGCACCATTTTCGACTTTATCACTGTTTTGTAAATAACTTTTTCCTACTGTCATGCAAACACATCATATTTACTGCACAACATAATTATTCCATCAGTAATAAGACCCATAAACAAGATTAGAAACAAGTGCATTCTGAGCTTAGAAAAGGCCCGTTATCGGAAATGACGCTGAGTTGCGGATTGCAGTAAACGTCAATGGAATAGTGAAGGTTTCTTTTTTTATTTTTTTATTGGGTTAGTACTTCGTCGTATAATTTTTATTTTTAAGTACAGCGTCACAACGACGTGGCATGGAGTCGATTAAGGTCTGACATCGCTAAACAGGGATATTCTTCCACGTAACCTGCACAACATCCCATAGCTGTTTTGTATTTTTGGGTTTTGCTTCATATACAGCTTTCTTTACATCTATGGAAAAGTTTCCAATTGGATTTAGGTTCGGTGACTGAGGGGGCCACTCATTGAACTTGAACTCCATTGCTTTGGAAAAATTATTTGGCCAGTTTTTTTTCATGTAGGGTAATTTTCCTTCTGTGGAATCCACCTAACCGGCATATTCCACTCTGCGTAAGGTAGCATAGTTTCTCTCATTAAGCTGACATAAGTTCCGGCGGTCAACATCGTTTTTTTCCAAAAATGGGACAAGTGCCATAATAGAAAATTAATCTAATTTTTACTCCGCAGTGCTTTACAGACTTGATAGTACACTGCGGTTGAAAATCTTGATTATTTTCCCGTGCGAACAAATGCCCTGGTCCCAGGAGTACGAAATAAAAATATTTTGGATTCATCCGTCCATAATATACTGAACTATTTAAAAGGTTCCCAGTTCAGGTGTTTTTTTCGCGAATTTGGTTCGTTTTAGTAGGTTGATTTTTGACAGTAGTGGTACTTCTCTTGGACTTCTGGCAGTTAAATTCTTCTTTACAAGCCTTCTTTCTATTGTTGATGTCGCCACGGGTAAATTTAATTCCTCTTTTACTTCCCTAGCGTTCATAAACGGGTTACGTTTGACTAAACTTTCTTTTTGTCGTTCATCGGCGGGGGTTGCTTTCAGCTTTCTACCTCTTTTTTCCATTTATTGGCATTTGCGATCATTTTGTTTGAACACCCAATAATTTCACTTATAGTAATTTGTAAGTTTTACCCCACAAAAAAGCAATTTTTTTTTACGTTTTTCGGGAGTACAATGTACACCACCATCCATTTTACTTTGCTAACAATGCTGCAATGTTGAAATATTATCTTTTAGTAACTACGATATGTTAACATACAGGTTAAAGGCAAAAAAATCGAAACACTGGTGTACACTTTGAAAACGCTCTTCAGAATGACGTGGCGCTATTATTATTTTGCACAATTTAAATTCGGTTGCATTTCTGGTAAAAGGACATTTTTAATTGACAAGATGCATTTTTTTACAAGATGCATATAAAAAAATAGCATAATATTGACAAAGTCGAACATGGTGCTATTATTTTGCACAGTGCTGTATAGAATATGTTATGCGCCTGCCATCGTTCATATTTAATTTCACTAAATATTAAAAACTCATATGTTCCTCAAAAATTCACTGATTCGAACACCAGGAGATTCTGGACTCTCTGGTCAAACAACTTTCGCCCATCCCTGCGCTTTCAGATCCACTGGCGTACGCACTAAGCAAACAAATGAATGTCTGTATTTCTCAGTTCAACTTAATCGGCTACGTTCAACCAAGTCGAGAACAAATCCCATTCCCCCATCTACATTGGTCAAATAAAAGCCAGCACACCACCAGAACACAATTTCAGCACTTCTCTGCCGACTGTTTGTCTTAAATCTGAATGCATGTCAATCATAGAAGAAAGGTGCTACGGCACAAGAAAAACAACACGCATAGCTCGCTGTTTACTGTCATCTCTACTGACAGCAGGACATCATTCAGCGCCGTTGAAGAGGGCACATAAAACTCAATAATCCGTTAAATGTTGGCTGGCGCAGGCATAGTGCAAACAACATCTCAACACCAAGTGAGTGTAACGTGTGACTGAGTGTCTTCTGCAAAGAAAATGAAGCGTCTCAAATAGACCCTGATCGGTTGGTGATCGCCGCACTCAATCGCACAATGTTCGCCGATCGCAGATGGCATTTGCGGCTTCTTCCCTTTAAAGTTGCACCTGAGTTGCCGACAAAAGTAAACAACTTCGGCGCTCTTAATGGCAACTAAGTGGGCATGGCGCAAACAAAAAACACTCGATCAATCTAGCAAACAGTTTTACCAGCGAATTAGCAACTAATGTCCCATGTGTGTGCATGACTTGGATTAGACAAAGTTATTCGACCACAACGTCGGCAACGATTTCTGGGCTATGATAATACCGATAGGAGAAACAGTTCTTATGCCGAGGCGATTCCTTCACCCACTTCAAACAAACAAACGTTGATGCGGGCGCGTGAACAGTGCAAACAGACACCTAACTAACTCGCAACATGAATTATGAAACGGGTGGCCGACAAAGAGTTATAGTTGTAGCACTCTGCAGTGCTTTATTGCCGGGTTACACGCCAACTTGGGATCGTACCACTTTTCTTTTTTGTAAATTACGTACACGACTTTTTACCGAAAATGAGCATGCGAGCGTGTTTTCCGGCAGAACGAAATACACGTAGAGGTAGCGCTGTACAGCATAGGTTTTAAGAGTTTATCGTAATTTATGCAGATTAGAAGCGTTTTATTTTAAAAGAACAGATTGGTGAATACCAAGATGCTTATCACATTGGCGGGATTAAGTGATGTTGTTAGCGAGTGTGTTTTGTTACAAGTCCAATGTTATTGTGTGTTCTTTAATGATGTCAATTAATCAGATTTTTTTTGTTTATTTGCTTCGAAGAGAGGGTTGAAGGCCGTAGTATATGCGTTATCCAGTTTCTGCAGATATAAGGTTTCTTTCCTTTCTTCTACTAGTAATAAATTTTACAACATTTTAAATAAAGCAACTTTATAATGATGACGTTCTAATGACATTCTTTGAAACAGCTTCGAATTGAGGAATGTTTCAACGTCAGATCAAGGCCTTAAACTTTAGACACCTAATATCGTCTCAGAAAGATGCACTCATTGTTTTTATCGCCTGATAAACCGTGAAAATTGGTACATTTGTGTGTTTTGGAATAGCGCCATAACGCTGACTTTAAGATCTCAGCATTATTTTATCTATACTTTCTGTGAGTTATTCCACGACAACATTTAGCAACGATCGATAAGCGATTAGTATTAAGTATAAGGTTGTTGTTGTATAAATATCTCCCTTCCGCTTTTATGCTCTTCATTCAATGCTTCATAAAAAGTGTTACAGTGATTGGATTTAGTTCAAATATGCGTCGTTTTGTTCGATAATCTGTTTCCATCGACGACAAGTTTATAATACCCCCTCGGACAGCCACTTTTCACAAGCCTCTATTGAGTTCAACTTCACACCACCAAGGGCGTTCGCCATCGACAGGAACAGGTTGTAATCACTTGGCCGCGCTATATGGTGGATGCGACAAAACCTTCCATCCGAGCTCCCGTAGTTTCTGACGAGTCATCAACGAAGTGTGTGGTCTGGCGTTGTCCTGGTGGAGCACTTCACCCTTCCTGTTGTCCAATTTTGGACGCTTCTGGTCGATTGCCTGCTTCAAGCGGTCCAGTTGTGCGCATTAGATGGTCGAATTAAGCGTCTGGCCCTATGGGAGCAGCTCACAGTGGAACAAGCTTTTTTGGTATCCAGCCATCTGCAGATGGTTTAACAGATACAGATGGTGACTAACTCCCATCTTCTGGGCGATGTCACGAGATGACACATGCCGATCTAACTCGATGATTTCCATGATTCAATCGGCATTGGTCGTCACAGGTCTTCCGCCGGCTGGCTTATCCATGGTGTCGTTTTCATAGGCTCTGAATCGTCGAAACCATTCCTCCGCCGTTCGAAGTGCTAGAGTACTATCCCCCTAAACACCATTAATCTCACGGAACGTTTCTCTAGCGGATTTGCCTTTGAGGAAGGAAAACTTTAAAATAGCGCGATTTTCGGCGTTAATGAACTCCATGTTTACACGACTGTTGAACACAATATCCAAACTAATCATATATAGCGTCGTTTTGTTGGTTATGTCAAGATCTTTCAAATGATGAATAGTATTGCCAGAATTCAAAAGATAAAAAGACGGAGATGTTTGACAACTTTATGTGAAAGCACGTGCTATTTTGCACAGACGTAAACAAAAATTAAAAATCTTTAAATGTACTTCAAATGGTATGTGAGACTAGAAAATTAGGTTGTAAACCACAGAATACATCGGTTGATTCCGACCCAAATATCATCACAAGTGTAACAAGTGTAGCAGTCCAGTCCGTTTATAGTAGACCCGTCTCTATCCGAGGCATGTATTTAGTTGTCTCTGAACTGCAATTTTGCAACTTAGTAAGGGAGTTAGCTACACGCACAACCCACAGACTGGTAGGTCAGGCAGAGGGAAATACTACTTTGGTGGAAATCTATGACTTATTAGGTCTTGAGAATGATAGAAAATAAAATGACGGTTGAAAAGAAAATTACAATGTAATGATCAATTCTTCTCTGCCTCTCTATACAAATCACTTAAGCGAAAAACAACAGCACAGAGTAGGTAGTATGGTAACAAACGATCGCATTTAAAGGACATTGGTATGATACCCACCTTCACGCTGGAAAAACAGAGAAGATTTAATGGAGGGATGCCCTTTCTCGGCCACAAGTAGATTTAGTGTAGGGGTACGATTGAATGCATTACTGATGCGAAGCATAGTTATAAAGAAAACTAGGATACGTCCGAACTCGAATCTTACCCAAATCTTATCTACAGGTGATGTGAGTTTCTGGGAAACCCTGTACCCCCACTAGAATTCCCAAAAGAACTTTACTGTTTATGTATCATGGATGTCCTGTGTCACTAATTCTGACTAAAATTCGAAGTTGTTGCCCACAGAATGCTCGTCTCTGTTTCGTTTTTAAAAATAAAATAACACAGCTAAAATTGGCATTATACAAGTCTAAATGTGAACCCACTAATTCACTTTTTTATGTTGAAATTCTTTTAACCCCAAAATCAGCCTTTAAAAAAACAAAACAAAATGTTGTTGAAAGGACAGATAGGAAAGAATGCAGGGAATAGTAATTGTCTTTAAAAAATTTTCTTTACTTAAAATCGGAATTAAACTGCCGGTTCTTTTCTGTTGCGATAGAACAATAACAAACGAACAAAAACACTAATCCTTGCTGAAGAGATTGTGCCTTACTTTCTTGTGAACTGTAGCGCAACTTGCATCATTAGAAATGTCACGTTAAAATCGCTATTTCATCAAAAGAAAAGAAAAGCTACAAGGCCCTTAGTCTTTTCTTCAATCAAAAGTAAGCGCGTTGAGGTTAATTGTTGTTTCATTTGATTTGACAATAGTCAAACCATAATTGACTTTACCGCAAACTTTTAGATTTGTGATAGTTACACATTTGGGGCTCAAAATTGAACTGTGGTCCTGCATTCACATATATCAACTTCTATCCAATGTTCCTGTCCGAATGGAGGATACCTACATTTTAATGTAAACTCCAACCGACACTTTTCAAAGATGTTTTAACTTTTTTAGGATTATCTCAAAGGAGATCTTATGGTAAGGTATAAAAGAGGTTTGTTTATGAGTAAACTCGGATTGGAGGCAAGCCCGCTAAAGCCAAATTCCCAAAATGCCCAGAATTGAGAAACACATATTCCCGGAAACTAAATACCCAATAACATGCATAAGTATGCGGTGCTACCATGCTGCTTTTGATTGCAGTATGCTCTGAAGTAGGCGCGGAATTGCGATATGGTGGCATTCTAATAATACAAACTTACGCGACATTTAAGATATCTTAAGGAATTCAGGATATTTTGGCATTCATTAAAATTTGATCAAGTCACAAGTTTTTGAACGCAGCAACAACTCCAAAGAAAATACTTCACTAGATTACCCCAATATAAGAATCACCACTTCATTCATCATTCTTTGAAAGCCAGCAAGACGATTGTGAACCGTTAATTGCACGGCACTCTTTCCTCGACTTGCCACCAAACCAAAAAAGATAATTCCTGGAATAAACCTATTCTGTCATGCCTTACCTTATGTAATTTTCCAATGACTTATGTCTGCACTCATAACACCCAAAGTTCCTCACCCCCGAATGAATAAGTGTTATATTGTCAAAATTGTCATGATCATAGCCACCCAAAAACTGTGACACAGCCGATGCCATTATCATGTTAATCACAGGCAATTGTCATTCACTAAATGGATACAATCGAAAAACGAAGAACCGCAGAGACACAATTAAATATTTCGACATATTTGACGTGTGCAGCAAGAACACAAACTCCTTAGCAGTGTCCACATTCGCAAGCAGCTGGTCTCCATAGCCGTGTATGTAGCAAGTCACTGAATTAGCATCAGCGGTTAAATACCCAATGTGTGTACGGGTATGGTTTGTGTATACGTACATTCTCCACCCAGCAAGCACTCAATCCTATGTTGACGGCAGATTGATTGTGTCCATAAAAGGAGTCAAGTGGTGGTGCCTTGCGAAAAGCTTTCACGCAAATATACACACGAGTATATTTCACAAGTCCTGAGATAGATGTCATCGCGCGCCCCCAAATGGTGATCACAACAGCGAGTGGGTCTTAATTGATTCTGCTTTTGTTGTCCGATGATGTTGCTTTTTATGTTTTTCTGCCGATACACCAAGAATTTGCACGAACGACATCATTCGGCACCATTCAATCAGCAGCAATAATTTGATTTCCAGTCTAGGCATGTAAAAGCAATTAAAAGCCGACGCTTGGCGGCTTTGTTCCCGACGGGATCGAACGCAGGTGCCGCTGAATTACCTGTCCACAATTGACGCAAATGTATGCTTGGGACTCAATTAAAATAATAATTAATTAGTGTTAACCGTTGCCGCGAACACCCAAACGGAAATGTTTCAAATTATAAGCACGCAACCGTATACAACGAACACGATCGCCTTTCAATTCGTACAGCCAGAGCGCAGCGATCAGCGAACGACGTTGAACGTCTTGGCTGCCTACGTCGTGATCGCCACTGTCGTTGTGTTGTTGTTTCGTACAATACCGGAAGTTGCCATTCTTGTCATGTACTTTGTGTGGAGAGAGAGACCTCTTAAAATCTCGCGTGCGGATTCCCTTCGTCTGAGTCATAGCGCACACTGGCTCTGGCGAACGTCAAGGGTTGGATGCGCTCAGTATGAAGTGACAACGTGAGTTCGACTAATCCATTCACCATATGATCACGTACATAGCTGTTGGTTAATCACTCAGTTCCCCCCCGCATGCGACAAACGGAAGGCCTCACAAAGACTCATCGAAAACGTGATCGCGCATTGGACTGAGAGCCTTCACCATAAAAAAGAAACATGTGTTTGTTGCTGAAAACAAAATGCATTAGAGTGTCGTTAGATTGATGCAGCGAATTCCAAAGGGTCTCATATAGGGTGCAAAGTCCACAAATGTATATAATACCATGACGATTAATTAATATGCTTAGGAGTTGCTAGTACTATGCTCGTGCTTTGTTGTGTTCTCGATGTTGTCAACTTCGGCAAGCGGTGTAGTAAAGTCGCTGTTCCGAAATAGGACAAAAGGGTGATTAGTTTTTTTCATCCGACACCATCCATAATTAAAGAAAATTGACACTAACTTGTGCGGAAAAACGATTTTATGGAGCAAATTAATGAAATGTTAAAATATACGAAGAATATTTCAGGAAATATAAAAAATTGGAAACAATTTTCTGTTAATGTTCATCAGTCATCAAGCAATAAGATTAAGAGAAGGACCAGGTCTACAACTTTTTATTTACAAAGAGAAACAAATCAAAGCAAAAGTTAGCACTGGCAACACTCTTTTCGAAAGATTCAACTCAATCACTCATAAATTTCCACTCCCCAGTTGAATTCCGCGAACTAATTTTGGTATTTGCCTTGAGCCTGCATGTCCGTGACTACGTGTTGACGATCGATTGATTCTCACTTAAGAATCGACATTGTTGTCAAATGCCATCGTGTATTCGCGGGTGACATGCTACGCGTTTTAATGTCTTTGCCCCCAGGCAGCTCTGCCTCATTGAGTATGCGCGTAGTCAATTAACCGGCAAATAGTGACAGTATTTCTAATTCAACCTCTTTTCTTCTGACGCGACCCCGCTACTCTGGTGTTTATTCTGAAATTGACTCATGAATTTGTTCACAGAACATGGACAACATCAAGAATTGGTGTTTAGTCAATTTAGCGAAAACAACAAGCGCGTCGTGCAACAAAATCGATTCAATGTTACTGCATATGATTTGTTTAAATTAATTAACAACGCGTAGAGCTTGGGTGTTAAGTACATGCGTTCTGTTACGATATGGTGGCATGTTAGTGGTCCCTTTTGACCTTATTGTCTACTGTCTGGGCACTGAGTTAATACTTTATGTATACATGCAAATTTGGTTTTGCACGGAGCAACTAACGACTAAGAGCGCATGTTTATTCAAAGCGTCTAATAAACACCGTGTTGCTCTAATAGTTGACTGCATTTCCCGAAGTGGGTCTACTCCTTGACTGTGAAAAATGAAATGTTTGTTTTTTCTGTAGCAAAGGAATGTGTATTGTCTGTTTATTTATTGCACAAATGTGCTTTAGTTCTGAATTTGAAAGCAAATGAGAATAAATTAGATTATACTTATTCATTGTGTCTATATCACATTTGTATTAAAAAAAAATAAATGTATTCTACTGGGGGTAAGGAATTTGTAATCTTTATACCCCCAACGCGCGCCAACATTATTTTTTTTCCAATTTCCAAAAACAAGCTGCAAACTGTTTTTGAAGAGTTTCAAACATCATGCACTTTTTAGATGGGCGCGTATTTGATAGACTAGTGAATATTTTGATGTAAAATTCGGCAACGATGTCAGTGACAGTTGAGCCAACATAACAATAATAGAGTTTGCCATTTGCGTAATCGACAAATAATTGAATTCAAATTTCCCATTTTTTGTTTGCATATAATCTACACAACAAAATTCTAGAAACAACTTATTAGATTCTACTTCTAGTGACAAATCATTTTACTCAAGAGGTGGACTCAATTGGCTGAACTTAAAATTGATTTTCTTTTTAGTCTCATCTATGTCCTTCGGTTTTAAATGTTTTATTTTCCAGAACTCTGGTCTCGAAACCAAGAGGTGGAAGGTCTTCTCCCACAATCAGAGTAGGAATTCGGAAAACAAAGACGGTTCCACTCTTGTTGAGGGCCTAGACTAACCTTCGGTTGTGACCGTGATATGACTCACGCCCCTACTTGCACCTTTGAAGGTTTAAGTTTCGCAACATTTCCAAAAACTGCGAATAAGCGATGATACCCACGGTAACTTTTAACGCCACTTTTTACCCTGATTAAGCTTCATCATTCTAAGGATGCTACTGAAATCCTATGTAACTTTCCAGGATTAAGACTAAACCCCACATAATATTCATCCAAGAACCATGGGTGTCAAAAAAACGCATCTGGCTTTGGTGGCCAGCGGGGCTTCTTCCACTCTTGAACTTGACTTATTGTGCTGATTCTTCTCCCATCAACCAATCTTGGACAACTTTTAGAAAAGACTTGATTGCGGGGGTTATAATCTATAAGGCAAACAGAGCTTGGCATAACTTCGTTTTTGCTTCAACTTACTTTCCCTACAAGTCTGTCATTCCACCACAACCCAAAGCAGTAGCACTAAAGTACGGGGCAACAAAAAGATGGGCCTACTCATCTGTTTGCATGCTAATGCTCAGAACCTCTTCTAGGTAAGCAGCAAATGCAACAAGAGTGGATCACATCTTCAAGATTTCTTATTGTCGTCTGGCATAAACATTAACAATTTTGGCTCCCAGCCAACTTTTGTTACAACAAGGAGATAGGAGATGATCGACTTAATGCTATTCAACAGATATCTTAAGAAAATAACAGACTGTAAATTTCTGTCAAAACGGTACATTTTAGTCTACAAGCGATGATACGTACCAGCCTAGACGTGTGCTACAAAGTCGATTGTCATTGGAGGCGGAAACAACAAAAGGTTAGGTTTAATGGTAAAATGCAGAAGAAAAGTATATTTCTGTACTTATTGTACATATTACGGTATTTTTAGTCGTTGCGAATGATCAATAAAATAAAAAAAATACGTCAAAAGGATGAATTTACTTTCTTAATCAAGTGTACCTCCTTGCTGGATAGCTTGTAAAAATCAGCATCTTTTTCATTTGTTGTATCATAACATTAGGTGTGTTCCCGTACGCAACGAAAATCTTTGAAAGTCTGGTCCCGTATGCCAAACATATGAGTTATACATGTATGTCAAACGAAAGTGATTCTCCATTGAGTTTATTTTTTCTAACAACATCACCTTTGAGTTGTTGTACCTCGCATACAGTGGTTGTAGGCCTTTCGAAAAAGTCCTTCCTTACATACGGGGCCAACACTTTTTTGGATTTGGGTAGCCGCCGTGTATTTATTTTTCCATATTGATATAATGCTTAGATACCTTCTTGTTTTAATCTACGGACATTGTAGCTTAACTACTCATACATACAGACACAGCTTTAGCATTAGGATATGTTTATACATCATTGTATCCGCCATATACATATTAACTAGAGATTGCAACATCCTTCAGCGTTCACCTGCACAGTCATCTGCACATTCTAATGCCGAATACGGAAAATAGATAGATACAAATATATGCGACTGTCTCCTAACAAGTTTGTTGTGATTACACACTTGTCCTTATGTCAATGATTTGTTAATAAAAGTTTTATTTAATAATGGAACGGAACCTCTTTCGTACGAACTTAACATGCACTCCTACAGTCTAATTCACAAAACTATTTGTTATTATTGACATATTTATGACATTATTATGGAAGAATTTTTTTAGAATTTGACCGCAATTTCAATTATTGGAGCCTCAGCAACGAAATTCAAAAGAAATAAGAAAAATAACGTGACAATCATGTGCGTCGACTACTACGCCGAAGGTCCCAAGTTCGATCCCTAGACTATATTTTTCTTATATTTCATGGCCCCACCTTTTTCGAGTTGAGAGGGACAGAGAACACACAATACACGATGCTGCTAAAGAAGCTAGGTCCTGATTCCTTGTAGGCTAAAGTGAAATCCAATTCATTTTTTATTTTTTAAATTAACAAAATTCTCTTCAAATTCGCATAAAAAGTGGAATAAAATTAGTAAATAGAACTCCTCACACACTGTGCCGAAACATAACAAAATATAACTAAAATTGTAATCCTATTAAGAAACAATTGCTTTGCTTCAAATTCTTGCTAATGTAGCAGAATCGCTTGCTAAAGCGATAAATTTTATGTCAGCTTAAAGGAAAATATCCAGCGCATCAAATGAAAACAACCATTCTCAAACACCGATGTCACACCACAAACTGCATGTGTTTTTAATCGTGTTATCCTTCTACCCTCTGAGAACTTCACACATGCATTTCCAATCATCTGCTTCGGCAAAACTATAAGAGAGCTGGAACTGGTAAATACAAATGTTTGCTAACAAATACTCACCACCAACCGCACATGAAGCCTAAACCCACACTACCAAGCCCCAGAATGCATTCATCCTCTAAGCAAATAATATCCTTTCCCCATTTCAAATCGTTTAAATGAGTATTACAGATCGTCCACATCAGCATTGTCATCGGCATGTCTCTCGCACGCCATGTGCGGAAAATGAAAAACTGAAATCGAACTCCATGACATCATAAATTATTGATAATCACATTTTGTTTTGACAGGATGACTTTTTCAATCGATCCACACACTCATACGCACACCGTACGAGTCTCCTATGTGAAAACGTCCAAATAGGAGATACAAAACTACACAAAGGACACCCATCGAACACAGCAAACAATTTATCGAATAACATCAATCCTTATGGGTTCTGCATTTCCGGTTTTGGGACAATATCGCAACCATGCACTTCCCGAGGCCGTTTCATCCATATGCAAACACATAGGACCACAGAGTGCAAATAGCATGGGATGACACAGCGAAGTCACAAAAGAGACAATGAGTCCACCGCAGGACGACCCAAAGCATTGCCAACCATCGAAGTGGACTTTTTGCGGCCGTTTGTGACGAGCGCATCTAACACAAAAGTCTATACAAATATTTAGAGTGCAAATACAATGCACGTCAATGAATCATAGCGAATCGGCTATGCTGTGCTGAATGGAAACGGCAACGTCCTTGAACGCGCGGTCACTCTTTCATTCCCGTCGTCGAAGTGCACTCGCGGCATGTACATGCATCTAAGTTGACATGTATGAGATATCCTTACCAGTCCTGCACCATTAGTTTGTCTAAATTGTCCTCGCAAGTAGCCAAAAGCCATCACAGGAAATCGCAGAATCAGTGTTCTCATTGATTTTTATGTATAAGACGGCACCGCCGACCATGTGACCACGGTAACCCATCGAACGTTCGGCTTGGGACGAGAGGGCTTTTAATTCGTCCCCGATAAGATTTTGATTTTCGAATTAATGACGTGTGTCTGGTGAATAGTGTAGTGTTGTGTCGTGTCCTCAACAGTCTACCACAGTATTTGTGGTGGCGAGATGATGTTGTTCTTCAGGAAATTTATTTTTATGGCTCGCACATATCAGGCACTTAAAATATTTTTTGAGACAGACAACATCCAACAACATGGAGATGATAAGAAGACAGGCATCTTCTCAACTGATGCCTTGTATGTTTGTGCTCGGACCGTGCCGTAACGAAGCGTCGGAACAATCGTAATGGGGGCCCGTTTGAGCCGAAAGACAAGGGACCTACTCGTATTCTATGTTACTACTGCTACACAAGATAACGACGTTTCGATTGGTGGACTTCTACAGTAAATCGTTTATTCATGATTGTTGATTCATTTTTACTTTGGGAGGAGAGATTGACATTGTATGTCCAGAGTGGACAGTAGCTTTCTTCACAGCAATTGCTATCACCTTTTGTTCAGATATTAATGGGTTGCATTTAAATTTATCTGAATCATAATGTACAACAATTATGCCCATGTTTGGCCTCATGCAGAAGCTGAAGTCCATATCACCGGTAGACACTCTTCAGTTATCGGATTCCCTGCTTTTTCGGACATAAATTGAATCGTTGTCGAAAGCATTTGCTTAATTTAACTTTTATTTTCAAAGGACACATGTCATCGTGGTAATTAATCTCTTTGAGCGGTTGACGACATCGCGGACAACGTGTACCCAAACAAGTTAGTCTGAACTTATCGGTGAATAGAAAAGAAATCCTTAATTTAGTTTAGTGGTACGTAAACCGAGATGGGGGAAAGGTAGATCATGTAGAATGATACCTTTCTTTGACAGTATCATAGAAAAGCTAATAGTTAAGCCCACAGGGACCTGGGCCTAGCTTCTGCATCAGCTACTCGTGTTGCGGCGTGCTGTTGCTCTCTACCGAGTAGAAGGAACCTACAGTTTCTTGCTGACTATGAACGGCGAGATTTGAGAAACTTTTCATAGACACTTAGTACTCTTTGAGTGTTGTCAGCAACTCGTAGGAGGTGGTGCTGTGAAAAATAGGAGGTGTTTCGTCCGGGTATCGAACCTGGGACCTTGGCGTGTGAGTCGACGTATTAGCCACTACGCCACGGTTACCACTTTGACAGTGCATAGTCGGCTGAAAAATCGCCTGGAAAAATTAAAGCAAATTAAATGCTAAGCTCTTGAGTTGAGTTCGTCTGGTTATGTTTAATTTATGGCGGGAGATTAAGTGGTTTAGTCCTTTGATGTCGATGCAAGTCTTTAGATTCGCCAATAATAGGATATATTGCACATATTACATTTCTCTTACAAACGGCGTCCAAAATCAAAGTTTCCTATATAACTAGGCCAATTAATGGCGCCAAACTCCCTCTCTTTAAGAAGCTGTGAAATGTAAACGCATGTTTTAACGTTGCTAATATTGAAGGTAAATTTTGTTATGTTCCTAAATTGCGGAAAATTTCAATTTGAGATTACTTTAAAACAAGAAAATTGTATTAAAATAAATCAGTTTAAATTTTGTACTTAATTTCATAAATTTTCTTTCCCACTATATAATAGAAAAGTAAAATGCGATTTCTTCAATTATGTTTTCTAGAAAAAGAAAGATGTGTCCTTTTGCACAAGCTATAAGACCTTACTGAACAACAGTCAGTATATTTCCGGAATAAACGACGAATTTAATATCGAATCTCAAAAATTAGAGCGGTAAAAGAAATTATCGGGAACTATGAAGAACCGACAATTGGCAAACACTTTGGAAGCGATTCAAGAATTTAAGGGCAGTCGTGCAGTTCGAGAATCAGCAACAAGGTCATTGGCTGTTGGGAAGACAGGATGTGCCACTGCGGAACTACTTTTACTACACTGTATTTCATAATTCAAGGAAATGTTTGTTCTTACTAAAAATACATGGAAATTTCGAAAAAGAAATTTTGAATAGAAAAACAGGACCACCTTGTATGTACAAAATTATAAAAACTCATATGCAAAGAATCGCAACACCACATTCGCCTATTATAATAAAGTGCTTAAAATACGTGTGTTAAGTTGAGTACATACACAAAATTTTATCTGTCTGAAATAGCTTTTAAAGTATTAGATTAAAAAATTTGTTAATTGCATTGTCTTGGTTTATATTTCTATCCCATTTAATGGTAATGCCTTTATCCCTCTCTTCACAAGCAAAGTCATCGTTTCGGCCGACTCATAGTGATCCCGCCACAACCGTTTTGATTGATTTGATTGAGTGGCACTACAGGGACCAGGGCCTAGCTTCTGCTGCGTCATGAGTAAAGGAGTTTCTGCAGTTTCTGGCCGAATGGCGAGATTTAAGAAGCTTTTAAGAGACACTTAGTACTCTTTGAGTGCTATCAGCAACTCGAATGATTTGAAGCTGTGAAAAATACGAGGTGTTCCGTCCGGGTATCGAACCTGGGATCTTGGCGTTTGAGTCGACGCACTTACTCACTATGCAATAGCGGCCACTTGGACAGTGTCATAGTCGCCAGAAAAATTTCCTGGAAAATATTAAGCAAATTATGTTCAGCTCTTTTGACTTTGCTGAGCTGAGTTGTAACATCAGGAATATGAACACTATTCACATATTGCAGCGGTGTAGCTTGTTTTTCGTCACCATCATAGAAAATCGGTGTGATATGGCGTTTTTTTTTACTGGCAGCCTTTTGATTCAATCTACTATAAAAATGTCCGTTAATTGGCATTTATAGAACTCGAGACTCAAATTACTAAAATCACCTGCTGGAAAACAGTATATTTCTTTTTTACAATTTTCATTAAACAATTCGACTTCATCATCAGTTTGAATGTGACCAGTGTCCTTTCAAAGTGTGCATACTTCACATTGTTCATTTCAAGTTTTGAAAACTTCCGTAACATGGTACCATTATCTAAATAAATACAAACAGCATATTTCATTTATTTTAAAGGGATAAAAGATAACTACTCCATTTAAAATACACATGGCATAGAAAAGTAGTGAAAAAAAACAAGTACCCACTTTTCATCATCTATTAGAGATTTATCACCGGAGTAGGCAATATGCACATACTTCATATCTTAAGTACCCCCTAACATAGACTTATTACCAGCGATAGATTCAAGTGAACACAGTAAATTAATTTGTCGAACTGAATTCTTCACATAGCACGAACTAGCTGTCAGCTAAAGAGAGTATCAACAATCAATTGGTCGTAATTTACTTAATCGTTGACGGCATACTCAACGGCACGCTGCCGACCGTCTTATAAGGATCGCCCTCAGAATGGATCTATTGCATCAATGATTGGGAGGCATCATCGTCATTGGGCGTACAAATTTGAACAGTGTGGATTGCTTAATTATAAGGGCAGAGTCTGACGTATAATGGCGTCGAACGTGTGCCCAGAATTACCCATCCTCAATTAGTGCACATGCTGGCTCACCGTCAATGATGGCGGCCAATTTTAAAAGACGGGCGCAGCTTGGCGGTGCAATCGGCTTCTGTTTTTCTTAACTTTAAAATCTATTTACTTTCCTTTTCGAAATCGGATTTTCCAATTTAGGCAGACAATGGCTTGAATTGTATGAGTGCATTGTCATCTAAGCGGATTCCACAGATACTCAAACAAAACTAATTTCACACATTAGGTGCAAGTGAAAAGCGTTTAATCTGCTGAATTCCTTTGTACAGCAGAATTTCTCCTTTGTTGGACATGGGAAGCTGTTGCGGAAATTGAATGTCCTGCCGACGAGCATTTTGCAAATTAACAAATTTTGTGTTTGTTCGATTTATTTTTTTTTTGTGTCCTAATTGAGTGCATCAATGACCTCTCTGTTGTCCTTTTTTTGTTAGGCCTTCTCTTCTCTTTACCGATTCCATTGCCA
Source organism: Eristalinus sepulchralis (assembly GCA_944738645.1). Taxonomy (NCBI): domain Eukaryota; kingdom Metazoa; phylum Arthropoda; class Insecta; order Diptera; family Syrphidae; genus Eristalinus; species Eristalinus sepulchralis. The sequence continues at coordinate 24,158,297 of OX122885.1, read as the reverse complement.
CGTCTAGTCGATTGTGTGAACCATGAAGGAAATTATATGTACTTGTTTGAAAGGAATTAAGAGAGAAGAGAGACGAAGAAAATATTATAATAAGCAAAACTAAATCCTATCGTCTGATTCGTTGTGCAGGCTGGTAAATGGCTAAACGGACGACCGTATGCGTGCGAGATGTTCTTTTTGTTCAGATATATGACATGTGTTGTTGTTATTGAATTATTCGCATAATAGGATTAAACATTTTCAATAGGGAATCCCCGTTGACAATACATGCTCGTTGGTTCAACACCAGTTATTTTCAGTTCACCGGGGCTTAGTAGTTGGCTCGCTACTGTTTGGGGTTCTTTTTGTCAGATGTGAGAACGCTTGTTTTTAATTATAGTTTTGTTCATACATGCAAAATTAAATGTATGAAAAAAACACAGGCACTGTTGTTGGGACGTTGCTCCGTCACATGTCTAGTTGGGTTGATTTGACACAATTTGTGCAGTAAAGGTTCACAACGAAAATAAATGTGATCATTTAAATGATTTAAAATAAAAGTCTGCTGTACTGCATTGAATCTTTCGTACATAAAACGAAGGAGTATTGAAAATTAAGTAAGGCTTGGCCACTGAGCCTCACAGAGAGGGTATGGATACATAGTGAGAATAAATAAAGTAAAAAAGGAGCTGTTGAGGCAGGATGATGACGGACGTAAGGAGCAGACGCGACAGCAGTGCCACCGCGTCTTTTAACGAATTGAGGAGGAGTTATCCTAACATCCTTACAAGGGCCTGGCACTCTTAGAATAGATGTTCTATGATTGTTTACACATATCAAGGTTCAGTTTCTCCAAATGTCTCAATCCAAAAGGCATTGTACCCCACAGGGAATGCTATGTAAATACATCCACAATGATACTACAATGCTTTTTGGATAGTCATATAGTGAAGGGATTTGTTTCATTTTGTGGGGATCGAAGGTTAATCAAAAGATATTCTCTAAGCGTGATTTCGTGTCCATATTATGTTGACTTTCTTTTAAATAATGGCATATTCTTCAAAGAAAAGTTTTATGAGTGGTGCTAAGGCTGATGAGTCCTTACGGCGAAGAAACTTAATCGGCGAAAAATAGTGCATTTGTGAGATGTTCTTTGGTTTAGAGTGGCATTGAAAATATTAACCCCGTCGGTATTGATATTGACGCACGTAACGGGATCGGCACTGATGTACAATGTATTTGCTGTAACTTGTTGAAAGGATATACACACATGCACACATATATAGCCAATTAGCTGACGGTGACGGGATTTTGGGATTTTGGTAATATATTGTAATACAAGAAATGTTCTATAAGTTGCCTGGTTTGAACTTGGCTTGGCTTGGCTAGTTTCGCTCTTTTAACCGGAGAATGGTTCTGTAGACTACTGAGCAAATTTTGCTTGGATTTTTTTACAATTGAACATGAAACATGAGCAGATTGTATACAGAGAAAATAGTCCTGCCGTATACGGAACTTTTTTGATAATTTGTTCTTGATTGCAACACATGGGATGACAGTACTCAGCAGCATGGAAGACCTTGTATCTGCATACAGTCGACATTAAATCGGAAAATTCGTTAAATTGATAGCTTTTATATTTAATTATACAAACAAATGAAAGGATAGACGTCTTATAATGAACATATGTATTTATAGAAAAAGTCCATCAGAAAAAAGGAATTAAAAATTAAAATTTCATATAAAATTCGTTGATGTGTATTTGTTTACTTTTTTGTTCCTTTCCAAGCTCTTCTGAAAAGCGTGTAAGTTCAAATCTTAACGGGTGTGACTCCCAAGGCGACAGAAAACAGATGTTTATCACCTATATACATACATATGTAGTGTTGTTGTGAGGAATGTACAAAAAAAGACAAAATGCAATACAAATAAGCTTGCACTCCCATATACATTCATACATAAATACATACAAATATATATCGCGTAAGTTTGTTGTAGATATTTTGAAGGAATTTACAAGGCATTCGTTTAATCGAGCGGAAAATCATTCTTAGAATAGGACCATCAATGGAGAAAAAAATTCTCATTCGTTATATTGGAAATTCATAAAACCGAGTATTCGTTAAACTAGACGGCCACTGTATATAGTTTGTATATTCTGAAAACTTCAGGTTGACATATGCCAATCAGTCGTCCCGTCAGTATCAGATTAGTAGACTAAAAAGTTAGAAATGCGTTTTTACATGAAAGGACATTTATCTTTCGTTTTTGAATATTAAGCTTAATATAATATAACACTTCTATTGGAAATTGTTATTCTAGAATAAATTTAAAAATCAATACCACACAAATGGCCGCCTTTAAAAGATTCACAGAATGTGATTATTTTGAGGTCAATTCTTAACTACTTTTTTTGCAAATTTCTGCCGGTATATCGGCCATAAGTTGATTAATTTTTATTTTCAATTCGTCTAAAGTTCTGGGTTTATTCCAATAATCCTAGAACACGGTCATTTGCATAGCAATGCCAAAAAAATGTAGCAATGTCAAGACCGCATCCAGGAAACTTCTCACGCACGTCTTATGTAGTTTGTCCAAGTCATAATCGTCAATCCCTGGCCGAAAAAATCCGTTACCATTCGGTCATATTGCCCCGAATTTTCTGTAATCATCCTCTCATTGGCTTCTTCGAACAAACACGGACCAAACATTTCTTTCGACCACTTCGACTACATACCCACCGATGGTGCCACAACACTGAAAAAAATGTAATTTGAAAGATCTACCTTTATCGCATTTTGTAAATGGTAATTAGGCTTCAATTGTTGCGATATTTAGACTTCTTAGGGATGAAATTCCAAATCGCAATGCAAAATACGCTTTAGTGAAATGTCAATTGCTATAGTAGTTAGGCCTGCAACAACCCTCTAAAAGAAACTGAAAATTGCAGATTTTGTGGTAACCGTTCACCACCTATTGAGGAAGCATAAGCTAAGCTAAATACCGTATGACGAAAAAATCCCTCTTTCACTTTCAAACATGCTAACAAGTCTCTCATACTTGCAAAACAGCATTAAAATTGGCCTGCAGGAGTTTAAAGCCACATCGAGCCCAAAACATATCCAGGCTAAATATTACAGAGTACGCAGTAAACTTGAAGAGAACTTTCTTACTAACTTGCTGCAACCATCTCAAAGGAAAAAGCTAAAAATAAGTTCAAGTTGAATTCTTAGAATAACACAACACGCGATCAGGAAATTCATAAGCTTCCAATGAACTGCATAACTTAACGTTTGCCATATGAGTCTACGTTTCATTTAAGACTACATCACGTGAGTACATTCATACAAAACAAATGTAGCATTTATTGAGGGCACTAAATAAATTTTGACTAACCGATTGAACGTGTCAGTTATTCATTCTTTTTATTAACCAAAAATTGTTGCAATTTACCTCGATTGCTCAAAGTCAGGAATACCAAGCAAAATGCTTATACAATTCAACTAAGGCTCCGCGGGCATTGTCTTCATTGGGCAACCGTAATTGCTGGTGACAAAATGTTGAATTAAGAGCACACACATCGTTTATTGTGTGACGTGATTTCATTTAACCGTCGGCCCCAGAAACAAAAATAAAAATCAAATACATCACACATGCAGTATCGTATATGACACATATATATCATTTAATAAACGAAATTGGTCGTGAATCAGAAGGCGTGACAGAGCCGTAATTTTTATAGGAACCTTAACGCAGTCAAAACGGTATTCGTCCATAAAATCATTTTCATACATACGTACGTACAATTGAGTTACTACGTACAGATCCTGCTGGCGATAGATGATTTTCCCTTTATCCGATACCCTAGCCGCATGCTGCCTAGTTTGCGGAGTGGGTGTGTGTTTGTGAACGCACTCGAGCGTGATCGCTTCCAGTTAGTGGCGCATTTAATTCGAGCAAACCTCGAATTTTCAGCCCTCCACACACCCTGCAACCGTTGAATACATTAAGCGTCACAGCTCAGCTTCATGGTGTATCTACATGTGTATGAGCTCCTGTACATTTGCTGGTACATATGTATATCGATCAAACACGTTAAGGGAACAACATCGAGGTAACAACGAAAACAAAAAAAAAATACCCTTATGCAATAACAGTAATTGTCGGCCATTACTCGCGCCAGTTTATTAATGGGCGAAGTGAGCAAAAGGTGCGCAACGACGACTCCTTTATGGAAGGGGGCATAACCGACAATAAGGGGGAAACAGAGAAGAACCGCACCGAGAAAAAAGTGGAAATCCGAAATGTCGTGGTGTTTAGGTGTGCTTCTTGTGTCTGCTGTGTTAATTTGTGGCTCTGTGATTCAATTCGAATGCTATTAGGGAAGCGCATTGATATACATATACGCACATACAGTCATAGAAAAAAAATGCACAAGAAATACAGCGGCTACGACAGCGAGGACTATGACGCCTAGTATTGGCATTAACCCTCTTGAACCCTCTTCGGTTCACTCACTATAGTCAGCCATCTGTCCCGCCCGGTATCTATGTACATGTATATCTATTCCGCGTAAATTTATATAAATACTTGCCACTATTAACGGATGATGTTGGCATAATAAATAATAGTCACTGGGAGTTGTAAAGAAGAGCGGATTTATTCTGCTGCACACGCATGTAAGCATGATCGCCATTTGTTTTCTTTCTTTTTGTTGTTGTTGTTGTTGCTGTTCTGTCTGCGAACACAATTACCAAACGAAATATGTACACTTTGGTGTTGCTATTGAATTAAAAACGGCATGGGACCGTGGAATAATAAAACAAATTTGTTTTTAGAAATAGATATAAAAGTATCTTCATACGTACATACACACATTTGTATTTTGTGTGTGTGGCCCAAAGCCAAGAGGATTTATTTCACTGAAGTCATTAGAAAGGAACATTAAAGTTTTTCTCTCACGGCCTGTCTCTATTCGACTCAACCATTTTGGGAGATATATTTATTTTTAAGCAATTTTTGTTCTCTGTGCATGATCAGAATTTCAAATGGAAAATTCAAGCATATTTCACCAAGTAGGCAGTCGTTCCTTCTATCTATTCAATGTGATCTAAAGATCCTAGAATTGTTAAATGTTAAAGTTAAGTATTTTTTGACGACCAATTGTAGTTGAAGCAATGGACTGTTTGGATATTGTACAAGCTTATAAAGTGAAAATGGGCACCGGGGTCAGGAATGGAAATTTAATGCACCCTGTAAAGGTCGGGCTGAGTTGAATAAAAAAAATATGAAACCTAAACCAGGTTTGGTTTGAGAAACATTTTCTCCAATCTATATTGCACCATCCTAAAAAAGAGATGAATTTATAAAGTGGTTCAGCAACTTGAAATATCTACAGAAAATCACATTAGAGCATCAGTAATTGTCAGAGTAGCTATGGGGGTGCTAAAAAATAGTTTCAATTGTACAAAGGTGTGAGCACGTTGAAAATCACATCATACGTTTGTTACTGCATATTTGAACCAGAACTGGTTGATCACCATAATATATTGTGTGAGTGTGTCGATTAACACACCGGAGATCCAAGCTTCGATTCCTGAACTCTTGATTTAGCAATTTTTCACGGCACGGGCTCTTTCAAGTTGCTGACAACACTCAAGGAGTACTCACCGTCGGAGTCAGCTATGAACTGCAGCTCCGCCCTAGTTATAAGAAAACAATGGCACACACAACAGGAGTAGTTGCTAAAGAAGGTTAATTTTCGTTCGTATAGTGATACTATTATTTATTCATTGAACTGTAGACATTTCGAGTTTGACTCTCAAGAATAGTATTAATTTTTGGTAAGACATTGACATCAACCACCATGGGTGCTACTGTTTCATCACAAACGCTCGACATCTCCAGCTTGCAAAGGAATAAAAGTATGTCAGGATTCCATTCAGGAACCTTAAAATTAAAATTCACACTCCGATGCAATATATGTAAATGGTAATTTTAGGAAAATATTTGACTGCTGACCTTGACTGCGCCTCGAATGGTCCATCCGCTTAGTTCAATTTTGGCATACTGTTTCCAACATTTCGGCCGGTATCTCACAAATAAATGCTTCAATTTTGTCTTCCAGTGCGTCAATTCAAGCGGGCTTGTCTGTATAGACATGAGTTTTAACATAGCCCCACAAAAATGGTCTAAAGGCGTTAAATCGCACGATCTAGGCGGCCAATTGACCGGTCCCGAACGTGAAATAAAATGTTCACCGAACTCGCCTCTTAATAAGTCCATTGTTGCGCATGCTGTGTGGCATGTAGCACCGTCTTGTTGAAACCACATGTTATGCAAGTCAAGCTCTTGCATTTTGGGCAAAAAAAGTTGGATATCATTTCACGGTAGCGCTCACCATTCACAGTCACTTTACGATTCGCATCATCTTTGAAGAAGTACAGTCCAATGATGCCACCAGCCCATAAACCGCACCAAACTGTGACTTTTTCTGGATACATTGGTAGTACTTGCAATACTTCTGGCTGATATTCACTACAAAATCGATAATTTTGGTTATTTACGTACCCATTGAGCCAAAAATGAACTGACCAAAAAATGAAAGAAGCGCGCAATGAACTTTCTTAACAGAGCACCCAGCAAGCGTTGTTCGTATGTAAGACGATTCATGGTTAAATTATAGCCCAAACTGAAGATATTTTATAGTGAAACAAAACACTAAACGTACGACAGCTGTTTAAACCTGTGTTGCCAAAAAGTATTATTATAAAATCCCTCTTGACATATATAATATGTGTATGTGTATGCACACGTAAATGTATAACATCTTGTAATTATCAAATATCATTCAAACATTCTTCTTCTACTTCTTCTCAATAGGACAAATTTGGTATACGAACGGCATTGGAAAAGTTGTAAAAACTTATATTTTAGAAAGTGCAATGAATCTTTCAACCCAACTACATGTAAAGCTGGCATAAAAAGAAGATCTTCTGTTTACAATTATGCATGTATGTGTTATGTCACCTTTTGGTACTATACTGTTGGTTGAGGCCAAGGTCCACCCCGGACTGTGGCTCCACAAGAACAAGAAGAAGTACTGTACTCGTAAAATGCCATTCAAAAGAATTTCATATTAATATCATATACTTTTGAACATTGTGCCGTGGAATCATACGGAAAGTTTCTATAGGTGAACTGCCCTTTAAGACGGCCATTTTATATTTTATAAGACTTTGCTCCATATGAATTAATTTTTTCCTTGAACGGGCATTCTCTGAAATGAGGCATATGTGTACATATTTAGATTGTAACATATTTTCCTTTAGACGAACACCGCATCCGATTTTTTTATTGGCAACGATAATTTCCTTCGTTTGTAATGGGTGTCGCTTTCATTAGCAAGCTACCAAAATGCTATATTTTATTTTTCTCTCTCGTGATATCTGTCACTGACTTCCGTGTCAAATTAAATTCAAATTCAAGTCAAATTCAAAGTTTTCATCAGTGTTTTGCAAAGAAGTAGTTAATTGTGATTCTTTTGTTTGAATAAATTTTTGTTGCCTTCAAGATGTTGCAGACTGCCTTCGATGAGAAAACTTTATCAAAACCATAGTTCATGACTGACTGATAACATTTTTCAAAGAGGGTTGAAAAATCATTCGAGACGAAAGACAACCATCCACATCAACGGATGACGAAAAAAAAAATGCAAAGGAATATATATCGGAAGAAGCATGCTTTGAAAATCGGAAGAAACCTCCTTATCGCAAGTGGGGGATATACTTTGAGATGGATGAAATTAATTTAAAGGAATGAATTTAGATTGTTTGCATACAGTAGTAAATACGTATTTAATATTTCAAATGGGTATTATTAACAGACACCTCGTACAGGCTTCAATAGGAAGATTATTAAGTTGAGATTCACACGTTTCAATCGTTTAAATTTATATGTCTCTTTGATTCTCCCTTAAAATTATCTCTTTCAAGTAAATTTCTTTCAAAAAGAAATACGAAATATATTCACTTCCAGTTTATTGCTTTCTACTCAAATCAAAAACTTTCAAATGTGAGTTTTGTACAAGAAAATACTGCTCAAGTGGCAAATACATATGCCATCAACATACAATATCTCTTGGAGCTAGTTAAAAACAAGGATTTAAAGAAAAAAAAACGCAGTTGGATAAGCGTTCAAAATAAGTGACAGATATAAAATTCAGCAATATGTGAATATATTTCAACATTTTACATATCTGTGTCCAAGAGGCAAGAAAAAATACCTTATGGTATGGATGAAGAATTCAGCTCCCCTTTGCCTATTCTGTTCGGTGAAGTGTATAAACGAAACTACTTTTTCATTATGTTCACTTGACGTTTCGAAAGGGATTTTTCATATTGCGACGTGAAGTTTTAAAATAACAAAATACAGTATTATATGTGTCGTATGTATGTAAGTTTGCCTGAGAAAATAAAAGTAGTATCTTAGAAAAAAACAATCTTTTTTGAAATAATTGAATTTTAAACAACTGTATCTCAATGTCTTCCTTCCTCCTTATGAGAAGATCAGTCCTTCTATCGAAATCAACTGGGTAAAAGATACATATGTACATATTTGTTTTGTGTGTACATCTTTCTTAAAATATTACCACGAAGTTAAAGATTTTTTAAGCTTTTTAAAATTGCCTAAAAACTTTGAATACCTTTCTTTTTGTTTCTGTCATTATGAGAATTTTTTGTTTTTCGAAAAATGTTTTAAAGTTTGTAAATATGCGTTAAACCGATAAGATATTTCTTTTTTGGAAAAACAATCAAAAATTTAAGAACACTTTTAAAAAGGTGAATGCATTGAAATTTACCGAACCCGAATTTTCAAAATGCTCACGAAATAATTCAACTTATACAAAATTTACTTCAAGAAATGGAAAAAAATTGCAAAATCAAAGTTTGAGAAAAATAACTTAACCAATTTCGAGTTAGGGAAATTCAACTGTACTCGATAATACGAACTCTTGAATGCGTACATATTTCGCATGGCAAATATCAAATTTTTTATCACAACAGAAAAGGCATTTTTTTGTGGCCGTAGCTTAAGCATGACGACTTATACGCCTAAGATCGCAGATTCGATTGCTGGACTGGCCATCTTACATTTTTTCACGTAACTGCCTTCTTTCAGTTGCCGATAATACTCAAAGAGTAATCATTGTCTATGAATAGCTTTAAAAAAGAAACTTCGCCGTTCGAAGTCTGTTAGAAACTGTAGGTCACTTCTATAAGAAACCAATTACACAAACAACGCGAGTAGTAAAGATAAGCCTAGTTCTTCTTCGACTGGTCCATTCATTTATTTATTCCTTCCTTTGGCACTAAAGTCCTGGTGGGATCCGCCCGACATTCTTTTCCATTCGGTACGATCTTTCGCCAGATGTCTCAAGTTGCACGAATTCGAAGACTCTGCAGGCCACAGCAGTATTCTCCACGAGCTCTGCGTGGTATAGTCATCTTAAAAGTTGATTTATGTATTATAGTCCACTTCTTTATCCACTTTTGATAACTTTCATACTAATGCGCCGAAAAGCAGCAGTGTAGAGCATGGTTTTTAATATTACCACTATTCGGATTCCTTTTACAAGAACATTTTTTTCTCCATATAATAAAGCTGTGTTATGCTCATGCTATCGGCGCATCCGTACAGCAGTATTGCTTTTAAATTGAATACTAACTTTGTAATCAGATTGGATGGAGGTGCACGAATTGCACAATCAGAAAATTTTACATTATAGGTACGATAGTATAAAAACAGCATGTTAATACAATTTCCGTTAAGCAGAACATCATCTTAAGCAGATAGTAAACATTGTCTCCATCCTCTGAAGATGTAATTTCTAGTAATTGCATTTTCTTTCTCTTAATAAAATGTGTGATATTATTATAAAAGCAACACATGTGACTATACTTACTTACAAATACATAAATTGTTAATGTTTTCCTAATTTTCTTGTAATCTTTTTTCTATAAAAATTCAAAATCTTCCAACTTTTGTGCACATATGCATTCAAGTATTATATTTCAATTTTACAAGCTTTATCAGTTTGTGGAAACCAGCATACACGTATGTACGTAGCTTGTGCGAAACGTCAAAATAGTATCGAATCTCCTTCTATTGACGGAGGTTTTTAATCCGATTACCACAAACCATCCCATATGCTTCTCTTAAATACCATTCAAATCTAGAAAATTGTTTGTTGGATTAACGAAAACATTTAGTATTATCCAATATACCTACCCATCTCACCAAGGGAAAATCAACCAAAGCGGGACAACAAACAAAGCAACAGCGAAAAAATTATTGCCCAATACCTAGCTAAACTTCTTAATGAAATGCGCACATTTATCAAAGGACATTTTACTTAATATTAATAAGGATTTCTCTTGTTGACGCTAGTCGAACATGCCGTAAATTCCCTTCGCTGTAGTACATATGTAGACGCATTGTATGTATTACCCTCAAACAAAAGATAATGGAAATAATAATAATCACGTTAATACACAAGAAAATAAGAAAAAGCAACCGAACCAACATCATCCCCTTCCTTGAAACGGTCGTAAGCCACGCCCTATGAGAAAGCAAGAAAAAAAAATAAACGAAAAAGTAACACAGAAACAAACAAAATTGATGTCCTTTTCTCATAGTTTCCACCTAGGTGTGGAAAAAGATTTTTCAATCTGCAAACGACCTCAGCCCGCGTGGACAAGCACTTCTGACTGCTGCTTAAACACAGCAGTGTTCCGCTAAATGAAACGAAATAAATAATTTTTTCCACCACCCCACCACAATGTGCGTTGATACCTTTGTATGCAGAAGCACACACCCCATCCGCCGTTTTGGCTCACATACACAGAAGAGCCACCACCTTCTAGCCACCGCTATAAATCATCAAATTAACAATCCTGAAAACAACACTGATACGAATTAGGGGTGGCTATAAAACGAATACACGAAAACAACTGTGCTACAACACAGCAGAGGACGACCGACGGGGGTAAAGAATAACGAATAACTTGATATTGTATTAGATCCACTAACCCCACGCCGTGCTCCAGCTTCCCACCATAACCCCCTCCGGTGGCATTTGGGCTACCAACCCACCAGCCCAACCCCACTGAGTTCTTCAACATATCCCTTCCTTGAGACACAACAACACAGCAACACAACCCCACAACACACAACACAAAAAAATGGGAGAGTGAACCAAAGTTGGAAAAAAGGAACAAAACGAAAACTTGAAATAAAATAAAATAACGACTACGACTGCGATAAAGGGAAAAACAACACACAAAGCAAACGAAAAACAAGAAAAAATTAACACAAAAAAGCACAAGAGAGACATACAAACGTAGGAGCCGCACAAGAAACTAAAAAAGAAGATGAAGACAAAACAGATGAAAAAAAGCGAATTACTCCACACTGCAGAGAGTTTGTGTCAAAAGAACACGACGTTTAAAATAGTACACCATCTAAAAGCATGTACCCTTGATGCCGGAGGGGTTGTTGCCTCCGACTAAGACGGGCCATGCTGCATCGAGCAACCGCCAAGCAGCAGCCAACGACCAACCCGGCAAAGCCAGGGAGTGAGCGAATCGACCCTAGTCCATACTACACTGGTATGTACAACTTGTAAAGATGACGAGCAGAAAGCACACACGAGGAACTGCGAAAAACCAGAAACACAAGGAGCAGCTCCAACAAAAAAAGAAACAAATCAAGCCAAAGACGACGGCGACGACAAAAAAATGAACCCAAAAAAATGAAACACACACAGTGCACAGTAGAACACGAGGAGAAACACAACCATGTTCATTCCATCCTTTTATCTCCTATGTACAAGGATATAAAATGATCCGTCAGTACAAATATCCCTCTCTCACTCACCCGGTTCACTTCTTTTTTTTTCACTTTTTCCACCATCCAACATACATAATGTTGTGTAATTTTGCCCCCACCCCTGTCCGAGACTAACACAAGCTCCAGAAACAAAGATGTAGTGTACAACAACAAAAAATAAGTATCTCTACAAACAAAACAAGAAACAAGACGACAACAATTTTTCTTGTGGCATCCTCGGTCCCGCTCGCTCATTCCCATTTGTATCTATTAGATTAAAGTACGTGTCGTGTCGCATCGCAACCATTGGCTGCGTATCGGTATCTCTTTTGCACCCGTATTTCGCCGAATCCGAATCAGTGGGGTTGTGTTCTGTTTTATGTGCGCCTTCTTTTCCCTGGTTCGTTTTTTTTCCCTACTTTTCTCTCTTGTACTCCTTAGTTTCACTGAATGTGAGCTGTTGTTGTTGTTGGTGGCGGTGGCGGTGGTGGTAGTGTGGTGGATTATTTTTTCTTTTCTTGTCCATACCGTGTATTTCTTCATCTTCGTCCAATTACACACATTAACGCAAAAGAAGCAACAAATTTTTTCATGTTCATCTCTTTCCCCCATCCATCGACGGCATGGCAGTGTAGTCGACGACGAATTCTCCAGCGATTTGTGGGCAAGTGAAGTGGCGATGACGTCTGTTTGAGAGTGTGTGCGCAATGGACTACCCTCCCTCTGTGGTGCTGGCTAGCCGTTGAGTTGGCTTTCACTGTGTGCCATTCAGCTCAGCACTGTAGTGTGTTTTCGAATGCAATTTGTTGTTGGTGGCCTGTTTTTCTTATTCGCCTTTGCTGGCGGACGGTTTTCTTTCTTTCTGTATTTCTTCTTTTTTTTTTGTGAATGAGTGGATGGCTGCGAGTGTGTGCCGACGTGACTGTGTAGTTGTGTTTGATAATTGGAAAGAGGGGAAACAAGTTGATTTTTGTGTTGTACTCTTTGGTCGGTTGTTCGTTCATTTGTTTGACGTTTCGTGTGTCGGACTGGATTTCGTATAGGATTGTGTTAGTCTACTTTCGACTGTTACGCGAATTGTTCAGTGGTCGTGCCACTCGGTAGTTCGTCAGAGTAGTTCGTGTCTTTTTGACTGCAGTTGCACGTAATAATAAGAAAAAAAAAACGAGATTTGTTTCTAGTTCTCATCTTGCCTTCATTGATTTGTTTTTCGTGTGTGTAACTAAGTTTGCGTGATGACCGATTGGAAAAACTGTTGATGATCATTATTGAAGGCAACATCAAAGTATCTCATTCTCGTGTGATCATCGTAAAACTCACCGCATTCGTGTTAACAAACTCCTTCAGCCTAACCAACTTAATTCCTTATCAATCGATGTTTATGAACAAATAATCCAACGTCGGCTGGGACATTTGTTGTGGACCTGTGCATAAGAAATAAATGAAAATTAAATATCTTAAAATTTGAAAAGAGAATCTAAATATATTTCATTCACGCGAAAGTAATGAAAGAACCTTGTGAGTGTGTCTAGTAATGGTAATGGTGTGTATTCCAAAAAAGTATATTAATTTTGCTCAATGATTTATGAAATAATTTAAAGGATACCTACAGCAGTTCTTGTGAACTTGTGAATTAAGTGTTAATTTTTGTGTGTCATTTTTCCGGCGCATTTTAACAATTTGCAAAGGTTTCTTCTTTTTCATATTTCAACACAAGTATTGGATTTTCAGTCGTGTTGTGTGGTAATTACGATAAAACAGCAATATTTAATAATTAAATGGAGTGATTCCTTGGACACTTAGTAGTTTGCATCGCGGAGACTTTATTCTGTGGACTCAGTAACATGCAATAAATCTTACAATTGCCGTCGCTACATGCCTTGTGTTCAGTTCTTATAAGATCTGATGTGTGAAGATACAAAAATGAAGTTTGAGCATTGATTTCATATTTGATTGCCAATGAGTTACTGGTCAACTGCACCCTTAATTTGAGTAGGTCTTAATAATGTGAAGAAATAAAAGTAAATCACAGGTTTTCTACTTCATGTTTTTCGGCTATCATCAGAAGCGAACAAAAGTAGTTAATCCGTAAATGTATGTGGATTCATTCGACAAAAAGATAAGCAAATGACAACATGCATTTGTTGTTCTTATTTTTGATTGATTTGATCGCAATTATTGGCTTGTTAAACAGAGCCGACGGTTAAATCAAAATTTGTTACAATTGTTTTACTCAACGTTGAAAAGATGTTATTTTGAAAGTGCCAGTTAAAACAAAATTTTTAATGTATCTTGCCTTAAAATCAGTCCATAATCTGGCTATAACTTCCTTAGAGTCAGCTTATAACTTTCATTCACGTGTTAGGCTGTTAATCGAAGATATATTCATTCGATTCGACTTCGAGTCTTATTGGACATGTCTATTGACATTGTTTTATCGGCATTTCAAAGAGAAATACATCTATTTGTCACAGATACAAAAACCTTGTGTATTTACAGATGTATCTAAGTCTTCAGTGAATGAATTCCTAATTCGAAATTTTATACAAATTGCTGATTTTAAATGCTAAATCAAAATCTCAAATTCCGCCTTCACTAATAAATATTTAGAGAATCAATTAAAGTTTTGTTAAAATAGAAATACCCACACATAAAATTTTACGAAAAAAGAAACATGGCGGATTGTATTTATTTGACATTTTATGACATTTTTATTTCGTCAATCTTTCGAGTTTTTCGCGTTGCCATCTTTCGTGATCATTGAATTGAGTTAAGGCTGTGATTGCCTTACAATAAGGAACACGTGTTTTTGTGTGTTGGGCTTACCGTTGTTGAAACAACATACTTAACATAAAATGTTCACTTTTGAAGTGAAATACAATAAATTGTTGCCACTTAGAGAGATTTACAAATTTCGATTGTACAATTGACTGAATGTCTTAGAAGTGCTTAGTCGTCGCCGTAGCGTATTTTTCACTGCACCAGATCTGTCGAATTGCTGACAACACTCAAAAAGCACAAATTGCCTATAAAAAGCTGCTCAAATCTCGCCGTTTTAAGACGGCACAAAAACTGTAGGTCTCTACTCGTGAGAAAACAACAGTACACACAACATGAGTAGTTGTTAAAGATGCTAGACCCTAGCTAGCCTATTATTAAATGTTAGTTCTTACGGAAATATAACTGCATTCCAAATTTAAGCTGCGTTTAAACATTTTGGGGGTAGTATAAGTTCTCTTAAGGGTATGCCGTAATGCTTAAGGCAAGCTACAAACTAAATATAAATTTCGAGACAATTTCATTTGCTTAATTTCTTCTCAGAATTACAACCTTTCGAAGCTCGAGTCCTGTACAGGACACGTCGTATTTTTCACAGTACCACATTTTTTGAGCTGCTAACATCACACAAACTGTGCTTAATATCGGCATCAAATTGTAGGTTCCCTCAACTCTTCAAATACCAAGAATACGCATAACACGAGTAGTTGCGAATTTCTTGAAACCGTAGCGCCATCCAATTTGTAATAATCTGTACCCATAAGATCTTTAGAAACATTTTTAAACAATTGCAAGAATTACTCTTCATTTTGTACGTCAATTGAAAAATTCATAAAAATTTTTATTTTTCGCGTGTTCATGACGTTCTTATTGGTATTGTCTTTACGTTCACAATTTCGAAAGAATATCCTACTTGTATTTAGTGCACAGAGATTAACATCTGTGCTTAAAATATATCTCCGATAATCTTGCTGTGGTCTTGTCTGGATTTTTGTAAAAGGGACTAGAATACTTGTCATAAACCTGATTTCAATTCCACTCTCTATTATGTTAATCTACAAAGAAATAAATGATTGAAATTTTGCTTACAATTGTAATATTGTCGACTCTCTATTACACGATTACGATTTAGAATCGACGTCTGCAATTTTTCAAACTTATTGACGCCGTCCCTACAGTTCGTTAAGAACCACAACTTGACTTCTTAAACAATCAAATCACTTATGCACATATTCTTTCTACAACTTGCCGTTCGGAGGAATTTAAGCAGCTCTTCATGAACAATCAGTACTCTCCGTTTGTTGTGACCAGATCGAAAAAAATCACTTCGACGTTCCAACTCTAAGCGTAGAAATCGACTCACTTACTACCTTACTCCGGCCACATATTAAAATTATATAAACGACACACAGGCGTTGAAGAACCCAAAATTTGCCCAAAGTTGCAGGTTTCATTCGTTAGTTGTTTTTACTAGAGATGTGACTATCTATCTTTACAAAGCCACTAATTTGCAGGTTTCATTCGTTAGTTGTTTTTACTCGAGATGTGACTATCCATCTTTACAAAGCCACTAATATGTATATATCAAGCGACTTCTTAGAAAAATTCAAACTATCGCATTTACTTAGAAGCCTCAGACGTCATCGCTTATACTTCGCTCGAACATAGAAATTTATTTACTCCAAAGAATTTGGCATGTTTCGGTTGTGTTTATACATTTTGTATGATTATTTATGCTAGACTTTTCATCTCTATCCCAGTAGAACTCACATGTTTCACAAGAAGACTGGAGTGTATATTGTGATTTAAAATTATAAGGAAACCTTCAAAGCTCTGATAGTGAACAAAAATAAATACATGATTCTACCAGAGACAAAATTTGTTGTTCCTTGTGCTAGAGTGGTACACGACACATTCTGCATAGCATTTCAATTTGTACCATTGAAACTACAACAAGTCAAACGAGGTCGACATACATCTTATAGCTTGTCTAGATAGCAATCAATAAATAGCAAAAAATATTTACCAAAAAAAAAAAAACTTGTATCTAATTTTGTTTTCATTAAGATTCTAATCATATGAGTGATGACAGCTTAAGAAATCGCTTTGTATCGAAAACGAAAAATATCATAACAGTTTAACTTTGCTTAAGACCTTAAAACTGATTTTAGAAAGATACATTTTACATCAGTTTTGCTCTAATTTTAGAGCTCATACAAAACCAGAGACAAAAAATACTAATGTGCAGGCACATGTTGAGCACTGTTGTAGAACAAAACAAAAACGGAAACATGATCAAACACTTATCGAACTTTGGCAACAAATAAAATTTAACAACAAGAAAACACTTTCAAAAAACATTTGTAGAACACCACGAGTAGTTTGTTGTGTCAGGGACAAGATCTTAGTGTAAAGTGCCGTGCAACAGCAGCAGCGCCGACGCCAGCACCATCACTATCACCATCGCCGCAAAACGCGCGAACACATGTCCGACGAGTGAAGTGCTGCATGCAGAGGGACGTATGGCCATTAAATTAATTTACTTAATTGACTTTCAATCAGTTACCGATATATGTATGTACATACATGGGACACAAACTGCTGAAAGGCAAAAGCAAAATGCTGTTGAGTTTTTTTTAGCAGAGTGTCAAGTTGTGAACTAATGACACAAGCGAGTAGCCACCAAGATCCAATATCTGGTCTAATCGCCGCAATTAAAATCGATTTGTGACATGCAGACGTCATGATCAGAAGCAAAGTAGCCGACATTGTGTATATTGGGCTTGATATGTAGACACATAAATCTAAGTAGATCCCAGTCAACCATCAACTCCGCTCGGATCGGACTCGAGCAATGCAGAGCTGAAAGTATTCGTGATAAGATTACAAACGGCAGAAGCAAGCCCTACGAAGTTAGGAAGACGGCTCACACTCAAACACCTTATCACGGTTTATCACTTCCATTTTCCACTACCAATTGATTAGTTTGCCATGGACAAATATTTAATCCCAATCCAAAGTCAAATCAATTCAATTGACTCACTCCACAGTGAGTCCACGCTGTGCTGGAAGACAAGCAGGCTGCGTTTCAAGAACCCCATTGCCTGGCAGTGGTGGTCTCCTTCACGGGTGGATGTGTGTGCACATGACAAAAATGATAGGCGAACATGATTGTGGATTTGATTTGTTGTGTTTTGTATGTTTACTCGCTTTATCCACAAATTGATTGTAACAAAGCGAAACGACGTCCAGCGGCGGCAAAGTGCCTCAGAAAGCTCCTCAGTGAGAGAGATAGCGCATGGGTGTGCTTAAACATTAACCAAAGCCATACGATATGCAGGAGCCACTTGAGTCAAAGTCTGGGTGCCTTATTTCACTCTCATCACCAGCGATGGTGCTCCGCAGTCACCAACATGCTATGGTAGATAAAATCGTCGTTCGCGTGTGTGGAACGCAAGAAAAGCGTCAACGCGTCTCCGCACTCTGTCCGTCTGTCCCCTTGTCCGCCTATCCATGTCTTTCCAACATTTTGTGTGAGCGCGTGTGTGTATGAAGTTGGGCTGTTGTAGTTTTTTTTTTTTTTTTAATTCAAATCGATCGATCGATCGGCGTTGTCAATCTGAACATGTTGTCGGCGTTTTTGATCGGAGCGCTCATGTTTTTGATTAAATTCAAAATCCAGTTGACATTTTTTAGCTTGGTTTACTGCTTAGTGTCAGGCGTAGAGGGAGCAAGATAAGTTGTTTGTTTGTCTCCTCATATTGATTTCTGATTAGAGAGAGTTTTTTTTTGAAGTCACTTCTCTTACGATTGCTGTCCACCAGAACTCGTATCATCAAATCATTGCGCCTTCGCTGACAGATTAATAATATTTGTTCTTTTTTTTCTGTTTGGTTTTTGTTTACAGAACGCCGTTTCATCGAGTCCATCATCGCCACCATCCGCTGCATCTGCCGCTGCCACTGTACCAGTAACGATGGCTGTTACATCGACAGTGCCGCCTGGGGCACGCAGTGCATCGCCCTGCTCAGCTGCGACTCCTTATGGCCAACCGAACAGCCGATGCTGTGATAGTGGTCGGACGATTTTTACTGATCCGATCACCGGACAAACTGTGTGTTCGTGTCAATATGATTTGTTAAACTACCCGCGATTGGCAGCAGCCGGTGGACTTGTTGCCGCTACTGGTCCTGGTGGAGTTGCGCTGGGTGTATATCCAGAGGGTATGGCTGCATATCTATCTGGAATGGGAGCTGAACAGCCGCCGTTTTATGCAAATCCGGTAAGTTTTCTCTAAATAAATTTATAATTAAGAATTTGAAAAAGAAACAGTGTGGAAGGGAATACAGCTCGCAATTAATCCTTAATCAAAATCAACCGTTGGTAGCGTTTATCAAGTTTTTTTTTTAAATTTATTCTCTCTTCTATTCTATCCCTCACCCTATTTTTTTGCAAAATCAATTTTGTCCACTTTGCTTAAGGTACAGCTTTAATAGGAGCGAAGCTCTGAAAAAAAAATGAGTTACATTGATAATCGGGCAGTTGACTGACATTTTGAAAATATTTGAAAATTCGGTACTTAATGATTGGAAATTCAAGCAATTGCTAGTGTGAGTGTCAAAGAATAAGTGCTTCAGTATATTCGTTGGATCTTCACATAGCCATCTGCAAATGATCATTTTCTAAAATAAATTCCCTCTGGATGCAAGCCCGACCACCAGAGATGCAATACACGCGCACCCATTAATCCTTTCCGAGCGACCTCTGCAACGTGATTATTTCGCGTGCGTTCGCCCGCTCCTACAGAGCTAAGTCGCCGTCTGAGTGTCGTTTGTATTGCTAGCTTAATACCATCGCAATGACATGGGATGTTGACTTTGATGTCATATTTTATTTGCGCCTTATGTGTTCGCGCGCTATACCCAGTGCCTACGCTACAAGTGGAGGAAGAAGAACCGACCATCGCAGCACCACCATCATACACACTCCGGGGGTGGTCACTGTGGTGGCTTCAGAGGGAACTGAAAAATGACTGTCATCTTTAATGCTGTCCCAAAGAAATGTGTCTCCTTTTTGTTCAGACACGCGTCTGCCGGATCCTTTGTTGCTCACTGTTTATATCTGTGTAATTGGTTGTTTACATTCAAGGATTTGCGGTTGTGTTGGACCGCACGCAGTGCAAACGAAGAATTTCATGGGAAATCGACAGTTTTTCTGTTTTTAAATTCGTGTGCACGTACCTGATGTACCTGCAACAGCCGTTGCTGGGACACTTTTACTTGAATCGTTCCCACATCCATAGAAGATATCCAATCAAAACATACAGAGATCAATTGGTGACAGGGCACCTACAAGAGGAGCATCGTTGACAAACACACGGACCGATAGATTGAGAGATGAAGAACCAGTCTGCCCCGTTAATTGGATTCCCATAAAAAACAAATCTTAATGACAAATTCCAGCATGAAAACTTAAGTGCCGATTAATCTATAGAGAACAACAGACAAAACATGCAAATTGTAAACACCTACTTGACATGGTTGACGCTAGATCTTCTCCCGTGTATCCAGTGGTGTGACAGTTCATGTTGATGAATACACACAATATTGCAGCAATGGTAGCGGGAGCGCGTCGTTATGTTATCGCCTTTTCGAAGCAATACAAGACGTCCCATCAATTCTGATGCTACTACCTCACTACACTTTTGTTCTAGGGTTTCATCAGACCGATCGATAGCACGATCACCGCCACCTTTTTCGTCTCGAAAAAAAACCATCTAGTCAGATGATCGCTCCACTCCACTATTCGTATTTGTTTTCAATCTGTACTGGGCGACAGTCAGTGGGGGAGAAATTTGAATTTTAAATTACTGCCGGTCGGACTGCGGGAGTGTTTAATTTGTTAGAGGTCTTGTGATTAATTAACAGGCATAATCGACAGAGCTTGCGTGCTTTATTAATCGATTGATGGTATCTAACTATCTCATGATGCGTGAAGTGTTTTAATCTTGTTAGGATTAAATTGGCATGCACATTGTGGAATGCATTGCATGAAACCGGTTTTTTTATTCTTCTGGATATTAAATTGTCTGGAGAACGTCCGTGCTGGTAAAAGTAAATCCCTTAACCATGTGCCACAGCGGGCTAACATGTGTCCTAATTAAAAAGCCACTCTGTGTGCACTGTGCTTGTATCAGTTCCAGTATCGGTGTCAGTGTCAGTGACTCTGAGAACATGTCATTTCGAGAGTTATATCACATCACAGATTGTCCACTCCACTCACTCCAGCAATGCAAACGATTTCCACCGTCGACTGAAAACGGATCGCAAACTTTGCCATTATTCCCCAAACGACGCCCGACTGGGTGGAGAGTGGAGTGCATAAATGGAGTGCTCAAATGTTCCATTGAGGGGTTAAAATGCTAAAAGTTTCGACGTTGTCATTTTCTAAGTACATCACTGGCCATGAGGAAGGGCATATGTGTGATGGTAACCAATGATGACTTTAACATCTCGTACACATGTCTGGTTACACTTTGGCAACAAAGATTCAATCCTATGCTCCTTTCTTGTGTGTCCGTTGGGTGCAAAATGGTTTGTCTTTCCGGAACAATACTATGGAACGGATGTTTGAGGCTGAAAATCTCTACACAACAAATGTGAAAATTGGAAAACTGAGGAAACATCACCACAAAAGCCTCTGCCCACTCCATGTGTGTGTGGTTGGCCACAGATTGATGAAGTTGCTTGGAAAGCCAGACCGCCTGTGGCATTTCATGCTCCGCATATATGTATGTACATAGGGGAAGTCTTTGGATTTGTTTCCTCCCCAAAACAAAAGCACACGTCATTCGCATCTCTTGAATGAAATGTTTCTTACGACTTGACTTGTTGATAATGAATCTGCCAACTTTTTGCAAATTGAAACCGACTTAAGTTCTACTTGAAAGCTATCAGCAGCTTTCGTGTTTGACATATTGTAAGCGGTCATTAACAAATGTTCATAAACTCAGTGATAAGTTGTCGCGTACAATGGTGACGTTTGCCCAAACCATACATACTCACACGCGAACACATTGCCGAACAATCAGTTTACGGACCGCTCCACACGAACAACAGACAGAATTTAAAGGTCAGTGATAACCAACTTGACATTTACGTAACGTCGGCGCATTTGAGTTTGTCGCAGCTGATAGGTCCAGCACACCGCCTGCTCACGCTCAACAAGCAGTGATCAGCGAATAAATTTCCTATTATCCACAATCATTAATCCGTTGGCGATTTATGTAGTTTTTGGTGGCTAGACAATCTCTATGGTCGGATTACGGCTACCGTGATCACAGCCGCAAATGCGCACGGTGCAAATTCAAATCACGCAATATTAACCATATGTGTAGGGTAGACTAACGTGTACGCCGCACGGCAATGCATAACAGTGGCTCAGAGGAACCAGGTCGACCAGTATATCATTTTATTTATACAGCGCTGTATGCAGCGGAACACGTTGGTGAAAATTATTGTGCCAACATGTGAACAGAAGCCAGTAAACAACATCTCAGAGGAACGCGATAAATTTTCAGCGCGATAGATACGAGCGGTCAGTTGAACAAGATGCTGCAGCGGAAACTCGGTGTTATTGCCCACGACGCCGGGTGCAGGTAGCCTCAACCGTCTACAGAACCAATGCACTGATATGGTATTCTTCATGGTCTGGCCGGAAAGAGAGAAATACAAGGGGCACATGGTGCGTTGGAATTATTGATGCTCGACGTCTCTCTTGCAAGAGCAACCATTTCCACTGACACTGTGGTAACAATGCGTGAGCCGAGCGAAGAGCTCGACTGGGGATGCTATTGTTGTTCGGTTAGTTTTGTAATTCTAGATTGTTCCGATTTGCAAAATGTCATGTTTGCCACTGTGCTAAGACCATAATTTGTGCGGATAAGGTTGCATGCTTCCTCCCCTTTAACCATTCTTGTCGCTATCTCTTACAATAACATCATCCTCATCACTTGTCATCCTTGTTGTCACATTGTTTGTCGATTAGTTCAGTTCAATATAACACAAACAGATATTTGCTTCACCGCAACGCCGCAAGAGATAGCGTATGAAATTGCGCTTTAGACAAAACACGAAGTCCACTTGTTTGTTGTTTCTCTGCCAGCAGATCGGAACAACAGGGAAGTGTCAAATGAGCACTTTTTTATTATCATGTCTCAGCCATCATTTAAAATATAATTAGCATGTCATATTAACTGCGAATAACGAGGAGTAAAACACAATGAAAACATGAATTTTTTCGTTTGCTCATTCGACGATACTGATGGTGCGGTTGTTCATTATCTGTGGCTCTTTTGTTATTCTCGAAAAAAACACTGTGTCGAGTATATGAGGTCAAAGAGGCCGATGTGGATGATGTGTGGAATCTTAAATCTGAAAGTAGTTCAAGGATTGAATGATGATGAAATAAACGCGATTGTTAAGTATAATCGCATGATTTCTAATGATTTTAATATTTTTCTGCTAACTTCAAATCACTACAATTTCTCTGAATAGATTTTGTTATCATTTTGTGTGTTGTTTTCTTGTTACTTGCAGGCCGGACTTGATCTTAAGGAAAATCTAGTCGGAGGTGGTGCGCCATGGCCATACCCCTCTGTGTATCACCCCTATGATGCAGCTTTCGCTGGCTATCCATTCAATAGGTAAGTTGCACTCACATACCTTTATATCGCCTATGGTTTAAATAGACATTCATCAATTGACGTTCATTGCCGTAAGCTACGTGCAGTTTATGTGCTTCTGATTGAATCATCAGTCAATCTCACGCGTCACAAATATGAAAAATCGTAAACACTCATCACTGTGTGACGTCGAATTCAATGCATTATGATTTCTTCTTTCGCTAATTGTGTTCTGAGAATTTAAAATGCCAAAACTACAAGTACGGGAATTGATACGCGTTGCCTCTTCGCACCGGGTCCATACGCCTAATTACCATTGAATTTAAATACAGTCACGACAACGCACGTTTTCAAGGAGGTTTCTTTTTTTGTAGGTGCTCAGTGCTGACTTGCATAAATTACTGTAAGAACGCGCTTGACGCACACATGGCGGACTTTTGTTCAGGACTCCGTCTAACGAATATGGTGACGACGCGATACATTACCGATTTCGGCATACCAACCAAAATAAAATTTCGTTGCTGTTAACCAACATGTTATGAGCAGCTAGGACGAAGAGAGATCGTTTTTTTTTGTAAGAAGCAACCACGAGTGATGGCGCCATTCTATTAGAGCACGACTTGAGGGGTCTTATTCCAAAGATGCGGACTGACATCTATCGCGAGTTCAATTTCACTCGCTCACGCAGAACAAGACCGGCGACACACGATCCAACCATTGTGCTTGAGCGTCGTGTATTCTGCTTTAAATCCTCAATCGGATATGTCACGACATAACAGGGAAACATCAATAATTAGAGATCCTAACATGATGATTTGTGGGCGCTGTTTCGATCGGGGACTGCATGGAACTGATCCCTCTCACTTGGTCTTTCTGTGTGTTCTCTATGAGGAACAACATCATTCATTTTGGCGTGGAATATAGCAAACAGAACTGTGTACATGACACAGCTTGTGATTTATGGTATCTGACAGATACATCTGGTGGAGAGGTTGTCGCAGCGTGGAGATTAATTGGACGTATTAACTGTGCGATCGGTTTGATTCGCAATGCTTGCAGTTCACGGCTAGTTCTCGCCTCACTCCTAGGTAGGGCTTATTGACACAAATCTGCGTTACAATGTTTCAAGATGAATATCGCGTCATCGTACAGGGCTTGTTGCGGACAAGAAAAATTCCATTATCGATGTGAAACATGTTTTCTGATTGAAAGAGTTTTGAAGCAGAATTTCATAAAAGAAGCCGGAATGAGAAAATGAGTAGAATTCCTAGAAGTCAATTCACTGATCAGTTAGTTTCCTCTTCCGCGGTCGTAGTTGAGGTGAAATCAATTGAACTGCTTTTGCGGAGCCCTAAGACCACTCATAGATGATTTCTCATCATAAAATGAAATAAATCCCTGAAAATCGAGATGGTACAAAGCTTCCGAACGATTTTATAGCCCGACCACCTAGTAGAAATGAAAACCATAAACGAATAACAAACCTTGTGTACAATCGTCATATACCCAAAAGGCACGGCTTTGAGACTATGCTCTCTTCTGGGACAACATTCAATTAAAACCATTTAACAGCAAATAATTTACCCAGAATTATTGTCAGACCGAAATGGCAGCTTTACGACGTGACACACCGGACCGAAGCAACACACTTACGCATACCATGCACACACATATAGCAACAACAAAACATCCAAATTTAAAAATCCACTCCTCGCGCCAAGGTGCTGACAACAATGACAACCGATTAAAGTTTATTTTATGCGCCTTTGTTTAGTGAGCCCGCGTTTCGGTGGGGCTCGTCGAGAGAGGGAGGAAGCTACGCGGATAAAAAGTTATGAATTGATTTATGCAAATTAGTGGCTGAGGGGGCACTCCGACCAAAGTTGTAATAACAGCTTCCCGTCACGATTCCCTATGGCATTGTCCGACAGGCGAAAAGCCAATCAATCGGTTGGCCGCCGATAATGATCGCGGTATGCCGTGATGGAGTGTGTGCCGGCAAAGCCAAGAGGAGGCACACTGTAAGAGATGTGTGAGTCTTGCTTTTTTGGTTTTCGTGTGTCTGATATCCCTATCCACACAAGCTGCGTTTGTCGAAAATGAGTAGCCAAACAAATATTTGCACCTATGTGCTGTCCCGCTAAGCAGAAGTACAACAACTGTCAGTGCAGGTGTTGGATATCAATTTGTCTCTCGAATTCGCTGCGTTCAGGTGGCAACAAACTGGTTAAGTCTCCTCCACACAGCAAGCGAATGCCAGAGTTGCTACTGCCTCTCTGGAAAATGAGTTAACCTTTCATGTTGTGAATTTATAATTTGACAACACAGCGAGAGCTGCATGCGTCGTCGACTACAACAAGCCAGCACAAGCACAAGCACCAGCACCAGCACGAGCAGCCAAAGTAAAATCAGGCACCACATGTACCACCACCGCAGAACGGAGGGACGCGGCGGCTCCTATATTGAATTACCAAACGGCTTTGTCATTGCGTGGGCATGGATTGTCGCGGCCAGGAAGGGCCCCATCATTGGTAGCAAATTTAATTTCAATATTCGCTGAATATATAGAAAAAAGAAGGGAAAAAGGTTTAATGCATCCCAGTAGGTGGTGGCGGTGGTGGTGATGACGGGAGTTTGAGTGGGATGTGTCTGTGCATTGGAACACGTGTTCGACACTGACCAACGTTTACATGACGTGGAATTGCTGTTACTGTCCCCAAATGTCGAAGGGCCTCCACCACTATCATCGCCGCAAAAAGCAATGATAAACATACTCAAACACAAACTCTTACTGTGGCACACAGGGTGCAGTGCAAATCCCGGTTTCAGTGGGCTTGGCCGTGTGCTGTTGAAGATATTAAAAAGCCACAAATTGGCGTAAATGGCTACCATTAAATGACCAAACCGTTTGGGGTTATGCGCGAGGGTGGTAATTAAAATGCTTGCATCGGGAATGGGTTACAATTGGTGGTCACTCGGGGCTGACCAGAGGCTGCTTTGATATCATCCCCTTCGTCCCACGAGGGCCTGTGCAGGTTTCGCATGGTTTGAAGATTATTCCTTTGAACACGCAGTCCTTGTGAAATTTAATTTGTCTACCATGTGTAGAATTCATCTAACAAGTAACTCCCCCATTCAAAAGTTATACCTACGGGAGGGGAATTTGAATGAAAGAAGAAAAAATAAATAATAGAAAACTCTTACTCTCCGGGTTCCAGTTGGGGAAAGGGAAACTTATTCAATTCCGTTAAATTGGTCCTTTCAACCTGCTGACTGCGCTCGAATGCCGACGTCAAGTGAAAGGAGGACGGAAAGACATTTGTCATTACAGTCGGTGCTTATGAATGAAAAACTCTAATTGAATCGTTTGCATGCGCTGCGATTTTTAATCCGATTTGTATTCAAAATATATATATACACACACACACACACACAAACGTGTAGATGTACATTGTCTTTATGTGCCGAATTTTTTGTTTGCATTGCAGTTATGGAATGGACTTAAATGGAGCTAGACGAAAGAATGCCACCCGCGAAACGACTTCAACCCTTAAGGCATGGCTGAATGAGCATAAGAAAAACCCATATCCCACTAAAGGGGAGAAGATCATGCTGGCCATTATAACCAAAATGACTCTGACTCAAGTATCTACGTGGTTCGCGAACGCCCGCCGAAGACTGAAAAAGGAGAACAAAATGACGTGGGAGCCGAGAAATCGCGTTGACGATGATGACGCGAATGTGGATGATGATGATCATAAAAGCAACGACGATAAAGATATAGGTAAGCATTCAAAGTTCTTTAAGAGAATTCTCTGTCTTGGGCAAAGTAGCTAAGCTCGTGGAGTTCTAAAAATTTGCGCCATGCGCCGCATTGCAAACAGTTGAAAACGTTTTGGTTTTATTTCGATTTCTCAAATAGATGCCAAAGACTCTGGTCTGGGTTCAAACGAAGATAATGACCGACAGTCACATCGGCTGGACATGCTGGATCGACCAGAAGGAAACAATAGTGAGTGGTCTGGATCGCGACCCGGTAGTCCAAATGGTTCCCCAGAGCTGTATGACCGGCCCGGCGGTGGTCACCCACTCTTTCATCCCGCGGCGTTGCATCATTTACGACCTCCGGCAGGTTCACCGCCTGATTTGAGTCATCACCATCATGCCCACCATCCCGCAAGTGGCAGTACTAATTCCAGTTTGGTGTCGAAACCTAGAATATGGTCACTCGCTGATATGGCAAGTAAAGATGGCAAGGACAGTAAAGACGGTTCCGGAAGCGAAGGTGGTGGGAGTGGCGGTGGAGGAGGTTCTCTGCCACCGCATTCAGTCTATGGTCATCCGCAGCAACATTCGTCTCCTGGTAAAATACTGTCACCACTACCTGCCCGCATAACAAATTACTCACCTTACGTAAGGCCAGATCTGTACCGCGGCTTTTATGGTCCAGCTGCTGCGCACCTAAGCGGACCCTCACAAGAATTCCTCGAACACCAAAGATCGTTTAGCGCCACTCTGGCAGCACACAATGGCCTCAGTATGAATCCGTTACTTTGGAAAGCGGCTGTCTCATCTGCCGGCGGTGGACCACCATTTGCACCGCTCAGTCTGACAACGAATAATCATCATATTGCGCCGCCGTCGGGTGCATCACCGTCTGCCTCTAGTACATCCTCCTCGATTGGTTGTGATGCTCCACCACCAGTATCGTCAAATCAAGGCCACCAGGGACCCAGTTCGAGTCACTCAACATCATCCTCATCTTCGGGTAAGCTTTCACCGCCTATTAACGTAACTTCATCGGGTTCTGGTCAGCCATGACCTCTGCCACTGCTATCACCCCCAACACTACGACCACTACCACCATCAACAACATCTGTAGTATCCACCACAACCTCACAGCAACAGCAGCATCTTCAACCGAATCAATTATCCGCATTTCGATCGTTGGTCGCGTTTCGCGAACAACCCAAGCTGACAATTCGGCCCTAAACTGACAGACGCAGACGTCTCCTTTTGTTTCATGAAAAAGAAATGGAAAATCTTTCGGACAATAATTTACATGTGATTCATTTGTATTTCATTCGAAAATACATATTTAGGTAATGGACTTTTAGAGTGAAAAAAAAAACAAAAAACAAAATTTAAGAAATGCAAAATGTCACCAAAATCCCCTTTTGAGACATTGTCCTTATTTCTCACCCTCGAGCCCAGTTCGCGGATTTAACTTATGCAATCAGAGCTTATAGGACGTAAATATTCACAACTGTAAACTCGAAAAAAATGAAATATACAAAAAAAGTAAAAATCTTCTAGACTAGCAATAAACCAAAATTGTATCATAACTACCCCCGAATAAAGTGTATGTATCTCCCAAAAACGCGAGTGATTTAGTTAATTTTTTTTTGTTTCTTTGTTTGGTTGTGTACATTTTGAACTTTGAAAACACATTGCTTGCGTATAAATATTAGTACTGTATTTTTGTTTTTGTTTCAATTAAATTGAATTCGACTACATTGTGCATGTGTGATCGCAAAACATGGGAATTTGTATGTATATATTAGCGACTAAGCGAGCAACGCCCCACTCTCTCTCTCTCTCTATGCAATTGTAAATTCGTAATTTTCACTCGATTGTAAATATTAGATATTAAGTGGAAGACATTTCCATTGATTTTCAACCTGCTCCCTCCCCCCAAACAAAAAGAAAATAAATTGAACGACGCCGACATATCACGCAGAACATAGAGCAGAAAATGGGCTAACAATGGTGGAATATATGTATGTAGTGGTAAATTTCGTACTTCTTAAAACACAGCAGCTACGACTTCATTTTGTATCCTTTGGTAGGCTTAAGTTCAACTTTTTGTTCCTCTTTTGTATTAAAACTAAAATACATATTTTTGTTATATTTTTTTATTATTTCTGTTTAATTTTTCAGTGTAATTTGGTTGTTTTAATTCTAGAACAAACATAATATAATTATATAAATATCTATATACAAAGAAACACACACAGACAACAGTGAACTACACATGTGCGTTATAGCGTGAAGTGAATATGTAAATTGTAAAGCAAATATTGAAACAATTCAATATAATGTAGACTCATGTGATCCGAAAATATGAAAGACGCGTGCCCAGTGCGCGTGTGCATAGCTTGCTGGGCGAGGCACGGCGGTCATAACGTAACAGTGTACTATAAATGCATAAATATATGTATGAAACTATATATGCATACACAAATTAATTTTAGGTATTATTTAATTGATAAATAATAAATAAGATGTTATCACTAAGAATAATTAATAATAGAAATGATAATATGTTAAAATTATTATAATTGTATAAGAAACAACAACAAATAAGAAAATGAGAAAAAAAATAATAATTGGAAAAAAGAACACTTAGTTGCAATAATTAAATAATATTCCCTAAATAAAGGAAACAATTAATTAAAAAAATATATAACTGGAGTATTTTATTTTTCCACGTAAATGTGAGAATTTGTTGTTCCACATTTGGTTAACTGTTAACAGCGAACATTTCATCGGTAGTTGATTGATAGTCTGGATGAAATGGTTTTATGCAGTAAATTTTCTGGAGGTATCCTCGAAGTGCATGGAAGTGAAGTGCCTACAATTGAATCATGGTTTATTTTTTTTCTTTTTATTCATCGATGGCAATGAGTAAATAAATTGGGTGGCACTAAAATCAGCAAGGGACGAAGGACGTCTTTTCTTCAGCAACTACTCGTGTTGAGCGTTTAACAGCTCTACCACAAGTAGAAGGGATCTACAGTTCTTTGTCGACTCCGTATGGCGAAATTTGAGAAGTCTTTTATAAAGAATTGATACTCGCTGCGTGTTGTTAACAACTCAAAAGTGATGGTGCCATGAAAAAATGCGAGATGTTCCGTTCAGGAAGCAAATCTAGAACCTTCAGCGTGTGAGTGAAAGTATTTGTTCACTTTTATCGGTGTAGAAGGGTAAGTAATATTATATCTGCATGTATCTGAATACGTAAAGCAAACTTTATATCACTTCGGGATGACCTTCGCTTTTTTTCTTATTTAAGGTTTTCATTCCAAAGAGCGTAACCTTTTTAATTTGGTTAATTTATCACGTCTATCATTCTCTCCATATCTTCTGAACATGTGAAACGATTTTTATGAAATTTCGGATCTAGCGTTCATTGTATGCATATGAAAATTCACTTCAGGGATAAGAAATACCACCATACGTAGCGGTATGCTTACCCACCAAAGCGTTTAGTTTATTCAAAATTTGATATTATCCTTACAGAATATATAGTACATATTCTCATTGTGTTGCGTAACATATTGGCAACAAATGGCAGTCACTAAACGACACAGGGAATGGGGATTATTAGCTTATAATCACAGTAATTCCTATACTGATGGTTAATAATAATAATAATAGAGTGGCACTACAGCCCATGACGGACCAGGGCCTAGCTTCTACAACAACTACTCGTGTTGTGCATGCTATTGTTCTTCACGAGTAGAAGGGACCTACAGTTTTTTGCCGATTCCGATAGGCGAGATTTTGAGAAGCTTTCCAAAGACAATTAATACTCTTTGAGTGTTGTCAGCAACTCGAAAGAGGTGGTGTCGTGATAAAATGCGAGGTGTCCCGTCCGGGAATCGAACCCAGACTTTCTGCGCCGCAGTCGATGCACATACCACTGCATCACGGTGACCACTACTGATGGTTATCTGATTTTTTTTATTTTTTAATCAATGTTCAAACGTACACACGCAAGCCGACATAATTCATCGTATGATTTTCAGTACCAACCGTGTTTGGTAAAATAATGGTTCACATTTCAGAATTGTAATAAAAAACAAAGACTACTTACGTAAAACAGAATATCCAGTTTTATATCCAGGCCTGGGCCTCAACCAACAGCAGCAACAGCCAGCTGCCGCCAGTTGCGCACTCCAAGTTGTTTGATGTTCTTCTCCATGTGTGTGCGCCACATTAGCCTAGGCTGTCCTCTGTTGCGTTGTCCAAATGGCTCAGATTCGAAGACTTTTCGTGCCGGAGCAGAGGTGTCCATGCGCTCTACATGGCCTAGCCATCTTAAGCATTGTATCCGAAGACGCTTAACTAGTCGCATTTTGCTGTACAGACCATAGATTTCGTCGTTAAATCTTCTTCTCCAGATGCCATCAACGCAAACAGGACAAAAAATCGACAGCAAAACTTTTCTCTCGAAAAGACTCAGGGCTTCCTCATCCGCTTTTAGTAATGTTCTCTTGCTAAAATAAATGGGTTATTACACCGCAACAGGTTCCTAGTAGCTTGTTGGGCTTCACGATTTGAGTACAGCTTGTAGTCTACGCGGCATTGAACAAACTAGTTTCTGGGTTCATATCCCATTTTATTAGCAGAGCTTCCTTGAGTGTAGCCCTTGAAGTTATTCTGTGCTTGTTCAGCTGTTTCTCTAGGAAGTCCCACAAATGCTTAATTGACTTTAAATCTGGGCCTTGCGGAGGAGAATACAATCATCTCAGGGCATAGTACAATAACCACTCCTTGACTTTTGTAGCTGTGTGCTTAGGGTCATTATTCTGCTTAAATATCCACTTAGGATTTAAGCCCAATTTTTCGACCGATGACTCTAAATTCTCCCTGAGTCCAATGCTGTGCCACTCTTTCACCATAGTTTCGATGAACCATCGTAGCCGACAATGTTATTTTTACTGTCATCAGTGAACAATGCTTTCATTCAAAAACACAAACCATCGTCTTTGTGAAAATTTGCAAAATCCATGCGTTTCCTCTGGTTGGGTGTACTTATCGACGGCTTCTTTCTTGGTGTTCTCGAAAAATCTCCATGTCTGTTTAGGGTCCTTTGGATCGTCCGCGTGCTTTGTTGCTGGTAGCCGAGACTTTATTTTTTACGATGGTATAATTCTTTTTTGGCTCTTTGCGAACAGTGTTAATGACTCTTTCATCTCGTTCGGTTAATTTCTGTGGACCGCCTGATCTACGCGCGTACTCACCACTTTCTGTATTTTTATAGGTCTCAAAAATATTCTGAATGGTTGATTTACTTTTTCTAACGCATTTAGAAATTTCTAATAAATAAATATTATAAGGGAATTATGAGAGAAACCGGCGAAATTTAACGGAAACAAGTAGCGTACGATAAACTACGTCGTTTTCTTATTAATTCGTACGACTTCCTGGAGTAATAGAAATAGAAAGCAAAGGTACATATGGGTGATAAAATGCAATTAGCTATTGAGTTTAAAAATGCAAAAAAGAAAATATCGATACACATTTGTAGAAAATATTTTAACTTTATCTGTAGTACGTTGAATTGTGTCGGCCTGTGTAGGTATATGGTTTTATGAACATATGGTTCCTTCATTTTAAAAGGAAAATTGTGGCCGTCGACGTCGCGCATTGGCATCCACCCACCCATGGCCCCAAGTTCGTTTCAACTCACCTTTGCAATTGCGAACTGTAGTGCCATCCATTTTTTTAGTTGGAAGGTTTAAATGTATCCACCATGTAAGATGGACTTTTCAGCTTTTGCTTACCACTTATTTCGGTTTCTGCAAAGCTCTCTTGATGACAAAAAGAATTGGCCTACTAAACACAAGCTGAAAATCACTTAACCTGTTTGCGATAAACCTCTAAAGTTCTTTACTGATGAACCGGAAAATGGAACAAGACAAAGATAATAAACGTCAATATCTGCTTGATTAAAATTAATTTCAATAATCGTGGAGACTTTTTATGTTACCTGAAAATAAGAAAATTTAACAACACTTGCATAAGGAACGTACGAGTACGAGTACGAGTATTGTGTTCAATTTTTTTGAAAAAATTAAAGAAATTCATCAGCGAGTCCTCTCAAAAAAATTTGTCCTCTCTGACATCCATCCAATCATTAACCCATTTTTCGATTTCATTAAAAGCCCTGAACCGGTGAACCTGCAAATAGTTTTGCATCCTTCGAAAAAGTCTGTAGTTGGAAAGCGTAAAGTCTGGAGAAAACGGCGAGAAGGGTTAGACGTCCCATTTTAGCATTTCTACGTAGTTTTTGGAGTGGTCGCTGTGGCGTTGTGGGTAAGTGCGTCGTCCCACACGCAGAAGGGTCAAAGAGTATCAATTGTCTATGAAAAAGCTTCTCAAATCTCGCTGTTTGGAGTCGGCAAAAAACTGTAAGTCCCTTCTACTCGTGAGAGAACAGTAGCACGCACAACACGAGTAGTTGTTGTAGGAGTAAGGCCCTGGTCCTCTGTGGGCTGTAGTGCCACTCAATTATTATTAGTATAATTTAGTTTTTGGCCGCTACAGCCACGTAGAATAGAGCGTTATCACTTTGTGTTTTCACGCAATGCACCAAGGAAATGGATTGCTTGCAATCGATAACGTGTCCCATCAGTGATTTCGCCTGGTTTTAGCAACTCATAGTATACCACACCCGTCTGATCCAACCATATGCAATAGATGATATCCGAACTGTTTTTCTCTGGCGTCGATGTAGGCGATGATGGTTCCCCAGGCTTTGCATATTTTTTTTCTTCTTGAAACTATCTTAGTTTATTCACTTTTCATCTCCTGTCCCGATTCGGTGCAAAAGTTCCTCCTTTTCAAGGACCAGTTCCAAAGTGAAAAATTGCTTCAACACATTTCTCGGTTTCATCTTTTATGACACCCTTATTTGGGAATAAATCCAAATTTCACTAACCCAACGCTTCTACCAGTTCACTTTGCGTTTGCACGTATCTTGCTCCAGTAAAGCTTCAATTCCTCATTTGCCTTCAACTCCAAATTCCAGGTAACACTGTCTTTAAAAAAACCAGATTAATTTGCAGGCGCATCCAAGGATTTCTGAATTCGAAGAGATCTGCTTATCACAGATTCGTGTCAAAAATAATATACTTATCGATACTGGGAATTTGAGGCGAACTCATGTTTATTACTTACAATTCGTATGTGTTAGGAAAAATAATAAAATTATTTTTTTGTTTTTTTTTAAAGTAAAACATAATAGTTGATAATAATAATAGTTTCAAAACAATATGAATACAATGTAGACGAAAATGAACGTAATTCATAAAAATAATCTCTGTGTGTTCAGCTAATAACATTGTATTTATGTAAAATTGTCATTTAAAAGAATCATCTTCCTTACCCACATTTTCCACTGTAGGGGTAGGGGGGCCTTTCGATCCTCCGCTATCGACTCTAACTTATCAGGAGCTATTTCCAAGCGCACCCAAGTTTATGGACCTGATCCTGCGAGCTCGCCCTGGGTTTGCCGAGCGGGCGCCTACCTGATGGGATTGCATCTAAGGCACGCCTCGGAAACTTACGAAATAAAGCCCTTTCCTTTGGTAGAAATTGCTGCTCAACTGCCCCCCAAAACCGTCGCGTTTCTCAGCCTATCCCGGCGAATAACTCCCGTAAGAAGTGTAGCCTTTTGCGCTAAATGTTTTATCTTTAAAATTTATGCTTACTTTAATTTTATACAAGTTATGTTTGTTTTGCTCGTTCGTATATAGAATATGCAAAGGGAATGATGCGATGCAAAATAATTTTCTAGATGTCATTTAATCAAACTCCTGAAATTTGCCCAAATCGCAGTTCGATAGTTTGGTAAGTCCTTGTTAAAGATACTTCCTTTTCCCAAGTTTTTTTCTAATTTCTAGTCAAGTCCTTGTTTATTTTCTTCTCCAGATCCACGTCCTTGGCAAATTCATTGTACAAGCCATGGTTTACTTTCCTGTGTAAATTCTTATCCTATTTCTGCCAAAATTGATGTTCGTTTTTTTTGTCTAAGTTCTGTCGATGACGTTATAAATTAAATTATTTTACGCATTATTATACTCCCAAGATCATAACCTCATTAACAGGAAGTACTTTGCTTCTTAAAAGTATTAAAAAATTGAAGAAGGCATCGGAAGTGGTTAATGTATATATAATGAACTAGAAACGTATCATGTCATTTTTCTACAAAAATCTATTTTTTAAAGGCAAAAGGACTTTAATGACACGGCAAAAATCTGCTCTAAACTCAGGCGTATAAACTGGGTCCTATCGGACTTGGAACCTAGCATGGAGATTTGCACGTTCCCAGTTCCATTTCTACCTAGAACCCGGTCTTTGCAAAAAAAGGCTACGATCGGAAATTTCTTCTTCAACATCCTAGGAAAATGAGTTAAGCCAGTAGGAGTTTGAAGGATAGGTCTATTATAGGAGCCAGAACGATAATTTATGTCATGTGTCATGTCACACTGGTCCTTTATCACAAACTTAGCAGGCTTCAGTAACTTAACTCAACCTAACCTAGTCAAGGGTCAGATTTCTAACAGAAATTCAAAGCTGTTTTGGATTTTCAATAATTATTAAATGTTCTGAGAACAACAAAAACGCTCTTTCTTCACAGACAGTTGGACCCGACCAGTCTACGAAATGGGTAATTGTCCCCGATATGACTAGCTAAACTCAGTTCCCAGTAAGTTCACTGAATCTACATACCTTTTTAAGGAGGAAGTTTTTAATTTTGATTTATACCCTTTCTTATCTACTGATTTCAATACAATGCATCCTTAAGTCACCTTTCTGGTTTCTCCATGGAATGATATAACATTGATTATAATCCGTTCAATAGTTTGCGAGTGTATCAATTAATGTCAAAGTTGGTAACTTCTATTTTCATGCATATAGAAAATTAAGTTTAAGAAAAAAAAATGTATATGGTCCATGGTCCGAGTATTATAATGAGAATAACAGTGTCTTCTTGAAAGGAAGGTTTATTTGGTTCAATTTTTGGCAAAGTGAAAATCACAGGAATTGCTAGGTACGTTACACATACTGTGAAAGAAGAACATGCTGAAGTAAGCATAAATTACTAGACTTTGCCAATCCCATAAAATGCAGCAGGCAATCTACTCGTCATCAGAGTTGAACAAGGTATTGTGGAACTGACAGTTTAGTACAGGACTGAAGTAAATGTTCGTGAGGAGCATCAGAATAAGCTCCTTAGAATAAAGACATAAAGCGCACATCAATTACGATCTATGATAGATTGTAAATGCTTACCGACTGAACGTAACAGTGTAGCAGGTTCCAGATATCTAAGCCAATGTCAAAAAAACCAGCAAATAGAACCAACATATTGCACCCCATAGCCATTTCAGGTCTTTGTGGGGTATTGGTATGCACAACACTTCATGCGTCGATCATAAGTCATGTCGTATTCCATATAAAAAGAACTAGTTCAAATTTAAAATGGGTTACAAATGCAAATGAAGTTGTAAATAAGTAAGTAAATTTTTTCCCATGATTGCAATTTTTTTCTAATGCTTATGGACAATTTGCATAACGAGGTGCGGCTGAATTCTCCTTGCCACCGAATAGAAGAAGAAATGCTCTACGCATAAACCAATTAATTCCGTCAATCGTTGATTCGAATCGTCTCCCAGGCCCCAATTCAACCCGAATGATTTAATGCCCCGCTGACTACCTGGAATTGTTATAAACATGTTAAACTCATCATAAAGTCAGCTCCAGTGGACATGACTTGCCACACATGAGCGCAGAAAGCAGCGAGTTTGTGGATTGTTTTTTTTTTGCTGTTTGACTGGATCCCCCAAAATCATCCTCCGATCATTCCCTCGTATGCTTCAAAATTTTTATCAATCTCAAGTGTTTCGTTTGGGGAATTTTAAAAACTCAAAGACCCTTAGCATCGGATAACTACATAGATTGCAAAACACGCGCGTATTGTTTTTGATACGCGGAGGGAGCTGCTTTGCGATTTGATTTATGAAGATCAAAAAGGATGGTCTCTTTCACGGTGGGGAAACATATTTGACCACAAGTCCGATGTTCGTGAATCCTTACAGACAACCCAGACACACGCTGATGATGTTGTTTCCAATAGCGAGTACACATTAATCGTTGCAAGATATCGGGTGAATCTTTACAGGAATAACATACATTTCTGCTTTCGTCACACACAAAGAGTTATGACAGCGGCATTCCGTTCACTAGAGAAGAGCAATCAGCGATGGCAATAAAAACCGGAAAAAATCGCAGAAAAAAACACTCCAAAGAGTCGAACAACAAATATGACGACATTTTTCGTTTCGATTATCATCATTTAGTATTATGTCGTTGGGTTGTAAATGCATGTTCATTATGTCTGTACCGGACGAAGAGTCACTTCTTCGGGCAGAGTAATGTCTTGGTCTGAATGGAGGTATACACTTGTTGTATTTACTTTGAGGGATTCATCTTATTCAATTTAGACTCAACATGCCTGATATCGCCGTTGAGAGATGTCTGGGGCGCTTTGGCGTCAGCTCTCCATTCACAAACTGGGTCATTCCGTTTCGGGACAAAAGTGATTGAAGCGGTTGCAAATCGATTAATTTTTTAAGCTACCCTCAATGATACGTTTTGACACATATACGCACATTGATGACGGAATAAGCTACAAATTATCTGGTCAACTATCCATTAAAGCTTTTTTATCTGCGGCTATTTTTTAAGAACATTGTAGTTAAAGGATGTATTGAATGTCCTTATAATCGACAAAACTAAACGGGTGTGAAATTTGGAATTGAGCAAAACGTGAAATGATCACCCCTATTACTATTGGCGTTAAGTGACATTCAATGGCACAACTCATTGTATTCATGTGGATCGTGTTCCTTTCTTGACATGTGTCATGGACATGCAGGTAGTAGTTAAATTTTGCCCTGATATCGGCCGAAGATTCTTATCTGTTAGCCATAATTAAGGATTCTCCGATGATCCCAGTTAATACTGGCATCGTGATCTTAACTGCGGAACCAAAGTAGTTAGGAGCCTCTTTCTTTTTGCAGTATCTCAGTACCGAAATCTTTTGTAGAATTCCTGCCGTTGTTTCTGATAACACTAGAGAAAATTGAGCAACAAAAACCTAGGTCCAACCCGAACTGTAATGCAAGGAAGAAACGTTGTCCTCCCAGGAATTATTAAGCACTTGTACATGAAGCTTGAAGAGCGATTTGAATTATTCCCGTTAAAAACTTTTTAAAGACATTAAATTGACGCACCAGTTCTGTACTTACTTTGAACTGCTGTTACTAAAAGCGGATGAGGAAGACCTTAGACTTTTCGAGAGAAAAATTTTTTCGTGGTATTATTGTGTTGATGGCATATGGAGAAAAAGATTTAACGACGAACTCTATGGGCTGTACAGCGACATGCGCCTAGTCAAGCGTCCTCAGATACAACACTTAAGATTGCTAGGCCATGTAGAGCGCATGAACAGCACTGCTCCGGCCCGAAAAGTCATCGAATCTGAGCCATTGGGACAACGCAACAGAGGACAGCCTAGGCTAAGGTGGCGCACACAAGTGGAGAAGGACCTCAACCAACTTGGAGTGCGTAACTGGCGGTAGCTGGCGAAAGATCGTGCTGCCTGGAGAGGCATGTTGGTTGAGGCCCAGATCCACCCCGGACTGTAGCGTCACAAGAAATAAAACGAGAATAAGTAGCTTTGTGCTGGGTAAGTGAGATTCTAACTCTTTACACAAATAGTTACATAACTTACCCTTAATCTGAAAAATCATCATCTTGTAAAACGCCGTAATAATCTTCATGCTAAGGCAAAAACATACTCCGTAGTAAGCATTAAAACAAAGAAAAATATAAACTCTATGGTAAGCATTTATATTATTGGAAGAGATAAAAGTATTAGTACGGCTTGTGACATTTATACTTGTATAAAGTGCTTATCAATTCCCCACAGTTCATTGTGATGCAGTTTCGGGGACGAATAGAAAACATAATTTAAGAGACATCTGTTTTATTGTACAGCAACTGAATTTACAAAATCACGTATTCGACTAGTTGAAGTTTAATGAGTAGAACTAAATGATCAACTAAATGGCATAGAAAGCTCTTGTCTGACTAAAGACAAAAACTGTATAAAAAATACACAGATAAATCTAAAATCAAAATTGTAATTTTATTTCTTTTTTCTTTTGCTAAAACAACATCATGCTGGAGGATTCATTTGAGCAACATGAAGTTCGTAAACAAACTGGCACGGTTTTAAGTACGCTCATAATATTCCAAGAATGAAGCGACCCGTCTGCTACTTTGACTTGGATTTTGAAGTCAGACGTATGATGCAGATTTGTGCAGACTTTAAATATTTAAAATTAACCACATTTCCTGAAGATTTATATTTATATTATGGCTGTGTTCAGAGAAAATGAAAATTACAAATCAATCTTTCAATTGTCAATTTTGTCACTTATCAATATACAAAAATAATCTAAAAATATATATGTTCATAGTACTTTATGGTATTTCTTCACTACTACTTCAAATGAACAGTTTATTGCTCTACCCAAAATAAATTTAAAAGTTAAATTTATAGATGAAACAAAGACCGAGGTAAAAGAAAGAATTGTGACTAAGTGCAGACTATTGCTTAAAAGTTTATATACAGAGCTCATCATGTTGACATCAAGCATTTATAAAATTGATCATATTTACCCATTTCAAAGGCACAAAAGACCCAAACCCCGGCTGCTGTTGATACGCTTTCCATATATCAGCTGCGGAGTAATTCTTTAGCACCTTACTTTTAGCGATTGAAAGTTGTTAATCGCATTATTATTGGGTCCCCACGGATTTTTCGTAAATTCAAAATAAAAATATTCAAAATTAATTTTAGTTAAATTGACAATTGAATATTATTATTATATGTATATTATGTCTTGCCATTTTTTAATTAGCTTCATTTTCACATCGGTTTAGCATTTCTTTGGTTCACCATCGAAAAACCTGGCCAAGTGAATTTCAACAGGTCGGCCAATTTTTGTCCATCAATCTTAGGTCTTACAGTGAACGAAGCAAGTAGTGGTCAGAGGGGGGAGGGTCCGTTATATAAGTAATACATAGTTAAGATTGGTGTTTCTTAACTTTTCCATTAATTTTTAGACGGATGGAACATACCTTTTATAGCCGCCGTCGGTTTCGTCTCGAAAATATTATGATTTCCTGTTGCGAAAAAAATGTGTTTTTATTCCTAGTGTGCACTGTTTTGGGTTAAAAACAAATCTAAAGAGTGTCCGATATCACCTGACACCAATTCGAAAATCTATTAATCACTTAAGATGTAACTTACCGTAGATCAGAAAACATTATTGACCTGTTCATAGCTTTTTTGGACTGGGCATATCGTGTTTTTTTACCGCGTCGCCTCTTTTCGTACACTACCAAAGAACTTGTTGATAGTTTTGAGTTGTTGCTCAAGGATTTCTTGGATGATATTAGCATAAAGTAGTTGAATTGTTTTTGAATTGTGGGCATAAGATTATAAAAAATAAAAATAAAACGTCCTACATGGCTCTTTACGAAGAAAGTCCACAAAGACCATGATCGCAGTTCCGAGATACCCAATTGGCATTGCCAAAACACAGCACTTGTTTTGGAAATATGTTTTCAGTATTTCGCAACGCAGTTTAATCCTAAGACTGCTATGATTTGAAAAGGGCACTTGATGATGCTATGAGACTTAACAAGTTTCGTTTCTTAACAGATTTATTCAAAAGTAAAAATATCCAGAAGTTTCAGAATCTTAACAGTAAAGTAGGACTGTAAATAGAAAGCTCAGGTATCCACCGTGGTCCGTGGATCATAAAAATCGCATAATAAGAAAATTATGAATGCATAATCAATCAGAATTGTCGGTGATTAAAGGAGAACATAAATTTCTATCTGTCACTAGATTCATCGTTTCGTTCTTCTCTTGATGTACTGCTTTCGTGTTTTCGATTCGTACGCTCTGGTACAGCAGAGACACTGCGGTATCAAATAAGGCCGAGTGCTTACATTGCGTAGAGTTCGGTTGCCTGCCAATGGATCGAAGATTGAAACGAAAAATTCGTGAACTAATCGGTTTTTGCAGAGAACGCAAACATACGTCAACAGTAATTGAACGTGACCGACAGTAATTGGCCGATGAATTGAATCAAGTTGTCAAGAGATTATTGATTCGACATTTTGTGATACTTTTAGCGAATCATGTTATGTGTCATGAATTGTTGAATCATATTCGAAAGCCACCTTGCCGGAGCAAAATGTGTTTGATAATCGCATGGCATTGACATGAAAAAGAGGTTTTCTATACTGTAAGAAAATTTGCAATACCTCATCTGGATAACCTACAAATGAGTGTAGTGTAGTGAATATAATTGTTCGACTATGGCCTTAAGACTAGACTTACCTGTGAACAAACTCATGTAGACCTGTGCTGATAAATGAATTGTTTTTGCAAGTTAAGTTGAGTCTCAAGTTTGTGATAGATTTTCGGAACACCCAAAATTGCACATGGATGCAAAGTGCATAATATAAACTACGCTAAAATACTTTTTCAACTTTTAATTAAACATCACAAATAACTTCAGTTCTTGAAAATATTATACAGCAAAAACACGCAGCGAAGGAAGCGTTCGGTTTTATTTCGTTTTAGTAATTGATCCCAAATGAAAATTTTGTCAATTATGGTCTACTTAATTTTTGACTGTTATTTCACCTCACATCCAAACAATGACCTACTTTGTATATGCTTCAATTGATTTATAATGCATGTCTAGTTCACATTTTTTTCTATCATACTGAATACTGAATACTTCTT
Organism: Eristalinus sepulchralis; assembly: GCA_944738645.1. Classification (NCBI taxonomy): domain Eukaryota; kingdom Metazoa; phylum Arthropoda; class Insecta; order Diptera; family Syrphidae; genus Eristalinus; species Eristalinus sepulchralis. The sequence continues at coordinate 24,116,280 of OX122885.1, read as the reverse complement.
TTTTTCACGGCTTCTACTCTTACAAGTTACTGGTGACACTCAAAGCGTATTAATTGCCTATGAGAAGCTTCTTGCCAGAGTGAAGTATAGATCTAAAACAGCACTAGTAGATTGTGAAGAACTTAAGTCTTGGTCTTTTGTGGGCTGTAGTTAAAACTAATTTACATTATGATTGTGTTCAATGTTTGCATCATTTCATCGACGTTTGAAGTGGTTGGTCAAACTGAAATCAAAATAATAGAATTCAAAAGACGCAAATTAATTTAATGTTTTTTCTATTTACAGAATCGGTTTTAAAAATGCTTTAAACATCTTCAGTAGCTTGCCACGCTTTCTGGCTTCAAAAATCGAAAAAACCTGAACCGCTAAAACAAAACCCCCAACACATTTTGCATCTAAAAAGTCTGTAGTTGGAACGCGCAAGGTTTGGAGAATACAGCGGGTGGGGTTAGACCTCTCATTTCAGTGTTTACAGGTAGTTTTTGATTGCTACAACTACAAGAGGCCAAGTGTTATCATGTTGCAGAAACACCTTTCCGGCATCACACATCATGATCTTTGAACTGTAAACGTTTTCTTTTGATCGATCTAGGCAATGATGAAACGGAATGGCCAGTATAGTATTTTTTCTTATCGGGAATATCGAAGTCTATCGACTTTTGCTCCTCAGTCACGATCCGGTGCAAAATTCCCTTCCACTGATCTTTTTCAAGAAAAAGTTCCTAGGTGAAATGTAGCTTTCGCTTGTTTCTGAATAAATCCAAATTTCTCTAACCGAACGATTCTGCGAGTTCACTATGCGTTTGGCACGAATCTTGATCCTCAACTTCTAACTGTTCGGGCTAACCAAGACGTTCTTTGTAATCGACGCTAAAATTAGTACTTTTGATGCTACTCTCAGATTCACCATGATGTTCTACAAGCGTTCGATGGGCTTCAGTCATACTTTTCCCAAGAGCAAATGCTGTTTATTATCGAAAAATACGGACATTTTCGACCAGAGAAAATACCATGCCGCTGTCTAAAACATACGTTGTTGCACATTAATTATTGCTTACAAATGTTGCCATGAAGTAGGCAATAGGTTACAAGATCGGCCACAACTTGCACTAATGTTTTGTATTTTCGCTTATTTTTAGGCGTAATTAATTTTTCGCAAAAAAAACTTATTGGAGGAATGTCTTCCAACAAATTGAAGCTGTTTAACCGAACTTTTTTGAAAACCCAAAACATAGGAAAATTTATCGTGAGGTTCGATTTATAACGTAAAATAAAATACATACGCTTGCAAGTGAACTTGAAAATTTTTAATATTGGCTTAAAGAATAATTCATGGCATTTGACGATCCAGGCGTCTAGTTTGAACGAAAAATTAATAGTTTACAAAAATGATTTCTCAACAAGTCCATTGTTTCTTGCGTTGTATGGCTCGTAACGCTGTCTACTTCGGATTTATTTTCTAATTTAGATCATTTTGGTCTACGCAGCTTCTATGCTCTCGTCACTGGGTGCAGCATTAGGACTGACCGGGCTAGTATCGTTAGCTAACGCAAACTGCGAACATGAAAACATCTTCTCTTTAAAACTTAACAGCCAGATGTAAAGATGCGTATCCCTGAAAATGAGTAGTTGTTATTTTTTTGCTCATACATATGTTACAAAATGTAAAGAAATACGTTCATTTGGTCGAATTTTCTAATACCCTAAAATAATGCACAATTTCCCGCAAAAAGACTACAAGACCCCAACATTTCGCAAAAAACCTGCTTATATGATGTTTTTTACAATTGATCCAAGTTCCTCATTTTCTTGTGCAATAGTTGTCATTTTGTGTAGATATGAGCTGAAACTGCCTTGGATCTAGAATATATCATTCACATATGTATGCATATCATTTTCGAGCTAAATTTGAACCCTTGACGCATTGTATTGTATTATTATTGTATTGTATTATTGTATTATTATTGTATTGCACATGACAAAGATCCAGGGTTGATGACGAACGATTTCAGGCGTTCATACAATACGGCAGAGGGGATCTTGTACGCGATTTTAAGAAGTATGATCCCTCGATAGTTGATACCGAACAAACGATCGACACTGGCTGTCACAATGATGTTTCTTTTGGACAGAATAAATGAGTGCAGCCACCACCCCCTTATTAGGTTGATTTATGGTCTTCCGGAATGTGCGGGATTTATGTTTATCCGAAACGAGTTGTGTTGGATGATCCCTCGATAGTTGATACCGAACAAACGATCGGTATCGAGCATTCTTTCTTTTGACCATATCTTACAAATAAATTGGTCCATGCGCCCAAGCAAGCCATCTCCAAATTTAACTTTCACTGTGATGAATTATTAGCGGAGCTATTGGACCTAATATGACACTTGCTGGATTTATCCGCTTTGCTTTACATGGCTTACAATGGCATGATCAATATAATTTAACTCCCTATGAAATTTGGATAATATTGACAGCCCTGCACCTCCATTTCAACATTAACGGCCTATGTTTTCGTACTGTACTCATTTTCCGTATCAATCCTCGCCGTATTCGTTTCGGTTAAAACGATCTTCTAATCTAATAGTTGATCTAATAATTGTGATCGTTTCGATTTTCGCAGCATAAAGTCATAAAGTTTTCCTTCATTTCCTTGTCTGGGGTCTTGGTATGTAGGTTTAGAACTAATGTTTCTTGTGGCATGAATTAAACTCAGTAAATGGAGGGTGGTCCCCCACCAAAAAACATAATACTGACTTATGATGAATGCTCAAAATAAGTGTATATTGCGTTTGGGGGTTCGTCTTTTCCATCCGCTTCGTTCTGCTAGTTTCGAAATTTAAAATCTTCAGCATTTCAAATTCGTGGTTCTCTGACTATCGTTGAGATCCGTGATTGTGCCTCCACAGTGACACTGTTCCGCAATGAGTGCCTTTAAACGTCTGTTTTGCAGTGGGCTCAGACTGTTTTTTTTTCTACTGTGACTAACTTTGGCAGTGATTAAGGGCGTTAAGTTCAGTGATAACATTTTTTCTGATTTTTTGCCATTGCTTTCAGCAAGTATTTTATAATTAAAAAAAAAAGTTGATTGATGTGCAGGTAAAAAGCAGTCTAGACTTACAATGCACCTGACTGCCAATTATGTAGGCAGCAACTAATGAGCAATGAAACAGATACAAACAGGCATATTCATAAGCACTCACTGACTACTGCATTGTTACCTATTTCGCATATTTACGTTCGCTGCTATTCCATTCATATTAATTAATGAATTCTAGAGGAGTAATGAAAAGCTAGCAATGACCACCCACAAATTTTGCAAGCACCTCAACGCAAATCCTAACACACCCCGTTTTAAAATGCTGACAGTGTCCGATTCGGAGACAAAATATCACTACTAAGGAATACAAATGAATTGAAGCGATTAAAGCTCGATTAATTACAAAGCAATGCAATCAGTGGTATACGCTGTACAGTCATCTCGCGTATAAACGCCCTTGACGTCGCCTGATATTGCCAACATAAGGACGCATGCACATCGTTTCACATCTTCAAACATAAATATTACGCCAAGGTGTTGAGAGGCAGTCACTGCAACGCCGTCGCCGCGTCTTGTTTTTGATCATCTTCTCAGATACTGACAACAGTTCCAAGCGATACCAATAAATCATTCAGCATTCTGCGGGTGCTAGCCCATTGGTGGTGGTGCCGCTGCTGTTGGTGATTCTGTTGTTTTTGTTGTTGTTATTGTTGCCACTTTGCCGATGATCCACAGATCAGGCTGTCGACGACTTGAATATTAAAAACCACGTACCAAGGTGATTCTAGCGTCACTCGCTGAACGCCAAAATCACTTGCCAACCAACGATTCGGTTCCGCTGTATAAATAGAAACCACTCGTACCGCTCGTACAGTGGCCAACCAACGTACCCTTAGCCTGCGCACAGTTGCGTACGCTCGCTTGCTAATTTCGAATTTTATTTGATTTTAATTGCACTTAAGTAGCAATGAGATCAAAGTATGAGATGCATGTGAATCCGGAGCGGCTTAGCGTTGGCCGCTAAGACAACACGCGTTTCCATATCGCCCATCTGTGGCGCTTCCCAATGATCCCGATGATGAAGTGATATCTTCCTCAATGAGGTGATTATTTCTGTCACTGCTTCACAAACGTGCGTCTTCAAGCACACCACAAGCGACGCGGCGGGGTGCACTGCACATCAGGGAATAACTGCAGCAAAGAACTTCTTCGTTTCAGTCGGTTTGAGGCGCGGTGTCGCGAGTAATTCGTTCAGTGATGCTTCAATTTCGCGCACCACACCGACACTGGCTGTCACAATGATGTTTCTTTTGGACAGAATAAATGAGTGCAGCCACCACCCCCTTATTAGGTTGATTTATGGTCTTCCGGAATGTGCGGGATTTATGTTTATCCGAAACGAGTTGTGTTGGGTGATTGCACTTTGATCAGCTAAATTGGCGAGGAGTGCGTCAGAGGTGTCCAGGGCATGAGTGCAGCACCCGACCGCAAACACCATGTTCATGTTGGAGAGGGTGGCTTAGCATGCATATCAATTGCTGACTGTGTGGTGGAATTTCTCGCCTAATGACAGAGAAACACATTTGATATTCACAGTGCATAGGCAAATCGGATACTTGACGGACGGATAGACAGACAGTGTGTAAAATCACTTCACTCGGAGATTTGAATATGAGCTATGGCCTAAGGGCCAACAACTGTCAGGCAAAGTGGCGCCACCGCGAATGCCTGCATGTGCGTTGTCTGCATGAACATGATATTATGGTTGTTGTCTTCCTGGGCCTGTGTGTGAGTCCACAAGAGATAGAAGGAGTGCATTTTTTTTCAGAATCGGTTACCCGTTCCTTGTGATTCCGATGACTTAATTTTTGTGCTTGCAGGTACGATGATGGCATGGCCATACTGGATCAAACGGTTCGCATTTGGGAGCATTTCGTTTTGGGCAGGACACACAAAAGCTACGTGCTCAGCATTTCACGGAACGAATTAACAATTTCTTTGCTAATTGATCGGACTTCGCGCAGATCAGTGTACGTTTTCGGCTCTGGACTCCTTGCGACGGAATTTCGATCACCGAATCGCCGGCAGACTTATTCGATTGACAGTCGGAGAATTATTGCATGGCATTTGTACATGGGCTCGTTATGTTGCGCCGATGGAAATATGAATTTATGATTTCAGAACCAATTGAATTTTTAATTTTTTTCCAACAAGAGTTGGAGGTATTCTGTCTGAAAATGAATACGCGACTCTATTGGAATTTTGATAGACCTGGCCGTTGGAGCAGTGAGTTGTTACCATGGACAAATATAGCACACATACCTCTTTCTTGAATGGTTAGTTTGCGTCAGAAGTACTCTGCAGTTCTCCGTATGGCATTATGAGTGTTTTTAATTACACCAGAGCGTTTGCTTCGAACATCAGTCGAGACTGCGGTAGTTTCTAATGAAGATGTTCCGGTCCTATATGGTAAAACAATGTTTTTGAACACGAAGTGAGTGCTATGTTTTGTGTTTGTTAAATTGTCAGACTTTATTTGAACGTGGGTTTGGTCAGTGCTATAAAGAATTTTATTACAATTTATTTTGGAAGTGACAAGGTTGCCTTTATGTTCGAAGTAGGGCTTTGTTGGGTTGCATACTAATTTTTTTGATTCTCCTTAAATATTGAGATTCAATCAATGAATGCTTCGGTAGTTCTTACTTTTGTATGTTCACATTAACACAATGCAGATAAATACATATGTATTATATATGCCCAGTAGCAATCAGGATCAAGATGCGCAGCATTCTGTTGAAATGTAACTTCAATCTTACCTTGATGGGGTTTGATATTAATTCATAAGGGAGGAGAAAAGGCTGTTGACTTTAAAATTCATATATTGTTTATATATACATATATATATTTCTACCACAGCGGAGCAAGTAAAATATATTATTTAGCTAAGTTTGTTTCAATTCTACAGCAAAGTTTTGGTATCTAATACGACTCCAATATTTTGGAAAGTACATTTTTAATTTCACATCAGATCAGGCCAAATTGTTCGCACACTCGCAATTTCATATAAATATAAACCAAAAAGATGCGAGTTATTAAGTATTAAATTTTGAATTGATTAATATTTGACACATATTTTTGGTCGCGCTTAAGCTTTAGAAGAAGCTGGAATTGTTTTGTCTAAAAATACACGTGAATGGCAGTATTTTCTTGTTGGAAAACAGCTTTTGAATCTGAATTAACGAAAACTTCTAAAAACAGAGTGATATAATTTTCTGATACAATGATTCAAGCAGTCCTGACAATCATATATACACCTTCAATGTTTTTCTTAGTGGAGACGCTCTTAAAACAGTTAATATGATACCAGAAATTGTGTCGTATGGAATAAGTCACCTTTGCAAAAATTATATAATATTAACATTCAACTTGTTGCCATATTTGATTGGTTTGTTTTGACATCTGATTTGATTTTGGAAATTCGTTGTCTTGGGCCTTTAAGACTATGTCTTATTACTTCTAACATGTATGAGAAAAAAATACCCGAAATAATTTTAACTAAATTTTCTAATGAAAATTCTTACAATATTTAGCGATTTTTCTACATTCTCTGTATGATACTACTAAACAAACCCACAAGTTAATATCAATCTCTCAATACTCGAATCATAAGGACCTCATAGTATACCCCAAAGTTAAATTCTTATATAGGATATGTACATATGGGCCTCGGACAAATCAGTGTACATTTAGCTATATCTGAAATTTTATAAAAATCGCTTCGTGCGTTATGGAAACATGAAGAATGTGACAGACATGACATGAAAAGAAACGATTTGCAAGTATTTTGCTGTGGCACAGGAACTTATTTAAACATAAAATCTCTTGTGTATGTACAGTATTGGACAAAACTAAAGCACCCCCTCTGAGGAAATAGCATATACCAAAATTATTCGTCTTATAACAAATAACAGGGTTAAGCTATAAGAATGAATTAAATAATAAGAATTTTTTTCCTGATTTTCTATTCCTTTAACTTTATTTCGCAAACCAAAAAAGTGCACATAACATCTATTTGTAACAACAAAAAATTAAAGTAAACTTTATTTGAAATAAAATGTCAAAATCTCAGTTGGACAAAACAAAGGCACCCCCTGATAAAACGATACAAAATATGTAAAAATAAATATAGCAAGAACATGGAACATATTAATATTTCGTTGCGAACCCTTTTGCCTCTATGACAGCAGTACATCTTTTTGGCTTTTAATTAATTAGACTGTCTATTACACTCATAGGAACACTTTGCCATGCATCCTTTACCGCCATGTACAGTTGATCCAAATTGTTGCACTGGTCGCGGTTTATTCGCCTGTTAACTATTTCCCACAAGTTCTCTATTGCGTTTAGGTCTGCGGACTGTGCCGGCCAATCCAGAACTTCTGTTTTGTTGTCATTAAACCAAGTTTCCACAACATTGCTAGTGTGTCAACGGCATTTCTTCTTCTGCGTATGGTAACATCACTGTGTTAAATATTTCCAAATATTTGAAGCGATCCATAATACCATTTATTCTATAGATTGGCGCGATCCTTCAACCATAAAAGCAACCCTAGAGGAGCACATTCCCTCCATCGAATTTGACTGTTGGGATGCAATATTTCGCATCCAATCTTTTTCCTCGCGGTCTCCTTACTCGAGTGATGCCATCTGAATTTAATTTATTAACGCTTAATAATTCAAATTGTATAGCCATTCTACGAATTGTTCTTGCACATACTGGCAATTTCAAATCTTTTACAATTTGGTTAAAAGAAATTGTTGGATTCTTCTGTATTGCTCTTTTTATTAGAGAATCATCCGTTGAGCTTGTTTTTCGATGTCTTCTTCAAGTATATATGAGGTCAATAAAGTTAATTTTTAAATTTTGCGGGCAACTGTACATTCGGTTATCGATTTTCTTTTTATTTTCTTATGTCGGTACACTCGTCTCGTAAATATGTTTACAGTTTCAGATATATAGCGTTATTTAGTTTACGAGAGGCATACAAGTTAGACGTGTTTTGTGTTTAAGAATTTCCTGCTGTCGAAAATAATTGATCAAATTAATTTGCACTCCATTTTGTGTGAAAAATTTAATAAGGAGCTCAAAAACACTTGAAATGTTGACAGTGGCATACGGTGAGTGTACTCAGAGTCAAAAATTGTTTCAAGCTTTCGAAGAAGAAGGTTGACTCATGCTCAAATCATCAAATTTTCCAAAACTGCTAAATTAAATTTTTTAGCCAAGAACAACACCGTAATCACGCCTCAGCCACCGTATTAACTAGATTTGGACACCGGCGACTTTTTTCTGTTCCCAAAATTTTATGAAAATTGAAATATGGAGATGATAACAGACGACTCATTTCTCTAGAATATGCAACACATTGCATTACTTATTCACTTAAAATTAAATGTGATAAGTAGTTGAATAATTAAATAAGTAATTCCTTGTGTAGCTCTATAGCCATACTTCTCCAATTAGCCTGTCTCTTGCCACCTATCTTTTTGTGCTTTTGTGCACCATCATGTGTTTCTTATATCTTGAACATATTCCATCTCTCCTGTCACTGGCATTCTGCTTATGTTTATCAATATTATCACTTAATCCTCGTACTACAAGTTCGATCTGCTCCATCTTCTTGAAAGTGCAAATTAAGGGAAATACTTTCAAAGTAAATGTTATTGCACGGGAAATTAATAATATGAAATAAGACAATTTTATCTATATTCATATATAAAGGGTGACAATACAGTCCACGAAAGACTCAGCGCCAGTTCTTTTAGCCACCCTTATAATGTGCTTCTTATTGTTTCTTCACCCACAGAGGAAACCTACAGTTTCAAGCTGACTTCGAATAGAGAATTAAAAAATGCGATAAATTTGGTGCGGCTTCTGTATGCATAAAGTGAAAAAAGGCGAATTTCGTAGTAGTTTAAAGCAGTCGGAAGACGTGCTGAAAGTTCCCTATCTACTTATTTCATTCAATTGTCATTGCAGAGCAGTGAAGCTTAATCACTAATCGTGGCTAGGTACACGTGCAGGAATATTATATACTGATTAGTAACAAACGAGTAGATGGCTACAAGTTCGAGTGCGCTGTTGCCATTTTTATAAAAAAAACTATTTGTAGTTATTAGCTAATTCTAAAAAAGCAAACACATCGTACTACAAAAAGCGCAAGATATAAGTCATATTCCTCTCCTTAAACAGTAGTCCACTTCATTCTTCGCACGATCATGCATGTGCCCCCAAATCTACCTCAGACATATTGCCGCCAACTTTTGGCCTCCTTTCAGTGTTCCGTTCTTTATGTAAGCAGATAATACATCTGGAGACTTACTCTTTTAAGATTTAACACGTAACAGAATACCTTAGATGAAAGCTTATACGGTATGGAATTAAGGTTTATGATAACTTCAACTCGTAATCAGATACACGCATACATATGTATGCCCCTTATCGATATCGTATTGAAGACCAAGTCGATATATCATTCTGAAACCAATTATCTACCGCCAGCCACTCAAGCATCTCATCTCAACTGCAGAAACATAAACGTTGTAGATCACTATCTGAAATTAGTCAGCATCCTGTTGACAAAGACGAGAAAGACGAGGAACCACAGCTCGTTGAATCACCGAACTAATGACAATTATAATGTTTATAGCCGTTCTGTTGCTGTGTCACTTCACACAACAAACCAGGTCCACAAAAAAAAGAAAGAAAATAACAAACCGGCACAAAACAAAAAAATGTAAACGCATACGACCAGGCCAAGCAGATACAAGAATACGTGTACATGTACCCAAAGTCACAGTTATCGTCCGTGTCCGCCACAGCTTTTAACGACAACGCACGATGTAATAAATTCAGGAATTAATTAATTTTATTTAGGCAGAGATACATATTTCCCTTTCGGTAGTGGTCGCCCGCAAACGACCAACTTCAAATCCAACTCCAGCTCAAACTCCAGCTCCGATTCCTCCGAACTCAGGAGGACCAAAGCAAACGAGCGCGACTTGGGTTATCAATTCGAAAGCTCATAAAGATGTCATCGTCAGGCGAAGGTCACCATGACATTCCTCAGTGGTCCATTTGAAAACTTAATGGACATCTGTCAAAGTGACATTTAGCAGTGACACTAAAACAAAAGACGTCCCCACCAAGGGCTACAACATACATACAAATACACATACCGATACAATATAAAACAGTTATTTGAGCCGTTCGAAATTTATTACACCGATATCGGCTTTGTTTTGTTTTATGGATCTTCTGCGGCCACTGTCTTAATTGCCCCGCTTTATGGCACACTCATAGGTAAATATGTATTTAGGAAAAAATTAATCGCCATGTGGATAAAACAGTTGTAGAGTGTGTTTTTACGGCCTCAAGTATCCGGTCTATTCGTTGGTGACCAGTTCAGTATGTAAATTTTGGGTGGCTTAGCGCTCAGGCAGGGGGATGGTCAGATACCGCAGCGCTGTGCATGGAAGGAAAGATATCACAAGGGAATCAGTGCTTAGTCAACTTTGTAAGCTACGTATGAAAAAAAAACATTCTAAATCAATAACTGTGTCAATAAGAAACGATGGGAAATGATAACTGCGAAAGCGAAAATGCAAAAAAATCTAAGCAGTTTTATATCCGTACCACTGCCGGATATTGGAAACTAGGTCGATGCCAATTAGTTGGGTCAGTTACAGTGAGATTTTGCGAACGAGGCCAATAGAGCATCATCTTTCATTCTGTTTCTGAATGTGTTCACATTCTGATTAGAGGTGAGCAACAACCGAGATCTAACGAACTGTTCGAGATAAGATCGATCAATCATCCGACTAAGAGCGGAAGTGAGACTGCTCCCTGTTTAAGCACGGAAACCGATTATCTCCTCTGAATAAGTCTGAATCTTATGTAAATGATGCTCGGGGCAATCGTTTTTTTTTAAGTTCAGAGATACGAATGTAAAAAAATGCTTCCTTTGAGAATTGGCATAGAGCAAGGCAGTAATGTCATGTGCTATGAAAAAAGGGTCTTAGAATTAAACGTTTTGAATATGTTAACGGCCTGGGACTGTGGGGTTCAATGTTTTATTTTTTTATTGTTTTTCTTTTTATCTTCTTCCCGCAGTTACTGTATTACACGAGTGTCCGAAAAGTTTGAAGTCGTTTGTATTGAATTTGATGCCTCCTTCTGACAGGACAATATCGATTCGGGCTTTTACTGTAGAATTTATGGCACCTAACCGCAATGTCCCAACCAACGCTTAATTCAACATTACTCGAAATCAATCCCCAGGTAAATACAGCGGTTTCCATCAGATATGATGGGTTAACTTAGACCCTGAAGGTCCATTATGCTGTCACTTATTCGACTCCGGCCAGCACTTTGATTTTAAGATGAAAGTCCACATTTTCTTGCCATCTACTTTTAAGATGTGTGTTAGTTCTTCGTTTTAGAAACCCTTGGGGTTTCTTTCCTTAATAAAAAAACGGCAGTAGAGGAGGTGGTTACAACAGTCGATGGTAGGCGTATTCTTGTGGAGTGTCTATTTATTGCCAAGCAATGTTTCGTAGCGTACTTTTACTATGTAGTTTACTTCAATTACTTCTGCTTGGGCTGAGATTGGCTGTGGTTTACTCATTTTATACCCATTTTAGCCACGTCTGCCTTGCACACCGGTATGTGCTTAAACTTCCCTGTGTCTCACAGGACGCTGATCGCTAGCTTTGAGATATTTGTCTTCATGGTTTCTATTGGTTCAGAAACGTTGGTGATAGAGCGATTATTTCTTGGCTAACTTGTCTGCTTCTCTGTTTCTTGGAATACGTCTGTGTCCAGGACATCACTAGGCTTCTTCGTCTTTCAATCTTATGCATGCTGACTCGAGTTCTTTACTCGGTTCTTTACAGTCTTTTTTTTCAATGATATCGTACCCATTGAAAGCCATACATTGAAATCCTTACAAATAGCCCTCAGACAACACAAAAGGGATCTGTAAGTTTGAAGGTCTGGCTGATTTGGATTTGAGTATATAATGACGTGAACTGTATTTTGTTTTCTCCACTGTTGATGTTCTTTTGGTTGCCACGATGTCTTTGCTGCAATCTCTTTGCGACAGATCCTTACAGGAGTGAGGTGTAATAATATTTCAAATGTAGCGATATTACCCTAGACACTAGGAAGCTTTTTGTTTAGTTCAACTTTTCTAGTGCAGGCCACCAAGCTATGTGCCCTAGTATGAGTTTTATAATTTACGGAATGCTCTCCAGTTAGCCTAAAACCTCCTCGCGGTGTACCTATTTGCAGTTTGACCCATTCTACTGCTGACATAATCATCGTGAATTTCTCTCCTAATTAGCGTTAAGTTCCTTCAATATTAAGGCGCATTCTTTTGCAGGCCAACGATTTTTCGATCATATCTTTTACACTATGGAGGGAAGTGTCAACCAATTTACCTTTACACGTCCTGCGAAATTGAGAGTATATGAAGCAGCATGCAGCCCCTTAGATAGAAGTACCTACCTTACCAGCGTCTAAAGTAAGAGTGAGTAAAGGGGATGACTCTGTAATTTTCCGTAATCTTCTCCGCCGAATCAAAAAGCTAAACAAATATGAAATAGTTTGTGAGGGAGGTCTGACAAGTACTTAGCTCTGGGATGTTGTCACTTACTATTGTGTAGTACATTCCCATAAACGACTACTGTCAAAATTTTAGCCGAATAAGAGTCATACTTGTGTTTTGACGGCGAGAATCTTAGAAGAATTAAAACGGTCACTGTCAGTTGTTGATTCTATACCTGCATGGTGGATTGCGCTACGAGATAAAAGGCTACCCAAATCCACGACTTCGCATCCGAAGCCTGCTAATATAGAAGCTGGACCAGATAGTAAGGACAAAAGGCATCTAAAATACCCGAGTTGGCAATATGCTGTATGAAATATCAATTTCTTGGTCGCCGTGAATGCCTACCTTGAGGGCCCCACGGATACGTTTCATGTTACTCTTATTGGCAAAGTAAACCGTGATCCAACTCTAATGAACGAACTTACTTGTAAGTCACACCTTAACGTCAAGTTTTTTGACATTTCTTAATGTCAGTGTTCTCCAATGGAAGTACACAATTGCGAAGAGCGTTAAGATTGTTGAAGCCTGAATACATTCCGTGCACTTCGTGATTTTTCGGTCAGCATAATTGGCTGATTTTGGTCATAAGTCAGTCCACAATCGGTAGAATTGTACGGAATTTCAAAAAACAGGCCCTGTAGGAAATTCCCTTATTCAGTATGTTCTGTCTGCATTTACTTTGAACTCAATGAAAGTGTTATTCATAAATCATCTCAGTGGCTTCACTGACTTCAAGAAGACTCCTGAATGACAGCATTCGTTTTTGCATTCATTAGCTTCAATAATATAGAGAGTGAATGCTGATTTAACGGACCTGAACTTGAGATGATGCCTCAAATAAATACATTCTTGTTCAACTTTTCAAAGAACAAAACCTTTATAGGTTTGGTGTATCCGTACGTCTATCCGTCTGTTATGTCTGTCCCCGTCTTCGTATCTTTTGAACTTACAAACCATTTTTATGAAAATTTAAGTAACAATCATTGAGTTTTCCAATAGGGATACAATAATTTTTTTAAATAACATGCAAACCATATGGAATAGCTTTATAAGCGGTTTGAAGTTCAATCAAAACATTTATGAATGGAACTCGACATCGTTCATATGACTACCGTGGGCACATTCTTTGGACCCGATTTTCAACGGCTCGGCTAGAGCCTCTATTTCGCGTTTAATGTTGGCTCTGATGGTCCCTTTCTTGAAATGGCACCTGCAACGTACCGTGTGCTGTGTGGCTTGTTGCACCATCGTATTAAAACATGTCGCTCAAACCTATATCTTCAAATATGACCCAATAACGTCGCCAGTATGAAAACCGCGCTAAATAATTATTTAAATAAAAATAACGCATATTATGCTTATGATCGTGGATGAATTCCTTTACTGATTGAGAACTAAAAGTTGCCATCGAGAACTCGAAGAAAAATAAAGCGCCAGAAATTGACCATATTCCTTTTAAGTACTCCAAACATTGTTCGCTAGATTTCTTGTCAGCTCTTACAGTAGAATTCAGTAGAATATTTGCAACTGCTGATGTGCTCGAATCTTGTCAGAAAGCTATAATTTTTCCTTTTTACAAAAAAGGTGCCTACAGAGATCTGCAGAGATATACAAAAAGAAAGTAAAAAATTATACGCTTTCTTCGGGGATTTTCGTGCGGCTTTTGACTCCATCCCGCGACAAATGCTTTAATATAAGTTATATAAGTACGGAATCTCATCGCAAGTCATTAATTTTTTAAGAGCTATGTACACTAATAATAAATCATGCATTTGGGATGAGGAATTTGAGGTCTTAATGGCCCAGGTTGCGTGCTTAGTACATTGCTGTTTATCCTGTACATAAACGATATAACGGATGAAGTTGGTAATATTTGCAGATGATACAGTTTTTCTCGCCGACTCAATTGATACCCAGTTAATGATCAACAGGCTAAATATGGAATTTACACGTTAGGAAGGTACGTCCGAGGTGAAAAATGGAAATTTCAAAGCCAACAGATTGAAATGGTTAAGCAGTACAAGTATCTTTGTGTTTTGATTATGTCAAACCTAAATATGAATAAGTAAAGTCAAACTTGCTGGAACGTGCGATCTGTGCGGTTTGAGGAAACTATATTCAAAACCCAAATGTTTCGTATGAAGCAAAAGTTGAAATATTGCGTGGCACAGCCTCTTCTATCCTATTGTATGCATCACAATTTTGAGGTTACAGCGCTTTTGAAACTGCGGAAAAGTTTCTCAGATATTTTCTTAGGGGAATTTTTAAGCTTCCTAGCAATACACCTAATTACATCCTGCATTTAGAGACTGGAATTACACCCTTGTTCCTGAACACTCTTAAAATATATTACGGTTATATTTAAAAAGTCAATGCGATAAGGCAGGAAACAATTCCGAGGTTGGTACTTGCATAAATGCGTATATATAAGGTGAAGTGGGTCCAGGAATGGGAATCACTAAGATCAGAATTTGGTTTTAGCTTCAATTTTACACCAAACGGACAACAGGAATCTTTAAAAAAAAACAAGACCTTACTTCAGGAAACTGGTTACAGAATTTTTGACAAATTTGACAAAAACGAAGCCCAGTCATCCCAATACAGGGCCTACTACCGCAAAATGAACCACAACCTACAAGATAGGACCTGTTTCTTGAATAGCTAGTCAGTACAAAAAATAAGTATGATTTCTAAAATAAGAAGCAAACTTTGTAAGTTAAATTTTATACCGAATCGTCCGGAGCTTCCAATCTTATGCGACCGGTGCAATCTTAGAGAATGTGAGGATGTGTTGCCCTATCCTTAAGGAGTTCATTTTTTCGGTGCTCAGACACTTGAGTTGGAGGAAGCAATAAATATCTTGATTGGCGGCAGTGGTTGGGATTTACTCTACAACTACACAGTCAACGCATTGCGCTACAGGAACTGCATAATTGATGAAAGTTCTTAAGTAATTGGTGCATTTTATAATGAAACAAACAGCATATGTTTTTTGGTTTATAAAAGTATTTAATGTACATATATTTTCATTTTAATGTCAATCTGGTAGACGGCCTTTAGGCCAAACCATATACGAGTATACTGTTATAATAATACAAATTGTGGGCAATAACTTATTTTGTTTTAATAAAAGAATCTCATTAACTAACTAATTAACTGCTTACTGACGAACCCATTGAGCGATGAATGAGCTTCATCACTAAAGATAATTTTGCAATGAAATTCATCATCTTGGCGCATCTTCTCAAGTACACAATTAAAAAGTTTCCGTCGTTTCAAATTATCTGTCGCTTTCAATTCTTGACTCAGCTTGATGTTGTATGGATGTAAAACAAGTTTCTATATTTACGAGCTTAGCCCAATTCTTGAGAACACTGTGAAATCGACTGATTTCGATTTTTTGCTACGGACGCCAGCGAATGGCTTCCGTAGCATACTTTTGATGCTTCGATACTTCGAAGTCATACTTTCGGTACCTCGAACGACACGTTAACACTGCAACTCACAACAAACATGTATCTCGAATTTTTGCACTAAAGTTATTTCCTGTCTACTAGGGCGAGAATAACCGACCGAAATTGGAATTAACGGTCTAAAAGTTGCGGCCACCGACTCCGAATTTCGGCAGAAAATATTCATAATTTGCAGAAGTTGTTACACTTTACTTTACTTTGAAAATACTACGTTTACTGAATAAATTAACAGTAACAGTTTTATGATTAGTGAAAAGAACAAATTTAATTTGAAGCTGTCAAAAACAAAAACTTGTAAGCCGAATCGTGCTGCAGTATTTTTAAAATGCATTAATGGATAGATCTTGAAATGAATTAGGGATTCAGTTTTTTTGTTCTGAAGTGTAGTTATAGAACTTCTTACTCTCATGTCCAATTTCAACAACTTTGAAGTACCACCAAAAGAAAAACACACAAAATGTTAAATTTGATGGAAAGTTTAATTTAAAATAGTTTAATTTAAAATAGTTTTGGCATTATTAGCCCAATCCGGAAAATGTCAAAGACGGTGGTCTTAAAAAAAAAACTGAAAACTCAATTTTTTAAATCCGTGGAGAGCATTCAAAAATAATAACCAACGACATTTATTGATTTTGACCTAGGAACTTTATATTTAATACGAATGTGGCAAACAAGAACATTAATGTACCCGTGACTAAGTAGAACTGAATAAAATATCAATTTGTTAAAGAATGTAAACTGCTACTATTCCAATGCAGATAGTTACACTTGAGCCAGAGTGCAATATGTATGTTCAATGAAGTAAGAATTAAAATTACAATGTGTAAGTAATTTTGACAAAGCATTAATAATGGTATTGCATAAGTGCACCTGTGGGTGTCTCGGTAAATTACCTTGCTCATAATGAGAAATTATTCATTTAAAAAAACTTCAATTAAAGGAAATTAAAAAAATGGAAGAAAGAGTTTATTATGAAATATAAAAATTGGTAAAGCTACCTAACCGTATTTCCGATTCAATCACTTAAACAAAGTGTGTATACCAACGGCAAGGTACAAAACAACGCCACAAAAACCACAAATGTCGTCCAAATAAAAAGAAAAAAACCAAACGAATACCCTTCAAAGTGTTCAAAGCAACTGAAAAAATGTCACAAAGGCAATTAATTAATATCCAAAGGCGACAGTGGCGGCAGCGGTCGAAAGATACGGCTTTGACATGACAAATGCAACTCTCCGTCAATGTTTTCCTTTGATTTGAATACGACGAGACAAAGAAGACGCGCTGACAGGAAATTATTGTTTTGACAAGAGTATCTGAGTAAAAACACTCGGTCCGTATATGCTAATAAACTGGCTAATAACAGCGTTACGAGCGACCTCCATTTATCAAATACGTCAAACGCGAACGATTCAATAATGCGAAATGAGGAGGTTCCACGCTGTATGCGCCACAAAATTTAATTTAAAATAAAATTCCGCTTTTGGGCCAGTGAGACGAGTCAAAAGCAAACCAAACAATCCAGCAACATTGTTAGAAACAGAAACAGTTCGAGAAAAGTGTATCTGCTTGGGCCAAGCTAGCCAGCCAAGAGCAATCACTCTGCCCCAGTGCCAGAGCATATCAAATTCTTTGTGCTTCTCCAAAGAGTCATTAAGTTGAGTTTAATGTAATGATCGTCACGATCACCGCCTGGGGATTTGAATTGATCATCACCATTACGATCAATGTCGGCGTCGCCTCCACCGTCAGTGTGCCCGTCGCGGTCCCTGTCGCGGCCGCAGTCGCTATCCTCGGCGTTGTAGTCGTCGTGGTCGTGTCCGCCGTGGAGCACCCAATCTGCACAGCATGAGTAGCTGTGATTTGACACCCGAGCTGACAGTTTAAATTGAGGAAAATTATTAGGCCAAATGGATCCTCCTCCGATCGCTTCGTAAACTCCCGCCCATTGCGAGCGTGTGTGGGCACACATCTGTTGTGCACGGCTGAGAGGAGGGTGAAATGCGCCGGATTTGTGGCATTTTGGGCTCTCCCCATTCCATCGGTAATTTTGATAAGTTATGATCGAGGTGTGAAAAGATTGTCTCTCTGCAGTGATCAGTGATCATGGGGGCTGTTGGTTTGGTCGTCGAGCAGTTGGAGCTTCTTTTTGTGATTTTTGTTTTGCTGTGTTTTTTGTATTTGTTTTTGTGTTTTGTTTTGTAGCACTGCCTTTGGGTGTGTGTACGTTTCGGAGGTATTCTCCCCGCATACGTAATCTGAGAGGCGGTAAATTTGTATTTCCATTCTTTAGCTGCTTACTTAGCACACCATTAGCATTAAATTAACAGCAACTTAGCTCAACTGATTGTAATCGAAACGAAACGAAACGAAAAACGAATCGATTCGGATCGCTTCTGCGGTGGCTGGCTCGGGGATTGCTGAGTTATTGGAACCTGGAGGTTTGGACGTTTTCAGATGCAAATCAGTGTGGCATTTTAATTTGTTTTTGGTGAGCACTTTGTGTATTGTTTGCTTCAGTTCGTGCACGATCGAGTACGTAACATGGGAGAACATGTGTTGGTACCTTTTCGTCAACGGTTGTGGGCTGTCTGCTGCGTGCTGAGCGGGGTGCGAAGCGGGAGAGGATATAGTGTCGATGTTACAGAAAGCTGTAAAGTATCGAATGTTGTCTTTTATGTGATTTAAATTATTTTTTAGAGTCAATATTTCAGGTCAATTTAATCGTTATTGAGTATGTGTTTGGGGGAATTCATTTGGGGAATTGGGAGAAGAACTTAATGACTTGATGTTGATAGTATCTTCGGTGCGTGGTTGAAAATAAAACACGTAAAACACTGGTAGCTGCTGAATGCTAAGCAGTAAAGTTGTATCGGAGATATACCATACACGAATTCGATCTCATACAGTAGATATTGTATTTTTGTTGGTCCTGAATGGAATTTTGCGGTCAAATCATTATGTCTTAATTTATTGGCGCGTAAATTGACTTACATAAGCATTGGAATCGTAGGTATCGGATGGTGGAGAAAGGCATCGATATGCAAATGTGGAAGAACCGGGTGAAGCTTGTCTAAGTGGCGAACGGGTTTTTCTTTTATGTTTAAGAATGCGCTTTTAGATAGTTGAAGTTAATGACTGATAGGAAGGCGGAATGAACCGAAACGAGACGATGAATTAGGTGTGAAATTAGTTACAGACCAGCATGCGTTGGTTGTGTCTCCATCAATTGGTCAATTTGAAGATTTTGTGTTGTTAAAGAGAAAGCGAAAGGTTGGCGCTTAAAAATCAAAGAAAAAAGTTGGAAAATTTCTATCTTAAAAACACCGTTAAAGGTTTGAATTAAATCAGATACTTGGGCATATAGAAGTGACTGCCCGCCAGCTTTTGAACATACATGTACGCATGTATGTATGTATGTAGGAACAGGGGCGTAGAAAATTACTGGAGCTATGGTCTTGCAAGTATGTAGTGGTATAAAGGTAAATTTTAAAAAAATTTAATACAAACTGTGTTGCAAGAAATCGTTTTAAAAGAATAAAATTGAAATAAAACTTAAAAAAAAATTAATCGAATCTAAGTTCAGAAACAAACCAAAGTAAAACACGAATAATGAAAGACTGAAGTTTTAAAAAAAATCAGTTTTAGTGAACACCGCTGTTAAATCCACGGTTACGTTGAATGGTCAACTTTATATGACATAGTCTCCTGACATAGTGTTTCTAACATTTGTTGTTTTCTTGTGTTGACGTCATCAACTCCGAAGACCTTTGTGAATTGCTCTGGCGTATTTTTCACATGATAAACCTTCTATCAGATCGGATTGTATACCGTTTTTCATAAATTTAAAGCTTATCGTGTTGAAATCTAAGATGAAAAATTCAGGAAGGTAAGGAACAATTGAGCAAAGTTTGGAACAAAGTTTCTCCAGAGGCAATGATCTGGGTTTCAAAGTGTACAATATACAGAAATAAGACCCTGATGGCAACATATCAGTGAACTGTTTTGTAAAGCTAGTCTCGAAAGCATGTGTGAATATACCGATTTCAAGCTTCACTAAACGAGGTAAACTAAGGCCGGTTACTTTCACACATAGTTAAGTCAGGACAGATGACAAAGCAAATTAATTACAAAAAAAGTGAAGAAAGCTTTCCTTATCATGCACCTTCAAATATTCCTTTTCAGTTTCTATTAATTCAACAACAGACAAATGACCTATTAGTTCAACGCACTAAGCATCTTGGACCAGATTTACCAAAAAAAAATTGAATTAATTTTTCGTAGATTGAGTCCCTGTACATAAGAATGAAAGCTATCAGTCTTTGTACAAAAAAAATGTAATTTTATTTTTCCTTTTAAACTGGGTATTCATTTCTTATGTGTACGATAAAATCGGTTCACCGAATTGTCACTAAAGACAGAATTGAGTGAAAACATAAAAAATGAATGCATAGATCACACTTTTGCCTGTATTTACATAAATATAAAGGGTGACTTTTTAAAAGCTATAGGAAAGTTTTTTTTAAAAAGACACACATAAAATTCAGAAAAATGCATGAAATCTTTATTTTAATCGATAGTATGGTCCATATTTTTTAATGTTTGAAGATTATTTCATGCAAATGTTGATCTTGATTGCGCCTTAAAGGGTCCATTCGCTTAGTCCTATTTTTGCATACTCTTTCCAACATTTCGGCCAGTATCTCACGAATAAATGCTTCAATGTTGTTTTCCAATGCGTCAATTGAAGCGAGCTTGTCTGTATAGACATGAGCTTTAACTTAGCCCCATAAAAAATAGTCTAAAGGCGTTAAATCGCACGATCTAGGCGGTCAATTGACCGGTCCTGAACGTGAAATAAAATGTTCATCGAACTCGCCTCTCAATAAGTCCATTGTTGCGCCTGCTGTGTGGCATGTGGCACCGTGTTGTTGAAACCACATGTCATGCAAGTCAAACTCTTGCATTTTGGGCAAAAAAAAATTGGATATCATCTCACGGTAGCGCTCATTATTAACAGTCATTTTACGATTCGCATTATCTTTGAAGAAGTACGGTCCAATGATGCCACCAGCCCATAACGGACGCAATGCTCTTGCAATGCTTCTGGCTGATATTCACTCCAAAATCGACAATTCTGCGTATTTACGTACCCATTGAGCCAAAAATAAACTTACCATAAAATGGAAGAAGCGCGCGATGAACTTTCTTATCAGAGCACGCATTTTGATAATGAAATTCAATAATTTTCAAGCGTGGTTTGTTTGTAACACGATTCATGGTTAAATTATAGACCAAACTGAATATGTTTAACAGTGAAACAAAACACGAAACGTGCGTCAGCTGTTTAAACCAGTGTTGCCAAAAAGATAATAGCTTAAAAATCACCCTTTTTTTCAACTGATTCATCGTGTGGTTCAGTTTTCAATAAAATTGTTTGACAGAATACGCGTGACTCCTATCAAACTGCTTTTTCATTTTTGTTTAGTGTCGTTTGGCACATCATAACGGAAAAACCCAGACCAGAACACCGTCGGTAAAGACCTTCTTCTTCCAATATATTAAAAAAATGACGCACAACACAAATAGGTGTTGAAGAAGCTATTCCGTAGTGCCTTATGGATTGTACTTTTATTCAAAGAAAATACCCAAGAAGTGCAAATCAAAACTCACCACTTATTCGTCGATTTTGAGGCTGCATATGTGTGCATAGAGACGAGCCATACAGTGCTATGTCTACTTTTGGCATTCCTACCAAACCCGTTAAATTGTGTAGGACGACGATGGAAAACTCTCGCTGCTACGTCAAGGTCGGGAACAAATTCACCGATATGTTAAAAAAAGGTTTTAGATAAGGCGACGGGCTGTCACGTGACTTTTTTATCATCATCTTTGAGAAGATCTTGCGTAACTCACAAGTCAACAACAGAGGCACGATTTTCCAAAAGACAGTTCAATTGCTAGCTTAAGCCGACGCAATTGACGTGATTGGGCGAGCCGTCAATGACGCGTTTGCTGGCATTGAAGCGAAAGCGGCTAAAATGGGTCTGGTGGTTAATGAGGGCAAAACGAAGAACGCACAACATCGGCGCCTCGGACAGAGCGTCACATTAGGCAGCAGAAACTCTGAGGTAGTCAAGGACTTCGTCTACCTCGGCTCAAGAGGCAATTGAGTAATAAAGCCCTATCTCAAAGGACTAAGCTTGTCTTATATAACGCCATGATCGTCCCAGTCCTACTCTATGGCGCGGAAACCTGGACGCTAATTAAAGCGGATGAGGAAGCCCTTAGTCTTTTCGAGAGAAAAGTTTTACGTGCGATTTTTGGTCCTGCTTGCGTTGATGGCATCTGGGGAAGAAGATTCAACGACGAACTCTATGGGCTGTACCGCGACATGCGGAAGAAGATTCAACGACGAACTCTATGGGCTGTACCGCGACATGCGGTACATGACTCTAGTCAAGCCTCTTCGGATACAACGCGTAAGATGGCCAGGTCATGTAGAGCGTATGGACACCACTGCTCCGGCCCGAAAAGTCTTCGAAGACCACGTAATAGAGTACTGCCTAGGCTAAGGTGGCGCACACAAGTGGAGAAGGACCTCAACCAAATTGGAGTGCGCAACTGGCGGCAGCTGGCGAAAAGATCGTGCTGGCTGGAGCGGCATGTTGGTTGAGGCTTAGGTTCATCCCGGACTGTAGTGACTTGCGTAAGAGCGCGTACTAAATTTTCCTCATGCCGTCGTCCTTAATGCGGCCAAATTGGTTAAATTATTTTACGAACTTCCCCTGCACCCTCTGTTCTCTCAAGATTTGTCACCATTGAACTTCTCTTTGTTTCCGAACTTGAGAAAATCACTCATATGGCAGAAAGTTAATTCGAATGAGTGAATTACCGCCGATTTTTTCAAACTTCTAGAAAACGTTTTTTCAGACAAATTAAGGAAATTGGAGCTTTTCTAGGTATAGCTGAAATTAAACTTTATTATGGAATAAATCGGCAATTTCCAAAATGTTTGTTGTTTCTCCGTTTGGCTTAGTAATTATTAAAATGAATTACGAATATATTTATTTTTCTCCCCACAGGAAGATGTTAAATTATTACTTAAGTTGAAATCCCCAATTACAAAATTTCAAATACTCTTCTGACTCCCTCTAAATTACTCACTTTATTCGAGCTATTACGTGATGGCTTCTGGAAGATCCGGTATTTCAGTAATTGTTAGTCGAAAACAAGATAATATCACCAATAGTATACCTTTTATATCATCACATAAATTGTCCTTCACATTGTATCATCGGTATTGTTGCGTATTTCTTGACAACAAATTGGTTGGCATTTATTGTTGGGTATAAAAGTGTTGCTTTCGTCCTCCCACTACATTCCGACATCATCGATAACAATGCTAACGAACACCATTTAAGTTCACATCTTTGTACAACTTAATGTGGTTCATAAAGTGAAAGCCGTAAACCTGTATAGAGAATACGAACTTCCGGTCTTTTGAACATCTTCTCCCTCATTAACGCATAAAGCTAGAGCTTCTGGAAAAAAGCAATGACCCTAATGAGAATTCTCGTAGCACCCATTCGTCTGCAACCACATCAAAACCACTACTCAATATAAGCTTGTCTTAGAACTCCCAGTTAAGTCCTTCATTATTTGAAAATTCGACTTGTGAACTTATACATTCCAAATACCAAACAAAGGTCCCTCACAGACTTAAGCTTGAGGAGGTTCCTGCTTTCTTAAGTCGTGTGTCATATACCGAAGCAGGGGCGTAATGTCAAATTAACACAACAACGAGAAAGAAGGTGATTTGTTTTATGACAGCGAAGAAAGAACCACGATTCCAAGGCACGATCCCGAATTCCGTGGATATGGAGTTATGGTCATTTGATTGCCTATAACTTCGTATATCCAACCCACTGTTTTTATTTGTTTGCCTTCCCACTGTGAATGAAAAAGACCGATTATCACACGGCAGGGGCAATCAAATAAATTCAACGATCAACGATCGTGTAATCACCTGCCCTACGTAGAGGGATTCTCAAGAAATGCCTTACAATTCCTTTGGCCTCAGCTATCGCATGCAGCGCGACATTTGATGATGTTTATTCGAACCAAATAGAACCACCGCCGCTGGGGATTATGGGAGCTCAGGCTGTGAACAGTGCTTCTAATGGAGCAATACGGTCCTAGTCGATCCCACACGACGAATTTTAGACGAGGCGACGGTATAACCAGTAGCGCGCATGATTACAAGCAGCGTAACATTGTGTTGTCAAGCGATTTCGAATTGGATCAGATTATTGAGTGAGGAGGAACAAAGGGACACACTAATCGGTTTATGTGGGAATAGCCATTAACGATTTTGGCCTTTGTCAGCGTCAAGAGACGGCTTAGGAATGATTAAAACGCGCCGTATGTGTGAGATATTTCCTCCAAATGCTTTGTGAAACTTCTTGTTGGAACAACATTATTTTCGATTGTGTATCTTAGGCGAAGAGGATTTAATATCATCAATTGTAAACCGTTTACCGGCCACATACGTAGATGTTAAACCTAATTCATTTTTGATAGTAAGTGCTTCCTCCTTAATAACTCAATTCGAGTTTGGTGAATACAGCGTAGGGGGTTCTGTGTGCATGGAAATGTTACCTTTGATTTCTTTACTAGAAAAAAAAACAACATTCACATACACGTACATATATGATTAATGTCCGTACGATTGCTAAAAGTGAATGAAAGTACTGAGTCCGGTGTATGTAGAAAAAAGAAAAGCAACAAACATTTTTTTTTATTTTAACTGAGTCACTTTTGTGCGCTACTGTGTGTATATACTTATACGCGATCTCTGTACATGCCATATGATGAGGCGATTATACTGAAAACTCTCCAAATGCAGTAACTACCGAATGAATAAAAGGAAGTTTGAAAAATAAATTGTTGACTATCTGTCCATACAGTTGAAAGGTATTATTCAACTCAATTAATATAAGAGTCTTAACATTTCAAAGCCAACCAATTAACTCTCCACTCTTCAATACCACAGTTTTAAGCTTCCGTCATCACATGGTCGTTTTACCGAACGTTCGGTCTTCCTTTTGTTTCCATACCTGGGGTCTGAAAATGAGAGATGCCTTCAACTGAGACATTATTTTTCATGATTTCGATGTAACCAAGCCAGTGTTGTCTACAGTATTTGGACTTCCGGACTACAGGCATCTCCTGCAGCTAAGTCTCCATTCGTACTCCTTATCCGCTGCAATTTTTTTCTTCGAGACTTTAATGGGAAGATTTGATCGTTAGTTTATTTGCCGATTGTATATCTACCTTCATTTTCACCTTTTACCCTGGGCGTTGTGCTTCGACAATGGAAGGAAGATGATGAAGATGATGATGATGTGAATTTTCCGGATTGGAAGTTTGAAAATTAGAGTTTTACAAAACAGCTTAAGATGTTCACAAACTGTACTGGAAAAGATGCTGTAGGCGATGTATAGCATAAATATAACTTTTGTATGACGTAGGAACTCCTTTTTTTTAAAGTTAATACTTTCGTCCTTTTACAGATAATCTGGTTCCTGATCCGTTTCCTACCAGAGCACATGCTTATAGTTTTAAGATCTTCTGATTGAAAGCAAGTCGTACTCGCTTTGCCGATTTGTATAAAGTGGGCTTACGGCTTCATCGATTGTAGTATGTAATTTCAACATCGGCCGGGGCAGGGATTCTGGAGGCCCCTCCCACCATACTACCTACATCCACCGCCCAAAGTGTCGCCGACACAAATGATTCCTGCCACTCACTCTACGATGCGCTCAATAAAATGAATTGGAAAAATGGTGAGAGTGGCGGAGAGGCCTAGCCTGTTTCGCCTAATCTCCAGGCTCACAGTCAAGCAGCCTACCGAATTGCCGCATCTGATGGTATGTTGCGAAAATCTGAAAAAAAGGAACGAACCCCAAAGGAGGCGGCACTGAAAAAGAGCCAAAAAGATTGTTGGCGTACAAACGGGAAACTTCATCTTCGCTAAGCATCTAAATCTACTTGCGCATAGTGAAAAGATTATTTGCGACGCCTGTGGCGAAGGTGAAGACACTTCGGAGTACTTTCTCTGTCAATATCCCGCCTTTGCTTGTATCAGGCGGAGGCTGTTTGTCGCTGATCACAGAAGCGCATGCTGGTCTTTCTTCGGGAAACCAGAAAACTACTACCAGTGCGTAGACTCACACGACGAAGGTCCAGGTTCGATTCGCAGACTGAACACCCCGAATTTTTCACAACTTCACCTCTTTCGAGTTGTAGCCAACACTCAAAGAGTACCAATTTGAGTACAGAGTACAAAATTGCTTATGAAAAGTTGCTCAAAATCTCGCCTTTCGGAATCGGAAACAAATTTGAGGTCTCCTTTGCGTCTAAGAGATCAATAGCACGCAGCAATACGAGTAGCTGATGCAGAAGCTAGGCCCTGGGTTCCTGTGGGCTGTAGTGCCACTCAATTATTATTATTATTATTATAAAGATAGGAAGTTATCACAGGCAACTGGAAGGCAGACAAGCTCGCTAAACACCTACCAAGGAAGATGTTTTTCATGACATATTTATTCATATTTCCAATTTCTGGAAAGATGCTGTTGAAGAACTCATCTTTAAAGAAAATCGATGCTAGACCGCCACATCACTACACAAATTGGGTCTACCATTAAACGATTGAACGATCTCTCTCAACAGAATAAAAATGTATTTTGTATTCCGTAACATAAACATTCTCTTGATTGATATGGGTACTATCCAGGAGTCTTATGATTTCTGCACGATCTATTGCTAGATGTCAGTATCGTAGTCTTTTTCTTACTTTAAAGGTGCTATAGTCCGGGTTGACCTAGGTCTTAATCAAGAGCTTCTGCAGCTAGCACAATCTCTTATCAATTGCCTTAAGTAAGGCACTCCAAGTTTGTTGAGTTCCTTCCCTACAAGTGTGCGACATCTCTGTTGTGTTGGTTTAGATTCAAAGACTTTACGGGCCTGAGAAATGGTGTCCATACGCTTTACGTGAACTAACCATCCTAAGCCCTGCATTAGAGCACCCTTGACCAGGCTTATGCCGCCGTGCAGCCCATAATGTTTGTCGTTAAATCTTCTCGTAAAGATGCCATCAACGTACAGAGGAACAGAAATCGCACTTAGAATTTTTCTCTCGAAAATGCTTTCTCAACCGCTTTAAGTAGCGTTCATCATTCAATGCTGAAGACTCCCTGCATGACCACATATTGGATTTGAATTATGTGTTAAATTGAGAGATTTTTTCCGAGACCCGGAAAGGAGAGTTTTAAGGTCTTTAAGGCAGGACTGACTAAAACTTTAAAATAAATTTAAAAACTTCTTCTCTATATTTTAACCCATCCAGACCAAGATCAAATATAGAAGATGCCTTAAATATACTGAACGATTTTTAATTTCCAATAAACGTTGCAATTTGGAAACACTCTTTCGATTGAATTACATATTTCTACTCACTACAAGATGAGCTTCCCTAAGACCAGAATGAAGCAGCCCATAAAATTTGTGTAAACCAGATAACCACTATCGTCTAATTATAATTATTTCCCAACACAACTAAAAGTCTGCAAAGTGTCTTCAGTGAGGATAAATTGAATCAGAGTCTGGGCAAGAAAAACATTCGTTTGACACGCTGTTCTCTGAGTTTCGGTTCCTGCTGGTTGCTTAGACTACCATCTGATACAAATGACGGACATTTGTCCAAAATCACAGACTGCTGTTCCCATTTAATGTTAACCGGTGTAAATTAATTGTTCTCAAAATTTACATACACGTAGCAGATACTCATCAGCAGGTTGAGTGATTGCAAGCAATTTCGCCGGAGATCACAAGTGCTTTTGTTTTTCCTTGTATGTCATGGTTCGACATTAATTATATGGGATTCTTCTTTGCTACACGGGATAAATGAGTCAGCTTCTCGCTGGGAACATGCCGTCAGACCCATGGATGGATGCATGTTACCGTGAAATCATTGTGTTGTTCGAAGTGTGACAATGTGTTTCTAAAATTATTACGTTGGAGTTGTGTTCGCGTATGCAGAACACTTCAAATATTCCTGGAATTCAAGTGTTCACCGGTTCAGTTGCATAAATCATAAAAGCGGAATTTTGAATTTTTATTAGCAGATTGTGTGGGTTGGAGCTCTTCCGTTCATTTACATGCAAACGAAATTCTTTGCAATTGAAGAAAATTTGCCACGGAATGTAAAATCTGTTTTTCTGCTACAATTTCCTGCAGCGTCTGTTAAACATGGATGTGTACGTATGTACATTTCTGTGTATACGAACTTTGAGGAATGAATTTACGGAACTGTTAAAGATATTTCTATTTAAGTTTCATTTCGAATTAACGCATTAAGACATTATCTGATTTATTGAGGACAGTGCCTAGGACGATATATACATACATCAGGCCATCAGCACTTACACCCTTGTGGGATTGATTTTAACAAGTCAGAACAATATGCCCCATGTCATTTTAATGATAGTGTAAAAAGTTAAATTCATAAAAAGTTAATCTATTGCAAGTTCGTCCACATTTTCGGCATTGTAACCTGTGCACACCTTTTATACTATCCATGGGTTCACCTCTCTCGGCGTGCTGGCAACACTCAGAATAGGATTACGAGTGCGTATTAACAGTATAGTAACAGATACTACGAACTATGTGTTTAAACCAATTCTTTTCTAAATTTCAAGTCATATTAAATAGCATAAAGGGATTTCGGCAAGCCTTCAGAAATCGGATGGGAGGTGTAGAGGAATAGAGGGACAGAAGGTTATGTTGAGGATGAAACATTTAGTTGGGAAGAGCATTCTCTATTCGTGTGGTGCGACTAAAGAACGATTCTCTAAGTTGTACGTTAAAAAATGGACTGGGACGTTGCGGCCTCGACGTAGTGGTTCGACACCAGAACTGTACACTAGACATTTTTTTCATGACACTACCTGTTTTGCTTGGGTACTCCAGTACTCGAAGTATACTAGATGTCTACGAAGACTTTTTCAAATATTGTCGATTGGGTTCGCAACTAAATTGTAGGTCCTCTCTACCCGTGAGAGAACGCGCTGCTCGAATAGACTGGGCCTTGTGGACTGCGACGCTATACAATTTAATTATTTATTAATTTTTATAGATGTCGTGGCATATACATATTTGCATCGATCGCCTGTTCATACAGTTAAAAAAATGTAAATTATTTCTAAATTAAAGATATAGCGGGACAGAAAGTTTTTAAAGACTTCCTCTAGACACAAGAATGTAATAATCCTTATTCTAACTTAAAAAACAAGAAAATCAATACATACGTATAGCTCTCTGAGCGTTTCCTCTCAAGCGCACAACGCCAACTCAACCATAAAACACTTATTCGCAGATAGCTACTTGAGGGTGGCACTCTCGCCCCCTGTTAACAACAACATTACGAGATGACAACGAATATGTATCGCATGTTAACTTCATTAGAACAACTTGTCAACCCTTCTTCTCGAAGTACACATAATCGCAGAGAAGGAATTCCGCACCCATACGCGTGTGTTGTGCGAATATTATTGCAGCTTCACGCCATCAACCCCTTACGTTCAAGTTTAATTATTCAGCGCTTACTACGTATGGCAGCGCTCACAGATTTTAGTGTTAACTTATCGTCATCACATCGACCCGTTGAAGGGGAAATTATCTTTGGCGTGTTTTAATGTGTCTTTCAGAGCCAAATCCTGTTCCAGAGTAGCGTATGGAGAGCATATCACAGTACACATGTGCTGAATATTGCCTCAAGTAATGTAAGATTGAAACACACACATGGTGGAACGTGACAGGAACCTCTAACATATACGCCTCTGGGATGTCACGGTTTGCAGGATGCGGAACTCTTTACTAGTCGTTATACGAGTATATTCTTGATGTTTGGATGTTATTGCATGGCTTGTTTAACATCGAGTCGGTATTCGCGTAGATGTGGATTATTCACTTTGATTATACTCTGCTTTTGAATCTATTGAAGTGCTACCTAAGAGACGGAAGAGCAGACACATAAACCTGGGATCATTGGCGCTATAGATGTGGATGAAAAGTTGGTAATAAGAAAACATGTAATTTGTAGTACATAACATTTTCACTCTTTGAGTCTAGGAGAAGAACATAAGGTAATTTCGGGCATTCTGTGAATTTTAAATTGAATCTAACATGACTTTAGAAAAGCAATTAAGATTACACTTTAGCCAAGAAAACATTTCTCTATATTTGTTTGATGCATTATCAGGACGGTCAGTGGTTTAAAAAACACTGATTTTAAAATTTCTTTCAAAAAATCAATAATTTTCTATACGTCGCGGAATATAGTGCAATAGCAGGAACAATTTGTTGATCTGTTGAGTTTCCCATAGGCATCTGTTTGAATGAGTCAGTTAACAGAACGCATGTATGTATGCATGCCATTCATGTAGACGTATTATATGTATGCGGTACAGGTACAAGGATTAATGTATAGAGAAAGAAGCGATTTGAATAATTAGTCTCAAACGAACTACCCAGGAAAAGTTAATGTTTATTGTTTGTTCGAAGCGAACAATCGCATAGTGGATCCAAACGAGTGGCTGGTATCTTCTGTTCTAAAACTGCTGTTGTGGTCAGCTGTAAGGCCATACTTGTGTATCATTTTCGAAGGTCATAACGAATCTGATCAAAGTATCGCATATGGTAGGACCAGAAATTGCTTCAGCCTTCATCTTCATCGCTTGGTATTACAGACCGCAATGGATTTGAATCTCAACCAATATGCTTCTCCGTCCAGCACGATTTCTAGACAACAGCATCCAACATCGCGTACGAGTTTTAGTAGTTAAGGTCCTTCTCCTTAGACGACGGTGTCTTCTTCTGCCTTATCCACTCACTCTATATGGTCTATCTATCATGAGCATTGTATAAGCAAGCGCTTGACTGAGTGCATGTTGTCCAATCTGTAGAGTTTGTCGTTGAATTCACTCTTCCAGACGCCAGCCAACAACGCAAACGGGACCAAAGTCGCACACAGTATATTCCCTCAAAAAGACCTTGCTTGCCTTTATGGCATCTTCATCCGCGTTTAGTAACATTCACGCTTCTTAACCAGGAGACAGAATACTCAAGGCGTTATACAAAGCCAGCTTGGTTTTTCAATAGAGGGTTATGTTACTTCATTGTAACACGATAGCCAAGACTACTACTACGCCTGACTATGGCACGGATGTTGGTGCCCTTATATACTCCAGAGTCAAGGTAAACGAAGTTCTTGATTGATTCATGTTTTTGCTGTCATTAATGACGATCTGTCCGTGACGTTTATGTGGTGTGTCGTTCTATCCTCCTTTGAAGACAAGAAAATACTCTATGACAGCTTGATATTCTGTTTTATATACTTAACCCCAGACCCACTTTAGCAGTTTCTGGTTCAATGTTTGCGAATACTTTATCATAGGAAAGCTGTGTTCTTCAAGTCAATGTTATTTGCGTAAGCTAGCAATTCAATGATGTTGTGAATGATGTTGAAGAAATCACATGACAGCCTTGTCTAAAACTTTTTTTTTAATTTTAAGTCCCTCAACCTTTATAAAGCAGCAACAGTTATCCACATTCAAGGTACACAATCTAATGAGTTTACTGTGAATTTTGGGATTCACAGGACACGGTACGTCTTTGTGAACGCTCTCGTATGCGACTTTAAAGTCGACGATTATATGGTCGGTGTAAATTTATACTTCTTGGGTCTTTTTCAGGATCTGTCGCAGCGAGCAAATCTGGTGTATTGTGGACTTCCCTGAAATCACACTGATAAGGACCTATAAGAGGCAAAGAGGGTACTGTGTACGATATTAAGGAGACTGACTTGACAGTTGGGGCAGGTGCTGTGGACTAATCTGAAGACAGATATGGGACCTTGTTGCTTTAACGGCTTTTATCACGGGGTCTCTTTTGAAGTAGGTCTTTCTAAAACCTTTGCCACTCTCTGGGTCGCCGCACCCAGTTGAGAATGCAACTTCACACTGAACCAGGGAAGTCCCCTAACCGCCTGGCCTAGTCCTGGGCTAAGCAATAAACTAGACCAGTCAGCGCAGTTCACTTACCTCAACTCTGATTGGGTTTATACCAAATCTCCCACGATACTCCCACGAGGGAGCCTACCGCACGGTCAGACTGGAACAGTGTTACGGGATATGATTTTGAATCAAGTTATGATGAAGATCCAGTCACATCATCTGGACCAAGCTGAAGACATTGAGATTCCATTCAGCAGACATGCCTTACTGCAATCATATATTATAGATAAGCTGGTGCATGTGCCTCAAAGTGTTCTGAGCATCCGTAAGCTCCAGCAACGTCCTTTTCTCATTGTCCAACAGTAGGCTTGATCTAGTTGGCTTCGTAAAGCGTAGTTCATTCCTGGTAGCTTCTGTAATGGCTTATCGATAACACCTTCAAGGATTATTTTAGCGATCTGCCCCGATTGTAGCTCTCCCATATCTGTTGTTCTTACGACATACATATTTATGCGCCTTTGAGATACGGTTGCAGAGCATTTCCTTATAAACTTTTATTCACAGCCCTATCGGCAAAGGTGGCGGAATTGCATTGTTCTCCGCCAAAGTAATACAATGGCCCACCAAAGAATGAGCATTCCTCGGAGACCAGGAATTACATTGAAAAAATAAACCGAAAACGAAATTGGCGACAACCTTTCCGTTGCCTGGACCTCAAATTTTCCTAATATCCGGATGGCCTTCTGTCTCCTCTTATCCACAGTTCTGATTTGCCATGGGAATCACCAACGCCGCGCGGCCGCCGTGAACACAAAGGGATCGGACAGAACGGGTGGCTCATCTGACAGGAATTGTCGCGGCTTTGATTAATTGGTCTTGGGTGTTGATTCTTCCACCTTAGTTGTCGTCGTTGCTGTCGTCGCCGATGTCCACGTCCGGCCGCCGACTATTGCACAAGCAGGAGACGGAGTTCGTTAAATCTGGAACCCTACCTAAGATCATCATGCCTCGATCCCACCGTTGGAGCAGACATCTATCAAAGTCGTTATGTTTGCATTTTATTGCTCAATGGGATTGGGTTGTTTCGATGTAGTGTGCACTTTTTTCTTTTACTTCTCGCATCTAAATGAGGCAGGAAGGGACCTGAAAATCGGATCAAATGAGGGCATGCCTGCCCGTTGACCAGGTCCTAAGCTGGTTGCAACTGAAAGCTGACGCTGACGATGTTCGAACACCAAGTCGGCTACGAAATAAATTCAAATTTAATTGGCAAGATATGATCCAACAGCGCGATTTCTTTCGTCTATCTACCAGACCTGACTCTCACTCGACTCGCTCGACGTTTCTTGTTTCTGCTCCTGCGCCAATACTTAATTTACACCCAAACCTTTGCTTTGCGTCTCCCACTCTCCGGTTCCCTCGACCTTACGTCGTGGCGAACTACGGAGCATCTGTATCAGATACACATCCACCCACGTGTTGTAAAGAGACGAAGCAAAACAACTTGTTAACGCGAACATGCATGGTTTGGAATTAAATTCGAGGATGTTGCGACCTCGATCTTCGTCGAGTGTGCTCTCTCCCCCCCAGTAATAATTATGTTTACACCGAAGGCAGAAAGCCCATGAAATTGGTCACTGCTGCGCGACGCGCAGCCCACACGTCCTGCAGCAGAAACCTGTGAGTTGAATGTGTCGCATTCATAATGTGTTCTGGCAAATGACGTATCTCTGATCTCTTGGCTGTTGGTTACTTTAAAGAATATTGGCCAGTGATGTTGACGAGAATTTAGTACAGAACGGAACACAACAAAGGAGTTACACTTCCACCCCCTCTAAGGAAGACACATGTTTAGCATGGGTGGTACAATGAACAGTTTGAGGATCAAACATGCATTCGTGGTATGCACTCAGGGCGAATTCTATGAGGACCCGCAAGGACTTTCGCTTTTTTTCTCTCGGCGAAGAACACGAAATGGGCGGGTTGTGTTTGGGAAAAAAGCATCACTTCACAATCCGGTTCCGTGTACAGCTGATGTTTTGTATTTTAAAGATTTCCTGAGAAGGGCACATTTCCAATATTGGCGGTGGTGGCACGAAGGAATTTGCGTATAAGAACAATGGGTTTACGGTGACTCCGACACAGACATTGTCTGTGACAATCATTTGTCTTTGGGAGAGTCTGATTAGCATATAGGTGGCATATTGCTTCAAGTAAATCAAGTTGGTCGGTGGTCTTTGCGAATGGACGGAGAAAGCAAGAACCCTCGTGTCTTGCTGGTGGAAGGCAGTTCTCGGATATCTTTAGTATCGGATAAACATAAATAAGTAGCTACCATTCCGTACATGTCTTTAAGTACAGTTTGTGTTTCGGTAAGAAGTGAAAGGCATTTGAAATGTGTTCAGAGCCCTTGTCATGAATAAAATTGAAAAAAAAAACTAAAGATCCGACATTGTGTGGACAACGTGAACAACGCATAAGTCGCACGTAAGCAATATTTGGGATGTTTCCAAATCGATTTCGTTGTTTAGAATTCATAGCGTTCGCTTGATTCGTGGGAGGGATGATTACACAGGTAGATTCACTTTTACCACACGACGATCGGAGCAAAGGAAAACTATTAACACGATATTTTTATAGATATGGTCATAAATCACGGACACTGATGTAAATATCCTGACTGTGGTGACAGTTTGAATGCAACTTTATTCATGCATTCATGTAAATTGGTGTTAAAAGTGTTTCGTTGGAGTTACCCGCCCAATAAATCAAATCGCTTCCGGTTTGAGGCAATCGCACTGTCCTTTCTTTATGAAGCTAGCGCAATGAAGAAAAGTTATAGCTTATAAATTTGTGTATAATTTTATTGAAGTCCTTAGAACTATTTTGAATAAATTGAAATTTGAATGAGGTGATTGCCTTAAGTTATTGACTCTTCCTTGCTTCCTAAGGCTCTGTATCTACTACAGCTTCTTAAGCATAATATGTTTTTTTTAATTTTTAACAATGCAGCTCCTTTATGATATGTTTTAACTCGTTCTTGGCATTCAGAGTATAAGATAGTGCTACAAGGTATTTTACTTTGTGGTTTCAAGCTGGTAGCGCTGGAATGTGACACCTACTGAGCTCTGCTGTCACTTGAAGTATCACAATATAAGTCGAATGTTTGCCATTTACGATGATGTGTCAAGCAACATGGAGCCACGTGTGAGGGATGTCCACTTGTTTATCATGTGGTAAGAAGGACAGTGGACAGTGATCTCCGGCTCAGTACATCCATCCCTGTTCGCGATAGAACAGAAAGTACATAATATGAATCGAGAGTTTTATTGGTGGCTACAACCTCATCAAACTCCAGTTGTCGTCAGCTTTTCAGGCTAACGTTGTTGGTCCCCTACGGCCAACTTACATGTAGAATAATTTAGAATTGGCTAATTTGTACCAATAAAATAAAACAAAAAATAAAAAGAAATAGTGGTAAGTTAGTGTTAGGTAGTTATGTAGGTTAGTTAGAATAGTCGTAGATTGAGATATACATATATAATTGATTTTTTTTAAATAATAGATAAGATTGCTAAGTTTTTTATGTAACAATTTTCTGAGTTTTAATAACATCTATAAATAGTGCATAGAATAATACACACATAAAATACAAAAGCCAACGCCGAAAGGTACTACCAATTAATATTTAGATTAACTTAGAGCGCCCGCATAGGGCCAGTAAGATAGCTTTAACAATAATTAACAAATTTGTAACTAGTTTAAGTATTTTTACTTTTAGATTTAAGGAATTAGAACAAGGTGAATAATAAAAACATACATTTAGAATTAAAAAAAAAAATGGAGCCACCTGTTATATGATTAAAAAATGTGAAGAAATTTATAGGATTTTGCATTTCTAATTCACAGTCGAAGGCCAGTCTAAAATATTGCTGCTGTAAGTGCAAGTGTTGCTGATGATCCGAATTGATGGATCTCCGGCGACCTTGTCGTACATTTGACTATTGCGTATTTTTCATTTGGATTTGCATCTTTGTTTCTCAAAAAAATACAATGAACTCAAATTTTTCAAATATCATTTTCTTCAGTTATGAGACACATTTCTCACTCGGCGGATATTTAAAAACAAAATTGCCACAGATCACATGTGATCAAAGTGGTGAGTATTTTGTGTGCCTTACGGTCGTTGGTTCCTATTTTTTTTTGAAGATGCCAATCGACGATTGATTACACACGTGGGATTAGACACCGTAGGTACATATCCTCCACATGAATATCATTGATTTTCACGCATAATGGTAAAGTTCAAGCATTGTAAAGAACAAACATTTCGATCGAAAATTCATCGCAATGTTGTTTTATATCTACGTACTAGCTTTTCCTTTCTACATTAAAAAATAAAAGAACCGTTTTTGTGTTCAATTTTTTTTATTGAGAAAACTTAAAAAATACATCACTGAAGTTATTTTCCGTCTGAAGCGACTACAAAAAAATTAGTCATTCTTTGATTTCTTCAAAAGATTCACAGCGGTGATCCCCCAAATGGTTTCCATCAATCGAAAAAGCCAGTAATCGGAAGGAGCAAGGTCTGGAGAAAATACGGCGAGTGGTGTAAGATTTTTCATTTTAGTGTTTCTAGGTAGATTTTGACCGCCATAGCCACGTGGCGCCTAGCGTTATCATGTTGCAGAATCATTTAATCATGATTTTCACGCAATACATGGCTCAAACTCATTATTAGTAGCCGATAACGTCTTCCATCAGTAGTTTTGCCTGGTTTAGCAACTCATAGTACACCACACCCGTCTGATCCAACCATATGCAGAGCATGATCTCTAAACTGTGGATGTTTTTCTTTGGCGTCGATGTGGTTCACCAGGCTTTGCATACTAGTTTTTCTTATTGGAGTTATCGTAATGTATCGACTTTTCATCTTCAGTCTCGATCTGGTGCAAAAATCCCTTCCTTTGGTGTGTTTCAAGTTTCGAGGTAAAAAATAATCCTCATCTTCGAACTTTTTGGAGTGGCCAAGATGCACTTTGCCTTCGATCTAAACTCAGCACTTTTAAAGCGTAGACATCAGCCTCTGCATAATTTATCGGTCGGTGAAGATTTCCGAGATATCACTTTGAAAGTGTTTCAGTCAAAAGTTTTGGCAGCTTATAAATACTTCACGTCATTGCGTATGTTTGAGGAATAGTTTGCCATGTTCTGATTTCAGAGAAAAAAAAATAGTTTACTGGCAGTTTCAAGAACCAAATCAAATCTCGAAATTGTTTTAAAATAAAATCTCGGCACAGTACTTTGCATGGGGAAATGGTCCATTCCGCAAGTCGACCTCTCAGTCGAAAAGAGTCACTCGGTACGACAATAACCAAGTTTTCTTCATGTTTAAAAAAAAACAGTGTTCTTCTATGTTGTCAGAAGAAAGTCGGCTTGAAATCATGAATGTATAAGAAACTCTAAGTTTGACAACAAAACCAATGTTTTATTCCTTTCATTTATATTAGCATTAGTCAATTGAACCTTAAACTTAATATAAACATTAAACCTTTCTTTAAGTCCTGAAAGTGTTACTGTTATGTTCGATGAGATAAGTATGTCATTTAGTGTAATTATTTAATTCCGATTTCTCGGGTGTTCCACTTCAATCGTAAGCTCAATGAACCAATAATTACGTGATCTGCGCCGTGCGATGTAGGTCTCTTTCTGTCAATCAAAATCGGTGAGCCAGCCCATTTATAAGCATTTTAAACAAATTGAGTGTCACTTACCAGTCAGCAGTCATCAGAAGACGACCACAGCACACAACAAACCAACAACAAAGCGGTCAAATTTATTGGTTTCCCATGGTTGTATTCCCGATGATCAAATTGAATACTAAACAGTTCTTAATTAGGGTTGTATATCTGAATTTCTTGCTGCGGACATAAACTTGGGATCTTCTCACCTCATGGGCCAGATCGTGGTCGCCGGCCATGACATTGTTTTATGAGACTTACAAATTCTCATTTTATACTTTCGTTGGAATTTTCATTGAAAGCAATAGGTTGGTGGCGACGCCGACGAAGTCGGTGTCATCCCCTTAAGTCAGCAAAGAACTCTTGACTGGCTATTCGGGCGTGTGGGGATGGCGAGACAAAGAGAAGTGAAAGACCGACGTTTTTTGGGTAGAAAGCCGAGGGACTGCTCGCCGTCAACTGATTCCAACATCACGAGTTGCGTGTTGCCAACGGAACGGTGTGCCCAAGCCTGGTTTCCGTTTGCTTCGTGTTATTCGGCCCGCACCGCGTCGAGTTGTAAATTTTCAGCACAACAACTGCTGAGATTACACCGTCGCGATAAGCAGCGTTCAAGTGTGGAATTTTGATTTGGCCAATTTTTATTCCATTGGTTTTTGGCCACCTCGATGACTACCACTGCGGCAGTCGCAGTCGCCGTCAGCGAAATCGGCAACCACTACCATTGAGCGCAGATCCCGGTGCCTTATCTGGCTCCCAAACTACAAGCCTTTCGTCAGGTGCTGTTTGTCGAGGATGCATTTGATTTGAATGGCAAAGTGGCTGCGTCCGTCCCTCATCCGCACGGGTGATGGTGAGATATATCAGCCTCGGAACGGATGTGCGGTTTCGAAAACAAATAACACATCCTCCACTCTCTTGACCATTCATTAATTCCATTTCTCGGGGAAGATTTAGTCCGTTCGTTTGTGGCCTTTATGGTGTTTGTGCTTAATTGTGAGGAAGTGATGGAGGACCGGCTATGTGTCTAGTCTGTTAGGAGCTTGTTCGATATGTGTGAATTATGGAAATATCGCACACATGTTTCTCTCTAAATTAGACGACGCAGAAGAATGTAAATGAAATTCTTTTGCATGTGTGTGGTCCCTGCCCAGGATAGAATGACACCGAAGATTTGCCTTGATCAGATGGGATAACAAACCGCACAGAACGGAAGGAACGTCCATTTAGCAGATAGGTCTAGGAGATATCATTGTACGTATGGGCAAGAGCAGTGAAGTCTACCGAATACCATGGCATGGTGTGCAATTGCGTATGAAAGTCTGAAAAAGGGAAGATGATGATGCAAGTTCCAGCCGTTACCTGTTGGGGAAGGGGGTAGAGGGGAAGATGTATGTGTGTATTGGCGATTTTGAATGCAATCATCTACCACTGCCAGCAGCTCATCCATCCCCACTGTAACTGGAAGCACAGAGGGACCGGAGATAAAGTGCAACTTAATATGGCAACGACTGTGACACCATCAGCGACATCAGTGACTGATTGTTCCCTAACGCGCTAGTCTAGGCAAAATGTGAATAAGCTCGTGTGCTCATAATGCGATACCACGCTCCGCGTAGTCCGAATTCGATATAATACGCTTGCAAATTCACACGTACACCGTCCCGCCAGGTTCGGTTGTCTACTGTCGACTATGGGAAAATTTAATTCTCGGAAAATGTACCGGAATTATGTGGAAAACTGCAAGAGTCATCAGACACCCGAGGAACGCGCGCACATAACACTACCCTCGGTCTGGCGTTGAGGTTTCAAGCACCTGAATTCCATGTGGGCTGAGTGTTGTTTCACCTTGTGTCGTTTAGTAGTTGGCTGGTTGCTTTGCTACCTCTTCTGGCAGAGGTGCGACCCAGGAACGGAATCGTTGTTTTCTTTGTTTTTTTTTTCTGTTTTGCTTGAAGATATCGTATTTAAAGTGTTTTGCCGGATTTGCATGTGTACAACACGAGCTGCGACACAGAACCATACCTACCCGATGATATTTCGAATTATAGATGGGATTTGAGAATTAAAGTCTCACTCAAACATCGATGTGCCACAGAAATAAGAGAAGTATCTAATTACGAAGTGAATAGCTTTGAAAATGCATTGCTGTAAATATACGCATATATTTCTGTCGGCAATTCACGGAGGCACTGCAATGAGGGCAATAGGGATGTCTTCGAAAGAGGTAAAAATCCAAGTTACCAAATAGTCAATTTACTTCAGCAGACGAACGTTCGAAGTCAATTTTCATAATCTTCTTCTGTTTAAGATTCAATTGAACCCTAATGTCCCACACCGCATATGTACGTACGTATACCTGTCTTCAGTGTTTATGGTGTTTATGAACTGATGACTCTGTCTCATAGAATCTTCCTTTCGATGTTGATCCCAAATCTATATCCGAACAGTAGCATTGTTGGGGTTTAGGTTATACGGCATCCACTTCAGACAGTTCCAATCATGGCAATACCCGCACTTAATCCGATTGTGTTCATCTGTATAACAACTCCAGCTCCATTGCCAATGGATACACCGAATCCTACCTCTTGTCTTGCACATTAATGCGCATCGGTGAATATCAAAGATCGGCTAAAACATTTTCGACATCAAATTGTGATTAAATGGAATATTCCACGGGAGGAATTTATCACCGCTCAAGGGGAACAGATACTCGTACACAGTGAACCAGACAACGCTTTGCTAAGACGGTTCCGAATTAGGTAGCGGATAACGTATGCAAGTCGATTTCGGTACATGAGTACTAATCGTGGTATGCAATGGCCATGTGGGAACGTACTTATTTCTGCTCCCTCGATCCCGATCCCGATCCCGTGGGTCGTGGAATAACTCGTGAACGTTTTACTTGTCGGCTTGGTAAGCCGCTTTGTCTATACAACTTTCTCCGTAATCCT
This sequence comes from Eristalinus sepulchralis, assembly GCA_944738645.1. NCBI lineage: Eukaryota > Metazoa > Arthropoda > Insecta > Diptera > Syrphidae > Eristalinus > Eristalinus sepulchralis. Next base: position 24,075,319 of record OX122885.1, on the reverse strand, counting down.
ATATGGTAATTATTTGATGTTGGTGAAGTTGATTTGATGTGTTCTCTGGTTTTGAGTCTACGTTTTTTCTTTGCTTAGTGTTTTTAAAGAGACGATTATTGAAGTTATTAGCTGTACACTGTTCATTTGTTGAGGAATGGGTAGGGGATTTTGTTGGACGTTACAGCAGCTTCTATGTGACAGAGGAAAATGACTTAAGAGTTACTTTATTGCAAATCTTTGCATTCATTGATTTCTTTTTTTTGTAACTAAAGGGCTAAGAAAATGTAAAGCGATATTGCACGATTTGAAATACTGACTTTAAAAGTACGGCCTCAAAATATTCATGAGTTTATATACAAGTTCTTGGAATTTCACATTATTCTTAAATCAGAACAGCATCTCATTGATTAGCATAGATTCAACTTGAATTTAACTGAAGTTTAGGGCACAGATGGATATTTAATTACAACACCCTCATGTGCTTTCCGTTCGGTATTTCTTATTTATTTGAACTTACAAAAACACTTACAGTTTAAAAAAGGTATATGATACTTTAGATGTGTACAATCATTTTCATTGCATTCAAAGACAAGTTTAATATGCAAGCTACGATGGATGGGTTAAAATGTGGTTATAGTCGAGGTCTTAAAGGACATCCTTAAAGCAGATGACAACAGAAGTACTAAAAGTCTCTTGAATGGTCTAAGAGATTTTTTTTGTTTGTTTTGAAATATATTTTTTTATTTTTCTACTTTTCCTAATTTCTACAAAAATACTCAAACAATTTAGTTTCAGATTTAATAAAACTATCGTACAGTCCCTATACGAGCACTCTTAGTTGATCTCAAATATTCTTCTTCTTTTCAGCGCATGGCTATCGTAGGTTTTTCCATCGAATAAAGACGTTGGCCGGTTGCTTGTGAACTTCACACAAAGACTTTGCAGACGGTCAAGGGGACCAAAACTCGGTCCTAAATGCTCATGAACAGATCTATCGCAGTTGTACATCCAGCATTTTGCCGAGGCAAAATATAAATTCGTTGGTAGGCTTTCGCCTTTGATTCTCAGACGATAGTGAAAGGATTACGAGGCAGTATCTTCTTCTTCTTCTTCGGATGGCGCTACAGTCCGGGGTGGACTTGGGCCTCAACCAACATGCCTCTCCAGCTAGCACGATCTCTTGCCAGCTGCTTCCAGTTGCGCACTCCAAGTTGGTTGAGGTCCTTTTCCACTTGTGTGCGCCATCTCAATCTAGGACGTCCTCTGTTGCGTTGTCCCTGTGGTTCGGATTCGAAGACTCTTCGGGCCGGAGCAGTGTTGTCCATCCGCTCTACATGGCCTAGCCACCTTAAGCGTTGTATCCGTAGACGCTTGACTAGGTTCATGCCGCCGTACAGCCCATACAGTTCGTGGTTGAATCTTCTCCTCCAGATGCCATCAACGCAAACAGGACCAAAAATCGCACGCAGAACTTTTCTCTCGAACAGACCAAGGGCTTCCTCATCCGCTTTTAGTAACGTCCAGGTTTCTGCGCCGTAAAGCAGGACAGGGATGATCAAGGTGTTGTACAAAGTTACTTTGGTCGTTCGGGAGAGGGCTTTATTACTCAATTGCCTCTTAAGCCCAAAGAAACAGCGATTGGCAAGAGTGATTCTGCGCTTGATTTCGGTACTGATGTTATTGTCCCTATTCACCGCGGAGCCGAGATAGACGAAGTCCTTAACTACCTCGAAGTGTCTGCTGCCCATAGTGACGCTCTGTCCGAGACGTCGATGTTCTGCGTCCTTCTTCGATGACAGCATATACTTAGTTTTGCCCTCGTTTACCACCAGTCCCACTTTAGCCGCTTCCGCTTCGATGCTAGCAAACGCCTCAATTCAATTCGAATCTTCACTTGAAAGTGTTTGCTTAAATTCATTTTGACGTGAAGATTCATCACAACCCCACGTAGTCTAAAGCGTAAGATTAGCGTTTTCTTGCGAATGTAGTGCAATCTATAGTTTTGTTTTCTATTTTATTGCATTTTTATTTCAAAACTTAATTTCCTTAATGCTAGACAAAAATACTTAAAACTAGCTTACCAATATAATCTAGTGATCTTAATTCTAACTTACTGACTCTTCACGAGTACTCTAAGCTAATCTAGGTTTTTTTTTTCTTTTCATTATGCCTTTCGGCCTCTTATAACTTTTTAAATGTATCGCTGAAAACTTATCATGCAATCTAAAGTCTTCATAAGTCTATTAACAGTATGATCAGGTACATGTTGAAGTGGAAATTTAGCTTCAATTTCAGTTATTTTTATATTTTTCTACTATTTTCCTACTATGCTTTACTATTCAACTATGTTAACCGGACGTATATTTTACATGATTCAAATAAAACAGTAATACAAATTGTCTTGGAAAGCACCACACAAGCAAATGAACTTGCTAAATAAATGAACCAACAAATTAAAACACCAATACTTCAAATAACAATTGCAATAAAATACATTTATTGTTGATACTTATCTATCACTGGCCAAAGGTGTGGTGCTGTAGGTTGTCGAGATCCAAGTGAACGAGATATTTCGCGATTTTCAATGCTAAGGCTTTCTTTCATAACCCTTATTGTCGTTGTCAAGGAAACATTTTAGAGCACGACTCCTTTGACCATTACAGTGAGAGTAAGTATTAATTATTAGAGTAATTTATGACGTAAGAAAACAAGTTAAACAAATATGAAGTTAAAGTGAGAAGAATATATTAAAATATGAAATTAAAAGAGAGCGAATGAAAGTACAAAGCAAATGACATGTTATAGCAAGATTATACAGGTAGTATAGTAGTATGGTGGTACTTGAGAATTAAGAACAAATATAAAAAGAGTTAATGTAATGAGTCCTAAACACAAATAATAAACTTAACTATTACAATACTTTCATAACCTAAAATATTACATTTAGCAATAATAAAAATTTCCTGGTGACCATGGTATTTGCGCAATACAAGCATTAGAAAGGAAATCGTAGGAAAATTCAAGAAAATGCCGTAAAATGCCGGACCTTGCTCCGCTTAAACGACTCGTTCTCCTAAATTGCAAAAAAGTGTATTTTTATTTTGCCACCATCGATAGAGAACATTTCAAGCTTTCCGAAAAATTTAGATTTTCGTTTCAACCTCTGGGTGCATTTTGCTCGACCAAACATTAAAGTACATCTACTTAAAGTACAATTTTTGTAGGATGAAGTATGTGTAGATGTCGGTTGTAGGGACGAGGACTAGTTCGTCAAGAGCGACAACTCATTCATTTCAAGGCGAAGTTCTTTAACGAGCTCAGCGATCTGGCGAAGGTTCAGATCCCGCACTTAAACAAACACATTTTCAGCTTGCACTAAAGCACTTCCTTTTCCCAGAAACCTAGAAAGTATTACAGCAATAGCAATATCTTATACACGAATGAACTTACTCCCAGTACTACCAAAAATACAAAAATACTGACTCAAAATATACTGTTTCCTGACAATCAAATTGGATTTTGAAAATTGCACTTCACTATACAACAAATTCACAGAGTGATTACAAATGTCAACTGCTTACGAGACATCAAAACCTTTCGACCAAGTATAACATAGGGAACTACATCTGATCACATAAGAACCAGGGGGAGAAGACACGGGAGCTAACGTTCAATAACCAAAGGTTTATACATGACGAGAGCATCTTGTACGCGATTAAGGAGACTAATCGCTCGAAAGTTGGTGCAGTCGAAGGGGTCTCCTTTCTTGTTGACCGAACAGACGACGCTGAGATTCCACTCATTGGGCATGCTTTCCTCCGACCATATCTTACAGATGAGCTGGTGCATGTGCCCAACCAGGTCATCTCCAGCTGCTTTAAGCAGTTCTGCGGAGAGTCCATCCGCTCCAGCAGCTTTGTTCGACTTCAGTATCGATATTGCGTCTAAGTCGGGGGACGGAATTTTTGCCTATCATCGTCCAAATTGAGAGGAACATTCTACCTAACAGCGGGTTTTAGGCCGTCATCGCCTTTTAAACGTCTGCATAAATGATCTTTCCAGATTCGCAGCATCGATTGCTGGGAGAGTTTCAGGGAGACTCGGTCGGCAAAGATCCCAACGATCTGTTGCGCTGTAGCTTTCCGGCGTCCAACAGTTTTAGCCTTTTCAAATAAATATAACATCATGTTCCAAGGTTGATTATTTTAAAAAAATATGCCACATCGAATATGCTTGAAAAAATGTCCAATTTCTTAAATTTAAAAGTCCCAACTTTGAGCTAGTTGTACACGGTGTGCAGGTCTGAGAGGGAGAAATCTATGTGATGAAGAATATAATCATTGCTTTGCTGAATTTGAATTTGAGGCTACGAGCCTGTTCAAACTGCTTTCATACAAATAGTCCCATGCAGGCTGCAGTGCCACTCAATTTATTTATTTCTTAGCTTCAACTTCTTCACTTAGCTTTTCAAGTGTAAGGTGAAATTGTTTAACCGCATGAATGCTTCTATGTTACATTTTTGTTACTTAATTTGTTATCTACTTCTTTCAAAATGCTAATTTTGTGTATGTAAGTAAGGAAATACCGCCTTTTTTCACGCTTCATGCCTTGATACCTACAACGCCCTGAAGATATAAACCAACATACAATCTATTTAAGGAAAACAAAACTGCCTATGCAGCAACTGCTGACACCAATTTATCACAAAGTAATTGCATTAATATAAACTGCTCAGAGTTTAAACCCTTTAAACGGCCGCATCCCCTTACTGTAAAAGTAAGGATCCTTCGCATCCTTCCATAAATAAAGGCTTCATTCTAACACACGTTTCTGCTAACTTATTGTCATAGATTTTTTTTGAGTTTCGTATATTAAAACTGATTTTTTTTATTATTGAACTCTTTTACAATATGCCTCAATGAAGTGTGTGTATCTCAATATCTCAACCCCTTCCGCCAGCGTATGGCGGTGTATAAAATTGTAAAATGAAATTTATGACCGTGCCAGCATGTGCTGAAAATTGCTCAACATTGACATCGATGTCGACAAAATTTTGGAACTGAACTTCGAGCAGAAAGGATTTTTGGCAATTTCCAACCAATTTTCAACGAAATTGAAAATTTATTAAGTGCAAAGTGACATGAAACAATGGCGTCGATATGCTTAACAAACTTTTAAATGTGCCAACTACACGAGAGCGTTAAGTTTGCATAACAATCGGTGCGCCATCTGTCGCTGTTGTGCCGATGGATTTCAAATCGTAGTATTGTCGACGAACACTGACAGGGGGGTGGGGGAGAAGGGAGAAAATTTCAAATCTTTCTCTCGCCAAATTGTAGTGTAATATTTTGGGTAGGGCTTTACTGGTAAGTACATCACAAAGGCTATCGTCATTGTAACTGAGGATGTGCTGCTCGGAAGCAAGTCGTTTCTTTACGAGACATCAACGGAATGGGTTGAGGTCTTTCTGTTTTCCTAAGCAACAATCGGTGGCGAAGTCATTCCGGGTGGTGTGTGAATTTATGATCCTGTGCCTGCAATAAAAGCTGAAAACTCTCATATCCAACTGTTTAGGGGGTGGAGGTTTGACAATAAACATTTTCTTTTCTCGCTTTCCGCCTCTTGCCACGGAGTTTTGTAAAATGTTCAAAATGTGTATGTACTTATTTTGCGCAAAAAAATGTGAGAAACACGGTGATGGTTGTGCATGCCACCGGAAGGCGGAAAGGGTGTTTCCATGTGTCGGAGGGTGATTTAATTTTATTTTTATGTTTTCTTCTTTCGGAAAGTAGCAAACAACACGAGGAAAGAAAGAAAGAAAGAAAAAAACAGCAGAAAACTGCAAACGGCTATAATTTTAAATTATCACAGAAATTTCAATTACAATCGAGAGTTGTGGACGTTCCTGGGTGGATGCATGTGTCTGCGTTTTTCCTTTTCCGCTGCGAGAAAGGGAAATCATGCTCCATTAGGTCTACATTCAGCTGTGGCAGCTAATTTTCGTTTGTTTTGATTTAGGGTTGCGGCAAGTGGTCAAAAGGGTCGAATGATTAAGTGGTTTTCTAATGGTTTAACAGTATTTTTTTGATATTATAGTTATGACCGAAACAAATGTACTTTATAACGAATTGATCACAAGTTGTGGGAAGTTATGGTGAAATAAAGTTTGCTATTGTATTATTATTGTATAAAGTATAGTTAATCAATCTGCAAGGCACGATCTTATTCTGCTAAAGTGGTTTATTAGAATGTTTTATTTCCCTTGCATAAATACATGTATTTCAAAAAGTGTATATGGTTGCATGTTGTATGGAAACCCAATTTAGTTTTATCGAGCAAAGAATAGCAGCGACAACATTTGAAAGTCCATTTATTTAGATGCTATTTGATTTGAAATTCTAGTATCCCTTAACCCTTGATGAGATTGTTGTTAGTGTGGATCTCAATTACGTACGATTGTCAATGAGAAGCCACACTTATGCCACGTGGATAGTTCCCTTAGTATCCATTTAAAACCATTGTGAGCTGCGATTAGTATATACACATGTACTAATGTCTCTAAGTCACCTAAGGTATCGAAGTAGTATTTCCCCAGGTGGGTCTTTCTTCCTTGTGTAAGGCTTGACTCTTGGAGGTTAGGTAAGAAAAGGTTTCAACTTTTTTTCCGTCCCTGCAGAGATGCAAGCCTGGAGGCACATATTTAAATAATACAGTATTCTACTTTAAAGCTTAAGATGGTCCGTAGACGCGTTTTGCCCAGCCTGTAGCCAATTTGATTTGGTTATAAGACAAGTTGGCCATTTGCCCATCTTCTATTTTGCTCGCTCAATGTTTGTGTGTTTAGTAGGTGTTTGACTGTAGCAAATGAAAAAAGATGTATGTCACCTTTGGGCGAGATTAAGGATTTGATACGTTGCAATTCTCCTGGTTGATATTTAAGTACTTAGCCATCTCGTTGAGGTGACATTTGAGGGATGTGTTTGGATGAAAATTGTGACTTAAATCCTTTATTGCAGGCTGGCCAAGTGAACTGATGGTTGCATTCCTTTGGACATATTGTTGCTCAGCCCTGACAGTGATTCTGCGCAGTCCATAATCTCAGCTTTAAAAGGCACAACAGAACGAAGGTTAATAAATAGACAGATTGATCTTTAGGTTTCTGTAGTAACAGTGTGTAGGTAGATTGATGGAGAGACGGATGCTCAGGTCTCTGTAGTAGAACTCTCCACCCACACGTTCTATCTATGCGTCAATATAGAGTGAGCCTTCCAGCGACGTGGGTACAGAGCCGACAGAACGATCTTTCCGGTCTGCTGGTTGAGAATTATTTCGCTGGCGAAATTTTTCACTCAGTCTCCATTGGTGGTCAGTTTCCAGTGGTCGCCGTGGTGTAGTGGTAAATGCGTCGACCGCCACGCAGAAAGTCTAGGTTCGATTTCCGGACGAGGAACTTCGCATTTTTCACGGCACTACCTCTTTCGAGTTGATGACAACTCTCAAAAAGTATCAATTGTCTATAAAAAAGCTTCTCAAAATCTCGCCGTTCGGAGTCGGCAAAAAACTGTCGGCTCCTTCTACTCGTGAGAGAAAAGTAACACGCACAACACGAGTACTTGTTGTAGAAGATAGGCCCTGATCCCTTGTGGGTTGCAGTGCCACTCAATTATTATTATTACGAATATTATTACTCCATTGGTATCGATTTCATGTTTTGATCCATCTCTGAATCATGTCAGAGTTCCAGAGATAGTCTGGACCAATTTTCTTTGTCTGGTATTAAAACGTGTAATGGTCTGTTAAAACATTGCTTTTGGATTATAATATTTGACATCTTGCAAAGCATGTCTCTTTTGGGGATTGAATTAAGAACCCCAATATGGTAGATCGCTAGGGCCCACACGAATTACATCTTCTCGCAAAACTACCTCTGATCCGCTACAACCAAGTGAATGCTACAACGTCACTTACAGAAATGAAAATGATACTACAGCCCACAGGGGACCAGGATTTAGGTTCTTTGTTAACTACTCACGTTGTGCGTGCTATTGTTCTAAGTGGAAGCGACGTACAATTTTTTCCGACTCCGAACGCTTACATTTTCGAAGCTTATCATAGACATTTAACACTCTTTGAGCATTGTAAACAACAAGAAGAGACGTCGTCAATTAAATTCAGTCCTAGAATCGGAACTTGGACCGTCAGCGTGTGAATCATGTCTCCTCCATTGGTCAGATGGCCATTTCTTCATGAAAATAACTGTCAAGTGCCAAAACAATCCTATACAGGTATCAAGTTAAGCACTTCCTATTAACTTCGTTTATCTCTTATTCAGCATCAAGATTATTATTGTGAACCTCTTAAGTGATTTTATTTCCTGTGTCCAACAATCGAACATTCGGGGGTTTTTAATTTTAAACGAAAAAAGCAATCTTCTTCTTCCTTGAATTGGCAGCGCTTACCAAGTCATCGGAGATGTTTATACTCAGACCCGTTTTACTGCCTTTTAATCGTGCCTCTCATCACTGAAACAGTAAAATCGTTTTCGAGAATAACAAAATGTGTACAAATACAAACAGAAAAGAAGGAATCTTCAAATTGGAAAAATCGCCAATAGCATCCATAAATTAAAAAGTTTAATACCAAATAGAATATCGAAAACAACAGCAACTGAGAGTAAACATTGAGGCAGCGGACCTCATGTGCTAGAATAAGGCCCACCATCGATCAAGTGTCAAAATATTCAATTCCATTGAAAAGCGAATGGAGAGGAAAACGTGAAGAGGGAAGACAACAGTGCCCGTCTTTAGAAAAAATTAAACAAACGGGAAAAAAGAATGAAAGTGTTTCAATTTCATTTTGGGCAATTGAGAGAGTGCGTCGCATTTGAATAATTGCGGGAGATGTCAAAGAGCCATGACTGTGCGCCACTTACAGTGACAGTGATAAAGAAAGTAATTTGAGATACTTTCCACTTGCGCTCTTGTGCCGAGTTTATTGCGATAATATCTCCCCGGAGACGATGCTTCCATGGCGTTATCTGGTTGGAGATGTGTCAATATAAAGAGGCGGGCTCATACAATAGTCTCCATGCACTTTTTTTTCCACACAGAGAGACAGTGTGTAGCCGGTTTACTTTGACAGGATAATGAAATCTCCTGTGCGGCTAATATAAACTGTTTGCGTCTCTTGCACCGCTCATAAACGGGAGGAATAATTCATGCACGTCTTCGTGTCGAATTGTCGAATCCGAGCCCTCGGATCACCTTGGCAGAAATCATCTGAATATGGAAATGTACCTGGGCTTGTTTGCTTGCGAATAGGAGAATGGGAGAACGTAGTCGATCGGAAGTTCTTTGGACGAGATTCGAGTTCCTCATACAAAGTCAAGTGAGGCTTTCATAAGAAGTGCTAGAAGTCTAAGTGCAAGAATCCTAATCGACGAAAAATATTATCCTAGCATTTCGTTGATAAGGGCAACGGGGTACCGTCAGTGTAAAGGGATGGTGACTAGAGAGGAATTGTACTCTCATCTACTTTCTACCACCCCTAAGCGCACTCATTGGCGGTAGCTTTGAATGCTCGTAAAACAGCATGACAGGATAAAGATGTTGGTGTGGGTGAGGTGGTGCGGCAACAACACCATTCCGCTGAAAAGAGTGATTTCGCGTTAATGAATATTTCATTTGAACGTCTTATAGCCGAGAGGGATTTTCTTCGTGGCTTTCATTTGTTTAACGATTCTCCTTCGTCGCAGCCGTCCTTTCGCAGCTAGTCTCCTTCAATTGTTTGTTTGCTTACACTCGCCTGAGTTGTTTTGCCGGATGGCCATGTAGATAGCCAGCCCCCTCTCGCGACACCGTCGAAGGGATGGTACAGTTTATTTCGAGCTTAAAAAATGTAAATTATTGTAAATGTGATCCAGCGCGGTTAGATTGGCTGTTAAGAAGGATTTCAAAGAGTCTTCGGATTAGAGGGAGGCGGCTGTTGGAGAGTATTAAATTAAAACAGTGGAGTAGGGATTTGGCTAAAATTATTTTGAATTAATTTTCGGGTTGAAGGACCAGCAATTCTCTTGTGAGAATCTTGGATTGAGGGTCCTTCGAAGAGGGTGAAGAGAATCGCAGCAAGAAAGTTGTTCGTTGTATTCCAATTACATTAACTGTAATCTTTGTGCGGTCAGTGTGGATTACTAAAGTACTCAATGCAGGGAAATGCGAAATAGATTTGTAGAAAATGACGAAACTGGTGAAACAAACAATGACGTGGAATGTAATACATTTAAGTAGTGCAGAAAAGGATTAAGACAGACTTTGTGGGAAACATTTTGTGAAGAAGAACTAATTTGTGTATATAAACGATGTGTATAAGCACACATGTTGCCATTGTCATTGAATATCGTTCATTTATGTAGTATGTGTTTTAATGTGTCAATTGAGTATTGCAATTGGATGCATATGATGTGAATGAAATATCTTTCGGAATAAATCTTCTATCGAATTATATTCGTCATATTTGTTAACTGAATTCGGGTTCAGAAAACTACAGCAGTGCGTACGGGGTATAGGACCAAAGTACGAGAGGAAAAAAAAACGTCTCCACTTCGCGGCCTCTCAGCTCAAGAAAATGAAAGAATCTAGGGACAAAATGAAAATACAAGCCATTCACAAAAAGTCAAGAGCTTGGAAGTGGGCTTTTAGAATTGCACCCAGGCACTTCGAAATTGTGATGACAACCTAGTTCCTGGCGGGCAGGAATTTGTTGTGTTACAGCAGGGCTTACTAAGAGAGAGGAGTAGGGATCTAGGAAACATTAAGTAGTACTCCCGCCCAGTCGTGAAGGCTACGTCATTATTAGGCTGAAGAACAAGCTATCCGAACCATTCAAGGCTGGTGGCAGTGTTCTGGGTGGGAGCATGCACCAGATCATCTGTAGAAAAATGGGACGAAGCATGCTCCACGATTTGAATAGCAGCCGACAAAAAGGTAATCCTACCTCGGCTAAGAACTATCGAGGTATTTCGTTGCTGAATGTCGTCCACAAGATCCTGTTCAGCATACTGTGTAAAGCCGTTTTCACCGCAGTGATCAGCACGTACCAGCGCGGCTTCCGGTCCGGCAAATCGATTATAGACCACATTCTAACATGAACGCAAATCCTGAAAGAGTCCAGCTTGATTCAAATTAAGACACACCACCTTTCATCGATTTTAAGACCGCATAGGACAGCATTCATCGCAAAGAACTTTTTGGTGCTATAGCCGAAGTACGCACCCTGAAGTTTCGACCGAAAACTTATGAACCACACCAATTCTGCTCCGGGTAAGGGCAAGGAAATACGCTGTAGCATGACTAATTAAATAGTGTCCTGGAGAGGATAGTGCGGAGGCAGGTGTTAACGCGGAGGGCCCTTTCAGTACAATTGCAGGGATGCGTTGATACAATATTATCGCCGAGCGAGCCGATGTAGATCCATTAAAGACTATTGAAATACAATCTAAAGGAGCTAGTCTAAGAGTGAACAAGAATAATCGATAGCACCAACTTTGCGGTAATTAAAGAGTTTGTCTAACTCGGCGCAAACGTGAACTCGACTAATGACACCTTGATGAAGTTTCGACACAGAAGTACCATTTCTGTCTGTCTAAGGTCCAAACTACTGACTCGAAGGACCAAGATAATGCACTTCAAAACTCTTATCCGACCTTAACTCCTATATGAAGTCGAGTGCGAGATAAGCAGAATGGCAGAGCAGATTCTTGGCACGAATATATGGTCCTGGAAGGCGAGGATGGCGAATGGAGAGAACAGCAAACTATGAGTCCTATGATGTTGATGTTGTTTGGAAGCCAAAAAAACGACCACGTCATTGGTTTGTTCACATCGAGCGAATGGACAGAAACGCTCTATCTAAGAGGACCTTTACATCCCAACCTCGGAATTTAAGAAAGAGTGAAAGACGAAATGATAGCGGACGCTAGAGAGCTCTGTCGTGACAACTGGAAACAGTGTGCCCGAGATACTTTTTCACGGCACCGTTCCTTTCGAGATGCTGACAACAATAAACAGTAAAAATTATCTATGAAAAGCTTTTAAAATCTCGCCGTTCGGAGTCGGCAAAACACTGCAGGCGCATTACATTTTTACTTATCTGCAAAATTGTAACGTATGGTAATTTTGCAATTTTTCGCATTTCGGTATATTGGCGTTTTGGAATTGTGGACATATTGGGTTTTTGGGAATTCTTGGCCTTTTCTGGATGTTGGACAAATCGGGCTTTTGACGTTCTGTTATTCTGTCCATCTCCTTCAGGGAACATTGCCGAAATGTCGCAAGCTAGGGTTAGCAGACGCCGATCTTCAGTGGAGAATGAAGCTAGTTAGATCTGGTAACATGCATTGGGATCTTTTGCGATGCAATCCCTATATCGAGTAGAGTGAATCTGTCTATCGATCTTACTATCGGTTATATGTATAAACATTCTCAGATATAAAGTCAAATAGACTGCCACTGTATATATAATATGAAGGTGACCATACAGCCTTTATGGAAACAATAATTTTGGAACTTGTATCCTCTTTCATATTCAATCCATGCGTCGAGCAGAGGAAATTTTGAGCCTCCAGAAATACTACAAAATTATATAGCAAAATCATCATTAATCCAGACTAAAGTTATTCGACCGATAAATAAAACATTAAGTAAGTTAAGGCCTTTTTAATTCAAAACTCTGTATTCATAATTTTCCTTACAATTGTTCTCTTATCAAAAATTTGTATTCCAACGCAAGACTAGTCCTCGGCTTCGCTGTAGAGATGAAGGTGGTCGTATCTTACAGTGTGCTTGTTAGAATAGATGAAAAGGTGCAGGATACATAATCAGTTAGTTCATTTTCACTTTTGCATTTTCTTTGTTATTGAAATATATGTTTCTATGTAGCGGGTTTTACAAAAATTGAGTTCACATGATTTGTCATATTTACGCTCCTAATGAATTTCGTGCGAGGTAATTACTTTCATAGTCCGTCCAAACCCTGCGCTCGTGTCAGATGATTCCGGATGAGTGTCATCGAGAAGAAAGGAAAATACGAAATTCATTAGGGTCTTATCAAAATAAATGATACGACACTCGGATATCCTTTGGACAAGAAATAACACATCTTCAAACGTAACAGCCCTCCGTGCATCATTAAACGGCACACCGTGTTGGCTACCTATAGACCCACACATGTATGTATGTATGTACGTACATACTAAACGAAAGGGCAGCACTATCCTCTTCATCATCTTCATCGTCATCAACGTTGAATTCCCCTTGGGGTAAAGATGATGTTTCTATTCCCAATCTAAGAGTGAATACCAAGCAAATAATGAAGACAATGTCCAAATCCAAATAAATGAATCAAAAAATGTAAGGAAAAGCAGACAAGAATAAATAAATACAAACAAATATCAAAAGTACGAAGGACCACAAACCAGACAGAGCATACACAGAGACACCAATTTCACGGTGGTCTTCAATGCGTGTACACATCATCGAGAACATTGTACGCTCTATACATGGTCGAGTGTGTGGAATTCCCTGGAGAAAGTATCCGTACCCATGTCCTGACACATTCGCCTTTGTAACAAATTTCGGTTCTTTGCTAATGTGGACACATTTTCCAGACTGTCACAGTGACTCCCTACCGAGCGACGCACCAGGAAGTGCATGTCGGCCACCCGATGTGCAACACAGACATTACTGGCCTGCTAATCATGGCATGCGAGTTTTGGACGACAATGTGGGTGTCGGATGCGAACACATTTAGCGAGAGGAACAGGGTGACTTATTGTCGTTGTCCGAGAATGGTTTAATTTACCAAAGAGACAATGACCGAGTGAGACAGATAGTCGGAGAATGTGGAACCAGCGGGCAACAATTTTTCAAAAATCACGCAACCAACAAGGACACCACAAACTGAAAAACCACTGAACACTGAAGCATTTTAATCGGCTATAGTTTATTGTCCACCTCATGTGGCTTTCGAGAAACCGCAGTGTACTACTTGGGACTGACACGGAGATGTTCATCAGTTTTGAACATCTGTGAAACCACCGGTAAAAATGCAATCATAAAGTAACGTAAAGAATGTCAGCGCAAGCTACGCTCGAGAAGCGACATATTCTTTCACATGCGTGTGTTCGTGAACAAAGCACACTTCCGCGAGTGTGGACTGTTTTAAGGATAAGGCCCGCTTGAGAATATTCTAATGGGACGCTGATAAAATCGAAATGAATGTGACAGCGCGGACAGAAAAACGTGACCCTGTCATAACGATATTACTTGAAGTGGGTTGGGGCGCTTTGATCTAGCCGAACTATAAACAAACTAAAGACACTCGCACACAGTTCGGCATGAAAACGATGATCGATGCAATTGATAAATATTTTAGATATTCATAATTTGACTGTGAAGAGAAATCTATGGATTAATATTATATATGTATGTATGTTTGTATGTGAGCAGGGGCATACTTTGGAATTCATTCATTCAGTTTGACGATAAGTACTGTGTTGTATACTAAACTGGGTACATCGTGGACATTTTGATGCAGATATTTTATTTCTGATAGTTTACAATATTTCCTGTAAAATGTTATTTCAAATGTTGGTAATAAAAGAGGCTACATACCATGGAGTGCTAAGCTAGCTCTAACTAGTTTCGTGGTTGTATATAATTCCTGCTACAGGGTAATCTGTTTAGTTTAATAGTTTAAGGCAACAACAGCAAATAAAGAAATAACATCAAGCTGGTCTTCATATAGTGAGCAATGTTGGAATACTTGATATTTGATGTTCCAAACTGACCAAATTTGTAATGTTATTTAGTAATTATTTAAGTTTGTAGTTCTGTGGATTATTAGTATTGCACTCAATTTTGTGTTAAAATTTTAATTAAAAGCTCAAAAACACTTGAAATGTTGACAGTGGCATACAGTGAGTGTACTCTAAGTCAAAAAAATGTTTACAAGTGGTACAAGCTTTTCAAAGAAGGTCGAGAAGATGTGAAAAACGACGCTCCAGCACATCAACAACCGACTAAAATGTTGAGAAAGTGAAGAGAATTGTTACAAAGAATCGTCGAATCACTATTAGAGAAGTTGTTGAAGATGTCGGCATATCGTTTGACTCATGCTAGGCATTCTTTTCTAAAATTGGGAGCGCGTGTGGCAGCGAAGTTCGCTTCAAAATTGCTGAGTTTCCTTTTGCTGGTTCGCAATTTTTTGGCCAATTACAACATCGTACTCATACCTCAGAAACCGTATTCACCTCCTCAATCTGTTCCCAAGATTGAAGAGACCCATGAAACGACGGCGGCGTTTTGCGACGATTGAGGAACTACAAGCCGAATCACTGAGAGAGCTCAGGGCATGCCAAAAAGTGCAAAACGCTAGCACAAGTGTATTATTTACGATCATACTTGAAAGTAGACCACAGAAATGATCCCGTGAAGTGGTCGCCGTGGCGTAGTCGTAAGTGCATCGACCGCCCCGTAGAAAGTCTAGGTTCGATTCCCGAAAAGCTTCTCAAATTCGCAGTTCGGAGTCGGGAAAAAACTGTAGGTCTCTTCTACTCGTGTGAGAACAGTAGCACGCAGACACAAGTATTCGTAGTTGTTGTAGAAACTAGCCCTACAAGTATATTATATTTAAGGGAGACTACTATGAGGGGGGACAAAATAGAAATTGATGAATAAATTTTACCTTGTTTTTTTAAACAGAGTTCGTTTATTGATATCATTTCGATTTCATGCGATTTTCATAAAATTTCATATGTACTGCGTGTCTGTCTATTATGGCTTTAGAAAACAAACATTTTTTTTTAATACAACGTAGTTCAAGTGCCCGCTTTGACTGGCTTTGCTGTACCGCGCTAAGCTACCCAAGACCGCATTGATCCCGGGCTGTAATTCGTGGATTGTATGTATGATATTGACATTAAGGACTTGAATCATATCCTGATTGTTTTCATAAAAATATAAGTTGGCTCTCCTTGAAAATGGGTGGTCGCCGTGGCGTAGTGGTAAGTGCATCGACCGCGGCGCAGAAAAGTCTGGGTTCGATTCCCGGCGGGACACCTAGCATTTTTTCACGGCACCACCTCTTTCGAGTTGCTGACAACATTCAAAGAGTATTAATTGTCTATGGAAAGCTTCTCAGCTCGCCGTTCGGAATCGGCAAAAAACTGTAGGTCCCTTCTACTCGTGAAGAACAGTAGCATGCACAACACGAGTAGTTGTTGTAGAAGCTAGGCCCTGGCCCGTTGTGGGCTGTAGTGCCACTCAATTATTATTATTACTCCTTGAAAATGTACCGAAAACAGCGATTATTTACTATAAGAATCTCATATCCTGTAGCGTGACTTCAAGAGGATTCAGTAATTTTTTGACAATTGTGTGACAGCATTTTCTTCCGAACCCCGTTATGCGAGGCCTTCAGGTGAACGAATAAAACCTTGCGTAAGTCCGGCACATTGGACCCTCAGAGAATGTACTGATAATTTCTGCATTCTATCTGAATGCTACGTATTACGAGAGTACGAGACGGAATGGCCTTATTTCGCCCGAGACTTATGTATACCTTGCCAGAATTGGACTAATCTACAATGCCGAAGGATAATATACCAGGAAGTACGAAGGTAGATTGATAGACGACTTCTCTACGGCTGGGAGGGGGTCAATAAAGATAGTTCCTGTTGTAGTCAGGTCATCTTTGCCTGGGATCGAGCCGAAGTAAAATAAAGCGCCATTTTTTGATTACATACCCATCAGATGCTCCAACCATCGACAGTCTGAATGAGTGAATGTTAGCTCATTTCTCTGCAGATATTGCATAAGTTAAGTTTGGAAATAATAACTAAAATGTAAAAAAGTGCATTTCAAAGCGGCTTACGTTTTCTAGAGTATTTAAACTGTAATTAGATAAGCTTAGAGCGGCCGCGTAGAGCAAGCAGATAGGCTTTTAAGGGTTTTTGCCTAAATTACCTCTTTCCAGTTGCTAACAACACTGTAAGAGAACGAACTTTGATCTACTAAAAGTTTCTAAAAAAATTTCGTTTTTAGCGTCGACACTAATTATAGATTATCGTGGGATAACAGTAGCACAAGCAACACGATATATTATTGATTGATATTGTCCATCCTATGTATCTTCATTTATCCATTTATATAAATGGAACTAGTTACTCTGACAAAGGGATGTGTGTGGTAATATCTGTTCTTCGCTCAACTATAGTTGGCATTAGGTTTTCAATAAGCAATACTCCGTTCTTAAGCTGACAATAAAATCGAGTATGACCAACAATTTTCTTGTAAGATGTGATGAGTACTAGCAACAAACCATCAATTTTGGTTTGTTAGTCTCATCTCTTATTCTCCTCGTATCAGAATAGAGACGATGACAGAAAACTTAACAGGTTAACGCGAAAAGTATTTACTGCTGAAAAAAATGTTTTTGAAATTGTTCTCTTTTTTAGAGCAGAAATTCGTTTCATTATCGTTCGATATGCGGACGTTGTGGGTGCAATACTTCAAAACTCATCTCATCTTTGTTGAACAAGATCATATCTCTTAACAGCTACACAATACTTTACTAGGTTTCCAACTAGATTTATAATCATACAGCCATTTTAACATTCACAAATACAACGTTTTGATATACACAAAGACGTGTATGTCGAAACGTTTTACCTTCATAAACCTGATATCATTTGACTCCTGGGGCAATATGCATGGCAATTATTAAAAATGGATTACAAACATTCAAAGGCACTCGCACTTCTCTTGAGAATAAACCCTTTTCACTTTTCAAATTTCAGATTCGAAGTAAAACATATCCAGGCGCACCCCAGCACGTTTCTGTGACAGACTCTTCTTAACGGAAGTACCAACTAATGGGCGATTGCTCCAAGGGCACGATGTATAAATCCTCTTCGCTGTCAAATTTCGTATTCATCGATATTGCAGAGATTTTTCGCTCCTGCCCATAATCGTATTTCTTTCCACCTTTATGGGGCAGCTTTAAATCGACCCTTGGGAGCTTTTACGGTCAAAACGAACACTCGAAGTGTCGAAGTGAAAGGAAATGATAAAGAAGACTATAAGGAGAGAAAATGTAAAAATGGTGTGAAGAAGGGAGGGATTTTTTTGGAAATTTCGTTGGCAAAATATTAAAAGCCATGTCATTCAGTTCACCCTTCGAAAGGATGTCAAATCGTTATCCCCAAGAAATCCATTTTTTATTCGCCTGATGTCAATTCCACATGGCACAGCAGTGATAGTCCTAATAGCAGCTCCATTTACGCATTCCATTCCTATTCATTCATTTCTTCTTCAGTTTTTTCTTTTTGATTTTCCTTGGGTGTCATAATCTTTTTCCTTTTCTTTTGGCCTCGGTTATCCTGTCATCTTATGCTTCCCATGTGGAATCCTGTAAAATTCATAGCCATGTCGTAAAGAGAACGATACACTTGGATCCGAGTGAAGTCCATAAGATAAATGACCGTTTATGCTGACCCACATATGTCCAGGCTGTTCACTGAGGGCGACAACATAATCGCCTTAATGAAGCCATCATCGTCATTGCCACTAAGGATAACAATTCATGTTTAATTGGGAAGCCACACACATTGGCAAGCAGAATCAACAAACACCTTGTCAGCGTGTACAAGCGACGCTCTATAACAATGTGATGTTCAGCCGTTCGAAAATCAGTGGGAGATCCAAACGGTTCCCCGCATCCGACCATAAAATGGCGCAGTCAATTGCCCATTAGGCTCTAATTCCAGCAGAGAGCGCCTCAAACAATTCAATTTCCGTTGCAAGGACATTCACACAGCCATTGTTCAGATTCCTGCTGCATTCGAAAAGTAAACAAAGTTCTCATCCGACACCGGTAAAGGTGTGTTTAAAACCCATGTCCATGCAAAATATCCTCAGCCACAGTTTATACTGGAAGGACATTAGAGTTGCGGCTGTACTTATTGTGCGTGATAGAGGACATAAATCGAAATTGAAATACAACAAAATGGGAAGTGATAAATGATAAACGTCAGAAAAGAGTGCGAGGAAGAGAGGGAACAGAGGGAAAGCGTGACAAAAAAGAACAGCATACGGATATTCCACAAGGAAATCGAATGTCTGCATCGACATTGGTGGTATTCAGGATACTGCTGTTTGTTGGGCCAGCACACTTTGCAATACAAACTCTACGGGCGGTCATGTGGATGACAAATGCTTTGTTGTTCTACTTTCAATAAGGGAAATCGAAATAGAAACATTTCTGATTGCACACCGGGCATTCATTGTTCTCAATTCAATAGGAATTGAGGAGTTTTAAATTAGGTTTGGTTAGATTGAGGTAGTCGCCATCCACGCCTATAGAAAAGTTATGACTTAATGGCTTTATCTGCATTTGTAGTGATGGTTGAATTGAATGATACGTTTTGCGTAAGTAACTCTGTCACACTCGTTCAATCTTCTATGTCGAGGCCATGTAACAAAACCATAGTTCCCGAGGAATCTACAAATTCGTTAAAGATGGCGCATAGATGGAAAGGGAAACCTCAATCAACTTGGCGAGGCAGTGTGCTAACTGAAGAGGCATGTTCTAGGTCTACCCCGGACTTTAGTACCAAATAAAGAAGAGTATAAGAATCTCCCAATTCTCCTTCATATACACCATCCTTACAGAGATAACCAAAATAGGAAATATCCAACCCATCTGTAACAGAGCTTTTAAAGGCGGCATTGAATAAGTTCAGAAAGGAAGTTGCGCTGATCTGTCGGATTATGAACTTTTGAAAATAGCAAATACTTCCAAGTGGTGGACACCGCCCTTAGATGGACATATTGTTTTTATTCAATGGATGACGACAATTTCCTTTATGTGGGCACGGATAGTTAAAGTGGACATAAATTAAAAATATATTTTGTTTTAGATGGACACTATATGAGGGACGTGAAACAAAGGGCGAGGCACTTTAAAGAGTTTTTGGATCGGTTTGGATTTGCGCGGCGAGAGGGGAAGCAAGAGGAAAGTGGTGTCTCAGATTTTATTACCTGGAAAATTTAGCTTTAATTTTTTTTTTCAAAATAGAACGACAAAAGCAATCATAGAAATAACTGAATATAATATACAAGATGTATGCGGCACATTGCAACGCTACCAACTAAATTAAATTTGAAGGAACAACATTACAAAAATATGCAATTTATTTTAAAGAAGTTTATTGATTTTGTTCATTTCGAAAAATTTGTGACATTGCAGCGTTTCGTTCCAGTTCGTTGTGTCAGATGATTCATTCACATACCCATTTGATGATCTTCGTGAGTTCACTGCAATTTCTATTGCTTTGAATTATTTACCTTAATTAATTTAATGCACAATGGAGTGCACAAATCAATTCGAAAGAAAACAAAATTGTCTATCCAATGGGAGCCAGTTAACCTTAACTCGAAACGCCATCATTCGTTCACTGTTGTCGTTTCAATTCAAATCTGGATGAAATGTTACGGCAATATAGATGGAGATATGATAGCAAGATGGATTATGAAAATCAAAACAAAACTAGAAAATGCGATATGTGGAATGTGTTTTTGCGCACTGAAGTGAATGTTGCATTTTTCAACTCGTTAGGACTTATCCTACAGCAGATATATCATTTTAGCAATTTATTTATTTAATATTTTGTTAGAATTTTTTAAATTTTGTTTTATTCAGTGTTCAAAGTGATCACTCCACCTTCAGCAATAATAAAATGATCGCATTTGTGGAATCACTTTAATATTTGTTTGAATTTGAAATACATATAATAATTTCCTACACTTTTTCTGCATATTGTCTTCTCAGAATCTAGAAAGCCAATACCGCAAGATCGATAATTGCTTAATTTAAATTCCATTTTTTTCGACTTTCTTCTTTGTTGTTCATTCTGGATGAATCTGGACCTTAATCAACCAGACTCCCCAACACGCACGATTCTTCGCCACCTGCCACCAGTTGCACACGCCAAGTTGATTGACGTCCTTTTTCACTTGTGTGCGCCATTTCATTTGAGGGCGACCTCGAAAACTCTTCGGCTAAAGTTGCGGTAACCATCTACACGACGCAGCCGTCCGAAAATGCTTGCATGCAAGTGCATGCCGCTATACAGCCCGTACAGTTCGTGCACAAGGACCAAGGATTTATTCATCTACTTTCAAAGGAGCCTATATCTTGACGCCAGAGAGAACGGGAACGATAAATGTTTCGAAAATGGCTCTGTTACTTAAAAACCTCTTGAGCTCAGCCCTCTGTTAAACTCCGTCTGAGACGTCGATATCCTCCGTCCTTTCGTGGTAAAAGCATGTACAATATTTTGTTTTGTTCTCATTCACCGCTAGGCCCATTTTAGCAGCTCCAATGCCAGCAAACGTCTTATTGACGACTTGCTAAAGGTGATGATTGGTCAGTACGTCAATGTCGTTTACATAAGCAAGTAGGTGAACAAACTTTTGGAAGATTGACGTTTGGTGTTGATTTTGGGTGTTGGCATTTTTTTTCGTTACTGACCTTGACCTTGAAGCAGAGAGTTCTAAATCATCATTCTGTATAACCCAACGAATTTGGCAGGAATGTCAAAATTAGGTATGACCGGCCACTATGCAAGTTCCGCACCTACTCCAAATTAAACAGGGACCCCAATCATGAGTGATACATATGAGCATTATGGGATTTCGTAGGGATTATGTTTTTTTTCCAGAATATTTGATTATTGATATTTAGATTTTTTGGCGTTCGGGCTTTGGATTCTGAGCTTTCGATTTCACAGAGAGATTTCAAATAGTAATGCCAATCTCAAAAATACGAGACGAGGATGTGTGGTGCCACGATCACTCAGTTCATTGTTTCAAGTTGGTAGTCCTGTCATCTGACATCTGTCAAACTCAGTTTTAAAATTGTTAAAAACTACTACAAAAGTGGTAATTAGAACGGAGGCATCGCGCATTATACGATGATTATGGTTGTCGTAACCGACCGCCAACTGTCTCCGCCTACTCACGTCAAGTTCGACAACTGCGATTGATTTTTTACTACTCTGTGTTTCATCATTTCGGAATGTATCTGGTGAGTATCTTACATATATAGTTTTGTTTGTTAAATTTTTGTAAACTGAAATATATTAGTTTTTTTTCATAGTACGTAATTTTAATAACTAACTAACTAACTAACTCATTTTAATTTTTTCCTAAAAGTAAAAGTGATATTCAAAATTACGGTTGGGTTAGAAATCATTTAACAAAATTAGTATATTTTCCTTTTGAACATGAAGAAAATGATGACGATAAAAAGAATTTAAAAAAAAAATAAGCATTTTTTCAGGTTCAAATGTATTTCCTGGTACAAAGGTTTATATTGCAATAGCTGTATTTTGAAAAGGGCTTTGACTTTAATTTGCTTATACTGCAAAGCCCGAACCTTTTCGCGTTTCAAAGAACTTAGGCCAATGAACACGTCTTTCGAAATGGATTCTGGATTACCGATTCGTTTTTTACTGCATTGTGAAGAATCGTCATTCGGAATTTTCCTTTTTAGTCCACGAAAGGCATGTCATCTTGAAACATAAGGAAAGGCTACACATATTTTGTACTACATAAGACATAATTTTTTATTCATTTAACAAACGATGAACGAACATTCCTCAAAAAATTCGATGTCAAATCTTCTTTGATCCGTGGCCTTATCCATGTGCTAACTGAATCTACATTAGACCACTCCTCTTATGAATGTGGTATAACCTTTAACGACTGTTGAACAACCTTCTTCGTGTTGCACTTCCGATTAATCACTTCTACTTCTTTTTACAACTACCGAAACTCCCTCCTCAATTTCGCGCCAAAAGTGCGTCCATCCCATAACTAAGTAAAAATATAAAATTATGTTATGTAGGCAAATTTGAAGTGGTACATATAAAAAAAACTAGACACATCTAAATATGATATTATATCGACCTTTAAACTTTCTTAGACCAGACCTTTACCCCCATTCAAGCCATGTTTTGTAAGGTTGTCTCATTAAACTGTTACAAAAATGTTCCAAGATACATATATATTTTCTATCCGCACTGAAAAAAAAAACATTTTAATGATCGGTAAGTTCTTCGTCATGCAAAGCAGATGTTTTCAACTTAATATTCGGAATAGCTGAAATGCAAATTTGTACAATAGTTAATTGCAATTTTGACCTTTTCCAATAGCAACAATGTGTATGTGCACCTTACTCATTCAAAGATGTGGGGTTTTAATAAATGAATCTAAACAAATTCTCTCAAATTTGAATTTTAATTCACCAGGTTAATTTTAGTTCATGACAATGTTAGTAATGCTGCAGTAAGGGAATCGAATGAAAGGACGGTCAAATAACAATTGAGAATACAATGTTTGGACACTTAGGAGGGGAAAGGACAAGAATGAAGAATGAAATTCAAAATTTGCGTTAACCAATAATCAATGTGCAGACCAGTATTATTAAAGTATAGTCATGAATTGTCCTTTAAGATGATTGATGGTAAGGCAATAACGAACACATCTTCTGCAAGTTCTTGTTTTTGAGGTCCATATACATGCAGTTACTTTCGAATACGTTATAGAAGAAAGTTTTGTCCTTCGACGACAAATAAAGAAGTTGTTTGGTTGAGTCTTATTCATGAATTCATTTTTTAGGCCATAGGCCAAAACAAGAGATTCCTTTCCACTATGTAGCTGAAGTGCGAAACTTATTACACTTAATTTCATGTTTATTGTTTACATAAAAGCAGAAGTTATTTTACAATTCAGGGAAAATTTAATTTTAATAATAAAATAATAAATTAAATTAAATAATAAATTAAATAAAATAACAAATTAATATGTTCATAAATGCTGTGATCTTAGCTTTAATTTGGAGAAAATTTTTAGTCACGAACGTAAAGTTAACTTAAATAAAAAGCTAGGTAAATTTTGCAAATGCTTTGATAGTCTTAAAATTACATCAAGCATGGTCCAATCCTGGTTCTTGTTTCGCATATCATTAAGATTGGTTAACGCGTTGAAGAGTTACAGATTTATTTTCAATCTTTCCATATAACGGGACCCCTGTGCCATATACTCCAATGGTCGATTTTGACATATCTTTTTCGAACATGCTCTAAATTCTCACAATTTACTAGTCTCTACTTTTTACCCAAACAACCGTAAAGGGTTGATGTTTAGTTGAGTTGATATCCCTTATCTGCCGTGAAAAAATGCTAGGTGTCCCGTCCGGGAATCGAACCCAGACTTTCTGCGCCGCGGTCGATGCACTTACCGCTACGCCACGGCGACCACCAATTCTTTCATCTCTTTGACTAAAATAATGATTTTTGTTTTTATGTCTTTCGAAATGGAAACATTTCAATTTCTTTGTTTTAAGTGAAGATTTACAGCAGCTATTTAAATTCACGATGAACTGCACATGTTACATTTTCGAATTTAAACTCAAGTATTCACAAACCAGAGTTCAGATGAACAACAGGAAATTGCCCATATGTAATAGCCGCATTAATTCGTCTCGCAACAAACATATTATCGGACACACAAAGAAATAACTACTTTGCAATTTTTACCTCATCATACGCATTACCGCAAAAACCAGGGAGTCCAGCTGAGCATAGCTTACGACACACGGTCCTAGTCCTACAATAACAGACAAAAATACTGCAACCAACGTACGTCCGCATGCCAAATATCAATGTACCTGTTACGGGGGACTTCCGCAATTTGGTTCGTTGTGATTTGTTAAATCGCTAACATATGTTTTAGATTACATTACCAACGTTACCGCGTGTGTTGTCCTTAGCCATAAGGTCATAGTCATTTAACACATTTTGAATATAACTTGGCGGAAAATAAATTCGCATGCACGCGAACAGCTATCCGTAGGCCTATGTAAACAGATAAAGTAATGAGCTACAAAAAAGCATAAATTAAATATGTTTATCGGCAGCGAGAAATAATCACCTTAGTCGGATTGAAATAGTGATAGGATATGCTCGGAAATCCCTACAAACTGCATATGGCTGTACCAATGGGCGCGGATTATCCCTTTGCCTTTGGAATCCAATTCGCTTGTTTGCAAACTTAGGGATCATTTGTGATGAAGATAATTAATTCATTTGACTCGTAACACAGATTGGCTTGTGTGTGTTATCAGCATCGAGTACACACAGGATACGTAGCGTGAGACAGTGAGAAATTCTTTGAAGCTGGATGCTCACCTAATGTCTCTTTCTGCAGATTACTTTGACCTGAATGAGTGATGTATTGTCTCTTGCCTTCGGCTTAATGTCGACGGCTGTACATGCCTACAGACTGACTTCGTGACGGTACGACTTCCTGTCGGATAATCCGAATTTTAATTTGAATGCTTCATCGTCATGTATTATGGATGTTTATGTGGTTGATCGCCTATTCCCTCAAGGACAACGGGAAGTTTGTGTCAATATAATTATATTCAATGTTAGAGAGGAAGGAGGGTTGTCAAATTGCAGACGACTGGTTAATGAAAGTGTATTGCTTAATCAGTTAAATTTGAAATTTGAAATTGGTGTGCTCTTGTAAAATGAGCAGCCAATACGAATACCAATCAAGGGTAACTAGTTTCATTATAGATTTTGACGATATCTGCTGAAGTGTAAGTGGCGTGAACGGCGTGATTTGCAATTTGCTTACTTTGCTACTATTTATAGAAAAACAAACGTGTACACGAATTATGGCAGCATTTAAATAAACGCCAATATTATAAAGGAATGGCTCCTGACGGAGAAATTTCACGATCTCGACTACGCCAAGTTAGGAAACATAAAAACCCTCTGACCGTTAACACCAGAAGAGTTGGTCTTAAAACCTTGCCAAGACCGAGCTTGTGGGAATCGGCTGAAGGTGCGAGGCGTCTTGTGTTGTATTGACAAGCCTCGCCACGCATGCTGTTCGCTTGGAGATATCTGGGTGCCCAGTCAGCTCTTCATCTCACTCGAGCTTAAAATATTCAGCTCCAAAGTATAATCCGCACTGTTACACGGATGCGAAACTTGAAGGATAACCCCGATCATTGTTCTTAAGCTTCAGGTCTTTTGAACGCCATCTAACCATCTGGGTAACGAACGACGACAGTGATTTATAAACTTTTTATTCAAACGATGGCAATGTTGTTGTTTTAGTATGGTCCAATATTCCTTATTCCATTTCAAGCCAATTTTGTTTTTAATAACAACTTGTCACATGTATAACACTCCAATGACTTTATTGGATTGGGTTATTCATAATCTACTCGAACCTATGTCTTTGACAAATCGTCGGCAGATTCTGTGAAAGAGAAAAAAGTGATTTTTTGGAGAAGTAGGGCAGGTAAAACTTCATTTTATTAAAAGGTATTACCAAAATAGCATACTTCTGTAAAAAAGTTAAAAACCGATGAAAATTCGAAACGTTGTAGTCACAAATGCCTTTCTGTCATAAAAAAGAGACAGAACTTCACATCTTTAGCAAGTACTTTACTCAATGAAATTCTCTCAGGAGTGGAAGCCATCTATGGCATATTTGAATAACTTTTTTAAGCAATTAACACAAGCAATTTCAGATGGCTGGGTATAAAAGTGGAAGCTATAAAAGAGTGCATAAAACACAATAAAGATGCGAGCCAATAAAGAAATAAGTACAGTCCGGAAATACAGAAGTGCAGAAGTTGATTGATAAAAACAAATAGTTTAAAGATCCTGGATAATACCCACTCTAAAGTTATATGTGCTTAAATAACAAAAATCAGTGATATTAGGGATTAGGAATCTAATCGAATCTAAAGAATTATTCGCAGTTTCCTTACATTTTTGTTTAATTTTTTTGTTCAAATTTAAACTTATAATTCGCCGTGGAGTACTAGGTATGTGCGTTTACACGCCGATAGTACCAGGTTCCCTTCCCGAACTGAACACGTTAATAATTATACGGTTGTCAACTAAGTAACTTTTTTAGAGAATAAATTTAAATTTTTGGCGTAGAACGAGAAAAAATTACTGTATTGCCCACTTTGAGCAATAACCTATTGCCATAATTCGGGCAGCATCATAATTCCACGTTAATAAGACTTCTGGTTTTTATCAGCAAGAAACAACCAAGAAAAAAACTAACCAAGCTCCAATAATTTCTTCGAGTGACCAAAAATGTGTGTGAACTTGCATTGTGGATTGAATACAACAAATTTCGATTTGTCAACTCCGGCCGCTTTTCTTCAACTGCATTGTTGCTTTTTGTTATTAGTTCAATGTAGACATCTAAGTTGATCGTTCGGTTGGGTGGTAAAAGTTCAAAGTAGACAATTTCTTTAATCCCACCAAAATGATAACATAACTTTCTTTTGTGCTATCAGCTCTTGATGTTGTTCAGGCTGATTCACCTGGCTTGCTCTATGATCTTTTCGGATTGACATTGTTGCTAGCAACCCATTTTCAATCGTATATAGCAACCCATTTACATATCGCAGATGTTAATGCGTTGCGTTAAATGATTTTCTTTCAGTTCGTAAGGAACTCATACAGTTTTCGTACATAGTAAAGTTGTTTAAAGGGATTTTTAATGCATGTATGTGATACATGAAGCTTCTCTGTAATCTCACGTGTTTAACTGTGATGATCCGAATCGATTATTGCTTTGATTTGGTCATCATCAACTTCAACTGGACTGCCAGAGCGTTTTTCATGTTTGAGTGAAAAATCACCAAAATGAATATTGGTTTGCCAATTTTGACACTGCCATTCTTTCAAAGCTTCATCACTAAGGATCAGATTTTCATTCAAATGCATGTTTTTTTTATGGAACTTTTGGATGCAAGGCAATTTATTATGTATACGAATCAAGAAATTTCCTTTAAAATGACATTTAACCGTTAGTGCATATTTTTGTGCATATTTTACTATAAATGCATATTTTGCATATTTTTGTGCATATTTTACTATAAATGCATATTTTGCATATTTTTGTGCATATTTGTCATAATAAATTCATATATTTGATGTGCCCCAAAATTTAACTAAATAGTAAAAATACTTTGTAAAATATCCTTTGACTCCTCTTCCACCTCAACCTTTTGTTACAAGATGGGGAACTTGATTGAAGGCTGTTGAATACTATGCACAAAATTATGAAGCGTTTGAAAGCATTGTCAATGGGTTCAATGACCCCGATGCAGTAGCAATAAAAAATGCAAAAAAAGTCATGAACCAGCCATTATTTAAAAGCCAAATAATATTTTTAAATTCAAACTTAAATTTTCTATGTGACACCATTACAAAACTAGAAGGCAGGACCGCCTTAAAAATCAAATTGATTTAATTGAAGATGTTGTTGCAAAGATAAACACCTCTTTCGAGTTGCTGACAACACTCAAAGAGTATTAATTGTCTATGGAAAGCTTCTCAAATCTCGCCGTTCGGAATCGGCAAAAAGCTGTAGGTCCCTTCTACTCGTGAGAGGACAATAGCACGCACAACACGAGTAGTTGTTGTAGAAGCTAGGCCCTGGTCCGTTATGGGCTGTAGTGCCACTCAAATTAAAAATTAATAAAAAACAAAAGTAAGACCTTCACATTGGACTACAATGAAGAAAATTATCCCAAAAACTACACCATCGATTAGATTTGTTGTTTTAAAATGCTCCACTAACTTAAGTTGACGTCGAGCGATCTTTTTCGTTGTATGAGGCATTCTTAAGACCAAATCGGCAATGTTTTGATTTCGAAAAAAATGTTATAGTCTATGTAAATAAAACTTTTCAAAATCAGAACTGAGGAATTAAAGTTTCTCTAAATTTGAATTATTTATCTTAATTAAACAAATGAAGATGTTTATGTTTACGTTAACTGTGTTTTTGTATTTTTCTCTTTTTGTTTTAAATGTTATTTTCGTTCTAAGTTTTTATTTTAATAATGAACAATAAAAAGTACTAATTTAATTTATTTTTGAAGACTGAAGAAACCTAAATTAAGATAAATTAACTTTAAGTGCATATTTTAAATGCATATTTGGTATTTTTAAGCGCGTAGTTGAGATTTTTAGTGCATGAAAATCCGAACCCTATTCATCACTATAAACAGCACAAAACTTTTTGTGAGCTTACGATGCGTTTTTTTTCCTTTCCGAAAAAAAGACAAAATATGAAGAACAATAGCCGCCAAAGAAAAACTACCAAACCGATCAAGAAACTTTTTTACTGATCGACAGCTGAAGTACCAACTATCAAATAACAAAATATGTTTTTTTATTTCGATTACGGCGGCAACCCAAAAAATTTCAACTAAAGCCATCTATGAGTGAACTCTTACTTGCCCACCAAAATATAGATTTAAGTTCTGGGAGTTAAAATCGATGACAATGTCTAAAAATGTTTAAAAACTTATATACACAATTTTAGCTGAACCCATTATATGAGCTCTTAAAGGAGCTAAATAAAGAAAATCAACTCAATAAAGAAATTTGGGCCTTGTTCAAGAGCTTAGAATTTAAATATCGAAAATATGATTTTTAATTCTTTTCCATCACACGTCTCATGATGCAAAGGACAAGTGAGAAACTGACGCTTGATTTCTTTCAAAACAAATTATATTCTACATTTTAGAGATTGGAGCGTCTTAGGGACTTAAGAGCTCACCAAAAACAGTCTTCAATTACTATCCTTGAAATTTTCCGGTAGTTCTTCGCACTACATTTTTGCGGTATTAAATCAAATTTGAAAATGTTGTGTGAGTATGTCTGTATATGATGTACAAAGGTGTGAATTGATGCTCTAATGATGAGACTTCCCGCTGAATTAACTTCTCCTTAAGTCATAACGCATAGAACACGTTCTGTTTACAGTTTATTTGTTGTAAAAAAAAGCAAAATTTATTGAAAAAGTAAAAAGCATTTTGGGTTGCATGATACCGACTATTCCCTATTTTTAATGGTCACCTTAAACCTTGATATGTATATACACTTCTTTAATTGCTTGCATTGTCTTATACCTAACGATACATTAAACTAAACAATTTAGCAAATTGAAATTGACTGCCCCAGTAATTGAGAAGAGAACGTGCATTTTCCCACATTGATACATATACATACATGACATACTCTATTAACGAATCTACATTTTCTTAACTGAAGATGCTCTGCACGATAAAAGGCCTAAATGTCGATTGATTTTTTTTCGTTCCCATAAAATCTATTTTGAAAGAGTTATTTTGTTTCAACGCTATCGCACACATAAATGTCTAAGTGAATAGTGTGTAAGCTGCATTTTTAAAGAACAATCGTAGAATAAATTCTCTTGTGTCACCTAATTCATCACACACACACTAGCAATTAATCCTAAGGGAAATAAGTCAAGCATACCACATGGTGCCGCAACAAAAAAAAATCATCTCTTATTTCTCTGTCTTTAACCGATCAATAAAGAATGTATAAAAATGTCTCACAGATTAGCTCATCTGATACCGCGGAGGTAAGGATACTCCCATGTCGCCGCAGACGGCGAACTTCTAATCCATCGGTGTTCAAACAATGGGTCAGCATTAATGAAACTTATTACTCACACACATACCTAGATCCGTTGCCGACACGTCTTCTCATAGACATCTTACGAGAATATACCCACCCGATACTCATCTTCACTACGAAACGAAACAGTAGCTAATGGATGATTATCGGGCGAATAGGTTACCTGCCCATTTTCATCACTCTCCTAGTGCTGCGGTATATCCATTTTCATTCTGAAATCCCAAGCGACAACCAACTTCATTGATCCACCTCGAATTCGTTTGCTAAGCAGGTCAGGTAGCATACCTTTTCTTAGGGTAATATGTCGAGAAATTGTTTTATAACCTTTTTAAAGTGTCTCTAAATATTTGGAGACATTTCATATCAAGGAACGAGATCTCCGATGACCATCCCCCGAATCGGCGGTCGTCGCAGACGTAGCAAAGATGATCTCGCTGCTTAGAGCAGGTAAACTAAAGCGATGTCTTTGAACAGAACTGGGTTATGCTATCGCATTCAAATGGTTTTACACAGGTGGTTGAGATCGGCGATTAGTCTGGCAAAAGAAAATGTATGGAGTGCTGTGCATCATGGTGTCTGCACTCGCCTCGTAAAGATTGATAATTGATGATCTGAAGTGGTATTTTGTGACCACTCTTTGGTTATGCGAACGCGACAGTGCTGTACATACCTTGATAGGAAACGCACTGTGTTCAATTTGATTAGGGAGACTCGAATTCACTTACATATATATTCCATTTGAAATTTGCTCATTTAGGGTGAAAAAGTCTTTAGATCGCTAGACGAAGATTCAATTTTTGCAATTTCTCGGAAGTGAACAGCAAGGAACCCTTGTCGAAACTCTTAATCTGGCAATACAAATGTATACAGGATTATATATTTCAAATATGATAAAACTAGTTCTGTACCATAGTTTGCACTTACTATATCCCTTTCGATGATTTCTCCAGACTCTCCTAGATAAAGAAGCGAAAGAACATATTCTGCTTCCCATCAATTAGATCTACAAAGTATCACTTCAATGTTCTCGATAACTTGGACGATCGTCGTAGAACTCGCAACCTGGTCCGTTTTATCCAGAATTCGGAATATATATCAGAGCCAATTGGTAGTACCTACATACATATGTAACTGTATACCTTACCTCTCAATTCGTTGAACAAATTTCGTAAAGTCACTACTACTTACCAATTTATCTGCGTTTTTTTTGTTGCCATAAACGAAGTTTTCATGTGCTTGGTGCATCTTAATCGTTTTTATGCAGCATCTTACGCGTTTTTGGTTGAAAATTTGACTGAGCACTATTTGTCGCCACTTGTTGTCCAAACATTTGAATGGCATTGCTACATGAATACTATCTATCAACATTTTCAAAAATTTCCATCAATTTGTTACCACTAGCAAAGTTAGAAATAGAGTACGATTTTGTTTGAAATATTAAGACAAATGCCCACCTCGCAGAAATATTTAGCTTCACAAACGAAGGTAGACATGATATGTGCTCACATGGAAGATGGAAACAAGGGTTTTCATGTAGCAACGACTCGAAACCAAATTTCGACTTCGGCGTTCGAGTTGAATCATAAATTCAGGCAGATGTTTGAATCAGCTGAATGCAAATTTCCCTACGCAATGAACACCGCACTGTCCAGTTGGCTGCGCAGTGAAATCCTGGCGGAGAGGAATCAAAAATATGACTCGTGTAAGGATACATGATAATTTTTCGATTGTAAAAATATGAACAACATGCCTTTGTTTCCTTTGGACGTATTGCGCGCACCATCCCATTGAACCGGAACGTGAACAAATGTCGGACCCCCCGTAGTCATCGGAGACTTTTGTTTGCGAAACGTATACACATGTGAGTCGATAAATCGATAACAATTCTCGTATCATATCTTTTCCGCCGTCTCTGACTCTCGTGGATCTTGTGGATGGGGTGGAAGGGGGTAAATTTTGTATCGGAGGAGCATCACCATCAACAACAGCTGAAGAGATGTGGTCGCGTTTATATTTGCATTGGAAAGTCTGGTTATCTGGGCGCAGAGTGCACAATTCGCAATCACCGGCGTCGTCGTTGTCGTCGTCCGCTCTTTTGTCATAATTTTCATGTTGCGATGGCGATGTCTTCTTTGGATGACATTATTTGCCGACATAAATAACAACAGCATCTCTCGGATTTCAGCTGTCGGACGTGGACGCGGCTGTGCGGGTGTGCGCAATCGAAAGTCCATCCTCCTTGTGTGGGGTCACTGAAAAGACCCGATCGCCAGCCTATCCAGGCAAGTTATTCTACTCTTTTTACCTGTCCGCGCCGTGGGGAAACATTGGTTTTGATTTGAGTTATTAGTAGCGGCATCACATGATAATATAAAGGACTGTGTACACAAGTCATGTTTCGAAATGTTTTCGACGTTTTTTTGTTTTTTTCCTTTTTTTTTTGGTTATGAGTGTGACGATATGCTTTTTAATCGGCTTGGAAGTTTGTCGTATGCTTGGACAGACTGGAAGTACGGGCAGGGTGGGCGGACATATGTACGTGGACAACACATGGTCGTACAGAATTGTTTAATGTTTTCGAATGTGTCATCCCTGGATGCAGTTATATCATATTTTTGGTGTTCGCAGAAGGGACGCAAGACTGTTATTGAATGAAATTGTGTTTTTATAAGATGATTTGTATGTCTGCTCTGGTCAACCTGAAGCGTTTTTTTTTGGGGAAAATGATTCGCAGGTGTTGATGGAACTTCCTTGGTTAACGCGATTCACTAATGGCTGATAAAAAAAAAAACAGACAATCGCGTGAATTATATTATCTGGTCGAACAAGTTATATAAAAAAGAAACACAAGTTATATTTTATTTAAGTGATTGTACTTTATTAAACTGAACACTAGAATGACACTGTAATACTCTTACTTGCTACTGGAGACTACTGCACCGCCTTCGTGTGCTTCACCTGTATTTATTCTACAAATTTTCAATGCATTACAATCGCAGACATAGTGTCAGCGATTTTACAATAAAATGCACAAGTGGAATTCTTAAGAATACAAAAACTGCAATATATGCCTGGTCAGCTATTTAGTTATTGACCGGATAAATAGGTCATATTTATCGTCAGTTGCTGATTTCGACATGTGTGGAATTGCGGGCGTTGACTTATATGTAACTTCTCCCTCCTTACAATTAGAATTCTCCTGAATTCGATTACTTAATTTTATTTGTATTCTCTTTTTACGTATACATAACATTAATATTATTCAACACATTATTATAATTGTTACAATGAATATTATGTTTAGATTATATGATATATTTTTCTCAAATTTTACTTCTTTTAATACATTCAAGTTTTCAATTGGTTTTAGCAAAATCTTATTAAAGTTCAATGTTTCTAAAAAATTATAATTTTCTCTATAATTTGGATAGTAGAAGCGTTGTTTCATTATTTGTTTTACATTAGAATATTTATGGTCAAACAAGGTGATTGTACAATTAAAGATGTTAATTAAATAGTTTCCTTTAAGTATAATATTTCTATCATCACATGTTTGATTTAAGTGCGTATTAATATTTTTTACAAAAATAGTTCCATCATCTATGGAGATGAGTTCAGTTTGATTATTTTGATACAATTTACAATTTTCTTTAAAAACACAATGTTTACTTTCATATAATTCTGTGATATCCTTATCTTTTTCATATTTGAGCGATTTATTCTTGTATTCGACAATAAATTCTTTTTCGGTTTCTATTTCGAATAAATTTGTATTTGGTACAGGGAGTAATAGTTTAAGTGGAACTGTTACATAGTTTGTTGGAATTTTAATGGCAAATATTAACAAATTTTCTTCAAACTTAGCTAACCCTAGTTTTATCTGGCTTAGTTTATAAAAGTCTATTTTATATTTTTCGATTTCCTCATTTGTTAAAATGTTCGGGTGTAAGATATTATTCCTTGCTGAAGCTATGTTATCTTGTATATGTTCAATTTTGGCTCCTATGTATTTAAGTTTGAATAACTGATCAAAATATAGTTGCTTCATGGCTATTTCCCTTTCTACTCTTTGAACTGTATTCATTTGTTTTTCAATTATTTCCCTATCTCTTTCAATATTATCTTTTAAAATTTGAAATGAGTCATTGAAGAACGAATTAATTTTGATTTGTTTATTTAATGCAATTATGGAATTGTGACTATTTGCCTTTACCTCTTTTAGGTATATTTCTATAGTTTTCCTATCCTCCTCATCCATGGTTCCAAATAACCATTTTTCTGTGAATCCTGCAATATTTAGCAAGCCTCGTTTCCGCCTGTTTTGTACCGAAATAAGAGTTTTAATTTTATGAATTATATTGAATATTTCTTCGTCTAGCATGTATCGCTGCTTTAATGGGATTGCGGTCATATTTGACTGCTTGACAGGCATCACACTGATTGATAACAATTTGAATATATTCGATTAACTTTGGATAGTAAATTCTTGTTTTGATTTGATTGTATGTTTCCTGTATGCCTGAATGTTGACTTTCTCTTACATGATAGAAAGATATTTGTTTCACAACTTCTACCTCTGTTGCTATGTCTTGGGCTCTATAAGAACATCTAACGAATTTTAAACTTTTATCATTGGAGAACATTTCTCTAATTTTTTCTTGGACTCTATTATACTTGTGATCATCCAGTTCTGAGTAAATTCCGATTTTTCCTTTCTTAATAAATCTTCTCAGAATATCTTCTAATCGACTAATATCATGTTCTGCTATGTAGATTATTCTTCTTCCGTGTAAAATATCAATTTCATTTATTTTATCGTTTGTGAGTATCAGTTGTGTCTTATACTTGTTGACAATGTCTTCCACGATCGGAATATGGTCCATTAATTCTTCTTCTGCAGAATGTATAGTTTCATTATCTTCTAAATTAAATATGAATTCTGATTCCGAATTATTACAATTTAGTGAAAAGTTTTCAGATTGTGGGGGGCCTGCGTTCTCTCCCTCCTCAGATTTAACGTCCTCGTTAATTTCTATGCGGCTTAAAAAATCCGCTACTTTATTTTCCTTGCCCTTTAAGTATTCAATATCGAACTGATATTCGCCTAGCTTCAGAAGCCATCTTTGATGTCGAGGTGATAAATCTTTACCTCTATATTTAGCGTAAAGATATTTGATAGGCTGATGATCAGTATATATTTTGAATTTCTTACCGTAAAGGTAGGGCCTAAAGTAATTTGTTGACCATTTTATTGCGAGAAATTCTTTGTCTGTAGCAGAGTAATTTCTCTCATGTTTGTTAAGGGTCCTGGACGCGAAGCATATGGGATGTCCCTCTTGAGACAGAACTGCTCCTATAGCGTAGTTAGACGCATCTGTTGTAAGACAGAATGTTTTCTCAAAATTTGGATATCTTAATATGGGGTGACTACTTATTAGCTGCTTCAATTTCTCAAATGCTTCTATGTAATTTGGGTCGTTAGTATTTATTTTCGCATTTTTCTTAAGGTATTTAGTGATGGGTTGGGCTACCTTTGCATAGTCTCTAATAAATTTTCTGTAATAGCCCGTAATGCCCAAAAAGCTTTTAATTTGCTTTTGTGTTTTCGGAAGTTCTAGCTTTTCGATAACCGCTATCTTATTAGGATTGGGTTTTAACCCGTCTTTGGTTAAGATATGACCTAAGAACTCGGTCTTCTTTCGCATGAAATTACACTTGTCGATTTGTATTTTGAGATGTTTTGATTCTAGTATTTTAAAAATTGAAGTTATTGCCTTAATATGCTCTTTTAATGTGGTACTAAATATAAGTATATCATCTAGATACACTACACACGTTTTGTTAATATGATCTCTAAGTATTTCATTCATTAGTCTTTGGAATGTCGCGGGGGCATTCTTCAGACCAAATGGCATTCTTATAAACTCATATAGACCATGAGGTGTTACAAAAGCTGTCTTTTTGCGATCATCCTCTTTTATTAGGATCTGATGGTATCCTTTCGCAAGGTCTAACGTGGTAAAATATTGGGCTTTCCCAAGTTTATCTAATATAGGATCAATATTTGGTAAAGGAAATTTGTCGTCGATTGTTATTTCATTCAATTTTCTGTAGTCGATAACGATCCGAAATTTCTTTTTACCGGAGTTGTCCATTTTTTTTGGAACAACAATGAGTGGGCTCGAATACTTGGAATTACTCTTTCGAATAATTCCTTGAGCTTCCATTTCTTTTATTTGTCTACGGACCTCTTCTTCATGCTTAGGGGGGTATCTATATAATTTCGCGTTTACTTGTTGATCGGTTGTTGTGACGATCTCATGTTCAATTTCTGGGGTGCTAGTTAATTTATCGCCTTCCTTGAAAAATAGATTGCTAAATCTTTTCAAAAGGTTCTCAACTTCCTTTCATTCTTCCGCATTTAAATGATCTAGTTCTATTTGATTTATCTTGGATTCAATGGGTTCTAGGGAACATATTTCATTTAAGGGATATGGAAAGTTTATGAAATTTAATATTTGATTATTTAATCTAATGGTTCCCTCGTCCATATTTAATAGCGCATTTAAATTGTTCAATAAATCCATGCCAATTATAAATTTATAACCTCTGTTGCAGAGTCTTTTTACTTTCCATCTGATGAGTGCATTTGAAGGGGCTTTAAATTCTTGCGGTGCATGTGTATGGACCTCGTGTAAAATGGTATCTTTACCAGTCACTGTTGTGAAATATATAGGTGTTATAGGAATTTTGTCGAATTCATAAAGTCTGTCATCTATTATGATAAGTGTTGAGCCTGTGTCTATCAATGCTATGTATATTTTGGAATTTATTGTTATAGTAATTTGGGGTAAGTTATCCGAGGCTAGTTCATAAAAAAAACCTCGTCTCTTCCTTTTTCTTTATTTTCGTTTGACGGTTCTACTGGTCCTGGTGGAACGCTACTTCTTGGTTCTAAACTAAGCTTAGACGTACCCTGTTCATGGCGATATTGGCCCGGATATCCTCTATAGCTTCGTGGATTTTGACTGTTATTAACTTCATTTCTAGTTCTAACTATATTGTCTACCTCCATGGCTTCACCCTGCGGTCTATGGTTTTGACGAAAGTTTCTTGAATTTCTATTATCTCCATTTTGTCTGTACTGTCCGGAATGATTTTTGTTATGCCCTAATCTATCGTTTTGGCGATAATGGCCTGAATGATTCCTGTTATTAGTATGTCTATAATTACCTGACCTATCTAAGTTACGAGTTTCTTCTTGTATGTTTGGCTTATGCTTTGTCTTTCGGAATTCTGGCCTTATACAAGAATCTTCATACCTTCGCTTCCTAATAATAGAGACTATTTTTCCTAAATCATTCTCCTCATATATTCTATCTAATAATGTTCCTTGCGTCATTTCTTTCGCTGTATTCACTAGAATTACTTCAACGTTACTAAGATCTATGAAATTTTCTCCTTTGTAGTACACGATTAGCTCGTCCGCTTTATACTTAATACTTTGTAATTGAATAGCTAGTTCGCTTACCGTGTTGACTCGAAGATTTGTGATCCGCTTGTAGATTTCATGTGGCTCCGTGTCCGGCTTGTAGCGAAGTTTCAGGGTTTCTTTGATAGTTGTCCAGTCTTCTGTTCTTGGCAGGTTGATGATGGAATTCTTCGCCTCTCCTTGAATTTTTTCATAGAAGATTGTCCGCACTACAGTGTTCCTCACATCTTCTTCCCTGATTTGGCTTAGGTAGTACTCCACACAACTGAAGAAGGAGTTTATTGTGATTTCGCCTTGTCCCGTGAAAACTGGCATGTAACGGATTTCCTTGAGTATCCTATCACGTTCCCCTCTGTTCTGTTGCTGTTGTAGCTCTTGGTATGCAATTCGCACTTGCTCGAGTTGTTGGGTTCGAAGCTCAAGTTCTGCTACCACTTGCTCGTAGTTGGCCATTATTCTGTGTTCGTCGTATACTCTTTGTCTGTTCATTCACTAATCACTACACCAATCTTTGTCGATTATAGGTGCTCTATATAACTTTCACGTGTTTTCTTTTTGTTTGTGATTATACAAGTCTACACTTAATCTTTGTCGATTTTACTGGTATGTCTGTATAATACACTATTCGCGTTTATTAAATGGAAAACTTAATTTCACACGAACTATTCTTCGGATGCTTAATTCGATCACTGGATCCTTATTATTAAAAAAGGATCCTACCGACTGCGCCAATTATATTATCTGGTCGAACAAGTTATATAAAAAAGAAACACAAGTTATATTTTATTTAAGTGATTGTACTTTATTAAACTGAACACTAGAATGACACTGTAATACTCTTACTTGCTACTGGAGACTACTGCACCGCCTTCGTGTGCTTCACCTGTATTTATTCTACAAATTTTCAATGCATTACAATCGCAGACATAGTGTCAGCGATTTTACAATAAAATGCACAAGTGGAATTCTTAAGAATACAAAAACTGCAATTAATGCCTGGTCAGCTATTTAGTTATTGACCGGATAAATAGGTCATATTTATCGTCAGTTGCTGATTTCGACATGTGTGGAATTGCGGGCGTTGACTTATATGTAACTCGTGCGCCAGGCGGGTGATATAAGTCCGTATGTTAGAAACTGGACAGTGTTCCTGGAAATAAAACAGCAATCAAATAAATTGAAACGTCTGATTTTTGAAGTCGTATAGAATATTAAAGAAATACTGATGCAGTTGTAGGGGCCGTTTCTGTTCCTACTCGTCATTAGGAATAAATTCCCGCTCCAGAACGGGGATTATGGCCAGTTGTTTGGACAATTTCAATTGAACGAAGGTAGTCTTTCTTGATATGTGATTTGTTTTTTTCAATATTGGTCAATAGAATATAGTTCAAGTGGCAAATCTAAAGACATGCTTGCGTTCTTGCAGGGTATGCAACAATATTACGTATGAAAATTCTTCAGCTTTGAAATTTCCTAGAATGTCTTTGTAAGTTTCATCCACCACAGACAGAAATGCTCAGAACCTTTATTTAATATTCTATTTAATATTCTATATTAGTCATTAATTCGCAGTTGAACGTATTTCATTCCAGGGCTCTAAGAGCTGCCTGATTTTGTGGATGCATACATCCATTGTCAATGCAATATATAACTTCAGCTGAGACAGAGTTTCGCGAGTTTGCCTCACTTCAGTTTGAAACACACTAAAGTGATGTGGAATTGTAAATGTGGGACTTACCTTAGTTTTGCAGATGAATTAATTGTTAGATTTCACCAACTGAATCGATCAAGGATTGATTTCAAAACTAAATTAATATTTTTTTCTACTTAGAGGGCAAATGCAATAAACATTTGCAAATAATTTATATAATTTTCTTTCAAAACAGTGAAGGAAGTATGTAATTATTGTGTGATTTTTTATTTAAACATTTTTAAATAGTTTTGATTCGTTAATTCACTCGAAATACGAAGAACGAAATGAACGGAACGAGAGAATCAGAGAATTATTGAACCAAGGACTTCCAGGTCGTTCAATAGAGATGTACTAGCTAAGTTTTTTTTCCAAATTGATCATACTGTAGATAAGAAAATATAATGCCAAAAAGTTAAGAAAGAACAGTTTGAAATAGTTGAATGCATTCAGTTGCCCAAATGGTAAGTGGTGAATGCACTTTAGTACAAAGAAAACTTGTTTCATAATAAATTAAAAAAATAAATAAATGTACAAACAATAAAAAAATAAAAGTAGAAACTTAAAATTACAATTAAGAATTAAATAAAAAAAATTATTAATTAACGAATCGTTGATACTTTTATACTCAAAAGACCTAAGCCAGATTTCATTACCTTTAATAAAACCATTTGCCACTCTCATACATCTTAGGGTGTCGGGAAGAACCAAGGAAGAATCGTCTAAAGATTACTTTATGAACAAGCGGTACAATAAAAAGATTTCTGGAGTTGACTCGCAAATTGTAATTCCTTGTGTTACGAACCGTGTAAAAATCCGTGTATTGATAGAATATTTTAAGTACTTTATAGCAATTCTTAACGGAAGTCTTAAAAGTTTTGCACATGAAAAGCTACTAGTTCTACGATAGGCCTTGCAAACAATTCTATTTGCTTCTTTTTATTTAATCGTTAAAGCAGCAAGTGATTCCACATTCTAATTTTGACGTCAATAAGCCATTATATTCTAACATTAGTATAGAGGAGGGACAATACAGTCCAAGATAATACATTTGACTAAATACTTTATTAAGATGTCGTCTTAAATACTGTGTCTGTTTATCCCAATTGAGTTTGTTGTCCAGCATTACGACGAGGTATTTAAAGCTTTCAACACATTCTATCTTAAAGCAGTTGGTACAACAAAGGGTTTTACCATCCAAAGAAGTATTAATACAATCAATATTAGATAACTGAATTCGTCAGCAGTGTCGTCAGCAAATGCAGTAAGTGTACCCTTAAATGGCAGAGCAAACAAGGAGTTCACCTAAATCAAAAACAAAGTAGGGCCTGGAACTGAACCCCTGACCCAATATATTTTGGATAGATAAAAGATTTTTTCAATCTGACCAATTGCTGGCGCTTAGCTAAAGAAAAAACAAACCAATTTCGAATATTCCCTCGAAAGCCAGACAGAAATAGTATAGAATGATCCACCATATCAGTTGCGTTATTAATGTCAATAAACAATGATACCGGTAACTCAGAAGAATTGAAACTATGGTGAAGCTCACCTCTTAATTTTAATAAGGCATCTTCAGTAGGCGTAAAAATAATAATACTCATTGAGCGGCACTACGGCCCACAAGGGACTAGGGCCTAGCTTCTACAACAACTATTCTTGTTGTGCTTGCTACTGTTCGCTCACGAGTAGAAGGGACCTACAGTTTTTTGCCGACTTCGAACGGCGAGATTTGAGAAGCTTTTTATAGACAATTGATGCTCTGAGTGCTGTCAGCAGCTTGAAAGAGGTAGTGCCATGAAAAAATGCGAGATGTCCCGTCTCGGAATCCAAGCTAGACTTTCTGCGTGGCGGTCGAAGCACTTACTACTACGCCACGGGGACCACAGTAGACATACCACTTCTGAAAGAAAATTGGCAATCACTAAAAATGAGTATTCTCTCCAAAAAACGACACGATTCTAGACTTCATGCCTTTCTTAGCAATGTTTGGGAATTGTGAAAGCAATGATATAGGTCCATAATTGTCTACCATGCCCTTCTTAAAAAGCATAGTTACTTCACCCATTTTTAATGAAATAGGGAAGATACCCTTGTCGATGCTTAAATTTTCCTAAGCAGACAACTTGTGATCATGTTATAAAGGGATCACAAAAAAAAGTAAGTGATTGAGTGATTTATGTATGATTGTGTAGATACGGATCCAGTCCGTGAAATGAGTTTTATAGGAGATAGGGGCAGAAGCTCCGTACAAAAATCAGCTTTGGAACTTAATATTTTGGATGCTGTCTGTCCATTG
Source organism: Eristalinus sepulchralis (assembly GCA_944738645.1). Lineage (NCBI taxonomy): Eukaryota > Metazoa > Arthropoda > Insecta > Diptera > Syrphidae > Eristalinus > Eristalinus sepulchralis. Next base: position 24,033,237 of record OX122885.1, on the reverse strand, counting down.
TGTTGAAGATATACATAGTTGTTGTACATGCACAAAAAATGTGATTTTTTAAATTTCGCGGGATATGAACATTCGATTATAGACTTTTAATTTCGTTATGTCGGTATACTCGTCTTGAATATATGTCGCGTATTCTGCAATTTCTTGCTGTTGAAAAAAAGTTATGTCAAAAATGAAATTAAGTGCTCAACGACACTTGAAATGTTGACAGTGGCATACGGTGAGTGTACTCTGAGTCAAAAAATGTTAACAAGTATAAGTTTTTAAAAGAAGGTCGAGAAGATGTGAATGACGACGACCGCCCTGAACACCCCAGTACACCCCCCCCCCCCCCCCTCCACCAGTTGAGAAGGTGAGGAAATTTCTATGGATAATCCTCGAATAACTGTTAAAAAAGTTGGTGAAGATATTGGTATATCGGTTGGCTCATATCATGGAATTTTTTCGGAAACTTTGGGCATGAAGCGTGTGGCAGTGAATTTCGTTCCAAAATTGCTCAATTTGCTTTTGCTTGTTCTTAATTTGTTGGCCAAAAACAACAGCATAATCATGTTTCAGCCACAGTGTTCACCAGTTTTGGGCCCTGCGCCTTTTTCCTGTTCACAAGATTAAGACTCATGAAAGGAAGACGTATCGCAGAGAGAGTTCAAGGGCATCTCAAAAGGGGGACTACTTTAAGGGAGAGAAAATATAAATTGATGTATAAATTCATATATTTTCGAGAAAAATGAAAATGCACCTTATTTCTTAAACAGACCTCGTACGTTAGGTATGTAAACTGCAAGTTAAGATGTTCCAAAATTGATTGGAATAAACCAAATGTGTCGGAATTACTACCGATATGGAAGACGCACGAAAAATAAAGAGAAAAATGCGTTTAGAGACCGAAGTGAAAATGGAATACTGAACTTTGTTCAAAAACTGGTTCAATGCTGATTGTATATCGACGACGTATTGAAAGCTTTATACACGTAATACAATATACAACTTTAATTGAAATACTTGTCGGCTTATCTCTCGCCTTTGCAACACTTCACATCGAGGGGTGACAGCATAGCTACAAAATTAATCACTTCTTACATTGTTCAAGCCCTACATGCTCAATATGGGGTATACTATCATAACGTATTCCCCTTTAAGATTCTCTGCCTGTCCAGTCACACTCCATATGTTCAGTCTATCGTTGATCGGATTTGGTCCTTTTGTACGATGTTACCTTTTTATCGTGAAGGAGTTTTCCATTTCCTTGAGCTTCGTGCGTGGAGAGGATTTGCGATTGGTCCTTTCTTTTCGCTGACGATAATAACGGTCAGAATATTGTACGGTCTACGCAGAACACCTTCTTCTTTCCCTTCATGATGTTGGGCATTATGGCACTTTGTCCCTTTTTTTCATTTCTGCATTGATATGGGGCAAAATCTTAAGCCGAAATCTTTATTGTGCCAAACGCGTTGTGACGTTTTTATTAGTTGTTTGTTCGTAGTGATTTCATATATGGAGAGCATACGTAACAAGGATACATCCGTTCATCCGAGAGTATTAAGTCTCATCGGTTGTTCTCTCGTAAGGACATGCGAAGAAGGCAAACTGTAGCAGCAACAACAGGAAAAAAAAATGTTACGACCTCTCAAATTGGATTAGAGCTTGACTTTTAGTGAGTGTCCTTTGTCCTTTTGCGAATGTTGTAGTATGCTGAGTGAAATCTTTTCTTTCTTCAATTTGCTGCTTCACACTTCCAACCGTCAAAATCCATAAAGGATATTATATTTATGACTCTAGCAATTTCTTTTACGACACATGCATGGGATAGATGATCGGTAGAAGAATGGAATAATATTAGAAACCACAAATCATGAAAATCTCATTAGGCCAAAGGTCTCGCATGGGCTTACGACACCCTTGAATGTTACACTTTCCTTTTTGTTGCCATAAGCTGTTTTGGTGGCGGAATCGTTAAACTGAAAAATGCGAATGTGTAATGCCATTGAAAATATTTATGCAACTTGGTGGTTTATGTATTATGTACATACCTTCACATATAAACTCAATTTCAAAAGACTTAATTGAAGTGCATTTTCTGGAAACAAGCCATATGCAACGGTGTGTATTTGTTTTCATAATAAATACATCGTTATGTTTTTATCTTATATATTGGTTTACATTTACATTAATCTTTTAAACATGTTTGCTTAATATAAGGGTACAGTACAACGCTTAGGATTAAAATTAATGTTTTTGCGTAGGGTTTGCACCAATAGCCGTGTACTATTTGCCAAAGTTTGATTAAAATACATCCGCGGAATTAAAAGATTCCCTTCAGGCTTGAACAACTTTAAAAAAATTTAGAACAAATTGAATGCTGTGTGGTCCGCGCAGACTGCTGAAAGCAAGTTTGTTGAAAAGGTTTTTGAGACTGATATGCAAATTACGACCCTGTCTTGAAGGGTGCACCTTAATTGACGCTTTGGTGCGAATTTCTTCGAAAAGAGGCTGAGAACAAAGTTTCGGTTAACTATAGGCATTACAAGGCCAAGTAACTTACGGTGTTTCATTTGGTTCATGCAGGATGCTGAATAATGCCACAAAGCCCGTGTCGTAAATGACCATAGTTGTGATTTGACACCTTTAGAATTTAGTTTAATGTCATCTATAGCTGGAAACCATCATCACGATCTTGGAAAATTGGAGAGAAAGAACGTATTACTGCATATCTAGCCGAAGGAACAACTTGACTGACATTAATAATAACGTTTTTTCCCGACTCCGAATGGCGGGATTTGAGGAGCTGCCTGTAAAAATAGGCTATAAGTACTCTTTGGGTGTTGTCAGCAACTTGAAAGAGATGGTGTCGTCTTAAATAAGGAGTTTTGTTGTAATGTCGTAAATCCTCTATATCTTCTGATATTTTGAACTCCTGCGCAGTAATAATAGTCATAGTCGTCGCAGTCGTCACATTGGACCATGTTGTCAGCGAAATCAAGCTCATCACAGCAACGGCAGTTGAACTCTTAGCAGAAAGGTGGTTGCGTTGTATTAGGGGCAGGAGAACTTCCCTTCCTGTTTTTTATTGTATCACGAGCGCCAATCTTCTTAGGTGGCTTATTTGAAAGACGATGGCTGGCCAAAGGAAACAGTCGCCTGGAAGTTTTGGTAATCTACTCCGTAAGTGAAAACCCGTGGTGGCACGAGGCATGCTCAACGGGTTTTCGACTTCTTCAGTCAACTCTGTTGGCGGCTCATAACCGTCGACCCCGTCCGCCAACTATGCGTTTTCTACCGTCATACCAGATGTTGGGACACAACCGTTGATGTTCGCGGCTCCCAGCTACGCTTTCGTTGCAGCCAACCGCTGCGCCGAACGACAACCGTCGACGCGGTATGACATCTATGCTTAATTTACAGTTATTCCAGATAATTTCTTAAGTGAGTGTCCTGGCTTATAAATGTGTACGAGAAAAAGTGTTGGTCTTTTTCTAGTGATTACTTTGTTGGTTATGACCAAGGCATAGGAATCCACACCACCTAAAACAGAGAAGATATGTAGATGGGTATAATCGATTCAGAATATCTCTTTCCAACTGCTAATTATAAAATTTTGATTTGATGTGGATAAAGGTTTTTTCCCTTATGTTTTTGGATATAAGTCTATTTCCTCAAATTTCTTTTCTTCTGGAGGTAACTGCTAGATAGCTGCAAAATTATTTTATGGTATCCTTCATCTAACGTTTCATTAGGGCTCCTACTTAACTTACCTCGGCTCAGGCTAAGAGTGGCCGTAGTTTGCCGTATTGTCATTTTTGGTTGCGCCTACTTTACCAATCAACAGATGCTGAAATTTATTTATCTCTCACAAGCCTTGCTGATCGCTAACTCTGAGAGATTTGTCTTTGCTGTTTCTATCGGAAGTGAAATTGATGGTAGGACTCATTTTTGTTTCACCTTTGACAGGCTCGTCTGCTGTGTTTCTGTGTTCTAGAGCCCAGCATAAGCATTTGCTGTCTTGACATCTCGTTAAGAGCCATATGCCACAGTCTTACTATGCCTGATCTTATAAATGGTGATTCAAATTTTTTTTAACTCGGCCCATGAAATAAAACAAAGATAAGACTTTTAAGATAAGTGCAACATTAATTTTAGTAGTACGAGCCGTTAACAATCATTATTCCTATCACGACACATATTCAAGCTAATTAATAGCTACTCGCAGGCATCATCTCAAATCAATTAAAACGAAATAACCTTATAAGCTCACCTTTTGCTCATTCTTCAATTACATACAAGTAATTTTTCCCCGACTGTCTTTCCTAATCCATCTTCCATTAAAAATTTAACATCCATGACATTGCAAATCACTTTAACACATTCAACTCGGTGTTACATCATCCAAACTTCGCCCCATCCAACAGCCGCGGCTACACATAAAAATTCACTTACGTCCAACAACACAAACAAGTTTTGTATAGAACGAGAGTAGTTTTTACCCACATGTAAAACATTCCAATAAATAATGAAAATGTAATGAGAAACATCCATAAAGAAAACCAAATTGAAATCCCTTCTAAGCCCTGAATGACAAATGAAATTGTCCTTTCTCTCCTAATCTGTAAATGGCCCGGGTCACCCTTTGCGTCTTTGGACGGGAATGGTTGTTCCACAATGCGAATGGGAGAACCAGTGTGAATGCGTGCCACCCACATGTTAGCCCATGAATGGTAAGAGCACCCGAACATTAAGTCCTAAATGGAGATCCAATTACTTAAAATGTTCTCCCCATTGTTAGGCAAACACAAATTTGCATATTTCTTTCAGGCCGCCCTCAACGTCAGGCGTGAAGGATTCATTTTCCTGTTTTTAAACCGCATAATTTCGACACCACCAACTCGATGCCGTATACGTATACTATGTTAATGAATTGAAATAGTTTGCAAGCCCCCTCATGGATGCATGGCTGCATGACTACTCAGTGCTCGAAGTGATTGCAATCTTAACCAAGGCAAGGCAGAACAGAACTCAAACTCTTTCCGTATGTGTGCAGATTACGACCGAGACAAGGGTACGTGGGCTTTCCAATCATCCCCTACTTCTAAAGTTCACACTCTTCATGAACATAAGTCGACTTTTGATGAAGTCCTCGATTTAATTTCGCATCCTTGTGCAGGGAGCTTGGTGTGAAAACATCATCGTCGTCTTACACTTATAAGGTGATAACTGTACACGATGTAGCAGAAGAAAGTTTTTCGGGGAGCTACCGTCTCCGGGCAAACAATCTCGTCGGACCAGAGGATTTGGCAGGTTCGCTCTCGGTCAATTGACCGAGCGTTAGGGCGTGTATGGAGCGTAGCAGTCACAAGTCGGGCGTCATGAGTGATTCTTATTCTTTGGTGTGCCGCAAGTTGATGCGAACGGGAGGGAATTTGTGGGGGAACATGATTTTGAGGCTGCTTTGGTGTTCGCCAGACCACATATCTGTCTGTACATACCACGGTATCTGATACAGGCAATGGCAGTACTTCGTTAGCAAGTCACATACTTATAGTCCATGTGAGATGAGCTGAATCCTGCCGGAAGCGGTATCCGTGGTGCTTCTTTGTCTTCATCTCCTCATCGTGTGCCATGGCAGAACGGATACGGAGGTGTGGAGTTATCATTTGCCTGGAAAATTGAAGGTACATGTGGAGGTTTTGTTAAACATTTTCCGAACAAGCCAATGTACAAGCCTTCAGTCAGTTTGAATTGGGGTTATGTTCGTCGGGTTATGCCATGATGTTGATGTTAGCTAGCTGCACTTGCTGCTGTGCCAGAGTTTTTTTTTGTTGTTCTCTGTTTGGAAGCATCTTTTTGTGTTGTTTTGTGGAAAGAATTCTGGCCGCAGGCATGACAACCTTTTGTCCTTGTTCTGCATCGAGCTTACTGCTGGTGGCCCATCATTGTTAAGGGAGGCTATGCGCTTGACCCTTTGTCAGTGTTCAGCGAGGAGATGATGTTCGAGTTGTTGGTGTCTTGCCCAAGGACTCATTGGTTGCGCTCGACTATTGTTGTACCAAATACCACGTGGTAATTGTGGTCATGCCCATCATGCTGCTGTTGGATTTTAATTATTACCTTTTACAAGACAACTGTGTACTGTGTTTGTGCGAGTTATTTTAAGAAGGGTATTTTATCTTAACTAGAAATGAATGCGGTCGATATTTACTGATAATTGTAAGAGGATGGATAGTAGGGTAAGCACAGTTGTTGGCGAGAATGTTTTTTTAGCTTATTGAGTAGTATGAGATTTAATCCGATTCCATGTGGGAATGGTGTTCCAGTTCCACAGGAGTAAATTGATTCTGGACGTAACACTAATGTTGCAGAAAGTTGTAATCAGGTCTTTCTCCCATTCCCCAAAGAATGAGCCCTCTCTACCATCGATCCAGTCATTTAGCTATTCTTCGATTTTTTTCAAACCCGTGACCCAACAAAACATTTTGCATTCGTTGCACAAGCCGGTAGTCGACAGGAGTAAGATCCACAAAATACAGCAAGTATAGTATATACTATTTCAGCAATTCCAGGTAGTTTTTGAGCGCTAGAGACAGATGGGGCTAAGTGTTATTACGTTACAAAATCACCTTATCATGCCTATTCGTGGATTCTGGCTGTTTTTCAAGAAATGCACTGCTCAAACACTTCTTGCTTTTTTGAATCGAAATTTCTTTAACCGAACAGAAATTGTTTGCTGCATCACTTCCAACGATTCCGCGAGTTCAATTAACGTTTGACACGGATCTTGGACTATTTAAGCCTCCAATTCATCATCTTCAAACTTCTTTTGCTGGCCAAGACGCTCTTTGTCTTTGAAATTAAATGAACCATCTTCACTCTCTTCAATGATTTATAAGATTCGACAGAAGTTTTAACAAGCATTTGATGGACTTCAGCTGCAATTATTAATTACTATTAAAAAAGCAAATCAAAACTTCTCGCAAATGCTCTATATTTAAGACAAACTCGGATTCAAAGAGGCAAACAATGTTCTTGTCTACAACAAACACTGATTCACACCAATTATTGCTGACACTTTTCATTCTTTTCCAATGAAGTAGGTAACCGCTTCAAAGAATCAGTCACAACTTGCCGGTGGCGGCATCGAATTAATTTGTGCCTCAACATTAAAAAAAGGAAAATATTTTCATATGCCGTACGGCAAGAAGCATTGTCCTCTTCAATATTAAATCAAGCAAGTGTCATCAAAAAACTCCAATACAGAGGTTTTCAGGTGTAAACTTCAGCCGTAACTTTCGGTTCTAGGCAGACATTCTACCTTTTTTAAATTCATGGAAGCGTGACCAGAATATTATAACACCTCAAAGCACATTCGTTTAGCTTTGACTCTTTTTTAAAAGTTCGGTTTTTACTAACTTTAGTGCTTTAAGATTTCAAGATTTCACAAGCCGTTTTTAAGATCTACCTCAATCATTGAGGGATACCAACTTCTGTACTATGTCTCCAAAAAACGGAATCATATTTTTTGGCCTTCTCGATTCAAATTTCAGGATAGTTTTACATGTTCTTTGTTATAGCTTCATGAGTAATATTCAAATTTTAAGAAATTTTACGTGTTGCGGAACTGAAACGTAACAGACACAAAATATTAAATTTATACTCCAAACTATCTTCTTCACATAATGCAAAAAGACACGGTAGTCCTCACAAAATTCAAGGAAATGTGTCGGTAAGGGGCTGTGACTTGTTTGACAAATATTCCCGAACAGTATTGCTTGAACATTTCATTTCTTTATGCTTATACAGATTCTGGGTCTAACACTGTACTACCATCTTTATAACACAATTTTCTGAATGCATTTTTTCTGTGTTTTTTTAATGGAAACTCACTATATAATTCCAAGAGACGATAGTTCGTAGAAAACCATGAAACGCCTTAATATAAGTAAAATTTTGCAAAATTAATTTTAAACACGGAATAACCGTTAAATGAAAAATTAAGTATTTTGTAGAACAGACAATGGAGTATTCCAAGCAAGTAGAAAACGAATCTTTCAAACAAAAAAACGACTTCTCCATAAAAACCGAACTATCAGGAAACCGTAGGAACAAATGCCACTGTTTTAAGCAATTAATCTTTCTTAACAATGCTTGTGGCCGAAAATGTGTGAACACATGTTTGCCGGACCACCAAGGCAAGTTCCCATAATTGCTTGTGACAAAGTCAATTCAATGCTCCTTTTGCAGACTGTTTGTGTTACCTTATTTCAAACTGCTACGCACCTACCTCCGGTATTAGTCACTTCAATAAATCCTTGTGCGAGTAATTGTTCCAAAACATAACCATTTTTTACTCTCTAAATGGTCTTATGAATTACGACAGAAAACACACTTATGACTTTCATCTTTTTAAGAAATGCTCATATTGTTAGTACACAATAAGGGACAAACTCGAGGGATGGAGAAAAATGGGATTCTTGAAATTTAATGCTCAAAGGATAATTGATGTTTACACAGGCATGGGACATCGCCCACGCACACGACGCTTGTAACGTGTTTATTTTTAGATGTATCCCTTATCATGTGGAACAGTAAGAAATTTTTGTTTACGTTTCTCGTGACATAAGAAGCGGATTATATTTTATTGTTACACAACAGTTACATATTTACTGAAGTTTTCATTAGCCACATGCAGGTGGCCTTTGAATTAATTGACTAAAATATTGCCTACTCCTGGAAAGTCAATACCGGATTATTTTTATATTTGTAGATTTAAAATCGGAGAAAACACTTATCAAGGTAAGGGTTTAAATCGAATATCTAAATTGATTATTAAAATTTAATTGAAATAAATAAAGAAATATTGGCCATGTTACCATTTTACGGGAAGATTCATAACGTCATTTGCGTAGAGGTCATCAAATGTTTGTGTCACCTATCATAGTCATGGCCGAAGGCAACTCCCTTTTCTGACCAATTTCGATCGCACTTTTTCGATTGCTTTACTTAAATGGTCGAGGCGGGCACAGTAGAAAATTGAATTGACCATTCTGCCACGTTATAGCAGCTCATAATTGACAGTTCCCTTCTTTGGGGGGAGGGGTGGGCGAACTTTGGACAAACAAAAAGTAAACAACAAGTACTTAGTTACGTGACACTTTATTGTTAAAAGAGAGATGTGCACATGAGTTGTGGGCGGTATATATAGCATCGCCTAGTCTATAGATTATGCCAACAGGAGGATCCGCCGATCTCGTTCTTCGAGTTAATTATCATTATATTTACACGGATGTTATTTAAAAGAACTCGAAGGGTGTAACACAAATATGATGACACTATTTCTCGAACTTTTTTCGAATATTCTTCTACACTTCTAATCTCACCGAACACACACAACATAGACTTGTTTCCCAGTAATCTAAGTTTAAAGTCGTTTACGGCCACTCAACGGCCTTTGAATTTTGAATCTTTTCCCAAACTTTAATATAGATAATGCGTTGTACCTGAAGACGCTTGACCAGGCGCACGTCACTGTCCAGCTCGGTTGGTTGTTGAATCCTCTTCTCGAGATACTAAAAACGCAAACAGGACTTGAAATCACATGCAGAATTTTTCGATCGAGAAGACTAAGGTCATCCTTATCCACTTTGAGTAAAGTCCAAGTTTCCGCGCTGTAAATGAAGACTGGGATGGTCAAACTGTTACACAAAGCCAGTTTAGTCCTTCGAGAGAGAGAGAGAGCTCTATTACTCAATTGCCTCTTGGGCCCACAAGGGCAGAGATTGGCAGGAGTGATTTTGCGTTTGATTTCGTTACTGATGTTGTTGTCCTTTTTTAAAACGGAGCCGAGGTAGACGAAGTCTTCGACTATCTCGAAGATTTTGCAATCAAGCAGAACGTTTGGCCGAAACTTCGATGTTGTATGTCTTTCCCTGATGACAGAATATACTTCGTTTTGCCCTTATTTACCACCAGACCAATTTTAGCCGCTTCCGCTTCAATGACAGCAAACGTTAACAGCAATCACGTTAGTAACGCCCGGTTTGGTAGCAGTTGAACGGACTTTTGGAAGATCATGTCTCTGATGTTAACATGTGAGTTGAGCACGATTTTCACAAGAATGATGTTGAAAAAGTCACAAGGCAGCAGGCCGCCTTATAACCTTTTCTGTCGGCGAGTTCTTTACCGACCTTGACAGAGCAGCGAGAATTCTCCATTGTCATCTTACACAATCTGCCAAGTTTCATAGAAATACCAAAACTAAACATGACATTGTATGGCTCGTCTCTATGCACACTTTCATATGCGCCCTTAAGAAAAACGAATATGTGGTGAATGTCAATATGTACTTCTTGGGTCTTTTCCAGGATCTGCCATAAAGTAAAGATCTGGCCTATTATGGACTTTCCTTGTCTAAAGCCAATCTTTTAAGGACTTATCATGTTGTTAACGAATGGTTTCAGGCGTTCCCACAATAGGACAGAAAGAATCTTGTAGGTGGTGTAAAGAGGTTGATCTCTCGATTATTCCTGCAGTCGCACGGTTCTCTTGTGGACCGGACAGACGACACTGAGATTCCACCTATTTGGCTTGTCTTGCTGAAACCATAACCTATAAATGAACAAGTGAATACGCTCAACCAGGACATCTCCAGCTGCTGTAAACAGTTCAGTCTCGAAACGTGAACAACATAGTATTTTATAATTAATCAGTGTTCTGGATTTTAAAATTAATTGCTTTGTTTCAATAGCATTAGAATCAGTAAAAATATTCAGTCAGAGGTACACAACTTTCCACCAGTAATCTCTAAGCTATAATACCGGACTAAGTAATGGAATGGTTTACCGTTTTTCCACCATTGTCGTATAAGTCATAGTTGACATCAATTAAAAATGTGTCCACCTTAATATTTGCTTGGCTTTCATGACAAACCTCAATTTTTTCACATTTTTAACGAAAAGATAAACAATGTTGACGTACATTACTTGTTGTACTGTTGTTCGCAGTCTAGTGTTTAATAAGAACACTGAGTAGCCATCATGTAAAACACTAATTTACATTTAACATTTGTTTTGTTATCAACTAATTAACGGGTTTTTATTGCAGCCTCACATGAACAAAAGCCATTTATTCAGTGTGTTTGGTAGATATTTTTCGAAATCAGTATCATTTCAGTTGAACACACAAAATGAATGGAAACATGGTCAGCAACTTTTATCACTAACTTCCTCTTAACACGTATCAATTACCGCGTGACACACACTATGGTTGACCCACCCTCATTTTAGCGGTTTGGCTGTAGGTAAAAAAAATGCACCTACATACGTATGTTCGTATATCCACCCTCATAGTATGGGGGTGAAAGAGCTGCTTAGTAATGGCTGTTATACGAGTATTTTCTAGGAATGAATCCGTCAATAACAATATGGCAACCGAAGAGGGCATGTGTAGACTCTATTTGCCAGGTGATAGCCGTGCTATATGCGCCTAATAAATGTACATACACACATTCCTCTGTGGGGTGTACTCTTATGGTCGCCTGAAATGGGAACAAGAGCAAAACCAAGCAACACAGTGTAGAGGGCAACCAATTAAAGTTCGTCAAACGCAAGAAGGTAGGGCTTGTGACAGCAGCCATAACTGAAATATTTATATGAATAGGGGGTACATTTGTATACAAACCCTTGAATTACTTTTAAAAGAACACTAGCGCAGACTGTAAAAAATGTGTTCCTTGATTACTCACAAATATTAAAGACCTTTAGTAGCGTCAGCCGCTTACTGGCTTATTCTTCTCTAGCGCGTTTTATTCAGTCATAAAGTGCGGAGTGAGCCGTTTTTAAGTCTTTTCAGTTGCACAATATATTTTCTTCTTCGGTTTTCTTAACAAACTATTAAATCCCTTAATTATGTATTCATAACACATTCTCCCCGTTGCCGAAAAAATACTTTAATGTCTGTGGCAGCGTGTTGCAAATTATATAAAATTCATTTCTAAATAAACTGTACAATTTAGAGAACATCTTCACATGATCATCCCAAAGCCATTGTTGTAGCTTTAGCCTTAAAAGATCCAACATGAAATTTTATTGCAATTTTTTAAACAATTTCCCAAGGAAAATGTCTTACATCCCCCTTATTACCGTTAATACCTATACAAATATTTATTTTAAAATTAAATTCAATTACCAACGGCTTTCTGTCACAATAGAAGTTGATTTATCCTCATCCATTCACTATTCATCAGAGGCAAACCTCTCTGGTCGAATCAAATTCAATTCCAATGGAGACACATCATCTTCCTTTCGATGACAAACAAACATTTGTCTTCCCATTCTCTGAGGATCGTTTAGATAAAGAAGTAACGTGTCTCAACCGTGTGCAGTTGCTACCACGAGAGGAGAAATGCCACTAGGAAGTTGCCACCATAGGTGATCGCATAAATCACTTACCTAGCGGCGTCACAATCCATTTACTCGAGGTAACGAGAAAACTTCTGGCCACAAGATGTACCCTGTGTGCGTTCCTTATTCATTTCCCTGACCCTTATGTCACTTACTGTCACATATCTATGGCATCAGTTAAGACGCTGCAACGGATAAGTGATCCTCATTACTTAAGGGATGCGACGAAGTTCAGATATAAATAACCTCTGGACGAAGGTCGCCACATTTCTCGACTTCATTCAGGATTGTGTTGTCTGAGAAAACATTCGCAGCAGACATTCGCAACAGGGTACTATCTGGTCGCGCTGTCGCAATGCGGACCTAACGCAGTTTAATTTTAGAATTTATGAGGTTTATGTCTGCGCAATTGCCGTACGTATCCCTGACCAAGCTGTTGTACCTTCTTATCTCGTCTCTGTTAGTGTTACGAGGACCTTTTTTACGACTACTCCATTGCCATTAAGTGAAATAACACAGGTACTATGGATTGATAACGAACAAAGGAGGGGAGGAAACATATTCAGGATAAATTGAAAAGTGTCCTCTACGTGTTTGTTTAATCCAGAAAGAGAGTCCACGACGAGGCCATCGCGTTGGGGGCAAGAAACGGAGAGCATTGCAGAGACAAAATACCAAACGAAGAGAACATTGAAAATAATGCCGGCAGGAAGTTTTATCCTGAGTGACCATCGGTGAGGGTCATTTAATGGTTATTGATGTGATCATTTATAATAATGGAATCGCAGTTGGGAAAAAGTTTTCTCTTATTCAGATTGCTGTGAAGAAAGAAGCTTACCTCGTTGCTATTGGGCATGTGTTATCCTTTCTACTGCCTTCTTCAAACGCTTTTCATTGGGGTGAAGGGTTGCGTCCTTCGGCATGAGATTACGTATGTATATGTATGTATCGAATCGAGAACATAGCTCACGCACAATGGAGACGTGTAACACAAAAGTGTCAACATTGAGTGGCAAAGAAACCCTATCCGCTTCATCGTGGGGGAGATTGTGTGTCGCCGATATCAAGGACTGCTTCCTTCTTATTAGTATGTTCAAGGTGTCTTGTTTATTTCCCCCGAGTGCGTGTAGTAGCAGCGGCACCTTGGGATTATTCGTCAGACAGTGGTAAATTTGTCAAAAGTTGAAAAATTGTTAGCGTTATCTAGCGCGGAACCATGCTGTTTACCTAGAGAGTGCGGTGTTTTTGGAGCGCAACCAACACGCATGGGGGTCCTTAAGAAGTCTGAAAAATTGATTCTTTGATAAAAGTGGACGTTCTCACACGTGAAGGGGTATTTGAAATAAAATAAGGAATTACTTCCTCTACGGAAATTCTTCTTCTTCAGTGAGCAGGTTTTGCATTTTGATTTCGGAATCTTTGTGAGAGGAAGTGTTAATATGAGTGAAAAACGGTAGAAATAGTATATTTTGTGCATTTCTTTCTCTTTTCGATTGTGTGTGAATAACTGAAGATTCGAATTTGTGAGGAAAACTATTGAGTTCACTGTGTGGCGCTAGTGCTACAAAGGACGATTTAATGTGTTTTTCCTTGTAACCACAGAAATATGCAAAACTAAGGTTTTATTGTGTAGAGCAGCAGTTCATAAGGGGCCAGGGTCAAATTTCTCCTGCGGCACATCATTGTAAATGATAGTGGTCTTATGAGTCGAGGCAACGTAAAGTATTATGCCAACTGGTAATGATGAAACTCAAAAAGCCTTTTTGTTGATTGTTAGTACTCTTAAAGTGTTGTCAGTGACGCAAATGAGATGGAACCGTGAACAATTCCAAATAACTGAATGTTCAGTTTGGATTAGAACTTACATATATGAGGAATACAATCTTTTCATACAAACTCTATTCTCCCCTTACCACCAATTGTCCGACTTATTTTATGGTAATATCTTAATTGAATGGGAAGATTTCAATAAGTTTTTATAATTGGATAGGACACCTTTTTTATGGACTAAAAGTTATCGCCCTATCTTGGGGAAATATTACAATTTTCTTTAAAATTACTTTAAGCGGAGGTATTGTATTTATCACACCTTTCCAATAAATCTGCTCCCACCGATAAGTGATGCAGACACTTCAAAAGTTGTGAATTTAGCGTCGAGGACAAAGAGAGTCTTGGCTAGACAAAAAAGTTGAAAGATAAGGAATTGGAGGCTTTACTGGATCAAGTTCCGTGTCAAACGTAAGTGACTCAGCAAACAATTTCCGTTAAAGAAAAATTAAATTTTTTAAAGCAAGGAAATTGGATGCCTTACGAATTGAAACCCAGCAATGTCAAAAGGCGATTTTTCACCTCGACACTACTTCTTGGATGGCATCAAAAGAAGGGATTTTTGCATAGCTGTGTATAATAATAATTGAGTGGCATTACAGCCCACAAGGGACCAGCCCCCAGTTTCTACAACAACTACTCGTGGACCTACAGTTTTTTGCCGACTCCGAACGGTGAGATTTGAGAAGCTTTTTCATTGACACTACATATTCTTTAAGTGTTGTCAGCACCTCGAAGGAGGTACAAAAATGCGAAGTGTTCTGTTCGTCTGCGTGTGTTCTACGCCACGACGACCATAGATCTATCTATATCCAGATGAATTTCTGCTATGAAAACAGGCACATCTCAGAAAAAGAGAGTTTAGCTCTCTCAAAGGGAGAATATCTAATTGCTTAAAAAACATTACACACGAATGTACAATACTACAATGGGAAGTTCGTCTGAATTCATTTCATCCCTCTCAAAAAAGCTTAGTTTTGTTTTTAAATGTGTACATAACCTTAAGAGAAAGATTATGCTTTTCATAACTTACTTATTTAGCTGTAACTACTTTAAAGTGTGTGAATGATTTAATTAAGCATATAAACCCAGTAGCCAAAAATTAAACCTATGCATGTCATTAATTCAAAACATCCCCTAATACACGCAACTTTCGAAGTGCCACCACCAACGAAATGATATGTTGTGCTAAATTGAGATAAGATAACAAGCTGGAAAATTGAAATGAGCATCACCACCGAAGGGAAGAATCTGATTAGAGTTAATTTGGTTATCTGCCCTTAAACAGACTCCGTCAGACGGTAGTTCATCTCAACCACCCCTTGTATGAAGAACAACACAAAAAATATAAAAATAAACATTGTATTGGCATTGCTCTTTCCATTACAGCATCTCCTGGGATCCGGTGTGATAATAATTCACCCCACATTTATTTGAGGGTATGCTGTGAGCGTAATTGCATATTTTCATTACCAACCCACTGGGGTGTTGCAATTGTAGCGAAGGGTGTTAATGCTAATGCTCAAATCGTGCACACGGCATCCCTTTTCCGAACAGAATCTGATTTGGTATTCAGGAGGTATTTGGGATAAATGTCATCATTGCCATCTAAAAGGGAAACAATTGGTTAACGTTTCAATTTTCAAAAAAGGAGACGAGAGGAAATTTCTATTTAATTATCTATTTCGGATTTCTTTGTCAGTAACAAGGGTTGGAAGTTTCCATCAGATACTTGAAGATGATGTTTGGTTTGAGTTCAGAAATATCTGTGGTCAAGATCATTTTACAGCGGACACTTTTGTATCAATGTATGAAGAACTTCTATTTGGCCTGAAGCATTCAAGAATCATTTATCGACATGAATAACGTTGTTCGGCAGATCTTAAGAAACTGGGAAAGACTCAGTAGAAAAGTTTGTATATTTGGTGTTTATTCAAATTAAATCGATATCAATTAGCTCTCATGAATAAATCAGAGGCGATTCGCCTCGGTATCGAATATCATTGATACACGTAACTGATTTCAATCTAACTCTTCGAATGTGTGGCTCTTTGATTTTATTTTAAATTTTATCTTGATTCAATTTTGATGAAAATCCAACGACCGATTTCCTAATGTATCAATTTCTTCGCTTATTATACGCGTAGCTTGCTTTATTTTTAAACTGGTAGGGTCGAGTTTGTATGCAAAACAACGTCCGTTTTATTTGCGTGACTTAAATTTTGCTTACTATATAGCAATGGTCGAGTAGGAAACTTTTACCGTCTGACCTGTGAAGGTTAAAAATTTACTGAAGATAATCATATTGCCATGAAGGAGCATTTTGAGTTTTTATTTTTACATTCCATAAAACATGTATGTATAAAATAAAAAAAAAAATAAATTGGGATCGGCGAGTCAGTGATTTATTTATTCATTTGTCTGTTTTTTGCAAATGCCAGGCATACTCCTTAAGCTCAACTTTTTCAAGCCAAGTTCAATTCGATTATCTGGACCTTTTCAGAAAAGTGTAAGACAATTTGCAACCGCACACATTCACCGTCAAATGAGACTTTATTTGCACATGTTCACAAGACTTGCCTGAAAAGCATCGGATTTGTGTTTTAACAACGGAAGAAGTTCTTGGAGAAAAATAAATTCAAAACTTTAGTTAGGAGTAAGTTAATAGTAAGTTAAAATCCTTCACAAACGAAGACAAACTCTACACTGTTGCATATTCATTCATTCTTAATGAATACATTCTCCTCGTGTGTCAGAAATAATATGGATAAACAATTCGGCATTGTTTTCTCATAAGACAAGGGTAATTGTCTTGTCTCGGATAATGCTCACTATCTTTCCATACTTGACCGTTGCCAAGCATTTCTGCAAAAACAGTAGGTCCCCTCTACTTGTGATAAAAAAAAATTAACACACGAGTATTTGCTGCTAGCTAGGCCTTTGTCGCTTAAGTCTATATAGGCTCTAAATTAATTTCTTATTACTTAAATTTCACCGGGGCGGATTGGGGAAGTGCGTCGACTCACACGCCGAAGGTCTAGGTTCGATTCCCGGACTGGACACCTCGCATTTTTTCACGGCACCATCTTTTTCGAGTTGCTGACAATACTAAAGGAGTACTAATTGTCCAGAAAAGTTTCTCCAATCTCGCCGTTCGGAGTCGGCAAAAAATTGTAGGTCCCTTCTACTCGTGAGAGAACAATAGCACCCGCAACACTAGTAGTTGTGGTGGTCCCTTGTGGGCCTTGATTATCTCTGTAAGATGTATGTTAACCGTGTGAAAACTGTATCATGAAGGTGACGTACTGATTTGGCCGAATTTTGTTCATATTAATTATTCTTAGGCTCAATGGTGCGAATCCTTTCTCAAAAACTGAAAATATAAACTCCTATATAGATGTACACATGCAAATCCATTCACTACTAATTCCAGGGTTCTTTAAGGCTGTAACTTTTGTCCCTTAGTATCAAATAAATGTGAAATGTCGATAAAATGCAACTTCTTTGATCCCCAATAGTGCAATATATCTGTAATACGAATTCAACAATTTCCCAATTAGACGACAAAAACTTACTTTAACTCAAAATTAAATGTGAAGCCATTACTTTCAATTCTACAAAATAGATGGTTAAACTGTTTTCTCCGTCACGCTACTGAGGGAACTTGGTGTCATCTGTGCAGGGAATTGAACTTTTGCTGGCACCTCGATGACATAATAAGCAGAGCTAATATCGCACTTGGTTGTGTAAAACAGTGGACAATTCAATTTTTACGACATTAAGTTTATTTTCGTAAATTATTGTATATTAGGTTAATTCGCAAATACTTATAACGTACAACGCAAACCATTCCATGTAGAGGCTGCTTATCGCTGATCTATCCGCTATGCCCTTTCTTGGTATGATCAGTGTAATTTCTCTCCTTATGAAGATCATCTTATACTTCTTAATATGCACGCGAGAGTGTGCCAAACGAGATCTAATTTATTATTTATTTTCTGTCTCGGAATTTATCCGCCATGTCTTCGAACCACTAAACTGCACTGAATTAGTTTCGACTATAATTAATTTTAACCACGTTTGCAATTATCATTAAAAGTTAATTCTTAACACACTTTTTCTTAGTTCCTGCTATTTCTTGCTGGCCTTTCCTAAAGCTTAAATACGCAATCCAAAAACTTAAAAAAACAGGTTGCAAACGCTTATTCAATACAAAATTCCCAATTCAACAATAACCAATACATATACGAGTATTATGAAACTATATTTTAAGCTGAAGACTTATGCAGGTTCAGGGATGCTACCCAAGCCAGCCGATACTATGATTAAACAATGATTGAACTTTCCTTGTTGGATTATAGATTTGTCTATATACCTAAAAAAGATCTCCATGCTGGGATTCATGTTGATGTACAATATATTCGTTGGTAACCTCCAACAATGAACCACTTTTAAAAATGTATAACAAGTGCAGCAGTTTAAGGTCAATTATTTATCGATTTATTAATTAAATTAAAAAACAATTATTTTTTTTCAAATATTTATTTAACTTTTCTTTTTTTTGTTTGAACTTGAATTTTAAACCACAACTCCATTCTAACCACTCGAGCAATCTATCAGTAACTCCACTGTGCATTTAAATGAACGTGCTACGCTTTCCCACATGTCATGCATAGTCCGATACCTTCTCTTCATAGTACCTATGCAACACCACCAACGGCAAATTAACCAGATGGAAGTGATTTTACCTCACGGTTGAAGCTGCTCTGATCGCAGCGCTGGATAATTCGTTTAGAAATTGCTGCTGCAGCCCCCTAACAATGTGCACCGTCGTCGTCGCGGCTGTTATATCATAGTCACTGTGCAGACAATCTGTGTAGCAATACGAAGAACCTGGCCTAGCGCAAATGTTGAGACATCATCACGTGCTTACAGGCTTCTATTGTTTTTCGTGACGATGTCACATTGGGCGAGAGGTCTAGATGGCGCCATTGATATTAGTAGACGAGAATATTTTATTGTGCAGCGCAAATAATAAGTATGGACCAATAAGAAATATAATGAGGGAATACAAATACATGTATGTAGACATGTATGTATGTGAATGAATACAATTTTGTGAAATTCTTTGACTATTTCAGTCAGCAAATTGACAGAATTGGCCACGAAAGAACACTTCATTATTTTAAGACATGTTGAAGCAGCAGATTTTATATTGTACATACTTTGGGCTGAGTGTTGACATTAATTATGGCTACAATTTGGGGAGAAAGCATTTATGAAGGAGGGCTTTTTCTCAAAGGAATGATACACAAAGTCCATACTTAGAAAACGAGACTGACTGATTAAAAAGTATTATACGAGTAATTTGTTTGTTGTGAGAACAATATGGGGAAAGATAGACAGACTAATCACAGCTTTTGGCAAAACACATTGTTGATTTAAGATATTCCTCCATCGAAGAGATCAAACAATATACGTTCTCTATGTTTTAACTTCCTAGATCCAGGAAAGGAGGTATTCATAGAGCAACTAGAAATCACATAGCAATTGAATTTCATAATCTGTATTAAATAAACAATGTTACACTGTTTTGGTATACATATATTCTTGAGAAACGCGACGGTGCGGAGGGAACTCAATGTTTAGCAGCTACTTCTTTGGACGGAAAGGGCTATACTTTGTTGGTTTGGACACGTGGTACGGATGTCCCTTTCAAGGCAACTACATCTGGTAAGCGACCACTTGGCAGACCCAGGTTGAGGTGGCTAGATCAACTCCACAAACTCGCCCAAACGACGCTTGGGAATAGCTCCTGATGAGTTAGAGTAGATGGCGGAGTCCTGGAGGTCTCTCGTGCTCCCGCAGGCTAAAGAAGATGATGATGATGATGATGGGAAATTGATCGGAATAATATAACTAGTGTTTGGGTAGCGTGAACCCCTGCCTGCATGAACACTATCGTGAAAACCATATTTTCAAGCAGAATACTATATATCGTGATTTATAAGTTTTGTTGCGGTTCATGTACTAAAACTTTTTATTGGCAGCGCAGAGAAGCTTAGTTTACTTCTCCAGATGTGGCAAAATACCGTACACAGCTAATCTTTTAAAGATATGAAAGGAAACGCATTCGGGGATCTTGAAATTCGTCACGTTGTTAGCTTATTGAGCAGCATTTTTTAATTTTCTTTGTTCTATCTATGGTTATTATAAATTTGAACAGTTTTTGCATAATTTTAAGACAGTACAGTACAAGGGTGAGTTTCATCCGATCGTGGCGCCATTCAAAAATAAATTATGAAAAATAATTCATTGATGTCGATAAGCCGGTCTTGTTTAGGAACATGGTGCCTATGGTAACAAAACGACTACACGTTGAAAAGTAAAGAACGCCAGGATAGCGTGCATTGTGATGATGCACTTAATCCTGATTGTCAAGACAGAAAAAAACCTCGTAACTTTAAAAACTTTAATATTCCAGTTGACCATAGCTTGAATGACTGTGGAAATAGATTGCAGTAAAAGAAATTGTTTACGATGAAAAGCTGTTTAACAAGAGAAAGGTTTGCCAATAAAAGCTGTTCTATGGATCCGAGCGCAATTTGCATTACAAGGCTCTA
The DNA here is from genome assembly GCA_944738645.1 of Eristalinus sepulchralis. Classification (NCBI taxonomy): domain Eukaryota; kingdom Metazoa; phylum Arthropoda; class Insecta; order Diptera; family Syrphidae; genus Eristalinus; species Eristalinus sepulchralis. The sequence goes on along the minus strand of OX122885.1, from coordinate 24,012,398 downwards.
TTATAGAATAATTCTGTTAAGGTCATCAACAATAAAAGACACTACCACGTAAAACCTTGCCTGTAATTTGTGCAGGCGAAGGGTCTAGATTAGAAAAAAATACTTCCATATTTTAGTTCAGGATAGATTGAGGTAAAAGCGATTTGAAGATACTAATATATTGCTACAAACTATTATCACAGAAGTAAGTCTTTTGCGATATCATACAACCATAGCCAGATGCCACATTCTTTTTTTGATAACAACTCAGCAGTCAATAGTACTAAGAATGAGTGATGAAGCTGAATACTAATGGATTATTTCTGATGAAGATGAATCCTTGGAAGAAACGGTCAGCCATCCCGGGTCAAAGACAATGGCTGAAGCTATTCAAACTTTTTATAAAGCAATTGAAGGGGCTAAAACTAATACCATATAATATTCCGACATACAAGAGTACTGCAAAATGGTCTATGCAGTAATAAAGTCATGCCACCCACACATCATTGTAATTTACGAATTATATGATGAGTTCCATATGATAAAAGAATATAATAAATGATTTAATACCCTACATCATAATGTAATTCACAAAATTACTCCTAGATGTATTTTATATGTCTATAAAATAATCGGAAAAAATAAGTGATATTATTCGGTACGTCGTAAGTATTGTACACTTGATGATGCTAAGCTCTAATCAATTATGATTTCATCACTTCTCTCGGCTATTAATATGCGATTGAAACTGAATGCAGTCGTTTCCTTCTTTTTGAGTAGCATATCAATTTGGCTGGATCTGGGCCTCAACCTACATGTCTCTCCAGTTAGAAGGATCTCTTGCCAGCTGCCTTCAATTTCGCTTTCTTAGTTGGTTGACGTCCTTCTCCACTTCCACTGTGAACTTTCTCAAACGAGATTACTGTCTATGCGTTGTCCCAATGGCTCGGATCCAAAGACTATTCAGGCCGGAGCAATGTTGCAGATCCGTAACCGACGCTTAACTGCGAGTCCGAGATAGACGAAGTCCTTAACTATCTCAAAGTTTTGACTGCCCATTGTGACACTCAGTCCAACATGTCATCACAGCATATTTTTTAATTTGCCCTTGATTGACGGCTCCCTGGGTCAGTCTAACAATGTCAATGTCATCTACCAGGCCAGAGGAATTTAAAGAAGAAGCCGAAACCTGTTATGCGTTTTTGTTCATGCCGTACTTGCATTCTAATCTTTAAATTTTACTTGCAATTTGAGAATCATAGAGTTTATGCTGGCACGCATTAAACTTCTCTGAAACTCTTTAGTCTATTTTACTCCGTTGTCTTTACTTTAATAAAGTTACAAAATATATCAATTTACTAATTGTATTTTTTTAATACAATGAATTAAAAAATTAATTTAATTTAATTTTTATTTGCTGTAATTTCAATGTGACAAAGTGTTGTTTGTTCGATTTACATCCTTACTAATCTTTATTCAACTCTTTCAAGCCCGCAAATTCTTAGAGTTCCTAGCACACACAACTTTGTCTGTGAGACTACTCATATTTCAGTCCCGACCAGTCTAGAAGAATTCGTATAACATTCTACAACTCTATTTCCGCGTGGCGTTTAACTTTAGAACTTCTGAACCAACGCCACTGGTCAAACTTATTTGTTGGCGTTCCACACAATGTGGAGCCAGTCCCACTTGATGGTTGAATGCGATCGCGACCGTATAGCCCCTACCATTGCGGTTTAATCTCATTTAACAGATGTTTTATTGAACTTGCTTGTCCATGTCGTTCGCTAAATGTCAATTTATAAGTTAGTCAATAAAGATCTTGATCTTCGATCCGTGAGTAGTAAACATTTTATGACGCAGACTTTCATTCTCTATTTAAATTTTATTTAAATGCCATTATCCGGAACAACATGTGTAAATAGAGGAATTTGCAGTCATTCGTATCAGGTGAAACGCTGTAGCTAATCGACCTTTAAAGCGGATGGCAAGTCTTTGATCAATCTCAGCGGGATCGCTGATGCTCATAAATAAAGAATTCTTTGATTAAATTTAGAATATCCATCAAGGTTAATCGCCTAGTCTGGGGAATCAGACTCTGATCAATCTGTTGTGCTTTGACATATCGTTCTTGACAAACTATGCATCCCATAAATATGTAAACCAAGCTGCTGCGTGTTTGGCTTTGGGTGTGTATACGTATCTAATTGTTTTATTTAGATGTTTTGTTATCTTATAAAGCTCCGTTTAACTGCTGTGGCGATGAGGTGAAAAATATATATATAGGCAAGTATAAGGTTTACGAGGTTGCTTTCAACTTTCTCTTTTTTGTTTATTTTCGAAGACTAATAATGTAAGTATACGGTTAATTTAAATTCACACAGCTTGTAATAAAATAAATTAATGATGGATGCTTATTACTTTTCTTGTCGGTTTGAAGGAACATCACATCACCGTTCGTTTTCAAATGATAACGAAAACTTCTTCACAATCTTTATACTCTATACAGAAATAAGAAAATAACCCACTGGAAAGTTCTTCAGATATTTATAGAGCTCCCTTTGAAACACACAAAGATATAACGGTAAGCTTGAGTTCTGAAAGAAAGTTGATAAAAGTAGCCTTCGTCAAGAGAATGTTAAATATTTTGATAACACTAGAATTAATAAGATACTGATTAACAACTGGGACTATTGGATAAGCTTGGGTCTTTGGCGAAAGATTGCGCTTGGACTACGGAAGGGATTTCTTAACTACTATCTTTATTTCTCTTTGTATTAAGATAAGATCGGAAAGATTCGTAAATCGGCTTCTGATGCTTAGAAAAAGGGGAGCCAAGTGAATATTAATTTGTTTACAGTTTGACAGGGAACAGATGCTTGAAATCTATTATGGAGATTCTGGAAAAGTACACAAGCTTACTTTTCAGAATTTATAAAGCAATCACGCGGACAAATATCATGATATATGTATGTGAAGCAAAGGAAACTGCTCTTTGCATATTTCATACAAATTTTAGGAACTATGCAAAAAAGCAGTCCCGAGTTCACTGATGGTGAACACAAATTGAATTTTGCGGCAAGGACCTTGAAACAGGCGAATATTGTTAGCAATAAACTGGGCATGCATACCTCATACACCCTCATAGAAGGTTCCGTTTTTACATATGAAAGAAGCATTTCAAGCTTCATAAGTATTTATTTAACTATTGTAGAATATTTAAAACAACACATACAAATATGTATGTTTGATAAAAGATTGGAATAATGATAGTAATTGAGTGGCACTACAGCACACAGCGGACCAGCTTCTACAACAACTACTGGTGTTGTGCGTACTACTGTTCTCTCACGAGAAGAAGGGACCTACAGTTTCTTGCCGACTCCGAACGGCGAGATTTGAGAAGCCTTTCATAGACAATTGATACTCCTTGAGTGTTGTCAGCAACTCAAAAAAGGTGGTGTCGTGAAAAATGTGAGGTGTCCCGTCCGGGAATCGAATCCAGACTTTCTGCGTGGCGGTCGACGCACTTATCACTACGCAACGGCAACCACCATAAAAGAATATACACAATTTTATTTTTTCGCAAAATATGAAAACCGAGAGTAAAGCTACTATTACCATTACCACTAGAATAGTACCTTTATTTTATCACTTTGACGTCACTTTTTTGGCACACTGCCTCCTTTCTGGGAGACTACAGCAGTTTGTAAAAAATGTTGAGTTTGTACGAATGACTATTTGGGATTTTTATGTGTTGAATAAAACTTTATTTTGTTACCAACAAAGCGTGTTCTGTATTGGTTCTCAATGTGCTTTTGGTAGTTGGTCAGTTATTACTCGCAGAATCTACTCGAATTGTTTATGAAACACAAGTATGAGCTGGTGCCTTGAAAAATATGAGGTGTTCAGTCCGCGAATCGAACTTAGGACGAATTTACTTACTATGAGCCTACAGGAAGTTATCATGCTGAAAAAGAAAACTTACAGGCATGATCTGCTTTATATTTTATTTTTAAAATTTCTTTACACTTCCACTAATCTGTATATGGTCCAGAATTTTGGACCATAAGCAATCATAAGACCAATAAATAATGGCTTCCATATTTCAAATACAAGATACATTTTTGTAGGGTTATGATTCCGATATGTCATAGGATTTTTTAAAAATATCTTTATCTGTCCCTTATTTCTCAAGTACCCTACCAAACTGTAGCCTTAAATACTCATTCTTTATTTACATATTGCTTCTAACTATTTCTCCGAGAAGTTTACTTTTCTAATTAAAATTCGGCAAATTCTGCGAAGATCATTTTTGCGGATTTAAGGTCAATTTTGATCATACTGTATGGCGACCATTCGAAAGATTTATTTTTCCGACCTCGTAACTCCTTTTTGGTTCAGTTTTCAATGCATCCGTTTTCAATGCATTAAGAGAAACGACCCAGACAATTCACGAATTTATGTACTAGTTTAGTTTTTTTTCTGTGCGACATGACCAACATTTTCTCTTTTGTCATGCAGTAACTATTTTAACACAACACACAGCCGAAATATAAAAAAAAAACATTTTTCTTAATTGATTTATTATTTTATAGAATTAAGGTAAAATATTTTAAGCCACTTCAAATTCATGATAAAAATGTGTGAGAATATAACATCCTGAGTAAAATGAAAATCATAGCATTCTCACATTTTTGCTCACTAAAAAAAATCACAACTGAGTACTTCAGTTCTTATATATATATAATTTACAATCAGAAATGTAAAAATAAACTCGGAGCAGCAAGTTTATTTGTTTTTGATATCGATGAAATGAGAACTGAATTAGAGTTAAGTACACACCACTGCATAGTGACTTAAATACTTTTACATACAGGTACTATCCCAAGCAGTGAAACAAATTACGTCATAGATTACTGACGCATTTCCAAGAAATTTGTTTTTTCTACCTTGTCTTCGAACAAACTTTCAAATAAAATTCAAATGAGCATTGTCAGAAATCATACACAATTATGATGTGGCACCAAAACATAAAGCGTGTCCGACCAAAACCACATCAAAGGACAGATAACAAACTGCGACGCGCAATGCTTCGCATTTTTGATTAGAAAGAAGGTTTACTGAGAAAGTCTATTCGAATAATGGTTCGATATGATTTGGTCGTTAATTTATTGGAGTCGTAATTCATAAGCAAGTAAAATTCATACTTTAACTTGTGTTTCCTGCTGGTCATAAATACATAGTAAACCCTTTCTTTACTTCTTACATAAGGTTGCATACATATGTGTATACAACGCTACCTATAGATCAGATAGGCGGATTGTGGGTCAACATTAGTCTCTCACCACAAATTTAATTTTTTCTGCAGATTTCACTTAGAATTGGACTAATCAACGTACATCATTAGTAGTGAGTGTAAGTAAGTATTACTTGACAACTACTATATCGCCTGATGATGATGTTTTATCATTCCTATACAGTTTTCCTTATTCTATGAAAATGTTCTGATATGGTTGTTGTTGGAAAGATAAAATTTGCACAGGACTTCAACTCCAAGTCGATACATACAAGATTGTAAAATATCAAATACCCCTGCGCTTTTTTGCTCTTCATTCAATGCTATATAAAAAGAGTAACAGTGATTGGATTTAGTTCAAATATGCGCCGTTTTGTTTGATAATCTGTTTCCATTTAGACGGCAACTTCATAATACCCATTTCGTAGAAGCCCCACTTCTTGTCCGTCAATCCCGGCTTGGCCACTGTTTTAGCTGATTCACCGGCCTTCAACCACGACCGTCGCCTGATATTGTCGTATATGATCCATTTTTCTTCGCCAGTCACCATCCGTTTCAAAAATGGGTCGAGTTCGGTCCGTTCCAGCAGCATATCGCAGGCGTTGATTCGGTCCAGAAGCTTTTTTTGCGGCAAATCATGCGGCACCCAAACATCAAGCATTTTTTTTGTATCCAGCCTTCTGCAGATGATTTAAAATGATTTGGTGACTAACTCCCATCTCCTGGGCGATGTCACGAGATGTCAGATGCCGGTCTAACTCCATGATTTCCATGATGCGATCGGTATTCGTCGTCACAGGTCTTCCGCCGGCTGGCTTATCTATGGTGTCGTTGTCACCGGCTCTGAATCGTCGAAACCATTCCTCAGCGGTTCGAAGTGATAGAGTACAATCCCCCAAAACTTTAAAATAACGCGAATTTCGGCGTTAGTGAACTCCATGTTTACACGTTTGTTTACACACAACACTATAACTGTTGAACGCAATATCCAAACTAACCATGCATAGCGTTGTAGGTTATGTCAAGACCTTTCAAATGATGTATAGTATTGCCAGATACGAGCTCTGTAGCGCCTTGTACATAGCCGGAAAATCAGAGACAAAAAGGCGGAAAGGAGATATTTAACAACCATATATAAAGTGTGTTGGTAGTATCAGCTTGTATTACTCTTACGAACTTTCCATATTATTTTAAATTCAAAAACTCCCATTGAAAATCATCCACATTGTAGAAACATTTATTCTCTTTGGTACTATTCACACACAAAAAGGTAAAAATGAATTAGCATGGATTTCCTTCCTAACCACTTTGTGTGTTAAGAACCGTTAACAAATAATAACAAAAATTTGCAAAAGCTATTGTTATACTATTTTCTTTGTATTTTAAAAAAATTTTACAGGACTTTTATTTGCAGCTTACATACTTCTACATCGCTTAGTATATATCGGATGAGTAGTCCTTTCCAAGACAGAATCCTTAAATAAATGGTATATTTCACTTCTTAAGTTGAGCTTAAAGTTTAAACACTACTTACATTTCCTGGATGCTGTGGATGTCGAAATTTAGAATTCAGCTCAATCTTCTGAACAAAGTGTTATGATTTGCATCGACACATTTTTTTAATTGGGATAGTGAGCTTGCCAAGTTCGATCGTCTGCTCTCAATGCTACACCACACCTTCGAGACAATTTTAACTATCTTTCGAACTATCTGTATATTCGAACTGCTTGTAAAGGTTGATTTTTTATCTATTATCTTTTTGGCAACACTGGTTTAAACAGCTGACGCACGTTTCGTGTTTTGTTTCACTGTCAAACATCTTCAGTTTTGTCTATAATGTAACCATGAATCGTCTTACAAACGAACAACGCTTGCAAATTATTGAATTTTATTATCAAAATGTGTGCTCTGCTCAGAAAGTTCATCGCGCGCCTCTTCCATTTTATGGTCAGTTCATTTTTGGCTCAATGGGTACGTAAATAGCAGAATTGTTGATTTTGGAGGTAATATTGCAAGAGCGCAACAATGAACTTATTGAGAGGCGAGTTCGGTGAACATTTTATTTCACGTTCGGGACCGGTCAATTGGCCGCATAGATCGTGCGATTTAACGCCTTTAGAAAATTTTTTTGTGGGGCTATGTTAAAGCTCATGTCTATACAGACAAGCCCGCTTCAATTGACGCATTGGAAGACCACATTGAAGCATTTATTCGTGAGATACCGGCCGAAATGTTGGAAAGAGTATGCCAAAATTGGACTAAGCGGATGGACCATTTGAGGCGCAGTCAAGGTCAACATTTGCATGAAATAATCTTCAAACATTAAATTATATGAATCGAACAATCGATTCAAATAAAGATTTCATTAATTTTCTGAATTTTGTTTTTTTTTTGAAAAACTTTCCACCCTTTAGTTTATGTCGTTTAATTAACTTGCATAACTAGGAATATGGTAAATCTGTTTTCATGGTAAGCACATACAGTGATATGATACATATATGATAGGGAAAATACTCATTCAAAAAGGAAACTAGGTACAAAAGCATGCCATGAGTCCATCCGATCCGTCATGATTCCTTTTAATTTGCTCCAAAATATTTCATATGTTTTCGATTGGAATAATGTCTGGTGATTGAGGTGGCGTCTGAATATATTTTGGAGTGTTATAAAGCAGCCATATTTAAGTGTTCCTGTATGTTTGGGATCGTTTTCCTGAGTAAAGATAAAGTTGGAACCGAGACCCACTAGATTGAAGGTTTGTCTGTAGTATATTGATGTACACTTTGTGGTCCATTAGCACTTATACAACCCCAAATAAGCACAGAGCCACCCCCATGCATAAATGTCGGTTTAAAATTTTTCCTTTCTTCAACCAGACATCGACCATCTGAACCACAAATGTTATAGATAATTTCCTCCGTTAATAACACATTTCACATGTGTTATATGTGTTTCCACACATTTCGGCTCTTAATTCATTTTGAATTTCGGTGTAAATTTGTGTAGCATTTTTTCGGGAAAATGGCACACTTTTCTCTGTCGGCCAAGATACGTGGGCGCCCTGATCTAGGTGCACTCGCCAAACTGTTTCTGTCCGAAGACCTATCGATAATACTTGTGACTGTTGAATAAGATCGATTAACGTCTTTCCTAATCGATCTCATTGATTTTCCGGATTCACGCAAGTCTAAAATAATCTTCCGCGCTTCCTTTGTCGCTTCTTTAGATTTTCGACCCATTTTAACTAAAATCACTCACTTGCGTAAAACTTCAAAGTAAATGGATTGTCAATTTATGTTTACTATTAAGTAATGAACAATGACTCTAACTACTCTAACTTTTTAAATTTAAAGAGTCTTGTGAATATTGTTGTAGTTTTTTTTTTTTAAATATCTGGTGTTGTTATTTTCTTTAGTTAAATTGTACACAATACACAGAAAAAAGGTATGAACATATGGTTATTGTATGAGTATTTTCCCTATCATATAGGTGCATGAGCGAATATTTATTGGAGTCACTGTAGGAAAAAAGAAAGTCTAAACATATTTTAATAAATAAAAGAGCAGCAGTATTTCTACTTTCTCGTAATACGCCCAGTACAGCAGTACTGTCTCCTCTATAGCTTCGTATAATTTCAAGTTGATACTATCCTATATATAATTACTGCTAAAGAACTTGCTGCAGGTTGAATTTTTCACAGTTTTCGTTAGTATATTTTTGAGATGCCTTTTTATATTTAGTTAACTTGCCATTATAACTCCAAGGTATTTGTGTTCCATTGCCACCTCTGAAATTATACCTCTATACTCGTGTATCACTGTTTTCATGGAGACAGGTCTCTCACCACCTCTTTGAAAAATCAGAACCTTCGTTTTAACTAGATTGATAATCAAACCCCATAAAGCACAAAATACACATATTCCGGTAGTCAAGGCAACTGGACGATGCCATCCGCAAACAGGAAATGGAATTAATAAGCAACCCTGAATACTCTCCTCCAACAAGTAAAAAGCCTACAATGTGTTTTAAAAAAAGTTCAAACAAAGTTGTCCTTAGTGTGAATTGTGATTCTGTTTGTAAATAACTTTAAATCTACAAAAAATTATGAAGCTATTTATTTTGCCTCATGTTGGTACATATCTGCTTAGTAAGCAGCCCACAAGCCTGAAATTCTTTAAGTGAGCTATTAACTCATATAACCGTTTCAAGTCTCCTCTTTAGATTACAAGGATTTTCTAGGATAAAAACAATATGGGTCCATAACAGGATGTATTCTACCTATCTTTACTATTATGAATGTATTACCCCTTGGCCTAAAATGCTGTTCAACGTAACATCAAAGCGTTTATTCAGATCTGCCACTCAGCTTCTGTGTCTCCTAAATAAAAAAAAGCCCACTGGGCAACTTATAGGAACCGCAGGATAAATTGAGATTAAAACTTATTATTAGAAAAAACGCTTCTTAACAATAGTCAACGTGTTGGTAGCACAAGAGCGTGTAATGGACTGTCTCTCTTATTAAGTAATAGATCAGCTAATAGCCTGCCAAAAAATATTAAAAAAAAAGGAAATAAGTAACCGATCTGAATATTGGTGAGACGTGTTGCCGCTAGAACACCCCCCTCCCCCCATAAGAACATTTTGAATTATTATACGAATATCATCAATTATTTTGTTTCGTTTGTCTGCTGTTGTATATTTAAGTTCAATTTCGCACCTGGGGCTTAACGCACTTGGGACCCGACTAAATTTAAACCAGGACTTTGACGATCAAACAACATTTAACACGTCGAATGTACGCAGTCACATACATAAAATATTTTAAGAAATTAATGTCGCTGACTGATAAATAAAATCTACTGGTAGCATCATTTTTAGTTCACTGTATTCATCAAATACATTTATCGGTTAAATATTCCCAAACTCAAAGAAGGCATATTCATATGCCTCCTTTGGAGTAAAATCCAGAAATGCTGCAACACCTTCCACCAATATCCCGATTCTGGTAACAACTGCACCTTCACCTAATGGCAAAGCATGGCAGTTGCCTTGCGCAAAGTCATCAGCGACTTGTTCGCTGACCAGGATGTGTTGTTGTCGAGTCGTTTGTTCACAGCGATAAACTGGTACAACTCCAGAACGAGCATAAGATGTTCAATGAATTTGCACGCAGTTGGATCATAGAGGCTGTTGTACATGCTGGCTGTGCGCTACAGAACCACCACCACCGACGCCGCCGCTGCGCCGCTTTCGACGGGCAGATTACTAAGACTGCCATTCATTGATATCGGAGGCACCCACTGTGAGCACACAGCTTAACATGAAGAGATCTGTTCGCCAAATCATAACATGGATCTGTACATTGTGCAAATGTTTGCCGGTCGGCTGTGTCGGTGCCTACGAAGCAACCTATTGACATCCGAACCAAACGGAATACCTAGCTCAGAGCCGTCCTGATCACAGTTGGATGCCGATTTCTATAATACTTTCCGTTTAATCGCACGCCGAATCAAAATCGATATGCGTTGCAGTCGTTCCCCGTCGTCTTCGCAGTCGTTGCAGACGCGCCGGCAGAATTGGAGAAATCGACCGCAACACAGCGTAACAACATCGCCTCGAAATACCAATGTGTGTGCGATAATCTCGGCCTTATCAGAGGCCATAATAAATGCTGTACACTCTTACACTTGCTAGCCTTGAATACTACAACGTTTGGTACACGCTGGCTGAATGCTCAACGTGCTCTTCGACTGCATCGAACCTGGGAGGAGAACAAGCCATGTAGTCACCTTCGTAACTCGAGTTCCTGCGAGTAGGTTTTATTTCTTTCAGCATCCAGCTGCCTGAGATTCATAAATGAAGAAGTTTAGGGCATGGAGATCATGACTGTTTGCCAATAGGGGAATTCGGTTGTGAGGCACTAGTTTGAATCCGTTGCGGTCACGTTGCGTTATTCGATGATGAAACTGATTAACATTTGGCATTTCATGTACGCCGATGATGAAATTCTGACCATCATCAAATGCTTGGCTTCTGGAGCAGTGGAAGATGCAAAAAAAAAAAAAATTTCAGCAATAAGCATTTATAAATCAACTGGCAGGATTACGGTGTTGATTTAGGTTAAGTGATATAATGTTGTACAGCGGGAGTTCCTTATAACTTAACCGCAAGATACGCGCTAAGTTGAGCAATTTAAAATTATTTTCATGCGTTCACTAGAAACTTGTGCTAAGTTGCTTAACTAAAAATTTGGGTCTTCTTCTGGGAAAGAAAACCTGATTAAGATCTCTGAATATATCTCGCAAAACTAAGATGTAATTGCTCTAGAAGTTAACCCATTCTAAGGCAGAGAAAAATTGTTGATGCAATCTGAATCTCGAGCTATCCTTATGTCATATATTAGGGCTTGCGTTCATCTAAAAGCAAGGCGACGGGTTGTCATGTGACTTTTTCAACATCATACTTGAGAAGATCGTGCGTAACTCACAAGTCAACACCAGAGGCACGATCTTCCAAAAGTCCGTTTAACTGCTAGCTTACGCCATTGTCATTGAAGTGATTGGTCTGGCTATATATGAGGTCAAAACGAACTATATTCTGTCATCAGGGCACACAACATCGACATCTCGGACGGAGCGTCACATTAGGCAGCAGAAACTTCGAGGTAAAGACTTCATCTACCTCGGCTGTGTGGAAAAAAGGGACAAACCATCAGTACCAAAATCAAACACAGAATCACTCCTGCCAATCTTTTTGGGCTCAACAGGCAATTGAGTAGTAGAGTCCTCTCTCGAAGGTTTTTGTATAACAGCTTGAACATCCCAGTCTTCATTTTCGGACGTTATAAAAAGCGGATGAGGATGCCCTTAGTCTTTTTGAGAGAAAAGTTCTGCGTGCGATTTTGGTCATCTTGGCGTTGATGGCGTGCGAATGAGGAGATGCACCGACGCACTTATACCCTGTACGGCAGAATATGTAACTGAGATCTTTTAGCCAAGTTTTTTTTTTAATTTTCTTGGTCTATAATGTAAGCTAACTTTAAGACTAAGATCAAAAAATAAATAAATTCTGACACCGAAAGGCAAATTAACATTAAGTTAAGATCAGATTAACTTAGAGTACCTGCAAAGGGTCAGTAAGATAGGCTAAGAACATATTTCACCTAATTTAGCTAGCTTTAAGTAATTTTGTCTAGCATGTAAGTAACATGAATTTAATAAACACAAATTGCAAAAAAACGGCAGGATATGCCTGGTCAAGCGTTTCGCTAGGTTATGTAGACTGTATGGACACCTCTGCTCCGGCCCAAAAAGTCTTCCAATCCGAACTATGGGGACAACTGAACAGAAAACGGCCTAAGCTGAGATGGCACACACAAGTGAAGAAGGACCTCAATGAACTTGTAGCGCGAAACCGGAGGAGACCGAGCTAGCTTGAGAGGCATATTGGTGGAGGCCCAGATCCACTCCGGACTGTAGCGCCGGACTATATTGTAACATAAACCTTATTTGACAGACCGATAGAAACAAACTGAATATCCATGAATGGAATCAAGTGAGGATACGCTTAAGCTATTGATAGAGACTCATTTTTTCGGAAACACTTGTTATGAAGGTATACACAGATTCCTTTGGAGACGACATAAGTCAATATAACAATTGGGCTAATCACAAGAGTTTGATATCTTAGCTAACAGCTTCAAAAAATCGCACTAAAACTGTTGCCCCATTTTCTACAATGAGGAAGACCTCAATAGCTGCCTAGAGATGAGATTTACTCCCAAACACTGATAAAAAGCTACCAAAATGGTTGAAAGTATGCAAGAGATGCTTAACTGTGGTGATCGAGGTTGGCATCAACTTTTCGCTTAAAAATCTCAAATCGAAAAACGACACTTCATTCTTTAGAAGGTTCAGTTGTGATGTATCTCTCATAGATTGCAATGAATATACGATAGGTGTCTGTCTGCGTTTCGAAGAAGCGCTTAACATTTTTAACATGTTTTGTTTAAAATAAAGCGATAGAAAATGCGCAATCAAATTTTATTATAAATGTGTTCTGGGTCAGCGAATAAAGCAGTTAACAAATCCAGGTTTTACAAAGAAACCTTAATAGGAGGTGTACTTTTATCCCTTCCTATGCATTCGTGTAGCAGAAGTAAGTCCTACGAATCTGAGTGCACTACCTAACAACTTCAGGCTTGTGCTATCGCAGTCTCAGGGTCAATGACAGAAAAGCGGAAGTTACTCTCGGTAGGTTGACAAACTGGAGTGATAAATGCGGCCTTGAGGTCAAGAATGAAGAACTTAAATTATAATCGTACACCCTTTACCTTCGGTTTTTTTAGAGCTGCAGAGTTGAAAAATGTTCTTTGCTAGCAACTGGGTTCTAAATCCAAACCTTGCATAAAATATATTGATATTTGGTGCACTATCGCCGTGCCTATTCATTCCACCATAGAATGCATATTAGTTGGATTATTTTTATCCTTTTTATCCTTTTGTATTTTAGAAAAAATGTACATAGTCTTCACAATAGCCCTAGAGGTCATAATCATTCTAACATATTATGATTGACGTACACGAGATAACTGTTAAAAGCTAGAGGGAAAAAGTTTATTTTTATTTAGTGAGAATGCATTAATTCTTCTCAGGTAAACAATGAGCTAATGCATAGTCCTGTCATAAATTCTTTATTATCCTTAAAGGAAATCCATAAAACATTTTACGAGCGCCATAAACACCGCAAACTCTAGTTCACCACCCCACTCATTTCCTCACCAATTTTTTGTATTTTCTTTCTGTGTTCCCTTCGCGAGAGTCCTTCCAAATTGAACGCGAGTACAACAAATTTATGACTGGCTGCCCATCCTAGGAAAGGATGCTAATAAGCATTTGGTTTGCTGAATATTAATGTACATAAACCATAATATTTTTCTCGTTTCTCTCACTTGTTTGGTTCTTTTTTTTCTTTCGCTCTCGTTGGTTTGTTCTGGCCGACGACGTCGTTAAACCGTCGACATTTTAATAACTCGTGCTATGTACTACCCGCACTTATAAGACGAGGGCAGCTCACTCAAATGACCATCAAATTTATGTCCTCGTAAAAACGGAACCAATAATTTACAAACCCTCCCAGTGTTAGTCCAAGCAAACAACCTCCACATTGTGGACAGTGTTTGGTTATACAATAAACAAATTGGTCTTACATAAAATACCGCATATCACTCGGTACAAACGTACACATGTACATATAAACAGCATTTCTCAGACTAAAGAGACAGCAGAATTTAAGAGTCCTGGTGTTCCTTTTTTTAGCCAACACCCCCTGTGTAGCGCGTTAGGCTTCCTGTAATTAATTTCACCTTCACGCCGCGGCAAGCCACCCTCGACGAATTGGACGCGTGTATCAATTTTCAACGAATCTGATGTATGGCCGCACACGCCACACCCCCATAATGTTGTAATGAGTGAAGTCGTAATAAATTACATAGGACTTCATTTGCAGGGCGTCGTGTTCACAAGACAAAGTCAATCGAGGAAACTCCTTCTGGGCCCTCTCCTGCTGTATCCGGTTGTCGCCTTCGGTTCAACATTCTCCTGACAATATGTCCTCGAATTGGGCACGTGCATCCGATGTGCTGTGCGAAATGTTGTTACGCTGAACAAACAGACGTGTGCACGATGGATTAGGAAGAAAAAGTTACAATTGTTACGGTGTTGTTGTGTGGCATTAAAGACGCTCAAGGATGTCAACGTGACGAATCGCGAGCGTGTATCACTAATGATTAGAAAACGAACAATCATACCTTTGTATTGTATGTTTATGCGCAGTGATTATGAGTCTTCTCAGTGCTGGGATGCGTCCGCTAACAAAACACTGCAAGTGACACCCCAAATGAGCATATCGAAATTTATGATGCTTCTGTGTGTATTCAAGTCATATTCAGGAACTAAGTTTACACCAACGAAGTGTTGTTAGTTTGTTTTGGGTAAATAGTACGAGTAGCATCCTTCATTGTCGCTTGTTTGAAGCTATTTAAATTGGGGTTGACTTTGAAATCTATAGGAAAAGTTGGAATTAAATTTTTATGAGTCACAATGGCAGTAGCGGCCTCCTACACATCAAACATTTTTATGTGTCTAAACCGTCCTGTTTGATTTTCATAAGTAACTACTACTTTCTTAATTTGTTTTCATGATTAGACCGTCACAGAAGGGCTTTTTAAAACCGCTGCTCTTAGTTAGCATTCAACTGTAGGTCTCTCTCATTTGCGATTTCAGGCTTTAAAAAAAAGAAATTGGGTAGTCCATAAGCACCTGGCTCCTGTACAGTTCTGTTACGAGTTGAGGAAACCTACAGATTATGACCGTCTTAGAATGGTAGAATTTGAAAAACTTTTTATATATAATTTATACTATTTGAGTGTTTTCAGCATCTCGAATGAGATGGTCCTGTTAAAAATTGGAGATGTGCAGTTCAAGTATTAAAGTTCGGAACTTCGGTGTATGCGTCAGGGCATACATATAATTTACAATGTCCTGGATAAACATAAAACTGTCCTATAACTCTAATTTTAAGATTGTAGGCATTTTGACGTAGGGGAAGAGTGTTGTAGTTTCTTTGTTATGGGAATTTCGGGCGCTGAAAATTTATAACAAAAAAGAGAGGGACAGTTTTTATTCTCCTTAAAGTTGTGCCCCTCAAATGCGCCAGCGTTTTATGTCATCCTTTTTTCCAGTCGCCCAATCAGTTTGGATATGAACTTTTTGATTTGGCCTCGAGCTCTCTCAGTGATTCGGTTTGTATCTCCTCAACGCCATCCTCTCATGGGTCTCTTCAACCATGGGAACAAGAAAAAATCGAAGGTGGTGAGAATTGTAGTTAACGTATACAATAATTCCTGAGCAGTGCTAATACGAAATTTTTTTTATCAAATTTCATGCCCAAAATTTCTGAGCCAACCGATATGCCGACATCTTCAGCAACTTCTCTAACAGTAATTTGACGATTCTCCATAACGAATTTCTTTACTTTTTCAATATTTAAATCAGTTGTTGATATGCTGAATCATCCAGGGCGAGCGTCGTCATTTACATCTTCTCGACCGTCTTTGAAAACCTTGTAAGACTTGAAAACTTTTTTTTGGCTCAGAGTACCCTGTCAACATATCAAGTGTTTAAGAAAACTTAATCCCATTTTTCACATAAATTTGAATTAAAATTCTTTGATCCATCAGGAAATCGCCGAAAACACAAAACACGTCTAGCTCTTATGCCTCTCACAAACAAAATAAATATACTATATAACTGTAAACCTCACCTTATTTTTGTAAGGGAGGTGTTTGAATGGAAGTTCTGGTCATGCTCCAAACGTTTACTGAAAGATGAATGCAGGCATTGCTCACAAGTGACTGTTAAATATTTCTTGCGACAAAAGCCGTTAAGAATAATTCGACTGAGTGGTTCAATAAATCAATCCAAAATATGATTGCAACTCGAGATCTTCTCTACCGCAAATGGAGACCATATAGGTGCCCATTGCTTTTGCAGCAATACAAGAAAGTCAAAAATTCTGTTACATCTCTTATCCGCAAAAGTAAAAGAACGCATTATAAACGTAAGTTTTTTGCAAATAAAACCAGCAAACAATTCTGGAAAATCATAAGAGAGAAGTTGGAGTCCAAACGATGTAGATTTAAATGAATTAAACAAAAAATTCACCGACATACCGTCCGCAAGGGTAAGTGGAGTTGATTTAAATCTCTTTCCTTGCAATGTTTCAACGCCTTCTACGCCTTCCCAAACCAAACAGCGCTGACTTTAGACCGATTGCCATCCTTCCTTTCCTAAGCAAAGCTATTGAAAAAATTATAAACGACCAAATCAAAACATATTTGACGAAAGAGAATTTAGTGACAAAGTTACAGTCAGGTTTTCGCACCAAGCATAACTGCATTACATCACTCTTAAAAGTATCTGACGATATAAGATCTGCTCTTGACTATAATATGATGTCTGTGGTAGTTTTTTTGGATTTTTCAAAAGCATTTGATTCTGTTAGCCATTCAATTTTAGTATACAAGTTAAAGTCTCAATTTTTCTTTGAGGAATCCGTGTGCAAACTTATTGCGTCATATCTACAAGGAAGAAGCCAAATTGTATCCCACGGCAATAAGGACTCAAATAGCCTACCTGTTTTCACGGATGTGCCTCAAGGATCTGTTTTAGGCCCTCTCCTATTTGTGCTTTTTATAAACGATATTTCCCAATGCATTAAAAACTGTGAGTATCATATTTATGCAGATGACGTACAGCTATATAAATCGTTTAAAGTGTCCACAAGAACAAATGCAGTTCATGATCTTAATAGTGATCTAAACTCCCTTTTCATTTGGTCACAAAGAAATCATTTATGCTTAAATCCGTCCAAGACGAAAGCCATCCAAATAAGTAGAGGAAACAGAATAGATATAACAGACGCACTCTGTCTAAACAATAATACCATAGAATATGTTTCTAAAGTGAAAAACCTTGGAATCATATTCAACTAAAGTCTTTCTTGGAATGATCATGTCTCTCAAATCGTGCGAAAAATTTACTGTGTATTGAGAGGTCTTAGTCCAACTAAACGATTTTTACCTGTCGACGTCAAACTGAAAATTATTAAGTCCTTCGTCCTACCTCTAATTGTATATGGTTGTGAAATTTTTTCAAATATGGATTACGAAAGCTCGCGAAAGTTAAATGTTGCATTCAATAACTGTGCAAGATATGTGTTTAACTTGGATGGGTATGCTAATGTCTCAGAATATGCTAATAGAATAATTGGGTGTTCACTTAACACCTTTCTAAAGTATCGTACTGTTCGGGCTCTTCATAAAATTATCCAAAGTAAGACGCCAGAATATCTGTACAATAAATTAAATTTTGCCCGCTCTCAAATAACCCTAAATATAATACCACCTAGGCATAAATATTTAAATACAGAAAGGCAATTCTTTGTTAATGCAATTAATTTGTGGAATGCGCGTCCTCCGGAAATTAAAAGGATAAATACAGGAACCCACTTTGAGAAAAAACTTTTTGAACTTTATAAGGTGAATTAAGTTGTGTTTCTGAAGACAAGCATATATTTTCAACCCTCCTCTTTTTCTTTTTTCTTTTCCTCCTATACTATTCTATTTTATTTTTACTATTCCCCCTTCCATTAACTTCATTAAATCTAAGGAATAAAACTTGTAAACTGAATTTATATAAATATCCTGTACAAACGTAAAAGTCAATGTAAATTTGACTTTGTAATAATAAATAAATAAATAAATAAATAGTGTTAGTTAAATAAAAGTGAAACCATTTTGGTAGATTTTGCATTAATCTACTTGTACTACTGAGAATGACTCGACACAGGGCTATACAACCCAATTGTCTTAAGATTGAATTTCCGCAGTTATTTAGATATAATTGCGAAATTCTTTTGTGTGACAAATTTATCGAAAAAAAAAACAATAATTAATGCTTGGGTAGGTAGGTAGGAATACGCCTAGTCCTATGCAGAACCTTAGTTCCCCGCTCTAGCTTTCAGTGGAATGAACTATTTCGACCCTTTAACAGCTAATGAGGAAGTTCAACAGGGGTAATGGGTTTTGTTCAGGTCTTGCAGGCCGCCAAGATAGAATGTAGTATTTAAATCTGAATCTCAGATGTAGGAATGTTTCTGCCTCTTAGTCCATACAGATTTGGCTTACTGCCTCAACAACCAAGCTTATGTATTTCGATGGATGGGTAGTTTTTTTCTTAAAGTGTTCAGTGTTGGTTGTTAAAGTGGATCGCGTTCATGTGTAGCTAGTGTAGGATTGATAAGCTCAGCCATCTCGTATGATATTGCTCGGTAATCAATGAGCCTAAGATACTGCTTCCAAAGTTTTAATGCTGCCTGATTATTAGTGAGGATAAAGGTATCTCTAAAGGATACACTGTTTCACTTTAGGCAGAACATTGCTTTATGTTTTGAAACGAGTCTTTCCTATAGCTTGAAACATACAGTCTGTAGGAAAGACTAAGATTAAGATCCTCTAAGTAGGTGTCACATGCTACATTTTGATTTGCTTCAGAGATCCTTACAAACATTATAATTCGCACATACTCTGATTACTCCAAAAATATTCAGCATTACCATTAAAACTTAATGATATGTGCAGCTAGCTGCTTTTTCTGTGTTCAATTGATGGCAACGCATTGACACGTTAAATGCAATTAAAATAAGGTCAAAAACATTATTTAAATATATATATTTTATGCACCATATATATTTATGCGTAACTAGAACAAAAATCCACCATCTTTAGTATGAAAATTTATTTAACTAACGTCATGTAACCTAAGACCCCTTCTCATTCGATGTGTCAGATTAGATTCGATCGGAGCTACTTTGAATATGAATTCATTCACATCTGCATGAACGATAATCAAAACCAAGACCTGAAGATTCGCGCATTATAAATATACATGTACACATGTATATACATAATGGACAAGTCGACCATGTAATACGACGTGATTTTCAAAGTGTTTTGTGTCTTGCTAAGATTTTTTTTTTTTTTTGTGAATGTCTTTTTTAGTGTCCTGAAGCAAACATAATCCAACAAGCCTATGAAGATTATGTGTCTTGGCACCTTTTCATTTGTTAATTACTGTTCGAACTTTAATTGGTTGCGGTGGCTGAAAACGTTTCAAAAACGTTGTGTTGCTTTAGCCCCATACTCACATGACGGTGTTGTCTCTGCAGTTTCGTTGTCGGCGGCAGAATGCGATTTTTTTTACCAACTGTTTAAAGGTATTATATACCTATGTATCAGGAAGCCTCGAATATGACACAAAAAGGAAGCAGGAAAGTGGGAAGAAACCTGAATAAACACTATGTCGTTTTTCATATTGTGTAAAATACTTTGAAGTTCATTGAGCTTTCTCGTAAGTCCAGCAGTACGAGATGTAAAGAGAGATACACTCAAGTGGAGTTGAAGCCGTTTGTCACGTAGTTATTGAAATTTGTCATTATTAGTGGCTGTTGAGGTAGCTCATGTAGAATCATATTGGGTAACCATTTGCAGAGAGTTAATGACCTCTACAATTTCAGTTGGAAATTACAAGTTGTATGAAATAAAGAACTAAAACTTATCCTTTAGATTCCAACGCTATATTAGATACCTTTATTACTATCTACCTATGTAAATGTGAGTAAACTGGTCCACGCAAAGAAAGTACAACTGTTACGAAATATTTTTTTCATAGACAGTGTACACGATGAAGAAGAGTGCAGATGCATCTAGATAGCTAAGTTTTCAAAATTTTTCTAGACGAGAGTATAGCAATTTACGCATGCATCTGAGTTACACTTGAATGCATAGTAGGTCAAGATCTTATTTCGAAGACAAGTAAAATAAGAAAATGCAAGATTTTCTACATTTAAGAATATGATCCTATTATTCATTAGTAACAAAAATTTCTGCTATAAGAATCCTTTTCAATGAGCAACAATCAAATACTAAGATTTTTTAGCTATTATGTTTTTGGCAACACTGGTTTAAACAGCTGACGCACGTTTCGTGTTTTGTTTCACTGTCAAACATCTTTAGTTTGGTCTATAATCTAACCACGACTCGTCTTACAAGCGAATAACGCTTGCAAATTATTGAATTTCATTTTCAAAATGCGTGCTCTGTTAAAAAGTTCATCGCGCGCTTCTTCCATTTTAAGGTCGGTTCATTTTTGCCTCAATGGGTACGTAAATAAGCAGAATTGGCGATTTTGGAGTGAATATCAGCCAAAAATATTGCAAGAGCCTTTAGAATATTTTTTGTGGGGCAATGTTAAAGCTCATGTCTATACAGAGAAGTCCGCTTCAATTGATGCATTGGAAGACAACATTGAAGCATTTATTCGTGAGATACCGGCCGAAATGTTGGAAAGAGTAAGCCAAAATTGGACTAAGCGGATGGACCATTTGAGGCGCAGTCAAGGTCAATATTTGCATGAAATAATCTTCAAACATTAAATAATATGGACCGTACTATCAATTCAAATAAAGATTTCATGCATTTTTCTGAATTTTATGTGTTTTTTTTAATCTTTTCTATAGCTTTTAAAAAATCACCCTTTATAAGCAATCCGTTGGAATGTGGACCAAATCTTTATACTTAGGCCAATCCTGAAAAAGACGCAAGCATGAATCCGATACGCATTACCTTTACATCGATTTTAATGCCGCATACGAAAAGAGCGATTCGGTGCCATAGATACCTGGAAAACTGGTCTGTTTGAACCATGCCACTCTAACAAATACGCGGGTTTGTTCTGTACTGAGGCTTATGAACTCCCGAGCATGCATTGGATCTCGGATCTCGATAAGAATAAAGATTGTCCTGTGATTTCTTAAATTTGGTACTGGAAAAGTTAGTGCGGAAGGCAGCTGTGAATACGAAAGGAACTATTAGCTATTCTTGCACATTACACATAACATCAATATTGTGGCGCTATCGCAAGTTGCCGGAGTAGAAGCATTAATGGCTACTAAAGAAAAGTTAAGAAGGACAAAACAAAACAAAAAATTTCTCCTCAAAAATACCACGCTCGACAGCCACAATTTGGGGTAAACTAAAATACCACAAACGACATCACAGCATAGGCCGGGCGTAAAAGCGCCCATGGCAATTCGGAGTACCAAAGTCGTGCATGAACGCATGGAGACGTATGTCCCAGCTAGGTATGCCTTTGAAATAGAGCCTTCTAGTTGGACAAGTGGTTGACGACCAACTATACAGAATAACGCGGATGCAAGATAGCTTGGCCTGGATAACTGGAAGCAGTCGGGACAGTAATCGCCCGCAGATGAGTAGACTGAGAAAATTAGCAAAATTTTTACAAAACAAATGTTGTTCCTATCACAAGTAGGGTGGAACTACAGGTGTTTTTTCAGAATAGCGAAATTTGGCTGGAATTTGCATAGACAATTATTACTTGTTAGTATTTGAAAAGAGGTGCTGCTCTAAACATATGTGAGCTGTTCAGTTCTGAAATCGAACCTGGAACTGGAAGGTGGTTCACTGGCAGTGCAAAATTATCCGATCATCCCGTTCTTTATGATTTTAAGCTTAAAAGGAGCTTTCAGTCTTCAAATAATTTGCGGTGCAATTCTCTCAACTGTAAGTCATCTTGCAACTATGTATGTATGTATTCCATAAATGTACCTTGCATCTTACAATTGATTACAAACAACTCTGGGAAGGAAGTGTATATTAACGTCATAACACATTCTTCAATGCTTATAAATCGAATTGGACGACCAATAATATTTTTGATAAAATTAATAATCGCACCTCCTTCCCCTTCGGATAGTCGTACAATGATTGCCGAAATTAGCCTGAATTTATGTACCCTTCTCCATCAGCAACAAAAGCAGCGGCAATGGAAAGCCAATCTGCGGCATTGTGACAGCCAATTCATTTTCGATTTATTTATGAACTAACTGGCATGCAGAACTGACGACATCGTGCTTCACACTCATGCCGCTGTGCCACACCAGTGAAGTGGTGAAATCGTCGACAAAACTAATATTATTAACAGAGTGTACAAAGTATACATACATATGTATATAGCCCAATGTGCGGTTGATGATAGCAATGACGACGCGACTCCAAATGATATTTTTCGTGTGGACGATGAATTGTTTATAGTCTCACGGTGCAGTCTGCAGACGAACCCAAAATGTTATGTGTACAAACAAATGTGTGTTTGTGTTTCTTTCTGGATATTGGAAATTGGTAAATATAGTCTTCAAAATATGAACTCAAAATTGCAATACCTTATTCAAGACAGCAGAGGACCGTGATCATTTTAAGTTGTATTTTTGATATATGTACATATAATATATATGCGAAAAAATATTACTTTGCTATACTTTTTAGTTAAAGAGAGAAATATATGTAATATTTTAATCAGTGTATATATTGTGACAGTAAAATTTGTAATGTCCATTAAGCATGTACATATTAGCCATTTAATTAAGTGATAGACAAAGATAGCTTTTATACAAAGTCGAATTTCCCTGTGTCCAGGACTGGCTCTGGCCAGAAACTGAGCCGTGAAGGGAATGTACTCAAATTTTCACGAATGGCTCAAAGACGATAAAGGGATCTGCAGCTTAAACCTTCGTGGAAAACGACATCAGACTTCACTCCTCTTTAGGTAACTTCGCGTCGGTCTTCCAGGCGAAAACACTTGCGATCCTAATGGCCACGAATTGTATTGTGAAGAATAGGTGAAAGGGGCAAATTATCTACGTCTGAAATGCAAGGCTTCCCTTAATTTGGTCGGTCCCGGGACGCCATGGGATCATGTGAAACGAGATTGTTGCTAAACTTGTTCCGTAGGGCCCAAACCCAGCCTGGGACTACCCGCGTCCTTAGTAAGGGCTTCTGTCGACGGCTGGGTGTCTCGACAGAACAAGAACATGGCTCTTCAGGATGCAGGCTTCCAAACTTCAGCAAGAAATCCGCGGTATTTCTTAAAGACTGCAGACGACTTGATGGTACAGAAACGGGTCACTTCACCTTCTCTAAGCACTGAAGTGTGCTTGGACTATCCGACGCCTGTAGAGGACTTTCTTTGTCAATGTCCCGCCTTTGCTCGAATCAGGTGGCGGTTGTTTGGCGCTGACATGGTGGGAGCTCGAAACCTTGGGTCTCTCACATCCTCATCACAGAAGCACTTGCTTCATTTGGATGACCATGAAGTTACTGCTTGGTAGCACACTATGATATTCTTACGTTTTCGTAACCTTCAGTACCAAATTACAAAATTTAATTTTTTATAGCCCCGTACTGGACAAAAAACCTCAAAATAATTGTCAAATTAAATAAATATTCCATAAGTTCTGTAGCTCGAACCGATAAACATATGTTTGCTGATCTAAATATTGTCCAGACAATAATAATAATAATAATAATTGAGTGGCACTACAGCCCATAACGGACCAGGGCCTAGCTTCTACAACAACTACTCGTGTTGTGCATACTATTGTTCTTCACGAGTAGAAGGGACCTACAGTTTTTTGCCGATTCCGAACGGCGAGATTTGAGAAGCTTTCCATAGACAATTAACACACTTTGAGTGTTGTCAGTACCTCGAAAGAGGTGGTGCCGTGAAAAAATGCTAGGTGTCCCGTCCGGGAATCGAACCCAGACTTTCTGCGCCGCAGTCAAAGCGCTTACCACTGCGCCACGGCGACCAGACAATATTAAGATGAAAACTATTAATTCACTTTATATCTAAAAATATATAAAGTATCTATAAATATATCACTATATTTTTTAAATCATTCAAAATAGATGTCGATTTTGCTCAGGACCTAACGATAAAGAGATGGTCTTTAAAGTCCAAGGTATAAAGACCTGCCTTGGAATCTACTCATTTAATACCTAGCTTCGACGACAGCGCTTTCATCTTCACTGGTTGATCGAAGACCGAAGATAGAAGAAGGAAGCGGGAATCTTCTGTGAGCCACTTTGATTAAATAACACCTATCGGCATACAAACTATTCCAGAGTCTTTCATACAAGAGTCTATGTCATACTAAAAGCGGCGCAGATTGTGTAAAAAATGAATCTTCCTCACATTTCAATACCGGTTCGTTCAGACAGTCAAGCGGTCACGACAACACTAATGTCCCATATCGTTAACATTGAACAGTATCTGTGTCATTAGCAAGTGAGCAGGGACAGCGCCACTGGCTGTACCATATAAAATTCTTTATGGCCTTAGGACGACCGAAGTATAAGCTTATTCCTTCTGTTCTAAGAATAGAGTGGAATTTAATGCTTCCAAAACCCAGTGCTGTCAACTGCCATTCAAGGGTTCCCAAAATAACCAGCCATTATCCATGATTAGTTCTAGCATTACTGAAACCGAACCCTGAAACCGAGCTCCTAAGGCCTCGCTGCACCTACTAGATAGAATTCAACAGCGAGCGATAGAACTTATTGGTAATTCTAATGCTGCGAAGTCAATCGACTCCCTAGAACATCGACGAAATGTTGCGTCCTCTTCACTATCGCTATTATAATAAACAATGCTCTAATGAATTAGCCAGTTGCATTTCTTCCCTTCAAAAATTTACCCTCAATACTCGCCTCGCTGGGAATGCCCACCCGTTCACCCTTAAGCCCATCTTCGGACGTACAGTTAAGTTTAGAGACTCGTTCTCTAGCCGCACTACACGAATATGGAATGCTCTTCCCAGCTCAACTTTACCCCCTCATTACAATCCACAGGCTTTAAAACCATTTTGCACCGGTACCTCCTTTCTATCTTTTCCTCTATACCTTCGGCCCGTGCTGTGACTTAATTCCAGTCACTTAAGGGTGCTAAGTAATCCCTTTAGCGCACGCCAATTATATAAGAAAAATCCTTCCTATATAGAAGAAAAAGTAGGCTTTTACGTTTTTGCTGACTACTGCGTGTGTGCCTCAATGGTGAAGAGATTAATCCTTATAGCTAACGATTTCTGTAGGATGAAGTAGATGTAGATGTAGATTGTAGGGTTGAAGATCAGTTCGGCAAGAACGACGACTTCATTTCGAAGCGAAGTTCTTTCATGAGCTTAGCGACCTTACGAAGGTTCAGATCCCTCACTCCAACAAACACTAATTCTGATCTTGGTGGAAAAATGTATGTGTACACCCAAATTCAGAAAAGTTCTCAGAGCAATTGCCGACGTACTGCATTTTCAGCTTGCTCTAAAGGACTTCCCTTTTCCAGAAACCTTGAATAGCAATAGCAATATCTTATACACAAATGAGCTTACTCCCAGTACTACCAAAAATATTTGAAAAGCATAGCCATGACCGACTGGAACTTATACTGACTCAAAATATACTGTTTCCTGGCAATCAAGTTGGATTTTGAAAATTACACTTGACTATACAACGAGTTCTCAGAGTCACTACAAACGTCAAGTGCGTACGAGACATCAAAACCTTACGACCAAGTGTGCCACAGGGGACTGTACTGTATGTATGTAGATATATATTAGAAAAATTGCTCAGCGACGTTTACTTTTTATCAAAAGGTTACCTCACAGATCGCACCTTTTGATATGTACATCTGATCACATAAGAACCAGAGTCCCGTGAGGGAGCGTTCTTCTAATAATAATAATAATTGAGTGGCACTACAGCCCATAACGGGCCAGGGCCTAGCTTCTACAACAACTACTCGTGTTGTGCATGCTATTGTTCTTCACGAGTAGAAGGGACCTACAGTTTTTTGCCGATTCCGAACGGCGAGATTTGAGAAGCTTTCCATAGACAATTAATACTCCTTGAGTGTTGTCAGCAACTCGAAAGAGGTGATGCCGTGAAAAAATGCTAGGTGTCCCGTCCAGGAATCGAACCCAGACTTTCTGCGCCGCAGTCGATGCACTTACCACTGCGCCACGGCGACCACGTTCTTCTATCAACATTATATTTGCTCTTTAGTGCTATCGTTCCATAACCAAAGATGGGCCATTAATCAAAGCTATCCTTGACGACTGTACAACACTATTCAAACACTTAACTGAAGCAACTTAGTAACCACAACACCTATCAGACCGAATTACTTAATGGCTTACGGACCAAACTATAAATGTAAAGTTAACCCCGTGGCCATATACCGCAACCCAACAACTAGTAATGAGAGACACTAAAAGACGAAATAATTTCTAATTTCTTAAAAATGATTGAAAATTATCTACAAGTAACAGATTACTATGTTACTACTGGTATAACCTATGTATACGGGCTTTGGAACTTTGGGGAACTTCAAAAACATCAAATGTAGACAAAATACAAGGACAACATATACCGTGATCTGAATGAACTCACTATTGACGAGTATATAACAGCGATACCTAGGAAGCGTCATCATTAAGCTACACAAAAATAATGACGTTAACACAATAGCAGATCAAGAGATATCAAGAAGAAGATGCCTTAGAAGAGATGGACCAACTGAACCGACTCTTTACAGGAAAAAACGTCCAAAACTTCCTGTGTGACACGTAAATCCAAGAAAAGCGAAAAAGTTTCTGACACTGTAACATTTGCATCTAAGCAAGTAAAAGTGATCTATGACCCAGTAAAAATAATTCTCACTGTTAAATATCTTTACCAAAATGTAAATAAATGTTTAATTTATAATCTAAATTCTGTAACATGTTAACACTCTGAATCTGTTTCTGTACAATGACATTAAAAGTGGCGACACCTTGTAAACATGAATATTCCCCTTTCTGCAAAATCACTGAAATTAAAAAGAATACCAACGAAATCAAAACGAATTCTTGTAGTGAGTAAGAAAAATAAAAAAAAACATATGTGGATTCCACATACAAACAAAATCGATACAAAATATTCATGTAGGTGTGTGCTGCCGATACACAATCACTTCTTGGGGGAATTGCGCAAACAATTGAACTCTCCGTCGACCATCCTGACTGAAGAGCATATAACCCGACCCAAGAAACGACAATCAAAATACGGAATTGTTATTCCAGACCGTTCGTTACGAGTTACAAAAGATGCATACACCTATGGATACATGCTTCACGGATTGGGCCTCCTTAGCGCTCTTGTATCGGCACTTACTTCGGATTCAAATTTAGTTGCTGCTTTTGTTGACGCGTCAAGAGCGCTACGGTGTAGTAATTAATTCGTTCAGCCATTCACCACGGGATCTTCAATCGCTGAATTAAGGCTATTTATGCGATTGAAGTTCACTTGACTGGCTGCTGTATGGACACGCCATACAGAACGGTTTTGATGGTGATCACGTCTTGACAATACAAAATCACCATCATCACCATCATCATCAGCAGCGGCAGCAGCATCGATAGCTATAGCACCGTCATCCTCAACACGTCATGATCATGAGTTGGACCTAAATATGTGTTTAGCACCGGATCGCTGGCCGTCCGTTTGTGTAAATGGAAAATGATTTATGGCAGTCACTTTGGACTGTGTAAACATCTAAAAAATACACGACACCGAGCGCGCAGCGTTGAGTGGTAGTTGTTAGCTGTGGCGATGGTTCCTGCTAGCTCAAAGAAGCCAAAATCAATAACTGGAGGAATCGACTGAAGAATGCCTCTGTATCTTTTTCTGTTTTCCTGAGGGCGATATTATTTTGTCATTACGCGTATTCTCAGGTGTGATCCCTGTTCACTTTGAAGTACCTTTCAGCGGCCGTCGTCTTGTGTGTGTGTACCTCTCTTCTTTTTGTATTCAAATTTCTGAGACTCAGAGATGTGTTTTTCTTTCATCGTGCTCAGTAAACATGATGTTTCAGTGTTGAAATTCAATTCAATCAATTAAAATGTGGTCTAAGAGGGAGCGAAAGGGGTTTTTTGTGTTTTTTTCGGCTGATTCAGATTGAATCGATGTCGTCTTTTGAAATAGGGACAATGGCGCAACTAGCTTACAACAAGTGAATTAAATTTCACTTGTAAGCAATTTCGACAGTCAGCATCTTTTCATTAGCTGCCTTTTGAATTTAAATGACTCGAAATATTGTTGCATTTTCTCTCGATCTCGTTTAGCATTCCATTGATAGTCAGTGTTGTGTGGATATGGGTATTCATGCTTCTTTCGTCAGACATCACCAAAGATTTTCGAACGTGTGTACATGCATGAAAAGGCGTGGGATGTGATCGTATAGCTGTAAACGTGACTTAGATGTAATTTCCAGTGATCGCAGATTTGCACACACATGCTTAGCGCCATCAACCGATCAGTTTTATATTCTTGCTGCAGAATGAATAAGTGTGGAGCATCAACATACTGACGTTCATGTGCGAAATATCCTGTTCTTCGAATGCCACGAGTATTGCGAAATTGTATTTGTGCACAAGAAAAGAAAATGTAATACTTTTATGTTTTGTGTTCAGTGGCCGCCGTGGCGCAGTGGTAAGTGCATCGACTGCGGCGCAGAAAGTCTGGGTTCGATTCCCGGACGGGGCACCTAGCATTTTTTCACGGCACCACCACTTTCGATTTGCTGACAACACTCAAAGAGTATTAATTGTCTATGGAAAGCTTCTCAAATCTCGCCGTTCGAAATCGGCAAAAAACTGTAGGTCCCTTCTACTCGTGAAGAACAATAGTATGCACAACACGAGTAGTTGTTGTAGAAGCTAGGCCCTGGTCCGTTATGGGCTGTAGTGCCACTCAATTATTATTATTATTATTGTTCAGTTGAGAGGTCAAATGCATGACAGGTAAACTTCATTATAAAGTAAATTTTAGGAAACAAACAATTATTTCAACAAAAAGATAAATTTTCTCAGGTATTTTGATGGGAATGACAACAGAATATTATTCGATGTGAAATACTTAAGAAAGATGTGAAGGTAATTTTTTCTAAACAATGTAGTACTTGACTAATTTGTTTTTAAAAATGTTCTTTCTTTCTACAGAGAAGTGTCAATTGCCCTTTCACAGTTTAACTTGCTTATAAGTTTACCATTTTCTTAACAATCAACTTTTGTGTTGCTTTTGCATTGTGGTTGTAATAAATTAACTCCGCGATTTACCTTTTCTCCTACCACATCCTGCATTCAAATTTATGTGGGTGGTGCTGGTGTCTTTTTAACACATCGGCTTATAAAATCATGAAATAAAAATCAGATGACACGATATTAAGTAAGCAAACACTCACCGCACTGAATGAAGCTGTAAAAATTGTATAACCTACGTTAATTGTTTGGTCCACGATTTGTAGTTCTTTTTGGGGAAATAACTCAAAACAGAGATTTACATATATAGAGCAACACTTTTTCATACAAGCAATCACTGAATTCATACCCATCAGCTTATGTGCCTTAGATAACGGCAATTAAATTGAAGTAATTGGTGCCGGATTTGCAAACTTTCATAAAAACTAATCCTTTTTAAGTTGAAAATGTTTCTCCGTCCTTGTGCTGGGCTATGCTTCGTAGGATAGCTAGGTTCAAATAGTTTCTTAAATACCGTAAATATGAAGTATTATTTAGAGGTACTTCATCGAAACCATTCGCTGCCTCTTTCGATTTTCCACAAGAAAGTCATTTTGGTCCACAAATGTTCATTTTGTCCATTAGTGGCGTTGGCTTCGTAATAAAAGCTTAAGGATGAAATAAGCTTAAGGCATTAAGCTTATTTCATCTCCGGTTAATAAAACACTGCTGCAACATGATTTGAACACGTACTCTACTTGGTGTCACTTGCTTGCCAACTAACTCAAACTCAATGTTAATAAATGTCAAGCCATCACTTTTTCACAAAACAGTTCTCTAGAATAACCGAAGTCTGTAAAATCGACAATAAAACTATGACAGAGAATTAACTTTCCACTTCATGATTTCGGTTTCGGTTTGGTGAAATGTTGGTCAAAAGAATTTTCCGCTCCCTACTCCACTTGATTCCTTTTGGTAACTTTTGCGTCTAAATATGGTCATCTTATCATGTGTCCCATTCCTGACGTTTGGAAGCTATTTAACGCAGATTAGATTTGCCCAACATGGTTTTCAATGGCATGACCACTTTAATTTACCTCTCTTGCTCGCCTCCAATCAATCTAACCAATCTCTTTGTTACTTGAATTAAGCTTAATAAATGGAAGGTGCCGTTCCCGCCACCCTCGCCAAATCAAATCAATAAAAACAACCTTATAGGCTAAAATGCATTACAGAACCAATTTGGAGGAGGTATCTTTTTTCAATAAATTAAGAAAGGCCATGAAGAGATCCTTATTGCATATATTTGCGTTTCAAGTTGAACAGTAAGCAGCATTAGGGAAATAGGGATATCTTAGCCTTGTCTGTCCACTGAGTTGCCTATTGATTAGACTCTTGTGTGTACTAGAGTTTTCAAGTTTTGTCTTTGTCTTGTCGTTAGATATCGATTCAAAGGTAGTGTAACTCCTTTAAAAAGTAAAAAAACAAAAGTGTAACTCGTCAAAAATTTGGTACTTTCGTGTTGATGCCATAAAAATACTTTAAAATTAACTCCGCGCCCATATATCATTTCGGCGTTGAAACCTTTGTCACATCTTACAGTGTTGAATTTATGTATTTATATTCATAATATTAGAAGTGTTTGCAGCATTGGGAGTGATTTAATTTTCCATGTTTTCTTAAAAAATACAACCCAAATGTGTCAACTTTTGACGGAATGATAGACTCAAGCCCACAGTGAAAATGGATATAGATAAATAGATTAAAATAGTTTAGTTATGCTCGCGTGTAGAGGGTTTCGTGTGATTGGTGTGAGACGTTTTCATTCTTATTGTTTTGGTTTTTTTTCGCATTCAAACTCACTTCAATGCGATCGCTAAATTTGGTGTCACAAAAAAATTATAAACAAACTTACAGGAATGCACCGAATTTTTTTCAGTTGAAGCAGAAGGGTCGGCGTTTCGTATAATTAGTAGAGTCCTACGACATTTCCCAATCTCAAGCAATATTCTTTAATCTTCTCATAACGCTCCATCACGGCAACGAAAAAGTATTTCGTTTTATCAAAGGATTTTAGAAAGGGTGCAATATGTCTGCTTTCAAAAAGCTCCATCTATGTAAGTGCTAGGTATTTTTTTTTTTTCAGAGTTAAATTGCTCTCGGAGTAAATAAGTAAACGGCTAAAAGTTTAATATCTTGAAAGTTTACTTATAAGATTCGCATACAGAAAAATTTGTACCAAAATGTGCGTGTCTGAACTTTTAAGGAGACCATCAATGTATTCATCTTAATGTGAAGGAAAGGCAAAGTGAGTAAGTGATTATCTTTTGTATAAACCAATTAAGGAAAATCATTGTTGACACGTTATTTAAAATTGCAAGCTTTTTAACTGTACAGCTCTTCACACATCACTGGGTTGCAACGATGCGGCCGCTTTGCCATCAGTCCAGGTTTTCCCCGAATATTTAAGATGTACTTTTAATTTAAGCTTAGAAGTGACAGTGAGATCAAAAGGATTTCCTTACTCTAGTAAGTACAACACAAAAAGAAAATTTGCGTCATTGTCATTAATCATTTTTCAGCATATTCACCAATGTAAAAATATATAACGCGTTGAACTACAGTCTAAACGCACTCCTTTTTTTCTTAAGGACATAAACGGTATTATGCAGTGCAAAAAAACATACATGTACTGAAATTCGAGAGCAGAAGAATTTCTTTGTGTGGCGTTAATTGTGTTATATTCTGGTATACTCCCTCTGGATTTCATTATTCTTCCTTTTAATTTTCAGTAAATTATTGAAACCTACCTACGTACTGATTGTAGCAGTCATAATCGACGCCAAAACAAACCGTCCACAACATCAGGGTTGTACTTGGCATAAATAAGCAATTCACTCGTTGGCTCTCTATTAATCTTAATATCATTTCGCACAAACTCCCACTGGCCTCATGCTCATTTATCCATTTGCCCATCTGAACAATGATCCTGTTTGTCTCCAAATGCACGACAATTCTTAGTATACGGACATTTACCAGCTATCCCACAGATACAGTATCATCACTTGATTATCGTCGGAGATGTGTCTGCCACACAGTGCGATTACCTCAACTCGCAAAACATGTATGTATGGCGACGAAGCTTACGAGAACTACAGACATGTCCAAGAAAAACTCCCATAAAGATTTTATTATTCCGGGTATTTATGAGACTCGCAATCGTTGAGTCCCTTCTGACGCAGTCTTTGTCTACTCAATGTCGCGAGCATGGAAACTCATAAAAACGATAAATTGTCACATGGGCATATGATACGAGTATTGTCCCAACTGCATGAGCATGTCTGGCGCACCCATGCTAAACTAATTAATTGGCCATCTGCCCTCGAAGGATCCCCGATATCACAATCAATTAACACCCTGCCCCGTTTGGATGGCCCATATGAGGTGCAACATTAGGTACCAATCTTTATCTAACGCCACGTACGATGATAGACATATGAGCCTTGGCACGAGATAGGGACATCTTTCTCAGATAGCTGCTCACCGCCAGCCGCCTAAGTGGCATAATAAGCGTGCACTATTCCAAAACACTGCCATGTAGGTATACGACGACATGAAGGTACATACGAGTACATATGAATGTGTGTAGGTGCTGATGGAAATGATGGCCGCCGACGGCATTAGGAGGTGCAGAAGTGGATGATCCTTATCGGATTTCGTGTTCATATCTGCTTCATAAGAGCGGGTTCTACATCCATCTCGTGTCTTAATGATACAGCAATGTGTATGGCGTACGGCATCGATGGCTAGGGTTCCGCCTAGCCTGGCGGCGTTTTGGTTCATTTTAGTTTTGCTCTTCTTTTTAAACGTGCTTTAAGTTTATGTCGTTTGTTTTTGACTCCTTCGAATGCCGAAAGTCATTAGAGATCGAAATGAGTATGAGCAGGGAACCGGAACATCGCCGCGCAACTTTGGGGAATAACTCCTTCAGTTGTTTGCCCCTTTGGCCATGATTTTGACAAGTATACAGGTATGGTGGATAATATTCAGATATTTCGGGACGAAAAAGAAAAAAAAGAATTATGAGTCTCGGTAGGAAGAAATTTAAATAGATGTTTTGTTTTTTTTTGCTTGGAAAATTTGGCGATGAAATCCGTTTTATTTGCTTACATACAGAAACATTGCAATCTAATTATGTGCAGATGTATGTATATACCGTATGTACATGGCTCTGTGACAATATGATATTTTTCATATCGTTATGTATAAGAAAATGTATATTGAAAGTATCAAAATGGCTATCCTTAGGGCATCTCTTCACACAGAGTTGCTCGTGAACAAATGCTACTGTTCTTCACGAGTATAAGAAACCTACAGTTTTTTGTCGATTCCAAACGGCCAGATTTGAGAAGCTTTCCATAGACAATTAATACTCTTTGAGTGTTGTCAGCAACTCGAAAGAGTAGTAGTAGTAGTATTTTATTGTTTCTGATTGTATAATATCGATTTTTACATAAAGTTATTAACACAGCTTGCACAGAGATACGATATTTGAATATCTTACTACTGTAATAATTAGATCAATCTTCAAGATTCATTTTTTTACAATGGTACTACTAAAGGAAAACAATGAAAAAAAACCTTCATGTAAACAACAAACTTTCTGCGCCGCGGTCGATGCACTTACCACTACGCCACGGCGACCAGTCAGGTAGATGCAATATATATAAAAAGTGGTGAATTAGAAAGTTAAATCTAAAAAAGAAATAAATACAAAAGACAAACACTGTTTACACATTTTAGAGATATATCCAAGAAGGTTTAAAAAGCATTTTTCCAACTAATCCTTGGCAGCCTATGGAAATTTATGGCTCTCTCGCTAACGCTAGCTACATATTGCGAGAAAGCACCATATTTTTGGAGTACGCGAAAAAGATTTGTTAGAGATTTTTACTGACTAAAGGAAACCGTCCCTTTTTTTGTATGTACGTGATTTGTGTTAAAACCTTAGTAAGGTACGTGTTGAACTTATTGTACCAGATCGGTTCGTTTGTTGTAATTTTTAAAATTTCTCATAGTGCAGGTTATGGCACATGTTTAACTCTCTGTATCAAAGCTCAAATGTCGCGTCTATTGTTATCCCGAAAGGCATCACTTCCTTATTTAATTAAAATTAATGAATACAGGTAAGCAATTGTCTCATTGTCTCCCATTACATTGCGCGAAAGTTTGGTACAGTCCTATATGTTGTCCAGAACTGTAGTTTATTAGTTGCAACCGAACTCCTTGTGAAGAGAATGGCCATGACATCTGTAAACGTGCTCTCAGTGTGGAATAATGTTCCTGGCTTACTCCAAAAATAATAAATGGCCAATACAGACCCCTGCGGAACTTCAGCATGAATCCAATAAATCCTTTAATCTCCTTAAATTTGGAGTCTTCAATCTTTTCGAGACCTCCGGCAAGAGCCTACTCAGATAAGCTCATGTAAAGGGTGATTTTTTAAAAGCTATAGGAAAGTTTAAAAAAAACATAAAATTCAGAAAAATGCATGAAATCTTTATTTGAATTGATAGTACGGTCCATATAATTTAATGTTGGAAATTCTTTCATGCAAATGTTGACCTTGACTGCGCCTCAAATGGTCTATCCGCTTAATCCAATTTTGACAAACTCTTTCCAATGCTTTTTTGTCTTCCAATGCTTCAATTAAAGCAGACTTATCTGTATAGACATGAGCTTTAATATAGCCCTGCAAAAAATAGTCGAAAGGCGTTAAATCGCACGATCTAGGCGGCCAATTGACCGGTCCCGAACGTGAAATAAAATGTCCACCGAACTCACCTCTCAATAAGTCCCTTGTTGCGACTGCTGTGTGACATGTGGCACCGTCTTGTTAAAACCACATCTCATGGAAGTCAAGCTCTTGCATTTTGTGCATTTTGGGCAAAAAAGTTGGATATTATTTTACGGTAGCGCTCACCATTAACAGTTACGTTCCGATTCGCATCATCTTCGAAGAAGTATGGTCCAATGATGCTGTTCATACATCATAAATTAATAATGTTCAATAAATCAGTAATTTGAAGTCAATGAAGTCTAAAATATGAAATTGTGAATTAACGTAATTTCCCAACTGATGTGAAGTTTGTATAATGTAGCCATCTTGCTTTATATTTCCCGATATTAGAAAAAAGTTAGAGTTGTAACTGAAGTTGAAACGAAGGGGTCTTGATTCTGTCTCTTTTGGAATCAGACCGCCGAGAAATAAAGACCTCTCTTTAAGAACATAAGAGGACAAGTTGTTGTTGTATATTCAGTTGAAAAAGTTCCAGAAACTACTGCGAACATTTTTTGGTGCCGAAACCCGGGATTTCAATTAATCCCCATCCCAAATTAAATTAAAAAATAAATCTTAAATTCAAACTCAGCTGCAGGAACCACCTTGACAATCGCCAATCACATCGAGGGAAGCCCAAGAGTATATATTATATATCCATATATAAGTATGTATCCACATTTTTCAATATCAATATCATCATTTATTTAATAAAGAAAAGTAAATCGGGTATTACAAATCAAAATCAGGATTGTAGTTCATTCATGATACACACGACTGTTGGAAATACCCAAATTGGTATATACATATAAACATATAACATATATATATGTAAAATCATTGTGTCTTTTCCCGCGCAAATTGCCCTCCCATGTGGTACATTTAGAAAAGCACACGATTGCATAGTTGTTGCATATTTCCAAAAGTTCTTTATTACAATTGTGTCGTGAGCGAAATCATATCTCATGCTAGAAAAATAGCAATTTGGCTTTTGTTGTCTCCTGTCATTTGCATTAACGGAAAGCTCTCACTGTTGCTGATCTGCTCCCATGGTGATCATACTGCTGGAAAAGACTTTATAATTCTCTGGCTGGTGAATTCACTTTGTTGTTGCTGTTGTGCTGATTTAAGAAATCGTTGCGCTCTCTTGCTGGAATAATTCGTTGGTGCAAGATAAATTGATTATACATCGTTGTTGCTGTTCCTGCTGATTGAAGAAGTCGTTGCACTCTTTCCTTGGAACAATTCGTTGGTGAAAGCAATCATTACACTTTCTAGTGGAATATTTCGTTGGTGGAAAATAAAATCATTACACATTACAAGGGTGCCGTGGTTGCTGGTTGCATTATTGAAAATTGCTGAGCTCTCACTAAATTCTTTTCTGAATAAGATAGTATCGAATCGTTGTCGTTGCTGCCAATTTCGTTGTGCGTTTTATTGTTTGACACTATGGCAAATCCAGATGCAAAGATTGCCCAAGGAGGAGAGCTTTCTAGTGGGGGGTCAGAAAACCAACAACAGCGTACGCTTGCAGAATTAAAAGCTATTAGATCTTCTACAAAAGGAAATATCACTAGGATAAAGAATCTAATTAGTTCAAAAGGATCGTCAATGTCGTGTGCAGAATTAGAATGTCGGTTAGGCATTATCGAGTCTTATTTCAAGCAAGGCCTGAATGTACAACTGTCAGTGGAGAAAATAAATATGGCTGAGGAAGAAAAATCAAATCATAGAGCTGAGTTGGAAGACATTTACGTGTCGACAAAATCAATTATTCAGTCATTGTTATTGGCGCAAAGAAGTAATTCAACCCTCGTAGAGGGTTTGAATTCTTCATTTGTATCTCCACAGCCTACGCCTCACTCGAAATTAGAGCGCGTGTCTTTACCAAAGTTTAGCGGTAAATTTTCCGAATTTCCCAACTTCATGGGCATATTTACAAAACTTGTTGACCAGGATCCATTTTTGGATGCATTACAAAAGTTTAATTACTTAAAGAAGTATTTAGATGGCGCAGCACTCAATGCAATTAAAGAATTTGATTTAACTGCAGAAAATTATAATAAGGCCTTAAATCGCTTAAAAACACGGTTTGATAGTAGAACCTTAATCTTCCAAGAACACTTAAATGGGATAATGAACATAAGTAAAACGTCAAAATGTTCCGCTCAAGGTCTTCGTAATCTAGAAGATAGCTTCAATTCTCATAGAGCAGCGATGCTTTCTATTGGCAGTCATGAAAATATTTGTGATGCCTTTTTTATCTCGTTAGCGTTAGATAAAGTGGATGCAGATACTAGGGCAAAATGGGATGAAACTATTGACTATTCAAAGCTTCCAACGTGGGGGGAATTTTCAAAAATTCTGAATCGTCGGTGTCAGACTCTTGAAGCGAAGGAATCAAAGCTTATCACGCTAGAAGAACATTCAAACCGGCCAGCAAATCGATCGCGCTTTCGAAACAGTCGACAAGGTGCACAGAGACACTCAACATTGATTTCGCAATCAGTTTGCTGTGAGTTCTGCTCTTCAAAGGCTCATGATATTACGGCATGCTCTGCCTTCAATCAGCTTTCGGTTGCATCTCGTTTTCAGGAAGTAAAGAAGCGCATTCTTTGCATTAACTGCCTAGAAAAAGGGCATTCAGTGCGGAGGTGTCAAGCACCGAAATGCAAAGTTTGTTCAATGCCGCATCATCAGTTGTTGCACAGATTTACAGCCAGTCTATCGTCAAATGTTGAATCGATCGAGCAGTCGCCACCACATGCTTCTGGTACATATGTTGCTTCAAAAACCATTAAGAAGGATTCCTCTCAAGTGATACTAGCCACGGCTTTAGTATATATCCGAAATATATTCGGTCAATGGTATCCTGTTCGAGCACTTCTCGATTCTGCAGCGCAAATCAATTTTATAACAGAGGAAATGGTTCAAAGGCTTAAATTAAGAAAAAGTCGAACCAACTCTATAGTCTCTGGCATTGGAAAGTCACACGCTGCTATTAGATATAAAACAGAAACTACTTGTAGATCTCGGATTTCAGAGTTTGAGATAAATATAGATCTGCTTGTCTTAAAAAGTATAACAAATATTCTGCCTTCTGAAAAGTTGGATGTGTCAAACTGGAAAATTCCTAAAAACATTTCGCTTGCAGATCCCAATTTTCATCAGCCGAGTCGCATAGACTTGCTCATTGGAGCTGATACCTTTTTCCAGCTATTATGCGTCGGTCAAATTACATTGAGTCCTCACCTACCCATTCTCCAAAAGACCCTTTTAGGATGGATTGTCTCCGGAAGGTATGAGCTTCCTTCGAATTCGGCTTGCAGCCTGGTTTCCTGTACGGACGTCGACGATGTGTCCTTAAATGAACTAGTCAGGAAATTTTGGGAGATGGAGGAGATACCTCAAAGTCAACCATTTCCTTCGAAGGAAGAAGAAAGGTGTGAGAATGAATTTTTAAGAAGTACTAGCAGACGAGAAGATGGCAGGTTTTCTGTAAGCATCCTGTTGAAACCTAATGGCGGAAAATTAGGAGATTCATTTTGTAACGCTCGTAAGCGATTCTTAAATCTAGAAAATAGATTACAAAAGAATAAAGAAGTTAGAGGACAGTACATAGAATTTATGAAGGAGTATGAGATTTTGAAACATATGGAGAGGGTTCCTAAGGAGGATATTCCCAAGATAAAATACTTTGCTCCACATCAGTTTGTACTACGACCTGATTCCTTGTCCACAAAATTAAGAGTCGTTTTCGACTGTAGCGCTAAAACGACTTCGAATCTATCGTTGAATGACTTGTTACTAAAAGGACCCGTAGTTCAAGATGAGTTGTATGACATCGTTCTCCGTTTTCGTACGTACAAATATGTGCTTACGGCCGATATCTCGAAGATGTACAGGCAAATACTCGTGCATGAGGAAGATCAGTACTATCAATGCATTTTGTGGAGGTACTCTGAACAAGAAGAAATTGTACCATACCGATTGCGAACTGTTACGTACGGAACTACTTCCGCACCATTTCTGGCAACAAGGTGTCTTAAGTTATTGGCAGATGAAAACCTTCGTATCCGTCCCTTGGAAGCAAAAGTGATAAACGAAGACTTCTACATGGATGACATGATCACAGGAGGTGACTCAATAGAAGTCATCTCACAAATTTATTCAGAAGTTAAGATGATTTTGTCAAGCGCCGGGTTCGATCTCAGGAAATGGTCCAGTAATAGTGTTGACATGATGAAGACTATCTCAATTCGAGAGAAAGCTGATAGTTCGTCGCTGAGGATAAATGACCAAAACGTTATCAAAACCTTAGGCATTATTTGGAATCCAGAAACGGATGAATTTCAATATACCAAACTAAAGGAAAACAATTTAACACCGATAACGAAAAGAACAATATTATCAGAGCTAGCCCAAATTTTCGATCCATTAGGCCTAATTAATCCGATAATAGTCAAAGGCAAGATTATAATGCAAGATATTTGGATTTTGAAGAGTAGTTGGGATGAATCTCTGCCCATGGCCATACAGACTCGTTGGGAAGAATTTCGGAAGGAGATTTCCAACATTGACCAGGTTAAAGTACCACGGTATATTTTGCATCCAAATTCCGAACTCAGTAAGATCGAGATACATGGCTTTTCTGATGCGTCTTTGCGGGCATATGGTTGTTGCTTATACCTAAGAACCATCGATTTGTCAGGAGACGTAAAGTGTGCCTTACTTAGCGCAAAATCCAAGGTAGCGCCTATTAAAACGAAATCCCTGCCCAAGTTGGAACTCTGTGCGGCTACTCTTTTGGTGGAGCTTGTACTAAAAGTACTACCCAATCTCAATTTGCTAATTGAAAATGTTTGTTTGTGGACGGACTCCGAAATTGTTCTTCGTTGGATTTCCGCTCATCCATCTTCTTGGGAAATCTTCGTAGCCAACCGCGTGTCTAAGATACAATCTTTACTACCCTCGGCGGAATGGAGACACGTTAACACTAAAAACAATCCAGCGGATATAGTATCCCGTGGAGCTTTGCACTCGGAGCTAGTAAATAGTATGTGGTTTCGTGGGCCCCCATTTTTATACGAAGGTTATGAAAATTGGCCTAAGGCAAAGCCGTTTATAACGCTTGTAGAAAAAGAGGATAAACACCCTATCGCTTTGACTGTGCAACAAGCTGAATTTATTGAATTCACTGAGAACTTTTCGCGATTCAACAGTTTTGAAAAAACTAATAGAATTTTTGCATACATCGTGAGATTCTTCAATAAGTTAAAACGCAAACGATCTGAACCGTCTGACCTCCCCAAAAGCTCAGGTTGTCATAGTGAAGCTCTCACTCCGGAAGAGTTGGAAGAAGCGCTCCATCGAATTATTTGGAACATTCAACAGATTCATTTCCAGGAGGAAATAAGAGATCTCCGAAAAACAAAAAAGATAAGCCCAAAAAGTGTTATCAGTAATCTCAATCCCTTCCTTGATACTGATCACAAAGTTGAACTCCTTAGAGTAGGTGGGCGTCTGCAGAAAGCGGAAATTCCCTATGACCTCATACATCCCATCCTGCTCCCAAAACAATCCATTTTTGTGCACAATGTCGTTGTCCATTTACACAAATCTAACTTTCACGCAGGTCCTCAGGCTTTAGTCGCTGCTATTAGACAACGCTTCTGGATAATCAACGCTCGCCGTATAGCCAAGAAAGTGGTGGATGAATGCATTCACTGTTTCAAGTATCGTCCAAAGTTGAGAAGTCAAATCATGGGAGACCTGCCTGCAGCGAGGGTAACTACCACTAGACCATTTGCCATCTCTGGAGTGGATTTTTGCGGGCCATTTAATATTTCACAAAAACGACGAGGGTACTGTACTCACAAGGCGTATGTTGCAGTCTTTATATGCTTTGCAACTAAGGCCTCTCATCTTGAAGTTGTCTCTGACTTATCCACCCAAGGCTTCATTGCGGCTCTGAAACGATTCGTTGCCCGAAGAGGACTATGTAGCGAGATTCATTGTGACAATGGTACCAACTTTGTTGGGGCTAGAAATGAGCTTAAAGAACTACGCGCAATGTTTTTGAAGCAACAAACTCAGCATAAAATACAATCCTGGTGCGCTGCTAAGCGTATTCAATTCATTCATATACCGCCCCGAACCCCTCACTTTGGAGGTTTATGGGAGGCAGCAGTAAAGTCGGCTAAGGGCCATTTGTACCGGACAGTAAAGTTGGCATATTTGACCTATGAAGAGTTTGCCACAGTGGTAGCGGAAATTGAAAGTATTATGAATTCTCGGCCGCTGTGTGTTCTCAGCTCTGATCCGAATGATGAGAGTGTTTTAACCCCAGGTCATTTTTTGATTGGTGTACCTTTAAACTCCATTCCAGAGCCCGTACTTCATCAAGAGATGTCACTGCTTAACCGATGGAAGAAGATTGCACGAATCAAACAACATTTCTGGGCAAGGTGGTCAAAGGAATACGTGCTGGAACTACAACGACGAACCAAATGGCAAACTGCAGTTGCAAATATTCCCGTCGGGGCTTTGGTCCTGATCGTTGACGATAACTTGCCTCCACAGAAGTGGATGTTGGGGCGTATAGAACGAGTTATACCGGGTGATGATTCCAAGGTTCGTGTGGTGGACGTCCGTGTAAAGGGAACTATACTGAGGCGACCAGTTCATCGGTTAGCCCCGCTACCAATTGATTGAAGAGATCTTTCATTTGGACTCTTCAAGGCGGGCAGTATGTTCATACATCATAAATTAATAATGTTCAATAAATCAGTAATTTGAAGTCAATGAAGTCTAAAATATGAAATTGTGAATTAACGTAATTTCCCAACTGATGTGAAGTTTGTATAATGTAGCCATCTTGCTTTATATTTCCCGATATTAGAAAAAAGTTAGAGTTGTAACTGAAGTTGAAACGAAGGGGTCTTGATTCTGTCTCTTTTGGAATCAGACCGCCGAGAAATAAAGACCTCTCTTTAAGAACATAAGAGGACAAGCTGTTGTTGTATATTCAGTTGAAAAAGTTCCAGAAACTACTGCGAACAGATGCCACCAGCCCATAAACCGCGCCAAACTGTAACTTTTTCTGGATGCATTGGTAGCTCTTGCAACGCTTCTGGCTGATATGCACTCAAAAATCGACAATTCTGCTTATTTACGTACCCATTAAGCCAAAAATGAACTGACAGAAAGATAATAGCTAAAAAATCAGCCTTTATAATGCCTTTGTGTACATCACTGAGCAGACCGTTTCTTCCCACATAATTTTTATTGTTAGTCTGTATTCCTTGTCAATAATAAAGCCGTTTTTATAAAACCCACATTGGTGGTCAGGTATGAAATGGGCTTTTTAGTAATAATTGAGTGACAATATAGCCCACAAGTGACCAGAACCTTGCTTCTGCATCAACTTATCATGTGCGTGCTACAGTTCTGTCACGTATAGAAAGGACCTAAGAGTTTTTGCCGACTCCTCCGGTGAGATTTG
Organism: Eristalinus sepulchralis; assembly: GCA_944738645.1. Lineage (NCBI taxonomy): Eukaryota > Metazoa > Arthropoda > Insecta > Diptera > Syrphidae > Eristalinus > Eristalinus sepulchralis. The sequence continues at coordinate 23,969,252 of OX122885.1, read as the reverse complement.
GAAAGCTTTTCATAGACAATTGGTACTCTTTGTTCGTTACTCGGAGGATTGGTGTAGTAAAAATATTATATCCGAGGTGTTCAATTTGGGAATCGAACCTGGATTTTGGCGTGTGGATCGACGGACTACGCCACGGAGACCAAACGTTTTTTGAATCCTTTTGAGGTAATCAGCAGCAGCAATATCGATCTGTATGATTTTTTGATGGTTGGTGATTTGTCGGTGTTTTGAACCATTATCACATTAACTACCCTCACAAATCTCGTGAATTATGCAAAGTGAGGTAAAAGCATAACTAAATAAATTAGTATAAAGCAACATTTCGTACATAATCCTTAAGGACTAGGGAGGCTTGTTTGGTCTAGTTTTAATATTTTTATTGACTAGCAGAGTTCATTCAGAGACACTTCTTTTAGTTTACTATTGAGGGGAATCGCAGCTATATTTCATATATTATATTGTCAATCTCAGCACTTCTTCCATATTGAGTTGCCAAATATTTCTACAATTATCAGCGAGTAGAGGAAGGAAAAGTTGAACTTATTCTCAACTTTCACGCATTAGATATGTTCCCATACCCATTCCTTACCTACATACTTATATTTCTGTCTATGCATTGTGAGTATCACAAAAAACTTGCAATATTCAATTTTGCATTAGGTTAAAATTAAAAGTTTTTTTGGACATTCTTCAGCTCTATTCTAATAGTGATATGGAGCCGTATCCTAGAATAATAATGCTCTCGGCGCTGTTGCAAAGAACTAACGCAGATCCCTCACACATACTATTATATAAAGAGTGTCCTGGCTACAATGGTTTTAAAATTTAATTTGAGTTCCGGTTAGAAATAATGTTTTTTCGTGGGTCAGTGTCTTGTTTTAAGTAGAGTAATGTTGCTGAAAGATTTTTTTACACTTACTGACCATTGCTTAACACACATACACATCCGTGATCTTATTGCTGGAACACGACAATGTATAAGGACTAACTGCCTCCATAAAAAACATTCATTTATGCAAAAATCTAATTTCTCCAAACGTCGGAAATATCCCTCTTAATACAATAATCTCCTGCACTTGCATACGATTTAGAAAAAATAATGCATGCAAATAAATCCTTACAACTGGAACTAGAATTTTATGAACAAATGTAAATATTTCTATCAAACCAAAATGACAAAAACATCGTAATGAATTCACTTTTTGAACCTCAACTAGCCGCAATAACATGTAATGTACTCATTACAGGACCTAAGCTTAACTTTAAAAAATACTTCGTTCGAAAACAAAGAATTTGAATAAGTTACATGCAAAAATGATATACATACGAAATTACCATGTCTCATCAAAGCCAACAGTAACCAAAAGAGCGAAAGATGAATAAAAGTCTTCATCCACAAACAAATCCAACTTAGTTAACCAGCGATACATTTGAATATACATGTTCCTCTTCAGAATCATTTGAAGCGTGTGTAACACCCGCAGGATATTAAAAACACTCGAGACATTCGCTGTTCAAATGGAAATTAGCATAATTATCACATTACCACCAGAAATCTAAATCCAAAAGTGGGAATCATTTTTTTTTTTTGCAAGTCTGCCACCACTAAGGTCTTGGCTATTCCAGGAAAATTAATGTTGACTGGTGATGCGCGTACAAGTCGTTTGCACGTAGCCTATTAAACTCAAAAGGAATCCAGTTAAATTAAATTATTATATTATAAAATGCTTTAACTACAAATTGGTATCCGACAGTGAACATTAAATTCTTGGAAATTGATCCGAAATGACAAGAAACTGCAGAATTGCATTGAACAGGCATTTTATGAAATGGATATAATAGGTTATTTCATGCTGCAAGAGAATGAGCGGGACAATATTGACACGGCAATTTTCAAATTTAAAAAAACAAAAATCGCGTTTAAGCATAAGCTCCAAGTTCAGAAATTAGGAGATACAGCCCATAACGGACCAGGGCCTAGCTTCTACAACAACTACTCGTGTTGTGCATGCTATTGTTCTTCACGAGTAGAAGGGACCTACAGTTTATTGCCGATTCCGAACGGCGTGATTTGAGAAGCTTTCCATAGACAATTAATACTCTTTGAGTGTTGTCAGCAACTCGAAAGAGGTGGTGCCGTGAAAAAATGCTAGGTGTTCCGTCCGGGGATCGAACCCAGACTTTCTGCGCCACAGTCGATGCACTTACCACTGCGCCACGACGAAATTAGGAGACAGTGAACTGTAATTATTAATTTTATGACTTAAGATGTTTACTTTGTTATTGAAAATAAAGCGTTGTGCCGAAACTGAATAATGTAGACTATTTGCAGAATGTTATCATTAATTGCGAAGAACTTCGTTCTGGTTTTCAACTGATCACATAAGATATATAACAGACGTTTTAGCTGATTGTACAGTTCTTATTATTCAATGCAGTACAAAAACAAAATTTAAATTAAAATTTGTAGCACCTGCGTAATATTGTTGTGTTTAAGATCAACAGGTTGTTCTCCTTTTTCTCTTCGTGTAGGTATTTGTTGGTACCGAAAAGTAACAACGAAATAGTGTGAATATTTTTGATTTTCTATTATATTTCACGAGGGAACAGTACCTTGCTTCTCCTGCAATTGTTCGTACTAGTGTTCTGTGTTCAGAAAACACGTTAATTGCGTCAGCACCACCAGATACATTGGTAGAAACATAAAATAAATACGTTCTTATAGGAGGTGGCATTTAGACCAACGCTGGTTCTAACGCAACGGATGTAGCTGGTCAATTATTAACTCTTCTCCATTTGACATACAATTGGTCTTAAATTTCAAATAAACGTCCGTTGGAGTCCAACCGACAATCATATAAATACAAATTAGGCTTTGTATGCGCAATTTCTTAATAAAATTCGAATTTCTACTGTGTAGTTTTCTTTACTGATACGAGAGAAAAAGTTAATTATTAATTAAAATAAAATCTAAAATCTAAAGGATTGGTTGAGGGCGGCCACTCTTGTGGTAGGTCATTCGTTTGAATTCTAGTTTTGAAAATTTTCTCACATTTCAGTTGAACATAGAAAGCTTAGCTTAGGTATCGTTTTATGAGAGAGACTAAGCACATGGATTAATTTTGATTTAATAGATTTCCTTAGGAGGGATACATACATACATATTTCACCCCGAAAATAATTTTATATTTTGCTTAAAACATTAATTTTACTTACTTTTATTTATTTGTAGGAGTTTTCACAACTTATTGTAGGAAGCAGGCATTGTTTCGGATCGTCCTTGTAGAGCTTATAACGGTGTTCATCTCCAGCTATGTACTAGTGCTGGAACCAAAATCACAACGTTTGTTTTTCCTTCTTTTAATATATTCCTTAAGATCGAGCAATGTTATTCAAATCATAAGTATATCCACTAACTCATCTAGAGACATTTTTACTTTCAGAAACAGATTGAATTTAAACATTTAAACATGCATTTCATCGTAAGCGGATTCTTTGACGCCGATTCGACTTAGGTATTATACGTGGCTTTGCCTTTTTATTTATGTATTGCCGACATATAACAGCGATATTTTAGTAGCTGTTCATACAATTAGCTCACTTTGAGTATTGTCAGCAAATCTTAAAAAGTCGTAAAATATAAAATATTTCATATGTGAACAGCCCAGGATTCTAACTAGGGACCTTCGACGTGGCGGACACATAATGTTTAATAAAATTAAACAACTTTTAAATGAATGTTTTTAGAGTTAAGTTTAGTTTTTAATTCATTTTTTCATTCCACATACAAACTTTAGCTAGTTTAACTAAACAGATTCTGAAAACTAACTAGGAAATAAAGAAAGCTTCGTGAAGGATTATTTCGGTTAGAAATAAGGACATAAGAACACTTTATGTTTTGCAGAAGTGACAGTTTCAGAAATTGTGTCGGAATATGTGGAGAAGTTATTTCACCATGACTAACTCGAACTGCAACCAAATTCAACCAAATTCAAACAAAACTGCTATAATTTCCAAACCCTTCATGATAGTGAGCTTTAATTTTGATACATGGCAGATAATTTTATTATGTATAGGCTTTGAGTCATATGCTTTCAAGAAGTTCAAAAAGGGTTAAAAAGTGTGATAGTGTGATTGCTTTGTATTTGACAGAAAAACCACAACTTAGAGCACCCCAACACCGCAACGTGAATAAATCATATGTGTCCCGAACTATAACTCGTTACCTTGATACTGGCTGTGTTGCAAAAAGCCATAGAGGAGGTCTTAGAAAACAGCAAAATCGGCAAAAATGGTTCCGAAATAGCGGGTAGTTGCAACGCTTGCACGAAAGTGGTGAGTTGCCGAATTTGTTTTATTTTTTGGGTCAAGAAACGAAATGACCGGATTTACTTGCCAAAGAAGTTCTTCGAACATGTATACCTTCCGATGGCCACAATAGAGCAGGCAGCACTGATGGTGATAGTTTGGACCGCCACCACCGTATCCGCCTATGATCACTCTCCGCTCATGTATATGAATCATAGCGTAGAAATTAATGCAAACTGCCGTAAAGACAGTACTAAAACCTAGGGCAAGCAAACAATTCGGTTAGAAACTGTAGATATATCAACGAAACCCAGCACCGTCTCACAAGGCGTACGTGAACCAAGTAAAAAAGCAATGTTCGCACTGTATTTGGCACAATCATCATCATCACAAGACCATTATTCGCGCCAAAGCTATGATATTATTTGAAAATTAATGTATTTTCCAATATTTTACTCTTTGTCCCAATTAAAATTTTTTAAAAATTAAAAAAAAAATTAGAATTTCCAAGAAATTAGATGTAGATGACTCCACTATTGGAACGGACCAGACTCTTCACGAATGAAACCTTTATGGGCCTGGTGTATCAGTCCGCCCAATCTTCATGTCTATGATACTCCTCAATTCCCTGAACTCTCCAAGCAATTTTTATGAAATTTTCGTATGTGTACATAGATGCATTTCCCTTACCGATGTCTTTGTGGTATATGAAAATTAAATTTATGAACATAATAGATATCCCGTATATGTTAAGTTAGGGTAAAATTGTTAATTAAATCAGCATATGACAGCAATCGACAGATCTTTTAAAATTAGCATGAGTTTCTGTTGAATTATCGTTACAGACCAGAACCCTTGTCTAAAAAAAAAAAATCCTTTCAACTTATATTTTATTCATAATATTTAAAGTAATATACTATAAAACTGAAATCTTCAACATTCTGTTATTTGATGAATCAATCCAGGTAGCACTAGCAATAGAATTTATCGTTAACTAACTTTAACAAAAAGATGCCGAAAGGCTGAGTAAATCAATTACAACCGATCATATTGTTTTGAGAAGATTTGAGAAATTGTTACTAGTTTAAGTATTTTATATCTAGAAAAACAATAAATACATTTTAAAATAAAACATAACATAACTGACACAAACTGTAAACAATAAGATGTACTTTAAAGGGTGATTTTTTTAAAGGTATAGGAAAGTTTTTCAAAAAAAGACGCATTAAATTCAAAAAAATGCATGAAATCTTTATTTGAATCGATAGTACGGTCCATATAATTTGAAGATTATTTCATGCAATTGTTGACATTGACTGCGCCTCAAATTGTCCATCCGCTTAGTCCAATTTTGGCATACTCTTTCCAACATTTCGGCCGGTTCCTCAGGAATAAATGCTTCAATTCAATTGAAGCGAATACGAATAAATGCTTCAATGCGTCAATTTGAGGCTTGTCTGTATAGAAATGAGCTTTAAAATAGAATAATAGCTTAAAGGCGTTAAATCGCAAGATCTAGGCGGCCAATTGACCGGTCTCGAACCTGAAATAAAATGTTCACCGAACTCGCCTCTCAATAAGTCCATTGTTGCGCGTGCTGTGTGGCATGTGGCACTGTCTTGTTGAAACCACCTGTCTGCAAGTCAAGTTCTTGCATTTTGGGTAGAAAAAGTTGGATATCATCTCACGGTAGCGCTCACCATTCACAGTTACGTTACGATTCATCATCTTTGAAGAAGTACGGTGCAATGATGCCACCAGCCCATAAACCGCACCAAACTGTGACTTTTTCTGGATGTATTGGTAGCTCTTGCAATGTTTTTGGCTGATATTCACTCCAAAATCGACAATTCTGCTTATTTACGTACCCATTGAGCCAAAAATGAGCTTCGTCGCTGAAGCTGAAGAAGCGCGAAGCTTGTTCGTTTGTAGGACGATTCATGGCTAAATTATAGACCAAACTGAAGATGTTTGACAGTGAAACAAAACACGAAACGTGTGTCAGCTGTTTAAACCAGTGTTGCCAAAAAGAATAACCCGCATTTTTCACGATACCACCTCTTTCGATTTGCCGACAACAAGTTTCTCAATTTCGCCATCCGCAGTTCGACTTTAAACGCATTTTGTAAAAAAACGTTAATTTCCTTAGTGAAACAAAGATATTCAGTCAGAGATTATTAAAATTGATAGGATAGTGGTTATACCATATACTAACGTTCCAGAGGTTAGCTTTTAATTAAAGAAAAAGCCTTGACAGTTCTGCATTCAGACTGTTGTAATTAAATTTATCTGCCCTACATGCATGTGTATTAAATTTTGCAACTTTAATGGGATACGTGTTTTTGCTTTTATTATTATAAAAATGTACTGCGTGCTGCATGAAGTATCCGAATCAAGAAAAAAACTATTCAGTTAACATTTAATTAATTCATTAAATGTGCCACCAACGGAAGTTGCTTGACAGTCCTGCCATATGAATGTATAATAAAATCATTTCGAATGTTACGTACTCTAATTTCATGCCGTTGTTTCCGTGTGTGACATAAAATCAAATCACCCAAGGTGACAGAGCCTGGAGTGCACACACCCATTAACGACTCCAAGAAAACGGCACCGGAAAGGGTTGGAAATTGTAATTTCATTGCATTGCTAAGTCGGGTTCGTGTAGTACACTGACTCCACGGTATTTTCGTTTTCGAGGGTGGCACTAAATCGTGTTCTTTTGGTAACATTCTTGTACTTACTCACTCCCAAGAAGCTACGTAACCGCCCTTAAATTAAAATGGCCATTATAAGCAAGCGCTTTTTACCGAGAACGCATTTTTTCTCGTCCTTTTTCTGTCCTTAATTTGACAATAAATTTTTATTTTCTTCTGCTTTTGCCTTCTTAACCCTTAATGGGCTGTATTTTGGCGGTTTGGCTATTTCCGGTATTGCACTGTAATGTTGGAGACTCCCCCGCTGTGGTCGCCTCCGCTCGTATACTTACGCATTGGTGATGCAACCCTCACTGGGTTATGGCCGCAAATTGAAAATTCGTTGGATGTTGTACGAGATTTCGTTTCCTTACGAAAGGATTCTTTTTTTTGTTCAGTGACTGGAACTGGTGTTGGTGGCACGACATGTAAATAATTAATGGAAAGGTATGGTTTTAATTTATTGGACATTTGGGAAATTAAAACATGGTCAGTTGGCTTAATGTCTCCATTTTGGATTTGGAGAATTTATTTTATATGCGATTGTGCAAATGACACAAATAAGATTAGTTAGTAGCTTCAATGGCTTTCAAGTAGTTCTTGCGAGATGCCATTAAGAGGAGTGCGCGAGTCTTTATAAAGTGACTTTTGCCAAGAATTTGAACTTTTCAGCTACTATTTCGTTTTGAATTTTTTCAAGGGAAATCTGAATAGGTAGAGTGGTCAGTTAACAATTGAGCCGTTAAGTGCACAAATCGAATAACTCTATAAAACAGTTTGTAAAATACAATTAAGTATTTGGATTCATAGAAATATTTAATTAAATCTATTTGATGACTTAGAATTCGGACCCAAAGGAGACCAATCATACGATCCTAATCAATTCAATATTATCTAATCTTAAGACTAGCTAGAATTTTTGAAGTATTTTGGAAATCAAAAAATTGTTATTGAAGTACTTGACAAAAGGAAATGTCGTTGAAGTTCAAACATTTTGGTATAAGTCCTTTGACTCCATTTTGACATGGGGCTTGATGAAGACTAGCAATTAAGAGGGGTTAGATAAGGATAGATGTTCCAGGATGGAAAGGGGGATATACGTCATAGTGGGGACAAGAGGATTGGAATATTGACACGATAGTGGATATGATCGAGGCTGTATACTGGCTGGCTAGTAGGACAATAATGCTAGCTGATTTGAGTCATCACTATGCAAATGTCAAAATTAATAACATCAATATAATGATTAATTTTGTCTTAATTTTATTCACCCTCACAACTTCTGATAAAATCAGCCGGCATTCTTACGAAATGGCAAATAATTATGTTGTTAAACATTTTCACTCTCACTCGCTAGTAGCCGAACAGGTTCTCATTCATACTTCCACCGTTCTCATAAACCCTACCTTTCCATACAATTTTTCCATTGGTCACACTGTATCTCTGAGAAGAAGAAAGATCTTATACTAACGTAAGTAACACAAATTCAAATCTTATCAGATTTCAAACTTCCATATTGAAGATTTTCATTTGTTTGAAGTTCCCATCACTCATATAATGGTCTTACAGATATTGTACTTGTCAGAAAATTCGGATCTTTGTTTCGTTCATAGATATAAAGTTCCCCTCCATTTCCGACTCCTGCAATTCTGTCTTCAGCAAACTAATCCTATAAAACGCAGATGTTCAAAAGTTCCTCTATTCGCGCCCGTATACAACAGAGAAGAGCTAAGCTAAAAAAATATACTTTTTGCCACTTAATAAGATGACTAACCAATGTAACCTTAACACGGGCAGGTTTCCTGTGCACAGAAACTTTTGAGACGTGATAGGTACGGTGGGCCATTTGTCTATTGATTAAAACCTTGAAAATGAAGATCTTACAACCAACGAACAGCAAAGCTTCTGAGAGAACTATTTTATTGCATATTTGTAAGCAAACGTAGTAAAAGTTTCATATCCGGAAATCAACATTCAGAACAGGAATATATTGCAAAACGGAGTGGACAGTGCACAGTGGGAAGATACACCGCAGGACTAAGCCAACATTACAATAATGAAGAGGAAGAAATAGCGGTTTTAAATTCTCTTTATCTTACCTGCAGTTGCAACCGATGGGGAGGTTTCTTTTATATATCGAAGGATTTATTGAGCGTTATGATGTGAAAAAAAACGTGGACAAACATACATCACTCGTAAGTAACATTTTGCTTATCACAGTCTACAGGGTGGACTTGGGACTCAATTAAGAACCCTCTTCTGCTGTCGGTAGCTTTAGAAAACCGTCCCCAATTTCGCACTCCAAGCTAATGAGGTCCTTCTCCACGAGTGTATAACATCGAGTTCGTGTTCCTTCTCTATTGCGTTTTTTCACTGGCTCGGATTTAAAGACTTAATCCATACAAAACTATAAATACTGGAACTAGTTTTTTTAACAGAAGTATCCATTACGTATGCCTGTAAACTTTAACATACGAATTCCTCAAACATTTAAGGTGTCATCTTTTTAGATTTAATTTATCTTATTCTTTGAACAAATTTATAATTTGAAATTTTTGATTTGTTCTTCACAAAATTTAAGTGTTGTGGCGATCAGAAGCTCTAAAAATGTTGGAGTACCATGAAATCCATTTTCTAAGCTCAGCACATCAAACAGTGATGGTGTCCGTTCATCTTAAAGTAGTGAATCCTTGATGGCAGTTACACAATTCGTCTTTTCCGCCTATGACCCAATAAGTGGTGAAACTAATACAATGTATCAGTCATGTACTCGCATGTGTATAATACATGTTTATAAGCATTTACTATTGATGTTCATTACATTAAGTCAAGTCTGATCCTCTTTCGGATTTTTTGAAAATCCACATTTCCTAAAAACCTCAGTTCCACCTTCCTGTGGATCATTAAAAATGGCTAAAAGGGCGCTGTCGAAATACAGTCAGCGTTTACGTAAGGTACGCCATTCGGAAGCCCACTTAAATGTTTCGTGCATCGATCGATCGATGCCTGTTGCAGATTGCATCCTCACAATGGACCATTGTACCCGTAGCGCCATGTTTGGTTGGCAACACGAGGACAGTTCATATATACCCTTAAACATATTTATGTATATACAATATTGTTTCTTTTTTGTTTTTCAGCTCCGTCTTAGTCAACGTTCCATTTAACCACTTATCCGATGGTAATCGGAGAGACTGCCAGCAACCGCATCATTATTGTGACTCTCACAACCGCAGAAACAAAAGCCAAGCAAGAGGAACAACATCGCATTAAATTGCTCTGAGGGCGCCACTACTTGTCAATCAATTTCGCCATTGTTTCCTGACATCCGACGACGACGACGACAGAGGCGGCCATTATTAATTTTTGCTTCCCTTTCATACGTTCGTGCTGCCTGCCTTTAAGTTTGCATGTATGCAGGTATATTTTAGCTGTTTGGGCAGTTCGGGACCGTGCCCCATACAACGCCGCGGTGGGGTATATTGGGCACATTGCAAATATCAAAATAAATAAAGAACGATCCGGAATGTTGCCACTGGATGGCGTACTGTAACACATTGAACGACTGGACAGATGGAAGGATGAATGGCTTCTACCGGCATTGGTGGGTTATAGCACGTCTCATAGGTAGCATACCTCGCCGAGTTATGCCGACAGTGCTTACCCCACTTGCACCGTACAATACGACACATCAGTCAGCAGTTCCAACTAGACCAACAAGACTAGGGTGGCTTGGTTCGCTGTCTGGTGATGTTAACTTTTCTAATCAACGTTTGTCAACAAGTGGCTTCAAGACATAACGAGTGCACTGGCTAGTGGGGTTATGTAAAATTAATGGCTAACGTAATCATATTAATTGTCAGGTTGGTCGCCCATTCACATTGCTGAAACGCGATGTGGTGTATTGCCACGCCTTCGTTTCATGCCTGGCTTGAGTTGCCGTCATTTAATCGATCCATTTTTGATGTGCTTCACGCCATTATGGCAACCATGGCAATCCGATAGTGGGGTACAATGGTCTAAGCACACCATTCGCCTTGTTGCTCCAGAAAGCGGCTTCAGAAGCTGACACCTATGTGCATGTTGGGTAACTCGCAAGATGTTATCTTACGTTATTATAGCGCTGTGGACAGAGTCTCCACAGACTCACGTAGACTTGCGTCTGGGACGGCCATTTGTTGCTGAAGCAAGTGGAGCGCGTAAACCGTAATGTTAGTTCTTATATACATATGTATGTATATATACATGCAAATATCATGCCGAATAGAAAGTGAAAAACGAAATCACAAATGTGTCATGTCGTGCGTTCTTTATATAAAGGTATGAGGCGTGAACATGCTTGGGATACATGTAATTGGCTTCTAGGTACAGAATAATGCCAAGCAATGATCATAATACGTTTTTCACAAGTCGCACGGGATATTTATTGGTATGCCACGTATCGTATGTGAATGCGTAAAAACAGTCAAGTCTGTTATTACCGAGCGACTAAGGGAGCAAGCTATAACTTGGTTATTGAGATTTTTTTTGAAAGATTCATTAAACAGAATTTTGTTGTTTTCGCTTTCGAAGACAAGGAGAACATAATGCATTTTTCTTTTGAGAGAATTGTCTCATAACGAACTCTGGTTGTGACTTTTGTATACATCTTAATAAAAGAAATTATTGAATTTATTTGCTATCAAAACATTTTACTGGCATACCCGTTATAATTAAGCTTTTCATAGGATTTTCTCGAATAGTTCTTAATTTAATAATCATGTAATGCTACAATCTTTAATTTGCAACCATTTATTCTCAAGTTACATTTGAATTTTTTCCAATACCAAATCAAAACATGCAAAGCCGTTTTTATCGTGCCCATCCAAGTAAGCCTTGATGCATTTTCCAGTTCCACATTCTCATCTCCAACCCGTCATTGTCAAACAAAAAACCATCACCAAAAGTGAAAAGCAAAAAAAAATCCTCTCGGATTGATGTAGTCCTCCTTTTTTCGAATTAATTTTGTTATGTCCAGTTCGTATCAAAACATAATCCACCGCAGAATACAATTTGTATGTAAATTTTTTCCAGACTACACTTACACGCTTACTTACACTCCCCCACCACGGACCATGAACAGAGCCCGGTAAACACTGAGCCAACCATACGTCCGTCTATACAGTCACTCATCGTCCTTTCTTTCCTCATCTATCTGGCACTGCCCCTTACCCGCGTCAACATCAGTGGATGGTGTTAAAAATCCAGTTACTTTTTTGTATTGTCACAAATTTACATTAAGCCCGTGATGAATTATTCCCTTTTTTCACCACCCCCTTCTGCATCGCTCGCCTGCCGATCCAATTGTCCTGCTGACGGCGTCGTATTAGTTTAACGATGGTACGAATAAAAAGTCAGCGCACTCGTTCTTCTGCCGAGCGTTGATCCCTTAGTGTCCTTCGGATTGGCTCGCCTGCGGGTGAGGTCGCTCGTGAGCTCATTATTCCTGCGAATGATGATTGTGTTATTTAACGGAAGACTAAACTTTATTAACTTTTCCTGCAATCTAAGAGCATGAAATTTGCCACGAAAAACGCACGGTACGAGTATACGCGCATCAGCGTTCCCCATTGCCTTAACCAAATTCAAGATGCGATGTCGGCCATTTTGTGAGGAAAACAAGGTGGGAGCAGATCTTTGGTCGACCCAAAAACGCATACAACTGCAGCCGTGGAAGTGATTGATTTATACGCCTAGCGTCAGGCGCGATAAGAAAACAAGCGGAGAATATCCAACACGAAATTAGTGTTATTCGATTATCAGGCGAAGCGGCTTCCTTCGATCCGCAGATCAAAGCGAAACGCGCGACTTGGAATGCCCGGGAACATGTGTCCCTTTTGGAAAATCATTAATTTACTTCGAATTTATTCGAGGAGTTCCATTAAAATTGAATATTTATAAGCGGTAAGGAAGCCGCAACGCAACGACATCATGGCCGCGATGCGAACCTGGCGAGACTCAGCGGCGTTGTTGTAGCCGCGCCGCCGCCGGGAACTGCAACCGGTTCGAGATGTAGGAGCCAGACAACGGGGATGGTCGTTGTTTTAGTTCTTTCATGGGTTTCTGTTAATTAATCGACTGACATGAAATGTCGACGTGGGGCGGCAAGATACGGTCAAAGAAATGTACGCTCGGGCTGACTATATTCGGACGCTTTTAAGAAGCGGTGGCAAATTGTTTCCTTTTTGATGTGTCACATGTAAAACATCCTCCGCCGAATCGTTGAAGTAAATGTGGATTGCAAACATGCAATCACTTGTTTTACTTATCAATAGATTACAGTTTTTTTCTTAAGGTTTCTTAGTACTTTACCTCGAGTTTCTACCATTTAGAAAGTGTAATCTTATGTAAAGGTATTAAGGACTATATAAATATGTGTATTGCATGGAAACAATAGTCACGCATTAGAACCTATTGCGAAGTATAACAAACACAAGAACTCTAACTAAAAATAATTGAGAAAAGCATTATTTGTCTTTTGACTTGATGATCGATAGTTATGGGAGGCACGTTGAAAGGAAATGACAATAAAATTAGGCTTCAACAATTTTTAAGGCCTATGACGTACTCTTGGTTTTGGACGCTTCTTTGCGTCACTAATTGGGGGGAAGTCACCTAAAATGTCCACGTCAAAAAAAAAAAAAAATATTCCTAAACAACAATCGTTTGGTGGAAGACGCTTTCGCGCAAGCGTTTTCTGCTTTCACCAAATTTTAAAGAACGGTTTGTCTTGGCTGCAAGGGGCTTGCCTTAGCACGCCTGGATCTGCTTATGACGTACTACTAAATCTCCTTGATATCCACATCATAGGATGCACAATCAAGGCAATCTCTCGACTAAACAAGTTGTCTTTGGTTCAACTCGCACTGGAGTTTTGATGATAACGCGCACTGCACCTCCAATGGCACTAGTCTTACGAACAGGCCGTCTGATGCGAGGGCATTGACAATTTAGTTGCATCATTTGTACAATGTCGATTGTGTCCAGGACTGGCTCTGGCCAGAAACTGAAACTGTACTCGGCTCCAAGACCATGGAAGGTTCTGGACCTTGGTCCCTCGTGGAAAAAGACAATATTAGACTTCACACCTCTTTAGTTGACTTCGCGCCTTTCTTCCAGGCGGAAAACCTTGCGACCCTAATGGCCGCGAACAATATTGTGAAGAATAGGAAAAAAGGGCGAAGTATCAGCGTCTGTAGTAAGAGCCAACCCTCTAACCACTTTCAAGATAGTACAGAAATGGAAGTCATCTCTTAATTTAGTTTGCATAAATCGTTAACACTTGGCGACGACGGGAGTCGATGATCGATGAACTTGCTAGGCAAGGATCAAAAGAGTCATTCACTGGGTCCGAACCCACCTTAGGACTGCCCTGGTCCTTCGTTAGAGCTTCCATCGACATCTGGGTATCTCGACAGCACAAAAAGAGAGACCCGGGCTCTCCATGATGCAGGCTCCCAAACATCAGCAAAATATCCGCGGCGTTTCTATTATCTCTAGATAGGAAAGACTGCAGACGACTTGTTGGTGTACAAACGAGCCACTTCACCTTCGCTTAGCACTTAAGTGTGATTGGGCTTAGTGATGATACGTCTGTAAAAAGGTAAAGACACTGTCCTGTCTCGCCTTTGCTCGGATCAGGTGGCGGGAGTATGGCGCTGATGTGTTTCTTAAAAATCTGCGATCAAGAATAGCGATGCGCCAAAAATATATTAAGTACAATAACAGCAGTACTATTACTCGAAAAACGTTGGAGAATAATGTATTTGAGTGAGGATTTATATTTTAAAAACCGCAATACATGAATGACGTGAAAACTGCAAGATTTTGAAAGGATTCTTTACTCATAGCATTAAAAGAGTGTAGAATCGAAAATAATTTCAATCAGTAGTAAAATCGGGTCACGTAGTAGACCAACTAGGAAGTATCGGAAAAAGTGCTCAATAGCTTCACTCGCCGATACTCCTTAAGAAATTAATGTAGGCAAAGACGAGTTTATACGCGTGGTTTCCTATAAGTCAGTAATAATTGATTAGAAACTTAGAATAGGAAAACCGAATTATGTCTTCATATCTCCTGCAGGGATTTGTGACATTGAAGAGTTAACCTCGCCTGGAATTTAATTACGCCTGCATCTTATAGTGACAGTGTTTCTTGTGAGTAGCATGGTTAATATCAACCTCAACTACTTCTGACTGTTAAGAGCCGTCACTGTAGATGGGAGATCTGCAACTTGGGTAATCGATATTTTTAAATTCCCAGTAGCCCCTTCTAAGTATATGTGTTTCTAATTTGCGGTCAAAGACGACAAACAGCATAAAATAGCCTGTATTAATATTTGAATTATTTTATAATGCCCGAACCATCTAAACTTAAAAATTGTTGCTTGTTTAAGACTGACCTGTACAATACCACAACATACTTGTTACGAAGAAGTCAACAGACAGTAAGTGATGTTGTTCTGAGGGCCGCAGTAATGTCCATGGAGATTAGTCGTTAGACACTATCGAATTTTGCCAGGACGTTACCCCACACAACAATTTTGTTATTTTGTTATGTTGGTCGTCTCCAACATGTATTTACAGATTTCCTGCTGTCAAGAGAAAAAATGAATCAAAGAATTTGCATTCAATTTTATGTGAAAAATGGAATTATGTAAGTGCTCAAAAACGATTGAAAAGTTGGCAGTGTCATACGGTGACTGTACTCTGAGTCAAAAAATGCTTACAAGTGGTACAAGCTTGGCAAATAAATTCAATTTTGGGCCTGAAGCGTGTGGCAGCGAAATAACTAAATTTTGACCAAGAAAATGTCACACGAGCATTGGTCAGAAATTATTGCATAACGTCAGCGGCGGCCCCCAGTTTTCACTAAATTTGGCCCATTTGACTTTTTTCTGTTTCCAATAATGAAGAGACTCATGAAAGGGTATCACTGAGATAACTCAAGGGCATACCAAAAAGCATATCTGAACTGATTCGAGAACTGTTACAAGTGTGTTATATTATATGTGGGGTGAACTTTTTTGAGGGGGACAAAATAGAAATAGATAAAAAGTAAATATTTTTTGAGAAAAATTAAAAGTCACTCATTTTATTTATTTCTTACTTTGCAGTTCCAAGCATTATACAGAGAATGGGTAGTTTCTTTCTTTGTATTAACATAAATATGAAGCTAAATTGTGACAGCAGCAATCAGCATTCTACGTTCTATTATTTTCATTCTCATCGATATTACCGAGATGTGCAGATTTAAATCGGAATACTTGGACAATTCATTCAAATTCATTCAATTCATTGTGAATACTTGGACAATTGTGCCCAAAATTAGAGCCACAAATTTTTAAAAACCTAAAAACTTTCATCCGGAGGTAATGCTTCGGCATAGCTTAATTCGGCATATACAAATTAAAATGAGTTAAAGGAACACATATGTCAAGAACAGTCGTAGTGGAAAGCAATAGAATGATATCACAAGTTAAAAGCATGACAAACTCTCAAACTAATGTGTTTTCTAATTTCAAAAACGTGAATAATTCTTTCTCACATTTGTTTAACGAAATAATGCCTCTTTTCAGGTACTACATATGTATATATGATATGCTTTCATTAGCAATCAAATGAAAGCCGCACTTGTAAAAAGACACAAAAGTTGGGAGTCTCCCTTAAGAATTCAACATATTTTGGGACACGGAAAGGCAATTCTTGGAGTTTCTGTCTTCTATACATCCTTTATCGAATTCTCCCATTAAACTGTGGAAATTCGAGGTTTATTATTTTTTCAATTTCTTAGAATTTGTACTGTAACAAGTAATTCTTTCTCAGCATATGAGAAATGGCAACCAAAATAACAAAAATTGTTTCAGAGCATAAATAGTTTATTAATTTTAATTACGTCAGTTTTCGTAAGGAGAGTAGTCAAAAAAAGAATAGATTGAAACAGGATTGAATGGTTGAAGCTATACCTTTGATACTCTTGAATAATCATGTAGGAAATCGTTTGTAACAGCAACGCTTATTTTATAGAGGCATGGATCACAGTGTACGCATAATACAGATTAATATAAAAATGCATCGAATTCCACGCAAATTTCGAGGATCAAATTTAGCTTTCGAAAGTTTTGGTTAAAGAACGCAGTACTTAATCCTAAGCCAAAGTCAATGTGACTCATGTTTACGTCGTTAAGGTGCGACAAGTTATTGCGAATTTTGGCAACAAAACATAACGCATTCACTCTGGGTGCGAAAAAACTAAATCAAACTAATTTGCAAAAAATATAAAACCTTTCAATAATTGATTTCCAATAAGATATACATACAAATTGCATATGTGAGTTTCTTGGTATTAACATGCTGCCAAATAAATAAAACAATTTCACCGTAACCTGAAAGAGTACTACAAGCCTCAATTATTCCAATTCCAAAGATAGCATCGATGCAGAAGATAAATTTAGATTAATCACTGCGCTGCAGCAATCTCGATCCGATATATAAATTAGAGCAACTGCGTCGACAGCTCCGCCAGTTGACACGCGATATCCACTTCCCCCACGAGAATACCTAAATTACTGGATGATTAAACGAGCTGCGCCGAGCCGCCACAGCTCATGCTCCGTGGTCTACCCAATGCACATGCATGCGGTGTATGCCTATATGTTGAAAGTATGTAGATCGACTCTGTGTGTGAAAAAGGCGCAAACCACTTAACGAATCTGACATTTGCCCGAAAACTAAGTAATTAATGTTTCCTTGGGTCCACATTAATCAAAATCGGATGTCATCAGGTGCAGGGGTGCCGCTAATGTCAACTTGATTGCTTGGTGTGATGATTAATTTTGAATGATCCGTGAAATGTCTTGTCAGGTGCATTCCGTTCTGAATACTGAGGGTGACATTTTTCGATGTCAGTGCTTTCATCAAGTTTAACAATGTGGCCGGCATTCTGCGCACCACCATTGAGTATAAATAGACAACTGAGTTCGTACATTCCAAGAAATAACAACACGCTCATTTCTTTCGTTCTCCTACTCCCCAAAAACAGTTGCAGGCAATTCACGTTGATTCGAAATTTGTTGGTGAATATTTAGCTCCGCACAAATAGCCAACGAGCTTACATCTCATTTACGAGCAAACAGAAAACGACACACGGCATGACATGGGCGAACTTTTATTGTTCAACTCTTGGCAAATGCAAAAATTTAGGTACACTTGTATATAGCGCCCGAGTTGAAATCAATCGCTCGATCGACTTGAATCAGTGTCAATCACAATCGATAGGCATACGTAGGTATACAGCTCGCGTTTGATCACATAGCAAGGGTAGGAATTTTGTATTCGTTCGATTGATTCGCTAATTTTATTTGACAACGAACTCGCTGCTCACAGAACAAGGAGGTCAGTGCATGTTGTTAACTTGGCTGATTGCGAAATTGCATTCCTTGGCTGCTGTACACCGCACCTTATCGGCTATTTGGCTTTTTTCTTCTTAAAATGTACATATATATCAGGTATTTTTGCTTTTATTTGGATGGATTTGTTTTAACATTTTCAAGAACATAACTTCGATAATAGCCATCGTTCAGATTTCAAATCTTATTTCGTAATGAACATTCGATCTCATCCTTTTTTTGCAATTTGGGTTTATAATAATTTTTTTCCTGTTACTACTCTCTGACTATAGAGTTGTTAATAATAAAAAATATTAAAATATGGAAGATGAAGTACTACGTAGAATTCCCCTATTTAAAGGACCTTGCTTGACCATTTAGTTTTACAAATTTTGATTGGGTGGCATCTACTCCCACGAGGGAGTCAAATACTTTCGCTTATATCTCATTTATCAACGTGAGTGGTTGTTGAAGATGTCCCTATTCCCTTGCGGACTGTAGCGTCAACTAATTTATATCCTTTTTAAAATTAAAAATATACAATTGCATTCTACGCTAAAGTATATGAATACATTGCTAATTTGAAAATGCGAACATGTACACTTCCCTTGAGAGGACGGTTTTTGAACGGAATTTCAATTAAGTTTCCATTTAGCGGAACATTGCCTAGAAGAATATTGATAATAATTCCGCATATTAAATCCAACACCTTTTCTGAATACAATTGTCTTTTTAATGCGAAAAGAAAATGTTTACTTTGAAACATGCGATGAAAAGCAGAATATCCTAGTCTCCTTAAAACTTTATTAAACTACCTTTGGAGCGCTTGAGGTATCCAACGCTAAAGCCGTTAAGTTCAGCTACGTTTTTAAAGAAATACTTCCCCATGTTTGAGGGATGCCGAGCCTGAAGGTCTACTGACCGGTTATAACAGCTATTATGATCCGAAAAAACACGCTTTCTTTAGGCTGAGGAGGGGGATGGTGAGCATTTAGAATTGAGCTGTGGTCAAATTGCTTTGATTAAATAAAATAATTGAGCTAACTGACAACCTTGAGTAAAACACAGAAAACGTTTTTTAGATGTATTTCTAAGTGACGTTGCAACTTTAGACGATTTTGTGAACGACTTAGATATTCAAAAAAAGTGCAGAAGTCCTAAATATAATTATTATAATTTGTATAAACTTATATGAAAAATTTCAAAATTAAGTCAAAAATAATCTCTGCAAGGCTTATTATTTTCCTTGAAATATTGTTTTTAGAAAAGTAACTGAAAAAGACTTGACACACGACACTTTCTTTGGAAGAGAAAATAAAAAGATAAATTAATTAATAGTAATAGCATGTACAAAAAAGGAAACAAAATAAAAACAAAAATTCTAACATTATCAGCCTTATCGGCGATTCCGGGGGAAATCCAATTCCCCGGGATAATTTTCTTCCCGGGAATAGATTCCTCCAATCGGCGATTTCCCGGTAAATAAATTTCCCTCGGAATCAACTTCGAATGAATTTCGAAATATTTTGGGAGGTAGTTTTTGTGAATTGACTTAAACGTTAACGTTTATCCGTTATTGGTTTAATGCAATCGTGCAAAATTAAACATTTGAATTGAATTAGCACAATGCATTCAATTGCTTTAAGAGTAATCGTTGAAGAAAGGGCAGAGATCAATTCGTAGAGGTTTAAGAGATTGTTCTAATCCGCTGGAACTGCCAGAACAATTGTAAGTTATACTTTCAAAACGACTGATCTTATGTAAAATTTTCTTTCTTATAGATTCATGCAACATTATCGTGTTAACAAACCAACGTTTGAATATTTGTTGGATATTCTTATTCCGGGGGAAATTTTATTCCCGATAAAGCTGATTTTTTCAAATCAAAATAAAAAATGTAAACCTAAAGAAAAGAAATTATGATTTGAAATCTATTTCTATGTTATCATTCTTATCAAAAGCTATCGAGGCATTTGAACATTCAATGCTGAAAAACTTGCTAGGTATTACTTTTGCATTCAATCTAATTATGTCATAACTTTGCGGGAGAATGCATGCAGTAGATTACAAAGTCTCCAATTCTATACCAATTTCTAGAGAAGTTCTTTTGGATTCAATTCGTGGTTCGCTCTTTTTCATACTGCACATAGATTAACTCCCAAAAAATGTCACGGCAAGTGTATGGAAACACTTCATTGGGATTAATTGAAGACACCATGATGATCCAAAGATAATATCTGCCTTTGCAAATAATGGCCTTGTCCTGAATCCCTTCATGCCTAAATGACTTATTATCTCTAGAAATACCTTCGACCTGTCATATTTCCACACGTGACTCTTGATGGCAGTACAGTTGAATACTTGAACAGTGCAAAAGAACTTAGAAAAGTTATTTAATCGAGATCTTATTTTGGAAATGCACATACAGTAAATTGTGGTGTTTTACATACACTATAGGAATCACAATATTTCCCACAAATACGTCTGCCTATTTTTAAAGGACTCCTAATACCCAGCACAATATATGACTGTGAAATCTACTGTGACTGTGACCATGTCAGAAAGAAAGATTAATTTGTATGATCTGACTGATATGATAGAATTGCGGACTTTTCAAAAACCAAGTACGGTTTCATATTTGTTAATCCACAATCTTTTAGAACCTTGGTTCTTTTGTGTAGAGTCTTTAGTGTATTGGAACCCAATTCCCTCATACCTTTTAAAGTCTTGATTGAAACCAATTTTTACTACCACTCTTTTGATTTGAAATTAATTGGTTGCAAATCTTTCGACTGACATTGCATTCATTGAAGTCACTTTGAAATTGTTACAGTATTTGGGACCTCAGAAATTTTAATAAATTTTAAAATATTTTGTTGCAGTCTTTCCGATTTCAGCATGTGGACGTGTTTGAACAAGTCATAAAGAATCACAAATCTCATTTTTTTTTACTTCTGCGTCAGTCGAAGACTTGAATAAAATTGATTTCAAATAAAAAGACTGGTAGTAATGATTGATTCAGTCAAGACTTCAAAAAGAATTTAATACTTCAATGCTAAGACCTAGATCATCAAATAAATTCAATTGCATAAATCACAAGTTATAAAATACTTTTTAAAAATTCGCGGATTGAATTGAAAAGACCTCTGCTGGTAAACAGCCTAAAAATAGCCCACTCTTAGAGATCGCACATTCGATCATGAAACCAATTATATATCAACTTCAAAAAATTCAAATAGAATCTTGATCTTTATTTTCCTGCACTTTCTTACCTAATATTTTTCTTGAAATATTTGTTGCTGTTATTAAATCAGAGCAGGTTCAATAATTTACCCTTATAGTTGCTACTGCCGTGTATCTTAAAAAAACATTTGATGTTTAGAAAATAATAATAAAAAAAGTGACTTTAGAAATTTTAAAAGAAGATCTGGCGTTTGATATTTTCTTTAACATTCTTGAACCAAAACTGATGATATTACAAAACTGAATGTTAGGTAAATTACGTGTATCTTATTTAAGGAATTCCCAAAAATAACTAAATTTGGAAATCACACGATAATTACGGTTTTCCGATTTCATAAAGAACGTCTTTGCACGTTGACACAATATAAGTGATGAAAATTAACTCATAATACAATATACAAAGTACGGACTCTAATTAATATCCCACTTCAACATAATTTCAAAAATGAATAAATTCGATAGTGATAAATATACTGTAAAAAAACGAATTCATTTGGCCTTCCTTTGTAAACAAAAACAAAGAGACGTAATCTGTATCTAATGCCCTTTTCATGTAAAAAGGTGCCGTCGCATATAACTGGAAATTACAAGACCCAGTCCCCAACATGTACTACCTCTGGACAATAAAATAAATGTCCAAAGTTGTTCCCAGCTAGTTTTTTCTTTTTTGTTTATCTTGTAGGACAACTCATAAATGAATGTAAAAAGGTTTATTTCGTCCGAAATGTGCTCCCTTTTGTGTCGCAATTAAACATGCATATCTGCAGAAAGACCGATGCTTCAAATCTAAATCTTAATTGTAACGCCCTCGACATGGTGCTTGAAGTAGTTTTCAGGATTACGCACACAAAAAGGTTAACTATCCGCAGCCACAACAGGCCCATCCATGCCCTCCTCCCATACCCTACCATTCAGCAGACTAAGTTAAACTTTGAACGTACAACCGTGGAGCTAAGATTCCTCGCCATTCGCATTGTTGCACGGAAGGCATAAAAAAGCATAAGTACCGGATGTCATCCAATTGTTCTCCTTTTGTATTAGAATTTTCGTTATCCTCGAGAGCGGTGAGCAAAAAAAGTTTGCATTGTGTTTGTATTGTTAGTTCAGCAAAAGCCAAGGCCTAACTTCCATACGTTTTTGAGTTTTTTAAGGTTATTTTCCGCTCTGTCTCTTGGAGGACTTTTCGAGGAAAAAAGTCAAATCAACAGAAGAACATGGCGCGACAGGATGATGCCGAAGTTGAAAGGGGCAGAGAAGCGTGCAGAAGGAGAATACGTTAAAATACTGCCCAACCACTAAGGAGCACATATTGAGGGAATAAGAAATTTCAAAGTGAGATAATGGCCATATAGTTTTCCACCGCCATTCCTCAGGGCCCCATGAACCGGTGTTCTGATTGTTTTTGCCCAGCTTATCGGTATCTGAAAACGCCACCAATTTATTCTGAAACATGCTACTTTGTGGGCATCGATTTGATCGCACGAAGCAAACGTCTGCCTTGGTGTTACGGGTGTGTGTAGTTGTGGACGATGGTACGGCATGAGTTTGGAGGCAGTGAGCTCCACTCCTTAGGCAACCACCACCATGCTGATGGTTCCTTAGGCATCGACGATAGTATATATGAAGAATCTGGTTGGACAGTGGTGAAAACAATCGAAAGGACGACGATGGTTGGAGCGGCATGAACGACGACCAACCGACCGACCGTCCGACCGACGATGATAATGATGATGATGATGATGGTGAATCGGAAGGAGACCTGTCAACGAGTGCAAATATCAGAAGTAGCAGCAGCAGCCAGTGAGAAGTTGGCCATGTTCTGTGCGGATAATATGAACAAGACTTAAGGCGCCAATGCCAGGACCCTCAATTTATCTTGCACGCCATGTTGATACAATGGCTTCTTCTCCGGATGCGGTATTATGCGCGGCAATCTTGCTATCTCGTTGGCATTATTCTTGTTTTTTGTGTGTAGTTTTCATTGTGTTTCCATTGGATTGAATCTGATTTTTTTGATTTCAAATTGATAACGTGGTTCAATTTTGATTTTATTATTTTCTCTTGTGGAAACCCAAATAAAAATATTGGTTTAATCAAATTTTAAAAATAGGCTTTAAGTTAACAATCATTAAACATACCTGAAAATAATGAGATTTAGTAAATCATTTGTACAGAGTCGAACCGAATCATAGACCTAAAAATGTAGGACGTCAGCTTTTAAGCTTTGTAGATGAACCTTATTGAAAGACTAGGAATATTATGCATTTTAATAGTTTGTACATTATGAATAATATACAAAAATCGAACTGTATTTTATACTGAGTAGATAATGCCGACTATTTTAAGGAAACTTTTGAAGGGCAGATATACTCCCTTTCATGTCATTTGACGTCATACTCATAATAAAATAAAATCACAACTAGAATTTTATATTTGTGTGTACACACTTTCATATGGTAATTTTGAGAACAGAAATCACGCGCAAAGTTAATGCCTTCGGCTTGTTAAAAAACTTATTGCTTTGCGACATCCGATATTCAATTGGACCCCAATAGATGATTTTCAGATCTGCAGATGGAATGTGAGATACAACAGTATTCCACGTGTAGCCGATAAACTTGCGAAGGCTCTGGACTGCAATCCAGTAAGGCCATTGGTTGGAGCAGGACAAAAAGGGTATGAATAATTGTGACTATATCGCGTCTGCCTTAATATACCAAATTGCTACCAGGAAGTTGTATGATACTAGTAAGGATTTCATGTGTGATCTAATAGAAAAAAAGTTTCCAAGATCTTTATTAAGATTATCGAAAAACACGGTTTGTCCAAAAAAGCTTCACTCATTGCGAAGTATTATAGCTTTTAAAAGATTAAATAAATTGTAACTAGTCTGACGGAGTCGTCAATGACGCGTTTGCTGGCATTGAAGCGGAAGCGGCTAAAATGGGTCTACTGGTTAATGAGAGCAAAACGAAGTGCATACGGTCATCAAGGAAGGACGCACAACATCGACGTCTCGGACAGAGCGTCACACTAGGCAGCAGAAACTTCAAGGTAGTCGGCTCCGCGGCAAACAGGGACAATAAAACCAGTACCGAAATCAAACGCAGAATCACTCTTGCCAATCGCTGTTTCTTTAGGCTCAAGAGAGAATTGAGTAATAAAGCCCTCTCTCGAAGGACGAAGCTTGCTTTAAATAACAGCTTGATCATCCTAGTCCTACTCTACGGTGCGGAAACCTGGACGCTACTAAAAGCGGATGAGTAAGCCCTTAGCCTTTTCGACAGAAAAGTTTCTGCGTTCATGGTATCTGGAGGAGAAGATTTAACGACGAACTCTATGGCCATATAAAGCGTATGGGCACCACTGCTCCGCCTCTAAAAGTCTTCAAATCTGTGCCATTGTGAAAACGCAACAGAGGACGGCCCAGGCTAAGGTGGCGTACACAAGAGGAGGACCTCAACCAACTTGGAGTGCGCAACTGGCGGCAGCTGGCGATAGATCGTGCTGGCTGGAGGCCCATGTCCACCCCGTAGCGCGTGTAGCGCCACAAGAAGAAGAAGAAGAAAAAGAATCAGTTTAAGTATTTCATATCTGGAATAAGGAAGTTAAAAATTAATATATACATTTTAACAATAAAAAATGCAGAACACTTCGTTAATAACGGCTAAGAGACTTTGAAATAATCAAGCATTGTACGTTAGACAGATTTGCATAATAAAAAAGTGTTAAAGCCTACATTATTTAATCAACAATTTAGACCATCAACAAATCTACTTGTCTATATATATGGTTGAAACACATCATCTACCTCAACAAACTCAAAGACTTTCACTGTGGGACTTAATTTATTTTCTGATAAAAACCACGTTATACGTAAGCGAAACTATAGATTTTCATGATTCGTCTTGTAGGTGACAGTGTACAGTTGCAAAGACTGTCAGGATGATGTTAATGAATGTTTCTACCGCTCCTGTTTAATTAAGAGTTTGATGAGGATGGAACTAAGATCAGATAAGTCCGACAATGAGTTTTCTTTTATTCATTTCCTGCCTTTTCTACACACACTATTCAATGGTTACAAGGATGTTATTGACAACATAGTTTTTAAAGAGGATAGTCATTCCGATAATGTGCCTCAAACTTTACAAAGACTGAATTTTTCGACATTCATAAGAAACTGAAAAACCAACATGACTTGTGAATTTACAAGAATAATATGTAACATACGTATATGAGGAACAACGCTAAAGTGAAAGTCTCATACTGACATCCGGAAAGAGACTTTTTGTTTAAAAAATGGCATTTCCTACTATCAGCAATTAACAACTGGAAATTTCTGAACATAGCCGTTTATATTTCAGCAGAAAAAAAGACAATCTGTTTATGAGCCAGGCATACTCCTATATGTCCTCATTGAGCATTCACCCAAGCGTACCATCGCCCCATGGCACATTGCACGAACAGACCAACTGTGCTCTGTTGTGGTCCACACCTGTGTCCAGAGATCAGCAATTAGCGGATTAAATTATAGCATGCCATTCCGTGCATTCATCCAACAAGTGCCTTCCATTCCCCAAGCCCGATCACTCGCATTTCACTATAATTGTAGGGGGCATTCAGAGGTCGCGGCACATCTTTTGGAATTCGCTACCTTTATAAAAACTAGAAATCCAACATTAGAATCTCTATTAAGAATTCGCGAGATCGCTAAGAGGAACGTTTGCAATCATGGCGGTTTAACAATACAATTTACAAGTAGATTACTCAGTAATGTCAGTCACTCCAAAATCGTCATCGAAGATCACTCGGATGGGAGAAACCATCGGCTGTACTCCGTAAGATGGATACAAGCGTCGCCAATCGCCGATGGCATCAAAGCGATCTTGTGTTCTTCAGAACTGATGGCAAATCTACACAATCCAGAGGGACTCAGATAAACCGACAAAAAGGAAAAAGGAGCACCACGGAATCAATTTGAGATGAAGAACAAGTTGGCCACACAGCTAAGACGCTACTTTCAGTCCTACCTGACGTGAATTCATCCTAGGAAATGAACAGCCTATCGATGACATGTCTCTAAATTAATAATATAATATAAAAATCCATATACAGATACAGGCCAACAACGTTCCGGGCTCTAAACGTTCCTATGTACACCCGTACCAATTTGATTTGTTGTTCACAGTCGCCGCATTGGATTGTGCAGATAGGATTTTGGCCGACGGAGCTCCGGACCTCGTTCGCTTCACCGCCTTATTTGGACTTTTTTGTTGTTGCCAACAAATACTGGATGTTATATGGGCACAGATAAATTAAAACTTGTTTACCGCAGTGTCAAAGCGTCCTCAGGCAAACCGAACGATTGCCTTGTGCACTTGTCTAATAGTTGCGATAGCCTGGAGGTAGAGTCGGCTAATATGATGAGCTATTACTGCCACACCATTGAGCATCATGGCGGCCGTATAACATGGAAAATGGATGTAATTGCTATCTTGAACGACTGACTGGAATGGTTGGTCCGAGAGAAGCTTAACGAGCTGACTATTGGTACATGCATGTTTCCATTGCAGTTGTCGTAGCGGGTTGAATGCGGTTTAGCTATTTCGAATCGCTAAGCACCCGAGATATCTGCGCTGCTAGACAAGCTGTTTGCCTATAAAATTGCAGAATTATCATTGTATTACAAGTAGATGTGAGAGGTATTTTATGTTAAAATGAGTCTTCAATGCGTGAGCAGGGTATAAAATATTTCTTTGTGTCTGAAGTAACCACGGACGAAGTATTGAGGGCCGATAAAGTTATTTGAGATAGTGATTCGAATGATTTGTTTGATCGTAACTTAGACGATTTAGTGTCTGAAGTCTCATGTGTTTTTGATAAGCTTTCTAATAATGAATATTTCTGCAAATGAATTTGCACTGGGCATATATTTTAAACATTTTTATGAAGGGAAAACTTTCTGAAAAATAATTTACTGAAGTTACTGCCCGTTTGAATGAAAGGATAACACTTCCGACACAACCGAAGAGGATTAAAATTCACTACAGTGTAAGGGTGTGATGCTATGAAGAATCAGGCCCAAATATACACAATGGAGGCATGTATTGAATGAGGGCAGAGGACGATTAGTAACTGAAATCATACTAAGAATCGTAATAAAAAATATGGGGAGAAGGTGGAATTAAAGATGAAACTTTTCAGTTTAGGACCATAGACTCCTACTTTGAACTTTTAATAATGTGTACTTTGGAGAGCCTACGACGTACCCTGACCATTGCATATTTTCTACTGAAAAGGATTATTTCACATTAACAATTAGAGTTTTCATATTCGCCAAGTTGTAGAGCATGGGGAGATGTTGTATTAAAAGACGTTGGGTTCGCAGCTCACCCCTCTATGGAGCAGTGAGAATCTGATCGTGTTAGGCTTACATAAAAGGGGAACTGTACTAGTCCTTTCTGTTTAAACTATTATAAGAAGTGTTATGTTGTGGTCACCGTAGTGAAGTGAGCAATTGCTTCGACTCACATGCCTAAAGTTCCTGGTTCGATTCCCGACTGAACATCTCAAACTTTTTACGGCACCGTCTTTTTCGAGTTGCTGACAGCACTCAAAGTACTCTTAGAATTCGGCGTTCGGATTCGGCAAAAATTTAGAGGTTCACCCTACCTCCATGAGAGAAAAGTGGCACGCATAAAAAGTGTAGTTGCTGAAAAAACAAGGTTCTGGTCCCATGTGGTCTGTAGAGTCCCTCAATTATTCAAAAAGCCTTGCTTGGTGTGGCGTTGATTATTCTCCTCATTAGTAGCAGGTCTCAGGTCATTTGAAAGCTTTCCTTCTTTCTTTGTTTCTAAAAAACATTTTAACTTTCTTCCATTTGGTACACATATAGCACAAGGAAAGGTCACTTTAGGACATGATCTCCAATGAGCGGGTTACTGAAGCTGGCAATACAGTTTGCTTTTCTTTGGGAACTGTCTCGTGTGATCTCTATAAATATTTTCAAATAGGATCGTTATTTAGAGGAAAAAATATTTGTTATTTTATTTTGTGTTAGCACGTAGGAAAGTTCTTATAGATTTCAAATAATCGTTTAATCCGGGTATTTGTTGTTTTGAGGTCGAGTATACAAACAAAATTGTTCATGCCTTTTTTTAAAATATTAAAATTTTTTATTTCTGAAACAAATAGGGACCTAGATTAAGTTATATCGAAAGTTTCATTTTAGAATAAAAAAGTCAATTACATTTTTCTTCGGTTCAAGAAAGTAGCTAAAAAGCAAAGTATATTGGTTTAATGAGTTCGTTAATTTTATGTGTTTATAACAGAGGTTTCCAAAACCGCATACCTCGTGTATCCACCACGGGCATGAATAACCGCGAGTATGATTATTTTATCGACTAAGTTCTTGCAAGATTCAGGTGTTATCTTTTTTCCGTGCAGTTCTGACATTGGGCCAGAGATCGTCGATTTCGCCGGCAATGGATCCCTTCAAAACCCTCCATACGTTTTCATTTGGGCTTAGATCATTGTCTGAAAAACAATGTTCACATTTTCAAAATGACAACCTAAAATCTCTACCTACGACGGTGACGTCGAATGTCTTTTGAGTCAAAGAGTGCCTCCAACTCCTTATGCCGTTATGCAACACCAAATGAAAGTTGATCCCCCACCAACTTTAACAAGTAATATAACGAGAAAATCATGTTTTCCAGGATTTTGCAGTACTCATTCCTGTTCATCTTCATATGACCGGACCACTTTCGCCCTATCCTTACTAATTTGAATCTCTCCATTTGCAGATTTAAGTGTCGTTTTATAAGCAAGGGTTTTTTTTACCTTAACTCCTGTTCTGTAAAGTCGAAAGAATAGTATTTTGTTCATGTTCCAGTGGTTTCTTCATTTGCAGTGTTGAATAAGTATGCGGTCTTGAAATGTGGAAAATAACTTTTTGCTTCCAACTCGGTTTGGTACGCCAAGTTTTCAAGAGTTTGAAGAAATTTGCTTGTGGCACCAAGGGATGTTCCTGCTGACTCCGAATTTTTCAATTGGTAAAACCAGGTCTACCAGTTCCTTAATTGAATTAATTCAAAAGTTTAAAAGGCAATGTAATTCTAATACACTCTTTTTTAGAATATTATATTTTTGGAGATACTTTTTTCATGCTTAGATTGGTTGCAAGCTTTTGTCTATAGTTGAGTTAAGCGGAGGTGGGCAGCATTGAAATTCTTCTTGCAAAGAACTCATATTGATAGAGTGTTTCCTATTTTAAAAAAGAAAAAACACAAAAAATCCTGATAATAAATATGTTGGCGATACACACGAAGCTTATATTACAACTAGAGAAGAATTTTACAACATTGTTGCTTGGCTCTTAAATAAACATCATTTGCGGGCAGCTTTGATGTTCCTTTCTAATTGAAAAAAAGTGTAGCTGAAGCCCATCGATTGCTTGTAGAAATTTATGGTAAATCTGTTCCGACAATTAAAACAAGCAGGACGTGGTTTCGACGCTTCTTAAGTTCTGATTTTAGCGTCGAAGACAAAAACCGTTTTGGTGAGCCCAAAAAGTTTAAAAATGAGAGATTTTATGATGAACTGGATCAAGATCCGCACCAAACGCAATTGTGAACTCGCAGGGGTGACTCTGCAAACAATTTCCATTCGGTCAAAGAAATTTAGATTAATTCAAAAGCAAAAACATTGGAAGCCGTATGATGACGAAATGCGATTTTGCACAACGGATCTGTTTCTTGAAAGACATCAAAAGAAGGGATTTTTGCACCGGATCATGACTGGATATGAAAATTGGAAATACTACGATAAACCTCAGAAGAAAAAATACTATGTAAAGCCTGGTGAACCCGTTCCATTATTTATTGTACACCGATGCCAAAGAAAAATGTCCACGGTCTAATATTTATGATGTGCATATGGTGGGACCAAGTGGGTCTGGTGTACTATGAGCTGCTTAAACCAGGCGAAGTTAATAACTACAACTAAATCGTTTGAGCCGTGCATTGCGTGAAAAACGGGAAAACGACCGGAACTCATGACAAGTTGGTTATGACCAAAATATGCTCCGACCCATGTGGCTGCAGTGCAGGAGGTATTACCCAACCCGCCTTATTCTCCAGACCTTGCTCCTTTCGACTAATAGCTTTTTCGAGACAGGCGAAAAGATCTGAAGGCTAAACTTTTCGGGTCTTTTGAAGTAAAACTGAATGACGCAATGATTAGATCGATGCCAAAGATGACTAATTTTTTGAATATGGAATTGAAACTGCCAGAGAGATGGGAAGCAGTAGTCGCTGTCAACGGACAAAGCCTTAAGTGATGTATTTTTTACGTTTTTTCAATAAAAAAGCTTGAACACAAAAAACGGGTTAATTTGTCATCCAAATAAATAAATTAAGCTGGATGAATATCAAACAAGGACGTGTACTAAATGTTTTTGATATTTTTACATAAAATGCTGTACCACATGAACTTACAATGGGATGCTATAATGTGATGGCAATTTTTATAACGACAGGAATGTAGAAAAATAAGCATAAGCACTTTATAAAAGATAAAGCTATATTTCGTATAAAGGCAATCAAGTGTATAATAGGCTGGAACTAAATGGTAAGAATATTACCACTCGGGAGTCTGTGCCGTAGTACTCCTTAATACGTTATAGATTTGCTGTAAGGGTCCAGTCAACCAGTTATTACTTAGATCTCAGAGAGCTTGCCAATTGAAGGATAAAACTAACTAATATATTCTTCTGTTTATTGAGATATATACATATGTACAGTTGTGTTCATAGAAATAGCAGTGCTCCTCAAAAAAGACAAATAATTTACCATTAATTCAAATTGTCCACCAGACTCCGACATCTCTTAACTGGTATAGCTTCCCATGAGTCTCGCACTACCTCCCACAATTCCTTGGCGTTTTCTGGTTTGGCTTCATGGACAGAATCTTAAACATCGCCCCACAAGTTCTCAATGGGGTTTAGGTCAGCGGATTGTGCTGGCCACTCCATAACGGTTATTCTTTTTTCATCAAACCAATATTTTGCCCGTTTTGAGGTATGTTTTGGATCATTATCTTGTTGATTTACCCAAACTAGTGGCATTTCCTCCTCGGCATATGGCAGCATAACCTCTTCTAAAATTTTAACGTACTCAGCACCGTCCATTACACCCTTGATAGGATAGTATAATGGACTCTATTATATGAAAAACAGGCTCAAATCATTAGTTTTGCTCCTCCGTGTTTAGCAATTTTAACTGTATAACGGGGATTATTTTCTTCATTCTCTGGTCTTCTTACATATTCCCGACGACCCTTGAACCCAAATAAGTCTATTTTGCTTTCGTCGCACCACAGAATATTTCTCCATTTCTCGTTAGGCCAATCTTTGTGAAACTTTACGAAAGCCAATCTTTTTTGCACATGCTTTTTTGTCAAAAGCGGTACTTTGGGAGTTGGTTCTCCTTTGCCATGTTGATATTTTTTCGGTCAGTTAACTTACCCGTAACTCTTTTTGGACCGCGTTTTTCGGGCCTAGCTAGCGCATTGCCACTTTCAGTGAACATCCTATGATTTCCTGGATTGAAGCATATATTTTTCCCTGCGAATGCAATTATTTGATCAAATTCCACATATCTTCGGTACAATGTTTTGATCGACCCATATTTCTAACTTTAAGGTATGTTAATAAAAGACAACAATACAAATACATTCACTTACCAAACAAGAATACACAGATATTTTTAAAACACTAAACAACAATTTCTGAGACACTTTATGGTAAAACCAAAAAACGCTGTTATTTTTATGAACAGGCTTCAATCAACAGATTTCAATGAATGAGTGAAAAAAGGAGAAAGTAAGCCTTTATTTTTTGTTTTTTTATTTCTGGTACGGTATCTTAGTTACAGGAAAATACAATAAAACCGCATATACATACATTTGGAAAAATGATCTTCTTAGAAATATGTTACTAATTATCTAAGTCGTATAACTACTGCTATTTTTATGAACACAACTGTATGTATACACGGCTTCTTTTGAAAACTTGCTAGGATAACGTTGAAAATGTGTCGATAATAATGCTGAGACCTACTTGAAATCGGCAATGAAAAAGAGTTGAAATACCCAACCACCAAAAGTTTCATTAATCAAACGGAGGTCTTGAAAAATATTCTTTGTCATTTTTCTCATTTTCAGTCATAAGTACCGTCAAAGTTCAATTACTGGACAAACATTGAACAACCATTTCATACTACCAACAATGTGTATACAATCGGCCCAAATAAACATTTTAACATTTGTGGTAATAAAAACATTTCTTCACGCCAAAGTGGGCAATGAAATATTAATTTATTTATGTTCTTGCGCTCTTAACTTAAGTGGTTTCGGTCAATAGGTTTCTCTATCTTAAGCCCAGTGTACACATCGAATTGATTTGTTGTAGCTAAGCACACGCAGCCAGCCGACAGATACATTTCACCAGATACACTTACTCTTAAGTGTGTTTACTCACTCGCGTCCGAAACCACTGTGAAATCCCGAAACCGAAATTCAAGCAAAACAAGCCAGAAAAAAGGGTTTCATGATTCATTAGTTCAATGTGGCCAAATATTTAATCCATCAGTGTTGCTTGACCACGAAAACACATTAAACAGATGCTGAGAGCGCGCTCACATCAATGGTGCTGCTGACATGGAAAAATCAGTTTGGTCGCACATCGAATTTCATAGCAGCGGTTTGCTTCCTTCTGACAGTTCACACAAACTTAATGGTTCCGACAACACAAAGTCAATATTATTCAAGAAACATTTCAGTGGAGGATTCACCTGGGGAATCTATTTTTGTGATCGAATTCAACGAAAATGCAGATAACCACATCACAGAACATACTATGAGAAGGCAGTATCTTTTCGCAGACATGATTACAAGTGCAAACTTGTCACAGGATCCGATTTATTGACGACATTTGGGGTCGTCGGGGCGCTATTTATCTGCGGGATTTAAAACAGATTTTTATCTGTCCCGATGTTCGTTCGGCTGGCGAATGTCGAATTCCCCACTCAATCAGACATTCGGTGACATAGACAACCGCAGCTGCTATGGGAATGTTTCTGCCGGTCGCGTCGAGAAGCCTTTGTGTAGACGTCGCATGGGAGACGGTGAACTTGTGTACGAAACTTACAGATAACCACAGCGGTACATGTTGCGCCTATTGGCCTATTTGCATTCAGTGTGGCGGCATCTCATCAAGTCTCGATAAATTGGAGAGCATTCTATCGTGTTTCAGATTCCTGTGCCAGCTCCCCAGAAGTGGTTCGCCGTTTCACTCTTTTCGGACCGAAAGCGCGTTCCAGAGATTTCACAAGTTGTCTCCGTGTGCTGTGTGGATGCAGCAACAGTGGCGACGGTAGCAGCAGTTAGCTACGAGGAATTTGAATACCGTAAAGCCTAACATGTGTTCCTGTTCGAAATTTTGTTGCACTCTTGAGGCCAGATTGTGTCTGATGCCTGCCTGTATTGCCTCGAAGAGTGGAGCGTATTGAATGCACTGTCGCACTGTCGTGCTGTCGTACTGTCGACTTAATTAAAATTTATTTTGGAATTTCGATCGATGTGCAATTAATTCTCGATTACAGTCACCACTTGTCTAATTAAAAATAAAACTATTATACAATTGCCATGCGTTGGCATTCGTTCCTTGTTCTGTTGCTCGGTGCATTTGCGTTTTCCATTAGGTGGACATTTTAGGTGCGCGTTTTGCTGTTTATTTGCATAGTAGCCTTATTTGTCGCGATTGAGTATTTCAAAACACCTCACAGCTGGGACATGAGTTGCAAATAATTCCCTTCCACTATGTTTGGTAACGAGTCATGCTCTTGTGGATAACCATATGTGCTCGTATATTAGAAATGAAAATCCTTTGATGTTAAGAGTAGATAATTGAATACAGAATTTCATCAATATCTTATGTTAGATCCTGTAATGTTGGTAGTTATGTTATGTAACTGCATAAGGAAACGGGTATATGTATATGTATGAACTCTTGAAAAATAAATAAGGATGGGGAAATAATTCACATTTTTATGGTTTCGTTTTAAAAAATGAAGCCATTGCAGTGATTTAACTTTTAGGTCGCTGGATATTACAGCATCCAACTGTAATTGAGGGAAAAAGACGAAACCGTGTATAAGTGAGTGTAGCTTGCACTTACAAATTGTATTAATTTTCTTGATAACTTAGTTCAGATAATAGGCATTCTTATTCTGTATTCTGGTGGAATAGTAAGAAATCTACTACATATGTACGTCAAAGAGGAAATAAGAGATAGGAAATTACTGCAACGATGTAGAAAGACTAACCGAAGGGTTGCAATGAATGCATTTCTTGGTGTATTTGTGTCTTTCTTACAGTCTGTGGTGCATGCTAATTATCGGTGGGCCAATACGAATCTTTATAGTAATTCAAGATTAATTCCAAGAATTGAATACATCGTGTGCATTAAGTCTTTCTCTCAGTCCTTGTGCAAATATTTCCTTACGTTTCGGTTTAAGTTATGTAAGCTTAAGTCGTTAAAAAACTTCCTGTATAAGTTCATGTCTAAGTTATTCATTAGTTCCTTGCTTAATACTTCTTCTTCTTCTTATGGCGCTACAGTCCGGGGTGGACCTGGGCCTCAACCAACATGCCTCTCCAGCCAGCACGATCTTTCGCCAGCTGCCGCCAGTTGCGCACTCCAATTTGGTTGAGGTCCTTCTCCACTTGTGTGCGCCACCTTATCCTGGGCCGTCCTCTGTTGCGTTGTCCCAATGGCTCAGATTCGAAGACTTTTCGGGCCAGAGCAGTGGTGTCCATACGCTCTACATGGCCTCGCCACTTGCTTAATACTAATGCATTTAATTTATCTACTATCTTATCTAGTTCTTTATCTAAGTTCTTGTCCAAGTTACAGTTCATGTCCTTGAACAAGTTGCAGTTGCAACTTACGGTTAAAGTCTTAGCCGATAGTGTTATATAAGCAACATGCTCGCACCCACGTTTTTTAGTTGGAAAGTTCATGTCCTTGAATACATTGCAGTTAAATTTCTTGTCCAACTTCTGGTTTAAGTCTTAATCGATTATGTTAAGTCTCAAAAACTTCAAGCAATGTTCGGATTTAACCACGCTAGATGTATATTCGGAACACATAACTAAAAATTAATGCGTTTAAAATATTATGGAAAATTTCTATGACGAAAAATATCACAGTGCCCATTGCTTCATGTATTGCTAAGTATTTCGTTATAGCCAGTAAAAAGATAGAAATAGCCCTTCCAATTCTCTGAAAACCTTATCCTTTTTTGAGTGACATCATAGTTCAAGATGGATCTGGGCCTCGACCAACATGTTTCTTTAGCTAGCAGGGTTCATCGCCAGCTGTGTGCAATTTCGCACCCCAAGTTGGAAATGACCTTTTCATCTTAACGAGGTTGATTCCTTTGCTCCAATAGCTTGGATTCGAGGACTCTTTGGGCCGGGGCGGTGTCATCCATCTCTGCATAATCTAGCGATCTTAAGCGATGTATTCGTAGAGGCTTGATTTGACACATACCACCCTAAAACTGTAGGTCCCTTCTACTCGTGAGAGAACAGTAGCACGCACAACACGAGTAGTTTTTGTAGAAGCTAGGCTTTGGTCCGTTATGAGCTGTAGTGCCACTCAATTATTATTATTACAGCTGCTTAGCCGCTTTCATTTTGGTCCCAGCCTCGCTGTATTCATCCAATCACGATCAATATCATTGGGTGGGGGTTATTCTTGCACATTCTGCCTGGCATCCATATGTGCTTCCCCATTGCCGTTTAGAAGTCGGTGCTTCCACTACAAGTTGTCCGACTTAACTCCTGCTACAATACGTCACGATCTTTATTTATTCCCTTTGAGAAGCTGGTATTCTAGTTTAATTCTATGTTCAACTCACGAACAGCTCTCTTTTTTGATGAATCCTTGCTTGTAGACCTCCTATTTGCCTACATAGAGCTGGCACTTGCCAGATTGCAACACTAGGGTTGCCAAATCCCGAAATATAAAAGGGAACCTATGTATTATTTATAAGCACATTCCCCTAACCTGTTGACAACTGGCATGTGGCGAATGATAACGGAGGTTCGGCCTTCTTCTCTTCTTTGTCGTTTGTGGCAGAGGTTCCACAAACCTCTTTTTTTTGTGCTAAGGCATTACAAATGTGAAAAGGTTAGGTTGACGTTATCCAAATCTACATCATAATATGTGTCGTTGAAATCGCGGATGTGCCTTCTGTCCTATTCACCAGCGGGAAGATTGAATCTGCGATCTGCTGCTCCGATACAACATCCGGCATTTGGTTCTATAAAAAAATACTTTTAAATCACGACATTTGTGGCCGCCGTGGCGTAGTGGTGCGTCGACCGTCACGCAGAAAGTTTAGGTTCAATTCCCGGACGGGATACCTCGCATTTTTTCACGCCACCACCTCTTTCGAGTTGCTGACAATACTCAAAGAGTATCAATTGTCAATAAAAAAAGCTTCTCAAATCTCGCCGTTCGGGGCTGCAAAAACCTGTAGGTCACTTCTACTCGTGAGGAACAGTAGCACGCACAACACGAGTAGTTGTTGTAGAAGACCAGGGGGTCCCTTGTGGGCTGTAGTGCCAATCAATTATTATTATTAAAATCACGACCTTTGACCGAAATAAGAGAAACGTCAGATATCCATTAACAATTTGTTCCTCTTGTTGAAGCGTGCCTTGATGAAGACAATCTTCTTAATAACATCAAATGTATAGATATAGATTGTGAGAGTCCGACAGATCGATTTTTCGTTGACAACATATGTATTTATAGCGATTTTATCAGTAGGACCCAAGATTCAAAATTATTATGAAATACAACGTCAGCAGCAGTTCATTCTACCACCATTCCACCACGAAAGAGATTGTTGATGGTTTCGAGCTGTAGCCATTGGATTGCTTGTATTTGCCTTAAGTGAGTGAATCATTTTGGGTTGTTGGTAAAACATTCGCTCCAGACAAAAAAAATTTAAAAATCACAAGGAACTCACTTTGGAAATAAGTGTTTAATATTTTCCAACGTTGTTTAAGCGCAAGGCGATTGTTTCATTCCGCGAAGGTACAATATTGAAATACTATTGAATTTCGAAGGGAAAAAGACTGTGTATGCGTAAAATAGTTTATGATTTAAGAATAAAATTCTTAAGTTGTCTACATAGACTGTATCCTACAATTGTTAGTATGAAGAAATCTATTGTACATAGGCTATCCAATTCAGTCCAGACGAAACTAAATTCCATATTAATGTTAATAATAATAATTGAGTGGCACTACAGCCCACATGGGACCAGAGCCTAGCTTCTACCACAACTACTCGTGGACCTACAGTTTTTTGCCGACTCCGAACGACGAGATTTGAGAAGCTTTTTCATAGACAATTGATACTCTTTGAGTGTTGTCAGCAACTTGAAAGAGTTGGTGCCGTGAAAAAATGCGAGGTATCCCGTCCGTGAGTTGAACCTAGACTTTCTTCGTGGAGGTCAACGAACTTGCCACTACGCCACGGCGACCACCCTTATTAATGTTCCTTATGTGAGTATTCGTTGAGGGCTGATAAATGTCGATTTTCATATATTGCATAGAATATTTGATGTAGTATCCTAATGGACAATGTTAAAGTAAAATGCGGAACACAAACGCAGATATTTGTGGGGACTTACTGATAGGTATTCAAAGGCACAAACTTGTAAAACTTAAGTGTTAGTATCTCTGTGTTATTACATACGATGCTCATATCATAGATTGACGACATATTTCTTATCCACAAACCAGGCACCTTAATGCATATATAAGTAAGCGCTTTGATAACAAACATTTAATCTGAGATCTTTACAGACTAAGTCAATCTAAAATTAGCCAGTGCTTTATGTAAAACCGTCTCTTTTATTATCACCCACCCATGAAGTGTGTTGTGTAACTGCTACACGCAGTTGTAGCCAACTGATAGTTTAACTCAAAACGTGTATCAATAAACAAATCAAATTTACGAGTATATTAAATAAAATAGTTTTCTTTTTTCAAGTATATATTAAATAGAGAAAATTCAGAAAGTGAACGCAAAAATACAATTTTTGTATGAAATTAAAACTGATCACGCTTTTAGGTTATGCACCACTGACGTGCACACGCATGCGTTAACGCATTCGCAACAAAGTATGTGTGCCTTAGCTTTTTGCTGAAAAGTTAGTTGCTTCTTTGATATTTTGAATTGAATAATAAATAGAGCATACAGTTGTTTAATGACTGCGATCATAAGTCTCTCTTAACGCACAAAACGTGTGTCGAATTAAACACGAACAGTGATGATAAATGGTAATAATGTGCACGCTTTGTTGATTCAAGTACTTGCTAAATGTTGTCTTGCCACACACTACTGCACATGAACCGTACTTTGTGCAAATTGTGCTAATGGAATAGAAGGCATAATATATACATTTCGTAATAGCTAAGTAATAAGAAATTCATTTTAGATGCACTTGTCTACTATGTAATGGACAAGCAAGCGGGAATTTCTTGTTCATTAAACGAAAAAAATCAGACATGTTGGTACAAAATATGCAACAAGATTTTATTTGTTTGAAGCTGTGTGAAGTTTAAGAGGTACATTTAAAAATGGAAAAACGAAAATGCTAAGTGAGGTAGTCCAAGTAGATAGGATTCTTAGATAAGATGAATTTTTTAGTTTTTTTAGATAATATTTCTTTTTTACACAACTTATACACACTCAAAATCAACATGTACTTTCCGTCTGACGGTTAGATTTCAGTATTTCTCAAATTTTAAAAGTTTCCTGGCAAAATGTTTTGTATTTATTAAATCATTCATTCGTTACGGTGAGGTATGATTCCTTGTTCAGACAAGTAGTCCTTACTAAGTCAATGGCTCCTAGTTATTGTTAGGATCGAACATTCTATTTGGCTGTCGTCGCAGTCTAGTGTGGACCAGGGCCTTTGTAAGCATTTAGCACGGTCTAGGACAATAGACTTACCATTTCGCACATACAGCTGTTTGATGTCCGTTTCCTGCTATTTGCGCCATCGGATGTGAGGTCTTACTTGTACAGTGTTGTCTGTTAGGATCAGACTCGAAGAATTTCCGAGCCAGGCCGATAGTGTTTATTCTCCCTAAATAACAAATTTAAAACAAACGAGTTCATTTGATCAGGCAATGTCGTCGCAAAGTTTGCCGTCCAAAATTCTCCTTTAAAATTAATTTTCGCAAACGGAATCGATATAATTCGAAGGTTTTTCTTTTCTTCGTTCACACCTTATACTGTTCATGCTTCTTTTCCATATCTCCCCTAAAGTAAAATTTCTTAAAGTTATCTTCAACCGAAAATTGTATTTGAAACCAAACGTCGAGGAGCGCATAAGGAAACCCCCAATGACACAATGCCTTCTATGCATCCAAGCGAAATTTAGTGATGACGAAAATCGAAAGTGATCCGCTAAATATCCGAGTTCTGTTAAAAAAAAATAGGTGAATTTTCATTTTTCTAAAAAATACTTATATATTCGTTAATTTCTATTTTGTCCCCCTCAAATTAGTATTTCTCAGCGAATCGGCTTGTATCGTCGCAAAACGCCTTTATTGCATGGGTCTCTTCAATCTTGGGAAGGAAGGAAAAGTCGCAGAGGGTCGCAGATCGAATAAATACGGTGGCTGAGGCATGATAGCGGCGTTGTATTTGGCCAAAAAATTACGAACAAGCAAATGCAAATTCAGCAATTTTGGAACAAACTTCGTTGCCAGACACTTCATGCCCAAAATTTCCATAACAATTGCATGTTGTGAGCCAACCGATATGCCGACATCTTCAGCTTCTCTAATAGTGATTCGACGATTCTATATAACAAGGTCTCCACATTCTCAACATTTTCATCGGTTGTTGATGTGCTGGGGAGTCCAGGGCGAGCGTCGCCATTCATATCTTGTTGAACTTCTTTGGAAAGCTTTTAAAAATTCTAAACATTTTTTAACTTAGAGTACACTCAACATATGACACTATCAACTTTTGTATTATTTCTGAGCACTTACACAATTCCATTTTTCACACAAATTTGAATGCAAATTTTTTGATACATTTTTTTCGACAGCAGGAAATCTACTCTAACATACAAAATAAATATGAAATATAGCTGAAACTGTAAGCATGTGTTCGAGACGAGTGCACCAACATAACAAAATAAAAAACAATCGATAATCAAATGTAAATAGCCCGCAAATTGAAAACGAACCTTATTTTCTGAACACAGCTCGTTTAATCTTGATGGACATTTACATCAATTTTGTAATTTGATGTATAACTGAACTTGTTAAAGACTCTTTTTTTTTAAAGCGTGATTCGAGATATTGAATTTTGACTCTATAGTGTAGTATTTAAAGTGCCGCTACAGGGCATAATTTACCAGGTCCCTGTTTCTTCAGCAGCAACTCGTGTCTTGGGTTGCACAAGCACAGTGGACCTACAAAGTTTGAACTGCTAGTTTGAGGACATTTTTTTGGACAACGCGGGAGAGGTATGAAATAAGTATTGTTTTCCAAATTCCAGTCTTAATTGAGACTCCAAATTCCAATATCTAAATTGAGACTTTCAACACAGACTCCGGCGTCACGGTGGCCACTAAGAATAAATACCAGCAAATATTTACTTTTGTAATAAATTCCTAAATTGTAATTATTTAAATTGATTTGCGACCAATTTAATTTTTCCTTACACAAGCATCTGGTTCAAAAATTCTGCTTTTGCAACAATCTTGCATTCACTGATTGCGCTTCGTCTCAAATTTAATTTCATTTCATATGAGGATCAAATAATTCACATTCCACACCGCAACAATATGGATTAAATAAATTCTACACGTCTGATAAGAATCAAATAAAGGTTCGCTTATCTGATCCGAAGAAGATCCTTGAAATACACTTTGAAAGACATCGATTTACAAAAACGCTTGTAACAAAAATTTAAAGAGCCTACATTAACTTTTATTTTTGTTGTTTTTCAAATTCATAGCAAACGATCCTTCAGAGCGCAATGTACATAAAAATTAACGTATAACTGATGCCAGGATAATCAAGAACTGATGTTCCATTTTAAACGTTACAAGCGGACACGCGTGTAGTTGTGCCCATCCCAGCACTCTTATGCATCTAACTTCGCATTAATGATGTGACTCACAAACGCGATCGGCATCAAATGAAAGGCAATCACGGCCTCCATCAGATGACCATCGACATAAAAATACATGTTTTATATTCACATTATAAAATGGTTATTCTTGTCCTAAAGATACCGCCAGATCCCGAAGATGCCAGCGTCACTGTGTTGGCGGTAGTGGCTGGCGCACCTGCATGCAACCGCAGCCAACCGAAAGGCAATGCCACTGAGCTACCCGGATCACCTAATGATCGCTTATTTCTCGTTCGACATGGAATTCCTTTCATCTGCGGACATTTTTAAAGAAATCGCCTTTAATCACATGCGATCTTTTCTTTATATGTCCATGCATATGTGTGTATGTACTCGTATGCCTATGTCTTCACTCCACCCCCTTCCGGATTATTTATAGGTTCAATACTGATACTCGTGCTCGGGCAATGTTTCAAAAGAAGTAAATAAGTAGTCTGGCCAAGATCCTGCTCCAAACGATCTTAAAGAATTATGCATTAGATTGCCTAGACTGTGATTCGGCGCGCGGCTTCATATAAATTGCGACAGATGGGCGATGAGCTCGAGAGGGTGGAGATGGTAAGATGGTAATCCAATCCGATCGGTTGTCTTAACATCAACACAGCACGTCAAACATTTGCATCTGCAATAGCTGTGTAAGCGAATTGAATCCGATCCCATTCCAATGAGCAAAACGTAACCGGTGCATGATGGCTGATGTGATGTTACACGTCGCGTAAAGGTGTGTAGAATGCATCCCATTTATTATGCAACTCGTGTTCGCAGCACTTGAAACTCATGTCTCCATTAACGTCGTGCAGGATCGAATTACCACCACCGCTGGCAATTGCACTCGTCTGCAATTCCCCTCCTCTCGGTGGCTCCACGTGTATGTATTTCGCTCCATGGAGCATCGCCACAGCTCGAGTAGTGGAGTTGAGCCTATTCCGTTCACGTGTTCACCGATTACTTATTAGTGCAGTAATTTTCTGCACCACACTGTTCGTGTCCTGGCTTAATATTCCTGGCGAATGCGACTCCTGCAATAATTTACGAAATATTTCCTATTTTCATTTCCTCGAACAGGAACTCCTCCGCCGCCCCGGATCTGCAATCGCCCCAGAGGCTGTGGTCGAGGCAAATGTTATTGTTATAGCTGACATGAATTTTTTATGCTCCTACACTCGATACAAAATATTAA
Source organism: Eristalinus sepulchralis (assembly GCA_944738645.1). NCBI lineage: Eukaryota > Metazoa > Arthropoda > Insecta > Diptera > Syrphidae > Eristalinus > Eristalinus sepulchralis. Next base: position 23,926,098 of record OX122885.1, on the reverse strand, counting down.
TTCCATGGATACACACATTTTCACTTTCCATTTCTTTCTGTGCGGCTGCGAGTGTGCATCCTTGACTAGGGCGGCAGGGTTGCTAGCATTAGTATTCTACTCGTGCCGAACGCGTATGTGGTCAATCGACGCCGGCAAACCGGACCCACATGGGGGTGCTAAGGGCAGAGAGAAGTGTTTGGGAAAATTTACGATGGGAAAATGAAGTGGGCATATTTTTATTGCTTTGATTAAGTCCGGCAAAGTTTACGATTTATTTTTGTCTTGAGGATTATTAAATTGTATTCATACACAAGCGAAACTTAATAAAGCGATGCTGCTTGTACTGGGGATGGAGACGTGTGGTGTTAACATCTAGATAAATTGGAATGAATATAAAAGTGTTAACCCAATTTGATGAAAAAATAAGGTCGGGAATGGCCTGGGGTAGATTGAAGTTTTGGGTGCAGTGGATGAATTTAAATTTGGTAATGAACGACAGTAAGACGTTTGTAACTTGATCTTTTTTTTTAAATTTATATGATGGTCTTGTTACATATAATGCAACAAATTTTGCGTATAAATATATTTCTTCACATATCGTTTACATTGCGGTTACCTTGACGTTGTGACGCTTTCCTGACATACAAAAAGGAAGGGAATACTACCTTATAGTCAATCACCTGCAATGAAAAGATCGGACTTAAGAGATGTATGAAATGTAGTCCGAATGGTAAAGCTCCTTCAACCACATACGCTCCATCACATAGAGCCCCAATTTTATTTTCCGAGAAGAAAAGGACGACCTGCAAAATAGAAACCAATTAACCACAGGTGTTAAAAGTTGTCATTTAGAAGAGCACAGTCGGTGTCGCTAAGATTCCATCTAAGGACACTGTTTTCACAAGATTATTTACTTCCGTAGTATGCGTGACTCCCATGATGAGTACGTCGACTTATACGCCGGGGGTCCTAGGTTCGATTCCTGGTGGATATAAGACTCGAACCCAATAAATCCATAGAAGAAGAGACGACGATCTTGCTCCTCCATTGTGCAAAGATTGGTATGCTATCTATACCTATACCAGTGAACCTGTTGCTGTGGAAACAGTGCAGTACTGTCCATTATTAAAAAGCTTCCGCAATTGAAGACCCATTCAAGCTGTTGATTTATAAGTGTTTTGTGGACTTTAGAAAGAAGGAATATAAGTGATATGAGATGATAGGAAATGGATGTTGACGCTACTGTCCTATCTAGTGTTCTCAAAAGCTCCTTGTATCTACTTGGTAGAATCCAGAAGACTAAGTTCATAAACTCTTCAGAACACCGAAGAAATATCTCGTGCCTATAAATCTTTATTGCTAACAAAAGATGCTGAAATGAATTAGCCACCAAAATTGCTATACTTCAAGCTTTCATTCACAATACAAGTCTCGCTCTGAATGGCCATCAGTTCACAGGAGACTCGTCCTTTAGTCCCACCACATAAATATGGAATGGTCTTCCTAGCTTAAAGCCCCATCCCTCCTCACGACCGGTTGTGTCTATGAAAAGCTTTGCAATTTTCGCGTTTGAAGTCGCCAATAAACTGCATGTCCACTCTAATAGTGAGAGTACAACACAAATAGTTCCTGAAGATGCTAGCCCTTTATCCTTTGTGGTCTACAGTGCCACCAAATTTATTTTGTATGCCTTACATGTTTGAACCAAGATATCCTTAAATCAATATCATAATCATTCTAAAGCATGCACTCAACAGGTTGTAGAAGGGCTCTTCACACATACATACACATGCAATTCATTCCTTTAAGAAGCATTAATCCAGTGTAGTCATCAATTAAGGTCACATGTCAGAGGCGATGTAATTCTCGCAATTATATCACAACGTAGCTACGTCCGACCACAGGCCACAAATCATAATGAAAAGACCACCCCTATAAACCACACCATCACCACCTTGCCGATTAACTTCATGGCAAAGTTATTTATATGAATGACTCCCCAAACCCAAAGTCCATCTCCGACAAAACGCCCCAGGAATTCAGCATATGGCCATAACTCACTGAGAATGATTGGAAACCTCTTGAGGAATTCATAGGAACTCCATGCTGACAAACGCAAACAAGAAAACCACATCTTACTCGAATCGAGTGCTGGGGTTAAAATAATGTCGGCCTAAATACTTGACCGGCCTACTGCTCATTTGTCAAAAATCTTGTCCATATGCTGTCAGCCACACCGGTGTCCTGTTAATGGGAAATAATGGACTTTCACTTTGAGGTTTTATCACCCATCCCTGACGATACTGTGGGGCTGTCCACACGTTCCATCGAAATGGATTTAAGGGTTGTTTTCAGCTGACCACTTCTGCTGACCGAACGGGTGTCTTGTGGCCACTGGAGGAGCAAACGCCCAATGCACTCGACGTCTCAAAATTGAATCCCACTGCCGATGGCGGTAATGCGTTCCGTCATGTCCTCTGGGAGGCGCAAGGATAAATGATCTATTCACTTGAATAACTTGTAACAAGGGCTTCAACAGCAACTTTCATCAATTTTGCTTTCATTTCGCACACTTTGATACCCCGCTCCGAGATGATCCTGCCCTTTGGCACCCCAAACTGTCGTCTCCCGTGTTCGAATATGTGTAGTCGACCGCATTGATAAATTACCCGAGCATTGTGCGATGTGCCAACGGATATAAATCATAGCGTATTCGCAATTTTCGAGGGTGGCAAGGTGTGACAATTGATGATGGCCACATGCTTCCGGCCTGTAGGTGTTAGTTGTACTGCGCGACGAGCATAAAATGTTACCGTGCAGCAGACTATGTCATGCCCTATAGCCGCTGTGCCTCACCTCTTGTGCTGTCAGAACTCCGTTGTTCTTCTTAACCTACGCACAAGACAATCCGCGGCGAACACGATATTTAATCATTTACATAAGTGAAAAATTATCGGCCTGGAAAATGGATGAGAAAATTACGCAGCACAGCAGTCAGGCAGACAAGGTTCTGAGGTAAGGCCTCAGGCATATCCCCTGGCTACAGGAACACCAGATGCAAGCGATACACTGCCCGCAGCGGCCCGAGCCTGGCGAAGGAATGGTTAAGTAGAAACTCATGTTACACGATATCGAACAAACTTATGACCACCGTCTACTTGTTCCGTGAATACGGTGCGCGCCGCTGCTTCTACTACCTGCGATCCAGCAGATTGGGACTTAAACATGAATTAGAGGGGAGACGGGGAGCAGGCTCCACTGTGCAGAACTCGCGTGTGCAACTGACTTAGTAAGTGTCAGCAGGGAGATTGCAACTGTGACTGCGACGAGGAGGGCAGTGCCAGCGCAGCTAAGTTTACTGCAAACTGTGCGATAGCTGCGATTGGGAGGCCCGAATCACCTGCGTGGTGAACTGCATCTGTCCCTGGCCAAGGTTCAACATGGGTTTCAATACTTATCACACCTCTCCTTAAAATCTCTAAATGGTGTACACAACATGCAATTGCAACATGCTCGTTATTTTCCAGTAATCTTGGCTCCTTCCTACTCTTATCTTCTCTGGCTATTTTGCGTGAATTCTTTTATTAGCGGCTAGGAAACGAGGCGTACGATGAACGACGGATGGCCGACTGACCAACCGAACGCACAGAGCTGCGATTTTGGAATGGAGGGATGGTCTCGATGTTTATTGAGCGATTTGAATATCTTAATAAACGGCGAACAGGCAGATACTTTGTTTGCAGGATCCGGCTCCAGAATGCAGATTGCCGTTGAATCGTGATGTTCGTAGGTAGGCACGTTCAGGCTTTATGTGAAATGATAGCCATAATATGCGCATCGTGGCAATTATTTTCGTTGCTCCCGTGAGTGGTTTGGTGGACGTGCGTTGAGTTGTCCATTGGAGTAATTATCACAAATGATTTGACACTTGGACAAACCGCCCAAGATGGTCGTCGTGCTCAATAGTTTGCAATATGCGAATTGTGTTATGGAATGTTTGGAAAAAAAGTTCATTGAGACATTGGATTTGATTGGCATAGGCAGATGTTGTATAAAGCAGTATACTATAGCGGAGTATATTTGCAAAACCTAAAAGTATTTGCAAAATAAAAATACAGAACAAAGTGGGTAAGAAAAAAGAAGGTGATGAAGTAAATTAATTTGAGAAAAAAAAAATAAAATGTCTAAGCCAACTGTATAGTGAGAACACATACATTTATACTTTGCCGGTGTTGTTTTGCTGCACATTGATTTCAGCTGAAAAATGTATCCCAAATCTAACAAAAATTTAAAAATAGGTGAATATATCCGGTCTTACTTTGGAAACACGATCGACACGTAATGTGCATTTTGCTAGTCCTCTCTGTAACACCATATCAGATTATTCAATCCAAATTAATTTTTTTCCTCTGGAATTAGATTTCTTAAGCTGTTCATGTTCCTTTTGCATCTCAGCGTTGATGTTACGCGTATGTTTAACATTATTCGACAAAACAAATCTCCTCTAGATTCTGAGCAGATCGTGATCATCATATGTTGTCCACTGTTACAGAGACAGAAGAAGAGTTTATTAAACTTTTTTTCATACCAATACACTTTACATGGAAGACGATTGTACGTGAAAATGCGAATCAGAGCTATGCTTTTGTTTAAAATATGTGCACAGTTAGTACCTATATAGATAGATATTACCTTCTTTTATGTATTCCTGACTCTCAAAGTAAATTAATGTAATAACAATTAATTCAAAGTCCATAATGAAAATTACATGATTGATAAAGGTTTTATTAATGGTTCGACGCCTATGCTGAAGGATTCAAATTTCACGCAAACATTCTTCAAAACTTACGACACACGCGATTAATTGAAACTTAAATCTTGTATGTAGTTTTCTAGTAGTTTTCTTTCTCGATTTTATTTGTTTTTTGATTCCGGTAATTTTATTTTTAAGTTGCAACTAATTCATTGGTGTTTGAGATAAGAGTCATCCAATATGTTTTTTTTTTATAATATCATATCTGTTGTTTAATGCAACAAGTTTTGAAAAACAAACATTGGCACAAGCATATTGATACCATTATGGGAGATGAGAACTCTTTGTGTGAAATGTTGTTTTAGAATCAATTTTTTTTAATTTTTGTTTTAACCTAGAAATGAGTAGAGAAAACTAATCACACTTAAGTGCAGTAAATGTACTTGTATAAAAATTTGTATCTTATGATTATTGTGTATCTTAATTCCTGTTTTTTTTTTCAAATTTATGAGTAATGTTTTTGATACATTTGAGTCTGAGTAAACAGCTTGCTCAATGCGCCTGGATGAGCACAATATAGGAATATAGCATTGCGTTGAAGGAAGTATGTAATGAAATTAATTTAGGTATACTATCTAAGCTTCACAATACTTTCTCTAAATTGTGAAATGTATTTAAGATCGAATCTTATCAGGTAAATACGATTTATTTGTTCAAATCTGTGTAGGTTATTTATCCTATTTAATAATACTGAATTGATCGAATTGAACGTGTCCTCAGTTATGATTTTGTAACAATACAGTACAAAACTCTCATGAAGAATAATTAGAATAACGGAGTGGCACTAAAGCCCACAGGGACCGGGGACTAGTTTCTTCAGCAACTACTCGATTGTTCTCTGACTAGTAGAGAGGACCTAAAAACTTTTGCCGACTCCGAACAGCGAAAAGTTTTTCATAAACAATTAATATTCTTCGAAATGAGATGTGTTCTGTCTGGAAATCGAACCTAGAACCTTGGCCTCATTAAGTATGCTTTAAATCAAGTTCCAATAGTAATCTTGATTACTGAGTACTACAATTTTTATGAACATATAATTTCTTCTACAAAACTTCACTTTTACCGGGCAATGAAAACGGCTCCTTTATAAAGTCACAACGAACCAAGGCCTAGTTCCACAACAACTATTCGTGTTGTGCGTGCTACTGTTCTTCACGAGAAGAAGGGACCTACAGTTTGTTGCCGACTCCGAACGGCGAGATTTGAGAAGTTTTTCATAGACAATTAATACTCTTTGAGTGTTGTCAACAACTCGAAAGAGGTGGTGCCGTGAAAAAATGCTAGGTGTCCCGTCCGGGAATCGAACCCAGACTTTCTGCGCGGCGGTCGACGCACTTACCACAATACCACGGCGACCACCAGAGAAGCTTAAAACGTCACTAAATTATCCCCGCTGGAAATGAAAGAGGAGATGCGTTGGTTGATTTTGATAATCGGATGCCCAGCATGCATCCTAAGAGGTAATAATAATATACTCTAAATTTAAAAACAAAAAAATTTAATTGGACATAGAGTTCTGATGATAACATCACGGAATTTACAAAAGTTCGTTGGGTTCCATAAGGTACCGTTATAAGTATTAAATATGATTTATTTAATAAAAATTGTATATTCTTGTAAAGCACACAAACGATGTGCTGGAAAGTTTTGAGTGGTCACAGGATGACGTTATAATATTAGTTTTAAATACTAAAGGCATAACATGTCTTTTAAGCCAAAAAGGCCAACAATTCGTATAATTAAATTACCATCTATTGTCTCAGTTTTTGGGGCATTCTTGTGGACTGTGTGTTATTTTCATGAGTAACTTAGTTATTATTCAATTTATTCTATTCTTTTGGCAGTCTCCCACTTATTTTCAATTCGCTTAAGCTCAATCAAGTAAATTTCATTGCGCTACGTTTAATGAATCAAACTTGACAGCTTTTATAAGAAAGAGGAAAATGTCATGTGCAAACTGAGATTCACCAACCATCAACACCGTTGACAGTTTAGGTCAGTATTTGTTCACTATTATTTTTTTTTATTATTCGTCATTAAGGGCTTTCATTAAGTGTTTTCCTATTTCTAAATTTCTTTTTGTGGATTGAACGTAAATCGGACGAAGCATTTTCTCTGCTATTCACAATTTTAAATTACGCTATTAACTTAAAGTACATGTTACAATAGAGAAGATCAGCCAATGATAACACAAATGAAAAAGATGGCTATTTGGTCAAGTTGTGCAGCACATTTTATTCAATAGTACAACTACTGTTTATTAACGAATGGTTAATTAAAAACCTTTTTCTCCACAATCGCAGTCTATCGCTTTAGAAAAGTAATAGTTAATATGGCTGCTAATCCAGAAATCAAACCAACCTAAACAACCATTCCCCTACTAAACAATTTTTAGTAGATGTTACGAATATCTTTAAAGTATTAAAATAACAATCCATGAACATCTTATGGCAGCAAAGAAAATCAATACACTTCGCGTGAGTTAAACAGTTAAGCAGTTGAAAGAGGTAATTCTTAAATGAGTAACATACTTTTAAGATTGACAAGTTTTTGTTTTTAAATTGCGAAGTACCACAAGAAAACGTAAATATTGTCTTTTCTATGTTAATTTATTTCTTTCAAGATGAATCACCGTTTTTGTTCTGTTGTCTGTTTATTTCTTTCAAGGTGAAGCAATTTTTTTTTAAATTTTCCAGTCTAAACCTTGAAATAATTATGTTTTTGCAATGTTTTACCCTTAAATTCAGTATTCAGTATTTCATTTCGCGATAATAAATATTGTTTCACCTTTTAAATGCCTCTAACAGCGACTTCTTTTTGGGCAAATTATTTCAATTCTTTTGAAAAAAATTGTTTACGGTTTATTTACCTAATTATTGTAACCAAATTCTGGAAGCAGGGGTGAATTTATAATTATCATACAAGCGCTATTCTTCTTCTTTTAATGGCTCTACAGTCCGGGGTGGACCTGCGCCTCCACCAAAATACCTCTGCAGCTAAGAAGATCTCTTGCCAGCTCCCTCTAATTAAATATTTCATGCTGGTTGAGGTCCTTCTCCACTTGTGAGCGCTATCTTAACCTAGGCCGTTCTCTGCTGCGTGGTCCAGATGACTTAGATTCGAAGACCTTTCGGGCCGGATCAGTGGTGTCCATACGCTCATAGCCTAGCCATCTTAAGCGTTGCATTCGAAGACACTTGACCGGCGCATGCCAACAAATTAGTGGGACATGTTCAAATTTGCTTCTATCTTATATCATCTTTGTGGTCAAGCAAATGGATTGTAGGCTGGGCTACCAGCATTCTCCCCACGTCTGCTCCATTTTTTGTTCATACTAGGATTTTCTAGGTAAGTGCGTTGACCCACACGCCGAAAGACTAGGTTCGATTCCCGGACGAAATACCTCACAATTTTTCATCCTCCTCCTTTTTCTAGTTACTTACAACACTCAAAAAGAGTATGTTTATGAAAAGCGCCGCAAATCTCATAGTTCGGAGTCGATAAAAAACTCCAGGTCCCTTCTACTCGTGAGAGAATAGTAGCACGCAAGCTAGGCGTTGGTCCCTTGTGGGTTGTAGTGCCACTCAGTTATTATTATTACTACGACTTTCTATGTTAAACTTAAGTAGGGATTTTGTAACGAAATCAAAACAAACATTGCACATTCTCCTTGACGCCAACAAAATTGTAGTAGACTACAATTAGTCTCAGATATGTGTCTTAATTTTTTTAGTTGTGACAATCTAAAGCTACAGATGGAAATACAAAAATATAAACTTTTCATATTTATTGTTCAAAATTTTTCCATTTGGCCTAATTTTTCTGTCAGAAAATATTATTAAGTCATTCCCAAATTAGAAATAAATTACATACGTTATTATACGTATTAATAGTAACTGTCCTTTTTTGACAATTTCTTATGTCCTCGGCAAGAAAACATTTCTGAACTTTGAGCCGTCTAAAGTTTACAACTTTAAGCCTTCTAAAGCATACAATTTACATAATATGGAAATTCAGGTGTTTCCATTGTAAAGACACTGACGTGCATATGTACTAAGTTTTCACTTTTTACATTCTATCTAAAGAATACACGGCCTTATTTTCTACCTCATTTATACATTCTCCACTCTTAGCACTAAATATTTAACATACCATAGCCTAGAAACTTTTGAAAAATTGTTTGTCGAACTTAAATAAAAATGGATGAATATACCAATTGATGTTAAAACTCACGACATTTAGTCGCGAATGTCTGGCAGACAGACCTAAATTGACAAAAGGAACTACTAAAGAAATTAATGATTAACAGAATTTATTCAGAAACATTCTTTCCGTTCCTCTATGAAATCAAAATTAATGCAGAAAATTTCGATATTTATTGTTTACTTTAATTTCAACAAAGTAAATTTAGGTAAATGTAAAAGTCCTAATTTTTCACGCCAATGATAGATTTATCAATATAGCAATGTGCTCGAATAGAATTCACTTTCATGTCTCGGCAAATTTTTCGTGCATTTCGTTTGGCTTAAGGACAGCGACATTTCTGAATTCATTTCACTGCTGCAATCAATCGCATACTCTTATCGCGAATCGAGCACTATTGATGCATTTAAAACTTCTATTGATCCACTGTCGACAAATATACAATTTTCCTTCACAAAGTGAATCTTATTATCACCAACCACTTCTCCCAAGGGCGAGATAGATATTGTGTATCTATGTACATACATACATATGTATGCCTGTGTACGCATGCAAAATTAACAAGCACCACGTCTCATCCACGCACGCAAATTGAAAAAGAAGCAAAGTTGTCGGAATTGAAAAGGGCAGAGGGCGGTAGGGCTACACTGAAGCAACTGTTATTATTAATTACAACTATTGCTGCCATTACATTTATTGTTAATTTCTACAGCACAAAGGAGCACACACATAAAACATTGAGCAGCACAAACACGATCAAATGCCATGTGAGACAAAACGATGAACAACTCAGCTACTCCAATGAGAACGGTACTGTGAAGACGAAACAAACAATCAATTGGACTGTGTACCTTTTACTCACTTTTTTGTTCCTGTTTGCTTTTTTTCTTGCATGCCATATTCAGTGAACACACAATACGTTGTTGTTGAAAGGGTAGGGAGAAAGGAGCAAACGTAGAAGAGAATGGTCATGTACTAGAGAGCACACGTACCCCATGGCAGTGCAACGAGTGCACACAATGAATGGAGAACACAGCACAAGCGGCGAACTGTTCATTTCTTTTGGGGTTTTCCTTTGCCACTGGATTCTTTTGTGGTGCATCGGGGCGGAGTTTTCCGTTCTGTATGAGATTCGTCATGGCATACGACGACGAAAGTGAACCGGTTCGCAACGTACGGCAGTTCCCCTTCGACAACGATGTATAGTTGTGTGCGTCAGCATTTAGGCGTGGTTTGTTTCTACGCGAAACGGTTATCTTTTCCCCTTCGTCGAAGTGGTTTTCTTTTCTTTCCTTTACTTGTGTGGGTTTTCTTCTTCACACTCGTCGTGGATGGGAATGGTGTTTCGTTTCCCACTTTTTTCTGTGTTTTTCTTCTGCCGTCGGTCGATGCATTGCGATGGGGTGACTGAGCTTCTCAAACTTTGGGAATCGATTATTTTTTTCTTGGGACATTGAATTGAATTTGTGGACAAATTTAGCTATTTAAGGTCAAAATTGAAGCAGAAAACGTATAAAGAAGATTTCAGTGATGTCTTGACGCCTCATGTAAAATCGTTAAAAGACATAAATTCCAACTGTTGATGCGTATGAATGAAAGAAGAGCGTAATGAGTGGGAAACATTTGTGACAAAAATTCGCAACAACTTAAAACATGTTGTTTAAATTGTGTGTACACGAAAATAATCCCCCAGAGTTGTGTTTAACCTAGTATACGATACTTGGACTTATTAAAGGGGTTCCAACTCTACGATTTATATGCACAATCTGGAGAGGCTAATTAAATTTATATGTATGTAGATAGATGCATATGGTTCCTCACCAAGCATAAACAAAAAAATGGATCCAATGCCACATTTTTATTAGACGCTAGCTAAAGCTTAGACTTTAGTTTATAAAAACATGTTTGATGTAAACATGATAACATGTTTTCAAAAATTTTATCAGCGATATGATCTCAATTCCATCTCAATTTCCATTGCCTTGAGCACTGTAAAAAATTATTTATATTACGATGACACATTCCCAAACGATTGCTTTTTTTTTCTATTTTGTTATTATTAATCTTTAACTAAATTTTGGCCGCCGGGGAGTTGTTACATAGTAGAAAGGACTTAGTGATGCCGAAAAGCAATTGTTGACTCTAGACTAACTTACAAAGTTTTTTGTTTCCCTTATCGGTTGATTCATGAACTTAGGAACTATGATTTCTTAACCACACCAATTTGCTTTTGCTGACAATACTCAAAGACAAGCTTTTCAAATTTCGTTATTCGGAATTGGAATGTAGTGCACGTTGAAGTTGACTGAAGTTGGCTATTGGTTCTATATCGGCTGTAGTGTGATCAAATTTATTTAATTATTTTATTTACAAATTCTAAACAAAGCAGAATATTGTAAGAATATTATAATTTTCTACTGATAATAAAAATTTTCAAATACCACTAACAATTTTTGAAATAGTTGTTTGATTTGATGAAGTGTCTCAAGTATTAAAATAAGGTAAAAAATACAATACGGTATACAACGAATAATAAATTTTTTTCGGGAACAAGATGATATTATGCAATATAAAGAAACTGCTTGTTATATAATTTCACTTTTATAGAAGGCACTCATTACATTCTCCTTCTTGGAATATCATTACAGTTCGGGATCAACCTGGGCCTCGACCAACATATCTCTTTCACAGCTTGCATGGTCTCGCCAGCTTCCTCTAATTTCCCATCACAAATTGATTGACATCCTTCTCTATTTGTGTGTCCCATCTTAGATGAGGTCGTTCTCTGTTGCGTTCTCTCAATGGCATGGATTTAAAGATCTATCAGGCCGGAGTAGTGTTATCTATCCGTTCTTCATGATCTAAACATCCAAAGCGTGTAAAGTTTGTACAGTTCGCCTTTGAATTTTCTCCTTCAGATAGCATCAACGAAATTGAACCAAAAATCGTACGTAGTGGCCCATGCAGCAAGGACAGGCTGCAAAAAAAAAGTCAGCTTTGTCTTTTAAAAGAGGGCTGATTACACAATTGCCTCTTTAGTATTGAGAGATACTCAGGTGCATATACGCGAGTATGTACTTATACATACCAGTGTGTATGCACCTGATTGTTGACTAGATTGTAAGTTAGGTTAAGCTTAGTTAAGGTTATTTAGGGTAGATTTAAGTTAGTATGTAAGCTTTTTACAAAAAAAAAAATACGTTCCGTCATTAAGTTTTTTTTTTAATTTTCTTAATAATAAATTTGTATTAACATATTTCTGCTATACTCGTTAGATTAGGTCGAAAGACATACATTAAGATTAAGTTTAGCTTAGAGTGATCGCTCAGAGCCAGTAAGTTAGATATAAAATATGTTAATGCATCACTAGGTTAAGCATTTTATCTAGTTTTAGGATTATAATTCACTGATATTTCCAAAATAAAATGCATTAAAAAAAAAAAAAAAAAAAGTGTTGAGAGATTCTACGCTTGGTTTTGGTGCTAATGTCCTTTTTATTTATTGTCCCTATTTTCTGCGGTAATCATTGACTATCTAAAAGTTTTTGCTGCCTTTTGGAACGCTCAACAACGGATGGCTTTTGAATCTTATTAACACAAATTATATTAAATTAAATCTGAACTAATTAAAAAGAAAATCTATTTAATGTTAATGCAATGTTAATGCAATGTTAATTGGCGGTAATGCATGACCTTTGAAGCATGTGTAGTAGCAAAAGCAAACAAAGATGTCCATGTTGTTTTTTTTTTTTTCGAAAAAACGTTTTGCGTGAGATCTCTGGCCTTTCTTGCGTAAAAAAAAATTTCTGGAAACTATTTATTATTCAAGCAAAATGTCATGCAGCCAATAAGAAAGATATTTTTCCTTTTCCTCTTTTGTTTATTGTCTAAGGTTTTCAATTGTACTACCAGGCAGTAACCTACATTTAATGTAAGCTTGATCTTTTAAAATAATACCAGAAGGCATTTCTGTGACAAGGAGCTTACCCCATCAGTTTTCATCACTTATGCCCAAAATCATTAGCACCTATTCCGAGCGAAGGTGGGACAATGTCAAAGAAAGTTCTCTGTAGTGTTCTCGTCCTTTCCAAAGGAGTCATAGAGGTTTTCATCATATAGCCTCAGCACAATTGCGCGTATGACGAAGGTCAAGTAGCCTGAGAAAACAATATTGCCGTGGATTTCTTACAGAAGTTTGGGAGTATTCGCTTGGTCTGCCTGCATCCTCGAAACTCATGCCATTTACGACAGTGCTCTTCCGAGAGTCATAACCAAAGGCGCGAGCCACCCACGGATTAGGGTAATGAGAATACTTCCTTTAATCTTGTAGAAGTCTAACCGAATTTATAAAGCCTATCAAATTCAGAAAAAAAGGCAGCATTTCTAAACTTATTGCCTGTGGTTAAAATGATGATTGATGCTTTAAGCACAGTTTTATTTTCGTTACAGAAGCAGATAATAATTAATAATTGAGTGGCACTACAGCCCACAAGGGACCAGGGCCGAGCTTCTACAACAGAAGCAGATATTTCACTCAAAATTAATTTTTCAAAAAGGCAAACAAAGACGGAGGGGTAGCTCTACAAATTAAAGCTACTAGAAAAAGAGAAAAATTCATTTTCTACCCATAGTAATTAAGAAGAACAAAAGTATTTAATATTTGGATACACGAAAAGTTTCTTTATTTTAACCCATTTGTTTGAAATTTCTTAGCAGTAGTATTTACTTTCTCTGTTAAGCTTAAGTTATACTAAATTTTATTGAGTTCATGCAAAATCTTTTAAATCACAATAAGTTGTACTTCTAAGTTAATTTTTTTTTTTTTTGTAAGAATACATCTCGGATTATATATTTTTGTTAAAAATTTTTAATATAAGAAATAAAATATGTTACATTTCGAGTAAAAGAGAGAAAATTCTGAAGATATTTTGGCCATTGCACTCAAGATATCGTTAAATTTATTTGCTTACTTATACTTTAAGTAATAAAGTCAAATTCAATTGTTACAAAAATTTTCAAATAACATTAACAGGCTTATTACTTAAGTTAAATTTGCGTTCCAACTTGAAATATATTCGAGAACAACAAATCTATATTTTTAATATGTCTTCTTATTCAGCTATCGATTTAGACACCGCTCTAGTAATAAAGCCTTAACATCTGTCCCCACCAACTGACGTAATTAATTTCTTACGACGACTCATAAACATCCGTCACATCGACAAACACAATAGAAGTAAGTACATCCTGAGCGACATACCAACTCGTAGCAAGGGGTAGTCAAAGTTATTAATTGTGATCCAACTTCAGCGCAAAAACTTCACCGAAGCAATATTATTAATCGCAAGAATTTATCCAACTCATAAGCTCACTAAATCAGTTTGACTAAGAGAAAATATCGAGCGAATGTCGAATAACTCATCAAGTAAACAAAATGAGATGAGTCGACCGATGCAATATAATTTTCTTTCACTTCACCCTAGATGTGAAGCACTTAGAGGGTGGACTGGACAATAACCACCAGTCAACCGGCAAACGATGACATATCCTTGAGAGGGGGACACTGCTTAATTGCTTTTATGTTACCAATTTCCGGCATTTTGGTCAGTTAGGGGTCAGAGTTGTGGAAACCAGAAAATGAGCATTTGATCAGCTTACTTAAAGCAAAGTGAAGTGTAAGTTACTTTATAAGGATGCTACACATTTTAACAAGGGCAACTAGTGTTTGATGGCTTCTGGTGGTTTAACTTGGGTTTCTCTAAGCTTTGTATTTTTTTGTGGGTAAGAGTCAAAAAAATACATTGATTATTACAACCTACCTTACATAATATGTGTTTTACTACATTACACTGTTCCAGCAGTTTTTGATGCATGGTGTGGATATTAAATAAGGTTGTTAAATTATTCAACAAGTATTATTTGTAAAAAGCACTAATTGAAAAACATAAGTCTATTCCGTTTTTAGTATAAAGAATAAAACATCGTATGTGTTATGTAACTGTAAGTTGATTTAAATTCATAGCTTTTTACACAAATGTCCTTTAAAAACTTTTTAAACATATTGAATCTTAACTTTTTTCGTGACTGAAATTTAATGTCAGAGAAATGGTAGTAATCACGTTGATGTTAATTTTCTTGTTAATATGCTATTTGTCTCATATTTATACACATATTTAACGGTCATATAGAAGGTATATAATAAATAAATAAATTGAATAGCAGAAAACGAAATAAATATAACAATAACTGTACCAAAGACAATGGCTCAGGTGGTGTTTTCTTGTCTATTTCATCCTAGGCACAGCAACATAAAACTCAATGCATACACCGAACTAGAATATTGTTGACATAAAGAATATTGTTAACATAAAAAACTAAAGTTATATTGGCATAAGTATCAATATTTTCGCTGTTTCTAGCACAATTTTTTATCTCAATAGTTCTAAGTCTCGTAGTTGCATTGAAAGCGGTAGTAAATTCCTTCAGAACACCGTTTGCAATCGGTCATTTCAATTTATTGATTACTAATCTTTACATTTACAATTTACTTTTCGAAGAAGAAAACGAACCAACATTGATGTTGATTTACGCCAACTATACTTGTACATATCTGCAACATGTTCAATAAATTTCTTGCAAACAGTTTAAATCGTCACACATTTTTTGTCCATTTTTGATTTAAATAATAATTAATTAATTGAATAATAATAATTCGTTGAAACATGTGAATGATGTACTATATGTATGTATGAGCTCTTCAGTCGTAGCTGCCTCTTTGTGAAGGATTGAAATAAGAGAACTTCAGTTTGCAGACTTTTACCAATAAGTATTTATTCATTTAGAAAATGAATGTACTTGTCCCATTAGTCTATGAATATCTAAAAGATCTAATATTAATCTAACTTCTGTCTTAGTCATTGGTTCATCTTCTTTTTCTTGTTCTTCTTGTGACGCTTTAATCTGGAGTTAACCTTCCTGGACAAACTTATCCAGCTGGGGTGATCTGCTCGCAGCTTCCAATTTCGAACGCCAAGTTAGTTGGGGTTTCTCTTCACATGTGTTCACTCTGTATTCGATTTTTGTTCGGCCCGGAGCCATCTTAATAATTGTATCCGTGGACCTCATGCCGCCGTACAATCTATAGAGTTTGTTGTTAAAACTTCTCCTCCAGATTGCTCAAGATCAACTAAAATCGGATAAAAGATTAAAGCTGAATTTTTCGTACTGATCAGAATAAAAATTATCAAGTTATGTAGTGTTAGATTGGTTGATTCCTCTATCCACACAAAAAGTTCCACATTAAATATCTTCTAACCGTACACACGCATAACTGGGCTTTGGTTTGTAATTAGTCGACATATGTTCGAATATTGTAGCCCAGGGTATATTTTACTTCACTTGAAACTCATCGCAAGCTTAGTATCGCGTAAGAATTATCCTGGAGTATGCTGGAATCTCGACTTACCTTCTCAGTGCTAGTTTGAAGTCATCAATTATTCAGTAGTCTGCACCTATAGTATGCACCGAACTGGGTATATATCTAAATACTCTCGATTCTCTTCATGTCTATATGTCCAGTCCAGAAATTTTATCTACTAGAAATTTGGACGTGTGAGTCGCCGCACTTATACACTACACTACGGCACTAAGCCCACAAATTAATAAGTGAAACATGTACCTGTTTGATTCCTTCTTACTACCCTGCATATAGTCGTTATTTTACTATATTTATTTTTCTATTATATTTGTTTTAGTAATATATTTATTCTACTGTATTGTTATTCGCTTCCTAAGGGTAAGCAGTTGTCGAATATACTGCAATGGTGTTAATTTTTCAAATTAATCTAATTTTAGTATAAGTACATACTGTATACAATTTGAAAAAAACATTGATATTTTATTATCTAATTTTAACCAACATACATATATTCCACCATAGTGTGCTCACCGTTAGTCAAAGATTGTGTTTTCAATTAAAAAACGCAGCCATCCCTTGTTGGCTAAATCAAATCCCATTTACAACTGCAAAGTAACACACCGAAAACCCGAATCGTCACTTCCCATACCCATACCCATTACCCAGATCCACTTAACTAATTTAAATCTCATCCGATGTCCTCCTCATTCGAATACGAATATCAACGGCCAAATGGCTTTTAAAATAGACTAAACATGTTCCGAATTTGTACAACCTGACCCGAAAACATTGTCTAAGCGTCACCCCAGCATTTAATATCGAACCCACCAACCTACGCTCTATACATAATCCCTTAATCCTTTGTACGAAATAAATGATTTCGATAAACTCCTTGAAAACTGAGACCAACTGCTCGCCTGTCGCGCCAATGGACCTGTCAATGTGAATGACAATCGCCAAGAAGTGTTGCCGCTAAATTGAAATTGAAACGCACATGCTCAACCGGAGCGGCTTAAGCCGGCTGTCTCTACAACACGGGGACAGGGTGCGAACTCATGAACTATTCATCTGCATTTCAAAGTGTTCAACGCTGTAACATACTCCTCCCGGGTGACTGTCACCCTCATCATCAGTTTGACATCGCATCATCCACCAAAATTGCTTTACTTTGCAAGGCACTGGCGTCTGGGTGGTGATCTTTAAATGCTGTCAAGTGGTAATAGAAGCAGAGGACACCATCAAAGTAGCTGTCAACCACCGTCGCTGCATCGAGAGCGAAAGATGTGATGTGCCATATGCAACATATGGGCTTGCAGGACTGCTGCCATTTAATTACAAATTAACTCGGTCCGAGGGATTAGAAAGCTAATTCATTTCGGCTGTGCTACCGCGAAAGTTTAATATAAAAGTTTTAACGAAAAAAGTTTTTCGCTCCTATTAGCGAACCGCATCATTTCCATTCACAGCATCATACTTTTCCCAACGAACGGTGCTAGTTTTTCGCAATTTCGTTTGCAATATACGCTGAATGAAAAACTACTGCTCCAACATAAAAGGGACCGGGGGTTATAATCAAAAGAGGTGAAGATACTTTACCACAATGTCAGTCCGGGTAAAGGGCATCGGACCGCATCCTTGGGGAAAGCTACTCTTTTTCCTGTCATCCAGTTTTCTTGAACCATTCTTTGATGGGTTTCATTAAGGGCCACCCACAGAGGCGACTGCTTTGTTTCTGTGTGCTGTGGCACATCGGGTACATGAGCGACACACCTACAACATTATTGTTTTATATCCAATAGAACAAGCTGAAAGCTAAAATATCACAGAAATGCCACTCATTCTGGCTTTTTAAGAATTCAGCACGTATATTGATTGAACAAACCAGCAAACCGTTTTGTGGAAAGGTGGAAGGAAGCACGGAACCGAGGGTTGATTCAGGCAATCTCAGTCTGACACAGCAATACGCGGTGAACGGTGGAGAGTATCGATTGTCGAAAGGATACAAGTGGAAGCAAACAGCTACATAGCTATCAAATCGTTATCCCGATGAAGTATACTAAAAATGATACAGCAAACACAGCAGCTACATAAAATAGCTCAGAGTGGAGAGGAGGACCATCAATGCAGGGGCTCTCAACTATTTGATTACGTACGCATTTTTTGTTGTTGGATATTTGAAAAAAAGTTTGTTAAGAAGTAAAAAATAAAATATAACAAAAGTCATCCTTCCCATATCACGTTTAAATATGTGAAGTAGTTTCATTTCCGCATTTTACCCAATATAAATTAAAGGCAATTATCAGTGCTTTTGGTCACTAACGCTGTTTTAGTTCTTAATTCTATTGAATCCACTGTCTCCTTATCCCAGTTTTAAGTTATAAAAAAATTTGTTAGTTTACTAGTTAAGATGAACTAACTTCAAGTGTAGCCCTCACCTAACAAAAAAATCCCAAATTAATTAAAAATCAACTTACTCAGTTGTGTCACTGTATAACTTTTCAGTTGAAGCGTTTTCACAATTTACCACAGCTCTATACTGGTACATAGTACACATTCGATTTCAGGTTTATACCCAGAATGTATTAGTTTCAACACTCTGACTCTTAAGAAAGTAAGATGTACGTACTGTTGACTATAATACATATCATTTCACAGTTGCCCGCATTTATCCTGAAGAAAAAACAACATGGAAATGGTGTTTTTGGAAGATATTTCCAGAACAACACGTGATGTGATAATGACTCGTACAATTCCAAGCTTGAAAAGAGGTATATCTACCTCGAGTAAACACTAACTCCATGACTTACAACCTAGTGAAGATCCGACTTAGAATAGCCCTAGGCGATTGGTGGGACTGTCAAACAAATGGACTAAAACCCCTGACTGGAAGGACCAAAATTATGCTCTACAAGAAACTTACTGTACCAGTTCTGTTATATAGAGCGGAAAGTTTAGCGATGAATAGAACAGCAGAACTGACTTTGTGGCTCTAAAAGAAAAATTCGACGTCGTATATACCGTCCTGTCTACGAGGAAGTTGAATGAAAAAGAAGACAGAACTGAGTACTTTAGGAGCTTTGTAAACCTCTCCGGTATTAAGCACAAGAAATCGAAGACATAATAAGACAAATTGGTCTTGATGACTAAAATGGTACCCAGGACCATCAACGATGTAAGGCAGCAAAATGTCAGTCTTAGGCCATGGGCTCATGGGTCGCAGGCCTAATAAAACCTATGTACTTATTAGACCTGCGAACCATGAGAAATATCTCCAAGACTATTCCTTATAAATTACAATAATATATTTATGATTGTTGAGATTTTTCTCTATGGTCTTGGCCTTAAACGAATAAAGGGATTTCATTAAATCCTTGGGTCCATATAAACGAAAAGTGTCATAAAGGCTGCCCCTTTTGCTTGAAATAAACTTTTTAAGGAAACCTTAATAGTTATACACATTATATAATTGTTTAATTTTTTTTTAATTTCCACACATTTTTAAGCCCATCAAACCTTAATAATAACAATAATTTAGTGGCACTATAGCCCACAAGAGAAGAGGACTTAGCTTCTGCAACAACTACTCGTGTTGAATTTGAATTTGAATGCATTTTTATTGTTCAATCTTCATTACTTATATACTAGAGAAAAATTCTTAAAACTAGCTTACTCATTAAATCCATTGATCTTAAATCTAACTTATTGACTCTTCTTGACTCTAAGCTAATCTAGGTACTATTTATTTTGCCTTTCGGCCTTCTGGCTGTATTTTAATATTGTTAAAAATTTAAAGTTGTGACATTTTACAACTACTCCTGTTGTAGGTGCTACTGTTCTCTAACGAGTAGAAGGGATTTGTGAAGGTCTTGCTGTGAAAAAATGCGAGGTGTCCAGTCCGGGAATCGAACCACTTACTACTACGCCACGGCGACCACAAACCTTACTCCCTGCTAATTTGACTTATGCACTTACTCTTCCTTATAATAGTTGTTGAAGCGTCAGTACGTCGTATGATCTTCTTGTCTGGTTGATCAGGAGGGGTTTCAAGCGTGGAATGCCGAAATGAAAACTGGCTTTTTAGACTTGGTTTGTGAACACGTGAACGAAAGTATAAAAGCCCAAAATAGAAAATATTGTATAAAATATTGTTCAGTAACGATTTTGAATAAATATATTTGAATTATAACAATAATTCGGAAAAGGAAAGAAAAAAAAAACCGACATTAATCACATTCTCTATCAATCTGTCATATGTCGAACATCATTTTTAGCATGAGCATTCAAAATCACATCGGCTTACTTTTTAATCTCTGTATGTCACTCACTTAACTTTTATCAGATACCTTAGCTCTATGCAGAGGACTTTGCATAACATTTTCAGTCCGACAATCGCATGGTAGGTATGTGTATGAAAGATTATACTCGTTTGTAAATACATACGAATATCAGATGGAAGACTATGGTATAATGCGCAAAATCGATTTCCTTTCCTAATCATGTAGGACATTTAAGACGAAGAAGTGATAGACATACAGTAAGTATGTAAAGGGTGTCCCAACAAGAGCGCAAGATTAAAATTATAAATAAAGCAGATATTTAAAAAAAATAGTGAATTCTTTATTATATCGTAAAATAGACAGGATGAGGTTATGTGTGGAATAACACATCGGCCAGATGGCCGCCACGGCTTTGCTGGCACATACGCGATCTTTTAATGAAGTCGCTTGAGTCGTCGTCGGCTTATTCGCATAAACCATCGACTTTGAAAAACCCCAAAGAAAAAAGTCTAATGCTGTTAAATCGCACGATCTTGGCGGCCAATTCTGGTCTCCAAAACGCGAAATAACAAGACCGGGAAATAACTTATGCAGCAATTGAATTGTTTCTCTGGCTGTATGAGATGGGGCGCCGTCTTGTTGAAACCAAATCCCCTCCATATTCATTTCTTCAATTCTAGGCACGAACAAATTTGTTATCATTTCACGATTCCGAATACCGTTGACTGCTTGCACTTAACCATTTTCATAAAAAAAGGTCCAATGATTCCTCCAGCCCAAAATCTACACCACACAGTGACACGTTGAGGATGCATTTGCTTCTCATAAATAGCTCGAGGATTTAGAAGCGGTGCATGAGAAAAATACTTATTCTTATTTTTTCTACTTACCAACTTCTTCACTCTGGAAAGAGGTTAACGTCTATCATCGTTTCTTCGTTTCATTCATTGTTGTTGAGTAACAAAATAAATTTGGATGAATTTAGAAACGCATCAGTGCGGAATCGATGTCGCAATCGCTAAGCATCACGTTCGTAAGTGCATCATGTATTTGCTTTTCGACTCTACAACTTCCACAATAAAAGCTTACACAGACCCTCGCTAACACTCTCGGTTGTAGCTTTATATTCTTCCAACTTAGGGTGAACAGCCCCTGAACTTTTTGTTCGTATTCGCTACTGGCAAGTGATCTCTTCGTCATAATCATTTTTTTGTAATCTGGTCTTTTTATAAATCACAAAACGTTAACCCTTCTAAAAAAGTGAAGCACGACTCGTGATGATTTAACACAGCTACACAGGTAATGTAATAAATAATTCCTATGATTTTCGTTTAAATATGACAAAATGTTCAACTGAACAATTTAAATTTTTTTGAGCAAGTACAGGCTTCTACCATAAAGCTTAAGGTCTTACTTAAACTTCATACCCATATAAGTGGAATTTAACTCATAAAGCTTCGGTACTAGAAAAATGTGCTTGAAATATTTGCCAACCAGGGCCAGTAAGTTAAATTTTTTAGTGGAACGTTAGCTTATGAATGTCTTCTAACCTAATTTCATACTTCTTAGTCCGTCAAGATTGCCTTCTATTACACTGATAATATAATAAAGACTCATTGCCACTTAATGAGGAAGCGCGTCAACTTACTCGATGAACGTCCCAGGTTCAATTTCTGAACTGTTCATCTCGTGTCCTTTAACTCCGCCACCTTCTTTGCGTTGCTAACAACACTCAAAGAGAGAGGTTCAACTGCAACTGCAGGTTCACCCTTTCCATGAGAGAACAGTATTTTTTGAGCAAACTGGCATCTGATCCCCTGTGCCATTAATACCTCTTATTTTATCTTTTGTATATAAAAAAAAATTAACAAAGTGACGAGCCGTTCAAAACAAAAACGTTTGTGACGAAAAAAATGTCGAGTTCAAGAGAACTCTATACCGAAATTAAGGCGATATATTTATTCTCGTAATATAAAATTATTTCAAAATAATATTTTTTTATATTATTATTCCACATTTCAGATAGGTTGACAAACTCTGATTACAAGAGATTCAATATAAAAATAAATACAGAAATCCTAAAAAAATATAACCCCCTACAACGACTACGACAAGAGAAAGGTAAAACAACTGTATACGAAGATTTCGATTTGCTCAAGAACAGTATTTGTGGGGGTGTGAGGAAGCCCAAGTGGAAATGCTGGTTAAATGATGTACCAGTGTTCTCCGGGAGTGGGCTAGCACAAACTGCTGACGTGATGAAATCCCAAACTACCACCACAACCACCCCAATCGGAACCACACCAAAAAAGGAAAATGAAGGGAGGCAGCGCAGATACCAGCTCTTGGAATGGGGCAGGAAAACAAAAACAATGCGGGAAAAATCGCTTTACTAGGTACAATTTCAGATACATACACCTTCAACACGGCACTAGATACAGATGGAGCAACCACAACTGCTGCACAACGATATTTGTGGAGACAAAATGGAAGTAAGGATGCGCAGAAAACATGTACAAGCAAACTCCATGCGATGCAGAGCCAAAAAAGACACAAAAGGTGTTCGCGAGTGGAAAGATGGATGGCTTGAGTTCACACCACACCATCCCACCCATTGCACCCTTAATTTCTGGCTGCGACGAATGGGGTCTGGGAGTATCAAATGTGAATTGGTAGCGGAAAAAAAACCAAAAATAGACGACGACGACGATAAAGAAAAATCGAACGATATAACGAAAATTGATTGGGATTTGAGTAGAACACAGGAATAAAACATTATGGAAACATTGGTTTACGTTTAAGAGTGCCCTTGTCCTCAATCCGGAGCGATTCCGGCACATAATGCACACCTTTGCAAAGCTGGGTTGAGTCCACACGTTAGTGCTCTCTCGCTCACATCTCGTGTGTATGCCGTCCTACCGTCGTCGAGCCATTGGAGGACAAATAAGTCGGTTCGTTATAATTTATGACTGGCGTGTGTTCTCAGGACATATCCGACCCACAACCCCGGGGGATGACGATTGGTATTTTTAATGTCTGCTCCCTGAGTAGGATTATTGTCCTACATACTCATACGTCATTCGTCGCATACATATCGTTCAGACAAACACCTATGCTGGCGCACAAGGAGTTAGCAGATAAGTGCTTTAGTGTCGGATTTCCCATGCTACCATCCGCACACATGGCTACGGAGGCGACCACCGCGATTGCCGACAAAATTAAATTTCGCGCAGCAGATATCCACGCTAGTCGTGTCGACCGGTACCGGCAATGGATATCATATGTGATCTATGTGTAGGGACATGCAATAACGTTGGGATAAAGTATTAGGGACGTTTTTTCAGAAAATTCCAACCAACAAACGCATGCAGGAATACACGTCCGTCCCCAAAACGTCTGTAGGCTTGGAGGCACGAATATAAATCCGCGACATGCGGATATGCGAATAAAAATCAATGGTATTTTGTGAATAGACAAAGCGACTATGCCCAGGCCCACATTGGCGGGAGACAGACATTCGAAACCAGAATGAGAGTTTCGTTTTGGCACTGGCACTCGTCGACAAAAGTTCAGAAAATTTACCCAACTTTCCGACAACGGGAAGTCGGCCGGGTGGTATGTGCCAGCACTCAGATATTTTATGGGAAAATATTCGGAATTGCAAGGAAATTGTGATTTAATGGATGATTGCGTTTAGATTAGTGGTCTCTCCATCGAATTTATAAACCTACACCGTCATCAAGTTGCTATTGCTGCTGGGGCAGTTTTCTGTATATTTCTCCTTTTTTTCTCTCTGTTTTGCGCTTGCCACGAGACGTAGAGCAATGTCAGGGGTTCAGGGATTGTACGGCCTGTATAGACGATTTACACATACCAACAAGGGTACACCCCCATTGGGGGTAGGTTGATAGGTAGTACGAGTATGTTGGAGTTTATGTTTTTCCGCTTTTGGTTTATGATGATATTTTTATTGGATATTTTTGGCAATTTATCTTTTTCGGTTCTCCATGCGGAACGATGTGGTTTTGTATTCCAAATGGAGGCGGAGAACACACGTAAGTATGTGTTTGAATACTTACGTTTGGGCACAGTGCGTTGGGATATGGTAATAAAATATTGTGTGTTCATGGAGAATGTTTCGATTAATTAAGTAACTTGGCAGGTAGCATTCATTACGCATGTTCAAAAAATTGAAGTTTGAGATTAGGATTATGTACATATGATGTATTTTTTGTATATAAACGTCTGTAAGGCTTTGCAAATCGGTTTATATCCTTCAATGAATAATTAACTTTGATTACACTTTTATCCTTTTCCAAAAAGCAATTTTATGGGGATTGAATTAATCCTGCAATAATAAAATGGATTCGACTTTGTAAGGTGTTGCTGTTGTGTTTAACAAATTGGCTACTATGTCGGGCCCTGCGAGTAACCTGCATAGGGAAGGACTGATAAAAATCGTATCCATTTAATTATTCATTATAATTTTTAATCTTTGGTATATATACCTAAATCAATTTTGTAAACGGAGTACAGAAAATAAAGTGTGTACCTGGTTTACATCAGCTAACCAAAAGATATGATGACCTTTTTAAGTGTGTGTATGACTAGCACCCCAAGGGTTTTTTTTACGTTGGCGCACATAAAAGGGTTAAAATTAGTTAATAAGTAGTAGCCTTTAAAATCCTGTCAAGTTCGAAGTCGGCAATAAACTGTATGTCATTTTTACTCGGCATTTATTTTCGCAACAAGGTTAGTTGCCAAAGATGCTGGGCTATAGTTCCCTGTAAGCAGTAGCGATACCCAAGTTTGAACACTGAAAAGTTAGATTAGTTTATCGAATATCACTTTGGATTCCTAATTTCGAGCAAGGTTTGTTCTCTTGTTTACTAAGACTGTCTACCATAATTCTTCTTCTTCTTTGTTCATTTTAATTTCATAAAATTAGATGATTAGGACAACACATATAACCACCTCTTATAAGAATATATTTTACTTGTAGTGAAATAAATGACGCACTGACAAAATATTTGTTTGATGATATAAATTAATTGGATGAGCATTACAAAATATTCTTAAGATAATCTGATTTGTAAGTAAGATTTTCTAATTTATTGTAGTATGCTATAAATACCTCACTAGCAACATGCAGTGGATCAAAAAAAAAATTCCCTTCCAAACTTTCAAAAACTTTCAGTCACAACTTGGTCGCGTACAGAACAGTGTCAGAGATGAACATCATTAACGTACACTTGCAACGAGACTTCGAAAAGATCCAGAGATTTTGCGACGACTGGAAGTTAAAAATCAACTACCAGGAGTGCGAAACAATCTTCTTCGGGCTTCTGTTATACAGGGCTTCTATGGATACAAAGAACATCTGACTTTAGTTCAGCATATTGTACCCATAGGTCTGGCCATTCACAGTAAAGAGTGCAGTGCGATGTCTTGGCATTATTTTGGACCAGTTTCTGTACATTCAGCTTCAGCTCTGACGAAAGTCCAGAAAGTCAAGTACAAGTAGGTTGTTTTACTACAAAGTTAAGGTGATCTGCTACCTGGCCCTTGTCCGGCCAGTCATGGTGTATAGCTGTCCAGTGTGGTTCAACGCGAGTTCTTCCCAGATGAAAGAGATAAGAATGTTCGAGGGGCCATACATTCTTGCTTGTCTCAAAAATACAGAACACCCGAATCTTGCTACAAAAATTCTGCCGCAATGAGGTTTTGTAAAACGAAGACAAAGTGAAAAGGGTGGATAATTTCAATATTAAGCCGATTCGAACGAACTTATATTAGGAGCCTTCTACCCTAATTATGCGTACCACGAAAACCCGCGTCAAAGTGGATTCATTGCACAGGATGCATTTTTATATATTGATCGGGTTGGATTGATCCAAGAGGAGAAGGGATGCCCACTTCTTCAACTTGGTCTTGTTCTACACCTACCACCAATTTACCTTTAGGAGAATTTACAATATGTAAGCTTGTAATAAAAAAGAAAATAATGTTAAGTTGGTGTTAGGTGGTTGGTTATTTAGAATTGTCGCAGATTATGATATATGTATACATATATATATTTTTTTTAAATAATTAATTGGATTACTTAGTTTTTAATGTAGCAACTTTCTTAGCTAAAATAACATATTCAAATAGAATGTAGTACAACACATAAGCCACCACCGCCAACATAAAGGCACCAAGATTAAATGTTTCAATTAACTTAGAGCGCCCGCATAAGGCCAGCAATGTAGTTTTAACACTAATTACAAAATTTGTAACTATTGTAGTATTAAACCAAAATGTGATGGCAGTCTGAACAGACATTAATCTGCCTAAAACTTGATCGTTCCTTGGCATGTAGATTAAAAGACTTGAAGAACAAATACTACATAATTTTGCCCTTTTTAAGTGGGTTTTTATAATATTTAGTTAATGTTTTTAGTATCCGAGTTTTTTTTGGAATGTAATACACTCTCTTTTTTTTAATTTTGCCACAGTCTCAATGATGAAAAAGTGTTCACTACATATGTAATTTGAATTCAATAATTTGGGTTAAAAAAACATTTCAGTTGCAACTAGGTATATGACATGTTACCTTACCTTCTGAAATTTTTTTGGTGTTCATGCTAAAAAACACTAATTTTATTTTATCATGATCCACACACCATTACTTGACATTTAATACGTCATCTCATTATTAATGTCCGCAAATGCTTTGAATATCCCAGCAAACGATTGCAATGAGTTTGAACAATGAATGAATATAGATTAGAGACAGTATTTGACCTTGAGGTACACCCAATATAATTTCTTTAGAATCGCTTAAAATATAGTTCATTTTAACAATTTGTGAAGATTACTCGAAAAGGACACAAATTAATCGAAAATATGATTACGAAAACCAGCATCGTAACGTTTATTTAAAAAAACATGGTGCGTAATCATTTCGAACGCTTTTGTTACATCAACGAGGGCATAACACGGTTTTTGGCATTCAAGGCTCTTTTTATAAAAAAGACCTCAAGCCTAAATCAATTTTATAATTGATAGATATTACAAAATTCTAGTTTTAATAATTTTTTTCCAAACTTTATTTAGAAAGAACATAATTAAATATGTATGTGTGCTAAGATGACAACTAATTATAATAATATAGTTTTACGAGCAAAAGGGACCTGCAATTTTTTACCGACTCCGAACAGTAAGATTTTAGAAGCTTTTCATAGACAATTATGTTAGTTCTCTTTGAGTGCTGTCTGCAACTTCAATGAAATGAAATAAAAATGCGAGGTGTTCACTCCGAAAATCGAACCTGAACACTGATTCACTAGGCCACAGCGACCACAAAATAACATCTATGTGTATTAAATGCAATTCTCTTTAACAAGTGCAAGGAACTCGAAATACCATAATTTACCCATGATGTGGAAGCTTTGAGACAGCTCATAGTTTTAAGATTTCTGGAACAGAAATGGTATCGATATTAAAACTGTTTCTACCAAATATACCGCTCATTTAATAATAAATCAAATCTTTTCGCCTTAAGTAAAAAAATAAAAACGTGAATTAATTTTTAAAATGGTTTTTCTCAAATCAAAAATATAGTTTCCTTTAGTTGGTTATTTAAATGAGCATGAAATGTAATGAATGAAATAGAAACGGAGCAAATTAAAGTCGGCACAAATGTGTATTGTCATTGTTCATGCATAGGTGTCCCAGACGCAGCTTGTTGAACGCGTAAGAAAAACATATGCGTGGACGGAGCATCAAAATTGATTATTAGTCACTCTCCTCCAACTAAAAAAATGAAAGTTGATGTATGTAGCGCTAATAATTGTAGAGTTCAACGTTTGTAAAGACCCTACAAGTACACCTCTTCCCCTTCGAATCGGCCTATGTACTCACTGCAATTAAGCAAAGACTGAAAATAAGTTATAAGGATTCTTCTACAGACTGACATCAAATGAGTGTCGCTAGTAAATAATTTTATAACAAAATGACACAAAACAATATTCACCCGTTAAAATAAGAGTCAATAAAATTTTCTTCTCTATACGGAATAAAACCGATTTTCATTACCTCCTACACAATCATATCCACTCATACACGTACATACAAAACACCCATTCTAACGCTGCAGCCATGAAGTGAAATTCTATGCTTTACCAAGAAATCCGGCCGTTCAATGTGCCAACAACGAAATGGCACACACAAAGTGTACAAATTGTAGAATAGAGAATTTTCACAATAAAATAATTTGAAATGTATAACAACACCACTACTTAATTAACAATGTATATACAAATCTGCGTTGCTACCCCCTTCGCACCGCTACCGGTCGTCAATAGCTGACGCCGACGAACTCTGTGGAGGAACAGTGGCAGGACCGAATCCTTTTACTTTGCATTTTGACAGCTACACGGTAGGTTTTACGGTCTCTCATTGAATGTCTGGCATTTTAAGATTCTTTGTCGTGCAACTTACAAGCTTTCTCCATCGTATTCAATTCACGGTGATGGGGGTTGTTCGACTTACACGCAATTCGAATGAGGATGGGACAGAACAGTGGCAGGAAGGCAGTCAGGTGGCAAGAGGCAGCAGCCGAAATGTGGCAATATTCCCTTACAGATGCTGACTTGCAGCACTTAAGTAAAGGGTTGTGATTTGCTCGTGTTTATTATGCCTACACAACAATGTCAGAAGGTTGTCAGCGGCAACTCGCGCGCTCCGTCGTCGTTCTGTGTACGTTTAGTTGTCGCCAGAGTATTTGTTCGACGACATATTACATGGAAATAATTTAAAAGAAACAACTCTTGTGAAGGTTGTATAATATCGAACTACGAGGCAGAGTGTCAACATGCTACCAAATGTGCCTGGATAGCGTGGCACACAAGACAATTTGTAGCAGTTGTTACAGCTGGAAGTTTTGTTAAGACAAAGCGTTTTCATTTCGGCACAGTCGTTGGCGAAATGTTTTAGCGATGGTAGGGGGTTATAGTTTATTTATTTCGTTTGTCAAATTTAAAGTAATAGTCATTATTTTCAAATAAATATGTATGCATGTATGTATGCTTTTATTCCTTCGTTAAAATTGTTAGTGCATGGATGTAAGTTTCGGCAGGAGAATTTGATGAAGAGAAGTTTGATTACTAAGCAGAAAGAGGGAGAACGCGAATTCGCTTTTACTTTTATTACTTTGTTGGGCATCAGTAATCAGTAAATAGCGCTTCAGATAATTGGGATGGATTCAAAACGCAGGATGGTGCATACATTGCTCAAAGCGCTATTTTAACCGTCTTAGGTTAGGAACTTTTAGATATTCTTAGTAGTTACGTACGTAAAACATAATTTTGAAACGATATCTTATAATAAGAGCCGCACCTGCCGCATCGTCTTCATTTATAAAGATCTTAGATACATACATACATGCTCACCTGACGTTATATTGATTAAAAATTTAAGAAATTAATTAACACGGCCAAAGAGTGCTCCATTAGATTGATGAACAGAAAGGATTCTTGAATGCTTAAATTCATTCATACTTACATAACCGTTCTTCTGATAGGACTCAATTAGCGCTTTCACATTAATTGCCAGGTTTTTCAAGTTGCTGGAGTTTCAATAAGGAATTAAAATTTTTCGACTTTTGTGGCAAAATCGAAACAAGAAAAATACAAAAATCTGTTCAAAGGGGCACCCACACATACATACACACAGATATATGTATGTACCTCTATACAGGGTGATAGGCACAAGCAGAACTCTTTCATCAGCATCGATATCTGTTTACAAACAACTTCAGATGTCATCTTGAAAAAAGTAATTTTCAACCTTTTGCATCGCATCGATAGCGATGAGATACGAAACTACGCTGCACCCCCAGCAACGGACTGTAATTATACAAATGAAAGGCAAACATAGGCAACAGCAGAGGACAACATGCATCAAACTTCATAACGGACCAAGAGTCAGCAGCAACAACAACAACAGCAGAAATGGAACCTGGGGAGGTTTTAAATTAATTTCTGGATTTTTGCGAGTCAAATGTTAATGTGCACATGTCCCGTCAGCAATATTCTGCGAAAATGAAGTGTCATTCAAAGTAAGACTGTGCAAAACTTTCTACGACGAGGCCGTATAGGTTTAATTAACATGAGAGCACCGCCTCTTTCGATACAACCAACCGTACAGGACTCTGCTCGCCACCATCATCATCTGTCTTAATGAGAGGTTAATTCAAATTCAATTAATTACTCGCCACCTCAGTCCCCACGGACTTTAAAAGCGCAAAAATATGTACACATAAAATGGGACGGTTGGTAGTCCCACCGAAAAAAAAAATGAAAAAAGTGAGAAAAAAGGATTTCATCTTGGCCGTTGATCCTTTCTAATTGTGTTTTTCTTCGCTTCAGACGCTGAACAACGTGGATTGCTCGTAACAAAACCCTTTTTTGATGTCATTGTCAGTCGAAGAATGCTCCTTATTCCCTGGTAAATTCTTTACCGCCCCAACTCCCCAGCTCACACTCTGTTCGACTGCGGGATCCTGTTCGGTCGTCCGTTTTAATTTTGTTTATTAATGAATTTTTGGTTAACTGGGCATTAAATGAAATCTGTAGAATCTGTGACAAGCGAGAGTGAAAAAAAAGTTTCAATCCCTTTTTCATTTGTCGCGAGTTTTTTTCACGTTTTTAACAGCATCCGATTTTGTTGATGTATATATTTTTTTTATTTCAGCAGTTTCTTTTGCCCGCCTGTTTGAACATTGTTGTTCGGTGTATTAAAAGTACAATGTGAATTGGAACTTCGATTCAATCGATTTGAAAATGCAACTGTGGATGAAGGCGGGTATACTGGAAATTTTTTTTAATCCGTCTGAAACGTTAAGAAAATTATCTTGTTCATATTTATTTAAAATGACATTAATATAATATAATAATCATTTCACTTGAAACTCCTTCAAGCAGGCCATAACTCAATAATCGATTTGAGTAAGGAAACTACCCCTGTTTGAGAATAAAACAGGAAACAGTGAACACGATATACGGTACACGGTACACCTTATGGCAGAAAATATTCGTATCCGTGCGTTTTAATGTGTTTAACGCACACAAATACTCTTACACATACGCGAACTTCTATGTATCGCACGCCCTTTATCCGTGAATTAACACTTATAAAAATGAGTGACAAGCGATGAGAAAATGCAATTAACTTTAAGTAGGTAGGTATAGAGGCACATAACAAGATGTTGTCATTTCACCGTGATGCGAACAGCGTATGGGAGTGAGAAATGTGAGGGAAAGAAAAGTGGAATAATTCCCCCATTGTTAAGCATATTTTATCCAATGTGAGCACTTACTTATTTCGTCCTGGCTGACAGAGGGATTAATTGTATTGTCATTAAGATGGAGTCAAGAGAACTTAAAGCCAACCGACGACTGTCTTAGAGATGATTTAATTTGCTGTTTGGGTTACTTACTCGGCAAAATGATGTATTGAATTCTTGACAACGTTTCTTTGACTTGAAAATTTAATCAAGGTGCTTATTTACGTAGAAAAGCAAATATAAAAACAAATAAACAATCTCTTGGAAATAACTCAAATTTGAAGCTTTGAACTTCTTTTATTTTCGACAATTTACGAGAGTCTGATAATAACAATTTTCGGGGTCAATGTTAAAGAAAGTTACTAATAACTGGTGTCAACGATAGATCGCGTTCTAAATCCGTACGGTAACGTCCGGTTTAGGCCAGGATGGACGGTTTTTTCGGCTTCTAGTAACTTCCCAATTGCAGACAATACACAAAAGTATTCCTTGTTGTTGCATCGACTTCCCCCTCCTTTTTTTAATTGCTTAATGGCTTCCTTGAAATTTATCTTGGTAGCGGCGTTCCTGAAACCGTTAGCGACGCCGTAAGGCAAGGAAGCGATGGTTGGGTATGTAACTTTCAAACAGACAGCAGCCAAATGCCAGGTCTTGGTATCTAAAATTTTCGATGAGAAGATTGAGCCAGAGTTGTACAATTTCTTGATGATCAAATCGTATGAGAACCGAAAGATGTTAAAAATGTCGAAAAGGGCAGCTTTTGAGGTACTGGTCTTGTCGTCGGGCTTCGATACGGGCAAATCGTTGATGTTTTGGGATAGACAGAGTCTGCAAGAATGAGGTCTTCCAGGACCCAAGCTGGTATTCTGGGCTGGGTTGATGTACGACAATGGGGCAATGGTACCCCATAGGGAACTCTCGCTGCTCCATCGAATTCGGTAACGAGCTAAACGAAACCCTTACAGTCGAAAGGATATAGACAAGGCGGCGGGCTGTCTTACTGCTTTTTTCTAAAAAGATCGCGAAACTCACAAGTCAATACCAATCTTCCTAAGCCCGTTCACCTGCTGGCTTGCGCGGATGATATTGAACGAACACGGCGAGCCGTCAATGAGGCATTTGGTGAAAATGAAATGGAATCGGCTGAAATGGGTCTGGATGAAAATGAGGGAGAAGGTAAGTTTATTTTGTTACCAAGAAAGGACGCACATCGACGACGAACGTCACAATTGGCAGCAAACATTTTGAGGTTATAAAGACACGCAGAAGGTCTAGAATCGATTCCCGTACTCTACACCTCGCTTTTTTCGAGTTGCTGACAACACTCAAAAAGTATCAATTTTCTATGAAAAAATTCTCCAAATCACGCCGTTCAGAGTCGGTAAAAAACTGTAAATGCGTTCTACTTGTGAGAGAACAGTAGCATGCACAACATGAGTACATATTGTAAAAGCTAGACCCTGGTCCCTTGTGGGCTGTAGTGCCACTCAATTATTATTAAAGAACTTTGTCTAAGGAAAAAGACATACAAAACGGATATCGAGAGTAGAATAACTCTTGCCAACCGCAGTTTCTTCGGGCTCACAAGGTAATTGTGTAACAAACCCCTTACTAAGCCAGCTTGTATAACACCTTGACCATTCCTGTACTAGTCTACAACTCGGAAGATAGACGTTATTAAGAGCTTGAAATTTCTGATCAAGTTGGCGTAAATGACATCTGGATGAGAAGATTCAGTGATGGAATGGGCGGCATGCGCCAAATAACATTAAATTCGATTTCATCCAAGTCTAGTTATTCCTAGGAATTGAAGTACAATACTATATAGATAATAAGAACTAATAATCAATCAATCATTTCATTTATTCATTAAAAATTCGTAACCAACATCGTCCTCAAACACAGAGTTTGAGCGGATTGTTACTATAGGTATGAGCATACCTACATATGCTGTTGATGGAATTTCATACTCTTGTTTATTTTATTAAAACATTTTTATTTTTATTAAACAATTAGCTTTCTGAAAGGTTTAAACGGCGCTTGCATAAGAATATGGGATAAAAATGGAGAGCATACTGCTTGGGTTTGCTGTAGGTAGGTTTGGTTTGGAATTACGCCAAGGTCTGAGTACATAATACATTCGTTAGATGGAATCAAGTAATTCGGACCCGTAAATATAATATATGTTATATTTCGGACACTTTCAAATGCTAAAGTTTGGAAAGAATATTGGATCCATGCATATATAAGCTTACGAGAATTTTCCCAGAAAAGCTTTTCCTAATGGTCATATTTCATCTGGTGTAATATTTTTCAATGCAAGTTTGTTAAGTTTTTTATTTGTTCCTGTTTTTTCTCTAGAGAATAACTTATCTTTTTGTGGCGTAATTTGGATCTCTCCTTGTACGTACATAATGGGTATGAAAACATCGAACATTCGTCTGGTTGAGGAAATAAAAGATGTAAATCTATGACCTTAAGGTGCTACCCAATTTAATACATGTAACCTCAAACCTCAACCGATCTACAAAGGTCGATACAACCTTTTACTATCTCCAAATTCTGAGACATTGGAACTCAAATTCGCGTAGAAAACAATTAATGATATCGGTTAAAGAGATGTTTTAAGCTCTCATTTAAGAGCCACTGTTGACTGTACTTATTTAAAAGCTTTCTTATCATGAGGCAGTGCAATTGTAAGAAGGCACACTTGACGTGTTGTTTTGATCTTAACACAGTTTCTTGGAAACCTGTGAGTGATAGTGTTTTTAGATGCAATAAATTTGACACAGAAAAAGTCTTTTTTCCATATATAACTAAAGCAACGCAATTGTGTCTTCTTTGTCCGAAAACTAAGCCTTACTTAATTTAGTATTTTACGCACTTAAGTAAATTTGCCTTAGATGTATATATTTCTTGTCTTTATTAAAAAAAATATGTAATATTATTAAATTTAAAAATTCTTATTTTTCCATCAACTTTTTTTTTATTTTCGACGAACTCCACATTTCAAATAAAAACTTGTTTGACGAAAGTTTTAGCGACCAATAATACATGAAACGTAGGAATGTTAAAAATCACTCTCGTGCCAGGATAAAGACGCGGATTTCCCGTTCTCCTTCCATAGAAAAAGTCAATTTGGTCAAAATCGAGTGTGAAACTATGATAGAGTGACGGCATCACACAATCTACCCTAAGCCCAGACAGACATGACTAGCTACAATTTCAGTCCAGAGATTGGTACGAATTAACAACGATAGCAACGAAGTAGCAATAAGCCAAAGCATTACGCGACATCTCCAATACAACAGCTGCCATGAGAGGAGCAAACAAAAAGCCAGAACAGAGCCGAACTGCATGCTCCACGTATGTTCATCTACCCAACCAAAGCGGCAAACTTGTCATGTCATTATTAGCTGTCTGGCGTACACAAAAAGCCGTGCCACACACTACCGGCGCTAATAATAAATTGAATCGTTCTCAACCCTCAGTAAGTGGATGTCACTGATATGGAGCTCGACTTTCGGTGTACACAGAGGCATGTGCCGCGTCTAACGCAAGGCCTTATCGCAGACGATTATTGCTTCATTATGGAGAATATTCGTTGGAAATGTATCGCGCTTACCCAGCACGTGACATCAGCAAGGGATGAAGGGGTGAAAGGTTGGCCGCCGTTGCTCGTGATAGGGCAGAGCACGAATGCAACAAATTCACTTGGTCAGACGAACATGGTGACTTTTGTTTTAAGAGATTCAAATAATTCGAATTGGAGGGTGGAAGAAGGCATAATACCAGAGGCAGGAGTATGATAAGAACCCCTGACGTGCATAGCGAAATGTGCAGATTCAATTAATGCGAATTAAGTCGTGATTTGATTGACGTTTCTATGCGCAAGGGTTGCGTGTGAAAATGTTCATAAGCCGATTTACTCATAAATGTAAAATATCATTATGGAAATTCTACGATTACATACGCAGCTTGGAATAGTATGAGATAAGTTATAGGCTCACTAGTTTATGACGTGTGTACTGGTGTTGATGGAAAGTGACAATACTGTATCCATAAAATATTTTCCAGTTAGAATTACATAAATATTTTATGTGGCTGGCCCTGGGTCTTATGTCAACAAACAAAAACAGATATATTTTACTTCATCATTGCACGTCATCAAGTACGTGGGCAAAATTGTTTGCACTGGAAGGCTGTCCACACAGCAGATACTAATGTTAAGGAAAATGTTTTCCAAAGAGTCGAGACAAATCAAGTCAATAGGCATATGTTTGTATTCTATACTATTCATTATTTGCTGACAATTTAGAGAAAAAATATAACAATTTTCAAGTCAGAGTAAGAATTAAGCTGCAGGTGGCCACAGTATTTATTATAAAGCAAGCAATATAACATGACTTCTCCATTTCATAGCTGAACTCCTTTTAATTATATACAAAAAAAATCCAGTTTTATAAAAAATCTCTGGGAGAAAATTAAGCAAAGCGGTAATGACATATAGTATTATTGGAAGTAACGATCACTGAAGATTGATTTTCAGTGACTTTATCAAACGAACAATTTGAAATATTTAGGGTGAACAAATTTTAAACTATTCATTCAACATTAACAAACCTATGGGAAACGTTCGTTCTGCAAACCTCATTTCCAAAAGTTAATTTACGATGATTGCAGTGAAAACAAATAACAGCACAATTTGGTTTGTGCGTTAATGTCTACCAGACTTGATATAAAACCAAAAAGAAAACACGCCTAGTATAAAAGATGCAAACATGTACTTCAAATTGATACCGTAAAATATTACTTGAAACTAAAGGCTTACTCAAGCCAGAATGGCGCTATGACTTGGTTGGAATTGGACATTTAAAGTTGAATAATGTAAAATCCACCAAGTTTTTAAAATTTTCTTAGGTGAAGAATTATATTTAAAAAACGAGCAAAAACAATAAAAGAAGTCAAAAGTTATTAAGCACAAAACAAATAATCCTAGGTAAGCTTAGAGCACTTGTTAAAGGTCAGTAAGTTAGAATTAATATCAATAGATTAGATTATAGAACTAGTTTTAAGTATTGTATTTTTGTCTATCATGAATGAAAACTGTCAAGAGTTTATGGAGTTTGGAAGTATGGAGAGTTTACTGTAAGTTTGAAAATTTTATGGAATGAGCCACCTTCCTTTGTCAGTTAAGAACTTCAGGGAAAAGTGGAATTTACATATGAAACTTAAGGAACATTCCTTGAAATAAGAAAAAAAAAACAAATTTTGTCAAATTTGTTGAGTGTCGCCCAATTCCAAATTAAAACTACCTGTAACATTACTTAAGTAACCTATTACTGGCAGACAGGTCAAGGGATTTTGCTTCTAGTTTATGTATAAACACAATACCTTTAAAATTGTCAGAAGAATATAAATCATGAATAACAAGAAATAGTAATTGAACAAGAATAATTTTAAATTTAATTTCGTTTTACAATTTTGACTTTTAATGATGACAAAAGCAATCAATGATATTTACTGCCCAGTTTTTTTACTTTAAATTATATTTTGATCTAAAGTTACAGTACTGGTTGTTATTGGATTTAATAAACAAGCAGACCTCCCGTCTCCAAATTTGTTAAATATTATCTTAACTTATCGCCTTGGTGCCATGAAAAAAATGCTAGGTGTTCCGTCCGGGAATCGAACTTCTGCTTGGTGGTCGACGCACTTACCCACTACGCCATGGCGACCACTAACTTAAGACTTACGACTTTTTTATCCGCTTCTAATTCTTTCCATACTCTGGAATAAATACTCCTGCTCTATTTTACAGTACTTGGGTTATCCAAAGTCATTTGACAGCTACCTCTATTACTTGAGTCATTACAAGCTATGTACAGAATTTCCTGCATGTCTTGAACTCACATCCAGAATTAAGGTGAAGTTCTCCATCTCAGTACTGAATGATTTTTAAGAAAATCTAGGAAAACACCCCACAGATGGTAGGTTCTAGATTTGATTCCTAGACTCAAGCGAGTATATAGCATTGTTTTTTTTGGCGCTGCCTCTCTCGATTTAGCGATAGCACTCGAAGATTACATATTGCGTATGGGAAGCTTGCCGTTCGGAGTAGACAATAAATTGTAGGTCACCTCTATTTGCAAGAACCATAGGACGTAGTACAACACGAGTAGCTGTTGAAGAAGCTAGGTCCTGATCCCTGTATCGGCGTTCTTTTTTTCGAATCCCGATAACATTAAAATTCCACAATTTGGTTTTAATTGTTTGTATATTTGGTTTATATGAGCACTATTTTGACAAGTTTTTTTTAGCCTATTGAAAATCAAACGTATGTAACTTCCAACTCTTCTGCAGTTGGCGTAGTTTCTTCAAGCTTCTGTGTCATAGAATTGCGCAGTTTGGAAAATCTATATGTATATTATGTCCTTTTAATTTAGGAAACTAGTATTCGATATCGTTATATTCATTATTGAAGGTGTTATCGGCTTGAAGCAACTAAAGGTATACATTACACATCCTTTGCCATATTCACCCAAATGCACAGCAACGACTATTTCTTGTGTTTATGTAGTCAACATCCCATTATGAATATTTCATTGCACATTTCGTCCCGTCGGAGTTGTTTGCTAATGTACTTTGGGCCTTCATAAAACGGGTGAGTAAACCTACTTAAACAACTCAACTTATAGCTGATCACCCCCCTTCAATTCGTTCACTCGCTCATCCATAATAACGAGATTCGCATCACCTCCGTTCACTGCCCACCCCTGCGTTTACATCACCGCCGCAGCGCCAACGTATCGCTGTTCACTGCACAAACACCGACCGTCGTTCACTGTTTACAATATCAATGCGTCGGCACACGTCTCAGTGTGCGACTTTATTGGCCCGCCCTCGGCAACCGCATTCTCCAGATTTAACTATGATGAGAACCGCACTGGAAATTCAACCCCCATCACTTGGGTGACTGCCGAAAATGGCTTTGTATTTGTTTTTGTTTCTAATATTACAAAGTAGCCGGTGTCATCAAGGAGCAGTGAAGGGATGGCAACGAAGTGACTGCTCCTTTGCCAGATTACTCACTGAACCTTCATGAATGGGAAATTGTGTCATCCCTCACAAAAATACTCCTTGACACGACCTTTGAAGTCAGCTCGCTGTTTTGTTTTTCAGGACTAGGCTGTTTGAAGCACCAAACATCCATTTGGTCACGTGTTGCGGCTTATGTTGATACTGGAACTTCATCCGCAAAAGTTAACTGCAAGAATTCGATCACTAGACCGATGATGACGCTTAAGCGGTATACTACTGTATGGTGTCTCAACTGTATTGTACTACGTACGCACATTTACCGTCACCGGGGGTTGTGTTTCATGCGTGGAGTTGCAATAACTTACGACATTTCCAACCAGGTTCGGGAATTCTGTGTTTACAGTTCTCACGCGTGTGACTTTTAAATGACAGATTAGAGTAGATTAATATTTGTTTATGGCTGTGTTTACCATTACGTTAGCAAAAGGATACACATGCGTAACAGTTGAACAAAGATACGCGAATTCATAGATGGAATAGAAGTGGTGGGGATGTGATGGGTACGTAAACTACCGCCACACGACCACCTCGCTGTGGAAGGGTGTTTGATATTAATATTTTCATTGGAAGTCTCAGATGCACGTGTCGTGGTTGTGATAAGAATGTCACATTTATAATTGGATTAGGAAAAAAAGGACGAACATGAGAACAGAAACTGTAATTATTATCGGAAACAAAAGTCAATATCATAGGAAAAAAACCGTGTATAGGAAGATCAAACAGATATCAGTTGTTATGGGGTGGTAAGCATTTGGAATACATTTCAGAAAAGGATAATTATTTGTCTGTATTTGCTTTGCTCTTTTTATATATTTTTGTATAAAATATACATATGCA
Source organism: Eristalinus sepulchralis (assembly GCA_944738645.1). NCBI lineage: Eukaryota > Metazoa > Arthropoda > Insecta > Diptera > Syrphidae > Eristalinus > Eristalinus sepulchralis. Next base: position 23,886,140 of record OX122885.1, on the reverse strand, counting down.
TCATAGTACTTATACCCAGAGAGCAGAGCTGGTAGAAAGTCGTCAACTCAGTGTAGAGGAACCTTTTTTTACATTTGTTTCTAAATTAAAAAGAAAAACTTTTATTTAATTGAGTGTCTTCCTATATTTTACTCCATGCAAATTTCTGCTTGTGCTTTGTTGTAAGCGCCAACTTTCAATGTTTGTAGCTTAGAGAACCGAATAATTGACAATAATTGGCCTTATTAAAACTATATCATTTCATTCATCAACTTAAAATAAACAATTGCTATCACAACTGTCTCAGTTACTAGTTCTATATAATATGTAGATATAATTATCATTACAAAACTTTTTTTTAATAAAATTTAAACATAAAAAAAATAATTTTACTGCGTGTAACAAATTCTTTACAACTTATATCTTGACTTTTGTGGAGTAGCTATTTGGATCCTATCTTCCGCTCAACATCCAGTTCAAGGACTAAATTTGTGTTTTTGAAGGCACTGCAGAGCGTGTAGGCTTCGTCTGTAAGGCCTTCAAAACTGAATGTTAAGACGTTCAAAACTCGCAATTCGTTTTTCTATATTTATGGCCAAGATATCCGATATATGTTGCTGTCGTAGGTGAGGTTATAGTTTTCAATCTCTTTAGTTGTATGCGATTTATTCAGACGATTAGGGCGAACAACCTTAATTGGATAAGCGAAACATTTTGTGACTTAATTACTTTTCAAACCAAAGAAACGATTTGTCGACTTCTACCAAATGTGGGGTACACAAACAAATTGCTCCTTCAAATGGTGTATAAGGGAGCTTCATTGTTTCTAACCCTACAATACTACATACGTGAAAGTATGCGTCCATCAACAATTCGATATCTGTGGGTCACCTTAATTGACAACCTTTTGTGTTGCATTATTTTTTTGGCTTAGATTCAAAGACTCTTCGGAGCGCATCTGCGTAATTTAACACATGCCTTAAAACATTAAAGGAAAAAACAAAAACAGTTTTTGTTTTAAAAAGTAATGCAATGTAATATATAAAATTAATGAATGAATGAATGAAAAAGTTATACGTGTAAATCGAAACCGATAAGATTGTCAGTTGGGTCCAACGTAAGCCTCGAAAGATCCTTAGCTCTACAAATAAATAAACCATCATTGAAATTCGTTATTAGGACATGGAACGTCCAACTACACCCAACATCAAATTGATATAACTGGAACTGAGATCTGCACACACTGTGGTCAGGACAAAGAGACGATGGAACCTCTCTTAACAGTATATTTGAGTCTTGGCTTTTCTAGACGCAGAATAATCTACAAAACAATAGTAGCAGAGAAGTAAATGGTTCTATAAACGCAGCACTCAAGCCAAAGAGAATACAAGGAGGAACTATAGAACAATAACTTTTTGCAGTAGTATCCTCTGGTGACACACTCCATGACTTTCAATTAAATTCTAGTTCATTTAAAGAGCCAATTGTTCAATATATATACTAGTTAGGTGGGTAGGATGCCCAATTTCACTTGCAGTAGGTGAAATATATACTAGCAGATGAACTTGCAAATGAACTACTATACTACTATTTAGAATTTAATATTGAAAATTTATTTATTGTTTACTTTAAGTTCTATGAATAATTTTTTTCTTTGACACATTTTGTAACCTTAAAAGTGTTCACTTCAAGCTCGTGGCGTAGCAAGAGTCAAATCTTATTCAATACTTTGTGACTTAGGGAATTCAAAATTTCCACGACTTCAGGTAAGGATTTGTCATTAGATGACTCTACTTATTCGAAGATTCGTTCTACACTCAAGTGACTCTTGTGAAGTGCTATATGCACAGCCCAATGATATAAATGCTATCTAAAACTCACATACCTACGTACTTGACTAAATGTTTGTAATTAAGAAGCTCTTTTGACAACATTTTAGATTATTTTTTGAAAAGAGTGATTTGGAAATAGGGCAACCGCAATGTAAAAGTAGTTTAAAAAAATATTGCCACTGGATAGTGTAAGGGATGTGCAGCCTGGCCCCATATTCTTGCTTCCAGAAATAATTGTTCGAGCAATACTAACAGGGCAGCATATCGTCTTTGTAAGATAATAACCTGTAAACATACTACAGTAATAATTCAAATTATAATATAGCTTGACAGCCAGAGAACCGTAAGCCATAGGCTGAACCTGCATGTTACGGATCTTTAACTTAAGAAAAGAGATTAAAAGAGCAAGTACATGATATTAATTGAAGCAGATTTAAAAGAAGAAATTTAATTCGATAAAACAAACATTAATCATATAGGCACAGACGGTAGAGAAAGGACTTGTAAAACACCAAAGGCCGAGCTTAAGCGTCATACTGTAAAAAAAATATTGTGAAGTTAACGCTTTGGGATGCTTGATCAGTCAAGGGACTAGACTTTGTCAGATGATCTTTGGAAGAATTACGGTACAGAATTGCATTGCTATTTTATTTAATATTTTTTGTATGGATTCTTCATAAACTTGGTAAAAATATCGCGGATAACAACTCTTTCATTCCCGTAGAGCGTCTATGTCACCACTACCTAATCAACATGACAAGCTTCATGAAGGCCGCCATTAAGCTAAAGGTGGTCAAGTTATTAGCAAGAACATTTTAACTTACATATATAACTGATCACCTTCTTCTTTCCTTTAGATTTTAAATAAATAAATTTAGTTTTGTGTAACTAAATGGCACATCGGATCAGGACATAACTATTTCAGAGGTATACACATAACATATAGTGAGGACCTACAGCTTATTGCCGACTCAGGACGGTAACGTTAGAGTGTTACCTCGGAAGAGGTGGTGTCGTGAAACAATGTGGGATTATTAATCGAATCGGGCATTTGGCGTTTGATTTGATCAGCCCATATCGCCACGGGGCTATTTCTCTTCTTCTTTTGGATCTTAACAGGGGTTTTTTAAACGGCTTGAAACTGTCTTACTCGGTTAACAATCAACCACAAAAAATTGAACAAAAACAATCATTCAGGTTTCTAATATAAGAATGTACAGGAACATTTTTTAAGAAACTGCGTTTATATCATTTGATCGAACTTTAGTGTTACGTGAATACATTTTTTAATGTCCTTCCGCATTATTAACTGTAGTATCAAGTCTCGTGGTCACCGTGGGGTAGTGGATAAGTGTGTCGACCCATCACAGAAGGTCTAGTATCGATTCCCGGAAGGTACACCTCACATTTTTTCACGGCACCACCTCTTTCGAGGTGCAGACAACACTCAAAGAGTATCAATTGCCTATGAAAAGCTTCTCAAATCTCGGCGTTCGGAGTCGGAAGAAAACTGTAGGTCCCTTCTACTCGTGAGAGAACAGTAGCACCCACAACAAGAGTAGTTGTTGTAGAAGCTAGGGCCTGATCCCTTGTGGGATCTAGCGGCACGCAATTATTATTATATTATCAATTTTCTGAAATTAGCTGTAAAGTGTAAAGCTGCTACGTGTGATTGGAAGACACCCAAAACTATTCAGTACAGGCGAACAGCGGCGGAGGCAATCACTTGACATTACTTGATAGGTAAAATTGAAAATAAAGCAGGCTTCCATCCATATGACTTCGTAAATCCGGAATGGATTTCAAACCAATCATAATGCCCACTGCGCATTGCCGATTGTAGTGTCATTTAAACGTTCACACGGAAAAGCCCACTTCATAAGCTACCATCGCTACTTAGTTCCAAGTATAATTTTTGCATTAAATTTCCGGATAACGCTTAATTGGGATATTATTAACTATTTATATTATGTTTTAATTTTGTAGCAAACATCCGTGAAGTGTTTAATATTACCCTCATTTGATCTTGTACTTTTTTGTTCAAAAATCATATTTACTTTGCAAGAGCTTTCTGTTCCCACTCCAACGTAGAATGTAGGGAACCTCTTAAGTATTCTACTCGTATACAGTTGGCAAATATTTAAAAAGTCGCAATAACAGCATATGCTCATGTGCTTATGTAAGCATTCGTTTGTGGATAAACCTATGTGTGTCACAATATATATGTGTACATTTTTAATTCAAGAGAAAATCCGGGAAAAAATCGTACTATGCCAACCGGAAAACATTCGGAACGATGTGCAGATACGATTTTTCAACACTTTATTTCTTGTGTGACATGAGTTTTCAGTGAAAATGTCACATCATTTTTCTCCTGTCCGCCCCTCCAAACAAAATATCTGGCAATGTTCAGCACGGACACAGTCCAAATCGCAACTGATGGCTGTCCGGGTGACATATTGTCCTTTGTTATGTTTTTTTTTTCGTTTTCTTTTCCTCCCGCATATGGATGTATTTTGTCTCCCTCGTTTCGGATAGCCAGTTATTTTAAAAGGATTTTATGACATTTATTTTTCAGACAATCGGAATGGTAACATCACGAAATATCGTTGCCAAAAAAAGGAATTTTAATGTAAGACAGAAACAAACGGCGAATAAAACAACCAAAAAAGAAATAGAAGAAATAGAATGGATGTCCGCATCAGTAACCCCCGGATTAGTAATTTCACATCTGTACATGTACTACAGTCGATGTTTTACCCTGAATTCATCTCGCACCATCTCCCCAAAAAGCTTTAAGTTTGTTAATGGAAAATTTACATATAGATTTCGATTTGTTTAATTTTATTCCGACTAAATGCCACTTGTCAGTCAAATTGGAATCAAGTTGTCAGAGACGGCTGGTGTCGTTAACAGAGTCGTTTTTGTTTGTTGCCTGGGCCAGCGGTGGAGGTATTAATAAAGAAATTGTAAGGATGATTTTAATCTGCATATCCTTGCAGGCATCACGAACATTTCAGCTACTTGACATGAAGATGACGCGGAATTCCTTAGGGTTATTATGAACAACGGTAAGGATTACTTTATTTGATGGAATTAATTTTTATACCCCCGCCAAACTGATGGATGACTGTCGAAATTTTGATAGAAAGGCATATGATTTATGAATTATTTGGGCGATTTTGATAAGGTTCCTCGAATTGCTGTGATATATTTGTGATAACATTTTCTCACCGTGTACATTGATCTCACCTTAACCGTATTTCAGAGACATGACGATCCTCAGAGGAAGGAAACAGTCGAGGCTATCATCAGCCTCAAATTTTTTAATTTTCCAAACCTTTGTATTGAATTTTAAGCTGAAACAAAGGCGAAAGGGTATATTTAACAGAAAAACACCTCTAGCCTATTTCTATTTCTTAATAAGATTGTTATGTACTTATGTACAATATTCACTCCATTAGCGGGGCTCATTGTAAAGCCAATGAAAGGAATCCCTTACGCATTCCTCAAGGAAAATTTAATAATATCAACATCTCTAGAACACGAACACGATAAATGGCGTAAAACATAAATTCTTCAGGGCTTCAGCTATAATGAATCTGATCAACCAGATCAGAGATTACAGCCCTCACTGTGCACCTTTCATCTCGTGCCTTCGCGAAGCTTCATCTAAATAAAGAGACATCCACTGCTCCAAGATAAAACAAGAAAAATAACCGTTTTAGTGTTTTAAATATTTGTATGAAAACGGGCAGACTGTGGAAATTCTGTACTCTCTCATGAGAGTGCTCATTTGCCATGACACCCACATTTTTTGCATTGAGGAACTGACTACCAGAGATTTTCGTTGCTTTGATGGTTTTGTGTTGTCAATTTTTGCATTAGGAAGCGCACATCGCATAAGTTGCACATGTTCACTTAAAATATCTCAGATACCTCTTTTCTAACTTCAAGTGAGTGGATTGCAAGTTGTACACATGTGGATTCTTTTCCAAAATCAGAAGCTTTGCACAACACCCTGCTTCTGCCAATCGGATGCCTAACTAAGCCACATACAGGCCACGCCTCGGAAATCGTAATGATTTGCAAATCAAAGCATATTAATTTTCCTGATAGGTACTTAGGCCCTTCGGCTGATAGATCTACTGCTCCAAGATAAGTTCATTCTCTGTTTTTTTTTTTGAACACATGAGCCGCATTTATAGAACAAACGGCAACAACAACGGTCCAACCATAATTATAATAATAATTGAGTGAAACTATAAGAAACCAGGACATACAGTTTCTAAAACAACTAATCGTGTTGTGCGTACTACTGTTCTCTCACGAGTAGACGAGATCTGCAGTTTTTTGCCGACTCCAAACGGCGAGATTTGAAGCTCTTTATCGACAATTTGTTCTTTTTAAGTGTTGTCAGCAACTCGAAAGAGGTGGTGCCGTGAAAAATGCGAGGTGCCCCTTCCGGAAATCGAACCTTGCCTTCGGCATGTGAGTCGACATACTCAGGCACTACGCCACGGTGACTACTGGTTCAATCACTTTTTCCGAACTTAATTTAATATTTCTTTGTTATAGTATTTAACAAATTCAGCCAGGGATGGGTACACAACTAAAGACCGCATTAAAATTGTTGAAGCCTAAGTGTGTCCACAATTAATACAATTGTGGTCAATAACATATAGGGTCTGTAGAAACTCTAAGAACACGTGTGTATGCTCGCCTAGTTGGTTCTGCGTAAAACATTGCTGTCGTTCGCGACAGTCAGGCAGGAACCGTGCTCTTTATATCGAGATGATAACAGACTTTTTGTGACCAGAAATTGAGGACATGAACCTGGACAAGAGATGTTTCCAAAAGGATAGCGTCACTTGCCACACAACCAACTACAAAATGACTCTTTTGCTTGAGAATAGCCGTGTTATATCACACCGTGGTGATGTTAATCGTCCGCAACGATCATGTAATTTTAATATCTTTGAGCTCAGAAAAGTAAGTGGGCACATTTACAATATCGAAACTTAATTATATCATAGTCATTTAAAACATAGACCATCGAATGGAGTTATGACACCTTAGTTGTGGCGAGCATTCAAATAATTGCCACAGATTCCTCAATCATAATAAAAAATATAAACGATAATTCTCCAAAAACTTTTTGTTTTATTTGCAATTGTTATCGTGCTTTTTCGTTGGACCACCCTTTACCATGTCAATCCAGGTTCACACCTCCTCTCTCGTCATGGTCAAATTGGTTAAATTATCGTCCTCCAGACTTGAGCCCGTGTAACTTATTTCGATTCCAAACAGGAAAAAGTCACTCGGTTGGCAAAAATGTAAGTGGAATTAGGGGATGGATACTTTGTAAAGGTTGGTATCATTGGATCAAGTGTATCCAGCTAAAATCTGTTTGTCGCCCTTTCTAAAATGTTTTTTTGTTTTTTTTTTTTTTTTTGAAGATGATAAGTATTTACCCGTCTTTGTTTTCAGCATTTCTTCATACCAGAATGATTCTAATTTTCTTAAAGTTTATCTGTATTAGAAACACCTCTCCGTCCTCATCTCATATTGATAATTTCCTTAAATTTTCAGCAAAAAGCTCTCAAGGTCAAATGAAATCAAATATCTTCTCCACAGAGATCAACTCAACAATAATTACATATGTATGTATGTAAAATATATTTACATATGAACCACATTTATATGAAACTAACACCTAAAGTATCACAACACTTGATCTCCCACGCAGATTGTGTCAATTAACTTGTTCGTGAATTTGTTTCGTCACTCGAAAACCAATGCATTGTTTGAAACCACTGTTGTTTTCTGCTTTAACCGCACAACATTTACCTGGTTACGCATCTTTAACTCATTCGTTTGTTTTCATTCAAAAGTTTTCTCTTCAGATTTTATTCCCAAGATAGCCTCTTATGCAAGTACAGAAGAGGCACATGTTTTTCTTTCTCTGGTAAAAAGACAAAAACATTCAACTTTCGGGGCGCTACAAGCCGCAAATAGACATTAACATTTTCTGGTCGACTGGAAGTCCGAATTTGCATATAACAAAGTGTGGTTTCCATTCAGAGTGCACGTCCTCAGCTGATGATTATTTCCCGACACAGTTTGAGGAACGATAAAAGTTTAATTCATACCGTGAGTGTGGCAGCCGGATATATAGCGATCAAGTTAAAAGCATGCGTTTGCCATTTTTCCCTCTTTCCAATGGTGGTCTAATTGAATTATTCAGTATTTCTGCAGTATGACGCGTTTTATGGACATACCGAGTATGAGTTTCTGGTATGGGCAGGGTTTGCGGCTGGAGTCGGTGCCTATCGTAAGGAATGCCAGTGCCACTTAATGGCTCAATAATAGTTTTTTCTGCAACGTCACTGCTTGCGCGGAATAATTTACGGTTTTGCCGGCAGATTGATTTAATTGCGTCAGGCCTGGAGATCCAATTCGAAATAATTGACACACCATCTGCGACGCAATCGGATCGGCGTCTAATTAAGTGTTTGAAAGGCGTGTGCAGTTTTTCTATCATCTTATGTGCGCTTAGTATGGAATTCAACTTCCTAATCGCTTGTTCGAAAGTGGAACAGAAAACTTATTTATGCATTAATACGGGGGAATGATTTGTATTTTATAGAAGTATCAATAACTTCATATGCATTTAAATAACATTAACGTTCACACAAACAGATGGGTCATGACTTTGTAAGTTGTTTGTTGTTCTGTACTTTGGGTTTATAAAAATATTTTTGGTAATAATTGTCATGGCTCAATATGAAACACGCAGCCAGATATGGTGATACAAATTCAGCCTTGAAAATAGAAATAGGCCACATTTTGAAGTTTGGAACACCTTTTGCCGACAAAATAACCCTAGATTTCGAACATGCAAATGTCAGAAGAGTACGGGGATGCGGAAAAATTTCCAATCACAACTGTAACAGCTTCGCATAGTGACGTGAGAGGTATGGTGAGTGCAATGCCCTAAACCGTCTCTTTTCAGTCTTCAATCGGTTAATCATGCGGATTGCTTTTGAGGCTTTGATTTCCCGAACGGAATTTAAAAAACCAAAGTCGTTCACCGTTTTATGTTTTTCGCTCGATGACTTTGTGACCATTTGTACTGATGCTTAAGATTATCGTGGACAAGTCATTCCCAAAACGCCTGCCCAATGCACTCTACATGTTAGTGGAGTCCCAATGAAACAGATGGAAAATGTTAAATATCTCGCACGTGTGCTGGGAGGAGCATCACTAAGCTTTCTTGTAGGATTGGCCAGGCTGGATCAATTTTCAGTAAAAGGAAGGATAAAGCTTGGTGTTAAAGCCAAGTTATCGGTTTCTAACAGAGTTCCAACTACCACCCCATGGTCAAGAAATTTGGAGTAATGACCGAAAGAAAAGAAGGAAAGATCAAAAATACAAGCTGCTGAAATGAGTTTCCGTTGTTGGAGTTACTCACCGGGATAGGCTGAGAAATGCGACTATGCGGAGAGACTCAATGAGCAGGTACTTTACAAAAAATCCGCCAGGCGAAGTGCTTAGATTGTTAACATTATCTTTCAATATTTTTTTTAAATTAAACAGTTCAATCTATAATAAATATCAAATAAAAGAAATCTGTCCCGAAATTCCTAAGGCCACTTGTATCCAAATTTCAACTTCTTACACAATCCTTGAAGAACAACAAGTTTCCTTAAGAAAGGATCACATCCGAATGAATTTAATATAGTCGTAGAAATACTCAACGATGTGGGCAAATGATATCCTAATATATTTATATATGTATGTACAATAAAACATTCAACGTAAACATGCGATTTAATCAACGAACAATAATTATCGTATTTCAATCAAAATGTAAACTGTCCAATAAAATTATCAGTTTGCCTCAAAACATCCTAAGGCCAACTTGTAATTACCTTCAGCCCTTAAATGACAGCGTGCCAGTACACGGCAGTGCGTAGTTTACATCTTAACTAGACCGATCAAATTGGTTGACAGGCCACACTTATCTCCGGGAAAACATCGCGGTTATATGCGTTTCCACACGCGGTTAACACCGGGCCTCACTTCACCAGCAACAACAACAGCAGCAGCAGCACCTGACGAAGAATATACCCACACTTCGTGATATGATAATAAATTCATCATTCCTGCACTTAAAACCTTCAACAGATAATTTTCAACTACCTTTCTCAGAAGTCCGGGGAGATGCCACTCACAGAGTGCGAGTAACACCACTTAACAGTCCCAAATTAATCCCATGCCGCAATTAGCAAGGATCTGTGTTCGTTTCGGTGTTTATGTACCTCTCTCTCACGGGCTGACAGCCGTGTTGCATCTGTTCGGACGATCCAGATCGCGGCCAATTATCACAATTCAGTGATCCTGCCGATGTTTTGTGCGAAACTTCCACAGTTTTGATCGCAACAACCTATGGGTCGGTCGTTCGCATAAGAATACGTGTTGTTTTGCAAGTTTTCCTATGGAAAAAATACCCGTGGTGGGATTCTTCTCATGCAAATGGACTGTCGTGAAACGGAACCGTGCGTAATTCAATGACATCCCACTCCGTTAAGTAAAGTATTCAGTGCGTGCAATAATAAACTTTGTTCATGTCGCACCTTGGTCACCGCCTGCGAACCTATGTGAGTGTCCCGAGTCAGTGCACGTAAATCATCGAAACCTCAGAAATCCTAATTAAAACACTCTAAGTGGCAGTCAACTACAATTGTTTATCGCGATTCGGAGAAAGAACATTAAACAGGGCGGAGGAACCGCACTTAATGGACATTTTATGAGTTTTCTCCCGCCCGAAGACATTTTTATTCATTTCGACTTCACGCAAAAATCATCCGGCCCATGAGCCGGTTGCATGTTGTCTTAATAAAACAAAACAACAAAACCAACGGAGCCTTCGTGCCTAAACGCTCGGACCAACACCAATGAACCAGCCCCAAAGGAATTGTGCACTTTCGCCATCGAGTCACACCGCAACTGTCACTGCTACGGAACCGACCACTCCGACAGGAAGGTAATGGGGGTGAAATGATAAAAATTCAAGATAAAGCGGAAATAAAAAAGGAAAGGTACATCAAATTAATGAGTAGAAGCAAAGGAACAGAAACGGAACACATTCTCCGAACGGTACGAGATAAGAGAAAGTAGCAATGAAATTGTATCTACACAAGATGTTTAGTTAGACAATGAGTAGGAGATCCATACAAAAAATTGACAACAACAACAAAAAAGAAACAGTTAGCGAGTAGGAGGGCTGCTATCTGCAGGGTGGACACCGAGAGAAAAGTCGTAAATGTTAATGGTTGCTGCTTCGCGCAATAGGAGAGAAGTATTAAAATTTTAAACAATGTATGAGATCGGATGCAAAAATACTCTTTAGAGTTTGCTACTGTCTGTTTTGTTGTGGGGTCATCAGCTTAAGTAGCATCAGAACAGGTGCAAGAGGGGAAGAAACTTGCCAGCGCTTAGGACCTTAATAGTTCATTGTGTAGGTAACTGCATTTTTTTCATTTTTCAACTTGGTGTTGAGGTCAAAATTAATGAGATTTGAATGAAATATACTATGGTGTTGGATGATGGTTTGGTGGTAAGAAATGTGTACGATTCGCTTTAAGTTCGTTTGCCTTGAATATTTTACCCAACGCTGTAAAGAAGATTATCATATTGGTAAAATCTCATTATTTTCCTGAAAACGGCTATGAATCTTTTTTCTGTATCCGATCACTACCCAGCCTTACGCAAATTCTATTTGAATACCAATTTAATTTACTACTTAATCCAACTGCAACTTTGATTGATTGATTCTTTTTTTCTTAAGATTGCAAATAGTGTATTAACATACATTTGGTTTATATTATCTAATTTGGACATTTTAAACATATTCGAAGCTTGCTTTATTAGTTACCAAGTACACAAAACTAGTGACCATTTCTGAAGCATGCACTCATACAGTATAAACTGAAATGAAGTCAGTTAAATACAAAATAAGTGTTTAATTTGAATTCACTCAAATATATAAAGGAGAATATATTTTTTTTGCGAGAGTAGGTGAAAATCTTCAAAAGACACTATGGGGACCGTTCCCACATAGCGAAAGGGATTTTTACCCAGTAAAAACACCTTCCTTCAAATAAAATATATTTCCACTACAACTAAGTCTTACACTTATCCAGCAGTTTTACACATTATTTTGAAATGTTTGTATTATGTTTCTATTAATTTCTTTGGTACAACCCCATAGTTGTATACCATACGTCCAGACGTGTTTTAGCACTTGCTTGTATATAATCAATTTGTTGTCAATACTTAGCTTGGAATATTTCTTAATAAGCCAGTACATGTCTTTGTATCTTAATTGGAGCTCTTTACGTTTCTTTTTGACATGCTCCTTCCATTTATTCTTTACATCGAAAGTCATTCCGAGTTATTTCGCTTCATTACCGAAGGGTATTTGAACATTATTTATAAAAACGGGCAAGTTATTCACGTTCTTTCACGTAAAATTTATATAAACGGATTTAGCTTCGTTAAGCTCAATTCGCTGAGTGTTCGTCCATTCGTGTATCCGGTCTAGAGTACATTGTAATTTGTTGGTTGATTCTTCGACCGTTTTGGCAGTTACTTAAATGGCGGTGTCGTCAGCAAATGTGCCTAGCACGGTGCCTACGACCTCCGGTATATCGCTGCTATACAGTAAGTAAAGGAGGGAACCAAGGACATTTCCTTGAGGTACTCCAGCTTGTATAGGCTTAAATAGGGAGTATTCTTTCCCCCTATTTCACACAGAAGATTCTATCAGTTAGATAATTCGATAAAATGTGTAAAGTCTTCTCGGAAGGAACCGTCGAAGCTTGTGTTTCAAACCTTTGTGCCAAACCTTGTCAAAGGTTTGCGAGACATCGAGAAATACAGCTGTTCAGATGATTTTTCTAAAACCGAACTGGTGATTAGGAACAAGTCGTCTTCCTTCCACAACCGGACTTAAACGTCTGAGTAATATTCGTTCGAACACTTTAGACATTATCGGAAGCAGTCAAATAGGTCTATAAGGCTTTCTGTCTGTTGGGGGATTACCCGGTTTCGGCACCATTATTATTTCCGCCACTTTCCACTGACTGGGGACATGTTATAATCTAAAGGCGACATTAATTAAGTAGAGAAACATAACTAGCGCTTTCTGAGGTAATTCTTTCAGAACTTCTCCTATAATTAAGTCATAACCAGGATCTTCTTAGGGTTTGAGGTTTTTCAATTCTTCCTTAAGTTCTGTCAAAGTATCATTTCTTATACAAAAATGTTCATTATTTGTGTTTGAACCGTAGGAGTTTACAGGAAACGTTTGTCCGTCGCGTGATTTAAACGTTGCTTCCAAGTGATCTGCGAAGAGATGCGCTTTCTCTTTATCTTCTTTTGCTCACTTGTATTGATTTTTCCGAATTAGGGCCGCATGTGGTTGAGGTTTTCTTAAGCCTTTGGCTGCTTTCCAGAATGGGCAATGGGTATCCTTTTCCACTGACAAGCCTGCCAAGTAGGTATTTAGGTTATTATTTTTAAACAATTTAATTTTGGTCTTCAGAAGGTTAGAGAGGAGAATATTTGCAGATATCGAACGACGAATGTGTCAAGTGTATTCAATATCCATCACAATTTGACCACATGTCGCAAAAAACGTTTTTCTTATCTACATATTTATTCGCATTTTAATGTGTGTAGCAAGAATACTTTTGGTGTGAATTTAGCCGCATTTGAAGAGTAGTTCCAGTTTCACTTAGTCAGTAATATAAAACCGTGAATACATTTATTATTTTATTTGTGCATTAGGTTGGGAAGAAATTTTAGGAATCAAAGTCCCGAAATCCAAAGCAAACTGTCGTATAGGGTAAATCACATACATACATTTTTTAAAATGCAATAAAATTCACAAAATCAATTTTGTTCCATGTACTATGGCTTTTTTAGAATGAACGAACATTTAAATTAGTTGTAAAGTACAGCGTGATTTAAGAAACTTTCCGTCTTGCTTCACGGTAGGCTATGTAAGCATATGGTTTCATAGTCTTTGGCTGTAAGCCGAATTTCCCAATACCTTGTCAGCCGAATTTCCCAATACCTTGTTGATGGTTTTTGGCTGTAGCTAGGGGATTGCTTTGATGATATTTGCCTTAAGGGCTTACACATTTTTGCATTATTGACATACGATAGATTTGAAATTGAAATAGAGTTGAAATTTTATTTATTGATAAAGCCGCCGAAAGAAAATTGTACGCGGGATGAAACTTTCGATTTGAAAATTCAATTCAATTCCACTTTTGTGTACTTTAAAGCAGAAATTCGGACTTAACCTTGTAGAAGAGTCAAACCCTTGCAACTTTCTAGATTCCCTTTCTTTTCTGATATGATTGCAGTGCTGTTATTCTAACAACAAATACTTACCTCTAGCTTACCAAACTTATCCAAGGATCTTACGTCTCACTCCCTGATTCTTTACGACTACCATTAAGCATTTTATGGTCCCTCTCGGTGTCCAAGTGTCCAGATAATTGCTTCTGAAGCATACACAGTCCACAATCATACATGACCATTACGCTGATGCAAACTTTTGCATAATAATAATTTTAAGGTCTAGCTTAAGATAATTTCAAGGCCTAGCTTCTTAGGCAAATGCTCGACTTCAAACAACAAGATTTGAGAAGCTTTTCATTGACACTTAGGATTCTTTGAGTTTTGTCTGCAACAGGAAAGACGTGGAGAATTAGTCCAGGAATCTTCGGCATATGGGTCGACGCAGTTATGTGCCCAAACGCAATCCAAAGAAAATATTCAACAACAAAAATAGTAATTAACAGCATTCAAAGCTATTACTGATAAAACATTCGTTTTTACTATTCTGTTTTTTTTTTTTTTTTTTTTTAAAGGCATTTTTTTTATTGTTTATCTAATAGTATCTTAAAACTAGGTATAAAACGCTTAACCTAGGCACGACAGAATCGAAATCTTATAACTACTTACTGGCTCTATGCGGGCGCTCTAAGCTGAACTATTAATATATTTGTTTTTGCCTTTCGGCGTCAATGCTAGTTATTTTTTTAAAATTAATAAAAACTATTATTTATTTTTTTAAGACTAAGAAAACGTTTTTTTTAAAAACTTAGCTATCTATGGAATTTTCTACAAAAAAAATCTTAATCTACCTTAATATATCCTATTCTAACTTAAATATATTTTTACTATTCTGTTTTAAAAGCACAATTACCGCCAGAAGTGAACACATTTTTTCTCTTTACGGTATATAATTATTATTTCTTCTTACGTACAGCTTGTCTAAGAGCATATATCCCCAATTTACACACTTTTTGCGAATATTAAAGGTTCAAATTAATGAATCTAAATGTTATTTTGTCGCTTTAACTGGAAGATGAAGTTGTATTCATCGGCAGCTATCAGTATTATGTAGTGGTAGACTACTCAAAAATGTTGACTCTAACATTTTCTTGAGAACTGACCTTTGTAACGCTCCACATTACCATGACAATCTCCCTTCTCTTTTCTGGAGCGTCGTTTTTTCTCGCAATTTAATCAATTGCGGTTATATGACACTTTTCCGAAACTTTTTTACCAAATCGGATGTGACTCATGAAAGTGAGATTTGGCATTAACTTTAAGCAATAGAGTGTCACAGAACACATGGATAACAATTAAAATCAACATTAAATTTAAATGCATTCCAAGAAATTTTGGAACAAAAGCCATCGATTATTAAAATGAAATGCCACCTCGATTTGGTAGGTAGCAGACACATTTTCTAAAGGTCATTGCCCTATGGCTATAAGCCGATAAACACCTATTCAACACTTCCATTCCATGCACACAATCGAATATGCCTATATTATGTTGCAAACATGGTATACATTTTGAGCCTGTAAAACTGCAAAATTCCTTTCGCTTCCGGCGGCATACTATGTCCATAACACTTTTGGCACCCACAATTAGGGCCTGTTCCACCTCGCAAAACAATGTTATTTAGGGCCAATGCCGTGATTGATGTGTGGCTTGTTTCCGTGTTTCTTGGCTGCTTTCCTCAAGAATTTAGTGGCGTGCAAAGTCAGCGTCTTTCGCTAAGACCACCAGTTAACTTGTGTTCACAAGACATGCCCCACTCATATATGTATACCTATTACATATAAAACAAAACCCAGACGGACAGAAGGAGCTTACACAACGGAGTGTAATAAAAACCCCAAGATGACTGACATTGTCTTGAATTTGCATATTTTTATGACGTTGCTACAATAGAGTTGTGTGTTAAAATAATAACAATAATTACCGGCATTAAGGGTTCGTAAAACTAGAGCGCTAGGTGTGGAAAAAGCGCATGCACATGAAGCAAGTGTACCGCGGAACCCTTTCACGGCAAGGCGTCTTTCGGTACGTTCCGTATCTGGGCCGCTGCCGTTTTGTTGAAACGTTTTAGTTTATTGCGCTACTCAATTAAATTTAACGAGTTGTTTATCTGACTGCATTTTTTTTTCTTCATAATTTTTTGCCCTTAATTTCATTTCTGTTTTCTGTTCTTATGTTTTGTGTGTTTGGTGTTTGGTCTTTTGTGAATTCAATTCGTTTAATTCGTGTTTAAAAAAATCAAGCTGGTGGATGGATGTGGAGATAATTTCTCCATAAACGCGGTCTAGAGTGAGAGTTTAATGCTCCCCAATGGTGTGATCGCATGACTTCTCAAGCACGATGAATGATACATTTTGTTTTGGCAATAAACACCTTTTGTTGTGGTTAATTGCATTGAAAACAGTGTCGAACGTAACACGACGTATATCGGACTAGGCCTCGTTTGCACGTTGCTTGGCTTGCAGAACACGTAATCTAATTAAGGTGTAACTGTCGATTTTGTTGAAATAATTTAAGTCTTTAATGATATAATATTAGATCAACGAACGAAATAAGTGTGAATTTTGCGGCCAATGGACACATAAAACTGGAAGCATATCTTATGCTTATGCTAATGCATGATGAGCTGGTAACGTCCTGAAGCATGTAACAAGAAGACATTCTCAGTTTTCTTTGTAACAACGAAAGAGCAGCGGATATGAAGTTTACTTAAATGCTAGATGTAAACAACTTAGGAATTGGCTGAAATGTGAGATTTCATTATTTATTGTAATCATTGAAAATTTAATTCCATAATTCAATTTCACATATTAAAATCAGTATTCAATCATCTTAGAGTCACGCAGACAACGTTTGAAATTTCAGATTCATCTAATTACAACTTAATAAACCACAAAATGAACCAATAATGATAGGTGTCTAACAATTGTTGGAAAGTTTGCGCCCAAGTCCTTTAGTTTACAGCTGCTAAAATTGAAACTGAACTATAACTGACACTTCTGAGTATTTTGCAAGATCTGCCAAAAAAACCAAAATATCCAGCCACGGACTTGCTGCATGACATGGGTCCGGCCGAGGCGAATCTTGGTCGATTCGAGAGGAAAGTACTTCGTATGATGGCGATGGTGTTTGTAGGAAAATACTGAACATCGTGTAGTACGGGCTATACAGCAACGTTAATTTCTTCAAAATAGTTTGAGTTTCCTGTCTCAAAGTAGAGACAGACATGTAGAACGAATGGCCACCAATGCTTAGCCCCGAAAAGTCGTCGATTCCAATTCTGAGGAACAACGCAAAAGAGAAAGGCTTTCCCTCCGGTGGCGCACGAAACTCAAAACTCAAAGTGACTAGCACAAGATCAGTCTAGATAAAGAGGCATGTTGACTGAGACGCAGATCAACACAGGATTGTAGCGCTATCCGATGAAGAAATAATATGATGTATCTTGTATAAAAACGTCATCACATTCGAAAAGTTTTGTTTAAATAAATTGGCAGTTTGCTTTTCACAATTTAATTAAAAATGTCGCTTAACCCATTAAAAAAAACATAATTTGAACTTTGAATATTTTGAATCGGAGAAGAATTAGAGGGTTCTGCGATAACATTAAGTAGGAATATGGATTCGTTATAGCGTTGGAAGATATTGGGAATTAAAAGATTGTTAATTTCGCATGTTTATTGGAGCCATTACGCTTTTCTATCTTTACAAACTGGTCGTTAGGAGCAGTACAAGGACAAATTAAAGAATGCACCTTTTTTAATTTTTCTTTTGTGCTACGTGTTAACACACGTGTTTTTAAACACGTGTTAAAAACCTAAGAAGTAAAAACACGACTGGTGTCATATCTAATTTTTTTAGAAGTCAACTTAATTTTTTTCTAACATTAAAACTAGTCATATCTCCTCTTAACTACATATCTACGACAGGTGATTCAAATTCAACTCAAATTATTTACCACATTTCATAGAAAACGCTGTTAATTATATTGTTTTCGTGACTTTTTTGCTTTGAAATGTTTAATTCGTCACAAATATCATATTACATATACAAAATGTATTGCTTTGAATACAAGTACGTTTGTTCGGTATACTTGATCCACTGCGACAGTTGTTAGCTGTGGATGAGGCAGTAAGAAATCATGGCTTATGGTTGAACCAGTATCTGTTTGGTGGTAAACATTTACTTAGCTACAGTTCTGACCAGGGCTAAGTTGTGGCAAGAGGATTGTTTTACAGCAGTCAACTTGATATCAGGGTTAAGGTGATTTACTTAATAGCCCCCATCCGGCCAATCGTGGTGTATAATGTATTCGAAAGGCAGTGTCTTCGGGCCTCTTCTTCTTCTTCTTCTTCGGATGGCGCTACAGTCCGGGGTGGACCTGGGCCTCAACCAACATGCCTCTCCAGCTAGTACGATCTCTTGCCACCTGCCTCCAGTTGCGCACTCCAAGTTGGTTGAGGTCCTTTTCCACTTGTGTGCGCCATCTCAGTCTAGGACGTCCTCTGTTGCGTTGTCCCTGTGGCTCAGATTCGAAGACTTTTCGGGCCGGAGCAGTGGTGTCCATACGCTCTACATGGCCCAGCCATCTTAAACGTTTTATCCGGAGACGCTTGACTAGCCGCATATCGCTGTACAGCCCATAGAGTTCATCGTTATACCTTCTCCTCCAGATGCCATCAACGCAAACAGGACCAAAAATCGCACGTAAAACTTTACTCTCGAAAAGACTAAGGGCTTCCTCATCCGCTTTTAGTAATGTCCAGGTTTCTTAGACCTTCGAGAGAGGGCTTTATTACTCGATTGCCTCTTGGGCCCAAAGAAACAGCGATTGGCAAGATTGATTCTGCGTTTGATTTCGGTACTGGTGTTGTTGTCCCTATTTACCGCGGAACCGAGGTAGACGAAGTCCTTGACTACCTCGAAGTTTCCTTGATGACAGCATGTACTCGTACTTCGTTTTGCCCTCATTTACCACCAGACCCCTTTTAGCCGCTTCCGCTTCAATGCCAGCAAACGCGTCATTGAGGGCTCGCTGTGTTCGTCCAATCACGTCAATGTCGGCGTAAGCTAGCAATTGAACTGACTTTTGGAAGATCGTGCCTCTGTTGTTGACCTGTGAGTTACGCACGATCTTCTGAAGGATGATGTTAAAAAAGTCATATGACAGTGCGTCCCTTGTCTAAAACCTTTTTTGACATTAAAGGTCTCGGTGAGTTCGTTCCCGACCTTGACGGAGCAGCGAGAGTTCTCCATCGTCATCCTACACAATCTGACGAGTTTGGTAGGGATGCCAAAACTAGACATGGCACTGTATAGCTCGTCTCTATGCACGCTGTCATACGCGGCCTTGAAATCGACAAAAAGATGGTGGGTGTCGATTTGTACTTCTTGGGACTTCTCCAGGATTTGCCGCAGTGTGAAGATCTGGTCGATTGTGGACTTCCCTGGCCTGAAACCACACTGATAAGGACCTATCAGGTTTTTGACGAACGGTTTCAGGCGCTCACACAATACGGCAGAGAGAATCTTATATGCGATATTAAGGAGACTGATCCCTCGATAGTTGGCGCAGTCGAAGGGGTCTCCTTTCTTGTGGACCGGACATACGATGCTGAGATTCCACTCGTCGGGCATGCTTTCCTCCGACCATATCTCACAGATGAGCTGGTGCATGCACCCAACCAGCTCATCCCCAGCCCCTTTGAGCAGCTCTGCGGATAGTCCGTCCGCGCCAGCAGCTTTGTTCGACTTCAGTCTCGATATTGCTATCTTGACCTCGTCGAGGTCGGGGGGACGGAATTCTTGTCCATCGTCGTCCAAATTGAGTGGAACATTCTGCCTAACAGCGGGATTTGTGTCGTCATCGCCGTTTAGGAGTCTGCAGAAATGATCCTTTCAGATTTTGAGCACCGACTGCGACTCTACCACCAGTTGTCCATTTTGGTCCCGGCAGGCTTCAGTCCGAGGCTTGTAACCGCCAGATAACTGTTTTACCTTGCGGTAAAAACTTCGGACGTCATTCCTGCCATAGCACCTCTCCATTTCCTCGACCGCGCGCTTCTCGTGCTCTTTCTTTTTTCTTCTGAGAAGCCGGTTCTCTTCCCTTCTTCTCTGTTTGTAGAGCTCACAAACAGCTCTCGTCGTTCGATGCAGCGTTGCCTTGTAAGCTTCCTGTTTGGCTGCATGCGCCTGCCTGCACTCGTCGTCAAACCATGGGTTCCTCTTAGGTGGTGGCTTGAAACCCAGCACATCAGTGGCGGCCTCTTTTATGGTTTCTTGACAACGTTTCCATTTGTCTTCTATTGTTTGTGCAGGTAGCGTCGAACTTTGAGACAGTTTCAGGGAGAATCGATCGGTAAAGGCTCTAGCGATCGGCTGCGATTGTAGCTTTTCGACGTCAAACCGTTTTGGCCTGTCTCGACTCCGTTGCTCTCTCGATATCCGGGTTCTTACCTTGGCTACAACAAGGAAATGATCCGAGTCGATGTTTGCACCTCGGAAGGTTCGGACATCGAGAATACTGGAGGAGTGTCTGACGTCGATCGCAACATGATCAATCTGGTTGACGGTTGATTGATCAGGTGATCGCCAGGTCCCTTTATGAATGTTGAGGTGTGGGAACCGCGTGCTGGCCACAGAGAGATTTCGCCCCGAGGCGAAGTCAACTAGCCTGAGTCCGTTTCCGGAGGTGTTGGCGTGCAGGCTGTGTCTTCCGATGACTTTAGCAAAGACTTCTTGTCTTCCCAACTGAGCGTTGAAATCTCCTAGGACTATCTTGGTGTCGCAGCTAGGGCATCGATCGTATGTAATTTCTAGGAGGTGATAGACGTCTTCTTTACTGCTGTCATCTTTTTCCTCTGTCTGTCTTCGGGCCTGCCTCTTGTTTTATCAAACACCCGAATTCGGGTACAAGAAATTCTACCCCAACGAGGTCAACCGACGACGAGGCAAACCTAATCGGGGTACATAATTTTAGTATTAAGCTGACTCGAGAGCACATTGCACTAGCGATGACTTCGTCTAAGAGTCAGATCTTTGAGGCTTATTACTCCAACATTATGTGCCACAAAAAGTTGCGTCTAAACGGCTTTATCCCGCCCGAAAAATTTCCTTATTTTAATGTGAAAGATCTGATCTAGGATAAGAAAGGATGTCCTATCATCTATCATGTCGCACACCGAGCACTGGACAGGCAACTTTAATATAAGCAGGACGTCGATCGTAGTTGACTCTTTTAGCAAACCTACATAGTTCCGTTTTTTTTTTAACTTTTGATTGTATTATTTTTAAGCTGTAAGCCATGGTAGGATTGCAAAAAAAAAGAAAGGTATACCACAGTGCATAGCATGTACATACATACATATGTGCCATATACATATTAGAATATGAGTATACTCTATGCCATTACATAAAGTATACGCTCTGGTGTACACGTCCGTACCAGTTTCGGACATAGTTATTTCTTAGATAGTCTTAAGTAGTTAAGTATATGTGAGTTTTAGTATAGATGAACTTGAACCGACTAAGACGAGGTCAAGATAGCAATATCGAGACTGAAGTCGAACAAAGCTACTGGCGCGGACGGACTGTCCGCAGAGCTATTCAAGGCGGCTGGGGATGAGCTGGTTGGGTGCATGCACCAGCTCATCTGTGAGATATGGTCGGAGGAAAGCATGCCCGACGAGTGGAATCTCAGCATCGTATGTTCGGTCCACAAGAAAGGAGATCCCTTCGTCTGCGCCAACTACCAAGGGATCAGTCTCCTTAACATCGCGTATAAGATTTTCTCTGCCGTATTGTGTGCGCGCCTGAAACCGTTCGTCAACAACCTGATAGGTCCTTATCAGTGTGGTTTCAGGCCAGGGAAGTCCACAATCGACCAGATCTTCACACTGCGGCAAATCCTGGAGAAGTCCCAAGAAGTACAAATCGACACCCACCATCTTTTTGTCGATTTCAAGGCCGCGTATGACAGCGTGCATAGAGACGAGCTATACAGTGCCATGTCTTGTTTTGGCATCCCTACCAAACTCGTCAGATTGTGTAGGATGACGATGGAGAACTCTCGCTGCTCCGTCAAGGTCGGTAGCGAACTCACCGAGACCTTCGATGTCAAAAAAGGATTTAGACAAGGCGACGCGCTGTCATGCGATTTCTTTAACATCATTCTTGAGGGGATCGTGCGTAACTCACACGTCAACATCAGAGGCACGATTTTCCACAAGTCCGTTCAACTGCTAGCTTATGCGGATGACATTAACGTGATCGGCAGAACTCAGCGAGCCGTCAATGACGCGTTTGCTAGCATCGAAGCGGAAGCGGCTAAAGTGGGACTGGTGGTAAACGAGGGCAAAACAAAGTATATGCTGTCATCAAAGAAGGACGCAGAACATCGACGTCTCGGACAGAGCGTCACTATGGGCAGCAGACGTTTCGAGGTAGTCAAGGACTTCGTCTAACTCGGCTCCGCGGTGAATAGGGATAACAACATCAGTACCGAAATCAAGCGCAGAATCACTCTTGCCAATCGCTGTTTCTTTGGGCTTAAGAGGCAATTGAGTAATAAAGCCCTCTCCCGAACGACCAAAGTGACTTTGTACAACACCTTGATCATCCCAGTCCTGCTTTACGGCGCAGAAACCTGGACGTTACTAAAAGCGGATGAGGAAGCCCTTGGTCTCTTCGAGAGAAAAGTTCTGCGTGCGATTTTTGGTCCTGTTTGCGTTGATGGCATCTGGAGGAGAAGATTCAACCACGAACTGTATGGGCTGTACGGCGGCATGAGCCTAGTCAAGCGTCTACGGATACAACGCTTAAGATGGCTAGGCCATGTAGAGCGTATGGACACCACTGCTCCGGCCCGAAAAGTCTTCGAATCTGAGCCACAGGGACAACGCAACAGAGGACGTCCTAGACTGAGATGGCGCACACAAGTGGAAAAGGACCTCTACCAACTTGGAGTGCGCAATTGGAAGCAGCTGGCAAAAGATCGTGCGAGTTGGAGAGGCATGCTGGTTGAGGCCCAGGTCCACCACGGACTGTAGCGCCATCTGAAGAAGAAGAAGAAGAACTTTAGTTTAGGTTGAATTGGGTTAAGTTACTGAAGAAACTCTATATATCAAGTTTGGATTTTTCTTAATAATAAATGTACTAGTACCGAAATGTTAAATTTAAAAATGTATATACTAGAATATGTATATACTAGAACGCGGGTACTCTAGCCGCAATATGAGCATAATTAAGCATAATTCTTAAATCAAATAAAAATACTTTATGTGGGGATTACACCGAAATACATGCTTTAACAAATATTTGACGTAAGTACATCCGCTATATAGGCAGCTTACGTAGTTGTAGACTATATACTAATTTTGATGTAATAGTCAATTCGTCATCCTTTCAAGGATCACGGTAATTCATAATCCACACATTGCAAGGAACGAAATAAGCGGGCGATGGTTGTACCACCGCGTATTCGTGCTCAAAATGATGGTATGATGGACGTGATAAAAAAGTAAATACTCCACTAATCACTTCGCTTGCGCTTGATGCTAGATAGGTTCAAGGTTACATACTTAAAACATAGTTAACATTACAATGATATGTGTTCCTGTGGTAATAATCAGCAGTTATGGTGATATGCGTTTCTTTATTCAAAATCCTTACTTTTTACGGGCTCTACACGTTTACTATACGTTTAGCTGTCTCAATATTATAAGCACAAATGGTATAGGTACAGCATCGTAACTCTACTATAAATCAGGTAGAATAACGGTGCTTTAAATCCCATTAAAACTCGAAATATAACTTTAAGTTGGACTACAAATCAAAATCATGTTCTCTTAAATCCGTTACACGTCGCCCTCATAATTTGGATTTGCAGTCATATTTCGACTTTTAACCATCATCCAATATTCACAACGAGCGACACAAACAAAAAAGGCAAACATCACCATCTACACAGAAAGCACATATCCTTAGAGAAAAAAAAGAAAGAAAACAGCCTAAAAGAAAACATCCCTTTGGCAATACAAACAGGATCGCCCGCCCCCACCGCCGCCGCCGGTGGTTCGTGTGTTGGACGTGTAGGCAGTGTGGAAAACATAAAAAACGATGTGACCGCACAATCCTAACATTAAAATCGCTATTAAAATCACTTTTCCTATCTGAAGAAGATGCCAATCGACAAAAACGAATGGGAAAGCATCCCCCGAGTGCCGCTCTTTCCAAATGAGCAACAAAAATGATTTATCCTTACGCCAGTGTATCCATTGTGTTTGCGGGAGTCCCTTGTTTACCCAGGGAGCCAATTTTTCCTAGATACATACACACACATTGCCCGGTAGTCTGTGCTCTCATCCTCTGACACCACTTTCAATAGCAATAGTAACGATATTCGAACCCAATGGGGATTCGGACATGTGTAAACAGCAGAGATTCAATCTAAAAAGGACGATGATCTGTAGTGGTGGTCCTCAGAACGAATGTTGGAACATACGTCCCGCGATTTCTGATTGCTTCTGTGCTGAGGACATGCCTAGTATCGAAAGTGTGTCTACATGTATATATGGATATGGTATATTGAGTTTTTCTCTGTTTTTTTTTATTTCTGTTTGGCGATTGTGGGGAGTTTCTCGAGTAGCCTTCTATGATGGTATGTGCTGCCGGCGAGGGCACTTCATTCCTGCTGTTATTACTCGCAGGATAAACCTCAGGGGGGTCGACGCCGGTTGCCTTGGCTGGATATCAATAAACGATACATTTAATGGACATTGGGCATACGTATCTGCTTTCTATAGGTATGCGCCGTGTTGGTCACTCTTGCTCGTACCCGCTCACATTTTGCCACTCCTAAGTCATCTAATGTTTGTAGTGCTTCCGGTTTCTATTTGATTTTCTCTCCCATTCCATAAACACTACTCACTCGCCAACACACGCACGCACGTGAATATACCACACATACTATATAAATACATCAGTTCTGGCCGTAGTCCTGTTGTGTTTATGTAAACACAGTCGACCCACCGGCAAGGTCCAGGGGGAAGGATAGCGTGCGCGTGTGTGCAGCATGAATGTGCCTTCGTTGACTTTGAAGTGTTTGACTTATGTGTGATTTGCCCGAGGG
The DNA here is from genome assembly GCA_944738645.1 of Eristalinus sepulchralis. NCBI lineage: Eukaryota > Metazoa > Arthropoda > Insecta > Diptera > Syrphidae > Eristalinus > Eristalinus sepulchralis. The sequence continues at coordinate 23,860,766 of OX122885.1, read as the reverse complement.
GGCGTAGTTATTCTCGACGGGGGTGGAAGCACGAACAGGTTGTTCGACTCATGTCGACCCTGTTTCCACTCGCATTTTAATAGTGTTGGGTGCACAATCGAAAACTGGCGTGTCGGAGATACTTAATCATCCTCCAATTGTAACTTGATCTATTTGCATATGTGTGCGGATGCCACTTGAAGCCAATACAATAATTACTTCTTGAAAAGCATGACCTGGAGTGGCGATCATTTGTCTATTTGCTGACTTTGACTGATTGAGACAACATCGGAAATGGCGGTGCTGTAGTAACAAAAAATATATTAGTCAAATAAATCTCACTTAAGTTTGAACCAAAAGCGCCAACGAAGATGTTCTCGTGTCGTAAAGTTAATTTTTATTACCTAGCTTCAATGAGTAATACCCAAGTTAACTGGATGTTTGGCAACCCAGAAGGGGTGGGTTTAACTTTGTGAACTCTCAACTCTCAAACAGCCACTCTACCTGGTCGCATTCTAACCCTTAATGACAGGGAGAGTCTTAATTTCAGTTATGGCTTGTTTAATGGCTCAGTTAGCAGTTTAGTTAAAGCGAAATGTTTCTTGGTCGGGTATTTGTATTGTATACTCGTTCGAGATTTACCTGAGCGAAATCCCATTTGCGTTTGTGTCGAAATGGGATGGTCCGATCTAATTAAGGGTTGAATAGCATTTTGAGCATGGTAAAGGGTTGTTTTCACTTAAACTTAATTTCCTTTTTGTTTCAGCCATTTTTTTCCTGGAGTCGTAAAAAAACTCATTAATAAACCATTTTGGTGGTTCTTCCCCCACGTTTGTTCTGTCTATTACTTCTGTCCATGCAGGCTGCGCCGGCCGCTGTCATGTGAGTTGACAGCGTTGGCCACGCAACACCTTTTTAGTACTTTTCTAGCGCTGTATGTCCATTAGAGTGAATGACGGCAAAGTACAAAGAGGGTTATGTCCTTAACATACAGTGTATATATGCGGTTAGGTGAGCTGCATACAATGTCCGAATTTGTGTATATGTTCAAATGTGTGGCACGTCAAAATGGACACGACGCACATTGGACGAATGACAGGTTGACAGTCGATGGGCAGGTGGTGTTAGATAGACAGTTTCTTCTATGGCGATCTGATGAGTTAATTTATTCATTTGGAGTCATTTTAGAATGAAATTGGAATGCTTGTGTGGTGGAGAGTTAATTGGCATACATTTCTTTAAATCTCCAACTTAAATTAGCACTGGGAAGAAACTAGTTGGCAAATGCATCAGATTTGTTGATAGATAGAAGATGAGATTTTTTCTTAATAATTTAATATTGTGACGGTGACGGTCCGGGGCCTAACTTCAACAACTACCGGTGCTGTTCTCTCATGAGTGAAGGTCCTTAAAACTGGCAAAAAGCGGAATAAGCATCTAGTGCGTTTTCTTAAAATTGCCTTATTTAATGACGGTCACGTTGCACTATAGAGGATAAATAGGGTATTATACAGAGTCAGCTTAGTTCTCTATAGGAAAGGTTTCTTAGATAGTTATTCCTACAGCAACTTCGTTTTACTTTCGCTTACCGTAGTAGTAGCTGGAAACCTACGCTCTTTATCACAGAAGCGCTTTCTAGTCTGAGCGCTCCAGTGCAGTATTTTCCAACCTCTAACTAAAGAAACGACGTCTCGTCACTGAAAAAAAGTTAACAGTAGGTTGGGATACATTATTTTATCATAACTTAAGTATGCACAATTTGAGGAAAGAAGTCGGTCATTCCTACATTTAATACCATATCCATGTCATTCTTTTCCTAAGTTTAAGAACATTTTTTTAAGTAATTGCTATGTACACAAACTCTCGGTGTACAAAGCAAAAGAAACACATTGGCACACATTTTAATTAGCCGTCGAGTCGCGTTGCGGGTAACTGCACGTCATGATCACAATCGTTTCACCCTAAAATAAACTGCAATGCATTGAATGATGCGTTTAAGTTGTCTTGCAGACAGTCTTACAGTTTATCTTCAGTCTATCCATGAAAATTCTCAAATGACCGGCAACTACGAGTCAGATTCCCATTCAGCCTTTGAATAAATTGGAAGTGCCCAACTTGAAAATCCATCCACTACTTTAGTCAAATTGCTGTTCAGACCGCTACTTGCCGAGAAGTACCTTTAGTCGTTTTCTCGAACTGCAGACACATAAGCAAGCCGAACCCACATAGATACAGATGTTACTAAAGTCGTGTGGAGATGATCGACGTGTGCCTAACTTCTCCCTTACACTTTTGATGATATAATATTTTCTTTCTCATCTGTTTTCTTTGTACAAACTTTTAGTTTTTTTCTGTTTATCCAAGTCAGTATAACATACATACGCATATCCACGGCTAGTGCAAAATACACCTGCAAATAAGACAAGAAATTCTGAAAGATTTATCGCTTCGCCAATTAGTTTAATTCAACACCATCGTTTGTTAGCGTCCTTATCATCATTAAAGCATTCCTTCCCCTGTTATTTAGCAGGACCATACATACATGCAGCTTACTGTTTCAAACAGCCATCTGGTGCCTTGAAGAAATTCTGAAAATTAGTCCAGCGGGTCGCAATTTCCACAATCATTCTTCACGCGTGCTAACCGCTTCAGGTGACATTTTTTACCACTACATCACAAAAACAAAGAGAGCAGCCAAACCGTGTATCCCTACAGAGATCTCTGCTCTCGATAGAAGGGCTGAGCCTGCGGCAACACATGCTTTCGCTCTTAATTGGTTATTTATTGATTCCATCAGCAATTTTAATGATAGCACAAGCGGTGAGTTCTACATTCCCTCCAAGTGATTCCTGATTGAAAATTATGATCGGAAGTCTTAAGGGCGATTGGTTGTTCGGTTATCTTGACGCGAGTACGATTGATTTAAACGAGCCTGAAACACAAACTTCAAAGGCTGTTGACCTCTACACATGCCGCGTTCAAAGTGTTAGCAGACAATGCAACCACCCGCACTTCAGTTTAATTTGTTTTTTTGCGCTCCACTCTCTAGCGCTAACCGCAGTTAAATTCACGCCTCTGCGCATATAACAGGCGGCAGGATATTAATGTAGTTCTCCAAATAGTTGTCGAATACGTTGGTAATAACGCCACTGCTGGCCCCGGCTACAAGGATCCCAATGAAATTTTAATTATAAATTCAACAATTATGACACTGGAACATGATAAATAGATGTAACACGATGTTTTTGCAGCATCACCACCCATTATGCGGAGCTGTGGATACCGATGGCAAGCGGGCGTGCTATTTAGCTGTGACCGGACCGGAAAACACAGAATCAGTGAATTCAGTGTACTCCATGTAGCCCGCAGGACAGCCGGAAGCGATACAATAGGTGTAAGGACGGTGCGTGCTGATAGGGATGGAGTAGAGATGTGCCGACCTACCGACTTGCGGATGACAGATGTGTGTAGTGTATCAAGTTTGTGTTGTAATGGTTTTTGTTTTCATAATGACATGCTCGACCATAGCAATGCGGTGGTAGTGGTGGTATTCGCTCCTGATGATGATGTTCTGCATGTTTATTCAGTTTGTTCATGAATTTGTTCGACGCATCCCCCTGAGGCGAGTTGCGTGTCGGTTTGCGTTTGTTTGCATGATTTTACTGCTTCATTAAAATATGAAGCAATAGCATAAGGACATGTAGACCAGACTTTGTTGACGGAGGAATAAATTTAATGAACACATTTCCTTTCGTGCATATATTATATTTTTATACATTTTATTCACCTTCTTCATTTGCAAATATGAATTCGTACGAGTAAATGAATTCATTTGTGTGTTTTGTCTCGGTAAGAATAGAATATGTAGAATTGAATATGTATGTAAAAATGTTGCATGCGTACTTCCGTTTGAGGATGATGTTGTAGAATAAAGAATGCGGCAAGAAAAAAAATGAAGTTCGCTACAAAAAGATAAAACTGAATATATGAATTTTCTACGATAAGTATTGTTTTGATAAGCTTTTAATATCCACAATTTTTTTAATATAACCACAAAATTTTTAATATTAATTTCATACAACTTAAATTATTTACTTTTACTTAAAGAACAAATCAAGGCAAAGTAATATGTCAAATCTATAAAATATTACTATAAAATCAATATATTGTAGTTACAAATAAATATATTTATTTTAGCTTGTATTAACCCAAAAATTACATATAGTATAAAATTATTTACCAGTAACCCGTCACGTACTGCTACACGAACACTACTTTGAAATTGGATAAGCTTATTAAGTGGTCTTAAGTTTTTTGTTTTTTTATAAATAATATGCTATGCCCAATATTGAATTAATTAATGCCTTTATTTGTTTGCCCAATATTTATTTAATTTGGCGAATATTTTATTATTTTTTTAAATTTGTTACATTTTTGGGGCGCTACAGTCCGGGGTGGACGTGGGCCTCAACCAACATGCGTCTCCAGCCAGTATGATCTTTCGCCAGCTGCCGTCAGTTGCGCACTCCAAGTTGGTTGAGGTCCTTCTCTACTTGTGTGCGCCACTTTAGCCTTGGTCCTCTGATTCTTGTTACATGTTGTACTCACACATTGAAGGTTTCATTTTTTTAAACAGAATTTGAGAGGAACAATGTACATATGTATGTATTTTCATACATTTGTATATTCATATATACTTGAGTAGCAGCTAATAAGAAGGCGTTTGATAGACGTATGCGAACTTACCTGTGAAACATTTTAAACCGAGATAGAATGTAGAGATTAAGTTTGTATCAAAATATTCAATTGTGCTATTTCGCACGGGATTTTATTATTTGACATGCAGAGAAAAATGTATTCATATTTGTATATACATATGTACATATATATGAACACTGTCACGCTTTAATATTATATTAATATTCCCATCTACATTTCTATAGCATATACATACATTGTATACACCTAAGCACCTATATACCGCGATTCATTCTAAGCCAACTGTGAAGTGGTTGTTTATGGTTTGAAATAAGAATTTAATCAAAACCGGGCTCCTAAATTTTCAAAATTTATGTTGATGTTGGCCAATAACGTCTAAACTAAAATATTTAAACCAAGAAGCTCTAAAGAAAATTTTCCTCGAAAGTTTCCTCTGAAAGTCCTCTTTGGGTGATTTTTGAAAACTGAAAGAGTAAGGGATATATTTTGGAGCTCAATATCTGGACTTCAAGTATATTTACAAGGGCTGTTGATTAAAATGTTTGTTTTTATTTTTAGTCCCGATAATAACGAAACCACAAACGATCCTTAAACGTTAACTTTGGTGTGCAAATACTGCTTACTATCTAAAATGAGTTGTACTTAAATTCAAATTCTAAATTTCTTGAAAATCGGTTTTTTAAAGTGGGATCGTGTGACAGACAGATGAATAGACAAAACTGACATGCATAAAATTATGATGTTTTAACTTGGGAAAATAAAATCATATAAAGGCAAATATCAACTTATTTAAAAATGTTACTTTGCTAAGTGCAGCTTGTGAACATGGAGTGGCATTACGGCTCAAAAGAAACCAGGGCTTTTAACACAACAATTCGTATTATCCGTACTACTGTTCTCTCACGAGTTGATGAGACCTACAGTTTTTTCTGATTCCAAACAATTATTGTGTTGTCAGGAACTTCAAAAGCGTGATGCCGTGATAGATGAGAGGTGTTCCGTCGGGGAATCAAACCTTGTACCTTGACGTGTTAGCCGACGCACTAACCCACTACGCCTCGGTAACCACGCGATCTAACCCGATTTAGTTGTAATAACATCCTATAAGAACAACTTGAAACTACATACAGGGTCAATAATTTCGTAATTTTATGATGGCAGCTCTGGAATTTGACACGTGTCACACTGACACCATCTCACAATATTTATTGAATTTTTGATGCCATTTACTGTAAAATTGGTGATTCAAACATGGCTACATTAGGTCATAATCGACCTATTACTTTAGCAATCGATAAAATTGAAGAAATTTGAAGAGTGTGGAAGCGTAACTAAGGTCGTAAGGTTTGTGCATCATCCTCCTAAACGGTAAGTGGAACGTGTCGTATTTTGAATTTTAATTTGCATCTTTATCCTTATAGAGTCCAACTTACGCAACACATGAAGCATTCTTACCAATTGTATATGCTTCTTGAGTGTAAGAACTGCAGACCCAACCATTTTTCGAACAAGAATTTCTATTGTGATGACACATTTCTCAATCGGTGAGTATGCAAACAACTTTTCCGCATATGGGCATGTGCGCCTACAGGTGATTGAAAACGATTCCAACATAGCGGACAACAAACCACACTTCACATTTTGGCGACGTCAATTGCCCACCAAGATTATGCGATTTAACATCGATATATTTTTTCTGTGAGCCTACGAAAAAGAAAGTAGAAAAAAATGAAGGGAAAGAAATTATGAAAAACTTAAAAAGAATCGAATGCTGTTAACTTACGCGATGTTGCTTTTTGAAAGATGCTTATTTTGTTCGCAATTAATTTAGGCAATCCAAGGAACAAAATTTTATTGTGGAATATTTATATAAAACAATGAAGGGAAAAATTTTGCGTTTAAATGTGCTAAGTCTGTTTATCATATCAATACTTACATATCCCAATAATAACATATTTACGTATATTTTCATTCCAAACTATTCATTTAACCCAAATAACTGTACATAAGACTATTGTAAAAATATGCATATTTACGAGTAATATTTTGTCGACTAAAGAAAAACGACAAAATCAAACAATACTTCATTTGAAATCCCTATTGTAGCTGAAAAGGATATTGCTATAACAATACACATTGTACATACATACATACATACATATGTATATACATATTTATATATTGCAAAACATATTTTAATCCGAGGACATTATTCGAGAGTAAAAATGTTTTCCATCTCAGGTTGAAACTGTAAATTTCCGATAGGTAACAAAAAAATAATTTAAGCTGCAATAAATCGCTAACCCCGGTATTTTATCATGTCCTCGCACTTTTCTATGGTCTTATCGACATCAATGGGGAAACAATAACGCTACAATTCAGTGCAAATAAATAAATGTTATTTAACAAAACAATAATAGCAATTGTCATCACTTATCTCCTAATTACGATTATCGCATGAATTGTTTATACTGTAACCATATGTGCTGCGAGGCCCAGTCAGAGCCCCCCATAAATCCGTCACACATAAATTTCGATTTTGAGGTCTTGTTTACACTGCATCAGCTCTTCCTCGAACAAAGCCCGAAGCGTAAGCGTTTAATGTACACATCCGTCAGATATCTGCACTGTATCTACATGAATTTTCGCTCATTGTGTACACACACTTGTTAATTAGCTCCGCACATAGTTTAACGCTTATAGCAGCTTTCATTAAGCGCTTATCTATAAACAAGGATAATGTAATAATTGGTTCGAGTGCGGTTGCGGATGGGCCGCATGGACTGAATGGGGATGATTGGGCAATGGCGGTTGTGGGTGTTTGGGAGGGCGACTTTAATTTAGTTGCTCCTCTTTATGGGTATTTTTTACGAGTTGTGTTATCAGCTCTGTTGATTTATGTTTTATCGATTCGAACACAATTAGATGTGAGTGCAGATGGGAGTTTATTTAATTGACAGGGATCTATCAGCAACCTCGAGTTAGAGCTAAATTCACAATTACTCGATCGTCTATGTATTATATATGGCACATGTGCACATATTTGTGTATGACACGTATTCTATGAACAGCTCCTCTTCTTTCGACTAATTGTATTTTGCTGGTTTTTGTTCTTTTTACTGCAGACGTTTGAAGTGTGTGCAATGTATGATTCATTTGTTTGCGTGTGTCTATCTGCGACACGTAAAGAATTTCTCATCAATTTGATTGGTTTGTTCAGATAAATAGTAAATTAAAAAAAAACCTCTTGAAAGCTGATGGAGTTTCTGTTTTCTTTTTTTTTGACTATTATCGAATATTAACACAAGAAAGCATCGGCTTTGACGACTAAACAGAAATGTTTATTCAAGTGCATTCCAGAAACATATCGTTTTCACTTGAATTTAATTTTAAAAGGATTTAACAAATACAGATGCATACATATAAATATGCATCTGTGTTTTTAAAGTGATGCATAACCTATTATGTCCTTTTTCATATATGTAGATAGTTTCTGTACGTGTGGATTAAAACTCAAAGTTCTGTGTTTCTAAAATTTAAGTGATTGAATACTTTTATAATTGAGTCTATGTATCTAGCGTAAACATTGTCCAGTATACTGTCTTATTTTAGTTCGTTAAATTACATAGGATGCAGCTTGATTTAGTCTTAAAAAATTAAACATTGACAAGTTAAGCTTCAGTTAAGTATCAAAATAGGTTATCTACTGTTTCACATGCTAAGCACAAATCCTGTAAAATATTAGAAAAATAGTTAGCTAAATTAAATAAAAACAATTTCGTTAAATTTCAAATAGAAATAAAAATATACACCTCATCTTACAAATATTCTATAATCTAAATGTTGTGTTCATTCATTTTCAGATTAAGCTTCTTTGTATGGCGCTTGCAGATTTGCTTAGAAGGTGGTTTATTAAATCTGAATTATTTGCTCATAGCTCATATTTGGCTTAATTGCTGCTTTCGTTATTCTCCCAGGGAAGTACAATTTATTGCCAATTCCAAATAAAACCATTTGAAAAGCTATTTGTGGTCAATAACCACTGACAGAAACGCGAAAGAAATGCAAGATAAAGTATCAGTTTAGAAATCGAACAGGATTGTAATTGCCCAAATTCTCCAACACACAGAGACGGAGATGGTGTGGATATCGCAGTTGCGTAATTGAAGGGGAAAAATGTCATTTGTATATAAGCCTATAATCTTGAAAAGTTTTAAAGTCTCAACCCAAACCCTATTTGTTTTAAACTTTCTTGTACATCGTTTTAATATACTACTTATTCGAAATCCTGATTGTGAAATGACTTTGTTTCCGAAGAAATTTTCAATTATTGCAACAAACTTTACTGCACTAAATATTCATTACAAAGAACATGACAAATATTTAACATCAAAATCACCAGAACGAACACGGTTGGTTTCTTTCTACCGCCAAATCTACAATACAGTTATCATGTATGGTTATATTGTTAAAAAATCCTTTGAAGCACAATTGGGCAAATATTTAAGGAAAAGCCTCATAAAATATAATTTTTAAAAATGTATACTAATAATTGGGTGAGGGTAAAATTATTTTTAAAACAAATTAGTAATAATTTTTACAACACCAACTGTATAAATGAATTACATCAAATTAGTTAAAACATGAACTATATGTATGTGTAAATATAATGATGTGCTTTAAATTAACATAAAATAAAATGCTTGTTTTTTCTGTTAATAAATCATATTTGTCACAAATGATAATTGAAACTTTCCTTGAAGCAATCCCAACCAAAAACATCCTTTCACAACGCCGAAGTAATAAGCGCACACTCACGTCCAACGACACACCCCGTCCTGAGCGACGGCAGAAACACCAACACAATTTATAAGAAAATATTTTACATTAATATCCAAAATCTCATCGCTCACTTTTGCGTGTTAATGTGTTTCAAATTTTAAAAGGAAACGAGTGCCTGCGATTCATTACGCTAATACCGCCACGTGTCATGTTGATAAATTGGGAAGTTTGATTAAAAACTTGGGCGTTGTGCATCAACACTGAGAAATAAAGGGATAACCGCTGCGGGATGATGTTTTGGGTTTGGGAGTTCTCTCAACGTTTTATTATTTTCGGTTTCGTTTTTTTTTTTTGTTCACTTTTTTGGAAAAGGCAAGCAGTGCGATGTTAACAGCTTTCGGTGCTACATTTCGCACCCCCAACCATTTCTGGCATAGAGTGTGTACACATTACGTTCATGTTCCTTAATCAACAAGTTTAGCTTTTGTGTAGTTACCAACTGACGGGTGATTACTCATATTAATGTGTTTGGTCCTTGAATTTGACGAATGGAGTATTCGTGTTTCTGGAGAATGGCGAACGGAACCAAAAGAATTTTAATGTTATTGCGGAAATCTAATTAGAATTTTTTGACGTAGAGGATTCTGTTATTGATGAAAGTGTGCTGTGCAAATTATTTTGATTTTGTTAATTAATGAGGTCACAATCACTCGTATCAACAAATGAACCAGTTTTCTATGTAAAGTTTAGTTTAGTTTTTTTTTTCTCTTATTGCAGTATGTATGTTTAAGTAAAGCATTTTCAAATACGGACAACTTTTTATTAAATAAATCAAAGCCATTTGAAATATTTCAATAAGCCGTGGTCTTGAAGGATCGTTTAGTGTGGCCACCTGAACGGCAGCGATATTTTCAACACTTCCGACTTTCAACCCATTGTCTCACTGACACGGCAACATAGCACAACTAAAATTGTTAGTCCCTATTGGAAGACCGTTTACAATAAAGAAATGGTAACTCATCGTAAGATTTGATCTTCAATAGGTTTGTCGTTGGCAGATCAGTCTTGTCTCCTTTCAAACAAGTTTTTCATTTTTGTTTAATATCTTTTGGTTAGTCATCATGGAAAGACTCACGCCACAACAACGTCCCAAAATTTGCCAGCTGCATTAAGAAAACCCCTTTTCAGTGAGAAATATTCTTCGAGGGACCTACTGAAACCACTATTGTCAATACCATACGCAATTTTGATTCCCAGATTAGTGAATGATACTCGGCCAGTTAAAGCAGCTGTAGCTGAGAGAGTGGGTAAGGACCCTAAAATCGATTCACCACCGTTCTCAGCATCTTTGCTTGGTGTATTTGACAACTTGGGGAATTTTACATGAGGATCCCGACCAGAAGCGTACAAAAGTCAAAGAATAAAAGTCAGGCAACTCAGTAAAGACCATATCTGACGCAATAAATACGTTAATAAACAAAATTACAGCATTTGCGCTGATGAGCAACCCGATGAATACTGAGAGCTATTATTACATCCACCTAAATCACGGTATGATTTGGTTTATGGACTGATGGAATCATAGGTCCATTTTTTTCAAAAATAAGGTAACTCAAAATGTATGTTAACGGAGTACGTACTTCCTGAAATTCAAGCTACAGTCTGGATGGACGTGAAATGATGTGTTAAAACAATTTGTTGAGGAATCATTTTTGTAAGCACTTAATTTCACAACTTTTGACTATTTTCTCTGGGGATACGAATTTCAGGAGTACGCCAAATAGGATTGACGGCTTAGAAGCCAATAATTTTCAAAAAGTAAATGCTACGAATTGTTCTTCGATCTGATATTAAAACTGTAAGCTTGCTTTCTATATCATGTGTTTTATTTTATATAAAGCCGAATGAAAAGTTGGATACCAAGTAGCAAGCAATAAAACTGACACCACCCCCACATATAGGGACTCTAATCCAATCATTCAAGAAAACAATTTCTAATAGCAAATAAAAAATGTGACCATCATGATAGATTTACCCAGTATGACTTATGTTAATATCTTTTTTACTGTTATATACATACTTACTAAATTAAAAATGAATTAAATAACTAACTAATAAATAAAATAATTGTCGCTGCACTGAAAAAGGAACCCACAGCCATACTTCTTCAGTGACTCTTCGCATGGTGCGTGCTATTGTCTTCTCCCAAGGGAAAGCTTCCAGTTCAACGAACGGCGAAATTTAAGGACATTTTTAAAAACAATTAGAACTCTTTGAGTGTTGTCAACAAACTGCGAGATGAATCATCAATTAAGGAATTTAATCCAAGACCTTCGATTTGTGAGTCGACGTCTGTATGAATTAGGCGCACCGCAAAGTAAATGATCCGACTTGGAAAAATTCCTTTGACATTTCTTTTCTTATTTATTGGTCACTTTAAGCTTAACCTTACTTTCGGCTACAACTACACCAGTTTGAGCATATTATCTGACAAATAACTCACTTTCTTTCTAACACAGCCATTTTTTGTTACAGGAGGGTATTTTATCGTAATATAAAAATATTTTCAAATAAAGATATTTCTTGTATCATGTACTTTTAGAACAAACCTTAATGGTCTTAAGTGTGGTTGACGTTTTACAGCAACTAGAATATACAATGTTTCTTTACTGTTCTGATCTGCATAAGCTACTCGCATTAAGTTGTGAGTATGCCAAGTATTTACCATCCCCTAGAAATATGAAATAATCTCACTTTTTTGGAATGCGTCAATTTCGAACTTGAAATTACTACAATTACAAGACTTGTCATAATTTCAAAATAAATGAAATATTCAGTTTAAAGATAAGTTATTCATACTTTAATTTGATTCTAGTTTCAGTCAATTGTACATTTGCCTACAGACTGAAAAATAATAACGAAAATGGCGGCAGAAAAAATTTGGGAATTAAAAATTACGAAAATTAATGATAAAAACCTTTTGTCCGAAGGACATTTTTAACTCGCCTTAAGCATCAATTTCAATTAGCTTGAAAAGAATGAACATCTTCGTTCTGGCCATTATAATTTTCTCCCCTCTCTAACATTCACAATTAACCCTTTCGAAATTTAGAATCTCTATTAATTAGATCGATACGCCTTCTTTTAGCTCGTGAGTGTTTTTTCCCTCCTGAACCACACAAATCCGTCAATCAATTAATGAATTAATATCTACCCTGAAGTTCTTTCCATGAAATAAAAAATTCTCAGTAAGTGCTGCGCAGATTTCTTTTTAAGCCATTCATTATCTTACTAGGCAAATACTCATATGAGCCGACACATCAATGTGGCAACAAAGGAAGTGGTGACTTCAAAACGTATTTGATTCAAAAGCTTTTAATCTAAATCCTATGTCCGCTGTCATGTTATTCGACACGTTAAGGATATTTGCCAAAATGACTTGCACTTAATTGACTTGGTGTGGTGGTTGTGGTTGCTTTTGGTTGAATATTGAACACATGGAGAGGAACTGAGAGGATTAGCGCCAAGGATTTGTCCATTATACCGTTGGCTCAAATGACACTTTCAGTCTTAATTATAGTTTGATCGCACATTCAATGGTCTTGGCATGTTGACAGGCAGCTAATAGACGACAATTTAAACTGTAATTTCATTAATTAATGTCGAGACTGGAGTTCATTGAGTAGAATCGATCAAAAATAAAAGAAAGTATCAAGTTAACATTTGTTCTACTTATTTAAGGACACTTGTTGTGAACGCTCTTTCAAATAAAATTTGTTTAGTATGGTAGGACTGAAATATAAACTTGTCAACCGCAACTACACATTCCATCCACATCCATTCCTCATGTGCTAATTCGGACTTAAAAGTTTTAGCATTTTTAACTATACGCAAAAGGACATTGCTACTTGAGCACTGCTGTATATTAGACTTCATTTAAACTTATTAAAGCCGTCTCACTACAGTTTCTGGATTTTTTGTTCACATTCCGAAGTCTGTTTTGTCTTCAACTTCTTTGTTTACACTGCACAAAGGAACATTCTTTAGCCATACCCGCCCATATATAATTCAAACTCAACACAATGTCCTTATTCTACAATGCTAATGGAGGCAAAATAACTTCAAGTGGCTGGGGGACAAATGTAATGACAAAACAAACGAAATGCACACACATGTAGGAGACGGCACAAAACCCTTCCCGCAGCCCAACACTTCTCACACACACACCTCTTATACCCCCCTCACGACGAAAATAGACGAAATTATTTGGAGATGTGTTTTGTTTGGTAACTTTGCACCGCCGAGCAAAAGTTTTTCTCTTGCATGCACAGATAATACACATTTTTAGCATATTATTAAAATTTCACAAAGGTCCTGTCCTCGAAACCCTCCCAGCTCATCCGAGTAGCTAAGCAGGACGTAATTATATTTGTATACTCATAGACCCATAGATGTGTATGTTTGTCTCGACGAATTCAATTGGAGTTCCTTTTTCCTTTTTAAAACTCAAAAACAGGAGCGAACGCAAATGAAATATTTCGCTAAATAGATTTTTTCGCATCGCTTTTTGTCCGTGGGTGTATGCAGGATTTGCGGGACAGTGGTATTTCCAGCCCCATATGATCCGCCTGTGATGATATTTTCGTTTCGAATGTTTAAAATCCCGAGAGAGAAGGAAGAGTTGAAGAGTCGGCGAGCTGCTTTGGTGGTGTGGGGTTTTGCTAGAAAATAACTCGTGAACAATGTACACCACACAATTAGGCACCTTATTTGTTTTATGCAAGAATGGAATTCTGGGGCTCCGAGATTGTGCCACAAACAATGGCGTGGGCGAAATGTGTCGTTGGTGTTGCTTCAACTTCCGCTGCTTCAATACTATGTGGTGTCGTCCCAAAACAATGCTCAACTGACGACTACACACACGACAAAGTTTTGATGCGGCGAATGCGTTTTTTCTTTTTGTTCCTTCCATATATGTTTTTGTATGAAACTTAGGTAGGGGCGACTGACTTGGGAGGTAGGTGTGTTGTTTTCCAGGAAGTTTTCCCTCGAAAATCGGGAAAATATCTGAAGTCGTACACAAATATTTGCATGGTTTGCAGACATTTTTGTTGGGTTTTTAGATTGAATGCACTAGACGTATGTTGGGTGGGACATATATGAGTCCATGGAGTGAATGGAATGGTGAAAGAGACTTACTATTCATTGAGTGGCGATAAAAGGTTGTATGTTCATTACTTAAATTTCTGCGAGGAGGAATCGTCTATGTTTGATTCATGATGATACTTTTTTTATTATCTTTTGTACAACTTTTTTTTACAACCTTAACAATATTTCATATTATTTCATATTTTTAAATATTATAATGAAAATCTATTTCACCCTTTATATTTTCGTTTATATTTCTCCCACAAATGGTTTACATTTTTCGACTTATGTGCCACAATTGTGATAGTTAGCCATTATTGTAGTTAGTAAGCCATTATTCTTATTAGCCTCTAATTCGCCTACTGTGACAACATTTCAAATAAACAAGAGAAAATGTTATCAAAATATACCAAATGCATCAACCTTGCGTACGGAAGAGATATGGCACGAACTTTAAAACAGCATTTTTTTGGATTCCAATTGATTAAACTACCGACAGATGTGGCCGTAACTTTTCGAATTTAGTTTTTGGTGCGTTAAAACTAGATCCTTCTCCTTTTTCTTGGTGACCTGTTCGACAAGGCTAATTATTTAACAATTGCCAGATTTTTGAATAATGCTATTCTGAATCATCAAAGAGGGTTTATATTTCTCTCAAATGCTGAGCTCTGTATGGCAGCTAAAACCATCCAACTGTTTTATCCCCAACTTGATTCATTTGACATGTCTCAGTGAAGGTGTCCGCGAAACATTTGAATATGAACTGTTATCCAAAAAGAAAGACTTTCTTAAAGCACATGCTCGCGATAAGGCCCTAACAGAAAAGCTTCTAAATAACTCGTGAACAGGTACTCGATGGGGAACGTGGGTTAAGTTTGTGCTGTTTTCCTATAAACATTTTGAAGCCTTCAATGATGTTTTTGCAGTTTGAAGAAAGCATTTGATAAGTCTACGATTACCTGAGAGTGTTAAAACACATGCAACTCAGGGTTTGGCTTTTATTAAATCCATTGAGATACATAGTTGACGAAATTCAGAGAATGAACTCTACGTTGCCGTGTGTTTTCCCAAATAAATTAATCCAGGATTTAAATCATTGTGCGAAAAAAATTTTATTATTGGAACGGATGGAGTTCCGCTAGAAACTGTAAGTGCTAAAGCTGCACATAAATTTAAGTACTGGCCAGTAATGTCGGTAAAAACTGTGCTTTTAAATTTACAAAACCATTTCGTAAAATATTACCACTGAACATGACTTAATGAAGGTGGGAGTGGAAGACTGAATAATAATAATTGAGTGGCACTACAGCCCACAAGGGAACTAGCTTCTACAACAACTATTCGTGCTGTGCGTGCTACACGGTGAGATTTGAGAAGCTTTTTATAAATAATTGATACTCTTTGAGTATTGTCAGCAACTCGAAAGAGGTGTTGCCGCGAAAAAAATGCGAGGTGTCCTATTCGGGAATAGAACCTAGACTTTCTGCTTGGCGGTCGACGCACTTACCATTACGCCACGGCGACCACAGTAATACAACTGAACCCACGAAGTGCATAAGTGAACTTTCGCCTATAATTCTATTTCGACTAGATAATATCTATGAAAAGAAAATTAAAATTCTGAGACTTTGTATCAACTCCTCTCTAAGTTTGTGTAAAGCTCTTGGAAATACCATTAAAAATATTCATGCTGAAATAGTTTAACAACGTAGTTGAGCTTTAGAGTCAATTGTTATGGGTAATTGGCAATAAAAGCAAAAACAGAGCATACCACACAATGTCATTGGCAATTGGCAAAACGTATTTTATGACTCACAAACTTATATTTTTCTTTTATTTCTTGATTTTCGAAATCGTTAATTTTTTTATTTCAATTTATCCATCATTTTCTATTTGCTGCTGCAAAAATGCATAAATTTTACAAATTTTAATATAAAACTCCCTGACAAACTTCAACAGAGCTTAGGGAAAACTGTAAGACTTGTAGGAAAGGTTGAGACAAAAATCGGAATAAATATGCATGTATATTTTAGTGAAAAATGCAATTCGTGACCTATTACATCCGTGAGTGATCCCTTTCGGGATGAACTAACAAACGCAAAAAAGTTCACGTGCTTAATATTTCTTCTTAGTAATTTAAAATAAGAGAATGGTAATATGAATTGAGTAATATAATTCAAATTTAATTCAAAGCTCCTTGTGAAAGAAAAACATTTCTTACAACGTAACTTAAAAAAATAATTAGATATTATTTGTTAAGAAAAAAAATAAACATATTTGATATCATATACTTATCATCATATTTTATAGCATATAGCCACTTTTTCTTCTTCTTGTGCCGCTACAGTCGGGGATGGACCTGGGCCTTAACCAACATGCCTCTTCATTCAGGACGATCTTCCGCTAGCTGCTTCAAGCTGCGCACTCCAACTTAGTTGAAATCCTTCTCCATTTGTATGCGCTACCTTAGCCTAAGCCGTCCTTTGTTGCGTTGTCCCAATGGCTCAGTTTCGAAAACTCCTCCAGATACCATCAACCCAAACAGGACCAAAGATCGCACGCAAAACTGTTCTCTCGAAATGACTACCTCATCAGCTTTTAGTAACGTACTGGTTTCCGCGCCATGACATCGATGTATTGTCAACCTTCTCCTCTGTCGGGGCTAATTAAGCCTTGATACGGATTGTCATGAGGAGTTAGCTGACGGGGTAGTACCTCAGTACTTTTTGCCTAAGTCTGCCTCGAACAACAAATCCGCAACTGAATAAGCGCTGCCTTCTCTCTCTACAGCAATCGCTTTAGTAGATATCGCAGTTTTTCAACGTTTTTTTGCCGGTCCCATGATATCTGCTTTGTAGCAGTCAAGGGCCTCCGCAAGTTGTTTGGCTGCACGTGGTCTGTTAAAGGACCTCACATTCCACGTGCAGAATGGAAAATCGTTGTCCTTTATTTGTTTGCTGGGGTCATCAACATTAGATTCGCCCATATTGGAGGCATGTTGCTGTCTGTGAATTGTGTTTCTTTTTTATTAAGTAGTGAGAGAGTTAGCCTCACGCACCACCCACAGGTTGACAGGTCAGAGGTATTCGCTGCATACATTGGCTCACCACACAAAAGATGTTGTGATGGCTATCCAGGGGGCGCCACGAGGAGGCTGTATGTTCTAGATGTTATAAGATGCAAAGGTTGCTTTGG
The DNA here is from genome assembly GCA_944738645.1 of Eristalinus sepulchralis. Classification (NCBI taxonomy): domain Eukaryota; kingdom Metazoa; phylum Arthropoda; class Insecta; order Diptera; family Syrphidae; genus Eristalinus; species Eristalinus sepulchralis. The sequence continues at coordinate 23,842,943 of OX122885.1, read as the reverse complement.
GTAGACATACATATATACATAAATCTCAAGTTGTGTTAAATTTCTAGTGAAATGCTTTAACCCTTTGTTTTTAAGACTCAAACCGAAACTCATCGCTCCTATAACTCTTCTTCATTGGCTCAATGTTAGGCGTTCTTTTCTTGCAAATAAACCAAAAGTGTTTTTTATTTAATCTGAGGGTCGGTTTTAAAAATATATATGTATATATTCAGAGACAGTAAAAATTAAAGTAAAACGGTAAAATTACTTTATAAAATGTATATCCCATTTTCTTCATTTCTGTTATACAGGTGTCTTTAGAAACTAGTTTTTTTATAACTTTTTTCCACTGATCCTTTTTGAGATTCTTTGTTAAGAACTTTCAGTTTTCTTCAATAGGCTCACATTTCCGGTCTTTTTGAGTAAATTAATTATATAGCCAACATTTTTTCGGTGTCGTATACCGAAATATTTCTTTTGTAATTCTACATTATTTTGTGACGAGGGCTACACCCACGCGCCATAGTATACAGTTGCCAGAAATGTGCTTCAGCCTCCTTCCAAGTCGTGTTAATTCCTCCTCGACTGCTCTACCATTGTGTGAGCGAGTCGCACCGCATTGCGTGTCCACTTGAGTAGAGACAATACTTCCCACGTATTGGGATCTATCAACCTTCTCTTGAGGCTGTTGAGAAGTATTTATTTAAGAGGATGACTGGGTTCCGACGCTGATCATCTTTTTGCCCGTATTGGTATTCAGCTCCACGATCTTTGCTCCAGCTTCCATCCTAATTTCAAATGCTTAAAACACAAACTTGAGGCAGAAATTGTCACTTGAACATCGCAATTTATATCAATTAAATACAAACAGTATTCATTGACAATAATGAATCTAGTACTACAGGATATTTTTTTTTTGAAGTCTTCCGTTATTATCTTTTATCAACTATACGAATCTTTAAACTATACAATCTCTGAACGGATTACACTTAAGTCCGATATATGTATGTATTCGCAATCTTATAGTTCTATCATGTGATAATTAATTACGCGAATAAACTTTTAGTTTTTTTACTCTATGTTCGTAACTTATGGTTCATATATGCTGTAAAGAACTCTTCAACTTTAAGTAAAACATCACCTAGCCTAAAGGATGTCCATATTCATTTTGACATCCTATAAATGCTGCGCTGGATAATTACCGGGTAAATATGAACTTAAAACTTTCTTATTTCAATTCAACATTATTTTCCAAGAGGCAGAAAATATAATTATGCTTTTCATTGCTTTACTTAGGCGGATGCAGTACGGATGTAATCATTTATAAAACAAGAGAGATAGTTACAGGTAGTTTCTGAGTTTTCCTTAATTGCAATGGTTTCCTGTAAAAGTCAAATGAATAACTACGACTACAATTATGTCATACAGATGAATGTACATTATTGTATAGTTTTTCCTAACAAATCTGTAATAAACTCATTTACAAAGTATTTACATAGCGAATACAAAACCTAGACAAGTACATAATATAATATTTTTATCTTCTTATTCCAGTAGTCAGTACTCAGCTCTTGTTCTATTTTTTTTAACATCAGAAGGTAACCAAATGTTGAATGAAACAGAAATCAGTCATGGCTTGCTTATTGTACTATAACATGCTATGTATGTATGTAAGTATTACAAGTAGCATCTCTGCATGTGTAAATTCTTTGGATATATTATTATGTGTGTAAATAGAAAATACTTGCAGTGGGTAAATTTCTTGAAAAACACAAGGAATTATGCAAATACAATAAAATACACACGTCAGAGAAGGGACCAGTGCACATACAAGTAAACCTACAGTTTGTTCCCGAAGTAATTGGTACTCTATGAATCAAACTTATGGGCCTCTAATGTGTGAGTCGATTAACGTACTAACCGCACTACTACGACTCCAACTTAAAAAAACAATATTCAACATAAACACTAGTACAATGGGTAATTTTTAGAGCCTAAGCGCTCCAGTAGAGTGTTTTCCAACCTCTAACATCAGCATATTTGCTTTGAAATACAATAAGCTCATCTTTCTAGGGTTAAATGTAAAATTGTAAAACACTTTACAATTATTGACAAACCTCATGTACTTGTTTATACAAGTTATACCATGAAAATTATTTTACAGGTCGCAAACAATTGCAATTGCGTTTATAATAAAATTCAGTGCGGGAACCTGCGAAGTACTTAGAAGACAATAAATACATTAAATCGATTTAAAACGCGTGTTAAACTAGCACTTAAAAACCAACGGGAGACGAATAGAATACCCAAATTTAAAATGTCCCCTACTAGTGGTCCTTGGTAAATAGAATTCCGAAATGAAATCCTTGAGTTTATGTTCAAAACTATCAACAAGATATTTGGGTGGACTTTTTGTATTTTTCATAAATGATGGGAATGTTTGTTCTTACTAATCGGGCTGTTTTTCTTCTGCGGATGGCGCTACAGTCCGGGGTGGACCTGGGCCTCAACCAACATGCTTCTCCAGCTAGCACGATCTCTTGCCAGCTGCTTCCAATTACACACTCCAAGTTGGTTAAGGTCCTTTTCCACTTGTGTGCGCCTTCTCAGTCCAGGACGTCCTCTGTTGCGTTGTCCCTGTGGTTCTGACTCGAAGACTCTTCGGGCCGGAGCAGTGTTGTCCATCCACTCTACATAGCCTAGCCACCTTAAGCATTGAATCCGTAGACGCTTGACTAGGCTCATGTCGCCGAACAGCCCATACAGTTCGTGGTTGAATCTTCTCCTCCAATTGCCATCAACGCAAACAGGACCAAAAATCGCACGCAGAACGCCTTTAGTAGCGTCCAGGTCTCTGCGCCGTAGAGCAGGACTGCGATGATCAAGGTGTGGTACAAAGTCACTTTGATCGTTCGGGAGAGGGTTTTGTTACTCAATTGCCTCTTAAGCCCAAAGAAACAGCGATTGGCAAGAGTGATTCTGCGCTTGGTTTCGAAACTGATGTTATTGTCCCTGTTTACCGCGGGTCGAGATAGACGAAGTCCTTCTTCGATGACATACTTAGTTTTGCTTTCGTTTACCACCAGTCCCACTTTAGCAGCTTCCGCTTCGATGCTAGCAAACGCCTCATTGACGGCGCGCTGAGTTCGGCCGATCACGTCAATGTCATCCGCATAAGCTAGCAGTTGAACGGACTTGTGGAAGATCGTGCCTCTGATGTCTACGTGTGAGTTACGCACAATCCCCTTAAGAATGATGTTAAAGAAGTCGCATGACAGCGCGTCGCCTTGTCTAAATCCTTTTTTGACATCGAAGGTCTCGGTAAGTTCGCTACCGACCATAATAGGACTGTTATAGATAGTAAATAATTAGTTTTACGCCTTTTATTGAATTTTTTAAAAGAATCTTTAAAAACAAAGCTTTATTTGTCTCACCCATATCGATCCACATTTCATACCTAAATTTATACTATGCATTTAATCAAGATAGCCCTTATTACAAGAGAAAATGTTTGGTGATCTGTGCACAGCAAACTGGTAATTATTTTCTTACTTTGACTCAGCGCGAATATGTTTTAGACAGTATTTGGGAATTTAATTGTGTTCGATATAAATATGTAAAATCTCAGCATGTCTTAAGCTTGAATTAAAACAATTTCTTAAGTCATCAAAATATTAAATAGATATATAATTCTATTGGATGTTCGAAAAAAATTCCGTAACAAATTTTCGTAAGATTGCTCTGAAATGAAAAAAACTTCTGTTAAAATTCTAACAATCTATAGCTTGTGGGAAACGTGATACAATAAGCTTGTAAAAAGAAAATTTTTAAATCGATTGTTTCCCCGAAATGTTATTATTACAGTATAATGAAAATTGGGAACGTTGCTTGTGTTTCTAGAATTTCTAAAATGATAAGAAATATGAAGGTTCCTGCATTTGCAAATTAAATTTATATCGCTGTAGTTACTGCATTAAAAATCTTGTGGATATATGAAATATACTTTTATTAATTAATCCAAAATAAACGTTCTATTCAGTATCATTATGAACCTAAAACTACTTTCAAAATAAGATATTCATAATTTTGGTCTCATGTACAACTAATACAAAAAGCAAGTAGAAATCGAATATAGCAAATAAAATTTATACTAACAGATAATATAATTTCTTCACCTCCCCCTGCTCTAAAATCACTTGAATACCTTGATCTAGATATTTATTAAAAAGTCAACTCTTTTTACCCTAGAACTTGATACAAAACAACACAGCACACCAAATCCGAGTTCATTAAGAGAAAACGTGCATAAGAGAATATTAAATATCAATGACTTGAATTTGTATCCGAAATCGTACAACCCCTCTTCGTATCTCTAAATCTATTTCAGATTTAAGTAAGTTCTACAAATATGCTCTTTTTTGAGAAATGTAAACCCAACACGAGAATACGAGTATCGTGAATTCAGCGCACAGTAGCTAATAATCATATCCCATGAATGCGCCAATATACCACCCACGTCAATCTGACTTCATAGCTGACCGTTCCTTTATAGAACTGATATACTGAAAAAAGCCTTCATAGTGTTCGCTTGTGATGATGCTCAATAGCATCTCATACTAACAGAATGCGATCCCCTCTCTTCTGCAGAGACCTGGGCGCACATAGTCACTATTTTTCAATTCTGGAGGAGATACAGAGATGCTTGGATGTCAGGCAGCGGGCAGACCCGATAATGCGATTTTACATAATCCCGTACGTGCTCGCACGACTTCATTGTTCGAAAATTTGCTTTTTCTTGATCGAAATGGATTTTGTTCCGTTGTTTGTTGTTGTGTTGTACGATGCCTTGAAATACTCTTGTAGGGACACAAGCCATTGTGGTCCAGCGGCTACCACCGGAATCGTTACACGAGTACACCGCTTAATGCCACCCATTATGAGCGGCGATAGACGTAGATTGAATTGTGCAGCGGGGTCGGTCTCCCATGCCAGCTAATGACCGTTGCGATTTGTTTGGCGTAGTCAAACACTGCGTATTATTCTGAGATCCGGACGATAGCATAGAATACGATACTTTATTGTGATTTCGTGTCCGCTCGTTGCATCCAGTGAGTGGGAGCTGGCTGGTCCATGTGCTGACTGCTTGCTTGACTGGATGCCTTTTCATACTTCCATTGCGAGTACACACACTCGCCGTTCGCCGCGGATAATGCGCCGACAAATGTTTTAATAAAGCGGCGACCACCCACAATGTCACAATTCGTTCGCTTAAACGTTCGGGATATCGTTTCCAATATTTCTTCCTTGTTGGCTGACTGGCGCGCTATAGCTTTGGGCCGGACGGAACCGGGGTCCCTGGATGGCCACGAATGCAAGACGAATGCAATCATCTAACGAGGTGTTTAGCAAGAAATGATATGATAATAATTCTAGTCGCGATTTTGTCGTTTTTGTTTGTTGTTGCACCGACCGACGGACCCCCTACAGCGAATATTGTGCACTTGGAACGATGGGCGTTATGAGTGAGTGGCTCCTCTCTTCGCGGCGGCTATCCTTTAGCTGTGGCGGTGCCGGTGACGGTGACGGTGACGGTGACGGCGGCGACGGAGTTCCATGGATACGTACTCTGCAAACAAGTGCCGAGCACAAGTTTGCGCGATCTCTGGGTTTGATCAATCGAAAGGGAATGGTAAAGGGCGCATGGGTGGTTGCGTTTGTGTGCTGGTGAGGGAGTAAGTGAGATCGTGGTAATTCAAGGACTGGACTTTGGTCGGTTGTTCATTGATTAATTCGTAAGCCTGTCACGACAGTGTCGCGGTGTCTTATTCTGGCCGCAGGAAGTGGCGGGAATAGTTGGAATCGTCCGTCGGTGATTGATTGGCACTGCGATGGCATGTACGTACTTATACTCATAACAATAGTAGTCGGGTGTTGAAATTGGAGTAAGTTATTTATATGCTAGTCCAGTGATTTATGAGTTTCGCACAAGGCGCGACTATTGATATGATCGTCACGTTAATTCCCGATAAAATGGTTTTAAATTACCGCACCTGGGCGATTAACGATGGGTGCTAATTAGTATTGTGGCATGGTAGACAATGCGATGTGGATTGTGGAACATGTGCTAGTATGGACATTTCCGATTTATTCACCGACGGCCAGCTATTCTATTTGTGAGTATTTATAAACTGAAGATCGAAATCTAATACAGGTTATGTGTAGGAACGCAATTCTATATATAGAAAGATATTTTTCTGATTAAATACAGTATAGGACGTGTATCACCTCACTGAATGAACTTAAGGTAAAATAGGGTAGAGGAAAGAGCTTGGCTGCAAATAACATACTAAAAGGTTCATCTTAAGCACTTTTATCTTTAATTAGCACCGTAACTTTTCGATGTTTTTCGTCAATACAGTTTCCAAAAATATGTCGTGCATGATGGGGTTCAAAACAAACCCAGTAAAGTTACTAAATCAAAAGTGAATTAATAATAAACAAAGCTAAAACAGTTATTTGTCCCAAGATGATAGTCTTCGGTGCAATTTGATTATTGAAAAAACTGGCAGCTGTAATACTCCAAAAAACGGAAGCAAAGACATGTAAAAATTAACACAAAAGGAAACCGATTGGCATGCAGAGTTAGCAAAACCTATAATTTGTAAACTTCAGTAAAATTAAATAGGTTCATAATGTCACTACATAAAATATGTCATCACATATGAACAAAAAAATAAATGAAACACGACGGTTCTAAATAAGGACTTCGCACTTTAAATTCAAAGAAAATTATAGTTCATTTTAATTAATTCCAACGAAGTTTATAAAATAAAAAGTTAATAATAATTAATATTCTAAATTATTATGGATTAAAAAACGTGAATGCTATGAAAAATCGAAACAGACTGGACAAACTTCTTTCTTCCTATTTGTTGGACTTTTTTTGGATTCCTGACAAAATGGTGGTCTGTGAGAATTGGTAAAGATGTGTTGAATTTAGTTATCGACCATAGGTTATGGAATTATTCTAAAAAATTAAAAAAAAAAATTTCTCTTACGTGGCTTTAGGTGGCTTATGAACGAATGCTAAGTGAGTGCAATATTGATGCCGTAGTCATGCGTTTCCAAATTCACCAAACCTCATTCTCTTCCACAATAACAATGAAATGCTTGTCCCTAGAAAAAGAGACTGGCATAAATGTTAACCTTATACTTGGTTGAAAATCAATATTACATGTATCTGTGATATTTTTCAACACCCAAAATTCTTATGAACGTAGAACTTAGTACACACATTCCCCCATGTACATACATGTACATATATAAATAATAATTTTACAAAAAAAAAAAATAAGTTGAATGGAAGGGAGTGAGAAACCAGGATTAGCTCCTTTAACAACTATTGGTTTTATGCTTGATTTTGTTCTCACGAGCAGGAACATGCAATTTTTGTGGATTTCAAGCGGAACACAATTGGTATTCTTTGGTTATTGTCAATAAATAGCAAAAAACGGAACAGACAAATTGGTATGAAATTTTATTTTAAAGATGCCTTTAAGCCAATCGATGCAAAGGCAAAAAAAGGATTGAGGGATTACACGCTGTGGTTCGTCGCTGATAGAGCTTTGAGTGGAACCTGGGCACATAGGGTTTTATTATCACTGGTGCCGCAAAAAATTCGATATGTAGTCGGGGGATCGAACCTGGAATCTTCGCGTATGATTCGATGCACTTAACTTAAACAAAAGTCAATTAAACTTCATATATTTTATAACAAACCACTGCTCCACTGCACTGCAAGCAATATAGCTCTGATAAACTTTTTTGTATGCAATATTCTATTATGCTGGTGTTTTCAGATTTGCAAACGTACAGATTTACTATACTAATTCGTGCGTATGGGAAATCACGTCTCATGTGTAAGGTAGGGTTTCTATTTCAGGTTTCTAAAGAGTTATTCAATGTTCCTCAAGAGTTATTTTTTTTCTGATCGCATCTCTTTCTTGAAAAGGTTTCTCGTCGGCTTAAACTCAATGAATCAACATTATTTAATTGTATCCATCCTGACGGAATTGCTATTCTCTTCTTATATTTTAAAATCGGTCACACATTTCGGCCGAGGCAAACGAACGAGGCGACCAATCGACTTGCACATTTCTTCAGAAAACACACTCACCATTCTTCTTACCCTTCAATAAATCGCTTGTTACGTGTGCTGTGTGGCTTGTGGCACCATCCTGTTGAAAACAACATGTCGTCCAAGTCTATATATTTGAATTCAAGACAAAAAAAGTATTTGGTACCATTCCCAGTAACTTGACGACGGCTGGCTAGCCGCACCAAACAGTTATTTTTTGTGGACGAAATGGTGATTCTTGTAAATTTTACCCTTATTGACGAACACATTTAACTAAAAATGAGCTCCATCACTGAAGACGATTTTGCGATGAAATTCAAAATCTCGGCGCATCTTCTCCAAAATCTAATCGCAGAACGTACGCCGCTTCAAATGGTTTATCGGCTTTAATTATCCAGTTAACTTTTATGCGAAAATGTGGTCTTAGCGATGCCCATTTCTTGAAAACGCTGCAGAATTGCCTGCAACGATATTTTCGAAACTTCGACCAACCCGTTATCTCACTGACACGGCTACATTATGCGTGTCATTGATTTTTCATTTCCTTTATATTCGTCACTTTGTAACAAGTTCGGCAACAAATAGTTAATTCGCAATTTTTTCAGTAGATGACGCAAGTGAAAAAATTTTGATAATTTTCCAAATTTCAGCATTTCAGCAAAAAATGTGGTCTTGTTATATAGGGTTGTCAATTAAAGAGAAGAGAAATTCGCGCTATTTTAAAGTTTTCCTTCGTTAAAGGCTAATCCGCTAGAGAAACGTTCCGTGAGATTAATGATGTATTGGGGGATGGTGCTCTATAACTTCGAACCGCGGAGGAATGGATTCGACGATTCAGAGCCGGTGAAAACGACACCATGGATAAGCCAGCCGGCGGAAGACCTGTGACCATCTGCAGAAGGCTGGATACAAAAAAAAGGCTTGATGTTGGTGCGGCATGATTTGACGCAAAAAGACCTTCTGGACCGAATCAACGCCTGCGATATGCCGCTGAAACGGAACGAACTCGACCCATACGACAATATCAAGCGAAAACGGTCGTGGTTGAAGGCCGGTGAATCGTCACAAACAGTGGCCAAGCCGGGATTGACGGCCAGGAAGGTTTTGCTGTGTGTTTGGTGGTATTGGAAGGAAGTCATCCACTATGCGCTGCTTCCATATGGCCAGACGCTTAATTCTACCATCTACTACGAACAACTGGACCGCTTGTAGCAGGCGATCGACCAGAAGCGTCCAGAATTGGCCAACAGGTAGGGTGTAGTGTTCCACGAGGACAACGCCAGACCACACACTTCGTTGATGACTCGCCAGAAGCTTCGGGAGCTCGGATGGGTGGTTTAATCGCATCCACCGCCCGGACATAGCGCCAAGTGATTACCACCCGTTCCTGTCCATGGCGCACGCCCTTGGTGGTGTGAAGTTGAACTCAAAAGAGGCTTGTGAAAAGTGGCTGTCCGAGTTCTAATATAAAATAAAATAAGAAGGGGGCTTCTACGAGGGGGTATTATGAAGTTGCCGTCTAGATGGAAACAGATTATCGAACAAAACGGCGCATTGAAGGATGAGCAAAAATGGGAAGATATATATTTGACAACCTTATATAATATACGTACCAAAAATACCTATCACACAAGCTTCAGTTCTTAGTAGCTCTGATTACCTCCAAATCGTACCGTGCCGTATAATGGAACGAAATTGTAGAAATAGCTAATGATGAAGGAATTCCACTGTTCTTCTTCTTTGTTTGGCGCTACAATCCGGGGTTGAACTCGTCCCTCACAAGTGATGAGGACGTTTTCGCTATTTCGTTTGAGAAGCAGCGGGCCGAAGCTGCGGTGTCCAAATCACATGACAGCGTGTCGCCTTGTCTGAAATCTTTTTTGACAATAAAGGTCTTTGTGAGATCGTTATCCACCTTTTGAGCCGTAAGTGTTCTTTCCTTCATAACCTAACGAGTTTGGCAGATATGTCACTAACGAATGATTTCAGGCATTCACACAAAACGGCAGAGAGGATCATGTATGCGATGTTAAGGAAACTGATCCCTCGATATTTGGCGCAGTCAAAGGGGAGACTCTTTAAAAATATGTTACAGATGAGATGGTGCATGCGCTCAACCAGATTATATTTAGCTGATTTGAACAGTTCCGCGGAGACCCAGTCCACTCCAGCAACTTTACCTCGTCTATATCTGATGACGAAATTCGTTTTCATTCTCATCCAAATTAGGTTAAACAGTTTGCATGATGGCAATTTTGATCGTCATTGCCGTTTAACAGTCTGCAGTAGTTTTTTTTTTTCAAATTCTCAGCATTGACTGCAATTCTACTACCAGTTGCCCGTTTTCATCTTTGCAGGCTCCAGTCCGAGATATATGTATATCCTTTGGATAACTGTCTTGTTTTCTTGTAAATCTTTCGGACTTTCTTCTACTGTAACACCAATTTATTTTCTCGATCGCGAGCTTCTCGTGATCTCCTTTTTCCTTCTGAGAAGCCGCTTGTTTTCAGATAATTCTATCAAAGGTTTGTTCCTTGCCCAGCCGTGTGTTGAAATATCCTAGATTGATCTTGGTGTCATAGCTGGGGCATTGATCGTACAGGCGATCATAAAAGTCATCCATGCTATCGTCATTATTTTCCTATGTCGGGACGTGGGCGTAGATCACGCTGATATCCCCAACTTTAGCCTTGATATGGATTTTTGAAGGGCTCGCTGCCCTCCTTCCCTGTAGCAATCGCCATAATAGATGTTTCATCATCCTTTCTTGATGGCAGTGATATTTGCTTTGTAACACTCTAAGACGCCCACGAGCTCATCGGCTGCACGAGGTCTGTAAAGGTACCTCACATTCCACGTGAGAAATGAAAATCCTTAGTCCTTATTTTATCAAAAATAAATCAGTATCGCTCACCACGGCTTGTTTTTTATGTAGTGAGGGAGTTAACCTAATCTTAACCAATCTACAATAATGCTATCAGTCGAGGGCACCTTTGAACAAATACATTTTTTTATATTTCATAGGTCAGTTAAGTCTGCTTAGTCAAACAGAAAACAGCGTAACGTTAACCATTTTTTTAGTAAAATTTTCAGAAGATAAGGTTTATGCAATAAAACCATCAGAAATGCGAAATATTAAGCAAATTCCAGAGAACAAAAAAGGGAATGTGTAGGACATATGGCAAGGATCGGAGATAACCGCTAAGCACCACTACGCAACCCAAGAAATGAGTCAAAAAGATGAGACAGATAATACGTAGAAAAGAATAGCCAACGATTAATATACTTGAAAAGTATTACGGGAGGCTTATGTGTTTAAATTATCAGGTAAAGTGTCATTAAGATAAACTATGAAATGAGTGTATAGGGAGCTACATATATACCGTCTACAGTATATTTATTGTAAAGAACGACTCAGTAAGAGAAACATTAAAACTTTGCCATACACCGTCGTAATAAAAAATATTTATTTAACAAGAATTCTGTATGAAGTTTCCACACGCGTCATTTAAAATTAACCATAGCCAAAAAAAAAATAACAATTAATGACCATTCGTTGAATTAAACTGAATCAATTTGGATTTTCAAAGAAAACAATGACGATTTTGAAGGTATATTTTTGTCGATTCATACAATTTATTAGACGTACATTTTCTTGTTTTTATTAAATTTAAAGAATGTTCATATAATATCATTAATTTACTTCGACAGAATTGATTGACACTTTATAGTTCTGTTGCTGTTTTTTTTCCCAGTCCTAGAAAAATCCGCAATTTTTTTCTTCTATGATTTATATAGATGAAACTCATCGCAAAATGTAAGATCACCAGTTCGAATCCTGGACTTTAACATCTCGCATGTTTTCTCGACACCACCTCTTGCAAGTTGCTGACAACACTAAAAGAATGCTAATTGTCATTTCTCAAATTTCAACGTTCGAAGAAGAGAAGAGAACAATAGCACGCCGAAGTGTCACTTTATTTATGTTTTTTGACTACTTGCAGGAATGTTCATTTAGTTTATTCATTTATTTTGTAGTTACTATTATTTAAGGTGCGTCAGAAAGATAAACAAGGACGAGGTATCACATAGTTTAAGTTGAAAAGGCTGAACAAATGCCGCCCACTAGAACAATAAAATGGATTAAAAAATCGATTGTGTTTACATCAAGCGAAAGTTTAAGGAAATCAGAAAAATAAAAAGTGTACCGAATACACACAGTTTGATAGTCTTCCATCTTTATGTTGGAAAAAGGAAATATGTTGTAAACGCGGTGGCGTAGTGGATAAGTGCGTCGACACATAAATTACATTGCTTAGTGTTAATAAACGTTTGCTTAGTATTAATTATCACATAGTTTGGTTAAATAAAATACAAATTAACGAATACAACAACACAAAAATAAGCCGAAAGGCAAATATAAAACATTTAATTGAATTACTTTGAGTGTTCGTATGGGGCCAGTAAGATAGCTTTGTAAGAACAATATAAATGTAACTAGCTTAAGTATTTAATATCTAGAATTAAGTAAATGAAAACAAAAAATTAAACAAATTTTTTAATTTAAAGTGTGAAATGCGTGTCGTGTGTATCGACAAGATACATCAAGATCCCGGATGGAAGACCTTGCATTTTTTCATGGCAAGTTATGTCACTCAATTATTATTATTAAGAAAATATGTTCAGTTTATTATTAATATTTTTAATGACCTCAAATGAATAATACCTTCATTTCAATCATTACGTTCCATACAATCCTATATACATAAAAAGATTTCACTAAAAATCACCTGCTAAGTTTAATGAACCTCTTTTGTTGAATGCAATTCCCATCCAAAATGACTACCTCCACCCACTCGTTCAGTATGATGCATGTTAACACTGCATTACATTGCAACGACACGTTTTCGTTGCGGCTGCAAGTCGCAAGCTGCTGTCATGTATGTAGGCATTACCTGGGGCGAAACTGGTGGTTGTGCTGCCCTTGTACAATTGTGGGTTTGTTTTAGGTGCAATCTGCACCACATGCAGATCAAAAGCAGGCAAGACTAACACCATGTTGTCGCCCAGTAACAGCACTTTGTGGCACTCCTTGAACTTTGAAGCGTAACAATCACCCCCGGCCCACCACCTACATGCTCGGACACACCGACTGCGGCTTTTCGAAATGGTCAAGTTTGTCATCCTAGAACGGCCTGTTGAATGCTCGCACACAACAAGGTAGTAGTGCAGTAGAAGTTTGTTGCGCAATGGTTGTCATATTGGAAGCTTTGAACATGCATTTGGGTTCCCTTGGAAGTGGATGATTTAATCAATCTGGTTGTTTGGAGTCATTAAGTGTATATGAACGGTGCATTATTGGAAAATGTTAGAGGCAATGCGGTTTTGAAATGTTTAAAGATTTAATTATTATTTTGCGAGTTCCATTATCAATCCAAAATTCTGAAAGAGATTGAGGGTCCTCCTAAACACGTTAAGCAGAAATAGTAATTTTGAAACTATTTCGGTTGTTTCGATCCGAAAAATTGTGAATCTGAATAGATATTAATAAAAATGTTAGTTATAATCGGTTTGCGGGATATAAGAGAATAAGTGTATTGAAAAATTATAATTTCAAAGCTTCTTCATTGCTTGTTCCAACAATCATAGTGAAAAGCAATTTATGTTTAACTTAAATTACACTACTGTAAGTTGCAATTATTGTTTCAATTTAGTTTTCAACTCTTCACGTATTAGGTCAATTTATGTGTCCGTCTTACAGTATCGTGTTGGAGAGGGTCGAGGTTTTTCCAAATTTCACTATAAATATCCGCTTCCGCTTAAATGTCATGAATAAACACGAGTCAGATGGATTCGAATCTTTATTTAATGTTTGCATAAATTCACTTTACCCAGGAGATCCATCTCAACGTTTTCTTGCGATTGGAATTTAGTGCAATCAATAGTCTTTATAAGCCTGTTTACAGTATGGTCAGGTACTTGTTGAAGGGGACTTTAAGCTTCAATTTCAGTTATTTCCATATTTACCAACTATTTTCCCACTATTCCTTACTATTGCGCTATGGAAACCGGGCGTATATTTTACGACATTGCAATAAAACAGTAATAAACACAATAAACCTTATTATTACAATACTTTCATAACCTAAAATATTACATTTAGCAATAATTAAAACTGCCTGGTTGAAAACGAAAATCGTAGGAAAATTCAAAAAAAAATGCCGAAAAATATCCTCCACTTATTGCTCCACTTAAACGCCTCGTTTGTCACAAAGTGCAAAAAAGTGCATTTTCATATTTGTAGCATTGATAGATATAATTTCAAGCTTTCAGAAAAAATATAGTTTCCCGTTGGAGCCTTTTAAAGCACTTTTGTTGTGATCTAGCAAACATGTATGTATGTATATCCCGCAAAAGGTGGCCTTAATAAAAAGCCTGGTCTAAAAAACTGGTAATCAAAATGAAAAAATTGTTGATGCAGTTTGAAGGTTAAATGTACGCACATTCAAATAAATGTAACCACATCGAATTTTCTTGAAAACAAAAAACACGTCAACACAATATTTCACATTTCAAAAGTCCCAACTTTGAACTAGTCTTACACCGAAACGGCTCATTAGAAGTCAACAAAATTTTGGGTTTCTATATTCTCAAATATGCAAAATCAAAAAACCAATACAACTTGGCTGAGAAAGTATTATACTAGGTTAAGATTTGTTCGTGTAGCCAACGCAGTTCCTGTTCATTAAAAATGCCCAAATATTGTTCTATCATCGCGCAGCGCCCTCTGGGTAGCCTTCACAACACCCATTGTGTGGTGAACCAATATATGCAGCGAACCTATCTAATCAGTTTAAGGCCAGTCTCAACGCACAGCTGGACATTTAAGAATTCTTATTGAAAAACTTAGCCTACACGAAAACACATCCAGAAAAGTATTCAGGCTAGTGAATTTCGCCTCGGGGCGTAAAATCGTTGCGATGCGATCGATGTAAGTCAATTTCCGCACCTTCTGAGGTGCCATCATCGACTTGGATCATTTCCTTGTTGTAGCCAAGGTAAGAACCCGGATATCGAAAGAGCAACGAAGTCGAGACAGGCTAACGGGGTTTGATGTCGGAAACCTACAATTGCAACCGCTGGCTGGGATCTTTGCCAACCGAGTCTCCCTGAAACTCTCTCAAAGTTCGACGCTGAATGCACTAACGATAGAAGAAGAATGGAACCATTCCCAAGAAACCATCAAAGAAGCTGTCGTTGATGTGTCTTCTCACCAGCTAGAAGAAAACCACGGTTTGACGACGAGTGCATACATGCATCTAAACAGGAGGCCTACCAGGAAAAGCTGTATCGAACAGAGAGAACTGTTCTGCTCTGTAAACAGAGAAGAACGACATAGAATCTTCTTATAGGGAACAAGAAAGTGCATGAGAAGCTTCCGATCGAAGAGATGTACTTGTGTTAGGCAGGAATGAAGTCCGAAAGTTTTTTCGGAAGGTGGCACAACTATTCGGTGGGTATGGGGTCTGGACCAAAGCCTGCCAGGACCAAAATTAACAAGTGGTAGTAGTCTATGCCGAGAATCTAGCAAAATTATTTCTGTAGACACTTTAACTGCGATGAAGGGCCAGATCCCGCTTTTAGGCAAAATGTTCCACTCAATTTGGAAAGGAGATACACAGAATCCCCCCGCCCCCTCACTTAGACTAGATAACAATATCGAAACTGAAGTCGAATAAAGCTGCTGGAGCAAATGCACTGTCTGCAGAACTGTTTAAAGCAGCTGAAGATGGGAATAGAGACGAGCTATACAGTGCCATGTCTAGTTTTGGCAATTCTAGGATGGCGATGGAGAACACTTGCTGATCCGTCAAAGTCGGTACGAAATCGGTAAGAACTTAAATGTGTTAAAAGGTTTTACACAAGGCAACGCGCTGTCTTGTCTCTTTTTAATTTTATTCTTGAGAAGATCGTGCGTAATTCACAAGTCAACAAGTCACAAAGGATGGACACGTGGATTAATTTGGGATTTCGAATTCTAAAAAAAATACTAATTTTTAAACGAATTACATTTAATTTTTGTGAATCTTTTGTGAAATATTTTGGCCTTAAAATTACATAAAGAGTCATTTTTAATTTTGTTCAACAATTTTTGAAACAGCTTTTTAATCAAAGCCACATTTTGAGAGGAGCATTTCATGTCTCATAAATTGTAACGAAAACATTCCAAGAGGCTCCAAAAATCTAAATATTTACTTTTTTGAAGTAAAGGAGAACGAGGTGTCTAAATTAAAGTGGGTATTTTTGAGCATTCTAAAAAGATCCTGCGTTTATTGCGCAAATGTTATCTGATAGGTTGAAGAAGCTTACATTTCTTTCATTTACAATTCGGTAATAGATAAAGTAAGAGTGGGAGGAAAAGTGAAGGAATTGATAACTGCTGACAACATTTTCTGAAAAAGGGGCATGAATTGAAATTGGGTATAAATTTGTAAATTTGTATAACTGTTATTTAAGGTTAACAACGGCTAATAAAATGTTTTTTTTTAAACAAGAAAAGTGTGTTTCCGTTATAAGATATCTGGCTCTCTTGTTCTATGTTACCATTGTATTAAAACCGATCTATGGATTCAATCGCTTCAATGAGACCATAGTGTGCATATTTTTAAGTGTGTAGTTAATTTGTAACTGAGCTGGATCCCAATAATAATACGCCTTTTGCTTTTCTCCAGACGTGTTTTCTTAACGGTTTTAAGTTCAGTCCAGTATCTACTCGTCATGCAGAAAGCAATTAAAACTCAACTCTCTATTTCTAATGTTCTTGGTTTTAATAATAATAATAATTGAGTGGCACTACAGCCCACAACGGGCCAGGGCCTAGCTTCTACAACAACGAGTAGAAGGGACCTACAGTTTTTTGCCGACTCCGAACGGCGAGATTTGAGAAGCTTTCCATAGACAATTAATACTCTTTTGAGTGTTGTCAGCAACTCGAAAGAGGTGGTGCCGTGAAAAAATGCTAGGTGTCCCGCCGGGAATCGAACCCAGACTTTTTGCGCCGCGGTCGATGCACTTACCACTACGCCACGGCGACCACTTGGTTTTGGTCATAGCTAATTTCGTTGTTATTATATGCCGAAACCTTTTTCCTTCTCTATATAAGAACATACCACAATTTTTGGGTAAAAATTTATTTAAATTTTTATTTTATCAAAAAATTTATTTGAAAATGAAGGAAAAAACTAAATATTATAGATTTATTGCGTTGGAAATTTCCAGGTCGTTTTGTATGGAAAAATATGTTCATCAAGGACGTGCCACGGACCGGTCTTGTAATACTTGTCTAAATTGGATCATATATCGGGACTTATTTGATTGTCATTTGATTTTATGTTATCAAACTCGAAGAAACCCCTCTTGCGTTACATGCGACTTGATGACTTGACTTGACAAAGATATGCTGGACGTGGTTAAATTAATCAGAAAAAGCTCTCTTAATAACGCTTAACATTATGATTGCAAAGAGTACTGATTTTGGACGTTGATAAACGACAAGCCGCAGAGCCTTCTACACAGATTAAACAAGCATAACGTTAACATTTTAGTACAAATAAGAGAAAGAAATGTGAAAAAAATAATTTTAAAACTTCACACGCACCATCTAGGATACACTAGTGGAGGTGCCGCATCATGAAACGATTTACTAATAACACACACCTCATCATCCTCAGTGCCATCTATCGGGTTCAGAAGCAAATGTGAACGTGGTGAGTATCAATTTCAACCATATACACCAACCACGGTAGCAGTGCCACTCATCGGAATATAAGAACACCTTGTGTATGGTAAGTTTTAAAGTTTATTTGATTTTAACCTTGATTCGGGGCAAAGTATGTACTAAAATATTTGTTAAAACACACTCACACCACGCCAAATACACCTCCGACAACTCTGTTTAGTGCCTTCATTGATAAAGACCCAATGCGCACAATCACCTCAAAATGAATACGTGCGAGGCTAATTACATTTTTCCCATTTCCCTCTCCGCTTCATCGTTTTTTTATCTTTCGAAGCAAATTGTAAACATGGCCATTGAAATAACGTCTCAAAGATAAGACGAACCACCACTCACAAGATGAAGTTGTTTGTTTTGGAATTTGGATTCAGTTTTATCAGTACTGCCACTCAATTAACTGTGTCGCATACGTTTTGTGAAGTGCCAAAGTTTCCCTCTTTTCTTTTTGCGCGGTTTGCGTTCCAAACCATTAACTAAGCACTTAGTACCGCGTAGTTGTTCCAACAAATATTACATATTTTACTTAACAATAGTTTCGATACGATCAGTTCGTCAGTGTTGTTTGCTCTGCTTCGATTATGCCAAAGTGGCACATCTTCACAGAACAAGCAGTACAGCATCGTCTCATCTTCCGTGTAGAAGAGATACCCAATCGTTTTGTAGTTCTTGGTGAGACTACTGTGTTGCACAGTTGATAGGCTATGTGGATCTGTCGCTTGACTTTTGTCTGGTAGTTACTTAACTTTGAGTGTGCGTTTAGATTGTGCTCTACGGATATTCTAGAACAACAATTGTGTTATCGGCTTGTGATTGAATTTTGTTGTAATTGCATCAATCGTTTGTTTCCATATCCCTTGTCAAATAAGTAAATGTCAATTATGGGTGAAAACTGTGCCACCTATGTGACAGTGAACGAACTGAGTCCTTCGCATGTGTGCTTCTCCCGACTGCAAGAACTCCGAGAGTTCTATGTAAAGGAATTTGACGCAGAACCGCAGTTCTATGTTCGTGTGCCAGGAAGGTTCGGCGACTACGTTATTCAATTCGGAAAATGAATCTAAACATTCTTCGTATTTTCAGGGTGAACATAATTGGAGAACATGTGGACTACTGTGGATACCCGGTACTGCCGATGGCGTTAGAGCAGTGCATATTGTTGGCGGTGGGTTACAATCGAGAAAACAGTTTCTTGTATCTACGAAACATGGACGCTAAATTTGAAAACTATAAGTGTGACCTTAAGTCATTCAGGTGAGATTTCGGGTTACTGTTTTCTTTCTTCTTTTGTGGTCAAAAGTGGTTGAGCTTGAGCGTGAATACTGCATACATTAAAAATGTGATTAATACTCATCTTATGTAAATTGATGGACATGGTGGTTTGACTTTGAATTCAAACGGTCGAAGACGAATGAAATAGAATGCATACGCGTAATTTACAAGCACGTAGGAGGAGATAATATATTTTGAACAAGGCAATTTGCATTCACACACTAACCTGCTTTATAATTTACCAAATTACCTAATTGTCCATTGAAGTTATTGTAGGAATTTTGATCTGAATTACTTATTTAGAAAAAATAGGCGAATTGAATGGCACTACAGTCTGCAATTATGCCATTGTTCTCTTACAAGTGGGGTATCTGCAGTTTATTGCAAAGTACAAATTTTAGAAAACAACTGTTTAATTGGCAACTCGAAAAAGTTGTAAAAAATGTTCAATGTCCAGAAACTTGACTTAGGACCTTCGACTCAGAGAGAGCGCTTGGGATGGAGCTGCGGCAAATTGCTGAGTGGGGCGCTCAGACCACCTTTGTTTTTAAAAGTTGTTTGACTTTCTCGGAGGTATGTATGTCGCCTTCGAACGAGAATGAGAATTTGAAACCGTGCCTGGCACCCGTACCAGGCAAATATTTAAGATTTCGGCCATCTTATTCAAAAAAAGACTGCAGATAGGGAGGTGTAAATGGAAATTGGTAAATGAAAGAGTTTTGATATTGTTAATGAAGGCTCTATTCATGGCTGATCGTCAGATGTATGGAAAGCCATGCTTTTATTTGCATATGCAGTTGCTGCCCAATTGCTGTCCATCATAACTTGCTTGCTGTTGCTTCCAGGCTGACCGAAACTGGGTTAGAATCGCTTGAAATAGATCCCCATAAGTATGTTCTATTCTCGCACTCAAAGAGCTCTTTCTTCTGCGAACAAATTTAGTGAAATTACAAATTTCGCATATAAAAACATTTGGAAGTGCTAAGGTTGTACACAATTTCATATATCTATTAAAGTTGAAGGCACCAGCTCCATAGCATTGACTTGCATCAGTAAACACTTTTTTCTTAAAAGAACTCAAAATATTTCGATTTTATCTAATACACACACGTATGTAGTTGTTGAACTTTATCTTTCTTTAAAAAATTATTTTTTTTTGTTTCGATTAGGGTAAACGTTTCTTCTTCTTTCCATAACCAAACAGTGCCAACCAAATATTTGATATTTTTTATTTTTCATTTCAGAATCGAAATTCCTCAAAAAGGCGGCCCAGAATGGTACAAGTACTTTCTTTGCGGAGTGAAGGGCATATTTGAAAATATGTCCGGTGATGAAGGTACCATCGGTATGTCAGTAGCTCTAAGTGGAAACATTCCGCGTGGTTCTGGACTTTCAAGCTCCAGTGCACTCGTTAGCTCAGCTGCTTTGGCCACATCATTTGTTTACAAAGTCTCCCTGAATCGAAAGTGGTTGGCATCAGTATCTGCAAGCTGTGAACGATACATAGGTACTCAAGGTGGAGGCATGGATCAGGCAATAGCATACCTTGCTGAAACAGGATGTGCACAATTCATAGAATTTCATCCTGAATTGAAAACAACATCGATACAGCTGCCCGAAAATGCATGTTTTGTTGTTGCTAACAGTCTTGCAGAAGTGAATAAAGCTGCCTCGTCACATTTCAATGAAAGGGTCGTAGAGTGCCGTTTGGGTTGCCGCATACTAGCAAAACGGATGGATTTTAAAAACTGGAAGAAAATAACTAAATTCATAGAATTACAAGTCGCGCTTAACTGCACGTTAAACGACCTAGAGACATTGATATACAAAATTCTCTCAAAGGAGTTATATACACGACGTGACGTTATGGAAGAACTAGATATTTCTCAGGAAGAACTGGAGACTGATTTCCTCACACCAAATACTCGAGATATGGTTCAGTTTAAGCTACGACAAAGAGCATTGCATGTTATTCAAGGTAACTAGACAATTAGTGTTTTCACAATGTTTTCGTTGTGTATAAAACCATGTTTTAATTATTCATAGAATCCCTCAGAGTGCAGATATTTCGTTCGATATGCGATTCGTCAAAAGAAGAAAAAAATTTGAGTGCATTATCTGAGCTAATGCGGCAATCGCATTACAGCTTAAGGCACCTATATGAGTGCTCCCATCCCGATTTAGACAAGTTGATTGAAATTTCAGATTACCTTGGCATTGGAGCTCGCTTGACAGGTGCCGGGTTAGTATACTTTCTGCAATTTATCCGCTCAATTCTTGACTATAAAATGTTCTGTTTCTTAGTTGGGGAGGTTGCATTGTAGCTCTGTGTGATTCAGTGGAAGCATCGGAAAAATTTGTACAACTGCTCAAAGATAAATACTACGAACAGCTGCCGAAAATTAAGGAATATAATTTAAATGATATTGTGTTTACTACAGCTCCACGTAACGGTGCAGAAATATTGGTAGCCTGTAATACGCCACCATGTAATAAGATTTAACCCCACAGTAGCCTTATAGGTTATGTCTTTATATTTATAAATGATATACCACTTCTTAATATTAGAATAATATCAATATAGTATAAATCGAATTTAATAAACGATGTATAATTAATTATATTTGTGTATTTAATCGTGAGTGCTCGCCGTGGCGTGTGGGTAAGTACGTCGACCCATACGCAGAAGGTCTAGGTTCGATTCCCGGACGGGACAACTCGCATTCACGACACCACCTCTAGTTGCTGACAACACTCAAAGAGTATCAATTATCCGTCCGGAGTCGGCAAAAAAGGGTTGGTCCCTTCTTCTCTTGAGAGAAGTAGTAGCACACACAACACGAGTAGTTGTTGGGCTGTAGTGCCACTCAACTATTATTATTATCCATCTAAAAAGAAGCAAGTCAAGTTAACAGTTGTAGTATCAATTTTGTTATCAATCGAATCCTCTGAGATTCAATCTACAAACTTAAATACGTACAATGGCTTAAAAAAAATCAGATATATATATGATATTTAGAGGTCTATCTAAGAATCGAAAATGTGGGGTCGGTAACATCACTAAAATTTTGAAATATTTTGAAGTAACCAGTCATCACCGTGGTGAAGTTGTCCCAGTTTCAGTTTCTGAACTGAACACCTACATTTTTTTACGGCACCATCTTAAACTAAAAACAATTACACAATAATTGTCTACGAAAAAACTTTTCAAATTAAAACATCTAAAATCGACGCACTTTTAAATAACAGTAGTGAGAAACCCTACTTCATGAGGGTTTTTATATTATCTGCATGATTTTTCTTTCAAAAACCCAACCCACTCCGAATTTTATTTATTATTTAACCGACAGACATATCTATGTACATATAACTGCGCCATACCGATATTGTTAAACCAATTCTTTGCAGCACCGTTTTCGGTGCTCAAAAAAGATAAAAGTATAAGACCAAGTCTATATACATACGAATTATTGTGTTGTACATACATACATAGTTTTGTCCGCCGAGAATAGTATGTTATATTATGTTTTTTGTTATTACTACATTGTTAATGAAGTTCCAATAATATTTTGTATTTTATTTTGAACACTATTAATAGGAGAAACAAATTTATTATAACAAGTTTGAAAAAATTGCGTTTTGTTGTTTTTACATGCGTCCAAATGTTTCATTCATTTCAGTTTCCTTAGTTTTGTCCGATACTGTATATTTTTCAAGAGGGGCCCGTAATTGGAATTAAAAAAAACTCCGAAGAACAATTAAACGGGCAGGAGGCAGTGTTATGATGTGGGGGCCATGGATTGGTTTGTGTGGGAAAACTGGTATTCATAGAAGGAAATATGGACCAGCACATGTATCTGGATAAACATAGGGAGAATTTAGAGTTATCAGTGGAGAAATTGGGTTTAAATCCTGGCTGGATATTTAAGCAGGATAATGACCCTTAGCACACAGCTGGAAAAGTTAAGGAGTGGTTATTGCACTACGCCCCGAGGCACAGAGTCCAGATTTAAACCCCATTAAGCATTCGTGGGACATCCCAGAGAAACAACTGCACAGACACATAATAACTTCAAGGGCTACACTCAAGGAAGCTCAGCCAATTGAATGTAATAGGGGACCCGAAGATTAACCAAGAAGCTGGTTTGTTCAATGCCGCGTAGACTACAAGCGGTTCTTAAATCACGTGGAAGCCAAACAAGCTACTAGGAACTACTAGGTAATAACCAATTTTTTTTAGCAGGAATACGGTGAGTTTTATCGTGTAAATGAATTAAGAATTTATTTTTTTTAATGAGGATTTGATTTTCTGTAATAGGTAAATATTCTTTGTTTTTATTACAATTCTGAAATGTAATCCATTATTTTACCAAACACGGTTGGTATTCAAAACGAGCATTTTTGAACATCGTACGATAAATTATGTTGACATGTGTATGTAGTATTGTACATATATTTTCAAATGGTCCGTAGTTGGCACAACTTTAACGAACGAAGTCGTATTATCAAATATCATGTCTTGTGATTTTTTTTTAATCTTTGAACATCTAAAAAAAATGTGTTCCTTTTTTATTTCTACAAAAAGATTTACGGTGTACATTTGCTAAAAAAAAAGTGTGTTTATATAACCCACTATCTTTTACTTGGTATTTAGAAGTGAGTATACCTCTCCAAATTATTGACATTCTTCAGATATACTTACTTAATATAATCATGAAACTCAAACAACTTTGGTCTGATCAGTTCGCGATTTCTACCACAAGCAGAGGATATGAACGGCAGGTTAGGTTGAGGTGGCTGCTCTAGAAATAAAAGTGGCACTACAATTGATACATAAACTATTTTTTCTAGGCAGTATGTGTAAACTTTGTTTCATTTTTTAAACTATAACATTTGAGGGTTTTTTGTTTTATAAAAGTTCACTGTGAGTTCAATCTTGGTTGATGTTGGAAGCTGTATCGGTGGCAACACAATCAACCCAAAAGACAGAAAATGTATACAATACGAGAGAATAGAAATATATATCTGCTATCGCTAGAATTATGTATATTAAGAGTATCTATAACGAATAGTATAAAATAGACCCTAAGCCAAAATTGTCCTCAGTTTTTAATCAGATGCCAAATAGAGAACTCCGAAATAAGCTGAAGATTTCCCCCCACCAGCGGATCTAAGGATTGGAGCAAATACATAAATAAATACTTTTTAAAAACTTCAATTCATACATGAATTGTTTAATTGGCGCCCAACGAGGATCTCCACAAAATAAGTGCGCTAAAAAGGAGAAATAAACAAGTATCCTACGTAATGCAGCACAAGTAAAGTTCACTACAGGAAAAAAAGAAAAATATCCTAAAGTGATATAAAATAAAAAGTGTGCCTAAAGTACTCCGAAAATAAAGAAATAAGTATCCTAAAAACATAGGAGAAAAAATATATTATACATCGAAAATTATTGGAGAAAATTAATCCTAAATAATAGGAGAAAATAATTTGAAAGTGAAAGTGGAAAAGTTTGTAAATGCACTAAGGAACTATAACTAAAAGTGTTTTAAAGTAATGTGCATAAAAAAAAACTGAAAGTGTTTCATATATAAATAACTGCGCAAATCAAAAACGAAGAAGTGTCTCAAAAAAGAGAAACAAGATCTGAAGAATCACCGCCAGGAATCAACGCAGCATGAAGAAGCAACATTCGAGGAACATCAAGATCTAACATTCTTCGAACTGTTCGGACAAAATTTTAATTTGATTATTTGATTCATAGAAGATTATGTAATTTTCTTTCTGTTTACTTTCTGAAATTTTTCTGTGAAATGTTTTGATAAGTTTATATGTGACCAAACATTAAGTTACAGTTATTAAGACAAATAAACTAAAATATGACATTCGGTTATTCATTACTTCATTTTTCATAAAATGAATAATATTAATATTTTCATATTTCAATTCTTCATTATCGTATTCTAAATATTTTATTACATTATAATTATTAATTTGATTTGTTTTTAGAAGTTCCAAATGATCGCACTAGGGTTTTCATATGTTACATTATGAATAATAGTTTCTTTATCGAAGGTTATTTAATATACTCCTTCTACTCTATAACCGTTAATTGTATGGTTTCTGGACACTAATATCACTCCGTCTATAACAATTTCTATTTCTTAAATTTTTAAACATTGAGATTTTTTGTTATTCAATATATTTGATAGACATGATTCTTCAGGGGCGAAAATACAAAATGTGGTTCTTAATTCTACTCGGCATTCTTTTACATTTATAAATTTATTGTTACATTTTCCAATTTCTGAATTAATCATAATTTTCCATCTTTTTGGCTTATGGCTCTAGTTTCAAAAAGTTAACAATTTTTCTTAATTATGGGATATGAATGTGTACAACTATTACATCTTTGTTTTGAATTATTTTTTAATTTAGAAACATCCATTAAATCAGTTAAAGTTACGCTTTCATGTTCATGATTTAAAATGTCTTGTATTTCTTTATAATTTAAAATTGTTGGATTTAGAATTCCAGCTTTTGCTAATGTAATTGTTTGAATCCTATTTTGTAATTCAACGATTATTAATTTGTTTATTTCTTTAATAAGTCTAAATTGTGAATTGATTTCCAAATGCTTAACGGAGTTTGTAAGTCCATGGATTGCGTTAAATATTTCGGAATTTGTTGTAAACTGTTTATTATTGTTATCTGTCAATTCTGTTAGTTTATTAGTTATTCTTGTATAATCGTCATGGTCTGGAGTTGCTGCTATCCATTTCCATATTGTACCTAATTCGTTTATTCCTCTTTTATGTCTATGTTTAGAAATTTTAAACTGTTCCAGAAGTACTTTAATCAAGTTAACTTCTGAGTCGTTGTCGTTGTAGTTATAGTGTTTATTATTGGGAGAGATTACGTATTCTGTTTTCAAATGTTCATTTGTTTCTTCTATAAGCTTGCTAATATATGTTAAATTTGCTATATGGAGGATATCACCATTGTCTTCATATATTGCTGTTTATCCATGTTCGATGAGTACATAACTCTCTCGAGTGTAGTCAATTATTTCCGCTGACATTATGGCAATTATAGTGAATATTATTGTCCAATTTATTTTTCCTGAAATATTAAAAATCTAAGTCTTAATATTGTCTTTGTGTACTATTCTATTTTTATTGTAAACTCGTACTTTGTTACCTTAATCGTCTTTGACTTCTACTTCTTGGTTTTCTTTTTCTTATTAAATCTTTCTGTCATTTGTAGATTTTAAATCTTCGTGATTTATTTTATTGAATAATACTTCACATGGTTTTTGATTCGTTGCTGAATGAACAGTTTTGTTATATTGTTGTGCAGCTCTGTAAATTGATTCTATATCACTGCTTAAATGAAATTTCTGCTTTAAACAATCTTAATTAGTGTAGAATGAACTCTTTCTACCTGGCCGTTTGTTGTGCTATGCTTTGGATCACAGTAATATATTTCAATGCCTAATATCTGCATTAACGTTTTGAACTGTACTATTGAAAGACCCGGTTCATTATCAATTGTTATTTTTTTGGCTTCCGGAAAAATTTGCAATATTTCTAATACTTTCTCACCCAGATTTCATCTATCATCAATTAACTTTATAGTTAAGTATTTCGAATATGCGTCAATACATGTTAAAAATTTTTAATTTTGAGCAAAAAATATATCTAAATGCATATGCTCCCCCTCCTTCCTTGGAATTGGAGCCTCTCCAATTGGTATCTTTGTTGGGTGTTTATCATATTTGTTTTTGTTGCATATTTCACACATCCTAACATATTCTTTGAATTGTCTGATCATTTCTGGCGAATAGTATAGCTTATAGATTTGCTCTGTGTTTCCTATGTGCTCTTGTATGTGTCTGTTCTATAATTATATTTTGATCTTCTTTATAACCTACATCAATCGCCATATTTTTCGTATATAAAAATTTGTTATTAAATGTTTCTTTAAGTTTTCCTTTAATTTCATAAAGATCTTCAGGAGTACAGTGTATTGCAACAATACACGGTGGTTGCAAGTATTCTTTAAGAATTGAAATTAAGTTTTCTACAGTATCGTATTCTATTATATACCTTGTTTTTCCAAAATGTTTAACTTGTTTATGTATAGTAAAATTGGCATTGTTGTTTGTATTTGTTGGCTTCGTATTTTCGTTAATTTCGATATTGCCCCTACTTTCTGCTGAATGTATTGTTCCAGTAATTGAAGAATCGTCTAATAAATTATTTAGATCTTGATAGTGCATCTGCAACTAGGTTTGTTCTACCTGGCTTGTATATAATTTTAGGGGAATATTCTTCAATAAAAGCATGCTATCTTTTCATTTTAGCATATGGATTACGGGTTGAGACTGCGAAAGTTAGTGGTTGATGATCTGTATGGATCTCAAAATCTGAAACTCCATAAAGATAGTTTCTTAAAGTTTTTAATGCCCATGTAATTGCGTAAAGCTCTTTTTCATTCGTGGCATAATTTTTTCAGTTGAATTTAATGTTTTCGAAACAAATATTATTGGTCTATCCTCCTGGCTTAATACTCCACCTATAGCATCAATCGAAGCGTCTGTAGTTAAGATGAACTTTTTATTAAAATTTGATTGCACTAGTTCGACTTCATTGATTAACAGATTTTTTTATTTTTCAAATGCTAGAACTCCTTTGGTATCTAGTTCTATCTACGTCTTTTTAGATGTATGCTGCGAAACTCTACCAATTTCTCCTGATAAGTATTTTGTTAATGGCTTTGCTACTGAAGCATAATTTCTAATAAATTTCCTGTAATATCCTGTCATGCCTAGGAAACTTCTAAGTTGTCTTAGTGTATTTGCAATTGGAAAATTGTTTATTGTTTCTATTTTCTTTGGATCTGTTTTCACTACATTATCGCCTACAATATAGCCTAAAAATTTTACTTCTGTTTCATAAAATTTTGACTTTTCGAACTTATCTTCATATTCGCTTTCTTTAACGTTTCTACTCACTGTTTAAAAAAAAAAATTATAATATTGTCAATATAAACATGACAAAATTTACGAATATAGGGATGTAATATGTCGTCTTTGTGCTCTTTGAAATTCACTTGGTGCATTCTTTAATCCAAATCTTATTTTCCATTATTCACGGAAAATGCTGTCTTTTCGATATCAGCTTCATTTATTTTTATTTGATGACTTCCTGATTCTTAATCAGTTGTTGAAAAATACTCCGAATTTCATAAATTTGATAGAATAACATTCGTATCCGATATTGGATACTTATCCGGTATCGTTTTTTCATTTAATTTTTTTGTAGTCAATTACCATCCTATGTATTGGTGTTCCATCCTCATTAATACCTTTTTTGGGAACGACCCATATTGGTGAATTATAAGGACTTTTGCTTGGTAGTATAATATCTTCATTTAACATTTTATTTATTTCATTATTTACGAATGAATTTGCAGACAAGGGATACGGGTATTGTTTACTCTATATAGGAGTTTAAACGGTGGTCCGTGTAGAAGCCTCCTCATATGTTCGAAATAATGAATTTGTATCTATATTTGCGTGAATTAAATTTATTTGATTTTGTTTCTTAATTCGTTGACATCTTTTCCAACGTTATTTCTGTCCGATTTATTAAGTTCCTTTTTATTATTATTTATTTTATTACAATTTTCTTCGATAGTTGTTTCACTGTAATGACTTGAAGTAAACATTTCTTCCTTTTTATTTCCGTAAATCAAAATTCCTTTTTGATGGGTAGTTCCTGCCTATTTGCTAAAATGTTTGGTCTACAATAACAGCTTGTAGCCCCAGTATCAATTAAAATTTTTATTCGATTACCTGTTTTACGATCTACTTTGAAGATGTAGCGTAGGGATCGAGGTGATCTTCTAAAAAAAGAATTTTCGTTCAAGTTATCTGATTTGGGGAGATTTTTGGGATTTTTTGCTGATGTTGGGAGTTTTAGAACTGTGCGCTTTCATGACGTCTTTTGTCCACATGAGGATTGAATTTCTCTTGATCAAAATAGTTTCTATGTTGATTACGAACTTGTGGGTGTTTATATATTGACTTGATAATTTATCTGGATCTATCTACGTCCATTGGTTCTGGTTTGAAATTATTATTATTATTATTGATAAAAGTCCTCTCGGGGAATCTTAAATTATTATTACTACGCATTGTGCCATTTTTATTTCTGCCAAATTGTGGAGCAAAATTCGCTCTCATATTATTGGCTTCTAGTTCCTGAGCTTTAGCCAACGCATTCGGCAGGTCTTCAGGTGACAATGAGAAAATTATATTTGATAAAGGACTATTAAGACCTGTTATAAAAACTCGAAGAGCGTTGCTTCTGTTCGCATTATTGAGTTCTTTCGTCAAAACATAGTCTGTACCGTGTGTCATTATCGTTTTATTGATTAGAAGAGTCAACTTAGTCGATTAAGGAAAGATGTCTTTGACGTAGTACACTCAATTCTTGTTCAATGATATGAGCAGGCCTTTTATCCGAATAGGCAAAATCGAGTCGAGCGATTATTGCTTTGAAATTTAAACATGTCTCATGAATGCTTAACGAGTTGTTACCTTCATGTGTAATTTTATTACGCATTATGGTAAGTGCCGCAAAGTATTTTCGGCTACCTCTTACATATTGACTCATAGAATTATTTGCAGCTTTTCGCCAGCTGACATATGACTTGGGATTACCATTAAATTCTGGTAATGATTTTATAACGTCTAGTGACTCAGCACACGTTATTTGTTCATCGATTGATTGTGGTAAGGAAAGAGGGGAGTTAACACGCACGGCCATACGCCATCCTTATGATGAAACCGCAGACGCAGCAAAATAACGTATCGAGTCAAGTACTTCCATATGGACCGTGACCGGACATCTGGGAACACTTAAGGGTAAACACTATCGCAAGTGGAAAGTGTATCTAAACAAAATGATCGAGGAACTCTGAATGTAAACATTATCACAAGTGGCCAATGTACCCAAAGGACAGAAAATGTGTACAATACGAGAGAATAGAAATATATACTCTGCTATCGCCAGGATTATGTATATTAAGATTATCGATAACGAATATTATAAAATAGACCCTAAGCCAAAATTGTCCTCAGTTTTTAATCAAATGCCAAATAGAGAACTCCGAAATAAGCTCAAGATTTCCCCCCACCAGCGGTAAGGGATCTAAGACTTTGAGCAAATAAATAAATACTTTTTAAAAACTCCAATCCATACATGAATTGTTTAATTTGTACTTTTGTACCACCTTGCACACTCTAAGTCGATACTAGCTGTAACCTGGTTACAAATAGTTTGTTAGTTGCGCATGATTAAACTGACTGAGCTTTATAAAGGGGGTCCCAACAAGAACGCTGTTTGACATTTGAACAATTATTATTGTTTGTTAGTAGAAGGTATAAGGTTAATAAAAATGGAGCGCTACACGAATGAACAACGCATTCTCATTGTGAAATTGTTTTACCTAAATGGTGAAAGTTTTGCGGCTACAGTTGGCAAATTGCGATCAATTTGGGGTTACAATAATGCTCCAAAAGAGTCAACTGTAAAGCGATTAATGGAAAAATTTGCTGAAACTGAGTCTGTAACTGAGGTAAAGACAACAACGCGCCTTCGACCAGGTCGATCAACCGAAAATATCGCAGCAGTACGTGATGATGTCGCTCAAACACCAAATCCAATATGCAGCAAATTTTGACGAAAGATTTACATCTACATGCATTCAAAGTTCAATTGAGTCAGGAACTGAAGCCAGCTGACCATGCACAGCGAAGGGAGTTCGTTAATTGGGTATTGGAGAGACAACATGAAAATGCTGATTTTGCCGGTAAACCATCTTTAGTGACGAGGCCCATTTCCATCTTGATAGCTTCGTCAATAGGCAGAATTGTCGCATTTGGGGCGAGGAAAATCCTCGAGTGATTCACGGGAAGTTAATGGATCCTCAACGTATCACTGTGTGTTGTGGATTCTGGGCTGGAGGAATCATTGGACCTTATTTATGAAAATAAGTCAGGTCAAGCGCAAACAGTCAATGGTGTTCGGTATCGTGAAATGATAACCAAGTTTTTCGTGTCTGGAATTGAAGAAATGAATGTGGAGGGGATGTGGTTTCAACAAGACGGCGCCACATCCCATACAGCCAGAGAAACAATTCAATTGCTGCATCAGTCATTTCTTGGTCGTGTTATTTCGGGTTTTGGAGACCAGACCATTTTTTTCGGGTTTTTTGAAGTCGATGGTTTATGCGAATAAGCCGACGACGACTCCAGCCTTAAAAAAGGAAATTGGACGCTGCATTAATGAATTACCGCAACATTTATGCAAAACGGACATTGAAAATTTCATTAAAAGATCGCGTATGTAGCAAAGCCGTGGCGGCCATCTGGCCGATGTATTATTCCACACATAACCTCATCCTGTCTACTTTACGATATAATAAAGAATTCGCAACTTTTTTATATATCTGCGTTTTATTTAAAATTTAAATCTTGCGTTCTTGTTGGGACACCCTTTAGCTAACGTAGTGTTGAATAGTTTGGACATAAGTAACTTCCTGAACATTAAAATTGCGCTAAAAGAAGCAATTTATATTAGTCGTCTTGGTGGGCCCAATGTAAAGAATACTTCTGTTAAGAAATTTATCGTTGGTTTGGCTTTTTTATTTTGGACCGCTTTGAGTATCACAAATTTCGTAAAAGCTTCCACTAGTACTATCAAATGAATATTACCTCTAGTAGATTCAACGAAAGGACCTAGGTGGTCAATGTGCACAGTGTCGAACAGAACACCTTTATTTCAAACATATACAATTTTCCCCTTGGTTGGACATTCTTAAAACTCGATTTCGTACGTCTTCCGGCACAAAGAGTCTCATTTCTCACTCAACCAGATGATATACCCTGGCCGAACTCTTACATCCGTAACCACCATCGCACTATTTTTAATATCAGTTCTTTTTTCTTCGTAGCTGAATATGTTACCAAAATATCAATGTTTCCCAAAAGATACTGCATAAACCTTTTAGCTGATTCTACAACTGCCAACGTCTCCAATTCATAGGTATGATACAAAGTTCCTTTGTTCCTTTGAAGTCTTACTGAAGTAAGGTACTGGATCTGCTTCTGTCTTCTACCTGTAGAAAAACTCCAGCTGTACCCTTGGAACTAGCATCAGTGTGCAGTTTGTGTTCTGCTATAGGGTTGTATAGTTTTAAAACGGGTTTACTCGGTAAAGCATCTTTGAGTTCCTGAATGGTCTAGATTCGATTCCCCGACGGGTCACCTCACATTTTTTCACGGCACCACCTCTTTCGAGTTGCTGACAACACTTAAAGAGTAACAATTGTCTGTGAAAAGCTTCTCAAATCTCGCCTGTCGGAGAACTGTAGGTCCCTTCTACTCGTGAGAGAACAGTAGCACGCACAACACGAGTAGTTATTGTAGAAGCTAGGCCCTGGTCCCATGTGGGCTGTAGTGCCACTCAATTATTATTATTAGTATTATTATTATTATTATCTGTTTTAGCACTTCCTGGTTGTAACGTACCATTTCGAATGATGTGTCCCAAAATTTTAAATCAATTTAAAAAAATTTAGACTTCTTTAAATTTAATTCGCACTCTTTAAGTGTGCTAAGAACTTTTCTAATTTCTGCATTTTTCCTCAACAGTTTTTGAAAGTAACACAATGTCGTCCATGTTACATGCGATTGTATCTGGTTTCATTTCCCTTGTAACACTGCTCATCATCCTTTGGAATACACCTGGGGCATTCACTAGTCCAAACAGCATTGTTAATAATAATTGATTGGCACTACAGCCCATAACGGACCAGGGCCTAGCTTCTTCAACAACTACTCGTGTTGTGCATGCTATTGTTCTTCACGAGTAGAAGGGACCTACAGTTTTTTGCCGATTCCGAACGGCGAGATTTGAGAAGCTTTCCATAGACAATTAATACTCTTTGAGTGTTGTCAGCAACTCGAATGAGGTGGTGCCGTGAAAAAAATGCTAGGCGTCCCGTCCAGGAATCGAACCCAGACTTTCTGCGCCGCAGTCGATGCACTTACTACTGCGCCACGGCGACCACAGCATTGTTAAGAACTCTTATAAATATGTACATATTTAGATATTGTTTTTTTTTCTACTGCACACCTTAAAACAGCGTTTTTAGATTTTCAAAGTTCACATGTATTTTTTCTGAAACAAATTTTTTCCATTTTCCATTTCGAATGGATTTTATTTTCGAATGGAAACAAATGTTTTGGGGCTTTTGCAAATTAGGGGTACATCGGTGTACAGATTGGGGGGAAACAATTTTTCGGATTTGAATCAAAATTCTGTAATTGCTTCGATGTACGAAATATAAAACCTCGGGTAAAAAAAATGCATCGTATAGTAAAACAGAACATTTTAGACGACAGATCTTTTGAATATTTAAGGTTTGCTTTCAAGGTTCTTACTGCAAAGTTGAAAAAATTGTGTCACGCTTCCCTTTTAGTCATTATCAAAATTATGAAAATACTCTCAGGAAAAAACATTTTAGGCAAGAGGCCCCTAAGCTACAGCGCCAACCAAGTAATTTGGAACTGGTAGTATTCGTTAGATAAATCAAAAAAGCTGCATGTACCTTTAATCTGCTCAGCCTTAATTGTACCCAGCCTAAGTTGATAATTATAAACTGAAGAGCGAGTCAGGAAAGTAAGTACAGTCTTCTACCCTTTTAATAATACCATCGGCAAAGTAGAATATAACAAAATGGCTGTAAATCATTTTTTCTCTTTGTGAAATTCGCCAGCCGCTTGAACAACTGTGTCACGTCTAGAAGAACCTGACGTATCAACAACTTAACAAGAAGCACAGAAATCTCTAGACACAAATCAACGTACTACATAAAAACCCAGATCCTGAAAAGTACCCAAGAACTACAAATCCATATCCATCATCTATTCCTTGAATTGTGACACTATGGTACATACATAAATACACACAGTAAGATATGAATAAATAGAAAAATAGCCAAAACGTAGTATCGCACATCTTGTCATCAGCGACGTCTCGAATAGAGCGTCCAAATAGGCAGGAATGTAATTACAATACTTTGAGGAAACCAACAATTTTTCTACCTCGGATCGGCAGTAAATGGGACAATAACATTAGAACCAAAATCAAAGGCTATTGCTAGTCGAAGTTTTCAAGTTTTTCTTGGGGCTGGGAGCCAATTCAGTAGCTAATGAAACCCTTTCTCGAAAGACAAAAGCTATATTTGCATAACAACTAGTCCTACTAAATAGCGCAAAAGCATGAACGTCATTAAAAGTAAACAACGAGAGGCTCTTGGTTCTCTTTTTTGTTAGCTTGATCCCATTTGCCTTGACGGCATATGCAAAAGAAGATTCAGCAACGAACCCTGAAGGCTATACGGCGGAATGTGCCTTACCAAGAATGCCTGTTGTAGGTAAGCCATGTGAAGCGTATGCATAACATAGATCAGTCCCGAAAAGTTTTTGATTCTGATCCATTTGAATAAAGTAACAAAAGAATGGGAAGCGTGCTAGTTGGAGAGCCGAATTGGGTAATGCCAGTTCCCAACCGGCACCACAACAAGAACAACAGAATCCGGTACTAACTTCAGAGATTCTTTACCAAAGAATATTTTGCGTGCTTTCTTTCCAGGGTAATCGCTAACTCGCTCCAGAAACACAGCTTCTTCTTTTACAATTATAAAGAAAAACCTGTTCTGATTACAATTGAGGCTTTTTATTTTGTTAAGTAGAAAACCGAAATGCTTTCCATTTTTAATGTTAACGGATAACACCCTCCTCCCTCCAAAGGTCAATTCTTCATCAATTCTAATGTAGAATACATTTTTTGAAAACTTTTGCTTTGCGAAACGCTTTAAAAAAAAACAAATTCCACGACTTTCCAAGACACACTCTTGAATATCTTTCGGATGGATTTTCTCTGGTCTGGTCTGAATTCGTTCGGGTTTTATTCCAAACCATTCCATACCACGCTTAGATTTCGGATCGCTTGCAGCGAATCTATGACTACAGGTTTGTCTTTCAATTGTTCTCTAAAATTAGCTGTCTGTCTAGTTTTCTTATGTTGTTGATCCATTGATTGAAGCAACGAAATCATATTCTTGATTCTTATAAAACAAATTTGTTAAAGTCATTACTCTATTTAAAATTTTTCTATATTTAAGGGATGAAAACTTATTTCAAGCGAATTGTAATGTATTTTTATTTTAACGAAAAGCGCAATGTATTCGCCCGCCATAAACACATTCGTCAGTCTCATGTGTACTACCGCCTGTTGCTTAAATTACCATACAACGTGTGCTGTTTTCTTATACACACAAATATCAAAATTAACAGGGATTTAACTGTTGCTTTTTCCAGCTTGTCATGCGCTAAAAGTTATGTTTATTTACCCCCCACAATATTGTAGCCACATTAAGAAGTATGCTCTCTACAAGCGGTTCAGTTCAAAGTTTTGTGTCAACGGAGTAAGTAGAAGTTCTCCGCGATTGAACTGTTGTATACAGGTTTTACAGTAACTGAAATTTAATGTTAAGTATTGTATTTTGCCGGACATTCAATCTTTTTACGCGGCATGATTGCGAATTATGAACTCTTTGCGAATCAAAGTGATTTTACAATGTGAACGAAATTAAAACTATTTGTATATTCATTCAACAATTTCTTGATTCTCGAAATAGTGTTAACGTGGACAACAATTAACTAGTTCATATTTTGCACTTGTGCTCTCGAGATACATTCCATTCAATTCAATTGGCAACTTAATTGCATACATAAGCATAACGCGTCGAATGGTGATGGCTATTCTGCACTCATGCTGCTTTTGGAGGACCGTTCGCAAGGGAAGCTATGCGAGTGCAATTTATACTTTGGTAAATAGTTTTGATAGTGTACACCGTACAACAACTGCGCACAATTTAGAAAATGGGTCAATTCAAATTGAGGTGCTTCGAAATCGTAATTCTGTGCTAAGTTATACAGTAATATTATGACAAGCTGTGGCTTATATTTTCGTTTTGCGAGCTAGAATTTATTAAATTTAATTAATTTCGCAGCAGATTGATATGTCTTGAGAAATCAAATATTTGCAAGTAGAATTTTTCAAGCATAAAGCATCTGCAATAAAGTTATATAGAGTGTATCGTCAAAAATGAGAAAATTAATTCAACTTAACAATTGTAACAGAAGTGCATTTATCTTTTTGCCCCCGCATATTCATGCCAAATATGTTTTATCGAATTTAGGATTGTATTCATCGTGTTCTATTGAACATTATAGACCATCATAAAAGATAAAAATGATGAAGTGGTTTAGTTCCATAAACGCAGCCAATTTATGCAGATATAAACGGATTTATTGAAACATCTTATCCTAGCAGGATATTATGATGTTAAAGTTTGAAGTAATTTTCAAGATATATTTCTGAAGTCGTATTAATAATCTTGTGTGCATATTATCCTATTGTTATTATTTTAATTAATATTTATTATTATGAAAACAAAAAATATTTTTCGTATTATTACAATGTACATTTAAATCAAATTATAAATGCTTATAAGTAAACGTTGACAAACATGAAACAAATCTCAAACTTGTTTAGTGTCAATGGACTATAATAATTTGTGTATTAATACCTGAAACTACGTGTACACGTATGATCTGGCTATTGGAATGTTACTGCACCATAAAATTTCAAATTTAATTTGAGTATTCATAGGTATTGGAACGCAAAACTTTTATATATATACGCAATTTCATTAAATATTTCACAAATACTCGTGTCTTAATTATTCGTAGTTTCTCTCTTTTCAAATTTGTTATTATTAATTTCTTTTAGATTTATTTTTACAAAAAAAATAATTTTAATTTTGATATGCCTGTCTTTCTGTCTCTTTGTCACACTCTTCATATCAGCTGCATTTATAACACGATTTGCATGAAATTTTAGAATAAGTTGCATTTCAGCCAACGCGTAATGCTCGAATCCGAATATTTAAGATAACGGAGCATTTGGGGTTATTCCCGTATCCAGAACGGGAGTTAAAAAACCAAAGACAATTTTATGGGTTTTCCCGTTCTCTAAAGTTTTTAAAAATACAACCATCAAGAAAAGGTTTCAGAGGGAACTTTAAAAACAACTTGTTTGGGGAATTGCACAGTTTTAGAGCCCAAAAACCAATTTTCGAAAAGCGCTTCGATATTGGAGATTTCTGATTTTGGTAAAAACAATGTCAACCGAAAGAAACAAATCTTTTTGTTGATGAATAAATTTCGACAAGCGTATGTGTGAGGGACAAGACACACCATAGTCTTGTTAGAATATAATTATTTATACTTGACTAGGCATATGTATATCTAAAACTGTACAGAGTTACAAAAAATTCAGTTCGCTCACATAAATTTAATAATAATTGAGTGGCACAACAGCCCACAAGGGACCAAGGCCGAGCTTCAACAACAACTACTCGTGTTGTGCGTGCGCTACTGTTCTCTCAAAAGTAGAAGGGAACTACAGTTTTTTAACAACTCCGAACGGCAAGATTTGAGAAGATTTTCACGGCACTTGTCGGCAATTCGAAAGTCGTGCCGTGAAAAAACGCGAGGTGTTTCTTCCGGAAATCGAACCTAGACTATTTATTTAATGTATTAAAAAAAAACTAATGCACATACGTAATAATAAAATAGAAAAATAAAACCATGATTGATTTTAACTCATATAATAATATGGCATAGCAAAAACTTCAAAACTGTGTGCACTGTGCAAAACTAAAGGTTGAACAGTATTGTTGTAGAACTTTGATTTTGTGATATAAATATATTACATGTGCAACAACATATTCAGTCCAAGTATTTAAGTCCATATTTACGTTAATTGTATCAAATGCTGTCGCATTTTAGTTTAGCTTGCTTTATACATTCCTGAACACATTTCTGTTTACTTACAGTTAATTTATTATTTCATAAGGCTTGAACTCTAAACAACATCTTCTTAATTTACAAAGAAAAATTAAAACTAGGAAAAGTAAGTAGTAATTTTTCAGCATATTAAATCTTATTTGCTGATGCAATTATTAACATCACTATTCGTAAAAGATCTTTTGAAGCATGTTAGACTATTATATAGTATTATAATATTTCAGTGTTCCCACAGAAGGTTATTTGTAGATGTTTATCTATCTATCTTTATTTTAGTCCCCACTCCAAAGCACCATGTTGGCTTAACGTAACAACGACGATCTCCAATATATTGTACATAGTTCAAACCAATTCTTTACTTATGTATGCATTTAAATTTTATTTACGTGTAATTTTCTTAACGGCACAAAGTAACCGGGGTTTTTGTAAGAGAATTATTTTTACTTCTTCTTAATTTTAGGATTTCAAACTTCCAATCATTTATTTTCTAAAAAAAAAAAAAACAGAAATAATTCTTAATATATTATTCATTTACATGTAGGACGACATACCTTCTTCCTAATCTTACCAAGAAATACTTTTCTGTCGCTATTGTGTCAAACGCAATTACGTTTGTTAAAACAACTTTTAGAATTAATTGGTTTACTTTGTTGTTTACGACTACGTTTCGTATATACATTGTCATATAGTCTATTAGAAACAATTATCTGTATAACAACTAGTATAATCCATTTTGCTTTAAAACCATCAAACTTAAATTAAATAACTAGATTGAATAACTGAACGGGGGATGATTGCAGCGCAAAATGGATGTATCGAAATAAGTTCATAAGTTACAACTTTTCATAGCTAATATTTAACATTATTTTCCTTTTCAAGGTAGAAACTTACTTTTATAATTGTGTTGTTCAGTGTACAAAAATATTAACTTCATAGGACAAAACAAACGTAAATTGCAATGATATATAGCGTCCTTCGTTTTTCAATTTCGAAAGAAAAGCTCAATAAAGCACACATGTCGATAGATTTTTGAAGAAATTTTTAGTTCTTTATAAAGGATTGAAATATTCATTAAGCGTTACAAGTAATATTACTAAAATGATTATCTCGCGAAAAATCCTAGTGCGCAATTTCTTTGAGGTAATTTTTGGTCACTTTTTTGCACATTTCGGACGGTATACAGAAAAACGAATGGTGCCAATTGTAAAATGTATGTCGAAAAACTACTTCGCCAGAAGATGAAATACAGTGACCAGGAGTTTGATTGATTATTATTCGAGCATATCGATCCGAATTGACTTTCCCCAAATGATAATAAACATCTTCGGAGAAGAACGTACCAATGACGTCGTTGGCCATAGAGCTCATGAAACAGTGACTTTGTCAAGATGCAAAAACATCTCTATTACTTTTGAGTTTTCTTAGAGTGAGTGATCGTCACCAAATAAAACATTGTTCGCCATACGTTACATGCATACCGTAACGTATGGCTAAGATGATTCGGCTTACGCACTGCAGTTACTAGGTTGGATTCTGGGACCTTTTTTGAGTTTCTGAAAACACTTAAGGAGTGCACAATAGCATAATTTTAAGGATCCTTAAGTGAATTTATCTCTTTCTTTCAATTTCATGACTTTCTAATTTGATGCCTTCAAAAAAGGCTAAGAAAATTTAACGAATAGATTGAAGTTCTTTTTAATGTGTTAAAGGCTTAACCTTTACATTTTAAAGACTTAAAGTTGCATCTATTTAAAGCTTGTTTTGTACGTACATTTATGTGTAGTAAAACAAAGCATGACAGTTAAAAGGTGATTAATTTATTTTAACAGTAATTACACCGCAGAAGAATGTACATTACTAGGTGAAAATGTTTTCTGGGTAAAGAAGGGACAATAAAACGGAAACAATAGTTCTTAATTTTAGTGGAAATTCTACTCGTACGCTTTCCTAGGGAAGGAAATGTTTCTGTTGTGCTCCCAAACTAAAACGTGTTTATATTTTTATAAGGGATCTATTTCTATATATATATGCTATACACTAACTTTACAATTAAATAATGAATGGTTGTAAATAAAATGATCCATTAATCGGCTGCAGGTTTTAAGTACATACTTATGTATACAAAGTATATAAATTTAGTGGCGATACAGTCTGCAGGGGACAAGGGCCAACTTCGAAATCTGAAATTTGAGAAGTTTTTCCTAGATAGTTAGTACTTTTTGAATGTTGTCAATAACTCGGAGTAAATATTGCAACAAAAAATCGGTATAAAGGAATGTGCAAATTATGTAGCGAACCTCTCAACGCATTTGTCTTTTAATCTTAGATGTTTATTTTTGTGGTTATCTATTAAATTTTTATATGTCCTTAAACTTATTATAATAATATATTTATTTTATCGATATTATTTAATATTTAACTAAGAGTCTGCTTATTAAGTCTATATCAATTGAGAATAATAAAATTGCGAAGTCAATTGATTCGTTAAAACATTGATGTAGCGTTGCCAGCTGCTTGACCCCCCCCCCCCCCCCTCCTTACAATTTACCCGCAATACATGCGTCGGTAATAATGCCGCCCCGTTAAGCCCTCCGTCGGACGTACAGTTAAGTTTAAAGACTCGTCCGTACTACAAAAATATGGTATGTTCTTTCCAACTCAACTTTTCCCTTCTTTACAATCAGGAAGGAAGGAATTTAAAACCAATGTGCACCGTTACCTGCTCGTCCTCTCTTCCTCTATACCTTCGGTGCGTGCTGACTTAATTCCGCTCACTTAAGAATAACGATTAATACGTTAAGCACGCGCCAATCATAATGATGTGACTGTGCTCATAATTTTCCGAAGTCATACCTCATGTAACAGGCTTTTGAAACAGCTTAATAATAAAATTATACAACTTATTCACGATATGTCGACCATTATAAACCAAAAGACAAAAATTAAAGGTCTGCTTCGTGATGCGGGAAACGCCACGGCGACTGTTAATACTAGAAGGCACAGGAACATAAAAGAGAACGAATCCATAAGAAACGCAACCACATAGGTGTAAAACTGAAATAAGGAATCTGAAGTAAGAATAGAAAACTTCATGCTGTTGTGTAATGGAGCCCTGAATGCAGAAGTATTGAGGGCTTTTTGAAAATGAGATGGGGCACGCAAGTGGAGAAGGTCCTCAACCAACTTGGAGTGAGCAAGAGAGATCGCGCTAGGTGGAGAGGCATGTTGGTTAAGGCCCAAGTTCACTCGAATTGTAGTGCTATGGAAAGAAGAAGAATTTCCGAAACTGCCCTTTAAGAAAAATTCCCTTTATTTCACACCGTGTAAGTGACTTTGCCATTCTATATATTATAATCAGGCAAATACATATACATTTTTTGATTTATTTTGTTATTTAATTTATTCTCATTTCTATTCTTACACCAAACTACAAAATAACTTAATATACAAAGTAGTTCGTCTCTAATTATTTTTCTTATTATTTACTAAAGATTAAATAAAAAATAGGAAAAGAAAAAATGCTGATTTATTATTAAATTGGACTTTTACATTAGCCGCCAAGAAAAATATGCTATTTCAAAAAAAATTTAATTTTATTCATAAAACCTTATCACCATTTAATTAAGATATAAATTACTTTGAACAATCGTATTATTAAAGAAATTGTATACTCCCTTGTACATGTTTTCTAAGCATAGTTTTCTTACATGCTAGACAAACGAACTTAAAACTAGTTTTATAATCTTATCTATTGATCTTAATTCTTACTTAACTCTAACTACCTCTCAACAAGTGTTCTAAGCTAACCTAGGATAATTTTTATTCGTTTTTTTAATTTATTTTTAATTTTAATTTTCAAGAAAAATTTAAAAGCTTGTGTCAATAAGTTCTTTACTTTACTTACCTTAAGAATAAAACTTAAACCTAGTTTTCAAATTACATTATATGCAATTTACTTATGTCCACTTAACTCTATTTAACTACTTACACTAAGCTTTAACTATGTCCGTAACATTAAACGAACGCGTGTTTCTAATACACGGTGGTGAACCCTGTTTTCGTTTTTAGTAATATTTCATGTTTAATTATTTTTCCTGGTTTTTGTTAAATGCAATACATTCCACCGAAAATTTCAAATAAACTCAGCAAAGCATAAACCGAAAACGCATTCTAATTGCGGTCTCCCTTACTGCATGCACCTACTTTCCAATTAGGGTTAAGTGCTGTGCACAATAAATATTTCATTTTCATAAATATGTACCTGTTTTGTTTTTTTTTTCTAAGAAAAACGAGGATGTTAAAAGAGAGTAATGACGGGAACAACAATCCTGGGTGACATATATGACACATTCGTTATATTTTACAAACGTTATCATACATTGCTTCATACATTATTACAAAATGTTAGAAACGTGTATAAAAATGAAATATTTTTGAAGATGGTTTTCAAATGCAGTACAGTCCAAGTACCCCAAAAGCAGTCCGTAGTCATTACAAATATGCCATTGACGCTTTAAAATGTTTATTGTGTTGAACATATCGGACATTCATCAAGTTGAGTCCCTTTTTAATATACATACATATATACTTTTTGCAACATGAATAAGGGAAAAATTTAGTCCGTTGTTTACCTTCTATGTATTTTAACGTGGTTACGACCAGGAAGTCAAAACATCAAAGACGGATATATTAAATGATAACGATTTGGTTTTTGAACGAAACTATAAAAAAGTCAGATTAATTCGCGAAATTTTTGATAAATTATTATCACATTATTATCACAATTATTATCACAGAGTCAGTGTAGACTAATTTGGGTTTGTTCTTTTATGTCGAATACAGGCGCAAAATAAAACAAAATAAATGA
This sequence comes from Eristalinus sepulchralis, assembly GCA_944738645.1. Taxonomy (NCBI): domain Eukaryota; kingdom Metazoa; phylum Arthropoda; class Insecta; order Diptera; family Syrphidae; genus Eristalinus; species Eristalinus sepulchralis. The sequence continues at coordinate 23,799,880 of OX122885.1, read as the reverse complement.
AACGACAGGAAAATCACTCCAGTCAACAATAAAATTGTCTGATGTCACTTATGAGAAGTGTCCAGTCAGGAGGAGTTCACAGTTAGCATTTTTCTCGAATGTCGAATTTTTACAGGATATCAAAAATTATTTTCAGTTAGACACAGTTTTGGAAAAAATCGAGTTAAAGTTATTTTTTAAATGCTTTAATTTGTTAAAAAATATATATAAATATATTGCAACTTTACTATTAGGACTTTTAGATTGACTCATTACAGGTGATTCTATTTAATTCTATTTTAAAAATTTAGTGTCGGACCTCATTCAGTACATAATCTCACATTTCCATTGCATATTACAATATTTCAATAGTGTTTTTAAAGTTATTCTTCCAGGGAGGTTGATCAATATTAATAATCTTGGCGTCGTTATTTCCTCCCACTTGTTAGGAATAGGAACATGCAATATTGCTTTTAAAATTCAATCGCGATCTAAATTTGGCCTTTTGAGCCATTGAACACATTTAGCCATCACAATACCTTGCTTTTTCATAATCAGAATCTTGCATCAAACTTCATAAGCCAACTCGCGGAAAGATTCATCCACATGGCTACATATGTTAATCTACTAATACTAAACCTTCAGGATTTTTTTTTTCTTTTGAAATCCCTTATCGAATTCTTCAATAAAGCGAATTATCGTTTCAAAATCCAGGATATTTCATTTTATTTTGGCCATAATTTATAAAAATCTAAAATTTCCTTACTGCAGAACACATAATCTAACCTTTAAGAAATAAAGGGAGAGAATATTAAATTAAAAATATTAAATTAATAAAATTATTCTGTCTAACTCCTTTTCCATGCAACTAAAAAGGCTTTCTAATTGATATCTGATGAATAACATACGTCAGCAATTGAAATCTCACAGGTACCCGTCTGTATGCTACTCATTTCAAAGAAGATCTTAAAAGCACGCACTACTGATTATTAAGAACCTTACCAACATCACAATTAAAAAGCAGTGCAATTGTTTATACAGAATCGAACGGTTATGTGTCCGGTCAGATTGAAGAGGATACGAATACATGTTGGGAAAGGACATTTTTTGTCTATTTACCGGCAAGAGAAAAAAACGACTTCAAGGCATTAAAAACAGAGTATCTAAATAATATATTCGAGTTATTTAGGATTTTATCTTAGAGTCAGTACAACTTAGAGAATTTTTTTCATGGAAAACTGAAGGGAACGCTAAAATATAGTAAAAAGTGGAAAGAAGAGGGATATTCGTCTTATAGGAAGTTCGACTGAAAGTGAGTCCATAGTATGTGAGGGTTTCAATTCTTCTAAAATGATACATGTAAATATTCCTTAAATTTTAGTAATTTTCTTTATAGTTTTGATTCCGCCCTTGAACCTAACCGTGCAGGCCGCAAAAATAAAATTAAAATGCATGAAGTTGTGTGATGGTTCCCACGCAGTGGCTTAGTGGAAAACGCATTACTAAGCGGTAGAGCGGTGCCGCTCATCTTCTAAATCTGTTCTATTATTTTGGTGAAGTGCTAAGCGGTAGAGCATAAAAATGGCAAAAATCTGTACGGAATTCAGCTGCTTTAGCCTTCCTACATTATGGCAAGACAGGCATAAAGATTTTAGAAATAATAATGTCACGGACATGGGCCTATGCACACGAGGCAATGTCCTTGATCGCACTCAACATGGCGAGCTGCCAAGGCTATCCTCGTCCGTGCATAGTTGACATGTTAAAACGGAATACGCTGAGCCCAGCCACCAGGTGCAACGTCAACACAACCTGAGCGCATTCAACCCATCAACACCAGCGGCGAACCATTCCCACACTTCACCGTAATTCGAGGAATAGCTTCCACCTGCTGCAAGCTCCAGACGTAGTGTCAGCAGAACGTCGAGAAGTCACCGCCGGAATATTGCTGTTGTGTCAGCAACAATTGATCTATAAGTAGCCGAAATGAATATTGTAAAGTCTCTATTGTTTTATTCTTCAAGTCTTCTTTCGATCTTGTCGTGTAATAAACTGGGTTTTTTTTTTTGTCTTCACCGCGTGAAAAACCATAACTGGCGCCCGAGCAAGCTAGTGTAAACCGAGCAAAAAGTAAAATCCGAACAAAAAAGTGTGAATCGAATAAAAATACGGTCGTTTTAAGAAAGAAAAATAAGTTCATAGAACTGAAAACGCGCATATTAAAATAGTTCATAGAACTAAAAGTGAAAAAAAGTGCGTGACTTTCTAAAATAAGCTAATGCAAATAAAAATCCAATTAGTGGATAGTGCTGAAACGTGTTCATCGTGGTGAAGCAGAAGAAACAACAGAAAGAACCGACTCCCCTGGAGAAAAGAGGCCCCTTAGTAGCTGCACCAGCAGAGGAAAAGGAGCTAGTGTATCCTGGCAGCCGCTCCAGTGTCATGATATTAACGTAAGCTTAGTGATTAAGTACAAATTTTAACTGCAAAGTATTTAAAACATGTACAGAAAATATATATATATATATATATATATATATATATATATATATATATATATATATATATATATATATATATATATATTTATATATATATATATATATATATATATTTATATATATATATATATATATATATATATATATATAAAGCTAGAGAATCAAAATTCAAAAATTCCGTTCAAGCTATGTGCATAAAACATACCAAAATCAACAACCTCCAATCCCGCAAAGAAGTAATAGATTCAGTCAAGTTCCCCCTCGAGGAAACTTATTCTTTCCACAAATCGCGTATATTCCGCAAAATCGTTCCCAACCTCAACAAAAACCTCAAACCGGTCAGTATCAACAACAGCTACAATACAGTCAACACCAGCAGCAGCACAAATTACCTCAGCACCAACAACACCGTGAAACGTAAATCAAGCCAATCTATGCAAGCCCCTCAGCAAACAAAGTATCAAAGGAATTTCCATATAGACGTCGAGAGACCTACAAGTGAGGAACCACCACCTTTTGTCGTCAACCAACAGGCGAAATTTGTTCCAGGGATGCTTACGCATTCTATCAAGTAACTAATACTGACGAAGTCGAGCAATACCCTGATTTACGAAACTATGTTCTACAGCAACGTAATAACGAGGAAGAATTTGACGAAGAAGTTTCAGATTTCTCTGACATAAATTTTTTAGACTAAACCCCTCTTCGCTACCTTACACCCAATGCGGATCGAAGAGTGGACAAATATTTAACTTTCTCATAGACACAGGATCCAGCAAGAATTATATTCAGCCAAATTTAGTAAAAAAGCAACTCAAAAATACCCATAACTTCTTCGCAAAATCAATAGCAGGTGACGTGGAAATAACTCACCATACTATTTTAAATCTTTTCGGTCAAAATTATATTAACCATACATTTTTCTTACTTCCAACTCTAACGTCGTTTCACGGTATTCTAGGAAACGACAGCCTTAAGCGATTATCTGCAGTAATTGACACAAAAAACGATTGTGTGACTATTTTAAACAAGATGAAAGTAAAAGTAAGGCAATTAAACTGTCAAGCTATAAATTTTCTCAATAACAAACTGAGCCATATACCAAACTTTCAAAGGAATTCGATCAAGTCTCTTGTCCAGAAATACCCTTCGCTTTTTGCAGATCCTGATGAAAAGCTTACTCACGCAATGAAAGTTGTGGGCGAAATAAGAACGAACACTGATACACCAGTGTATTCCAAATATTATCCGTATCCTGCTTCATTGACAGAAGAAGTTGACAAGCAGATACAGAAACTTCTCGATGGTAATATAATAAGACCTTCTCGTTCCCCGTATAATTCACTAGTGTGGATTGTACCGAAAAAAGACGATTCAAACGGTAACAAGCAGTATAGGCTCGTAATAGATTTCCGAAAGCTTAATTCGGTAACAGTATCAGACCGTTACCCCATCCCCGAAATAAATGAAGTGTTATCTCAGTTAGTAAATATTTTTCTGTACTAGACTTAAAAAGCGGTTTCCACCAAATTCCCCTGAAACCTTCGGATATGGAAAAAACTGCCTTTTCCATAAATAACGCAAAATATGAGTTCACCCGACTTCCCTTCGGACTCAAAAACGACCCGTCCATTTTTCAACGTGCTTTGCACGATATCTTGCGTTCTCCAATGGGCAAATTCTGTCGAGTTTATATTGATGATATTATTGTCTTCAGTAAAACGTTACAAGAACATATTGCACACTTGGAAGAAATATTCCGAATACTTCATGAAGCTAACATGAAAGTACAATTAGACAAGTGCAACTTCTTTAAGGAAGAAGTTGAAATTCTTGGCTTTCTCTTTCTCAAAAGATAAGCCAATAACGTTCATCTCCAGATCATTAAGCAAAGCTGAAGAACATTACGCTGCTAATGAAAAAGAGATGCTCGCCATCATTTGGGCTTTAAACACCCTTCGAAACTACCTGTACGGAACAGCACACGTCAAAATCTATACTGATCATCAATCCCTCACATACGCTTTTAGCAGCAAAAATAATAACTCGAAAATGAAGCGTTGGAAGACTATTCTTGAGGAGTATAGTCACGAATTGCACTATAAGTCAGGCAAAAGCAACGTAATTGCAGACGCTTTGTCTTGTCCTCCAAGAATCGCTAAAGTGAATTCAATGACTGTTACTCAGCACAGCGCTGAAAGCTCAGCACATGAGATGATACCTTCGGTAGAATCACCCATTAACGTCTTCAAAAACCAAATTTTTCTTCTGATTGGAAATAGTTCAAGTTATTCTTTTAAAATCCCCTTTCCAACTTACCATAGGCATACATTTATCCAACAGCAGTATACGGATGAAGAACTTATTGCGATACTTAAAAAATATCTAAACCCCAGCGTAATAAATGGAATTTATACTAATGAAGAAATCATGGGCAGAATTCAGGAGTTTTACCCATACCATTTCAGATCGTAAACGACCAGATTCACTCAATCCCAGGTAAGAGACCTTTTGAATTCAACGGATCAAACAGAACAAATTCTCAAAGAATATAACAGAGCTCACAGAAGTTGTAACGAAAATAAAATGCAATTGCTTCAATATTATTATTTTCCGAAAATGAGATCAAAAATCAACGAAATTGTGAAGCAATGTAGAATTTGTAAAGAGCAAAAGTACGATCGTCATCCGAATAAACCTGAATTGATCATTCACCTCGACATCTACTCTACAAATAAAAATTTAGTATTAACAGCAATAGACAAATTTTCAAAATTTGCTCAATTTCGAATCTTAAAATCTAGAGCAGTTGAAGATGTTAGAGAACCTTTGAGACAAATTATTTTCTCGTTTGGTGTCCCCAAAATGGTCGTGTTTGACAATGAGAAGACCTTTAGTTCAGTTTCCATATGTTTCATGCTGCAAGATCAATAAGGAATCGAAATTTATAAAACCCCCTCTACACAAGCGCCGTGAATGGATAAGTGGAAAGATTACACACGACATTATCAGAAATAATGCGTTCTCTAAAAACCGAGCGTGTTCATAGATCTTTTGAAGAACTCTTAGACAGAGCTGTCTATGAGTATAACTACTCCATTCATTCAACTACTAAGCAACGCCCAATAGAAACTTTTTTCGGTAGAACAGTTAGTACAAACCCGGAACAATATGTACGTTCAAGGCAAGATACGATGGAAAACTTAACAAGAAAACAAAAAATAAATTTGGACTACCACAACAAGAAACGTACAAAAATCAAAAAATACAACCCCGGTGAAACTATTTTCGTAAGAATTAACAAACGGTTAGGTACCAAATTATCAGCAAGATATAAGAAAGAGATAGTCAAGGAAGATAAATCAACCACTATTCTTACGGAGTCAGGCAAAGTCATCCATAAAAATAATATTCGGAATTAACCTTTTTTTTAGATTTCTCCTTCTCGCACAATGTCTTGCGGGAGTCCAAATTTTGGATTATTCCAATTCCAAAATTGTGTCTGTACACACAGGTACGGCTAAGCTCCAAACGAGTACATTTAAGCTTATCCACGTTATCGATATAGAAGCATACGAAAAAATAGCCCTGAGAATACAAAACCAAATTCATAACTACGTTGACAAAACCCATCGCAGTTATCCAATCCTATCCCGAGATATATCCAAACTTATCAGTCAATTGAATAACCTCAAACCAAAATCCCGTACTCCCAGATCCCTAAATTTCATAGGAAGTGCGTGGAAATGGCTAGCCGGTAGCCCCGACCACGACGATTTTCAAATTATCAAATATCAAATGCCCAACATTTTAAAAAACAACAATAATCAAGTAGTTATTAATGAAAAAAAACTTGAAATATCTTGAAAGAATAAATCAGTTGTCAAATATAAGCAACAATGTCCTTAATTTGTTAAAAGAGCACTATAAATACCCAAGAGATTATATATTAGAAATTAAGTTTCAACTAGATGTTGAAATAGAAATATTAAAAGAAAAATTTAAAGGTATCAGAATACCTTTTGGAAATATAGAGGAAGCACTTGACTTCACTGACGTTATAATAGTTGTAAATGCGGCAACAATTTTATTTTATTTTATGTATTCCCACAACTGAAATGACAAATTGTGAAAAAATTTTAATTAACCCTGTAAAAATTTATAAAAAAACTATTAAATTAGAACTTAACAATATACTTAAATGCGAAAAAGATACATTTGCAATCAAAGATCATTATAAAACCTGTTCAGAAGTAACAATATGTAACAGAAATAACTTTAAACCTTCATTCCGACAATTGTATTGCAAATATATTAAAAGCTAAATCATTCAGTTGCGAGACAATAAACAGCCAGCACATTCCAACCATCGAGGAACTCCATACGGGTATAATACTCCGACGGTACAATCTCCGTAGAAGGCAACAAAGTTAACTTGACAGGAACCTTCATTCTGCGACACCACAACTCATCTATTGTAATAAATAGCCAAGAATACAAATCTTTGGAGATGTCCTTCGTAAAGCCAATACCAGCAGTCTTGCATCCCAATTCATCAACCAGAACCTATGAAGAATTGCTCAATAACACAATTCATATTGACGAAGTAGAAGCCAAAAATCAAGTTCATCTCGCCATTAACTACAGCGCCACATTCATAATAGTAGTGACAGCAATAGTAATAATCATTAAACATCATATGTGCCACAAAGAGGAAGTTTCTGTCCATGCTACAACCGAAGTCCGAGAAGTTCGAGCCGAACAACAAACTCAAACAAAGCCAGCTCAAGCCAGCCAACTACCAATACTTTACACGGTGTCGAGTGAGGACACTCGATTTTAAGGAGGGAGGTGTTAACACGGAATACGCTGAGCCCAGCCACCAGGTGCAACGTCAACACAACCTGAGCGCATTCAACCCATCAACACCAGCGACGAACCATTCCCACACTTCACCGTAATTCGAGGAATAGCTTCCACCTGTGGCAAGCTCCAGACATAATGTCAGCAGAATGTCGAGAAGTCACCACCGGAATATTGCTGTTGTGTCAGCAACAATTAGTCTATAAGGAGCCGAAATGAATATTGTAAAGTTGAGTCTTCTTTTGATCTTGTCGTTTAATAAACTGGGCAGTTGCCCCGCGAAATTTAAATTGTTTTTTTGTTTTTTTTTGTCTTCACCGCGTGAACAACCATATCTGACATACAGCCTCCCCGTGGCGCCCCCTGGATAGCCATCACAGCATCCGCTGTGTGGTGAACCAATGTATGCAGCGACTGGCCTACCACTCTGTAGGTTGTGCGTGAGGCTAACTCCCTCACCACACAAAAACAAACCCAGTTCAGAGACAACAACATGCCTCGGATATGGACGGATCCAATGTTGACGACCTCAGCAAACGTACAAAGGACAACGATTTTCGCTTCTGCACGTGGAATGTGAGGTCCCTTAACAAACCACGTGCAGCCAAACAACTTGCGGAGGCCCTTGACTGCTATAAATCAGATATCATCGCCATCCAGAAAGTGCGGTGGTGTGGGCCGGGCAGAAAGAAGATGAAGAACTGTGACATATACTACAGCGACTGCTACAGGGAGAGAAGGCAGCGCCTATTCGGATGCGGATTTGTTGTTCGAGGCAGACTTAGGCAAAAAGTCTTAAGTTACCGAGTCTCTTAAGAATGCAAACGTTTTCAAAAAGCCATCAAAGAAGCTGCCACTCTTGTGCTGGGTTTCACGCCACTACCTAGAAGGAACCCATGGTTTGACGACGAGTGCAGGCAGGCACATGCAGCTAAACAGGAGGTCTACCAGGAGGCAACGCTGCATCGGACAACGAGAGCTGTTCGTGAGCTCTACGAACAGTGAAGAAGGGAAGAGAACCGGCTTTCAAGAAGGAAAAAGAGAGAGCATGAGAAGCGCGCGGTCGAAGAGATGGAGAGTTGTTATGGCAGGAATGAAGTCCGAAACTTTTAAACAGCTATCCGGTGGATATAGGGTTCGGACCGAAGCCTGCCGGGACCAAAATGGAAACCTTGTAGTAGAGTCGCAATCGATGCTGAGAATCTGGAAAGATCATTTCTGCTGACTTTCAAACAGCGATGATTGGTCCTTATCAGTGTGGTTTCAGGCAAGGGAAGTCCACCATCGACCAAATCTTCACACTACGGTAGATTCTGGAAAATACCCAAGAAATGCAAATCGACACTCACCACCTATTCGTCGATTTCAAGGCCGCATATGACAGTGTGCATGTGTTGAAATATGCATTGTATACATTCAAACATATAATGTTTACTGAACGCACACCTGCTAATTAACGAAATTTTCTCATCACAGTAGTCATTCAGACATTGTTTCTAGTTTCTTCTTCAATAACGTTCACTTGTTCTTCAATTGTCTGGCAGGAAGCATTTGAAAAGCTCTAATAAAAAACCTTTTATTGGAAGTCAATTCTTTTAATTTAACTGCAACGTGGGATAGCATTTTCAACAGGTTATGAGCCCAGGCGACGCATTTATAAAGAAAATATACTAAGGGTTTAAATTAAAAGAATTTTCAACAGAATTTCAAATGGCGAATACAGCGATTGAACATTCTCTTATTTCTCATCAACTGGATGGCAGCAATTTTCGAACGTGGAAGTTCCAAATCAATGCAATATTGCGATCGAATGATTTGGTGGACGTTGTTAGTGGGGCTTGGGAACCCTCTGCGACAGATTCGGAAGATGCAAAAAGGAAGTGGGTTCAAAGGGGTGGCAGAGCCGTGTCAATCTTGTTTGCATCACTAAATGCCGATCAAAGTAAGCACGTGTTGAACTGCAAATCAGCAAGGGAAATCATGGATACTCTGGAGAACATACATAACAAGAAAAGTGACGTAAAAATCATGGGTCTCTATGAGGAGTATTTCGCATTAAAAATGAAAGATGAGGAAAATGTAGCTGCATTTGTGTCAAAAGTTGATACATTGGCGCATGAAATTGAAGAACAAGGCGAAAAATTGTCGGACAACCTAAAAATGTGTCGTGTCATTGGTGGGCTGACATCGAAATTTAGCAATTTTCGCACAGTATGGTACAACATTAAAGAATGTCGTACAATAGACACACTGTTGGCGAAATTACAGCTAGAAGAGGACTCATTCAACAAATTAGAGCAAGAGAGATCAGCGAATATTGAAGTAGCATTTAGCGCAACGAGACACGAAAAAACAAAGAAGAAAAAGTTTACAGAATCTGAACGAAAATCAAAGTTTAATTGCTATTTGTGCGGTAATGTTGGTCACTGGCAGCGAAACTGCCCACAAAGAAAAAAAGGCAAATCGCAGCTAAATACGAAAATTTGTGGATAGGTGACTCTGGAGCAACTAAGCACACCACCTTTCGGAGAGACTGGTTTATTGAATATTCATCGAAAGGAGCTCAGCGATGCGTAAAACTTGCAAATGATGAGATGCTGGATATAGAGGGCACGGGCACTATTGAAGTTGAGTCGTGGGTTGATGGACAATGGAAGAAACAGCGCCTGGAAGATGTGCGATATGCACCTAAGGCAACTGTAAATTTATTCTCAATAGGCCAAGTCATAGAAAGAGGCTTTCATGTGCATTTCAAAGAAAAGCAGTGTATAATTACAAATTTGTTCAACGAAATTGTTGCTTCGGGTGTGAAGGACGACTCTAATCTGTTTCGAATGCTGTTTCGTTGTACAAAAACAACAATTGGTGATATATGTTTAGCTGCAAAACACCCTGACATGTTGAATTCTTTGCAGCAATGGCATCGTCGGTTGGAGCACATCAACGTTAAGACCATTAAATCAATGGTCGATATCAACTTGGTAAGTGGCATTGATTTTTCTAATGAAAATAAATTTTTCTGTGAAGAGTGCCAGATGGGAAAATCCCATAGAAGTTCACATCCACCAACTGAGAAGCGTGCTGTCCGAAAAGCGGAATGCTTTCAGGTTGACTTATGCGGACCAATGGAACAAACTGGTATAGACGGTTCCAGATTTTTGATGCTGATGAAAGATGAAGCCTCTACGTTTAGAGCAGTTCATTTTCTGAAACAAAAATCAGAGGTTGAGGAAAGGCTGAAAGAATTTCTTTTATTTGTCGAAAATTCAGTAGGTCTTCATGTGAAACGGATTCGATGCGACAACGGAAGCGAATTTACAAACAGAGGGTTTTAAAGTCTTCTTTCGAAGCGAGGGTTGGATAAATCATTGTGGCCAGAAGCAGTTCGAACGGCTGTTTACATTTTGAATCGATCGACTAATTCACGAAGTCCAAATATTACACCATACGAAGAATGGTTTGGCGAAAAACCAAGGCTCGATCATTTAAAAATGTTTGGCACAATTGGTTACGCGCATATTCCTCAAGTTAGCCGAAAAAAATGGGATCCCAAAGCCAGAAAGGTACATTTAATAGGATATGGACTGACGGGTAAAAATGTTCGATTGTTTGATCCAAGTTCAAAGAAAGTCATCACCAGCTGTGATGTGAAGTTTAATGAAAATTTCATTCAATGTGAATACTATGCCTTTCCAGATAACATGACCGAAAGTAATGAGGAGAAAATGAATGAACAAACGATTAAACTAGAAGAAAATGACAGCATTATATTGGATGAAAAACAAAAGAGCAACAACGTTGAAAACTTACAGTTTACCAGAAATCCAAGAAAAAGGGAGGGGTTACGCTTGAATCCAAAACAAACAGATTTCTTTCAAGCTGAAATGGAACTATCAGCAGTTTGTTTTGAACCGGCAACGTACAAAGAAGCTATGTCTTCCAAAGACTCAATTCAATGAATGAATGCTGTGGAAGAAGAGCTGAACTCACTAAAGGAGAATGATACGTGGGACATCGTTGAAAGAGCAAAGGAGTGCAACGTGATTGGTAGTAAATGGGTTTTTAAGATGAAAACGTCATTGAATCAAGACCAAAAATATAAGGCACGTTTAGTGGCAAAGGGTTATGCACAATCACCTGGCATCGACTACCAGGAAACGTTTGCCCCAGTAGTGCGATACGATTCAGTGCAATGCGTGTTAGCTATGGCTGCAGTACAAAATATGGAAATAACACAATTCGACGTGAAGACGGCCTTCCTTAATGGGGACTTGAAGGAGGTCATCTATATGGAAGTTCCAGAAGGAGTAGTTCATCAGCCTGGTAAAGTATGTCGTTTAAAACGAAGCTTATATGGGCTTAAACAAGCCTCACGGGCTTGGAATCTCAAATTTGTACAATTTCTGAAAAATTTTGGAATGAAACAATCGATGGCTGATCCATGTGTGTTTTACGGAAGGATATGTGATGAAAAGGTAATTGTCTTACTTTACGTTGATGATGGTCTCATTTTATCAAATAGCAAAGAGTCAATTAATACACTTGTGGGGGGACAACAAGACAAGTTCAAAATTACCTTGGGAAATGGACAGTTCTATGTTGGAATGGAAATAAAGCGTGATCGAAAGGGCAAAACCATAACCATTTCACAAAGTTCATATATCAAAAGGGTAATTGAAAAGTTTGGAATGATAGAGTCGAAGTCAGTTTCCACCCCATTTGACGTCAACACTGTTTTAACGAAGTCAGGAGACATTAGTGATATTAGTTTTCCGTATCGTGAAGCGTGTGGATCATTGATGTATGCTGCGACCGTTTCACGACCCGATATTTCATATGCAGTGGGAGGAGGCCTTAAAGAGAATCTTGCGATATTTGAACGGTACAAAATCATTGGGAATAACGTTTGGTGTTTCAGATGATATGACTTTTGGGTACACTGATGCTGACTTTGCAAGAGACGTGGACACAAGACGTTCGACATCGGGTTATGTGTTCATGATTGAAAGTGAAGTCATAACTTAGCGGAGTCAGACGCAAAAGACTGTCGCTTTATCAACAACCGAAGCGGAGCTTATGGCAATTACGGACGGTGCAAAAGAAGCTACTTGGTTGCGTAAATTTCTTCAGGATGTCGGCTTAATACAAGAGGGAACTATAAAGTTGCGTGTTGATAATCTCAGCGCTATAAGATTGGTTCGCAATCCTGAGTTTCATCATCGAACTAAACACATTGATGTTCGACTGTATTTTGTGCGTGGACTTTACGAAGAAGAATTGATTCAGGTGGAATATGTTCGAAGTGAAGATCAGTTGGCTGACATGTTGACGAAGACACTTGCAACACTGGCGTTTATGTCTAACAGAGATAAGATAATAATAATAATTGAGTGGCACTACAGCCCATAAAGGACCAGGGCCTAGCTTCTACAACAACTACTCGTGTTGTGCATGCTATTGCTCTTCACGAGTAGAAGGGACCTACAGTTTTTTGCCGATTCCGAACGGCGAGATTTGAGAAGCTTTCCATAGACAATTGATACTCTTTGAGTGTTGTCAGCAACTCGAAAGAGGTGGTGCCGTGAAAAATGCTAGGTGTCCCGTCCGGGAATCGAACCCAGACTTTTCTGCGCCGCAGTCGATGCACTTACCACTGCGCCACGGCGACCACAGAGATAAGATAGGCATGCTTAAAACACATTAATTGAAACTTTGTTTTAATAATGTTTATTTTATCTTGTAATGAATTATTGAATTAATTGAGTTAACTTGAAGAAAATTTTGAATTTGATGTAAAATGTTTACAATGAGTGGGAGTGTTGAAATATGCATTGTATACATTCAAACATATAATGTTTACTGAACGCACACCTGTTAATTAACGAAATTTTCTCATCACAGTAGTCATTCAGACATTGTTTCCAGTTTCTTATTCAATAACGTTCACTTGTTCTTCAATTGTCTGGCAGGAAGCATTTGAAAAGCTCTAATAAAAAACCTTTTATTGGAAGTCAATCCTTTTAATTTAACTGCAACGTGGGATAGCATTTTCAACAGCATGAGACGAGCTATACAGTGTCATGTCTAGTTTTGGCATTCCTACCAAACTCGTCAGATTGTGTAGGATGACGACGGAGAACTCTCGCTGCTCCCTCAAGGTCGGGAACGAACTCACCGAAACCTTCAATGTCAAAAAAGGTTTTAGACAAGGCGACGCACTGTCATATGACTTCTTTAACATCATCCTTGAGAAGATCGTGCGTACTCACAGGTCAACACCAGAGGCACGATCTTCCAAAAGTCAGTTCAATTGCTAGCTTACGCCGACATTGACATGATTGGACGAACACAGCGAGCCCTCAATGACGCGTTTGCTGGCATTGAAGCGGAAGCGGCTAAAAGGGGTCTGGTGGTAAATGAGGGCAAAACGAAGTCATCAAGGAAGGACACACAACATCGGCGTCTCGGACAGAGCGTCACACTAGGTAGCCGAAACTTCGAGGTATTCAAGGACTTCGTCTACCTCGGCTCCGCAGTAAACAGGGACAATAACACCAGTACCGAAATCAAACGCAGAATCACTCTTGCTAATCGCTGTTTCTTTGGAAGATTCAACCACGAACTGTATGGGCTGTACAGCGGCATGAGCCTAGTCAAGCGTCTACGGATACAACGCTTAAGATGGCTAGGCCATGTAGAGCGTATGGACACCACTGCTCCTGCCCGTAAAGTCTTCGAATCTGAGCCATTGGGACAACGCAACAGAGGACGGCCCAGGATAAGGTGGCGCACACAAGTGAAGAAGGACCTCAACCAACTTGGAGTGCGCAACTGGCGGCTGCTGGCGAGAGACCGTGCTGGCTGGAGAGGCATGTTGGTTGAGGCCCAGGTCCACCCCGGACTGTAGCGCCCCAAGAAGAAGAAGAAGAATGTCACCGACAACCTGTGGAGTGAAACAAAAGAGGACTCTGCTGTGCAGAAATTAATTTTAAGGTTAATTAACATACAAATTATATAACTGTACATAGGTAAGATGTAAAAACGTTCATTACAAATAAATTAAAGCCTGATGAATAGTTTTATTATTTATCACATTGACGTCTCCTGACGTTTGATATAACGTTTCATTGATGATGATATGGTTCAGTGGCATTATAGCCCACAAGGGACCAGGGAATAGATTCTACAACAAATACTCGTGTTGTGCGTGCTACTGTTCTCTCACGAGTAGAAGAAACCTACAGTTTTTTGCCGACTCCGAACGGCGAGATTTTTGAGAAGCTTTTCATAGACAATTGATACTCTTTGAGTGTTGTCAGCTACTCGAAAGAGGTGGAAATGCCGTGAAAAAAATGCGAGGTGTCCCATCCGGGAATCGAACCTAGACTTTCTGCATTGCGGTCGACGCAATTACCTCTACGCCACGGCGACCCCATAGCTTTTCATTATTGAATCCAATTAGTTTATAAGCATTAATCTTTAAATAGCAGAATTAAAAACAATATCAATAAAAATTTGTTTGTAGATATACTTTGGATGTTCAAGTATAATGTTACTACATTATGTTAAAGAAGAGCGCGAATATTTGACTGGAGAAGTGGATACCCCTTTAGGAGAAAGTCTCCTTGAACATGGTGATGTATCTCCAAGTAAGTATGCTTTTTAACATGCTACTGAATAATCGCAAATAAAATTCTGTGAAATTGTTTCAATTATTTGTTTCGTTGTTATTGCAGCAGCAGTAATATTTAACATATTACTTCTAGTTTGTTCCCTATGTCTGGTGATATGTTCCTTTCTTGTATTGGTCGGACTTTGGAAAGTGAGCTATCAATATGTACAATTATTCTTTCTATTGTTTTCTCTTGTCTGCCACAAAAAACAGTAGAGTAATTTGCATTTACTTCTAGAACTGGCGGTACTTGCTCTTGCCTTGGACGGCATTCATGTTTGCTGATATTTTCATTGAATTTGCACATTTAGTGTATCTAATACGGCTTAACCGCTTGACATTGGATCCAATTGTTAGTGTAGTATTGACCATAGACTTTTTTATTATGTGTCTGAATGTAAGTTTATGGTACATACCTAAATTATATCTGATTCTTGTTTTCTTTTAAGGTTTATTGTCTGGTGTGTGTCATATCTCAGTATCAATTATATAAGAGAGAGGTTTTGAATATAAATTAAATATATTTTGTAATAAATTTTAATTCTGTATTATATGTACTTTTCAGACAAATCCTCGTCGTATTGAAGCAAAAAATTTAACAACTATAAAAAACTACCTCACAACATCTCACAAAAGTCAGATACCGCTAAGCCCGAACACAAATTGTTCTATGATTCCCGAAGAATCAAGAATTGTCAACAGCACAAGCGAAGGTTTATTGTATTACAAAACATAATTCATTGTGAGGTTTGATTTTAATACACTTTTTTGACAGATCTCGCATGATTGCTTTAAAACTGCATTATAATTTTTGTTCAGTTTTATTTGGCAAGTCATCATGGAATGACTTACACCACAAGAGCGTTTCCAAACAAGAGAGATTCTAGGAACTAATGGTGAACGTAATCTACTTACTGAAACTAATGTTGATAATACCATTCGCAAATTTCAGTTCCAGTTTAAATTAGTGGATGATACTAGTCCAGAATAGAGTACATCCAATACGTAGTGCAGAGACTATATTTAACAGCTGTAGCTGAGAGTGTATGCGAAGACTGTGACACATCGATTCGTCGTTGTTCTCATCAGCTTGGATTTGAGCACTCGACAACTTGAGGTATTTTACGTGAAGATCTCTTCAGTACATTCACAATTCAACTTGAGCGACTTAAATTTGCGTAATATTTTCAACAAATGGGCTTTGAAAACTTTTATCTATCCACGATATTATTATTCTACCGTGGAATGGAGTTCAGTGAAGTACATTTCTGGCTCAATGTATACGTTAATACACAAAATTAGATGAAATGGTAGCTCTTACTCTTCGGGTCATTAGCCCAAAGATGGGCAAGCTTAAGAGAACATGCATTACAAGCAACGGTATGGTGTGGTTCATTAACTGGGAGAATAACTGGTATCTTCAAGAGTGAGGAAAATCAAAATGTTATCTCCAAGAACCTGGTTTCAAAACGGCGCTATGAGCCATACAGCACGTGAAACAATAAACGTATTGAGAAATCATTTGTCAAAATTAAATCTACCGAATTGATACCTTAAACGTAGTTGTGGCCAACACTTACATTTGGGAAAATAAACGCTATAAATTCTTCCTTTAACAGAAAATAACAATTTTAAGTTCGGTCTTAATGTTATGCATTTTGTCTTACATTATAAATCAAACCTCACGATGAATCATCTTTTATTATATTTCCGTGATTAACCAACGAATTAAAGTTATATTCCAATATGTCAAGAACTCTTTATAGTTGTTACAAAATATAATATATGTGCATATACATCACAAATAGTTTTTGAAAATAACTTTCCTTCTCATCACTATGTACTGATACATTTTTCAGAGGAACCGGCAGCAACATCTCTACCCAAAACCGATTAACTTAAGAAACGATGCTTTGTAATATAAAATGAAGTTCCACATGACATTATTGCAAACAATGTGTTATTACTCAGAAGTGTAAGAGAAAAAAATAATTTTAATTAAATTATAAACTTTGAATATTATAATATGTATTTATTCAATGTTTGGCAGTAAAATTCACTTATCGTTAACCATTTGTTTTACTCTTAGACCTTAACGTGAATGTAGTCCTAAGGACTTCAAAAATTTAAATTAACTTCAGTGAATGCAATTTTAGTCGAAAGACCAGAACTCGATTGATTGAAAAAATCAAAACCTTCAAAACAATTTTGAATTCAGTATTTAAGGTTGATTCTCAGATTTGATCTATGAATAGAAGGATCGGGCGTATGAAATCAATCGATTCCTAACATTAAAACAGTTAAATCTTTTACATCTCTGTTTGGGTCACTACAGACTATGCCAACTCGAGTATGTCTTCGACAAAACTTCACGATCTCCATACTAGGCAGTATTGGAAAAACCGGCTTTCATCAAAATCAGGCAGTCCCATCTTTACTAATGATAGCAGACAGACTGCAACTGAGATCAAACTGTTCTCTATTTATCGAAAACGAGTTTACCTCAATTAACATTATTTAAAGAAACTAAGTGAGGTTAACAAAATGTTGGTGTTTCTACATCTAGGTTTATGACGAGTAACAAGGTGAAAGTACAAAAAAATTATAAAAGGACAGTTATGACACACAAGTGTATTTCAAGTGTTTAAGCTGTAGGCACAACTACTTCTGTATATTCTCTTTTAAGTTAGTATATACACATAGCTCTTCTCTCCTCCAGACTTCTTCTTCTTCTTCGGATGGCGCTACAGTCCGGGGTGGACCTGGGCCTCAACCAACATGCCTCTCCAGCTAGTACGATCTCTTGCCAGCTGCCTCCAGTTGCGCACTCTAAGTTGGTTGAGGTCCTTTTCCACTTGTGTGAGCTCAGTCTAGGACGTCCTCTGTTGCGTTGTCCCTGTGGCTCGGATTCGAAGACTCTTCGGGCCGGAGCAGTGTTATCCATCCGCTCTACATGGCCTAGCCACCTTAAGCGTTGTATCCGTAGACGCTTGACTAGGTTCATGCCGCCGTATAGCCCATACAGTTCGTGGTTGAATCTTCTCCTCCAGATGCCATCAACGCAAACAGGACCAAAAATCACACGCAGAACTTTTCTCTCGAACAGACCAAGGGCTTCCTCATCCGCTTTTAGTAACGTCCAGGTTTCTGCGCCGTAAAGCAGGACTGGGATGATCAAGGTGTTGTACAAAGTCACTTTGGTCGTTGGGGAGAGGGCTTTATTACTCAATTGCCTCTTAAGCCCAAAGATGCAGAGATTGGCAAGAGTGATTCTGCGCTTGATTTCGGTACTGATGTTGTTGTCCCTATTCACCGCGGAGCCGAGGTAGACGAAGTCCTTGACTACCTCGAAACGTCTGCTGCCCATAGTGACGCTCTGTCCAAGATGTCGATGTTCTGCGTCCTTCTTTGATGACAGCATGTACTTCGTTTTTCCCTCGTTTACCACCAGTCCCACTTTAGCCGCTTCCGCTTCGATGCTAGCAAACGCCTCATTGACGGCTCGCTGAGTTCGGCCGATCACGTCAATGTCATCCGCATAAGCTAGCAGTTGAACGGACTTGTGGAAGATCGTGCCTCTGGTGTTGACGTGTGAGTAACGCATGATCCCCTCAAGAATGATGTTGAAGAAGTCATATGACAGCGCGTCGCCTTGTCTAAATCCTTTTTTGACATCGAAGGTCTCGGTGAGCTCGCTACCGACCTTGACGGAGCAGCGAGAGTTCTCCATCGTCATCCTACACAATCTGACGAGTTTGGTAGGGATGCCAAAACTAGACATGGCACTGTACAGCTCGTCTCTATGCAGGCTGTCATACGCGGCCTTGAAATCAACAAATAGATGGTGGGTGTCGATTTGTACTTCTTGGGACTTCTCCAGGATTTGCCGCAGTGTGAAGATCTGGTCGATTGTGGACTTCCCTGGCCTGAAACCACACTGATAAGGACCTATCAGGTTGTTGATGAACGGTTTCAGGCGCTCACACAATACGGCAGAAAGGATCTTATATGCGATATTAAGGAGACTGATCCCTCGATAGTTGGCGCAGTCGAAGGGGTCTCCTTTCTTGTGGACCGGACATACGATGCTGAGATTCCACTCGTCGGGAATGCTTTCCTCCGACCATATCTCACAGATGAGCTAGTGCATGCACCCAACCAGCTCATCCCCAGCCGCTTTGAACAGCTCTGCGGATAGTCCGTCCGCGCCAGCAGCTTTGTTCGACTTCAGTCTCGATATTGCTATCTTGACCTCGTCGAGGTCGGGGGGACGGAATTCTTGTCCATCATCGTCCAAATTGAGTGGAACATTCTGCCTAACAGCGGGATTTGTGTCGTCATCGCCGTTTAGGAGTCTGCAGAAATGATCCTTCCAGATTTTCAGCACCTACTGCGACTCTACCACCAGTTGTCCATTTTGGTCCCGGCAGGCTTCAGTCCGAGGCTTGTAACCGTCAGATAGCTGTTTTATCTTGCGGTAAAAATTTCG
Organism: Eristalinus sepulchralis; assembly: GCA_944738645.1. NCBI lineage: Eukaryota > Metazoa > Arthropoda > Insecta > Diptera > Syrphidae > Eristalinus > Eristalinus sepulchralis. The sequence goes on along the minus strand of OX122885.1, from coordinate 23,780,376 downwards.
GACATCATTCCTGCCATAGCACCTCTCCATTTCCTCGACCGCGCGCTTCTCGTGCTCTTTCTTTTTTCTTCTGAGAAGCCGGTTCTCTTCCCTTCTTCTCTGTTTGTAGAGCTCACAAACAGCTCTCGTCGTTCGATGCAGCGGTGCCTTGTAAGCTTCCTGTTTGGCTGCATGCGACTGCCTGCACTCGTCGTCAAACCATGGGTTCCTTCTAGGTGGTGGCGTGAAACCCAGCACATCAGTAGCGGCCTCTTTGATGGCTTCTTGACAACGTTTCCATTTGTCTTCTATTGTTTGTGCAGGCAGCGTCGAACTTTGAGACAGTTTCAGGGAGAATCGATCGGTAAAGGCTGTAGCGATCGGCTGCGATTGTAGCTTTCCGACGTCAAACCGTTTTGGCCTGTCTCGACTCCGTTGCTCTCTCGATATCCGGGTTCTTACCTTGGCTACAACAAGGAAATGATCCGAGTCGATGTTTGCACCTCGGAATGTTCGGACATCGAGAATACTGGAGGAGTGTCGGACGTCGATCGCAACATGATCAATCTGGTTGACGGTTGATTGATCAGGTGATCGCCAGGTCCCTTTATGAATGTTGGGGTGTGGGAACCGCGTGCTGGCCACAGAGAGATTTCGCCCCGAGGCGAAGTCAACTAGCCTGAGTCCGTTTCCGGAGGTGTTGGCGTGCAGGCTGTGTCTTCCGATGACTTTAGCAAAGACTTCTTCTCTTCCCAGCTGAGCGTTGAAATCTCCTAGAACGATCTTGGTGTCGTAGCTGGGGCATCGATCGTATGTCCTTTCTAGGAGGTAATAGAAGTCTTCTTTACTGCTGTCATCTTTTTCCTCTGTCGGGGCGTGGGCGCATATGAGGCTTATATTTCCGAACTTAGCCTTGATGCGGATTGTTATGAGGCGTTCGCTTATGTATTGGAAGCTTAAGACTTTTTGCCTAAGTCTGCCTCGAACAACAAAACCGCATCCAAATAAGCGTTTCCCTCTCTCCCTGTAGCAGTCGCCGTGGTATATGTCGCAGTTTCTCACTCTTCTCTTGCCCGGCCCATCCCACCGCATTTCCTGTATTGCGGTAATGTCTGCTTTATAGCAGTCCAGGGCCTCCGCAAGTTCATCGGCTGCACGAGGTCTGTTTAGGGACCTCACATTTCACGTGCAGATCCGTAAGTCATTGTCCTTTGTACGTTTGCGAGGGTCGTCAACAGTGTATCCATCCATATCCGAGGCATTCGGTTGTTTCGTAACTTACATATATTTTAAATGTGGCCGGGCAGTTACCCCGACGCACACCCCCAACCTGGAGGACCAGGCCCTTTTTTATACCTCTTGGGCGGAGGTCGCACTTATAGGTTTTGCAAGTTGAGTTCGGATGAACAACAACCAGTACCCGGTGGCTACCAGCGTGGAGGTACTATAAGCACAGTTGATGTGTGGGAAACAGTTACAACAACTGGGCATCGCCAGGTTGATACCAATCAGTGCCTACCCTGTTCCCACATCACCCAGCCAGCTCTCTCCTCCAGACATGTTCAGTAAAATTACCGCTGAGATCTTCGGGAAATCCTTACTTCAGTTACGCAGGTTTCGTCGTTATGAGTTTAACAAGGTGTTTCATTTCGCTCAATAGAAAGCGAGGGATATATTAACACGAGAGGGCTATTTTAACGAGGAACTGATATTTGTTTATTACTGTGGGTAAGGATAGATTTGGTTCTGTATACGTTCGACTCGTAAACCCCGTTGAGGCGGAAGTCTAAATATAATCTCTGTCGTGTTTGCGACGATTTAATGAATATGTTTTTAAGGCGTTTTGCAAAATAGTTAATTGGGTAATGCAGATCTTCCAGCTTAGATTTTAACTCCTTATATGCGGCGACAACTTTATACTCATACACCAGGCAATTAGTAGCAACACGGTGGTTTCGTTCTGGGGTCTTGTATCCTGCTTGGATAAGGCAATGTCCAGATTGAAGTATTCTTTAAATCGTACCAAGTTCTGGATCTTTCTGCATAGCTGAAGTGATCGTTTCAGCTCTTAGTAGTAGCTGCCTTTCCTGTTGTAGCATAAAATTATCAAATGCGCCGAATCTGGTTTTGCTTGCATCTGAGGCCAATAATGGAATAAATTGGAAAAATTGATCTTATGGCAAACTGCTTCTTGCCGCATGTATGGCATTTGGCTTCGAGGATTTTGCAATAGGAGTGTTGGTGCTGTCATCCACAGCCGTTGTATGTTAGGAACTCTTCGTTTGACTCGATTCTCCGATCCTGAGTCTGTTTATTACTTCACTTGATGATGAAGGAAAAATTACTTATGCCCACTTAGAGTATTTGAAGTAATTCCCAACCGGGGTTTAGTCTGAGGCTCTATACTCTTCTTTTGCAAATGTGTTGAGTCCTTGTACTGCAGATTGCAAGACTACCGCCGTTAATATCCTTATGATCGACACTATGTAAGACAATTGTTCATCCGTCGGACCCCTGTTGTTGAGCCGACACCTGACTTAAAATTTTGAAATTGTAAATATTTTTATTCAATAAAGAAAAATTGAAAATTTAAATTGATGTCCTTGACCTTGTTACGTTTCCTCGGCAACAGGTTTTTGAATCGCGTTTGCACCATCATCAACATCCTTGAGAATGATTCTATTAATTTGGATGGGAGGGACATTTTCTTCTCAAGCGGATCTCACTACTGACCCCACTGTTGTGTTTTAATCAGTAAGCAGTAAAGTAAGTAAAAAAGTAAGTGTTTCTGTTAAAAATAAAACACCTCCTTTGTATCGACATGAGCTGATAGATGGCGCAACAAGAAAATCAAATATTTAAAAGACGAGTTTTTATTGGCTGATGATTGAAACGGTGTTTTTCTGGAGAGTGATGAAATTCGCAGAAGGAACAGAGAATTCGAGACGGTCAGACCTTTTTTAAAGCGAAGAAACATAAGAAGCCAAATAAACAATAGTGAAATAAAGTTTTAAGTTTTGTTTGATTAATGGTTTTTTATTATTCCTTTTGGGCCCGCCTCGGGATTTTAACAATTTCTTTAAAAAAGTTGATCTGAAGTGGTAGAACTTCTCTAAGGATAGAGAATTATCCTCTTGCGCATGCTGCGATGAGCCCGATTCCATGATGGACATGGTCCAGTGCGACAAGTGCGACAAATGGTTCCACTATTCTTGCGCTGCAGTGGATGATACTGTGGCAAATCACTCGTGGAGCTGTGCAGGATGTGCAGCAGATATTACTGTCATTGCGGGACAGCAACAAGTTGTACAAGCACAGGGAGATCTAGTGACAGGACCGTTACTCGTAAGCAGGGAGCGTTCGCCATCAGTGTCATCCATTCGAGGCCGCGGACGAACCAGGATGAAGTTGGAGGTGGAGCGTTTGGAGGAGCAGCGTCGACTGGATCAAAAGTACTTGAATAGGAAATATGAGCTCATGACGTTGGCAGAAAGCAGCGAAGAGGAGGAGGAGGTTCATTTTTCAAGTAAGATCCAAGAATCAAGCATTACTGTGGGAGATCATATAGCAGTTCGGCAGCCAGCTATGAAGACTTCTAAGGATTATAAGCAATTTCCAAGAAAAGGTGAGAAAAATAGAATTCTATCACAGGAGCAACTCGCAGCAAGGCAGGCTGTACCCAAGGAACTCCCAAAGTTCAGTGGCAAACCAGAGGAGTGGGCAAAGTTCATTAGCAATTATCGCAATAGTACTGAGCTTTGTGGTTATACGAATGCTGAAAATTTAAGCCGGTTGCAAGATGCGGTCCAAGGAAAGGCGTGGGAAGTAGTCCAGGATAGCCTAGTAATGCCTGAGACAGTTGCTGAGGCATATTCGACATTAGAAATGCTGTTTGGTAGACCAAAAATAGTAATTAATTCCATAAAAAATAAGATTCGTTCCAGCCCATTACCAGTGCATTATTAATGGAAAAGTTTGATTCGTTGGTACACTATGCAGTTTTGGTCAATCAATTGGTGTCAACAATGAAAGCCGCAAACTTAAATAATTATTTATTAAATCCGGTGTTACTGGAAGAACTTGTCGACAGACTGCCTCCTAATTTGCGTTTGAACTGGGTTAGACACACAGAGCATAGTTCGAGTGAGAATTTGAAGGACGTCAGCGAGTGGCTAAAAGGCGTTAAAGGTGCTGCTCTTAAGATGACCACCATGACTGAGTTTCAAGGAAGGGCTGAACGACGACGTGGACATATCAATACACATCAAGAGGTACGTAGTGACCAACCTCAAATCTCCAAAGGGACGACAGAATGCTAACTCTGCAAGCAAGGTCATCGCCTATACGAATGTTTAGAATTTAAACACCTACCAATTCGCGAGCGAAAACGCATTATTGAAAGAAACAGCATTTGCGAAAACTGTTTACGTCATTCATCACGAAAAAGGTGTAATGAAAAAGGGGGTTGTTCAGTAAGTGGATGTGGACTCAGGCATCATAGTCGTCTCCACGATTTTACGGCAACTCCAGTTCAGCGAATGTGCAATACCAATGTCAACAGGATGAGGTGCTTTTCCGGATCGCTCCAGTTACATTGAGTGGAAATGGGAAACATTTTGATACATATGCCCTTTTGGATAGTGGATCGTCGTTGACTCTGTTGGATGAAGACGTTGCGGAGAGTTTGGATCTTGAAGGGACACAGCAACCATTGTGCTTGAGGTGGACTGCGGATGTCGTACGTGTGGAACACGCATCAAAGCAGGTTTCAATGAATATTTCTTCTCGGCAAAGGACAATAATGCCATCGAAGCAGTATCTGTTGGAAGGCGTCAAAACGGTAAGAAATTTGAATTTGCCAAAGGTATCATTTGATTTGGAGAGGGCGCAAAAAAGATTTGCACATTTGAGAGGGCTTCCGTTAGAGACATATCGCAACGTGCAGCCGAAGTTGTTGATTGGCGTTTCCGATGAATATCTCGCAGTGGCACTTAAGATTCGCCAAGGAAGCCAAAAGGATCCAATTGCTATGAAAACACGATTGGGCTGGGTAGTGTGTGGTGGCACTACAGGAGTCAAAAATAATCATCATCACAACTCGGTGTGCGAATGTGAGCGGTTTCTTCATGATCAAGTGCAAGAGTTTCTGTCGTTGGAAAGTCATGGTACAAACAAGGAGTATATAGAAAAAATACACGACAGAAAGGCTTTGGAAACCCTAAGCAAAATAACGAAACGTATGGATAACCGATTCGAGAGTGGTCTTCTTTGGCGGTTCGAAACATTCAAGATGCCAGACAGTTATCCAATGGCTTTGAAGAGACTGGAGTGCATCGAGAGAAAAACATTCGCAGATAGTGAACTGAGGAGGACGCTGGATCAACAACTTGAGAACCTTCTAGAAAAAGGTTATGCTCGTAAATTAACACCTGAAGAATTGAAGCAGCCTTTTCCGAGGATTTGGTACTTGCCTACGTTTATGGTCAGAAATCAAAACAAACCAGAAAAGGTGCGTCTAGTATGGGACACTGCAGCGACAGTAAAGGGTGTATCATTAAACTCTCTGCTGTTAAAAGGGCCAGATCTGTTGGTAAGTTTGCCAGCCGTACTTTATTCTTTCCGCAGCAAACCAGTTGCCATCTGCGGGGACATCAGTGAAATGTTTCACCAAGTCCGAATGCGCATTGAGGACAAACAAAGCCAGAGGTTCTTGTGGAGGGAAGAGGGATCAACTAAGCCGCCAGATATATACGTCATGGAAGTCTTGTCATTTGGTGCTTCATGCTCTCCAAATGTCGCCCAATATGTCAAAAACAAAAATGCTGAGGGGTTTGCTGACATCTACCCGAGAGCAGTAATGGCTATTACTCAACATCATTATATGGACGATTGGATGGACAGTGTCAATACCGAAGAGGAAGCTATACAATTGGCAAAAGAGGTTAAATTAATCCACTCTAAAGGTGGTTTTCACATCAGAGGTTGGCTGTCTAATTCAAGGTGTGTGATGGAGGAACTGGGTGAAGGACCAACAGTCGAGAAGCAAATCTTGATGAGCAGTAACGACAATGAGGTGGCAAAGGTGCTTGGCATGTGGTGGAAGATCGAGCCAGATATCTTCACTTATTCGTTGCGTTTTGTCAAGATCCATGAAGACATTCTGAGAGGCTGGAGGAAACCGACCAAACGTGAGCTTTTAAAGATCTTAATGTCAATTTTTGATCCCTTAGGTTTTCTGGCGCATTACCTGGTAGTTCTGAAGGTTATCTTGCAAGAGGTGTGGCAATCCGGTATTGACTGGGATGAAGTTATTCCCGATCGACTCCACGGCAAATGGGAAGAGTGGCTCAACCGACTTCCACATGTGCGAGAGGTAGAAGTTCCCAGGTGTTACAGTCTACTTTCGGCAAAAGATGATGCATCCATCCAACTACACATCTTTGTGGATGCTAGTGAGCTAGCTATGGCGGCAGTGGCATATTTTCGTTTTCGCTCAGGCAGTGCAATAGACATTGCACTAATTGGAGCTAAGACCAAGGTGGCACCAAGGCGACCCATTTCTATTCCGCGTATGGAACTCCAAGCGGCTGCCATGGGAGTTAAGCTTGCGGCAGCAATAGTGAGAAGTCATAACCTGCTAAAGATAGAAAGAAGAGTTTTCTGGTCGGATTTCCAAACGGTACTGGCGTGGATCAGGGCAGATCCGAAAAGGTACAATCAATACGTAATGTATCGGATTGGTGAGATATTAGAGGGTTCCCATCTAAATGAATGGCGCTGGATCCCCAGCAAAGACAACGTGGCTGACGAAGCCACAAAATGGAAGAAGATGCCATCGTTTTCGCCCACAGAAAGGTGGTTTAAAGGGCCAACTTTTTTAACCACTATGGAGGAATTTTGGCCGGGTAACACCACGTTCTCTACAAAAGATTCAGAAGAAGAATTAAGACCACGGTTTTTACTCATAAGTCATGTTGTGGGACAGACTCTGGTAGACATCGAACGATTTTCTTCTTGGATTCGTCTGCTACGGACAATTGCTTGGGTACTGCGCTTTTCTAAGAATTTAGAATCAAGTATACGCGGAAGATTTAGCAATTTTAAGAGCTGGTGGAAGAATCAAAAGGTCAAGTTTGCTTCATAAGAGCTCGCCGTTTGTGGATCCGGATGGTCTCCTTAGGATGAAAGGCAGAATCGATGCTGCAGATTATATAGATTACGATACCCAACGACCTGTTTTACTACCCAGATGTCATCGCTTAACTTGGCTGCTTATTAAACATTATCATGAGCAACATCATCACTGTTTTCATGAAGCAGTGTTAAATAAGATGAGGAAACATTTCTGGATTCCAGGATTGCGCGCTGAGTTGAGAAGATTAAGACAAAAGTGTGTTCGCTGTCAGCAAAGACTTGTTAAACCGATGTGTCCAGAAATGGCTCCATTACCACCAGGAAGAATGGCTTATAGACGTCCGTTTACTCACGTGGGGATGGACTACTTCGGCCCGATGACTGTTACTATTGGCAGAAGAACCGAAAAACGTTGGGGAGTCTTATTTACTTGCTTAACCATCCGAGCGGTGCATTTGAAAGTGGCCTGCAGTTTGTCAACAGATGCGTGTATTATGTGCATCAGGAGCTTCATGGCAAGACGTGGAATCACAAAGGTTTTCTACTTCGATAACGGAACAAATTTTCGAGGTGCCTACCGAGAGCTTGGAGAAGCATTCAAACAACTTGATAAAAGCAAACTAGAGGACAAAGTTAACTCTTCCGAAGCTCAGTGTTTTTTTTATCCTCCTGCAGCTCCGCATATGGGAGGAAGTTGGGAGAGACTCGTCGGGTGAAAAAGGTTCTTTTGGAAATAGCACGTAACCACAAGTTGCAGGACGATACACTGAGGGCTTATCTAATTGAAGTTGAAGCCATCATCAATTCTCGTCCTCTAACGCACGTTCCATTGGAGGCAGAAGAAGATGAAGCATTGACACCGAACCATTTTCTTTTGGGATCAGCTGATGGTAGCAAGCTGCCGGGAGTCTTTGACGACAAGGATCTCATTCTGCGGAAGAGTTGGAAGAGAAGTCAGCAACTTGCTAATCTTTTCTGGAGACGATGGGTGCAAGAGTACTTGCCAACACTTACGAGGAGGACCCGATGGTTTGAATCTTCAAAGCCACTAAGTGTAGGTGACATCGTTATCAGTGTAGACGAGGGCCTTCACAGGAATTGTTGGCCAAAAGGTGTAATAGTTGAAGTGTTCAAGGCGGCTGACGGGCAAATAACAAGAGCTACGGTAAAGACATCTACAGGAGTATACGTGCGGCCTGCAGTCAAACTGGCGGTCATGGATGTCCAGGAGGTCGCAAGGGATGGTGAGAATTCTGTTGTTAGCAGTTTTCCCACCGGGGAAGAGAATGTTAAAAATAAAACACCTCCTTTGGACATATCGACATGAGCTGATAGATGGCGCAACAAGAAAATCAAATATTTAAAAGACGAATTTTTATTGGCTGATGATTGAAGCGGTGTTTTTCTGAAGAGTGATGAAATTCGCAGAAGGAACAGAGAATTCGAGACGGTCAGACCTTTTTTAAAGCGACGAAAAATAAGAAGCCAAATAAACAATAGTGAAATAAAGTTTTAAGTTTTGTTTGATTAATAATTTTTTATTATTAGAATTATGAAAACGGGTAACAAAGTTAAGAATGACTGTCCCCTATCATAATATATAATATAATATAATACAATGTATGATAGCGTTCTACGACTAGGCTGCTACGGAGGAGGAGAAGGCTGCTGCGAATACAACGATCTCTTATGTAAAAAAGTGGCTCAAAATTGTCGGGCTTGAACTGGCGGCACACAAAAGGCTGTGCTAATCACAAGTCATAAGAAGGTGGAATTTTTCAACTTCATAGTTGGAGATCAAACAATTTAATCCAAGGAGTGTGTGAAGTACCTAGGGGTTACGTTGGACAACAGACTCTACTTTAGGGAACACGTAAGGTATGCCAGTATGAAAACATCACTTATGCAACCGGTGGACCCGGTTATGCACACAAAATCCTTCCCTTACGAACAGTCCGTTCAGTTCTCCTGAATGCAGCTCAGATTTGGGCTAGAGTACTTACTCCAGGGCGACTGAAACGGATGATGACGTCAGCGTACAAGACCATTTCTGATGAGGGGCGTTAGTCATATCAGGCCAAATTTATAATAGGAGAAGAATGAGCAGCATCCATAACAATGTAGCAAGCCAGATAGGATGCCTCTACAAAAGGTAGATGGACGCATATTCTCATCCTCATCATCGAAACTTGGATCTCAAGATCGTCAGTGGACAACCAACTCCCAAAATTCCTGTCTAGACCCCCAGGCTACCGTATATACAATATTTTCACCGGCACGACGCAGAGCACGCAGTTTTTTTTACCGCTGTTGCTTTTCCCAGGATCCCTTACATGATGAGATGAAAACTGGAACAAGGTGAACTTATCGTGAAAGTTCATTTAAAACAAAGGCAGGATGAAGCAGAAAAAGCTTACCTCAAGAGCAGAGCGTAAATCCGCTTTGTATTACTCCGCTAAGTAATACCTACATATGTACGGTTCCGCAGGGTGAGTGGTTGAAGTTTGCAGAGTGTGGATTAGTACGTAGGCGTCTTCCCGCAATCGAGTACCTCGGGATGCGTATTTTGGGATGATAACCCTTGGGCGCATCCCTAACCTATTCACAAGGTTTTACTCTCTATTGTTGCGAAATAATGACCATTTCCACAAGCATTTCCAAATAAATTAAATGACAATTTTCTTATTTCAGGTAACGTGATGTTGGAGAATATTATTTTCTTCGTCCTGGCATTTAGTCACTGTTGAATTGCAATGAAGCAAGATTATTTCATCGTATATTCAGAGCCGAATATACGTCAGATATGTTCTGTATGTCCTGTTTTCTATTCATATTTTTGTTGGTATTAATTATTTCAGAGTGTTGCTTTTTCTTGTGTGTTTTCTTCTTTTCGGGATTTTGACTTCATTAAGGTCACAATGGCTGGTGAATGCTGTTTTTCGCATTTTGATGTCCGATTTATGATCAGCTAGCCTTTGACGAAGAAACTGTTTGGTGCTGCCTATGTAACATAAATTGCAGCATTCATTGTCTTTGCCCTTTTTACTTCCTTTGTCTATTTCATGGTTTGCGTTTGGTGCAAACCGATGCTAGTGCATTCGAAGACCATTAATTATGTTTTTACAATTTGTCGAGAAAGCGGGAATGTACACCATGCTTTTGAAGAGTCTCCACTCCGGTGTTTGTCGATGTTTTAGAGCGTATGTTGTGTTTGTGTTGCCTTATTAAGTTCCTTATAACTTTGCAGAATAACTATTGTGCATAAGGATATCTGTGACAATTCGTTTGTTTTTTTGATGGAACCTTCTGTCGTTGAACTCTCTTTCCGAGAAAGTGGAAAACAGCATTTGTCCAGCCCGTCCCTAAAACGGGCGAACCGTCATCACCCACCTCCTACCCACCCATAGCACTTACGTCCCTACTTTCCAAGGCCATGGAAACGCTGATAAATAGTCAGCTTATCAAATTTCTTTCTCAGAACCTTCTTAATGACCGGCAGTACGGCTTCCGCACCAGGAGGTCTACTGGTGATTTGAAATGAAACCAATCTTTGCACAATGTAGAAGAAAGCAAGATTGTTACGCTTGATATTTTAAAGGCATTTGACAGAGACTGGCATCAGGCCCTCTTGTCGAAAATGAGTGCTTATAATGTCGATGAATCTCTTGTTCAATGAATTAGAAATTACCGTTCAAACCGTTCAATACAAGTCGTATTGGATGGGTTCAAGTTTGATATTCACCATATTAATGCTCCTGTTCGCCAAGGCTCCGTTTTTTCTCCTCATTTTTATAAATGATCTCCTGTCTGTCACTATTAATCCTATACATTCCTTCGCTGATGACAGTACCCTCAGCTTTTCATATTCGTTCCTGGAATAGACTGGAATTTAATGCTAGACCGGAGAGGACATCCCATTCTCAGTATATATATCAACTCAACACTTTGTTGGAACAATCACATATTCTCCCGCCAAAAATGCAGCGAAATGTTTAGGTTTCTTAAGGCGGTGAAAGAAATATTTCACCCTTTTTAATCTGGCAACAATATATATAAGGCGTACATCCGCTCAAAACTTGCGTATAACACTCCTATCTGGTCTGGAGTTCCTTAGACCCCCCGCATCTACTAAATAGAATTCAACAGCGAGCGATTATTGGTTATATGTACTAATGCTGCGAAGTCAATTGACTCGCTAGAACATCGACGAAATGTTGCGTCTTAATCACTATTATAACAAAAAATGCTCTAATGAGTAAGTCAGTTACATACCTCCCCTTTACCACAATACTTGCCTCGCTAGGAATGGCCACCTGAACTTCATGTGGAACGGAAACCCTCTAGACGCTAGTCCGCAATTCTGCAGTTCATTGTGCAATTACAACAATTTTTGGTATTAATCGATTTTGCTGATACTGCGTCCGGTATTGGTAGGCACATATTGATTGAAGGCTTAAGGAGTAAAGTGAGGGCAGGTGGGAGATGTAACTCGCGCCAATTATAAAAGCCTAATCTTTTTGTATTAGAAAACGCTCGCCATCAATATTTTTATTTTCGGTATAAATTTTCATCATTCGAACTATACTTTATGAAGACTAGATTTTGTATTCCATTTTTCATATTCCATATATTTCATATTTATATATTCATACAATTTGCACAAAAAAGTTGTCGCTCAGACAAGAGTATCTATCTATCTCCTACCGCTCTAGGCGATTGTGAAAATTGGTTCTTTTTTTTAAAGAGATATTCCGGCTCTTAAGTTACAATCAGATTATTAGAAAGCAAAGTGCTTAAACATTTATTAGATTTAGAAATGTAAATCCGGCAATAAAAATTGAAAACCTTGATACTGAAGTAGGCCCTGAAATTCAACTGTTCATATACCAAATATGAATCGCAGTATGCTCTGGATTAAAACGCTTTTCTCCTACCGGATAGGAATAGGAGAGAACATTCATTCGTTTGTGAAGTCAGATATGTAAATAAGACGTGTGAAAATAAAATTGCCAGTGAAAATAAAGTTTTAAAGTATTTTGTATTTTTATTCCATTATAATACATGGTACCTTCTTAAGTTGAATACACACATTGTACCTGTCAAAGTTATTGTATACTATCCTCCTATTGTCAATAGGCTTACAAAAAAAAAATTCACAGCCGTACACTGACAAGCGAAGGAATTAAACAAGTAACATTTTGATATTGGTGGACAAAAATCTGTTAGTGGCCCAAAGTGTGCGAAGTCTACCGTAAACCTTGGCAATAACAGTACTTGCACAAATTTGTCGTCCGATTATATCCACGATTCGTAGCCGAAGCAATCCATTCTATGGGACCTTGATTCTGGAGTACGAGCTTAAGGTGTGAGAGGTGAAAAGCCTTGCGATGAATTATAGTAAAATAATTCTTCATTCAGGGTGTAGATTGCATTTTTAAGTTCACTGAGAGGTTGACATTAGAAAAGCTGAACATCATCTGCAAACACATGCATCTTACAGTACTTAATAATTTCGGGAAAGTTATTACATACCAGAAAATGATGCGGACCCAAGGATGGATTCTTGTGGAATTCCGTGAAGCACGTTGATAAAACTATACGAGTTATCACCGGCAACTACACATTGTTGTCTTCCATTCAAATATAATAACATAAGGTTAGTTGATGCAGGAGGAAACCCAAATTTATCTTGCAAGTTATTGCACAAAATTCAATGGTTGACTGTATCGAGGGCTATTGAAAAGTCAAGTAGGATAATGAAAGTTGATTTGTACAGATATTTTAAAGACCTATAGAATTTTTTGAGATTATTATTAGAATTGGACTTAATGGAATACATGGCAATAACAACTTTTCCTAGATAAGCTCTGTGAAAATAAAAGTCGTCACTTTGATCTAACCCTCTATTAGGGTCAAATAAAAGATTCTGCTGCAATTCTAAATTCTTACTATAAGATACCATATCCCCTATTACATCCATTACTTCTGAGTTCAGCTACATCTAAGCTCTTGCCGCAATACAAAACTTGATACGCCTACAATAATTAATTATCTGCTACTTTTCATTATACCAATGATATCAGTGATGGGTTTGCTGTCTAATTAGAATTTGGTATCACTTCCAATATCCATCGTTTCCCAATAGATGGCACAATATACCACTAGAAAGAAAATTATATTCGTGTTCGATTTGAGTAAAATGTAAACAACTGAGTGAGACAACAACAGCTTCGCATTAGAATTGCAAAATGGCGGCCACAGCTGTTCCCAAGTGAATTTAGTTCGGATTATTTTATACAGTATCACCTCGAAATACAAGTAAAAATTTATAAAAATTACTTCAAAGTATTAATAAGCTGTAGTTTTATCAAAATATCCTATTAAATCGCATCTGTGATAGTGAAGTGAAGCGATTTACAATCAAAAAACAAAATTTATCAAATCACTCTGAAACTTTCTCTTTGGTGGTGGCAAGAAGTGCTTTTTTGGCATCTTCACATATTCACGTACCGTAGAAAGGAACGAATGGAGAGACTAAGCAAATACGAAAGAAAGAAGGAATTGAGCGTGACCACACAGACGCAAGAAGTTATCGTTGTCAGGGTTGTGTTGTGTTCCACCAATTGAGCTCTTCTTCAAATTTGTTGTCCTCACTGCCACCATCCTCATTCCGTCTGCTTACCATTGCCATCAGCATCATGGTTTTTTTATGTTTTCGTGTACTGTGTGCCTTCTGTTGTTTTAATTTTATTAATTTGTGAGTTTCGGTCAGTTGATGGCCGTCAATCAAACTTGCACGTATTTGTATGTATGTGCTGGAGATTCCGCGCAATAACAGAAAATATACATTTGAGGTGATTTGTGGTTTACAGTTATTTTTTTCTTACCGTTTCCACGGTACTATTAAATTTTCTGTTTTTTATGCTCGGCCTCTTCACTGATCCTTTGTGGGTTGTGTGTGTTATGTATCCAATCGGGAGTGACGAAAAGTATATCGAACATTCAATATGTGCTGATTTAATGAACTTGGGAAAAGTTGATAACAATATAATCATTACTTGCGTGTAACTGTGATTTAATAATTTGTTAGAGGAAAGTTCCAGACAAGCTACTACACTACAGGAATAAGGACAATCAGTGGAATACAGAGTTGCCAGTTTTTCGAGGAATGTACATGCATACATGCACATTAAAAGGAAAAGCACTGGATATTGACATACAGATTGAGTGTTATTTGTAAATAACTTCCCCTTGGGTTTAAAACTAAATCGGGCAAAGAAAAACATGGCAAAGAGCATTGTTTTCTTTAGCAATGTTCTTTTCTATTTGAATAAAAGTAAACTCATACCTTCTCAATATAACATGCCATTCAAGCCCTTTCAGATGATAGTTCAAATGTTATACATAACACTAATAATCAGCAATGTGCAAATTATATTAAGCTCTTATAACCTTCAAACATAGTCAGAACATATACAATACCAGTCAAAAAATATTTACTTACAGCATTTAGATGTTTATCATCTCTATTCTTCCTTCTTCCCGGGAAAGTATAAGATGGCATCGGATACGTTTTTTATTGTTTTACACCTGTAAGACCATGCAAATTAACACACAAATAAAACTCGTCTAATTTTACGTACGCAACCATTTTCAAAATATGTTATGGAGTTATACTTTTAGTAAAGCAATTTCTTCTATATATGTATAAATGCGAAAATAAGATAATAAGAATGCCTGTCTAATAAGCACTAATAATGCCAGTTAACCAGACATTTTTAGTTTCTTGAGGCCCCCTGGATTTTAGTTAAACTGCATGGATGCCTTTACAGATGCTTGGGTCTCTCCTCGGCATGCAGTTGCATATGCAAAAAAAAAACATTCTGTTTAGTCTACTCTGTACAAAATATTTCGAAAATTGGACATCCTGTTTATACAAATATATACTGGCAATACTGTAATCAAAGACCAATAGTAGAAAAGGGAGAAGTGAGAGGGAAGCGTTTATTTGTGTGCGCGCATGAAATCGCGCCAGGAGAATTTAGTTGCTCCTCGAGAGCAGGAAAAACAAACCAGGGTTTTTCTCTATTTCTCTTTTAACACTTTTCATCATCATCTGTTTCTTTTTTTATACACACATGTATACATACATTTATAAGAGTTTTCTTCCCTTTCCGTGTGGTGAATTCATAATATTTTTGTATTTTCGATTCGAGGCGCCCGAAAGAAGTTGGTGTTTGCTGTGTCCTCTATTTTTTTTATAGTGAATTCTGTTGTGAATTTTCTTACCACCACCAGAGATACTATCAGTGATATTATAAAATGCAAAACAAAAATAAATGAAAAGTTCATTGTTCTCCCGTAGCACGAAGTATACCTTTTGATTTATTTGGAAGATTCTTCTTTCTGCACCTTCTTGCATTCAATTTGAACTGGAAAAGATTTTTTGTTTGTTTCCTTTTTGTTCTTCATTCGTATGTATGTATAACGCATTTCGGACGCGCTCATCTAAAGAACACAACAACAGCAACAATTAACCAAACGGAAATATGGACCAATTGAAAATCATGGCGAATCCTTCACCTAAACTTAATATTTTTTCTGCATGGAATAGTGATGAATAAAGTTTGAAAAATCAAAATAATATGAAAAAGAAAAAAGAAAACAACAAGTATGTATGCACTTGTATTCACACCGATTTCCGAAAACGAAAGTGTTAAAAAGTTCAAAAAGTTTATCCGACGAAGAAACTAGTGAAGTATATATTATAAAAGCAAGAAAAGAGAAAAAATAAATAACAGAAAAAAAGTTGAAACAGAAAATTTCACAAAATATCAGAAGAAAGGAGTACAGAGAAGAAAACATTTCGCAGCTTTCCATTTTTCGATTTTATTTGTGAATTTCGTGTGTAGTTGCGAAGGTGATACAACAGACAAACAAAATGTCAACGTTCTTGAATAACTTTTTCCCAGCAGGTAAGTGTTCTTTTATTTGCTGGTCTCTTTTTCGGTCATGTTGCTTGTTTATTTTTGAATAGTGTTTTGAGGCAACATTGCCTGAATGTATTGATGTATATATTAATTTTAAATAATAAATCAGCAGAAGAATGCATTTGTTCAGTTATATACTAAGGGAAATATAGAAAGGACAAACTTACAACCTCAAGTAAATTGATTAAATGGTTTCGACTTTTAACCTCACAGAGGTTAAAAAACGGAACAGGTATATACTTTTGCGCCGAGATGTAAAATAAATAACGCCTAACTAACCCTAACCATGTTTATACCGAAGTCCGAGCTGTCAAATCTTCTATGGTATTGATAACCAATTTTTTTTTATCATTTCCATTTTGAATCTGTAATGTGACAATGTGTTAAATAATCACGCTCAGTTCCAGTTAAGTGTAGTGAGTGTGGTATTATTTTTTTTCTACTGCCAGAAAGATATAAGATCAAAATGCGTGATCACGTGAAATAGTTAAATTGTATTTAAATTGTCAACTTTTTACCTTATATATATATATGTATGTAGCTCTGCATCATAAGCTGTGCCAAGTGTTTGGGATCTGACATTCATAAAATGTTTTCTTTTTCCAACAGTTAAACCAAATTGAATATCACTTTGGGTAACATACTGAGTTCAGTCTTAGTTAAATTTATTTAAAATAAACAAATAGTCATCCAGTGTAAACAACTACATACATGTACTGCATTCTTGAACGAGTTGATCAAAATTTGGGCTGTGAAGATCAAGATCTTTTTGATCACATTTGTCTGAATATAAGTCTGCCGATTTGCAGTCGTCAAGCAAAATTAACAAGCGAATTGGCCAAGTGTCAGCAAACTTATAGTTTGGTAGGCAAACATTTTACCTTTCAGTTTGCTTGGTGCAACTGTAAAAAAAAATAGTTTCAAATTATTTAATTATTTTTAATCAATTAACTTTATGTAATTCAAGCCATTAGATCTTGGGCTGTCATATACCTTCGAAGTTCTGACTGTCTGTCAAGAACGTAATTAAGGTTTGAGGGCACTGATATTATTGGTCGAACACGGCGAGTGTTAGCAAAGCATTTGCTGGTACTGCAATGAAGACAAGGGAACAACGAAGTATGTTTTGAGTAAGGAGGCACAACATCGACGTCTCGGAAAGAGCGTCACACTAGGCAGCAGAAACTTCGAGGTAATCAAGGACTTCGTCTACCTCGGCTCCGCAGTAAACAGGGACAATAACACCAGTACCGAAATCAAACGCAGAATCACTCTTGCCAATCGCTGTTTCTTTGGGCTTAAGAGGCAATTGAGTAAAAAAGCCCTCTCTCGAAAGACTAATAATAATAACAATAATTGAGTGGCACTACAGCCCCGTCCCGGAATCGAACCCAGACTAAGCTTGCTTTATATAACACCTTGATCATCCCAGTCCTACTTTATGGCGCGGAAACTTGGACACTACTAAAAGCGGATGAGGATGCCCTTGGTCTCTTCGAGAGAAAAGCTCTGCTTGCGATTTTTGGTCCTGTTTGCGTTGATGGCATCTGGAGGAGAAGATTCAACCACGAACTGTATGGGCTGTACAGCGGCATGAGCCTAGTCAAGCGTCTACGGATACAACGCTTGAGATGGCTAGGCCATGTAGAGCGTATGGACACCACTGCTCCGGTCCGAAAAGTCTTCGAATCTGAGCTATTGGGACAACGCAACAGAGGACGGCCCAGGATAAGGTGGTGCACACAAGTGGAGAAGGACCTCAACCAACTTGGAGTGCGCAACTGGCGCCAGCTGGCGAAAGATCGTGATTGCTGGAGAGGCATGTTGGTTGAGGCCCAGGTCCACCCCGGACTGTAGCGCCACAAGAAGAAGAAGAAACGTCTTTGCAGTTATGTCTGTCGCCAAAAAATTTTACCCTTAAATATAACTTCTGGGATATTAATAAGTGTCTTAAGATTAACCTAACCCAAACATAAATAACATATCACAAAATTTTTAATTTCAAAATTTTATTCGCGTTCTAAAATAACGCAACAGTTGGCGATTAGATTAAGCTAGTCCCTGAGATCGTTTAAGACGCTGTAGATATGTAGAATACAGCATAAAGTCTGCTGTGCAAATGACATCTCTCTCATTTATTGAAAATTTCTTATTAACTAACCAATTCCTCATACAACTTTTGAGTTTCTTGGGAACATACAAATGTACATTATAAGCAGCATGAACAATCCACATAGGTTAAAACAAGATTGACATCAATATGCGTTAAGAAAAGGTTTATTTCCTGAAAACAACTTGTCAGCTGCTACCTAGTTTGACCGCCTTATAAAGGAACCAGTCACCCTGCCCAAGTAGGAAGTGTAAATTGCAAATTTCCTGTATGTTTGTTCATCCTAGCTGCTCACCCGATTGAGAGGCGTTGCCTCCTGAGGGATTTTGTATGTATGCATGTGTACCAGATATCCCCTGTATAAGATTTTGGTTCGAATTATTATCCTATATAATGTATACAGTATTGAACAACATTTTACAACCGAAATGAAGAATGGTTTCGTTTTGGAAGACATGAAAATTATTCTCGTTCTGTTGGAGAGGTACAAAAATATAAGCATGATTAATTTAAAACAATAATTAGTTCATATTCAAACTTAGTGTTTTATACTACAAGTTTCAAACTGTATATAAACCTATCCCTTTCTCCACTTATAATCACTTGATGTATATATTTTTGATTTTTAAAAAATGCCTGTAAGTCCATTTCTTTTCTGCGTAATCCGATACTCAAAAAATTATAAATCATACGATGATGCTTGAGTTTTGTCCGGCACTGTATAGGAACGAAGCATTTGTATGTGGTGGAGCACACAAGTCAGTAGTGTCTCGATAACACACTGCACTTCTCTTGAGAATGTATAAAACAAATCAAACTCTGTCTCCCTCCTTATATCAATTGTTATGCTTAAGGGCTTCTGCTGTTTCTACCGCATATTTCCACGAAGAGAACAGAACAGCTCCGCAAATATTCTTGTTTTTCCAGTCAGTCAACCAGCAGTGGCAATTATGTTTTATTTTCTTTCCGATTTCTGTCGTCCTTTTTTATCTATCCTTTGCTTCCAACAAGCATGCATACATGTGCAGGTGGAGAACTTCTCTGTTCTCAAGTTGTTTGAATTATTCTTTAATCATCAATGTTGGATAAAATGTGAAAGGAATAGTAAAGTGTACTTGGTTTGAGCCTGACTCCAACTGTTCGGTACAATTATTCCAAAGGGATTTTTTTTTATTATTAATCTCTACGCTGGAAAATGTTTGGCGGGTATACATATTTCGCGTACGGGCCTAGTAATTGTAGTCTGATAGGCAGGTAAGGTGGTGTACCAGATCCTGTTTGTCAAAACCATTTAGTGGTTTAATGGCTCCATTTTCATTCCATATACCTGATTTTTGTGAAGGGTGCGAAGGGGAAGGGAGTGTGTATTGTTTTTCAGATTCGACTCGAATTGTTCTTTGTTATATGAGGGGTAGAAAAGTACAATTTTGTTTCCGAGGGGTCTTAGGGCTATTAGAGAGGTCCTGCCATAGTGTGTTGTCTGACTCTAGCTAGAACCGAACATTTGCATGGGAATTCGATTTTCTTCCGGCATATGAGGTAGTACATGTTAAGTGGTATACCTAGTTTTTCAGCATGCCGCAAAAGTCCTATGTTCGTACAGACCACTATAATCCTGGATATGTTTCTTCTGCTTTTGTAGAGCAGGTCTTTGGTTCTCTTCTGTTTATAGTTGTACTGTAAGCTTCTAGGTAGGACGTAGTCTTTCACCTTGATCCATCTTAGTTGGCGATCCATAGGAAGTGATTGTGGATTTGGTTTGTCACAAAGTTTAGTAAAAACACGGACTTGTTCCACAGCAGGAATGTCAATTTTGGATCCCTGTCTGACATATCTTGTTCGCTGCCTCATTTCCAACTATACCAGTGTGTCCAGGAATATATAGTAGATGAAGAAAAGCTGCGGTCACCTATAATAGGTAGTTGCTTGCAGCAACTGAATAGATTGCTTCCGCCGTTCTAGTTCTATAACATACCGTTCAGGTATAAGTGAAAAATGCTTACAAAGCTTGGTAGCTTAAGTAACTCTGAATCCTTCAGAACTTTAAAGAAAAATCCTTCAACATTATCCATCTGTGAAGATATCTATGTCATGTACTTGGATAACTGTCACTTTTCGACTATTTTCTAGTTGTAAAAATTTAATCTTGGTATAAGGCAGTCACTTTGGCTCAGCTTGGTCTTCTGTGTTTACTTTCAGTTTAATTTTAGGTTAAAACAAGTGTCTAAGCACTTGGCCGCTGAGGAAGGTAAACATTTTGTTCAGTGTTGTTTTCATCGTAAAAAGGATCAATTCAGTTTTGCCACGACATGTAACCCACCTAGTAACCTTTTGTACGTCTCCTCTATGATTTCACTCAGAGTAACCAACCTGATATTAAATAAATTTCCTGTCCGCATATGCTACAACTTTGATTCCTTCTCGGTCTGGTTCTGTTAATACATAGGAATTTAATGACCTGTATCCACAGCAGTTGAGAGTTAACGCCTCCCTGTGGAATTCTCCTAGTTTGCTGGCTATTATATAACTTTGGTTTTTATCATGGAAATTATTCAATTCAAAATTGTTTGAGTGGAGGTTATTAAAAGTTCGTTCTACATCTTGAAAGCCTAGGGTATTTTGTTTGTATCAAATCGCGCCGTCCACCTGATGTAGATCTGTGATATAGATATGGAGAGACTATTGTGGTCGCCGTGGCGTCATGGTAAGTGTCTTTGCTCGATTCCCGGACTAGACACCTCGTATTTTTTCACGGCACCACCTCTATCAATTGTTCGGAGTCGGTATAAAACTGTAGGTCCCTTCTACTCGTGAGAGAATAGTAGCACGCACAACACGAGTAGTCTTTGTAGAAGCTAGGCCCTGGTCCCTTGTGGGCTGTAGTGCCATCCAATTATAATTATTATTATTAATTATTGTGGTCTGATGCAATGATAAAAACACACTTAAATATATCTAGCTAAATAAATTGTCATGTATGTAAGGACAATGGTTAAAGGCTTAGGTACCCTTAGTTATTTTATTCTCCTTCCGTCCAGTATCATAAATTGACTTTTAATCTAAAAATCTCTTTTCGTCATACGTCATTCGGCTCTGGAAGAAATTCACTGGCTAAGCAAATGTTTTATAATTACTCATAGCTGTCATATACCTAATCATAAAAACGTCAATGAATAATTGAATGCATGAGAAAAGTTATCTCGGAAATTAATAAGGAAATTGGCGATGAAATTATTTAATGCATATTTTAAGAGGAAATCCTTGTAGACAGTGGTGGTGATGATAAATGATTGCTGACTGCAACAAAACGGTTGGTTGGTTGTATTACAGATACTCATATTTACTGTGTTAAACATGTATTCGTTAAGCTTTAAAGAAAGCACAGTCGAAAACTATCCTAAATAAGTATTTTCTTAGCTGGATGTTAATTATGTATTAGGAATAGGAAAATAAAAAAATACATGTAACAATCCTTAACAATGCATCAAGATTTATGTAGTTTTAAGAATAGTTTGTAATAGTTATTGCAGTTGATTCGATAATTTTTGATGCACAATATTTAAAACCTCAGAAAATATTTTATAAATCAATCATGGCATTTGAATTTCAAATCAAAGGAAAAAATCCAAGTGAATCATATCTCTGTGTCGAGTGTAGAGCTATACAGATATTTGCGCTTCGTTTTGAGAAAACCGACATAAATTCTGAGAATGAACTTGGTGAGTGCCACTTTGCCATGAAAAGCAATAATAGAAAGAATAAAAATAAGAACTCAGGGTCATTAGACCTTCAATTTAGAACAGACGACGTACTCATGTTTATGTGGTTGGTATATTTCCTTTATCTCTCTTTCATGGTATATTGCATCGCTTCACACCTTTTTTTTTTTTTGTAACTGGGTGCTTTTTATCGGGTGTAGACAGTTTTTGGGATCGACAAATTCAAAAACATCTGTTGTTTCGGAGTGAGGTGATTTTATCGGATTTCATGTCATTATCTTCTTCTCTGATTCTCTTTTGACAGTTGTTAAATCTTCCAATAGCATGTTTCTTTTTATGAGTTTATCAAATCACCCAAAATAAAAGCGAATTCGCAAATCCGTTTCAATCAATGAATAGCGAAAAAAATTAATCAGAGGGAGAATATCAAATCCATCACGTACTTTATCCATTCTTCGGAGATAGTTTGCAATTTTTTGTGTGCTAGTGACTTTAAGGAAGCATGGCAATCAGACTGTTTCATGTTATTCTTCCACTTATGGCTACATCTATCAAGAACTCGTTTAAAAATCTGAGGAGAGAGATGATTGTATATCATGCGTTTGAATTTTTTTTCAATGAATACAAATTTGTATTGGTATTGCATTTAATTTGACACAGACGTGGTATTCACATAACCGACTAAGGTCACAGATACATGCGCATATGTAAGTTTGTACATATTAGGGATTGGAGCCGTGCACATGTTACTGTTCAGGTGTTCATCTGTTGGTTCTGCAGCTGTTAAGTGTTTTTTTTTTTTTTAATTTCATAAACTTGGTGTCAAATTGCTTTTGTTTTTTATACCTCAAGTCTTGATTATTTTAAAAAAGTAATAATGACCTTAGTAACCTGAGGTAACCCTGACACGGTGATTATTATTTTATTTATATTTTTTGTTGAATTTGTGTACTGTATATAATTTATGAACATAATCTCGTTGTTAATTGCTTAAGCTCATAAATGTCACGATAATTTAATGGAAGTACACATACACGAATTTGATAAACGGATTTATTTCGTCTGGAAATACAAAAATGTTTCAACAAGTTTCGTTTTGGATGGTACCCGCGACACAAAACCTACGGAATCGATAGAAAATTAAAAGATTAAGCTCATACAAGGAGCACAATTGTTATTACAACAAAGATCCTCAAATTTAACCGTTCCGTTACCGTTAAACTATAGGCGACATCTATTCATGCCTTACACGTGTATTTACTGTAGAATTTATTAGTTTTCTATTAACCCTGGTACAAACAAATGGTTAAAACGATTTCTCTTTCATAGGATGATGATGATGAAAAAGATGTCTTTTTTGGTTAGGACATCCTTTTTAATTCAATTAAAAAATTATAATATAAAAAGTTTATTACATTAACTAAGTTTTTTCGCGTGAAGAAAGGATAAATCACTCGAAGAAGTTCAATTAAAGGGACTGCTGATGGCGATTCGAGCCAAATGCAAGTTTATTTTACTATTAAACGATTACAAGCGTTCAAAAACAAGGAATTTGAAATTTTTATTCAACCCGCTGGTGTCATTATTGTTTAACGACTCCAGCTTAACTTGTGTGCCCTAAAAGTTGAACTTATTTATTCAAAACGATGTTAACTTACTAAAGAATGATGGCGAGGTCCCACTTAATGCAACATACATATGTACTTACGTATGTACATACATCAATACAAAAAACATTCCATTTTTAAATAAAAGACATTTAATGGAAACTCGCATAAAATTTAAATGTGCCAGCTAAAATCTCTACAGAGGTGTAAAAATTTGATTTAATCCTATGTTACATTTAGAGAGTTTTGAATTCTTTTCAACTAAAAGTGGCTGATGTAATAAATTTTTAACCTTTTTAACTTCTTTATAACTGAAATGAATTCAGTTTACAATTCCATGATTGTTTAATGTTGAATTAATCAATAAATGACTTAAAATGTCCTCTTATAAAATTGACATAGAATGTTAAATGAATCTTCAACATGCATTCTCTATTCCTAAACAATTAAAAGTCTCGTTCTCATTTTTACTTTCTCGGTGTAATACACATTTAACTTTCACAAACACCAATAATAATAATAATTGAGTGGCACTACAGCCCCCAAGGGACCAGGGCCTAGCTTCTACAACAACTACTCGTTTGAGAAGCTTTTCATAGATAATTGATACTCTGTGAGCGTTGTCAGCACCTCGAAAGAGGTGGTGCCGTGAAAAAATGCGAGGTGTCCCGTCCGGAAATTGAACCTACACTTTCTGCGCGGTGATCCATGTACTTACCACTACGCCACGGCGACCACACTTTTTATGAATACGAACTGGCAATTTGTACTTTAAAATCCAACTGAATTCAGAACGGTAAATTCAATCCTGTTAGATGAAAATCGTTGAAATTTGTTGAAATTTTAAACATAGGGACTGTAGTGTATTTCAAAACTTTGACTTGTAGGTTTACTAGTTTATTGATTTCAAGATTTTTTTGTTTTGAATACCATGCATTTTCATTGGCCGATTTCATTGCACAAATATGACTTGGAATTTTGTTTTCGTTCTGTTGGACATTTTATTCTTACTGCAGATTTGCGCAAACATATTTAAATAAAGACACGCGGGATATTTGCATTCGTAAAGTAGTGCGATCAACTTTCTAAAGACCGCTTAGGAATTGTGTTCGCTGATATTGCAAGCTCTTTGTGTACTAAATTTCTTATTTGATAAAATAATTATATATTAACAAACAAAAAATTGCTGCGGCCGCTTTAACTTAAGTTCTTGATGGTTTATTTTCTCTATTTGGGATTTTCTCACTACATGCACATATGTATGTACAAGTTCAGACCTGATTTATTTTTCTTCATTTTAAATTTCAAACTAATATTGCAAGCT
The DNA here is from genome assembly GCA_944738645.1 of Eristalinus sepulchralis. Classification (NCBI taxonomy): domain Eukaryota; kingdom Metazoa; phylum Arthropoda; class Insecta; order Diptera; family Syrphidae; genus Eristalinus; species Eristalinus sepulchralis. The sequence goes on along the minus strand of OX122885.1, from coordinate 23,755,513 downwards.
TTCGAAATCGAAATAAAATAAATTGGGTGGCACTTCAGTGTATAACTGTAGTGCCATAAACTACTCCTTTTTAGGTGCAATCGGCGAAAAATTTCTCTTGAAGTCTTTGTATTCATTTTCTTTTAGGTTGTGGTATGAGTTCTTAACGATTTTACACTTTTGTTTTGTTTTGCAATTAGAATCGTTACCTTTTGTCCGCCCATTAAAATATCAGACGTTCTGCAGAGCATATTGTTATGTTTCTTTATACAACTTAGCTTTAAAAAAGTGGACTGCAGTAGCAAATTGTAGCGATTTCCAGATTCCCAGATAACCTAATTTTCTATGTTACGCCAAGCAGCACTTTAATATCCGGAAGTTCAAAATCCCATTCAAGAGGTATCCAACAAGAGACTTTATTGTATTCCACGAACAGAAAATCAAGAGGTTTCATTTTCTTCGGAATAATCGGTGGGTGGATATGTTTACTCATTCTCCCACAGTTCGTACCTATTCTCGCGTAACAAATTTTCATTATAACACCAGTTCTTCCTTTGCCTCATTACCGTAAGTGCACGGGCTTAGTTATAATTGCTTGCATATAACTAATTAAAACCTTAATATAGCAATGAATAACAACAGCGAACCAATAACTCAAATTACACACCCACAGCTTTTGGACATAGGAAACGTGTGAAAGAAATGGAAAAATCATCGAATAAATGCTTCTCATGCATCAGTCACAATATAAACGTGGCATACTTGGGGGACACAACATAAATATGAGAAAGTGTTCCTCTCTTATTGATGGTGCTTCACTCCGTTGATGCGTGCTTAGTCTGGAAAAATGAAAGCGCACAACAAAGGTCTATGTCGTTTCGACCGGGTGTCAAAGGTGTGAGTCATTAGAGTTCATAAGCCGTTTAAAGGAGCTTACCTACGCCTCAGTCAATTGACGGAGGCTAATTGGAATGCATATACGATATACATAAATACTTGATATTTTTTCAACTTAAAGCTTTATTTATTGAAAATGAAGAGGTGTAATTTAAATAGTTTACTAGTATAAAGACTGATTATGTCAAAATATGTTTTTTGTAATTCTGTAACATTTCTTGCAAACTTATTATAGAAGTATAAACGTACATGAAACAAGAGCATTGCAGCACTTCTGACAAAATTATAAAACACGCAGAAACGTTTCCTTCACAGAGGTAACTAAAGTATAATAGGTAGGTTGAGTTCTCAAAAACAAATTTCTTTTTACTCAATCGATGTTTTTGGAGAAATCAAAAATCCTTTAGAGACACCAACCTGTAATCAAAAGAATACTCAACATCATTTTATGTAACAAATCCTTATTTTAAAAAACCCACGCAACTTAATTAAACCCCTCACGTAAACACCCACACATTAACAACGACGCTGTCTTAAACAAAATCAGTTCATAACAGAACATGGCATAATTTTGCACTAAAAGAATGAACCTATATTGTAAGCAGAAAATGGAAAGGAATGAAACCAACTTGGATAGTGGATCAAAAGATGCTCAAGACTTGTCTTCAAGAGGAATTAAAAAAAATAAGCCCTGAAATATGTCTTGAACTTGTGACGACTTAAAGATATTATTTATTCAAGAGGATGCGCAACAAAGTACTAAACATTAAACATAAAATTATTTCTCTTTTGTAATCAAAATAAGATTTTGTTTACATAGAATAAATTAAAGTAAGACTTAAGACCTTAAGCAAGACCCCTTTTTAAACCATTCTGGAAACTATTTATGAATTCCTGATCTTCGAGATATCTTCTTCAGCTAGCTTAAAAATGGCAGAATTTTAAGTGACTTTAATTCTGTTTTATAAGACTTGGGACCTGTGCAACAGTTCCCTATTTAATATTCGTCCTTCTCTGGATAAACAAAATTGCTTGACTCATGTACTTTATGAATAGAATTTCCAAAATACCAAAAAGTTTTAAAAGATTGTTTTGAATTAAATACATGAGAAACATTGTATAATGGCATGGATTATCCTTTTAGCTCTCACAGGTAAATATGTTTTAATTTATAGTCAATATATTCCTTAAAAGTGAAGTCTTGAACATTTACAACGGACAGTGTTTTTACTGTTGAACTAAAAGTGATCATATTGTGTTTCTAGACCGACACTGCTCGGAGAAAAATAGCTTCGCAGACATTGTCTTATGGGTTTATTTTACTTCAGAGTTCGCTTTTGGAAGAGTGAAATAATTTAATAGGTACAGACCTAAAGTATTTTGCCTGCACTTTTCTACTATTCCTTACGGTGTCAAATCGTTATTTCGGGCTGCAACAACCTACTAGCAGAATCTCAAATATTTAATAAAATTTTTAATTTATTCAAAGTTTATGTACTGATGAATCTACATTATATGGATATCGCGGGTTCCCCAGCTAAAGCGCATAGAATGTGAAGGGTTCTTATTCCAAATAATATGGTGAATGCATAACCTTACAACCGAACTTCCGGAGCTTCTATTGAGTAACTATCGACCTTTTCTAGCCTGGCGTTATACTGAAAGAAGACTCTTCCTCCTCTATTGGACAAAGTTGGCGGCTTTTGAGCGATTGTTTCATTAATGCGATCCATTTATTGACAGAAGAACTCCAACGGCATACAGAGCAAAACCTCCTGGCAGTTGTTCCTGGATTGGAAACCGTGTCCGGCGGCTCATTGTCATTGGACCACGAACGGTTTCTTTTTTTATTTTTGCATTGACCAATCAATTGGCCTTCTAAAGAGTTATTCATCTTTTACCTCCCGACTACAACTACCGGAACCTAATTGCACATGGTTGACACTCTAAGGACCATAAACACTATTCACATTATCAGCGCCTGACTTGCATTTTCGTCTTTTTCGAAGAAAAAAAAACAGCACATGCATTAATAAAGACGTCTATGTCTTAAGAATATAATGCTTATAAATATTTAAAATTCATTACACTTTCTTATGAATTGCAATCAAAATTATTTTAAGTAAAGTTGCAACGAATATTACATACTCGATTAAAATCAACTCTATCTCTTACTTAAAGTCAAAAAATACATTGTTGTGTCGTCTTAAATTCTCCAAAAGTAATGCGTTTTGACATAGAAACAAAGCTTGTGTCTTTTCCCAGTCATCTGCTCTAGATAATTGTTTTGTGCCAAAGATAAAAAACGACGATAACGAAGTTCGCTCACGAGATCACGTTTTATATTCGTCTACCAGACAAAAACCAAAATTTCTAATAATGACCCACTTAGAAGGAGATAGTGAGTAAGTCAGCTGTTCTCTTCGTGAATTTCATTTTTCATTTTTTTATTTATTTGACATGGCCTCTCAAAACCTCGCAAACTGTACACATGTATCTATACATGTGTTGAACTATATACATATATACACACCTATGATATGAATGTATCTATCTTTAACTTGCAACATTTATAGACTTTGAAGAGGATCGTGTAGAATTTACAAGAAGAAAAAATGCTTAGATTGGATTTTAACGGGACTTTTCGTAATAAAGCCGGTTTAAAGTTATATTAACACATTCAAAGAAACGTAGACGCTGGCTGCCTGCATTGCCCTTACTCTCGTCACATAGCGCGCCCTCCGCCCATTCACAATATAAAATCACGACGTATTGTTGTTGTTTTTTTTTTTTTTTGTTTGCGATCTTCTTTTTGTTGTATTTCTCTTCGATAGTTATGTGACATTTCATAACAAGAGCACGCATTATATCCCGCGAAATACGCGGTTTCTACTGCTGCTGTCATTCGGATCATTTCGCTTGACAGAGGCTTGTGTTCAGTCATTAATCCGTTGTCATAGGTTTTCCATTTGACAACGTCTCAAAATAGTGACTTAGTCAATTTACAGGGAAATTCGATAGGGTTTGTCCAAAAAGAGTAGATTGCTATGGGCTGTTAACTAAATTAACATTACACCGAGTTCTCTAAAGAGAGAAACGTACATAATATGTACATTGTACTATCTTAAAAAAAAAACTCTTTTGTATTAACTTCACGCACATCATTGATTTTTGTAATATAGTGACAACCGAAGGCGCTTTGAAGAGCAACCAAGACGAGGAAAGAAAGAGAGAGAGTAAGCGACAGCACGCACAAACTTTGGTTACTTTTGTAACATCAAACGTGTTTACGGATATATATGCACATAACTAGCTGCCCTGTCACGCATCGTTTCGTTTGCGTACGTGCGTAAAATTGTCTCCGCGAGACGGTATAGACGGTGGACGTCATTGGGAAAGTGTACGCGTACATTATCTCAAGGGGTTAAATAAAGGCGAGAAAGAAGTCGTAGGTGGATGTGAAAGAAATAATGTAAGTTTAAGTAGCAGCAATGCGAAGACAGATTGAAATTAGGTCGATAGCATTAATAGTTTTATTAACAAATTAATTTCAGTCTTTTTGTATCAATTTTCACTTGAAAATTATTTGTGAAATACATCGATACATCATCAGTAGGGTTTTGTGTGGTTCTCAGCGATGTATGTAATTCTTTTTACATACAAGAAATTGTGTTACTTTTACTGCTTACCACGGCGATTTCCCAAGTACATTTGTTTTGTCATGTCCATTTACAGATTTGGTTTGATGACTTATGACATCTTTTCTTTATATTGCATGCTGAAGGAGCGTGTTTTTGTAGTCGCCGTTTTGTCGATAAAGTTGAAGAATGCGCGATATCATTGGTCCTTTGCTGCAGCCTAAATTGAGTTTTTTTAAATTTAAATTTTTGTTAATTAAACAAATGTTTTAAGATTTGTGGTGGCTACATTTTTGTTCGAATTAAATTACTATTAAATCAAAAATTGTCAGTTCGCAAACACAACGTTGAAGAGAAAATGTTGTTTTTTTCGTTCTTAGTAGAAGAAACTGTCAGGCTAAATAATTTTATGCAATTTAAGTGTAGGAAATGAGTGAAAATTGTCAAAAATGTACAATTATAAGTGAAGTTAAGCTCAAAAAGGACACGTCTCAAGCATATGGTAATTGTTGCACATATTTGCAGGAACAAGACCGGCGATCGGGACAATATGTTTTCATTTGCTTATAAGATATTTCATGGCTTTATAAAATAGCGCATATCTCTTTGTTAAAAACGTAACTTTTTTCGTCTTCTGGTATTTGTATTATTTTGAAAGGAGTTTCTTTGTTTCTGAGGTCTGTTAAGGATAAATAATTAAAGAAAATCATTTATCGCAGTCCCAAAAAGAATTTTATTAGATCGGTCGGCACAGATGAGAATTGATGAAGCATCTTGGGCAAAGGAATTTAGTCCCATTCCTTTCATCAATACACCGGCTAACCTATTTTCTGCCAAACTTAACATCTATCACTTCTATGATCCTTAAAAACGGATTGGTTAGGTTAGGTGGAGTTCTACAAATGTCTGAGGCACTACTCTGCGAAGGGCGGCTTATGAGGGGCGCGTTAGTTACAAATGGGTTCACAAATTCACGGTGAAACAAGAATATAATTTTTTTCCACAATTGAAATCTAAATAGTATTTTTGTACTTTAGAGAATGCTTATTTCTAATTCCGAAAAATCGAGAAACTATTGGCTTATTTTGCCTTTCTAAATATAAGAAAAGTGGTCGCCGTGGCGTAGTGGTAAGTGCATCGACCGCGGCGCAGAAAAGTCTGGGTTCGATTCCCGGCGGGACACCTAGCATTTTTTCACGGCACCACCTCTTTCGAGTTGCTGACAACACTCAAAGAGTTTTAATTGTCTATGGAAAGCTTCTCAAATCTCGCCGTTCGGAGTCGGCAAAAAACTGTAGGTCCCTTCTACTCGTGAAGAACAGTAGCATGCACATCACGAGTAGTTGTTGTAGAAGCTAGGCCCTGGTCCGTTGTGGGCTGCAGTGCCACTCACTTATTATTATTAAATATAAGAAAAAACCCTACTTAGTATGATCTCTCGCTTCACGAGTGACTAGAGCCTAGCTTCTTCAGCAACTACTGTGTGTTGTTCACCTTATTCTTCTCTCACAAGTAAAGTGGACCTAGGGTTTATTGCCGAGATTCAAGAAGCTTTTCTTTGACAATGAGTACTCATTGAATATTGTCAGCAACTCGAAATAGTTAGTGTCGCGAAAAAAATGCGAGATATTCAGTTCAGAAATGGAACTTGGGACCTTCAACGTGTGATTCCACGCACTTACCTACCTAGTTCACCACGTTGCTCACATCGTTGTGTGTTAGTTTACCAGAAATAAGAAACAGGTATTTGAAACTAAAAATTTTTCTATAAATAGTTATAGTCAATCAAGTCTTTTTAATAACAAGTCAAAATCAATTTAACCATACCTAAAATACTGTATGGTTTATGTATAATTCACATGACTGAATCGATACACAACTCATGCTTCAACTGCAATTTTAACAAAAACAACACGCGGTCCGTTGATATCCGCGTAGTACTCGTTGATCGTAAACAGCCATCCACTTACATACACTTGTTACACACTCTAGACGGATCATTAACTAATCGCAGTGCGCTTTTTTTCATTAACGGCGCATTTTGGATTATGCTGAAATTAAATAATTTATGCACACGTTCAATTCAATTAAATTGTCAAAAAGCAAACTACGAATTAATTGAAACTGTAAATAATATTTAATCACCAGTTATCATCAGTTGTATGTCGCAAAATATGCATCTGACCAACTCCGACAGTTGGGTTTTTTTCATGGTTATAGAGGTCAATTTAAGGACACCACCTCTCTCGGGATGCGAAGCAAATTGAATCAATAAATTAACTCGGCGCCCAGCTCTTGACATCAACATCAAGTGCCGGCCAACAATCTGCTGTTGTTGCTACTTGTCCTCTCCTTTCCTCCAGTGCATAATCACCGTTTAACGATTGCATACATACATACAACTATCAAACTCTAAGTGAGGGAAAGAATGTATGGGTGACGTTTTTATTTTTTAACTCGATTGCAACTTTAACGTACGTGCTGTGTGACGTGCCCACTAGTTAATAGCGCTCGCGATTGTGTAACAGCTCAATCGAGGGTCGTTGGTACTACCAACACTGGCAAACAAGAGATCTGCCTAACCGCATACAGTGTTCGGTAGGATAGTAAAAGTGCACACAAGTACGTCAGGCAGAATCATCGTCATGTGCGCGATAAAAATAAAAGTTTTGGCCTTTAACAATAGTTGTTGTTACGTTCAATAAGACGTCGTCGATGGGATGATGCTACTGACGATGATGACGATAAGAGCGATTATACTAGTGACAGCAAAAATTGCGGCAAGCATAATTTTCAGTGACACTTTGTCTGCCAAAGAATCGCTCGCAGAATGAGGTTTAGTGACGTAATTTTGTTTTGTATAGTGTAAATACGTTTGAAGGCGCATATTTAAATTGCTCGTAGTGATTTCATGAATTAAGTACATTTTTAATTTGTATGCTGGTGCATCGCATTCAGTACCCAAGGCCGCACAAATGCAATTTTTTATCCGAACATGGAGGATTCGTGAAACAACCAGACATGAATAGGTTTCGCATTTATATTTAGATACCTTTCATTTTCTAGTTGTCGTATAATTAATGAGGAGAGTGATGATACTCAGAACAGTCGTTATTATAATTATTTTAAAAGATAATAAGATTGGCGGGTAAAACCTACAATACAGACATGTTGTGGAAGGAGAGCTGTTGTTTGCTGGGTGCACATGTTCAACCTCCTTTCAGTAGCGCTCTGATTAGGCTTTTATGGTATGGTGTTTATTAGGTAAAGAATAGATATAATCAACTTAGGTATGATATGGGAAGAAATGTGTTGAAAGGATGTTGATATAAAATGTTAGATGCATATAACGCATCCAATTAAATGCACGTGTCTGTAGTGCAATTTGTTTATATAATTTTAGGTGTTAAATAAACTTAGCCGTCACGTATGTTGGGAAGCTGGAGATGAAGTGGTTGTGCACATGCGGTGGAAAAAAAACGTTTAGGCAGTATGAAGCGCTCTGCGACTTTTTCAACATTATTCTTGAAAAGATAGTTTGACACGCAACTCTAGAAGCACGATCTTGCAAAGGTTGTTCAGTAGCTAGCTATTGCGAATCACATTGATGTGTTAAGAGAAATACAACGAGCTGTCATAAAACTCTAGGTTTTTTCATATGAAAATTAACAAGTTAAAGCTGTGTTCACTGAACTCATACTAAATAAATTAGAATAGAGAGACAGATTGAAAAGATTTTAAAGACGTGAGTTATTACAGAATTTAATTTTACAAGCTAGCCTTCTGGAATATTTTGTTCAGATCTGGAATGAGAAAATTATAGACGACGAAAAACACTGCACGTCAGATTTCTGAAATTTATGGAAAATTCAATTAAGCCACCCACCAAGAGTAAGGACAACTGCAAGAGAAGATTGTGAGACCATTCGTTCTGAAAACATTATTCTTTCAGCTTAACTTTCATGGAAGGGTTGTCAGAAGGGAAACAAAAACATAGCACTTCGTATTAAGAATACCAAGGACCATTTAAATAATTATGGACAAGAAGGAATATTAAAATGGACTGATAAAACGAAGATCAACATGTTCATGTTTTAAAGACCTATGTCCATAATACACTTGAAAGACGGAGGAGGAAGTATTCTTTTATGGGGTTGTTTTTCTTCTTCTGATAGAAGCCAAAATGGATCCGGTGATGTTCGTTTATATCATGAGTACGATGTTGCCTTTTGCTGAAGAAAATATGCCTCTAAGATGAGCTACAACAGGATAACGACAGGAATGATTGCTTGAAGTTTTAAAAATAAGTACGTTTTTTTTTAAATTATTATCCCTCAGTTCTTTGTAAATTGGAAAATTAATTTTCATTTAAATTTGTGTTCGTAACCGGTTATCGTTCAACGTCTCTCGAAGTATGCACAACTAAATCAAATGCATTTGATTCCTACAATTATAGACAACAATACTTCTTCATAAGGAGAAAGGTGACATCCTAAGCTTCGTTTTGTCCGAGGACCTTATCGCATACTTGCAAAATTACTTTCTTACGTTATGAATAGGTTAGTTTGAGATGGCTGTGCCAACATAATTGCCTAGATCTCTTAGTCATCGAATTTGACCGTTGCGATGCCACATGTCCGGAGAAATGATGTTTGTCGTCTGGTCCTCTGGTATCCTACCAAAAATGTTCAATCTTTCACATGCTTACTAACAAAGCCATTTTAAATGGACTGGCAATACTCGCATACACCTTCTAAGACTACTGCAGGAAAAATTTTAACTAAATTTAATATTCAAGTACCTGAAAAATTTGTTTAAGTCCTCGGAAACACTTTCTGTTTGAGTGCTTGAGAGTACTACTTAAGTAATATACTCAAGTATTCGGTTAGAAGTATCAGTATCAGATACGAAAGTAACTAGTACTGGTACTTGTTCTTCGATTAAAAAAAAGGTTGTATTATCAAAAATAATAAGCAAGAATTCGAAAAACCAATTTATAAAATTATACGTACAAATTTATTATTTGTGTTTACTTAGAAAATGTTGAGACCAGAAAAACTACCTTACCAGAAACCAACCGAAGGTCTATCGTGTAATAATTAAATTAATAAATTTCATCGAAATCGCGCGAAACCATAATAGCAACACAAAACGTTGACTTAATCGATTTGTTATATTTATATGATGTGATTTGACTAGCTATTGATGGCCTTAAAATATCTGTCATTCAGTCTTGCTAAAAATAAATTCATAAGAGCACTATTTCTAAGTGCAAAGCAATATTCGAAAGTGAAAGCTTAACATGAATATGTATACCGGTGTATCAATCAATTTGAGCTTTTTAATAATGATGAAGTAATGGAAAATACGTGAATGCGACTAATTGTGTGTAGCTAGGGAAAGTTAATGTCCAGTATTGATTGGAACCTAAATTGAAGTGAAAATTGATGAACTTTATTGGTTTTTTTTTTTTTTTTTATTTTTTTTTTTTTTTATTTTTTTTTTTATTTGTGCATTTTAATTAATAAATGTTTAAAGTCTAATTTCTTAATCCTAGGAAAATACTTAAAACTAGCTTATTGAATCTTAACAATAGTTTAAAATCTAACTTACTGACCCTACACAGGTGCTCTAAGCTAATCTATATCTATTCTAATTGTAAGTGCCTTTGGGCATAATGGGCGTTAAATTATTTACTTTTTTCTTTCTTACATGTACTCATATATTTCAATATTGTCCCAAGAAAATATACAAAACTTGGCAATCTGAACTAAACTTAACCTAGCTTAACCTACCTAAAAGTAAGACTAACCTAAACTAAACTAAGAGGTACTATTAAAACTACTTAACTATATCCGTGAACTTTATTGGTGATGAGAGGCATATTCCATATGAATTTATGAAAGATAAACAAAACGCAAATTCTGATAACACCATTTTGTATATATTTATAATAGCTATGTGTGCCATGTATCGATATATTATCTTTTAAGGCCTTGTTGTTTTCTTCCCCCACAAACCGCGTGAGAACTAGTCAAAGTTAGTTGAAATTGACTCTTAAAATACATACATATAAATGTGTATGTAGGTATGCAGGCATCTACAGGTATCTATACCTCTTCGATTGCGAATGATTGTGAATTTACGACGTACGAATAGATCGCGTTTTAGTTTTCAACGAACGACAGTGGGGGAGTCGGGCTATATTTTGCGCGCAAAATAATGTTCGTCGGAAATTAATTAAATGTTTTTACCCAAAGCTTTAAACAACTTAAACTACATCAATTGAATTTTGTAGAAGGGGGAATGCTACCATTCAACAAATTGACAATTGCTTTGATATGTAACCAATTATCTGGGCCAAAGTGTGAAACAAGAATCCAGTGATATGTGCTGAAAGTTTCAGTAAAGTGAACCGGTTTTAACTGTGTTAAAATGTAAACATATTTATTTAGCGCTTGTCAATGTATGTATGTGAATGAGAAGTTAAAATACATGCGATGAAATTTTGCAAATATTATCTTTTTCTGTCGTTTGAAATGAATATATCTGGGTAATAACAAAACAAAAATCTGTATGATTAAGCTTAAACTAAGTATGCGAAAGCGGTCGCCAAAATGAATGAGTGAGAAAAAAGGTTTGTCATCTGCTTTTATTTGTTTGAATGACAGTGTAAAACTTAATGTCGAATATTTAACCGAAATACCAAGCTGTTCTCTAGGTCAATTGCAAACTTATATTATAGTGTTGGGGGTGTGTATTGCAACGAAATCTTTGATAAAAGCAAGACATTTTTCTTGATTTATATACATATAAACTAAAAATTATTTATAATGCGATTAAAAACTTCCTTAAAATGTATTTATAATCGAAGTAAATAGAATGCAATGACTAAGTGCGTCGTTAGGATAATTTGGATTTATTTATGGGATAACATACTTATTGTTTAAGTTATAATTGAAATCGACATTGATCCTTCTTCTTCTGGCGCTACAGTCCGGGATAGACCTGGGCCTCAACCAACATGCCTCTCCAGCCAGCACGATCTTTCGCCAGCTGCCGCCAGTTTCGCACTCCAAGTTGGTTGAGGTCCGTCTCCACTTGTGTGCGCCATCTTAGCCCGTGCCGTCCTCTGTTGCGTTGTCCTAATGGCTCAGATTCGAAGACTTTTCGGGCCAGAGCAGTGGTGTCCATACGCTCTACATGGCCCAGCCATCTTAAGAGTTGTATCCGGAGACGCTTGACTAGCCGCATATCGCTGTACAGCCCATAGGGTTCATCGTTATATCTTCTCCTCCAGATGCCATCAACGCAAACAGGACCAAAAATCGCACGTAAAACTTTACTCTCGAAAAGACTAAGGGCTTCCTCATCCGCTTTTAGTAATGTCCAGGTTTCTTAGTCCTTCGAGAGAGGGCTTTATTACTCAATTGCCTCTTGGGCCCAAAGAAACAGCGATTGGCAAGATTAATTCTGCGTTTGATTTCGGTACTGGTGTTGTTGTCCCTATTTACCGCGGAACCGAGGTAGACGAAGTCCTTGACTACCTCGAAGTTTCCTTGATGACAGCATGTACTTCGTTTTCCCTCATTAACCACCAGACTCATTTTAGCCGCTTCCGCTTCAATGCCAGCAAACGCGTCATTGACGGCTCGCTGTGTTAGTCCAATCAAGTCAATGTCGTCGGCGTAAGCTAGCAATTGAACTGACTTTTGGAAGATCGTGCCTCTGGTGTTGACCTGTGAGTTACGCACGATCTTCTCAAGGATGATGTTAAAGAAGTCACATGACAGTGCGCGGCCTTGTCTAAAACCTTTTTTGACATTGAAGGTATAGGTGAGTTCGTTCCCGATTTCGACGGAGCAGTGGGAGTTCTCCATCGTCATCCTACACAATCTTACGAGTTTGGTATGAATGCCAAAACTAAGCATGGCATGGTATAGCTCGTCTCTATGCACACTGTCATATGCGGCCTTGAAATCGACGAATAGGTGGTGAGTGTTGATTTGTACTTCTTGCGACTTCTCTAGTATGAAAATTTGGTGGATGCTGGACTTCCCTGGCCCGAAACCACACTGATAAAGACCTATCAGGTTGTTGACGAACGGTTTCAGGCGTTCACACAAAACGGCAGAGAGGATCTTGTAGGCGATGTTAAGGAAACTAATCCCTCGATAGTTAGTTCAGTCGAAGGGGTCTCCTTTCATGTGGACCGGACAGACGACGCTGAGCTGAGATGACGTTTGGTTAAGTTTCATAATAATTAATTTAAATTTAAAATTTTAATAAATTAATTTAAAAGTAAAGTATCTTGGAAAAAAGTGAACGTTGCTAATTTTTTTGTATTACCTTGTTAATTCTCGCAAAGCTTGATCTCTTTTGGTTGCATATTGTAGAGATATTATGTGATATAAAGAAAACTTTTTTTGAAAAGCGGCTTGACAAATCTGTGGCTCATGTAAAACTGAAAAAGAATGTTATTGAAACCGAATAGAATTCGTTTCTTTTATTGATTTGTACAGTATTTGTTTTATATTTGTATGTATAAACGGTTTGATGAATTGATTCGAAAAATTAAATGGAATATTTGTAGTTTGTATGTCATAACCACCTTATACCAGCATAAACACAAAATATTTTTAAGGCAGAAAAAGATTTTAAATTAAATTTTCAAATCGTAGAAAATGTATCTAAACTTTCAAAACTGACCTTAAAACTCATGTGGCGTAATTATTAAGTGAGAAATTGGTGGTTACAGCCAAGAGTAAATAGGTTTTTTTTAATTCGAAGTCAAATTTTTTAACAAAAAATGTTAAAACAAGAACCAAAATAATAATATACATAATAACACAATAACAAATTTTTCAATTCATGTATTTAATTGACTCAGAACAAATTTTTAAAGAAATGGAATCTCATCAAGAAAAAAATGTAACTTGTCTGCACTGGATATTTCTAATATTGACAATAGACGCGCATTTCTTCCGAATATGCTTCTCCAAATATGGAAAACTCTTGCCAGTTGTTATCAGGTGGGCACCTCAAATTAATTGATGTTCTTCATCCACCATTTATTAACATCCTCTCTGTTTAAGGGGGCGTAGCGTTGTCCCCATGTCTCAGATTTAAAGACACCGAATAGAAATAAGAAGAAAAATAATATTTAACGATTTAAAATAAAATACAATTTCCAAGAATATACATATATGCATATGCATGTTCAAATCTTTAGTGATTTGACAAAGCTGTTCAAAAAATAAATCGCAGAAGAAAATATGTGTATCTTACAAAGTTTAACGACCTCATCATTCCTTATCTAAGGAACGTTTGATTCGTAACATTATACCCCGCTTATTTAACACATTATTATCAGTTGGCACAAACATACATAGCTTTTAAAAATATTTTTGTTTTTTTTTTATTATAAATACATACTACTATTCACATTTTATCGCAAAAAACTTGAACGTACCATACAAATACGTATGACTAATATCATTTTCAACTTTACATACCGGTACAGTAAAAGTTCACAAATAATACTTGATAATCGCGCTTATGCGAGTGTTCACGTGCCTAACAAAAACATGAAATAAACTACACTATCTCTCAGTTTTTGTTGATCGTGAGTTGTTTACGTTCTAAAGAAAAATTTCTTGCGCTCGTCGCGTGGTACGTTTTTCTTCCGAAAATATTTTGTACGTCATGCTAGCTTTATCTTTTCCTTATTTTGTTTTGCTATAGACGTTCAAACCGAAAAAACAATATATTTGGTAAATTGAACTTCACGCAAAATAAAAGAAATAATCGCCAGTAAAAAAAAACCTGATCACCGTGGCGTTATGCGCACTGAAGCACATTTGCCTTTTCGGTTTTCTTATAAATGTTATTTTTAACACGTTTGAGTGATGTTTGTTTTTTTTTTGATTGATTATTTGATTTTATTTCTATGACGGCGTTTCACAACAAAATAGTCAACCGGTTGAGATACTTTATTTGCCATGTGGCAATTGAGAACGAGACAAATCATTGTTTTGATACATACCCGTAAATTAAAAATTAAATATAAAACATTAAATTAGAAATTCAGTTTTCGTCGGAAATGTAAAGTGTGGCTTTTGGTTTTGAGTGCACGGTTTTTGGTTCCTTAATACAAATATTCTTTTAAATGTAAAGATAACGTAGGCCTGTGACACAAATAAAATATGAGTAAATGATTTAATAAAACTTTTACTAATTTTCTGAAATAAAAAATTGTAATATACAGTAAATATCAGATATTGTTTTATTTTGCAAATAAATAGGGCTGTTCACAAATGTCCTCAAAATGCAGCTGTTTCAAAACCAAAGCAACAATCAACATTTTGTATGGTTACCCTTATTTCGTATTGCCTTGGCACATACATATAAGGGCCATGGACTCTATTAAATTTTGTCCTATAGAAATTAATATGATTCCTATTCGGGTTTTAAACATGTCATGAGTTCATTTTTATTTTTAAAGCGTTAACTTCCACTCTACTTTTTGAGATATCAGTTTTTCTATATGTAGTATTTAACTCTGGAAGTTGGGGAGGCCACACCAAAACTTAAATCCTATTTGTTAATATGATGTTCCGCATCATCCTCATGTTGAAGCACCCATCGAAGTGTGTTATACTCAGCGTATGGTAAATTCCTTATTTCCACTGGCTGAAAAGCAGCCTAAAACACCATCGTGTTTTATTGTGCATTTACAATACTTAGGATCTTTTGACCTTGTTTCCTCCGGACGATGCGAGTATTCTTTTTTTGCATTAACCCAAATATTCTAAAAGTGGCATCACTGATGTACTTATGTATGTTGCAGCATCAGCTGTGTTATACCAGTTATTTTGACGATTGATGAAATGAAAATTACTAAAGTTTATTATTTTTCTATTATTAACAGATACTGCTGCTATGGACCCAATATTTTATTCCCCCGGCAACGGTATTCCTTCAGAAAGTAAACTGGCGACTTATATGGTAAGAAAAGATTAATGTATTTCTATCGATTTTATGAACACACAAAAAATGCACTAACACTATCTACCGCCATCAGCAGATGCTAAACCTTTCATGCTTCTCTCTAGTACTTGGCTAACACTGTAAATACAATGCATAAACTCTGTAAATTTGCTTTTGCCTAGCGAATGAAAGCACTCCAAATATGTATCTTCATATGTTGTTCATTTATCATTATTTTACATTTAACAAAATTTTAGGAATAATACACTGGATGATATTTGTATGTGTATATGTATGTATGTTTTTATATACATATGTATATTTATACGAATGCGAAATAGTTTACCCAAAAGCTCGGGCGAGCCCCCCGTTAACTGGTGCGTTAGGCCTACTAGAAATTGCAGCATTGTACCGCGTGCTTTGAGACATCGTTTGTATCCTTTGTCTATACCCTGCTCGTACTCACTGATATCCTATATAATGCATACTCCCATCAAGAATAGTGCGTCAATGATTCAGGACCTTTTAAAGGCGCCGATATTTCATATACATACCTGGCAGTGAATAGATATTTTTTTCCTGGAATCATTGCTGGGTATTATTGTACCACTCATAGTCATATTGAGTTAACGAAAAATGTGCCTACTATCGAGTAGCGACATTCGGTGGATTTTTCTTACCCTTTTCTCGTTTTTCTTTCCCTTCCTCGTCCGTGATCCAGACGAGATTGATTTTTCTCGTAAAAGACCATTTTTTATAATTAAAAAAAGCAACATTAATTACATAAAGTTAAAAAGATGATCTGTTTCACAATGTTTTATTTTTACAATATTTTATTTGTTTATAAATTGAAAATGGTGTATACGTTGTACCTTATCATCAGCTTAAAGAAAAGGGTTAAATTTAAGACATCGTTGAATTGAATTCAATATGAGACGTATGCGATGCTACTTTAATTCGTTTTTGCTCTCAGAAGTATCCCCGCAAAGACAGAATTTTAGTATTGTGCAGTTCCTTGTGCCTACATAATTTTATGTTAATGCAATCATCGAAGAAATTATTTAAATTTTTTGTTTTTGGAAAAGATGAGTTTTGATCTCATGACGAATCCACCCGCTTCAGTTCGGGGTGGACTTGGGCCTCAACCAACATGCCTCTAAACCTAAAACTGCGTTAATGAAAATTGTATATTTTCACCGTTTGTACCACGAAAACAAAATATTAATCCCTGAACTTCTTGACGAAGTCACGATTTTTTTTCCTTTCTATTTGTCAATGAACAATATTATTTAATATTTATATTTTTACCTTTTTATACAAATGGTTATTGATTGAACATACAATTTTGGGTAAACAACAAAGGACATTCGGCATACATACATTTAATTCTAAAATACGTTTCTCACCAGCAAGCATCCCGTATTACTCAATTAAAACTTAAACCCAAGGGACATTGGTTTTGTTATCGCCGATCGTTTTGTTCACCTGTCTTCCGTTGCGAAAAATCGCTGGCCAACACTATATGAATTGATCATGATCATGAGTTCAGCCAGTTTATACTTAAAGAGTTTTCTAAAGTCAGCTTTACGCAAATAAAGTGAACGTAACGCAGATCACTGTTGAATTTCACCTTGTTTTGTATCCATACTTCTCTAAAATCAAATAATGGAAAATCGTAGCGAACGTATAACCAAAGATATGGTTACTACGTAACACTTCTATTTAAACATTATTCTATTGTAATTGGTAGATACACTTGTAGAAAACTTGTGATAAACGCTGGAATTTTTGATTTGGCACAAGCTACATTGTAAATTACGCTCACTGTGGAAGGCCTTACTTATGTATGTCACATTTTAAATGTGACCTTGTTCCACATCGTTATCTTCGTATATCAAACAAATAATACATTCGCACACGATAAATACTGGAAATGTATAAATACACAAATAAATCTCACCAAAATTGAAGCACCACACAACAGATAACAAGGTTATCACTCAAGTGAAAGAGAGAACCAAAAATATGACAATAAAGTCCTCGTTCTAATTTGAAGTGCAACACCTTTGCAAATTTGTTCATACAACAACATACAGTTAAAAAAAGAATGAGGTCATTGCTCAGCCAGATTTACCGCACATATCAATGTTACTAAATAAATTTGCTATGGTATTGAACGAAATCAAAAATACAGCTGAATCAACATCGAGGCACACAGAAAGAAACTCATCGTAACATCAATGTGCAACCATACCATACATTGCATGTGTCCGTTTCCAGGTTGAGAACACCTGCAGTAAGTCATAGTGGACGGATCATTATCGATCAAGGCAGAGACATTTGCTTCTGCATTCTGTAGTGCATTTGTGGCATGGTGATATTGAGTGCCTATCAATTCATTTAAAGTGGCGATTTACTTTAAAATTTAACCAAAATTATTAGTTATCATATAATTTTGATTTATGCGAATACGACAAGTACCTGTTAAGTTATTTTTAAAAGTGTTCTATAAATGGAATTAAAATGACTTGGTCTGTGGCGCGATAAATAGGCTAATAGGCTTCTCAAATCTCGCCATTTGGAGTCGGCAAAAAACTATATCTCCCTTCTACTCGTGGGAAAACAATATCACGGTTGATAAAGCTAGGCCCTGGTCCTGGTTGTAGTGCCGCTCAATAATTACTATTTTAAAATTCTAAAAAAAAAACTTTTAAATTTATGATCTTCATAACATAGTCATCATACAGGGTTCTCGAATAGAAGCTATCAATTATTTAGAAATTATGGAGTAAAATATGTCACAAATTATTTAGTTCTTAGAAAATTGCATGCTTTATCCGATGGTAGCAATACAAAGGTACTGCGAAGTAAAGTTTTTCGTGCTTTGAAAAGGAAAACCTCCATATTTTGTAAACTATTACAAGAATTCTCAAATTTTTCCGTTGCGTCGTCTTTTGTAAAAGTCACAGTAAGAAAAATTCTGGAAAGATAATTTAATGTAATAATATGTTGTTAAAAATGTAACAGATATGTTTTGTCTCTGCTGCGGTGCTACTTAAACATACACTACCAAATCTACATATTATTTACAATCCACTAACAAAATCAATATAACGATAGTGTTTTTAAGCTGGATGCCCAGTTTCATAGTTTTGAGATTGAAGATAAGTTGAAACTGAACTTCATTTTTAATTTAACTTTAACTCTTTGAGAATGGCAGTATTGCAGGTAATTGGCATGTCTGTTACGTAAAGGATCTTAAAATACTCATGATTGTTGTGAATTCTCGAAATCTGCATGGATATAGAAACGTGAGATTAATTAGAATTAATTTAAAAAAAATAGAGCGATATCTGAAATTACATTATATTTTCTCAAAAATCACCGCGATATATTATATCTTACCTTATTCTTGAATCGAATTAAAAATTAAATATATTACCCCAATTCTGAAAGATATTGAAATTCGAAATTAGGAAGAATTCCTGATTGTTACGATAATTGAAGTGACTTGCCTTACTAAAAGCTAATGTAAAAATTTTCATACATATTCATAATATTTTTTTTTGCGCACCAAAACATTTTTGGTTTTTATATTATGATCTCATGATATTTAATAAAATACAACTACTTTTAAGCGGTTGGAATATGGAATAGCAGCAGTTCAAGGCTTAAACTCTCACACGAAAACAAAAAATGTTAATCGATCTGGAATCTTTCATTAGAGTTTTAAAGTCGTTAATTTCAAACGAAATGTTTTATATATTTGTCCACTCCATAAGTAACAAATAACACTTAAGACAAACTGAAGTAATAGATAACAATTATGAAGTTTTCTTATTGACATACTGTAGTAACACTACTGACATACTGTAGTGGTTACGTTTTTTCCTGTGTAAAACCTTATTTTAAATTGTAAATCAGGACAACTCATGACAGATCAGCACCAATTCGCCTTTTTTATAATTAAATAAATGTTTACAAAAGCACACATAAATAAACGTATAAAGCATGAAAAAAACACACCTAACACTCCCCGAAAAGCGCTACTGTAAGTTATTTAGTTAACAAATACATCATACATAGAAAACTAAAGATGATTAAACCCTAAATCACTCAATTCTTTAGAACCGACAAAATGTTGGAACACCAACTTATGGTCTTTCTTCGGGATTTTCACTTATTAACTTGGAATCACCAATTTCAATCAAAAAGGCTCAGGTAAATTTGTAGACTGATTCATTAAATATTAGCATAGTGGTGTTTTCTCACATTTTTATAGTTTTGTGTTCTTAAAGGCTTTTAAAAAAACACATTAAAACCTGCTTTTGTTTTATCCCTTTTTTTAAGTTCATATTTTCATTTAATTTCTCGCTCATCATTTCTGTTTTTAGTTTTCGGTTTTAATTAAAAAAATGGATGGTTTTTTATTTTATCAATTAGTTTTTAACGCGCTTTTAGTTTTTCTATTAAAACATTCGACTTGTAGGTAACACCACACTCACCGGAATTCATTCCGTCGCGAATGAATTCTTCACCGAACTTTTACTCACCATATCAACCAATGCTAAGTAATGGAAATGCTTGTGGTAATGGAAATACCAATCAAAGCCAAACACCATCGACCCCAGTTTCGGTAAAAACAAATGCTACTCCTATTTTGGGATTGCAAAAATCAGCAGTGGTCGCAGCTGTACAAAAACACCAGCAGCACCATCAGCAGCATCACATACAACAACAGCAACAAGTTCAACAACAACAGCAGTCATTGAAGCAGCAACATCAGCAATCACATTCAGCAGTAACTAATCTGGTAACAGCAGCCGCCAATCCAATATCCGCCACAAAAGTACCGACCGCAACACAACCGTTTGCGATGACGACACCACTAAAACAGCGTAACTCACCATCTAGTGTAGGTGAAAAATCTCCGCCGCGAATAACACCACATGGATCACCCATTCCTACTACACTGTCCGCCAATGTGCATCAGGTAATTTATACTTTCCAAAATGTCATAAGTATTCTTTTTAGTCATATAAAACTTTGTTTCTTTTCAGGAAAACGTTGGTGGCACGATATACTTTTACCCAACTGCCAATCATACTTCCAGCCAAAACAGTAGTTCGGTAAGTAGTGACACTGTCGTTGCACATGCCCCAACAGTTGTACCAGGCGCAACAATAACTCCAAGCCCCGCGATATTATACACGGGTCATGTTTATCCTGGACCGGCATCGAATGTCATCAATATGCAGCCGAAGACACAATTAGAAACTGCTTTCTTTATGGCAGATGAGTTGCGTTCTGAAATACTGGCACGTAATGAAATATCTAATTTGATTTTGGACACAACTGACGCAACTAATGCGAGCTTGCCACTTGAGGTGGATAATTATCACTCCTTGTATCCACTTGAATCGCAACCTATGCATCCGAAGATGACAATGCCTACATCTACCTACAAGGCGACACACAGTACGACAGGCATCAAATATACACTAAGAAGACTTCATGGTAAGTCTTTTAAAAAAGATTTTCTGATTCCAAAATTATTTTATATCTAGCGTCTATTATGTTCTCCACTTATCTATGTTTATTGTTTTCCTGAAATCCCTTTCTTTCTCCGGCTCCCACTTGTGTTTCTCTCTCTTTCTCTATCTCATTCACTATTTTGATGTCACTCCTCTATTTGGGTTTGATATTGGTCTTGTTACAGAATTAAGGGTTTTTGTCATTTGGTAAATTTCTTTTTTAGGTTTTCGTCTACAATCGACTAAATGTATGACAGTCGTTGAAATGTGGAAGAAGCTCCAGCATTCAAATGTTGTTCAACTCCGAGAGGTATTCACGACAAAGGCATTTGGTGATAATTGTAAGAAATGTGTAATATATCCATTAAGTTGTTAATTAATTGATTATTCCTTTGTATTTCATAGCATTAGTATTAGTATACGATTATCACCCAGGTTCACAGACCCTTTTATCAAAGTACTTTACTCCAGCGGCCGAAACAAACGGTTACTCTGATCCATTCCCTGGCGAAGCGAGACCCTTTAGGTAAAGTTAAAGACCAATTGCACATTAAAATGCACCTAAGTGATAACTCTTTTGCATTTGTATGCAAAAACAAACCGCAGTCATAAAAGCAATCTGCAAAGAACAAGTAATGGACCGCTCCTGCCGGAGGCTACAATTTGGGCAATTATAATGCAGTTAACAGCAGGATTACGTGCAATACATCAAGCCGGGCTCGCTTGCAGGTTTCACATCTCAATTATACCTTACCGCTTTTACTATATTTTATTTAAAATTCAGAGTACTTGATCCAACAAAAATCATCGTGACTGGTAAAAGAGTTCGATTCAGTTTTCCTGGTATCACAGATATCGCAACTTTTGATCCTAATGCAACAAATCCGTTAGCAGTTGCAAGCATGCATCAACAGGTAGTACAAAATATAAATAACTAAGAAAAATAATATTTTCATATTACCATATTGTTTTAATTAATTGTTAATTTTTTTTTACATTTTGTTTCTTAATTATTCCATGTCCTTGAAATGTTTATTTTTAATTGTTTATTTCAACTTACATTTTTTTTTTTAGGAGGACCTCACTGCACTTGGCCGCTTGGTCTTAGCACTCGCTTGCAGATGCTTGCAGTCTGTGCAAAGAGAAAGTGTACAAAGTAGCATAGACTTGGTTTCCAGGCATTATTCGTCTGACTTAAGGAATTTCATAGTGTAAATTTAAATATCATAGTAAAATATTAAAAAAAAGAAATAACATTCGTGTCTTAATGTTCTATAGATATTTATTCACAACAACACAGAGACGCTCAGTGACTGATTTAATGCCAATGATTGGTGCTCGTTTCTATACCCAATTGGATGCATTACAGAGCCAGTGTGACATGCAAGAGGACGAATTATCAAAGGAAATGGAAAATGGTCGTCTCTACCGGATATTGGTGAAATTGAACTGCATAAACGAGAGGCCAGAGTGAGTGAAGATGAGAATATGTAGGAATTGAAACATCACAAACCATTAATATTTTATCCAGCTTTAATCTGGATTGTACGTGGTCTGAGACTGGTGATAGATATATGTTAAAACTATTCCGTGATTATTTATTCCATTCCATCACTGAAGATGGTCGTCCATGGTTGGATCATGCACACATTGTACAATGTCTTAACAAATTGGATGCCGGTTCTCTGGAGAAGGTAATAAATCAAAATTATTTCATCAGTTTTGTTTTTTCTAATATTAATTTTCATTAAGGTCCAATTAATGTCACGAGATGAACAATCGGTTCTGATTGTAACCTACGTCGAACTGAAGAATTGTCTTGAAAATTCGTTTTCCGAACTGATGGCCAACGCGGCTTCATAATAAATGCTTCCCATGAAACTAACATTTCACTGAAATATCCACCCATTTTAAGAAAATAAGAAAAACATAAAAACCTCAAGATAAGCATCAAAACCTCTTAATAAGCAAAAAGTGTTTTCATCTTGAATATTTAAAACAATATCAATGCAATCTCTCCAGGTAAACAAATAAAAGTAATACAAAATCGCGGAAATGCAACGCAAAAAGAAAAAGAAAATATTTTTACAAACAAGTCAAAGAAATGTTTATTTTATGTAAAAAAAACACCGCGTAAGTAAACAGACACAAACACAACAAAATAAATTCTCTTCCTATTTTGATATCAAAATTAAAAGAAAAATAAAAATAAAACAAGTATTTTTACATAAAAAAAAACAAACTAAAAAACGAAACAAAATAAATTATTGATAATTAAGAGATCAGCAACGGGAGTTAACTTGTGATGCGCCATAAGCCCCCATCTATCTTTACCATCTTAAATTCAAAAATATATATATAACAAAGAAGGCTAGTGTTATTTGTTGGACGACTGCGCTCAAATACATGTTTCTCTCCCGCTTCTCTATTTATATGTGCTCAGTTGGAAAACCGAGCACATTTGTTAACTGTTGAAACTAAAAAACGTTGTTGATCTTTTTTGCAAGAAAGTGGCAGACACAAACGATAAACGAAACGGAATGTAATTTCATAACTATGTACTTGAATAAACAAATATTCAAGCAATTTCTATTATTAAAAAACAAGCACTTCCATCTTCACATTTAAATAAAGACATGCGGAGTGAATAAAAGTCCGTATATCCTCCCAACTTCAAAAATATATATTTCGTTTTGCAAAAAAATATATTGATAAATTTTAAAAGAATATGGTTACACTGTTTTAAGTACGTAATTCAATTAAATTTATGCATGCAAGAATGTGAAAATACGGGAAAAGAATTTGAATAAAAAAATTCTGCCGTTGTACTTGATGAAAAGATGACTTTTGTGCGTATTATGAACCATAAGCAAGATTTAACGAAAAACTCTGCTAAAAAATAACATTTACCAATTAAGAAAAAAGCTTAAACAAGAATGTAAACAATGATCTCGATTCTCGGTATATGAATATTAGATGAAATATCTGATGTTATTGTTAAAGAAGAACTACATTATTGCATGTGATACATCGAATTTCAAACATGAAAATTGTTCACGCGATTATTTGCAAAATTCCTGTTTTAGTATATGTTATGACAATTGTAATGGATTTATTTTTCCTGGAATACTATTTGTGTAACGCATTTACTACAGTGGACAACTGCATGTATGTGTATATTCTGTTTATTTTAAATGCTTATAACGATTATCACAATAGAAAATTTAGTTCTGTCGTTGTATTCATTGATACTTTTTAAATACATATGTATGTAAGGCTTCAAGGATAAAAATAGCATCTTTCTGTAACAACTTTTGAATGCCATTTCAGACATTTGCATTGCCGGATTAATTTCGTACGAATATTAAAATCTGTATAATAATGCGAGCATTGAACTCTTTTTTCAATATATATGCTCTGTATTCTCATTGCAGGCATATTTTTAAGTACCGATATACATACTCGTATATGTATTTTATGTATGCGTATATGCGTGTATATCAGTCCACTGAACAATGCATTGTTTTTTTTACCCGATGATAATCTTTAAAGTACATGCAGTATTGAGTCTTTCTTATCTACCGAGATCTGTATTTTATGTGGCTGAAGTTTTAACATCAATGTAACTTCTGGAATACGGCTTTTTAATGAAATGTGATCGAGTGTAAACATTGCTTACAATTTAAGTATTTCTTTTATATTTTTTGTTGTAAAATAGTGGTGAAATGTGTGGAGAAGCTTACAGAAAAATTATGCTCTTTTTTCCGGATTTAAAGATAGTTAAAATTGACGAAATCCAAAAAGAACACGACAATATATTTTGTTATACGGGAAGATACTTTGCTCAGCGATTAATTTGTGATTTCAATTTTTCAGTTTGCTAATTGTTTTATTATTTTATTTTCATTTTCTTTAACACTAAATAACATTGTTAAAAATATATTGATTGTAAAAAAAATGAGCTCAAACAGAAAATGAAAAATTAAGAAAAATAGACAAATTTATAGAAAATATTTTGGAGAAAATATCGCAATTATGACCGTCCAGCGTTTATCTTAAATAATTTAGATAAAAAAAAAGAGTAAGTCATATCAAATAAACTTAAGTTGGCAATATTTGCAAGCTATTATACCGTCGGGCCACATCCACACATTTATTTCCACAACAAAAGTCCACAATTTTTAAGTTACAATACAGATAATAACAAATCGTTATAGTATAAAATGGGAAGCAAATAATTTGAAATTTAGAAAATAATTAAAAAGAAAACAAGACAAGAATTCAAGAGTTCAAAATATGAAATGAAAGTTTAAAATAAACAAACAAATTAAGTTAATATTAAGGTTATTAATAAAGAAAACAATTTCGTTAGCTTTTAAGATCCTTAAGTATTTTTGATTTGAAGTAAAAAGTGAACAAATCAAAAAGCGAAATACCGTACAAGCAAAATAGAGATTAGTTTCAAAACTGTTTTTTCTTTTAATTGAACACAGATTCAGGAGAAATTTCAAAAGATTTGCAAATGCTAAGAGATTGCAGTTCTGCAATTGTTTTTATTTTTTTAAATATTTTCTATTTGAAACAGTTGCTCTTAACAGGGCAACAGACATGTGAAAAAATGGCTTTCACGCAGCAACGAGAAGGATAACAATTATGTTTAATATTTTTTTAAGCAATAGCAGCATAGGCAAACATGTAGTACATAATGTGATTTTTTTAAAGCAAAAACAAAAATTCCAATTTATAAATTTGTTTTTTTTTTTTTCAAATAAACAAATATTATTTTTCTTAAAAACAAAAAAAAAATAAAAACTTTAAAAAAATAACAAAAAAAATAAAAAAACATGTGTGAAAAATCTTTTAAAAAAACAATAAAATCGACAAAATATTTTCCAAGATTGAAGTTTATTTTTACAAGGTTGATAAAAAATTAAAACGTTATCGAATACTGGACAAGTCACGCTTAACGGCCTTCACTTTATTGCATATATTATAATGTATTACTTATTATTTATAATAATGTATTACAAACATTCGTGGTCGCGGTGGCGTAGTGGGTAAGTGCGTCCACTCAAACGCCGTAGATCTAGGTTCGATTTCCGGGCGGAACACCTCGCATTTTTTCACGGCACCGCCTATTTCGTCTCACTGAAAACGCTTAAAGAGTATCAGTTGTCTATGAAAAGCTTCTTAAATATCGCCGTTTTGGGGTCCTTCTACTCGTGAGACAACAGTAGCACGCACAACACCAGTAGTTGTAGATGCTAGGCCTTGGTCCCTTGTACTCTGTAGTGCCACTCAATTATCATTATTATTATTATTATAGGTGTTCTTTGGGATTAAGATCGGGGGATTGTGATGTCCTTTCTATAACTGCTTTTTATGGCCCCTCTTTCGCTAGTTTCGAAGAGTGCTAAGGGCCATTTTCCTGCATAAACTCTCACTTCAGCGGCATGTCCTTTTCGGCGAATGGCAGCATAACTGTATTTAAAATGTGCACGCAGTCAAGTGCACAAATTTTGTTTTTTTAAAAAAATTTGACCAATGCCAGAAGCCGAAAAGCACCTCCATATCATGATGGTGCTACCACCATGCTTAATTGTTTTTTTTTTTTTTGGGATCGAATTCCGTGTTGATTACTCAGAAAAAGTACCTTCCTAGGGGATCTGCCAAATAGCTCCACTTCTCTCAACCGGTTCCTTAAAGTGCGACTCGTTACTGGTGCACCAAGATAATTTTTCAATTCTTTTGACACGAAGCAAATGGATTTGTTTTTTGCACTGTCGCAGTAGTAACGAGGTGTTGCTTTCCGTTTTCTTCCCCTAGTTTCCTGTTTGGGTTTGAAATGAATTGTTGTGATCGCCATTTTTTGAACACTTAATAATTTTGGATATTTCATCCAGTGTTTTTTTTCCTTTTTTGTTTTTTTCGTCTTTTCTTAGATTTTTAATTTCCAAGTTTTGTAAAATTTTCACTAAATTATTTTAAATTATTTACATAAATTAGTTGTTCACAGAACACTAAAATCGAAAAAAAAAGATGAAACAAGACTGAACAGAACGTGAAAACTATTAATAAACATTGAAAATTTCCTTTATTTCCAGCCTAAACAAACATACTGTTCGCAGTTTTTATTATTCGAGATAATAAAAAACCCGATAAAACCAAACATCTATATATATATAAAGTTTAAATTAATAAAATCTTATTAGCTAAACATAAAAAACGCTTAAACTAGATTAACTGTCTAGTTTAACATAACATAGTAACATAGTTACATGATTAACTTACTGGCCCCTTTCGGGCACTCTAAGCTAAACTTAAATCTATGTCGACCTATTCTAACAGATATTTAATCACTAAGGGCTGTAATTATTTATACTAAGAAAATTTTTATGAACTTAGTGGCCGAATTAGTTTTTTGTATTATTATAAAACTTAGGGACTACCTTAAGAATAAACTTAAAACTTAAAAAAAATAGACTTAACCTAACTTTACATAATATACTAAGGGTTATTTAATTAAAAATAGAACTGTTTATAATTTTTTTAATATTATGTTTGTTTTTCTCCGGGCTGTGCTGTGTGTATAGGCATATTAGTACTTGCATATATGTGTACACTCACCTCCCATGTTTTTTTTTAGCCTATACTGGAACCTTAGAACTACCTTAAAACTACCTAAGCTATGTAAGCCGGCCATAGATCGCGAACGAGGGGACAAACATCCAATCTGCCGCAAGGCTGGGACCAACATTCCCACATTTCTGGGATCAAGAATTACCCTGGGTCAAGAGAGTTTGACGAGGGAGCTACCCCACTTCTTCCCAGCCACCAGAATTTCTGATGTTGCAGCAGCACATCCTGCCGATCACGGGTTGAGACCGCTGTGCTGAACCTGAGGTGCTCCCCAGCGCTCTGCGCGACAGTTCGGTCGTAGTTGAGTCGCCCATCCGCAGCGTTACGGGCGACGTGGAAGATGAGCCGCACCGCTGAACAATTTTGTATCAGGCCGTTTTGGTCGAAATAGAGGAATGCTTCTGGGGGAACGAAGCCGTTACGTCGTACCCTTTCGTGGTAGAGTGGATTAGGGTAATATGCACCGGAGATCAGATTATTGATTGAGTTCATCGATCTTCTTCACCAGGAAATTGTCCACTCTAATCAGGTTTGCTATGTTGTATAGGACCTCGTTGGAGTAGAATTTTCTGTGCTGGCACTCTGGTGTTCTGTAAAAGTGAAGGCAAGCCCTCTCAAACACCCTAATCTTTTCCATCAAGCTTGCCCTCACGTTGAACCACACGGGACATCCATAGATCAGTATTGGCCGTATGAGGGCCATGTAGGACGATTCACTCTCGCATCGAGTTGGCTGCTATAAAACAACCTCTTTGTAAGAGCAAAAGCGCTTTTGACTCTGGCCGGAGCAACATCTACATTTTTGTTAAAATATAGAAATTGGTCCAGCCAGATCCGCAGGTATCAACAGGCCAATGGCTGCCCGTGCTGTCCAACGATTGAGAATTTTCGCCCATTTTTTCTGGTATCCGCGGAGGCCCTAAACAACGGCGTTCTGAAAAGAATGGTTTCCGACTTTTGGTAGTTGATTTTCAACTTCCAGTCATCGCAATAACACTGGATCGATTCGAAGTCACGCTGCAAGATTACGACAATAGCCTCAATCTTCGGACCTGTTCTGTACGCCACCAAGTCATCAGCGTACGCAATGGCATGGTGGAGGGAACTCACGAGATCACTCGTGTAAATGTTGAAAAGAATCGGCGAATTAACCGCTCCCTGTTGTAGACCATTTTTAACTTCAAATATTCCGGTATACCGGTGAGCATGTTGGCCTTCTCCAAGTCAACCAGGCAGGCACCCGTGCATTGGTTCTTACCTTCATTCCACTGGATATCCGAGATTAATTTCGACGCGACATGAATGGTGTCATGCCCCGCCTTAAAACCGAATTCGTGATCTTAAAGTGAAGTTAGGTAGCATTTACCTACAAAAGGGATATTGCAGTAAGGGATATTTCCACCACTATATTTCACTCCGAACTTGCCGCTTTAATTAGTTGAGTTCTTTAATTATGGGTAGAAGTACTTTAACTGGAGTTGGGATTTCCTTTTTTCTAACCACGTTACCAGAATGACGTTTAATCGACTGCTGGAAATGCGAAACCACATCAACGTGTCCCTGTGAATCAATAACTAAATTACCCGATTAAATTCGAAGAGCCTGTTTTTTTATACGAACAACAATACATTTACTTACCCATGTAGAATTCTTTTTGACTTCATTAGTTATCCCAAAATTACCCGAAACGTACGTCTGGTTCGATACAAAAGTGTTATATATCATTTCCAAAGGCGACCAGTGGATGGGCTAGTCTAACGTGTAACTATGTGTCCCATCAGGTTCTAAGCAATCATCAACTTTCAGTAAATGTTTTATTTCCAAAAATTGTAAAATACATAAAATGGCATTAAAATGCAATACATTTCTGTAAAACTATTTAAATTGTAAATCGAAGTTATGCTTTTGTATAAAAGTACAAGTTATATTTAAAATCTTGAAAAAGACAATAGTCAAAATAGAATGTATCAAAGTTTAGAGATTCCTTCTGTGTAAGTAGACATTTGCGGGGAAATAGTAATGACTTATTTGAACTTAAAAGTATATTACTACACTTTATTGGCACCCGTTTGCTCGATTCATAAGAGGATGGGGAGGGAATTGAATGTGTCATTTTAATACCAGGCTTGATTCCAAAAGTATGACTCTACTATTGTGGATATTAATGGTCCAAGTGTATGTCAGTTGTTGCTAATTTGTTCATTTCAGATGACAAAAATGTTAAATCAAATAAAGTAATAAAAATCGAATACGGATGGAAGAGATGACCACGAAACAGAACTAACCCGATAAGAGTCAAACCATTTCGTTGACGCATAGGCATTTCCTTTGTTAATGTCTACTTACATTTACAATTTATTATAAAATAGTGAGCTGTTGCTCGTTTCTATAAACGAATGTCTTTCATTATATTACTGTACTATGCGTTGTTATAATTTTTAAATGTGACGTGATTGTTGTAAATATATGTACGTAGCTCTAAAATAATTTACTTTCTTTTGGTTTTGAACCAATGCTGTTCTATGGATATTTATATGAAATTAACTGTGTAAAAGTGTGCATTATAGAGATTAAATAGTCTGTGCAAATATCATATATATTATTTTCAGGAGCATTCTTCGAAACTGTAAGGCACTGATTGTAACAGCATTTGGATACTCATGAACATACGTTATGTTTCATTAAAAATTTGTAATTTTTCTGGACGGAATTGGTTTCATTTGTGTGATTCTAATTTGTACTAAACTTTACGCTAAACTTATTTCATGATCGTAGGCTTCACCACGCCAATCCTGCGAACCTTTACGCCAATTGTGATTTTCTGGCAGTGCGTGGTGGCGCAGACCGCACAATTGTGGACCGAAACGTAACATGATTATAATAACTCCTACAACAAACATAGCAAGAGCTGCTACAGCCGGATACAGGAGTATAAAAGTCATATTTGTTTTGATTAATTAGTTATTTGTTTTTAGATATCGCTTTCTCGTTTTTGTAGTTCGACGTACTCCTCTCGCTTTTGTGGTCGTTGCGGTCGTTCTTGATGATGATATGAAGTTTGATGCACGGGAACTGCTTCGGTATATTCGTTGAAAACCTTTCCGCTCTGAAATTGAATTAAATAAATGTTATTGTTAATTGTGACTCGTGAGAAAGAAAATCGAGTTATAAAGGATTTCGAAATGAGGAAGTTCGAGTAATGAAATTTCCACTGCATCGCAATTTGACATACTTATACAATTTTTTTTATAATAGAGCCGTGCTTAACGCCTTCTAAACATGGTTTTGGGGGATTGCGTGATGCCCTATAAGTATTATAGAATGCATTGAAGAACGCGGCGTAGTCAGTAAGTGCTTCGATCCCCAAGCTGCAATCGAATCTTGCAAAACACATGGATTTTCACAGCACCACGTAACACAGACAAGAATCGAAACTCCGATTAAGGCACATGTCTATCCCCTTCGCCCTAAAAATTTATACTCTTATTGTTTGAATCATGGGAATAAGTGAACAGATCGCCAAGAAAGAAATCGTAATCTAAATGGTTATTTTCTTGCAGTTATTGGCATTCCTTGTTAAGGTTCTTAAGGTAATTTTATAAAAAATGCATGACTCAAATAATGTTAAATTTCCAAAATTGAAACAATTGAGCACAATCTTGAGTTAACTATTTTGAGATAATATCGGATATTTAAATATGCAGATAGTTCACCTAGAGAATGGTTACCATTTCTGAGTACCTCGTTTTACAATTTTAAGGCAATATTTACAGTTAACGTACCTTATTAAATTTACTCAAGGGTCCAAGCTCAGTAAGATCAAGTGGTGGTTGATTACGCGGGCCTCTTGTCCAAATACTCGCCAGCCAAAGATTACCTGTAATTAATAAATAGTTAATATTCCATTTACTGGCTGAAACTGAAATAGGTCCTACCAGTGTTCCTGTCTGTCCAATACCTCTTGTGTCTCGAGCAGCAACCCAATATCACGTTTAACAGGATTAATGCTAACCCGATCACCGTGCAGATTGTAATTGTTATGTAGAATGGTGTAAAATTTCCGTATATGCGTTTATTAAAGTACGGATTGTTCAAGTAGGCTGTTCGTTCATCGATTGTGGACATAGTAAATTTAATATATGGGTCCGTATCAAGAGTTATTTCTCATCGCGGGCGAATAAATATGCAAAAGTCCAATAGGCCCGAATATATGTATCAATAGGAAACCACTAATTAAGCTGGAAGAAAAACTGGGTGTGACCTATCAAAATACATCAATTGATGGTTACACCCATCAACGAATTACAATTAAAATTCAGTCAATTGATAAAACTAGATTCGGAAATCAGAATGTGACACTATGATAATAGACGTAGTATTTATAAATTATTTCCACTTATAGAAAATAATCAAAATGCAATAGAATACCGAACGCCAATTAGAAATGCGCTAAAGAAAACACCAACTAAAAGTGACAAACGTCGACTGTTTGACTGGCGAAGTGGTCGAGAAGCTCTGGAAATGAGTAATTCAAATTTCTTCTTGCTCACTTCCCAAGACGAGACAATCATGAAAGTATTTAGACCAGTTTCAAGCACTCACATTAGC
The DNA here is from genome assembly GCA_944738645.1 of Eristalinus sepulchralis. Classification (NCBI taxonomy): domain Eukaryota; kingdom Metazoa; phylum Arthropoda; class Insecta; order Diptera; family Syrphidae; genus Eristalinus; species Eristalinus sepulchralis. Next base: position 23,723,229 of record OX122885.1, on the reverse strand, counting down.
ACAGGTGAAATTTTATTCTTAAATTAGGGTGCATGTGTGGCTGACCATGTACATGGTGTAGGGAAAACAAGTAACTTTTGACAGTTTAACCGAAACGCCATTTAATATTTTGACGTTTACAAGTTTTGGTGTGGGTGATTGAATATGTTTGTAAACAAGAAAGCAGAAAAGAAAATGCGCTTGTGTGATTGAAGGGTGCGGCCATCTTTAGACCAATCTAGAACACTGCCAGGTTCAAACTTCACCCATTGTCTCAGAATTTAATATTTGGTAATTATCTACTATTTGGGCTTCTTTGAATATACAGTCGCAAACAAAGTGAATTTCGTCCTATATGATAGCTAAAATCATTTGCAGATGTTTCTTCACTCGACGTACCCGGAACGCCACGAAGGCCAAAGTTTTGAATCTTAAATTCCACAAAAATATTAGGTGTAGTTCCGTACACCGAACAAATAACACCAAACCATACTACTCTGTCAAATCCGTTAAGCATATAACAAATTCAAATTTTGTAGATTATCGGTTGACGATGCGTAAAACAGATAACGATTAATGATCGAAAGTTTCGATTTCTGAAATTAAATGTTTCATATCCAGATAGAAATCAATTTTAAACAGTGAACAACACGAGATAATATTGGCGTGCTCACTCCCATAATCCATTTTCATTTAAACACTTGATTTTCAAGTGTTTTTCAACCGTCTGTTTTAAACATATACATACATAGACAAGCCGGGAACAGGGTGGTCTTTATTTCGGCTTGTACCAAAAGGACAGCACCAGGGAGACTACTCAGTAAGCGATCTTAACAAGTCAACAATATAATAATTAACACAGCTTCATACTTGATTTAAAAAGTGTTTAACCTGAAGTTCCATCAAAAATCAATGAATTGTCATTATAAGGAACTTAAAAACCAACAAAATGACCAGCTTCACTCAGAGGAAGAGGGGACCTACAGTTTTTACCAACTCTGAGCGGTTAGAGTTGAGAAGCTATTTAAAGACAATTAGTAATCTTTGAGTGTTGTCAGCACATCAAAGGAAGTGGTGCCGTGATAAAATTTGAGGTGTTCAGTCCGGGAATCGAACATGTGGCCTTGGGCGTGTAAGTCGACGCACTTACCCACTACGCTACGGCGACCACGATCATAATTCGTAAATCGAACGTGTTGTTTTTATTTTTTTTAATGCACTTCTTTTTTGTTATTTATAAAGAAAAATCTTATAAGCTAGACATAAAAACACGCTTAAACTAGCTTAACTATATTAACTATGTTACATGACTAACTTACTGGCCCCTTTCGGGCACTCTAAGCTAAACATAATCTTAAATCTATGTCTTTCGATCATTCTAACAGATATTTAGTCACTAGATTACTGGAATTGTTTATACTAAGAAAATTTTTGTGAAAAAATTTAGTGGCCGAATTTGTTTTTTGTATTATTATAAAATTTCCGGACTACCTTAAGAATAAAATTAAAAAAAAGAAAATACTTAAACCTAACTTAACATTATATACTAGGAGTTATTTAATTAAAAATAGAACTGTATATATTTTTTTTTCTCCGGGATGTGTTGTGTGTATACGCATATAAGTACTTGCAAATATGCGTACACTCACCTCCCATAATTAATCGAACGTGGTCATGAATCTGACATTAACAACAAGAACTCAGCGAGCACAGCATCAGACAACCATTGTGCTTAAACTAACAACTAATCTGATTTTGATGACCTCAAAATCCTGCAAATGGACAACAAACAACAAACCGGCAAAAGGTACACTCTAGAAACCCTATACATAATTAATAAATAACAACAACACGAGTAGAAAAAGGGGCATACAGAACACACATACACATCTGCCGTATATTCGTTTAATTTTATTAATTTTATTAATTTAAATATTATGTTAATTTTATTTTAATATATTTTGTTTAGTTTTTTATACATTTAGTTGAGTATTATTTGTTCTAAACAAAACAACGCAACTTTATGTTATTCTGTTTCACACTGATTTAGTTGTTTTTATTTTTGCCATGTATGTATGTATGTAATTCCTCTTCTTCTTCTTTTTCGAATGCCGCTACAGTCCGGGGTGGACCTGGGCCTCAACCAACATGCCTCTCCACCTAGCACGATCTGTTGCCAGTTGCTTCCAATTGCGCACTCCAAGTTGGTTGAGGTCCTTTCCACTTGTGTGCGCCATCTCAGTCTAGGACTTCCTCTGTTGCGTTGTCCCTGTGGTTCGGATTCGAAGACTCTTCGAGCCGAAGCAGTATTGTCTATCCGCTCTACATGGCCTAGCCACCTTAAGCGTTGTATCCGTAGACGCTTGACTAGGCTCATGCCGCCGTACAGCCCATACAGTTCGTGGTTGAAACTTCTCCTCCAAATGCCATCAACGCAAACAGGACCAAAAATCGCAAGCAAAACATTTCTCTCGAAGAGACCAGGGGCTTCCTCATCCGCTTTTAGAAGCGTCCAGGTCTCTGCGCCGTAGAGTAGGACTGGGATGATCAAAGAAACAGCGATTGGCAAGAGTGATTCTGCGCTTGATTTTGGTACTGATGTTGTTGTCCCTATTGACCGCGGAGCCGAGATAGACGAAGTCCTTGACTACCTCGAAACGTCTGCTACCCATAGTGACACTCTGTCCAAGACGTCGATGTTCTGCGTCCTTCTTCGATGACAGCATATACTTCGTTTTGCCCTCGTTTACCAACAGTCCCACTTTAGCCGCTTCCGCTTCGATGCTAGCAAACGCCTCATTAACGGCTCGTTGAGTTCGGCCGATCACGTCAATGTCATGCGCATAAGTTAGCAGTTGAACGGACTTGTGGAAGATTCTTTCAAGTGTTGTTTTTTATTTTTATTAAATAAATTTTCAAGTGTTGTCTTAATTCTAGGAAAATACTTAAAACTAGGTTCCTTAACGTTAACAATAGTTCTTAAATCTAACTTACTGACCCTTAACAGGTGCTCTTAGCTAATCTATATCTACTCTACTGTTCAACTTTTAATTTTATTTTTATTTTTATTGTGTTGGCAGCGGTGCCGAGGGTTGGTTCTGATGCAGCCACCAATAGAAATGGCGTTCTCTGGCGGACTGTGCTCTGTCTCGGGTGGAGATCGCCCTACTGAACCGAAGAAGCTCCTCGTGGCTACGGGCGACGTCCGGTTCGTATTGGAGCCGCCTGTCCACTGTTCGGCATACGACATGGTAGATGATAGGACATCCTACCATATCCTGTATCAGCCCTTTGGAGTCTAAATAGAGAAATTCTTCAGGGGTGTTAGGGTAATAAGCCCCGAAGATCAAACTATTGGATGAAGTCATCGCTCGTGCAATGTGCCTTCGAGTCAATTTAGTTCATCTTTTGTAATAAGAATGCAGTTGTTAACGTCACCAGCAACGACATTATTTGCCAAATGATCGTCATTGAACCTGCCGAAACCAGGGTTCTCAGATCGCCATTGACTTATCTCATTGCGTAGATGGAAGTGGTTCAGCGAGGCACTGTTTTCCAAGTGGAATCGTGCCTCTGTTGTAGACTTGTAAGTTACGCTAAGTCCCCTCAAGAATGATGTTAAAGAAGTCGCATGACAGCGCGTCGCCTTGTCTAAATCCTTTTTTGACATCGAAGGTCTCGGTGAGTTCGCTACCGACCTTGACGGAGCAGCGAGAGTTCTCCATCGTCATCCTACACAATCTGACGAGTCTGGTAGGGATGACGAAACTAGACATTGCACTGTATAGCGCGGCTCTATGCACGCTGTCATACACGACCTTGAAAAAGACGAATAGATGGTGGGTATTGATTTGTACTTCTTGCGACTTCTCCAGGATTTGCCGCATAGTGAAGATCTGGTCGATTGTGGATTTCCCTGGCCTGAAACCTCACTGATAAGGACCTATCCGGTTGTTGACGAACGGTTTCAGGCGCTCACACAATACTGCAGAGAAAATCTTATATGCGATGTTAAGGAGACTGATCCCTCGGTAGTTGGCGCAGTCAAAAGGGTTCTCAGCACCGACTGCGGCTCTACCACCAGTTGCCCATTTTGCCATCCCGGCAGGCTTTTGTCGGATTTTTGTAACCGCCGGATAACTGTTATACCTTGCGGTAAAAATTTCGGACTTCATTCCTGCCATAGCATCTCACCATTTCCTCGACCGCGCGCTTCTTGTGCTCTTTCTTTTTTCTTCTGAGAAGCCGGTTCTCTTTCCTTCTTCTCTGTTTGTAGAGCTCACAAACAGCTCTCGTCGTTCGATGCAGCGTTGCCTTGTATGCTTCTTGTTTGGCTGCATGCGCCTGCCTGCACTCGTCGTCAAACCATGGGTTCCTCTTGGGTGGTGGCGTGAAACCTAGCACATCAGTGGCGACCTCTATGATGGCTTCTTGACAACGTTTCCATTTGTCTTCTATTCTTTGTGCAGGCAGCGTCGAACGTTGAGACAGTTTCAGGGAAAATCGATCGGTTAAGGCTCTAGCGATCGGCTGCGATTGTAGCTTTCCGACGTCAAACCGTTTTGGCCTGTCTCGATTCCGTTGTTCTCTCGATATCCGGGTTCTTACCTTGGCTTCAACAAGGAAATGATCCGAGTCGATGTTTGCGCCTCGGAAGGTTCGGGCATCGAGAATACTGGAGGAGTGTCTGACGTCGATCGCAACATGATGAGTCTGGCTGACGGTTGATTGATCAGGTGATCGCCAGGTCCCTTTATGAATGTTGAGGTGTGTTAACCGCGTACCTCACAGAGAGATTTCGCCACGAGGCGAAGTCAACTAGCCTGAGTCCGTTTCCGGAGGTGTTGGCGGGCAGGCTGTGTCTTCTGATTACTTAAGCAAAAACTTCTTCTCTTCCCAGCTGAGCGTTGAAATCTCCTAGGACGATCTTGGTGTCGTAGCTGGGGCATCGATCGTATGTCCTTTCTAGGAGGTGATAGAAGTCTTCTTTACTGCTGTCATCTTTTTCCTCTGTTGGGGCGTGGGCGCATATGAGGCTTATATTTCTGAATTTAGCCTTGATGCGGATTGTTATGAGGCGTTCGCTTATGTATTGGAAGCTTAAGATTTTTTGCCTAAGTCTGCCTCGAACAACAACAAAAACCACATCCAAATAAGCGTTTCCCTCTCTCCCTGTAGCAGTCGCCGTGGTATATGTCGCAGTTTCTCACTCTTCTCTTGGCCGGCCTATCCCACCGCATTTCCTGAATTGCGGTTATGTCTGCTTTATAGCAGTCCAGGGCCTCCGCAAGTTCATCGGCTGCACGTGGTTTGTTTAGGGACCTCACACTCCACGTGCAGATCCGTAAATCATTATTCTTTCTACGTTTGCGAGGGTTGTCAACAGTGCATCCATCCGTACCCGAGGCATTCGGTTGTTCCGTAACTGGAATTTTTGAACGTGGCCGGGCAGTTACCCCGACATACACCCGCAACCTGGAGGACCTGACCCTTTTTTATACCTCTTTGGCGGAGGTCGCACTTATAGGTTTTGCAAGTTGAGTTTGGATGAACAACAACCAGTATCCGGTGGCTACCAACGTGGAGGTACTATAAGCACAGTTGATGTGTGGGAAACAGTTACAACAGCTGGGCATCGCCAGGTTGATACCAATCAGTGCCTACCCTGTTCCCACATCACCCAGCCACCTATAATTCCTCTTGCGTTTCAATAAAAGATTGTCTGATTAAGACAGCAATCCCTACCTAAACTTTGGGTTAAAAATAATGAAAATATAACTGTAGCAGCACACGCATAGCTGGTCAGGATCGTATGAATACACGTTCATAATGACCGTTGACAGCACTTCATACCCACGCCGGCAATAAATTCCACACTTGAAAATGAGAATTTTTAATATAAAAGGCTATATAGGTATGCAACTGTTAAGAAAAACAAAGGTTTTACATTCTAATAGGTATACCACCAAATTATCAAATACGTAAAACATTCTTTATGGCTGTATTATAAAAGCAATGCGACTTAATGTTAGCCATAAGCAAATTTAACGAAATGCAAGGGTAACATGCATAATGTGAGGACGTATGCACAATTGGTAGTATGAAAACAACTTCCCTAAATCAAGCCGTATTCAAATTCCCACAGTTTTTTTGCTACTTCTTTGTTTAGCTTTACAGTCCGGGATTTATCAGTTGCTTCCAGGTGCTCACGTCAAGTTGGTTGAGATCCTTCATCACTTGCGTGCTCCATTTCGTTTAAAGACTTTCTTCAACCTCAACCAACAAACATCTCCAGACAGTACGATCTTTTATCAGTTGCTTCCGGGTGCACACGTCAAGTTGGTTGAGATCCTTCATCACTTGCGTGCGCCATTTCGTTTAAAGACTTTCTTTTAGTACGTTAATCGAAGTAAGCGATCAAATGTCCCCAGTCCTTAATTTTAAATAAAACTACCCACCAAACATGGACCAAGAAATTCGAAACGTGCAAGCGGTTGAATGAGTTCTTTTTGCTATGATAAGTTCACAAATTTAAGTATGAATCTGCAACGAAACTGATTGCAGATGGAAATTAGCTTCGATGAAGAATGTGAGAATGTTGTAAGTCTCAATTCATATTAACGATATCCTGACGATTCGAATGGACTTCGGAATGGAAAATTTAGATTTCGGTGGACCCATACCTATGAACATATGAACTTATTTATCGTCACTTATACCAAATTAAGATACATACAGATACAACATGTGTTTCTTTTTTGGGAAAGTTTTTCGCGTAATTGCTCCTGTTTGCTTTGAAAGCAGCTGGAGAAGGAGATTCAACCACAAACTATACAGGCAGTACGGAGCATACAGGGGTACAGCGCTTGAGGAAGCTAGTCAGCAAATTTCACAATATTAGTAAGTAGTGTAAGTGGTACAAACTTTAACAAAATAACATATGTATATTTTGGTACCCACAGCGAATTGTATAGTAGTTATCCTTCCGCGAACACAATTTAAGTTATAAAAGACAATTTTTTATCCGAATGGAGAACATCGGAGACCGATCAACACATGCGCTAGCGATTTGCGTTTTTTATAATACAAATAAACTTTTGAGGACGTTTAAATAAGAGGACTAGAGATATCGTATATGTCATACTTTATCACTACAAATGGTAATGCAACAAATTGCATTGCATTTAATGCAAACAAAAATTCCAATCGAACACTCAAACAACTCCCTTCCACTCTATTTTATTTGCGTAAACATATTTTTCCCCAAATACTTCATATACATACATACATATATTCTCTAATATATACATTCTCAAATTCTCACCCAGTCGTAGACTAACTGTATGCAAGCATGTATAGTATTCGATCCCAAAATCTTTTTCAAATTCATTAAGTTGAAAAAGAAATCAGACAGCGTGCCGTCAGTTCTTCAATTGGGCAATTTCTATTGAAATGACCCTAATACCCTCTCTGATGTAGATTACGAACACTTCCCATGTATGCATAATCTGATTTTACTTGCGGCCCGATGGTATACCATCCTGAAAAGGTGTGTAAACTATCTTACTGATTGCCGACTTTAGCAAAACCTTTGACAAAATTTGAAAGTGTAAGCCTGAAAAACTCTTAAATTCCAAAATGAAAGAAAAGCAGTACTTTATAATCATTAGGAAGACAAATTTTTATTCAATACTCTTCACCGCCACAGTCAGTTAAAGCGTGTCATTTGATTTATGTTTATGTATGGGATTGAGACATACTTGTCTCTTATACCAACTCTTATATTTGCTTTCTGCTCTTATAGAAGTATTTGTATCCTAACAACTGAAGATTAAAATATTATTTATAAATACCTCATCAAGACCATTTACCGCCCTTTCTGATGTTGCACAAGGCAGTGCCCTTAGCTCGCTAATTTCGATGTTGTCTTTTAACGTCATTGCCTGTGTTATAAAAAGTTGTTCAATTTCCATCTACGCCGACAGATGTAGCAACACTGTTGCAACTTGATTTAAACAATTTCTGTACTTAATGTTATAAAAACTTACTAAAACTCAATGTTAATAAATGTTAAGCCACCACTTTTTTAACACAACCGAGAATCTATAAAATGGACAATAAAACTGTTTCGTCTGTTACTTCGGACCTTGGCGTATTCTGTGACAGAGATTTGAATTTTCGCTCTAACATTGACGATATCATTAGCTGAGGCAAACGAATTCTCCAGTTCCTACGGCAGTAAATCCCTTTTCGTTACTTTGTGCGCCCAATCCTCAAATAGGCTACCTAAATATGGTCCTCTTATCACTTATGTACATACAATAATTTTCACACATTGAGGCTGTTCAACGTACATATATACTATTCGTTCTGCGTCGTTTACAGTGGCATTACCAACTTCATTTTCCTCCTTATGAAAATCGTCGAACACTACTGAATATGCAGTATCTCGCCAAACGTCCTTTTTTGTTTTTAAAATGTATATTTTATTGTTCCCTTTTTCCCTTCAACTTACACTAGCTACAAATTTCAATATTATTATTAAAACGACCTTACTGGCCTCTAAGTTTATCCAAATATTTTATTTATATGTCTTTCGGCGTCATTTTGTTTATTTTAGTTTACGTATTGCAGTAAGTTCTGCTAATTATTTAAAAAAACGAAATATATATTAACCTACAACTAATCCAACTATCCTAACTACCTAACACTAACTTAACATTAACATTTTGGGTTGTAGCCACCAATAAAACCCTATCTCTATCACTATATGTACATCGCGAATAGAAATTGATGTGCTGAACCGGAGATCACCCGGATTTACGTTTGCTACATAACCGTCCTCCTTACCACGTGGTAAAGAACTGGACATCTCTTGGATCAATCCAATCCGGTCAAGATATAAGAATGCTTCTGGTGGAATAGATCCACTTCGATGCGCGTCTGTAGTATGCATCGTAAGGATAGTAGGCTTCGAATATAAGTTAGTTTTTAGAAATCATGGATCGCGCAACGTACTTTCGAATCAGCTTTATAATGAAGTTATTCACCTTATTCATTTTGGCCTCGTTATACAAAACCTCATTGCGATCGGATACGGGTTTTCTGTATTTTTTGAGACAAGCACGATGGCATTGCCTTTCGATAACAATCTTATCTTTTTCTTCTGGGAAGGACACTGGACAGCCATACACCATGATTGGCCGGACTAGGGCCGTGTAGCAAATCACCTTAACTTTAAAGTCAAGGCCAAGTCATAGCACTACACTCTTCACTTCCCCAGTTTTTCTTCGTATCCCTAGAGGCTTTGCATAATGGAGTCCGGAAAAGGATGGTTTCACACTTTATTAATTTTTAACTTCCAGTCGTGCAAAATCGATTAATCTTTTCGAAGTTACATTGCAAAAGTATGTTAATGACGTCAATCACGGGCGCTGTTCTGTACACAACCATGGGGCCAATCGGTAAGCTGGTGAAAATAATTAAAAGAATTGGTAAGTGTTAAGGATTAGAAGTAAATGAAACAATACACGAGCAAGTAAAACTGTACAATAATTGAATTTATTACTGCGAACGTCTGAACTGATTGATGGTCACCGGCAAATAGGCCGAGCCACGCTTCTAGAAAGTGGCATGAGCAAAAATTGTAACCTTGAAATTGAGAGCTTAGCTTAGTTACATATTGTAGTTAAAGATTATTACATTCGAGAGTTAATTTGATCATTAACAGAACTGGTGCTTACATAAGATTAACATGAGTGATGAGAAAGAGCAGTTAACATAATGAGAAATGCACAACATAATGAGAAAACATAGAATGAGAAAGCATATTACAAGAGAACATAGAAAATATATGATAAAAGAGGAATTCAAAATAAGGTGATGTTATCATGTTCATCCATCAGAAACGCAGGTTACTGAACAGTAAGTTTACCGCACCCTGTTGAAGCCCATTATTTATTTTGGATATATAATTAAAAACATTGTTGCCACTTTTAGAACAAATATTCAACCTGTTATCATGTTGTAGATCGTGTAGAGCTGTTATTTGCACTGGGTTTGATCCTTGTTCCATTTTATGTCCGAAACCAATTTTGACGCGGCATGTACAGTATCATGCCCCACACTAAATTCATCATTCGGTATAAATTTTTTGGCCATTATCCACTGTATCAGTGACTCTATTGACAATCTTTTCGAAAACCTTGCTTATGCAAGGAAGGAAACTTATGGACCGGCGTAACAGGAGTGTTTGGAGTTTATGGCATCGGCCTTGACACCACCACTTTTGCTCTTTTTAGCATATCTGTCTTTTTAATTTGTTTCACCCTTGGGCATCCGCGACAGCTGGAGGGATGTCCCTTCTGCAAACAATGACACATTTTAAACGCGATTTGTCGTCCACTTTTCCCTCTCTAAAGGCCAACGCGCCGACAGACGCATCTCTGGGCATTTACTACATCGAGGCTGCCTATTACAGTTTCCTGCTGCATGGGCAAAAGTTTGGCATCTTGCGCATAGAAGCATTTGATTGATCTAGTCTCTCCGAAGAGATCACCTGAGAGTTTAGAATTTTTTACTTCCTGAGACACTCAAGATTGCCCTCAGGTGTGACCTGGACCAGGAAAAGGTCCTGTTGCTAATTTTTCTGCAATGGTTTCTGCTACTGTTGCTGCTGTTTGGGTTGCTGGTTGCCTCTTTCTTGTTCCTTCTCGTTGATTTTTTGGACCTGATTTTTCAGTCTTGTCTGCTGCCTCAGATGAAGCTTATTTCACATACAGGTTTCCCCTTCCGTTGTATGTGGCTATGTTTTCCTTTTTTTTTCGTCGGGGTTTTGTTCGGCACCATCACCTGCCGTTTTACTAAATTCTTTTGCGACTGCAGGATCTTGCTCTTTCTTTTCGATTTTTATCCAATTTTGGTTATTCTTTTTCTTATTATAGTTTTTTTTCTTTCAAATACATTTTTTTTTTGATTTGTTCGTTTTTTTTTTGTAGCGGAGTTTTAGTTTTGTTTATTTCGTTGGTTAGGCCAGGACGGAATTCTGCAATCGACCTGACGCCAAACGTCGTAATATTGCTGATTATTTTCATTCATCAAATCGAATTAGGTGTTGGAACTGTTGTCATATTCCGTATCAAACCCCACAATACTTGTTACGGTTATAATGAACCTCCTTTTTGTATGCTTCGTTTGGCATATAACTATAGCCTTTCATCTTACCTCCTCTACCTTCCTCACCCATCACTAGATTTACATATACTGGTTAGGGTAGGTAGAGATTTTAAATTGTTTTTTTTCGTGAGAGCAGTACCCCCTATTCATTACGCTTAAATTAAGCATAATAAAGTGGGGTGCTGCCTACTTCGAAATCCATGCTGCCTTAACTTTACATAAAATGTTCATTCCACCTCTGAAATTAGGTTTGACTGTGTTACGTTCAGTCCTCGTATCCAAACACTGTATACAGCGGATTTCCTACTAAGCCCCTACAAAAAGATGAGAGATCCAAGGTACCGGACCAGAAGAAGAGATTCTACGTATTGTACAACTAACAAAATGCAAGTTTTATAAAACACTTATTATGCGAGTTCTACTACCTGTTGCCGAATGCTGCAGGAGAAGCAGGAAATTAAAATAGGGAATGGGAAAAATTATCCGTAGGATTTTTATTTCGTATGCGAGGGCGAATGAAGAAAAAGGTACATCCGGTAACTCTGATTCAGTGAAGAGAATCTTCGACCGTCTTAAGGATCAAGTTGTTGCGGATGCTAGAGATAATTGGCTGCTTCCAATTAGTATAAAAGTATAAACCGTTTCACAGTTTCTTCACGATCCTAAACCTCTCTAAGTAATTAAATTCCAGTTTCAAGCATTGTATATTTTTCATTAACAGAGAAATAATGCGTCAAAAGGAAAATATTTGTTTATTTAATATATTCTTATTGAATATGTATCTAAAAAAACAACCCAAAATGAACATAAATACAGTGTTACGTATAATTCAAAGGTGGATTACTATTGCTGGAACTATCACCAGAACTTAAAGTCTCTGGGGTTTCCTCTTTAGCTTGAATACGAGAAATGCTGGGGTCTTTCTTTTCACGCTTCTCACGATCCTTATCCTTATTGTGTTTGTGCTTATGCTTATGTTTGTGTTTTTTCTTGTCTTTCTTTTTCTTTTTGGTCTGGAAAAGGAACATTAATCCACTATTGGTCACATTAATTTTATTTTTTTGTTCTTACCTTGGAAGAGTTGTCAGATTTCGATTTACTATCTTCTTCTTGTTTAAACATTCCTGGCTCAAAACCGACAGGTCCAGGAGTGGGTGCAGCTCCAGGAAGTGAAATAGAATTGTCCGAATAGTATTCACTTTTCATTCTTTTAGATTCTCCAGCATATGATGTGCTATCCGTTGTGGGAGGCGGTTTAATATCCGCACCGTCACCATCAAAGGGCTCGACTTTCACATCATCTTGTTCGAGCTTAATTTGATTATCTTCAAAAGCATCTGAAGCTGGTCTTTTAAGTGAATTATGTGTTTCATGCTGATCCCTTGGAGAATCAATATCGAAGCTTTTGTAATCTTGATTGGATGAACGTTGACTTGACGACGATTCTTTAACGAACTCTTTAAATATGCCTGAAACATCAGACGATTGCAAGCAAATTGGTTTCTTTATGCCGTATAAGGCATAGTACAGGTCCACCATATCACAACGTAGTTTTGCATCGTGTGAGAGATTATTACTGTAAAAATACAATTTAAGTATAATATAGTTAAACTGAGTTTCGGGTTGTTTTTACTTCATATTGCGCCAAATTCTTTCGACAAGCTCTGGTTTATCGAGGCGGCTCCGTTGCATCTTGGTAAATGGCGGATTATCTATCAGAAGGCGAGCCAAGGCGTGACGCGCAGCAGGATCTGGATCGGTCTCAAGTAATGTTATCAGATGATCTAAATCCTCCCATCGACCGTCGACCTTCACGAAGTCTACTAAACATTCCATTGCAGCTATACGAACGTCAATGTATTGCCCATAGGCAGCGTAGCAGCGATAAATTTTTGGCAGCGATGGCAGGTGCCCGCACTTTTGTAATTTCCTTATAACCTTTAAACATGAAACTGATACTGTGTACTTATATGATGGAAGGTGTTTCTCCAAATTAAGGAGCCGCGTAACCTCTTCTAACACAACCCTGTTAGCAGTTTAATTTCAGTTAAAGTTCAGTTCAGGCATATGCTAAATTATTAGTTGTGTACTCACTTTGCATCAGCTGAGAGATTTTCTGATGTAATTGGAGCTCCACGAAGTACCACCGACACTACTGGTGTAATGGAGTTTCCTAGTGCATCTACCAAGGCTGCTCGATAATAATTGTCCGAATAATGGTTGCGGGTATTGTCGTTGTATTTAAAAAGATCCAAGAGAAAACGAATTACTTCAGGCGGGCAAATGCCGTGTGATGTTCGAAGACCTTTTAAGAAATTAGTATTTTTGAAAATGTTTTGAACATGACTGCGGACTCACCCGACATCGCTACGGGTATCGTTTTCTGAAGAAAATAAAGCTGAAAATTGGAAAAGTTGTTCTGTTTGATTATGTGTGGAGCGCTGAAGGAACCGAAGAACTTTCGAAATATGTTCAACATAGCTGGTGGACCATTCCATGATGTAACCATAGCATTTGCTACCTATAGAATATACATGTGAACGCAATATATTTATAAAAAATTATTCAGATTTTTAATCTACTTACTTTTGTTAAACAATGCGCTGCTTCGCACCGAACTTTATAGAAACATCTTTCGTTTTCTATAGTATCAGTTAGAGCACGCCTCGTCGCCGAAGTTGGGTAGTTTTCCAATGCTCTGATTGCCTCAAATTGTGCTGTTACATCTCTTTCATGCCTCAACTGAAACTGCCATTGAAAATCAGGCTGTTCAATGTTCAAGTCTCTTAAAAGGATCATTTCTGGGTCCAACCGAATCCATAAAACTGGGGAATCGTCCATGGCAGAAAGGTCCATGTCTACTTCCTCTCCCGTACAAAGCGGAATCTTCTTCTTTTTATTTCTTCGACTCTTTGAATGACAGGTTATATCAGCCCTAACAACAGTGTTTTCTATTTGTAATGTGTGTTTAAAAGTTCCATCTAATTCCTGTAGTTGAACCAAAAGAGGTCCGTTGTATTTTTTCACACCTTTCTGACTTACAGAGTCTTGCCGCACTTCTAATTCAATTGTATTTCTTTTTCTATTAAACACTGATGTCAGAGAGAACTTAGCATGGCCTCCAGTGCGCACCCATTGATCCATAAAAACCGACATATCCTTGCCCGTTACAGTGAAAATTGCCTTAATGAATATATTTGTGGAAATTAAAAGATGATGCCATAGTCCGTTTCCAATTTTAGTACCGGCTGCGTTCGTAGCTAATGCTAACTGTTTGTTAAACACTTGCAGGAGAAGTTCTTGCCCAATGCGGTCTTCCAGCATACGAATTACTAAATGAGCTTTACGTCGCATCGCTTCAACATATTTTGGTGATACAGTGTGTAAACTTTTGATTGGGAAATAATGTGGAACCTCATGTGATTTGTTTGACACATTGGCAGGGTTAGATGTTGAAACCGGAAGCGGAGCAGGTGGTTGACTGCAATCTAAAATTATTCCACCGTATTGTTCTTCATAGCGAACCACTGCAGCCAGTTCCTTCTGAACCCACTCGCGATACTCGTTGTTACCAAAACATTTCTTTGAGTACAATCCGCAAAGGTACTCAGCAATACCTTTAGCCAGCCACGTATCAGACCACTTTTGTGTGGTAATAAAACATCCAAAAAATTGTTCAGCTATAGCCTTGGTCATTGCAGTTCGCGTTGCATATGTTTGATCAATAATTGCAATTGAATGCAAAAGATGAGTTGATACAATGCTAAGTGTAGCGTATGCTGCTATATTTACATCAGTCTCATCTACAAAGACTTGTTTGTAGCAGGAGAAGGGGTACCGCGTAGATAAAGTTTCTTCAAAGAACTCAAATGCCTCATGCATATACCGTACAGAGTTTTTCAAAAGTGGCATGAGTTGCGGTAAGCAGAAGTGAGTAACTTCATGCATATGTGGATCTACATATATTTCAAAAGGTCCAATTGCCAGAGCTATGTTGGGGGCACTCACTGGTGTAGCTAGTGAGTAATGAAATGTTTTCCGCCTCAAATCTGGGGTCATAACAACCTCAACGAGCTCTCCACACGAAACCGCAGTCAAGTGCTTATCAACTGTAAACTCCAATTTCCATGTACATGGATCTGCGAAGCTATCTACACATGGAAACCATAGCCTAGTTGAATTTTCATGGCCATACGTAAACATATGAGCCGAGTTAGGCACCGGGGGTTGCCCTTCAATTTCCGGAGGAATTACGAAATGGATGCCTCCTTGTGGGTTTTCTATGGAAAATTCAATCCCTATTCGTAAGCCACGACCCTCCTGTATCATATGAAAACCTTCTGGAGGTACCTCAACAATTAATTCACCAGCATTAACGTCGGGGTTTGTCTTTTGAGCAGCAGTAAGATGATGTTTAGAGAAAGTCTCTAGCGAACGCCTGCAAATATACTGATTTAATCTGTAAAATTTTTGAGTTATTGTAGTC
This sequence comes from Eristalinus sepulchralis, assembly GCA_944738645.1. Lineage (NCBI taxonomy): Eukaryota > Metazoa > Arthropoda > Insecta > Diptera > Syrphidae > Eristalinus > Eristalinus sepulchralis. The sequence goes on along the minus strand of OX122885.1, from coordinate 23,707,589 downwards.
GTACGTTTTTGTATCCGTCTGACAAACATTCATAAATGGATCGAAATATACAAACTTTGCCTCACAGACATCGTTCAAGACAACACGGTAGATCCTACATTGTTGAGCGTTTAAACGGATAATGTGCAAGTTTTCCTTTGCCGGAACAATTGTTAGTTCGACAAATCCCTGCAATTCATACGTACATATATATTAACTGTTCAATTTTTTGCAACTATTGTACTTACAATAATGCTTTTACGCTCGAAGCTTATTCCTGTAAGACTAACGATCTGATGAGCTGTGTTAGTAGAAAAATAATTTATATTAAGATTAATATAACATTCACATATCCACAGAATACTTATAATTTAAATGGTCGTGTAACCTCCGGTTTTTCTATTTTTTCTACTTTCATTTTAATGTTTTTAAGCAAAAATTGAGTCCGGAACAAATTCCTCAGTATGTTTACATAGTCCAAGCTGAAATTAAAATGACATTAGCAATTGACTATCAGATTTATGCATCAATACGACTGTTCGCGTACACAAAAGCCAGCCCGTAATCACTATAAATATGTTCGAACCTTGTTCGAGTACACTAAATACTTACAATTTGTCGGAAAAGTGAACGCTCGTGGAAATCATAAATTTTCTCAAGCAGTTAGTTAATTTGGAAGAATTACTTTCTATTTCATTCTCTATGAGCATTAAGGTCATGGATGAACGAAGAAGGAGATACACAGCTTCTCAGCTGATCGATCAGCTGATTTCCCCTACATTCTACAAACGTTTGACAGTTATTGACGAATTGTGGTGGATTTAGGTTTATTTCTGAAAGTTATTTACGAACCATCGAACATTTTTTCATGTTACCCACACTTGTTTACGTTTCCCCTCCAAAATTTGCAACATGTCGACCATTTCCTGAATTTTTGCCCACAATAGTGTCAAACATTCGTAAATTGCCCACGTATTTCCTGTATTCGTCAACCATTATGAGATTTTATTCGGAGTAGGTTCGTAAGTAACCAAATAAATTTTCCTTGAAATTAGTCTCATCTAAACTTTAATTAATTAATATATAAAGATTTTAAATTATTATCAAATCGATATTCAGTATTATATTATACATCCAATGGCTTGTGAAATATGTACAAAAAAGGAAAGGATGCATATTTGCAATTTCAAAGTTGAGCATAAGAAGGAATTTTGTATTTTTTTGCGGTTTTCGTTTCTACCGATATTTTGAATTACATATTCTACTAAGAAGAATTTTATTATTAGCACCTTATTTAATTACAGAAATTAAATTTTTACTGTAAGGATTCTGATGAGCCTTAGAAAAACAACACACGTCCACTCTTTTTTAATAATGGGCTATAAATTATAAAAAATCACTTACTCTTTTTGATTCTATACCACTACATTACATTTATTAAAATGTATATAGTAATGCCAATGTGTAACTAATTACAACCTAAAACAACGATGGAAAATTTATATTTACTTGTATATCACATGACTTATGAAAACAGAAATGAATGTACGATTAAAGACATTTACGCATGTTCGGAATTTCATGTTCTTGTTTTATATATTATTGATTTCGTTTTTATTAATATTTCGACTTGGTAGTATTATAAAGCTAAAGCTATAACTAACGAAAAGACGTATCTACATCGATTCTTATAAAATCAATAATTTAGTGGAATTCAATATTTTTCTAATCACATCTACAGTATGACGAACACAATTATTAAATAACATATATGTATATACTTAAAGTAATAGAGCGATTTATGATAATTTTTCATATTAAACATAAGTCTGTAGTAGCGTTTTGTATTCATTTTATAAGGGAAGCATTGTGATATTGTATGTATAAAATTATGTATGCAATTTTAATTTATAATTTAACAACAAGGTCTATTGATATGTTAATAAATTCAAAATTATTTACACACATATAATATGTTAAAACATTTCTTAAAAGTATGCCTTAAGTGCAACTGCTGCGTTACTGGTGCACCTTCTGAACACGCACTCCCTCCGCCATGTTCTTGAATTTTTTGGTGGTGAGAAATATTGCCGGTATTTTAAATTCACTTTAAATTTTTAATCAGCTCAACTGTGTAAAATGTCTTAAAACAACAAAAGATAACAAAAAAAATTATGTTTCCACATTCCGCAGAATTTATCACAGGAATCAGCATTCTATGACATTAAATAAAATTGGCAAAAAATAACGACTTTTTTTCATATTAAAACCCACCCCAATAGTTTGAGCGGGAAGGTAATCGGCAGATTGAGTAGCTCACACGTATTCTCATTTCGGAGAGAAACCCTGTCTGTGAGTTTGGCTCTCCGATCAGCTGTTCAAGAAGGGGAAATGTTATAAAAAACGCTGTCAAATTTTCCCCAAGGGCGGGAGACGAAGAAGCTGTGTATCTCCTTCCTCGTTCATCCATGATTAAGGTGTGGGGTCTTTCAAAAGTGATTGCTATTGTTTCGGTTTATAACTACCACACTCTCTAACGTGAGGACACCATTCAGGGCTTATAGGTACGGAATTTATATGAAGTGTGTTCTGATAAAACCAGAACATATACACTTTTCAGCTGGAAGTTGTTCGTGTACATGAAAAAGTTATACGAATTGAGCCGGCTGTGATAAACGAACCTAAGTCTATTCGAGAACAGAAATTGCCGGATGATGTGCTTATGTTTCCAAATAAAAATTTCAATATTTGTTCAGTAGATTTTTCGATTTCTATTAGAATAATTTATAAAGTAAATTCTATGATACTGTATTGCCTACATTATACGAATTCGTTTGAAGATGACAAATGCAATGTCTTTTAAAAAGGGTCTCCCAACAAGAACGCAAGATTTAAATTTCAAATAAAACGCAGATATTTAAAAAAATCGTGAATTCTTTATTATATCGTAAAGTAGACAGGATGAGGTTATGTGTGGAATAACACATCGGCCAGATGGCCGCCGCGGCTTTGCTGGCACATACGCGATCTTTTAATGAAATTTTCAATGACCGTTTTGCATGAATGCTGCGGTATTTCATTAATGCAGCGTCCAATTTCCTCTGTAAATGCTTGAGTCGTCGTCGGCTTATTCGCATCGACTTCAAAAAACCCCCAAAGAAAAAAGTCCAATGGTGTTAAATCGCACGATCTAGGCGGCCAATTCTGGTCTCCAAAACGCGAAATAACACGAACGGGAAATGACTGATGCAGTAATTAAATTGTTTCTCTGGCTGTATGAGATGTAGCGCCGTCTTGTTGAAACAACGTCACCTCCACATTCATTTCTTGAATTCTAGGCACGAAAAAATTGGTTATCATATCACGATATCAAACACCATTGACGCTTGACTTGTCTCGTTTTCATAAAAAAAAAGGTCCAATGATTCCTCCATCCAAAAATCCACACCACACAGTGACTCATTGAGGATGCATTTGCTTCTAGTGAATCGCTCCAGGATTTTCCTCGCCCAAATGCGACAATTTTGCCTATTGACGAAGTCATCAAGATTGAAATGGGCCTCGTCACTAAAGATGATTTTATCGGCAAAATGGAGCTTTACATATTGAAAGTAGCATATCACTCTGTATGAACGTTAAAATGATTAACAAAATTCACCTCTGCAGAATACATTTTGCTTACCAGGCAATTCTGTTTAATAAAATTGATTTGCAAATATGTCCACCAGAAACCTGTAAGGATCTGATGTCAACTTTTACTTATAAAACTGCGCTCTGGTGGAGGGCGCCGGAAATAACATTTTTTTATCAAGCAAGTTGTTTCTGATCCGAAACTTGATAAATCCCGTGTTGTTGTTGCAATATACTAAAGTCTGTGATCTGAATCGGATCATTGGGTAAAGCAAACACAATCCTATTGCATGCTACTTATATATATTATTCGTATTTTTCCATATTATATTTTTTTATTAAAAACATTTATAAAACACACATCCAAAAAATATAACATAAAGCTGATAAAAGTAAAAAACAGAAAATTGTTTGAAGTCTTCGATCCGGATAATAGGGTAGGGATGTGCAATACGCCACTTCAGCAAGAAAGTGGGAAGTTCTATTAAATTTGATGGTTCCTATTTTTAATAAGACCCCGCAGGGTTTTCTCGCACCGTCTCCTCAAGTTAGAACATCTGTAGGCATATCTTCTGTCGAAAAATTCTTTAGTTATATTTTACTTCCTAATGAAAGATCAACATTGTTGTTCAACATTTTTATTCTCAAATGAGAGTTATACCTTTTAGTGTTAACAATCGGACAATGCATCTTCAAACGCTGCCAACAAAAAATTATTGCACACCTCCTCAAGAAAGAAGAATCGTACGTTTTTAATAATAATCCCAGCTGGTATGAACAGCGTTGCTAAATACGACTTCTTTGAAAAATATGACTTTGGTAGAGGAAGCAGTTGATCTTATTACAAGAAGCTTTTTCCTTTCATAAATCCTATCCCTTTTGTTGTCGTTTAGAAAAAAGGCAGCCTGGTGGCCGAAGGAGCTGATACTACTCAGGGTATATAAAAAGAGAGCAAGGCTAAGACCACAAGGAAGGACGAAGGACGAGCAAGTCTTAAGTAATTAGAAAAATCAACGAGTGCAGATGAATAGTATCCTGGACAAACTTCTGTAGAAACTTCTAAACCACTACGGAAGCTGCGAGACTTCGTCAAAGCTTCAATCGTTTCATTTTTTACAATGACATTAGACAACTATTGTACAAAAAGCAACCAATATAGGCAAGAGTTGACTCTAGAAACACATTTATCAGGCTATAAGAAACAATACGCCCAACCTCTCAACGAAAAAAATATATAATAATAATATATATTCTGCAGATTTATGCTCAAATTTAAATAGAACATTTTTTTATCTTGTTCTTTCATTACTTAACGGCAGATTTGCTCGAATTCTTTGTTTCTGAAAGCATTTTAATTTTTTGTTACCATCATTGCTCTAACTCAACTTTCATTAGATTTCTGTTTTCTAGCAGTGTCGGCCAAAGTAATATAGTGTAACCTTTGAATTCGGTTCGTGGTAAGCGCGTCAACTCACACACCAAATGTCCCAGGTTCGATTCCCGGACTGAATACTTTGCATTTTTAACGGCACTACGTCTTTCGAGTTGTTAAAAACGATCAATATGTACTGATTGTCTATAAAATGCTTCTCAAAGTTCGCCGTTAAAACAATAGCATGCACAACATGCGTAGTTAATGAAGAGACTTGGCCTTAGTCGCTTCTGGGCTGTAGTGCTACTGAATTACTTTATCTTAATTCATTTTAATTCCAGTTTGCACACATTGTGTGGTTTTAAAATTTTAGTCTTCAAATCAAATGTCAGAAAAAAAAAAAAAAAAAAACAAGTGCAAATTTTACAAATTGTTTTTAAAGGTTCTACTTTTCTTCTTCTTCTTGTGGCGCTACAGTCCGGGGTGGACCTGGGTCTCAACCAACAAGCCTCTCCAGTCAGCACGATCTTTCGCCAGTTGCGCAAATTGGTTGAGGTCCACCACCGAGAGAGGGCTTTATTACTCAATTGCCTCTTGAGCCCAAAGAAACAGCGATTGGCAAGAGTGATTCTGCGTTTGATTTCGGTACTGGTTTATTGTCCCTGTTTACCGCGGAGCCGAGGTAGACGAAGTCTTTGAATACCTTGAAGTTTCTGCTGCCTAGTGTGACGTTCTGTCCGAAACGTCGATGTTGTGCGTCCTTCTTTGATGACAGTATGTACTTCGTTCTGCGCTCATTTACCACCAGACCCATTTTAGACGCTTCTGCTTCAGTGCCAGCAAACGCCTCACTGACGACTGGCTGTGATCGTCCAATCACGTGAATGTCGTCGGCGTAAGCTAGCAATTGAACTGACTTGGAAGATCGTGTCTCTGGTGTTGCCTTGTGAGTTACGCACGATCTTCTCAAGGATGATGTTAAAGAAGTCTTAAACCTTTTTTGACATTGAAAGTCTCGGTGAGTTCGTTCCCGACTTTGACGGAGCAGCGAGAGTTCTCCATCGTCATCCTACACAATCTGACGAGTTTGTTAAGAATGTCAAAACTAGACATGGCACTGTATAGCTCGTCTCTATGCACACTGTCATATGCGGCCTTGAAATCGAAGAATAGGTGGTGAGTGTCAATTTGCACTTCTTGGGTCTTTTCCAGGATCTGCCGTAGTGTGAAGATTTGGTCGATGGTGGACTTCCCTGGCCTGAAACCACACTGAAAAGGACCTATCAGGTTGTTGACGAACGGTTTCAGGCGTTCACACAATACGGCAGAGAGGATGTTAAGGAGACAAATCCCTTATAGTTGGCGCAGTCTCCTTGTGAACCGGACAGACGACACTGAGATTCCGCTCATCGGGCATACTTTCCTGCGACCATATCTTACAGATGAGCTGGTGCATGTGCCCAACCATCTCCAGCTGCTTTAAACAGTTCTGCGTACAGTCCAGCCGCTCCAGCAGCTTTGTTCGACTTCAGTCTCGATATTGATATCTTGACCTCGCCTAAGTCGGGGTGACGGAATTCTTGCCTATCATCATACAATGTTGATAGGAACATTCTACCTTAGAGCGGAATTTGGGCCAGCATCGCCGCTTAAAAGTCTGCAGAAATGATCTTTCCAGATTCTCAGCATCGATTGCGACTCTACTACTAGGCCTCCGCTTTGGTCCCGGCAGGCTTTGGTCCAAACCCTATATCCACCGGATAGCTGTTTCACCTTTCGGTAAAACTTTCGAACTTCATACCTGCCATAACACCTCTCCATCTCTTCGACCGCGCGCTTCTCATGCTCTCTCCTTTTCCTTCTGAGAAATCGGCTCTCTTCCCTTCTTTTCTGTTCCTAGAGGTCACGAACAGCTCTCGTTGTCCGCTGAAGCGTTGCCTGGTAGGCCTCCTGTTTAGCTGCACATGCCTGCCTGCACTCATCGTCAAACCATGGGTTCCTTCTAGGTGGTGGCGTGAAACCCAGCACATCAGCGGCTTCTTGACAACGTTTCATTCTTCTTCTATTGTCAGTGCAGGTAGCGTCGAACTTTGGAAGAGTTTTGAGGGGGACTCGGTCGGCATAGATCCAAGCAATCTGTTGCAATAGTAGCTTTACGACGTCAAACAATTTTGGTCTATCTCGACTATGTTGTTGTCTCGATATCCAGGTTCTTACTTTGGCTATAGCAAGGTGATGATCCGAGTCGTTGTTGGCGCCTCGGAATTTTCGGACACCGAGAATGTTGGATGAGTGTCTGACGTCGATCGCAACGTGATCAATCGGTTGACCGTTAATTGATCAAGGGATCGCCAGGTTCCTTTATGGATATTGAGATGTGGGAACCGCGTACTAATCACAAAGAGAGCGCAAATCAGTTCCCGAATTTAGCCTTAATGCTGATTGTCATGAGGTTTTCGCTTACGGGATCGTAGCTTAAGACTTTTTGCCTAAGTCTGCCTTGAACAACAAATCCGCATCCGAATAGGAGCTGCCTTCTCTCCCTGTAGCAGTCGCTGTAGTAGATGTCACAGTTCTTCATCTTCTTTCTGCCCGGCCGCACTTCCTGGATGGCGGTGATATCTGCTTTGTAGCAGTCAAGGGCCTCCGCAAGTTGTTTGGCTGCACGTGGTCTGTTAAGGGACCTCACATTCCACGTGCAGAACCGAAAATCGTTGTCCTTTATTCGTTTGCTGGGGTCGTCAACATTAGATCCGTTCATATTCGAGGCATGTTGCTGTTTCTGAACTCGTTGTTTTTTATGTGGTGAGGGAATTAGCCTCACGCACAACCTACAGACTGAAGGCCAGGGCCATTATTTAACCCTTGGACAGAGGGGATCGCTGCATACCAGGGGGCGCCACAAGGAGGCTGTATGTCAACTTGACCTGTGCAGGGACGAGGATAGTGTTGGCAGCTCGCCATGTTAAGTAAGATCAACGACGTTGCCTCTTGTGCACAGATCCATGCCCCCTATTACTCTACTTTTCAGCAGCATTTAATAAAATTAATCTAAAAAGACTGTAAATACTATCGCTATATAGCAATTCGAATCGAAAACACATTTAATCACAGGACCTTATCGCACTTATTCTGAATATTGGATTATAATCTGCACAATATGCAAATTTATGAAAACTTAATTATAAAAAACAAGTCAATATGGTAAGGCCTTTCGAATAATAATAAAAAAAAATATATATATACGTATGTAAATTTAAAAAATAAAAATAGTCCGTTCCTCAGTTGGTAGGCAATGGCTTCAATTAGAGCCGAAACAGATTGGTTATGTTTCTACACAAGAAGTATCCAAGGATCACCTGATACTTCTTAACCATTTATTTTATATTATATATTTATTTTACGCTTTATTTATTTGACGCTCAGTGGGATATATTTCAACTATTTCACTAAAGTACAACCAATCAAGTGTTTATTTCGATGTGCAGGAGTCTTCTCTTCTTCAGCGCCCATACACCTACTGCAATAGTTGTAACCCTAGGCATTTCTACGCATTCAGCAGTACCCTGTGAGAACACCTACCATGTAACTTAATGTTTTTCTGCTTATACTGAGGATGGATGTGAGTTATTGAAGGTCTATTTTTGGCCAAGTTTATCATACATATGAGCATGTATGCAAGTTCTTGGTTTCAGACTCCAGGCAAAAACCAAAATATATAAATCATTACTTTAGAAAACAACATACTATTTATTAAATTATTATCAATTAAAGCTGAAGTATTCAATACTTTTTTATCCTTGATTTGAATCTTTCTGTCTGTCTTTGAATGAAATCAGCCCCAAAAGAATGATAGCAATTTAAAGACGTGTATAAACTTAAGATTATTATAACCTTACCGAATGCAAATAAGAAGAGATACAAGAGGCTATTGCCAAAAACAGAACATTTATTTTGTTCTTCAAAGCGATAAACCCTATAGTTATATGAAAAAAACTTAAAAAAATTAGTACGTAAGAATAATTTTAATTATTTTCTTATAATGATCTCATACCATCGCCGTAGTAGAGAAAAAAAAATAAACTATATGCCATCTATTGGCAGTAGTGAAGACTTGACCCACCTTATTCGAAAAATAAATCGTGGCAACATCTGTCACTGGAGTAACCACAATAAAAGGTTTTATTCCCTAGAAACAAATTATTCGAAGCCACAAATGTTTTGCACAGAAAAATAAATTCAAAAGAACTTCAATCTTAATAATAACAAACATCTTAATCGTCTGATATTAATACTAGATTTGTATATTTAGATTATATTAAACAAATTCGAAAATGTAAATATCTTTCAGATAGCAGGCAATGGCTGACGAGGATGTACCAATACCAAAAACATTCGAAGAATTATTTGTGATCTATTCAAATTACAATGCCAATCCACTCGAAGTTGACAATGAAGTCTATGAAGCTATTCTATTGACACAAATTGATCTTTGGTTAGAAAAAGCCAAACTATTGAGAAGTGTATTCAGTACGACAGAAACGGGAATGGCATGGATGAAATTTAAGTAATAGTTAAAATCGTTCTTTTTTATGGTAAGAATTACTTAGTAAGGATTTTGTAATTTATAGAAAATGGCGGTTAGATTATGATGACTTTATCGATTTCCTGAACGATATATGCGCGCAAAAAGATTTGGAAGTTGATGATATTAAAGAGAAACTAACTGAAGCTGGAATACCGTCTACTGATGCTGACCAACCAATTGCAGTAAAGTAAAAGAAACGATTTTTTAAAAATATTATTCTGATTTTCGCAAATAAAAAAAAAGGTTTTGAGACAATATAATCATAAATATAGTGACGCAGACGGCGGAAACTGCACATTCATAAATTTAAAAGATAGTAATCCTTTAAAAAGATATTTAATATCTCGCTTTAGCAGGATGTAAGGTTTCAAGCCAGTAGAAACTGGAAACTGCTGAACAGAAAAACTTTTTTGAAGAGATATTCGATACGATTAAGGGTAGCTAATGCTGCTTTCACAAAGCGAAAGGTCATAGATCCACACATAGGTCAAGAAACCCGTAAATCCTTTCGTTGAATCTGTTGAGCACAAATAGATCAATATTGGAATAATTGCTATGGTTAGTATGTGTATACCTATGCTGTCTAATAGGTGACAAAGCCATTCCAGAAAGCTGTAAAGCTGAATAATTTCCCAATCGCACTAGGAAGCAACTGTCCTGGAGCATTCATAGTAAAATTGCACGTGGTCGTTCAATGCTAAAAGTTAAACAAAATATATATTTCCCTTTAGGGCATTAGTGTAATATATATTTTGTATCATAAATATTTTTCATTGTTTTTTTATTAAATTAAATTCACATCCATCATTTTTATTTTTTTTTACAAAAAATAAGCTGTCGTAGTTTCAATCAACGAAAAGAATGCATTTTAAGTCTGATTAAAAAAAGTGTTGTGTATTATTTTGAGAAATAGTCCCTTTGTATGATTTTAAAATGTTAAGAAGAAGTTTATTTTTCAGGAAACCTAGTTTGTATAATATAATACAGGAATGATGCATTAAATAGCGTAAATTTAGTTATTGGTATTCGAGTATGAGATTAATAGTTGACTTTTGTATATAAAACCTGATTCAAAAAAAAAATATTAATTATAGTGGTGGACCTGGGTATCAACCAAATTAAATTTGAAGCTAGCACAGTCTGTCGTCAGGTGCCTTCACACCAAGCTTATTGAGGTTCTAGTGTCCCCGTTTGTTGTCCCAACGGTTTATATTCAAAGATTCTTCGTAATGGAGCTGTGTTGTTCATAAGGCTAGTCATATTTCATTCCACTGTAGCCTAAGCGCGGGATTGCGTTTCAGTTCTATAAAAAAAATATTCTATAAGTTTTTCTTCAAAAATGAATATCTTGTCTGTCTTGACACCGTTGGAATAGAACAGATCTGGGAAAATAAACATATTATTCACAGCGAGGTCTTATAATAACATAAAAGCACTTATTGACAAAAATTCTTCTACGCTTAATTTCGGTGTTGATGTTCATATTTGTAACAGAGCCTAGGGAAGAAAAAGTTCTAATGATCACTATTACGCTCTGACATAGACGTCAATGCTTCGGGTTGACAATATATACTTTGCTTTAACCTTATTTACCTTTTTACCAGCAAACGCCTCCAACGCCTTCGCCTTCGTTCAAGTTTGTAGCTGAATAAGCTTTTGAAAGATCGTGTCTCTTGTATTAACCTGAGAGTTTCGCAACGTATAGAAGATGAACTCTTATGCTAAAAATTCAAGTAGCAGTGCCCGTTGCCTTTTCTTAGACTTTTTTGACACAAAAAGTATGAGAGAGTTCAACGCCTACCCTATTGGAGTATCGAGATTTCCCGTAGAATCTGAGGAGGTTGGTAAAAGTGTAAAAACTAAAAACTTACATCTTTATGCACGCTGTCATATACAGCCTCTAAAGCAACAAATATGTAGGTGTTGTTTGTCTTTTCTCTTTGGGTCTTTTTTAAGGTCTGCGAAGTGCAAGGATCTAAACTAGTGGACTTCCCTGGCCTGAAATCATTGATGCGGATTTATCACTTTATTAACCAAAGTAATTTTAATATTCTTAGGCTTATTTCATATGTAATACTATCGTGACTTTCATTACACGTCTCGCTATTAATGATCATCAGCTCATCCTTAAAACTTTTTTCGGACTCCTCCGCCGCACCACACGTTCTTCTCAGTTTAATTTTTTCTCCGTATTACAATCCGGAGATATTTAACACCAATATGAACCTTCTCCCTCTATGTCTTCATGTGACACTTAGAAACACGAAGATTTGCTAGTGATGTACGAGGCCTTTTTTTGTTTTTTTTTTTTTTTTTTGTTTGTCGTCGTCGCAAAACGCTGTCCTCTCATAGGTCTCTTCAATCTTGGGAAAAGGGAAATATCGCAGGGGGCTGAGGCATGTTTACTGTGTTGTTTATAGGCAAAAAAAATCCGAACAAGCTAAAACAAATTCAACAATTTCTTCTTCTCTTTGAGGTGCAGGGGCGTCCAGGACGAGCGTCGTCATTCGACCTTCTTTGAAAAGTTTATATAAAAAGGCATACAACATTAATTTTATTTTATCTTTTAATATTATAGAAACATATCAACGGAGTCATAATATATGTATGTACGTTTGTTGCGCTAACATAACAGCTAACGTTTAGGTAACTTTTCAATACTCTGATTAATATAAATAACAAGTTAATCTAGTAACGATTACTGGCCGTAAATTATGAAGATGTATTTTTTCCAGCAACCTCTTCTTCTGTTTGCTCCCTTGGATGACGCGATTGTTGTTGTTGTTGTTGTTGTCGTTCGTGTTGTAGCGGCCTTAGATATGTTATAGAACCGTCACCTGCTGGACCTCTTTGTTCGTGACGCTGAGGTAACTGTACATTTTGTCCCTGATATTCTGGATGCTGTTTGATGTATTGCTCATACGGAACTGGAACGGGAACGGGGACTGCTTCAACTGGGTAGCCGGCATCAAGAAGTGCTTGGAATTCAGCCTGGCTAATTGGTTTAGCATTTGCTGAAGGAATTCCTAATGGCTTCGATGCAACTTTCGATTTAGGTGAGGGTCTCAAGCCTGTACTTTGTGAAACAAAAATACTTGACTGCGATGGTGCCGCTGACGGGATTGGGTACTGCGGATATTCAGGTGATTGTAACACTTGCTGTTGATGGTGCTGTTGTTGTTGATGCTGCTGTTGTTGTTGATGCTGCTGTTGGGGTTCGTAATAAAATTGAACAGGACCCAGATTTTGCTTCAGCTGAGGTTTTGACTTTTGTTGCTGCTTAATGTTATATTGACCAAGGGAAGAAAAGGATTTGCTTGGTTTTGTTGGCGCGGGCGACGTTTGAATAACGTACTGCGGCTGTGAGGTTGAATACACATTTGGAACAAACTTTTTCTGCGGTTGATGATCAATTTGAACAGATGGTACTGTTGGTGATGGTTGGAAGCCGCTATATTGAATGGGCGATGGAGCAAATGAATATTGACTTCCTTGTGCAACAGTTGTTTGAGGTGAGGCTGTTGTAGAATGTGATTTCTTTTGAATGAAAGGTGATCTCGTAGACAAAACAGCTGGTGGTTGAGAATGGCGATATCCCGCAGGCTTATTTGAAGCTAATAATTTTTCTATTTCTCGTTCAAGAGAAGATTCTGCCAATGGATGATTGGGAAGCGTTCGATAACTAATAGCTGAAGGTCCTTGATAAAAATGTTGTTGTTGTTCTCGTGGTTGCAATGGATTTTGTGATCTTATTGCTGGTTGTCCAGTAAGTGGAAGATATTGTGGCCCCTGATGTGGTGAAGATGGATCTGGTTGAGAATAACGAATGTATTCGGGAGTTTCTTCAACTTTCGATCGGTAAGTACCAAGTCCTTGGGATTGTTGCTCAGAGTTTGTATTTGGTTGGATTTGAGAACCCGGCTTAGAATAAGCCGCTCTAGATTGAGCTTCCTGCAATGCTCTTGCTTGTAGCTCCTCTTCAATTAATTTAAGCAAATGTTCCTCCTGAATCGATTGAAATTGCTGTTGCTGTTGATGTTGTTGCATCTGTGATCGTGCTTGCAATTGTAATGATTGAGCATATTGCTCTTCAGCGGCGTATTGTTGTTGTAACTGTACAGGTGAAGGTTTATTTGGTAAAATATTTGATTTTCCCTTTGCAGTAGCCTTGACCGGATAGTTGCGATTGATGTCTTGCAAGTAAGCAAAATGTTGAATCTAAGAAAAAAAAAAAAAAAACGTTTATAAATAAATGTACTTGCATTGTTTCTTTTCGTCGCTCTTGCATAGCATGCATACAATACGTGGGAAGAAAGTTGCTTATGCTGGGAAACAGTAAAATTAAATAATACCAAAGTACTCAGCTAGTTTACGTCGTGAAACCTTTCTTCATCAACATGGGAAGTCTCATCAATTCACCGAGATTTAAGTTGTGTAACATAATTGTGAGTGTGGTGGCCAAGAAAAACAATGTGACTTTATTTTTTACTTTGCTCTTTCATGGCTGATTGTTACGAATGCGCTTAGGTGTTGCACAATTTTACAAGTAATTTCTGCGTGTAATTAATAGCCGAAACCATGTGAAACGAAAAAATTGTTTTGATATGCTAGGAAAACTATCCAAATTAATTAAGCTAAATTAAATGATTGTGGTTTTATTATTATATCGAAATCTATCTGTTACGTTTAAAAATGATACATCAACGAAGGAACTGTGTAATTTTAAAAATAACATTATTAGATTATTTTTGATTTCATATGGAAAAGAGCTTAGTAAATGTAAATACAGAAATGAATTCACTTAAGGTGCTAAAATGCCTTAGTCAAGCATGGAAGTCAGGCAGCCATTTGACTTTATGTCGTTTCTACCAAACAATAAAATATTACTTTCCACGCTGCCTGCAGTATTATGTAATGCATAGCTAGAAGATAGCCAAGAAATTCGCGCAGTATATGCGAGTAAATACAATCCACGGTATCCACTTTATTTTTCTGTTACTCTGCTTGCTGTTATTGTAATCAATGAAAAAAACGTGAGTCACGACGACGACTCTTTCAGTCTACTCTTGATATATCAAACTTTTCTTTGCACTTACCATGTTATATTTTCAATTTAATATAATTATCTTGCAACTTGAACGTTTAGATATTTCAAAAACATTATTATTGCAATAATGATGATAATCAAACTTTTAAACAGAATATATACTATAACCAAATTATGTATTCATAAGTAGAACCCCATTTGTTACCTCTTGACTTTGTTCAAGTTGCGGTCCTAGTGCTTGCAGTTGTTGGGCCTGTGGTCTGCTAGTGGGTTGATAATTCCGTAACTGTTGTTCAAGCGGCGATAATGGCCGAATTAAAAAAGGATTTGATTTACTGCTGTAGACATTTCCTTGTGGCTGTTCTTGATCATTTTGTCTTGCATTTGGATAAACTGATGTTTCCCGCGTTCCAATTTGCCTTTTGTCCTTTGTATCTGATTCGGATTGTTTTTCTTTTACATTTGCAGTGACTTTGGTGATTTTTGAATTTTCTTCAAGGCCATGTACGTTCCAAATAAATGCTAAAATTTTTTATTTTATACATTAAAAAATATATAAAGAAAAATTCTCCGCCTCAATTGTGCAATTATATTGTAATTAGTTGTGATATATGAAAGAAGGACTTGATAAAAATTCGATTAGGTTATCTTAGGGTACCCGTATAGGATCAGTAAGTACATAAGAATGTGAATGTGTTAATCTTTATAAATATTTGAGTCCAGGATTAAGTTACCATAAAATTTAGTAAAAAAAACGTAGATGATGCTGTAAAATATATATAGACATACAAAAATATGCATACAGGTTGCATCGCATTACATTTAATAAGAATTTCAGTTTCATGAAAGTTTTAAATATTCCAAAAGAAGAATCATAGATTCACATCTTCTATATATAGAATATAACAATATTAATACATAATTGTACTTTTAAATAAAAAAATAAGTTGAAATTGTTCATTTTTTAATTCTTCAATAATATAATACAATTACTGAATTAAAATGTTTATCATATTAATTTTGTTTTAAGTTTATCGTTATAATATATTAATAAATAAATATTATTTGACTGGTAATAGAAATAATTGGAATGAATAAGAACGATTTTCACTGTACTTTTATTTAAATTTATTTTTCAGAAAAGATACTTTCATGTTATATTGAAAAATATTAAGGGCTTTGAAACTAACTCTAATTTAATAATTTTATTTTTACATAATTGAACATATTCCGTGTGAAAACAGAAACTGCATTTATAATTTCAATTTTAGTATAGAACAAATACACCTTTATAAGATTCAGAAAATTTAATTACCCAATATTAGGCAGGATATCACTAATATCGCCTTCATGCTGCTAGTCTTTCTTTTTGTTTTATATTACTTGAAGAATTTCACGAGATGTTTATATATTACTTTATTTTCTATTGTTATTTTAAACCTCCTTTACATGTTTTTATTTATTCCTTTATTGTAAAACATGTTTTAATATTTTCGTAGTTATTCGCATTAAACAATTATTTTAAATTAATATGTGAAACAAGATCCGACTGGATACACTGAATAAAACAACACATGGAGGTAACAATTTTCCGGATTAAATTCAACTCGATAAAAGAAGACGGATACTCTCAGCCGCGTCAAACACGATTCTGTGGAATGAATGTATCTTGCACTGGCATTTATAAAAATTCACTACCGATGAGACCTTTTCGTCAGATTTAGTAAGTGTTTTTTTTTTTCTTGCGTTTCTTCATTTTCTTTTCGTGTCTTTGACTGTGACTATTTTTTTCCGAATAGAAAGAGAAAGGCCATCCGTGGATTGTTAGAGTGCAGCTTGTGATGAAGTTCCATACACTCGTAGATGCATACAAGCACACATTGGCCACGGAAGCGATAGGCTAAACATTGTGAGTCTTGTGCATGGATTTTCATTTTTCCCCATGATGTGTTCATATATTATCCGCCAATAGATTTTTCAATGAAGATTAATGTGACCTGGTCCAAATGCAGCTTCAATTTTGTCTATAAAGGTAGCTTGAGTACTTTATATGTGAATATTGTTCTTTGCGCTTTACTCTTTATATAGGTACTCAAGCAATTTAAGCATGCTTGTATACAATTCTTGGCTGGGTCGTCTGTATGGTATCATAGAAGGTGTTTAATTGGATAGAAAAAAGAACATAGATGCAAATCTAGATTCATTGTACCGTCCGTTGTTTGGGAAAAAAACAGTCTGCTTGTTAAAGACATAATCCGTTTTCAGTCGTAGCTAAGAAGAAAAAAATAAGTATGTAAAATAAAATTTAGAATTTTTTAGGTTGTATAGCGTTTAGAAATAAATTCTGATTGTTGCTATTTGAAAGTTATATTTTAATTAAAATATGCTCAGTTATTACATACTTACATACTTGTTTGCACCTTATCAAATACAACAATACAATTGGACAAAAAATTTATACTCGGACATGCATATGTAGGCAATGGACAATGTAATCAAATATCCAAAGGACTGGCAATATTCATTTAATATAACCTTTTCAAAATGCTATTTAATACTATAACGTAATGTACATAGATAAGCATAAATATACATATATGAGTACATGACTTACATTCGCTTACATTTTATTACCAATTAGTTGAAAACTAACTTGTAGAATGCAAAAAATCATAATAACAAAAACACTTACTTTACCACTAATTAAGATTTATTTGTAAAATAATATTTACTTTTCCTTTCTTAGTATATTTTTCGGCGGATACCGTTTTAACGCGTATTATGGTATTTTCCTAAAATGTTTACTTCCGCTTTCTAATGTTCTTTTAGAAAAGCGTTTACAACGATTTTTTTCATACCTTTCCTATATTATTCAAGAACAGGCTTTAATAAATCATTTCAGTTTTTCCGCTTGCCAGATTCAGCCACCCATGATACATTTGCCAGATATTTATGTATATCGTGATTGTCTCTGCAAAGATCGCCTTGAGTCTCCAACGTCTGGCTGTTGTAACAGCGGCAAATGGTTTACTGTTCATGAAAGACCTTCAAAATCTCTAAGTGTTTGTAGGCACTCATAGAGTAAATAAGAATAACCGAAATGCGGATTAAAAGAAAAGATTTAATGAATGGTGGGATTTGTAATCAGAATATGGTATTAAAGAAGCCGGATATCACGCCGCTATAAGGTATTAGTTATTTAATGTAGTATAAGGTATAAGTCAATAAAGTGCAGTAAGTAAGGTTATGTATATACCTATGTAGCCTGTGTGTTCGCTCTAACTATATCATATTAAGGAGCGGGATTTTACTACACATTTGCCATAATATGTGAAATTATTTAATATCGCATCCCATCAGCAAATATTCAAACTTGCAAAATAAATAATAGAAAACAAAAAATGTGGCTTTGTCGACAAAAAAATTTGAACTATAAACTGTGAACAATATTAAATGTTGTTTAATACAATATTTCGGATATATTGTGTCCGTGTCAATTTAAACATCGTCTAACCCAAAACGCAAATAACATATGTACATATGACTATATACATAGATTCCTAAAAGCATGTAGGTCTAAGTCATGAAAGAGTAATTAATACATTTACAGGGACAGTTTAATAAAGAAACGTACGAGATTTATGTATACTAAATCTACGTATTTTAAATAGCAAGCATTATCCACTTCATGACTTTATGAAGTACTTCAATATGTACTTGATTAAGGACTTTTGAAACTTACAGCAATAATAGAGTTATATAGTTTTACATCTTACAGACATAAGACCTTCTTCGTAAATGGGCTTCAGCATAAAAGAAGTGCGCTTTTAAAACTAAAGTAAGCAACTTTTCAGAAGCCATAATTTAAGATAAAATATTTTTCCGTTATCATTAAAACGGAAAGAATAGATACTAGACAATTTTTTGTAATTCAAACCATTGGTCAAAAGATAATGATTGCATATGTACAGAATTTCTAGTGGTTTGTACCACAAATTGAATTTGCATAGACATATTTAGAGAAGGAGGGCTCCATATACTAACAAACATATTTATCAGATCTCGACAGTAATTGATATTGTTATAAAATTCTCATCTTTAGTACATATTGGTCAATAAGTGATTTGTTTGCTATAAGCATATATACCTCAAAGATTCTTGTAAGTAAATTTTTCCCACGAATGTTGACTGATTTTCAAGTACTTACAAAAAGTGCTTGTACATGCATTTGATGAAATTCCATGTATAACCACAGAATGGGGGGTCAATTAACTCACTTAGGCGGACGATATCATCCGGTCTACTTGGACTCGCTGCAAATAATTACTATTCACGCAATAAAGTTTTACAAAAGATGTATTTTTTCTGCAATTAACATGATTGTTAGATTGTGAAATAAAAAACTTGAAAACACAAGAAGCAATAACACGAGTACAACTATTAAGTATATTTCGTCAAGCCAATCAACAGTAAATTTTCATGAACTCAGAAAAGGCTGGCAGTAATTAAAGCACCATAGTAATTATTTAATAATGGCATCTTCATTTTTAATGGTTTCAAAAGAGAGTTAATCAAAAGCATCTTGGGAAAGAAAGTCTGAGGTTATTAGATATATTATTTTTTTCGGAAGTAGGATGCACAAATTAAACAAACATTTGTTTGTTTGCACATAAATAAAAATAGTAGGCGAACAACTATTTTCATGAAAACAGCAAACATAATGAAAGAAAAAGATATGGGTGCCTTTTCATCACCGTCAAAAAACCATTATTCATCCGCCGCAAAAATTTGCTTGTATAATTTAGTTGGTATTGTTTTAACTATATTTGACGTTTGGTTGTGGCAATTCTGCGGTTCACGATGCGTGATTACAACGGGATAAGAGTTTTCTTTGTAATGATGTATTATTTAACAAAAAGGAAAACGAGAAAAAAAGTTTTTTATTGTTGTAGGCCTCACATTTTTAACTAAGGTGGACAATATTATTTTATTATTTCCTTAATCAGCTCTCTTAGCACCATCCTTGTACCCCAAGGACACTGTTTAAGTAAATAAATAGCTACACAACATAAAATGCAGATATCGTTGTAAGTGATTTACTTTTAATTATACTTATAAATTACAAAAAATGACACATAAGCCACATAATTTAGTCCCGATTCGTATATATAAATACTTATATATAGATGGCCACTTGCCACGACCAAAATAATTTCAGCTTTTTGCCCTTAATTCCAACATGCAAGTTTATGCAAATTTATGAATAACGATGCCGTGTTGACCACACAAAATAAATGGTATACACATATCTGTAACCACCTTACCTCAAGCAAACTCTAGACTACATGTTTGCATTGACAAATGTATCCGTTACTGCATCTTAACAATTATCCTTTTGCTATAGTCGTCAATAGTTACAAATGATTATTTTCTTTTTTCCCTTTCAATTAAAAGACTGACATAGTTATGGCTGAAAAAAAGTTCAGGTATAGATCGATTAACGTAAAATCGCAAACACTTCGATAAAATTTGTCCAAATTGGGGTCCAAATACTTTCTAAAAGATGCCGTACTTATACAATGAGCACGTACGCAGTATAGGAAATTACAAATAATAAATCTAAAACAATTATTTGGGAACATAAAAAAATATAATTGTCTCAGTTTCAAATTTATCAGACTATACTATAGCATGTCGTTTATTTCCATATTATGTGAGAAAAAAATTTAAAATTATATGCTTTAAGCTTTAACATACATATAGAAAGTATACGCTATCGGAAATTGAATAAACGTCACAAGATCATAGAAATACTAATGAAATACAACTTCTTAGAATATATCAAAAGCTTATATATTTATTATATTGCGCTTGAAAAATAAAAAACAAATGTGCAACTTAATTAAAGTCACAACGTAATACAATATTTACAGGAGTAAGTTACATTGTAAACGTAATTATTTTTATAATTCTTAAACAATAAACATAAACTATTGGAATTTTATTCTGCAATTTAAGCCAAAGGAGTCGAGTTGGAAATAAATTACAGAAATGGATGTATTGTTCAGAGATGCCAAGGCAAATCGAGGTCTTGGTTTTTCTCTGTTTTGTCGCGGTTATGTAATTTTGCACAGCTATGTACACATACTGTAGCGCCATGTGTATATCTCCAATATCTTACACCAAACCGGCTCCATCCGTGAGACTGTTGTTCACAGAAAGTAAAGATTACTTGACCGTTGAATTAATTCTGTCAAATGTTTTATTGCACTTTTGTTACCTTTTCTTGAAATGTTAACGATTTTTCATAATGACCACTAAGTATACAAACCTTATACGAACCCATATTACCCCATCAATGAGGACGTTCATCTCTGTTGGTTACACGCTTTCACTTTTACGCATCATTTTCTTTGTATCATTCCTTTCGTGATTAGGTTTGAGTTATTTAAAAAAAATCTGATTTACATATTAAAACATTTCCCCTCAGATTCAGTGGCACATTGTATGCAAAAAGTGTTACTGCTAACGCTCTTTTAGCGCCGTACATCACTTTATCTTCTTACTTCACATAGATTTCGCTGCATTTTTTTTTGTTGTTTACTTAAATGCCAAGGTGATTCGTCTTCACACTGCTTCATTTTCATTTCCATCGCTTGTAGTGATTGCACTACGGGTCAAATGTAGGATTAAGTTAATACAAGTGTCATTTTTTGCTTTATAAACGTAATTTTTATGTATAATAAATGTTTATGTCACGATAGATAACATTAGTATAAAGAAGTTGTGAAGGGAGATAAAAGGTTTTTCAAAAATGTAATTTTAATGAATGTGCTCTCAACCCTAAACCTTGGCTGTATGTTTGTCCTTACACACTTATCATTAACGTTCTTAAAAATAATATTCACACATTTTTCTGCACCGAAAGCCCAAATCGAAGATGTCTGAGCACGGTATTTTATCTTACACTTTAGTACACGTTAAAAAAAAGAAAAAAGGTTGAAACGCGATATCTTCAGCAAAAAGCATACAGCACAGTCGCTCGTTCATATGTGTATATATTTTTGTTTGGATTGATTCATTTTACCATTGTTTTCTGTGACAGAAATTCTGTAACAATAAAATTACAGAAACAACTTTAACTTTTCTTTCTGGAATAACACCATTCTTATTGGTATCAAAGCATTGATAATAAACGTAAAATTAATAATGAACATCAAGCTAAAAGCTTAAAGTATATTATTTCCTTTAGTTTTTAGTTTGTTCTTACAAAAACAAGTTAGTTAATCATTCAATAATTACTATAACACGCCTTTTTATATAATTTTGATGTTTATTTTTTTGTGTGAAACATTTAACCACCAATATTTATATCTTAATGTTTATGTTATGTATTGTATTGCCGCGGATACGTAGTGGGTAAGTGCGTCGACTGCCACGCAGAAGGTCTAGGTTCGATTCCCAGACGGGACATCTCGCATTTTTTCACGGTACCACCTTTTTCAAGTTGCTGACAAGACTCAAAGTGTAGTAATTAGTAGCGTTTTAAAAATAGAAAAGAGTACGAAAGATGATGCCAATACATATTGATTTCAAATCTCTGAAATCATAATGACATAAAAATAAAGCATTCCACATACATGTGTTACGGCTGTTACGCTGATCTAATGTTCCTAGAAGTGATAAGGCGCCTATTTTGTTAGAGGTCAGAATTATATTAACATCTTTTCGGCATGCACATTTAAGTCTGAGATTCTAGGGCCACCAGTTGAGCTTATCGAAAATCTCGTTTGTCTTTCCTCAGATTTATTTTGCCCTGAATAACGGGATGACATATGGATCCGTAATGACGATCTGAGTAATTAGTCTAAGTGATTGGACATCCGATATGTTGTCAAGCTCATGTAGAGTTGAAGAGTAGTTTGAATAGACTGATGCCGTTTATGGAAGACATTTTATTAAAACTGCTCAAAACATTTTAAGAATCAAAAATATTGTGTTGGTACCGAATGCGTGTTGGAAATGGCTTTGATTTTGACTAAGCTCAGTCAACAGAAAAATTGAACGACATAATAAAAAAAGAACGAACAAAAATGCATTTCTACCAGGGACTCCCGGAGGTTGTTTAATGTGTTAGCCAATAATGATTCTTGCTTTCAAGAAATCGAAGATGCATATGATTTTTTTTATCAATGAATACTTGTACTTTACACTAACTGATGTATGAAATGTCTGTGCAAGCTACGTCAAAAAAGAAAACTAAGGAAAACTCACGGTTTTACTTGATTTTGCAGTTTAGCCATTTACAAAATCCAGATCAACTTCACTAACGCGGCATCTAAGCATACGAAATGCACTATCGGAATACCGAAACACGGTAAATTTTTCCGCTAACTTTGTACCTACATATTTCTTGGGAGCGTAACAATATGTTTAAATTAAAAAATTGTCGAAGTTAAACAATTTACATATAATAATTTAAATATAATATAATTAATAAATTAACTTTTGTGTTTATATAGAATAACATTTTTATTCCCAAAAAATAATAATAATAATTGAGTGGCAGTACAGCCCACAAAGGACCAGGGCCTAGCTTCTACAACAACTACTCGTGTGGTACATGCTATCATTCTCTCACGAGTAGAAGGGCCCTACAGCTTTTTTCCGACTTATTTACCGAACGGCGAGATTTGAGTAGTTTTTCATAGACAATTTGTACTCTTTGAGTGTTGTTAGTAACTCGAAAGAGGTAAGCCGTGAAAAATTTGAGGTGTTCGGTTCGTGAATCGAACCTGGACCTTCAGCGTGTGAGTTGGCGCACTTACCCACTACGCCACGGCGACCGTTCACAAAAAATTATTTTGAATTAATTAAATTGAATAAACGAATAAGCACAATATAAATACAAATTTCTCTTGGGGAAGAATTCTGTGTTAAGATTATCGTTTGAAAGAGAAAATAAAAAGTTCTCATAACAGTGAGCTATTTTAGATAAGAAAATATTGAATTATTATAATATTTTTTAAATCATAGTTATAATTGTTCGATTTTTAAATGTCTTTCAATCAGAGACCAATGGAATGTCTATTTTTTATGTTTTTTATAAAAAAAAACATTTTTTAACAACAGTTGTGCAGCAGTTTCGATATGGATAAAAAAGGTGAATAGAGCCAAGCTCGTCATCGTTGGTAATTTCTTCGGCTCCACAGTACACAAGCATAACATCTGTATGGAAATTAATACGTACATACATATGTTAATCGGAATTGTCAACCAGAGGCAATGCTGCACAGGATACTTGTGCTGATGTTGATGTAACTGCAGATTTTTTGTATGCTCAAATTAATCCTGTTGGTTTTTTTGTATGATAAAACAGACAACTATTGTTCACAATTTCACAATGAGATATACATATATTTTCGATAACAAGCCTGGGAAAAATATTTGCATGGAAATGAACACTTTCGTGTTAAGAAAATTTCCTCCAAAGAGGTCGAAATATCTTACAAGAAATATGTTCCACATATCCGAAAACGACGACTTAATAGACAATAATAACACTAACATCAGATAGTCGTATAACGAAAAGGCGTTAAACGACTGTCGTAACTGGGGAGATTATATTATGTTTGAGAAAATACCATACTGTGGTTGCCTGTACAGCCCATTTGCAACTAATTGCTTTATTATCTTTTATTTTGTAATATTATGTGTTTTTAAAGCATAATCAAGGCTGATACATACATACATAGATAATCTCTGCGTTGGATATACTTTGTAACTTTATTTCTACCATTTCCTACTTATGGCTTTCGATAGAGTTAAGGAGAATGGGTTTGTACATACAAAGCAATATCGCGTCTTGGGGCCCTTGCATATCCATCACACCAACCTTTGTTTAGTGAGTCAATGTGTGCAGCGACCCTCATCTGCTCGAAGGTTAAAATAATAGGCCTGACATGTCAGATGTAAGCTGTGTGTCACGTTCACGTCCTCATCATATAAGAAATGTGTTTTCCCGTCGGATACTGCATATATATAATTATTTCAATACAATCCTGTACGTGAATATGTCATAATACACCAAATCAAAGCTGAATTCGGGTGTATTAACCTGATTTTAACCCATGTCCCAACAGAAGGAGAGAATTACAAAAACAATGCCTTCTACAATATCCTAGAAGTTACATCCAATCAATGTGTACAGCTGGAAAAGGAAGACATCTTTTCTTGAATCATCCGAAAACACAGACTATACGATAACACATCTGGACACGGTGAACTTTATCTCCGGGTAAAACCTGTCTATAGTCCTCACACCTCAACATCCAACCGCCAACCAAATAAATCACATTGAGATCGACCTCAGATACTCCTCCAGCATTATACCCACCCACACAGGAGCCCTACAAGACAATACTGCCTTGAAAGAGCTCCACGTGAACTCGAAAGAGACGAACAAAAAAACCGACTTATCAGAGGGTAAAAAGAAAGAGTATGAGAAGTGGTCGGCCGGAGAGATTGAGGAAAGTCCAACTTTAAAGTCGAACTGCCAAATTTGCAAGAGCTTATGGACCATTCGTAGAACTCTCAAAGGCAGCTTTAGATAATCTGGTTGAGCGCATGTACAAGCTCTTCTGTAGGATATAGGCAGAGGACAACACGCCCGATGAGCGGAATCTTAGTGTGAGTGGCAATCTCAGTGATTACCCGTCCCATATAAAAGGAGATCAGTCACAGTAACTTTGCATGCAAGATCCTCTCCGCCGGTTTGGTTTCATGGCAGGAAAGTCCAAGATAAATCACATTTTTACACTGCGACAAACAGAACAAACCCAGGGCCACACATATAAGCGTGCATAGAGACGAGCCAAACAGTGTCATGTCTAGTTTCAACATTGCTATTAAGCTCACTAGATTGTAAAGGATGATGATGGACAACCCTTGTTGGCTTTCATTCTCTATGGCGCAGAAACCTAAACGTTATTAGAAGTGGATGTGGTTTCACCTGTATGGAAGTCCCAACGAGTCAAAAGCTATACAACGCGGAAGGTTAATAACAATTCAACACAAGTTACCGTTTTACAAAATGGGCGGAAATTGGTATTGTTCGTAGATATTATGAAGTTCAACGTGCAAAACGGCAACAAAGGAAGATGCAAAAAGTTGCACCTGCAATCTTCACATCAACAATAAGACAAAGGCCCATTGAGGCAAGACTACGAACCTATAAACAGAAAAAAATCAGTTCATTTGCAAACCAAATATCAGATCCCGCTTAACTTTTGACGTGAGCCATTTCAACTGGAGTCTTCAGCAATAAAAACCAGCCTTTTTTTAAAGGATAAACGGAGAGCTTCTTCGAAAAAATACCAAGGCTGCAGTGATACATGATGAATGTGGAATGATGTTTAGCGGGTTCTCCTCAGCCCAAAGTGTATATAAAGCCAATTCGGCGATATAGCCATAAATTGTATCCCAAGACTAAAAAAACATTTTAAATACCATAGTCCCTATTACGGTATCGTTAAGTCACTAAATGATTGTGAGAAATCGTTTTTACAGTTGTAACTAAACAGTACTATGACAAAAGAAAGTCAAACTGAATTTTACGAATGAGTTGAAAAACTATGTTGTTGGTGCGATAGTGCAAAAAAAACCAAAACTTAACTGTATGTTCCCTATCTACTAGTGAGAAAATAATCACCCCTATTCCGGCAGTCGTTTAGTGACATGTCACTTAATGAGTGGTATTCCCATAGTCATTTAAAAATTCATAAAATGACACTAGTCACTTTGCTCCTGTCAGCTCCTGTGGAACGCATTTACCACTCGACATGTCTCATTTTTTGGTATTCCCGGAGTCACTAAACGATAGGAAAAGTGACAAAAACAGTCGATTTGAAATTAGTACACGACATAAAACTAAAAATGCCTAAAGAGTAAGTTTCTTTTGTTTTTTTCTTATTTTTAGGTTAAAGGTATCAACACCTTCGCAAATCATTCGCTTGGTGGGACTCGTGGAAGAGAACGTGACTCTTGCCACAAATTTCAAAAGAGGCGTTACTCAAAGTGAGGACATAAGAATTGGCTTAAAGGAGGTTGCGGCAATATTAAACAGTTTAGGACCACCTGTGCGTAATGAGAAAGAATGTCACAAGGTATGTGCAATTGACTATACATATGAATATGTACATACGAACATTTAAATTATTTGTTTTGAAATACTTCATAGGTTTGGTTCGATTTAAAAAAAAATTGACTCACAACAAAAGGGAATCTGAGGCAACCGGAGGAGCACCATTTAAACAAACATTTTAACGGAGCTGGACGAAACGGTGGCCAAACTTCTATCAATGCATGAGACAGTGAACCCACCTGGAAGAGTTTTCGGCTTTAAAGAAACTCATCATCTACATCTACAAACAGACCTATGCTGTCCATGTTTTCAAATAAAACACTTAAAGATTATTTAAAAGTTATTTTATTGAAGAATTCAAAATATAAACAAAGTGTAAGGATATGACATTTTGCATTTGACAGGCGGCTTTTGTTGTGGAACATATTCCACAAGTCCTTTTAGTTTCGGAATACCGATGAAAAAATGAGATGACTTTCAAAATGACAATAGTGACTAAAATGAGATGACTCCCGGAATAGGGGTGATTGTTACTAGTAAATGTACTTTTAACAACTATTTCTCTGCCACTTCGATAGAAATTTGCCGACATTTAATGTGATGTGCATGCCGTAAAAGGGCCTATAGTTTCTTGCCAACTCTAAACCACGACTCCTAGAGTGTTGTCACCTACTCGAAATAGGTATTACAGCGAAGATAATTGAGATGTTTACTCCACGAATTGAACCTGGAACCTTCAGCTTCAATCGACGCACTTACCTATCACGGCTACAAACGATGTACATACATATATAATAATAATAATTGAGTGGCACAACAACCCACATGGGCCAGGGCCTTGCTTCTACAACTAGTTGTGTTGTACGTGCTACTGTTCTTAAACAAGTAGAGGGGACCTACATTTTTTTGCCGACTACGAACAGCAGGATTTGAGAAGCCTTTTAATAGACAATGGTGGTGCCGTAAAAAATGCGAGTTGTTCCGTCCGGGAACCAAATTTGGGACTTTACCCACTACGCCACGACGACCACAAAATACGTAATAATTCCTTGGTCGAACTTAAAGGCCAATTAATTTTGTGGGAAAGAATGGCAAGTCCGTCGCAAAAGTATTAACTGAACAGTTTTAGACCAGTATAGGTACAACCTTACAGTGACAAACGCAAAAAATAAACAGCGGTTTGAATTCGTCGATCGATTCGGGTTATTTTATATTTCTACGCTAGTACTACTTAAATTGCCCACATAAATACATTTATTTTTCTTTTAATTTTAAAACATTTGAAGATTCAAAATTATGCGGCGGTTACTAATTTGAGGATTCGGCTTTTTTCTCCTTATCCTTATTGACTGCTTGTGCTTTAATATTTGCCTTTACTTCCAGCTTTTCTTTTTTAACTTTCACTACAGGGGTTGGCGTTTCTTTTTTTGTAGCAACTTCTCCTTCAGTGACTGGTGTGGGTGTTTCTTCTTTCTTACCGTTTACCTCTTTACTTGGTTTTGTTTTCTCACTAAACGGAAGAAATTGCCATATGAATATACTTAGTTTTCTTAATTTTCATTCTATAGCCTTTTACCTTTCAATATCAATATTAAGGACAGATTCATCTTCCTCTTCTTCTTCCTCTTCATCGTGCTCATCTGGACCGACTTCACGTAGTAAATCTCCCAAATCTTTGTCAACGTCTTCCCACAACTTATCTTCACCTGTTTCTTCTACCTCTTCTGCAGTATCAGTTTTCTTTTCCGATTCACTAGCTTCTTTCTTTTTGTCCTTCTTTTCAGCTCGCTCAGCTTTAGCTTGAAGATTTTCATCTTCCCTGTGTCGTAAGAAAGCCTTCAAATGACTGCGAGATCCACAATGTTGCTTAATATATGCATCTTCGTCTTCTTTGAGACCATTATATGTTCGACATAGCTCGCAATAAAAAGCTTCAACTTTCTTAATGTACTGCGATCCCACAGGTACCTTCTCCTTATTGGATAATGCGGGATCTTCATTCAAATGATTCTCAAGCTCCTCGTCATCTAAGTCATCAATCTCGCCAACTGAATCTACTGTCATAAAGTTCTTTAAATCAACTTCTTTTTCTTCATCGTCACTGACATCGCTGTTTGCTTCATTACTGCGGGCTTTACGCTATTTAATAAAGCAAAATTATAGATGGTTAAATTAGGAGATAAATCTATTTTATTTACCCTTATATGTTCGAGTGAACAACGATGCGCTTCATACAACATTGGACTTTTAAAGGCTAAGTGGCATGTCTGACAATAGGGCATCAGGAATTTCTTCATGTCTTTATGATGTTCTGAAAGTTGATGTTTTGCTTTTGGTTGGCGATAATTCAATCGGCATAAAAGGCAAAATTGAGGTTTGACTTCGTCAAGATCATCTTTAGATTTTTCTTCAATTTCTCGTTGTGCATTGCGTTGCTGATTGCGCATTCGTGCGAGAGTAACTCGCTGTTTAATAGCCACACGTCGCATTGCCATTTTATGCATTCGTGAATATAAATGACTTGTATACTCCTAAAAAATGATTTTAATATTAAAACAAATTTATTAATCAAATCGAATTGCAAACATTTTCTTCAAACATTCCTAGAGAAAACAATAAACAAATACAAATAATATTAAATGTCATATAACTCACCTTAAATGTAACACAGTTCATGCGACAATGTACGCAAGTTAATTTGATGAACTTCGATCTGCGTGGAGGACTCTTGCTTGCGCGTTTTCGACGACTGTCCTTGTTGTCTTCCTTCCTTTCCTTTGTCTTCTTCTCTTTCGATGCGTCCTTAGTTTCCTTTTCACTTTCAGCTGTTCCATCTGCATCATTGCTCTTCTCTATAGAAGTATTCTTACCTTCTTTGGTTTCGTCATCTTCAACCTCTATAGCATCCTCATCCATGGTTTCTTCATCCTTTTTGGCTGCCTTTTCTTCGTCATTATCATTTCCATCCTCTTCTTCATCATCTTCTTTTTCCGATTGAATACCATCCTTACCAGCTTCATCACCCTCCTCATCATCTCCCCCCGTTTCTTTTACAGATGATTTAGCTTTCTTTTTATCGCGCTTTTCTTTGGCTTTGCCAGATTCCTCATCCACTTCCTCCTCGACTTCCTCATCTTCATCTTCCTCGTCTTCTTCATTGTCTGATTTCTTATCACCGCCGCGTGATTTGCGACTACTTGGACTTTCAGACGAACGAGGACCTTTGCGTTTACGCAATGAACTAAGTAATGAGATATATTGAAATGAGAAACAAAATTTTGATTTTTTTTTCGTTAAATTCATCTAAATTCAGGTAGAGAGAGCTATAAGAAAGCACAATCTAAATACTTAAAGAACTTCGTTATGCACGTGTGTAACCGTAGTTTCGGTGAGGTGACACATATCCGGTCCATCAACTATCAACAATTGTTTGTTTCAAGCAAAATTGCTTCCAACCAACTAAAAAAGGAGCATTCGGTCTTAAAGCATTTTTCCCTTTTTAAGAGACTTTGCATTCGCTACTGATGTATTAAAACAACAGCAACTCCTATCAGTAATAGTTTCGCTGATTGATCATCATTGAGTTTTGATTTTGGACGGCGCATATTGATGTGTTTTGACTAAAAATGTTTTTTTTGCTAAATGTTCGGAATTTGGTTTTGTTTACCTCGTTAATCGGGCGATTTTAATCAATCGCGCACGATCCCTTTGCCGGGCCAGAAGCAATTTCCTTCGCATGATTTTCATATCCGTAGATTCTTTACGTATGACACGCATGCCTCCACGAGCGGTCCCTGATCCGCGCACACGGCTAGCTGTACCACTTCCACGTGGACGTACTACATAGCTGCTGCGTATTTGACGCTTTGGGGGCCCCATTGAATCGCTTGTAGTTGCATGTCGTCTACCGGCAGAGTCCTCTCTCTGTCCGCGATGATACGCGGAAGAGGATCCCCGTCCTTGGTAGTTACCGCTGGGCGAGCTCATTCGATTGCGACTTGTGTCATTGCGGTTGCGATATGATGATGTTGATGCATAGTTTGAGCTAAGCCTTGAGTCCTGTGTGACAAATGGGGAGGAAATGTTTGTTTGGTTGTTTTTCATTCAGTTTTTCGCATTTGTTTCATGAGAGAGATAGATAATTTTGTTTTGTTTTGTAATATAGAGGATGGAACACACTCTGGTTATATACTTTTTATATTTCCGATCGTTAATTGAGAATGTGACTCCTAAACGTGTGGAAAATTGTCTTAGCAAAGTGTATAGACGATGCTTTACATTTTAAATGTGCGGCGTTCTCTGTCGCAGTTAGCACAGTTGAGCACTTCTAACCTTGATATATTTGAAATACAATACAGAAACATGATTTGAAAAAGGCTTCAAACGCTTAGAGGTTTACGTTTTCGACTGATGTATTCTGCGTTTGTCAGTCTGTCTCAATCTGTTTGTTATAGTTTTGACATTTTTTTTAGTTTAACTTCAATTCTTTTTGGCATTTGCTAGAAAAAACTCAATAAAGTTAAGGATTCGCGAAGATCCTTTTCACTTTTGCTCAATCAAAGCATTTTCAGAGTTTTTTGCTCTAATCATACTTTTATATTCTATTTGTGTAAACATTAAAATAAATTTATTTTAAAAATTTGTTTATGCTTTTTTAAGCTAAAGGATTTATGGGATTATATTATAAAATGAAAAAATAAACAAAACTTGTTAATCCATTTTATTCTTACCTCTTGACGTGGGCGCTTACGATCATCCGAACGATCACGGGAAGAATCCTGTAATTAAAATGATATCATTAAAAAATATACATTTAAGACTGTTGATGAATACAGTGTAATACAGTAAACTTTGAATAGGGATCGATGTTTTCAAACTTATTGAATACATATTTTGTGATCATGTTGATGACTCCACAAATATACGAACCGATTGCCGCATAACCACACAAAGCAAAATGCAAATGTAGACGTATAATGTTATTAACTTATATACTAAATACAATATATAAGTTATAACATAATCACCCCTATTCCGGCAGTCGTTTAGTGACATGTCACTTTATGAGTGTGAGAAATCGGTATTCCCATAGTCATTTAAGAATTCATAAAATGACACTAGTCATTTTGCTCCTGTCAGCTCCTGTGGAACGCATTTACCACTCGACATGTCTCATTTTTTGGTATTCCCGGAGTCACTAAACGACAGGAAAAGTGACAAAAACAGTCGATTTGAAATTAGTACACGACATAAAACTAAAAATGCCTAAAGAGTAAGTTTCTTTTGTTTTTTTCTTATTTTTGTGTTTCTTGATATATATTTGCTTATTATTTATGGTTTCCAAAGGTTAAAGGTATCAACACCTTCGCAAATCATTCGCTTGGTGGGACTCGTGGAAGAGAACGTGACTCTTGCCACAAATTTCAAAAGAGGCGTTACTCAAAGTGAGGACATAAGAATTGGCTTAAAGGAGGTTGCGGCAATATTAAACAGTTTAGGACCACCTGTGCGTAATGAGAAAGAATGTCACAAGGTATGTGCAATTGACTATACATATGAATATGTACATACGAACATTTAAATTATTTGTTTTGAAATACTTCATAGGTTTGGTTCGATTTAAAGTCAAAATTGAAAAAAAAATTGACGCACAACAAAAGGGAATCTGAGGAAACCGGAGGAGCACTCTTTAAACAAACATTTTAACGGAGCTGGACGAAACGGTGGCCAAACTTCTATCAATGTATGAGACAGTGGACCCACCTGGAAGAGTTTTCGGCTTTAAAGAAACTCATTAACGTGGAGTCAACAATGCATTATTAGACAATCCGTCTACATCTACGAACAGGGCTATGTCCATGTTTTCAAATAAAACACTTAAAGATTATTTAAAACTTATTTTATTGAAGAATTCAAAATATAAACAAAGTGTAAGGATATGACATTTTGCATTTGACAGGCGGCTTTTGTTGTGGAACATATTCCACAAGTCATTTTAGTTTCGGAATACCGATGAAAAAATGAGATGACTTTCAAAATGACAATAGTCACTAAAATGAGATGACTCCCGGAATAGGGATGAATAAACCAACCTTCCAAAGTTCTGAACACTTAGCTACACATTATACGAAAGGATTGGTACAACGCAATTAACATATTACCGCCGCACACATTTCCTCTTTTAAGTTTTTTTTATTTTTATTTTTTTGCACCGTACAGATCAAACCACTTTATTCCCACAAATACTTAATTGTACGAAATTGTAAAATAAAAAGGTTTTGAGGTCAAAATGCATGAATTATTCGTTTCCATAACTAAGTTGCATGAATAACAAAACAAAAGCCTGTAAAACCTGTGTTAAAGAGGACAAACGGTCTAAAGAATAATTGACTGACACTTCAGCCCACAAGGAACCAGGGCCTAGCTTCTGCAGCAACTAGACCGGAGTTAGCAGACGTTAGACCGGAGTTGGCAAAAAAAACCGTAGGTCTCATCTACTTGTGAAAGAACAAGGTACAACACTCAATTACAACTTGCAATTGCGAGTTGGACTCAAAAATATGTCACATTTTTGCATATGATATATACAATTAAAGTATGCACAAATTATTATATATGTACGTCGGTATTTCTGTGAATATGCTCGTTGAGAAAAATCTAAACAAAATCGGTATTCAAGTCCTCGCTGTGTAAAAACAGTAGAAAACGTTTAGTACACCTTCTTCAAAGGTACTAGATGCAAAAGCGAAAGAACTTTAGAATTTGCTTGGCGGCCGGTCGACTCTGACCATTTTCTCGTGGCAGCAAGATTCAGAGCTCGACTGTCCAATGTCAGAAAGCTGCACAAGCCAACAACGAGAAGATTTGACATTGGACGCCTGAGTGCACCGGAGATTGCCAGAGCCTACGAAGAGCGACTAAGTGAGAGACTCTCCGGTAAGCCTACGTCAAACACAAACGCTAACAAATATGTGGTTGCATCGGTCATCAAAGAGGTAGCGGAACCACCCTCGACAAGAAACCAGTGGTATGATGGCGAGTGTGAGCAGAAGAAACGTGCAACAGACCAGGCATACCACAAAGCGCTGCAACGGAAAACAAGAGCAGCGCAAGAGGAGTACCGGGCTAGAAGACGGGAGGAGAAAAAGCTTCTACGCCTGAAGAAAAGGGCTCTCGCTATCTCCCAGCTCAAGGATATAGAATATTCTAGGGACAAACATAAAATACGAGCCTTTTATAAAAAAGCCAAAAGCCTGGCTCCAGGCTTTAGGAAAGGAACCCAGGCTCTTCGAAATTGCGAGTGTAATCTAGTTACCGACCCGCAGGGAATAGTGGATGTGTTCAAGCAGCACTTTCAACAGCTGCTTAACGGGCCTGACCAGGAGAGAGTGGTAGGGAATCAGGAAATCCCAATTCAAGTCGATGAAATAGTCCTCCCACCTAGCTTTGAGGAAGTCGGCACAGCTATTAAAAAAACAACAAAGCCGCAGGCTCAGATGGCTTACCATCGGAGCTCTTTAAGGCTGGTGGCAATGTTCTGTTCACCTAGGACAAAATTTATGTATCGACAATTATAATTTTGAGGTAGTAAAGGAGTCTACTTCGGGGCAAACGTTAACTCCACAAATGACACCACAGTGGAGATCCGACGTAGAACCACCCTTGGTAACCGATGCTACTTCGGTTTGTCGAAACAACTGGGGTCAAAACTCCTGACTCGACAGACCAAAGTCTTGCTCTATAAGACCCTTATACTGCCAGTCCTGCTTTATGGAACTGAAAGCTGGACGATAAGCAAGTCTGCAGAGCAGATTCTTGGTGCCTTCGAAAGAAAAATTCTACGTCGGATATATGGTCCCGTCTGCGAGGAAGGTGAATGGAGGAGAAGAAATAACCGCGAACTCTACGAGCTATACCAGGATGTGGATGTAGTACGGAAGGCAAAAATCCGTCGACTACACTGGCTCGGCCACATCGAACGCATGGACAGCAACGCTCCAGCGAAGAGGGTCTTCGAATCTGAGCCTCCTGGTTCGAGAAGAAGAGGACGACCGAATCTCCGGTATAGAGACCAAGTCATCGCGGATGTAAGGCAGCTTGGCCTTGACGACTGGAAGCAGCGTGCCCAGGACCGTCAGCGATTGAAGGCAGCAATTGCTCAGGCTCTGACCCTTCATGGGTCGCCGGCTCACTAAATGTCAATGACACAGGAAGTTATTCGCTATGAACGCAAGAAGCTAAGATGCAGACATACTTTGAACCCGCATCCGACCACATTATCAAAAACTATTACCCTACTTAGCACTTATTTGGTGGACTTTTAACTTAAAGTTCAGCGCATAAAACTGGCTTTAGAGTTTTTCTTCTCTGAAAGATTAATGAATGTTAAGGATTGCAGATGCGCTGATTTTATAATACATTCATTGCTAGGTGAAATGTATATCATCATATCATCATACTTTAACTCAAAGAGCTCACAAAAACAACTTTGTAAGGCTTGCAATTTAGGGTTATACTTTGCTATAAATTCAACATTCGAGTAGAATATACATAATATTAATGCGTGCAAAACAATTAATGGTTTTACAGAAAATCTTAGGACGGTCGTTGCTAGCAAAAGTAACGAACCCATTAAGAAGTTCTGAATTGAACAGATTAATAACAAAATATTTAATGTTTATGTTCTTATAGTCAGAGATTAAATGAATTAACCGGGAAATCAGGCGATTTTTACATATGTCAAATATCACAACGCATACGACTTTTAAATATACGTACGTCGGTCCATAGAAATATAAATAGAAACCAGAAGTTTTGCAAAATAAAGATGAAGATCAAACAGAGTTAACTCTATCTTAGTACTATAAAATATGTTGACTGGAACTCACTCTGTACGATCTTTTGCCATCATGGCGATTATCATAGCGTGATTGAAATTTATCTCGGCTCCTGGACTCATAGCTATTGTAACCACTAGAATTATAACGAGAATTTCCGCCTCTATATCCACTGTCATGAAAGTCCGGTTTTCTGGATCCTCCCATGCGACTATATGTTGACCCTGATGATCGATATGAATTACCACGTCCACCTCCTCGACTACTATATCCACGACCACGAACCATTGTTTCCTAAAATAAGTAATAGCTTAATAAAAAATACAAATTACGAGGTTGCTTTTCTTTAATAATTTCAATTTAAGAGAACCAATCAAAAAAGTCCCACGCCAAAGATAATTACTTGTATTTGAATATAGTATATAGATTGATTTAAGACTTCTGATATATTTGGATTAAATTAAAACAATCTTTTTCAGCTAATAATTAAAATTAATCGATTTCTGAATGGCGGCACTACACCTTTGCGGAAAATTTTCACAGAGATGGCGTCACAGAAACGGAGATGAGTATTCGATTTCAAGCCGGCTTTATCCATTCGGCTAGCAGCTATTTTTTAGTCAGTAAACATTAAACTGTGAGAATAAAATAGACTCTCAATCTTAATGGACGACTACATAACGTTGATATAAGATTATAATTGTAGTAAATTAGCTTTTAATATGAAACGTCCGGGGTGTAAGACTGTCGGGAACAAGCACATCTGTATGAACACCATTCTAGTACATTCTTAATTTAATATTCAAACGTAAACGCTCCAATTTTAAATTTATGTACGTATATTCAATTTCACGTTTTTTTTTTAATCTGATAACCCTA
Source organism: Eristalinus sepulchralis (assembly GCA_944738645.1). NCBI lineage: Eukaryota > Metazoa > Arthropoda > Insecta > Diptera > Syrphidae > Eristalinus > Eristalinus sepulchralis. Next base: position 23,671,115 of record OX122885.1, on the reverse strand, counting down.
ATTTGGGAAAGAACTTAATTCACAAATTTAGAAAATTTTCTGTATGAAAGTGATATAGTAAAACATAAATCATAGACTAAATTTTGCTGCTGCTGACTGATACGCGTGCACAATAAGCCTGCTGAGGTGAATATAAAATACAAAGTGTTATTTTATCCATAGACCAATAATGAGACAGTCGACTGCCTTGTCTCCCGCCCTTGAATTGATTTTGGTACCGTTTTTTATTACATTTCCCCTCCTTGAACAGCTGGTTCTAGGCAGATGGTTATTTTCTTTTATCTGAGAATACACCTGAGCTGCGTAATCAGCTGATTAGTTTCCCGCAAACTACTTATGTGAGTGATGGAAACGGGGATGTTGACTGTCCCCTTACCAAATAATTTCTTTTAAAAATTTCACCACGAAATAATGGCCGACATTGGATGCGTTCATAACTTGTATCATTAAGGCAGTGTTTTCATCAGTTAAGCTATATTGTTAAAACTTTATAATACATTTTGAAACCAAAATACGACACGAATTTATATTGAACACAATAACTAGACAAATAGCATTTGGAATTCCCAAATAATTACTAAACTCCTATCACTATCTTTCACTATTCTAAGACTCGTATTCTAAAAAACTAATATCTTTCACTTATTGTTGTTAACAACTAGTATGTTTGGTATAGCAATCTAAATATTTTCATACTTTTTTTTTAAAGAATGCTAAGAAAGTAACTAAAATTTGTAACTATGCGCTTTTTCTGAAACAGTTCAGTCTGTTTATTGAGTTGTTATATATATTATTTATATTACAAAATTATATATTATAATTGTCACCGTAGTCGCCGTGGCGCAGTGGTAAGTGCATCGACTGCGGCGCAGAAAGTCTGGGTTCGATTCCCGGAAGGGGACACCTAGCATTTTTTCACGGCACCACATCTTTCGAGTTGCTGACAACACTCAAAGAGTATTACTTGTCTATGGAAAGCTTCTCAAATCTCGCCGTTTGGAATCGGCAAAAAACTGTAGGTCCCTTCTACTCGTGAAGAACAATAGCATGCACAACACGAGTAGTTGTTGTAGAAGCTAGGCCCTGGTCCGTTATGGGCTGTAGTGCCACTCAATTATTATTATTGTTATTAATTGTCACTCATAGGCGTTTTTAGTTAGGTTAACCAACGTGAAGTTTTAGTGAAATATGCTGGACGGACTAATTTTCAAGGTGAAGGCTTGTATTTAGCTGGATAAAAATTTTGTTTCAAATTATCTTCATTTAATTTTTATTTTTTAAAACGATTGCCTGGACAACTATCACCTACGTGTTAGGTTAGGTTTCCTTATGTTTTTCAGTATTACACTTTTCATAATGAGTGTTCGAAATTATAACTACAAATTTAATTTTCTATTACTTACATATTGCCGAATAAGTAACACAAGAATTACAATAATCTTTATTTTGATTTAAATCCACTTAACTCGGAATACCAAATGAAAAGAAATCCCTCCGTACTACTCGATTTTTAAACATGCATTGCTGTTTTAATTTTGTACATATTACTAAAGTCATTAGGAACATAAGTTCTAGCACAATAACTAATTTTTAAGTAACATACTATATTAAGTGTCGGCGGCACTAAAATCATAAACAATTTCCTGGAGTTATTTACGAACGCAATCCGTTGAATGTATAACAAAATGGCTGACGAATTCACGAATTGTGGGCAATTAACGAATGTTTGACACTATTGAGGGCAAACATTCACGAATTAGCGGCCATGTTGCTTTTTTGATGGGAAACGTAAGCAAGTGTAAGTAAAATGACAAAATGTTCGATGCTCCGTAAATGAGTTCCGGAAAATTAGGGCTATATCCACCACAATTCGTAAATAACACTCAAACGGTAGATGAACGAAGGGGAAATCAGCTGTTTAATCAGCTGTTCAGTCGACCATCTCCTTCCTTATTGGTTTCTGATAAGGACTTATGAATTCACATCCGTTACTCTAACTCAATAATGCGTCAGCGCCAGGACATTGTTTTTCTGTTATCGAGACTTATTTAGGACAGTTTGCAACTTTGACTAGCTCAGCTCCACTTTGGTTGCGAGAAATAGAAATAAGCTTATAAATTACGATTCTGATCAGAATCAAGATCCTGATTTCTTGTTGTAAAAAAAATACATTGGAGCTATATCTATAAAAAGAAGAACCTGTATAGCAAATGGAATAGTGATATAAACCTACCACCCTTTTACTTTACCGTTGCTGCTATGATCTCTGTAGAAAAACAAAAACGGAACTGTAAATTTGCAATCGAGGAAGTATATGAACTTGCGATATAGAGTAGATACATATTTAATAAAGTGCACACAATGTTATGCAATATTTATTACATTTTTAGCAATATTTAGTATATGTGAGTTTTTGTGAGGGAAAATTAACGTTAAAGTTACTTTCATTTTAAATTTTAAACGTTTCTAGGAAACGGACAGGTGTTACGCCTGTAATAAGAAAGTTACAAATAATTTCAGTTTTCATATAAGATCTGGATCATTTTTATTGAAAAGCGGATATAGTAGAGGATTATCGAGTTTTGTAGAGAAAGCGGAAATTTTTATATGTAATATTTTAGTTTTGTTTTTTTTAATAAAAATCTTCTTGTTTTCATCCAAGATCTTTTAAAAACGGTAGATAATTACAAAACTGTTAATACGCCCCATGACGACAGGGGAATTATAAGTGACAATTCTGTGAGCTATTCCAATATATTCCAAAATGCTTTCTTGTCATGGAAATACCAGGAACTAGTTAAAAATCTATTATTTAACTTAACTGTCAGTAATGTCAAAAGAAATTAAAGAAAAACATTGCTTTTACGGGAAATTATAGTAAAAATTTTATTTTAATTATTTATCTGTCTAGCAAATGTCGAGGATGTTTTGAAAAACAAATTGATTTTTCGCTGTTAAATAATTTTCATATTCTGACATAATTTAATTAGTAAGACTAAGTAAATTCAGTACAGTTTTACTTATGTTGGTTTGGACCGAAACTTGTGTGAATATATGTAAACATTCTAGAAATCAACAGAAACTATTTCAGTGATAAGAAAAACAAAACAAAGTACTGAAAATGGGAATATTTTGTTGGGGTAATACTATTCACGGCGAACTCGGTTTAGGTGGTATTGAAGATGAGTTCGTAAGTATAACACTAGTTTTTCTATATTTATTTCTATTCTTTATATTGCTGTTTTTATGATTGTAGGTTTTGACTCCAAGACAAATGTCATGGAATCCAGAGCAAGAAATAATCCAGGTTGCCTGCGGTGCAACTCACACTTTATTTGTCACTGCAAATGGGAAAGTTTTTTCTTGCGGCAACAATGATAATGGCCAATTAGGACATGAACTGCCAACGAAAAGGCCACGTATGTCCTTATTTAGTATGTACCACATCTCGCTTCCAATCCATAAGCTTCCTTAAATTTGCTTTATCTTTATACACATGTATTTTCTATTTATTTTGATTTAATTTCTTTTGAAACACGTTTAGAAACATGTAGAAACATACATATTTTGTATAACTATACTCAATGTGTATAGCATTGACATCGAATTTATTTCATAGCAACATTTTCTTGTAAACCTTATGTAAAGATGAATGCGTGTAAGTTATATTACGATGGAGTATGATAGAAGTGAATACAAGGATACATGGAATTTGACAAATAAACGAAATTGTTCCTCTATAATTCCACTAAATACATACGTCATGTAACTTAATGAATTGTCGTTGAATAACTGCTTTACGGCGATTTCCAAGTTACACGCCGGAACATAAAAAATCATAAGAGTTTATGGATTTGGATTTGCCCGATTATTGTAGTTTACTTCAATCACTAATAATTAATACAAAAATGCATTAGTTTGGCTCCTAGACATTCACTAACCTGTATACATTATTATAATATTTTATATAAATTTAAATTTATACTTCTGATTGTCAAAGTTCTCCTTTAGCCCGCTACAGAGATTATCAAGGACATATTCAACTTTCTTCTCTCCTGCCTCTTGATTTCAACAAATAGCTTTACACTCCCTTCCCAGAATAAGTTTGAGCAATTAGGTGGTTATCGTTCACTCTTAGCTTACTGAGCAAATTTTTAGTAAAATGTTTGTCTTACTTAGAGACGATCTGAGTTTATAGACTTGAATATGCTCTAGATGTAGAAACAACCAAAAATCGCAAGCAGAATTTATCTTTCTAACAGACTTCCTCATCTGCTTTAAATAAGGTGTAACATTCTGCGAGTCTCTGCTGAAAGCGAATGATGCTCAAGGTGTTTCACAACTCTATGTTGGTTTTTTAAGAGAGAGACCTCTATTCCTTAATTGAGAGGACAAAGAAATAGTGACTGGCAAGAGTGATTCTTTGTCTGAATACGGTACTAATGTAGTTATTCATATTACTGCAGAGGCGAGATAGACGAAATACTTGACTTCCTCAAAATTTTCATTGCCCATTGTGACGCTCTGTTCGAGATGTCCACCGTGTGCCTACTATCTTTTTTCGCCAGACCCACTTTAGTCAGCAAGCACCTCATTGACGGCTAAAGTCAATATCAGTCATCAATGTCAGATGTTGATTTTAGTTTATCTTTTTGGCTTGGTACATAAAATTATTGTTGTTGAGTTTGCAGTACGAAGAGCACTCTGTTGCGTTAAGTTGTTAATGTCAGGATTTAATAGTATAAGTAGAGGGTCTCTAGACGTGTAATTGACTTTCTTCAAATAATATTCGACTACGGGAAAAATACCTGAAGAAGCTGTTGCCATTTTTTATGAGTTTTTACTTTTAGAATTTCTTTAGCTTCCGTGAAGGCCGAAAAGGTATTCAAGGAGGGTGTATGAGGTATCTTATCTGCACGGATATTAGAATTATTAGATGCCAACTACTTCTTTCAGATATTATATCCGTTCCATCATCATTACGTCTAAAGATGATGTAAGAATTGCCTCTCTACTGGTTTATAACCCTACTATTTCCACTTACTTATCTGAAAGACCCGTTGGCCAACATGTGATTACCAATTGTTAGTAGCAATACTTGCTAGTATTTTGAATACGAAAAACCAGACAGGTCAGTGCAATCAAACAGGGGAGGATAATTCAACTCAGACTTCCGTTTTTTCGCTTGTGAGAAAGAAACAGAGCCTAAGTAAACTGACACGTAAACTGAAAGTCGCCTTTCCCAAAGGCCATATTCGTACACGAAAAGGCGGCGTACGCCTGTTTTTTAGTACTACCAGGAAAGTTGTTGCCAGCTTGGGTGCTATCAAGCCATTGACCTGGGTCACAATTCTGGCAGAATGTAAATAATGTTTTTTTGATGGAGAAATTCAATTAAAAAATTTAGAAACACGAATTAAAATAATATGAAATGTACATACATATGTATGTATGTAAATATCTATTCAATTTTCGAAGATGCCTATATTTTTATATATATTTTTGACATGTTACATGCTGCGGATTTATACGATGCATGCCTCAAATAGCGTTATCCATGTAGTCAAAATCTCAAAAATCTGCGCTTTTGCGCTACTGAACATCAACATTGCAGAACCTCTACATGTCCGTAGAACTGCGTTAGTACAAACGACATAAGCCTTTGATCATTTTAAACATTCATTTCTTTTAACACTAGATTTTAATTTTGCTGTGCAAAACATAACGCAGGCCTCTTTCATTGAAACAACTTTATATTAATTTTCTTTTTTCCTTACATGTCGGGAGCACATTCTCAGTTTGTCCTCGTTAAGATCTTTTAGTTTTCGTGTGTTTTTGTACCAATTGAGTAAAATTTATGTTTTTTAAACCTGATTTGGATTTTTAAATAGCTCTTTTCGCCGCTATCGCGTAATGGGGAGGTGCGTCGACCCTCACGCTGGAGGTCCTAGTTTCTAAAAAGAAAACTGTAAATTGATTCCTATATAGCCATAGTGCCACGCAATTCATTGAATTTATTTTCAACATGCCTTTCGTTTTGTCAAATTTTTGCCTGGTAGGTTCTCAATGTTGTGTGCACTGCAAACATTTTTCAAATTTTTGATAGGGAAATGTGTATTTACTTACATTCTAAATACATGCTGAAATCGATCTCAGGTTTGATTCCCGGACTGAACACCTCGCACTTTTCACGGCACCACTTTTTTCGAGTTGCTGACAACACTCAAAAAGTAATAACTGACTTTGAGAAGCTTCTCAAGTCTCGTTGTGATAACAGTAGCACGCACAACACGAGCAGTTGCTAAAGAAGACAATCTTTTTATTTTTTCCTTTTCTTGTAACTTTCTTAGCAAGCTTTTTTGAACATATTTATTATTATTCTTATTACTTTGGTTTGAATGGAGATATGTTTTGAAATAGTTTTATTTGTAAAATTTTGAAGCAAAACGTTTTTTTTATCATTCAGAAAAATTACATTTTACAGGACATGTACACCTGCTAGAAAACTATGTTATAAAACAGGTAAGCTGCGGTGCAAACCACTCTATAGCAGTGGATGAATGGGGTCATTTGTTTAGCTGGGGCTTGGACGACTACGGTCAGCTCGGTACTGGCGAAGGAGACACCCGACAAACTGTTCCTAAAATCGTCAAGCATCTTGTATCTAAGCAGATAGTTCAAATAGCGTGCGGACGTAATCACAGCTTGGCGCTTTCAAACAGTAGGAAATGATTTTTTAAAATTTTTCTAATTAATTTTTCTTATTAATTTTTGCATTTAAGGCGGAGAACTCTTTGCATGGGGTTCTAACACATACGGTCAATTGGGCATTGAAAACTCTGACTCTAAACACGCCTCCACTCCACAAGTTATAAAAGCTTTACAAGGAATTCCTTTCGCTTTTATAGCCTGTGGAGCAAATCATTCTTTTGCCATATCCAAATCGGGGGCTGTTTTTGGCTGGGGTAGAAATAATTGTGGCCAACTTGGTTTAAATGATGAAAAGTCCCGCACTTTCCCTACACAATTAAGAACACTTCGCAGCTTGAGAGTTCGCTATATCTCGTGCGGTGATGAATTTTCCGTGTTTTTAACTAACGATGGCGGAGTTTTCACTTGCGGTGCAGGTACCTACGGGCAACTTGGTCATGGCAATAATTGCAATGAAGGGCTACCCAAAAAAGTAATGGAACTAATGGGGAGCACAATTACTCAAGTAGCTTGTGGACGTCGTCATACAATAGCACTGGTTCCTTCAAGGGGAAAGATTTATGGTTTTGGATTAGGATGTTCTGGCCAATTAGGAACGCGAACAACAAACAATTCATCTGTGCCCCAGGTTGTATTGGGTCCTTGGGTAAGTGATTACGTAATTTTATAAATCACATATATATGTGTATTAATAACCCTTAAAGGTTTCCCCGGGCGGTTCTGCGTTGTTAGGAAATGACATTTCAGGAGCTGAAGCTCTTACCATAAAGCAGATATTTTCTGGTGGAGACCAAGCTCTTGTTATTACAAAGAATTTTGCGGAAAAAATACCAGCAGTAGATTATCGAGTCTACAAGTAAATATATACAATATAACGTTGAAAATTTAATTATAATGATATTTGCAGTCCCGACACACAAATACTGACATTCACTAATGCATTAGCAAAAGAATGTTTAAAAGTGGAGTGTGAATTACCTGTTGATCTAGATCTTCTAAATACGATTGAAAGTATATTCAAAAGTTTGAATTGTTTAAATGGGTCGTTTCTTTTGGACGATGACCTACACTTTTGTTGCACTTCAAAACACCATGGCGTTGATCTTGCTAAAGCCACTCAAGCATTTGAGGATCTTAGAAAAATTGAAAATGAGAGCTTGAAACAAGTAGTAAGTTTTTTTTGTGTTAAATATTTTTATACACATTTGAAAACAAATTAGTTTTACTCTAGATATATAACTCCATTATAACTGATCTCATCAAGTCTCTTGTTGCCTCGCCGCCTGACGTTGAGACATTAAGAATTTATCTGACATTACCCTTGTATCACGAATTCGTTAACTCAAAAAACTATTTAAGTCTTCACACGCAGTTCAGCAATGCAGTTATGGAACTTCAAGCAATACCAAAAAAAATCGTTGCATCGTGGTGGGCACATGCTCCTATTGACTACTTTGAGCATTTAGTTGCTAACTTTAAAGATGTTGTAAGTTATATTATAAGCTTTAAATTATCACCTGCATCGGGATCTCAAAAACGGGTAACACAGTATACAATACTTCAACTACATATTTGAAAACGAACATTTTTTTTCTAGTCAGTTTCATATGAACCAAACCTTGTTAGTGCATTAAACCTTCTTGTGTTTTTACACAAAATCAATCATTCACACCGAACGGAAAAAGCATCGTACGAAATTTTTCATATATCAGATCTAATGGACCATATTGATATACAACAAGATTACATAAGTTGGTATATGGATAAAGGTGTAAGTTATATACTTATATAAACCTTAAAATATGTATCAAATGTCTTTCTCTTAGTCTCAGTCATTCAACATTTGCAATTATCCATTTCTTTTTGATGCAATGGTAAAAACGGTTCTACTCCAAACTGATCAAGCTCTACAAATGCACACGGCAATGCAAAATGCCGCCGCAACCGTATGCAAAATAACTAAATTGCTGTATATTTAACATTCTATTTAATATAAATCTATTTTAGGGACTTCTTGCAATGTTTAACTTAGGAGTACCTGCTTCACAATTCATCGTACTCAATGTAACACGTGATAATTTAGTACAAGACACCCTCCGTGAAATAATGCAATATAGTCAAAGTGATTTAAAGAAGCCGTTAAAAGTAAGTAATTTTCAAGTTTATTTAGGGTTAAAAAAAAAACAATTCTGAAATGCGTCCTTTATTCTTGACTGCAACATGGACAATTCTCTGACTAATTAGGAAAAAAATAAAATGGTACACGGATGCATCAAAGCGAGTTACACTAAAGATGTTTTTAACAACTCCTTATTTAGAAAATGAGTAGCAAAACTTTTCACAGTCTGTCCTTAGGTTAAGAGAACTAAAAAGAAAGAAAAAGTTTAAACCCTTCGCATACTAACCGACTAACAACTTCTTTAAAGAAACTGGTTTAGAGACAATAATCTACCATAAACTTCCATCACCCGAATTGAATTCACTCGGATTTCAGAAAACGCCATTTCACTTGACAATTCGAATTTTTAAAAAGTGAACCTTTCATGGATAAATGTAATTTAAAATTGGAAAATATCCTCTAACAAAAAAAAAAAAAAAAAAAACATAAGATGTTATCCTTAACACAAGCTTGAGTATTCCTTGATGTAAATAATATTAAAAGAGCAATCTGAATTTAATTTATAACCATTTTTTTCCAATTCCCTTAAAATCATATACTTAAGTGGAAGAAAAGCTTGTCAAACGTTGTATGTAATTCATTCTATAAAACTGCACAAAACTGCTCGATTTATTTTGCCTGTGTGCCTGTGATCATATAAATAACTATTTTCCTTTAAAGGTAAAATTTAAAGATGAAGAAGCCGAAGATGCTGGAGGAGTACGTAAAGAGTTTTTCATGCTCTTACTAAAAGACCTTATTGATCCAAAGTACGGAATGTTTAAGGACTTTGATGATTCGCGAGCACTTTGGTTTTCCGATGTCTCATTTGAGACTGATGACATGTACTTTCTGATTGGAATAATTTGTGGGCTAGCAATATATAATTTTACAATAATTAACTTGCCATTTCCATTGGCACTCTATAAAAAACTCCTGAACGAGCCTGTTGTTCTAAGTGATTTACGCGATCTATCACCGACCCTAGCCAACTCAATGCAACATGTTCTAGACTACGAAGGAGATGATTTTGAAGAAGTATTTGACCTATACTTTGAAATCACGAGAGAAATATACGGGGAAACGAAAGTTGTAGCGCTAAAGCCAATGGGAGACACAATTCCAGTTACTCAAGAAAATAAGTGGGTATAATATTTTTTTACTTCCGTTGATATTTAAATTTAATTTCTTTATATAGAAAAGAATTCGTTGATCTATATGTGGACTTTATATTTAACAAATCTGTTCATACGCAGTTCTCTGCGTTTCAAACTGGTTTCATGAAGGTAATGTAACATCTGTGAACATAGTAAATTGAGATTTAATAGTGTTGATATGAATAGGTATGCTGGGGTAGAGTTCTGCAAATTTTCAAACCACACGAATTAATGGCCGTGGTTGTAGGGAATGAGGATTATGATTGGCATGCATTAGAAGCTAATGCTGAATACAAAAACGGATATACATCAGGAGATGAAACTGTAAGAAATCGAATATATTTGTGACCAAACACGTAAATTTTTTGTTTTTACCGCAGATACGATGGTTTTGGGAAGTATTTCACGATCTACCAAAGGAAGAGAAGAAAAAGTTTCTGCTTTTTTTGACCGGCAGTGATCGTATTCCCATAGGTGGCATGAGTAAAATACATGTAGGTTAATATTTGTTGCATGATTCAATCTTTTAATGTTTGCATTTGCGTTAGATTATTATCCAACCAACCAACGATGAAAGATTCCTGCCAGTGGCTCACACCTGTTTTAATCTTTTGGACTTGCCGCAATATAAAACAAAAGAGCGCTTAAAATATAAACTACTTCAGGCTATACAACAAACTCAGGGATTTAGTATAGTATAATGCGTAAATTAGGGTCTTGTTGCGAATGTTTATATACGTATACATACATATATTATATTTTTCTGTTGAAATCGACAAATTGGCCTTAGAACGGTTACTAGTTTATACTGTTTTCTTTTTTTGCTAACAGATGTAAAACTATTTATAATTTTTGATATAATAAAGAATAAATAAACTTGTTAAAGGACTGACGCCGAACAAATCTTGTGTTGAAATATCTACAAAAAAATATGCATATCTTTCAGGTTTTTATCTTGTTTTTCACCCTCTGGTAATATTTTGCAATTTTTTTTACTATCCGACTTCCCTTTTTACCTGTCAGTCTACTACTACTACTATTTGATTAGTTGTTAGAAAATACCATCACGACATTATTTATGTTATCTTAGGTTTACGTGAACAAGGACTGACGACAAATATCAGACAGAAGTATTGAAAATAATTTTTTTGAGAAATGTTTTAAATGACGGTGAATGTAGGATAATGTATAGGTATGTATATGTAAATAAAGAATTTTTGCGTTAACATACGATATAAAGGCGTACTATACTTTTGTCGTTTTGATCTACAATAAATACTAACAATGCGTACTTTAAATGGTAAACTGAAAGATCTTTGAACAGTTATGAAGCAGTCAATATGCCAGTGTCATTTCCACGTGCACAGAATTAAGAATATATTAAATATTATATACCTCACTCGGTTCCACAACCTTTCGTACACTTTCTACAATTTTTTTATTTAGTTGATGATAAATGTACTATACGAATGCTCTCTTGCAGCAATGTCAGGATATCGGGCAGACAGATCAACAGAACCTGTAGTGCATCTACTAACAGAAATTAAAAGCGCCCTATTGGAGAAGGATATGAAACTGATATGAGACTGGATATGAGAGCTCTAGATTAGAATAAGGTAGGCCGAGCAGTATCGAAATAAATGCTTAATTCCTGACCACAAGATCAGTACACTCTTACCCTTACTTCAGGAGTCAGAAACAATACCCGGATACCCGGAATAGGGAGTTCCAAAGCACTGGGCAAAATAATATCATCATTGTCACTATTTTGCTAATAACTTTTTCATGCCGTCATGCAAACACATCACATTGGCTGCATAACATCCTTATTCCAACAGTCATAAAACCCATAGACAAGATAAGAAAAAAGTATATTCTGAACTCAGAAAAGACCCGTTATCCGGAATGACACCGATACTTTATTTTTATTTACAGTATTTTTAAGTACAGTGTCACAACGTCGTGGCATGGAGTCGATTAAGGCCTAATATCGCTGGACAGGTGACATCGCTGTGACGTAACTTGCACAACACCCCATAGCTGTTTTGTAGTTTTCTTTACTGTCTGTCCATAGGCTTTCAATGGGATTCAGGTCTAGAGACTGAGGCGGCCACTGCATGACTTGAACTCCATTGCTTTGGAAAAGTTCCTTGGCCAGTTTGCTCGTATGTTTGGGATCATCGTCTTTCTGAAGAACCGATCTAAGCGGCATATTCCACTCTTCGTAAGGTAGCATGGTTCCTCTCATTATGCTGACATAAACTCCGGCGGTCGTCATCGGTTTAATATAAATATAAATACGTTAACTTTTGCTCCGCCGTGCTTTACAGTCTTGATAGTACACTCCGGTTGAAATTCTTGTTTTTTTTTCTAAAACTATTATTAAATATTGTGGATTCTTTGGTTCATGATATATTGCGCCATTTAAAAGGTTCCCATTTCAGGTGTTCTTTCGGAAATTTGGTTAGTTTAAGTAGGTTGGTTTTTGACTGTCCTGGGACTTCTGGTATGTAAATTATTCTTTACCAGCCTTCTTATTATGATGTCGCCACGGGTAAATTTAACTCCTCTCTTATTAAATATTAATGTAAAATAAATAAATATATATTATAAATATTTTATATGCTCAGATAGTTTGGCAGTAATAAATGCAGTCAAAAATCCAAGTCACAACTCTGACATAATTAACAAAATAAGGGACCGCCTCATAAGAGCCCCCAAAAAGCTAAAAATAATGTGGGTCCCGAGCCATATAGGGATTCAAGGCAATGAAACTACTGACTTCTCTGCAAATCTTGCTCACTGTGCTCCTGTCTTCTTGTCCGATGTCAACACCAAACAAGACCTATCAAGATACATCCAACACAAAATTAAGGCTACTCAACTCGCTGACTGGCAGAACTATCAACACCACTATTCGGGCATAAATAGGAACAGATCCAAATCAATCTACCCTACCACGACATCAAAAGCCATGAATCCCACTTTCGCCAGAATGGACACCGCACTAACACACCAACATATCCTCAAAAATGAGAACCCACCAGTTTGCTCAACCTGCAAATCCGGAATGGATATTAAACACGTCTCAGGCATAGGTGATTGCCTAACATGTATTTCAACCACCCGAAATCTTAACCTCACCTCATCACCATACGCAGTATTAAGTGAACCTAATAAAAAAAACATTCTTAAAATGTATAATTTTATAACCAAATCTAATTTAAATATTTAACTTTAATCGTTTATATACTTAGAGTCGAAAGCCGAAATACAACTACAATAATATAAGTATATATATTTTAAGGCCAACAAAAATTCGAAACACTGGTGTACAATTCGAAAACGCTTTTCAGAATGACGTGGTGCTATTATTTTGCATAAGTTAAATTCTGTTGCTTTCCGTTAACGGAACCTGATGTAATGAAGATACATATGAGGCACCAGCCAGACAATAGGAAAAAGTAATTAGCATCATAGTAACAAAGTCGAACATGATGCTATTATTTTACACAGTGAATGTCACCCTTAGTGGAGTCTAGTTGGAGATCATCAAATATCATATGCATTGTTTTTATAGCCAGAGGTGAGGTAGAACAAACTCTATATCCAATGGGGAATAAAATCAACTAAAAACAGTGCTTGTAGGATGGGCCAATCCTTAAAAGACGTTACAATGTATTAAACTATCTGAAATAAAGTATCTATCTAGCTCTGCACACTACTTTTCTAAAAAAATTGTTGATCAGTCGTTGCATAGTCCAATGAATTATTGCGGTTAGGTTACACTTAGGCCGCCTTTGAGCTCATTGAGTAGCTCATTACGCGCCGCCGTGTAAAACATTAGTACCAGTGCAACATATGTAGCTATGTATGTGGCTCTTGAGGTGTCTCACACAAGTGTTGTTGAGTTTACGTAGGTTGCGAAAGTAATACATTCTTATGTGTTTTCTCGCTCGCAGAGTAGGAGTTTCCAAGACAAGTTGCTTTCAAACCATCATTTTCTTTGTGTAGGTGTTCGACAGTAGCAAAGAGGATGGAAGGCATGATTTTGATTGTATATTATTGAAGACTTCTTCAATACCTAGGAATGCGGCGAGGGTAAATTATTTGCACTCCAGCTACTTTTCGATTGATCTGTTTCGATTCGGACGAGTACGAGAGGGAGGCATGTTAGGCTGTCGAAAGCTTAGAGGAAGGGATTTAGCTTCTTCACTGTTTTGAGAAGAAAGAAAAAAGACTTTGTTGTCATTGGGTCTTACATGGGAACTTTTACCTATGAACAAAATCGTTCGGGATCTACACTCAGTTCATGCGGGAGTTAATAGCTTGATTGCAGGAGCTCGTCAATCACTATACTGGTTTGGACTTGTCAGCCATATTTGCGACTACATTCAAAGATGCTTCGTATGTTAACAAGCACAAAGAAGTAATGTTCAAGAACCACAAATAGAACGAGAAGTTCCAGAATATCCATTCCAAATTGTATCCACTGACATATTCAACTTCAAGGGAGATGAATACGTTCTTATAGCTGATCAATATTCCGGTTTCATAGATTTCAAGAAATTAAAATCATCTAATTCACAAGAAGTTATTGATCATTTGCGACAATGGTTTTCAGTGCATGCAATTCCTGAGACATTAGAATCAGATGGTGGGTTACAATACACACCCAGAAGTTTTACCAATTTTGCATCTACTTGGCAATTTAATCATCAAATACCAAGCCCCTATTATCCGAAGTCCAACGGCTTTGCAGAGCGCAACGTTAAGTCAGCAAAAAAATTATTAAAACGATGTTACATTGACAAATCGGACATATACATCGCACTACTTATGTTAAGAAATACACCACGAAATGATGTTCTTTAATCAACATGTCAACGTCTTTATAGCCGTGCAACGAAAACAATTACTCCAACAGCGAAGGATGAATTGAAACCCAAAACTTTACCGTAGAAATACTCACCACCTGCATGAAACAAAAGCTAATATTCAGTCTCCAACCATTCTTTGGCTATTGAAATTGGAATATCAACATCAAGGAGAACATGTTCATGAGTTGAATTCTGAATCTATTGCTGAAAAAATGAATCAACCACCTGTAACACTTCAATCAAATTTAACCCTCCTGCTGTTGAAACGTACAATCCACCAACAAATTTAACAAGCAACATAAACCAGAAACGACAACCTTCAACGTATATAACAACAAGAAACGGAAGAGTTATAAAACCATTAAAACGCTTAGATTTATAAATCATCCCATTTTTGAATTTTAAGTTAAGATTTACTTTGTAATGAATTTCGAACAAAATATTTTTTTTTATTTTATTTTGTTTATTATTGAAGTTTAATCATTTACTTTATTAAAAAAGGGAGATGTCACAGTAACTGTTATTACATACATATGTACATATATATCCAAATTAGCAAATATTAAATGTACACTTGTACATTAAACAAATAACAGCTAACACTATTCACACAAATAATAGAAACACTCATACAATAACACCAAAAACGACATACATGAAATATACAAATGTTGTAAGCAATAAAGTCAGCCATCTTCCAGAATCCGGACAGTGCTGTTGTTTCTTATGGTTGCCTCTGCAAACACAGTGCGTCGACCGCCACGCAGAAAGTCTAGGTTCCATTCCCGGACGGGATACATCGCATTTTTTCACGACACCATCTCTTTCGAGTTGCTGACAACACTCAAAGAGTATCAATTGTCAAATCTCGCCGTTCGGAGTGGGCAAAAAACTGTAGGTCCCTTCTTCTCGTGAGAGAACAGTAAAACGCACAACACGAGTAGTTGTTGTAAAAGCTAGGCCCTGGTCTTTCGTGGGCATGTAGTTCCACTCAATTATTATTATAAGGGTGGGGTCTTGAATTTAATTAATAATAAATTAAAGGTGATTTATGAACGGACATATACGTGAAAGGATTCGCCCCTGGACTTCACCAAAGTGGGAAAGATGAAGAAATTGAAAGCAGGAATAAAAGAAAGATACGTTAAATCTCTTGTCGTTTTTTAATATAAATTTGAAGAGAGATACTAGTGCATAAACCATCACAGTGAAATAAAATAAATGTTTTGTGACTAAAAGTGTTGAATTTTCTTGTATCTTAAAGTAAATTAATAAAGAACTGCGTAATTTTAGTTAACAAACGTCTGTGTTCAATTGTGACAGAAATTTTTTTTTTGTATATTCCCAAATTTTTATGGTGCATTTTTGAAGACGTAAATACGGTTCTTCTTGCACTAAGTGGAACCATTTAGTGCGTGTGCTGGAGTAGAAAAAAAAGTAGCTAATGTCTCAGACTGGAGATGTACTAATTGCTTGAAATTAAGCACTCATCATCGAGGGTGAAGCGGAGTTATGTGCCTTAAATGGACATCACAAAACTGTACACTGTACAAAAACTAATGAAATCACATAAGCTCTATATTATAATGAAGGAAATTCATCAGAAGAAGGTGCCAACAAAAGGAGACGTTTTGAAAACATTAATGTCCATAAATCATCACTTAGAACTAATTTAATATTATTTGGTGTACGTAAAAATTATTTCCCAGGAGATCTGATGGAGTGGAATACAACGGGAGAAAAACATACAGAATAAGCAATACGAACTGTGGAAAAATTGGCTTACGAATCTTCTAATGGTAAAACTTTTTGAGAAAACTTTCACGGAGGGATGAAGCAAGAACTTTGTTGCATGTTTTTGCAGACGCCAGTGATGTCTGTTATTTGCGAAATAAAAAAATAAAACAAGTGGAATGTGCTTTCGTAGGAGTACAAAACAAAGGTAGCGACATTAAAGCTGCGGTCAATACCAAGATTAGAATTAGATGCAGCAGTTATGGAATACAGATTCGTCAAAAGTATCAAGAATTAACTAACTTCTTCTTCTTGTGGCGCTACAGTCCGGGGTGGACCTGGGCCTCAACCAACATGCCTCTCCAACCAGCACGGTTTTTCGCCAGCTGGCGCCGTTTGCGCACTCCAAGTTGGTTGAGGTCTGTGTGCACCACATTATCCTGGGCCGGCCTCTGTTGCGTTGTCCCAATGGCTCAGATTCGAAGACTTTTCGGGCCGGAGCAGTGGTGTCCATACGCTCTACATGGCCTAGCCATCTTAAGCGTTGTATCCGTAGACGCTTCACTAGGCTCATGCCGCTGTACAGCCCATACAGTTCGTGGTTTAATCTTCTCCTCCAGATGCCATCAACGCAAACAGGACCAAAAATCGCGCGCAGAACTTTTCTCTCGAAGAGACCAAGGGCATCCTCATCCGCTTTTAGTAGTGTCCAAGTTTCCGCTCCATAAAGTAGGGCTGGGATGATCAAGGTGTTATATAAAGCAAGCTTAGTCTTTCGAGAGAGGGCTTTATTACTCAATTGCCTCTTGAGCCCAAAGAAACAGCGATTGGCAAGAGTGATTCTGCGTTTGATTTCGGTACTGGTGTAATTGTCCCTGTTTACTGCGGAGCCGAGGTAGACGAAGTCCTTGACTACCTCGAAGTTTCTGCTGCCTAGTGTGACGCTCTATCCGAGACGCCGATATTGTGTGTCCTTCCCTGATGACAGCATGTACTTCGTTTTGCCCTCATTTACCACCAGACCCATTTTAGCCGCTTCCGCTTCAATGCCAACAAACGCGTCATTGACGGCTCGCTGTGTTCGTCCAATCACGTCAATGTCGTCGGCGTAAGCTGGCAATTGAGCTGACTTTTGGAAGATCGTACCTCTGGTGTTGACCTGTGAGTTACGCACGATCTTTTCAAGGATGATGTTAAAAAAGTCGCATGACAGTGCGTCGCTTTGTCTAAAACCTTTTTTGACATTGAAGGTTTCGGTGAGTTCGTTCCCGACCTTGACGGAGCAGCGAGAGTTCTCCATCGTCATCCTACACTGACGAGTTTGGTAGGAATGCCAAAACTAGACATGGCACTGTATAGCTCGTCTCTATGCACACTGTCATATGCCGTCTTGAAATCGAAGAATAGGTGGTGAGTGTCGATTTGCACTTCTTGGGTCTTTTCCAGGATCTGCCGTAGTGTGAAGATTTGGTCGATATTGGACTTCCCTGGCCTGAAACCATACTGAAAAGGACCTATCAGGTTGTTGACGAACGGTTTCAGGCGTTCACACAATACGGCAGAGAGGATGTTAAGGAGACAAATCCCTTATAGTTGGCGCAGTCTCCTTGTGAACCGGACAGACGACACTGAGATTCCACTCATCCGGCATGCTTTCCTCCGACTAATCTTACAGATGAGCTGGTGCATGTGCCCAACCAGGTCATCCCCAGCTGCTTTAAACAGTTCTGCGGACAGTCCATCTGCTTCAGCAGCTTTATTCGACTTCAGTCTCGATATTGCTATCTTGACCTCGTCGGGGGGACGGAATTCTTGCCTATCATCGTCCAAATTAAGTGGAACATTCTGCCTAACAGCGGGATTTGGGCCGTCATCGCCGTTTAAAAGTCTGTAGAAATGATCTTTCCAGATTCTCAGCATCGATTGCGACTCTACTACGAGATTTCCGTTTTGGTCCCGCCAGGTTTCGGTCCGAACCCTATATCCACCGGATAGCTGTTTCACCTTTCGGTAAAACTTTCGGACTTCATTCCTGTCATAACACCTCTCCATCTCTTCAACCGGGCGCTTCTCATGCTCTCTCTTTTTCCTTCTGAGAAGCCGGTTCTCTTCCCTTCTTTTCTGTTCGTAGAGCTCACGAACAGCTCTCGTTGTCCGATGCAGCGTTGCCTGGTAGGCCTCCTGTTTAGCTGCATGTGCCTGCCTGCACTCGTCGTCAAACCAAGGGTTCCTTCTAGGTGGTGGCGTGAAACCCAGTACATCAGTGGCAGCTTCTTTGATGGCTTTTTGACAACGTTTCCATTCTTCTTCTATTGTCAGTGCAGGCGGCGTCGAACTTTGGGAGAGCGACCTTTTACGATTGTAGCTTTCCAACGTCAAACCGTTTTGGCCTATCTCGATTCCGTTGTTCTCTCGATATCCGGGTTCTTACCTTGGCTACAACAAGGTGATGATCCGAGTCGATGTTAGCGCTTCGGAATGTTCGGACATCGCGTGATCAAACTGGTTGACGGTTGATTGATCAGGGGATCGCCAGGTTCCTTTATGGATGTTGAGATGTGGGAACCGCGTACTGCTCACAGAGAGGTTCCGCCCCGCGGCGAAGTCCAACAGCCTGAGTCCGTTCTTGATGAACGATCTTTGTGTCATAGCTGGGGCATCGATCGTATGTTCTTTCTAGGAGATCATAGAACTCATCCTTGCTGTTGTCATCCTTCTCTTCTGTCAAGGCGTGAGCCCATATCAGGCTGATATTCTCGAATTTAGCCTTGATACGGATTGTCAGGAGGCGTTCGCTTACGGGACGTAGCTTAAGACTTTTTGCCTAAGTCTGCCTCGAACAAAAAATCCGCATCCGAATAGGCTCTGCCTTCTCTCCCTGTGGCAGTCGCTGTAGGAAATGTCGCAGTTCTTCATCTTCTTTCTGCCCGGCCCATCCCACCGCACTTCCTGGATGGCGGTGATATCTGCTTTGTAGCAGTCAAGGGCCTCCGCAAGTTGTTCGGCTGCACGTGGTCTGTTAAAGGACCTCACATTCCACGTGCAGAACCGAAAGTCGTTGTCGTTTGTACGTTTGCTGGGGTCGTCAACATTGAATCCGTCCATATCCGAGGCATCGTTTCTGAACTCGGTTATTTTTGTGTGGTGAGGGAGTTAGCCTCATGCACAACCTACAGACTGGTAGACCAGTCGCTGCATACATTGGTTCACCACACAACGGATGCTGTGATGGTTATCCAGGGGGCGCCACGGGAAGGCCGTATGTCAACTTTACCTATGCACGGACGAGGATTGCCTTGGCAGCTCGCCATGTTGAGCGCGATCAAGGACATTGCCTCGTGTGCATAGGCTTATGCCCCCCAGAATTAACTAACTATAGAAATCAAAAAGGCAATTTTCTGGTGTGACTCAAGCGTAACGTTTAGCTGGATAAGAGAAGATCCAAGAATGTTCACCAAATTAGTAGCATTTCGAGTTTTGGAAATTCAAGAAAACTCAAATGTAAACGCTTTATGTAAAAACTAAAAACAATGTTGCTGGTGATGTCATGAGATGGAAAAATTTTCTGAAATTAGAGACAAGGTATCGCTGGTCTAATGGGACCGCATACTTGCTTTAAAAGGAATCCGGTTGGCCTGAAAATATACATATCTTCGTTAATGATACATCAGATGCGATGATACCACTGAGGGTATTCTAAAGTATTAATCTTAGAATTAGTTCAGAAGGAGGCTTAGAGTCGTGAAATAAATGAACTTCTTTGATGGTAATTCGAACCATTAACTATGGCAATTAGCGTGTTATTGTGTTATTTTTGCATGCCTCACAGTAAGAGCAGTGCATGTTTAAATAAGCCACGTTCTCGTGGATTACCCTAAGTTATATATGTATATTGATGAGGCACAAATTTTATTGGTGCAGAGAGGTTGTTATAGGAATCATTGAAATCAACCAACATGAATAAAGTAGCACAATATTTTGTTAGCCCTACGCTTAAATGGAAATTTACTCTTCCAGCCTCACACATATATGCGGAACTTGGGAGCGTTAGTGATATACAGGAAGCGTTAACAACAGACCAGTTTTAAAGACTTAGGCAATTGGCAGCAATTTACCATAGCACAAAGATTCTAAAATGTGCTTATCGTGTTAAGGAAAGATTTGCTGAAAAATATTGAAGAAGGTCTGTTACTAAGAATTAACTCGCTGGTCAAAATTGTATGCGAAGATTTCACCGTAAAAGGTGGAGAACATCGTGTTGATTGTGGGCAAACCCAAAAAAACTACCCAAAAGGATACAATTTAGAAGTGAACACCAGCGAAGATGGTTAACATTGCAGGTACTTCACCTGCAATTATGAAGATTGTAGAAACATGAATATGAATATATACGTTTAACCAAGGAGCTCCTCGAATATGGTTATCGGGTTAGAGGAAATCAAAAGATAATCTTCACCTGGCAATCGAGGAGTAAACATTTTTTAAGAAGGCATAGGCATTCTATTTATTAACTTCCTACAGGCTCCTAAACATTTTTGTAGTTTGTGGCACGGTAAGGTGCCTGACCTCTGACGAGTATATTAACTTAACTATTTTTGTGAAATAAATTGGCGACTTCTAACGTGCTCGCGTGGGGTTGATGAATTGGCAATCTTATTACTCGTATGAGCACCACGGAATCGGCCAGGCTAAGACAATCGCTGGCAAAGAGGGATTTCTAATGGAAACTTTCCAAGATAAAGTTATAAGATCTCGCATACGGTGCGAAAATGGGTCACAGTAAGAAAATTTAACAATCCAAAATGACAATAAGAAAAAATAGGCACTTGATTCGTTCGGTTAATTCTCCCGTTTATAAGAGCCAACGGCATACTTCCCGTCAAATTACAAAGGACAAAGAATGAATGAGAGGCATGGGTCTTTGCACACATATTAACGTCGTTGATTGGCGATACCAACACTATCCCTGCCAGTGCACAAGTCAAGTTGACATACAGCATTCTAGTGGCGCCCCCTGTATAACCACCTTAGCAATTGCAGTATGGTAAAGCAATTAATGCAGCAATCTTCCTCTGTCCAATGGCTTAAATAATGTGACTGGGCTTCCAGTTGTACGCTGTGCATGAGGTTTACCTCATCAACTCCTTAAAGCAGAGAGTTATGAGACAGTCATAAATATGTATAAAGAAAAACCTAGAATTATCTACTACCTTCATGACAACACAGCTGGAAACGGAGTCTGTCTGGTGATTTTCCCCTCGAGGCAAGGAGACCTAATGGTCTTCTAATTAATCGATTGTCTGAACCTTTCAAGCTTCCAACATCGACCGATTTCTTGCTGTATCCAAGGTGAGAACTTGCACATCAAGAGATCAGCGAAATAGGACAGCAAAGCTTCAATCGCAACAGAGTGTAAGGAACTTCGCTAACCGAGTCTTCCTAAAACTAGCAGAAAGTCCGACGGTGCCTGCGCTTAGAATAGAATTAAAGGAGAATGGAAACAGTGTTAAGAAGCTATCAAAGAAGCTACCACTAACTTGCTGAATTTTACGACACCTGGAAGCATTCGCGAACAATCTGATAGGTCTTTTTCAGCGTGGTTAAGGCTAGAGAGGTTGCACTGCGGAAATTCTGAAAGTAAAGAAGTGACGCCTTTCATTGATGGCTTCTGGAGAAAGTGATTCAACAACGAACCCTACAGAAAGGGATTCTAGGCTTCTAAAGTTTTGCTACTGAAAATGCTAGGCATTGGTCTTTTGTTCTTTCTTCATCAGAATTTGCAGTTTCTCATTTTTCAAGGAGTGGGAAAAAAATCAGTCAACGTGTGGAAATTACATATGTCATCATACATTAAGTATATCTGAATTATTTACTTGTACTGTGTAATAATGAACAACTAAAAAATAATACTAAGAGAGCAGAACAGAAGCGGCTGTATTTGATTTTCAAATTTGAGAGAAGTGTAACAAACTACAACAAAAATTTGGGACAGGATAGGGAAATTTTGTGCACCTGTAGTACGCTCTTTTGTCATAAAACTCATATTTTTACCAGAAACCAATAAGACAATATTTGTCTGTGATTTTAATCATACGGGGGAATGCTTTTGAAGATTTTTGTTAATTTCAACTGTTTTCCTTTATTTATTTTGCGTAAGGGACACATATAATAAATTATTAAGTCCCTTTTGGAAAAAAAAATTAAAGTTAAACAAATTCAGTGACTCATCTCTGAAAGTTATAAACACAGACCGTCTTAAGGAGTCATGCGTTTTTAACCCTCTGCTCATGGCACATTTTTTACAGTTTGCCGTTTTGTAGCATTTGTGTAGGGTAAAGGCACTAGTAGCCGGACACTTAACACAAATCTTAACTTTGACTTCTTCTTATTTTTTAACTATTAAGGCTTCAGTGAAAATGTTTAAATACATAAATTATTTAGACAATTTTGAAAAAGCTAGTAAAATTTCTCAAACACTTATATTATTGTAGATAATTGTTTTCTTAAGCCTTAAAAAAAGTTCAGTGCGCTAGTCTCCGGACAGCAATATTTAGTTTCCGGTTTGAGTTTCAGAAGCCGGACACCAAAATTTTCTATCAGACTTTCTTTCATTGAAACATTTTATTTACGAAAAAATAAGATTTATTCACTTGTTAAATAGTTTTGTGACATATATATATACACCTTTACAATAAAAATTAAAAGAAATTCATAAAAGATATTTAATGCCTATAATGTATACTTGTAAAAGTATCTAGTTCTCAGACAGGCTTTCAATAACTTCGGCAGCAATTTTAAACCTATCCACTGAAGATTCTATCGATTTTGGTGCTTCGGCACTACTACTACTAATTTTTCAATAGTGCTCTTAATACTCCTTGCTACAAAATTCGCTTAGCTCCAAAGTCAAATGGGATTGTGTTTGTGAGCATCAACAAATAATATAACTGGACGTTTTATTTGATCCATCAGTAATCGTTTATGTACACAATTAGCCACGTACTCATAAAATGTTTCACTGCGCATCCAACCACTCTTGCTTTTTCCTAGGATCCAAGATTAGGGCATACTTCCCACAATGTCCTTTGGAGGACATAAGTATGGGAACACTATCATCCTCGACGGGTCGTGCATTATTTGCTCCTGATTAATGTTCTTTAAATAGATTTCCAGATCTTTTAACCATTTTAAAATATGTTCTTTTGTGACGTCTGCCCTGTCTTTGCTTATGCGTTCAACTTCTCCCATAGGCAAAGAAGGATTTCTTTTCATGAATGATTTAAGCCATGGCTTACCTGGTCGATCACTTTTAAAAGGTATTTTCCTTTTTGAATCCATAATTAATTTTTTACAGTACTCAGGAGGTCATCAGTCTTCAAAGGAACCCTGCATCTGTACATATCGATGCACCAATCAGTAATATGTGTTTTTTCTTCAGGTGTTAAGTAAGGATCAGGACCCTTTCTTGTTGCCTTTTCACCAATAAGTCTCTTGCCTTTTGGTCTAAAGCCCGTTTTAAACTACTTTCCGCCATGCTTAAGTAAATGAATCTAAAACAATAATGATATTTAGATATCTTAATGCGTAAAAATCAATTGTGCGGATTCTAAACCTATTTTTTCAGTACTCGGACAGCCGGTTTTTAGTTAGAAAACACTGTCCGCATACTGAAACTAATAAAGAATCATGCAATATTGTTCGTTTCAATTAAGCAAAATACACATAGGTATAGTTTAAAAGTATTTAAACTTGAATTTGAAATAGGCATTTAAATTTCAATAGCCGGACACTCTGTCCGGAAACTAAAATCAGTATGAAATATGGGGTCCAGAATCCGGATACCAATTTATTTGCGTAAAATTACAATTTTTTTTCATTATTTCTGATTTAACACAGAAATTATTTATATTTAATTAAAATTTAACCTACTTTGATGTTCAAATGCAGAAATAATGCTTAAAATACTTATAGTTCGAAATAAGAGACACTATTTTTTTAAGAGAAAAAGCGCACTTTGTGGCACACACTCCACGACTGATACGCACTCTCTGATGCATATTTCGCGAACCAGTTATCGCATCTATTGGAAGCAACATATGTGCATAAAACAAATACAAAGGGTCATTTTTGTGTTTACTTTTCACACTACAAATGGAAAATTATCTTGTTTTTTGATAAAAAAACACAAAGTGTCCGGATACTGGCACTGTCCGGCTACTAGTGCCTATACCCTATACCTGTGAGCTGCGAGTCTTCCTCTTACTCCTCTGAGGTGACTCGGTTTATTATTTAAAATTAATTTTCCAGTCGCAGTCGGAAATCCTGATATATGACCGAAACGCCACACTGTGCTACGACCACAAACTAATAAACCAACAAACATACCTATGTACAATGCAATAATTGTTCTTTACTCACCATACATTTCTTTTATATATATTTCCGTAAACTAAAAAAATATCATAACCCCAATCTTAGACATTTTTTGCATCAATCGTTTTTACTTTATTTTTTCTTTTAACTATACATACCACCAATGTATATATATGTATATAAAGTAAAAATTTAGCTTTTGAGGAGTGTATTCAGTTCTATGTATTTGGTCTATACATAAATATATTTGACGAATTGATTTATATCTTCTCCCAGTCGGTTGTTAAGAATCAACTTCGATTTAAGTTTATCTAAATAATTTCACTATTTCCCTTGGACTCTGTTTTCCGTGATCCAGTTACCAATTATCCCCGCCATTTGCTCCGACGAACGTAAAACGAATGCGTGTGCAGTTTTCTTTACATCTAAATGGGCATCTACATTCGGTATATCGCGTTTTAATTCATTGTAATATTTCACTGGAACCCAACCATCAGTAGTGCCATAATAAAACTTCAACATTTGTACATTTTCTTTAATTAACTCTCTTTCTAAACCTCGAACCTTTGCCATTTCATCTTTGGCCAGAAAAACTACTTTCTCCGTTACTGAGGGTTTCGAGTATTTTAATGCAGTGCCAATAAAGTGAACCGGAATGGTAAACAGCCAAAAATATATCCGAAGAAGAAAAATTTTAGCAAAAGGAGGCAGGCGATAGAAGAAAGATATAAAAAATCCTAACACAATATAAGCTGGAAGAGCAATATTTGTAAACACCCACCCATTTTGTGACTCAACCATTCTCTCTATGGTAGGAAAAAGCAAATAGCATTTTTGCAGTCGTCTTTTAACGTGTTGTTGTTTGAGTAATTCAAGAATCATCCAAGCACCTATAGAATGGCCTATTAAATGAACTTTTACATTTTCCGGAACATATTTTTCAATGAATTCAGTTTTATGTTTCACTTGTCCATTGAGATCGAAGAGAGACTCATTTCCAGATAGTGGTGGAACCTCTCGGATGCTTGTTGCGGGGGGATCGTCGTGACCAAGATGACCTTTGAACATACTTGTAAATAATCAATAAACAATAATAAACTGCAAATGTCACTTACCTATTACCCAGACCGGTACTTCACAATTTAACTCGCGGTAAAGATTTCCTAAGAACTCTGTATAAAATCCTGGGAGTCCAGGATTACCGGTAATACAGATTACAATTTCTTTAACATCTTCGAGTGATTCTTCAATCCATTTTCCCCACGTCATAATATGTGTAGGTACAGAACAAATATTGACGTATGCCTCTTGCATTTCGATATATATGTTTATTAAGCTAAATCAATGCAAATGTTACTAGTTTGTTTATGATTAAATTATTTCTTCGCTAGACTAAATAAATTCTACAGAGAAACAATAAGTTGAATCACCTCTACCCATAAATTTGACAATCTGGCAACCGGTAACGCTTACCTGTATTTATATATAATAATCAGGGATGGCCAAAAATATTTTAATTTTTTTTATTGAACATTATTACACTAACGCGCTGCAACCGCACGTTATTTACGTTGAACATAGTATGAAGTATCCTTAGAAGGATCATTTTAGTTGAGAATCTTATATTTTTCATCAATTTTGATGAAAATATTTTTTTTAGCACGAAGAAACAACGCGTGCATGTTGTGCAGTGTCTTCTCAGTGCATAAACGTTCAAATTTAATATAGTTTGTCATCGGTAAAATATTTTCTACTCGATATGCGGGAGAAGTTACCTCTGCAACAATAAGTGGTAAATGAGCAAAAATAAAACAATATAAGGTAAGACTGGAGTCAGAAACCAATAAGGATATTGGTCTCTGAATGGAGTGCTTCCTCCATAACGAATATGATTTCTATTGATTCTCGTTGTACTCTCGCCATCTCCTTTTAGCGCATAGTAAAACTCCTGTCGTAAGATACGCGTGATTTAGTGCCTTATGAACTGTTACTTTTTTAAGCACGCAAAGCCACCGTTCCGATTCACCTTCCTGCGTTGGTGTACGTATGGTTACGAGATTGGCAAAAAATTGGAAATAGCAAGGGCAATGTTAAAACCCATGCAATTATTTTATCTACTTGGGAAAAAACTAGTTAGCGAGTGCTTGACTTACATATGTACATTATGTATGTCGTGAAGCAATTTCAACCAAATTTTAATAGGAACAGGTGCAGGGGACATTGAACTTTTTATATATGAATAGTGCCATAAATACATGAAATATTCAAATGCCAAATAAATTTCGTTAATACCTTTCACACCGATTATTGCATATAAACAACGATTTGTTTTAAATAAATTTAAGCCCGAACTCAAATAATCTAAAAACACTTTAATGCAATGCATACAAGTAAGTTTATAAAAATGTTGGCGTTTTTCTTTACGAGGCTTTAAGAAAATTAGAATATGTTATTATATTAATACGAGGATTAACCATGGCATGTTGGTTAAGTCCCAGGTCCACCCCCCTGTAGGGCCAGTAAAAGAGTAACAGAACAAATGGTAAATTTGATGCCAACTTTCGGGACACTGCGCCTCAGTGAATTGTTTTGAGGTCACTTTGAATAACTGCTGCATATAACAAATTAAAGTATAGATGCACTTTACCTACCTGTGATTCTTTCTTCTTTATACTCATATATTTCAAAAGCAAGTTATTTTAAAAATCGCTTAACATCATACAGTGTTACTGCACTTAGTTTTGGTCTCACTAATGTTTTCATTTGTATTTTTATTAGAAAAAAAGAAAATACAATTTATCATGACCAAACGAAGAACACGTAATAATTAATTGCTTGATCTTGAACCCGATTTGCTTCGGGAGCGAGAACGCGATTTTGATTTTGAATGGGAGCGAGACCGTGATCTCGAAACTGATCTAGAACGCGATCCTGTACCCGAGCGAGATCCTGATTTTGATCGTGAGCGAGATCGAGAACGCGATTGACTGCGGCTTCTACTTCCGCTTACAGATCTTGACTTACTCCTTCCTGAATTAGATCTTGAGCGTGATCTTGACTTCGATTTTGAAACTGATCGGCTTCGAGATCTTGAACGACTTCCACTGCCAGATCGGGAACCTGATTTTTCATCATCAGAGACGATGCGTTTCCGACCCCGCTTTCCAGCATTACTACCACTGTCGCTATCACTGCCACTTTTATTTTTTTCACGGTCACTGTCAGATTCGCTAGTAGAAATCGTTGCCTTCGAAACAATTTTGAGACGTTGTTTTGTAGTAAGTTTCTCTGCCTTTGATTTTTCTTTCTTCTCTTTTGGTTTTGCTCCCTTCTTCCTGCGCTTGTCTTTCGGAGCATCACTATCACTGTCATCGTTATCGGCCGCCGATTTTCCACTGCGTTTACGTGTGGCACCCTTTTTCCGTTCAGTTTTCAACTTTTTTTTGGGTCGTTCAGACTTCTCCCTTGGCTGATCGCTACCTGAATCAGATATATAATCATCCTTCCGTGGGCGACCCCCACCTAAAAAAAGTAGAAATTATTTTATAATTATTTTTGGTAGTGTATATTATGTTGGTAAACCTTTTTTCTTATCCGGCGGAGGCTCGCTGAATAACAGAGCATTTTTTGTTTTTTCCACATATTCTTGACGTTTCTGAAGCATAACTTCTTTTGATTTGTGTTTCTCTTCTTCTCTGCGACGTCTATCTTCTTCCTGCTTCCTTTTGAATGCCATTCGTTCCTCTTCTTGTTTGCGCCTTAAGGTCTTTTCCTCTTCGTCAATACGACGTGCACGAGTAACATGATATTGTGCTTGTGACAGTAAATCTTGACATTGGTTCGCTTCCACACCAGCCAGTTCAATGTTGTACCGAGTTTTATCACCATGCACAGAAAGATATTGGAAATATCTAAATAAACAAATCATTATTTACTAACTTCTTCTTTCGTTTATAACATACTTGTGAGCCAATCCGAGTTCATGAACAGCTTGCAAAACTACTTGTAAAGTTGACTTTTCATCTTTTAAAATAGCCATAGCCAATCTTTGGAGCACAATTGCGATGTTAAAGAGAAGAACCTAAAGACAAATAATACATGCTTATTAGAGTAAGCATCTTTCCAACATCTAATCCTACCGTGTCTTGTGGTGCTACTCGTCTTGCTTTTAGAAGAACCATTTTAGCTTCCTTCAATTTATTTGCTCTTAAATGTGCTCGGGCCAAGTACTGCATCACTTCAACGTTGTGATGCTTGAAAAATTTCTTCATACAATTTTCATACATTTGAATAGCGCTTATATATTGTTTTTGTTCAACATAAACGTGAGCTATATTCAACCAAACATCGCAGAAGTCCGCCGTTGCTTCACGAACCTGAGCGAATATATCTCTTGCTTCAATAATACATCCTTTATGAGCTAGCACTGAACCGATTCCATTTGTTGCCCAAATGTTTCGAGGATCATTTCGTAATACCTTAATTATAAAAAGAATATGAGATTTCAATATATAAATTGACTTTTAATGATTTTAAATACAATGATCTACTTGAATTGGTATGTGTATATCTCCAAAGTCAAATCTGTTTTATATATATTATGTGTACCTGTTTGTATATAGCAAGTGCTTTTTCTTGATGCCTCTTTTCCTTCTCTTTGTCCTTCGAAGGTTGGTGAAGAGTTTGCAACGAAAAATTTCCAAGTGCAATCAAGGAATAAGCATCATTAGATGTAGCTGGATTTTTTAGAATTGTCTCAAAATTTTTTTGCCCCAAGATAAATTGCATTTTTGCTAAATGAAGATTGCCAAGAAGAGAACTAAAATCATAAATATTAATCCCCAAATTGTTTATATATGAATAGTTAAACGGACCGTGCGTCAGGGTTGTCATTATTTATATTTAAAGCATCCTTAAAGAAATCCGAAGCTGCAAAAATAAGTCCCTTGTCACGTGCCATACATCCTAAACGTAAATAACAATCAATGTAGTTTGGATGTTCCTTTAAAATGTCTTTGTAAAGTTTATCAGCAACATCGAAGCTGCACATCGCTTCATTCAATCGTGCTAGATTGTATTTCATCGTGACAGATATTGAGTCGTAGTATTGAGGATCGTTTGTAGATTCGGTGTTTGCTCGTTCCAAGGCTTCAAGGAGTTTTTCCTTGGCTGTAACTAAATTTCCTAATCGGTAGTGAAGAGCTGCTACGTTATTTAAAATTTCTGCCGGGATATCTGCTTTCACCTTGTCACGTAATATACTCGTAGCTGTTCCATATGCGGTGAGGGATGCCTGCAGATCATGCTGCTCCAAAATCTGCGCAAGTTCAATCCACGCCTCAACATCATCGGGAAATTGTTCAGTAACTTTTTTCAAATGAGTTTTTGCCATATCGCGCTTCGTCTGAGAATTCGAGTTCGCATACAAAGAACCTAAGATTTTCATTGTTTCATAATTTCCTGGTTGCACTTTAAGAACTTTTTCGAAACATTGAGCGGCCTAAGACATAAAAGATATTATACTTATCACAATTGTTAATTCAAAATAAAAAAAAAATTACATTTTCTGTATCGCCACGGTAGATATACATTTGTCCTAAACCGTAGTGTGGAAGAACAAAATTTGATGGAGCAATTTGTGTAGACTGGTAATAATATTGGAAGGCTTGATCATAATCCCTTTGCGCATGAAATGATCTTGCTAGTTGATAGCAACTTTCAGCTCGCATTGCTTCGTTTTCCGTATTATGAAAAGCATGCAGTGCCAAGTGCTGGACTTTTTGATAATCCTTTTTGAAAAAAAAGTGATTCGCTAAGTGGTTAAGAACCATTGGACTCGTAGAGTCTATTGTATAAGCTTTTGAAAGCATCTGAACGCCCAGCTTATTTGAATCGGGCTCATGAAGGT
The DNA here is from genome assembly GCA_944738645.1 of Eristalinus sepulchralis. NCBI lineage: Eukaryota > Metazoa > Arthropoda > Insecta > Diptera > Syrphidae > Eristalinus > Eristalinus sepulchralis. Next base: position 23,640,194 of record OX122885.1, on the reverse strand, counting down.
TTAATTTTAATATTGCAAGTCCTATTAAAGCGCCAACACAATTTGGATCAAGTTCTAATGCACGCTGAAACGCTAACCTGTAAGAAGAAAAGTTTAAGTGTATATGTACATGTTGATTTATTGTTAACAATTAGTTGCACTACTACGTTTTATGTGTCAAAGATGAGCAATCGACTTGATTACACTACAAAGTAAAATTTCATAACATATCTTTAATTTCATAACTTAACTTGGCGAGCTTTCATTTTCAATATATTCACAAGACAGCAGGCACTCCAAATCTAATAATCTGACGCCAATTTTGCCGTGACAGATAATTAAATGACGCGTCGAATCACACGCCGACTGTCCAATGTTCGATTCCCTGGAGAACATCTTAAATTTTACACGGCAAAACCGAGTTGTTGACAATACTCAAAGAGTACCAACAGTCTTAAACTTCGCCGTACGTAGTCGGCAAAAACTGTAGGTCGAATCTACTCGTGAGAAAATAGTAGCATATACAGCACAAGTAGTTGCTGAAGAAGTTAGGCCCTGGTCTTGGTATTTTAAAAATTAAAGTTAAGGTAAAACTTGTTGCGATACTTGTCTACACTACACTACACCATGCAAAGTTCGATAAAACCGCGAAGTTAACTAAAAGTATAAAAGTTACTTAACTCACGAAGCGCTAACAAAAATGTTTCCATTGTCGCATTTTCTCAAGTTTAATTTATCTTATTTATAATAGACACGAATAAAGAATAATAATGACAAATTTAACTTACTTTGCCTTATCCTGATTATTCATTTTCAGGAAACAGTGACCCATACCCATTCTTACATTTGCGGGGCAATTGGGATTGGTTCTTAGAGCTTTCTTGTAGAACGCCAAAGCTCCACGGTAATCTTTTTTGTTGAAAGCAATGCATGCTTTACCAAGTAGCGAAGGAATATTAGATGGTGATTGATTGAGCACAAAATTAAATTGAGCATCAGCTTGTTCCATTTTGTCTCCTTCAAGCAAGCAAAAATATGCTCTCCCCAACAAGTGATTCTAAACATAAAATACACTGCAGTCACTAAAATATTGCTGACATAACACTTACCTGGTCGTACATGATAATTTTGTCAGCAGTTGTATACAAATTAGTAGCTTTCATAAAGAGTTCCCTTTTCTTGTCCTTTGTTTTCTCTCTATTTGCTTCCTGCACATAATGGGCAGCAAGCATATCGTATGCACGCATTTGGTCTTTTTCATAGTCACGGTAGTCGACATTAGCTTCAATTCTTGCCGTTTCCAATAAGCGAATAAAATCAGAAGTTTTTTTTTGCTTGTAATATGCGAGCTAAAAGAAAAAACGTATTTATTCAACGTGTCGATACTTATAGTATATTATTACTCACAGCAACATTAACCCAGGTATTTAACTGAGACCTTTCTTGCCGCAATATTCCGAGAACTTCTTGGCACTCTGGTAATTGGTCCGGGTGAACCTCAATTACCTATTAAAAATATTGAATTCAATATTGTGTATACATATTAGCAACAACTTATACCTCATCGGTATCCCGCAAGGGAATTTCAATAGTTTGTGACATTTTAAAGCCCCAAATTCTTGTTTTTATTAATTATTATTTATTAGAACACCAGAAATAGAAAAGATAGCGCGGCGACACTATTGTCAAAACTTGAAAGTGACGTTTTAACTCAGTGCTGGCAACCTTAACACAATTAGTAGGCCTGTTTGAGATTTTTGGCAGATATTGATCTATGGCTTTACACGGGGACTTCAAATGCTGGGCGGCATTAAGGCCACATCACAATGGCGCTATCGCGGTTTTGTCCTTTGACATTCTTAGTACCTGTCCAGACGTGATGTGCCCACACATGCATCACATGGAGCAACAAAATTGAAACATTTGTTGATGTTGATGTTAATTCAGTTGATCAACATCAACATTATCAGAAATCCATAAGGTTTCTTAACATTATCATTATTATTACAATTTGAAGGCTGCTTAAATAACCATTCGGTAATAACTCCCACTTGTTGGACCTCAATCTGTTGCTAATCTGATGACAAAGGTGAATTTAGTAAACTCTAGTTGAGGTCAAATTAGTTTAAGTTACTTAAAAAGCTCTATAGTTCTGGTTTTTGCTTGTAATGTGTTTTGGTAATAAATAAACTATAACACAATTAAAATAAATATTACTGTAAAATTTAAATATGTATACACAAGAATGGTTTAGAGTACCCAGGGTCAGTAAAGTAGATTTAAGAATATTATTTCAAATAACTAATTAAGTTAGTTTTAAATGTTTTTGTTTAAAATATAATAAATAAAAATACTCAAACAAAAGTAATAACAACACGTCTAGACAGTGTATCAGTGATTTCTGAGAAATAAATTTGAAAATACAATAAATCGCCCCCTAACCGCCAAATTATCTTAAGCGACAAAATGAAGATTTTACAGAAGAGTTTTTTTCTTGTTTTTTGTCTAAACTAGAGATCATTGAGGTTTAATTTATAGTGTTTTCTTACATTTACGTAAATAAAAGTATGTGATAGTAACGCAAGCACTACAGGAGTCTAACTGTTTTTGGCAGTCACTGTTTTCCGGTCCAATATCAAATGTTTATAATAATATGAAAATATTAAGAAACTACGCTTCAATGAAAATTTAATATATTTATTATCCATTGCTTGCGAAAATAAAGCTTAGTACATAAGAAAACAATTTAAATATTCTTTTTAGAGATTAAAATAATTTCATCATTTAATTTAATGAATCTCTAATACCACTAACAAAACTTAATGAATGATATTCACCATGGTATCTTTCAGGAACTACATAGGTATATTTTTGTTGCAAAGAACATTTAAATCGAGATTCTTGGATCGATATATTTTTAGTTTTCCGTTGTAACACTGGTTGGGACGTTGATACCAATATTTTTGTTTTGTGTCGTAGACAGTCATCTCATAGCCTTCCGAGAATCCATATTTAAGAAAAATTAAAGGTTTATTTTGTTCAATGGAAACAATTCTTAGTATTTTAAAATGTATATTGCATTTGTTGGGAAAAACTGAATGAGAGATATTTTTCAAATCTTAAAAAAGGTTATAATCTAAGACTATACGCTCATTGCACCTTGCATTATAAATTAAAGTAGCCAATTCTGAAGGAACCCAGGCTGCGTTATTTCTAATAAATAATTCAATAGTGCTATGAGTTGATATCATTGTGTGGTCAGGTAATAAAAGTGATTTGAATTTTACTTCTACTGCGATTTTGTCCAGCACAGTTGTCACAACAAAAATGAATGTAACCTTTCGTTGATCTACAAGGGTAAAATATACAAACATTATAGAAGATATTTCATTACATACCCACAAAAAACCAAAACCACTCCTGGTTCCATTTTCATAAAAACTTTAATTATAGAACGAAAAAAGCAAAAGTAGTTACCTGATCGAAGCTTGAAACGACACTGATTACTTACAGTTCTATTAAGTAAATATGGTCTTGATAACTATGTATATAATGTACATACATTGCAATAAAAAAAATGTTATTAGTTTTAAGCAACGAATTTAGCAAATAAAAGAGGCCGAAAGGCAGACAGAAAAATGTCCTAGACTAGCTTAGAGTACTCGTGAAGAGTCAGTAAGTTAGATTTAAGATCAATGGATTATATTATTAAGTTTTAAGTACTTTTGTCTAGCATATAAGTAATAATGAATGAAGAATAAAAATGCATTAAAATTCAAATTCAATTGTATGTTTGTACAGATTCATACATATCTTTAAGAATATTGCAATGCTTTGTACATTCTACTCTCTCCTAAAATTCAAATAATAACTATAACTCTCTTGCTAAATTAATTTTGTTGAAAATTACCGAAGTTGATTCAAAGCAACAGAAAAATTACTTGACTGATTACTCGAATAGGTTAAAAGAAGCAGTAACATTGCATGCCACATGTATGTCGCTTACGATATTTTGCTGTTAGGAATAAATATCATAAATAATACATGGCTGTTAGGAAAATATGGATTGTTAAATTCAGAGAAATTTGTAATTAGGAATTTGTAGTATGTATGTCACTTTAGTATACAATTTTGCACATCTTACTACAAATTATTTTAGAGTAGGAGTTAATCAGTTGTTCATAAGAGCTCGCATATATTCAAGGACATAATTTTATTTCAAATTTGTAGTAAGATTAAGCAAAAGTACGAATTATTAAAATCGTATCTATCCTTACTCTAATATTATTGTTATTAAAATTTGTTTTAAAAACACCTTATGGTGCATAATTTTAAAATTTTAGTTAGAAATCCTTATTAAAAACATTAAACTATTTTAAAGGGGCTATTTAAGAAACACAAACTAAAAAACATGTCGCTCATGACGTAAACAAACATCCCAGAGACATATACAAACATGGCAGACATGCGTAACGCGTAACTGTAATTTATTATTCTGTATTAGATACAGAAACCAGATTTTTAGTAATGACGTTTCATCAATGTGTACGTCTTGTAAAAAAAATTTACAGTGTTGGAAAATCACGCAATTTAAAATAATAAATTAAATAGTGTTCTTAGTACACACATGAAGAAAGGGTATTCAATTATTAATTAAGTGCACAAACAGTATGCCATAAAAGTGTGATTTTTTTTACCTTGAATATGCATGTAAACAAAATTTTTGCGCCTTTTCTCAGTTCACACTGCATGACATTACGTAACCGATTTTTCCATTGCTGGATTCTAGGTGTACCAAGTAAAACTGATAACAGTCGTTCCACACGTTCACGGCGAGACAAACACTTGTGCTGTAAATATAGTCAAATTTCCTTTAACTTATCAAAAAAGCAGTTCTCGAGATATTCTGCAAGCACTATAATGAGGCCTCATGAAAAAATCTTCAACTTTAATGACTACGATATTATTGGCTTCGACTTAGATGGAACATTACTCAGGTACAATTTATCTGAAATGGTGCCTCTAGAATGCGAGTTATTAACTAAATATTTAGTTGAAAGGAAAGGATACTCTAAAAAGTTGATGGAAAATTTGAACAGTTCCAGCAGCAAGGATTTTTGGCAAAAAGGCCTTTTTATCGATACTGATCGCGGAAATATTTTAAAACTACGACACGACGGATATATCTTAAAAGCCAATCATGGCACAAAGCGCCTTACCAATGAAGATATCAACGAGATATATGGTAATAAAAGACAGTGGTCAGTATCAACACAATTTATTGAAAATCCTTTGTGTGCTTGGAATGGACCTTTATCAGAAAAAATGCGCTCATTATTGGATTATTTTGATACAAGCGCAAGCCTTGTTTTCGCTAAGGCAGTTGACGACATTGATAGTAGACGACTAGATAATGACCACTGTAAACAAACTTACCAAGTTTGGCCTGATGTTTTGGAGGCTTTGATTCACATTTACACAAGAGAAAACTTCTCAAACGGCAAAAGTGAATACTTCGAGAAACTGAAAGCAGAACCGAGTCGGTACATCCTGAAGACGTCCCCATCTGTCATTGCATGGTTAAAGGATCTTAAAGCTACAAATAAAATGTTATATCTTTTAACAGGCTCAAACATTGATTTTGCTAATTTTACAGCGTCATATGCAATGGGTGAAGACTGGCGAAATCTATTTGATGTAGTTGTGTGTTTCGCGAGAAAACCAGGTTTCTTTCATGCGAATAGACCATTCTATAACATAGAAGGATTAAAAGAAACGGAACCGATAAATGATGAGCAAATTAAAATGAATTCGCTGTATTCAATGGGAAACTGGCAGCAACTTCAACAAGCATTTGCTCGTGAAATAGGCAAGAATGACTGTGATATTAAGTCGCTTTATGTAGGGGACAATCTTATTCAGGATGTGTACGCACCATCCGTACTATGTGGCATTGATAGTGTTGCAGTATCGGAAGAAATTCTGTCTGAGAATCTGGGCAATACCACCAATACCATAAACGAAGTTCGCTTTGATGATGTTGTTGTCTCAAATTATTGGGGATCATATTTTTTTGAAGACGACCGTCTAACCTTATGGACAGATATAATATCAAAGTACTCAAAAATGTGTATTCCTACTCTTGAACGGCTAGCTACACAACCAATCAATCATCAATATTTTATAAGTAACGAACACGGTTTTTTTCCATGCGAACCTCAAACCGAATAGAAAAATATTTTTAAACCTTATTCAAGAATATGCAAATACTTTCGCGTAACTACCTCCAATTTGTAAAGAACGATTTTTTTTGTAGATGTATAAGTATGTAAATGAAAAAAAAAATCATTTTGTAGCGAATTTTAATAAATTGTTATTGTTATGCAAATAAATAGTTGTTTAGCATTTATTTTAACTGAGAATAAAAGACACTGGTATTGTGTATTTCATTGTATTTTATAAATGCTAAATGCGTTCGACAGACATAGCAATACCCATGCCACCGCCGATGCACAAACTAGCGACACCTTTCTTTCCACCAGTTCGCTCCAAAGAATGTAGTAATGTAACCAAAATACGGTTACCCGATGCTCCTATGGGGTGTCCAAGAGCAATTGCTCCACCGTTGATGTTGACTTTACCTGCATCAATATCAAGGCACTTTAATACTGCAAGCGATTGTGCAGAAAACGCTTCATTAAGTTCGTAAAGATCTACTTCGTCTTTGCTCCAATTAGACTTTTTCAACTAAAAGTGACATTTTAAATAATGAATATTAATTACTTATGTATATTTGAAACATGTGTACATACAACGTCTTGAACTGCGGTCACAGGTCCAATCCCCATAACCTCGGGTTCAACTCCCGTTTGCGCCCAAGCTACAATCTTTGCCAACGGCTTAATTGCACGTTTCTTAAGCTCTTCGCCAGACATTAAGACTACAGCTGAAGCAGAATCGTTAATCCCGGATGCATTACCTGGTGTTACAGTGCCGTCCTAATAACGAAAATATGAAAATAAGAATTTTTTGTTTAAGGATTTACTTACGTTTATAAAACATGGTCTTAATTTTTGTAATGAATCTATTGTAGTATTTGCTTTGATATACTCATCCTTATCGACAATAACTGACGCTTTTCTTTCAACAACTTCTACTGGAATGATCTCGTTTTTAAAATATCCGTTTGCCTGTGCTGTTTCAGCAAGGTTTTGCGATCTCACAGCGTAGTTATCTTGCTCAATACGACTAATGTTGTATTTTTTTGCCAAATTTTCTGCAGTAATACCCATGTGAATGTTACAGAAAGCATCGGTGAGTCCATCATGAATAAGAGAGTCAACAAATGTCCCGGGGCCCATCTTAATACCCTGGCGCATGTGCATAACGTGTGGGGCCAACGACATATTTTCTTGACCCACGCTGACAACAATTGAAGAATCGCCGCTTCGTATTGATTGATATCCTAATGCGACACTCCTAAAATGCATATTCGTTTATATTGTATACACAAAAACATGCCAAATATATTGTATATATAATATAATTTAAAACACTCACTTTAAACCTGACCCACATAACATGTTAACACAATATGCTGGAACATTTATTGGGAGCCCGGCCTTAATTGATGCTTGTCGCGCTGGATTTTGCCCCTGACCAGCGGTCAAAGCCTATAAAATAATGATTCATTCATAAAGTAGAATATTTCGAAAAATATTTATCTTTTCGCACCTGGCCGACGATAACTTCGGTTACATCACTAGGCTGAATGTTTGCTCGACTAAGTACTTCTTTAATGACAATACTTCCCAAATCCGATGCTTTCAACGTAGAAAGTTTTCCATTAAAACTTCCTATTCAAAGAGAAAGTTTCGGATTTTGAATAATTTTACGAACAAACAAAAAATAATGACAAAATGATTGATATCACATATTTAATTGCCATGAAACCATACAAGCACATTTAAATAAATCTCATAGAATTTAGGAAATAACATCAACAAACCTATTGGAGTGCGAGCTGCTGACACAATATACACTTCCTGTAAACTCATATTAACTATAAAAGGAGTCGAAAAACTATACAAACAGTGAAGAACCAAACGGAATATTCGACAAGTTAAAAATGAAGATTTCACTTGCAATAGATGTTTGTTATTTTTACTACAAATGCAACAATACGCACACACGCATATTCATTAATAAACACAAAATTGGATAATAGTGAGATACTTAACTCACAGTTCTTTTTCACTTTCCAAAACTTTTCGAACTGAGAAATTTGAAAGTAAAAGCACGACTTTTGGCTGACGAATGACCAATTTCTCACAACCCATCGCATTTTTACATACACCACTGTGAATTTACACATCAACGCCCGGGTTATAAAACCCGTGTAATTGATAAAGTTTCATAAAGGGCGATAAAGTTACATACCTGTGTGCAGTAAATCTTGATAAATTTTTGCTTACTCGACTTCATAAGAATAATTATTTTGGTCTCGACTAAAAATTAATTCTAGCTCTACATCAAATCATCCACTTGCATTTTTAGTCTAGACATGTAAATTTGCAAATAATAATGGAAATTGGCGTATATTTCCCCATTCCAAAAGCCAGACGTAATAGATTAATTACTAGAACTGGTATGGAATAGAAGCACAATTTATGAGTGACTCAATCATTTTGAGATATTTTAGTGAAAAAATCATAAAAGAGGGACCATTACATCCAAACCACAACAGCGCGGTTGCGTGTTTGGGCTTTGACATTTGAAGTAAAATTCAAGTTAAATACTTGTACAAACCGAAATGGAGGTCTTTCACAGACCGTAATATCGTAAGCCCGACTAAAAAGTTTTTAGTAGAGCTATTCTCTACTCAGCCCGACTGACAGACGAAAAATATTTTCTTTATTTACTTACAGATTTGAATCAGGGTCTTCTCTTTGCAATCTAAGAGCATAGAAACCATTTGTATTCCGGTCCATATTAAATTTTCTCACCCATAGTTTCCTTGTTTGTATGCATATCCACAACAATTAGTAATTTATGTATTATTCCCAGTCAAGTGAATCCATTAAAGAAAGATCCATTCTATAAAATTAAGATGCGTTACTTTAGAAGTAATTAGTTGTTTAGTTAAAATTTGACCTTGAATACATCCTTCTCTGAAATTCTACTCTGAATAGAATTTATTTCGGTTACTTTTGTCAAGCGCTCGAGTTCTATTTCAATTTTTTTGACATCACATTCTCGAAAAATCGATAAGAAGCTTGTCAAAGCCTAACCCACCGACCCCGCCGTTGTGGTTTCACCTTTACAAAGCTCAGTTCGGGTTATATGTCACTTCCACACGTGTGACCTTATACCTATTGGCGTTATATTACGGCTTTCGGAGAACTCCTCTTTGGCTAACTTTATGAGCATGCTGTTGGGAGCTAGCTTTAGTAAAGCCCAGATGTTTTCAATCGGTGACAGGTCGGGACTCTGTGGTGGTCATTCGAGGACGTATGTTTTTGAATAATTTTTGCACGATGAGTTCATCTTGTTTTAGAAAAAAATCAGCATTATCTTGTTTTAGAAAAAAATCACGTCCTTAAAATATACAAAAAAAAAAAAAAAAAAAACACAACAGCTGTTAACCTTCCTCCAAGAAAACAATTTTGGCAAGGCAATTGAATGCCAAAACTTCTCCTTTCGCTAAATGTAATTTCGGCCATAGCTGTCCTTAAAGCGAATCATTGACTCATCTGTCCAAAGTACTTTATCCAAAATTCATTGGGTCTTAGGATATTTTCTGTGTAAAATCTTATTCTTCTCACCACATTTTGTTTGCTTATGTACGGAACTTTGCGCGCAACTCGTCCCTTTTGCCGGATACGTCCAATCTGCTGCGAATGGTTTGGTTTGATGGAAGCGTTGAGTCCTTCTTTTGCAGAATAACTCTGATTGAGGGACCAGCATTTGAAATTAATTTTAATCCTTAAATCTTGTCGCTTTGTTGTAATTCTGGGTCTGCCAGGACTAGTCATTTAATCAATTCTATTTTCACTTTTAAATACTTTGTCTCGCTGTCGGTGATTTTTCAAATAAATTAGCAATATATCGAATTGTTAGGCCGTCTTGGTGAAGCTTGTTTTTCTTTCTTCTTAATTGTTTAATTTGGTTGTAGAAAATTTAATATTGAAAAATGACAAAACATTTTGATTTAAAAAAGAATATTATGACAATTAGATTCTTAAACTCCTTCAAACTAATGCGAATTATCGGTATAAACCTTTGGCTTGAAGTCAAAGTAAATGCAGAAGAATTAAAATTTATTATTCTACTTAGGACTGAACAAAAAATGATCCCAAGAGCCAAAAAGTGTTACAATTATATAAGTACCTTGGTCATTATCACATATTTTTGTGTAAGACCAGGAAAAGGGACTGCGTTGCGAAATGTATTGTGCAGATAAGAATTAATTGCGCAAATTTCCTCAGTTTCTGTATGTTAACCTATTACGGTAGCATGTGTAAATAACACCTATAATTGTAGTTTCTGAAGGAGCTAAGTGCTGTTGCTTTTGGGTTGTAATGACGACCAACTTAATTTTTAGAAATACAATGCATGGATGGGCAATGCATAACTTCAAGCTAGCAAGAAGTACTTTATCGCTAGACTTAGACATTTATTTTATCTGCGAAATGTATGTTCAGTTAAGCGAGCGCGATCAACGACGTTACCTCGTGTGCACAAGCTCATGCCCACAGAGCGAATAACATCGCCAGCGATTATAAAGTAATCCCTTATAACGTTTTCGGAAATATTGTTTGTTTGTAGGTAATTGAGTTTTACATCTTTGGTCGATTTGGTTGTATACGAGCGAAAACTGAAGAACTTACAATTTACTATCAAACATGTTGCTGGTGTGGTCTTCTAGATGTATGATGTATGGCAGCTTCGGGTATTGGGGAGCTTGTGTTTATAAACGAAATAATACCACTGTTCCAATTCATTTGTGCACAGAAATTCGTAGTTGAGTAGTTTGGGTAAAAATCTCTCTTGGAGAGTAACTCTTCCGAAACTTGTGAAACGATTTTTCGTAGAAGAAAAAAAAAAACGGACAAACGTTGTAGTTTTTGTTCTTGATATTGATGGGGGATAAATTGGCTGCGATCTATCCGAGTTTATCTGAGCATAAAGATGCGTATAATTGCTCCATTCTAGAAGCAACTGAGCATTTAGGTAGGACTTAATCTTGCGTAAAAGATCGGCTTTGGTAGCAGTTTCAAATTTGAAGACTGGAGTGCATCGTACGTTGATGGCGATGGAGTCTGCTAGATCATTTCCTTGGATATCTATGTGGCTTGGAGTCCACATTAGTTTTAATTTATTTGGGTACTGTATGAGAAAATCTCTTATTTTCTTTATAACTATTGAGTGGGAATGAGAGGGGTTCCTTGTTGCATTGATGACATGACGGCGAGACTATCCGCGCAGATTATAAATTTGCCGTTTCTTTTTGATAATATTTTAAGAGTATTGAATATTGCTGAAAATAGAGACGCTATTGGAAAGTAGTCCAATAGTTATAATCACACTGTTTTCATAATTTGCAGCTAGAGAAGTAACTATTTGTTTTTAGAGCCGTCAGCAAATACAAAAACCCATCCTGATGCTTTTGAAGTATATTTGATGTATAGAAATTCTGCATGGAATACTTCTTTTGTGGTGTTCTGTTTCGGCATGTTTGTTAACTGCAAAAGATGTTTCCTTAATGCACCCTGGTGGGAAACGAGGTATATAGCCGCTTGAAATCTCTGTAGGCAGACCGATGAGTCTTGAGTTCCTACTATTTATGGAAGATACAATATCATTGTGGATAGATGAGTTCTTGGAAAATTTCAGCTTACTAAATAATTTTGCTTTAGTGTAGTTGATACGTTCTTCAACGGAAGGGAGTCAAGCTTCGATAAGCAAATTTTTTATGTTTGAGGTTGGGAATACATTGAGACTTCTACGAGCTGCCCTGTGGTAGGGAGCTTTTATGATGTTGATAGTTGTTTTTGGTGAGTTGCCGTAAATAGAAAGACCATAATCAATTTGACTTAGGATAAGTGATATCGTTATATTGCATAAGGTATTTATATGAGCATTACATTTTCTGCTAGCTAAATATAAAATAATATTTACCCTATCAAATAACTTTTTTGTTAGTTCTAAACAGTGTATTTTTACATATTGTTAGAGATTAGTTGTATTTTGTCGCAAGAAATTTTTCGACAGATATGTAATGTCTTACATTTGTCTAACGAAAGAGGAATGCTGTTGGAGAGTGGACAAGTGGAAGAGAAGCAATTATTGGCTCTAACGCAGATTTTCCTGTGTGTAAGGAAGGATTTGATATATTTAAACATTTTGGGACCTAAACCCCATTTTTTGAGTATATCCAAGACCAAGTGAATTCCGATTTTATCACAAGCCTTTTCAAAATCGAGCGAGAGGATAGTTATATGATGCCGAGCTGATAGGGCCTTTAAGATGTACATAGGTGTCAAGGTGCAGGAGTGCGTCAATTGTACCTTTGCCTTGTCTAAAAGCAACTTGGTTAGGACTTATGACTTATTTTTGATTCCAAGAACCAGATCAGCCGCTTTGCTACCATTTTTTCCATAACTTTAGACATGCAAGGTATCAGTGAAATAGGGCGATAGCTGTTTATGGAATCTAACGGTTTTTTTTGGTTTCGATAATGGAATGATAGTTGCTGTTTTCCAGGAGTATCAATACAGGAAATTGTCTGCTGGGTGAAGTCTCCCGTGAGGCAACGAACATTCTTCCAGTGGAGGCAAAGTCATTAAGGCACTTCGCTTTACAAATTTTGACTTCCCTGCGGAATTTTGCATTTGCCTTTTAAAATTGTATAAGGTTGTCAGTATTGGGATATGATTTATACATTTTCCACGTTCTCATTTAACTTTTCTTAGATTTCTTAGTTCTTGATTCCCCCATGGGACGGTCTTGCGATAGGTCTTGGGACTATTTTGTGGTATAGCTTTGTTAGCTGCGACACGAATTGCTCTTTGAAGTATGGCGGCTTCTCTGTTAACAGTCGAAGACACTGGTTTATCTGACGCAAAATCTAATATGTATTTATTGAAACAAACCTAATTAGCTAGGTCAGTCTTGAACTTTAGGTTTACTTTGGTGTTGGCGTAGCCTGGACCGATTAAAATGGTGGAAATTATTGGAATATGGTCACTACTATGTAGACCACAACGTCAATGTGTGTGAATGAGTTGTGAGTGGAAAAATGTGTTGAAGACCCATCATTTAGAATCGCAAGGTTTGAGTGTCCCACAAGTTGCTCTAGGAGTTTAAATCGCCAGCAAGTATTAAGGGAGTTTGGATTTGTTTTTTTTTTTATAGTTGGGGGTACGACTACCCTTAAGTGACCGGATTTAAGTCGCAGCACGGGCCGAAGGTATAGAGGAAGAGATGGAAGAGAGGTACCGGTGCACATGGGTTTTAAATACCTGTGGATTGTAATGAGGGGGAAACGTTGAGCTGGGAAGAGCATTCCATATTCGTGTAGTGCGGCTGAAGAACGAGTCACTAAACTTAACTGTACGTCCGAAGGTGGGCTTAAGGGTGAACTGATGAGCATTCCTATCGAGGCGTGCATTGCGGGTGAATTCTTGAAGGGGAGGAATGCAGCTGGCTAATTCGTTTGAGCATTTCTTATTGAAATAGCGATAAAACAGTGACAGAGACTCGACATTACGTCGGTGTTCTAACGAGTCAATCGACTTCGCAATATTGTTATCTCCTATAAGTTTTATCGCTCGCTTTTGGATTCTATCCAGTAGGTGCAGGGAGGTATTGGGAGCACCAGACCAGATAGGAGCGTTATACTCGAGCTTAGGACGAATGTAGGCCTTGTAAATTGTAGCCAGATCAAAGGGGGTGAAGTATTTTTTGCATCGTTTTAGGAAACCTAGACATTTCGCTGCATTTTTGACGACCTCAAGTATGTGATCGCTCCAACTAAGTGTTGAGTTGATACACATACCGAGGATGGAAGGTTTTTCTGTTTCAACAACGCAGGTGCCATCCATCGATAACGGCTGGTTATTTTGGGAACGCTTGAGTGACAGTTAACAGCACTGAGTTTTGGAAGCACTAAATTCCACTCTATTTCGGAATTTAATGTGCTTAACATAGCAGACAAGAGATCATTTATGAAAATGAGAAAGAGTGTCGGAAACAGAACGGAGCCCTGGGGAACACCAACATTAATATGGTGGATATCAGACTTGAACCCATCCAGCACGACTTGTATTGAACGCTTCGAAAGGTAATTTCTAATTCATTGAAGAAGAGACTTATCGATTCCATAGGCACGCATTTTCGACAAGAGAGCCTGATGCCAGACTCTGTCAAATGCTTTTGAAATATCAAGCGCAAAGATCTGGCTTTCTCCAACATTGTGCATCAGATCACCAGTGGACCTGTTGCTGCGGAAGCCGTACTGCCGGTCATTAAGAAGCTTCCGGGATTCAAGATACTTCACAAGCTAACGCTTTATCAGCGTTTCCATGACATTGAAAAGAAGGGACGTAAGTGCTATGGGCCGGCAGGAGGTGAGTGACGAAGATTTCCTTTTTTAGGGACGGGCTGGAGAAATGCTGTTTCCACTTGCTCGGAAAGAGCCCTAAAAAGTAGGACAGAAGAGCGTTGAAGAACACCTCTTCAGAAGAACAGGGGGTATACCATCCGGGCCAGCGGATTTGTGCACGTTTAGATCTTTGAGGACTCTTGCAACTGTACGGGTGCGAAAGTGAATCTGTCCCATGGAAAAATTTACGCTCTCAAGTACAGGTGAAGGCAAAGCACAATCTGGAAGCGTTGAGCTAGCTGCAAAGTAAGCAGCAAGCAGATTTGCTTTGTCCAACGAGCTGACAGCTGGAATGTCATTGTGAATGATGGTCGGAATTGAAGACGAGGCTGAGTTTCTTATGTTTTTCACAAAAGACCAAAAGTTTTTGCTACCCTTGGGACATTGTAGCACTTTTTGCCTCAACTTTTGGTCGTAGGAAAATTTCACACGGATGAGAGGTGAGAAACAGGTCCAAGGTATTAGCGGCATGATGTGCAATGTCAGGTATTCGTGTTGGCTTATTCGCAAGCTGGTTCAAATTGTTAACTTCAGCAAAGATTTCAACATACCTTCCTTCGGGTGTTGTCTG
Source organism: Eristalinus sepulchralis (assembly GCA_944738645.1). Taxonomy (NCBI): domain Eukaryota; kingdom Metazoa; phylum Arthropoda; class Insecta; order Diptera; family Syrphidae; genus Eristalinus; species Eristalinus sepulchralis. Next base: position 23,624,979 of record OX122885.1, on the reverse strand, counting down.
GCCTGAATGTCGAAGCCAAGTAGAATTGTGTACATTGAAATCGCCCGCAATACCAATTTCAGTGCGAGGATACAGAGATACAATTCTTGTGATGGAATCGGACAGCGCATCAATCTCATTATAAGTTGAATTACTGTCCAGGTTTGGACTTCTATAAATGAAGCAGTAGTGGATTAAATGCTTACGGACATTGAGTTTTAACCACAGAAAATTAAATTCCGGATTGGAACAGAGACCGTATTGTGGTTGAAGTTGGTAAGCAACATCACTACGCACATAAATGGCAAGACCGGTTAGTAATTGATAATAGATCAGAGGTGGAGAAAGATTGTTCAGGTAATATATAAATATTTGCGACGGTAAACTTTATATGGAGTTGTATTTCAATTGCAATTGTTAGTATATTGGATGAGATTTGGATTCGTTTGTGTGGAATATTTTGTTTTATTAGTATAGCTATTCCTTGTTTGTGGGTGAGATTATAGGAATAATTATGGAAATAGCCATGATAGGTTTTCGGGATTTTAGGCTGTGAGTGATGTGGACAATGCGTCTCTTGAAGAGCAATTATACTAGGTAAGTATTCCTTAATAAGAAGAGATAATTCGTCATAATTATTAACGAATCCCTTGATATTCCATTGTAAAAGATTATATTTTTTTTTGGTATCAAATTATTTGATGAGGTGGGAATCGTGCGATGAGAATGGGATAAAATATTGCGGTGAACGGTCTGCCGCTGATCAGAGACCGAACCATGTAATGTATGTAAGTTGTTAATCCTCAAGTTATTATTGGGATCCATGATCACAAAAATCCATAGGAACAGTATAGAAATTGTTGTTTTTGATTAAAGTTTGAGTAATAGAAGATATTGGTGACTGAAAGGAACCTAGGGGCTCTTGCTATTAGGTGGCGTTTTGTTTTGGTTTGGTAGGAAAGAGAGAGAATTTACTGGTTGCGTGTGCTTTTCAGCGATACTTGGTTGGGTGGGAGTTGGGTTAAAATTTGTACTCTCATATGAAATGTATGTTGAAACTACTGGGTCTATTACAGAGAAATTCAGATTTTTATTTACCTGGTTATTTCCATTATTATAAGATGTTGTAGCTATGACAGATTCTTGTAAAGGTATTTGATTTGGTTTGTTTGACAGTGTTGGTTTTGGATTTAAGGTAACGACATTGGGAGGGGGTTTGGCAGTGGTGGTTGAATTTTGATTTTGGTGTGATTCAGGTTTATTTGTTGTTGGTGTTGGTGTGGCAGAATGGGTAACACCTGCATACGTGTTTTCAGCATTGGTTGGAACCTAGGGATTTTGTTCTTTGAACAATCTTCTGGCCTCTGCATTAGAGCACCTTTTTTAGTTTTTATTTTCAAAATTTCTTTCATTTGAGTATACTTGTTGCAGTCTTTGGAGTCGGATGGGTGGGGTTCCTTACAATTTATACACATTTCTCTTGTTCACGGTGAATTTTGGTGGGGTGGGAAACTGCATTTGAGGCAGAGTTCGGGTTCTTCACATTTGTGCGAGGTGTGTCCTAAAACTTGGCATTTATGACATCGCATAGGGTTAGGAAAATACTCGGATACCTTGGCTTTATACCAGCCGATTTCAACAGTGCTGGGAAGGAAAAAGGAGTCAAAAGTGAAAAGAATGAGACCTGTAGTTTTGGATGATTTTTTCTCCGCATCTATAATTTTAATGGATTTGTGCACACCCGTTACATTATGCGATATCATTTCACTTATTATTTCGTTTTCAGGAACGTTTATGAGACAGGGAGCATAAGCAATCCCTTTGGAAGAGTTAAGGCTAATTTTTACCGGACATAACCCCGAGAGATTACTAACGGCCAAGAACTTGTCCGCGATGCTTTGATTTTTGATGAGAATTAAGATTCTACCATCATTTAACTGAGATATTTTTTTATACTCAGTACTAATAGCGTCAATAGCTTTTCTAAGAGCGAAAATGTTTATTGAAGTAAGTAAGTAATTTTTTTTTCTCTTAGCACTTGGTTCCGAGAGCGAGACTTCAGAAAGTTCGCCAAAACGGCCACCAGGTTTTATTTTTGGCCCTGGGGCCATGTGGTTTTTGTGAAAAACACTTCACACGCGGTGTGTTATAGAACCCGGTTTAACCACTTGAGAAAGAAAGTGATCACGGTTTGAGGCTAACGGACCGAAACACACTGTTGAAATTATTCATCTTTGGATGTTGAATAATGTTTACCATACCCTAGAAACACCACCACAATCACCAGATTTCAATCCCATAGACGTTTTTGGTATTTGTTAAAAAGGCGGGTACAACAACGTTCTTTCATATTTGCAACAATATAATGTCACGTTCAAACAACAGCTTAAAAATATATTGAAACAAAAAGGGACCAAAATAGGTTGTAATACAACAACAAAATTAGTATTATAAGAGCAGAAATACAAATACAAGAGTTGGTATACGAGACAAGCATGCCTAATGCTCATATACATACAAATAGAAAATGACACTCTTTAACTGACTGTGGGTGTGAACAGACTTAAATAAAGTTTTGAAAATTCTAGGTTTTTTTTAAATTTTGTATAAGATTTTGGTGGAGCAGGGCATGTTTATTTAAACAATTTGTGTTGCTCCTGGCTTGTTGTAATTGTAAGGAATTCTATTTTATTTACTAATTATTAATTAATGTTGTAGAAGCTAGGCCCTGATCCCTCGTGGGCTATAGTGTCACTCAATTATTATTATTATTAATTCAGCTCTGTTTACAATTGTTTTTTTGTTTTAAGGTTGTTGCATTATTTGTATTAAGAATTGAATTAATCAGCTCAAAATTGAGTTAAAAAACTTAAACTTGTCTACGCAATGCATCAAACGGATTCTTTTAAACAAGCTTACCCAGTTCGACAAGAAACAAACGTATGATCAAGTGCCACCTTAAGAGGCGCCAAACGAAGATCAAAACAATCCGTTAGAACCCGTCATAAACACCGGAATAGCAACACAAACATTACAGGATCATCACCGATACGATCATCGTCTACTTCGGGGATAATAACTCTAGACGATGATGCCCTTAGAGACAGAGAATGGGACTTAATTCGACGAGAAAATGATCCCATTGAAAAGTATCGCACGATGGTGCGTAAACATCAGGAACTGGGCGATAAGATACGAAGCTGGAGGAAAGGCAGATGTCTACGAGTGGAATAACCGCTGTCAGCTATTCGATTAAACTAGTATGTAATATATTCTCACAAGTCATACATACATGTGTATATTGTACATTCTCACAGGTAATGATCCTCAAATGGCCGCCAATCTGCCTGCAGAAGATTTTAATAGCGTAACAGAAATTATCGAACAACTACACTGGCTGGCCAGCATTCGAGATAATTTACGACTGGAAAGAAAATCGAACATGAAATCGTACAATATCCAAAGACCAATAATGAACGAATGCACAAATTGGCATTCGCAAAGAACAATGCAAAATAATACAAGAATTACAGTTACATGTTATAATTGTAATCAAACTGGTCACTATATGAGAGAGTGTACACAAATCAGGAAAAGGTAATGAACCAATAATCCTAGCCGCGGGAACAATATACGTGAATCAAATAAAGAGAAAAAACTCCAGGATAGGAAATACCGCTTCAATATAATGCTGGATTGGACGCCAATAGATTGTAATCACAAAATTGTAATCACTAACAGAATCAGCTATGAAGCATTGTTAGATTCTGGGAGCGAACATATGATTGTGACTGAGGCTGGTACAAATAATATCGACATTGATAGACTGCAACATATTTCTACATGGCTTAAGTTATGGAAAATTAAAGGCGATTGGTAAGATCATTTGCTCAATTAAAATAGATTCCTCAGTGCGTGCCTTGGTTATAGGAAATTACTACCTTACTGAATCTGTACTTATAGGCAAAGATATTTTAAATAATCCTACATGCGAGATAAAGAAAAAAAGGCAACAATCTGTTGCCGATCTGCATGCAAATGAACATTGTGAAGTTAATACTTAAATATTATCGGTCATGCTTCGCAATGAATCTTAATGAATTGGGTCGCAGACATTTGGCTGAAATGGAAATTATAACTACAAGAACAGAACCCATTGTCCATAAGCCGTATAAAGTTCCGTAGGCCAAAAGGCAAACTTTGACTAAAATGATAATGTAATAATGGCATAGTAAGAGAATCAAATTCAGGTTATACATCCACAGTTGTTTTAATTAAGAAAAAGAAATAATAATTTCTAAGTACTTCCTACACTTTTATTCGAAGCAACTTCTAAATCTTTTTGCAAAACTGGGGGTCATGTCTATGGAGAAGATCCCCAACAGACTTAGTGTACGTATAAGTTACCTCTTGAACCGGTGAATCCAGAATCATGAGACTAATCAGGTTGTGTTATTCGAATTTGAATACAACGTAGTGGAAAATCGAATCCAAGGAATCTTACGCCTGTTTTTCTAATCATAAAATAGCAATCGTTGAAACCTTTAGAAAACGGAAAAAAAATCTATTAAGTCTTCGAAAAGGTAGGCATACGTCTCTATTCTACACATACACTTTGATAGGCACCCAAGACCTCGGCGAACGCCGCATACTTGACCTACGACAAGAGAATCCTTCCCGAAAATTAAAGAAATCTGCTAACTTAAAGGGTGTTAGATCAGGCACTTACTACAAAGGTTTGTTACTATCTAAAGACACAATATAAAACTGAGCAATAAATGTAATTCATTCTAACTAAGAATCGCCAATATGTACCCGATCTCACAATTGCTACAAGAAACCTTTCGCAATCTGTGGAAAGTGTTCCCATGTATACCTAACATGCCGATTAGCTTGTATTTCAACTCAAAAAGTTACTCATTGACAGTCATCTGCTTTGAAATAATTTTGTAACATAATCTGTATGTTAACAAAGTATTTTGATATAATCTTAAGTAAATAAAAACTGCTTTAAAATGAAGTACATGACAAAATTATTTTACTTAAGTTGTCGGATTATTCAGTAACAAAATTTTAGTTTATATGGTACAATATATTTTCAATATGATTTTGTATTCTATAAGTATAGTTAACACTTCTCTGCAATAGTACATAGCTTAGCCAATAACCCGGTCAGTTGGAGTAATGAATTTAGTCCATCGACAATTTTCATGTGAGTGATTCCTATTTCACGTATGAATTCTAGCTTCATCTTTTCATCGAACGTCATGCGCTTGCATACCCGAAATATGTTTCCAATTACATCTTCTGCTGCATACCCTAAGCGCCATAATTTGGCCAAGATCTTGTATGCTTTATGGATATCGTTCTGTACACAATGTTCTAGCATATCTTGAATTAACATTGGATGTGGTTCGTCACACACTTTAAATACATTTGGACCGGTTATATTTCCAAAACCATTCGCTGTAGACTGAAGATTATTTAAGGCTTGTCGCATGTCCCCTTGAGCTGTAAATACAATCGCTTCTAACCCTTCTTCATCAAAGGTTAAATTCTCTTTTTGACATACTTCAATTAGCTTGGCCAGAATCTGTGCATCAGACAATTTGCTAAATCGCAACATAGCACAACGGGACTGTATTGGCTCTATTATTTTTTCACTCGTATTACAAGCTAAAGCAAAACGAGTTGTATTACTGTAAATTTCCATTGTACGCCTTAATGCCTGTTGCGCACCTTCAGTCATACTGTCTGCTTCATCCAAAATTATGATCTTGTGTCTCCCTTTGGGTAGTGTAACTTTCTGTTGGGCAAACATTTTAATCTTATTTCGTACAACATCAATGCCGCGCTCATTAGAAGCATTAAGTTCAAGAACAGCTTCTTTGTAGCTGTCTCCTAAAAGAATGCGTGCCAAGCATTGTATAGTAGTTGTCTTACCAACACCAGGAGGACCCTAAAAATCATACTTTTGTTATACACACTTGATGTTATTGTCAAATTGATAATTAGACTTACAGCAATGATAATGTTTGGAGCATTTCCTTGTGTTGCAAATACTGATAGGCGGCTGACCGTGTCCTCATTACCAACAATTTCATCAAATTTCGTCGGCCGATATTTTTCAATCCTATATTTGGGATATAATTTAAAGTGATTCTTTTATTTTAAGTAGTGTTGGTCTAACCAAGGTAAGTGCTTTCGCTTTGCTTCATCTGCAGTTTGAGAGTTTTCTAGTTCTGCAGGCATTACGATAATTGTAGAATCAGAATTATATTGTGCAGCGACTAACCGCAAATAGAATAAGTTAGGTTTAATTATACTATATTACTAGATAAAATAGTAGAAACGGTTTAAGACTAATGTTGATAAAAGTTTTGAAACTAATTATATTTTTCTTCTTCTAAAGACTAGGCCGCAAGCAGATACAAATGAGAAACCTATTTCCCGCCAAAGTGACATTGTGTGTTGACTAGTTTTTGTTACTCATATGTTCGTCTACTTGGATATGATTTCTTGCAATTCTTGACAAAATATATGTCTGTTCGAGTACACGTTTTCTTGCCATTCTTACTATAAAAAATTGTCTTTTCCGCGAAATAATTCGGATTTCTCGTAGAACAGAGATCTCGTTGGGGAAGTAAGGAACACCCACCACTCTGAAATATGTTATCAACTTCCTCTCTTTCAACCCTGGTTAATGTGAAAGCCTTATTTACAAACTTTCCAGACACGGGAACTGTTAATTGTCATTATAAACGGAAGAAACAGCTGATTTTTGTTTTAAGTTTGTTGACAGCAGATTTATATGAAATTCAAAGATGGGACGTGAGTATCAGACCCCAATAAGGAGACAGTCGACTCACTCGCCTGCCTGTCTGTCTGTCGATGACACTAAAATCATAAACAATTGCCTGTAGTAGTAGTAGTACGAATATATATCAAGATGGTTGAAGAATTCACGAATTGTGCGCAATTTACGAATGTTTGACACTATTGAGGGCATACATTCACGAATTAGCCTTCATGTTTCTTTTTTGGAGGGGAAACAGGTGTGACTAAAATTAGTTAACTTGTTAGTTAACATATTTACATGAGAATTTTAGGAAAATTATATTTTTTTTAATTGATAAATATTTTCTATTAAGTGTGTATGAAATGAAAAATAACGCTGACATCTAAAGAACATGTAAAAAAAAGGTTCAAAATTCAACCCAAACTGACACCACACGGGGAGTTACAGTGTCATCATATATTATCCGCGGTAAAATATGTAATTTGACTTTTTCTTATACAGACGATACAATTTAAGTATTATTGAAACCATTCATATTATGTACTAAATTCGCCACAGTTGACTAATTGCATTAATAACAATTAACTATCAGAAAATAAATTCCTTTTTCTGATATTGGGCGTTGTTATTTTATAATAATCATAGGGTATATATTATTCTAAAATATCATGTTTGTACTTTATGTTCAACTTATATCATCTTCATGATTATTCCGTTTCATAATTTAGGTTTGTTCATCACTGGTAGTACATGAGTAATTTGGTCTAAGATTACTAGTAACTCGTTTCACATGAAGATGGCACTGTGAGTGAATCATATTTAGTACTCGGGTGTTGCACTGCTGATTTTTCGTATGCCTCCGTCATATTGTTCTAAAAAAATTCCAAGTGACTGATGTAAAGTGAGAAAATATGGCGAGTCTTGGGGGCGAACAATTAATTTCCACAAATAGTCAATCAGGTACGATAAAAAACAGTGAAAAAAATGAATGCAATTTATTATTCCTTATATTTTCAACATATTTGTGCAAAAATAACACGTGTTACTTTGTTATATCGCCCGAAAACAATCGATCGAAGAACAGCCTTGACAGATTTCTGTTAAAGTACATACTGGTGTTCGCTGGTGCTTACTTTTTCCATAGGTGTATAAAAATAATTTATTTTAAAACACGAATAATCGCTTAGGTGGCAAAAATAATGTTACTGGATGGGTTTTTATAAATGATAACATCCGAAGATTGTTAAAAAAAATACATAAAGAAAAATTAGCCAATTGTCTTGTCTCCATGTTTTTCGGCAATTAAAGTCTGAACATTGCATATAAAGAAAAAGACAACGAAGAAAGGGGTACCGCAGACACCATTCATTCTTTCCATAGTTTGCATACTTTGACACGACCATGCACCAAAGTCAGTGAAAATTGCGAGATAGTTTCGTGTGGTAGCCCCGTTAAGTTTCTTTGTGCTTAACAAAGTTCAAACTGATAAAATGTGAACGATGAGTGTTTGTCTTGTTTGAATCCTTTAATCTATTTCACGTTCATTATAGCATTAAAGATATTTGAATAATTGATAATTTTTACTTTATAAGTTTTTTTTTAGATAATCTTATGTATTTTGTATATTCTCATATTTTTACAGATACAGCTCCAATTGATAGAAGTCGCGAAGGGAGTGTAGAAAGAAAAGGTGAGTGGCATCATTATTTATTATTTTTTATTTATTAAATAAGCCTGATTGTCTGAGTCACTTTTTCTTAACATCCATATTATCCATTTATTGAATACAAAAAGTGAGAATAGTTGTTATTTTTCTAAATTGACTCGTCTGCAATAATTTACTCATGTTTTTTTAGATAACTTAAGGTACTTGGATGCCTATATATATGCCTGTATGAACATATACATCAAGTGATGGTACTAAGTGCACTCGAGCTTGACGACTTAGTGGATTTAGCTGGGCTATGCAAATAATTGCATATTTCAATTAAGTTTAATTTGCATCAGTTACCTACATCACTTCGAGATTTACTCCTAGGAGAATATAAGATATTGCTTTATACGAGCGTAGAGTTGTGCAATTTTACATCTATGTATAAAATTAGGGCATGTCCTTCAAAAGGTCGTCCCTTAATTCTAACTATTCCGGCAGTCTATTTAGCAATTGATTTTTATATTCTTATCATCGTCTTTGAAAAGGTGAAAATTGAGCATCACAGTAGTACGAACAGATTATAACCATCACATTTAGTTCTTATTGTTAACAACACAATCAGGTAACCCTAAATTATATTTCACCATTGTTGTGGTTAACAGAGAAGTTTTACTTTTTTATTCTGAGTTGTATAAACGGCAAGCATATAGTATGTAACTGCAGACTTTTACAATACTATCTTTGTTGATTTTCCTGGATGTCTAAAAATGAGCTTGAATTTGAATGAAAAATAATGATGTCAAACATTAAATAGTTTAAAGTGTTAAATTGCCATAGGTTTTTTACGGAAACGAAATTCAAAAGTCGACAATTTAACCTACTCGACCCGGTCATATACACATTAAACATATGTAAAATTACGTACATAGCCCAGAAGAAAGAGCAAAATAGTGTATGTAAGTCACTAAATAAATGGCAAACAAATCTTAACCCGTAATCATTAAGGCCAAATCGGAAAGGTGCGTTTCTGCGTTCGGGCTATAACGCGAGTTCAAACATTTTCTTATGCTGACAAATAGTGTACAGCAATAACATTCAATTCTTTTTACTAAAATTCATATAATTGCAGCTCACAGAAAATTAAAAAAAAAAATTAAAAACGCTCAACTGAGTAGAGATCAGCCCTAAAAGGTCGGCGTTACGATATTACAATGTGAAAAAAAAACAAACGCGCGACCGCCCCATTTCGATTTGAATTTTATTTACATACATATGTATATTCTACTGAATTTACATATAAGCTACTAAAGTTGTCAAAGCGAGCACAACCACGTCGTTGCGTATTGAGTATTACTGTTATTCTGATGCAATGAAATTTATTTTTGATGTTACATACATAAATGATATGTCAACCGATTATATGCAACGGTTACTTTTATGTAATAATCTAACAATGAAGCAGGTGTTGCTTCTTATGTTGCGACATTGTGCCTCATTTAAGCCAAAAATCAGTCTGTTGAGTGACTATTTAAAATATACCATAGTTATATTAAATAATCATATACACAAAATGTCTATATACTTTATATTTTTTGCGTAGAAAAACTAGTAGCTTTGACTCTGAATGAATGAAAGTAAATGCTTTTAATTTGTAAAATAATCGGTCAGTTAAATTCGGGGCTAGTGTGGTGAATATATTATTTTAATTTTTGAGCATAACTTTTCCTTTTTTTAAATTTACATTTATATATTGACCTTTAGTAGAAGAAAAATTGAGCCAAAGATATGTGTCCAACGTTGTATTATAAGAATATTACGTTTTTTTATTATATTGTTTTTATTTATTACATTATATAATGAAATTTTGAATTATTCACCACCGTTTTTGGTGGACTTTTATACTCCGCGTCAGGGTATACCTTACTTATACAATATTATTGATTTTTTATTACTATTAGAAGCAAAAACACTTCATATGCAGATTTTTTTTATACTTTAAGTTCACTGATATGTGGTCGCCGTGGCGTAGTGGGTAAGTTCGTCGACCCACACACAGAAGGTCTAGGGACACCTTGCATTTTTTTCACGGCATCACCTCTTTCCAGTTGCTGTCAACACTCAAAGAGTACTTATTGTCAATGTAAAAGTTGCCAAATCTCACACTTCCATTCGTGAGAGAACAATAGCACGTACAACACGAGTAGTTGTTGTAAAAGCGAGGCTAGGCACTGGTCCCCTGTGGGCTGTAGTGCCACTAATTTATTTATCGATAAAAATATTTGAACAGAATTAACGTAATAAAAATTGTTAAATAAACAAAACTCTTTCAGGACACAAAATTGAGTGCACATTAAGTCTCTATTTAGTAAAATGTGTACTTTCAGTACCATCGACCATCGACGGGTTGTGGACTCGACCAAGTTTTTTGTAAATGTGGAAAGAATATTTTCCCACACATCCTTGAGCTTATATTTAAGTTTGTTTTGTTGCAAGGGTGATTATTTTTTACCGTGTTTTTATCTCGTCTCATACATTTTAAGTGGGATTTAGATGCGGTGAAGTTTTCAACTGGTTCTTTATGTTATACAACAACCATTCACGTACTGCGGTTGAAGAGAATTTATTGTCGTTATACTGTTCAAAAAAGAACTCCGAAGGTTGGGTAAATTTTCCACCGATTGACGCAAATTTCTTTGAAATTGTCGAGTTATTTCATTTTATCTTTTGTCGTCTCGATAAACTTAAACTTTCCGGTACCACTGGCAATTGATATCATGTTTTGTCGTCTGAAATAGATTCGTTTTTATATTTCTGTATTTCGCTGTCTCCAGACTTTACCATCGCGACCGAAAAAAATCACTTTGGTTTCGTCAGTAAACATTTATATTTGTGTACTTCTTAGCGTACTTCTTACTACCTTAAATAATTGAATTATTAGTTCAGCACAGTTCAGATAACGGTAAAGATACCCATTCTTGCCAGGGTTTTACGTTCAATGTTGTGTGGAGAAATTGTGTATTACTTCGGTGTTTTTTTTTTTTCATTAATCATTGGACTATGCCAATTTTGTTTCGTTTGTTTTTTTATAACTATTCCTAAAAAATGTATTATAACCAAGAAGAAACAAAAAGTTTCAGAAAAAAATCCTAGTTAGCAAACAATTTTAAGATGGCTTCATTTTAAATGTGTAATTAATTTTAAGGCAAATAGTATTTGTAAATACATGTATTGTATACACCATCAATTAGACACATATGGAAGTGCTACAAATTACATAAGGGCTTTACAACCGGTGAAAATATTACACTTAATCAGATTCAAGCTTTTATATTTTGTTTACAAATCGTTTTATTTTTATTTAAATATATTATAATCCAAAATATTATATTATGTACGTAAATCATCTGCTTGTTTAACACAAAACCTTTATTTCTGCGGAGATAATAGGTTAAGGAATGGTTTGAATTGGTTCTTGAGACTTTGAACTTTCATCTGTATGCACTCCACAATGCATTAACATATAAGTGGAGTTGTATGCAGTTCAAGTGGACACAATTCAATAATTGCGAATATACTATTGTACATTTTCAATTTGATTTCAATAAGAAATGTATAAAAATACGTTCAAGTAGCGTTGCATACATTTTTGTAATTTGATTCGGGGTGGGTCTCTTTCGACAAGGTTTTCGCTACCGTTTGATTTTGTTCTTGGAGTAAAAATAAGCAGTATACGTGAATATACATTTTATGTACATACACATGTGCGTATGTACATACATAACACACGTAAATGTATGTACATATATTATATATTCGCAGTACAAATTAAGTTCGTTACTTGAGTTAAATTTTTTTTAATTAAAAAACGTAATAAATACAGTTTTAGTCGATAACGTTTACAATCAATAGTTTCACCTGGTTTTAGCAGCTCATAGTACACCACACCACACCTGCCTGGTTCCACCATAAGCAGAGCACAACCTTTGAACCGTGAATGTTTTTCTTTGGCGAAGTATTTTTGAGGTTACGAAGTTTCATCTCAAGTCACCGATCCGGTGCAAAAGTCCCTTCCTTTGATGTCTTTCAAGAAGCAGTTTCGATAAGTTGCAGATTTCTTGCAAGTAAAAAAGAAAATCAAAACTTTCCGTAAATGCTGTTTATATAAAAGAAATTAGGACATTTTTAAAGAAACGCACTAGTTACCACTGACAAATGTCACACCTTTCCATCACGTAAGGGATCATTTCGTCGGGACTAGGTAGATTTACCATTTGTACCTACTGAATTACTTCCGGTCAGGGGCTCGTCGTTGATACACCCTCATGAGTTCGTCCGTTTGCCGCGTATTGGAGAACAGAGCTGACTACTCGTAGGAGTAGGATTGTGCGTCCGCTAGTTTTTGGGAGAATTCAAGTGAGCTCTCCTTGTACAAGTGATGCTATCTCACGGTCATATCTTATGCTTTTTCTTAAGCCATAAACCTTGGAACTTCACAGACTTCTTGGATCTTGGATCTGATCTCGAGCTATGAAGTTGGCATATTAAATTATAAGCATTGCCGCCATTTTGTGAACCGCTAGTTCCAGATCGGCATGTTCCGGACGGGACACCTAGCATTTTTTCAAGGCACCACCTCTTTCGAGTTGCTGACAACACTCAAAGAGTATTAATTGTCTATGGAAAGCTTCTCAGCTCGCCGTTCGGAATCGGCAAAAAACTGTAGGTCCCTTCTACTCGTGAAGAACAGTAGCATGCACAACACGAGTAGTTGTTGTAGAAGCTAGGCCCTGGTCCGTTATGGGCTGTAGTGCCACTCAATTATTATTATTATAATAGTATTCGTGGTAGCCTCCACCTTACCTTTCTGAGGACTTATCCGTGTTGAACTCCCGCCGCTATGATTTAGAACGTTAAGCCTTCGTCGGTGTAGCACATAAGCCTTCTGTTCTTGAAGTAACGCATAACTATCTTTAGCAAATTAGTGAGTGAACCTATAGCGATTAAAGACCTACGTATGTATGTATGTATGTGCAACCAGCTCACCGACTTATTTTTAACATTCAGCTTAGGTATGACACAACACCTCTTCCATCCCCTTATCGGTTTTCCTCCTTGTATAATACCCGCGGCCAAGTTTCCAGCAGTTGCTATCGCATCAAACGTTGACCGACCGACCTTTTCTGATGTCATTGTCTCAATTGGCTTCCGTCGCTATCAGAAACTACAATACGTTATAGTATCTTAATTAATATACAAGGACGGTTCTCTAAATGGTTTCTTTCCTATTGAAAAAAGTACCACAGGCTCTAGGTTCTTCTAGGTTCCACTTTTTGGGGAACATCTCCTGCTGTAGGCATTATCACAAAGTGTGCTTGAAAAGGTATAGTTTGGTCATTAGCTCTGAATTTACCGAATTATATGCTATAGCTTACGATTGTCTCCGTGGATAGAGATGTTCCATTATTTGGGCATTTCCGGGTCGATTATCTAGGACATCATCCTTTAACATTTTTACCCACAATATATGTATTACCGAAAAGCCTAGTCACAGAGTTTTGTTTTTCTTTGTACTTTTTTCAATTTACGCCGTGACAACTTCCTTTGCAGAAGTCGCTAATGGGAGTCTGTTATATTTCAGAATCGTTGCGATTTCCTTCGTGCGTTGAGACATGTTGCTCTTAACTACTAAATGTACTCAACCCATCAGTCACAAGGCCAGCCCTTATTCGCTGGAGTTCTTCCTAGGCCTCGCTGCATCGTCACACGAAAGTGAGTTTGATAAATGAATTGCGGAATGAAGCTGTAGCCGGTGTTTATAAGTTTAGCCCTTAAACGAGTGAACGTTTCCATTACAGCCCTTTCCCATGGTTCTGTGTCTTCTACCCTATTCGGAAGAACAGATATTTCAGTACAACCTAAAGCGTGATTTGCGATGTGAACAGCCCAAGTGACTTTTAAATACATCAACTTCTTGCTATGTAACAAAACTTTAAAACAAAAAGTTGTTTTTCAACTTAATTTGATAAGATTTTTATTAATACACATATGCTGGTATCAAATGCAATTTAAAATGTTACCCCAAATTTTGTGTATGCGAGAACCACTCCCAATTATACTCCAACATTAAATGTTCATATAGACACAATAAACGTTAAGTTAAATCTTCTTATATCCGAAGTTTCATTAGAATTTCTTCATACGTTTAGGAGATACAAAAAGTGTGACACAAATGAATGGATAGACACCGAAACTATATATGTACTTGTAGGTTTGGTTTTTGTTTTAAAGAGGAACGTGACAAAATCTTCTTATCTGTATTTTATGTTGATAGGATTTGCCGTAGGGGTCAAATTGGGTTCAGTCTATTATGTGTTGTTGTATCATTCAATTTAATAATTCCAATAGTATTTATATGAAAATCAGAGTATGTAATATCTTCTGAAATATTTATTTTAAAAATTTTAACACTACTGTGTAAAAATATAAAATAGAATATACATTACTGTTGGATTTCTTTCAATCCCTCAAAAATGCATACATTTTTCCATATTTTTCTTCTTCATTATCATCTCATAGGTGGGAAGCGTAGGGCACACAAAATGCCTCCAATTTTTTATTTTATTGTTTCGTTAATTATTTTACGTGCACTTCGCAGGATTTCCATTATTTTCTCCTGGTACTGCCAAATTAAATCGTAATATAGTTTCTAATACTCGCCTCCAGTTTAACTTGTAATTCTATATTTTAATTCCATTTTCTCATTTCTCAATTATTTTAGCTTTAAGAAGAAGTAGACTAAGAATATCGTTGTAAAAGAGTTGGATAGTATCTGGGTTATTACTTATTACATTGTGCAGACTAAGAAGATGTAGAAGGTTTGTCAATTGCCATCCTTAATTGGGAGATGATCTAATAATTCCCTTATGGGCGGTAATATCAGCTTTAATTGATAATTACTGAGTGCAGATCCCAGGGCTTAGCGAATTTTTTTAGAAGTTCGATCTTCCACATGTGACTGATCTGGACTTTTTCGAAGTTCTTATTACAAGTTGAGGATATGAGAACATGAATTAGATCTCCATTCCTTAGTTTATCTAACTTAGCTTTTTCAGAGTTTTCTCTAGTTTCACACATACAAAGCTGGTGTCGGTGTCACAAAATTAGACAGGAGAAAGGCATTAAGTAGGCGCTTACTTTCGTCCGCAGAGTATCGTAGTCATACCCTGTAGTTTAGGATCCCTAGTCTATATACCTTTATTCAATAATTCAGGGCTGTATGACGACGGTGTCAGCGAGCTGCGCGTGCATTTTGACTAAGGCCAGCTTCGAATGATGGAGGTTAACTTGAACAGCCGGTGTCATGGTTTGTTTAAAATTGTATTCACCACTAATGAAGGTGAAGTCACCCTTCACCGGGTTCATGCACGCAAGAGCGTGCCTGATTGATAACACTTAACAGGTGGCTAATGTCGTGAATCGCTATTTTTACACTGGAAAAATCATAACTTATTTTAAGTCCCGCAAGATGGTATGTGATTTCTCTTTGATCCCCGGTACTAGGTACTTGGTATCTCTTCCAGTCTTATCCATTCTGTACCTTATCATGGACCTACGAAGGAATCTCCATGCTTTTCCGTCTAAATTTCTTTGAGACGACAGGAGCCTATTAGAGATATGATATACAGAGTGTTGGCCTCTATACCTCTATGTGGGAGTGAAAGTGTTGCCCCTGCCACTCATGGGTTTCGGTCTGTAGACCTAAATTACTTTTTAGAGTCTTCGAGCTATGAATTGAGAAGAAGGGTTTGCACGCTGGAAGCTAACTAGTATCTCTACCGACAAATGTTTATTGGACGACGGGTTGGAGATTCTTTCAAAAATCACAGGGGTCGCAGTCATCGTCGCTGCCTGTTGTTTGTTTTATAATATTCAGTTCATCGTTTTTCCTAATCATTAAAGTTCCAATGGGTAAATCGATAGAGGCAGATGAACTAAACGCAGGTATACTTTTTGAAGTTCTCATCGGCCAGGTGCCGCTCAGTTTAAAACTAAACTACACATTTTTACTACGCCAAACTGATCATCAGAATAGTTGCCCTTTAAGTGCTCGCATATTTCAAAGGCAAAGATAGTAAATATATTGTAATATATAAACTTTGCTTTCGATTTCTTGTAATGAGAATGATCTTTGGCAGGAAGAATAAGTTTCTTTTGTTGTTTTTAAAAGCTATAGGAAAGTTTTTTCAGAAAAATGCATGAAATCTTTATTTGAATCGTACGGTCCACATAATTTAATGTTTGAAAATTATGTGCAGATGTTGACCTTGACTGCGCCTCAAATAGTTCATCCACTTAGTCCAATTTAGGCATACTCTTTCCAACGGTTCGGCCGGCATCTTACGAATTAATGCTTCAATGTTGTCTTCCAATTGAAGCGGGCTTGTCTGTATAGACATGAGTTTAACAGAGCCTCACAAAAATAGTCTAAAGGCGTTAAATCGCACGATCTGCGCGTGCTGTGTGGCATGTGGCACCGTCTTGTTGAAACCACATGTAATGCAAGTCAAGCTCTTGCGTTTTGGGCAAAAAAAAGTTGAATATCATCTCACGGTAGCGTTCACCATTCACAGTTACGTTATGATTCGCATCATCTTTGAAGAAGTACGGTCCAATGATGCCACCAGCCCATAAACCGCGCCAAACTGCGACTTTTTCTGGATGCATTGGTAGCTCTTGCAATGCTTCTGGCTGATGTTCACTCCAAAATCGACAATTCTGCTTATGGGTAATGGGTACGTAACCATTGAGCCAAAAATGAGCTGTGAATAAAAAGGAAGAAGCGCGCGATGAACTTTCTTAACAGCACGCATTTTGACAATAAAATTCAATAATTTGCAAGCGCGGTTCGTTTGTAAGACGATTCATGGTTAAATTATAGATCAAGCTGAAGAAGTGAAACAAAACACGAAACATGCCTCAGCTGTTTAAACCTGTGTTCCCAAAAATACAATAGCTATAAAATAAACCTACACTAGTTGTGTGGTTTAAGTTGAAACATTCACTTTTTCATTATTTCACTTTTCTATATTAAATAATATAATTAATTTAATTTGCTATGGATTGATTGGCGAATTTGAATTATTCTTATTTATTAACAATAAACTTGTATATATACGTGATTGTTCGCATATTGCAAACATACATTGGAAAATGTTACATACACTGACCCTGGGTTATTAGAACTGAAGTAAGGCTTTTATTTATTTATTTTCTTTGGTTTACTAAAGAGAATATCATCCAATTAAAAGTTTACAGTACTGCAACTCTTTTCATTATGATTCTTTTTTATTATGTCAATGTATAGTTGCCAGAGACCGTGAAGAAAAACTACGATTAGCGAAAGAGCGGCAAAATGAAGAAAGACAAAAAAAGATTGAAGAACTCAAAGCTCAAGCAGAAGCTGCACAAAAATACCGCGAGCAAAAAGAAGAAGAAAGAAAACGTCGTATAGAAGAAATTCGGCTGCGCGACAATGAAAAACGGCAACAGGTGGAAGAACGGAAAAAAGCAATCGTCGAAGCTGAAAAAGAACGCCGCGAATATATCTTAAGAAAAAATCAGGTTAGTTCATCATGCCATAATTTTATTGAATATCAGTAATTATATATCCATTTATTCCACAATTTCAACAGGAGAGGGAAGCCAGATTGGAAACAAAAAAACGAGAAAGAAATTCAATTGGTTTTGCTTTTGGTTCATCAACTCCACGACTATTGGAGCCTGCAGACTTTGGAACAGTTTCGCCTAGCATTTATTGGGGACACAGACGGTACTAACCCTTTAAATTTAAAGTTTTTCCTTTTTGCTTCTAAATTCTCTTGTTTTATTATTCTCATTTTATTTTTTTATCTCATTCCGTGTCATTGTGCCACATGTTACAGGTCAACATCTATCACAAACGTTGCTTATACTGGTGCTTCACTCTCTCGGCGAAGCTCCGAGAGAGAGCTTGCCGATGGTTCAAAAAAACGAGCAACATCAGCCAGTGGCGCAGATCGACATGACGGTAAGTGAATCGGTAACATATTTTATGGCTACATTATTTCAATCCTAATCATACATTGTTCTCAAACAAGTTACCAGAATTTTTATTTCGTTTCTTCCGTTTATACATTTTTGTTGAAACTTTCGTTTAGTTATTCAATGTTAGTTTCCAGAAAATTGTTGTTATATTGCGTTCATAAGGTCCCTAGTTAAACAAGAAATATTTTTGAATGAGTTATTGACATTAATGAATATTGAGATAAAATCAAATGAATTAGCCGTGTAAAATATGATAGTTAGAAGGGAAAAAATGTAATATTGTTTGAATGAAGTGTTAATAGTTATGTCATATCGTGCACGCACACAAAATATTTACTTTACTACTACTACTCCTACTACCTATTCACATATAGATCATCGTCGTAAATCATCATCAATGTACGAAGTTTTTAATTGGGGATATTCGAATGATGAGCCTCCCAAAAGGTTCTCCTTGTCCATTGTTGGAAGTGAAATAAACATAGACGAGCCCCCTACTGCAACGCGTTGCTCTACTTCTCGTAGACAATATTCCAAAAATATTTTCAAGGGTGAGGGTGGTGTGTAAAAGAAAAGCTCTAAACACTTCTATTTTCAAAACTAATCGAAACAAAAAATTCTAATCAGACGATTTTATCTTTTGTTTTGCCTGCATCGTGATCATCTTTTTTGAACTATTATTTTGGTGCATGGTTTAATGATTAATATCTAATGCAAATGAATATGTACGTAAAATGCATGTGTTTGCAAAGAGTGATGCGTTTCGCAACTGAAATACTTAACTTAAAAATTAATTCAAAATTTTGCTTTTTCTTCTTAAATAAGGTCAATATATATTTAAAGAAAATATATGTGAGGCGCGGTGTTTTGCTTCAAAGTCGTCTAGGGCTTTAGTAGAATATTGACTTGCTTATATACCTATTTGATTAATTTTAACTCAATTCAACAGCAGTTATGTTAGAAACAGAAGATATATTAAATTTGAAATTTTAATTATACATGTGTCTTACATTAAACAAATATAACACAATTTGAAGCTAAGCACTTAAAGTCGCCTTGAAAAAAAACAAATTGCAAGTATCATAACGCTGCATCACCAGTGAACAGTTTTCTGTCCTAATCTACATATATATCGACATGATATTTGAAATAGCAATCGCAATTTAAAAAGCATGCAGATGAAGTTTTCATTTTTAAGCTCTCACAAGTTTTAAAATATGACATTAATTTTTCGTAAGGATTAAGAACAAAAATACTATAACACAAGCAAAAACCACATTACAGAAGATAACGTTGATACGGCTCAGATTGCTTTTCGAAGTGTGGCACGAAGAAAAACAGATCTTATGCCAACAATTCCTAGCCCGAGAGACACTCACTACGGATCGAAATCTTCTTTAAGCAACACACCTAGAACGCCAGGTAAGTTTTACAACATAAACACTATCTTGCCTTCTTCAGCTATATTTCATCATCGTTTATTTTATAACTGAGAAAGGCGATTTTAGATAATAAGATCAAATAAAATCTGAAGTAGTATCAGTAATTTGTTCTCTGTTGGATTCTATTGAAGTTACAAACCTATTTTATTTACGATTGAAGATGACGACCTAGATAATTTGTTCTGATTGCTTTTGCTAGAGTTTTCAACGCAGTTTGGCTTGCCTATATTTAGAGAGTTTTTATTTACAATATATAATTTAAAATTTCAATTTCCCTCATTTATCATTCATTCATAACTATATGTAAACAAAAAATCGACGCAAACTATTTACTCTACTGTCATCAACAACAACTGAATTGAAATACATATATATGTCGTATGCTCATATTTTTGAATGTTGCAAAGGACGTGCCTTTTCGATGAATCGTCTGGATCAGCTAGCTCAACCCGTTCGTCGTAACGGTGAGCATATTCGGGCCATTATTGAACGTGAACGACAACAGCAGTTAGAGATGCTGATGGAGACTGAATCATTAAGCTCCTCTAGTACTGCAGCAAAAAGAAGCCACCACAGCAACGGAAGTCAAAAAAATATGTCACGCAGCATGACCCATCTAGTATCGTCTGGATATATGAAGCAAAACCATTCGAAGCATATCGATATAGTTGGATCAGTCTTCCGTCCATTAAGTAAAATGGATGCATGCAAGAGTATGACTCAACTAACAGCTCGCAATGCTGGTGCAACTAAAAAAAATCTAGCACGCCACTCGAAGTATGATAGAAATGTCACGAAGAGTAGTCTTACAACAGGTGTGTGCTTTGCATTTAATCCAATCGATTAAAATAATAAAAACTCCAATTATGAATGGATATATACAATCGATTAAAGCATTTAATTTCTCATTTTGATTTTCATATTTTCCGTTGTTTTTGGGAAGGTAAACTACTTTCTTTTTTTTTTCATCCGCTTGCTGATCTTTCGTTGTATACATAGTTGAAGTTTTCAGTCTAGATAAACCATTTGACCCGCTTTATTCAATCTGTAGAAAGCTAAATGCTTAGGCTAAGTTCTCCTGGTATTAAAAAGGCACTTACTCAAGAACATAACTAACAGACTCACGTGGCTAATATTTTCCTTAAACTGATGTACATATGTTATTTTTTATAATTTATTTGCAACACCTTTATTGTTTGGTTCTTTTGTCTTACTTCCTACGGGTGGTGGGAATTACACTGTTATTTATATTATTACTTTCAATTGTATTACTCATTCACCATTGCTTCATACACAAAATATTTGGCGTCGGTATATCATGGCATTATATATTTATTTTATTAAATTTCAATGAAAAATTAAAAGCAAATATTTTTATGAAATTACTAAACAGGTTCTCGATCGGGTGATGTTACGCCAGGTGGAAGCATAAACACCTCAAGACCAGGGAGTGCAATGTCAACATCCACAACTATGTCCATGTCAGGATATGTGCATAGACGTCCCGCAACAACGCCAAGAAAACCAAGACCAGCTAGTATTGCAGGAACTGGAGTATCACTTGATGGTTTGTTACTTTTAAATAAATATTCTTATATAAAATATATAAATATTCACGTGCAATTGTCATTGAGTTCTGAATCTTAACGTTTCACATATACTAGAAGTGAATTTTTTACTTCAGTATGTGTTTGAGAAGAGGGCACACAGTAATGCTCTGAATTCTATGTGTGTATTTTATGAATTGCGATTGGTACGTAATGACTAAAAAATAGTACTAGGCGGCTTAACGGAATTGTACGATTCCATTGTAGGGCCAGATTAGCAGCGAAAATTTAAATAAAAAAACGCGAAAACTTCGAATAAAAGGCAAATCAAAGAAAGACTTGAATCGGACAGTTATAAAAGATATCCCATCGGATAAGATTAATAATGTATTAAATCAAAGAAATCAATGCCTAAAGAAATAATTTTTTTATACTGATTAATTGGTCTTTGACATGTGTAAAACAAATGTTCGTTACGGTTTTGGTAGTGTACCTCAATCCGATGCCTATTTCTTTAATGACTCTGAGACATTTTTGAAGTTCAATGTCGTTAAAGTGCAGCTCTTGAATTGTTCTCGGCTCATTGACGTATGCTTTTCTTTTAAATATTCTCACAGAAAGAAGTCTAACGTTGTCAAATCCAACCACAACCACAACGTGAGATAACTCGTCCATTGAGTTTCTCACGCAAAAGAGTAATTTATCGGTGGCTTTGTGGCAAGTAGCACCATTCTGTTGGAATAACATATCGTCCAGGTCTATATCCTCAAAAGGAAACCATTGAGGTGAAAGAGATGATTTTCTTTGTAAAGTCACCATTCCCTTCTGTTTGTTCAACGTACCATTCGGCGACGCATTAAATGGTCAAAAGGCATGGCTGTTCTTCTTTATTCAAAATTTGAATCGGTGATGTTCTTGAGATGTTGCTTCCTTCCAACAATGGAAGCATGACTGTTAGAGCGAAATTTAAGTTAGCACGATTATCTGTCGTTTAGCCGTTTTCTTATTTATTTAAAAATATAATTTTTATTCGTTGGTAAAGTCTGGGCATACGCATATTCTGGCGTTGCCGTATGTCATCTCGTACAGTGTATCAAAAAAAATTGTTTAGTGTATTTTTTTTTATTAATATTAATTAATTCTTCCTATGATTCTCCCAGAACTCAACAAACAGAAGGAGAAAAATAGGACACCGTTGAAGAATAGCACTCAAACTACTCCAAAGCGTACGAATCTTATGACATCGTCTACTTCATCATCACGTGTTTCCAGTGTAGAAAGAAAAACACCTGGAAAAAAGGTAAATTAAGTATAGAAATATATAAATATATAATTTAAAAATTATTGTTTTCAAGGATATATCTCAAAATAAAGCACAGGCTCCAAAATCCTTGTTATTTAATACATCTAACACTGAAAAACCTAAGGAAAGACAGAAAGATATGACTCAGTCTTTGATACTTGAAAATCCTAAGACGAAAGACGAGAAGAATGCTTTAAACGCAGTAAAAACGGAAGAAGCAACAGAGCAACCGCAAGCTACAGTGGACAGTTCTCCTTCGGATGTGGATACAGAAACAAAATCATCGACAGTTACAACAATGATTGCTAATCCTCTCGAAGTGGAAGTTGCAGAGGAAAAAGCAGATCAAGGAAGCGAAAAGGACACTAAAAAAGAATCCAATAATGTCAAAGAAAGTTCGGTTACACGTGATGGACAGCTTTTGTCTGAAAAGCCAGATGTTAATGACATGTCAGCATCTATGATTGCCAAATCGAAGATAACTACAGAGGAAGAAGCGAAGGCAGCTTTGGCTGAACGTCGCCGAATTGCAAGGGAGGAAGCCGAACGCCAAGCTGAACTTGAACGGCAACGTATTGAGGCAGAACGTTTGGCCGAACAGAAACGCCAGGAGGAAGAAGCCGAACGGGAACGTAAATTCGAAGAAGAAGCTATTCGTTTGGCTCAAGAACAACGTCGTGCCGAAGAGGAGAGACTCCGTCAAGCTATTGAGGTTGTTTAAACACTCACTTTCATTTGGAACGATTTGCAGCTTTTGTTGGTTTCTTTAAAATTAGGAAGCAAGTAAGCGGGAAGAAGAGGAGCGTCTTAAACGGGAAGAAGAAGAGAAACAGAAAGTTGAACGTGAAGAAGCAGAGAAGAAAGCAAAGGAGGAAGCCGAAAAGCAAAGAGTCGAAGTTGCTGAACGCTTAAAACGCGAAGAAAAAGAGCGCGAAGAAAGACGAAAGCGTGTAGAAGCAATTATGTCACGAACTAGAAAGTCTGGAGCTGCAAACACGCCTAATTCAACTCCTGTAAAGGTGGGTTATCAGCATTTTTTTGCGAATTTCTTATACCTCAGTAAATCTTAGTAAAGCATATCCGATTTCTGTTGTTTAAAAGAAATCTCCTATAGAATGATAAAATTACACCAACGAGGGTTGTTCGAGAACTCGTAATTTCTTTTATGAAAGTATTAGCACCTTTTAAATTTCCATTTATATTAAGAATAGTGAAGAATAAAAGCAGATGAGAGTGTCATTATGTGAGGACGCAGGAGTTCTTAAAAGACCACTGAAATACCTATGTCTCACTTTATTAAATTTTATGTCACAAAATGACAATCTAAACTGAGCTGAAATTTATAAATAATGTACTCTTTTCTCGGCATATGCTATCTGGTGCGGTTGTTACTAAACAACCGAAGAAAGTGACAAAAAACAGTTAATCATTATTTACTTAAGAATTAAAAAACACTTTTAACTTGTTAGTACTTACTGATGCACTAAATATATTTGATATGAAAATAAAATATTCATACAATTTTTCTCATTTTCAGGAAAATGAAAAAGTGGTCCCTCCAACACCAACAACTGAAGTCAAAACAATAATTGACGATGGCAATAACAGCCAAACAAATGCACTTGTAACATCAACATCAGGAACTATTCAACCTTTAGAATCAAAGGAAAATAAAACCGATTCAAATATCCGTACAGAAGAGCCTCAAAATTCACAGGCAATGTACGAACAGTCTGTTGTTGACAAAGAAAGCGCCCTAATGAAGACTTTTTCCACAATGATAATTGATGAAAACACAAAGAATTTGCAGAACTTACAGCAAAATCAATTAGTTGATGTAACAAATGGTAAAATGACAGAGTTCCATGGCAGTGATAACCTACTTCACAATTCAGTGGCGAATGGAAATGGTCACATTGAGAATATTAATAACAAAAAGTATAAATTTTACATTTTTTTTTCAATAATTTATATTTTCTCATATTTATTACAAATAAATTCCAGTGAGATAAATATTCTACAAGATGTATCTTCAACTAACCAACTAATTGATCTAAGTATCGAGTCACAAGATATCAACAATGCTGTGAATTTTAACAATAACAATAGTTTATTGGCAACTACAAACACACTAGTCAATGCTGATAGTCACGAAAATAAGGGTAAGTCTAAGTTGAATTTTTTAAACCCTTCGGTTTCGGCGTCCATCTTAATGGACATACAGATAAAAAAGACATATCATCAACTGATTTTGCAAACGTCTCTAAGTGTGCATTTTTTACTAGCAAAATTTCGCGTTATTAAAAACTATATGTTGGTTGCAAAAGAACCTTCAACCAAACTCCCGGAGCTTCTGTCGAATAAGAAAGACAACTCCTCTTTTATTGGCCAAAGCCGGCTGCTTCTGAACGATTGCATCCTTCAGACGATTTAATTATCGACATTACACGAACAAATTTAGAGTTTGTTCGTGGGGAAGTAACACATGGTAGATGATTCCCTGCCAATCCCACTAAACACAGAGCAAAACCTTGCTGACATTCAATCCTGGTTCGAACACCGTTTGCGTCGGCTGATTACCATTCGACCACAACCGTTTTCGCTTGAAGTTTTCGCAAGTAATCCGTTTTTCATCACCAGTTATCCTCCGCTTCAAAAATAAATCGATTTTTGTTCATTTGTGGTTACTCGTGTGTCACCCAAAATGTCTTGTTTTTGTATTCGGGCTTATTCAAATGGTTCCAAAAAGTTTTTTTTGTGCAAATTTCAGCTGGTGTGTAATTGAAACAGTGCTTACATGATGGTTGGATTCAACGATTTAGAATTAGAATTAGCTTACGCAAAAGACTGTATTTTCGGATGCATTCCAACCGCCCGAAGTGATCGCATGCTGCAAATCTTCATGAAGCAATCTTTTGCGTGATATTGTTTTTCAAACTTTGTAAAGAATTATAATTCTCACTAAAAGCGTATCTTTGGGTGTTTTATTAAGCTTTACCTTCGAAATCGAAAAATAAATTACCCTCTTTATTTTAATGTAAATAAATCAAACTCCTTTCAAAACGCCTTCACGTTCCAAAGAGACCACAAACGCAGAAAAGTTTTTTTTATTGTCAAATGTAGTTTAAGGTTTAAGTTTCTTGATGAACTGCTTAATCTCCCTCTCCTTAATATCCACATTATGGAATGCACAAACACCCTACTAAAAAGGAATGGACTTTGGTTCAACTCGCACTGGAGTTTCGATGATCTCGCGCACCGCATCTCCTATGACACTAGACTTTACCCGTGTCCAGGACTGGCTCTGGCCAGAAACTGAGCCGGGAAGGGAATGTACTCGGACTTTCACAAATAGTTCCAAGCCATTGGAGAGAACTAAAGCTGGGGCTTTCGTGGAAAACGACAACATTAGATCGCATGACTCTCCAGAATGCAGGCTGACCAACTGCATGCTCCCAAACGTCAGCAAGAAATCCGCGGCTTTTCTGTATCTCTAGACAGAAAAGACTGCAGAAGACTTATTGGCGTACAAACGGGACTCTTCACCTTCGCTAAGCACTAAAGTCTGCTTGGGTTTAGTGATGGCACCCTGTGCGACGTCTGTTGAGAAGATGAAGACACTTCAGAGCACTTTCTCTGTCAGTTCTCTCGTATCAAGTGGCGTATGTTTGGTGCTGGCGTGTTGGGAGCTGAAAACCTAGGCTCTCTGTCACAGAAACACTTGCTGGTTTTTCGGAAGACCAAAAAACTGCATTTTTGTATTACGTGATTTCTCACTCACTCGTCTCTTTATAATTAGGAATTTTAGTGCAGATTATGCATCGCTGAAGTTTCTAAGGTGAAATATTTGAAATTTCTTGAAGAGGGTTTTCAAAGGAAAAGAAATAATTTGGTCTGAGCGCTGCCCAACGCTGTGAAATTGACTAACCGATCTTTTGCTACGGATTCCTGAACGGCAACGATTTTCAACACTTCGATCAATTCGTTGTGTGATGTTGCCGTGCAACTATGTAGACTAAAATGTTTGCACTTAACGTGTTATTACCTGTCTACAAGGGACAACCGAAAATTAAGGTTAAGGTTCTTAAAGTTGCGGTCACCGACTCCGAATTTCGGTAAAAAATAATGTTTATAATTTACAGACGTTCCTTTCGTATGTTTACTGTAATTTACTGAATACATTTACAGAGGCAGTTTGATGATCAGAGCGCCTTTACAAAATAAATTTAAAGTTCTTAAA
The DNA here is from genome assembly GCA_944738645.1 of Eristalinus sepulchralis. NCBI lineage: Eukaryota > Metazoa > Arthropoda > Insecta > Diptera > Syrphidae > Eristalinus > Eristalinus sepulchralis. The sequence goes on along the minus strand of OX122885.1, from coordinate 23,597,932 downwards.
TCCCTTTTGGAAAACCCTTTATAAATATTTTCCTAAATTTGATAATTTGAAAAAGACCACATATTTACAAATCACGCCTAGTTTTTTTTTTTGTTTTGAAAATCTATTCCTTTAAAATATTTAGTTTGTAAAAGAATTGTTTTATTCACAAGTCCGTTGTACTGTTTTTGTTCCTTTTTCTCTCGTTTGGTGGCATTTATAATACCGATTTCTCGCATTCATTTAGTAACATGAGTTTAAAAACATTTTCCAATGTTAGTTATTATATCTACACATATAAAGTCTGTTTCACTATATTTTTAAATCACTCTAATATATGAATATTTTTTTTAGAAATTTCATTGCTGTGAGTCAAAACAAACATTAAACTAATTCTGGACTATAACGACGGAGTATGAATGTTTCAAGAAGTGCGTAGAAATGATGGTAATTAGACCTTAAGGCTAAACATTAGTTTATAGTTAAAAAATAAAAATTAAATTAATATAAAATGTTCCTCCTCAAAAATGGAGTAAAGAGTATGTATTAAACAAAGCATAGTTACACAAAGCTATAAGAATAATGAAATATGGCAACAAGAAAGATCTAATGTATTTTCGCATTACAAAACCTAAAATAAAACAAATATATTTATATTATTACTCACTAATATTTTTCGATTATATGCAATAAATTATTATAATTATAACTATTATTAATACATTATAATTAATTATATTGAAATTGGTCTAGTGTTTAGGGAAAGATGAAGAGTTATATAGAAATGGCGATCAAAACAATGTTGCATGTAATGTCCTGAAATATTATACAATAAGCATTCAGCACAAAAAGTAACATTTATCTCATCAACATCATTGATTAATTAGATATGTCCATTGTTGCAATTACGATAAATACGCGTAAGAACGAGATTAAAAAATCATTGATAGCTTTTTTTTACATATACATTTATAGATACATAATACATTAATAACTCCATCTTTATGTATGCAAATTTTTCGTTAACTTATAGGCAATGGCAACATGAAAACTTATTTTAAATATACAAATACTATCAAACAGTACGTGTAATGTACGATCTATATTAATGTCATATATTGAAAACTTATACCAGTAGGAAAAGTAATAATTGCTTTACGAATAATATCATACGTAAATTAATTAGTGTCTATTGTCTACAAACGAAATCAAACAAAAATGCTTAAACTTGCACTAAAAACTGCGTAAACACTAGAATTTGCAGGACACGTAAGACATTATCAAGTAATATATGTTAGGTGTATTACCACTTTTTACAATTGTATGCAATTCAGCCAGTTTTATTAAGTGGTATAAAAAATCAATTTTTATTTATATTAAGTTCATTAGGTAACTATTTTTTATAGTTAGTTTAACGCCCATAATAATGTATACTGTATTTATATACTATTTGATCTATTAACTGTTTAAAATATTCTCCACAAACTTAATTTTTCATGTTGTCTGCACCAAGTTCATTATCATTGTTTATAAATAAAATAAAAAAATACACCTAAATGCCTTTTAATTTGTTTAAAGCAAGCAGTTTATTGGAAAACTAAACGATTTTCGTTATTGACATACTAACCCGGAAAATGAGAAAAAGCAAAACTTCATCAAATACATATGACTAAAAGAATTTTATTTTGCAAACTACGATAAGTATCATGTTAAATCATAATTGTTTGAGCAAGGATAATTATAATTAGAATTGCTTTTATGTTATTAAAGTATGTATAATCAAAATATGTATATCTAAGTTATGACATGTAAAACATATAATGTTTGATTATGATGATGAATCCCGCAAACATATATATTGTGAAAGAACCGTATTTTAAAGTTAATAAAGAAATATAAATTGTAACGACACATATTTCTTGAAGTGTTTCAATAAAAATACGCTTGTCAAGAACTGAATTGATTTTCTTGTCGATTTTTAATAGTGTACTTAGGGTATCGCTACACTCCGGTGTAGACCTTAACCATGCCTCTTCAGTTGGCACGTTCTCTTTCCAGCTATTACCAATATTGTACTACGAATACGTTGAGGTGTTTCTCTACTTACTATCTGAAATGTGGACATTCTCTTTTGCTTGCTCAATGGCTTAGGTTCGAAATTTCTATCTGCTGGCGCAGTTTTGTCTTAGCGTTCTACATGGCCATGGAACATTTCTCTATTTCTTTCTCATCCCCTTTATGAAACGTCCAGGTGTCTGCGCGATAGTCGTAGCCGAAGTAGACGAAGAGGTATAGATGTTATTAGTGCTTCGTTGATCACAGGAAATACTTTGTATTGACCTCATTTACAGCTAAACCCGTTTTACCCGCCTTGCTAAAAGACTTAGATATATAAATTGACTTATTTATCAAGTAATACTATTATTTTAGTGCATTCATGTAAAATTCCATATAAATGTGATTATTAATTCGCGTTTTATCTCTAGTTAAACAGAATCATAATGGTAACTGAGACAATGATGGTAAAAATTGAGCACCGCGCTGTGGTTAAGCAAGGAAAAAGTAAAAAACTAATCATAAAGAGATGGAAACTGTTTACCAGGGTTCCGCACCTTCATTATCAACTGTGCAAAAGTGAGTTCAAGAGAGGCAGAGAGAGCATTGAAGACGACCCCCGCTCCGGCGCCCCGGTTACTGCTTATACGGGAGAAAGCATCAAAGAAGTCGAAAAACTTGTTCTTGAGGATGCCCGAATAAAGATGAAAATGATGGCAGAGATCACCAAGCTTTCAATTAGTACCATTCTTCTCTTCACCATCTTAAACTTTTAAAGGTTAGTGCAAGGTGGGTGCAACGAATGCTTACAGCGCCTCAGAAAAAAGTGAGAATCGCATGCTGTAGAGGGCTATTGGAGATGTGTAGTGAGAACGCGGATGGTGTTATGGATCGAATTGTTACTGGGGACGAAACATGGGTTTACCACTATGACCCTGAGAGAAAACAAGAGTCCATGCAGTGGTATAAAAAAGGAACAGACCCCCGAAGATGTTCAAACTCAACCCTCCTGCCGGGAAGCTCATGGTCTCAGATTTTTGGGAAGGGAATCTTGCTCATTGAGTAAAAAAAAAGGTGAAACCATCAACGCCACATCCTACGCTTCCACTTCGCATAATTTGCGGAAGAAAATAAAAAAGAAAAGACGGGGTAAACTCGCAGCGGGTGTCTTGCTTCTTCATGACAACGCTCCTGTGCCCACGGCGCGAGTTTCCAAGGCTGTTTCCGGATTTGAAAAAAAATCTTGGTGGAAAAAGATTTTTGGATGATGAAGAACTCAAGTCGGCAATAAATGGGTATTTTGCAGAGAAAGAGGAAATTTTTTTTTTTTTTTGAGGGTTTAAAAAAGCTTATCTCAAGATGTAAGAAATGCATTGATGTTAGGGGAGATTATATTGAAAAATGAAAACAATTTAAATTGAATTCGCATTTTCCTTCATATCGATACCGAGAATATATTGAACCAAAGAAAACATTAAGAACTTCAACACCAACAGCAATATTAACGTCATCAACAAACCCAAGATCGAAAGAATCACCAACATCATCAACCACATCTTTCTTAGCACCACCTTAAATCCTTACAATACCCCCGCTATTTGTACGCTATTAAACATCATGCAATAATCAAAAACTTCTCTCCCAAACAGAAACAGAACGTCATTCGAAAAAAAAAAATATAATAATGAAGTCCGATGAAATGCAGAAGCAATAAATTAATCTACAAAAACATCTCCGCTGACCAGAGATTGAGACATCTGAACACCTTAAGATGTTCCGATGCTTCAAAGTCAAGACAGTAGAGTCTAAGTAGCATCACTCCAACCTCAAACATCCCACAATCAAAAAAAAAAAAAAAACGTTTACAATTCTTCAATAGAATATACATATGCATGTATGTGTATACATATCAATACAATACACACACTATGCATTTGGTGCATTACAGTCGCACTCAAAGCATACAGAGGATGCAGTATACACTACTAGTACGGACGACATTGTAATATTGCTAAGAAAAGACATCCCACACAAGCAAATTAACATCAACTCAAGTGCTAGCTTTAGCTGGTAAAATTAACCTGCAAATTAAATTTACTTAGTAATGTCTCTACTTTACCCAAAACGAACTTTCTCAAGACAAGATTTTACATATACAATAAGCCAAATTCAGACACCAATCTTATATACAGGTGATATTAACTCCTAGGTACAGGAGATATTGTGTTGGCTGTCCTTCAACCACGAAAGTTATTGTAGAAGATTTTTGGTATTTAGATCTCATGCTTCTAAACATACCCCACCCTCACTTAGATCGACATAACCTTCTGTTCACCAATAATATTTCCCCTACCCTCTTGGTTCACACTCGACGACCTTCATAACAATGATAATTGACATACATATATCTGACGGTACGAAAATTAGGAGGCTGTGGTATTGGTCCTATGAGGTTCAGTTACATAAAGCCATTTCTGTCCAATCCAAATGGTGTGCCACAAGAATCTTTAATAGCCTTCGAAGACATTAGTTCTATTATAACTAAATATAAATAAAACGTTAGACCACTGCCTTTATGCAGACAGTATGTAATGTGAATCAAGCGTTATAAAGATATTATAAGTTGGTGTTTTAATACCGGAGCCAAGCGCTCGCTTGATAAAGTGTAAAGTGTAAGCAAAACCTCTTGTCCACAATTTATACTTAATGTAAAAAATATCAACATACAGCATGGCAACACCCTAAACAATGCCCGATATCCAACTGCTTACCATCAAGCAGCCAGAAAAATAATCAACCTTTATATACAACATAATGGTGGAAGCCAGGCTCCCAACTTTGGAACAGAGAATTAAGGACATTTTTCCCTTACAGCTCAGTAATTGGCAAAGACCTCCTGTATCAACAACAAACGAAACAAACGTATCCTTTTAACTTTAACCAAATCAGCTAATATAGGTGTATCTCTTAATAGCACTATGCGCCATATAAAACGCCACACATAAATCTATCCACTCTGGAATATCCGACAGACATCAGTACTGCTCTATTTATGCAAACTCCAGAAACAACACCGAAAGTGCTATAAAGAGAAGAGTGGCTTAACAAGGGCTCAGCTTCTGCATGTTGTGCATGTCATGTTATTGTTTTCTCACGAGTAGAGCCTATAATTGTTTGTCGACTCCGAACGGTGATATTTGAGAAGCTTTTCAAAGGCAATTAGTAGTCTTTGAGTGTTATCAGCAAATCGAAAGAGGTGGTGCCGTGAAAAAATCAAGAGAAGATAACCAATCTCAAATCAAAAGGATCATGTTCACGGATGGATCAAAATCAAAATTAAAATCAAACACCTCCTTTGCCATCACTTAAATTGGAACCGGAATCCTTCCTTATTTCATTTCAATTTTTACCGTTGAAGCAGATGCAATATCTGAACTGCGAACAAGTGCCAAACCTTCATATGCTCTGACCACAGATCCATTGTTAAAAACAATATACGCGGCCAACTTTTAAATATAGTTAGCATCCTAAAACTCTTGTAGATACCTTCTTCTTCTTCTTCTTCTTGTGGCGCTACAGTCCGGGGTGGACATGGGCCTCAACCAACATCCCTCTCCAGCCAGCACGGTTTTTCGCCAGCTGTCGCCAGTTGCGCACTCCAAGTTGGTTGAGGTCCTTCTCCACTTGTGTGCACCACCTTATCCTGGGCCGGCCTCTGTTGCATTGTCCCAATGGCTCAGATTTGAAGACTTTTCGGGCCGGAGCAGTGGTGTCCTTACGCTCTACATAGCCTAGCCATCTTAAGCGTTGTATCCGTAGACGCTTGACTAGGCTCATGCCGCCGTACAGCCCATACAGTTCGTGGTTGAATCTTCTCCTCCAGATGCCATCAACGCAAACAGGACCAAAAATCGCACGCAGAACTTTTCTCTCGAAGAGACCAAGGGCATCCTCATCAGCTTTTAGTAGTGTCCAGGTTTCCGCGCCATAAAGTAGGACTGGGATGATCAAAGTGATATATAAAGCAAGCTTAGTCTTTCGAGAGAGGGCTTTATTACTCAATTGTCTCTTGAGCCCAAAGAAACAGCGATTGGTAAGCGTGATTCTGCGTTTGATTTCTGTACTAGTGTTGTTGTCCCTATTTACCGCGGAGCCGAGGTAGACGAAGTCCTTGACTACCTTGAAGTTTCTGCTGCCTAGTGTGACGACAGCATGTACTTCGTTTTGCCCTCATTTACCACCAGACCCATTTTAGCCGCTTCCGCTTCAATGCCAGCGAACGCGTCATTGACGGCTCGCTGTGTTCGTCCAATTGATATCCGGGTTCTTACCTTGGCTACAACAAGGTGATGATCCGAGTCGATGTTAGCGCATCGCTCACAGAAAGGTTTCGCCCCGCGGAGAATTCCAACAGCCTGAGTTCATTTCGGGAGTAGTTCTGCACCACACCACCCCCGGAAACGGACTCAGGCTGTTGGACTTCGCCGCGGGGCGGAACCTTTCTGTGAGCAGTACGCGGTTCCCACATCTCAACATCCATAAAGGAACCCGGCGATCCCCTGATCAATCAACCGTCAACCAGATTGATCACGTTGCGATCGACGTCAGACACTCCTCCAACACTCTCGATGTCCGAACATTTCGAGGCGCCATCGACTCGGATCATCACCTTATTGTAGTCAAGGTAAGAACCCGGAGTCGAGATAGGCCAAAACGGTTTGACGTCGGAAAGCAACAATCGCAACAGGTCGCTGGGATCTTTGCCGACTGAGTCTCCCTGAAACTCTAGCAAAGTTCAACGCTGCCTGCGCAGACAATAGAAGAAGAATGGAAACATTGTCAAAAAGCCCTCAAAGAAGCTGCCACTGATGTGCTGGGTTTCACGCCACCACCCAGAAGGAACCCATGGTTTGACGACGAGTGCAGGCAGGCACATGCAGCTAAACAGGAGGCCTACCAGGCAACGCTGCATCGGACAACGAGAGATGTTCGTGAGCTCTACGAAAGAATTGAAGAGAACCGACTTCTCAGAAGGAAAAAATGGAGAGCATGAGAAGCGCCCGGTTGAAGAGATGGAGAGGTGTTATGACAGGAATGAAGTCCGAAAGTTTTACCGAAAGGTGAAACAGCTATCCGGTGGATATAGGGTTCGGACCGAAACCTGGCGGGACCAAAACGGAAATCTAGTAGTAGAGTCGTAATCGATGCTGAGAATCTGGAAAGATCATTTCTACAGACTTTTAAACGGCGATGACGGCCCAAATCCCGCTGTTAGGCAGAATGTTCCACTTAATTTGGACGATGATAGGCAAGAATTCCGTCCCCCCGACTTAGACGAGGTCAAGATATCAATATCGAGACTGAAGTCGAACAAAGCTGCTGCAGCGGATGGACTGTCCGCAGAACTGTTCAAGGCAGCTGGAGATGACCTGGTTGGGTGCATGCACCAGCTCATCTGTAAGATATGGTCGGAGGAAAGCATACCCGATGAGTGGAATCTCAGCGTCATCTGTCCGGTCCACAAGAAAGGAGACCCCTTCGACTGTGCCAACTATCGAGGGATTAGTCTCCTTAACATCGCATACAAGAACCTTTCTGCCGTATTGTGTGAACGCCTGAAACCGTTTGTCAACAACCTGCTTGGTCCTTATCAGTGTGGTTTCAGGCCAGGGAAGTCCACCATCGACCAAATCTTCACACTACGGCAGATCCTGGAAAAGACTTAAGAAATGCAAATCGACACTTACCACCTATTCGTCGATTTCAAGGCCGCATATGACAGTGTGCATAGAGACGAGCTATACAGTGCCATGTCTAGTTTCGGCATTCCTACCAAACTCGTCAGATTGTGTAGGAAGACGATGGAGAACTCTCGCTGCTCTGTCAAGGTCGGGAACGAACTTACCGGTACCTTCAATGTCAAAAAAGGTTTTAGACAATGCGACGCACTGTCATGTCATCCTTGGAAGATCGTGCGTAACTCACAGGTCAACACCAGAGGCACGATCTTCCAAAAGTCAGTTCAATTGCTAGCTTACGCCGACGACATTGACGTGATTGGACAACACAGCGAGCCGTCAATGACGCGTTCGCTGGCATTGAAGCGGAAGCTGCTAAAATGGGTCTGGTGGTAAATGAGGGCAAAACGAAGAACATGCTGTCATCAAGGAAGAACACACAACACCGGCTCTCGGACAGAGCGTCACACTAGGCAGCAGAAACTTCGAGGTAGTCAATGACTTCGTCTACCTCGGCTCCGCGGTAAATAGGGACAACAACACCAGTACCGAAATCAAACGCAGAATCACTCTTGCCAATCGCTGTTTCTTTGGGCTCAATCATTGAGTAATAAAGCCCTCTCTCGAAAGACTAAGCTTGCTTTATATAAAACCTTGATCATCCCAGTTCTACTTTATGGCGCGGAAACTTGGACACTACAAAAAGCGGATGAGGATGCCCTTGGTCTCTTCGAGAGGCATCTGGAGGAGAAGATTCAACCACGAACTGTATGGGCTGTACGGCGGCATGAGCCTATTCAAGCGTCTACGGATACAACGCTTAAGATGGCTAGGCCATGTAGAGCGAATGGGCACCACTGCTCCGGCCCGAAAATTCTTCGAATCCGAGCCATTGGGACAACGCAACAGAGGACGGCCCAGGATAATGTGGCGCACACAAGTGGAGAAGGACCTCAACCAACTTGGAGTGCGCAACTGGCGGCAGCTGGCGAAAGACCGTGCTGACTGGAGAGGCATTTTGGTTGAGGCCCAGGTCCACCCCGGACTGTAGCGCCACAAGAAGAAGAAGAACAGTATTGTCAAAACTCGAAAGAGTAGGTACCGTGAAAAATGCTAGGTGTCCCGTCCGGGAATCGAACCCGAACCTTCGGCGTAGCGGTCGACGCACTTACCCACTATGACACGGCGAACACCGAATATAAATATAACCGAAGCCATTTTAAGGTACTGAGGAAAACGAACTACTCAAAACCAATCACAACATCAACTTATCCGTGAACGTCAAGTGGTTACCACTTTGATTATTATCACCTTCGCATGCAAAAGATCAAGAAATAGAAGTAGTGGTACGCTCAGAGACAATCTCCAGACTATAGAAAATTGGGCAGAATTACTTCGTCTCGCAAGATATTTCGCTGTTGACTAGGCGTCCAGCTTACATTACCATGCATGAAGACATGTAAATCAGTAAGATGTATACAGGGTACACATATCTTACACTTGTGTCCACACTCCGGCGTAAACAGCGGCTTTACTTTTTTTGCCACACACTATATTGGCATTTTCATTATGCTGTTCATGGCTCTAACTTAAAACTACCCAAAGATAAAGGTTGAAAGTACCGAAAATAAATTTAAATTTTATAATTTTTTTCTAATTGGTTACTGATCGTTGCAAGCGTAACATCTCCCGCATATTCAGAAGAAACATGTTTTTCAAGACAAATTATATGAAATGCTCTGGTCTCTGCACTAAATTTATTAATATATTTTAAAAAATATTTTTATCCATAGTTCTTGGAAAATATGAATTTTTATGAGAGCGATACTAACTATGTAGTATCTACATCTGACAAACTATCTCACATCTACACATCAGGATCCAGCTTTGCGAAATTAATACTCGACTGAAATATGATATTATATCAAAAGTTCAGAAATTTAGTGACCTCTATTGAACAAGAAGATAACGCTTAATTATGAAACAGATTTATATTCAGTAGACAATCATCTGTTGTTTACTTGTTTTTAAATTCTTTTTGGATTGCAAATAAAATCACGAATAAGAAAACCCACTCACTAGAATTAGAAAATAGATAAATGCTATTTAACAAGTTCGTTAGTTTGATGGCGTGCTATTTTTGTGGTCACTGTAGTAAATCCATGTTGAATAAGAAAAGCGCTTCCCAAAGTGTAAGTCCAGCGCCAATCGGAGTTTGATTGGAAAGCACAGCTTTCTTTTTGTTATTCAGCTTCTTCAACGTTGCCTTTTTGTGTTTTGTAGGTAGTGGAATTCTGTTAATATGTTTAATTTCGGGGAATGAATTAGTCAAGTTCAGAGATTCGTTGAGTAAAGACGTGCGCTGTGATAAATTATTTGGAAGTTGAACTTTCTTTTATTTTATTTATACAATATCCATTAAAAAGTAAATCCCAATTATCAACAAAATGTCAACCAATCGTGCCCCAAAGTCTGGATTTGCTGCTGAAGCTCAACGCAAAGTAAGTATATTGAGTTAAATAAAAATTTGTGTTCTTAATTTATTTGTACACTTAACTACTGGCATAAATACATTATCCAACTGTTTCTCCGTTTGGTTCTTTACTCACGCTCATATGTATATGCATACAAATAAAATACGATGACAAAAGCGTTAATACTTCAAACCACAAGTGGTCGACCTGGTTTTCAAAACCTGCCCAAACCGCCAAATTCGTCGTATTGCGTGAGCCTTGATAAGTGTTTTCTCATAAAATGACCCATTCGCAATTAGATTAATCTAATTGGATAAAGGCAAGGAAGTACAAAACGAGTCATCGGATTGTTTTGTGTGTAAATTCCGCAGACGTTCCACTTTTACTTTATATAACAATTGAATTGTTTGTCATTCATGAATGGCATTTTAAAAAGCCAAAAAATATATTGTGCTTATGAACTGAAAGGAATCATCTAACAAATACTGTCACATTTTTATAAGAAATCTAACGCATACTCTTATTTTGGTATGCACGGCTCTTCATAATATTTCAAGATAGGGGAGAAAAGAAGTATCCGAATAGCCAAGCCGGTAATGATGTCATCGCTTTAATAACACTCGCACTCGTAATGTTTTTTTTCGTGTGCATATACAGAATGTGTGTTTTGTTTGTTAAAGGTTTGTTTTTTGTCGTATTATACGAAGAGCGTATCGCGCTTTAGTGTGAATGATAGGTGAATACATAGATAGGTTTCAATTTGTATTGCTTTTGGCTTACCACTAATGTACATAAGTTGAGCGGTAGTACCTATTAGGTACGTATGTAAATAACTGAATAATCATTTGTCGGTTTTTTCCATAAGTAGCACTATAGTTCTTTTTCTAAACTAAGTACATATACATCCAATTTTGGTGTGAAATGCAGGTTTTATTCAAAATAAATTATTTGCTGGTTACAATTAATTTTAAGTGACAACATGATCACTAACGTATGTGCATATGTATATATGCACGTATACAACAATAGTCCAAAGTCTGTTTAAGAAAATGCACTTGCTCATATGAAAATTGGAACGAAATTTTAACGGCATTCAGCTTCATCAGCAACAAACGGCGGCCGTAGAGAAAGAATAAAGACTCACTCAGTCTGACTCATTTACATACATATGTATGTATGTATTTCATTCCTCATCTGGTTTTAATTATCAATCAATGATACTTCTCTGTATTCAAACGCATGCAAACAATAAGTTTCTCTTCAGAAGTGATATTCATTTTATTGAGTATCATCTGCTTTTAGTAATCAGTAATCGCAAGCGAGTAATTTGTTACATACTTACATGTATGTGCATTTAGGTGCATGATTTAAATTTTCTCAGAATTGCTATTTGGTTTTATTGAAGAGGTAAAAACATGAACAACATTATACATTTTTATGTATGAAGCAGGCATGTAGCTTTAATTACTGCGAGCTGGTACCTTTTAAGATAAGGACGTCTAGTAAGTAATTTTATATACATAGCAACCACGTACATATTTTTTTTAGGTTATAGCAATATTGGTATATTGATAACAGTTTTGGACGAGATTATTTTGAATGGCAAACATCTTAATAGCCTTAATCAATCCTTAAAGCCTTCATAATCTTTTTTATTGAATGACTGAGACTTATGCTATTTACGACTTATTATTTATTCGCTAAGGATTACTTAAAGACCCTACGCAATTTCACCTCTCGCGAGGTGAATACGCTTTATGAATTAAAGCTTTTATTTTTTTTTTCTTTTAACGCAGCTCAATAGCTATAAATTTGATGATTGTTTTAATAATATTTATATAAATTTAGGAAAGGCATAATTTATAATACAATAACAATAACTTTCTGAACGGTCTATGCTAAAACTTTATTTACTGGATTTCCTTAAACATTATTTACCGTTTCTAAAAACATGAACACAAAGAAACTTTAAACGTAAAACCTACGTTAGTTTTGGAATCGATGCTGATTACCAATCAATTATCGTTAGATGGTGATTGAACAGTCTTTAAACACTAGGGACTTGTGAGTCTTATATGACAATGTGCCTTTTACTGTTACTTAGGTTATTATTTCCGCAGTAAATCAATACGAAGCTATATAAAGATGTAAATTTGTATTCAAAGAATGCGTCAATAAAACTAGCAGTGGTCTTGTCGGTGTGTGGAAAATTCTTAGCACGTATTTTAATTCCATTTATAACACATTTAAAACGGCGTTTATCACAGAAAACAAACACATTTAGTTGTTTAGTTCACGGCTAATTGTTTGATCCTTTTGTTTCACTATATCTGATTATAACATACATATATATCAACAAATATATGTCATTTAATAGGTACAAATTCTCCAAACACAGATGAAGTATGTTAATAATGACTGGTGTTTTAAAACAAATCTATAATCACTGCTCCTCATTATGTGGTAAAAAACTGAATATACCAACAAATTTACATATATAATATTTACAATCAAAGACCATTTATGGACATAATTCTGCCAATTTTCGTCACATAATGACATCATATCAATTATGATATTTTGAAAAAACTAAATTTAAAAGCGAATGTTTGACGAATTACATCACACATACGGCATGACTCAGTGTAAAAAATGTACAGATGAGTATCTTTATTTATTGTATTATATACATATATGTGCGTGATTTGTAGCACTTGCATTGACAGGATCTCCATATGTTTTAAAGAGGATGCATCTAAAATAGATATGTTAGAAGTTAAAACATCAGCTTCTTATATGACGTCAATGATCAGTGTGATCAGTGTGGTCATTTCAAAATTTTCCTTATCCGTGCAATTTTCAGTGCAGTGTGAAAAAGCTTTAGTTGTTTTCACCATTTATTTTAAACTTCCCATATATGGTTACAATATCTATTCCATGAACTGTGTTGCTAGTTGCCGTATGTGGAATAATCGGTTGGTCTGAATAAGATGCACGTTTGTGTATTCATGCGTTCCAATGTGACTACGGGATTGTCATGTTCTTGGCCGTGATTTTGCTTCTGATTCTTAACAAGGTCATAATACTCTGCATTGCATTTTACAATTTTGAAACGAAGTAAGTGTTAATTACCAAATGAAATCTTACTTTCAATACAAGCGCCTCTTAATGTTTTTTCATACGATCTACATTAACTGAAGTTAAGAACTTTATTTACAAAAACTTATATACATTAGTTATTCTCTTCATTTTATGTACAAATATAATTTTCATATTTAATGTGTAGTGCGTTGATTGAATTTCATACATACAAACGTTTCGCGTACTGTTGACCTATTTTTTTTTAAATTTGAAGCTCTTCAATTTTCTCTTTCCTTGTTATTATAACGGAAACTTATCATACGAATGTGTGTACACTAAACAACAAAAACACATATCGAGAAAGTCCCGCTAGCAACAAAAACACTTTAATGCAACATGCCTATTTTTTTCTTTTTTGTGGGTGGTTTGATGAATTTCTTTTGTTGATTTTATCTTTGTGTTATATCAAAGTTCCGTCTGAACTCGTAAACAAAGGTGACTAAATCTTAATTTAAATCAGGTACATTTCTTTGTTGTAATATAAATATGTACTTAACTTACATATGTGCTTAATACTAGAAATGATTGGCGCGCTATCTTTTTATATCAAAAATATAAACATTCCTTGTAGATATTTACGTACATACTTGTTAAGGTTAACGGCACATTTTTTCCGACTGACGAAGGACCATTAATGCTAATTTGGTTACCCAATTAATCAAGTTAGTGAGATTGTTCGTTAGCGGCGGACTTGTTACTTCATATAGTATGTGTCTCAGTATATAAGTGCGATATAGGAAGTTAGTATAACTTATGTGAAAAAGCTTACTAAGTTTGCTGCGACATAGAATCCCTGAAGAGACCACCCTAGCGATAACTTACCATATATGTTTTCATGCTTGCCATGTTTTTCTCCCTAGTTTTTGTAAGATACATATATCAGATTAATGTTACGCAGCATTTAAAGCTCTTCGCAAAACCGCCCTTGAATTGTAGTAAGCAACAGTTGTTAATTTCATCTATAATGTTGTATGTAGGCAGAATTGAAACAAACTGAAATAACTGTTCTTGCGTGGAAAGATCAAGATGTGAAACCATCATTGTCTTATGAATGTTTTCGTATTCATCATATGATAATAAAATTAAAATATAACACCAATAACACAAAGCTCAGTTTACTGCAAGAAACGGAATTCGAATAGAAAGGAAGCAAAGAAGAATAGTAATTATTATTGTGCTAATGCTAATGCATATGTATGCATAAGAAGTAACATATCCGATTTGTTGCTTAACGGGAAATTTTATCTACCTATAAATATAGAACTGTTTATGGAGAGTTTACATTTTTAAATACATCCATTCAACAAAAATATGTCATAATTCAACTGTGCTCTTATTTGATTGAACATTTAAAGAATGCAATGGGTGCTCAAAAGCGTTTATCATTACTTTTTCATGATTCATATTGAACAGTGTATATGTATGCTGGCCTTTATATAAGCATATAAGCATTTTGACAATAATAAATATTCCCAAGCGTTTTCCTTCTTTTTTAATACAATTGAATTCATCTTACGTATCAAAAATTTATTATACGGTATTCATGTTAAAAGAATTTATTTTACTGCACTCTTCACGTTAAGTTATTTTCCAATTTACGTGACTTTCACTCTTAAGTATACCTACACTTATCGTAAAGTCATTTTATAAATTTCTAAAACGCAATGAAGCGAAATAATTTCCCTTTTGTGTTATTTGGCATATTTCGTATTTATATGTAATTTCTGTGCTTGACTTTGACCTTAATTACTTTGCATAGAAATAATATCCTAATTCGCATTGGTTCTCAAAGTCACCGAACCACATACATAAATTTAAATAAATTTTACGTCTGTTTTAAAACATGTTTTTATGTCACAGAGTGTGACGATATTTTGATTTTCTAACGATGGCACCAGATTCGCAACATTAGTGGTGTATTCCACCCCAAATGTCGCACGCATATAAGTACTTGTATCATTATCCATTAACCTAGCAGATGGATTAATAGGTCTGGTTCCACTACCTACCTGACGTTAGGAAAAGCTTTCAGACTAATGTAATGGGTTTGTTTTGAGTTCGCCTTAATGGGCTGGACAAAATAATACCATATTTTTCGGTTTTTATTTGATGTAGTTGGATACATTTATGAGCGTCTCCAAACCATTAAAATTGTAATAAGTGTGTATAACAATACGTTAACACACCCTTCACATATGCATTAAATAGATTGCCTGAAACGGGTCTAATTTCATTTTGATGTATCTTGCAAGGAACCCTGATAAGAAATAACATCTAAAAACAGGTAACGACAGGCCGACGGAAACGAAATCAAAATAAAATGCTGCAATTGATAAAAATACATACAATTTATTATACATCTCTCTAAAATTGGAAAAATTAAAACTTGATTTGAAACGTGTCCATTTACGGGTAAGCTTCAGTAACTAACTCAGTCAATCATGGCCTTACCTTGTATGGACTTTCATTTTTGCTTATGTACATGCACCTTTATATTTAATTGTTACACTTAAAGTGATTAGAAAATGAGTTGCCTAAACGAAACAATTAATTACTAAATAATTTAGTAAAATTGTAATAAGATCGTCCCTTTAGAGAAAAAATAATATTTCAATTGGAATTATACACATCTATTATTCACCTTTACTTGAAACCTATTGGTTGACTTATGTCATTAATGATGAATGAATGCTATATAATTTGCATTGTCAATTTCGAAACGTTTTGTAAATGACTAAACGTTCAAATATTTCGCTTTCATTTCTTCGTATACTCATCATAAAACGTAATGCAATATCCTTGGTTGTACTGTAAAATTCGTCATGATTTGAAATCCAATGAAAATGACGACTCATTCGCAATAGAGAAATAAAATTGTGAATGCAATAAAGGGTTCGTCTATTTTACTTTGTTCTGTTTTTGACTAATACTAAACAACAGACAGATCTACAGATCTGTACGCATAAAAAATTAAAAAGCCAAGTGGTGTATTAATTATAGTTAAACTTTGAATAAAACGTTGTTATCTTTTATAACTTATCAATTCTTTTGATATTCAAATTGTTGATTAATTTAAATCAAAAGGGAAGATAAAATCTATAGGATGTTGTCAAGATATTGTTTTGCGTAAACCAACACCACTTCAGATGTATGGAGAAGATTATTAACAATCCTAGCAGTTGACATTTTTGTAGCATAAAATTTTAGAATTCAACAACAATATCCGTTTATATTATGTACCATATCTATCTAGCCATATATAGGATGGTATAAAAACATAAATTTATACAAGGCATATAGTAATGATAATAGAGCATAACAAAAATACACATATTACTCTATGTATACAGATAGCTACTAACTTTGCTGTTTATAAAGTGCAATTATTAGGCCAACAGTTGCAATAATTTTAAACATTCGATAGTAAACATAACATTTAATAAATTTATAATATTGTACAAAATTATATTTATTAACAGATCAATTCCAAATATAGCGAAGAACTCGCACAAGAATGCCTGGAATGGATCAAAATAATAACTGATGAACCAATAAATACCTCTGGTGATATGGATAACTTCTTTGAAGTCTTAAAAGATGGAGTTCTTTTGTGCAAACTCGCAAATTGCCTTCAACCTGGCTCTATCAAAAAAATTAATGAAACTAAAATGGCGTTCAAATGCATGGAAAACATTTCTGGTAAAGTTAAATTTAGATAACAAATGTACTTTATTTTAATAAATTCAAATTGTAATTACATAGCATTTTTGGCTTGTGCAAAGAACTTTGGAGTGCCTACACAGGAAACATTCCAGAGCGTCGATCTTTGGGAAAGACAAAATTTAAATTCCGTTGTTATTTGCCTTCAATCATTAGGTAGAAAGGTAAGTTAATGTACGTTATTAACATATGAAGTTTAATTAAAATAAATTATGATTTTAGGCTCAAAACTTCGGTAAACCATCTATTGGGCCAAAGGAAGCTGACAAAAATATTCGCAACTTTAGCGAAGAGCAACTCAAGGCTGGTCAAAACGTTATCTCTCTTCAGTATGGCTCTAATAAGGGTGCCAACCAAAGCGGAATTAACTTCGGAAACACAAGACATATGTAAATTAGATCTTGTGTAAATTCTTGTACTTACATTATTTCTATAGCATTCCGTAGAAAATGAAAAATTTATTAAGACAAACTTTAAAATATGTATTTAAACCTAACATATTTTATACCATTACTGTAAGACTTTCGTATTCCATGCTTCCCTATCATTGGCACACTTTTTATGCGGAGACAATGAAACTAACAGAAAGACCAATTTTTAGAGTAAATAATGTGCCATTAAGCATTTATTTTTAAAAACTCAAAAATATAAATTCTTGGCATTAACATGTATATTTAAGTAAAACTCTGTGTATACATAAGAATGTGTGTTGCCTTGAAATGAACTTAAGAACGCCTTTTTTTAAACGGTTTGAATTTTAAAACATGAAATGTTACCTTTTAAACATTCTATATTTGACATAATTTGTCTGGTTATCTGTTAAATAAATACATATTCTTTTATTTCGAGTATTTTTATAATTGTCTGTCATGTGTATATCACTTTGTAATTTATAAATGTTGCACCTAAAACTATGCCAGGGGAACACAAATTTCTTCTGATGGATATTACAAATGAACACAAAGGTGGAGAACAAAGCGGTTACGAACTAGATGATATTTGATTGACAAATTCCATCAACGATCAATTTTCTGATATAAGGTCTGTTTTAATATTCATAAATCAATCTGATCACTACAAATAAATCTAATTCGTGAGAGTCATAAATTTCCTCATGCAGTCAGGGTTCGTTTGGTTTGACCTCTGAAAGAACTCTGAGTTCCCTTAAAAGTGATTGCTGTCTGTTGTCCCAGATTTCTACTTTTCCTTTATTTTCTTACTTTAAGACAATAACTTCTCCCCAAACGGGATAAAACTAGTCATTCATTCGTACATCTCTGACGTCTACGCGAATGCTTCCGGATTGTTTATCCGGATATGAAAAAAAGGAAATTTCTATTGTGAGGATCAGTTATTGGTGGATGGAGCACTATTCAAAATCCTGTTTCTTTTAAATTTTATTTTTTTAGAAAGATGTTTATAAGAAAAATTTTGGGGAATTTCGTTTCATTGCAAATAGCACATTTTAAGGCGAATTTGACGTCAAAAACCAGAAAAATCAAATGATCGAGTAAGTGTAAGTAAGTGTCAAACTTCAGTTACAGTCACAAACCATCTTCTTCTTCTTCAGATGGCGCTACAGTCCGGGGTGGACCTGGGCCTCAACCAGCATGCCTCTCCAGCTAGCACGATCTTTTGCCAGCTGCTTCCAATTGCGCACTCCAAGTTGGTTGAGGTCCTTCTCCACTTGTGTGCGCCATCTCAGTCTGGGACGTCCTCTGTTGCGTTGTCCCTGTGGTTCGGATTCGAAGACTCTTCGGGCCGGAGCAGTGCTGTCCATCCGCTCTACATGGCCTAGCCACCTTAAGCGTTGTATCCGTAGACGCTTGACTAGTTTCATGCCGCCGTACAGCCCATACAGTTCGTGGTTGAATCTTCTCCTCCAGATGCCATCAACGCAAACAGGACCAAAAATCGCACGCAGAACTTTTCTCTCGAACAGACCAAGGGCTTTCTCATCCTCTGTCCGAAACGTCGATGTTCTGCGTCCTTCTTCGATGACAGCATATACTTAGTTTTGCCCTCGTTTACCACCAGTCCCACTTTAGCCGCTTCCGCTTCGATGCTAGCAAACGCCTCATTGACGGCTCGCTGAGTTCGGCCGATCACGTCAATGTCATCCGCATAAGCTAGCAGTTGAACGGACTTGTGGAAGATCGTGCCTCTGATGTTGACGTGTGAGTTACGCACGATCCCCTCAAGAATGATGTTAAAGAAGTCGCATTACAGCGCGTCGCCTTGTCTAAATCCTTTTTTGACATTGAAGGTCTCGGGGAGTTCGCTACCGACGTTGACGGAGCAGCGAGAGTTCTCCATCGTACAATCTGACGAGTTTGGTAGGGATGCCAAAACTAGACATTGCACTGTATAGCTCGCCTCTATGCACACTGTCATACGCGGCCTTAAAATCGACGAATAGATGGTGGGTGTCGATTTGTACTTCTTGGGACTTCTCCAGGATTTGCCGCAGTGTGAAGATCTGGTCGATTGTGGACTTCCCTGGCCTGGACCGGACATACGATGCTGAGATTCCACTCGTCGGGCATGCTTTCCTCCGACCATATTTCACAGATGAGCAGATGCATGCACCCAACCAGCTCATCCCCAGCCGCTTTGAACAGCTCTGCGGACAGTCCGTCCGCGCCAGCAGCTTTGTTCGACTTCAGTCTCGATATTGCTATCTTAACCTCGTCGAGGTCGGGGGGACGGAATTCTTGTCCATCATCGTCCAAATTAAGTGGAACATTCTGCCTAACAGCGGGATTTGGGCCGTCATCGCCGTTTAAGAGTCTGCAGAAATGATCCTTCCAGATTTTCAGCACTGACTGGGACTCTACCACCAGTTGTCCATTTTGGTCCCGGCAGGTTTCAGTCCAAGGTTTGTAACCGCCAGATAACTGTTTTATATTGCGGTAAAAATTTCGGACGTCATTCCTGCCATAGCACCTCTCCATTTCCTCGACCGCGCGCTTCTCGTGCTCTTTCTTTTTTCTTCTGAGGGTTCTCTTCCTTTCTTCTCTGTTTGTAGAGCTCACAAACAGCTCTCGTCGTTCGATGCAGCGTTGAGCTTCCAGTTTGGCTGCATGCGCCTGCCTGCACTCGTCGTCAAACCATGGGTTCCTCTTTGGTGGTGGCTTGAAACCCAGCACATCAGTGGCGGCCTCTTTGATGGCTTCTTGACAACGTTTCCATTTGTATTTTATTGTCTGTGTAGGCAGCGTCGAACTTTGAGACAGTTTCAGGGAGAATCGATCGGTAAAGGCTCTAGCGATCGGCTGCGATTGTAGCTTTCCGACGTCAAACCGTTTTGGCCTGTCTCGACTCCGTTGCTCTCTCGATATCCGGGTTCTTACCTTGGCTTCAACAAGGAAATGATCCGAGTCGATGTTTGCGCCTCGGAAGGTTCGGGCATTGAGAATACTGGAGGAGTGTCTGACGTCGATCGCAACATGATGAGTCTGGTTGACGGTTGATTGATCAGGTGATCGCCAGGTCCCTTTATAAATGTTGAGGTGTGTGAACCGCGTACTTCACAGAGAGATTTCGCCACGAGGCGAAGTCAACTAGCCTGAGTCCGTTTCCGGAGGTATTGGCGTGCAGGCTGTGTCTTCCGATGACTTTAGACTTCTTCTCTTCCCAGCTGAGCGTTGAAATCTCCTAGAACGATCTTGGTGTCGTAGCTGGGGCATCGATCGTATGTCCTTTCTAGGAGGTGATAGAAGTCTTCTTTACTGCTGTCATCTTTTTCCTCTGTCGGGGCGTGGGCGCATATGAGGCTTATATTTCCGAATTTAGCCTTGATGCGGATTGTTATGAGGCGTTCGCTTATATATTGGAAGCTTAAGACTTTTTGCCTAAGTCTGCCTCGAACAATAAAACCGCATCCAAATAAGCGTCTCCCTCTCTCCCTGTAGCAGTCGCCGTGGTATATGTCGCAGTTTCTCACTCTTCTCTTGCCCGGCCCATCCCACCGCATTTCCTGGATGGCGGTAATGTCTGCTTTATAGCAGTCCAGGGCCTCCGCAAGTTCATCGGCTGCACGTGGTCTGTTTAGGGACCTCACATTCCACGTGCAGATCCGTAAATCATTGTCCTTTGTTCGTTTGCGGGGGCGTCAACAGTGTATCCATCCGTATCCGAGGCATTCGGTTGGTTCGTAACTAGTTATTTTTAATGTGGCCGGGCAGTTACCCCGACGCACACCCCCAACCTGGAGGACCGGGCCCTTTTTTATACCTCTTGGGCGGAGGTCGCACTTATAGGTTTAGCAAGTTGAGTTCGGATGAACAACAACCAGTATCCGGTGGCTACCGACGTGGAGGTACTATAAGCACAGTTGATGTGTGGGAAACAGTAACAACAGCTGGGCATCGCCAGGTTGATACCAATCAGTGCCTACCCTGTTCCCACATCACCCAGCCACCTCACAAACCATCTAAAGGTGGTTTTTGCTTGCAAAAAACAGCTGTATGTACGCTCCTCCATCTGAAATTGATTTGTGGTGGATTTATGATGAACTAAGCACTCTGCACTGAAACACGCTTAATTTTCATAAAAATGATTCAAACAAAACGTTTATCATCTATCAATAACAAATTTGCTGTAGTTGAACTGAATGGAAGGAAAAAAATGTTTCCGTTGTGGCGTACTCTTTTATGATAATACGGACTGCGGTAGCAAACTCAAACTCTTATCGAATTTACCCTGTAAGACTTCATTGGGGTTAAATGTTTTTAAACTGAATTTGGGTATAGGCAACTGCTCTAAAACATCAACATCTTTTCCATCGTAGAACTTATTCTTTTCTCGAATCATGACATCTTTCGGTATTCACTATAGGACGTAAAAAACGACAAAAACAAACGATCTACATATATTTTATAAACGAATTGTAAATCAAGTCAATAATGTTAATTATTAATATATTATTTTTTTTTTTTGAGAATTATAGAATAAAATACATGCTTTGTTATGCAATGAAGTATAATTTTTCTAGAGAGGATGCGTATTTCTTTTATTCGGTGAGGACATCGTAGTATGAACAAGACACTGTATGTTCTGGAATGTATTCCATACACGTGTGAAGTTGAAAGCGAATCATTCCATTTTTATAACGCCGATACAAAAATGGCAAAATTTTCAAAGTCAAGCGTCATTCAATTAAAGTGAATATCCGAATAGAGGTGGACTGATCTAGCCAGATCAAATAAGTAATGTCTACAGTTTTAACTTAGAGTGCGCGCATATGACCAGTAAATGAGAAGTGGTTTTTAATTACTGTCATAAATTTTTAAAATCTTGGTAAAACATGTACTAGTTATGTATAATTATATGCTATCAGTCTGAGTTAACTGAATATACTATATTTTCTTTTCGGTGTCAATATACCATTGTTTTTAATTGTATATTTGTCATTGTTTTAAACCTTAACACTAAGAAAGCTATATAAAACCTTAGCTATCTAGGTATATAAAGAGAAATATTATACAAGCTTAGATTAGTACTAAACTATCCAACTTAAATTTTAAAAGTTACAATACGTGTAAGCATATTAGTGCACTTAAAATATAGCTTGCCATACGTGTTTCCCAACCATACATTTGACATACGATAGAACTAGTTCTTGTTCGTATTCTAGAGATGCTTATCTCTGGCATATTGGAAAGTCTGCAAAATTTGGATCTTGTCTCTCTTTAAAAATAGGATTATTTATTTTTAATCCTTTGGGATTGTATCAATACCACAAACCACCTAAAGAAGTTTAGGTTTGTAAGAAGAAGTTTAGTATTTTGTTGGTAACCCTTTTTGTTTTATAACGGCTTCCAAGCGTTTTGGCATTGAACGTACCACATTTGTCGTGGTTTCGCATGTAATCTTTTGCCATTCTTCTATCAACACCTGTCTGAGCTCAGCTTTACTTGAAATTATCCGCTGTTTCACTCTTCTATCCAACACTTCCCACAAATGCTCAATTGGATTGAGGTCTGGAGATTGGGGTGGATGTGGAAGGACATGTGGAGTGTTGAATGCTAACCACATACGCACATCGTGAGCCGTATGTTTTGGGACGTTGTCGTGCTGGAATGTAAATGATCTGGACAAATTTAACTTTTCAGCACTCTTTTTAACATTTTGTTTCAAAATATCCATATAAATTTGTTTGTCCATTATAGTGTCGATAAAGACCAACTCGCCCACACCAGCAGACGACATGCAGCCCCAAACCATTACACCCCCACCACCATGTTTCACTGTAGGCGCTAGATTATTTTTATCGAAAGCTGTATTCGGCTTTCTCCACACCTTTGTTCGGTCATCAGATTGAAAAACGTTAAATTTACTCTCATCGGAAAAGAGTACATCATCCCAGAAGTCAGTTGATTTGCCTCTAAACTGCAGTGCATACTCCAAACGTTTCTTTTGGTTGACTGGAGAAATCATTGGCTTACGTCTGGCAACACGTGCACTGTAGTTGGCTTCGTGCAGTACTCTTCTGATCGTCATAGGGTGGACTGTCTTCCCAAACTCTGTGCTAACTTCAGCAGCGATGTGTGTAGATGTTATTTTTGGGTTCACTTTTACTTTTCGCACAATCTGCTTGCATTCACGAGAATTAAAAACACGAGGACGACCAGTATGCTTAGCACTTTCAAAATTTGATTCGCCTTTAAAACGCTGTACAATGCTGCGAATTGTATAACGGCTTCTGTCCATAATTTGTCCGATTTCTGCATACGATTTACCCTCATTATGCATGTGCACAATGATTTTTCGCTCCGATTCCGAAGTTTCTTTTTGTTTTGAGCTCATTTTGAGTTAATTGTTTTTACTTCTACCACAAATCAAACTTTTCCAAAAAAAATCTCAATGTGACTAGCAAACAAAATTGGTTTTGAATAACTGTTTGTGAAAGCATTCTTTTTTGCTAAAAGAGTTGCCAAGTTGCAAAAAATTAAAGAATTTAACTGCAATTTATGCTAAGTGTGCCAATAATTTTGTGCGAAAAATTAAGGTGTTTTTTTACTTACTATTTTTTTTCTTTGATTTTACCAAAAAATTTTTTAAAGAATTGAATTGCATTTGAAACTAAATACATACAGCTAATAGAAAAAAATATTAATTAATGAATCCAGGTTTTTACAAGGCCTTACACTAGGAATATACTTCAAAAAGCATGGTGTGCCAATAATTAAGTGCGGCACTGTATATAAAGAGAAATATTATACAAGAAGCTTAGATTAGTACTAAACTATCCAACTTAAATTTTAAAAGTTACAATACGTGTAAGTATATTAGTGCACTTAAAATATAGCTTGCCAAACGTGTTTCCCAACTATACATTTGACATACGATAGAACTAGTTCTTGTTCGTATTCTAGAGATGCTTATCTCTGGCATATTGGAAAGTCTGCAAAATTTGCATCTTGTCTCTCTTTAAAAATAGGATTATTTATTTTTAATCCTTTGGGATTGTATCAATACCACGTGTTAATTCAAGGAAAAAACGTTGCAATTAGGAATAAGAATATTGCGCTTCTTTTCATGTATTTTATTACTATATGATTATTTTTGTGTTAATTAAGTTACTTTTGAAACGGATAATAGTCTAAACCCGAATTATAATTATATTTTTTCTTTTGTTTTCTTTTAGCTATGTCGATCATTTTTTGAACGTCCTTTCTATATGCCGGCGGTAAGAGTTCTTCATGGAGCGTGCATTCCACAGTTTTAGGCTCCTCTACTTTGAAAATATGTCTGCGAATTATGTCGATATCCCGACTCAATTCTTCCTTCACGTCACTGATTTTAGTTGGAGCTGAATCGAATTTTATCGCAAAATACATTCCATCCCTGTGAACAAGACCATGTTCACTTATTTTGTGTGGTAGTGCCCGAGAACCTAGGTTCTCAAGTTTCCTTATAATACCACCCTTATCGAAAATTGATTCCGCTGTTCGTTTCAAGACAGAAACAACCTCCGGCTGAAATTAAAATTTGGTTACACATTAAATGATACTACTTGGTAATATCTAAAAATACGTACCCTACTCATTTGCCGCAATACTAATGATAACTCATATGTGGGCATTTCTTTTGAATTACGATTTACCACAAAAATTAATGTCGTAAGAAAAACATGCAATCACTAACCCTACCTACGTAATAGCACGAATCTGTCACTCTATAGGTTTGTTCGCGTACTCAAATCTTATTCGCGTACAATATGAGTTTCTCGCAAAATCAGCACTCTTGAGCAGAGACCAATTCCTTATTGGTTTCTGCTCTTGAGGGACTAGTGCTTGTAAACGAACATACCTTTTCTGCATTTTCTTTTTTTTTGACACCTGTCAGTTTTTGGTCAAAAGCGGAATTTGTTTTGAATTTTTTAGCAAACATTTTTAAATCAGGCTTAAGATATGGACACAAATTGGAATGAAATTAATTTAGCAATGCCTACTTTAAAAACTACACCTACTTGCAATGTTGCATTTGGTACAGTTTGTATATATACCTGTTACTGTATGTTGCTTTAATAATTTGTGTACTTTCAGTAAAACACCTGCGCACAAATATTCATAAGAGCCAATCACAAAACAAAACGTTGCAAGACGATATATCCAATAACGCAGCATTACTCTCTCGTTTAATGGCACGACGAAAGAATTCATTTAAAAGCATGTATGGTTTTAAATGCGTTTGTAAAGTCAATACTGCTCTTAGTCGTCTTCTTAAAGTAGATCTTGATAAAGCACTCAACAATTTGTTACAAATGCTCCCTGAAGTAACAACACATGTTGGACCACATGAATTGCCAACAAGTAATTTCTATGATTACATACTGTTAAAGATAATTGCAATTTATAAGTTATACAAGCGAATTTCTTTATATTGTATGGAAGCAGCGGAATATTTCGGCAAAGTGTTAACAAGTAATTTCTTTTTGGAAACGAATATTCTTTTTATTGCTGTCATAGCAAAGCTGTGGAATTTAAGTAACAAATTGGGAAACTTTTATGCAGAGTTTTACAAGAAACTTTATCAATATCGAAATAGTTTTCCTCAAACAAATGTTATAAAAGATTACGTACGTGAACTTCCAAACCAACTGGAATATGTTTCAAAATGCACTAATAATGCAAGCACAGGATATAAGCAGGGCATAATACAAACACTCCCAGAAATGTCATTTTCGCCCAGTTCTAAAAAAATTGAAGATATTGGAGTGGCAGTTAAAAGAGATTCATTGAAACCAGTTATAGATCTAAGTCGAATACACAACATTGATGATATTCGCCGTTATTTTAAAGAAGAAAACGAAAATCGTAAAAATTCGCCCAATAGCTGTGCAACAAAGTACATCCTAAAACACGAATGGCTCAATATTCAGAAAATTGTGGGTCGGAAAATTACTGCAAACGATAACAAAAAAGCGTTAAGTATTTTTAGGAAATTTATAACAAGTAAAATGTAACGTTACATATGTGTTTGTGTATTAATATTTTTTAACTATCTTCGACTGGTCTGTATGACAAGCGTTTGAGGTTTATAATTATTTTTCTGAAATGAATTAATTGTATAATTAGTCATATTTGATTAAAAATAAAAACGTATACCTTAACAAATGCTTTGAAGTTTTTCTTAGAACTGGTTTGGTTTCCAGTTGAGGAACCGGACAATCTAGACGAATTGATTTCCTTCGTTTTCAAATTCATCTGCCGGATCCTTACCTCAAAACATCCTTTTATTGACTCTATCCACTCATTTTTTTGAGGTTCATCAGTTTCTTCTTTGACTTCAGTGTTAATACTTGTGTACAGATCCGATTTAATTTTCAGCGTATTCAATTTTGACAACCACCCATCTCCTGCTGGCTTTATTGGTAATATTTTTATTTTGCGCGAACCTAGAGTTTTATTATTATTTTCAACTATAAACGGTTGAGTTTCTGCCAGACCATCCTCAGATACTTTTCTTTCAGGCTCTTCTATTCCTTCTGTTCCTCTTTTTCCAAAATCAAATAGCTCGTTATCAGAGTCATAATTTGTTGCCTTACACTTTTTAGCAGGTGAGCCAAAATTAAAAATATCTTCACTGTCGCTATCATTGCCAGTTATGCAAGCAATACGACCACGTTTGGAAACTTCTGATCTATTTTGAGTAATATTCTTATCTGAGGGGGCAATTCGACTTTTTTGGAGGAAACCAAATTTACACTGTTTACTATCGGGTTTGAACTTTGAAGATGTTTGATTTACATCGATGCTATTTGAGTTGTGTCCTTTGGTCAAATGATCTTCATCTTCTTTTTGCGAAAGGAGGATTTTCTTAGCGCCGGATTCGTCCTCCCTGTTTGAGTTTTTTCTTTTCTTACACAAGTTTTGATAGTCGTTGCTGACACATGAGCTGATGATAGTACCTGGCATGCCGTTTTTACTTATCAGCATATTACCGGAATTTGGTGTTTTATTAGATCTATCATATTTACCAGATGCAGATTCTATTTCCGAGGTTTTTTCTTCATATACTTCTGATTGAAACTCATTGCTTTGAACAGCTGATGTAAGTGGAAACTCAACACTGTCAGCTATTTCTACGACCATAGGTTCCGGTGTGTTAATTTGGGTTTTTTGCGAGTGGGTATTTTCCACTAATATCGTACCGATATTAGGAGTTTTCATAGGTGAACTGGGGAGAACATGAGAAATTGGATTGTATGCTGGATTGCAATATTTTTCAATATTGCAACAAACAATGGCCAAACCTATTTCGTATTCGGGAACCGTACGAATAGAATGAGTTTGAAGATATTCTACAGAAATATAGCAGAATATTAAATTATTAATTTCTGGTAAAATTAGTTTGTATTGTAAAAAAATAATAGTAAATATACCTATATTTTGACCAAAGATAGTAAAATATGAATAGATCCATTTAAGATAGTATAATATACATACATTAATATAAGACATCAACATTATTTATTAAAAGCGACATGCTAACATGCAGTTTGCTTCCCGCTATTACAATAATAATAATAATAATAATTGAGTGGCACTACAGCCCACAGCGGACCAGGGCATAGCTTCTACAACAACTATTCGTGGTGTGCGTGCTACTGTTCTTCACGAGTAGAAGGGACATACAGTTTTTTTTGCCGACTCCGAACGGCGAGATTTGAGAAGCTTTTCATAGACAATTGATACTCTTTGAGTGTTGTCAGCAACTCGAAAGAGGCGGTGCCGTGAAAAAAATGCTAGGTGTCCCGTCCGGGAATCAAACCCAGATTTTCTGCGCGGCGGTCGACGCACTTACCACTACGCCACGGCAACCTTTCCGCTATCACAGCAGAAATAAAATTAAAAAAAAAATTACAGCAGAAATAAAATTAAAAAAAAAACAATAAACAAATAATGATTGATTGCTCTGATTAATTTACTTTTGTACTGAATTACCAAAAAATATATAAATTTCTGCTTTCAAATGATAACATTAAGTCATTATTTTTATTTTTATTAAACTTACCACTTATGCAGTTAAATGTTTGTGAACTTTGCGATTGTGTTGATGGAACATATTGTATAATAATAACATTTTTCTGAAGTAGGAACGATTTATGTGTATTACTTTTAAGATCTCTGCATTCACCACCAGCTTTTTCAATTATTTCTGAATACAGGTCACAATGTTTTTTCGACATAAAAACGAATGTTTTACCAGCAAACAAGATTTTTCGTTTATCATTAAAATCAAAATTTTCTACTTTTATTGCTGCAGACAATTGTGCACTTGGCTTTGGAAGATATTTTCCGACAATTGGTGGATGTCTTTGTGCTCTAACATTCTCAAGATAATCTCTCCAAAATTCACAGGAAACAATTGGAATTTTTTCAATTAAAGCGTGCAATACTTTTATAGTTATTGTAATCTCTGACATTGTTAAATGTGTGCAGCTAGGTTCCCATTTTGAGATTAGTTTTCCGCCAAGGGACTTTAGATAGCTTTGAGATTCTGTTGTTTGGGAACTAGAAAGTGCAGAAGTCATTGCTGAGATATTTACTTTAGAAGCAATCCATTCATTTTTTAGTACCCCAAATAATATATGATCGCCTTCATTGACCTGTATTGGAGAGTCCTTGCTTATCCTAATTTTGTTTGTGATATTTTCGTTATGATATGTTCCATATTTTGATCCAGTATCTTCCAAATTAAGTGATGCATCGGAATATGATAGAATCGCATGGGAACGACTTATAGATGAGTCATCTTTTAGGACAATATTAGATCCAGTCCGACCAACAGTGTATTTATGTATTTCAGGAATAAGATACAATTTATCTCCTGTTGAATACATTGCATATAATATTTACAAAAGAACTAACCTTCAATATACCAACCTGAATGTAAATGTGTAAGGAGCCACATAGTTTGTTTCTGAACACCAGATATAGAAAAAAAGAAACAATCTAACAATAAACAAATAAATAGAATTTCCTGATTTCAGTGCTCACCGAAATGCCATGTCAAAATCAAAACAAAGTACGAATCTGTTTGTTTGCAGAACGAGAATATTGACTATTGGCAAGAAAGTAGTCAGCGTTGCCCAACAATTTTTTCTTTTTAGAATAGCTCTACAGAATTCTTGCGAGGACGCAAACAAGAATGTTTACTTCGAAATCAATTTTGTGTGCAGAAGTTTAAAGAAGAATTTAAGAATTGTGTACAGATATCCAATAAAATGCAAGTTCAACACAAAAATTACATTTTTTTAAAACAAGTAAACGTATCTTATTAACATTTTTTTTCATAATATATTTCTTACAAAAAATAAATAAATTATTAAAAAAATATGAATCTAGTTTCTTAAGCTTTCTACAGCGTGATTCTGAGTAACTTATTACTTTTTATTTACATCACAGTCGCTAAAACGTATGTATCTACATTCATTATTCGTAGAATTCTTCGGAAATAAATCAATATTCATAATAATTCCCTCACAACCGAAAAGTGAATTTTACACAAAAGTACCGCCAGCATTCAAAATCGGTACGGTCAACCGATTATCGTTTCCGTAACGGCCAATCGAAAACTAGCTTAACCCAGGTAAACGTAGTTTGGAGTAGCATATAAAGATCTTTTATTTCGTTAAAAAATGTTTACATTGATTTTAGATATCGCACAGTATCTAATAGATTTAATATATAATATATCTTACTTCTGAAAAAAGTGTTAACATTACTCTGAAATTTATAAAAATAATTTATTTGGAACAAACAAATTTGAAGGAAAATACGACAAAAAACCTTCAATACAAGAGAAAAAAAGAAAATAAAAATGTACATATATATATACATATGTATATATATATTTCGTTATACATATGTACCTCTTAAGAAAAAAAAATAAGTTAATGTTTGAGTACTTGGTATTGGTAGATAATTATATCACAATATAGGTGTTACTACTAAGTAAATAAATGAATAAGTAAACAGAAAATTAATGAACAACTAAATAAATAAACAAATAAATAAATAAAAAGATAAATAAATAGATAGACAAATAAATAGATAAATAAGTAAACGGAGAAATAAATAAATAAATAGGTGAATAAATAAATGTAAAGGACAATAATTACTAAAAATATCAATGATTTACACAAATATCTTGTACATTACAAAATATATATATTTAATAATAGTTATTCGCTTTGAATAATAAAATTTGTTAGTTCAATGCCTAGTGGATTGTCAGTAAAAACACATGAGTAATTAAACTTATTTGTCAGTTTCAATATTCTTTTGTGGACCAGCTCAACATCCGCTCTTCTGTGGAATTTTAAGGTGGAATAGTCCCGTGGTAGGTCCAAAATCATGTTTTTAACTTTGTTTTGGGGATATTTGCAATCTTTTAATGTGACACTGCGCGGATTTTCCCCATACTGGGATACCGTAAAGTATTATGGCTTGAAATATTATTATTATTATTATTTATTTACATATAATTATAAATTACAATGCAAATTAAAAAATGTGAATATAGAGCCAAGCTGCTAGGGCTTTCAGCTCAATGTTAACTCTATTAATACATAATTTTTACGAGTACAAATGTAGAAAATACAGTGGAATGTAGAAAATACAGTAGGATAATTGTTTGATAAATTTTTTAATTTTTGTATTGTTATTGTTGAAGTATAAGTGGATTTTTTGAATATTATCGTGGTCGAAATTGTTAAGAATTGTATGAATTGTTTCGTTGCTGGAAATTTGTTTTTTGAATTGAAGAGATATATCGCATGGTGTTTGGCCAAGCAGATATTGTATGTCTATCGTGTTGCTGCATTTTGGGCATACTGCTGGGCGATCTTTCGTTAAAATGTGCTGGTGAATGGTTAATGTGTGTCCTAATCTGAGGCGGGTAAAGGTAGTGTTGCAGTGACTGGATGAGGTTGTTGGGTATACTGGGGCGTGCCTATCTTTGTTGATGTTTGAGTAATGGCTTGTTTTGGAGTGCCATTCTTCCAGGAGTTTTAATTTTATCAGGCTGTTGATGTGCCTACGGATGTCAAGCTTGGAAAAGATATTAAATAGGAGGACGGGTGATTTGTTTGCTATCTTTGCTTCTTGATCGGCGAATTCGTTTCCTGGAATTCCCATGTGACTAGGTATCCACATGAGTTTCAGGATGTTCTCTTTATTTATGATTTTGTCTCGTATATTGTTTATAACACTGGATCTGTGGTTTTGATTGAGTAGGGCTTTAAGTACAGATAGACTATTGGAGCATATTAAGGTTTTGAATTTATTCGCTGTCCCTGCTTTTACTGCTTCCAAGATTGCTACTGCTTCAGCGGTGAAAATTGAGGTGAAATAAGGAATTATTCCGGTTCTAATTAGAGTACCATCTTCGGAAGTGATTGCAAAGGAGGTGTTTGTTTTAGATTTAGATCCATCCGTGGACAATATTGTGGACCATCCTTTTGTTTTAAGTTTGGTTATTTTCTCTTGATAATAGTTCCGGAATATGCTACTATTGGTGTTGTGTTTTTGGAGGTTGCATAGATCAAGAAGCACGGATTCCTGTCGGATGTTCCAGGGAGGGTAGATTTGTGTGTGATGTTTCATACGATCTATAGGCCTATTGAGGGATGTAGCTATATCTGCTATTTTGTTTAGTGTTGAAGGGATACGTTTGATCCTTTTGTTGTTCACGCAGGAGGCTATATCTTTATCAATTATGGAGCTTTAAGAAAAAGAAAGTTTAGTGATCATTTTAACAAAAGTTTCCTCTACTCTTTGTTCTAAAGTTGGGAGTCCGGCTTCCACCATGATGTTGCATATCCGGGTGGTACGTAAGGCGTTGATGCTTCTCCTGGCTGCTTGATGGTATGCAGGTTTAAGTATATTTAGGGTGGATTTTGGGCATTTGCCGTACAAATATAGACCGTAATCGATTTTACTTAATACCAGTGACCTTGTTATTTCACAAAGGGTGTTAATATGAACATTTAATCTCTTACTTGATAAGTAGCTTATTATATTAGACCTATTTACTATGTTATTTTTTAGTTGCAAACAGTGAGGTTTCCAGTTATATCTGTTATTAAATGTTATACCTAAAATTTTTAGGTTGTTGACTTGCTGTATGTTAATGTTATTTACATTAAGTGTGAATTGTGGACAAGAGATTTTGCGGCATATATGAAGTGTCTTGCACTTATCAAGTGAAAGCTTGGCACCGGCAATAGTACACCAACTCATAATGTCTTCTAGTACCTCAGAGAAGGAGGTCTTTGCTCTATCTATATCACTGGATTTATTAAGGATGTAGATGTTGTTTGCATATAGACAGTGGTCAAGAGTTTTATATTTAGTTATAATAGAACTAATGTCGTCAAAGGCTATTATAAATAGTATCACAGACAAAGGTGATCCTTGTGGGATACCATTGTGGAGGGGGTAGCTTGATGAGTACGTGTTATTAACTTTGATTGCAATCTTGCGGTTGGACAGAAACGCCTTTATGTAATTGAACATTCTAGGACCGACACCCCAGCTTTTTAATTTTCCTAGTATCAGATGTATACCAATTCTATCAAAAGCTTTTTCGAAGTCCAATGACAACAAAGTGACATGATTCCGCGCAGAGAGTGCGTTGGATACATAATGGTCAATGTGCAGAAGAGCATCGGTACAACCCCTGTTGGGCTTGAAGGCTACTTGGTTTGTGCTTGTTAGTTTTTGGGATTCAATGTACCATAGAAGACGGTTAGATATGATTTTTTCCAGTACCTTGGATAGGCATGGTATTAAAGATATCGGGCGGTATCCGTCTAAAGAGTTAATCGGTTTATTGGGTTTAGGTATAGGAACTATTGTTGCAGATTTCCATTGTTGGGGTATGATGCCACTTTCAAATATTCGATTATATAAGTTAAGAATTCTTGCTTTAGCTGTAGGAGGGAGGTTTTTTAGCATTGGGTAGGAAATGCGGTCTCTACTTGGTGTTTTTCCTCTTAATGTCTTTAAAGAGCTATCAAGTTCTGTGTAATTGATTGGTATCTCTATATTTATTGCTGCTAAGTTGAGGTTGTTTATGCTAGGAGGAGGAGTATTTAGAATATCGTTTTTAGTTGCTATAAAATTTTCGGAAAAATTTGAGTTGTCAGACATTATTGACCAGGTTTTCGCGAAGTAGTAGCTGATGTCTGTAGAGGATGATATAGTTCCGTTTGGTGTTTCGATGCATTTATTATTGCGTGGACTGTAATTACCCGTAAGGGCCCGAATGTTGTTCCAAACTTTTTTTGGTGGAGTACTCGGATTTATGGACGAGGTGAATTCTCTTAGACAATTAGCCTTACTTAATTTCATCTCTCTGCGAAATTGCGCATTGGACTTTTTAAAATGTATAAGATTAGCGCGTGTTGGGTGTTTTTTGAATATTTGCCAATTTTTCATTTTAGCATCTCTTAAAGATTTGAGCAGAGGAGTCCACCATGGAACTTTACGTTTCACAGGCATTAGATGAGTTTGTGGAATTGAGGCGTTGGCAGCTGTACGTAATCCTCTTAGAATAACTGCGGCTTCTTTGTTCGTGTCATAACAGATGTCTCTTTGTGAGAGGAAGTTATGTACTTTCAACTGAAAAGTTGCCCAGTCTGCTAAGTCAGTTTTAAATTTTGGGTTTGGAGTAATTTTTTGGTTGATTGGTCCAATTGTAATGTTACATATAATGGGAAAATGATCACTGTTATGCAGGTCATTGAGTGTAAGCCAAGAGGCTAGGGGAAAGATTATTGGTGAACAGCAGGTTATGTCTATGTGGGTGAGGGTGGAGTGTATCGAGAAGTGGGTGGGTGATCCATCGTTTAGGAGGGTGAGATTTGAGGATACCAGAAAATCTTCTATGATAGCACCCCTGTGATTGGTTAAAGGAGACCCCCAGGAGTTGATGTCGCCTGTAAGTAAGATTGGTGTCTGAATTTGGCTAACTGTATCTATGAGATCCTGTTTTGAGAAAGTTACTTTTGGGGGAATGTAGAGACATAACAAAGTTAATTTGATTTGTAAGTTAATTTCAACAGCCAAGGCTAATATACCTGAATTGATGTTAATCTGCTTATGAGGGATGTTTTTCTTTATCAATATTGCAACACCGTCTTTATTAGTGGTGTTCTGAGGGGAGTTGAGGAAGTATCCCATGTATGCTTTGGGTGTGACTGGGGATGTACCGAAGGCACAGTGTGTCTCTTGTATTGATATGGCACATGGTGATCTTTCTTTTATTAGTATGTTCAGCTCGTCATAGTTGTTGATATATCCACGTATATTCCATTGAAGTGTACTGAACGAATTTTTTGATTGTGTTATGTTTGAGTTTTGAGTGATGTAACTTGAACTCTGCTGGCCGGAGATTGAATCATCGGAACACCTTTGGGTGTTCGGATATCTCAATCTCTGATCAGCAGAGTTGATGTTTTGGTAATTTAAATTATTATTTTTATATGTCATCGTCGTCCATCATTAAATTTTCTATGTAGTAGTCAGTTTTTTGGATGAGGTTTTGTGTGAGGTGTGAAATCGGAGAAAGTTTGTTGATTGTTGTATTATCGCTAGTTAATAGCGTACTATTAGTTTGGGTTTTAGCAGTTTTTGGTGATTTGGGTGGTGCTAAGAAGGAAGAGGTTGATGGTGTAGAAGGCGTTGAAGGTGTGGGTGTTTCTTCTGGTTTTGGGATTGTAGATGACGATGAAGGGGTTGATGGTATTGAAGATGTTGTTGATGTTTTTTTTGGTTTGTAATTAATTGCGATGGCTTTGGATGATTTAGTATTTGTAAAAGATGTTTGATTAATTCTTGTGGCTGGGCGATTGTAATTTCTTTTGGATTAGAATCGGAATTCATTGTGTTTGTTGCATGTTGGGGAGTTGGTGTTGGTTTTGTTTTGGGGGTTACGGATATGTCGTTGCGATTTTCTGTTAATTTGTTTTTTAAAACTTCCGCCATGGTGGGTTTCGTTTGTTTGTTGTGCTTTGGTGCCTCTATAAGGTGGAGTGTTGGGTTGTCGTTGAAGATCTGCCAAGCTTCACGTGTGGTACAGCGACGGTTTGCTCTAATCTTATTTACAGATTTGTAGCGTAAGAAAGTAGGACAGGCTGAATCGAAAGAAGTATGAGTGTCTTCTTTGCAATTAATACAGAATATCCTCTCGCATTGTTCATGGGGGGTAGGTAAGCAACAGTCTCGGCATATAAGTGCGCCCTTGCAGTGTTTTTTTGTATGTCCTAATTTTTGGCATTGCAAGCATCTCATGGGGTTCGATATGTATTCATCAACTTTTCAATTTAGCCATCCAATTTGAATATCCGTTGGTCGACGGATTAAATCGAACGTTAAAATTGCGGCGCCAGTTGCTATTATGTCATTGTCTTTCACCTTTTTCGTGATTTTTTTAACTGAAATTACTTTTTGACTTTTCAGTTCTTCAAGTAACTCTTCTTCAGAGATGTCGATTAGCATTCTGGAGTAAATCCTTCCTTGTACAGAGTTCAGTTGGGTGTGGTAGATTGTTTTTACCGGGATCGAGTCGATGTACTTAGCTTTAACGAATTTGTCAGCTATTGCAGCATTTGATACTTTTACTAAAAGATCTCCTGTTCGATTATTTCTTTGGATAAATATTCAAGGCCGCGGTTGATTTGGAAAGGATTGTAGGTTGAAAGAGGTTTTGTTTTTATGCCGTCTTTTTCTTTTTCCAATCCCGAAATCAAAACAAATCGAGGAATATTGTCGTCCGAAAGAATAATTCTTGGGATTTCCGGATATTCATCATTGGATTTTTTCCTTTTAGGTTTTGTAAACCGGTTTAACGGTGCATCTGGATCGAGTACCGAGAACCGGTTTTTTTGAGGGGGGTCCGTACCCCCTTTCATTCTTTTTTTATATGTTTTTAATGAAATAACACTGCACTCGTATGTGTATATGAGAACAAATAAAAAAGCAATTAGTGAACGAAAAAAAATTGGTGTTGTAAAAGAAGGGTCAGTAGTACCAACTGTACTTGCTCACTTGTTTTTTTTTTTTACTCACTTCACTCAAGCACGTCTTTACTCGGCGGCTGCACGAATGCGACTGGCTTGAAATATAGTAGGTTACTTTATTGGAGGAAGACAAAAAAGAATTTCTATTAATGAATGGGTAAAGAATTTTCTTTGCGATGTTAACTTTCTTAAGAGTTTGGTTAATGTGATCATGAAAAGTTAATTTGCTATCAAGATGAATATCACAGTACCTAATGGAGTTCTTTTACTCAACTTTGATTCCATTCAGCCGAAAGTTGGAACTAGGGAGAAAACAAGCTTTTCTTTTTCATGTGAAAAATATCGTTTGCAGTTTTTCTTCATTGTTCTTAATCTTCCATTGTAACAATATCTAAATAAAATTTCCATCGCGTATTTAAGATTGCTCTAAATGTTAAGAGCAAACTCATATGACAAAATAAAGCTGTATCATCAGCAAAGATAGCACCTTCACAATCGCGAATTCTACATTATGATATATCAAATCTGAAATGCCACTATTAACATGGACCTGGAAACAACGATCAGAGAGAAAACTTAGAACTATATATAAGGTGGAAAGTTGGGATTGTTCATTTTGAAAATGAGGCCATTATGCCAGGCAGTATCAAATACTTTCTCTATGTCAATTAAAATCATGCTGATATTCTTATCTTCTTCTTATTATCAACAATCTTCATTATTTTTCTTTTAATATCCTTTTACTAAGGCTGCAAAGTAAACTAATTGGCGTATAACTATCAGGACTATCTGGAGGTTTACCAGCTTTAAGAATAGGCATAACTTTATCTAACTTCCATTTGGTTGGAAAGTATTCGACATCTGTTATGGTTACGCTGAAATGTCTGAGCATTAGCCTTATCGACATCTGTAAAGTACGTATTGAATGTTTTTTTAAGACGTTCTGTTTCTGTTCTTATTTCTAATTAATTTGACAATATTAAAATACTTCCACTTGCTGAGTCTAGAACTTGCCTAGCAAAAGTTGATACAAGCAGGTCAACATCCTGCTTGCAGGTTATATGGTCTTAGTCGGTATCAACCTGCCGGAGTTTCTGACTTACATTTGCTTTAAAACGATGTAAATTAGCATTTTTAAGTCAACTTCCATACCAGACAGATACAGGGAGTAGCCTATATTGGGTCATTTGATACGGAAATGTAGTATGTGGTACGGATCTTTCTTTTATCATGACTTCCGAGAAATGCGATTCCATTATGTAAGTGAACGGTTCTCAAACACACAGGCGGTTTTATCAAGTCTACAAACACGAACTAGGTATCGTCGCAATCAACCTGGCGAGATGCTAACACTATGCCTTCCTTGACTTGTGTACTAGTCAAGTAAACATACAACCTCCTCGTGGCGCCACTTGGATAGCAATCACAAAAACCGTTGTTTGATGAAAAAATTATGCAGCGATCACCTTAAATAGTGGTCCTGGTCCACTAGCTGTATCTGCCACCCTCGTTAACGCAGGTACGGGTACGGACGGATTTACTTTTGACGACCCTTGCAAACAATTCAAGGACAACGATTTTCGGTTCTGAACGTGCAATATGGAATCGATTGTGGAGACTGCTACAAAGCAGACATTACTGACAGACATCTGATGTGCTTACGGGAAATCAGCCTTTGAGTTAATCATTTCCTTCCTTATTTATTTCTGGTAAGCAATTTCTCTTCCTCATATTTTGTTCTGAGTTTTTAATAACTTTGTTTGAATATTTGCTTTTCTTAAGGTTAAACTACAACGACGCGCTTTCATATTTCAGATCGCGTTGTATATATTTTAATAGAATAATATTAAAATCACAATCACGTGTTGTGTCCAGAACGTAACGTCGGTCGTTTCTGACCAAATGCGTTGGAGAAGAGAGTGAATGCTCATGAGGAAAATTGGCAGTACAGTTCCATTCTAAATTCAATTCTAAATTCGTTAGATTTTCTCATTATTTTCTTTCCGCCAAGTTAGAAGGTTACTTGCGTAGTCACATAACTTTTGCCCATTCCCTTGTTTTTTTATGTTCGTTCTCCTCTTCCTCGTTTAGCAGTAATAATACACTTGTTGCTAATGTAATATTAGTACAAATCATTTTATTGTTTTTATCCATCTCAAAAAATACAAGTAAAAAAATAAAAGGGATCAAAACTACAAACGACTCGATAAATGTTTCAATTTCGTCATTCCGCATCACAAAATGGAAAAGTGGCCCTGAGTACTCACTTCTTGTGGATACATTAAGTGTTGTGGATACAAATTCTGACTGGACAGCAAAACCCAATCAAGATAGTCGACTGAACAGCTGATTAAACAGCTGATTTCTCCTTCGTCCTTCAACCGTTTTATTGTTACCGTCAAATTATGGTGGATATAACCTAATTTCTGAAAGTTATTTACGTGACATCGAACATTTTCTCATTTTACTCACATTTGTTTATGTTTCCCCTCCAAAGAATGCAACATGGAGACTAACTCGTGAATGTTTGCTCTTAACAGTGTCCAACATTCGTAAATTGCCCACAATTCGTGAATTTGTCAGCCACCTTGATATTTATTCAACAGATTACGTTTTTAAATAATTACAGGAAATATTTTATGATTTTAGTGTCATCAACACTTTAAATATAATGTAATTTAAAAAAATACTTATTGTGATAGAAAAATTGTTCTTTGTTCACAAAAATTTGGTGATAATATGTACGTGTGTTAACCGAGTATGACCCATTCTGAGTCTTACATAATTCTTAAGCATATGAGGCGGTAGTTTCACTGGATAGATAGCCTTGATAGCTTTCGGTTTAATTATTGAATAGTGGTGTTGATAATTAGACCAGTCATTCTTGGATTTTTTAGACATTAAAGCATTGGTATGTTTTTTGAAGTCCTTATTGTTGAAATAGTAGAAATCGAAAAGCGGGTCTTTGAAGGCTTTCTTAGCTTCTAAATCAGCATTTTCATTGCCATTAATGCCTTTATGCCCCGAGTGACATGCATATCAACAGCAGCATTATTATAATGTTTATAAACATGAAAACGTAGACACAGGAGAAGGAGAAGGATGGAGAAGACAAACATGTGTCTCCCAGTCCAGAAAGTTTGGGTACAGTCTGCCCAAACTCATTCACAAGCAACCTGTTACTAAGCAAGCTTTGCAAACAAATTACGCCACCGCAATAAGTATGTACAAACCATGGATGAACGAAGAAGGAGATACACAGCTTCACAGCTGATCGATCAGCTGATTTCCCCTACATCCTACAAACGTTTGACAGTTATTGACGAATTGTGGTGGATTTAGGTTTATTTCTGAAAGTTATTTACGAACCATCGAACATTTTTTCATGTTACCCATACTTGTTTACGTTTCCCCTCCAAAATTTGCAACATGTCGACCATTTCCTGAATTTTTGCCCACAATAGTGTCAAACATTCGTAAATTGCCCACGTATTTTCTGTATTCGTCAACCATTATGAGATTTTCTTCGGAGTAAGTTCGTAAGTAACCAAATAAATTTTCCTTGAAATTAGTGTCATCTAAACTTTAATTAATTAATGTATAAAGATTTTAAATTATTATTAAATAGATATTCAGTATTATATTATACATCCAATGGCTTGTGAAATATGTACAAAAAAGGAAAGGATGCATATTTGCAATTTCAAAGTTGAGCATAAGAAGGAATTTTGTATTTTTTTTTGCGGTTTTCGTTTCTACCGATATTTTGAATTACATATTCTTCTAAGAAGAATTTTATTATTAGCACCTTATTAAATTACATAAATAAAGGGGAATTCAGTATTTTACTGTAAGGATTCTGATGAGCTTTAGAAAAACAACACACGTCCACTCTTTTTTAATAATGGGCTATAAATTATAAAAAATAACTTACTCTTTTTGATTCTATACCACTACATTACATTTATTAAAATGTATATAGTAATGCCAATGTGTAACTAATTACAACCTAAAACAACGATGTAAAATTTATATTTATTTGTATATCACATGACTTATGAAAACAGAAATGAATGTACGATTAAAGACATTTACGCATCTTCGGAATTTCATGTTCTTGTTTTGTATATTATTGATTTCATTTTTATTAATATTTCGACTTGGTAGTATTATAAAGCTAAAGCTATAACTAACGAAAAGACGTATCTACATCGATTCTTATAAAATCAATAATTTAGTGGAATTCAATATTTTTCTAATCACATCTACAGTATTTAATATATATATATATATTAAATATATATATATATATATATTACTATACTTAAAGTAATAGAGCGATTTATGATAATTTTTATTTTAAACATAAATCTGTAGTAGCGTTTTGTATTCATTTTATAAGGGAAACATTGTAATATTGTATGTATAAAATTATGTATGCAATTTTAATTTATAATTTAGCAACAAGGTCAAAATTATTTACACACATATAATATGTTAAAACATTTCTTAAAAGTATGCCTTAAGTGCAACTGCTGCGTTACTGGTGCACCTTCTGAACACGCACTCCCTCCGCCATGTTCTTGAATTTTTTGGTGGTGAGAAATATTGCCGGTATTTTAAATTCACTTTTAAATTTTTAATCAGTTCAACTGTGTAAAATGTCTTAAAACAACAAAAGATAACAAAAAAAAATTATGTTTCCACATTCCGCAGAATTTATCACAGGAATCAGCATTCTATGACATTAAATAGAATTGGCAAAAAATAACGACTTTTTTTCATATTAAAACCCACCCCAATAGTTTGAGCGGGAAGGTAATCGGCGGATTGAGTAGCTCACACGTATTCTCATTTCGGAGAGAAACCCTGTCTGTGAATTTGGCTCTCCGATCAGCTGTTCAAGAAGGGGAAATGTTATAAAAAACGCTGTCAAATTTTCCCCAAGGGCGGGAGACGAAGAAGCTGTGTATCTCCTTCCTCGTTCATCCATGGTACAAACATGTATGTATGTTGTTTACGATCTATTGTCACGTGTCTCTTTTCTGCATGCTCCCCTTTTGTAAAGCGTCCTTTTTTGTCTCTCTTTGTCGGCATTGTTTATGTTGTATTAGCTGTCAGTTTAGGTTTTAAGAAATTATAACTCACTCGATATTCGCACGACAAAGAATAAAGTCAACTTTGTTTTTTTTTTTGGTAATATGGTGTTTTAATTTTTAACCGTTTTTAACCGTAACATAACTCCCGGGACCCAGGCAATTCTTAGGTTTTTCCTTTTAGCAATTAGTTTGTCACGGATTTCAAGAGATGGCGGAGTAATTGTTGATATTTTTAACTGCATTGATTGTTGATAAGCTATCAGTAAATATAATGGTCTTTTTATTTCTTGCTGCTTGGATTGCCTTAAGAATGGCAAAAGCTTCTGCACTAAAAATAGACAATGTGGTTTCTAAGAGACCTTAACTTATTATAGAGCAATATTCATCAACAACTGCAAATGCAGTTCCGTCCTTAGTTTTCGATGCAACAGAGAAGAAAAGTTGCCAACCATGTTTTTTTAGGTTATCCTTTGCTTCTAGGAATATGCTTTTACATGAACCATAGTAATGTTGGCTTTATGGAGATGTGTGAAAAGTGGGACAAAGGATTCATATGAAAATTTCCAAGGCGGATGGTTGCAAGTAGACTTTTTACGAGTGATAATAGGCATGTCTAGGTCTACGGCGGCTGTGATTGCTGTTTGCAGGGCTGAGGTGTATTTAGTTAATTTATTACGTTTTATAATTTTGAAAGCGTCATCTTGAATTGGTGTTCGGAATGGAGAATTATTCTTTTGTAATATTTGCCAGGTGAGATATTCAATTCTGTCAGTTAAGTTAGGAAGTCCAGCTTCAACGAAGATGTTTCTTATGGGCGTTGCACGAAAAGCTCCAAGACACGTCCTGATGGCTGCATGGTAGGGTGTTGATAAAGGTTGCAAGGAAGATTTAGAGCATTTACCATAAATTGGAAGGCTGTAGTCAATTTTAGAAAGTATAATGGATCAAAGAACAGTAATTAAAGTATTTATATCGCAATGACTCTTTTTTGAGCTCAAGAATTTAATTAAGTTAACTCTGATCGTCAGGCTATTTTTTATATAACTACAATGATACATAAAGCTATGGTTGGTATCGAATATTAATCCTAGTATTTTGGAATGGCTAACATTTTTAAAAGGTATATTATTAAGGCTGACATTATCTATACATTTTGCACAATTATTTTTTTACATATATGTAAGAGTTCACATTTAGAGGTAGATATTTTAGAACCGGATATATTACCCCAGTCGGATAAGTTTACAAGTATTTCTGAAAAAATTGACGCTAAAAAGCTAAGATTTTTACATTTTGAGAACAATATAAGATCATCAGCATATAAAACATGGTTAATAATTGGAATGTTTAGAACTATTTTATTTAACTAATTGAGAGCAATGATAAAAAGAATAACTGATAATGGTGATCCTTGTGGGATACCATTTTTTAGACAATGGGTGGAGGAATAAATGTTGTTAGTTCTTATACGGAATGTACGATTGGTGAGGAAAGTCTTAACATAGTTTAAGATTTTGGGTCTCACTTTCCATTCAAATA
Organism: Eristalinus sepulchralis; assembly: GCA_944738645.1. NCBI lineage: Eukaryota > Metazoa > Arthropoda > Insecta > Diptera > Syrphidae > Eristalinus > Eristalinus sepulchralis. The sequence goes on along the minus strand of OX122885.1, from coordinate 23,554,650 downwards.
GTTGTTTTAAAATAACATGAGGGCCAATTCTATCGAAGGCTTCAGCAAAATCGATTGACAGTATTGAAGCATGATTTTTTTCGGAAACGGCTGATGAAATGAAGGTGAAGTAGCGAGTCCATGGTGCTCCTCCCCTTTTTAAAAGTAAGTTGATTTTTATCAATTACATTGTTTCTTTCAATAAACCAGAAAATTCGTTTTGAAATAATTTTTTCTAAAATCTGGTTGGTGCAGGGAAGAAGCGATATGGGGCGGTATCCTGTTATGTTTGGACGTACCGATTTGGCTGTTTGGTTCTGCTTTAGGAATTACGGTTGCAACCTTCCATGTTTGGGGGATAAAACCTTTGTCAAAAATGTTGCTGTAAAGAGGAAGTAGTTTGGACATAAGACACGACGGGCATTTTTTAAGCATTTCTTAGGAGATTCTGTCGAAACGGGGGGTTTTTCCTTTTGCGGAATACAGACAGCTTTCGAGCTCTAGAAGTGTTATAGGAGATTCTATTAAAGCGGCTGAAGGTGAGGTGGTGTACGGCGCTTTTAAACAATCGTATTTTAGCTGAATGAAAATTACTATCTGCATGGGATTTTTCCCAAGTCTCAGCAAAGTATGTGTTCATTTCAATTGGATTGGTTAAATTGGATGACTCGGTTTTTATGACTTTTATTGTGTTGGGCAAGTAATCACCTGTGAGACATTTTATATCACTCCACATCTTTTTAGATGATATGTTATGATTGATTTCGGATGTAAATTTTTTAAAGCACATAATCTTTTCTAATTTTGCAGCTCTTTGAAATTCAGCGTTAGCTTTACGATAGTTTACAAGCTTGTGTCTAAAGGAGACATTCTAAAAGTCTTGAATGCTGTTTGTTTCTTTTGTCTTAGGTTGCTCATCACCGGATTCCACCAGGGGACGGCTTTATTATGGGGCGTTAGTGTTGTGTGGTATTTGGGTTGAGGTTTTGGAAGTTTGAGGTTATTTCCCAGAGATTAGCTGGTTAAAATTGGGAATTGGTCACTACCATACATGTCATCATAAACATTCCAGGCTTATTTTGGAATAAGATAAGGGGATATTAGGGTTAAGTCGATGTGAGAAAATGTACTATAAGTAGAAAAGTGGGTAGGGCGACCGTCATTTAAAATTGAGAGGTTATTGTTGGCAATGAAGTTTTCAACCATCGTAACGCGGCTATTACCCCATGAAGATCCCCAAGAAGGGCTCCAGGAGTTAAAATCACCTGTACGATTGGTGTTGAAATATTATTAATAATGGTACTAGTCACTGGCTACAATTGTGCGCTGAGGTGGATTATAAGGGGAAACGATAGTTAATTTGTATTTTAATTCAATTTCAACAGCGACTGCGGAGATGAGTGAATTTATGCTTATGAACCTGTGCGGGATTGTCTTATGGACAAGGAGACAGACACCCTGTTTTGAAGTTGAATTTTCCGGAAGGCTGTGAAAAATGGCTGAATATTTTTTGCGTGGAAAAGTCTGTTGATTGAATTTTATATGAATTGCCTGAAGAGATATTATGCATGGGTTTGATTCGCTTATAAGTAATTGAAAGGAGTGGAGGTTGTTGTAGTAACCATTTATGTTCCATTGCAGATTTTTGATGTTACCAAAGGCTTGTCGTTGAAAGATTTGTGGGGCGAGGAAGTGGTAGGGGGTCTAGCGGAGTTACTTGTGGGTTGCTTTAGCTTTTCGGAATACAGACCAGATGAGGGAATTGATTGAGTTTGGCTTCGATCACTTTGTATGCATCTTGCTTCTGCTAGGTTACATTTGTTTTTGTTTTTATTTCAAGAACTTCTTTGCTTTGGAGGGACCTTGGGCAGCTTTTAGATGTTTCGGGGTGAGAACTATAGCAGTTTGCACATTCAATGCGTGTACAGGTTATTCCTTAATGAAGGGGGAGATTGCACGATTCACATGAAGCAGGATTTTTACGCCATTTATTTGTGTGCCCAAGCCGTTGGCATTAACGGCACCGCATTGGGTGTGGGATATATTCCGATATTTTGGTTTTGTACCAACCTATTTCAATGCAATCAGGGATTTTATACAGGTCAAAGGTAAATATCATGAGGCTTTTTTTTTTTTTGTTTTCGAACGATTTAGTAAATTTGTAGACCTCAGTAACAAATTGACTCTTGAGTTCAGAGACGATTTCAGTTTCGGGTACATCAATCAGGCAGGGAGCGTATGCTATACCTTTGCATAGATTAAGGTTAGCATGAAGTTTCATATTTACAGGGCAAACACCATCAAAAACTTTCGAATTAATAAATTTATCAGCAATGAATGGGTCTTTTGTTAGTATAAGGATGGAACCATTGCGTAATTGGGAGATTTTTTCATATTGGGTGCTGATGCAATCAATCAATTTTTTTAGGATAAATATACTGATTGAGGTTTGGAGCTTGTATTCATCTCTGGATATTATATGAACAAAGCGGGAATTTTTAAATATGGATTTGGTTGTCAGGGAAGGGAATTCATTAAACACGATATTGGATGACTTATATTTTTTATAGGTGGACGGGTATGGTCGGAGGGGGGGGGGGGGGGTTCGGAAAATGCACATAAGTCAAGGAGTTCGTACCGGTTCCCGGACCGGTTTGGCTTAGGAGCCAACCTACAACGGAATTAAAATCGTAATGCGCAAATCTATATGATTATAATTGATGGCGGATGGAAAGAAAAAAGATAGCCGGATAGGGAGGGAGAGAAAAAAAAAATAGATACGCAAAAGCCTACTCTGCACAGTAAAGAAAAAAGGGGTCTGAACGGTTGAAAGGTCAGCCGATGACTGAATTATATAAAATATATCACTGTTTATGAATAGTGTAATGCTGAAATATATAAGGAAACTTAACCTAATACATCGAAAGTTGTTCAGGCAACCGCTATTAAAGAATAAAAATTAAATTAAGATATTTAAAATAACTTTTCTATCTAGTTAAATACAAACCTTCGCCTTTAAAAAAAAATGTATGAATCTATAACTATAACTTAATGTTGGTTAACTTAACGCCTATGAGTGACAACTATAATATATAATTTTGCGATATGTATTAAATATATGCAGTGATGCACAGCTTCACAGCTGACCGATCAGCTGATTTCCCCTATATTCTGTTTGTCATTTTGTCTCTCGAATCAGCTGTTCAAGGAGGGGAAATGTTATAAAACACGCTATCAAATTGGTTCCAAGGGCGGTAGACGAAGAAGCTGTGTAACTCCTTCCTTGTTCATCCCTGCTGTGAATTTGACGCGAATCAAATGTTCAAGGAGTTGAAATTTTATAAAAAAAAACGCTGCTATAATGAATTCAAGGGCGGGAGACGTGGGAGTCGTCTCTCTCCTTATTGGTCTCAGCTGGACAGTCATAAGTCAGTAATAAGGAGACTCTATTGTCACTGACAGCGACGTGTCAAGAACCTAACCGAATGTTCCCAGTTATCTGTCAAATTTGTGATTTTGCTGTCACATTCGCGAAATTATCAATTGTATATCAGCTGTTCAGTCAATTGACGAGTGTGTACCTCCTTCCCTGTTTATTTTTGGTCGGAATATAATTTAGAAAGTTCAGCCGAGATTTGCGCGCCGTCGGTTTTGGATTGTTAATATATAAAAGCAATGTTTCGCTTAGTTTCGAAGATTACCAACTTGGTTGTTATAAATTCGAAAGCAATACCTTATATTAATTCTAATCCCAGACTGTTATCAATTACTGTTCCTAATCTTGAAAAGTCAGAGTAAGTTATTTGTCATTCACTTACTCCAACACATTTCTAATAGACATTCGTTATGAAATATTAGGGTCAAAGTAACGTTTACAAGAGCTAATGGGGATAAAATAATTACGAAAGGAAAGGAAGGTGACACCCTTCTTGATGTTGTTGTTAACAACAATATTGACTTGGATGGGTTTGGAGCATGCGAGGGAACTCTCACTTGCTCTACATGCCATTTAATATTCAAACCAGAAGACTATAATAAACTTCCGGATAAACCCGGGGATGAGGAACTTGATATGCTGGACTTAGCATATGATCTTACTGATACATCTCGGTTAGGATGTCAAATTACCCTAACAAAAGATATGGATGGACTTGAAGTGCAGGTGCCTGCTACTGTTAATGATGCACGCAGTGCGTAGTAAATATATAGTAAAATAGATAGAGCAGCTGTTTAGCCAAAAGATTAATCTGCCTAGTGTATAGAAAATAGTAAATTAATTGTTAAACAATATAATATGGTTCAGGATGCAGAAATAAAATGTGTATATTTTTTTAACATTTGTAGTCTCATTACGCACGTGTTATATTCCTCATGTATTACATGTACGAAATAACCTTGAATTGATTATGAACGTGATTGTGGCGTAAGTACAAAATTTAGCATGAAATTGAAGTCAGTTACGGAAAGTCATAGCACGATATTTACATAGGTATATGTATTATGTATTTACTCAAACTTAATATATGTACGTACTTGAGTTCTCAGTAATAGCTTTTCAAGCATTTCAAAAGGAAGTAGTTCGTAAAGAATTATGCAATGTACCTATAGTAAATATTTCACACCGTTTCCTCAAAAGAAATGAAATATTGTTTTTTTTTTCTATGTATATTTTCCCTTAAACCTCGCACTTAAATATTTCACTAAGCAATAAGTAAATTTTTCTTCTATTAGATTATGTATTCAAACTGCCAATTTATTTAGTAAATTAAACGACTTTAAAGGTTTATTAAAAGGTTGTCTAAAAAGGTATTTTCCTATCTATAGATTAATTACAATTTGTTCTAATAAATCGCACAATATTAAACCCTGCATATTTCACAGCATCTTCCCGCATTTGTTGTAAAAGATAAATCCTACCTCACCACAGCTTGTCACAACGCGGATTAATTATAAAGGAAATTTTTTTATATAAAATTAACTCGATTTAGCTTGAACTAAATTGTTTACAATGGTTATAATTAAAAACAGTTTAGATTGCTTGCAGAAGCAACTAAAATTAAGACTTAACTATGTATGTGTCTGTTGCTGTACCTGAAATAAACAACACATTTATGCAGAACATGTCTAAAGAATGATTTTTGAATCTTTACCGTTTTCGTCCGAATACTATTTTCCTATAAAAAATACGTATTAAAGCATTTTCTCAAGCAATAATTTTGTGTCATACTGTCAGATATTGAATAAACCATGCTAACAAATATAAATAAAGCAAATGATGAACACAAGCCTTTACCACTTTAAATGATAAGTTTATCATTTTGTTATCGCGAATTTATTAAATACATAAGCGTTTTGAAATAACTTCCTGATATACCTGTGGACAAGTTTGTAGTAATATAAGATAACGATTTTTTTTTAAATACTGCACCACTTTGTTTCTAAGACTTTATTTCAAATTATTATAACAAATACAAATCATAAATGAGATTGCAAATCTTTGAATACATTAAAAATTATTATAAGGAAAAAAATGCATACCAACATGGAAGAAAAAAGTAAGTAAACACATGAGTTGAAAAGAACTGTTTATGACCGGATGTGATAATAAAGCTGTTTCTTGTTGCCTTTTTTGCAAGTAAAATATGATGCATGTTTTAACAGATAAGGTTGTATATTACATATAAAAAGAAATACATTTATATCAAATTCTTATCACGACTGTTTATACAACGGATATGAATGCTGTTGGAAAATATATGTTTGTTATAAAATGCGCATTAGTAAAAGACTGATTTATTCTCATGTGTAACTACATTGGGTTAAAAAGAGGTAATTCAATGAAAAAGAAATGTCACTACAAATAAAAATATTGAAATAATTTTCATTTATGCTTGATAGTTTTAGATATTATAACGAGCCCTTTAATTTACATATGCCCAACAGTCTCACAAATCGTAGAAGGCTTTAAAGCTTCTTTCTGTTCTTGGTATATCGATACATTTCTTATTTAACTTCTCACAATGTATGATAATTACGCTCATTTCGAGCTTTGTAGAACTTGTATGCTACTAGGCAAATAGCAAGGAGACCCAGGGTCAATACAATGCCACCAATAAAGGATGGACCATCAAAGCGACGGCAAGGAACTGGTGCGGGCGGAGCTGGAGTTGTCGTAGTAGTTGTAGAGTTACTTGGGGGCTCACTAGTACTTGTTGTAGGAGCAGGAGTTGTTGTGGATGTAGTACTCGTACTTGGTGTAGTTGTTGGAGTAGTCGTGGTTGTTGGAGTTGAAGTATCTGGAGACACAGTAGTGGATGTGGTTGTATCTGGAGCTACTGTTGTGGTAGATGAGGTTGTATCTGGAGTTATTGTTGTGGTAGGTGTGGTTGTATCTGGAGTAACTGTTGTACTATCTGGAGTTGTGCTATTCCCCGGGGTGGTTGTATCACTGTTGGGCTGAAGTGTCGAGGTAATAATTGTAGAGTTGTCTTGTTCACCTGTAAACGGCTGCACAGTAGACACATCTTTCTGATTTTCTTCAGCTGTATTTTTTTCGATACCAGGTAAAGCTACATATATAAATGTTTAATTTACATATAATAAGAAATACACATATGCGCAATTGCACTATAGTCTCTGCTGCAACGTCATACCTCCACAATTTGCAGTTATAAAGAGTCCAGCAAGTAGACAAAGTATAAAACTTTTCGATGATTTCATTTTGCTAAGTCTGCAATTCCAAATTTTACACGAATTCGAAAGAATAGGCCTTGAATCTGTTGTTGAATTAAAACTTAAAAGTTTAAAGCAAATGTGTTGCCTATTGGCTTTTGCAAATTTTGGCAGAACAAGAAAATAAATAGGGAGAAGAGTAACGTTGAGCAACAAAGACCGTGTAGAAAATTCCACTAAAACTTTTTGACGGCTAATGAACTCATTCAGTGACATAGAGTTATGGAGATATGTTCAGAAAGTCAAAACCGGTCATAACATTTTCATAAATGTCATTTAATGTGGAGGGCATATAATGCATATTTATTTATATAGACAAGATTTTATTACACACGATTATAAGCATTGTTATTTTGCATTTGTATTATGTACAATGCATGTATGAAGTGATTTTCTTGACCACAAATTGATGCCTTGTGTCACCTATGACAGACTTCATTTCTGTTTAAAATTAACTCTAAACGTGATTTTTTTTCTCTTTTTATATAATTATATTTTGAAAATAAAATGCCAATGTTTGCCCTTTCATGCATAATGAATTTATAATAACAATTATACAAATTAAAACACGATATCTATTTCATTTCGTGTCTTATTCATAATATGATTTAGTTTTGTTCTTTGGTAATTTTAGTATGGCATATGCTGATGTGTGAATAATTATGTCTCTGTCTCTGTTTGAGTTAGCGCTTGTACAGACGTATTATGCGCACAACGTTGTGTTCAGAACACTGTGTCTAAATATTTCGTGAGTACTCACGGCCACTTTGTGTCTGTCCGAACGTGTTGTGCCCACAACGCTTAGTTTCCACAAATGTTGTGACTACTCACGGCCACTTATTGTTCTGCGGAAAAATTTGAAAAAATTGTCGTGTCGCTTAAATTTTGAGTGGACAGAATTTATATAAATATCTTATACAAGAAGGATGAAAACAATAAAATTATGTGTGCTTATGTTATATGCATAGGACCTGTATTATCACTGTTAAACGAGAAAGAGAGAAAAATGGAAAAAAGCTTGGAAGCAATCTTCCACTTGACGGCGAGAAAATAGAGATTGGAACTGTGCTGCCCAAACAGAAAATTTAATTTTCGACATAAGTATCCTCTCTCTTTTTTTCACCGCATTTGCCTAGAAACGACCGCCACAACATTGTGCACAATATGTCTGGACAGGCATTTAAGGAGAGTATTACATAAGTCAACCAAAATTCAGTCATTCCACTTGTCATCACTTGCTACTGAACTTCAAGGAGGTTACATCTTCCGCATATCGATTAGATGTTGTTTTCCGAAGATAATTATATGAAATTATGCATTAATTCTGTTTTGATATTTAAAAAAAATTTTCATCTAGAATTTTAAAAAATAAGGATTCAAGTTAGATCGGTACTATCTTCTGAAATAATTTGTTCATTATTTATTAGCTTCATAATATAACATTTGGCTTCTACAAGGTTTGTGCAATTTGCTCAGGCTTGCACAGAGAAATTGTTAAAAGAATGTATGTATGCTTTAGAAGATACAAATGGAGAAAAGAATATAACTAAAAACCTCGAATTGCCAAGATACACATATTATATGTATGGCTCCGTAAAGTTGAACTTGTGCATTTGAATGTAAATTTAAAGGGAATGAGAGATAAAAGTCAACTGGTCCAGTGGGCAAAAGATTACGTATTTTAACAGGATTAACCGACGAAAATAAAATTAAAGAAAACTTGGAACACGTCTGACTTGTACTGCGGCTGCGTATCGACAGCCTCGTGTTATGTTGTGTTACATAATATACATAATACGTTTGTATATTATGTGTGTTACCAAGTATCTGTTGCTACCGAGAACTTAAACTTGGTCACGATTTTCCTCGACACGATGCCTTAAGCCTTTTGAAGGGAACGAAAATTACGGTTTGTCGTCGTTTATCCGTTCGGTGAAATCGGCGAAAAAGCTTTGTGGAGAAGACAGACATCTGTTCCAATACGCTCTGAAAATTGTGGTGAACGAGAAAATACAAGGAGAAGCAGCGAAATGCATCAGACAACTGGCTGGAGGCAAAATCAATTGGGAGGAAAACGACAAGCTGAGACAACATTTCAGACCATCGAAAATGTACGTCGAAGTTTACAATTACTGCAGAAATGTTAAGGTTAGTAATCTTAGAAAATTATTCTCAGTTTTCAAGGAAGCTAGTTTTACGATAAGTGAAATATATGACTTTGATACAAATAAGACTGATATGTAGTAGATACCGACTTAAAAGAACTACTCCTACAAAAAATAAATTGTTGTGTAAGAGCTCACTTCGACGTGAACAGCAATTTAATAGATATCTATAATAAATATTCCAAATTTAAATTATTAGACTATAAGAGAACTATTGATAAGCAGCATGAAAAACAATGGAACTTTAACTACAATTCAGCGACTAACTTACAAAATCACTTAGGCCATAGAAACCACAATCCTAAATATAACCCTAATAAAATATATCAACATTCAAATCTACACCCTAATAGAAATATGTACTCTACTCCAAATAGACAAGATTCAACTTCTCGCTAGGTCAACACAAATTTTCCAATACAGCCTCAAAACAGAAACTACCGGTAGTTAAGCTGACAATAGGTAACCAAAAAATTAGATGTCTAATTGATACTGGGTCATCAATCAGCTTAATAAAACCAAATATTCATACCAATCACAAAAGAGAAGTTCTTACTAAACCTGAACGGTACTTCAAATATTTTCGATTTCGATTGTAGAAATTATGACGCTATTATAGGGCTTAACATACAACATTGCATATCTGTGATAAATATTTTTTCTTCGCCGTTCAAGTGATTCAGATTAATGTAGGTACCAGATCGGTAGGTTCCAAGGAGCAAATTTTATATGGCTCATGGAAGGGAAGCTGGTGCTAAAATATATTTTTTGTTCATTAACTTCAACATAACCACAACTTAAATATATTTTTATTTTGAAAAAAGTTGTGTTGGTGTTGTAGAAGCTAGGCCCTGGTCTGTTATGGGCTGTAGTGCCACTCAATTATTATTATTATTAACGATTGTGTGTACTGAGGCGAAATACGACAGGAGGCCTATTAGGAAAAAGTACAAATTGACCCAACCAATATAAATGAAGTCGTTCATGTAGACACTTATGTATGTCAATTCCAAACACTCGTTCATTAATTTCATAGATAAATTCTCAAAACAAGCGGTAAGCCCTTATTTAGATGATAGAAATAGTAGAACATTGATAGAAAAAATACCTTTATATATCTCTATCAAGGGGAAAATTAAGAAAATTATATGCGACAATGAATTCAATACCGTAAACTTAAGGGAATTTTTGAGAGAAGAAAGCATTGAAGTTAATTTTGTGTAACCAAAAGCCATACTGGCAAGGCAAGGATGCGGAGCGCTTGAACAATACCCTTGCAGAACGAATACGGGTTTTGAACTTAGAAAACAAGATACCGATTAAGGAAAAGACTTCCTTTCATTCTTCTATTAAAGCTACACCACTCGAAGTAGACAACAATTTAATAGAGATACAGTAGCCGACAGAATTAATAAAATCAAAAGAAACGCAATAACTGTTTCAGCAAATGAAAATCCTTGTTTTAAAGAAACCGTACTGTACTTAATTACGCTTTAATAGTTGCCACAAAATCAAAACTAAACTACACACATTCGTTGCACATTGCTTTTTTTTTAATTCTAAAAAAAAAAACCAAAAAATACTGTTTTCTCTAACGTCAAAACAGCGTCGCCAAGGGCACGGTTGGAAGTGGCAAAAGGTGTCCAGAAAACTCATACATTTTTAAACTGACACACAGAGGGAGACTCATTCATTCTCAAACATCTCGGCCTCCGCTGAAACATTAGTTTATGAATCTCCTTCTTAATAAGAATAATAACCCTCTGGATCGGTCGCTTCCGTGTAAACGTTTTGCCTGTGATTCTGTCATAGTGCTGCATGGAAACTACTCGAACTAGTTATTAGAACTAGACCTGTTCATAGATCATAGTTTTCACGAGATGCCTCTTCATTGCCTTTACATCAGCCTCCCATAATCCGCCTTGGTGTGGTGCAGCTGCGCGACAGTTAGTCCTCGACTAGCGCAATCCGAAGGGGTTTATTGCCGTTGGTATATGATGCCATGCCGATGGTTCACTATTCTGTTGTACATAGCTTACTCGGTTCGCCACGTAAGGTTTAAATCTGACTGGAAGTTGTCGCAACCATGCCAACACTATCGTAGAATTAGTTCACAGGAAATATTGGACGTTCAACATCGCTACTGCCTTTCGTACGTTGCTCATTATTGTAACTAGTAAGTGAGCTCCACAAAGTTCAAGCCTTGGAATAGAGATCGTCTTCACTGGTGCTACTCTGGTCTTGGCTGTAAGCAAACGTAATGTAACCTTGCCCTTTTTGTCTATTGTTCGTTTCGTCGCCTGGATGCATTCCAATATGTCGTGGTATCGCTAAATTTGCCAGCTGCCATAATTCTAGCCGAAAAGTTATCCAATCTCGTACTAAATCATTTGGCATAATCTCGCCCCAGCCAATGCCTGCCAACCAAAGCCTCTGCATGAATACTTTCGCTTTGATAACGACTGGAGCTAGTAGTCCTGTTCGATCGTAAAGTTTTGCCACATCACTGAGGACTGCCGTTTCGTGTCTGTAACCGTCTCATCTAGATTGACTTCGAAAGACAGCATATCAAATTCACTGTCCCATTGTAAACCTAAAACAGATATATACGTGATCATACGTGAGTAAGCTCAGTCAGAGTGGACGTGTATTTTAATCGGTCTGTGATTTGATTACCCAGTTTCAAAGTTCAAAATTCTCCCAAATTAATCATCAATTTCCTCTAAGACAGTGACTTTTTATTAATATAATTGTTTCATAAAATACCATAGTAAATCTGTATTTTTCTTTAGTGTGTTGTAGTGGAACTACGTACACTGAGAGGCGAAATCAAGGAAATTGCATCTAGCTGTAATTTTCTAGCCACTAAGTATGATGAACTTAACGCAAACATGAAAAAGAACAACGACCTCTTACATAACATCACTAAGGAACTAAATGAAATGAAGGAAAACAACAGAAAAAAAGATGTAATCATCGAAAATTTGCAAACATAAATAATCACACTTGAACAGCAATTGATAAAAAATAACATTGACATCAAAAATATTCCCCCTCCCCCTCAAGAAAACCTTATAGAGGTAGTAAAAGGAATAGGGAAAACGGTCAATTGTGAGATCAACGACACCGACATCACAGACATATACCGCACAAAAACAAAAAACCCTGAGAGATCAACGATCGTTGCTTCTTTCGCGTCCAGCATCAAAAAAATTCAGTTCATGAAACAGACTCGCTCCGCCCGCTCTATTAAACTAAAATCGGTAATGCAAAATACCAACAACATCTCAACCGTGAGCGAAGCTTTGCCCGATGTCACTGTTTTCGTAAACAACCATCTCACGAAAAACAACAAACACATAATGTGGATGGCAAAGGAGAAAGCGAGACAGGAGAGTTGGAGATTTGTGTGGGAGAGTGCGGGAAGAGTATTGGCTAGACGCAACGAGGCGACGCAGCCAATTCAAATAAATACCGTTGCTGATGTGGGAAAAATTATTCGCACTCAATAACTGCAACGTGCGTAAACAAAACGAAACACAAAAAAAATTATACCAAATGGATTCAAATGAAGTAATGGTCGAATTGAACTGTAGGGTGATAAATGGTTTTAGCGGCATCAATTGAAATGAATTAAAAGGGAATAATTGTGGCTGTCTATGTTTTAATATAAGGTCATTAAAGAAAAATTGGAATAACTTCTGTATTAATGTAAAGGGCATTATCGACACTCTACGAATAATTGTTTTGGTCGAAACGAACATTGATGACGAAGAAAAAGGATATTACAGGATTGAAGGATTCCAAGCAGAGTTTCTCAATCGAAATAAACGAAGAGGTGGTGGAATTCTAATGTTAATACGCAATGACTTGCAATACATACGATTAACATCTGAAACAGTGTCATACGAAAGTATCCAAATTCAAATTAAAGAAAATTCTTCTTCTTCTTCTTCTTATGGCGCTACAGTCCGGGGTGGACCTGGGCCTCAACCAACATGCCTCTCCAGCCAGCACGATCTTTCACCAGCTGCCGCCAGTTGCGCACTCCAAGTTGGTTGAGGTCCTTCTCCACTTGTGTGCGCCACCTTATCCTTGGCCGTCCTCTGTTGCGTTGTCCCAATGGCTCAGATTCGAAGATTTTTCGGGCCGGAGCAGTGGTGTCCTTACGCTCTACATAGCCTAGCCATCTTAAGAGTTGTATCCGTAGACGCTTGACTAGGCTCATGCCGCCGTACAGCCCATACAGTTCGTGGTTGAATCTTCTCCTCCAGATGCCATCAACGCAAACAGGACCAAAAATCGCACGCAGAACTTTTCTCTCGAAGAGACCAAGGGCATCCTCATCCGTTTTTAGTAGTGTCCAAGTTTCCGCGCCATAAAGTAGGACTGGGATGATCAAGGTGTTATATAAAGCAAGATTAGTCTTTCGAGAGAGGGCTTTATTATTATTATAAGAGGCAATTGAGTCCTCTTGAGCCCAAAGAAACAGCGATTGGCAAGAGTGATTCTGCGTTTGATTTCGGTACTGGTGTTATTGTCCCTGTTTACTGCGGAGCCGAGGTAGACGAAGTCCTTGACTACCTCGAAGTTTGCTGCCTAGTGTGACGCTCTTTCCGAGACGCCGATGTTGTGTGTCCTTCCTTGATGACAGCATGTACTTCATTTTGTCCTCATTTACCACCAGACCCATTTTAGCCGCTTCCGCTTCAATGCCAGCAAACGCATCATTGACGGCTCGCTGTGTTCGACCAATCACGTCAATGTCGTCGGCGTAAGCTAGCAATTGAGCTGCCTTTGGAAGATCGTACCTCTGGTGGTGACCTGTGAGTTACGCACGATCTTCTCAAGGATGATGTTAAAAAAGTCACATGACAGTGCGTCGCCTTGTCTAAAACCTTTTTTGACATTGAAGGTCTCGGTGAGTTCGTTCCCGACCTTGACGGAGCAGCGAGAGTTCTCCATCGTCATCCTACACAATCTGACGAGTTTGGTAGGAATGTCAAAACTAGACATGGCACTGTATAGCTCGTCTCTATGCACACTGTCATATGCGGCCTTGAAATCGACGAATAGGTGGTGAGTGTCGATTTGCATTTCTTGGGTCTTTTCCAGGATCTGCCGTAGTGTGAAGATTTGGTCGATGGTGGACTTCCCTGGCCTGAAACCACACTGATAAGGACCAATCAGGTTGTTGACAAACGGTTTCAGGCGTTCACACAGTACGGCAGAAAGGATCTTGTATGCGATGTTAAGGAGACTTATCCCTGATAGTTGGTGCAGTCGAAGGGGTCTCCTTTCTTGTGGACCGGACAGACGACGCTAAGATTCCACTCATCGGGCATGCTTTCCTCCGACCATATCTCACAGATGAGCTGGTGCATGCGCCCAACCAGGTCATCCCCAGCTGCTTTAAACAGTTCTGCGGACAGTCCATTTGACTTCAGTCTCGATATTGCTATCTTGACCTCGTCTAAGTCGGGGGGACGGAATTTTTGTCTATCATCGTCCAAATTAAGTGGAACATTCTGCCTAACAGCTTCGGTCCGAACCCTGTATCCATCGGATAGCTGTTTCACCTTTCGGTAAAACTTTCGGACTTCATTCCTGCCATAACATTTCTCCATCTCTTCGACCGCGCGCTTCTCATGCTTTCTCTTTTTCTTTCTGAGAAGCCGGTTCTCTTCCCTTCTTTTCTGTTCGTAGAGCTCACGAACAGCTCTCGTTGTCCGATGCAGCGTTGCCTGGTAGGCCTCCTGTTTAGCTGCATGTGCCCGCCTGCACTCGTCGTCAAACCAAGGGTTCCTTCTAGGTGGTGGCGTGAAACCCATCACATCAGTGGCAGATTCTTTGATGGCTTTTTGACAACGTTTCCATTCTTCTTCTATTGTTAGTGCAGGCAGCGTCGAACTTTGGGAGAGTTTCAGGGAGATTCGGTCGGCAAAGATCCCAGCGACCTGTTGCGATTGTAGCTTTCCGACGTCAAACCGTTTCGGCCTATCTCGACTCCGTTGTTCTCTCGTTATCCGGGTTCTTACCTTGGCTACAACAAGGTGATGATCCGAGGCGATGTTAGCGCCTCGGAATGTTCGGACATCGAGAATGTTGGAGGAGTGTCTGACGTCGATCGCAACGTGATCAATCTGGTTGACGGTTGATTGATCAGGGGATCGCCAGGTTCCTTTATGGATGTTGCGATGTGGGAACCGCGTACTACTCACAGAGAGGTTCCGCCCCGCGGCGAAGTCCAGCAGCCTGAGTCCGTTTCCGGAAGTCGTGTCGTGCAGGCTGTGTTTCCCGATGACGCCAGCAAAGATGTCCTCTTTCCCCAGCTGAGCATTGAAATCTCCTAGAACGATCTTGGTGTCATAGCTGGGGCATCGATCGTATGTTCTTTCTAGGAGATCATAGAACTCATCCTTGCTGTTGTCATCCTTCTCTTCTGTCGGGGCGTGAGCGCATATCAGGCTGATGTTCCCGAATTTAGCCTTAATGCGGATTGTCATGAGGCGTTCGCTTACGGGATCGTAGCTTATGACTTTTTGCCTAAGTCTGCCTCGAACAACAAATCCGCATCCGAATAGGCGATGCCTTCTCTCCCTGTAGCAATCGCTGTAGTAAATGTCGCAGTTCTTCATCTTCTTTCTGCCCGGCCCTTCCCACCGCACTTCCTGGATGGCGGTGATATCTGCTTTGTAGCAGTCAAGGGCCTCCGCAAGTTGTTCGGCTGCACGTGGTCTGTTAAGGGACCTCACATTCCACGTGCAGAACCGAAAATTGTTGTCCTTTGTACGTTTGCCGGGGTCGTCAACATTGGATCCGTCCATATCCGAGGCAAGTTGTTGTTGCTGAACTCGGTTATTTTTGTGTGGTGAGGGAGTTAGCCTCACACACAACCTACAGACTGGTAGGCCAGTCGCTGCATACATTGGTTCACCACACAACGGATGCTGTGATGGCTATCCAGGGGGCGCCACGGGGAGGCTGTATGTCAACTTGACCTATGCACGGACGAGGATAGTCTTGGCAGCTCGCCATTGAGCGCGATCAATGACATTGCCTCGTGTGCATAGGCCCATGCCCCCCAAATTAAAGAAAATAGTAGACAAAAATATGCTATAGGGATATATAGACCACCTAGACACAGCCGTAAAGCTTTCATTGAAGAGTTTGGAAACAATGTTGGACTATTGGGAAAAAATGACGAAGTAACGGTAATGGGTGATATGAATATCAATGTAAGTGATTGGGAGTCATATGGTGTTAAAGATTGTCTGGAGATGTTGGCGTCGCTGGGATTGACCAATGTGATAACGGAGTTTACCAGAGTAGACCCGAACACAGGTTCAAAATCAACGATTGATCACATCTTAACTAACGCTAGTCATAGCCAAATCAATTCAGCCGTTATTGAAAGTTGTATTTCTTAACTAACGCTAGTCATAGCCAAATCAATTCAGCCGTAATTGAAAGTTGTATTTCGGACCCAATCATATACTTCCCACCAATTCATGAATCTTTCGTCAAAGAGAATAAAATCAGCGGGACCTTCATATCCAATGAGAAGGTTAACGATCTTATTACCAAGACTAACTGGGATGTGGTTCTAAATGAATGCGATGCTGTGTCACTCTATCAGAAGTGCGTCACAGATCTTTGCAGATGGCTCACGAAATTATGCAGGATGAGTTTGACAACGCGGTGAAGTGGTGTCATGATCACGGACTATCAATCAATGCATGTAAAACGAAAATGATGCATATCCGAAGCCCTCAATTTAGAGCTACACAATCTCACATATACTTTAGAAATGAACTATGTCCTAAGTCCACGTGTAGTCCTATCGAAACGGTAGAAAAATATAGATATCTGGGAGTTACCATCGACAGCAACTTTCTCTGGGATGCACACATAGATGAATTTCGAGTAAACCTTAGACGATCCCTATACGCACTAAATCATCTACAGTACCATGCCACTAAGGATGTTCTAAAACAAGTATACTTTGCCATCGTTGAATGAAGGCTGAGGTACGGTATACTTGCGAGGGGAAATGCATCGGCGACACATATACAGAAGCTTCACAAACTACAAAATTCGGCACTGAAGAAGATTGGCGTTCGTGCCCAAAACAATTTGCAGGAGGAGCGGCGTTTTAAAGTACTTTCAGTAGAAGATATCTTCAAGATGACCCTTGTACTGGAGTACTATGATGACACCAGATCATCATAGTACTGATTTGCAACTCCAATTCAACATGATGTCAACACTCGAAGACGGGCTCAAGGCATGCTACAGGAGCCCCGATTCAACAACAATTATGTAAGACGACAGCTAAGATGCAGTGTACCTGAAATCCTGAACACAATTCCATAAGAACTTAAAAGTATCCAGAATCTTAATACTAGAAAAAAAACTGATAAAAAACTTTTTTCTAAATTCCTTTTTACGCGCAATTCCTTCAATCCTTTTTTTAAATCCTAATACTTTCAATAAATGTCATTATATGTCTATAATTTTAAATATTGTAAAGCTTAAATACCTTAATTTCAAACTAAGCTTGCTTACAAAAAATGTTATAAACTATGAAACACAATCTTCTGCAGAAAAGCCTCTAAGGCTTCGCGGAAAAATCAAATTGTAATATAATTGTAATAAGCATAAATAAATAAATAAAAAAAATTATTAGTAAAGGGTTCTTGCCTGAATCATTTTGACCAGTTATCGCCTGGATAAGATCTTTGTTATTATTCTGCCACTTTCGCAAATGCATGTGACCCTGCTGCAGGATAAGATAAACGTTTCTTGATCTGCAAACGGCACTAGAAAGGTAGTCATCCACGTAAAAATCAAAATCCGTCTCAATGCTCCGTCTTGCCTTAGTTGCTTCTACTTCTGATTTGATTATATGGTCGTTATCTCGATCACATTGATGTTGTGTGCGAACTGCTAAGTAAGGTCTAGAGCGTGTGCCATAAGTCACCGTTGTAAGTCGATACGTTTTAAGTTGATCGTTAGGATTCTCTCGCCGTAAGATGAGTTGCCATCGTTGATGATCGGGGTTCACCAGAACCTGCCGAAACATTTTCTCAACGTCTGCCACTATTGCTACTCGATAGAGCCTGAAGCGTTGGATAATGTTTGTCAATTTGTCTTGAATCGCCGAGCCAATGTGCTGTGTATCGTTAAGTGAAACACCGTTGTCTGATTTTGCTGATGCATTGAACACAACTCGAAATTTACTACTAACTGCGTGATGAGGAATGTAATAGGTCTGAATACTATCACTCACTTCGGCCTCGTACAACGTCATATAACCTAATGCCGCATACTCCTTCATGAATGCAATGTATTTTGCCAATATATCGGGATGAGATTAGAGACGCCTCTCGTTTCGGTAAAATTGCTGTGTTTCCATTCGACGTGAGTTACCAAGCCTCGGTTTATCAGTTAGGAAAGATATACTGACTCTATAGCGGCCATCTTCTTGTCGTTGCACTGTGTCTTCATGTTTGGGGCTTCCTTAAGAATTAAGCCCCAAACATCAGCGCCAATCAATAAATCAATTGCTCCTGGATTGCCAGAATTGGGGTCCGCTAAAGGTAAGCCTTTTAAATGCTGCCATTGGTCGGTGCATATACGCTGTATGCTGAAGCCTGGATCGCATCGTGATTGTATTTGTAACGTATCTACGCCTCGTGACTTTGGTCCTTGTACATCACCCGCGCCAGCTATAACAACGTCAACCTTTTGCCTTTTTATTTGTAACAGTTGCATGCATCGTTCGACAATAAAAATATTTTGAGAGCCTGTATCGCATAATGCTCGTGTCAAGATGGGATTGCCTTGAAGGTCAAGTATATTAACGCTTGCCGTTTCCAATAATGTTGTGTGACCATTGTGGATGAATGATGAAACAGCTGGAGAGTTATTTAGTCATGCCTGTCGCTGCAATGCTAGTTGCACTGGAGCAGAATTCGCAGTAGTTGTGGCCTGGGTTTGGGTCCTCGTTCGGCAGAGAATCGTATGATGCGTGCCATGACAATGCATACATCTTTTCTTCGATACGCATGCTCGTGTGGCGTGACCTGGAGTTAAACAATTATAGCATAAATTAGTGTCTTTGATTTAACCGAATCTCTCTAAAGGGCCTAATGCAGTTAGAGCTGGGCATCGTCCAATGTAATGGTCACCATTGCAATGATAACAATGGCAGGGATCTGCTATCGTCAAGTTCGATCGTGTAAGCCTCTGACCCATGTTGGTAACCGTATGTACATTTGGCCTAGACGTTATTCGTTGTTTAGTGTAGTTTGCGTTGCTCGTTGGTTCTGCCAATCTCCTCCCCATGTGATCAAGTCCGCGTGCTCTGCCTTCGATGAATTCAAGCAACGTCTTCAATTTAGGAAGCTCAGTGCCTAAACTGAAACTAAATATGGACTAAAATGTCATCCCACGTGTCAACTGAACTATTCAATGCCAAAAAGGCATGGGCTTCCAATTCCGTATTCGTCGACTTGCCAACAAGAAAAAAATGCGCGTCTGTGAACCTTCTGAAATGGCTCTCCAGGTTATCCAATGTCACACGTTTCATGGCTACATCGAGTTCCGAAAACGATCCAGCGTCTAATTGAGTCCCTAACTTCGTAATGGACGTCGAAGCACTCGTTCGCAAATTAAGTTCTGCCATTATATTATTTTAAATAATATTTCTCACAGGAGGCACCAAAAAAATGTTTAAGCAAATGAAAATCGTTGTTTTAAAGAAACCGTACTGTACTTTATTACGTTTTAATATTTGCCACAAGATCAAAACTAAGCTACACAAATTCGTTGCACATTGCTTTTTTTAAAATTCTGAAAAAAAAACAAAAGAAAACTCATACATTTTTAAACTGACACACAGAGGGAGACTCCTTCATTCCCAAACAATAACAAAGCGCAATAAAAACCGAGAAAAATACATCGAAAATCTACAGCAAGCATTTATTAAAAACTATGTAAGTGTTAGATATAAAGAACAGTCAAAGTTTAGGAAATATTCCTTAAATAATGTGCAAGATTTCAATATTTAACGCCCTTTAAAATATGCAGATAATGCTGTTTTGCCTTATCCTGCTATTGAGCAAATTGATTCAAACGTAGGATTTGCGGAGATAACTATCTTTACCCATATTTAGAGATCGTTAGTAGATATGACATAATATTACATGTAATAGGACCCAACGAAATATTAGATCTTCTTACTAGGTTTAATAGAACCACATATGAAATAGATATTAATAAAGAACGGAAGGATTTTTTGATGAAGCAAATTGAAAACATCGTGGTCGCCGTGGCGCAGTGGGTAAGTGCGTCGACCGCCGCGCAGAAAGTCTAGGTTCGATTCCCGGACGGGAAACCTTGCATTTTTTCACGGCACCACCTCTTTTGAGTTGTTGACAACACTCAAAGAGTATCAATTGTCTATGAAAAGCTTCTCAAATCTCGCCGTTCGGAGTCGGCAAAAAACTGTAGGTACCTTCTACTAGTGAGAGAACAGTAGCACGCACAACGCGAGTAGTTGTTGTAGAAGCTAGGCTCTGGTCCCCTGTGGGCTATAGTGCCACTCAATTATTATTATTATTAAATTGAAAACATCAAGAGTAAGGTTCTAACTATCATCCCACATAGGAATAAGAGATATTTACTTAATATCGTTGGCAACACCTTTAAATGGCTTTTCGGTACACTCGATGATAATGACAGGCAAACTATAGAGGAGCACTTTTCGGTTGTAGATGGAAACAACCACGATCTAATGAAGACAGTAAATCAGCAGGTTAAGATAAATACCAATTTTAATGATAGTGTAATGCAAGATGAAGTAAGTGGCAACACTAAAGAAGAGAGAGAGAAGTAAAAAGAGTAAACGAAGAAGAGTCGGCATTCTGATGGTGACTCGGCATCAGGATAGTCGATCGAAGAGTAGTAATAAAATTTAAAAGTAAAACAGTTGAGTTAATTTTTGATTTAATAAAAGATTTTTATAACTATTTTAAAGATCAGAAGTGGGATAGGATCTGTTCCTATATTAAAAGAAAACAAACGGAAAAAAAGAGTGAGAATACTTATTTCAAAATTGTTTTGGTGCAAAGTATGGAAGTGGTTTTTCATTTTAATAAGAACTGGTGATTTTGCGTGAGTGTTCAAAACATATTTGTGAAATTCGGATGTTAAATAAATGATTCTGCATTCGAATCTGGTGGTGGAAATAAGTTATTTTCTGATGTTGGCTTACAAAACTGTGGTAAAGGTTAAATTTGAAGAGTTAGTAGAGAAGCGGTATTAACCGTTATGTATTTTCCTGAAATGAGTGGAACAGCTTGTGCTTGCATTTTCAGTCTATGAAAAGGTAATGCTATCTCTGTTGCTCAAGGGAATGAATACAGAAAACTGTACAAGTATTCACTACTGTGTTAGTGTATAGTACGCATAAGAGACATTGTGATTGAAAGTGAAAGAGTTATTTGAAGCTTATCTGACTGATTTGCATCAGGGATGAATGAAGTTTGACAGTTATTGACGAATTGTGGTGGTTTTAGGTTTATTTCTGAAAGTTATTTACGAACCATCGAAATATTTTCATGTTACCCACACTTGTTTACGTTTCCCCTCCAAAAATTGCAACATGTCGACCATTTCCTGAATTTTTGCCCACAATAGTGTCAAACATTCGTAAATTGCCCACGTATGTCCTGTATTCGTCAACCATTATGAAATATCATTCAGAGTAGGTTCGTATGTAACCAAACAAAGTTTTCCTTGAAGTTAGTGTCTGTTGCTAAACCTCGCAATGTCTACTTGGCAAAAATGATACGAACTGGACGAAGGCGGCTTTGCAAACGTGGCAATATTGCTACTTTGCGAAAATGATAGGAAATGAACAAAGGCGGTTATAAATTTGCACGTTATTGAAAGAATGAGAATTTTTTCATTGCCATTTTAATTGCCGTGAAATAAGGGTTAAAAACGAATTATTTAGTCTTCTTCTTTTCATTCTTGCATTTAATGTAATTATAATTTGAATTTGTACGTTAATGAAATAAACACTAAATTTTCAAAGTTGAGTTTGATATTTCGCGGCAACATCCTTAATAATTCTTTAATTAACAAAGAATCGAAACTCCCAGATTGAAATTTGCAACAAAAGTGAACAGCGTTATTCTAGAACAATTTAGAAGTTCCTGAAGCAATTCACAATCATCGAATCCACCATCACACCAAGGCCATCCATCATTCGCCGTTCTTAAATTCCACTAGACCGTCACTGTCAGGTAAGAATGTCCATTTTTAATAAATCGACTAAGACATCGCGCTCACCCCCTCCGCTGAAAAGTCGCTCTGCTCCAAGCTCAAAGCAAAGTTCCTTGCAGCGAAATGTAGGCTCTGTTCCTCTAACGCTTAGTTGTAGATTATGTAGCAGGCCCGATGACGATCAAATGGTACAATGTGACAGATGCGACACATGGCATCATTATGCGTGCGTGAACGTTACATCCGACATCGCAAACGAAGACTGGATCTGCCCAAAATGTTCACAAAATACCGAATGTCAAACCGTACCATCATCTGCTGATACACCATCTACCTCTCACGCGAGAACACCTAATAACAATCTGTTACAGCCAACAAATCAACACACATCACAAGATAATGTTAATTTGCCGTCGCCTGCATCATTAAATACAGGATCTCTATGCAAAAGTAAGTCCGTAGGTTCAACCAGGTCGGTAAGATTAAGACTTCAGAAATTAGAAGAGGAGAGACTGTTAAAAGAAAAGAGGGATAAGGAATATCTGGATGCAAAATATAGTATTCTAGAACAGGCTTCAGATGAAGAGTGCGAAATCCAGTCTATTTCTATTAAAGAAAGACTTGATGAGTGGGTAGCTGAACAATCGATCACTAACAAGCAGTCTCAAGAGTTAAATGTGCAGTCACAACCAAAACATGAATTAAATACAATTCTAAAACAGCCAGGTATGCAGTCTGAATGTATGAAATTCAACAAAAATACTTTTAATATAAATGATGCCTGGGTCGGAGCAGAATCTCAACCTAAGCCACATTTATCTACAGATATGTACAATTTCCCATAGATACTGCTCACCAGTTCAGCCAAAATAATGACAAATTCTCACCTGGTAATAATATGCCAAATTTGAATAGTCAACAATTGGCGTCAAGGCACATAATGCCAAAAGATTTACCGAATTTTTCTGGAAATCCAGAGGAGTGGCCACACTTCATCAGTTGTTATGAGAATACAACTCGTATATGTGGTGTTTCTAATAACGAAAATTTGAGCAGGTTACGCGGTTGTCTCAAAGAAAAAGCATACCAAGCAGTTAAATCACGACTGATGTATCCAAGTCAAGTACCGAGTGTGATATCGACGTTAAGAATGCTGTTTGGTCGACCAGAAACCGTTATCAACAACTTGGTAACTAAGCTACGAAGGGAACGTCCACCTAAACCAGATCGAATGGACAAGTTAGTGGCAGTTAGTGGTAGCAGTTGAAAACATTGTGTTAACAATGGAAGCAGAAGGGATGACTTCACACCTTAACAACCCTTTTTTACTAGAGGAATTGGTGGAGAGACTACCTTATCAAACTCGTCTAAATTGGGGTGTTTTTAAAAGAGGAACGCAGTCAGTCAACATTTAGTGTTTGGTTGTATCAAGTTGCATAAACTGCATGTGAAGTTATGGAGAGCGCGTCGTCATTTTCTACGGATACAAAGATAGATAAGAGACGCCACACATCGTACCTAAATGCTCATGAAGAAACAGATGCTAATACTGATTTAGAATCTCCTGCCTGCATCATCTGCAATAAAAACTGTAATACTGTTGATCGATGTAGTCAATTCATTAATATGCCTTTAAAAGAAAAGTGGAACGAAGTAAAGAAACATTATCTATGTCGTTCCTGCTTAATTCGCCACTACAATCGCAAGTGCACTTTGATTAAAAAATGTGGTATAAATGGATGTGTATTTAGGCATCATAAACTTTTACACAAGTCTATAAACGAAAGTGTGAAAACTTCAGATAAACACAATTGCAATATTCACCAAAATAAAACGAATTTACTCTTTAAAGTTTTGCCAGTAACACTTCACAATAAAAATATTCAGGTGAACACTTTCGCATTTCTTGATGATGGCTCTTCTATAACCTTAATGGACCAAGAGTTGGCGAATATTCTTCAATTAGAGAGTCAAACTCAAGAACTATTTCTAAGATGGACATCTAACACATGCAGAACAGAACAAAAATCGAGATGTGTTAGTTTGAGCATTTCGGCCACAAATAGTACACGGCAATATAAACTCTCGAACATCCGAACAGTTCAATCGCTCAGTCTCCCAATACAGACCATGGATCTTGATATGCTGCAATCAAATTTCCCACATTTAAAGGGTATTCCAGCTGAATCATATATCCAGGCAAAACCTAAAATCTTGATTGGTTGATTGATTGACTCGACTATATGCATTTGATAAATACATTGAAATACCGAGAAAGAAGTGTTGATCAACCAGTTGCTGTCAAAACAAGATTGGGGTGGATTGTATTCGGTCCAGTTGCAAGAGCGTTTCGGAAAACGATTCAAAGTACCATTACTATGGAGAAGTGAGTATGTGCAACTACCAAACAGTAGACCAGCCGCAGAACGTAGGCTGATTTGCTTGGAAAAACGATTAAAACAGGAACCACTATTAGCAGAAAATCTCCATCGACAAATTTTGGATTATATACAAAAAGGCTACGCTCGAAAGCTTTCTAAAGAAGAATTAATAGAAAGTAAAGCAAAGAGAATTTGGTATTTGCCAATCTTTCCGGTCATTAATCCTAATAAGCCATCCAAAGTACGCATTGTGTGGGATGCGGCAGCAAATGTGAATGGTATTTCTTTAAACTCTTTGCTACTATCAGGTCCAGATAACTTACCAGCACTTACGGAAGTTTTATTTCGTTTTCGACAAAGGAAGTTTGCAATCTGTGGGGACATAAAAGAAATGTTCCACCAGGTTATGATAATGGAGAAGGATCAAGATGCACAACGATTTTTGTGGAGAAATAAGGAAACTGGACTAGTAGAAGATTATAAAATGCTGGTGTTAACTTTTCGATCTACGTGCTCACCCTGCTGTGCGGAGTTTATAAAAAACAAAAATGCTTTTGAATTTTCTGATAAATATCCTAGAGCAGTGGAGGCAATAACAAAAAACCATTACGTTGACGACTTTCTTGATAGCTTGGATACTGAAGATGAAGTATTGAGACTAGCTTATGAAGTTATATACATACATGAACAAGGTGGTTTTGAAATAAGAAACGTTATGAGTAACTCGAAGAAAGTTGTTAGTGCGCTCGAAAACAAAGCAGTTACCTATGAGAAGAAATTTGATACAAGTTCAGGTTTTCTTAATACTGAAAAGGTTCTTGGCATGTGGTGGTCACCTGGATCTGAGCAGTTTTCATTTTTATAAAATACCAACAAACTGAACGTAAATATTCTAAATGGAGAAATTATACCGACCAAACGAGAAATTTTAAAAATATTAAGGAGTATTTTTGATCCACTCGGCCTAATTGCACACTTCTTAGTTTTACTAAAAATTCTTTTACAAGAAATATGGCGGCAACGTACCCAATGGGATGAAAAAATAGAAAATGAACATTTCAAATTATGACAAGAATGGATATATTTGTTGCCAGCTGTAAAAGCGATTGAAATTCAAAGACCATATTTCTCAAAACTGAAATTTGAAACTAATTGTAGTGTAGAACTTCATGTGTTTGTCGATGCAAGCATTTCGGCATACGCTGCAGTAGCTTATCTTCGGATACAACGTGCATCCGAAATTGAATGTGCTCTTGTGTGTTCACGTACAAAAGTTGGTCCAATAAAATATATGTCAGTACCGAGAATGGAACTAGAGGCAGCTGTTTTAGGTTCCAGATTAGCAAAGGCTGTGGAAAAAGGACATTCCATAAAAATTTACAGACGATATTTTTGGTCTGACTCACAATCAGTTTTATGTTGGATAAAAAATGATCATCGAAAACTTAAACAATGTGTCATGTTTCGAGTTGGTGAGATATTGGAAAGTTCTAATGAAAATGAGTGGAGATGGCTACCAAGCGAAGATAATGTGGCAGATGATGCCACAAAGTGGAATCTTAAAATCGATTTATCTTCCGAAAGTCGATGGTATCATGGTCCTAGCTTTCTTTACCAAGATAAAGATACGTGGCCTTCAACCAAAAAAAACAAGTGTGTTTGTGATTTCAATGGATTTACCTGTACGACAATCAAACCGTCACCTCTAGAGTGGAGTACAAGCGGTTTTCTTCTTGGAAAAAATTGTGCAGATCATTGGCTTATGTTTTTTTATTTATTAATAAAATTTCAAAGAGAAGAAGACAAGAAGGTCACCGTCCTACTTTAGATGACATTGAGAGAGCCGAAAATTATTTGTACAAATTATGCCAGTTAGAAAGTTTTCCTGAAGAAATGAACGCATTACAAAAAAATCTAAACTGTACTGCGGACGGGTTGTCAATAGAACCATCTAGCCCAGTTTATAAACTAAGTCCATACATCGATCCGTATGGTGTTATGAGAATAAAAAGGCGTATTGATGCTTCCAGTCCAGTCATTTTACCAAAGGCACATTACATCACTATGCTGATAGTCCAGGACGTTCACCTGAAATATAAACACTTATATTTTGAAACCGTATGAAATGAACTTCGTCAAATTTATCATATTCCAACATTGAGAGTAATCTTAAAGAAAGTACAACAAAATTGCCAAACGTGTAAAAATAAGAGAGTAGTACCAGTACCACCTTTAATGGGTGACCTTCCTCCAGCACGTCTAAAATCCTTTACTAGGTCCTTTTCATATGTAGGAATGGATTATTTTGGCCCTATGTTGGTTACAGTTGGCAGGCATACAGAAAAAAGATGGGGGGTTCTCTTCACTTGTATGACATACGGGCGATACAGATTGAAATAGCACATAGTCTAAATAGTGATTCGTGTATTATGGCAATTAAAAGACTTTGTGCGAAAAAAGGAAAGCCGATAGAATTATGGTGTGATAACTACACCAATTTTAGAGGAGCGAGCCAGGAACTCAAGGAAACTTTAGAGCAGTTGAGCATAGAAAAAATAGCGGAGCGGCTTGAAGATAGTAAGATAAGATGGAATTTTATTCCACCAGCGGCACCACATATGGGGGGAAGTTGGGAGAGACTAGTGCTGTTTGTTAAGCAAACGCTTGCAAATATACAATTAAGTCGAAAGCCAAAGGACGAGATTTTACTAACAATGATGTCAGAAGTAGAATATATAATAAATTCGAGACCACTAACATATGTACCATTAGAAGCCGACAGTGACGAAGCCTTAACATCTAATCATTTCTTGATGGGATCTTCAAGTGGTGTGAAACTTTCCGGAAAATACTTGAAATACTTGAAACGGAACATTTGCAATTTCTCCTGATAATCCATGAATTTTTTTCCGACAACTGATAAATAAGAACATATTCTTCTAAACCACAAAAGTAAAGCTAATATGACGGGTTATCCATCTTTGTTTCATCAATGGGCTTTACTTTATAAAACAATGTTGTTTTCATATTTGTGGAATGCCAACAACAGTTGTTATCATTTCGTTCTATGGTGAATTAGTGTTTTGCACACCTGAAGTGGGGAATTTGGTACATTCAACTGACACTAGAAGGTACTTTACTTAAGTTTAGGACGAAAGCTGAAGTTACACGCAGTTTCAATGATTTGATGATGGGATGGCTCTTCGAAAAAATTGGATTTTGTGTGAACAATATGCAGAACATTTTTGGAGACGTTGGCTAAAAGAGTATTTACCTTCTCTCACGAAAAGAACGAAGTGGTTTAAGTCAGCAAAGCCAATATCAGAAGGAGACATTGTGGTTATAGTGGACCCCAACAATCCGAGAAGTACCTGGCCGAAAGGAGTGGTTATACAAACACATCGAGGCACAGATGGACAAGTGAGGTCAGCTGTAGTCCAAACAGCGTCAGGAGTCTATACTCGACCTTCTGCAAAGTTAGCAGTAATGGATATACACCGGTTTGGCGATATTGGTAACCCGGAAAAACAATCCAGCTTACCGGAAGGGAGTGTTGCCAAACCTGGCAATGTCGCTATTTAGCAAAAATGATACGAACTGGACGAAGGCGGCTTTGCAAACGTGACAATATTGCTACTTTGCGAAAATGATAGGAAATGAACAAAGGCGGTTATAAATTTGCACGTTATTGAAAGAATGAGAATTTTTTCATTGCCATTTTAATTGCCGTGAAATAAGGGTTAAAAACGAATTATTTAGTCTTCTTCTTTTCATTCTTGCATTTAATGTAATTGTGATTTGAATTTGTACGTTAATGAAATAAACACTAAATTTTCAAAGTTGAGTTTGATATTTCGCGGCAACAGTGTCATTAAAACTTTAAATAGTTAAAATAAATTGATATGAAATTATTATTAAATAGATATTCAGTATTATATTAAATATCCAATGGCTTGTGAAATATGTACAGAAAAGGAAAGGACGCATATTTGCAATTTCAAAGTTGAGCATAAGAAAGAATTTTGAACTTTTATAAACGGTTCGGTTTTCGTTTCTACCGATATTCTAAATTACATATATTACTAAGAAGAATTTTACTATAAGCACCTTATTTAATTACAGAAATTAAAACGAATTCAGTATTTTACTGTAGGGATTCTGATGAGCCTTAGAAAAACAACACACGTCCATACGGTACAAACTCTTCTTTAATAATGGGCTATAAATAATAAAAAATAAATTACTCTTTTTGATTTTATTCCACTACATTTCTAAACTAAAATAAATTTAGTAATGCCAATAGTTTGTGTTACTAATTACAACCTAAAATAACGCTGGAAAACTTTTATTTATTTGTATACCCGATGACATATGAAATACAGAAATGAATGTACAATTAAAGACAGACACGCATGTTCGGAATTTTATTTTCTTGTTGTGTATATTATCGATTTAATTTTTACTAATATTTCGATTTGGTAGTATTATAAAGCTAAAGCTATAACTAACGAAAAGACGTATTAACATCGATTCTTATAAAATCAATAATATAATGTAATTCAATATCTTTCTAATCACATCTACTCAGTATGGCGAGCACAATTATTAAATAACATATGTTTACTTAAAGTAATAGAACGACATATGATAATTCTTCATTTTAAACATAAGTCCGTAGTTGCATTTTGTATTCATTTTACAAGGGAAGCATTGTAATATTACAATTTCTTTTTAGAGAAACGTTATTTAAATTCAATATACTAGTATAAGATTATTAGTTCTAATTTATAATTTAACAACAAGGTTTATTGATATGTTAATAAATTCAAAATTATTTACACACAAATAATATGTTAAAACATTTCTTAAAAGTATGCCTTAAGTGCAACTGCTGCCTTACTAGTGCACCTTCTGAACACGCACTCCCTCCGCCATGTTCTTGAATTTTTTGGTGGTGAGAAATATTGCCGGTATTTTTAATAAACTTTACATTTTTAATCAGTTCGATTGTGTAAAATGTCTTAAAACAACAAAAGATAATAAAAAAAAATGTTGTATCCACATTCCGCAGAATTTATCACAGGAATTAGCATTCTATGAGATTAAATGAAATTGACAAAAAATATCGACTTTTTTAATATTAAAACCCACCCCAATTGTTTGAGCGGGAAGGTAATCGGCCGATTGAGTAGCTCACACGCAGAAACCAATAAGGAAGGAGATGGTCGACTGAACAGCTGATTAAACAGCTGATTTCCCCTTCGTCTATCTACCGTTTGAGTGTTATTTACGAATTGTGGTGGATACAGCCCTTATTTTCCGGAACTCATTTACGGAGCATCGAACACTTTCTCATTTTACTCACACTTGTTTACGTTTCCCCTCCAAAAAAGCAACATGGCCTCTAATTCGTGAATGTTTGCCCTCAATAGTGTCAAACATTCGTAAATTGCCCACAATTCGTGAATTCGTCAGCCATTTTGTTATATATTCAACAGATTGCGTTCGTAAATAACTACAGGAAATTGTTTATGATTTTAGTGTCGCCGACACTTTAAATAGTATGTTACTTAAAAATAAGTAATTGTGCTAGAACTTATATTCCTGATGACTTTAGAAATATGTACATAATTAAAACAGCAATGCATGTTTGAAAATCGAGCAGTACGGAGGAATTTCTTTCCATTTGGTATTCCGAGTTAGGTGTACTTAAATCAAAATAAAGATTATTGTAATTCTGGTGCTACTTATTCGGCAATATGTAAGTAATAGAAAATAAATTTGTAGTTATAATTTCGATCACTCATTATGAAAAGTGTAATACTGAAAAAATAAGGAAACCTTACCTAGTACGTCGGTGATAGTTGTCCAGGCAATCGTTTTAAAGAATAAAAATTAAATGAAGATAATTTGAAACAAAATTTTTATCCAGCTAAATACAATCCTTCGCTTTGAAAAACATATGATTCGATTATGAATATGGAATCTCAATATAAAATAATAGCACGAATTAATAAATTAGTCACTCCAGCATATTTCACTAAAACTTCACGTTGGTTAACCTAACTAAAAACGCCTATGAGTGACAATTAAAATATATAATTTTGTAATATAAATAATATACCTATATAACAACTCAATAAAAATACTGCACTGTTTCGGAAAAAGCGCATAGTTACAAATTTGAGTAACTTTCTTAGTATTCTTTAAAAAAAAAGTATCAAAATATAGAGATTGCTAAACCAAATAAAATGTTGTTAACAACAATAAGTGAAAGATATTAGTTTTTAGAATACGAGTCTTAGAATAGTGAAAGATAGTGATAGGAGTTTAGTAATTATTTGGGAATTCCAAAATACTATTTGTCTACTTATTGTGTTCAATATAAATTCGTGTTGTATTTTTCTTTCAAAATTTATTATAAAGTTTTAACATTATAGCCTAACTGTTGAAAATACTGCCTTAAAGATACAATTTATGAACGCCTCCAATGTCGGCCATTATTTCGTGGTGGAATTTTTAGCAAAAATCTCTGAGTAAGGGAGACAGTCAACGTCCCCATCTCCCTCACTCACATTAGCAGTTTGCGCGGGAAACTAATCAGCCGATTACGCAACTCACACGTATTCTCAGTCAAGAGAAAAAAAACCCTGTCTGTGAAACTGCCTCGAATCAGCTGTTCAAGGAGGTGAAATGTTATAAAAAACGCTGTCAAATTTTCCCCACGGGTGGGAGACGAGGGAGTCGACTGTCTCCTTATTGGTCTCTGCTCACACGTATTCTCATTTCGGAGAAAAACCCTGTGTGTGAATTTGGCTCTCGAATCAGCTGTTCAAGAAGGGGAAATGTTATAAAAAACGCTGTCAAATTTTCCCCAAGACGAAGAATCTGTGTATCTCCTTCCTTGTTCATTCCTGATTTGCATGCATTTTTGGTATGTACGTCTATCTTAAGCTACAATAAAAGTCTGGAAGAAGCATTTTGGTGAATGTTTCTATGTGTGAGGTTGCATTTTCGGTTGACGAAAAGGCATACTGTCGTATCTGTTCGATGACTGAAGAGTATGATGAATAGGTGAATAAACTGTATGTTTTTTGAAATACATATTGTAACGATTTAGATATATGCTCTGGACATTTTGGCGAACTAACCAACCATTAATCATTGTAACAATTATATTGAATATTTTTTTTCAATAGCGGCACAAACGTGAAACAACTCCAAGAAGAGTTAAAAAAATGAATGTTCTGATAAGCAGGTCAAAAAGAACGCTTATTAAAAGATTAAATTATCACGATATACATCTAAACCCAAGCGAATGTTTTGCACATTCGAATTTGAACCAACATGGAAGGCAAAATGAAATGCTTGAAAGTGATCAAAAAGTAACCACAATTTCTGACTCAGCTTCATTAACTGAAGAAAAACTAAGGGCCAGGGAATGGTCCTTGATAAAGCGTGAACGAGATCTTCTTGAAAAAGAAAAATTAATTTTTGCTAAAGAATATGAATTAGCCGAGAAACTTAAGAGTTTAGTTCCAACCAGCTCATCACAAGTTACTACACAGAACAGACGAAGGCTAAATTGTACCATCAGAGAGATCGCTGATGCATTACCTGTTTTTTCACAAGGATATATTACTTCAATGTCATCGGAATGTTGGGTAATCCGCGTAGAAAATCTAAAGAACATTTATGGCTGGCATTGCTTTTGGCAGCTTCATCTCGAATGCATGGACCAACACGACATTGGTGGGACACGTGTCAAGAGGCTCTAACAAATTGGAATCAGTTAGCCTTAGGACTCAAATTAAGCTTCCCGTATCATTGTAGTGACGTTGAGGTACACCAGCTGATGAAAATCTTCAGAATTAATCGAAAATTTCTGGTTCGAAATGAATCTCTTAGGAAAGAGGATAGAACTTTTCGATAAGACAATTATTTAGTACATTCTTATTGGTTTAAATGACGCTCAAATGAGTACCAATCTTGCTGCAGGGAACTTCAGCAACATTTCTGAACTGATTGACAAAATCAAATGGTACCAAGGTACACGGTCCTACTCACGATCTAGAGTCGTTACATTTTCACGACCTTTAACAAACGATTTGACTAAATGGCAATCTAACCGTCAACCGTTTTCCAAGAATCATATAACCTGTTACAACTGCAATCAACCAGGATATTATGCTAAAAATTGTAGAGACACTGGAGTAACAGTAAGGACACCAATCAATCGGCACCGAAGACGGAGAAAATGCAAGATAAGAACTATAGTGTTTACGTTATCTGTAATAAAAATCCTTCAGATTATTATGTTAAAGATGTACTAATAAACGAAAATAAGTATGCAGCTCTTTTAGATTCTGGAAGCAAGAAGTCAATTGTAATAAAACAAGTTGCCATATATATAAACTGCAAAATTGATAATTACGAAATTACATTGCATGGGTTTGGTGGTGGAAGTTTTCGAGCGATTGGAAGCATTGGATGTTAAGTTCAAATAGACGCAGCTTTTTTCCCAGTTCAAGCAATCGTGGTTGAAAATAACTTTCTCTCAAAACCTGTACTAATTGGAAAAGATGTTCTGAACAATTCCATGTGCAAAATACGCAAACATGGTGAAAGCTTGCTAGTACAAAGAATGGACATTTGTTCTGTTAAACCAATAACTGTTTCCGACGTTCAAATAGATGAAGATGAACAAAGGTCTATACTTATTAAACTTTTTAACGATTTTAGAAAATGTATCGCCATGAACCAACACGAATTATGTCGAACCAAGCTAATTTAGATGGAAATTGAACTGGTAAAACAAGATCCGATAGTGCATCAACCGTACAAACTGCCCTATACGAAAAGACAAACGCTAATGAAAATGATTACTGACTTGATGGAATGCGGAATTGTCGCCGAATCACAATCTGATTACGCCTCACCGGTCATTCTTGTAAAGAAATAGAATGGAGAGGATAGAATGTGTATTGACTGCCGGAAGTTGAACTCCGTCACGATGAAAATTCGTTTTCCAATGCCCTTAATTGAAGAACAACTCAACGGCCTAGTGGGTTATAAGTTCTACTGTGTGCTTGACTTAGCACTATTATTATATTATATAGTATTATCAAATATCTATAAAAAGAGAACACACCCACTACACTGCTTTGATTACTCATGACGGGCTGTACGAATTTACATCGATGCCTTTTGGACTTGTTAATGCCCCATCCATTTTTTAAAAACTAATGAACACCGTCGTCCGGAAAATGAGACCCACTAAAATCATTTGTTATATGGACGATGTAGTAATTCCGTCCGAAACCATTGAAAAAGGGTTGGGAAATTAAAATCGTTCTTGAAAATACTCGAAGAATCTAATTTAACCCTCAATCTTCGAAAATGCGCTTTCTTCAAAAGAGGAATAGATATAAAGACCAAAACATTGGCGATAGAAAAGTGCGAGACTCCAAAAAACGGACACGAAGTCCGGCAATTCCTTTGTCTAACCACTTATTCTCGAAAGTTTATTGAAAACTATTAGTTGATCGCTCTACCACTAACGAACTTAACAAAGAAAAAAGTGTGTTCCCATGGGGGCAAAATGAGCAGAATGCGTTTGAAACTTTGAAAAATTGTCTTATTAAGCCCCTTACTCGTACTATATAACCCAAACAGTAATCATGAACTTCACACTAACACCAGCTTCCGTGAAATAGCTTCCTACTATAGAATTGCGAGAAGGCAATTCGTTTCGCCCAGTGACTTACTATAGTAGGAAAACGTCAGGCGGTGAAAGTTTCCTCCATAGCCATGAGCTTGAGGCTCTTGCTGTCGTGGAATGTACCAATCGGTTCCGCCAGTTTCCGCTTTATCCAGGTGTCCTATAGAGAACGCAAGCAAGCCTGATGTTGTCGACATGAACGTGCTGAAAATAGGTATAGATGATGAAGACTGGTTGTATTCATTACAACTCCAAGACGAACATATCTGTGAAATCGCAAAATGTTTCAAAAAGAAGCCGAATAACAGTGAAGAATATCAAATCCACACAGACTACGCTATTCAGGATGGACGAGTATGCAGGCGAGTTGACAATAATCTTAAACTGTACGTGCCAAAGGGCGTTCGTAATCGGGTAATGAGGAATAGCCGCGATTTGATGGGTCACTTTTTGGAAAAGAAGACAATGAATCATCTGAAAAATATACTTGTTCCGAAGAATGACACAAGTCGTAAGAAAGTTTCTCAAATCATGTGTTGATGTGCTTTCAACAGTGCAACCTTGTGGAGAACTCCATCTTATAAAAAAGAAAGAAGTCCCTTATAGACCATTTGGGACCGTTCATAAAGTCCACTAAAGGAAATAAACATTTGATAATACTAGTCAACGCGTTCACTAAATCTACGATTATGAAAGCGCTACCTAGTACGCAAACAAGACCAGTTTTGAATTTCCGAACAGAAACGTTCTATATGTTTGGAGCCCCCAGTCGCATCATCTCGGACCGAGGAACCGCGTTCACATAAAAAATGTTCGAAGATTTCATTAAAGATTATGGAATCATCCACGTTCAAAACGCCACAAGAACTTCCAGAGCTAATGGTCAAGTAGAAAGATATAACTGCACTGTCCTTCAAGCACTACTTGCAAGCGTAGAAGACGAGGATCGATAATGATTCCATCCGGAAAACAACACAACAAATGATGATGGGATATGTTCCCCATGATCCATGGCCAGATGTTCTCGCTCAACAAGTGGACTCAAATTAACAAACTCAAAATTTAGAAAGCATTCGTTCATATGGAAGGGACATATTACTAAAATCCAATCCAAACAGAAGTCCCAATATGATAGCAAATACGGTAAAGCAAAAGAATACAATGTGGGTTACTTAGTAATGACAAAGAACGATTCACTTAACTCAACTGGTTCTTCACGAAAACTTGAGTCAAAATATAAAGGACCCTATGTGGAAATTGCTAAGCTTCAATTTGATAGGTACCAAATAGCTGACATGCCCTTCGCTCAAAGAAACCACATCCGTGTGGGCAGCCGACAGGATGAAGCCTTGGACAGAGTTTGATAAAGAACTCGACGAAGACGTCGATGAAGACAGGATGGCCAAATCTGTAACGCAAGATGAAGCAAGTGGCAGTGTTGGCAGAGAGAGAGAGAAGAAAAAATAGTAAATGAAAAAGAGCCGGTATTCTGATTTCATCATCGTCAGGATAGTCGATCGAAGAGTAGTAGAATTTAAAAGTAAAACAGTTGAGTAAATATTTGATTTAATAAAAGGTTTTTCTATATTTTAAAATAGTATTTCTGAATTAAGGCACATAATCGAAATATGTAGATAGGCGGAGAATTTTAGAAAGACTCAACCAACTCGAAGGTCGGATGTTCACATGTTCAAACTTAAAACTCTCAAGGAAAAAGTTGAAAATATTCAACAAAATATAGCTTCCGCAAGAATTTTTTTTTTGTTTTTCATCCCAAATTACTAACCAATGAAGAAATCGTAAGTTGTAATATCGATTTTCGGAAACTTTTAAATAATCAAACAGGAGTCGCTGTTTTCGAATATAATAAAACACCATTTCAGAGTACTTGCGATGAAAGAAATTTTACACTTACAGGAAATCACTTGATTTCCTTCAATAATTGCACCATCTTTATCAAAACCACCACGTTTTTCAATAAAATATCAGAGTACAAAGACATTTTTTTTCTTGCCTGAGACAAATAACACCTTTCAATCTGTTAATAAGTTTACCCTTGAGGATATTGTTTTGAAACCAGTATGTTTATTGTTTTTGCCATAATAGCTGTATTACTAATAATTGGGTTAATGAAAAAAACAGAAAAAGTGAAAAATGTTGGTGAAATTCCTAATATTGATGTATTAAAGGAAAAATATGATTTGAAAGATTGTTAAGTAAGTTAAGCAATTACCAAAGTAAATACAACTTAATTATTGAGATTCGGGAATATCTTAAGCTAGCGGGGGAGGTGTTACGTTAGTACACTCACCTCTGAACACATAGATATACATAGGATACGAAGTCAGCATTAATGGGCAGTTGGCTTCCTTTAATGCAGCAACGAGTGTCATGAACTTCACTGTGCCAATGCAGCAATGAGTGTCATAAACTTCGTTTTGCCGATATGATAACGAAGTCAAGAAACTCATTGATCTGACTCGGTAAATATGTAAGTAGAATTAAGTAGTTCATAGATATTAATGCAGGATAGGTTGAAAATATTTTGAGATATAAAAATCATTCTTAAGACCACACTCAAAAGCATTTGACTAAATACATAACTCGCGCTTCTCATGCTCTCTCCTTTTCCTTCTGCGAAGCCGGTTTTCTTCCCTTCTTTTCTGTTCGTAGAGCTCACGAATAACTCTCATTGTTCGATGCAGCGTTGCGTTGTAGGCCTCCTGTTTAGCTGCATGTGCCTGCTTGAACTCATCGTCAAACCATGGATTCCTTTCTGAGTGGTAGCGTGAAACCCAGCACATCAGTGGCAGCTTCTTTGATGGCTTTTTGACAACGTTTCCATTCTTCTTCTATTGTCAGTGCAGGCAGGCATCTGTTGCGTTTGTAGCTTTCCGACGTCAAAATGTTTTGGCCTATCTCGACTCCGTTGCCCTCTCGATATCTCACCTTGGCTACAACAAGGCGATGATGCGAGTCGATGTTGGCGCCTCGGAATGTTCGGACATCGAGAATGTTGGAGAAGTGTCTGATGTCTGCGATCAATTTGGTTGACGGTTAATTGATCAGGGGATCGCCAGGTTCCTTTATGGATGTTGAGATGTGGGAACCGCGTACTACTAATACTACTGATAGGCGGATATTGCTCGCGAACACGGGGATCAACTCCGGTTCAGTAGAGCGATCCCCGCTCGAGATAGGAGAGAGAGTGCAAAGGAGCGGGACTTCTTTTGGTGGTTACACCAGAATCAGCCCCCGCCAGCGCCTGATATGATAGTTGGTCTGTTGGACAAGAGCCCTCTTACATAGATTTAAGTTAGGTTAAGTTAGATTAAGAAAAAAAGAAAAACAAAAAAAAAAATAAATAAAAAAGGTGTACAAGGGCATATAAAGAACGTACACACCCTGGTATACACGTCCGCCATGTCACGGACATAGTGTAAGGTAACTTAAGTTTTATTAGCACTAGGGATTAGTGTTTTATAGCTTAGGTTTAGT
Source organism: Eristalinus sepulchralis (assembly GCA_944738645.1). Lineage (NCBI taxonomy): Eukaryota > Metazoa > Arthropoda > Insecta > Diptera > Syrphidae > Eristalinus > Eristalinus sepulchralis. The sequence goes on along the minus strand of OX122885.1, from coordinate 23,516,878 downwards.
TAGTTCTAAGAAAATTAAATAAAAAAAATGTTAAGAGCTCCAAGTTTTTTCTAAGTTTTCTTGGCCAGTAAAAACATACAATAAAGATTGTCCAAATGGACTGAAAAAAAACAAATATTATTAGCAGTAGACGCCGAAAGGCAAATAGATAAGTAAGTTTAGAGTATTTTAGAGTACCTGCGAAGGCTATCCTACTGGATAGATTTTAAGAACATGGATTGATTAGATATTAAGATAGATTTACTCATTTTCGTCTTGTTGTAAGCATGATTCGGAAAAAAAGTAAAAATTAATTTTAAAGTTAAAGTTAAATAGGGGACATTAGAAGCGTCCGGTTGAATAAATAGAGAGGTGTTATGGCAGGAATCAAGTCCAAAAATTTTACCAAAAGGTGACGGAGACCTAGTAGTAGGGTCGCAATCGATGCTGAGAATCTGGAAAGATCATTTCTGCAGACTTTTAAACTGCGATGACGGTCCAAATTCCGTTGTTAGGCAGAATGTTCCACTTAATTTGGACGATGATAGACAAGAATTCCGTCCCCCCGACTTAGACGAGGTCAAGATAGCAATATCGAGACTGAAGTCAAATAAAGCTGCTGGAGCGGATGGACTGTCTGCAGAACTGTTTAAAGCAGCTGGGGATGACCTGGTTGGGCGCATGCAACAGCTCATCTGTAAGATATGGTCGGAGGAAAGCATGCCCGATGAGTGGAATCTCAGCGTCGTCTGTCCGGTCCACAAGAAAGGAGACCCCTTCGACTGCGCCAACTATCGAGGGATCAGTCTCCTTAACATCGCATACAAGGTGCTCTCTACCATATTGTGTGAATGCCTGAAACCGTTCGTCAACAACCTAATAGGTCCTTATCAGTGTGGTTTCAGGCCAGGGAAGTCCACCATCGACCAAATCTTCACACTACGGCAGATTCTGGAAAAGACCCAAGAAGTGCAAATCGACAATCACCACCTATTCGTCGATTACAAGGCCGCATATGACAGTGTGCATAGAGACGAGGTATACAGTGCCATGTCGAGTTTTGACATTTCTACTTAACTCGTCAGATTGCATAGGATGACGATGGAGAACTCTCGCTGCTCCATCAAGGTCGGAAACGAAATCACCGAGACCTTCAATATCAAAAAAGGTTTAGACAAGGCGACGCACTGTCATGTGACTTCTTTAACATTATCCTTGAAAAGATTGTGCGTAACTCACAAGTCAACATCAAATCCAAAATCAGTTCAATTGCTAGCTTACGCCGACGACATTGGCGTGATAGGACGAACACAGCGAGCCGTCAATGATCTGGTGGCTAAAATGGGTCTGGTGGTTAATGAGGGCAAAACGAAGTACATGCTGTCATCAAGGAAGGACACACAACATCGACATCTCGGACAGAGCGTCACACTAGGCAGTAGAAACTTCGAGGTAAGGACTTCGTCTACCTCGGCTCCACGCTAAGCAGGGACAATAACACCACTACGGAAATCAAACGCAGAATCACTCTTGCCAATCGCTGTTTCTTTGGGCTCAAAAGACAAGGCTAAGCTTGCTTTATATAACACCTTTATCATCCCAGTCTTACTTTACGGCGCGGAAACCTGGACGCTACTAAAAGCGGATAAGGAAGTACTTAGTCTTTTCAAGAGAAAAGTTCTGCGTTCGATTTTTGGTCCTGTTTGCGTTGATGGCATCTAAAGAAGAAGATTTAACGACAAACTCTATAGGCTTATAGAGGTTCGGTGAAGTAAGAAATATATAAACTTTATTAAAAAGAAACTAAATATATTAAATATTACACATATTTGGATTAAGATGTTTCCTCGTGGACGCTCCAGAATCGAAAGAGGACAGGTTGTTTCACCAGTCCTCCGATGGCACATTGGCAGAACAATGTCTGTGTTGCGGAACAAAATGGAATAGGGGTTGTGGGCATGTTCAATGTGTATGCCGCCACACTACTCTCCCTCCAATGACAATGATTAGAATCCGCCAAATCGAACCTTTCTTCTTTCCTTTATGTTGGAACTAGGTCGGTGTGTTGACGTGGATTAAACTCTTCAGCTGGAGATTCGATGTGCGCTGCCTTTAGACGATCAAGAGAGACGTTGATATGTTTTCCTTGTTTGTCGATGGTGAAGTATTTGTCATGCCGGTTGATAACTCGATATGGTCCATCGTATGGCGGTTGTAATGGTGGTTTGACGGAATCGTTTCGAACAAAAACGTGGGAAGTATTATGTAGATCTTTTTGAATTAGTGATATCGTCAATAAATGATGTGAAGTTTCGGGAAAGCGTAATTGAGACATTGCCTCTCGTAGTGACTTCACGAACTCACTTGCAGGCTTATCAATGTGCATGGTGCTCACGAACTCGCGTGGTAAACTAATATTGGTGCCGTATAGCATTTCGGATGCGGTCAAACCAAGATCGTCCTTATATGCTGTACGAAGACCCAAAAACACCGTTGGTAAAACGTCGTCCCAGTTGGTTGATGTATGGCATTTAATTGCTGCCTTCAGGGAACGATGCCACCTCTCAATAAGTCCGATTGATTGTGGATGATAAGCAGTCGTCCTTAAGTGTGTGATCCCCAGAAGCTTTGTTAATTCCTTGAATAAGGAACTCTCAAATTGCCGGCCTTGGTCCGTTGTCACGCGCTGCGGAACACCGAATCGGCAAATCCAGTTTTCGTACAGGGCTCGTGCAACTGTTTCTGCAGAAATGTCGTCAATCGGTCGCGAAAACCTATCAATGATAGTGAGACAATAGCTCCGGCTCCGCGATGATGGTAGACGTCCCACAATGTCGACATTAAGGTGCTGAAACCGTCGGTCGACCAATGTATATTCTCCACGTTGTGCAAAGTTATGACGAAGTACTTTAATTTTTTGACACTGAATTGCAAGTTTTTGCCAAATTTCGGCAATCGCGCTTAATACCCGGCCACACAAATCTTTCCGCTACCATGCGTGTCGTTGTCCGAGTACTGGGATGTGCCATAGAATGAACGCTATTAAATGCTGTTTTTCGCAGTTGCATGGGTATGTAAGGCCGTACCCGGTCAGTAGAGACGTCGCAAAACACGCTGCAATTGTCGTCCTCGGGGATGCTAATTTGCTTTAAAATCAAGCTGGTTAGTTAACCTTGTAGTAACACCTGTAATTCAGAATCCTGTTGTTGTAATTTTTCCAATGATTTATAATTAATTACTTCTGTCGATGTTATTCCATCTATACGTGACAATGTATCAGCGACGACATTATCTCCCCCTGGAACATACCGGATATCTGTTGAAAAGTGGCTGATGTAGTCGAGATAACGCCGTTGACGTGGAGATGCCTTTTCAAGTTTTTGCCGAAAAGCGAAGGTAAGGGATTTATGATCTGTTAGTATAACAAAGCTACGACCTACGACCAAGATACGCACTTAGAAGCTCTCTGTCGTAGGTTCTATATCTCTTCTGACTTGGCGTCAGTTTTCGGGAGAAAAATCCCAGCGGTTTCCACGTTTTTCCGACCAATTGTTGCAGTGCAGCACCTACAGCAATCTCCGACGCATCTACAACCAGAGCCATTTGATAATCCGAATCGAGGTAGGCCAAAGTAAGAGCATCTGTTGCAGCTTGCTTGCATTTTTCGAAAGCGATGATGGTGTCGTCCGTCCAATTACCTTTTCTGTGGTCATTCTTTTTGCTATGCGTAATAAGCTTTTGTAGAGGGCTCTGCATTTCCACCGCTTTTGGCATAAATCTACGGATAAAAATTGAGAATTGCAAGGAATCGTCGTAGTTCACAGAATTGTTCAGGCCGCTTGTAGTTCAGGATTATGCTCACCTTTTCTGGTAGCGGTTGTATCGCATCTACACTTATTGTGTGTCCGAGAAAATGCACCACAGGTTTTCCAAACTGGCATTTACTCACGTTGAGCACTATTCCGTTTTGTTGGAGACGTATGAAAATCTGTCGTAAATGTTTTATGTGCTCCTCCTTATCTGTTGATGCGACAAGGATGTCATCGATGTACGCACTAGCAAATCGAAGTCACGCAAAATGCCGTCGATGAACCGTTTAAAAGTCTGCCCAGCGTTACGTAGGCCAAAGGTCATCCTGCAGAACTCGAAGAGTCCGAACGGAGTAGTAATGGCGGTCTTCTCGATGTCGCTCTCCTCTACAGGGATTTGGTGATAAGCACATTGTAAATCAAGTGTGGAGAAGATTTTCTTAACGCACAAGAAGTGCGTAAAGTCATGAATGTGTGGTACAGGATACCTGTCTGGCTCGGTAATGGCGTTTAATACGCGAAAAACGCCACATGGTCGCCAATCTACATTACCTTTGGGGACCATATGGAGGGGGCTGGCTTTTAGAAGGTCGACAAATTCCTTGGTCGAGCATAGATTGAAACTCAGCTTTGGCGATGCCTGACATCTTTGGGGACAGCCGTCTTGGTGGTGAGTATGTGGGAAGCCCTTTGGTGATTATGTGGTGAGTTACATTGTGCAACGGCTGTCTAGTTTTAGGTGTCAAAAGTGTGATCTCCTTAAATTCTGAAAGAAATGAGCTATAAGGAAGTTCGCAACAAATGTTTGTCAGTTGAAGTGACTTACGTGCTATGCTGCCGCAGGATTTTACTGCTGTCGTCGTATCAATTATGCGCTTATTTCGAAGGTCCACTATAATTTTAAAGTGATGAAGAAAGTCAGCTCGTTGCACGTCGTCCACTGCGAATGTCCATCTGAAGTTACGTCTTAATCCCAAATTCAATAAAACAGTTTTTTCGCCATATTAGTTCGCCCATTTAGTTTTTCTGTTTTTTCGATGGGTGCTCGAAAGAACAAGGTGAACGGCACTTACGTGCATTACGCCCGTGCTGACGATGGTACCAGCAATAGCTTTCGTCTTTCTGGGAAAATCTACTCTGCCTCCTTTTATCGCCCTGCCACCGGGTTCTGGAACGTGATCGGCTGCGATGTGAGAACTTTTAGTTGTTGCACTTGATGAGTTAGTTGAGATATTTGGTTTTCTAAATCTGTGGTTGCAGGTGCTGCTGGCGTTGGTTTTTCATTGATTGCGACAGCATACGACGTTTCACTTACTTTTGTCGGCCAGCTCAGCTAGGTGACAGAGTTCTTCTTTGCTCACATTAATAATAGTGCGCACGTCTGTTGGCAGCCGTTGTAGCCAAAATGACTTAAGCAGATCGTTGAAAGAGGACATCTTTGCTGGCGCCATCGGGAAACGCAGCCTGCACGACATGACCTCCGAAAACGGACTCAGGCTGTTGGACTTCGCCGCGGGGCGGAACCTCTCTGTGAGCAGTACGCGGTTCCCACATCTAAACATCCATAAAGGAACCTGGCGATCCCCTGATCGATCAACCGTCAACCAGATTGATCACGTTGCGATCGACGTCAGACACTCCTCCAACATTCCGAGGCGCTAACATCGACTCGGATCATCACCTTGTTGTAGCCAAGGTAAGAACCCGGATATCGAGAGAACAACGGAGTCGAGATAAGCCAAAACGGTTTGACGTCGGAAAGCTACAATCGCAACAGGTCGCTGGGCTCTTTGCCGACCGAGTCTCCATGAAACTCTCCCAAAGTTCGACGCCGCCTGCACTGACTGAAGAAGAGTAGAAACGTTGTCAAAAAGCCATCAAAGAAGCTGCCACTGATGTGCTGGGTTTCACGCCACCACCTAGAAGGAACCCATGGTTTGACGACGAGTGCAGGCAGGCACATGCAGCTAAACAGGAGGCCTACCAGGCAACGCTGCATCGGACAACGAGAGCTGTTCGTGAGCTCTACGAACAGAAAAGAAGGGAAGAGAACCGGCTTCTCAGAAGGAAAAAGAGAGAGCACGAGAAGCGTGCGGTCGAAGAGATGGAGAGGTGTTATGGCAGGAATGATGTCCGAAAGTTTTACAGAAAGGTGAAACAGCTATCCGGTGGATACAGGGTTCGGACCGAAGCTGTTAGGCAGAATGTTCCACTTAATTTGGACGATGATAGACAAAAATTCCGTCCCCCCGACTTAGACGAGGTCAAGATAGCAATATCGAGACTGAAGTCAAATGGACTGTCCGCAGAACTGTTTAAAGCAGCTAGGGATGACCTGGTTGGGCGCATGCACCAGCTCATCTGTGAGATATGGTCGGAGGAAAGCATGCCCGATGAGTGGAATCTTAGCGTCGTCTGTCCGGTCCACAAGAAAGGAGACCCCTTCGACTGCACCAACTATCGAGGGATAAGTCTCCTTAACATCGCATACAAGATCCTTTCTGCCGTACTGTGTGAACGCCTGAAACCGTTTGTCAACAACCTGATTGGTCCTTATCAGTGTGGTTTCAGGCCAGGGAAGTCCACCATCGACCAAATCTTCACACTACGGCAGATCCTGGAAAAGACCCAAGAAATGCAAATCGACACTCACCACCTATTCGTCGATTACAAGGCCGCATATGACAGTGTGCATAGAGACGAGCTATACAGTGCCATGTCTAGTTTTGACATTCCTACCAAACTCGTCAGATTGTGTAGGATGACGATGGAGAACTCTCGCTGCTCCGTCAAGGTCGGGAACGAACTCACCGAGACCTTCAATGTCAAAAAAGGTTTTAGACAAGGAGACGCACTGTCATGTGACTTTTTTAACATCATCCTTGAGAAGATCGTGCGTAACTCACAGGTCAACACCAGAGGCACGATCTTCCAAAAGTCAGCTCAATTGCTAGCTTACGCCGACGACATTGACGTGATTGGACGAACACAGCGAGCCGTCAATTACGCGTTTGCTAGCGTCGAAGCGGAAGCGGCTAAAGTGGGACTGGTGGTAAACGAGGGCAAAACTAAGTATATACTGTCATCGAAGAAGGACGCAGAGCATCGACGTCTCGTACAGAGCGTCACTATGGGCAGCAGAAACTTCGAGGTAGTCAAGGACTTCGTCTACCTCGGCTCCGCAGTTAACAGGGACAATAACAACAGTACCGAAATCAAACACAGAATCACTCTTGCCAATCGCTGTTTCTTTGGGCTCAAGAGGCAATTGAGTAATAAAGCCCTCTCTCGAAAGACTAAGCTTGCTTTATATAACACCTTGATCATCCCAGTCCTACTTTATGGCGCGGAAACTTGGACACTACTAAAAGCGGATGAGGATGCATTTGGTCTCTTCGAGAGAAAAGTTCTGCGCGCAATTTTTGGTCCTGTTTGCGTTGATGGCATCTGGAGGAGAAGATTCAACCACGAACTGTATGGGCTGTGCAGCGGCATGAGCCTAGTCAAGCGTCTACGGATACAAGGCTCAATATGGCTAGGCCATGTAGAGCGTATGGACACCACTGCTCCGGCCCGAAAAGTCTTCGAATCTGAGCCATTAGGACAACGCAACAGAGGACGGCCCAGGATAAGGTGGCGCACACAAGTGGAGAAGGACCTCAACCAACTTGGAGTGCGCAACTGGCGGCAGCTGGCGAAAGATCGTGATGGCTTGAGAGGCATGTTGGTTGAGCCCAAGGTCCGCCCCGGACTGTAGCGCCACAAGAAGAAGAAGAAGAAGAACTCGTTGATATCGTGATTATATACCAGTCATAACCAGTTAAACTAAGTGAACTTTAAGGACACTAAAGCTTTTGAAAAAGGCGATATAGTCCTTTTGTTTGATTCGCTCCACTTGACAGCTGAGTCTTAGTATGTTGGAGATCCTAAGGGTTGTAAGTTTCTATGTTTGTATGAGGTCTGTTCAAAAAGAAGGTGCAGTTTCAAATTTCGCGGGTAACCTACATTCGAATATTGTTTTTAATGTTATGTTGATACACTCGTCTCAAACACATGTGTTCAGATTCAAATATAAATAATTTTTTTTTGTTTGTCAAAGGTATAAAAGTGAGACGTGTTTTGTGGGTTCGGCAATTTCTTGCTGCCAAAAAATGTACCAACAAAATTGCATTAAATTTTGTGTAAAAAATGAAATTGAGTTCTCAAAAACTTGGCATGCGGTGGTGAACTTTGTACAAATTGGACGAAAATAAAACCATTACGGTTACCAGCTCGAAATGGCCTGGAACTAAAAAGAATCAACTATAGAAGGGGAAAGTGAAAGGGTAAACAACACATCAAAAAGGCTACTTGTTGGAAGGCTTTTATACATATATTACATACATGCCAACTTTCATTCATTGAAAACGCACTTTCACAATATATTCTTCTTCTTCTTCGGATGGCGCTACAGTCCGGGGTGGACCTGGGCCTCAACCCACATGCCTCTCCAGCTAGCACAATCTCTTGCCAGCTGCTTCCAGTTGCGCACTCCAAGTTGGTTGAGGTCCTTTTCCACTTGTGTGCGCCATCTCAGTCTAGGACGTCCTCTGTTGCGTTGTCCCTGTGGTTCGGATTCGAAGTCTCTTCGGCCGGAGCAGTGCTGTCTATCCGGTCTACATGGCCTAGCCACCTTAAGCGTTGTATCCGTAGACGCTTGACTAGGTTCATGCCGCCGTACAGCCCATACAGTTCGTGGTTGAATCTTCTCCTCCAGATGCCATCAACGCAAACAGGACCAAAAATCGCACGAAGAACTTTTCTCTCGAACAGACCAAGGGCTTCCTCATGCGCTTTTAGTAGCGTCCAGGTTTCTGCGCCGTAAAGCAGGACTGGGATGATCAAGGTGTTGTAAAAAGTCACTTTGGTCGTTCGGGAGAGGGCTTTATTACTCAATTGCCTCTTAAGCCCAAAGAAACAGCGATTGGCAAGAGTGATTCTGCGCTTGATGGTACTGATGTTATTGTCCCTATTCACCGCGGAGCCGAGATAGACGAAGTCCTTAACTACCTCGAAATGTCTGCTGCCCATAGTGACGCTCTGTACGAGACGTCGATGCTCTGCGTCCTTCTTCGATGACAGTATATACTTAGTTTTGCCCTCGTTTACCACCAGTCCCACTTTAGCCGCTTCCGCTTCGTCGCTAGCAAACGCATCATTGACGGCTCGGTGAGTTCGGCCGATCACGTCAATGTCATCCGCATAAGCTAGCAGTTGAACGGACTTGTGGAAGAGCGTGCCTCTGATGTTGACGTGTGAGTTACGCACGACCCCTCAAGAATGATGTTAAAGAAGTCGCATGACAGCGTGTCGCCTTGTCTAAATCCTTTTTTGACATCGAAGGTCTCGGTGAGTTCGCTACCGACCTTGACGGAGCAGCGAGAGTTCTCCATCGTCATCCTACACAATCTGACGAGTTTGGTAGGGATGCCAAAACTAGACATTGCACTGTATAGCTCGTCTCTATGCACGCTGTCATACGCGGCCTTAAAATCGACGAATAGATGGTGGGTGTCGATTTGCACTTCTTGGGACTTCTCCAGAATTTGCCGCAGTGTGAAAAGCTGGTCGATTGTGGACTTCCCTGGCCTGAAACCACACTGATAAGGACCTATCAGGTTGTTGACGAACGGTTTCAGGCACTCACACAATACGGCAGAGAAAATCTTGTATGCGATATTAAGGAAACTGATCCCTCGGTAGTTGGCGCAGTCGAAGGGGTCTCCTTTCTTGTGGACCGGACATACGATGTTGAGATTCCACACGTCGGGCATGCTTTCCTCCGATCATATCCAACAGATGAGCAGGTGCATGCACCCAACCAGCTCATCCCCAGCCGCTTTGAACAGCTCTGCAGACAGTCCGTCCACGCCAGCAGCTTTGTTCAACTTCAGTCTCGATATCGCTATCTTGACCTCGTCGAGGTCGGGGGACGGAATTCTTGTCCATCGTCGTCCAAATTGAGTGGAACATTCTGCCTAAAAGCGGTATTTGTGTCGTCATCGTCGTTTAGGAGTCTGCAAAAATTATCCTTCCAGATTCTCAGCACCGACTGCGATTCTACCACCAGTTGTCCATATTGGTCCCGGCAGGCTTCAGTCCGAGGTTTCTAACCGCCAGATAACTGTTTTATCTTGCGGTAAAAATTTCGGACGTCATTCCTGCGATAGCACCTCTCCATTTCCTCGACCGCGCGCTTCGCGAGCTCTTTCTTTTTTCTTCTGAGAAGCCGGTTCTCTTCCCTTCTTCTCTGTTTGTAGAGCTCACGAACAGCTCTCGTCGTTCGATGCAGCGTTGCCTTGTATGCTTCCTGTATGGCTGCATGCGCCTGCCTGCACTCGTCGTCAAACCATGGGTTCCTCTTAGGTGGTGGCGTGAAATCCAGCACATCAGTGGCGGCCTCTTTGATGGCTTCTTGACAACGTTTCCATTTGTCTTCTATTGTTTGTGCAGGCAGCGTCGAACTTTGAGACAGTTTCAGGGAGAATCGATCGGTAAAGGCTCTAGCGATCGGCTGCGATTGTAGCTTTCCGACGTCAAACCGTTTTGGCCTATCTCGATTCCGTTGTTCTCTCGATATCCGGGTTCTTACCTTGGCTACAACAAGGAAATGATCCGAGTCGATGTTTGCACCTCGGAAGGTTCGGACATCGAGAATGTTGGAGGAGTGTCTGACGTCGATCGGAACGTGATCAATCTGGTTGACGGTGGATAGATCAGATGATCGCCAGGTCCCTTTATGAATGTTAAGGTGTGGGAACCGCGTGCTGACCACAGAGAGATTTCGCCCCGCGGCGAAGTCAACTAGCCTGAGTCCGGAAGTGTTGGCGTGCAGGCTGTGTCTTCCGATGACTTAAGCAAAGACTTCTTCTCTTCCCGGCTGAGCGTTGAAATCTCCTAGAACGATCTTGGTGTCGTAGCTGGGGCATCGATCGTATGTCCTTTCTAGGAGGTGATAGAAGTCTTCTTTACTGCTGTCATCTTTTTTTTCTGTCGGGGCGTGGGCGCATATGAGGCTTATATTCCCGAATTTAGCCTTGATGCGGATTGTTATGAGGCGTTCGCTTATGTATTGGAAGCTTAAGACTTTTTGCCTAAGTCTGCCTCGAACAACAATACCGCATCCAAATAAGCGTTTCCCTCTGTCCCTGTAGCAGTCGCCGTGGTATATGTCGCAGTTTCTCACTCTTCTCTTGCCCGGCCCATCCCACCGCATTTCCTGGATTGCGGTAATGTCTGCTTTATAGCAGTCCAGGGCCTCCGCAAGTTCATCGGCTGCACGTGGTCTGTTTAGGGACCTCACATTCCACGTGCAGATCCGTAAATCATTGTCCTTTGTACGTTTGCGGTCGTCAACAGTGTATCCATCCGTATCCGAGGCATTCGGATACTTTCACAATATATGCAGAGCTCAAAACATCAACACTGGACAGCAGCACTATATGGTTTATAAAAGAATGGATAGATGCCTTCAAGTTAATTCGGGTTCGAGTGTCTTAAGATACCTTAAGGTGTCTTATAAACTTTGGGGCTTATTTGTATTAGAGTCAGCCCATGATTATATGTTACAATTCGGCTTTCCGGGATCAATAAAACAGTAAATTGTGGCAACCTCAAGTACGGAAGCTGAATACTCGTACTTTACACTATCTCTTGTAGCAAAGGAAGCTTCGTATCTCCTTAGTGTCATGATCGAGCTAAAACTGCTAACCATATTGCTAGGGATCAAACGAACCAATGGCATACGAAGCATATTGAGGTACACTAGCATTACGTCCGAAATGAAAAAGCAGACCAAATCATCCATTTAGGCTATCTAAGATCTGAATAATTGATAGACGATCCACTCACAAAATGATTACCAAGTTAAACTCATAACAAATATTTTGCAAATATGGGCATGATAATTTAATCAATTTATTTATTTATTTGAATTATAATATTAACTTTTACTTTTGTATCTTGTGTTGTTAAGAGAAAAGAAACCAAAAATGTATTATATGCTGTCAAGGGAAAATAGTGAATGAATTGGAAAACAAAGTCAAAAGTATAACAATCTAACAATTAATAACTTTAGCGTGTGTGTGGTGTTGGAGAACTTCCATCATTCGTTAGGAATCCATATTGTCAACACCTTTTCATCAATCATATTATTTCCTCTTCCCAAAACCATTTTTGCTATCTGCGGGGTACTGTAGCCAGAGATAAGCAAGGATATACTAAACTTTTTCTTTTCTTGCCCCTTAATTTTGACAGCGTTTTTTATAAACCCCTGTCTTAAATATAGACGTAACTTAATACAATAATATAATAATTTCTACTTTCGGAAATGATGTTTAATTTTTTTAACAAGAATACTAATTGAATAAATTTTGTAAAAAAGAAAGTTTAAGGATAGTCTTATAAAACTATTTCAGAAATTTTGTATCGATGGGATGGCTTTAACTAGGTACAACTAACTAACTATGACTCTACGCCTTTGAATACTTCAAAAGTATGCTGACAAAAGGTGTCCATATAAGGCATTCATTGGATGACTGTTACATGCTGCTGGTAATTTGGTATAATGTCCTTGTACAATTTAAAACTTTTCCACTGACGTAAACTGATTTACTGCGAAATGTGTTCAATGCTATCTTCGAAAAAGGATTGTAGTTACCATAAATTAAATCATCGTATCTGACTGGGGAGAGTGTGTTATGGACAATACCATAACAATACCGGATGTGCAGAAGTTTTCTTACGCCACTGTTAGCTGGAATATCAAAAAACAACGAACACTGGTTGCATAGTTCACGGAAACTAAGTATATGGGTATTTCCGAAGCTATGAAGAAAGTCATTTATCTCACGACGTACCGAAAGTCTTCAGAACTTAGGGGATATTTATTATCTTAAATAACGATAATGAATTGACATTTACATTCCATCAAATGCCTAAATATACATACATATATACAATGCATTAACCTGTATCATCAACTAACTAAAGAAAAGCCTGCTTAATCAAGCGCTACCTGGACCGTTTCATTTTCGCTGTTTATCCGAAATTGCAGTTACTATGGGTTAAGAATCATCTCATGTAAGTCAAAGAAAAACACATTGGTCTCTGAAGTATATATGTATGAAGTAAATAATATATATAACTATATATATATAACTGTTACTCTTACATAACCTTGGTTTTGTTCATTCCTTGCCTTTTTTATTTCGAACTTAATTTTGACCTATTAAAATTGAAGAAATCATTTATTATTTGTATTTTCGCGTTATTAGTTGAGTCTTGTGATACATACAGTCAATCGAAAAAAGTTAAACACGCATTTTGATCACAGAAAAGAAAAATTAATAACTTTAATTTTTTTCTCCATGTCTTATTGCCCAACTATGCAGGACAATCACAAAACAAATAAAATAAAAATTCATTAAATAACGAAGCAAAGAAGTTCAAGTACACTTAACAAGTGGAAATCTAGTTTATTGTTTATAAATAAATTTGTAATATTTTTTTAAACAAATAATGGAACCTTTCATTTGCCAACATGTAGATCAAAATAATTAAGATCTGTTACAGTAAGACATATGGATTTGCCTGGGCAAATAACACAAACCTTGTTAAAACCAGAAAGATATAATAATAAAGGCTTTATTCTCCTTGGCAATGGCACTGTTAAAGGCTGATCGATGTTCAAAAATTAATTTGCAGTGCGGCAAATATCAACTGTGTCTAACTTCACATGGCATGGATGTGAATGAAACAGATTGATTGGTAAATTTTTGTGTTAGAGCAAAGGAGCTGGTTATGCTTTCAGATAAACGTCTATATTGAGATCCTCGCTTATTTTAAATAATTTTCCGATTATTTTCGAAGTTTCAAGTAAAAATTAGTTAAAAATGGAAAACGTTGACCTGCAGAAGAAAAAGTGCGAGAGGGCTGTTAATTTTACGCCTAGTGGCACGCGGTTGATGGATTTGGTGTTTGGTGTTCAAATTTCGAAACAGATCTGCAGATCTGTTTAACAGTGCGAGTGGCGTGAACATACAATCATCTAAAAATTTGAAGCTGAAGTATGACAGCATTAAGAAAAATAAAAAAAAGAAAGCTGCACACAATCGCCAAGAATTATACAAAACAGGTGGTGGAGAAGCAACACCGGCAGTATTTTCAGTCGCGGAAGAAAAAGTACTGGCTATGTGTTCCAACATTGAATTATGAAATATGAGGCTGTCATGAGTAACTACATCAATAAACTTTAAGTTTGATCTGCACATAGCTTGTAAATTGATGGGAAAATAGCCTATTCGATTTCTGAAATTTTCAGCAAATTCTCCTCCTAAAATTAAATTTTTCAAAACGAATGAAATACAACTGAACATACCTGGTGAAACTATACGCACATGAGTCTATTGATGCAACTACTCGAGGAAACCTTGCTATTTGGTAAAAACCCTGCTGTATTTGTAAAATTCTTTCTTTCTGGTTTCTTGGCAATCTTACAAATATCAGTCTCAACGCAGCAATGGCTAGCGTAACTCTTTTCACTATCTTGCATATAGTCGAAGCAGTGCCACACGAAAAGTCTCCTACCGTAATGTACAAACTTCCTGTAGCATAAAACCGTAAGGCAATCAACAATTGTGTCATGGGTAAAACACATTGATTTCCGAAATAAATCCCTAAAATGTTAAGTTCAATATAAATATCAAAAACATACATATGTATATTCAAATGTATCTGCGTAGCTAACCTTTCTGTTTTATGCACAATTTTGTTCTTTATTAATGAAAGTAGGTATTCGACAGTATCTTTCTGCAACCTGATTCTTCGTTTGAAATCTTCCTCTCCCCATTCCTTATAATGATCAGGTCTCTTCCTCACTACTCTTTTCTTTCTTGACGTTGAATTGAAGCGAATATATATTATTTCTTCTTCCTCAATAAGTAAACCGTCGACAACGTCCAAAAAATCCATTTCAAAAAACAATTTGGAATTATTTACATGTTTGAATTTGACAGCTCACTTACTTTAACTAGTGGATTACATTTTATCTGACTCAGAAACGGACAGAAACTTTAACAGCCAGTTAGATGGAATATTCCTCAGATAGCTGCTAAACGACTATTGAAAAATGCATTTATGCCTTAACTGACAGTTAACTCCTATCTGATTGTTTATCTGACTATTGCAAAATGGACCCTTAGAGAAGAGAGTAGAATTGTTGGAACAATGAAACAAATCGAAACACTTGCGGCAAAATTAACAAAACCATTTGATGAATCCTTAGAAAGCAGATGAGCTCACAAACTGTCCGAAAGATGTTGTAAAATGCCGGATATCACCGAAGGATATCTAGTAGGAAGGAATGAAGGATATCCAAAGTCAAAAACAAAAATTTTACAAGGAACACAAAAATTTGAACCAAAAGCTGTGGAAATAAGTAGTATTCAGTGATGAGTCGAATTTAAACATTTTTGGATCAGATAGGCGTGTAAAATTGTCAACAGAGAGTTTGAAAAGCCAAATCTTGTACCAACAGTTAAGCATGGCGGTGGCATTGTGATGGTGTGGCGATGTAGTCTACTTAAGCATTTCCAAAAACAACTTGCATAAAAACATTGACAAAAGAGGAATGAAATGTACCATAAACATTGTGCATATATCGAAGTCTTTCGTACAACATGCTTAAAGAAGCCCCAACAGCTCCTCGATATCAATCCCAACTAACAGGAGATTCGGAAAGTATCATGTTTCCTTCAAAGCAGCGCTTGAATCTGCAATCATGGCTGAATGGGCCAAAATTACTCCTAATGAAAACAAAAAGTTGACTTGTTGGATTTTGTGTTTAAAAAAAATTGTATTTACGTTATTTATTAACGTTAATTAAACGGTCCTCCGCAAATTTAACGTCACGTCCTAAAACCTAATCGTTTTTTCTGTTTTTCATGTTCTTATGTTTTTTCTTATGATATTTGGCGTCACTTTCACAGATTTCCATACTCCGCGCTCAATTCAGGGTTTTGGTTGATTTTTTTACGATTCAGCCAACAAGAGACCAGGGCCTAGCTTCTTCAAAACTACTCGTGTTGTTAACTGTACCTCTCAGTGTGTGTTGACGAGTTTTTGTGAATGAATTGTTCATTTCTTTTAATATAAATTTTGCAATTTTTAAGAGGGGACACCACTTTCGAGAAAGTACAGAAGACAACTACCACTTGCGTGTTTCAACTACTTGTGACTTCCGATGAAGTGAGTGCGTAATGCCCCAAATTTACCAGTAAAACATAGCCAGTACTGCTCTCATTTGAATTCGTAGTTTCAAAAATTATGAATGAAAATATTTTTATAAATATGCAATATCCACTCGACTTCGTAGAGACGTTAATCCTGCAACCGAACAGACCGCATATCGAGTAGAAGTATTTTCCGAAGACGTAAATGCATACATTATTTTTCAATATTTTAAAAAAGTATCCATATTTTTCAAAAAACGTGGATTTAAATGAGAGCGTTACTGTCTCCACTGGGTAAAATTCGGAATCAAATGATCCAATTTGGGTTATTCCAAAATCGAGCATCGAGAATCATGCAAATGTATTTAGACTGTGACCCTCTAACAAACGCTTTTTTTGCGAAAAATTGTTTTTTGGGTGTACCCGAATAATGCCTGAGCATATTTGATCACGAACTTGGTTTTGGGTACGCAAGCATACTTTATACCTTCTAATATGTTGATGAAGTTAAACCTTTGGGCATTAAGCGCCGAGTATCAATATTATATGATTTCCGTCATATACTTTTCCTATATTGAAAATAACCATAATCTAAATTGGTTTTGAAAAAATTAATTTTGATTTATTAAACACAAATTGAATTTCCCAACTACACAAAATGTGTAAGCTTCAAAGGTTTTCAAGTCAACAATATTTTACGTGAACGTAACGAAAATGAGTAATTTATTTCCAAAATTAATTTGTAAAACGAAACAAATGAAAATTCTTGATAATAAATACATTAAGTCAAGAAGTCCAAGTATACAACAATAACTAAATAATCTATTTTTTCTTCCTGCCTTTTTTGGCCGCTGCGGTCGTTTCCTTTACTGGGGGTAGGTTCTTTTCGGCAGACCCAGACTTGTTTCCATTAGTTTCAGCTTCGCCTTTTAATTTGTCTTCGACAGCGTCGGCAGAAATTGTATTTTCTGTAGTGGTTGTAGCTTTAGCCTTTTTGGGCTCTGAATTGGCTTCAATTGTTTGGTTATCATCAGCTACCAAAAAGATACTATGCTGTCCCCCGCCATATGCTTGCAAAATTTTTTTACCTTGTGTCTGTTTACTGACGATTAGAGTAGGTTCGAGAGCGTCATCTTCATCGCCAGTACCAAGCTGCAGACTGGATCCCATGCCCCATGCGTACAGTTGTCCTTCTTTTGTAATTGCGAAAGATTGTGCTTCTCCACGTGAAATGCTTACTATTTCTTTACCACTTAATGATGTGATCAGTTTCAATTCAGTTACATCTTCAGGAACCGACCCTAAGCCCAAACGGCCGTAGTCTTTTCGACCAATTGCATAGCACGACCCATCATTTTTAAGTACCAGAGTGTGATGTTGTCCGCCTGCGATGCATTTTACCTCTTCGAACTTAGTATTTATTGGATTTATAATAACTGAAGCTTCCTTAGGATAACCCAATTGCTTGTAGTTGTTGAGTCCAAATGCCCATATGATCGGGCTCCCATGCTCCTTAAGAAATGTGCAATATGTCGTAGCCCATATTGCTTCAATAAGTTTTCCACGTTTTATAGTAACTAATCCAGGACGTAAGAGTTCCGTTTTTCCACGTCGACTCTCTCCTGATGCCGAACGTAGTGAAACTCGACCAAGTTGTCCTTGTTCTGCGCAACCCATTGTGTAAACTTTTCCAGAACGTGTAAGAATGACTAAATGGTCTGCGCCTGATGCAATATCACATGACGAAATTCCCGGCAAAACCTCAACTGGCAGTCGTTTATTTCCTTCAAGTGTAAGTCCCATATTTCCATGTGAATCCCGGAACGATCCCCAGGCATATACACTTCCGTCGTCCAATAAGCACGCTGAATGAGAGTCTCCTGCGGATATTTTAAGACACCTCCGAGGTAAATCAACTTTTTTGGGTATAAATTCTGATCCCTCTTCTGAACTATCACGGCCCAGGGCCCCTTCATCGTTGCAGCCGAAGGAATAAACATCGCCATTTTTATCCAAACAAAGATTATGCATCCCGCCGGCGCGCACATCAACAATATTTTTTAAAGTTGTGACTAATGCGGGACGTTTTCGCTCCATATCGGAATCGCCGTCACCCAAACCAAGCTGTCCCATGTCTCCCTGACCACAGACAAGTACGTTCCCTGTAGCTGAGTTTATCATTGGAATTGGCATATTAAAGACAATGCGTTGAATCTTTTTTAAGGGACCCTCCTCATTGTTGTTTGTGACGGCGGAGGCCTTGCGTCTGACAGTTGATTTGACTACTCTCGGCATTTTGAGACTGCACAAGATTTAAATATTAGTAAAATGCAGGTTATGTTGCTTCCTAAGTACTTACTCTGTAACTTACTTGAAAATTATATTTTAAACAGTCTTAGTTACTTGTGCTCACAATCTGAACCACTATCTAAATGAATAGTCACAAATTTCGTTTGGATATCTTAAGAACTGTAGACAACGCGGGAAAACTGAAGCACATTAATAGGAAGGCAGATGTTTATGTCAAACAGCATGTCACAATGACATTCGGTAACGCTTATTAAATTTCATCTTAAGAAAATCCCATTATTTAAAACAGGGCTTAATGTGTGGCTACATCTCTTGCTACATTTATTTGATTTCGGAGAATGGTTACAAAAAGTTTAAATTGCGTCTTTAGACAAAATGTAAATATGTCATATATGTACATTTGAATGAAATTTCTAATCACTTTTTTCTTTTAGTCCAGAATTTCATCTTTGTCATTTGCCCGGATAGTTCGAATATTATCACAGCAACTCTTTCAAATAATTTGGAATAGTTATCGTATCTGTATAAAGATACACAAGGTGTGTTTTGTCTTGATAAATAATTTAAAGGACCCTGATGTGAATTTGCGAAATCGAAGTATGAAGGACCGTAGAAGCAATGAAAAGAGATTGTTTACTCGTTCCTTAAATGTAAAGATTTATTAAAAGAACCTTAAATTAAATATTAACATAAAACGCAACATTTGTTGTCGCTATTGCCGTATCCTGTATCTTTACAACAGAAATGTTATAAATAAATTATTTCTCTTTACCAAAAATTATCGTAGATGTCATGAGCTTAACGGATAATAAAGGAAAAAACATTACACACACATCCGGCATAATTTTTATATCGCCTTCTCATTCGTGTAAGCATGAAATTCCCAGTATTTTCCCCATTTCGGTAGAGTAGATGACGCCATCTTTTACTTAAAGTACGCAGCTGTCCGATATTGGAAAAAGGAGTATTCACCTGACGGAAATTCATTGAATTATGTTGAATTTTAGGAAAATTAAAAACTCCTGACATTAGTTATTGCGAACAATTTTGCAAGAGATAAATTATTATCAAGTGATATTAGGATACAAAAGCGTATCTAAGGCGGTTCAGAGGTATGTAAAATCGATTTTATTAACCACAGAAATTAGTTTTAATGGCGGCCAAACGCTGGCAGCATCTGCAGCGCCAGTCAGTGATAAATTTCTAAAGCGCCACAGCATTTTAGTGAAGTGTGGAGCCCCCTGTCTTTCAATAACACAATTTAATTATTTGTTTACGTCCAGGCCGAATATGTTTATGTTTATTCCAATTTAATTTTCTTAAATGAATCATTAATGTAGCGTATGAGAATACGTAATTGGGTGTTAGTTATGGTTAATTATATCCCTCTGTAACTACTGAATAGACAATGTAAAAATTGTGAATTCAGAGTTTTGCTGTGTATTTTACACTTTTTATACACAATCGGCATAATATGTTATGCTGTAGTATCAATGTTTCCTAAAGTAAAATAATTCTTAGAGTACCATATCCAAAATTTAGATCTCCGTACTTAAGAGTTAATTTATTAAGGTTTTGTTTTTAAGGGGATCCTCACTATTAATTCAATAAATCGACAATTTAAAAAGCAAAAAGAAAATGAAATAAGGAAATAAGGATTGCTCTGTTTTATCACAAAAAACTATTAAGCAATTGATTGTGAGGCTGGAAGAATAATGCTGGAAATTTAGATGTACGTATTTTAATTATTGATTGGCTCCTCGATTCTTTTCATAACAAAAGTTTTGGTACATTTTTTTCTCCAAAGTAATAGTACGAAATCTCCCAACTTTACCTATTTATTAGAAAGGCCTGGATTTCTACTTTTTTATGAGACATTATTATAGTGGACCTGGGCATCTAAGAAACCAACACGCGTTTCCTAAACTAGCAGGTTTTTTTGCACCAGTTTTCATGTTGGTTGAATTGTTTCTCATCGTATATGTCCTTTCAACGTCGAAGACCAAGGGCCGGAGAAAGATTGTCTGTGCGTTCTATATTGTATAGAAGTCTTAAGCGTGTTAACCTTCAGCCCGGCGTTTTCACCCAATTACTTCAGTTTCATCCGCGTTAGCCAAGCGTGCTTCTAGTGTTGACGTGTGAATTTTGATCAGATGTGTAAGACGTTGTTTTTTGTTTAAATGGAGGTTTCAGTCCACTGCCGACCCGATATTTGTTCTTGGTCATCCTAAAAAATCTCCCCTATAGAAATAGGTGTGTCAAAACAATGCATGGTACAGCTTCTCTCTACGAAGCTCTTTTGACTTTGAAATTTTGTTTGTCGTTACCTCATGAAACTTGAATGTTGTTCTAGCTGGTCTGATAAATTTGTATTGTTTTTAACTACATATGTTGATATGTATATTCACCACTTCACTTGTATTAAATATAACTATATGATTGTCATTGTTGTTTCACCTTTCGTCAGTTTCAATCGACAAAAGTCAGGCTAAGTCCCAGTAAAACTCTCGCCTTCGAGATATTCTTACTAATTATATCTGCAGTACTTTTAATAAATAAATAAAAAACAACGTAAACGAACTCATAACAAAATAGATATCGAATGATGATGGTTCAAATACTATATTTCCTTGAATAAGTTGGCAGGACTTTTTATTCCCGAAAGTGAGAGATGAAAAACCTGCATGTTTTACTTTCGAATACAATTCCGATGCTATATAAATACAAAAAATACATATAAGTTTTATATGCATTTATTTTTCTTGCCATAACAAATAGGCGAATACTTCGAGTATAATTTATTAGTTAAATTTAAGTATGGTATATTACGTTATATTATGATAATAATAATGATAGTGATTGATTTGCACTATAGGCCACAAGGGACTAGGTTCTAGCTTCTGCAAAAATTAGTCGTGTTGTGTGTGCTAATGGGAAGCTAGATTTAAGAAGCTTTTCATAGACAATTAGTACTGGTACTTTACTGTTGTCGTCCGGAATTCAAACCTGGGACCTTGGTGTGTGAGTCGACGAACTGACCCACTACGCCATGGCTTGTATCAATTTATTTAGAGTTAATAAATGTTTGAGCCAGTGGTCGCCGTGTCGTAGTGGGTAAGTGGTCTAGGTTAGATTCCCGGACGGGACACCTCACATTTTTGTCACGGCACCACCTCTTGCGAGTATCTATCACTCAAAGAGTATCAATTGTCTATGGAAAGCTTCTCAAATCTCGCCGTTCGGAATTGGCAAAAAACTGTAGGTCCCTTCTACTCGTGAAGAACAATAGCATGCACAACACGAGTAGTTGTCGTTTTTAATTATTATTATTATTATTAAATATTTGAGCAATTGAAGTTCGACTGTATATTCTTTGTCATTTAAAATAAATTAAACTTGTCATTATTGAATATTTTTAGGATTAAACAATGTCACAACTGTCGGATATGAACATTAAGCTTGAGGGGAACGTGTTGCAAACTTATTTAGATTCATTTAATAAAGAAATAGAGGAGGGCAACCAAAGTTTCAATGCTAGTCTTGTTGACGGTAATGGTATTATGAGCACAAGGAACAAAGATGAAAACGAGGAGGAGGAGACAGGGACATATTTCGTAGATCAAGCTGGAAATTATTACTACCAACCAACCAAAGATTCTGATCCAATACCAACAGATCCTCCCCATAATATTCACGAAATACTTGATGAAAGCGATTCTGAGGAATTACAAGAAGTTACAAAGGCTTCAACTGGAAAACGTGGGAGAAATTCAGCGTCTGTTTTTATTTTGGGTGACGTTAAAGAAGAAGAGAATGAAGACGATGTAGACGACGACAACGATGAGGATAATGAAAACGATGAAGATAATGAAAACGATGATGATAATGAAAACAAGGAAGATTCTGAACTTGATGAAAAAGAAATATATGATTTTGATGAAAATGATGAAAGTTGTTCAAAAAAATCCAGCTTTATGGTGTCAACCAAAGTTGTGCGTCTTAGAAATAAGGCAAATTCTGGTAATATAGACGCTCACCAATGTATACATTGTGAGTACGTAACCACGAAAAGATATTTACTAGCTCGTCATATGAAATGCCATTCCGAAGAACGCCCTCATAAATGTTCTGTGTGTGAAAGGGGTTTCAAAACAAATGCATCATTACAAAATCATGCAAATACACACACAGGTAACAAACCCCATCGTTGCAAATTCTGTACAAGTTCGTTCACTACTTCTGGAGAATTAGTGCGTCATGTACGTTATAAACATACACATGAAAAGCCACACAAATGTTTTGAATGCGACTATGCAAGCGTAGAACTAAGCAAATTAAAACGTCATATTCGGTGTCATACAGGCGAACGCCCGTATCAATGTCCTCACTGCACATATGCATCACCAGATACGTTTAAACTCAAACGGCATATGAGAACACATACCGGGGAGAAGCCTTATGAATGTGATATTTGCCATTCAAAATTTACTCAATCAAATTCTCTGAAAGCACACAAACTTATTCATAGTGTTGGAGACAAACCTGTGTTTCAGTGTCATCTCTGCCCAACGACTTGCGGGAGAAAAACTGATCTAAGGATTCATATACAAAAATTACATACATCTGAACGACCAATATCATGTAAAAGATGTGGTAAGATGTTTCCCGATCGCTACACGTATAAAGTGCATTCAAAAACACATGAAGGGGAGAAATGCTTTAAATGTGAACTTTGCCCATATGCCTCCATATCTCAACGACATTTAGATTCGCATTTACTTATTCATACTGATCAGAAACCATTTGATTGTAAGTTTTGTGAGCAGTCATTTAGGCAGAAACAGTTGCTTCGTCGTCATATAAACTTGTACCATAATAAGGATTACGTACCACCAACGCCTCAAGAGAAAACTCACACATGCCCAGATTGTAAACGAGCCTTTAGTCGCAAAGGAAATCTTATGCGCCATATGGCATCGCATGATCCAGATTCAAAAATAACTCTGGAGAAGATGCAACTAAAGCTTGGCCGTATGACAAGGTTAGATAACAATGCTGACGAAGAGACTATAGAAATTTTGAGTGCACTCGATGAGGACGAAGAAGGAGAAGAAGAATATGAAATGGGAGAGGATGAAGATGGTGATGATCAGCCTATCATGGAAGAGGAAGACGATGATAACGATGATGACATAGAGGCATATGTCGGTGGTGCTACCACCGAAAATGTTACTACAGTTACAATAAAAAAAGAAAATGATAAAGAACTTGTTGCTGTGGAGGGGATAGATGGTCAGCAATACATGGTAGTTGAAGTTATTCAATGTGATGATGAGAATGATGTACAATTGGATTCGAGGAAGGCACATAGAATAAAAAATGAATTAAACGATGAATTTATAATTTCTGGTGAGTAAACTTCTTCAAATTAACATAAATGATTTTTATAACCACAACTTTAAAGATTAATAAAATATTCTATTTTTGTATTTTTCAGAGTTTAACGAAGATAGTGTCAGTATAATAAAAACATCGAAGAGTCAACCGGAAGAAATGGAAGACTGTTTTGGATTTAGTGTAAGAAATCATTAATAGATTCAAATAAAGCCAATTCTTATTTTATTTGCTTTTTTTCAGGAATCAGATGAGAACATGGATATTTCTTTAAGTGTTAATGCAAACAGGGATAGTAAAACCGGAATCCAACTGCTTGAAATCTTACAATAAGCCCGAAGTCGGTGTATATACATATTTTAATTTCTCAGGACTTAGACCTTTTAAATTTGAAATAAGTTATACTTAAATTCGTTTAATAAAATTAATACACTTTCATGTATATGAAATATAATATATGCAAGTTGAATAGCTATTGTGAATGCGTAAATATAATTCGTACAAGCGTTTAAAAAATATTTCATTACTTAAATATACGCTATGTAACTTTAGTCTTCACTGAGAACACAGACCTAGGTTTATTATTTTTATTTTTTTTTTTTAATATTGTACTATTTGGTTAGTGGTAGTCTGTCTGGTCTTTGCATGAACGCTCACATTTTACATGCTGACAAAATATTGTTTGGGTGGCGCCGTAGCTGGTTCTGGATTTCTGGTAATGTAAACTCTGACGAACTAGGCAAGCAAGGCTCTCCACTCATTACCTGGACGTGTAAACACAATTTAAAATCGCAGCTTAAAATCGCAGCTAAATAAAATACACGCACAGGCAAGCTTTGGCATCGTAGCCGGCAACTTTAAGCCCCCTGTGGGAAACTGACGAAACAGGGACAACCTTTAGTTGGAATAGGCAGCATTAATACAAACTTCCCAGCTAGCTAAAAAATCGGATCTCCTATCTCCGGCGCAGCTTCCTTAAACACCCTTAATTAATCCTTGCATATAATACTGCTTAAAGGGCTATAAGCAACACGCCGGCTCATAAGCTGCGCAAATGAACCTGGAAGCCTTTAACAACATAAAAGTACATGCGGTCTTCTCTGTGCAAGTCAGACTTGGGGTCGTCTTTTTATGCATTTAGAGTAATTGTACTGTAAATGTACAGGATCGTTTGCGGATGATGTTTTTTTTTAATATTTGACGCGCGCTAAAGGGATTATTAAGTATCCTTAAGTGACAGGAATAAAATCACATCACAGGCGGAAGGTATAGAGGAAGATATGGAAGGGAAGTACCGGTGCACATTGGTTTTAAATGCCTGGGGATTGTAATGAGGGGGAAACGTTGAGCTGGGAAGAGCATTCCATATTCGTGAAGTCCGGCTGAAGAACGAGTCACTAAACTTAACTGTACGTCGGAAGGTGGGCTTAAGGGTGAACGGGTTGGCATTCCTAGCGAGGCGTATTGGAGGTAAATTCTTGAAGGAGAGGAATGCAACTGGCTAATTCATTAGAGCATTGTTTGTTATAATGGCGATAAAATACTTAGTGACAAAGACGCAACATTTCGTCAATGTTCAAGCGAGTCGATTGACTTCGCAGCATTTGAATCCTATCTAGTAGGTGCAGTGAGGTCTTAGGAGCTCCAGACCAGATAGGAGCGTTATGCTCAAGTCTTGGGCGGATCTAAGGCTTATATATTGTTGCCAGAGTAAAAAGGATAAAATATTTCTTGCATCGCGTTTAGACATTTCGCTGCATTTTTGGCGAACTCGAATATGTGATCGTTTCAACTAAGTGTTGAGTTGATACACATACCGAGGATGAAAAGTCGTTCGGTTTCAGCAATGATAGATGGCTGGTTATTTTGGGAACGCTTGAGTGACAGTAGACAGCACTGGGTCTTGGAAGCACTTAATTCCACTCTATTCTTCTTACCCGAATCAATTATGCCGTCAATATCGGAATTTAATGAGCTTAACATACGCAGCCGTTCCAAGTCTATGGCCGAAGAGGAGGGTCGAGAGCCAAGGAACGAGTATGAAAATCTAAGGATACTGTCATCAGTTGTTCCATTGTTCTGCAAATTCTCTCTACACTTGCAGATATCATCCAGCACGCCTTCCAAAAACTACAGGACTGGACTAGTTTTTGATCTGAAACTCTTCGAAAAAATAGCTTGCAATTTAGCTACAGTCGGAGAAAACTTCGTCGTAATCCGTAAAATAATTCAAATGCCTTCTACTTCATAGTAACTGAACCATCCATTTTCAACCGCTTCCTATTGAAGTGCTATGTGTATGCCGAAACAATTCAAGTAGTCTAAGGAGGTTTTCATATTCTTTCGTGTCTGAAGATATGTCAAAAGCCACGCCGATTATTAGTCGGGCTAAAAGCCTACTCAAAAAAAAATAGCCCAGTCGAAAATGGAGTATGTGGAGCCAACCTGGCGCCTTTCCAGATTGAGTAGCCAGGGTTATATAATGTAGATTTCTGTGTAGCTGAACCCCTACCCCTTTTTTCCACCACTCATCGGGACTTAATTAAACGCATTACAAAAATTATGTGTGCATTACCCAGTGACCATAAAAGGACTAGTAAGAAATCTAAGTTTTTTAAATTTTCTTGGAGGAACTGCAAAAAAAAAAAAATACATAGGTTTAAGCGATGAATTCGAATAATATAAGAGGCCGAAAGGCAGACAAAAAAACATGAATCCTAGATTAGCTTATAGTACTCATGAATAGTCAGTTAGTTAGAATTAAACTCAGAAGATTATATTAGTACGCTAGCTTTAAGTATTTCTGTCTAGCATGTAAAAAAATAATTTGGATGAATATGCACTGAAATCTAATCTAATCTACAAAAGGAGCAAAATGGGTGGGAAAAAAGCCTATAATATATAGTAAAACTCGTCAGATTGCGTAGGATGACGATGGAGAACAATCCTCTGATCAATAATCTTGTTCGCACTTAACATACTCTTTTCATATAATTTATATTTATATAAATATATAAATACATACAAGTTGTTATATTCCATCAATAATTTGTATTCACCTGAATGTTTTCATACAAATATCTACATTTATATCTTATGAATTAAATTATATTATTATTTGAATATATATATAGATTTTTTTTGTTTAACCTAGGTACGACAGAAATGAAATCTTATAACTACTTACTGGCTCTATGCGGGCGCTCTAAGCTAAACTATTGATATATTTGTTTTTGCCTTTCGACGTCATTGCTAGTTATTCTTGTTTAAATTAATAAAAACTATTATTTATTTTTTTAAAACTAAGAAAACGTTTTTTTTTTTAAAAACTTAGCTATCTATAGAATTTTCTACAAGAATATCTTAACCTACCTTAATATATCCTATTCTAACTTAAAAATACTTACGACTAACCGTTTTTTTTTTCTCTTTTTTTTTTTTTAATTATGTACAGTTTTTTTATTTAATCTTAATTACTAACTTAACCTAACTTATACTAAATGTGGGTTGGCCGTGGGGGACCAACCCTAACCTACCAGGCTGACGACAGCTGGGGTTCCTGGTGTGGCTGTAACCACCAATAGAACCCCCGGTCCTTATCCGTGTCCATCCTATCACGAATGGAGATGGATGTCCTGAACCGGAGAGCATCCCGACTAACTCTTGCGACGTTGGCGTCGTACAACAGTGGACATGCCTCCGCATCCTGGATCAGTCCAATGAGGTCAAGATACAAGAACGCTTCCGGTGGAATAAAACCCCTTCGGCGAGCGTTCTCGTGGTACTCGTCATTTGGGTAGTAGGCCCCAAATATGAGATCATTCTCAGAGGTCATGGCTCGTACAACATGCCTCCGAATCAGCTTAATAATAAAATTATCAACCCTATTCACGTTTGCTTCGTCATACAAGACCTCATTAGGATAGAACTTCTTGTAGTCAGATTCCGGGGTTCTGTACTTCTTGAGACATGCGCGAAGACATTGTCTCTCGAAGACCCTCATCTTTTCCATTTGGGAAGGACTCACATTGAACCACACAGGACAACCATACACCATGATTGGCCGGATGAGGGCCGTGTAACAGATTCGCTTCACTTTGGCGTCAAGTTGGCTGCTGTAAAACAACCCCCTTGCCATAGCGAAGCCTTTCTTAGCTTTCGTCAGAGCTGTATCTATATGAGTACCTCCATACAGATACTGATCCAACATAATGCCAAGATATCGCACTACACTCTTTCGCATCTCTTGAGGCTCTGTATAATGGAGTCCGGAAGAGGATTGTTTCACACTTCTGGAAGTTGATTTTCAACTTCCAGTCGTCGGAAAATTGCTGGATTTTGCAGAAGCGTGTTAATGATCTCTATCTTTGGTGCCGTCCGGTATGCGACCCAATCGTCGGCGAACGCAATCAAGTTGTGCATGGAGGCAATCAGTTCGCTGGTGAAAATAGCGAAAAGGATTGGTGAGTTCACTGCACCCTGTTGGAGCCCATTTTTTAATTGGAAAACGTTGGTGGAAACTTTGTTGCCACTTTTGACAACAAAACTCCTACCCGTTACCATGTTATAGATCGTGTAAAGCAGCGGTTTGCTTATACCCATCCTCGCCAACTTAAGGAAGAGGCCTTCCAACCATACGGTGTCGAATGACTTTTCCAAGTCAACGAGACAGGCCCCGGTGCACTGGGTCTTGTGGTTGTTCCATTGAATGTCCGAAACCAGTTTTGACGCGGCATGAATTTTTAGTTTGTGTTTTTTTTTTGATTAAATGAGAGGTTTTCACTTGTAGCATTTTCCTTTTGAAAAATTGTATCCAAAGGATTTCTTGTTAAATAATTATTATAATTCTTTCAGAAGAAATGAACAGAGTTAAGACACGAATACGACACATTTTGTGTCGTAACTCTGTACATTATATATGTATATGTATTATATAATTAAGTAGTTTTAAGTTTAAGGTTAAGTACGTTGTAAATAGGCTTAGTTTAGTTAGGTTAAGCTTAGGTTAGGGTATAAAACGTACATGCCAAAGCTTAAGAAAATGGGGCTGAATTGGGCTGAATTTAAACATTGTCACATATTAAAACTTTTTAACAATGTTAAAACACATCCAATAGGCCGAAAGGCAAAGTAAATAGTATCTAGATTAGCTTAGAGTACTCAAGAAGAGTCTGTAAGATAGATTTAAGATCAATGGATTCAATTAATAAGCTAGTTTTAAGTATTTTTGTCTAATATAATATATAAGAATAAAAATGGATTAAAATTCCAATTCAAATTGGGCTGCGATGTCCAATCGCATCACACGAAATATTTTTTTTTATCTAAGTTTGAAAATTACAGTACGAATTAAAAAAAAACAGAAACAAGAGAAGCAGATATTTTCCTAATTTGAAGAATATGTATAATAATAATTGAGTGGCACTACAGCCCATAACGGACCAGGGCCTAGCTTCTACAACAACTACTCGTGTTGTGCATGCTATTGTTCTTCACGAGTAGAAGGGACCTACAGTTTTTTGCCGATTCCGAACGGCGAATTTTGAGAAGCTTTCCATAGACAATTAATACTCTTTGAGTGTTGTCAGAAACTCGAAAGAGGTGGTGCCGTGAAAAAATGCTAGGTGCCCCGCCGGGAATCGAACCCAGACTTTCTGCGCCGCAGTCGATGCACTTACCACTGCGCCACGGCGCCCACGAAGAATATGTATAATAGATATAAAAATATCGATGTAATCAATAACTTATTTAGAATGTCACGTTAAAATGCAATTATACCTTAATTTTAACACAGAAGCTATTAAAAAAATCAACCTAAATGTCGATCAGGATCTAAATCTGTGGTCGGACCGTCAGTGCATACGTAAATGAACAAATGATACCGAGTGCAATTTTAGATAGTTCCATTAACAAGCAGAAAGTAATGAGTGTTTTAAATAATCTTCGAGTATGGAAAGTTGGCATGGTTGGAAGATACACGTATGACATTAACGAATATAGTAGAGACTGTCGAAAGGATAATTCTACCCCTGTAGCATTTTGAAGTATGGAAGCGATATTTTTACTATGCTATACATACATATGTCATATCACAAAGTACAAAAACGGACACCTCAGATGCAGCTAATTTTTAAATGCAGCTTACATAGTATTTGAAGACAAAAAATTCTTTATTTTTTAAATAAGACCAAGGGTGAATGTAAATTAAATTTGAAAAAGCTCAAAAAAACATATACGTATGTGCGAGGGAAAAATTCCTTAAAATAGTTCAAGACCGTTTAAGACGGCGACAAGAATTAAGTAGGGTCGTTCCTTAAACTTTATTTTTTTCATATGAAAAAACTTCAAATAATTCCTACAACTTATGCTTAAACGGTACCCATGGTTAATCGGTGGTGAGGAAGGAAAAGCCTTTAGTGAATCTAGATTAATCGATGATAATAATATTTAAGGAGGAGGAAAAATAAATACATAAAGGCACAGCTCAGAAGCAGTAAAATACAAAACAAAACTTTAATGGCACCGACAAGCGCAACTTGTATTACGAACACACAAATAATAAAAACAATATGAAGAGATTTAAAAGTTATTGTACGCAGAATTATATTATTATATGAACAACTAGTAACATAATTCGAAGAGGCTAGAAAGAAAAGCATACAACATTATGTTGTATATAGTTTGTTACATTTAGCTTGCCATGCATAGTCGGAAATATATACATACAATGCATATATATATGCATATATAAGGCAGCAAACTGGGCATAGTACCAATGTAACATGGGAATTATATTCCCTATTTTGTGTGATCTTGACGCACGCTTAAAAATGCAAAAAGACAACTTAGTTCCCACAACACCCATTGAGCGAGGGACAGTTGTTAGTGGCGAATCATTATTCTTTTTTAATATAATCACTGAACGTACAAATCTAAAAATGAAACACAAAAACCATTGTCTCTTAAACCAAATCTAACATTTTATGTAATGTACTAATCTTTTAGCTTAATTTCATTAGATTTTTAGTTAAATTTAATTAATCATTTTATATTCTTTCATTTGCAATCCAGTCACACAAGACACGCAAGACTCAAAACAAGACTACAACATTATATATACGTTTATTTGCAATATCATATAGTAGTGTTCTGCTATATTTGCTATTGTTATATACATATTGTAAAAGGTTTGTAAATAAATTTATAAAAGGAATTTGTCCTTATTCAACAGTTACCAAAACGCAAAAGCGGTCTAAAATTATATATATTAATATATAAATATTAATATATAAATCCAACCATTTTAACTAATTTGCTTGCTTGCTATTTCTTACGTGACTTATTTTTGTGTACTACCAAGTGCGCAACACAAGCTATTAAAAAATATTTTATTAAAGCAAATACAGACACTAAGCATACATATTTCGCACGCAACGAGGAAGTCTGTAAAAGCAACGCATGTCTCAAAGTTACATGCATTCGTCCAAAGCATCTCTCATAATGAAAGCTCTCATTCATTCAACACGATTATGAGTTTAACTCAAGAGTGACTAGTCGAATGCATTAACAAGACATTGTTAATTTTATTTCGTTTCCCAAAAGAGACGCAACCCTGCTCAGCCCAGGCTTGACCCAGGGCAACGGTCTGTACATTAGGTGGTATTTGAATGTTCGTAGATTCATTTTGAATTCATCCGTTGGATCGTGCACACTGTTACTAATTTCGGCAGAGAGTCAACACAAGACACCATAAATTCAAATCTCAAACGAATCTTCTGCAGCAGCTTAACTATTCACTGATTTTATGCCCATCAGTATTCATCAGTCAGTGCCAAGAGTTAGACTATTTCCCTTCAGGTAGGTAAGATAACTCTAATAGAAAGTGTAATTCTTAAATAGTGCGCGGTTGTTAGGGAGAAGATTCATGATAAATTTTACTCTGCAATAAATGAAATATTGTTCATACATAAATGGAGATCAAATTGTGAGTGCATAAGTGTGAACAGGAATCATTACATAAAGCCGAATATTGTTTGCTTTGAACAAAAAGAGAGAATGGTGTTTCGTTTATAAAGTGAATATTATTTCTGCAAAGCGAGCTTTTATGAAGAGGGTGTATAGAATTGAAACTCTAAATCTCACCAGTCGCAGATTTAAGTGCTGACCCCTGAAATTCAACGGTTTTCGCTTGCTCAGTAAATAGTACTTTTAACCGGATTGTAAACAAATTATTCTGAGACAATCATTTTCACTTTTGTGTCTTCTATTTGCACCCAATTGAAGACCTCATCAATGGAAATATACTTTAACAACATTAAAAGAAACTACATTTAAAAATGCAATTTTACATGAAGTAATGTAATCAGGTTATATTTGTGAAATCATCCGGCAATATACTAATTTTGAAAGAGTTACGAAAATTACATCTTGAGTATGATAATTAATTTTGTGAGTGTTAAGGTCTATGGGCTACGAAAGGATGCAGTTGATAATGAAAATGTACACGCATTGTTTACTGCTTTGTCTGAAGAATTTTCGTATTGTTGTAAAATATCACTTCTGCAACATAATAAACAGTACTCATTCAGTAATTTTGCAATTTACACTGCCTTAAGCGCGGTATTGTGTAAAAAAGTGCAAAAAAGTGACCGCAGGTGACCTTATCGAATAATTACCGAAAAATGGATGTGTAAACGCTTTGTCCGCTGCTGTTTCTCAAACAACAACCTACATTTCTTTGTATTTATGTATATATATTTCAAACATGCCGATATATGTATATGAATATTGAGAAGGTTAAAACAAAAGTATATGTGTATTCAAACAAATGCGTCTAATTAGTTCAAGACCACTGAGGTTGTGCAAATCTTTACTCGCATAACGTTGGTTGAAATCTGTAAAACCCATCGTCTATCGCGAAAAGAGGCATTTCCCAATAGGGCCATCATATGTTAGATCGGCTTTTGAATAAGGCTAAGCCGAAAGTATGTATAACTTTTCGTAAATATGACAAAGCTGTTGCAAGTTACCTGGTGAGCTGCTTAAAGATGTATCAGCTGAGACAAAATTGAGGAAATATCTGCATACGCACGAATTTACGTGAATATATATATATATATATATATATATATATATATATATTTACAGTCATGACTAAGTGCAATTTGTGCATGCCTATTCAACAAATACTGAGAGCGAACCTGCAGAAGTGACAAGGCTAAAGAGTAGAAACACAAGAGATATGAACTATGCACTGGGAAAGAAGAAAGAAAAGCGAAAACGAAGAAAAAACTAAATTACAAGAAGAAAGTTATGCAAGATAGCTGTTATGCTCGTCAGACATAACTCAATTGGACCAAACGGGTTTTTCTTTCTCCCCCCAAACTCTATGAATTTTGTGAATCAAATTAAGCATTTGGAAAAGGAGGAAAATAAACCACAAGCATATGATAGAGACATGTTTGTGTGCCTTTATGATTGTTAGCGATATTTGAGCAGCTACCAGACTCTTGGAGAAAGAAACTATGCTGTATGTACACCTACTACCATAGCATTTTGTGCTGTAGAGCATTCAACCTTGATGCCAAAAGGCAGATTTCGTGCTCTTGTCCGGGGTATTTTCGGTTTCATCAAATATTTTGAAACCATTGGTGATGAGTATGTTTGAATTCAGGTAATGGTATCGGTGTGATGCGTAGAGATAAATAATATTTGTCATTGAATCTTCCATTATCATAGCTAGCTCAGGGTCATGGATATTTTTTGTTTTCTGTTGAATAGCAGTAACCGACGTTTGTATAATCAATTTAAGTAACAATAATAAAAGGTGGTTTTTAATATAGAATTATGTTTTACATTTTTTAATAATATCCAATTTGCACACGTCTTGAATATAACAGATGATTTTGAGTTACAAAAATGAAGAAAATATTGCAAAAATGATTGTGATTGAGATTGTAGAAGATGTAGTGCATATAATACTCGTAACAGATCTTGCCTTATTTTAATCGAGGATTATCACTAGTAGTATAATTTTCAAAATATACAAAGTAAAAATGCAATACTTGTAACGAGCCCTTTAATACTTACAAGTCAAGCACACACGTGATGTAATGTTCACTCAAGAGCTTATTATTTATGACTGAGCAGATATTGGACATTTTGTGTGGAAGAAAGTGTTATCAATGCTAATAAGGGGTCAAATTTTCACCCAATTTTCAATTACATATTAAGTGCTGATTATTTGAATATTTAAGAGTATACGTCCTAATTTTAAAATCCTAAGTAAAGTAAATTTTTAAATTTAAATTAAATTTATTTACTTGTAGTATATATTAAAAATAAATCATTTCTTTCAGAATTTGCTATGGGATCTACACGTGTTGATGCTTCTATTCCAATTGTGGGATTGGAAATTTCAAACTCAATTGTTGGTGAATTTCATGAGACACAAATTTCAGAAACTCTTGTTAAAATAGCAAAAAAAGAATTGCGAGAAGATAAATGCTCGAGAGAGCAATGCTTGCAACAGTTCCGGAATTGGATTCAAAAAAACGAAGATGTTCAGAGTATAAGAGATGATGACCTCTTCTTATTGCGATTTCTCCGAGTAAAAAAATTCAGTTTGCCGATGGCTCAACAGACCCTATTAAAGTACTTGAACTTGCGTAAAACGTTTCCTCACATGGCAACGGATTTAGATTTTCTCGGACCAAGGCTTAATGAAATCATATCAGGTGGTTACATTTTTTCTTCACCAATTCGCGATAGATGTGGACGTCGTGTTGTGATCATCAATGCCAGATATTTCAATCCGAAAATTTTTTCAAGTGAAGAACAAGCAAAGGCGCATTTTATCACATATGAAACTTTGATGGAGGAACATGAAAATCAAATTTTAGGTTTAACGCACATCGGTGATTTTTCCGGTGTCACAACGACACATGTGACTAATTGGAACCCGACGGAATTTGCAAGAGTTTTTAAATGGGGTGAGCAGTCTATACCGTTGCGGCATAAAGAAATTCATATTGTTAATGTACCGGCATCACTGAAATGGCTTGTTGACTTTGTCAAAACTAGAGTTAGTACAAAAATTAAGAATCGCTTGAATTGCTACATCAACGAAAAAGAATTGCATAAAAACGTTGACGTTGAATGCCTGCCGCTAGAACTTGGCGGCAGAGTTCCTATGAGTGAAATGATCGAATCATGGAAATTAGAACTTGCAAAAAAACGGGACTCATTGTTATTGTTAGATAATATGAAACTTTTAAGTGATCGTGGAATTACAACGAATCGTAGCGGTGATAAGTCTATACAAAATGGTACAAATTTTGTAGCTCATTTTGAGTCAATGGCTGGAAGCTTTCGTAAATTAGAAATAGATTAGAATTTTGGAAAGGCGGGCACCAATAAAAAATTATTTCAGCCAGCTCACCAATAAAATTCAGATATATTTTGCTTCATTATTCATTTTTAACTTGTTTTCATGAAAAATTTTTATAGGAAAATAAAATACGACTAGAATACAAAGTGCACAATAATAAAATTTTATTTCAATAAAACCTACAATGTCATAAATTTGTACACTTTATAAATGCGTTTACACCGCTCATATCACATACAATAATGTGTCGAATCGGCGCCACTTAGATATGCGGTTGAAAAGCGCTTCCCCATCGAATTGAGATATGGACAGGTTTCTTATGCCGAACAGTTGGTAGGAGGTATGCAGTTTTTTTCTTCGCATGAATTCATGTATCACCGATAGAGCACTTGTGCATTGGACGTCAGTTGGAGAGACGGTAGTGTAATTACCTGCATTTTCATTTAAATATTATTCGTTTATGTTGCAGTTACGTGTGAAAGCAAAACAAGGAAAACAAAAAATATCAGAGGAGTAAAAAGTGATTGCGCAACTTGCACGTACCAATAAAACCAATTACCAAAGAGGTTTGCTGTGGCAAAAAAATTAGTCCGCTCTCGTAGTTCCATCCCCGCACTTCGTAGGCTTGACCATTCTCACTAATGAGGAAGTTAAATGGGATTTCACTGCCTGTACCGTGTGCTTTCTAAATGAGAAATATGCGAAAGTTGCATGTATTGCAGGTTGCAAACTTCAAATGAATAAAACATTTACCTGCATATTTCTGAGAATGTCGGTGCAAGTTTCAAGATCTGCGCATGTTTCCCCTCCAGTTTGTACCATAATAACATGCAATCCTTTCGTTTCGTTTAGTTTCTTTCCCAATGGTAAAGTAATTTGGCTCCATACGGCACGATTTACAAGATCCAAAGTAAAACTGACTACTGGAAGGCGAGCTGTAAAGCGATAGAAAACTTCTGATTTTATAACTATTCCATATAATTTTATGTGTCTTATTACCTTCTTTTATCAGAAGATATGATGCAATTGTAATTCCTCCAATGAATATCACCGCGAAGCCAAGTAAATGAATATCCAAAAATCTTGGTATTCTACAACTTTCAGATAATTTCAAATCTTTGGATTTTTTTTTATCGAGGAGAGGGGTATTTTCGTCTGCTTCGATTTCAATAATGACAGAGTTTTCACTCTTGAAGCCACTGACCGTAGAATCATAGCTCTGTGCCGCTTTGAAATAAGAAAATATATTTTTCTTGAAATTATTCAAACTGAAAACATATCTTGAGTAGGTAAATATGTAAGAGACAATGCACAAGTTAGTTATTGAAAAATAAGACACTAGCCCGTTGACGTGGTAATTTGTTATAGCTAAAGGCATTTTTATTCAGCCAACTGACAAGCGGTTGAATGGATGCGAAAGATATTTGTTGAATTCTTCTTATCTACAGTAAAGTGATGACTTTTATTCTCATATAAATATTCTTATCTACCTATGCATATACATATGTATGTAGGTAATTTTTTGAATACTTAAAGTTAAATACAACAATTGCACAGACACCAAATAAATGCAAATATATAGGCTTATGTACGTTGCATTTAAGGTACAATGTTTGTAATTCTTGTAAGGTTCATGTCACCAGGAAAGAAAAATCGTAGACGACAAAAACAATATTGTGTTTATACAGTAGAATACAAGTAACAAGATATGTATTGACATAAGCCTAGAATTTCTTACCACTCATCGAGGTTATTCAAAAACCGTTGGGTATACATATGCGTGATGAAAATATTAACTTCAACTGCTATTGTGGGTATTACTTTTTTAAGCTTAGAATCAAATAACTAAGCACATAAAGGAGCATCTTATTTTCTCAATCTGTAAGTGAAGAATCTACGAAGAATGAATGTATGAACTCAGTCAAGAAACGTATTGACGGCACCATCTGTTAGTTGGAGTTATAAGGCATGTACTTAAAATTTAACTTCCTTGTGGCGTACAAAATTGACAAAAGCAACTTGTTTTGCGCAACGGTTGAAGCTTAAGTTCATCTCATGATTATTATATAACAAAATTACCCTCTTCTCTGGCAAACCTTAGCAAGCGATTTATTACAATTATTCAAAGATGAGGAAAGCAACGTTACAATTAACGGAAACATCCCACAGATCAAGATCTTATATAATCAACAAAACAATAAACAATCTGAAATACTTCGTTATCAGCTCGACAATTGCCATATACTTATTTCCCATAGGCATAAATTATGGTCTAAGCCCCACTACTTGGAATAGCTCGGAATGACCTTACCTTCTAACATCCTTAAAATATACTTTATCACCTGAAAACCCACACTTTACAAAGAATTGTTCTGGCTCCTTGACTTACAATCAGGAAGCTTTAATGTGTCTTGAGTTTGCTTCTATAAACTTTCAAGATGTTATTGATTGTGATCGTACTTGCATCATCAAGACCGTACTGCATCATGATCGTACTTGCTTCATGTAAGACCTAAAAGACTGATAAACATAGTATCCAGGAACATGGATGGGCAGGCATACCTCCCGCCGCAAGATAAATTTGGCCTTTGATTTGTAACGCGCCAAGCAGTCAGATGGTTAGTTGCTATCTACATATATGTATGATTATATTTGACTATTTATTACGTGAACATGCAAATGATTCTACACATATTTCATGTGGAAGATGAATACCCGAAAAAACTTTTTAAACACCTGATCTTTATTTTACACGGAATCAAGCATTTGGTAAAATCTTTTCATAGGACCAATAATTTCCTGAAAAGAATTAAGCATTAAATTGAAATAATTTTAAGCATGAGCAGTGCATGCTTAAACATAAAAAGAACTATTTTAGAAAAAAAAAAAAACATTATAAGAAATTTTGTTATTATTATGTTTTTTTTTATTTTCTTATGTCTACTACCTTTAGTACCTTTAGTAGTTTTTAGACATAAAAACTGATAATATACAATCTCTGCCGGAGCAATTTGTGCTCGAATACAAATGACTTCAAAATACTGGAATTACAAAAATGATCGAAAATAGTAGTAAGGTGAAATTGCTTACTCTCGAATAACTCTCCCTTCTGCGAGAATGCGATTTTGAGATACTATTTGCAGCAACATTAATAAGAGGAACTATACTCGAACAGACCCCTGAATTCACGCCGTGATCGATCAATATTCCTAATATACCACATTTTACGAAGCACAATGTGAAGTTGTGAAAAATAATTTAAGCGACACATCTACTCACATATTAAGCTACGACCGACGGTCACAATTTGTATTCTTACCTTCCATTTTTTGCAGTCTACAAATATTGTACACGATCAACAATTAATAGCCGGCGTTTAAGATAGAAGCATCAGTTGAAATAGCACACCGCCGTTTCAGTTAACATAAGTGTGTATGCCACTCTACATATGCTTATGTATTCCGATTCTTGTGGTTGGGAATCGAATCGAATTTCCTTAAATATCCGGCCAAATGTTTGACGGTGATTGAAATATAATTGATTAAATTTATCACATCGGACTTATATTGTACTTTCACACACGGACAACGAAATTATGATCTTCGAAACTGATGCTCATTTTGCTTCAAATAT
The DNA here is from genome assembly GCA_944738645.1 of Eristalinus sepulchralis. Lineage (NCBI taxonomy): Eukaryota > Metazoa > Arthropoda > Insecta > Diptera > Syrphidae > Eristalinus > Eristalinus sepulchralis. Next base: position 23,478,095 of record OX122885.1, on the reverse strand, counting down.
AAAAAATCTTAGCGGATATTACGAAAATGACGTGTGTAGAGCGTCGTGGGTAGAACAAAACTGAATTCTAGAACGGAGGTCTTGAACCGACTTTGATTACAGCACATTAACAGTGCAATGCTTCAACAACTACTCAAAAAGTGATTAAATGTGTTATGTAGATGCGTTAAGGGGAATGTCTGCTTGAGGCTTGATAAGATAAAGTCTGTTCAGATGAGTGTACGTATATTGTAATCAGTGTGCGTTGTACCGACTGTACTTCGTTGTTTACGTTTTTCATTTGAAATGTGTATTTCAGTGATCTGTGCGAAGATCTTTAATTGACCATTTCGTATATACAGAGAAGGTGGTGTGGTATAGAGCAGTCGGCCAAATATCCACAAAATAAAGTAATTACCTTACGCACACTAAGTCATCTAGGTATATTATGGATCCTGCAACAGGATTCAAAATCATATAAACATGCTCATATAAATTGCTTATGGGTGTGTTTCTTCTCGCCTGTTATTAGGACAATACTATAAAGTACCAGCGCTCATAAGGAGAACTTAAAATGAGACTGCCTGTAAGTAATTGGGTTGTACTTGAAGCAGGTAGAGGTCTGATACATTTTTATTTTCTACGAACGTGAAATTATTATTTTTTTATCGGTTCTGTTCAAAGTTTTTCAGATAAAAGTTGTATGATTTAAAATTAAGAATTTAAAATGTATCCTCTGTGAGAAGTCTCCAGACTTATTATGAAATAAAAGTACGCTCTGGACACCCTCATAAAGTAAACAATCGCCGGTGATTGTTTTTGCCTTAAGAGTTAAACATCCTGTATGCTTATTTACTTTCATTTGAAAAGTCGGAAAAAAATATCATGAAAGATAAACTATCAACTCAAAGAACGACTACTTGTAATCATCATCAAATGTTATTAACGTATTAAACATATATAATCTAAACTACTCCTTGGGTCCTGCAATACTCAGACCCTGCAATACAAGAGGATCACATCAAGGTGAGCCTCTCACTCCACTCTCATGACGGCTAACAAAGATAGTAAGGTCTGCATATAATATTGTGTCAGAGACTGGAAATTGGATGAGAAAATTTGAATAGTAATACTTTAACTGATGTGAACCTGGAATGGATCCCTATGACGCTCCCATGGCCATTGATTGAGAAAATTTATTATTAAAAACGGCAACTAGTGAAAAAATTGAAATATTACTATAATAGTTTAAATAAAATTGTCCATATATACTATCTATACTTTCGTACTAAAATGAGTTAAAGCTATTGTACAGTTTTTAGCCCTTAAGTTCTTAAATAGTTCATAGAGTAGCGCTTGTTCATTTGATTGGCCTTACTAAGAAACAAACTTTTATGGTGGAGAGATATTGTATTCCTCAATATCACGGGGAATTTTTTACTAAAATAACCTTACTAAGGTTTGAGAACATAGAAATTTTCTACATCATTATGCCAGTTACAAAATAAAGAAAGAAAGAGAAAAAAACTTGTATAGACAATTATTAAAAATGTATGTAAAAATATTGCCAAAACAGTTTTCACTTTATGTATTACAAACTTCGACACATTAACCGTTGGTGGTAAACTTTTTATTATTAAAAAATGTAATAGTGGGCTCTATAGTGTTGTCAAAAAAAAAACAAATACACTTTTTGTAGCTTCATTGGATCGAAGAAGAGTTCAACAATAGGTCTCTGTTCCATATTCAAAATGAGCTGTTGAAAACTTGTCAAATCCTCCTATTCTCTTTAGCCAAAGAATGGATTTTCAATGACTTAATTTCTTTCATTTATTTACTAAATGACTGCGCCTCGTCTTTAGCAGTAGCTTTAACAGCGAATTTGGTAAATTTGGTCAATTAGTCATTGGACGACAACTTCATATTTAAATCCTATTCTGTAAAATATTTTTTTGGGTGTAGTTTACAAAGAGCTGTGCCAAAACGGTTTTATTAGGTTCTGTAATTCGGACCGTTAATCGTACCACAGGAGCGATCAAGTTAGGGAATGGCTGTAGGTTCCTTACCACATGACTCGAATACAGACGGATCTACTGTTGACAACCCTTGTACACGAATCAATGATAAGGATTTTCGGTTTTTCAACGTGAAATGCGAGGTCCCTTAACAGATAACGTGCAACGAAGAACTTGCCGGGCCTGGACTGCTACAAAGCAGATATCACCACCATCCAGGAAGTGGGATGGGAGGATGAAGAGTAGCGACATATACTACAGCGATTGCTAGAGTGAGAGAGAGAGAGAGAGAGAGAGAAAGTAGCGCTTATTAGTTGATCGAAAAAGACGTAGGCAAGCAGTCTAATGTGATAATGTTGTAAACGAACGCATCATGACAATGCCGCAAAACAGAAGATCTACGAGACAACGCTTCATCATAAAGCATTAACTGCACATTCATGCCGCGTCTAAATTGGTTTCCGACATACAGTGGAATAGAAACAAGACCCAGTGTACAGGCGTCTGCCTGATCGACATGGAGAAGGCGTTCGACACCGTATGGTTAGAAGGTCTCTTCCTTAAGTTGGTCAGGCTTGGCATCAATAAAACATTGCTATATATGATCTATGACATGGTCACAGGTAGGAAGTTTGTTGTTAAAAATGGCAACGAAATTTCAACTACAGTGTTCCATATAAAAAATGGGCTGCAACAAGGAGCTGTTGGTTCGCCGATCTTGTTCAGTATATTCACTAGCGATCTCATAGGTTCTATGCCTAACATCATAGCGTTTGCCGATGATCTAATCGCGTACAGATCAGGTCCGAAGGTAGAAGTAATAAATGTCTGGTTGCAACGCGACTTCGATACAATTCAACGATTTTGCGACGACTGGAAGTTGAAAATCAACTACCAGAAGTGTGAAACTATCCTTTTCAGAACCCCGCTGTCCAGGGCCTCAAGGGACACGAAAATGAACTGGCGCAATTTCTGCATAGTTGACCCACAAGGACGACCATTAACTGTAAAAAGTGTAGTCAGGTATCTAGGCATCTGGTTGGACCAGTATCTGTATGGTGGTATCCACATAGATACAGCTCTGACCAGGGCTAAGAAGGCCTTCGCTATGGCAAGAGGGCTGTTTTACAGCAGTCAACTTGACACCAGAGTGAAGGTCATCTGCTACATGGCCCTCATCCGGCCAATTATGGTGTATGGTTGTCCTATGTGGTTCAACGTGAGTCCTTCCCAGATGGAAAAGATGAGGGTGTTCGAGAGGCAGTGTCTTCGGGCCTGTCTCCGTTTATATCGAACACCAGAATCCCAGTACAAGAAATTCTACCCCAACGAGGTTCTGTACAACGAGGCAAACCTTATAAGGATAGATAATTTTATTATCAAGTTGATACGTAGTCACACTGCTCGAGGCATGGCTTCAACCAACAGTCTGATCTTTGGGGCTTACTACCCAAATGAAATGTACCATGAACGGGTACGTCTTAACGGCTTCATTCCACCTGAAGCTTTCGTCTATTTAGATGCTAAAGGTCTGATACAAGATAGGGAAGGCTGCCCTATCATCTTCCACGTCGCACGCCGAACAGTCGAGAGGCAACTTCAATACGAGCCGGACGTCGCTCGCGGCCACGAGGAACTCCTACGGTTCAGTAGAGCGATTTCTGCCCGCGACAGAGTAGTTTCTGCCAAAGAACGGCTTTTCAACTGGTGGTTGCACCAGAACCAGCGTTCGATGCCGCTTACTTCTCAAACAAATAGACGGGGTAGTTGAGTCTACAGGGCCAACTTACATAGGTTAAGGTAGTTTTTAAGCATTTTACTATAAAAAAAAATACAAAAAAAAATTAAAAAGCAAAAAAAATAAAAAAAAAAAAATTAAAAAATATAAAAACACAAAAAAAAAACAACAAAAAATAAAAATGAAAAAAAGGTGCATCACGGCGTATGAGATATATATGTAAAGCATATAAATAACATATACGCCTTGGTGCACGCGTCCGTATATTTTTACGGACATAGGTAAGTTTAATAATTAAGTAGAGTTAAGTTAGGGTAATTTAATTGTATATAGCCTAATATTTTAGTTTAGCTTTAGTTTAGTTTTAGGTAGTATAGATTAATAATTTAGTTTTAAGTTAGTTAAGAAGTAAGAATAATTATGAATTCCAAGTTTTATAAATTTTCTTGGAGGAATAAAAAAAAAATGTTATTAGTTTTAAGCAACGAATTCAACAAATAAAAGAGGCCGAAAGGCAGACAGAAAAAAGTCCTAGATTAGCTTAGAGTACTCGTGAAGAGTCAGTAAGTTAGATTTAAGAGCAATGGATTATATTATTAAGCTAGTTTTAAGTATTTTTGTCTAGCATATAAGTAATAATGAATGGAAAATAAAAATGCATTAAAATTCGAAATTCAAATTCAGCATTAACTGCACGGGATCGAAGAGAAGTTGTATACCATGAATAAAATCTGAAAATTTTACTAAAAGGTAAAACATCCAACCAGATATCCAACAGAAGCAGATATAAGCCGGACAGCTTTTTGTAGAGTCGCACTCGATGTTGAGAATTTTCAATAATCCCTTCTGCCGACTGTTTAATGGCGATGACGAAGACCGCATCAGGTAAAATTGAACTTAAACTTAATCTGGACGACGATGGAGAAGAATTCCGTCCTCCCGACTAGTGATGGGCGCATTCGAATGATATCTCGAGTGATAATCGATTATTACAACATCTCGAGAACATCTCGATTCTCAATCAATTACTCGAATGACTACTAATCTCTCCAGTGACTACTAGTCACTCGAATGACTACTAATCACTCGAGTGACTACTAACCACTCGCATGGCTTCTAACTGCTAACACAAGATAACTCGATTAATGAATCAACAACGCGAGAACGAGTAACAACAAATTGTTGTCGAGAGCTACTGATCAGGAACATGAGTAGAATGAAAGAAAAACGCAAGAGAAAAGAACTCAAATATCGCAATATCGCATCGCAAATTAATTGGCGATGCATAAAAAAGGAGACACACCATCGAAGTCTCTGACGGAACTAAACAATGCGAGGCGAAATTTTGAGGTAGATAAAAAGAACAACGACATTAGTATCGAAATTAACCTTCGAATCACTCTTCTGATCCGTTGTGGGCTCAAAAGCGTTATTTAAGGCGAATAAAGAAGTCCATCCAGATGAAGTTCTTCGTTCAGTTTTTTGGTCCTATTTGTGTTTATAACATGTGGATGACAACATCAATCGAACATCATAGGCCGTAGGACGGCATGCGCTTAGTCAAGCGTCAACGGATAAAAGATGGCTAGGCCATGCAGATGGACGCTGTTCTGTCCTCAAATACAAACCATTGACACAACGCAACAGGGGACTGTTCAAGAAAAGATACCACTTGCAGACATTCTGTACTTCTATTTTGAATTTTTCGAATTCACATTTGTTATATAAAGGGTGTCCCAACAAGAACGCAAGATTTAAATTTGGCGCCATTCGAATTGTCATTGTTTGACTTTTGAACAATTATTATTGTTTGTTAGTTCAAGGTATAAGGTTAATAAAAATGAACAACGCATTCTCATTGTGAAATTGTTTTACTAAAACGGTGAAAGTTTTGCGGCTACAGTTCGTAAATTGCGAACAATTTGGGGTTACAACAATGCTCCAAAAGAGCCCACTGTAAAGCGATTAATGGAAGAATTTGCTGAAACTGGGTCTTTAACTGATGTAAAGACAACAACGCGCCTTCGACCAGGTCGATCGACCGAAAATATCGCAGCAGTACAAGATGATGTCGCTCAAACTGCATCCACCTCAATTCGACACCGAGCTCAGCAAATTGGTGTTTCCAAATCCACTATGCAGCGAATTTTGACGAAAGATTTGCAACTCATGCATACAATGTTCAATTGACTTAGGAACTGAAGCCAGCTGACCATGCACAGCGAAGGGAGTTCGTTAATTGGTTATTTGAGAGACAACATGAAAATACTGATTTTGCCGATAAAATAATCTTTATTGGCGAGGCCCATTTCCATCTTGATGGCTTCGTCAATAGGCAAAATTGTCGCATTTGGGGCGAGGAAAATCCTTGAGTGATTCACCAGAAGCAAACGCATCCTCAACGTGTCACTGTGTGGTGTGGATTTTGGGCTGGAGGAATCACTGGACCTTTTTTTTTTTTGAAAATGAGTCAGGTCAACCGCAAACAGTCAATGATGTTCGGTGTCGTGAAATGATAACCAACTTTTTCATGCCTAGAATTGAAGAAATGAACGTGGAGGGGATGTGGTTTCAACAACAATTCAATTGCTGCATCAGTCATTTCCCGGTCGTGTTATTTCGCGTTTTGGAGACCAGAATTGGCCGCCTAGATCATGCGATTTAACACCATTGGACTTTTTTCTTTGGGGTTTTTTGAAGTCGATGGTTTATGCGTATAAGCCGACGACGACTCAAGCCTTAAAAGAGGAAATTGGACGCTGCATTAACGAAATACCGCAGCATTTATGCAATACGGTTATTCCACACATGACCTCATCCTGTCTACTTTACGATATAATAAAGAATGCACGGTGTTTTTTAAATACCTACGTTTTATTTAAAATTTAAGCCTTGCGTTCTTGTTGGGACACCAAAGATAAATTGTATTTGACATAAAATATGTAGATTGTGGAATTTTGGCAATAGTATTTGACGTGGTCTTCTATGAACGTATGACGTAGTGGGTAAGTTGGTCGACTCACACGTCGAATGTCCAGTTTCGATTCCCGTACTGAATCGAGTTTCAAGGCACTCTCTCAATTTGCTGATTACACTCAAAGAGTCTCATTGTCTATGACAAAGCTTCTCAAATCTCGCCGTTCGGAGCCGACAAAAACTGTAGGTCCATTTTACTCGTGAGAGAACAATAGCATGCACAACATGAGTAGTTGATGCAGAAGCTAGGTTTGGATCCCTTTTGGGCTGTAGAGCGGCTCAATTATCATATTATTAGTTGAATTGCCTGTATCTCGTTTATATACCATATACTGTGAGCGTTAAAAAAAAGTACAGCACCAAATTCCATTTTCAACATTTTATTACGATGAATAGCTTCATATTTTTTTAAGAAAAATATATTTACATTTAATAAATAGTTCATTTACTAACATTTGAGTAAACAAAATTAACGAAAAAAGGAATAACAAAATAATAATTACAAAATAACATAAAAAACTTAATTTTTAATGCGTCAAAAAAAGTATACACTTCACGAAAAAGATGGAATTCTTTAAATTAATATTTTGTTTACCTTCATTTGGACTTCAAAACAGCCTCTAGTCTCCTCAGCATGGAATGCACTAACTTCTTGACGAATTCTATTCGAATTTTTTGCCATTCTTCTAGCAAAACCGCCTTCAAGGAGTCTTCACTGGTTATCGCACGTTTTCGAATCTGCGTATCTAGATATTCCCACAAATGCTCTATCGGGTTAAGGTCTGGGGATTGCGGAGGATGATCCAGTTGCTTAGGTGTGCGATAGAGCAACCATTCCTTCACCAATTTGGCCGTATGTTTGGGATCATTGTCCTGTTGTAAGACCCATGATTGACTGAACCCCAATTTCTCAACACTTGGTGGTAAATTTTCCCTTAAAATATTAAGGTAATCGTTTTTATTCATTGTGCTGTCAATCAAAACTAGGTTTCCAACACCTGATGCGGCCATACACCCCCAGACCCCCACCATGCTTGACCGTTGAAATTATATTGTTTTCATTAAATTCGGTGTTTTTGGCCCTCCATATTTTGGGCTGCTTTTTTGATCCAAATATTTCAAATTTGCTTTCGTCACTAAAAAGCACAGAATGGAAAACCCTCATTTTTATACTTTTGGGCGTAAAGCAGTAGTCGCTTTCGGTTCTTTTCTGAAATGAGAGGTTTTTTTTCGTCCGGTGCACAGTACTTGCACTAACGGGAACTCCTGAAGAAAGGCTTATGTCTTCTGTGATTTTAACTGCACTTGCCACTGGATTTTTTCGTACTTCCCTAACAATAGACCGTATTTCACCGTCAGACAATCTCTTTGGTCGGCCGGTACATGGTCGATCTTTGACATCTCCGAACTATTTAAATTTATCAATATTTTTTTTACTGTATTATAGTGTCTGCCAACTATTTCCGATATCTGTCGTGATAACTTCCCTTCCTGATTCAATTTCAATACAAGTTTTCGAGTTTCAATTGAACTTTGTTTTCCACATCTTTGGATGATATTGATACTTCAAACAGAAAACCAACTACTTTCTTTAAGAATAAACAAAACAATGAGATATCCCTTTGCTAAGTTTTGTTTGTTAAGTGCTTACAAAACGTACATAAATATTTCATAAAATGATATCAACCGTTCGTTGATATGAAATATTGAAAATGCTATGTGGAGGTGTACACTTTCTTTTGACGCTCACAGTATGTAAATATGAAGTCTGCTGCCAACAGAATTTGTGCGTCCCTGCTTTGATTCGTGTTGTTGTCGAATTTTGTTTTAGAACTATATATCTATAATATTAAAAATTTCAATGTGGACGACGTGGCTTATTTATTTTGAGTAGCAAACAATGCTCAAAGAGTTTTAATATTCTTTGAAACTCTCTGAAAGACATTCAACAATAAAATTTGCATACAACACGAGCGCTAGCTTAAAGAAATTAGGCTACTACTATTGTTTTCTATTTATTATGATTTATGAATTATTGAGCCTATATGAAACTTAGGTTATGTGAGGCTTGCTATGGAATGTTATATATATATATATATATATATATATATATATATACTCGTAAGTAACATTTCACAACCGTACCTTTTGTGGATATTCTTTGGCAAATACGTGTGTCTGTATAAAAATTGCGTTTTGTAATACCTCACTGCAGTCAGCGGTAAAAGTATTACGATGTTTTCGTTAACATGACCCCGGTTTTCGTTATATTACTACTACATCTATTTTCAATTCATCGATTTATTACGTCATAACCACCATATTAGTCCGGAAACAATATCTTGAATAGTTGTTTATCCTTTTTAAGCTTCCAAAGCCTTTTATTGAAATAACAATGTAACGTTGAACAAGATTTTAATAGTACTATGTTTCTGTTTTAACAATTTCATTGTAACTAAATTTGATACAAAATTAAAACCAAACCAAGAGACGAACAAATAACTCTCCAACAAATGATTACAGTCTAAAATGCCAATATGCGACGTTGGCATACGATTTTGAACTGAAGCTACCGTAATACATTTTCATATTTTGTTTTCAAAAATAAACGTAAGCCTGCCTTGTTATACAACAAATTTTTTAATTCTATGTGTTTCTTTTCTTATCTTACAAATAACAAATATGGAGACAAGAAATTTATGTTATCATATTATTTTGAGCTACTTGTATGCTTTATAGATTTGCCATGCACAAAATGCTGCTGATAATAATGTGACTCCGCGGTGGAAGTACTTGGCTTTAGTATTTTCTGAATATCCTAAAACTACTGGTGAAGATACATCGGCCAGTGGTAGCTTGGACAATTTCGCGCCATCGCTTTCCACCTGTTTAAAAATCGAACATAAATTTATTATTTGTTTACTTATTTTGTTGTATTGACATTACCTGGTACTGACAGCATGGGTCGTAGTTCCATGACACTGTGTATAGTCCCGTACAAAATACAGAAACAGCACACATGGGAGCGCTGAACATCGGCCTATCCTGCCACAGAATGCCGGAAATTATTGATGCCAATCCAGACGCTACTGCCGTTTTATGTAAGCAATTTCCAACAGTTATCCAACGACTGGTTTCATCTCCTAATCTTGTTGGTTCGATTATTATGTAATCAACTTTAGCCTCCAGTGCTTTATCCAGCTCTACTTCAAAAGTTTCGTGCGCATTTCCGCTATCATAAACTTCTCGGATGATGTGAATTGTTGGCTGGACTGCACTACAAAATTAAAAATACTTTATTCGATTTTATAGAACTCAAAGGTACATTCGATTTTAATCAGAACAGAAAAGTATGTTTAATAGTCTATGCATGATGCTGTTGCACTACATATGTAGCTAAAGATAATCATTTACTTGAACATTATATAGATAAAGGAGTCGGCATCGCCGCTTTAGGAGTTCAAGGTTAAGGTATATAAGAGTCTGGGTCGATAGACATCCATGAGATTTCGTTAATCAAGAGCTAAACATATCATTGAATGCGTAACTCATATCGCAAAAGAATTTTTTCACGTAAATGTGTTAAAAAAGCGTCAAACACAACTTCTGAAGCAGATCCAAATCAATGACAGTTGCACAAAGTAATCATTTTATAGAAATTGTGTATAAACCACTGGTTATTAAATAGCAATTTCTTTTATATATATGTATGAATTAACTGATAGCAGGGTTTTACTTTAGATGTCTCATTAAATAAATAATTCAATTTTATAAACGTACCTGTCACCAGATTTATTAACCATTTTTTATTGCTTTCTTTACATTTGGAACACTCTACCGTCCAATCGTTAAGCTATCTCTGAGCCACTGTGAATAGGCCTTTGCGAAATGTCAGCTGGACTAATGGAGACTTCGATGTTATTGCCATATTAAAATAAATTTCATATATGTGTTCTTAGGACGTGTAGAGATAAAAATAACTTTGAGCATTATATATCTCAAGAGATTCAAGTTATAGTCGTTCAGTGTATCATGTGAGCTCAATTAATTGAGATCACTCAAAGCCAAACGTAAGAACCTGCACTGTTCGGATCCTATACGGACGAGTATGGAAAAGAGTTGGAGAAGAGCTGAAAGGACGCGTGGGCGTCAATGAAGCGTTTTCTGATATTAAAACGAAGGTTTCTAAAATGCGTTTAACAGTTAACGAGGACAATACGAAGTTATGCTGCTATTGAGAATGTACACATAACATCGACACGCGGCCAGAACGTTACCATAGACAGCTATTTCTTCAAGGTAGTAAAGGACGGAAGGTCTATCTCGGCTACCAAGAAAAAAGTATGAACATTATCACTATTAAACGCATAAATGTCTCTGAACAATCGCTTTTTATTCTTTGGATATTATTCAATATTCTAATTAAAATGTGAAATATTTTGAAAACTGAAGTACATTTCATTGACACTCTACTGTCTGCATCTGAATACAGTAAAAGTGAAGTAAAAGTGATTACAGCTGTTGCGAAATGTTTTTTTTATATAAATTCAGCGTAAATGGAGGTTTGAATGGTGTGGTATAACGAACATGGTAGACAACAGTATGGAGAACAAAATGTGTATTTTATCAGTAAAAAAATGTTTAATGGAGTGTTATTATATATTTTGACTTGTAATATACCCCAGTCAAATGAAATTGATTGTTTTTTCAACAACTTACATATTTTCATTCCTAATTTTTACTTCAAATTGTTGTATCTGGACTATCTCCCTCCCCCCAATGTTGTTGTTATATAATATATAACATGTATAATATATATGGATTATTGACCATAATAAAATGTACCTGTACGAGGATGTATGTATGTACATGCATACGTATTTTAGAGGCTGTGAAAATAAACAGTATGTAAAAAATATTTATACGAATACTGATTATGGAAACATTTTAATGATTGAATATGAAAGAAAACCTCAAATATTCTTAAGGATTATATATTTGATTTTATTTATTTTTACTGTTTATTGAGAAGTTAAAAATATATGAAAAACAATAAGTTTTCCCTTTTTTAAACACCTTTATCAATTGTTTGATAAGTTTTGTTAGAATGTCGATTAAGAAATAAAGATAAATTTGAGATGACAGTGCTTACACTTATTTTGTTGAAAAATAAGAGTTACAATTTATTAAATTTAAAAATAAACCATAAAAGCGAAAAAAAATAATAAATAACTGTTGTGTATTGTAGAAGTAAAACTCTTATTTTAGTCAAGGCAAAGTTACGTACATACATACAGAACATTCAAAAAGACTTAGAAAGAGAAAATAATAGTATTGAGTTAAAGTTAATTAAATTAAAGTTGCAAACACCATATTATTTAAATTAATGATAATTACAAAATAATTCTTCCATGCCTTAGTCGATGTTCTTGGAGCTGATGGTGGTTCAGTGGAGGTGGAGGACACGACCATCTTAGATGGTCATGCTCATCAACGTCTTGAGTCACGGTTAAAAGATCGTCGATGTATGTTGGGAGTTTATTCCTTGAAAGTAGATTTTTAAAAACATGTCTTATATACCCCTCGTAAATGGATGGTCCTTTTTAAGACCAAAAGGCATTTTAAGCAATTCACATACATTCGTTAGGACACTGAACATGATCGAATCTATTCCGTAAATCTAGACCTGTAAAATAACACTAGTCTTTAAGAAAATGTAGCTAGTTGAAATCTGGCTAATGAATTCACGTTCATAAACTAGCCAGATTAAGCTTAATATGTCGTAGATTAAGTTTTCAGCTCTAATACTTTGTTCGCAATCGGTCACTTCACATTGCTCTATGTATATAAATCCATTAGAACGTAGTCAAACGTAATACTAATATTTACAATCCTACTATCCCAGCTATTGTAAATTTGCTGGGATGGCTGCTTAAAAATTTCTTAAAATTTTGCACTCTTCTAGGCAGAGTGCCCATAAGTAAATGTGTGGCCTGATTTGTAATAACATCTTCTTCTTCTTCTTGTGGCGTAACAGTCCGGGGTGGACCTGGGCCTCAACCAACATGCCTTTCCAGTCAGCAAGATCTTTCGCCAGCTGCCGCCAGTTGTGCACTCCAAGTTGGTTGAGGTCCTTCTCCAATTATGTGCGCCACCTTCACCTAGGTCGTCCTCTGTTGCGTTGTCCCAATGGCACAGATTCAAAGACTTTTCGGGCCGGAGCAGTGGTGTCCATGCGCTCTACATGGCCTAGCCATCGTAAGCGTTGTATCTGAAGACGTTTGACTAGGCGCATGTTGCTGTACAGCCCATAGAGTTTATCGTTAAATCTTCTTCTTCAGATGCCATCAACACATACAGGACAAAAAAATCGCACGCAAAACTTTTCTCTCGAAAAGACTTAGGGCTTCCTCATCCACTTTTAGTAATGTCCAGGTTTCCGCGCCGTAGGACTGGGATGATTGAGGTGTTATACACAGCAAGCTTAGTCCTTCTATAGAGGGCTTTATTACTCAATTGCCTCTTGAGCCCAAAGAAACAACGATTGACAAGAGTGATTCTGCGTTCGGTATTGGTGTTGTTGTCCCTATTTACAGCGGAGCCGAGGTAGACGAAGTTCTTGACTACCTCGACGTTTTTGCTGCCTAGTGTGACGTTCTGTCCGAGACGCCGATGTTGTATGTCCTTCTTTGATGACAGCATGTACTTCGTTTTGCCCTCATTAACCACCTAACCCATTTCAGCCGCGTCCACTTCAATGCTAGCAAAAGCATCATTGACGGCTCACTGTGTTCGTCCAGTCACGTCAATGTCATCGGCGTAAGCTAGCAATTGAACTGACTTTTGGAACATCGTGCCACTGGTGTTGACCTGTGAGTTACGCACGATCTTCTCAAGGATGATGTTAAAGAAGTCACATGACAGTGCGTCGCCTTGTGTAAAACCTTTTGTGACATTGAAGGTCTCGTTGAGTGTGTTCCCGACCTTGACGGAGCAGCGAGAGTTCTCCATCGTCATCCTACACAATCTGACGAGTTTGGTAGGAATGTCAAAACTAGACATGGCACTGTATAGCTCGTCTCTATGCACACTGTCATATGCGGCCTTGAAATCGACGAATAGGTGGGGAGTGTCGATTTGCACTTCTTGGGTCTTTTCCAGGATCTGCCGTAGTGTGAAGATTTGGTGAATGGTGGACTTCCCTGGCCTGAAACCACACTGATAAGGACCTATCAGATTGTTGACAAACGGTTTCAGGCGTTCACACAATACGGACCGGACAGACGACGCTGATATTCCACTCATCGGGCATGCTTTCCTCCGACCATATCTTACAGATGAGCAACCAGGTCATCTCCAGCTGTTATTAACAGTTCTGCGGACAGTCCATCCGTTCCAGCAGCTTTGTTCGACTTCAGTCTCGATATTGCTATCTTGACCTTGTCGAGGTCGGGGGAACGGAATTCTTGCCTATCATCGTCCAAATTGAGAGAAACATTCTGCCTAACAGCGGGATTTGGGCCGCCATCGCCGTTTAATAGTCTGCAGGAATGATCTTTCCAGATTCTCAGCATCGATTGCGACTCTACTACGAAGTCTCCGTTTTGGTTCCGGCAAGCTTCGGTCCGAGCCCTATATCGAACGGATAGCTGTTTCACCTTTCGGTAGAACTTTCGAACTTCATTTCTGCCATAACACTCGTCGTCAAGCCATGTGTGCCTTCTGGGTGGTGACGTGAAACCCAGCACATCAGTGGCAGCTTCTTTGATGGCTTCTTGACAACTATTCCATTCTTCTTCTATTGTCAGTGCAGGCAGCGTCGAACTTTGGGAGAGTTTCAGGCAAAGATCCCAGCGACCTGTTGCGATTGTAGCTTTCCGACGTCAAACCGTTTTGGCCTATCTCGACTCCGTTGCTCTCTCGATATCCGGGCTCTTACCTTGTCTACAACAAAGTATAGTCGATGTTGGCGCCTCGGAATGTTCGGACATCGAGAATATTGGAGGAGTGTCTGACGTCGATCGCAACGTGATCAATCTGGTTGACGGTTAATTAATTAGGGGATCGCCAGGTTTCTTTTTTGGATGTTGAGATGTGGGAACCGCGTACTACTCACAGAGAGGTTCCGCCCCGAAGCGAAGTCCAACAGGCTGAGTCCGTTTCCGGAGGTGGTGCCGTGCAGGCTGTGTTTCCCGATGACGCCAGCAAAGATGTCCTCTTTTCCCAACTGAGCATTGAAATCTTCTAGAACGATCTTGGTGTCATAGGTGGGGTAACGATCGTATGATCTTTCTTATGTATGTTCTTCTTGCTGTTGTCATCCTTCTCCTCTGTCGGGGCGTGAGCGCAAATCAGGCTGATGTTCCCGAATTTAGCCTTGATGCGGAGTGTCATGAGCCGTTCGCTTACGGGATCGTAGCTTAAAACTTTCAACTTAACAAATCCGTATCCGAATAAGCGCTACCTTCTACCGCTGTAGTAGATGTCGCAGTTCTTCATCTTCTTTCTACCCGGCCCATCCCACCGCACTTCCTGGATGGCGGTGATATCTGTTTTGTAGCAGTCAAGGGCCCTCGCAAGTTGTTCGTCTGCACGGTGGTAGGCCAGGCCCTTTATTTAACCCTCGGGCAGAGGGGTTCGCGGCATACATTTTTTCACCACACAACGGATGTTGTCCAGGGGTGCCACAAGGAGGCTGTATGCCAAATTGAACTGTGCAGGGACGAGGATAGTGTTGGCAGCTCGCCATGTTAAGTGCGATCAACGACGTTGCCTTGTGTACACAGGTCCATGTCCCCCTTTGTAAGACGATATTTTTACCCATTAAAATAATTATCGTTTATGATTATTGTTGTGTTAAGTCATATAGAAAACAATATAATGGACAGTATCCTTATAATTCTCGGAAACGGCTATAAATACATATGTTAGTTTAGTTTTAGTTTAAAACGCATTTTTTTTTTTTATTATTTATCTAATAGTATTTTAAAACTAGGTACGTCAAGATTCCGATACTTGCGGCCCCTCGATTGAGTGATGCAGTTTTGTAGATCTTAATGAGACTAAGAAAAAATTGTATGGGTGGGGGGGTCTAATCGGCTTAGTTTAGACGGTATTCGTGTTTAAAAACTGAAAAAAGTCCATACAAAAAAAACGCCGAATTCTTAGAAATATATTTTTCTTGAAACTTATTTTTTGTTTATGCTGCATACATTTTGGCGGAGATATTCATGATCCATTGTAATTGCCTTTAGAAGGGTTTGTGTCTTCACAAAGAATATACGAATCTTGTACTACGACCTTTATAATTCCTCTAAATTATGTTTGCAATTTAATAGAAATGCATGCATGACCTATTACCAAATTTATGACTAGGTTACGCGCGTAATAAAGATGCAGATTATTGGTTGCCGAATAATTTACAAATATATGTCATGTACATACATATGTATGTACGTATGTCCTATTCTAATCAAATCACATTCCAATACAAAAATCCATAGAAGTAAAAGTTTGTTTCAAAAATTCTTCATATGGGCAAAAATATCGTTACAAACGCCTACTCTGTTTCAAATTTAAAAACAAATTTTCTTCAAGGCGGAGTTCAAGCAAATTGAGTGGTGATTTATGACCTTGAAGAAAATTTGTTTTTAATTTAATTTTTTTATTTAACAGCCACTTCCCTAATTATTTCTGCCATTGACTTTTTTGGTTCTTGCTTCACTTTACGGATTATAATTGACTTCTCACGCAAATTGAATATCGAAGGACGTCCAGATCGCTGTTGCGGTTCACTTCTATTAGTATTTCAAGAAGAATTCAGAACATAGCCTTACTATAACAACTTAAATCACAGGTAGCTAAAGGATTTCTTAAAATAGAACAAGTTTATATACAATGTTTCTTTAAAAAAAAGTATTCATTAATCAGCTTGTGACTTTTTTCTTATGAACATTTTATAGAATATTTTGCCCCATTCAGAGAATTTTGGTCACTCGTTTCGTTATCATTTATCATTTTTTGTGTTAATTCCTATAGAAACAACATAACGGGCAGTGCCCTTGTGATTTTTGGAAACGGTTGCTTGCGCTAATATAAATATGTACGAATAGCTGTCCTGCAATATGGTGTCCGGATCAAGATTTGAATTTCTAGAATGCAGGAATACAAATGTTTTATCCAATATATTTATATCTATGTGTATATGTGTTCATGTATAAAACAAAAAATATGACATTTGCATTTTTTTGTATATTTTTTTTCAAATATGAAGTTTGACTTCAATTCAGAGGCAGGTGCACAGCGAAACTCCCGGAAACCTATTCGTTTAGTAAATTCTTGTCAAGGGTGTGTGTATGTATTTGCTTACATATAAATATACATATAATATACATATATATCAGATTATCCGATCATTTCGTTTCTTTTTTTAAAAACTTAGCTATCTATGGAAATTTCTACAAAAGTATCTTAATCTACCTTAATATATCCTATTCTAACTTAAAAATACTTACGACTATTTTTTTTTTTTAATACATTTTTTATATTTAATCTTAATTACTAACTTAACCTAATTTATACTAAATGTGGGTTGGCCGTTGGGGACCAACCCTAACCTACCAGGCTGACGACAGCTGGGGTTCCTGGTGTGGCTCTAACCACCAGTAGAACCCCCGGTCCTTATCCGTGTCCATCCTATCACGAATGGAATAAATACATATGTATATACGCATGTATGTACGAGTTGCCGGTTTCGGGATCGAGGTTTGAATTCCAGGAATATGGTTTGGGAGTAAAACAAATGATAAATGAAATGATATCTATGAGTAGGCTTGTTAAGTTAAGTTTGTTTTGAGATCAAATAGCATATGATTTCGGTTGCCTTCATCTGATAGGTGGATCTAAGGGCGGCTGTTTGTTTAAGTTTACATGAAGTTTGACTTCAATTCTTAGGCAGGTGCGAAACTTCTAAAACCATTTGTTTTACTTGATTTCTGCCAACGGTTTGTATTAATTTAATTAATTTAATTGCTTATTTATAATTGTACAGAAATCGAATCGTTCTTAGTAGTATCGATTTCACAGACACAAAATTGAACAGAACAGATGATCCGATAAAGTTTTTAATGCGACACTTTACCACCTTCACCATAAGTACCACCATTACCATAACAAAGTCCTCTTTTAATATGTGTATACACCCCCTCACAATAATCGTTAATCACAGCACCTCAACGTCATGAACATGCTCCTTTCTCCCTCCTCCACCAGCCTACCTAAACAAGAATACCTTTCCTCAGCTAATTAATAAAACGAACTCATTACGCACATAACCAAATCATGAATGGGGTATTTTTTATGCAATCAATAGGAGATATAAAAGAAATTATGTCTTTAACAATTATTATATTAGTATTATAAAGGCTTATTCTCATTCATGTATTCTGTATAAATCCTTCGTGAATACACAAACCATTCTGGGTTATACCTATTTCTACCGAATTATATGCAAAAAACATAAAAACAATGCTGTGAATAAAATATTTTACTAATTCCGTGCATACATAAAGTACTTTTTTAGGTTTTAAGACCGTTTAAAAAAGAACTCCATACACGGATAAGCACATTGGACTGCAGTAATAAGAATCTTCGGATATTTGAAAGGTACTATTAACTTAAAATTACAACTTAACGATTCTGAAGAGCTGAGCAGCGGATGCTGACTGGGTTTTCGATTTGGATAAACGTCGTTCCAACACATGCTTTGTATTCAATTTGCGTGACGGTGCACTTTCCTGGACTAGTAAAAGCGTTATCAGCAGCTGTTCAAGAAGCTACATGGCTTAACCATTTTGGAGCA
Organism: Eristalinus sepulchralis; assembly: GCA_944738645.1. Lineage (NCBI taxonomy): Eukaryota > Metazoa > Arthropoda > Insecta > Diptera > Syrphidae > Eristalinus > Eristalinus sepulchralis. Next base: position 23,459,527 of record OX122885.1, on the reverse strand, counting down.
GAAATTGTCACATTGTTTAGAGAACAGCAGATTGTAACAGATTGTGATAATCAGAGTGGTATCAAATTGACGGAATCAAATTCTTTCAGAGCAAGGTCAAAACGTATAACATAAATATAAGCTTTCCTTTTCAATAAATTGAGCGTTTAATTTGATGTGTCCGAGTTTTAATAATTCCCAAGAATTGAACTGACCTATGGTTGCCTTTGGTGCAACAGTAGCTCACTGCACTAGCTCTTCCAATACTAGGTTTGAAGCTCGCTGGTCTTCTCCAGAATTTGCTTTAGTGTGAAAATCTAGTTTATACTGCCCCGATAAGTGCAGTGCAAAACGACTTGAGATTGATACAATATTTCCTGCGGGTCAGTAATAAGGTTTCCCCTTACAGTTTTGAAGAGCCTGGGCCATGGGTTGGGGAAACGAAGTAATGTCGTTGCTAGCACACAACATGGCGAACTGCCCACACTATCCTAGCTGGTACTCAGGTAAAGTTGACATACAGCCTGCTCGTGGATAGTCATCACAACACGCGTTGTGTGGTGAACCAATGTATGCAGCGAACCCCTCTGTCCGAGGGCTAAATAATAGCCCTGACCTACCAGTCTGTGAGTTGCGCGTGATGTTAGCTCCCTCACCACATAAAACAAATTATTATAGTTCCGAAACTACTTCATGCTTCAGATACGGACGGATCTACTGTTGACGAACCAAACAAACGATTAAAAGGCAAAGATTGTTGGTCCTGCACGAGGAATGAGAGGTCCCTCAACAAACCACGTGCAGCCGAAGAACTTACGGAGGCGGAATCTTTCTGTGGCCAGCACGCTTCAACATCCACAAAGGAACCTGGCGATACCCTGATTAATCAACCGCCAATCAAATTGATCACGTTGCAATCCGAATATACCGAGGTTCCAACATCTACTCGGATCTTTATCTTGTTGTAGCCAAGGCAAGAACCAATATGTCGTCAGATCAATGGAGTTGAGATACGCCGAAAAGCTGACGTCGAAAAGCTACAATCGCGGTCGAAGGGATGGAGATTTGCTATGGTAGGAATGAAGTCCGAAAGTTTTACCGTAGGGTAAAACAGCTATCCGGTGGATATAGGGTTCGGACCGAAGCCTGCTGGGACCGAAATTTACAACTGATAGTAGAGTCGAAATCGATGCTGCGAATCTGGGAAAATCATGTTTTGCAGACGATGACGGCCCAAATACCGCTGTTAGGCAGAATGTTCCACACAGCTTTGAGCTTTTTGTCTCAAATATATTACAAGAGAGTTTGAGATACAAAAATTAATATCCTAAGTGCCTTCCAACATCCCCATAGAGTTATCCTTTCCGTGGTGGTGGAAGAGAATTCATGTAAGATGTTGGTTGGCCTTACAATATTAACCTGAATGACATAAACTTACATGAAGACAATTAAAGGTCTGCGAAGCATGGAAGCTTTTTTGCAGAAGATTGTTCAAAAGGTGTTTGACGTTACATAAAGTAGTTCTTGTTTTTGGAACAGATTAGATTACATATTAGTTCTAATTAATTATGTTCAACATAATATATTTCTTTAGAGTTCTTTTTCTGCTATATACTGGCCAAATATTCAATAAGGAGCGCGGAAGTTGGTTGAAAACTGAAACACAAAGGAGAGTTGTTGTCGTCCATAGGAATTGCCCAGTGTTGACTCCGTGATCAGTTGGGTGTTTAAAGCGTTGATCGTCGTATGTTTCATATAACAGATTGAAAAAAAAAAGTTTACGGATAGTTAGTACATTTAAGTCTTCGCTAATATTACTACAGTTTCCTTCATACTCCTCGCAGGAGGATTTTGAATATTTGGACTCCATTCCATTGTTCTGCATTGCTCTGCATTTCCCCACGCCGTTATTTTGTACTGCAGTACCGACTCCACTAGGGTGAAGTATACTTGTTTCGGAACCTCAAACGATGTGTATTTGCTCAGATGATAAGGAGCATACGTTGCCTGCTGGAGTCGCCTGCAAAGAGACTTTATATGAAAGCCCCATTTGAAGCTGCAGTCTACTTCTACTCCAATATACAGATATTCATACACGTTGACTGTATTGATATGTTCTACGCACTTATCTGTCTCAGGTGTTTGGTGAGACTCATGCAGGTATTCTAAACTATGGGACTGTTTTTTTATAGTCGATTTTATTGTATGGTTAGGTCGTATGTTGCATTACATTCGTTTTCTTTGAGTTAATGGTTAAGCCGCTATCGCGACACCAACGCTATCGTGAACTCCGCTTGTATTGTTCTGCTTATATCGTTGTTATTCACAATTACAGCTGAAACATCAGCATATTGAAATCCAACGCTGTTTTGCAACACCGAAAGCAAATCATTCACATAAATAATAAAGAGTAGATGCTCAAGGATAGATCCTTGAGGTACACCCATGGGAAATTTCTATTTATCGTTTCATCGATGTTATTATTAATCTATCCTAGTAAATTATTTATCAGGCGCCACGTTTTCTTTGGATCCTTTGAAATTCTGAACGATGATATGCAAGATTTCTGTCACCCGACTTAGACGAGGTCAAAATAGCAATACCGATCGAAGCTGCTGGAGCGGACGGAACTGTTTAAAGCAGCTGAATGTGGCATGCACCAGCTCATCTCGGCGACGCGCTGTCATGTGACTTTTTCAACATCATTCTTGAGAAGATCGTGCGTAACTCACAAGTCAACACCAAAGGCACGATCTTTCTAAAGTCCGTTCAACTGTTAGCTTACGCCGATGACATTGACCTGATTGGACGAACAAAGCGAGTGGTTAATGAAGCGTTCGTTTGCATTGAGGCGGAAACGGCTAAAATTGATTTGGCGATGAATGAGTGTAATACGAAGTATATACTGTCATGAAGGAAAGACACGTCAAGCTATTCTGACTGTAACGCGATGGAAAGAAGAAGGGTGCATTTCCTAAAAGTAATAGTAAAACTTTTTGCTTTTTATATATAAGGTTCGTCTTCTTGTTCCATATCCGTGAGCTGGGAGGTTGCGAGAGACCATTTCTTCAGGCATATATACAGGTGGTAAAATATATACACTCAGGTGGTAAAAGCTATTAGTATTGCTACCTCTTTGTTGGCCGAGCGGCAATGCAACCACATCACATTATTGTACGCAATCAAGTTCTGGAGTCTCTCACTTGATTAATTATAACGATAAACTTATTGTTTGTCTTTTTTTATATCTTGCATGCACGAGTGTGTTTAGATGTAATACGACAACTTCTTGGAACTTTACTTTTGTAGTTTACTAATGTAGCTTTTGATTAATATAATACTTGATAACATTTTTTTCTCCATTTACAGACACATAATTTAAAAACGTAATTCAAAAGATGTAATATTTAACATATTTATCAGCAGTTTAACAGCTTTATTTACTATCTTTCACAGGTATTAGGATACGTTTTAATTTCGACAAAAGGTAATATAATTCTAAGTTAAAATAACACAGAAATAATCTCTCTTAGTTGCTACGAAATATTTTTATCCTCCCTCACCATTTGTTGACATATCATCGAGTTTCGAACTCACTGAACTACAATCCCCAGTATTGCATGATATAGACGGAATATTGTAGTTGGAAAATCCCCGATAGTCGGTCACAGTTGGCTTGATTGGCGACGGCAGAAATACTCCATTAGGAGGGGAATCACTCTCAAGCAAAGTTTTTGGCTTTGAGTCCCTATCTACGTTACTTTCGTTGTCGATTTTATTTATTAGTGGATCGAATTCTTTTAGGTCAAGTTTTGTATCGTCGGCCACACTGTTATCTCCGCTTATATCAGATAAATCAAAGTCGTAGTTTATATTCGTTAGACCACCCTTAAATTCAGTGGTTGTTGACGTGAGCAAATCCTCAGGTGTTTCTGTGCCATCCAGAGATACAGTATCAAATGGAGTGTAATTAAAAATAGGTGATGCAAAAAGCATGTCAGTCGAATTGCTGTGAGGTACTGAGGACTCTGCTGTGATAGCTGGCGATAAACGGTCTTTTGTTGTATCTTTTAGTGATAGCGTTGACATTGCTGTTGACGTATCATCATCCTGGGAAATTCTACATAGGTTTTCTTGTTTCATTGGGGAAATAGGCATTGGAAGTAATTGATTCTTGAATATGGCTTTTGATTGGTCATTTTCAATAGATGCCAAGAGGTTTGTTTGAAAACGCGTTGTCAATTCTGGATCAGTTTTATATGTTGCGCTCATATCCGAATTGTTGTGTGTTCGGATTTGTCCAATGAGAAATGATGGAGTTTTTATTGCTAGAATTACGAGCGGAGCCCGATTAAGAGTAGCTTCAACTTTTTGTATTACTTCTGTCTATGAAGAAGATAAAATCAAATATTGATCAAAATTATAGTATTTAAAAAAATAGAACGGGTGTTAATAATGTGTTGTTGCGTAGTATAATGTAATTTGTCTATATTTTAGACACTCCTACGTCACTGGGAGCTCTAAGCACTAGATATTATGCGGAAAGGAAATAATATCTAATTCATACATCAACTTACTTTAAAGTCATCCATTTCTTTTGATAAATTGGCTATTCCATTTAATATGATCGCATTCTTTTTCTTTAACAGCTCCATCCGTTTCATATTCTCTGAAATCAAGTGAAGGCTTTCACAGGCTAATAGAGCGCTTTCCCAAGGTGTACTGTAGGCTTTTTGTCCAGACATAAGTGAAGAAAATTCATCGGCGGGCATTGCTAAGCTTTCAGCGTTCAAATTTTCAATAAAAGAAATTGCACAACACTGCAAAATAGATTATTAAAGCGTTGACGTCAAGAATGCAAAGAAAGTTACTTACTAAGTTTGTAAAATAATAACCCCCTTCACCGCTCATTAGCCTTGATGCATTGCTAAAACGTGTGATATAATTAATGTTGCTGTGAAGTCGTACTGGGTTAGCCTTTAATACGACAAATATTAAGGCAGGAAGAAACTCATCAGCACTGGCGGGACCTCCAACAGCATGCTTTAACAAAGCAAATATGTGTCGACAACAGCGTACTGTGCATTCTAGTTTTTCTTGAGGTGAATAGTAAGAATCTATTCCGACTAGTTCTAAAAAAAAAAAACAAATAGAAAAATTCAATTGCATTTAATGATATGAGTGATTACACTGGTTTGATGATATTACAAATAGTTACAAATGGCTTTGGGTATTATCTTTCCTATCCTATTATCATTGATTTCTATTCTAACAAGAGATATTCAAATGGGTTAGCCAGCTGCATTATTTTACTTCAAGAAACTATGTGAAGTTCGCGCTTCGCTCAGAATGCTTAGAGACTAGTTCTTTACACACGAATATGGAATGTTGTTCGCAACTCGATGTATCTACAGTACAATCTATAGGCATAAATAGGCCACGCGTCACAATACGCTTCGGTAGTTCCTCTCCCTTCCTTTATACGCTGGTCGAGGGTGCGTTGTATCCGCTTACTACACTTATGCGTACATCCCGTACAGTAAAGCACATTACACTGGTACGAACCTATCGGATTGTTGAGTGTTTTCTTATATCGATGTTAACGGGACTCAATTTTAGGCAAAATCTAAGATTTTTTCCTTTAGAAAGCTTACAACAAACTCAGAAATCTTACCAGTTATTGCATTATAAACAAGTTCCCTTGATTCAGCGTTCACTTCATCAATGCTACAGACTAAATGCTTTGATGTTATCCAACTCAATTGCCGTATGCGTTTCTGAATTTTTGCGTCGTTTTCCTCATCATTGGTAAAATAAGGTGAAAACAAGTATCTGTGACAAAACGGCATCAACAGTTTATAATTTTGGTTTTTTTTGGAAATATTTACTTGTGATTCTGGGTCATAACAACCTTTTCGAAAAAGTCAATTGTTGCCTCGCGCTCCTCTTGGGTTGTTATTGCAAATCGCGGGTCAGAATTCACTACATCGGATAGTTTAGAATATGCATTCTGAACTATTTCGGATAATTCGTCAATGTTCTTATTATTTGTGTTAACATAAGTTCGAATTGCATTGTCCAATCGTTGAATATCGTTTTTGAGTTTTCTTTTTGCATCATCTGGGATTGATAATTGTTTTAGTTGCAATATGAACTGACTTTCAGTTGGATCGGGCACATATGGCCGTGGCGGTTGCTCTTCCTTGGTTTGCACTAAAAAATTAATTCACATAAAGACTAAAGTTCCTAATACAATGAAAATATCTTTATTACCTTTTGAAGAAGGAAATGATTTCGGAAATACTGAAAACTTTTTCTTTGATGTACTTTGCTCATTTTGGTTTATATGGCGTGTTGGTGACAACTGTGTGTACCCGATGTTCGCTTTCGGTGATAGGCGTTCTGATTGTGACTTTGGTAGGGAGGGATCGATTCTTGATGTAAGATTTTCTAAAATTAATTAAACGATATCTAAATACCATCGAAAATCAGAACATGTATAAACGGGATTTTACGCTTTTTCCTTTTTTCATTTCGTTCACGGAAGCACTTAGAACATAGTCCATCAAATTGGGCATTTCCGTAAAATCCACAGCCTTTACGACATTTTAAGTCCTGTTGTCCAATACGCAACGCTGGCGGTTTAGCTAATGCCATCTCAGATATCGGAGTTTAGAAAACGCTTGCTGTTTAAATACTATTAAGATTTATTAAATAATAGTCTCTCACTAACATTTCGATTATTTTTTTGTGTTTAGGTTTGACGTTTGTGTGACACATCCAATCAATAATGGCTAATTCACAATGGTGGAAAAGTGAATATGAAGCAGAGACAAATATTGGTTTTTGATATGAAGAAACCTGTAGCTCTACTTGTTGTAGGTCTAAACTGGTCTAAGTTGCACTAACAGTTCTGTTCTACTACTGTAACTACAATCTTGTTCTGTTCATAATAGGAAAAAATTTGCGTCATTTTCAGATAATGCCGATATGAAAAAATTGCTTTACTTATTTTTATTTTTTTTATTCTGTTACTGTGCTACTAAGATTTAAAAATATTTTCGTATTGCGCAAACATTCAATACATGCACTTATTTCGGAAAGCCCAACAAAATGTCTACTTACACAAATATGGCTTTGAGCTTCTCCGAGATTCCAAATCAATTGAAGTGTTTTTTTTATGAGCTAAAGCTTATATTATTTCCATTTTATTTTACCCAATATTGGTAAATTGCTAATAAGTGCGTCTTTTTATTTAAAGTACCTTCGTATAAGATGAATTGTAAGAGCTTTTACTAAGAGGGCAAAATCGGACGGCTAACGTCAAAACCTAATTTTGTGTGAAATTCTCGATATATGTATTAATATTAAAAAGCCTAGGAAATATTGCAAATAATCACTTCAATTAAGGCTGTCTTCTTTCGGAGAAGTTCAAATAGCAGAAAACTCTGCACTATTTATAAGCCTGTGCATCAGTCAGCTTTAAATAATTTCTGAGGTATCGGTTGGACCGATTCACACTTTTTAAAGGACATGTATTCATATGTTGGTCTATTGAACACATTAAATTGTGCAGTCGAGTCATTGGTCCCCAAGGAAACCTCTCCACATATGTACAGTCTGCGAAAAAATATAGCACAATATGTAATTCCACAATTAACTTTAATATGATATCTCTCTAAGCACCAATAGAGCCAAAGTGGTTTTGAACTGGGTGCCTGCAATAGTTGCTCCAAAATCCTTAATTATAGGAAAAAACTATAGACAACAGTCCGCAAAAATATAGCACATTTTTAAAAACGGGAAGTTCATTTGCGATTTAGTGATCTTTGTGTAAACAAGTGTGAAGGAAATAAAAGAAAAACCTCCCAAAACGATTTAAGGAGTCTCTAGTTATTCAGCGCAAACAAAAAGTAACCACCATAGCATATTTATTGGAAAAAACGATGTAGTCGGGTATTATTCACGGACGAGAAGAAGTTTGATCTCGACGGTCCCGATGGCCTAATATATTATTATCACGATTTAAGAAAATAGGAGTCAACATTGAGCCGTCGGGAGCATCGTGGAGGAACTGTTATGATATGGGCTGAAATAGGATACCATATTAAAACTGAAATAAAGTTAGTACCAGAAAGAATTGACAGCAAAAAGTATCTGGATTTGATTCCCGATGAAACAACACGTTCAACTGATGAAATTACGGACTTGCCGCTTATTTTTCAGCAAGACAATGCTGCGGTTCATACGGCGAAAATTGTTACAAGGTATTTTTCAGATAACAAAGTTTAGATTGGCCAGTGCGTTCGCCAGATATATGTTTATGTGGAAAACACGCAATACGAAAGTGTAAATGAGCTAAATGAAGAATTGTATCAAATTGGCGCAAATTAGCACAATAACTTTACCAACTAGAATGGCAGAAATAATGAAAAAGAGGGAGGAACTACTCATTATTAAGAAAATTAAATATTAATAAATATAATATTTATTTTAAAGTAACAAATGTGCTATCTTTTTTCGCTCAAAAATGTTGTTACCTTTTATATTCTCTGCATTGCATTACCTTACTCAGGAAAACATTATACATTAATAAGAATTACTCCAATTTTTATTCAAAGAAAATTCATTATGTTTGTTTTATATACAAAAATAAACAAAACGTTAAAAAACGAATTGTGCCATATTTTATTCGCGCACTGTATGTATAATGCGAGTTTTAGCAGTTATTGCTTTTGGAAAACTCAGTAGTTAAAATTCTTAACAACTTCAATTCGTCAAAATCCAATTTACTTGGGCATTTTGCAGCTCCTTCCAGTGCCGAAAACTATAATTTTTGATATGATAGTGTTTCAATTTTAGTCCCACAGATTGCAAAATATCTCTTTTTCAGCTTTGGAGGATTATAATTTGCTATGTCTTCTATGTAAAGGGCAAATAAAAGCAGACTAAGCAAACAGCTTTGTGAAGTGCATTTGATTGAGCCATGTATATTTAGGATTTAATTTTTTTCATTAAACTTCTTGGTAAAATAGGTTTCGGAAATTATTTTGATGTGAATACACTTCTTCGTTCACAAGCATGGTGCAATATAATGTTAAGTATTTAGTTTGTCGTAGCGGAGCGGCTGTAGAGACTGTCAGAAAAAAGGACACAGAATTATGGAAGAGGATTGATCGACAATTTTGAGTGAACTCCTACGGTTCAGTAGAGCGATTTCTGCCCGCGACAGAGCAGTTTCTGCCAAAAAATGGCATTTTTACTGTTGGTAACACCAGAACTAGCGTTCGATGCCGCTAACTACTAGTACTAATAGACGGGGTAGTTGAGGCTATAGGTCCAACTTATATAGGGTAAGGTAGTCTTAAGTCATTTTGGAATAAGGAAAATGAAAATAGATTTAAAAAAAATTAAATTAAAAAAAATATTTAAAAACACAAGAACAGAAAAAAAACTATTAAAAACACAAAAATTAAAAAAAAAAAATAAAAAAATTCAAAAACAAAACCAAAAAAAAGGTGCATCACGGCGTATTAGATATATTTGTAAAGCATACAAATAACACAAAGCCCTGGTGCACTAGTCCGTATATTTTTACGGACATAGCTAAGTTTAATGTAAAAAGTTAAGTAGAGTTAATTTTAAGGGTAATAGAAGGTACCTATATCTTACTTACAGATAAAGAATCCCTGAACTGTTGAGTTAGTTATCATTGAAGTAAAAGTTGCTTTACGTTAGCAGAGTAAGACATAGTTCTCGAATAAACTATTGTGATGTCACGTGATCAAAGCGTTGACGATTTTCTAGTTCTTCAGAATCCTATAAAGCAAAAAGGTTATTCTTTTCACTTTTACTGATATAGCCAGCTTATTTCCTTGACGAAGGAGAGGAGCATGTTCAAGTGTAACTCGCATTTGTCGAGTTCTTTCTTGAGCATTTATAAATAGTGCTTATAAGATGCAGTAATTGGCTTTGAAAGGAGTAATAGTCATATGTTTAAATGCTTTCGAGGTACTTTCGCAAAAAACGCATTGGTTCTTATCTCTATGCTGTTGAAAATGCATTTTCGGTGTAGGGCTGAAGTTTTTGACTTCTTGAAAATATACTTCTACTGGCCTATCGCAGTAGAAGTTTATTTTCAAGATTTATATTCTCCTGCAAAATTAATGGAAATTGGAATCTAACAGATGAAACAATGTTCCTCTTTTTAAATTCTTTAACTATTTATTCCCAGGCAAACTTTTCTAGGAGTGAGCAATAAAATTGAAAAATAATAATATCGATAACATAAATGACATCGGTAACAACCACGGTTGGGATGTTGGCTTCATGCGCAGCAGTAATGTTCTTCGTATCCGTCGTTGTTGTAGGCAAGATATGCAGAAGAGACCCATGGCTTTTCCTCCGATGTCTAGGTTTGTGCACATCAAATCTTTTGAACGAAACTGGAAGAAGGAGCAAAAGAGCGTTCAAATTTTAAGTCCTTTATAATCACGAGATCTCTTGGCGTTGAAGGCAGTGTCTGCCGCTGTATTATGTAGATTAATTTTCCCCAATTATATTAGATGATTCAGATTTTTGCATAAATTACTTGTCTACTAAACCCCGATGTTACCATCTGTTCGTTTTTTCAGGCTAGACTTTTAAAGGTGAAGGTCAAACTGGAAACCAATATTCCTATTAGCCGTAATTAATTTTGCCCTCCCATTTCTTCAGTATCTGGATGAGGAAGAATAGCAGGCTTTCAATATATTTTTCAGTTGCCCATAAAAATATTCTCCAAAGCAGTCTCAAGAACACTCCAGTTTTTAACTATGAGTATGTCGTTTTCATTATGCATATCGAATATTCCATACAGAAAGTTATACTTCGCCACTCCACTAAAGGATAGAGACACAGTGTCTGTTCTTCTTCACCTTTAGAGTTTTGTGAGCTTTTTCTTTGGACAAAGGCCTTCTGCAAGTTTGCTTAAGTGACCATTAGCCTTACGATCACCTTATTAAGGCATCTCAGCAACGTGCACAGTCGACGAAGGAGAAAAACAGCATTTAACACAAACATAAATGTTATCTTTCGAACTTCAGTGTGGAACTTTTATTTTCAGATTCGATTATTCGACCATTCTATTCAGAGTTCAAAAATTGCATGAACTATGTACGAGTGTATTAATAAAATAAGGAATACTTTATTATAAGTAGGTACATTTATTTTTTATAACGTGCCATTGTACAGTTCTAAAACGTAAGTTAAAACAAAACCCTATAACATGAATAATCAATAAAATTATATAAGTATACTTTAAATAAAAGTTAAGCATGTTCCTTGTATTTATGTAAGGATTTCCTCAGTTATAATTTGAAATAGCTCAATAAACTGCTAAGAAACGAGAAACATAGATCCTCCAATTTATTTGTTCACTACTTATGTTATGTCGATTTTAGGATTGTTATACTTGTCAAAAAGATGATTTGTATGAACATATGTACAGTATTGTAGACCTGCGCCAAATTTAGCTAACGCCAAATTGAATATTTAAGAATTTTTGATTATATGTATTTGCTATTTTGGTTATTTCTCATACATCTTTTATTACGAATATGCACTTACGAACAATTGGACGTATATTCAATGAGAAAGGTTCTCGTGATCTGCAAAACACGGATTTCGATAGACGAGACTAAACAGTGTACCTTGAGAGGAACATACAATATTTATAAATAACTACAATCATATGAAAGATCCTTTGTCTACAATTTAGTAAAATGCATTTATAAATAATTTGTATATGAATACATACATATATATCTACATCTAAATAAGCTCCTTTCCGTACAAAATATAATTCACTTTTTTTCCCTATATTCTTATCATCAGCTTTGGTTCACTTCATATACATTACACATTCCTATCGCAACTTCAGTGTTTTTATGGTATATTTAAAGAAATTTTGTTTTAATTTCGAAAAATTTTGATTTATACATTTTGTTTCTAGATGGATATTTATTGAATCTTTGAACACGTAAATATACATTAAAACTTAATCTGCTATTGTTACCGCGCAAAATATAGCTGTTATATGGCGAAATAATTATAAACATAATCTTCATAAGTCCCAGTAGTTGTTGATTTGTATTATCAAAGTTTTAGAAAATAAATCATTTTTAGTGCAGCCAGAAAGAAAAACTTTATTATGCGTTGTATAGGTTTTATCTTAATGAAGATTCAAGGAATAGAGGTTCTTCTTTATGTTGGCATATAAGAAGAATTACATTAATTATGATAGTATTTTCTTCTACAGTTTTCAGTCTGCCTACAGGTTAAATCTTCTTATGTGCCACAAATTTTCAAAATAACATATTTACGGTATTCGGTTTCTTTAGTTATTTGTTGTAAACAATTATATTAGGTTGTATTGGATTTCCAAACAATGAAAATGTTTGCCTGCTTGATAAGTCAAAAACCATATACTCACTTCACAACACATATAGTTTATCTTTTTGGTGAAATATATGTTCTATTGATTGAGATATGGAATGAACAAATAAAATAACAAGGTGTAGTTCGAAAATGCCCGTAATGATGAAAAGAGGACAAAATTACCCTTGTTGGGCATAATACTTTATCAGAATGGCCTTAGGCCGAGTATGCTATTCATGAACTACTCTTCGACTCGAAACCACATATGAGAGTGTGCATAAAACGAAATATGTATATAGTGTCATGTCTGTGTGAAATTTCCAAAAAAGTTCATCGGAAAGAAAAATAAGAAAATGAATAGTTATGACTCCTCTATTATAATCTATGTCCCTTCTATCCTATGTCCCTTCTACTCGTTCGAGAACAGTAGCAGGCACAACGCGAGTGGTTGCTGTAGAAGCTAGGCCCTAGTCCCATGTTAGCTGTAGTGCCACTCAATTATTATTATAACTTAGGCGATACGATAAGCATTAAAATCTTTTAAAAGTCCAATGAACTGGTAACTTACGCGGATAATATTGATCAAAAATAGTGAGCCTTTTGGTGGTCAATAAGAAAAAATCTTCATTAAAAGGCGTACTTGTCTTAGGAGTGCGCGTAAATTAGGATAATAACGTATCGCACTCTTGGCAATCGGTATTTCCTTAAGCTCGTGGGGCAACTGAGTAATAGTGTTAAAAGACAAATGTAATTTTATCATCCCCGTTACTCTGCACGGCGCAAAAGCACAGACACTATTAAAAGCGCAAAAAGAGCTCTTGATTTTTCGAAGAAAAGCTGTGGGCACATTTTTTGTCTTTTGGATATATTTAGTTGGGTAGAAGCGCTTACAATATATATTAACACACCATCGGCCCTAAGAAGTTTAAGTCTGAACCATTGCAACTACACAAAAAAACTTTATTTGACTCAACTTTAAACAGGTGTAGTACACTGTTCAAGATTGTGATGGCTTTCTAAACGCATTTAAAATAAAATTTGGAACCATAAATATACTTAAGCAACTTAATTCACATTTTTGCAACTCTTCATCTGAATTTAAATCTGTGTATTTTTGACCATCCTTGACATGTGTACTTCTTGTACCAGATTCATAGTGACGAGTTATAATTCAAGGTTGTCTGACCTAGAATTCGATATTTCTTAAACTCTTTCAGTGCAATCTAACCGAAGTTCAGCTGGTTAACTACATTTTATTGTATTTTTTTTATAAAACATTATTGTGGGTCTCTAAAAAAATAAAGAAGTTGAATTGAAATGAATTAAGGTAACAGATTTAAAAAGCAGTCATAGAACAGTTCGGTAACTCCGAAAAAATGTGTGATTTTAAGGTACGAACTCAATGCAGAAAGAAGTCGGGTGAGAACTGAAAGTGTCAACCAACAAAGGTCGAACTGAATTAATATGCCAGGAGCATATTAGTTAACATATTTTTAATAGTTCATGATATACAATATTTATTTTACGTAAAAAGTATTATGTTATGTAATGTTACAAGTTGTTGTAGAAGTCTATGAGGCAAAAATATAAGCATATTATACAAAATGACAATGAAAAGCAATTGAAAGTGAATTTTGCCTGGGAACACAAATTCACATTAAATAGTTATTTTCTTGCTAAGCCATAGCGTCTTATATTCTGAATCATATCATTAGCAGATGTTATCATATTATTATTTCCCATTCTCAGACTTGAATCAATTGTTGACTTTCATTGCTTTCAAGCTCACACTGTGCCGCCAATTAGGTAGTTGATTTTGAGTTTAAACCACACCTTGAGTTTTAACACAGGAACAGGATTATAAGTAACACTCTGGTGTTTCTTATTTATTATATTGAGCAATCGATACGCCATTTAGTACAGGAAAATTCATGAGCAATTTTTATTCGTTATTGTTTTTATAAATTAATCATACGTGGAACTTTATGATGATTTGTAAATACAAAAGCTTTGCAAATAATACTGTACAAAATAAAAAAATCGTATTAAAATTTGCGAACTATTTACTGCATTAAAAATATATTATTGCAGTACTGTAATTGACACGGTTTTTTCTCTTCATTTATCCTATGGACCTAACTTGTTGTTTCTACTTCCTCACTATATCCTACTGAAGAATTTTGTAGAGAAATTTCATTGAATTTGTTTCGAGTAAACGTTGTAAAAACTTATAAGTAATTTGCAGTGTTAATTTGTAATTATTTCATTATATTTCTCAACTGTTCGAGTATAACTAGAATGCTCTCTACCAATAAACCCTTATACATTTTGTCTTTTTTTGTTTTGATTCTTTTGAATAGATTTCAGAATTATTTCAATACATTCTAAATGTTTTATATGCTTTAAACTTAATATCAATTTATCAGATTTTTATAGATTTTGATTGTATGAAAATATTTAGGCTAGCTAAAGTATTTTAAGCCAGCAATAAGTAAAAATTTTTCAATAAACAGTTCCGAATCTAGTACGGCAATATGTGCTGCTCTACCGATGAGCGCATTCGCTGTATGTGGGAGGGCATGATGTACGTCAAAACGTGCAAGCGTCAGTTCTGGACGAGCCAATATCGGGGCCATTATATTGTGAACCATTTCCCTGAAAATATGAGAATATCTCTTTTGAAAATGTGTGTAATTTGAGTTTTTTTTAGGATAAATCAAAGAATATATGAATAGTTATAAATGCATTTTCTAAAATATTTATGTTACTATTCGTACATCCAAACTAAAATAAATTGAACTATATGATTCAGGATTTTGAAAAGTAGCTTGGCAGAAAAACCTTTGGGGTTCTCACATCACTATTACTTTGCACGATTTTTTTTTTCATTTTTTTTTTATAAGTTCGCAATAGCTTCCTAGACTAGACTAATGCGTAAATGTGATACTGGAAATTAATTTGGAAAATATCAAAAGTGGTGTACATGTCAAAAAACTGTGCTGTTATCATTATCAACGAGCATGGAATACCACGGAAGTTAAAGCCAAAAAGTTTATTGTATCATATCAGGGTAAGGAGTGTATAATGTTGATACCTATTGCCTGCTTTTATGCAGAACAGGAGCTCGTTTATTCTCAACAAGTTATAACTTGAGAAGAATTTTCTAGATGTGACAAAATAAATGCACAGTTTCAGTTCTTTATTGTGCGTTAATTTTAAGGAACCTCATTTTTACCAAAACACAAATATTTTCGATTTTGAATTTCAGGCCAGAAGCCTTAAATATTAACGGATCAAGCCGATCGCAGAAGGAAAGATAATCAATTTCGGTTCTGAAGATGGAATGTGAGTTCGATTAAGAGAGTATGACAGACATCGAACTTGGATTGCTTCGAAACACGCGTTTCCGACCTGCAGGAAAGATCTGGTGGCAATGGTTTGTTTCAAAGAAAGTTAAGTTGATAACTCCAAATAAAAAAATATGATTCACTTCCTTGAAAATATCGTAATAATTTTGTTATGGTAGTCATAAAATTATATCATTCCTAAGAAATCATTGGTCTAGTGAAGCTTAGTTTTGTTTGATACTCACCTGTAAACTGTTCCTAAATTTGAGTTATCACGAATCGCAGCTTTGCACAACTCAAGCCTTGCTGAGTGTGCGGGAACATAGCGATCCTGGCTGGACCCACATAATAAAATATTTTTAAAATGGTGCAAGGTACTACGTTGACTAAGGCGATATAAAAAGCTATTTCTTAGATCTGAAGTGTCTCTAAGACAAAGCTGCAAAAGAGATCCGGATTTTTTCCATTTCTGCATAAACCACATTCCTATTTAAAAGATAACTGTAGTATAAAACGAGATTTATTAAATAACGCAAAATCTTACCCATATTTACAAGTCCACTGGAATTATAAAGTGTTCCTAAATGAGGACCGGATAGTGACAAGAATGTGTGAAGTCGTGGCAATAATTGTCTCATCTGCGGACGTGAGAGTGCAGAACGAACTATGATTGTGCCTAACGAATGTGCAACGAATGATATTTTCGTTGGGTTCAGACCACATGTATCGATATGGTAAAGTATTTCTGCAACTAATCTGTAATGCCAGAAACAGTTTAAAAATGTACCCTCATCCATGTTTCTATACCAACCTGTCAGTCATTGTGTCAAAGTCTGAAAATGTATCACCCTGATTCCGTTCCGACATCAAAAACTCGAGATTCACGCCTGGTAAGCCAAGCTCGAGATAAGTACGGACAAGTCTCAAGTCTGCAGAATTTCCGTCCAATCCATGCACACATATAACTAAATGCATTCCATGAGGTGAAAATGCTCTGTATTCGTCGCTTATATAGAAGTATGGCAACTCTGAAGCTAACTTTTGATAGTCTGAGTAAATGCCCCCATTGTATTTTATTTGTTTCCGGAATTCCTCACGGCATTTTTCGAACTCCAGTAATGATACACTAGCTTCTTGGGATTTTCGCTTGTTAGACTTGTGGCTTCCTTTTTGACTATCAACTCTATCAATTAATTGGCAGTTATTTTCCTTGTCTTCATCCTCGGCTTCACCTGAAGCGTGGCCGTTGAGACCGTTTGTTACTTGTTCCCTTGGTCTTTTCATTTCACCAACATTTTGGGAGAAACATAGCACGGGTTTATTGAAGGATGAAGTTGCGGGCTTCATTGACTCATAAATATGATATACCGGGTTATCAATAGCACCAATGGGTTTTCTTTGAACCGGTGTGGCTTGCAAATGCTCTTTCAGAGTCGGTGTACTAGGCTTTATGTGCGTTGTTGGAATTTCGTTTGTCTTGCCATTTTCAAAATCTCCGTTTGTTTTGTCTTCAGAATTTGCTGGAGGGTCTCGAAATTCATCAGGTGGCAGTAAGTCGTCTTGAAACTGTTGTGGCGGTGGTACTCTCACATCTTCGAAAGGATTATCTTTAATGCTTGTAAGATCAAAATCAGACTTTGATTTTTCACCGTGCCTTCCTCGCTGACGCTTTATTGCAGATTCTCTTAATTCAATTACGTTTTTCGTTGAAAGCGAATCCTTATGAACTCTTGGGTAGGTATCTTTGATTGAGATCGATGTTGAAGATACATCGGATGCATTACGATTTAGTTTTCTAGTCAATCTTCGAAGATCTAATTCGGTCTTGTTTCGTTCTGGTTTCGCCTTTATGGTGACTGTAGAGATCTTTCTGTGTACGGGTATTTCGGAGCTTAGAAGCTTGTAGGGAGTGTTTGAAGCACGCAATTGGCGCTGAGTTCTGTTTTGTTGGTCTAGGAGTTTCTGTAACTTCAGTCGTAATTGCTCTCCATTCACCATTGTGTCTTTTTTTACATGAATTTGTTGCTGTTCGTTAGTAAGAGTTTCAGGACTAGAAAGGCCAGAGCTTCTTCTACTTGATACCCAACCACTTTGTTCACTGAGGGATGACGTGGAGCTGCTAATAATTTTCTTTTTAATGGGTGATGTTTCAAACTGCGGAGGAGGTGCTAAATTGGGTAGGCTTTCACTAAAGCCACATACATTTTGTTCGGAATTGAGAGATTCTAATTTAAATGGTACACTGGAGGAAGAGAGCATTTTCTGTTCACGAGATCTTTTAACTTTGGTCGGAATATCACTTTCGGAGCTGCTAGAGTCTTTTTTTAAAGTGCCATTTTTGATCATTTCTTTTAAGTCGGATACCCGAACTCTTGCTATTTCTACTGAACGCGGGATGGTTGAAGGATTGTTTTGCCCGACGTTTGTCTTCGAATTTCTGAGAGTTTGAGAGGAGTTACTTCGAGGAATTGTGCTTAGTCCTTCTGGAATTTGAGTGGTGTTGTTATTGCACGATTGTTGCTTTTTGCTTCTAACTGGAGGATACGAATTCCTCGGCGGCGCACTGACATTTGTGGGCTTCGGTAATGAGTTGTAGTATGAGTTCAGTTGTTTTGGTGGATTAAGCATTTTAATTTCGTGCAGGTAATCAAACTTCCCTGGTTTTGTCAATGGATCTGGAAATCGATTTAACGTGCCACCAATCGTTTTACAAGTTAAATCACAAAATTTAGTATCACCGTTTGTATAGTGCTGCGAGCATTTCGAAGGATCTTCGGATTTTTTGTATTTTTCACGAAATTCATTTATATTTCGCATGAGATCTTCAGCCTGAACTTTGCCCTTGCGATTAATTGTATTCTGTGGAGTTGGTGTTACGTTGTGAATGTTTCCGTTTGGTTGAAACTGTGTATGATTAAACACTATTTCGGATTGCTGATTCAAATTTTGTCTTAAAGACGGCGTGCTATGAACTGTGCCGTCTAACTGATCTAATGACTTACTATGCCTAGCGGGAAGTGTTCCACTTCCTATGGTACAAAACCCATTTCTGTACTCCACAGCGCAATCAACTCCATCTAAGAGTGTAGACACTGAGTGTCGTGATAGTGTTCTTTGGTTAAAGTTACTGTGCGGTGTCGTTGATGCCGCTGCAGGAGTAATTGTTAAACTGGCCTGCAATATTTCACCGCCTAATGCAAAACGTGGGGTTAAAACACCTAAGTAGTTAGGAGGTTTGTGGTATTCAAAATTAACGCCGCATGAGCAGTCCTTTCGGCCATTTAAGCTGTTTATTGAATTTGTTTTGCATGTCTTAGAAGTCAGATGTGTTTTGTTGAGGGTGTTATCGACTGCATTGAGATGGGGATCACTTCCAGTACGTCTTCTCGAAAATTTCGGGGGATCTAGATAGCGGTCTTCAAAAATAAGCGGTAATGAGTTAGAATCACCATCTAATGGAGTGCAATGAACAGGTAGTGGTGGTAAGGACTGCATATATCGACTTCTCCTAGCCATATCACAAATTGCTACGTAGTTTTGATAGTTGCTATCGTAGCATCCAGCAGCCGAATGTCTTGGATTTTCCATGACAAAGAATCCTTCAGCGAAACGTCGCACTCTTAATATATGATGTTTCTTCGCTAAAAGAGTATGAATTGAAGCTTGCGTTGAAGCTAACAGAATTCGTCGCCAAAACATGATGCACTCTGCGCACAATTGAGCGATATCCGAGTTAGCACGAGTAGCAAAGTCTTCTTCGCCTTCGTGGAGCTGATTTTCAAAGACAGATCAAATTAAAAATAGTTATATTTATTAAACTAGAATTGTGCAACTACCTTTGCTTGTTCAGTTATTTCCTGTAATCTATCTAGGGTATCATTTTCTCGAAATGGTGGTGAGCCAATGAGATTATTAAAATGTGGGGTTAATACCGTGCTGAATTCATTTAGTGTAATTTTAAGTGTTTCTATGGACCCCAATAGCAACGAACATATTTCTTGATGAATTTGTCGAGATTGCAAGAGCCTTCCAGCAGCGCCACCACTGCATTTAGTTGTTCCAACAACTTGCGGACCGAAAAAAACAGCTTCTAATGGTCCTGGAGACATACTGCCCCGACAACTCAATTTTCCTCCTCCCATCCATTGTTTAGACGATTTTGGTGCACTTAAAATAAAGACCATTTTAATTTGGCATTAATATATCTGAAAGCCAATAGAGAAAATGAGGTACAAAGCATGTAAAACGTGTAATGAATGAGATGTAAATATGATATCTAATGTGGAGTAGCAGATAACACTACTCTTTTCCTTTTAGTATTAAATGCAAGCTCTACGACTAAGTTATCATCGAAATTGGGAGCTTACCATAATTGAGCATAGTGGTAAATTGTTTTCCTTCAAGTAAACATATTCTTAGAAGATTATGATTATTTTAATGCCCGCAAATAAAAAAAATATATAATCAATAGAATAATTTGTATGAATAATTATAGATACATGTATCTGCCTTGATTGTTGTTTCTTTTATTTTTAACACCTACATGTTTCTAAAATACTTCCGAAAATCTATAATATATCACCACAGCTCAATCAAATGCCATTAGTTCCAATGAAACTATATTTATCTAAGTTAATTTTTTAATGAGTGAAAGGGTAGTTACGTTTCATAAAAATTATGAAAATATTTCTAGGAATATTTATTTTAACACATTTCATATATACATACTACAATATATTGTGAAATTACAGTTATGTTCTACGGATCATTGTGAAACCTCTTTGTAATATTATTCTTCTTCGATGATTATTATTAACAAAGATATTATGTAAAGGGGTTAACTACATGCTTGTGTTAAATTACAAGGAACATTTGAAGTGCTTACTAGTATAACTGCAAACTACAAAAAAATCGTTTCACGTCTTATCATTCTAAGCGCTTAAATAGTTTTAGACCAATTAGTTCATGAGAAATTCGTGCATACCGAATAGGAAACAAAAGCAAAATGAAAATTTCATTAAGGTAAGCTATGCTAAAAAAAAAATAGGAAAATGAAACGAAAAACATCTCATTTAACTCACAAGTATTAAGGATTTATATGGTTTAAAACTGCAAAAATTAATTTGGGCGTATTAAAAGAACTTAATATCTTTTTACTAGCTAACTTACTAGTAAAGTATAAGTATATAGTACAATAGAATATTTTGTCCTGACCCAATTCGGATCCGTTGCCTTTCAACGATTCGTCAAGGTGTCTAGTTCTGAGTAGGTTCCGTATCTCGGGATTGCGATTGTCAACTAGAGGGGCAGGGAATTTAGAAAAGTAGTTTATACGGTTGACATTATTCTTCTCCTTATATTCAGTCTGTAAGATATATTGCACTCCTTTCCCTGAACGGCCTGAATTAGCTTACAAATCAATGCAAAAAGTCGTCAATCTGCAATCTTTAAATGCTGTTATGCTCCAGTTCTTTAGTTTTTCCTGTTTCAAATCATAATTACTTTTGCCATAAGCTGTTTCTTTGTGGTCTGGTTGCAAATGAGGAATACCTTATTTTCCCAACAAAGAAGAACAAGCATATCTTCGGACTCTTTGTGAGAGTAGAGGGCAATTGATGGCTTGTGAACGCGTTTAGTGAAAATGGAAACCTTCTTATGCTAATGTAGGACTGTGTGCGTTGACTTGCCTACTACTATTTTTAATCCATCTATCAAAAAAAAGCGTTGTAGCTTGGTAGTAATGTCAAAACTTGACATAGTGCTGTATAGCTCATCCGCGGCTCAAAAATCGATAAAAACCGAATATTGATTTGTCATTCCTGAGATACACCACAGTGTGAAAATCAGGTCTATTGTGAAACTATTTGGTCTGAAACTACATTGACTAGATTGTTAACGAACGTTTAGGTTGTTTACACAAAAAAGCAAATGTAAAGAATGTCAACTACCAATTACTCGAAAGGTTGGTCTGTCAAAGGGGTACCTTCCCACATTAAGATCATATTTGTCGTGCGTGCTGGTCCCTGATTATATTTTTTGGGTCTACGCCCAATCCGACCAAAAAAAAAACGTGAAATTAAGTGCTCGCCAAAATTATTTCTTAAGAACCCCATTGTTTTTTTTTGCCGTTTTATTTATTTATTTATAAAAAACATACAATACAATGTAAAATTGTAATGTAGCTATAGAAATGCCGGAGCAACACAAGGCCTTAGGCAATATAAATAAAAATGTTTACATTAAATAAGTTTGTATAGTTGGGCTTTTTTTAAATAATCTATTATGATTGAAATATTGGTAGGATTGGGGTTGGAAAGGAGATCGGTAATATTGATTGGGGAGAGGGATCTTTGGTTATGGAGTTGTGAATATTCTAGGAATATATGTTGGATACTGATTTGCGATAGATTACAGAATGTACAGGTAGATGATTTGTTTTTGTTAATGTAGTGGTCGTGAGTAAGTCGGGTATGACCGAGCCTGAGTCTGATAATTTTGGATATATCTGAACGCGAAAATTGGGAAGGTACTATATGTTTGGAATAGTCTTTGATGGATAGCTTGTTTTTGTCAACAGATTTGTACCATTGGGAGGCTTTCTCCCTTATGGTATTGGAGGAAGCCGATTTTGTTTTTATAAAATAGTTAATGTCGATGTTGTTGAGATTGGTGGAGAAAAGAGATGGAGCTTTAAGAACTTCTTTTGCAACCTTGTCGGCGAATTCATTTCCTTTAATTTGGACATGACCTGGGATCCAAATTAGTTTTGTATTCGGGAATTGAAGGTAGAGGAGATTACGGATTAAGGAAGGGTAATAGGAGTTATTATTGTAGTTGAGAATTGCGTCAATGGAGGATAGAGAATCTGTGCAGATGGCAAACTTTTTGTTAAATTATTTGTATATTGCAATGCGTAAATGATGGCTATTATTTCGGCTGAAAAGGAATATGAAGGTAGCAAAAAGGAGTAAATGGTCTTATTTTCGGTGGTGACACTGAAGCCTAGGTTATTGTCTGTCTTAGAACCGTCTGTATAAATGAAATGGTAGTTGTGTAATTTATATTTTAGCTCGGTGAAGTTGGATCTGAAAATTTCAGGGGGGGTATCGGTTTTTTTTAAATGATCTTAAGGAAGAGATAATGGAAGAAGAGTAAAAGCACCAGGGAGGAGGGTTTGAAGGATAGGAGGGGATTGGTAGATTAGGGATATCAGATTCATTGCATAGATCAGTCGAACGTTCTAAACTGGATATTACTTTATTAATTTTTCGTTTCTTTTTTATGAGGCCATCGAGAGGAGAGTCATTGGAAAAGAGTGTGCATTTGTACAGTTTTAATGATGATTGTTGTCTCAGATTTTCGATGGGTAACATGTTTGCTTCGAGTAAGAGGTGGTTAATTGGGGTTGTTTGGTATGCGTTGAGTGCTTTTCTAATTGCTGCATTATAAATAGTTTTAATTTTGTTAAGTTGGGATTTCGGAGAGTATCCGTAAAGGAAAAGACCGTATTCAATTTTGCTGACTCTTGTAGACTGTATTATTGAGGTTAGGGAGAGTGGGTTGCAGTTGAATTTTCTGAAAGAGAGGGATTTAAAAACGTTAAGTTTTTTACTGAGATTGAGAAGGAAGTAGTCTATATGAGCGTTCCATCTGTAATTTTTTTGGACAACGATGCCAAGAATTTTTATTTTATCAACAATTTCTAGATTGATTATGTTAGACAAAATTTTACAAGAGCAATGGTGTTTTCTGCAGTTATGTAGGTGTTTACTCTTCGTTAAGGATAATTTTGCTCCAGAATAATCGCACCAAGATAAAATGTCTATAAAAATTGGGTTAAGATTATTTTCAGTTGAAATCGTTTTTTGTTTAGTTTTTTAATGATGGTGAAGTCATCGACGTAAGCGGAGAATTGTATTTCTTTGTGAAGGGACACTGTGTGGGAGAGTTTGTTGAATGCTATAATGAAAAGTGGGACAGATAGTGGGGATCCCTGGGGGATGCCGTTAAAAAGGGGTAAAGGGGATGATAACGTTGATCCAACTCGGACTGAGATTTTTCTATTGCACAGAAAGTTGAATATGTACCTGATAATGTTTGGGCCTACTTTCCAAGTTTTCAGCTGGTCAACTATTGAATGAATTCCGATTCTGTCAAAAGCTTTTGTGAAGTCGAGGGAAAGGTGGCTTTTCTTAGAGAGAGAGAGTTGATAATGTGGTTGTCAAGGTAGAGAAGGGAATCGGACACTGATTTGCCTTTTTTGAAGCCTATTTGTTGACTGCTAAGCAGTTTGTTGCGTGTGACAAACCACCAGAGTCTATTTGCATTAATCTTGCCGAGAACTTTGGCACAGCAAGGGTTGAGAGAGATGGGTCGGTAGGACTGCAAAACAGATTTATCGGAATTTGGTTTGAGGATAGGTATGACGGTGCTATTTTTGTAGATTTGTGGGATATGGTTTTGCAGGATTGAATTGTAAAATTTGAGAAGTCTGGTTTTCATGGGAATGGATAGATTTTTGATCATCGAATAAGAAATTCGGTCATTAGCTGGGGTTTTGCCTTTCAATTTGCTTAGTGCTATATCGAGTTCTAGGGGACTGATGATGCCATCGATCAATTTTGCATTGTTTGAAGGGTAGTAGGTAAAAGATGGGGATGTAATAAATTTATGTTGATTAAATAGATGGGAAAAGTTTGAGTCGTGGGATTCTTTCGACCAGAATTTGGCAAGCTATAGTTTGAGGATAAGTGAGATTTGAACCGGAAGTATTAGAAAGAGCAATACAATGAATAGGAGAGAAAGATTTAAGGCCACAGAATCTTCTGATAGTAGACCAGATTTTAGATGTAGAAGTATGTGGATTGATAACCGAAGTGAGATTATGTATGGATTCTGTTTTGGAAATTTTAATTTTTCTTTTGTATTGGGCATTGGCTTTTTTGTATTTAATAATGTTCTCGTTCGAAATATTGCGTTTGAGGGAATTCCAAAGTTTGTTTTTTTCTTTTTTTAGCTGCTCTAATTCTTTGTTCCACCAGGGAACTCTGGGCTTACTGGTCGGAGTTGTACTTTGCGGAATAGCTCTGTTGGCACTTTGAAGAATAATTTTATGGATGTTAGCTGCTTCTTTATTGATGTTGCTGCTAATGGGCAGGTTGATGTTATAAGTATTTAGAAGTTTTTGAAAGGGACTCCATTGGGCTTGATCTATTTTGAATCTAGGTTTGATTTTGGGAGAGGAGGAAATTGAGTTAAACATGGATATTATAATGGGGAAATGATCACTGCCACAGAGATCATCAAAAATAGACCAGTTGGTCTCAAAAGATAGACTAGGGGTACAGAAGGAAAGATCAGCGTGGGTAAGGGTGGAATGGGTGCTGAAGTGGGTAGGGGATCCGTAATTTAACAGTTGGTAGTCAGATTTTGAAATGTAGTTGGATATAATGGTGCCGCGAGAATTGTTTTTGGGCGAACCCCAGCTGGAGTTCCAGCCATTGAAATCTCCGACTACTAAAGTTGGAGAAAGTTGGGAATCCAAAACATTTTTAAGATTTTGAAAGCTGAAGTTATATGTGGGAGGGATGTAAGCATTTATAATAAAAAATTTGAATTTGGAAGTAATTGATATGCCAAGGGCTTCGAAGTCGTTGTTAAGGTTGATCTGAACAAATTGTATAGAGGAGTGGATGAGGAAGGCAACTCCACCATAAGGATTGAGGGATTGGTTTTGGGCAATAAGTACGTAGTTGACAGGGATAGGAATGTTGTTAGGAGAGGTTAAGTGTGTTTCTTGGAGAGCTACAATTTTGGGAGAGAGGGATTTTATAATAATTAGTAATTCGTTGTAATTATTAAAATAGCCTTTCATGTTCCATTGAATTATCTTCATAGCGTGGATGATGTGTGGTGTTTGGTTTTTGGTGGGTGATATTGTGTTGATATTGGTAAGACCCCGCCATCCAGCGTGTGGATGGTGTTTGCCCACTGTAGAGCACAGACCGGATGGTTTGGGGACAGCGGGGTCGTTGGCGGTGGAATTTGTTGGGGAGTTAAGATGATTCTTCTGGTTCCGAAGGTGTGAGTCCAGGGGTTGATTTGATGTTGTGAGTGATCTTTATCTTTTTTGAGAGTTTTTGTTTTTGTTTTGTGGTTTTTGTATGGGAGTGTGTTGAGGGGATGTGTTGGGGGTGAAGTATTCGTTGTTTTTGATGAGATCTTCAGTTATGTATGAGATTGGCGATACGGGTCTATTGGCGATTTGTTCAGGCTGTATCTGTTGAGAGCCTGCAATTGTTGCGATTGGAGTTGATTGATCGTGAGTAGTAGTTGATATGCTCTGCTTGTCTTGTGATTCTGTGTTAGGTGGAATAGTGTTTTGTTGGGTGATAGTTTGTTTGGTTGAAATTTCCTGTTGGCTGATTGGTTGTGGAGGTGCTGTACGTTCAGATTGAGTGGAAGATGATGTTGTCAGCGCTGGTTGCGCTGCGAGAGCAGTTTAAGCAAATGCCGCAAAAGTTGTGGGGAGGGAGTTGTTAGGATTTTGAGCATTATAGATTTGTTTGGCCTCTGCTAGCGAGCATTTTTTAATGGTTTTGATTTTTAAAATTTCTTTTTGTTGAATAAATGCTTTGTAATCCTTAGATGATGCAGGGTGATCTTCTTTGCAGTTGGCGCAAGTAGTAGTTAGGCAAGAAACTGGATGGTGTGGGGATTGATTGCAGTTGTCACAGCGAGCGGGATTTTTGCATCTTTTTGCCGTGTGGCCTAAGAGTTGGCAATTTCTGCACCGCATGGGCGTCGGGAAGTATTCTCGGACTTGTCATAAGAATGACCCCCGTAGTATATACTGTGCCATCTTTGTGTTTAGATGTGAATTTAAAAACTTCGCTTACACCCTGGGATTTCATTTCTCTGACTATTTCTTCCTCTGGTACCTGAATTAGGCAAGGAGCGTAGTCTGTTCCTTTCGATGAGTTGAGTGTATCATGGAGTGTTACATTGATGGGGCAGATGTTGGAGAGCATTTTTTGAGACTTAAAAATGTCTGCAACTCGTTGGTTCTTGCATAAAATTAAAAGGCTTCCGTCTCTGAGTTGCGAGATGGATTCATACGCTGTGCTGATAGGTTAGGTTCTGCTAGCGACTCTAAATCGAGGCTAGCGAACCGATTTTCCGGAGGCTCATGGCCCCGGAGGGACATATTGAGAATTCACTTAGTTGCTTCTTTGCAGTTATATATGTATGTATATTAAAGTGTATTAAAAGAAAGGGGGTTAGAAAGAGAGGGGTATATATAAGAAACTGCGAATGGGTAACGGGAATAACTTCCGATGGAAAAACGCGCACTGGAGGGCAAGACGATGTTGTCACTTTGAATGTCAGACGGAGACTGCTGTCCGGCATATTTAATTAAATATAAATGTTCGCACTTGCTAGGTTTATTAGATGTTTTATCATTTTTAATACAAACCAATCGTTTCAAACTTTGATTTTTAGAATGAATTATTTTTTATTCCGATTTAAGTGTTCATCTCATCAAAATCGCTTAAGTGCTTTTGTCATCGTATCAGACCAAAGAAATTCATATTAACTTGTAGTTTATTTTGCTCGAAAGAGGCCGCAAACTAAATAAACCAAAAAAAATCGAATCGAATAAAGAATCTGAACAGATGAGTTTTCCTGAACCTATAAATTTTTCTATTGACATAGAAACGTTATAATTATTCAGTGAAATAATATAACAAATACTCATTTCAAGGATAATAATAAAAGTAAAATATTTAGAAATTATTTGTTTTTTTTTTAATTCGATGTTAGCGGCATATTAACTTACAAGGCACATGACAATTGAAACAATTTAATACATTCCTCCTTAAAATGGAAGGTGACAAAACTATATATATGTAACTATATATAATAATAATAATAATTGAGTGGCACTACAGCCCATAACGGACCAGGGCCTAGTTTCTACAACAACTACTCGTGTTGTGCATGCTATTGTTCTTCACGAGTAGAAGGGACCTACAGTTTTTTGCCGATTCCGAACGGCGAGATTTGAGAAGCTTTCCATAGACAATTAATACTCTTTGAGTGTTGTCAGCAACTCGAAAGAGGTGGTGCCGTGAAAAAATGCTAGGTGTCCCGTCCGGGAATCGAACCCAGACTTTCTGCGCCGCAGTCGATGCACTTACCACTGCGCCACGGCGACCACTATAACTGTAACTATATATAACTCCTATTATTTCCATAGTTTAATAAAATATTTAGCATAGCAGTTATTCGTATAAGCTTGGTACTTGCTCAAACGAAGATGCTATTCGTTCAATGTTTTTCGATCGCGTCCTACAGCTGGGCTTAATTCTGGGAAATCTTCCGTATCTCTGAACTTTGCTCACTGACAATGGATCTTTGGAAGACATATTTCCTAGTAACCTGAAGCTACTTTTTTATATTTATATTATTATATTTGTATTGAATTTGTCAGGTTCAATATGACGCGCTACAGCTACTGCGCCCTTCCTCTCTACCTTTGTTACTTTTATAAGGTAATATCTAAATTTACTACTCAATATTATGTTTTTTAAATTGATCTCTATAATTATAAACCAATTTACTGCTTTATTCGATTGAACCTAGTTTCGACTATATCTATTTAATTGTATCTTCGAATTTTCTTACATCAAGATTTTTTTTTTTTTATCTTGCAGTTGATTTTATTAAAGTTTTAATATGAAGTCAATATTTCATCAGACAGGGGAAAAGGAAATCTGCATAGTGTTTCATTTTAACGTTTAGGCCCCTTTTGAACTTTGAAGTTAATATTAAGACTTTTGTCATAAAGCTTTTTTTTTTAAAATTATGTATTGCATTAGCGTGTATTGTATGCTAAAACTTAATAAAAAATTATTTAACTCTGAGCTAATTTGTGTACAGGCAACGAACATGCAAATTATTATGATGTTCCTAAGTTATGGGCAGAACACAGCACGGTTGCTTAATGTACGCCTATTTCGTGCTCAACCACGTGAAAGTTAAGCTCGTTAGATTTATGTATAAAAATCCAACCACATTGAATGACCACCCCTAAAGTATTCATATCCGGCAGACTGCCTAGAATAGGCGCGAAATATAAAAAAGAAAAATAAAACTTTGTCAATTGCAAGAAGGATGTCTGTGTATGTATGCGTATGGTGCTAGATTATATATGTATGTTAAAGAAGAAAGTGAGAGCAAACCATAAATAAGTCACGTGTCAGAAGTTTAGTGCCTTTTATAACTATAAAAATTGTTTGTTTATGACGTATATGTGTATGACGTTGCACTTACTTGATATAAGGTTGGTGTAATGCCACGAGACTTGCATGAATGCCTAGACTAATTGCCGCCAAATGGAAGTAGTCGAATAGTACAGGAAGATGGTAGTGGAGGCCCCGGGCAGGATGAAAATTTAATTGTAATGTCCTCGTTGATGCTAGAGAAAGACTGCTGGAACCGTTTGTTTGTTCACCGAACCACAACTCTAGGTGCAGTGAAAATTCTGCTCGTTCTATCGATTCCTTTAAATGCCGACTATCAACTGTAGAGTAAACAAATTATAAGAAAACAAAATTATTAAATATTTGCTCATATGGAGAATTCAGAGAAAAAATTTAGTTTGTTATATTTTCCAGTTCCTACATATATGTACTTTCATCACTTCGTGAGTCAATGATACATGGAAAGGATTTTCTATCTGCAAGCTTACATATTTATGTATATACAATTATAGAGGCAAACATGTACATACATATATACTAAGTGACAAGTGGGCTCGAGAATTCATTGCCACACCTGAAGCTCATTACACAATGATATGCAATGTGAATCGGTCCTTTATGTGGGGGTTGAGTGGCTTCGTGCAATTGTCTTTCAAGTTCTTCATAAATAGAAAAAAAAACTTTCCTGGGTTTTTGTTTTGCATTCTTAGAAGTGTTTATGAATGTGTTTTATCGATTTTTATCCTATTCCGTCTACAGAATGCTCATTCGAGTGTTATTTGGGTGCAGACGATTTTCAAAGGGTTAAGTTAAAGGTTATGCGATTGATTATATCAAATTTAAATGTTAGACAGTTTCTTCATTTATTCATTCCGCTCCTTATTAAAAACATCATATATGTAAAGAGATGACGTTTCTTTTCGGAATGTAAAGGTCAATACAATAATTTCTGTACATAAACCTGATCTCAATATATGCAAAAGAATTTTAATTAATAATTTAATGGCACTGCAACCCACAAGGGACCAGGGTCCAGCTTCCACAACAACTACTCGTGTTGGGTGTGCTACTGTTCTCTTACGGAAGGGACCTACAGTTTTTTGCCAACTCCGAACGGCGAGATTTGAGAAGCTTTTCGTAGACTCTTTGAGTGTTGTCAGCAACTCGAAAGAGGTGGTTGCTTGAAAAAATGCGAGGTAACCCGTCCGGGAATCGAAGCTAGACCTTCTGCGTGTGGGTCGACGAACTACGCCACGGCGTAGTGGACAAAATAAATTATGTTTCTTTTTCATTTTCCACATTTTTCGATTTAAGCCATTTTCTTTAAATTTTCATATGCTGACGCTGGAAGTCATCTTAGAATTACTAACACTACTCAAAGTATTCTATTTTAATTGTCTATAATATGCGTTTTTAATTTTTTTTCCTATAGAAATATTTTTGTTTTGATTCTGTCTGCAACTTGTTCTGTTCTGTACGCTATTTGACAAATTCTTTAAGATTTTGTAGAAGTGACTTGTGACTGAAAAAAAGTAAATATAATAGAACTAACAGAATTTTCTTCTTTTTGACTAATTCGATCCCTTTAATTATAACACCACCTATGCCAACGTAGAGTAACAAAGAAGTTTAATATAAAAAATGCGATTATTCAATTAGAATTAGAATGGCAAAATGGAAATAGAAACAAAACTTCTAAAAAGCCAAATAAAGTTACACAAAAGTTGACATACGTTTAAAGATGTCAAGGATTATTATTGTCGTCATTTTAATTTCAGAACTTTCGCATCTTATTAATTATCTTCATTTAGGATTATACACAATTCTACTGGTAAGAATGAATCTTTATGAAATACACATAACGCATATTAGTGATAGTAATTCTATTCAAGCATATACGAAGAACACATAAACAAAAACCGTAACTCTGATAAGCCGCGTACAATATGTATTAGCATATTATTAAGTTTTCTTTGCTTCATTGGCTTCTCCATTAACGAAAGTGATATAGAATGTGATATTAAAAGAAGAAGCCCTTTGTCACCATGCTCATTAGCTACTCACGCTACAGGTGTGAGTAACTTAATTATAACACCTCGTCACTTCATTTAAATGTGTTATAGAGGTAATGAATAATAACTTGAACTCTATGTTTTTCTTAACGAGTACGTTTATGAAACGTTGGCGCATATTTGAACGGAATCATATTTATTACACACATTTATAAACCTCATTCGTCCACACGCAACAAATTACATTATACTAAATTTGTTTTTGTACAGAAAGTTCATTCACATTCTACTATATTTGCCACAAGGACAGTTCATAATAAACCTTTTATCTTGTATGCAGTCGTCAGGTGATACTCAGAATGTGTTAATTTTATGTATACAGTGCACTCACCTAATAGATGCGTTCTAAAGAGAACAACATCACGTAGGGCAACCTCCTCATTTCTATAGAGTATTTGAAATATTCGTGATGCTCCAGCTCCATTAATTATACAAGCAGATCCTGGTAGAACATTATTTTGCGGCAGGTTTTGCTGCACTTCATCCGGCTCTGATGCGGGCTGATGGTGTTGTATGTGCTGTTGTTGGGTTTGTTCAGGAATACTAGTCTCAACTTGTACTGGAAGTCTGGGAGAAACCCGTAAGGAACATCGAACTTGGTACAGTCTAAAAGAAATGCAAGTGTTTATTGTTTAGGTGGTTAAAGTATGTGCAAGTATAAGATAAACTAGAATGCAGCTGAAATTTCTTGAATATCTTTAACTTATTTTGCTTTAAAAAAAAAAATAATGTATGTTTAATGAATATAATGCTTAGTTACATGACCATTTGATTTTGTACAATACATGAAGAGAGAAGTTACTAATTCTGTATATTTTTGTTTATTGATTTTCTTGTAGTAAGCAATTTTATCCACCTCCTGTACTAAATTGTCATTTTGACCATTTGGTAAAAAACACTTTACACGATTGCCTCTGTATGTT
This sequence comes from Eristalinus sepulchralis, assembly GCA_944738645.1. Classification (NCBI taxonomy): domain Eukaryota; kingdom Metazoa; phylum Arthropoda; class Insecta; order Diptera; family Syrphidae; genus Eristalinus; species Eristalinus sepulchralis. The sequence continues at coordinate 23,427,524 of OX122885.1, read as the reverse complement.
TTATTATTATATATTATTAAATATTATGCTATATATTAAGTGCGACGTATTAAAAAAAATGTTCAGCATCAGATTTAAACTTGATACCATGATACATAATTAATTTATAAATTAATTTGAGGAAAGAGAGAAAATAAAATTTGTTTGAACGTAAAAGAATTTATCTTACTCGTGAACCATTGTATTGAGTTAGTACAACGGTTCTGGCACTGCATCAATAAGGTAGGTTTGCTGTGTCTGCTAGTTGAGTAACCAACCAATCTTGCTGTGTTGGAGCGCAGGAGAATCTCACAAAGAACTCGTCCTCTTAAAGACCTCAACGTGACGAATTTAATAGTGTTGCTTGGACATGAATTTGTACAAAATTCACCTAAAGCGAAGCTTAAAATTTGTATGAAAAAGCCAGAACCTATCGGCCCGTAATGCTAATAAACACCTGCTATTAGTTAAATAATGACTGCTTTCTGCGCCAAATAAAAAATCTGTCACTAAGGTTGTGCAACAGAGGACATTTAAACTATGTTGTATTTTTTTGAGGGAAGCATTTAACAAAGACGAGGCCACCCAGGGCCTAGTGGCTACAGGCGTCGACTTTATCGCCTAATGTTCCAGGTTCGATTCCTGAACTGTTCATCTCGAATTTTGCACGGCACCAACTCTTTGGGGTTGCTGACAACACTCAACAATTACTAATTTCACCGTTCGGAGTCAGCAATAACCTGTATGTCCTCTTTTCTCGTAAGAGAACAATAACAGGCAAATACCAGTAGTTGCCTGAGTATTTATTGTCTGAGCTCTTGTGGGCACTAGTTTCACTTAATTTATATAAATATTTATAATATATGATAAGGGTCTTCCAAGTCTTTAAGAAAAAGTATGATTCATTGCCAGAAAGAAGCAACAAGAAAAGGTTGGCTAATGAATAATGATCTTCACAGATTTGAGTAACATGAGAAGTGCCAAATTGTTGGATCATTTATAATCGGACTAGATATATAGACAAACTTCCGTTACGTTACGATGTGGAAGTTCTTGATTATTGTTCCTCTTCAACTCTATATATTGTCCTATCAATCAGAGATTGATAATTTCTGATCTGAATCTGATTGGTGATATCAATGAAAGTGCTGGTAAGCTAAATACTGAAATATTTTTCATTAGAAAAGAAAAACAATTTTCAAGAACAGCAGAATCCAAACTTCATTGGAAAAGCAGACGCATGCAGACATTATTTAAAAAGGCGCCTTAGTTTGTCCACAGGTGTTTAATATAATGACAGCATTCATAAATTGACGAAATGCCGCCAAAGAATTTAAGAAAAAATAAATTTCCTAATGTTGCCCAATATTGCTGCCTTTTACCTTTGCATTTATATACTATTCAATACAAAAACATGGGCACTCTTCTCGTGTATGAAGTGTGATAAGGTTGCCGATTATATAACACTTTAATTTTTTTTTTTGCTATTGAGACAAAATAGATAAAAACCCTGTCCAATTTTCGATTGCATTTAAAATATGTTCGCTAGAATAGTTTATTGATCTACGTTATCCATTTTTGATTAATCATTGGAATCTTCTACATACTCAATTGATTTCTTTTGTCTTAAAATGTTTGTTGAAGCCGCATTAAAAATGTCTGTCCATGAATGCTGGTCATTTTTCTGTTGAATTGGTTCCTATTTTCAGAATATCTTAAAGGGTAAGGTATTTACTCTTCCCAGTGAATTATCATATCCAAATGAAGTGGTATAAACGGAAAACCATTTTAAACATTTTACAGCCCGTAATATTGTAAGCGCGAACAGAAGGCTTTGAGTAGAGACACTTTCTAGTGAGCCGGGCGTTTTGACGGCTTAGAAATTATACTTTTATTATTTACTTGTAGATTTTATTTTTTCATGAGCCATGCCTATTAACGGTTGTGTGTAATTAATGTTTTTAAATTGATATCGGAACAATAACTAACTTTTTCTTGTGAAAAGTGTTTTTGGAAACGAAAATTGTTAAATATGCGTGTTGACATTCCTTATAAAATGCATAATAAGGTCTGCCATATGCCCGTTATGATCTAACTATCGCTAGTGTATTTATATATAAGTCAACCACACGGATTAGGTACAATAAAATGGTGTCAAATTGCTGTTATTTCTATGTTTAAGTAAAGGATGATTTTTTAAAAGCTATAGGAAAGTTTAAAAAAAAACAAATATAATTCAGAAAAATACATGTCAGCGTTTCCAATCTTTTTTATTGTTTTTTGCTTTTTTAGCACATTAATAACATAAAATGTTTCAAAAAACTAACTTTTGAAAGAATAACAATATACGCATGCAGAAACATACCTTAGGCCGATTGAGGTATTTAGCTTTTTTAATAATATAAAAGCCAGAAAAGTCAGAAATAAAACCTATACATGAAGACTATAGGCGCACAAAAATCCGTTTCGTTATCGTTTAGCAGTGTAGGCATTAGAGCAACTTGAATTGTATAACAAATTTTTTATCGCCTTTTCTCACAAGGCGTACTTTCACAAACGGGTGCCTTAAGCCATATAATGGCAGAGGTATGAAAAGACCAATGAATCCACAGAGAGTAACCGTTTGCTATACTTTGTGAAGTGGTGATATTATTTGACCACTTTTTCTTCGAAAATAAGACTGGTAATAATGTTAAGCTTATTGGCTTATCTAAAGTTATTTGTATTGCAACTGAATATATGGATTTCGATGAGCCCTGATGTGTGGCACTCTTTACAGTAGCAGTAGCACAGTGGTCACCGTGGCGTAGTGGGTAAGTTCGTCGACCGCGGAAAGTCTAGGTTCGATTCTCGTACGGGACACCTCGCATTTTTCACGGCACCATCTCTTTCGAGTTGCTGACCACACTCAAAGAGTATCAATTGTTTATGAAAAGCTTCTCAAATCTCGCCGTTCGGAGTCGGCAAAAAACTATAGGTCCCTTCTACTCGTGAGAGAAGTTGTTGTAGAAGCTAGGCCCTGGTCAGTTGGTGGCTGTAGTTGCCACTCAATTATTATTATTATTTACAGTAGCATCTTTTGGGCACCAAATTCTAAAATCGTGTTATCAAACGTCTTGGCGATGTCAATTGGCCGCCTTGGAGCGAAGTTGATTTGACGCCAATGGACTTGAATGACCGATGCTAGGCACCTACAGGATTTAGGCAATTAATTCGAATATAATCCAATCGGTGAGCTTTAGCCAAACCAACGTGGCCTTGTAAAATTCAGAGTGGCAGAATTTAACTCCTGAAAATCCAACTGACCTTTGTTCCTTGTAATGAGGTAGTTCCACAGGGAAAAGATTTCATTTTGTTTATTTCAATTTAAAAAAAAAAGAAGTCTATATTTGTCCCACTCTGTGAACAATAATTTCTAATTCCATCTATTGATTATATTTACTACTCACGTGTATTTAGGTTCAATAATATGAAGTACTTAATTATGAGTTCGCTTTACATTTAGGTACGTACGAAAACTAAAAACTAACTGTGCAGAAAGAATTTAAATTCTTATATAACACTGATATTATTCAAAGAGCAGAGGTCCCCTCCAATTGGAACAAAACAACACGGTATCCACAAATTACATCATTATTATATTTCAGTGTAATCTAATAATTAAATATATATTCTTGTATTATTTAAAAAAAATCTCTATATACATATATAAGTATTTCAAGACAATTGACATGAAACTTATATAGCGAGTATCAAAATATGTGCAAAAAGAAGTTGAACGCGACAATATTTATTTTTAGAAATTATTTTCCCCAGGTCAACACCTTTATTTTCATACAAATTGACATATGTATTCATGTATGTACATATGTATGTATAAATGATTATTTATAGAAACAAAATAGATGCGTATGCTCTACAATATGAATGAACACTATTGATATAAAAAGTAAATGTAAACAAACATTTTTACTCACCCTCTTTGAAATAAATCCACATTGTAAAATTTGTAAAGTTCCACAGAAAATTCAATCGTTGCTTGCAAATCTCCCATAATAATTTTTGATTTTATCCTGTACTTTATTGGCAACCATTCAATATAGCACTTTCTTTTGTCGCACTCATCTTACACACGGATCAGGATCATACTTCAGAAAACTATGAGTTTTTTCATATCATTGAATATTTGTAGCAGGAGATAATCTTGTGTGCCTGATATTTTATGAGAGCACTTTTTCATGTCGGTTTTGTGTTTACAATTACTTATTGAAAAAATATGAATACATTTTAATATTGTGCACAGATGCTAAAGAATATAATTTGCATGGTTGGGAGTGTTCAATACAGAACATTCACATAATGTTTTGCAATTTTATATTAGAATTAAGATGTTATGGCTGGTTCGTTAAGGAATTAAAGGAAGTTTTCCTTTCCTACGATAAAATTATTACAATGTAACACAATTTGACATAAAAAAGTCAATAGTTTTATGTTGCCGAGGAAGGTAGATCCTGGTCCCTTACGTATAGTAGAAAAGCCTGACGATTTACGGAATTAACATTATTTGGTAAAAAGAAAAAGTCACAAGATTTATTAAATATCCACTATGCTAATTGAATTTCCAAACGCCGAGTTATAATATTGCTCAGCAAATAGCACTGACGAGAATATATTTGTTTACTTAGAGTTATGACGTGAGTAAATGTATTATGTTTCATTTTCTTGGCATACAGTAGTTTGCACTGCGAATAGCGATTCGCTCGACCTGTCAACGGAATTCATAACAAAGAAAATGTATTTTGTGAAACACAATGGGGCGAAACTAGTAGTCAAATCTTATTATAACAGCCGTCTTAATACAAGGCTAGAAGTGACCTATCACAAATTTCATTCGCCCTATCATGGCATGGTGTATGGTTGTCCCGTTCGACTCAACCTGAGTACTTCCTACAATACAGGCCAGACGTTTTTCGTATATACGAAAATCTTAATAGGTGCAGTGCTATTTCCGCCCGAGATAGGTCACAGTCACTTTTTCTTATTTTTTATTTTACTTAAGCCTCTATAGGGAAACTTTTGATAGATGTGGAAAAAAATAAGTTAAAATGCCGAAGAAAAATTTTAAAACGTAAGACAAACATGGTGGAATATTCCGGTCGAACGGTGTCAACTCTCAGTCAATAAAGTTGATAAAGAAAGGTAAGTGCGTCGACCAACACGCAGAAGGTCTAGATTCGATTTCCGGTCGGTACACTTCGTATTTTTTCACGGTACCACCTCTTTCGAGTTGCTGACAACACTCAAAGAGTATCAATTGTCTATGAAAAGCTTGTCAAATCTCGCCGTTCGGATTCGGCAAAAAACCGCGAGAGAACAATAGCACCGCGACGTGCTGTACAGACGTCAGCATTAATTCAAAACTTGAAGCTGATTTTGCAATAAGAGTGAAATAATGATTGCTCTTGGATCCAGGAGCATCATAATTGGAATCAAGACATTTGGAAAAATGTTTATTTTTTCGACAGATTAAAGCCTAAGCGTACTGGAGATGGGAGGGTGGGGGGGAAACTTGTCGAGCCAAAGAAACGACTGAGCTGTCTGAATACTCCTTACGGATGTCCCATGAAACAGAAATTATAACGGTTTGGGGATGCTTCTCTGGAGATAAAGAAGGTAAAATGGTTTTCCTAAGATCGACATTTACTGCAGAGAAGTTCTGGAAATTGAATTAGAGCCCTCTTCACTGGAGCCTTTTTGTAACACTATATACTTTTCTACAGGACAAGTTATTTGTCATACAAAAATTTTGAAGCACGAACTTGTTTTTATATCTACTAAAAGTAATATTTGCATTTTATTTTATTTCTTAGGTTTTAGAGTGCTTCGAAGAAAATAGTGTCGATGTATTAAGTTGGCTTCTTAGATTTCAATCAATTTGTGAATATCTGATCAATACAAAATGTACGTATCTGGAACTGAAACACTATTCCTGCTTCCACGTGGAAAATTTATCGAAAGAGCAAAAGATAAGAACTGCTCATTGGAAAATATATAATTATTGCAATAAATTTAACAAAAAAATAGATTGAATAAAATTGTTCGAATTTTGTAGTTATATCAAAAAAATACATGTTCAAAAAAATATATTGGTTACAAAACAGATAATCTGTGGACAATCAAAATAATATAAGGATAACTTCCTTTCCCACTTAGAACAATGCATGTGCCTGTGTATATAAATTCTTGATATCATTCAACGTGAATTATTTATTGTACAAAAACACTTAGATTTTGTATTCTAATATGTCTCATTTTGATTTAATCTAAACATTCAAATTTTAACACACTATTTCTTGAAAGCGATTTTTTTCGTAAGTACGATTAATTTTGGCAAAGTAAATTTGGAATACTACAATATGATGCACTGCCAATAGCTATTGTATTACAAACATTTTTGAAAACTAATATCTTTGCCTTTTTTCTCTTAGGACACGCACACACGTATATACCATGTATTTATATTTATATATATATCATATAATTTATGATATATATAAGTCCGTATACCGTATACTTTTCTTTTACTGATTTCATAAATTTATTCTTATGAACACTGAAGTTTATTAACATGTGAAATGTTTTGCCATCAAATATTAATTAATTGAAATATTTTAATTGAACGGTTTTTTTCCCCCGCGATTGGATACAGAAAATCTACTTAAGTGGTTATTTTTCACCAACGTTATGGGTTTTTGGGTCAACAACTGCATTAAGCACGCCGTCCTACTTTTAAACATCAAACAACTTGCACTGGTAATAAAATAGGAAAAAAATATAGTGAAATGAGAGGGCGAAAAGAGATTCATTTAAATTCATCGGACTGTGCTAAATCGACCTATTTTAAATCTGCTGATTAATAAATATCAAATTTTAATTAAGTCCGAAAAAGGAAACCATGACATCTCAACCAATAATTCCAATGTCTTAAAGAGGGAAGTAACTAATGAAAATGTCATACTATCAAAAAAAACGTGTCCTGTAACTTGTAAGGAGTACCTATTCTTCCTTTCAACGTGCAATAAGGAAATCTGCAATCTCTATTCATTCGCATTAAGCTTCAGTCAATGTTACACATAAATTAAGTGAAAATAGTAAACATTAAAGTTCAAGTATTAAGACCTAAATGAGGACGTCATAGTTCAGTTGACACGATACCATTTGACATTTAGCTGTGCTCTTAAATTTCCATTGAGCGTCACTGCGCATGTAAAAAGTTCAGGCAATTTAAGGAGTATGTTGATTTTTTGGGGGGCTTTAACAGGCGGAATTCCCGATCCTTATTTTATGTAATGGTAGAGACATTAAGTTGTATAGTTTTCAAGACGCGGCTTACTTCCTTCTGCCTATCGGTCCTTATCGAATTAGAATGTTCTTAATTTATGTTCAGCAAACAATGCGTGTAATAAGCTTTCAAAAATTATTCGAGAAAGGTGGGTTCGCTAGACAAAGAATTTTGTCAGTGATTTGTATTATTCGATGTTGAAATTAGATTAATTGATGAGAAATATGCTTTTTAAATTAAAATCATTTTCTTTTTCCTTTTTTCGTTATCGAAAAAACTGTGCAATATATATATTTTATATATTTTATTATATTTTTATTTTATTATATTTTTGCAACAAAGAAATATTTTTCACATTTAATTTTCTTCAATTACACGATTTTCAGGGTTCCGGTATGAATTCAATTAGGAAGCAGCCTTCCTTTTTTATTTTCCACCACAGCGCTCTATATATTTTTAACACTACAGAACTTTCATCCAATTTATTGTGATTTTAACTTTATTCATTGTATAAATTGTTTCACTGGCTATTTCAATTGCTGAGTATTTTCGTTATTTTTTTTTTTAAGGTGAAAAATAAAATTGTATGTACATTTTCAATTTCGAGCGAGCGGAACATACAGACCCGACCGAGGAATTATGTGACCTATGAAAAACTGAGAGCTGCATTTTCTCCCAATATTGTAAAGGTGGTAAACGTAGACTTATGCGAAGGACGACAATTCTCTTTGCAAAATCTGTCTGGAGCTTTTCCAACATATCTTGTTTTTGTTTTCGTGGCAAATCTAATAATAGAAATACATTTCATATTCAGACTACTCTCAATATTCTCTTAGATTTCGTGCGCATACGCATGAGTATTTCACATATTATGTGATGAGCTGGGGAATTGTTTCTAGTGCAGAGCGTGTCGGTGATATATTCTTTGGAAAAAGACAACGTGGTTTTGTTTTGGAGCATAGAAAAGCGTTCGTGTTGGAAAAGACATGTGGTCTTTTCCAGGAAAAAGGTGGTAGCAACTTATTATATTGGTTTCACTTAAAGAAACTTTCTATATAGGGTTATAAGGAAAATCTTTTGAAATTATTAGGCTTAGCAAGAAGAATTCATACGTCTTCATACTGCAATCTTTTCAATCCTAATGCTTAACAGTTTGATTTCACTGTGGGTTTGAGAGAAGGAATTCAATTTACAAATAACGCCGATTTCAGATAATTGGAATGTTGATTATTTCATTTGCGACTTAAATATCTTGTCAACCGCTTTTATTCTTTTCCTGATTATTTATTTAAAATATAAATATGCGCGCGACTTACATTTTTAACAACTCTTGGTATTAACGCAACATTTGTGTTCTTTTCCAGATTTGATTCAAACACAAAATTTAATAAGTTAAGGACTTTAAAAATATAAGAGTTTTTTTTAACTATAATGGATCTGTTTCTGTATCTGTGTCAAAATAAGAAAAAAAAGTACGAACGTCTGACAACAGGCGATTGATTGTTATATATAAAAACTAAACTGAGTAGTTTCGCTTTATTTTCTGTTATTTGATGAATATGATTTCAAGTTTGTAGCGCTTTTGTCATTTGAATTTTTGAATATTGGTTGAGTGCTTCACATTTAAGATAGTGGATCAATTAATAAATAAACTGTTATGTATGTCAATAATAATTATTTAAACCGCTGCAAATTGAAACAAAGCTACTTTTAATTTTATGGTTGTCATGTTCAACCGACTACACAAGCCATCGATGAAATTATAAAGAAGTCTTCAGAGAGCGGGAGCTTATGGAAGAGCCTGTGGATCATCGTTACGCACATTCAGTCGAAAATGTTGATACTGTAATTGCATGTTTTAGTCGCTGTGGCGTTGTGAGAAAGTGCGTCAACTCACATGGTGAAGGTTCCAGGTTCGCTTCCCACCTGAACACCACACAATTTAACGGCACCACCTCTTAGGAGTTGCTGACAAAACGAGTTGCTGACTACTTGTCTATAAAAAGCTTCTCAATTCTTCCCGTTCGGAGTTGGCGAAAAAATATAGGTCCCTTCTACTTATGTTGTTCTTATTGTGGGAGAAATTTCCTGATTACGTAATTTCCCTATTTGGCAACTACAATAGGCCAAGAACATGTAATTTGACACCGTTCGAGTTTTTGTGAAGTTACGTTGAATATCGTGTTTTCGTTTATTACCGTCGAATTCTAGACGCATTAATGATCCGGCCGAGGTACCGCCGAAATGTGCAAAAATGTGGTTAAAAAGGACCTGAAAAGAATCGCAGGTTGCGAACCTTCCTATTAAAACTTTATAGAGAATCAACATTTTCATAAAAAATATTTCGTTTTGTGTTTGTTTTATTAAGTTTTTTTTTTCCAAAAAGGAAAATAACAAAGCTAAACAATACAAGTGAGAAATTTTCAATACTGCAGATGATCCTTAATTATACCCTAAAGCATCGTAAAATGCTATTCAATTTCATTTGATTTAGGTTGGTTTCAGTCCATAGCGATACTTACACGTTCGGTTAGACTTCCGATTAAGTTTACTTCTTTGCAACAACTGTTATACCTTAACGTCTTAAGATGAAAAAGAGATAATAAATAATGGCTGAGATAATTTAAAAACAGAAATTTATTCAAAAAGACCTCTTGTAGATTTGATTTTAATTTGTTTATTCGTAAATACCGTTAAATTTTTCAATGACTTAGGAAATTGTCTCTCGATTAACCTTTCTAACATTTAACCAGCAATTCCCACAAGAAGCTGGCTGACATCCTTTTTCAACTTTTTCAATTCTTTCAAATTATTTTGTATATCGTTGAATAATCTATTTAAATGGTCTTCTGCATAGTTTGCTTGTGTTGAAGGAAATGATATGGACTTTCATATCGAATTAATCTGTGTAAAAAAGAAATCCGAGGCGGTTTTGAAATGATATTCCTCTCTCAATATTATTAATATCTATTGTAGCAAAGTAAGGAATCAATGAAGTTTAAGCAAATACTTTAGCTGAATGTTCGGTTTTCCCCCTCTCATGTTTAGTTTTAGAAATCATCACAAAACAAAGACAAAACTTCATAGTAAAATACTGCTGGCTACCTACATTGATGGGCACATACCTTGTGTTGAGTTTAAATTAAGGAATATAGACTTGAATAAAGGAACCTGGCGATCCCCTGATCAATCAACCGTCAACCAGATTGATCACGTTGCGATCGACGTCAGACACTCCTCCAACATTCTCGATGTCCGAACATTCCGAGGCGCTAACATCGACTCGGATCATCACCTTGTTGTAGCCAAGGTAAGAACCCGGATATCGAGAGAACAACGGAGTCGAGATAGGCCGAAACGGTTTGACGTCGGAAAGCTACAATCGCAACAGGTCGCTGGGATCTTTGCCGACCGAGTCTCCCTGAAACTCTCCCAAAGTTCGACGCTGCCTGCACTAACAATAGAAGAAGAATGGAAACGTTGTCAAAAAGCCATCAAAGAAGCTGCCACTGATGTGCTGGGTTTCACGCCACCACCTAGAAGGAACCCATGGTTTGACGACGAGTGCAGGCAGGCACATGCAGCCAAACAGGAGGCCTACCAGGCAACGCTGCATCGGACAACGAGAGCTGTTCGTGAGCTCTACGAACAGAAAAGAAGGGAAGAGAACCGGCTTCTCAGAAGGAAAAAGAGAGAGCATGAGAAGCGCGCGGTCGAAGCGATGGAGACATGTTATGGCAGGAATGAAGTCCGAAAGTTTTACCGAAAGGTGAAACAGCTATCCGGTGGATACAGGGTTCGGACCGAAACCTGCCGGGACCAAAACGGAAACCTAGTAGTAGAGTCGCAATCGATTCTGAGAATCTGGAAAGATCATTTCTGCAGACTCTTAAACGGCGATGACGGCCCAAATCTCGCTGTTAGGCAGAATGTTCCACTTAATTTGGACGATGATAGACAAGAATTCCGTCCCCCCGACTTAGACGATGTCAAGATAGCAATATCGAGACTGAAGTCAAATAAAGCTGCTGGAGCGGATGGACTGTCCACAGAACTGTTCAAAGCGGCTGGGGATGACCTGGTTGGGCGCATGCACCAGCTCATCTGTAAGATATGGTCGGAGGAAAGCATGCCCGATGAGTGGAATCTCAGCGTCGTCTGTCCGGTCCACAAGAAAGGAGACCCCTTCGACTGCGCCAACTATCGAGGGATAAGTCTCCTTAACATCGCATACAAGATCCTCTCTGCCGTATTGTGTGAACGCCTGAAACCGTTTTCAACAACCTGATTGGTTCTTATCAGTGTGGTTTCAGGCCAGGGAAGTCCACCATCGACCAAATCTTCACACTACGGCAGATCCTGGAAAAGACCCAAGAAATGCAAATCGACACTCACCACCTATTCGTCGATTTCAAGGCCGCATATGACAGTGTGCATAGAGACGAGCTGTATAGTGCCATGTCTAGTTTTGGCATTCCTACCAAACTCGTCAGATTGTGTAGGATGACGATGGAGAACTCTCGCTGCTCCGTCAAGGTCGGGAACGAACTCACCGAGACCTTCAATGTCAAAAAAGGTTTTAGACAAGGCGACGGACTGTCATGTGACTTTTTTAACATCATCCTTGAGAAGATCGTGCGTAACTCACAGGTCAACACCAGAGGTACGATCTTCCAAAAGTCAGCTCAATTGCTAGCTTACGCCGACGACATTGACGTGATTGGTCGAACACAGCGAGCCGTCAATGATGCGTTTGCTGGCATTGAAGCGGAAGCGGCTAAAATGGATCTGGTGGTAAATGAGGGCAAAACGAAGTACATGCTGTCATCAAGGAAGGACACACAACATCGGCGTCTCGGACAGAGCGTCACACTAGGCAGCAGAAACTTCGAGGTAGTCAAGGACTTCGTCTACCTCGGCTCCGCAGTAAACAGGGACAATAACACCAGTACCGAAATCAAACGCAGAATCACTCTTGCCAATCGCTGTTTCTTTGGGCTCAAGAGGCAATTGAGTAATAAAGCCCTGTCTCGAAAGACTAAGCTTGCTTTATATAACACCTTGATCATCCCAGTCCTACTTTATGGCGCGGAAACTTGGACACTACTTAAAGCGGATGAGGATGCCCTTGGTCTCTTCGAGAGAAAAGTTCTGCGCGTGATTTTTGGTCCTGTTTGCGTTGATAGCATCTGGAGGAGAAGTTTCAACCACGAACTGTATGGGCTGTACAGCGGCATGAGCCTAGTCAAGCGTCTACGGATACAACGCTTAAGATGGCTAGGCCATGTAGAGTGTATGGACACCACTGCTCCGGCCCGAAAAGTCTTCGAATCTGAGCCATTGGGACAACGCAACAGAGGACGGCCCAGGATAAGGTGGCGCACACAAGTGGAGAAGGACCTCAACCAACTTGGAGTGCGCAACTGGCGGCAGCTGGCGAAAGATCGTGCTGACTGGAGAGGCATATTGGTTGAGGCCCAGGTCCACCCCGGACTGTAGCGCCACAAGAAGAAGAAGAAGAAGACTTGAATAAAAAAAAGTACTTATAATGCTTGTTGTTATCAGATGTATCACGCAGATGCTTTTGTTCCTGCATACGAACTATAAGTTGGGTCAATAAGCTGAGCTTTCACTTATTTTTCTTTAGTCACGACATTACGAGTATATAAGCCCTCTGAAAAAGCTTCTTAACTTTTGATTTGGGATAAAATAATTCCTTTCAGTTTTCTGTGTGTTTCGTGACAAAAAAGTTAATACTGCTCTTGGTGATTTTGTTCCTCTGTGTTTGTGCACACAGAGTGTCGTCATTGATTGTGTACTATTCATTTTAGTACACATGTCAAATTGACGTACAGCCACCTTGTATCGTCGTTACAATAATCATTGTATGTTAAGCTAATGTAAGCAGCGATTCCTCTTTTGGTTCTGAACGTGAAACGTAAGGTCCCTAAGCAGATTACTTGCAGCCGATAAACTTTCGGAGGCGCTGTAGTGTAATTTACTGCAGTGATTGCAGAGAAGGAAAGAGGCGGTTATTTCGATGTTAATTTTTCATTCGATACAGACTTAGGAAAATGTTTTATGTTTCGCCCACAACCTAATATCCTTCCAAGTTTCAACGAACAAATGTGTCAACGGAAAACACAGACTGCACGGCAATACATCCGCGGTACAACCTCGGCTGGGCGGAATTTCTACGTAGTCAGCACTTGGTTTCGACACCTTAACATCCATAAAAGGACCTACAGAACTCCTAATCAATCAACCGTCAATCATATCAATAACGTTATGTTCGACAGTAAAGAACCGAAGAAGGACATCAATAACATGGTGATCGAAATTAGAGGCAGTTGGCGAGAGACCCTCCTAGGTGGAGAGCCATGTTGGTTAGTGTCCAGGCTTAAACCGCATTGTAGTCCCGCATAAGTATTAAAAAGTTTTGTTCCTGCCTTGGATTATTCATAGAAAAGGTATGACGCTGCAACAGGTATGTTTAATTAGCGCTTAAGGATAATTTGCTTGTTACATTTGACAAAACACAAAAATGAATTTCAAGAATTCCAAAATTACTGCCTTCTTATTTTTGCTGTAACTGTTTTTACACGCAAAACGAAACGTTAATAAATAGTCTTACCATTCCAATGTCTTTCATTTGACTCACATAATTTCTTTATTTTATTAATCTCCCTATAATGCTTAAATATAAGTAACTTATTACATAAATAACGGCAGTACTTCCCCGTTTTTCATCTATGAACAGAGGGATAAAATAAGAGGTTTCCAAATAAGACGCTGGCCTACAAGTTATACTTAACGGTATATCTTGTAACATTCTTAACATCGCTCAACAAAACGAATGAACTTCAATATACATTTCTAACTAAGTACAATAACAATTAGAAGAGAGAAAATACAACTAATATCAAATGATACGTGGGTGTAAACGTGCTGAGTGTGAGACTCTTATCCTTGTAGCGACGGAATAAATGCGTCTAATTTGGTTGTACTTCACAAACAAAGTATGTCTCGAAACTGCAGGGTGAATCGTTCCACTTAAGTCCCTTTCCATCGCGATTCCATAGCTCAAGGCAGTTCTCTTCTTCACCATTCTCATAGCGGAAATTATTTGGTTCCCCCGCATTCCAATTTGTGAATGTTATTGGTCTTCCATTCGCCATCCAGAAAAAGTTTCCCTCGTCAGCCAAATCGGTACCTGATGTCCAAAAATGTTCATGTCCGAGACCTGCAACAAAAAGAAAATGGTTTAAGTGACTTTCTAAAGACATAGGAAAACGAATGCTCTGTGTCAATACCCGTTTGAAGTAAATGATATACGTTTGTATATATGAATACGTACATGAGCTAGTTCAAGCAGAGACAATGCAACCTGATCCCTTTTAGATGTGAAATTCAAGCAGATACCTGTGTCGACCGTATATGGTCCCCTATGTGTACAATACAAGGTACAATCGGCAGTTTTTCTGCAGTGCATGTATCCACTATTTATATATCAGGAGTGTTTACATTCGAACGAAGTCATGGTGGAATTAAGTCGCTACTATTTAAATAGGCTTTGACGTCGGTCAATATGTTTAACCGGCACAACGAATACTATAGAGTAAACGTGTCGATGGAGACATACATATTTTTGCACTTCCGGGTGAACCACAAAATGTTGGTTTCTTAACTCAAAAGCGAATGTATAAAACAAGCCTGTCTCTATTTCAGATATCGGTAGCTTATACTCTTGCGAAGTCATACACACTACAGGGGTGCATTTTATGTAAGGATTTTGCTTTTGTGAAAGGGAAACACGTTAAGCGAAAGATATATGATTATAAGCGGGTAGTTTATACATCTCGCTATTAGTGGTGAGCTGTTGCTTCTGGGAGTCTTAAGAATAGCGGGTAGTTCAGATTACAAAACATGCAAATAATATTGTGACTTTTCGTTCCATCGAAACTGACAGAGTAATATTTTTAATTTCACTAAATTGAATTATTTGTAAACTCCGCTATATGCTCTGTTTCGCTTAAAAATTGCAAGCCAATACAATAGATCGGTGACCATCCGATCGAGCAATTTGACTTGCATGCGTAGCATGCGATTCATCTGAAAAAAAAAAATTCTGGCGACAGTCGAAAGACTTCTGATCCTTTAAACAATTTGGTTCACATTTCTGTACAATTGACAATTTGTGTGCTTACAAATGGCAAAGATTATATAATTTGAGTTTTTTAGACTTTAATTTCTAAATAAAATACATATATGTAAGATCAGTGACCAGAATAGGTGAAATAAGGAACCATTCTGATAGTTCATTCCGTATTCAGTGCGAATGTATGGAAAGGCAAGCTTACACAGTTATCAAGAACAATTTTTAAAAAGCATTTGCCGTCTGACCTAAAGTATTGGGAATGGGAGAGTCGAAATAAGTAAGTGGAATTGCGAGAGTGGATTTCTTGGATGGTTTCCTAAAACTAAAATTGTGTTTTAGAATATGTATGAAGATATTGATATATAAAAAATATAAGTTTGCAAGCTAAATGTTGGCAAACAAAGAAAGATAGTATTTTATTTTTTTTTAAGTTCTGATATCACTCAATAATGATTGTTTAGACAAATTATAGGTTTTTTGCTTTGAATCTGTACATTACACTTAAACTACCAACACGTGAGTTTGATAAGCAGCCACCATACATTTACTGGTAAGAATTGCGGCTTTTGCTTGTTGAGTCATTCACAAAGCGAATGCGTGTGTTTCTTAGTGAAAGAATGTCTAGCTTTCATAAACTTCACGAATTATGCAAAAGTACAAGAAATGATATTCGGGTATTATCATCTGTGATTTCAAAACATAAATTGATTTTGAGTATTTGTCCGCTGTGTGGCATGTCTTGATACGCTTAAGGTCCCAGCTTACATTTCTGAGTCTTAGAACAAACGTTTATATTTTTCGAGTTGCTTACAAGGCTCGGAAATTTTAAATTAAAAGGAAAAGCTGCTCAAAGTAGCTGTTTTAAGACCCTCCTGCTCGTGAGTGAACAATATCACGCAAAACGCTTAAAATAAAGTTTGGGTCGAAAGTCGCGCCACCTCGTATACTTATAGTACTACAACACAATGTAGCGTGTGTTCTTTAGAAACTCTCTCATCAAGAGTTTTAATTGTTCGAGATATTTTTAAATTAGTACGCATTTTATAATGCTTGGGATCCAATTTATGAACGTAGACTGAAATCCTTAAATACTAATTTCTAAAAAACTCACGAATTTACCAAAAAATTATTTATCTTATTCACATCATATTTTAAAGAAATTGAAACCCTTTAATTTTTATTTCAACTTTGGTTTGAGTTTTAAATGAAAATATAAGAAAAAATTATTGGTTTGTTTTTATGTTGTGTGCATGAAAAATTTGAGTTGTCATACACCAATTGGGTATATTAATCTATGGTACCTGATTTAAGGATCAGTAAATATTGAGTTTACGTTTTCGTACATTCACACGCACATATTTCGTTATTTCTTTTTGAAGCCACCATATTCCATATTTAATTCTAATATCAGATGGATATTTATTAAATTTTTAAAATTTAAATTATGCTATAAGCAACATAAACAACAAATAAACAAATACAGATCTTTACTTGTCGAATTATCGGGCACCTACACACTATTTAACTATCTTTCAAAATGAAATGCATAAAATTGAATTGAATACGAATATTTTATTTAATGTTCATAAAGATACTCACCGAAATCTTTAATATATTTTTCAAGTCTATCATTCTCTTCCTGTGATGAAATACTTGCTAAATGCATTCCGTGGTATCTACAATACTGCGTGGCCTTAAACCAATTTGCCTGAAAAAGAGTAAGAATTATAAAATACGAATACCAATTTGTGTTACAAAATTTAATTTTGGCACATATACGGCGTTCACAGATTCACTCACAAAAAAAAAGCTTTTAGTTAATAGTTGTGGACGAAAAAAATTAATTTCGCCCACAGCATTTAATGTATAGACATGATTTTACTTTGAATATTATTGAATGTTATGAGGTTTAAGATTGTTGAGAAACACGTTTTTTTGTGCAATTGCGTTGTAAAAGAAGGTAGGTTTTTCTACAAAGGTTTATTACAAGATATGTGCACTTTGTCCGTAGGAAAGAGGTAATGGAGCTCAGTAACGTTTACGTTAATTTGTAGCGCCACCCTTAATATTTATACATAAAAATGGGGTGGTGCTCATGAGGGTCTTAAGCCTAACGTCTTCAGCAACATTCTTTGGACGTTATAAGCAACTGATGCTTTTTTCGAATTAAAAAAGCGAAAATTACGACATTCTACGGAAGAGTAAGTATTAAGTTATGAATAAATAATCTGAAATTATTCAAAGAGTACTTGTCTTGTGGTCGCCGTGGCGTAGTGGTAAGTGCGTCGACCACCGCGCAGAAAGTCTGGGTTCAATTCCCGGACGGGACACCTAGCATTTTTTCACGGCACCAGCTCTTTCGAGTTGCTGACAACACTCATAAAGTATTATTTGTCTATGAAAAAGCTTCTCAAGTACCGCCGTTCGGAGTCGGCAAAAAACTGTACTGTCGTGAAGAACAGTAGCACGCACAACACGCGTAGTTGTTGTAGAAGCTAGGCCCTGCTCCGTTGTGGGCTGTAGTGCCACTCAATTATTATTATTATTATTACTTGTCTTTTATTTGGGCATTTCCGACAGACTTATACAAAGAAATTGTTTTTGGCTTGAGTGTAAATTACAAAAAAATGCAAGTTGAATGTATATAAACCAATATCAATTGTAGTAGATAATTGTAATAAAGGGATTCAATCACTATCAAGCCTAACCACATCCAGTATCATAACCTAGTCTTTTCTCATAAATTTGAATTCTACGTGAGCTCTGGCAACTTTTGGAGTAAGAAGGTTTAATATTGATTTCACGAAAAGTAATTGCATATTTTTACAGTAATATGTTTTTAAAGAACCGCCCGACTTTACTATCGTAAATATGACAAAATAAGAAAAATATCAAACATTTTAAACATCCAGAAATACCTGAAAGTTTAGTACGTGTTACGAAAAAAAGTAATTCGTTCTTACTTTAGTAATGAAAAATGTGCAATTTTACACAATAATGAGGTATATTTTTTGGTACTCGTAGCCATAGGCACAGTTTTATGTTCAAGATACTGAAAATTTGGTGAAAATGACAAATTACGTTTAATTATTTAATACGATGATTTCAAATATTTCCTAAAACGCGCAAAAAGAAACATATGAAGTTCATTTATATTTTTAGTACTCGGACGCTGTTTTCTAGGTGAGGGTATACCTGCCGTCAACTTTGTAACTCTTACCGATTAAAACAAAATATGGTTGAGAGCCTGAAATGATGATGATGAAAAAAGATCGATTAAGATTAAGCAACAAATTTAGGTAGCATAGAGGTATGGTTTCATATGGATCGATTTTAAAGTGGTACAAAGAACTTTAAGAACCCCACTTACGCCACTTATCATAACCCGAATCATGCAGGCAACCGATGTTAGTGTCATCAAGATGTTGAAATGCGATTGGAAGTAGCTAACTAACTAAAAATGCAATACAAAGTGGCTTTTAAAAATCTGAATTGCATTACTGTATAAATCAATCCGCTGTGGACTGTAAAACTTCTTAACTTCTTGAGTTCCTCAACTAATGGACAATGAATTTCGAATTTTGAACTGAAGACTGCAGCAAATATTAAAGTGGTAAGACGTTATGGTTACGCTGAAGTTATCCATAAACTAACCGAAGTCAAGCTTAAAATGTATCTATTGTACCAATTGACATAATACGAGTACATAATGCATTGAAGATATCATAGGAGAATGGAGAGATCTAAGCGGACTTTGGAAAAAGAAATTTCATATATAAAAAAGAACATATACTGTCGAACAAGATATTGTTCCTTCTTGGGTAAATTTGGAGCTTGTAACTCCCTTCAATCGAAAAACAAAATTAATTACTGAAATACTATATTTCATTTGAAGTCCGGAGGCAGATTCATGCCAGGAAAGAGAAGAAGAAACATTAAAGGCTGCAGTTGAAAAAAGGGAACAAGCATGACATAGAATACATTGATACTTTGATTGTCTTGATAGTTTTAAGGGTAATGGTGAGTATATTTTCAAAATAATATAAATTATACACTTTCTACGGCAGTTCAAACCTTCGTTGTGAAGCTTCAAACGTTGTTTCCCTAAGGATTTATTTCCTTAATATTTTAAAGTGATATTTTTTGTTTTCTTTAATTTTTGGTATTTATATTGTCGATTTCTAAGGCCATTTATATAACTACCCAAAACATAGCGCTTGCTTGTAAAGCCTTAAATATAAAAATAGTATGATAAATAAATATTATTCAATAATATATTTACCAGGGCGTAGCTTCTACAAGAGCTACTAGTGTTGTGCGTACTACTGTTCTCTCACGAGTGGAGGGGATCTACAGTTTGAAGATATCGAAGGGCGAGATTTGAGAAGCTTTTTCATAAACAATTAGCACTTGAGGGGAAAGGTAGTGCCGGGAAAAAATGCAAGGTGCTCCGTACGAGAATCGAACCTGGGACCATGGCGTGTGAATCGAATTGAATTACCGACAAATTTATTGTCTTATAAGGTATGCGGTCATTATTATTATTATTTGTTAAACCAACCAAATTCTTGATAAAAAATTCGCCTAATTTTTGAATATTATGTCACATATTTAAGTGAAACACAAAAATATATTATAAAACAAAGAGAAAGGAAAAAAACATATAACAATCATCTGACTTTATTGATGGTTAAAATATGTGCTACTTAATATATAGACATAAAAATATTTGTCTCATTTTTTATTGTTTCTTTACAAAAAGAAGGAAACCCTCTTAATTTCAGTGAATCCAGCTCTCTGTTACACTATGCATGTCCCGTAGATTAATAAAAAATGAGTAGATCATAAGCATGCATGAATTTGGTAACTCTAATAGCCTCCTGCAGCTGAACCCGATGCAGATATGCTCTTCCACATGAAATGTCACGATTCTTTTTCATCTTATATGCATATATTTTGTGAGAAAGACAAAGACGTCAAAACGGAAATCTCGAAATATTCAAAATCTCGTAAAGCGTGAAACGCACAAATTTCCAAAATCCTAAATCTGAAGAATTCTGTGATATGTAAGTATAAAAAAGTTATTTAAGTCTAAGGCAAGTTCCCACTTTGGGCAATAAAGTACAATAGTTTTCGGATAAGTTTGTATTGTTGTGTTAAATAAATAAATTAACATTTTAATTTGATTTACATATTCTGCCTTAGAATATCCGTGTATGTAAAGTAAAGTAAAGTTGAATTTTATTATACCCACTTTTATTTTTAATACATGCTCCTACAAAATTTGCTAAGCATAAAAATGGACAAAAATCATTTTCATCAGAGTAGGCAAGAAGGACATATGTCTTATAAATGATTATCCATTTGCAAGGGGTGCTGTAATCGCTTATCCCATAAATACTTGAATGTATTTATTTTGCAAAAATTAAGAAGGACGAGGGGGTACTTCTACAGAAATCTTTTAAAACCATCTGATGTCAGAAAAGGAAAGGAAAGTGCATTTCCCATAAGAATAAAATTATTACTGCAGCAAATATTGATCTAGACGAAAAAAAGAATGTTAACTTCGGGTCATTTGCAGCTAAGTAATATAGATAACTTAACCTAACTTCCTAAACTAAGAGTAGAGCATGGAATACGTATAAACTCTGAAAATCGCTGTACCCAACAGATGTTTACTTTACTTACAATCATTTCCAGATGATATATTACTTAAAATTAATTACAAAACAGTGTAGTTATACACTTTGTTACACATTGTTAACTCTTTTTATTGAGCTTTTGAGACATTACCATTATGATATAACTTTTCATATTTTTTACAAAAACAGGAAAACATTCATAGAATTTAATGATGCTCATATAATTATTTTTCAAAACGATTCTCTCTATATTTTCAATCTTATTTGAAGCAAAGTTGTTTATCTTTAAATAGTGGTCTTTAAAGAGTTTTTGTCTATGTAATGATAAACAAATAACGAAATCTTATAAAGTTTTACTACTTTCGTTAAATTTTGTTTAGACCTTGACCCGTCTATTATAAGGTGCTAATTAATCAAACAAATTAAACTGGAAGTTATTAATAAAATAA
The DNA here is from genome assembly GCA_944738645.1 of Eristalinus sepulchralis. Taxonomy (NCBI): domain Eukaryota; kingdom Metazoa; phylum Arthropoda; class Insecta; order Diptera; family Syrphidae; genus Eristalinus; species Eristalinus sepulchralis. The sequence goes on along the minus strand of OX122885.1, from coordinate 23,405,954 downwards.
AACCTTCAAGAAAAATGGAAACATAAATAAAAAGAATCACGTTTCATTTGTAAAAGAAAACTTTAAGCTACACGCGTTTAATTAATAAAGAACAAAATGAGTGGGGTTAGGAAGGCAAGGTTGGTGAAAGTAAGATAGGAATCACTGCTCGAGTCGCTTGTTAATCAAATTATCATGACACTAATAACAAAATCATTTTGTGCAGTCATTTGGGATGATTTACCGGGGTTTCTTTTCAGATCACTTGATTTTCGTACGCATTAAGTGTTGATAATCACATCAAGTTGAAAAGTTGCGTAAAGGGAACATTAGACGAGTATATTTATATGTATGAAAATATTTCTGTTTTCCTCTCATAAGAAGGTTTCAATAATTAAATAACGACAAAAGCAGTTCAAACTGTTGACCAAACACTTTATAAATACGTACGCATATAAAATAACTTTATAGATAAATACGCATATTAAATAATATAACTTCAAAATGGTTCTTCAACGAAGAATAGTATAAAGGAACATATTTTTAGTTCCCTATGGATGAAATGAAAATTGATGAAAAAAAAGATACAAAACACATTTTGTTAAGTTTGTAGTCCTTTCCGATTATGTAAAAAAATCCTTCACTTCTGTCAAGTAGCTGACAAAGTTTTAAGAAAATGCCTAGAAAATTTGAAAAACAGCAGTACATTTATATAAAAAATCGACTATTATTCCAAAAGATGGCTTTCAAAATCTTTGTGCTGCGTTCTCGACATCCTATGGAACCAAGATGGACATTATTAAAAAAAAGTTCTATACTTCGATAAAAATGAAAACGCAAGGCAGGCGGATGTAAAGTGACCATATACACTGTACTTAATCAAGCCTGTTACGGTTTCTTCGATGCCAAGAATGCACAACTACGTATTGGTAAAAATTTAGAAAAGCATCTTATTAGTGCGCAACTTTTGTTAGGGGGTTTATATGCTTTCAACTCTTGAAATAGCATCTACTTCTGCCCATGGGAAACGATTCTGTTAGTGAACATTTCGCATCAAGAGAGACTAGTAGAGCAAAACTGTTTCAGTAGAGATGAGTCAGGGGTGGTCTTCTAATTCTGTTCGTTTTTTGTTATCTTAGCAAAATTATTGATTGTTTAGTTTAATATTCTTGTTCAGATACTGCGTTAATTGCAGTACATTTTTATTGGCGAAAGTAGAAAAGTAAACAAGAATTTTCGAACATTATAACGGGAGAAGAGTTGGAATTTTTACAAAGTTTCTGAGAAATTTTTAGGCTAACAAAATTGTACAAAAATACATTTGTACTTAGAAAACAAATTTATACATTCTTAAGTTAAAAACCGCAAAACTGGTCACACAACAATGGAATGGGAGACTCCGAAAAAAATGGTTAATAATTGATATTATTCAAAAATTATTCGGTCGCTAAGAAAAATTCAAACTTATTATTATTACTTAAATATTTCGTCCAAAAATGTCACGAAAATTAAACTTCTTAGACTGCAACTGCGCCTAAAAGTGGTTTATGTACAAAGTCTAACTGTTGTCATTAGGAAGAGCATTCTGTGGACAGACGAAATTTTGAATTCTGCCAATGGAATTTATTTTCTGGTCATTTCACGGTTCGATTAAACTTTAGTTATCTTAGACTGTTCTGTCATTCAGCTGAAAAAAAATTTTAACGATAACAACAGCAGCAACAATAAAAAATGCCTTAAACGTAAATGCTTAGCCTTTCCGTTACTCTTTTAGCGGATAGAGACAATAAATTGCTTAATCAATCACTTACATATGCCATTTAGTAAAATATGCCAAAAACTCATGCAAGCAAAATGCACTGATTTATTATTCAGGTCCAATTCTTCAATTGAAATTTCATAATATGTTACTTGCTGCTAATATTGGCTAACCGGCAATAGGTTGCTGCTGCTGAAAGGATTGCGTAACGACACTGTTCGGTGAAATTAGCTTCATATCTAATTGAATCGGCATGGCATACTATAAAGTATGTGACTTAATGAGAACTTGTTTTGTGCGAGATGGATTTTGACGCAAATCACCAACTGCCATGATGCATGGTGCGTTCCAGACATAAACGAATGGAAATGGACATATTTTCGCATATGAAATATGTCTATACTCGTATATGTCATAACTGGAATACATTTTAGCATACACATTAGTAGATATGAATGATTGAAATATTGTAGTTCATGATGTGGATCATTAAACCACAACTTTGGACGAAACTCGAATGCAAATTTATAAAACGTGTATACAATTTTAAGCGATTATCGATTAATTTTGAAACCTATTAATAAGTACATGTCGTATATAGCCTACGATTTTTCTATTTATTGTACCCGTGCATGCGTTTAACATAAATACATAAGAGGTTAAATGTTTATGAATCAAAGGAAACTATAAAAACAACTGACAATTTCTACGTTTAAGGACTTTTTTGGTTATATATAAAAATCAAAACAAAGCCTTAATTTTATGGTCGCATTTGTGTTAGATACATCAGAAAATTATAGAAATTCAGTTATTTTCAAATTGGTGGGATAGTGCAACAATACATTCTCCTAAAGTCAAAAATCAAACCGAAATTGATACCCATTAAGCCATGGGCCTCATGTCGATCAATGTGTCATGTCTGTCCATATCATCTTCAATATTAGCGTCAAGAAAACCACCTCTATCTTTCTTTCAAATTTTGCCGTTTGAAGTCGGTAAAAAACTATAGGTCCCCTCTACTTGTGAGAGAAAAGTAACACGCACAATACAAATAGTTGCTGAAAAAGCTAGGTCTTGCTCCCTTCTGTGCTGTAGTGCCACTCAATTATTATTAAATGAATCAGAAGCAGGAAATCGATGATCATGTAAGGAGCTAAAATAATCTTTATTTTCTACTAAAGGGAAAAATCAATAAAGAAGTTTCACTTAAGCATGTACCATAAATTAAATATTTTTAAATATCCTATTTGAATTTGAAATTGAACATGAATTTTGTGAAAAACACACCACACAAATCAGGAATCGTTCATTGAATTATCAGTCCATTGCATATGTAAACAACAACTGATATCGGAATGCAACAGTAAATTATAAACATCTATTGTAAATGCATTATATCAAACTCTTATTCTGCAGGCACTGTCATTTGTTAGTTATTCAAAATTTTATGAGATTTGTTTATTAGATACCAGCTGTAAACATATTTTAAGCTTTAATAACGAGTTTCTCCAACGTTACTAGACGTAGATGCCGTCCACTGTTCGATGCAATCCCGTTTAAGTGAGAACCACTTTCATTGGTGTATGTTCATCGTGGACGAGTGAACTTTGTGGAATGTTGCTTACCTTGAAGAAGATTCCCAGGTAGTATTTTTTTTCCCCAAGTTTGAGTAGCGGCATTGTCCACTTGTTGGTATATTGTGATTCGTCTACACAATTCGGACAGTCTGGAAAGTAAAATGAAAAGATAAAAGTTACTGCTGTATCCTGAAAATGTTTAAAATATTTGCATCATTAAAACTGTGCTGTTGATGACGAATGACAGTGTTTTTAGTTAGTGTTTCTGAACCATTCGTGTGTTTTTATTTCTCGTGGACTTGTTTAAAACGGGAATGGGTTAACCTTCAAAGGGTTAAGCTCAGGGTTATTATATTTCGTAGGAGACAATCATATTTCAAGGTCATCAGAGAATGAGAACTTGTTTGAATTCTTGACCATTTATAGTATATCAGGTATAAATTTCGATAAGAAACTACTACTACATGTGCATATTCTTTAAAGTAATAAAAAAAGGCAATACAAATGTAGTTACTACATCGTTTTCCTGTTTCTGGTCTCAAATTGTTGAACCAAATGGTTCAAAATTGTACAAATTGATAGTTGTCTAGAACAATTCACTTATAGGTCAAAATAATAATTTATGTATTGTAAATTATGTTTTCCAGTTTTAATATACGGAAAGAAAAATCAAGGCTAGAAACCAAATATAGATTCTTATATACATAATCAGAGCGGGTGTGTTTATGAAAGCACCCATAAAGAGAAAATTTGAAAAATAATATGTGTATATTTTAGAAAGAATTTATTAGAATGAAAAAAAAAATCATTAATTAAAACTTACCAACTAGAGGCACTTACTACCTACGACTATTTCCATGATCCATATATATATATAGATATATAATAAACTCTAATTACATGTTAGAAGGCTATTGGAATGTTTTAACTAACTTTTAAGTTCTGTTTTCAACTTGTTGTACAGTGTAATGAATTTATCGTTCTGCAGAGTTTTGTTAAAATGGAAAAAAAGATTCAGTTATATGGAAATTTGTATTTATGCTAATAAAGGCATATGACATATTATATATTAAATGGTTTAGGGTTCGAGTTGTGCTTAAATATTAAATTACATTAACAAAAATACTTTCACACTTTCTCACTGATACAAAACTAAATACATCAAGGCGACAATACCCAATATTTCCTTATGCAAATATCGAAATATAAGTTTGATTGCTTATTAGAATAAATTCCTCGACAAACTGCACGTAAAGCGTTATTAATTTATTCTGTTTCTTTGAGTCGTGCGCATACTTAATTTATTATGTATCACGCTAAAAAATGACGCATAAGTAAAAATAAAACATTGGACATTTAAAGTACAATAAATTTAAATTTAAACCTTTTATTGCTACAATCAGAATCTGCAATCAGAATTCTGATTCGTGGTAAGTTCGTAATAGAAAAAAAATGCTGAGATACACAAATTTACCAACACGAAACTTGTTCCTGTTTCTGACGGAATTCATTATCTATTTTCAATTAGGTTGGCAATCTATCGGTGTGGGCCACACTAAGAACAATTGGTAGTACATGTAACTGAAAGGCATGATAATGCAGGAATTTCTTTGTTATTCTTAAGCAATAAACTCAAGGTGTTTGCAAAGATTGTTATAAACAGAATGTATGCCCTGGCCTTGATGTACATAAATGAGAAATGTGTAATATCCTTATGTATTTTTCATGTAATTTGATTTCAGTATTTGAGATTATTTATTGATCAACACTGTAAACATTTTCCCTATTTTATTTACTCAATTTAAATTTGATTTGCTTCTAATTTGTATTAAGCGAATCATCAGAGATTTATGTAATTTTTTGCTAAACTTTAATTTAGATTTTCCTAGTTTTCAAAACATAAATTAAAAAAAAATATTTTGGATATAACATATGTACATGTACTTATATCACTCCAGTTGGATGTAAGCTTTCATTAATTTTCACAGCATTTGTTTTACAAGAAGTATTTTGAAATCTGCGCAGAGTAAGAATTTAACTTGAAAGTAGATAGAAAATTCATATTACAATGAATTTTGCACATATTGACTATTTTGGCTCATATAATAATATCCAAACGTCTTTTGATCTTAAAGTTTTGCAATTAAGGAATATTGGAATTTTTTAGTTTCTTAATTAGATTCTCATATGTCCCCTAAAGTTGCATTTTTTCATGCAGGAAGCAACAAGAAAGCAAAAACGAGCTTTCTTATGGAATGTGAAAAAGATGTTTGCAATAAATATTCGAAGATTATTAAGCTTCTACTGTAGAGTATGCCACATTTCCAAATCAATTTTCATAAACGCATTTGCATTAAAAGCGTTTCAAAAAGAAGCGATTAAAATAGCAATCGATTAAAGATTTCCATAATTCTCTATACGTGAGAGTAAGCAAGTTTATGGTTACATGGATTTACTTGTACTATCGTTTTCATGTAATTTTGATTATGGGTCAAAAGTTACATAATACTTTCAAGCAACGAAATTAATTTCATCTTACCATCTTAATATTCCTATTTGTTATTATAAACCTTAAGGCTCATTTAAAATTAAATTCAGGTCATTTCATATTAGCCTCGTTGTTCATAAAAAAATAATATTAATTTACTATTGTCTAATAAACCTTGTTCATATAACTTATATCTTAAGTTTGCAATCTTTGTTTCCGACTTTTAAAACATTCATCAATCATATATTTTTTGTTCTGCCTACGATTAACGTCAATTTTATCTCTTAAACTATATCAACTTCTTTATTAATGATCACCTTAGGCATAAAAAATATTTGCATGTATGTCCAAAAATCAATTCAAGGACGTACTACTGTGCGAGATGCTGATATAATAAAAATATGACCATCGATATTTAATTTGTTCGATTAGAAAACAAGAAATACAAAGTCTACATCCATAACATTTTTCCTTTTGTGAAACTGACGAAATGCTGTTGATTGATTAGTCCCACGATTCAGTAGAGCAGAGATTTATCAATCGAATACATGAATGAATTTAAATTTATTTAGATCTTATTCAAAAGGGGGGTCCACTAGACATAGACATATTTCCTTAAATATTTTATTAACGGGTACTTAGCTGCACGCTCCTGAATCCACGAACATTTATTAATAAAATTGTAGCAAACATTGTAACACAATTTTCGCATAACGAAGAACAAATGAAGATTTCACCTGAACTCCAGCTCGATTTTAAATTATTTTTCTCCAAAACCAAACAAAGAGTTATCTAACGCTAAAACTCGTATGCGCAAGATCGTGTGTTTCTCTCCCCGAATAAGCTTTTTCTTATGAATGCGTTTGTTAAAATATGCCCCATTGATAGCATTTGAATTAAGTAGCAAAAACTGAAATCTCCGCAATATTGAATAATTTACATACCAAGAGACATTTTCAAACATGTTTCTTTTGAATATTTTCTTTTTGTATTTTCATGTCATACACTTCAATGTCGTTGTGTCAGCTTAAGTTTATTTGTCTGCAACCAGTTGTTGATAGCAATCGATTAAATATGCAGTTACACAAGAAACATCGCTTCCAAGATTTAATCAGTGATCCCATGCACTATGTAGGTACATGTTGTCATCCGAAAACTACCAATCAAACCGGAAACAGAAACAAAACTTACAGAAACAAAATGAAAAAAATATACTATAACAACACCTTCAACATTTTTGTTTAAAGAGAAAGCGAAGCGTTCATGTTAAATTTTAATATCCCACCCGATTATTAAATATTTACAGCTAATTGTGCGTGTGTGTGTGTGATCGTGGTGGTTTCGTGTCCAAGTGCATTTCGTGGTATATGCATCACTCGTGGACTGAAGTCATACCCTTGCGTAATCGATTACCTCCTGAAGGTCCCGGCGACTTGGAAGCGGGCGCCACCGCATAGCCTCCTATTAGATGTATACATATCACAGCAACTAAGAGATTCTTCTGCATTTCGTAAAAAATCAATTTCACCAATTAATTAACTTTAATTAAATTTAGGCAAACAATTTTTTTTAAATCGAAATCTGTTAACCGCTGCGCAGAATATGAAAAAAAAGTTTGACAATGCACACTTTCATGAACAACTCATTTCCCGCTATATTTGTATCTATCAAAAACCGAAATGCAAGTTATAACCTCACTTTATGATAGTAATAAGAAACTGAATGACAGAACACGAATAGGAGAGCAGTGAGAAGTGAAACCGAAAGTTTGAAATCGAAAGTTGATATCGGCATGTGCGCTTGAATTGACCGCTAGTGGAGAACTGACTTCTTTTGGCTGCAAGTATGAGGGACATCCGACATCTGAGAGCAGCGCGGTACAGAAAAGACGAATGAATGAGAGAAAACAGCTGGATAGAGGCAAAGCGAGGTAGGTAAGTAAATGGGCACTAGCGACTCTGCATCTGGCCAAACAAACAAGGCAGCTCCCTTGGCGGCAGTTTTAAACTTATCTCCACGTACCATACTCTACTAGTCAAGCAGATCATCCAAAGGCCAACACATAGCCGAAGAGTGTGAAGCTGCTTTGCAATCCGGTTTGTGGATCTGAAGACCTGATGCTATGCTGTTGTTGTTGCTTTGCGTTGGCTATGGTATGTACGAATGTTGCTACGTAATACACTGCAGAAATTATAGAAGACGTCAGCTTGGGCAATTAGCAGCTGTTTTCATATGTCCGTATTACACACGTAATATCTGAGAGCTAATAGTGGGAGTTGAATGCATGTAGTGAAGTCTCAGATTCATGTGACTGACAGACGATCTCTTGTATTGAATTTCTATGGCGTATGCGAATGAGAGAGGCTTTACACCACGAGACGGTTACCAAAGGAAACGAGTGCTTGCAGAAGATGGAAGCCTAGGTCAATAGAGAATGGCTAGTACTAGGTGTTCATGAAGAATACAATTGTTTTTCTGAGTCCTTCATTGAACACCTAGAGTTGTTCATCAAAGTGTTTAATTGTTCACAGTGAGACTAAACACCACTTTAGGCATTGTTGTTTGGGTTGATCTTACGATAAGCAGCTACTATATATATTTTTGAATATAATTGACTTTGAGAAGTGGGTTCAACTTCAAAACTCTCAAAGTTTGCTTAAAATTAATTGCAAAATTTTGCGCAACATCAACAACGCCGTAAGTATATTAAAGCTGTCAGTCATTCTTTTCTGTAAAAATGAGTACATATTCACATATTTATGCAAATTTATTTGTCGGACTTACATATGCAAGAACGAAGTGAAGAAAAATAGAATGTCAAGGTCGGTATCGTAACTTAATAAATGCACATTAGCTTCATGCTTGAAACGATTCACTTCATATTTAAAATTAGATTTGCGTGTGTAACGTACGAATATCGTTTGTTATTTTGAACGCTAAGAGTTAAATATTTGGAAGCAATGAAAGAGAAACTATCACAGTATGGTTCAGGTTAAAACGTCTGTCGCACATGAATGTTTTGGTAAACTTTTTGACACCTTCCTATCAAAAGCATAATCACTGCTTTTGTCGGTGAGGAAGGAGTAAAATTGAAGTAAAACGTATCCTAGCACATGCATATGTACATATAACAAAATCATGATTTAACTTGTAAAGGCTTTTTATACGGTTATAAGTGGCTCAAGGTTTATTTACATAGAAATTCAATAAAAAAACCGGACTTCACGTGACCCACCTCTTATTTGCGAATTCGTGGAACCACGTACTGATCGCACAAAACATATTTACTGAAACCTATTTTCAAACAAAGCCCTCAAGAGGATTTCTTTGATTGCTAGCTAGATAAGTAATTTTAAGAAATCGTACACACATAGATATAACTTTTTGAGTCAGCTTGGCGGGAGAATAAGTGTGCATGACACTGCAGGTATAGATGCTAATGAGTTAATTAATATCTTTATGGCAGTTGAAGTTATTAGTGATATACAACAGCGTATTCTTTAATCAACGTTTCTTTTTAAGACGGACTCTTCTAAATTTTTGGAAGAAAGAAAGAAAAGAAAGATAAAAGTAAAATCATTGTAGTGAAATTAAAATGTCTTCAATTTTAGTAATGATTTTTCTTAATTTGTTTATTTTACTACCATTTTTGATTCTTCCAATGCGATTTATTTGCACTTTTTATTCACTTTAAAATCTTTCAATGACAAAGAAATCCTGAATTCTGGATTACTTAAATTTCAAACAGCTCAGCCAAGAGCAACAAGAAATCTAATGTGAATATGTGAGATTAACTCGCACATTGATGGTTTCGTTTTGATACCACATATGTTAAAGATATCGTACCACGCCACAATGAATCAAATATGTCAAAAATGTATAAACATACGTATTGTTTGTTAAATGTATTATATGCACAATTACTGAACCCAATCACGTTGCGATTCTAACTAAAGGGACTAAAAGCCGCTTGAGCTTCCTTTTTGTCTGAACTATTTCAGATTGAAAATTGGCGTATTTATCGTATTTATTATAAAATTACAACTTCTATGTTATGGAAGGAAAAACTTAATTTGAGATCAGGGCCTAGCATCTATAGAAACTGTTAAGCAGTTCGACATTTTAAAAAATATACTAAAGTTATTAAAGTTATAAAGTTTAGAACAAAATGATTTATTGGTGTATTGGGACTAACTGCATTAAATTACAAATTAAATTCCCAATTTTAAGAAATCGAACAAATCTTATATTCTATATTTTATGCACTAAACAAAAGCGCCTCTTCATTCTAAAAGCTTTAAAAGCATTTCTAAGAACTTTTTACAGGAATTAAATATAATGAAGGTGGACTACTAGACAATTATTAAATATATGAGAAACTTAACATATAAAATCAGTTTAAAACAGTAGGACGTTTTTATGTAAGTTATTATGACTCTTTCCAGAAATTTGTCTTAGCACTATCCTGTCAGTGCACGTTTGCTGTTGGGTGAAAGATGTGCAACAATGTGTCGGGAATTGGAGAATATGAACTGTTTTTCGAATTGAGGTATATACGAGTTTTGTAGGTAAAATGTTTTCTAGAAGTGACATTTTTTTTAAATTATTGCTAGCTGTTGACTCTTATGCTTCAAAAGCAGATTACGAATAGTTTTGGGGAAAGAAAACATTCCCTTTTATTTGAATTTAATATTATGTCTAAAATAGAGTACTTTTGTTATAAAGGATTTCAAGATGAAATACCAGTATTGTGCTTTCAAATTCTGTCTGGGATTTCATCAAATAATTGTGGCCACTATGGCGCAGTGGGTAATTTTATTGAATAAAACGCTAGAGGCCTCAAGTTCGTCTGCGTTTGATATCGGTACTCATGTTATTTCCCTATTTACCGCGGAACCGAGGTAAACGAAGTATACATCGAAGTTTCTGATGGAATTGTATTAGATTAGAAATAATCAAGACGGATGTGTGAAGCTTTGTAAACATTTTTAATTTTTCACCAGAATAAGTGGTCCTACATCTGACAAGGAACTATTGTTCTCCAACGAAAGTGGACTCCCAAATGCGATAGAAGTTACATAAATAATGACTTGCCGGATATTATTAGACCTTGATTGTAAATTGGTGTTACATCCTAAATATGTTGTTACTGTAACTGATTGCAATTCACTTCAATTTTTGAAAGACGTTTAGAACGACATCTTATTCTCTTTTTTTATAATGTCTAAAAACTGATTTTATTTCGTTTTGCGTTACTAAAAATAATTTAAAAAAACATGAATATGAGCTGTTATCTTTCTGTTCTTTTTCATGCTTAACGGTTTGCCTAGAGTCAACTAAGTTCTGTTCATTAATCAAAAACAATCATTTCGATCTCAACAAGTTTGTGCATTTTTCCCAAGGTCTTCACGACATTGAACCAGAAATGACAAGGTTGTTACTTTGCAATAAACTGGAAACGACAGTCAATTCCCACAGATATGTATATCATGTGAAATGTTCGCGAATACGTGTATCATTCCCGCATTTAAATTTGTGTGCATCAACTGATTTGTAGATAGTTTTCAAGATGATACATGATCGTTTAAACAGGTATCAGAGACATGTTAACAAGTAACAGCTAACATTCTCTTATCTCTGATAGGCATAATCATGACTTCAAAGAAATATTTATTTTCTGTAAAAGCAGAATTTGTTTAACAAACATGCACAGAACCTGATCATTGTTCTATACAAGTTTTAGTTCAATGACTTAGCTTCAACTTTGGCTTTTTCTGTTCTGCGAAAAATTCTGTTTGATATTTTACCTTGAGCCTGTATTATTTTGGACAAGATTAGGAAAAGAAAACAGGAAACTTCACCAATAATTTAGCCATAAAACAGAAACCAGAATACACACTCGTTTAGGTGGTGTAAATTGATTTTAATAAACTTCAAATCTTGTATCTATTCACTCTCGCAGACACAATAAAAACTGTTCAATCTGTGCTTGTCTGCATAAATGATGTGCTCAGGAGGAATGGTCTGATCTCGCTCGAAGATCAGAGTCAATCTGAAAATTGATCAAAACAAAAAACTAATACAATAGCCGTTTGTAAGCTACTCATTTAATTCGCCAAAGAGTGGGATATTTCTTTCAACTGAAGAGAAAATCGGAGATTCCAAGAAATAGCGAAATCTTTAAATATTCTTTTTTACTGTTTCTCTTGTGGTTTGGTATTATTGTTGAAGATTATTTGCCCAATGCTATGATTATGGGCACCTGTTTTACATTTTTTCAAATTTAAAATAAAAGTTGTTTCTTCTTTATGTCCACATCCTTCTTATGAAGTATAAAAGCATTGATGATGATTGTGTAATATTAATTGTTTAATCCACCATGATTAAAATTAAATGAAACATTTTTCAAACAAAATACCTTAACAGCATTAATGTTGCCTATTTTTAAATAATCTGAGTATATAAAAACTTCACTCTTACTAACCGCACGTTGTATGCAATTCTATGAAAATAACTTCAATGTTAACGGTAGCTGATGTGATTTTTGTTCTTAACTGAGAGTAAGAGAGTAGCTTTTCGGGTGCTTGTGTTGTGCATTGACAGAAGTCATTTATTACTCTAAATTACATCGAATTAAAATAGGTCATTATGAGTCTATGTGCTCGCCACTAAGTCTATGAATGTCCGTAGATCCAATTATAATTACTTTGAAAACTATAATTGGAGAGAATAGCCATAAATGACACATAAGTCACGGTTAAAATTCGATTGTATTAACAAGAATTGAATAATTCTTGATCTTCTCGTGTTTCCATTTCGTGTTTCCATATTGTGCAGGCTATTGTTCTGGCAAAAAAAAGTTCCGAGTCTGAATGGCGTAATTTGAGAGTATTTTCTTACACAATTATTGCTCTTTGAGCGTTGTCAGTAACTCGAAATAGATGGGGCTGTGAAAAAATGCGAGATGGTCAGTCTGAGACTGGTGCCTCCAGCATGTAAGTCTTACTTAGACTAAGACTTAGTCTTAGACCACGAGTGCGACCATTGCGACACAATGGTTTAATCTTCTTAAATAATCATATCGCTTAACATTCCATTAGCAAGTTCTAATTCAATTTCCCTATGAATTTTCTGTTCTTTTCTGGCTGTTCTGACAAATTGAGAAAATATGTACCAAGGTAAAATATCCTTTTGTTAAAGACCTAATCTACTATACCTATGGATAACACAACTAATCGCTGATCTGCTTGATTTGCTTTTTCGCTCCTAGGTAACAGATGAACCACATAAATCAAGTCAAGACTCACTCCGTGGGAAATATGTTATGTATCCTAATATTTTGTATGTTTTTTTACATATACAGCAATGATTAGTACAATTACTTCGGATATAATGCCACAAACTGCCATATAAGTCATAGGAACCATTATTATTTAAGAAGTTATGAAATTTCTCGCCTTATCGTTAAAGTTTTCGTAGAAAAGCTACAATTATCTCTTTTTAAGCCGCACTACGAACGAAAGGAGTTCCATAATGACTTTCCATCAAGTTATGTTACAAACTTTCACCTAAAATGCGGCAATGAAGTATACGAGTATGAAACATGCAAAGTAAGCGTAAATAAATTATAACAAAATTTGTAATTACTTCGATTAATTATATAAGCAAAAGAATGAAAACATTGTAAAATTTGTCATGTTAGATCAAGGTAGTCTGATGCCAAAAAATTATATTGCGAAATGAGATGTACTTTCATAGGAATTACTTATAAAAAGTGCTAAGGAAAAACGTTTTTAAAAATATACTTTTACTTTTTTTTATCCATTTCGAAAACATACACTACAGATTTTTATTTAGGAACCTGTAGTGAACGAGCTAGTTGCATTTAATAAGTTGTTTGGAATGTACAATTAACAATACATAATCAGATTAGGCAAGGTGACGTGCGCTAGACTCGGGCGCTTTTTCTGGAGATACGGCGATATAAGACTAAGTAAAATACAATGTTCTAAGTTTTATGCACACAAAAAATGTACTATCTTTTTCAAAAGAAGGCGCTCGTGGGAGAGTCATACACTTGCCGGACAGAAAGAGTTTGGTTGCCAAATTGTTTTCTTATCAATGTCTGAAAGTTCTGTGAAAAATGATTGTTTTCTCTTATTTGGTTCTTCTCCTTTTTTAGTATATTATCACTCACAATAATGCGGAACCACTGTTTTTTATTAACTGTCTTCTCTTGCAACGGTTAGAAAGAGATAGAGCCGGGATTACTACTACAGCAACCTTGACCAACTAGTTGATATTCAGTTAAGAAACAAACGTGTATTACGTTTTATGGGAGTGAAGAGGATTAGGAGAACAAATTCTCTGTCCTTAGGGTTTTAATACTTAACATTTGTAGGCTAATCTTTAGACTAAACAATAGAAACAACAAGTTAAAAAAATTTTAAGGACGTTAAAATATTTTACCGAATATGTGAGTGAGAGTGCTTGTTTACCTAAAATTTACATTTTAATCTTTGAATTGTAATTATTATTCATTTGTCAGATAATAAAATAACTAAGTAGTCTATGGACCTAAAATATTTCAAAGTGGTAATTGAAGAAAAAACTTGTTTAGAACATACATTCTGCATATTGCGAATTTTAACATTCCTTAATCACTTGTTTGGTGTTTGAGGGAGACAAAAAATAAATTCCGCGGTTTGTTATTGTTTCAATTTGTTGCAAGTTGTCGAGAGATTTGTTTAACAGTACAGTTATAAACAGAAGTATATTTATTAACTAGGAGTTATTTTAATATGTATTTATTTTGGTTAAGTTATAAACAATAATTAACTAAGATTGTCAAAATGAAAAATGATATAAAATATTTTATATTTAAGTGTTGTGGCATTTGAGTTTATTGCATTTGCATTATTTCTTATTTATTTTACATATGTATACGCCTGATTACTGCTCTCTCTTTAAATAATTCCGAATTAGGATATGTTTACCTATTACATAACAGTATCTACCCTGTTAAGAAACAGGTGTGTGACATGCTCTCCACTTCGCTTGACAATGCAAACAAAAAAAATCTAGTATTTCAAGGCGATTCGTCTGTCGATTGCATAATGTATGAATTCAAGGTTGTAGGGTAATTTTCACCTTAACGCTATACCAAGATAATATTACTTCAAATAGAGGTGTTGGCTTAATCTTGAAAATTTTACGGTTTATTTCACCTACATATCTTGTCTCACGTATGTACGCACAGCCTACTAAGTACGCTGTATGCATGAGCAAGTATATAAATATATACGAATATGAATTTGATTTTATTTGCTGTCAATACTTAATCAAAGCATATGCAAACAATCTATCACTTAACTTTAATCTTGCGTTGATTACATGTTTCTGTGGTTTTCGTAATTGAATTCCAACAGCGAATTATTTTATTATTTCTTCATATTTCATTTTTTTATTGCTCATTGCTTGGCTTTACCTGACTTTCACTTTGTCAGAAAAATAAGATTTGATGATCGTTGGGATGGTCGCCATTGTTTAATATATTAACGGTACTCCGCATGAAAAGAAAGAAGAAGTGTGCACGTATGCATGTGAAGTGGCCTTGACAATATCAACGTCTCACTTTATGATGTCGTAATAGCGAGCCACATTAAATAACCCAAAAACTTTTCAACTGGTTTCTCCTACATCCACTACTTTTATTTAATTTTGTTTTTTTGTTAAACCCAGTTTGGATTTTGAAGAGTCTTTGTTGATTCTTACCGTTATCTACTTCATTCTCAGTCGGATCTGAATCAAGTAGGTCTCTGTAGTATTGATCGAATTGCTCCGACTCAACACTTTGCAATGATTCATCGTCTCCCTCTCTAGTGTCGGCTATATCTTCATCATCTCTTTCAGCGTCATCAGGTTCTTCAATATCTGCATCATCTTGGTTCTGATCATAGTCGGGCACATTTGTGTTTCCAGTTTGCCTTCTATTCGCACGTGTGTGCTGTGTCGAGGCTCGCTGTTGATCTAAGACTGTTCTAGGCAGTATGTCGTCAATAGTAGGAATTTTTTGATTTGTTTTTCGAAATGGAAACAAATGCCTTTCCAGATAGTTTGCAAATATTTGTTTTGTTATTCTATTCTGACGTTCGATTTCAGTTTCATCCAGCTGTACACCTGAAAAATTCAGTAGTATGCATCTATTAATTATATCATATTAATTCATATAAAAAAGGAAAGCAGGTTTAATGTAAACATATTTTACAAGTTAAGCTAATATTAGTGTATTATCGTACGTTTGTTCGGTCTATCAAAATATAACAAATTATAACCCAGAAAGGCTTATGTTAACAAAATGGTCGACATCGAAAGTATCAATATACTTTTCATTTTAATTAGGGGAAACGATAAATGCAGTCATATATTGTGGAAAAATTGTGCTAAAGCTTCTGCAGCTTAGTAGAAGCTTGTGACTGTTGTAGTGATATGTTTTTTATTTATTTATTTATATATTTATTTTCATTTTTGAATTAATTTTTTTTTGAATTAATTTTACTTCCATGAAATTAATACTATTTCATAAAGCAATTGAATATTGCAAGTTAATGTTATTTTACTTCAAAATTGCAATATAGGTTGGTATTTTTGTGATTCAAAGCTACTTAAAGAAGTTGAGCTAGTTATGTGTCTCTCTAATTTTGTATTACATCCATACGGTAATTTTTTGCTTTAAAAAATAGTTAGAGTTAATCGAAGTATTCACCACACATAATTATTCCCTATGGTTTGAATTCTATGTTACAGAAAATAATAAAAACAGCTCAACAGAAAAGTATCATGTGCAATTAGGCTAGTTATTTCGCTTAAGATCTTTAAATAAGGCTGAAAGTATGTCCAGAAAAATCCGGACATTACTATTTAAAGCATTTTACATAAAATAATAATTTTTACTGAATTTCGAATTAGATTAAATTATTGTAAAAGAAAAAAACACTCGATGTTTAGACAGAAACATCCACAAAGATTCCCACAAAGCTAAATCTAATTCTGTTTCTTATCTCTAAGATGATGTTGTCCCTCTTAAAACAAGTATGTTATAATATATAGTATATGTGTTTTTTTTTTGTCCGTGTGCCGTAGTCAGTAAATGAGTTGATGTAGCCTTATGTGCTACGTTCGATTTCTGGCATTTTCGCATAGTACCAACTCATTTAAATTGCAGAAGTTGCAGTATTTTTTAAATCTTCCATTCATTTCACAACACCCTTGGACTCACGAGTGTGATGTAATTAAAACATATGTATACAACATCAAATTTGACAATTCAAAAATGACATAATTTACACATTTGGCTTAGATGCGTTCCCGTACTTTGCCTATCTCTAAGAGAGTTTTATCCTCACTTCTTAAAAAAATGACAAACTTCAGAATTTGGTACAGAAAGTACTATAACACACCTAATTTGATTGTTACCAGACTCTTTTGGCTATGCAAATCTTCTCAAATTTCGGAGTCAGTAATAAGCTACATGTCTGCTCTAGTTGTAAGAGAGCAAAAGTACGCCCAACACTAGTGCGTGCTAAAGAAGGTAAGCCCTGGTTCCTTTTGGGTTCCAGCGCTTCTCCCAGTTTAAAAAATATAAAATAAAAAATGTATATAGCATGTAAGATGTAACATATATTTCGGTAAATTTTATGTTTATAAAATTATAACTTATTGCTACAATACAAGAATGTGCTGCAGTTTGTAACACACGAATCCATTGTTAACATTTTTCACCTATCGAAGTTGATCTAAACCAATATGATTCATATTTAAATAAAAATTTTAATAGTGTGCTCGTAGCAATAAATTTTCTGTAGAGTACTTATTAGGATCATTGAGCCTGCACGATGTTCCCATATAACACAATTTGATTTCAGCCGTAAATTGCTGTACTCGACACTGAACGTGGGTGCCACAAAGATTGTTTGACATTCGCTTGTAATACAACGAGTACCTATCTCATATCGGTGATTTACGAGTGCATTCATTAAAATACCATCATTTCTTATAATTGCCGGGAATTTTTAAAGCTTTGTTGTACGTCCGTATTGATGTTGAAAAAAATCTTAGCCTCTCAGACACGTCTCTTGAGCAGTTATTGGTGAAATAAAAACTATAGCAAAACACCTGTTAATGGGGCAATTATAATTCAGCTTTGAACACTTTGGCCTGCAATCGACTGTAGGCATACGGCACACTTCAAATTGAAGGCACGCATAGGCACGTATTAAACACTTACACTTGTGTAGGTGTATGTTATTTGTGAAAGTATCTTCAACTTTGGGTCAGTTTAATGCAATTCATCATGAAGTGGCTGTGTACATGTGCTACACTTAATGGATAAATTATTTGAAAATAGGACTATGTAGTTGTACATCTATGATATACTTCTTTGGAGAAAGTAAATGTTTCGTAATGGATAACGTGTAGTTGTGGAGCAACGACGTTCCAATGCACTCCAGTCCCACAAGCGGTCCACTCAATTGTTGTGCGGACTCACTTTTGAAGCTGCGTCGCCGCGTTGTTTCCTTTATCCAAAGTGCCTCCACGTAGTGGCGAAGAGTGTTTGCTTCAAAAGCAGATCAGTTACTGTCTTGCAGCAAAATAATTGCAATTTCCATGTTAGAGGACTATTGCAAAACATGTCTTTATATAAATGGCTTTGCTTTGTTGACACAGTAAATGGCAAACTGGAGCAAAGACGAAACAAAAAAGAAAATAATGTTGCCTTAGTTTGATTTCATCAGCAAACGCTGCTTTATTCTTTGTACAAATATTTAAGTTATATCTGCACACATCTTGTATCAACTAAGAGATGATCTTTTGCTTATTGGACGCTGTAAGCTAACGGGGTCAAGATGCTTAGATTAAGATATTTCGTTTGTCGGTGCCTGTTAAGTGTGGGTATACAATTTCGTTACAAATCGTATTTCGTTGGTGTTCTGGCTTTAAGACTTGAAGTTTTGAAGTGTCTGTTCTATTTGCAAAGTTTTTTTCCATTGATGGAGAACAAATAAAATAGATTGAGGGTAAAAACACACTCAACTAAAATGAAAGTGATAATGATTGTGCTTTAAAATTTTTAATCAAGCAAATATTTTGACAAAAAATTACCCGATGAATAGAATATGGGAAAAGTATAGGCTACCAACTTTTTCAGAATAGAAATCAAACAAAAAATTAAAAACTGGATATAATAAAGAATTCGATGCTTTCGTAAGCATTCATATATTCTTCTCCATCGACATATAAATACTAAGATTGTACTTTTTGGAAGCCTCTGCAGCTGCATCGATATAAAATAAATAATAGGAGATACATTTCGGAGCGTGCTTTTGCAGCAAAATTCACTTCAAGATTTGAGATGTTGAGCTTCTGTTCTCTAATCAAGATTCAGTATAGTTTCGAATTAATAAGTATGATTAAAAGATTTAAGGAAAAATATTTTACCAGAAAACATTTGGTAAGTGACGACAATTTAACTAACAAAGATGCTGCTGTAAGTCAGTTAAGGTTATGAGAATTACAATTACTTTGGGCATAAGTTTATTTTTAAATAAAAAAATTAAATTGTGAAAAATATACCTGATTTTTCGTAAATTATTTATTACCTTTTAAATATCTAATTATCTTTATTAAGGAATTAGCTATGACACTCTGTGAGACAAGACTCGAATTTAACTCCTTCTAACTTGTTTTCGCAGTAAATCATCAGTACTGACATCAACACAGAAATACTCTTGGAAATCGCACATTCGGGTTCGAAAAACAATTGAGTAATTACATACTTTGTATAATACCTCGAACATCCCTTTTTCGAGGCAAAAGCTCTATACGCGATTTTGGCTCTTTTTGGTATAGGGGGGAGAAGATTCAATGATTATCTCTATAGGCTGTACGGCGACATATGTCTATTCTAGTGTATTGGCAACACAGCTCTAGCGCACACAACTTACGGCGTAAAATTGGAGTCACCTAATAAGATACCGTGTGAGTTGAAGAGGCATCTTAGTTGGGGCCCACGGCTGTATAACACATATAACACATATAAATAACAGATCAAAATCTAGTACAGATATGTAATTCTCCAAGTTCAATGTCAGAAGACATATGAAAAGAGTTTTTTTTTTTAACTTTTACCTCGCTATGTGTTACTTAATTACACTCAATTGCCTACAAGCACTTTTCATAACTCTCATGATTCTGTTCGAAGGTTAAATGACTAGCGTGCTTATGATACTTATCAACAATCAATTGATGTCAGTAGTAACAAGAGGTATAACATCAATTCATTTGTAATTAAAAGTGTGTCCACTTGAACCTTATTGTCTAGTATTTTGATAAAGTGCATTTATAAATGAGCGTAGTGTTTTTATGCAATCTTTGCACAAATATCTGTTTTTTTTCTTCTAGTAAAAGCTACGAAGAATTTAAATAAAGGACTAGGTGCGGAATGATGATCATTATATGAGTAAGTGCTATGAGAGATTGGGTGTCGTTTTAATACTGATTGATTACCACTTTCATCATACGATTCAAGAGTTATGCGGTGTGTACGGCTAAACCACCCCGGCTTCTAAAAAGCAACGCAATGCATTTTACATTCAGGTTAATGGATTTTTCAAACGATAATTTCACGAAACTGGGCAATGTATCTAATTTTGTATTCGTACGTGAATAAATAAAGCTTTTAATGTCACAGAAAACATTTAATATCAGTCTTGGTTGGTTGTTAAATGAAAAAAAATTTTTGTAATCTTAGACTATTTGTGATTGCAGCAATTTTTTTCCTACACAATATTAACTGTCTTTAAAGTCTTTTTACTATGACAAATTCACGCAAGTATCATATAGTAGATAATATATTTGAATGCTTTAACTTTATGACGAGATATCATTTGCTGATCATAGCGTTTAGCAGATTAACGTCTCAGTAGTTATTTAATTGATTTTTTGGTTAATTAATATGCGATAGATCGATTGTGATTGCAAGTGCCGCCAAAATCAAATGGATTTGATGCAGGTAAATTGATATGACCGGAACTGGTACTACGCCTAACATAATCAAAAATGTATTTTGTTAATTTAATTTTATTAAAATATAAAACATATACGAATCTGTAGTGTAAAAATCATCTCTGTAATGTAAACATCTACATATAAGATAAAGTGGTATGTATGTTTGATGTGTACGACTTTTAGGGTTTGTTGCCTTACAGTTTTACTGTCGATAGTTCAGACCCTTACTCCTTTTCTTAACGAGTTTAATCTGGAACATCGGGCGTCCCACAGCCAAAAATTTCATATACATAAACGACGGATTTGGCAATATAGCGACGAACGAAAGAACCATTCGGCATTAGTTTGGTACTCGTAGATATTGTTCGGGAGATATCAGTTTTGAGAACATGGGAATCCAGTAACTATTATTGATGACGATATTTTGCGAGAAGCGGTGGATGCGTAAAAAGTTAATTGTATTGCACAATAACGTTAGAGTATGCCAATACGGCGGTACCGCCTAATAAGTGCAGTTGAGTCGAATGCACTGAAATGAATCGCTTCTTCGTTTCTTATAGGAGTGGATTTTGTAATTTGAAAAGGATAAAAACTCAAAACAAACGTGGTCTTTGACCAAGGAAGGTATGGTGACAATCTAGACGACTTCGAAAGAACCAGTAATTTGTTTAACTAGTAGAAACAATAATGCAGTTTTGTTTAAGTGCAGAACTAGTGTCTATGCACATTGTGATATGATTTTAACATTTAATCACATAAAGCATAAGACTATAAAGCCAAAAAAATCATATTGGAGATAATTTTTTTTACTTTTACTTGTGTAATTACCACAATACCCGCCGCATGTATGTCGCCGTAGCGCAGTGGTAAGTGCATCGACTGCGGCGCAGAAAGTCTGGGTTCGATTCTCGGACGGGACACCTAGCATTTTTTCACGGCACCACCTCTTTCGAGTTGCTGACAACACTCAAAGAGTATTAATTGTCTATGGAAAGCTTCTCAAATCTCGCCGTTCGGAGTCGGCAAAAAACTGTAGGTCCCTTCTACTCGTGAAGAACAATAGCATGCACAACACGAGTAGTTGTTGTAGAAGCTAGGCCCTGGTCCGTTATGGGCTGTAGTGCCACTCAATTATTATTATTATTAATTATTATTATTATTAATTATTATTATTATGTATGTCTGCCGCAATCGTTAGGCCGTCACACATAAAGTTTTCTCTCTTAATAAGCCTGAACAATTTTACATTATTTTTAAATTAAATTCGATTTGTCTCTTACTTTACATATATAAGGGTAGACCCAGAGTTTCACTAGAAACCAGGATCTACGCAACATCACCACGCAACAACTCCTATTACGCATGCTATACGTATTGGCCTCTAGTGTTTGGAGAGGACTTATGATTTAATGCGGACATGGAACGACTGCATATTGCATTCAATTCGGATACCCTAGAAAAGATATATACACATATACATATATATACATATTTCTTTTCATATTTTTGGCTATTATACTGTAGTTATCATCTTCACTACCAAGCGCCCTCATTGCTTACTGTCAAAATTCCAATAACTGTTTGATCTTACTATGGGACTATGAAAGCTATCGTATGTTTTTTTTTTGCACTTTTATATGTACAAGTTATACCGAGAAGAAAGTGGCAATTATTTGGACACTCCTTATGCCCCGAGCAGTAAGGTTGCATGATTCGTCATGTTGCGGAATCTTATTACACAAACAGGCAAAATATCCGAACGCTCTTCGCAAAGCTGACAGTTAAAACGAAAATGCTTTTGAATAAACGTTATTTACATTTATGGTATAATTCACGTTTGAATTTTCTTAGTATACACCCATGTAAAAGCTTATAAAAATACATTAAAAGTTATGAAAATATGTAAAATCCTGTGTTAAGGAGGAATTCTGGAATAGTTTTGCAGTAAACTTCTCTTCTGTTTTAATACATGTGTGTACAAATATGAAAGATAAATGATAAAGAGTTTCGAAATTGTAGCTTTATATATAATATATATATAATGTCTGCCAACACATTAAAAAGTGTTCATTTTATATCTAGAAACCATTTGATTATGTTTTAATTCTTATATAATTTAACGTCGCTTACATTCATTTATCCGCAATTATATGTTAGTTATTATTATAAATTCTCAACTCCCTTATATAAACCTGACTAAGAAAATATTTAAAACTAATAGAAAACGCATTAACAATTTGTTGATTGCCATAAACCAGGTACAGTCAGCTTAAAGAAAAGTGGCCAGAACTACCGTACTGCACTTTTTTCCTATAAATTCACAAGAATAGAATACATTTTAATTTATCATATTATTTTACAAGATTTATAATATTATTTTAGAAGAACTAAGCAAAACATTTTAAGCCTGAATAAAAAAACAACTTAATTTTTTCCTAATAAGAAATCACATTTGGTTGGGACAAAAGTATATTTGAAAAGTTATGTTTTTTTTAAATGGAAAATCTGTGCATGTGTCTTTTTTGTGTGAAGTTTCATATTCACAACTACTGCAATATAAACCAAGATTTAAGTCAAAGACTTTTGTTTAAAAGAACATGAGTAAAAGTACTGGTACAAATTTGCTTAGATACTAGTACATAAAGTTTCATGTACGAGTAACTATGGAAATTATTTGAATAAATTCTAGCTGATGAAATAACGAAAATATCATAATCTTGGTTAATTCGCTACGTTACCAAGTTTCCTATGGTTTAAAAAAAAACAAATTGGAGGACAATTCAATTTGTATTTATTGCCTGCGTGGGTGGACGCATATCTGTGAAGTAAGATCAAGTTCCAAGTCAATTTAAGGTCATTCTTATATTTGTTATTCATCGAATAACACCACCATTTTTGTATTAAAGCTCATAAAAAATAAAATAAAAGAGTGATGTTATTGTAGGCAACATAGGACTATGTTTAAAGGCTGGAAGCTTAGAGTTTGCTTGAAAATTCAATTCTTTGGTAAACTAAGAACGTTGTCATTCCAGAAAGTGTGTGTTTTTTTAACGGTTAAAGTATCATAATAATGAAAATGTACAACAACAAGAACAAACAGAACGCAGTAACATAATTACATTTTTACTTGATCTGTGGTATGTACATAACATAAAAAACTATCAAAAATAATGTCATTGAATACAGAGCAGTTTGTGGTCTCACACACCAAGATTTTAAACTCGATTCTCGGACGGAAACCTTGAATTTTTCCAGGACGCCACGGCGACCACAACAAGTAAGCCAAAAATACACGTCTGAGCCTTCAACAGTAATTATTGATAGATTATTTTCTTCGTGTGTGAAACGCATGGTTTTTAATTTCAAGAGAAGCTGAACTGTCAATTGATCGTCACCTGGTGTTGTGCAGTTTGTTTCTAATTTATAAAGTACGAATCCTGTTGAGGCGGAAACGTAAAGTGGTTATACGCATATGGTGAGAGAAAATACAGAACAGTGATGTATGCAACATTTTGCATGGCACATATCCAAAAGGTTTTATTAAATTCCAAGAAGAATACGATTGTTTTCAATAACTGTCTTTTCTGCTGACAGTGACGTTTGTAGAGTGAAGTGGCTTGGTGTGGCGGCATGTTATGAGGAAAAAACTATGTGGCTTTAAACACCCAAAGTTCAAAAAGCCATTAGCGAAAGGAAGAAGACCTGCAGACACTTAACTCTCTTGAGGGATTCTGCTTCTTGTGACTGGTACACACGTGCAAATTGAATCTGCAAAAAATATATTCTGGCAAACTATTTGGCGAATTAAAGAAAGGAAGTTGAACATCATCGAAGAAATTAAATCCAAAGATGGTGGGCTATAGGCTTCACCGAAGATGCGTCTTATAGCCTCTCCTTGTCACTATAAATATGTACTGGTTGCAGTACCGCCAACGCAAGTAACGTTGCACATAGGAAATGGCCTAATGAATAAGAATAAGGCGCTGCCAAAATGAAATCATTTCTCCGTGCTCTTGCGGGAGTTACTCGAAGGAATAGGGCAAGAAACGCGACAGTGTGAGGAAAATTTAATGTAGAGCGGCTACTTTTGTGAACGGAGTGGTTTATTTGACTTACTTCGCATTTGTTTTTTCAGGCAATTCATCACACAAAGTGTTTTTAATGCTTTATCAAAAGTGATCATTTTCATTTTTGATATGGTTCCTTGACCGTTTATGGCAATTTTTTTAAACTGCTATCAAAATTTGAATTTGTGCACAGAAGAGTGAATTGTAAATAAGCGGATTCATGCAAACTGAATTACTTTTGAGAATAGTGTGGTATAAGAAGAATAAGAATATAATAAAAAAATGGTTTATATTTTAATTTAAAATATTTGTCACCGTACTTATTACCTCAAACTGACGCATTGACGTCATCATGTCACTACTCAAAACTACCAAGCAAATGCAAAAATTTGCTTATAAAGGGTGTCCCAACAAGAACCCAAGATTTAAATTTTAAATAAACCGCAAAAAAATTAAAAGAAATCGTGAATTCTTTATTATATCATAAGGTTGACAGGATGAGGTTATGTGTAGAATAACACATCGGCCAGATGGCCGCCGCGGCTTTGCTGGCACATACGCTATCTTTTAATGAAATTTTCAATGACCGTTTTGCATAAATGCTGCGGTATTTCATTAATTCATAACAATTTCCTTTTTTAAGACTTGAGTTGTCGTCGGCTTATTCACATAAGCCATCGACTTCGAAAAACCCCAAAGAAAAAAGTCCAATGGTATTAAATCGCACGATCTAGGCGGCTCCAAACGCGAAATAAAACGACCGGGAAATAACTGATGCAGCAATTGAATTGTTTTTCTGGCTGTATGAGAAGTGGCGCCGTCTTGTTGAAACCACATCCCCTCCACATTAATTTATTCAATTCTAGGCACGAAAAAATTGGTTATCATTTCATGGTATCGAACACCATTGACTGTTTACGCTTGACCTGACTCATTTTCATAAAAAAAGGTCCAATGATTCCTCCAGTCCAAAATCCCCACCACACAGTGACACGTTGAGGATGCACTTCCTTCTCGTAAATCACTCGAGGATTTTCCTCGCCCCAAATGCGACAATTCTGCCTATTGACGAAGCCATCAAGATGGAAATGGGCCTCGTCACTAAAGATGATTTTATTAGAAAAATCAGCATTTTCATGTTGCCTCTCCAATACCCAATTAATCGTGTAGCGCTCTATTTTTATTAACCTTATACCTTCTACTAACAAACAATAAAAATTGTTCAAATGTCAAACAATGACAATTCGAATGGCTCCAAATTTAAATCTTGCGTTCTTGTTGGGACACCCTTTAGAATCTGACACATGCGTTTTTAATACAAATAGGCCCGTATCAGAGGGGAAGTTTAATAAATACCGTTGAAACTGCCAGAATATGCTTTCTCTATACTCGTTAAAGAGCCTCGAGATCATAAAGCCACTCCTGACGTCTTCTCGTATTTAAAACTTGCATCTGGCAGCTTTTGTAGTTTATATCTTTGTAGTAGTTCGATATGTTTTCTAGATTATAAGTCCCTACCACGGTTAAAACTATTTTCTCTAAAAATAAAGCAGAAATGCAAAAATATTATTGATTGGTCGTCATGTGTTAATAATATTAAATATTGATATTAATATATGCAAAAATACCGGAAACCGTCTAAAGCTTGAATAATGTTTTCAAATTTCTATAGAGTTCTTGCAAAAACTACAATTGTTCATATATCATACACAATAAAATCAATATACTTGATATCAATCGCAATATTTAATATTTTTAATATAACCTCGATGTTGAGCTTTAAAACGTGCATTGAAGTTGTCATAAAACTGGAATATATTATACAACCGCATCTTATTCAAATACACGCGTATGTTTTTATTTTTTGTTTTCTTTCAGTAATGTCCAGTGTTAAATAATGTTGCTTATTTAGTTAATATATATGTATGTACCGCCGACAAATTGCTATCGCAGACCGGGTTAAAAAATTTGAATTTCAGGCAAACATTAGAAGCAGGAGCAGACCATTTATTTATTATGTACCCAGTTTGATGTTGATATAAAAACAAAATTTAAGATCATTAATCAAAATAAGCATACCTTATAAGCATAAAATTAAGGCAGTTGAATGAACAAGATTTAAAACCAGTTGCGGGTGAATGTCCTAAGTATACACACAGTGAATATTTTCTTTTTTGTGTACAAAAGCTTAGAATGAGGAGGATTTTTAATATATAAACTAAAAACCTGTAACGTGATGCGATCAAAATGTAACGTAAGGATTCAAAGTTATTATGTATGTATGTACTTATTATGAAATCTATCTATAATCAATAAATACCTTTGAAAAAATGTTATAAATGACAAGCTTTCTTTGCCTAATATATCATACAATATTTGAAGAATTAAGGAATTAAAAACAGCATTTTAAGAACTTTTGAGAACTGTTAAAGGAACTTAAAAAAATACTAGGAATTGTGTTTGAACTTGGAATTTGATCCAAACGTATATTATTTATTTAGAAGTATCGCTACACCTGCAAACATAAAAAGGTATTATGTTTGCAGGTGCAGCTAACAGGACATTTTAGCTGCAATTACTGTTATTTTTCATTTAAATTACTCCTATTGTTTGTTATAATAACATTCTAAAAATCGAAAATAAGTTGCATAGGTAAGTAATAAATTTGCATTAGTAGGAAGCAATATTTTTACTTAGAGGCAATATTAGATTATTACGTATCCTATATTTAAAATTTTTTATAGATTATGTGCATTGATTTCGTGTAACATGTAACACATCACTCAATAAGTTTCTGGACATATAGAGGCTCCACTAATCGCTAGTCAAACTTTGAATCTGTACTTTATTTCATCAATTAACTTAAAATCAGGGTTTCGAGGAATGAGTTTTATGATTTTGAGCTTACCTCGATTCTGTGAATAACACAAGAAACGAGGTTTAAACACAAAGTGAAAAATATTAATATTAATACGTTGTTTTCCGAATCGATAATCACGTTTCGATGTCTCAGGATGATTTCCCGTTTTATGACAGTTCTTTAACTCGCCGTTTAGTTACATATCAGTGGAGGGTGTTATATTCAGTTCATAGTAAACAAAGATCAACTTACCCCAAGATTTGATTATGAACGAACAATAATATTCCGAAAGCTATTAAATTTCTATATCTTTGCACACGAATTTCCGGAGTCATAGTCTTCGCTGTTCGTTTTTCGGAAAAAAAAACCGAATGATTTCTTTGTTTTAATTATTTATCAATCACAGAGTATACAGTATATATATGCAGTAAGTAAGAATGATAATATTTATAACAAAAATAGTACAAATTATATTATAAATACCATTATACCACCATTTTATACATAAAATATAACAGAAATGAATACTGTGAAAGCATACATTAATTTGATTCATCAATAGTGTGTGTGTGTATCAGACCTGCGACCCATGAAGGGTCTGAGCCTGAGCTATAGCTGCCTTCGATTCTTGACGGTCCCTGGCACTTCCAGTTGTCAAGACCAAACTCTCTAGCGTCCGCAATCGCTTGGTCTTTATACCGGAGGGGCTCTTCGTCTCGAGCCCGAAGGCTGGGATTCGAAGACCCACTTAACTGGAGTGTTGTTGTATTCGTTCGTTCATCAATATGTAAAATGTAATCAGATCGACTTAATACAGTCGTTAAGTTAGGTACGGCTTTTGTATAGTCACGTGCGGTGATGCGGCTATTAAATTTGGGTATAAAAAGTGATAAATCTTTAAGATGAGCGGCTGAAATAAATATTTGAGCTGCTGAAATAAACATTTCTACAATAAACATCCTTAAAACAATAGTATTTCCATGTAATAAATACAAAATACATATTTCTCAGTACACGTAAGCATGCCTGTAAGCACACCAATGATGTTTAGTTTTTTCTTTGTTTCCTTTTTCTTTTTATTATGATAGTTACGCATAACTCTGAAACTTTACGACGAGTTTGTAGGCCTCTTCTTGTAAAATCGATTAACATTTGATATAATTAGCCTCGTCTGCTTTCAGACATCTCATTATGTTTGTTGTGTAAGAGAATTTCATCAGTAGTCTGTCTTATCGTCATTTATACGACTTATATATCGTGATTATGAAGAATACACAAACTTGTTGCACAGCGCAATAATTTCCGTGCGCCGATCTAATTTGAGATAAAATGCTTCCAAAACGAAGTGAGCTGACATGAATGACTCCGTAACCTTTGCGAACCACGTACAAATTGAATGGAAAATTAATCATCTCAAAATTAAAGATTAATGAAATAGTTTTTATTCATTTCCCTGCTTTTGCCTTATTGTACAATAAGAGTTGTCAAATAATTCAATAGGAAATTAACTTTGAATATGAATTTTTTTTATGATCAAAAATGAAAAGTAATCATCACAATCTAAGTAGTCAGGCACTCTTACACATTAACCTTCCATCCAATTACTTCCTTGATTATATTTCTATTCAAATTAAAATTTAGAAGATAATGGGGTTGAATAAGTGATTCTCTTAGCATCTTCTACTAAATTATCCGAGTATTAACTTAAAGCAAACAGAATCATAGTTAAGCAATATTGAAAAAAATTCCAACAGTTGATAGAAGAGAAGCATTATGATATATACAAGTTGGTCTATATTTTGATATGTCTGAAATTATAATTATAGATATATATAAGGTTGTTAAATATCTCCCTTTTGCCTTTTTGTCTTTCGAATTTTCCGGCTATGTACAAAGCTATACGCTATACTATACGTCATTTGAAAGGTCTTGACATAACCTACAAAACGACGCTATGCATGATTATTTTTTTGGATATTGCGTTCAACAGTTATAGACGTGTAAACATGGAGTTCACTAACGTCGAAATTCGCGCTATTTTAAAATTTTCCTTCGTTAAAGGCAAATGCGCTAGAGAAACGTTCCATGAGAATAATGGTGTTTTGGCGGATGGTACTCTATCACTTCGAACCGCGGAGGAATGGTTTCGACGATTAAGCCAGCCGGCGAAAGACCTGTGACGACGAATACCGATCGAATCATGGAAAACATAGAGTAAGACCGGCATGTGGCATCTCGTCGCCCAGGAGATGGAAGTTAGTCACCAAACCATTTTGAATCATCTGCAGAAGACTGGATACAAAAAAAGCTTGATGTTTGGGTGCCGCATAATTTAACGCAAAAAAAACCTTCTGGACCGAATCAAAGCAAAGCAGAACGAATTTGACCCATTTTCGAAGCGCATCGTGACTGGCGACGAAAAATGAATCACATACGACAATATCAAGCGAAAACGCTCGTGGTTGAAAGCCGGTGAATCGTCCCAAACAGTGGCCAGGCCGGGATTGACGGCCAGGAAGGTTTTGCCGTGTGTTTGATGGGATTGGAGCAGCTGCTATATGGCCAGACGCTTTATTCTACCATCTACTGCAAAAAACTGGACCGCTTGAAGCAGGCAATCGACCAGAAGCCGCCAGAATTGGCCAACAGGAGGGGTGTAGTGTTCCACCAGGACAACGCCAGACCACACACTTCGTTGATGACTCGTCAGAAGCTACGGGAGCTCGGATTTGAGGTTTTATCGCATCCACTATATATCCTGGACATAGCGCCAAGTGATTACCACCTGTTCATGTCCATGGCGAACGCCCTTAGTGGTGTGAAGTTAAACTCAAAAGAGGCCTGTAAAAAGTGGCTGTCTGAGTTCTTCGCAAATAAGGAGGGGGGCTTCTATGAGGCGGGTATTATGAAGTTGCCGTAAAGATGAAAACAGATTATCGAACAAAACGGCGTATATTTGAACTAAATCCAATCACTGTAACACTTTTTATGAAGCATTGAATGAAGAGCAAAAAAGGCGAAGGGGAGATATTTGACAACCTTATATTAATGCATGAGTACCGCCAGAGAAAAAAAAAAGGAAATTCTCTCCATCTGAATACACCTGATGGAAGCAGAGTTTTACATTTCCTGTGTATAATGTGTATAACATCAAGGTATCCGCAAGTTCTTCCAATCTACACGTTTCAATTTAATTAACAGAAAAAGTGGAGGATGAATTCAACGATGCTAAGTTCACCTTGATTTGTATTGACCTTGTTTAATTACACATTAATAAGCATTTTATTTGAAGGGACAAGCTCATGTGAAAGTATGTTTGTATATATGTATATAGAATATCCCTTAGATAAGAATTTGATTTATCAACTTTAAAAACTTGTTCCCAAGTCACAAAATATCAAAGTTTATAGTATTAAATTGAGAAAGGAATTATAGTTGTAGGCTGCTTGTTTTCAGTTTCTTTCAGTGTCCCATAGTTATAAGCTCTTAAATTATAATTTCAATGCGGCTATCGAAATATTTGCTTATTTTAAGCAAAAATTAATATTCGGGGACGCACATTGGAAAAATGTTTCAAGAATTTGCGTGCAATCGGTCCATATGCGTAGACAGATATACCAGTTTGTATTAATGAGATGCTTTAACTACCTTGTCTAGAATGTCAAGTTCTTTTTTTGTTTGATTTTCCTCTTTCTTAAGAAAGGAATTACAAATTAGACTCAGTCAGATTAGCAATTCTTGATTCAGCTTGATTTTAAAACCGTCTGTCACTGTATTATATATCCTCGATAAGTGGGGGCATGAGTATTTGCCAAATAAAATTGTCTGCAGCTCTTCGCTTTGTGCTTATATAACGAAAAAACAATATTCGCATGTAGATTAAAATAAATACATTTGATTGATTCCTTTAAAATGTACTTTTTAAAATTGTAAATAAATGAACAACAATTAAAGTTCTCAAATATTCCAAACATTCTCATCAATTATGAAATGCAACGTAGTGTGGTTCCTAATACTATGTTGACGGTTTCGGAATGTAGCTTACCGTACTTGCACCGCGTTCGGACTTGTTTTCCACGAAAAGAAGAATTTCTTAAAGGAAAAAGGGGCCAATTGACATCTCCAAGGAAATAGATTTTCAATATTTCCCAACGCTATTTAAGCGTTGATTTGCGGAGATATGATACTAATTTCCGGCAAAATTTCGATCGAGAAACAACTGTTCGTGTCAAAATAAACAATGATTTAAGAACGAAAGCGCTAAGAACAAACGCACCCTGTACCTACAATACCTTAACAACAGAAATTCTTCTCTAGCGGTCTCTTTTTACACACATGAAGCTGATTGAAGTTCTCTTGCACTTAGAAATCAATCGAGAACATTCTGGTCTTAACCCAATGGCTAAGATTTTGGATGTTGGCTTTTTCTCCACAGACATATGTTTACGCACGTTAAGTTAGTTGCCATATATTTCACATAGGTGCAACCGCAGGACAAAATCAATTATTTTATGAAAATTCTCTACAGGACAAAGTTTCTGACTAATGAACTAGGAGACCATATTAATTTCGAAAACAAAGAAGATACAGTTGTATGAGATTAATATTTTTTTTTTTAAATTAAATTAAAAGTTAAAAAAGGCATTCTTAGCTAAAGTTGAAAAAAAGGCGAATTTTGAATTTTTTATTGGGTGTTCAAAAAATTTCGAAATGTAGTATCTCTCTTAGATTTGATTGCATCTAACAATACTAAAAATGTTAAAGATATTTTTAATATTGTATTTTACGTAGAGAGAAATTGCATATATATACATATATGTATATAATTTTCAAATGCTGCTTTCTGTTTATACAAAAAACTTTGTGTAGTTTGATGGTGTAAGTTGAAAAATTATAGTGCAATTTTCTTCTTCTTTCCAATTAAGAACAACATTATATCAATGTAAAAGTTCGTTTTAATACCAAGTCTGGCATAACAGGAAGTACTTAAGTTTATAATAATTAAATTTCTTATCAAATGGAATTTCACAAAATGTTGGCCAAATCACAACAGCGCCTAGCTTTTGTATTTTTTTTTTACTGTATTATTAATTATTAGTGTATCATTTTAGTTTTTCTGGATCTCTCTTGCTGTAAGAAATTCATTTCTTATAAGGATTTCGGAAACATTAGTTATCCAAAATTGACCGCAGGTGCGACATTTTATTGTTTCTAAACAGTGGAATAAGGTTGTACGATGGATTATAACCGTTTGAACGATGTTTCATTAGAAGAGGTGCTTGTTCTATCAGTTCCAATGGAACAAAATGAGTCCCCTCTAGCACCGATCCAATCATTAAGCCAGCAGTCGGAAGGAGCATGGTCCGACGAATACAGCGGGTGGAGTAAGACCTCCCACGTCAACCTTCGCAAGTATTTTTTAACAGTCACGTGGGATCGGACGTTGAAATGTTGCAAAAACACATTGTCATGCCTTTGGCCGTTTTTCACTGCATTATTTGTAGTTTGTAACGTTTCCCATTAATGGTTTCGTCAGGTTTTAGCACCTCATTGGTACAGCACACCACACGTTCACCTCAAAGCGGTCGTCGTGGAGTAGTGGGTAAATGCGTCGACTTACACGCCAAGGTTCGATTCTCGGATGGAACACCTCGCATTTTTCACGGCATCCCCTCTTTCGAGTTGCTGACAACATTCAAAGAGTACTAATTGGTCACTGGTCCCTTGTAGGCTGTAGTGCCACACAATAAGTATACAAAACAACAAAAAAAAAAAAAACAAAATAATTTTTTAAAAAGGTCTATAAGAAGAGTGAAATCTAAATAGTAGACAATTACGTACAAAAATTACGTTCATTGTTTCCACCTTTCACCTTCCACAGAAAAAATACAACTATCGCTAAATGTCTATTAATTGGAATTGTCCGACATTATTGCTAAGATATATCGAAAAATGCAAAATAATCAAGGTTTAGTATATAATAGTTTAATTCTAAGAAATTGTAGATAAAACAAATGAAAAAAAGATCATTGGATTAGATCTATCTATAGATTAATCTTATCTAAGATAATCTAAAAAATATGTTGGGTAAAGCTACCATGACATGCACCAAAACGTATTTTGAAAAAAAAATCTAACAATATTTATCACTTTGTTGATTTGAATTTAATGTAGACGTTTGCTGCTGGCGTTTATCATCTTATATCAACGCGATTCATTGAACCGTCTTATAAAAACAACAAAGGTAAATGTGTCTCATTAATCAAAACTTGTTTATACGCGTCTGCACACTCCCGTTATTCTAGAAATCGTTATACATTCCCAGTGTGACCTTCAAAAATTGTAATTAAGCAAAGTTCATTTAAGGTCAACAATCAAAACAAATGCATTTTAAATATTTTATTAAAAATGTATCAGCGCAGGTATTAATATTTCGCATTGCATACTTTTTGATTTATACATAAATAATAATATTAAAAGCTTTGTAATAAAAAAATTAATGGGATTCGTAGTTTTGTTTTGACGGCCTATGAAGATGGAAGTGTCCGCAGATTATGAAAAGATAAAAAAAGAAAATGTTTTTGAAAGGGTTATTCCAAGGCGAAACCATAAGCGCACGGGTGCTCCTTGGATGGCGACCGTTACAAATTGTGTAAATAAGTTACAACATGGTTGCACAACGGTTTTTGATGAGCCGCCCTCATTTTCCCCGAAAACAGCTACCATGGAGAATAACTTGACAAAAATCCACGATCACATATTTGTGCGTGAGGTAGCTAAGAAAGTATACAACTCTAGAGAACTAATGATATCCTGCTTAAAATGTGGAAGGTGTCTAGGTGATAGGTGCCGTTGTTAGTTGAGGTTTAGGTACTACCTGGACTTTACCCCTACTTTTTTATTGTGAAATATTTCGTAGGACACCTTAATCTAATAAATCGAACCAGAGATTGGCCAGCCAAAAAGAAGAGAACATATGTTAATATTATGATATAAAAAGACAGATTCAACATAATGCAATCATTCAATACCCATTGACTGTTGAATATTACCCAGAATTTAGTGTACGTACACATTTAAATTTGGTTTCGAGGACGGAAAGTTTATTTGAGCAACAAACATATAGAAGGCTAAACCGCAGACTTATTAATAATTCCATTCCAAGCTTATAAGGAAAGTAAATATTTAACTAGATGCAAGTCAGCTAATTGCCCCGCTTAGCAATTTATGTTAAGTAAAAATATGCTAATTTTATCATCACATAAATGTATTTACTGACATTACGTGCACGTATGAATCTTGTGTAGTGAAATACAAATACCGATTGATACGTTGATTCGATTCTGGATGTCGAGAAACTGTGATCGACACTGTGTATAATCTTTCAAGGAGAAGTATCAGAATGTACGTACTATTTCACTCAAGGGATTGTATTTCAGGATCTTAATAAAGTTTATAAGTTTCATATAAATCAGAGCGCAAGAGCTCACAAGAAACCTATGTACATATATATAATTCTGCGTGATGTTATTCTCTCATGAGTAAAGGGGTAAAGGGAAACGACATGATTTTAGAAGCGTTTCATAGATATTCAGTACTCTTTTGTAGTGAAATTTTTTTTAGATTTTTAGTGCACTTCCCCATCATACCACGGCCACAAGTATATGCACCTGTTAATAAATATTTCATTCCTTAAAATAATTTTAAACCAAATTTTTTTTATGCTGTCGATCGACTAAACATAGATGACCGTGTTCAGGGCAATAGCTCTTCATTTAAGAGAAACGGTGACTTTCAGTCAAAGGCAGTTTGACTCTCCGTTGAAAATACCAGATGATAGTAGATGATGGGAAATTCGATCTCGGCCCTATATGAGTTGCGGATAACCTACGCGACCTACATCACACATACGTCATACGAGTAAAATCGTTGACAACCCTCTCTCTTTAATTTGGCAGAAGCCATAGGACGTTGAAACAAACTTTCCTTGGTTAGTCACACCTCACTTATGCGAAAATTGCTCAATAAACAATTGAAAAGATGTCATCAGAGCGCGAACTTCATTCATTTATTTTAGTTTATTTTTTCGATAATTTTTTTGGTTTAACGAGCTTAACGCTCAGAGTGTTCTTAATAACAACTCACAGCCCGTATTTTAAGTTTGAAGTTAATTTAACTGGAAGTATGTTAAGCCTGAAACACGTTATTGGTCGATCAGAACCAGGCAAATCTGTCCTGTACAGTTTTTTTCTTAATTTAAAATTTAAGTTTCTCTGCGCTTTGGGTTTCTCTTCAGGCCCGACATTGAAACACTTTACTAAGCTATTATTCGTGAAGTTAGTAGTGCAGATAAAGTCGTGAGATTGTGTTTGCATAAGATTAAAATGAAATATCAATGTTAAAGTATTAGAATCTTTGCAATCATTTTTAAGATCATTTTTAAGGCTGTGTCACGATATCCAAACAACCTGCGTCTTAGTAAGAAAATGTTTAGTTTTTATGTTCTGCAATCAGTGACTCATAAGATCGATCACAATCTTCGGACGGAAGGTATTGGTGCTGAGGAAACATTACAACACAAAACAACAAATGTGCTGTGATACAAAAACGCATTAGATTGCAAACGTGATCAATTAGTCGTGCGGTCATTATGAAACATATGGAGAATGGTTGTTCACGAATTATTAATCAGTACTACATTATACATATATATCAGGTAAGGTTCACATTCATGCATCCTCTCAAATTGGATCTCTCAGATGTGAGAAAATCAAATAGAATGTTCACTGATATGCTTCTAGTTTTAAAATGATATTATATAATGACCAACTAATATATACATGTAAGTAAAATGATAAACAAGTAAATTTCGTACATGCCACAGGCATGTCTGTTGTATGATGTGGAGAGAAACATGACACTTTCAATTCTATAATTTTCGGAAGCAGTTAGGTACCTAATTCTAAGAAAAATCTTAGTAATATGGAATTCGTTGTTTATAATTTGCCTCAAAAAACAGTTCTATGTTAAGAACAAATCATTCCTCTTGAAAATAAAATCCAGGCTCTTTCTTTCTTTTTCTTTTGATTTCTCTTTTTGAGATTTTTCGTCCTGTAAGTCGTCATAAGTATTTGCAGGTGATAGAGTTGGAATAAAATTGCAGTTTAATCACAAAAGTAATGATCAGAAGTTAAGAAAGATATCATTAATTAGTATCCAGGGACAACGCCATTAATTGTAATTTATATAAAATGTTAAATCTCTTAATACAAGGATGGTATTAAGGAAAATTTAAGTGTAGAATGGCTTCCCCTTTACATAAATGCTGAAATGCCAATAGACGAGCTTTTATCGGGTTGTCCAAAAAGGTAAAAAACGCAATATCAGCTTGGAGGGTCCAGAACAGGGTATTATGGAAAGAAGGTCGGTGGAGTGACTTGAACTTCAGTTCAGAATTTCAGCAAATGAAGCATAGCATTTGTGTAATTGGTTTGTTTACCCAAATGCCAGGTTGTATTTGTTTTGTATGCACACTAACTTCTAACAAAAAATTTGCATATTCCGCGTGTCTCTTATCGTAACAATCAACAAAACCAACTCTGCTATATCGCGGAAAGAAATCACCAGGCAAAACATAAGAAAAGCCTGGCTTTCTCGTAAAAACGAAGAAAGCCTTGAATGCGTAGTTTCTAATCGTACATTATGTTGTATAGCTCTTACACAAAAAACTTAGTTTCAAATGATTGTTTTGAATTTTGGTAGTGCTTGAAGTCACTTCGATTTCACTTATTTAATTTTTAATAGAGAAGTAAAAAATGGAGCCTAAAACTTAAGGATAACTCGCAAATTAACACATATTAGACAATAACAAATTACAGTGCTAGTGTAATAAACACAACACGTTTTTTTGCTTTGTATTATTTTCCATAATTGATTTATGGAAATAGAAGAACACAAAGTCTCTAAAGTTGGCAGGCTGTCCTTGGCCAAATTTAACTCATTTGAGAGAGCAACTACTCGTATAACTACTTTAAACTTACACATTTAAATAATTGATAAAAATAATTGATTTTGTCAAAAACTTGTAGAACATAATGAAATACACCTTTCTTCTATACATAGGAAGTAAAACAGTATATTTTTTTGTTTTAATTTTTATATTAATAAAATACCGGTTTAAAATTTTTATGAGCTTTCAAATTTAAAAATCAATTTTATTAACACACCCTAGGTCGATGTTCGTATTATTTTAATGATGCTGACTTAATTTTTTATGTATAGGCATGGGGTGATATAAATCTGGAATGTTAAATATACAGGCTTTTAAGTTAGTTGTAGGGAAAAGGGGTTATAAATTGAATAGCTGCATTGTACTGATCACATGATCCCCAATGCAAGAAATGAGGTATCCTCTCCCCACTTCTATGGAATACCGCGTTCAATGAAGTAAGTGCTCCTAACATTAGTATTTTGAACGATGTTGCTTTTGCAGTGTCTGGAAATTCTTCTCGGCAGTTATAAACACCTTTGTTCGCACTTTCCAATACACGTGGACTGGGCGAAATGCCGTGGTCTGGGAGTAAACCAATCTTGTATTTCCTCGAATATAGAACTTGTTCCTTTCTCAAAAAAATACAAGTTTTCTTCATTTGATGTTCTCTTGCAAATGGTGTTTCTAACCACGCCTTATTTATTAGGTATTGCCTTCAGTTATAAGACCGATTCTTTTGTGTGGGCTCTCTGTATGTCGGGCAGCTCTTAACAAAAGTTGTAAACTGCAATATTACAGTATGTGTGTTGTTTAATTTTCACAAATAAGTCATCCTCTTCCATGTAGACATTGATCTCACCGTACCCAAACTCATCTTCAGGAAGAATTCCTTAGCCAGCCTAATCATTGAAGGCGACAGAAGAGCATTTTCGTTCCGCGTGGCATCACAATGGGCTTGCGTTATGCTTTTTGAAAATATTTTTATTTTAAACTCTACATAACATTCATGTATATAGTAATTACTTGTTATTAACTAAATATAAGTGGGTATTTTCTGTCTTCTAAATTGTTATTTTACTGATAGGCAGGTAGATACGAAATGTTGGAATTTGGATGTTTTTAAAAGAACGTAGGTCAAAATAAATGATTGGCCATCTACCAAGTATATATTCTAGTAGCCTAACATTTTCTTTCTTCGAATTATGCTAAGCAAAGAGCTGTTAAAGGTTGCAAAGTAAGTGGACATATTAAGAAGTTAAATGCATTGTCTGCGAAACCAATGAATCTGGCAATGACTTCAACTACATGCATACAAAAATCAATATACAATCAACATTTTATATATATTTAGTAAAAAAAAGTTTTATTTAAATCCGATGGGGGCAAATGGAGAGAGAGAGAATGGTCTAACAAGGTGAACATGTTGATCTAACAAGGTGAACATGTCGATCACAATTGTATGGACCTAGGGGTTTTGAACCGAAAAATAAAAAAACTGAAATCGAGCGGTTTTTTATATTTTAAGAAAATTTCATAATTTCAAATTAAACAGTTAAAAGTCACTTTCCAGGAAATATAACCACATCCAATCTGATTGAAGCTGGTCTTGAAATGCGTTTACAAAAGAAGATAGGAAATAGACCACATAAGCCAATTGCTTTATAAGGCAAAGGAAATGAGTGGTGAGTCGTTACAAGCCTTCCAGAACTGATGATGAAAAAAGTGATTATAAGAGGTTATTAAAAGCAGCTTTTCAAATTTAAAAAAAAAATATGTTTATAAAGTTCAAAAGACGGCCTTCCACCTACTTTCTGTGTAGCTAAATTGTTAGAGCTGGATTTTATGATACTTTGGGCAACTACCTGAATAGTGCACTCCCAATAAAATTTACCCAGTTTTGAAGCCAATAACCAGAAAACTTCTTAAGCTATAGGCAATAGGCCTGCGTCAACCGCCGCGCAGAAAGTCTAGGTTCGATTTCCAGACGGGACACTTCGCATGACAACGCTCAAAGAGTATCAATTGTCAATGAAAAGCTTCTCAAATCTCGCCGTTCGGAGTCGGCAAAAAACTGTAGGTCCCTTTTACTCGTGAGAGAACAGTAGCACGCACAACACGAGCAGTTGTTGTAGAAGCTCGGCCCTGGTCCCTTGTGGGCTGTAGTGTCACTCAATTATTAATAATTTATTTTCAAAGATTGCTGGAAGGGTGTTGGAAATAATATCCCCAAATACCTTAAATTGTGAAAACTCAAAATCCCGGAAATCAATAATCGTAGGGGGTTGTTGTTACAATTCTAAAAACATTAAACTATCTATTAGAATTATGTTCTTTTCGAGATTTTGAGTTTTCGGGAAATGCGCCATTCTTGGATCTTATGTTTTCGGAATTTTGCATTCCACGATCATGTGTAACTCCCGAAAATTTTAAATGATAATATCATGTCAAACAAGTTAAAAATGAAAAGATAAATGTCAAATGTAATCTTCTTTACTGCGGACCGATATCTACTTAGAGTATGGTAATACAATACATACTAGCATGCAATTCAATGCAGCAAAATATAACGTATTTTAGTTGAGATAAATACTCAGGCTGCAACCGTAAAAACGATAAAATCTAAAGGTCATCCATATAAATAAATATTGCAAAACATCTTTTGCATTTTCAAGTATCCAACAAAAAATTACGGTTAAGAAACATCCAACTCAAGGCACTCCAGGTGTCACGCTGTGTCGTATAATTTTAAATAAACAGCAATTCTAAAAAAAGAGACACTGATCGGAATATTATGATGATGAAGTAATACAATAACTGAAGAAAAGAAAGTAATTATGTATTCAACATTTTTCTCTTGTCTCTTGTTTTCAGTGGTCCTCAGTGACTACAGTGATTTCCTCGAATGCTACGCGGCTGTTGAGACATTATTCGTTAATTCATACACATATAGAGCACCGCTGACACTTTGTTAGTTCACTTTCACTCAGCAGCCAGATGCAAATTTTTCGATTATAGCGACTGGGCGTACACGCTGTATGACAAAATTTGAACCCTAGCTTATGAGGCAGGTTTTTGTTTATTTCCGGAAGATTTAAAGTAAAAAAGAACGTAATGACGTGTGTATGAAAGCTGCTAGTGATTGGAAAAATTTAATAATGTGTGAGTGCCAGACGTTGTCTACTACCTAACTAGGTAGTTATTTGGCAATATGACAGGCTATATTTGACATACTTAATTATTAAGACGTGTATCAAGTTTTAAATAGGACACCTTTCTCGAGGTGTATTTTCCTTTTTATTTATAATTCATGTCTGATAAGATGTAGCTACCAATCGAGAAAAACTTGATGCATTCCTACATATCGCAGGTATGTGCGTCTATAAACCGTGAATTATTGCAACATGTACCATGCATACGCATAATATCTACTCTTTCATTACATTCTCCGCGGTGCTTCAGCGCATTACATACGCATGCATCTACATAGCTGCAGCCAATTTCAAAAGTGCACAGCACCGTGAATAAGGGCCTACGGTTATTTCATATCTCTTCGGAACTTGTTTTATTACTGTAACTGTATTAAAATTCAAAAGATAATCCATCTAAATTCACATTTCGCAATAATGATCCCAAAATCACCATCGGTTTTCTGAAAAACTAACTTACCACCTCTCGATTGTAGATTACTACCGCTGTTGGCTTCCGCAATCCACATCAACAGTATGCCACCAAAAAGAAACACGCGAATCATCATCTTTCAAAATGTGGCGCGATTGGACCAAACAATTTCGTGTTAATAAATAAGTTAAAAATGCGGTTATGTTTTAAACGATTATAATAAGAAATGAAAACTTCCCGAAAATCCTTCGATTACTTTCTAATTTAAACACAGTTTCCGCGCAAATCAATTTTTCGTTTCTTACTTTCATTGTGCATCGTAATGAAGGTGTATTTTCTTTTTCTTTCTGTCGCGATATCTCAGAGAGTTGAAATTGTTATCACTTTCATGTGCGGTATAAATTACGATAAATTTTTGGAAAAAGCTCAAAACACATTGATCAGAATTCTCTTTCGTTTGATCTCGGATGCGCCTTAAAATGCTTTATTTATTTCTCTTAAATTCGAAGTCCGGTTTTCCGAAACGGTTTCTCATCTGCGCTTCACTACCAACTCTCAACGACACAACAATCACTAACACATGCACATGAATACACAAACATCTCTGTTAAAGCCACCTGCTGGTGTGTCAGAGGCAGCATCAAAGTAGTTGGGATCTGGTCAAAGACGTTTCACTACAATGAGACGACGGTTGGTATAGTATTTGCCATGTTGAGCGTCAGAAAGCCG
This sequence comes from Eristalinus sepulchralis, assembly GCA_944738645.1. NCBI lineage: Eukaryota > Metazoa > Arthropoda > Insecta > Diptera > Syrphidae > Eristalinus > Eristalinus sepulchralis. The sequence goes on along the minus strand of OX122885.1, from coordinate 23,363,820 downwards.
TTGAAACACTAAGCTAAGTGAAATGGTCTCGTAGTGGCGATCGATGCTCGGCCGCACCAGAAATGTTTACAATTATTGTGTGTATACCGCGTTGGTGTGTTTGTGAACTTAATGCAGCATCTTCTTTGGTGAAAAAAAATACTCCAGAGAATGCGTTCATGTCTGGGGGTAGCTTTGATTAGCTTTTGTCGTGTGCTATTTGCCAAAGGAATGTTACTATTATTTTAGCTTCAAGACTTTATTGTAATGGATGAATCTTCTTTATTTTAGTGATGTAGTTTTTTCGACGAGAGTGTAGTTGGTTTTTTTAAGTTCAGCATTTCAATAAGCTTAGTCTGGAGTATACTTGCGAATGTATAATAAAGTATATTGAGATGCAATATTAACATTTACAAGCCCATTATTCCACGCGCTACATCACGAAGACGGTGTGACAGTGAATCAATTGTCTGCTTTGTTCCTAAAGAAAAATAAATAATAAGATTTTGGACTTTGCGACTAACTCACATAGTAACCTTCAAAAATAAACTCTTCAGTGTCATATACAATAGTTAGATTAGAGTTCGCATTTTTCAATGAATATTTGATTTAGTTTAATTCATATTACAAAATTGGTAATCGAATCAACTATTTAAAGGAAAGAGATTTCTTTGGCTGTAGGTACTACAGTCGTTTTATACAAATTCAATTTTAATATTGCTTTTTCAATGACATTCTAAAAAAATTCACATTAATCGTAAAATAAATATTTGTACAGTACTTTCAGTAAACAATATTACGGTCAACTTAAAGGTGGCAATATCACATACTGCATCGAACGAAGATCGATACTTGCATGTGTCAAATATTCTCCAAACATTATCGATTCGCGGAATGATTGATTATAATTAAGCGGTTTTAGGCCGTCGTGCATTTTTCCTAGACAAAGAGTCTATGTTCGGCGTATAAATATCCGAGCGCATGCTATTTTACGTACATACATGTAGACTATGTTTGTTAGCTCTAAGCTTTAAATTTAAAGTTTAATACGGTCTAATAATTTTACTTGTTTTTTTTTTTTTTTGCATTTTTATTGGTTCATCTTATGTTACTTACATGCTAGACAAAAATACTTAAAGCTAGCTTACCAGTATAATCTAATGATCTTATTTCTAACTTAACTGAATTTTCACGAGTACTATAAGCTAATCTAGGATTTTTGTTTTATGCCTTTCGGCCTCAAATTTTTTTTTTTAATTTATTACTTATAATAAGAAAATTAGGAAAAACTTGGACTTCATTGTTCCTTGTTCTTAACCTAACTTAAATAACTAATAGTACCTCACATAAACTTAGCTTGAACTATATAAAATTCACACTAACCTAAGACTTAACTCTACTTAACTATTTACACCTAAACTTAAATATGTATGTGTTATTTATATGCTTTACATATATATCTGATACGCCGTGGTGCACCTATAATTTCATTTGTTGTGGAGACTAAGTTTCTTTTTCAACTTTTATGCAATTATTGTTTTATAAGAAAATTAATAATTTGCAAATGTACTGAAATGAAATCAGAATAAATTACTAAAACTACTATTACTCTAAGAGGGAGTAAATTGCATATACAATATTAATTATTCTTAATATGTTCAAACTACCCTTCACAATCTCTATCTTGTTGAAAGCGACAAGGTTATTAGTGTACAAAAGTATAGTCTTCAAGAAAGAAATTGTAATTTTATGTAAAATAGAGCTTCGACTTAAATATATTATTAACTGTATTTTGATACATTTACTATTTGAAAATATTATTGCTAATGGTATATAATGTATGAGGTATGATTTTTTTACGAGCAAAATTAACAACTAATTTTCAGTCGTATTGTCTTTAGACAAAACACATTAACGTCATCGTCGAAAAATAAAAAAAAAATAATATTTGAGCGTGACAAATTCGATTTAATCGGGATGAATACATAGGATAAGTATTAAGCTAGCGCTAGTCAGTGCCAATTTGAGTAATGTATTTCGCATTCTCAACATTCAACTTGCATTTAACTGTAGAAGTTGCGACATCAAAATAAGTGCTTATTTTACTCCTTATCATTTCGTATGCTATTCCATTATGTGGATAACAAACTCATTAAATGATAACACCAATACGTACATTGCGATGAAAAGAAGTACTGTGCACCGGGATCAGTTTTAAATTTCTGAATTGCATAATAGGGACAAATTCGGAATTAAACGGATAATGTAAATTCATTCCGGTCATTTATTTCGACTGGTTTACTTTGAAAAGTACACCGCGGCTGTAACTAACCATTTGTAAACAAAGTAATTAAAAAGTACAACAAAACAAACTTCTTCGTGATAATGATTTTCAAAAAACTTGTATGTATATTTATTAAAAAAAGAAGAAATTTATATTTTATTCGCCTGGCCATCACATCTTATAGGTGTAAACTGTGAGGCACAGACCTACTACATTCTTACAAGTTTCCTGAGGGATCCCAATCGGATTTCGTTTCTTGGAAATGATTGTTAACGATTTTATTTTTCTTTAATTTTGTTGTTTATTAGTATAGTACCACAATTCAATAAATTGATACCTATGTGTTTACAATATTGTCCAGATTAAATATTCAAGACATGGGTAAGTTTTCATGGCAGCCTACCCGTCATTTTGTAAGTGTTACCTTTACGAATTGATGTGCAAAAATTGCCTTTTTGCCCGGTAACTGGAACTGGGCGTCAAAAATTCAAAATTGAGGATATTTGAGGATTTGTTGTCTATCCTCTTCTATCTAAGGATTATTTCAATTAATTTAAAATGTATACATATATGTATTATTTTTACATGCTTCTAAATCTAATAGGGATCAATTATTAGTTGAATTCTGCGAAAATATAAAAATGAAGCTTCTTATACTTGGCATTTTTTAACTTTGTCCACTTACTTACGACGCATCCATTCTCAAAACAAAATAGTCGTTTTTTTATTGAAGATAGATATTCGAAAAGCTCTATTATAACTTAAAAGTGACATGAAAAGCAACATTATTTTGAGTTAGTTCATTATCATGAAATAAGGAGGTAATGCAAGCGGGCTTCGCCGTCGAAAAAATAAACTGTATGTGTATTCTGCGCTAGAAACGACAAATACAACAGAACATCCTCGTGATCAATCAATAAAAAACAAATAAGGGTCTAGGTTGTGATGGCACACTTAAGTGAAGTAAGAACTTAACCATCATGCTGGCTGAGAAGATATTTTAAGCCATTAAAAGAAGAAGAAGAAGTGTAAAGAAAGTCATGTTTCTATACTTAAGTACTGAGTACCAAAAATGAAATGATTAGCGTTCGTTCAAATGAAACTAATAGTAATTGTAGTGAACACCTTTTGTGTACAGGATTTGTTCGATTATTTTCTTTTATAATTAGTTCATGATAAAGGGATTATTTGGTAACCTTAAGTATCCGGGACGTGATTATGTCACAGCGCGGCCGAGTTTATAGAGAAAGAGATGGAGAGAAAGTACCGTTGCAAATTTTTTTTTTTTTTTTATAATTGGCGCGCACTAAAGGGGTTACGACTACCCTTAAGTGACCGGATTTAAGTCACAGCACGGGCCGAAGGTATAGAGGAAGAGAGGGAGAGGAGGTACCGGTGCACATTGGTTTTAAATGTCTGTAGATTGTAATGAGAGGGGAATATTGAGCAGGGAAGAGCATTCCATATTCGTGTTGTGCGGCTGAAGAACGAGTCTCTATACTTAACTGTACGTCCGAAGGTGGGCTTAAGGGTGAACTGATGAGCATTCCTTGCGAGGCGTGTATTGCGGGTGAATTCTTGAAGGGGAGGAATGCAGCTGGCTAATTCGTTTGAGCATTTCTTGTTGAAATAGCGATAAAACAGTGACAGAGACGCGACATTACGTCGGTGTTCTAACGAGTCAATCGACTTCGCAATATTGTTGTCTCCTATAAGTTTTATCGCTCGCTTTTGGATTCTATCCAGTAGGTGTAGGGAGGTATTGGGAGCACCAGACCAGATAGGAGCGTTATACTCGAGCTTAGAGACATTTCGCAGCATTTTTGGCGACCTCATGTATGTGATCGTTCCAACTAAGTGTTGAGTTGATACGCATACCGAGGATGGAAAGTTTTTCGGTTTCAACAACGCAGGTGCCGTCCATGGATAACAGCTGGTTATTTTGGGAACGCTTGAGTGACAGTTGACAGCACTGAGTTTTGGAAGCATTAAATTCCACTCTATTTCTTGTACCCCAAGCGATTATGCTGTCAAATAAATTCCGATTAATGTGCTTGACATACGCCGCCGTTCCAAGTCTACGGCCGAAGTACAGGGACGTGAGCCAAGGAACGAATATGAGAAGCTGAGGGTACTGTCATCAGCGAAGGAGTGAATAGGATTAGAAGTAGCAGACAAGAGATCATTTATGAAAATGAGAAAGAGTGTCGGAGACAGGACGGAGCCCTGGGGAACACCAGCATTAATATGGTGGATATCAGACTTGAACCCATCCAGCACGACTTGTATTGAACGGTTCGAAAGGTAATTTCTAATCCATTGAAGAAGAGACTTATCGATTCCATAAGCACGCATTTTCGACAAGAGAGCCTGATGCCAGACTCTGTCAAATGCTTTTGAAATATCAAGCGCAACGATCTTGCTTTCTCCAACATTGTGCAAAGATTGGTTCCACTTTTCGGTGAGATATGCCATCAGATCACCAGTGGACCTGTTGCTGCGGAAGCCGTACTGCCGGTCATTAAGAAGCTTCCGGGATTCAAGATATTTCACAAGCTGACGATTTATCAGCGTTTCCATGACCTTGGAAAGAAGGGACGTAAGTGCTATGGGTCGGTAGGAGGTGGGTGACGAAGATTCCCCTTTTTTAGGGACGGGCTGGACAAATGCTGTTTTCCACTTACTCGGAAAGAGCCCTAAAGAGTAGGATAGATGGAAAAGCTTACGCAGTGGTTTTGCCAGCGTTGAAGAACACCTCTTCAGAAGAACAGGGGGTATACCATCCGGGCCAGCGGATTTGTGCACGTTAAGATCTTTGAGGACTCTTGCAACTGTACGAGTGCGAAAGTGGATCTGTCCCATGGAAAAATTTACGCTCTCAAGCACGGGTGGAGACAAAGCACAATCTGGAAGCGTTGAGCTAGCTGCGAAGTGAGCAGCAAGCAGATTTGCTTTGTCCAAAGAGTTGACAGCTGGAATGCCATTGTGAATAAGCGTCGGAATTGAAGACGAGGCTGTGTTTCTAATGTTTTTTACAAAAGACCAAAAGTTTTTGCTACCCTTGGGACATTGTAGCACTTTTTGCCTCAACTTTTGGTCGTAGGAAAATTTCACACGTCTTAATAGTGAATTGCAGTCATTACGGGCCCGTTTAAACTTCTTCCGGTTTTCCTCAGAAGGGTTGGCTTTATAAATCCGGAAACTCATCTCTCTTAACCTGATAGCCTCCTTGCAGCTCAAGTCATACCATGCATTTGCCTTGGGCTTGATGCTCTTCACTCTGTGGGGAATGAAGGACTTCATACCCAGCAAAATAATATTTGTGATCGTATCAGCAGCGGCATCCACGTCACTATCGAGGAAGCATAGTGACCAGTTAAAATTCCTAAAGAAGTTATTAAGTCCGCTCCAGTCGGCTTTCTCGTAGAGCCATACAGTTCTTTTAGGAATTCGTTCTCTAACTGTGTGGGGTGAATACGAGAAATTAGCTGATACGACACAATGGTCAGACGAGCCTAGAGGCGACAGTATTTCGATTGAGTATTTCTCAGGATGAGAGGTGAGAAACAGGTCCAAGGTGTTAGCGCATTGATCTGCAATGTCGGGTATTCGTGTTGGCTCATTCACAAGCTGAGTCAAATTATTTACTTCAGCAAAGATTTCAACATACCTTCCTTCGGGTGTTGTCTGGCCTGAATGTCGAAGCCAAGTAGAATTGTGTACATTGAAATCGCCCGCAATAGCGATTTCAGTGTGAGGATATAGGGATACAATTCTTGTGATGGAGTCGGACAGCGCATCAAACTCATTATAAGTTGAGTTACTGTCCAGGTTTGGACTTCTATAAATGAAGCAGTAGTGGATTAAATGCTTACGGACATTGAATTTTAACCACAGAAAATTAAATTCCGGATTGGAACAGAGACCGTATTGTGGTTGAAGTTGGTAAGCAACATCACTACGCACATAAATGGCAAGACCGCGGTGAAGAAAAAACAAGGGCACCAAGTTATATCCAGGCAGGTTCAAATCCGACAAATCGGTATTCTCACCCACCTGTGTTTCACTCAGCGCCAAGACGGCTGGTTTGTAACGCGAGAGATGAACATACACAGCAAAGAGATTTACTCTTAGCCCACGATTGGCTTTAAACGCCTGTCGATTGTTATGAGTGGGCAAGGTTGAGGAGAGGAACGCAGCTGACTAATTCATTTGAGCATTTCTTTTTGAAAAAGGGATAAAAGAGTGATAAAGACGCAATTATACATTAATGTTCTAGCGACTCAGTTGACTTCTTAGTATTATTACTTCCAATAAATTTTATCGCTCGATGGTGAATTCTATCCAGTAGGTACAGTGTGGTCTTGGGAGCTCCGGATTAAATAAGAGAGTAATACTCCAGCTTTGGACGAATATACGCTTTGCATCGTTTCAAGAAACTCTAGACATTTCGCTGTATTTTTGACGATGTCAAATATGTGATCGTTCCAAATTAGCGTTGAAATGATATCTGTACATACCGAGGATGGAAAGTTGTTCGTATCAACAGCGCAAGAACGATTCATGGATAATGGCTGGTTATTTTGAGAACGCTTAAGTGACAATAGACAGCACCACCTTTGTTGTGAAAAATGGCAACGAAATTTCGACTACTGTGTTCCATATAAAAAATGGGCTGCAACAAGGAGCTGTTGGTTCTCCGATCTTATTCAGTATATTCACTAGCGATCTCATAGGTTCTATGCCTAACATCATAGCGTTTGCCGATGATCTAATCGCGTACAGATCAGGTCCGAAGGTAGAGGTAATAAATGTCTTGTTGCAACGCGACTTCGATACAATTCAACGATTTTGCGACGACTGGAAGTTGAAAATCAACTACCAGAAGTGTGAAACTATCCTTTTTAGAACCCCGCTGTCCAGGGCCTCAAGGGACACGAAAATGAACTGGCGCAAGTGCGGCATAGTTGACCCACAAGGACGACCATTAGCTGTAAAAAGTGTAGTCAGATATCTAGGCATCTGGTTGGACCAGTATCTGTATGATGGTATCCACATAGATACAGCTCTGACCAGGGCTAAGAAGGCCTTCGCTATGGCAAGAGGGCTGTTTTACAGCAGTCAACTTGACACCAGAGTGAAGGTCATCTACTACATGGCCCTCATCCGGCCAATTATGGTGTATGGTTGTCCTGTGTCTTGCCCGATGCAAGACCTTGTGAATTGCCTTTGAAATATAAGATTGGTTCTACTATTCGGTAAGATAGTATATGTAATCAGATCGCATGTGCACCAGTGTTACACTGGCTAGGCAAATGCTGTTTTCCACTTACTCTTCATAAGAACAGGAGGTATAGCATTCGGGCCAGTGGATTTGTGCACGTTGAGATCTTTAAGAACCCTTGCAACAACTTCCGCAAAGAGTGTGAAAGTGGATTTGTCTTATGAAAGAATTCAAGCCCTCAAGTACAGGCGGAGACAAGGCAGGGGTCGAGATGGCTGCAAAATGCACAGCTAGCAGATTTTTTTTATCTAAAAAGCTGATATGATTATGAGCTGATACCATATTCTCACTTTTATCTGAGGAGAACTTCATATTCAGAAAACTTTTAAAAAGCTATTTACCGTTCTACTTTTTAAAACTGCCGTGCAATAATAACACCTAATTTAACCTCCTTTAACCGTATGTAAGGATCTAAACGTCGGCGATATTACTCTTGGCACCCACGGCACTCTTTTCAAGCACATTTTTTTATATTCAACTCAGTTACCATAGGGGGAAAGAAACCAACTCTTATAACACGAATTCACACAACGACATCTTATTACCTCACTTTTAATCGTTATACATTGGTGTCAGAAGCTTTACATAGTCACCTCATTATCTGTACTCTGCAGGAGGTGTGGTACCCAATTAAAACACACGATAACATAATTGGAAATAATGTAGGCGATAATAGAAAATCATGTTGTTATTTAGTTTGAGGATGAACAATAGAAATGTGTGAGTATATAACAGGTAAACTGCAAACTGTGTAACACATGTATCTAGTTATTACAAAAAAAAAAGTTCATCATACAGAAAGTAAATTAATGTGTTTTAAAAATCAAAAAATGATAATCAATTTAATACATATTTTTGTTTTATTTACTTTATTTTCTTAACATGGACGTGCTCATGCATGAAAAGGATCTCTTACTTTAATGTTAAATGGTATGCAAGATGATGGGTATACAAAGAAAACAAACGAACAAATTACATATGGAATTTTTTATTGTTTTAATGCATACATAAAATGAAATGATTGATTTGAAAGAAAAAAATGCCAAAGTTGAAAAACACAACCAAAAAATAACTTTTAGAATACCTAAGTTTTAATGGTTATTACAAATCTGCTTGGTTCTAAAACTCATTTGCATTTAATTGCAGATAAAAAGTTGTAGTGCCTTTCGCTTTTAATGAGTTTCTTGACTCCTTGTTCTCATTGAAAGAACATCTATTTTTGAACATATGGTAATTCCGTAGAGTTAACATTCCGGGGAACAAACATGATTACAGTGTCAAATTAATAAAACTTACTACAAGAATAATAATAATAATAATAATTGAATGGCACTACAGCTCATAACGGACCAGGGCCTAGCTCTTTCAACAACTACTCGTGTTGTGCATGCTATTGTTCTTCACGAGTAGAAGGGACCTACAGTTTTTTCCCGATTCCGAACGGCGAAATTTGAGAAGCTTTCCATAGACAATTAATACTCTTTGAGTATTGTCAGCAACTCGAAAGAGGTGGTGCCGTGAAAAAATGCTAGGTGTCCCGTCCGGGGATCGAAGCCAGACTTTCTGCGCCGCAGTTGATGCACTTACCACTGCGCCACAGCGACCACTACAAGAAAGGTGACCTAAAAATTGCCACTTTTCACGCATTATCCGATGGTTGTGGTCATTTAAACATTTTTCGGTTTTCCAAAATGATTTTGTGTACTTTATGACGTTTGCAGGTGTAACCATCTCAATTGGTCTTCCAGCGCCTTCAGCATCGTTGGTGTTTGTACGGCCAAGTTTAAAGTCAGCAAACTACCAACCAATAACTGTTTTTGATGGAGCAGTGTCCCTGTAACACTTTTCAACCCTTTGCTGAGCTTAATAATTATAATCATTGAGTGACATTACAGCCCAAAAGGGACCAGGGCATAGCTTCTGCAACAACTATAAGTGTTGTGCCTGCTACTCTTCTCTCACGAGGAGAAGAGACCTACAGTTTTTTACCGACTCCGAACGGCGAGATTTGAGAAGACAATTGATACTCTTTGAGTGATAGATACTCGAGAAAGGTGGTGCTGTGAAAAAAGTGCGAGGTCCGTCCGGGAATCGAACCTAGACCTTCTGCACTTACCACTACGCCACGGCGGCCACACATTGCTGAGCTTGCATGGTATTTTTCCCATCAAAAAGGAGTGTTTCATCAATATACAAAATTCAGTTCTTTCCATCGTTTTAAAAATCGCAGAAGTAACTTAACTTCAAGCACTGTAACTTGTAATCAAATAATCAGATTGTAATGCAAATTTGAATGTTTGTACTTCCTTATTGAGTAATGTGTTAATCGACCGACTACGCAACAGACAGTAAAATTGTAAGAAAATTTTAGGCACGTGAAAGAGTTACATGTCTCTTTAGGCCTGTATCCTGTATCATTGTAATGCACGGTTATTTGAAAATATTGCTTATAATCTGAATTAATCAATTTCCTGGAAATCAAAGTTATTGAACGTGTCGAACACCTTACTATGACGTACTTTGCATATGGATTTTCTCCATATCCTTTAGTATAAGGATCTGACAATTCACAACGTCGGATATGCTTCTTGGATGTTAACTCTCGGATATTACGAACCTTACTTTCTTCTATGATAAAGCACATTTCTCCCTTAGTGGAAAAAAAAAACAAACAAAATTGCCGAATATGCGGTTCAGTAAACCCGCAATTGCCAGAAGTGTTGTCTGTTTGAGGTACTCTATAGTTCTGGACCGTAATTTTTTGATGATGCCAAGAGGCGAACAGTTGCTGTGAATTCGGAGTGATTTGCTCGAATAAAAATTAATTCATTTTGCCAAAGATTGAAGATTATGTTAGATTTGGACTGCCAACATAACACACAAAACGACGGCTTTGTTGTGTGAGAAGTTTCCTAGTAGCTCAATTTTCTGCATGGCCACGTGGAAGACCGAAAGCGAACTCTTAAGTTTAAAACGTTACTCACATTACGGCGTAGAAAGTGCGAAAAGTGTTTACACTTTGTGTATAAAGAAATTAACTAAAGCCTTATTTTTGAAACCGAGAAATAGATAACCCTATATTTAGGACAAAAAAGAAGTTTATTGATTTCGAAATATAAATATATCTAACTATCCCACTTAATTCGAATCGATTCGCATACACAAAATAACCCTATATGCATTACTTAATATAGAGGATATTTAAGATAATACTTAGACTGCTTTTACCAAGAGCGATCAGAAATAGAAGTATCGAAGCATCGACTTACCAGTGGATAAATGCGATGCCATTTTATTACCTCCTTTTCATAAAGAGTGTTAAAGAGGAACTAATAGCAGCCAGAAGAGTGGCCAGCTTATCAGGAGTTATCAACAAATTTCTTACTTATCAACAACACTGCACTAGTTTATCCCAGCGAATTCAAATATCTTGGACAAGCAAATAAACATTAAATCACAGATCTAGTATGTCACGGAACGTAATACTAGAGCACTAAAAGATAGTGGAGGTGGCTGGGTGATGTGGGAACAGGGTAGGCACTGATTGGTATCAACCTGGCGATGCCCAGCTGTTGTAACTTTTTCCCACACATCAACTGTGCTTATAGTACCTCCACGTTGGTAGCCACCGGGTACTGGTTGTTGTTCATCCGAACTCAAGTTGCTAAACCTATAAGTGCGACCTCCGCCCAAGAGGTACAAAAAAGGGCTGGTCCTCCAGGTTGGGGGTGTGCGTAGGGGTAACTTCCCGGCCACATTCAAAAATACCAGTTACGAGGCGACGGAATGCCTCGGATAGGGATGGATACACTGTTGACGACCCTCGCAAACGTTCAAAGGACAATGATTTACGGATCTGCACGTGGAATGTGAGGTCCCTAAACAGCCCACGTGCAGCCGATGAACTTGCGGAGGCTCTGGACTTCTATAAAGCAAACATTACCGCAATTCAGGAAATGCGGTGGGATGGGTCGGGCTAGAGAATATACCACGGCGACTGCTTCAGGTAGAGAGGCGTTTGCTAGCATCGAAGCGGAAGCGGCTAAAGTGGGTCTGGTGGTAAACGAAGGCAAGACGAAGTATATGCTGTCATCGAAGAAGGACGCAGAACATCGACGTCTCGGACAGAGCGTCACTATGGGCAGCAGACATTTCGAGGTAGTCAAGGACTTCGTCTAAGAAACCTGGGCGATACTAAAACCGGAAGACGAAACCCTTGGTCTCTTCGAGAGAAAAGTTCGTATTTTGGTCCTGTTTGCGTTGATGGCATCTGGACGAGAAGATTCAACCACGAACTGTATGGCCTGTACGGCGTATACTGCTCCGGCCCGAAGAGTCTTTGAATACGAACCACAGGGACAATGCAACACAGAACGTCCTAGACTAAAATGGCGCACACAAGTGGAAAAGGACCTCAACCAACTTGGAGTGCGCAATTGGAAGCAGCTGGGAGGAGATCGTGTTAGCTGGAGAGGCATGTTGGTTGAGACCCAGGTCCACCCCGGACTGTAGCGCCATCCGAAGAAAAAGAAAAAGAAGAAGAAGACAGTAGATGTCTATATGGCAAAATTTGTGTGATTAAAAATTTATAAACTGTTTCGGTTATATAGTTTTGAATAACTGAACCGTATGTACAAATTTAGTGGTGTTCCAAATCGGGTTCGAAAATAGTGTCAAGAGTTGTAGCTTTATGGAGCCAACACTAGGATTTCATTAGCAATCGGATCAAGTCTAATTATAGGCCAGGTACAGAGCAATACAAACACTTTAACACGCCTTATACTACAAAACATCCTTCCCTTAGACAAAAAAAAAATATAAGAAAGTTAAAGACTTTCATACTGGCCACTTCGGCCTATACCAAGGGCAATCGAATACTTACTTCGAAGGACATAAAAACATCCACTTAGGGGAGCTTATATGTCTTAAACAGCAGCTTCAACCAATGGATCTTAATGGGTCTAGTTATCGTACCCTCCACATCTGTGTTGTACCTTCCGAATGAAGCCAGACAAACACAGTAAAATATTGTGCATGCACCGGGTGAAAAAAATATTGTACTTTGAATTATTTTGTTGGGTAAAAACGTATTTTATTTCTACCACATTTGTATTTGTAAGTTATAGTCGTACTAACTAGATCTTAAAAGAATCCTTGAGTTCTAGTAACATGAATTTACTTGAGACAGCAAATCTAAACGATTACTTGGGATATTGAAAAGAGAATTGGGATGGCACGCGGAACCATTATTTGCAGTACTTACAGTTGAAAATCCATTTAGACGGAAGTTTGTCGAAACTCAAATGAGTAGGTGGGCCATTATGAGATTTGTGAATTTGTTCGTCTATGTTCGATTTCAAATCAAAATCGAGATGTTTCGACTCGACTTATAAACTAAAAATTGAATTAATAGACGATCGTTCCATTTTCGTACAAAGTCCAAGTCCAAGGTTTTTTCACTCTGAATTGAATTATCCGAATAAGACAGCATCTTAATATAGCCGAAGACGTCAGCAGCTCGATATAATAGATCAATATAAATAAGCAAAATTACCGTAAGAGGAATGAATATCATTCAGAACTACTTCATAGGGTGGAAATGCACCCAAAACGAGTCACTGTGTGGCGCGCAGGTTTACAAAAAGGAAATGGTGTACATTGACTATTATTTTAACATGTTGAATAAGTCTTTTGTAACTCAGAAATACACTAACGTTTTAACAACAATTGGTTCCAGCAAGATTACATAACGGCGCCAAACCCCAACTAATAACGTGTACCAAACAAAACAAATTAATATCCGAAAATTACCCTTTCAGTTGAGCAATTAATTTTCTGATCATGTGTTGCATTTGCGCATATCGATGGGTATGAAGTTTATTTAATGTCTATCATCTTCAAAGTCTGCATGAAAAAAAATAACTATTAATGAAAAGTTATTTAAATTTCTAATTTTTACACACTAAGTGTGGCATACTGTATACGTTTCCGTCTCTAGATAATTTCCAAATAAAATAAAATTCATGGGATATATATTATATTTATATACTACGATGTGGATTTGATTCTGTTACAATACATGTTCAATTTCACTGTTAAAGCTATTTATTGTGCAATAGGATTCAAAACTTAAAATTGTGTTTTTTGTATTTTCAAAGGCTTTGAAATAAATAAGTTTCGAACATTTTTACACTTGTACAATGCAGCTTTAAATCCATAGCAATTTCTAGGGATAACTTAGGTTCAGAAAGTAAAGGCTAGTGCCTATTATAGCGTTTATGTAAAGGTACGAGCAAGTACTTTGGACAACACTGTCTTTGTTTAAGATTCTATTGATTTTAAATGTTATTGGCAAAACTCTTTAAAAGCATAGCAAGTAACATCGATCTAATTGGAATTTGAAACTGATATCCTAAAACGTTATATCCCCCAAACCAAGGAAAAATTGGGACTACCGCCGGGTGTAATGCTGTTCCATGATAATGATCCAAAGCATACAGCCGGTATAACAAAAGATTGTTGTAATTGGAACATAAACAAGGTGTTGCCGCATTCCCCCAAAGTCCGGATCTTAATCCCATAGAGCACCTTTGGCCTTTTTAGAAAAGAAAGTTCGAAAAAGAACCATTTGCACCAAACATGTGTTAAGGACAGCATTGTATGAAGAATGGCAAAAAATTCCATCGGCTGTAACAAAAAACCTGGTCGGATCGATGAACGGAAGATTGCAGGAAGTTATAAAATCAAGAGGACAACACACATAATATTAAAAAAATAATTATTTTCATTTTTTGTAACTGTCCCATTTTTTTTTTTTTTTTTGCCGATGAATTTGCACTATGTTTTAATTAAAGCTTTAGTTACTAAAATTAAAAAATTAACAATAAATGTGTTTGAATTACTGAAACCGTTTTAAACTGCAGTTTCATATGCAATTTATTTCGTTTTAATATATTAAACATGACTGAGATATTTTAATGTAATAAGTGTCAAAGTTTTTTTTGGTTCACTGTATATGTACAATGAAGATCCACATACACAAATCTGTGTTGAAAGGGAGCAATGAACTTAAATGAATTTAAATTTTGGAAAAATGTCGCAGCTTACAAATGCGTCTGTAATTCTTGATTTTACATTTAAACCAGAACACCCTGATATCAGAAAACTTTCACCCAGGAATAATTCTTGACAAACGTGTCATATAATTATTAACAGCAAGTCATTGGGACCTGAATATTTTTATGCAAGGTAGTGTTTTATAAAGGGTAATTTTTTAAAAGCTATAGGAAAGTTTTTCAAAATAAAAACACATAAAATTCAGAAAAATGCATGAAGTCTTTATTTGAATTGATAGTATGGTCCATATAATTTAATGTTTGAAGATTATTTCATGCAAATGATGACCTTGACTGCGCCTCAAATGGCCCATCCGCTTAGTCCAAATTTTGGCATACTCTTTCCAACATTTCGGCCGGTATCTCACGAATAAATGCCAATACGTCAATTAAAGCGGGCTTGTCTGTATAGACATTAGCTTTAACATAATAATAATAATAATAATTGAGTGGTACAGCCCACAATGGACCAGGGCCTAGCTACTACAACAACTACTCGTGTTGTGCATGCTACTGTTCTTCACGAGTAGAAGGGACCTACAGTTTTTTGCCGACTCCGAACGGCGAGATTTGAGAAGCTTTCCATAGACAATTAATACTCTTTGAGTGTTGTCAGCAACTCGAAAGAGGTGGTGCTTTAACATAGCCTCACAAAAAATAGTTTAAAGGCATTAAATCGCTAGGCGTCCAATTGACCGGTCCCGAACGTGAAATAAAATGTTCACAGAACTCGCCTCTCAATAAGCCCATTGTTGCACGGGCTGTATGGCATGTGGCACCGTGTTGTTGAAACCACATGTCATGTAAGTCAAGCTCTTTTGAACAAAAAAAAATTGGATATCATCTCACGGTAGCGCTCCCCATTCACAGTTACGTTATGATTCTCATCATCTTTGAAGAAGTACGGTCCAATGAAGCCACCAGCCCATAAACCGCACCAAACTGTGACTTTTTCTGGATGCATTGGTAGCTCTTGCAATGCTTAGTTAGTTAGTTAGTTATACTTTATTTATAAAAAATACATATATACATTAATTCAATCGCTTAAATTTACAAAAGGTCTAAAATGGTATGGCCTAAGGCCGTCTACAATGCTTCTGACTGATATTCACTCCAAAATCGACACTTCTGCTTATCTACGTACCCATTGAGCCAAACTGACCATAAAATGGAAGAAGCGCGCTATGAACTTTCTTAACAGAGCACGCATTTTGAGAATAAAATTCAAAAATTTACAAGCGTTGTTCGTTTGTAAGACGATTCATGGTAAAATTGTAGACCAAACTGAAGATGTTTGACCCGAAACGTGCGTCAGCTGTTTAAACCAGTGTTGCCAAAAAAAAAATAGCTAAAAAATCACCCTTTGCATACACACACTGAAACAAAGATCGAATTTAAACGTCATAGAACGTGTTTGGAAGATTCTTAAGCGCAAGATTCAAAAAAATGTCAATGCTAAAACAGAAGCTCCAGGAAAACAATTTTTAAGTTAAAGGATGTATAAATATAAAATAAATATAAACGTTAAAATCTGACGCTACTAAAGCGGATGAGGAAGCGCTTACTCTTTTCGAGAGAAAAGTTTTACGTGCGATTTTACGTCCGGTTTGCGTTGATGGCATCTGGAGAAGAAGCTTCAACGACGAACTCTATGGGCTGCACAGCGACATACGCCTAGTCAAGCGTCTTCGTATACAACGATTAAGATGGCTAGGCCATGTAGAGCGTATGAACACCACTGCTCCGGCCCGAAAAGCTTTGAATCTGAGCCATTGGGACAACGCAACAGAGGACGGCCTAGGCTAAGGTGACGCACACAAGTGAAGAATGACCTCAACCAACTTGGAGTGCCCAACTGGCCCGAACTGAAGCTCCACAGGATGAAGAAGAAGAAATGTTAAAATTATATGTAATGCCTATATTCACTAGTTTGGAGGAATTGCTGGGAACAGTCAACCGGTTTTGAAGGTTTGAATTCTTATCATGCATAAACTAAAAAGAAAATAAATTTAATTCAGTGCCGTAGAGAGCACAAGGGCTTCAAAATCGGAGGTGTTCCTGCCATGTCACACTGCTTTTAATTCTTTTCTGGTCTAGCCTTCCATCTCATTTTATGCCCCTGTATCTTTGAGTTGCCAAGTTTGTCTCAGATTATCAATAGGATTCAAATGATTACGACCTTTTTAAAACAAAAAAAATCAATTTTCACAAAATGTATTAAAAAATAGTCCAGGCTGGATTTTCGAGCAACAATTTCTCTATTTATAAAGATAAATTGTCAAAGACAAAATTCTATTTCATTTTTGAAACGAAATTAACCAATATTTCAAGCCCTTATTTATTTTATTTCCACTCCAAAAAATAATGGTAAATTGTACAATTTAAAACAGCGTCTGGTCAGGAAAACAGTATGGGGAGGTATGCTGGTATTGGTACAAATTTCAGCCTTTGCAAACTTTTTTTATATGCTTGCCTCGAATACATTCAAAATTATGAACTTAGTGAAATTTTTCACATTTTCAATCTTCCATCTACCTCAAATCCTATAGCAAAACGAAGGAATTTCTAAAGCAAAAGGAAGGAATTCTTGCGAACCAGTGTGAAATGGAGTCAGTTTTGTTTACCAGATCGTTTCTTCCATTATAGGTAATAAGTGTAAAAAAATCTGAGGGTGTTAAATAAAACTGATGTGCTTACTTCAACAAATTTAAGTTCTCGCCTTTTTTCAAAACATAATTCTACTTTATTCTAGGCAGATGAAGTTAATAGGTTGAATATTTGAGGGAGAAGTGCAGACTAAAGTTGTTGTACAACTTTTATGATTAGGTCGCTTTTATTAAATGAAAACGAGTTGTAGAAAATACTAGGCTTAATTTATATTTTAGCAAGTCTTTTTCTTTCCCTTCTTTCCTTTGTTCTTTTTTGTCATATTAGCATCTAGAAGACTTTCATCCACTTGCGTGTCTTTTGTCCACTTTTGTGCCCGACAGTTTGGTGGTTCTTTCGGAGTTTTAAGTTCGATCTCTATTGAATTTTGTTTGCTCTGAGAGGCTTTCTTTTTTCCAAGCCTTACTAAAAATACATCTGTGTCTGGATCCTCACAAGTTTTGTAGCAAACCTATAAATACAACAAAAATATGTTTAATTTATTCCTTTTTAATTTTTAATATCTTGTGTATCAAATATGCGATTATTGTTTTTGCAAAAACGTACGTTTTATGTGAAAATGTTATCATGAAAAAGGATAAAGACCCTATACAATTTGCATTGTATCGTATCGTAGCAAACGATGCAAATTATCTGTAGAATGTCTGGAGGACGGTGGTGTGAAACTGTATTGAAAAAAACACATCTGGAGGAATTATCTTTATCTGAACTTCTTACACAATTATAAATACAAATCTTTAGTACTTACACGATAAGTGAAGAAGAGAGAAAACATATCTTTCGGCTCTTTCAATGAAACTGGTCTTTATGATGAAGCTGGGCTTCCGGTCAATAACTTCATCAGATGGCTAAAGCATTTGCGAGTAAATGCATACCGTTTACTTAGTGTTCGAAACGAATTCTATATTGTTTTGCTTTTTTTATTTCTTCATTTTTTCCTTCATATCCTATCTCACTCGAATGCCAATTATATTAGTATATTAATAATAACTAAGTGGCGCTACAGCCCACAAGGGACCAAGACCTAGCTTCTAAAACAACTGTTAGGGTTGTGCATATTACTGTTCTCCCACGAGTAGAAGGGGCCTTCAATTTTTTGCCATAGACAATTGTACACTTTGAGTGTTGTGAGCAAGTTTAAAGAAGTGCTACCGTGAAAAAATGCGAGGCGGCCGGTCTGGGAAACGAACCTAAACCTTGTGCGTATGGGTCGACGACTTACCCACTACGCCACGGCGACCATCAGGATATTACATCAATGTCCAAAGAACGGGTAATTTTAAAACAGATGCCAATTTGCTAAATGGCATTCTTTTCAAAATGAATCACTCTTCTTAATCACTATTTCTTTTGGCCAAGAGGCAATGAAGTTATATGACGACCAAACAACATATGTATGTATCATTGTACGGGTATTACGCGCAAAAGCAAAGCTACGAGCTAAGAGCCTTTTCCTTCAAAGAAAACAACAAGTAGAAAGAAATATTCCGGCAGTGCGGTGGGATTCGGTCAGTCAATTAAACCATATAAACAACACAACTTCGGGCTAAGAGAACTAAGTCTAAGGCATTGAGACTACAAATTTTACGGCGAAAAAGATGTGTTCTCAATATCAAATCGTACAAAAGATAATTATATTCATATTATATTCAATTCTATTGTGATGAAAATTATGATTTTTGATATATTTGTGTACTAAAAAAAAGTAAGAGTTACTCACCTCGATACCTTTTTTCTTTGCAGTTGCATTTATTCCCCGTAATGTGTTATCTATATCATTTGGCTGAACTTGGAAACAGCAGTTTCTAGTATCCCTTGATAATTTTCTATACTTATCAATGTTTTTTGACATTGGAAGCTTATTATACAATGGGATGTTCAAACTATCTCCACCAGAGCATGAATCGTTTCCCGAATACTTAATATTACCGCGAATTATTGGAAGATTTTTATTATTTGTAATGTTCCCACCAGTTCTTCGCCCTATATGATTTTTGATTAATAGATTTTTCTTCATATGTTCCTGAACATTATCACACAGATGATTCTGCATATTTTTGTTCATAGAACAATTATCATCATCTCGTTCAGCGTCAGAAACATTCTCAACAACATGACTGTCTTTTAATACACGAATAGTTAAACCGCTGCCATTAAGATTTGCTTCAAACTCGTCAAATCTCTCTGGTCCATATTCAGGTTGTGTAGGAGATATAACACATGAATTCATAACCAACTCTGAGCTGGCATCTTCATTCTTTTCTGCAATGGGAATAATATGACAAGGTGAACACATAAACGTAAAATTGAATTAAGATAGTAGAACATACCCTAAATATTTTTTTGACTTGGATGTTTTTCTATTTTTAGGTGTATTTTTATATATAGTATAATTATTGTGGAGGCCCATATTTTCTTACAAGATGTTGCATTTTTTTGAAAGCCTTTTCTTTCGCTATGGAGATTGATACACATAAGAACAGTGATCGAAAAGGTAGAAACAAATATACAAATTAAGTGCCCTAACCATTGAAAAACCGTACGGACAACATTACTTTTCTATAAAACTTTTAAGAAAGTACCATATAATCTACGATTTAGATAAGAATTCATCATATCTGTAATGAAAATTGTCGACGAGTTTCAAAAACTATCTAGAAATCGCTTACTTAATTCCGTTAAAAATTTACATAAAACTGAAGTAAAATTTAAATAAAATTTCTGTGATTATATATTTTTAAGAGTACGTTCCATTGAAACTGACGCTGCGTGGTACATACCTTTTTGGCATTCATCATCGCAATCAGGACAGGGACAACCTTTTGGACCAGCATTTCCATCACAAGTTCTTTTATAGGTTTTCTCAGGTCTGACCGATTTTCTTTGACCTACATTACGGAATAAGCATTTTATTTAA
Source organism: Eristalinus sepulchralis (assembly GCA_944738645.1). Lineage (NCBI taxonomy): Eukaryota > Metazoa > Arthropoda > Insecta > Diptera > Syrphidae > Eristalinus > Eristalinus sepulchralis. Next base: position 23,343,574 of record OX122885.1, on the reverse strand, counting down.
CAAATATTACATATTGTACAATACATGATTGTTTTGTGATAGATTCACTTAATGCTATATTTACTGATGATACATCGCCACAACGCAGCAGATAAAATTATTAGTATTAATTTCTTATGAACGGCCTCTTATCTTATTTTTGATTTTTCTTAAGAAATGTATTTAAATTGTCTTGTGCAAAGTGTAAAAGAAAATTTGATATTATTTGAATTAAATAACATCGGGGCATTTTCTTAGATGTAACATCTTTGCTATAATTTTTTAACATAGCACTTTTCATTCATACACAATAGTCCATACGTAATTGATTAAAACAAATAACAGTATCGTAATATGCGTTATACACTAAAATAGTTTTCTAACTTAAAAGTGGGAAAGTGTTTAAGTTAAACAGGAACTGGTTCACTTACTTTTGTTTACCTGACTCTACTTAAAACGTAAGATTTGGTAATGGTACCTAATTTTTTAATTTCCGTTAACTAGATTAATAACGCGTAAACGCCGATATGTTTTTTTTTTGTTTTAGAGAGAATTGCGGAAAATGACGGAAGATTTTAAGCGAACTTTACTTATACTTTTTTTGGATAAATATAAATAAAAATATAAAATGCAACACAAACCAATTTTTTGTTTTTAATAAAAAAGAATTTTAATGTCGGTAAACTTTCAGCCCTTAAAATGTTACACTGTTTTTGGTAAATATTTTAAACACCTGCCATAATTATTTTCGTAACTATTCCACGTGAATTGCTTTTCTATAAACTATACAAGTGCAGACTCTCATCGCAAGTCGTTAACGTTTTAAGAGCCATGTACAGTAAAAATAAGGCATATATCTGGGACGGCAACCTTTTATCAGAGGACTTCGAGGTCACAATGGGAGTCAAACAAGGCTGCGTACTGAGTACATTGCTTTTTATCCTGTACATAAACGACATAACGGACGTCGTTAAAGGTGGTATCAATCTCGGTGGAACCAATATCCCAGCACTTATGTTTGCCGATGACATAGTTTTCCTCGCGGACACAATAGATTCTATGCAGTTGATGATCAACAGGTTAGACACCTACTGCAAAACATGGAATTTAGCCGTCAACTTAGAAAAATCCAAGATAATGATATTCAGAGAAGGGGGAGGAAAGTACGCACGAGGACTTTTCAAGGACAACAAATAGAAATAGTTAAGCAGTATAGGTACCTTGGAGTATTGATTTCATCGAACCTAAATATGAACGCGCACTTTAAAATTAAACTAGCAGAAGCTAAACGGGCCATCTGTTCTGTATGGGAAAAATGTTTTCAAAATAAAGATGTTGCGCACAATTCAAAGGTAAAAATATTCCGAGCCACAGCCGCTTCTATACTATTGTACGCTGCACAAGTTTGGGGCTATTGCTCCTTTGAAACTGTGGAAAAGTTCCTCAGATATTTCCTCAGACGAACTTTTAAGCTTCCAAGTAACTCTCCTAATTACATGTTGCACTTAGAGACGGGAGTTCCACCCTTCTTCCTAAATACCCTTAAACTACATTTTGAGTATATTTATAAAGTCTATGCGATGAGGCAAAACAGAATCCCGAAGTTGGTGCTCTCTCAAATGCAAAGATATAAAGTAAAATGTGTACAAGAATGGGAGTCTTTAGGATCAGAATGCAGTTATAGCTTTAATTTCTCACCAAGCGAACAACTACCATCCCTAAAGCAAAAACCAAACACCCTGCTTCGGAAAACTAGCCTAAAATGCTTCGATAACTGCAAAAATGAAGCACAGTCATCTCAATATAGAGAATACTACAGCAAAATGAATCACAATCTACAAGAAGGAACGTATTTTTTTTTAACAGCTACTCGGCAGAAAAAATAAGTACGATTTTTAAAATAAGAGGCGAACTTCTTAACTTAAATTTTATACCGCATCGTCCTGATCTTCCAATCTCATGTGAACTATGCAATCTCAGAGAACGTGAGGACGTAGTTCACTTTATTGCTAAATGCCCTACACTGAAAGAGTTTCGCAGTCATTTCTTCAGTGCTCAGATACTTGAGCTGGAAGAAGCGATAAATATCTTGAATGGCAGCAGAGGATGGGACCTACTCTACAACTACACAGTCAACGCACTTCGCTACAGAAACTGCATAATTGAAGGAAGTTTTTAATTATAAAAAAAAAAAAAATATTTTCTTTAAATGTCAATCTGGTAGACGACCCCTGGTCAAACCATATAGACTAAGTTATAAAACTAGATAATGTAAACACTCGATGTTATTTTTTTGAAATAAAATAGTCTGAATTAATAAAAAAAAAATAAATAATATTTTCGTAATAGGTTTCACCCAGTTTTCTCTGTAGGGAAAGTTTAGCAAATTTTCAATAGATCGTTATATCGAAAAATTGTTGTGTCAACCTATGTACATAAAGGCACAGTAAAAATGTCGGTAAAAATAAGAACCTGAATGGAATTAAATCGTTCTGTATTGTGTAAGGAAGAATTGTATACATATAATTGTTTGCAAATTTTAGAAACTATTCTTTACTTACACCTATCACATTCATCCTCGCATTTATCAAACGGACAATCTTTATCTGCATTAGAGCTGAAATAACGCTTGCAGATTACTTGATCATTGACTTCATCTTTTTGACAAGGTACTTTCAATGCTGGACAGGCTGAAGAGGATTGACTTCCAAACGGAAATGGGGAGACAATTGTCGGACCCATGCAAGCAAGCCTCATTATTAATACTATATTTCCTGTTTGCAAACCACCACTCATATTAGAAAGAGCTAGCAGTTTTTTATTCAATTCATAAGTTGGGCGCAATTCTTCTTTTCGCACAGAACCTGAATCAGCTCCACAATCGTTATCAATAACACTCTTGTCCTTTTTCGAAGTAGATGGTTTTTCCACTTTTGGGTCCTTCAAATGTGCATCCCAGTTCGGATTTTTCAAATAAAACTCCTCGGTAACCTTTTCAAAAATCCGATTCACTGGTATCTCTGTTGCTCCAATCAGAAATTTGCACTTATCAGTTTTCTTCTTGAATACATGTAAGTGTAGACGATCAGATTTCTTTATTGGGGACTCCAGAGAAAATAAGCAGCATTTTCCACTTTTGCTGGCTGTTTCGATGCAGCCTCCAAATTCTTTATCGCAAATAGAAACAAATACATGCGAACGAAATGTTAACTCACAGCATGTTGGGTATTCTTCTGGTGCGCACATATTTGGTCTAGTTATAAGGAGATCATCGACTACAAATTCAAACATATACAGGAAATTTTGAGCCATATTGTAACGTTGAATCTTAAATTGTGCAAAGCTGGAGTAGTGGAAATGTGTTATCGAGCGAAAATTTTGATAAACTGACTTTTAATAAAAAAAGGAAAGAGTTGAATCCTTTGATTAAAATATTTATTTATTTTTCACAAATATCAAAGTAACTGGAAAACTAAACCAAATCAATGTTTTTTTGATGCTTCAATTTGCTTAAGTAAATATTCTATGCGGTCTTTCATAAGTGGTTGACCTCTCGATGTCTTCTTGGTAACAACTTTAGTTTTCTCCAATCTCTTTTTCTTATACTGAGCAATTTTTGCGTCCCTTTCTATTTTTTCCTTTACTTTCTGTTCCTTAATTTGTTCAGCCTTTGTTTTTCTGATGACCTAGAAATGATATAATATATATAGCAATTAATCTAAAGTACTTTGCTAACCAGTCAGGCACCCGACCTTTTTGTGTAAGAGTTAGCGACTATTCTGGTATGTTTATTTTGAAAGATAGACTAAACATATAGATCCATTATAAATTCGCTTGTTTTGCTATGATATTTAATATTTATATAAATATTTGATGATATTTATATAAATTCACACGATGAAACATCTAGTGCATTCTTGTGTTTCTCTCCAGAAATTTTGAAGGAAAATCATGTCAATTGGCCGCCTAGGGGCGATTTGACACCTTTGGTTGCCCTTTTGTGGGCAACCCTGAAGGACCGATGTTACACCAACAATCCAGAAACTATTCAAGCAGTTTAGACCAATGAGAATATTTAATTAAACCATAATATACAAAAAAAAAAGCTTCGTCAAAAATTGACTTATAAAACAAAACTTATATGTACCCAACACTATACATATTCAAATTACAAATATTACATAAGTTAATAAGCCGGCAACGGAAAATTCCTATACACAATTTAAGCTAGTAAAAATCTTCAAAATGATCACAAAAAACAAACACATGGCTCTCAGTCCCCGGAAAACCTTAAATGGTAAGAGGGTGCAAAGAATCCCTTTGGGATAAGGATTCAGAACGTTGGAAGTTTATATAAATCTCGAAAGTAAGACAACTCAATAAATGAAGTTGAAAGACTGAAAATTGACATCCTAGGCATAGCGAATATACAATGGGTCAGTGCAGCTCTCCTCGTTACAGAAAAGTTGAAAAACTCAAACACTTGAATAGTTTATTTCTCAAAGCGAGTGACGCTAATGCAACAATGCAAGAAAAGACTTTAATAAATACAGTTTAAATACATGCTCCAACAGCTGACTGCGAGAATGATGTGTATAGATGAACATGGCCAAGGTTTCAAAAATGAAAGAAGCCAATAAATAATCCAATAGGGTTTGGCTACAATCCAGTTGAAGCCAAAATTAAAGTAAAACCGGAGAAAATGCAAAACGAATCGAATGAAATCTTCAGTTAAACTAACCAAGAAACGAACAAGTAAGAGTATAATTGAAAACAGAGATAAATGAAGGGCTGGCATAACTAAGAACGGATCCTATTGTGACAATTACATAGACAACAAATGGACAGAGAATAAAAAAATTGATATGTCGAAAAGGTAACACTTAAAGGGGAAAAGTAACCAACCAAGGAAAGAGTGAATGAAAAAACAAGATTTTGGTCCTTATAGAACAGAGAAGACTAAACAAAGCAGACCGCACTAGCTAAAAGAAAACAAATTGGTTGATTAGAGAAATGGTCAGAAAAGATAAACATGCATACTTCAACAGCACTGGGCGGATATAGAAATACTCTAGAGAAACCTACAGTTTTAACCCGCATAAAAAAGTGACAGAAATTTTCGAAATTAACAAGAGGCAACACGCGACACAAAAATGTAAAACCTTGAAAATACTAATGAACATAAACGAGGTATAAAAACGGTGGAAAGAGTACATAGAATAGCTTTTTCGGGATGATCGAGGAGTACTTCAACCGAATGGGGGCCGACAGGCTTCTTATTGTAAAAGATGAAGTAACAACAACAATAAATGAAACCAAAAATATTAAAGCCACAGGACCAGATGCGATGCCAAAAGAGTCTACTGCAAGGAAGGATACATGGATAGCAAATCTAAGAGAGTGGGTATATCTCCCAACACCGGAATCATTTAGAGGTATATGTAGATAAATAAGCGGTCAAAACGGCGACTTCCAACCTCCGGATTGTTAAAATATTGCTCCTGCCTCTTAAGTAATTGGAAAGCCCCTCTAACATTTTGCCTGTTCTCGTACCAAAAAAAAGACAACGCGATCACTAAAAACTAATATACATATGTACAAAATTTGTACTACAAATCATATTCGTGCACACTTAAAAATGTCAGAATCTCTCAAAAAAATTTTAGAGAGCCTTTCATTTATTAGACTGTCTGGGTTTGGTAGGCTGAAGAAGATCTAAGAAGACTGTTTTTACAACGGAAAGTAGAAAATTACTTTGGTGAACAGAATTGAAATGAATAACTAACATTACCCCTCTAGAACGCACAGCCCTCTAAAACGGACTATCTTCCCAGTCCCACAGGCGTACGATATAGAAATGGATTAATTTTTGGTAGGCTTTTTTCATGTTGTAAAGAGAACATGTGGCTCAACAGGCTTTTGCTTTGTTCCTTGCGTCGTACAATCTAAATCTTTTTTTTTTTTTTGCTAATTTCTATATCGATGAAACTGGACATGGTTTGACAATTTCTTAATGTTAAATCCAACCGATAGCCAACTCATAGTTCATTTAAATGTAATAAATGTAGATACATTACTTTAACATTACATTCAAGAGTAGCTTTTGATCCTTATAAAAATATATTTGTCTTGTTAAGGATAGAGTAAGCACTAGAATTTTTATCAAGTTGTCTATTGAACATACATATGTACAGTACCTCACAAAATTGAGCATACACCTATCATTACTTCATATTCGTGCTGTTTTAAGGCCGAACACTTTTTTGGTTTATTTTTTTGCTATACAATAATAACTGAATACATACCTTAAACAAGAGTATATGCCAAGATCACAGACAGGCGACTTCCTACCGGTACTTTTCGCATGAAAAAGGAAACAACCCCTGAAATCGACACACAACATTGAGCATACAGATGTCATGTATGCGTTATACACAAGCTTCGCAGAATCGATACATGCAAATTTGTTCAGAAATGAAGCTACAAATGTCCCTCATGATCATTTCTGCACACGCTTTTGAACTGAAAAGACCGATATTCTCTTCTTTGTGCGAAAATATGGAAAACATGCGAAAAAAGACTACTTTGTCAACGAGAATGCTCATAATTAAGCTATTTTGCGAGGGGAAGTCGATGCGAAAAATAGGAGAAACTGTAAGGCGATCGCATGCAACGGTACAAAAAATAATGAATAATTATCGATATGAAGGGACACTAAAAAACAGACCTGAAAGGGGAAGAAAAAACTTCGTCTCAGAACAAAACGAGCGGTATATTGTTCGGACAATCAAGTCCAATCCGAAATCTAGCGTTTCAAAGTTGACGGCTGAGGTGTCATCCGCAATCAATAAGCCTCTTTCAGTGCAAACCGTTCACAGAGTCTTGAGAAAGAATAATTTAAATGGTAGGATCGCCCGAAGAAAGCCGTACATTTCCCTAGTTAATAAGGAGGAAAGATTGGAGTTTGCTAGACAATATGTTAACAACCCGGAAAGCTTTTGGGAAGGTGTTTTATTTTCAGATGAAACAAAAATAAATTTATTCGGATCTGAGGGCAAACAAATTGTTTGGAGGGAACCAAATACAGCTCTCCAATAAGCAGGAGCTAAAAACTAAAATTCAGGCAGCTTGGGAAGGGATTCAGCTATCTTTTACTGAAAAACTGGTAAAATCTATGCCACGGCGGTTACAAGTTGTCATAGAAGCTGAAGGAGGTGCCACGCTTTACTGAAATTTTATTTGTAACTGTTTTTGTTTTGTGTTTTTGTCGTAACTCGAATTTACTTAAAGTGTATGCTCAATTTTGTGTGTTAAAATAAACTGCTTTTTTTATTTTGCTTAGAAATAGCAAGTTTTTTTTTAATTTTAATATTTTTGTTCATGGTTTTTAGCAATTGAAATATGTCAATTCGAACTGCATTTAAGTTTTATTAATTAACTAGTTTTGTAAGGCGAAAAAGATAAAAATATGTTTAAGCTGTGAGTGTATGATGTGTTGTGAGGTACTGTAAATTCTGTCAAAAACATTCATAGATTGTAAAAACCGAACATACGAATTGAGGAACATAGGCGAATGAAACTATTATTATTATACTGTACAAAAACTATACCTTAAACACAATTGTTTTCCTATATTGGAACTAGGCTCATAACATGTGCCAAATAGTAACAAGATGGCTTAAAATTATTCTTTTGGAAATGTTGAGTTTGGAAGAAATTAAACAATTGCTTTATTCACAAAAAACGGAGTACCAGCAATTATAAACTACTTAACATACTTCGCAATCGATCATATAGACATATATGCATTAAATTAAACTTATAAGCTTACTGGCTTAGGTTTGTTCACATTTGTAAACTTTTTGTTGTGTTTTCGGTTTTTATCACCAACTTTTTGAATACTTTTATTAAATTTTCCCATTGTTTACAAAATTAAAACATGTGTACAGGACTACGTCAATTGTCAAACTGTTTCTTGTCAAACTTTTCTACGATGTTATGAATATAATGACGTATATCACCTTCGTCGAGTGTACGCATTCAGATGTATTGATGCAATGCTTAAACTAGATCTGAGCTGCTGTTTAAAACCATTTTTAATAAACATATATTATTAACGATCTAATTCGACTACAGTATAATTTTGACTAATATATTATATATGTACGATATCATCAACTCTACCTTATTAAAGCGGTAAAGAGGGTTGTTTGACAAACAATTAAATAATAGATATAAAAAATTAAAAATAATACATCTCTTTCAATGTAAACCTATAAGTAATTCTTATTGTAATAAGATGTTCACTTATAATTTATATATTATGTACTTCAAAAAATATGTGTTGCGAATTCACTGATATGACATATCTGGCTTAACTCAGTTGTCAAAATGTAGGCCGGCATACGTGTTTACTCAGTTGCACCAACCGTAGCTATCGCAGAACCTCTTTTGCGATAAACAAACAAATCCTTGACCTTCAATATCCATTTTTTACCCCTTCTTAAGGATAAAACAATTAAAAAAAATTCTATTTACCATTTTTCTTATTAGAACGCGTTTTTGCACCCACTTTCCTATATCGTTTTCTTCCAAACCATTGTCCTTATTAAAATTATAATGCCAAAAATTGAGAAAGTTAAAGTGAATGTAAAAGATCGTGTAGAGGATAACTCTATCGATTTAAGTTTATCGGAGCTCACCGAGGTTCCAGTCAGGGATATTGTAAGTTTAAGAATCCTCATGTTTCTTAGTTTGTTATTTTTATTCATCTTATAAGAAACTTTCTTGTATAAACTGGTGATTTAATAGCTAAGCGTTTGACATGACTTGTTAAGTTCCATAGAAAGGGGTTGTTTTATTTCGTCGACGTTCTTTATCCACAAATATATCTTTATTTAATTAAAAGCACAAATCATTATTTCAAAAGTTTTTTAATATTCTAGTAAAAGAAGTGCACTCGCCATCCACAGGAAGTCAATATTTAGCTGTCATTGGGTTTCGCATTTTTTTGGTTTCAACAACATAGATTCTAAATACATAATTATATTACTTTATATACATAATCAGTACAGTAGCGTATTGGAAATGTACCTTATTTTAGTAAAGTATGCTGACTAACTTGCAACTTTTGTTTTTCAGGCTTCGTTTAAAAGAGTTACAATATTGGATCTCTCAAACAACAAACTTATAACACTCGGAGTATGTTTTGTTTTTGTAAATTTTTTTGATTTTTTGCTGCAACTATGTATTACAGAAAAACTTTGCAACATTGACGAACTTAACTAAGCTTGACTTGAGCAAAAATCAAATCAAATTTCTTCCAGAAGATTTCGGAAACTTAAGAAACCTAAGACATCTTGATTTATATAATAATAAATTGGAGCACTTGCCACTGAGCTTTGGCAATTTGACTAATTTGAGGTAAGTATAAAATGGTATATCTATACCAAATTAAAAAAGATCGAAACAATTTTATTACTTTCGCCTAGATATTTAGACTTAAAAGCAAATCCACTTACTCCAGCTCTAGCTAAGGTGGTCGGGCTTTGCTTAACAGCAAAAGACTGTAATATATCAGCAAAAAATACGGTAAGTTTGTTTTCTTCTTAAGAAAATCCTACTTAATTTTCTTCTTAACTAGGTCAAATGTATGGCCCGAATGCAGGAAGAAGTAGAAAAAGCCAAAGAACAGCTAAACCGTGAACTGGAGGCGCAAATAGAGGCAATTGGAGACGAGACAAAAGACCAAGAAGTTCAGAAAAATAAAAAAACTAAAAAACCAAAAAATAAAACGAAAAAGATCAAATTGGAAAATATCTCACCGAAACCAAATGCCAATTCGAAGTTGGGAAAATTAAAAGCCGACAGTAGCTCCGCACAACCGAAGGATGCTAAACGAAAGTCCAGTACTGCATTAAAAACAATATTTACATTTTGTATGCTTTTAGCAGTAAATATATTCATTATATACATAATAATGTTTAAAAATCCGGAAATAGCCGAAATGCTAGTGGAATTTATACCACACCAGTACCGTGATTGGATTGCAACCAAGTCTGAGTGCTTTCGCTTACGTATTTCGGATTGGATTCACTACTTCCGTACACCATATGAACGCAATTGACATATAGCCATCTGAATTCGTAAATAAGCAAAACCAGAATGAAAAAAGCGACATCCAAAGGAAGAGACCATAAAATGACCTCAACAATAAAATGGATTACACAGAAATACACTTCAGCCACCTCATCATCATCTCGTCCAACCACAATACATTACTTTTTAGATAATTTTCAAACTAAAGTTCCGTGAAATAGTACACACATTAATAATGCAATAGACCAATTGAAGCAGTTGAAACAGTTTAATATTTAATTAATCATTCTTTACACAGAGTTCATTTATCAGTGTTATTCAGTCAAAGTAATTTACGTATTATATTTTTTTGAAGCATACTCTGCACTATTTGCATTTCTCTTTTAGTATATAAGTTGCGATATATATATACATATACACCAGTCATTTTTTTCTACAAGTAATACAAATGTATGTCACATTAACTTAAATATTTAAATATTTTTTACCTTTAAATAAAAAGTACATAAAGACATTAAAATGTGATGGATTGCATGCTACATCTACATCTTCTCTAAAATTGTTTTAAAAATTAACATACTATATGTGAGGAATGGAGTTACTTAGGTAAGGTAAGGTTGGTGGGTAGGCATGATCAACCATGCCTTACATAACAGAACATGCCTATTTTTCAATCAATGGCGAAAGTTATCCAGCTATCTGGTGAGTGATCGCTTTGTTTGATATGTGAGAGTTGTAACCTGTCACAGTTTAAAGCTACGCCAATCACCACAATCCCAACATATAACGAGCTCTGGGTATTTCAACTATCACGCAATCTTTTGTTATATTGAGGAAGTTTTTTTGTCTTTGTCTTTTTTTGTTTTGTTTCTTTAGCATGCAATTTGGAGTTATAACCTAAAGAATTGCAATTTCTTAAATGAGCTTGCCACCAAGCCTAGGATCCGAATGCAAGTATTGGACTGACTACCACCATATACATTCAGCTTTTGGGAAGTTCCCATTTCTCTCCTTTAATATTGTTAAGTTATAAAGCACAGTTCGCATTTTTTAACTCTCAAAAACGTTTGGTTTCCTCGCGTAGCGCAACTGTAGTACTCTTAATACGTGAGAGTTCGAATTGTGGGATGGACTCCGAACCCACAGTCATTAAAGTATTGAATAATAATAATATTTATTATATTTTTACCTGACTAGAAGATCGGTTATGGTTGATAAGAACTTTCATATCACAACAATCACTATATCGTTGGCAAAGAACAAGAGTGTTTAAGGTCTTTTGCTATTTCATTGATAACCAGTATTCATAATAATAGGGATATTATGCTCCCTGGAGAAGTGTTTCTTTAAGCTATTTCCTTGATAATAATGCCGCCTCATCTAGCATTGGTTGCTCCTCTTTTGGTTAATTAGGCAATGATGATCACGTGACATTTTTCATTTCATCCAAGTGAAATGATCCTCAACTCGCGCACATAGTTTGAAAAATGTGCACATCTTTTTTGAAAATAAAAGGCGCGAGGGCGCAAATGTCTAAATGTTGTTAAATGTTGAAGTGGATACAGTAAGTTTTGAAAACAGCCAACGCCAAGCAAAAACATATCTTATAATCGTTAAAAAGGAACTACATAGGATTTAAACTTCTTTTTGATCCGACGTATCAACATCAATATTCCTAAGTTATAATTTCTGATGGGTGCTGATATGTCTTCATAAGGTACGATTTACTGAAGGCCGTCGTTAGGCAGAACCTTTTTAATTTCGTTTTCATTAATTTTAGAGATGTGTGGTTTATTACTTCACTGAATGCCTTAGAGAGAAGGGTAACATTAGAATGTATGCATTTCTGGTCATATCTTCATTCACAGATTTCGTGGCTGATTTAATGTTGTGGCACTCTTGTATAAAAGATATTAACAATTATGTTGCATAAACAAACACATGATTGCTTGGTCAGTTATGAGTCTACATTTTTCTTTTAATTTTTAAATTACCCATTTTCGAAAACTTTTTCGGCGACATCCTACGACCAAATTCATGGCAAAATATTTTACTCCGATTACAAAAGTCCCATCTGCCGGTCGGTTTCTCCAACAATCATTTTGGATGATGACTTACCTGACGAACAAGACCTCAGCAGTTGTATAATAGATGGCGATGCTACTGACAATTTTTCACAACAGCAGATCAAAGCCCAACTGAATTCTACTCTACTCTGCTTCGTGCTTAGAAAATTAATAATAATAATAAAAATAAATAATAATGATAAACAAAAATTAAATCAAGTGACTCTGTTAAAGCGAACAGAATTTGTTTTGTTACTGACACCGAGGTACAGTGGACCTGTTGTATGGGGAAGTAGAAAATAAATCTGTAACTTCTGAACTCAATGATCAATCTTGCTTATTTAAAACATGTAAGCGAAATTTGTGCCCAAATTACAGTTTTTGTTTCAAGAAATAACATACTTGAAATTTAGTGTAATAGGCCGCTTCGGTGGTTGGGTGATGTGGGAACAGGATAGGCACTGATTGGTATCAACCTGGCGATGGATACACTGTTGACGACCCTCGCAAATGTACAAAGGACAATGATTTACGGATCTTCACGTGGAATGTGAGGTCCCTAAACAGACCACGTGCAGCCGATGAACTTGCGGAGGCCCTGGACTGCTATAAAGCAGACATTACCCCAATTCAGGAAATGCGGTGGGATGGCCCGGGCAAGAGAAGAGTGAGAAACTGCGACATATACCACGACGACTGCTACAGGGAGAGAGAGAAACGCTTATTTGGATGCGGTTTTATAACAATCCGCATTAAGGCTAAATTCGGGAATATAAGCCTCATATGTGCCCACGCCCCGACAGAGGAATAAGATGAGAGCAGTAAAGAAGATTTCTATCACCTCCTAGAAAGGACATACGATCGATGCCCCAGCTACGACACCAAGATCGTTCTAGCAAATTTCAACGCTCAGCTGGGAAGAGAAGAAGTATTTGCTAAAGTCATCGGAAGACACAGCCTGCACGCCAACATCTCCGGAAACGGACTCAGACTAGTTGACTTTGCCTCGGGGCGTAATCTCTCTGTGGCCAGCACGCGGTTCCCAACCATCAACCAGATTGATCATGTTGCGATCGACGTCAGACACTCCTCCAGTGTTCTCGATGTCCGAACCTTCCCATTCCCGGATCATTTCCTTGTTGTAGCCAAGGTAAGAACCCGGATATCGAGAGAGCAACGGAGTCGAGACAGGCCAAAACGGTTTGACGTCGGAAAGCTACAATCGCAGCCAGTCGCTAGATCCTTTACCGATCGATTCTCCCTGAAACTGTCTCAAAGTTCGACGCTGCCTGCACAAACAATAGAAGACAAATGGAAACGTTGTCAAGAAGCTGGGTTTCACGCCACCACCTAAGAGGAACCCATGGTTTGACGACGAGTGCAGAAGAAAAAAGAAAGAGCACCAGAAGCGCGCGGTCGAGGAAATGGAGAGGTGCTATGGCAGAAATGACGTCCGAAATTTTTACAGCAAGATTAAACAGTTATCAGGCGGTTTCAAACCTCGGACAGAAGCCTGCGGGGCCAAAATGGACAACTGGTGGTAGAGTCGCAGTCGGTGCTGAGAATCTGGAAGGATCATTTCTGCAGACTCCTTAACGGCGTTGACGACACAAATCCCGCTGCTAGGCAGAATGTTCCACTCAATTTGGACGACGATGGACAAGAATTCCGTCCCCCCGACTTCGACGAGGTCAAGATAGCAATATCGAGACTGAAGTCGAACAAAGCTGCTGGTGCGGACGGACTATCTGCAGAGCTGTTCATAGCAGCTGGGGATGAGCTGGTTGGGTGCATGCATCTGCTCATCTGTGAGATATGGTCGGAGGAAAGCATGCCCGACGAGTGGAATCTCAGCATCGTATGTCCGGTCCACAAGAAAGGAGACGACTGCGCCAACTACCGAGGGATCAGCCTCCTTAACATCGCATTTAAAATTTTCTCTGCCGTATTGTATGAGCGCCTGAAACCGTTCGTCAACAACCTGATAGGTCCTTATCAGTGTGGTTTCAGGCCAGGGAAGTCCACAATCGACCAGATCTTTACTTTGCGGTAAATTCCTGGAGAAGTCCCAAGAAGTACAAATCGACATCCATTCGATTTCAAGGCCGCGTATGACAGCGTGCATAGAGACGAGCTATACAGTGCAATGTCTAGTTTTGGCATTCCTACTAAACTCGTCAGATTGTGCAGGATGACGATGGAGAACTCTCACTGCTCCGTCAAGGTTGGTAGCGTACTCACCGAGATCTTTGATGTCAAAAAAGGATTTAGACAAGGCGACGCGCTGTCATGCGACTTCTTTAAAATCATTCTTGAGGAGATCGTGCGTAACTCACACGTCAACATCAGAGGCACGATCTTCCACAAGTCCGTTCAACTGCTAGCTTATGCGGATGACATTGACGTGATCGGCGGAACTCAGCGAGCCGTCAATGAGGCGTTTGCTAGCATTGAAGCGGAAGCGGCTAAAGTGGGACTGGTGGACGCAAAACATCGACGTCTCGGGCAGAGCGTCACTATGGGAGAAAGGGACAAAGGGACAACGACACAGAGGACGTCCTAGACTGAGATGGCGCACACAAGTGGAAAAGGATCTCAACCAACTTGGAGTGCGCAATTGGAAGCATCCGGCAAGAGATCATGCTAGCTGGAGAGGCATGCTGGTTGAGGCCCAGGTCCACCCCGGACTGTAGCACCATCCGAAGAAGAAGAAGAAGGGCGTGCGCTTCACTATTAAGCCTAAGAGAATTTTTTTGTTTTCGATCTTTGTTTTAAATACATCATTCCTGGATCACATGACGCCAATATTTTATGCAACGATCGTTTAACTGTATCCTAATATTAAGTCGATAGGGCCTATTATCCTAATATCCTCCTCTGACAATGTATCGATACATTGTTATAATAATAATTTCCGCTCCGTAAAACATAGATTTAAGGACCGTTGCTGGCATATTCGAGTAAGCAGGGATACATATAGCCAATGCATCAATTTCCTGAGCCCATTTATGTTTTTGGCTCAATACAGCAGGTGACTATTTTACAAATATTTAAATGTTTTGTTAAAAGCTTCTGCTTTGCTGACTCACTTCATTATACCGTTCATTAAATTGCGACCTCTTTTTAACTTCTAATATTCTAACACTACTTGACTTACTTGGCACGATGTCAACTTTCCTTATCTAAAAAAGAATCCTTTATATATTGGCCTAAATTTGGCCCAGATCTGCTCCTAGAATGTCTTTCGTCAATCTCTTCAAGCTTTAACCGTAAGTTCAAAGTTAATAATAATGACTGAGTGGCACTACAGTCCACATGGGACTAGGGACTAGCAACTACTCGTATTGTGCATGCTGCTGTTCTGTCACGAGTAGAAGGGACCTACAGTTTTTTGCCGACTCAGAACGGTGTGACTTGACCAGCTTTTCATAGACGGTTAGTACTCTTTGAGTGTTGTCACCAACTCAAAAGTGGTGGTGCCGTGCAAAAATGCGAGTTGTTCCGCCCGGGAATCGAACCTAGACATTCGGCGTCTGGGTCGACGCACTTACCCACTACGCCACGGCGACCACACCCATTATTATGCATAATAATAATTGAGTGGCAATATAGTCCATAAGACACCCACAAGCCCAATCCGAACGTATAATTTTGAGAAGCTTTTAATATCAATTAGTTCCTTTTCAGTGCTAGTGCTAGTGCCTTAAAAATGCGAGGTGTTCAGTCCGAGAAACGAACCTGGGACCTTGGCTTGTGGGTCGACGCACATACCCTCACTACGTCACGGTGACCACCTACAACTACGGATGGGTGGCCAATTACTCAACGGTCAAGCCGACTCACTGGCAACAAACAACAATAGACCTCTGCTGAGTTTGAAGAGTTCCATAGAAATGGGCACTGTTGACCATCTGACAGTTTTTGGGTAAGCCTTATTAAACGCCATCCATCCTAAGACAAGAGTGTTGGAGTCCATTATAGACCAATCCTTCCATCACATTTAACCTCATTCGTTTCACCGACTCCGAACGGTGAGGTTTGAGAAGCTCTTCATAGACAATTGATACTCCTTGAGTGAATGAAACTTACGTAACACCCACTGCAACCTCAAAATTAACCGTGAAACGCCTCGGAAAGCAATAACAAACAACCTCAATGTTACTATAATTTGGAAATTAAATATACATACACAGCGGTCGTTACTGGCCACTGGTCGTGACGATACTAAAAATGAGGACACCAACATGCTTTCTAGCAAATGCCCAATGCTTGGAAGAGCCAAGCGATGGTCTTTAGATACCATTTTTTAACCTTTGACAGCAAGTCAATCAAAACAAGTTTCAGAAAATACGTATATGCTAAATAAAGCAATTGTGCTATCAAAATTAAAACTAAGCCACAAAAACACTCCTCCACTCGTTGGAAAACAATAGAACTAGCGAAAAATGCTCGATAGTAAGTCCTTAAAGCCACATATTAGGGACAACTTAAACTTTGTATTAAATTCCTATAGAATAGCCATCTTGCAAATATATAAAATGTATTCGTTTGTATCATATAACGCTGAGTTACTTTTGAACTTGACTGTTGTTCAAATTGCTTTCACACGCATAAATAAACGCATACAAGCAAAAATGTTTATACTCTGTTTCAACTGCACAGATCCAAAGTGCATACATATAAAACAATTATTACAAGCGCCTAATGTATCATTGCATTTTTAATTATTTAAAAACATGTACATATTTTGTATAAATTAAATGTAACTCCACTGAAATTATACATGTGCAGTGAATAAACGAATGCAGTCATCCATACGAATGTTATAGCCGGCGTATTTGTATATTTTTATTATCGCCCTACCATTCTCGTTTACTGAATCTGTTGAATGCACGTTGATGTGATAGGTACATGCGCGAGATCAATTTGATTAGTGTCCGCATAGTGAGCATGTGAGAGAAAATCTGTTCTGTGAATGGTTCAGTTTCAGTTTCAATTGAGTCTTCCTTGTAGCCGGTGTGATGGCTTACGTGCGGACGATCATTTTATCAGTTTTGTTTATATTTTCACCCCATGCCATTTTGTCGTATAATTTCGATTGTGGTGATGGAGAGTGTGATAATAGAATTAGACAAAAATATGATCCGACTTGGGAAAGCTTGGACCAACGACCGCTGCCGGAGTGGTACGATGAGGCAAAAGTGGGTATTTTCATTCATTGGGGAGTATATTCTGTTCCTAGTTACGGCTCGGAGTGGTTTTGGACAAATTGGCAAGGTAATGTTAACTTCATGGTATAATGTTATTTATGCCAAGTGCATATTTCTTAAGGATCGAAGGTCCCATCTTACGTGGATTTCATGAATAAGAACTATAAACCTGGATTTACATACCAAGAATTTGCTAAGGACTTTACTGCAGAACTTTTTAACGCCACTCAGTGGGCGCTCTTGTTTCAAGATAGTGGCGCCAAGTAAGTGTAACTTAGCAAGCAAGGAAACAAAAAATGCAATTATATCATTGTGTGTAGATATGTTGTTTTAACAAGCAAACATCACGATGGTTTCGCCTTGTGGCCATCGAGTCGTTCATTCAGCTGGAATTCTAAAGATGTTGGCCCACGTAAGGATATAATAGGTAAGCATAGAAAATGTCAGTTTTAAAGTTTATTAATTTTTTGTTTTCATTTTGAAAAAGGGGAACTTTCATCAGCGATCCGGGAGAAGACATCCCTCAAATTTGGTCTGTATTATTCTTTATTTGAGTGGTTCAATCGGCTTTACATTGCTGATAAATTACACATTTTTCTGGAAAATGAATACGTTAAGTACAAGTCGCTACCAGAATTGTATGAATTAGTTACTCAATATCACCCAGAAGTTATTTGGTCTGATGGAGATTGGGATGCACCGCCCCCATATTGGAATTCCACAAAATTTATTGCTTGGTATATAAACATATAATACATATAGAAAACATATCTATACCGTTTGAATTTTATTGAAAATATATTTTTCTTGTTTTTCTTAAGGTTATACAATGAGAGTCCTGTTCGTGATACCGTTGTCACAAATGATAGATGGGGATTTGCAACGCATTGCCTTCATGGTGATTTTTGGACATGTGAAGATCGATACAATCCAGGTTAAATTTTTCTTATAGATTAATATTAATAATGTAAGTGTTATTCTATTTACTTTATTTTGCACGGACATTACCTTAGTATATCAAGTTGTTGAGAAATACATGGACTTATTATGCGCATTGTGTCGCATCCGCAGAAGCTCTTTTCTGTAGACAAAGAAAGCGTTTCTATTGAAAACGGTGGTTGTGATAATAAGTCTACATTAGGCAATGAGTTGTATTTTAGAGTTTGTTTAAAAATACTAAATTGAATAGAATTTTCACCTAATTAGATTATTTGTTTTGGTCAAAATCGGTAACGCAATCGACTTATAATTCATACATTATTGATAATCGTCTAAAAAATCTAAGCAAATACCTAGTACCAGTATCAACACTTAAACACAAATTAAGTGCTCTCAATTAAATTAACTGATTAAAACTCAGTTAAGATCTGTTTATATTTAAGTTTTTATGTCGAGGGCGTTGATATCATAGAAAATTGTGTCAGCAAATCAAAGCAATTGATAAACAATTTTTATTTAATCTAAAAGTGGTAAAGTAGCACGTATACAAAAATAAAATATGGGATGGCACTTCAGTCCACAAGGGAGACCAAAGGCCTACCTTCTTCATAAACTACTCGTGTAGTGCATGCTGTTGTTTTATCACAACTAGAAGGGACCCACAGTTTTTTGCTCCGAACGACTATATTTGCGATGAAAAAGAATACTCTTCTAATTTTGTCAGCAAATCGAAAGTCCCGGAATTGAAGCTGGGACTGCCTTCTGAGTCAATGCACTGCTTATTTTAAATGTCAACATACGGCATTACAGTCCATGAAAATACCATTGTTTTTCGGTGCTAAGCCCACATTGCAATGATTAATGTTTTTTTTGCTAATGATAATAGTCGCAACGAACAGGGGAACAACATTGTTTTGTTAATTTAAATAGTTTGTGAAAAAACAAGGTTCTTACTTAAAGTGAACCGAATAAAAGTCACTTAGTCCCTACGTCTTTAACTATAAATAGCCTAAAGCAAGCTTTTGTTTGTTTTTTTTTCTGCAAATTTGACTGTCAAGTGAACGACTTTTTATAATTGTTATAATTATAGCTTTTAGGCTTGAGTTTATAATGTACACATACACCGCAATTGAAAATAATATTGTTAGGGCTACTGCTGCGATTACTTCTGTCGAGGTCTCTTTGCCATGTACTCTATACCGAATCACTATTACCGATGACGAATGATCATGTAATCAGTCTCAAATTAATATGTTGTGTCGCTTTTGTATATATTTCACAATAAGAATATATATTTCAACAGTCACCACAGGAAGAACTTTACTCTTGCATTGAGAAAAAAAAGGCAAATCCTACTAAGAAATTCGAAATATTTTCTAATGTGGAACAGAAAACATAGCGGCACAAGAGAATATGTACCTTTGCTATGACATGTCTATACTTTTCGAAGAAGATGTCAATTATAAGTGATTTACAAAGAACTTTTTTGGACTGCAAAAATGGGGAAACATTTTATTATCAGTTGAGTCTAAAAGTGTTTTTAACAGTATACCACTTAATTTACTAGTATGTGAGATGAAATCCATACCCTCAATATCAATCCAGTATTTTACCAAATCAGTTAAGCAACTCAAAATAAATGCACCAAAATAAATGGTATGTCAATCTGTTGCCGCCTTGGCATAGTCGATAGATGTGTCGACTCACAAACCTTGCTAAATTCCTAGACTCAGTGTTTAACTTTTATTTTCTGTATATGAAAAACTTCCTCAAATTCCACCAATCGGAGTCGGAGTCAACTCTATAGGCCGCTTGTGGACTATAATGTCAACTAGTTTATCACGTTTTTATAATTTGGCAAAATCGTATGTTACCATAAATACCTTTTAATGGTTTTAAGTAGATAATCATTTAAAGCAAGGGAATTGTTTAGAGTGAGTGAGAAATAACTAAGTAACATATTTATAGTACCAAACGTAATTTAGGAAAACAATCATAACTGATTGGGTTGTCATGCCGGAAAGTTTAATATGATTGAAGGATACCATTTTCGGCGTCTAGCAATCATTGCATTGAATTTGCATTCTACAAAACACGACCGGAATTTATCATGTTATTCCTGTTAGTATGTTGTTATTTTATGTAAAAACAAATGGCAATGCTAGCACCAAGATATTTTTTATTTTAATCAGCAGAATGTCATAGTCAATTTTCAGTTTCTCTTACGAAACATAGTTTCAAAATCAGTTTGTATTTTTGTTAACTACTTTATAACATATGTGAATTTATACACGGATGTAAGGATTTCAAGATACTTTATTCAGCTATCACATCTGCATTAATTTGGATTTATTGAAACTGATTACCAAATATAATAAAACATCTTTAAGAAATATCATTGAATATTTCTTTTACGAGTAGCATCTGACTACAAATCTCAAATACCATGTTCAATTCATTAATTGACAGGGCTGTATTCGTTAAAATAATGGTGTTTTAATCTTACTTAAAATATTTAATGATTAACTAAAGTAAAAATCAATTAAAGCCAAAATATTATCATTGGAATATAGGAGTATTGCAACCACACAAGTGGGAAAATGCCTTCACAATCGATAAAACCACTTGGGGTCATCGATTTGATACCACACTTGCTGACTACATGACATCCAAGGAAATTATTAAAGGTTGTTTTTTTTTTGTGCATAAAAACGATCTTTTTACTAATTTTTTTTTTTACAAAAGAGCTAGTGACAACAGTAAGCTGCGGCGGCAATATTCTTGTCAATGTTGGACCCACAAAATACGGTACAATTCAGCCAATATTTGAAGAAAGACTCCGGGATATGGGCAGATGGCTCAAGATGAATGGTGAAGCAATATATGGCACTAAGCCTTGGATTTTTCAAAATGATACCGCAACTCCAGGGGTTTGGTACACCAGCAAATTGCAACCAAATGGAGATATCGTAATTTACGCAATCGTCTTAGACTATCCCTACGATAAAAATGAAATAACTTTGTGCTCAGTAAAGACCAAAGCAGACGGACCTGCTAAAATCGTACTTATTGGTATGCAAAGTTTTGCGATAAAGGTATTTAATTTCAATTAATTAAGAAAAGCACTAAGCGTAAACTTTGTATATTATTTCAGTGGTCGGTAAACAAGTCATGTGTGAATATCAAATTCCCACCAAAACATTTAGTCGACAAAAATAAGCTCGATTTAGCCTGGACTTTTAAAATTATAAATTAATAAAACGATCCAAGCCGATTCTTTTAAACACACATTTTTGTTTTATTTTAATATTTGAGAAAATTATAGGGACAAATATTTGAGGGTGGTGCCTGGAGACCTGTATATTTCTATATAAAATTATGGAGTATAGCATTCAAAACTCTTTTAAGTAAAATTCTTTTAGTTCAGAGTCATTTTGCAGTTGTATCTATTAGTGAAGAAACCATTTAAATTCAGGCTCAAATAATAAGAATTGAAAACTAACTGCAAAGCCTGATAAAATGTATGAATTCTAGTGGTATATTATATTATGACTGACAATGTACACTGAGTAATATTTGTCTAGCTAAAGCTTCTACAATTTTGTAGCCTCGAAATTCTTAATTAAAAATAGGAAGGACCATAGCACGGTCAGCCTTCCTGAAACTTTGAACAATATAACATTATTTTTGTTATTAATTTCTAATCTAAATTTTGTGACGTGCCTACATTCGTATGAGCATGAGATCGGGAATCGAGAAATTAAGACAAGCACTGCGCGGATGAACGATTATCAATAGAACAAGAAAAAACATTATTAGAATGTCAATAATTTTTAGTATTATATGTATACGTTCGAATTAGTATTATTATGCTCAACATTCAGACTATTGGTGTGGAATTACCAGAACGTTCTAGCCTATACATTTGAAATGGATTCTGTGCCTTTCTTAGGATTTTCTTATATTGGATGTTTCTATGTAAATAAAAAAGATGTGGTATAGCATATTCCAAGAAAATCTTAAATTGATTTCACGTCACCATGGAAAAAACATTTGCATTCATTTATACAGGAAAGTGCGCAAGATTCACGACGCCGACGTATATTTCGTTTAAATGGGAAGGGTGCTCCGATCTCATACACAAGTTGCAAAAACATTTTTTTTTCGGGAGAGATATAAATGCAATACTTGAAAGGTTTTGGTGCCAGCGGGTGCTTATAAAACAGACAGAGACAAATGCTGGGCGAAGGGGGAAAAAACCTCTTTTTACAAAAAAAAAAAATAATTCAACTAAGTCTTCAAATGATGTCGATGAAATTGTACCTCCTAAAACTAGTGGGAACAAGATAAAATAATAATAATTCAATAAAAATACTAGGTTATAAGCTTTGAAACTCTGATGGATCCCTTCTATGTCGGCAGCAAAAGAAGACTCAGTAATGGCTTAACATTGTCCGCCTGGTGAGCACACAAGACGACAATCGCCTTCGTAAATGATGTATGTATATACTGCATGGACAAGGAGAATGGGAAACTTTCACAATGCACAACTTTCTTCTAATGCAACATCAACTCAATTCATAAATAAACACACGACATTCCAAATAGCCTCAATCCGATGTCATGGATAGGTATATTGTATTTCTCCAATAAGTTCCTTTAATACGTTTAATAAAGATATTGTATAGTTTGTTAGTATTTAGTTTTGAATTCAGTTTTCAGTAGTAGTAGTAGTAGTATAGGTATATGTTTATTTTGAATTTTTGGAACTCAGCTTTCACAGATTTACAACATAAATATATTTTTCAACTTAACATTTCCCAACTATTATAAAATTAATATTTAAAGACAAACGCTTTTTCTATCCTTTCTTCGACATTTCACGTGAAAAAACAATCACTGTATTTCACATCCATTTCTGCAGTATTCAAGAGTTTTTTATTTCGTTCACGAACGATAAAATTACAATTAATTTTAATTTAAAGTGGCAGCATTCCTCTCGCTGTTATACGAGTATACTTCAATATACTAAACGTTTCTCAACATGGTTTGTGTATTCGAAATGTATCACCATTATGTGAGCAATGTCTCACATATTCATTCGTATACATGTTGCAGGGCGCGCCCCCTATTCCAATCCTGTGACGTCATGAAACAGATAACTGACTCTCTTTCTATTTCTTATCTTACGCAGTGACGTTGCAGATTGCATCAGAATGTATTTAAGCAAAATTATGAAAGTAAGATGTTAATTAATTTACCAAAGTCGTGTCTAATTTGAATGATGAGGATATAATTCAAAGATATTAAATATAAAATGATTTATAAAGGAAATAATAAATTCGTATCCTTATTAATCAGCATTTAAGAGAGCGAACACGAATTTATAAAATTAAGTTCTCTCTTAGTGTTTGCCTTATTTTGCCTAAAGTTGCCATATATTTAAATTTATACCATGTTTTAAGGCAATGCAAATTATACTAATTAACAGAGTATAATACGTTCTTCGGCTGAAGCAAACGTTTTAACTGAAATGCGTAAGCCTTGAGATATAGTCAGAATTTCTGATTCAATACTGTTAATTTAATTCGCAATTCCCTCCAATTTGTCTCACGCCGGCAATTTCATACGTCTGGCAACACTTACAATATTCCACAGTTAGACACGATGTTTGGTGCCAAAAATATAAGACAAAGTTAAAGTATGATTCAAGCCATTCGCTTGCGTCGATTTGTAGCGATAGCGTCAGGTAGCGGTGCCGGTTCGTGTGCTTGTATATTAGTCGGGAATGGAAAGAGCGCGAGCTGTAAAATAAAAATTGATTTTAACAAATACCACGTTTTATTTTGCCGAAAAAAAAAAAATATATATTGAAACATAAGAGTTTTTTGTGTTTGAAATAAGTTATTTCCATGTAAGTAATTGGTATTGATTTAATCTTTTAATGAAGTGATTATTTAACTGATTTTTTCCGCTAAGCTTCTGTGACACGTTTGTAAAAAATCAATTTACGAGTGTCTTTCTTTTCACGATTTTCGTAAAGAGAAACCTTTAGTTTTTGTCGACATAGTACATACTACGCTTCTTCTTCAGTTGAGGTGCATTCGCACTGTGGCTATTTTAAGCTGTATATTTTAGTTTTGGCGATTCGTTTTTCAGAGTGTTTACATATGTATGTATATCCTAATTCTTTTATTGGAGATATAAAGGAAAAACAACCTTCAAATCATACATACTAAATGGATACTCACTTTTCGGTTTTCTGGTGTTTGCCTGAAAATGAATGTTATCGAATTCGATTCACCTTCTGCTGTTGTTAACACGCTGGCATTTCAGGCACTTGATGAGTTGCAACCGAACAAATATGTCGTTCTATACCTATTTCTTGATATCCAAGATATGTAATAGATAGAGCTGGCAAAATTTAAACACTTACCCTTATCAAAATGTTATAATTAAAAAGCAGTATCTTCTGTGCTTCATGAGACGGATGCCTAATATATGTAATATATGTATGTACGTACAGAGTAGCAGCGCTCACGTGGTATCTAGTTAAAAGACCCTTCAAACGCTGCATGTGTTCTCATATAAAAAAGTGCGAGTCACTTAAGGAAATATTTATTTATATAGATAAATATTTTGTCTATCTAACAGTTACTTCGAACCTTGTTCATAAATGTTTTAAATATTTCCTTTATCTATTTGTCGGATTTTAAGTCCTTTAGTTGAGTCTTGTATGTGTCTTAATTTCTTTTTTGTCATGATGAAATGACACAAAAAATGTCAACTCATCAATTCGATTACTTCCCCTAAACTATGTATCTGTGAATTTATATGAAATGTAGATAAGATGATTTCAATTTGTTAAAATTATAAATTTTTTTTCTAAAATCTGAGAACAGTTTCTAGATATCCTTTATTTATTTGTATGTATTATTGAGTGGATATTTAAACCGCGTGTTTAAAAGATAATTGAACACAATTAGCCGGTATTGTATCTATTGCATCTCACTTCCGTTCATATGTACATGTGTATTATGTTACTTTACTTTGAAGTTGATCTTAAATCGTCTATATTTTATAAGTGCTTGCATTATAAAAAAATTATGAATAAATGTATACTACAATGAGTTTTGAAAGTTGTCACTCCTAAAAAAGACTACCATAATAATGATGTACTCTCAAAAACAAGTGTCAATAGAACAGGTTACTTAAGTGCTAATTTGCAAAATCCCACACGTATGTAACTCTAGCAGTTCATAAGAACTTTTGATTGAACAGTGACAAGCTGAGAAAGAAAAAAACAAATATGCAAAAAAATGTCTTTGCTCTAGCAGTTATGTACATATGTAAATTAGTCTTTACACAGTATGCGAAACATATTAATTTCATAGTTACGTGATGTGCCGATATACCATATTTTCAATGTAAGAAGTTAATTACAGCAAATATTATCCTGCAATTTGTAGATAGATATACAGTAACATTTTTAACTTATCCCATTAAACCGAATTATTTCCTCAATTTAAAATGAGTAGTGCTAGCGCACACTAAGATACGCAATTTTGATGGTCGCACTTAAATTTGTGCGTCCAAACATTAAGCAAATCAAAGAAATTTGTAGGTCCAAACATTGAGCAAATCAAAGAAAACGATTTAAGTATCTAGTTAAAGTGAATAAAACCATTATCTTACCATCCCCTTGCTGAACAACTTAACATTGTTGAAGAATATTTCTATTGGGATTATTTGTCTACTCTCTAATTGCAGGCTTTGAATAAATGCTGACTAACATGTATTTACGTGTTTGTTCTTTTGTAGTTATTCTCTTGCAATATCCCCGCAATTGTTAGCATTCACTATTTGATTTCTCGTTGACTTGGATACCAAAAACAGATATATGTACATAAAGCGACAAATGATATGTAAGAACAATTTCTGTGTGTAAATGTAGTTGTCAGCACAAAACATAAAAAAACATGTACTTTTGAGTACAAAAAATAAAAAAAAAAAACAATAAATTTATTGTAATATTACTTGGTGGGCGAGAGTCTGTGAACATTTGCCAGCATTTCTTTACATTTCCGCCTATTAGTCATGTACACATGTCTTTCACGCCCTATAAATAGAATGGTGTATTTTTTGACAAATCTACATGCATACATACAACATACATATGTATATATTAGATACGCAAACGATGACGTCAGAAAATGTAATCAATCATGAATTCTTAAGAATTGGTATATGGTTAGACCCTTCAAAGGATGATGAAATTTTGTTGAAATATTCCAAAAGCATTTAATTTTCAAAAAAGAATACCATGCACTATGAATAGGTATAATTCTAAGGTTATGTACATATTTCAGCATACGAAAATGCTTGTGCTCAAGAACAACCGCACGCAGACATTAAGATATAACATAGAACGTTAGACGTATTTCATGGAGTGCAACCATATCTCTAGTAAAATGAAACACTTCTTTTACATAAAAGGTGCTACATTCAGCATAAGATACATATGATAAAAGAGTATGCTAATTTTTATTTCTCTTTTCTTGAAACACATAAATTCTCTTTCAATAATTTTAAAGAGCAGATGACTTGCTCACTTTTAGCAACGAAAGTGTGAGATCCAACTAGGCCACAGTTGAAAGTATACTCACGTGCAATTGTTTGGGCGCCAATTAATTGTTTCATTACTACACATATGCGTATATGTATATAATATACATATACATATAGAAGACAATTTTTTTTAGATTACCTCGTCTGCAGTATCTGTTCGCTGTATACTAAATTTTAAATTCTATCGTACATATGTTCATTTGTGTGTATCGATGAGATATGTGAACGGGCAAGAGGAAAGATATAGAAAAGACGCAATCGAAGAATACTCGTGTCTGATGCAATGTGTTCGGTGCTTTACTGAAGAAACCATTCATGAAATTCGATCTGAATCGGAGGATGCCGCAGTTGTGATCGACGATGTCAACGATTTGTATGTTGTATGAAAAGCGTGATAAAAATTTGTATTTTCTGTACGTTATACTCGGTACTTGTTAGTGCATATTTACAGTACATCCTTCTATAGGATGTTTACTTTTTATATGTTCTACTAATCTTTATCAAATGATGGCATACTTACGCCCAGTGTGAGCGACAAAAAAAATATATAGAAATGCAAATTATTTTAAACATTTAAATGTTTTTTGTTTGTCAATATTTGATGTAATAAAAGATAAAAAACGACATCATCTGTCATACATACATAATATAATTTTTATTCGCATAGATTTTTTGCTTGCAATAATGAAGTGTAGATTTATGAATGAGATGGTAGTAAGTAGAGCAATTTGCGCGCCAATCATCTGCAGTAGTATTTAACGAAAGAAAATTCGCGTTCGGACTACTTCCTAGATATTTTTTTTTTTTTTTTGTTGAAAACAAGTGAAAACAAGTACGTTTTCAATCAACATGCCGTAATTAACCACTTTGTTTCGCATCCTGATGCTATCGAAATTATACGCATGAGAATGTATGGTAGGAAGAAAACAATTGCTATCTTGGCATCATTACCTTGGCCTTTGAAGCATTTGCCGCCGACAATAATTCTGCGCAACACTTGTTCATTCCTTATGCCAACTATGTTCCTAACTCATCTTCTGCGTGTGATTTAACTACCCAATTAATTTGATTTTTATTAGGTAGCCGTCTACAGTCTTTCGTCCCAAACACGTGCGAAAAAACAAAAAAAAAAAAAACAATCTTTCATAATGTTTAAATAAGTCTTGAACGGCAGCAATGATTTTATTCACTACTCATTGAACATTTAATGCGATAAATTAAAACGAGCGTCCAAGGAAATTTAAAGTACATCAGATTCTAATTAACTTATTCAATACTAAGTCTGTATTAGTTGTAAGTAGTGATAACAGATTTCCCAAGTTATCGTGCAGTAGGTTATTAAAGCAAATACGTTTTCCGCGTGTTCTGTTCTGATTATCTCTTTCATTTGCAACTTAGATCACTGTCTTATCTGTTGATTTCGGAAGCTAATATTTGAACTTGCACCACGTAGTGTTTGTGTATATATTTACATATCACTTTAGCTCTTGATAAACAGAGTTCACTGAAATGATCCCGACTAAGTCAACTTATTTTTCATTAAATATAATTTGAAGTGTACGTATACGGATGTAGGAACATAGAAATATTTTAGAAAAACATATACATACAAACATTGTTCTGTTCCTAATCAATTGTTAATGGCATTAATCATGCAAAATAGAAAGGTATAATAATATATATAATGTACAGTGAATTGTTAGCTCTCATCTAAAATAAACATATTGCAATGCCAAAACGCATTAATACATTGCTTCTTTCAGTATATAATATAAATCGAATAAGCTAATGTGATTTTAAGTCCCAGTCTGATGACGTTTCGAACGATTAACATCACAAAAACAAGCCGATACTATGACATGAGCTCATACTTTATGATTAACTTTATTAAAACCAATTAACTTGGATGATATGCATATTCTGATACATAACCTTACTTCGTAAATGACCTACAGTTTTTACTCCAGGGAGAGATTTTGATATCGTAATGAAAATGATTTTAGTCTGACTCAAATAAATTTAGAAAAAAATACATTCATGCAGGAAAAATTAGAATTCTATTGCAGTATTTTACTATTGTTGTAAGTGGATTTAAATATGAATAAGGGTAAATCTGACAAAACAATGGTTTTTAGCTACAACATTTATAGTCTTCATCTGCAATGGATCCAGTAATCTTTCTTAAGCATAGTTTGTTCATTGAACAGGTTCAAGAATTTGGAACACATCTATTTGTCTTTTTAATTTATTCGAATTTTTTAAAGGGTAAAACTTAAATTTTCATTCTTTTAAAATTCCTAAATATATAATAGAAACATCATTGCCTCTCCAGCCACGAAATATGTTTGAAACTGATGACATATTATACTTGTTTCATTTCCCATGGCTGTGTTGAACGTAAGATATCAGTTATCTTTCTTGTCAATTGTGACTCCAGATGGCAATTCGAATAGTGTTCGAAGTGAGTTATTTATGTATAAGGTACGACGGAGTAAGACTATAAATCAAGAAAATTACGTACATTAACACTCATACGTAACACATTGTTGAATTAAGTGCACTGCGAATTACTTATTTGTTTTTCTAGTTAATCGAATATGCATGGGCGCTTAACTTACCACAAGAACCGCAGGCGTATTTTTCGATTCTTAAAGAGGTAAAGAATACCCTAAATATCTGCTGGTGCTGGTATCCAAATGTACATACGTTTTTAAAATTAGATAACACATAAAAAAAATTAAAAATTAAAAGTAATTATCAGTACATTATCAAATCAAACATTTCAAGGAACTCAACTCTAATTTGTTACATAAAGTGCGATCACGCGCAATTTTACATCAACACGTGTTTGTTTTCATAATTGACGTCACCTTGTTTTAGTGTTTTTGTTGATACCGTCATGAATAAGGATATTCATTTCCACATATAAATTAGATATGCGAATTAAGTTTTACGTAAGAGATAAGCAAAAGGGAATTTTGATAATTTAGTTAACGCATTTAACAAACGCCCTATTTATATATGATAACTAGATGAAACTCAAATCTAGAGTCCTTGAAAAGAATGTGCATTCTAATGATCAACATGAGAAATTCTTCACTTATTTAGCAGTGTGTGAAAATGCATTTTTAACACTTTTCTGTCATCACACCTGCTGTGCTCCGCAATCTATTAGCGTTGTTAACTCATGCTTGAGTAAGCCGTGTAGATTCGCTCTATCACGCTATTATTAAAGTTTTTTTTTTGCCGAGTTCAAGATGTATCAAACTGCATATACACTGTCAATTTGTAGGATTAAATTATTTATTTTTTAATAGTATACTGAACTTAAACGACTTTAAGTAGAATGGCATGGGTAAAGAATCGTACGTGGACAGTTGTTATACCTTTGCAATTTAAACTTGCGTTTTAAGGTACATTTATATAGGATACAAATGTATAAAGAATTTAAGTTACAAAACATGTTTTGAATGAATTTTAAATTGTATGTTTCATTCGTTCATTCATCGTCCCGCGCGTTTTGACACAGCGACAGGAATTGCTGTCATCCTCAAAGGTTACTTCTCAATTAAAAGAATATTTCTTTGAAGTGTAACTACAGCATTAAATATTTGTTTGTAATATTGACGAATTAAACCATTAGAGGTTTACATTTTTAGTCTTAGTATGAATTGAAGCATATTAAAAATTTTTTAAATCATTACTATTAAATTGCTGAGATATGATATAATGTGTCCTGTTTTCTAATCATATCGTTACCATTGTTTGAGTTTGAAGTATAAAATATTGAAATGTTTTCCAATTTGTAGAATATAAATTTTAATAAACTCAGGCCGATGTATAGAAAATAGAAGTATAGAGAAAATTCTGTTATTTGTACTTTTCTTTCTACTCGGCGGTGTTATTATCACCCTACTTGTCGCCGGACACATTTACTTTTTATCCATTTGCTAATATACACAAATTGGTACTTGGTACATTATATTCTAATTTATCAAATTAAGAACACTTACGTAGCAAATCGTATACTAGTGCGATGTCAAATTCTTTTTTGGCATGTTGTGACTGTGTTTTTGAAGGTTATCTGATGTTGCTGATTTTATCTGAAGCCCCAAAAATATACTTAATCAAATGTAAAAGTCTACCAATTTACTGTCTGTAGCTTAATTGAATTCCAATAGATCACTAGAAGCTTTTTTGTACAAATTAAATTTCAATAAAATCCTCATCTGATTAATATATTTCTTTAAGTGGGTCAATTTGATTAATAAAAAATGTGCGTATTTTACTTTTCCTTTCAGAACATTATATTTAAATAACACCAGCAACATGGTCAACATATCTGTAAGTTTAAATATTTATAATAATTCTTCTTTAAGTCAAAGTATATTTATTTACTTCTTAATTTTTTGTTTTATTTGATTCTAGGATGGAGGCAAAAATGTGCCTCAAGAAATGGAGCAGTTCATCCC
This sequence comes from Eristalinus sepulchralis, assembly GCA_944738645.1. Taxonomy (NCBI): domain Eukaryota; kingdom Metazoa; phylum Arthropoda; class Insecta; order Diptera; family Syrphidae; genus Eristalinus; species Eristalinus sepulchralis. Next base: position 23,312,182 of record OX122885.1, on the reverse strand, counting down.
ATCGGATGGACAGAGAAAGGCCGTCATTGTGTGAGTATCTACTTTGTTTATGAACAGGAATGCCCAAGTGAATTATTAACAGTGCGTGCATCAGTTAGCTCAATTCTCAATTTCAGTAATTAAGATGTCTTAACAATTAGGTCGGTAAATAAATTGCCGGAAATTAATAGACATTGCCGACATGTTGGTTAATAGGGATCACTACCCTTATGTCTGTTTTTTATTAGTTTTGACATGTAATTAATTTGATTTGTATGTTGATTTATCTTCTGTGCTTCTAAATTAAATTTCTTTAATTTTACGTCTGCAATAGATGCTTACTTGTTTCAATGTACATATATTCTAAAATACGTCAAGAAATGCCGTTCCATCAATTAAAAACAAACAATTTCTTGTAATTTTAAATTAGAATACATTACTGACTTTGACTTTAGAATATTGGGTTTCTTTAATATTCCCTGTTTTAATTAATGGGCACAAAGAATATCTCTTTATCATTGAATATACCTAGATCGCAAAATTTTGCACCGTTAAAACGTTTATTGTGATGGTAATGTTACATACATTTGAAATATATTTTCGTTCTTCATGATTTTCACAACTGAAAAAGTACATATAAAAAAATATAAATAGCACAATTTCTTAGACTCAAAATCTAATTAATTACGCCACGTAAAATAGCCATTTAACTGCTCTGTTTTACCCCACAGTAAAAGCATTTATAACAGACATTTAGTGCATACTTATGAACACAGAGAAGTGCACGTCTAGTTCAAAGATTACTGGTCAAATCACAAAGCCACTGCTTTTCATGTTTACTTAGAGATAAACTGATGGTATTACGCTGAAAGAATTCCAAATGTTGAAAAAGAAATATTTTCATTTTTATATGAAAATGTTTATTTTTAGAACAACTTATTAATGCTGGTGGTATTTATTTGAATATTCATACACACCAAAAACATCTATTTTATTTGATCTACTACATGAACAGAACGAAATTTAACAATAACACGTTTGACCGTATCTAGGCAAAAATAATGTTTAAGTAAAGTCCGTACTGATTACGATGAATTTAAAGCACGTGGTATTTGTTTGGATTGCAAAATTTTGTTCAGCATTGAGTAATAGATTAGTTATGAATAATTTCGGACATGGTAATGAAACCACCTCATAGTCATCATCGATTAGAATAAAGGTTGAGGAGGTTGAACATAAGACGTACAGCGCGTTTGTTGATTATCTAAATTTGATGGTATCAAAACGTGATTTCCAACTTAGGGGTATATGTATGAATGCAGAATAATTTAATTTATACATATATTCTGAAGCATGATATGCCTAATGTTAGCTTTGGTGTATAAACACCATGTTATCATGTATTATCATTTGAATTACACAACATTGCTCAATTCTTTGAGTTAATGTTAAAAAAAGAACTGTCGTACTTGATAACAAAATAAATAATGGTATTTGTTGATATCAATTCAAATTCAAATAAATTTAATGGAAAGGTTTTCAAAATATTACATACAGAACATAACAAGCTTTTTTTTGCAAATTTGATAATTGTCTTCTTTTTGCCTTCTATCTTTTTAAGGTTTAAAAGGAGAATCAGTTATGAAATATGCATTTCACAAACAGATGGTGTTTTATTTTGTTTTTTGACCGGTTGAAACATTTGACATTAATTTACATTACACTGCAAAAGCAGAAGCCGACCTATTCCTTGAATGGGACTATTGTGATGCTAAATGAGCGTAGATTTATGAGATTTTTTAGTAGCGTGTATATTTAATGAGCACCTCAGCACTTACTCCATTAACCTCTTGAAATTTCTGATTGTTGCTATAGATAGACCGATTTCTGGATAATATAGAACTCATATGCATAATAACTACTTGAATTGAACAGGAAGGTGTTTGCTGAATAGCTACTAGCGGCAAATCTGCCGCCTTTCATGAAAGTTCATATCCATTTTCTCCAACCAGGATACCTTTATGCTATATTAGCATATAGCCAGTATTTTAATAACTTTTAGATTATAAAATTTAAGGATTTGACTACGAAAATACTACAGATCACGATTCATCGATGCTATTTGTAAAAAGCAAGTAACCTCATGAATGGCTTTAATTAATAATAATAATAATTGAATGGCCCAACAGCCCACAAAGGACCAGGGCCTAGCTTCTACAACAACTACTCGTGTTGTGCGTGCTACTGTTCTCTCACATGTTAAAGGGACCTACAGTTTTTGCCGGTTTCGAACGGCGAAATTTGAGAAGCTTTTCATAGACAATTGATACTCTTTGATTGTTGACAGCAAATCGAAGGAGATGGTGCCGTGAAAAAATGCGAGGTGTCCCGTCCGGGAATCGAACCTAGACTTTCTGGTTGGCGATCGACGTACTTACGACCTTGAATATTTTTTACAAAGCGGAGTGTTAAAAATTTCTAGTGTGTGATGTGAGTGTGAAAAAGTGCTGAGTCCGCTTTTTATTTCCTTTTGGAACCATCCTTGTCCTAATCCTTTTTGCTTGAGATTCGGATTTAGTAGCTAATTTAAAAGACACCGAGGATCTGTATAATTCAGGGTATTTGTTTTTCATTGGACTTGCAATAGCTGCAATAACTTAGAGCTGTTTATATGACCACATATCGAGTATTAACATAAAATAAAAGAACTCGCTTGATACAATTATCACAAATTGATGGCCAAGCTTCTGTAGATGTTACTGGTGTTTTGTGCGTTTTTGTTCTATCACAAGTTAGGGTGGAGCTATGATTTTTCCAGGTTTAGAACTGCAAAATTTAAGAAACTTTTTATAGGCAACTAACATTCGTAGATCGTTGTCAGCAATTTGAAAGAGCTAGTGTCGTAAAAAATGCGAACTATTCTAGTCTTGGAATCGAACCTGGGATCAATGCACTTACCAAATATGCCAAGGCGGAGACTAAACCCAGGTATCTATTTTTGAATGAAACTGTTTACTTTTGCTGGTTGGTTCAAATAAATATAAACGTGCATACATATGTATATCCGGGATATACGTACATATATGTGACTTATAAAAAACTTATTAATGTGAGCCCAGTCATAATCGTATTGCCTCCTTATGTACATGCACTCAGATTTTTTAAACTTGATATAGTAATATAGTAATATGTTAATATGCATAAGCAAGATATGTTGTATTCAATTACTGTATAAAATAAAACCTAAGACTTCTGTTGTCGCATAGACAACAATCGAGTTGTCTGTTATAAAAACGTATGTATATATACATATAATATATCAAATTTAAATCAATCATATGTTATACGAATAATTTTATCTGAAGCTAATATTGCAATTTGAAACAGCCTAATGTTCGAAAATTCAAATTCACCTTCGCTTGGCGGGTACTTGATTCTGACCTTTCTGACGAAATGTAACAAACAGATTGGTTGAATAAAATTGTTTACGTGACGGTTTTTCTTTTTCTGACTGTGCACATTTAATTTTTGCATTCGACGTTGCAGTGAGTAAATACCTTCATAGTGCTTATTTCGAATTCTTTGTCTCAGTGAAATTTATGTGAGCAAACTGGACGTACAAATTACTGGTGGTTATTCTTGTTTGAAACTGATAAGTTTTATTTACAAACACATTTGAGAAAGATTCTTTGATTTAGATATAAAATGGGCGATGCTGAACAAGGTGGAGGAAAAGGATACGATCCATTTGCAGATCGTCTAAGGGATCCAACTGCAACGACGTGAGTAAATTTTTACTGTTGTTCGTGTTTTTTTTTTTGTACTTAAAAATTTTTTTCTCATTATTCTTTAACAGGGATAGCGAAACCCTAACACATTTGCTAAAGGCAGCACTAGGGACAGGTATCTTGTCTATGCCGATAGCATTCATGTATGCCGGACTTTTCTTCGGTATATTCACAACTATATTTACCGCACTTATATGCACACATTGTGCATACATTTTGGTAAGTAAAATAGATAATATTTTCTTTATTCCATTTTACTAAGCTTGCCCTTAAAGAACCTTAAATTGTTTTGAACTTGCTTAGAAGCATTTAATTCACTCCAACTATTACCTAAAGAAGCTAAGAAGTTTTAGCCGGTTTTCATAGCCTATCAAATCTCAATAAACCGGACTAATAATTAGATAAAAAAGTAGTAGTTTATCTAGTTCTGATTTTTACTGCAGACTTTTACAAGCCACTTTAAGTAAAACTTAGATTTTATCTATGAAAGAGTTATAAAAATGGAAGTTTATTATCAACTGATAATATCCTATTAAATGAGGGAAATTTTTAAATACCCAAAGATAAGAAATAAATGCGTGATATACTAGTAAAGCGAAATAAAATGTACATAAACATATGCGCCTATATTTTATGTAGGATATGTCTAATCGCAGCCTCATAACGCATACTATTTTTTTTCAATTTGCGTCAAATATAGTCAGTGGTAACATAGTTAATATGGAAGATATGTACATCATTTTGATGCATAGTTTTCCCTTCAACTATTTTCTGCATTTGTACGGATCTAAATATTCATCTAATGTTTTTCATGTTTTTCTCTATAATGTGGAATAGGTTTTTGATAATTTGAAAAACTATTTATTATAAATACGTTTCCGTCTTATTATTATGTTTTTTTTCTAATTAAAACGTCGATGATATTAAAAGGTGAGGTATATTATCCTTAACGGGTAGTTCCGAGTTCGAATCCTAATCCTTCACTTTAATCGCGTGTTATCTACTGAATTTATATGTTTGTTATAAGAACTATTTTCTTTTACAGAGTTTCTGTAGCGTGGACAGGTCTGAATAAATAAGGACCTTATGCAAAGATCAGCATAACTCTACAAGGGGGGTCCAATTGCAATGTTCTTACCACTGATACTAATACAATACAATTAAGACTAAATGAGTAATTATTGCCTCTGAAAAGCTTCTTAAATCTCGTTGTATTGAGTCGCAGAAAGCTGTAGGTCCCTTTCTAATTTTTGAACAACATAACACAAGTTACTAAAAAAGGTAGCCCTTGATTCTTTGTGAACTATAGTGTCACCCATTGAATAATTGATTGGCACTACAGCCCATAACGGACCAGGGCCTAGCTTCTACAACAACTACTCGTGTTGTGCATGCTATTGTTCTTCACGAGTAGAAGAGACCTACAGTTTTTTGCCGATTCCGAACGGCGAGATTTGAGAAGCTTTCCATAGACAATTAATACTCTTTGAGTGTTGTCAGCAACTCGAAAGAGGTGGTGCCGTGAAAAAATGCTAGGTGTCCCGTCCGGGAATCGAACCCAGCCATTTATTATTATTTTTATTGAGCTAAATAGACAAGCATTTAAAACATGCTTTGGTATCTTCACTGGCAATTAGATCTATTTCAGCCTAAATATTTGTAGTGACCTCTATGTTTTTAATTTTTCACGAATTAAGGCAAAAAAATAATTGCAGGAATCGCCACCGAATACAAGACACAACGACAACGCTTCGATAATGAGTCCACATTCAAATCGAAGTGCATTGCCGGGGTGGCCATGCCGGATATATCCCATATTTTTTCACTTCTTCTATTTTCCTACTTATCGTTGCAGGTTTTGCATCTCCAGCTATTCAATTAGAAAATTGTTTTCCGATTGAAATTTTCAAATTTTTACAATGAATATGTATAGTACATCAAGTGAGAATGGTCCCGAATACTTTCACTGATTGAAATTCAGATATAAATAATCTAATTCGGGCTATATTATACTCTACTATTCGGATTAAAGCAGCCCCTTTTATAATTTTAACAAAAACTATCTCTAACAATTCTAAAACATAAATATATATTATAAATATTTTATATATTTTTAGGTTAAATGCGGTCACAAACTATATTATAAGGAACAAAAATCAAAAATGAGCTTTGCAGAGATTTCTGAAAAAGCTTTTATGTCAGGTCCTAAGTGCATACAGAAACTAGCAGGATTCTCAAAATTCTTGATTTTATTTGGTCTGTTTCTTACATACTTTGGTACCTGCTCTGTGTACGCTGTAATTGTAGCAAAAAACTTTCAACAAGTAAGTTATTTCTTAGTTTCGCAGAGCCCCATATGTCGATATATTTACATTTTCTTTTTTCTAGGTATTAGAACATTGGACGGGAGAAACAATAAGTGGGCGATTGCTGATCGCGGGATTGCTTATACCGTTAGTTCTGTTAACATGGATACCAAATCTGAAGAGTTTAGCCCCAGTGTCTATGTTGGCGAACGTATTCATGGGTTGTGGTCTTGCAATAACATTCTATTACCTGGCAGTGGGTCTTCCAAGTATTGAGCAACGAGAATATTTCCAATTGTCTACCTTACCCGCATTCTTTGCTATCACCATATTTGCAATGGAAGCAATTGGTGTTATTATGCCACTCGAAAACAGTATGAAAACACCACAACATTTTGTTGGCATCTGTGGTGTACTCGCACAAGGAATGTCTGGCGTTACACTAATTTACATACTACTTGGTTTCTTGGGATATTTACGTTATGGCAGTGATACCGCAGAGAGTATAACACTAAATTTACCTGTTGATGAACTGTAAGTTAAAGCACAACGAAGAATGTAAAATAGATTTTACCAAACTTTTGCCTTGTAGACCTGCTCAACTTGTGAAGGTGTTGATCGCCTTAGGTGTATACTGTACTTTTGGACTACAGTTTACTGTCTGCCTAGAAATCGCATGGGGTGGCATTAAGGATAACTTTACAAAGAGGCCTGTTATTGCCAATTACGTTTTAAGGTAAGCATGAAACAGATTTATTTGAAATTTTAAGATTAGAGCAGGAACGGATTTAAGTATAACTCCAGTTGGTTGATAGTATATAACCCTGTCTACGATATGTAAATATAAGACAATTTTTATATTAGTCACATAAGTTAAAGAATCCGATTGTCATTTAGCAAAATGCTGCTTGTCCCTAAACTTATAGGATAGCAGGCCTATACAGCTATTGCTTCAGTCCTTTGCGCTAAGGTATTTGGCTTTAACATCGATTGCAAAATATACTTCCGACGTCTTAACTGTGGAGTTCGCGGCTTAAAAATATTCATAAGAAAGAGAATTTCCCAATAAAAGGAAGAAAACGCGGATGAAAGGTTTGGATACAAGGCGTTTTTTGGAGATTATATCAATAAAAAAGTGCGGATGCCATTTTGATCCGGGTTGACGCTTGATGGTCCGACGCGTACATAGACTATATTATCGAAAATTCCTTTTTGAAACAGGGTGACTAATTAATTTCATTGGTGCAGCATTCTATGGGAAAGACAAACAACTCAACCTTATCTTCTTATCTTCTCTCTCTTTCTCTTTTGTGGAAATATAGACATAATATCTAACAACTGCATTTAAATTAAATAATTATATTTAATATCTCCACAATTATTTATATTTCAGGACTGTCCTAGTAGTAGCTGCTGTAGTATTAGCCATTGCAGTACCCACAATTGCGCCATTCATGGGACTAATTGGTGCATTCTGCTTCTCCATTCTTGGACTTATCATGCCTGTATGTTAACATATCGAATTATTCTTTCAAATTAATCATTAACTTTGTTTTAGGCTGCCATTGAAACCATAATGGATTTGGAAACGGGTTTTGGAAGATTCAACTGGGTGTTATGGAAAAATATTTTGATTTTCTTTTTTGGTGTATTCGCACTAGTGTTTGGCTCTCTAAGTGCTATTAAGGATATTATGTCTTTGTATACATAAATAAGTTATACCTCACTCATGCCTTATCATACAAAAAGCAAAAAGACATTTGTAACTAAAGTTCACTGAATATGTCTACATTTTTATTTAATACATATTACCATATTAAAATAATAGTTGCTGGGACAATGATTTCAACCACACATTTAAAAAAAAAAGGGTCACTAGAGAGCTAAGGCAAAATGGCAGAAGTTCAAGCTTAAGCCTAAGTTAATTTTACTTAGAGTGAAGATTACATTTTAATAAATTTTCTTTTGTTTATTAGCCTTAACTTCAAACATTTTGAATGCTCTCAAGTCTGACCTCAATCACAGATTCCTCTTTCTTTTTTTCTATAGGCGCACGACGTCTTCGAGGACATTACTCGCTAAATTTTTTCAAAATTTTTGATTTTTACTAAGTAAATGACCAAATATAGGATTATATGTATGTATGTACGAAAGATGTGAAAGGAATTCTAACACATTACAACTATGAAATTGACTCAAAGACTATTATTTGCGAACTCTAAAGCGATTTCATAGTTACGTCAAAGGCTGTGCTAAATGAAAAACGCATTCAAAATTTTTAATTAAAATAATCACTATTTAAAAGAGATTGGATATGCTTCCCTGAATACTTTGTGAAGAGCTGGTATACTCATGCTATTGTATAAAGATTGTAAATTATTAAATGCGTTTACATCAACAGTATCACACCAATAAATTGATTTAATTGTATTTATTCTAATTTTATTTTTATTCATTGTTATACTTTCAAAATGTGAAAGTAATTAAGACAATTGTAATCCTAATAGCATAAATCCGAGATATTTGATTTACCTCGTTAGCACTCTTTTAGATCGAATCGACGTCCTATTTTACAAGTTACAAACGTAGGGAAAAAACACTATTTTTGTAAGCAATATGGCTGCATTTATCTGTTAACAAAGAAACGAAAATAGAAAAAAATACACCGAGCTATCGACTGTCCACGTTTATACAAATTACATTTTTTTTTGTTAAAATGCCGAATTAAATAAAGACTCACCTAAATGGAAAGTTATGTACTGTGTATTGTATGTATTTAGTTTTGTATTTACGGCGTGGTTGCTGTATGCTGTTTTTGGAGTGCTTACAAACTCAACAAAACATAATCACCCTTATTACGAGTGGCGTTGAACGCCTTGTCTTCAAAGATCAAAACTGAGTCGGTAAATCTTCTCTTCCAGATGCCATCAATAGGACCAAAAATGGCACGCAAAACTTTTCTCTCGAAAAGACTAAGGGCTTCCTCATCCGCTTTTAGTAGCGTCCAGGTTTCTGCGCCATAGATTAGGACTGGAATGACCAAGGTATTATATAAAGCAAGCTTAGTCCCTCGAGAGAGGGTTTTATTACTCAGTTGCCTCTTGAGCCCAAAGAAACAGCGATTGGCAAGAGTGATTCTGCGTTTGATTTCGGTACTGGTGTTATTGTCCCTGTTTACTGCGGAGCCGAGGTAGACGAAGTCCTTGACTAACTCGAAGTTTCTGCTACCTAGTGTGACGTCGATGTTGTGTGTCCTTCCTTGATGACAGCGTGTACTTTGTTTTGCCTTTATTAACCACCAGATCCATTTTAGCCGCTTCCGCTTTAATGCGAGCAAACGCCTCACTGACGGCGCGCTGTGTTCGTCCAATCACGTCCATGTCGTCGGCGTAACCTAGCAATTGAACTGACTTTTGGAAGATCGTGCCTCTGGTGTTGACCTGTGAGTTACGCACGATCTTCTCAAGGATGATGTTAAAGAAGTCACATGACAGTGGGTCGCCTTGTCTAAAACCATTTTTTGACATTAAAGGTGTCGGTGAGTTCGATCTCGACCTTAACGGAGCAGCGAGAGTTGCCAAAACTAGACATGGCACTGTATAGGTCGTCTCTATGCACACTGTCATATGCGGCCTTGAAATCGACGACGACGTGAAACCCAGCACATCAGTGCCAGCTTCTTTGATGGCTTTTTGACAACGTTTCCATTCTTCTTCTATTGTCAGTGCAGGCAGCGTCGAACTTTGGGAGAGTTTCAGGGAGACTCGGTCGGCAAAGATCCCAGCGATCTGTTGCGATTGTAGCTTTCCGACGTCAAACCGTATTGGCCTATCTCGACTCCGTTGCTCTCTCGATATCCGGGTTCTTACCTTGGCCACTACATGGTGATGATCCGAGTCTATGTTTGCGCCTCGGAATGTTCGGACATCGAGAATGCTGGAGGAGTGTCTGACGTCGATCGCAACGTGATCAATCTGGTTGACGGTTGATTGATCAGGGGATCGCCAGATTTCTTTATGGAGGTTGAGATGTGGGAACCGCGTACTGCTCACAGAGAGGTTCCGCCCCGCGGCGAAGTCCAACAGCCTGAGTCCGTTTCCGGAGGTGGTGTCGTGCAGGCTGTGTTTCCCGATGACGCCAGCAAAGATGTCCTCTTTTCGTAGAATGATCTTGGTGTCATAGCTGGGGCATCGATCGTATGTTCTTTCTAGGAGATCATAGAATTCATCCTTGCTGTTGTCATCCTTCTCCTCTGTCGGGGCGTGAGCGCAAATCAGGCTGATGTTCCCGAATTTGGCCTTAATGCGGATTGTCATGAGGCGTTTGCCTACGGGATCGTAGCTTAAAACTTTTTGCCTAAATCTGCCTCGAACAACAAATCTGCATCCGAAAAAGGCGCTGCCTTTTCTCCCTGTATCAGTCGCTGTAGTATATGTCGCAGTTCTTCATCTTCTCACTGCCCTGCCCATTCCACCGCACTTCCTGGATGGTTTTGATATCTGTTTTGTAGCAATCAAGGGCCTCCGCAAGTTGTTGGACTGCACGTGGTCTGTTAAGGGACCTCACATTCCACGTGCAGAACCAAAAATCGTTGTCCTTTGTACGTTTGCTGGGGTCGTCAACATTAGATTCGTCCATCGTGTGGTGTTGCTGTCTCTGAACTCGTTTTCTTTTTTATGTGGTGAGGAAGTTAGCCTCAGGCACAAGCTACAAACTGGTAGGCCGGGCCCATTGTATATCCCTCGAGTATAGTGGATCGTGTGGTGTTGCTGTCTCTGAACTCGTTTTCTTTTTTATGTGGTGAGGAAGTTAGCCTCAGGCACAAGCTACAAACTGGTAGGCCGGGCCCATTGTATATCCCTCGAGTAGAGGGGTTCACTGCATACATTGACTGACTACAAAACGGATGTTGTGATGGCTATCCAGGGGCGCCACGAGGAGGCTGTATGTCAACTTGACATGTGCACGCACGAGGATAGCGTTAGCAGCTCGCTATGTTGAGTGCGATCAACGAAGTTGCCTCGTGTCAGGCATTCCGTGAATAACCGTCATACATGAAATATCCCAAACTTACCGCAATACTAACAGTTATTTAATAAATGTGAGAAATCGGTATTCCCCTAGTTGTTTATAAACTCGTGTGTCAACATAATACATCTAGTTGCGTACAATCAGTGACTGATTTTTGGTAGAGTGGGGGTGGAATTGTTTCAAAAAATGTAAAAGATGCTACGACAAAGAATTTACTTTAAACAGATATGACAAACTGCCACGGAATGGCTAGGAAGAAATCCTGACAGCCTGGGAAAATTGATGACTCTTACGTCCGCTATTGGACGAAGTTTTTTTCGGGCTGGAGCTGTGTTGTGGTAACCGTTATCTGTAGACGCCTGATTTAACGCATGTCATCATACATGCTAAAAAATTGGTCTTTGAAACCCCCAAAAATGTATTCTCAAAAAGACTAAAAATGTCTTCATCCGCTACTAATAACGTGCAGATTTCTGCCCCATAAAGCAAGGTCGGAATCAGCAAGGTGTTGTACAATACCAAGTTGGTTTCCCAAGACAGGGCTTTATTACTCAACAACCATTACCCACAGTGATTCTAATTTGCTTTCGGTACTGAAGTCATGGCAGTAAATACTGCCGAGACGAAATCCTTAAATACAGAGTTGTGCTGCTCTGCCGATGTTGCTGCCATCTATGAAAACTGTACGTCTTCTATAATAACACCACATACTTTGTTGTGCTCCCGTTTACACCCACATCCATTTAAACCGCTCCCGCTCCAATGCCACAATATAACTTTTCAATGTTATCAACGTAATCCAGAATCTAAACGGACTTTTGAAAGACAGTCTGTGCATCTTGTGTCGACTTGTGAGTTTCGAATACTCTCCTCAAGAAAGGTGTTGTAGAAGTCACATGACAGGTCATGGCATTGTCTAAAATATTAGATCGTTACCTTCGTTGAGGATGCCATGAGAGTTCTCCGTCGTCCTCCTTCAGAATCTGACAATTTTGGTAGGCTACAAATTATCGGTTTTCGTCTTTTTTTTTTCTTCATTATTCGTAGCGCTCAAAAACATCCCTTGTCTGTTGGTGCAGCGTTATCATAGCGCCTTCTGCTTGGCTTCATGTACTAGTTGTCAAATCATTGGGTTTCTGCTAGGTGGTGTCGTAATCAAATCAAATAATGACAACTCTTTTGATAACTTTCTGAATTTCCATTCTTCATTTTAAGTGTAGGCAGCGTCGAACTCTCAGAGAGCTTCAAGAAGACTGAGTCAGCAAAGCTACTAGCGTTATGTTGCTATTGTGGTTTTCCAGCGTCAGTCTTTGTTTTCCTGTCTCGACACCGTTGTTCCCTGATATCCGGATTCTTACCGCACAGGGAAAAGATCCAAGTCCATGTTTGCACCTTGGAAGGTTCCTGAAGAAGTAATCAGGAGACCGGTAGGCCCCTTTGTGGTTCATATAGTTTTTCAAGGAGACCATAGAGCTATCCTTGCTATTGTCATTGTTCTCTAATGTCGGGGCTTGGACGCAAATCACACAATATTTCATATCGTGGGGTGGGATGTAAATCGCAATTTTGCCCTAATTTTTCTCCAAAGTTTGATTTTCATATGTATATAGACAATGAAGGGACCTAAAGATTTTTGCCGACTCCGAACGGTGAGATTTGAGAAGCTTTTCATAGACAATTAATACTCTTTGAGTGTTGTCAGCAACTCGAAAGAGGTGGTGCCGTGAAAAATTGCTAGATGTCCCGAACCCAGACTTTTCTGCGCCGCGGTCGATGCACTTACCACTACGCCAGACACAAAAACTGATTCATTGTACTACCAGACAGTAACCTTCGTTTACTGTAGTTTTCTAGTTTTCCGAAGGCGCTTCCGTAATAAAGAGCTTAAGTTTTCAGCTTAAGCTCCACATCAGCGCCAAACAGCCGCCACCTGATACGAGCAAAGGCGGAACATTGACGGAGAAAGTGCTCTGAAGTGTCTTCACCTACTCCACAGGCGTCGCAAAGGGTGTCGTTACTAAGCCCAAATAGATTTAGGTCGAGTGTCCCGTTTGTACGCCGACAAGATTTTTGCCGCGGATTTCTTGCTGACGTTTGGGAACATACACTTGGTCAGCCTGCAACCTGGAGAGCCATGCACATCTCTGGTTGTTTTGTTGGGATACCCAACCTTCGACAGAAGCCCTAACTAAGGAAGCGGGTAGGCCCAAGGTGGGTTCGAGCTCAACGAATTTAGAACCTTGCCTTGCTAGTTCATCAGCAATCTCGTTTCCCGTGATCCCGAAATTTCCCAGGACAAGTCTTAGCGAATTCAGTCTGCCGACCAAATTAAGAGAGGACTATCTTCGAAGTGGTTAAAGGGTTGAGTAGGGCCCTAAGTACAGCTTGGTTGTCGCTGCTGACGCAGATACTTCGTCCCTTTTATCTGTTCTTCACAATATAGTTGGTGACCATTAGGATTGCAAAAGTTTCCGCCTGTAAGACCGAGGCGGAATTATCTAAAGAGGTGTGAAGTCTAAAGACATCGTCTTCCATGAAAGCACCGACCCCAGATCCCTCCGTCGTCTTGGAGCCGTCCGTGAAAATCCCACTATTCAGTTTCTGGCCCGAGTCAGTCTTGGACGCATAGAAAGTCGACTTTATATAAGCTACGCAGCTGAATCGTTGGTGACCCTGCAGCAGACGGCATGTACATGATACTTGCGTTATAGGAGATGCGGTGAGCGAGGTCATCAAAGGTCCAGTGCGAGTTAAACCAACGACCATTCCAGACGGGAGATGGCCTTTAATTTGTACAGACCATGATGTGGATGTCAATGGGAGGGAGATTTAGCAATGCATCAAGAGCAGAGCAAAGCATGCTGGTGTAGGCCCCTGTACAGTCGAGACAGACATGTCTCTGAAACTTGGTGAAATACAGCAGCCACGTATTTTCGTGAAAGCTTGTTCCACCAACCGACTGATGTATAGGAGAGAAGAGGTATTATCATTGCCGTATAGATCCAAAGAGATCTTTTAGGTGATAGGCCCCAAGTTTTACCAAAAACTCCCTTACACTGCCAGAAAACTGTCAGCGCCTTAGGGATTTTCGTGTCAATGTGTTTTTTCCAAAGAAGTTTTTTATCCAGGATAACACCTAGGTATTTTGCTTCATTGAAAAATGGAATGCTGACACCTTTAAGTACTGGTCGAGTCGGACCAGTCAGTTTCCTCCTTTTCGTGAAGAGAACAGCTTCGGTTTTAAGAGGATTGACTGAAAGCCCGTTTCTTGTACACCAGTCATCGCCTGATGTTTTTGGCGAGAAAGTAATCACCTTTACCAATTTTTTATATGAAGGTTACCCTAACTGTGCGCCAGGAGTTTTGAATATATGCCAGCGCAAGGCTGGCAGTGATTCTTTTCAGAGCCGGTAGTAGTTGGTCTGTGCCCTTTTGCAACAGGGCTGCGTATATAAAATCGGTACCAGGTGATTTGAAGCGATCAAAGGACGCAATGGCATACTTGATAGCTTCATCTGTTACCACGAGCGATGCCGTATACCAGCCTCTGCGAGTTATGTTTTTCTGATCATCCCCAGTTCCGATAGGTGTCCCTGGTTTTGAATCATTTATGATCTGGTTCCCTGGAAAGTGAGTCTCTAGCATTAGCCGGAATGTCTCAGCTTTTGACTCAGTATATTTGGTACCGTCGGGTTTCCTGAGTGTATCCAGCCTGACTGCTTTGTCTGTCCTAAGGACTTTTAACAGCCTACTGGTTTCACCGAGCGTTTCGACCTTACCACAAAAATCTTTGTAATTTGTAATGTAATAAATGTAATAGAAATTAGTGTAATAATTGAATTTACTTAATATGATATAAAATGCACAAATCTTCGTCACAAGGCCTAATCCCTTATTCTTCCCTGCTCTTCGAATCTGAATACACAAGTTCAGCGAAAATGCCGAACTCCAAAAATATTTATGCTTGGTGAAGGTCTTCAGGAAAACAAACAAAAAACAACAAGTTACAAATGAATACTCGAATTTGATTAAAATTATTTGTGGTTGTACTTACATTTAAATTAAAAATATTTTTACTTATTTAATATGACAATTTTCGTTTATTCATTTGTTTGATTTTCTGCAGCGCTCTGAAAAATACATTTTCTCCCCACCATAATCATACGAACATAAACCACTATCCTCATTTTAACTACACAGAAATTCGAATTGGGTCATCTGCCTTAAACGAAAAGCATATGCACATAATTTAAAAATGTTAAAACTTTTCAATAAAAGTATCTATATTTAAATAGATTTCAATTCTAAATGCTCTCAGTAAACTCTTCAAAAGTGTGTTTGCTCTACAGATTTTGAACAACAGCGGCTAACTTTTCGAGCTAATATTAATTAAAATTTCACATCGAATACAACATAATAGGGGTGGCTATCACTTCTAAAACGTATTATTCGGTACAAATTTGTAGCACTTACTAACCCAGTAAAATATGTGTGTTACTCTAACGTGTAGACAGTTATGTATATTTTAAAATTATTAAAAATAATGTTCATCATAATCATCACAGTGTACACATAAAATTAATTATATAAACACTATAACGAATAGCCCACATCTTTAAGTGAACTTTGAAGGCTAAGTGAATAACGAACTCCTATGACTAGGCTTCTCACTTCAAACCCACACAATATTATTGTTGTCAGTTCATTACAATATCTCAACGTTTTATTGCACCCAAATTCAACAAAAAACAATTTTCAATTGTTATTAATATTCACAGGGAACATATAATTAGTTGTCTGTAATTCCAAAAACAATTATCAAGCCTACGGAAATCTAATGAAAAAATGGTGAAGAGCAGTTCCTGCTTTTAATGGTACCCACTCATAAAAGTGGTTGGTAATTTGAAGCAAAATGGCCTCTAGGTTCAACTAAATTGGAGAATGTATAATCGAAGTACAATAGGTCGCATCATTATCATCTTCTCTAGAAAAGTAGTACCTCTTCGTTGAGTCCATCTCGAACCTGACCTTTAATCTTAATTAATTCAATGAAGAATACTTATTGTCAGTTAAGAGGAAAAAATAATTGCATTTCTTTCCCTTCATAACCGTCAAGGCTTGAAGAGAAAGGCAAAAAATTACTACGTCGTAATCACACCATTGCGTAATGTTTGTCGGCATAAAGTAAAACATTCTTTGGTGGAATTTTCGCTTATTACAATAATTTAAAACAGTTTTGTTTAAAAGACACATTGCGTCTTTTTTTTATATATTGTATATTTGCATGTCCAACTGACCTCGAGTTTGATCGATTAATAGACGCCATTGAGGTACACTGAGATTGACTTAAATCACTTTGATGGTTGATAGCTGGAATTACTCACTCAAAATAAATGGGTATATTTCAGTACGTTGCTGTGGGTGCTTGAATGTATCTGCTAATGCTCTGACACTCTTGAGGATAAGTGAATACCCGCAGAAAAGTCAGATGAACTGAAATCATTGACAATAACTAATAAAAAAAATCAACTTTAAAGACGAAGTGAATCGAATGTCGAATATTTTTAATATTAACAAATGGGCATTTAACATACCTATGATTAATGATCATCTGAAGTGTCAGATAATTTACTTAATGAAAGGCAGTCTGAATTTCAAGAAAAAGTTATACGTTAACGACGTGCAAATAAATGGACCAGCAACTTGATCCAAATAAAAACGAATACTTGGTACATGGACTTATTAACTTAAAGTTACATGAATTTCTAGAGGTAGTTATACATTAACGAGCAAATAAATGAACCAACTACTTGATCTAAATAAAAACGAATGCTTGTCAAATTGGGTACATTTACTTATTTACTTAAAGTTACATGGCTCATCGAGACATTAAGTAGCTTTTTTTCTCATCAGTTTAGAAATGTAACCACCGATGTGTAGTGCGTAAGGCGTTGACTGATATGTTGAAGGTTAAGGTTCAATTCCTGTAATAACAACCTAGCAGTTCGAGTTGCTGCCAGCTGTCTTAGTAGTACAAATTGTATATGAAAATTTTGCCGTTCATAATCTTAAATAATGTTTAGAACAATAGCAACCACAATTTTAATTATTTTTTTTAAACTGATAAAAAAATAAATCTATCATTATAGTAAAGAATAACATGACTGAAAATTGAAGTTAACGCTGTTAAAGTTGCGGTCACCGACTCCGAGTTTCAGTAGAATAAGTTACAGACATTGCTCGTTTTTCATGATTTTTTTTTTATAATTTACAGACATTGCTCGTTCGTGTTATGATGAAAATTTTGCCTTCATCTATTCAGTGAACTCAACATTCAACAGTGGCAGTTTGAGTTGAGTGCTTTCACAAATTAAATTCAAAGTTGTCAAGTCCCTATTGGAAATCCTTTTATTATACAAATTTCAAAAACGAACGAAAAGGAATTTATGGAAATGTTTATTTTTCTTTTAAATTCAGTATGGGGTAAATATATGTAGATAGGATGTTTTTAATTATGATGGTTTACAGTTCTTATCCTTTGTAGTGTAATATTTGTTAATTTGACAATAATTTCATTAATTATTTGCATTTTGTAAATATATTTATTATTTTGGTGCACTGTTGCACCTAAACCACAGCAGCGCGGTCGCACTTTGACATTTGAAGTAGAATACATGTAAAATCGTTGTACAAATCGAAATGGAATGATCCCTTCTTTGAAATTAAGATGTGTTACTTTATAGATAATTAGTTGCTTAGTCGAAATTATGATTATATTATATTGTTCTCTGCAAATTCTATAAATAATATATTTTTTGTTTAATTCTCTTTTGTCAAACGTCAGTGCTCTATTTTGATTTGAAAATTGAGGAAGTAGCGCTTTGATATAACATTATCGTAAAACGGATAAAAAGCGTCCAAAGCCTATGAAAGCCCGACGGATTTGATCTTTACAAACAACATGGGCCATTTTCATTGACACGTTTTGCATAACAGCATTCTTTTCTTTGAAAAAGGACAACAATTGTAAAACAAAACCATCAATTTTTAAACCGAGTTGATAACGTAGCAGTTTCTGATCTTTCTCTTTTTTATTATGATTACTTCATATGCTTAAAGAAACCACCGTTCAAGAACCCTCATCAAACTGTCAATATCTTGGCATGCACTGGTTTCCCGTGAGGGTTTTCGCTCTTTAAAGTTCCTCCTTCAAAGTCTATGGACATCTTGTAGTAATTCGAAGAATATAAAATAAATATTATCATGAATCGTTTACAAAGCATCGTTCTGTTTTGCTAAAATTGGATTATTATGGTATTCAACTTACTCTGTTTCAAATGGCTTAGTAGGTACTTGGCTTGGGAAGGTCTGTCCTGTCGCAGTAAATTAAATCAATTTTTGCTTACATAATGATCATTTAGCTATAATAGACAAACAAAAAAATGCAAATTTCAATTTGACTTGCATTTCGCTATGTCAAAAACTGAAATTGTTTATCGAACCTCTCATCAAAATTTCCAAAACACCCATCAATAATTTCTTGGTTTTCGTAAAACTAACTTTGACTTGCAAATTCATTAAGTTATATTGTTCTTCTATTTAAGCAGTTCGTGACTTTATAGCACCTTGTGCTCAATATATGTCTTTAGAAATCACAACCCTTATCACAACCCTAATATCCTTTCAAAATATGGCAGTGATTCACTTATTGTTTCCTTGACATATTCAATAGAGATATATTCGGCAATTGATGGAAGACGCAGCAATAACACTCACTTTTTATGGAACTAAGTTAAATCCATGGTTAACGCGATTGACAACGATTGATGCGCTACTGGTGGAATTATCTCCACAATGGGCCGCGGCAATAAGTTACTCGTAAACTAAGTGACACTTCACAGATATTGGTTTGGATGTTGTTGTCTTATTCAATTATTTTCTATTTTGGTTATTATTTTTGGTAATTTCAAACTAGACGTAACCAACAAAAAAAAATTAGTGTAGTCACACTTTTTCTATTAAATTTTTTATGAATAAATATTCAGGAAATTCCCCAGTTTATATTTCCTTTGGTAGTGAACAATATATTATACTTGTATAATATATGCATATACATACATACATCGACATATATTATTTAAATATGCATCGCATATAGTTTCATAGACATGTAAAACCATCTCTAAGCTCTGACATCTTTCAACCATCTTCAAATCAATTTTGGGACCATATGATTCTAGAATCACAACATTTAGCATCCGAGGTTACAAGAACACGTGCACAAGCAAGCTTAAAGTAAGTTCCCATATCCAACCAAATAAGAATTTACCCACATCTTTTTTTATTCTAGTTTTGCCTAGAGAATTTTACTCTGAATATTCCTACATTATTAACAGCTCAATAAAACCATATTATATACAATTTATATAAGATTATTTAGGTTTATTTTAATTCGCAATATTTTTGCTCGCAACTTTCTCGTTGTTTGTGCTCTTTTCGAAGCAGCCGTTGATCAAATCATGGGTATGATCCGATAGGTAGATAGCATATTAATATATTCAGCTCATTCGAATTCAATTTAATTTACTATGAAAATTTGCTTATTGCATTTTTATGGCATGTTTTGCAAACTCAAAATTTAAAGTACTATTGTTGCACAAAAGCCAAGTCCCATTCACTTTATACGAATCACAAGATTATGAAAAACTAATGAAGTGTAATGAACTATTTTATAGCCTCGACAGCAGCTAGCTTTTTTATCACTTACCCATATTAAATCCCAAGATTATTTATTACTTATTACCGTTCTTTTCAGTTAGATGGATAGATAGATAAATTCATTTAACAAAATGTTAGTTTTAAAATGAATAAAGTACCGTGGAATTTATTTAACGCGAGTGATCAAAAGGAAATTATATATTTTGTTTAATATCGTTAAATATCTTGTGAATAGATTAAGAGCTGAGTAGAGTCAACTGGTGGTACTAAACCAAGATTTGAATACAATTTAGTACCTCAGTGCCTAGTTAAAAACCTACAACAGAAACGATAATGGATGAACTTATTAGCGGTTGGAAATAGGCCTAACCGTAATTTCACAATGATCGTTATTTTCCAATCACTGTGACAAACACCAATAATGATCATGATTTGTGAAGGGAAAACAATATTTCATAACTACATTTGTAGCAACACAAGATATTTCATTGGACTTTGAAACTGGAAATAGAAATAAAAAAAACTACTGGTTTTTTTTTTGTTTTAAGTGATATTAATTCAAGTAAAAAAATAAGTGAAGTTCGTGTGACGCAACAAAGTTAAAATATATTTCCATGCAGGTGACAAGAATAAAAACTCGCGTGTTTTTACCGCCCGTATCCTCAAGTCGTAAATCACTCATAATGGCCCACTCTAAAGGGATTGCAAATATCATTCATTACGGAGGATGAAGTAGGGGACGATGATAGATATGGAGGTACACAGCATATTGATCATAAATGCCTGTGTGTTAAAATGTTGTGAGGAATTAAGTGGGAAAAAGACTGTACATTCGAGTGGTTACCTAAATTTAACTCTGAACTTGTTTTACAATTTCATTCTGAAGTTGGAGGAATGCATCTGTGATTTAAAGAACGATAAGGCAACGAAAAATATAGGTAATTTGACGATATTTGCTGTAAGTCGCGCTCTTTTGTGTTTTAAAAATACAAATGCTGGGACATATTGTACCCCTTGATATTTAAACGTTTTAAAGTTTCTTTTGTGTTTTACCTTATTTCATTATATGTATAAATAAAAAATTAAAAAAATAAAAACTTCTTCTTGTAAAAAATGCTAATCGTAGATGCTCAGTACAGGAGCCTGCGAAATTCAGCATCTAAATCTCACGCATGTACAATGTGAGCCATAAAGCAATTATAAAAATGTGTAATACTGTCCTCAGCGAAGAAGTAAATACGATTAATGGTGGCAGATAAGACCCCATTTATAAAGATGAGGGAGAGTATTGGTCATAAAACAGAGCCGTCAAACATTTAAATTAATCTGGTAAATTAATAATAATATTAATTAAGTGGCACTACAGGCCACAAGGTACTAGGGCCTAGCTTCTACAACAACAACTTGTGTTGTGTGTGCTACTGTTTTCTCACGAGGAGAAGGGGCCTATAGTTTTTTGCCGACTCCGAACGGGGAGATATGAGAAGCTTTTCATAGACAATTAGTATTCTACGCCACGGCGAACACAAATATTTGGTAAGTAACTACCTTTAAAAAACTTAAACCATGCAAAAGGTGGTTAATTACTCATAAAAGAGAAAAGTTTATAAAAATTCCGTCAAATACTTTGGAAATATGAAGGAAACACTACCGATATTTCATAAATTGACAGTTTAGAACCATTCTCATGGTGTTTAAAAAAAATTATGTAGTTGCTGTCAGTCAAAAATTGGACCTCTCTTGTGACCGGCTGGACAAATGCTTGAAAAGATGTAGGGCCTGCAAGGGTATGTATGTTGATTTCGACAACGTAGGGAAACACTTTTCCATCGTTATTTGAAACGTATAAAAGCTCAGGCACCTATTTAAGTATAGGATGTTCAATTGATGTTAGATGACCAATATAAAACGAACAATTTTTTAACCCCTGAACCACTATTACACTTTTTATCTTACTAAACAAAAATTGTATACGTTGTATAAAACGAATTTGCTATGCGAGAATTGAAATATTGGTATATAATCTAAGCCATATTCCAATTGAGCCAAATTAAGGTTATAACAAATTCGAGCCACCTTTAAGGTATTAAATATGTTGTTGTATACTTGGTATATATACAAGAAAACTCTGGCTATCATCTTGCTTTCTCAAGGCCAACAAATGACAGGTCAAACCCTTTCAATCATTTACTGTTTAAAACTGTTTAAACAAATATATACTTTTACAGTCTTCTCACCTCTAAAATCGATTTCCAGTGGCTTCCGATTCAACCTTGAGGTAAACTACAGTAAAGCACTTACTCAAGAGCTGTAAGTTGTTAAAATTACCAATGCACTCCTCATAACTGAACTCGTCATAATTTTAAGAGCACATAATATCTTCAAATACGATGTGCATTCCTTGTGGGTATAAACATTACGATACAAAAGATTTTTAATGTAAATATTTTCAGTAAGCTATTGTTAGACAAAATAATAATAAATTATATTATATGCAATCTACTACGTACGTTTAATAATATTAATAAGTATTAATATGTACATAAACCTTCACTAATTCATTTGCAAATAGTTTTCGCTTTTATCTGTAATGTCAAAAATGTAAGTGCAATTAACCTCTTCATTGAGACAGATTCATAATTAATTACACACCTGTAAAGATTTTCATTTATATAAATGCACTTCGAATGATTGGATCAATAAGCAAAATGCATACATATATGCAAACATATAATTCCACATACGCTACCAACGTTTTGTGTGTCAAACAACCGCAATGTAATAAAAGAAAAACAACACTATCACAACCCACCATCAAGGTACCTTATACTCCACTTTCAGCTCTGATCTGATACATCTTTCTATCTTTTTTGGGCATTTAAATGAATACCACCAATGAATCTCTTTCGTCTTAATCTAAACGCTTACCAACTTAAATTATACTGCCTTACTCCACTGTTCGGTTGGATCTACCTTCGGCATTATTGTTAGCATGTTCATGTGCCATGCGTTGTCTTAGAGTGGTTATTGTGATGGTGATGGCATTGCTCAATGCTCAGGTATGCCAATCAGATGGATTGATTCGATGGCTTAGGGAAAATTCAAAGCATCGTCTCCGAAGTTTGACATTGCACAAACTGCTACCATCTGCGCGATATTTGCTCAGTTATTGTCTTGCTATCGTGCCGTCGTGTCGTGTTTTAGATTAACGACTCATCTGTGAACTAAAAAGTTGGCGGAACTGTGTTAGATATAGCCTATATTTAAGAAAACGACAATATCAAAAGAAATATTTTGTGGCTGCAGTTTTACTTTTTAAATTGAACAATATTTATCAGTCGAATGTATGGTGAAAAGTCGTTCTTCTATCTCTAAAATCAAGCAATCGTTTTGTTTAGTTAAAACCATTGTTTAGTGAAGTTAAATTTTAAAACGTCAACATGTCAAGACTCTTGCTGCTATCAGTTCTTGTGTGCGCTACTATTTCCTCAGCAGAAAGAATAGTACAGGTAAGAAATATGAGTAAATTTAGAACATTTATTTGCTTCGCCGTGGGTCCTTTAAAACTTGAGTAATTTATTATTCAATTTACATATTATCGGTACAAGAAATTTTGTCCATCATCATTAAGAATTTAAAATAAATATAGAATATAAAAACAGTTTTGTTAAGTGATATTTCAAAACCTAATAGATTTGATATAAAATAGAACGTATTTTCTATTGTTTAGAAAGCGTTTAAATGAAATTTGAATAAAAAAGTCAAGTTGATATAACATGATAGTCAACAAATAATTTGGACAAGATTTAATGTTGACAAAAAGTATAAATTTGTATAATATATTATCTTAACGCTATAAATTCATTACCCAGATAAATAATTTGAAAACAATTGTATGAAACCCACAGTTTAGAAAGATCCTAATGGGGTACATACTATGTAAGGAGTGGCAATATATTCTGTTAATTATATTAAATTTTTTTAAAATGTAATTTATACATTAGTGAATAAATATACGTTATCCTTACAAAAATTTATTAAGGGATTAAAAAAACATCCCTTTTAATTTTATTTCTGAAGATATTTCATATATAATAAAGTCTTTCAAATTATAGTTTAGATTTCAATGTTACAATATTTTAATTGATTCATGTATTGAATCCTATTTTCAATAGAAATATAATGTTATTGCCCTATTTCACGCTGCTTATTTATAAACAGTCTGAATTTAAGTTCACGATAAACTCAAATAAAGTTTTAGTCACGGTTTTATGTTGATTATAAATATATACATAGATAGAAACGGAAGTGAATTCATACGAAAATATACAATACATTAATGGTGAAATATAAGAAATGATACACATTAGCATTCGGAGATTTATTTCGAACAATCTTTTTATAATCGTTATTTAATTAAGGAAAAATATTTAACCAAACTATTGAGACTTTAAATTATCAAAAATGGCATTAAGGTGCAAGACCAAGAATACTTATGTCTGTTACGAAGCTTAAATCGTCGTTTATTGAGTATTATTAAGTATTTAAAGAGCAGATGGAGAAAATTTATAGGTCCAAAAGCTGGAAAAACAAGAAAACACCACGTAAAGAAAACCTTTAAAAACTTTGTTTCTATTATTAAACTTTTATCCTCAACTGGCTATAACTCTCAAGACCTTGTTGATGATTCAAGGATTGCTTTGAGGTATTGGCGTCCTCCTTCTAGGCGGCTTATGTACAATAATACCCACCGTTAACTGAAACGATGTTTCCGGCCTCAGCAATAACGAAACGGATGGTAGCACGTCTTCAATTGCTGAGAAAATAAACATTCTAAGGGAATGTTCCTTAGGGTGGTTCAGCAAATGCTGATTTGTTGAGATTGATGGCTTATTGATGTTCGTGAATTGAGCCTCATACTCTCTACAGCAAGCCGCATTGCTATATGCGACAGAGACTATAAGAGTTTTCCATTAGCCTGTCTCATGAACATTCTGCACAAACTTACGTAAAGCAGTTGCGGCAGGTGCTTTATTTTGGTAAAAACTTATTTCAAAAAGCGCACTGTTTTGGCTAAGCTGAACTCACTTTGGAAATAATTCTTAAAGTGAATCACTTCGTTGATCATAACCTGATCATGATAAAAAAAACAGCATATGCCCCCTTTATTTCTTCAAAAGGTGTAAGGGAATTCCGATTACGAGCATTCTTGAACAGACATGCGCATATATTAATCATACTACCTGCAGCATTCTCTATTCTGTTTATATTATTGTACTCTTGAGATACAATTCAAAACATATTCAAAAAAGTGAGTGAAGTGAGTGAAGTGTAGTATTTAAGCTTACTGTTTCCTTATTTAATTAATACTTCAATTTATTCTATATATTCTAAATAAAAAGTGTATTGAACTGTAGTAATTTTTACTTTAAGCTAATAAAACTACTTGTGTCTGATGTTATTTTCTTCAATATACATACATAGTATCAGCATCAGTACGTTGATTCTATTTTAGCCTGCACAATGTTGAATTTCTTGCCTAGCATTACTAGGCATACAACAAATCAAACTCCACGTTCCTAACTGTAATATAAATTTATTTGATAAAGAAAATAAGTGAAAAAATATTTCGTAAAGTCATTAGTTTACTTTGTATAGAGCGTATTGGGACCATCTTCGCATACATTTACTTATTATATTATTATTCTGCTGTTTTCAAAGCAACTATATATTCTTTGCAAATAGTAGTAAAAAAACAACTTACGTTTATAAAATCCACGGGGGTGAGGTAATTATGCATAAGGACAAGTTTTACCACAGGAAACTGAGACATGAAAGTCCAAAAACAACTTCTTCTGTATGGCTACAAACGTGTAACCGCAACCAGAGCAATAAGTTCACAGACTGTGCAAAAACCACTGGATTGTTTATGTGTTGATAATGTACGTAAGTGAGTAGACCGGCCAAGGATTTAATAATTTTCAACGTTTAACAGATAATATTATACAAACATATTCCGAAATGAATAACAGTGTTCCTCCTCTGATTCATTACTTAAAACTGTTAGTGGAAAAGATTAACGGATAAAGTACTGTTGTGAGACTTAAATACTAAAATTTAATAAACAACCCTTCCATCGAATCATCATCATAAATGAAACTCCAACGTACATCGAAAGTGACATCAATTTCTAACTTCCTAGTTAATGCAGACTAAATTTTAAGCTTAATAGGAAGGTGAAGGTAGCAAAATACGACCAAGGCTAACAGCAAAAATACCTAAAAAAAAGCCTAAAATTATTCGGTATAATCAAATCTTGAAACGAGTTATGTGGAGTAACATTTTATATCAGGAAAATATTATTCATAAAAATGTATTCATTTAAATTAAAAATGTTGTTATTTTTGGGCATTATAAAATGGCCAGAAAATATAAATATTATTAGGACTAATTTACTTAAAGGACATAGGTAAACAATAAATAAACAAATGACTAAGGTATGCATATAATTCAAGTAAATAAAATATTACCTTCAGTCGATAAAGCCAAATGATTTTGCTGTTTGTATGTAAAACGGTTATTATGTACCAGATAAAAAAAAGTTTTCATCTATTTTTCGTATTTATTTTCTAACCTCTCAAAAATACTTAGATTTGCATGTAAATTAAGTACTTCCCATTAAATTGATGTTTAAGAATAAAACTCAAAATATTAACGCATTTTTTGTGAAAACTTATTAACGAGAAACCTATTTTTTATCTTCAAATGAAAGTGGAATTTATCTAATCACGCTTATCATTAACCACTATACAAGCAATTCAAAGTGGCTATAAACTTTTTAATAGACAGCAAGTGGAAAACGATTATCGACATTGAGACATATACATATGTGTCTGCATATGAATTCGTAAATAAAAGAAAATAACTAAAGATATACTCGTGTTCACTGTATGCCGATTTCACTGAAATATCATTGTTTTTCTGAGCAACACTGTATATTCATTTGAAAATA
The DNA here is from genome assembly GCA_944738645.1 of Eristalinus sepulchralis. NCBI lineage: Eukaryota > Metazoa > Arthropoda > Insecta > Diptera > Syrphidae > Eristalinus > Eristalinus sepulchralis. The sequence continues at coordinate 23,285,348 of OX122885.1, read as the reverse complement.
AGAATAAATTTATGTTTATCATTCATTTACAAGATGATTGCACATTATTACAATTAACACTCATTAAGATGCCCCTATTAGGTAAATCTAACAAATTTTTTATTGTCCAGTTCGATGCCTTATGTGTTTCTCTTTCATATTTTATTATAATCAATGAATTATATGCTTGGCTTAGCACATCTTATAAATTATTTATAGCATTGTTGCATTTTTTAAAAATTAACATTTTCGGCAACGAACAACAAGGCCAGGCTAGCATGTAGATGCTCCAAAAATGCGACCTAAGCAATTTATGAAGTTACGAAATAAAATTTAATATTCGGTGGTAAAGTCACTATTTTCCAATATCTCATAAAATGGAGCAATTGACGGTATTGGTTTCGAATCTAAGCTTTATCAATTTGTTTTTTAACCAACGCTAGTAAAGTTAATTGAATTTTAATCTCAATACATTTTTATTACCTTATTCTTCATTTCTTATATGCTGAACAAAAATACTTAAAACTAGCTAAATAGTTGAATCCATTGATCTTAAATCTTACTTACTGACTTAGTGGCATCTGTTCGGCTTGCGACGTGGAAGATGATAGGGCAGCCTTCCCTATATTTCATCAGGCCTTTAGTGTCCAAATTCATGGTACATTTCATTTGGGTAGTAAGCCCCAAAGATCAGACTGTTGATTGAAGCCATGCCTCGAGCAGTATGACTTCGTATCAACTTAATAATAAAATTATCTATCCTTATAAGGTTTGCCTCATTTTGCAGAACCTCGTTGGGGTAGAATTTCTTGCGATTCTGGTGTTCGATATAAACGATGACAGGCCCGAACACTGCCTCTCGAAAACCCCCATCTTTTCCATCTAGAAAGGACTCACCTTGGACCACACAGGGCAACCATACACCATAATTGGCCGTACTAGTGAAGTTAATATAAATCTTAAATAACAAAGTAACTCATCGCCTTTCAATGCATAGAGTACCTGGAGCAGATATCTCTTGAAAATAAAAAGCTTGGGATTAGGATTTTGTTTTGTGATATGAATAGAAATTTTATATTTTCTTTTAAATAGTCTTAAGTAACACCTCTTAACTTGACTTTACAACCATTAGGTTTCATTTTTTTATTCCTTCTTATTTTACTCAGTAAGGAGGTAATATGAACATGCGTACTAGAAACTTCTATAGAAACTCAATAGGATCGGGAGTATACTAAAGCTTCTCTTATTGTGGGTGCTACTATTCACTCACAAAAATTATTGTTGACTCCGAATGACGAAATTTAAAAAGCATTTCGAAGGCAATTAGTACTGTTTGAGTAATGTCACAGAATCAAAAAATCCGACATGTTCATTTTAGGAATTCAACATAGGCATTACCCAATATACATGTGTATTGTATTTTATTTACAACAAAGCCGGAACACATTCAATGACATATATTAAAATTGTGAATTATTATAATATTTTTTTCTTTTTCTTTTTTGCAGAAACGACAAATATATCGTGAACAAGTACTTCCACATGCAGGTGGAAAGATCCCAGATACGGCATTTCAAACCGATCGCCTCTTTTTAAATCGACTACAAAAAGAAGGAATTGCCATACCAGATGGAATCGTGTTGGAACAGCGCAACCCACAAGTACAAAATATTACACATTCTCATTACTTTCTTATTAAACCATTTCTTTTTTCAGGTATACCCATTCCTTAATAAACAAATGAGAACTGTTTATAAAGTAGCATTGAGCTCGGATGGTAGATATACAGCAAATGAGGGCCGACGTTTCTTTGACACTCCACCGTCAATTGAAACAACATATCTTTTCCCACAAGTTCACAACTACCCAGAACGCTCTCCATCAAATATTCCAGCTTTTCCCGTATACAAACAGCTTCATATTCAAAATCCACTTCTTAATCAAGCAAAACTCCAGCCGAAGAAAAAATGTAAGCAAACGCATGTTTTTTTGCCTTTTTTAAAGTTCTCTTATTCTTACAGCATTTTTCTACGTTTCGCCGTACAGCAAAAACTCCGGCAGCCATTCTGAAAAGATAAAAATCATCAAACCTCAATCATCGAATATTAACCTTTTGAACGACCCACTAAATACACTTTCAGACACTCAATTCGATAAGAATTACGAACCATCCCACGTAAGTTAAAAATAATATTATTGAATTGGAAATATAATTTTATTTTTATTTGCAGCTTTTCAATGAGTTCAATAATTTATTTAATTCCTTTCGCTACGACGGATCCTTCAAATCAAAATTGGATAAAAAAACATCTAAGAAAAATGAGAGTCCAAACTGAAGCACAAACACTTGCATCTATACATTGTAAATAAAAAAAAGAACATTCATACTTATTATTGCACCACACAGCAATGGTACTTTGGTTACCGATCAACTCATATATACTGAGTTTCATTTTTCACCCGTTTATTAAGAAATGCTAAAAATATATAAGGTCGAATGAAAGTAGAATAAGATTTAAAATGCAAAAGCATATATTTAGTGGAACCCATGTATTTGGCCATAAATTATAACATAAATGCAATTAAAACATTATGAACTCTACCTGACCAGCTTATTCTTCTTACATGGTTATATATATTATATTACATTTTTTGTTTTATCGGAAAATACAGCATGACTCGGTAACGGCTGTAGACATGGTCATTACTTCTACCATGTTTTGATGCAAGGGATGCGTGCGGATGATAAAATTCCTGGCGGTGATAATATTCAGAGAGATGAACATACATAGACTCCGGACAGTTCTTTATCGCACCACAGTTCAGTGTCCATATATTCAATGTCAAGTTCCTGCGCCAATCAACAAAGACGAGTCTTGACGTCAACATACTGGAGATTTCCAGGGCTTATGAAGAGTAACTCAGCAAAAGACACTCCAGTATGTCTACCTATAACAAAAATACCAACAACATGTGATTGTATTGCAATTTAATCACCCAAGTCGGACACAAATTTGGATAACAAGTGTGAGCAGAAAAACCAGACCAGGCCGAACATGGTGCTATTTCAGTGCGGGGAAGCAGCGAGCTAGAAAAAGGGGTACGTTTAAACAAACGGTCTGCCACTGTCATTTGCCTCTAGGCTATCTAAGAGTTTAGGTACCCACAGAAAATATTGTCTTCTATAAAAATGACAAGTGCCTGGTAGCAGACTTTAAGAAATACACGTCTGCTCTTCGATATTGCGGAATAAAACTAATTTCAGATTTCCAATGAATTGCGAAGTTTTAAAGCAGTATTTCTAGCAGCTTTTCAAGGCGTTCAGGAGAGAGATATGGAATGAGGAAAAGTAGTATTCCTAGCATTACAGTAGTCGGAACAGCTGTATTGAAAATATGAAAACCGAAGAGCCGCACCTGTAGATTGGTTGCTGGGGATTATTCAAAAGATCATCTGCAAAATATGTAAAGACGAGAGCATATATACGAATGCAAGACCAGCTGAATATGCCTTATATACAAGGAAGTAAATATTCCACCTGAGAGATATATCTCTGTTAAACGTCGGCTTCGAAATCTTTTCCAGCACAGTGTATTTCATTTTGTACATTATTATATGACATTAGCACATATCAGTACGACTTCCAACATGAGAAATCGAAACTTACCTCGCTAGACAACAACACTGTAACTTAGAGGGTCTTAGATTCCTAACATCCCGGAGAAAAAACGACCAAGACTGCGAGTTCCGCGATCGCGGAACTATCAAGTCATCGTCAAACATGTTAATATCTTGTCAATATCTGCTTGAGTCAGTTATATACAAGCTAACATAGCCGTCTATGAAAAGGTTCTCAAATCTCGCCGTTCAAAGTAGGCAAAAAACGGTAGGTTCCTTCTACTCTTGAGAGTAGAATAACACGTACAGCACGAGTAATTGCTGAAGAAGCTAGGCCTTGGCCCTCGTGGACTGTAGTGCTACTCAATAATTATTATTTTTAAAAGGAGTCACGAGATCCAGAAGCTTAAAATGTTATTCAAAATTCGAGAGTTTAAAAAGAAAATTACAGTTACGAATTACAGTTTAAATAAACTGTTAACATACTTTCAATATGAACTTGGCACATTCAATGCTTACGCATTGCCAATATTTTTTTTATCCAAATTTGCTTTAAAGTCCTCATATTGAAGACTTTTGCTCCTAGTCTGCGATTCTGCCTTATCTGACGGTAGTTCGTCTATTTGTTCGTCTTTTGTTTACTTTGTTAAGCTACTTAATGTCGTTGGCACGATGTAAAATATCAGTAGTTAATCGATAAAAATCTGTCGAAGCTAGAAATTGTACTCTCAACAGTAGAGGAGGCCTACAGCTTGTTAATGACTTTAAATGGAACGACTTGAGATTGACTCTTTAAATGTAGTCAGGTAAGCATCTCCAAAGAGGTGATGCCGTGAAAAAAGGAAAAAAAGTCTGTAGGTTAAAAAGAGAAAACGGAATACTTACGAAAAATTTAGAGCCTGTTCGTTTGAGCACTGCAATACTTTTCTTTTTATACAAACTATATATAATCAATTGAATCAGTTTGAAGAAAGACAAATGTTTGATGTGAGTATTTGAGTTTTTTTTTTTTTTAAACTCTACCTGTAAGCTTAAAAATTTAGCTTAGTTTGTCCTAGTGCTCGTTCCATTTCCCAGCAGAAAAGTATACAAAATGTGTAAAAAAAAAACTAAAAAAATGAACCAAATAACGTGCGTTATTTAAACAATAATATAATTATGTGTTCCAGATAACAAAAGTGATGCTATAAGCTTTTTTATTTTATTAAAAAAAAATTATCTCAGAGTTCCACATACTTACAATAATTGCATATCTGGATAGTTTTACAAACACAATTTTTTTCCACAAAAGCTTCAAACGTACGTAATATAAGTTGTTACATGCATTCATATGTAGAGCAAGCGAGTAGAGGCCAAGAAGTGAAAGTAATTGTATCACTCATTCAAAGAGTATAAACACAAACACATGCTTAGAACACACCTATCTCCCACCTAATATGTATTACCACCTCCTAGTCACAGAAAAATGTGTCTCCTGCAGATTGGAAACAAAATTCATACGCATAAGTTTCAGTTGTTTGAAGTACATCTCTGCGACAACACTAATTTCAAATTGCAAGAGCTCCAGCATTTTATTTTTATTTCATCTTACATCATCATGGGCCTCAAACTAACCATTGCCTTCGGCCTCATATTGGTAGTTGGACTTGCATCATGCATCGAAGTGCAAGTAAGTCAAATATTTTACCAAATTATTAAAGAAATGGTGTACGAATGGAAAAAAATATATCTCCAGCACATTCATTTGTTGGTTATAAGGCATTGAAGAAATATTTGTTTTATAAATAAGAATGAATGACGTGCGACTTGAAACAGAAAGTACGAATACAAAAGTCAAATAACATTCACTTTTGACCTAAAATTCGCGCCAAATATTGTCATAGATTGTAGGGTATCATACTTCAAAAGCGGTGAGTAAACTTGTTGTGTGTTGGATTGAGATTAGTGAACTCTTTCTCTTGTGGAGCAAAATGAAATCGAATCTCAACGTTACCACGAGTTTACTATAATACTCAGTTCAACCAGTTTTTCATTGTATCTAAATTACATAACTCGTTATGTCTGCACGATATGGAAATTATGTGTAACCATCTGTCCACGATTGTTTATGTCTGCTCATTTTCATTCATAAAATTTGTGTGGAGATTTGAGTTAAGCTTATTTGAAATTATTACTGCAAGTGACGATCACTGATGAGTTATGATCAGTGACTTTAAAAAACGAACAATTTTTAATATATAGGGATAAGTTTTCACGCTATACACAAGGATATATTTAGTATATGCTGAAACTTGTACGTTATAAAATGTTTTTCATAAATTAATGTGTCAAGTAAAGTGTTTCGTTCTTTTGGCAAATAAATTTTTCGGTTATTAGAAATTATGTGTTTTATTTGAAATAATACATTTTTAATCATATATTGCTTGTCTATAAAAGATTTTTTTTTGCGGCGAAAAAACAAAAATACAAGCAAATTTAAATATATGTATTTAATTAAAGAAAACATTTTTTTTAATTATTCCTAATTCTCATAAATACAAAAAAGCTCCACAAATACATCCTGAAAAATAATCCGGAACGACAAGCTTACCCTTTTAACTACCGGTCTATGGCCTTCTTTAACTTAAGTTGTAATTATTCTTCATAAGAACAATCAAACCGACTATTAAGAGAGAGGGGAGTCAATTAGATATTTATGTGAAGGGTAGGTTAGGTTGATGTGGCTGCCTGATCAGAATTGTTGAAGCCCGTGTGGAACCATTGTGATACAATTTAACCGGATAATTTTTGTTCTAGTCTGCTTGGTTTATATGATTACTTACCCTGTTCATCAAACTCCTTCTGGTTTATCCAATTTGTTTCCCTCAGGAATTTTCTAATCTTTCCTACTCTCACATGAACTAGTTCATCTAGTCTGCTGTAGTAGTTCAATCGTAGCCATTCTAATAACTGCAAAAGTTAGACAAAAGATAGACATCTCCTCATTTTTCTTCGATGTTGGTGGCCGAATACTGTCACCGTTACTAGTGCTTCTTCTTATTTTTAAATTGAAAAACTATTTAAATTAAATAATCCAAGTAGGGATTTACCAAATGGACAGCGAGCCGACTGTTGTGTTTCATTTTGCCAGAACACTTAATATTTCCATTAAATGCATCAATTTCCTTGCATTCTGGCTTAAGCCAGACAACAACAACAGATTTGGGCCCGAAAACAATTATTAAAGCGAACCGACTATTATGTTTGGTATTTGTTCCTTTAATACAACAAAGCGTGGGAAGAAAAGAAACGAGTTTTATATTGTTAACATTGTACTATTTTATTTATGTATTCAAATTTCAGACATTTGGCAGCTTATTTCACCCCGTGACACCTTATGAGGAAAGAAAGAAACAAGAGAAGCAAGACCTGAGTAAGGTTCCCGGAGTGCCCGGCGTGGATTATCCTCTTTATCACGAAGTCCCACATACAAATTTTGACTGCGGCAAAGTACCGGCAGTGCCCGGTATGTATGCAAATGTTGAAACTGGATGTCAGGTAAGATACAGCATGTTTTCTAAGAAAATCGTACTTTATTTTACACCTTCATGTCTCGAAAGGCTTATCATGTCTGTCACGATGGTAGAGAAGGATATCAAGGTGCCTCGTTTCTTTGTACAAACGGAACAATTTTTAACCAAAAAGAGTTCGCTTGTGATTGGTGGTACAATGTTAATTGTGCTGAGGCCCCAAACTACTACAAGTAACTATTAATATATATGTTTAAATACTTTCTAATGCATTGTTATTATTTTCAGTTTAAATGCTGATCCAGCCCATAATCCGTACACTCCAAAGAAAAAATTAGAGGACCAATTTCTTATCCATGCTTAGAACACTGAATTACACGGAATTGTAAAACTGATCAAACTGTATTCCATCCTACTCATATTATGGAAAAACACATAAAGATGTTTTTTTTTACATTTGTAAATTTTTTCACATTACACACATTAAAAAATAAACTATAAATCAGAAAAGGCCACACCTAACATTCAATTTATTATTCATCAGCATCAACTTTTTCTCCAATTTTTCTGAATCTATTTACATTTAGCCCAAACTTGGACAAAGATACAAATATGTGTCTTAATCATATTTGTATTATTTGTTTGTTGTTACAAATTACGAATTTCAATTAGGATATAAATCATTTAAATCGGTATAAAAAAATTATAATTAAATTTAGTTTGAAACAAAAACAACAGCAAGGTTTTCATTCTCAGCATTTTACAACACTTAATTCCCTGACGTTTTTAACGGTACCAAATATCTGTTTTATAATAATACATAATACAAACTAAATATTTCGCATATCTTCTTCTTCTTCAGATGGCGCTACAGTCCGGAGTGGACCTGGGCCTCAACCAGCATGCCTCTCCAGCTAGCACGATCTTTTGCCAGCTGCTTCCAATTGCGCACTCCAAGTTGGTTGAGGTCCTTTTCCACTTGTGTGCGCCATCGCAGTCTGGGACGTCCTCTGTTGCGTTGTCCCCGTGGTTCGGATTCGAAGTATTTCGCATATGTTCAAACAAATTTGTTTTTAAAAAAGTTAAAAGCGTTGTTTAATTTCCTTCACGTTTTATAGAACAATTATTTAATTTCACTTCATCATGTAATTTTGCATTTAATGCTTATAGAGTTTAGAAATTATTCGCGTTAACGCGATCTTTTGTGTAGAAAAAAATAGAATGGTGTCAATTAGCATGATTTTGGTGGCCAATTGATTCCAAAAATGCGAAATTATTGGGTTAAAACTTTTTACGCAATAGCCATAATTGGTAGGGTAGTACGGCTTTTGCCTAGTCTTGTGGAAATTACATATTATTCAAAGCATTGTCACTTTCTCTAGCCACTCGGTTCTGAAAGACTTGCTCGGCTTTAGACTTGATATTGCTTTCTCGAGTGCGTCTAATTCTGATGTCAGATGGAAGGAATTCTTGTTAATCATAGTCCAAATTTGCCTTCTACAACAATTTGTCCATTTTAGTTCCAATAGTCTTTGGGTTGAGTATATCAGCTGCACCAATTGCTACAATTTTAGCACTTTATTCTTGCAATAACATCAACCATGCGCTTCTCTTGCTTTATTTCCCCTCTGCTCGTTTCAATGCCAATCTCTTCTATCCATGTAGCGATGTCTTTTAAGCGTTTCCTTAAAGGATTGTCGCATAGGATATTTTGCCTAAGTCTACCTCAAGTAACAAATTCAGGTCCAAATAACCGCACTCTTCTCTATTTTTAGCACTCACTTTACTAGATCTCGAAGTTTCTTATTCTCCTTTCGAACAACCCTTCCCTATCACTCGATGTTGGTAATTTCTGCTTTGTAGCAGTCCAAAACCTCAGCAAGTTCATCGGCTGCACATGGTCTGTTCGGTGACCTTACATTTCAGTGCAAAATCAAAAATCGTTGCACTTTGTTTGTTGGCAGAAGTCATTAACAGTACGAGTATATCTATTCGTATAGAAAGCATGTGATCAGTTCGTAAATAATATTTTCACTCATAACCTATGTAGGAGACCAGAGGCATTATTTAAATCCCCAAGCAGAGGATCGCTGCATACACTTCTTCTTGTGGCGCTACATTCCGGGGTGGACCTGGGCCTCAACCAACATGCCTCTCCAGCCAGCACGATCTTTCGCCAACTGCCGCCAGTTGCGCACCCCAAGTTGGTTGAGGTTCTTCTCCACTTGGGTGCGCCACCTTTTCCTGGGCCGTCCTCCGTTGCGTTGTCCCAATGGCTCAGATTCGAAAACTTTTCGGGCTGGAGCAGTGGTGTCGATACGCTCTACATGGCCTAGCCATCTTAAGCGTTGTATCCATAGACGCTTGACTAGGATCATGCCGCTGTACAGCCCATACAGTTCGTGGTTGAACTTCTCCTCCAGATGCCATCAACGCAAACAGGACCCAAAATCGCGCGCAGAACATTTCTCTCGAAGAGACCAAGGGCATCCTCATCCGCTTTTAGTAGTGTCCAAGTTTCCGCGCCATAAAGTAGGACTGGGATGATCAAGGTGTTATATAAAGCAAGCTTAGTCTTTCGAGAGAGGGCTTTATTACTCAATTGCCTCTTGAGCCCAAAGAAACAGCGATTGGCAAGAGTGATTCTGCGTTTGATTTCGGTACTGGTGTTATTGTCCCTGTTTACTGCGGAGCCGAGGTAGACGAAGTCCTTGACTACCTCGAAGTTTCTGCTGCCTAGTGTGACGCTCTGTCCGAGACACCGATGTTGTGTGTCCTTCCTTGATGACAGCATGTACTTCGTTTTGCCCCCATTTACCACCAGACCCATTTTAGCCGCTTCCGCTTCCGCTTCTATGCCAGCAAACGCGTCATTGACGGCTCGCTGTGTTCGACCAATCACGTCAATGTCGTCGGCGTAAGCTAGCAATTGAGCTGGAAGATCGTGCCTCTGTGTTACGCACGATCTTCTGAAGGATGATGTTAAAAAAGTCACATGACAGTGCGTCGCCTTGTCTAAAGCCTTTTTTGACATCGAAGGTCTCGGTGAGTTCGTTCCTGACCTTGACGGAGCAGCGAGAGTTCTCCATCGTCATCCTGCACAATCTGACGAGTTTGGTAGGAATGCCAAAACTAGTCATGGCACTATATAGCTCGTCTCTATTCACACTGTCATATGGGGCCTTGAAATCGACGAATAGGTGGTAAGTGTCGAATTGCATTTCTTGGGTCTTTTCCAGGATCTGCCGTAGTGTGCGGATTTGGTATATTGTGGACTTCCCTGGCCTGAAACCATACTGATAAGGACCAATCAGGTTGTTGACAAATGGCGTTCACACAGTACGGCAGAAAGGATCTTGTATGCGATGTTAAGGAGATTCATCCCTCGTTAGTTGGCGCAATCGAAGGGGTCTCCTTTCTTGTAGACCAGACAGACGACGCTGAGATTCCACTCATCGGGCATACTTTCCTCCGACCATATCTTACAGATGAGCTGGTGCATGCGCCCAACCAGGTCATCCCCAGCTGCTTTAAATAGTTCTGCGGACAGTCCATCCGCTCCAGCAGCTTTATTCGACTTCAGTCTCGATATTGCTATCTTGACCTCGTCTAAGTCGGGGGGACGGAATTCTTGTCTATCATCGTCCAAATTAGGTGGAACATTCTGCCTAACAGCGGGATTTGGGTCGTCATCGCCGTTTAAGAGTCTGCAGAAATGATCTTTCCAGATTCTCAGCATCGATTGCGACTCTACTACGAGGTTTCTGCTTTAGTCCCGGCAGGCTTCCGTCCGAATTCTGTATCCACCGGATAGCTGTTTCACCTTTCGGTAAAACTTTCGGACATCATTCCTACCATAACACCTCTCCATCTCTTCGACCGCGCGCTTCTCATGCTCTCTTGTTTTCCTTCTGAGAAGCCGGTTCTCTTCCCTTTTTTTTCTGTTCGTAGAGCTCACGAACAGCTCTCGTTGTCCGATGCAGCGATGCCTGGTAGGCCTCCTGTTTAACTGCATGTGCCTGCCTGCACTCATCGTCAAACCATGGGTTCCTTCTAGGTGGTGGCGTGAAACCCAGCACATCAGTGGCAGCTTCTTTGATGGCTTTTTGACAACGTTTCCATTCCTTTTCTATTATCAGTGCAGGCAGCGTCGAACTTTGGGAGAGTTTCAGAGAGACTCGGTCGGCAAAGATCCCAGCGACCTGTTGCGATTGTGGCTTTCCGACGTCAAACCGTTTTGGCCTATCTCGACTCCGTTGTTCTCTCGATATCCGGGTTCTTACTTTGGCTACAACAAGGTGATGATCCGAGTCGATGTTAGCGCCTCAGAATGTTCGGACATCGAGAATGTTGGAGGAGTGTCTGACGTCGATCACAACGTGATCAATCTGGTTGACGGTTGATTGATCAGGGATCGCCAGGTTCCTTTATGGATGTTGAGATGTGGGAACCGCGTACTGCTCACAGAGAGGGTCCTCCCCGTGGCGAAGTCCAACAGCCTGAGTCCGTTTCCGGAGGTCGTGTCGTGCAGGCTGTGTTTCCCGATGACGCCAGCAGAGATATCCTCTTTCCCCAGCTGAGCATTGAAATCTCCTACAACGATCTTGGTGTCATAGCTGGGGCATCGATCGTATGTTCTATCTAGGAGATCATAGAACTCATCCTTGCTGTTATCATCCTTCTCTTCTGTCGGGGCGTGAGCGCATATCAGGCTGATGTTCCCGAATTTAGCCTTAATGCGAATTGTCATGAGGCGTTCGCTTACGGGATCGTAGCTTATGACCTTCTGCCTAAGTCTGTCTCGAACAACAAATCCGCATCTGAATAGGCGCTGCCTTCTCTCCCTGTGGCAGTAGTAGTAAATGTCGCAGTTCTTCATCTTCCCGGCCCATCCAACCGCACTTCCTGGATGGCGGTGATACCTGCTTTGTAGCAGTCAAGAGCCTCCGCAAGTTATTCGGCTGCACGTGGTCTGTTAAGGGACCTCACATTCCACGTGCAGAACCGAAAATCGTTGTCCTTTGTACGTTTGCTGGGGTCGTCAACATTGGATCCGTTCATATCCGAGGCATGTTCTTGTTTTCTGAACTCGGTTATTTTTGTGTGGTGAGGGAGTTAGCCTCACGCATAACCTACAGACTGGTAGGCCAGTCGCTGCATACATTTGTTCACCACACAACGGATGCTGTGATGGCTATCCAGGGGGCGCCATGGGGAGGCTGTATGTCAACTTGACCTATGCACGGACGAGGATAGCCTTGGCAGCTCGCCATGTTGAGCGCGATCAAGGACATTGCCTCGTGTGCATAGGCCCATGCCCCCTGCATACACTGTTAACCATATAAAAGTTTTTGTGATGTCTATCTAAAAATCTCGGGGTACAGATTATATGTCGACTTGCCTTTTACAGGAACAGGGGGTGTGTTGACATCCCGCTGAGTTGAGCGCAATGAATGACGTGCACAACGTAAATTTGGTTTAAACATTTAAATATACAAATAATTATATTTTATTTATCTTCTACATTTAGTAATTCCCTAATTTCTTCAGTGAGGAGGTATGCATCCTCATTAAAGGCAAAGCTATCAAGTCAAACGTGAATCGGAACCTCTTTTGTGGACATGATAACTTTCTGCATTGCTGCGATGAGTTTTTAAATCCTTTATGTATTTTTAGTCCAGCTTATCTTATGCTTTGTTAATTCTCTACAAAAATACTGATATGAAGATAAACACTAACTGACAACATACTAATCTACGGGTACTCCAAGCTAACCTAACCTAGTCCTGTTTAAATACGCGTGTACAAGAGTGTAATTCTAGGTTATGTCAGAGTAACTGATAAGTGTCAACTGCTTGGAATGTACCACCTTTGACGCTATTGCAATACCGCGTAGAAAGTCTCCCTGCACGATCATTATACCAGACTGAGGTAGCCAGCGACATTAGTATTTAGCCTATTCTCCGTAATAAAAACTTACATAATGACTACAAAATTAATCTTAAAATGTCCCCTTCGTTAATTCATATCAAATGCAGTTAGTATAACCAAAGGTAGTACGATAATTTGTTTCAAATTTGTTTATTTAACAATTTATTTGAATTTTTTTGATCGAAACTTTATTCATGATGAACGTTGTGAACATGTACACATATTTACATGTTTTACATACATACGCCCTGGTGCACTCGTCCGTATCATGTTACGGACATAGTTTAAGATTACTGTAAATAGTTAAGTAGTTTTAAGTGTAGAGTTAAGTTTTAGTTTTGTTTAGTTAGATAAGGATTAGGTTAGGTTGAAAACGTAAATGCCTAAGTTTAAATAAATTCTTGGGCTGAATTCAAAAAATGTCACAACTTAAGATTTTAACAATATTAAAACACAGCCAGTAGACCGAAAGGCAAAATAAATAGTACCTAAATTAGCTTAGAGTAGTCAAAGAGATTCAGTAAGTTAGATTTAAGATCAATGGATTTAATTAGTAAGCTAGTTTTAAGTATTTTTGTCTAGTATATAAGTAATGAAGATTGAACAATAAAAAAAGCATTTAAATTCAAATTCTATTCAACATGTTTTACATATTAACTCTCTGATATTAGTTTCTCGATCACGACTTGTATATCGCAATAAATAAAAACTGTAATTTTGAAAAGGCATGGGCCTATGCACACGAGGCAATGTCCTTGATCGCGCTCAGCATGGCGAGCTGCCAAGGCTATCCTCGTCCGTGCATAGGTCAAGTTGACATACAGCCTCCCCGTGGCTCCCCCTGGATAGCTATCACAGCATCCGTTGTGTGGTGAACAAATGTATGCAGCGACTGGCCTACCAGTCTGTAGGTTATGCGTGAGGCTAACTCCCTCACCACACAAAAATAACCGAGTTCAGAAAACAAGAACATGCCTCGGATATGGACGGATCCAATGCTGACGACCCCAGCAAACGTACAAAGACAACGACTTTCGGTTCTGCACGTGGAATGTGAGGTCCCTTAACAGACCACGTGCAGCCGAATAACTTGCGGAGGCCCTTGACTGCTACAAAGCAGGTATCACCGCCATCCAGGAAGTGCGGTTGGATGGGCCGGGCAGAAAGAAGATGAAGAACTGTGACATTTACTACTACTGCCACAGGGAGAGAAGGCAGCGCCTATTCAGATGCGGATTTGTTGTTCGAGACAGACTTAGGCAAAAGGTCATAAGCTACGATCCCGTAAGCGAACGCCTCATGACAATTCGCATTAAGGCTAAATTCGGGAACATCAGCCTGATATGCGCTCACGCCCCGACAGAAGAGAAGGATGATAACAGCAAGGATGAGTTCTATGATCTCCTAGATAGAACATACGATCGATGCCCCAGCTATGACACCAAGATCGTTGTAGGAGATTTCAATGCTCAGCTGGGGAAAGAGGATATCTTTGCTGGCGTCATCGGGAAACACAGCCTGCACGACACGACCTCCGGAAACGGACTCAGGCTGTTGGACTTCGCCACGGGGAGGACCCTCTCTGTGAGCAGTACGCGGTTCCCACATCTCAACATCCATAAAGGAACCTGGCGATCCCCTGATCAATCAACCGTCAACCAGATTGATCACGTTGCGATCGACGTCAGACACTCCTCCAACATTTTCGATGTCCGAACATTCCGAGGCGCTAACATCGACTCGGATCATCACCTTGTTGTAGCCAAGGTAAGAACCCGGATATCGAGAGAACAACGGAGTCGAGATAGGCCAAAACGGTTTGACGTCGGAAAGCCACAATCGCAACAGGTCGCTGGGATCTTTGCCGACCGAGTCTCCCTGAAACTCTCCCAAAGTTCGACGCTGCCTGCACTGACAATAGAAAAAGAATGGAAACGTTGTCAAAAAGCCATCAAAGAAGCTGCCACTGATGTGCTGGGTTTCACGCCACCACCTAGAAGGAACCCATGGTTTGACGACGAGTGCAGGCAGGCACATGCAGCTAAACAGGAGGCCTACCAGGCAACGCTGCATCGGACAACGAGAGCTGTTCGTGAGCTCTACGAGCAGAAAAGAAGGGAAGAGAACCGGCTTCTCAGAAGGAAAAAAAGAGAGCATGAGAAGCGCGAATTATATTATCTGGTCGAACAAGTTACATTAAAGAAACACAAGTTATATTTTATTTAAGTGATTGTACTTTATTAAACTGAACACTAGAATGACACTGTAATACTCTTACTTGCTACTGGAGACTACTGCACCGCCTTCGTGTGCTTCACCTGTATTTATTCTACAAATTTTCAATGCATTACAATCGCAGACATAGTGTCGGCGATTTTACAATAAAATGCACAAGTGGAATTCTTAAGAATACAAAAAATGCAATTAATGTCTGGTCAGCTATTTAGTTATTGACCGGATAAATAGGTCATACTTATCGTCAGTTGCTGATTTCGACATGTGTGGAATTGCGGGCGTTGACTTATATGTAACTTCTCCCTCCTTACAATTAGAATTCTCCTGAATTCGATTACTTAATTTTATTTGTATTCTATTTTTACGTATACATAACATTAATATTATTCCACACATTATTATAATTGTTACAATAAATATTTTGTTTAGATTATATGATATATTTTTCTCAAATTTTACTTCTTTTAATACATTCAAGTTTTCAATTGGTTTTAGCAAAATCTTATTAAAGTTCAGTGTTTCTGAATAATTATAATTTCCTCTATAATTTGGACAATAGAAGCGTTGTTTCATTATGTTTTACATTAGAATATTTATTGTCAAACAGGGTGATTGTACAATTAAAGATGTTAATTAAATAGTTACCTTTAAGTATAATGTTTCTATCATCACATGTTTGATTTAAGTGCGTATTAATATTTTTTACAAAAATAGTTCCATCATCAATGGAGATGAGTTCAGTTTGATTATTTTGATACAATTTACAATTTTCTTTAAAAGCACAATGTTTACTTTCATATAATTCTGTGATATCCTTATCTTTTTCATATTTCAGCGATTTATTCTTGTATTCGACAATAAATTCTTTTCGGCTTCTATTTCAAATAAATTCGTATTTGGTACAGGGACTAATAGTTTAAGTGGAACTGTCACATAGTTTGTTGGAATTTTAATGGCAAATATTAACAAATTTTCTTCAAACTTAGCTAACCCTAGTTTTATCTGACTTAGTTTGTAAAAGTCTATTTTATATTTTTCGATTTCCTCATTTGTTAAAATGTTCGGGTGTAAAATATTATTCCTTGCTGAAGCTATGTTATCTTGTATATGTTCAATCTTGGCTCCTATGTATTTAAGTTTGAATAGCTGATCAAAATATAGTTGCTTCATGGCTATTTCCCTTTCTACTCTTTGAACTGTATTCATTTGTTTTTCAATTATTTCCCTATCTCTTTCAATATTATCTTTTAAAATGTGAAATGAGTCATTGAAGAATGATTTAATTTTTATTTGTTTATTTAATGCAATTATGGAATTGTGACTATTTGCCTTTACCTCTTTTAGGTATATTTCTATAGTTTTCCTATCCTCCTCATCCATGGTTCCAAATAACCATTTTTCGGTGGATCCTACAATACTTAGCAAGCCTCGTTTCCGCCTGTTTTGCACCGGAATAAGAGTTTTAATTTTATGAATTATATTGGATATTTCTTCGTCTAGCATGTATCGCTGCTTTAATGGTACTGAGCTAAGATTTAATGATATATTTTTAACTAATGCCATGATTTCTAAAGGGTCAATAATATGTAATACGATGTCGGTCTCGTTACTAATTGATATGTCATTCAAATGTAGCTTTACATAACCATTCTGTTTTTTTATTTCCTGTACGTCAAGAAATCGACAATGCGTCTGTGGAATCATTAGTGTCAGAAGTAATATCCATGTCATTACCTGAAAATTTTAATTTTCGTTTAATGTTTGTAAAGGCGATATTTTTTAATTTAGCTTTCTTATATTTTGGTTCTTGTTTGTGCCTAACAGCCTTATAGTTTTTTATGAATCCTGTTGATTTCTTTTCTTCATAATCCTCTCTATTTTTGTTTACCTTTCTGAGCATCTTTTCCTTCATTTCTTCTATATTCCGTCTAATCAGTTTTACATCAACTTTACGGGTTTGTACCTCTAAAGGATTATGTTTAATCGTAGAGTGAAATCTTTGGTTATAATTTCGTACAGCTTTTTGTATGATCCTTTGGACTGAGTACTTATTTTTGTTAAACGAGATTATTCTGAACTTTTCGGCTATAGAGTTATGAAAACGCTCAATGTCTGCATTGCCCGTGTGGCTGTTTGGTTTCGTTAGATGTAGGAAAATTCCTTCTTCTTCTAGAAACTCTTTAACTTGAATCGCTTTGAATTCATTATCGGCAATAATTTTCTTCGGTTTTCCGAATTTCGCAAAATGTTCTTCTAATTGATCAATAATTGTAATGTGATTTCTATCTGCTAAACGGTATGCAGATCCGAATTTAGAAAATGTATCTATTATCGTTAAGAAGCTAACCTTTTTTATAACGAATGTATCAATATGGATTATCTCATTAATATCTGTAGGTGTTTCGGTTTTAATAAATTTAGCTTTAATTGGATTGCGGTCATATTTGACTGCTTGACAGACATCACACTGATTGATAACAATTTGGATATATTCCATTAACTTTGGATAGTAAATCCTTGTTTTGATTTGGTTGTATGTTTCCTGTATGCCTGAATGTTGACTTTCTCTTACATGATAGAAAGATATTTGTTTCACAGCTTCTATCTCTGTTGCTATGTCTTGGGCTCTATAAGAACATCTAACGAATTTTAAACTTTTATCATTGGAAAACATTTCTCTAATTTTTTCTTGGACTCTATTATACTTGTGATCATCCAGTTCTGAGTAAATTCCGATTTTTCCTTTCTTAATAAATCTTCTCAGAATATATTCTAATCGACTAATATCATGTTCTGCTATATAGATTATTCTTTTTCCATGTAAAATATCAATTTCATTTATTTTATCGTTTGTGAGTATCAGTTGTGTCTTATACTTGTTGACAATGTCTTCCACGATCGGAATATGGTCCATTAATTCTTCTTCTGCAGAATGTATAGTTTCATTATCTTCTAAATTAAATATGAAATCTGATTCCAAATTATTACAATTTAGTGAAAAGTTTTCAGATTGTGGGGGGCCTGCGTTCTCTCCCTCCTCAGATTTAACGTCCTCGTTAATTTCTATGCGGCTTAAAAAATCCGCTACTTTATTTTCCTTGCCCTTTAAGTATTCAATATCGAACTGATATTCGCCTTGCTTCAGAAGCCATCTTTGATGTCGAGGTGATAAATCTTTACCTCTATATTTAGCGTAAAGATATTTGATAGGCTGATGATCAGTATATATTTTGAATTTCTTACCGTAAAAGTAGGGCCTAAAGTAATTTGTTGACCATTTTATTGCAAGAAATTCTTTGTCTGTAGCAGAGTAATTTCTCTCATGTTTGTTAAGGGTCCTGGAAGCGAAGCATATAGGATGTCCCTCTTGAGAGAGAACTGCTCCTATAGCGTAGTTAGACGCATCTGTTGTAAGACAGAATGTTTTCTCAAAGTTTGGATATCTTAGTATGGGGTGACTACTTATTAGCTGCTTCAATTTCTCAAATGCTTCTATGTAATTTGGGTCGCTAGTATTTATTTTCGTATTTTTCTTAAGGTATTTAGTGATGGGTTGGGCTACCTTTGCATAGTCTCTAATAAATTTTCTGTAATAGCCAGTAATGCCCAAAAAGCTTTTAATTTGCTTTTGTGTTTTCGGGAGTTTTGCTTTTCGACAACCGCTATCTTATTAGGATTGGGTTTTAACCCGTCTTTGGTTAAGATATGACCTAAGAACTCGGTCTCCTTTCGCATGAAATTACACTTGTCGATTTGTATTTTGAGATGTTTTGATTCTAGTATTTTAAAAATTGTAGTTATTGCCTTAATATGCTCTTTTAATGTGGTACTAAATATAAGTATATCATCTAGATACACTACACACGTTTTATTAATATGATCTCTAAGTATGTCATTCATTAGTCTTTGGAATGTCGCGGGGGCATTCTTCAGACCAAATGGCATTCTTATAAATTCATATAGACCATGAGGTGTTACAAAAGCTGTCTTTTTGCGATCATCCTCTTTTATTAGGATCTGATGGTATCCTTTCGCAAGGTCTAACGTGGTAAAATATTGGGCTTTCCCAAGTTTATCTAATATAGGATCAATATTTGGTAAAGGAAATTTGTCGTCGATTGTTATTTCATTCAATTTTCTGTAGTCGATAACGATCCGAAATTTCTTTTTACCGGAGTTGTCCATTTTTTTTGGAACAACAATGAGTGGGCTCGAATACTTGGAATTACTCTTTCGAATAATTCCTTGAGCTTCCATTTCTTTTATTTGTCTACGGACCTCTTCTTCATGCTTAGGGGGGTATCTATATAATTTCGCGTTTACTTGTTGATCGGTTGTTGTGACGATCTCATGTTCAATTTCTGGGGTGCTAGTTAATTTATCGCCTTCCTTGAAAAATAGATTGCTAAATCTTTTCAAAAGGTTCTCAACTTCCTTTCATTCTTCCGCATTTAAATGATCTAGTTCTATTTGATTTATCTTGGATTCAATGGGTTCTAGGGAACATATTTCATTTAAGGGATATGGAAAGTTTATGAAATTTAATATTTGATTATTTAATCTAATGGTTCCCTCGTCCATATTTAATAGCGCATTTAAATTGTTCAATAAATCCATGCCAATTATAAATTTATAACCTCTGTTGCAGAGTCTTTTTACTTTCCATCTGATGAGTGCATTTGAAGGGGCTTTAAATTCTTGTGTATGGACCTCGTGTAAAATGGTATCTTTACCAGTCACTGTTGTGAAATATATAGATGTTATAGGAATTTTATCGAATTCATAGAGTCTGTCATCAATAATGCTAAGTGTTGAGCCTGTATCTATCAATGCTATGTATATTTTCGAATTTATTGTTATAGTAATTTGGGGTCAGTTATCCGAGGCTAGTTCATAAAAAACCTCGTCTCTTCCTTTTTCTTTATTTTCGTTTGACGGTTCTACTGGTTCTGGTGGAACGCTACTTTTTGGTTCTAAACTAAGCTTAGACGTACCCTGTTCATGGCGATATTGGCCCGGATATCCTCTATAGCTTCGTGAATTTTGACTGTTATTAACTTCATTTCTAGTTCTAACTATATTGTCTACCTCCATGGCTTCACCCTGCGGTCTATGGTTTTGACGAAAGTTTCCTGAATTTCTATTATCTCCATTTTGTCTATACTGTCCGGAATGATTTTTGTTATGCCCTAGTCTATCGTTTTGGCGATACTGGCCTGAATAATTCCTGTTATTAGTATGTCTATAATTACCTGACCTATCTAAGTTACGAGTTTCTTCGTGTATGTTTGGCTTATGCTTTGCCTTTCGGAATTCTGGCCTTATACAAGAATCTTCATACCTTCGCTTCCTAATAATAGAGACTATTTTTCCTAAATCATTCTCCTCATATATTCTATCTAATAACGTTCCTTGCGTCATTTCTTTCGCTGTATTCACCAGAATTATTTCAACGTTACTAAGATCTATGAAATTTTCTCCTTTGTAATACACGATTAGCTCGTCCGCTTTATACTTAATACTTTGTAATTGAATAGCTAGTTCGCTTACCGTGTTGACTCTGAGATTTGTGATCCGCTTGTAGATTTCATGTAGCTCCGTGTCCGGCTTGTAGCGAAGTTTCAGGGTCTCTTTGATTGTTGTCCAGTCTTCTGTTCTTGGCAGGTTGATGATGGAATTCTTCGCCTCTCCTTGAATTTTTTCATAGAAGATTGTTCGCACTACAGTGTTCCTCACATCTTCTTCCCTGATTTGGCTTAGGTAGTACTCCACACAACTGAAGAAGGAGTTTATTGTGATTTCGCCTTGTCCCGTGAAAACTGACATGTAACGGATTTCCTTGAGTATCCTATCACGTTCCCCTCTGTTCTGTTGCTGTTGTAGCTCTTGGTAAGCAATTCGCACTTGCTCGAGTTGTTGGGTTCGAAGCTCAAGTTCTGCTACCACTTGCTCGTAGTTGGCCATTGTTCTGTGTTCGTCGTATACTCTTTGTCTGTTCATTCACTAATCACTACACCAATCTTTGTCGATTATAGGTGCTCTATATAACTTTCACTTGTTTTCTTTTTGATGTGATTATACGAGTCTACACTTAATCTTTGTCGATTTTACTGGTATGTCTGTATAATACACTATTCGCGTTTATTAAATGGAAAACTTAACTTCACACGAACTATTCTTTAGATGCTTGATTCGATCACTGGATCCTTATTAATAAAAAAGGATCCTACCGACTGCGCCAATTATATTATCTGGTCGAACAAGTTACATAAAAAAAACACAAGTTATATTTTATTTAAGTGATTGTACTTTATTAAATTGAACACTAGAATGACACTGTAATACTCTTACTTGTTACTGGAGACTACTGCACCGCCTTCGTGTGCTTCACCTGTATTTATTCTACAAATTTTCAATGCATTACAATCGCAGACATAGTGTCAGCGATTTTACAATAAAATGCACAAGTGGAATTCTTAAGAATACAAAAAATGCAATTAATGTCTGGTCAGCTATTTAGTTATTGACCGGATAAATAGGTCATACTTATCGTCAGTTGCTGATTTCGACATGTGTGGAATTGCGGGCGTTGACTTATATGTAACTCGCGCGGTCGAAGAGATGGAGAGGTGTTATGGCAGGAATGATGTCCGAAAGTTTTACCGAAAGGTGAAACAGCTATCCGGTGGATACAGGGTTCGGACCGAAGCCTGCCGGGACTAAAACAGAAACCTCGTAGTAGAGTCGCAATCGATGCTGAGAATCTGGAAAGATCATTTCTGCAGACTCTTAAACGGCGATGACGACCCAAATCCCGCTGTTAGGCAGAATGTTACACTTAATTTGGACGATGATAGACAAGAATTCCGTCCCCCCGACTTAGACGAGGTCAAGATAGCAATATCGAGACTGAAGTCGAATAAAGCTGCTGGAGCGGATGGACTGTCCGCAGAACTGTTTAAAGCAGCTGGGGATGACCTGGTTGGGCGCTTGCACCAGCTCATCTGTAAAATATGTTCGGAGGAAAGCATGCCCGATAAGTGGAATCTCAGCGTCGCCTGTCTGGTCCACAAGAAAGGAGACCACTTCGACTGCGCCAACTATCGAGGGATAAGTCTCCTTAACAACGCATACAAAATCAAATTCTGCCGTACTGTTTGTTTGTTTGTCAACAACCTGATTGGTCCTTATCAGTATGGTTTCAAGCCAGGGAAGTCCACCATCGACCAAATCTTCACACTACAGCTGTTGCCAAATCTGGCATTGTCGCTACTTGGCAAAAATGATACGAACTGGACGATGGTGGCTTTGCAAACGTGACAATGTTGCTACTTTGCGAAAATGATAGGAAATGAACAAAGGCGGCTATGAATTTGCAAGTTATTGAAAGAATGAGAATTTTTTCATTGCCATTTTAATTGCCGTGAAATAAGGGTTAAAAACGAATTATTTAGTCTTCTTCTTTTCATTCTTGTATTTAATATAATTACAATTTGAATTTATACGTTAATGAAATAAATACTTAATTTTCAAAGTTGAGTTTGATATTTCGCGGCAACATCCTAAATAATTCTTAAATTAACAAAGAATCGAAACTCCCAGATTGAAATTTGCAACAAAAGTGAACAGCGTTATTCTAGAACAATTTGGAAGTTCCTGAAGCAATTCACAATCATCGAATCCACCATCACACCAAAGCCATCCATCATTCGCCGTTTTTAAATTCCACTAGGCCGTCACTGTCAGGTAAGAATGTAAATTTTTAATAAATCGACTAAGACATCGCGCTCACCTCCGCTGAAAAGTCGCTCTGCTGCAAGCTCAAAGCAAAGTTCCTTGCAGCGAAATGTAGGCTCTGTTCCTCTAACGGTTAGTTGTAGATTATGTAGCAGGCCCGATAATGATCAAATGGTACAATGTGACAGATGCGACACGTGTCATCATTATGCGTGAGTGAACGTTACATCCGACATCGCAAACGAAGACTGGATTTGCCCAAAATGTTCACAAAACACCGAAAGTCAAACCGTACCATCATCTGCTGATACACCATCGACCTCTCACGCGAGAACACCTAATAAGAATCCGTAACAGCCAACAAATCAACACACATCACAAGATAATGTTAATTTGCCGTCGCCTGCATCATTAAATACAGGATCTCTATGCAAAAGTAAGTCCGTAGGTTCAACCAGGTCGGTAAGATTAAGCCTTCAGAAATTAGAAGAGGAGAGACTGTTAAAAGAAAAGAGGGATAAGGAATATCTGGATGCAAAATATTGTATTCTAGAACAGGCTTCAGATGAAGAGTGCGAAATGCAGTCTATTTCTAATAAAGAAAGACTTGATGAATGGGTCGCTGAACAATTGATCACTAACAAGCAGTCTCAAGAGTTAAATGTGCAGTCACAACCAAAACATGAATTAAATACAATTCTAAAACAGCCAGGTATGCAGTCTCAAGGTATGAAATTCAACAAAAATACTTTTAATATAAATGATGCCTGGGTCGGAGCAGAATCTCAACCTAAGCCACATTTATCTACAGATATGTACAATTTCCACTATGATAATAAAACAACCACCCATAGATACTGCTCACCAGTTCAGCTAAAATTATGACAAATTCTCACCTGGTAATAATATGCCAAATTTGAATAGTCAACAATTGGCGTCAATGCACATAGTGCCAAAGAATTTACAGAATTTTTCTGGAAATCCAGAGGAGTGGCCACACTTCATCAGTTGTTATGAGAATACAACTCGTATATGTGGTGTTTCTAATGACGAAAATCTGAGCAGGTTATGCGGTTGTCTCAAAGGAAAAGCATACAAAGCAGTTAAATCACGACTGATGTATCCAAGTCAAGTACCAAGTGTGATATCGACGTTAAGAATGCTGTTTGGTCGACCAGAAACCGTTATCAACAACTTGGTAACTAAGCTACAAAGGGAACGTCCACCTAAACCAGATCGAATGGACGAATTAGTGGCATATGCATTAGCAGTTGGAAACATTGTGTCGACAATGGAAGCAGAAGGGATGACTTCACACCTTAACAACCCTTTTTTACTAGAGGAATTGGTGGAAAGACTACCTTATCAAACTCGTCTAAATTGGGGTGTTTTTAAAAGGGGAACGCATGCAGTCAATTTGTCAACATTTAGTGCTTGGTTGTATCAAGTTGCAGAAGCTGCATTTGAAGTTATGGAGAGCACGTCGTCATTTTCTACGGATACAAAGATAGATAAGAGACGCCACACATCGTACCTAAATGCTCATGAAGAAACAGCTGCTAATACTGATTAAGAATCTCCTGCCTGAATCATCTGCAATAAAAACTGTAATTCTGTTGATCGATGTAGTCAATTCATTAATATGCCTTTAAAAGAAAAGTGGAACGAAGTAAAGAAACATTATCTATGTCGTTCCTGCTTAATTCGCCACTACAATCGCAAGTGCACTTTGAATAAAAAATGTGGTATAAATGGATGTGTATTTAGGCACCATAAACTTTTACACAAGTCTATAAACGAAAGTGTGAAAACTTCAGATAAACACAATTGCAATATTCACCAAAATAAAACGAATTTACTCTTTAAAGTTTTGCCAGTAACACTTCACAATAAAAATATTCAGGTGAACACTTTCGCATTTCTTGATGATGGCTCTTCTATAACCTTAATGGACCAAGAGTTGGTGAATATTCTTCAATTAGAGGGTCAAACTCAAGAACTATTTCTAAGATGGACATCTAACACATGCAGAACAGAACAAAAATCGAGATGTGTTAGTTTGAGCATTTCGGCCACAAATAGTACACGGCAATATAAACTCTCGAACATCCGAACAGTTCAATCGCTCAGTCTCCCAATAAAGACCATGGATCTTAATATACTGCAATCAAATTTCCCACATTTAAAGGGTATCCCAGCTGAATCATATATCCAGGCAAAACCTAAAATCTTGATTGGAGTCGACCATATGCATTTGATAAATACATTGAAATACCGAGAAGGAAGTGTTGATCAACCAGTTGCTGTCAAAACAAGATTGGGGTGGATTGTATTCGGTCCAGTTGCAAGACAGGCACAAATAGAGCATGTCGGTTTTCATTTATGTGAATGCCAGGAAAGGTATGACAATAAACTCCATGGTAAGGGAATTCTTTGCTGTGGAAAATGTTGGATAAAAAAATATTAAACGTTTAATGAATAAAAATGACGTCAGGGCTATTGAAATGTTTGAAAGATCTACAGAGCGTTTCGGAAAACGATTCAAAGTACCGTTACTATGGAGAAGTGAGTATGTGCAACTACCAAACAGTAGACCAGCCGCAGAACGTAGGCTGATTTGCTTGGAAAAACGATTAAAAAAGGAACCATTATCAGCAGAAAATCTCCATCGACAAATTTTGGATTATATACAAAAAGGCTACGCTCGAAAGCTTTCTGAAGAAGAATTAATAGAAAGTAAAGCAAAGAGAATTTGGTATTTGCCAATCTTTCCGGTCATTAATCCTAATAAGCCATCCAAAGTACGCATTGTGTGGGATGGGGCAGCAAATGTGAATGGTATTTCTTTAAGCTCTTTGCTACTATCAGGTCCAGATAACTTACCAGCACTTACGGAAGTTTTATTTCGTTTTCGACAAAGGAAGTTTGCAATCTGTGGGGACATAAAAGAAATGTTCCACCAGGTTATGATAATGGAGAAGGATCAAGATGCACAACGATTTTTGTGGAGAAATAAGGAAACTGGACTAGTAGAAGATTATAAAATGCTGGTGTTAACTTTTGGATCTACGTGCTCACCCTGCTGTGCGGAGTTTATAAAAACCAAAAATGCTTTAGAATTTTCTGATAAATATCCTAGAGCAGTGGAGGCAATAACAAAAAACCATTACGTTGACGACTTTCTTGATAGCTTGGATACTGAAGATGAAGTATTAAAACTAGCTAATGAAGTTATATACATACATGAACAAGGTGGTTTTGAAATAAGAAACTTTATGAGTAACTCGAAGAAAGTTGTTAGTGCGCTCGAAAACAAAGCAGTTACATATGAGAAGAAATTTGATACAAGTTCAGGTTTTCTTAATACTGAAAAGGTTCTTGGCATGTGGTGGTCACATGGATCTGATCAGTTTTCATTTTTATATAATACTAACAAACTGAACGTAAATATTCTAAATGGAGAAATTATACCGACCAAACGAGAAATTTTAAAAATATTAATGAGTATTTTTGATACACTCGGCCTAATTGCACACTTCTTAATTTTACTAAAAATTCTTTTACAAGAAATATGGCGACAACGTACCCAATGGGATGAAAAAATAGAAAATGAACATTTCAAATTATGGCAAGAATGGATATATTTGTTGCCAGCTGTAAAAGCGATTTAAATTCAAAGACCATATTTCTCAAAACTGAAATTTGAAACTAATTGTAGTGTAGAACTTCATGTGTTTGTCGATGCAAGCATTTCGGCATACGCAGCAGTAGCTTATCTTCGGATACAACGTGCTTCCGAAATTGAATGTGCTCTTGTGTGTTCACGTACAAAAGTTGGTCCAATAAAATATATGTCAGTACCGAGAATGGAACTAGAGGCAGCTGTTTTAAGTTCCAGATTAGCAAAGGCGGTAGGAAACGGACATTCCATAAAATTTTACAGACGATATTTTTGGTCTGACTCACAATCAGTTTTATGTTGGATAAAAAATGATCATCGAAAACTTAAACAGTTTGTCATGTTTCGAGTTGGTGAGATATTGGAAAGTTCTAATGAAAATGAGTGGAGATGGCTACCAAGCGAAGATAATGTGGCAGATGATGCCACAAAGTGGAATCTTAAAATCGATTTATCTTCCGAAAGTCGATGGTATCATGGTCCTAGCTTTCTTTACCAAGATAAAGATACGTGGCCTTCAAACAAAAAAGACAAGTGTGTTTGTGAATTCAATGGATTTACCTGTACCACAATCAAAGCGTCACCTCTAGTGGAGTACAAGCGGTTTTCTTCTTGGAAAAAGAGAACCGAGAGAGAGCCGAAAATTATTTGTACAAATTATGCCAGTTAGAAAGTTTTCCTACCATCTAGCCCAGTTTATAAACTAAGTCCATACATCGATCCGTATGGTGTTATGAGAATAAAAGGGCGTATTGATGCTTCTTCAAATGTACCCTTCAATTGTAAACGACCAGTCATTTTACCAAAGGCACATTACATCACTATGCTGATAGTCCAGGACGTTCACCTGAAATATAAACACTTATATTTTGAAACCGTTATAAATGAACTTCGTCAAATTTATCATATTCCAACATTGAGAGTAATCTTAAAGAAAGTACAACAAAATTGCCAATCGTGTAAAAATAAGAGAGTAGTACCAGTACCACCTTTAATGGGTGACCTTCCTCCAGCACGTCTAAAATCCTTTACTAGGCCCTTTTTATATGTAGGAATGGATTATTTTGGCCCTATGTTGGTTACAGTTGGCAGGCATACAGAAAAAGATGGGGGGTTCTCTTCACTTGTATGACAATACGGGGGATACAGATTGAAATAGCACATAGTCTAAATAGTGATTCGTGTAGTATGGCAATTAAAAGACTTTGCGCGAAAAAAGGAAAGCCGATAGAATTATGGTGTGATTACGGCACCAAATTTAGAGGAGCGAGCCAGGAACTCAAGGATACTTTAGAGCAGTTGAGCATAGAAAAAATAGCGGAGCGACTTGAAGATAGTAAGATAAGATGGAATTTTATTCAACCAGCGACACCACATATGGGGGGAAGTTGGGAGAGACTAGTGCAGTCTGTTAAGCAAACGCTTGCAAATATACAATTAAGTCGAAAGCCAAAGGACGAGATTTTACTAACAATGATGTCAGAAGTAGAATATATAATAAATTCGAGACCACTAACATATGTACCATTAGAAGCCGACAGTGACGAAGCCTTAACACCTAATCATTTCTTGATGGGATCTTCAAGTGGTGTGAAACTTTCCGGAAAAATGTCAAATGATGGGATGGCTCTTCGAAAAAATTGGATTTTGTGTGAACAATATGCAGAACATTTTTGGAGACGTTGGCTAAAAGAGTATTTACCTTCTCTCACGAAAAGAACGAAGTGGTTTAAGTCAGCAAAGCCAATATCAGAAGGAGACATTGTGGTTATAGTGGACCCCAACAATCCGAGAAGTACCTGGCCGAAAGGAGTGGTTATACAAACACATCGAGGCACAGATGGACAAGTGAGGTCAGCTGTAGTCCAAACAGCGTCAGGAGTCTATACTCGACCTTCTGCAAAGTTAGCAGTAATGGATGTACACCGGTTTGGCGATATTGGTAACCCGGAAAAACAATCCAGCTCACCGGGGGGGAGTGTTGCCAAACCTGGCAATGTCGCTACTTGGCAAAAATGATACGAAGTGGACGAAGGCGGCTTTGCAAAAGTGGAAATGTTGCTACTTTGCGAAAATGATAGGAAATGAACAAGGGCGGCTATGAATTTGCAAGTTATTGAAAGAATGAGAATTTTTTCATTGCCATTTTATTGCCTTGAAATAAGGGTTAAACACGAATTATTTAGTCTTCTTCTTTTCATTCTTGTATTTAATATAATTATAATTTGAATTTATACGTTAATGAAATAAATACTAAATTTTCAAAGTTGAGTTTGATATTTCGCGGCAACAACAGCAGATCCTGGAAAAGACCCAAGAAATGCAAATCGACACTCACCACCTATTCGTCAATTTCAAGGCCCCATATGACAGTGTGCATAGAGACGAGCTATATAGTGCCATGACTAGTTTTGGCATTCCTACCAAACTCGTCAGATTGTGCAGGATGACGATGGAGAACTCTCGCTGCTCCGTCAAGGTCAGGAACGAACTCACCGAGACCTTCGATGTCAAAAAAGGCTTTAGACAAGGCGACGCACTGTCATGTGACTTTTTTAACATCATCCTTCAGAAGATCATGCGTAACACAGAGGCACGATCTTCCAGCTCAATTGCTAGCTTACGCCGACGACATTGACGTGATTGGTCGAACACAGCGAGCCGTCAATGACGCGTTTGCTGGCATTGAAGCGGAAGCGGCTAAAATGGGTCTGGTGGTAAATGGGGGCAAAACGAAGTACATGCTGTCATCAAGGAAGGACACACAACATCGGTGTCTCGGACAGAGCGTCACACTAGGCAGCAGACGTTTCGAGGTAGTCAAGGACTTCGTCTACCTCGGCTCCGCAGTAAACAGGGACAATAACACCAGTACCGAAATCAAACGCAGAATCACTCTTGCCAATCGCTGTTTCTTTGGGCTCAAGAGGCAATTGAGTAATAAAGCCCTCTCTCGAAAGACTAAGCTTACTTTATATAACACCTTGATCATCCCAGTCCTACTTTATGGCGCGGAAACTTGGACTCTACTAAAAGCGGATGAGGATGCCCTTGGTCTCTTCAAGAGAAAAGTTCTGCGCGCGATTTTTGGTCCTGTTTGCGTTGATGGCATCTGGAGGAGAAGTTCAACCACGAACTGTATGGGCTGTACAGCGGCATGAGCCAAGTCAAGCGTCTACGGTACAACGCTTAAGATGGCTAGGCCATGTAGAGCGTATCGACACCACTGCTCCAGCCCGAAAAGTTTTCGAATCTGAGCCATTGGGACAACTTGGGGTGCGCAACTGGCGGCAGCTGGCGAATGATCGTGCTGGGTGGAGAGGCATGTTGGTTGAGGCCCAGGTACACTTCGGACTGTAGGGCCACAAGAAGAAGAAGAAGAAGAATTTTGAAGTTGATTTCAAAATGACTGATTTCAATCCAAAGAAATCGGAGTGCACATTCCGTCATCACGTCAGATTTTGTGCAAACATACACACATAATTATTATCTGTAAGCATCGTAAGTGCAACTTCGTTAACTGTAAACTTTCAACAACCGCTTGTTCATTTAATCGAAAATGAAATTCATAGAAACTTGAAATTGAAGAACTTTTAAAAATTGATTGTGACGCGTATTTTCAAGTCCATTGTCCAATTACTTACTACACCGTTAGTACAACCCTAACTTCGTAATACAGTTTTTTTCTTCGATTAAAATAATGATTACATTTTCCATTCTGAGAAGTGGGTTGACCAGGGAAAGTGTAAAACTTAAGAAGCTAACCTAAGAAACTGTTAATCCAAAACATATGCAGATGTGACATATTTCTTTCTTATATACTATAAAAAAAGGCTTTATTATTAAAAATTGTTCCCATCTTAATCTCTATTGCGACGTTCTTCTTTTTTTCTTGTTTCTAAAGGTATTAAAGAAAACGTTTTCTTTTTTAGAAAACCAAACAAATATTTTTTTGGGAGAACCACATAATTTATTGAACTCTTAATACTATAGAAACTCACTTAATTCTAACAGAATTTTTTTTAAGTAACTAATCTTACTTATTATCGCTATCTTTTGTCAGGCATTTCCGCTGCACATTCGCTGCATTGGATGTTATGTTGACTGCCGCTAATCGTTTTTTCTTACCGCCGGATGTTGCTGTAGGAATGAAATCTTACAAAACGATGTTCTTCTCTTAACTCCTTCACTCTCAATTGTATGTCTCCTCACATAAACCATACTTATGGAATATTGAAAATGCAAGGGTGTTGCATAGGACACCTCGTCTTGTATAAGTATTTTCACTATCTTCCGTAATTTGGGAGTTATTTCCGTATTGTTGTTCTTTGATGTTTTCAACGGTCCTAGTAGCATAACGAGTTTGTATTCCATTGATTTACATTTTTCTCAATCTGTATTTTGTTAATGTATCTAGTATTATTCGGGTGGAGTTCCTTCAGCTCTTAGGATAACACTTTTTTTGAATTAGGTAACTTCAAAAAATGAGTTTATTTTTGATGGCACGGCGTGGATTTCTTCAACTTTTTCGGTTATATGTTGTTTATTATTGATTATTATACTAGATACATGTTGTTATTATCGATTCCCGGACGGGACACCTCGCATTTTTTTCACGGCACCACCTCTTTCGAGTTGCTGACAACACTCAAAGAGTATCAATTGTCTATGAAAAGCTTCTCAAATCTCGCCGTTCGGAGTCGGCAAAAAACTGTAGGTCCCTACTGCTCGTCAGAGAGCAGTAGCACGCACAACACGAGTAGTTGTTGTAGAAGCTCGACCCTCGTCCTTTGTGGGCTGTAGTGCCACTCAATTATTATTATTTACTAGACGATGTAACAACCTTCGAGGTTTGGTTTTAGTTAAGTAGCATAATTCTGGGGGAAATCTCTACCACCGACGGAATGTGTTACTGTATGTATTACTAACAAATTATTTAAGAATTTATCATTTCGTGAATGTATGACATAATTAGGCTTACAAAATGAAAATTCAGTAATCGTTTTACATTTATTACACACACAATATAATACAATGTAAACTGAACATCATGACAACATTTATATCTTTGAAGGCAAATTCTTCCGCTACATTTTTATTCTTCATATACATACTATTTTAATAATTATCTTTAACATTTGCCATTATTTCATTTGCTTCCGATTTTGGCAATATATTATAAATTACAATATTTGAGCAAAGTCTTTGAGAAGATAGCCATTAAGGCTTTGAAAGAATGGTTCGAGCAAAAACAATTTATATCGTAAAACCAATTCGGCGTTAGGGCGGGGCACGATACAATTCATCATGCAGCGTCCACATTGATCTCCAAAATACAATGGAAAAAAAAAGACACAATGCACAGGTTGATTGACATGGAAAATGTGTTCGAAACCGTATGGATAGAAGGACTCTTTCTCAAATTGATCAGGCTAGGAATAAGTATAGTAAAGCATTGCTATTTATACTCTATGACATGATTACAGGTAGAAAGTTCGTTGTGAAAAATAACAATGTAACTTCCATAACTGTTTTTCATATAAATAATTTGTTCCCACTAGGAGCGGTTTGTTCGCCAATCCTGTTCACCATATTCACTAGCGATCTTATAGGTTTGCCGACGATTTAATCGCTTACAGATCAGGTTCAAAAGTTGAAGTTCAAAAGTTGAAGCAATGCGATTTCAATACGATTCAACTATATTGCGACGATTGGAAGTTGAAGATCAACTATTGGCAGTACAAAAATATTCTTTTGAGAATCAAAGGGACACGAAAAGAAACTGACGCAAGTTCGACTTAGTTGATTCACAGAGGCAAACATTAACTGTTAAAGGTAAGTAAGATATCTTAGCATTTGGTTGCACCAGTTCCTGTATGGTAATGTCCAAACAGATCCAAGTCTGACCAGAATTGTCCTTAGTATGGCATGATTGAGTGAAAATACTTCTACGAAAGTTAGTTAGTTAATTCGTTCACTATTAACAAAGCGATTTGATTCTTAAACGCATGACATGATTTTTGTGGTGGTTTTGATTGCGAGTCGGCGACTACATTGATTCTGCCTTGCTTGCATTTAAACTCATAGTATCGCTTCGAGTATAAAGCATTTTGTTCGAGTTGTTGTTCTTTTGGCTAAGAGCGTACGTGAGTGGCTGATGATCTATATAAGTGAACCTCTTAGCCGAATCGTAAAAGTAATTTAATGCCCAGATGATGGAGCGTTCGCAAGATGAACTTAATCGGTTTACCGTCTTTCGGTAATTCATTTATGACTTACTAGCCCTTCTCGGGCACTCTAACCTAATCTTAACGCTATGTCTTTCGACGTCTCAACAAAAGATTCTTCTCTCTTACTAGAGAGCTTAACCTGCAACCGTCTGTTGTTAGCTAAAATTTTTTTTAAATCGAACGAGTTTCATTGCAAAAGTTTTTTTTTTAGCTTATTAAAGACTGATAGTGCTTCATTATCCAGATGTGTTGCCTTTTTGCTAGATAAATACTTTGATAGATGTTTAGCTAACTTAGCAAAATCCTTGAAAACACGTTGGTAGTAGCCTGATAGACCACGAAAGCAAATTAAATCTTTATGAATAGTTGGACTTGGGAAGTTCATGATCCCCTTAACTTATTCGGGATTAGTTTTGATTGATCAGATGATATTATAAAACCAACGAATTCTACATTTCGCTTATTGAATATGCATTTGTATAATTGCACTTTCATATTAACAGACTTTAGAGTTTGAAAATGTTTCAACGAAGGTATTCCGCATGAGTTTCCAGACCTGGACTGCAAACTATAATATTATCTATGTACATAGATGTAACATCGCTTACCAATGTGCTCTTTAAGGATATCGCTCCGCCCAAAAGGAAGCGAGTAAATTGAAATTTACGGTTTTTTTTACCAAAAACGTCTAAGACTTTGAACCAATCATTTTGTCCTAGCTGTGAAAATAATTCGCTTATATCCGGTGTAGGATATTGATCCGGTATAGAGAAGGCGTTCAATTTCCTGTAGTCAAGTCATACGATACTTCTCTTCATTAGATGCATAATGTTTTTCCAGGACTTTTCATACTGAAGAGTTGTAAAAAGATTTCAAAGCTCTTATTATCCCATTTCTTTTTTAAATCTGCTTTTCGATTGTATCTTTAAGAGACATAGGGTAGGCATAACTTTCGGAATAAACTGGGGTATTGGTGTCCGTTCGAATCTCTGTTACAACTTACAAATTTTTTGTTACAATCTTAAAGATAAAGTGAAGAAATTTGATGTTTTTGTTCTGTAGACATATGAGAAGTTCTAATATTTATGGAATTGACTGATTGAAAAGTGATCAGTTTTATTCAAATCGTATTTGGTATGAATGATAGCTGATCCCTTAAACTGAAAAGAAAACATAAAAAGATCTACGAACAATCTAATATTTGTATCTGAGAGGCCAAAAAGGTTTCATACAAAGAGGTGATCACTAATCTCCACATCTTCTCCAACTGAATTTCATTGGGATTTTCATTGGGGATAGGGTTATTTGTGAGATGTGGCTGAATGTAAATATTATTCAAGTTAATTTTACTGAAATTAAGAACTTCACCGGTTTTGGTTTTAAATTCAAAATAGAGCAACGAAGCCTTAAAAATGAATGTCACTGAATTCCGAAATTTCGGAAGCGATATTTGCCGATTGATCTTGTTTTTGAGTTTCCTTATAGTACTCTTCAAATGTCTAATCAAATTACGGGTGGGGGGGTCTGCTTTCAAAGCGTGTGTGAACAATGGAATTAAGTGCTCAAAAACACTTGAATGTAACTTTACTGTGAATTTAAAAAATGTTTACAAGTGGTACAAAATTTTCAAAGAAGGTCGAGAAGATGTGAATGACGACGCACCCCCTGGACGCTCCAGCACATCAACAACCGATGAAAATTTAGAGAAGGTGAAGAAATTTGTTTTGGAGAATTGTCGAATCACTACAAGAGAAGTTGCATCAACCCAATTCGGCCACTAAGTTTTTCTCAACAATTTTCTTAGCATAACTAATCTCAGTCCCCTAGTGATTAAATATATGTTAGAATAGGTCGAAAGACATAGATTTCAGATTAGGTTTAGCTTAGAGTGCCCGAAAGGGGCCAGTAAGTTAGTCATGTAACATAATTAGGACAGTAAGCTAGTTTAAGCGTTTTTTATGTCTAGCCAATAGGATTTTTCTTTATAAATAAAAAAAATGCATTAAAAAACAAAAACAAAACAAGAGAAGTTGCTGAAGATATAGGCATATCGGTTGGCCTTTTTTTGCGAAAATTCTATTACTATAATGGATCAAACAACACATTTCGGTTGTTCTGCAAATAAGTCATTCAACCTGTTGTCTAACTGATACTCCTTAATCACACAACGGATTTCTAGACTTAAACGAAATTCGCTAGAAAATTTTTACAATTTGCAGACGCTGCTCGTTCCTGTACTTGACCATGATGAAAATGTTGATTTTAATGAATAAACTGATAGTAATAGCTTCATGACTACTGAAAAGGTACGTTCAATGTTCTACTTTAAGACCTCAGGAAATGGAATATGCATACATATATATCAGTTTGGACGTAATAGGCTTCTGGATCTGTAATTATCAAATCAGTGAACAAGGGAGTTCCATTTGCGCCGCGTATAGATCTTATTTGGCGTGACCAATCTAATAGGGTTTTTTTATAGGTGTGGCAGGCCAGAAAGTCTACTAAAGGTTAGATTTTCCAACTGGGGTAGATCCTAAAAATGACTCAAATTTCTACAAATTTTTCTTGGATCGAAATAACTTTATTCTGGTAGCATCATTCCACGTTCATAAAACTTCTGGTTTTTATCAGCAAAAAACTTAAGCAGGTACGATTTGTTTATTCGTGAAATGTGAAAAATTAAATTTATGTAAAATGACCTTAACGCTATTTTAAAAACATTTTAACAGTAATTTATCAGAAAACCTGTCAGTGTTTGTACACAAATGGACCTCTGATTAGATGGAGTGGGGAGATGCGGTCATTAGGGCAGTTCGAGTAGTTTTATATTCTACTCAGGGACCAATATTGTATTCATTCATCCCTAATTCTACCTCACTTTTGTAGAGGACTGTAACGAAAGCAGACGATCACCTCTTTCTATGAGAAACTGAAGAATTTAAGGTACAAGAACAGTTTGTGGGTGTTTTTTTAATAATAATAGTAAGAAAAATTGGAACTGGAACTTATAAGGTGGGAAAATAACAAAAATGTAGTGATTTGGACAGATTCCATAGCGCTAAGAAGGGTTAGGAAACAACATTCCAACCAAATCTTGTGCAAAAGTATTAATCTTTCACGAGCGTTTTTTTTTTCCTCCTTATTTTAGTGTACGAACACGACCCATGAACATTTATTAACACCAGGGACTGTTTTTTAAATACACGAACAAACCTAAGAGCTGTCAACATTTTTACCAGAATTCAGAAGCAAATAAGGGAAGTCTCCCTTAAGTTCCATGTGAAAGCCCTTTTTATAGCATTTCCCCTACTCGAACAGCTGATTCCTTTTTCGTTTTAGACATTTTCAGCTGTTGGATTTTGTTTTTAAAATACTTTCTTTATACCAGAGACCAAGAACTTATTGGTTTCTGCTTTATATAAGCATGGCTAAAAATTCAAATATTGATATCATAAAAGAGAAGTGGGATATATTAAGAAATGAGCCTGGTGTCTTTAAGTACAACTTACATGTAATTGATCTTAAATTTTTAGAAGGCAACTTAAAATTGTATTCTGAGGTGTGTACGTAAACATGGTTTCTTAAGTAGATATGCACCATACCTATATAAGTATGTCGGAAAGTGACAACAAACGAAATAACTATATTTAAATATTAAAAATTGATCATGGAAATAGTGAATGTGAAAGTTTTTCGATACACAGTTTACAGTTTCTTATGAACAATAGTATTAGTGTTAATAGTAATATTATTAGTTATTATTAGTTCTGTTGTCCCATAAAGGCTTACAAATTTTATTATTTTATATATGTACATATATGTTGAAATCATTTATGAACATAAATGCCCACCGAATGTCCGTATGTGTCAAACATATAATAATAATAATGATTGAGTGGCACTACAGCCCACAACGGACCAGGGCCTAACTTCTACAACATCTACTCGTGTTGTGCATGCTACTGTTCTTCACGAGTAGAAGGGACCTACTGTTTGCCGACTCCGAACGGCGAGATTTGAGAGGCTTTCCATAGACAATTAATACTCTTTGAGTGTTGTCAGCAGCTCGAAGGAGGTGGTGCCGTGAAAAAATGCTAGGTGTCCCGTCCGGGAATGGAACCCAGACTTTCTGCGCCGCGGTCGATGCACTTACCACTACGCCACGGCGATCAAACATATGCGTTTTATATAAATTAAATATTAGATTCATTGGTCACAGCCACACACAAATAATAAATTTCGTGTGCTATTATTTTGCAATGTGATATTAATTATAATTGTATGTACATATACATGTCAATGCGATTTTAGCCTAATGTACTATCACTCACTTTATCCATGCGTGAATAAAAAAGTTTATAATTGTTTTGTTGCATATATAGTTTGCCAACTACACGCACAAATCTCTTTTTCTATTTTATAGCTAAATCCCGACCGAACAAAACTAAGACGCCTTCCGCAATCAATTACCTCCCTCAATCCCACTTTTTCTCACGACAACTTTAATTTCAACAAAATTAAAAAAAATGAAATACTTTCTGAAGTGCCTTTTGAAGACATTGTGGTGACTTTTATCATTAATCAAAGTCCCTTGACTCAGTATCATTCGCTTATTTGCCCGGATATGGCAAAATGTTATCCTCAGAAGTTAACTAAATCAGCTATAGATTTTAGCATACATTTTTTATTTTCGTTGAATGAAATGCATTTTCGCATTGGATACAACAGTCCTGGGGCACTTGCATCGGTTAATCACCTTCATCTTCATCTTATGTACATTAAGCATGAACTTTATATAGACAAAGCAGTAAGTTCAAATTCGTATATGTCCAAAAATGTACGCAGATATTTAGAAATTTTAAATTACACAGGAACTGCAGCCCATAAACAAGGACGTTTATTGCTTGCATCATACAATGCCGACAGAAGCAATATGCTTCGTAGTAAATAACGAAAATAAATATCTTGTATCGTTATCAATTTTTAAATTAATCGAGTACTTATGCGCTCAAAGCATCCCGCACAACATGTTCATTACACCCGATAGAACGAATGAATTTAGAATTTTGAAAGTGTTTGTGTTCGCTCGAGAGCACCACTGTATTATCAAAAACTTAAACTCGCTTAACATAGCTTTCTGTGAGTTTAGTGGGTACATTCCTGTTGGCGGTACGGTAAATATATTAACATTCAGCGCTTTATATAATAAAATTTGTTTACAGATCCAAAACTGTTCAGCGAACTTACAGAGGAATTAGTTTTAAATAAAATCAAAGAAGCCAGCGGGAATAAATATAGCTCAATATATAATTATTTAAAAGCATTATAAAAAGCTTTTATTAAATTTGTAGATAAAACGCCGCTTAGTCACAAAAATTAAAAATAAATATCATGTTGCAGCCATTGACTTGAACATTGTTTTTTTGTCATCATTTTTACTTTGTTTGGGTAGTTCTTCTATACTGTATTTGATGGGTTCAGAAGTTCCCTGGAATTTCAACAATTGTATGAGGTCTTCCATTTTATCTTGGGAAACAGCCGCTCTGATGGCATTGAAAAATGCCATATAATGATGGATGTTATGTCTAAAAAATATGTGTAACTTATATATTCAAATAAATTTTCAATTTTAAGCATATTTACACATACATCATAAGAAGTATGGGTCCAAGTAATTCTTTTGTATTGTATAAATGGTGGACGTACGCCCTAGTGTGTTGCTGACACGCTATACATACACAGTCCTTAAGCAATGGCGTAAAGTCCTCTTTAAATCTAAAAAAAATAAAGGTTTAATTAAAAATGTTTTCCACTTATTCATTGCTTACACTTCGTCTGATAACTCCAAATAGGCTTTTCCTAGAATTGCTTGCGATGGTAAGAAACTAAATGCCAGCGCTTTAAAATTTAAGGCTGCTACGTAAGGATAGGACGTATCAAACACGTCAACTCCTAACCTTACTAATTCGGCCACAGCCAATGGATCATAAGCACCTAGCATCAACTTCAATTTTTCATCACACAACTCGCTCAAACAATGCGCCACCACATCTACCAACGATTTATGATTCAACTTTGTCGCCGTCAAACCATTGTTGTGAAACCCGTCTAGCAAGTATCCAGCAATTTCAGTTTTATCCTTTACATTGCGAATGGATTGAGTTCTTGCATATTTATTGTACCCACCTTCAATGGGAGCTGAAAAATGGAACACTGTAAAATAAAAATCGTTATCTACTACTAACAAGATGTCTTTACCAAATAGCGACTTTTTAGAGAGAGTATTTGAATTTTTATGCCTATTGTAGCAGTCATTGAAAAATTCTTCTGTGCGTTCCACAGACTTTTGTACTCTCTTTTTGGAACTTTGTTCATTCGTGTCTCCGTCGGAAAGGCCAACATAAGCATCAGGTTCGAATGCCTCCATAATTTCTGTAAATCTAAGATAAAAATGCATAAATGTCTATACATCCATAGGAAACAAATAATAGACGAACTTACTGTTCTGGTGATAACATCTCTTTCCCACGTCTAGTAAATAGTGGAATGGTATTTTTATCATTAAATCCCGATGGTGTTTCTTCGCATACATCCCTTACGGTTATGATGTTGGGAAACTGTTTATAACCCACGAATTCGGACATTCCTTTACCGAATACTTTTACGGATTCCTTCATATGTGAAATTGTTGATAACGACAACAGCAATATTTGTGAGTCGGTTGATATATAATTAAACACCTCAGGACTAAGATGGGGAATACTGCCTCCCTATAAAAGACAAAAGTGTAAACAATTGCAGGAATCCATAGGGTAAGGTTTACTTTTGTGCATTGTATTAATAGTGGTGTCTTGAATGTTGAATTGGTTTCGGAGTGGAAAAGAGAACCTAATCTCCCTGATGATTTACTTATATTATTTACAGCAAATTTCATTATTTTTAGTTTTATTTACAATACATAAACTTAAATTTCACTAAACCGGCAATCTACACAAGATGAAAGAAGAAGCACGAGGTATATAAGTGATGTCATTTGTCACCGTGACAGTTTAGGTCTGTTCGCGCCAAAGAAAAGGAAAACAGTCCGTGTTCACTGCAAATATAACCATGCCTTGTTCGCGTACACTATAAAATTCAATTTGTTTGCAAAAGAGAACACTCGTAGCAGAAACCAATTGGTTTTTGACTCGTAGGAGTATCATAAATTTCCTGTCTGTCTGGATTTTATTGGACTAATTTTTCCTAAGGCCGAGCTTACACGGCTGCAGATAAAGTTAACAGTCGATGAAAATAATATTTGTCCCCAATCAACGGTCCTTAAAAAGACAGTTTGATTGGTTCTGATTTGCAACCTTAATAGTTCTGTACAGTTAGTAAGATAAATAAATGAAATTTAAACAAATGAATTGGGATAATATTTTCTTAGGAACAGACATTAAGATCATATTGTTAATAACTGTTTACGAATTGCTTTGAATTTCTCACTTAGTCGCCATATTTACGAATAGAAGCTCTTCTTTTATTCTTCAACAAAGGCAAAATTAAAGTGTGAAAAACCTTATAAAAAAAACTGTAAATTGTGTTAAGCTCAATATTCAGTCGGTTGTAATCACTTTTCTCTCGATTTCTACTGAATATCTAATCTAAGGCTATGTATATACAAACACAAACAATTTACAAAACCAATAACCACGTGATTGCTTTAATAGAATTTTTTCGATTTACTTTGGCACTTTGGTTGTCTAAAGACAGTTCTCTACACCGCCTGAAGCAGTCTAACGCAACGAGTTCATAAAGGAAACGTTGTTAACTGTTTGTAGTTAAGTACGAATTTTTTGAAAAATGCAAATCTCAACAAACACTAGTATAAATAAGCACTTTTTGGTATTTCAAAATGTGTACCATCGAATCTTTATATTAATTACATATAAAATCTTTAGAATTATTCTTTATAAAAGCAAATATATATATTGTAGATAATTTCGGCTATAAAATAACTGAAAAAGAAAGCAAAGGATTATAGCAATTAGGACCATTAACGGTTTTCAAATCCATTTAAAGACCTAAATTTTTTATGGAAAAAGTTTACCATTGTAACCGATAGTGCTAAAAACTACAGAAGAAAGAAGTTATAGTCTCGAGAATTATTTATATAATATAACACACGCTCTTGCCGACGGGCTTTTTTCAGAAGCCAAAAGAATCCATTTAAAATTAAGTCATGGATGTGAAAGTATTTCGAAGTAAGATTCAAGAAGAGGATTGGATTATTGAATAATTTACAATTACAAATTGGCCCAAGTTGTACAGCAAAGGGGAAAAATGTATGTACAAGAAAAATGTATGCCAGGTATATCGGAAGATTAGTAATTTACTTAGAATTCACCTTATGTCTTCCTAACAACGGTTTCCCTTTTAGTGCTAGGACGAGGAAGAGGAAAAAAGTCTCCCATCTCTTCTGTTTGTCGTAGAAAAACTCATTTGGGAGCAAACTTCCTCGACAATCTGAGCGGGCTAAGGGATACATGTAAACACGCCAAACAACACGCGAATTTTGTAACAAGTTTCTAATTAATTTTAGGTCTTAAGAAAAATTATCCTCGATCCGGGTAGTTTAATCTTGGAGGCTGCAACTTACGTATGGAGGTACTTCTACATACTCAACTAGTTATATATATTTATATTTGCATCCTGCATTCATTTGCGCACTCCAAGTTGGTTGAGGTCCTTTCTCAACTAAGGCTTCTGTTGCGTCGTCCCAACGTCTCAGATTCGAAGACTTTTCAGGCCGGGTCAGTGGAGTCAGGTTATATGCGGCGCATGTCCCCGTACAAGCCTTGCTATCGTGACCTCGTCTAAGTTCGAGGACCCAGTGGAACATTCTGCCCAACAGCCGCATTTGGGCCGTCATCGTTGTTTAAAAGTTTTCAGAAATGATATTTTCTGATTCTCAGCAGATGGTGTTTTCCGATAATTCCCCAGCCAAGATACACTCTTTTCACAGTTGAACATTTAAATATTGTATATATGGGACATCGATCGTATGTTCTTTTTATTAGATCATAGAAGTCTTTTTGTTGTCATCCTTCTCCTCTGTCGGGGAGTGAGCGCAAATCAGGTTGTAATTTCCGAATTTAGCCTTGATGCGGATTTTCGCTCAAGAGGTCGTAGCTTAAAACATTTTGCCTAAAAATTCAAAATAAGAGCTTCTAGCAATCGCTGTAGTAGATGTTACAGTTCTTTGTCTCTTGTCCTTTTGCCCGGTCCATTCCATACACTTCCTAGATGGCGGTGATGTCCGTTTTGTAGCACATGGTCTATAAAGAACCTCACATTCCACCTGTAGAACCGAAAATCGTTGTGTCTTAATCGTTTGCTTTGAACTACTTTTTTATGCAGGAATTAACCGCACGAACAACTCACAGTCTGGTAGGCCAGAGCTATCATTGCATCGGAGGACTACGCTGCATGTATTGCGGCTGTTATATATATTAATAGTTGTGATGACTATCCGGGGGCGCCACGAGAAAGCTGTATGTCAACTTGACCTGTGCAGAAGCAAGAAAAATGTTGTCAGCTCGCCATGTTGAGCGCGATCAACGACTTTGCCTATAAATAAGCCCATGGCATAATTAAAAAAAAAATTATTTAATTTAAAAAAGTGTGACACAACTCATAACATTACAAATGACGTAGTAAGATTACATCTTTTTCTTCATAGTAGACATTGAATTGGACTTAAAATTGCGAAGAAGACATTACTATCAAATAACAGCTGTCTTAGGGTCCCCGTTAAACCTCGCTGAAGAAATGCATT
Source organism: Eristalinus sepulchralis (assembly GCA_944738645.1). Taxonomy (NCBI): domain Eukaryota; kingdom Metazoa; phylum Arthropoda; class Insecta; order Diptera; family Syrphidae; genus Eristalinus; species Eristalinus sepulchralis. The sequence goes on along the minus strand of OX122885.1, from coordinate 23,242,610 downwards.
GCGAAGCTGATTCGTCAAATGCAGCAACTGTTACTTGAAGAAAAATACGTAAAATATGTGTAATACGAATATCATAGAAAAGTTGACTTTTGAATGCTTTATTTTCATTTATTTTGCATAATTTTTCAATTGAATTTAGTAATAAAAATGTAGAATTATCATGATGTGATTAGTGAAAACTTACAAAATGTTTTTTTTTAAATTATTCTCTCAAATTTTTATCTCTTACCGTATGAACTATAGACAATGTACATGATATGTAATCGCCAGCCAAATATTCAAATTCCTATCCTAAAAAGTTGAAAAATTGTCTAAAGTCACACAAATATAAGTGAACTGACGTTTCAACTCAAACAGCAGACAATGAACATTATATATGAAAAATGAGTCCACTTTTAAAAATATAATTTTTCGCATGTATTTCATAAGGATTTGTGTTCAATATGATGTCAAGACGTTTTAATCTGCGTTTAATCTCCACGTGGATTTTGTCGCACACGTGTTTGGTGTTTATTTCCGCTAGTTTCAATAAGTAAATAAAACACTAAGCCCAAGTGTTTACAAATAATTAGGCACAACCCATTGAATACTAAAATAATACAATCGCTCTCCAAGCTTAACGTCATATAAATTAAATCTTAGTATCTTCAAGGAAAAAATTGTGCACTGAATGCTTCTTGGCCATGGTTTTCATGGTTCTTTAATCTATTACAATTGTATTAGAATTGTGTAGGCACAGAAATCATCTTCCCATGCTGTCATGTCACACCCCTATTTTAATTTTTTGTCTTTTCCCCCACCAACTCTGCCATTTCAATTCCCCTAGATTTCGACATTTTAACATCGCACACCGACATTCTATGTTGCGTGTGTGTTCAAGAAAATTGTGATTGTTGCGCTGTGTGTGTGCGCGACGTTTCTACGGGTGGTAGAAAATAAACTGTTTTTCGCTTCTCTCTCGGATTGTTTCCTAATTAAGTTCATTATTAAGATTAATTGAAAAATTAGGTGTAAATTGAATTATGATTACGTTAACTGCACAGTATTACTCTCTAAAGAAAGAACAAGTTTAATTAGAAAATCAAAACACAATAGCTACAGTAAGGAGAGTGTCAGTCGAAGATTTTCTAAGCAAACGTAAAGAGAAGATAAAATACTTAGAAGGAAGCAGCAGCACCAAGCGAAGAAAAACCAAAGAAAAGAAGGAGAAGAATTAAGAAGCCACAAAGAGAAAAGAGTGCCTATGCCACACAAGAAAAGGAACAGAAGCAGCAAGGAGAATAAACGACGGACAGAAACAAATCAAATTTCGGTACGCGGACGCGAGTGTTACAAGACAAACGGCTATGCATTCAGGAGAGCGAAAAAGAAGCATATGGGGTTAAATTTTAAATAAATTTCTATTCATAAATTTTAACAAATAAAATAAGTTCGCTGTCTGAAAGGCCAATTGAAAAGAAAGCGAAAACAAAATTGTTGATTAAAAGGAACAAAAAATATAAGGAAAACTTGATATTGCTATACTGCTGTTCTGCCTCACATAAAAGGAAGAAAGAAGAGGTCATCAAGTAACGTCGAGTGGATTTCTATTTCTCACATCTAGCAGCAAAAGGGAAATTTCTTGAAAACCAAAAATAAATAAATTTGCTGCAGGGATACACTTATCCTATTTGTGCCGTGTTTAGCGATTTGTTTTGTTGTGTTAATTTTTTTTAGTTTTGTGAACGTAAAAATATCGGTTTTAATGTCGCTTTAAAAGTTTGTAAGTTGAGGAAAATGTCGTGTATCTCGAGCAATTTCAGTTCATTTTTCCTCGACTCCTTGAATGATCCCTCGGAATTTGCAAAATATTTAAGTAATGGTGAGAACAAGGTGCAATCGCTGGACGATTTCCAGGTATTTGGTGGGGGTAGCAATGGGGGCTATAGCAACAGTTCTGCTATTAATAATGGTGTAAGCCTTAATGGTGATAGTTCAATTTATGTAAATGGCGAAAACCAACAGCAACTTGCTGGAAATATACAAAGCTATTCTGGGATAACACATCATCATCAACATGGTTATCAGCAGACACAGCAGCATCCTGTTCACACTCAACATAATGTCCCTTCAACTCCCCAAACCTTCAGCCTTCAAACAACAGGGCGATGGACTACTCCTCAGACATCAGCGGCGTCATGTGTTGCTATTACTCCTCATGGCTCTGGCGATCATAACGCTCTTCACCATCATCATCAACTGCATCCAAACCCACATTCACACCCACAGCAGCAGCAACAACCACCACAAAATTCTTCCAATAATCATCATCATTTTGATGGATCTTTCGAATTCCTAAAATATCTTCGCCATTCTGGTGACTTTGGGGAGGATTCACAATCAAATACCACGCCTACACCAGCAACACCATGCTCGAATAGTAATTTAATTGACTTAGATAGTAGTACATCAATGACACCACACAGCCATCGTACTGGTACACCGATGGCTGCGGCTGTTGCAACAGCTACCCCATTGAACCGTTCCTCGCTGGATATCGATACTTTTGACCACGATTCCAAACACAACTTGTTCGATCTGCAACACCAGACAAGCAACAATTCAAATGAGTCTTCCTGCGACCCTATGGGCGCCTTTGCTGGAGTTCATCTCAACGCTAGTAACTCGAATATTTCATCAGAGTCAGCGGGCAGTGACAATTCGAACAATAATAATCAAAGCAATGCTTCCAAACCATTAGTTAACTTTAGTATTAAGGATAACTTTGAGGTTCATCCAGCACACAAGGTCGAAGAAGGAATCTTTCAGCATATGAATAAGCTGCCCGTAAAGAAAAAGGATACCCTTAAACAGCTAGGTGTACGCTTTACAGGACAAATGACTTTGGCCGACAAATCGATAGTGGTGGAGAACTTTATCAAATTTTGCCAAGTAAGTACAAATATAAACTCATAATGAAATTCATACATGAAAACATATGTAATACAGCTATCCCCATATATGATAACATACATACACGTAACTGGTTTGCTTGTAATCTTTACTCCTTTTCCTCGTCCTATCACCTCTCAGTTATCATCCCACACCCTTATGCCATTACCCGTTGCTATATATTCAAACACATCTATACATACATACGTACGTCTTGAGAATTATGTAAACATGATATTTGTATGCTTCATATTTCATGTGAGTGACAACGATACATGTTTACAAAATATTGATTTTTAAAGTACTCATATGGAAAATGAGTTTTTGACTCAAGTGGAACCTTCAAGTTTCCATCTTATGTTATGTACAGTTGCCTTTTAAACACAATCGTAAATGAAAATGAAAAATATATTATTTTTTATTATTTTTATTTCATTGTTTATCTATTTTTTAGGAATACGATGTTACAGATCATCGACCGTTTTTGGCCCTCAATCAGAGTGGGATGAACAAGCCAGAGCAAATAAAATTTGCAAGATATTTGGGCCAGGGACTTCCATCGTTCACTTTATTTTGCATTTACAGTAATTTTAAGAATCTCTTCTGCACCAAGCGAACTGAAACGTAGGTTTCTCCTTTAATTTAATTTCTTATTCATTACATTGAACCCATAATTTCTAGGTACGGGAAAGATGGCTATAATCTGCAGTATATTCTGGACAAAACCAAACGTTTTCTTTCGAAAGCAACAGCGGGTAAGTTAACAGTATGCATGCTCTTAATATGTTTATATAAAGTTCTGCGTTTTTTTTAATTTAAGAATATTATCAATGCATGGCTTACTTGGTTGCTCTTTTCTCACAAAAAATATATAATGTAAATAAAATACTATCTTATTTTTCTATCTATCCAAATACACTTGTTTTGTTACTCCTTTCCTTTGGATTTAATTTGTTCCTTCCTTTTTAAACTGTTAGTAGTAATTTAATGCATTGCATTGCAGTTATCACACGAAATGATATAATATAACGAAATATGCAAACTATTCTGATCAATTCTTAGTTTTTTTAAAGGTGATATTTGAGTGAAATCTAATTTGAGATTTACGTAGTATATAATCGCTATTGTATCACTGTATAATATGGCAAGTTAGCCTCAATCTTTGCAACTTCACTATTAATTCCAAGAAAAAAATAGGAGTCAACTTGCATAAAAGATACTTTTTATCTTAAGCTCGTAAAGTGAACACTTTTTGAAGTACCCGGATTTTTTTTTAATGAAATATTTACTATTTCTTGAAAAGCTAGAGAAATATGTCAAGATCTCATGAAGGAAAATACAAACTAACCATATGAAAACAAGTACAAATTTTAAAAAGGTGACAAGTATAAATAGATAAAAGGTGAACATATTATTTCACAAAAGTCCTTAATGCTAGTCCAAAATATCGATTATATTAGCATAAATGGAATATGATCGGTAAATGACCTCCAGTATGGCTTTATCTTGAAAATTTTGTTATAATTTACCTACTCTTCGTGACAGCTGTTTTTTTTCTATTTTCCGAGAAGTTTCATTAAAATTAAAAATAAAGTTAAAAATTGTTTCTCAGCGTATTCAATTTGCCCTTCGGAGCTGGTATACATTCCTTTACTTGTAACAGAAAAGTAGTGCACATAGCACGGTTGTTCCTTTAAAAATTCGTTATGAAACTTTTAATCTAACAAAATAATATGTGGTTATTCGTAGATAGAGAAATAGTTGAATTATATTTTCGTAAATGATTTGTGGGAGAATATATTGACATAAGTAACAATAGTCGAATTAATTGCACGTTTTTAAATTCAGTAAGTAAAGTATAACTATGCAGATGCGAGTAATCCGTATAAAAATAAAAACAATTAGAATAGATATCATTTTGCAGAGAAATTGGCAATTTGTCGAATATATTGTATAATAGCATTCACTAATTAAGCTACTGATATCTATAATTCACGGACCAGGAATTATTGACAATCATTGGCGTACGTAGAATTATACTGACGTTAACATAAATTAGTAGTTATTAGTTAATGATACAGTTTAGACAGTGGTTGTGGTGTAGTAGCGAAACTGTTCAAACTCTAGATGATACGAATTGCAATTATTTTCTTTCACGCAGGCATTCCGAAATCGCCAATTCAAAATACACCACAACCATCAAAGCCTTCAGAACAAATTAATTAAGAGAATTTCAGGAAAAAAATCAACACCTGAAACATATTTACGTGTCTTATTCGAAATAATTTTCAGATGAGTTTGCAATTTTCTATGTGAAATAAAAAAAATATCTATTTACATGTCTGTTATATTATATACACAATTATAAATGTTAATGTTCTGTAAACAAATTATATTAAAACTTTTTAATTATATCACATATTAAGTTTAATTGATCTGAATAAAGATAAATTATTTAGATAGAAAGAAAAGTGTATATATTTTCCAAATGCAATTGTTTGTATCTCTGCAAATATATTTCATACACTTTTGCGCGATATAAATTTAGTTAATGAAAATGAGTCATAACAAGCTAAAAATAGAAACCTCGATATCTGTTGTAGACATTGTAAAAATAATATTATTTTCGCTAATGACATTTTATCTGAAAAAAAAAGAATAGAAATTATTTTTAATAACTAAAATTGGGGAACATGCATTTCTTTACCAGAATCATACAATGCAAATAAGTTTTGAATTGAAAATTTACAGTTTTAGAAACAGTTGTAAGTCGTCATACATACTTCTATAAATAAATTACGCCAAAGGTTTAAAAATGCTCTATTTCACGCATAATTCTATCAATGTATATACAAATACGATTGAATGAAATTTGAAATATGAACAGACAGCTCAGACCGTTAAAAAACTGTTTTGTTAAATATTTCCACCGCCATATTTATCTATATTTTGATTTTTTAACCATCACTGCATTTTTTCATTGAATATCTAGTTCGTATATATTTAAAAAATGGCAATATTTAATAAACACGCGTTGATATGTCATCTATTTTTATAAAAATAATATTGAATTCATAAGTGGGCGGATAGTTTTCTCTCCAATAAGTTAGATTTCTTCTTTTAGTGTCGTTTCTCGAATTCTATATATATTATAAAATCTTTATTAAAATCTAAAAAAATAAAACCTTAAAGAAATGCAGGTGCAAAATGTAAGTAACTTACCTAAGCGGTATGTAATTATATAACCAACGAACTTGTCTATCATACAATAAATTCATGATAAGGACCAACAGTTTGAACCATCTTTTTTTGTACCTGCAAATTGTAAAGCTTGTCTTAAATAAATTCCCAAATGTTATTGATTCTAATACAACGAACAATGTGGCGACCCTTCCGTAGTCTGCAAAATAACTAACTAACTGCACAGTTAGCACATACAGTTTATCAATAAAATGTTTATAAAAGGGAATCAAATTTACAATTTTAATTTGGAGTAAAGATGTCGAAAACATCCTAGGGCTTAGTGCAGTTTAATTTTTAAATTGTAATTCCACCTATTTCGTGGTAATATACCACTTCAAACTCACTACATTTTACTGAATAACTGCACCTTATTTTATTTATTCTTTTTTTTTTTTTTTTTTTTTGCAACTATTAAGTGCACCGTTTAATTTACGAGTTTCTTAAAATCAATGCCTTATTCATAACAACGAACATAACAATAAATTAAATATTTAAAGTATTTTCCATTGTTGGACAATATGTATGCATATTTTTCGTATATTTCGGGCAAGGGATTCCACGTCGAAAAAAATCATTTGGTTTTTCGGCTACCTACGAATCGGTTTTCATTTAAACTAGGTGACAAGTCATCGTTTCATATGTATTTTAAAATGCAATTGTGTATATCTGCAATAATGATTTATAAAATTTGCACTATATAAATTTGATAAAAATGAGTCGTTACCAAGTCAAAAATATAAATCGCGACTTTAATAAAATATCTGATCCACGTAAATGCATCTGACCTAGCAATCATTGCGTGTGCATGCAAATTAAATTTTGGGAAATAATGGGATATATATGTACGTTTGAGCACAATTGTAAATTGTATCGTAGTCCAGTCGTAGTAGAAGTTAAATTCGTTAGGTGCAATTAACTTTTTCATATCCCAAATTTTATGAAATTCAAAATTTTATGAGGAGTTTAGGCAAAATTGTAAATTGCATTGTAATTCAAGGACCGGATTCGAATTCGGATGCAGAAGTCATCCAAATGTCGTATAGTATTTTTTATCACTTGTGAATTTGGTCACAAGTTTTTATAAGTAATTTCCAAATGTTGAGTTGTCAAATTAATAAATTGGAACGATCGCTGGCAATAATAAGTTACAAATGATTTAAATTATTGTAATTAATAATAATATAAGTAATAGTTGAGAAGAGGAAAATATGCTGTGTTGCAATTGTCTTTTATTTTTAGAACGTATATAAATATCTCCATACATATGGGCATAATTCAAGTGTATCTTCTGAAAGCAAACGCTCTTATGGTGTTTCATTCTATAAGTTCCGCATTGGTCAGACAATATTTCATCTGCAATTTACCTCCATTGACTGCATATGTCCTCACAGTATGGGCAAAAAAAGTATCCTTTTTAAAGGTATATTTTAATTTAAACTACGCCGTGGCGTAGTGGTAAGTGCGTCGACCGCCACGCAGAAAGTCTAGGTTTCATTCCCGACGGAATACTTTTTTTACTGCTGGATACTGGATCTCTTCCGAGTGGCTGACAACACTCAAAGAATATCAATTGTCTATGAAAAAGCTTCTCAAATCTCGCCGTTTTGTAGGTCCCTCCTACGCGTGAGAGAACAGTAGCACGCACAACACAAGTAGTTTTTGTAGAAGCTCGGCCCTGGTCCCTTGTGGGCTGTAGTGCCACTCAATTATTTTAAAATTCTAAAATGTATAAAATATATTGTTCTCCATCTATTATGGCTTTAATAATAAGAACTTGCATTTGTACTATCATGACTTCGCAGCAGTATATTCTGCAACCCCCAACCCCGAAGGACCTGATGGTTTCTGTCTGTAGTTCCCATATTACTTGGATGATATTTGCCTCCTGTACTTGAATCGTTTCCACATTGTTGGAATAACGGTTCCTTATCGATTTGATACATGCATCAATTAACAAATTTTCTTAAATAATGTTGTCACATGTTTGAGGTCGCCAGAATTTCTGCCAAATGTTTAGGCTTCTTAGAACTACGCTAAAAATATTGTATGTATATGTGGTGGCTAAGGAAGTAATAATTTCTACGTTCTTTTAAGGAGATCGTTGATGTCATTCTAGCAATTTTCTTTCTTCTCCTCTGTGGGGCGCGAATCAAATGACGTTGATGTTCCCGAATATAGCCTTGTTGCGGATTTCCATAGGGCGTTCGCTTATCGGAGTACAACATCCTCCCTTTCTGCTTCGTACATCTTTATAACGACTGAAAATTCGGTTAAAGTAGTGAATTGTTTATTTTGCAACATAAACACGTGATCCATGAACTTCTTGTTAATCCATTTTACTTATCATCGAAAATGTTTTCCTGACAGTTACAAGGATGTTGTGCCAAGAAAGTAGATAGTGCATAATTATTTTTTTTACTTTGTATGTACTTTCAAAGAATTGATCTTATGTACAAAATTAAATTGAGGATAGTAAATCAAAAAAAGTCCTGTAAATAAAAATTTAAAACAACTTATTTATTTGCAGTTATAATATACTACTTTTATTAGAGTGAACATTTTACTCTAAGCTTATTTTATATGTAACTATTCTATAGAATGTACGTACATAAATATCTTGCATGACACTGCTTGCTGGTTTTGATAGAGAATGAATTGACAAAGTTGCATATTGCAGAAAAGTGAACCCACTATTCCTTAATTATATTTTTGCAGATCTTAAGAGTCTCACAACACAGAGCCAATCAAATGATGGTGTAGAGTTCCCCAGTAATAACAACAGCGCTATTGTTGTAAAATCAGAAATGCCTAAAGTATTAGAACGATTAGTGATATATGAAAACTTTGACGTACACGAAACACATAGAATCGAAGATGGTGTCTGCACGCATATTACTCGCTTACCACCTAAAAAGCAGGAACTCCTTAAACAGTTCGGTATTCAGAGCAATCAAAGTGTAACCTATTACGAAAAATACATTGTCATCGAAAATTTCATCAAATTTTGCAATGTGAGCAATAAAATCAGTGCCCAATTTTGTATCCTAAATCTAAAATTAAAAAAATGCATACTTATGTATCTTTAAAAATATCTAGAGATTTAAACATTAAATATCTGTAGGTATTTTTAAATAATGGTTATATTTGTGTTCACAGGAATATAAGGTTACCGATCACAGAGCCTTTTTGGATTTCCATGAGAGCGGGCTACCCAAATCAGAGCAACTTAAATTTGTTAGATACTTGGGCCAGGGGCTACCGAACCTCACACTAAATAAAATATATTTAGCTTTCAAAGATGTGCTTGGTCTAAATCGTATTGAAAAGTAAGTTTGGTTTTATTTTATTCTAAAATTTCTTTTTGAAAGCGAAGTTTTGATAGGAACCATTTTCAATATTAAATTAAACATGGTTGCACACGACCATGAAAGATTTCGTTTTTTAAGTGGATGCTAGCAACACAAGTTGTACTTTGCATCGATGCAAATTAAAATGTTATCTTAAGTTCACGTATATGGACACCAACCCAAAAATCTTGGGTATAATTGCCCCAAAATTTAGTTTTCAAGCATACACAATGAATATAAATCCAAAATTTTATGAAAATCGGTTTATTAGTTTAGGAGATATGAAGAGCGCAACATGACGGTCGGTCAGACAGACCGAAACTATAAAGGTTTCGTTCCCTGGAATGCACGTCAATTCAATGATTTGTTTCTTGCACAACATACCTTTCAAGTTAGAACAGTCTCCCGCTAGCTTTCTTTATTTCCAGGATGAGTTGCTGGAGTAGTAGAATTGTAAGTGCTTAGAAAAAACAGTTGTTCAAATCCTTCATGCCGATTATGGAATCCGCCGGATTCACTGCGACGGGAATTATTCGCAACCGCAAATTAAGTTCGACCCTATTATCGAATCCGAAGGATGGAATACATTATCGGTTCGCAAACCCCCTTATCAATATATTTCCTGATCAGCTTTCTTGTGCCAATTATCAACGTTCGTCCTTAAATTGTGCTTTTATGCAAACAGAAGGACAATATAATAATTCCACATTCGGACATTCGGTGCAATATTTTTGATATGAGACGATCAGTGAGTTAAGAAATTGTTTTTTTTTTTTTTGCAAAACTGCATTTGAATATGTTTTAAATATATTCAGGAAAAACTGCCACCTGTGTTAAGATCCACATTCTTAACTCCTGCACTTAAGTTGGCTGTAGTTGCAAAGACTTCGATGTTGGAATGGCGCAACCAACAGTTTCTGTTGTTCTCTCCGAAGTATTTGATATCCTAGAAACATAATTATGTCCCAACTTGATAAATGTAAAAATGAGCGAGGAAGAAAAGCATGAAGCGAAATTTTTATTTCTATGAAAAATCAAGGATTCCAAGAATAAAAACTGTAATTTTTTTTATAATTTAAATGATTTAATCCCCATCACAATTCTTGGCAATGTCAGTATTCCTTTTCATTGCCTATTTTCTGAAAATAAAATAAAATTATTACTTATATTATAGTATATTAATACAAAAATTATGATGCGGATTTAAAACGTCACGAAGTGTAACAAACGTCACAAACTGCGGATCGACAGCGTTTTCCATAATACCATTTTTCTTGTACTACCATACCGACATCCGCTCACTTTATGGTTTGCGTTTTCAATAATAGCAAACACAGCGGATGCGAGAATTCTTCCTCTGCAATGAATCCGCCGGATTCCATAATCGGCATGATTAAGTAATTTTACAATTTAAAAGATAATGTTTTATGTGTTTATATGTTCAATGTAAGCACGATTGTAAAAATTTAGTAACATAAATTGAAAATCTAATTAAAAATTGTAAATAACTTTTATATAAATTAAATTTAAATTTAAATAAATTTTCTATCTTTTTAGAATAACGGCAGATGGATATAACTTGGACGTAATTTTAAAGAAAAAAAAGAAAAATCTGTACAATCGCATGCATGCTGCAGGTAAACATTATAATGGATTTTTCTGACCAACTTGTTAGCTTTAAATAAAAGTGAAAATATGAACTGATATACTTACAGTGCATAGAGAAAGTACTGAGGCAGCGAAACAAGCACATCGAGAGAGTTTGGCATCTTAACAATTGAGTTCAATTTTCGAATTAATTTGATTGCAATGTGCTAAATTATTGAGGATAGCCATTGTATCGCCTAAAGAAGTATTTCCTGGGACTGGACCAGAAACTGTTGTGTCTTTGAAAATAATGCTAATTGTAAGTTCTAAAGAAGTAAAATTGTAAGGAATCAAACGAGCAAAATGACAAAAAGGATATACAAAACACAAATATTTATTTTACATTTCGTAAGTCAGAAAATAAAATAGACTCGGTATAATAATAAAAAAACCTCACCATAACACTATACATTGACAAGATAAATAATGAAGCCTAGAAGGCGTGCGCAAAGTATTTTTATTTTAATGCTGTTATATTAAATTTAAATGCAATCTAGCACAGATGAATAATTTCTACCCTATTTTCGATTAAATTATTTAGAAATGTTCACATTTACGTTGTGAAGAATCATTTTATTATATGCATGTTTTCATTAGAATAATTTCATATTTTGTTACCAATGCGCTAAAGAGTGTATGCCATTATCCTGCAAAATTAGTTAATTATTAACAATTTATTATGTTTATGAAAGTGTTGATTTGTTATTCTTTATTGAATATATTTAATAGCAATGCAAAAGGTTGGATATTATTTAATCAATTATTATTGATATAAATGAAAATATTTGTTTCGTTTTAAAAACGAAAGTGCTTATTTTTAGAAAGCAATTTTATTATGTATATCGTTGCACTAAATGAACTGTATTACATGCATACTATTATGTTTTATTCTATTATTTATGAACATATTTGTTTGTTATTAAAGGACTCTGCAAATCTATACGTTTTGTTATAAATTTAAGCATTCAATACGTAGAAGAAGTTTAGTGTTTTCCCCTACGTTCTTTGTGTTAAGTAATTCATCATAATCGATTTTAGTTAGTTAATAGAATAAAGGAAAACGTTTCAACGTGGAATCCTCTCATTTAAATATATGAAAGATAGTTAATAAAGGATACCTTTTTTGCGACAGTAGTTGCGATTATTAAGGTCTGATTATCTTTATTTGATGGGGTTCGTCATATGTTGCACAACATCATTATAAAACAACATTTAAAAACAAGTGGTCACGACTGATTATTTAAACTACTATCATTTTTATCATTTATACATCACAAAGCATGGCATTCGTCACATTACTTATATTATTTGCCCAGATGCCTTTTAATATATATACATTAAATGATGAGATTCTGAATATCAAAGACGTTGCGAAGCAAATTATTTTAAAAAAGCTAAACGGAAATTTCTCCAGCCACATGTTTTTTTGGAATGCACTTCGCATATTTTATAAATTTTCGTCTGGACCTACCCGGTATCGCCAACAGGCTATATAAAGCCTCGAACATCAACTTCTTTATCAGATCTAAGTTTTGTCAACGATATTTTTCAATTGTAACTCAAGGCGGAAAGTAAATTATACCTTCAAATATATGAAGACTACAGCGTGCAATACTATCGCTCTATATTTTATTTTCTTTTTATTAACTAACTTCTTGTCGCCACACTCCAAGACTATAAACGTAAACCTCACTTTTTGTCGATAGAGTAAAAATACCGCTAAGCCCGATTTTAAAAAATAGGAAGAGTATAGAGTTTTGTTTTGATATATGCTAGTATTTTTTATTTCTCTAATTTATATTTTCACGTTTATTATTATTTTTGTTTATTGTGAAAAATAAACCATTTCATTACATTAGTTTTTCATCTTTCATCTCAGATATCGTTGGGGATGATAGAGGCATCAAAATAACCATTTAAGAATTATAATTTAACATGTGTTAAATTATGTCTTAATAGATAGTTTAAGATAGTTAATGAACATTTTAAAGCAATGTGCAATTTCTGAAAAATAGTTTTTTCATAAATTTATTCACGTGTCTTATTTCATTATTTATTATTCATGAGTTTATTGTTTTACATACATACTATACATGTCTTTATGTTATTTTATATTAATATACAGTATTAAAATATTATTTAAAAAATAATAACAAAACCATTGAACGCAACGAATGCTTACAAAAAACATCAACCTTGGAATATTATTCAGTTTAATAATTTTATAAACTTTTTATAAAATGTCCGATTGATTTTTTAGAGTCCTTTAAATGTAAAAGTTAAATCGAATGTTTTACGCAAAAGAACAAGTGGAAAAAATCAAATACTGGTAGAAATATATACATACATTATATTTAATTATAGATATTATCATAGAAAATTAACAAGAACCACGAAAAATCATTGAACTCAAAATATTATATTTGCATTGAAATGCAACAACAACACTAACAATAATTGCAGCAACAAATAAATGATTAACATATAATTCCTACTTTACAATACAATTAATATATATTAACATTGTAAATTATATATATATAAAGTATATTATATAATGATAAAAAACAGAATAAACAAACAAGTGTCAAATAAATTATGAAATATATTTATTCATGTCAATGGAAAACAATATCAATAAACAGGTGTTTCTTATGGATCCTTAATACGATTAAGGAGCAATCCCGTCTCAGTACTCAGCGAAAAATATAATTTAAATCTATAAAATATTACTGTTATCAACTATTCTATTAATTAAAGCTTTTTTTTATTTGGATTACAGATTCTAAAATCTACCTAAATCGATCTACCAATCGAGTTGTTTTCTATTAGTTCTTTGTTCTATTCTATTCAAATAATGATTTCCCGAAAGTTGTTTAAATGTTTAAACGAAAATTTTGTTAGCTTTCTCTCTCCTTCAACTCTTCGCAGAGGTATTTTCTTCCATTTTATTGTATGACAAATGTTGATTTCTGACTGGTTGATCTGGGAACAACGATAAAACTTATTGGTAATACTAATGCTGCGAAGTTAATCGACTCGCTAGAACATCAAAATCATCGCTATTATAACAAAAAATGCTGTAATGAATTAGCCGGTCACATTCCTCCCCTTCAGGAATTCACCTGCAATACTCGCCTCGCTAGGAATGCCCACCAGTTCACCCTTAAGCCCACCTTCGGACGTACAGGTTAGTTTAGAGACTCGTTCTAAAGCCGCACCACACGAATATGGAATGCTCTTCCCAGCTCAACTTTTCCCTCTCATTACAATCCAACCAATGTGAACCGGTACCTCCTTTTCCTCTCTTCCACTATTCCTTCGGCCTGTGCTGTGATTTAATTTCGGTCACTTAAGAGTACTAAATAATCCTTTTAGCGCAAAAATATATAACAACTCCTACCGTAATGGGATCTTAATCAAAGGGAAATAGATTCAGTACTCCTTCCGAAATACCAGTCCGGGTTCGATTCCCGAAGAAACAAATCGATTTTTTTTTCTCTAATTTCCTTAAAATAAATAAAATAAAGACACAAAGTGTGAGTGAGCAAAGTGATCATGGAGAGCGATGAGCGGCCCGAGCTCAGCAAATCGGGTGATTTCAGAACACCGGTGGCTGAGGCATCAGGCCACCAAACCAACGAGCATTCGCGTGGCTAGTCCAACTAGCCGCCGGAATAGCGAAGCGGTGAAGAGAAGAAGAAGGGGGCAACCGCAGCCAAGTTTGGTCAAGCGACGGACGGCAACAACAGCGACAACTGACGAAGAAGCAGTAATTGCTAGAAAGGCAAAAACAATGCCTAATAGAAATGCATCAGGAAATGCAACAACAAAAGCAGCCGTAGTTATGGCTTTAGAAGCCCTCCAATGTGAATCGGAGGGCAACGAATGTCGCTATTCGTACAAGGGGAGCGACAACTCCTTCCAAGTACTTGCCACTTCAGATGCCGATGACGAGGCTGAGGAAATCAAGGAGGAGGAGAAAAAACTTCAGAAGCTCGATGAAGAGAGAGCGAAACTTGACGCCTACATAAAACTTCTCTATGATCAATCAATGAAGAGAAAAGCTGCCGAAAAAGAGGCAAAAATAAAAGAGCAACAGCGAGAGCTCCAGGAGCTGAAACAAAAACACCTGCAGCAGAAGCAAAAGCCGAAATTGTCGCTAGCTGAGGAGGAGCGGCCTTCAACATCGATGGCAGCGCAAAGGTTGCAACAAGCACAAAAGCAACGAACGAAGCAACCAAAACAGACACAGTCTACGACGTCGAAAGCAGCCCAGCAGCAACAACAGCAACAGCAACAACACAAACAACAGAAAAAGGAAATGCTGCAGCAACAACAACAGCAGAAGCAGTCACAACAGGAGCAGCAGAAGCAGAAGATACGATGTCCACCCATCAATGTCTTTGGGGTGGAGACAGAACAGCTACAAAAACTATGTGAGTTGGCCTTATATAAAAATAAATTCTATATAAAATATAAGTCACCCTTAAGCTATACCGCCTATTGCTTAACAATGGACGGGTTCAAAACCCTAAAAGAAAAGTTAGCGGCATCAAACGCTGATTTTTACACCTATACCCCCAGAGGCGAAAGGCCACATACCTTGCTCCTCAAAGGTATAAATCCATCTGCCGACCCGATGGTCCTCCTCGACAAGCTGCGCCAAGCTGGAAGCGACGAGGTCCAGTTTGTAGGGGTTAAGCCTTTTATCACTGCGGCTGCGAAAAAGAAGAAGAAGGCACTTCCTTTCTTCTTAGTGCAGGTAACCCACGGCTCCAAAATCGACAGCCTACGAAAAATTCGTTTCGTAGGCGGTCTGAGCGTAAGGTGGGAAAAACTAAACAAATCTGACCACGTAGTTCAATGTGCGAAGTGCAGAAGGCTGGGGCACGTCGCGGAGAACTGCAATATGGAGTTCCGCTGCGCACGTTGCACATTCAGCCACAGCAAAGGAGAATGCCCTTTGGGTACGGAAGAAGTCGAGGATAAGGCGCTCCTCAAATGTGTACTCTGCGGAGGAAATGGACACCCTGCAACCTATTTGGGGTGTCCACGAATAAAAGAACTCCGGCAGAGAGTAAAAGGTGCAAGGATAAACAAGAAGGTAGAAGCCAGGCCAAATGCCCAAGCTGCAGCTACCACTGTTACGCCGGCCATCTCCTACGCCCAAATGGTGTCAGGCAGAGAACCGACACAACGGACAGTGCCGAAGGTTGCCCCGGCTCCAATGGCCAGACAACCTGAGGCAGAGCCCTCCATAAGGGACGTAATGTCCTCCATCCAGTCGATGCAAGCGCAGATGATTGCCTTGCAGAAACAGATGGTCGAACTACAGACCAGTTTCCTTACTCAGACGGCTAGAGTAGGTTTCCTCTTCTCTCAGCTGCCTGGGAATCAACGCGCGCAGATATAATGGGCTAACGCGGGGTAAGAACCCTTAAGATCCTAGCAGTGAATGTAAATTCGCTGATAAGGATCGAGCGAAAATTAACGCTCTCTAATTTGTTGCAAACTCACAATCCTGACGTGCTGATGGCTAGCGAAACTAAGCTAAACCAGACGCGCGTTCTCAGGTACAAAAATTACCACATAATCAGAAGAGACCGACCCCAATCCACTCGAGGTGGCGGGGTCGCTCTCTTGATTAAAAAGAACATTTTTCATAAGGTCATTTATAGCAATGTGGTAAGTAGATCCATCGCACGCATCTCTCTCCAAGGTGGAAAGAAGCTGTTTGTGATCGCTGCTTATGCATCAGAGCCTCAAAACCCTAACTTTCTTTCGGAGCTCGAAGCTCTCTTCACTAGCCTGCGCTTGAACTCGTAAGAAAATTATTATATTCTAGTCGAAGGCTTGAACGCCAAACACGGTGAATGGGGTAATAATGTTCCAAATGAGTGAGGAAACGCCCTCTTAGAGTGGATGGAACAGAATAATATCGACAATCGACAGACGACTGACGATACTAAAAGCGGAGCGACACACGAGGAACTGTTTAACTAAGGTCGAGTATGACAGTGATCACTGTGGTCTCGCCGCAGTAATACAGCTCCCGAACGAGCTGGAGGAATTAGAGGAATATGTCCAAACGCATAACTATAACTATAATAAGGTTTGCTGGCCACGTTTTTCTAGAACCTTATCCAGAGAAATAAGTTCGAGTGTGATCAATCCTCCAACAAACAGAAACCTTACGAACGAAGAGGTTGACAGGTATCTCACACAAATGGACGAGGTCATTAAACGTACAATGGACAGGACGATTCCGAAGGTGTCACAAACCGATTATGGCGACATAATCGCTCTCTGAAGTCGCAGATCAAAGTACTCCAACAGTTAATACGACAAAATTACAGTCTACCTGTAAGCTTGCATTGGGGCAATAAGATTCGGGCTGGAGGAGAGATCATAATGACATTCAGTGCGTTCGACTTGACAGAACAACAGACAACGCGAACTTACTTACGTCAGTTGGCATCGATCTAGATGGGGCTGTGCTTGATAACAACTTCTTCGTAGTGGAAGATCCCCAGGAGAAGGTTAACGCAATTGGTGCTGTTTTCCAGAAAGTGTACACGGTCAACGAGATTCTTAGTCCGAACCACGACCTGGAGAACAGAGCCTTGCGGAACCACTTCTACCTTCGGAACGAAATAAGTCAATGGCGATCCGAGAATCCTGGTTTTACCAGATTCAGTGACGATCTTCTGGCAAATAATGCCGTCGCCGACGATGGAAATAACTCCATCCTTATTTCAAAAGATGAACTGCAGGGTATCTTCAACTCACTGAAGAATAAGAAGTCAGTGGGAATCGATGGGATACCAAATATTGTTCTGCGTCATCTACCCTCTGAGGCGGTGGATGTATACACAACACTGTTTAACAATGCGTTGAGTAATGCATATTACCCGAAGCATTGGAAAACAGCTGTGGTACAGCCAATTCCGAAACGGGATAAAGACACCTCCATCCCGACAAATCTCCGGTCTATAAGTCTGCTTCCGTGCATAAGCAAGGTATTCGAGAAGATAGTCATTAGAGCCATGAAAGAATGGGTTGTGGAAAACTAAATAATACCGGAAAACCGATTTGGCTTCAGGGCGGGGCACGACATAAGTCATGCCGCGTCCAAATCGGGTTCCAACATACAATGGAATAGAAACAAGATACAGTGCACAGGCGCCTGCCTGATAGACATGAAAAAGACGTCGACACCGTATGGTTCTTGAAGTTGGTCTGACTCGGCATTAATAAAACATTGCTATATATGATCTATGACATGGTCACAGGTAGGAAGTTTGTTGTGAAAAAAGGGCACCGAAATTTCGACTACAGGGCTCTTGGTTCGCCGATCTTGTTCACTATATTCACTAGCGATCTCATAGGTTCTATGCCTAATATAATAGCGTTTGCTGATGATCTAATCGCGTACAGATCAGGCCCGAAGGTAGAGTTAATAAATGTCTTGTTGCAACGCGACTTCGATACAATTCAACGATTTTGCGACGACTTTCCTTTTCAGAACACCGCTGTCCAGGGTCTCAAGGGACACGAAAATGAACTGGCACAAGTTCGGCATAGTTGATCCACAAGGACGACCATTAACTGTAAAAAGTGTAGTCAGATATCTAGGCATCTGGTTGGACCAGTATCTGTATGGTGGTATCCACATAGATACAGCTCTAACCAGGGCTAAGAAGGCCTTCGCTATGGGAAGAGGGCTGTTTTACAGCAGTCAACTTGACACCAGAGTGAAGGTCATCTGCTACATGGCCCTCATCCGGCCAATTATGGTGTATGGTTGTCCTGTGTGGTTCAACGTGAGTCCTTCCCAGATGGAAAAGATGAGGGTGTTCGAGAGGCAGTGTCTTCGGGCCTGTCTCCGTTTATATCGAACACCAGAATCCCAGTACAAGAAATTCTACCCCAACGAGGTTCTGTACAACGAGGCAAACCTTATAAGGATAGATAATTTTATTATCAAGTTGATACGTAGTCACACTGCTCGAGGCATGGCTTCAACCAACAGTCTGATCTTTGGGGCGTACTACCCAAATGAAATGTACCATGAACGGGTACGTCTTAACGGCTTCATTCCGCCTGAAGCTTTCCTCTATTTGGACGCTAAAGGCCTGATACAAGATAGGGAAGGCTGCCCTATCATCTTCCACGTCGCACGCCGAACAGTCGAGAGGCAACTCCAATATGAGCCGGACGTCGCTCGCAGCCACGAGGAACTCCTACGGTTCAGTAGAGCGATTTCTGCCCGCGACAGAGCAGTTTCTGCCAAAGAACGGCTTTTCTACTGGTGGTTACACCAGAACCAGCGTTCGATGCCGCTAACTTCTTAAGCAAATAGACTAGGTAGTTGAGCCTACAGGGCCAACTCACATAGGTTAAGTTAGTTTTTAAGCATTTAATTATAAAAAAAAAAAACAAAAAAAAAATATAAAACAATACAAAAAAAAACCAACGAAATACAAAAATGAAAAAAAAAGGTGCATCACGGCGCATTAGATATATATGTAAAGCATATAAATAACACATACGCCCTGATGCACGCGTCCGTATAGTTTTACGGACATAGTTAAGATTAATATAAGTAGACTTAAGTTTTAGGTTAGTTTGGATTGTATATAGTTATAAGTTTTAGTTTAGTTTTAGATAGTATAGTTTTAGGATGTAGTTCTTTTAAGTAAGTTAAGAAATAAAGATAATTTTGAAATTCAAGTTTTTAGAAAAATGTTTCTTGAAGGATTTAAAAAAAATGTGTAGTTAGTTTTTAAGCTAAGAATTAAAAATATAAGAGGCCGAAAGGCAAAAAGAAAAATATACTAGATTAGCTTAGAGTACTCGTGAAGAGTCAGTAGGTTAGAATTAAGATCAGTAGATTGTATTGGTAAGCTAGTTTTAAGTACTTTTGTCTAGCATGTAAGTAATTTTAGCATGAATGCATTTAAATCTAATCCTTCCGAAATACCAAAATAAAAACTATGGACCTTCCGGATGGTTTAGTATTCTGCCATCTAGACCCATATCTTCTTCTTCTTGTGGTGCTACAGTCCGGGTTGGACCTGCGTCACAAGCCACTCCAAGTTGGTTGAGGTACTTCTCCACTTGTGTGCGCCACCTTCGCCTAACGTCGCTTCGCTAACAGTGTTTTTTTTTACCTAGAAAAGACTAAGGGCTTCCTCATCCGCTTTCAGTAACGTCCAGGTTTTCGCTCCATAAAGTAGGACTGGACTAACCTAAAACTTAAGTCTACTTATATTAATCTTAACTATGTCCGTAAAACTATACGCACGCGTGCATCAGGGCGTATGTGTTATTTATATGCTTTACATATATATCTAATGCGCCGTGATGCACCTTTTTTTCATTTTTGTATTTCGTTGTTTTTTTTTGTATTGTTTTATATTTTTTTTTTTGTTTTTTTTTTATAATTAAATGCTTAAAAACTAACTTAACCTATGTGAGTTGACCCTGTAGGCTCAACTACCTAGTCTATTTGCTTAAGAAGTTAGCGGCATCGAACGCTGGTTCTGGTGTAACCACCAGTAGAAAAGCCGTTCTTTGGCAGAAACTGCTCTGTCGCGGGCAGAAATCACTCTACTGAACCGTAGGAGTTCCTCGTGGCTGCGAGCGACGTCCGGCTCATATTGGAGTTGCCTCTCGACTGTTCGGCGTGCGACGTGGAAGATGATAGGGCAGCCTTCCCTATCTTGTATCAGGCCTTTAGCGTCCAAATAAAGGAAAGCTTCAGGCGGAATGAAGCCGTTAAGACGTACCCGTTCATGGTACATTTCATTTGGGTAGTACGCCCCAAAGATCAGACTGTTGGTTGAAGTCATGCCTCGAGCAGTGTGACTTCGTATCAACTTGATAATAAAATTATCTATCCTTATAAGGTTTGCCTCGTTGTACAGAACCTCGTTGGGGTAGAATTTCTTGTACTGGGATTCTGGTGTTCGATATAAACGGAGACTGGCCCGAAGACACTGCCTCTCGAACACCCTCATCTTTTCCATCTGGAAAGGTCTCACGTTGAACCACACAGGACAACCATACACCATAATTGGCCGGATGAGGGCCATGTAGCAGATGACCTTCACTCTGGTGTCAAGTTGACTGCTGTAAAACAGCCCTCTTCCCATAGCGAAGGCCTTCTTAGCCTTGGTCAGAGCTGTATCTATGTGGATACCACCATACAGATACTGGTCCAACCAGATGCCTAGATATCTGACTACACTTTTTGCAGTTAATGGTCGTCCTTGGGGATCAACTATGCCGAACTTGCGCCAGTTCATTTTCGTGTCCCTTGAGGCCCTGGACAGCGGGGTTCTGAAAAGGATAGTTTCACACTTCTGGTAGTTGATTTTCAACTTCCAGTCGTCGCAAAATCGTTGAATTGTATCGAAGTCGCGTTGCAACCAGACATTTATTACTTCTACCTTCGGACCTGATCTGTACGCGATTAGATCATCGGCAAACGCTATGATGTTAGGCATAGAACCTATGAGATCGCTACTGAATATACTGAATAAAATCGGCGAACCAACAGCTCCTTGTTGCAGCCCATTTTTTATATGGAATACAGTAGTCGAAATTGCATTGCCATTTTTCACAACAAACTTCCTACCTATTACCATGTCATAGATCATATATAGCAATGTTTTATTGATGCCGAGCCTGACCAACTTAAGGAAGAGACCTTCTAACCATACGGTGTCAAACGCCTTCTCCATGTCGATCAGGCAGGCGCCTGCACACTGGGTCTTGTTTCTATTCCACTGTATGTCGGAAACCAATTTAGACGCGGCATGAATTGTGTCGTGCCCCGCCCTGAAGCCAAATTGATTTTCCGGTATTATCTGTTTTACCTCAACCCAATCTTTCAGAGCTTTAATGACTATCTTCTCGAATACCTTGCGTATGCAAGGAAGAAGACTTATAGACCGGAGATTTGTCGGGATGGAAGTATCTTTGTCCCGTTTTGGAATTGGCTGTACCACAGCTGTTTTCCAATGCTTCGGGTAATATGCTTTACTCAACGCGTTGTTAAACAGGATTGTGTATACATCCACCGCCTCAGAGGGTAGCTGGCGCAGAACAATATTTGATATCCCATCGGTTCCCACTGACTTCTTATTCTTCAGTGAGTTGAAGATACCTTGGAGTTCATCTTTCGAAATAAGGATGGAGTTGTTTCCATCGTCGGCGACGGCATTATTTGCCAGAAGATCGTCACTGAATCTGGTAAAACCAGGATTTTCGGATCGCCATTGACTTATTTCGTTTCGAAGATAGAAATGGTTCAGCAAGGCTCTGTTCTCCAAATCGTAGTTCGGACTACGAGTCTCGTTGACCGTGTACACTTTCTGGAAAACAGCACCAATTGCATTAACCTTCTCCTGGGGATCTTCCACTACGAAGAAGTCGTTGTCAAGCACTGCCCCATCTGGATCGATGCCAACTGGCGTAAGTAAGTTCGCGTTGTCTGTTGTTCTGTCAAGTCGAACGCACTGAATGTCATTATGATCTCTCCTCCGAAAGATTTTATTTACTTGCGGGAACATGCTTGGGTTGTTAGATCTTACAGCCCGAATCTTATTGCCCAAATGCAAGCTTACAGCTAGACTGTAATTTTGTCGTATTAACTGTTGGAGTACTTTGATCTGTGACTTCAGAGAGCGAATCTCTGTACTCTGTGGATCTGTAAACCGCCTGTACAAGAGTTTTAGCCTTGACAGGAGTCTACTTTTTTGCACGTGAAGTGCGTCGATTTCAGAGTTCCGATAGATGTCTCCATAGTCTGTTTGTGACACCTTCGGAATCGTCCTGTCCATTGTACGTTTAATAACCTCGTCCATTTGTGTGAGGTACCTGTCAACCTCTTCGTTCGTAAGGTTTCTGTTTGTAGGAGGATTGATCACACTCGAACTTATTTCTCTGGATAAGGCTCTAGAAAAACGTGGCCAGCGCACCTTATTATAATTATAAGGATGCGTGTGGACATATTCCTCTAGTTCCTCCAGCTCGTTCGGAAGCTGTATTACCGCGGCGAGACCACAGTGATCACTGTCATACTCGACCGTAGTTAAACAGTTCCTCGTGCGTCGCTCCACGTTACGTATCGTCAGTCGTCTGTCGATTAGCATCACATCCAAATAGGACCCGCTTCGAGGAAAGGATGGTCTATCGGTTGCAAGCAAATCTAACCTGAACTCGATGTTGTTCTGTTCCATCCACTCTAAGAGGGCGTTTCCTCTCTCATTTGGAACATTATTACCCCATTCACCGTGTTTGGCGTTCAAGCCTCCGACTAGAATATAAAAATTTTCTTACGAGTTCAAGCGCAGGCTAGTGAAGAGAGCCTCGAGCACCGAAAGAAAGTTAGGGTTTTGAGGTTCGGATGCATAGGCAGCTATCACAAGCAACTTCTTTCCACCTTGAGAGATGCGTGCGATGGATGCTTCTAGCACACTGAATCTACATACCACATTGCTATATACGACCTTATGATAAATTTTCTTTTCAATCAAGAGAGCGACCCCGCCACCTCGAGTGGATTGGGGTCGGTCTCTTCTGATTATGTGGTAATTTTTGTACCTGAGAATGCGCGTCTGGTTTAGCTTAGTGTCGCTAGCCATCAGCGCGTCAGAATTGCGGGTTTGCAACAAGTAAGAAAGCGTTAATTTTCGTTAGATCCTTATTAGCGAATTTACATTCACCGCTAGGATCTTAAGGGTTCTTACCCCGCGTGAGCCCATTATATCTGCGCACGTTGATTCCCAGGCAGCTGAGAGAAGAGGAAATCTACTCTAGCCGTCTGCGTAAGGAAACTAGTCTGTAATTCGACCATCAGTTTCTGCAAGGCAATCATCTGCGCTTGCATCGACTGGATGGAGAACATTACGTCCCTAATGAAGGGCTCTGCCTCGGGTTGCCTGGCCATTGGAACCGGGGCAACCTTCGGCACTGTCTGTTGTGTCGGTTCTCTGCCTGACACCATTTGGGCGTAAGAGATGGCCGGCGTAACAGTCGTAGCTACAGCTCTGGCAATCGGCCTGGCTTCTATTTCCCGATGACGCCAGCAAAGATGAGTTCTCCTAGAACGATCTTGGTGTCATAGCTGGGGCATCGATCGTATGTTCTTTCTAGGAGATCATAGAACTCATCCTTGCTGTTGTCATCCTTCTCCTCTGTCGGGGCGTGAGCGCAAATCAGGCTGATGGTCCCGAATTTAGACTCAATGCAGATTGTCTTGAGATGTTCGCTTACGGGATCGTAGCTTATGACTTTTTGCCGAAGTCTGCCTCGAACAACAAATCCGCATCCGAATAAGCGCTGCTTTCTCTCTCTGTAGCAGTCGCTGTAGTAAATATCGCAGTTCTTCTTTTCCTTTTGCCTGGCCCATCCCACCGCACTTTCTGGATGGCGGTGATATTTGCTTTGTAGCAGTCAAGGGCCTCCGCAAGTTGTTCGGCTGCACGTGGTCTGTTAAGGGACCTCACATTCCACGTGCAGAACCGAAAATCGTTGTCCTTTCTACGTTTGCTGGGGTCGTCAACATTGGATCCGTCCATACCCAAGGCATGTTCTCATTTCTGAACTCGGTTATTTTTATGTGGTGAGGGAGTCAGCCTCACGTACAACCTACAGACTGGTAGGCCAGTCGCTGCATACATTGGTTCACCACACAACGAATGCTGTGATGGCTATCCAGGGGGCGCCACAGGAGGCTGTATGTCAACTTGACCTATGCACGGACGAGGATAGCCTTGGTAGCTCGCCATGTTGAGCGCGATCAAGGACATTGCCTCGTGTGCGTAGGCCCATGCCCTCTACTGTCCAAACCCGATGCATTAAATATCACAAGTGGAAGAAGTGCAATAACCTACCAGTGTGTGTAAGTTGCAACTCACCTGCGCGAATTAAATCTCTATATTTACCGAACATAACGGAGTCTCTTTATTGACTGTTCTTTTCATTCAAACAAACGCTTAAAATTAACTTACGTTATGAAAATGCAAGTTTGCATTTTGGCAGCAACAACGGAAGGTTGTTGCCTGACATTGAAAATTAATATGCGGACTCAGCACCTTATGTCGCAGCGAATGTTGCCCAACATAAATATGCGGATTATTGCAGTTCATGTTTCGCAACAACTTAAGGTCATTGCTCGACTTATTTACTTCTTGATACCGCCGTACAGATATGTAACTTGCGCGAACTAACTACATGTTCACGCATCATATGTATAAAATGCGAAAATCTCCACCTCGTTGATGCCAAGTATTGTCCCAAATATTTTAAAACCAGGGAAATTCTAAAAATTTAAACTAGAAGTAGGTGCACATTGGGGGAAGCTACTCGTATAAATGTACATGTAAATCTCAGTAGCATAAACTCAGCAAAAACAAAAAAATATTTGAAAAAGAAAATCAAAAATTATCAAAATTCAAGCAAATTTAAAAAAACAATCGATTTAAATAAAAAAAACAGTTTTGAAATGGATGAAAGACATAAGCAAGAAGAGAAGAAAGAAAATGAAGCCGCAGTCGCAGTTTAAGAGACGGCTGCGTAATATGGATTCTCTTAAAAAAACGGAGAACAACGACGTTGTGACGTACAGCGGTAATGGGAATTCTTCCTCAAAACTCGCTTCGTCTAATGAAATTGCTGCAGCTGAAAAAGAGCTGGAGGAGAAAATTAAGCAAAAAAATGAGCTGGAAGAGTTTATTAAAGCCCTCCAGCTAAAGCTCGAAACAAAACGGGCTGACAATCAGCAACAAAAACAGCAGTTACAGACACAGCAGCAGCAGAAAAAACAACAGCAAGAACAACAGCAGCAGCAACAACAGCAGAAGCAGCAACAACAACAACAACAACAGCAGCAACAACAACAGCAACACCAGAAACACCAGCAGCAGCAGAAGCAGCAGCAGCAACAGAAAACTAATAGGAAACAAAGGGTAAAAACATCAACATCAGCGGCATGGAAACCGCAGACACCATTCAGGTATGTGAGTTGTCTGTGTCTGGGGACGATTTTTTTATAAAAAATAAAGGTAATGAGAAACAAGCTGTCCACTGCTTAACAGAGGGCAGCTTTAAAAAAGTTAAAACTTCGTTGACGACAGCTGGGGTGGAGTTTACCACTTTCACCCTAAAAAGCGAGAAGGTCCATACGGTCCTTCTCAAGGGCTTAGCTGCTGCAACTGAACCGGAGAGTGTCATGAAGGCTCTTCAAAAATTGAAGGTAGAGGGCGTGGAGTTTGTGGCGGTTCGTCGCTTCTCCACTGTCCGATCCAGAACGCCGCCTGTGCGCATGCTTCCCCTCTTCCTGGTCCAGGTCTCTCCGGGGAGCAAAATTGAATGTCTGAGGAGCATTAAGCTCCTCAACAAACAGGAGGTCTCCTGGGAGAGGCTCAGGAGGACGAAACAGATGCTTCTCTGCGCAAGATGCCAGACCTTTGGCCACGCCGCGGCGAACTGCAACAAGCAGCCTCGTTGCGGCAAATGCGCAGAGAGGCATCTGTCTGCGCAGTGTCCCCTTGGAGAGGGGAGAGTTGAGGACAGGGCGCGCTTAAAGTGCGTGCACTGTGGTGCAGGTGGACATCCCTCAAGCTACAGGGGCCCTAAATATGGGAATTCCCGAATTGTTCAATCTTGTGTCGACAATGATGGCCAAGATTGAGCGATTTGAAGATCGTTTGGTGCGAATGGAGCGAGTCCTTTCGTCAAGACCCGGTGGGTCGAGTACGTATCCATAAAAATGGATACGCCAGCTGCTGGAGACCTCTCGATCCTGGCGGTGAATGTAAATTCACTCGTCAGGGTCGAGAGAAGGTTGACTTTGCTTCACCTTTTGGAGTCTCATAAGCCTGATGTG
This sequence comes from Eristalinus sepulchralis, assembly GCA_944738645.1. Taxonomy (NCBI): domain Eukaryota; kingdom Metazoa; phylum Arthropoda; class Insecta; order Diptera; family Syrphidae; genus Eristalinus; species Eristalinus sepulchralis. The sequence continues at coordinate 23,215,541 of OX122885.1, read as the reverse complement.
TTGATGGTTAGCGAAACCAAGCTAAACCGGAAGCACGTACTCTGGTACAAGGACTACACAGTCATTAGAAGACACCGCCCCCGTTCCACACAAGCGGGCGGGATCGCTCTCTTCATTAAAAAAGGCTTACGCCATAAAGTCGTGTATTGCGGTGAAGTGCGAACCTTCGGTGTACTGGAGGCTTCGATTGCGTGCATTTCTCTCCAAGGTGGAAGGAAACTGTACGTAGTCGCGGTCTATGCATCAGATGCACCTCAGTCTGCAAATTTCATCTCAGAGCTCGAGACTCTCTTCCGAAAGCTTCGGCTTTGCTCGGAGGAGAATTGTTTTGCCATCGCCGGAGATTTGAACGCGAGGCACGTGGAATGGGGCAATGCTGTTCCAAATCCGAGGGGAAATTCACTCTTTGAGTGGATGACGCGGCACTCTATTGAGTTCAAGCTGAATTTGCTTGCAACCGATAGACCGTCGTTTCCCAGAAGCGGGTCTTATTTGGATCTCCTGCTAATAGATAGACGACTGACGTTACGAGACGTAGACTCTCGCACTAGGAATTGTATGACAACGGTGGAGTACGACAGTGACCACTGTGGTCTTTCCGCGGTTATTCAATTCCCGAACAAGCTGGTGGAGCTTGAAGAATTCGCCGAGACGCACCCTTTCCATTATCGAAGGGCTCGTTGGCCGCGTTTCTCTAGGGTCCTATCCAGGGAACTACGTTCGAGCGAGATAACACCACCTTCGGACAGAAACCTGACGAACGAAGAGGTTGACAGGTACCTCATACAAGTCGACAACACAATTCAACGAACCATGGACAGGACGCTTCCTAAGGTATCACCTACGACAGATGGCGACATTTATCGTAATGATACCATCGACGCACTGCACGTGCAAAAAAGCAGACTGCTGTCGAGACTGAAGACTCTATACAGACGCTTTACAGACCCAGACGACCCGGAAATACGATCGCTCAAGTCGCAGTTGAAGAACATCCAGAAGTTGATTCGGATGAACTATAGAATTGCTGTCAATTCGTATTGGGGAGATAGGATTCGGGCCGTACGTTCTAACGGTCCGGGTATGTTTCCCCAAATCACCCGAATCTTCCGAAGGAGGGGTCATAACGACTTAGAGGTTGTTCGACTTGACAGGAAAACCGACAATGAAAACCTACTAACTTCGGTTGGCATAGATCCGGATGAGGCTGTGCTTGACAATGAGTTCTTCATTGTTGAGGATGCCCAAGAGAAGGTAGAGGCAATAGGAGCTGTTTTTCAGAAAGTGTACACGGTCAACGACTCTCGTCGGCCGAACCACGACCTGGAGAACAGAGCCATGCTGAACCACTTCCACCTTAGAAATGAAATAAAGCAGTGGCGTTCTGAGAATCCAGTTTTACCAGTTTCAATGACGAAAATCAGGCAACAAATGCTGTCGCCCAAGATGGCTCCAATGCCATCCTCATTTCGAAGGAGGAACTCAAAGACATCTTCAACGGTTTGAAGAACAAAAAGTCGACTGGCATCGACGGGATACCAAATATAGTGTTACGTCATCTCCCTGACGAGGCAGTAGAGATATACACAATCCTGTTTAACAATGCACTGAGTAATACACATTACCCAGCGCATTGGAAGACGGCGGTAGTGCAACCTCTTCCCAAAAAGGACAAAGATTCGTCGCTTCCGAAAAATCTTCGGTCGATAAGCCTCCTCCCCTGCATAAGCAAGGTTTTCGAAAAGATTGTCAACAGGGTCCTGATCCAGTGGACTGAGGACAATAAAATTATACCGAACAACCAGTTTGGATTAAGGGCGAGGCATGATACTGTACATGCCGCGTCAAAACTGGTTTCGGACATTCAGTGGAACAACCACAAAACACAGTGCACCGGGGCCTGTCTCGTTGACTTGGAAAAGGCATTCGACACCGTATGGTTGGAAGGCCTCTTCCTTAAGTTGACGAGGATGGGTATAAGCAAACCGCTGCTTTACACGATCTATAACATGGTAACGGGTAGGAGTTTTGTTGTCAAAAGTGGCAACAAAGTTTCCACCAACGTTTTCCAAATAAAAAATGGGCTCCAACAGGGTGCAGTGAACTCACCAATCCTTTTTACTATTTTCACCAGCGAACTGATTGGCTCCATGCACAACTTGATTGCATTCGCCGACGATTGGGTCGCATACCGGACGGCACCAAAGATAGAAGTAATTAACACGCTCCTGCAACGTGACTTCGAAAAAGTCCAGCAATTTTGCGACGACTGGAAGTTGATAATCAACCTCCAGAAGTGTGAAACAATCCTCTTCCGGACTCCGTTATACAGGGCCTCAAGAGATACGAAAAAGAATTGGCGCAAGTTCGGCATATTGGACCCACGGGGTCAGCCACTAGCCCTGAAGAGTGTAGTGCGATATCTTGACATTATGTTGGATCAGTATCTGTATGGAGGTATCCATATAGATACAGCTCTGACGAAAGCTAAGAAAGGCTTCGCTATGGCAAGGGGGTTGTTTTACAGCAGCCAACTTAACGCCAAAGTGAAGCGAATCTGCTACACGGCCTGGTATAACGAAGCAAACGTGAACAGGGTTGATAATTGTATCATTAAGCTGATTCGGAGGCATGTTGCACGAGCCATGACTTCTGAGAATGATCTCATGTTTGGGGCCTACTACCCAAATGACGAGTACCACGAGAACGCTCTCCGAAAGGGTTTTCTTCCACCGGAAGCGTTCTTGCATCTTGACCGCATTGGACTGATCCAGGATGCGGAGGCATGTCCACTTATCTACCACGTGGTGAGAAGGGCAGTGGACAGGCGACTGTTGTTAGACGCCAACGTCGTTAGTCGGGATGCTCTCCGGCTCAGCACATCCATGTCCATCCGTGATAGGATGGACACGGATAAGGACCGGGGGTTCTACTGGTGGTTAGAGCCACACCAGGAACCCCAGCTGTCGTCAGCCTGGTAGGTTAGGGTTGGTCCCCCACGGTTGGTCCCCCAGTTTGTCCTAAGTATTATTAAGTTAGAATAGGATATATTACGGTAGATTATTTTTGTAGAAAAGTTTTTTAAAAAAACGTTTTCTTAGTTTTACAAAATAAATAATAGTTTTTATTAAAAAAAAAAAAAAAATTGCAATGACGCCGAAAGGCAAAAACAAAACAAATATATCAATAGTTTAGCTTAGAGCGCCCGCATAGAGCCAGTAAGTAGTTATAAGATTTCATTTCTGTCGTACCTAGGTTAAGCGTTTTATACCTAGTTTTAAAATACCATTAGATAAATAATAAAAAAAATGCCTTTTAAACTAAACTAAAAGCATAAACTCAGCTTTATCGTCCGTCCGTAAACTCAGCCTTATCGCCCGTCAGCCTCAAATCTCCACACATACAAACAATTTCAATTAACCAGCCCTTGCATCTCACGTCCTCTTTCCACGCTACTATTAACATAGAAATTCTTATAGCAAATAGAACAAAACCGAACCTTAAAAATTCAAACCCCCCTAAATTTCCCCATAAATCAAATACACTTTCAAAAAAACAAAATAACACACAATTCCATCGCAGTCGATCACCTACTAAAACTCCCCTAAGTCCGCTCTTCTATGTATACCAACAAACACTGTATATGAATAATATTCAACCATCAACGTTATATCCAAAATTGCTGAAACATCTGGGTATGCTGATAATCCAAGAAGCTCGTCCATTGATGATCAGAGTTAGTTTTAAAACATACCTCTTGCAGAAACGTTGATTTCTGACATACCCAACATTGTTAAACAAGTTTATACACTGATTACTATTAGCGGTGATGTAAACGCTGGAGATTCGGGGTTCCAATAAAACATATCATAAGGCATCAATATGAAAGTACGTTATCCTCGAATTAAACCTCCTGGTTCTTAATAATGGCTCCATCACACACCTCTCCACCAACACAGTTACACATACTGACGTTACACATCGCTCTATTGAGTTCACTGCGAAAACATCATGGCGAATCTTAAATCATCTCTGGAACAGCGGCCATTACAATATTCCCCTATTAATTAAAGGAAACCCGAAATTAAGGACCGATCGGACTTACTGGTCTTGTTATAACAAGATCATCTCAAATTATTATTATTTATTGACCCATATCCGCCTAAAATAAAATGAAAAAGCTGTCACATTTGTCACTAAGTGCCATTCGAACAGAGATAATCGCAGCAATACACAAAATAATGGTGGAATGGAGAATTTAATGAAAGATTTAACGTTAAAAAAAGCAAATGCCAAATTTTACAGATTTAAAACATATAAAATTTAAATCTATATAGAATATAGCACAAACGCAATCTCTCTTGTAAGTTCATACCAAACCTCGCTCGAAACTCCTATGGGCCCGAAACTAATCCAACCTCCATTTGTAATCATCCTGCTTCTTCGTGGTGTGACAATTCGAAGGATTCAAGCTTCTCGCATGTTTTCAAAAACTATCACGATTAGTAACCTGATTAGTAACCTTTATCTGCCAGCGAAATTAAGAGTTATACAATTACACAATAATAATAATAATAATAATAATAATAATAATTGAGTGACACTACAGCCCACAAGGGACCACCGCCTAGATCTCTCACAAGTAGAAGGGACCCACAGTTTTTTGCCGACTCCGAACGGCGAGATTTAAGATGATTTTCAAAGACAATTGATACTTTTTGAGTGTTGTCAGCAGCTCGAAAGAGGTGGTTCCGCGAAAAAATGCTAGGTGTCCCGTCCGGGTATCGAACCCAGACTTTCTGCGTGGCGGTGGACGCATTTACCAATACGCCACGGTGACCACACACACAATTATACAATATTGTACAAAATATTGTCATAACTCCTCAACACTGGAAGACCACCAGAGTACCACGCCCAAATAATTCAAAACCTAACAAATAACTATAGACTAATATCGCTTATACCTTGGTTCGTCAATTTTTCAAAAACAGTGCCGAAAAACGCCTACTTTAGTTTATTGAATCAAAGACACTTATAAATCATAAACAAGTGGGTTTAAGGCCAAACATAGTTTGTATTGACGTTCTACTACTTAAAAGGAAATTCTGTTCATACCTGCAGTTTAGTAGAGATATCTCGATGTAGAAGTATTGGGTTGGCAACTAAGTAATTGCGGATTTCACTCATAGATGAATTTAGTTAAATTTTCAGGTTTTCCAACGTAATCGAAATGTCAAACCTATTTTGTTATTTGATAGTTGGTACTTCAACTGTCAATCAGTAAAAAATGAACTTTTTTTTAATCGGTTGTATAGTTTTTGTTTGGCGTCTGTTGAAAAATTTAAAATCAAAACGAACATTTTCGTCATATTTTGCCCTTTTATTTACGGAAAGGAAAAACGTGTCGCAAGTTCACAAAAATATGTGCTGTTTATAGTGACAAAGCTTTAAAAGAAAGGCAGTGTCGAACTTGGTTTGCCAAATTTCGTTTTGGTGATTTTCACTCAAAGATGAAAAACGCTCTGGTCGTCGAGTTTAAGTTGGTGACGAACAAATCAAAACAATAGCAGATTCGGATCGTCGTACATGCATTAAAAATCGCTTAAAACAACTTGGCTAACTTCGCGAAAACGATATATGGGTTCCTTATGAACTGAAAGAAAATCATTTAATACAACGTATTAATATCGGCGATTTGTTAAAGAAACCTGATGAAAATTATAAATTTTTTAAAAAGATTGATAACTGCTGATGAAAAATAGTGTGTTGACAACAATGTCAATCGGAAAAGATAGTGGAGCAAGCCAGGTTAACTAGCTCAAACAACATCAAAAGGTAAAAATTATTGGAGCTTGGTTGAGATGTTTTGCCACATGTATATTTGTTAGGAATCGTTTATTGTTTCAATAAAAAAAGATCCCCTGAAGATGGCAGCATCCTTGTTGAAACGTCGGGACAACATGAATGACATAAACTTGTTTCATTTGCTCCTAAATGACCAAAACAGCCGACGAGGAACTAGATTCTTCAACCATAAAGATGTTTTGTTTTTTATTTTCAAAAAAAAAAAGCAATTACTTAGTTGCCAACTTTATAGGAGCTTTGTTGAAGTTGTACCATAGCTTCAGTTGTGAATACAATACCCTACGTTATTTATTAGTGTTTTTGTGGACTTATGATGAGTCATAATTATCACCACCGACCTTTATATGTAAGTCACACTCGCATCTACCCAAATCGTATCTGTGGCCAAGCAGAACGGTTGCAGGGGACAGCGGTTATTTAATCTTAGATGTACGGTCAAAAACACTCTGAATTTTTTTTTTGTAACACTGCCAGCAAGGGCAGTACCGACTACGGAGATGAAGAGCACGCCTTACCGAAGTTCATCGGAGATGACCTGAGTCATTCCTTTTCGGGACTTCGAAGAGGCGATAGATTTCTATGCCGAGTTTTCCAGAGACATATCTGCAAATAGGCAATTAGAAGAAGATGAAGTTATCCGATCAAGTGGCTCACTTTATTGTTCTCTAATACTGTTTGTTAGAAACAGAAACAGAGAAACATGAATGTGTGGTGACTATCGTGATTAAAAAAAAAATCCATAGCTAAATCATGGATGAGTATTTCTCTTCTAGATGTGGAAAGTTACCAAGTAAGACTTTCTTTTTTCCGCATTTTATTTATATATTAAGAAACACTTAAATTCTAGACAAATACATATGCTTAAAACTAGTTTTCAGAGCTTTTTTTGTTTTAAAATAATTTTAGTGGCCCTTCGGAGGCTCTGAAAGATAAACTTAATTTAAACATGTTCTTCAGCGACATTATTTATTTTATATCAGAACATATATTCCTTCTTAGACGACTTCTTATTAAGAAAACCAAACAAAAAAAACTTTAAAACTTAACGTTTTTACTAATAAAAATGTATGTCTAAAACTACAACTACAACTTAAACCAAAAACTAGAACTAAAACTATACTAGTAATAACATAAGCTACGTACGCCATGTGCATATATACCATCATATAATTCATCAATATATCTGTAGCCTCAAGCCATAACCGCTGAAGTCGATTTTGACTTCTTTTCAGGAGAGCAGTTTTAAGTTTAAATTTTGTACTAGGAATCAGTAGTTGCTAAACTAAACACTTTTGAAATGCTAAAATGCAGAAATAATACAACTCTGCAATTATATGAAAAGTATATAAATGTATACCTTATAATTTAGGAGTAATTTAAAAAAAAAAAGCCAATATGATTTATTGAAATTCATCAAACTAAAAAGCTTAACTCAAGTAAGGCTCTTATAGCATATTAAATTTCAAAAAAATAAAACCTTAATTCGAGTTAGACTGTTATGGTTTATTTAGAAAACACAATTAAAATACCTTTTGTCGACTTAGGTCGTTATTCCCTGTATGTGATTGTGAAACAAGATTTTCTATGTTGATTTATGATGTTTTTTCGTACCTTTGAACCACGAAGGGAAAGCGAAAATATCGTACAGATAAGGGAAAATTTTTAATCTTTTTTTAAGGAAACTTTACTTAATTCTTAGCATACTTAAGTATTATTAGCATGTTGTATTTTGATATATTGATAATGGTATTGTATTTTAAATGTCTTCTGAGTTTTCAGGGTCTGTTAAATCAGGATGTGTATTTCACTCGTTCATACTAGATGAAAGGTTTTCATAAAAAGAATGAAACTCAGGACTGATGAACTGTTTCAAGTCCATGAGATCTTTCTTTTTCTTGAGAAATGCTTGGTAAATCCGTCACGATTGAAATGTCGTTCAGATTGACAGCAGCTCCTCTCTTTCCTACTTTTAAAATTTTGAAGTTCTCATCTTCGTCCAGTGAATTTTTGTACGATACTTCACTACGTTTTTTACAGTAGCGAAGCCACCGAATTGAATTCCAAGTGAATTTGTTGCCATCATCATCAACTCGTTTCCATGAAAATTTAGATTTGGAAAATTTTCCTAAGTCATAAAAGTGATCACACTTCATTTCAACCACTTCCATCTTTTTTCGAACGCTGTTTACGAATTGATACCATTCTCTCGGCGTTTCAATTTGGACATTCGTTTTTCTTTCATACGCTCAATTAGTGCGAGGTCGCTGTCGCATTCCATGTGCGTGTGTCCTGGTGCAAGGAATTTGTGGTCTATTGTAACAACGTTTGCAGATTTTTCTAAAAATACAATAAACATTGTAGCAACAAATGAGTTGTGTTCAACACTCGAATCGCTGTACAAAGTGATTTTTTAGTTTCATCCGGTAAAACCTTTAAAAGCTTGTATATACAGGATACAATTTCGTTTTTGCTTTGTTAGTCTCTAAGTCATGGACCGTTAAATCGAAAGTACAGAGTTGTCTCGTATAGAAACTCACCGAGTTTCTCAAAACTGGTGTTGGCAAACATTGCTGCAAATCAAAGGCAAAAGTCTTAACATTTTTGGATTGTGTTGCCTCTTTTTTGTCATTCCGCTTAGCTTCATATGCTTTTTCAGCCCTGTCCCAATGGTTCATTTTGCATTCAATCATAGCAAATTTTTCGTCCTCCGATTCGGGCACCTTTATTTTCGAAACAAAAGTATCACAAGTAGATCATGTGTCCACTTTCGGTGTTTTGAATTTGAGGCCCATTGTTCTAAAAATTTGGAAATATTTTGACAAACTTACCGGGTTGGAATGTTCTGATTTATACAGGCGGTGCATAGATGTAATATTTAGGCTGGCTGGTAACTATTTTTTGCAGGTGGCTTTCGTATGCAGGAAACCTTGAAATGTGGCAGTACTTGTTAATAATAATAATCGAATTTTTTCAAATTGTACTTTTTCACTGCAATTATTTCTGCAAATATCAAACTTCTTGCAAACTCTGGCCACTATTTCGGAGTTCGGTTCGAAGATTTTTCTTGTTCTTGCACTTTGGTTTCGCTAATGCTTCTTCTATTTGAGCTCCCAGAGCAATCATAATATCTTCATCAGTTTCAGATTTGGAATTGCTTGATTCATTCGATAAATTAAAATCTGGACCTGGTAGTGAGTCATCGGAGTATATCCATTCTGGTACATTGTATAAATTACTAAATTATTATTATCTTCTATTCTTTATATTCTGAAGCAATTCAATGTCAAAATTCTGTCCGTTCGTTGATGGCGGTGTTTCATTACGTATAATGGGCGTAAAGTTTGGCACGTGATCATATGTAAACATTTTATTACTCGACTATTGTTCTGTTGCTGTTTGATTTTCGAATTTTTTTGACAATTGGTTTCCGCTACGTAAGGGTTTCAAATAATTATAACTAACTTTCACTTTGATGAACTCTTACGCATAACTAATAATACATAAAAACAAAACATTTTGTACCCTTGCTAATTCTACGTTTACTTTTTTAATATAACTTTAAACAAATTCAAAGTTTATACTACTTTAAACAACACATTTTCACTTTAAAACAAAACTTTCACTTTCACTCCGACTGCTTGCAGAAATTTATTTGAAGTTATGACTCAATTTCTTCTCCTTTTATAGTAAAAGCAAAAAAGCCTAAGCCAGGTTAGATTTGTAATTTTTAAATTCAAAGTCGGAATAAGGAAGTAACTCGATTTATAATATTTAAAGAACAATAGATTGGTTTCCTAAAAGGACTTACATAACTCAAAATAAGACTACCCACGAATCCAACTGTGATTTTCCATAACAACCTAACTCGAGATAAGAAAATTAAATATTTTTTTTTAATTTGAGGAATAACCGTTTTTAATTATGAGCAAATTGTGAATTTCTTAACATGATATTTTTTATTACTACTGATTATTATTTTTTGCATACAAAACAAAAATAAGCTTAACTTCAGTTATGAAACAGCCGTTCTAAAGAATTTATTTTTTAGTGAGTTAAGGGGTTATGGCAAATTATAACATTTAAAAGAAGAGTTAAGCTGTTAGGTTATTTACTTATAACTTCTGTTTGAATAGAGACGCAGACATAAAAAAATTAAGTGGACATAGATTTTGATATTTACTCGAGTTAAGTCAGGTTTGAGGACACAGATATATTCGTGCATACATGCACATGTGCGTCTATTTACAATTGTATATATGTGTATAATCAAATATACACTAACATATGTATATTACTTTTTTTGTTTTTTATTTTTTAATTTTTTTGCATTTTTATATATTTTTTTGTTTTTGTATTTTTTATATATTTTTTTGGTTTTTCTATTTTTTTATTATCTTAAAACCTAACTCTAACCTAAAACCTAATGCTAAGGATGTCTAAGTCGACCAAAGATTGCAGCTGTTATTTGGTCCGTTGCAAAACAGCAACGGTCGCCGTGGCGTAGTGGTAAGTGCATCGACCGCCGCGCAGAAAGTCTGGGTTCGATACCCGGCGGGACACCTCGCATTTTTTCACGGCACCACCTCTTTCGAGTTGCTGACAACTCAAAGAGTATTCATTGTCTATGGAAAGCTTCTCAAATCTCGCCGTTCGGAGTCGGCAAAAAACTGTAGGTCCCTTCTACTCGTGAAAAACAGTAGCATGCACAACACGAGTAGTTGTTGTAGAAGCTAGGCCCTGGTCCGCTGTGGGCTGTAGTGCCACTCAATTATTATTATTAAAACAGCAGCATAAATTGTTCTGGTAGCTACAGAGCGAATATAACTCTCTCGTAGAACCCGTAAAACACTGGGCAGGGAAACCAACCAACCAACAATTGGTGTCCAATTGGTAGCCATATGAAGCGTTACATACAAAGATGAAAAATCGCATGCCGCAGTACAGCCTATAAAGTTCGTCGTTGAATCTTCTCCTCCAGAAGCCATCAAAGCAAAAAGGACCAAAAAACGCACGCAGAACTTTTCTCTAGAAAAGACTTAGGGCTTCCTCATCCGCTTCATTTATCGCTAGACCCATTTTAGCCGCTTCCGCTTCAAACGCCAAATTAACCGCTCGCTGCGTTCGTCCAATCACGTCAATGTCGTCGGCGTAAGAAGTTTTGGAAGATCGTGCCTCTGCTTTCGACTTGTGAATTACGCACGATGTTCTCAAGGATGATGTTAAAAAAGTCACTTGGCCTTTCGACATACATACATTTGCAGCCATTTCCCTAGTACAACGGAAAAACGCGTCGATATTCATGTTTCACGTTTTTTGAGTTCGAGATATGCCTGACTCGTCGGAACATAGAGCACGTGAAAGCAATTGGGTTTCGGCCAATTCAATAATATGGGCCATGTTGGTAAACGATATGAACTCGTCAGATGTGTCGCTTGGTCAAAAATGCTACTGCCGTTGGAGTTCGCAATTAACGATTTACGGAATATTGTAATGTCAAGTTGGACCCAGAACTCCACTCAACCGTTCACATACAAGGACTGAGACTCGCAAACGCTAAAGCGGTCGGACGATACAAACAAAAGTCAGCTTTGTTATAAAAATCGTTTGTAATATTTCACCTTCATTTAAATGAAATCTCAATTTAAAAAATTGAATTTACACCACTTTTACTACCTGTGAGCAGTAAAACATTTTCCCAACAGGAGGCCACAAAAATACAATTACACAAAATTTACAATGCCCAGAACGATTTATTTACTGTATTATCTTGTCGATTGGAAAGATGACAACTGGTATATTGAAAGCGATGCTTCGAATCAACATCAAATTCATAAAAATATCAACAAATCCATAAATATACTTACGCTGTCCATATTTATTTCAAATCAAATCATAACCAACATTCCAAATTTATTTCACTACATAACTTAGTTAAAAATTAGAAAAATGCTTTCTTTAAATTACTATTATTTTGTATGACGAAAGTCGTTGTAAGCTCGTTTGCAAAATAAATTTAGAATGAAGCATTCAATTTTGAATTTGACAATTAGTTTTTGGTGTGAATTTTAGTACAAACACAAATAAAGGGGAAGTCGAGTTTCTTAAGTTTCATTATACCGATACGTAAACGACTGCAAAATGAAATAACTCAAAACGACTGGAGTCGAAAAAATAAAACTGCAACCGGAGTAGGGGTGAATAATGAGGCAGATTCAGGGGGGAAATTTAAGACAGTAGGCTATGGCCAACATGCGTTATTTAGTGAAAACGATTTGGAATGATAGTGAATTAAGGAGATCGAGAAGAATGCCGAAACCAAAACAGTTTAAGATTTTGTCAGAAGAAGAAGCAAGTGAATATAGAGAACTTTGCGAAAACGCACCCAACCACAAGAATAAAACTGGTACCAAACAAAGGGTATTCAAAATTAAGCAAGACTGTCCGTCTGTCAGAAAGTGAGATTTTTAGCAAAATGATTTTCCCAACAAATTGGATTGGATTTTTGGTAGTTGGGCAGCTAAGAATGGAATGCATATTTAAAAATGGACGCAGATCCTTGTGTTTATGTACATATTTCAAGAGTGATCGGAAGCTTAAAATTTGTATATATACTGGTGATTTATTAATTTCCTTGCGCAACCAAAATTTCAAAAATTAATTAAAGTCTTTTTTATGTAGTTATCTCAAATTGAAAGATTGTGAAAAACACAAATGTTTCATTGGATTGAACATTTCTTACGACAATAGTACAAATGGTATTTTGCTGGATTCATCGAAATATATTATTGAAATTCTAAAAATCTTTGGTCTGTCTGTCGCCGGTTTAACTCCATGCACGGAATGCAAGTACACAACGCGTGTTGATTGAATTTATTGGGGGATCATGTCAGTCGGAGCAGTTTCCATTATCCGTTCTTTTCGGATAAAAAAAGGTTTAATCTTGAAATTCCAGATTATTATGAAATTTTTGTTATGATTTTCCAAAGGAAGAGTTTATTTTGTCAAGACATCACAGTCGTACATCGGGTATAATGGAATGTTTGGAAGGAAACAACTAAGTATGTATTGCAAACGCTCTTTAAGAGGTCGTATAGAAAAATTGTGAGAAATAATATTAAGGTATAGAAAAGTTATAAATAAATGTTTTAAAACCATAAAATATATTCATGGATAAGGCGAACAAACTTGTTGGCCATATGTTTGCCAACTTGATAAAATTTAACTGCATATCGACGAAAAGGTAAAGAGTGACGATCTCCACTTCCTAAGAAATTTTTGTACTATCAAAACAAATTATCAAATTAGGATTTATGTATGTTGAAAATGTTTATACACATTTTTTAAAATAACAAAATTCATTAACATTTTTTTTCTATTGTGTGAAAAACAACAATTTTTTTTCCAGATCATGCAGTCCTTTACCAGCGGTTTCAGAAATGGTACGAAATAATTTATGAACTCGCTTATATATTTTAACGTTTAATAAAAAAAAGGATCTGGTTAATATCGAACTTCATGCAATACACTATTTATTTTTACGATTTGGTTTTTGTAGTGGATGCAGTCTCACGTTCCATTGCTCTTTGTTTTGCCTTTTCATATAGTGGTGTTAATTGACCTTGCTCCCCCAACATCTTTAAAAGTTCCACAATAAACGGTAGATAGTTATGCTTCCGCCTTATGTTCTCAATCTGAAAAACATTAAATATTACAATGAAAACGTATGTCAATTGAATTTATTTACCTTATAACGCTTGCGTTTTACTATTTCATCCTCGATCATTGATCTAAGTCTAGCTACTTCAACTTGCTTATCATCAGTGTCCATAGCATCTTCACTAAGTATTTTATCGATTTGTTTTTGATAAATCATCTGCCTATCAGAGACAATTGCCATTAAATTGAAATGGATTTCCCCTTCACTATATTTCTGCATTCTCTTTTCAATAATAGGACGAACAACATCAATCCAATTCTGTGATGATTCCACTGCACCCAAGTCTATGGGGCCTTCCTTTAAACCGTCTAGTTCATAGAGACGACCATCAATAGGAATATAACCAATAAAGTGGAAAACATCTTCGTCTTTATTTTGATTTTTCGTGTCTAACTCAAATAATGTTTGTCTCGCGAAGGAGTTATGAACGGTGCGAATTTGTGAAGCGTTACTCAGGGTAAGACCTTTGTTGTACGGATCAAAACATTGACAAAATTCCTATAAAAAAAATTGTACTGAATATATTAAGTACCGATCTCACTTCGAATTATATTTTACAGCTATTATAGATAAAATACAATATAGATTAAATATGCAAAAAAAAAAACACAAACGATGACGTGTTCACACAAACTTTATTTTAAATTGGACTTTCGGTAGATTTTATTCATTATCCATCGCATACAAAAGTGCATACTTCCGCATCAAAACAACAATTACGCGTGGACATATCTGTCATACGGAACAACCCAACGTCCAAAATATTGCAACTGTGACATGGAATTTATATCCTAACCAACGGAATTCAATCATAGAAGCCGTGGCGTGTGTGTCGACTCCCACGCCGAAGGTCCCAGGCTCAATGTCACTTTCGATTCACTAGCAACTTTTAAAGAGTACTTAATTGCCTATGAAAAGCTTCCCAAATGTCGTCGTCGACGTTCGGAATCAGTAAATTATAGAAAATCAGTTGTTGAAGAAACTAGGCCTGAATTGAGCTTTCAATGAATTGTTCCAAAAACAAAGGGACTGTATGAAAGTGGGTACGCCCAACCAACCAAAGAGGTGGGTAAATAGACTTTTGCTACTTATAGCGACTCCAACTTTCCCAGAAAATTCAGAAGGAAATCCATGCAGAAGACATAAATAAAGTGTTCCCCATTTTTGATCGAAACTTGAAAATCCTACCTCTAAGACTGATCTTAAGCCGTCGAAGGACAGGATTCTGGGTCGTGAATTCAGTTTGATTATTTGCAAAATTTTAAAACTTTCGATTTGTTTTTCGAAGAGAATAAACAGGAAGAATTTATTTTTCAATATGAAAATAATTTAATATTTCGGAGAGTTAATGGAATAAGTTAAAGAACAACTTTTGGCATATCAATAATGACATTCTCCAAAAATTGTTGTTTCGAAAATATCGCCTTCGTAGTTCTTCACTCACATGAAAGGACATTGAGGATATACGATATTTGCGTAAATGATAGCAATACAATTTTACAAAAGATTGAGAACAAAACAAATAGAATGAAGTTCCGGTATTATTCTTTAGCCAAACTGCCAATTTCACTTATTTTGTTCACTTGTAACACTATCAAAATAATTAAACTTGGAATTTAGTGGAAATAAAGGAATAAAAACCCACCTTGAAGTTGGTTAATGTCTCCCCAAGTTTAACGTCCTCGCTGTTGCAATTAAGCAATATACTTAAAATCGCCTGAGTGGCGCATGCATTGTTTATTACTTGTTTCGCAAAGAAAATATTTTCGGTTCTATTATCTGTAACAATGGAACCGGCTGGCTCATCATCTTGTACCCATTTGAAAAGAAAGATAAGTCCATGAATAGGCTCTAAATTTTTGAACGATTCTGAATCTAAGCTCCAGATTTCCTCCACTTGAACTCCTTCGCAACCTAAAAAATCAAATGTTTATATATGTAATATTTGCCATTGGTATTATGTTTTTTTTACCGAATTCTCGAATCAATTCCGTAAATACACCTGGGTCGCTCTCGATAAGACACCAATTTCCAGCGTTTTCACTCATTATTAAAAATAAAATAAAAACTCTTTATTTACAACACAAAAGGAGAATTTGTAATTTTATTGACACGAGAACACAATTCCTCGGTTGCAGATCCAATACAAGAAGTTTATGAAGTTTGAATTACTTGTCGCCGGGTAAAGAAAATGATGTCCAAATTTACTCACACAGTATTACATTACAAACACGATTGCATTCTTCCTCATCCAAACATTAAGTGAATTGGCATAAAACTGTTTTGTGGTATAAATTGTAGAAGTGTGCTTGACAATAGTCCTGTTCGCGTACTAAAGTTAGTGGAAAACAATGGGTGTTTGATAGCTTCCAGGGATGAATGAGGTCTCTGGTAAAAATTACCATATTTAATATTATTAGATCTGTTCGTGTACAGATATCTTTTACTCAAAAGGCGTTATATATATTTATGTGTCCAGGTATTACAAGTATTCTCTCTTGGAGTTCCTTAAATGCTCATTTTAGGTGGTTTGTGGTTAAAAATGTCACATCATCTTAACCAAGACCCAAAAAGCGCTTATCTTAAATTTCTCGCCATTTCTCGGCTTTCCAAAACATATTACAATCTTGCTACTTTAATATTTTTTGATAGTTTTCATTTATTCTACTTTAACGTCGTAAGTTTTAAATAGATGTCGAATGCGGCTGGCAGTGTGTATTGAATAGTTTTGCAATCGATGTTTCGGTGTAATATAATATGATTTTCCCAATTTTTAAGTATTTACCCTTGTCCCGATAGAGAATGCAATTTATTGAATATAGATATACTCGAAAAGATCTGTTCCGGTACCATTTTCGTTCATTTAATTTGTCTTCGTAAAATAATTTTCTACGATACGTGGTTTATGCTGCGAATGAGATTATTACCGGAGAGACATAAAAAGAGAAATAATATGATCAGAATCACTTCTGACAGGGATGACAGGAATCGCTTATTGGTCCCTCAGCTCTGAGCAAAAATAAGTTAACTTGAAAAATTTGAAATTTGGTATTGTTTTGAAAGTGTACTATTTTCATCACTGTATCAGTCACGCATACCTAAAATATCGCCCTGCTAATATTATGACCTTGATTTCCATTCGATTACGATAAACTATAAAACGGGATGTTAAGGCAACAAAACAATATAATAAAACTGTTACATTTTCATATGTTGCATATGAAAATGATTTCTCGGAAACTTTTTATATAATAATTTAATTTAATATATTCTTGGAGCAAAGTTCCTCTGATAGTCATGAAATTCTTGGGTTGCTAAGGTAATTGTTAATTTTCAGAAAACAAAAAAGGGTACTCGGACGTATTCTAGGAGATGTCATTAGTAGCAATATGGCAACGCTGATAATGTGCACAAGCAAGACATTTCCTCTCATCTTCTACATTTTCCTTATCATGGTAGCATTCAGTGTCGTCGGCATGGCTTGTCAAACTCAGACTGTGCGCGAACCCAATTCGCAATGAAGTGATAGCGTAAACTATATGATTTCAAACTGGAATAGGACTACGACTAAGGCCATAATCTTAAAAGAAAATTATGCAATGCTGTTAAAAAAACCGTTAAGATAGCGAAGAAGTAAAGAAACGAGAACACAGACAATCACTTTTGCGAACATATGCATACCACAGCTTTCAATAGCTGCCAGAGAATGTTTAAGGAAAAACAAAGGCTTTGAAGGCTGCTACACACACAATCGCTTGCATAGCCCGATATATGTTAAATTTCATTAATATTCTTTGAGATCCTATGCTCTATAAGAATTTAGTTCAATAATGTGCACCTTTTGGCATAATATTAAGTGTATTTATATGCATATGTACTAATATTTACCGCAATTTGTATACATATATTAACAAGTTCTCATTAGCAGGAAGCCCAAAAGCTCAATAGATTCTACGTTTCTCTCACGAGCACTGTCTTTTTGCGAAATGTTATATATTAGTTTAGACGAACATGATTTGGGCCCTTTGTGGCGATCACTATCTGGTATTGGGGTACACGAACAAACGTATGATTATTGACAGAACATAAAATCGAGTTGCTCTTCACTTAACGAACTTAACCAAACATTGTCATTGTACAGTTTGAGGTGCACAGCTTTTAATGTAAAGCGATAGCGGCGAAGAATAGAAAAAAGTTCGTGTGATGTGATGTCGTGTTAAATTTTTTCCAAAATAAATGTTAAATTTTGCATCTTGGTCTCAGATAATTCATACATAAATTTTGTCATATATTATTTATAATGCTTAAGTACGCAATTCATTGAAATTTTAGTGGATTAGTGCGTGATTTAAAGTGAAAATGTAAATTGCAAACTAAAAAAAGTTGCAGGAAAATTTCTTGTTTTCCATAGTGAAAATATTTTTATTTTGATTACTTTAATCATTATCCAAGCAAAATGGTGGTTTCAAAAGACTCCAAAAGAAAGCGCAAGGAGTCCCCGCTCATCGAATCATCACCCGAAATGCCAAAGAGGTAACATCTTATTGCAAAAAAAGCACAAGTGTAGCGCCCCCAACCAACTCCAATAACGAACACAAGTTTTTTTTTTTCTCGCCAAATATGTCGCAATTTTCTTATAGGCGCGGAGCTGTATTCGCAATTTATCAATCCTTTTTGGGAAATAGGGAACAAATATTGCTGGCAATATTTAAAAGTGTTAAATATATTACATACATCTAGTTTATTACATGTTTATCCAGGGTGTGTCTAATATAAGGTGAATTTATTTGCCTCTAGAAGGGATTGTTCTTTTTAATCGTGCAGAAAATTTGTATAAACGGTGTTCTTTAATTTTTTTCATTATATAGTATCATTTTTTTCATATCCTAAGAGACATATATGTGCGTATATCGTGTATAATTACTTCATTAAGATACATATGTATGTTGCGTCATTTAGTATAAGATGCAAAAACACCTTTATTGATAAATTTATGTTTCTTCTAAGTGAAATGTCAGTATGCTTTTATCGAATAGAGCATGTTGCATATATGTACATATATGTACGCGTTGTTCTGGCTAAAATAAGATAGTATTGATTCACATCAGGAAAGGATAACTTAATCTCAATCAGAAGATTAATGATAGTCCAACTTTTATAAGGTTTGGATTTAGATTTGTATTGACAATTGTACATAATTGTTAACTTGCTTGACACAAGTCATTTTTTACTATTAAACCTACGGTAAAATATTTTTATAGAAAATATAAACTTTGGGTCAGTCTACGTAAACATTAATTGTACAAGTCTGTAACTAATATTAAGTGCATTGTACCCAGCACTTCATATCTGCAATGAGCAATACCATAAAAACAAAATATATTGTACATAAAAAAGGAAATTAAAAAAAAAAAAATAATTTTATGATTGCTTATTCTGTTGGAAAGTGTAAGGTTAAAACACGAACTTAAATAAATTTTTGTCGGTCTTGTAAGGTAATTCCAGGAGTAAAGTTACAGTTGAACTATTTCTAGCGTATTTTTTACATCCGGTAAAAAGTTTTCTGTCAAATTGTAATAAAGGTAGTTCTTTCTTGCTGGAATATTTAATTCCTACTCACAAGGAATACAGACCGAATTTCTTCGAAGATTTTCATTGACAATTGATCCTCTCTGAGTGTTCAGAAAATGAAAATAGGTTGTGCCGTAAAAAATTCGAAATAGCAACACTTTCTTCGCACGTGTGCGTGATGAGAGGATGATGTTGAATAAAAATTCATTAAGTAAACTCAGTTTACATTTTACCTTGGGGTTAACACCCAGTACCATGATATTCGACTAAGTTTCACTAGAAAACACAACTCCATAACACCTGGAAAACCAAGTGTAATACAATGCGACCTATCCGTGATATTAGGTTACCAGTTAGAATTTAGTTTCAGTACCCCCTTTCTTTACATATAATGGGGTTGGAAGGAGAGTTTTGAACGTTACCCTTTTGAGCGTCGTCATAAAGGATGCCGGCATACTTCCTTTTCCTCTATGAAATCCGTGCGAGGTATTGCTGCTAACTGCAAAAACCAATTTGATAGTTTAAAAAATTCAATAACATTTAAATACTACAAAATAGTAATTTAAAAACAAAATTTGTAACATGTAGGCACTAACCAGGTTTTGTTTCTGCATATCTTTAAATAGTAACTGACATTATCTTAAAACAGTCGATCTTTATATACCCGCGAGAGTAATATAAATTAACGTAATGTTAGCTTACATTAATGGGGAGTGCAGCCGGTCTACTCCTAGAGTTCACATATTTATATCTTGTGGGTCAATTCTAAATAGCAGTTCATCACACTTATGCATGATATATAGTATACATATATGTATATACATATATATTGCTCGATTAAACATATTAAACAGTTCTCTAAATTTATTGTTTCTGTACAGCCAAGTATTTTGGTTCTACATATGGCACAGCACATATATTTTAACTTTTGCTCTAAATTTTGTGTTTCTTAATCAAGTTTTAAATATGAATATTAATTGGACAAGCCATTATTGCCCTTTCCGCGAAGATGGTCTGTTTTCTAATCAATAGTGCTCTCAAGCCTTTTGTTTTTTGTTACCGTATATTAAAGCATATAAATAACTGGCTTCGTAAAGCAGAAAATTTCCTTCAATATTTTGAAAGCTGTCAATTTTAAATTTTCTGAAAAGCATGCATCCTTGTCGCAACTAATATGACATATATGTGCACATTCAAGATTTAAATTATGTTTTCTTCTTCTTCTTGTGGCGCTACAGTCCGGGGTAGACCTTGACCAAACCAATATACCTCTCAAGCCAGCATGAACTTTCGCTAGCTGCCTCTAGCTACGCACTCCATGTTGTTTGAGGTTTTTCCCCACTTGTCTTTGCCACCTTAGCATAGGCCGTCCTCTTTTGCGATGTCCCAATGGTTTCGATTCGAAGACTTTTCGGGCTGGAGCAGTGGTGTCCATACGCTCACATGGTCTAGCCATCTTAAGCGTTGTATTCGAAGACGCTTGACTAGGCGCATGTCACTGTTAAGCTCATAAAGTTCGTTGTTTTAGTCTTCTCCTCCAGATGTCATCAACGCAAACAGGACCAAAAATAGCACGCAAAACTTTTCTCTCAAAGAGACTAACGGCTTCCTCATCCGCTTTTAGTAACGTCCGCGTTATAAAGTAGGACTAGGATGATCAAGCTGTTATATAAAGCAAACTTTGTCCTTCGACTTCGGCCGCCGTGGCGTAGTGGTAAGTGCGTCGACCGCCACGCAGAGAGTCTAGGTTCGATTCCCGGACGGGACACCTCGCATTTTTTCACGGCACCACCTCTTTCGAGTTGCTGCCAACACTTAAAGGGTATCAATTGTCTATAAAAAGCTTCTCAAGTCTCGCCGTTCGGAGTCGGCAAAAAACTGCAGGTCCCTTCTAGTCGAGAGAGAACAGTAGCACGCACAACACGAGTAGTTGTTGTAGAAGCTAGGCCCTGGTCCCTTGTGAGCAGTAGTGCCACTCAATTTTTATTATTATATTATTAGTTCTTTGAGAGAGACCGTTATTACCCAATTGCCTTTTGAGCCCAAAGACACAGCGATTGGCAAGAGTAATTCCGTGTTTGATTGTTCCAGTACCGAAATCAAACGAAAAACGGAAATTATGTTTCATGGGATTATTTTTTTTGCCGGATGGAGAAGGTCGTCCATGGGAAGGATTCTATGGGGCGACGATCAAACCGTGGCTTGCGTCCACACCACGAGAGATAGCAGAGGTCATGTGAAAACGGCTTGAGGGGTTTGCTGGCGAGGTTTGTATTACAGCAGACACCACCGGGTTGTTTACGAACCTTCGCCAATCGTCGCTGGAATGGTGTTGAAGGTGAAGGGCTAAAGCTATTTTAAGCTTAGTTAAGGGCACGTAGGGCTGGTTTCGACTGAGAGTAGGCTAGATTGCTAAGCCCACGAGTTATCTTCCGATCTTGTTCAATCGTAAGGACATTTGCTTTCGAACAAATGTGCTCCTTTGGTTATTTTAGATATCCGTCCAAAGTTCAGTTAAGATATGATTTCTGTCTTTATTTTTGGCGTGCTTCCAGACTTACTTAGCTTAGGCACAATTTTTCGTTTATAAAGGGGTGGTGTTTGACTTAAAACAGTTACAAAATATGTATGTAATCTGGGACGCTTTTAACAAGCGCGGTTCCGAACCAGCGGTTGCCGGCTTATAAAGCAAAAAGAAATCACAGTTAAAAGTATAAATGCATCCCAGCGACATATGTACCTTATTTAAATAAATCACAGTTAAATCGTTTGTTTTATGATTGAATTGACCCACAAAACTTCTCCGATGACGATGACAGAGGTAGCCGCGAAGAGGGCATCTACTGCGCATGGAGATTTAATTTTTTTTTAATTTTATCTATTTTGGATATACATATATATGGATGGATACAATAGGATCCCTGAGGATTGGTAGCTTCTTAAATGAAGAAGTACTTACAAGAGTGAATCAAAGAAGAAGAAGAAAACAGACGTGAATATAAAGGACATTTTGTTTTTTTGTTGAAGGTTGGGATTCACTGCACTGGAGCGCACAGACTCAAAAACCTGTCCACCTGCAGTAACCTTCATTTAATGTTGTTTCTTGGTTTTCCTAGAAACCTAGCAGCTACTTTTGTGCTAAAGAGCTCAGGTCTACAGCTTCCACCACGTTAGCACCAAACAGCGGCAACTTGATGCGGCAAGGGCTTGACATTGACAGAGAAGGTGCTGTGAAGTTTTTTCCACGGGCGCCGCAAGGGGTGCCATCACTTACATGTACTTGGTCAGCCTGTTGTTGAGAGACCCAACCATTGACGGACGCCCTAAACAAAGAAGCGGTAGTTTCAGGCTGGGTTCGGGCCCTATGAAAGCCTCTTTTGAATCTTGTCAAACTAGTTTATTGGCAATGTCGTTTCCCATGATCCTATAAATTCCCGGGACTTAGACAAGTCTGAGCGAATTGAGTCTGTCGATCAAATTAAGAAAAGACTTGCATTCGTGGACTATCTTGGAAGTGGTTAACTCAAAGAGTATTAATTGTCAATGAAAAAACTTCTCAAATCTCGCCGTTCGCAC
This sequence comes from Eristalinus sepulchralis, assembly GCA_944738645.1. Classification (NCBI taxonomy): domain Eukaryota; kingdom Metazoa; phylum Arthropoda; class Insecta; order Diptera; family Syrphidae; genus Eristalinus; species Eristalinus sepulchralis. Next base: position 23,192,809 of record OX122885.1, on the reverse strand, counting down.
TGTACGAATAGTTGTTAGGTTAGGTCCTGGTCGCTTGTGTGCTGTAGTGCCACTCAATTATTATTATTACGTTTCTTCCAACATGCGTTTTGGAAATCATGAAGAAACTTGTTAGTGCTTTTATGCAATATATTTGCTTTTTGGTAATTAATTTTGGTGGCTAATACTTTAATTAATTACAGGACAAAAGTGCAAGCGCAAAGAAAATTTGCTCAAGGACAAAGTGCTCCAACGTCATCATTCAATTCTGCACTAGCTTCATCATCAAGTGCAGTTGCGGGAGGGAGTACAACTATAGGAAGTGGCTCCGCTCAAGAAAATCGTGAACCACCAACAGAAATATTGCCCAACAAGAGGCCTAAAACTGAAGATTTCCTGACATTTTTGTGCTTTCGCGGCACACCAGCTTTACCTTCTCATTTAGACTTTTTAAATCAAAACACATCACAGGCAACTAAGGACGAAAGTTCCATAAATTCTGCAGCTGATGAGAAGGCGAAGGAAGAAAATGCATCAGAAAAGAAAGTAAATGTGCAAAAGGGTACGAGATCTAAAGCACAGAAAAAGACGGAAAAGTCTCTTGTTGTGGATGAGAGTTCTTCTACACCAGCTATTATAAAAAAAACCGAAACAAAAAAATCAGGAGCAAAAAAGAATGAGGAAAAGGAGGAAAAAGTCATGACCTTTGCGGTTAGAAAGAGGGCTGAATTGTTACCAGACGGTAATCGGCGCGGCAGACCAACAGACAAATCTAAAGAAAAAGTAAATAAATCAGTGACAGAAGGTAATCGTCGTTCAATTAGAAACAGAGATTGCTCTAAATCACTTGCAGAACCAGATGACGATGAAACAGAAACTAATGATATTGAGACAGCGTCAATAGACAGTCAAGACGGCGGGAAAAAAGAAAAAAACACTACGCAACAAAAATCTAAGAAAGGAAAACAAAATAATTGTGGAAAGAAAAAGCAGGAAATAAATGGATCAAATGTATCGGAGGCGTCCAAAATACAAAATTCAATCTCCAAGTCAGTAGAAGCTGCCAGTCAAATAAAACCGGCACAGGTGAAAGAGAAACCCTTAAAAAGACCGCGTCAAAAAGAGGCTCCAATATTTGTTCCATCTCCCGAGCCGACTGGACGAATGACACGTCAACGAGCATTCTTTGAGCCAGTAAAAGTGATCCACAGAGATGAAACTGATGACAATGCAGAAAAGAAAAAAGAGGAAGTTGACGATAAAATTGATAAAGTTAAATCATCTCCGGTTGTATGCGTTACAGATAAAGATGATGACAATGTATTGGAGAAAGATGTTTTTGATTTCTCTTCTGAAGACGAACAACCATTAGCTAAAACCATAAAGTTGAAAAACACGAAGGTATCATTAAAAAAGACCCCCATAAAGAAAAAGCAAAAGGCTCAATCAGTTGCTGAGGTAGAATCTCCTTCGGTTACCGATAGTGCGTCCTGTGCTAATAAAAAGGACAAAAATGATCATATTAAAAGCGAGCAAGAAAAATTAAACCTCCCCTTAAAAGAGAAAGACTCTTCAGAAAAAGACGAAGAAGAAAAGCCCGTTCCAGAAAAGGCAAAAAAATCGGTTGGTAGGAAGCCTAAGAAAAAGTCAACGGATTATCAAAAGGTGTCTCCAGAAAAAACATTAAAAAATGCAACCGAGGAAGAGCCGAAATCTGTATCAAATATTGTCTCAGAAGGTCCTCCAGAAGTTGAGTCAAAAACAAACACTACTCCATTGACACCACGGCAAAAGAAGAAGACCGCGTTAATTGCAACACAGCAGCGCACACCAAATGTAGATGCAATTGAACAAGAAACACGAAACACACGTCCGACAAGAAAGACTAAAGAAGCTGCTACAATTTACATGGGTATAATTGGTCAAAAGCTCCAACAGGACGAGTTTGAGGATGATGAACTATCACTCAATAGTTTTCCAGATTTGCCAAATGTAAAAGAAATGGAAAAGATGGAAACTGAACTAAAAAAGAACGTCGACCAAAACAAACAAGTGCAAAAACAAGGAGTTACGTGCAGTGCTGATAAAGAAGAGAAGCCAGAAAAAGCAGTTGCAAAAAGTACAGAGAAATTACCTGCTCGAAGGGGGCGTCCTCCGAAAAACCAAATTGGTAAAAATTCTAAACAGAAGCTCGCAAAACCACAAATTGAGGGAATGCTTCGAAAACGGGAAGAACCAAAACCAGAAGATAGAGATGAAAAAGAAGACGATGAGGATTATCTTATAAGTGAAGAGGTCAATGAAACTAAAAGAAAACTGGAGAAAAGTTTTAGTGACTCAGATGACGAACCTCTAGCTATAAAATTAACGAAAAGCAGTGAAAAGGGTTCTGAACACTCTAAAAAGTCAGATATGGCTCCGATAAAAAAATCGCCATCCTCAAAGGACAAATGCTTAGAAGAAACAAAATCATCGCCGAAGATGTTGAACATTTTACCTATTACCAATCCAATTACTTGCTTGCAGACACATATACCCTCTTCATCAGTAATTGGCAATGTAATTCCGGATAATAAGGCTAAGATGGATGAAAAACTAAAATTGCCGAGCACTTTGCCTAGTCCGGCACCCCCATATATACCTAGACAACCAGTTGTTAAATCTCCTCAAACCCAACCACCTCCTATTCCTTCGTTACCTCCCACTATAAAGTATCAAACACCACCTACCACATATCCACCACCTATTGAAGCATATCCTTCTCCGAAAATAAATCCTAACTTTCTGACACCGAAATTCGATCGAAATATAGAACGACGAATCGTAATTGAAGGCTCTTCCACTTTGTCCACAATACAAAGACAAAGTAGCAGTTTTCCGTCACCCTCTCCCGTCAAATTTGACATGTCATCTTCAAGAACTCCCAGCACATCAAATCCAAAAGCCCCAGTGTTACCCTCTACAACTCAGTCAAATACAGACCGCTCAGCTGATCCTCTAAAAGATGAGATAGGCAGCATTCTCGCCGCTAATTTAATGCCAAGCAAAGAGGAGTCTGGAAAAATTTTTGGAATTGCTAGTGTAAGTTTAGCTCAAAGCTCTGGTCCTGATAACACCAAATGTACTCTTGGCAAATGCGGTTCTATCCACAAGCCCGTGTTGGGTCCGGTGGTGCCAACAGAATCTTATTTAGGCGAGCAACTTTCCAGTAAAGAAAGACGCAAAGCCAAAGTAAATATGACGCATGAACAAATTCAGAAATGGTTGATTGAATGTTCTTCCAACCCTGATGAAATACAAGACGATTTGGATGACGATTTTGATGATAACCTACGCCCAAATATATACGCAACTACTCCTCCTCCTACTCGAGATGATAAAGAAAGCACTTCTTTCAGTTCGTCTTCAAAGACAACAAGGGATTTAGGTAAAAGTGAGAGTGCTTGGTCAGGAAAAGGTCCCTCACTCAAAGCAACACCAGTGGTTGTTCCTAAAGACGACCAGCGTCTTGAGGACACAGACCCAACGAGTAAAGAACTTAAGGAAACTTGTAAAGATTATCATTCTCAAAAGGGGTCTTCAACAAATAAGAAACATGAAATACCCATAAAAGCTAAAGAGAAGTCTAAAGTTGATAAAGCAAAAGAAGAACGCGAAAGTAAAAAAGTTGAAAAGGAAAAACCATCAAAAGAAGCTGTTGCCTCACGAGGAGCAAAATCAAATCCTGCCGCAGTTTCTACCCCCACACAGCGGCAACAAAAGAAAATGGATGATAACAAAAATAATTCAACATCACCCCAAGCAACTAAAGCGAAGGAAAGTCCCCCTGTTAACACTGCAAAAACTCCAAAACGGACAACTGTATACAATTCTAAACTTAAAGAAACAACTACCACCAGTCATAAAAGGAAGACACCGTTTACTTGCAATTTTGGTGCGTTTTCAGCAGATAACGAAAAAAGTATTTATTCCTTCGATAAAGAAGATGATGACACCAAACTGCCCATGTCTAAGCCGTTTAGAAGACAAAGTCGACGCGAATCACATACGGAAGAACCAAATCAAATTGAGAATTTACCACAGAAGAGCGCTACTGGTGAAAAGAAGGAGGGAAATGCTACGCAAACTAGTGTGTCTTTGACGCTCAGCACTGAGGAAAACAGTAAACTTGTCAAGGTGGGTTTAGAATCGGACCAGGGCAAGCCGCAAGCCGAGACAACTGAAAAATCAAATGACTTCAACTTAGCCGATTCGGACTCTGATATTCATACTTTTTATATACCCCTCCAGGGGGCAGGTGTGGGTGGAGTTGGTGAAGGAAAAACGGATCTTATTCAAGGTGTCGCAGTTAAACTTGGGCGTGAAGGTCCAGAAGGGCCAAATCAAAAAGTGGTTATGCATGCAACACTCGTAACAAAGTCACAAATGGGATCAAATTCAAAACCACTCCCGGATTCTATGAACGTTTCAGAAATAGTAAAAAATTTACTCGGTTCCGGAACAATGAACAATAAAGATTCAAATACGATCGTTAACCCGCCAATAGCTCCCACTGTAGTACCGAGTAGTACAGCAGTAACTTCTCCCCAGCAAGCCCCACCTAATGCACAAAATACAGCAGCAGGAACATCCTCATCAGTTGCAGTCAGTAGTTCGAAAAGTGTTCCAATCGGTACAGTTCAACCAAGATTTAAATCTGCTGAAGCAACAGTACAGGCACAACAAAATCATCCGTCAAGTTCCGGAGGTGGTGGCGGAGCTTTAACAAGAGTCAATTCCAACTCATCGCTTTTCTCTGGTTCCAATAAATCTCGAGGTCAATCTAGTAAGAAAATCAAGGATGATACTCCTATTAAAATGTGCAATAATACAGCATTTCCCAGACACGATGATCCAACACAAATGGTTGAAGCTCCAATATTTCGGCCAACCGAGAAAGAGTTTCAAGATCCAATAGAGTTCATAGACCGAATTACCCCAATTGCTGCTCGCTTTGGCATCTGTAAGATAATACCACCGCCAAGCTTTAAACCCGAATGTAGAGTTTCTGACGATATGCGATTTACGGCATACAACCAATACATACATAAAATGCTTCACCGTTGGGGTCCTAGTGCTAGGGAGCTTAGTGCAATAAAGAAATATTTAGCTACACAAAGCATTGTGATGAATCACCCACCATGGATTGGTGGAATGGAGGTTGACTTACCGAGGCTTTATCACACCGTTCAAGAGCTTGGCGGCCTCAAAGAGGTCATAGAAAAGAAGAAGTGGGCTCGTGTGGCAGAGGAAATGTGCATTCCGAAGTTAGCGCAGGATCGCGTAACTAAACTTGATGACATATATTGTAAATATCTGCTTCCATATGACACACTTTCTCCCAGCGAAAGGCAAAAACTGTTTGACGAGGTCGAAGCCGACTGGGCAAAGCGTGAAGCAAGAGCCAGACGAAATGCTGATCGCTTTGTAAACACTGAAAGTGTAAGCAATGAAGATGATGATGTGTCTAGTGAAGATGAGGAGGAGTCCGAAGAAGAAGTGGATGGAGTCTCGATGGAATGTATTGTAAAAGGTCGTAGCATGCCCTTAAGTCAGTTTTATCGCATTGCTCGAAATACAATGTCCTTATGGTTTAAAAACGCCGAACCTTCTGTAACAGAAGTCGAGGCCGAGTTCTGGCGTCATGTTGCTGTTCGTGATAGTCATGTGTGTGTACATTCCGGTTCAATTGATTCCAGTGGCTGGGGATATGGGTTCCCGTCTCCTGGCCCTAAGGGAAAGGGTTCAGTCTGTGCAAGGCATCCATGGAACTTGAAGGTGTTAACAAATAATCCTGGATCTGTTTTACGATCATTAGGCCCAGTAACGGGAGTAACTGTACCAACATTGCATGTCGGTATGTTGTTTAGCGCATGTTGTTGGTATCGTGACCCACATGGACTTTCGTGGATAGAGTATCTACATACGGGAGCCAGTAAACTTTGGTATGGTATTCCCGATGATCAAAGTGCAAATTTTCGAGCCGCCCTAACTTCACTCATTCCAACGCATTGTCAAAATAAAACTATTTGGCTTCCTTGTGACACAGTTATGGTTCCTCCGCATACGTTAACTGATCGCGGCGTTTCGTTATGCCGAATAGAACAAAAACCTGGAGAATACGTTGTTATTTTTCCCAGAGCATATACCTCAAGTGTTGCTACAGGATATGTTGTCTCAGAGAGTGTATACTTCGCAACAAGCTCATGGCTTGAGCTTGGAAAGGACGACTTCAGGGTAAGTTCCTTAATATCGATTATGTCCAATAACTGAAGTAGATATTTTTTTTCTTTTTAGGATATTCATGACAGTTGTGAACCAGCAATGTTTTCCCTAGAACAGTTGCTATTCGCGTTGGCTTCTGATCAGAGAGTAACTGTTGATGTCCTTTCTCAAATGTTGCCAATGATAAATGAAGTGTTCGAAAAGGAGGTTGCGGCTCGTGAACAACTTAAGGTAAATAATAATATTTTCTTTCTATTTTGCAAACTTAGTTTGCACAGATACAAGATAAAAATATATCATAACTGAACACTTTTTAGATATTATAAAATTGCAATGTGTGGACAAATGCATTTGAAGAAAAACAATAGTGAAAACCTTTATTTAAAAAAAAGTTAATGCACAACTATGTAGTTTTTTCACATTAAACGCTACCTTTCTTCTTTACCCAATATGAGTGATGACTTTAAGAACCTACACTTTTTATAGCTGTATAAAAGAATTCCAGATGATGTGACTGGATTTATGAATCACTTGATTCAAAATCACATCCGTAACACTATTATTAGCATATACGTAATCACTGATGTAGCCAAATTCCATTTTGTGCCAGAATGGCGACAGACCCAGGTGTTGAAGGAACCTGGCTGGTAGCGACAGCTTGACCAGAAGCTATATTCTGGTGCCACCGGAGGTCAGAAGCCTTCTGTTTCATCCTGTCCGTGCGGTAGGACCCCTTGTGGGAGTATAGTGGTGGCTGTGGTTTAAAACCCAATATCGAGGTTATTGTACTATACTGACTAGTCTAGTTTAGTGTTTAACCCAGAACTAGGCCAGGCGGTAAGGGAAGTTTCCCGTCTCAGTATGAAGTTGCATTCTGAATCGAGCGCTGCCACCCAGAGAGCGACAGAGGTTTAGGAAAAGCCTCGCTCCAAACCAAGGTGGGGTTATTGTCCCTCAAGCGTGATCTCATTTAGTACTTGAGTACTTAGTTATTTGAGACTCTTGAGAAAATGATATGAACCATAACGGCAGGTGATCACGTAAAACAAATCCCATATCTCTAAAATAGTTAATTGTTGTAATTATGTCTACGGGTGAACATATTGGCAGACACAATTTGTCACACAAAAGCAATGTACTTAAATGATATGTAGACATCATCCCTGAAAATTTAAATTATTTTGAAAAAATTGTTGAAAATTGTGTGATCTATAAGTTACCATACATTTTGTGCAATAGTAATATCAGAAAATTTTTCGTCATGGATTCAAGTCCCGAAACTTTTCATGATGCAAAGATCTTATACCCGTTCTTCTAAAAATAGAACAGTTTTTTTTGTGTTTATGACTTTCTAATTACGCTTCTTTTGATCCTCAAAGGCAACTCCATAATTTTATAATGATTTAATTTCATCTCTTATTATTTTGTCGTAAATTTCCGTCTCTTATTGCACGGGGAATATTAGGCCAATTATCCCTTATGCAAATGATATGTTTTGACTTCTAAAATAACTGATTGTATACAAATTACATTTTTGTTCTAATTCATTAATATTTTATAAAATATTTGTAAAAATACTTTCAGGCAGCAGGTGTTACATCAACAGAAAAAATTCCTACAGAGAAGGCCTCCAAGTCGAAAAAACATCCCATTGCTTCTCTTCAAAATGAGTGTGACCTATGCCGAGCAAACCTCTATATATCTATGGTTAAGACAGATGAAGGCAACATATATTGTTTACAACACGCCCTTAAGAATCTTAACAAAGGCAACATTCAAGCAAAACAGTGCAAACTCATATTTAGTTACAATATTGAAGATATTGATAATCTCATTAAAACGCTAAAGGATCGACTTGCACAGAAGCGAACTGCTGCCAATAAGAAATCAAAGTAGTATTTGGCGACTCGAAAACGAGTCAAAAGAAAAGTATATTGACTGTGGATGTAAATATTAACCTTTAGCCAGTAGTTAAACTTATCTCGACAGGAAATAACTATTTTATTTTTCTAACGGACTTTAAGATATCTTAGAAATAAGTACTTGTATATATTTATGAAATTCTAGTAGAAACACATTTCTGGACTGTTAATGACAGATGCTTGGTAATGTCTGTGTAAATTATAGCGTAGGTGCAAATTTGTAAATCTCCGCACTAAAATGAAAACTAACAGCAAAAAGAAACATTCATTAGGATTGAGATTGGAAAAAAAGTCTCACTACTTGCAATGAGTACACAAATGTGTAATAATTTTAAGAAATTGATTTTCAAAGAAAACAAAAACTTTTTTATTGATGCTCTAGACTAAAAATGATACAACTAACCGATTACATAGATGTATACATATTCAATATAATTAACTGTGTAAAGGAGATAAAATGTGGAGTAATAATCAATTATAGCAAGCGGTGGAAAAGCTGCAATGCATGATAAATCGAAAAAATAAGAATTTAAGCACCGCTTTTGTAGACCATGTATACTATTTTCTTTATATATAAAAACATATATAATTTTGTGATTGTGAATTTTCTCTTATTAAGGAAAAATTATTTTAGTTATTTGGTTTTTTCTGTTATTCTATTTTTATTCATTGATGTTTTTGTAAAAGAACGTAGCAATTATCCAACAATGTTCTGTGTATTTACTTGAATATAAAATAAAAATTTGATGAATGTATGATTATATGTACATTATTCAATTAAATTTACACATTTGATCTTATTACGACCCTTATGCCTATATATATAACGCGTGGCAGGCAGTTAAGTTTCCCTTGATATGAAATGCGATTTGAACATCAATTCTTATTTTTTCTTTAAGCACTCGGTAATCTCATAAATTAAGTAACAAAAAATAAAAACTATTCGTATTTCCTCGTATTCAGAGGTATTTGTTCGGAGTCACCAAAAAACTTTAGGTCCCTTCTGCCTTTTAACAAGCGGTAACACGAGTAGTTACTGAAGAAGCATGCCATGGCCACTTGTGATTCGTAGTTTCAAAATTATAATATTTATATAATATGGAGTTTTCATTCAGGGCTATCTGAATATAATTTATAAACCTAACTAGAAAATTTCGAAGACTTAAAAACAGCTAAAAGTTACAAATCCTCCTACTCCAGCCGATATAACCAGCCATTTAATTAATGTTAGTATTTTTTGAAGTGCTTTAATAGTAAAAAATATTTTAGTTTTATAATGTTTTTAAAAAAGTGATAGAAGACAATTGACGTTAATTTAATCAATATTAATTTTAAGTATTGTAGAGACAGTTAATGAAGTGAAGTGAAACCGAATTACTGTTATAAACAACTCCACATCTTAAGCTGAATATTAGAAAGCTGCAAAATATATAAATGGGCAACGAACAGCATCGCCTCATCCCTTAAAGCTACGCACCTAGTGGACCATTTTATCAATCTGCTTAATTCTCAACAGTTCTTACCACCACTACAATATGCAGCTCCGATGATTATCGGTGAATAAATAGACAGTTCATTTTCATTAGAAGAAATCCAGAAAGTCATTAACAAAGCAAAAGCGAGAAAGGCTCCCGGAGATGACAGAGTTCAAAACGAGTTCTAAAAAAACTGCACATTTGAATTTATGTCTGCGCTTGTGGAGGAATTCAATAGAATCTTTGAATCAGCGAATATACCTAAACATAAAGTTTAAAAAATGCAATTATCTATTCACAGCACAAAAAGAGTGCCTTTGATAATCCTACAAACTACAGAGGAATATCTTTCCTAAACACACGAGCCAAACTGTTTGTCGCCCTTATATACAACAGACTTACATGCTGGGTTAAACATAAAGGCGGAATTAAGAAAGAATTACCTTAATTAATATTGCAGAGATATATTAACAGAAACATAAAAAACTATACGCCTTTTTTGTAAACTTTCGAACAGCTTTCAACTCCATATCACGCGAGGCCATGATTTACAAACTGTACAAAATCGCCTTTTCAACGAAAATAATTAACATCTTGAGAGCAATGTATGCGGATAATCTAGCGTATGTATGGGATGGGGAGTCCATACCTGGAGAGTTTACAACAACGAAGGGTGTGAAGCAAGACTGTGTCTTGACTGCGTTACTCTTTATCATTTTCATCAACGACATATCAGACGCTGTAAAGGGTGGTATCGAGTTCGGCAGCATAACAACTCCAGCACTTAAGTATACGGATGACATAGTTTTCCTTACCGACACAGTGGATGGATTGCAACTTATGATGAATAGACTCAGCGTTTACTGTAAATACTGGAACCTAAGTATGAACTTGAACAAATAAAAAGAAATGGTGTTCAGAGGCGGCGGTGACAGATTTTCTCAAAGTGAAAGAAGGCCATATCAGGAACAGGCAGTAGAATTTGTTCACGAGTACAAATACTTAGGAATTTTGGTTTCTTGTAATTTAAATATGAAGAAACATCTAGATGCCAAACAAGCAATCTCATCGGTGGGGGGTGGCTGCATCAACACCAAGTATGTAATTTATAGCTCGAAGCAGAAACTCCTTTGCTTAAGTGCAGCTTCAATTATTTTATATGGTGCGCAGGTGTGGGAATTTCATTCCTTCCTCGAAGTTGAGAAGTTTTCTTCGTCACTCCTTAAAGCAAATATTCCATTTACCAAGTTCTACGCCTAAGTATATGCTGCACCTAGAGACTGGCCAACCGCCTACATTCTTTGAAACATTGAGACAACATTTTGCTTACATAGTAAATATTGTGGCAACGAGCGATGATAGACTGCCAAAAGCAGTACTCAAGAGTGTATTAAGAAGTAAACTGAGTTTAATTTAAGAATGGGAACGCCTTGCATCAGACCGTGGAGTCACCTTAAGGAAAACACCCGATAAATGTTCTGAACATCTGAGAGCAGACCTCAATATTCTACTGAAAAAAGTGAGTCGAAATATGTATGATCAATTCGTAACAGATGCCCGGTCTTCCCCTATAAAATATATTATTGTAAGCTGATATACCATCTAGCAGAAACTACTTTTTACTTTTTAAACTGCAATTATAATAATCATTCTGCACCGCTCAGAGCTATCCACCTCATGTGGGTTTTGTGAAGATGCGAGAGGATGTATTTCATCTCCTTGCAGTATGACCAATTTTAAAAAAAATTCGAATCAGATTCATCAGATCGTGTACCTTGAAAACAGATGAAGCTATTCAAATCGGAAATGGTGTTCGAGGGTGGGATGCACTTTACAACTATTGTTCATATGCACTTCGGTATAGGAAACGTATAATAGAAGGAGACTTTTGATATTATGTATATATAATTCTTTAAAAAAACAAAACAAAAAAAAATAGAAATACATATATAAAATGTATCGTCAATCTTGTAGACGGCCATAGACCAAACCATAATAGACTTAGATTATGTAGTGTAATGAATTTAAAACCGAAATAAAAGCCATATAAATTTAACTCTTGACAACCACGGAATATGAAATAAGGACATGATTGTGCACATGACCTACAAGGCGGATCGGGTAAAAAAATGATCAACAATAGTGTTATCTGTGCTCACACTCTGATCGTTTTTGTTTTTGCAATTTTTGTTTATTTTAATTCTGTAAGAAAGATCCTTACGTGCTAGACAAAATTACTTAAAGCTAGCTTAACTTAGTGAACAATGTTCTTAGCCTAACTTACTGACCCTATGCGGGTACTCTAAGCTAATCTCATCTAAACTTTAATATGCCTTTCGGCGTCCGATTTTTTTTTCGATTTAAATCTTAAAATTAACTTACATTATATTATATTATAGACCAAGAAAACTTTAAAAAACTTGGCTATATGATCTCAGTTACACACACTCTGATCTTTCAGAAAGGACATTCAAGGACAAGGACTCATCTTAGCTAGAGTCATCGGAAAGCACAGCTTACATGACAACTAGTCCGACAACGGACTCAGGATGATCGATTTTGTAATGGGGAGAAACCTCACTATAGCAAAAGCACGGTTCCGTGATCAATTGACCGTCAGCCTGTTTGATCACATTGCGATCAACATTAGACACTATTCCACTATTTTTGATATACAAACACTCAAAGGAGCCAACATTGAGTCGGGCCATTTCCTTGTTGTAGCCAAGATAAGAACACGGATATCAATAGAAAAAATGACAACCTCGTTCGATAAAAAATGCAGGTAGGCACATTCCAGGAGGCTGGCAGCATATAAGACTACAACGAATTCAAAAGAAAGAGCATAAAAAGCTTGCGATCGCGGAAGTGGAGAGGGGAAGTGAAATCCGAAAGTTTTACCAACTGGTAAAACAACTAACAATTCGGGCAGAAGCCTTTTAGGAGGAAGGGGTATAACTTGTAGTAGAGTCGGAGTCGATACTGAGGGCACAAATACAGCTGTCAGGAAAATTGTTCCACCCCACACAATGGACGATGATAGAAGAGAGTTCTATCCGCCCAATCTTGACGAAGTTAAGATAGCGGTATCGGACCTAAAATCGAATAAAGCTGTTGATGCAGAAGCAATGTCTGTGGAACTCTTTAATATAGCTGGAGATAGGCTCGGAAGAATGCTTGTTAGACGAGTATGCTGCATATGACAGCGTACATAGAAATGAACTGTACATCACCACGACTAGCTTCGAGATTCCTGCCAAATTCCTCAGGTTGTCCATGATGGAGAACTCACTTAGAACTTAGATGTCAAAAAAGGTTTTAGACAAAGCGACGCGCTGCTATTTTACATTCAACATCGTTTTTGAGAAGGTCTTGCAGAACTCACTCGTCCACACAAGGGACACAACTTTTTTTTATTTTACATTCAATATCGTTTTTGAGAAGGTCTTGCAGAACTCACTCGTCCACACAAGGGACACAATCTTGAAAAAAGTTGTACATCTTGTCCGAAGCACAGACGCATGCAGCGGTATGTATTATTTATATGCTGAATATATATATATGTAAAAGCCTTAAATTACTTTAACCTATGTGAGTTGGTCCTACTGACTCAACTATCCCGTCTCTTACTTTAAGAAGTTAGCGGCGTCGAAAGCTGATTCTCGTGCAACAACCAGTAGAAATGCCGTTATTTATCTGTTACTGCTTTATCGCGGGCAGAAATCGCTCTACTGAACCATAGGAAATCCTCGTGGCTGCGTACGACATCCGGCTCGTATTGGTGTTGCCTTTTACTGATCTCTCAAACACCCTGCTATAATACAGCCTCTTGCAATAGAGAAGGCAGTCTTAGCCCTGGTAAAAGCATCATTCCCCTGCAACAGTTTTTGTTGCAAGAAGCACCTAGGTGAAACTGAAACCCATCCAAACACAAACGTCAAGGAAACTAAAGGAGCTCAGTTCCTGGACATCGATTTGTTAAGGTACACAACATGCTACACGAAGAGACTTTCCCCCGACATCTACCGAATGCGAACCGTATCACTTCGATTGCAGTAGTGATACAACTTACCATCGAGGCCGAACGGGCGAATACAAACACCCCATACTAAGGAACACCATCGACATACGCATGTGAACACCCCGATGTTAACACAGGACATCGTTAAATTGTAAATAATTCAAAGGTACACATTGAAAACTATATAAGGCAATTGCTCATCCGTCGGGGCCCAGTTATTGAGCCGACGACTATACATACAATTCATTATAGTCTTAAGCTTTAAAAGTTTTAAAATTGTAAATATTTGTTCAATAAAGTAAAATTGAAAATTGAAAACGTCAATGTAAGTGATGAAACTATGCGTTCTCAGAAGTGCTGGCTACAATGTTCGTACCAGAGACCAATCTTATTAGTTTCTGGTTCGCACTCCACGGTGCAAGCCACTGATAAATTAACTTTGCAAAAGAGCACTTGAATTGTTCTGAAGACTTTTGTAGTAGAGCAGAGAGTTTTTAGTAACAAATCCAAAATCAATATTTTTGGACCGGATGGAAGACATAAGGTCTGAAGAAATGTTGGGATGCATTGCTTGTCCAACCAACAAGAATGCAATATTAACTGTAAAATATGTAAGTGTTAACGATATATTTTGGGGTTGTATGAATGTGAAAGGAGTTGGAAATGTGCAATTAATTGAAAAGACGATGAACCATTTTCAATATTCAATACACAGTCATATTAAAAACGAATTTGAATGCCAGTGCTGAAAAGTTGTTTGCTTTCGGGTCGTTATACACATGTTATATGATATCGATTCAAAGCAAACGGCACATAATTAAAAAAACTGTCTAATGTAGATTATTCGGAAACGAATAGTCTGTATTTGTTTAAAATGCATCTTCTTCTTTATTACGTACACAACCTAATAATAGAAATTAATTCTATTAAATTGCAAACATCATTTAGAAGTATTGTAAAGGTCGTAGTACAGTACAGTCATAGTACAGGATGTAACGTATGTCGTGAAGCACAATCCCCTCTACAGGCAGTTACAATGGATCATGAATATCTCCGCCAAAATGTATGCAACAAGAACGTCAAATCAATTTCAAGAAAAAAATTATTTTTAAAAATTCGTTCGTTTTTAGTTTATGAACTTTTTTCAGTTTTTAAACACGAGTAGCGTCTACACTAAGCCGATTAGACTTCCCCCAGCCTATACAATTTTTTCTTCGTCTACAAAAACAAAACTGCATCAGTCAATCGATCGGCCGTACGAAGTATCGTACCATGCCCAAAGACTTAACAAAACTACGAACTGTACGGCATTTACAACGACATCAGCCTAGCCAAGTGACTATGGATTTAAGGCCAAAGATAGCTAGACCGTGTGGAACTATTGTTATAATGCAACAAAGAACGCCCACGTTTTCGATGTTGCACACAGGTGGAGAAGAACCTCAACCAATTTGGCGTGCGAATTTGGAGATTTGTTGGTTGAGACCCAGGTCCACCCTAGACTGTACCGCCATATAAAAAAGAACAAGAAGAACGTTCTCTAACTTCTTTTTGAATACACTTACGAGCTGTAAGCACCTAAAAAACAAATACATACATTTCTTGTATATAAAACGTAAACTGGCCTATGTTGTAATAAAATTGTATATATTACTTTTTAAGATGTAACACATTTCTGATCTTTTAAACACTTATTAAACATTTTATTGAGGAGTCGCTTTATGAACAAAATGAAAGTCGTATGCGAGGTTTATCGGCGACATTTGACGCGTTTAGGTTAGAAATTAGGGAATAAAAAGGGACCCGTGATGTGTAGATAAAGCCTTAATAAGGTTATTTTCGCGAACGACAATGTACGGCTGCAGTTAATATATACTTATATTTACACTCTAAAGGGACATCAACAAGAAACAAGATATCCATCGTATCGGACGAGAGAACGTAGTGTCTTGAAAACAAAGTTGCTTCTATTCAAGCAACTCATACGGCACATCATAGATTATGGCTTCCCTGTGTGGTAAAGTATCTACAAGAGAACGAAGAAGAAGCTCCCGATCTTCGAAAGAAAGATACTACGAATCTGCACAGGTCTCACTATCGACAAGGGCCGGATGGTGTACCACAGTAACAAGAAAGGGTACAAAAAAGTGCACGCTATCTCCCTGCAACAGTACTCGCTGCAAGTGTTTACAAACCAGGTACTCATTACAATCCAATTATCAGGAACTTGAGGTGTTCATTTCTCGGATATTAGTAACGATATCTCAACGCATACAACACAACACGAAGAGACATCATGACTGGCATCTATCTTGAAATATGAAATTGACATTACTTCGTTTTTAGTAAAAACAACAGCTCATAAATCATAATTATTTCACTCATATTTAAATCAATATAACTTTAATATGAGCAGCGAATTACCCAGCTATCTTTACAAAAATATATCATGAGATTTCACGTTTCGAACACGTGTCTGTTTGATAAAATCAGATTAGCGTTCTCAAATTCAATGACCAGCATCTAGTCACAAATAGCCGGAGAGATTTGTTATATTCACCCCTATTCCGGCAGTCGTTTAGTGACATGTCACTTTATGAGTGTGAGAAATCGGTATTCCCATAGTCATTTAAGAATTCATAAAATGACACTAGTCATTTTGCTCCTGTCAGCTCCTGTGGAACGTATTTACCACTCGACATGTCTCATTTTTTGGTATTCCCAGAGTCACTAAACGACAGGAAAAGTGACAAAAACAGTCGATTTGAAATAAGTACACGACATAAAACTAAAAATGTCTAAAGAGTAAGTTTCTTTTGTTTTTTTCTTATGTTTGTGTTTCTTGATATATATTTGCTTATTATTTATGGTTTCCAAAGGTTAAAGGTATCAATACCTTCGCAAATCATTCGCTTGGTGGGACTCATGGAAGAGAACGTGACTCTTGCCAAAAATTTCAAAAGAGGTGTTACTCAAAGTGAGGAAATAAGAATTGGCTTAAAGGAGGTCGCGGCAATATTAAACAGTTTAGGACCACCTGTGCGTAATGAGAAAGAATGGCACAAGGTATGTGCAATTGACTATACATATATGTACATACGAACATTTAAATTATTTGTTTTGAAATACTTCATAGGTTTTATTCGATTTAAAGTCAAAAGATAGAAAAACGCATAAAAAAGGGAATCTGAGGCAACCGGAGGAGGACCCTTTGAACAAACATTTTAACGGAGCTGGACGAAACGGTGGCCAAACTTCTATCAATGCATGAGACAGTGGACCCAACTGGAAGAGTTTTCGACTTTAAAGAAACTCATCTACGTGGAGTCAACAATGCATTATTAGACAATCCGTCTACATCAGGTCTGGTTCATACACCAAAGAAGTCTACCTGCCAAGTTGATGAAATGCTTTTTACGGAGGAGGGAGGCCGCACACCAACAGAAACGTTGTTGAGATCAGTGAGATCTAACGGATCCCAAAACGCTAGAGACGAAATGAAGTCGTTATTAAGAAAACAAATGGACGCCCAAGAAAGTTTTCACAAAGATTTGAAGGAGTCTCTCAGAAATATTGAGATGGCTTTAAAAGACGGTTTAAAATACCTCCTTTCCTCAAGTTTATTAAAGTTCTTTTTCTTATTTCTTCTTCTTCAATTTTGTTCTCTACATTTTCAGCTATACTGTCCATGTTTTCAAATAAAGCACTTAAAGATTATTAAAAAGTTATTTTATTGACGAATTCAAAATATAAACAAAGTGTAAGCATATGACACTTTGCATTTGACAGGCGGCTTTTGTTGTGGAACATATTCCACAAGTCATTTTAGTTTCGGAATACCGATGAAAAAATGAGATGACTTTCAAAATGACAATAGTCACTAAAATGAGATGACTCCCGGAATAGGGGTGATTACCTCATACACTTAATTTATTTACTTACTGCGTTTATCAATGTATAACCAAGCTCCACTTATAAAATATCACAGAAAATCTGAGGCCAATCGAAACAAAAATACAATTTGATAAGAGTCAGTGGCTACAATAATATTAGTTATCTGAGTTCGTGTGGCATGACCATAACGGTTATGCCCGACTCATAAAATGTACCTTTAAGTTCAATAATCTGCTTTGAATATTACCAAAATTACTAAATCACGATCGGATAAAAGTAACTAACAGAAGAACAGGTTTTATTTGCCACAAAACCAAATTTGCACACTGGTTTTAAGTGGATAGTGAGCAATGAAAAGACTGGCATCCTGATTTTCTAGTAGGCGCCAATCCAAGACAAGAGACTCACTTAACAGAATACGTTTAGAAGTGTAGTATAATCAATATTATAATATCAATTCCAATTGAAACAACAGGGCTTAGATATAACAGATCAGAGATTTTCTAAGATGCATAGGCGGAAGTAATAATAATAATAATAATAATAATTGAGTGGCACTACAGCCCACAACGGACCAGGGCCTAGCTTCTACAACAACTACTCGTGTTGTGCATGCCATTGTTCTTCACGAGTAGAAGGGACCTACAGTTTTTTGCCGATTCCGAACGGCGAGATTTGAGAAGCTTTCCATAGACAAGTAATACTCTTTGAGTGTTGTCAGCAACTCGAAAGAGGTGGTGCCGTGAAAAAATGCTAGCTGTCCAGTCCGGGAATCGAACCCAGACTTTCTGCGCCGCAGTCGATGCACTTACCACTGCGCCACGGCGACCAGGCGAAAGTAATATTATTGCGAATTGCGACAATTTAAAACAACAACATCCATTGATTTAAACAAGTTTATTTTTTAAGACATTTCACGATTTCCAATGATACATATCTTATATCGTTTATGCATACCATTAAAATGTACTATTCAAACCTATTCTTAAAATTCATTTCGCTTTCAGCATTTTAATATTGAAATTCAAAAAAGGAAATATATATTGTGGCACAACAGTGATTCCGTTTTATGGGGAAATAAGAAATAAACTTGTAGTTTTTTTTCACACTGGCCAAACTGCGTTTATGTGTCCTGAAATAACTTTTACAAAATAATGATGCCGGAAGTTCTTTGGAGCAGTTCTTCTTCTTCTTCTTCTTCGGATGGTGCTACAGTCCGGGGTGGACCTGGGCCTCAACCAACATGCCTCTCCAGCTAGTACGATCTCTTGCCAGCTGCCTCCAGTTGCGCACTCCAAGTTGGTTGATGTCCTTTTCCACTTGTGTGCGCCATCTCAGTCTAGGACGTCCTCTGTTGCGTTGTCCCTGTGGCTCGGATTCGAAGACTCTTCGGGCCGGAGCAGTGTTGTCCATCCGCTCTACATGGCCTAGCCACCTTAAGCGTTGTATCCGTAGACGCTTGACTAGGTCCATGCCGCCGTACAGCCCATACAGTTCGTGGTTGAATCTTCTCCTCCAGATGCCATCAACGCAAACAGGACCAAAAATCGCACGCAGAACTTTTCTCTCGAACAGACCAAGGGCTTCCTCATCCGCTTTTAGTAACGTCCAGGTTTCTGCGCCGTAAAACAGGACTGGGATGATCAAGGTGTTGTACAAAGTCACTTTGGTCGTTCGGGAGAGGGCTTTATTACTCAATTGCCTCTTAAGCCCAAAGAAACAGCGATTGGCAAGAGTGATTCTGCGCTTGATTTCGGTACTGATGTTGTTGTCCCTATTCACCGCGGAGCCGAGGTAGACGAAGTCCTTGACTACCTCGAAACGTCTGCTGTCCATAGTGACGCTCTGTCCGAGACGTCGATGTTCTGCGTCCTTCTTTGATGACAGCATATACTTTGTTTTGCCCTCGTTTACCACCAGTCCCACTTTAGCCGCTTCCGCTTCGATGCTAGCAAACGCCTCATTGACGGCTCGCTGAGTTCGGCCGATCACGTCAATGTCATCCGCATAAGCTAGCAGTTGAACGGACTTGTGGAAGATCGTGCCTCTGGTGTTGACGTGTGAGTTACGCACGATCCCCTCAAGAATGATGTTAAAGAAGTCGCATGACAGCGCGTCGCCTTGTCTAAATCCTTTTTTGACATCGAAGGTCTCGGTGAGTTCGCTACCGACCTTGACGGAGCAGCGAGAGTTCTCCATCGTCATCCTACACAATCTGACGAGTTTGGTAGGGATGCCAAAACTAGACATGGCACTGTATAGCTCGTCTCTATGCACGCTGTCATACGCGGCCTTGAAATCGACAAATAGATGGTGGGTGTCGATTTGTACTTCTTGGGACTTCTCCAGGATTTGCCGCAGTGTGAAGATCTGGTCGATTGTGGACTTCCCTGGCCTGAAACCACACTGATAAGGACCTATCAGGTTGTTGACGAACGGTTTCAGGCGCTCACACAATACGGCAGAGAGAATCTTATATGCGATATTAAGGAGACTGATTCCTCGATAGTTGGCGCAGTCGAAGGGGTCTCCTTTCTTGTGGACCGGACATACGATGCTGAGATTCCACTCGTCGGGCATGCTTTCCTCCGACCATATCTCACAGATGAGCTGGTGCATGCACCCAACCAGCTCATCCCCAGCCGCTTTGAACAGCTCTGCGGATAGTCCATCCGCGCCAGCAGCTTTGTTCGACTTCAGTCTCGATATTGCTATCTTGACCTCGTCGAGGTCGGGGGGACGGAATTCTTGTCCATCATCGTCCAAATTGAGTGGAACATTCTGCCTAACAGCGGGATTTGTGTCGTCATCGCCGTTTAGGAGTCTGCAGAAATGATCCTTCCAGATTTTCAGCACCGACTGCGACTCTACCACCAGTTGTCCATTTTGGTCCCGGCAGGCTTCAGTCCGAAGCTTGTAACCGCCAGATAGCTGTTTTATCTTGCGGTAAAAATTTCGGACGTCATTCCTGCCATAGCACCTCTCCATTTCCTCGACCGCGCGCTTCTCGTGCTCTTTCTTTTTTCTTCTGAGAAGCCGGTTCTCTTCCCTTCTTCTCTGTTTGTAGAGCTCACAAACAGCTCTCGTCGTTCGATGCAGCGTTGCCTTGTAAGCTTCCTGTTTGGCTGCATGCGCCTGCCTGCACTCGTCGTCAAACCATGGGTTCCTCTTAGGTGGTGGCTTGAAACCCAGCACATCAGTGGCGGCCTCTTTGATGGCTTCTTGACAACGTTTCCATTTGTCTTCTATTGTTTGTGCAGGCAGCGTCGAACTTTGAGACAGTTTTAGGGAGAATCGATCGGTAAAGGCTCTAGCGATCGGCTGCGATTGTAGCTTTCCGACGTCAAACCGTTTTGGCCTGTCTCGACTCCGTTGCTCTCTCGATATCCGGGTTCTTACCTTGGCTACAACAAGGAAATGATCCGAGTCGATGTTTGCACCTCGGAATGTTCGGACATCGAGAATACTGGAGGAGTGTCTGACGTCGATCGCAACATGATCAATCTGGTTGACGGTTGATTGATCAGGTGATCGCCAGGTCCCTTTATGAATGTTGAGGTGTGGGAACCGCGTGCTGGCCACAGAGAGATTTCGCCCCGAGGCGAAGTCAACTAGCCTGAGTCCGTTTCCGGAGGTGTTGGCGTGCAGGCTGTGTCTTCCGATGATTTTAGCAAAGACTTCTTCTCTTCCCAGCTGAGCGTTGAAATCTCCTAGAACGATCTTGGTGTCGTAGCTGGGGCATCGATCGTATGTCCTTTCTAGGAGGTGATAGAAGTCTTCTTTACTGCTGTCATCTTTTTCCTCTGTCGGGGCGTGGGCGCATATGAGGCTTATATTTCCGAACTTAGCCTTGATGCGGATTGTTATGAGGCGTTCGCTTATGTATTGGAAGCTTAAGACTTTTTGCCTAAGTTTGCCTCGAACAACAAAACCGCATCCAAATAAGCGTTTACCTCTCTCCCTGCAGCAGTCGCCGTGGTATATGTCGCAGTTTCTCAATCTTCTCTTGCCCGGCCCATCCCACCGCATTTCCTGGATTGCGGTAATGTCTGCTTTATAGCAGTCCAGGGCCTCCGCAAATTCATCGGCTGCACGTGGTCTGTTTAGGGACCTCACATTCTACGTGCAGATCCGTAAGTCATTGTCCTTTGTACGTTTGCGAGGGTCGTCAACAGTGTATCCATCCATATCCGAGGCATTCGGTTGTTTCGGAACTTATATTTTAAATGTGGCCGGGCAGTTACCCCGACGCACACCCCCAACCTGGAGGACCAGGCCCTTTTTTATACCTCTTGGGCGGAGGTCGCACTTATAGGTTTAGCAAGTTGAGTTCGGATGAACAACAACCAGTACCCGGTGGCTACCAACGTGGAGGTACTATAAGCACAGTTGATGTGTGGGAAACAGTTACAACAGCTGGGCATCGCCAGGTTGATACCAATCAGTGCCTACCCTGTTCCCACATCACCCAGCCACCCCAGCAGTTGGCGAAACGAATACAGGTGCATTACCAAGGTTCATACAAATTAGGATATAAATATTTCAAGTTATATTATTTTTTTGAATTCTTTATAATATGTACAGGACGTTCCCTACCTAGGCATATTGGCAACTAAGGGTAGTAAGGGGAATGAAATCTGTCAAAATTAAGAAGAATAAGCCCTTTGACCCTATATTTCTATTATCTGCGGAACTTCATTTATCTGACCATCGCTTTTACCTGAATCAAGCAAAAAGTATATGTAGGAGTTGAACATAGTTTTATATGTGATTTTTTAGAACAGAAAATATTGACAATTTATTGCCAAGAGGTTAATTTTTTGAACGTACGAGAGGATCGGGCAATAGTCCTTGTAATTAAAAAGAATCCATATATATCTGCAAGAGCAATAGGAAGTGAACTAGAGATATACAACTCTCCCACCAGATCTATCGAGGGTGGTGGAAGCAGGTTTTCTTTCTTACCGGGCTCTAAAAATATCATTAACTTTACCGAAAATCTAAGGAACAAGGCCTACCTTTTGCAAAGGCGCATATTAACTGGACAACTGTCAAACCAGATGAATCCAAGTTCATTCTAATGGAATGGAACAAGTGCGAAGACCAAAAGGCAAACGGCTGGGCCAACGTTTTACAAGAAGTACTAAAAAGTACGTTGGAGATAATATTTTGGTCTGGGGATGTTTTTCTACTCAGAGAATTGGACTGATTCACAGAATAAACGGAATAATATATATAATATATAATATATATTGTGCAAGACTCGCTTTCAAAAAATCAAATCATAATTTGGAAAGGCCAGCACAATAACCAGACCTGAATCCTAAGGCGAATCTATGGGATATTGTAGATCGAGGGATTCAGCATGGAAAGTGCAATTACAAGGATTCTCTTTTTGCTAAACGGAAATTGCTTGGAAAAGTATAACTGCGGTGTGGCGACCTTGTCAGTAGTATAAACATTTTACTGCACTAAAATGTTTTTACTAACAGTAGTAGTAGCAGTAGTTTGTCTTCTAGTCTTCGCACTTGTTCCATTCCATCAGAATGAACTTGGATTCATCTGATTTGACAGTTTTCCAAATTATGTTTATGTTCATACTACTGTTACTACTACTTTTCGGACACAGATACGATTACTGAAATATGTGTCCACCTCTCCACTATTTGTCCCCATGACTGTTTTAAGATTTTTGTCAATTATTTTCTGACCTCAATCGATACTATCATCATGAATTTCGTTGATCCACATGTTTCACTAAAAGGTCGAGAAAATGCGCACGTGAAAGACCTTCTGGCCGCTGGAGTCACTCATTAGGAGTTTCTCAGCCTATCCCGTCGAGTAACTCCCGTAACAGCACTGAAAAACCTCTTATCGTATTGTATTCGATTGCATTCTTGATCTTATGCTCTCGATCATTACCCAAATTTCATAGCCAAAGATGAAAATTGGAACAAACACTGAGTGAGAAACCGATAACTTGACCTTGACACCCATCTCAGCCTTCCTGGTCCTTCAAGTTATTCAAAAATTAATGCTGGTCAATCCTACAAGAAAGCAAAGTTTCCTCCCATAATTCGTGAAAAAGACATTTTTAATCTGTTACAATGGAGTCCACTAACATGTGGAGTGCGTTGGACAGGCGTTTTGAAAATGAACATAACTTCGAACTTGTCCACATTCAACTTCATTTCAGCATCACCACGAACCTATCGTGGGAGGACGTAGGGACAATTTTGTCATCTGCAACAAAATGACTTACCCCAAAAATCTCTCAATCTAAAACATCCCTCGCCTCGGCTGCGCTGCAACACCCAGTCCACATGTATACTAAATAGGAGAAGTGACAAGATATACCCTTGGTGAAGCCCAACGCTCACAATAATAATAATAATTCACCCTTACGAGTGGCGTTTTAGTTGATCGACTCATAGCGTTTTATGGGTCGAGGCGGTTAAGTGGCGTTTTACTGTCGGAATTACGGTAGCGAAACGCCTTGAGTGTCGTTTTACTTATGTTCCACATACATTCCAAAAAAATTACAACTGACAGTTTTATTTACTTTTGATTTGACTCCTTTGAATGATTGCCACAATACCACAGGTCTTCTTCTCTCTGATGGTTTCTTAAACTCCGGGTGTTTTACACAACTTTTCATTTTTCAGAACCAACGATTTAAAAATCTTCGAACGCGCGTATTTCATTTCAATGTACGGTTACTCACTTCGAATACATTTATTTTTAAAAAAGGTGCCAGAAAAACAGACAAAACGTGTACAAATTAATGCAATAAATTGATCATATTAAATAATTTATAACATTTTCACATCAAAATAAATATGTGGTCCAAGTACAACAACAATATTGGAACAACATAGTAAAAACAAGTCATAAAAACACCTCACAGTGAAAAATACCGTCGTTCGGATGTTCTTGCATTCTTCGCCTTACTTATTTTATCACATAAGAGAGTTGTTATATTATCGCTAATAACAATTGTATAAAATAGGTCGACATACCTCGGATAGAGCTGAGCGAATTTGTTATAACACATTATAAAAACGGAAAAGTCTAAATCTATAAGTGTATTCAAATACTCTGTGATACAGTGAGAAATGTTCCAAAACGTGATGCGAGTAATAAATAAACCAAGAAATTGGTAACTTCGCGAGATGAAGGTTGAATTGTGAATCAATTGGAGGAAAAGCCAATGCTAAGTGCGCCAAACTAAGGGGTGTAAGTACACAAACACTTTAATATTAATTACTATGGCCAAACGATTCCAGATTTTCACCTATACCTGGTTATATGAACAAATTTCTGTACTTACATTTTGAAAAATAATTTAAAACAAAGTGCCCAGAAATAGAATATTGAGGAGACGTACCACTTCCTTAAGATAAAGGATTGTCCGACAACATTATCGAATATTTATGGCATATCGAACTCAAAAAAAGGAAATAGCAAAGAAGGATGATTCAAAATAGATTCTATTGAAGAAATGGAACGATATTAATCCAGATTATAATAAAAAGAACTAGTCGAAATAGTTCCAAATCGGTTACCATCTGTTATTACACAAAAGGATATCAAATAAGGTATAAAAATATAATGTGAGTTTTTTAATTTTTATATGCGAGCCATTTCACTGTAAGTGTGTGTTTTATGACATGTTTTTATCATTCGTTGTTCTAGTATTGTCATTGTTCTTGGAATACATAATTTTTTTACTTAAATTTAAAATATTCAAAATTTTTTAACTTGGTCAATTTAGTACAATTTTTTTTCTGGAGCCCTACACATTCTCGTTCATTCTATAACCAAATAACGGGATGCACCATTCTGCAATTTCGTTTTTAGATTTGCAACTTCTTCATTAGTTCTTCTATCTTGTTCAATAGGTCAACAAACCACTCGCTTACAACAAACACCATTGTCACAGCATATTTTTTCCTCGATACTTTATACCAGTAATACACATTAATTCTTATTCTATAGTAAACAATTTATTTTCGCTTTCCAATACGAACAATAAAGATATTATTAATCTACAAAAAACCTAAGAAATCAAATACTTCCTACCAAATAACTGGGCCTTTTTCTCAAACATTGGGGATTTGATTGGCGTGTTGATTTTATAAAAGGAATTCATGGAATATTTTATATATGTTTCATACATTTCGTTGAAAAAGTTTTTAATGTTTGTCCCCTCTTCGTTTTTATTATCATGCACAATAATGAATCTTATTTGACTAGCAGTTACGAAGGATGTAACAAACCATTGGTTGAATTTATCAATCGATTTAAGATGCATATTAGGGGTTTTCCATTTGTGTTCGTCCACTAAATCCAGGGCAGCATGTGCGATGAATTGATTAAGATGCCTATTATCCTCTTTCTGTGCATACAAAAATTACACAAAAATGTATTAGGAATCGCAATTGTTGGACATTCTTACTTTGAGTTCCTTGCTTACATTGGAAAACTCCATTTCAAAAATGGGATTGTCATAATGACCAACTATAACAAAATAATAACTGCACATCCTTAACGATACCACCTAAATTGCTATCATTAATAGATTATGAACAAGGTTTTCTTAAAATTTAGGCTAAACAAAATCAAGTCACTTTGACATCACAAACCACACAGAAAATGTTTTTTTGTATTGTACCACAAACCACGTAAATAAATGACAGTGTTTTTTTAAAAGCTTTCCAGGCACGGGAATTGAAAATATGTCATTCTGCACGTCAGATGATTTCTGTTTTGTTCATCATAACCAGAAACCAATAAGGAAGGAGATGGTCGACTGAACAGCTGATTTCCCCTTCATACTTCTACCGTTTGAGTGTTATTTACGAATTGTGGTGGATGTAGCCCTTATTTTCCGGAACTCATTTACGGAGCATCGAACACTTTCTCATTTTACTCACACTTGTTTACGTTTCCCCTCCAAAAAAGCAACATGGCCGCTAATTCGTGAATGTTTGCCCTCAAACATTCGTAAATTGCCCACAATTCGTGAATTCGTCAGCCATTTTGTTATATATTCAACAGATTGCGTTCGTAAATAACTACAGGAAATCAAAATATAGAGATTGCTAAACCAAATATAATAGTTGTTAACAACAATAAGTGAAAGATATTAGTTTTTAGAATACGAGTCTTAGAATAGTGAAAGATAGTGATAGGAGTTTAGTAATTATTTGGGAATTCCAAAATACTATTTGTCTACTTATTGTGTTCAATATAAATTCGTGTTGTATTTTTCTTTCAAAATTTATTATAAAGTTTTAACATTATAGCCTAACTGATGAAAATACTGCCTTAATGATACAATTTATGAACGCCTCCAATGTCGGCCATTATTTCGTGGTGGAATTTTTAGCAAAAATCTCTGAGTAAGGGAGACAGTCAACGTCCCCATCTCCCTCACTCACATTAGCAGTTTGCGCGGGAAACTAATCAGCCGATTACGCAACTCACACGTATTCTCAGTCAAGAGAAAAAAAACCCTGTCTGTGAAACTGCCTCGAATCAGCTGTTCAAGGAGGGGAAATGTTATAAAAAACGCTGTCAAATTTTCCCCACGGGTGGGAGACGAGGGAGTCGACTGTCTCCTTATTGGTCTCTGATCATAACGTTTCACTTACACTTTGACAATTCACTTTGACAGCTAATTTGTATAAAATTAATTATTGACCATGGGTATCAAAAACGCAGATGGGAATTATAATTATAATACGAGACGCTCGGAATGAAATCCTCCGTAATGCTCCCCGCCGTAATGACTTTCGAGCAAGCGTGACTGTCTAGCTTATGTAAATTTGCTATAAATATATATTTCACTAGTCATTAGCGATAAAAATACCTAAAGCCAAAGAGGAAACCTCATTGATTTCTGATAAATGCTATAGATATAACAATTTCAAAAAATGCATCCTATTTAAGGTTGACATTTAAGTTAACGAACAATTTGCTGTAGTTATTTGCGAACCATGGATGAACAAGGAAGGAGATACACAGCTTCTTCGTCTCCCGCCCTTGGGGAAAATTTGACAGCGTTTTATATAACATTTCCCCTTCTTGAACAACTGATCGGAGAGCCAAATTCACAGACAGGGTTTCTCTCCGAAATGAGAATACGTGTGAGCTACTCAATCTGCCGATTACCTTCCCGCTCAAACTATCGGGGTGGGTTTTAATATGAAAAAAAGTCGTTATTTTTTGCCAATTTCATTTAATGTCATAGAATCATCCATGTTGCGAACACAATGTCTTCAATACGAATACATTGTTTGGGGGGGAAAAGTAGAGAGTTGTGTAAGTAGAACGAGAAAATGTATATGGCTGTCAGAAGTTGGCTGTATTTACTACACTTAAAAAAACCGTCAAACGTGAAATGATGCCTAGGACTCATTTCCTTCCTAATTAAGTCCTGATCAGTTTTATATATAGAAAAAGAGCTGGAAGATTGATTGTCTGGTCTGGAAGTGATAGGTGTATTATACCGTACCTGCCTGGAAATATGCCAGCGTTGCCATATGACTACAATTTGTACATTGAAAACAGGAATCTGCTTATTCTCTTCCTAGACTGAGGAAAGAATAAATTTAACGATATCTAATATATAAAACGTGAACAACTCGGCTATATCTAGAAGATGGTCGATAAAAGTCAACGAGACCGAGATAGACTACAAGCCCTTTCTATATTTGAGACATTATTAAGACAAATTTTTGGATCGGTATCCAGTAGATTTGAGGTACAGAAGAACCATTAACGCTGCAGGCACGCTTAGACCAGGTACACCAAGGTATTAGAAAGCGCACACAGCTGAAAAGTGTCAGGAAAGTTCATCTATGATCGCTACTTTTTTTCTGGCTAAATGGTGTTCACGTGACATGTTTATCTAAAAATAATCTTAAAAAATACTGAATTAAAGTTCAATACACTTCTTAAGACTTTTTATCCGACCTCAATTTACACTCACAAATTTTCCGTATGTAAAATTGTACATGAAAATACAAAGTACTGCCCAGAATTTATTTAAAAAATAAATAGATAAATCAAGTAATTTTTCAGGTATAATTTTGCAACTGAATTACATTCGACTTTTTTACACTTTCTCTACATAAAGGACATTCATCACGCTCATCTAGCCATTGCAATATACAATTCCAGCAGAACAAGTGACCACAAGATGTTAAGCTTGTATTAGTTCTGGTCTCCAAACACAATATACATTGTGGTGCAGAATTAGAAACTACATCTACATTAAAGCGAGCGAACTTCGGTAATTCTTTGTTATTAGTTGCTTTCCTTTTGGAGTCCCTCCAAATATCAACCGAGTTAGCTGCAAGTGTTATCACCAATTGAAGAAACGTAATCCATCCTAAAATACGATACCCATATAAAGAGTGATCTGGTTGCATCCAATGCCTTATAAGTGCATAATTGATTCCTGTTACCCTTTTTGATATTTGGTACTTGTTAGAATTTAAGTAGAATAATGTTTTGTGCAACGCTTTCACATAAGACGTGGAATGCTTCATGTATTCTACAATTGTTTTCAGTTTGTTCTTTGCTTCTGGAATGATTTCCTCATTATTAGTAATTTCCCTTTCAAGTTTTTGAAGAACTCTTTGGTATAAGGCTTCTCCTCCGAATTCCAACACAATAGCCATCAACTGGAGCTAATAAAAAAAAAGAATAAATATGATTCCAGGGTGAGTATCACAACTTATCTTACAGCTTTTGGTGGAACAGCCAAGTAATTTGAGTCGATTTGTATGATACCAGTGTACTCTTCACCAAGGGTTTGTAAATTATTAATAGAAGCAAATCCATGGTATGCAAGTTCGGCAATGAGCTTGCAGAAATTATTATATTTAATCCAGTTACGGGGCCCTGTTATTCGAAGAATGTCGGAGAAATCCTCTGTTAGCTCATTCGTGTATGTTATATCCTTTTGAACTGTCCGAATAGTCTCAGGTTGCCTGGCTTTGGCATGACGAAAACTCATTTTATTGTTTCAAAATATAATACTTTTTAAGCGGAATTTTAATATTTTCAAATCCATGATAAGAAATTTAATCTGGGACTTGTCAAATATTGAGAAACAGCGAAAATGGAACATGTCGATATAGTAGTTTATAAAGATACGTTCAGCTGCACTATATTAGATTATTAACTTTGTCTTAAATTAATAAAATGACCACATGCGTGCACGAACAGAAGGAAACTTTAATTTGCAATTCCTATCATTTTTGAAAAAAATATATACAAGTGTCCATTACGTACGTAGTTTTAATACATAACTATAGTTGACGAATAAACTTGTACATCCTAAGCAGACCATATGTTTTCTGCATCTGAACTGTATTGCCGGTGGTCAATGTGAAAGTCAAATAACCTGAGTCATTGTTCTGTTCCCATATCCGAACTAAATTTTCTTGCCGTGTTGTTCGTCGCCATTAATTAAATCAGCTACGGAGGCTGATTTTTCAGATTTTAATTTTATATAAACATTTCTAGGAAAGTTGAATTTCCATATAATCGGCTAAATTGTCGATAAGCGTGGAAACGCCACACAAATTTCATTAAATTACTTCTATACTGTTGAAAGTATTTGCTAGAAAAGTCACCATCTATATTCACAAAGCAATTTATTTTGTATTGTGTGTGCATAATAATCATGGCTCAATAAAATGTATCAACTCAAAGAATTGAAATTGAAAACTCCATGTGGAGGAAAAATCCACGAACTAGATTCGTCAACAATCTACATTTCCCCTAGGTTTTTTATTTCTTTTGATTTGAATTTTTACCAACTAAGTTATGGACAAGAAGCAACAACAATATTCTCGACAGGGTTCCAGCAAGGCTCTGTCTTCTGATTCCCGAAAGAGCTCTGGTATGATTATTTTTATTTTAAAGCAAATCAAGTTATTAATTACTGTTTTGTTCCCAGCAGACCTTCATTCTAACAAACCTTGGCCCAGAAGCGTACGTCGTCGTGAAAATCCAAACTTTTCAACACCTAAAAACGATTCTCAACGAAGTAATAAAGTTGGCCCAGCAAAAACAAGACCCAATGTGGACAAAAGGCCAAAGGCTCGTGGGGGACCGATTTCGATCGGAAATGACCAGTCACAATTCGAGGATGTGCCTTCTGCCGGCACCGGACTAGCATCTGATGATAATTTACAATTTGAAATATCGGCCAGTGGTAGTTCAAACCACTATCAATATGAGTTAAATTCTGTATACGCAGCTGGAAGCAAAAAGCAGAATCTTAATCATTTACTAAATTTTCACTACGGTCATAGGGAGTCCGACAACTACAGTGGATTAAATGTGTTTGGTAAAAATGGCAACAATCGCTCGCAAGTAAAGAAGCAAAAATATAACAAAGAGCAATTTTTGCAGGCAAAGTATGATCATTTTTGACTTATATTTTATGAACTATCTTCTATTTATTCAGTATATGAATTAATGTTTTATGAGAAATGGTAGCCAACATTTTTATTTAGTTTGTTTTCTTTTCGTGCAATACAATAAGTACATTAGTAATTTTTCATAAATTTATTTCCCTAAAATTATACTACAACTATTAATAACATAAATATTAATAATAAACAGTCAAAAGATGTGATGAAAAGGCTTAGGAAAGTGAGAATCATATTGACTACATTGACTACATTTGTCTTGTCTACACCTAGACCACAAACCTTTCTTCAAGAAGCTTTGTTACCCTGAGCTTTTATTAACCAGTTTTTATTATTATTACGTCTTATCATTGTCACTTAATTTAGCTGACAGTCTTATCTTATTTATTTTGAGAATGAAATAACTTGACTATAAGTACGTGTTCTTTGAAAGTTGTAATTATTTGGAATTGTTCTCCGTCGTTCATTTGCTCTAGTTCTCCGAATTGAAGCCAAATTAACAAAGAAGGGGTGTGAAGCCATCAGTCAAATTGAAATTAGATCGGGCTATTTGGCATATGTACATACAGGAAGTTTTACACCTAATCATTTAAATGTGACTTCTTATACACGAGATTAAACGCTTTTATTAACTCACGTCATCACACACCTAAATCCATTCACGTGAACGTATTTTAGTTGCAATATCGGACGTCGCCTTCTACAGATTTACAGATTCATCACGAAGTTAAGATACAAAATTCGTCTTTTTCGAGTTGCTGGTAACATTAGCACATTTAGCTATCTCCACTCAATTTATTCGAATTTTTAATGCCTGGAAGTGCCCACTCCTTATATATAATATAACAATATTACCATACCAAAATGATTTCATTCGATTTGATTTCAATTGACGCCGGTGTCCTTTAGGTGTGAATATTACCCTTGCGGCAGGTTTTGTGCAACATCCATAGGAAGGGTTTGTGCAGCATGTACAGATGAATATGTACTTTGTTTCATTGTTTCAGTTCAGCAGTTGCATTCTTTATATTTATAGTTGCATTGGGTTTTTTCTATGCCTTACAATAACATCGGAATTTTGCCACCACACCCCATGCTGACTGAGGAGCATGAGGAGAAGCGTTCTTTACTTCGCAAAAACTAGATTGCTTAAGACGTCCTATGACTTCTTTACGTAAACTTATGTTGCGTGGATTTGAGCTTTGCCTCGTCTTCTTCCAAGTTTTGTGAACTATGAAAATGTAATCAGTTTTTGGTCGAACTTGGGCCATAAATAATCACGTACATACAAAAATTCGACTTCGATTTAAAAAAAATAACACGAAATCTGTTTATATAATGAAAACATGGTGAGAATAGCCGACAGGAAAACATAGAGTATGGTCGAAAGGTCCTTTTCCCATCATAGCAAAACAGAATCCGAAAACCGAATCCGAATAAATCTTTGTTAAAGCAAAGCTTTATGTCAAACGTGAAAAACAAAACTATGTTTAATGATCATTGGACACATAATTGTGATTAGTCTTCTTAAAGGAAAGGTAGAAATTAACATTGCAAAGGAAAATATGTACGACGATTTGTTTTATTATCAGAAATTTATGAAACAAACAATATTTGTTTATCTAAATTTTAAATTTATTGACTAAATTTTTGTTTACACTTTTATTAGCTTCCAATTTGTTGTTAACTGGAAGGCAAGGCCAAAAATTACTTTGTCACCAGATACACTCATCGATTGGCATTTAATAGAGCAAATCCACATTCAGACGACGGAAGAACCACAATGTCCTATATGCTTATATCCACCAGTCGCTGCGAAATTAACACGTTGTGGTCATGTATATTGTTGGCCCTGTATTCTTCACTATTTGGCATTAACGGATAAAACATGGCGTAAATGCCCAATCTGTTATGATGCTATACATATGAACGATTTAAAAAGTACACTGATTGTCCAACAGAATAACTTCGGTGTTGGGGAAAACATTAAATTGCAGCTGATGCAGCGGAAAAAAGGATCGTTGTTCATTGAAAAATACACTAGTTTCCATTCAATCGAGGAATTTCCTTTATATTCAACAAATGAAGACGAATCAAAATTTGCGAAGTTTTTAGTGGCTAATAGGTCCGATGTATTGTCAATTATCGATAGAGAAGAAAAGGAGTTGGGAACTTGTTACACTGAAGATAACTGTCCTGAGTTTGTTTTTACACAACAAGCACTGGATTTATTAAAAACAAGAAAGGAGGGAATAAATAAAGATAATTCTTTGGACAAAGAAAACCAGTCCTCAGAAAATTTGTCCCAAAATTTGGAAAATATCCATTCAAAGAAGGCAAATACAATTCACGATGAGAAGGAACTGGAAACTGTTAAGGCACTTGAAGAATGTGAGCAGAATGCTAAGTATTATTACTTTTACCAGTCTGTGGATGGTCAAAACATTTTTCTACATCCGTTAAATGTAAAAATGTTACAAGCTTGCTATGGATCGCTTGATCAAGCACCAAAGTTTATCAACGCAAAAATTCTGCAAATTGAACATCATTCAATGGACGAAGATCACAGAAGAAGATTCACATGTCTCGGTCATTTACCATTAACTTGTAACTTTCAAGTAGTAGAGGTTCATTTGGAACCACCGGTTGTCACAGAAGATATTATAAGTCTATTTAAAGGTGATGCTTCTTTAATATCTCAATTAAAGACAATGTAATATATTTTATTTATAACTTAGATGACATACTACAACGCAGAAAGGCTCGCATGCGAAGAGATCGAGAAGAAAAACGACGAGAGATGCACATTAATGCAATAAATGACAGACAAATGGGAAAACTCATTGCAAATACTGCTTTACTTAATCTGTCCTCTTCGCATGAATTTCCTACGGTATGCCTTAAATTAGAATATTTAAAAAAATTAAATGTTTTGTTAGTAACGATTGTGTATTTAAACATTTTTATTAATGCGTAATTGTTTTGAATATATTTTCAGTGGGGTTTTGAAGAAGCCCTATCAACTTCATTAGATTCATCGTCTACGATGCCAATTGATGTTCCTCAGCAAGCTACTACATCAAAGCGTAACACATATTCTTCAGTTGCTAATTCAGTTGGATCCCCAAAAGCAGAATTTTGGCCTTCATTAGGAGAACCATCGAGTTCACTAAACGACTCAAAAGAGTTTACATGGGGAAAGTCAGTGCATTCCGGGCACCCAACTGTGACAATGGAACGTAATAGTGAAAGCGATTCCTTGAATGAATATGGAGAAGAATTCCACCCCCAACCAAATTTGGGCGAAGTTTTGGCTGAGGCTATAAGTCAAAAGCACAGTAATGTTGACAAGAACGATAATGTAAACGGAAAGAAGAAAAACAAAAAATCGAAGAAAATGTTACTGTTTTCTACCGGCATGAACTACAGTGGAAAGTAACGAGATGCATGAAGGCTAAATATATAAAAATATGTATCTAATTTAATGTTCTTAGCCGCTTTAATTATTTTTGTTTACTAATGTATTGTTTTGGACGACTACAAATTACTAAACCATTATAATTTGAATTAAAAACTGGTTTCTTCAAATAAATAAAGCATACAAATGAAAATTTGGACAAATTAAATTTTTTTATTACAGGTAGTTCCAGATATTATAAACCTCTAAAAGCCCTTTGCGGTATGGATTAGGTATAATAGGTTTTCAGAATAATAATTTAATAATTGAGGGGCATTACAGCCCACAACGGACCAGGACCGAGCTTCTACAACAGCTACTCTCACGAGTAGAAGGGACCTACAGTTTTTTGCCGACTCCGAACGGCGAGATTTGAGAATTTGTCAGCAACTCGAAAGAGGTGGTGCCGTGAAAAAATGCGAGGTGTCCCGTCCGGGGAATCGAACCCAGACTTTCTGCGCGGCGGTCGACGCACTTACCACTACGCCACGGCGACCACTTTTTTTAAGAATAGGGACATTGATAAGCGGGGATAAGTAGCGGATTTTTTCACTTTTTTTGTGAATCTTTATGTAAAATGCGTTAGTCAGTGTCCTGAGAGCTGTAAGTCTAGGCAATATTCACGCAACTTCTGTTGCAAAATTAAGCAGGGAAATACACGAACATGGTGATTATTCATTAAGTCTTTTTGTAATATCTTTGGTAATAATTGGTAGAATGAATAAAATTAAAGCTTTTTTTTATAATATTTTGTAAGTGAAGAAAGAGATTTCTTAGTTTGCGTTTGAAAATGAAGAACAAATTGGAAATGGGAATAAACTTAAACCCTTTTTTCTTTACAATGTGAACAAATACGATCAACATCCGTTCCAAGATATCCACATGCATATCATGAAAAATCCTCCTGGAAGAATTGATCCATATTAAGGACAGAAATTAAAACATACATATTCTACGCTGTTTTAAATTACATTACGTAATAAAAGATCTTAGGCCAATAGTTTAAAATTTTATCAGAAGTTTAGGCATTGGCTCTTATTGACTCTGGCTTATCGAAGTGAAGTAAATGAATAATAAGAAAGATTCTATTCTTTTATTCTGGAAAATTGTCACTGTTTTTGTTTAAGGACCCTTAATCAAAAGTCAAAGAACTTTTATATATCGCTGTTGACCAGTGCAATAACATCCATACACTTTGTTTAAAAAAAAAACAGCAGACGTCTTGTAAGGCTAGAAATATCATATAATGCGAATTAAGAGTTGATTTATGTCAGATAAGTAATTGTCGCTAAAGATAACCGAGTGATGGCAACAACAGCGAGGCAAAAAAGAGTTTACAAGACTTATATAAGAAATATTGAAGAGGTAATCATATCGAAAATTTAATTCCTGTTGAATGAAAGAAATAATGATGAATTGAATCCAATAAAGCAAAACAAAATGAAAAAAACTACAATTACTGATTATTTGTGGTTCTATAGTATTCGTCACTACTTACTTTTCAGATGAGGATCCAGTTCTCCTTAAGTCAAATGAAATTAGTGGTTTTTATGAATAAATTTTTTGTGGCAAGTCGGATTATCGATGTTCAACTCCATTGCATAGTAACTCCGGTATACACAAATTACATTTGTATATATAAAGTATATGGTCGCCGTTAGGTAGTGGGTAAGTGCGTCGATGCACATTGAACGCATTGCATTTGTCACGGCACCACTTCTTTCGAATTGCTGACAACACTCATAGAGTAATAAATGTCTATGAAAAGCTTCCAAATATCTCCGTCCGGCAAAAAA
Source organism: Eristalinus sepulchralis (assembly GCA_944738645.1). Lineage (NCBI taxonomy): Eukaryota > Metazoa > Arthropoda > Insecta > Diptera > Syrphidae > Eristalinus > Eristalinus sepulchralis. Next base: position 23,156,547 of record OX122885.1, on the reverse strand, counting down.
CTTAAAATAGCCTCTCTTCATAAGAGAAGTAGCACGCACAAGGCGAGTAGTTGGTGAAGAAGCTTGGCCCTGGTCCCTGTGGGCTGTAATGTCACTCAATTACTATTTTACATATGTAATTTAAATTGTTGCTTGATTTAAAACCGTTGTGTGATTACAAGTTGCAAATTGTGTATGGTTTTCGGAATGTATGTTGTGTATAAAATGAAATGCGAAAGAACAAAATAAAGTAATGATTTTGAAGCAGAATTTTAAGAAAACCCCAATCTTTTTGTGTTAATATGTTCAATTTTCGTAGTCAACACCAGCACATTGTATAAGAGTGTGGTAGTTAAAACTGCAGTACAACTTTTTTTTTAACATCTGCATATTTTTATTTCATTGTTTTATGCCTAAATTGTCTAAATGCTAAAATATTGAACCTTAATTTTACATTCTAGTTTTAAATTTTCGAAAACATCAAATTAGCATTAATTGTGCATGAGATTAATCCTACTAACTTATATTTGTCACGGGTGAATAACACTTTTTTAGAGATTGGTGATTATATCACTTCCTTCACGATTGGATGTTGAAGAGATTCCAGAAAAGCTTTTCATATTTATTTCCATTGATGTTAAAGCACTAGAGACTTGATAAAGGTTCTCTGACAATATGGCATATACCTCGAACAGTTCTGCACTCGTTTTAGACATGATAAAGGCATCTGAATGAGAATTATGTGTAATAAGTATTAACATGCATTGCTGCGTATTTAAAAGTCGTTTTCTTACCTGTTTTGTCTTTGAGTAGCTTTTGAGAATAAATATTAAGAATAAATAAAACATCATCATATTTCAGACGATTGTCCAAACTTGTGTACGGAAACATTGAAAGATTTGAGTTCGATACAGACATATGTGACATTCTTTTGTATTGCCGCATATGTGTTATAGCTTCCGACCACTTTTGATTGTCCATTAATTCGTGCAGTGTGGATTCGAATTCTGCACTTGTCATTGGCAATCCTGGTGAGGGGGTGGGAGTATGATCGCCTTCAGTAGATGTAGATGTATCAAGTGCTTCCTGTTCAGCTTCATTAATCGACCGCACCAACGCTTCACGTACCAAGATGAACAACTCGGAGATATCAACCATCTTAAAAATGCAATGTTTATTAAAGTTTTCAGGCTAGTTTTGAATTATTACTTTTTCATTGAGTCGGAAGTTCGTAACTACATGTGAAGCTATTTTATGATTCGATTCTATGAGCAGCAACAATTGAAACATAAGTTTGTACAAAGCCCGACCCAAGTCCAAAACTATTTCTGCTGTTGCTGGGTCAAACGGCATATAGGTTCCAGTGATTTCGGCACCAGATTGATCGACAACTTCAGTGAATAACGATAATTTACATGACGTTTTGACGGAGTCCAAGTACTGTTTTGAAAATTTGATAGGTTATAAGGTTGATTAAAAAAGTCAAGCTATATAATGTACCTCTAATACTTGATCCTTCCGATCAAAAAACGTTTCCAGGTGTTCTTGAATTTCAAGCACATTAAATCGAAGTGTTTCAAACAACCGAGGTGTTGTAGGTTGGGACTGATTGCACCATATCATTGGGGGATCCGCTTTAGAACTTAGCAAGTCAGTAAATAAAGAAATTTGATTCCCCAATTGAGCGCCGATGCCAGAAAAGAATTTTTTTGATTCTTTGGTGATGCTGATTGATTTAAGGGTAAGTTCCTTAATCATTTTATGCAACTGAAGGACCAAGTCGGGAGCATGAGCAGAGGGCTGATTGACGAGCATTGCTTGAAGTTGTTTGCGCCAATTTTCTTCAGCTTCATCACGGATCGGAGCTCCAAAGCGAATTAAACCCGGTAAATGAGGTGACGCATTACATGGTGTTATATCACCTAAGTCCCCTGCACTGGAGCCACTCGTATCGCTGCGTGAAACCGAATTCCTTCGATGTCTCTCTCGTAGACTTAAAGATGTTGGAGGACCAACAAGGTAAGGAGATTTAAGATACGGTTGACGATGATCTTCGTCTAAGGGAGATTCTGATTCTACTTCTTCATCAGATGAATCGTCAGCTGTTTGTCGTTTCCGTTTGCTTAAAATAGGAGTTTTATCACTATAACTTTCGTCAATATTAGAGTGACCCTTAGATCCGCCTCCAATGACGGTTTCAGTATCTCCTTCGAACAACGGACGGCGTCGAACACCCCAATTGAAATTATCAGTTGATTCTCCGGCGATGCTGTCCTCATATTCGAGGAAATCAAAATCTTTAAAGACAGTAAAATCGGGTTGACCATCGTCTCGACGTGAGCCACTACTCAGATCGCCCTGTGGACCCGATGTTTCTTCTGTGCTAGAGGCTGCTGAAGACTGTCGCTCCATGAGATCAGAAGATTGACTGAATATGACCTACGTTAATTAAAAAACAAAATAAAGAAATATTTAATACAGCCTTACTTATAAACGTATTTAGAATTTATATGATGTGTGCACATAACGTCTACAGTAATTCAATCTTCAAATATTTTGTATATAATATATAGAATTAGAATCTTACACTTTGTTTTGATTTTATTGATCCTGATAAAAAAGTCATGCTATAAGTCTAAAAAGGACATGCAATTAAATTGCATAAAAATATTTCAAAACGTGCATTTAAGTATTGTATTTGATGTCAAAGAATAATTTTATTGGGTCGATGGAAAAACTAATCAAATTGTATGCATGTGTATGTAAGGACTAGCGTTGAAATTAAAAGAACAAAGTAATGGATTTACGGAAAATGTAAGGTAATTTTGGGTGAGTGTTCAAGTAAGAACATTTATGTTTTTATGGATAGGGAATATGGTTTACGAAATGTATTACCATATTTTCTTTTACCTTAGAGCGTTCAGAAAATAAATAAGCTTAATAGAAACTGCATAACCAAATAATCAATAATACAAATTAAGAGAATATGCCTACTTGTTAATTGTAATTAAAAAAAAAACTGTTTTCTATTGGTTTAAAATTTATTTTTTTTAATCAAATTATCTGGGTATAGCTTCTTTACCAACTACTTGTGTTGTGCGTGCTACTGTTGTCTCACGGATCTTCTATCCTACAGTTTTTTGTCGACTCCGAACGGCGAGATTTGAGAAGCTTTTTATAGTCAATTAGTATTTTTTGAGTGTTGTCAGCAACTCGAAAGAGTTGTTGCCGTGAAAAATGCGAGATTTTCAGATTGAAAATCGAACCTGGATCTTCGGCTTGTAGGTCGTCGCACTTATACACTACGCCACAGCGGCCACATGTGTTCTCTGGCGAAATCAAAACCTTGGTTTTTCTTGGTTTGCAGTTTTCTATTAAAAAAAAAACATTTTTGATAGGAGCAAATTCAGACCAAGTTTTCGAACGGCTAGTTTTAAGAAGATTTTAATTGACAACAGCAATTACAAAAGGAGGTAGTGCCGTGAATGTCGCTTTACGGGATTACTAGACCTTAAAAACCTTATCGTTATTATACGATTGTCTAAGCAGTAGTTTTAAGTCATTTAAAAGCATATGTATATCGATGTATTTCGTATGACATTTGTCGAGCAATAATATTCCGGTAGTCGATTTATTATACTAAAACGCCAAGTAAAACGACGAAATGATTGAAATTGATATGTATAAAACAGAAGAAACATTTTTTTCTGAATTCTTATAATGCAGATAGCTTTGCCAGAAAAATATTTTCCATATATATATATATATATATATATATATATATATATATGTTCATGTGTTCAAAATTTAGTTCAAATCCAATAATCACAAGCAAATTCCAGTCCAACATCTAGGAGCTGTGTTTTTTAGCATCCAGAGTCACCAATCACCTCTCTTAATCAAAGGGCTGCCTAGGTAGTCATGGTCTTATTTCATATGTCATATGTCATAGAACTAAGATATAACTACTGAAGAGAACATTTTTGTAAAAAGTCAAAAAAATTCATTTCAACTGTCCCAAGTTGTTCAATGTTCTTGACATTTTTGTAATGAAAGGATGTTTCATCTTAAAATTTTGACGAATAATATTGGCTCCAACTTAGTAAACTAGAATTAAATACAAGGAAAATATTAGATACGCTGTTAGTTACAATTAAGGGGATAATGTTCAGTATTATGCATAAGCATTCGGTCAGGAGCCTTTTGAAAATCGTTACAAAATATATGCTTCTCTGTATCAGATAACCAGTTGCTTTGCTTTTTAATACTAAAAATGTTAAATCTTAAAAAAAATATACGACGAATGTTCACACCATTTAAGTTAAGAAACATGGTGATCAGAAGCAAAAGTGTGCATACAGCAACTTGGCTATTTTTGGATGGTCCAACCGCCAAGCATATTAACCATATGCTAATCAACAACAGCATTCAGGAAGGACTCTGTCCAATGCCTTGTAGCAGTAAAATTCAGAGCTGCTACAGGTTGCACCAGTCAATAAAGAGGAGTTTTGATCAGTTCAATCAAATTCCCCATTCCGCGCTGGAAGACGGGATGAAGAAAATAACTTTTACATCCGTTTCTCGTGACCTCCAAGCTCAAGAAAATCGAAAAGTTTAGAGGCCAAAAAATACGCTAAGAATTTGGTAGCAGACACTAAAAATAAGTCGCTTAAGTTCTGGTAAAAATTCCTAATCAGATTTGATTACAGACACAGTTAGTGGATACGAAGCAACGTGACCATTACTTTCCTAAGAAAAACAGACCGCCCAAAATTACTAAACGGTAATGATAAAGACCAACGACCAACATAAAATTAATTTGTTGAAGATGAAAGATATTGTAAATAAAAATTATTTCGTTGTGCGATGAATCCTCCGCTCCATAATGTGAAATAATTCTCGATGAGTTAAAATCTGAGTATTTCGTTGCAAAGTATATAAAAATTATTTTGATCTGGTTATACAAGCTTCGCTGTCATATTGTTATAGCAAAGGAATATAATTCTCAGCGTAAGGTAACATAAGGTATATCTCGGAATTGTAAACGTCCCATACATTTTATGATTCCACCTGAATCCACCATCATGTCCCCAATAGACCAAAGAGCAGATCTACTTATATATTAAATTTTAATTCATCATAGTTTTCCATTCTGCCGCCAATAAAAGAAAGGTAAATAAACAATCAAATTTGCATTGTGTGCTTAGTTCAACATATTCCTTTTTGGAAAGTACACAAATAACTTTCGATAAAAGTCCCTCATTTGCAAAACATTTTTAGCTGTTTGGTTTAATACAATTGCTGTAGCTTTGCTTTACAATTTTTCAGAAAATACCAGCACGCGCTTTTGTGATAAGGAGCCTATATCACCAGCACTTATCAAATCCTTGCAAAGAATGTGCCACCTGTTGCTAAGAATTCCAAAACCGTACTTAAAACCATTTAATGTTTTATGGACGGGTGAAAGAAAAATCGTATTTTTTGGTGTTAAGAAATTTCTTTCCCAAGTAAGAAAATATCTGAAAACAACAAAATTAGTATGTCGTGGACATATTGGTGTTATTTTTTTAATGGAAGCTTTTTGCCTTCATTGGATAATAAAATAAATCTGTTTATATAGTTACTCATTGATTTCTTATTCTAGTGTACATCTGTACATGTATGCATTTCAACGATTTTTTACTATCTAATAACAATTGCATACTTATTATCGCTTATAATATGCTTTAATTAGGGCATCGTTATTTCAGTAAACTGAACTATGGTGGATGATTCGACGTGCATGAAAAACGAGAAAACAACACACTTCCAATCAAGCTCAATATTAATAAATGAAAATTAGGAATGGAACAAAAGTAATTTGGATTTTTACCTTGGAGCATATAGAGTTAATGAAATCATCCTAAAATAATTTAAAATGAGGAAAGGACGAGCATGAAACGAAATGAGAAAATAAAATAATCTCCATCAACAATTGAAAGTAACAGAGACTTTGAAATATGATCTGGCCATCTCACTCAAGGGTGAGAGAGCATGCAGGCGAGGTTGGGGTTATGAAAACAACAATTAAACGGACTGGGGTTTCTGCATTCATTGAATGGATGCGGTAGCTTTAAGATAATAAAATAAAACTGTTTACTCACCGAAGGACTCTTTGGCAGACCGACTCGTTGACCACATGTTGTAAGAAGGTTGACAAGACACTCCCGCACCCGACCCTGTGACATCCATGGGCGTTTCCAACCACTTAATGGGGCTGAATCAGCTGGAGATAAACTTGCACTTCGCCTTGGGGAATTCGGAGTACCGACGTGTGGGAGATGAGAATAATTGCCTTGTCCGTTGTTCTTTCCCTGTTGCATTGCTGGTACGGTTGAAGATGTATTGATCACAGCCCCCGTCGAATGAGTTGATGGTTCATCCGTCTTTAATAGAATTCGTCTTCCAATTAGTGGAGTTTGCGAGACGTCAAATGTAAATTCCATCGTTCGACCAGCAAGTTCTTTTTTGCAAAACATTTCTGAATCGGGATAAGCTCCGTAGAAACTAAATGACAAGCCGGCATTGCCCCCCTCGGTAGGTGGCACAACCTGAAGGCTCGAACTTCTTGTCACAATAAGTTTTAAAATTTTTAACGACTCCTTCCAGTTCGGTGTCTATTAAAAAAATAATTTTAAATCATTAAGAATGTTGTGAGTGACACTTTTCCTTATTATAAAAATGATACTTACATCTAAATATTTTCCAATAGCTCTTAGTAAATCCGCATTAATAGTCTGAGCTTGAGGCGCTGAAAGGTCTACGTAATGAAGCATACAGTGAATGACATTTAAGACAGGAACTTGAATCTGTTGCGGTGCTTTTTCAAGCACTTCAATTAGAAATGCCAACATATGAAGCCCCATGTGGGCGTATGTATCATACAGATATTTTACAACACATTTTGTCCACTGGAATGATTCCTTGCAAAATGTTTTTCTACTATATAGTGTCATTACAGTTCCCAAGTTCTCTAATTTTGCCCCAAGTTCGGATGAGACTTGTGCGATGTTTTCCGCGCTCCTTATACAAATTTCATTAGCATCTTCATAGTGAAGCAGCATATAGGGAAGGAGGGAAATTACGTTCATTGGGAAAGCACAACTATGTGTGGGATCACAAACGGGCAAATTTAATAGCGGAGCGAGTTGGGACAGAAGGGTTATTGTCGGTTCATACGTGGTTGTGTGGGTACATCCCTGAAACCAAAATAACAAAAAAATATTTAAAACTACCCTGAAATTGTTTTTCTGCAAACATACCTTTAATAGCAACGCGTGAACCCCAGGATAACTTGTCCACTTTAACTGTTGTTGCAACTTTTCAACTTTATCTCTAGCATCTGGTCGGTCCAATGGTAAGCGATGTAAAACGCGTGTCAAAAGTCGAAGAGCGAGAAGAAATTCATGCTCATAATCGCTTTCAAGCAATGACACTGATAACCAAAACAGTTGTGCTAATATTGTCATTTTGTCATCCTGTATTAAGATTTAATTTTATAAAAATTGAACCTATCTGTAAATAAAATATAGATTAACCTGTGTTGCAGTGTCACCGAGCATTTTTAAGCTTTGTGCGCTTCTTGATCGAGATAGTGCTGATCCAAATTTTGAAACGTTGCGTTCAATATCCATTCCAGATGCTCGGTTCCGTAATTCAACTAGGATAGTTTTAACTAACATATGTAAACAAAAGTTTAGAGATGTATATTCTTACCTTGTTTATCGCATGGTGAATTCGTTGCTTTGCGAGTGCAGTAGGACACTGAATAACTTGTACTGCGTGCATGACTCGGTGCTGAAAAATTTGGCGATTGCGGTGTTGTTCCTGACGGTGATTTCTTTCCCGCAAGAACCGAGTTCGGTCCTCCATCTTTGTTATTTAAATTCGGCGTACTCTTGAAAATGTCCTTCATAACATCCAAAGGCCTAAAGTCAGAGTCTAAGCTATCAACAGCAGCTTCTAAGGTAAGCAACAATTCAGTCACATAGCCCTGCATATCTTCGCCTTGTTCGGCTACAGTCTCAACTAAGCGGGAGAGAATGTCTGACAACATTCTCGAATTTATGGGTACATTAAGAGCTCGAAAAATTTGCAAGCATCTTCCTGCATAATGTCGTGAAGAACAGCTAAGACCAAGTTGCAAAGCAGTCTGTGCCCAACGCTCTGCTATTCTTGCCTGAGGGTAACTGTCGGCAAATACTTTTACCATATGCTTAAGAAAGGATGTCAACTGTTCCGCTGACTTTACCGACCATACTATATGTAATAAAGTTTTGAATTAGCGTCGCAAGTTTGCTTTTGTATATTTTACCTACCCTTGGCGGTAATGTCTTCATAATTCCATAATGGTTGGCTGGTGCCTTGGGACAAAAATCTAAGTAAGCTTTTTATGACATGTGCTATCGGCATTGTTGGTCCAGGTTGTGGAGGAGCATTCTCATCGGCGATGATCAGTGGAACTTCTGAGTTTTCGGATGTATTTGGATTAATTTGCAAATTATTTAAATTGTTGCCTTGTTGAAACGATGTTGCCGGAATATTGCATTGACTGAACAAATAACTGTCAAATTCCTGATTTGTTTCTAAAATTAACGAGGTTAAAAAAAATATTACATTCGAAACATACAAAATAAAAATACAGAATATTTCGTAAATACAAATACCAACCAAATAATTATTTTCTAAAATATTGTAGAATGTACCTGTGAAATTGTTATCGATGACGGGGAGTGATGGAACGGATAATCCCAGTTCTAGTTTTGATGTTTCACTGTTCAATAAAATCCTTGCAACTGTTAAATGATCATTATGTTCGGCAAGAACAATCTGGAAAATATTAAAGAAAATAAATGTATGCACACTACATAAGTAAGAGATTATTTATTATTTACTTACCAGTAAATTAATGCACAATTGCTTGCAATGGTCCCGGACTATAACACGATTATGATCCAGACCTAGAAACAAAATATGCAACATAAGCGGAAGGTGAAGCGTCCAGTCTACTCCAGGAATTCCATCTACTACGATGTCTGTGAGAAGCATAACAGCAACATTGCATCTAAAAGAATGAAAAAAGGAACACTTTCAAATGATCTATTACCACCTTGCGATGTTTTTTTTTCTGACCTATGGAATCCGCTTATTGGTAAACTAACATCAGGAAGGAACTCAGTTAATGGTGCAAAATATCCCCCATACTCTGGCATGGGAAGTGGATGTGGTGCGGCTGGTGGTTCTGAACGTAGTTCGACATTCTCTTCTTGACGCAGCTAAAAAATGAGTTATTATAAATCAATACATAGTTTTTAATTAATTTCCAACCTCTGGATCATTGATGAGAATATCTTCTGGTCTAGGCATTATAGATGGTCCGGATGCAGCGCGTATTTTATCAGATCCTCTTGGGGGGCGAGTTGTTTGAGTAAATGCTCTTATTCCGCTATCTGACTTACAGGTACTGCGTTAAAAAAAATAATTAAAACTTTTTACTTTAAAGCATCCAAAGGCGATATAATAATTAAAAACATTATGACGACAAAAATAGTTTTTCTTTTAAAATCGTATTTCGTCCCCGTAAATAATAGGAACAAAAACGGAAACTACTTCTAAAGCTGTTTGAAGTAGTCGTCCCTGGTCGGGACCTTGAGGTGGACACGATAGAAGATGAGTTTAGGTTAATGCACACATATCCTGGGGCTGTCACCCGGTGACTATATGATATTAATCCATACCGTTCATCTGCTGGTTATAAATTTGCCTGCGAGGTTGTATGTGGGTATGAAACAAACGATATATTGCTGACAACCCTAGCAAAAGTTAAATACAATAATTTTTGATTCTGCATGTGGAGATTTTGAGTTGCTATGCAAAAAAGGAACGGTTGTTACATAAGATAAGTATATGGAAGGATACGCTTATTTGCTCAGGAAAAGGAGTAAGTAAAGATGAGTTATACGATACATTTATAAAAGATCGAAAAATACTATTTGCATGAACCAAGTCCGAATTTCGACTCTGGTTATCGGCCTTCTTTCTGAGTACTAATGTATTCAGAGACCAAGTTTGCGGGCAGTTAACAGTTCATTTGATTCATTGCATTGCTATCAATCTTTTTTTTTTCTTTTCTTGAAAGCGCAGTACATTTAACTGATTCCTGCTAGAAATTTTTATCAAACTTTCTAACTGCAGACGGTAGAAAAAGGGAAAATTAAACTTAAATAGAACTTGTTATTTTCTAAGATGTAAATTTTGATAGGTATCAACAGATTACTTTTAAAAAATCAAACATATCTTATACTCATTATTGTACAGATTATTTACTAATGAAATCATTGTCGCATAATTATGAGCAATATGATAATTTTAGATTTATCACTTTAAATATAACAAAGCCAATTTATTTTTTACAAAGAATACAATAAAAGTACGATACAGTACAATGACCAAACTTATGTTTTCACTAAATGAATGTAAAATGACGTACCAAAAATCGTCATACATTAAAGGCAATGTTTTCAGTATACAAAAAAAGTGTTGGGACCGACAAAAATGTTAACTTTAATGGTGCTTTTTCAACGGAGTTAGAAGTGACGATGTGATATAGGGTCAGTAAATAGAAAGACAGAAATACACACAGTAATGAAAACGGATATTCCTTTTAGTTTTAAAAAAAGTGTCACCGCATTGTAGTGGGTAAGTGCGTCGACTCATACGCCGAAGGTTCAAGTTCCATTCCTGGATGGAACAACTGGGATTTTTCACGGCACCACCTGTTTCGAATTGCTGACAACACTCGAAGTGTCTTGGAAAAACTACTCTAATCTCGCCGTTCGAAATCGGCAAAATATGTAGGTCCCTTCTGCTCGTGAAAGAACAATAGCACGCATAAAACGAGTAGTTGATGCAGAAGCTATGCCCTGGTCCCTTGTGGGCTGTAGTGCCATATACTTATTACTATTATTATTTAAACACATTTTCGCACATTTCTGGCGAGTTGCGGCCAATAGTCTAATAGTTCGAGAACATGTGTAGACCCACGAAAAAGTAATCTAACGGCGTCGAAAAGCATGATCTTGGTAGTCAATTCACGACGCAAAACTTGGAAAGCAGGAAACTTCTCAAACAACAAAGCCATAATTGGTTGTGCTGTGCGCGTTATTGCTCCAACTTGTTCGTACCACATATCGTCCAAGTCATAAGCTTCAATCGTCGGAGTGGATTATCATTCGACCATATTGCTCCAAATTCACTGACATTCGCATCCTCACTGACATTCGCATCCCCAAAGAAATATGGACTAATAACAACTTCCGATCAAAGTCTCTTTGTCTGGATGCTTCGATCAATTGTAGGTTTTCTGAGCCCCATATGTTTGTTCACATAAGCGTTGAGTGAGAAAAACAAAGAAGAAACAAAATATTATTCAAAAAATATCTTCTTCCAACACTCAAAAAACGTATTTAGGTGTTGTAAATGGTCTGAAGGCTTCAATTCTTGCGAAAGTTGAACTTCATAAGATGAATATACATTTCTATACGCCATAGTGAGGTGCTCAATTGCCGAGAAGTTCATAAATTCGTATCTTTGGCAAAGCTTGAATTTAATTCGGAAATATTTTGAAGCTGACAGGCCTTCTGACATCAGTAAGGTTTCCATTATTTTCAAATTTCTTCACAATTTTACCGATTACTTGCATAGTTGCAAAAAGAGGCTTAGTTAAAATAATCACTTTTGTAGAAAGTCTTGATAATTCTAGGGAATTGTTGGATTGTAAACATATACATTATAGTAAATGACAAGCATTCACCTCATTCATTCAAGTAACACTTGATTATGAAATCATTGCGGCATTTATCGTATGTCGTAAACATTTAATAGGAAGAATTAGCAAACAAAATAAAGAAATGTCAAACAACTTGTTCCTACCATTAGCCCCTTATGGAAAGTTATTGAAGAATAGCTTCAAATACTTAAATACTGAATAGTTAGTGACTTAAGGTCAATAATACACCGAACCGCGAGAGATTTTGAAAAAGATCCAAAGTTCACAGATCAGAAAATCGACAGTCGGGTCTGTTATTCGACCCGAAAACTTGCTAAAAAATTTATTAAATAAAGTTAAAGCAAACTGTGAAATCATGTCATCTGAAGCGACCCAAGTTTTTGTTGACCGACGATCTACGACCAATCATCGATATATCCAGACAGTGTTTTTGATATATCATTTAATCGCCTTTTACATGGAAAAAAATTAAATTGGCTACGTGTGTTTTACACTCTTTGTAAGAAAATCAATGAAATTAAATTGGACCCCAATTTAACCCTAACACTATCTAGATGTTTTCTAGATATAGTATTAAGTCAGACCAATACTCACATATTCGAGCTGTTTGATGGGAAGCTTCCCAAAATACGATTAACTTGAAGCTTATAACTGAAGTCCAAAAACTCACATGGAAGTTCAATTTGCACTGCTCATACTGCAGGGATGGAAGCAATACTCTACTTGTTTTTCCTAGACTTACAAATGCGTGTGTTGGCTTCAATCGTCAGTGCAATCTTACCACACATAGAAAAAGTGATATAGCTCATGAACTTGCAAGGAAAGGATCTGAAACAGATACGTCCACTTCAATTACAAGGAGCAGACCGCCACTCTGCACTCTAAGTTACAAGTGGATGGCAAGGGTCTATATGTATATATTTTTCTGGAGCTATGTGAAACTGTTTAGTTTCAAGAAAGATTTCATCACCAAGATTCGTATCGTATATTGCTGGTATAATGCTGTGCACATTGGATTGATATTGTTTTATTTCTTCTGTTTTCCTTCCCATTCTTATTTAATTAACCTATATTTTGTTATATAATAAAATACATATATGACGGAATGGCGATTGATTTCACATTTCAAATCACTGTAGCATATGTTACGGCAATCAAAAAACTTTTGTGATGATTTAGTGATATTCAAGAGTAATGTTGTTTTTTCAAAAGCATGCTTAAAAGATAATTGTTCAATCTGGCGAAGTCACAACGTTAGGAAGAGATTGCCAAGTTATTCATGTGGAAAAATGGGACATTGTTTATTCCAAGAAATGTTGTCCTGGAAAACTGGGTAAAATTTGAAGAGCTTTTACGGGTATCATCGGTTTATTGCTCCGTTTAAATACAATCTTATGCTGACCTGACATTGTGCGAGTTAATGCCGTATATAAAGTGAAGATATTTTATATAACTAGTAAAAAATAATACACAACTTCAATATTAAGAAAAACAGAAGTCACTGGCTTTTTTAGTAAACAAAAACTGACAAAATGTGAGATGTAACGGGAAAGTGTTCGTGTTCTCTTGTGTTCATTCTATTCAAAAATTAAACACATGTATTTAAATTTGACATTTCAAAAAGCTTATATGATTGTAACATTTTTTTGTGTACTATTTACATTTATCGAGAATTTACAATTAAAACTAAAAATCTGTGGTTTTGTGAAAGGGAATTGTAAATAATATCCACAATCGCGTTCAAATTTAATTGTTTTTTTGGGACCTTACTATTTACAATAAAAGATTTAAGGGATATATAATACTACACATATAATTAGGAATATAAAGACTGATCTCCACTTTTGAATAGTGGGTAATTTATAAATTTTTATGTCAGCAAATGCTATAAACCCTCAAAATAAATATTTTCATATTTTCTGAATAAATGTAATAAAAAAAAAATTGCCACAAAATTTTCTCTTAATTTTCATAAGTGTTAGCACAGTACATCATATCATATTGTTTCAATATCAATCCATTTGCAATTCACTTACCTTAGTTTTAATTTTTTTTTATCGTTTAGCCATTAATTACAATTGCTATGAATGCTGCTTAAATAAACATGTAGTGGTGATGTGACATCACAAATCAATGGTGAGATCTTCGAGGCTTCCCTTTGGGTGCTCAAGGAATATGATTGATGTCTTTACGATTCAGTTAAGTTCTTTTTATCGAAGAAGAAACAATGTTCACCAGAAGCTACTATTTTAAGTCGTTGGTTTCTTTTGCTTAAAATATGTAGTATATAGATAAAAAGTACGGGGAAATTTATGATTATCCATTTGTCGAAATGTATTTCATTCCCCAAGTAGTCCTATATTACTAATTCAATACATTCATGTAGCAAGGTCTGGAACTGCGTTGTTGAATAGTTCAGATATTATTGCGGTATAAAATAATTCAGCACGTTTGAAAAAAATGGCACCACTTTCAAGCTGTGGTGATCTTCGAATTAATTATCTACTTCAAGGTGTGACAACACAACATTTGTTTTCCACAACATTGTTAATTGTCCCTTCGAAAATGTCTAGATTCGTCCTAAATAAACAGCATTTGCGGGAAGTTGTGATTTTCTTTTATAATTGAAAGAAAACTGCATCTGATGCACATCATATGCTTGTAGAAGTTTATTGTGAATTTGCTCCGATCGAAAGTTGTTTCAATTCTTTAAAAGTGGTGATTATTGTGTCGAAGACAAGGGACGTCTTGGCCAGCCCAAAATATTTTAAGAAGAAGGAATTGGAGCCCTTACTGGATCAAAATCAATGCCAAACGCAAAGTAAACTCGCAGAATCGTTGGTGTTGTCTCAGCAAACAATTTCCGTTCGGTTTAAGAAATTTCAAAAGCAAGGAAATTGTCATTCGTGCTGAAACCAAGAGATGACGAAAGACAAAATGGTGGGGGGATCATGACTGGAGGTGAAAATAGGGTATATTACGATAACCCCAAGAAGAAAAAATACTATGCAAAGCGCAAAAGAAAAACATCGACGGTTCAACGCTCTCTTGCTGGTGGTGGGACTAGACAAGTGTGGTGTACTATGAGCAGCTTAAACCAGGCAAAACCATTTATTGGAAACGCTATCAACTAATGCGGATCACAACTACCTCGAAACGCTGAAATGGAAGGTCTTACACAATCTGCTGTATTCTCCAGGCCTTGCTCCTTGGACTTGGTTTCTTCGATGCCAAACGATTCGAGAAGTCACTGGTTCTTTTTTTTTTTAAATGTCTTCTCATTTGATTCAGTGCACCTGTAAAATGTTTTTTACAGGTTTTTCAAAGTTGTAATTTACTGTAAAAAAAAAATACTTCTATCGGAAGCAAAGTGTTCCACATGATCCTACGACGAACCCATTTTATTCTCATTTACTTGGGCGGGTGTACACACACTCCCGACATACCGATAAACCCTTTGAAAATTGATGCAAAAAGCCTCAACAAAGAAATTCATCAAGCTTCGAGTGGAAGGGATTTATAAGACAATTTTATATGGATGTGTGCGCAATTCACACAAAAACCTTCAATTCCTTTTTCGTGGCTGTTTATTCAGCTAAATTTAAGTGGTGATTTACAAAAATACACATTGCGTAGATATGTGCTCGTATGTATGTATATATAGAACTGAAGAAAAACTTGGCGATGAATTTAAGGGGATCGAAATACTACGGAGCCCGATTGCTATAGCAGCATGCTGAATTTCGTTTTTTAAACTTATTGTTTTGTTATTTAATTGTTTGTTTTTCTTTGAGTAATATAAAGATTATTTATGATGAAACGAAATGGTAATTATTTGTTACATTTCTTGAAACTAAGATATTTTGTGATGATCAATCGTAGCCATTTTTTCAAAACAAAATTTGTATACTATACATTTGAGAGAAACTAGAAAAATTTCCTATACAGAATTACCATACAAATCAATACTCGCAGTGTGCAATCGGACATAGAGTTTAAAAGTGAATAGTTGTTTGTTGATATTGCTGCTTTAGGTCATTTAGCTAATAATAGATTTTATTGTGTTCATACAATATGTACTAACCCTGTTTTTATGGGATCCTCCCCACTGTGTCGTTTAGTGTGAATAGTTCCTTTCTCCACGGCTAAGTCTTGAATGCGGGAATCATTTATTCCCGGTGCTTGTCCTGAAAGAGCACACATTCAAGAAATGGAAAAGAGTAAATAAATACATTAAAGTGAATGAAAGTATAATTATATTAATGGTAGGATACTCTAATTAATTTCTTATGAGACAAATAATACTATATCAGCAGAAGTAGATATATATAACGGAACACTCATACGTGTGTCTTCAATGCTACATGCAAAATATCTCTATTATTCATATACAATGCATTGTTGCCCGAAACTTAAGTAACTTCGATTTTCACTTTTTTTTTCTACTATTCAGAATTTAAAAATTTTGAATTTTTTGAAAATAAAACAAAAGTGGTCATATTTTAAGGATGAACACAAACAAAATTTGGGTTGTTATTAATTCGGCATGTACTTTTGGTTGGTCAAAACTAAAGCAACTCTACTGTCTTTATAGTTTTAAATATTTTTTGTGCTTCCTGACTGCAAAAAATGAATTTCGGTGTTGTTACCATTTTGAAAATATGGAATTCATTTTCAAAAGCTAAAAATATACGTAAAAGTGGTAGAACTATAAAAAAAAAAAAAAGAAACCTGTAATCGGGGATTTGTCCATGGATAGCATTTTTCAATACATACAATAACGTAAAAACTATTCACGGGGGTGGAAGTTCAAGAATAACAACAAGACAAACTGCTTGCTTCTCAGTACTATACAAACGTCATATGCTGAATTAAAACCATTAAATTTCAAGCAAGCGCTAGAACTGTTACAGGTGGTTTGGCATCTTTCAGGGAAATAAGAAACACACTACATATTAATCTCCGATGATAAAAATTCCAAATATCAGATATACAAAAATCATATCAGGTTACAGTGAGTTCGTCGGCCAATCAGTCAACCCTTAAATCCTCGATACTGCAAAGTCACTGTCACTATTTTGCTAATAACTTATTCCTACCGTCATGCAAACACATCATATTTACTAAACAACTTCCATATTCCATCAGTAATAAAATCCATTAACATCATAGGAAAAGGTAGATGTTTTACAGAATTTGCAATTGGTGCGATTCATCGAATAAGGGATTATTGAACGGTTTGCATACAAAGCATTGATAACAAGTGAGAATTGTTTAAGCTTTAATTAACTGTGTATGCTGAATTAGTCCGTGCCCTATTTTTGTTTGTGTTCTTCATTGAAATACATTTACATTTGTTTTAAGTAATATACTAATATACAAAAAAAAAAAAATAAACATGTAAATAAAAATAAAGTTATACATTTTTTTATATAAATATAAATATAAATATAAATAAATATAAAAATATATAAAATATAAATATAAATATAAATATAAATATAAATATAAATATAAATATAAATATAAATATAAATATAAATATAAATATAAATATAAATATAAATATAAATATAAATATAAATATAAATATAAATATAAATATAAATACAAATATAAATATAAATATAAATATAAATATAAATATAAATATAAATATAAATATAAATATAAATATAAATATAAATATAAATATAAATATAAATATAAATATAAATATAAATATAAATATAAATATAAATATAAATATAAATATAAATATAAATATAAATATAAATATAAATATAAATATAAATATAAATATAAATATAAATATAAATATAAATATAAATATAAATATAAATATAAATATAAATATAAATATAAATATAAATATAAATATAAATATAAATATAAATATAAATATAAATATAAATATAAATATAAATATAAATATAAATATAAATATAAATATAAATATAAATATAAATATAAATATAAATATAAATATAAATATAAATATAAATATAAATATAAATATAAATATAAATATAAATATAAATATAAATATAAATATAAATATAAATATAAATATAAATATAAATATAAATATAAATATAAATATAAATATAAATATAAATATAAATATAAATATAAATATAAATATAAATATAAATATAAATATAAATGTAAATATGAATATAAATATAAATATAAATATATATAAATAGTGGTTCTGGAAATAACTATTTATTCCCGAATTTACTGAAGTCTTTGGAAACGTTCATAATTCAATTTACTTCCTCATGGTTGAATTAGAAATTGTACAATATTTCTGAGTGATACGAAAAACATTGTTTTTCAACTATTTCCTTTATTTTAAATACTTCATTGTCATTCATTTCATTACTTAATATACTATATAATGTTTTAAGCATTTGATCGCAATAGAAAAAAATCTTGCTAGGAGCTGGGATTTCTTGATTAAAGTAGCATATACATGTCAAAGACCAGATTTTTTGGGTGTAGTTGTAGCTCATCTGTTTTTAAACCAGTTCGGAAATTTTTAGAAAACTTTACAACTAGCGCAATGATTTTGAAGAATACTCGTATAACACATATTGCGTCATATGTATTTTATCGGTTTTTTGATGGTGTTGGCGTCTGAACATTTCTCGAAAAACACAAAATTGATCAAACAAGACGTTTTTCAAAGTTAATGAAATATGAAAAACATATAAAATTTTTCTATAGAAAGAACATCTAGAAAAATGTGCGGAGTTTACAGTAAGTGAAAGCCCGATGCAGGAGAGGTTTGTTCGACGCCGTTCCGAAAATGTCGATGTAATGTCGTACTGGTCGGACTTTCGGTAAAAAAGTCGATTAAATTTTGAAACTTACTAAGCAAGACCTGCGTGAAAACAGTCAGGATTGTGCGCTGACACTATACATATACCGTATGACAGTTTGGAGTCCTATAAAATGAAATAAAGGGTGATTTTTTAAAAGCTATAAAAAAGTTTCTTTTTTACAAAAAAAAAAAAAACATAAAATTCAGAAAAATGCATGAAATCTTTATTTGAATCGATAGTACGGTCCGTATAATTTAATATTTCAAGATTATTTCATGCAAATGTTGAACTTGACTGCGCCTCAAATGGTCCATCCGCTTAGTCCAATTTTGGCATACTCTTTTCAATATTTCGGCCGGTATCTCACGAATAAATGCTTCAATGTTGTCTCCAATGCGTCAATTGAAGCGAGCTTGTCTGTATAGACATAAGCTTTACCATAGCCCCACAAAAAATAGTCTAAAGGCGTTAAATCGCACGATCAAGGCGGCCAATTGACCGGTCCCGGACGTGAAATAAAATGTTCACCGAACTAGCCCCTCAATAAGTCCATTGTTGGGCGTGCTGTGTGGCATGTGGCACCGTCTTGTTAAAACCACAAGTCAAGCTCTTGCATTTTGAGCAAAAAAAAGTTGGATATCATCTCACGGTTGCGCTCACCATTCACAGTTACGTTACGATTCGCATCATCTTTGAAGAAGTACAGTCCAATGAAGCCACCAGCCCATAAGTCGCACCAAACTGTGATTTTTTCTGGATGCATTGGTAGCTCTTGCAATGCTTCTGGCTGAATTCTGCTTATTTACGTACCCATTGAGCCAAAAATGAACTGACCATAAAATGGAAGAAGCGCGCGATAAACTTTCTTAACAGAGCACGTATTTTGATAATAAAATTCAATAATTTGCAAGCGTTGTTCGTTTATAAGACGATTCGTGGTTAACTTATAGACCAAACTAAAAATGTTTGACAGTGAAACAAAACACGAAAGGTGCGTCAGCTGTTTAAACCAGTGTTGCCAAAAAGATAATAGCTAAAAAATCACCCTTTATAATCACATGAAACCATTTTTAAAACGATTGATTACGGGCGGTACAAAATACAGTAATTGCATCTTTTGGTATAGACAGATTTACAATGTGAATGGAGCAATCAAATATGAGCGACCAGAATTGAAATAAAAAGAGAGTTGTGTTTCAATCACGGCAATGTTACACAACAATTAGTGATCCGGAAAAAAGTAACGGAGCTGGATAAGAATTTTTTGATGCGTTTACTGTATAGTCCGGATCTTCTAGCCCATGATTGCCATTTATTTCGTTCTCTTGAAAAATCTCTTGATGACTAAAGAGCCACTGAAAACCACTTGGCTACGTTTTTACCGTGAAAAGAACAGAAATTCTACACCGATGGAAGGAATAACGAACGGAATGGATTGAATCGCATATTTACTATTTACAATAACATGAAATGTAAAGTGTTTATTATCTCAGTATGTAAAAAGTTAAAAAACAGGCAAAGATCATTTAAAATAAATTAGTTTTAATCGGAATTTTTTCATTACAGGTAGGTTATTTTGCAGGACAACTCGGCAATAGTATTAAAAAATAAGGATTGCTGTCGAACATATGCAAATAACAAAATAATACGAATATACGGGGGTAAAGGTCTATTTACCTTTAGTTTGCCGTTAACGTTTCGTAATATAAAATGTGAATTTTTAACATATTATGTTAAAAAAAAGTATTACTACCAAGGGAAAGAGTGGCTGTGTATGTAATTAATAAACAACGATTTTGAGTTTTATGGCTATGAAAAAAAATTCGTTGGCAATATAATTCAATTTAATTTTTTGAAATAATTTAAGGATATTTCTGAAATATTGTTGTGTTGCTTTTTAGTTACACCAAAGAAAATAACATTAAGTTTTTCTGTCTTTTTAAATACCACTTAAAGGTCGTCGAAATTCTGCAAACAATTAAGCAGTCCCTAGTATATACCTTTTCTTATTAAACTATACACTATAAAAGAAATCCATGCATAAAAATTGAAAAAAATATGCAGGTAACAGTTTAGTTATTGTATTTTTAAATGCATACGATAAGTTTGTTATAAGGAGTGTATGATGAAAGTTTATTCGTTTATTTTTGAAAAATTGTCTCATTTAATTGTAACGGTTGCTGTAGAAGTTAGGCCCTGATTCCTCGTGGCATTTAGTTCACTAAATGACACTAGTTCGAGAATTCACTTTCGTTTATGCAATCATGGTTGCTAAATATTTGGAATTAAGATTAACTGTAACTGCTTGCCATCATATTTTTAACCTTTTTCATTAAAAGTGTGACCTTTTCTTCATTAATCATTATAATTTCATGTCAGGATGTCGAGATATAAAATAGAGTTAAATTTTGTCCGGTTATAAATAATTTGTTCTAGACAATTATGAGGTTACTTTGCAATGCTCGAAATAAGTATGTAGATACCATAAACCGATAATAGACCGTTGTATCGTCGGTATCGCAATTTGTATAAGGAAAACTAACACTCACATGTATGAGTATTACACACTTGACTTCATTTGTGTTCAAATCTTTAAAACAGATAAATCAGATCAGATCAGATATGTTTACTTTGTTTCAACTTAAGGAATTAAAATACATTCTTTTAATTAAATTCAAGATAATAATAGTAATTGAGTGGCACTACAGCCCATAGGAGACCAGGGCCGGGCTTCTAGAACAACTACTCGTGTTGTGCGTGCTTCTGTTCTCTCACAAGTAGAAGAGACCTATTATTTTTTTCCGACTCCGAACTGCGAGATTTAAGAAGGTATTTACACAATTAGTACTATTTGAGTGTTGTCGGCAACTCGAAAGAAGTGGTGTCGTGAAAAATGCGATATGTACCGTCCAGGAATCGAAAATAGATCTTCGACGTGTAGTGTTAATATACACACTAATATTAATCCGTATTACCCGAATACCGCACCTAAGACAAATCCCACAGGTCTGTTTGGAATTTTGGGTTTTTCAAATTAAGAAATTCTTTTCCCAGTTCTTTTTCATGCCTATGTCGTATCTGGAGCTACACATGGCTTTATTATGTTTGTCTCAAACAAACTAGCATTGATATGGGGATAGATGCAGTTTCAACATTTGCAGCTTGAGTAGAGAAGAGCGGTGTAGATTCAGGCAGTGCTTTTACGTCAAAACTGGATTTGTTCAACTTTAAACTGATAAATTTGCAAATATCAGGTGGCAGGTGGAAACGTTTACCAATTTCTTAGAAATTTGAAATTATTACCTACAAAAGTAAACAAAATAATAGCGATCCATTAAATGTTTGAAATAGTTAACTAATTGATGTATAGTGAAATTCATATAGTATTATTTTAGTTTAATTCAAATTTTGTGGTCGCCGTGGCGCAGTGGTAAGTGCATCGACCGCGGCGCAGAAAGTCTGGGTTCGATTCCCGGACGGGACACCTAGCATTTTTTCACGGCACCACCTCTTTCGAGTTGCTGACAACACTCAAAGAGTATTAATTGTCTATGGAAGGCTTCTCAAATCTCGTCGTTCGGAATCGGCAAAAAACTGTAGGTCCCTTCTACTCGTGAAGAACAATAGCATGCACAACACGAGTAGTTGTTGTAGAAGCTAGGCCCTGGTCCGCTATGGGCTGTAGTGCCACTCAATTATTATTATTAATTCAAATTTCCCTTTAAAATACGACAAACGACGTTATAGTGTGCAATCGTTTTGTCTGATATCCCTTCAATAACCAAATTAGATTAGTTTGCCTTACTGTATATATTTCTAACCTGACAATACTCGACATAAATGTAAACATTATCCAAAGGATACTGCTAATTATATGAAGTGTGTATAAACTATATTGTATTGTAAGAAAAACTGAATGGATATGATGACGTTCCTTTTGGATATAAATGCGATAGTCAATAAGACGGTTGATTAATGTAGGATAACAATTAATTGGTTTAATCGTTAAATTTATTTCAGCGACAAACCAATATGATGAATTCATTATACTAATAAGTGAAAATATCAAATGTGCATACCTTCTGAATGACTCGAGGCCTTTCTCATGCTCGTTAGTCGATAGAATGGGGGTGTTTCTGTGCGCTCAATTAAACAATTAAGTGTCTCTACTGTTTGCAGCTCAGCCATTAGTTCGTCCAATAGTCGATCTGCACACGTCCTAGCGAGGTAGAGAGCAACCCGTTTAGCCTGCAGGCGATAATGAGAATCAATTAATTAAGCGGCATATATTTCGTTAATATTTACTGTATATATGAACATAATTTGTTTAGATAAATATTCTAATTATAAAGTAATTTGATAAAGAAATAATTTGATACATACATATGGTAAAAGTTCATTTGGAGCCATTCCGGACATTATAACCAAATAACGAAGAATAACTTTAAGATTGTTGGGCCAAAATTGGCATAAAGTGCCCCAGAGCTCTTCGATATCGCGTGGATGCAAGTCAGAGAACTGAAAAATACAGATAAAAGTTCGAACATTTTTAATTGCATTATAAAACAACGCTTACTTTGAAATCTAAGAAAAACAATTAAATGGAATTATTTAATTTTAAATTGAAGTTTACTTTTAACTCAATCTTGCAATGAAAATTGCAGCGTTCATGAGTATTAAAAAGGGGCGAAACGAGTTATTCCTAAAGTAGACAAGGAGAAGAAGCGTCAGTTCATCGCCAATGATAGAACGTCACTGCTTGCAACAGCAACAACAGATAACCGCTGAATGATCAAGCAACCTGAAAGTTTCTCGTGCATTCATAGTACTTTTTAGTGAAATATGCGGGTCACCGAAAATTATGATGATGATGATCATAGATTTTTGAATGTACATTGGTGGTGACATACTTCATCATTTTGATAATGATTTTCAAAACGATATTTTTTTGTTTGTGAAACAGGGACCATACTGTATTTTCTGATTTCATTGGGCTTTGTGTTTCGAGGAAGATGCATTTATGTATGTCCACAATAATTTTGTTTAATTTAATTGTTGAAGAATAAAGAATATATGTGGTAAGTGGTATATTGTGCTTACAATCGTATACGACAGAAGTATGAAATGTTAATTAGTTTTATCAGTGCTTTAGAAAAAGAGCTTCACCACAGAATTGTGCAAAACTATGAGTCACGTTATACTGCATCGGAAAAAAGTCAAAGTTATTTAAACAATTCCATAAAACATTACGCAGGAACGCAATGCCAAAAAAGACTACTACAGAGCAAGAAACGTGCAAGCAAATCGAAGTTGCCCACAACTTTAGATGCAAAATCGCTTACTTGATTGTATTGTCAGAAAAAAATTGACATTTGCAAAACAAATTCATGATGCGATATACAATTTGTACGAATTCACGCTGAAAACTCCAACAATTTTTGGAAAAAAGTGCATGGATGTTTTCCAATTTTGGGAAATGAAGGACTGATAATTTAGTTACACCTATTTCTATTTTCTAACTGTTAAAAATGTGTATAAAACAATGGAATTCAAGTCTGATCACCATGTTATACAAGTACAGTTTCGATTGATCAAGAGTAACACATTGCTAAAATAAACGTTTCGAACTTTTTATTAAGGACGAATATGAGAAAGTTAATACTAAAAAAAAATTAATGAACCGAATTTTCATCTGCGAAGTACAGCCTACCGAAAAAATCGATGTATTGTTGAAGCGTAAAGCGAATGTTAACGAGAGGTGATCTATTTACAACGTCATACGTTAGCAAACCAGAGTTTTTGGCCTGTGTTTGGTGTTATCGCCAGAGAATAATTTACTAAGAGTTGCATTCTTCATCTTAAGGAATGAAACATTAGTAATAACATTAATAATACTCGAAAGGGGGCATGGGCCTATGCACACGAGGCAATGTCCTTGATCGCGCTCAACATGGCGAGCTGCCAAGACTATCCTCGTCCGTGCATAGGTCAAGTTGACATACAGCCTCCCCGTGGCGCCCCCTGGATAGCCATCACAGCATCCGTTGTGTGGTGAACCAATGTATGCAGCGACTGGCCTACCAGTCTGTAGGATGTGCGTGAGGCTCCCTCACCACACAAAAAAAACCGAGTTCAGCAACAACAACTTGCCTCGGATATGGACGGATCCAATGTTGACGACCCCGTCAAACGTACAAAGGACAACGATTTTCGGTTCTGCACGTGGAATGTGAGGTCCCTTAACAGACCACGTGCAGCCGAACAACTTGCGGAGGCCCTTGACTGCTACAAAGCAGATATCACCGCCATCCAGGAAGTGCGGTGGGATGGGCCGGGCAGAAAGAAGATGACGAACTGCGACATTAACTACAGCGACTGCCACAGGGAGAGAAGGCAGCGCCTATTCGGATGCGGATTTGTTGTTCGAGGCAGACTTAGGCAAAAAGTCATAAACTACGGTCCCGTAAGCGAACGCCCCATGACAATTCCCATTAAGGCTACATTCGGGAACATCAGCCTGATATGCGCTCACGCCCCGACAGAAGAGAAGGATGATAACTGATGTCCCAGCTATGACACCAAGATCGTTGTAGGAGATTTCAATGCTCAGCTGGGGAAAGAGGATATCTTTGCTGGCGTCATCGGGAAACACAGCCTGCACGACTCGACCTCCGGAAATGGACTCAGGCTGTGTGACTTCGCCGCGGGGCGGAACCTCTCTGTGAGCAGTACGCGGTTCCCGCATATCAACATCCATAAAGGAACCTGGCGATCCCTGATCAATCAACCGTCAACCAGATTGATCACGTTGTGATCGACGTCAGACACTCCTCCAACATTCTCGATGTCCGAACATTCTGAGGCGCTAACATCGACTCGGATCATCACCTTGTTGTAGCCAAAGTAAGAACCCGGATATCGAGAGAACAACGGAGTCGAGATAGGCCAAAACGGTTTGACGTCGGAAAGCCACAATCGCAAAAGATCGCTGGGATCTTTGCCGACCGAGTCTCACTGAAACTCTCCCAAAGTTCGACGCTGCCTGCACTGACAATAGGAAAAGAATGGAAGCGTTGTCAAAAAGCCATCAAAGAAGCTGCCACTGATGTGCTGGGTTTCACGCCACCACCTAGAAGGAACCCATGGTTTGACGATGAGTGCAGGCAGGCACATGCAGCTAAACAGGAGGCCTACCAGGCAACGCTGCATCGGACAACGAGAGCTGTTCGTGAGCTCTACGAACAGAAAAGAAGGGAAGAGAACCGGCTTCTCAGAAGGAAAACAAGAGAGCATGAGAAGCGCGCGGTCGAAGAGATGGAGAGGTGTTATGGTAGGAATGATGTCCGAAAGTTTTACCGAAAGGTGAAACAGCTATCCGGTGGATACAGAATTCGGACGGAAGCCTGCCGGGACTAAAGCAGAAACCTCGTAGTAGAGTCGCAATCGATGCTGAGAATCTGGGAAGATCATTTCTGCAGACTCTTAAACGGCGATGACGACCCAAATCCCGCTGTTAGGCAGAATGTTCCACTTAATTTGGACGATGATAGACAAGAATTCCGTCCCCCCGACTTAGACGAGGTCAAGATAGCAATAGACTGAAGTCGAATAAAGCTGCTGGAGCGGATGGACTGTCCGCAGAACTATTTAAAGCAGCTGGGGATGACCTGGTTGGGCGCATGCACCAGCTCATCTGTAAGATATGGTCGGAGGAAAGCATGCCGTACTGTGTGAACGCCATTTGTCAACAACCTGATTGGCCCTTATCAGTATGGTTTCAGGCCAGGGAAGTCCACAATATACCAAATCCGCACACTACGGCAGATCCTCCTATTCGTCGATTTCAAGGCCGCATATGACAGTGTGCATAGAGACGAGCTGTATAGTGCCATGTCTAGTTTTGGCATTCCTACCAAACTCGTCAGATTGTGTAGGATGACGATGGAGAACTCTCGCTGCTCCGTCAAGGTCAGGAACGAACTCGAGGAGACCTTCAATGTCAAAAAAGGTTTTAGACAAGGCGACGCACTGTCATGTGACTTTTTTAACATCATCCTTCAGAAGATCGTGCGTAACACAGAGGCACGATCTTCCAGCTCAATTGCTAGCTTACGCCGACGACATTGACGTGATTGGTCGAACACAGCGAGCCGTCAATGACGCGTTTGCTGGCATTGAAGCGGAAGCGGCTAAAATGGGTCTGGTGGTAAATGGGGGCAAAACGAAGTACATGCTGTCATCAAGGAAGGACACACAACATCGGTGTCTCGGACAGAGCGTCACACTAGGCAGCAGAAACTTCGAGGTAGTCAAGGACTTCGTCTACCTCGGCTCCGCAGTAAACAGGGACAATAACACCAGTACCGAAATCAAACGCAGAATCACTCTTGCCAATCGCTGTTTTTTTGGGCTCAAGAGGCAATTGAGTAATAAAGCCCTCTCTCGAAAGACTAAGCTTACTTTATATAACACCTTGATCATCCCAGTCCTACTTTATGGCGCGGAAACTTGGACTCTACTAAAAGCGGATGAGGATGCCCTTGGTCTCTTCAAGAGAAAAGTTCTGCGCGCGATTTTTGGTCCTGTTTGCGTTGATGGCATCTGGAGGAGAAGTTCAACCACGAACTGTATGGGCTGTACAGCGGCATGAGCCTAGTCAAGCGTCTACGGTACAACGCTTAAGATGGCTAGGCCATGTAGAGCGTATGGACACCACTGCTCCGGGCCGAAAAGTCTTCGAATCTGAGCCATTGGGACAACGCTACAGAGGACGGCCCAGGATAAGGTGTCGCACACAAGTGGAGAAGGACCTCAACCAACTTGGAGTGCGCAACTGGAAGCAGCTGGCAAGAGATCGTGCTGGCTGGAGAGGCATGTTGGTTGAGGCCCAGGTCCACCCCGGACTGTAGCGCCATAAGAAGAAGTATACTCGAAAGAATCTCTGATTGTTGGTTGCTAGGCTCATATGCATAAATATGTACATTGTATGCCTGCAAGCTTTTGTTAGCTTATAAGGATTCACGTTTACGACGGGGCGGGAAGACGGTTAAATAAGAATTTAGATTTAGATTACACTAATATACTACTATACTAATAATATAATATGTCCCCAAAATTTTTTTAATTACTTATTATATTTTCACTAATTCCATCGAAGTGAAAAATATAAGAGAAATTCTGGCGGAAGTAAAAGTAAATATATTTTGCCCAGCTTATATCATATTAAATTCTCACACTCTGTATGCATACAATTTTTGAACGCTTGTGGCAGAAAATTTGATTTGCATTAATAAACTAATATAAGGTGGCATAGAATACATTACATGTACATTTAATTGTATAGAAAGGGATGTTGTGACTACCATAACACAATCGTATCATTATTACTTCACTCCCCTTATCTATCCCCCAGTATCTCGCATTATTGAAGCGTGATTTGATTTTAGGGATTGCTTGATACATTCGATAACTTTTTACAATATTTCACGTTAAATATGTGTACATACATCTGAGTATTGTTTAGATAATATCATTTTTTCAACGCTCTCTTAAAGGAACGATTGCCTTCCAGGCAGGTGTATTCTATGACAAAAACTTTGTATTTGCTCCTAGTTACTTTGTTTCTTGAGGGAAGTTAACTCAAATATGTTTTTAATAATGGTATCTAAAGGGACATAATTGTTCGATTATGTACCAGCAATGGGGCAAATTCGTAGATGCAATTGGGTTGACTTTTATCCTGACATTTACTGTCACTTCTTATCGACGAAACTTAAAGACAAAATTTACCAAATTCGTAGTCAGCATAAAAAGATAGGTAGCCCCCTCCCCTTTCGTCAACAGCAGAATGTATTGTACATACATATATACGAGTATGTGAACACTAAATCACATATCATAGAAATATATATACGATGCACACGACATCCAATTGTGCAAAGACAAATGCTTAATAGAAACATAAATGAGGAAATACCAACACAACGTCCTTTTCCACATTGTCGGCTTATGCAAGAACTCGTGAATTGGATTTGCAAATCTTTTGTGCCTCCTTATTATTTTTGTTTTGTTTTACCTTAATGTTTAGGACAACTTTTCAACATTTTAATGCAGTCCATGGTATGGATTGAATTAAATCGGTATTGGTAGAAGTTATCGAATAATTGATTTTATTTTCATCTTCTATATATGCGAGCATATCTTTCGCTTCTTTTAAATATAATGCTTTTGTGTTGTATGTTTTGAATTATAATTTTTCCTATTTTAATTTGTACTTTTATAATACCAGTAATTTCGCGAATTTTTTATATGCTTATGATTGTAACATTTTGTGATTCTGCATTCGTTTGAAATTTATAAATTAACAATATACAATATGGGCTGTTTTCTGCTAAATTAGACATTAGAAACAGTAATTGAACTTCGTGGCGTAAATATTAAATAAATATTGAAATGTGAAATAGTAAAATTAAATATTACCAAAAAGTAATGGTGACTGAAAGAAATAAGAAATTCTGTTTTCTAAAATACACAACGAATTTATTATATATTTTCTTGCGCTATTTAAGGAGTTGTGCACTCTTAAAGCTAGTTTTATGTTTCTTCTATATCTAAATACATAAAACTAACTAACTAAACATTAAAACGGGAACAAAAGAACATTTTGAACAGAAAACGCTGAATTGTGTTTGTAAACAATCTTAAAATTTTCATAAATTCATATCATCGGTCTCGATAGTGCCTTTCAAGGAAAACAACAATGTCGGATTTTTTACGACACCATCTCTTTCGTGTTGCTGACAACACTCAAAGAGAACTGATTGTTTAAGAAAAGCTTCTCAAATTTCACCGTTCGGAGTCGGCACAAAACGTTGGTTACCTTTATTCGTAAGGGAAGAACACCATGCAAAACATGATTAATTGTTGAAGAACCTATCAATCAATGCTGCTAAAAAAAACACTCTAAATTTTCATACAGACACTGTATAAAATTCTAAAATTTGGTGTTTGGTACTACTGTAATCGTCAAAAATTAAACCTCAATAATTTCGTCCCAGAATTGTTAAGTTTTTTAAACACTAACAATGTTGATATCGCCTTAATAACAGAAACTTAGCTCAGTCAGGATCTACAATTATCCACGGCAAATTATAAATGTTATCGTAATAATAGGATTGGTAGAGTTGGTGGTGGTGTAGCAATTCTTATCAAAAGATCAATTCAACATTCGCTTTTGCCTATTGTGAAATCTCGATACATAGAAAACTTAGGAATTGAGATTACATTAAATAATAACAGTACAATCAAAGTCTATTGTGTGTATATTCCTGGTGGGCGAATAACTCGTGAAAAAGAAATAGGTTTCAAGAGCGATCTTCATAAATTCTGTAGGCTGAATGGTGAATTTTTAATTGGGGGAGACTTAAATAGTAGACATCGTCAAATATTATCTGATTTATCTATCTCCTTTCCCATTTCCGTTTTTTATCCTCCTAGCCCAACATGCTACCCGATATCCCGTGGTCTCTCTTCTACTCTCGATTTTTTCATATCAAATGTTGTTGCAGGTATTTCACAGCCTAGTTCCTTAAATAAACTGAGTTCCGATCACCGACCGGTAATTTGTAAATTACTTAAGATCGCTATGGAAAAAGTGCAGTATGTAGAAGATATTAAAAATGCTAATTGGAAGCGCTTCCGTTCAGAGCTGAAAAGAAATCTGCAAAATATTCCAAGGAACTTATCTGACATAGGATGTAAAGAGGATGTTGACACTATTATTTCCAACTTTTCTAATCAAATTTTGAGTGCTACAGAACACAGTATCCCCAAAGTTCCTGTTCATGTGAAGTCTTCTTCATCTAAACTCCCACATTTCATTTTAGAACTAACTGAAATAAGAAATGCATACATGAGATTTTGGGAAAGATATCGTAAGCCTCAATTCAAACGTTATGCAACTTATTTAAATAATTTGATATCGCAAACAATAAACGAGCATAGAAATGTTAAGTGGAATGAAAAACTAAGTTCTATTGAAAAGAATTCTAAACCTTTTTGGAATATCGTAAAAGTAATACGAAGGAAAAACAAAAATCTAGCTTTTCTTATTGATACTAATAGTACCTATTGCATTGATGTTGATAAAGCTAATGCTCTTGCTTCAAATTTTGAAAAGAATCACATTATTTCTACTAACCTAGGCGACCCTCATACAAAAGTACTAGTCAATCATACCATCCAAAACTTAGTAAACAAAAGTTCTAGTCACCGTGACCGATGAAGACATCGAATTCTTCATAAAAGATCTAAAACCAAAAAATTCATATGGTACAGACTTAATTAAAATCATTTACCTAGAACACTTGCCTAAAGCTTCGGTAAGTTATATATCTTTTATTATAAATGCCTGTTTCAAATTAGAATACTATCCTGATGCGTGGAAAACTGCCAAGGTTATCGCTATTCCAAAAGCAGGTAAACCACCTGAAAAAGTAGAAAGCTATATGCCAATAAGTTTACTTAGCTCTTTGAGCAAAATATATGAAAAGGTACTAAAAGAACAATTAATTATGCATATCTCACAGCAAAATCTTTACCCAAACGAACAATTTGGTTTTAGAGAATCCCATAGTACTTCGCATCAAGTACTAAGGATTTGTAATCATATAAAAACATTTCATTCAGTTGGTAAATCAACGGGAATGATTTTACTTGACATTGAGAAAGCCTTTGACACTGTTTGGCACGATGGTCTTATACATAAAATGATGTGCTTTAGTTTTTCGCCAAGTATATGTAGAATTATTCGTAGCTTTTTATCTAATCGATCTTTTATGGTGCAAGTAAATAGTAGTGTCTCAAATGTTATTCATTTTGTTATGAGTGTTCCTCAAGGATCCGTTCTTGGGCCTGTATTGTATAATATATATACTTCTGATTTCCCGTCCCTTCCAAATTGTGAAGTTGCTATGTTAGCTGATGACACGGCTATATACACATCTCATGAATTCGCTCTTGACATTGAGAGGAATTCAAACAATGCGATGAGTATATTCCTTAACTACTGCAACAAATGGAAGATAAAATTGAATCAAGACAAAATTCAAGCCATGTTCTTTACCAGAAAAAGAAAAACTTGCTTTTTGCCTAGTGGACAATTGAATATAAATGGAAAGTACATCAATTGGTCATCCTCAATAAAGCATTTAGGGATGCATCTTGACACCAAATTAACATTCAATACTCATATAGTAGAAACTTTAAAAAAAGTATCAGTTGCTACTTAAATGTTATATCCGTTTATTAACCGAAAATCCCAACTCTCAATTGGCAATAAAATTATTTTACATAAAGTTATCTTTCAGGTTATATTACTATATGGGTGTCAAGTATGGGGAAGTTGTGCAATTTGTCATGTTTAAAAATTACAAATAGCACAAAACAAACTTTTAAAAATGATGTTAAATTTACCATGGCACCACTCGACATTAGATTTTCATAAAAGAGCGAATGTTGAATTGATCTCTGAAAAAATACAGAAAATTACACTACCCACTCCCCTAGTCAACAATTTAAATTCGAGCTTAGTACAAAGCGAATGATTCTAATCATTAGTCGTTCTACTACATAGTAACCTATTTATTAATACCAATTGATTTCTGTTTTTTTATTATTTATTATTTATTAATTATTATTTGTTATTTGTTATTGATTATTAATTATTAATTATTAATTATTAATTATTAATTATTAATTATTAATTATTAATTATTAATTATTAATTATTAATTATTAATTATTAATTATTAATTATTAATTATTAATTATTAATTATTAATTATTAATTATTAATTATTAATTATTAATTATTAATTATTAATTATTAATTATTAATTATTAATTATTTATTATTTATCATTTTTTCTTTATTATCATTTTTTCTTTATTATTATTATATATTATTTATAGAAGATTTTTGTTTTTCGTATTTTCCTTCTAAATATATGTCTATTTTCTTCATACATCTTATCAACAAACTAAATAATGTTTCAGAAGAAAAATATAATATATCAAATCTCTGTAAAATGCGTGATACTATATTGTAATATATTACTTTTGAGCGAAATAAAACTATCTTTCTATCATTTCGTCCGTTATGTAGGTTATAATCCCTCATACTTCTTAAAAGAATAAACCCCATTAAAACCTACCAATAATTATCTTCGTATGAAAATATATTTTTGTAAGATGATTGAGAGTGGTTCCCGTTAAAGTTAATATCCCTCTAAACTAAAAATATAATGTATTTCAATCAATATGTATTGTGATGTCGAGGGTTGGCAAAAAAGGTTATTCTAAAAACCTAAGGAAAGATTACAATTTTGAGAAGGAAACAATCCCATACTTCTTATTTAAATTTTGTTGGTTTTACTGTTTGATGTTTTTATACTTATACATAAAACTAGCATAAAACATTTCTCTTGACTAACACGATTAAATTAGTATCCTTTCTGTATATTGGTTCAATTACCTCATGTTCACTTTCCGTACGTCCATTGGGATTGAATGTGTCGAAGACTAAAGTAAGCTGGACGAAATTAGAAGGAATGATATTTGCTTAAAAAGATTAGTTTTCGTCACTCTTTTATTCATATGCAGCAGCTCTAATCTAACGTAAGATTTAAATAGACGAAAAAACATTTGGTTGGTGTTTTACAATATTTTATGCAACTGTGTGAGAGAAAAATTTACTGCAACCGGTGTTAAAAAAGAATTATATGACAATACTGATCGGAATTTTCATAAATTAAAAAAAAAATGTTAAATTTAAAAATGTTCAGAGAAATTTAGATTTTAATATTAGCACCTGAGCGTTAACAAAACCTATGTATGTGTCAGATGCAATTATTACAATAAAAATTAATATTATTAATATTATTTTTTAGAGCCATTTACCCACAACTTGCTTCCACCCTATAATAAATAAAATAAAACTATAATAACTGCTGCTTGTGGTTATAGCACGCACAACACTAGTAGTTGCTAAGGAAGGTGCGCACACCACTAGTAGTTGCTAAAGAAGGTACGCTTTGGGTTGTATTGCCACCATTTTTTTTCGTTTGCAATCCATATTTGAAAAAATTCTCTTTGTCATGACAACAGACATAATCATGCAGCATAGTAAAAGTTTAACAGATTTCAATGACAAGAACTTATAGTGATATCTATCTGGAATCAGAGCTAACAAATGCTGCTACCTTTCTAATTTGTCTTATACTCCTTAGTCATTTTATGATAGCCTTGAATAAATCTGGGCAATAGTATTCACACGTATGTAAATATTTGGATCTAATATTACCTTTGCTTTAATTTAATCAACATGAAAAAGGGACAAACGTAAAAAAAACATTTAAGGACAGTTTCTGCCTCCCTATTATTGCATACTTCATAGTTCCCAAGACGAATATCAAACAAAAAGCTACTAAAACAAATACAGTCAACGAACGGAGGGGAAAATTCAACTACCGAGAATTCTAGGAGAACCGCGATGTATGTAAAACAGAAAATACTAACGAGGGTTTTGATTGGAAAGTCCTTACATTCCGTTGGGTGGCAGTCTAAAGTTATTTGATACCACACACATGTTAGTTTCGTATATGATGGATGACACGGGATAAAAGCAAACGGCACGAGATATGGTACTAACATATAAAACGACACCCGAACTGAGGAGTGAATATGATCAAAGACTTATAATTAGGTTCTACTTGGTTCTATTATCAAAAGGGTCATCAGAATATGATGAGGGATGTAAGAGATGGGGAATTGGGAGGTAAGAGCAAATTTAAAATTTTTAAGATAAATATGTATACACTAGGTATTGTGGGAGTATGAATAAAAAAAGTTCATTATTCCTATAGTATGTAGCAATAAGACTCAAAGTAATCTTATTGTATCACATCATTCAACAATGTTTGGAATTACGAGTATGATTAATGCTAACTGACTGACTGGGTATGCGAGCAGGGACATTATGAAAAAAAGAAATCAATATTTAATTAAAGTCCACAGGATAGGAAAATTCGAAGAACATTCAAAGGATAGATTTGTATACATATTTTAGTAATTGATTTATTTGTAATATTAACGTATGTCAGCTCTGAGTTTTAGAACAGCGCAAAATGTAGTTTGCTTTTCTTCATTTAAATATAAAAATATTACATAAATTGGAAAATTTTGGTTGAGATGTATTTGTTGAACGGTCTGTTCGGTTTGTGCACTTTTCCGACTGCACATTAAAATATTGCAAATATGGGGAATAGAGATTTTGAAGTAAATATATTTTTTCGTATATTTTTATCTAACGAGTGAATCTTTTAAATAAAAGGAGTGGAGTGAAAAATGTTGAAGTAGTTTTTACAGACAAGCATAATTTTATTTTTATGAAACCATTCTAACTGAAAATTTGGGTTAATTGATTTGGGATACCGCAGCAGGAAAGCAATCAGAAAAGTGATATTTTAAATACATTGAAGTATATCTGTTGTTATTCGACGTTCATTAACATAAAGACAATATTTTTTGCAGAACAGTGCAATAAAAATTTTTAATATATATGTTTTTCCTGAAATTTTGCAAACAAAACCATTAAGATTTCGGCATTTTTATCATATCAGCCACACTTACATCTTTTTTCTTTTCGTTAAAATGGTGAAGGGAGTAATTCTAAATAAAATAACAACATAAGTG
This sequence comes from Eristalinus sepulchralis, assembly GCA_944738645.1. Taxonomy (NCBI): domain Eukaryota; kingdom Metazoa; phylum Arthropoda; class Insecta; order Diptera; family Syrphidae; genus Eristalinus; species Eristalinus sepulchralis. The sequence continues at coordinate 23,121,159 of OX122885.1, read as the reverse complement.
AATTTATTTATTTTTTAAAAAAGGAATAATGCCAAAATGGTTTCCTTATGAAAAAAGATATCGCCTAAAAATTAATAAAAACACTCTGCTAAATTTTATTTATTTCATCGTTATCGACGAAATCGGATTTGTTTGTTTTCAGGATTGATATCTACTTTGAATCCACAGTAAAAGGGACAACAACATAAGTACAATATAGCTTAAGAAAGCAAACCCTTGCTTCGCGCGAAGTTTTTGACAATAAGCACAACCGTGAGAATACTTCAGAGAAGTATTTGGTACTGTTTAAGCGCAATCCGAAGGAGTTTTCACGTCGTTTCGTGAATGTCGACAAAACATGGATCAACTGGTACACACCAGATACACGGTAGTCCAAAGGAAGCGACATCGTTCTCTGAAGTTCACAAAGTGTGGTTAACATCCATTATCTAGAGGGAAAAATGGTTACAGGACGGTACTCAAATGTGCTATTGAACCGAAGCTAAGGAAGGTAGCAAAAGCAAAGGTAAATAGTTTAGGTGGCTCCTTGTTTACAGACCTCAAACTGTTTGCGTGTGTTTAATTATTGTACGTTTTTTTCTTCACAAAAGACTCAATTGAATAATTGTTTGAAGCAGTTAGCAAAAGTCAATAATGTTTTTAACATTTATTCGCCAAGATTCATATACTTTCCTAAAATATATAGCCAGGTAATATAATATATTGTAATATAATAATAATGTAATATATAATATATATTATATGTATAATATAATAATAATAATGTAATATATAATAATAAAGTAGTAAACATAACAAGTAGCACCCGGTTTTTAGATTAGTTTTTGGTGAGTTGTTTTCATTGATCGTGTGAAGAAGAGCTATTTTTATCATAAATATTGGAGAGATTATTTCGAAATATCAAGGATATCGATTGTTCCAAGAAGAGAGGTAAATAATTAAAAGGCATCAAGGAATGGAAAATGGCTGTTGTCAAAATGATCCCAATCAAAATTTTCCAAACGAAACCTCTTTTTAAATATATAAGGAGAATTAACAGCAGGATTTGTGCTATATCCGCTATTATAAGAAGCAATAATAGCGGTACATTCCACAGTGAACCATCGTCCAGCTTTCACCGAAGGTGGGAGAAACTGTTTAAATCCTTTTCATGAGCATCGAATCTAAGCTCTAATGGTTATGCAAATGTGTTTACTCTTCGTTTTACAACACAATATATAATTTTTATTTAACTATGTATATTTATTTTAATTGAAGATATATATATATGTAGTAAAAAAAAGCGTATTCTAAACCACGTTTTTTATCTTCTACACATTCGTATATGTATATTCATCAGTTTGGAGTGTTTTTTCTTTTTGTTACCGTTTATTTAGTGTGTTATTCATTCGAAACCTGACAGCAAATCACTTTAAAATATACTTTTCGGTAAGATAAGTGTTTTGTTGTCAATGTTTTTTCCATTAATTCATAGGGATATTTAGTTTGGTGTCTTATTTTAGTTTTTTTATTCCATTAAAAAAATACTTGGTCAGATTTTTAAATAAAAAATATTTGTGGGAGGCTGATTCTGGAATAGGTATAATGGGCAAATACATTTTGTCGTAACAACTAAGCACCATCTTCTATAGCAACCATTAATATCGTAATCATATATCCCCTATCCGCTTTCTTTTAATATGTTTACAAATTAGAAGCAAATGTGGTGCAAAGAGAGTACAATCGATTAATGATTAATAATTTAATTTCCCTTCAAAGGACACATGGACTCTTACCACAATAATACCCCACCTTAAATTTACTTTATAGTGGTCCTTGAAATCTAGGGTTGCCTTTTATATTTTGAGATTAGAAAACAAAAACAAATATTAATCATCGAAAATAGCTTTATTGTTTTTCAAAATATTCCCCATTAAAATCTATACAATTGTCGAAGCACTTTTGCCACTCTTATTGAGGTATCTCCAAAATTTTCATTCTAAACGCATCAACCGCATCACAAGGTGTTAAACGTTGACCTCTCATTTTGTTTTAAAAAACAAGTCATTCGGTGCCAAGTCAGGACTATACGACGGATGACTCATGAAATCGATGTTTTGAGTGCTAAAAAATGCAGTTGTTTGAGTCGATATGTGAGAGATCGCATTGTCTTGGTGAAGAGTGATCCATCTTCGGCGGTTGGTTTTCTTGGAAGGCAACTGGCAAATAAATGGTTGTGTACGACTCAGAATTGACTCTTCTGCGTTGTTATAGTATATATAGTATGCTTGCGACATGTTCAGTTTTTCCGAAAAAATAGGCGACCATTTGCTTGGATGTGCTTCGTGCGCCAGCAGCTTTTGTTGGATTTGACTCATTCTGAAACATCCATACAGTCGACTGTTGTTTACTTTCGGGCTCAAACGCGTAAATCCACGATTCATCACCTGTCACGATGTCATAGACATATTTCGAAACACCGCGATCGTATTTTTGGAGAATTTCTTTCGACCAATCGACACGAGCCTTTTTTTGGGCGATTGACAAATTGTGTGGGATCCAACGCGAACAAATTTTGTTGACGGTTAAATGTTCATACTATATTGACTGTATGCTGGTTCCACTAATGCCTAAGGTTGTCTCAATCTCACGATAGGTCACATGACGATCTTGTAATATCAGTTGGCGCACAGCATCAATGCTTTCCGGAACAACAACTGATTTTGGACGACCTACACAAAATTCGCCTTGGAGTGAATCACGACCTCCGTTGAATTTACCATACCATCGATAAACACTGGTCCTTGATGGAGCTTTATCGCCAAAAATTTAATTAAGTTCATCGATGCACTGTTGTTGAGTTAATTCACGTCAAAAGTTGTAAAACATAATCGCACGAAAATTTTCACGATTTAATTCCATTTTTTGGGCGAGATGAATCTTTAAAGTTACTGTAAACAACACAAATACCGGTCGTATGTCAAAACGTTCTGAGTACGTATAACCTCAAAAATGTCAAACTTTACGATGGAGCTGGTAGTTTGCAACACTAGGATTGCCCAATCACGAAATATAAAAGTCAACCTTCGTAAGCTACACACAGAGTTGACTTGAATTTAACAATGTTGTTCATCCTACTGTCATGAAATTTTAAACAAATGTTTTAAATAATATCATAAGAATATCTGCTTTGAAAAATGTCAAAATCTGCATCATGCGGTTTGCAGGGAACATGGCGATATTAACATATGTTATTTAATGGGGCCATAAACTTTATAAAATAACCTCTATTATGTAATATGGCAGGCGAGAGTTATTTACTTCCATAGGAAAAATTCAATTTATTCACTTTTATTTACAATGTAACATTTCACTGCAATCATCATTAATGAATAACACCACTCTTTAGTAAATTCAAACCTAGTTCGACTTTCATTTAGAAATCGAAAGAAGGAATTAAGGAAAATCGAAAATTAAAAATAAGAAGATTTAATTCACTGCAAAATTAATTGCTGTAGGTGTGAGTACTTGTACAGTGCCGAAATTATTGTCACACACGCTCTGTATTCAATTCATGAATGTTTTAACACTTAAGAGCACACGAAGTTCTTATTCATAAAAACACGCACAAATCAATATTTAAACACGTCTGCATGTACGTGGAAGTACCCGAAATACCGTACATGACTGCGTAACCAAAGGATTAAAAGTAAATTATAAATCTTCAATCCCTTAAGACTCCAGAGAATCCCAGAGACTTTTCTGTCAAATATCCAAGAAAGTAAAAAATATATGCGTGTCCAATAATCTGAGAGGTTCATGGGTGTCATATTCTACCAACCCGACATAGTATCAACTCAATGGGATTTTATAGGAATACGGATTGAATGGTGGAGCGCAGGATTTCAAGTCGTTTGAGAAAATCATTTTGATTCTCGAGCTTAGCACAAATATCTTTGATATAATAAGAATTTTCGGCATTCTCCTCTCACCTAAAAAATTAATAATGAAAAATCTCGAAAAGATTTGTGGCTCGTGTATTGTTGTCAGTTTTTGTCATGTGGAATGAACCCACAAAGAATAATAAAGTGCTCTTAAATAACAGGTGACAATCTAGAGATATCAAGTAAACTACTGATTTTATACTCAGTCAGGCGCATATCTTAAAATGGGACAATGGGGACAACACAACAAAACTGATAAAAATGAAGACGGAATATTAAAGGTAAGTCACTTCAAACGTGTTCGCTTTCTTCTTTCCGGCAAAGCACATTTCTCCATCCAGTAGACTGTTGGCCCAAAATATACGTGATTCTTATCAAGCTATTAATAAACAAAAGGGGGTGATAATTTTACGTGATCCGATTGCAGAGTGCTTTTATTTTTTGCTTTCCTTTAACTAGCAGATTTCATGTCTGAGTAAATTAGAAGTATAATGAAAAGGGAAATCGGGGCTTCATAAACGTGCGAAATTATTACACATTTTCATGATTATGTGATTATGCATTTGTGCTACACTAACAGCTTTGTTTCGATTAATTTTGATTTTGTCAATAGGAAAAATAACGGAAATCAACCAAATACATTGATTTCATATAATTTAAATGGAAACCACCATTAAAGCTATGACAGTGACATGATTTAACATAAAACATTCGGACTAGGCATCGAACGATAAATAGTGATACCAGGAAAGTATGGATTATACAAAAGACTGGGTAACGTTCGAATTTTTTTGCAAGGAAAGTAAGGACAAGGGAATAAACGGATAAGAATTTCAACAGCAGACGGAAGGGTAGAAACCCGCAAAAGGTAAGAAAAGGTTATGCAGAACAAAAATTTTAGAAAACCTAATTTGTTGCCTTCAAAGGGAATATATTTAATGAATGTGCGAATAAATTTCAATTTCAGATTGACGGTGTTTACGAATGATTACACATGGAATTAAACAGGAAAATAATAAACGTATAAACTTTAATCTCTCCTCAATTATTGTATATAAAAAAACACATTATACACAGCCGGTAAGCAATATTTCAGAGGCAGTATTAATTTGAAAGAAGAAATAAGTGAATTAAAGCTGTCAATTTCCCGGTCAAGTATTTAATAATTGCACTAGTACTTGCACAGTTCATGTAATTGTAATGGCTATTTGAAAATAGTGGATTAGAAGTACAAGTACATGTACGTTTTTTGCAGTGCCAGGAAATCAGCAGAATGCAGCAATTTAGCAGAATGACACTTTTAATCTGTATTTGAAAAAAATTTCTTCTCTTTCATATATTGATTACAGAGAATAATAAACAATTTTCATTCGATAGAAATAATTTAATAAATTATGTCGCAGTTTCATTCTTATCATAAGTGTGCTTACTATCTACTACTAAGTCTTACGCAGGTAGCAAATTAAACTACTGATTTATGCAGATGAATTGATATGGAAGGCAATCGGGGTTGGTAAAAATCATTCAGAGTTCTGCAGCATATTTTGCTCATTTGGAAAGATTGAATTATGAACGCTGGGACTAATAGTTCTGTTCACTTTTCTTCTGATAGGAATCGATCACAGGAAGGAATATAATAAATTACATTTAGTGCATGTTTGTTTGGTTTGGTTATTTTTCACCTTCTTAATCGTTTCGTATCCGTGTAAAGTAGACGGATAGGTATAGTGGGTTTATAAAGCTCAGTATTTTGATTTTTGGGTGAAAGTTTATATTATTTTGATATCGTCAATATATTAGTTTGTTCTTCGATCTAGGCAGGTCAAGTGGGTTTAGGGGTAACCTGATGTGTATTCTGAGCGGAGAGTATATTGATAATCTTTTAATAGAAATACAAAGGGTGTTCTAATTCTAACTCAATGACTTAGCCTTATTTGAATTTTATGGCTCGCTTTTAGATTATAACCAGATAGGAGGGAGGTACTCAAGCTAAGAACGAGTAGAAACCAAAAAGTACGACTTTATATAAATAGGTATTAAAGAAAAAATATGTAAGAATCAGACGTAGTTGAGGAAATTTCAAAAAGTATGGTATGCTATAGCATAGAAAGATGTGGACAAACAACTAGCTTATAATTATTATATTTTTTATACTATTATATTATTATCTTTTCTTCTTTTCTATCTTATTTCTTGCATCGATTTAAGATACCTATCGTACAATATTGATATTTTGCAATATTTTTGCTAACCGCAAATATGAGATAGTACAACTACACGTGTATTGATGTGATACAGAACACCAGTGTTAAGAACTAATAAGGAACTTCTTATCCATAGAAGAAGAAACACATGCACAAGTTTTTGACAAGAAATATTGGTTACACTTTTCGGGGTGATAAGCCCTCAGATCACCAGCGGGTTTGTTGCTAGAGAAAATATATATATATTATAAAGCTCACAGGCTCAGATAAAAGTCAGTCTGCAAAATACGCAGCAAGCAGATAAGCTTTGGGTAAAAACAAAGCCTAACCTTGAGACATTGTAATATTTTTTGCTTAAATTGTTTGTCATAAGAGAATTTGACACATCTGATTAGCGTATTGCAATCATTTCGAGCCCGTTAAGCTTTCCGTATATCCAATTTGGGTTTTTTGATATCTGTAGGTGCTAAGATTTTCCTATCTCTGTAATCCACATCAAGGTTTCTAGTAGTACAGAAACTTAAGGGGTTATCAATATAATCAATTTTAGTTAACTTCTTGGTTAGGGTTTCTGATTAACATTTTCTTGGAATGTGTTTTACATTGCGGCACTGTCATGATATCCAATCAGTGACCTAAAATGAAGAATCGATATCATCGCGATCACCGCCGCAATCTGCTTAAAAAATCAAGGCTAGCGATCGCAAACACTGCAAGTTTTGTCCTCCAGAACATAAAAAGAAAACGTTTACTGCGTGCAGTGTATGTAATAGGCCAGTATGTCCAACACATCGTCATAGCAAAGTCATCACCACCATTTATTGTGCAGAACATACATTTTTATTTCATATAATTTTATTTTGTTTCATCGTATTTTTCCTTTTTCTTCATAAATTTGTTAAAAAATATACATGAGTCATTTTGTGACTCGAAACGTAACACGTGCAATTTTTTTCTAACAGAACGGAAGGAAAAATGTTCGTTTTTGTTTTTTTGAACCTCATAATAAAATTATAATTAGTCCCAGTATTGACAATTTTTTTGAGTAGGTCCTCTACACAACTTAAATACTTTGGGCGATGGAATCTAAAAAGCAGATTCTACCCATGTCATTTTACCCCTATATAGATATTTTGAAAACAATATCAATGCAAATTGGATCACCGGCCTTTTCATCCGATTAAAATACCTACATATCGTTATTATCGGACGAACTTTCACCCGAAAATTTGTTTTCAAAACATTTTTATTCGTGTACATAGTCATTTTGGATTTCACTTTGTTACGTGATAATTCGGTCCATTTTCACTTGTCAATGGTAAATGACTACTTTATTTTTATGTTCGGTTAGTTCGCAGTTCTCTGAGTTTAATTCAGTAAAGTGAATGAGTAAACGCCTGGCAAGTCCTGTTTTTGTTTTGTCGCTATTTAAACTCAACACGACGTTAAGCACATTGACTGTTTGAACATATTAACTAATTTTAATTTTACCGGTTCGTGTTGAGAATTATCTATTCACTTTAAAGTATGCCCAATAGATACAATCCTGAAAAATACAACAATTCAATTCATTTGTAAAGTCTAGGTTAACAGAATACATGCGGGATATACACCATAACATGTTAATAAAACACGGTGGGAATGATACCAATCAGTATAATATCATATAGAAGGCGCGACAAGGTTATTGAATTTCAAGGAATTCCCCATTTCATAATTCGATCAGTAATTGTTATTTCGGTCTTGCGTACCTATTGAATAAGGTCTGCATGCAAACTGAATTTACATTCGAAATTACTATGAAAGCGAAAACTCAAAGCGATTTTATTTTGTATTTATGCAGAGGTCTTACCTTTGCCGTAATGTAAAAAAGATTATTCAGTATCATCTCTGTAGCTTCTGTGGAGCCGGTGCCTTCTCGTCGGCCACGAGTACCTGAATCGGGAAAATACTGAAATCGAAAAGGGAGGGACGAAGCAGCAATTTTAGTGAGGAAGCTTCAAATTACATTTCATATCAAAAACGATTTATGTAGACATCTGCAAGTATATCGTACCATGATGTATGATAAAGGTGTTGCTGGTGGAACAGTAGTTGCAACTAATTCCATATTCTGAAGCCATGGCAATAGACACTGTAGCAGCAGAGCTCGTACTTCTTCTCGGGCCGTTTGAAAGCGATGCGTAATTTCTAAATACGAAAACATAAATTGATTGAACTTTCATTGCATGATATGGTTTTATAAACGTACCAGAAAACATAGACATAGTCAATTCCGGGCGAAGTTGCGCCATCTGCTTTGACAGGAACCTCTGAGATCGGCAGTAGGCATTGGTAAGTAGAACATCCAGAGTACCGGCTTTTTCATCTTCTGAAATAATAAAATGAAATATATATCAGAATTCATTCATCAAAGAAAATTATTATGCTTTTGATGGCGGCAATAATAACTGGTCGTGCCTTTTACGATTTGTACGGCTGTTGGCATGTCGAATAAAGAATTACGACAGAACAGAATTTTCAGCACAACTAAATGGATGTGTGCGCCGTTTCGAAGCCTGTATGCTACTGAGATTTGTACAAGCGCTTTTTTACGATTTTATGGTCAATTGAGAAAGCTTTTCTGTGACGTTTACTGGAAAGCATGGTGGGGTGGAACATGGAAAGAAGGAGTAAATGAATATGTCCGTGTTATGCCAACCCTTGTCTCTCTGCCGGTGTTTTTAATTGTGAAGCACACGAAATTTGTTTTTCGTGCTTAATGTTTACTTTAGAGCTAATAATGTGTTTGTAAATTATTCTCAAATTTTTGAATTTTTCTCTCATATAGAAAGGAGCAAAATATGATTGTGTACCAACAATTGCCTCTACTTATAATTTGTGTTATGTTTCGTGTTATTTCTATTTACCCGGTATAAAGAAAAAGTGATGATTTTGAACTGTTTTTCCCTTATGGAGTGATCAGATGTTGTTTTGATGATTGTCTTCATTTGATTTATTTATTTATCGTAAGAACAACGCAACTTAATAACTTTGTACTACAAGAACAATGTGTGCTACACTTCTCTCTCTCAATTTATAAATAAGTAGTAACAACATTTATTAAGAAGCATACAAATTTTTAAATAAATAAAATGTATATATTTCTAAACATATGCATGAAAGATAGGCCAATTCTTTAGAATGTACTAAAACTAATCTCTATGGGGACTTTCAATGCAATATTTCAACTCAAGTGCGTCTTATGTCTATTAATTAATAGATTTTAGAATGCATCCTTACAATTTTACATGAAGAACGTAGTATGAGCTATACATGTATCATATCAAATAATTTATTATCTTGTTGCGTGATCAAATACATTCTGCAAAAACAGTAAAATTGACGTATGAAAGAAAAAACGTGTTACATTTATATCCAGTGGAAAATTTATAGAGTATTTCACAGCTAAGGAAGATACGCTTACTTTTCTTAACGGAACTGAATTAAGATATCACGTATTCGTGCTGAAAGAATGTATTGAATTTCGACTTACAAGTTGCAAGACTTCTAACAGGACATGAATGTCATAAATTTTCATATATTCTGTATGCTTTCTGTTATTGTATGCCAAAGTATAGTTATACATGCTTCTCGTAGGTGGGGTTTATGAATAGTGAATGATTCAAAGAAGCTTTGTTGTCAGATTGAACAATGTAAGGAATGTATATACTTCAAGGAATATTAATAAGTTTAACATTATTCTTTCGGGATGGAAGAATAATAATTTTAAAATATTTATTTTTCAGTTTGTATTTATCTACCAAGTGGATATGGGTTTACTTTTAATTGGGAGAGCATGTTTGTGCAACATTAGCAAAAAAAAAAACGAAATAACAACAGTTATTTAAAGTATTCATCGCTTTAAGCCTTTGTGAGTGTTTTTCATTATTATTTTTTAAATTATGTATAAAGTCTACGAATAAATGTCCGCGAAAAATTAGATTTCTAGCCATTACGGGATATGCACATAACAGATCATTTATTAAGTCTCGGGACATATAGGGGGCGCCCTATATTCCCCCCCCCCCCACGCAAAATCATAATAATCAATACTCATATTAGAGCTCAATTAAAATGTTCATTATTTTAGTGAATCATTTAGTCTCCAATTTTTATCATCGAGCTGAAACTAATACCACATTTTACAAATAAACAACAAGGACTAGGCGTTCTGTTGATTGAAAACTATTCGTTGTGTTTTAATTTTAAAACCAATAACTAATTGCAGGGGATACGTAGTTAACACAAAAAAGGGGACGATGTATGAATATTATCAAATTCACGAGTAAGCAACCTAAGTATCATGAAAATATAAACAGTTACACATAACATTTTGCATTCTGCTTTTATTTGCTGCTCTTTGTTCAATTACAGACGAACTAAATTAATATACAACTTGCAAATAATTTTACCACGGCGTAGTGAGCAAGTGCCTCGACTTACACGTCGAAGATACCAGGTTCATAGTGAACACTTCGCATTTTTCACGGTATCACCGCATCTTTCGAATTGCTGGCAATATTCTAAGAGCACTTATTGTCTTTGAAAAATTTCACAAATATCGCCGCAAATATCGCAAAGAAGCTATACATATCATCATTTTTCTGTGTTTTATTTTATTACTCGGGATATTCTTTACTGGTCTAAAAGACCCTTTGAAGTCGCTCCTTTTGATAAATGATACTCAGCGTATTATTCCAGAATAATTTAATTTGGGCGCCATTAATCAAATGATAGTTCATGATGGTCTACATATTCACTTACGTTTATGGACATGTTTTGCTATAAACTTTGATACTTATAGTATGTCTCAATTCAGCATTAATATTTTGTTCTTACATCAACTGAGTTAACTGAATGATTTGTTTGCCGATGTTTCACGAAATATACATATTTTTTAGTTTTTCCCCAATTTTAGTTCCGCTGTTGATAGTTAAATACAAAGGACTTTGAGGCCTTGTATTCGCTTGAATCGAATAGTAAGCGTCTTTCTAGTTCAGTGAAGTAAATTAGCTTGAATCTTAAGTTTTGGGTTTTGAAAATTTAAGTACTTTCTGAACAAACTTGTGAAGACATCACAATATTTAAGGTATAAGTAGTACTTCGAAACGTTATTAAAGGTTTTTGTTGTAGCAACTAGGCTGTCCATTATTACTGAGGTTTAATATAAAATAATTTTCGCTTTTTAGTAACAAGTCCCATTGATATTGGTTTATGACAAAATATACATGTCCAGTTGAGCACTTAAGTGCCTAAAGACCAATTGCTAAAGATGATTGGGGCATGTAGAGTTAGTTCATGTGTAGCAAGGCCCAGTCGAAGAAAATTAATTCTTTAGCACAAAATAGTTCAACAATTTGGTCGAATGAATGTAAAATACTAGGAATTGTATAAGTAGCATAGAACCAACAACCCTGTACGAGTATTTACATAATCCCTAAGAGTCCAATAATTTAAGATGTTAAACGAAACCAACGAGGCAAATAATAGAGGGCAACATACGCCCCAGTGGTCGCCGTGGCATAGTGGTAAGTGAATCGACCGCGGCGCAGAAAGTCTGGGTTCGATTCCCGGACGGGACACCTAGCATTTTTTCACGGCACCACCTCTTTCGAGTTGCTGACAACAAAGAGTATTAATTGTCTATGGAAAGCTTATCAAATCTCGCCGTTCGGAATCGGCAAAAAATTGTAGGTCCCTTCTACTCGTGAAGAACAGTAGCATGCACAACACAAGTAGTTGTTGTAGAAGCTAGGCCCTGATCCGTTATGGGCTGTAGTGCCACTCAATTATTATTATTAACATACACTCCACCCCCTCAAACACACACGTCCGATATTTAGGGGTTATGGTGTTATTGACAACTATGGTATTTCCTTTATAATATTTTACAATAAACTATTTAGTTTAATGAAACAAATAAAAATAAATAGTAAAAAAATAATTATTAAATATGACCAAAGGTAATTTAATAAAGAACACTAAAGTATCATAGGGCACCGGAAAAGTTAAAAAAAAATTTATTGTATGTTTAGTCTAAATGAAAAAAAAAATAATTAGCGATAAACTGTTGTACTACATTTAAGTAAATTGAAACATGAATAAAATATACATACAATATTATACATGTACATGTACGAAACTGGATATAAGTACAACCAGCAGTTTTGTTTAGTGTTTATACAATATTTTTCTAATTTGTAGGAAACAACAGGACGCCGTCAAATCATGTATTCACTACTCTTACATTGCTGCTTGTAATTTCTAATGATATTTCTGAATCAATTATGATATTTCTTAATTAATGAAAAGCTATTTTTTGTGGCAGTATATTTACTTTTCATCACTCAGATTTAGTTAGTTTAAATTTGTTTACTTTAATGAGCTCGAAAAAATGTATTGTGAGAATAATTGTCTCTTCATTGTATTCTATTTATAATATCTTATTTGTAAATATTTATAAATTACTCAAAGTAAATAAAGGTCAAACTAAATACGTGCGCATAAAAAATAAAGTAAGTCTGATAGTGAACAACCGCTAAACATTTTCTCAAAGCATCTGTGGGCCCTCGTGCAACCACAATCTTCTATCTTCTTGAAGTTCATCCAATTTTCAATTATAATTTTCTCCTATCTGTAGTGAAGAATGTAAGTAAATATATGTACGTCTAAAGAATTGCTGCTGCTATTCAAATTGACTTACGAAAGGGAGCACTTAATTTCTACTTCTCAACTGAATCTATAAATATCTTTTACATTTCCAGTTGATTGCTTGAAACAATAAAATTGGTTATCTACACCGCACAGACAGCGTACATTTGTTTAACACATTGGTAAACCATAATCCGATTTCGGCCGAACTGAACGGTATGTACTATTTGTAATTCCGTAAATTTCATATAATTTCATTTCTCTTCGAACATGCATATTTCTTTGGGTTTCAGTTTATTTATTGACGTTCTGTAATGTATTTTAAACTTTGTTCATTGCTTGCATGTACACTGTTTTATTTAAAGAGTAAGATTTAAATGGTCGTTGTAATAGATATGCTTTTTGGTTGGTTTAAGTGCTAAAATGTGCGATTTTTAAGGAGACAATAAATCGCCTGTAAAAAGTCATGTGTGAACGTTGCATTCCAAAAATAAACACATTCTTCTTTTGTTCAGCATCGGTTCCCAAATAATTGTTCTTAATCCTCTATTTACATATACTTCTCAGGCCAACATTTCAAAGTACTGCGACTGTTCAGTTTATCAGGCATGAGATAAAAATGTATTAAAAAATATGACTCTTTTCAGACGTTTACTAGAACTCCTGTCTTTTGTGAAAGTAATCTCTTTAATCTGCTTTGAATTATCCCTTCATTAATTTTGACGTCGATATTCGAAATATAGGCTTCAAGCTTAATTACGGGATTAGCAGATAATGTTAATATATATTTATGATAATAAAGGAACGGATTTGTAAGTAATTAAAAACGGTAGTATGATTTCTTCTTTCTTACTGGTTGGTTGGTTTGAATATAACAATACAAACATAAAAGAAATGTTCTTGAAACATGTATAGTTTATAGTGACACGTAAATAGTAGGACATAAAACCAGGGATTTGTTTAATTCTTATCGTTACATTTGACTAAAATGCTGCCATCAATTACAATTACATATGAGCACATGCAACCAGTATGGAATGGGTGCTTAGAGCCGGTCCGTCGGCTTTTGATTTAAATCTCAGGAACTCTCCGAGCAATAACCTTTAATGAGAAGTGACGAATTGGGGCACTTTAAAGTGATCTGGTTCGTTACCAGGGTGCTTTTATATGTAAACTCATAACAATTTCCTAAAGATGTTGGTTATAAGTAGTTAACCATTTACTATAACATTGTGTGTGATAAAAAAATAAATACTTAACTTTGATTGAAAAGTGAAATTTCGTTAAAATTAAATATTTGCCCTTAAAAAATGAATATTTTCGTCGTCTTCCTTTAGATAATAAATATTAAAATGTGTGTGTGTATGTGTGCAAATATAACACATGCTAGTAATCCTGGCCCAGCGCAGAGCAGTTGGAGATCCTTTTTCCAAATGTATATGCGGTTTTATATTATTTTGCGGAAATGAAAAATAAAAAAAAGGATTACTTTCTCCTTTTTTCACTCATTCATTGAAATCTGTTGATTGAAGCCTGTTTATAAAGAAAGCAGTGTTTTTGGTTTTACCATAAAGTGTCTCAGAAATTGTTGTTTTGAGTTTAAAAAATATTTGTGTATTTGATAATTTTTCGGTTTGGTAAGTGAATGTTTTTGTATATGTTGTCTTCTATTAACATACTTTAAAGTTAGAAATACGGGTCGATCAAAACATTGTGCCGAAGATATGCGGAATTTGATCCAAAAATTGAGTTCGCAGGGAAAAACATATACTTCAATCCAGGAAATCATAGGATGTTCAGCGAAAACGGTTAGCAATGCGCTAAACTGGAAAGCAAGGCCCGAAACACGCGGTCCAAAAAAAGTGACGGCTAAGCGAACTGACCGAAAAAGTATCAACATGGCAAAGGAGAACCCTTCAATAAGCTCCAGACGGATAAGGGATGAACTCCAAAATCCGGTGAATGCTGTGACGGTTAGAAGACGTCTTTTAGAGGCTAAACTATCAGCTCGAAGCCCGCGAAAAGTACCGCTTTTGACAAAAAAGCATGTGCAAAAAAGATTGGCAAAGTTTCACAAAGATTGGTCTAAGAAGAAATGGAGGAATATTCTATGGAGCGATGTAAACAAAATATTCTTATTTGGGTCCAAGAGTCGTCGGGAATATGTAAGAAGACACAAAGAATGAAGAAAATAATCCCCGTTATACAGTTAAAACTGTTCACCACGGAGGAGCGAAACTAATGATTTGGGCCTGTTTCTCATATAATGGGGTTGGGCCTTTATATCCTATCAAGGGTATAATGAACGGTGCTGAGTACGTTAAGATTTTAGAAGAGGTTATGCTGCCATATGCCGAGGAGGAAATGCCACTAGTTTGGGTATATCAATAAGATAATGACCCAAAACATACGTCAAAACGTGCAAAATCTTAGTTTGTTAAAAAAAGAATAACCGTTATGGAGTGGCCAGCACAATCCCCTGACCTAAACCCCATTGAGAGCTTGTGGGGCGATGTTAAAAATTCTGTCCATGAGGCCAAACCAAAAAACGCCAAGGAATTGTGGGAGGTAGTGCGGGACTCATGGGAAGCTATACCAGTTGAGAGATGTCGGAGTCTGGTGGACGAAAACGCAGCGCAAAGGCTTTGCTACAAAGTACTAGTGGTTAGCTGTAAATAATAATGATTTCATATTGTTTCATTGACTTCTGTTGTCTAGGCACATCATAATTCTAAACACTGCTATTTTTATGATCAACTGCGAATTTACTACAATATACCTGTTAAGACTGAAATACTTTACTTTTGTATACGTTTTTTGAAAAAATAATAAAACAATTTGCATTACTAGAAAATTATTTGTCTTTTTTGAGGAGCACTGCTATTTTTATGAACACAACTGCATTGTTTATATATATTGAAAATACATATGAATATATATGTATGTATATAGAAGGTAAAAACAACATAGTTTTATGGTTTATATAGTTTTATGCGTTCCACAAAATAGGACAGCATAATGCTTACTACACCAATCGATAGACTGGTGACTGTCTTACAATACAATGTCCAGAGATAGCGATGGTAGAATCTCTGTTATCTATTTTCACTGTAATATCGTTCGACACTCGAAGGTTATTTTTATATAAGTATAACCTTTGCCCGATAATCACTGAAATTCTCATCTCTATCTCTCCTAAAAACTAAATCCTATCAATAACGTTCTTCGAATTTATCGTTTATAACAATTGACCTCCAAAGATTATAAAAATGTGCTAATTTCGAAGATTGCATTTTATAATCCTGTATATTCTCGTTTTGTTTTCATTATACGGTTTTATTTTTTTTTAAATTCATTCACTTATAATTCGAAAAATAAACTGGCTTAAATATCGAACAACTTTTTCGTAATCGAACTGACACTTTCAAGAAAGGGGGTTTCCAGGTACAATTGCTTAAATTAGGATTAATTTATTCTATACATTCCGTAAATTATTGCCGCCAAGTTGCAGTTATGAGACCCTTATTCTCAATATTTGTCTTTTACTTCAAAGTTGTGGAATGCTTCTTCTGCGGTGCATCGGCGGCAAACGGATTTTTTGAGGTCTGTACTAGGCCAAACTGTACATTATTTAACAATTTTATTCAGGCTAACTCCTCAGGAGTGGGTTTTCCCAGTCGCGGAACGGAATACTCAATATAATCGTGCTTTCAAATCATAACTTCCATTAGTCTTACCGGGCCATTCACATAAACAGCGATCAACGAAAATTAATTCTTTTTTATAGTGCGCTGTTTTTTATCCAGAGATTACATATTGCAAAGAACTCCGGGCGCTATATGTATGATGTCCTATTCTTTATGTAAAAAATACTTTTACTGTTTAATTTCTGAAGAAGGTTGATATCCTTAAATTAGATGTTTGTACGTAGTAGAAAGTTTCACTATAGAAACAAGAAAAGTATTTCTGATAAAGATATGAAACCTCCTTTAAATAATGTAATTAAGCTTATCGGTTTCCAACGAGAAATCTTTATAAATTATTTTTTATGGTGAGCAAGGAAATGTTTTATACTTCCAATATTAATTATAAATAAAATAACTTAAAAAAGGTTCGTACTACAATGAATTATCTAAAATATAAGTAATTGTATGTACCATTACAAAGGCCTATAGTTATAGGTATGCGCACCATCTATCATACTATTGAATATAAAAAGGGAAAAATAAATAAAAAAGGAGTCTCCTAATGAAATCACTGGAACCCTGATAAAAAATATATATTATTAGACATCTTTTTAATGGACCTTTTTTACACAAACATTGACATTCCTCAGGAGCATTTCTTTGTATGCAAAGATACTGATGAGAAAAGAAAATCGCCATTAAAAAAATCATCGCTATGTATTCAGGTTCCTTCGGGTAATAATAAATTAATTTCAAACATTTATAAACAGACAAATTACATTGTTCTTTGGACATGCTGTGAGTTATATATTATATTTACAAATATATAACTCAGTGAAAAAGACAATTCTTGAAATGTGCGGAAATTTCAGTGAATGTATTTATAGAGTCCATTAGCTCGAAGTTTGCTTTATTTTTGTGCATAGCATAGCATGCATGTAGCTGATACACATATTTAGTAAACAAACATGACCATGGCCTCACTTTTTGATTGCACTTGCGTTACTATTTCATTAAGTCGGTAGAACTTGTTGCCGTTTGTCCATTTTGATGACGTCCCAATGGAAAGCATGTTTTGGAGTGTTTCCTTGCAGGATAAATGTATACTCAAGGATTTTCCTGTGTACTGGAACACTCACTGGAAAATAAAAGCTCTTTCACAATTCACCCCCTAAATTCGGCGCCAACTTTTTCATTTAAAATAAATTGTTTTCATTCATGAATTTCAGTATGTTCTCGGACGGTTCTCGGTTATGTTGAACTGGAGCACTCTGCATTTGAATAGAGAAATTACATTTTTGTACCGTCGTCAAAGCATGGAATTCAAAAGATTTTTGTACGCGCAATAATAGGTATTTGCATTGAATTTCAAAGAAGGATAAGTTCGCACTGTGGCAGCCGGTCTTCGGTGTTTGTTCGTAAAGAGTTTTACAAAATAAAGTGTGTTCTGCTTGTGCCCATAGTGCCGTTATAATTCGTATTGTTCGCCGTTGAGAAAATTATTGGGTTGAATAATGGAATAAATTCCATGTGTTACGATTTTGAAATGGGTTACTGTCACTCTAAATAATGAATATTCACAAAGGTTTACAACCCACTGCATTTTATTGAATACGAAAATTCCAATAATAATTTGACATTATGGACTACTCAGATTGGATTAATCAAACTGAAGTGAACAGGACACTCACGGTTCAAAATCGAACGTTGGCTCAGGACTTTTCACATCATCAACATTCGTATTCAAAAATTATTTCAACGGTTGAATTAATAAGCGATTTCTTATCGTTATATTATACACCGATACTTGTCTTTAGTGGCAGTATCGGTAATATACTTTCGGTGTTTGTATTTTTTAAAACAAAATTAAAGAAACTATCGTCGAGTTTTTACCTGGCAGCATTGGCTGTGAGTGATACATGTTTTTTGTTTGGCTTATTTGTCCAGTGGTTAAATTTTGTGGAGTTGGATTATTACAACCGGGAGTTTGTTTGCCAGTTCTTTACATTTTTTAGCAGCTTATGCAGTTTTTGTTCCGTTTGGTTTGTGGTTGCATTTACTGTGGAACGATTCATTGCTGTAATGTATCCATTAAAACGACAGACTATGTGTACCGTTAAAAGAGCTAAAATCGTCCTACTGGCTTTGACTCTGGTCGGTTGTCTACATTGTACACCGTTCCTATTTGTATCAAGCCCAACATTTGACTCAAAGTTAAACTCAACCATTTGTGATATAAGAATCGAATACAAGGTAAATTTATTGTCGCGTCTTTTGCCAATCTTAATAATTATACATGCAACATTTAAGGCACATAACATTCAAACTGCTTTTAGAAAAAAGTTTTAAGATTATAAAGTTTCGACGAATATTACTAGTTTTCGAAATTTTGTAAGGTTTTCAAATGAGGTTAATAATTTTTTTTTGACATAAAATGTTTTAAAAGTGGTAAAACAATCATCTTAAACCTAATGGCTCCAGATTTAACAAAATGGAATAATATACGCGATACTATTAAATTTCCAACTTGAGGCAGTTAGCTATTTTGATGTAAGATAATATACACAACGTTATCGAATATCGTGTGTGTCGTAGCATAACTTCTTCCTTTATTGCCAAAATAATCATAAATTATATATTATTATAAATTATATTTTAATTTATCCTCACAAAGATATAAATCCATACTGATTACTTAGACATAAGTCACTTACAACTTATGGTTTGTTCTTGTACATGTGACACAGAATACTTTACAAGTAGAAACAAATGGTCCAGATATATTTAACAGCATGACAAATTGCGTGTTACAAAACTTAAGAAGGATACGCTGACAAACATTGGCCACACGCTTGTCCATGTCAAGAAAATTTAGATCGTTAAATTCATTATTAAAATTCACAGACACGAATTATATGCTGATAGTTCTTGAGTGACATTTGCTATAGAAGTGTACTTTCTACATATATTATTCGCAAGTTTCAGTTATGTGTAAAACATAGTAGGAAATAGTCTTATCCGTGCATGTTCACGTTGTCAACAAAACATTCAATTAACTTTTGCATATAGATTGTTGAACCAAAAATTTTATATTTTCTGTTATATAAATATCACAATTTTATGCTTAAAATCGTAGCATAGTATTTATTATTTTATTTATTTTGACAAAAAGTTACAATATTATGTATATCTTACATTTTTAGAGATGCGGTCATGTTACCTTACTACTAAAAACTTAATATAACTTTTTAAAAAAATATATCACAGATTTAATTAGCATAGTTTTTAAATTCTAAACTTCATGCAGTAAAAATAATTTTTCATTAAAAATACTTGTGTTTATCCGTTCAGGCTATGAAATCTCTGCTGATTACCAAGGTTCTATATTTTCTTTTTTTGTGCCACATGAACGCGCGTATGAAATGTTATGTAACTTTAATACATCTAACATGTGATATAATTTACGTATGCATCTGTTCGCTAAGACAGGGTAATTTGACGAAAGTTGCTTGAATCGGAAATAACATGTCAATAACATTTGACTTTATATCTTGATAACCAAAAAGTATTTGTCGTACGGCTTGTACTCGTATATGATACTCAAATAAGTCAAATGAATAAATATTTGACAATGAATACAAACGAAGAACGATTTAAATCGGAAACTATCAGTCATTAAATTATTTTATTTGTACATGGATTGGGTTAATATGCTCCGGAACAAGTAAGCATACATTGAGCGGAGGGACTTCCTTAATGATACTTGCATTTACTTTTTTCCTTAAAATATACTGCACAGAAGCCTATAATTTAATGGCTTTCTACTATTCATGCATTACTTTAATAAGATTAGAATGCTGAAGTTGTGAACATTATTCTCTTTCATTATCCTGGATCTCCAGAAATATGTCTTGATTTATTTTTCGGAAATTTAAACCCTCTGCCAACTGTGTAATTTATTCATATGAGTTTATCAAATAATTTTATTCTCCATGCCAGTTGGGATAAACAGACAGAGAATAGAGTGGCAAGAGCAAAATGCGTTTGAAAATAAAAGTGTACTATATTTATTTTCACAAAGACGCCGTATGGGGCATTTATATTTACATACAATTCGTAGTTCATTTTTCTCCTATATCGTTGAACAATATCTTTGGTTCATACTTTCGTGTATGCCTTGAAAATGTAAAATATACATATCAATATAAAAATCGATTCTAACAGTGTCAACTTTTGTCTTTAAGCAGCCATGTAACTTTATGTTGTTATTTCATGTCTTTACATAAAGATCTGACAATTAATGAAACCGTAAAAACATTATGAAAAGAGCGTAATTTGTTCGCTGTTCTATTGAAGTCATTGAACTACAAAGTGAAGAGAAATGTACAAGCAAAAAATAGACCCCATTGTTGACTTGAAACTTTTTCGGTTGTAATGTACAATATAAGTATGTATACATTTTTTTAAGTAGCGTTTGAGAGGTTTGAACTCAATGAACGCGTTAAAGGTTCGATATGTATCTTTCATATTTAATTTATTGTATTTTGTTCTGGGTTTAAATTAGATTGAAAGTTACTGAGTAAGTTAAGTTTTGATTCCTAGTGCTATCCAATAATTGACCTACAATCAAATATAATTAATAATAATCATTAACAACGTAAAGGCTATTTTTTATCAAGGGCGATATATAAAGAAAACCAGAAACTATTGAACTAGATTCTGCCGATTCTTTTTTGCTTTATCATAATTGAATATTAAAAGCAATGTTAAAGCTATACTTTTCAAGGCACATTCATCCACATTCATTAAGTAATATATCAGTTAAGCACAAAATTAATGAGTTGATCAAACTCAAACTATCAAAGCGCTCTCCACTTCGAAGGGGAAATGATTTACAGCGAAAAGACCCTAATTTTGACATTCAGCATTCGTTTTCCTTAAAAGCCAAAAGATTGATTAACCCAGAATAGATGTCAGTATATCAAGAAAATATAATAAATACTAGTTTCTGGTTAGCGTTAAATTCTTACTTTGTTTCTTCGACATGAAACCCATTAATCTACATTACTTAACTGCCATTAAGATGTGAAATAAAAAAGTTTGTAAGCATTACAATCGTTGATTTAGACTACCGACCTTGGACAGTGAATAAAAACGAATATTTTATGCACTGGTTTGAGACAAATGGTACGTGAAACATAATACTTCGTTAGTGCTATTGTTTTAACATTTGACTGGCAGCTTTTCTTCCATTCATTCATTAACCACAAAAAAGCACCTACTTGGGAGGGAAGTGTCAAAATAAGTGCAAATGTTTGGATGGGAAACTACATAGTTATGTGAAATTTCGTGTTTTGCCTTATATTACTTGTGTTTAAAGCTTGGAATGAAATTTGGACATAATTAAAGATCTCAAAAGACAAGTCGGTGAAATCGATTGTTGAGTTGATATAAAATCAATGATCGGATATTCATGTTTTCCATAATGTATATGCTTTTAAAAAAAAAATTAATACAGTACCCTTGACTCTTAATTATTGTATAAAGCCAAACATTGAAAAATATTATATGATAAGAAAGATTTGCTTTTTTCACGGCACCACCTTTTTTAAGTTACTGACAACACTCAAAGGGTACTTATTCTCTATGAAAAGATTCTCAAAATTCACCGTTTGGAGTCGGCAAAAAACTGTAGGTCATTTCTACTCGTGAGAGAACAGTAGCACACACAACACGAGTAGTTGTTGTAGAAGCTAGGCCCTGGTCCCTTGTGGGCTGTAGTGCCACTCAATTATTATTAAAATAGATTTCCTGGACTATACAAAGTAATTCTATATTGAAATCACTTTTATTGGGAGGTCGCACCTTCAGTTTTTACGGCTGATTTATATAAATATCTGATGTGTAATTGTAACCAATAGATTTCCTTAAGATTTCCTTAGTAAGGAACCTCGAAAATATATTTTCTGATTCTTGGCTGAAATAAAATTGTTGTAACTTTCGTCGAAACAAAGTATTACTTATTTTGGGTATATTTTTTGTTAACAGTTATTCAATAAATTGTTTTTTTCTATCAAAACATTTTTAATAATTGTATAATTCATTTGAATTATGAATCAATTATTTTAAAGCTTGGAATCAAAGTAAAATTAATAAATAAATAAACAAATACGAGGGCTGTCTGATAAATAACCGACCTCAACGTGAAGCTAGCGGCACAAGTGAAAAAAAAGTTTCTACTTCAAATTGTGTATATTATAGGAGCTACTCGCCGAAATTTCAAAAATTTATCTTGCACCATTATCTGTTGACCGTCGTTTTTGTGAGTGTATTTCGGTGATTCCCCCAAAATGGAAAAAATTGAATATCGACCTGTAATTAAATTTTTATTTTTGAAAGGCAATACGCCTTCACAAATCAAAGATGAGTTGGACTCTGTGTATGGTGACTCTGCACCATCGTTTACCACCGTAAAATTTTGGGCAGCTGAATTTAAACGTGGTCGCAGGAGCTTGGAAGATGATGAACGTCCTGGGCGTCGAAACCTGTAACCACTAACGATAACATCGCTAAAGTTCATCAATTGGTACTAGACGACCGCCGGATTAAAGTTAGAGAAATAGCTGAGATTATGAAAACGGTAAGGTCGGTTATTTATCAGACAGCCCTCGTATATAAGGAATACGAGGAATAAATATCCCAAAGATTATTTTGGTGAAAAGAGTATCTAACGGTGTCAATTAAATGCTAACTCTGAACTCTACCAAAACAAATGTACCAACTATTCAATCAAGTCAATATGTTTAATCGTATTTCAATATCATTAGTTTTTATAATATTTTATGAAATCAGCGAACATTCACACAAAAAAAAAAATAATTACGATAATAAAAATTTGCGGCCGGCGTGACACATTTCGTTAAAGCATCGACTCACACGTCGAAGGTCCCAGAATCGTTCGTATTTTTTCACGGTACTACCTCTTTCGAGTTGCTGACAACACTCAAAGAGTAATAACTGTTTATGATAAAGCTCCTCAAATCTCTGTTCACCGTTCGGAGTCAGCAATAAACTATAGGTCCCCCTTCTCGTGAGCAAGCAAGAGCACGTTGAACATAAGTACTTGCTGAAAAACCTAGGTCTTGTTCCATTGGGGATTGTACCACCACCTATTATTACACATTTGCGCAATGTCCAGCACACGCCCTCGGCTTGATTTTAATTAACTTTAATAAAAGGTTTATTCCTAGAGACTTTTGAACCAAATACTTTAAAAGGAATGAAGTGCGAGAGTGAATGCAGGAAATAAATTGATTTCTAAAATCACAAACTTACAACTGGTGTCTGTTGCTTATTACATGATTTGCCCTTATTTTATGTTAAATGCTCTAGTGGATTTGTGTCTGGACATTGTGCGGGTGTTTTAATTACATAAAGATAATTACAAAGCCACCGTGATCTTATTAAATGCGATGCATCTATTATATTGGTATGTGTACAAATCCCAATTGTAATGGATGTTTTTTAGTATATACTCATACAATATAGTATGCTGACAGTAAACAGAAACAGTGCATATGAACATAGGAGCATAGACAAGATCAGAATCAATCATTCTATCTATTTTTAAATGCATGAAACTGAATGGATATCAGAATTATGTGAAGCAGCACAAATAATATATCAATATTAAATGAATGAAACATATATGAACAACCTGAAGGGGATGAAATCGAAGCATACTACACATTTAATTACAATAATTGTTGTTTAATATTGTAGCAAAGAAAATATACGTAGCAAGATTCAGATGTGTCATACATGTTCATCATATATACACTTTTATTATCAATAAAACTACTTTTGATAAAATTAACCTAAACAGTATCGAACAATGAAATTGTAATATGGATTAAGCATTTTCAAAGCATTTTTCTAAGACTTCCACGAGTTTAAGAAAACCTATCTACGAGGATAGGAAATACTTTCTCCTCAAATTGGAAGTATCTTCTTTTAGCATAAACCTTCAAACATAAAATATTACACATACCAACCATTTATACTATATATTATATCTTTCCAGCGAATTTTGATTTGATTCCTTAGATAAAGTATACCAACTCCTTTGTGGTACCATCTATATAAAAATATGTAAGTTCATCTCTTTATTTGATAGGACATAAATTCCAGAAATAGATTGTTACCACGAAAATCGTATGTATAGCTTCATTTTTAGATACCCGCTAATGCAGAAAAATATAATTACATATTATGGATTTTTAGGATGTGCACGGGTCACTGGTATTTGTATTCAATAATAGGAATAATTGCTTATTTAAGAAAACGTAAGCTTACCTTGATAGTAAAAACAGATTATCAAATAGATGAATCGTTTTTTGGTGGGTTAAGTACAAGCACATAAGATATTCAGTTTGAATACAATAAGATATTTTACAATTAAATTACATTTTTTAATTTTGATTTGAAGATTAAGAGTGTGCAGCTACTTATCAAAATAAGTAATTCAGACTTCATTGTCTATTTTTCTGCCATCTTGAAAAGCAGAGGTATGTTTAAAAAACTCGACCATAATCTCTGAAGTATTGTAAATCAGAATTGTGTCTTTATATAGAATAAAAAAATGTGTCTTAATTTAGATTGGTTATTTGCCATTTGCATTGTTTGAACGGTATACCGTACTTCTCTAATTTTAGAACAATTTCATTAAGATTTTAAAAGAGCAGCTATCCAAGGAATATTGTATGATATTTAAATTGCTTCTTAAAAAATATGATTTGAGATATCAAATGTTGTACTTTTCTGATAATATTTTTAGATAATATTTACTTTTGAAGAAAACAAAATAGAGTTTAGGATCGGTCACATTCTGCATTCTTTGGGTCTAGATTTGAATTCGCTGCAGCATCGTTTTTTTCAAGAAGAAAATAATGCAGAGTGTTTAGCCTTGGTCGGTATTGCATTGTTTGTCGTTGCCTAACCAGTCCGTCGTAAAATCAACCTATATTTTCCATGCTTCAAAATGGAATGTGAACAATCACTTTTCTCAAACATGACTCCTGGGGGCCTGGAGAAGACGGCTGAAATATGCACTATCGGGTATGCAGCCCACTTAAGGGGGGTTCGCAGATAACATGTCTCCGATCCGAAAAGTCTCCAATTCCGAGTGAAAAGGACGGACAAGGTAACAAATAATATAATTTTTAAAGAATACAATTTAGTTGGAGTATAACTTCAACTAAATTAAGTTGTGAAGCTGGAGACAGTTATGGAGTTATATAAAGAAAAAGTGAATACACTTAACAATAATAATTGCCAACAATTGAGAAAATTTATTGTGTGTACATCTTTTATACTTTTTGCGGTTCCAGAAAATCAAAACGAAAATTTATAAGGTACATAGAGCCAAAAGTAGAAGTGCAGTCATCAGACATATCAACTGTTTCATGATAATGTTGGAACGGATCGGCACCAACAGGCAGACTCGATTTTATCGGAAACAATTTAATATCATATATAAACATTTAAGTCCAGCAGAAAAAAAAAACTTTTTCATATTAAATATTCCATTAACAGATAAAATTCAAAGTTTTTTGGGGGTATTATGGTTTAAGTCTTTAAGTAGCATTAATTGTACCTCGTTAGCACATCAATGGTTACAACATCGGTGCTGTATTGGCATGAGATTTTAAAGAGGATTTCGGCATAAATTAAACATTAAACACTTAAAACGCTATTTGAACAGATTAAAGGTTCATTAGTTTTGCTTTAACTTTGGTATAGAAATATGACGTTTTAATAGAAAAAAAAGTTTCTGACATTATCACAGAAATACGAAGCAAAAACAGTATAATACACTTAACAAACATTAAAGAAAATATATTTTTCATTTATTTATATTTTATTTATTTAATGAAATAAACCAGTTTGAAATAACATGCTATTCTTCACCCAACATTTTTTTAAAGCGAATCAATTTCTTTTTTAACTCATATTAACTTGAAAATGCGCAGAGGTACGAGCATAATTTGAGATTTAATTTAAAGGGCTTCTCTAATAGCGCTCAACTTTGTCTTACAGCTAAAGCTTAATCTCTTAAATCTATTTCGAGGAATAGATTTAAAGTATGATTTTTTTGTATATCAGATTTTCGATCTTCATATTACTTTTCCAGATATCGACCTTCGATGTAAACATCAAATTGTATGCCCTGTAAGGTCCACTCTGAGAGAACAATGGTTCATATAACATGAGTGATTGCTGTAGAAGAACCTGAACCCATGCGAACTGTAACGACACCCTTTATAGAGTACGCATATATGTGTATTCAGTCAATAAAAGTTACCTCACTTTGGAGTTTGACTTATTTTCTTACTACCGCAACAAAAAGGAATCCAAACCAATACTACCCAATTAATTTATCAATTTATTCTCGTCCATTGTTCAGTTCATTTCAAGTCAATAAGCGAATAAATGTGTTAACACACTCTGAAAGATGATTCGGCGAACAGAATACGATACTGTATTTTCTCTATCCTTTGTGATTACCTCATATTACCTTTTGTTGACATTCGAGTATAAATTTGCGATGAAATTTCGTCAGACATAGTGGCCATTTGATATAGACATGCAATCAAAGCAACAATATCACACATATGCTATAATCTAAAGTGTGTACACATGAAGCTATGGAATTTCTGGAAGTCGATTTCAAACGAACCTTATTTTGCTGCAATTCCTTCTGTTCAAAGAGTATAGATTGGAGAATCAAACAAAAAAATCGAATGGAAGGGACCTCTAACTCCATCAATTTCAGTAATGAAGGTGAGACCAAATTAGCTCAAGGCTAATCGAAGATAATTTACCGACTGTCTAATTTTTGTCAAGTCTATGTTAAGTCCTCATTCTTAGCACATCTGCAATTATCTGAAAATTTAAAGTTAATAAAATGTCAATATACCTAAAAAGCAATTTTTCTGTTTCTTGATTACGCCATCAAGAATTCATACCACTGCTCGGATGCCCTTAGGGGAATTTATATTTATTTATCATTTCTCCACGGTCAGCATACCCATCAATAGGACAGTATTCTTTGAGTAATTTGAATTTGTATTGTTTTTGTATCGTTTGTTCATGAAAGTTAGTTAATTATTTTTTTTTAACAAATTACTTTGTTCTTTTATATGCACTGCTATTAACGATAAGGTTTATTTCTACATCGGATCTTCTCACGTTCTCTAAATGATTTTAATATATCTTATACGGGTTTTTTCACCAGAGACACACTTGAGTTGAACTTTTGCAAAAACGGAAAAACGTTTTGTGCATATCCTATTTTTCTTCCTATTTTAGCTGTAAGCTGGGCACAGTTAAGAAAACTCCCTTCTAAAGTTACTAATTTTTGCAGTAATCAGAAAATTGACAGCCCTTTTGAATATAATAATGTGTTATTCTTGACACAAAAAAAGCTCTTAAAATGTTATGAACCATGATCTTGGCTTATTTTTCGCCAGATAAGTTCGTCAAAAGACTTAAATGAACTAAATCGTATATCACTTTTGCCTCAACATGTGCATAAAAATACTACAGGCGTTCATTTCTGAACACCATCGTTAAGAATTTATGAAATTCCCATCATTATTGCACTTCATTCACCACCGCCATCTAGTTCGAATGTGGTTGATATACTAATAATAATTCGAAGTGGAAGAAATTTCGAATACAATAACAAAATGGACTAGTTGAAAATGGTGTTGATGAGGATAAAAACCTAGTCAAAGATGAATATCTCTTCTTTTTCGTCATCTCTCATCGAAGTGGTCGACTCACAAAAAGAGAGTGAACCTGCCATGATAGGATCAATAAATCGAAATAATTTTGATTATGAATTATGGATTTTTGATCCATCCCCCATACATGTTACAAAAGATTTTAGACTTATGACCTACCTGATGCTCAGTTTTTGAACATTTGACTGGAAAGTGGTAAGCTTATCAAATTGGTATGACTCTCATAGAGGATGGTTAATTCAGAACCTATTTGTGAAGTTGTGTCCCAGCTAAGACAAATATGTATGTATTTCTCAATATATATATATATATTGAAATGTTCAGTTATATATATATATATATATAGTATCAATTGTCTATGAAGAAGCTTTTCAAATCTCGCCGTTCGGAGTCGGCAAAAAACTGTAGGTCCCTTCTACTCGTGAGAGAACAGTAGCACGCACAACACGAGTAGTTGCTGTTATGCCTGATCCCTTGTGGGCTGTAGTGTCACTCAATTATTAATATTAAATATCTGTCATTGAAAAATTTGAACACCTCCTCTAGGTAGATGTCAGGCCCAAGACATCATTTGTACGAATCGCATAGAATGCAACATGTGTTTTTAAACATTAATGACTGTACACCTAAATAGTATTTAATTCAAATATTTATTCCGGCACTAGTAACTATGCGTAGATAGTCGAGTGTTACCGCTAAAGACACTTTACTGATAAACATAATAAGGATTATGAATATATATTTATCCCAATAAAGCTAGTCTGGTGCTGACAACAAGTTTCACGAGAGCAAACAAAAATCAACATTGTATCTAATCTAGCGCAAGGTATTTCAGACCCTGGATATGTAGCAATTTTTTTACATTTCAGTCAATGAAAAGTGTACATGAATAATAAATTATATGGTGAAATTTAAGATTAATTTTGCACACAAATTAATAACCCCGGGTTTGATACTCGCATCGAATGCCACTTTTTTGCTTATAACAAAGAAGTATGTATCCTATTTTTCTGACAAATGTTTTGGGGTAGCTATCCACCAACCCCCTGCCCGGCCCCTTTAATCATATTTTTCCTTATAACCGTATTGCCATTTGTATGTTGGTCTTAGATCTGCTCCCGTTCAAATATGGCTATGAACAGACAAAGAGTATAAAAAAAAATTGTGAATCGCAATCAAGTTTCTGCTGTGAAAATAAAAGTTGGTATAGCTTGATAGCGAAGAAGTTCTTTTCTATAAATGTTTGTATAACGTGCATGTATTCTAGACATATGAGGAACATAATACAAATTTGAATACGATACCTCACTTTAAACGAGAGGGATGTCAGAGACGAATCTGACTAGCGTAATTGGGGTGAATGTTTTGCACAGGCCCACAAATCTTGGAGAAAAATTAATCCCAATTCATTACATCTCTACAATATTAATCCATCTTACGGCTCGCAAGCCCATGGAAACTTTTCTAAGGAAAGTAATTTATGTTGAACATTACTTAGAGTTGTATGTAGGTCACAGATGTTATCCTTATTTCAAATAAATTTAAAGTGTCATTGCTGAACCAATATGAGGGAAGTTGTAGAGATTTGTAATATAAAAAAGATATGTTAGCTATGCAGTCAGGAGAAATACATCCATGAGTGCAAAAAATAAAGTACAAAGACAAATAAATTATACCGCAGAAACGAAAAAATTAAATTATACAATTTTTTATAACTTAAACATGATATAAAATCATTTTCTGAATGACGAAACACGAATTTTTTGATCTTAATAATTTGTTTGATAGAATATATTGTTAAGTGTCAGTCCAAATAGCTGACCATTTTTCGCTATCCCATTGAAAATAACCTCGGATGTCTGTAGGTTCAGTATTCAGAAGATTCAACAAAAAGTTGCTCAATTTCATTTATTTACACAAACCACGTTAAACGTATAATTAAATGCAGATTCTATGTTGCACTTATTTGTTCCATACGCATGCCAGTCGAGAAATTGCATACAAAGACGATTAAAATCACAAACATACGTAATACCTTAAATAATTAACTTTTAAATTAACAATAAATGTATGTGTGCATATACTCGTACAACATATTGTATATTTAATATTTAAATATTTTTAGAAAGTTGGTCAGTTGTTTTATAGCGACCCCAAAATACAAATTTATTTAATAAATTAAAGTTAAGGATACGGAATTTATGTCACCTCTCAAAGAGTTCTCGTACATTCTATCAAGAAATTTGTTTTTAAATTGTAACGTTTTGTCGAAATAAATAAATCAAAATTTCAATCCAATAAATATTATCATTCGAGTCTTTGTTATAATAATACTAAGATTTGTTGAGTTTTTAGTTACAAATTTATCAGATTTAAAATATCAATTAAATTCTTCTGCATTTCTCCATAAGCGAGCGACAGTTGTGTCAATTCTTTTTAACTTTTCAGTTAATGCTGTAAATTTCCCATCCGTTATAGTCTTCAATTAATTTTTCGGTTGCGATCTTATCTATCGTTGCATAGCTAAAAGTCACATTTTGCTAAGTCAAGTGACCGTGTAAGCAGCAAGCCGATATGGGTCGAGTTTATTCGCGTAACGATCACGATGCCAAAATCCCCAATTTCTTTCAAGTGCGAATTACTATGACGTAGAATTTAATTTTAAGAAGAGTATATTTCGCACGTCATTCAAAATTATTTTTACTACGATACTTCAAAGTGATCCGTAAAGCCTCGGACTATTTGGGAGCACCATGTGGTCGCCGTGCGTAGTGGTAAGTGCGTCGACCCACACGCAGAAGGTCTAGGTTCGATTTCCGGACGAGACACCTCGTATTTTTTCACGGCACCACCTCTTTCGAGTTGCTGACAACACTCAAGTAGTATCAATTGTCTATGAAAAGCTTCTCAAACCTCGCCGTTCGGAGTTGGCAAAAAGTATAAGTCCCTTCTCCTTGTGAGAGAACAGTAGCACGCACAGCACGAGTAGTTGTTGTAGAAGCTAGACCCTGGTCCTTTGTGGGCTGTAGTGCCACTAAATTATTATATTATTATTATTAAATACGAAAACAAACATTTGTCAAATTTACTCCTATTTCCCATATGATTTGGTTAAAATTATGATTTTTATATTATTTGAAATTAATTTGCTTTAAAAATGTTATTCTTTGGTTTTGTTTCGTTCAATTCTAAAAGTATGTTGAGTGCGCTTACTAAAGGAACAGCCGTTGAAAATCAGTTGGCTAAGCTTTTGCTGATAAACCACAGAATTTTGGTACCTATGGAATTATAAAACTGACCGGATAATACTAAAAGGTCATAGATAATAATGGCCAATATGTTCTCGAACCAAAGAGCAGAGAAAAATGTTTGATTACACACAAAAAGCTGCTTTACAAGGAAACATAATACTGGAAATAAAAACAGATTTTTTTGTAAGCTTGAGTGTGCACCAGAGCTACGTTCAAATAAGTGGAGATTAATTAAACATATGATATATGATATGTGTATTTACTATTTACTTACAGTTTTTCAATAAGAATATTGTACAGAAATATTTTACTC
This sequence comes from Eristalinus sepulchralis, assembly GCA_944738645.1. Classification (NCBI taxonomy): domain Eukaryota; kingdom Metazoa; phylum Arthropoda; class Insecta; order Diptera; family Syrphidae; genus Eristalinus; species Eristalinus sepulchralis. Next base: position 23,089,282 of record OX122885.1, on the reverse strand, counting down.
ATTTAAAGTTTTCGCTGTTTATTTTTCTTTCATTACTGAACAATTCGTGTGTATGCAGAAATGTATGTATATACATATATACATTAAACAATCTTGACGGTCAATCAATGTATTTTGTTTTTCACTGTAATTTTCAAGAAGGCTTGACGCAAATTGTTTTTACATATCCCGAAGCAAGTTAATTTATTTTAAGAAAGTAAATAAGATTGTCAAATTAAATACATCCAATATTGTCTCCCTTTTTATTCGTTCACGTATTTTTGAAAATTCTGTCTGAATCACTGCTCCTGAAATCACGTTCCTTTATTTGAATATTAAATTGTTAACTCTGTCAACTTCTTTTGCGAGCAAAATCGTAATTTCCTTACGTTTTGTTGGTAGGTAAACACATTTTTTAAGAATATTTTGATGATTTCACTTTGAACTTTCCTAGAAATACTGACTTTCTATTCATTCAATGCCTGAGGCTCACGTAAACAATCTATAATATGTTGCACTTATAGGGAAACAAAATTATTACTTTCTTTGCTAGTCTGCTTAAGATTAACGTTTCTTTATACGACATATAGTTTAGTGACTTTGGAAAAGTTAAGGTTGTCATTAGTATGCGTTTACATTGTTATTTCATTAAGATGTATTGAAAGAGTTACAAGCTGGATCCATTTATCGGACTTTTTTGATATAACATTTATTTTTTTTGCAGTTCAGGCTTTAAGTGATCTACGTGGTACATATTTGTAAGTAGCCATATTTAATTTCTGGCTAGTTCTTTTGGAGGTATAATCAAAAAGTAGTGTTTTTGCGATTTGTCCGAAAAAATACACAGAGAAAACTCTCCAACCGTCATTCTTATGGCACTACCCTGGTAAGTGAATTAATAGTCGATAAGATTTAGCCATCATCAGTAGTGTTTGTGGGTATGTTGCAAAGGATATAGGAATGGAGGTATTTTTTGCGTAAATAAAAGAAGAACGATGTTTACAGGCAGGCAGAATCAGACTTCCTCCTAATATAACTTAATCGGGTTATTTATTCATTTTTAAGGAAGCAATAATATTTTATCCTGTTAAAAGTGAAAAACTACATTCGATATTCTCTTTAAAAAAATCCTAAGAAAACTAATCACAATCAATCATTTCAATATATCATTAACAAAAACAAAAAGAAAATGAAAATGAACGTTTATACTAAAATTAAGTCGTACAAATTTACAACTCGCACAATCATTAATTTTCTTACTTTCCTTCATATTAAATTCATATCGTTATGTGAGACGGCAAGAAAAAAAAACATTTTAGACCGTTACCGTTATCCCATTAAGTAAGTTGCTCTGGAGAATTTAGTGTAGAACAATGCACATGGGAACATAAACTTGCTGCCTGACTGGAATAATCGGAACTATAGTAAGAGGTACAATTCAATGAGGAATACAACTTGAACGTTTAATTCAAGAAATAAAAAAATAATTAATCTCGTTTATATATACAAAATAAATACGAAATGTATATGTATGTATTATTGGTGACGCTTGGAACCGGTTGATTTGTTTTTTCTTTTTATTAAGCCCAGTTTGATGAACTTCTTTTTGGAGTCAGGAACAAAACAAAAAGTGCTGTACGAGTATAATTTAAAAATGCTAGTTAATTTATGTAATATATTTCTATTAAATTTACGGTATGACACTAACAAAGCGCATGTAATAGAAATGCAGACAAACAGCATGAATTTGAACGGTTACAAATATCATGCGGAGAGCTGCCTGAACCGTTCAATAATGTTTTTTTCATTACAAGGTGACAGTGCACATAAGACATAATTATCGGATCGATGAACTTTACTGTTGTCCCAAAAAAAACTCAATGGTACACCGGTGGTGGTGAACAAAATGAACAACGGTATTGGAGATGCAATTCATAAGGTGGAATACAAAGTAGAAGAGGGTTACAATATCCAGTGCGGTTTAAATTTGCATTATTCAAGTCGCAAGTACAGTCATGAAATTTTTGAAGCATCAATCTGGAAAATCCATGCTTTTCAAATGGTTAATTTTGCGTGTTCAACGGAGTAATTTCTTTTTTCACCAAATCAAAAAATCAACAAGCACTTTAACTTTAACAACAATTTGTGCCGAATATGTTTTAAGACATGCATTCAAGCTCTTTTTTGTATATGCAAACATAACATGTCAAACATCAACACAAAGGGAAACTCGTTGATAGTATTGATTTATAATAGGCTTTTACGACAAATTACGCTTGAGGCCTGCATTGTCCTTTTGTTAAGTACTGTTTGTACCGAAGTCATCATCGATAGACTGAAACAACAACAGTGTGTAGAAATTATTCAATTGCTGTTTTTCGAAAATCAATCTGTGAGAAATGCTTTCCGTGCAATTGGACGAATTTATAGTCGATCGAATGCAATCACTATTGCCAATATGAAACAATTCGTAGTCGTTCTCGGCAAGTTAATCATGTTATCAAACTAAATACTTTTTTATATTACATCATCAAGCACATCGTCTGGGCGAGCTCTGATTTCAACAAGGCGACGCTACGAGCAATACAGCGCGTGAAGCAATACACTTGTTGAGAAATCATTTTGTGAGAACTTAATTTCTAATTTTGCATATTTCACATATTCACACACGATAGGGATATGTACAGTCTCAGGTCTTCAGGAATATGCCAGCTACAGTTACCGCTTTGGATTCCAACATTACTTATATTACTTATATAAGTATACTTATCTTATATACTTATATTATGTGCGAGATACCACTTACTATGCTCGTATAAACATTGGACATTCTGAAAGGACCACGTCAGACGTAATCGTGTGACTTAGTCACTTTTGCATTATAAATCATCATCACATCACGATAAATCACCCTTTACAATATATACGTACGCATTTTAAATATATTGCACAATAAAATACAAGCAATGGTTCAAGACCGGCCAAGAGTTTTTTGTTTTCTTTACAAGGCGCTGTAAATTAGTCCGGCTTTTTGTAAGTTCTTTTATTAGTTTCAAAAATCGATACACTATACCTGGAATAAAACTCTTTTTTCATTCAGATAACTTTAATGGAGGAGGAAACTGGTTTTCCTGTCAAATGGGCGTCTACTCTCCGCAACTGGATACATAGTTTACATTTTTTTTTGGTTTCTCCAAACTACTACCAATTTCAAATACATTTTCATTACTTTTTAGAAAAAACATACTGAACAATTTAGCGAAAATTCTTAACCATTTATTTCTTATCCATATCTTATTGTCTTGGATCCAGCAAAACAAATAATTATAATGTGTATGGAAAGTCATACATTTGAAAATAAACCACAATCGTACTACGCCTGACATTGTTTGACTTAAACCCCTATCGATCGGTGCGAGAAGCTTACCTTCTCAAGGAAATATTCACATTTTTGTGTTATTCGACGAAGGACGAAATGATTTATCTTCTCGCATGCTCCTAAAGAAACCGGACATTTATGATATTATAGACTCTAGCCAGGATTCAATAAATAAATGAAATTACACTTGTTAACAGCGCACATTTTTAATTGGAATAATTGCTATTTGCGAGTAGATTTAATAGTTTCCATTTTATCATTGCAAAAGCTATAGGAATAGGAAATTAAAATTTTGGTTTAGATAGCGTAATTCAGTGATTGTCTACCTGTCATGGGGCATCTCTAATATCTCCTAAGTGCAAAGTTCACTTCCCCCCTATTTATGGAAAAGAATATCACCTATCGGTCAGATACATAATAATTGAGTGGCACCAGCTTCTTCAGGAACTACTCATGCGTTCTATTGTTCGCTTACGAGTAGAGGGGACCAAAATTGTTTGCCAACTTCGCTCTAGAGGTGTTCAGTCTGGGAATTGAAACTGTGTGAGCGGCCGCATTTGCCGAAGATTTGTTTGTTTTCTATCATTGATATTGACAATTCTCAATAAAGCTACCTATCTACTGTACTTTGAATTCCCGCACTTTACTTGCACTTTATCGGAATTTAACCGAACAAATCGATTTAAAAGAAGTATCGGTTTTTTTTTTATTTGAAGTTTAGTGAGTGTTAGCAAAAATACGATGGCAAGATATAACAACATATAAATATGTCATATGTGCATTTAGGTCTACTCAAACTCATTGCACCTTTTGTTTGATACATTTAAATAATGTTAAATCTACTATAAGATGTGTACTCGAAGTCGGTATGCAAAAAAATTTCTTTCTGTGAATTCGTGTAATGTTAATTAAAACATCGAACAAACATATGTAATTCGCAAGTAACGTTTCATATTTAGGGAAGATAAGGCAAAGAAAAACACCATCTAACATTAGATTAGATTACATAATTCACTTTTCGTTGCTTTTGCTATCCAGCCTGTGGGCATATGCCAAAAGCACAAGTGAACACAAATTGGAAAATTTGCTGAATATATCAGAAACCTTCATGTTATTTGATCTTTATTCTCAGTTCAGACCTTTTGCTTATTTAAATTCTGTATAATATCTAATCATGTGTATCATATGTTATACGTGAACAAATACCATGAAATAGCAAAAGAACATTGTAATATACTATCATTTAAAATATACGCAGTGCTACATATGTAAAAGCATCTGGATTTTTGTTCCTGCATTGGAAAGGTGTGATTTGGCAATGATTTACTAAATGATAATTGCTCACATAAATGGTTGGGACATTTATTTTAGCTACTAGTGTTGTGCGTGCTATTATTCTATTACAAGTAGGCCTACAATTATGTGACGAATAGGATCGGGCAGATCTGTAAACCATCAATAGACAATTCATATTCCTATCCAGGCACAAGCAACGTAATGGATAGATGGAACATTGCTACAAAGTTAAAATGGAAAACAAAAACGGGAAAATGTTTTTGAATACAGAATCACTCGGAAAGGCTTTTCGTCTATTAATCACAAATCAATTCATATTTTTAATCAAATTCAATAAAGCAATTCTTTTTTATGTGCAATTTCAAGTTATACGTCTGTCTTTTTGACAAATAAAATGGACACTAATTAATTTCTGCATCTTTATGAAACGCTGAAGCTCGATACAGTATTGGTAATTTCTGTTTACTTTACTGACACCACCGACATATGTTGTGGAAGTAAAAATACCGTACGATGCATGTCTTTAATCTCATTTTAATTAACTTCTACAAGGAAGGATAATGACATGTTAATGATGATTGCATTAATTTGGAGGGCAATAAATCAAGAAACAAAAAGTTGTCGTCAACACTAATTAAGAAAACCAGATGGACACTGGGTAGTATTTGAGCCGCCCAGTGCAAACATCGATCTGTCATATAAAAATTACATTGTATATATACACAAACAATTTGTACAAATATAGTTTATATACAAATTTTTCTTGCAAACATTATCTTCGAATTTCTCAACTTTTGTTAAACGGCTTAAAATTTGAATCGATGTGTAACATTCTTATCGAAATCGAATTATTACTAAATATTTCTGTTTTACTACTTGTGAGCTTTTATTTTTTTATACGTATATTATTTTGTAGCGGTTATCTTCAAAATGTCTCAGTACTGCGAGAAACATTCTCTATTTAAATTAATTTTATATCTAAATAATAAATAGATTGACGTAACGTTCCATAGGCCCAATTTTGCATTTATCACACTTCCGATGCCTGTTGCTGTTATCTCATCGAAAAAAGATATTTATCTGATGAACTCAGCCTCTAACGGTCGACAACAAAGAATATAATACCATTCCTGCTTTTGTATTTTATTATTTAATATACCATTCTTATTTTTGTATCTCGGCAACATAGAAGAGAAATACATTAAAGACAAAGACGGTAGTCGACAATTTTAACGCATTAATGGCGCTTTCCCCTAGTTAGTCCTGTATATTAAACCTCCATATTTCGTGCCCCTAATTACTGTGCGCCTATGAGCAAATTAAAAAAAAAAAATAAAATAAAAAATTCTATTATGAATTGAACAAGATTGCATGTAATTATGTTGAATAATTTTTTGACTCTTTCGCTTTTAAATTCCTAATTGACTCATTTGGACATTTTATTTATCGTATTGTGTCACGAAATGCTATCCACGTGAAAGTAAACACCTCTTGTCGTTTTATGACGAAAAATGATTGCTTAACAGTTAACCGTAAAAGAAATCATACAGTACTTTAGTGATGTCTTATTAATGACTCACTTTACTGAGCTACAAAAGCTGTCTAGTTTTTCCCTTTTTTATTTTAAAGAAATTAAAGAGATAAGAATTATTCTCAGAATTTAAGATTTCAGTTTCGAACACCCAAAACAAAAAATATTAGTATCCACTCCCAATAGAAGTGTTATAAACGTCTGGAGTTAATAGGAGGTTCTGAGTAGTTTATAAACAATGTATTTTTGTTCAAGTAGATGAAATTCAACAAAGAAAAAAAAATATTACAAAGAAAAATGATAATTGTGTAAACTTTAATGCATTGATGTCTGAATTTGTCATTTATTGTACTTTATTTATAAGATATACATAATACACCGGAATCCAAATTCTCTGTTTGTTTCTGTCCTTTATGTATCAACGTATTCCAGCAATTTAAGTGAAACGGAATCTCCTTAACATGTATTATAAAAGTCATTGTTTTTTTTCTAATAAACGTGGTACGGTCGTCGTATACGACGAACTGAAGCGAAGTTTTCGTTTCCCCGAAACATTCAGAAAAAGATTACCATTAGAACTGGAAAGATCATTTATACACAATAAAATTACCTATGTATTCAGTCAATCGAAAATTGTTATAGTTTAATACTGATACAAAATTGCGTTATGCGGTGGTAGACTTTACATTGCACTACTCTTCGTATGCATAAGATTGGAGCTGAAAATTTGTATTTCGCTTTCTACAGTGGATCAAAGTAAAACTCGGACAGCGGATATTTCCCTTAATATTTTTCCTTGTAGCATGAAATTGATTACAGTAAATATATCACATTACTAATGTAGACTTGTTAGATCGAATTTAAGTTATTTCCAATACATCGTTTGTGCAAGCTAGTCGTAACAAGAACAATGGGCAGGCAAAGAGGTCAAACATCTCTTGAAATAAGACAACTCATAGTAAAGCATTTTCAAGATGGAAAAACTGTTCGCGATATTGCGCAAATTGTTGGTCGGAGTCATTCAACGGTTCACGACATTATAAAACGTTTCAAATGTTCAAAAACGCTAGAAAATCGCAAGAAAACTAGTACTAAAAAAAGATAGCGATGAACGATGGATTCTTCGGCAAATTAAAAAAAAAACAACATTAAGTGCCCCTAAACTAGCTATTGAGGTTGAAAAATACATGGGCAAAAAAGTAAAGGCCGAAACAATTCGCATTGAGTTGCGCAAGCATAATTATAATGGTCGGGTTGCCAGAAAAAAACCTTTTATAAAAAAGGTAAAAGGGCTAAACGGAGGACATTTGCTCAACTGCATCGGGATAAGAATATTTCGCTCTGGAATAACGTGTTATTTACAGACGAAAGTACATTTAATATATTTAGTTCGGATGGGCAGACATATGTGTGGAGAAAAACCAACACAGAGCTAGAAGATAAAAATTTGAGACCCACGGTCAAGCATGGGGGTGGCTCTGTGATGGTTTGGGGGTGCATGTCAGCCGCAGGCCCCAGAAATCTCCAAATTATTGATGGAATAATGGATCAATATAAGTATTTGGATGTACTGAAACAAAATTTGAAGCAAAGCGTGCGAAAATTGGGGATAGAAAATTGTTACCATTTTTATCAGGATAACGACTCAAAACGTAAGGCTCTTAATGTTCGCTTTTGGCTTCTTTATAACTGCCCACGTGTATTAGATACTCCACCGCAATCGCCCGACCTAAATGTCATTGAACTTGTATTGTCCCATTTAGAACAGCAGCTGAAAAATTACGACATTTCAAATAAAAAGAATTTGGAAAGGGCTCTGTTAGAAGAGTGGAACAAAATTGATAACAATTTTTGCGAAAAACTGGTTTCATCCATGCCAAAACGGTTAGAACATGTTAGAAAAAATAAAGGGCTTCCAACTAAGTACCAGCTACTAATTAATTGTATTTTTAATTAAATTTGAAATTATTATTTTTTTTTTGTCCGAGTTTCACTTTGAGTTGAATTTTAGTTGTGTGTCATGAATTTATTTTCTCTAATTTATTTGTACGCTCAAATTGTTGTTTGTTTTTTGTTAATTATTAAGAAATACAACTGTGCTTATTAATAAAATAAAACCAAACGTGTTTCGCATTCCTAACTTATTTTATGCTCAGTGTTGTCAGCAACTCGAAAGAGGTGGTACCGTGAAAAAATACCCCCGTCCCCCGTCCGGGAATCGAACCCAGACTTTCTGCGCCGCGGTCGACGCACTTACCACTGCGCCACGGCGACCACATAACATTTTAGTAATTAGACATTTAATGAGACTAGGATAAATAACATGGACTTAGCCAGTGTGGCAATTAAAAATAACTTGAGAGCCCCATCCACTTGCAATAAGTTCTAACGTTCGTACGCAAAAATTTGGCTTACCTTCTAGTATTGTAGAAATACTTTGCATTCTGCGGTAGTCAGTTATTTATTCTTCCTTTTCAAAGAATTTTTTAAGCTTACGTTAATAATGCATATTGTAGCAGTCATCCATAATGCACTTGAATTATTAAATTTATTGTTCAACTGAATTGTATTAATAAATTATATATAATTTGATTAATTCAATCATGAAGTATTTTGAATAAGTTGTCTACTATAGTTGCTGTTCATTCGCTTTCTTATAAATATTTAAGACCCCAATTTAATTGTAATAATATGTAATATAAAATATAAATTATTAAAATGTGCTATAATTTTGCACTGTGCTGCTACTTGAATAAAAATTTAAAAAATTAATGAAGGACTCAGTCCAACTGTGAATACTGTACATAGTTTTTATTAAGGTTTTTTTGCTTATATTTCTGAAGCCACAATTTTTTATTTTGAAAATAATAGTTTTTTAAGATGCTTCCAAAACAGTTAATTTAATTCCATTGGGGAAAGAAAATATAATGGGATAAAATGTATTTTAATTGGAATTTCAATAAAATATTATAATATTACGGTAAAGTTAACGTTTTTCTATAGATTTTGTATCTAAATGATAATTCAATTGCCCACTAAAGTAGGGACACATAGGATGATGTATAAACTTACTTAAAGATGCGTGTATCCTTGAAGAAGGTTTATGTAATATGTGTTATATGAAGTGTTACTGATAAGTCAAGCACATGAACATAACAGTATTTAATGATAAATCATTCGAGATAAATATACAAATTGTGGCCATTGTGAGAAATTAAAGTGTCATGTCATTTATAAGAGGAGTTTGATAATTTAAAACCGTAAGAAAATGCGAATTATTCAATGTAACGCTATGTTCCTTAAACATATCATTTGTCAACTTCAAAAACTTTTTTTTTTTATCAAAAGTTTGTGCTTAATGTTACGCATCATAGAAAGTGTTACAAAGAAGAGGGACATATGCCAAATGCTTGAATAGAGCGGTTGAGATTGACTGCCCTCTAAATCTTTGTCACAAAGACATATAAATTCGGTATAAGTTACGAATACGGTTATTCGGTGACCGATGTCTGCAATTTGATAAAGAGAATTGTGTAACAGAGGAATTTATAGCCCAATCAACCCTTAAATTCTTGAAATCCCAAGGTGTTGATTAATGCACGTAAAAGACTTAGCACAGTATTGACTTCGGCAGTCAATCGTTGAGGTTTTAAATAGTGGTAAAATTAAATATCCTTTTTTACTTTTATATGTCAAAGTAATAGTATTACGTAATTGAAAACAGATTAGCAGCCTGTTTTTTTTACTAACGGAATTGTTTTATTCGTGAATCGTTTCTCATTAATTACCGAAACAAAAGTGGATATTTTTCTTCTGTAACAATCATCTCAATTACATTGAAATAGACAGAAAAGCATTTGCCGGAAGGTAATATGTACCACGACATTGAAACGTTGAAAAAATGCTAATGTTAAAGCAATTTGTGAAAGTCTCAGTTTACCTCCTCCCATTTGCAAGTTTGGTAAATTACAATTTCACACCATTCCTTCATTTCCACAGAATTTTCGTTCTCCCTAAGAGGGCTTACGACACAATAATTTATCATCGGTACGCCTCTTGACGCTGCGATGAGTAAAAAAAAGATGCGGTAAAGATACTCTGCCCAATTTTTGATGAACCTCCGCCGAATTCGAATTTCTTAAAATTGTGTAGATATAGTTGATCTTACTTAATTCCAATGCTCTTATAATCAAATGAAATATGAGCTTTCGGGGGGAAAAATACGTGCCTGACGGGTTCTTAGCCGCATTGAAAATTCACCATTTTTTGGTATAGCATTATGAATGGGATTTATAGGAAAAAATTATTACACAAGATACTGTAATCATATAAGCTGCTTTCATATTTTTGTAGTATTTTGTTCAATATTTTTAATTGAGAATTTTTTCAAATTCGAATATAGTCCGCAAGTGCAGCAAAACAAAATGCAGCTTCATATTGTAAATGAAAGATTTTTATTGTTTGAAAATGGACGGAAACATATTTGCTTAGACTATTAAAGGAAGGTAATTATTACAGCAGAATAGACTCGTAATAACATTAATTCTACTTGTATCAAAATTTGCGTTAATTCTATTTGATGACATAAGGGAAATGAATGACATAGGAAACTGGAGCTTAGCTTGTGCTTAAGCAGGTTCGACCTACATTTTGCGTTGAAGAAAATTAACTGATAGTCATACTTTTCGACCCTTGTTAACGACATGATAAAGGTGGTACCACATAAATCGCCAATCGTTGTCGAAAATTGAACGTAGACGTTGATTGAACTTGGTCCGCACACACACGCGGGTCAACAGAAATCATTAAGGGTCATTATGACGGCACAAAGACTTCACTTACATAAAAATAAAAAGCTTTTGTATTAAGTGTGCTAATGTGAAGTGAGAATACAGGTTCATATTAAAGCAATGAAGCAAAGCATAATCATGTCTGTTGCTATTTGAGTGCATATCATTGGGAGAAGAATTGAAAGTGAGTAATAACTCTACTCCGGACAACTTACATTCCTCGTACGCGTAGCGGAATAAGAAATTATTGGAAATCTTCAATGGGTAATGGAAGAACTTTATTGCCCAAAACTAATACTCATACCTAGGTACCTTTGAAATATTTTCGGCGCCATTTTTGACAATAGGTTATTTAAATTATTGTTAACATAAGCCTTACATAAAAAATGAATGAATCCCTATATAATAACTGGGTTCATAGTGGTTTTTGTTGAGTCATATAACTTATTGTTTTATAATTCTTATTCTTATAAGACAAAAACAATATTTGCAGAAATAAACTGACTTAAATGACACAATGTATGGATAAATAAAATCCAAACCTTCAATATGTTCATGTCTTTATAGGAATCGATACTTTGTTAAATATTTACCATTAATGCTTTCACTGAGATTTAACAAAGAACTTTACACATAAATAAATAATAAATCACCGCTACAATCCGCACGGGACCACGTCCTAACTTCTACACCACTGGTATTGTACGTGATGTTATTTCCTTACAAATGGAAGGGACTTCCGTTTGAATGCCAGCTCCGAATGGCGGTATCGAAGAAACTTTCCCTAAACACTTAGTACTCTCTGGGCCCTGTTAGTAATTCAAAGTATGTGTAACCGTAAAGAGCAAATACTAAAAAAAATACATTGTAAAAGTAGTTTGTTGTGGGTCATCTATTGTTTGTCATAAATCATTCCACAAAACTAAGTGCTAATTGACCGCGTCGAAGCTGCGACGGACCAATGTTAAGATAACAATCCCAACGATTCAAATACTGAATGCCAATATCATCCAAGCAATCTGTGAGCTGCAGAGCGAAATCCTCAACACGGTTTTTCGGGGTTTGGAGATGACAGAATTATATTTCATGACTAATATTAATTTTGTTATTAGCAAAGCCAATATTTATTTTTTCTACATTTTATTACTTTTGTCAAAAGAAACTTGCAAGCAAAATAAACACATGGCGTAATAACATATATATTGTCCTTGTAGACCTATTCTTATTATTATAATGTTTTTAAGTACGTGTATATATATATTGTGCAAGATCAGCTTTGGCAACTGGCATTATTAAGTACCCACTGTAAGAATACGGAGGTAATCAAACTAAACATTATTTACTTCACATTAAAAACCGCTATATACAATTATAGAAAACAGCATAATCGGTAAAGATATGCTGTATTTGCATAGCAAGCGTTTCTTTTGATGTTGGCAATAACCTTCACTGTACAAGAGTTTTATGTTCTAAAGATGCCCAGCGTATTTTCGCATAAGAAAGGCAGCCGTCCACATATATACACAATGCGTTTCATTGATAATTGCGTCCATGCCGAGGACTGAAGGCACGATTTTCGTACTAGTGAAATTTAGTTTTTGTAGTAATGTTGTAAGGAAAAAGTATAAAGGGGGAAATACAACAAAAACAAAATATATAAAAACAATATTAGGTGAGCTTATTTTTATATTTAGAAATAGTACTGATTCTTCATTGGTAGAGAAAGTAGTTAGTATCTTATACTATATTCATGCACGCAAATATTGAAATTTAGCAGTGGTAATAACAACATGATACACTTTTATATATGTATGCATGTTGTGTGCAAAAGACATCTGTGTCTCATCTGTTTGCTCAGAGTGTGGGAATAGGGCGGACGCGACGTTTCCTCAGCGTTTTAAGTTGATAGGAAGGAGGTGTTTTCTCCCTACTTGGCCCTCGGTGTGTTTATCCAGTACTCTCTTTACACACACTTTTTCAACCAACAAAGTAGGGATGCCTACCGATGGGGATTCGGTGCCTTCATCTGCCTTGCCGATGGGGAGCTGGTGTTTGCACTCCACACTTCGTTGGCTTGTTAAGTTTGCCACCTGCCAATTTTTTTTTTTTGCTTTCGTACGAACATGTGCATTTTCCTACTACTTGTGTAAGCCACACTTTTTTATTTTAAAACTTGTAGTTAATTATTTTAATGTATTTATAACATATAATTAATTTTTGTAAAAAAATAACAAAAAATAAATCAAAATATCTGTCGATTCTTGCAAAGTAGAATTAGAAAACAATCAAAATCGTTATAGGCTAAGTTTGCTTTGCGAATAAAGTGACACATAAGTTCATTTTGTGCAAAATTCGTAGGTTTCATTCTGATATCGTATCGCATACAATGTCGAGTATTCATAGGCTGAAGAGGAATTGGCAATACACTGGGCGTGTATTCAATAAATGGCATATTTTTCCTATAGTCTAATTAAGTTTAAGGAACATACACATTATAAATTTGCGCCGAGTTCTTTCGATTCTATGAATGCTATTATAATAATAAAGGCACCAGGACTCCGTACTTGATTCTTCTTGTGAATATGTTTTGATGAACATTATAATGTTCTCTTAAATTAAATATTTTTGCGTTGGAAAGGCGAACAAAATTAAATTTTTTATTTTGTTCTTAAAAGGATTCTCACATAGAGTAGCCATTTAATTCTTAATTAGGTTAAAAAATATGCTGATTGTATTTATTTGATTTGTCTCATTAAAACAGATCTAATTGAAGAGGACAGTAACCGCTGTTGAAAAGTCGAAGGAATTAAGGAAAGTTTGTTTAATTAATATAGAATAGCAGAAGATTAAAGAGTTTCGGGCAGTAAACATTGGACTTAAAATTAACCTTAAGCCAGCGATTACGTTTTCATTAGTCTCAAATAACCTACATTAATAATCTTCCATTTTAACATTTTAAATCGAACCTTGTTCTATGCAGACCTTGGGGACAACTTTTCTAATGGTCACCTTAACAAATTTCAATTCATACAAAAAATCGCCAAATTAATTCGCAAGTGCCGTGGTACTTTTTCACTTCATAGTGGGTGGTGGAAATAGTCGAAATAAGAAGACTTTACCACAATTTCGTCATTTGATATAACATATATTAAGTTGTGAGTAATCATCATGAAACTTATTGAATGTGTAAGCACGTAGAGCAATTTTGAATATTCACTCTAAATTTTCTAGGTAACTGTAGAGGTAATTTAATATTACATTCTTCTTCCCACCAAGAGAAAGAAAAGGTGAAACAATTTTTTTTATAATAGGCCTATTTAATTCAAGTTCAAAAGAAGTTATAACGAAAATGTACACTCGTATATTTTCATAGATATAAATCACAAAGGGGTGTATAAAGAAACAATTTGATGTTGCGGCCTTTAGAATAGCATGTCTTCTATTCATCCTTATCCTTCTTTAATGGAACGCGCTGTTTCAACATAACGACATTTAATGTCGAAATAAGTGGGCAGTAAATAAAGCCTTGTCCTTAAGGATCGACCCGGCTTCATTTTCCATTTCGATAGGGGAATTTTTTCACAATCTCATGTTTCATGGTGACATGTTAATTTGTAATAGATGTATGTAATGTTGTATTTGATGAGCAAAGGATTAAATGAGGGGCAAGGCAAGCTTGACCATTATAAATGACATTAAACAACTTTTTGTACACACATGTACCTCCACGATTACAAGAGCCAATCCATCAATTTTCTCATTTAAATTAATTTATGAGACTTAAAAAATTAACTATATATCATTATAAATTGAACTTATTCATCAAACATATAGCAAACGACACCGGCGTTAAAAACATTTTATATGTACCGCAGTACAGGTTATTCAACGAATCAACTTTTTCATTTATTACGATTATATATCCTACATTTGTCATTCGCTGTTCGGATTTTCGGTGCGACATCATTCTGTGTCTTCTAGTTTATTAGACCTGCCACATTAGTAAAAGGGAACTCCAGTTACCTCAGATCCATAGTACATAGGTGTAACTGAATTTCCCGCTTAGTTCTTCCTTGAAGTCTTTGGCAATCTTTGACTTATTGATAGTCACTTGACGAATTGCATAGGTGTTCGATAATTGGAGGATAGTTATGAAATTGCCTTTTGTTACAACCTGCACATAGTACATCACTTATTGAGGTGTGGTGGATTGGCTCACGGTATGTTAAGCATTCAGGAGTTTGCTTATGCAGGAATGCCTGTCAGTAATTAATGTGTGTTATTACTATAGAACAATTGCTGAAGATACTGTCAAGTTGTATAAGAATCGTATTCTTACATTAATTAAGTGGGAAAAACGCAGAAATATATACATTAAGATTGTTGGTCATATACTTGTAGGTACACATGATTTGTTAATAATATTTTAAAGGAATGCCGACTTAAAATAAGTAATTTCGAGAATTTTTAGTTCTCATGAACCGACATTTTTTATACTGAATATAAGAAAAATTTAATTAAAAATGTTAACACCAACATTCACTGAGTCTCCATTAGAACTCACTTTATATTAGCCTGTTCTGAAAGTGCATCCTTAATAAAACTGAATGGTGCTACCAGATTTAAGTTTTTAATGATCTTTAGGGCATGGAAAATAATTGAATTTTTCTAATATTAATCTAGCCAATTTAAGACCTTTCGGTGGTCGGTTAAGTGCGCGAACCCACACGCCGAAAGTCTAGGTTCGGTTCTCGGATGGAATACTTCGCATATTTTCACGGCACCACCTCTTTCGAGTTGCTTAAAACACTCAAAGAGTACTAATTGTCTATAAAAAGCTTTAAGAAGCCATTCGGAGTCGGCAAAAAACTGTAGGTATTTTCCACTCATGAGAGAACAGTAGAACACACAACACGAGTGCTTGTTGTAGAAAATCAGCCATGGTCCCTTGTGGTCTGTAGTGCACTCAATTAATTAACTTTCTTTCTTTCTTTACCGTAAATTCGTGATATGTATTAAAAGAAGAAGTGGACAAAAAACTGCGTAAACATTCAACCGATGTTCAGTGAGTCATCCAGTGTAAAAAAAAAACTAAACACACAACTTTTTGTTTTCAAAACCAAATTTTTTAGACTCAGTAATTGTTTACAAATAAATGAGTAAACAGCTACAGTTAGCAATAGTTCCCATATATATAATTAATCATCCTTACTAGATTTAGAACCATTATTTTTTTTTCCATAATCAAAATGTTCAGTTGGAAATAACCTGTAAGCTGAACTGAATTTAACGCAAATTTCAATATTCGAAAAAACGAATGCAACGTTAAAAAACATATTTAAACTTTTACCTCGAAATTGTATGAGCCTATGGATACTAAGCCGGTAGGTTATTTAAGTAAAATTGAAATCATAAAAATCATAAATTGAAATCATAAATTTACGAGCGATGGATTGGCATCGATCATCTAGCATGGATTGCCATTTTAAATCTATTTGTGTTGTGTTTTATTTCAATTTATACTATATGTAATATTTTATTACATGTATTTTTATGTTTCGCTTTATGACTAAATATGAACTAATCTTTTCGCCATCAAAGATAAACTAATATTTTTTACTACACAGCGCATGCACTTAAATAAACGTTGGATTTTTTCCCTTTTCTAAACGAAACTATGTCACGTTGCATTCATTAATTTCAAATTCTTCTGGGAGTTAAATTAATGTTAGAAATCATTACATCTATAATAAGTAGTTAATTTGAAATCGGGTATTATAACTGTTTTGTTTTTACAAAAAAAGGAAAATGAAATTGGTATACATTGACATTTGAACAAGGAACAATCCTTATGTAAAGATAAGCATTAACATTATGTGCCGAGACCATTAGGAATCTACAAGAAACTGAAAAAAGCATATGCTTTTGAAGGGAAAGGAAATTAAACATACCTACATTCACTTACCACACCTTATTTAAAAGTTTTACAAAATTTAAATGCTAACCATTAACACAAAGTAAAATGATATTCAGACTATGTTTACTGTATGTTTTTCTTTCCAGGAATTCGTAACAATCCTTAACTATGTGGATACTATTGTGGTATTTGCAGTACCCTTCACCACAATCGTAGTCCTGAACACCTTTACAGGTTGTACAGTTTGGAAGTTTGCAACTGTGAGGAGGACTATGACATTACAAAAGCGGTAAGATATGTACACTCATTACGTTTGTAAAATACTTTCCAAGAGTTTCTAACAAGTTTTTGTAATTAAAATATAACATAAAATTCTTCTAATTTATATCCATAACACATGTTATAACTTTATACAGAAAGACCCAAATTAGCAGAAGTCCATTTTCATCTACATATAGGATGAGTACTGTAAAACGACAAAATTCACTGGTGTCAAGGTGTTCACACCCCAATGGACAGAATTGTATATCACATAGAGAGTCCGGAAAAAAATCAGGTTCGTAATGTGATTTGCTTAGCTTAGACATATGTACATACTTATACCAATGTTGGAATTGGATTTATGCCTTACCATATATTACTCACACGTATTGTCTTATACTATTAAAGGAAGACGAAAAATGACTAACTCATCGCAACTCAAAGTTACAAAGATGCTCCTGATAGTATCAACAGTGTTTGTCTGCTTGAATTTGCCCAGCTATGTGACGAGATTGATAACCTACTTAGAGGTAATTTAATTTTTTTTTGTTCCACGAAAAATATCAATATTCGAATAATTTTTAAGTGGGAGTGCGATTGTGTTTTTCCGAAATGTAATGTTTCCTTTTTTGAAAATAAAAAAAATTATTATTCCAATATTTTATTTTGGTATAAGGAATACTGGAGATGTTTATTCTAATGCCTCAATAAATAAATGTATTGTAGTTTCAGTAATGGGAAAGTGCATCTTCAGTAATTAATTTATTATATATACTATTAATTATAATAAATTAATTACTGAATATATATATATATATATATTAATTACTAAAAAGATGCATTTTCCCAAAATCTGTGCTTGTATAAGCAAAAAGTAAAAAACCGACTCTAACAGACTTATGCCAAATGTTATAAACTTTTTTCCTTTGTAGTTTTTTTTTTTTTTGAAAAAAAGGGTGCTTCATACTACTTGGCACAAATTTAAATTTAGATAATGTTATACGCCGTGGCGTAGTGGTAAGTGCATCGACCGCGGCGCAGAAAGTCTGGGTTCGATTCCCGGACGGGACACCTAGCATTTTTTCACGGCACCACCTCTTTCGAGTACGAAACCTTGTCGCTTGTCTAAGAGTACGAGATGCGCTGTACCCTCTGTCGCATAAATTCTTTCTTATTTCAATGTTTTGAAACGAAAACCAGTTTTAATGCCGATCCAAAATTCTTTATTTGGCTGATTGATTTTATTTTTTAAGCCAGCCAATGAAATATTGTTGTCCAAAATCAATTTCCTAACATTTTTCAATACTACGTGCTGTTGTAACTCGTGTTTTAAACTTAAATTCATTGGAATACCTTCGTTTTCCTAAGGCACCATACTTTGCTAAAGTATATCAACGCACACGTGTTGATTTGTCAAGACATCTATGTCGCAGTGTAAGTCACAAAGTTTCACAGACGTATACTTAAGTATGCATTCAACATCCATCTAGAAAATATTCTAAGAATATTACAGCTCACAGGGGACCAGGGACTTGCTTCTGCATCAAATACTCGTGTTGTGCGTGTGATAGTTCTCTCACTATTAGAAGGAAATGGAGCGATTTGAGAAGCTTTTTATAGACAATTAGTACTCTTTGAG
Source organism: Eristalinus sepulchralis (assembly GCA_944738645.1). Lineage (NCBI taxonomy): Eukaryota > Metazoa > Arthropoda > Insecta > Diptera > Syrphidae > Eristalinus > Eristalinus sepulchralis. The sequence continues at coordinate 23,070,490 of OX122885.1, read as the reverse complement.
TGTTGTCAGCAACACGAAAGTGAGGTGTTCCGTCTGGGAATCGAACCTAGATCTTCGGCGTGTGGTCCGACGCACTTACACACTACGCCACAGCGACTACAATGGGATATAAACTAGGACGAAAACTACATTTCAAGTGTCTTGCAAATGTCCAAACATATTAAAAAAATAAAATTGTCCATTGTGTCAGAGGTACTAACTGTCTATGAAAAGCTTCTCAAATCTTGCCGTTCGGAGTCGGCAAAAATCGGAAGGTCCCTTCTGCTTGTGAGAGAGCAGTGACACGTACAATACGAGTAGTTGTTGTAGAAGCTAGGCCCTGGTCCCATGTGTAGGCTGCAGTGCTACTGAATTATTTTTATTATTATATTCCATTCTTGATGCAGATATTGTGCGAACATGTACATATTTAATACGATATAATTATCCTTTAACGAACGGTCGGACAGTAATATTGCCAGCTCTCTGTGTGTTTATTTTCTGTTCTTTGATTTGTTTCTAATACTTTAATTACTTGTTTTTACAAAATATGAGAATTATTAGTACTCATATAAGGTCAGCCTTACTCGTTTAACCTCAAACAATGATTTAGGTAATAAAATGCTAGCTTTATGATATCAGCCATATCCACATACATCCTTATAGGGCGTGTACGATGGACCTTCACGGTACATGTACATAACCTAGCCTAGCACAAGGTCATGATTTGCATGTACATAACCTAGCCTTGTATCAGCATTATCGCAATGAAATTTACACGAATTCAGGATCAGCTGTTTTTTTTTCTTTCTTTGTTGACATCTAGAAAATGAACCCGAAGGATTCTTAATAGAAAAAATTCAAATTATCTATTGAAATGGAATTTAATTTTCAAATCTGGTGAGGACATGAGAGGTCCTCACTATCTTTAAGATTACTTATTTAATTATATGTATTATTTAACTAAATTAATCTGAATTCCTGAATATCGAAAAAATAAAACAACCAAAATACTCACAAAAGTTTCGCATAGCAACAAAAGTTTTAGTTCCAATTTGTCAATAATATTAAACTTTTTGTCAAAATCAGTAACAGTTTGTACTTTCACTCACCCAGATATGTATTTATGGTAATACCAAAGATACACTTACAAATACAGTATACATGCACGTGTAAATAAAAGCGTGTTAAGATTAAAAGGAAATAAGCCTTTCGATAAACCTACATACCAATGTATAGTACATTCGTGACTTTACGACACCTTCCCCGAAAATAGGATTTCACTATTATAGCATACGTGTGTACTTCCAACTACTATACAAAGTCTAATTCTCGTATTTGTAACCATAGAATACCAAATACATACTCATGCGCTGGTCTACTGAACATATCCAATTTATTAGAGAAGAACTTCTTTCTGATTTCCCAGGGGATTTGAATAAACAGAAATAGTTAGACGATTGTTAAATTACCGACAGTGTTCCAGCAAAATTATGTATGTATGTGCTGCTGTAAATGTTCAAGAACAGTGACCTACATACATAATCAAAGACTTTTACAGAAAGTCTTTTGCCAAGATCTATTGTTATTTTAATTCTGTTCTTCATGTCAAAAAATTCTCATAGAATTTCTCCCCTTTTAATTCTATGAGAGTGTATTAATTGAACGGTTAAAGGTAGTTTTTAAGGATGGTAAAATGGGCTGTATAAATTACGTGAATTTTTCATATGTCTTACAGGTTTGCTATAACATTTCATACTCTTATACCGACAGCTTAAACATATTTTCGGGAGCCCCTTGTAGTTATTTCTATGTTCACACGCACTTATATAAACATACATTTTTTATTTAATATTCATGTTCAAAGCTTCCTGTATATTGCAGAAGATTTTTATAGTTTCAAAAGGATGTTATCTACCATTTTTTTTAGAAAATAATAAATATTACGTCATTCATGCATTTAAAACTATTGGAATAAAGAACCAATAATACCACCCTGCCTTGTAACTCAAGATCCGCGACGAGGGTTAATGTGATAGCCCTGGCGTTTGGAGTAAGTGTGTCGACCCACAAGCCGAATCTGATCCCTCGCAATCTTCGCGGCACCAATTCTTTTGAGTCTAATCGTTTATGAAAAGCTTCTATGGCCATTCGAAGGTGACAAGAAACTGTAGTTTCCTTTTACTCGTAAAGGAACCATAGCACGCACAACACGATGGTTGATGCAGAATCTATGCCCTGATCCCTTGTGGGCCAGTCAATTATTATTTTAACGAACATTTTGAAACAAAATGATGATTTGTATGAGGAGCCTGAAATTATGTCTTTCTTTTGTACTGATGCCCGATTTTATCAAAGGAGTTTTTTTTCTGAAAATTCGATTGGAATAGAGGTGTTTTTACAGTCACTATTTCGGACCAATTTAATTAAAGGGAGATTCCGAATCATGTTGTATGCTTCTTGGTTTGGAAACTAACAAATAATAATAATATATTAATTATTTTACTTTAGCAGCAAAAATCGTCCGATTTAAATAAATTGGCATTCAAAAGTTGTTTATCCCGAAATCAAATTCAAATTTATTCTGTACTGTTTTGTTTTTCAATTAATTTTTCTTGAATAAATTAAATATTCAATTTTTACTACCAAACAATTTAGCTGTGTTACATTTTTATTTACTGATTCAAATTTAATGCAAACACTGACATTATTAAATCCTTTAAAATTAATCAACTTTTTTCCATTTACCACACGAATAAGCTTTCAAGAACTTTTCTGCGTCACAAACGAGAAATTTCACAGGATATTGGAAAGAATGTATTTGAGAGAGCACACACGTGTTTCTTTATAAGGAGTGGTCATCTGGTCGACATAATCTTTCATCGTTTATGACAAAGAAATGACAATCCATTAATGAAGGAAAAATATATTTTCTTGGTTTTCTTTTTGTCGGTCTTAACTTCGGAAACCACATTAGCCACAAAACGAACAATATACGTACTTAAGTTCAAGGACCATAAAAGTATAGACTTCACTCGTACAACCTAAAACGACAATAGCTACTGAATTATAAAAATATATGTATGCACAAAGTGTGAAATTTCTGAAATAATCAGAGCCCAGACTGACACATTTCTACGTTAAATGTTTTCCGACTTGTCTCGACCATAAAATCAATATCCTTTTGCCATTAGTATTCTGCCACTTAAAATGTCTTTCTCGGTTGTGGGCGCGCCCTTTTTCCTTCTTGAAATATTGGAGGAGGAAAGTAGCAATTAACTGTCAGTTTATGAGTAGCCAGTGCAATAAATTTTCCAGTTAATACGCACAGCGGGCATTTGGTTTCTCAGCTTTCATACACTGGACTAAAGTTCAAGCAAACGATTGACAGAAGGTAGGTCGTGAACAAAATCAATTATCACGAGCTCAGTGTTCAAATGGTTTAAATGTGACCTTACGCCTGAGAAGGGAACAAGGTAATCCGATTTATGTATCTTAAAAGTTGTATTAATGTTTCTCTGCTATGTGCACAATAAAGCTAAGATGCCTTTATTTATTATATTATAATTTACAAAACATAGAAATAATTGCACAGCCAACAATTTTATGATTTCTAAACTCTTTCTAATCAGTGCCATGACATTAAGCGATAACATATATATACATACATATGTGCTTACTTGAAAGTAATTAAACTTTTTAATTCGTATACGATACCAGAGAGTTGAATGTTAAAACTCTTAGATTAGTATCTTACAGTAACATAAATATCTTTCTCAAAGTCTGTATGTGCTGTCACTTTCTGTAAATGACATAACAAAAACTTCCATCGTATCCTTTTGGTTACTATGTTGAATAAAAACAGGGGACAGTATTCAGATTAGAACGTGACTTTGCATTTGATTTTAAATTAATGTTTCTGAGAATATGGTTATATACAAAAGAATTGATGACCATATTTGTAGCCGGCTAATTAAAATAGATACACAAACTAATCAAGTAATTTGCGACTTTGGAGTGATGTATCATTTTTTGATTGTGAATAAAACACAGTTGCAAATACAATCTGTATTCAATTTTCTACACTCATACATACATTTAAGAGTATATGATATGAACTTATCTAAAGCTTTGACTCAACAAAATGCCAATGAAGAAAGCAAACAGACTGGAGAACAGGAAATGTACACAGTCCAGCAAGGAAATTAGGTAAAATCTCATTTCTAAAGAACTTAGCTCATTTCAAATACGTGAATTAGGCATACGGTATAGACATCACACAGTTTAATTGTTTGCTTTTTGACGTAAATGACGAATTTCATTCAATACTGTGCGTTTTTATTTGCAAAATGAGTTTGTACTTGCAATTTAATGTTGCAAAACTTCTCTCTCCTTAATTGTTCTGTCATTTACCTTTTATAATCAATGTTGAATAAATATTTAAATGAACAAGTATTTATTGAAAAATATGCAACCAAAAGTTAAATTTAAATCGAATAACTAAACGCAAACTGTTTTAAGAGCTGTAAGCCATCAATTACATACATAGTAGTACATAAAGTAATAAATCGAGGAAAGTTTGATTTAATTAAATACTACACGCTGGTTTAAGCTAACCGCTGTTGACAGGTTTCTTCTGGTAAAAATAAATTAATTATATGTATTTCAATCTTGTTTTTGGGTTAAAATATATACCAAGTATACCGTAAGTAGGGAAGACACGTACCAGGCTGGCTGCCGCAGGTGAAATCTCACTTTTGCGGTATCATGCTGATGTGGCTTTCAGTGTTGCTTAAATCTCTTCGCAATTCGGAATTCAAAAAGCTGCTGTACGCCTAAATCAAAAACGGTACTTTGGTACTAATACATTTCAACAGATGGGGGAATAGCATACACATTAGATTTTGTTTATTTTTGTTCTTATTTATATTTTTGAGATATATTATTATTTAAATTGAAATTGTTTAAGGCGTTGATTTCAATTTATTTGTTTTAATTCATATAGCGAAGTAAATAATTACTATGAAGACGTGGAATGGTTAGTTTCGAAAACTTTATCAGATTTCTTATTCAGTTGAACTTATTCATGTTATTAAATTGTAATATACGTAAGATGTAAACAGGATCGTGTAATTTCACGTTTTTTCACGTCGACAAAGATAATGCAATTTAATACCAAGTGAAGCCGAGTGATGTTATTTTTCACACTTAATGGCAAAGACCAAATTTCATAAAGAAGAAATAAAATTTTCATAAAAATGTATCACTGTGGGTATTTTATAAAGCTTTACTTATGAAACCGAAAAATGAATGACCCATAATCGTTGTTGGAGGATTGTGCAGGTTTTTTAAGAACTTTGATTCAGTCTTTAACAACGTTTATGTATAGTTTAGATTGTTGTGCTAAGATAAAATTGTTTTTTACAAATAATAATAATAATAATTCTGTGGCACTACAGCCCACAGGGCCTAGCTTCTACAACAACTACTCATGTTGCGAGTGCTATTGTTCTCTCACGAGTAGAAGGAACCTACAGTTTTTTGCCGAATCCGAACGGCGAGATATGAGAAGCTTTTACATAGACAATTGATACTCTTTGTTTCTGCAATTTCTTGCTGAATGCCCTGTAAACCTCTCAAAAAAGGAACGTTTTAAACACAAGCACTCAAAATACACTTGCATACCATCGCTGATCCACCGGACACTTGTTATTGTCCTATAAAAACCATTTGTATCGTAAGACATTATTTTCACTACTTATTTATGGCTTCTTTACAGCTACACATTAATACATATCGTGTTTCCAAGTATTTTCCAGCATGTTTCGTGGTTTATTTCTGACCTATTATCGAAAAAGCCTCTAATGGTTGCGACGTTATGAAAGGATTTTCGTTGACTCCGAAGATGTACTGTTGTTTTAGTTCTTACTGCTTCATACCCAGATTATTTAACTGATTTTCAATTTCAAAGCGTCAATTGGCCGCCATGGTTACTTTATATACTGGCTTTCCAAACTGGCTATGCGCCAATCAAAATTATTTTCTTATTTCCACGGATGTTTGTTTCCTTGTTGGTGTATATATATATATGCAACTAAGCAAACATTTTTTTTATTTCCAGACTGAATCATCAAAGACTACAATCGTCGTACAGTACATCGCATTGAATCTCTTTATTACAAATTTTGGAATCAATTTTGTTCTATATTGTGTGAGCGGACAAAATTTTAGGTAAAACATTTTATTTCAAGTAATATCAAATTGAAATTTTTCTCATTTGGTATAAAAATTGAAGTTTTATTTAATTTGTACGATAAACGAGAATGAATACCGTTATTGAATCAATTTTCGTATTCTCTTTTTCAGAAAAGCAGTCATAAGTTTATTCCGAAACGTTTCATCATCACAACGAGACGGGAATACCCAACAAACAGGTATGGTAGTGAGGGTGTTGGTTGACTGAATAAATTATTGTGTTATCTAAATTACTTATTGAAATAAAATCCGTTCTTTTCTGATAAGTTCACACAATCTATGTTGTCTTTTAATAATGTTGTATGTGCAGGTTATTGTGTTTTATAAGCTTTATAATACGTCCTTATAGCAAACCCAATACCAAAGACGTGTTTTTTTATTTTAAAATAGGGAACGAGTGAAGGGGAAGAATATTTTAGATTATACTATTACAGGATATTTCGATGGTACCTGAAATAAAAACGGGTAACTTGCGATAAAAAATTGCGGTAGTATGATTTTTGACGATAACTTTGGGGCAAATGTTATGATGATGACCAAACCTCGATAGCCCTCCATTGACAGAGAAATTACAAAGTGAAAGTATGAAACCTGTTTCGTATTTATGTATAACCTTGGTTAGAAACCTACATTATGTAATTGTTGTAGAAGCCTTAAAAGAAAGCAGAAATTTGTTCGACAATTTGCACCATACGAATATAAACTAACGTTATCGTTTAGTTATCAGTCTGTTTTAGGTATATTCGATTTTCTGTTGGGTTTTATTATGTCATAAAAGTTGTTTTAACGTTGATATTTGTAACTTCAACGATTTTTCTGCAGGTACAAGCTAATGAAATGCTCTTTCTACATTCAACGTGGTTTTATTTAAATAAGCTGAACTGATTTCTCATGTATGTATATACAAAACTTTATCAATATGTATGGAAGCAATGGAGGCAATTCCTAATTGTGGGACTCTTATTTCACTTGCTACACATTTAAAACAGGTTGCTTCATTAACACAATCAATTGTCACCATTGCTAAGTTTATTTTTTTTTTCAATCCAAATTAAATCAAAATTACTAATATAATGTTAAATAACGTCCATTAATTTGTTCGACTTTAGTATAAATGGAATCATTTTAGATCTAATATAAAATTTGTAGAAGCAGCTAAATACAAATATCTGTACATTTTAATAATTAAAGCAACTTTGAATTTTACCCAAATCTAGATGTATTGAATATCACTGTCTGAGGAGCTATTATAAATATATTTTTTGTTATTTCTATTTAACGAAATTAACTCTGCGCTTGTCATTGACATACATATGTCTGTTTGTAATATATATTTTGTATATATGACATATGTATATCTTTTTGGCTACTTTTAAGTGACATTCTGATCTTTCTATATATTTTCCTTTTGTTCTCATCATGGTTAAATTTGCATTTAAATGATCGCGGCTTAAATCAGATAACTAAATAAACTGTCAAGTGACTTTCTGGTCGCAAACTTTTGAATAATTCTAAGAATAAAATGTGTTAAAAGAGTAATTGTGGTCGTCGTGGTGTAGCGGTAAGTGCATCGACCGCCGCGCAGAAAGTCTGGGTTCGATTCCCGGACGGGACACCTAGCATTTTTTCACGGCACCACCTCTTTCGAGTTGCTGACAACACTCAAATAGTATTAACTGTCTATGGAAAGCTTCTCAAATCTCGCCGTTCGGAATCGGCAAAAAACTGTAGGTCCCTTCTACTCGTGAAGAACAGTAGCAAGTACAACACGAGTAGTTGTTGTAGAAGCTAGGCCCTGGTCCGTTATGGGCTGTAGTGCCACTCAATTATTATTATAAAAGAGTAATTAAAAATTAAACTTATGGACACAACAATTAATTTTATCCTTCACTTTATTTTTAACGTTTTTTTTTTTTCTTTTTGTAATTCAGATAGATAGGTTTGCTATTAAGTATGTATAATGTTTTAATTTTAAAAAGTTCACAATGTTCCTCAAGAACAAGTAGAAATAGTATGAAGAAATCTTTCTTTAAATCCATTAAATTAATATGATGTAAGTAGACCAGTTATAGCAATGTTTGTCTTTTAATTTATTTATAGTTTTCTGTTAATTATTAAAAATTCAGTTTATTTTAGAATTAAAAAAAATGTTTCAAATATCAAAATATTGTGTTTTTTTATTCAAATGTTATTACGATTTTTTGTACTCTTAACAAATTCTATATTTATTCTATCAACTCACATTAAGAAAAACATTTGCAGAGTAATTTAATGACATAGAATTTCAATCATTAATTGAGAAAAATGATTTCAGGTCGATCAAAATATGCAGACAATGAAAACATAAAACAATTTCTTACTTTTTTATGGATTAATTTTACTAAATTTTCAGACAATTGCGAAAACACTCAGAATACTCGAATTCAAAACATATTCGCATGAAGAGCATAATTGCTATGAAAAACAGATATCATAAAATGACAATTGTATTCAACGTGCCTTAGTCAGAGATACATGAGAAAGATTGGCGCCTGATTTTTTTTATGTGACCACTTCGTGCTTCTTTTATGATTTCCATATCTGCAAACGAAACGAACAAAATACCACGAATAACCTCTGAAAATTCAAATTGCAATGATTGCCCTGGTGAGCACATCACTCTTATATCGTTCAGCTTTTCCCCACAGACAATGATTGTCGTAATAACATCCTTCACATATCGAGTGGAAAAGTGTTTTGCAAGTACAATTTGGATGAAAATTTAAGGTTTACGCAATTGCAGATAGTCTAACATGCATGCATAGTTTGCATAAATTAAACATGATTTTAAGTCAGGGCAATACCATCTTAACATCGCTGTGTAAGATTCAGACTTAAATGGTTTAACTCGGGCACGCATACTACAAAAAGTTTTGTATACTTGCAAGTAAGTCGTCGAATGTGAAAAAGCAGTAGACAGTGCGGAAGTGCGGAAAATATTAATGAAATAGCTCATGACAGAAAGAGTTGATTAACTTGTAACTATTGTAACGTATGTAGATATGTTACGTAACCATTAAACTAGAATCAGCTTACATTACCACTTTATACATATTAGCGTGCTGCTACGCATGTAGTTGTCTGCGTTTATTTATCGGTGCCACTCTAAGTCAAATAAATGATTCCAAAACAGAAGGTATTGGTTTTTACATTTTATAAGCAAAGAGCAGTTTAATAACTAAAGATAGAACTTCTGTGGTAGTAGGCTTTGTTTTTGAGGAGAAAATGCTTGCATTTATAATTTTTTGTATAGTATAAGTTTAGTAAGCGGATATCTAACAGACTTTTAATATCGAAAAATTAATTAAAAAATTAAAACATATTACTAAGGAGTTAGAGTATGATCAAAGTTTCATATTTATTTAGTTGCTCTAATCGATATCCTACCCTTCGTATAATAAAATAATAGTATGTATTGTATGTATTTGAACGAGGATCTCTGCTAAAGATGTGATGATACATTGCATGTACAAATATCATCACAGCGTATGTAATAGTACACCCTGCAAAGATTATACAGATCAGCGATTAGAAGTATGGTATGATCTACCCTCAGCGAATTCTTTCATAGTTGCAAATAGGAGATACTCTTGAAAAAAAATTGCATTATTCTTCTGCAATCTGAGTAAACTTAGCGAAACTAACTTCAGGCAACTAGCGAATTTCAAAAAAAATACATTCACCTGTCTAAGATTAAAAAAAAAAGGATTTTCTGTCCATGTGGCATGTGAATGTCTTATTGGTGTCCTAGGTACCATTGTAACTGTACAACCAGTAAATTTTATCCATCTACGTACCTACCTAGACGTATTTGTGAAGCTTGAAAATAATATTGTATACAATTTGCTAAATCTAAAATTCATAGTATAGGTATGGAGTCAAAGCTACTTTTGAACTTTGACAGTAGAGAGCGGTCATATAATTGGATCCCTGGATCTATTGATAATTTTCATCAAAAATATTTCGCAATTCGTTTGAATTACTTTGCTTAGTTGTGGTAAGTGCATATCAAATGTTTATTAAAAAACCTATTATAATCGTCTGTACGCCCTCTCACCACTTCGCGAACAGTAGCTGAGGTTAGACTTGACTCCTCTATTCTCTCCAATGTTTTAAAGGAACGGGCAGGTTGAGAGACAGCTTTGAAAGGTTCTGAAAAGAGACTGGGCCTAAGCGGTGGCGCAGTCAGTGAAAAGGTCGGACATCTCGTGTGTCTTCCGGTTTGCCATCCTATCGGTTGGCAGCAGTGCCTCTCGACCTTAATGTAAGCAAGAGAAGAATCCTCTTCGCTTAAAGAACGGCCTTCCTTTATCACATATTTGGGGGCTTGAATACGTCGAGAGATATTTATTTTGAAATTAGATATAACAATAAATTATATATAATAACTGTGGGTGTTGCCAAACTCGCAACTGGAAGTTACGTAGTTACGTAGCTCGACTGCAGGCTCCTGAAACATAGTTTCAGCCTGAATATGCGGTTGGCCTTCTTGTGGGAGTATCTTGGCAATTGTGGTCTAAACCCAAATCGCAAGAAGGGATGGGAGAAATTGCACCATGCGATCACATTCCATCCACTCTTGTCATCTATAGGTCATATATTTATGGACCCACAGAGCAGTAAAGCTGTTAGGAAGGCTTCTCTCCCAACCAAGGAGGAGTGACAGTCCCTTAAAGCAGAATCGGAATGCCAAATTTTTCTCAAATTATTAACACGAGACATTTTATCTTTATGTGTTTCTGTATGTATGTAGATAAGAGAAAAAGAAGAAGCAATATTCTTATTACAACTGTTGGCATCATTATTCAAACTAAGAGATATTCTAAATAAAATACGCAATGAGCAACAATTTGTAAGACTTATTGTAAATGCATGTTAGGTACAAAATTAATTTCCAAAACAAACAAAATTCAATAGTTGAGAGACAATATAGCATTAATACACAGTATGTCAATTTAATTTCATCTGTGTGAACCTTCATCAATATCAATAACGCAAAAATATTTTCAATCAAAATTCACAATTTCCAATGATTTCCATCTGTCAGTGTGAAAACACAAGAATTGAGTGATGCCTGACACCCCGTAATTTCAAAGTCAAACAAATTCCAGGACATACCAATTATGATGGCTTTTGCTTCAGCTTTATTATATTGTTCGTATGAATTCACAAAAATTTTATGGTGAGGAAATTCCCTAGAGACTGTATATTCTCGTAATCTTGAATATTTCTTTTCTAACATATAAACATTTTTTATGGGGAACAAGCGAAAAACATACTATATCACCCATGTCAATAATATAGAAATCAGATATAAATCAAGAGTTTCTTCTTGGCATAATTAATTTATTGAATGAAATTAAATGCTTGAAAGGCAAACAATGTTTGTATAGAAATATGTTTCCACAGAATGTGTCGCTTTATTTAGAAATCTAACTTTAAAAAATATCGACGACTTACCAAGTAAATGCAATATGATTATGAGCCGTCACACATATCCAACAAATACTTTATGTCTTGTGTGACTGCGTAAGCCCCTAATATCGTAATAGAATATCTGGGTGATGCGCCCATGCGTTCGCCTTCTGACAGCATGTGACAAGGGTTAGGACGAGATCGCGAGTTTTTTTTTATTCAGTCTGGACATTCAATTTTTCAATTTGTTTGAAATTTTGAGTATGTACAAAGGTTTCAGAATAAGAATCAAAATTAGGTATAATTTACCTGTATGGGCATTTAAAACTTCTCATATATTACAACGTTGAAGGTTCGTTCGAAGGTTAGTAATGAAACAGTGAAATAGATATGCTTTTATCTGTCACCATCTCCGCACGACTATCCTCCCACAGTTCCCATTTCAGGATTTTATGCACTGCTATGCAGAAGTGTTTGTAATTTAAGACTGTTTATTTCTTTTATATAATCAGCCGATTCTCGGATGTGAGCGCTTCGAAAGTCCATGACTTTCATGACACCTTGTATTTTCCGGCACCACATCCTTCGAGTTGCTGACAACACTCAAAGAGTACTAACTGTATATGAAAAACTTCCCTAATCTCGCCTGAGTTGAGCCTACGCCTAAACCAATATCCATCCAGCTAGCACGGCCTCTTTAATTTCACGTGCATTTCAAGTTAAATGAGATATTCCATCACTAATGTGCGTTATCTGAGTGATAAAATTCATAAAATTCTTCAAGCGAGGCTGTGTCGTGTCTTTTCTACATCAAAAAATAATAATAAATAGAATTCTAAATTGAACATACAATTTCTACTGCTATTGAAATATCTTGTGTAATGCTCACAATATTTAATTTTCCATTTGTGATCAAAATATATTTTGGTGATCCAATAAAAGTCAGTTTATCACTAGGTACCAGTCGTTGTACCATTAGCTATAATGCCAGTAAATTATGTCTGTAATAACTGTTTTATTAGCGATCTTAAGTACGACATTTACCAAATCCAATAACACCACATCCAGTCCGCAATCGTATTGGCTTTTTTAACCCTAGTTATACCTATATGGAAGTTCGCAATAATTGGCAATTAATTACATAGAATATCACAACCGGGTAGGATATATACGTAATTGATTTTCTTGTACGTAAGAAAAAAATAGTCCGCAAGAAACAAATTATTTTTAATGCGTAATTATGCTTCAGCGTGTAATTCTTGTATACGCATGTCAAGTTGTGAGCTAAATTAAATTAATTTTACACTTTTAATACTGAGATTGTTTGAATTGTAGTTTTTGTACTCTTTAAGACACATTTTATAAATGAGTCATTGCTTTCAATAAAAATATGAAGAACAATTGAATAAAGTCCTTTAACCATTACAATTGAATAAAACCCTTATCCCATTACTGCTTATTTCAAAGAGCCCACACTTTAAATGAAACATTGAGAGACTGTTAATTAAGTCCGTTGAGAACAATTTTCCACATTTAGTAATTACAAGGCTATCACTGGATCCTAGAATTTTATAAGATGCATTTTCCATATAAAAATCAAGAAATACATTTCAGTTAAAAATCTGCAATACAAATTAATACTTGACAAGCCATAATCCGTTCATAACTCCAAAATGTGAAGCGAATGAGGAGCACGTGTAGCTATAAATTATATCATCTTTTGATAGACAAATACAATAGACAACACTATGGTTTGAAAACCCAAAACAGAAATATCCTTTACCCTTAGGAAGAACAGAGATAGTTTACGATAGTTTCACTGATATAGTATTTCCCAAGTCGAGAAGTGTGTATTTGACTGATTGATTCCGCCTCTTCTTAATTCAAACAGAAATCATTACAGAACAAGCAATTTGCTTGTATAAGTGCCTATGAAGTAGTGTAACAGAGAAACTTTGGATTTGTTTAAGAAGATAAAGCTATTTGACTGCTTTGAATTCTCCTGTGATCATATTAGTTATAGCGGCAGATTTCAAGTAGTAATATGAGATGTGATTTGATGATGATGACAATTAAGAACGTTTAAAAAATCCTATCACTCGAACTTGAAATTTTATAGCTTCTTGGGTATCTGCGAAAATACTCGTACATAAATCCCGGTTCGTAATGCTTCGAAATAGCTTCGTTAATAGCCATAACATGCGCACGTAAAAGCGGCTTTTACATCGACAATTCGCAATGACTTCGTTTTAAATGAACGCGAACACTTTTCCTTCGTTTTCATTGATTTGTCACAGACACAAGAAATGATTTCTTTCGACTCTGAATTTGTGCTTAGAATCCATTAATAACGCAATATATAAGTTTGCCTTCTCAATCGAGATTATTCCAATTCTAAACAAAGTATGCAAATAAACTGCATAATAATAATTGCGTGGCACTGCAACCCACAAGGGACCAGTGCCTAGCTTCTACAACAACTACTCGTGTTGTGCGTAGTACTGTTCTCTCACGAGTAGAGGGGATCTACAGTTTTTTACCGACTCTGAACAGAAAGATTTGAGAATATTTTCTTAAACAATTGATACTCTTTGAGGGTTGCCAGCAAATAGGAAGAGGTGGTGCCGTAAAAAAATTCTAGGTGTCATGTCCGGGAGTCAAGCCTAGACTTTCTGCGTAGCAGTCGACGCACTTACCACTACGCTGCGGTGACCAAATAAAATAAACTGCATACGCAGAGGATTATGTCGTCGCGTATGCAGTATCAATCTCAATCTATTGAGCTATCGACCGAGCAAAGATAATACACACACGAAACACAAATCTTTAAAAAACAATTCTCGATCAGCATACCAGAAAGGCCTGACTGGGACGTTGTTTCCACTTTGTATATTAAAGAACTGATCAATGATAGAATATGAAGTAGAGACGGCGGTCTCTTCCAAAGATGTAAGTCTCCGTCCCGACGGTTTGGTCGGTAGACTTGTCGGTACATTGTACCTTTTTTATGCAAACATTATAGCAACAAAGGTACTGTCATTTCAGAGAAACAATGCTTTAACCAAAAATGATATAATATTCTGTTCCGACAGACAAATTGCAATCAAGTCCTTTGGAAACCACTTTTCTCTCAAAAACTCCCCTCAAGTGCTGACTGTCTTTTGACGAAATGGCCAAGTACTTCACCTTCTACATATGTACATGTGCGGAGACGGTGGCATTCAAGAGGATTGCAAGAATAATGACCTTCCAGACGCGGTACGAAATTCTTAATCTCATCTGAAGGTGAAATGAACTTCATATTCATTATTACAGTTAAACACCTTCTAAATTCACACACATTGAACGAATAAAATAAAAGTCATTCAAGAATGTCACATGTCTTACAAACAAAGCAATTTGGCCAAAGCTCAATTCTAAAAGCTTTTTCTGTCTCGCCAACTTACAAAAAGCATGAATAAAGCAAATGTCATCACAAAGTCACTAAGTCGGAGTGAAGATGAATCCAGGCTCCAGTTGGAAAATGCCTCCACGCCTGGTGTACATCGCAATGACTTTTCCAGAAACTATAGAAAGGAGAAAGAAGTTGCAAGCTTCTTCGAGATTACTTAATGAAGATTACACGCGCGGTATCAAAATGTTCTCACACGTGGCCTATTGCCAACCACCTGCCAATAAACACCTTCGCCATATAAAACCTGAGCTCAACGTACAATGGATGAGAAAGTTCGACGTTATAAAGGGCGGATGAGGAAACCACCCATCTCCAATCCGAAGAGTCTCCAAATGTGCGCCTTTGGGACAACGCAACAGACGTCTTAGATGACACAGACAAGTGGAGAAGGGCTTCAATCAGTATGGAGTGCGAATTTGAAGGCAGCCGGCGGAAGAACGTGCCATTAGTAGAAGCATGTTAGATAAGGGCTAAATTCACTCGGCATACCCGAATAAGATTGGCAACTAGTGAATTTGTTTTAATTGAAGTGCACTTCACAGCGACCGTTCAGGAATTTCCAGTCGTGATTAAGCAATATGACACTTCTTAAGAAGTTCCTCTGGGGATTTCAACAAATCCTTTGTCTCTGTGAACAAGTTTTAAGTCAATACTCAGTACACCACTGTTGCTACAATTTGATTTTTGTGCTGATTCCACAAAAAATGATTGTATTTGGATTTAACCAATTTTCATATTTTACAAGATTGTAGTTTTTATTTTCATTTATTGTCGTCGAATCGTTCCATCAAAACTTCCTCTGCTTCATTTTTATTTAAACATAAATTTATGAGAATCAACACATTAGAGTCGCATCCCATTTTATGCAGAGAGTGGAAAGACAGAATTCGAAAAACGTGGTAAACCTTATATTCACAAATATAAAAAATGTTTGTCTCATCTTTATTTCTATGAAAAACTTCATTCAAAAACAAAAATGTCGGGTGAAACATCAGACAAAATATTTTTATCATTTACATACATGTGTATCATCATAGGGGAATAATTGGTTCAAAGGCGCACGACAAAAGAGGAGAAAGAGCGGCAGAACCACACTGAATTCTGATGCCAAAAATATAAAAGAATAAAAAGGCTGTCAAAAATATTCTAATTGTTTTGTGGTTCTGAGAACCTGCGTCCAATGACCTCGTTGTTGAACAATATTTTTTCCTAACGTATGGTTTAGCTACCTTGAAGTATACATACGTAAGTGCACTACTACCTACGTTTAGAGGTTGTATGTTGGATGTTAACCTAAAATTATTTCAACTCACACCTTAATAAGCAAAGAATGAAATATAAAATCGCAAATTAAGCATTCCTTAAAGTTTTCAGTCAAACTTACTCATACTCTTTATAATTGGCCAATTATAAAGAATATTTTTAAACTTTTTTGTTTTTCTTAAGATTGGAAGATTAAAGACGGACTTTAAATAGATTTTAATGTTTGTAATTTCTTTAAATGGTATAGAACCTTAACGCTGCAATATCTATCTTTCCGTGCTTACAATACTTACATTTATATTATAACGATAGTCCAATAAAAGAAGCGAGCTTTTCAAAGTGTACCTAAATAGAACAGGAGACGTGAACATTTTATAAACGTTGTAAATGATCGAAAAACCATATCCAAGATAGTACAACAAAGCAAGTCTTCCCTTAGTTTGGTCTGCAGACTAAATTCGCTAAACGTCTGGGCAGCACAAGATCATGGGAAGCGAGATTACCGATGAACTTGCAATACAGAGATCAAAAGAGGCATTTATAGGGTCCGAACCCACCTTGGGATTACCTGCGCCCTTGTTTAGGGCTTCCGTCGATGATTGGGTTTCCCGACAGCACAACCAGAGATGGCACGACTCCCCAGGATACAGGCTGACCAAGTGCATGCTCCCACACGTCAGCAAGAAATCCGCAGCTATTTTGTTATCTCTAGATTGGGACACTTCGGACTCAGGCTTCGTGATGGTACTCTACGCGACGTCTGTAGATTGTTCGGATCAGGTGGCGGCTGTTTGGCGCTGATGTGATGTTAGCTGAAAACCTAGGCTTACAAAAGTGCTTGCTGTTTTTCCTCCGAGGACCAAGAAATTATATTAAGTGTTAGTAAATTGGACCAGTTTTAGTATCAAACGCTCCGTTCTTTCCCAACTAAATAGCGGACCCCATGCCGCCATTTACAAATGCATTTAAAAGAGATCTTAAGGATAAATTGATGACATTTTTACTGATGCAAAAATAAAAACGATAAAACAGCCATGTGTTGATGCTATAGATTACCGTTGTTGCTGCATGTTATAAAAATACATCTAGAATATGAGTATGTAAGGGGTAGGGCAAATATATCATACGACAATGTGATTGTGACAGCACGTTCAATAAAATGTTTCATTATTTAAAAAGGCTACAATAGGACTGACAAAGCTATTAAAATGATTAATTATCTCACAATTTCAGCTATCTATGTATGTATATGACACATTTTTTTACTTCCTTGAGCACGTTTGGGCTGATATCAATTTGTTTTTCAAAATTTTAGAAAGAATATATTTCAGAAATACAGCTTTTGACTTTTGCCTACGGTCATAAATTTTGAATAAAGACCGGAAGAACAGGATCGCGAATACAGGCTGACGAGATGAAATTTATCCGTGTCTTTGCGGGAATTACTCATCGGGATAGGCTGAGAACCGCAACGGTTTGGGGGGAACTCAATGTTAAACAGCTTCTTCTTCGGACAGAAAGGGCTTTATTTCATTGGTTTAGCCACGTTATACGAATGTCCCCTTCATCACGACGTTCAAGGCGTGCCTTAGATGCAATTCCATCAAGTAGGCTACCGATCGGCAGACCCAGGGCGAGGTGGTTGAATTAAGTACACAAACTCGCCTAGTGGCACTTGAGGATAGCTCCTAATGAGTTCGAGTCAATGGCGGAGGATCGAACGGCATGGAGTTCTCTCGTGCGTGGATTGCCCCGCGAGTCCTCAGTCAATCCGGGTACAGAAGATGATGATGAATATGACTGATTCTTTACGTTCTTAAGCTTTCATATTAAAAATACTTGAAACTATCGACAAATCTTAAATTTAAATTACTGGCTCTTCATAATGTTTTATTTATTATGTCGACCTGTTTGAATGTTTATTGTTCTACCTTATAATTAATTGCTACTGCCGGTATTGTCGCAGTGCAGTGCACATCGTTCGCTTTATCTGTGAGAAACTCTGAAGTTACAAGTCATTCACATGTAGTGATGTAGGAAAGCATTATACGTTACGTATCAATTTGCCTATTTTTCCTAATTTCAGATTGTAAAGGGTTTTCCAATAGGGACTTGACAACTTGAACTCATCAACGGTCACTATCAAAACATTGTCATTGTCAGTAAACATTTTATCATGGTAAAGTATACGAACGAGCAACGTCTGCAAATTATAGGAATTGTATTAAATAAAAAAGTTGTCAAGTCTTTATATCTATTGCTCATTTCTTTCGTTAGGAAATTATTTTATGAAAATCTAAGTTATTGTATTTATTTTTGTTTTTAAATAGTTCCACTTTCTTTAACCATTTCAAAATTGCTTTTTCCGCATTTTTGTACATTGTTTCTTTAGTCTCATAGAATGTTCATTTACACTTCCATTCTGCATACCTGCCAGAACACGATACCTTACAAACTTATCCTTCTATTTTGTCCTATTTTGTCAAATACTCGTATTTTTTATGCTACTTTTCTCTCAGGAGGAGAGGAGAACTGCACTCGTTTGTCGACTCCGAACGGTGAGAGAAGCATTTTATGGATAATTGGTACTCTTTGAATATTGCGAAATGGACCAGTATAGGAATCGATGACCGACTGCGAATTTACCCACCACCGCGCGGCGGACAAATAAAAAAAACATTGGAGAATAATTAGGGATGGTTCCCTTAAACGAGTACTAAATTGTAAATCTCGTTATGCCTTCAGAAATAATACATCAATCGGCAGATCTTTTTTTCAAATTAAATGGAAGTCTAATTTCGATTTTCTTAAAGAATATGGGAAGGCATTTTTTTAAAGTCCATACCTTTTATTATATATTATTTATTTATATTTAATTTCCGTAAAAAGCTCGCTTATAAGGCAAATTTTTCGATTCTTTTTTCGAATGGTTCGCGTAAAAGTTATATCGATATATTCATTTCTTTTCACAAAAATTAGGCTTGTAGTGGTTACTTAATTTCATTATAGTTGGAGTACAGTTAGTCGAAGTTAATTTGTGTAAAGCCGTGTATATTAATATGTAATAATAAACTTGTTATTTTTGTTATTTTGTTATTATATCGCTTTTCTTGAAATGCTTGATTTCCTATGCGAAAGAGTTTATTTTGAAATTGAAATATTCCATTGTGTGAGTACAATATATGATTAAAATTCATCAATTTAAGATGTACTTATGCTTGGAAGATAAGTCATAAGTACATGCAATTTACTAGCGACCTCCCGGAACTCACGTATATTTTTTCAGTTTCTTTGATGCCAAAATGAATAGAAGGGTAGTAAATATTTGAATATTGAAGTAAGGGCTATCTGAGGATGAAGATATAACATATGATATTATCATATTATTTATATGGAGTTCTATATTTCATGTGTGCTCTTTGGAGCTTCGAAATGTCGTCAAAATTCGCAGTTGTGTAACTCTTCAAAAGGGAATTACACTTATAAAAGAATTACATAAAATTATCAATTACTAACCCATAAACTAAACCTCATCATTTTAGTTGTTGATGTCATAATGTTAATGGCATAGAAATAAAAAAAGCTTTACATTAATGTGCATATCACATAACAAAAGCAAAACGGAAAAAAACTACAACCCCACTAAAAATACGTAACAAAAATTAGTAAAATACAAATACATGTATAAACTCAAGTTAAAATATACATATGTACATCGATATGAGAACATCAGTTTTCATGTTCAAAAAATAATTTAATTTGAACTAATCATCCTTATCCATTTATGTGTACAGTTTAAATTAAAGGTCAAAGAAAAAATAAGGCAACAAAAGAAATCTTTGTTTATACATAGCATAACGCTTAATTGTAAAAACATTTAAAAAATCAAACCTTTATAAAATCGCCTCTACGTTCTGAATATGACTTTTTTTCTTTAGTTTCAGAGTACTTTCGAAACAGCGGTACGGGAATGTCATCTAGGAGGCGATTAAACTCTCAAAACTGTTGGAGCGAATCTCATGAACTGCAACACATAATTCCAATAAAGTAAAAATGTCAACAGCCCCTCCAATATGATATGTATGTGTGTAGGTATAACGCAAGGTACAAAGTGAATAAACATACCCGGAAATGCATATAACTTTTTGATGAATACTCTTAATCTATTTTTGTAGTGTTAATTAAGGTATTGCACGTTTACTTCTATGTATTCTTTAATATAGGCAAAACAATGAATCAGTAAACAGTTAATAAACGATATTCGTTGAAAAATAAACAAATTAAAAATGTATTTTATTCTGAAGGTTTGCATGTGAAATTTAATGACATCCAAGAAAGCTTCTGGTTTAAAATTTGTACTCTCCGAAAGCTTACAACTGCAGCAATAAACAACGATTTAATGTACTCAGAGATATACGAATCTCAACTTATAATAATTAAACTTCATATGAATCAACCTGTAGGTTTTCCGTATCTCACAACAAGCAGGCATTCGCCTGTGTTAAACATCTGTCAATGTAAAAAGTTATCTTTATTTTCTGTGAAAGCAATATCTGAAAAAATTTGCAGTGATTCACAGACTTAATTTCAAAAGAAATTAAAAGAAGAGCAGAAATTGTCGTACAATTCATAAAATACATAGGTACTCTTTCTGTAACATATGTACCACTATAATATACGTATATGTATATAATATAAAAGGAATTATTCGACCTATAAATGGGATTAAGCTTTTAAAAAATTATCGAATATTTAAAGTCATAATAACCTTAAAAACAAATGAACTAAAACCACATAGCATAAAGAAAGTGGATTTAAAGAAACTTTTACACATAAAATGGTGCAGTCATTAAAACAATGTTTGTATTTGGAAACAAGGGAAATATACAGAAAAATTACACTACATTATAATTACTACTTGTGATAAAGTCTGTCCTATAATAATGGAAAGAGTACTGATAGAAAGGCAGATCCTGGAAAAGACCCAAGAAATGCAAATCGACACTCACCACCTATTCGTCGATTTCAAGGCCGCGTATGACAGTGTGCATAGAGACGAGCTATACAGTGCCATGTCTAGTTTTGGCATCCCTACCAAACTCGTCAGATTGTGTAGGATGACGATGGAGAACTCTCGCTGCTCCGTCAAGGTCGGGAACGAACTCACCGAGACCTTCAATGTCAAAAAAGGTTTTAGACAAGGCGACGCACTGTCATGTGACTTTTTTAACATCATCCTGGAGAAGATCGTGCGTAACTCACAGATCAACACCAGAGGTACGATCTTCCAAAAGTCAGCTCAATTGCTAGCTTACGCCGACGACATTGACGTGATTGGTCGAACACAGCGAGCCGTCAATGATGCGTTTGCTGGCATTGAAGCGGAAGCGGCTAAAATGGGTCTGGTGGTAAATGAGGGCAAAACGAAGTACATGCTGTCATCAAGGAAGGACACACAACATCGGCGTCTCGGACAGAGCGTCACACTAGGCAGCAGAAACTTCGAGGTAGTCAAGGACTTCGTCTACCTCGGCTCCGCGGTAAACAGGGACAATAACACCAGTACCGAAATCAAACGCAGAATCACTCTTGCCAATCGCTGTTTCTTTGGGCTCAAGAGGCAATTGAGTAATAAAGCCCTCTCTCGAAAGACTAAGCTGGCTTTATATAACACCTTAATCATCCCAGTCCTACTTTATGGCGCGGAAACTTGGACACTACTAAAAGCGGATGAGGATGCCCTTGGTCTCTTCGAGAGAAAAGTTCTGCGTGCGATTTTTAGTCCTGTTTGCGTTGATGGCATCTGGAGGAGAAGATTCAACCACGAACTGTATGGGCTGTACAGCGGCATGAGCCTAGTCAAGCGTCTACGGATACAACGCTTAAGATGGCTAGGCCATGTAGAGCGTATGGACACCACTGCTCCGGCCCGAAAAGTCTTCGAATCTGAGCCATTGGGACAACGCAACAAAGGACGACCCAGGATAAGGTGGCGCACACAAGTGGAGAAGGACCTCAACCAACTTGGAGTGCGCAACTGGCGGCAGCTGGCGAAAGATCGTGCTGGCTGGAGAGGCATGTTGGTTGAGGCCCAGGTCCACCCCGGACTGTAGCGCCACAAGAAGAAGAAGAAGTACTGATAGAAATGAATTTGGTTTGATAATCGAAAATCCGCAGATTCCGCACAACAAAATACAATTCATTTTCCAACGATTGATGATCTAGAGTCCAAATTAATGTTTTTGTTATTTAGGAACAGCCCTTAACGTCGTTTTGTTGCAAAATAGACAAATTTATTAACACGGGATATGTAACAGATTCTCTAAGGACGACAACAGTGTGGAGACAAAGTTAAAATTATGTTTTTGCTATCATATATTTAGGATGTACATTGTCAACACTTGTTTTAGTAGACTTACAGGTATGGCACAACATATTTGAGTATGCACTTGTTTATTTCTTTTAAATAGCCAAACCAAGAGAAATGAGACATTTCATTTCGGTAAATTTAAAATTCAAGTCTTCTGTCTTTTCCAAATTAAACGCACGAATACTTCCATCAAAACTTAAGCTGCAAATTTAATTAAGCAAAACATCGATACCACAATCATAGATTTTCGTCAAAAGCCCCCGGTGTGCATAAATAGTGCGCTCGAAGGAAGATACGAGCAAAATCAAGCAAATGCGAATTTCTATTTGCTGAAAGGTGACTACCATTGTTCTTGCGAGAACAATGACATTCTTAGAGGTAGTTATTGTGAAACTGTGAATGCACAAACACAAAGCGAAACGCAGCATGCAGCTATATCAAGCAATCAATGTTGAGGATGGAGAATTAATTTAATTTCCTGTTAATATTCATTTTTGAAAGAGTCATGTCTAATTATTACGTTACCGATATGATATTGATATGATATTAAATTCAGTTCAGTTAAGTCGTATTTCCAGTTGTGACAGATATTTTAAAATTGCAAGTTTATCATGAACTTCACAATAACATTTTGTTCCCCATAATATACTTTGAATGAAAGTGTTTTTTTCCACCCTGCCAGCAGTAAATATTTGGAAACCATAAATTATACCAAACTTTGGGGACAACGTTTTCGAGTTGCTTTACTACCTAAGCATTACGGGTGGTTGATGGACAGAGACGTCATTTTAATTTATTTTGTGACGAACTTTCACAACTCAAATAATTAATTAATATACATATGTCATAGGTGGGTGATCGCCACTAACATAAAAATTAATCTTAACTGATTAATGTTTGTTAGTGGCGCCGAGTATACATAGTCCTAAAAGTACATACTCAGGTCCGAATATTTTTTAAGATAATCGGCCAAAACCCGTTTAAAATGATTGCAGAATAAAATAAATGGTGCTTGCAGAAGAGTACTTTTATTCCACAAGCCAGCAATGAACAAAAGTTATATGTAGTATTAAATGTAAGTTCAATTTATTGTATGACAACACACATTTTCTCAATCTCGATATTGTTGGTAGTACTGTCAAAGCGCGCTATAAATACATTTATTTATAACACAACGTTTGAACTTCATTTTTCATAAAACCTAGCACAACGCGGACTAAATCGCCAAAGTAGTAAAATATTTTTTTTTTTGAAAATGACAAATTCACGAGAGATATGTGGGTAAAATCAATTTAATTTTTACCAAAAGAGAAATATGAGTATTCTTCTTTTTCTTTTGTGGCGTTACAGTTCGGGGTGAACCTGGGGCTCAACCAACCTCTCCAGCCAGCACGATCTTTCGCTAGTTGCCTCCAGCTACGCGCTTCAAGTTGGTTGAGGTCCTTCTCCACTTGTTTGCGTTGTCGCAACTGCTCGGATTCGAAGACGTTTCGGGGTTGAGCAGTTGTGTCCATGCGCTCTACATGGTCTAGTCATCTTAAGCGTTGTATCCGCAGACGTTTGACCAGGCGCATGTTGCTGTACAGCCCATAGAGTGCGTCGTTAAATCTTCTCCTCCAGATTTCATCAACGCATACAGGAACAAAAATCGCACGCAAAACTTTTCTCTCGAAAAGGCTAAGGACTGCCAACACTATCATCGTCCGTGCACAGGTCAAGTTGACATACAGCCTCCTCGTGGCGCCCCCTGGATAACCATCACAAAATCTGTTGTGTGGTGAACCAATGTATGCAGCGAACCCCTCTGCCTGAGGGTTAAATAATTTCCCTGACCTACAAGTCTGTGGGTTGTGCGTGAGGCTAACTCCCTCACCACATAAAAGTACCAAGTTTAGCAACATGCCTCAGAAATAGACGAGAAACAAACAATTTTATTTTCTCATATGTCGCTTTTATTGACGTCCATTTGGGAAATAAAATACTTGTTCTAAACAAATTGTCACTTTTAAAGACGTGATTCAGGCTCCGACTCCGAACGGTGAGATTTGAGAACAACTTATACTCTTTCAATGTTGTCTGCAACTTGAAAGAGGTGGTGCCGTGAAAAAATGCGAGGTGTCCCTTTTGGGAATCGAACCTAGACTTTCTGCGTGGCGGTCGACGCACTTACCACTACGCCACGGCGACCACTTGTCAACTATGCCCATGAAAGTAAGCAGCGATTGTTAAAAGTGATATGATCTAACCCAATACTGACTCTAAATACATAAGTCGAATGGTGCACACTTTTAATATATGTAGGTTAATATATTGTAGTAATAAGTAAGTTCAAAATAAAGTTTTAAAAAATGTACAATAACCTGTAGATTCAGTCAGCAGACTGCGCAAAGTTTTATTAAAAAGTGGTTGCAATTAAATAATAAATATATCTTTCTTGTCTTCATACATTTCTGAGTGCCTACATTAGTACATACATTTTACATTATTATTATTTTAATAATTGTTATAGATAACATTCATATCATTACATTTGATCTGAATGTGATCTATAAGCAAAAAAAAAGAATTCTATAAGTTTGTATGAAATTTTAGAGAATTATTATGCACAAGAACCACTCATTTTCGTTTGCCCTTTCCTTTGTTACCTACATACACATATGAATATCAAAATTAAATAACTTCAATAAATATTGTACTTAGCGAATATTGAAATCATAATTTGTCTCATATGTGAACCTCAGTTAAATTAATTTTATGAATAAGTATGCGAAAAATGAATATTCACGTAAGCCTATAAATAATATAAAACAAGAATAAAGAAAATCACATGCCCGTGCATATGTCTACTTTGTCGTATTGATCTAGATGTTATATTTGGATTTTTCGAAAATTCAATATCCACGTTTCTCATTGTTTTTGTTTATTTCGTTTGAAGAAAAAAAACACATTTTCAGATATTCAGAAACATGTAAAACCATCACGTTCGTGCCGTGTCAATCTATTCAATTCGGTATAAATAACACCATATGTCTGCACATATTTGCATACCCCAAAAGACAAAATCTACCACCCACAATTGGATTAAATCACAATTCAAAATACGTAGACTTTAATGAAATCTAAGCTTCTTATTGTGTCTTATCAAAAACAACGGTAAGTTCCGTTCGTGAAAGGTTACATATTTGTACATTAGAACATTTACCATTAAACAGTCATGGAAAAAAAATTCAGATTTGAACTACCAATATCACTTTACTCTCGTTGGTAAGCAGTTAATTTAAGTTTAATAGCAAGATATACTCCATGTAAATTTTTTTGATTTTATTTTACTCGGGTCATTGATTTTTTTACTAGAAAATTAAGTAATTTTTTCAGTACTGGTTAATGTTATTATCTCACACATTACAACATTGGTGTCCCTTAAAGAATTAAAGGACGTTGGTCGGTAGGAAGTAAAAGCAGGGTGTACTACCCTACTTATATGTAAAAACACACATATGGTGATTTTACGCAACGGAATGTATGTACATACTTTCATAATTTGCGACAATGTCAAGTGGTATTTTTAGTCTGTATTGCATAAGCTTTAACCCTTAAAGTACCTCACAGTTTGCATATTAATAAAAGGATAACGCCGCAGGGAAATTAATAAGCACTTAAAGGATTTATAACGTTATGAAGTATTTTTTTATTATTATTACTTTTTATATTTGTCAATATTTTAAGCATTGAATTATTCATATTGATCAAAGCCACTGAATATTTATACAATGCATTATTGACTTCATGAACTAGACCTTTTAACAGGACATATGTAGGAAGTTTATAATTTGGTATTAAAGCACTATTACGTTTCACAGACAGTATTAAAATGATCACGTTAAGATGTTTCATTTTGTAGAATAATTGGTAATGATTTCCAATGGAAGTGTTACTTCTCAATTCGTATTTGAATTAAATATCTGTTTACCGCACTCGGCTTTTTTATAATTTTGATGTGCCCGCCCGTAGTGTCCGGCACTCTTCTACCTCAACTTCAACTTAAAGAATAATTTTCATGAAATGTCGTTGAATGTGCCACAATCGTAATTGGAAATGGTTTCGGTATAAGTGCAGTTGGGACAAAACTAAAAATTGCATCTTACCCCAACATGTGATATATAAATCGATAAATCTAAGCAAATAAACTTAGTTTAGTTAACAATTTTTATTTTAAAGTACAGACCCAAAGGCGTCAAAGTCACTTTTTTCCATCTATTATATATTATTTTGTATCTTGCCCATCCTGCATATGACATGGACTGTAAGGCTTCATAAGATTGACTTATCTAAAAAGCATGAGTCGTATGTATAACGTTTTGACAACACATCTAGGAACCGAAAAAATAAAAGGCACAAAATACTTTGGTTGGTTTGTACACTTATTGCTCTGTCGTCGTTTTACTTCGCCATAAGCAAACCTGATGCAAGTTTCAGTGTGAGCAGTGTTTCGCGATTACTTTTGTGACCTCCAAATATTTCCACATCAAAGCTAAACAAATTCATCTTAGGATGTTTTAGTTTCTGTTACGGTCGAATGTGTATTTCTAAGAAAGCTACCAGCGTTCTACTTTTTGGGTTGTTAGTCCGTTTCTTTCGAAATGACTATTAATCTGACATGATGAGTTCATCGGCAATCATGGCAAATGGAGTTGGTTCATCGCCGACATCATTATCTCATACTCTGATACCACCAGCGGATTTGCCATTGACATCTGAAGGGTACCGTTCAAAATAAATGCACATATTACTTGTGATGATGTTGTATTAGAAATATACTATTTTATGTCTTATCACACTTAAAAGAAAGTGGTAAGAGTTTCCATGAAATAGTAAAAAAATAGATTTTAAATAATTTCTTCTAAGTACTGAAAATGATATTAATATACACTACCACTAACCTGGTAATTGGTTCATTGACTTGGAAGGAAAATCTTTAGACTTACATTTTTGAATAAATTCCTATTTTGATGGTTGCGTTTCTTAATACTTTCATTAGGGCCATTAAAACCTAGTATATAGATCTTCTTAAAATTGAATTCCGCCCAAACGAAAATCTTGATTTATTCTTAAATTTTTATTTAATTATACAACAGCCCACAAGAAAACAAGTCCTTATTCTTCAGGAACTAAGTTATTATACAACTCATAATAAAACAGAAAATTATGTCGGAAGACATAGTTTTAATTTTAGTTTGGCTTAGAATGCCTGCTAAAGACCAATAAATAAATACTGAATTGTTATGTTATGGTAGTTTTAAGCGTTTTGATTAGTATGAAGAGTTAAGAGTGAATTATAAATAATTCAAACATGTTTTCTTATTTTATTTTATTCATTTATCCCGCTTCGATGCTTCAAAAACAAACAACAAATTTCCTTTTTTAACAAACAATAAATTTTCTAAGATGTTCTGTCAAGTTAAGGTAAAATATGATTATGGCGACAAATTCATATCGCAAGAGAGGATTGTATGCTGAGAGACACAATTTATCATTAACAATACCCTTTATTAAATAACATTTTCAAAATGTGTGACTCGTTAGAAAAATACAAATGTTTTGAGAATAATTAAAACTCAAAATAAGTGTATTATAGTATACGTCAACTAGCATTGAAACTTCTACACCATCTAGGCCATTCAAAGTCTGTAGGTATACAAGTTTATACCTACAGACATGTATATTTTCTTGTATATATCCGTGAAGTTAGAGTTTAAAACTATAGTATTATTTAATACAATACTTTGATAAATTTAAAAATGCCACTATTTTTTTTTTTTTTTTTTTGCTCTAAGCCGGGATTTAAATAGAAAGATGTATGTATATATTACTTCGTTTGTAAAGTTTTTACATGGTTTGCCAGGATTTACACAGCATTTACATACAGTTCTTTAATAATTATTTGGGAAAAAATTTTTTTTTAGAAATTTTTGTATTTTCCATTATTTTTTGCGGGGAAACAATAAGGAAAAGACAATCATGTAAAAAACAAAACGGCACACATTGAGATCAATGCAAGACTATGGGTTTTAAAAGTGTTTACATATAGTTTTTGCAAAGGCGAGAGAAGGAGTTTAAACAGACGTCGTCTTTATCCAGTATAAAACCATTTTGGTAGAAAACGAAACATTTCGTTCAGAACAAAGCTTATATTTTGTTTGCATTCTTTGACGCAATATAACAAAAAATTTCAACACCTTATATTTCACACCTTCATGATAATCTTAACATCGCAGTCATTTAAGCTGTAACAGAAGTAGCGCACACCGCCTGAATTAAAGAAATTTAATAAGGCAAGGATACAACTCACAAGCATACATACATACCCACATGCATTTGAATATAAATGTCCTCAGTCAATGTGGTGAAGAGACTATTTAAGGAGATATCACACAGTGGAGCGAATATATCCAACCAGGATTTATACATATTTTGAATGAAGTGTGGAATGAGAAGGCGTTCAAACTTAAGCCGTGAAACATGAGAAGCACTTTTGTGTCGTCGAAGTGTGTGTTTGAGTTAAAACCTGCGACGATAAAATTGTCAAAACTTTTATGACGTCAATATGGAATAAGGATTTTACTTAATACATGATGTAAGAGTATGTATGAAGTAATTTGTATAATTATTGAATAAAAGACATTTTGCTCAATAATAATCGCAGCACTTTACAAACGGTTGTCATTTCTGACTTTTAAGATAAACGAGAAAGAAACTTTTATAGATAACTGTCGCATACATGCACCACTGGTCAAAATCAAGAATTATTGCTTGCGAAAAGTAATTTTGCTCTCTTTTTCAAAATTAAGAGGTGGTTAAGAAAAGATAAACTCCGATATTTTTCAATATATGTAAATAGAATAATGTTCCAATAACTGAAAGTGACACAACAACAAGATTAAAATGTGTCAAACAATGCAGAAAACTATGAAATAATTATTAGTATGCAATTTAAACAAGACTTTTTGAAAACAAAGCTGGTGGAACACTCTGAATACAAACCAACCCTTATATGCTGTTGACGTGATTAATTGTTTAGCATTTGGAACGCAAAATACAAATTGACAAAAAACACCCTTTACACGCAGCCTACTCAAAATACATTATAGATGATTTTTGTTCGAGGTGCCTATTTTGAAAGACAATTGATGGATATTATTTTATAAACTGCCGATGCGTAAAAATATGTTTTACTTGAGTAAGCAGAGATAAAAAGAAATTGATGACTTACCCTTACCAATAGCTGACGTTTGTTTAGCGGACGTACGAGGAAACATGCATACATGGAAACGAATATTTAATGTACCTACTCGCCGTAGCATAGAAACAATATTTGATACGTGTAGCACCTTGTCTGTGACTTTGAGTTAGGAAGGGGTAATATTCGTTTCAGTTTATATATTTTCTAGGAGTAAAAAATTATCATGTATTCAAATACACAATTTCGATCATACGGGTGTTCAGAGTTTGTTGTAATTACAATTTGTTCTTATCTGAAGTAATTTACACATGGTCAGTCATTTGGTAGTTTCAATTTGGTAGGGTTAGTTTTTGACAGCTGATAAATTTAGCTGCTATTTGAAGTGACGAAATATAGGAAACTTGGGTAGGAAACTGACATCGAAAGCGATGATTTAAACGTAGGTAGTCAAATCTGACCGACTTAACAAACAATGTGAAGAAAACAGAACATAATGAAATCGCTACTGACGCCGTAGGGAATGCCCATCATCGTAATTCAAGGTTAGTTGAAGAAATTGCTGCTGTAATTGAAATGTTACTGGTGATTCCTATTTATCCGTTTCCAAGCTTTCGAAGCAATTGAACGTTTCGCGTTTGCATTTGGGTTTGAACAATACCTCCATCCTTATATAGTTCAAATTATGCAACAATTAAAGTAACTGTTGTGGTCTATGACCAGAAACTGTTATTAGTCCGCATTTCTCCGAAGAGTTAATAAAAAACGAAGATTAAAACTTGAATAATATTCGGTTCAAGTAAAACGGCGTAGCAAGCCATACAACCCAATCAATTGTAGATTCATTGTATGAGAAATTTCCGGGTAGCGTAATTTTATAATTAGCCACTGCGGTCATGCGAGTTCACATTTTTCAGTTTCTGAAGACAGAGTTTACGCAAATAATCTCCGAACACTTTACACATTTAAAACCAAGTTGACTCAAGTAACGAAGAATAAATAGCATAAAATATGGTTCAAAATGACTGCAAAAGAAGCGTGTTCTCTGCTACCTTTCCGAGGTGTCAATTTAAATAATGTTATTATACTTAAAAGCAAAATTCAAAGTTTATTGAGAATTTTCATAAAACATATTTAGTTGTCCCAAACTCAGTATCAGTTCTAAGTCTTAAAATAAATTTAGAAAAAGAAATGACAGAACTACCACTTGAAGCACAAACTACAAAGGTTTTGGCTTGCTTGGTCAAAAGTTAAAAATTAAAATGTAGAAAAAAAATGAAACAAAACTATGAAGTAAAAAGATAGAGTCCCAGGACCCAAACAAATCTAAGTGAATTTAAACTGCCAGAGCAGACTTGCGTTCCTGAACTGTATTGAAAGTGCTTAAGGGGTTAAGCAAGGTCTTAAGTATATGTTGGCTGTTGCTGCAGACGGAGACCCTTTCCCGCCTCATTCAGTTACTCTTCACATTATTTTGTAGTTTCGGGCATTTGTTCGTATGGAAGAATTAAGCAAAAAAATGGTAATGTTATATAAACTATTTTGCTTTGCTTTGTTAGTTTTTGTTTTTAACAAAACCCCTATATGGTTCTACAACCAATATCTTAAAAAAAACACTTTAAGAATTTGTTTATAGTATGATTTAAGTTTTTACAGTTCGTAATAGTTCTCGAATACATGAAAAATTAATTTGGCATCACAGAGGTTTTTATTCGCCTGGATAAATAACAGAGCTTCATACAGGTTTAATTGTAAGTGCTATTTCGAATTTTGATAAATGGCTATCGTCGATGCCAATCGAACACATTCAGTGATGTCTGATGTAATGAATATTTATAAACAAGGGCCGAGTTATAGGAAGAATATGTATTCGGTTTTCAAATTTTTTTCTAATCTTTTACCGATTAGTAAGTTTACTATGATTTATAATTCGTGGAAGAAGTGGCAGTAATATGGCCTTTCATTTTATTCAGATTTCATAGGCTCTGGCATCATATTGCTCGTATGTTGAATGGAAATCACCTGCCAACAAACCAAACAGATTTTAATTGTTTCGTACATCTTGCCACTTGCGGTCTAAGATCTAGAAAGATTTTTTTAGAAACCATTCAAAAATATTGTTTGCCTTACTGTAACACTGTGCCATAACTGAGTTTTTCGATGTTTTTATTGGACGTGAAATTAAAATGAATTCAAATTTCTCAATCTATTTTAATTTAATTTTAATTCGAAATTATTAATAGCATATAAAAATACCTTCAGTTTTCACATAAACACTTCTTACAAGTGTATAAAACGATCACAATATAAACCTACTCCAAACCCAAACAAGAAATGTACACTTTAATATCAATTATTAGGTCATAACTCTGTCTTGACAGAGTAAAGCCATTTCCTA
This sequence comes from Eristalinus sepulchralis, assembly GCA_944738645.1. Lineage (NCBI taxonomy): Eukaryota > Metazoa > Arthropoda > Insecta > Diptera > Syrphidae > Eristalinus > Eristalinus sepulchralis. Next base: position 23,038,080 of record OX122885.1, on the reverse strand, counting down.
AGAAATTATCGCTCCCAGCTGAACAATGTAACAGAAAACCCATTGGCATGACTTATAACTCTTATAAGCATATTTCAATATCCTCTTGCAAACACACACCGTCGAGTAAGGACATGTATTCATGAAATATCCAGGACAAATATTTGCTAAAGATATGTTTTCACTCTTAAGTTGTTTTTCTTTGCTCTCAGAACTGTATAAATAGTTGATGAAATAGTTTTACAAACAAAGGTATGTATGGAAGACTTTTTTATGTCTTTCCTCAGTCGATACACATTGTAAAAATCGATTTCACTGCTTTTTACCCATTGACTTGTGTCTTTATTTTTATAACTTTCCTCAATTTACAAGTGTTGGGAATTTAATCAAGGAAAGAGGGACATACCTTTTTCAGTTTCCGCGTGCAATGGTCCGACAGTGCCGAAAAATCGTTTATCCAAAATTTGAAGTAATTGAAGAGCTGTTGAATGTATCTCCACTCGAGGGCAGCCGGTCATGAGGAGTGTAACATTTATAACAGATGTATAGTGGTCACATGGATATTCTCTGTAAATGATGTGGAAAAACAAACGAGACTTAAATATGATTGCTAGTCGTGATATGATATTAAATGGAAGTTGAACTCGGTAAAATCAATATATTAACACATTAAATGTTGTGGTGTCATATTTTTCAATACATTAAGGATTGAAATGACACACCCAACGAATTCTTGTTTTCTGTGCGTGTGTCAACTTGAGAGTGATTTGTTGTGTATCCAGTATGTGTGCGTTGATATTAAAGAGTAGGCTTGTGACTAGCAAAGATACATTTCAAAAACATATAAATACATATGCCTAAGGATAAGAGTTTCTGTTTTATCAGGCAGTAAACTGTATATTTTTATAAAGACGCGTTTTTGAGATATTCTTTCAGTTGGATGTTTAGGTAGATATTAAGAATAAGAAATTAGAATTCTGTTTAACTCATTATAGTTATGTGAATAAACGTGATTTTTTTTAAACGATTGACGATATTAATAATTGAGTGACACTACAGCCCACAACGGACCAGGGCCTAGCTTCTACAACAACTACTCGTGTTGTGCATGGTACCATTCTTCACGAATAGAAGGGACCTACAGTTTTTTGCCGACTCCGAACGGCGAGTTTTGAGAAGCTTTCCATAGACAATTAATACTCTTTGAGTGTTGTCAGCAACTCGAAAGAGGTGGTGCCGTAAAAAAACGCTAGGTGTCCCGTCCGGAAATCGAACCCAGACTTTCTGCGCCGCGGTCGATGCACTTACCACTACGCTACGGCTATTGACGATATTATCAGCCGTATTTTCAGTCTTATTTTAGTAGTATGTTAATTTGATAGGAAATGTGGTGATATATTTAATTTAATTATATATAATGATTTTTCTCCTTTTCATTTCGCCAATACTGAGCGGTTACTTATCAGCAAAGCTGGTTGATGTTTTCTTTTCTGTCATGTCCAACATCTGAGGCAATTATTTCTCTGTAACGTTCTTCCAGTTTCTCGGGGTTGCTGATGTGCTCTACATGACAATGCTATTTTAAAATTTATAGTGCTATCTTTCACTAGGCCACACTTTTTTGGTACTTGTCGCTGACCTACAGAGTTCACCGTTAGGTCTTCTCCTCCACATACTGTCAATGCAAACAGGTCAAATACACAAAGAAATTCCTCTACCGTTTTCAAAAGCGCCCATGTTTCTGCGTAATAGAGCAGGGCTGAGATGATCGACCAAGTATAGTCTTGAATATGCCTCTTGAGCCCAAGTAGTAGTTCTGTGTACGATTTCGGTACTTATTGTTGTTGTGCCTGGTTTCTGTGGAGCTGACATAGATGAAGATCTTGATATCTTCAAAATTGTTGCTGCCCCTTTTGACATTCTGCCCTGTCTCTTAACTTTCCCCTCGTTTACCGGCAGATTCGATTTGCTCGTCCGTCTCCCTTTTATTGTTAGTCATATTTACTTTGAGGGGCAGATAACAGAACATTCTTTCGTATCCGATGCATATCACCGCGCAGTGGAACAACTCATAGCAAAAAGTGGAAAATGCAATCGAGTTTGCAGAATATTTTTGTAAGGATTATAGTTTCTTATCTCAACTATATGTAGGTTCAATTCAATTCAATTAATTAAGATTGGTAAAGTACATTTAGACATGGTACAATTATATTACAAGTTCATTACTAACAATTAAGTTATGATAATTAGAGAAAGTAAAGAAAATTAAAAGTACCACAATTAAGAAGGAAAAAGGTTCTTAAGCCGTTTAATTTATTTCAATTCCTTAACCCGTGAGGCGAATTTCAGTCTAGTAAACTGTGTTTCGTTGCTGGGTCAAAGTCAAGAAATGCCAAATCAAAACTGGGAATCTATTTTCTATGGGATGTTAGGTAAAATCTCACAGTAATCTCGCACAGTACTTAGAGGTAATATCATAGATACGAGACGCTTAAACACGAACAAATGTCGATAATGAATTCAATTGAAAAGGAAAATACTTAAACTATGTATATATATATGTATACTTTTGCACTATGACTGAAGTTTAGCCCAAAGGACCAATTATGTAGGAAATGATGTGTATGCGTTAAACACAAACTATAATAAAGAACACCGGTTAATTCCTCATAATACAAAGATCAGTTCTTTATTTAAAACATACTATTGCAAATTCAATGTTTAAAGTATAGTCCAACTCTTTCTGGGATGCCGAAGTCCCGTGTCAAAAAAAATACTTCATCATAATTGAAGAATGTTTGTCAAACAGGTTGGATTAAGCAAAATAAATGGTAATCGTAGGCGGGTGGGGTAGACCGTCACATTTCAATCTTTCTAAGTATATTTTGACTACCCTTGAAGTGTAGTCGAGCTCCTGCTGCAAAATAACTACATCGTGTCTTAAAAATGTTTTCGATAGTCGTCGTTTTGGGTTACAGTAATATACCCACTTTATATCACTGTCGAAAGGAAAACAAATACTGTCACGAACAGTAAGGAAAAGGTGGAATTTTAGCACTCAAGGCCGGATTTTTAGGAAAAAAGTCAAAGAAAAATTTTTTCTAGGACACAAGTTGAGAAGGACCTCAACCTTTAGTGCGCAACTCTTCCATACTTTCAAAAATAATTAAGCTTATTAATCTAATCTGTTGTTTTTAATGCTAACTGACTGAATCCTAACAAGTGCTCTAAGCTTACCTAGGCTCATTAATTTTTCTTTTTGCCTTTCGGCTTCTTTAAGAAAGTTCATTTAAGTTATATAACTTACGGGTAGCATATCTAGTGAAATTCATTTGCACTCTTTCAAATCTGAGTTCTTGTGCTTTATTCGAAGAGACCCAAATGATGGAATATGCACTATGGTCTCACATAGATATGGATACACATAGAAAATCCTTTTAATTTCATTGCACATTGCAATGACTCGCAAACGTGAAAAATTTAATTTTGTATTAAAAATTATTTTAAGATATGTGACATAATCTTAAAAATCGGTGATGTAATTCGGTGGGCAGTCAAAATTTATGCATTATGGGGGTGTTTGTGAAAACCTGCAAGCAATATGGAGTGCATAAACACCTGCGACCGTACTTTTCGTCTGCCGTCATCTATACAGAAGTTTAGTGTTAATGACCCCAGTTTATTTGCCAAAGAATATTTGAGAAAAACAAGATTTTAATGGACAGAGCAGATCTAGCTCTGATGTAGAAAGTGGCACTGGATTGGGCACGCGGGTTGAAAATATCTCCATTACTACGCATTGACATGAAGAATGCATGATGAAAAATGTTCAATCTATAATAATTGCTTTCTTCTTTTAAAGTAATTGGAAGAAGATCTTAACATTGACAAGTGAATTCCTAATGACTTAAAATTGGTCAAAAGCAGTATGTGATGTACTTTACTTTCGAAAAATCATTCTTAAGTTAATGTTTGCAACTGGTGAAAGATCTCCTAAAATTTCATGTATACTAGTGTACTTTGCAAAAAGTGATAAATTAATAGCACATGATCTGCCTTGTTTTTTGACATTTTTTTAAAGACAACTTTTATAAAAAGACATTTGAAAGAAATACTTAAGAATATCTTTTTATCAAGGGCTGATTAAAACGTCGGATTTCCATGGGGGCCGGGTCTGTAATTTATTTTTAGGTGATTATTTGTAGAGGACTTTTTTTTTGGAATTCACATAATTCCAAAACGGCGAACCATTTTTCACTATCAAAGATTCTACGGACAAGACGTGTTGTTTGCGAAGGACCTTACGTTTGTGCATATATATCGTATGTACAATTTCCTGTGAGAAAAACGAAGAAATTGTATGAAATTTATATCATTAATCCTTCTTTTTAAATAAAGAAAGTGTCGATAGAAGATATGACACGCTCTTCACAATTTTATAACTCTTTCCAGCACAAATACAATCAAAACCACAAATGACTGTTGCGTGCCACACTTCAATTTCCAACATCGAACTCACATTTCTAAAAATAAGTTAAGAAGTTTTCTCCTTGAGTGCTTGTACCCCAAATAACTTTTGTTTTGGCCACGAATGTGTATTCATAAACATGTATAAACTCGTTTATCAGATCGCAATAAATATCCTTTAGTATAAGTAATTTCTGTCATATATTTGTTATTTCACTTCTTAGATCATTTAGGCATGGTTTTATTTAATGTCGGTTGACTTTAAGCTTCAATGTGTTTCTTTTCAAGTTTTAAGTTAGTTTATATAGCCCTCTTTTTTATATGTGAGGTAACTGTGTGACAGCTTGGCCGCATATAGATCATATATTTTCCAATAAATGACATAAGCTTAGTTACTAGCTCATCATCCCTGTTTAGGCAGACGGTTTCAATGATATTTGCAAAGATGATGAGGTTGTGTTACAACGTTACGTTACAGTTATATAATGAAAATGTTATTGGTTGGAGGCGTGTTGTGACAAATTCTAACCAAAGTCGGTTTTCAGTTTTAGTTTGTGCAGCTTTTAGTGAGTATTAAGCCATGCCTATGCGTGTAATAACCCATTTGTAATAACTCCTGTGAAGGAACATCATTGGCAAATGGATGTGAACACCCCGAGGCAAAAAAGGACATCGGTTGAATATAAATAATATACAATGTAATGTACAAATTCAAACAGAACAATTGTTCCTCCGCCGTGACCCTATTATTGAGCCAACACTTATAATTCATTATAGTCTTAAGTTTTAAAGTAAGCTATATTCGGGTTAAAAAAAGTAGCAGGATATTGTCCGCTTCCACATTTTCTGGTGTCTTTTACTAGTTTGTTTGGGAGAATAGTGCAAAGCTATAAAGTCGACACTTTAATCGCACAATTGACAAGTTTATCAGCTAATACCTTAACACTCAACATTTATTATATGCGTTGAACTTTAAAATGTCGCTCCTCAGTGTTTTGAGAACTGCCTGACTTGGGTTCAATTTGAGGGACTGGTTATCCACCTGACAGCCGGTTATTTTAAAATCCTAGAAATTATTTATTTTAGCTATAAAGCTATTGAGGTGTCCTACACTCACAAGTGTTTTTTACTATGCACATTTTTATAATAAAGCAGACCAGATCATATATTTTGGTAAGAGTTTGACATTTTCCCTTCGCGTACGTGTGTACCTGGCAAGTCAATGCTTCGCATACATCAGTATATCTGAAGTACTATGGTATTTGAAGATTTTATATATCTTGAATCCATGTCCTTATCTTTTTAAATAAAGTTTATTTATAACATAGAAAAACAATGCTAACCTTCAATGCAAAATAACATCCCCAGCATGTGCAAGTTCCTGTGTAAGAGTTTGTAAAGGAACTTTAAAATAATATACAACATAATTAAAAACCACATGGGGAGTTACAATGTTAAAGACTGCTAATTGTATACACATTTTTGGATCAACGATGAAAATCATCAGTACCTGCATAATGTCTTACATACGAGTATAAATTGCGGCACTGTTCACATTGAAACATCATCACATATGTATATTACCTCTTGCATTTGTAGAAAGTAAAAAAATTTGCAAATTTTAATACGAATCTTTCACCATATTTTATGCCACTCTTAGAATTTCCATCATTTCCTTATTACGATGTAATCTGGTTGCCATTTCATGGAAACATCGACATAAAAATTCTTCTAATTATCCAAGATGTGTGTATTTATAGATAAATAAGCCCTTTCATGTTCTCAAAAAGCCATCAAAGGAGCTGCCACTGATGTGCTGGGTTTCACGCCACCACCCAGAAGGAACCCATTGTTTGACGACGAGTGCAGGCAAGCACATGCAGCTAAACAGGAGGACCGAACCCTGCCAAAACGGGGATCTAGTAGTAGAGTCGCATTCGATACTGAGAATCTGGAAAGATTTGATACTGAGAATCTGGAAAGATTTGATACTGAGAATCTGGAAAGATTCTCTCATCGACGATAGGCAAAAAATTCCGTGTCCCCGACTTAGACGAGGTCAAGATAGCAATATCGAAACTGAAGTCGGACTGTCCACAGAACTGTTTAAAGCAGCTGGAGATGACCTGGTTGGGAACATGCACCAGCATGCAAAGAAGTGCAAATCGACACTCACCACCTATTCGTCGATTTAAAAGACTCATATGACAGTGTGCATAGAGACGAGTTATACAGTGCCATGTGTGGTTTTGGCATTAATCCAAACTCATCAGATTGTGTAGGATGATGATGGAGAACTCTCGCTGATCCGTGAAAATCGAGACCGACCTCACCGAGATCTTCAATGTCAAAACAGGTTTTAGACAAGACGACGCACTGCCATGTGACTTCTTTAACATCATCCTTAAGAAGATTAGAAGATTGTACGTAACTCACAAGTCAACACCAGAGGCACGATATTCCAAAAGTCTGTTCAATTGATAGCTAACGTCGACGACATTGAAGTGATTGTACGAACACAACAAGGTGTCAATGAGGCATTTGCTGGCATTGAAGCAGAAGCGGCTAAACTGGGTCTGGTGATTAATGAGGGCAAAACGAAGTGCATGCTGTCATTAAGGAAGAACGCACAACATCGACGTCTAGGACACAGCGTCTCACTAGGCAGCAGAAACCTTGAGGTAGTCAAGGACTTTGTCTACCTCGGCTCCGCGGTTAATAGAGGCAATAACACCAGTACCGAAATCAAACGCAGAATCAATCTTGCCAAACGCTGTTTCTTTGGGCTTAAGAGGCAATTGAGTAATAAGGCACTCTCTCGAGAGACTAAGCTTGCCTTATATATCACCTTCATCATCCCAGTTCTTCCTTATGGCGCGGAAACCTTGACGTTACTAAAGGATGTCCCAACAAGAACGCAAGTTTTAAATTTTAAATAAAACGCAGATATTTAAAAAAAATCGTGAATTCTTTATTATATCATAAAGTAGACAAAGTTCGATTCCCGAACGGGACACCTAGCATTTTTTTTTCACGGCACCACCTCTTTCGAGTTGCTGACAACACTCAAAGAGTATTTATTGTCTATGAAAAGCTTCTAAAATCTCGCTGTTCGGAGTCGGCAAAAAACTTCAGGTCCCTGCTACTCGTGAAGAACAGTAGCATGCACAACACTAGTAGTTGTTGTAGAAGCTAGGCTCTGGTCCCTTGTGGGCTGTGGTGCCACTCAATTATTATAATTATTACTTAAAGTAGACGTAGTAGATGAGGTTATGTGTGAAATAACACATCGGCCAGATGGCCGCCGCGGCTTTGCACATACGCGATCTTTTAATGGAATTTTCAATGACCTTTTGCATAAATGCTGCGGTGTTTCATTTATGCAGCGTCCAATTTCCTCTCTTAAAGATTGAGTCGTCGTCGGCTTATTCGCATAAACCGTCGACTTCAAAAAACCCAAAAGAAAAAAGTTCAATGGTGTTAAATCGCACGATCTAGGCGGCGTATTTTAAATCTTGTTCAAGCTCTAGTCAGTAGCTGCCCATGTCATTGTTCAAGTTCAAGTTTTTTTTTATCTGAGACATATGCGTCAACACAAGCAATGGAATGTAATATCACATCCCACACCATTTTGCCTTTCCTTTTTTATATTTACTTAATCACCTGTATTTTTCATTATATTATATATATACCCCCTACTTCCAAAACCAATGACATTATCTTATATGAAAATTAAGTCACTCAAGAGTTACACTTTTTCGTTTTATGATATGCACTTCACCACTCCAAAGAAATTATGCGCTCGAGCATAATGTAGCCACAATTGATTATTAAAAACATTTTGAAAGCGTCTTCATCATTCGATATTTCTTTAGACATTATAATGTAGATGAGTCTGCGACAACTGTGGGCACAGACGCTTTCTTTAAAAAACAATGTCTTCGAGACATACAACTTACAGTATTCTCTGTGAGAGACTTGAATATAAGACCTAAATGTCAGATAGATAACCGTGAAAAAAAATTTTAGTAACAATGCTGATTTGGCTCACATTTGGCTCAAATATGACAGACGAAACGAGCGGAGAACTAGCCTTTCCGAACATTGATGTCTTCCTGTCAAGCAAGAAGATCACAAATTTTTAAACTTTAGCGCCTATCTTGTCTGTATGCAATTTTCTTGAGTTCTCTTTAGGCATACGGGTGGGTCTGCAAATCATACATGCACCATATATGGAATGAACTTCATTCCAAAACTTGTCCTACACCGGCAAATGACTTAATCAGATTTAGCAAAATATTGAACGCCTTACAACAGTTGCACTCCCTGACTGATGGATTACAATCACAGTTTCGTACCTGTACAACAGATAAGTATCAAAGTACATTTGTGTAGAAAAGACCGCTAGTCTCTGCAAGACTTCCAACTCCACCTCAAAGTCGAGAAGTGTGAAACTATCCTTTTCACAACCCCGTTGTCCAGAGCTATAAAGGACAAAAAACTAAATGGCGTAAGTTCGGCATAGTTGACCCATTGGGACGGTCATTGACCGTGAAAAGTGTAGTAAGATATCTAGGCATCTGGTTGGACCAGTATCTATATGGTGGTATTCATATAGATGCAGCTGTGACCAGGACTTCGAAGGCCTTCGCTATGGCAAGAAGTCTATTTTACAGCAGTCAACTTGACACCAGGGGGAAGGTGATCTGCTTCATGGCCCCTATCCGGCTAATCATGGTATATGGTTGTCCTGTGTGGTTCAACGTGAGTGGAAGGCGTTTGAGAGGCGGTGCCTTCGAACCTGCCTTCGTTTATATCGAACACCAGAATATCTGTACAAGAAATTCTATACCAACGAGGTTCTGTGCAAACCTTATAAGGCTAGATAATTTTATTATTAAGTTGATTCGGAGTCACACTGCTAGGGCCATGGCTTCAACCAACAGTCTGATCTTTGGGGCTTACTACCCAAATAAAATGTAATGGATGCGAAAAGTGTGATACAAGATATGCAAGGCTGTCCTATCATCTTCCACGTCGCACGCCGAACAGTAGACGTCGCTCGCAGCCATGAGGATCTCCTACGGTTCAGTAGCGCGATTTCTGCTTACACGCGACAGAGCAGTAACAGCCAGAGAACGGCATTTCTACAGGTGGAATCAGCTTTCGATGCCGATAACTAGTTAAAACAAAAGACGGGATAGTTAAGTCAGTAGGGCCATCTCATATAGGTTAAGGTAGTTTAAAAAAGTTTAAAAAAGATCCATTTCATATATATGTTCAGCATATATATAATATAATACATACCTCCTGGTGCATGCGTCGATATGATGTTAGATATAATTATACTTAACCTGTTGTTATAGCGCAATGAAGGACTTGTTGTCTCAAGTTTTAAAGTTTTCTAAGAATTTTAAGTTTTCTTAAGTAAAAAAATTTCAAAATATGAATAGAAATGCATTGAAAACTAAACAAACTAACAATTACACCTTTTAAAATTATCCTGATATTATTCATTTTTCTTTTCTATTGCGAATATAAATAAAATAAACTTGAACGATTTGAATTTAATTTCTGAACTAATCACTAATCATCAAACTGTCACTGTCCATTTATTCAGCAAACTCAACACTTTCATCATGGTAGAGTACACGAACGAATTGTAAAAGGAATTGGGCTTCTCTCAGACTACATTATGACATATTTTGCGTAAGGATCTTGTACAGAATTGAAGCCGGTGGACCATTTGCAGGGAAGTACGTTCTCATTTTTTTGCTCAATGGGTTCGCCCAAATGCAAAGTATGCGTGTGCTTAAATCACCACTTGATCCATAAAAAAAACTGTTCAATGCGGTTTGCATGCCGACGGCATTTTTGAGACATATTTTTACGTCGGCTAAAACGGCCGTCACGTTACAGTTAATGGTCACGGTTATCGTGCCATGATTACCGATTATTTTTGGCCTGAATTTCTAAGATGTGGACTTGGACAACATGTGGTTTCAACAGGATTGTGCCACAAACAGCTCACGTTACAATCCAATCTTTGGAGAGTAAGTATGGTGAGTGTGTTACCTCAAGAAATAGACCAGCCGATTGTCGGCCTCGCCTGTGTTATTTAACGTCGCTTGACTATTGTTCGCGAAATAGAGTTTCGGCCGAAATGTGTTGCCAAGTCATTAACAATTAAGTTCAACAAATCAACCGCTGCAAACGTGCCCGCGGTGTTCATATGGACGATGTCAAGTCCCATTCATATATTTTTTTATTGTACTTCAAGTCGGTAGTTTCTGAAGTATCTGAAATGGTTTGCATTTTATTTGAAGAAAAAACATTTATATGTACATACGTAAGAGGTCGTGAGAGCTGGGAGACGATGTACGTTCGGGACGTCTAAAAACTGGAACTAATGACGAAAACTAAAGTTCATCAAATGGCGATAGACCAAAATCGAATTAAAGTGAAAGATATCTGAAGCTATGAAAATGTCCAAAGAACTTGTTTGTTACATATTTCATCAAGATTTAAACATGAGCAGTGGCGTTGAATGCAAGTTTACACAGAAACCGTATTTGAATGAACATTTCTAACATTTAGGCGCAATAAATCGGAGTTTTGGCGCCGATTAATTATTGTAGATGAAACTTGGATTGATCATTATACCCGACACAGTCAAAACAATAAACTGCACAGGACGAACCAGCTCAGACCCTGCTTTTTTCGGCTGGGAAATATATTAGTAGAATAGGTAAAATCATCATTATTTGCCCAGCTAAAGGCAGAAATTACACGCCTAAAATTCCAAAAATAATAATTGTTTGAATTGAAAAATAAATATTGTTTCACCAAGACAACGCGTCTCAATGATCAGCGGTTGCTATGGCAAAAAACCCACGAATTACGGTATGGTTTGCTTGACCACCCTACTCACCAAATCTAGCGCCAGCGACTTTCTGTGGTCCCCTTATCTAAAACTGCGCTTGGAGGGCAAACATTTCAATCAAATGAGAAGGCAGTCACCTTCGTTTACAATCATTTTGCAGAGAAAACACCAAGTATTATTTGGGCGGGTTAAAGGTAAGCAGCTAGAAGGGTTAAAGTTAAAAGGAGACCGTGTGGAAATATAGAAAAAAATTGAGAAAGAATTGCTTGCATCATTGATCGGTCGAAAACTTTGCAGACCGTTCTCATGTATTCGATTATAGGAAAAACCATCAATTTGAGCCAACCGAAACCTTATACTTGCAGCATAACATTTCCGTATATTATATTAAAATTTATTTTTGCAAGTTCGATAGAATTTGATACTACTGTCACTAACATATCTGGAAGAAGATTCAGCAGCATTTTTTAAAAACAAAATGTGTTTTAAAGAATGAATAACGAATTTTTCATTTGCGAATTAATTTAATTAATTAATTTTGATATATTTCCTACAGTAGAATGTGAATACGAATTTAATTCTTACCACCATAATAACTGTTTTTAAAACTAGCTATTTAATGAATATGTACGATTCTCTTACTCTCAGTATTAGATTCGAAACCCAATTTGCCAATGGTTTTGTCACGTATTAAAAAGAATGCATGCATTCTCCACCTTCTTCACCTCCTATTTAGACTTCTTTTTCTAACTGCGTGTGTACCCAATCCAGACTGATGCCGTTGAATCGAGTAGGGTAAAGGCAAAGTTAAAGGCTTTGATTATTTCTTTGTTGATCAACGGTATCATATTTGCAAAGATAACAGTGTAGAAATAGAAACAACAGTCCAACTTTGATAATTCCACCATCACTTCCCACAAAACAAAATCGAGTTATCTAGGCTTTACGTTATTAAGTACACTTCAAGAGTGTTATATGAATTACCAACGAATTTGTATGTATTACCAACGAAAATCATTCGATTTATAAATATTCGAACCATCGTACAACTTAATAAAGTTCGATTATATATCGTTAAGGTGATGGGAATGAATAATTATTTTAATTTCAAACGGTTCTTTATTTTTTTTTTCTGTTGCCAGATTGCGACGGTAGATAATAAAGATTGAGAGTATATATTTACTTTCCTGCTGGACATCCCCGCTGGGCGGAACCTCTCTACCTCTACGTTGGTAAGCGGTTCCCACATCTCAACATCCATAAAGGAACCTGGCGATTTCCTGATCAATCAACCGTCAACCAGATTGATCACGTTGCGATCGACGGCAGACACTCCTCCAATATTCTCGATGTCCGAACATTCCGAGGTGCCAACATCGACTCGGATCATCACCTTGTAGCCAAGGTAAGAACCTGGATATCGAGAGAGCAACGGAATCGAGATACTAATAGGCCAAAACGGTTTGACGTCGGAAAGCTACAGTCGAAACAGATTGCTAGGATCTTTGCCGACCGAGTCTCCCTAAAATTATCCCTAAGTTCGACGCTGCCTGCACTGACAACAGAAGAGGAATGGTAACGTTGTCAAAAAGCCAACAAAGAAGCTTCCACTGATGTGCTGGGTTTCACGCCACCACCCAGAAGCAACCCATGGTTTGACGACGAGTGCAGGCAGGCACATGCAGCTAAACAGGAGGCCTGCCAGGCAACGCTGCATCGAACAACGAGAGCTGTTCGTGAGCTCTACGAACAGAAGAGAAGGGAAGAGAACCTACTTCTCAGAAGAAAAGGGGAAAACATGAGAAGGCCGCGGTCAAAGAAAATGGAGAGGTGTTATGGCAGGAATGAAGTTCGAAAGTTGTACCGAAAGGTGAAACAGCTATCTGGTAGATATAGGGTTCGAACCGAACCCTGCCAAAACGGGGATCTAGTACTAGCGTCGTAATCGATACTGAGAATCTGGAAAGATTTGATACTGAGAATCTGGAAAGATTTGATACTGAGAATCTGGAAAGATTCTCTCATCGAGGATAGGCAAAAAATTCCGTGTCCCCTGTCCGCAAAACTGTTTAAAGCAGCTGGAGATGACCTGGTTGGGAACATGCACCAGCTCATCTGTAAGATATGATCTGAGGAAAGCATGCCCCTTAAGTGGAATCTCATCTCTCGTCGTCTGTCTGGTCCACAAGAAAGGAGACCCCTTTAACTGCGCCAACTATCGAGGGATTAGTCTCCTTAATATCGCGTGCAAGATTCTTTCCATCGTATTGTGTGAATGCCTGAAACCGTTCGTTAGCAACCAGATAGGTCCTTATCAGTGTGGTCTCAGTCCAGGGAAGTCCACGATCGACTAAATCTTCACACTACGGCAGATCCTGGAAAAGACAAAAGAAGTGAAAATCAACACTCTCCACCTATTCGTCGATTTCAAGGCCGCTTATGACAGTGTGCATAGAAACGAGTTATACAGTGGCATGAAGTTTTGAGAGTTTTGGCATTCCTACGAAACTTGTCAGATTGTGTAGGATGATGATAGAGAACTCTCGCTGCTCGGTCAAGGTCGGGAACGTACTCACCGAGACCTTCAATGTCAAAAAAGGTTTTAGACAAGGCGACGCACTGTCATGTAACTTCTTTAACATTATTCTTGAGAAAATCGTGCGTAACTCACAAGTCAACACCAGAAGCACGATCTTCCAAAAGTCAGTTCAACAATAGCTTACGCCGATGACATTGACGTGATTGGACGAACACAGCGAGCCGTCAATGAATTTCTTTGGGCTCAAGAGGCAATCGAGTAATAAAGGCCTCTCTCGAAGGACTAAGCTTGCTTTATTAACACCTTGATCTTCCCAGTCATACTCTATGGCGCGGAAATCCGGGCGTTCCTAAAGGCGGATGAGGATGCCCTAGTCTTTTCGAGAGAAAAGTTTTGCGTGCAATTTTTGGTCCTGTTTGCGTTGATGGCATCTGAAGCAGAAGATTCAACGACGAACTCTATGGGCTCTACAGCGGCATGCGCCTAGTCAAGCGTCTTCGGATACAACGTTAAAGATGACTAGGCCATGTAGAGCGTAACAATAGTAATAGTAATAAAACAATAGTACTATATTTTACTCAAGCGCTTTGCAGGAGCTTTTTTTTACATTTTAAACAAGGAACATGCAATCCTAGTCTACATGCACTTATAGACTTGTCTTATATTATACTCCATTGTTCAAAACAGTCTTTTTAAATTCGTTTGCCCACTACGCCTTCCCTTTTTATTCAACGGAAATAAAAATAATCGCACTGAAGATAGAGTGAAAGGGTGGTTGGGGTATAAGGGTCATGATATTTTTGTTTAAAATTGGTGCACAGGAAGAGGAATCGATATACGTAGTTTGACAGATACCCTCCTTAAATCCACCGTTAAAATTAACTGAACTGTACTCCAACCCACTTTAAAAAGCTCCACAATCTCTGCTGCAATCGTCCCTTGCCGTTCTTTTTGTCAATATTTTCATTGATTCGTACCATGAACAGCCGAGAACGAGATTTCTCCGTAGTCGACCTTATACGGAAAATGATTGAAACTCTTAAGTTTTCCCGAAAGGCGTCGTTAGGCCGCTATTAATATTTCTAGAGTTTGTCTGCCAGTTATTCTGGGAATCAGTCATTATAAAACGATGAACACACAAAGCAACTGCCAAAAAAATCATATTCTTCGAAAGAACACTTCTTAAGCGACGAAGTCTAACGACTTCTTTTTTCGTAAGCAAATAGTCGTCAGATAACTCTGAACATTAAACCTTTATCTATTATAGAAAATAAGGGTAGAGTAGTTAAGTTCAAACCCACTTCACAACATTTGTTACTGAAAAACAATTTCAGGACTTACCGAGCACTAAAAATCGCAGCTAAAGATAGAAAGCATGCATCAGCTTCCCTCGGAGTAGATGTATAACAACGGTCGATGACCCATTCTAGCAGTTGCCCCATATCTGGATTCGTCTCAAGTAAAAGAACAACTGTATCTCGAGCAAGTTGATATATCTATGAATAAAATATGAACAATGCATTTATTTTATTAAATTTACACATTGTATAAAATATATATAAAATCTAAGAACAAAATGTGACACAAAACACTTATTAATTATGCAGGACTTAGTAAAGTTGGTTGTTGCCACAACCACATATACCAATCATACGGTTCGAGCAGGATCAAAGATTCGGATTTGCATGGAAATACATATTTAACTACACATAGAAGTAAAAAATATTTCTCCTCAGTTTTTAGACAGTGGCCGTTTGAGCATAAATCTGGACATTTACTTCTATTTTTAACGGCTCCGGCTCTCCTGAGTTACTTACATCGTTCAAAGAGTATTGGTTAATTATAAAAGCAAATAATTAAAATTACAATGTTCTGAAGCAGTGTTGAATCTTCTCTAAAAAAGATTCATCATTTGGAACACAACACATGGTGGGTGCCTTTCTTTTCTATAGCTACAATAAGAAATGCCAAACGATCGCGGATCGCGACGGATGATGATGCTTGAAAGACGTATTGCCTCTCACTAATCATACAAAGTATATGAACAAAAAGCCATTGATTCTTCGTTCGTACGTACTTCGTTCGTTCTTTAATACGATTTAATTTAACTATACAACTGTCAGCAATAATTAACATAGTCTGCATCAGCGTCTGTTTTAGAAACTAACATTGTTTTTCGATTCTTCGATAATGCCCGGATCTGTCCTTAATAAACTGCATTTGCGGGAAGTTTTGCAAAATCGTTGTGAGTGTCTCAGCAAACAATTTTCGTTCGATGAAAGAAGTTTGGATTTATTCAAAATGTAACGTACGAATTAAAACCGGGAGATGTCGAAAGGCGATTTTTCACTTCCGAACTACTCCTTCAAATACATAAAAGAAATGGATTTTTGCACTGGATCGCGACCATATAAAGAAAAGATACTACCAAGATGCCAAAGAAAAACATTCAGGGTTCCAAGGTCTGCAGGTATGATGTGCTATGAGCTGCTAAAACCAGGCGGAGCCATTGATAGCAAACGTTATAGACTAAAAATAATACGTTTCAGCGGCTACAGCGATCAAAAACTATGTACCTGTAAATGCCGTATTCTCCACATATTGTTCACTGACGAAAGCTAAGAAAGGCTTCGCTATGGCAAGGGGGTTGTTTTACAGCAGCCAACTTAACGCCAAAGTGAAGCGAATCTGCTACACGGCCCTCATCCGGCCAATCATGGTGTATGGCTGCCCAGTGTGGTTGAATGTGAGTCCTTCCCAAATGGAAAAGATGAGGGTATTCGAGAGACAATGTCTCCGCGCATGTCTCAAGAAGTACAGAACCCCGGAATCTGACTACAAGAAGTTCTATCCTAATGAAGTCTTGTATAACGCAGCAAACGTGAACAGGGTTGATAATTTTATTATTAAGCTGATTCGGAGGCATGTTGCACGAGCCATGACTTCTGAGAATGATCTCATATTTGGGGCCTACTACCCAAATGACGAGTACCACGAGAACGCTCGCCGAAAGGGTTTTCTTCCACCGGAAGCGTTCTTGTATCTTGACCGCATTGGACTGATCCAGGATGCGGAGGCATGTCCACTTATCTACCACGTGGTGAGAAGGACAGTGGACAGGCGACTGTTGTACGACGCCAACGTCGTTAGTCGGGATGCTCTCCGGTTCAGCACATCCATCTCCATCCGTGATAGGATGGACACGGATAAGGACCGAGGGTTCTGCTGGTGGTTAGAGCCACACACAGTAGTTATAAGATTTCATTTCAGTCGTACCTAGGTTAAGCGTTTTATACCTAGTTTTAAAATACTATCAGATAAAAAATAAAAAAAAATGCCTTTTAAACTAAAAAAAAAACTAACATCTTGTTCAGTCCGGCTACTGGCTTCTTGGACGAATGCAAAGCGATTTGGGGGGTGTTTTAAAGAAATTCAATGCAATTTCGGATCAATACCATAGAGGACTCATTTTTAGAGATGGGGAAAATTAGTCGCTTTCGACGGACAATATCTCATTTTTTTATGTTTTCTAAAAAAACAGGTTTTAACACATAAAAGGGACCGAATTAATGTGTATTCCCAATAATTGAAAGCATAATAAATTGCCGTTTAGATAGATATTTTTAAGTTTTGCAGGTACATACATTATATATATTTGGATTTTGTGCTGTTGCCAAATGGGTGTTGTTAACCATTTGGATTTGTGCTAAGCACAGTCGGCAGTAACAAAAACTTTTATGGAAATGATGGGCATAATTGCGGAGTAACGTGCTAAAATGAGCTTCTACGAAAAGTATAGCAATCCGTTATTTATTCATAGATTGAAATAAAATGTT
Source organism: Eristalinus sepulchralis (assembly GCA_944738645.1). Taxonomy (NCBI): domain Eukaryota; kingdom Metazoa; phylum Arthropoda; class Insecta; order Diptera; family Syrphidae; genus Eristalinus; species Eristalinus sepulchralis. Next base: position 23,020,376 of record OX122885.1, on the reverse strand, counting down.
TTTTTTTGTGGTTACAGTGGCGTAGTGAGTAAGTGTGTCGAATTACACGCCAAGATCCGAGGTTCGATTCGCGGACGGAACACTCCGCATTTTTTTCAAGGTACCACCTCTTACGAGTTGCTGTCAACATTGTCTATGAAAAGCTTTTATGAAAAGTTTTCCTTCTACTCGTGAGAGAACAGTAGCACGCGCAACACGAGTACTGGTGCCACTGAAAACAAAAACTGTTTTTAAGGTTAAGCTTGGCATCACTCTGAATTTGGTTCCGAATTTCCAAGATTGGGAGTATTTCATAGATTTGGTGGTGTAATATTAGCAAACGAAGCTCTTGAACGTTAAACAGATCCTTTATGTATAAACATTGATAGCATATAATGACAACATATTCCTGTATTATATTGTACATACAAATGTAGAATATCACGTAAATATTTTCAGTAACTACAATGTACTTTGATTCAATAAAATGTTTGCGACTTTTTATTTTTAAGTTTCAGTTTTGCTTTGAATTATGGCGCCAGCTTAAAATCAATTTTGCAAATGCACATTTCGAATGTCACTTACCAAACTTCATTTAACTTATATTTTTTCTTCAAAAGCAATGAACATACTCGTTTCTTCTTTCTATAGCATGATAATAATTAATAATTGAGTGGCACTACAGACCATAACGGACCAGGGCCTAGCTTCTACAACAACTACTCGTGTTGTGCATGCTATTGTTCTTCACGAGTAGAAGGGACCTACAGTTTTTTGCCGACTCCGAACGGCGAGATTTGAGAAGCTTTCCATAGACAATTAATACTCTTTGAGTGTTGTCAGCAACTCGAAAGAGGTGGTGCCGTGAAAAAATGCTAGGTGTCCCGTCCGGGAATCGAACCCAGACTTTCTGCGCCGCAGTCGATGCACTTACCACTGCGCCACGGCGACCACTTCTATAGCATGAAACATAACCTTAATCTTACATACCATATCGACCGTGTCAGAGCGTCCGTATTATGACTGCCAATCATCAATTGTAAATACAATAACATTTAAGTAACTACTGCAAATTAAATAATTGATCGAATCCGTATTATGACTATCAGAACCATTGACTCTTGTCTTTCTTTCAACTGTGAATTCGTTTTTTGTAGAAACATTTATTTCAATACAAAAAGAGCCGCAAGCTACTAAAAAAATACCATCTATCGAATATTCCACATAGAGTATTCTTCTTTGTCAAATTTCTTTGATTCAGTTCTACAATGTAACACTTCGTTCAAATGACGGGGTTAAATACTCGTAAATAAGTTTGCAAAGTAAATATATTTCGTTGAGCTTAATCGTGTTTTTGATATATTTGCATCATTTGCGAATCAATACAACTTTCTATAAGAGCGACCTTAAGAAAATGAATTGCACATATTGTTGTGGACACGAACTTTCACTTTTTTTACTCTAAATCTTTAAATCTATCTGTTGTTTCAACTGTACGTAGCTTTAAAAAAACTACATAAAAAAGTCTAACCATTGAGTATAAATTGCTTGTCCAATTTTTTAAAACTAAATGGCTTTATGGTGTGGGATATGGGCGGTACTGCCCAATGGGAAAGCGAGTCGAATTTAATTAGACACGAACAGTCACTACCTTCTGCCAAAGAGGATTCCGACCATTGGGCAGGTTACATCCGATTTGAAATCATTCGTCTAGTCCATCCTTATTAGATTATTGGAAATCAAAAAGGGCAAGTTTTGTGTTAAGTTATTTATAGAAAATAACGCTATGGTGAGATGTAGGAATCGTGTGAAGATGAATTGTTTCTATGTAAATGTTTGTCGAATCTCTTCCTGGAAAAGACGAATTAAGTCGTGGGCGGAGAAAGAGAGAGGGGATGTATTAAAGGGTGATTTTATTGTCGGCAAAGATATGTTAACTGTGATCCTATGTTGGTAGGCGATTTTTTTAACCTTTCCCTGAGTGGGAGCAATCATACTGAAAGATTCAATTTGTTAATGTTATTATGGCTACCTACTTTTTGGGTTGTATGTACAGTTTGTTTTCGCCAGTTTTCTTTAATATTTGCGTTTTAATCAACCGTTTTTTCGATCCCAAACAAACTACTAAAGTAACAAAAGAATAGTCTGCTGACAGTAGTGTTAGAGTTATTGAATCACCAGCACAGTTCCCAGACTTAAATCCCATAGAGAAACTTTGGGGAGACGAACAAAAAATTTTAAATGAAATATCTAAGCAGCAAAATAGATCGGGAATCTGAAGATGTGAAAAATATGGTATTTTTTTCATTATTATGAAACTTAACTTAATTATTATTTATAAGTAAATAATGTATAACTAACGTTAATTTCATCCTTATTTGTGTAAATATTTTCGTTTTATGCTATATATATTTCCTTTTTTTTGGACAGACATATATGTTCAATACCTTTATTTCTTTAAATTTCCAAATATTTTAAACGCAGAATAACACTTGCAATTCGCAGTTTCTTTGGGGTTGAGAGGCAATTGAGTAGTAGAGCCCTCTGTCGAAAGAAAAAGGACCTTGAACATTCCTTTCCCTTTCCGTGGCGCCGAAGCTTGGACAATGTCAAGAGCAGATGAAGAAGCTTTCATCTTGAGCCCTGTTTGCGTTGATAAAAACATTCAACCACGAATTTTACTGGTTGTACAGCGACAGTTTACAGATCCAACGCCTAAAATGGTTAGGCCATGTAAAGCAAATGGAAAACAATGCTTCAACTCGGAACCAGTGGGACAACACAGTAGAGGACGCCCACGAATCCAATGGTGCAAACAAGTGGAGAAGGACCTCAACCAGGAGGCAACTGGTTGAAGCCGGCTTGCACGAACTGTAGCACCAAATGAAGAAAAAAAGGAAGAGAAGATATATAAATCAACAAAATTGTCAAAAAGTCTTATTATGAGTATATTGTCTTATTATACTCTTCACTTTCAAATGTATGTTTTATTTTACATTTTAAATCAAACATCACGATAAATCACCTATTACAACCCAGCCGATACGGCTGTAATAGTAAAAACCCATTGCGCATTAGATTGTATTCAGCCCTTAACTTGATTTTGATCGCCTCAAAGTAACCCATTAGTTCCATTGATCCAAGGAAAGTTCTTTTTTCTATTTGGAAGGTAAACGTCAATACAGCAAAATGTCAATCTATCTTTTTTACAAGAAAATTATCACTTTGCCATTTTCCTCATAATACCTTAAAAATTAATAACTTTTATATATTATGGGCTAATTCTGTCAAGAACCTTGGGGTTTACTTGAAATTTGCTGTAAGATAAATATTAATATAAATAAATAATTTTCTTTCCTAGAAGATTTGGTAGAGGAAAGAAGAGGAGTATATGTTGTTCCACGGAGGAGCTACTTCTCAGGGTTCCACATACACATGCACTCGACTTAATAGCCTGCAGTTAGTATTTTATCGAAGGATATCCAGGCAAGGTGTATCATGCGGGGCATTAGTCCAGTGCCTTATTTAATTTTCAATGTAAACTCAAATTACTGTCTAATGTGAGGCCCGGAAATCTAGCGCCCGTTGGCGTGCTCATATTAACCGTTGTGCAGTGTCCTAACGTCAAGTAAATAGCTCTAGTATAGGCTAGTGGACCTGGGCCTCAATCAAAATGCCTCTCCAGCCAGCACGATCTTTTGCCAGCTGCCTCCAATTGCGCACTCCAAGCTGGTTGAGGTCCTTCTCCACTTGTGTGCGCCCTCTGTTGCGTTATCCCAATAGTTTGGATTCGAAGGCTTTTCGGGCGGGAGCAGTCATACGCCCTATATGGCCTAGCTATCTTAAGCGTTGTATCCGAAGAGCCCATAGAGTTCGTCGTTAAATCTTCTCCTCCAGATGCCATCAACCTCATTAACCACCAGACCCATTTTAGCTTGATCTTCTCAAGAATGATGTTGAAAAAGACAATGACAGCGCGTCGCTTTGTCTAAAACCTTTTTTGACATTGAAGGTCTCTGTAAGTTCGTGACCGACCTTGACGGAGTAGCGACAATTCTCCTCTGTCATCCTACACAATCTGACGAGTTTGATAGGAAAGCCAAAACTAAACATGGCACTGTATTGCTCCCCTCTATGCACACTCTCATATACGGCTTTAAAATCGACAATATGTAAGTAGTGAGTGTCGATTTGTACTTCTTAGGTCTTTTCCAGGATCTACCCTAGTGTAAAGATTTAGTCGATGTTGGACTTCCCTGGCCTAAAACTACACTGATAAGGACCTATCAGGTTGTTGACGAACGGTTTCAGGCGTTCACACAATACGGTAGAGAGGATCTTGCACGCGATGTTAAGGAGACTAGGCCCTCGATAGTTGGCGCAGTTAAAGGGGTCTCCTTTCTTGTTAACTGGACAGACGAACCTGAGATTCCACTCATCGGGTATGCTTTCCTCCGACCATATCTTACAGATGAGCTGATGCATGTGCCCAACCAGGTCATCTCCAGCTGCTTTAAACAGTTCTGCGGACAGTCCACCCGCTCCAGCAGCTCCAACTGGAGCTCTAGTGTTTAGGAGCTGATAAACGAATGATTGAGTGATCGTGAGTGATGGACCGTAATCGCTTTTGATTCTATATTATTAAATGCTTTTCAATATCTACGAATGCGGCGAGGGTGAATTGCATTCAAGCGATTATTCGGTGGTAAAAATAAAAAAAAGGGGTAGCATAGCATATAAAATATATATGTCACGCATATAAATGCCGTATACGCTATGGTGCACATATCCGTATTCGTACGGATACAGTTAAGTAGTTTTAATAGTACCTCTTACTTTAGTTTAGGTTAGTCTTACTTTAAGCTAGGTTAAGTTCAGTTCAGATTGCCAAGTTTTCTATCTTTTCTTGGAACATTGAAATATATGAATACATGTAAAAAAAAAAATTAAATAATTCAACGCCCATTATGCCCAAAGGCACTTACAATTAGAATAGATATAGATTGGCTTAGAGCACCTGTGTAGGGTCAGTAAGTTAGATTTTAAACTATTGTTAAGATTCAATAAGCTAGTTTTAAGTATTTTCCTAGGATTAAGAAATTATACCTCAAACATTTATTAATTAAAATGCACAAATAAAAAAAAAAAAATTATTCGGTGGTTTTGCCGAGTGTGTAGAGGAGTTTTCACTGATCAGGAGGCATGTTGGGCTAACAACAGCTTAGGGAAAAGAATGTGTAGCATAGCACGATCGCAGAAAATGTAACAGTTAATTTACTCTAATTTAGAAATAAATAAATCAAAAAAAATCAGGGGAATACTCAAATATAGCTTGCGAATACGAGTATGTTCGTGCTTTAGTTTTGTCGCGTTTGATTTTGTTGAATTTCTTTATTTTTTATTATATTTTTTTAAGTGTTGAAGTTGCATAGTTTGTTTTTTAATATTTTAAGATCGGTTGTTTACCTAAGTAACATAAATAAAATTCATTTAAATTGATTTACTTTTAGACATTTTTTTTGGGCAAAATATTGCGAGGTGTAATTCGGTGCTATTGTTTTGTCCGACACTGTATGTATTTGTACCCTTTCCCTGTTTTGGATATGAAAAGCACTATCCTTCTGATGGGGCACGAGGAAGGTTTACTGAGTGTAAGAATATAAGTTCTATAAGATTTTAAGACCATTCCCCAATTTAAGCTATAAAAAAACAAAACCTTTAATATACGATGGAAATACTATTTGCGTTTCTTTACACTCAAGAACTACTGCAATAATAATAATTATAATAATTGAGTGGAACTACCGCCCACAAGGGTTCAGGGCCTAGCTTCTACAACAACTAATCGTGTTGTGAATCATTTTTGTCAATTGCCAATCGAGTTATGGAGCTCTTTTTCGAAGGATTAAACTGGCTTTGTATAACAGCTTGATTATCATGCTTTATGTCGCGGAAACTTGGACGTTACTAAAAGCGAATGAGGCAGTTTTAAGCCTTTTCGAGAGAAAAATTCTGCGTGTCACTTTTGGTCATACTTGCGTTAATAGCATCTAGGGGAATGGCGTAGGCTGTACCGTGACATGCGCCTGGTCAAGCGTCTTCGGATAAAATGCTTAAGATCACTAGGCCATGTAGAGCGTTTAGACACCACTGCTCCGGATCGAAAAGTGTTCGAATCCGAGCCATTGGGACAAAGCAACAGAGGACGCCCTTATCGAGATAGCGCACACAAAGAAACTCAAACAACTTGGTGGAGTCCCAGGGTCACTCGAACTTAAGCGCCATAAAATTAAGAAGAAGACCACCGATGTGCTGCAATGCGGCTTCGAGCAGCAAGAGTTTTTCGTGAGGTCTAGCAACAGAAGAAAATGGAAAAAGCCGACACTGTAGAAAGAAACAATTGTGTATCTCACATTTGTTAGTTGGAAAATTGTTAGTAATTTTATAAATATCACAGGTTAAACGATGATTGAAACTTTGTGAACAAACAAAAGATTTATTTGAAAAAATGATACGATTGAAGACAAGACAAATGTCATGCTTTCCACACTCATTAGAATTAAATTTAAATTACTTTTCACAACAATTTTGTTCTCCGTATTGCTTTTGCGAAACCATTGACATCTTAAGAGTAATGTCTCTTTCTTTCACTATGATTTTTAGAGATATTCAGAGTCAACAAAGACTTTACCTTTTTGTATCTAGGAACCAGCCCCCTTTTTTATCATTTAAAAATTTTAAATTCTAGATAAACACGGTTAACCTAAGCCCCCTGCATGCGCTCCAAGAGTTTCCTATTTTATTGTCGCAGATATTACCGAAATCAATTTACTAACCTTTTCATCTTTTGAGACTAGCAGCGAATCCAACCACTTGTAAATTATCCCTTCATCAGCAAGGTACGCAGTATGAAATATTGGACCACAACACAATAGCGCCGACATTGCCTTAGAATGAGTGTTTATATCAGTTTCAAAAATGTCAAAATTAATGTGTATTTACCTGTAAAGCACTAAATTGTAGTTTTTCCTCATCGACAGTTGAACCCACTTGTGAGGATATTCCGAGAGCTTTTGCAAACGATCCGGACCATGTTGCAAATAAATTGAAAAGATTTCTTTTGAGATCCCGTGATAAGAGTGTAACACATGCTTCCACTTAAAAAAAACACATTATTAGTACATTCCAAGAGAAAACATACATATAAACGACTCACATGAGAAATTTTTTATCATTTTTCGAATGAAATTACAGAAGTGAGCCTTAACTTCCCGTATGCTGGTGTTATCTTTGTCTGTTTCCGCTTCTAAATAAATACGGGCACCTTCTATGTATTCCACAAATGTTGGATGCAAGGACATTGTATCTCGTTCCAAAACACACGTACTGATTAAAAGAAAAATATAATACAGTAATAAATATTTTGCACAACAATCAAACATACCTCACTCCAAAGGTACCATTCTCTGCAATCTTTTCAAGTACTCTTACTAATTGCAACCGAAGAGCATCGCGTCTTCGTCGTCTTCTCATGTTTTCCTGCTTTCTATCAACAGCTTCTCGGATGTAAACTACAAGTTCCTCCATTAAATCCCTATGTACATAAAGTTTTTTCATATGAATATAAAAATGGACTTAAATTAAATACTTCAATGCATCATGATTTATCATTCCAAGTGCATTTATTGCTGCATCCCGTACTTCTGTGACCTCACATCTCAAAAGTGGCACGACAAGTTTATAAAGAGCTTGCGGTGAAGCGGAACCTATCGCCGATTTATCACTTCGGTCAGCATTTAATGAGTCGGGAGATGAGCTGAAAATATGTTATTCAATTATTTTAGAGTGTATTTATTTCCTAGATCCCACAAAACTCATTGCATCAAATTGTCACCAACTAAACAAAGCTTATTGCCTTAAGTAAATAACACTTTCATAAAATTTTATTCGTTCAATTACTTCAAACGACAAGTGCGGTGTTGAAATGTTCCTATACAAAAATACCTAATTTATCACTTGCAGAACATATTGAATATTTTTTTAATTGTAAACATGTTAACTCTTCGAAACTTGATTACTCTCACTATATTTTCAGACACTTTGAAAATATTTTATTTCTAAAGTCCTTCTACTACGTCAATAGAGAAACAGTTAACCACTGAGGATATCCAACAACTTAAAGACTCCACACAGATAGGCATGGGCCTAACAAATGACGACGATATTAGTATTGGAAATTGGAATCACTATTTATATTCATATACATATTATTAATAACCAAACAGCCATTGCGAGATTAGTTTCGCATGGCAAATTCGTTAAATCGATAGAACGCAATATAACTAATGTGCAAAGGGCAATCATCTTCATGGCAAAATTATACTTATTGTATAGCTTACAATGGTTGTTTTTATAATGTTTCTCTATGTTCACGACTTGTGAAATCAAAACACCCAGGCACAAAGTCCTTAAGTACAAGCTCACAAGTATTCGTCCCAAATCTACGTATACTGAGTAAGAAGTTATGGAAGCATGTTGCCCCTTGCAACCCGCCTACTTACTCGAGAAAACGTTTTTCATAATATGTGGATTTTTTGATTTTCAGATTTTGTGCTTGCATATTTTGTGTGATTCCACTTATGTATGCTCTACAAATATTTAGACTCTGAAGTCTGTTTGATTTAAGCATATGATGCAGTCCTTGTATACTCCTGCATCACTTGACAGTAATGAACTTCTTCAAAAGATATCATTTGGAACACATTTTTGGTTTGTTTTGTAAATCTAAAATTTTATAAATCAAGTCAAGAAGTAATCCTCCCCTCCATATGAATGTTCGAATCATCGACTGATCCAAATCTTCACGCAATATGAGACGATATTTCCCTAAGCTTAATAAGGAAGAGGTGTGATGCGAAAAAACAGAACAACACATATAGCGGTTTGTTTTAGGATACGGATTCATAAGGCTAAAAAATCGTGATATCGATTCGTATTCAGAAAAAAACACATCTTAAAATGCCGAGCATAAACCAAAACAGTATCAGTGAGAGAACGTTACGACCAGGACTGACATTTATATACCTATATCATTTAAATAATATCCCAAAGCAAAGCAAAGCATCTAAAACAAAGGTGACTGCAATTGCACGATACATTGTTTTGTAAAGCAAACAAATGCAGACAAAGAGACAAGCATAGATAATTCCTTATATGTTACTTAAGGGTGGATCTGATGCTGTTAGAATTACACAATAAATAATTACAGCGATTTCATTTAAAACAGTTCGATTTTAGGTGTCGTATGGCACATTCTGAACAACATAAGCTTTGTGCCATTGCAGCTGGCCCTAGAGTCCACTAGGAACCAGTACGAAGTAAGACGCTTACGCTTACCAGTAAGAAGCTTACGCTCGGAAGTTAACTTTGAACGACCTAGGTAGAGAAAGCGCACAAAAGCAGAGGAGGACCTCAACCAACTTGGAGTGCGCAACTGAAGGCAGCTGGCGAGAGATCGTGCTAGCTGGAGAAGCATCTTGGTTGAGGCCCGGGTCCACCACGGACTATAGCTTCAATAAAAGAAAAAGAAGACCACTGATGTGCTACAAGGCACCGCTACTTCGAACAGCAAGAATTTTTTGTCAGCTCTAGTAATAGAGAATAGGGACAAAGCCGACATTGTAGTTAAGAAAGTTAACTTTGTCGTTCGGGGAGCACTTATATGGAAAATACACAAACAAAACAAAAAAACATGTTTCCACAAGTATATATAACACATATATATAACCCACCATTCTCTGCCAAAATATTACCGATTATATATTTTAACAAAATTGTAAATTGTATAATCCTAAAAAATAACATAACAGCATTTATTGCAAGAGCATCGTTTAATTATTTATGTCAAATACCAATTTCAGCATAAAAAAGGAACAATGGATTTTCTTAAAAACACTAAACTTATCTCAACCGCTTAACTTCCATTGATTCGGGTGGCACAGTCAGAGGAAGCCACGGCGCATACCTTACTGACTGGTCAGCTGAAGTAGTCGAATCCAAGAACATATATGAATTTAAGTCAAACCCATTTGTTGTTGTAGTAGAAGTTGTTGAATTTGCACCTTCAACCGATTTCATGAACGTAAACATTTATATAATATATGGAGGACGGCAGTGATTATAAAGGTGTTTAACAAAACTCTAATACTCAGTTGAGTCATGAGTCTAAAGAATCAACGTTCGGCAAGAACTTGATTTCAGTGATGATTCTTTTGTTCCTTCTACTGCCATAATTTATTGGTTACCACAAATTTTGTTGTTGTGACATTTTGTGCAAGACGTTGGAGTTGTCCGTCCTTCCTTCATGAGAGTATATATTTAATTCTGCCTTCTATAACCGCTTGATCCAGTTTGACAACGTCCATTTTTTCACGAGCAATTGCGTCACTGACGGCTCCTTTAATTTAAGCCAGCAGCTGGAAAGACTTCTGTTGAATTTCGAAAGATTTTCTCATGAAAAGAAAGCGCTTCGAACTAACATTAAATGTCCAGTTACTAACTTGATGAATCTGTAACTGGGTTGATAGCTGTTTCCAGATTTCATCGAAGTGTGAAAATCCGATTTATCGTGGTCTTCCCTGGTCCGAAACCACACTTATAAAGACATATCAGAATGCTCACAAAAGATTTTAGAAAACGGCAGGGAGGATCTTATTTTCAATGCCAAAAATATAGAACACTCAATAGCAGGGAATCAAAGGTCGAAACAATAGTTGAACTACAATATATAAACATACATATGTATACACATATTTGTATTTTCCTATTAACTTGAAAAAATGAAGTGAGTAATTCGCTTGTTGATATGCAACGAATATTTATAAAAAAGTAATTAAGTCGAATAAATCCTAAGACTGTGTTAGTAAACTTAAATCTGTATACACATTAAAAGAAACAAATAAAACTACACCACTTTGAAAATGTATTGACATAGAAACAAGGGAATTTTAAATATTATTTCATGAAAGTGTATTTACTTAGAACTCAAAAAAGCGTAACTAGTCTATATCAAGCGCGCATCTATCATCACTTCAAAAATTTTGCAAAACATATTATAGAAATATAGAATATAAGTTGTTCGTTGTAAACAATTTTTAAGACTATCACTTTACCCAAGTCGCTTCTGTCTGGCTTCTTTTCGCCCGTAAGACAGCGGTAGTGTAAACCTTGTTACGATTCCCTCCGGTCCAAAGACATTTGAAGGGATATTATCCAGTGAATCAGACAATGATCGTGAGTCCGACTGGTCTTGCAAACTGAACAATATATTAATTGCCGTTATATTGTTATGAGATAAGACAGGCGTTTGCAGTTCATGGAGAAGGATAAAAAAAACGTAAATGAAAGGTCAAAGATATTCAGCTCGCTTATTCATGATCGTTAACACATGGAGAAATAACAGTCTATGTAAATGGCAGGATGTGAAGATACAATTTCTTTCACAAGTTTTTTTTTTAGCAAACAGATGGCAATGAGTCACATACAACATAATTTATCCCGTAGCATCCAACATACAGCAATATCACCAATAATATGAACTTTGTGCTTTTAGCAATGAACAAAATGAACGCTGATTTTTCTCATTATTTTGGTGCGCTTAACTGTGCATGGAAAACAAACAACGCTATATCACATTCTTACCTTGTTTTCTTTTTTTTATTAATACAAATACAAATTGGTTACCATGCCAATGAGCACAGATTTAGGACATTTACAAATGATAATAATTTTAATTTAATTCTTAAGGTCGATGAACATTAATGAATATACCTTTCAACGTCATATTAAACAAGGATGAGCAATCAACAAATATAAACTGTCACATGTACTACAAGTAATTTAACAATGTTTATTATTCCCATTATGTTTGATCGTAAGTCCTTGCTTTAAGCAAGTGGAAAAATTATTTGGTCAATAGTTCGTTAAGTCGTCTCAATCAAATCAAATATGTATCTTTTAAAATTTAATTAAAAAACGTTCTCCAATAATTACAAGGCTCAAAATTGAAAGCCTATTTTCTGAATTTTTGAAAAAAAAATTTATTCCGTTATACACGGTTTTTTTTTACTTAACACAAGCAACACAAAAAACATTATCGACTCCCAGCGAATTGTATAAACAAAGTCCATGCGAAATTTAAATTTATTTTATTTACTGTTTAGGATGTCACATATAAGAATACAACGCTAGAAAGCGATTTGCAACAAAGAATTCGATTCCGTATCTATATGGCACTGGATATTTTCAGCGAGAAAAAAATAACCATAGTGTGAATGATTTAATAAATATGCATGTGCAAGACAAACTGAACAATCTCTAACATCCTTTTGGAATACCTATTAAAAAAATTTGAGCCCACAATTCAAAATCGCTCCATCTTACTAAAAAAGCATTCTGATCTATTTAAGGATGGACATATGAAATGTTTTTGTTTTTGATGAGATCTATTCTAAATTCTATTATATGAAGTCAACAAAATGGTGTGAACAACGAAAATAAAAGATGAGCATTAATTGCATAGCACTTACCTTAAGCTGAGATCCGGTGAAGCACAGCGCACTGCAACACTTGGTATTTGTGGGACCAACCTCATGGCACAAGCAACTTGATTACGCCATAATCTGAGATACAAATCCTTCTGACCTTCTGTAGGAACCTTTTTCGTTGGTGCTGAACTTCGTAATAACGAAGCTCTGTTATCACTTACTGGACTATAAGTTTATAAAAAAAATGTATCGTTCTTTCAATTGCATGTATGTTTAAATAGTGACTCACGTTGGATCAATAACACTATAGAGCGTTGTTACCCGCGAATAACAAATTGGCCAAGCTTGTGCAACAGCCGACGGGCACTGTTGTAAAATTCGTTTTCGCTCCATAAATCCAAACAAACATACTGCCCATGGATCAAATTGCTGCTGATGCAAATTACTAGACTGGGACAAGTTCAATGTCGATGTAGACGATTTAGAAGACTCTAAATATCCAAACATAGAACAAGTAATGCATTCAAATTAATTTCATTATAAAATAAATGTTACCTTCGGCATGTCCTGCTAACCATACTCCACTTGAACGCTCACTTATCCATTGAAGATCAACTACATTCGCATTCAATATTGCAGTTTTTTCAGCTTGGGGTAAATGTGGCAGACATTTTTCTAAAATCTTTAATAAGAAATAATTTTTGTTTTATTTTTTGACCCATTAACATTATTTTACAATTTTTATTTTTAACAAATAAAGGTTAACAAAACATAAACTGAAAAACCTTCAAACACTACAGACAAAGTTCTTTGCTCATATTTTATTAGTCAATAAAAACTCATATACCCTTTTAACCATACTGTACCATTCGTACATGTATTTAAAAAAAAATCCAAAAACAACATCAGTATAAATTTTCGTTCTCAACGAATGTATATAAAAAAAGTTCCACCATAAACATCCAAGAAAACTTTCATTTCTACCACCCATTCAGAATAGTAAGTCGAACTCATGCCATAGCGAGGACAACTGTATCGTCAGTGTGATGATATTGGTTCGAGAAGAAAGCACCATGCCATAGGGATGACATTTGAATGTCGATATCGATGCCTAAACTTCTATGGCACTGGTTTGAGTAGTGGATAGTAAATTTTAAGAATTGTAAAGCCACCCTTCATTACAGTTATTAAACAGGAATTAAGTATAAGTTTCAGTGCAAGTGAAGTACAAGGAACCTGAGTGGTAAAAATAAGTAGTACTCTATTAGGACTGTACTACTCGTTTAAAGTAAATAAAATTATTACAAAGATAGAAACGTAAACAAACTCTTACCCAAGTTGTTTGTGTAAGAAGAAGAACGTAACACTATGCAGCTAAAAAAACTCTTTCAGGTTTCGTTTCAAATAATGAAAAGTTTCAATGTATCCGTCCATTCGACATTTCTGTCAGACTTTTGTATCTAATAATAATAATTGGGTGGCACTACAGCCCACAAGGAACCAGGGCCTAGCTTCTACAACAACTACTCGTGTTGTGCGTGCTACTGTTCTCTCACAAGTAGAAGGGACCTACACTTTTTTGCCGACTCCGAACGGCGAGATTTGAGAAGCTTTTCATAGACAATTGATACTCTTTGAGTGTTGTCAGCAGCTCGAAAGAAGTCGTGCAGTCCCGTCCGGGAATCGAACATAGACTTTCTGCGTGGCGGTGACGCACTTACCACTACGCCAGGGACCACTTAATTTGAATATATTAAAACAGGTAAGCAAAACATGACAATAGGCGGAATCTTTATAACGGAACTAAACGCGTGTCTGGCCCATCCCGATCCACATTATACATTAAAAATATTAAAATACAGATACATACCTGCGGCAAGCATTTGTCGATCACATCAATTACTGGAGGTTCGGTTTCCGGTATTCCTAAGGCTTTCATTAAATTTTTTACTTCCTTAAGTATCATAGCGGCAAGTTTTCGCAAGAATGGTCGGCAATTGCAAAGTAATACCAATGCAAATCCTTCAACGAAATGAAGAGTGGTTGCAAGGGGCACTTCATTCTTTTTTGAATTATCAGCCAGATTAATAACAGTTGTCTGTGTTATACTTGATACGCCACTCGAAGTTAGAGTCGATGCTCCACTCGAAGAGGTATTTATGCCAATATTTTTTATATTACTGGCGCTTGAAATTTGACTATTAGTTGTCTCCTTTCCCGTAGCCGGGTTTAAAGTTATAACTGTAGTAGGTGTTTTCAAGCTGTTTGTTCCTGTTGATGTACCCTGCACATTCGCAATAGCACATCGCCAAATATTTAGAAAAACAAATAGCATGCGAGTGCAATTTTCCAGAAGCTGAGGAAATGTATCCAATACATCCCGTACTAGGAACTGTGTATATCCATGCACAACGTCCTGCCTCCAGTCGGGGAAATCAATAACTAAAGTCTGTAATGACTGATGTGTTAGCATTCGCAGTTCTTCGTCCATATGAACTGTTAGTCTAGAAAGCAAATCCACTAACTCTTGTGCGGTCATAGTATCTGGAATAAGCCGAGGCACAGCCGCAACGCAAGTTCGGAACAAATCAATGCGCGGCTTTCTTTCTCCAGTAAGCATTTCATCAGGTTCCTTGTTTTGATTTTGAGTATTTGTCATCATTAAAGGTCGGCCATAGTGAACATCTAACGCTCGCAAAATATCAACAAAAACTCGACGCACATGAGGGAAATAGGTTGACATGCCAATACTACGCGCTGTATCATCAGTAAGCATCTTATTAATATACGTTTTCTTTACGCGAAGTGTATTTCCTGAAGGTAATACTCCAACCGTTCGTGGCATAGGAGGCTCGCCATCCTTTTGTTGTAATGAATCGGCTACAACCAAAAAAGCTCTAAGTCCAATACTCATTCGTTCAGGATTCAGAATAAGCTGTTATATAAAGCAATTAATTTACAGCACGTTGAAAAATGTTTCATGTAAACGTACCTTTATTGATCTACCAACACATAGTAAGTCATAGACAATTTCACGCATTGCAAAATCTAGCCGCTCTTGTGCAATGAATTGAATAATCTTTACGAAGATGTTTAATGGTGTGTCGCGAGGTATAACAACTTTGGATCCTCTGTAAAAAAAAAAAAAAAAAATGCCAGTAAAGTATGTTAGATTAAGGTATAAAATACCTACTTTGGAAATAATGAATTCACGATACTCTGCAAACGAGAATGTGTTGCAGAATTCGATTCACATTTGATTCGTATCATATAAACCCATAAAAGTCGATAAAGCGATTCTAAAGCAACTCGGCTCATTTTAGAGTCACGATTTTTTAAGTTACTTAAGCACATGGCTAAGAAACAATGCCAATTTGTTAAAAAAAAAGTTTTCTGCGATACACAGAGGAG
Organism: Eristalinus sepulchralis; assembly: GCA_944738645.1. Lineage (NCBI taxonomy): Eukaryota > Metazoa > Arthropoda > Insecta > Diptera > Syrphidae > Eristalinus > Eristalinus sepulchralis. Next base: position 23,004,441 of record OX122885.1, on the reverse strand, counting down.
ACATGTCACTAATGGGAAAAGAGCCAATCTATGTTTCGATTTTGTTGAAGCGTCTAATGTTTGCATATATAAAAGTTCAACAAAATTCTTCACACATGGTACGTTCACTTCATTTTTTACAGCCTGAAAGAAAAAAAAGTTAAACGTTATTATGTTAAAACATATGAGCAGAGATTACTTACAGCAGCAACTGGAACAAGAATTTCAACGAATAGACCAGCCAATGCATGTTTTATATCTTTATCCTTAACTTCTAGAAAATACTGTCCGCATTCATGCATAAATTGAAATGAGGCTTCAAACTCTTCTATTGGTACCATCTACAAAAAGAAAGGACACATGTAAAAATAATTTTATAATTTTTTTTTAATACTTACTTTCACTCTAAAAAATTTCATTCCCATAAGCAGACTAATAATACTTTGTGTTGTGTGAGGACTGGGCTCCTTAGCTCTTAGTTCTTTTAGTTCGCTCATAAATCGCTTTCGCACAGAACCGAATCGACTTTGAGCTAAAGCGCCTATAACTTCGGCATACAAGTCAGCAATCATGTGAATATTATGTGCATTTGGATTGTTCTGCAGTCCATCCTTATATTTAAAGTGCTTAAAAGCCAAATTTTCTATATTTCTTATGATATCTTCATGGCCAGGGTGCACAGGTAACTGTTTTAATATTTCAATCAACGCCAAACAAAATATAAATTCTACTGCGGCTTCACGCCGTTGTAGTTGAAAATCCATATCTACATTTGGCCTTGGGGCTGTACTCTTTTCCATCCTTTTTAAATCATTTTTAATTTCAGCATCTGAAAGTTGTCTTCTGTGCCAAGCTAATATTGTGTGCAAAAGTGAAGGAAGGCAGTGTTCAGCAACAGAACCCAAAGCAGACAACAGCTGATCGAATTGTTGATCTTCTCCACGTTGAAGTAATTTTGCTAGATTTTTATCTGCACTCTCCATCATGACCAACTCAATTTTCTTTTCTGCCTGAACCGTAAAATCAGTGAATAGATTTCGCATAACTATTTCACCTGGTCGTAAAGCCATTTCACCCACTGCTTGCGGATCGTTAGTATTAGTTGTAATTGTGTTTATAATTGATATACGAGAAGGGGCTCCCCACGGCAGTAACGCGTGCCGACTGGAGGTAGATACTTGACGTATACCTTCTGTGACGTTGATCAGCACATGAGAATCGCAAAAACTTGTATCTGATGTTGTTATTACTGGAGCGGCTGGTGAATCAGCTGTGGAGGATACTACACCTCTTTGTATTTGTTTTACATTTGGTATACCCTCGTTATAGTTTTTTGAATTTCGTTTTGATGGTGAGCTTTGATTTGCTTCATTATTTGAGGAAGAATTCTGTTGGCATCCATCGTCCAAAGGATAACTCTCCGATTCTTTTATATTTTCATTAGAAAGGTCGTGATCTGTGAATAAATTTACAACCGTGATGAGTTTCAATTTCAAATACTTTGTAACATAGATAAGTCAAACATGAATTAACTTTTTTCATACACCACTACAATGACGAAAATTGTACCATACATTAAATTTTGCAAATATGCTTTAAAGAAATTAACCTAGTTAATTGAAATTTTACTTGACGCAAAAAAAACCGTAAAGAACAATAGTACTTCAAATAAACTCGTATTCTCTTCTCATTTGTATTTCAGTAAACGTATGTGCACCGCGTACAGTTATAAGAAATACACAAATGCAAATCGGTGACGGATTTCGCATTGAACTTGAAAAGGGTTCAGCATAGTTTGAACGTATACCTCAACAATCAAATTAGTTCAAGTTACGCAAAATCAATCGATGAACCATTCAATTTTCATTTCCGCATAACCGTGGCTGGTACGTCATATTATAGTTAAAAAATTAACAAAAAAAATAGCTTCGACCCGAGTTTAAAATATCTAAGAGTTCATACAGTCTCTAACTGGACATTAACTTGGTATGTTAAATAAGCTTGTCAAGAGGTACTTAGAATAAATCTAATGGGATCATCTTTGAAAGCAGTGGGAAATTCTAATAATACAACTCAATTGTCTTATCATCCAATTTTACAATAGGTAAAAACCTTTTGATTTGTATGCAATAAAAAATTGTATAGACAACTTTTTTATAGTTTTAAAAAAGCTTTAATAGTAAGTTAGTTAGAAAGCATAAATATATGCAGTATGTGTTAGGTCAACAGTTACTACAATTGTTATAAATTCTGTTGTGACGTAATATATTCTACATGGTAGTATAAGAATTACTTTTGTAATTATGGAATGATTAATGACGAAAACTATTTAGACAAGTGCCTTGCAGGAAAAACAGACTTCAACAAAGCGGCTTGAAACTGTAATTGCCAAGGGATTTCAAGAGGTACGTGCTAAAAAGAAATATGTAGCAGACGGAGAATTTTGTATACATACATCAACCTATTATACATTAAAATTGAAAAACAAATTCTGAAAGAGTGAAAATATATACAAATATATATAGGCAGATACATATGCAGAAGTTTTATGTAAGAATTACTTGAATTGTACTTTTATAATACATATTCCCTACAACGAACAGTGATATGAAACGAATAAAATAAATGTAATCAGGTCACAAAATTTTTTCACAATTTTATCAAAAAAGTGCCCATAAGAGACAAAGAATTCCACCCATTTCTTGTTTTCATTACTCCCGGCAAACATATCTTCCCTTGTTCCAAATTGTAGATCTTTACCATTTCTTTCGACAGATTGAATATCTTCCGAATTTTGGTCACTATTATCCATTTTAAACGTTCTCCTGTTCTGCTTGTCTTTAAATTATATGCAATATTTTTCTATTATACTCAAGTAACAAACAGCAGCCATATTTTTATTTATAAACTGACGTTTACGTAAACTGATTAAATGTCACTATCAGCTGATTTCCATGCATAGTTTACTTAAAGTTTCGAGTGGATTTTATATATTATTACGGACTAAATTTGACCGGAAATAAGTCCACAGCCGTTGCAGACATTAGTTGATGTTTTATTTTTCTATTTCGATAAACTTGTGTACGAAACAATTATTCAAAATCTGATTTTAAAAATCACTAGATACCCAAACAACACCCTTGACTGTAAACAAATTCTGAACGGCAGATGCTGTCAAGTCTGAAACCTGTTCGATATTTCTATTTATTGTTTAGAATGAGTGTATCCAACAAGTAATAATAAGAACCTTTATATCAGAAACTAATAATTATTGATCTCTGTTGGTGTCTGCTATAAATCAGACACCAGTTAGTTTCAGCTACATACCCACCAGAAACCAATAAGGAAGGAAACGTAAACAAGAGTGATTAACATGAGAAAATATTCGAGGTCACGTAAATAACTTTTACAAATTAGGCTATATCCACCACAATCCGTAAATAACAATCAAACGCTTGATGAACTAAGGGAATATCAGAGACCAATTATAAGTCCTGATTGGTTTCTGCGGAATATCAGCTTTCTAATCAGCTGTTCAGTCGACCACCTCCTTCCTTATTGGGTTCTGATTCGAACTGAGAGTTCACACATATTATACAGGGTGGGCCAATTATTAGTTAGTTTGTTATAAAGCTTCTACTTAAAAATACATTAATTTGAATGTGTTGACTTTTTTAGTAAGAACATTGCTATGAACTCTGAAATACAGCATCATTTAAGTGGCTGCCTCGTTTTGTTTTGTAGTCACTCTGTCTCCAGCCACCAAATACTTGGTTGATGCCATCGGCCTCAAGTAAAGGGTAATTTTTTAAAAGCTATATGAGAGTCTTAAAAAAAACACATACAATTCAGAAAAATGCATGAAATCTTTATTTAAATCGATAGTACGGTCCATATAATTTAATGTTTGAAGATTGTTTTATGCAAATGTTGACCTTGACTGCGTCTCAAATGGTCCATCTGCTTAGTCCAATTTTGGCATACTCTTTCCAACATTTCGGCCGGTATCTCACGAATAAATGCTTCAATGTTGTCTTCTAATGCGTCAATTGAAGCGGGCTTGTCTGTATAGACATGAGCTTTAACATAGCCCCACAAAACTAGTCTAAAGGCGTTAAGTCGCACGATCCAGGTCCGGTCCCAAACGTGAAATAAAATTTTCGCCGAACTCGCCTCTCAATAAGTCTATTGTTGCGCGTGGGCAAAAAAAGTTGGATATTACCTCACGGTTGCGCTAACCATTCACAGTTACGTTACGATTCGTATCATCTTAGAAAAAGCACGGTCCAATGATGCCACCAGCCCATAAACCGCCCCAAACTGTGACTTTTTCTGGATGCATTGGTAGCTCTTGCAATTCTTCTGGCTGATATTCACTCCAAAATCGACAATTCTGCTTATTTACGTACCCATTGAGCCAAAAATGAACTGACCATAAAATGGGAGAAGCGCGCTATGAACTTTCTTAACAGAACCCGAATTTTGATAATAAAATGCAATAATTTGCAAGCGTTGTTCGTTCGTAAGACTATGGTTAAATTCATGGTTGAATTATGGACCAAACCGAAGATGTTTGACAGTGAAACAAAACACGAAACGTGCGTCAGCTGCTCAGAACTCACCCTTTATTTGCCAACATTCTAGAAACTTCGAACTATGAACATGGCATGGCACTAATGTTATTAATTATGTTAACTCTACTTTTAAGAATTCTTCCGACGTTCTCGACATATGTACAACATTTGTTTATTTTAATTTTTTTTTCTATCTGCGTGGCATTGTTAAGTTACATTTTCTGGTTTTTATTTTATAAAGTTACATAAAGAAACTGTCAGTTCCGTTGTGGTACATAAAATGAAAACATAACAATTAAAAATGTAATTATTGAAAAAATCGTCAATGATTGATTTTCATAAATTAAATTATTAAAAATTATTGCATTCATTAATTCATTTATCAATCATTCATTCATTCATTCAATCATTCACATTCATCATCCGCTTAGAAGTTCACTCATGAAAAAAATAAAATTGTAGTTAGAAATGAAATAATGTTTAACACGCAATTCGGGCTATTAAACATATTAATAATGAGTTCTGCCAGCGTGTAATAAAATCCCGGTCGTCGCCCTCGCTTAATTTGTCAAATATTGTAATTTTAAAATAAAAGAAATTAATTACATGTGTAGGTGTAATAAAATGGTAAGAGGTCTTTGGGCACGAGCCTCTATGCCGCGCCCGACCGTATGTGTGTTCAAAAGAGGATGCAATGAATGGAAGACTTAACAATATCTATTTGTTAAGGCCACAAAATAAATAAAGGGAAAGAATAATAAGCTGCAGTAAACATAAATGTATAAGTACTATTAGCAACTAGTATTTTTGATAGATAAGGGCGGTGGTACATGTATGTGGTGAAAAAATACTTTTTATCATATTTTAATCTTTCGCCTTTACAGAACAATTTGTAACTACTACCTTTTTATGGACAAATTGGAGACAGATTTGAAATTCCTATAAAGCAAAAACCAAACGAACTGCAGAATTTTGAAGTAGAGGCTTCATTTACACCGTTGTCATCAAAGAACACAGTTTCTTCTACGTCATCAACTAAAAGGCAGTCGCAGAATGACAACGAACAATTTCTTGAGTCTCGCCAGAATGGCAAACAATGATAAATTGACCACGCTTGAAACACGTCAATTGCATCAAAAATTATTTAATTATTTTGATGATGATTGTTTATATTTTATTTAAGATACATTAAGTGTTGGCAGAAATTCTTCCTCAAGTGGTAAGCTTCTCGAGAAGCGTTGTAAGAATATGAAGGTGGTAATCCTTTAAAAATAACAAACTAGCTAACTGCACAATACAATGTTTCACTTTATAATTATAAATGATGTGTTTGCCATCAATTGCTTCAATGCAATTTTTAAGTCTGCAACGATGCTCAATATATTTGCGATGTCTACCAACTCCTTAGAATTGCTTTTTTATTGCATATAGCCCATAGAAAGAGTTTCATACAAAATATTCACAATCACGAAAAGTTACAAAGTATTGTGTTTTTTTGTTCAAAAACTGTGCGCGTAGTTTTACAAATTGAATGACACTCACGCCAATAAAAATCGCCAACTCATTGTAGTTTGATTGGACAATATTGTAACGAAAACGCATAGTAAAACAGGTACAAATAAAAAACATCACAACGACTAAAACTCCTCTACGGCAATTCCATATAATATTGTAATGTGTGATTAAGTTCGTATTTTGCCCAATCTATTTTATTTCAAGCATTCACATGGGCCAGCACGACCCTGCAATTAATTTTTGTTGTTAAACTTCTATTGTACTTATTATTATTTATTTTTATTTTTCAACAAAAACAGGCCATATCCGAGTAGAAAGTAGTTACAGCCTGCTAAAGAGAAAGGGGGGCATAACGTCTGTACCAGGACTCAACACTCTTACAATTGAATTTTGAATTTTAATGCATTTTTATTTTCCATTCATTATTACTTATATGCTAGACAAAAATACTTAAAACTAGCTTAATAATATAATCCATTGATCTTAAATCTAACTTACTGACTCTTCACGAGTACTCTAAGCTAATCTAGGACACTTTTCTGTCTGCCTTTCGGCCTCTTTTATTTGTACAACACTCTTAGAGAATGGCGGCGCATGAACAAATCTGTCAACGGCGATTTCCCCAGTCCAGTTAATGCAAGTTCTTTATGATCAGATTGGGAGATGGTGGTGGATTAGGTTAGAGAAATTACCGAAATCTGTTCTACCTGCTCTAGGAAGTTTGATTTAATGGGCTGGGCAAAAAGAGAAAGAAAAAGTGCTTATTCAGATGTGCATCGAGATAAACTGATATATCTGTTGGCATGAAATGATAATCCGTTGGTATGATGAAGGCAGGGGTGCCAGCACGTAACTTGGAACAATCGAGTTGAGTCGATACAATCGAAAATGGGTAGCACCTATTTTGATTCAATCGAGTATCCTCGATTGCATCGTCAAAGTAGGCAGCATACAAATTCGAATATGACGTTTGAAAAAAAGTTATCGTCATCAGTTAATTAAAAATTGTCCTCATTTTGGAAGCGAAGCAAAATATGTGCATTAACAAAAAACAAATTGAAATTTTAACCGATTATATGAGCGGTCATCAAGGCTTGGCAAAAGGGATATTAAAAAGTGATCAAGGCAGAAAAAGTAGCAGGGTTCTCTGGGAAAAGCTTACGGATTCTCTTAACACAGAGGGTCCTCCACAGAAAGACTTCAAAGACTGGAAAAAGGTAAAAGCAAATGTATGTATGTTTTATTGTCAATATATATTACGTGCATTTTTAGACTTGGAGTGACCTGAAATATAAAGTGAAGAACAAACTCAAGAAGAATAAGGTCCACTCAAAAGGTACAGACAGTGAACCATACATGCAAATGCCCATGGACGAAAAAATTATAGAATGCGCAGGCCTGGAAGCAGCAGTTGAAGGAATACCTACAGCAAAAACGAGTCGGACCTAGTGAAATTGCTGACCACAATAATAATGAAGAATCTAAGAACCTATACAGGGAAGAGGTAGAATACAATATATTCGAAGAAAATGTTGAATGCGAAGGTAGTGTACCTGTATTTTTTCTAGCGTTTAAATTTTAATCGAATGTTTACTTAAGGCAATTCAACACATATCAAAATGCTCGCACTAATAAAAAAGAAAGTAAGGAAGATTTAATGATGCAGTAAGTAGTTGCAACAGAAAAAATTAACAATAAGCTTGATGCAATTCATAAAATGCTTTGCAGCAGTCACAATTTATAAAAGCGAATAGCTAGTGCGTTTACGTTTGCAAGAGACAATGTTGAGCACTAAAATAAAAGAGAAAGAGCTTCGAAAGTAATTGCAACACATATGCACATTATTAAATAAAATATATAAATAATAATTCGCATGAAGGCTGATGTCGAAAACAACACACAGCCTGGTAGAGAATACATACTGAAACATAATCAGCCCAGGGGTTGAGCACATTTACCAATTTATCTGAAAATACATCTTACAGATAAGAGTGCCCAAAGAGTGAAATCACATCTTTTGACCGGTTCTTTCGATCGCAAGGGTCTGAAGGACTTCATTAACATCGTCAGATGGTGTAGCATATCTATGGAGAACTCTGCATGTTCCATTGAGTTAAGACTTTATTCATCCTTGAGAAGATCGTACTCAGCTTTTATATGCGCTATAATATGACCTATATAACATAAATTCTAAGAAGGTCGTAAAAAAATCAACACAAAAGGCACGTTATAATAATAATAATAATTGAGCGGCACTACAGCCCACAACGGACCAGGGCCCAGCTTCTACAATAACTACTCGTGTTGTACGTGCTACTGTTCTTCACGAGTAGAAGGAACCTACAGTTTTTTGCCGACTTCGAACGGCCAGATTTAAGAAGCTTTTGATTGATTGATTGATACTCTTTGAGTGTTTTCACCAACTCGAAAGAGGTGATGCCGTAGAAAACTTCGAGGTGTCCCGTCCAGGAATCGAACCCAGACTTTTTGCGCGTACTGCCAGTCGTCGACGGGAGCCGCAATAGGCAATATTTAAATAAATCGGCAATAGACGATAGGCAATATTATTATAAAATTGGAACCTTTTTTACTTCAATACCAACCCAGTGGGCACAGAGCTTCTGTGAGGTTGAATTTTTATCTTAAATCAAACACGACAATTGTTAACTAAAAATTCAACCACACAGAAGCTCTATGCCCACTGGGTCGGTTTTGAAGTAAAAAAAAGTTTGTGATCTTATATTAATATTGCCTATTGTCTATAATTTACATAAGGTGCTGTTGTTTGTGACTCTAATCATTTTGCTGTGCCCTGTTAAGAGTTTAAAACACGATGTTAACATTTCTCTTTCTGAACTTTTTTAAGAGTTTTTGAACTTTGTGTTTGAACAGTAATCTCTTCTTCTTCTTCTTCTTCTTCTTCTTGTGGTGCTACAGTCCGGGGTAGACCTGGGCTTCAGCCAACATGCCTCTCCAGCTAGCACGATCACTCGCCAGCTAATTCCAATTGCTCACTCAAAGTTGGTTGAGGTCCTTCTCCACTTGTGTGCGCCATCTCAGTTTAGGCCGCTCTCTGTTGCGTTGTCCCAATGGCTCGGATTCGAAGACTTTTCGGGCCGGAGCAGTGGTGTCCATACGCTCTTCATGGAGTAGCCATCTTAAGCGTCCTAGAAGTCGATGGTTTGCGTCCTTCCTTGATGACAGCATCCACTTCGTTTTGCCCTTATTAGCCACCAGACCCATTTTAGCCGCTTCTGCTCCAGCACACGACTCATTGACGGCTCGCTGTGTTCGTCTAATCACGTCAATGCCTCTGCTGTTGACTTTTGAGTTATGCACGATCTTCTCACGGATGCTGTTAAAGAAGTCACATGACAGTGCGTCGCCTTGATTAAAACCTTTTCTGACATTGAAGGTCTCGGTGAGTTCGTTAACTACCTTGATGGAGCAGCGAGAGTTCTCCATCGTCACCCTTCACAATCTGACGAGTTTGGTAGGAAAGCCAAAACTAGACATGGCACTGTATTGTTCCCCTCTATGCACACTGTCATATGCGGCTTTAAAATCGACAATAGGTGGTGAGTGTCGATTTGCATTTCTTGGGTCTTTTCCAGGATCTGCCCTAGTGTAAAGATTTGGTCGATGGTGGACTTCCCTGGCCTAAAACCACACTGATAAGGACCTATCAGGTTGTTGGCGAACGGTTTTCGGCGTTAACAACCTGATAGGTCCTCAACACTTTCACTCAATATGGTAGAGAGGATCTTGAACTCGATATTATGGAAACTAGTTCCTCGATAGCCGCAATCTATGGTGTGACGACGCTGAGATTCCACTCATCGGGCATGCTTTCCTCCAACCTTATCTTACAGATGAGCTGGTGCATGTGCAGCTGCTTTAAACAGTTCTGTGGAGAATCCATCGGCTCCAGCAGCTTTGTTCGACTTCATTCTCGATATTGCTATCTTGACCTCATCAAGGCAGGGGCACGGATTTCTTGCCTATCATTGTCCAAATTGAGAGGAACATTCTGCTTAACATCGGGATTTGGGCCGTCATCGCCGTTTAAAAGTCTGCAGAAATGATCTTTTAAGATACTCAGCATCGATTGCGACTCTACTACTAGTTGTCTGTTTTGGTCCCGGCAGGCTTCGGTCCAAAACCTATTTCCACCGGATAGCTGTTTCACCTTTCGGTAAAACTTTAGAACTTCATTCCTGCCACAGCACCTCTCCATCTTTTGGACCGCGCGCTTGTCATGCTCTCTCTTTTTCCTTCTGATTATCCGGTTTTCTTCCCTTCTTTTCTGTTCGATGCAGCGTTGCCTTGTAGGCCTCCTGTTTAGTTGCGTGTACCTGCCTGCACTCGTCATCAAACCATGGATTCCTTCTGAGTGGTAGTGTGAAAACCTGCTTTTATTGTATTGAACTTTTGGTGAGTTTTAGGGAGTTTCAGTCGACAAAGATCCCAGCGATCAGTTGCGATTTTAGCTTGTAGCTAGTCACATGTTGTTGCTGTCACTCTTCTTAATGTTATTCTGTTGTTGATGCTACTAAGGACGTTTTTTAGTTGTTGTTTTTAACAGTGGCGTATTATTATCCTCGTCATCTTCTCTTAGAAGTTGAATAAATTATTTCTATCAGAAAAACTCTTTATATTTTGCAGCTGTTTTGTTGGAATTCATTCTTGAGTTGCTGTTATAAAGAAATATCTTTAAATCATCTCTTGTTTTAATTTGTGTTACTGACTCGTTCATCTGTGAATCGTCTCGAATTAACTGGTTTTGTTTTTTTATTTTTCCTCTAGTAGCATTGTCAGAGACAGTATTATTATGATTTAAGTGATAATCAGTTGACGTCTTGCATATCTTTATAAATTTGTTCCATATACAATTCTACACACTGTTCTTAATTTTGGTAGTATTTTATGTTCGAACAGATCTCTTGTAACATTACGAATTACAGGCGAACAAACCTGTGAATTAAATTAAACGTCATGATAGACGTTGTCAAAATTATTTGTGTGGTCCTCGATTTTATTGAAAACCCAGAAATGTAAGTATATGTTGACTTAATTGTGAGTAAATTGTTTAGAGTGAGTCGCAGCATTTGAATTTAGTATGACGCTTATTTGGAATATCATTTAGTGCACATAATTATCGTTTTAGAAATCATTCTGCTTAATACGTACGTGCATAAAGCAATAAAACAGCATACCGGTTAAACTTTTTTATTATTTTTATATGTACTTTGCCGAAAAGGATTTGTTTATTGTTTCTCTTACCACAAATAATTACACCACTCTGACCGAAATTGAATTTTCAATGTTTCCTATTTTTCTTTGATAATTTAACATTAGCGCATGTTTATAAGTATATATTTTTAGTTACTATGGATGTGCCCATTCATCCGCTTACTCATGATCCTACGGCAGCATGGAAGGAGCTTTCCAAATCACAAAGAGTTATAAAAGTGACAATGAGGCCGCCTCAGACAACCATACCATTTAATAAGGCGCGTGTTGTTTGCATGAGTGATACACATTCACTTACACCTTATATTAAGTTCGACATACCAGATGGTGACATATTTATTCACGCCGGTGATTTTACCAAATGTGGGCAACTTGAAGAGGTGAAAGAATTTAACAATTGGATCGGTACCCTGCCACACAAACATAAGATTGTGATAGCTGGCAATCACGAACTGAGTTTTGACCCCACATTTACCCATCCCTTTCATAACAACACCGTTTCTCAAAGGTAATTTTTAATAATTAAAATTAAATTGTTTCAAATTATTATCATTAATTAAGAATCCTTTTGGTTTCTTGAGGTCAGAGACAAAATAATCTAATCTGTCTTCGTTTTTTTGAGTCGTAAAATCTTCAGAACTTTAGATTCGGTGCTCATTATGAGAGTTTTCAATTGTACTCTGATTATAAGCATGATCTTCAATGGATAAGAGAACATTTGTAAAATGTTGCCTTGATAATCTACCAAATTTCTTGACTGCCTAATATCATTAAAGCAAACACTATTTGTGTTGTTAAAGTAACCTACATTAAATTAGTTATTAACAGTCCGCATTTTCGTGAGAGAGGTACAAATTTTACTAAATTCTCCTAGAACAATTACTTCTCGCGGTAGTTTTTTTTTCCGGAAGTCAAATGTAATTCTCTAAGTCTGTATTGTTGCGGCGTTTATGTGGCTAATGTCATTGGGATAAAAGATGTCATTGGATAAAATTTGAATACATTTTGGCTTCTAAGTTTTCAAAGATATCTGGGTCAAGCTTGAGCAGCAATAGGGTTAATTGTAAGACGAGTTCAATTCTTCCGATATTGATGTATACACATACGAGTATGTAGTAGAAAACGTCTGCGTTCACTTCCTGAAAAAATTATGATGAAAAGTTTTTTAAAACTTGAATTTCAATTACGCACAAAACAAAAACAACAAGATGAACTCATAGACATAAAGTGTAGGTGTGCGGGTGCATAGCAAGTGGATAAAGTTGAAAAATGTAGAAACCGTTACAGATGAAAAACTACTTTTCTTTTAGTCAGATTCAAAATAAAATTGAGCATTAAATAATAATGTATTGATAAAAAAAAACTTTTGTTAGAAAATTTTAATACGACAGAACAGTTCTTGCAATACAAAGATTACTTGGGACTTAATTTTTCACACTCATTAGTACTGTTTGAGAGAATATATTTTCTACAGTACTTTTTTGAAAACAAGAAATGAGGTAAATTGTGCAAAAAAATGCAAAATTCGAATTTTTAATTTAAGGTCTATGTTTTCGTATGTTTTAATTTTTTTTTTTCGGTCGAGCTGACATTTGGATATGGAAAATCATTGTGCAAGCGCAATAATATTTCAAAGACTTTTATTAGACTTTCAGTCTAAAAAAAATATTTTTGCTGTAAAATGTTATTCATAGTTTTAAAAACCTTTAAGCTAACTCGCTTAGGCAAGAAATGTAAGATGATTCCTTTTACCTAGATATAATAAAACAATGCATATCGTACATACTACAAGTAACAAAGATGTACTAAAACTGATTTAATGGCATGGTTGGCAATTACGATAACCTTAAAATAGCGTGTAACAGTTTTCCGTCAAATTATTAGATAAATGTTTATTAAATAAAATTATTTTTCAAGATAAATATTGATACCCAATACAATACAATTCAAATATAAATCTAGTGGATATTCCAATTTTAAAACTATTTTTCACATCAAATATGTCATATGATGTCAAGGCTCGATGTTAGAATTTTAACTGAATTTATTTTTAGCCCAGTTTTAGTAGTCGAGTGACGCTACAGTTCATAGGTGACCGGGGCCTAGTTTCTTCAGCAATTACTCGTGTTGTGCATGCTACTGTTCTCTCACGAATTAAGGAGACTTAAAGTATATTGTCGAATTCAAACGACGATATTTGAGTAGATTCTCCTAGAATTTCAGTACTGCCGGTGCCGGTGTGTGGTTCAACGCACTTGCCCACTAAGAATGTTGGGGCTAAGAATTTTAAAATAAAAGCAAAATCCATCCATAAAATCATGGATTGTTCGTTTTTATCCGAAAAAACATTCCCATAATTTCCATAAAACGGTACACTATAATTATCTGGGGGAGGGCCTTTGCACATTATTTACATCTTTTATTCAATTACATAAAATGACCCAATATGTCCGAAAAATTATATGTCTTACAGAGCGAAGCATTCTGCAATGTCAATACTTGACGAAATACCCACACTAGGCAATGCAAAGGAAAATATCGAAGACGCGGTAAAAACACTCAACATCAGGCAATACCTCACCAACTGTCAATATATCGAAGACGAACTTATAACCATATATGGCCTTAATATATACGGAAGTCCATGGCAACCAGAATTCTGTAAATGGGCATTTAACATTCCACGTGGGCGAGAATGCCTGGAACGCTGGAATAATATACCAGAAGGTGTTGACCTCTTGATTACACACACTCCACCCGTCGGCCATGGTGACTTATGCTGCTCAGGCGTGAGAGCAGGTTGTGTAGAACTTTTGACAACTGTTCAGCAACGTGTTAAACCAAAATATCATGTTTTTGGTCATGTGCATGAAGGATATGGGATAACTTCCGATGGACGCATTATTTTTGTTAATGCATCGACCTGTGACATAAATTATTTACCAAATAATCCACCAATTGTGTTTGACATTTCTCTACCCAAGGGATTTTCTAAAGATATGTAGAAAAGGTACATAAGTGTGTACAGTTTAGCTGCTAAATTCAGCATATTACCGTTATAGTAATTTTTTTAAACTTTTGTATAGCTTAAGATATAACATACATCCATAAATATATATTCTTTGGAGTGCCATACACTTCCATTTTCACCAATAACAGTAAAACGCAAACAGCACAGGAATGATTACTTCTACTTATGGTAATAGCAATGAATAAATTTATTGCTTTTGAATTATTCGTTATATTTGAAGCCAATAAATGTAAATAAGCATTCATGGAAATTAATGATTTAATAATTGATTTGATGATTTAATAGTTGATTTGAGCTTTATTTTATTGGTAGAATTGGACACTGCAATATTCTATACCAAAATTAGTGTTTATAATTAACTTTAAAGTTTTTTTAGATTTTATAGTTTTAATTTTTTACATCGTATAAATTTAACCAAATTATTTATACAATATATTTGACATATTGTTTTTTCGGAATACAGGTTACATTATAAACAAATAATTCCTTCCATCCCAAATATTATGAAGCATCCATGATTTACGAAAATAATTAAATATCGATTTATGTTAAATTGGTCTATAATGCTAAGTTTTATTATTGTTATATTTTATTCTATTATACTGTAATTTATAGTTATTGCACTTTACTATACAAACAACGTAACATTGATAAAACAGGAGAAAGAGAACAAAGATGTAAATTTGACAGATGTTTGTTATTTAAATGTAGTGAGGAAGAACATTATTTTCACAAGCAAGGTGTTTCTTTTAATAATAAATACTAGTAATTTGTAAACATTTTAATTCAGTATGTAGTACATTCAATGGCTTTTATGAGGATAACAAGCGCATGGTTTATAAAGATAACGATTTTACCGCAAAAATAAATCTTGGAATCTACGGAATCAGTCAAATTTTCTTAATTTTTGTGGAAACTTTACAGTCCAGTGAGCCTCAGTGTTGCGTTAATATTTGAAAATTTGTTTCCTCAAAAGTAAACATTTTTGATGCAAGTTGATTTTATTTTAATATCGATCATTTGAGTCGTTTTACAAGTGATACTTTGGATCTTTATTTAGACTAAATCGTAATCCTAAAATGGGGCGTTATTTATTAACATAAGTAAAAATGTAAGTTACTCGCCTTTTCCTCTATTTTCGTCTTTCTGAGTCGATTATAAATGGATGTGGAAGAATGATAATACATAAATCGCCAAGTTGGTGCAAAGCAACAGTCTGCGGACTGTAGCAGTTCCAATTATGATTGGTTTCCTCTCCGTCCTGATTGTATGTCTGTATATTAAAACTGATTCTTGTTAAAAATATTTTTTTTCTGTTTTGTTTAAAATTGTTCAAAAAGCATGATTTCGGTATTTATAAGCAAAATATAAAGTGAATGTATATATGTATAAAACATATTCTTTTGTAAAAGTATCGAAACAATCAAGATACAACCTTTATCAATCTGCAGATTCCGAATTGTTCTTATTATAATAAATTTATGTTGTATATCAATGTTTATATAGTTTATAAATGTCAATGTTTTCACACCAAACATGTATTCTATTTCTTATGTAGCTGATACTCATGACGCTAATAAATAAGGCTAAAGGAAAAGTTAAAATATGTATTTACTATTACAACAATTATTTCATTCTTAGCAAATACGGTTTTTATCTGCTAAACTGGCTTTTTAGAAATACGGGAAGTTTCTTTTTTCATAACTTTACAGAACGATTGCAATATTAAAATCATTGATATAGGTAAAAGAGACTTTAATAAACTTGCACTTATGCAAGGCTCATACAATGAAATGCCAACACAAAAATTCTTTCAGCGAGTGCAATTGTTTTACACACATCTCCTTTGTTTGACGCTACAGTCCGGAATGGGCATAGGTCTTAACCGAGCCAAAGACCGGGTCATACCTGTGGTGTCTATTCGCTCTGCATGGCTTAGCCATCTAAAGTAACATATGGGATTCGAAGATGCTTAACTAGGTGCATGCCACCGAACAATCTGTACAGTTCGTGGTTGAATATTCTTCTCCAAACGCCATATACGCACACGGACCAAAGACTTTCTAATGTCGTAAGTATTTTTAAGTTAGAATAGGATATATTAAGGTAAATAAAGATATTTTTGTAGAAAATTGCATAGATAGCTAAGTTTTTTTAAAAAAAACACGTTTTCTTAGTTTTCAAAAATAAATAATAGTTTTTATTAATTTAAAAAAAAATAACTAGCAATCACGCCGAAACGCAAAAACAAATATATAAATAGTTTAGCTTAGAGCGCCCGCATAGAGCCAGTAAGTAGTTATAAGGTTTCAATTCTGTCGTACCTAGATTAAGCGTTTTATACCTAGTTTTAAAATACTATTAGATAAACAATAAAAAAATGCCTTTTAAACTAAAACTAAAAAAAACCAAAGACTTTCTTCATCCACTTTCAATAGATCCCCCTATAATTTTCGCAGTCAAAAGGATCACCTTTCTTGTCTCCTGTGGACCGGACAGATGACTCTGCGATTCAACTTATCGGGCATGCTTTCCTTCGACCATATTTTCCAGATGCTCCCAAACCGATTATCTCGAAGAAGAACGAAGAAAATTGTCAGCTTTAATCCGGGATCCGAACGACACCAAACGCAGCTTTGTTTTCTTTATACTATTAATATAATTGGCACAGTCGATGAGTTTTTTCTAGATCTGAAGAAATTTAAAACTGAACATTAAAAAGGATTTGTAAACTTTTCTTTCATACTTGAAAAATGATTGTAGTACCCAGGACTTGTTAGAGAAATTTTAAAATCTGAGAATAGCAAAGAATTTTTCAACGAAAATTACATCAAAGTTTATTTTACCACACTGGAAACTCGGATATTGGCCGCTTTTATTCATTACTAGAAATACCACTAACAAATAAAGATAAACTATTTAAAAGGTGCATAAAGTCGTTTTCCTTATAATAACTATCACCTTCCTTCCCAACTTCCTCAATTGGAATGAGTCAGAATCAAACCAGAGTAGATCCGATCCGACAACAGAAAAATAAAATTTTAAATAGTAGGAATACAACTAAGAAAGTAAATTTTCATCCCGCCACAGTTAAAAGACAAATACATTTAGAGGTGCAATGTTGACAACCGTGACAATTAGCCCATCTTATAAAAATCATACCTTCCAATACCGATCCAGATTGATCAAGGCTATGTTACCCTATACCGAGTATCTGTCGAATTAATAAAACAAATCACAAACGACAACGCTGCTGAAATGAATCTTTAAAACACTTAATTTAATTAAGTGTTAATAATTAAAGGCAAAGTTCAAGGCATTAACACACTCCCGATTCAAAAAAAGAGTTCTGGTCAGAAATAGCTGTTCGGAACAATGGATGGCCAAGATAGGACATATATTACTAAACTTCTTTAAAAAGTCGAAACGAATGACAATGCTGCTATAAAAATTGTACAAGCAAATAGCTATATATATATATAAATCAACAATTTATGGACAATATAAACAACATCGAGACAATTGTATCAAAACATAAACATATGTATGTAAGTGATACTTATAATATTGTCATATAATAAAATTATTTAAATTAATAATCGTCGAAGAAAAACTAATAATATTTAGGACAATGTATCATCTGCCAAAAAGGAATAATTATATGAAAGTATTTTAAAAAACAAATTATTAGAAAGTGTAGACCACTTTAATCTAATTCATGCAAAAATTGTGGTTATTCGATTAAATAATGCACAACTGTTTTTGGCAATTAAGTTACCTTAGAACTATATTTAGACGACATTGAAGATGATAATTCCTATTACAAATGAAGATCTTCAAGAAATTGACATATCGAATAGAACATTTTGTAATAAATGGCAACAGATATAGTTATACTCCCGATAACTTAGTCTAAACAAGTCTAAAAAAAAATTAATAATTATATAATTGTGTGAGGATGTAATCTCTTACTTAAGAAAAATATAAAATATTAATTTGAGTGGAAACTTTATTGTATTATTATTATTATTTATTAGCATAAAAATACAATTTGTACACTAACAATAAAATGGAGTACAGGCTGCAAGGGCTTTCGGCTCTCTGGTTGGAGAAATATTATGTTCTAAATTAAAGAGGTTTGAAATCTGATATATTATAGTGTAGTCTTAAATATGGAGACTAACTCGTTATGAGGTTTACGTTTTTGAGAGAAGGATTTTTGAGGGTAGTTATTAAGTCTGCCTTGAGAAGACCTTTTTTCACAATTGAATGAGAAAAAGCACTTTCCTAGAAGATGGTCTATGTTGAATATATTGTTGCATATGTGGCATGTTGGAGATGGCTCATATTTTAGTAGGTGTTGATGTGTTAATGCAGTATGACCCAGCCTGAGTCTTACAAAATTTGTAATACCACTTTTTGCTGCAGTGGAAGAGAAGATAGGTGGTGTGTAGTCCAGGTTGATTTTCTTATAGTGGTGATGGTATAAGTGCCAGTTTTCAAGGAGCATTGTGTGGAGTTTATTGAGGATAAAATTACTCAAGTCCTTTTTTCTGTAGGTGTCAATCAAGAATGCGGTCGCCACACAGGCCCTTTTAGCGGCGGTGTCGGCGGCTTCGTTACCGGATATCCTCATGTGTCCAGATACCCACATAAGTTTGCACATCCCTGAACTGGCGGATGATAAGCGATTTAATTTTTTAAATTCTTGACTGCCTGTAACACAGTTAGACTATCTGAGCAGATTACACTTTTGTGGTTAGACGCAGCTGTAGTTTTCAATGCCGAGATTACCCTATTGCTTCGGTAGTGAAGATAGATGCCATATTCGGCAGGATGCTTTGTTTAAGAACAAAGTTTGAGTGATCGCGAACGCTGTGTTTGTCTCTGTTTTCGATCCGTCATTAAAGATGAAGTTCCAACCATCCTTCTTTAAGCGGTTTTCAATGGTTAAAAAGGTAGAACAGATTAGCGTTGTGTATGTTGTCTACCTTTTGTATTCAGCTAATTGTAGAAGGATCGAGTCTATTTTCATTAGCCAGGGCGAATGTCGAGGAGCAGTACCACGAAATTGGCATGTTGGTATTTGAAGTTTGCTTTTTATACGGTTCCTGAGTAGGTGGAAATCTTTTTCTCTGGGTGAACCAGTGGCGAAGTATAGTTTGGGAAGTATTTTTGCTGAAGCAATAGTGTACCGATGTTCAATGCTAGGCAAGCCTGCTTCTGCTAGGATGTTATTAATGGGAGTTGTTGGGAACACGTTCAGGCTTTATGATGTTTAGAGTAGATTTTAGGCAGTCTACATATATGCCTAGAGCGTAATCTATTTTGCTCAATATAAATGTCTTAGTCAAATAACATAGGGTGTTAATGTGGACATAACTATTACTACATGCTAGGTATTTATTAATATTGCACCTTGCTAATGCTTTCTTAAGCTCTAAACAATGATTTTTCCTATTGTATTTACAATTAATTAACAAACCAAGAATATTTAAATTATTTACAAATTCAATTTTTACATTATTTACAAATAGTTTAGGTGGTGAGCAAAGTTTTTTTCGGCAAACATGGAGTAATTTACATTTAGCTAAGCAGAGATTCGCACCAGAGGTTGTGGACCAATGGGCGATATCACTTAATGTTTAGATCGTTATGTGGGCACATTATGAATATACCATTTGCGTATACACAAAGATCTAAGCCTTTGTATTTATTAATAATATCGCACAGACTGTTGAATGCAATTACGAAGAGAATTTAAGAACATGGATTGTTTAGATATTAAGATAGATTTAATCATTTTTGTCTAGTTGTGAATGAGGGAGCCTATCGACAATAGAAATCAATCTATATACATTATCCCATCTTCTGCTAGCAACACTACAGCGCTAAGGCTAGAAACGGAAATAACCTGGTCGGAATTACTTCACTGTCTACGTAGTGTAAAAGGTAAAATCCCGGGGCAAGATCGCATTTCTTACCCCATACTTCAAAACCTTCCACGCAGCGCTGCTACAATTTTATTGTAAATGTTAATGATTGTTCAATTACAGTTCTTAATGTTTCAATGTCTAATTATACAAGGTAAAGTTACACTGTTGCAAGTCAGCATACTTTTTGACGGTACATTTGCGTTGCTTCGCAACTAATAACAAAGGTCAATTACATTTCGGTTTCAATGGTAAATGAGATCCGACAAGCAGCAGATAAACACCGCCGAAAAAAAACTCTTGGTATAGTGGCAAGTGTGAGCCGAAGAATAGAAGAGTTACAACGAATACCGTTGCAACACAAAACACTAGCAGCGCATTAGGAATACAGGGTTAGAAACGGGGGGAAAAAATATTTGCAATCTCTCAGCTTAGGGATATCGAAGAGTCCAGAAAGCCAATTATTATGGCGCTGGTTTTACAAAATCCACCCAGACTTTTCGAAACTGTTAAGGTTACCTTGTAACAAACCTGCAGGGAACAGTGGATGTATCACCATCAAAGTTCTTTAAGGCCGGTAGAGACATACACAAGAATTTATTTAAGAATAAGAAATATACATAAAACAAACAAACAAACATACATTCGTCTGTTGGCCTTTTATATAACGATATTTTTTCCTCCATTTTAAAATTTTGTGAATGACGGATAAGTATTACGGACAGTGGGTATATATACCGACTTATAGTACATTGCAAACGAAGATTGATTAAATTTTATAGAGCCAACTATTGCAAGCAGCAGCCCGGACATCGGGCAAATAAGGAAGCCTTACATTAAGAATTGCAACAAAAGAAAATTTAAACAAAATAAGCTTTAAAACTTAAACTTTAATTTGTTTGTTTATTTATTCAAACAAACTGAAAGAAACAATATTAACATAAAAAAACACATAAATATATAAATTTATGAAAACACAACGACAATATCAATTTAATACTATACACGCTTAGTAACTCTACTATGCATTAACTAAGGAATTTTCAAAAAAGCTTCCGACAAGTAATTCCGCTCTTATTACTTCTTGTGTTAGTTTTTAAGATGTAATTATTTTTGGTTTATAGTCCGCATTTTCCCAACTTTATTTAACCTTTCTCATCCCGCTCCTTCTCTCGATCCATAACATACTGTAAATTAAGAAACATTTTATTCTTAGCCTGAAGTTAAATTCGTGTTTCATTTAGAAAAGCTTTTTATATCGATTTATATCACTTCTTATATTTCTTTTAAGCCGGAAGCACCGAAATCCGATAACAGGGAACTATATTCGAATTTGTTTTTCAAGTTTGACAACTGTCAATTGATCTGACAAAACTACAACAAAAAATTCATACAAATTTGGTCTTTAAAAGGTTCAGGTTCCTGAAAAACAACCTGTGATTACCACAAATATGCCATGCCATCATGTACACTACAAAACTGTTTTTTTTTCGCAAAAGAGAGCCATAAACATTTTAGTCTGTTAGGATGTGGTTGAGAAAATGTTGTTATTGCACATGTTACGCGTTCGTGAACAGGCCTAAAATAGTCAGGGTGCGGAGATTGCTCTTTCTGTAGAGCGCTTTCGTTTGACATAAAATATACATTTTTGGAGTACGGGAACAGACATTCATAGATTTTCTTTGATTTTTACTATTGTTTATTTCAAATATAAGGGTATATCTAATACATTTTCTTGAATTCCCCTAGGCAACAAGGTTCTTAAAATATTTTTTTAGTTTTTTGTTGATAGATGTAAGCCCGCACTAAAACTAAAGCCACAAATCTCTACCTCTTCCACTGTTCGCTATGTTATTAAAATCTGTGCAATTTTAAGGACTTGTGGCTTATATTATATAAACGGATCATAAGTCCACAAATAGCATATGTATATACATATACTTATGTAACTACATCCTGAAGAATATCTCCAATGAACTTGATTAGATTTAGATTTCCGTGCATTTTTATTTGTGTAATTCATTTTTCTTACATGCTAGACAAAAATACTTAAGACTATCTTACCAATATAATCTACTGATCTTAATTCTAACTTACTGACTCTTCACGAGTACTCTAAGCTAATCTAGGTTTTTTTTTATTTGTGCCTTTCGGCCTCTTATGTTTTTAAATTTAAAATGAAAGCTAATTACTTTTTTTAATTCCTCCAAGAAAATTTGAAAAAACTTGGAATTCATGATTTTTCTTACTCCAATGAACTTGATGTGCGCTACACATTACTAGTTTTTTTTAGTTCTAATCAATACCAACAATTGATATGTTGGTTAAGTGATAAAACAGATTTTATATCACTAGCAACATTGAAAGGTTGGTAAGAAGAAATTCACCAAGTCAAATTTACATTTCTTTATGGAATTTCACCACTCGAAAAAATCCGTTAGTGCAGCGGTTCACGGCAGGCTTGAAGATAAAGTGTTTTTCTTACTTTGCGCAGCTAGTTTAACTTACATGTTTTCCCGACGAACCATTTAAATACAAAAAACGTAATTGTGCCGGTAGTTTCTTATTATTATTTAATTATAATGGTAAGAATTTGACTGTTAATATTCATAAATTGTTTTTTTTTTTTAACTTTTTAATGTATTTCTTTTAAACTAGCGTGAAGTAATTTCATTACAAATTGGTCAAGCTGGCGTACAAATTGGCAATTCCTGTTGGGAGCTGTATCTATTGGAGCATGGCATTAATCCGGATGGTTCAAGCAGTA
This sequence comes from Eristalinus sepulchralis, assembly GCA_944738645.1. NCBI lineage: Eukaryota > Metazoa > Arthropoda > Insecta > Diptera > Syrphidae > Eristalinus > Eristalinus sepulchralis. The sequence goes on along the minus strand of OX122885.1, from coordinate 22,981,389 downwards.
AAATAGAACAAAGTTCCGAAGATAGTCATCACACGTTTTTTGCTTTGACTGATTCTGGACGATATGTCCCACGAACAATATTCGTCGATCTGGAACCTTCTGTCGTGGATGACATTAAGACCGGCCCCTGTCGAAGTCTTTATCACCCAGAACAATTAATCTCTGGGAAAGAGGATGCAGCTAACAACTATGCAAGAGGTCACTATACAGTGGGCAAAGAAATTATAGACCCAGTAATGTCACGTGTACAGAAACTAGCGGAACAGTGTGAAGGCCTACAAGGCTTCCTAATTTTCCACAGCCTTGGTGGAGGAACAGGATCAGGATTTACATCACTACTTATGGAACGCATTGCATGTGAATATCCGAAGCTCTGTAAACTTCAATTCGCAGTATATCCATCCCCAAAAGTGTCGACAGCAGTGGTAGAACCATATAACTCAGTTTTAACAACACATTCTACGCTCGTACACTCGGATTGTGTGTTTATGGTTGATAACGAAGCGATTTATGAAATATGCCAAAAGAGTTTGTCGGTTGATCGTCCAAACTATATAAACTTAAACCGCCTGATCGCACAAGTCGTTTCATCGACAACTGCTTCGTTAAGATTTCGAGGTTCAATGAATGTGGATTTGAATGAGTTTCAAACAAATTTAGTGCCATACCCAAGAATACATTTTCCGTTAGTCGCTTATGCCCCGCTTATGTCAGCTGATAAAGCAGTCCACGAACAATTTTCAATTTCCTCACTCACCAACAGCTGCTTCAGTCCAGGTAATATGATGGTGAAGTGTGATCCCCGTCATGGCAAATACATGTCTTGCTGTATGTTGTACCGTGGTGATGTTGTCCCAAAAGACATCAATGCTGGTGTATCTGCCATAAAGTCTAACAGGAACATAACATTTGTTGATTGGTGTCCAACAGGCTTTAAAATTGGCATAAACTATCAAGCTCCCACATCAGTGCCAGGTTCAGAATTGGCCAAAACTCCAAGAGCCGTCTGCATGTTATCAAACACAACCGCTATCGCAGAGGCATTTACGCGTCTTAATTACAAGTATGACCTTATGTACCAGAAGCGAGCTTTTGTACATTGGTATGTCGGCGAAGGCATGGAAGAGGGGGAGTTTTCCGAAGCTAGAGAAGATTTGGCCTGCTTAGAGAGGGACTTCGAAGAAGTTTCGGCCGACACCAACGATGGTGAAGGTGGCGCTAGTGATTGCGAATATTAACCATGCATGTTTCGTTACAACAATGATAATTTAATTTTTTTAACGAAAATGGGATAGAGTAGATTCATTGTTGATTTGTGATTTTTCGTGTCATAATAATAAAATTCCTTCTATTATAAATTTACATGTCTCTCTTTCATTCTTTTTCTCAAATTTACACAGTATGATAGGCAAATATATTTTGCATATACATATACATACAATATAAAAGCAAGCAGAAATATGTACATACATACATATGTATATGTCTATGGTTAAAAAATGACAACAACATTTTTATAAAGAATTCTTCCTGATATGATACAAATATGTAAAGGTACGCGTTCATTTCACTAAACAATCTCTACGTCTTTTTCATAAGCATCACAACTTATGGGATACATTTTTGGATAATTCTTTGATTCACAAAATCGTTTCGATAATAGAATTTTAGTCTAGTTTCTGTGTAAACTGATTTACCTTAAGCTAGGACATACAATGAAGAATGAAAGAGGAAAAAGGGTGCTTTTCAAGAAACCTTACACAGTGGCTAACCACTTTATCATATTTGGTAAGTGCAAGCAAGTAACTTTTTATAGGTCCGCCCACAGTACCGTAATCCCAGATATTAGTATTGGCCGAACCGATGCAACCAACAGCTCACAGCAAGAGCAATACATGGGCTTTCTAGGAAATGGAATGTAACAGATTACTCGTTTTAAAAATAATAATAATTGAGTGGCACTGCAGCCCACAACGGACCAGGGCCTAGCTTCTACAACAACTACTCGTGTTGTGCGTGCTACTGTTCTTCACGAGTAGAAGGGACCTACAGTTTTTTGCCGACTCCGAACAGCGAGATTTGAGAAGCTTTTCATAGACAGTTAATACTCTTTGAGTGTTGTCAGCACTCGAAAGAAGTGGTGCCGTGAAAAAATTCGAGGTCTCCCGTCCGAGAATCGAACCCAGACTTTCCCCGCGGAGGTCGACGCAATTACCACTACGCCACGGCAGCCACCTCGTTTTAAAAAACAGTCCTAATGTTAGGAGTTGGACTTCAAGGAATAGGTAACGGTGCTGTATGGCGACTAAAGGGCGATTTTAGCTATTATCTTTTTTGCAACACTGGTTTAAACAGCTGACGCACGTTTCGTGTTTTGTTTCACTGCGAAACGTCTTCAGTTTGATCTATAATTTAACCATGAATCTTACAAACGAACAACGCTTGCAAATGATTGTATTTTATATTTATGTAAAATGTGTGCTCTGTTAAGAAAGTTCATCGCGCGCTTCTTCCATTTTATGGTCAGTTCATTTTTGGCTCAATGGGTACATAAATAAGCAGAATTGTCGATTTTTGAGTGAATATCAGCCAAGCATTGCAAGAGCTACCAATACATCCAGAAAAAGTCACAGTTTTGTGCGGTTTATGGGCTGGTGGCATCATTGGACCGTACTTCTTCAAAGATGATACGAATCCTAACGTAACTGTGAATGGTGAGCGCTAACGTGAGATGATATTCAACTTTTTTTTTGCCCAAAATGCAAGAGCTTAACATGCATGACATGTTGTTTCAACAAGACGGTGCCACATGCCACACAGCACGCGCAACAATGGACTTATTGATAGGCGAGTTCTGTGATCATTTTATTTCACGTTCGCGACCGGTCAATTGGCAATCTATATCGTGCGGTTTAACGCCTTTAGACTATTTTTTTCTATACAGACAAGCACGCTTCAATGGACGCATTGGAAGACAACATTGAAGCATTTATTTGTGAAATACCGGCCGAAATGTTGGAAAGAGTATGCCAAAATTGGACTAAGCGGATAGACCATTTGAGGCGCAGTCAAGGTCAACATTTGCATGAAATAATCTTCAAACATTTAATTATACGGATTCGAATAAAGATTTTTATATTTTTTTTTTTGAAAAACTTTCCTATAGCTTTTAAGAATCAGCCTTAATTACGATAACCTCAAGAAGAAAAAAGATTATACAAAGCCTACATCGACACCAAAGAAAAAACAACCACTGTTCAAAAGTAATGCTCTGCATATGGTGGGATCAGACGGGCGTGAGCTGCTAAAACCAGGCGAAACTATTGATGTGAAACGTTACCGACTACAACTAATGCGATTGAGCCGCGCATTGCGTGAAAAAAGGACAGAAACGATCAAAAGGTGTGACAAGGTGATTTTGCAACATAATAACGCTAGACACAACGTCATTGAAGCAGCCAAAAGCTACCTGGATACGCTAAAATGGGAGGTCTTACCCCACCCACCTTTAAGCTTCGGGTAACCCTACCCTTGCAACAGTTTTGGTTATTGTTTAATAGGCATCCAGACAAATGCGTGTGAAACGGTAAAGCTATAATTCTGCTGGACTCTTTCCAAAGCTCAACGGTGAAGAAGACTTGTAATATTAAATAAATTTTATTTGTGTTCAGTTTCCATTTTGTGTAATTTCAGTTTGAGGGTTTGTACATTCCGCTCTGCTTATGCATCACTGGGTGATTAAAAGTTTGAAATTATCGTCGTTTTTACAGAAAATGGCATTATCCGAAAGTAAGAGTCGAGTGTATAAAGTTCTTCTTCAACTTTGTCTTGTTTTATGTTTTTATTTGAGACATGTCTCGTTTTTGGCTAATTGAAGGTAAACGTAGACTTATAATTTTAAATTAATGTTAAAATGCACACTTTTTGAAACTTTTGAGTTAATGAGAAGAATTTCTGCACTCAGAAGATTTGTGATTGTACGTTAAAATATTTTACTTCATGTGTTTTTGTTTTTAATTCAAACGAAAGATAACTAAATATCTAGCTGTACCCTGAAAGGTAACAAAGCAAATGTTAATTTTCAGATATTTGTAATATATTTTCAATATTTTTCGTTTCTCCATTTTCTGCGTAAATTTAAAGGCGATCTGGTTTACCGACACCGGAACACGCAACATAATTGAGGGTGTGAAAAACAATCCTAGGTCCAAACCACACAATTCCAAAGATTGACCTTGAGCTTTATTAATTGTGATTGCAAATGCCAGCTGAATGGGAAACTACAATCTTTTGAAAAGAAACGATGTATCAGTCAGGATCATTAGAATCCTAGGAATAAGGACATATTTACCTTTAAAAGGTCCTGTTAAGATAGTTGCTTCCACTACGTTGCTTATGAATTTCTTGACCGATAGTCGCGACTTAAATTCTTCTTCTTCTTATGGCTCTACAGTCCGGGGTGGACCTGGGCCTCAACCAACATGCCTCTCCAGCCAGCATGATCTTTCACCAGCTGCCGCCAGTTGCGCACTCCAAGTTGGTTGAGGTCCTTCTCCACTTGTGTGCGCCACCTTATCCTGGGCCGTCCTCTGTTGCGTTATCCCAATGGCTCAGATTCGAAGACTTTTCGGGCCGGAGCAGAGGTGTCCATACGCTCTACATGGCCTAGCCATCTTAAGCGTTGTATCCGTAGACGCTTGACTAGGCTCATGCCGCTGTACAGCCCATACAGTTCGTGGTTGAATCTTCTCCTCCAGATGCCATCAACGCAAACAGGACCAAAAACCGCACGCAGAATTTTTCTCTCGAAGAGACCAAGGGCATCCTCATCCGCTTTTAGTAGTGTCCAAGTTTCCGCGCCATAAAGTAGGACTGGGATGATTAAGGTGTTATATAAAGCAAGCTTAGTCTTTCGAGAGAGGGCTTTATTACTCAATTGCCTCTTGAGCCCAAAGAAACAGCGATTGGCAAGAGTGATTCTGCGTTTGATTTCGGTACTGGTCCCTGTTTACTGCGGAGCCGAGGTAGACGAAGTCCTTGACTACCTCGAAGTTTCTGCTGCCTAGCGTGACGCTCTGTCCGAGAGGCCGATGTAGTGTGTCCTTCCTTGATGACAGCATGTACTTCGTTTTGCCCTCATTTACCACCAGACCCATTTTAGCCGCTTCCGCTTCAATGCCAGCAAACGCATCATTGACAGCTCGCTGTGTTCGACCAATCATGTCAATGTCGTCGGCGTAAGCTAGCAATTGAGCTGACTTTTGGAAGATCGTACCTCTGGTGTTGACCTGTGAGTTACGCACGATCTTCTCAAGGATGATGTTAAAAAAGTCACATGACAGTGCGTCGCCTTGTCTAAAACCTTTTTTGACATTGAAGGTCTCGGTGAGTACGTTTCCGACCTTGACCGAGCAGCGAGAGTTCTCTATCATCATCCTACACAATCTGACAAGTTTCGTAGGAATGCCAAAACTAGACATGCCACTGTATAACTCGTTTCTATGCACACTGTCATATGCGGCCTTGAAATCGACGAATAGGTGGAGAGTGTTGATTTTCACTTCTTTTGTCTTTTCCAGGATCTGCCGTAGTGTGAAGATTTAGTCGATCGTGGACTTCCCTGGCCTGAGAGCACACTGATAAGGATCTATCTGGTTGCTAACGAACGGTTTCAGGCGTTCATACAGTACGGCAGAAAGGATCTTGTATGCGATGTTAAGGAGACTTATCCCTCGATTGTTGGCGCAGTCGAAGGAGTCTCCTTTCTTGTGGACCGGACAGACGACGCTGAGATTCCACTCATCGGGCATGCTTTCCTCCGACCATATCTTACAGATGAGCTGGTGCATGCGCCCAACTAGGTCATCCCCAGCTGCTTTAAACAGTTCTGCGGACAGTCCATCCGCTCCAGCAGCTTTATTTGACTTCAGTCTCGATATTGCTATCTTGACCTCGTCTAAGTCGGGGGGACGGAATTCTTGTCTATCATCGTCCAAATTAAGTGGAACAGCGGGATTTGGGCCGTCATCGCCGTTTAAGAGTCTGCAGAAATAATCTTTCCAGATTCTCAGAATCGATTGCGACTCTACTACGAGGTTTCCGTTTTGGTCCCGACAGGCTTCGGTCCGAGCCCTGTATCCACCGGATAGCTGTTTCACCTTTCGGTAAAACTTTCGGACTTCATTCCTGCCATAACATCTCTCCATCTCTTCGACCGCGCACTTCTCATGCTCTCTTTCTTTTTTTCCTTCTGAGAAGCCGGTTCTCTTCCCTTCTTTTCTGTTCGTAGAGCTTACGAACAGCTCTCGTTGTCCAATGCAGCGTTGCCTGGTAGGCCTCCTGTTTAGCTGCATGTGCCTGCCTGCACTCATCGTCAAACCATGGGTTCCTTCTAGGTGGTGGCGTGAAACCCAGCACATCAGTGGCAGCTTCTTTGATGGCTTTTTGACAACGTTTCCATTCTTTTCCTATTGTCAGTGCAGGCAGCGTCGAACTTTGGGAGAGTTTCAGGGAGACTCGGTCGGCAAAGATCCCAGCGATCTGTTGCGATTGTGACTTTCCGACGTCAAACCGTTTTGGCCTATCTCAACTCCGTTGTTCTCTCGATATCCGGGTTCTTACCTTGGCTACAACAAGGTGATGATCCGAGTCGATGTTAGCGCCTCGGAATGTTCGGACATCGAGAATGTTGGAGGAGTGTCTGACGTCGATCGCAACGTGATCAATCTGGTTGACGGTTGAGTGATCAGGGGATCGCCAGGTTCCTTTATGGATGTTGCGATGTGGGAACCGCGTACTGCTTACAGAGAGGTTCCGCCCCGCGGCGAAGTCCAGCAGCCTGAGTCCGTTTCCGGAAGTCGTGCCGTGCAGGCTGTGTTTCCCGATGACGCCAGCAAAGATATCCTCTTTCCCCAGCTGAGCATTGAAATCTCCTACAACGATCTTGGTGTCATAGCTGGGGCATCGATCGTATGTTCTATCTAGGAGATCATAGAACTCATCCTTGCTGTTATCATCCTTCTCTTCTGTCGGGGCGTGAGCGCATATCAGGCTGATGTTCCCGAATTTAGCCTTAATGCGAATTGTCATGAGGCGTTCGCTTACGGGATCGTAGCTTATGACTTTTTGCCTAAGTCTGCCTCGAACAACAAATCCGCATCCGAATAGGCGCTGCCTTCTCTCCCTGTGGCAGTCGCTGTAGTAAATGTCGCAGTTCTTCATCTTCTTTCTGCCCGGCCCATCCCACCGCACTTCCTGGATGGCGGTGATATCTGCTTTGTAGCAGTCAAGGGCCTCCGCAAGTTGTTCGGCTGCACGTGGTCTGTTAAGGGACCTCACATTCCACGTGCAGAACCGAAAATCGTTGTCCTTTGTACGTTTGCCAGGGTCGTCAACATTGGATCCGTTCATATCCGAGGCAAGTTGTTGTTGCTGAACTCGGTTTTTTTTGTGTGGTGAGGGAGTTAGCCTCACGCACAACCTACAGACTGGTAGGCCAGTCGCTGCATACATTGGTTCACCACACAACGGATGCTGTGATGGCTATCCAGGGGGCGCCCGCGACTTAAATTATCTGTTGGAAATTTAAGAAAGAAATAATGAAAAACTGGAATTCTTTTTCTGAGTGCCGCTGTCTTCAGCTAGGCTGCACACTTGGGTATCCAAAAAATAATCCAACCGATTTTTGGCATTCGGTTGGTTTTATATTACATAATCGCTGAGCCAAGCATTTCTTATTTGGTTTCTTATCAATTTTCAGTTTCTGCTTTCCGGCATTCTGTTAATGCAAAAGTGTCATCTTGCAGTTTAACAATTTGGTGGGCTACGTTGTACGTAACGTACGATGTAACTAAATTATATTATTAGGCAATTATATTTTTCGTGACGTCTCATCGACTGGCAGCTTTTCGTTCCCAATCTCCAGCAACTGTCGTGAGAAAACCTCGACTGGTTCGTCGTTCTGCAACTGGACGCATATTCGTCGTCAACCGCAATATACATATGTATGTGCGTGTCGCCACAATGTTGAATATTTCAGCCAAGCATTTATTTCGTTCGCTGGTGGTGCTACGGTTGACGCACGAGGAATCGATAAAAACACAAAAAACACTATGGGTATGGTATCTACATAAAAATGAGATAAAAACCAAGCTTAAAGGTTACACTATAACCTGTGTCAAAATGTATGCTCAAACGGTTCAGAACTTTTGAAATGCATCATCGACATATACACGAACACAACATTTTTATATATACTATATGTATATAGATAGAAGATAGATATATTCCTTTTAGTTTGAGGATGATAAGAAATCTGATTATCAGAATATTTAGTTTTGTGTCACTTTTTTTATTACTTAATCTTTTACAACTGCAAGGAGAAACCAAACGTGTGGAGAAAATAATCCATTAACTGCAAGGAGGAACCAAACGTGTGGAGAAAATAATCCATTGATTTTAGGATAAAGTGCTTTGGACAGATGAAAACATAATTCGCTTAAAGCCCAATACGTTTGGTGAAAGAAGGAGGAAGTTCTTGCAAACAAACGCATCAAACCCACTTTCAAAGGGCAAGATGGTTTTATGATTTTGGGATGTTTTCACTGTAGGCGTTGGAAAAATTATTTTATTGGTGCGAAAAGTAACAGCTGATGTCTATTAAAATATTTCAAAAGATGTAATAATGCAGAGGACAGAGACTTATAGCTGGTGATTTTATACCACACCAATGCAAAGCACAAATATAAAGTGTAAAAATTTTCTACAAATATATTGAGGACAACGTTATTAACATTCTGGAACAGCCACCGCAGAGTCTCGACCTGTCACCAATTGAAGAAATCTGGTCTTTACTAAGGCTAAGAATTACCGAAAAGACGCCTCGGCATATAAGGAATTTGGATCAGTAATAGAATTAGACTGAACGAAAATCATACTAGAAGAAATACACCCTTATGTGTATGCCAATCAGACTGGCGAAAAGGTCTCACTCAAATGGAGGGCACTGTGGTCCATGTTAACCTACTTTTGGAACGCGTTAAAAGTGGCATAAAGTGAAGGAATTTTAAACTTATTTTTACTTTTTTTTACAAAAACATAGCTTTTTCTGTAATAATAATAATAATTGAGTGACACTACAGTCCACATGGGACTAGAGCCTAGCTTCTACAACAACTACTCGTGTTGTGCGTGCTACTGTTCTCTCACAAGTAGAAGGGACCTACAGTTTTTCTGCCGACTCCGAACGGTGGGATTTGAGAAGCTTTTTATAGACAATTGATAATTTTTGAGTGGTGTCAGTAACTCGAGAGATGAGGTGCCGAGAAAAAATGCTATGCGATCCGTCCGGGATTGAACCTAGACCTTCGTCGTGTGGGTCGGCGCACTTACCCACTGCGCCACGGCGACCAACACTTTAACTCCCGAATGGTAAAATAAATTTCAATTTTGTCAAAATCTAGTGCTTGCAATTGGAATGGATGGTAAGGCGTTGAAGATATTAAGGTCAATGTGCGTGAGGTTTATAGTAGGATTACAACTACTTCATTTGTGTCTAGAGAGATTGTTCTAATTGTTGATAGGTTTTCCAGTCTGCCATGCCGGTCTCAAATTGCAGACAAGTGGTGCTTTTATGATTCCTAGTGTCTGTGGTGAGGATACAAAATATAGATAAGTGATCACTATAGTGAAGGTCATCGAATATTTTCCAGATGCTAGGGAAGATTAAAGGTGAGCAGCAGGTCATATCTACATGGCTAAGTATCGAATAAGTGGAGAAGTATGAAGGTGACCCGTCATTAAATATCGTGAGGTCTGAGTGCAGTATGAAATTCTCTGAGATTTGTTGACGGATGCGCCAAAAGTGTGCTCCAGGATTCACATTCATTCTAGGTTATAGAATGATAATGGAGTTAATAATGTAGGATGTGTTAATCGATCTCTACAGCTGTGTATAGTATACTGGAGTTTATGTTTATTTGTTTATGGGGAATATTTTTCATGATAAGTAACGCAATGCAGAAATGTTAAGGAGGAGCTCCTGTAGCAATTCCGATACTTCGTCAATCCCCATTCAGCAGAGCTAGGTCGTTGGCTGGTTTGCTTATTATTTTAATTTGTCATCATCTTCCATTGCTGAATCTAAGTACTAATTCATCATCTACTCGTAATCGTACTAATCGTTTTTGTGAGAAAGAGAGATTGTGATTGTTTATAATCTTGTTAGGGTGCGTTTTCGGTTTGTTGCTGAATCTAAGTACTAATCGTTTTTGTGAGAGAGAGAATGTGATTGTTTATAATCTTGTTAGGGTGCGATTTCGGTTTGTTTTCCTCTTAATAGAGATGAAAGTGTTTTGTATATTTAAAGAAGTATTTGTTTTTGGATGAAATTAATGTTCAGTGATTTTTATTTCTGGTGATTTGTTTGCACATGGAATGTGAGGTCCTTAAACAGACAACGTGCAGCCGATGAACTTGCGGAGGCCCTAGACTGCTATAAAGCAGACATTACCGCAATCCAGGAAATGCGGTGGGATGGGCCAGGCAAGAGAAGATTGAGAAACAGGGAGAGAGGGAAACGCTGATTTGGATGAGCTTTTGTTGCTCGAGTCAGACTTAGGCAAAAAGTCTTAAGCTACGATCCGGTAAGCGAACGCCTCATAACAATCCGCATCAAGGCTAAATTCGGAAATATAAGCCTCATATGCGCCCACGCCCCGACAGAGGAAAAAGATGACAGCAGTAAAGAAGACTTCTATCACCTCCTAGAAAGGACATACGATCGATGCCCCAGATACGACACCAAGATCGTTCTAGAAGATTTCAACGCTCAGCTGGGAAGAGAAGAAGTCTTTGCTAAAGTCATCGGAAGACACAGCCTGCGCGCCAACACCTCCGGAAACGGACTCAAGCTAGTTGACTTTGCCTCGGGACGAAATCTCTCTGTGGCCAGCACGCGGTTCCCACACCTTAACATTCATAAAGGGACCTGGCGATCACCTGATCAATCAACCGTCAACCAGATTGATCATGTTGCGATCGACGTCAGACACTCCTCCAGTATTCTCGATGTCCGAACCTTCCGAGGTGCAAACATCGACTCGGATCATTTCCTTGCTGTAGTCAAGGTAAGAACCCGGATATCGAGAGAGCAACGGAGTCGAGACAGGCCAAAACGGTTTGACGTCGGAAAGCTACAATCGCAGCCGATCGCTAGAGCCTTTAACGATTGATTCTCACAGAAACTGTCTCAAAGTTCGACGCTGCCTGCACAAACAATAGAAGACAAATGGAAACGTTGTCAAGAAGCCATCAAAAAGGCCGCCACTGATATGATGGGTTTCACGCCACCACCTAAGAGGAACCCATGGTTTGACGACGAGTGCAGGCAGGCGCATGCAGCCAAACAGGAAGCATACAAAGCAACGCTGCAAGGAACGACGAGAGCTGTTTGTGAGCTCTACAAACAGAGAAGAAGGGAAGAGAACCGGCTTCTTAGAAGAAAAAAGAAAGAGCACGAGAAGCGCGCGGTCGAGGAAATGGAGAGGTGCTATGGCAGGAATGACGTCCGAAATTTTTAATGCAAGATAAAACAGTTATCTGGCGGTTACAAACCTCAGACTGAAGCCTGCCGGGACCAAAATGGACAACTGGTGGTAGAGTCGCAGTCGGTGCTGAGAATCTGGAAGGATCATTTCTGCAGACTCCTAAACGGCGATGACGAAACAAATCCCGCTGTTGGGCAGAATGTTCCACTCAATTTGGACGATGATGGACAAGAATTCCGTCCCCCCGACTTAGACGAGGTCCTGCTGGCGCGGACGGACTGTCCGCAGAGCCGTTCAAAGCGGCTGAGGATGAGCTGGTTGGGTGCATGCACCAGCTCATCTGTGAGATATGGTCGGAGGAAAGCATGCCCGACGAGTGGAATCTCAGCATCGTATGCCCGGACCACAAGAAATGAGACCCTTTGACTGCGCCAACTACCGAGGGATCAGTCTCCTTAACATCGCGTATAAGGTTTTCTCTGCCGTATTGTGTGAGCACCTGAAACCGTTCGTCAACAACCTGATTGGTCCTTATGAGTGTGGTTTCAGGCCAGGGAAGTCCACCATCGACCAAATCTTCACACTACGGCAGATCCTGGAAAAGACCCAAGAAATGCAAATCGACACCCACCATCTATTTGTCGATTTCAAGGCCGCGTCTGACAGCGTGCATAGAGACGAGCTATACAGTGACTTGTCTAGTTTTGGCATCCCTACCAAACTCGTCAGATTGTGTAGTCCATGTTATTTGGACGTTTCACGTACGTTTTACCATCGGAACCAAACAAATTAATATTGGTTTTATCTGACCATAACACGTTGTTCCACTTTTCAAAATAAAGGTGCCTTGTCGCGATATATAATCTATTTTGAACATTTTGCTTACTCAAAAAATGTTCCTTTCTAGGGGATCTGTAAAACAGCTCCGCTGCTCTCAACTGGCTCCTTAAAGTGCAACTCGTAACTGGTTCAGCAAAATCATCAGTTAATTTGACGAAGAAATGGATATTTTTTTTGCACTGTCGCACTAGTAACGAGTCAAAACGAGGTGTTGTTTTCGGTTTCCTTCCCCTAGTTTCCTGTTTGGGGCTAAAATGAATTGGTGTGAACACCTTTTTCTTTGAACACTTAATAATTTTGGATATTTCATCCATTGTGTTTCCTCCTTTTCATAGATTTTTATTTAATTTTAATTCATTTCGTTAAATGTTCACTTAATTAATTAATATTACAGGAAGTCCTTTTTTGGGGCATTCTTATACGTCTTGCTTTATTTGTATACTCCTCCACAAAATTTCCGAAAAGATTGTACCGATATGCCGACATCTTCACCAACTTCTCTAATAGTAATCCGACGATTCTCCATAACAATTTTCTCCACTTTGGACGCTGGGGCGAGCTTCGTCTTTCACCTTCTTTGAAAAGCTTGTGCCACTTGTAAACATTTTTTGACTCAGAGTACACTGAATGCATGCCCCGGTTAACATTTCAAGTGTTTTTGAGCACTTAATTTTTTTTTTAGATAAAATTAAATGCGTGGCGAGAAATCGCCGAACACGCAAAACACGTCTAACTTTTATGCCTCCCACAAACAAAATAATTATGCTATATAACTAAAACTATAAGAATATGTTCGCGCCGAAGAAAACTCAATAATGGAATGTACGTAGCCCGCGAAATTTTAAAATTCACCTTATTTTTTTAACAGACCTCGTATAGGAAAAAATATTCACGATATGACAAACTGTACTTCATACTGTTTTTACTCACTCAAGTCTTTTCTCGGTGTGTCAGAACGCTACTAGCTGCCGGAATAATAATATTAATTAAATATAATATATATAATAACTAAAATAAAAGGACTGTTTCATTGACAATCGTAATATCCGTTCATGAAGTTCTTAGACATCAAGCGATATAAATACTTAGTTCTTCTCAAAAGAGAAATGTCGGAAATATACAAGCCAAATGGAGTATCAGTTAATTCGTAACATTTCGAATATTAATACTTTATTTAATCATTCTTTTTACAAATTAAATGTTTAAAATATAGCCCTTGTCGGAAAATACCTTTGCTCATACTTCAGGCATTTTCTGAATTTCGTGTCAGAAAAATGTCGGTCGATTTATCGACTAAGAATGACTATATCCCATTTTCCCCATGCTGCAATGACCAAAATGGAAATCGCACAACGCAAGGCCTGGACTCAAAGGTGGGTAACCACTTCTTTCTTTTATAACGGATCTTCATCCAGCAGTACCCCCAACTCTTCAAATTCTGCCGTCAAATTAACGAATTTTACACCGTTCTAACAACTTTTGACACGTTTTGCTCTGCACATACACCCACAAAATACGCCCGCGAAAACGCATATCTTGGTAAGCAAGTCGACAGATTTTCGAATTAACTGCGGCACCTATAACAAATTAAGAAATATTCAATGAAATGCAGCAAGTAACTCCCATAGCGATTGCTATTGTGTAGCACAATCATACACATCTAATATTTTATTACTATATGTTTTGCAGATAGTTAATAAAAAATAAAAATAAATGGTGTTTTATTCAGATTAATCTGTTTAATCTGAATTTTATTTAAATCTTTTTTCTTTTCCTTTTAAGTTTCGTTTACAATACAATTATTTATGGCTTAGTTTTTAGATAAAAAAATATCCTATACTGTAATCAATAATCAATCAATATGTGTTTAACATTCAAAACATTTTGTGTGACTGATTGCCATCAACAAACGCAAAATAATGTAATAATTCAAATAGTGAAACTCGTCCGTTACATAACTTCTATCGCAATTAACAATACCACAATAATATTTATGTCTACTATTTTAACCATCATTCTAAAGTGATACTATTTTTTAATCTTCATTGCATTTTAAAATGCAAAAGAAAAACCTTATCGAAAATGTGTAATTGAATTTTATTATTTAATAGAAAATAACTAGTATGGAACATTCGAAAAAAGGTATGAAACACTTTCGCCGTTATGTGTCCTTCTTACAGCTTCAGCGAACATCATTGATACATCAATGCACTAGAGGAAAAAAAATATTATATTTTTATTTAGAGCAAATATGTACATATTAATATACTTTTCATACATTTACAGCAATAAAAGGAAAGGAAAATAACCAATAGAATTACTCAACTAACCTGTATCTTTGGGCAATCTCGCATGTGGCCGTCTTGAGGTATAGTATTTGTGACAACGACAGCCTCAAAGCAAGCATTGTTGATTCGGGAAATAGCTGGGCCCGAAAATATTCCATGAGTCAAAATAGCATAAACCTTGAAGACAAGTTTTCAAATAGTATATACGAAACTTATTTTTTAATTTAACTTACCTTTGTTGCTCCAGCTTCCACAAGCCTATCAGCTGCGTGGACAATTGTTCCACAGGTATCTGCCATATCATCAACTAATATGGCAATTTTATCTTTAACATCACCAACCAACACCATTGATGCAACTTCGTTAGCCTTCTTTCTCTCTTTGTGAATCAAAGCAAATTCAACATTCAAACGATCAGCAATCGAAGTTACGCTAAAATTAATTAAAAATAGCCTCCATCTATAAATATGACTTCATGCACATACCGTTTGGCACCACCAGCATCGGGAGAAACTATTATCGAATTTTTCCATTCTGGAATGTTTTCCTTAATCCATTTTAAAACTGCTGGCTCAGCGTACAAATTGTCGACGGGTATATCAAAAAATCCCTAAAGTAAAAATGTAATAATTAACATTTGATAATATGTAATAATTACGTTGAAATTAGTAGCAAAATACGTATTCTGATTTTCAGATCAATATAAATTGTTATATGATAAAAGTATGAAACACAATTGCAGCAATTTGTTTGTAAACGAAACATTACACGGGTTTAAATTTGTTTCTATTTTGCTAAAAGTGTAACCGAAATTATTCAAACGTTTTAAAAGTAGTAACAATGTCTCGTCTACAAAAATAAATAAGAAGTAAACACATTTCTGAATACCGAAATTTAAACCAAAACATTATTATTTTTAATTAGCATATTTTTATATTTCTGATTGCGTTTTATATTTATAATATACATATTATAAATTATATTTATAATATACATATTATAAATTATATGTATAAATGTATTAATGTAAATATACATTATGTATACATTACTTATATACATACAACTTTAAACCCTCGGAAGGAAAGTCGAAAGAATGAACAGATTTATATCATTAAAGAACATAACAACAAATACCATAAGTAATATAACATACTTCTCTTAAAAAAAATAATCAATAGACTAAGTGATCACTCAGTCAAATATAATAAAAATATTACAAACTTGAATCTGTTTATTTCAAATAGAAAACATTGAATGGCCGACCCACTTAATCATCATCAACTACAGGAAGTACGCGAGTGGCTGCAGAAGTTTTCTTGCAACAAAATGATAAGTACTAATAAGTTACACCGTGATTTTTCTGACGGAGTAGCAGTGGCAAATATTTTAAAGGAACTTTTTCCTAAATTAATAGAACTACACAATTATGTGCCAAGTTCTTCCATAAAATTAAAACGCAGCAACTGGGAAACATTAAATTACAAAGTTTTTAAGAAACTTGGCATACCTCAGAGTTCAACAGTTTTGGATTCAATTTCAAAATCAACACCAGGTTTTATTGAAAATTTACTTTATAATATTATGTGTTTGGAGAATTCCATGCTCAAAAAGACTATAGCGGCACAAGAGCAAAATGATGATTCAATGTCTCTTTTCAACGATGAGGTACTCATGGTCAATTTAAATAAGCAAATTGGAGATGCCATTGTCCAAGTTCCACAAAAAATGATTTTGTACTCAATTTACGAACAATTATTAAAGGAATCAAAAGAAAAAGACAACAAAATTGGTAACCTATCTCAAAAAATTACTCATTTGGAAAATATCATTGAACTAAAAACTGAGAGAATTGAGGAGCTATGTGGTCAGCTGACAAAGCTTACAGGTCGTAAATAAATATCAAAGGAATATGCAAGGATATTGATTTTAAATATTGTCAATTTATACAATTTATTGAAATATGTAATCAATAAAAATTTTTTTCCAAATACGAATGAACTGAAAATTGATCCCGTTTTAAAATATAATCAATTGATTGGAGGTCAGTGCCACTTAATTACGCGCTGTGGGGTAATTCACTAGCAGAGAAAATTCAGCTGATAAGTGAAAAGCTGAAAAACAATTTTTGATATGACTTGATTTTTGCTATGAACAAGACACATTCTGACGTATGAAATAACATTGATAAGAGACTCTGTTGTTTAAGTTGGGCATGTTTACTTTATCCGTGTTCTCAGTTCAAGATAAATTGAAACAAGTTGTTATTAGGTCTTGAAATAGAATTTCAAACAAGCTTAAAGTAAAATAAAATAATTACATTGTATAAATACCTGAATTTGCGAGGCATGCAAGTCCATTGTAATGATGTGATCAGCACCAGCTACTGATAACATATTTGCAACCAATTTAGCTGAAATCGGAGCACGGCTCTAGAAAGAATAAAATAAAAATATTTGTTTTTTTAATACAATATAGTAAAAATAGTGTACTTATGTCATGAAGATGTATTGTGCCTTTAAGGCAAACCAAATGAGACTGTAACATTATAATTTCCAAAAGAAAACATTCTAACGAATTAACAAAAACAAAACAAAAGCATTTCTATGAAATCTCTTCCAAAACAATTTCCAATTTATGTGAGCATATGTATGTATAGTACATATTTATATGTACATTAATTATTTTATGACCATTTTTTTCTGTTGCGAGTTTTACGAAAGAATCAGTACACATATGTATATATGTATGCATATGCTAAAATCATGCATACAATCATATGGGCCTAAACTTGAAATGTCCATCATTTTAAACTAACAATATAAATGGTATGGTAGCAAATAAAATCACGATTCCTAAAGTCAAGTGGAAAGCACAACTGAGAAAAATAAATCGGTTCTTTGTTTTAATATTTTTGGGACACCTTGTAAATTTTGTGAGCTCGCCGATCCCTACAAAAATCTGCAACTATTGATATGATATCAAATTCATATAAGATCAAGAGGTTTACTTATGTAAAGAATTAACAAAAAGTTGTTTTATTTTAATTAACAAAAAGCTATGATATGCAATTGGATCAAAATGTATTAAAATACAAAGTTTGTATATATTAGTTAACAAATTAAATGGGGAAAACTTTTCTTCGGTTTCATGCCTTAGAAAAAAAATATATAAGACTCTTTAAGACAAAAGAAAAACATAAGAAACTATATGGAGGTTTAGAAAAAAACAATCAAATACAGAAGGTGGGAAGGGAAAATAATAAATCCAAATTGGTTAGAAACATCTTAACGCCTTCAGTGCAACTAAATTGCATTGATTACTCACAGTATATTGTTTCGATGAAAATTCCTAAAAAGATATTGAAAAGAAAATAAAAAACAAGTTCAGACAAAAACGACAAATAAAATAATATAATCGTTTTGCACGAAATATCTTTTATTTTGTCCGAATTCTCGTGGCAGAAAAAATATTTATATTTCAAAACTCAAATAAACAGATTAAGTACATTCACAAATAATTTGAATATATTGTGAAAACTGTTATTTAGTTCACAACGTTTAGGTAGTGGTCACAGAATAATATAATAATGTAAATAGAAATAGTTGTTCATATGAATACGGATAGCTGACGAAACCTGTTTTGTTTAAACTGATTCAAGTTTAAGTCAGTGGCCCATTAAAATTGAGGAAAAACTGTAGAATCATTTAACAGATAAGAATGCCATTAGTGTTAATGCATATATCACTCGCGTTTATCTATGTCTTCGTAATAAATAAACGTTCTATTAAGCGACGAAATATTAAAATTTTATTATGTATTTGAAATTCAAATCAACTTAAATAGCCGAATGAGCATTCATTTTAATTAAATTGCGTAATGTGGAAGATGTTTCAAATTGGCTGCAAAAAACACTTAACTTTACAAAATTTCGAAAGATTTTTTTAAGACCTCCACATATGTTAACATTGTTGAAGATATTTGGAATATTTGTTTATCCTTTGCACAATTGTAATTGTTCGGGATAGTATCGGAATTAAAACAAAGTCTAGCAAACTTGACTTTGACTTGACTCTAGTTGAATGAACTTAAAGGATAAAGGTGTTTATAATTAGCATATACTCATCTTTATTGCATGATAACGACATACATACATATATGTTAAATATACCTATTAAACACTTGGTTTTACATTTATAAACATTTTGCATTCGATTTATTTATAATTGTCCTGTACATGTGAGAAGTAAGTAAATGAATGAGAAACTTCTTAATAGATTTAATGCGTGGTGCTACAATCCGAAATGGACTAGCGCCTAACTTTAATAGCAGCTAGTCGTTTTTTTATCTTTAAAGAGTAAAAGGAGCCTTCAGTTTAATACTGATTTCGAATGAAAAGTTTGGGACCATGAGTTTAGTAACTCATTGGTCATTTTAGTAACTCAAAAGTGGAGGAAACCTGAAAACCATATTGTTTTCACAATAAGTATTTATACTTGAAGTAAATAATATACTATGAATTTTTAACGTGTCTTCTAACGTAATACACGTGAACAAAAAAAAAACTACCAAAAAATATTACAAAGTTATCCTAATAAACTGATCTTGCTTTAAACCCTTTTTAGACATCACACTTCATTTAATGAAATCAATCTTTTGCATTGCAATAGTTCAATTACTGGTGCTTGGTATCACCATATTTGAAGCGTATTTAAAAACCGATGATAGATATATCCAACCGATCGTAGGAACCAATAACTTTAAATTGCACATGGCTTTGTTTAGTTATTTTCTACACACAAAATGTGCGAATAATTTAATAATATACATATGTATATCATA
Organism: Eristalinus sepulchralis; assembly: GCA_944738645.1. Taxonomy (NCBI): domain Eukaryota; kingdom Metazoa; phylum Arthropoda; class Insecta; order Diptera; family Syrphidae; genus Eristalinus; species Eristalinus sepulchralis. Next base: position 22,961,873 of record OX122885.1, on the reverse strand, counting down.
TGTATTTTTGTCAAAATATTTAAGCTCTCCCAAGAATACGTCGATATGCACATACATAAATAAACATGCATTGTTTGTTGTGAAAAAATTAAATTTGAATTACAAAAAAGTTTCAAGAGGAAATCATACATGGAAGAAATTTAATTTCCTTTTTTATCAAAGTATAGTTTTTAGAAATAAAAACAAATTTTTTTAGCTGACCAAACTGTAAAATTATGGACCAAGGCAAATACCTATAATTATATAGATTCATATTATTGACACCATTTTTAAACAGTTGAATGGAATACAGGTAATCAAATACATATGTATGTAAAAGATAATCATAGTTATATCAATACAGTTGACAGACACAAAAGACTCACAATAGAATACACAAATACCATGCATTTATCGCCAATTACTTTCCAATCACATATAACTATAAATATATATATAAATCAATATCAACATATATTTATATACATAATTCTTTCGAAATTTTGAAAATTTGCACACTATATTTAACAAGTATGTGAACAAATACAAAGTTAGTTTTCCCCATTTCAAAGTAAAGTTATTTAAAAATGTATACCCTAAATTTCCAATCGTAGTTTTTCTTTGATAATTTCATCATTGGGCCTTCTTCACCACCTGTCTGTAAGGAGGCAAAATGAATTACATCTCTGTTCGTAAAGATTCTATGTGTTATAGGTGTATAAGAACATGTTCTACTAACAGCTTCCACATTAATAGCATTATTAAAATATATCGTTTTGAAGAAAAGTATATATTAAAAGAAAAGGAGAATAATTAAAACAATCTACATAACTTAAAAAAATTCATGAAATTAAATAAATGAAAAAAAAATATATTCTCGCAAATACAAAATAAATCGCACAAAACATCTGACAAATTTTGTTGTTTATACATAGATTTATGTATATATTTGATAAAATTGTCGACAAAGTTGATTACTGTTGATTACCTTATCTTTTTTGTCTTGACGGGCGTAAGGAAAACAAGGAATTACAGCTGTAACGCGAGATGCTGATGCAATTTTGCAGGCGTTTATCATGATCAACAGCTCCATTAGGTTATCGTTTATTTCGCCCGATCCAGACTGAACGATGTAGACATCTTCGCCTCGAACGGATTCCCCAATTTCAACGCTTTTGTAAAATAAAATCAAAGATAAATTATGCTTGGGTTAGGGAATAGTGTGCTCAATACAATGAGAAGAAATCACTCGAGAAAATATTGTTTTTAATTTTCTTTTTTTTATATAATCAAAGAAGTTTATTTCTATGTGATTATATGTGAAATAGAAGTTTATCACATTAAATAACGGAAACGTATTTTTATAATACCTTCAGCTCATAAATAAATGTTACTGTGCCGTATTGTACTAGTCTGTAATGTGAATGCAATAATTTAACATTCCAATTAGTTACATTGCAACACTTTACTTCAATTACTTAATTTAAAATAATAGGAAATAACGCCAAGTCTAAAAAAAAATGGTAAAATAACTTTACCAATATAACTAAAAACAAACACGTCCCTAGTTTCAGTTCTTATTCTAAGTTTGTTCAGTGTTATATATATAATATGTAAGTGTACGGACAATTTGTCTGTTTGTGTGTTAATATTGTTTTTTGACCGATTTCTCCCACTTGGCATAGATTCAAAATGCATCTTCATTTCATAAATACAATTTACGTTTGTTTATTAGAATTAGATATGTAATCCTTTCCAAGTTATGCTGTTATGCTGTATTGAAAAGGCAGGATTGAACGAACAGTTTTTTGAATGTTTGCATTTGTGAGTGCAAGAGCCAGACCTTCACTGGCTAAAACAAACTTAATGATATAATTTAAATTTAAGCTTATACACTTCATATATAAATAGTTTGATAATATCGATTCTGTCCACGTCAGCCCGAAAAGTAGTGTTGCATTTATATCGATATCGTTTGATATCGTAAATATTTAAGTTTATTGAATTCTTTATACATTGAAATTTAAAATCGAGTTTACTTCGAAGAGTAACTAAACATATACATATATATGTACATATGAACACACGTATAAACGTAAATTATATTCAAAACAATGCCATTTTAAAAGAGTTTAATATTTTCCAAATCTGTTATAAAGCCCTTTAAGATCTTGAATTAACATTTATGTAGATATATAGTAGACGCATGCAAAAGCCTATCTTTTCAATTTGGCATATTTCCAATTACAACGGTAATGGGTGATCGGCTCAACACATGGGAACCTCGGTGATTATAAAATAATATAAAACAAGTCGTTTAAATCAAATTGCTAGAATAAAAATAAAGCAATTAATTAACAGTTAAGATACGAAGTAATAAGCGTAACACGCATTACATCAAAAATTGAACTACAAATGGAAGATCATATCCTTAATCACGTGGTAATCGTTCGACCACAAGGCAAACAGCTGATTATGCACACTACATTACCAAAGATTGGGTAAAACAAATGTGTTCAATTTGAAGACTATATGATGATTTCAGATACGAAATTCAAAATACAATTGCCAAGTTTTTGTTTTACTACAAGAAAACAAATTAAATAAATTAAATTAAATTCTGTGCATACAAACTTGTGTATGAATGTATTATATCCACATGTCAGAATATACATACATAAATATGTATGAATACTTGACAAAATGCTAGTGTGTGCCTCCGAATATTGAATAATTGTATCTGTGTGTGACAAATCAACATGAAAACTAAGTAAAAACAAGTTTTTCAACTTGTTTGTGAATTGTTACTTTATCTCATGTTCTTTAATGAACTGTTTGGGGAATGATTAAGTACAAAAACGTGACATCTACTACTTAACTTGAGCAAGTTCTAACCTTACATTTTTGCTCACATGGAATTTAGGAATCTAGACAATAGGTATATAGAATTACCAAAAAAATGTGTAACTTCACGTTATCTTTAATATTCTTTGTTCTTCAAATAACGAGGAATGTCTGCAAACCTTTTTCTTATTTAATCGATAGCGTTTACTTTGGAAAATAAATTATGTCACATTTTTCTGTATTCACTTAACACTTTCTTTCATAAGATGAAAACAACGTTAAACAACGCAATGCCGATAAATATTTTACAATAATTGGCAAATGACAAATTATTTTGAATTACTTACCATGTTTCCAAATTGCTGAACTTCTTAGTAACCACTTTTCCTAAATCAATGCCTAGTCTGTCTACTATTCTCTGGGCCAAGTCTGGATGCGAAGTTCCCGAAAACACTTTTATGTTTGGCATTCTGGAGTGCAATAAATTCCTTGTACCAGCTTGTTTCTCCAAATTGTCGCGGATTAAACTTTTAGCGCGTATAGGATTAGCAGATCGAACTGGCATCACACAATCTGCGAGTAGAAGTTTTTATTATTTTCCCTTTGATTCTTCATTCAATGATCAAATTTTACACAATAAATTTTTTTTGTTTAATGCATATGTGTGCGACACCCACCAACCATCAAACAAGGAAACTCAGCGTTGTTGCTTTTACTTGCCGGAATACCACACTAACATAATTAAACGCAAATAGTCTATTCGAACTTGAATTCATATTCACTTTGCTGATGTGCAAAATCGATGGAAACGAGAACAGAGCGAGAGAGACATGAAAATCTGCAGTCGGCTCAGAGTGGAATATACAGCTGAAACAGATTGGTTGAGAGAGTAATGAGTGGTAGGTAAGGTCCGAGCGATTGAAACAGGTTAATGTATGAAAAGTGCTTAGTGGTGGTCTGGTTGTGTTTAAAAGCACTGCCATACTCAATCAATTTAGATATTGAATTTCATTTTTAACATGCACTGATATATAAACTTTAAAATTTTAACTACAGGCAGTAAGCATGAAAACAGTAAATATATTCTTTCTTTTCATTACGCCTTGTCATGTAGGTGTATACAATTTAGAGTTTTGTTGGTAGTAAAACAGGATCTATAATCTCAAACGGTATGCTCGGCATTTTAGAGTGCCACTTTTCAAAACATGACAAGTACATATGTATGTGTCTGAAACATTGTAGGATATTTTTTCTTCATATATTTAATGTTCATGTTTTAAATGGATTTGACCTTGAATCTGTATCGAGTTGGAAAATGAAAAAAACACATTACAGATTACAGCATACCACTATATCACCACTCTTCAAAGAGTATACATACATACATACATATGTTTCCATACGGAATATGGCCTACCCTATTATTAAAATATATAATTCGGTTTTACTTTACAGAAATATACAATAAAAGTAAGAAGTGCACGGTGAACGCTTTATCTTTTTATCAGCAGCCTGAACATGATTTTGCTATAGGCATGTTAATTGTCCAATCACTTAAATAATTAAAAATTTCATACTTCAGCAAAAAAAAAAGTCTGGCAACACTACATATGAGTGTTTTTTATTTAAAATGGTTTTGATAACAATAATTACAATTCTCTCTCTCTTGAATACGCTTTGGTTAGACGCGTACATGCGCGTTGCATATTGTTTCCAACTAAACCGCCTCTCTTGGCCAGTTGCAAAATGCTTTCCTCAATAAAGTATTTCAGTTTCTAACACTTATAAAATTAAAATATGCGTGAACGCACGTAATTGAATTGCTTGCAATAAAATTGGACTGTATAAATATATGTATGTACGTATTCAGATACCGAGCGGTGCTCGGCTCACACATATATATAAAAAAATGGGCAGAACGTGATATCCGCAAGGAAGCACGATCTGCATTCACGCAAAAGCAAAAACCACGTGCGCTTGAAATAAGCTGATGAAAACATGCACAAACATATCAATATAGACCCATTTAAAATAAGTGCGATACAAAATTCGAATGGAATTGTTTTGAATTATGTGAAAAAACATTAAATATTAATGAAATCAGGATCAACTTACACAAATTAACAATAATAAAAGAAGTCACCAGTAAATGGGAGACACTTTTTAAAGCACGACTTGAAATAAACTAATTTTAAGAGTTCAATCCGTTCGAGAAGAAACCACTTTGTTACAGAATGATCCTATCAACATGTGTGAATACCTACCGTTTTATGTATGTATGTATAGTTAAATAACATAGATACAAATAAATGAATCCGTTGCAAATGTATATTTTATGCCTGAAAAAAATATGTAGGTATGAGTGAAAAACAAAAAAATTTCACCATCATTCATTCATTCGTGCCTTTGAGATAACCCCTGCTGTTGTTTTTCGTTCAACCTTTCGAATGCACAACTGTTAAACAATATTGATTATACCTGCGTTTCAAATATTTCGTTTAGGAATAATTAACACGTGTAAAATTATAGCGTCTTACTTATGTAGCCAGGTATATACCATACTTTTATGCAAATGCAATTTTATTTAATTTCTGCAAAAGATCATGTACATATATCATCCATATATATATAAATTTTTTCTTTTAATATCATTTCTACTGTTTTTCCAATGATTGAAATGATGCTTTATAAATGTTCTTAGATTTGCATGCAGGGAAATGGTATTATTTAGCAATGATTTTTTCTAGGGCGGATTGGCCGCAAGTTGGTAAAATAAGTACAAGAAGAAGCTTAATGCGAATCTTCAATATATCTGTCTGTATTCGCCTGCGTTTGCTAAAACTAAGAGCGGACATTATTTCTCGTGCATTGAACCGAAAATTGTTTAGCCTAAAAATTCGATTTTTAAGGAAGGAAGAAGATTCCAACTCTTCAAAGAGAACGAACTGCATGTATTTGACATAATTAAATTACAGAAATATATGTAATCAACAAATATTTGCAGCTTCCACTGGAGCTAAGCCGGAAGAAATGTAAACAACTGAATGTTCCAACTGTTCTTAAGTTATACAAAAATTATATCCTATTGTTTTAGTTTAACATATATAATAATAATAATAATCTTATGAGGTGCTGACTTCATCCATTTAGCCGATAAAAACACCTAAGGAAAATAAAACTGACAATGGAGTGACAGTTACACTAGGTTTCTCTATCAAAGTGAGAAGACATTTCACATTGCAGTTAGAAAGGGACAGTCGGAAAACAATTTTTGCGAAATTTTTGGATTTGGGCTATAGAACTTTAATTTTATCGCTTTTTATAAGATTCAGAAGTAGGTATATTCATGTAAACACATGTGTCTAAAATATTAATGCTTTGAAGATATAAAGAATTTTAGAAAACTAACTGTTTAATCAAAAAACAAGATATGCAGTTTGACGTTTCGTGCAGCAATAAAAAAATTTATGCATAAATAAATGAACACAGCTCACTTAAAGTTTTCCCGTCTCTTCGACAAATAAAATTTAGATTCACATTTAAAAAAAAGAAACCTTAACGACATTTCGCAGATTTGATTTAACAATTATTATACTATAGGAAATCTACTCAAAAACTCTTAGAATGGCTGATATGGCAGTATCCCGCATCAAAAGGGAGTTCAAGGAAGTTATGAGAAGCGATGAGGTAAGTAGAGTAAATTTCATCGATATCAATCATATGTTTATGATTTCCACCTTAAAACTAAATGTACTTAAGAGGCGGCTAAATGACTAGTGCCTTAACCTTAAAATCAACCTCATACATATCAACCGATTTTTTCCCTGAAGTATAAGTTTTACGTAAACATTAAAAAGTCATATATATTAAACAAGTACTTGCCAGAGTCTCGAAGATCGTTGTATTCATTGTTTTTCCCTTCATTTGCAGATACTAAGTTACTTGCTTTAAAATTCATTTTGCACTACACTTTTCTATGTACATAAAATTGTTACAGTATGATGTTTATTTGTAAAGTGCAACTTGTTTCGCTTATACCGTTTGACTAAAATATGATTCTAAAATTAGAATAATCAATACGTAAGGGAAAATACTGTTTTGTATAACAAATATGTAGACGTTTTTCTTTGTTTTTTTTCATGCTTCTGCTTTAACAGAAAGTCGATTTACTCTGAACTGTTACTAGCAAGTTTTGTCGATAAGTATTTTGACCCATCGGTATACATCTAAGCTAAACTTTTCGTGATTAGTAATTTTATTTATTGGATACATATATGTAATTGTAATTAGGTGTCAATAAAATATAAAACAGATACAATAACTTAATAATGTTTTTTTTTCAGATAGTTCAATGTTCCATTAAAATTGAACTTATTCACGATGATTGGACACAGTTAAAAGGAGAAATTGCAGGCCCTCCAGATACACCATATGAGGGCGGAAAATTTGTACTTGAAATAAAAGTGCCAGAAACGTATCCTTTCAATCCACCCAAAGTAAGATCAGTTAATTTATTTGATCGTGGTACTAAATTTATAAATTCTTCTGAAGGTACGGTTCATAACAAAAATATGGCATCCAAATATATCATCAGTTACAGGAGCTATATGCCTGGACATACTGAAAGATAATTGGTAGGTTGAAAGCAAAACATTTGCTACATATTTCACAATGGTTCTATAAAAAGTTATATTATTAATTGAGTGTGAAATACGTTGTGACTATTCTTGATATTTTCTTTTTGTAGTAACTAACAGCTGAATTCAACTAATTGAGTTTTTATAGCATAAGTTTTGAAGACATGGGCTTCTTTTCTCTAATGTGATACAAATTATTAAATTCATGATCGGTCGATATGAATTTTTCGTCTTTTTTCTCCAAAAATGATAAAATTCCAAAAATGCAGATCATTATCTGATAAAAATGAATTTATTTCGGTCGATTTTTTGTAAGCCAAGAAATTACCTAAATGGTGCAGCAATGAGAAATCGAAATAACTCCTTTTTAATTTAATTACTTTAAAGAAAATTGTTATTACATGTTACTATGTTTCTTTTATTATGATATTCTGCTATAAGAAAAGCAAATCGATTTCACCCTGGAACTTAAACCTTGTTTTTGAGAAAAAAAATTAATCGTAGAACAAAACAGTTAAATTTTCGATCCGTTCGTACATCGTAAAACTTCGAATTTCGTACACATTTTAACCTGTTAGATGTACCAATTTATAGAAAAAATTGTTCTTGAAGACAACCTTTTTTTCAATATTCCCGGCAAGAGAAAAGTATCGCTTCAAAGAAAGCCGCTGGGTTAACGGCTAGTCATGAATCGAGTAGGACTTCCTATTTCAGCATTTCAAAGTACCAATGTATATTTGTCTGCGATCGTTTCATCTGGTTGTAGCAGCCGGCACAGTCGAAGATAATTCATGTCAGGCTGTATTCATACGAAGCCCTATATATGGAATTATCGTAATCAACCCACTTTTCATAACGAATCGAAATCTGAAGCAAAAATTATTCCCCTTAATAGCGCTCAAGCAACATTTCCGACTTCCACTTTAAACGTCTGACATCAATTCATACGGCATGCAGTGTTGTCCCTTTTGGATCATTCCCGTTGTTTTTAAACGAGTGTTGATCGACTTCAATTATATGTATTTACAGATACTTGTTGCGTTTGTGACGAATTTTGATCGAGCAATGCCGATCTTTTTTTGGCTGTTGGGACGTTCTTTGTCTTCTAAGTTACAGTTACCATATCTGATATGTTCACCGAACTAGATCATGTTCACTAACTTTGCTCAAAACTTTACTCAATAAATAAAAAAGTATTGTTGCTTATGCTGTAACTAAATTATATACTTATTGTGGAACTAAAAAAAATATTTGGTAACAGTGAATGACTGAAAACCGGTACACCCAATGGGACAGAATTTTTCTCGATTCCTATTTGGAATATGTTACGTCGTTAAGTTAGGTCCTGTGCTGCAAAAAGCATGTTTGTTTGTTTTAAAAACATGAATATTAACTTAAACATGTCTTCATCAAAGGTTTCGGTATTCATTGTTCTTGTAAAAAGTTTTTTCCCTTAAATATTTGATTTATTTCAGGGCGGCAGCAATGACTCTCAGAACCGTTTTGTTATCATTACAAGCATTATTAGCTGCAGCTGAACCAGATGATCCCCAAGACGCTGTTGTAGCTTCACAATACAAGGAAAATCACCCACTCTTTGAAATAACCGCAAAACATTGGACGAATGCATATGCTGGAGGTAATTGTATAGAATATTTATGTCGTTTTTTATTTGTTTGTTTTGTATGTGACCATTTGGTGTAACAGGTATAGGCAATTTTAAAATTAAACAAAAAATTTACAATATATTTTTCCCACCTCCGTTTTCTTAAATTGCTGATAACGTTCAGATAATATAAAATGTCTGTCTGTCTGTCTTCAAACTTGCTTTTCAGAATCGGCTTTAAACTGTAGGACCTCTCGTAAGATAATAAAACTCAACGATTGTTAATTGAAGAATTAAACTGCTTATTATAGGGTAAAGTGGTCATCCTTATTGCTCAGAGTTTTATTTGAAGATCTTATTGGTATTTTACAGGCGCTTTATATGATATTAGTCTCAACTTAATGTCTTATTACTCCATTTCTTTCTTATATATATTAAGTTCGAGTTTACTACAAATTTTATTGTACTAAAAACTCAGTTAAACCATACAACATTCCTTATTGCTCAGAGTTTTATTTGAAGATCTTATTGGTATTTTACAGGCGCTTTATATGATATTAGTCTCAACTTAATGTCTTATTACTCCATTTCTTTCTTGTATATATTAAGTTCGAGTTTACTACAAATTTTATTGTACTAAAAACTCAGTTAAACCATACAACATTACATCCGAAGTATCGACTAAATCTTATATGTTATATATAAAAGAGGAACTTCTAATCGTGGACACATTCCAAATTGAGGAAAAAATTGCTAAACAAAACCTACTAGAGACGTGAAAAAGAATCCTAAACGGCAGAGAAGAGGCCGATGCAGACATGGAAACACAATGAAATCTTAGATCTAATAAAAGAAAAAAAATAAGGGAAATAGAAACAGATACAAGGAAATACAAAGAGAAATAAGATTAAAGAGGAAAGAAGTAGACACCTGCAAGAGCAATGTGAAGAATTAGAAACTTGAGAAATTATGTAATTCAACGTATGCAAAGAGATAAAGCTCGCTACGGAAGATGAAAAAAAAGTTGGCAAGGAAGCAACATCTTAGTCAGCACAAAAGGAAAGGATACATCAAAGAACGTCTTATGAAGTAAAAACACCAGACAGAAATAAAAAGAATGAAAGAAGAAGTCATGAAAGTGATAAAAGAGTAAAAAAATAGCCTATAGACAAAGAAAATACCTCAAAATTCAACGCGATCTTTAATTCTAGAAAGATCCCATAAGAAAGGTTGCAAGCTACCTTCAATACACCTCAGATACAGATAAATTTACACGCTTAAGATATTGCTTAAAATAATTCTGTAGTGAAATTTTAAATGAATACTTTTGTGCACCACTATTTACTATTGCAGTCAGTTACTTGCTGAAATCATATGTATGACTGTATCCGATTGAGCAGCCATTATTTTCATATTTAATGTGGTCAATGATTGATTTTTGCTTTCGAAACAACCTTACTAGAAACTTGAAAAAAATTTGAAAGTTTTACTTAATTTTAATTAATTCACGTAAAGATCGCCTTACGTAATTTTAAAATTCTCAGATATACAAAAATCCATTAAAACTAAGAAATCTAACAAACCATCTAATAACAAGCAAAAACAAATGTCTTTGACAGCTGCTTTCGCAATAAGAAATGCAAAATTTTTGTAAATAAGTTAGGATTACTTTCAATTTCCGAAACCTAGTTATACAAAATAAACATATACAAAAATATATATACTATATATACATATATGTATAATATATGTATATATATAATATATGTCGTTTCGTAGGCGGTAAGTGCGTCGACTCACACGCCAAAGTTTATTATTTATTTTATTTATGAATTTAGTTTATTATATCCGATACTTTTCAAATTTGTTTAACTCATCAAAATTGTATTTGATAATAGATACAGATATATGTATATATATATATCTCAGAGCTGTTATGCATATGAGTTAAGAAAGAGGGGTTGTGTTAACCTTCCGGTAGGAGGGGTTTTTGTAAAGTCTACGTGAACTTATATAAATTCGATATTTAGAATAAAAGCCCTTCCACGTAAAAAGACCTCAAAAGGGTATCGATCGGTGTATAGCATGACACCTGCGAGATACAGACGCTGTCATATGGTAGAATATAAAAGTTTAATTGCGTTAAATATGTATTAGAAATATAAACATCGATAAACGTTTTTTTTTTTTACAAAACTGTAATAGTTAGATATTGTGTCAACATAATTTGCTAATATGCTATCCTTTGTTTTTGAGAGAATATCCTTATTTCAATATATTGGATATAATCCAAGTATTTTTATCGCATTGAAATCATACTTTTAAGGTGTGCTAACAAAAAATACAAAGACATTATGGACATAACTGTTGGTGCACATAAAGAACATCTGAAGTGACTCTGGTAATCTTCTTTGTTAAATGTTTTCCTATTCTATCTTATTATTGTACATAGACATAAGTTTTAGTTTAGGTTAAGGTATTTACCTTAGGTTAAGATAGATTCAGAAAACCCTTATATGCCCAAGTTTTAGTTTTCCAGTTTTCTTGGACTGAATTCGTATGCATATGCTGGAGGTAATTGTATTTAATTTCAAAAGTCAATAGGTAAGAAAATGTGACGTAAAACAAAACTTAATAAATAAGGCCGAAAGGCGGTGTAAATAAGACATAAATTAGCTTTGAGTACTCACAAAGAGTCAATAAGTTACATTTAATATCAATCGAATAGATGACTGAGCAAGTTTTAAGTATATTTGTCTGGTAAGAAAGTAATAAAGTAGGAAAAAAAGTTATATTGTTTTTTTATTTAAATTTGAACCCTTATAATACTTTAGTTTATTAATCATATATTATTTATTTTCTTTTTCTATTTTAAGGTCCACACAAATTTGTTGATATTGATGCCAAAATTCAGCGTCTTAAAGACATGGGAATAGATGAACACGATGCACGAGCTGTCTTATCAAAAGAAAACTGGGATTTAGAAAAAGCCACCGAATATTTATTTAGATAGCTCGATAAAACAAATATTTAAATGCGTTCAACATCAATAACTCATCGGAACAGCCACAGTTCCAAAATTAACAGGCACTTTATGAAAGTAGTCCTGTAATTGATTATATATATTTTTTGATTGCTATAAAACATTTTCTTTTAAACCACACATTTTTTCGATGTTATTGTTGCTGAACATGTTTATTTTTTTTCTATTTCGATGTAATTCTAGAATATTTGTGTGACAGTTATGATGGTGAAACTTAAGAATGTTATAAAATTTTATTTGATCTTTCAGCTCACCCGTTAAAATGTTTGATTATGAATATGTACTGGGCAGTTTGATAATAAAAAGGAAAAGACTATTGTATTGCAAATAAAATAATTGTGTGCTACCTTAGAGGGAGTAACATCAACGAGAATATATAAAAGGAATACATAAAATGCATTTAGTTATTCGCATACATATTTTGCATTGTTTTTATTTTTTAAATTAATAAGCCGTACATATTTTGCAGATATACATGTTGAAACTATGAATTCGAAAACATTTTTTTGCCAATCAAAATTTGTAAATGATAAAATAATTAATAAAACTAATTGATTATTTAAGTTTTGTTTTTAAATACACTATGCGATATGATAAATGAAACCTCATTTAAATTTTAATTTAATAGGATGTCTCTGTTTTAATTGTTCTTTCCACTCTGCTTCAAGTCGAATATAGGTTCCAGAATATGTTGCATTACTTTGCGATGAGTTTACTTCACTGTTGGTCTTTTTACTAAATGCCGATGTAACTTGCTTCATCACTCTTTCTTCAAATTCTCTTTGGTGATCTTGATTACTTCTAGCTGACAGTTCACCCGACCAAAACCTTCCAGAAAGTTCCATTGGCCTAAAAATATTTGTCACTACCTGTTAATAGAAGTACTTACACAGACTTGTTGTGCCAAAGCATAAGCAAATATAACATGAAACGAAAATATTTACACAAATATGAATGAAATTAATCTGTATAACTATACATTTACTCATTAATAAAGGCCTTAATATTTAGTTGTGCTTCCCTTAAACAGCCTTCACCTACAGGGAACCGTATCAACCAATTTCCGGCAAAATAAATTGGGTATTTTATACAAGATTTTTTTCACGTCTTTACACAGCTCGATCTATTTCTCAGTTTAGATGTCTTTTTTAAACTTCTTTTAAAAAGTAACCAAAGATTCTCTATGAGATTAAGGTTCGTACTGTTATGGGAATTCAAAAATCCTTACATCAGTGGTGTTCTGATATTTGTTTATTTGGCAATATGTTTGAAACCGTTGTCCTGTTGGAACTGCAAAGTCATAATGTTATTGCATATGGATGCATCACATTTTCTAGGATTTTGAGGACCAACATCATAATAAGTGAAGCATCCTCAGACCATGATGTTCCCAGTGAACTGGGGGTCAAATTGCATTCCAGGTGGCATTGGCAATTGCATTCAGATAAACTGTTACAATTTGTTTCCGCAAATGTAATACGTTCCAATTTTTTTTTTGTTTAGATAAAAGGGGACGCTTTTTCGGAATCTTTGAGATTATGTTCTATTAACGTTCTTCTAATGATTGAAGTATCAACGCATAAGTTTAGACGACAAGTAAAAGCCTTTATTTGAATCTTATGAAAAAAAGAAGAAGGACAAAATGAGTACATTTATAAACACCTTAAAAAACCGTAATAATAAAAATATTGTACACAGCAAACAATCAATGCAGAAAACAGTTAAACTTTATGTTATGTATTTTTTATATGTATTACAAAAATTTATGTAAGTAATTTGTAGCAACAAATACATCTGTATGGGTCCAAATCCTTAGCATATAGCGATATATAATATTATAGTTCGGAATGATTGGAAAATCAAAAAACGAAAAAGTTTTAGAGGGTTCGTGGTAAACAAAGCCCTGCGTACTCTAGTAGATACAGTTTTGAAGGAAGAAGTGACACCATTAAGCGAAATAGGAAAAAATTCTGCCAATTACATAGTTTTAAATAATTTTAGGTATATATGCCGAACAATCGTGGTCGCCGTGGCGTAGTGGCAAGTGCGTCGACCGCCGCGCAGAAAGTCTGGGTTCGATTCCCGGAAGGGTAAACTTGGATTTTTTCACGGCACCACCTCTTTCGAGTTGCTGACAACACTCAAAGAGTAACAATTGTCTATGAAAAAGCTACTCAAATCTGGCCGTTTGGAGTTGGCAAAAAACTGTAGGTCCCTTCAACTCGTGAGAGAACAGTAGCATGCACAACACGAGTAGTTGTTGTAGAAGCTACGCCCTGGTCCGTTATGGGCTGTAGCGCCACTCAATTATTATTATTATTATGCCGAACAATCGTACCTTATGAGTTATATATTAAGGACCATATTTTCAAGACTTGATGAGCAGTGTTTTTTGTTCGCGAAAACCGAATTGATCTTGTGGCAGAAGTCGGCTATAAAAAATATAATGTTTATTCTATGAGTTTTTGCTGTATCCGTTGTATGGGATGGGTCGGTATCTGAAACTTTAGTATTGCAATTACTTTTGTTGTCGTTCATTTTTAGGCATTATAGATTTGTAGGAACTTTTCTATTTTCGTCTAAAAAAGTTTGTTTTCTATTAGATTATGTATAGAACGCGGAAGGATAACAGATTTAGTGCGCTCTGACTTTTAGGGGACATCTTATAAACTCTCTCTCCTTAATTTTGGATATTTCATATTGGCATCAAACTACAACAGTGGAAATCGCCAGCAATAAAAAACTCCTTAAGTGGATCTTTAATTCCATGTTTTTTATAGAGCTAAAATATATAAACGTCTTTTCCTAAACATTAACCATTACTTTTCCAACGTGTTCTATGTGCGTAATCTTATCACACTTATATCAATGGACTTCGCTATTATTTTTTAAGGTACTTTAAGATATTTTAAGTTGGTGTAGAACCGTGAGTGTACGACACAGTATATATATGCAGCAAAACCTCTTGTCCACAATTTACACTTAATGTACCTGACATCAGCATACAAAAAGTCAACACCCTAAACATTTTAGTCTTAACATTTTATTACAGTTATAATTGGAAAACCCACTGTTTACAACTAAAAGATAACATAGTAAATAGGAATAATATAATAAGCTAATAATTTAGTAAGATGCTAAATGTACACCCTTTGTGATATAACAAGGTCATTGGTATTATGAAAAATCGACTAAGGTAAATGATGTAAATCCACCTTAAATATACTCATATCATCAAACAGCAAAAAGAAGGAATCAGAAAGATCAAGAATCATGTTTAAGCGCTGAAGCAGCCGCTGGAGTGAACAAAAGTAAAACCTTTATATGCCGTAATAGTCAGTACAAAAGCCAAGCCACATATAAATGGAGTATTGTTAATTGTTTTCGTGAACTGGGAGTGAGTGTGAGTGTTAAAAATTGAGTGTTCAAGAAAAAAATAATACTTTACTGTTCGATGTGGGCACTCATATCGTAAGGTTTTGATGATAAGAAAAGACATGTTTTTCCCATTTTCTTTTCTCCCTTTTTTGGAGATTCGTGTCGATGAGAGACACCCACGAAGGAAGCGTCAGGTGGTTCTTTTTAGAGCAAGTTTGACCTCTTGCAAAGGTGGGTCACTTCTTCTTATAAAGGGTTTTTTAAATAGGGTCTTAAAAACTCTTAATTTGTGAACGCAATCTTTCATTAAACAATAAATTGCCACTACATTTTATTTAGTAAACTCAACATTTTTATCATAGTTAAGTACACAAGCGACAAAGTTTGCAAAACTCTCGTTAAACTTCAAAACGGTCATTGACTGTTGTGCATCTTTAGATGATGTACCAGGTTATATAGATTTCCCAGAATATTGTTAAACTGACGGATAAGCGACAAACGCCAAGACCTTGACTCTGCTTCTAAAACTGCGGGTGGTCGCGATTCATCTGATGAATCTTAAATAGGCCAACCATACCTCCTGCCGGAATCTGAGATAAATCTCGCTCTACATCTATTCAAAACGGTCTTAACAGCTACTATTCCTTACGAGATGGGACGTACGATTGGCGCTAGCGCGCCAGAAAGCTAGGTACCTACTTAAACGGCTTGTGCAGAGGTGCAGAGATAAAGAAGGGGTAAATTAATAAGTTCACCTGTCATGCATCTTTATTGCGCACGTCGATCGTCGCAAAATCGAATTTTCTGACGGATGGATCACAACGACATAGACTTTGTTGAACTTGACAGAACAACACATGACGATGAGTTCTTTATTATTGGGGATCCCCAAGAAAAGGTGAAGGCACTAGGGGTGCTTTTTTAGGAATCTATTCTGTCAACGAGCCTTGTAAGCCGAATTACGACTTTGAGATTAGGACCCTGCTAAACCATTTACACCTTTGAAATAAAATATATTAGTGAGGTTCTGAGAAAACTGGTTTCCCATACAATACCGTCGCCCAGAATGAATACAACATCATTCTCATTTCGAAGGAGGATCTTGAAGGTATCTTTAGCAGTTTGAAGATCAAAAAGTCAACGGAAATAGACAAGAAGAAATTTAATCGGAACGAAGTTTTGTATAAAGAAGCCGATGTGGGTTTAAGGCGGATAGTTTTCGGTTTTGGCGAGCTATTACTGCTCGTGACAGAAAAGGGAGCAGGAAAGAACGGCAATTTTGCTGGTTATAACAGCCCCATCAGACACCCAAGCTGTCTGTTTGATTGATTACTGAAACATTTTCCCCTGCGGGCAACTCTAAGGTACAGTAGATTAGAGTAGGTAATTATGTTGAAACAAATCAAAAACAAAAAACACAATAAAATAATTTAACATATTCAAAAATGTAGGTAATTAAATTAAATGACTGTGTTTACTTAACCTCACCTAATAAATGCTAAGCAAAATATGATAGAGTGAAAGGAAGGTGCTTGAGGTATCACTTATTTTTGTGTTTGGATAAACAAAAGATATTTTTAAGAGCCTTTATACTTCCCACAATTCATTTCTATAGTCCGTCTTCATTTACTAAATGATAAAACCTACCGTCGTCTTCGTGGCAGATGTATTCCATTCAAACTGTTAGTCTCCGATTCACAACCATCACTGCTACTGGAATATTGCCTGTAAGTATATTTTTTTGCAGTATCTGTTGTATCGCTTGTTTCCGTTTCACTACTTGACTCAGTAATATTTGAGGTGCCAAGGCGCAAGCCACGAGACTCTTTCGTTCGCTGCTCTATTGTAGAAAGCCAACAATAAAAGTGAATTTATATGTTATCATTCCATGTACCTTCTGAACCTAAAGTTGGCAGGAGACCTGGTCTGCACTTGTTTGGCATTAAGCATAAACCATACCATCTCTGTTCTGAAGACTTGCTTATATCCTCCTGCATTTTTGAAGTGGGATCCTCGATTAGATTTCCCCCTTCAACTGCAATTTGTAGCAATGTCATAATAGCACGATCTCTATCGTTCTCAAGGAGAACACTGTGTTCTCTGAACTTGCAACCCTTCAATAATGAAAATAATAGTTCAGATCAACTGTAGGTATTTTTATGGATGTTACCTACATTTGGGCCAGGTAAGGTTTCATAACGAAATGCTTGCTGACCGCAACAACTATATCGACCAGTGGGACCAGACATTCGACCTTCACAAATCGGCCCTAAGAACTGCGGCACATCTGGATGAAAGCGACACCATGTCATCTAAGAAAGAATTATTATATTCATATTCTCTACATTTTATCTATAATCTTATTCCGCACTTGATATACTGGAAAATGAGTTTCACAAGTACAACAGTAAAGAAAGTGACAATGACCCCACAGTTTCCAGTAGACTCTTCGCCATGACTTTAAATCTTTAAACAGCGATGCCACGTAATAAGATAGATTCCACGATAACTCCCGTGTGTGTTGGCTAATTAGTTGACCCCATCTATTGAGGCGAATATTCGATGGTATGCAGCTAATATATGGACTTATAGTTTGCGTTAAATATTTTCCACACCTTTGAATAAAGTGGTGTGTGTATACTATATTTTTACAATAATATTTAAAAATTACTTTGAACATCGAAATAGTCCTGCTAAGCTGAAATAATGTCCCCTTAATGCTTGTGGTTCCATTTCACATAAACTTTGAATAAGCTTTGTCCAGAGTCTGGGAGTTACACGCTCTCTCTTGTCCTTAACTATTTCTAGTTCCAAATTTGTGAACATGGCAGCCAATCGCGTGATAATGGAATCATTAAGGCACGACAAATTTGTTGACGAACGGACAACATCTGTTAACCGAGCATGACAAAACGACAAGCAATCCAATAGAAGAGGTTCCATCTGAAATTGGTAATAATTTTTATTTTACATAAGAAAGAAATTAATTTATTTCTAGGCATTTACTTGAAGAAAACTTGCAGAAACCAAAATAGGAACAACGTTAGTAGCGTCTAACTGCGGCAAAGAGTCCTGTTGATCAGGATCTTTTTTAATCCATTTCATGAGCCATTCAAATATTTGGATGTCACAATGGACTGATATATCCATATCCTCCAGCTTTTGCCCTGCAGTAACGTCTGCAAAATATCCCATCTTATTCACAAGTAGTTTTTGTGGGCAAGTGAAATCCCGCGAAGTATTTTTTATTTCATCGCAAACATGTATTACGACGTCATAACTAAACAAATTACAATATAAAGAAAGTTTTGTCTTTTGTAAGTACAATTACTATGGGAACTAAGCAAAGCTTTTTTAGCTTATCATAATTAAGATCCAATATAATATCTACAACATTAATTTAACTCGGTGCTTGAGAAATCAGGTGCATCAACGGCAACAATAACAAAGTGAACATATTTGGTAAGTTGAATGTTTAAACAGTAATAGAGTCTGCGAAGTTACATTGCAAGAGTATGGTAATGACCTCAATCCCCAACGCTGTTCTGCACGCGGCCAAATCGTCAGCGAACGCGATCATATCCTGCGTGGAGCCAATCAGTTCTCTGGTGGAGATATTGAAAAGAATTGCGAATGAGATTACCGCATCCTGCTGGAGCCCATTATTTATAGTGAAAACATGAATTTCTAACCATGTTGTCATACTGGGAAGGTTGGGAAGGAAAGAATGTCTGCTTTCATCCTGAAACTTATATATATACATGGCAAACAGTTTTAATAATTGAACGATTATTTCTGGTCGCTGAACATAAGTCGCAGTTGATAAAGGAGCTAAGCAATTTTTGCTGGATATCATTGCATATCCCAATTGGATGATATCATTGCATATGCCCTATTACCAAACACTAAACATGCCACTCAGTCAGTCGATGTTGGCTCGTACAAAGGGTTTAAATTGGGATACAGAAATACTGTTCGTAAGTGGCGCAGCATTCCAGGAGCTTATTTCAGACGTAGAAGAACGTCGGGTGCGATTCAAGCTCCAATTGGTTTTACTTTGACTGTACATTTCGAAGATATAGAGCATGCAATATTTATCTGCGAAATATTTTTTGTAGAATATTCGTAATTGTTAACTTAAATTTACACATACAGCTTCTATTTTACACTTAATAATAATAATAATTTAGTGGCACTACAGCCCACAAGGGTCCAAGTCTAGCTTCTACAACAACTACTCGTGTTGCGCGTACTACTGTTCTCTCACGAGTAGAAGGGACCCACAGTTTTTTGCCGACTTCGAACGGCGAGATTTGAGAACCCTTTCATAGACAATTGAACTTTTTGAGTTTTGAGTACATGTTGTCCGTCGGATCAACAGCAGGAGGAGCTAACGACACTGATACCATTTTCCAAATTTCCTAAAGATCGGTCAACGAGTTCAAGAGTTACAGATTTATTTCCGCGTTAACTATACAAGGGCACAACTGTGCGGCGACCACCTATTTTACACTTGCTACTATTATATACACAAAAGTATAAATTATAATAAATACGTTTATTCGATGAAGTTTTATAAATTCATTGTTTGGTTTTTTTTTGTTTTATTTTTATTTTTTTGAAAATAAGTAGTTGAGTGCAAATTATTAAATAAATAGTAAAGTAAATGTTTCATTTATAAAAAGAGCTATGAGGAAACTATGTACTTTGATGTTTTTTATGGGTTAGTATGTAAAAGTTAAAAATGGACTTTTAAAATAAGTCGAAATTGAGGAAGCCTTAATGTTAAAACTCAGGTCAACTGCTTAATAATCAACAGGCCAATCTTTAAGGTACAGCAACCTACATTTTTGTGAATAGTTTTTTTTCTATGTTTTTACAATGAAAATTACATATTATTATTAAAAAGCAACCGACTACTGGCTCCATCAACCCACATCTTTTACAATGAAAATTACATATTATTATTAAAAAGCAACCGACTACTGGCAAATTATATCTTTTACGGGTATACCAAAAAGGAAGTGTAATGCACTCATACAAATCCAAGGCAAAATACATACATAAGTCTTCTCGAAATTAACAAAAAAAATCATTCATAAGCTTAGGGCATGTGAATGTGACAAACGTTACATTCGATAGTGCCGACAGACACGTGGGAAAGCATCAGTGGCTGAGTGGAGACACGCAGCGGCACCAACGTCAAAAGTAACAGAGTGTTTGTGTTTGTACAGTTCGTTCAATTAGATTTTGAGAATATTTAATCAACTCTAAAATTATTTCCGTATATATTCTAAGTTATTTCCACACTGATGGACTCTTCACAATCAAAGGCCTTGATCCCTCTAGAGAATACGGGCGGACGCACCAAAACGAACAAGGTTTCGAATTAAAAACTAAAAACACACCCGCTTTCCATAAATGTTCACATTTAAGACGTCCCTCTATAATGTGTTTCTTTTCCGGAAAATTAGTTCAATCAGAAAAGTTTAATCAGAGTTGGGCATAAAATAACATAATGACTAATACCTAAAGAAATATGACTAAACGTTAGTCATGACTAAATTAGTGGCCGGATTTATTCGCTACTACGCTTTAGTCATGAATTTTCGTTATTCACATGATAAACAGTTAGTCATGATTAATGTTTAGTCATGACTAACTTTGTATCATGATTAACCGCCAATAGCGGGCATGCTTGTATATATTTGCATTTGATCTATAAATGATAAAACTTTATGTATTTATTTATTACGTATTTATTTATTCTTTAATTCAATTAATTTAATTTAATTCAAAATTATAAAACGTAATAAATTACCTAAATACACCTCAGCACTGCAAACAGCAGTCACAGCCGCCGTAGACCTAGACATTCCTATTATCACTCGTAAAAAGTCTACCATCCGCCTTGCAACCTTTCATACGAATCCTTAGTCCCACTTTTCACACATCTCCATAAAGCCAACATTACTATGGAAACATGTAAAAGCATATTCCTAGAAGCAAAGTATAACCTAAAAAAACATGGTTGGCAACTTTTCTTCTCTGATGCATCGAAAAATAAGGACGGAACTGCATTTGCAGTTGTTGATGAATATGGCTCTATAATAAGTAAAGGTCTTTTAAAACCCACATTGTCTATTTTAAACGCAGAATCTTTTGCCATTCTAAAGGCAATCCAAGCAGCAAGAAATAAAAACACCATTATATTTACTGATAGCTTATCAACAATCAATGCAGTTAAAAATATCAACAATTACTCCGCTATTGCTCTTGAAATCCGTGACAAACTAATTGATTAAAGGAAAAACCTAAGAATTGCCTTGGTTCCGGATCATAAAGGCATTAATGGGAATGAATATACTGATTTAAAAGCTAAGAAAGCCTTCAAAGAGCCGCTTTTCGAATTCTACTCAACAATAAGGACTTCAAAAAACATACCAATGCTTTAATGTCTAAAAAATCCAAGAATGACTGGTCTAATTACCAACACCACCAACTCGGAAGCTATCAAGGCTATCTATCCCGTGAAACTACCGCCTCATATGCTTAAGAATTATGTAAGACTCAGAATGGGTCATACTCGGTTAACCCACGTACATATTATCACCAAGCAACAGGCAGCTCCCTGCAATTTTTGTGAACAAAGACCACCATTCACTTATCCACACATGCTACAATGCGACCACATCAAAAGCACCTTCAGTACTATCACCGGCCAATCGTTACAACATATTTTATCAAGTATTTCAGAAAATAACATTAGATTAGTTCACTCAGTTCTACTAACATGAAACTTAGCTCGATCTATTTAAAATATATAAATATCGTATCTCAATTAGCGCACCCTGGTAGTTGGCGCTGTACTGTTGTTATTGTTAATATATTTTATTTATATTCTCAATAAAGGTATAATAATAATAGTAATATTCTTTAATGTAAAAGTTAAGTTATGTATTAATAATATTATTAAGCTTATGTTTGACTTTATTTTTTTAAAAAACCTCACTTGAAATAACTATATATTTTGTCTAAGTTTGTTTTTTGTATGAACAGAGATATCGCTTGAATAAATACTCTTATTTAGTGAATAATGACTAATGATTAACTGTTAGTCGTGACTTATGAATAATGATTATTTTAGTCATGAGTAACTTCTAGGAATAAATAATGATTTAGTCGTTAATCATCATTTATATGATTAATGAATAAACTAGTCATTGCGCCCACTTCATCTATGTAGCTCATTGGCACTCACATATCAGAACACTGCAGTTGCACTGCCAGCGGTTTACCAAAGTTAGCTGCACTCAAATGTCAGACGCACATGTGGACAAATAATAAAGTAAGACAATTATATTTTTTGTGCAACATGTGCAATTTTTGTACTAAGCAGTATTAAAGGTTTTTGGGAAAAATATAACAGTCTGGAAATTGCTTTTGAACCTGTCGCATATTATCTTACACATGTATACGAAACACCAATTAAAAATCATCTAGGCCGTGTCAACTTAGCAACACACTAATACATTGACCTTTAGATCTAGTCAATTAAATTACCGAAGAGAGTAATCCAACTTAATGTCAATCATTGATACATACTTTATCCTTATAACCACTATCATCTTAAAACCTTAATATTGATGTACTCAAATCAAGTTTTATAAATAAATTAATAAAATGTACTTACTCTTCCTTCTTGTCCTCATCATTTAGAGTCATCCGAGTGTTCGTATTATAACCCTTCAAAGTGACTGATTTTAATTCATTTTGGAACAATGGTGTCAAATCACTTTCTGAGGCTTGCACTTGAACTTCTTTTGTATTTTCATTTAATGGCTTACTATCTTTACCAATTGTGGAAGTAGATAAAGCTGACTTGGACGAAGGATTAGACGAAGCGGGTTCTGACGTTTTTAGCTTAAGTGTTCCTTTTGAAATTCCTTGGTGTTGTAATTTATTCGGTATAACTGGGCATACGAATGGCAATATTGAATCTAGGACACCTTCGTCAATTAGGAAATCTAACTTTTTTGAAAGTTTGGGATGAACTCCTTTGCTTTTTCCCTCGAAATCGTTTTGATGTGTTTGTGATTTTTTACCTAAACTGCCATTGGAACTTTTTCTACGACTGCGACGAGAATCCGTGCTTGTCTTTTCTGATGTAGTATCCATTGGACTTAAGAGTTTATCTATATTCTCGGTGTTCGCACATTTACTAAATCCATAAAGCTCGTTAACAATTTTATTTGATGCAAGTTCATCGAAATCAATAAAATTTGAATTTGATTCTTCTTCCTTTGTTTCTCGTATTAAATCATTGACGTGACAGGCAATTTTTAAAAACTTTAGAAATTCATTAATTTCAATTTCTTCTTCGGTATTTCCCATAGCAATCTAAATGTTTTCTTTGCAATTAAATTCAACTTTTTAGTGAAACTTACATCACTTAACAGAAACGATTATAATAACATACCCATGGCAACGTTTAAAATAGTATAAACAGTTGCTGCCAACATTATTTCTTGTATAAAAATTGCATTGTTGCATATGATTTTTCATATGATTGCATATGAAAACAAAACCCATATATTTCATTCATTCATTTTTATTGTAAAATTAAATTATAAATAAAATAAACGTTTAATCAACTCTTTCTATGTTACCTTGCTTACTTTCTGCATTTTCGAGTACCGTAACTAACTTAGGCATACTTACTTTTTGTTTTTTTTTACTGTTTCGTAGTTCGTAGTAAAGACATTTTACTTTTTTTTCATTCTTCAAATCGCTATTCAATCACATATGTGATGTTTCACCATGATATACCTAAATTTTGTTATACATTTATTTGAAATCTTACCAATATGCTTTTTTTATCATTATAGTATGACAAAAAGCTTGCTGATATCAACATCTGTATTTTTGATTTTTAGCATATCAATCTCAAATGCTGCGTATAATGAGTAGAGACTGATTAGCTTTTATTCCCGATGTACATATGGAAGTTATACACATACCCGTATCGACAGTCCTCTGCTACATATGCCGTTAATTTAAAATGACTGAACAACTGATTACTGTGCAATTACTTCTTGTGCTAGCCTCCCGATACACTTTCGGTGCTTATAATGTTTAAGAGGGAATCAACGAAAGAACTTGGGAAACATGTGTTATATCATTCATTTGTCTTTAAAAAGTATGGTTTATAAAAATCGTGTTTTTTCATTTCCTTAATTTCTTCTTCAATTTTTGTTATAAGCTGAGCAATTTTACACAAATAACATATTTAGGCAATGTTAAAATGAACCCACACATACATATGTATATAGTTTTGCTGCTCATAATTCAGGCTACATTCATTGAATACATTCTTTTAATTAGTTTTTTGTGTGATAAATTACTGAACCAAACATCAACCCCATAAAATAGTAAATATTTAAATTTCACAAGAATTAATACAAAGAAATGTATTTGACCAAATCGCTTTCAAAATAGAGACGGAGGAATGTATAATTCTAGATTCAGTCATAAGTATTCGAGATACTTTTATAATCGAATAATCACTCAAGAACAAGATATCTCGCTAAGACTACCATTAAATTACATGTCCTCCCTCCATATAGTAGAACTATTACTTTAACACGAAAACTAATTTTACATTGCCTAGCCGTTTTAACGTTGTATCCGTAGACGCTTGATTAGGCGCATGTCGCACTTCAGCCTTTAGAGTTTATAGTTTGAACTGCATCCTTCGCACAGGGCCTAAAATCGCAGGTGCAACTTTTGTCTCAAAAACACCTTCTCAAATACTTTGAATTATGTCCAAGTTTCTACGCCATAAAACAGGACAGGGATGAAGGTGTTGTACAAAGCCAGCTTTGTTCTTTGAGAGAGCGACAGAGGTCCCTTTAATTCTATTTCCGTTAAAACAACAACAAAGCGCAAAATAATTCGACAATAAAATATAAAAAAAGGTAAATTAACACAATAGGTTTCCGATTTCTCTATACCAACAATTCTGTTTTACAATTTTCACTATAAAAACATTTCAAAGAAATGTTTGTCTTCGAAAAACATTCGCCTACACAAAAGTTATAGAAAGCTCTATAACAAAATAAAAACTGCCAAATTATTAAAGTCCTTATCAAAATTTCAAATTGGCTATGACGGATTTTAAAGATAAAAATAAGTTTTTGGCTTAAGTAAAGTGCATAATTAATGATATGTTGAAAAATCTTTAGTTGTAAATGTTTAATTCACCGATGAAAGGAAGCAAAATATTTTGAACATGAACATCGTAAAAAATACTGGCAGCAAAATTAAAAAAACAATGTTCAATTGTGGGAGCCTTCTGCTCGAGCTTAAAATAAATGTGCACCCGTCCTTTTTTAACTTGCAATATGATATTTCATATATATCAATATATTACACTTAAAATATTAGAAGCCGTTGTGACTTTATTGGAACAATGGTTTCTGATTAGAAATAGTCAAATGTGAACGTTGCTAACAGAATTTAAACCAACATCTGGTGATACTCGGCGGTAAGAAATTTTTTGTAACTAACTTCAATAGCAAATGTCATCGCAAATTTCTTTCCGGTAACATTGTCCGCCATGGTAGGTTTCGTTCCTTGAATATTGGGAATATATCTACGAAAATTATAAACATCAAATTATTAAATATTTCATTTAATATAGAAGTGAACCATTTAAGTGAAAATGCTTTATATTTGCAATATCTTTTCAATGGCTAACTTATTGTTTAATCTAAATTTGACAGGGTCGAGTCAGAACTAAAACAGTAAAAAAGGCCGCTAAGGTCATCATTGAAAAATACTACACCCGCCTGACATTGGATTTTCACACCAATAAAAGGATTTGTGAGGAAGTGGCGATTATTCCAACAAAACCACTTAGGAATAAAATTGCTGGGTAAGGAACATAATTTATTTTGTCAAATATGAGCTTTAAACAATTTATTCTTTAAGATATGTTACCCATTTGATGGGACGCTTGAGGCACTCGCAAGTGCGAGGTATTTCCATTAAGTTGCAAGAAGAAGAGCGTGAACGTCGTGATAACTATGTTCCCGCAGTTTCAGCTTTGGAACAAGATATCATCGAAGTTGATCCTGATACTAAGGAGATGTTGAAGCTATTGGATTTCCACAATATCCGTGGTTTGCAACTAACCCAGCCTGCAACAAACAGTTTCAACCGAAGGAACTAAATTTTCTTCACTGTTTTTGTATCAAATAAGGACTAAATACACGTTTTAGTAAAAAAAATAATTTGGTTTCGAGTGTTAGTGTTTTTTTTTTTTGTTTGGTAAAGTTGTGTATTTATTTCGAATAGCTACGCATTGAGAAAGTAGACTAAAGACGGGGCTTATCCATTGCGTTTTTGTGAAGTGATGCATATACATATGATAATGAATTATGTGTTCAAACATTTTCCGGAATATTGGCAATATTGCTTTTGGTTCCCAAAAATCTTATTCGCCCCAATTAAACTGGTCGTATATGTCTGTCGTATTCTATTGCAAGAAGTCTCACCCAACGCGGAATATCGATTTATATAAGGATTGCTTATTAGAGACTACAGACTCTTAAAATGGTGAAGGAATTAAAAAAGTTTTGTTACGAAGAAATTGTCTTGTTAATCGTGGAATAAGCACTCGACTGTATGCGACTTGTAACAAAAAGACACGATGGGCGTTTGTGACTTGCAAATGTCTCATATTTTGTAGTTGTCGGAACCTAAAATTTGTTAAAGTGCATTGTTATACCGGAAAATAAATTTAGGTTGCGATCCCCAGAATCAGTATACGTGTAATGTATCCCAACCCTCTCGTTTATAGTCATCGTACTTCCTTCGGTAATGTCAAATGCTTATAGTCATGGAAGATATACCTGTTAAACGATCAGCCCGAGACGGATGGTTGAAGAGAGAATTCAATTGGCGGCGTATTCAAGAGTTTTGAAAATCTATTCACTGAAGAAAGCTTTAAAGTTGAAACCAACTGCAAGCCACATCCTTCTGCAAATCTACTTGATACCCCATCTCGGTATGGCGTAGTGAGTAAGTGCGTCGACCCATACTCCGAATTTCCGTAGGATTCGGCAAGAAATTATAGGTTCTCACTACTATTGAGAGAACAGTAGCACGCACAATACGAGTAGTTGCTGAAGAATCTAGGCCCTAGTCCCCTGTAGGCTGTAGTGCCACTAAATTATTGTTAAAATGTGTGGCATACTTCCAGGTGTGAAATAAAATATCCAGATAATACCAAATTTAATTGCAATCTTTTCTTGTTAATAATTTCTATCTAAATATATTTTTAGTTTCACATGCATAAAACATTGTTGATTAAGTTAAAAACAACAACAAAGCGATAACAGCAACTAAAATAAGAATTTTAAGATTTGCAGAACTTAGTGTTAAAAACAGTTACTTAAAATTTATTTACATATTTGTGATCCTGACAACATTTTACATAAGAGTATTAAGATTTTTATTATGGTTATTTCCACAATCCGGCAGCTCACCAATATGTTGTTGACATGATTTTGCTATACCTCTTGGCGAACCTTTGAGAGATAGTCTTCTTGGTGGAGACGTTAGCTACGTGCGGTAGCACCCCGTCTGCTACGTCAAGTTCACGATCAGCAACTGCGAATTACACATAGGTTACACAAACTTAAGTTATTAACAAGTATGTAATGGATTAAGAAGAATTTAAAGAATAGAACAAAAAAGGATTGTTGAAAAAAAACTTGTAGGCACCTTTGCAGTATTTGACACCCTCTAACTCAATTATTTGTTTGTTATTTTTTGTGGCCCGTATTGGAAAGTCACCCGTTAAATTTGAAAATACCAATATACATATGTCAGGAATGAAGTCCGAAAGTTTTACCGAAAGGTGAAACAGCTATCCGGTGGATACAGGGTTCGGACCGAAGCCTGCCGGGACCAAAACGGAAACCTAGTAGTAGAGTCGCAATCGATTCTGAGAATCTGGAAAGATCATTTCTGCAGACTCTTAAACGGCGATGACGGCCCAAATCCCGCTGTTAGGCAGAATGTTCCACTTAATTTGGACGATGATAGACAAGAATTCCGTCCCCCCGACTTAGACGAGGTCAAGATAGCAATATCGAGACTGAAGTCAAATAAAGCTGCTGGAGCGGATGGACTGTCCGCAGAACTGTTCAAAGCGGCTGGGGATGACCTGGTTGGGCGCATGCACCAGCTCATCTGTAAGATATGGTCGGAGGAAAGCATGCCCGATGAGTGGAATCTCAGCGTCGTCTGTCCGGTCCACAAGAAAGGAGACCCCTTCGACTGCGCCAACTATCGAGGGATAAGTCTCCTTAACATCGCATACAAGATCCTCTCTGCCGTATTGTGTGAACGCCTGAAACCGTTTGTCAACAACCTGATTGGTCCTTATCAGTGTGGTTTCAGGCCAGGGAAGTCCACCATCGACCAAATCTTCACACTACGGCAGATCCTGGAAAAGACCCAAGAAATGCAAATCGACACTCACCACCTATTCGTCGATTTCAAGGCCGCGTATGACAGTGTGCATAGAGACGAGCTATACAGTGCCATGTCTAGTTTTGACATTCCTACCAAACTCGTCAGATTGTGTAGGATGACGATGGAGAACTCTCGCTGCTCCGTCAAGGTCGGGAACGAACTCACCGAGACCTTCAATGTCAAAAAAGGTTTTAGACAAGGCGACGCACTGTCATGTGACTTTTTTAACATCATCCTGGAGAAGATCGTGCGTAACTCACAGGTCAACACCAGAGGTACGATCTTCCAAAAGTCAGCTCAATTGCTAGCTTACGCCGACGACATTGACGTGATTGGTCGAACACAGCGAGCCGTCAATGATGCGTTTGCTGGCATTGAAGCGGAAGCGGCTAAAATGGGTCTGGTGGTAAATGAGGGCAAAACGAAGTACATGCTGTCATCAAGGAAGGACACACAACATCGGCGTCTCGGACAGAGCGTCACACTAGGCAGCAGAAACTTCGAGGTAGTCAAGGACTTCGTCTACCTCGGCTCCGCAGTAAACAGGGACAATAACACCAGTACCGAAATCAAACGCAGAATCACTCTTGCCAATCGCTGTTTCTTTGGGCTCAAGAGGCAATTGAGTAATAAAGCCCTCTCTCGAAAGACTAAGCTTGCTTTATATAACACCTTAATCATCCCAGTCCTACTTTATGGCGCGGAAACTTGGACACTACTTAAAGCGGATGAGGATGCCCTTGGTCTCTTCGAGAGAAAAGTTCTGCGCGCGATTTTTGGTCCTGTTTGCGTTGATGGCATCTGGAGGAGAAGATTCAACCACGAACTGTATGGGCTGTACAGCGGCATGAGCCTAGTCAAGCGTCTACGGATACAACGCTTAAGATGGCTAGGCCATGTAGAGCGTATGGACACCACTGCTCCGGCCCGAAAAGTCTTCGAATCTGAGCCATTGGGACAACGCAACAGAGGACGGCCCAGGATAAGGTGGCGCACACAAGTGGAGAAGGACCTCAACCAGCTTGGAGTGCGCAACTGGCGGCAGCTGGCGAAAGATCGTGCTGGCTGGAGAGGCATGTTGGTTGAGGCCCAGGTCCACCCCGGACTGTAGCGCCACAAGAAGAAGAAGAAGAATATACATATGTACATATATGGCGTTCAGAAACACTTCAAATGTTTTTTTTTGCTTTTTTAATATTCCTCGCCAATCATACTGTACAATTCCATTGCTAAGCCATTTGTGAAATTCTCTTCTTTTTATAATTGCGCTCGCTAAAGGGATTATTTAGTACCCTTAAGTTACAGCACGGGCCAAATGTATAGAGAAAGAGATGGAAAGGAAGTACCGGTGCACATTGGTTTTAAATGCCTATGGATTGTAATGAAGGGGGAAAGTTGAGTTGGGAAGAGCATTTCATATTCGCGTGGTGCGGCTGAAAGGTGGGTTAAGGGTGAACGGGTGGGCATTCCTAGCGAGGCGAGCATTGCGGGTAAGTCCTTGAAGGGGAGGAATGCAAGTGTCTAATTCATTAGCGCTTTTTTTTTGTCATAATTGCGATAAAGTAGTGGTAAGTACGTCGACCGCCGTGCAGAATTTCTGGGTTCGATTCCCGGACAGAATACTTAGCATTTTTTCCACGGCAACACCTCTTTCGAGTTGCTACCAACACTTAAAGAGTATCAATTGTCTATGAAAAGCTTCTCAAATCTCGCCGTTCGGAGTCGGCAAAAAACTGTAGGTCCCTTCTACTCGTGAAGAACAGCACACGAGTAGTTGTTGTAGAAGCTAGGCATTGGTCCGTTGTAGGCTTATTATTATACAAGCCAAATCACTTCTTTCTAAATATTGCAATTACGTACAAAACGTGCATATTTACAAATAATATCTATTCTTCCTTCATATTTTTCTTAAAAATTTTTTCAGACTTTTCAGTCTAAACTTATGTCTTCAAAGTACATATTTAACTTGTGAATAACGTTGTGTTTTTAGTTTTCTTCTTACGTGCTATTGTCCTCTCAGGAGTAGAAGGATAACAAGTTTTTTTTATCGATTTTGAACGGCGAAATTTGAGTGCTGTAAGCAACACCCGAGGTGTTGGGTTCAAGAATCTAACACTACGTTACACAAAATGTTTCTTTGCGTTACGTGATCTCAACACCGGTCCTTAATGGGTGCGGAGAGATGTACATATGTATTGTTTTGCAAGAGCTGCTATCTTCTCTAGTAAACCCATTTGCTTAACAGTTTTTTCGTTTCATGGGAAAACTAGAGATGTGTGTCGGATCAGAAATCAATCGTTTTTTTTATTCTCTAAGTATAAGCTAAGGAGGATTTGGCAAAAAATACGGCTTCAAGGATTGTAAACCCCAATGTATACCAATTCCGACGAAATTGAGGTTGAAACGTGAACCATATCGAAAAAGAACGTAAGTTTGTGAACAAACTAGCTTACCATCGTTTAACAGGGAGTTTGCTACATTCCTATACCCATAGTAGACGAGATATAGCTTAATCTGTCAACGATATTACAGTTTTCCAGTGGACGTCGATAACAGTATTGGAACGCCGGAACACTTAACTGATATTACCACTAATACTAATATTACCAATTCCATATTGGTTTCTGGTCCAAACATCATGAGTTTCAGGGGTGGTATGGCATTATCACAACATCAACGTTTGGGAATGCGGTTCTAAAGCTAACATTGTAAAATAATTACCCAATTGAGTCCAGTGTTAAGTATGCAATTAATAAACTTTCTTTTCCACAATATCGTTAGTCCTCCTTGTACAATAGATGCTACAATAGCTTGTTCTTAGTGTCATGTCAATTTTTTTAATTAATAAGTAGATTCAATTGAAATCCGAAGAAATCGCAATTTCAACAAAAGTACTAAGTACTAATATAAGTACTATTTTATTTAAAGATTTACTTTGCAGATACTATCTATCAGAGACCATCTTATTGGTTTCTGCTATCTATATAGTAATCAGTTGGCGATCACTAAATAAGCCCAAATCTTGATCGTGTAAGGCAAAAAGTTGTAAGTTCACGCAAATAAGAGCGCTCGAAGTAATCATTTTCTTAAGGTAGACAAGATTTGCTTTGAAAATGTACTCGTAACCATTTTCTGTTACACTTTTACAACCGTGACATCTACAATATTATATGTAATTGCTGTAGTGTTGTGTCGTTCATCTGCTTCCTTGCTATTTCTATACTTTTGGATATCTAACCAGGAATGAACAATTCTGTTCTTAACCCACTCTATAAAATTTGAAAACATATCAGAGAATTCACCCACTAGTTTGTTACGTCATTGAGACGGTATCACGTTGCCATGGAACACACCACTTTTATTCCGCTGTCAAACTTCAAACTTAAGCGCAGACGTCGTATATTTATCGTTTTCCAGCACCTAAAGAAGATTTGGATACAAAAAATTGTTGGTTTGTGAAAATATATCTTACTGCTTAATTTGGTCCCAATTGGCTTTAATTTATTAAACTTTTTGGGTGCAATACTTGCCTAAAAGTGTAAATGTAAACCTTTTTATGAAAAAGAGCAATCTTTTCTGTGAAAAAAATACTTCGATATAATAGAAAATCTGAGAAATATTTCTGTTTACTAAACACTTGGCATTTTTTTACATTTGTGCTGCATTTAATAGCAATTTTCAGAACAGTAGTCATTTAAGTAATCAATAATAAAAAAAACAAAATTGGATTGATTGTTGGGTGCTTCTAAGGAACAAACTTAAAGGTATATTGAATATTTATTTGGTACGGCTGAATATTTCTTATGCTACATACACTTTAAATACTTATATTACTATAAGCAAAAATTGTTGCTTGTTGCACCAATGAATAGTGTGAATATTTAAATAAGGACAAACTAATGTCTTCGTAAAAAATTACTTGCATTTTTCTTATGACATCATCGATTAATGATTTTGATACATGAGTAAGACAATGCCTAATTAATATACCTTGAAGTTCTTCAAGCCTGATGAATGTTTTCATCAACGTAGGCACAAGTAAATATATTTCAAAATAATAAACCTGTACATATATTAACATACAATTTATGTAATTGAGATTTGTTCCGTACAACCAAAGCTCGTGAGCTCAGTCCAATTCATTTTCGTGTTTTAATATATTCGTGTATAATATTCAACAAAAAGGTATATGTTTTAGGGGAAATATTGCGGAAAAACTATTATGATGACTTACGAAGGTGATTTATGTATGTACATATAAGTAGAGCTATATATGTATATATATATTTGCGATTTCTTTTTATGGTTTACATGAAAGTTGCCTACAATCGGTTTATTGCGTAAAGCTTCATAATGTCACCATAACTACTCAGATAATACACACACAAGTCGTTGAACTTTACAATAAATACGTATGTATCTAACGATGTTGTATCTATGTAATTATTCTTCTCATACCGTTTTGACAAACGAAGTTTAAATTTTTTTAATAGAGAAGACACAAAAATAATGTATTTTTACACTAATAAAAGTCATAATTTTTAACAAAACATTTTTTCCACAAATAGAGATCTAATACATTTTTTTAAATAATGGTTTATAAGCTTTTAACATCAATGACGTTTTCTTTTTTGGTATCAATACTGTGCAAAATTGCATGGCAAAAGTATCCAGCTCTAATTTATCTTATTCTAAAAAAAAAATTAAAAATGTGAGTTTAGTTTGTTGTACCCAAACGCATCAAACCCAAAATTTCAGAAATAAATGACACGGTTTTTTCCTTCCAAATCGTTTTACATTTACACATTTTATTTAAAATAACATGTTCTTTGTGATATGATAAATATTCTCTATGTAGCATACTTATTGCACATACAATTGATTAATAAAAATGCAGGAAATATTTTTAAATCATTTAAATAATTTTATTAAATTCAATATTACATATTTTTTTTTCTTTTTGAGCGCTCCACTTAACGAAATTACTCTCACATTTTATACTTAGAATTGAAAAAGTCCTGTTTTTCATTGACATTAATTTCATTCTGATAATTTACATAGCCTTCATATTCAGATTTTTTATAACACAGGTAGGAAACAAATTGACTTGTAAAATACAACTGAGTGTTGAATATGTTTAATTTTGTAGCACTAATCACTTAAGCACGTGTGGCCACTTCACCAAGCCATGTGTCAACTGTATATAATCTCAACGTACATATTGTGCAGTAAAAATTTTATTTGTTTTTCCAAAGTTGTTCAAAATCTGTAACATAATACATGGCTCTTTGAAATACTTCTGATCGGACAACGTTTCCTCCAAATCCTACAAAGTAATTAGCAGGTGGTACAGCTTCTAGATCAGTTATGCCATCTCCAATCATTGTTATCACTGATGAAGGATTCATTCCTTTAATTATAGCCACTGCTTTACTCTTGCCTCCTGACCTTGAGGTAGGTTGCTCTGTGTCGAAGTTTTTATATTCTCCGTTTTCGTTGAAACATAGTCTGTTTGCAAAGACGTTGCTCATGGGGATGTTAAGCTCAGTTGCAACGGGCTCAATGACGGAGTCGAATCCACCAGAAATCAAAAATACTTGCTTGCCTTCTGATTTTAAATAATTCACAAATTGTTTTATTCCTTTGGTGAGTGAACTCGGACGAAGTGTCAAAAAATTATTTATTTGTGTCTGGCTTGGTTTTATAATGTTCAATCTAACAGTTAAAGCGTCTTGAAATGTCATAGATCCCCGCATTGCTTCCTTTGTCACGCGGGCTACCTCAGTTCCTTTTCCACAAAACTCTGCTAGTTCATCGATGCCTTCTTCTTTAATAACAGTCGAATCTACATCAAAACAGACTATGTCTGATTCTTCGATTCGCTTTTGAGCCATTTCTGCATTTTTTTCTTTGATGTTATCTACATAATTTGTAGCCGGAGTGGAGTGTATGTTGGCCGCCACAGAGCATTTGTTTATTTCGTTTGCACAAAGGAGAGTGCTGCCCATGGGGCAACGTGTGGGCGAACTTCTGACAAGTGCAATTGGTGAACGATTCATTGTATTTGTTTGCAACGTTTTAACGATATTGAAACTTGTAATTTTATATTTAAAAATTAAAACTTTAAATATTTATTAACAATAAATTTTCAGAAAAGTAATCTAGAGCACTGTGAACCTGCACAATCGAGTTCTGTTGCGAGACTGATGAAATATTCCACTGAACCATTGCGAGGAAACTGCTCCGTAAACGATAATGATTTATGACGTCATGAGACAGTGCTAACAAAGTGTCAGTTTTGTTGTCATGGGTCGCCTTGTCTGTTATTATTCTGCCTGGGCTTGAAAAGAAAATCTACCTTGATT
Source organism: Eristalinus sepulchralis (assembly GCA_944738645.1). Classification (NCBI taxonomy): domain Eukaryota; kingdom Metazoa; phylum Arthropoda; class Insecta; order Diptera; family Syrphidae; genus Eristalinus; species Eristalinus sepulchralis. The sequence continues at coordinate 22,926,476 of OX122885.1, read as the reverse complement.
ATTATATAATGATTTGAGCTCTTATATGTGCATAAGTACAAACATGGGTATGTAAATATATAATTTGAACTACTTCAGAAAAAAACAAAAAATAAACATCAGTCAGTCGACGGGGGGTAGATTTAAAGATGAGATTCATTGCTTATCACTTGATGCATGTAAGTGTAAATATTTTGATGCTGTATTTACGTGCACTGCACATTGCAATAGCTGATCAACAACAAAAGATGAACACGAGTATGGCAATCCGTGTTGGTAATCTTATGCACATATGCCTAGTGTAAATTGAAAGCAAGGCACATTTCAACAAGTGAAGTGAATGCATATGTATTGGGAAAGCAAATTTTCCTACATAGGTAAATAAAAGCAGACTTAGGTAAGTTGAAAAAATATTTTTTTTAACAACACCCAAGTTTCAACAATAAACAGTTTCTTTGTGAAGAGAAAATTATATTTGATGTGTTCGAGTGATGTTCGTATATTAATGTGTATAAATATATAGTGGTTTCACTTTAGCTACACTGAGATAAATACACAATTCTTTCTCAGACGCTAGACCCCATTGATTTAGTTGTAAAAACAAAAAGAAAGAGAATAAAAAGTCAGATGTTCTGTACAATTGATTTCACTTTTTCCATCTACATAATTTTGTACTGTGAAAATTTTTGAAAATAAGAATAATTATCTCAATGTTGAGATGGCTGAATGATCAACGGCTGCTTTCCCATATATATAAATACACACAAACATGTGTACATAAGAGAATTAGAGTTTGAAGGGAATCTAAATGGTATATAAACATATTCCATGATTATATCTGAATGCAATACACTTTGTTTTGAACATTTGTTTAAATTCTAATTTTTCATAGCATTTTAAAATAACGTTTCATTAAATATCTTTTATTTATTTCATTAATCAGATAAATCATCATAAAATAAACGCATGAAATGCAATTAAAATGAAAATTAATTTACTAATCTAAAAATCATCTGACGCCTAAGTTATTATTGACTACCATTGAATACCATCAACTATTACATTGCAAAATCGCGTTGTTGTTGCAGTTTAGGCCTTTACTTGTTGACAATATCAAACGCATACCATACATATTAGCCAAACTAACTGACTAGCTTGCAACTTTAATCGTATGCAATGTACAATTATCATCCTTTTCGAAAACGTCTTCATTAGAGTGCATACAAGCACTTTAATTTCCACATGCTTATTATTATTGCAGGTATGAATTACATTTGGTACAGGTACAGGAACAAATTAGGATGACTGACCTTGTTGTTATACTTCATAGTATCAAGTTCTTCGAAATAAGTTGCAGATATATATGTATGTACGACTATTGTAAGCACATAAAACAATATTATACAAAAGAACCAATGTTAAATGTTGAACGCAAGAAATAGTGTAGATAACCTTGGGAACTCCAGGTAAATTACATTAATCCCTGTATTGGATTCGGAAAATGAATTTTACAGAACTTTAACAATTTTGTGTATGTATTTGCAATTCAGTTATTGGTTTTAACTGTATTCAGCATTTAGATGAAACTAAGATATCGATTATTGTGTCGATATAATGGGCTGAAAAACACAAGGTGTTTCTTTAGACCATGACTAACTTAATTATTCAGAAACTCTACCGCAAATGCATTATTTATGCAATTTCAATGCATTCTCCAGCAGCAAATAGTAAACATGTTTTTATTATTTGCCCAAGCTCAAATCAGTGCACACGTTAAGTGCAATAAATTGAAATACCCTCAAAGCGTCCGTTATTTGTAGAGGCGAAGTGGACGTAAGAAAAAATTATACTAATTTGCAAACAAAAGGATCTGATTTCATATAGATTGCTTTCGCATGGCTGTATTTTTGTTTTCGCTCTGCTATCTGCTGTTTGCGGCATTCGTAAAGAGATTTCATCATATATCGCGTAAACTACTTGAATGTTGTGAAATGCCCATCACTGAAATGTTATTTTCAGAACAACCTGTTAAAATTTGTTGATTTAAATATGTGCATAACTTATTTTTTTTCAAATCTGCTCCAGTACGATTTTGAAAATGTGTATATTGATATAATGTAACCTGGTAATGCTTTCATTTTTATAATGATCAATTAAATAAAATGTATGTTTTTATCAGATATTTCATCAATTAATTCAAGGACTTACATACACATGTATACCTTCGGGTCGAGTCGACTCTAGTTTTAACGATAGGTTTTGTGTAAAAAAAATTCACTTAGTGTTGTGTTATTATATACTGACACACAAAAACTAAAATACAGATACATTTGTTGAAACGTTATCTTAGTAGCGAAGACAGTGGAGTCAAAAAGAAAGACAAAAACAGCTCGGGTCTGCAATGGAATACTTAATACATCTTTTCGTTAGATTAACCAGGAAGATACATATCTACATGTCCACATACATATATCTCTATACTCTCACTTTTACAAAAAATATCTGCGGTAAGATGACTTTCGGCCATACCTTTTGATTTAGATTAATGTATATCGTGGTATTTTTTTGTATTACTTTAAGAAAAACCATCAATAAAATCGATTTTGTCTTAGCGCCGGTGCATAGCAAAACATTTAAAAAAATATTATTTATAAGTTTTTTTTTCCATTTTTTGACTTTTTAAACTAAACCTATTCAAGAAACATAATTGAACATTTTTTTATTAGTTTAAAATAATTTGAAAATAGAATTAATACTCGAGAGTATCGATTATATGATATGAAGTTGTTTGGTCTTTTTATGGTTAGAAATGAATGTAATCCCCAACTGTAGCTGACTTTATCTTTGATAATTTTTCTTGTGAGGTTTGGTTATATGAACTCTTAGTACTGTTCATAAGTACGCGGATGAAGGATACTGTGAGGTGTAAATGTTAACTACAACAGCTGCAATCAAAAAATTAAATGTCGTTTTGTGTAATTAAAGTTAGAGTCACATTTAAAGGAAATTGTTTCTTATGATTGCTTATTTTTTCCATAAAAAACTATCTCGAAAGTTAAGAATAATTAGAAGAATAAAATTTGTAGGAGCACTGCTCTAAGTGGACTTTGAAACGTGATCATGGAAGAGCAAACCTAAATGTCTGCTCCTATGCGGAAAGTGATACCAATTGAATATGTATATAGACACATTAATGTAAATTTAAATGATTAGAATTCAGTCTGGTTTAAGCTGGTGTCTTAAATGTTCCAGTTACTCGTGGTCGATGAGTTATCAGCTAGAGTTCATTAATAATCCATTTTATTTGTTTAAGAAAACATGAATGGAACTCGCGTGAACAATACTTAATGATAACTGGTGGATGTATTTTCGTTTTAAAAATGATGCGTGCTGGACTATTACGTATACATAATATATAAATGTATATATATTCTTCTTCTTCTTCTTGTGGCGCTACAGTCCGGGGTGGACCTGGGCCTCAACCAACATGCCTCTCCAGCCAGCACGATCTTTCGCCAGCTGCCGCCAGTTGCGCACTCCAAGTTGGTTGAGGTCCTTCTCCACTTGTGTGCGCCACCTTATCCTGGGCCGTCCTCTGTTGCGTTGTCCCAATGGCTCAGATTCGAAGACTTTTCGGGCCGGGGCAGTGGTGTCCATACGCTCTACATGGCCTAGCCATCTTAAGCGTTGTATCCGTAGACGCTTGACTAGGCTCATGCCGCTGTACAGCCCATACAGTTCGTGGTTGAATCTTCTCCTCCAGATGCCATCAACGCAAACAGGACCAAAAATCGCGCGCAGAACTTTTCTCTCGAAGAGACCAAGGGCATCCTCATCCGCTTTAAGTAGTGTCCAAGTTTCCGCGCCATAAAGTAGGACTGGGATGATTAAGGTGTTATATAAAGCAAGCTTAGTCTTTCGAGAGAGGGCTTTATTACTCAATTGCCTCTTGAGCCCAAAGAAACAGCGATTGGCAAGAGTGATTCTGCGTTTGATTTCGGTACTGGTGTTATTGTCCCTGTTTACTGCGGAGCCGAGGTAGACGAAGTCCTTGACTACCTCGAAGTTTCTGCTGCCTAGTGTGACGCTCTGTCCGAGACGCCGATGTTGTGTGTCCTTCCTTGATGACAGCATGTACTTCGTTTTGCCCTCATTTACCACCAGACCCATTTTAGCCGCTTCTACTTCAATGCCAGCAAACGCATCATTGACGGCTCGCTGTGTTCGACCAATCACGTCAATGTCGTCGGCGTAAGCTAGCAATTGAGCTGACTTTTGGAAGATCGTACCTCTGGTGTTGACCTGTGAGTTACGCACGATCTTCTCAAGGATGATGTTAAAGAAGTCACATGACAGCGCGTCGCCTTGTCTAAATCCTTTTTTGACATTGAAGGTCTCAGTGAGTTCGTTCCCGACCTTGACGGAGCAGCGAGAGTTCTCCATCGTCATCCTACACAATCTGACGAGTTTGGTAGGAATGTCAAAACTAGACATGGCATTGTATAGCTCGTCTCTATGCACACTGTCATATGCGGCCTTGAAATCGACGAATAGGTGGTGAGTGTCGATTTGCATTTCTTGGGTCTTTTCCAGGATCTGCCGTAGTGTGAAGATTTGGTCGATGGTGGACTTCCCTGGCCTGAAACCACACTGATAAGGACCAATCAGGTTGTTGACAAACGGTTTCAGGCGCTTACACAATACGGCAGAGAGGATCTTGTATGCGATGTTAAGGAGACTTATCCCTCGATAGTTGGCGCAGTCGAAGGGGTCTCCTTTCTTGTGGACCGGACAAACGACACTGAGATTCCACTCATCGGGCATGCTTTCCTCCGACCATATCTTACAGATGAGCTGGTGCATGCGCCCAACCAGGTCATCCCCAGCCGCTTTGAACAGTTCTGCGGACAGTCCATCCGCTCCAGCAGCTTTATTTGACTTCAGTCTCGATATTGCTATCTTGACCTCGTCTAAGTCGGGGGGACGGAATTCCTGTCTATCATCGTCCAAATTAAGTGGAACATTCTGCCTAACAGCGGGATTTGGGTCGTCATCGCCGTTTAAGAGTCTGCAGAAATGATCTTTCCAGATTCTCAGAATCGATTGCGACTCTACTACTAGGTTTCCGTTTTGGTCCCGGCAGGCTTCGGTCCGAACCCTGTATCCACCGGATAGCTGTTTCACCTTTCGGTAAAACTTTCGGACTTCATTCCTGCCATAACATCTCTCCATCTCTTCGACCGCGCGCTTCTCATGCTCTCTCTTTTTCCTTCTGAGAAGCCGGTTCTCTTCCCTTCTTTTCTGTTCGTAGAGCTCACGAACAGCTCTCGTTGTCCGATGCAGCGTTGCCTGGTAGGCCTCCTGTTTGGCTGCATGTGCCTGCCTGCACTCGTCGTCAAACCATGGGTTCCTCCTAGGTGGTGGCGTGAAACCCAGCACATCAGTGGCAGCTTCTTTGATGGCTTTTTGACAACGTTTCCATTCTTCTTCTATTGTTAGTGCAGGCAGCGTCGAACTTTGGGAGAGTTTTAGGGAGACTCGGTCGGCAAAGATCCCAGCGACCTGTTGCGATTGTAGCTTTCCGACGTCAAACCGTTTCGGCCTATCTCGACTCCGTTGTTCTCTCGATATCCGGGTTCTTACCTTGGCTACAACAAGGTGATGATCCGAGTCGATGTTAGCGCCTCGGAATGTTCGGACATCGAGAATGTTGGAGGAGTGTCTGACGTCGATCGCAACGTGATCAATCTGGTTGACGGTTGATTGATCAGGGGATCGCCAGGTTCCTTTATGGATGTTGCGATGTGGGAACCGCGTACTGCTCATAGAGAGGTTCCGCCCCGCGGCGAAGTCCAGCAGCCTGAGTCCGTTTCCGGAAGTCGTGTCGTGCAGGCTGTGTTTCCCGATGACGCCAGCAAAGATGTCCTCTTTCCCCAGCTGAGCATTGAAATCTCCTAGAACGATCTTGGTGTCATAGCTGGGGCATCGATCGTATGTTCTTTCTAGGAGATCATAGAACTCATCCTTGCTATTGTCATCCTTTTCTTCTGTCGGGGCGTGAGCGCATATCAGGCTGATGTTCCCGAATTTAGCCTTAATGCGGATTGTCATGAGGCGTTCGCTTACAGGATCGTAGCTTATGACTTTTTGCCTAAGTCTGCCTCGAACAACAAATCCGCATCCGAATAGGCGCTGCCTTCTCTCCCTGTAGCAGTCGCTGTAGTATATGTCGCAGTTCTTCATCTTCTTTCTGCCCGGCCCATCCCATCGCACTTCCTGGATGGCGGTGATATCTGCTTTGTAGCAGTCAAGGGCCTCCGCAAGTTGTTCGGCTGCACGTGGTCTGTTAAGGGACCTCACATTCCACGTGCAGAACCGAAAATCGTTGTCCTTTGTTCGTTTTCCGGGGTCGTCAACGTTGGATCCGTCCATATCCGAGGCAAGTTGTCGTTGCTGAACTCGGTTATTTTTGTGTGGTGAGGGAGTTAGCCTCACGCACAACCTACAGACTGGTAGGCCAGTCGCTGCATACATTGGTTCACCACACAACGGATGCTGTGATGGCTATCCAGGGGGCGCCACTTGGAGGCTGTATGTCAACTTGACCTATGCACGGACGAGGATAGTCTTGGCAGCTCGCCATGTTGAGCGCGATCAAGGACATTGCCTCGTGTGCATAGGCCCATATTATATATATATTATATATATATTATATATATATACATTATATATATATATATATATATATATATATATTTATTTTTATAAATCCCTTGAATAGGTGCTTTAAAATGTTCTACCTCTGGTAATATTGCAATATAAGTCGAATATGGTAGTACTATAGCTTGCGTGAATTCACTTAGTATCCAAGCAAGTTTCTTCTAAAATGTTGATTGCAACATCTTAAACCTAAACTTTCTGAGATTCTCAATAAACTTCAACATTATTTTCAGCAGCGACGCTTCCTATACTAAATGAACAATATTTATATTATATTTTTAATATATTATATTAATATTTTTAAGCGTAAATAATTGTTCACCCTTTTAATAATTCTTCTAATAAAACGAAGTTGAACATGTCTCTCACAAGAGAGAATGCAAATTATATTATCAAGGGCATTATATTGCAGTGCCACCTGACGACAATTTTTGGACCGTGTTTTTCGAACATTCAAAAGTTTTGATATTTAAAATTTAAAATAAGCTCTAACCGATTGAATACGTTTGTGTATGTTTAATCAATTTTTTCTCGTATTTTACGCATTAAACATAACCTTTTAATACTATTATTTAAAAACCAAGTGTTCTGGGTAGCAAGATTTATTACCAACGCATTAATATGTAATATATAATATATATAAATAATATATATATAAAAAAGGTATATATATTTTTTTATATATTATAAGATAAAATCAGTAGAGCGATAATGGAACTAGCTTTTGGTAACTTCAGACGATTCCACATATGCACAATATATTGATGTAAACTTATTTTTCATAAGATATTCTTATTGCTTATATTTTTTTCTCATATGATGTCTTAAACACAATTTCACTATGAATTACGCAACATTCACTATGAAATTGTTAAGCATATGTATACACAATGTTTATGGCTTAGTAATTAATTTTTTATATCAATTTGGTACATTCTATTGTATCTACGGTATCAAGGCAACAGTTCTTGATAACATGAATTTAAGCATATATACCCACATAGGTTGAGCTTCCATTATATGTTGAAACAGAGAAATGGCGTGTGCCAAAAACTTGGAGCTTGTGTAAGCGTAATGGCACTAAGTTACATATGTACATATATATTTGTACTTTAACTCGGAAGGACTTACTTGGAAAAAAAAAGGAATATAGTAAAGGCGTCACCCTCTTTACCCAATTTATCATTGGCACTCCGCTTGCGACTAGTGCACGGTATTGTAAATGTATTAAGCTATACATACACATCAACTGAATCACTGATTGTTGACTATCTCTTAAGCAGATGATAATGAGAAAGAAACTGAAATAAAGAGGGCGGGTCTGGCCTTGATAATAAGACAACGCTCAACTCTGAATTCAAGTGCAAATCGAAGATAAAATGAACATCCCTTAATGGTCATACAGGAATAAGGCACTTGTAAGGGATGTAGGAAACTGTCCGTTTATTATTTATTTCTCGCTGTGTGTTAAATTCTCATCATTTTCGATGACTCACATGTTTCTCTCGATTTTTCGCCATTTCATGATCTTAGGTGGTAGATGGATCTAATTCGGTGTTAAAACTGCTTTGGTTTTGACCCTAAAGCCAAAATTTTGTTAATTATAGTTTTTTTCTTAAAAATGTTCGGCAATAAATGAAATAGACACGAGTTATTTAAACTTCTCCACTAAGTTAAATAGGATTCTACTAAATTTAGAAGTGCGGGCCAGTACATACACTCCAGGAGCTACTACATAAATATATACATTTACCCCTCAATACCGTTCATACCAAACAAAGTCGCACTCTGCATGAGTTGATTATGCTTTACTGAATATGGCTGACGTAAAAAGAGGGAATTGATTAAACTCGCAACTTCACAGTCGATTCGATGCCTGGGATAGAATGGTAGAATGCGACTTTGTATTCTTATAGTGTACTCTTGACACATCGCCAATCGGGTTTCAATCCAAACAGTTTTTTTCTAATGAATATAGATATCTTCTTGCCCCTAACGTAAATTTATGTAATGTGAATAATAAACAACCGCCGATAATCATCCTGAAAGGCTAGCGACTAGCGTTTCTTTTAAAGTCGATTCGTTAGAGAACCTCTACCTTAAGATGAAGGGAACATCCTGCTTACAGTATCGCCTTTAGAAATACATCAAGAAGGCAGCAACATTTGAACATTTGCTTTAATGTTCAAAATTTCAATCTTGGGATTTATGGGATATGGGAACACCAAACAAAATTGTCCTAAGCCATTACGCACGTGCATTGCCTTTAGCTTATATTAGCCAATCTTTACTAAATAATTATTCATATTTTCTTTAGTTTTGTTTAATAAATTTACCTTACGAATTCCATTTGCTTTCAGAATAAAAACCATTTGTGCTATTAAATCTTCATCTTAATTAAAGAAAATGGTGGAATTTCGATTTGATATAAAACCGCTTTTCCCACAACCAATTGTGATAGTAAATTCCAAGTTGCTGCCACATACTTTTAGTGGAGACAGACGTATGGCTATGTAAGGATAGAATGTGGCATTATAACCCCAAATTTTAATTCGCTGATATTGTAGGGATACTACGTCAAAAATGTCTCAAATAATTGATAGACTTGGAGAACTTTCTGCGGCATCACAAAAGTTGAACAAAGCAGTTACAACTTCACAAAAGCTTCGAATGTCGGAAAACCAGAGACTGTATTTATTGGCAGATATAGAGGCTGGTCTCAAGTAAGTTATTGTCTTATTAATTTAAAGCACGCTGTATGTACAAATACTACTTACATATTAATATTGCACAAAAATGTAAATATGAATAAAATTGTTTTTATTTACAGTGGTGCTGTAGTGGGTCTTTTAAAAGTTGGCACAAAATCTCTTTATTTATTTGACGAAACTGGAGAAGCAAGGAAAGTTGATGATACACCGTGTATACTCGATTTTTATATTCATGAATCTCGTCAAAGAGCCGGACTTGGAAAAGATTTGTTTGAAACGATGCTATCTGAAGAAAAATGGGTTCCAATTAATCTATCAATTGACAGACCATCAGAAAAACTTTTAGGTTTCTTGAAAAAACATTATGGATTGGAAAAGACAATTCCACAGTCTAATAACTTTGTACTCTACGAAGGGTTTTTTGGTGCAGAAGGTGTTGAGAAAAAAACCCAAGAACGTACAAATGGATTGCAAATTACTGACAGGTGAGCCAGCATTTAATCACTTATAACAAAAAGTAACCATGTAAATACACGCTTATAGCTATATAGCATATATATACATCGTAAATAATAAAAAATATTCATATATGTATATATACATACATATTAAACTAACTATTTTTCATACGCACGAACTGAACAGCCCTAATACCGCATTATTTGGTCCACATTTCGTTGGTGATGATAACAAAAAACGAATCAAACAGCAACAGGATACTTCTCCGCAGTGTACTCCAATAACACAAATATCGCCCGTCGGTCGATATGCCGCACCTCGTCCGACTTGCAGCATGGCTGAGGTACATTTTTTAGTAAAATACGAGTGCAAGCTGAAATGATAATGTGGAAATGGTCGTTTTAGCACTTTGCTTATTATGAAATACAATATTTCATCACATAGGCGTAGAGAATTTCAATTCAGTATTTTTTTTAAACATTTATTTATTGTATTTTGATTCTGCATTCTGTATTGAAGTTTATGTTTTAAACTATTTTCTAAATGGAACGAAGAATTTCTCGTGCTGGAGGAAAGACTGAATTTGTTGCACCCTTACAAGCATTAAGTGTAAGAACAATCTTTTTAAAACAAGATAATATACTTATAAAGCGTGTTTTATAAAACTAAAGCCAAGGAAAAGAGAAAGTGAAGTCAGTCTTACCCCAAGTCAGATATCAAGACTTGAAAAATCTACTGCAGTACGCAAAAAGGCATTTTAATTAGGTTTATACTAAATTATATAATTCATTTAGCTTAAGAAGAATCCTTTGGATGCAATAACTCGACCTCCGAAAATCAGAGAGCTACAAGAAAGAAGATCGGTACATTGATCTATCATATTTGAGAATGTAAATTATCATCATTCACATCATTTAGGGTCTTCAAAATGTGGACTCGCACAATTCATCCAGTAAGAGACATTCGGTAGGAGTATTTAAAAAAATATCACTGCATAAAATTTATTTTATAAATGATATAAATTTTTGAAGGATTACATGCAAAAGGAGCACCATGTGCATAACAATACCACGATTCAGGGTATAAATTCCATTGAAGGTCATATGAATACAGCGGTAATATTTTGTAATGTGTTCTTAAAAAGGGGAAGATTCGTTTATTGGATTTTTTTTTTGAAAACAGGGTAATGGGTCCAGTTCCATGTCGGAAGTAAAAGCAGAGGTACTTTATTTATGTGCTGATTGTTAAGAGTATACTCGATGTTTTTTATGCCTTATTTTCAGGCTCCACCTTCTGAACCAAAAATTGAGGAATGTGCTAATTCTGGCAATGTAATTTTTAAAAATGTGTAGTATTAAGTCATTTATAAGAAATGTCGGTTAGGTTTCAAATTCAAGCGAAAAGGGTTTCTGCACAACTTGTCCTAATTGTGCAGCAAAAATTCTTCTTGTACCTGAAACAGAATACAGATCAGAAGAGCCACAACGGGAGCCGCCCCAACAGCAACAAGCATAGTAATAACAACGCTTTCCATTTCATCGGTATTATCATTATCCTTAACATTTTTCAACTTCTTATTTATTTTTATTTTTGCTTCCTTCACTACTTTTGATAACTAACATATATGTAAATACAATGTGATTTTTTTTTAGAGTTTTCCAATATCTACATCTATATCAGATTTTCATAAAATTTACATTTTAACGTTGTTTTCACATTTAAAAATTTAGCACATAAATATTCGTGGAATATATATAAACTGTTTTAACTTTTTAACAAATTTATGTAACACTAATTTAACTCATGCCTTAACCTCTATAGCGGCAGGTTCTTCTTTTATGCAAACACCGGGTCTTAGGATAAAAAGCAAACATTCCTTTATTTAAAAAATTAGGTCAATGTTTTACGTAGTTAAGTGCAAGGCAAAGCGCCTAGGCTTTTCCACATTATCATTTCATAATTATTAATATATATAAAATAATCGTTATTTCTGCAGCTGCAAAGAACTTCAGTATTATTGGGAATCGGATGATAACTTTACTTGAATGGACTCTGTAATTAAAGATGTTATTAATAACTTCATTGGTTGTTATATTACATGCAGTTTTGTGTGCGTACAAGTATTTAAAGCGTACTGTGAAATAAAACAAACTCTTAATTCCCTAGTTTCCTTAAATACGTATATATATATAATATTGATATAATAATTAATTTATAAAATATTAGTACCATGCTCCTGAAGTTCTTATGCAAATGCCGGTAAGTAAATTTATTATATAATGTCAGTTAAAATTCATCGTCACATTTCTCTCTGATATTGTTTACGAAATTATTCCTACTGACATAAAGATAATAATTGAATATTGAATTAAATTACATTGGCCAAATAGCTGTTATTTATGGTTTTTAAAAATATAGACTCAGAGCAGATACAGGGTCTTAAGATGAAACCTAATCGAAACATATTTATATTTTTCAGATAATTCATAGTAGTACAAAACCCAATACATCAGACCCAAGCAGGTAAGACAATACTTGTTTAGATTTACGTACCATTCATTTGTTGTTATCAAACCTTTAGTACAACACCATGTTTTACTGTATAATTTTTAAATTATGATTTGTTTTGTTTTATCATTTTCGTTTGCATTTCAGAATATCAATATGGTCTCCAAGATTTTAATTAATTTTCGTTTAATTACGTCATAACATTAAAGAAATTTCATCATCAAAACAAGACAAAATATTACAAATTTTTGTTTAAAGAAATACAAAATATTGTGCTGCCTAATTTTATATATAGATAGACGGATTTGTAGAACTTTTGAGCACCTCTGCAATTTTATTGGCCCGATGTCGAGTATGAAGATATTTTGCTTGCTGATATTATTGATATTAATTCCATTCTTGAGATTGATAAATTTCGTGCACTTACGCTGATTAATCTTTTATTATGTTAAATTATTTGTTATGTGTACTTTACAATTATATATTTTTTAAACATTAAAAAGACATTTTTAAAAAACTTTTTTGCAAAACTTAATGTTAAGGACTATGAATGAATTTAATAAGTAGAATTTATTTAAGTTGCTGCATAAGCAGATATGAATTAAATTCGTAAACACATTTTCTAGTTTATTACCAAACCCACACAGACATCAATTCAGTTTTATAACTCAATCTTTCTGTTTTAAGGGTCTTCGAATTTTAGTTTTTAAAGGCTTTTTTGTATCTTTAAAATAAGGGTTGATAATTTTGGTTTTTTAAAAAAACTACAAGAAGACATTGATTCTCTGTTTCTAATAGCCTAACAAAAATCAATACCGATAATAAAACAAATTCAACAGAGTATTTTACTGAGTGTGGTTGTAAATTGAATATAAATAATCCATCTTAATTGTGCAAATTTCGTAATGAACTCATGTTGCCAGATTTTATCTAAGTGGTTTGTTTTGGTATTGGACTAATTGCATCTCTTCGAAGATTTAATTTCTGGCATCGCTTTAGAAACAGAAATTGGGTTGCATATCTTTTCAAGTGAACGTTCTGTATTCACTTTATTTTAACACCTTACGGATACTCAACATTGAATATTACATTTGTAAAATTCGTTTCTACATTAAATTCTCATTTGTTTTGTGATCATGGACTAGATTAATATATGCTATTACGTAACGTAGTCGTAATTTGCATTTAAAATAAATATGTTAAATCTGCACATTTTTCCAGCAAGTTAAGCGGTGTTGCTGAATCTGTAAAAGAGGAAAAAGAAATTGATTCAGTTTGTAATGAATTTCATAATTTACAAACTGAATCTGAGCAAGAAATAAAAGGAGATAATGAAATAAAAAAAGCAAATGATGATGAACTATGCCAAAGTACAGATGAAAAGAACGATGACGAACCAGCTAATGTTGATGTTGGATTTAAGGCCGAGGCTGAAGCTGTTGCGGAAAATATCACACACTTGAAAAAACCAACCTCATTTCAGTTAAACAAACAACATACTGGTCTTAAAAATATTTCATTTAACGTAGGTATGGCAGTAACACCGACAAGTAAAATGGAATTCGATCAGGAACAAACAGATGAATTTGGTGTAGTAAAAATTAATCGTCCCCCTGGTAAATTAGTCTCTCCACCACCACCAGAAAATATCGATGCTATGTCTATTTCATCAGGAGAAGGCTTTACTGACCAGGGTTATTATGACTTGAAATTTTATCATAACAAACTTTGGTAACTCGCCCAACACGCAAACAATATTCATAGAAATTACTGCAAATGCATTTAGCCCTAGACATACATAGATATATAAATTACGATATATAGAAAATGTCTCTAGAAAACTGCTTTCCTTGGTGCAATACTGTCTTTTTTCGTTGTTTAGTTCATGGTTGTGTTATAGCTTTATTTGCAATTTGTTATAATTCGCACATACATATGTATTATTTAGTTATATGTATTAAAGCGGTTTAATTATGTTAATATCAGATCAATGTATTAAGATAAATATTTATACACTTTTCATTTTGCAGATTTTCTGTTAATCAATTTTATCAAAACCTTATGCCGTAGAAAATGATAACTATAATTTACTCTTAAGCAATGGCTAAGTTGAAGAAATCCTGCTACAATTATATCACAATGCAAGTAATTTATTGGAGACCACATAAAAATAAAAATGAGTAAATATTTAGTGTATTCATTTTAACATTAACTTCCAATAACTATTTAACAATTTGTATGCAAACTCAAATAAAATTTAAGATATCATCTAGTTTGACATATTTATAACCATCATGTTGAAAAACACACGTTAAATATATATTAAATGCATTACATGTTTATCGACACTATGAAAATAATTTTTTATCTAACTAAATTTTATATGGAAACTTACTGAATTGATAAAAAATTATGTTTTGAGTTTTGACGGCTAGGTATTACCACAATATGTACATGTACGAACATACGTATGTGGAAAGGTACACAACAAGCTGGATAACTTTTTTGCTAAAGCTAATAAACGATTTATAATTCAGCAAAATTATGTAAAATGATGATAAACGATTTATTATTGCTTTTATTTAAAAAAAGAAAATTTATTCCTTCTCTTTCGGGAGCAGCACAGAAAATAATAATTGCTCTGAAATTGTCCTTTCCAAATAGGAAAGTAATTCTGATGTGGTCTACTTATCTGAATGAATTATTAATTTAAGATTAATGCGGTATGTATAATTATTCTTATTCTTTTTAATAGCTTTCTATTTAGTACCCTGTTTCAATTTTAAACATGAAATAAATTATTTTTCACAGTCGTGCAAAATAAAGTGAAAATGAGAAGTGACTCGGTCGAGCGCACACGATCCGCTCCTCCCCCTCCCCCCCTCCTTCACAAGACGCTGCTGGGCATTCTCGGTCGCAACTCCCGTTTGATCTGCCAGACGGGCTGATGCGATGACTGAGTTTGCCTAGCATCCGACGTAGCGGACTTAGAAGTGTGAACTATTGTTTGTGGACCAACTCAAATCAATGTATGGGCATAACACCTACATTGATTTGTATTGTGAGACGAATTTTTTTTACACTTCTAAACTCCGCTTTACTTTACCAACTGCATCGTCGGAGTTGGTTCCCAAATGTCTGTAATCGATATGAGAGGGCAATTTCGAGTTGATGTGAGCAACATTCGTGGGCTAAGAGTAAATCTCTTTGCTGTGTATGTTCATCTCTCGCGTTACAAACCAGCCGTCTTGGCGCTGAGTGAAACACAGGTGGGTGAGAATACCGATTTGTCGGATTTGAACCTGCCTGGATATAAGTTGGTGCCCTTGTTTTTTCTTCACCGCGGTCTTGCCATTTATGTGCGTAGTGATGTTGCTTACCAACTTCAACCACAATACGGTCTCTGTTCCAATCCGGAATTTAATTTTCTGTGGTTAAAATTCAATGTCCGTAAGCATTTAATCCACTACTGCTTCATTTATAGAAGTCCAAACCTGGACAGTAACTCAACTTATAATGAGTTTGATGCGCTGTCCGACTCCATCACAAGAATTGTATCCCTATATCCTCACACTGAAATCGCTATTGCGGGCGATTTCAATGTACACAATTCTACTTGGCTTCGACATTCAGGCCAGACAACACCCGAAGGAAGGTATGTTGAAATCTTTGCTGAAGTAAATAATTTGACTCAGCTTGTGAATGAGCCAACACGAATACCCGACATTGCAGATCAATGCGCTAACACCTTGGACCTGTTTCTCACCTCTCATCCTGAGAAATACTCAATCGAAATACTGTCGCCTCTAGGCTCGTCTGACCATTGTGTCGTATCAGCTAATTTCTCGTATTCACCCCACACAGTTAGAGAACGAATTCCTAAAAGAACTGTATGGCTCTACGAGAAAGCCGACTGGAGCGGACTTAATAACTTCTTTAGGAATTTTAACTGGTCACTATGCTTCCTCGATAGTGACGTGGATGCCGCTGCTGATACGATCACAAATATTATTTTGCTGGGTATGAAGTCCTTCATTCCCCACAGAGTGAAGAGCATCAAGCCCAAGGCAAATGCATGGTATGACTTGAGCTGCAAAGAGGCTATCAGGTTAAGAGAGATGAGTTTCCGGATTTATAAAGCCAACCCTTCTGAGGAAAACCGGAAGAAGTTTAAACGGGCCCGTAATGACTGCAATTCACTATTAAGACGTGTGAAATTTTCCTACGACCAAAAGTTGAGGCAAAAAGTGCTACAATGTCCCAAGGGTAGCAAAAACTTTTGGTCTTTTGTGAAAAACATTAGAAACACAGCCTCGTCTTCAATTCCGACGCTTATTCACAATGACATTCCAGCTGTCAACTCTTTGGACAAAGCAAATCTGCTTGCTGCTCACTTCGCAGCTAGCTCAACGCTTCCAGATTGTGCTTTGTCTCCACCCGTGCTTGAGAGCGTAAATTTTTCCATGGGACAGATCCACTTTCGCACTCGTACAGTTGCAAGAGTCCTCAAAGATCTTAACGTGCACAAATCCGCTGGCCCGGATGGTATACCCCCTGTTCTTCTGAAGAGGTGTTCTTCAACGCTGGCAAAACCACTGCGTAAGCTTTTCCATCTATCCTACTCTTTAGGGCTCTTTCCGAGTAAGTGGAAAACAGCATTTGTCCAGCCCGTCCCTAAAAAAGGGGAATCTTCGTAACCCACCTCCTACCGACCCATAGCACTTACGTCCCTTCTTTCCAAGGTCATGGAAACGCTGATAAATCGTCAGCTTGTGAAATATCTTGAATCCCGGAAGCTTCTTAATGACCGGCAGTACGGCTTCCGCAGCAACAGGTCCACTGGTGATCTGATGGCATATCTCACCGAAAAGTGGAACCAATCTTTGCACAATGTTGGAGAAAGCAAGATCGTTGCGCTTGATATTTCAAAAGCATTTGACAGAGTCTGGCATCAGGCTCTCTTGTCGAAAATGCGTGCTTATGGAATCGATAAGTCTCTTCTTCAATGGATTAGAAATTACCTTTCGAACCGTTCAATACAAGTCGTGCTGGATGGGTTCAAGTCTGATATCCACCATATTAATGCTGGTGTTCCCCAGGGCTCCGTCCTGTCTCCGACACTCTTTCTCATTTTCATAAATGATCTCTTGTCTGCTACTTCTAATCCTATTCACTCCTTCGCTGATGACAGTACCCTCAGCTTCTCATATTCGTTCCTTGGCTCACGTCCCTGTACTTCGGCCGTAGACTTGGAACGGCGGCGTATGTCAAGCACATTAAATTCCGATCTTGACAGCATAATCGCTTGGGGTACAAGAAATAGAGTGGAATTTAATGCTTCCAAAACTCAGTGCTGTCAACTGTCACTCAAGCGTTCCCAAAATAACCAGCTGTTATCCATGGACGGCACCTGCGTTGTTGAAACCGAAAAACTTTCCATCCTCGGTATGCGTATCAACTCAACACTTAGTTGGAACGATCACATACATGAGGTCGCCAAAAATGCTGCGAAATGTCTAGGTTTCCTAAAACGATGCAAAAAATACTTTACCCCCTCTGATCTGGCTACAATTTACAAGGCCTACATCCGTCCTAAGCTCGAGTATAACGCTCCTATCTGGTCTGGTGCTCCCAATACCTCCCTACACCTACTGGATAGAATCCAAAAGCGAGCGATAAAACTTATAGGAGACAACAATATTGCGAAGTCGATTGACTCGTTAGAACACCGACGTAATGTCGCGTCTCTGTCACTGTTTTATCGCTATTTTAACAAGAAATGCTCAAACGAATTAGCCAGCTGCATTCCTCCCCTTCAAGAATTCACCCGCAATACACGCCTCGCAAGGAATGCTCATCAGTTCACCCTTAAGCCCACCTTCGGACGTACAGTTAAGTATAGAGACTCGTTCTTCAGCCGCACAACACGAATATGGAATGCTCTTCCCTGCTCAATATTCCCCTCTCATTACAATCTACAGACATTTAAAACCAATGTGCACCGGTACCTCCTCTCCCTCTCTTCCTCTCTTCCTCTATACCTACGGCCCGTGCTGTGACTTAAATCCGGTCACTTAAGGGTAGTCGTAACCCCTTTAGCGCGCGCCAATTATAAAAAAAAAAAAAAAAAAAAAAATACGATGCAAAGCATGCATGGATTGCATGACTGGAAGTATAACTGAGGCATATCTAAAATAAAAAGGACTAACGGAAATGCAAAAAGGACATGCAAATGCAAATAATTTAGCATTTTTTGACACATATCCGTTTCTAGTGTCGGTAGTTGAAGGAGGAAAAGGAATGCATTCCTACCCCAAGCTATTGCTCAAGAAACTTTATATAATTTACAAAATACAATAAGAACACAACAATCCTGTAAGAAAACGCGCGTGTGTGTGTGTGTGTGCGTATATGTGTGTGTGTGTGTGTGTGTGTGTGTGTGTGCGTATATGTGTGTGTGTGTGTGCGTATGTGTGTGTGTGTGTGTGTGCGTATATATATATATATATATATATATATATATATATATATATATATATATATATATATATATACAGTATCAGACAAAACTAAGGAAACTAAAATGAATAAAACATTTTGACGCTTGTAAAAACAACAGAACGCAACTTTTTCAAACTCGTTATAATAAATTTGTTTCTCCTATTAATAGTGTTCAAAATAAAATACAAAATATTATTAAAACTTCATTAGCAATATAGTAATAACAAAAAACATAATATAGCATACTATTCTGGGCGGACAAAACTAAGGAAACTGGAAAAAACGTTTGGTACTGTAGCACTTCTTTATCTAAATTAATATTTTGTGGGGCCTCCCCTTTTTTTTAAAACTACTTGGCATCGTCTTGGCATAGATTCTATAAGATTGTTTACAAAGGTTTGTGGGGTTTTTATCCATTCTTCGCGAAAAGCATCAAAAAGTTTCTGTTGGTTTTTGAAATGTTGCCCCTTCCGTTTTCTTTTTACTATTTTCCATAGATTTTCAATGGGATTAATATCAGGAGATTGAGATGGCCACTTAATAACATCAATACCTTTCATCAGAAACCAATTTTGGATGTTTTTGCTGTGTGCTTTTGATCATTATCTTGCTGAAATCTCCAACGGAGGGGCATGTGATCCTCGGCATACGGCAACATTGCCTCTTCCAAAATATTTTGATATTGAAAACGGTCCATTCGTCCCTCTATTTTTCGGAGAGGTCCCATCCCTTGGAATGAAAAACATCCCCACACCATTATGGAGCCGCCACCATGCTTCCCAGTTTTATTACAATAGCGTAAATCGAGTCTTTTTCCACCGGGTCGTCTTACGCGCATCATTCCATCAGAATGAATTAAGTTAATTTTTGATTCATCAGAGAAAAGTACAGTTTTCCATTTTTCCGTGGTCCAACTTCCATATGTTTGCGCAAAAGTAATACGGTCTCTTCGTTTCTTCTTTGAAATAAGAGGTTTTTTTAAAGGTCCCCTTGAAAACAATCCGGCCTCTGCAGCTCGTCTACGAGCCGTTCTTTCGTCGATGTTTAGATTAAATTTTTTTACGAGTGCCCTTGCGGAAACATCAGGCTCAGCTTTTATTTTCCGGATCAGCAGATGGTCTTGCTTTGGTGTAGTTTTCCTGGGCCTGCCTCCTCTATGGACTACTTCAACCCAACCAGTTTCATTATATTTTTTTATAAGTTTAGAAATAACTGATTTTGGAATTGAATATTTACTACTTATTTCTTTTTGAGAAACACCTCTCTTACAATCATCAATTATTTTTGATTTAAAACTTTCATTATACTTATAACGAGCCATTATAATTTTTTATTTATAAAAACACGTTTAATCTCTACAATTAACAATTTTCAAGTGAATCCTTTAACGCTAGTTTCTCATCGTATCATACAGTAAAAGTAACGGTACATAGGAAGAGAAAATATCCGGAGTAGGATTTAATATAAATTTGAGGAGTTTCCTTAGTTTTGTCCGCCCAGAATAGTATGCTATATTATGTTTTTTGTTATTACTATATTGCTAATGAAGTTTTAATAATATTTTGTATTTTATTTTGAACACTATTAATAGGCGAAATAAATTTATTATAAAAAGTTTGAAAAAGTTTCGTTTTGTTGTTTTTACATGCGTTCAAATGTTTCATTCATTTCAGTTTCCTTAGTTTTGTCCGATACTATATATATATATATATATATATATATATATATATATATATATATATATATATATATATATATATATATGTGTGTGTGTGTGTGTGTGTGAGTGTGTGTGTGTGTGTGTGTGTGTGTGTGTACGTGTTCTATTATTATTCCGTCTGTGGCACAAGTCACCAAAACCATTGACTGCAGTTGAAAGACTTTCTGACTAAATCAAAACCTTCTGCAGTGCTTTTAACTTTTCGGTGACTAAGAGTACTTCCTCCAGTTAAAAGTATTGCAATTAATTAACTCATTTTACTAACTGCCAAGTTAAAAAGATTTAGTAGTAACTGCTGACTAACTCTGCGGCAGTTAAATACTCTTGCAAGTTAAAAGACTAAAGGAAATTAATATTTTTAGTAAATTAACTGCAGTACTAAAAGTAACTTAACTTTTTACAACTCTGCTACCAAGAATGTTTGTCTTGTCTCTTCAAAAGTGAATTGTTTTATCAAAAGATCTATTTTCCCCCAGGAAAACAGACAGAAGATAGTCACTTTAAAACTGTTTTCTACAACTAAGTTGCGAACAGGCGATAACAGTTGTAATTAGAATGAGAGAAGGATTTATTATAGAAGGATTTATAATATTATATAAGCAACTTTTTTGGATAATAAAATTAAAGAATTGTATTTTTTTTATTTGTTATGCTTCTTGCATTCAAAGAAATAATGTTAAGACTACTTATTAACATGAGTATAAGATTATGTATTATTTGTAGCCAATGATGTTATTACGTTAAATTGTCGCTTTTCCATAAATAGGATTGAAGAGTATTGATCTCTTCGATGGACAATAAATTGCCTGCCTTCTTTACAGCCAGAGATGATGTTTTTTTTCTTGTATGAGATTTTAGTGCGCTACACAGTGGTGCCGAAACGGAAAAAAATACGTAAAATGAAATAATTTTCTCGGCCAAGTGGTATTGGTTTCTCGATTCTACATATTTGAGAACCTAGAGAGCCAAAATTTTGTTGACTTCTAATGAGCCGTTTCGGTGTACAACTAGCTCAAAGTTGGGGCTTTGAAATTTTAAAAATTGGGCGTTTTTTTCATGAAATCTGATGTGGCATATTTTTTAAAATAAGCCACCTTGGAACATTATGCTACATTGGAAAGGGCGTATATTTGGAATTCAAACTGCATCAACAGTTTTTTAGTTTAACTACCAGTATTCCAAACCAGGTTTTTATTAGGGTCACCTTTTTGCGAAAAGTACTTTCATGTTTGGTGGAGTATAACAAAAGTGCTCCAAGAGGCTCCAACGGGAGACAACTTTTTTCTGAAAGCTTGAAATATTCTCTATGGATGGTGCAAATATAAAAATTTGTTTGCACTTTGGGAGAACTAGTCGTTTTAGTTGAGCAAAATCTGGCATTTTTTTGAAATATCCTACGATTTTCCTTCGAATGCTTGTATTGCCAAATATCCATGGCCATGAACCAGGAATGTAATATTTTAGGTTATGAAAGTGTTGTAATAATAAAGTTTATTATTTTTATTACTATTTTATTGCAATTTCGTATATTTTACTTAGTGGAATAGTAAGGAATGATAAAAAAATAGTAGATAAATATGGAAAAATAACTGAAATTGAAGCTAAAATTCTACTTCAACAATTATCTGATCACACTGTAAATAATCTAATGAAGACTGTAGATTGCACTTTAGTCCAATCGCAAGAAACCACTAGTCTTACGCTTTTGAGCAAGTGGGGTTGTGATGGATCTTCTGGGCAAAGTGAATTTAAGCAAAAATGTTCAAATGCAGAATTATATCCATCCGATTCATGATTATTCGTGACATTGTTAGTACCGCTGCAATTGATGGAATATGATGTTAATAGTTAAATTTGAAAATCCCCGATCCTCTTCAACACGATACTGACCGGTAAATTTACAACTAAAACAAGGAACTATGAACCTATTACGTGAAGAGAGAAGAGTTGAAAACGAAATTTGGAATTTACATGAAATAATAATTACAACTAGTGCAGTTAAAGTAAAACATGAATTGAATTTCACTATGATTGATGACTTGCGCAAGCAGTAACAAGCACGTTTTCCCCAAGTTTATGTTTAATAATAGTAGATTTTCGACGACGAATGAAGATGTAGTTCATCAAATGTTGGTATCATCTGATCCCGGGATAACATATTTGAGGCTCGAACCGAAAACAAAAGATTCACTCCCACTAAGCAGTGGAACGCAAACCTTATTACACTAAATTCCGACTTTACAATTTTTTATAACAAAAGCATGTCAGTGTATTGAAAAAAAAAAAAAAAGTATTGAATGTAATGAATGGATAACAAAAACATTTGTTTTCTTCAACTACTCGAGAGCGAAATGAACATCATTGCAGAAATCAAACGCAGCATCGTTCTTGCCCAATAGCCGCTTCTTTGGGTTCAAAAGGAAGCCGTTAGTCTCTTAAGAGAAAAGATTTTTGTTCCTGTTTGTATCTAGAAGTAAAAATTAAAAAAAAAATCTTTAAAAGATGAAAAGAAAGTTTCGCTGTTTAATCATTGAGCATTATTTAATACTGAATTTTTAGGGACAGGTTTAACATTTCTCTTTAAAGCCACCCACGTCGTAGTTTAAATATGTACATCCGGTTGTGTGATTCATTTAATTTGTTGTTGTTGTGTGGACACCAGTCTGTAACAGGAGTCTATAACTGAAAGCATGCATTGGTCGCAACTTGTTTTTCAGAACTCAACTCATAGGCAGGTAGACTAGACCCATTATCTAGCCTTCGGGTAGATTGTTTCATTGCATACTTTGGATGACCAGACAACAGGTATTGTGATTGCTACTCAGGAGGTGCCACGAGGAGGCTGTATGTCAAGAACTTCAGTATCTTTTTGACATATAACTAACGCTCGTGACCAGAACACAGTAACTATAATTACCAAAAAAACCCGCAAAGCAATTAATGAGCATTATGTAGTAAAGTGAAAACAAGTAAAAGAACGAGTGAAAAAAATAACAAGACACGGCACAAGTGCTGTGGTACTTTAGCTTTGCGGTGGGAAATATCAAAGGAAGTCGCACAGGATGCAAAAAACATCCAAGACCCGTGGACGAGCAAAGTGTAGAGGAACAACCTCCAATAACGTCAAAGACAAGTATTTCTCCTGAACCAGGTCAAAAGAGGCAGCTAAAGACACCGCCCCAAAAAGAAAGAATCCAAGGATAGTAACAGTTCATCCAACTACCGATGAAGGAGGGATTTACCCCAGTAAGACCATCAAGGTCACAAAAAGCAACACAACAAAATGGACCAAACGAACATACAACTGAGCCAGAACCGTTAAAATCGGGTGGATCAGCAAAAACAATCGGGACAAAGGAGCTAACCTCACAAACCACTGCCGATTAATCCTCTGCAATGCCACCCATCACTCAGCCAAGCGATACAAGCCAATAATATCAAATTTGCAATAAGGAAACTGAACGTAATAAAAAAAAAAGAATTTGAAAAGATGAAGGCATTCTTGAAGGAGAGGTGTATCAAGCACTTCACATGTACATCAAAAGTTGCAACGAAACGCGAAATGTCATATGTTAAATGCGACGCAAAGCACGGACTAGGAAGGTGCAAAAGAAAATAAACAGGACCACAAGACCTTAGGTACCCTGCCTAAGGCATCAGATTCGACAGGGAAACGATCAATTTAGATGGAAAATGGCAAGAATTATTGCAATTCCCAAGAAAGGGGACGGTGACAACGTAGCAGGATACATACCCATATCGCTCCTGAGCAATTTCCGCAAAATTCTCGAAAGGATGTTAGTTCAAAATCTAAAGCGGGTTCTTCCATCCATTCTTCCAGCCATCCAATTCGGATTCCGAGAAAAATATTCAACTCTGCATCCCCTGATGAAGTTCCATCACGATGCTGTGGCGGGCTTGAGGAATCATCAAGTCACCGTGGCCTGCTTTTTGGATAAAGAGAAGGCCTTCGATACGGTCTGGATAGAGGGACTAATTTTCAAACTCAAATTGATTAAATTTCCCTCTAACCTCACAATCTGTAGTTTGTTTCACGCCAGCAGATTCTATGTAGAAACAGAAGAAAGTAGATAAATTGCAAGAAACATACAAGCAGGCGTTAGACAGGGATCACGACTGGAATCTATGCTTTTCAACATCTACACCGCAGACCAACCGCCATCATCTCCATCTGTTAGCTGTCGCTTGTTTGCGGATGACTACGACCAGAAATGGGTCATCCGGATGAACATCAGAAAATCGGTGCTCATGTGCCTGTGGAGACCAACACGACGAGCCTCCCGAACAGCCGAAAAATGCCGGAGCATCGAGTTAGTGCTAGCCAACGAGACAGCACTAGCAACAATGGACAAAGCGAAGTATCTGGGAGAGAATTTCATTGTAAGGTTGAAGTCTTATCTTCACTCCAAAGTGACCCTTCAAAAGGTCAGTTTCGCTTTCCATTGCATCTACCCATTGATGCGACGTGAAAACGGACTGGCTGAGAAGAATATACAATCAGCTCATGCGACCCATTATAGTGCATAGCTTCCCTGTGTGGTACAGCATCTGCAAGACAAGCATGGGGAAACTGTCGATCTTCGAAAGGAAGATACTACGCATCTGCACAGGTTTCACTTTCGACAAGGACCGGATAAAACATTATAGCAACAAGAAGGTCTATGGAAAAGCACGCATCATCCCCCCGCAAGGATAAAACACTATAGCAACAAGAAGGTCTATGGAAAAGCACGCATCATCCCCCTGCAACAATTCCTGGTGCAACTGTTCAAGAAGCAGCTAGGCGAAACTGGAACCCATCCAAACCGAATAGTCAGAAACTTGAGGAGTTCAATTCCCAGAAAACGATTTCTCAACGCACACAACATGCTTAACAAAGAGATTTTTCCCCCGACATCTACTGATTGCGAGCCAGATCGCTTCTACTCCAGTAGTGATACAACCTAAGTACTATCAAGGCTGAACTGGCGAATACAACCCCATACCACAAAGGAAAACCATCTTCACACAGATCTGTACATTTCGATTTTAAGAAAGGACATCGCTAAATTGTGTATAATTCATATGTACACATTTAAAAACTATGTAAGACCCTGTTGGTAAACCGACACCAATATATGTATATTTATTATAGTCTTAAGCTTTAACATTTTCAAATTGTAAATATTTTTGTTCAATAAAGAAAAAAATTTAAGTTGTATGTCAACTTGAGCTACCAAATGGAAGTTTTGAATTTTAAAGAGTTACTTAACGCTTTATAAGTACAGAATAACACAAATATTATGTCTGGTAAAAAATAATTCTTAAAAAGTATCTAAAATTTTTTAAATGTCATTTTTCCGAATCAATTAGATGGTTTTATTTCATTATTGGCATCCATCGTCGTTTTAAATTAAGTTAATCAATGTTTAGTTATATAATAATTACCCTCGTTCTATATATCTGGTCAATATATTTGATAATTATATTTTATTGATAATTAAGTGGCACTATAGCCACTTAACTATTATTAATCCCAAAATGACCAAGACGTTGTGAGCGCTATAGTTCTCGCATGAGAGGAAGGGACCTGCCAACTCTGAACGGCAAGATTTGAAAAGCTTTTCACAGACAATAAGTGTTGTCAGCAGTTCGAAAGAGGCGGCGCGCAAAGAGTGCGATTCGACTTTAGAACGATGCTTTTTTCGTTTTTTAAATATGTCACTAGTCGTCATCAACATAAATGCTGCCCAAATATCTATTTGTTCTTCTATATTCTACATAAAGTGCTGATCACACTAAAATTAAAGAACAATTTTTATTTATGTGCATATATCAAATGTCTGAGGAATTCGAGAATTGTGGCCAATTTACGAATTTTTGACACTATTGTAGGCAGATAAGCGTAAATAAATATGAAAAAAATGAGAAAACGTTTGATGTTCCGTAAATAAATTAGGTTGTACTCAACGCAATTAGTAAATAACCATAATATTTTTCTGAGTTATGAAGGATCCAGATTTGCTAAATGTTTGAAGAATAAACATATATGTTTCACCAGCGTTTTCAAAGGTGAATGCAATCAGCTGATCACAATAGCTCACACTTTTTCACAAATTCTGCAAATACAACAAGCTATCAAATATATTTACATATATTTTCATTTAAAAACTGATTAGTAGCTCCTCGATATTCATATTTCTAGCGCTGTCCCGGGTGCATGTCACGCATTCATCATTCTCAGTTCATGTGCCTGCAAATTTTATAATATACGCTACAAATTGTTTAAAAGAGGTAAGAGACGTGGAAGTTCGCAGTCTATTTCTGATTGGGTTAATTGGGTAATAAATTCTATGTTTCTGTTGCATACATTTCGGTGGGAAACTGTTATACAAAACCCTATATAGATACTTCATCCAAATAAAAAAAAAACACTGGCATACATATGTACGAAACTGAAGAAGTGCGATTTCTCTATGAATTATAAATGCTGGTAAACTGTTTCTCTTTATTATAAATCAATCTTTTCTAAAAGACAATAATAATTGAGTAGCACTACAGCCCACAACGGACCAGGGCCTAGCTTCTGCAACAACTACTCGTGTTGTGCGTGCTAGTGTTCTCTCACGAGTAGAAGTTTTCTACCGATTCCGAATGACCAGATTTGAGAAGCTTTTCATAGAAAATTGGTACTCTTTCAGTGTTGCCAACAACTCGAACAATGTGACTCGTGAAAAATGCGAGGTGCACCGTCCGGGGATTGAACCCAGACTTTCTGCGCGGCGGTCGACGCACTTACCACTACGCCACGGCGGCCATCCCTTCATATAATATAAATATAATAATAAATAACAATAATCCTTTTATGTCCTTCGCATTTCAAATCCATTTGTATATGGATATGTAATGTACAAAAATTACGTTATTTTTCTATTTGACATGAAAATATCAGCAAACTTTCATTTAATAGGGTAAAGGCACTAGTAGCCGGACACTTAACACAAATCTTAACTTTGACTTCTTCTTATTTTTTAACTATTAAGGCTTCAGTGAAAAGGTTTAAATACATAAATTATTAAGACAATTTTGAAAAAGGTAGTAACATTTCTCAAACACATTTTTATTCACCCCTATTCCGGCAGTCGTTTAGTGACATGTCACTTTATGAGTGTGAGAAATCGGTATTCCCATAGTCATTTAAGAATTCATAAAATTACTCTAGTCATTTTGCTCCTGTCAGCTCCTGTGGAACGCATTTACCACTCGACATGTCTCATTTTTTGGTATTCCCGGAGTCACTAAACGACAGGAAAAGTGACAAAAACAGTCGATTTGAAATTAGTACACGACATAAAACAAAAAATGTCTAAAGAGTAAGTTTCTTTTGTTTTTTTCTTATTTTTGTGTTTCTTGATATATATTTGCTTATTATTTATGATTTCCAAAGGTTAAAGGTATCAACACCTTCGCAAATCATTCGCTTGGTGGGACTCATGGAAGAGAACGTGACTCTTACCAAAAAATTCAAAAGAGGCGTTACTCAAAGTGAGGACATAAGAATTGGCTTAAAGGAGGTTGCGGCAATATTAAACAGTTCAGGACCACCTGTGCGTAATGAGAAAGAATGGCACAAGGTATGTGCAATTGACTATACATATGTATATGTACATACGAACATTTAAATTATTTGTTTTGAAATACTTCATAGGTTTGGTTTGATTTAATGTCAAAAGTTAAAAAAACGCATAACAAAAGGAAATCTGAGGCAACCGGAGGAAGACCCTTTAAACAAACATTTTAACGGAGCTGGACGAAACGGTGGCCAAACACAATGCATGAGACAGTGGACCCAACTGGAAGAGTTTTCGGCTTTAAAGAAACTCATCAACGTGGAGTCAACAATTCATTATTAGACAAACCGTCTAGATCTACACACTACAACAGAGCTATGCTGTCCATGTTTTCAAATAAAAGAATTAAAGATTATTTAAAAGTTTTTTTTATTGAAGAATTCAAAATATAAACAAAGTGTAAGCATATGCCATTTTGCATTTGACAGACGGCTTTTGTTGTGGAACATATTCCACAAGTCATTTTCGTTTCGGAATACCGATGAAAAAATGAGATGACTTTCAAAATGACAATAGTCACTAAAATGATATGACTCCCGGAATAGGAGTGATTATTGCGGATAATTGTTTTCTTAAGTCTTAATAAAACTTCAGTTTGCGCTAGTATCCGGACAGCAATATTTAGTTTCCGGACA
Source organism: Eristalinus sepulchralis (assembly GCA_944738645.1). Lineage (NCBI taxonomy): Eukaryota > Metazoa > Arthropoda > Insecta > Diptera > Syrphidae > Eristalinus > Eristalinus sepulchralis. Next base: position 22,897,612 of record OX122885.1, on the reverse strand, counting down.
TTTGAGTTTCAGAAGCCGGACACCAAAATTTTCTATCAGACTTCCTTTCATTAAAACATTTTATTTACGAAAAAATAAGATTTATTCACTTGTTAAATAGTTTTGTGACATATATGTATATATACACCTTTACAATAAAAATTAAAAGAAATTCACAAAAGATATTTAATGCCTGTAAAGGATACTTGTAATAGTATCTAGTTCTCAGACAGGCTTTCAATAACTTCGGCAGCAATTTTAAAGCTATCCACTAAAGATTCTATCGATTTTGGTGCTTTGGCTCTACTACTACTAATTTTTCAATAGTGCTCCTAACCCTCCTTGCTACAAAATTCTCTTAGCTCCAAAGTCAAATGGGATTTGTGACCATCAACAAATAATATATGATCCATCAGTAATCGTTTATGTACACAATTAGCCACGTACTCATAAAATGTTTCACTGCGCATCCAACCACTCTGGCTTTTTCCTAGGATCCAAGATTGGGGCATACTTTCCACAATGTCCTTTGGAGGACGTAAGTATGGGAACACTATCATCGCTTCAATGAGCTTTCCATCAGCCGAGAAAACAATAAGCACGGTTTAAGTTTCTTTTTCATTACCAATGTAAGTTTGGTAAATATTTGTATAACCTTTTGGTGCTATTACTTTTCCAGTTTTTGAACTAAGACAAAAACTGCTTTCATCGAAGTTGAAAATCCTTGACGGGTCGTGCATTATTTGCTCCTGATTAATGTTCTTTAAATAGTTTTCCAGATCTTTTAACCATTTTAAAATATGTTCTTTTGTATGCGTTCAACTTCTCCCATAGCCAAAGAAGGATTTCTTTTCATGAATGATTTAAGCCATGTTTTACCTGGTCGATCATTTTTAAAAGGTGTTTTCCTTTTTGAATCCTTAATTAATTTTTGTACAGTATTCAGGAGGTCATCAGTATTCAATGGAAACCTGCATCTGCACTTATCGATGCACCAATCTGTCATTTGCGTTTCTTCTTCAGGTGTTAAGTAAGGATCAGGACCCTTTCTTGTTGCCTTTTCACCAATAAGTCTCTTGCCTTTTAGTTGGTCATGAAGAGTTGATCGACACACACCTTATTTGATAGCTACTTTTCTTATCCTCAAATTATTTGTCCGAATATCTTCAAAAGCCCGTTTTAAACTACTTTCCGCCATGCTTAAGTAATTGAATCTAAAACAATAATGATATTTAGATATCTTAATGCCTAAAAATCAATTGTCCGGATTCTAAACCTATTTTTTCAGTACTCGGAAAGCCGGTTTTCAGTAAGAAAACACTGTCCGCATACTGAAACTATTAAAGAATTATGCAATATTGTTCGTTTCAATTAAGCAAAATACACATAGGTATCGTTTAAAAGTATTTAAACTTGAATTTAAAATAGGCATTTAAATTTCAATAGCCGGACACTCTGTCCGGAAACTAAAATCAGTATGAAATTTGGGGTCCAGAATCTATTGGAAGCAACATGTGTGCATAAAACAAACACAAAGGGTCATTTTTGTGTTTACTTTTCACACTACAAATGGAAAATTATCTTGTTTTTTGATAAAAAAACACAAAGTGTCCGGATACTGGCACTGTCCGGCTACTAGTGCCTCTACCCTATCACAAAACCGATTGATTTTAAATTTTTGAAGAAACTTACATGATAAATTACAAATAATTTGGTCAATTAAATTCGACTACAATTTGAGCAAGAAAACTTTTGCCTTTAATTATTCTTAAAAATGTGAATCATTATTTTGTTCAGGATGAGACATTTGCATTTGATCTATGTGATAATGCACTACTTCAACAAAAGCAAGTTCACGAAGTTTTAAGAGTTAGCACTGTTACATTAGAATATAATAAACAATGGTTTTACGCTTTCCGCTATCAGAAGACATCAAAGCCAGCCTGAAATTAGGCGACCACAAAACAGAGGTTATCATCATAAGAAGTCAGAAGATGATAGAAAACAAGTTGTCTTTAAGGGCCAAATAAGATACGCTGGCGATGTGATGCATTTACTTATGTCCTCTTACATGCTTCTGGGGCGTAGTGGCTATGTGCATCGACTAACACGCCGGAAGACCCACGTTCGATTCCAAAGCAGTAAACTGTCCCCTATACTCTTTATAGAACAATAAACGGAATTTTTGAAATAAAATCATAAATACCCGTATTCCGAAATATGACGAAAGGAACAATCCACCGAAATTTAACATTTTGAAATCTGTTCGTAGTGAATCTGAGATTCACAAATCTAATTTCCCTTACAATACGCATCATAAGAATTAGAAATAACAAAAAATATTTGCATTTTAGTTTCTGCATGAATACACACATATGTATTCTTTCTTTTCGGGCGAGAATATATTATTACAAGATGCATTCCATGAGCTTTGCAAAGAAATTGATTTTAGCTTACCACGAGTTAAAAACATGATTTTCCCATTGCCTCTTAATTAGTATTGTTTATTGAAGTAGTATGTAAGGTGATAAAAGTCGACAGGTGTTCCTTAGTTGCTCGCTTAAGAACAAGTTACAAATGTACAAAATCTTGTTTGTGGTTCGTATCCGATATCATTGCAGTAGTAGTAAAAAAGCAGCAATATGCAAAAAAAATGCCATAAAACATGTTGCAACTTAGATGCCGCACGGACATCAATATGTATATCCATAAAGATAGGGGCGCTTATTCAATTTCAATGTATATGTCTATACGAGCGTGCGAACGGGTAACAAATAAAAATCAATAATTTGATATCATAAAGGTATATTTATTTATTTTATAAAAACAGTATTTTGTATTGTATGTAAGTATATATATATGCATATCAAAGCATTTATTTTTAAAAAGAAATTATAGCAATAACCGATTACTTGGGGCAAAAATCAGAGATATGTTTAGAAAGGCACAGTCGGCTTATTCACATGTTACATGCTTTTACCAGTATTTCATTTTGCAAGTGATTCCTTAAAGCTTAAACGAAATAAGTTGAATTATATATGTATCTCTGCTTACTTGATATGTTCTAAAATAGATGTATTATATAAAAAATACATAATTTGGAGAACCGGTTATAATGTTAGAAACAAAACAAACTGTAAATTGCACTTTAACCACTTGTTTATATGTGTTTGTATGCTCATCATATCATGAAATGAATAGTATCTAACATAATATAATAACAGATCATAAATGCAATATTTAATATAGCTTTTTTAAATAATAGAGGTGATAGGAGTACTAATGAAAAGAGATGAAAGTCGTAAACAGATTAATTTTACCCACTTTGTTCTAGTGATTTTATTGGAAATACACGTTCTGAAGAATGTTTCATAATATGGATGCTCCGAATACTAGCAGTTTGAAAAAATAAACACACAAGTAATTATTTTCAAGAATTTGAACCCTAAAAATTAAAATATGCAGGAAGTTGGAATGAAATGAAAGAATCGAACAAGTTTGCAAACCATTCAAATGCCGTAATAAAAAAACATATGATTCCGAACAATTTTCCTCCGCGCTGTAAACGGGTTAGAATGGTAGAGGGCTAGCTGATTTATTTAAACATGCAAGACGTCTCTCATTATTTGCAGAAGTAGATATACATATGATTTTAAGCAGTTATTTTGTACTTAACTTTTATAAAATAGTCAAAAAGTTGAAAATGGTTGTCAAGTCTTAATATAGTAATATGAATGTGAATATTTTATAAAAAAATGTCAACATACAGATGGTGATTAGATTATAAGTTTTCTAATAATATTGAATATACTGTTATGTCGTGGAAACTTTTTTTAAATATTTCACTTTTTAATTCCCATTTTTCTTTCTTCTCGAATTTTTTTAAATGCATCTGTTTTAACAAAATCAACAGAATTATATACTACGCTGCTCTTTATTGGCAATCTTGCTGAAGGGTTAGCCGAAATGCCGAGTTTAGCCCCAGTTACTGTCAAATTACTTGTACTCATGCTGGCACGATTAATCGTGGGCGGATTAGAAACGTCCAAATCGAAATATTGTAGTTTATGCTCATCTTTTTGTGGTGTAGGAGAACCTTTGCTTAGCGACATAGCTCTACATACTGTATTACTATAAATGCTTGACATATGACCTCGCGGTTGACGAGGTAATGTTCTAGTTTCCATAACGTAAGAATCACCATCATTTTGCAAAACCATTGATGTTGCAACTTCCGACCTACGTGTATTATGTCCAGATGATGTCAAGCCTTGAGCCTGTATAAAGAACATATAGAATATATTTAATATAAATTCATTGCTTACCTTAAAGGCGTTTGGTTTTGATTTCCTATCAACTGATGGTGGTTGTATGGGAGAAATTTCTCCACTGCTTTGTAATTTTGTTGCGTTTAGCATATGTGTTACGGTTGTTATTCTGTTTGTTTTTTTATTTTGTGTGGGAGGCTTTTCAGGTAGTTCTTCTGGTGGTTTGTCTTCAAGACTAACAACTGGTTTTAAACTTCTGTTTACAGGAGGCACAATAGTCTGATTAAAGAATAAGCATATAATCAAAGTCGGATGATAAATAATATTAACTACCTGATCGATAAAATCGTAGCGAAAAACATTTCCTTCCATTTTGGTAGGCGCAGCATTTGTATAGCAATGTGGCCGAGGTAGGGTGCGATTAGAACTCTTTGCTGAGAGTGGTTCGGAATCCATTAGCAAATTTGGTGTAGATGCCACAAACGGATCATCCGGGCTCTCTTTATTAAATAACTGACTTACATTGTAATAAGGCAAATTGTGTGATCGGGGTATATCATAACTTTCTTCAACGCACTAAAAAAGATGAAAATGACAAATTTGAAACGATTAGAGGGAGTGATATTCGCACCGATGATGCGTCTCTTGGACCAATAGCAGGTGACGTGTTTTCAGTGTCTGAAAATTGTGGCATTTCCCGCAGTATTCTGAAATAGGTTAAATTGAAGCGAAACGATATATTTATTAAGAGTTTTTATTTAGAGATAAAATTTTGTCTTACTTCTCGTGCTCGTTCGATATATCTAACTGCAGCTTTTTTCGATTAATTTTTTCATCTGTGCGATCTGCTGATGTTTCATCTGGGGTGTCATAAGGAACCTTCGAGAATCTTTGCGAATAAGTATAAACAAACGATTCGTTTTCAACTGAACTGTCGGATGGCCGTGTGCTACGATCTTTTTCAAACAGACAATATAAATTAAATATGATGCAGGGATGAAATACGATATTGAATGAAAATACTTAGACGAGGAATTTATTTAGATAAAATGCATATCAGTATTTCTGATTGTTTGCAACAATACAATATTATATGATGTTATTCAACTGAACTTATGTCAATGATAAATATTTGCTGATAGTATCTTTGATGTAGCTTTATAAGATATATCAGCATTTGCATAACATTACCGACAAGAAACTTTCCATTTTCCTTTCTTTATATTATACGAACGCCATGGCAGAAATTAATGAATTAAAGATTGTATAAACCCGGTATTCGTAGCATCAGACATCAGACGTCACACGAAGAAGTAACACCCTTTTCTGAGTTTTTCAGCTACCAAGAAGTTCAGAGGTAGTACGGTGATAATACATTTACAGTCCATAAGAAGTTACGCCTTAGGGCAGTAGGTAGTGGCGTGCTGCACTAGTTTCAACCCCACTTAGACTTTAAGAAGGCTTATTTATCAAATGTAGCTTCTTCAGGAACTTCTTACTTGTGTTGAAGAAAACATACAGTTAACAATTTGAGCATTAGCAGTAATTTGAGGAATGATTTTCAAAAGGTATTCAGAAGAAATATTCAAACGAGCGTGAATTATGGTGATTTTTAATTTTAAATAGACTTCTTTTGACAGAAGAAGCGTAACTCGTATCAAAATGCTTTGTCATTTTCGTGCAGTATCGTTTGGCAATTCATCATGGAAAAACTCACACCACAACGTCGTCTCCAAATTGTTCAGCTATATTACAAAAATCAGCTTTATGTGAGAATGTTTTTCATGCGATTCGGGGGACATGTAATGCGCATACTACTACTGGACTACTCGCAAATTTGAGTCCCAGTTAAAATTTGCTGGTAATACTCGACATGTTAAACCATATTCATAGCAGCTGAGAGTGTACGCGAAGATTTAATTGATAATAAAAATATTAAATTCGCCTTAAAATTTATGTGTTTTATTTTACATTGCAAATCAAACCTCACGATAAACACTCTTCATAAGTGTCATAACGCGAATTAATTCAGAGACATGCTAACAAAATGCAAGCATGTATCAGTTGGAGACTTTTAACTATACCAAAAGGCAACAATATAAATATATATATGTATGTATAAACTTAAAAATGATCCGTCATTACGAAGAAACCATCGCACAATCGCACAACATTCTTATCAAGAATTTACGGCTGTAACAAATTCAAATTCAAAATGGTCAGCAGAGCTACTACGAATATTAGTTTACAGTAAAAGACGTAGCAACCCAAAAGTCGATAAAGGTATTCTGCGATCAATTCGTACATTTTTATTTTTTGTTATGTTTCGTTTTATTCGAATAGAAATGATGAGAGTCTGCATTATTGGATAAGATGTCTTTAAAGCAATGTACTCACCAATATTTTCCCTCAGTGGCAAAGGATTGGTCCATTCATCATCATCTGTAAATACACTTTCGGAATCGGTTGGACTCGAACGTCCACTTCGTACTTTCGAAGCAGATTGCTAAAAGATAAATTTGTTCTATAATTGACCATGCTTAGATATTAAAATGCATACCACTCCGCAATTTGTAATCTTAGGCGAATATGATTGGTCATTTGTAAGATTTAGACCGATGTTGTTATGACTACGCGGTGTGTCGTAAAACTTCGGGTCCAAATTGTTTAAGGGTGTTACTGGATTTTCATCCATCTGTGAAAATTAAAATTTGTTCATGTTATACTTAAACCACATTAATATGCTCTCATTTACCATAAATTTTGGGCTTCCAGAGAAGCATTCACTTATTGGAATGTAAGGTCCTGATGATGTGCTCAAAGCAGGTGAAGGTTCAACTTGAGTTTCTACTAAAGCTGTAGTATTCAAAACTAAGTTTTCAGGTATCTTCCGAACGACACCTTGCGAGCTTACGGCTAACCGAATAGTGTCACCATTTTTGATCGTAAAAATGTTCTCTTTTTGTTCCGCTAGGTTTTTCTTTGAACATGTTGGCTTATTTTCAGTATCTTTACTTTCTACGTTACTGTAGTCCGTGTTTACATACGAGCAGTCATTTGTGGACAAACTACTACTTGTCGATGGTTGTCGTAAGAACTCGGAATTTGAAAAGGACTGTCTTACCAAGGAAGTGTCGTGTTGAGAACCTGTAGTAGTACTCAATGCCACCCCGGATTTATTAACTTCTAATTTTTCGTCTACTAAACTGTCCGATAGTGTTGCTTTTTCATCTACAATTGCATCATATGTTCAGGATCATACAAAGAAGAAAGACAAAATGCCTTACCTTGCGATTGCTTTGTGTCGTGCAAGTGACACACTTGACAAATACAGTTCACCCAATAACGCATATCAGATTCAGTGTCCGCAGCTAAATAGTACGTCCGCCGAGGAGTTTTGATATCAAACATGAACTGAAATTTCTGCTTCCTATTCTCTAACCGCAGACCGCAGTCGACTTGCTCGCATTGATCGAGATCTATTACACCCTTTAGTTTTCGACAATTTCTGTCTGTGTAATACTCTAGGCAATACTGCTCCGGTATTTCTCCTTGCTTCAAAGTAAACCAACGTCGTCTCCATCGCTGCAATCAATTGTAAATATTCAAGTAAATGACTAATAAGCTAAGTAGCACTGTAAAGTAACTTGATTTAAAAATATTTCAAACGAAATGGATGATTCATAAAGTAGTTTAACAAATGATAGATCTGTTCATATTATTTCAAGTCATAACATATTCATCATATCGCTAGTAAATATACATAAATTATGGAAAATGTACATATACACATACATATGTACGCAGCGAATGTATACATATTATATATTAAACTCATTTGCAATGTTTCTAATAAAAAAATCATTTATGATTGCTCAATTTCTTATAAGACTTCAACCACAAATATAGTAATCAAAATTCTGAACATGACTCCAGTAAGCGAATGAGAACAACACCCTCCGCCTCTTTTCGGAGATTGTCTGACAGCATGAACCATTATTGTAATCATAAATGAGATACACATACTTTCCAGAAAATTTTTGTTTATATTTATTTTGAATATTATATCATAAGTCTAATTCTTGAAAATTTAATTCCATATTATATCAAAAAACAAAACAAAATGACTCACAGCTCTCCATATCCTTTTTGTTGGTGGTGATTTTATCAACCAGCCTTCATAGTAAATTTCTTTGTTCATTTTAACTTTCTCCTGTACATGCTATAGACACTACAGGGGTTACTAGATGCTCATTGCATATATAACTGTAATAATTTGTGTTGATTCGTGAAATGAGAAAAATTAGACTACCGATATAATTAATAAATTAAAACTTAAACTTTAACTAAAACGAATTGTATTTCGCTGAAAAAATGTTGTTTTCAACTAATGTCAATTAAAGATAGTTGGAGATGAGAATTCTTGAGTGGAATAGAATTTAAGTCGATAAGGCAGCTCCGTACGACATTTTAAAGCGGTCGTAATTTTACTTCGATTATCCATAATAGGCTTTCTATGGAAATACAGAATTGATTGTTACACCATTTTAATTGAGAGTTTAATTAAATTGATGTAAATAATTATTTATTATACAATTTTAAAAAAGACTTAGCCACAACACATGTTGTGACTATTCCGGCCACTTTTCCATTTTGTTATGCGGAATGACAAAATTAAAACATTAAAATTTTTAAGCTTTCGAAATTTATTTATTTATATGTTTTATTAAGATGGATGACAACAATAAAATTATATGTGCAGATGTTTTATGTGTAGCATCTAGGTATTTTTACTGCTGAAATAGGAAGAGGACAAAAAACATATGAAAGCAACTAAATGGGCAAACGTTTGGATGATACGCATACCACAAACCAACTTGTGCTACCAACTTGACGATAAGAAAATAATAAGAAAATCGGAACAAATTGAGAATGGAACTGTGCTACCCAAGTAGAAAATTCAATTTTCCTCATGACCATCACCTCTCTTTCTTTTCCACCGCATTTGCCCAGAAACTACCGACACGACCTTGTAGGCACAACCCGTTTAGATGGTGTCAGTTTCCCATAATAGGCGATTATCCCTGGTTGTAACCAAGGTAAGGAAAAAAATAAATATGGAAAGGAAAACAGAAACAAGAAAGAACACCAGCTAGTTACTTTCACGGTGAATAAAAATATGCTTAAGAGTGGGATGGCTAAATCATCGACCTGTATTATAGTTCTTCATTTACCATCACAATCCAATAATAGAAGAGTGATGTCCCCGAAAAATTCTTCGTGTTATTCGGTAGTTGCCCAGTTCGAACTGAATAATTGTGCTGGTCAGTACAGTTGTCACCCAATCTTCTGTTACCAAATTTACACTGAAATTCAGAAATGCTTTCTTTATCGTTTCGTATCAGACGTTATATTCGATATCCAAAACGACAACAATCGTTTCTCAATGGAGCCTACTAGGAAAAGTAGTTCCGCTTCCGTTAAACACCCTTTGCTATAAGCGTGTCATGATTTCCAAGCTAACGATTACTTCTAATGTAAGCTTTCCTCAGTCTTTTCATAGTCTTGAGCGCAAAAGGGCACAGGGTGATAGGTCTTAAATCGGCTTAGGGTATTGGGGGATATTTTAGCATAAAAGCCACTTAAGACCTTCTCTACTCCTTTGTAAAATATATAGCTCACATTTTGGCAAGTATCCAAGATCTCTTCTGGCTTTAAGTTATCAAAGCCTAGGGATATGAAAAGCTTGAAAGTTTCGCCTTGTTAAGGATTGCCCCTGTATTGTAATGATTGCTGTCGTTGTCACTGTAATCTATATTTTCCAGATTTGTCTTTCCTAGGAAATGAGTTTCTATCACGAGTGACGGCGTATCCTCTCTGGAATTCGAGCCTACATACAGTTGTCTATTTTTTGTCAGTATGTATTCAACCATTCTCTTGCTGTTTTCTTGAAATGCTTAAGGCATATAAGGATTTCAGTTACCTTCGGTAATTGCATATTGTGTCCAATTAAATCATTTCCTGCTCGAAATTTGTCTTCAACCTACCTTCTGCCGTAAAGGCAATCAACTCAAACCTCAGTGACCTTATCTTGCATGCCTTCTAAGTAAAGTCGCTGTGAGTCTGATCGTTACCTAATTTACAATAGGGATACTCCGGTCTCCCAAATTGTATATCAGCTGAACTTTCTAGCTTTACCTGCCTTTGGTTAATATGTTATGCCCAGAACTTTCTGGCTCACTTCATTGACAAGAGTCTGCTCTAAGTCGTTTTAGCATATGCAAAGTTTAAGCTTTAAGTTTGTTGTGTATTATGTTGTCGAGGTCCCTATCAAAATCGAGTTTGTGGACACGAGTTAAGCAAAGAATTTTAGTGTTAAGATATCGCTCAATTCTTCAACACTTGGTGGCCCTGCCTCAGAAAGAATATATTTAATTGGTGTAGTCCAAAAAGCATTGATCCATCTCCAAGGTTATCGTCCAATATCCGTAGATAAAAGGGCCGTAGTTGCTTTAAACTTACATTTATATTATATGTGTGATGGTATTCATATGTACATTACTTTTTTTTACAAGGTATCTTATTATATTGATTCAGCTAAGGAATCGAAAGTAAACTTCAAAAGAATTTGGATAAAATAAAAAATAAAAATTTTATCCAGTAGACGATATACGAATATTTTATTTTTGTTATAAGTAATTTATTTTTATTTTATTATTTTGTTACACCATAATTAATATTAATAATGGTATACCCGAATACAAACACAGATTAATGCAAAGAATAAATTAGAACTGATAATAATTATTTTCCTCTTTATTCTGGATGTCAAATCTAGTTGTAAAATGACTTTCTAATGAGCATTTAATAACATTCTTGTTCGATTCTTTATGCTACATATATATACTGTTCTTCGTTTTTGTTTTTTGCTTCATCCTGCAATAGTTTTTCGATTTCACTAACTTCACATATAAATGAAGTTAAATCTGCAAAAAGCATACGTATTTATTAAATCGTAAGGGGAATATTAGAAAAAAGATTTACCTGCATAATGCTTGTGGCAATGATGAAATTATCGGCCCATAACCTTGTGAATTATCATAGAGTTCAAAAAGTGGAGCCGCGACTAACTTATAGTTTTTAGGTACAGCGAACAACGCTATAAAAATTAAAAAATATATATAGAAATTAGAAATTGGTAAATGCATTTTGTTTTAATGCTTCTCTTGGAATTGATAATAGTTTTCGATGTCCCTATGATGCATCTAACATTCGTTAGATTCAATAAATTTAAGATTCATGTTTCAGTACAAAAAACTATTACAGTCCATTATGAAAAGTAATAAGCAATACTTTTTTATTTCTCTACATCGTTTGTGTCACAACAAATGTTTAATTTCATTTGAAGAAGATATTTCCAGTTTAAATGCAAAAAAAATCACAGAAAATTTGTGAAAATTACTTAGGTATAAAAAGATAGCAGTAACAAATATTGTATTTTAAGGCTTTACTATATTTATTTAGATATAAGATGATCACAATTTTAAAAGAGAAGACCATTTGTAACATTTAAAGTTTCAAACTTAAATGCCTGTTAAGATTATTTTGCCATAAAATTTGCTATACAAATTCTTTTACAAAGTTATATATAAACAGGAGTTTGATATTTGACAATAAAATCGAAGGCAAAAAGAATAAGTATAGCAGCAAAATGTCAACATGAGAGTTCACTATTTTTAATACTATCATAACTTGTTTATCTATCCATCACATTCACATTCTTGTTTAAAAATAAAATAAATATAGTCTGTGAACGTCGTTATTAATAAGTAACATCAAAATGGAACATATGTTCAGTAGTAAAAGGTATAAGATTTAACAAAACAAAAAATGAAATAAAAACTGTTAATAGATGTGTTTTTTTTTTGCTATGGAAGTGTACATTTTCTATGGCTAAGAAAAATAACATCATTATTGTTAATTGATTAAAAACAACTTATAAAATATATCGATACATATAGAGATATATTACAATTTTCTTTTTTGAACATTACCCTTTTCATGAAGTTGTACCAAAAACAGTCTTTTGTGTTCCTTTGGTTTCGTGATGTGCGGTGGGATGTATGGATACTGCGGGGGTTCGAAATTCGGTCGCCACCAATTTCCGATGGTATCTTCAACAATCCATTCTTGCTTAACTCCATCTTGTCTTCCTAATGTCTAAATAAATCATACAATGACACAATCTAACATAAATTACAAAATATAATGGTTTACATAATATTACACGTTTGATCACATTTTTTATTGTCAATAACGATTTTGTGCATATACATCTACACTTACATATAAAATTGCTGTTTACATTTTTTCTTCATTGAGCGCATTTACTACATAATTGTCTACGCTTTGCATTCGTATCATTTACAGAATCAAACACACAAAAACACAGTAATTGAATTTTGTTTTATGGTGTGTTCGCATGATGTGTGATATGTTCGTTTTTCTACAGTTCTTACCTCCGTCAGAAGTCTTTTTAGACCTTCCACTTCATCCTCTCCAGCGTTCAGTTCACCTCCAGGCAGTTTAAAAAACGTTGTTCCTAATTGCAGTAGTAAAACATGCGGTAAACCGTGCTCATGAACCAGCAAAACACCTTCAACTGATCTGCGCATTCCTATTTTGTCGAATTCGTCGCGCATTCTTTGGAAACGGGCTGGAACTGATGGATCCTTTTCAAACAGTGGTTCTTTTGTACCAAATGTATAATTAGTTAATGGATACCTACATTAAAAATTGTATTTGTTAATTTTACATAAAGTTTAATTGATACATCCTTGCATACAAAATGATGCGAATGAGTGACGTCTTGAGAGTTTATTTTAACTTTTTTATATATTCGAAAGTTGCTTTTATCACAGTGTTTTTTTCTTAAATAGAGGGGATAGTGTAGAGGAAAGATGTTGATACCTAAGTCAGCATGATTGTTGAGCTATGTAGAGTGTCAATTTCATATGGTCGTAGTTAAAGAAGAAGCTTTCCATAGATAAAGAGTACTCCTTTATCGTTGTCAGCAACTTGAAAAAGGTGGTGCCGTTAAAAATGCGGTGTTGAGTCCGGGAATCGGACACCTTTGGCGTGTGAGACACTTACTCACTACGCCACGATGACCACATACAATAAAACTACTATTCTATTTTTTCAACACCTATTCAGTATTTACACTCCTTATAAGTTTCTCATCCAAAACGAAGAAGACGTCGTAAGTATGTATGCGATGAAAGCACTGTCTGTACAAACGAACGCACTGTTTACACTGAAATATACAGTATCTGCATTGCTAACTAAATCGACCAAATGTGGAGATGTGTCCAAAATGAAATATGCTACAAGCAACACATACTGTAGTTGTTCACAAAGTGATTTTACTGCAATATAGAGAAAAGATGGTGATTGCCTTTTGTAATAATAATTCTTTCGGATAGAGCATTTTTTAAGCTTCTTGAAAAAAAGGAACCTACAACGTGTTTGAATACGTGTATAGACTTATGATGGAGAATTGTTAAGACGAAACTCAACATTTTTCAAAGCAGTAAAGAATAGCTGTGCGTCGACCCACACGCAGAAGGTCTAGGTTCGATTCCTGGAGGGCGACACTTTGCATTTTTTTACGGCACCACCTCTTTCGAGTTGCTGACAACACTCAAAGAGTATCAATTGTTTTTGAAAAGCCTTTCAAATCTCGTTCGGGGCGGCAAAAAACGTTGTGTCCCTTTATCACGTGAGAGAACAGTAGGACGCACAACACGAGTAGTTGTTGTAGAAGCTAGGGCCTGGTCCCTTGTGCCACTGAATTATTATTATTATATTAAAGAATAGCATAGCGAAGCATAAATGCAATTTGATAAACTAAGACAAAACTCTATCGTCTGATTTACGTAGAAATAGCTTTATAAAGCAAACATTATTAAACACGATTTTAAATGAAATTATACTTACAAATTAATTGTTCTGTTAATTGTCATTGATTGGTCAACTTTATTATTTGATGTTCCTTCTATCTGTCCTTGGCTTGTTCGCCGCGGCCAACCTGTTCCAGCTTTGTTTGCAACTTGGGACGCCATTTTTAGAACGCTCTCCTGAATTTGATGTGTTTGACAGAAAAAGGTCCTCTTGCTCAAGAATATCACAGATAACTTGATTGTGTTAATATTAGAAAAAAAACTTATAATTTTTTTTAACTATAATCCTTTATAATTTCGCTTAAAATAAAATTAACCACCAAAAATTTTAAGAATGCCCGCATACGTCCTCAAATCACTGCTTTTGTGAATTTAGTTATGTTCGTTCATACGAATGCGACCACTATTTAGGTACGAGTCTCGAAGGGCTAGTTCAGTCAATAATCAGAGTGCTACAATTTTCAGCTCATTTTATTTTGCTACTGTGCTACATAAATTGAGAAAATAGTGCGATTTTTTCTAGATGTATTAATTCTATTCGAAATAACTTAGCGTATATAGTTGAAGGCAACAACTGTAAACTCTTTGAAATCGGATAGGTATTGGATAGGTGTAGTAACAAATATTAATACTCGAAAAACTTGTATACCATTTATATTTAAAAAACAGAGTTGAATGCTGACGATTCACGAATTGTGGGCAATTTACGAATGTTTGACACTATTGGGGGCAAACATTCACGAATTAGCCGCCATGATGCTTTTTTTTTTTTTTTTTTTTTTGGGGGGGGCATGGGCCTATGCACACGAGGCAATGTCCTTGATCGCGCTCAACATGGCGAGCTGCCAAGACTATCCTCGTCCGTGCATAGGTCAAGTTGACATACAGCCTCCAAGTGGCGCCCCCTGGATAGCCATCACAGCATCCGTTGTGTGGTGAACCAATGTATGCAGCGACTGGCCTACCAGTCTGTAGGTTGTGCGTGAGGCTAACTCCCTCACCACACAAAAATAACCGAGTTCAGCAACGACAACTTGCCTCGGATATGGACGGATCCAACGTTGACGACCCCGGAAAACGAACAAAGGACAACGATTTTCGGTTCTGCACGTGGAATGTGAGGTCCCTTAACAGACCACGTGCAGCCGAACAACTTGCGGAGGCCCTTGACTGCTACAAAGCAGATATCACCGCCATCCAGGAAGTGCGGTGGGATGGGCCGGGCAGAAAGAAGATGAAGAACTGCGACATATACTACAGCGACTGCTACAGGGAGAGAAGGCAGCGCCTATTCGGATGCGGATTTGTTGTTCGAGACAGACTTAGGCAAAAAGTCATAAGCTACGATCCTGTAAGCGAACGCCTCATGACAATCCGCATTAAGGCTAAATTCGGGAACATCAGCCTGATATGCGCTCACGCCCCGACAGAAGAAAAGGATGACAACAGCAAGGATGAGTTCTATGATCTCCTAGAAAGAACATACGATCGATGCCCCAGCTATGACACCAAGATCGTTCTAGGAGATTTCAATGCCCAGCTGGGGAAAGAGGACATCTTTGCTGGCGTCATCGGGAAACACAGCCTGCACGACACGACTTCCGGAAACGGACTCAGGCGGCTGGACTTCGCCGCGGGGCGGAACCTCTCTATGAGCAGTACGCGGTTCCCACATCACAATATCCATAAAGGAACCTGGCGATCCCCTGATCAATCAACCGTCAACCAGATTGATCACGTTGCGATCGACGTCAGACACTCCTCCAACATTCTCGATGTCCGAACATTCCGAGGCGCTAACATCGACTCGGATCATCACCTTGTTGTAGCCAAGGTAAGAACCCGGATATCGAGAGAACAACGGAGTCGAGATAGGCCGAAACGGTTTGACGTCGGAAAGCTACAATCGCAACAGGTCGCTGGGATCTTTGCCGACCGAGTCTCCCTAAAACTCTCCCAAAGTTCGACGCTGCCTGCACTAACAATAGAAGAAGAATGGAAACGTTGTCAAAAAGCCATCAAAGAAGCTGCCACTGATGTGCTGGGTTTCACGCCACCACCTAGGAGGAACCCATGGTTTGACGACGAGTGCAGGCAGGCACATGCATGCCTCTCCAGCTAGCACGATCTTTCGCCAGCTGCCGCCAGTTGCGCACTCCAAGTTGGTTGAGTTGTGTGCGCCATCTCAGACTAGGACGTCCTCTGTTGTGTTGTCACTGTGGTTCGGATTCGAACAGTCTTCGGGCCGGAGCGTTGTATCCGTAGACGCTTGACTAGGCTCATGCCACCGTACAGCCCACACAGTTCGTGGTTAAATCTTCTCCTCCAGATACTATCAACGCAAACAGGACCAAAAAACGCACGCAGAACTTTTCTCTCCATAATGACGCTCTGTCCGAGACGTCGATGCTTTGCGTCCTTCTTCGATGACAGCATATACTTCGTTGTTCCCTCGTTTACCACTAGTCCCACTATAGCCACTTCCGCTTCGATGTTAGCAAATGCCTCATTGACAGCTCGCTGTGTTCGTCCAATCACGTCAATGTCGTCGGCGTAAGCTAGCGCTTGAATTGACTTTTGGAAGATCGTGTCTCTGGTGTTGACTTGTGAGTTACGTACGATCTTCTCAAGGATGATGTAAAAGAAGTCACATGACAGTACATCGCCTTGTCTAAATTGAAGGTCTTGGTGAGTACGTTGCCGACCTTGACGAAGCAGTGAGATTTCTCGATCGTCACCCTACACAATCTGACGAGTTTGGTAGGAATGCCAAAACTAAACATGGCACTGTTTAGCTCGTCTCTATGCACACTCTCATATGCTGCCTTAAAATCGACGAATAGGTGGTGAGTATTGATTTGCACTTCTTTTGTCTTTTCCAGGATGAAGATTTGGTCGATGGTGAACTTACCTGGCCTGAAACCACACTGATAATGACCTATCAGGTTGCTAACGAACGGTTTCAGGCATTCACACAATACGATAGAGAGAATCTTGCACGCGATGTTAAGGAGACTAATCCCTCGATAGCTGGCGCAGTTAAAGGGGTCCCCTTTCTTGTGGACCGGACATACGATGCTGAGATTTCACTCGTCGGGCATGCTTTCCTCCGACCATATCTCACAGATGAGATGGTGCATGCCCTTCAGTCTCAATCTGGACCTCGTCGAAGTCGGGGGGACGGAATTCTTGTCCATCGTCGTCCAAATTGAGAGGATATATATTCCGGAATTTAGCCTTGATGCGGATTGTTATGAGGTGTTCGCTTATGTATTGGAAGCTTAAGACTTTTTGCCTTGGTCTGCCTCGAATAACAAAACCGCATCCAAATAAGCGTTTCTCCCTCTCCCTGTAGCAGTCGCAGTCTCACTCTTCTCCTGCCCGGCCCATCCCACCGCATTTCCTGAATTGCGGTAATGTCTACTTTATAGCAGTCCAGGGCCTCCCCAAGTTCATCGGCTGCACGTGGTCTGTTTAGGGACCTCACATTCCACGTGCAGATCCGTAAATCATTGTCCTTTGTACGTTTGCGAGGGTCGTCAACAGTGTATCCATCCGTATCCGAGGCATTCGGTTGTTCCGTAACTGGAATTTTTGAATGTGGCCGGGCAGTTACCCCGACGCACATCCCCAACCTGGAGGACCAGACCCTTTTTTATACCTCTTGGGCGGAGGTCACACTTATAGGTTAAGCAAGTTGAGTTCCGATGAACAACAACCAGTATCCGGTGGCTACCAACGTGGAGGTAATATAAGCACAGTTGATGTGTGGGAAACAGTTACAACAGCTGGGCATCGCCAGGTTGATACCAATCAGTGCCTACCCTGTTTCCACATCACCCAGCTACCATATATTGGACTATCAAAGATTTTTCTTAAAACCTTATTAAGGATTTTTAATTTTAATGGTATAACCAGCAACAAGTCACTTACACCCTGAGAAATGTTTGGCTGTCCGTACGATGCGTTAATATGCCAAAGAAAACTGCAGCAAACTACAATATAGTACCAAAAGCTGAAACTTATATGTAGATGATTTAATAACCAGTCCTCCATAAGTGGAACAAGCACACAGGTTCACCAAAGATGTTGATTTTGTTCATAGGCTGGAAAATGTTAACTTTGACAAATGGCAATCAAAGTTACGGAGATTCTAGCCCAGCTCACAGAAATCGACCTACAAGTGACTGAGTCGACTATTCTTCAACTGTACTGGGACCCTAAAAATGTGAAAGATAGATAGATAGATAGATAGATATTTATTGGCTACATAGTATAACAATATTTTGACAAAGGTTAACTCTAGCTTGTACAGAGATATGGTTTTATAGAAACCTTACTGCTGAAAATACAATTGTTTTACAAGTAAGATATGCAGGTCGGTAAATTGAATCTATCTTGGAGGAAAAACTATGGGAAAAAACCTCCATTTAAGAAAATGTGAAAGATATACGCACCTCGATGGCTTAGATAAATCCCAAGCGCGTTGCCGCACTTTCATGTATACAGCTTGTCAACGGAACTTTAAATTCTCAAATTGGCATAATATACGCACTCACTCCAAGATTGAGCATCAGTGTGGAAGAGCTTATTAACTTATTGTGGCAAGGACAAAAACTAACTAGTGAGTAAAACAGCTGGGATGAGTGCCCTGAGAATAAAGAATCTAAAATGGCCACGGAACTCATGCCCATCGAATGCCATCACTACTCTGGCATTCCACTTTGGACTAAATTATCCTGTTATAAAAGGTCCCAGTACAATTATCTCGCGACTGGACGTGTACACAATGCCAGGTTTGGTGAATACCTTAGACCCTTGTTAAGTGGCTTTTATTCCCTCCGTTTCTAACGTTTGTCGTGGGCTGCCTACACCATTAGGCTTTGCACATCAAACTGGCGGAGAATCCATCAGCTGAGACATTTATTAATGTGTGCACCCGCGTTTTAAATCGTTGCTGTTCAGGCTTTCACTTGTACACTCTTGCATATATAGCTTTTCTACAGGTAAAAAAACTTAATTGTTTTAATCCTGAACTACAGTCTTTGATTATAACACTATTTTGGATCACACATGGATGTAAAAGAAATTATTTCCAAAGAGAAATTGATTTTGCGAAAATTCAAACGAAACTTCATTTCTTCATTACGTCATTTCGATGAACGATATGAAAAGGTACCGCTCGCACTTGAATTCATATATCCAGGAATTATGGATAAAAAATAAAAAAATAATATATGCATGTTGTGCTATTTTTATTTATTGCATACACGAAAAATTTGCACATAATTTCACTTTGGAAAACAATTTCCGACTCGATATACAGGAGATGTAACAATTGCAACCATCAGTAGCAGGTGATGGAAAGCAGAAAGATTCGATTTGGATTTTTGGTTGATTCTCGTTGTACACTCGTTGAGCACTCTCTCTTCGACAAATGATCAGCTCCTATTGTCGGAAAGCACGGACGCGACTTACATGAATTTGGTTTCAGAACCAAATTCCAGTTAGATGAAACACAAGTTTCTCTTTTGAGTGTAACTTTATTTCTGCATGCCAATCCAGGAGGTCCCGTCCATCGAAAATCTGCCCATTTACTTTATTCATTCATTCATTCGAAAATTGAATATTGCTTACCATAGCATTTCCTGTTATTGTTTATAGTACTTGGCTAGCTTGCTTAAAGCGCCAATAACCTATGACACGAACATAAACTAAAGAAAGCATTACAGGACGTGTTAACAAAGTCTGAAAAGGTAAAGTACCGCACTCTGACCTAGGAGACGAATACTATGTTAAAGACTAACACAAAGCAAATATATGTATTTCTTAAATATTTGTACCAAGGACAAGAAAAATCATTTAGCACTTCTTGGGTGTCGGACACATTCTAAAAGGATGGACTAGAATAATTTGGGGGAAAAAACATGCTGTCGCTAAAGAAATCCTTGCTGCACTTAATACGGGGGCATCGTAATTCTGTCTGAGAATAGTTTTAATGTAAACAACAAATTTCGAATGTTTCGTTCAAGTGGTATAATTTGATAATTGGATTCGTCACGGTCTTCGCGTACACTCTCAGTTACAGCTGTTTCTTCACTATGTACTTCATGTGGTCTAATCGACAAAGTATCATTAACAACAGCTCGGACCGTAAAAAAACACTTTAAGGTAATGAAAATCAACTATTGCTACTGCAATTCACATAGAAAATTAAATGCTTACATCAATGGTCGCCATAGCGACGTCGTTGCGTGTAAAATATGTTATAGGACATGTCGAGTTTCGAGGAAAATTCAATTGCAGCAGTTTAGGAGCGTGATTGCCTCTCCAATACGTGATATGGAGTCAGTCGCTCACTTACATTCATTACGGAAGGACGCGCATCGGCTGTGCGGAGTAGTGCGTGAAAAATATTAAAAATTCTGAGAAAAAAGTATCGCGAACACAAAAAAAAAAAAAAAATTTTAAATCAGCGTTTCCCGGAAAAAGGGACCGCGAACAAAATTTTTCGTTCGGAATTCCTGGAAAAAGGAAGCAAAACTACAAAAAGTGTGTGAAGTTGAGTGTTCTCGTCATGGACGAGGATAGTCAGACAATTAAGGGCGAAGAAATTTCAAGGAAAGTAATCTGTGAAATTTTAATGAAAAGAAAAATGTTGAAGCCTCAGCCAAATGTGGTAAAGAGGCGTATGAAAATGAGCGATGATTGCGAAATTAATAACGATGAGACATCGTATAGTGGAAAAGGAAATAGTTTCGCCAACCTTGCCTCTTCAAGGGTCGACGATCAGGACGCTGAAGAACGTGAGCTGGCGGAAAAAATTAAAGAAAAGGAAGAGCTGGAAGCTTTCATAAAAGCCCTACAGCTAAAGCTGGAAGCCAGGAAAAAACTGGCCAGTGAAAAGCGGCAACAGGAGGTGTTGCAAAAAGAAAAGCAGCCACAACAACAGCTACAACAACCCAAGCAGCAACTGACTCAGAAGCCCAAGCAGCAACAGCAGCAAAAACAGCAACAACAACAGCAGCAGCAGCAGCAGCAACAACAACAGCAGCAGCAACAACAACAACAACAACAAAAGCAGCAACAACAACAGCAGCAGAAACAACAACAGCAGCGACAACAGCAGCAGCAACAACAACAGCAGCAGCAACAACACCAGATCATCCGACACCAGCAGATGAAGAAGAGACTGCCGCCAATAAATGTAAGCGGCATGGGCACAAACGACACAATCAAGGTATGTAAGTTGTCCGTAGGGGATTCTTTTAAAATATAAAACAAAGGCTTTCAGAAGCAGACTATTCACTGCCTATCAGTGGATAGTTTTAAAAAAGTAAAGCAACAGATGACGGCAGCTGGTGTAGAATTTTACACGTTTACGCCAAAGGGGGAAAAGATCAAACCGATTTGTTGAGGGGGTTGGATGTTTCGGCTGAGCCGGAGAGCATCCTAGAGTCTCTCAAAGAACTGAACGTTGATGACGTGGAGTTTCTTGCCGTAAGGCGCTTCTCCACTGTTCGATCAAGGATGACGCCTGAACGCCTGCTTCCTCTGTTCCTCGTGCACGTAACGCCGGGAAGCAAACTTGAGAGTTTGAGGAAATTAAAGGTCCTCAACTCTCAGATGATTTCCTGGGAGAAATTGAGGAGTGAAAAACGGATGCTTCTCTGCGCAAGGTGCCAAATTTTTGGTCACGCTGCAGGAAACTGCAATAGGCAGCCGCGATGCAGCAAATGCGCAGAGATGCATCTGTCGGCGCGCTGTCCCCTTGGAGAGGGGAAAGTGGAGGACAAGATGCGCTTAAAATGCGTGCATTGTGGAGAGAGTGGACATCCTTCTAGCTACAGGGGATGTCCAATTGTTAAAAATATCCAGAAGAAGAATATGCAAAAGAAAGCAAAAGTGGTGGATTCGAGGTCGATGCCAAGAACTCCAGCCACAGCCACAAAAAAGGCATTCGCCATAAGATCGTGTATTGCAGTGAGGTGCGAAGTTTCGGTGTGCTGGAAGCGTCTATTGCGTGCATTTCTCTCCAAGGTGGAAAGAAGTTGTACGTGGTAGCGGTCTATGCACCAGATGCACCTCGGTCCACAAACTTCATTTCAGAGCTCGAATCTCTCTTTCGAAAACTGCGTTTATGCTCAGAGGATAACTTCTTTGTTGTCGCCGGAGATTTGAACGCGAAGCATGAGGAATGGGGTAATTCTGTGTCAAATCCCAGGGGGAATTCACTCCTTGAGTGGTTGACGCAGCACTCTATTGAGTTCAAGCTGAATTTGCTTGCAACCGATAGGCCGTCATTTCCCAGAAGTGGGTCTTATCTTGATCTGATGTTAATTGACAGACGACTAACGATACGGAACGTAAACAGACAAATTAGGAACTGCTTAACAACGGTTGAGTACGACAGTGATCACTGTGGGCTTGCCGCTGTTATCAGGATCCCGAACGAGATGGTGGAACTGGAGGAATTTGTGGAGGCGTATCCTTACAATTATTGTAAGGCTCGTTGGCCGCGGTTTTCCAGAATCCTATCCAGAGAACTGCGTTCGAATGACATGACACCACCCTCGAACAGAAACCTAACTAACGAAGAGGTTGACAGGTACCTCATACAAATGGACACTACAATAAAACGTACTATGGATAAAGCGATTCCTAAAGTATCATCGATCACAGATGGCGAAATCTATCGGAATGATACAATCGACGCACTGCACGTGCAAAAAAGCAGATTGCTGACGAGAATCAAGACACTTTACAGAAGATTTACGGACAGAGACGACCAGGAACTGAGGTCGCTCAAGTCGCAGATGAAAAACCTCCAGAGTTTGATTCGGATGAATTACAGAATTGCTATCAATTCTTATTGGGGAGACAAGATTCGGGCTGTTCGTTCGAACTGTCCGGGTATGTTTCCCCAAATCAACCGAGTCTTCCGAAGGAGGGATCATAACGACTTGGAGGCTGTTCGACTTGACAGAACAAACGACAACGCAAACATACTGACTTCAGTTGGCATCGATCCGGATGGGGCCGTGCTGGACAATGAGTTCTTCATTGTTGAGGACGCCCAAGAGAAGGTTGAAGCAATAGGAGCGGTTTTCCAGGAGGTGTATACGGTCAACGAACCTCGTAGGCCGAATCACGACTTGGAGAACAGGGCCTTGCTTAACCATTTCTACCTTCGAAATGAAATACAGCAATGTCGTTCTGAGAATCATGGTTTCACCAGATTCAATGATGAAAATAAGGCAATTAATGCCGTCGCCCAAGATGGCTCTAATGCCATAATCATTTCGAAGGTAGATCTCAAAGACATTTTCAACAGTCTGAGGAACAAAAAGTCCACCGGAATAGACGGAATACCGAATATTGTGTTGCGTCATCTCCCCGAAGAGGCGGTAGGGATATACACAATCCTGTTTAACAATGCTCTGAGTAATGCACATTACCCAGAGCATTGGAAGACGGCGGTAGTGCAACCCATCCCCAAAAGGGACAAAGATTCCTCGCTTCCGAAAAATCTTCGGTCGATTAGTCTCCTCCCTTGCATAAGCAAGGTTTTTGAAAAGATTATCAATAGAGTCCTGATGCAGTGGACTGCGGACAAAAAAATAATACCGAATAACCAATTTGGTTTTAGGGCGGGGCATGATACTGTACATGCCGCGTCAAAATTGGTTTCGGACATTCACTGGAATAAAAATAAAGCCACAGCCACAAAAAAGGCATTCGCCATAAGATCGTGTATTGCAGTGAGGTGCGAAGTTTCGGTGTGCTGGAAGCGTCTATTGCGTGCATTTCTCTCCAAGGTGGAAAGAAGTTGTACGTGGTAGCGGTCTATGCACCAGATGCACCTCGGTCCACAAACTTCATTTCAGAGCTCGAATCTCTCTTTCGAAAACTGCGTTTATGCTCAGAGGATAACTTCTTTGTTGTCGCCGGAGATTTGAACGCGAAGCATGAGGAATGGGGTAATTCTGTGTCAAATCCCAGGGGGAATTCACTCCTTGAGTGGTTGACGCAGCACTCTATTGAGTTCAAGCTGAATTTGCTTGCAACCGATAGGCCGTCATTTCCCAGAAGTGGGTCTTATCTTGATCTGATGTTAATTGACAGACGACTAACGATACGGAACGTAAACAGACAAATTAGGAACTGCTTAACAACGGTTGAGTACGACAGTGATCACTGTGGGCTTGCCGCTGTTATCAGGATCCCGAACGAGATGGTGGAACTGGAGGAATTTGTGGAGGCGTATCCTTACAATTATTGTAAGGCTCGTTGGCCGCGGTTTTCCAGAATCCTATCCAGAGAACTGCGTTCGAATGACATGACACCACCCTCGAACAGAAACCTAACTAACGAAGAGGTTGACAGGTACCTCATACAAATGGACACTACAATAAAACGTACTATGGATAAAGCGATTCCTAAAGTATCATCGATCACAGATGGCGAAATCTATCGGAATGATACAATCGACGCACTGCACGTGCAAAAAAGCAGATTGCTGACGAGAATCAAGACACTTTACAGAAGATTTACGGACAGAGACGACCAGGAACTGAGGTCGCTCAAGTCGCAGATGAAAAACCTCCAGAGTTTGATTCGGATGAATTACAGAATTGCTATCAATTCTTATTGGGGAGACAAGATTCGGGCTGTTCGTTCGAACTGTCCGGGTATGTTTCCCCAAATCAACCGAGTCTTCCGAAGGAGGGATCATAACGACTTGGAGGCTGTTCGACTTGACAGAACAAACGACAACGCAAACATACTGACTTCAGTTGGCATCGATCCGGATGGGGCCGTGCTGGACAATGAGTTCTTCATTGTTGAGGACGCCCAAGAGAAGGTTGAAGCAATAGGAGCGGTTTTCCAGGAGGTGTATACGGTCAACGAACCTCGTAGGCCGAATCACGACTTGGAGAACAGGGCCTTGCTTAACCATTTCTACCTTCGAAATGAAATACAGCAATGTCGTTCTGAGAATCATGGTTTCACCAGATTCAATGATGAAAATAAGGCAATTAATGCCGTCGCCCAAGATGGCTCTAGTGCCATAATCATTTCGAAGGTAGATCTCAAAGACATTTTCAACAGTCTGAGGAACAAAAAGTCCACCGGAATAGACGGAATACCGAATATTGTGTTGCGTCATCTCCCCGAAGAGGCGGTAGGGATATACACAATCCTGTTTAACAATGCTCTGAGTAATGCACATTACCCAGAGCATTGGAAGACGGCGGTAGTGCAACCCATCCCCAAAAGGGACAAAGATTCCTCGCTTCCGAAAAATCTTCGGTCGATTAGTCTCCTCCCTTGCATAAGCAAGGTTTTTGAAAAGATTATCAATAGAGTCCTGATGCAGTGGACTGCGGACAAAAAAATAATACCGAATAACCAATTTGGTTTTAGGGCGGGGCATGATACTGTACATGCCGCGTCAAAATTGGTTTCGGACATTCACTGGAATAAAAATAAAACCCAGTGCACCGGGGCCTGCCTTGTTGACTTGGAAAAGGCATTCGACACCGTCTGGTTAGAAGGCCTCTTCCTCAAGTTGACGAGGTTGGGTATAAGCAAAGAACTGCTTTACACGATCTACAATATGGTTACAGGTAGAAAGTTTGTTGTTAAAAGTGGCAACAAGGTTTCTACTAATGTCTTTTACATTAAAAATGGGCTCCAGCAGGGTGCAGTGAATTCACCAATTCTTTTCACTGTTTTCACCAGTGAATTAATTGGCTCCATGCAGTACCTGATCGCGTACGCTGACGATTTGATAGCGTACAGGACGGCACCGAAGATTGAGGTCATTAACATCCTCTTGCAGCGCGACTTCGAGAAAATTCAGCGATTTTGCGACGACTGGAAGTTGAAGATCAACTACCAGAAGTGTGAAACCATCCTGTTCCGAACTCCGTTGTGCAGGGCTTCAAGAGATACGAGCAAAAACTGGCGTAAGTTCGGCATTTTGGAGGAGTGTGCATTAGCTGTGAGGAGTGTAGTGCGATATTTGGGCATTATGTTGGACCAGTTTCTGTATGGTAATATCCATGCAGCAACGGGTCTGGCAAAAGCCAGAAAAGCCTTCGCTATGGCAAGTAGGCTGTTTTATAGCAGCCAACTTGATTCCAGAGTGAAGATTATCTGCTACACGGCCCTAATACGGCCAATCATGGTGTATGGTTGTCCGGTGTGGTTCAACTTGAGTCCTTCCCAGATGGAAAGGATGAGGGTGTTCGAAAGGCAATGTCTTCGAGCTTGTCTCAAGATGTACAGAACCCCAGAGTCTGAGTACAAGAAGTTCTATGCTAATGAAATCTTGTACAACGCAGCAAACGTGAATAGGCTGGAAAATTTTATTATTAAGCTGATTCAAAGGCACGTTGCACGAGGAATGACTTCAGAAAACGAGCTGATATTCGGAGCTTACTACCCGAACGATGCATATCATGAGAGCGCACGCCGAAGTGGATTCATTCCACCGGAAGCGTTCTTGTATCTGGACCGCATTGGCTTGGTCCAGGATGCGGAGGGATGTCCACTTCTCTACCACGTAGTAAGACGAACGGTGGACAAGCGTCTGCTCTACGAGAGCAATGTACGAAGCGTAAGGCCGGGTGATCTTCGCTTCAGCACATCCATCCCCATTCGCGACATTAAAGATCGGGAAAAGGCTAGGCAATTTTATTGGTGGCTAGAGCCACATCTGGTGGCCCAGCTGCCGTCAGCTGAAGCAGAAATTGGTCCCCCTACGGACAACTTACATATATAAGTTAGATTAAGATTAAGATTAAGTTAGTGTAGTATATATATAGTCCATAAACTAAAAATAAAAATAAAAATTAAAAAAAAAAAAAAAAAAAGAAAAAAAAAAAAAAAATGGTGGAGTGAGGTTAAGTTTCATAAGTTAGGTTAAGATAAAAATAATTTAATTAGATTGCTAAGTTTTTACAGAACATTTTCTTAGTATTAAGTATCACATACTTTAGTCCTTTACTTGAACATACATAAAAAAAAAACACCAGCCGAAAGGCAATTATAAAAACTCATAGATTAACTTAGAGTGCTCGCATGGAGCCAGTAAGATAGTTTTTAATTAAAATAAAAGTTTTTGTAACTAGTTTAAGTATTTGATATCTAG
Source organism: Eristalinus sepulchralis (assembly GCA_944738645.1). Classification (NCBI taxonomy): domain Eukaryota; kingdom Metazoa; phylum Arthropoda; class Insecta; order Diptera; family Syrphidae; genus Eristalinus; species Eristalinus sepulchralis. The sequence continues at coordinate 22,870,244 of OX122885.1, read as the reverse complement.
ATTGAAGACAAATGAAATACAAAATAAAAAAATACATTTTAATTCGTTGTTCCCTCGTTTACCACTAGTCCCACTATAGCCACTTCCGCTTCGATGTTAGCAAATGCCTCATTGACAGCTCGCTGTGTTCGTCCAATCACGTCAATGTCGTCGGCGTAAGCTAGCGCTTGAATTGACTTTTGGAAGATCGTGTCTCTGGTGTTGACTTGTGAGTTACGTACGATCTTCTCAAGGATGATGTAAAAGAAGTCACATGACAGTACATCGCCTTGTCTAAATTGAAGGTCTTGGTGAGTAAGTTGCCGACCTTGACGAGGCAGTGAGATTTCTCGATCGTCACCCTACACAATCTGACGAGTTTGGTAGGAATGCCAAAACTAAACATGGCACTGTTTAGCTCGTCTCTATGCACACTCTCATATGCTGCCTTAAAATCGACGAATAGGTGGTGAGTATTGATTTGCACTTCTTTTGTCTTTTCCATGATGAAGATTTGGTCGATGGTGAACTTACCTGGCCTGAAACCACACTGATAATGACCTATCAGGTTGCTAACGAACGGTTTCAGGCATTCACACAATACGATAGAGAGAATCTTGCACGCGATGTTAAGGAGACTAATCCCTCGATAGCTGGCGCAGTTAAAGGGGTCCCCTTTCTTGTGGACCGGACATACGATGCTGAGATTTCACTCGTCGGGCATGCTTTCCTCCGACCATATCTCACAGATGAGATGGTGCATGCCCTTCAGTCTCAATCTGGACCTCGTCGAAGTCGGGGGGACGGAATTCTTGTCCATCGTCGTCCAAATTGAGAGGATATATATTCCGGAATTTAGCCTTGATGCGGATTGTTATGAGGTGTTCGCTTATGTATTGGAAGCTTAAGACTTTTTGCCTTGGTCTGCCTCGAATAACAAAACCGCATCCAAATAAGCGTTTCTCCCTCTCCCTGTAGCAGTCGCAGTCTCACTCTTCTCCTGCCCGGCCCATCCCACCGCATTTCCTGAATTGCGGTAATGTCTACTTTATAGCAGTCCAGGGCCTCCCCAAGTTCATCGGCTGCACGTGGTCTGTTTAGGGACCTCACATTCCACGTGCAGATCCGTAAATCATTGTCCTTTGTACGTTTGCGAGGGTCGTCAACAGTGTATCCATCCGTATCCGAGGCATTCGGTTGTTCCGTAACTGGAATTTTTGAATGTGGCCGGGCAGTTACCCCGACGCACATCCCCAACCTGGAGGACCAGACCCTTTTTTATACCTCTTGGGCGGAGGTCACACTTATAGGTTAAGCAAGTTGAGTTCCGATGAACAACAACCAGTATCCGGTGGCTACCAACGTGGAGGTAATATAAGCACAGTTGATGTGTGGGAAACAGTTACAACAGCTGGGCATCGCCAGGTTGATACCAATCAGTGCCTACCCTGTTTCCACATCACCCAGCTACCATATATTGGACTATCAAAGATTTTTCTTAAAACCTTATTAAGGATTTTTAATTTTAATGGTATAACCAGCAACAAGTCACTTACACCCTGAGAAATGTTTGGCTGTCCGTACGATGCGTTAATATGCCAAAGAAAACTGCAGCAAACTACAATATAGTACCAAAAGCTGAAACTTATATGTAGATGATTTAATAACCAGTCCTCCATAAGTGGAACAAGCACACAGGTTCACCAAAGATGTTGATTTTGTTCATAGGCTGGAAAATGTTAACTTTGACAAATGGCAATCAAAGTTACGGAGATTCTAGCCCAGCTCACAGAAATCGACCTACAAGTGACTGAGTCGACTATTCTTCAACTGTACTGGGACCCTAAAAATGTGAAAGATAGATAGATAGATAGATAGATATTTATTGGCTACATAGTATAACAATATTTTGACAAAGGTTAACTCTAGCTTGTACAGAGATATGGTTTTATAGAAACCTTACTGCTGAAAATACAATTGTTTTACAAGTAAGATATGCAGGTCGGTAAATTGAATCTATCTTGGAGGAAAAACTATGGGAAAAAACCTCCATTTAAGAAAATGTGAAAGATATACGCACCTCGATGGCTTAGATAAATCCCAAGCGCGTTGCCGCACTTTCATGTATACAGCTTGTCAACGGAACTTTAAATTCTCAAATTGGCATAATATACGCACTCACTCCAAGATTGAGCATCAGTGTGGAAGAGCTTATTAACTTATTGTGGCAAGGACAAAAACTAACTAGTGAGTAAAACAGCTGGGATGAGTGCCCTGAGAATAAAGAATCTAAAATGGCCACGGAACTCATGCCCATCGAATGCCATCACTACTCTGGCATTCCACTTTGGACTAAATTATCCTGTTATAAAAGGTCCCAGTACAATTATCTCGCGACTGGACGTGTACACAATGCCAGGTTTGGTGAATACCGTAGACCCTTGTTAAGTGGCTTTTATTCCCTCCGTCTCTAACGTTTGTCGTGGGCTGCCTACACCATTAGGCTTTGCACATCAAACTGGTGGAGAATCCATCAGCTGAGACATTTATTAATGTGTGCACCCGCGTTTTAAATCGTTGCTGTTCAGGCTTTCACTTGTACACTCTTGCATATATAGCTTTTCTACAGGTAAAAAAACTTAATTGTTTTAATCCTGAACTACAGTCTTTGATTATAACACTATTTTGGATCACACATGGATGTAAAAGAAATTATTTCCAAAGAGAAATATATTTTGCGAAAATTCAAACGAAACTTCATTTCTTCATTACGTCATTTCGATGAACGATATGAAAAGGTACCGCTCGCACTTGAATTCATATATCCAGGAATTATGGATAAAAAATAAAAAAATAATATATGCATGTTGTGCTATTTTTATTTATTGCATACACGAAAAATTTGCACATAATTTCACTTTGGAAAACAATTTCCGACTCGATATACAGGAGATGTAACAATTGCAACCATCAGTAGCAGGTGATGGAAAGCAGAAAGATTCGATTTGGATTTTTGGTTGATTCTCGTTGTACACTCGTTGAGCACTCTCTCTTCGACAAATGATCAGCTCCTATTGTCGGAAAGCACGGACGCGACTTACATGAATTTGGTTTCAGAACCAAATTCCAGTTAGATGAAACACAAGTTTCTCTTTTGAGTGTAACTTTATTTCTGCATGCCAATCCAGGAGGTCCCGTCCATCGAAAATCTGCCCATTTACTTTATTCATTCATTCATTCGAAAATTGAATATTGCTTACCATAGCATTTCCTGTTATTGTTTATAGTACTTGGCTAGCTTGCTTAAAGCGCCAATAACCTATGACACGAACATAAACTAAAGAAAGCATTACAGGACGTGTTAACAAAGTCTGAAAAGGTAAAGTACCGCACTCTGACCTAGGAGACGAATACTATGTTAAAGACTAACACAAAGCAAATATATGTATTTCTTAAATATTTGTACCAAGGACAAGAAAAATCATTTAGCACTTCTTGGGTGTCGGACACATTCTAAAAGGATGGACTAGAATAATTTGGGGGAAAAAACATGCTGTCGCTAAAGAAATCCTTGCTGCACTTAATACGGGGGCATCGTAATTCTGTCTGAGAATAATTTTAATGTAAACAACAAATTTCGAATGTTTCGTTCAAGTGGTATAATTTGATAATTGGATTCGTCACGGTCTTCGCGTACACTCTCAGTTACAGCTGTTTCTTCACTATGTACTTCATGTGGTCTAATCGACAAAGTATCATTAACAACAGCTCGGACCGTAAAAAAACACTTTAAGGTAATGAAAATCAACTATTGCTACTGCAATTCACATAGAAAATTAAATGCTTACATCAATGGTCGCCATAGCGACGTCGTTGCGTGTAAAATATGTTATAGGACATGTCGAGTTTCGAGGAAAATTCAATTGCAGCAGTTTAGGAGCGTGATTGCCTCTCCAATACGTGATATGGAGTCAGTCGCTCACTTACATTCATTACGGAAGGACGCGCATCGGCTGTGCGGAGTAGTGCGTGAAAAATATTAAAAATTCTGAGAAAAAAGTATCGCGAACACAAAAAAAAAAAAAAAATTTTAAATCAGCGTTTCCCGGAAAAAGGGACCGCGAACAAAATTTTTCGTTCGGAATTCCTGGAAAAAGGAAGCAAAACTACAAAAAGTGTGTGAAGTTGAGTGTTCTCGTCATGGACGAGGATAGTCAGACAATTAAGGGCGAAGAAATTTCAAGGAAAGTAATCTGTGAAATTTTAATGAAAAGAAAAATGTTGAAGCCTCAGCCAAATGTGGTAAAGAGGCGTATGAAAATGAGCGATGATTGCGAAATTAATAACGATGAGACATCGTATAGTGGAAAAGGAAATAGTTTCGCCAACCTTGCCTCTTCAAGGGTCGACGATCAGGACGCTGAAGAACGTGAGCTGGCGGAAAAAATTAAAGAAAAGGAAGAGCTGGAAGCTTTCATAAAAGCCCTACAGCTAAAGCTGGAAGCCAGGAAAAAACTGGCCAGTGAAAAGCGGCAACAGGAGGTGTTGCAAAAAGAAAAGCAGCCACAACAACAGCTACAACAACCCAAGCAGCAACTGACTCAGAAGCCCAAGCAGCAACAGCAGCAAAAACAGCAACAACAACAGCAGCAGCAGCAGCAGCAACAACAACAGCAGCAGCAACAACAACAACAACAACAAAAGCAGCAACAACAACAGCAGCAGAAACAACAACAGCAGCGACAACAGCAGCAGCAACAACAACAGCAGCAGCAACAACACCAGATCATCCGACACCAGCAGATGAAGAAGAGACTGCCGCCAATAAATGTAAGCGGCATGGGCACAAACGACACAATCAAGGTATGTAAGTTGTCCGTAGGGGATTCTTTTAAAATATAAAACAAAGGCTTTCAGAAGCAGACTATTCACTGCCTATCAGTGGATAGTTTTAAAAAAGTAAAGCAACAGATGACGGCAGCTGGTGTAGAATTTTACACGTTTACGCCAAAGGGGGAAAAGATCAAACCGATTTGTTGAGGGGGTTGGATGTTTCGGCTGAGCCGGAGAGCATCCTAGAGTCTCTCAAAGAACTGAACGTTGATGACGTGGAGTTTCTTGCCGTAAGGCGCTTCTCCACTGTTCGATCAAGGATGACGCCTGAACGCCTGCTTCCTCTGTTCCTCGTGCAGGTAACGCCGGGAAGCAAACTTGAGAGTTTGAGGAAATTAAAGGTCCTCAACTCTCAGATGATTTCCTGGGAGAAATTGAGGAGTGAAAAACGGATGCTTCTCTGCGCAAGGTGCCAAATTTTTGGTCACGCTGCAGGAAACTGCAATAGGCAGCCGCGATGCAGCAAATGCGCAGAGATGCATCTGTCGGCGCGCTGTCCCCTTGGAGAGGGGAAAGTGGAGGACAAGATGCGCTTAAAATGCGTGCATTGTGGAGAGAGTGGACATCCTTCTAGCTACAGGGGATGTCCAATTGTTAAAAATATCCAGAAGAAGAATATGCAAAAGAAAGCAAAAGTGGTGGATTCGAGGTCGATGCCAAGAACTCCAGCCACAGCCACAAAAAAGGCATTCGCCATAAGATCGTGTATTGCAGTGAGGTGCGAAGTTTCGGTGTGCTGGAAGCGTCTATTGCGTGCATTTCTCTCCAAGGTGGAAAGAAGTTGTACGTGGTAGCGGTCTATGCACCAGATGCACCTCGGTCCACAAACTTCATTTCAGAGCTCGAATCTCTCTTTCGAAAACTGCGTTTATGCTCAGAGGATAACTTCTTTGTTGTCGCCGGAGATTTGAACGCGAAGCATGAGGAATGGGGTAATTCTGTGTCAAACCCCAGGGGGAATTCACTCCTTGAGTGGTTGACGCAGCACTCTATTGAGTTCAAGCTGAATTTGCTTGCAACCGATAGGCCGTCATTTCCCAGAAGTGGGTCTTATCTTGATCTGATGTTAATTGACAGACGACTAACGATACGGAACGTAAACAGACAAATTAGGAACTGCTTAACAACGGTTGAGTACGACAGTGATCACTGTGGGCTTGCCGCTGTTATCAGGATCCCGAACGAGATGGTGGAACTGGAGGAATTTGTGGAGGCGTATCCTTACAATTATTGTAAGGCTCGTTGGCCGCGGTTTTCCAGAATCCTATCCAGAGAACTGCGTTCGAATGACATGACACCACCCTCGAACAGAAACCTAACTAACGAAGAGGTTGACAGGTACCTCATACAAATGGACACTACAATAAAACGTACTATGGATAAAGCGATTCCTAAAGTATCATCGATCACAGATGGCGAAATCTATCGGAATGATACAATCGACGCACTGCACGTGCAAAAAAGCAGATTGCTGACGAGAATCAAGACACTTTACAGAAGATTTACGGACAGAGACGACCAGGAACTGAGGTCGCTCAAGTCGCAGATGAAAAACCTCCAGAGTTTGATTCGGATGAATTACAGAATTGCTATCAATTCTTATTGGGGAGACAAGATTCGGGCTGTTCGTTCGAACTGTCCGGGTATGTTTCCCCAAATCAACCGAGTCTTCCGAAGGAGGGATCATAACGACTTGGAGGCTGTTCGACTTGACAGAACAAACGACAACGCAAACATACTGACTTCAGTTGGCATCGATCCGGATGGGGCCGTGCTGGACAATGAGTTCTTCATTGTTGAGGACGCCCAAGAGAAGGTTGAAGCAATAGGAGCGGTTTTCCAGGAGGTGTATACGGTCAACGAACCTCGTAGGCCGAATCACGACTTGGAGAACAGGGCCTTGCTTAACCATTTCTACCTTCGAAATGAAATACAGCAATGTCGTTCTGAGAATCATGGTTTCACCAGATTCAATGATGAAAATAAGGCAATTAATGCCGTCGCCCAAGATGGCTCTAATGCCATAATCATTTCGAAGGTAGATCTCAAAGACATTTTCAACAGTCTGAGGAACAAAAAGTCCACCGGAATAGACGGAATACCGAATATTGTGTTGCGTCATCTCCCCGAAGAGGCGGTAGGGATATACACAATCCTGTTTAACAATGCTCTGAGTAATGCACATTACCCAGAGCATTGGAAGACGGCGGTAGTGCAACCCATCCCCAAAAGGGACAAAGATTCCTCGCTTCCGAAAAATCTTCGGTCGATTAGTCTCCTCCCTTGCATAAGCAAGGTTTTTGAAAAGATTATCAATAGAGTCCTGATGCAGTGGACTGCGGACAAAAAAATAATACCGAATAACCAATTTGGTTTTAGGGCGGGGCATGATACTGTACATGCCGCGTCAAAATTGGTTTCGGACATTCACTGGAATAAAAATAAAACCCAGTGCACCGGGGCCTGCCTTGTTGACTTGGAAAAGGCATTCGACACCGTCTGGTTAGAAGGCCTCTTCCTCAAGTTGACGAGGTTGGGTATAAGCAAAGAACTGCTTTACACGATCTACAATATGGTTACAGGTAGAAAGTTTGTTGTTAAAAGTGGCAACAAGGTTTCTACTAATGTCTTTTACATTAAAAATGGGCTCCAGCAGGGTGCAGTGAATTCACCAATTCTTTTCACTGTTTTCACCAGTGAATTAATTGGCTCCATGCAGTACCTGATCGCGTACGCTGACGATTTGATAGCGTACAGGACGGCACCGAAGATTGAGGTCATTAACATCCTCTTGCAGCGCGACTTCGAGAAAATTCAGCGATTTTGCGACGACTGGAAGTTGAAGATCAACTACCAGAAGTGTGAAACCATCCTGTTCCGAACTCCGTTGTGCAGGGCTTCAAGAGATACGAGCAAAAACTGGCGTAAGTTCGGCATTTTGGAGGAGTGTGCATTAGCTGTGAGGAGTGTAGTGCGATATTTGGGCATTATGTTGGACCAGTTTCTGTATGGTAATATCCATGCAGCAACGGGTCTGGCAAAAGCCAGAAAAGCCTTCGCTATGGCAAGTAGGCTGTTTTATAGCAGCCAACTTGATTCCAGAGTGAAGATTATCTGCTACACGGCCCTAATACGGCCAATCATGGTGTATGGTTGTCCGGTGTGGTTCAACTTGAGTCCTTCCCAGATGGAAAGGATGAGGGTGTTCGAAAGGCAATGTCTTCGAGCTTGTCTCAAGATGTACAGAACCCCAGAGTCTGAGTACAAGAAGTTCTATGCTAATGAAATCTTGTACAACGCAGCAAACGTGAATAGGCTGGAAAATTTTATTATTAAGCTGATTCAAAGGCACGTTGCACGAGGAATGACTTCAGAAAACGAGCTGATATTCGGAGCTTACTACCCGAACGATGCATATCATGAGAGCGCACGCCGAAGTGGATTCATTCCACCGGAAGCGTTCTTGTATCTGGACCGCATTGGCTTGGTCCAGGATGCGGAGGGATGTCCACTTCTCTACCACGTAGTAAGACGAACGGTGGACAAGCGTCTGCTCTACGAGAGCAATGTACGAAGCGTAAGGCCGGGTGATCTTCGCTTCAGCACATCCATCCCCATTCGCGACATTAAAGATCGGGAAAAGGCTAGGCAATTTTATTGGTGGCTAGAGCCACATCTGGTGGCCCAGCTGCCGTCAGCTGAAGCAGAAATTGGTCCCCCTACGGACAACTTACATATATAAGTTAGATTAAGATTAAGATTAAGTTAGTGTAGTATATATATAGTCCATAAACTAAAAATAAAAATAAAAATTAAAAAAAAAAAAAAAAAAAAAAAAAAAAAAAAAAAAAAAAAAATGGTGGAGTGAGGTTAAGTTTCATAAGTTAGGTTAAGATAAAAATAATTTAATTAGATTGCTAAGTTTTTACAGAACATTTTCTTAGTATTAAGTATCACATACTTTAGTCCTTTACTTGAACATACATAAAAAAAAAACACCAGCCGAAAGGCAATTATAAAAACTCATAGATTAACTTAGAGTGCTCGCATGGAGCCAGTAAGATAGTTTTTAATTAAAATAAAAGTTTTTGTAACTAGTTTAAGTATTTGATATCTAGATTGAAGACAAATGAAATACAAAATAAAAAAATACATTTTAAACTAAACTAAAACGTGATATGGAGTGGGTAAAAGTGTCTGAGGAAGTTTACAGACCAGGTAAATACAAAATGAAGTATTTATTATTATTATTTCATACTAATATTGGCATACTTTGCCATGTCATCTCCAAGAAAGCTCTATCAATGTCGAAGTCAAACGTACTCGGTCTTATTCGATTCATTTTGAATGAATGCTGAGGGTCTTCTCTTTGCCTTTTCAAAAATTTAGAGCATAGATCTCATTTGTATTCCGGTCAACATTAAATTTTCTCACCTATAGTTTCCTTGTTTGTGTTTTGTTATGCTAATATGTTATATATCATAATATGCATATCCCAGCACAACAATTAGTGAGTAATCCACATACTCCTCCCAGTCAAGTGAATCCATTAAAGAAAGATCCATTCCATGGAATCAAGATGTTATCCTTTATAAATAATTAGTTGTTTAGTTGAATTTCTTATTTTATTTAATAATTTGCTATTAAATAACTGACATATAAGTTTCCTAAGTCGTAAAAATTGCTACAATGGTAAGTTCTAAGAAAGTGGCAACTTTGGGGATGACAGTTTTGTGTGACAGCTGAAAACATACATGAGGTCCGTTCGTGTACTCAAAAACCAACCTGTGTTTATCTCAAATATGTCCAAATTGTATAAGTGTATAATAAAATAAGCAAATTCTGCCACAGGAAATTTATGTCTTCTCAGAAAATCAGGGTTTGGTAGAACAAAATTGTTCCTAACCATTGTATGACTGTCTTCGAAAACGTTGATATCTTTGTGGTTCTTGTACGCGACAGATGTCTGAAATGAAGTTGTAGCCAGCGGGCTGTCAAAAACTTTGTTTTGTATACATTGTTTTTATGTATTTTACGTACGCGATATTTGTGAATATTTATTGCACATTTTGAGAATATCCTTTTTCAGAAAAATGGAATTTAGTGAATTAGCTACTTGCCAAATAAAGCAGAATGTAATACACTCTTTTAATCTAGCGTCATCCGAGTTTTATGTCGGTTTATTAGGGTCTACTAACGAGGCTATCGTTCTGGAAATGAAGCATTCTATTTTGTCAACCCAGAAGTTCCCGTTTCTGGTAGATATTGTAACGCTTCCCTTAAAAAGAGCTACATCGAGTATAGTGAACACAGTGGATATGTCTGAAATTTATTTAAAATCAGATGCTTTGACAAGGCAGTATATATCTCTAGATCCTGTATATGTATCGGATATAACCGAGCAACAAGTGGAAATCCAACCAATCGTTATGACATGGTCTCCAGCGAATATTTTCAACCAAAGCACTTTAGCAATAGTGTCTAGCAATGGCTCGTGTGTACTAAGACGTAGAAATAGTATAAGTCGAGACTGGAATACACTTTTTTGTGATATTAACCAATTTTATTTCGAAATATTCCCTGTTGAAAACCCAGAAAATTTAAAAACTTCTGAAACGTTCACACAAGCTGTGGAAAATTACTATACAACGTCATTCAGTTGGAACAGAGATTATGCCTGCGCAAGTAATATGTTTTTAGTTACTAATGCAACTGGGTGGATTTTCTTATTTAGTGTCAGTAAAGAAGGGGAAATACAGTTCCGGAACAAGTATCAGACGTCATTGGGACGCATTTCCCACATTGAGTTTTATAGGGATTTCATATTTATTTGTTCCACTTCTGGCGTCATGAAGATATACACGTTAAATAAGATAAATATAGAAGAAACAGAAACTTTGTGGCATAAAGCTGATCGTATACCTTGCAAAAAAGTGCATTTTGAGTTTTCATTTGATCTCGATAAATGGATTATTATTACTACAAAAGCATGTCATGTGCTAGCTTTCATCTTATCGAAGCAAGGTGTAATCGAAGTAAAAAGTACAAAATACATAGGGGGTATTGAAATAACAGGTACTTAAGCTACTATATTTAATTGGCGCATTTATAAAGACAATCTTTTTTTCAGGTTTTGAAATGTTATCTCCTTTTGAATATGTAATTGTCACTTTGACTGGTCTAGTGCAACTGGTTACATTGAAGAAACAGCAGCAGCAGTTAGAAATTATTATAAGTGATGTGAAATATGAGTTTGATAGAAAAAATTATCAGATATTGGGAATAACATCATCACCCAACAGAGTTGCCTGGACGTTTATTTTATTTCACAATAAACCTTACACTCATCCATCATTATATTCTCCCACTGACGCAGTCGTTTCGATTTGCAGTTTAAATACTAAAGATGCATTAACTATATTAAAGAATGAGTCTGGACCAAACGATAAATACCTGGACTGCGCTGAAATTGTACGATTGGAAATAATTAAAGACAACGCAGTTAGCAAATTAACGCACATTTCTCTTGATAACGTTCAAATTAACAGAGAGTTCCTAAAGAAACTTCAGTTGAAGTTAATGGTTCTTAATGCTGAAATATCTCATCAGAAGTAAGTATTTATGGCACGGTTGTGAGTCATGCATTTATTATGTACAGGGCATATATCCTATGTATGAAATACAGATACAAAACATATTGCACACATTTTGAATTTATCATGTTATAGCGCCATGTGATGACACTAGCTAAGTCTTATTATGTAAGTCCGTCGAATTGCAGAAGTGTTCCCAATGATATATTAGCTCCAAATTAAAAGCAGAAATGAACAAATTCATTGCTTATAATTTTTCATAAGTGAAATTGCAACAGGCCTTAATCAATAAATGAAGTAGTTGCAATCAGTAAAAATTTAACGAAACTGTTTAAATATAATATGCTTGGGTTACTTTAATTTTTGGCTCTCATTCTTTTTTCAGATTAAAAAACAATTACGTAAATAAAATAACCAACGAGAAAAATTCACTTGTAAAGATAATTGAATATGTGCATATAAACTTGCGACTACAACATCTACGCTGTCTTAAGTCCCTAACTCCATTTCAATTGCTTTCTGGAAAATGTTTAAAATATAAGCTCAAAGTAATGCAAGCAGAGCTTGTAGCAAATGACGATGTTTACAGAAACTTCTATGAAAACCTCAATACATTGAGTGATTGTTTGCTCATGGATTTGGGATCATTGTTTGATACGGCTAAAGAGACCTGCAGTTACTGCAATTTAAACATTGATTTTGAAACACTGATGTGCTCAGACTCACACAATGCTGCAAGGTGTTCAATCTCATTTGTGCAGGTAATATACATATATATTTTAAATTAACAGTAGAATATCTAAAAAGGCTACATGTTTTCAGGTTCCTTTGTTTACCAGGGTATGCTGTTCCAGTTGTGATCGTCTATATTTTGATAATTTGGATCTCCTTGAAAGCATTTTCGCTGATCGCCAAGAGCTGAAGTGCACATTTTGTGGGTTTATGCTAGATGTAGAAATGGCTGACATTTTCGATGAAAATATAATGCAAATTGGGGTATAGAATTGATATGAATTTTTAATATTTTCATAATTTCAGTAGAAAGGTGTTACACATTGGCTGATAACCACAGTGTGGTACAATTTCCAATTGGTAGGTTTGCTGCGCTACTGTAGGACTGTCATAGCCGACCAAGAGACAATTACCATGAAACGCCAAATATTCTTTTTTTAACAATCGTTTTCTTTGATTCCTAAATTTGAATATATTTATGATATATGCACAAGTCAATGAAATAATTTATGTATAATTGTACTCTGTGAGCATTGCCGATCCTGTTTCTGACAACACCTACATATCTACTTAATCCTGCCGTGATGCTGTTGGTAGTTAAGGAAGGAATGAAAATGAATCCTGAAGCAATTCAAACAGTAAATTTATTTAGTCGAAAGGGGTTCTTGTTGGACGTCGTTTAGATGTGGGGAGCAGGGAATGCATATATTTTTTTTACCCACGGTTTCTGTGATTTGTGTATTTATTTGAAAATAATATTTTTAATGACAAAATTAAACCGAATTGTGGTGATTTCATCGGAAAATAATGTTCCTTATCATGCTGATTTTTGAAATAAAATGAATGCACTCTGATTGAAAATATATTTTAGGTGTTTTCAGGAAATCGACAGAGGTGGAGAAATGCGGTTGGAGAGTCGTCGCACTAGCCAATACCACCAAATAATATGCAAACTAGTTTTTGGGTCTTTTGAAAAACTAGCTTGAGCTTTGTTATATGATTTTTTCATTATCAATTGAGAATTACTAGAAAGCCAAACCAACGTGACCGCGATGTAGAGATATATGACGGGATTACAAATAAGAAATTAAAATATTGTGCATACAAACATTAAAAAAAACCTTATATAATTAATCAAATATACAGTTAATTTAATGTATTTTTATGTTTTATTTTTACGTATGTATTGTATGTATGTGAGATTCATTCATCGCATATTAAAATGCACGGATTGGATTCGATCAGGAGAATATCTTGTTCAAGACGTTTTAATTCCAAATCAAGTTTTCCCTTGCGAATTCTCTTTGCATATGTATCCGTGAATATTGGAAGTAGCTGGTACGTTTTTTCTAGCTCTAGATGTTTTGCACGAAGTCCCTAAATAATTATTAATGTTATTATCGTATATAAATTGCATTTTTTTATTAGTGAACATACCGTAAGAATAGCGTTCCTCTCGCATTCACTTAACATCGTTATGCCATCCGTAATTATTTGTTTGTCCGGTTGTTCACAAATGGATTTTTGAAATAAAGCTTTTAATGCTTTTAAATAAACTGGAGATTTTCCGAATTTCTGAGAAAGTACATATTTGGGTTGCAATCCTGTTCCTTCTAAGTCATGTGTATCACCAATTACTGTGTCCACATATTTTGGTGGGCGTGTACGTTGCACCGCCGTTTTTACGCGTTTTACATTTTTTTCAATAAAATTTTCTGTCTTATTTTTAATATTGGGTGTTGTTGTTCTTTTTGGAATTGATGGAAGATGTCGGCCTGGAGGACAAACGTGGTCATTGAAGCGTTGCCACTTCACTCCACCATTTTTTTTCAGAAAGTTGCTCGGATAATCCAACGGAGTTTCGGCATAACCCATTGTCTTACGTGAGTATCTATTTGTTTGTAATATTACTTGTGTATCATTTTTCTGGACTGGGTTTAAATTTGTCTTTTCCCCGTCCCGTCGATGAATTGAAACGTACTTCGGAAATTTGAAGTGTCTTTCGGCAGCCCTTTCTCTTTCAATATCGCGAATATTTTCATTGTGATTCGTTATGTAAACTAAAGACATGCTTAATTCACGAACGTTTGCTTTTAATTTTTTATATGTTCATACATATATCGATTACACATGCACTGCAGTTCTTGGTTACTATTGGCGAAGCTGTTTAGGAAATGGATGTTTTCTTTATGACACGTTTGAGATTAAAACGAAACAAATTTACACACCTACATTACTTTTTTTTTGATTGTTAGCTTCGACAAATAACTTGTTACCTGTTACTTCGTTATGTTTTGAAATATATTTGGGAAGTTATTTTAATTTTTTTTTTTGTTTTTAGAAAATCGTTAAAGAGTTTATGCCTCTTTACTTTTAAAATTTAGTTTTTTATTTTATCTTTTCATTTTCTTAGGTCTAGATACAAAATACTTAACTAGTTACATATACTTTGTTTTTACAAAACTATCTTACTGGCCCCATGCGGGCACTCTATGCTTTTCAGCATCTTTTCGTTTTGTTTAAAGAGCACCCTCATTCTTTCCATCTGGGAAGGACTCAAGTTGAACCACACCGGACAACCATACACCATGATTGGCCGTATAGCAAATAATCTTCACTTTGGAATCAAGTTGGCTGCTATGAAACAACCTACTTGCCATAGCAAAGGCTTTTCTGGCTTTTGCTAGACTCGTTGCTGCATGGATATTACCATAGAGAAACTGGTCCAACATAATGCCCAAATATCGCATTACACTCCTCACAGCCTTTTTTTCAGTGCTTCATTTGATTGACTTAAAATAATCTTAAGATAAACTTAATTTAAATTTGCTTTTCAGCGACATTATTTATTATATAGGAAAATTAATTCCTTGCTTAACGACTACATTATTAAGAAAACATATAAAAAAAACTCAACAACTTAACATTTTTACTAAAAATAACTTATATCTAAAACTACAGCTAAAAACTAAAGTAAAAACTCGAACTAAAACTTAGACTATACTACTACTAACTTAAGCTACGTATGTATGTACATGTGCATGTATACCACCATATAATTCATCAATATATGTTCGTGCATACATGCACATATGCGTCTATATACAACTATATATGTGTGTATAATCCAATATACACTACACATATATTACTCTTTTTGGTGTTTTTTTTTTGTAGTTTTTAATTTTTTTGTATTTTTGTATACGTTTTGTATTTATTTTTTATTTTTTTTTTTTACCTTAAAACCTAACCCTAACCTAAAACCTAATGCTAAGAATATGTAAGCTGGTGTCCTCACAGCTAATGGGTGCAAAATGCCGAACTTACACCACTTTTTGTTCGTATCTCTTGAAGCCTTGCACAACGGAGTTCGGAACTGGATGTCCAGTCGTCGAAAAATCGCTGGATTTGCTCGAAGTCACGCTGCAAGAGGATATTAATGACCTCAATCTTCGGCTCTGTCCTGTACGCGATCAAATCGTCAGCGTACGCGATCAGGTACTGCATGGAGCCAATTAATTCACTGGTGAATTTTTATTTTTATTTTTTTTTAAATGCATTTTTATTACAAACTATCAAAATATCTTACGAACTAGACAAAAAACGCTTAAGACTAGTTTAACTAAACAATTGATTTATGACTTACTGGCCCTCCTCGGCCACTCTAAGTTAACCTAAACTTAACGCTCTGTCTTTCGACGTCTCAACAAAAAAATCTTCTCTCTTTCTAGAGACCTTAACGTAAACTAAGAACAATTTTAATGCAAAAACTTAGTATCTAAACAACTTGTAAAGAACTTAATATATACACCTAAACTATAGCTAAAACTAACTTTATGCATAATAAAAAATATACACTGTATATTATCTTTATGCATATGCATATGTATATATAAGATTATAGAGCCCATTTTTAATGTAAAAAACCTTCTATCTGTTACCATATTGTAGATCATGTAAGGCAGTTCTTTGCTTATACCCAACCTCGTCAACTTAAGGAAGAGGCCTTCTAACCAGACGGTGTGGAATGCCTTTTCCAAGTCAACAAGACAGGCCCCGGTGTACTGGGTTTTATTTTTGTTCCATTGAATGTCCGAAACCAATTTCGACGCGGCATGTATAGTATCATGCTCCGACCTAAATCCAAATCCAAATCCGTTATTCGGTATTATTTTTTGTCCTTAGTCCACTTCATCAGACCTCTTTTCTAGATATTTCGAAAACTTTGCTTAAGCAAGGGAGAGGAGGCTTCTTGATCGAAGATTTTTCGAAAGCGAGGAATCTTTACCCTTTTTGGGCATGGTAATGTGTTGTTGAACAGGATTGTGTATCTCTACCGCCTCTTCGGGGAGATAACGCAACACAATATTCGGTATTCCGTTTATTCCGGTGGACTTTTTGTTCTTCAGAGTGTTGAAAATGTTTTTGAGATACACCCTCGAAATGAGTATGGCATTAGAGCCATCTTGGACGACGGCATAAATTTCCTTATTTTCATCATTGAATCTGGTGAAACCATGATTCCCAGAACGACATTGCTGTATTTCATTTCGAGGGTAGAAATGGTTCAGCAAGGTTCTCTTCTCCAAGTCGTCATTCGGCCTACGAGATTCGTTGACCGTATACACTTCCTGGAAAACTGCTCCTTTTGCTTCTACCTTCTCTTGGGCATCCTCAACAATGAAGAACTCATTGTCCAGCACGGCCCGATCCGGATCGATGCCAACTGAAGTCAGTATGTTTCAGTTGTCGGTTGTTCTGTCAAGTCGAACAGCTTCGTTATGATCCCTCCTTCGAAAGATTTGGTTGATGTGGGGGAACATACCCGGACAATTCAAACGAACAGTCCGAATCTTGTCTCACCAATAGGAATTGATAGCAATTCTGTTATTCATCCGAATCAAGCTCTGGAGGTTTTTCATCTGCGACTTGAGCGACCTCAGTTAATGGTCGTCTCTGTCTGTAAAACGTCTGTAAAATGTCTTGATTCTCTTCAGAAGTCTGCTTTTTTGCACGTGCAGTGCGTCGATGGTATCGTTCCGATAGATGTCGCCATCTGCGCACGGTAATATTTTAGGAATCGTTCTGTCCATTCGTATTATCGTAGTGTCCATTTGTATGAGATACCTGTGAACCACTTCATTCGTTAAGTTTCTGTTCGAGTGTGGTGTCATGTCATTCGAACGCTGTTCTCTGGATGGGATTCCGGAAGTATGCGGCCAACGTGTTAAGCAGTTTCTAACTTGTCTCTTTATGGTCCCTATCGTTAGTCGTCTGTTAATTAGCATCAGATCAAGATAAGACCCACTTCTGGGAAGTGGCGGTCTATTGGTTGCAAACAAATTAAGCTTGAACTTAATGTATTTCTGCGTCAACCTCTGGGACTTGACACAGAATTACCTCATTCCTCATGCTTCGCGTTCAAATCGCCGGCGACAACAAAGAAGTTATGCTCTGAGCATAAACGCAGTTTCTGAAAGAGAAATTCGAGCTCTGAAATTAAGTTCGTGGGCTGAGGTGCATCTGGTGCATAGACCACTACTACGTACAAATTCTTCCTACCTTGGAGATATCTCGCACCTCACTGCAATAGACAACCTTATGGCGAATGCCTTTTTTAATGAACAGAGCGACCCCTCCTCCTTGTGTGGAGTGGGGGCGGTCCCTTCGAATAACTTAGTAATCTTTTTACCTGATTGTGCGCTTCCGGTTTAGCTTAGTTTCGCTAACCATTAACACATCAGGCTTATGCGACTCCAACAGGTTAAGTAATATCAACCTTCTCTCGATCCTTACAAGTGAATTTGCATTCTCTGCTAGAATTGAACGGTCTCCAATTGCTGACGTATCCATTAAAATGGAATGGATACGCGCCTGACCCAGCAGGTCTTGACAAACATGATGTGTTGATGCTTTGCGGAACTAAGGTAAGCCGGAAACATACATTCAGGCACAAAGATTGTACTATTATTCGAAGAGACCCTCATCTCCACACAAACGGGTGGGTTCGCTCTCTTCCTTAGAAAAGCATACGCCACGAGGTGAGCAATTTTGGTGTGTTGGAAGCGTGTATTGCGTGCATTTCTCTACAAGGTGTAAGGAAATTGTACGCGATATCGGCCAGACCTCGAACCACAAACTTTATCTCAGAGTCCAAGAGTATTTTCCGAAAGCTTTGTCTTTGTTCGGAGGATAGCAACTTATCCTAGTCGGTGATTTGAACGCGAAACATGAGGAATAGGGTAATTTTGTGCCAAATCCAAGAGAAAGTTCACTTCTTGAGTGGTTGAGGCAGAACTATATTAAGTTCAAGCTTAATTTGTTTGCAACCGATAGACCGGCATTTCCCAGAAGTGGGTCTTATTTCAATCTGATGCTTATGCTTATTCGGTTAACAAACGAGTTGGAAACGTACCCTTACAATTATTGCAAGGCTTGTTAGCAGCTTTCCTCTAGAGTCCTATCAAAAGAACTGTATTTAAATGACAGACGTCCCCTCGAATAGAAACCTAACTCACGATTACAAAAAAGCAGACTGTTGTCGATTACTGAGGGTGGGGCATGATAGTGTACAAGCCGCATCAAAGTTGGTTTCGGACATACAGTGGAACAAAGCTAAGACCCAGTGGACCGGGGTCGGCCTTGTTGAAACCCTCTAGCTAGAAGGCCCCTTGCTTAAATTGACGAGGCTAGGTATAAACAAAGCACTGCTTTATACGATCTAAAACATGATAATAGATAGAAGATTTGTTCTTAAGAGTGACAACAAAGTTTCTTCTAATTTTTTTAAAGTAAATAATAGGCTCTAACAGGATGCAGTAAATTTACTCTTTTCACTATCTTCAGCAGAGAACTGATTGGCTCCATGCAGCATATGACAGCGTTCGCTGACGACTTTGTCACTTAAAAATGAACGTCATTAACATAATCTTGCAACGTGGCTTCGAAAAAAAATGACTTTGCGAACTCTGAAAGTTAAATTTTAACTACCAAAAGTGTGAAACCATAGTTTTCCGGAAAAGATAAGGATGTTCGAGAGGCAATGCCTTCGTGCTTGTTTCAAAAACATAGAACACCCAAATGAGGTTTTGTTTAACGAAGCTAAAGTAAGTAGGGTGGATAATTTCATTATTAAGCTGATTCGAAGACACGTTGCACGATCTATGACTTATAAAAGGGAATTTATTTTCGGAGCCTACTACTCTAACGACGCATACCACGAGGACGCATGTCAAAGTAGATTCATTCCACTGAAAGCGTTCTAATATCTTGAGCGGATTGGATATGCGGGAGGATCCCCACTTCTTTACCAGGAAGACGGTGAATAATGACGGTACGGGAGCGATGTAGCAACGGTAAGTCCGGGTGATTTCCGGTTCAGCACATTCATTTCTGTTCGCAATAGAACGAGGAGTGATATGGATCGAGGTTTTTATTGGTGGCTACAATCCCATCAAGCCTCAGTTATTATCAGCTTGTTAGGATAATGTTGTTGGTCCCTAACGGCCGAGTTACCATTAAAATAATCGAGAATAGGTTAACTTGTAACAATAAAAATAAAGAAAAATAAAATAAAAAATATTAGTATTAGATTAAGTTAAGTGCATGCATATGCCAGATGCCATAAATGCGAACAGTACCAAAAATCCCATGCAGATCTTTCGTGAAAGGGCTCTGAACTGAATTCCTTCTTGGGTACTAAGAATTCACTGATTCATTCTTGGTTTACAAAGAAACAGCGATTGAATTATTTTTTATTGTGCTGATGTTGTTGTCCTCAATCAGAGATGAAGGATTAAATTCTTGGCATATTTTAAGCCCAGAATGTGGAAAAAAAGAGACTTTTTCCCACCTCAGTTGTTTGTGCGGGAAGGTAATCAGCTGATTAAGCAGATCAATGTTGCGCCTCTTGCCTCGATGCTTTCTAATTATTTAAGATATACTCTGAGAAATATGTAAACATAGTTGTGTCAGATTCTTACTGCCTACAAACATAATTTCCTTTTATCCATTTTATCTCATATAGATTTGTAATTTTCTATTTTAAACATCAAAGGCAGTTTATCACTAGGTATCTTTGTATATTGTTATTTATCCTACGAGCTTATCTCGGACTATCTTCTAAGCAGCATTTCTCTCTACCGATTCCTAAGTTTATCAAGTTATTTATGAAGTTACATGACACTAGAGCTTCGCATCTAGAGTGAGAGATATGCTTCGCATCATTATCGTACGATATTGTTTGCCGAGTTAATGAATACACAACATGCGTTGAGATTAATCTCCGATAATTTTGTTTAGTTTTGCGGTTTCGGACTCAACACAACATTCGCAAGGAAGCAATAATAGTTAGTTAGTGACTTTTATTTAAGTAAATATACATATTACAGTATTTAATATTTATTTTAAAGGATGTATTCGTATTTCCTACGCTTTCTATATCGAAGTGTTGATACTGAGTATTGCTATAGAGCATCGTATCCTTTTTACATTAAATAGACTTATTAAAAGTTCTTCTCAGAAGAAAATTGCTGGGAGAATATTATATCTAATACGCCGTGAAGCACCTTTTTAGTTTTGTTTTGTACGTTTTTGTTTTTTTTTGTTATTGTATTAATTTTAATTGTGGTCGCCGTGGCGTGGTGGTAAGTCCACCGACCGCCATGCAGAAAGTCTAGGTTCGATTCCCGGACGGGACACCTCGCATTTTTTTCACGGTACCACCTCTTTCGAGTTGTTGACAACACTCAAAGAGTATCAATTGTCTATAAAAAGGTTCTAAAATTTCGCCGTTCGGAACCGGCAAAAAAAAACTGCAGGGCCCTTCTACTTGAGAACAGTAACACGCATAACTCGAGTATTTGTTGTAGAAGCTAGGCGCTGGTCCCCTGTGGGGTGAAGTGCCATTCAATTATTTTTGTACCTGATTTTATTGAGGGCTTTCACAGACCGTAATATCGTCTATTATAATATGCATATCCCAGCTCCGCAATTAGTGAGTAATCTTTGTATTCCTCCCATTCAATTGAATTGATCAAAAAATCCATTCTATGGAATCAAGATGTGTTACTTTATAGATAATTAGTTATTTAGTTAAAATTATAACTGGAATATATTCTTTTCTGAAATGCTAGTACGTTGTTTCTTTTTGCTTGATGCAATTGATTGAGTTCTTAATGGAAGAGGGTGAAGATCTTTACCCAAGGGTGTAGTGACCGTCATTTGTAATCTTTCGTTGAATACCTGACTTTTATTGTGATTCAGCACTAAAGTTTATCTTTGAGTTAATCATCACTGTCGGCACAAATTTTATACAGTACAAAGCTGTTTATGCCTGCCGTGTCTAGTATTTTTTGTCATTTGAGTTTTGCGCCTGCAAGAATATGTTGAACATTTCTTGGCGACTTGGTCAACTCCTACTTTTGTGTGATTGTAGTCTGCAATCATAACTGGCTTTCTTGTATCAGTATCTGTATTATGCATACGAAAGCAATGTACACCTTTCGATAAAAAGCATACTGGTATCTCAGCTTTATTCCTCCTCAGCGTACTTAAGCCCACTTTTCAGTGATAATTCCATAAGTGGAATTAAACTGAACGAATTGACTTTTGTAATATTGCGGTTTGATACTTTCACAAATCTTGAGTTAGTATTTTTCTTTCTTGTTCAGTTATCTCAATTTTTGTCGTGTGCCTGTATTTTCTAATAAATGTTGTTTAATATCATACTTTTCTGATTTCTAGGGCACTACACCAGAATCAGAGATGATGCTTATCTCTGACACTATGGCGCGAGTGAATATAACACAAACAGGTACCGAGGACGAAAAAGTCAACATTTAAAAAATAACAACACAATATATAAAGGAAACATAGATTACGGTGCAATATATCAGGACAAAAAAAAAATGATATATATTGCAAAATGATATCTTTAAACGCTTGAGTTCTATTCTGATTTGAGAAGCTGACGAAATCGCCCAATGACAAACAATTTTTAAGATTGATAAAATGAGTGCCAAAGTTTGCGAAGCGCGCGACCGCGCCGTTGTGATTTGGCCTTAAATTAAGAGGATCTTCGAGGCATTACACTCTGCTTAAGTTGACCTAAGATTGTCAAGCGCAGCTCACAATTCTATCTACCTACCTAAATATAACAAAAAAAAAACTCATTGGTTGAAAAAAACATTTGAAAAATATGTAAATCGAAGTTTAAAACTTACGTTTTGTGGCTATCCAAAATTAAACGCCCCAAACCAAGGGGGAAACCGCCAAAAGCAAAAAAAAAAAACAAGACTATTTCTATTTCTGTTAACTTACACTGTTTCAATTTTTAGTCTGTAATCACAATATATGTAGATTCCTTTTTATGTCTTTTTATCTTACAGTGTCGGACAAAACAATAGCACCGAATTACACCTCATAGTATTTTCCCTAAAAATCTGTCTAAAAGTAAATCAATTTAAAT
Source organism: Eristalinus sepulchralis (assembly GCA_944738645.1). Taxonomy (NCBI): domain Eukaryota; kingdom Metazoa; phylum Arthropoda; class Insecta; order Diptera; family Syrphidae; genus Eristalinus; species Eristalinus sepulchralis. The sequence continues at coordinate 22,847,579 of OX122885.1, read as the reverse complement.
GAATTTTATTTATGTTACTTAGGTAAACAACAGATCTTTAAATATTGAAAAACAAACTATGCAACTTCATCACTTAAAAAAATATAATAAAAAATAAAGGAATTCAACAAAATCAAACGCGACAAAACTAAAGCACGAACATATTGCGCAAGCTACATTCGATTGTTTCCCTGATTTTTTTTGATTTATTTATTTCTATATTAGAGTAAATTAACTGTTACATTTCCTGCGATCGTGCTATGCTACAAATTACGTTCATTTGGAAGTTATTAGTGATACTGAGCAAAAGGATTTTTGAGAGCAAAAACGTTTTTGAAAATGGGGCTTAATAAGTATTCCACCAAATTCAAAGAAAAATTTTTTTGTGATTTTCATGCAGGGGAAGCAGTTAATTGCATAGCTAAAAAATATAGGATTCACCATTCCGTCGTTTCTCGTATTATAAGTCGGTTTCATAATTCTGGTAGCCTAGACACTAAACATCGTGGTGGAAGGCCCAGAAAAACCAGCATACGCGATAATAATGGAATAGTCCGGGCTATTAAAAAAGACCCGTTCATGTCTGCAAGGGCAATAGGAAAGGAATTAGACTTGGCTATCTCCACCAGATCCATCCAGCGAAGAATGGTAGTAGCCGGTTTCCTTTCTTACACTGCTTTAAAAAAGCCATTCATTTCGCCGAAAATCGAAAGGCGAGGCTTGCTTTTGCTAAGAAACACATCAGCTGGACCGTTGCCAAATGGAAAACTGTTTTATTATCTGATGAATCCAAGTTCAACCTGAAGGATTCAGATGGAATGAAGCATGTTCGCAGACCAAAAGGCGAAAGACTGAATCCACGATTTACAAGAGGGACAGTAAAACATGGGGGAGGTAGTGTTATGGTCTGGGGATGCTTTTCCAGCCAGGGAATAGGGCCAATTCATAAAATTGATGGAATCATGGATCGTTTCATGAACAAGGATATTCTTCAAAACGTAATGTTTCCATATGCTGAAGAAGAGATGCACTCGAGATCGATATTCCAACATGATAACGATCCGAAGCACACCGCGAAAATTGTTCAAAAATGGTTTTCCGATAACAAAATCAATGTTTTGAAGTGGCCAGCGCAGTCCCCAGGTCTTAACCCCATAGAGAACTTATGGGAGATTGTTAACCAAAGAATTCATCGGGAAAGGTGCAACGGCAAGGATTCGCTTTTTGGTCAAGCTGAAATTGCTTGGAAGAATATCCCCGCAGATATCATAAGTAATTTAATTGAGTCAATGCCCCGGAGATGTGAAGCAATTATTCAAAATAATGGGTTTGCTACAAAATATTAATAAAAAAAAGATGTGTAGAAGAAAATTGAAATAAGTGCTTTAGTTTTGTTGCATTTGATTTTGTTGAATTCCTTTATTTTTTATTATATTTTTTTAAGTGATGAAGTTGCATAGTTTGTTTTTCAATATTTAAAGATCTGTTGCTTACCTAAGTAACATAAATAAAATTCATTTAAATTGATTTACTTTTAGACAGTTTTTTTGGGCAAAATATTATGAGGCGTAATTCGGTGCTATTGTTTTGTCCGACACTGTATATCTGCATATATCTGCGCTGTTTCGTTAACATCGTTTTTTGAAAGACCATCGTGTACTTATTCCAATAAGCAAATTGAAGTCTATCATTAAAAATGTGCCTAAAAATATGCAGCATTGGTTACATTCCATCGGTTCAATTTTCAAATGATCCGCATAAAATTTTAAATAAGAATGTGTTTTTGAAGAAGTTTGAAGGGCGGTGGATTTTCAAGTTACTCATCTCTTTGTAGAATATTTCTGTATTAGGCTGTCGTTTATTTCTTATTTCATTTGTTTCTCTTGATGAACAAAATGTCTTCAAAGAAAGGGGCTGATTTTATTAAACATATAGCAGATTTTGTCTCAAAGTCTAAAGGATTTGATCGTCTTATGAATGGAGTAAGTTTTATGCGTGAAAAAGAACTGATTTAGTCCAATTCTATAAATCAATCATATTTTGTGGGTGGAAATCAGATGTTTTAAAAAGTGTGTGTTCTATAAAGTGTAACTCTGATATATGATTTTAGATAACAGAATTGATAACGTATCAAGTGGTACGTCAACAATTATCTATTGTGTAACAATGACACTGATTTTGTCGGTATTTACTTCGGTCACGTAACCGCATGTGGATTGTAAACAATGAGTACATGCATACATCTGTATGTGAATAAACGTAGGTGTATACAGTTCTAGTGTTTTTTTTTATTTCCCATTGATAACATTTTTTTTTATTTATAAAACGTTAGGCCATTGTCCTCTCCCAACGCAATTTCGTAAGAAACGATGTGAACTTTCTCTATATTTATGAATGCAATATGTACATATGTATTTATGTATGTGCATGTTTTCAATTTTTTCTTTCTATGATTAATCTGTTCAGCTGTTTTATAGCATTGGAAACAAAAATAAATTATAATTTAGTTTTTCAAATTTAGAGTACAATAGTTAGTGCATCCGAATTATAACGAATGCCAGTTAAACAATTAACTAAATATTGTGTTGTAAGATTATTATTAAAATGCAATTATTGAGCCATTCGACTTTAATATGTGTTCCTTTTCTTGGACATCGCATACACTTGCCAGATAGGTTAAATGAGCCTACTGCAAAAAACGTAAAACAATAAACGAACGGTAGTTGTCAGGAAAAAATCGATACAAATTTCTGTATTTTTAATTTTCCCTAAATAAATTGGGATTCGCAACAGCTTACAAAGTCTAGCGTCTTCAGCAACTACTTGTGCTGTGCGTCGCACTGCAGTCACTTTTGTGTTTACCTTTGGAGCAGAATCTTCAAGCAGGCATGGAGGCGTGTAACAGAGTTGCAAGATACTGGAATCTTTTGTAGTGCAATGCCTCAATTCTTTCTATTTCATAACTTATAATTCATTTAATTGAATTTACTTGAAAATCCAAACTTCAGTATTGATATTTTTCAATTAATGAAATCACTCTTTTTCTTTCGACTGACAGCGAATTTATTGAAGTCCGATAAGTTGAAGTCTTTGGGACATTTTCATTAAAGTATACGAAATACATAAAATAAAAAAAATAATATGAAAACTTAAGCAATTTGATCAGTTATAATAAACAAAAGTAATACATTTCGAATATTAAATAAAGTGGAAGCGAAATGGGTTAATGTTTTTATCCGGAAAATGCAATAATTGAGCCGTTGGGTTTTATTTAAGACTTAGGGAATAATTTCCTTTGTGTTTTTGTCCTCTTGTTTGAAAGACGGATTGTAATTTTTATTTATATACTTTTAAATATTTCCTTAAATAGACAAATAGTAAGCCTCAATTTTTGGACCAGTTGAAATTGTTCCGAAACTTTAAAACACTAGTTACACTAAAAAAATATACATACAGGTGTATTGGTCTTACTGGTGATAACGTTTAAAAAATGTAGTCTCTATAATAATAATAATAATGGAATGGCACTAGAGTCCACAAGGGACAAGGACCTAGCTTCTATAACAACTACTCGTGTTTTGCGTTCTACTGTTCTCTCACGGAAAGTAGGGGCCTACAGTTTTTTGCCGACTCTGGGCGACGAGATTGAGAAGCTTTTCATAGACAATTGATACTCCTCTTTGAGTGTTGTCAGCAAATCGAAAGAGGTGGTTCCGTGAAAAAATTCGAGGTGTCCCGTCCGGGAATTGAACCTGGACCTTCTGCGTGTGGGTCGACGCTCTTACCCATAACGCCACGGCGACCACAGTCTCTATATACATATTAAATAAAAAAAACAAGTCTGCCGTGTCCCGTCGGTTAGCATACAGAAACTTTTTGGATCAAAGTTGGGACAAATTTCTTTTGAAGTGTTCCCGGACCACCACCAATGATAAATACTTGTAAAGAGTAGATTAATGGAATGAGTAATTTTGTTTGATTGTTAAAATATGATTTTTTCAATTTTTCTTTCTAAACGGACGCTACAAAATCAGCCCATTGGCCGACTTAAGAAAATGAAATTTTACTTATGAAACATTGGTTTCACACGTAAAATTATCTTTAGCTAATAAGAAATGACCAACTCACAATACAAGTATCAACAACAAACTCTTAATTTGATATCGTATTTTTAAAATTTTTAAATAAATGTAACTTGTTCACGTGAATGAGACAAACATCATTAATTTTATTTAAATCCAATTTCAGATAAATATAACCGGTGGTGGAGATGGTAAGTGTTTAGCCGAATTTAAAGTCTCTCAAGAGCATTTGAATCGAGGAGGAGGTCTACATGGAGGTTTTACTGCTACTCTAGTTGACAATATTACAACATATGCCGTAATGTCCACAGGTAGTCACCCTGGTGTTTCTGTAGATCTTCATGTTAGTTATTTGAAAGCTGCTAAAGAAGGTGACGAGGTTGTTGTTGATGCAAATACCGTCAAAACTGGAAAAACTCTAGCGTATATAGAATGTGAGCTACGTCATAAAAAAGATGGTTCAATCATTGCCAAAGGAGCACAAACAAAATTCGTTGGTTTCTGAGATATTAGTTAAATGTAAAACTAGCTTGAAATAAATTGTGTATAGTGTATTTATAATATTAAACTGCTTGGTTTTTTTTTGTGTCACAATGGGGCATAAAATAATACAAAAACGTAGCATTATTTGCATGTGGCAATTACAATGCATGTTGCATTTTGTAGGTATTCGACATATGGTGTAGTGGTCCGTCGTAAGTTCAAAGCAAACAAATAGAAATACATCTTGGGTTTGACATCATATTTTAGAAAATAACACAAAGGTACGATAGATAGTATATTTTGAAAAGGTATTTAATTTCGAGTGTTCTACTGTTTACTTTTCTTAGCTGTTCCGTGTTGTGTTGGTTGTGCACTATAGCAGCAAAGCCACATTTGTGAACCAAGTATCAATTGTGCCTTTAAAAATTGAATGCTTTGTCGTAAAGTTGATTGTGGTTTTTAAAAATTACTGCGCATGGTGGTACATATTAACAAAATATAGAGCTGAGCTGAGTATTTCCATTTATAAGTTATGTAAAAATAGTAGAAAATGTGCAAATCGTCACTTGAGCAAAAATAAATGTATATTACACATACACAAGTACCTTAAGCAAGCACTCGATTTACAAACGCAGTCCTGTGTATCAAGCATTTTGCATTTCTATAATTTTACATTTTATTTATTTTTATCAATAAAGTTTACAAACATGCAAACAACTCGATGCTACATATAAAAAATATATATATTAGATATAAAAAATATTCATTCATTCATCTTCATCTTCCAGATGCACACGTTTGTTCAATGGCTTCCATTTTCTCCTGGAGCTCGTTAAAAACTTTCTGCAAACTACTAAGAGTCTCTTCTAGATGGTTTATCCTCTCTGTGGCCTCTTTCTTATACTCAGAGAATTTTTTATATTCATCTAATTCGGAGTTATGAGAAGAACGTGGTATTGACCGCTTATTACGTTTAGGATACGTTTCGGGTACGTATGTTTTCATTAGGGCTGGAACCGAGTCACAGGTACCACAATCTTGCCAAAAATACAAATTGATTCCTTGAATATCTAAGCAGCTGGTATATCCCCCCTGCTCCGAAGGCAACAAGAAGACATTTTCGGTAGCTTCGGTAATATCATCACCATTATCGCAAAGTACACGACCAAGATTGGCTTGTTTTATTTGCTGTAATTGATCCGGAAGGAATACACTTGGATTTTCGTAATAGAATCTATCTCCATCACGAAGTTTTTTAAATTGGTCAACCAATATACATTGGAAGAGTGGCCCTATTTTTCCTTCCTCAACAGGATCTTCAAGAATGCCTCCTACAAAAATGTCTATGTTATCTGGATGTCCATAAAGTTCTTTAAGCTTATTCCTTATTTCTGAACTACTTATTTCATTTGCAAGATCATCAAAGCTATTTGCAATCGTAAGATTACAAAACTTTCTGTAAGTGTTATAGCCAGGAATGCCATGATCTCTTCCGCGTTGTATGTTAATAGCAGCTAAGTCCAGGGCAACTGCATGAGAAGTGAGGAAAAGTTTTTCAGTAAGTTCTGTGTTCAAGTTCTGATTGGGCATTTTTAATTTTGCGGGCATAGTAAAGAAACCGCGCATTAAAGGATCTACTCCTCCCTCGTATGCAAGACGCCACGGTGCGAAAAATGCCTTATGCAGTGGTAAGTGCCCCTGTAGAATTGGTTGGTACGTTTTGTTAAATCTGTGCAAAATTGGATTGATAAGTGTGTGGCCGAACCGAAATGCAGCTGTCGCAAATTCATTGGCGATAGAAGGGTTAATCGATGGGTCGTATCCTTTGTATTCGCCTAACTTTACCATTCCACTAGGTCCAACAATTAGTGGGAGCCAGTGCTTGTATGTAATGTGTTGCATTTGTGCTCCAACAATTTTTCTAGCTTCCTGATATATTGTGTCGCCATCCCAATGTGGGTTTATTTCCTTTAATTTTATCGCTATTCTGTTGTGCTCTCGCATCCAGATAGTATGCATAGCCAAAAGGCCTACCTGCTCATTTGCTCGAATATCGCCAGCCACAAAACAATTCATGCTGTTTTCATCTAAATTTCTTCGACAGTCAACACCATATTGAGGTGCTGTAAATGGCAACATTTCTTTTTGATTAGGGAAGTGTACACCAGTTCTCAATAACCCATCATCCGACGTAAGATTTCGGAGTTCACTTGCAAACTCGATTGTGTATCCATACACTTGAGAAGCATCAATAAAAGATGTTAATTGATTGATCTGTTCTCTTTGCTGAATCGAATCAAAGAATACAGAGGTCATTCCAGAGCCACATATCGCACTGGATCGGATTAAGTCTATGCATCTTCTATTTTTAACACGTGGATCGTTCGGGGGAACTTCAATAGGGTAGCATGGAGGAGCAAATTCACATGTTTTTTTACAATCCACTCCGTCCCAACTTTCTGAACTGACTGCAGGTATGGCATGATCCAAATCATGATCTAAAAATTGACCCCATTGCATCACCATGTGCGTTAAACGTTTATCTGGAGTGATTTCCTTTGTAGATATTAAATTTGTTGAGACTAGTCTTGAACTCGGTTTTGGGAAACCTGAGTACAATTTTCCTTTCATCCATCCTATTGGCATACTAAAGCCATTCTCATAGATTGGTTTCTCTATGCGTCGGAACGCCGTTAAAGATGCTCCCCACGTCGGATTGTTCAGATTATTACAAGTGCCGTCGATGGAACGATATCTTGAATGGAAGCACATGTCTGTACAATTCGGCATTTCACGATATTCCATGCATCCAGATAGCTCAGCTACCAGTCGTAGATGTTCACGAGACAGTAGGTCATTGTATTCGTATTGATTGCTTTCAATTGCTAGATTTCGACCTTCTTGTACATGTTTTCGAATGTTTACCAATGTTCTTTCATAAATTTCGGCAGCTCTTGCAACTTGCCTAGCTTCGCCTTTTGGAAAGCGGAAAAGTCTTAGTAGTTCACTGTGGTGTAACGGATTGCTTTGGGAGCGGTTTGAGAATAACATTGCGACGGTATTGTTTATAGCTAAATCAATTTCTCTGGATGCTTCAGCAAATGCCACACGAACATATCGATCGCCGGGAGCTAGAGCTTCATTACTCCTGTTAATTAAAGTTATTTTTATTATTCGATCATATTATATCTACTTTATTATTACATACCTAATTGTTAAAAAACCAGATTCCGTCGCTCTTCCGTGTTCATTTTTTATTGAACATTCATATCGGCCACTGTCAGAGAGTGTGGAATTTTTTACATAAAGACTACCAGAACTGCTTATTTGGAATTTTTCATTATTTGTTATTAATCGTCCATCCTTAAGCCATTGAATCTAAAGTTATTATTTAGTAGTTTAGTAAACTAGTATCAGATAAAAGTAATATTAGTACTTGAACAGATTCGTCATCTGCCTTGCATGGAATTTCGATTGTGGTCCCAGATATGGCTACTAAGTCGTATGGTCCAACTACAATTTGCGGAGGTCCTTGAATGTCTTCAATAGATACGATGGCTTCCGTCTCGGAATTACCATTATCGTTAGTTGCAATACATTTATATTTTCCTACGAAAATAATAAGACGTTAATATTAAGTTTCTTCATAGAGAATTGTGTAGAATGTTTCCTACACCCAAAACAACCACCCACCCACGAATTCTAATTCGTTAAGAAGAAGCATACTCTTCTACTTGCCCCTAGCGTTGCTTTTCAATCATTTCTGGAGTTTGTATATTCGTATATCATTATATTTTTACAACTTTACAATAATCTTTTAATTTCCGCCAGCCACGAAAGATTCTTTATGTTTCTTTTCCTGGTGGTGTATTCTGCTGAAAACGGTTGTAAAGCCCACTGAAGAATTTTTTGCAAAAAGTATATAACCGTAATAATTTGATGGTAGCATATGTAAACATTTTGCTCTTTTAGAAAAAAATTCTCGAGTTAAGAATTTTGAGGCTGGTTACAAGTTTCGTTATATTTTAAGACATATGTCATGCTGTCGAGTGTCGCCACATGCATCCTCTTTTAAGAATTGAAATCGCGGTTGAAAGCCAAAAACGTAAGTTGAGAAGGATGTTTTAAGGGGATCGTAACGAAATCTTTTCTGGATATTTAATTAAGCAGGGGGCATGGATAAAGATAATAAGTCGACTCCTTTTTCTTATAAGCAGAGGTCAAGAGGGTACAAGTTTTCTCCTTAAAAGATTCTTTTTCATGATGTTTATTGTAAAACAAATTTTTTTCTAGGTCGAATGGCTTTTTTATTAAGAGGACGGTATTCCCATTTATTGAGAAATAAAACTTCGTTTAAGTAGCTGCATTGACTGGGTTCGCAATCAATCACTGCCATATCCCGAAGATACGGCTTTAATTTCCGGTTTTAGTTTTCACATTGCTGCCATAATATAGGTCCTACATTTTTTTTTCAATAGCCCAATGGGGTTAAATAGAAGCAGCCAATTGACATCGTCTTAACACAACACTCATTTTGGAAAGCGTAAAGCGGTTTATTTTGTTTTACGGAGGTATAATAATGATATTTTAGCAGCATTTTGAGAGGGGAACAGCTGTCAGTGTCAAAATAACTTTTTATAAAAAACACTGAATGTAAAACTACCCAATAAGACCCACTCCAAACAACTATAGAAAATTAAATTCGGATCACATTGAAACTCTATCTAAGCAGAACAAATCTAACAGTCTAAATAATCTTACCTGAGTCCGAATATTTTGTATCTTCTATAATAAGTTCTGTATTGTCAGATTCCAACAATATTCGTCGATTAGCTTCAACATTTTGACCATTAAATATCCAAGTTATTGTAGGCAACGGATTTCCTTCAGCATCGCATTCTAAAACTAAAGTTTGTCCCTTCTTCAAAGTAACATTTTCTGGCGTTCTTATAAATACAGGCAGTTCTGTTACAAAAAACAAAGAAAAAAGTAAAAATGTGATTATTGTACAATTTAAGTTGTAGTATGCCTTTTATATCCAATTTTGCTTCAGCTTGTATGGTCTTTAATTGATTCGTTGCTTCACATTTGTAAACGCCAGCATCTTGTAATGTCGCACTGAATATTTCCAGACTTCCATTTGATAGTATTCTCGTTGTAGCAGTGGGCTCAGATATTTGTCGATTTTTAAAGAACCACTTTACATGTGGTGGTGGCATTCCAGAAGCAACACAATCAAAGACTGCAACACCATCAGGAGCAATTATAGTATCCTTTGGGGCACTATCAAAGTGTAATTCTTTCTGTTCATTTGATGGGTTTTCTTTTTTATTAACAGTCATTTTGATCGGTAACGACTTTATTTGACGAAGGCCTGTTTGACCAATACATTCGTAGGTTCCAACATCGTTACTTTGCAGCGATGATATAATAAGGTCCCCGGAAGATGCGATCTTCATTCTTCTTGAATCGTATATTTTGTTCGCATTGTGCATCCAGGTAACCCCGACATCTGAATCAGAAGCAATGAAACATGGTAGTTCCACTGTTTCTCCGGCAAACATAGCCATTTCGTACGTGCTTTCGCCGACATCAAAATTTTCTGCACAACATACATATAAGTACACAAAAAATCGATCAAACATAATTCTTACCGCAATCAAAATCATCATCTTTTAATGTGGAGAATAGTTTATTCTTGAATTCAGGTGGACCCTCACATACGAGAGATATGTATTCAGTGGGTTTTGATTGCAACGAAAAGAGGGAAGCAACACCGCAATCGCAAATAATAGGATTATTATCCAAACGTAATCGCTTTAAACTTATCAATGTGTCGAATAGACCAGGCTGAAGGGTTGTTATTTTGTTTCCAGATAGAAATCTAAATAAAAAAAAATTATATCGATTACCTCACACATATACATGTATGTAACCTTATTTAAATTACTTACAATCTCTGGAGTTTATGTAAACTACTAAATGTCAATAAATCTATTTCTCGAATGTAATTGTTGTCGATATGTCTAAATTGTAGGAAATTGTATTTAAAACAATATATATTTATATATAGTATATGCTCACAAATCTTCTAACTGATGAAGTCCTTTGAAGGCTCTTGGGGGAATCTTCCTGATGCGATTGTTTTTCATATATAACCCTTTTAGTGTTGTTAGGCCAGAGAATGCATCTTCTGCAATGTACTCGATTTCATTGTCATTTAAATAAATTTTCTGAATGTGTCCCAATCCATGAAATAAGTTTGACGGTAATTCTTGCAAGCGATTCGTTCGAATGTTTCTTTAATCAAAGAAATTAAATAGAAAGATTTAAATATGTACAATTTATTTAACTAACATATACAATAAGATAAACAAATTAAAACGATCCCTCAAACAACAAAAGCAACAACGTTGTGTTTTGTTAGCTAATTTAGTTTATCTCTGAGTATTGTCGGGAGGTGGAGGGTAATAATCAAAAAATACAATATGTTTTGACAAACGCAGGACTTAAACATTTTGTGATTGCTCAATAACATTGTTTATATTCTTTTTAGCTTAGTGCGTGTTTCGAAGAGTTATAAAGTCAATTGATCCGAACCTGGCTCTCGTTATTCAGATTTCCTATAGCTTTTCCCTTTTCTTAAAACTTTAGCGGAAATTCTATTTAAAGAGATTCAGCTGCTGTAAGTGAGGCTATAATATGGCTACGTTTGAAATCTCGAATAGCCTGGGGATCTACAGCTTACTGTCAGAATTAGTTTTTTTTTTTCTTTCAAAAGATCGAATTTTATTCAAGAGTATAGGAATGTTCTTGAGCTTCTTGTTCTTCTTCTTATGGCGCTACAGTCCGGGGTGGACCTGGGCCTCAACCAACATGCCTCTCCAGCCAGCACGATCTTTCGCCAGCTGCCGCCAGTTGCGCACTCCATGTTGGTTGAGGTCCTTCTCCACTTGTGTGCGCCACCTTATCCTGAGCCGTCCTCTGTTGCGTTGTCCTAATGGCTCAGATTCGAAGACTTTTCGGGCTGGAGCAGTGGTGTCCATACGCTCTACATGGCCTAGCCATCTTAAGCGTTGTATCCGTAGACGCTTGACTAGGCTCATGCCGCTGTACAGCCCATACAGTTCGTGGTTGAATCTTCTCCTCCAGATGCCATCAACGCAAACAGGACCAAAAATCGCACGCAGAACTTTTCTCTCGAAGAGACCAAGGGCATCCTCATCCGCTTTTAGTAGTGTCCAAGTTTCCGCGCCATAAAGTAGGACTGGGATGATTAAGGTGTTATATAAAGCAATCTTCGTCCTTCGAGAGAGGGCTTTATTACTCAATTGCCTCTTGAGCCCAAAGAAACAGCGATTGTCAAGAGTGATTCTGCGTTTGATTTCGGTACTGGTGTTATTGTCCCTGTTTACTGCGGAGCCGAGGTAGACGAAGTCCTTGACTACCTCGAAGTTTCTGCTGCCTAGTGTGACGCTCTGTCCGAGACGCCGATGTTGTGTGTCCTTCCTTGATGACAGCATGTACTTCGTTTTGCCCTCATTTACCACCAGACCCATTTTAGCCGCTTCCGCTTCAATGCCAGCAAACGCATCATTGACGGCTCGCTGTGTTCGACCAATCACGTCAATGTCGTCGGCGTAAGCTAGCAATTGAGCTGACTTTTGGAAGATCGTACCTCTGGTGTTGACCTGTGAATGTTCTTGAGCTGGGAGCCCGTAAAAGCGCAGTACTGTACTTCTGCCTAAAACAGCGAGATGTGTCACCAAGTTGATGAAGTAGAGGAAGGGCAATCATTTGATATAGTCGTAGGTACTAAATAATTGCAGACGCTAGGAAAAGTATGTGGGACGGCTAGAAAAAATGTTGGCGGAAACCTTAAGGAGATCTGACCGAATCTAATAGGCTTAATTACAGAGAATTGTGTCAAAGGTTACCATGCAAGAAGATTAGGATCTCCCTGCAAGGATTTTTTTACATATTGCAGGCAGGAGAACAAAGAGGTCATATTCCACTTCTCGGAAAGTATTCAGGTTTATAAAAATTAAAAACGAAAAAGAAAAAGATAAATACGTCAATTAAAAAGATAGAAGGCGAACCAAACTTTCTTTCAAATAGTAACTTCTTGTTCATTGCATTTTGAAGAAATGAAAAACTTAATAGGGGTAAATCCGTGTAAACTTTCTCTTTCTATTAAAATTGTAAACATTCTTTATGAATGATAAAGAAAATGTTAAGATAAACATTACTAACAATAACACAGACAAATGCAGAAACACGGCTTTTCCAAAAGATATATTTCAATACGAATCTGATCTAATTACTTATAGCACGAATTTACTGAAGAATTCCAAAGGGGAAATACTCGATAGGTGGAATATGGCCTTTGTAAACAAATGTCTAATTAAAACTTTGAGGAAATTTGCGTTCACATTTCCGCAATAAATATTTAAGATTATACAAAATAAATTATAAGTTACCAAATATGAGTGGGCTTTAGAAAAGTGTGTGCTTTAATATAATGAACATTTATTTTATACAATTTTAAATCAAAAAAAAAAAAATACTTACAGTGTTTGCAGTCTGCCAAGTTTACTAAATGTAAATGGTTCTATTTCACGAATAAGATTGTTTTCGATGTGCCTACATTGAAAATGAGTTGACAATTCATCTTATCTTATCTTATTATCTTAATCATTAACTTACAAGACTTCCAAATGAACCAGGTCTTTCAGAGACTCCTTGGGGATAGTTTTTAACCGATTAAAATTAAGATTCAAATGTTTTAGAGCAGTTAATTTAGAAAACGTATCTGCTTTTATGTTGTTAATATCATTTGCACTTAGTACCAGTGTTTGCACCTGATATGATCCCATAAAAACATTGGGTGGTATAGTTTTAATTCTATTAGATCGAAGATTTCTGAAAATAAATAAATAAATATTATTTTAATATAAGAAGAATATTAACAAATAACTTATTCAAGGTTAAAAGATTCTACTGCCTACCCAAAACAATACGGTAGTATCATAAAGACATGTATTTACATTATTAGAGGATAAATTGGTATTTCGTAATTTTTTTTCGGCGTTGTTTAGTAAATTTTATAAAATTCGACAACGTATTCTTCTTTTTTTACTCAACAATTATGTACACATAATATTGTAATTCTGTACAAAACTTAAAAAAAAAAAAAGAACTAAAGCAATTTTTTCACAAAGCACTCAAGCACAAATAAATGTTGCTTTGCAGTCGTTTTTTAAAAGTTTTGCAATTCATTCGATTTCTGACGCATATAGCCTTTTGGAGTGAATGATAGAAGACAGACGTAAATCTAATTCTACTTCTAAAGGTGATTGAACTCCATTTACTGTTAATAATAATAATTGAGTGACACTACAGCCCACAATGGATCGAGGCCTAGCTTCTTCAACAAATACTCGTGTTGTGCGTGTTCTTTCACGAGTAGAAGGGATCTACAGTTTTCTGCCGACTTCAAACGGCAATATTTGAGAAGCTTTTTATTGACAATTATTACTCTTTGAGTGTTGTCAGCAACTCGAAAGAGGTAGTGCAGTGAAAAAATGCGAGGTGTTCCGAGTCGACACACGTCGCGACGACCACCAATTTACTGTTACCATAGTTAAATACATTTTGGAGCATTTTACGCTTCGTTTAAGTTTCAACTTTTAAAAAGATGTAAAATCTCTAAGAAAATATTTAAATGTACGTTGAGACCTTTTTTAGCTTCATTTTGATTAATCCCACTTCAAATGATTAACTTCATATTATTATTTGAAGATATGATCTTTTTCGCTTAGGGCTATAGTCCGCAGTTGAGATGGATCTAGGTAATATGCCTATCCAGCTTCAACTTTCTTTCGCCAACTGCCTTCAATTTAGCACACCACGGTGGCGGAGATCTCTCGAAGACCTTTCAGGCTAGAGTTGTGTTGTCCACATACTCAGCCATCCCATTTCCTTTCCTGTGGACTCATTGGACATGTTGAAGTGCTGTCCGTTTCGGCAACTTTCGGATTTCATTTCTGATAAAACATCTCTTTTCTTATCCTCTTTTTCCCTCAAAGAAACCAGTTCTCTTACTTTAGGTGGTGTCGTAAAATCCAGCTTCTCCGATCTCTTCTTGCTTGTGATAAGCTTGCACTTCTTGTAACAACACAAACCGTGTTGTTCTGTCTCTACTTTGTTCTTTTATCGCAACAAGAAATTAATCTGATTTTGGCAACTACGCAGGTGCGCAGCACTCTTGACAGAGAAGTCTAAGGACAGAGAATATTAGGCTAAGTACAGAGAGATTCCGCCCTATTGTAAGGTTCAACCGTTTTGTGTGCTTTGTATTGAAATTGTTTTATGCAAGCAATTTAATTTTAAATACAATTTGATTTGGTATATATAATATATATAAGTAATGAGAATATATATATATAGAATATATATGACGGATTGTACATAATTCATCGGTTTAGAGCATGAGGCCAGATTGGGTAGCTATATCTAAAAATATATTCTTGTATATACATATGTACATATATACTGAATCTCGCCCCATAATAATGATATCAACATACTTGTGTGTATTTGATACTCTGTGTGTGTGCCAAGTTAAATATTTTAATTTTGATTTGGTAGATTAGATTACGGTAAGCTGAGGTGGTTGCTCGAGCGGAGATGCTGCATCGCATTTATTCCTTGATTGAGGTCATTGCATGATACATTTTGGGAAAGTTGACGATTTCTGGTGTCTTGTAATCAGAAGCACATGTTTCAAGTCTGATGATATCTTTTGTTCGTCTTAGATAGAGGCCATAACTGACTTAATATACTGCTTGCTTCCTAAGGTTCTCACTTTTTGTTTTAACTTCTACTACTATGCATATGCTTAGCTGCCAGAGTAGTACCTTCACTTTTTCTTGCTAATTTATCAACTTTTTTCATAACCCAGGAACTCCACTTAAGGTAAGGTAGCTTCTAACCGCTATATATTGATGATTCTAGTTTTTATAGCCACTATTTAGTGTATGTACAGGACATTAAATTGGCTCCATAAATGACTCCATTGACAGAAGGCGATCCGCCACACTGCAGGGCAGGAAAGGCGAAGTACCAGTGATCGGAAATGCGAATTTGCATGCACGGTGAGGTGATATAGATTCACGACCTTGTCTTCTGTTTTTGTTTTCGAGCCACTCATTTAGTTTTCCAATCCAGCAAAGTTTCGAAAGCACAGATTTCTGTCTTGAATTTGGATTTTAAAGCTTATTTCAGGGAATACATTAATCATTATCGCAAGGAATACATTAATCATTAGGCGTCGGTATCTTTACATTTTAGAGAAGCTTTCTGTTTCTACAATTGTCGACACTGCTCCAGTGATGTAGAATACCACTTTATATTGTGACTTTAATTCCACTTCCTCATTTCTCAGTTTTGGTAGGTTTAATCGGGATAGCTTCACGGATTCCTCGTGAAGAGCACAAGCGCAATCAATTTTGACAGGTTGACGTTCAACTCGACCGTTCATTGATTTAGTAAACTTCTCTTCTAAGAGTTTTTCACAATACACTGAGACTACTAAATTATCGTTATAAGATGTAGGTTTGGATCCAATGCGTTCCCTTAGAATTTCGTTTACTCGGTACCTGTCTTATCCTTACTGATTTATTTGATAATTATTATACTTCTGATCGATTCCCTTTTTACAAATTTTACACTAAGGGTCATTAATGCATACGATCGTATCGTATCGTATTTCGCAACTATTGGGAACTCAAGGCATTTTTCTAGAGAGTAAAATGCCACTTCCTTTGAATTGCTATTGTGATAAGAGTACTGGGCTTAGTCAAGATTTCTTAACAGAGGGCTGTAATTGATGTTAGTTTCTGCTAGTCTTTTCATAGTCTTTAGCAAAAGTCTCATCATTACCGTTGTAAAGTATGGCTTTTAGCCATTAGGCTAAAGTTTCAAAGTCCTTTTGAATGATTTTGATTTTAGTTATTTGAATTCTTGGGACTGTGTTGGCCTCAAGATGAATATGGTCACTGTTATATCCATCATAATCCTACATGACCTCAGCTATGATTTTTACATACAAACCATACCCTTTTCTGAAGATGATGCTGATTACACGAAAATCAGAAACGTAGTTCAATATAATGTTTATGGAAATCGATTTTTCGTCTCCATTGCTTTTATTCGGTTTGGATTCTTATGCTGTACTTGAGGTCCATGTAATGGTTTGTTTCTGATAATACATACAAAGCCATATATGACTTATTAACTATAGAAATTAAAAATACACTGAAAGTATATTTGGAATTCTAGGAAAAATACATAAAGAATGTTTATATTAACGCATATGGGATACTATGGTTATGAAAGGACACTATTGTATAAATTAATAATAATAAATGTGGACCAGGGCCTAGCTTCCACAACAACACTTGTTGTGCGTGCTACTGTTCTCTCACGCGTTGAAGGGACCTACAGTTTCTTGCCGATTCCGAACGGCGAGATTTGAAAAGCTCTTCATAGACTTTGATACTCTTTGAGTGTTGTCAGCAACTCGAAAGAGGTGGTGCCATGAAAAAATGCGAGTTGTCCCGTCCGAGAATCAAACCTAGATCTTCTGCATGTTGGTCGGTTCACTTACCCTCTACGCCACGGCGACCACTTTTTTTTCATAAACTACTAGAAGAAAAAACTGACAAATGTAAATATAAACGTAAATATAAACAATAAACAAGACTTGGATTTAGATTTAAAATATCGTTGAATTTAAAATGCGCACATCGGTTTAGACACTTGTGGGATACATCTGTAGATCTAATCGGATAGTAGACTGCGTAACATTTATTTCATTTAAATGGATCTGAAGATAGTGTCACAAGTTACTGGGTTAACATTTTTAAATTTTCCTCAACTTCTTTTGCACCACCCACAAATGACATCCCCCAATCCTAAATTATCATGCGTCATATTCTTCTTCTATCGAAATTTCAATCACGTAATTTCAAGTTAAGGAGTTATGGAAATGTAATAAACGTCTTTCTAACGGGTGCACTGTTTGTATGAAATCTTAAAAAAAGGCGGCCAGTTATTATATTAAAGCTTGTGAGTGCTTAAGATTTAGTGGCAAAATAGGTAGATAGTATTTTTCTTAAAATCAAGTTTGCATTTTTCTTGAATAAATATAACATAATAATTAAATAAAATTGATGTATATATACAATGTATTGTAGATGTGATAAGTACATTTATAACTTGTATATGTTTTATGTTTTATAAACATTTGTCAAAAATATGTGCATTATTTCTCTATTAAATTGAAAGGACTCTGAAAGCATAGCCACAAGCTGATCAGTTTAGAGCACTGCAACTCAATTTCAAAGTTTTTTTTCAAAGGGAACTTCAAAGGAAAGAAATTCGACTCAGACCGACGAGAATAAAGAGATGAAATGATGAACAGCTTCATAGTTGGAGGTGATCTCATCATCCACATATGTAGAGAAATTTATCTTAAAATGTAATTTGATGGGCGACAGCCATCAAAAAAGTTGCAATAAAAATAAAAGAACACAAATATCGCAACAGTGAACTTCACATATTTTTGTTATAAACACAAATGGCAAATATTTAAATACAAGTGTTAATGCATTTACTTCTTGATAGTCATGGAGTGCAATTATTCAATAAACAATTTGTAAGTGTCTAGATGCATGTGCAATGTGTTTTGAAAATATGTCAGGCTTTACTAAGCTGAAGTATCATTTTGACCGTAATGTATACATTGCGACATACACATCACGTGTATATTGTCAAATAAAAATTTAATGTACAAAAATACTGCCTATGTCATCAATACGTCCGGTACATGGAAAAAAAGTTTCGAGGTCGAACATTTATAAGGAGATAGAAAGAAGGAATATATAGATGCACATGCATATGTACTTTTTCAAAGTTACCGAATTATTATGTGTTATGAAAGCATTAATAACTTAGCAAATATATGAGTTGCGTCCTTCTGAAAGTTGTAAAGGATTGTTTGTCGTATAATATATGATTGTTAAGCAAGCTGTTAGAAATGGAATAATTGAAGTCGGCATTCTTTTAATAAACCTATAAATTGTTTTCCCAAGGAAACGAATATTAAGTGGGTGTAAAAAAATGTCCATGCCATGAATAAAAAAAACTGCTTACATTCACATGTAATTTATTCGATCATAACAGAGCACCAAAAGAACAGTAGATAATATATGTATGAATACGTATTTAAATAAATTCTGATATTTAGAAAATCCTTAAAGATTTGAACACTCACATAGTAGTTGTGTTAGGCGGAAACAATGGGAATGTGATCAGTGATTGGTTTACGCAATGCACTGATGGATGAACACATGTACATCCCTTTGGACAGATGGTCTGTCCGATTGCCTCATCCGAAAGCACTGTGATGAGCAGTATCCGCATAAAAATAACTATGATATTCCACATTTTATACCACTTTTATTTTAGTTGTTTTCTTTTTTTAAAAAATCAAACTCATGCACTGCACATTTATCACTTATATATTATATATTACTTCACTTATCGTTACAGTATTTCCGGTCATTTCTCGTTTTGATAAAATGTAATATTTTTCTGCATGCGTCCTACCAACGTTTACAGCAAATGAACACTAAATGCGAACAATTCTTGGAGAATTTATCATCCTAATTCCTAGGTCTGATACCGTAGCACTGAATGACGAAATTAAGATATGTTGAGCACGCTTTATATTGCCTTGAATGAATATTTTCTGTTTTTTGATACTATGCTGGTGAATGATCTAAGGCAGAATTTATATAAGCTTATTTAGATATTCAAATAGAAAACATTTTTCGATTGTTAAATATTTACGTGACAAAATTGAATAATATTCAAGACTGACAAAGACAAAGTATTTCACCCACGTTAAGACCCCATTCAGTATCCACATTTGACGAGAATCCGCACACTTCTGAAGAGCTGCGCATTGAACTTAGATTCGGGTGGATGGTTGCTTCATGATATTTCTTTGTATATTTTTCTCTTTCCACACTGCAAGTAAGTTTTCAGTCAAACTTATGTTATATACATTTTAAGAGACATTTCTTGATCTTTTTTAGTAAAATATAAGAAATTGTACCCTTTTAGTTCTCTGTAAATGTAGTTTTGAGAGATTTGACAAGTAGATGCATGAAATTAAACAACTTCAAATATCTGCATTAACAGCGTAATGATTTAAGGTTTGTTATAAGCTTAATGGTTGGTTAAATTTGGTTAGATGTTGTATAAAACATATGTATGAATATGTAAATATTTTTAAAGTCGTTTTGACCTTGATGGTGGAACATGACTCTAGTTGTGTTAATATTTCATTCATGTTGTACCACTAGCTATTTACTTCGTTAAAATTAAAACTAAACTATTATTGTAAAATTAAAATTATTAAATTATGACAATATGTGATTTAAGAAGTGGAATACTCACTACTACGTCTTAGCAAAGTTCGACTGATCATTGATTCTTGTCAAAAAAATAACTGTACAATTCTGTACAGTTTTTAAAAAAGAAAGGCGCAACGTTTTTTTGGTTCATACCCTTTTTTTCAATTTTTTACATCAATATTATAAGAAAATATGAAATCTAAATTTGTATAAATTGAACATATTAAATTTGTGAAAATATGGCAGTTGTACCCTAGGGCACAAGTTTTGTACCATGCAACATTTTTGAAAATAAAACAAACGCTCATAACTCATCCGTATAGTTGTTTTTTTCAATGCATTTCTATTAAAAGTTTTCAATATTTTTCTTACATAATAATAATAATAATTGAGTGGCACTACAACCCATAACGGACCAGGGCGTAGCTTCTACAACAACTACTCGTGTTGTGCATGCTACTGTTCTTCAGAATTTTCTTCGCCCCAAATGCGACAATTCTGACTATTAACGAAGCCATCAAGATGGAAATGGGCCTCATCAAGGATCGGCAAAATCAGCATTTTCATGTTGTCTCTCCAATAACCAATTAACGAACTCCTTACAGACCTAGTTTCAGCCAATTTTTCCATTAATCGCTTTACAGTTGACTTTGGAGCATTATTGTAACCCCAAATTGATCGCAATTTGCGAAATGTAGCCGCCAAACTTTTACCATTTTGGTAAAACAATTTCACATTGAGAATGCGTTGTTTATTTGTGTAGCGCTCCATTTTTATTAACCTTATACGTTCTACCAACAATAAAGTGGTCGCCGTGGCGTACTGGTTAAGTGCGTCGACCCACACGCAGAAGGTCTAGGTTCAATTCCCGGACGGATCACCTTGCATTTTTTCTAAGCACCACCTCTTTCGAGTTGCTGACAACACTCAAGGAGTATTCATTGTCTATGAAAAGGTCCCTTGTGGGCTGTAGTGCCACTCTATTATTATTATTAACAAACAATAATAATTGTTTAAATGTCAAACAATGACAATTCGAATGGCGCCAAATTTAAGTCGTGCGTATTTGTTGGGACACCCTTTGCTATTACCAGTATTTGTGACAGAGGAGCAACTCAAGTCATTTGCTGAAAGTATAATGCTAGCTGTTAGTTAAAAAAACAATAGCTTGCACATTGCAATGCGCCTATGGAAATTCAGCATAATGTGAATCAGACTTGTACTGCAAAAAAAAACAAAAAAAACTGTGACTTTTTGAGAATGTAGAAATAAAGTTAAATGTTCTCCATTCGTTGAATCAGTTTCACAAATTATTAGTGCTGCTCTTGCTTGCTACAATCCAAAGTAAATTAAGGTCCCCAGGCACATCAATCTTCTTAGTAAAAATTCGTAAAAATAAAAATCGTTTATCAGAGATTTAACGTGATGCTCTGGACAACTGAAGTTTTGTCTCTTCGTGAAAGATGTTTCTGAGCAAATATAACAGTCCTCTAAATAGTGCATATTTACTTACTTTTACTTACTTATTTATTATTGGCTCTACCGTCCGGGTGGACCTGGGCCTCTACCGAAAAGCGTCTCCAGCCAGCGCTATCTGTCTCCAGTTTCGCATAGTTGGTTGAGGTCCCTTTCCACTTGCGTGCGCCACCTGTCGCGGTCTTCCTCTACTGCGCCATGTTGAAAAAGTCGCATGACAGCGCGTCGCCTTGTCTGAATCTTGTTTTGACATCAAAGGTCTCGGTTAGGTCTTTACCGACCTTAATGGAGTATCGTGCAGTCTCCGTTGTCATTTTACACAAACGGACGAGTTCGGTAGGGATGTCAAAACAGGACATTGCTCTGTATAGCTCGTCTCTATAGATGCTATCATACAGGGCCTTTAAATCGATGAAAAGGTGTTGGTATAGATTTTCTGCTCTTGGGTTTTCTACAAAATCTGCCGTATTGTCAATATTTGGTCGATGGTGGATTTTCCTGGCCTAAAGCCACACCGACCAGGTTGGTGACCAATGGCTTTAGGAAACTGATGCCTTTGTAGTTGGCGCAGTTCAAGTGATCTACTTTCTTATGGATCGGGCAAACAATGCTGAGGTACCATTCATCGGGCATGTTTTCCTCCGACCATATTTTATAGATAAGTTGGTGCATGCTGCGGCTTTAAAACGCTCGGCGGAGTTGTTTGAATTTAATTTTAATGCATTTTTATTCTTCATTCATTATAATAAAATCCATTGATCTTAAATATAACTTACCGACATTTTGAGTACTCTAAGCTAAACTGGGTACTATTTATTTTGCCTTTCAGCCTTATTTGCGCATGTGAGATGTCGTGAGGCTCTGGTTCACAGACCTGAACGATAACACTTCACTTCAGACTGGATAAAACCATTCAAATAGGCGCAATTTTTTTATTGCTTGTAGTAATCACCGTAATATATATATATACATATATATATTTATTTATATATATATTCTATATATATATGAATATAAATAAATAAATATATAATATAAATAAATAAATACATATATGTATATATATATTACGGTGATTACTACAAGCAATAAAAAAATTGCCCCTATTTGAATGGTTTATATATATATATATATATATATATATATATATATATATATATATATATATATATATATATATATATGATTCGCACAGCATGTAGTTCAAGTAGATCATATTATGATTAACAATACCAACTCCAACCCGTTTTTACTAAATTTCTTTCCAGCTTGCTACTGATGCAAATTTAGGAGGCATTCCATTGTTTCAGTTGTTTTGTAAGAGTCCATCTTTTTGCTCTGTTGCTCCCGACAATTGCTATAAGACCGGTTATAACCTGCAGCATTTTTATTTATAATCTGGAACTCCAGTGACAACCTATTTCTATGCAACACGCTGTAATTAGATCCATGATAATAGCTCTGATATGTACGTTATTAAAGTTTATTAACTTTTACTAAGGTCTATTCTATCTGAACGGGAGAACAAGATATTCATTCACAGATTGTGTAAGATGCATGTTAAATACGTAAGTTTTGTTAAGTTACTGAAATATGGTGAAATATAAAACACTGAAGAACTTGATGAGCACAATCACGTCTCCCTCATCGTTATTCGTAACGCATCGTTTGAATTTGACGTCTTCAGCTTATCAAGAATGTTAAGAAAACAAATTCTGAACGATTAAAAACTTAGGTATACAAAGTAAAGCAGATTGATTTTTTTGCTTCCCTCCTAGTAAGTGTTTGTCTCGAATACGATATTTTAAGATTTTTTATAACAAAAAATCCTTAATAAGTAAAGGTGTTAAAGATATACATACTTATATTTTGTTGGTAAAAGTACAGAGTTGAAGCAAATATCAGAGTCCCCTGAGCAAAGGGTTAATTCGTGGCATTGGCGAATTTGACGAAGTATTTGTTTTGTCAAGTATTTAATTTTACTTTACTCCCAATCAAAATAATTCTCCGAACGTTTCACTTTCGCTACTGGCGTTACTGGTAGAGATGGCAGAAAACTGGTGAAATTTACCCAGTTCAGGTAGATCTGGCAAAGATTTTGTATTTGAGAAAAATAAATAAAACTTATTTATATTTTATCTTTATATCAGTATAAACATATTATCTTTAAATTAATTACTTTTAATCAAAACAAATTTTGTGTTTATATATAATTTTGCTGCAGATTTTTATTTGTGTAATACATTTTTTTTACATGCTAGACAAAAATACTTAAGACTAGCTTACAAATACAATCTGCTGATCTTAATGCTAACTTACTGACTCTTCACGAGTACTCTAAGCTAATCTAGCATTTTTTTATTTACGCCTTTCGGCCTATTATATTTTGTAAATTTAAAATTGAAACTTATCACATTTTTTTTATAATTCCTCCAAAAAAATTTGAAAAAAACTTGGAATTCCTGATTTTTCTTTCTTCTTAACCTGACTTAAAAATACTTCTTCTTCTTCTTCTTCTTCAGATGGCGCTACAGTCCGGGGTGGACCTGGGCCTCAACCAGCATGCCTCTCCAGCTAGCCCGATCTTTTGCCAGCTGCTTCCAATTGCGCACTCCAAGTTGGTTGAGGTCCTTTTCCACTTGTGTGCGCCATCTCAGCCTGGGACGTCCTCTGTTGCGTTGTCCCTGTGGTTCGGATTCGAAGACTCTTCGGGCCGGAGCAGTGCTGTCCATCCGCTCTACATGGCCTAGCCACCTTAAGCGTTGTATCCGTAGACGCTTGACTAGGTTCATGCCGCCGTACAGCCCATACAGTTCGTGGTTGAATCTTCTCCTCCAGATGCCATCAACGCAAACAGGACCAAAAATCGCACGCAGAACTTTTCTCTCGAACAGACCAAGGGCTTCCTCATCCGCTTTTAGTAACGTCCAGGTTTCTGCGCCGTAAAGCAGGACAGGGATGATCAAGGTGTTGTACAAAGTTACTTTGGTCGTTCGGGAGAGGGCTTTATTACTCAATTGCCTCTTAAGCCCAAAGAAACAGCGATTGGCAAGAGTGATTCTGCGCTTGATTTCGGTACTGATGTTATTGTCCCTATTCACCGCGGAGCCGAGATAGACGAAGTCCTTAACTACCTCGAAATGTCTGCTGCCCATAGTGACGCTCTGTCCGAGACGTCGATGTTCTGCGTCCTTCTTCGATGACAGCATATACTTAGTTTTGCCCTCGTTTACCACCAGTCCCACTTTAGCCGCTTCCGCTTCGATGCTAGCCAACGCCTCATTGACGGCTCGCTGAGTTCGGCCGATCACGTCAATGTCATCCGCATAAGCTAGCAGTTGAACGGACTTGTGGAAAATCGTGCCTCTGGTGTTGACGTGTGAGTTACGCACGATCCCCTCAAGAATGATGTTAAAGAAGTCGCATGACAGCGCGTCGCCTTGTCTAAATCCTTTTTTGACATCGAAGGTCTCGGTGAGTTCGCTACCGACCTTGACGGAGCAGCGAGAGTTCTCCATCGTCATCCTACACAATCTGACGAGTTTGGTAGGGATGCCAAAACTAGACATGGCACTGTATAGCTCGTCTCTATGCACGCTGTCATACGCGGCCTTGAAATCGACAAATAGATGGTGGGTGTCGATTTGTACTTCTTGGGACTTCTCCAGGATTTGCCGCAGTGTGAAGATCTGGTCGATTGTGGACTTCCCTGGCCTGAAACCACACTGATAAGGACCTATCAGGTTGTTGACGAACGGTTTCAGGCGCTCACACAATACGGCAGAGAGAATCTTATACGCGATATTAAGGAGACTGATCCCTCGATAGTTGGCGCAGTCGAAGGGGTCTCCTTTCTTGTGGACCGGGCATACGATGCTGAGATTCCACTCGTCGGGCATGCTTTCCTCCGACCATATCTCACAGATGAGCTGGTGCATGCACCCAACCAGCTCATCCCCAGCCGCTTTGAACAGCTCTGCGGATAGTCCGTCCGCGCCAGCAGCTTTGTTCGACTTCAGTCTCGATATTGCTATCTTGACCTCGTCGAGGTCGGGGGGACGGAATTCTTGTCCATCGTCGTCCAAATTGGGTGGAACATTCTGCCTAACAGCGGGATTTGTGTCGTCATCGCCGTTTAGGAGTCTGCAGAAATGATCCTTCCAAATTCTCAGCACCGACTGCGACTCTACCACCAGTTGTCCATTTTGGTCCCGGCAGGCTTCAGTCCGAGGCTTGTAACCGCCAGATAACTGTTTTATCTTGCGGTAAAAATTTCGGACGTCATTCCTGCCATAGCACCTCTCCATTTCCTCGACCGCGCGCTTCTCGTGCTCTTTCTTTTTTCTTCTGAGAAGCCGGTTCTCTTCCCTTCTTCTCTGTTTGTAGAGCTCACAAACAGCTCTCGTCGTTCGATGCAGCGTTGCCTTGTAAGCTTCCTGTTTGGCTGCATGCGCCTGCCTGCACTCGTCGTCAAACCATGGGTTCCTCTTAGGTGGTGGCGTGAAACCCAGCATATCAGTGGCGGCCTCTTTGATGGCTTCTTGACAACGTTTCCATTTGTCTTCTATTGTTTGTGCAGGCAGCGTCGAACTTTGAGACAGTTTCAGGGAGAATCGATCGGTAAAGGCTCTAGCGATCGGCTGCGATTGTAGCTTTCCGACGTCAAACCGTTTTGGCCTGTCTCGACTCCGTTGCTCTCTCGATATCCGGGTTCTTACCTTGGCTACAACAAGGAAATGATCCGAGTCGATGTTTGCACCTCGGAAGGTTCGGACATCGAGAATACTGGAGGAGTGTCTGACGTCGATCGCAACATGATCAATCTGGTTGATGGTTGATTGATCAGGTGATCGCCAGGTCCCTTTATGAATGTTAAGGTGTGGGAACCGCGTGCTGGCTACAGAGAGATTTCGTCCCGAGGCGAAGTCAACTAGCCTGAGTCCGTTTCCGGAGGTATTGGCGCGCAGGCTGTGTCTTCCGATGACTTTAGCAAAGACTTCTTCTCTTCCCAGCTGAGCGTTGAAATCTCCTAGAACGATCTTGGTGTCGTAGCTGGGGCATCGATCGTATGTCCTTTCTAGGAGGTGATAGAAGTCTTCTTTACTGCTGTCATCTTTTTCCTCTGTCGGGGCGTGGGCGCATATGAGGCTTATATTTCCGAATTTAGCCTTGATGCGGATTGTTATGAGGCGTTCGCTTATGTATTGGAAGCTTAAGACTTTTTGCCTAAGTCTGCCTCGAACAACAAAACCGCATCCAAATAAGCGTTTCCCTCTCTCCCTGTAGCAGTCGCCGTGGTAAATGTCGCAGTTTCTCACTCTTCTCTTGCCCGGCCCATCCCACCGCATTTCCTGGATTGCGGTAATGTCTGCTTTATAGCAGTCCAGGGCCTCCGCAAGTTCATCGGCATCGACTTAAAAATACATATATCTAAAATATACCTACCACCTAAAACTTATAACTATATATAATTAAATTAACCTAAAACCTAACTCTACTTAACTATTTGCATTAAGCTTAACTATGTCCGTAAGAATATACGGACGCGTGAACCAAGGGGTATATGTTATTTATATGCTTTACATATATGTATATCTAATACGCCGTGATGCACCTTTTTTAATTTTTTTTATTTTTTTTGCTTTTTAATTTTTTTTTTATTTTTGTTGCTTTTTAATTTTTTTTGTATTTTTGTTATAATAACATGCTTAAGAACTACCTTAACCCATGTGAGTTGGTCCTGTAGACTCAACTATCCCGTCTATTTGTTTGAGAAGTTAGCGGTATCGAACGCTGGTTCTTGTGTAACCACCAGTAGAAAAACCGTTCTTTGGTAGAAACTGCGGACGGAATAGCTCTACTGAACCGTAAGAGCTCCTCATGGCTGCGAGCGACGTCCGGCTCGTATTGGAGTTGCATCTTGACTGTAAGGCGTGCGACGTGGAAGATGATCTTGTATCAGGCCTTTAGCGTCCAAATAGAGGAAAGCTTCAGGCGGAATGAAGCCGTTAATACGTACCCGTTCATGATACATATCATTTGGGTAGAAAGCCCCAAAGATCAGACTGTTGGTTGAAGCCATGCCTCAAACAGTGCGACTTCGTATCAACTTGATAATAAAATTATCTATCCTTATAAGGTTCGCCTCGTTGTACAGAACCTCGTTGGGGTAGAATTTCTTGTACTGGGATTCTGGTGTTCGATATAAACGAAGACAGGCCCGAAAACACTGCCTCTAGAACACCCTCATCTTTTCCATCTGGGAAGGACTCACGTTGAACCACACAGGACAACCATACCTCATAATTGTCCGGATGAGGGCCATGTAGCCGATGACCTTCACTCTGGAGTCAAGTTGACTGCTGTAAAACAGCCCTCTTGCCATAGCGAAGGCCTTCTTAGCCCTGGTCAGAGCTGTATCTATGTGGATACCGCCATACAGACACTGGTCCAACCAGATGCCAAGATATCTGACCACACTTTTTACAGCTAATGATCGTCCTTGTGGATCAACTATGCCGAACTAGGGGGGTTATGCTGCAGTTAGAGAAGGCATTCTCATTTTAGCATTTCTATGTGTTTTTGTGGTCGCCGTGGCGTAGTGGTAAGTGCGTCGACCGCCACGCAGAAAGTCTAGGTTCGATTCCCGGACGGGACACTTCGCATTTTTTTATGGCACCACCTCTTTCGAGTTGCTGACAACACTTAAAGAGTATCAATCGTCTATGAAAAACTTCTCAAATTTCGCCGTTCGGAGTCGGCAAAAAACTGTAGGTCCCTTCCACACGAGTAGTTGTTGTAGAAGCTAGGCCCTGGACCTTGTGGGCTGTAGTGTCATTCAATTATTATTATTATTAAGTGTGTTTTCACTTGCCTGTGATTGACCATTGTCGTTCTACAAAACAACTTTATTGTGTCTTGTGACCGTTTCGGACTGTCGAAAGCATCTATTGCCTGTGACTATTTAATTTGGTTACAGTCCCATATACAATATAATTTTTGATTGTTAATAGTCCGCACGGCTGTCGACATGGCTAACCACACAATGAACATCGTTTAGCGGTATCGTTATAGACGCATTCCAGACAAAATTCGATGCAAATTTTTTATAGATCTTAAGCCGCATTTCAGTCAACGTCTCTTGATTTTAATTTATATGACACCCAATGTCGCACTTTTCGGAACTTTTTTAAAGTTCCCATTTTTATATGTACGCTTGGAATGTCCATCAGAACGAAAACAAGTTATGATCATGTTCCAATTCGTTTTTTTTTCTGAAGTAAAACGGGCGAATATAAGTGTTTCGGTTTTGTCAATCAATGAAATGAAATCAAGTCTGAATAAATTGTTTCCTTTGACTACAATAATTACAAAAAACACTTTTCATCATTGTGCTTGAACTTATTGAGATTTCAGAACTAACATTTTCGTTTTGACAGTTCTAGCTTATACAAAGTGAACTACAAAATGTGAATGATAACGGAGTAAATGTAACGGCAGAGCGCCAAACTCTACAAAATATTTGAAATTAATCCAGGCGACGTTTGGATGCCGTTAGTTCCAGTAAGTGGGTATTATTCTGTGGAAATGCTTAAAAGTACCTTTTGGTTTTCGATTTAATGTAAATGTTGTCCAACTAAAACAACTATTAGGTTCAAAACCGATAAACGCAGTTTGTAAGCCCTTCTCCAGATTCGTTGTCTGGAACTTTTGTGTCCGTGGGTCTTCAAAAGAATTATAGCACTTTGTTGTATCGGGAAAGGCACGTAGTGCATCGTTAAATTTTAACTGTTATGGAGTCCATTTGCCCAGATGATAATAATTTCTTTGCTGACCTAATATGTGAAAAGAATTGAAATCTAGTCAATTTAAAAACGAAATCCTTGTTGCTGCTTAATTTCAGCTTTTACTCTAGAAACATTTTTTTAACCAAACTAAAACAACTATTAGGTTCAAAACCGATAAACGCAGTTTGGAAGCCCTTCTCCAGATTCGTTGTCTGGAACTTTTGTGTCCGTGGGTCTTCAAAAGAATTATAGCACTTTGTTGTATCGGGAAAGGCACGTAGTGCATCGTTTAATTTTAACTGTTATGGAGTCCATTTGCCCAGATGATAATAATTTCTTTGCTGACCTAATATGTGAAAAGAATTGAAATCTAGTCAATTTAAAAACGAAATCCTTGTTGCTGCTTAATTTCAGCTTTTACTCTAGAAACATTTTTTTAACCAAACTATACTTTAAGGGCACTATGTAAAGCACCATTAGACCAATTTCCAAGATCCAATATTAAAATCTAAAATTGAGTAAAGTGACTTAAGCCCAGCTTGTGCTTATAGGTAAGTATAGTATTTAGAATTTTGTTTCACTTATAAATTTTGGTTTTTACACCTAGCCTTGCGGCTTTTCTTGTAATCTGTTTCAGAGTTTTCGTCCATCCAATATTTTTCACTTTAAAGATATAGGGGTTACTCTCTATTGCAATAAATGAATAATTTGTGACCGTACTTTGCCCGTAACGTAAGATTACGTACAATTCATAGTGCCTTAGTTTGTCAATAATTTGTTAAAAATTGTACCTCACCTGCAGTGTTGGGCAAATTTAAGTCGAATAAAGACTAATGACTAACTTAGCCATTAGTTGCTGGATACAATATAATACATATATTTCATAAATATCATTTTATTAAAGAAAATAATTGGACTATAACTTATTTACAATACATTTAAGTGCAACGAATTAGTTTCACGTCATTGAGCAATTATATTAATATCATATTCATGACAGACCGTAGAGTGTATGGTTATCTACATATGTTTATTTATGTAGGCAGTAAATGACATAATAATGTATCAAGCAGTACTGAATAAATAAATAATCAAAGTTATTGATATTGATTTACCTTTTCCTATGATTTAATACACAAATAACATTTTTCTATGTGGAATGAGTTCATATCTTCATAACGTTAATGTTGTGATTCAGAACCCGCTCTTTGATAAGATTAATCTGATAGTATACTTATTTGTATTATGTTACAAGTATTCCATCAAAATCTGCTACATCATTACCATTATTAACATCAGTCCTACGCTACATTCGTATCAAAATCTGAAAATAACTTCGAATGTACTAACATACAGCAACAAACGAGAATGGGATACATACATATAAATACATATGCCATGTTTGATAAGTGTTGGCGTAGGTGTTTACCTCTCTTATATTAAGAGAAACACGTTCTCTTTACATTTGAGCATTTTTCTGCAAGCAGCAGCAACTGACAATTCCCTATATATACAATAGAAAAGAAATGCTTTCGCAAAGTGTTGACGGAAACGTTGACAGGGGAAAATAGAATATATTTTGTGTATTAAATTAATTTCGATCATAATGCCAAACGTTCCTTTAATTAAACAAAATGATGGAACAAAGCTACCGGCTATAGGCCTGGGTACATACACTGTAAGTACATAATTATGAGGTTCGTACGAAATGAAATAAAAGTCAGTTAAGTGTTTTAAGTATTTGTGCTTTTATATTATTTCTCATTTAAAATTCCTTATGTATAACTGAGATTTCTGTGTACATATTGTGAATATAACCATATCAAGATTCTTTTTTTAATTACGCATCTATTAATTTTAAATTTTTTTAATCATGTCACTAATCTTTATAGGGTAAGTGATTTTAGTCTGTCTATGTAAAACAGTAATTACACTTAAAGTAGGAATTCCTATCTTAGTTTTGCATTATTTGTTTCAAGGTCAGTGTTAGAAAGAAAGAAAAAAAATATAGAGTAGATGTGTTTAAGTACATTCTCTAATTTATGTAATTAAACATATTTTAAAAATAGTCATTAGGCGGTGATTGTGAGCGAGCTGTAAGAGATGCAATTGATGCTGGATATCGCCACTTTGACACGGCTTACTTTTATGAAAATGAAGAAGAGGTTGGAAGAGCGGTGCGAGATAAAATTGCTGAAGGTGTTATTAAGAGGGAAGACGTGTGCATTATCACCAAGGTAAATTAATTGACTAAACGCATATTGAGATTGATATAAATGTTTTCTTGCTAGTTATGGTGTCATTTTCATGAACCAGAAAAAGTAGAGTACGCCTGCCGAAAATCACTTGCAAACTTCGGACTGGATTACGTTGATGTCTATCTAATGCATTGGCCGTATGGATATGTGCATAGAGGTGATAATGAAATGTTTCCTGCTAAAGCGAATGGAGATATTGAACTAAGGTAATACCATGACATTTATTTATTTTTTATAGAATTATTAAATAACTTGATGTATTAAATAGCGACGTGGACTATCTCGATACTTGGAAGGCTATGGAAAAACTTGTTGACTTGGGTCTAACAAAAAGTATTGGTGTTTCGAATTTTAACTCAGAACAACTTAAGCGACTTTTATCCAACTGTAATATCAAACCTATTCATAATCAGGTGAGCTTCAAATCACTAAATAATGTTAATGCAGATCACCATTACGTATATTCAATTTTTATTTTGAAAGATTGAGTGTCACCCAGGATTAAATCAAAAGAAGTTGATAGCTCTTTGCAAAGAGCTTGATATTGTCGTGACAGCCTATTGTCCCTTGGGTAGACCTGACCCAGCAAAAAAGACCCCTTCTTACTTATTTGATGATCAAGTAAAATCTATTGCCGCAAAGTATAAAAAGTCCACAGCACAAGTTGTTTTAAGATATCTGGTGAGTTACATTCCTGAGTAATAATCTACTGGTGGGTAATGTTTGCTTGTTTTTAAATTTCAGATTGAAATTGGGGTTGTTCCTATTCCGAAAACAGTCACAAAATCACGTCTTATTGAGAACATAGATGTTTTCGACTTCACGTTAAATAATGAGGAACATAAGGTCTTGGATTCATACAATACAGGCGAACGACTTATTCCAATGGAACATGCTGTAAAGAGTATTTATTACCCATTTAACATTGAATTTTAATAACATTAGGTAATTTTTTTGTTATGTTAAATAAAATATATTTTACACGCTTTATTGCGTGCTTTTTTAATTACTGAAGACTAACAGAATATTGTTCACTGGCAGAAATTTTTTAATCCATTTAATTCAAATACTCTTGAAAAGTGTATAGACGTTTTGATGTTTCAGTCATAGCCACTAAAATGTGTCTTTTAACATTTCATTTCATGTAACTATATGAAAACAGAGGTTTCGAGTTACTTGCTTAAGAGAAAAAACTGCTATTATCTTATTTTTGTTTTGTTTTGTTTGCTAATGAAAAAAAATCAATGGTACTTATCCGGGTAGTAAGATCATGAATACTCGAATTCTTATTTTTTTTTTTTGTTTGCTATTGCTTTGTATTGCTGCAGCTATATTTATTTCAAATCTTATAGAATATCTTAAGGAAGAGTTTCTTTATGTTTTGAGTTTTACCGCGTATATTTCTTGAGGGCCAATTCATTGTTCACATCTGTATCCAATTAGTGACAAAAAATCCTTTAGCAAATTTATAAAAACAAGAAAACGAAATGAAACAAAAGTATTATTCTGCACTCCACAATAATAATATTTTATAGCTACATTTTTATAGCTCATATCTCCTTGTGTCAACTTTTAGAAGTATTCTCAAATAAGGTTAATGTGTTCGTAAACGTTGAAAAAAATCATTTTAAGACGCACAAATTTTAACACTAATTGTTAACAGACTTGTTGATTTGTGTTTACTTAGAAAAATGAGTTATATAAATTCATTAGATTAAAACACTATGTGCTCGTTTTAGTTTAGTTTAGGCTCCCCGGAAATAACGTAAAATAAAATAATTGTTGTAATATGTTAACCGAAAGAAACATTGCTCATTATTTTTATAAGTGTAGTACATATAATAATATACACATTATTTTTACTGTCCCAGTCCTATTCACTAGAAAAACATTTGACACATTTTGCTAACACAGTTTAAAACGTTAAATAAAAATTCGCTTACGAATAACATAACTTACAGTTCTAATTGTATAAATAAATATCAGTAGTTACATACATAACTAAATAAACATTTTATCATTGCATCTTCATAATGACATCTGTGCACAACACACAGAAGAATATGATGATATCAGAGGCCGGATCCTCAAAGGTAGCGAATGTCACTGTGGGTAGAAGCTACGAAATGGGAGCATAAGCTAAAATTTGAGGGCATTTATTTCAGAAGTGGTAGCTGACTTCGAAACCAGACGGACAGCAGAGCGTCCAAAGGTGACTATATCACTCCAATAGCGAAAAGCACAAGAACGCAAAATGAGTAAATTATGGAAAGTGTTGTACGGTGAAATCGAGAGAGCCGGGTAGATACTGACTGTACTCCAGGTGTTTGTAGATATCCATAGGCTTAGCACTCTGGTCAATGACTAGAAAGTATAAACAGTATCTGAGTTAAAGTTCAAAAACCAGTCCGCCCAGCACCAAAAATTAAAATAGATGCATCACGAAATCCTAATTCTTGGCCAGGAATGTAACAATAGAACCATTCATATGCCCTGAAGCATTTCGCGCTTAGGATTCAGAAAAGAAGTCACGTAAATAAAAATAATTAACAGAAAAAATTCTTCTAATTTGTTTGAAAACGGTTTAAGGTTTGTAGCAAGACAAGCAAATACAACTTTTGCATATCAACACGTGTACTAACAAGGAATTATAGACTAAGGAAACCATGGTAAGCAAAACAAACACTCTGTATATTCTGTAATGTATCAAATCAAAATCCCGGAGGATGTATTGGGGACTTATGTGCTGTTGACAAAAGACGCATAAATATTTGGGTAAGTACCAACTACATAGCAGCTGAAGAAATACAGTCGCTAAAACCATCTCTTATCCTCATATATTTGAAAAAAAAGTGTTCGAGAGAACACTCAGGTACGATGCAAACGGAATTCGTTGAAGGGTATATGAGAGCAACTCTTAAGCTAAATAAGTAAATAGATCTAACTGTGGCAGGGCTATATAATAAGAATAACATGTGAAGTAGTTTGCCAATCTATTAACAAGCTCAAAAAGTGACGTGACATATAAATATATACATTGGGTATATGCCGATTGCCATTTCCGATTTTAATCTGGTCCAATTGTTAGAAGTGGATAAGATGATTTGTGAGGAATCATTAAAAGGTAAAGCAAATAATTTTGAAAACGAGTTGCTTTATAAAGCAAATATGAGTAAGAATTAAAGGCAAGATTTAAGGAGAAAGAAGCCAAGATTTGAACACTTCCGGTCAAAGCAATCTTTTGACCTTAGTCGCCTACTCCTAATCTACAAGATAATGATGAATTTTGATAACACTAACAACAATTAACTGATCTAGTTGAAAGATTTAAATGTAGAATAATGTGCAATCTATTTCCCTAGAGTATTAAACCATTGGCTTCGATCTTAATATGTATGAAATTTAACAAGGTGGTAACTGCTATCCCTTGTTTTTAGTTGAGTGTATTTATAATCAATAAACACGACTTACTACACACAATAGATTGCAGATAAATGAAATGTCTTATCGAAAATATTATTTCGTTTCTTCATTATACTCACAATTTGTTTGATAAGCCAACTGATAAAATATGCGTTCCAGAGAAAAAAATATGTATATTAATACACCTGTGTTTGTTTTTGTATCCATAATGTACTCTTAATTAAATACTTAAATATAAATTACGGTGTAAGCTTTCACTTTCTTCCTTCTCTAAATTTTCTTTGCGAACTAGTTTTATTCTAATATTTCATAATTTGTTTCTGTCCAGATACAAATGTACATATACGAGTGCATGCAGCGATCGCAAGGTCGAGTGCATCTACATATGTATGTATGGCTGTATATTAAAAAAAAAAAAGCAAATTTGTTTCGTAATGAGGGAGAGCAAAAAGTATGGTTGCAGCCAGGGAATGTAATCTTCACCCAATGGTCAAGCACGGCAGTGTTAATGTGATAAAATGATGATGTTGTTAAAATTTTTATTTATTGATAGCCCAACGGACTGATACAGTTATATATGTATGTAGGTATTTTTAAAATAAATTTTTGACATTATGCTTCTGGAGTGGAACCATGCAAAAGTTACGTCTTTCAACAACGCAACGAGCTTACATTTGAAGTGGTGCTCTAAAGTGTACCAAAAAAAATAAGAAAAGTTTTCCTGAAAGGGCACATGGGTAAGCTGCTAGCTGCTATTTTAAGAATTAAGAATTATTGTCTCTTTATTTTTTTGTGCGAATAATTTTGTGTTTCCCGATTTTTGGTACAGTAAATTTTATTTCTTGCTAACACATTAATGTATTAGTTTGACTTGAAAAAAAAATCATTTCTAAAATGTCGTTATCTTTTTTTCATATTACATGCGTTTTAGCCGTAGTGCGACTAACTTACTGCCCATTATTAACTTATTGTCCATTATTAACTTACTAATAAGCTTAATTGTCAAGTATATGTTATTTTAATACTGCAGACTTTTATGTTTATGTCTATAACCTATAATCATCAATGTACTTAACATAAATGCACATATTGTATTTCCAGTACCTAATAAAATGAATACAGCCCCGATATGTTGTCAGATCCCACACCTTATATTTATAATAAATTTATTAGTAAAACAAAAATTAAGTTTCAATCGTACATAAATAAATAAAAGAGCCCGGTCTAACTTTTATACTTCATTCTTAAAACACAAAATTGTATTCGGGAAAAAAGCAAAAACAATAAAAATAGATTTTAGAATCCCGATGCAATGTATGACTTTTCAACTGAAATTTTGTATTTTTTTTATATTTATTTATTTTATTAAACTAACATTCATTTTTTGTTCTTTTAGACAATTTTCCAGTTCCCATTGCATAATGAACACGCATTTAGCGTGCTAATTGCGTTAGTATTAGTCGGCTTTTTGAACTTGAAAAAATACAATTGCCATGTTCATTCAAAAAAACTAAAAGCAAGAAAAAGTGCAAATTCTTGTAATATATATTAATGCAAACTATAATTGTCCAATTATTTAAAATACTTTTTTTTTAATTTCCCTATTCTTGATTTAAATGGCAGAAAAAAAAAATTTCTGCACATCACCCCAATTCTTTCAGTGAAGTGCACTTCAAATATCATTTTGTTACATGCCAATGGATTAAGTTTCAGTATTTGTAAAAATGCATCGTGTGAAAAATGTGAACACCACACAGGGAACAGTAAAGTTATTAGTGAGAACGTCGTCGCACCTATATGGAAATTTTTTTAGTTTTCTTCCTTGTGAACTTAGCGATAGTCGTTTTAGATTTTGCTCTTCACTTTATAGTCATCACAAACGCCTTTCAGATAAGTCTGCGATAAATAGTTTTTTGTCTACACAGAGTGAAGAGCTACGAAAAGTGCAAGCAAAAAATAAATTTTACAGTTTCTTGTCATCAGTAGTAAGTTGTCAAGCGAGCGGAGTGTTGCATAAAATGGCAGAAGTTCCAAAAGTTAAGTTGAGTAGCGGGTTTGAGATGCCTATTATTGGACTAGGAACATACGAGGTAAGAAAATTAAAATTTTTATTTTCCTAAATTGTATGCAATATGAAATATTTCTGTTTCAAATTGGTCAATTTTTTTCTTATCGCAAATTGTCATTAAAAGCTTTTCGTGTTTGACAGTTGTGGAGCGTTTAAAGCTTTTATTGACCATAGGGTAAATATTCGTGTTATTGTTTATCTGGATTATCTGAAATGTATTCCCTTACAAGACAAGGGTTTGAAAACTGATATTCGTTATAAGAAATTTTTGAACAAAAATTGTAAACTCAAATGTAAAAAATTAAAAATTGAACAAACTTTGTAATAAAAAACTATACTGGATAGAGATATATGAAGGGGATAAAATGTAAAATCGCTACCTGCACTCACGATTTGTGAGCAACAAATATAATAACTCGAATAGAATTGGTTGGCAATAGCACCAGAACTAAAATTTTAATGTAATTTCTCTTTGACAACTCGATATTTTACTCGAAGATCTAACTCGAAGTGATCCCTTGTAATACAATTTTATCTGTTTTTAAAGGGTATTTTGCTAATGCCTGATACCATTTCTAACTGCTTTAAAAAGCCGGCGATGGTAAATATTTGAAGTAAAATGAAGAGGATGAAAATCCTTTAATTTTTATTTTTTTCATTGAGCAAAAACCAAAAAAAAAAAAAAAAAACTAAACTAAAAGTAAATGTATGTATATTTATATATAAATAAATATATACAATATTTGACGTTGATTTTGTCTTAGAGTTTCAAATGTTGGCATTACAGATATCACTGATGTAATGTAGTAATGTACATGTTAAAGACTAATATGATGTGAAACCAAAATAAAACATCAATTTAGTTGCGTATAAGAGACTATTTGATATAAATATATATTTACATATAATAATAATAACAATTGAGTGGCACTACTGCCCACAACGGACCAGGGCCTAGCTTCTACAACAACTAGTCGTGTTGCGCGTCCTACTACTCTCACGATTAGAAGGGACCTACAGTTTTTTGCCGACTCCGAACGGCGATACTCTTTGAGTGTTGCCAGCAGCTCGAAAGAGGTGGTGCCGTGAAGAAATGCGAGGTGTCCCGGCCGGGAATCAAACCCAGACTTTCTGCGCGGCGGTCGACGCACTTAAATACATTAAATTAAAATATATATATTTATATATAAATATATATATTTACTAACGTATGTTAGAACATAAAGAACAACACTCTTCGTATACGTAATTGGTGTAATCAAAAATTTGAACATTATTCGGATAGGTTTATTTACTTGTTTCCTCATATCTGTAGATTTAATCTCTTGTTAAGGTTATTATTAGCTTGAAATATCTTAAGTTTTCCTTTTGTTCTAGTCAAAAGAAAACGATGGTGAAATAGCAGTGAAACATGCAATTGATGTTGGTTATCGTCATATTGATACAGCCTACTTCTATCAAAATGAAGCTGAAGTTGGAAAAGCTATACGCGACAAAATCGCAGAAGGCGTGATTAAAAGAGAAGATATTTTCATTTGCACTAAGGTCTGAAAATAGGTCCTAAATTCACATAAGAATTACCTAACTTTTTAATTTTCAAAAATTCAGCTTTGGAATATACACCATTCTCCAGAGCGTGTGGAACCAGCTTGCCAAAAATCCCTAGATAAACTTGGCTTGGAATATATAGATTTGTACCTCATGCACCTTCCAGTTGGTTATGCTTATGTAAATGAGGAAACCCTACTGCCAAAGGATTCAGAAGGAACATTGCAACTAAGGTATGCTCAAACCCATCTCTTATGCTTAAACGTAAGTAAATTTCGTATTTTATTGCAGTGATGTGGACTATCTGGATACCTATAAAGCAATGGAGAAACTGGTAAAGAAAGGACTGGTCCGGAGCATTGGAGTTTCGAATTTTAATAGTGAACAAATTCAGAGAGTTTTGGATAATTGTGAAATCAAGCCCGTGACCAATCAAGTAATATAACAGCAAATATTATTTTGCAATTATGACAAGAAGACTACTCATTTAGGTTGAGTGCCATCCAGGACTAAATCAAAAGAAGCTAATCAAGTTCTGCCAAGAGCGTGGCATGATTTTGACAGCGTATTGCCCGCTTGGACGTCCTAAACCGCAAGAAAAAACACCCGAGTTCTACTTTTCAGAGAAAACTAAGCAAATCGCAGAAAAATATAAAAAAACACCGGCACAAATCATACTGCGTTATCTGGTAAGATGAAAAAGTGGAAAATTATTCATTGGAAATTGTAAAAATTTGAATTTCTCTAATATTTTAGATTGATATTGGTGCAGTGCCCATCCCAAAATCAGCAAATAAGGATAGAATAGGAGAAAATTTTAATGTTTTCGATTTCAAGTTAACTCCTGATGACATACAAGTGATGGATAGTTTCAATGACGGCAAACGTTTGGTTCCATTCTTGCTCATTAAAGGGCAAAATCACAAATACTTCCCTTTCAATATTGAATTTTAAATAAAACTTCATTATTGAAATCATATCTATGTAAGCAAATAAATATATGTGTTTTTGTGCGTGTATTTCCCTTGACGGACACTTAGGAAATTGATCCCTATAATACATAGTGGCTCAAAGTGAAATTGAGACAACCAGCTGTAAGTATGTAATATTGAGTATTAAAGATATGCGTATATACACTCCTATACAGTTTTTTTTAAATAACGCTGTGCCAATCGGTTTTCTACCCGCTTAACATATAGTTGGATTGAGTCAAAGATTATAAGTTCCAAACATGTACATGTATGTCATGCATCACATATAGTCTTCGAGATACATTAAGGTATTGCACATTATTTTAAATCAGGTGCTTAACCTTTATATGGATATACAAATTTTACGCTATTTTAAATTTTAATGTTAAAAACATAATATTTTCAATTAAATTGTCTAGAAATTTTGGCTCAGCATTGAAATTGGAAATGTTTATTCAAATGTAACAAATATTTCATAACTAAAAACAAATAGTGAAAAATTAACACTAGAAGACCTTATACTTATGTAAAAATAAAGTCCGGGTGAGGGTTACGTTATATGTAATTGCAATACAAATATAGCATGTACAGAAAATTATTAATAAAGTGAAAATATATTTCCCAAACATAGTAATAAATTAGAAACAAAAGAGTGAAATATATTATATGCATTAAAAAAATTTACAAAAGAGTATTTTATTTAGAGCGTCTTTCTTATTTTTTAAAAGAAAAATATATACATACAATGATATAGCTTTCGTGTTACGTTTTGTTTAGAAATCGTTTCAGTGTCATAACGTTCTTAATTCATTTATTTTAAAATCGAACATGAATTCTGAACTAAGTGGTCGTCGGAATTGCGATAACAGCTCCGAGCACACAGTACAAAGTACTACTCAACAAAAGTAAGATCTTAAAGTAAATAGATCCTGAAAATATATTTTCATCAACACTAAATATAAAATGTGATCTGCTAAACAATTTTGTCAAATATATGAATAAGGGAAATTAGGTTTTTTATATTTTTTTTTTATATTTAGTGTTTTGACAAAAAGGTGACTGCCATGAAAGTAAGTGGATTGCCATCACTAAAAGCAGTTCGGCTTTTAAGGGAACCACAGTTTACTTTTTGCACTTCCGTTTTCCTTTCTTTCGAGGTTTCAGCAGAATATATAGAATCTTAAAGAAATATAGAAAACATGACATGCCAAAGCGGGTAAATAAAACTTTTTTGTAACACAGTTTAATTACCAAAATACAACATTTGTAAGTTTAATAAAAAATATATTTATACTTATACCTAAAATCATAACAAATTTTCAAACTCAACTAAAGTAATAAATATTTTACGTTGTGACTTGAAATTAGTCCCAAAAATATACATATATTTAATGTAAACGGAATAATACGCAGGTGGAGAGGGGAGACTTTTCTTGAAATCAAAGAAAACTTATAGTGAAGCATAACTATTATTAAGCATATCCATATGCCTTGGTGTTGCAATTCGGCCAAGAAATGAATCAATCCATAATGAATCAATATATATGTTCGTTTGGCTTTTGTATAACTGTGCAG
The DNA here is from genome assembly GCA_944738645.1 of Eristalinus sepulchralis. Classification (NCBI taxonomy): domain Eukaryota; kingdom Metazoa; phylum Arthropoda; class Insecta; order Diptera; family Syrphidae; genus Eristalinus; species Eristalinus sepulchralis. The sequence goes on along the minus strand of OX122885.1, from coordinate 22,806,444 downwards.
ATGTATTCGATACTCACCGAATTTGAACGCATAACTACGACTTAAGAGAACTGCAGTCAACCGTAGATATTAACTAAAGCGAAACTAAATACTTAATATATACGGAGTGGACAGGGATAACTTTCGATGCTGATATTTTCAAACATAATAATAATCTTTGATTCATCTTCCGCCGGATATTGAAACATGCTTTACATACTAATTTTGTCTCAGTAGAAGAAAAAGTAAGAATCAAAACAAAAAGGGACACAAAGAAAAAAGTTTTACGATTTGTCTTTAAAGGTGCGACTTGATTCCTAGTCCTATTCCTCCCATTTTCTTAACGAACGCAACATTTTTGTCAAAATTAAATTCAAGATCGAGTCCTTGGGAGTCCAGATATCCACGAACACAAATTCACGGTAATGTGCTTGAGTTGAATTAAGATTAGGTGAGTTTTGTTTTGGTAAGCCGGCCTTGTAAGTTGTTAGAGTAATGTATACCCTGGGAAGTATTTTTTGCGCCTAAAATGGGTCTGGCGATAAATGAGGACAATAAAAGATACATACATATATAATATGTATACTATCGATGCCTTGGCAATAAAAGCGTCACAATGGCAGCAACAACTTTATCATCCTTTGCTCCGCGACACAAATATCGAAATCAAGTACCGAACCATTCGGAAAACACAGCAGAGGACGTTTCGTCTGAGATGGCCTATATAAGTAAAAAAGGAGCAAAGCCAATGCGGTTGCCAAATTAGAGACAATTTTTGAGATATTGTTGAGTCCCTGGTTCGAAGTAGACTGTAATATTGACGAAAGAAAAAGAAGATATGGAATCATGAGAACTTAACGTTTGTGCGGAAATAAGAAAGTAATACCTTTGTATACAGTTGTGTTCATAAAAATAAAAATAAATATTTCAAAGAAGATCCTTTTTCCAAATGTATATCCATTTTTTTTGTATTTTTCGGTAATTAAGATATCATACCAGAAATAAAAAATAAAGGCTTACTTTTTCCTTTTGCGGAAATAAAAAAAGTAATACCTTTGTGTATGTATGTATTAAGAGTTTCTGAGTCGATTATAAATTTAAAAAAAAAAAAAAACAAATTTAAAATAGGTGCTGCTGCAATTGTTTGAATTGATACCAAGACGCTACACAATTTATAACTATTTTACAAAGCAGACGTGGAATTGTTCGCGTCTCGCTACACTATGTCGCGCCCTAACCGCCATATTACTGTAAGCGACATTTTAAGTTAAATTGAATTAAGTATGCAGTACGATAGTTATTTTGATTGCGCGTCTTTCTGTATCATCCTGTTTTTGTTTTGTAAAGTATTTCCGTGTTAAATTACAGACAAAACTAAATTTATCATAGCACCATTTATATATTTTTCTTACAGCAAAATACCGAGAGCGACATGCATGTGACATGCAATGTTACTATTTCTTTTAACTAATTCTTGAAATCCGTCAAGTAATTTTGCTGTCTCTCTGAATCCACTTCAACAAAATCAATTTTTCAAGAGAGTTACAGTTATTTGATTTGAATTTTAGGAGAGAGACAATTGATAGCATTGCAATCTTCTTAAAGAAATGTATGAATCTGTACATAAATACATAGGTTTAAGGTATAAATTTAAATAATATACGAGGCCGAAAGGCAGATAAAAAACATAAATCCTAGACTAGCTTGGAGTACTCGTAAGGAGTCGGTAAGTTAGAATTAAGATCAGCAGATTATATCATTAAAATAGCTTTAAGTACTTTTGTCTAGCCTGAAAGAAAGATTAATTGGGTAAATAAAAATGCACTGAAATCTAAAAAAAACGAATGACTTGTTAAAATATTTACTTAATAGAACTGTAAGCAATCAGTGTCGTTTTAAGCTTCGATCAAGTAACTGCTTTTGAATGAGAGTTTAAGAATTACTTACCAATGTTACTAATTCTATTTAAAATTGGCCGGTGTATGATACCGAGTCCAATTCGACGCAAATTAAAGAAGAGATGTGCCTGAAAAAAAAAAATAGAGTTAATTAGAAAGCTAAATGCAATGCTCAATCCGAGTCAAAAAATCAGTTAAGTCCAATTCGTGTTTACAAAAAGTCTGACAATAGCTGTCAGTATAAATTAATGGAAACGATCGATTTTAAGCATTGTTGGCGAATTTCATATTCTGACCTACAGAAAGCCCGGTTACTGTCTTGCGGGAGGGACAAAAATGTTAAGAGAAGGAGAAACCTTAGTAAAAAAGAAGTTTAAATTTGGATTACACAATCCATTATTTGTGCTACATAATTTTTTTAAAAATTCTTTTTTTGGTAGCAAAATTCAAATCATTTTTTTTTTTACAATGACGAATATCAATCATTGACTTTTGCTAGTGGCATTAGAGATTTACAGTGCCTCCAATAAGTATTCGCTCATGCACCTATATGATAGGGAAAATACTCATACATAAAAACTAGGATAGGTACAAAAATCATATGTACATATTTTTATTCCGTGCTTAATATTGTGTAATATTAATAATATTAATAAGAAAATAACAATAGCAGAAATTTTAAGTAAAAGAAACTTTAACCATATTCACAAGATTACAATTTAAACCTCCAGAAAGTATTCGCTCAACCAATTGTCATTGGGTCTTATCTCCACGTGACCGTATTTCTTTCAGAAAAAATGCAACAAGTTAGAGTCGTTGTTCATTACAGTAAAAATAAATTGACAGTCCATTTAATCAAAATCAAAAAAAAAAAAAACAGCAAAGGAGGTGCGGAAATTTATTTCAGACTTGCGTGAATTCGGAGAATCAATCATATCGATTGGAAAAATTTTGTATCGATTTTATTCCACAGTAAAAAGTATTATCTATAGGTTTTCCGGCGGAAATAGCATGGCGAGTGCACCTAGATTCGGTCGCCCATGCTGCCTATCAAGGAAGAGTAGCAAAGAGACTTATATTTGCAAACGAATATAAAAGCGCACCAACATTTACCGACGAAAGTAAATATAACATTTGTGGTTCTGATGACTAGAATTGTGAAAGGAAAATACGGAGATGCAAGAAAAAAATCTTAAATCTACAATTATGCATAGGGGTGGCTCTGTGCTTGTTTGGGGTTGTATGAGTGCTAAAGGGATTCGTAATTTGCACTTTGATGGTATAATTGACTACAAAGTGTACATCAATATACTAAAGGCAAACCTTCAATCACATCAATCACCAGACATCAATCCAATTAAAAACATATTTATTATTTTGGAATCATGATTGGAAATAAAGTTGATTTAAAAACCGCTTTGATGACTGAATGGTACAAAATTTCATCTGGTGTAACTGAAAATCTAGTTGACTCTATTCCCAATCGACAAGCTCACATAATTAGAAATAAAGTTGTATCAACAAAGTATTAGATAAGTTAGGAAATAAGTTATTGTGAGTGTGAGTGAATATTTTTTGGAGGTTAAATTGTTATCTTGTCAATATTGCAGTAGTTTATTTAGTTAAAATTGTTGGTGTTGTTATTTACTTTTACTACATTGTATACAACATTAAACACAATATATACCTATGATTTTTGTACCCATTCAAGTTTTTTTGTGCGAGTATTCTTCCTATCATTTAAGTGTATGAGCGAATTCTTATTGGAATGACTGTATTAAATGACACAGATCAATTAACACTCGCTATATATATATACTGTTATTTCGAAGACTTTTTTGTTTATTGTATTCTTTTAAAAGAATATTTAAATAGTTTTATTAAAGTATAGTTTCATAGTATTTTCATTTTATCGTAAATGCCAACATTTGATATTGGGCCGGAAAACAGTGACCGCCAAAATATTGTAAACGCCAAAGAGAAAAAAACAGGCACCAATTGGATACCTGCAGTGCTTGTGTTATTGTCAAATAATTTTAATTCCAAAAACCTAAGCAAATACTAAAAATTATTATTAATTTGTCGGTTACGGCGCGATATATTGACGACTTATGCTTTTATTTTGGATTAATTTTACATGCCATTGATATATTCAAAGCATAAGCAATATGCTTTCTTGATGTTTCTTATCGCGTAATCGTTGTGGGAAAATCGTGGACAAATTTGCGACGCAAAGAGAAAAATGAAAAATGTCATGCTTAGGAGAGGCCGATTCGATTCGTGGATATAATGGAATATTAGGGCCTTTACTCTGATAAATAAATCCGATGATGTGTAACTTAATTAAGAAAAGAAAAAGTTTATGGATGATTAGGATTTACAAAAATTCACTTCTGGGAGCTGTAGCTCAACTTAGACCTTTCATTGCTACGTGATCTAAAGAACTAAGTTCTACTAAGCTAATAAAGTTAAACCGATTTGTATTCAAGCTACAAAAAATAATGCAAAATGTTCAAATTAAATGTATGTATAAAAATTAAAATTTTCTTTTTCCAATAATACATTAGCAAAAATGTGTTTACTTATGAATATTGTAATATTTTACGAAACACCAACAATTATTTTTAAATTATTATTTATTGACATTTTCTCATCGTTTCTAAGTTGCAGAAAATACTTTTCTCTGTTTTATAGATTTTTTTTGGATGCCGCAAAAATAAATTCCTTATTTATAAATAAGTGCATGCGATTCTTTTCGAGAACTATGGTTAGTCTATGACTTTCTTCTATTAAATTTTGAAGAATGAGGTTGGAATTAACACAGAACTGGTTATGTTAAAAAATGAGAACATAGTTAAATCCATTATATAAAGAGGCAAGATATATTCGAATCAACAAACGAAATTTCTATATCTTCTTAGTTCGTATTGTTTTTATTGCTTTCGACGAATCGGTTAATTTTTTCTCCTTGAAGGACATAAGGGACAATCAAAACGTATCTGCGGAAACAAATATGAACCTTAGGAGCATTATAATCTCCGTTATACCAGGAGGTGTACCTTGAACTTTCATATTATTCATATGCATAATTTTTTCAGAATTTTTCTTCAAATTATTAAAATACCAGTTTTCTTTTTTCCTCATTGAATTTAATATTGTTTTCGTAAATTGTCTGCCACTGATCCACCAAAAAACTCTCGCTGTGGTGTATTCGCGGTTACATTACAAGTTAACATATAGGTAAATTAAGCGGCAATGCCAAATCGAACCTGGAACCCTCACCGTGTGAGTCAAAAAATCAGCATTTAAATAAATTGTGAACAATTCCATGTGAACCCACTACGCTGTTATTCATTGCTAGCACTTCTGGTTGTAATTTCTTTTTGTATAGTATTAATTTGTAGACACAAAATATATTAGACAATATAAAACTGTAAAACTTACGAACTGAATTGATTAGTTTTTGGAATAATGTTAATGTTAAGCTAGTTATTTAAGTAATATGTAAGAGACTTTAAATATTCGTTTCGATTTTCCTTTTTTTTATCTAGAAATATTTAGACTAGGTTAATCAAGATGCCTGGCTTAATTTGTCACTGATGAATTAAATTTTATATATGACTAGAACCTATATTACACATATATACATACAACATTAGTTCGAAACCATCACTCTCTAAGTGCATTAACATCCGTAAATTTTGTCGCACTACTCTACTTTCTCCTTACCACACAAAACATATATTCATTTAAAGCATCATTTTCAAGCAAATCTTGGGTACTTCAGTGTTAACAATAGTGCACTTACATATGTGTATATTTAAAAATTCTATCAAGGACTTATTAAACTGCCGTACATTGGAGTGAGGTCAATTTTATTTGAAAAGAAGTCAAGTGCCTTAGTCAGTCTAATATACACATATGTATATGTACATACAATATTTGCGTTAATGTTTGCTTCAACTTAAAATTATTCTTTAAACATTTATAATGATTTGATTATAAGTATAAGCATAATTGAAAAAAACTGAAGCTACTGAAGAATAAAAAAAAAACGGTGTTATCATTTAGTAAACATGCCTGTAAATGTATAGGAAAACAAACCTGAATTAACATCGAGAGAAAACAATTTTATGCAACATTTGATTTGCATATTCTTGCTCTCCGTTTTGATATTATGTGTCATTTACTTCCATCGTCGAGTACACATGGTAATTGTTATAATTGCTATGTTATCAAAACAAAGATTTGTATTGCTGAATTGTTTTTACTCAAAAGCATCAATTAGATCATTACATCCCTTCCACAAATATACATTTTTATCCGTTTGTACATCGAAACAATTAACAATAGAAAGACACGATTTTTTGGTAATCGCTGGATAATTTGAACACCGGCTTAAATACATTGAGTCAATTAATGAGTTCATGGATGTGCCTCACACTTGTGCTTGGTTGTTAACGTATTTTGTTAACCCACACTAAGGTTCCAGTAATCTGTGAGAGTGTGCATTTGAGTGAAACTCATTGAAACTAAATCTATTGAGTGCCAACTGCAATCGTCAGATTTTCTAGATATACGTTTCCAGTCTAACGCATGTCTCTATGATAAACGAATGAATTATTAAAATTTGTACGCTATTAAAGATTAATATCAATGACGTCCATTTGGGTAAAGTGTGTAGAGCACGCTCAATACCGGTGAATGATTTATATTTGTAAAAGTGTGTAGTTGTATGACTGTATGAAGTTACGGTCTGTACCTTGGTTTGCATTACACGTTCGCACCAATAGTTCCCCTTTTTTTGGTGTATAAGCCTGGTCGACGAACCAGTGGTGGGAAGCATTTTTAAATACATTTTCAACAACTTTTTAAGCCTTAGTCTGTCGTGATTCTTCGTTACATCCACATCGCGGTTGGAGTTCCTCTGCCGGGCAGATATCCATAAAACGGTTACGAAATATTATTACCAGTGTTTCGAAAGTGCAACAAAATTTCGACAAAAGTGAGTTTTGTGATTTTTCTTTTCGACTTGTTGTTGGTTGCAAAATTATGACGTTATGTGTTGTATGATTCAGGAAACCGTTTGGTGTCAAACTTTTATGCTTTTCTAAAGAAGTTTCTCCGAAATGATTTCAGATAATTTGAATAAGACTTAGTTTACACTGATATTGATTCTTCTATTGTTAGCATCTCTAACGTTATTTGTTCTTGACGCTGAAACTAAAATTTCTGTTAAGACCATTTATCTATGGACACATACAGAACTGAAATTGGCTTTCAATATAATCATATGTACAAATATACACGGTCAGCCCAGCAGTTACGTCGGTGAAGACAACTTTCGCTTTCACTTTGTACTCGGCTTATTGACAGGGGCGATCGTGAGTGAGAGAGTGAAAGAAGCTCTGCTTATTGTGACGTAACAAAAAAAGAAATGCAAATGCAGTCTTTTTTTGTCTTTTCCAGTCTGCCAAATCTGAATGAACTTGAAATTATAAAAAGTGATGATTTCTAGACATTAACTTTTATTATAAGACTTTTGCTTAAAAAATGCTTATGGAACATAATTGGGATTTCCGATTTTGATACAATTAGTTATCGAACTACAAGTAACAAAAATAATTCTCAGAAATGAAAAAAAAGTAATTTTAGTGAAGCTCAATTATTGAATTATACATTAAAGAAGCTTTAAAATATTAGGTCCCGAACTAACGCAGAGTGGTAAAGCATCTCATCAAAGGTCAAGTGTTGCAAAGCTGTGTACAATTTAAAACAAGCATACGTTTTGACAAAACTCAATGGTACAGTTTTAATGCTATTTGGCATTTGATAATTTATATATGCAGAAAACATAATCAGAAGTCATTCAACTAGAGAATTCCTAATTTGTATTTTAATATTTTATATCGGTAGTGTGAGGCTAAATTCCGTATTCCGCAGGTTACACGGAGTGAAACGTCTTTATAGGATCACCTGTTTTAATCGTGTATATTTTTACTAATTTCTCTAAAAACGTAAAGGCTACAGAGTGTAGTGAGAGATCACTTTATTAAAAAAGCAACCTTAGCTACTGAATGAACGAAAGAACTTTCATCCTTTTACTTGAACAGTAAACCTTTCCAACTCTGTGCCCATTACAATGGGCGCACACCTAAAAGATATGTAAAATGATTCAGCATGGCAAACATTTAAAAGTACCAAATTAATTGTAAACTAAAGTGTTTTTTCTGTCAATTTGGTTTCAAGAAAATCGCTGTCGGATTGTGTTTTAATTATATTTTCATTAAATCTGTGTAAATTACAGATTTAAATATATATTTAAATATATAGAAATATTATATTTAAAGCTTTTAAGAAAAAGGCATGAAATACGTTTCGATAGCATTTCGCACTGACATTTGAATAACCCCTAATTAGGTGCATGAAGTTATCGAGCAAAAAAAAAGTGAATATTGACGGAAGGGTGTTGCTTTTTCTTTTGAAGTCCCGACGATAGCATTTTAGTGAAATTTGATGTTGTTTTAAAATGGGGTCGCGACTATTCTCAACTTGTGCTAAGGGGTTAACTGAAAAAGTCTGTTATTCAGGACAAGGCGTAAAATATATAACATACCTTTTACCCTTCCTTACCCTTTCTAACTGACATTTAAGCTATTTCTGTATTTAATTAATGGGTTTAGCTAAAAGCTAAAAGAATGCCAGGTTATTTTGAGTTTGATAATGTAGAAACCGATGTTATAAAATTGGATAAGCTATATAATAAGGTATGTACGAGTATGTGTACAAGCACGCATAGTCTTATAACACGTCTAATCCAATCAAAAATTCCATGATATAATTGTAATCTCCTCAAATCGTTTGAGATAAAATTAGACGAAATGTGCCTTTCACCTTTACATATACATGATGGGCCAAATACAAGCTTCTTTTTAATAATTTAATATGTAAATTAATATATTGTAAATATCCGACAATATTCTGTTCCCATGTATTATGGCTTTAATAGTAAGAGCAATTGTTCCTTATAATTATAAGATACAACGTCATTCAAGTGGCTGCCTTGGCTGGCTATGCTGCCACAGATTCTGTCACCCCAATTTTCCAAGAGTGTGTTGACGGTCTCGGGCTGTATTTTACACATTGCATGATTAACATTGGTCTCAGTCCTTCGCGGTTCCCCAAAAAATAGCCTTAAGGGTTTAAATTGTAGCTCGGATGGCTGATAACATGATTTGGAAATTCGGTTCGAGTTACAGTATGGGTTGTGTGGCATGAGCGACATTCTACATAAACCAGAAGTCATCCGAATCTATGTACCAAAATTCGGTTAACATGGTTCTGTAATGCCCACTTGACTGAATCATTATTCAAATGATACTACTTCACTATTCGCACCAAACGGTCACCCTCGGCCTACGTATTGGCCTCTCGACAGTGCATATTCCCCAGATTCGAAGAAAACATTTAGCGTAGTCGCCGATATCAGTATGCGCTATTTAAAAGAGACCCTTGTCTAATTAAAGCTACACTAAGGCTCAAACTGCGAAGCAATAATGAAGCGGGTGATTGCGGGCCAATAGTTGCTGAGGCAATCGGATATTGTTAGCGAATAATCCGAGATCCTTGTGCAGAATTATCTTCAGGCTAGTTCACATTGTCAGCCATAGCAGCTTCATTCTCATATGTGCGCACCTTGCTACAAAGGAGAAGTCTGTCCTCTGGAATACTAGTCTCCCAAACCTTTAACATAAACTTGCCTGGGTTCTTTGTTGCGGCCAAAACTTCGCATTAGTTTGGGGTATACAGCACTCACCTTCGAAATTAATTTTTATTATTTTCTCACGTTTTTAAGCGTTTCATTCCGTTAGGCGGAGGTATGATACTGATTTTCTGTTAGGATTTGGAAAATGACAGAAATAGAAATCTGTAGATGGACCAAGTTGTACACCCTATGATGAAAGAGTAGTACAATTTTTTCTATTTTTAAGAGTCTGTTCAAGAAACGAACGAAAGTCCTTCTGCTTACCACTATTTGCAGTTTCTAGGAGGTAAGTCAGGCATGAAATATGGAGCGTTGCTTAAAAGTTTCTTGATGACGAATGCAGATGTCAGGCAAACCCTCTAACAGAAATCGTTGTAAATATCTATTCTATTGTTTGGAATATATATCTGTATACTATGTCAGTTTACTGTAAGTTCTGCAATTCGGAAAAATTGACAAAAATATCCAGTAAAACCGATGTCGGTGTGGTCGCCGTTACGTATTGGTAAGTGCGTCGACCGCCACGCAGAAAGTCTAGGTTGGATTCCCGGACGAGACACCACGCATTTTTTCACGGCACTACCTCTTTCGAGTTGTTGACAACACTCAAGGAGTATCAATTGTCAATGAAAAGCTTCAAATCTCGCCGTTCGGAATCAGCAAAAAACTGTAGTCCTTTCTACTCATGAGAGAAGAGTATCACGCACAACACGAGTAGTTGTTGTAGAAGCTAGGCCTTGGTCCCTTGTGGGCTGTAGTGCCACTCAATTATTATTAAAACGAATGTCCTTTATTCTATATCACTCCAGTAGTATTTGTTATGCTCACAATGTTCTGTATCTTGTTATGTCTCTGGAAACTTCTTCATTCCACGTCCGAAAAACTTTTTAAATTTATCTAAAAAATCAAGAAATAAGACCGATTAAACTTATGTAATGGGTTTAGTAAATTCAATTCAATAAATTCAGTTCCACTGTTGCAAATTTTTACCTCCTATTTGTCAAACCAAGCCCAATACTGTCTTTAGTTCTCCTGGCAGTAAACATAAGCTGTGTGTCTAATTTTTTTCTTATGTGTTAACTTCTTTTTATAATAAATTGTCACCGAAACTCTTTGTTACCAAAGATGCTGTTTAAAAATTTCAGGTTAACTGAAGAATACATTTTTGATCTAAGATAGGAAGTTGTATTTTTAAAAGATTCTGAGACCCTTTTCAACCTTTATCAACAAGTTTAAATTTTATCATATTAATTTCACTTTTAACGATGTTTTTACGTCCATCTTTCTTCAATGAGAGTTTATTGTTATGACATCCATTTTCAATTAAATATAACATCGCAAATAGTAGTAATTATGTTCGGAAAAAATATAAATTCTCTAAAGTCGTAAAATGACCATTGATTATTCATTTGTCTTTTTTTGCCAATGCCATAAAAAACATCCTTATTGTTGTTCAAATATGCGAATGCAGTTGCAGATCTCAATTTTGCTACTCGCTTTGTGTGTAAACAATACACGAATGACTGTATAGCTTTCAAGTTCGTTAGTGTCTGCTGACTTGCATACGCAATTTTGAAAATTCCGTTCCGTAAAAGCATTTCCGGACTTATTGAAAATGTCGATCTTGATAAATGACGAGAGATATTTATTGTCACGTGGTTGTTTACATATGGATATCAAAGAGGTAACATTGTTGTTTAATTATGCGTACACATGAATGTGAGTGAAATGTTTTTTATCAGAAAAACATTGATAATGCAACTATCTGACGCAAGATTTACACTAATGTCATATTTTCCTACATTCAATGATTCAACATAGAAATCAAAAAACCAAGCCAAATTGAAGCGCAATCATCATCAGATATTAAATGTGTCAATATTTAACACATGTTTTCACTGATATTTCAATACTTTCATATTTCTTATTCCGCCAGAAGTTTTATACACCTTATTTCACTAAAAGTTAGTAACACTTTTGGATACTTTAAATATTTAACTAGAAGATGTCAAAATGTAATTATTTTATTTTTGTATTCATTGTTCGAAATACAATATTAATTATTAATCTTCGAGTTTCACTATTTATCCAGTAATTTCTGTTACGGTTAAAGATGTATTTATATTGGGTTCAGTAACCAGCAAATTTGATTGGAATTTAGAGGTTTGTCTAAAGCACAGGCTATAAGTAAATTTTTTACATCCCTTCCTACCTTTCGATTTAAATATATTACTATGTCAGTAATATCACCAGATATCAAAACTCATGCATGTGTATACTCGTATATGTTTTCATCGATTAAAGTAAAAAGAAATTAATGACTTCAACAAAATTCAAAGTTTTCTAAATTTGTGTGTCGTGCTGCCAAGATATTGCGCTGTGTAAAGCAATTATATCGTTTAAATATACAAACTTTATTTGTGCTCACAACTCTTTCGTTCATGATGACCATTCGGGGTTTTCTTATGAAGTTAACCAATGGTTTCTCAATTGATTACCTTCGAATTTCACCTTGGCCAGTTCACGTAATAAATAAAGTCAACGCAATCACCCTATACAACCAAGAAAAAATTCGAAATAATTTCTTTTCATGAACACAATCAAATTGAATATAGGCCAGTAAGCAATTCGTAGATGGGATTTTATATCTTTCAGTCCTAGTGAAATATATTCAAAATGTTTAGATACAATAAATTTTTTTTTCAATCCGTTTCATTAGTAATATGAATGGAAAAATATTGACGCTAATTAACACGTTCAATACATTATGTATGTACGTATGGTGTGTTCACTTATAAACTTGTCAAAATATTACTCACAATAGTGAAGAAAACGTGCGTCCCTTACTACTTCACTCGAAACACATTCAAGGCTATATCACACACTTGGGACTACACAAAACTTTGTCAAGGTGTCTTACGTCTGATGAATATAAAATTGGTATCGCAGGCAAAACTTAGTTTGTATATATGTGTATATGTATATACTTTAGTACATGAAATGCAACTTTTACTATAATCGTGTATCTTCTCTGTTTACGGGAGGTAATAGATTGAATATATAACTAGTAAGATGTATCTTCTGTATAGGTTTTCACACACTCTATACTTGTTTGTAGTTGAATTTAATAATGTTCCCTTATTCGATAGCAACAGAATAATTTTTTGGAATTTAAAGACAATAAACATATGAAATTAAATACTCGCACATGTAACCTACGTACGTACTACATGAAAGCCCTTTTGAGAACTGGACAAATGTTTACTCTATGGATCAAAGTCAGCATTTCAACTCCTTTTTTAAGAGACTTACGACAAAGTTGAGCTGATTTAAACCTATTACCAAGTGACTGGAACTTATACTGTATATGGATGAACTCAATTCAACAAACTCTGGTTCATATAATGGATGTGTTAATTTAAATCACGTTTATTATTTACACGTCCACTTGCGTATAGTGACAATGTACCCATATATAAATGTTTCTTGTCTCGTACATACCATTTTTATACCCAAGTCTAATTTTAAAGGGACGCATAGCATTAGTGCACATTACTGAATTTTCACCAACAGAAAATGTAACTTCCTTATATTTTGTGGATCGACAGCATTCAGCTGAATGAATTTGTTATAAAAGCTTCGAAGCTTTCAAAACGCTGTTTAACCACTGAAAGAGTTTTTGATAATCTTGCGATATCATCAGCTTCAGCTTATATTAATGACACGAAGAAGATTACGCCACTATTGGTAGGTCTTTCGAAACGTTTTTGTTTTGCTTTCTATAGAGTTGCAACGCGCAGAGAACCCACAGATAATGTGAGTTGAATAAATTTCTGCGTCTGGATGTGTTATGTTGTCGCTGCTTTCATTAATAATGTAGAAAGATGCAGTTGTATTGGAATGATTATGATGATACCGCATTTTATTTTAAATGTTTATATATCATATGGAAAAAAGAAAAAAAATCGTATAAACTTACTTCAAGCAATTTTGAAAAAAAAAATGCAATGCAATGCTTTAGTTAATTAGTAAATTTGAAGTTGTAACCATCTTCGCTCAAGTCGTTCGCATCATAATGTATGTGTCATAAAGGTTTCAAGGTATGGTAGCTAAATCAAATGTTGCTGCCCGACATGTACCAATGCTACGTGCGTTTACCTTTATGCCTTTTCTGGACGTATTATTTACGCCATAAAACAAGTTTTAACGTCATTAAAGTTTTGGGACGGGAATAAAAGACTGTTGTGTTACAACATCGGGTGTAGTGGCATGCGAAAAAAAATTAAAAGAGAATTTATATTGTGCCTCTTTCGAAAAAAATGTCTTTAATTACAATAAGTTAGTTTTTTATTCCGATAATTTAATTCTTTTTCATAAGGTTGGTAAAAATACTACAGATGTTTGTTATTACTTCCAAACATTTAATTGTGACACAGTCTAATTTTATTTCTAAATTTTTTTTTTTCAATTTTTAAAGTAAATAAATATTAAATCCTTTATAAAAGATAAAGTACATATTTTATTATCTCCCGTAAGCCCATAATTCCGAAAAACTATTATACCCGAGGATAAAATTTTAAATTTGCAGGATTCTGCAACAGTGCAAAACTTACAGCGACTTTAAGAAGGAGGGTTGCAGTCGATATATTTTGAATTACAGCTTCAGGTTTCATTTCGATTTCAACCTAATTCGTTCCTTATTGAAATAAAAAACTGCTTTATAGATATAAACAGCTGTTCTATCCGTACATTTATGCCCCTTTGGAAAAATAAGAAATAGTAGAGGAGGACAAACCATTTATAAAACAAACAATTTTTAACCGAACTCATTTGAGAAGATTTGTTAACTAATATATCATGGTGTAGGAAATAATTAACAATTTTTCTGCAACCTTACTCCAACTTCATGAAATTTCATAAATGTAGAATGAATGTTTAGTGTGAACAAATAATTTGTACTCGCACTCGCCTCTAAAATTGATTTTACAATGTTTTTATATAAATTTTTTTCATTTTAATTACAGTGCTTCAAACAGAAGTTCTTCACACCACAAACTTATCAACTACCCCAGACGATTATGATCCATACGTGTGCAAACTAAGTGCCGAATTGAGAGCAGTTGCCAAGGAGGAACTACACGAGGATGACAATATCAGGAGACAAGCCTTAGCACAGTTTCGAGAATGGATTGCCAAACATCCTCATATCAAGAAATGTCGAACAGATGCAATCTTTCTTTTAAGGTTCCTGCGAACTAAGAAATTCTCTGTACCTGCAGCTTGCGAGATGTTGGAACGTTATCTAACCATCCGGCAATTATATCCTCAGTGGTTCTGCAAATTAGATCTCGAAGATCCAGTGTTGGAGGAGATTTTTGAAAATGGGTACTTAGTACCTCTTCCAGAGCGGGATGAACATGGTAGACGAGTTATTTTTTCTGTGGGTGGTAATTTTGACCCATACAAATATACTTCTGTTCAAATGGCTCGCATACATTCGCTGGTTTGTGAGGCTCTTCTAGACGATGAGGAATCCCAGGTCGCGGGATACGTGTATGTCAACGATGAATCTGGAATGAATATGGGATTTGTAAGTCTCTGGTCATTGACTGACTTGAGAACTATACTTAAATGCATACAGGTAAGTGTACTTTTATACAAGCCAACCAGGTTTAATGTGCTTTATATTCGGATTACAGAATTCGACACCAATGAGACATAAGGAGACACATTTCTTTAATATTCCCCACTACGCGAACAGAGTTATTGAATTAGGCGTATCGATGCTTAGTGATAAGCTGAAAAAAAGAATTATGGTAAGTATTGTATCGTATGTTATTATACTAGGGCACAGAAAAATTATTCCAAGGTATTGTGAGTGTGTTTTTTTTAGAGCGTAGTTTTTGTTATTAATAAAAGACAAAAGGGGTAGGTAGTTTGTTAGCAGTGGCGGTTTGGTTATGGCATATTACATTGAGTCCTTTCAAAGAGTCAGATCAATAGTATTATGCTTGCCAAAACATGCAATTTTCACAAAATGATTGAGCTGGTTTATGCGAATGCCGTTAAGAAATATAAAATAAAAGAACAACAGGAACTAGAACTTTTCCGAATTTGTTTAAACATTTTTTGGTCAGTATTTAAATAATGTAAATGTAAATTAATACGGCGGCAGTATAACAGAGCACTCTCTCTCTCTCTATTTGTTTAAATAAAGAAAATACTCCCAACTCATAATTAAGGCATTATAAGTAGGGAGTGGAGATGTTACCACACTGCAGGATTCCAATTTGGAAACGTTGCAATCAATAATTTACATATTGTTCTTTATTTTTGTAATGAAAATTTAAAAAATCGGTAAATTTCACTTGTCGAAATAGTGATAAAATTATTTAAATTGTAAAATTTCATTTGCATAACGTTTGGATTACCCATATACTAAGAAATAGGAAAACTTGCATTGGTTTTTGCCTAAATATAAAAAAAACCTTTTGGAAAAAAAAAATTGCAACTAAGAGAGAAACACTCTGTTGCTTCTTGACGAGTCAGGGCTGCGCAATCCATCTATCTACGTGACCGTTGAGTTTGTCGTTGATTATTTATCTCCAGATCATTGATCAATTGTTCAATTGTACATTTCAATTTATTGCTAGTTCTTATTTATGTTTGTTTTTTTTCCTAACTTAAATGTCACACTGGAGGTTATATTTTATTTCAACACCTAAATATCTAAATGAGACGTTGACAAGGAAGCCAAGGAAATAAAATT
Organism: Eristalinus sepulchralis; assembly: GCA_944738645.1. Taxonomy (NCBI): domain Eukaryota; kingdom Metazoa; phylum Arthropoda; class Insecta; order Diptera; family Syrphidae; genus Eristalinus; species Eristalinus sepulchralis. Next base: position 22,790,033 of record OX122885.1, on the reverse strand, counting down.
ATATATCATATTGAGATAACTGCTAAAAAAACTAACGCATATTTATACCTAGTTCAAATGAAATATGGGCATACATATTTTAAAGAAGACGTATTAAACTTCAGAAAATTTATTTTTCTTTATTAAACTAAATCTTTTTATATATTAAACATGAACATGATTAAACATGAAACATTTTCATCTTATACTGATATAAACCACTGCATTGCAAACAGTTTTTTGGTGTGGTTCTTTAAAATTGCGCTGCGTTTCGATGATTAGATAATAATTGAATAGCACTATTAGTTAATAATTGAGTGGCCTAGCTTCTTCAGCAACTAAACGTGTGGTGCGTTCTCTCACGACTAAAAGGGACCTACCTTTTTTTGCCAACTCCGTACGGCGAGATTTGAGAAGCATTTCATAGACACTTTACTCTTTGAGTGTTCTCAGCAACTTGAAAGAGGTGGTGCCATGGAAAAAATCCGAGATGTTCAGTCCGTTTAACGGACCTTCGAAAAATTATTTGTAATTTTTGAACGCTACATGCACGTGGGTCGAGCGTTGTCATGTTGCTAAATTATATTGTCATGCCTTTCGGTCGGTTCTGATCAATTTTTACGCAGTACACTTCTCAAACGCATTAGTTGTAGTCGATAACGTTTCCTAACAATGGTTTTGCCTGGCTTTATGAGCCATGAGCCTTTCTAGTCCCACCATATGCATAGCACCTTTGAACAGTGAATGTTTTTTTTTTTCTAATCAATGAATACGACAATGATGGGACAGAGTAATCAGGATTTGCACAGTCTTTATTCTTCCTGGGGTTATCGTAGTATACCCATTTTTATCTCCAGGCACGACTGGGTGCATCTCCCATCTTTGATGTCTTCAGTTCATTCATTGGGTACATCTCCCATCATTGATGTCTGCAGTTCCGAGTTGAAAAATTGTCTTTCGACATCTATCGGTTTCAATTCTTACCCAATTTTGTTGCTTTTGAAGTAATCAAAATTTCTTTAACCGAACGGAAATTGCTTGCTTTGTCACTCCCAATAATACTGCGAGTTCATTTTGCGTTTGCCATGGATCTTCATCCAGTAAAGCCTTCTTTAGGTGGCTAAGTCTCTTTTTGTCTTCGACGCTTTAATCATCACTTTTGAAGCGTTGTCTCTCTGCATGATTTATCGGTTACCATGAACTTCTACAAGCATTCGATTCGACTTTTCCTCCAGATAAAAAAAAATCAAAACTTCCCGCAGATGCTGTTTATGTAACACAAATACTTACATCTTCTATTAGGCAAAAAACAATCTTTAGTTTAAAGCTGACGTTGATGAATACTAATTGTTGTTGACAAATGTCGCATATTTCCATTGAAGTAGCTACAACTTGCAGGTTGCGTCATCCTTTGAAAACGAAAGAAAATAATTTGTAACCTCAGTAGTCCAAACATTCGTTTAATTGCGGATATTCAACAAACGTGAAAATTTCTCAGAATATAAAATTTGCAACACTCCTAAACAATTTTATGAACTGAATTCAATTTCATTCTAAAAACTTATTTTTTACAAGCAATTATTACATTGTATATGGGAAAAATAATCACTCGGTATCTTTATTTTCTATTCGCAGCTTCATAAAACTTTGGACGCCCTGAAAAGTAAAATTAATCCTGATATTCTTCCAAAGGAGTATGGCGGAAAAATTCCACTTGCTGATATGATTAAACTATTCAAAGAAAAACTCATACAGAAAAGAGCTGAGATATTGGCATTGGACGATATGTACATTGAAGTAACAAAGGATGCCGTAAATTTTGCTGGTAATGATATTGGTGATATCGATGCAGGAGTTGTGGGAAGTTTTAGAAAACTCGAAGTTGATTAATATATATAAATATACTATATGTTATATATTATTAACTATAAACTTAATATTCCTTGAAAACCGCCTCAAAATTTTATAAATTTAGTTTCTAATATATTATTTCTTTTATTAATAGTTAATTTTAAGATACATACAAATATAGATTACTTGTTCGTGTTCTTAATAATTCTTTTATTCAAATTAAACAAATGTTCGAAAATTTTCTTAATTTTGTTGCACCTTTCTTTTCTCGTTGAAAAGTATAAGAAGACAGAAACGGAACACACCTTAAAAAGATTTTATATATTTACAAAATTGAATTGTACTTAAGTTTTGTTGCTATTTTTAAGTGTTCATTAAATGAGTGATTTGAATTATAATTGTTTTTTTGCAATAAATAAATAGTTCTTTTGAAAATGAGAGATTTTTTTTGTAGTACTGATGATATGGTCGAAAAAGCACATTATCTGATTCTATATTATCTATTATATATGTAGACATGTGTAGATTTGCTTAAGGAAAATGTTTTCAACTTAATACTTAGTCCGTTAAAAATACGTCTGAATTGAGTATCAAAGACTTCTTAGTTAATAGAAATACTGGCGAACTACTAATGATAAGTGTAGTCTATATTGCAGTGATAAATGAAGTAAACGGTTGTGACTGGCCTTGTGCAACAAGGGCAACGTTTTGATTGCCCACAGCCTGGTGGGATGTCAATGATTATCTCCACTAAGGCATAATAAATGTTGACACACAGCCTCCACGCGACACCGCCTGCATAGTCATCATTCTTGTATATATACATATGTATGTTGTTACAATTTATATTTTTATTGTCTTAAAAAAGGGATGTTGGGGCCGGTGATTTTCTAAACGTCGGCATAAATATAATGAAATGAACTTGTTCATTACGAATATAAAGGAAAGTGAGCAAGAAGAATATGATTTTTTCACTAAATTAGTAAGTCAACTTGGTGAAATCATCTGGAATATATACTAGTTGGAAAACAAAGGGTGGCATGTATTAGGATCGCTGAAGTCGGATGGAATCGACCTAAAAGTAAAGCCTGGCTATAATCCGAATCTGAGGCAAATCTTACAACATAAGCTTAATATGTACCAACGCCCACGCCTACGCCCCTATAAACATACCATCAGAGAAAAATGTCAACATCATCGACAAAATAATAGATAATGGTTTCTGAACAGCAGAAAATAAATCCCCTTGCAAAAGTATCAAATCAGTTACACACGCACGTGATCATTGACGGGCAGCACAAGAAGAGAACTTCGCTTGAAGACAGAAGGAGAAAACAAACCAAGACTTTGATAGCCGGGTTTAAGAAACCTTTGTAAAAACAAAACACACAGAAAATGATGGATGAATTTGAGCAACATTTCAAAGCGAATAGTAAAATACCAACTTTATTCAATGAAGTAGTTTTTCCCGTTCAGTTTCGACGAGGTCGACTTAAGAACAACAAGTATGAGTCATTAATGTTGGAAGTAGTCTTCTGGTAGGGATCATGAGTATATCATTTGTCAGAGAACTATCGATATATCCCTAATAAAAATTAATCGACGATAAGCGAAATGTTCAACCTTTGACAAATTCTGGACTAAACCAACTTGATTCAGTCCGATGCGCACAATATCCTTATCGACTTAAAAACCGCATATGACAGCATTCGAGTGAATTCGAGAGCATCGCAAGTAGCTTTCACATGCATTGGCCGAATTCGGGATTCCGAGAAAAATTGATCTGGTTGCGTTGCGCAGTGGTGGCCTGGTGGGCAACGCAGAAATAAATCTGATGAAATTTGGAATATAGTATTAGAGCTGTAAATTCCTACAGCTGTAAAAATGGTTGATATACAAAGAAGGATAACGGAGTAATCTTAGGTTAAAAAATTAAAAAAATCACTTTTTTACGACTATCATTTTCAAAACAAAACTAGAATTCATACCTATATAGACAAATTACATTCAATGCTATTTACTAACACACTTTCGTTGCAAAAGTTGTTAATTCGGAATTTAGTGTAGTAAGGCTTGCGCTTCACTACCTAGGTGGAGTGAATCTTTTGTTTTAGGTTCGGGCCTCAAACATTATGTTATCAAGGGGTCAGATGATACCAACATTTGACAAATTACATTTTTATTTGTTGTCGAATGAGAAAATTGTCTGCTATTATTAATTTGGGGCAGTGCCTATAATTCTTATTTCGACTTTCGTGGGCGTCCTCTGACAATGATATTATATCTGCCCCGTGGAATGAACCGTTACTGGCATATAATACCTGGTATATAATTTTATAGTCATAGCTGCGGTTTACTTGGTATAAACTCAAAATTTCTCTGCGTCAATCTAGTTGTTTATATGAAGGACATATTGGATGACCAATGTTTTTTGCAGCTTTTATTATATTTACTTACTTTGGTCTGGATTATTAAAGCTAATACTTTATCAGAACTAAAACAAGATTTGTTGGAAGATGTTCAATTCCCCGCAGCAGAATTTTTTAATTCTTGAGATATGGACGATTTCAACTATTGCATAATTGGCAACAAAGTTTTTACTTGGCTTTCCTCTTTTATCAGTCGGCAATCTATTCTCGAATTCTTCTTAATAATGATAATAATAATAATTGAGTGGCATTACAGCCCACAAGGGACCAGGGCCTAGTTTCTACAACAACTACTCGTGTTGTGCGTGCTACTGTTCTCTCACGAGTAGAAAGAACCTACAGTTTTTTGCCGACTCCGAACGGTGAAATTTGAGAAGCTTTTCATAGACAATTGATACTCTTTGAGTGTTGTCAGCAACTCGAAAGAGGTGGTGCCGTGAAAAAATGCGACTTGTGCCGCCCGGGAATCGAACCTAGACTTTCTGCGTGGCGATCGACGCACTTACCACTACGCCACGGCGACCACTTTTTAAAAATTCATCATTTAGAGTATTGTACTAAAAACTTTTTCTTTATCTGACATACAACCTTATACTATTACCTTTGTTTCACTTCTAAAACTGGTCAACTTCGAGGTGGTCAAGGACTTCATCTACCTCGGCTCCGCGGTAAAAAGGGACAACAACACCAGTACCGAAATCAAACGCAGAATCAATCTTGCCAATAGCTGTTTCTTTGGGCTCAAGAGGCAATTGAGTAATAACTCCCTCTCTCGAAGGGCTAAGCCTGCTTTATATAACACCTTGATCATCCCACTCCTACTCTATAGCGCGAAAACCTGGACGCTACTAAAAGCGGACGAGGAAGCCCTTAGTCTTTTGACAGAAAAGTTTTGCGTGCGATTTTTGGTCCTGTTTGCGTTGATGGCATCTTGAGAAGACTTAACAACGAACTCTATGGGCTGTACAGCGACATGCGCCTAGTCAAGTGTCTTCGAATACAACGCTCAAGATGACTAGGACATGTAGAGCGTAGGACACCACTGCACCGGCAGTGAAAAACGTCTTCGAATCTGCACCGCAGTGAAAAACGTCTTCGAATCTGCTGAGTGAGAAAAATCTTTGAATCTGAGCCATTAAGACAACGCAATAGAGGACGGTATAGACTAAGGTGGCGCACACAAGTAGAGAAAGACCTCAACCAACTTGGAGTGCGCAACTGGCGGCAACTGGCGAAAGATCGTGCTGGCTGGAGAGGCATGTTGAGGCCCAGGTCCACCCCGGACTGTAGCGCCACAATAAGAAGAAGAAAAAGTGTGAAAACTTGATCTGTTGTGGATTTCCCTGCGTTCAGTTTCAGTTTGTAGTTTGTCAAGAAAGAAGAGTTTAAGAGTTCTTCTTTCGCTGGCTTACATATTGTATAATATGTTGTGTTGTTTTTGGTCGATAGCGTGTTAAAAAAGAGGCATTACTAAAGAAAAGAGACTGTCTCTGACAAGTATAAAAAAATGCGTGAATGATGTTTTTGCTTATTTTGTGGATGAATTGTACAATATTCCTACATAACATACATAATAAACCGTAGTATTAATTTTAAGAGCTTCTGTCATAGGTTTCCCTAATCGCGAACAGTTTTCAGAGTATCGTTATTTTAAGACATTCATTGAAAGTTGACACTTTCGCAGGACGCATAATATGATTTTTTTCCTTTCTTCAATAATATTAATAGGTGTGTATGGGGGGCATGGGCCTATGCACACGAGGCAATGTCCTTGATCGCGCTCAACATGGCGAGCTGCCAAGACTATCCTCGTCCGTGCATAGGTCAAGTTGACATACAGCCTCCAAGTGGCGCCCCCTGGATAGCCATCACAGCATCCGTTGTGTGGTGAACCAATGTATGCAGCGACTGGCCTACCAGTCTGTAGGTTGTGCGTGAGGCTAACTCCCTCACCACACAAAAATAACCGAGTTCAGCAACGACAACTTGCCTCGGATATGGACGGATCCACTGTTGACGACCCCGGAAAACGAACAAAGGACAACGATTTTCGGTTCTGCACGTGGAATGTGAGGTCCCTTAACAGACCACGTGCAGCCGAACAACTTGCGGAGGCCCTTGACTGCTACAAAGCAGATATCACCGCCATCCAGGAAGTGCGATGGGATGGGCCGGGCAGAAAGAAGATGAAGAACTGCGACATATACTACAGCGACTGCTACAGGGAGAGAAGGCAGCGCCTATTCGGATGCGGATTTGTTGTTCGAGGCAGACTTAGGCAAAAAGTCATAAGCTACGATCCTGTAAGCGAACGCCTCATGACAATCTGCATTAAGGCTAAATTCGGGAACATCAGCCTGATATGCGCTCACGCCCCGACAGAAGAAAAGGATGACAACAGCAAGGATGAGTTCTATGATCTCCTAGAAAGAACATACGATCGATGCTCCAGCTATGACACCAAGATCGTTCTAGGAGATTTCAATGCTCAGCTGGGGAAAGAGGACATCTTTGCTGGCGTCATCGGGAAACACAGCCTGCACGACACGACTTCCGGAAACGGACTCAGGCTGCTGGACTTCGCCGCGGGGCGGAACCTCTCTATGAGCAGTACGCGGTTCCCACATCGCAACATCCATAAAGGAACCTGGCGATCCCCTGATCAATCAACCGTCAACCAGATTGATCACGTTGCGATCGACGTCAGACACTCCTCCAACATTCTCGGTGTCCGAACATTCCGAGGCGCTAACATCGACTCGGATCATCACCTTGTTGTAGCCAAGGTAAGAACCCGGATATCGAGAGAACAACGGAGTCGAGATAGGCCGAAACGGTTTGACGTCGGAAAGCTACAATCGCAACAGGTCGCTGGGATCTTTGCCGACCGAGTCTCCCTAAAACTCTCCCAAAGTTCGACGCTGCCTGCACTAACAATAGAAGAAGAATGGAAACGTTGTCAAAAAGCCATCAAAGAAGCTGCCACTGATGTGCTGGGTTTCACGCCACCACCTAGGAGGAACCCATGGTTTGACGACGAGTGCAGGCAGGCACATGCAGCCAAACAGGAGGCCTACCAGGCAACGCTGCATCGGACAACGAGAGCTGTTCGTGAGCTCTACGAACAGAAAAGAAGGGAAGAGAACCGGCTTCTCAGAAGGAAAAAGAGAGAGCATGAGAAGCGCGCGGTCGAAGAGATGGAGAGATGTTATGGCAGGAATGAAGTCCGAAAGTTTTACCGAAAGGTGAAACAGCTATCCGGTGGATACAGGGTTCGGACCGAAGCCTGTCGGGACCAAAACGGAAACCTAGTAGTAGAGTCGCAATCGATTCTGAGAATCTGGAAAGATCATTTCTGCAGACTCTTAAACGGCGATGACGACCCAAATCCCGCTGTTAGGCAGAATGTTCCACTTAATTTGGACGATGATAGACAAGAATTCCGTCCCCCCGACTTAGACGAGGTCAAGATAGCAATATCGAGACTGAAGTCAAATAAAGCTGCTGGAGCGGATGGACTGTCCGCAGAACTGTTCAAAGCGGCTGGGGATGACCTGGTTGGGCGCATGCACCAGCTCATCTGTAAGATATGGTCGGAGGAAAGCATGCCCGATGAGTGGAATCTCAGTGTCGTCTGTCCGGTCCACAAGAAAGGAGACCCCTTCGACTGCGCCAACTATCGAGGGATAAGTCTCCTTAACATCGCATACAAGATCCTCTCTGCCGTAGTGTGTGAACGCCTGAAACCGTTTGTCAACAACCTGATTGGTTCTTATCAGTGTGGTTTCAGGCCAGGGAAGTCCACCATCGACCAAATCTTCACACTACGGCAGATCCTGGAAAAGACCCAAGAAATGCAAATCGACACTCACCACCTATTCGTCGATTTCAAGGCCGCATATGACAGTGTGCATAGAGACGAGCTATACAATGCCATGTCTAGTTTTGACATTCCTACCAAACTCGTCAGATTGTGTAGGATGACGATGGAGAACTCTCGCTGCTCCGTCAAGGTCGGGAACGAACTCACCGAGACCTTCAATGTCAAAAAAGGTTTTAGACAAGGCGACGCACTGTCATGTGACTTCTTTAACATCATCCTTGAGAAGATCGTGCGTAACTCACAGGTCAACACCAGAGGTACGATCTTCCAAAAGTCAGCTCAATTGCTAGCTTACGCCGACGACATTGACGTGATTGGTCGAACACAGCGAGCCGTCAATGATGAGTTTGCTGGCATTGAAGTAGAAGCGGCTAAAATGGGTCTGGTGGTAAATGAGGGCAAAACGAAGTACATGCTGTCATCAAGGAAGGACACACAACATCGGCGTCTCGGACAGAGCGTCACACTAGGCAGCAGAAACTTCGAGGTAGTCAAGGACTTCGTCTACCTCGGCTCCGCAGTAAACAGGGACAATAACACCAGTACCGAAATCAAACGCAGAATCACTCTTGCCAATCGCTGTTTCTTTGGGCTCAAGAGGCAATTGAGTAATAAAGCCCTCTCTCGAAAGACTAAGCTTGCTTTATATAACACCTTAATCATCCCAGTCCTACTTTATGGCGCGGAAACTTGGACACTACTTAAAGCGGATGAGGATGCCCTTGGTCTCTTCGAGAGAAAAGTTCTGCGCGCTATTTTTGGTCCTGTTTGCGTTGATGGCATCTGGAGGAGAAGATTCAACCACGAACTGTATGGGCTGTACAGCGGCATGAGCCTAGTCAAGCGTCTACGGATACAACGCTTAAGATGGCTAGGCCATGTAGAGCGTATGGACACCACTGCTCCGGCCCGAAAAGTCTTCGAATCTGAGCCATTGGGACAACGCAACAGAGGACGGCCCAGGACAAGGTGGCGCACACAAGTGGAGAAGGACCTCAACCAACTTGGAGTGCGCAACTGGCGGCAGCTGGCGAAAGAACGCGCTGGCTGGAGAGGCATGTTGGTTGAGGCCCAGGTCCACCCCGGACTGTAGCGCCACAAGAAGAAGAAGAAGTGAATTATTTAATAAATTCTTCTTGAAAATATTACATAAGCCAAGAGCAACTAACAGAACCTTTATAAATATACCGTCTTAAATTATTTTAAGATAGTCATTTTAAATTATGTGCCCATCACTTTATGTTGTCTTCATTGACCTAGAAAAAGGTACACACCTGCTCTTTTTTGATCACTGTTACTGTATATGTTTATAATAATAATTGAGTGACACTACAACCCACAAGGGACCAGGGCCTAGCTTTTATAAGAACTAATCGTGTTTCGAATCTACAGTTTTTTGTCGATTCCGGACTACGAGATTTGAGAAGCTTTACATCGACAATTTACTCCTTGAGTGCTGTCACCATCTCGAATGAGGTGGTTCTATGAAAAATTCAAGGTGTTCCATCCGGGAACCTTCGGCGTGCGGATGGACGCACTTACCCATACACTACACCACGATATAAATGTGCATATGCACAATATATTTATCATGTATGTATATAAAATATAATAACAGATGGTGCATTGTGTATTGCTTTTTGTAGAGTTGATGAAAGTGCTTGAGGGTCAATGAAAATGTTTTGCATGACGCAGATGGTCTTCCTAGAATATCCACATCAAGCGAGTTTTTTGATCAGCGCTATCAAGACCAGTAACTGAAATATTTGGTATTATATTTAAATAATTTCAAATTCACTGGACCTAATAGAAGATTTTAAGAGATGTTTCGCCCTTTAGAATAAAATTCTTCTAGAGAAATAAATAAAAAAATTAAATTAACCCTGCAAACGACCGATCGTATTGCTTAAAAGTAATATTTGCTTAGGGGATTTTGTGTTCGGGTATTTTGTAACTCTGAAACTGATCCTTTTGAAAGCTACATTTGACATAATTTATGGCGTATCATTTGGGCAAATAAGTAATAATTTCTTTACTTTATTTGTTTTTAAGGAGGAAATGAAGAAGCTTTCCGAAATTTATGTTTTTCTTGCTTGTAATCGAAAAGCTTGCTTTCTCAAAGAGAATTTAAAACGTTTTTCTTAAAACACTAAGGGTCTTATTCGTATAGAAATGGATTTCATTTTTTATCAACAATTTGATATATGGTTTCTGAGATACTCTTTAAACTAAATAATAGCCGAGGATACATGCTTATATAAACAAGTTTCATTTCCCATACGTCTAGAATAATTTGCATTGCAAAATAGTGCTAGTTAAATTTTTTTCATCATTGCGTTATATACAATTTTAATGGGTCATCGTCTTCTTGAATTTATAAATTCTACTATAAAAGCCAACACAAAATCGTACTGTTTATTCACCCATTAGGATACATTTCAATTGACAGTTGGAAGTGCAACTGAGTTCAATGTAATTTTCAAAGTACGTGCGCTGATGTATGTGCATACATGAGTAACAAACTATTTGCTTAAATAATTGCATTCGCTTAGTTTAGATTGAATTATCTTACTCTGCAGGAGATTTCTTGAGCTTTTTCTTTTCTAACAAATAGACAATAGATGATGTAGTCCAGCTCTAGCGAATTTGTAGCTAGTTTGAATTTTTCTGCCGAATAGTTCGGTTAGTCAGTCATTCAGTATGCAAGTAATGAGAGTGTTTCTGATTTTTTCTTTAATTTCGATAATTTCTTGTGATCAGTTTGATACGTTTTGGAAACATTACTTATCGCCGTCGCTATTTTCAAGTTACGCAAATTGCTCATTATCTGCCTGTGATGTCTTGCGTATAGTTGCCCAAATGTTCATCATCAACAATGAATTTAAGAGCACCGATGATTCACTAAAACGAAGAACTGTCCAATTACAAGACGTTAAATCAATTACATTGGAAAGTGACATTCAAAAACAGATTCGACAAATTGAAAGCAGGTTACGTTCTGTGGAACAACCAGTATGGAAATTGACTCCTGCTAGTCGAAGGGAATGGAATCATTGTACATCTGGAATTTGTCGTTGTAATCCTGATACAAAAACATTTACGTGTTGGAGTGCAAATTTGAAATCCGTTCCACCCTCACAAGTAATTCCTATGAACATGGTTTTTATGTTAGTATTAATTTGTCCCTGAAATATATATAATAATGTATACTAATTTACATCTTATTTTCAGAGACCTCTCCCGCAACGCGCTGTCAACTTTGCACAAAGACACCTTCAGAGGCTTAACCTTGTTACAAGAACTGGATTTATCAAACAACTTCTTGGACTTTATACCCTACGACTTGTTTCAGGATTTGGACAGCTTAGTGCAGCTGTGAGTCACTTATTTGAGATGTTCTATTGAATCGATTGTGATTATTTGAAATTTAAGGAGAATTCAAAGTAATCAGTTGGAAGATTTGGATCAACAAACTTTCTGGAAACTCCGAAATTTAAATTTATTGGATATAAGCAAGAATATTTTGTCTGATGTGCCCGAAACTCTATTCAATCACGTTCAACGCCTTACTGTCATAAACCTATCAGTGAACAGAATTAAAAACTTTCCTCCTGAAATGTTGAGGGACCAATATGTCTTGGAAGAATTGGACATATCGAAGAACGAAATATCAGTACTGAAATCTGGGAGTTTGAAAAATCTTGAGCAACTAAAAATATTAGACTTTTCGTCGAACATGATATGTAAGTCAATAAAATAATTTCAATGCAGTAAAATCATTTTTAATCGTACATAGACACATATATAATAAAACTTAAGTTCACATGCACTAAAAGTGACACACAGAGCAAAGAGTACACGAAAGATGGGAGAGTCAAACAAAATATGTAACCCACAGGCAGGTCACACATTTCTTTGTGTTTTCTGTCTTTTTGAGCCTGTGTGTCTCTTCATACCGACAGGAATTAACCGGTTCACCATGTCCTGCGTTGTATTCCAAACCAAAAGTACATTTTAAGCGATTGTAGGAATAAAGAGTAATCAATAAAGAGACTCCGTGGTGTTTAGTGAATATCGAGTTTTAATTGGCGCAGTCGGTAGGATATTTAAAACATAAATATCCAAAGAGAACGAACAAATGTAAATAACGAACGAGTGAAACACAAGTGAAATCATCTACAAATCAGTTGATCAGTGTGCTAGAGAACTAAAGATTAAAAGTAATAAAAGTTATTAAAATGAAAAAAACAATTATTAGCTACAAATAAATCAATTGATGAAATTGAATAAATAGATAAAATTCGTCACGATTTTGGACGAAATATTAACGAAGACGAAGAAGATTGAGAAAGGAAATGGCATATGATACTGTCAATATTTTAGCCACAATGTATTGGAAAGGCTAGAGACAAACCAGCAGCAAGAAATTAGTTGATCCGTAGTTATAAAAAGGGAAATCTCATACATACAAGACTTTTTCGGAAATCGAGATGATTTGACACAATTTATAAACTTGTATCGATAATAACATGGCGCTTACACCACAAGACAGAAGACAATTAACATGCAATTTCCCAATGCAAACTGAGCGGAAGGGCTAAGGATCTCATCTTTATTAATGGAATAAAGACTGCTGAAGGCGAATTTCCGACCGATCATCGACCAGAAGGATTTGACCCGTAAAATTAATAGTTTAAGGGTGAGCTTAATTCTAGATTTAAATAATAAGATAGATTGTCTCATGGCAGAAATTCAAACAATTGTAATGAATGAAAACAATAAGGATAGTTTAAAATCATTATTATATAGTCTTATAGTAAATATAGTTAGAGTCTCAGGAAATTTAGCAAGACAAATCAAAAATGAGTACGATCTTCAAAAATAAAGATTATTTTATATTCATACGTAGGTTTTGACCAAGGGAATTTAAATATTAGTTTTGAAAATCATATTGATAAAAAGAAAGATAAAAATTAAGGAAAGCCTAACGTATAGAATTATAACATTGGTACACCACAAACTGGTTTCCAATCTGCAAGCAATCAGTTAGAACAGCCAAGGAGTAGCAACCAATTATTATAGAATAACAGTAACAGTTCAGGGCAAGATAGTCAACAGAGGCAAAATAATAACAATTCTAATTAAAGACAAAACATCCAGCAGAGCGACAGCGAAATAGAGAACAATTTACGTCATAGTAGACGAAATGTTTAACCAATGTCCATAAATAACATAACCCATAGAAATCATACTCAAGAAAAGAATACCGTAGACCAGGAAATTCATTTTATTCAACAGAGCTTCACAAATAAAGCTCAAATAACATTTACTATGGGTAATAAGAGACATACGATATGTTTAATCGTATATGTTTAAAAGACATAGGGTCTACAATCAGTATCGTGAATATTACAGAAATCGATTGTAGTGAATTTAATTTCTTAGAGGAGTTAAGGGTAAACCTCAAAACAATTAGTAATCAAACTGCTGAAGATATGAAGATTTATCAGTTCCCGTTGCCTCAAGAATTCGGATACAGGTATAATGTATTTATCCAAACTTATGGCAAAGCTTTAGAAGATAAGCCATACTGTCTCCTACAAGGCATGGATGTTATTCAAAACTTGATAGAATCTATTAACATACCAAAACGAGAGATAGTCCTGTTAAATAAAACTGTAGTTCCTATAGTGTATGACGTTTACCCACTTTTTGAATGTTACCAAGCAGAGGACAGTGGACATGTCCAATTGGGACATTTAAAACCGTACGAAGCCGATGAAATTCAACGGTTGCTAAATCGATACAAGCATCTCTTGTACAAGGAAGGAGATCAGCTTACAAACTCCGAGAGTGTACTCCACGAAATAAATTTAGTAACGGACCAACAAATAAATGCCAATCTCTACAGACTTCCTCCAAAACATGAGAAAGAAGTCAGAAGGCGAATTAGGAATATGGAGAAACAATCCGGAAATCGAATAGCCGTTATGCCTCTCCAATTGTTGTAGAAGTCAAGAAACCCGACAGCGAAGGGAAACCGAAATTCCGAATAACCACTACCAAACATAGATGCAAATCTAGATAAACGAGGCAGATCACAGTATTTCTCTACCCTTGACTTAGCCACTGGATACCATCAGACAAAGGTACATATATTCATAAGACTGCATTTGTTATGTCAAAAGGTCTGTATGAATATGTTAAAATGCCTTTTGGGCTTAAAAATACCCCAGCAACGTTTTTACGATTGATGAATGTTGTTTTAAGAAACTATATAGGGAGCATCTGTGTAGTTGATATTGACGATATATAATATAATATCTCATGAAAAAATATTCATAAAGAAAAATACGGAATACTTAGGTCATATTTAGACTTCTGAAGGAGTGAAACCAAATCCCAATAAGGTGGAAGAAATCCATTAGTATCCAATACCCTCAACAGTAAAACAGAGAATTTCTAGGCAGTACAGGATGCTATAGGAATTTCATCAGGGATTATTCTAAAATAGCATATCCCATGGTGAAATATTTAAAGAAAAACATGGCTTTAAATAGCAAAGATCCTGAATATATCCAATCCTTCGAAGCATTGAAAGAAGCACTTACCAAGAATCCATCACTCAAATTTTTAGATTTTAATCAGTCATTTGATTTATATACGGATGCAAGTAATTTTGCCTTAGGTGCGGTACTATCACAAGAAGGGCATCACATGAAAAAGAATATTTAATGACAAATAGGAGTTCCTAGCAGTAATATGGGCTACATTTTGCTTTAAGCCGTACCTTTGGGGCAACAAATTTGAATTAATAACAGATCATATGTCCATAAAGGACTTTGCAAAAAGTACAATGGAATAGAATTTAGCCGAAGAGTAAAATGCAAACATAACGTACGAGTAGTTGCAGATTTCTTAAGTAGAATACCCGGTGAAGTCAATGAAACTTCTGAGCTAGAAACGGCACATTCCGTTGAAGAACAGATGTTAGATCACATTGAAATAAAAGAAGGTATTGTCAACATATATAAAACTCAGTTGACTAGTGAGTATCAACTCAGCAAAAAACGGAGTAAAAATCAAATATAAAAGGAGAATCATTATGTCGACATGACAAAAGAGAAATATTATTGGAAGATTTTTTAAGAAAAACGATAAAGAAAGCGTTATAGGCATTTTATCTGAAGTAGATGATTCTAACTACCATAAAGTACAGAAATTATAATATATATATATATGTATATATGTAAATATATATGTATATAGTTAAAAGAACAAAATATTCTTTCCAAGACTAATTAACGAAATATCAAAATAATAGGAAACTGTGAAACCTGTCAAGAAGGTAAATATGATAGGAAACCAATAAGGCCAATCATTTCATTTTCTACTTAACATTTGTAGATAAGTTGACGAAAAAAGCATATGGATAAAGGTTAAATAGCAAATAAGCTAGAATATATAGATAAACAAATATAAAAATTCGGTCAACCAGTTAAAATAATTTGTGACAAAGAATATAATTCAGAATATTAAAGTACACTTAAGAAACGAAGGAATTGGAATGCATCTGACTAAGGCTAATTCTCATACAGGACATATTACTTACGACAAAAGAAACAGACATATCGATTAACAGAAAAATATATAAAGGATGTTGAATATTGAAATATACAATTTTATATAATATATATTTACTAAGATAAAGAGTTCTGAAATTTAAAACAAAATGATACATAAGACAAAATTTGACAAGAGAAAACTATAATGAAAATCGAGAGGACAGTTATAAAGGGTGTTCCAACAAGAACGCAAGATTTAACTTTTTTAAATAAAATGCAGATATTTAAAAAAAATCGTGAATTCTTTATTATATCGTAAAGTAGACAGGATGAGGTTATGTGTTGAATAACACATCGGCCAGATGGCCACCGCGGCTTTGCTGGCACATACGCGATCTTTTAATGAAATTTTCAATGACCGTTTTGCATAAATGCTGCGGCATTTCATTGGTGCAGCGTCCAATTTCCTCTTTTAAGGCTTGGGTCGTCGTCGGCTTATTCGCATAAGCCATCGACTTCAAAAAACCCTAAAGAAAAAAGTCCAATGGTGTTAAATTGCATGATTTAGGTGGCCAATTCTGGTCTCCAAAACGCGAAATAACACGACCGGGAAATGACTGATGCAGCGATTGAATTGTTTCTCTGGCTGTATGAGATGTGGCGCCGACTTGTTGAAACCACATCCCCGAAAAAATTGGTTACCATTTCACGGTACCGAACACCATTGACTGTTTGCGCTTGACCTGATTCATTTTCATAAAAAAGGTCCAATGATTCCTCCAGCCCAAAATCCGTCAGTGACACGTTGAGGGTGCATTTGCTTCTCGTGAATCACTCGAGGATTTTCCTCGCCCCAAATTTGTCGCATTTGCTTATTGGCGAAGCCATCAAGAAGATGTAAATATATATATATATATATATACCACTCAGTTAAATGTATTATATATATATATATCTTTATATATATATATATATTTGTGTGTGTGTTCATATACAGATACAAATACTCGTAAATGGTCTAGCATTTCTTGCCGATCTGAATCGTCCATCGTACCACATAATCAGTTTTTTGCTCTAGTTCCAGATACAAATAATCAGGTTCGTTTCCCGGATGGGGACACCTTTCATTTTTTCACGGCACCACCTCTTTCGATTTGCTGACAATATTCAAAGAGTATCAATTGTTTATGAAAAGCTTCTCAAATCTCGCCGTTCGGTGTCGGCAAAAAAATGTAGGTCCCTTCTACTCGTGAGAGAACAGTAGCACAGTAGCACGCACAACACGAGTAGTTGTTGTAGAAGCTAGGCCCTGGTCCGTTGTGGGCTGTAGCGCCACTCAATTATTATTATTATTATTTAGATACAAATAATCGCAAGATCATAGATAATTACATATTATCTTAAATTAAATAATTAACCAAATTATAGTAAATACGCACTATAAGAAAACTTTGACAGATTTCAGTGTACTTATAGATAATGATAGAAATAAGACTTTAGAATCATGTAACACAATTGTGAAAGATATACTCGTAAATGGCAAAATTCTATTTTTTGAAGAGAGAAAGCTAAGATATTCGTAAAACAGAGTAAACCCAATTCTATACAAAGGCAACCAAAAACAATCTATAAGGTTGTCAAATATTTCCCTTCCGCTTTTTTGCTCTTCATTCCAAACTTCAGAAAAAGTGTTACAGTGATCGGATTTATCATAAACGAAGTGTCTGGTCTGGCGTTGTCCTGGTGGAACACCTCACCCTTCCTGTTGGCCAATTCTGGACGCTTCTGGTCGATCACCTGCTTCAAGCGGTCCAGTTGTTCGCAGTAGATGGTAGAATTATGCGTCTGGTCATATGGGAGCAGCTCATATTGGATGATTTCCTTCCAATCCCACCAAACACACAGCAAAACTTCCCTGGCCGTCAATCCCCGCTTGGCCACTGTTTGGGACGATTCACCGGCCTTCAAGCACGGCCGTTTTCGCTTGATATTGTCGTCGCCAGTTACAATTTTGTATCCAGCCTTCTGCAGCTGGTTTGAAATGGTTTGGTGACTAGCTCCCATCTCCTGGGCGATGTCACTAGATGTCACATGCCGGTCTAACTCGACGATTTCCATGATTCGATCGGTATTCACCGTCACAGGTCGTCCGCCGGCTGGATTATTTATGGCGTTGTTTTCACCGGCTCTGAATCGTCATAACCATTCCTTCGCGGTTCGAAGTGATAGATCCTCATCTCCCAAAACACCATTAATCTCACGGAATGTTTCTCTAGCGGATTTGCCTTTAACAAAGGAAAACTTTAATATAGCGCGAATTTCGGCGTTAGTGAACTCCATGTTTACACGTCTATAATTGTTGAACGCAATATCCAAACTAGTCATGCATATCGTTTTGCAGGTTATGTCAAGACCTTTCAAATGATGTATATTTTGCCAGATACGAGTTCTGTAGCGCTTTGTGCATAGGCGGAAAATCCAAAAAACAAAAAGGCGGATATTTGACAACCTTATAATTCACTCTAGTATGCTTACATTAGAAGAATTAGAAGGTTAAGATATACATTTCCATAAGTTAAACTGTTTAAAGATGGAGTAATGGAATATGATAATCGGTGCTTAATATTTGCAATTAAAATATTTGTTAATTACGGATTTTAAGATCTAAAGATAGTAAAACCAATACCAAATGAACATAAATTACAAATAAATGAGTTTGAAGAAATTGTTGTGTAAAATTGATAATAAATTGTATCATTATGATGAAAAAGTTTTATTAAAAGATTTGAAATTTAGCGAGTGGTTTATACTTATGTAACCAAAATAAAAGTAATTGATGGTATCGTTATTATTGTTAGTTAGTATGTCCAATGATACTTTATTGTAAAATTTTGACAAACGGAATTTTTAACTTACGGGTAACAATCTCATTCATTTCAACAATTGTTCATTGGAATAAGAGAGACAGTAAATTCCGGAATGAAAAGAATATTTTAACAGACAGATATTGGTAGCTACCCAATGATATTGTAAAAAATATTTGCAATAATAATTTAAATATTTGTATATTTTACTCAAATTCCCAAGGAAAATGTAAAAAACTTGGACAAAATTAAAGAATAACAATATCAAAAGGATGTTATATTTCATAATAAATAATAATAATTTTAATTTAATTTAATTTAAGTTTGCTTATATTAATATTAATAAGTGTGTTATGTTTATTAATATTTTTAAACAGAAGAACCAGGTCAGATATGAAACCTACAATCCTACAAATATTAAAAAGAGAAATTTCAAAGCCTCCGGATGATTTTATAGAATGGCAAATGATTCAGGAGGATCAAAAGATTCTGGAGAATCTCAACATTAAGGGAGAAGAAGTTACATATCTGTACGGCGCTATCAAGCAGTAAACAAGTAGAGGAAAGATCTTAAGTTGTTGCGAAACATGAAATCCAATATTCAGCATATTTATGTTGGGCAATATCCGCTTTGACATAAAGTGCTGAGTACCTATATTAATTTTTCAATGTCAGGCAACAACTTTCTGTTGTTGCTGCAAAAATGCAAACTTGCATTTCTGTAGCATAAAATAATTTTAAGCGATTGTAGGAATAAAGAGAAGTCAATAAAGAGCCTCCGTGGTGTTTTTTGAATACCGAGATCTAATTCGCGCGAGTTATGTGTTAGCTCTTTAGAGTAACACGTCTTAACTAAAATTAGATAATTAAACACGAATGTTCTTCGGAACAGAAACGTCTTTATTGAGCTTATTGAAAATCAAGACTAAATTACTTAAAGTAAAATGTACAATGCAAAGGTACAATACAAACTTCAATGTGCAGTCGGTGCAAAAGCCAGACGTGGGAATGAAGGAAAGGTGTCAAGTGGAAAATGTGAAATGGGAGATTAGTGGGAGACAAGCAAGGTAAATTGAAAAATTACGGGGAATATTTAAAGAAAGATGATCTTCGGGACGGATGTGAAGATTCGGGTTGCGTCTGGGACGTAACACCTCCCCTCTTAGATTGTTGACACCCCTGAGGCAATATATTATTAATTCTTATCTTAAGCTTCTTATGTTTAAATGTGTTTAAATGTTAAATGTTTAAATAGAAATGAAGTGCCAAAAACAATATATTCTTTTTTCTTATACTTAAGTTCAGTAATCTTGTCTATATTTTCTATTTCGTTGAGAACAATACTATCAAAAAGCAGTTCTTTATTAATATATTTTGGTTTTTCTGAGTTATCCAATACAATAATACTTTGTTTAAATACGAGATTGTTGTTACTTATAATTCTATCTCCGACTTTTACAGAACCATTACTAAAATTTATTATATAATTTCCGTTAAGATTGAAATTTCTTAGGTCACAAGTACTAGTACATCTAACATTTTTTTGGTTTTTTACAATGACAAGTCCATCTCTTAATTGTAATAATTCGGATGCATTATTAAATATATATATACAATTATTCTTAACAATACAATTATTTAGTAACTTAAGGTTCTTTAGTTCAACATTTTGTTCGTAACGATAAGTTTTATTTTCGGATTTTACTATCTCTTGGGGTTCGAACATAAATTCTCTGTTTTGCGTATTGCCAACGGGTATGAGTAAGATTTTTGCAGTGATATTATATTCTTTGGAATTCTGATAACAAATATTAAATTTTCTTTTTCGTCTGTAAGGGCTCCTAATTTAATATTGCTTAATTTATATTGGTCTACATTATATGCTAATATTTCTTCATTTGTTAGAATATTATTGTGCAATATACCATGTTTAGCAGAAGATATATTGTCCTGTATGTGTTCGACATTATCTTGAAGAATTTTTAATTCTAACATAAAGTCGATATAAAGAGTTTGAAGAAATAGCTTCTCATTAAAACTGTCTGTATTACGAAGCCTATCAGCTAAGATTTTCCTATCTTTATCAATTGAATTTTTGAGTCTTGTTAATGTATCGTTAAAGGTTAAATTAATTTTTATTTGTTTATTTAAATTTTGAATAGCATTATGACTATTCTCCTCAATAACTTTAAGATGTTGCTCTATTTCTTAACGATCACCGTCGTTCACTAAGCCTCTTTTTTGTCTATTTGGTAGTAAAGTGTGAATTTTATTCCTTATAGTAAAGATCTGAAGTTCTAAGAGGGACCGTTTTTCTGGTAAATCGGACTGCTTAATGGCTTGCTCTAAGTTATCCAGGACGTTCGAGATTTCCTTTGGGTCCACTATATGCAATAAACAAACTTTGGTTGTTCCTTATGTCGCACCGCTTTATAATTCTTAATGTAACCTTCTTCCCTGATCTAAGTATATTTTTCCCTGTCTTTGTTATGTTTAATGAGAGATTTCTCCTTTTCTTTCTTCAAATGTAAAAATATGTTGGCTTTGTCGCATTTACCCTCATGTACATTTATAGGCTTTTCTTTTATAATCGAATGATAGCTATTGTTATACCATTCGATTGCTTTGCTTATTTTTTCTTTTATACTCAAGCTTTTGTACTCAATACCTAACATTCTAATTTTTTCAGAAAGGGTATTATGAAAACGTTCGATATCGGCGTTGCCTGTATGATTATTTGGCTTAACCAAATGCAGTTCTATGCCCTCTTGTCTAAAGAATTCCTTTATATTTATACTTTTAAATTCGTTATCTGTTATTAATTTTTGGAAATGACCTACTTGTGATTTGAATTGCCGAATTTTCTCAATTATTGTTTGGTTATTTCTGTCCTCTAAATAAAATGCAAGAGCGAATTTTGAAAATCTATCTATGAATGTGAGAAAGTAAGCTGTAGAATTTGTGTAAACATCCATATGTATTATTTGCTTCGTATCGGTGGGTGTTTTAGTAGCCTCAAATTTTTGCCTAATCGCTTGCTTCGTCGTCAATATTATAACGTAATGATAGGTTACTAGTTTCTTCAGAATTCTCAGTATTTTCTTCATTAGTTTCCAAAGCGTTTATTTCGTTGGTAGTGTTATTTGTGCGACTAAGAAAGTCTGCAACTATATTCTCTTTGCCTTTGATGTAATCTATATCAATGTCGTATTCTCCTAATCTTAATAACCATCTTTGCAATCTTGGACTAATATCTTTTCCGTTTTTGCATACAACCACTTTAAGGGCTGATGATCTGTTAACAGATTGAATTTTACACCGTAAAGGTATGGTCGAAAGTAATTTGTAGCCCATACTATTGCGAGTAGCTCTTTTTCTGTTGTAGAAT
Source organism: Eristalinus sepulchralis (assembly GCA_944738645.1). Classification (NCBI taxonomy): domain Eukaryota; kingdom Metazoa; phylum Arthropoda; class Insecta; order Diptera; family Syrphidae; genus Eristalinus; species Eristalinus sepulchralis. Next base: position 22,768,074 of record OX122885.1, on the reverse strand, counting down.
ATTTACGTTCATGATCGTTAAGTGTTCTACTAGCAAAGCAAATAGGATGATCACCTTGTTGGAGTACTGCACCAATCGCAAAATCACTAGCGTCAGTAGCAAGTTTAAATTTTCTCCTAAAATCGGGATATTTCAAAACAGGTGCTTCCGTTATAATTCGTTTGAGCTTTTCAAAGGCTTGAATATAATTTGGGTCCCTTGTATTTAGTTTTACGCCTTTCTTCAAGTAATATGTCATTGGCTGGGCAACCTTAGCATAATCTTTAATAAATTTCCTATAAAAGCCGGTCGTACCCAGAAAAGATTTTATCTGTTTTAGCGTTTCAGGTAATTTTAATTTGACGATATCTACTATTTTCTTTTCGTCAACTTTGATTCCTTCGCTAGTTATTATGTGGGCTAGATATGGTGTCTCTTTAACCAAAAAGTTGCACTTATTAAATTGTATTTTCAAATTATAGTTCTGAAGTCTCTCGAATATTTTTTTAATGCTATTTACGTGTTCGCTAAGAGTTGTACTAAATACCAAGATATCGTCGATATAAACAACACATATCTTGTTAATGTAATCTCTTAGGATGAAATTCATCAGACGTTGGAAAGTTGAAGGGGCGTTTTTTAGTCCGAAGGGCATACGAACATATTCGAAGTGGCCCTGAGGAGTAGAAAAAGCTGTTTTCATTCGGTCTTCCTCCTTCACTAGGATTTGGTGAAACCCTTTTGCCAAATCAAGTGTTTTAAAGTATTGAGCTCTGCCAAATTTATCCAAGATGTTCTCAATGTTTGGAATTGGAAACTTATCGCTAACAGTTATTTCGTTTAACTTTCTATAATCTATAACGATCCTCCAAGCCTTGTTCTCATTGATAACTCGTTTTTTCTCTACTATCCATAGCTGACTATTATATGGCGAAGAGCTGTGCCTTATTATACCTTGCTTCAGCATTTCGTTGATTCATCTGGTAATTTCACGTTCATGAACTTGAGGATATCTGTATATTTTGCTGTATACAGGAGCATTAGTTGTGGTCACTATTTCATGTTTGACTTCGGAGGTGCAAGTCAAAGTATCGCCCTCTTTATAGAAGAGATCATTATTGGACTTAATTAATTTACGTAATATATTTATCTCCTCTTCATTTAGTGAATTCGAAAGGATATTCGAAAAGTTTGGGACACAATATTCTAATTGGTGAATTTCATTAACATTATAAGGAAAAGAATTTATGAATTTAATGGGATTGTTGCGTATAGTTAGAATTCCCTTATTCAAGTCTATGATGGCATCAAAAGCTTTCAAAATATTTTGCCCTAGAATTGCGTCAAATGATTTGTTAACAAATTCCGTTAACTTCCATATCATAAGAGCATCTTCCTTAAATTCGAGCGGTATCTCTGTCGTTATTTGGGTATTAACGACATTAACACCGTGGAGTGTTTTGAGAGTAATAGGTTCTTTCAGATATTCTCTCTTGTAGTGTGGTAATTTTCTACAATCGAGGAGAGAAATCGAAGAACCTGAGTCAAGAAGGCAGATGATTTTATTGCGTCCTATTGTCAACTCTACTAAGGGTAGATTGTTGTTTTGGCAGTTATGGGAAAATTTACATGCTCAACATGATCAACACTCATAGCATCTCCATTTCCGCTGGAATTTTGGGCTTCAGACCTTGAATTATTTTGTTGCTGTCTATAATCCTGCCTATTGTTATTATTATACCTAAAACTTTGTCTGCTATTTTTGCTCTGTCTTGAATCATTTCTATTGTTATTATTGCTATTCTGATTCGCCTGCCTATTGCTATGACTAGATGTTGGTTCATTATATCTATAAGAAGAACTCCGTCTAGTACCATTATCACTGCTATGAGATGGGTTTCTAAAGTTTCTCCAATTGGCATTAGGCTTATTTTGAGAAGAATCACGGATAAGACCATGATTTTCAAGAAGAGTAAAAGCTTCTCTTAGACTTTCAATATTTCTATTTATTACAATTGAGGCCAAATTTACATCTATGTATATTGCTTAGGAACGTTCTTAGGACTATTGCCTCATTATTTCTAGGACTAAATTCGGAAGGCTTACTAGGGTCATATTCAAATTTTTCATTTAGCTTTACAAGTATATTGCTTAATTCTAAATAATACTGACTTACATTACAGTGCCGTGTTGAGAAGACTTTGTGTTACAACTGGTGATAACTCTCCTTTACGCCGAAGCTGCTCACGAGTATTTGCTTCACGTCCTCCCACGTCGATCCTTCTCCCAGCTGCCTAACGACGTCCAATCCGGTCCTTGTATTTTATTTATTACAATCCGTTGGTACACATATGATTTAACGTGTGGAAAGCTGTTTAAAAATGGCAAAACAGTTTCCACTTCTCGCAAAATAATAAGGTTTTTTTTTTTCCCCGATTCGAATACCGACTGCGCCAGTTATGTGTTAGCTCTTTAGAGTAACACGTCTTAACTAAAATTAGATAATTAAACTCGAATGTTCTTCGGAACAGAAACGTCTTTATTGAGCTAATTGAAAATCAAGACTAAATTACTTAGAGTAAAATGTACAATGCAAAGGTACAATACAAACTTCAATGTGCAGTCGGTGCAAAAGCCAAACGTGGGAATGAAGGAAAGGTGTCAAGCGGAAAATGTGAAATGGGAGATTAGTGGGAGACAAGCAAGGTAAATTGAAAAATTACGGGGAATATTTAAAGAAAGATGATCTTCGGGACGGATGTGAAGATTCGGGTTGCGTCTGGGACGTAACACGCGTTTGGCGTAAGTGTTATGTCAACACGCGACTTCCTTAGTTTTTTTCTTCTTATATCGCAATAGAAAAACCGAAACATTTCATTTCTTAAAATATTCAATTGTTCGATAAATTAGTAATATTTTTTTAAAGTCAAAACGCCGAACTAAGACTTTCTCATCACCCGCCCTTGAATTACATTTGACTGTTTTTTTTTATAACATGTCCCATTCTTGAACAGCCTTAAATTTTTAAAATTGTCATATTGGGTGAAGGTAATTAGAAATTCCATTTTCTATCAGCCCATATTGTAGAATAAATAACATCAGAAATTAATAATCTCTATTTTGACTATTATACGCGCAACTCAGAATAACTGTCTGACTTCCGAATGTGCGTCATTCATATTTTTGTAAATAAGTACATATGTATGTACATATTTTCCAAGTCATCAAAAATATAGATGCTATTAAAATACATACTTTTTTAAATTCCATCGCATTTAAAGTATTGATGACAGTTATATTAGCTAACAATATTGCTGTACTTATTTACCACGCAATCTCTTTAATATACTTATATCACGATAGCTGACGAATTTCTGACTTGTGGACAATTAACAAATGTTTGACAATATTGAGCGTAAATATTCATGAATTAGCCGTCAGGTTACCTTTTTAGAAGAGAAAGCATAAACAAGTTTGAGTGAAAGAGAAAATCCTGGCCTTTAATGTTCCTTGTGAAAATCTGTTTAATCAGCTATTCCGTCGTGCATTTTTTTTATTATTGATTTCTGTTAAATACTCGTAGTAGCTCAAAACTTTTAGCCGGATGTACTCACGACTGTGTGTACTTACGTTCTGTGAAATGTCAACACGCTATATTTGAAATATTACTCTTCAAACCAATAAAATCTTGAAGTTTATATATGATAAAAAATTGAGGAAGATGGAACAATTTTGTCAAAAAAAAAAAAAACAAAAAAAAATAATATACATATGTAGAGTGTACCTCAATGAGGATACGGTAGGTCTGTATTGAAGAAGGTGTCAGGAGTTCCTATTTCTTCCCACTCAATTTGTTTATTTGTAAATATTTATGTATATATACGGTATATGTATATCTATATTTATTATATAAGTTTTGATGCAACAATACTATTATACGTCTTCGATTTCTTAATGGCTGTTAATATATAGCACGGAATTTGTTATAAATGTTTTAAGTAAGCCTATTTCAAAATCGTTTTACTTTATTTTAGCAAACATATCAGACGACTTCTTTTATGGAGCAAGGAATTTGAAAACATTGATAATGCACTCTAATCGGTTGACCTCTGTAACTAAAAAGATGTTTGAATATTTAACGCAACTACTAACTTTGGATTTAACGATGAACAGAATAAGTTGGGTGAGATATAAAAAATATCTGACATAATACATATGCATATTAATTTTAATAGCAGTAAGTTTTTTTTGTAAACAGCTTTCGAAGACAAAAATTGCAGTAGAAATGAGTTAAAAATTAAGAGAAAAAAATTGTTTAACCATAGTATCAATGAAAAATAACTGCGTTTGACAATCAGTGATCCGATGTCAAAATTTACTGTATATACTTCGCGAAGTAATTTTTCTGTTGTATTTGAGTCAAAAACTCAATCATTTTTATTAGGCTTTTATTTAGCCTGTTTTTAGTCCGTCATCTGTTTTTTGGTGCTTAGGGGTTTGTTTACCTATATATTAACTTCCGGGACCCAAGGTTCGTTCCTTGGACTGTCCATTTTGCATTTTTAGGGCGCCAACTCCTTCGGATTGCAGACAAGATTCAAAGTCTATGAAAAGATTCTCAAATCTCTATGTTCGGAGTAGGCACAAAATGACGTACAACAAGAAAATTTCCTTCTGTATGCATTAACTTGGGCAGCCTCTTGGTAACAAACCTAGATTGTTTCGCTTTAAATTTAGCTCAATAACCTACGGTCTAACTATTCAATATAAGATCGATGGCACAAAAATCTGAAATGTAAGGTCTCGAAAAAATGGGTCCTTAAAGGACCGAGTTTATGCAAATTATAACTTTTAAATTGACAAATATCAATTCATCAACATCTTTAGCGCGCAAATGTTTCTGTTAAGGAGTATAGGAGCACTTAGCTTAATTTGTTAGGTTCGCGTCTTATACTATGTATAAGAATTGATTGGCACTACAGTCCACAAGGGAACAGGGCCGGGCTTCTACAACAACTTCTCGTGTTGTGCGTGCTACTGTTCTCTGACGAGTAGAAGGGTCAATTTGTTGCGAACTCCGAATGGCGAGATTTGGGAAGCTTTTCAGAGACAATTGATTCTCTTTGTGTGTTGTCAGCAACTCGAAAAAGGTAGTGCCGTGAAAAATTCCGGTGTCCCGTCCGGGAATCGACCCTCTGCGGGTGGGGCCACGGCGACACCAACGAATATACAGTAATTTAATAAACGCACGCAGAAGTCTCCATACTGTAACTATAACTAACAAATAAATTTTATTGAGTCGTTTAATTAAAAAATAAATAAGATGTACCTTTTTGAAGATTGATTCACGAGCATTTGCGGAGCTTGGAAATTTGCAAGAACTATTCTTGGGACAAAATGCATTATCAAATATACCGGATGGATTGTTCCTGAATACAGTATCCTTAAAACGTCTTACATTCTTTTCAAATAACTTAACGACCCTAGAACAAAATGATTTTAAAGGATTAAAAAACCTCAAAAATTTAATGCTGAACAACAATATTTTGAAGAGTTTTGATCCAAAAGTATTCCATCATCTTATTAACTTGGAAAAGTTGTAAGTATTCGTATCACATTAATGAATGTTTAATGCACTTAGTAAGGTAAATTTACAGACGAATTGACTCGAATAAGCTGCAGTTCTTGCCACAGGGATCGTTGGATGGACTCTTCAAGTTAATTGCAGTAAAATTGGATAAGAATCCTTGGCATTGTGACTGCCGGGCACTTTATTTAGCAAGATGGATTAGAGAATCTGGGCCAAAGCTATGGGACGGTCGGCCAATGTGCCGTGGTCCAGGTGATTTAGGGGGGCATGAAGTTGGACTGTTGCGCTACGACAATCTTTGTGACGGCCAGTGGGCTAGTATGATGTCTTTGTCACCACGATTGCCTGTTCGAAAAAATCGAATTTCAACACCCATGAACTATTCAGATTATTTTAATTTGTATTTAAAACATATTTACCCATCAACGACTGAGAGGCAGAGGGAAGAAGTATCGTCTACTACACCAAGTAGATACTTTGTTGAGTCTTAGTGTTTATTTTTTAATATACGGTATATTGCATAGAAGGTATGTTTATAGGTAATAAATTAAATGTTTTGAGGAATTAATAAAATACAAATATTAATAGCATTAAATTTAAATATTGACTTGATTGTACGATCATAGCGAAAGGGCGAGACAAAATATATGCTGTCATCAAGGAAGGACGCACAACATCGACGTCTTGGCAAGAATGGACCACTAAGCAGCAAAAACTTCGAGGTAGTCAATAACTTCGTCTACCTTGGCTCTGCAAAAAATAGGGACAACAACATCAGTACCGAAATCAAATGCAAAATCACTCTCGCTGCTTCTTTGAACTCAATAGGAAATTGATTAATAGAACCCTCTTTGAAGGACTAAACTGGCTTTGTAAAACACCTTGACCAGACATTAACAGCAGTCCCGCTTTACGGCGCGGAAACTTAGGCGTTACTAGAAGCGGATGAGGAAGCCTTTTGCCTTTTTGAGAGTAGAGGTGTGTTAGTTGAGGCACAGGCCTACCCCGGACTTTAGCGCCTTTTACTGGCACTAAGAAGAAGAAGAAAGATTTGCATACTCGTAATTTTCGTACATTCAGAATTAATTTATTATGGAACTACACTATTACCATCCATAAAACATAAAATTCAGTAAAACTTTGGAAGACATTAAAATCGTAAGGTAAATTGAAAACAAACAAACACAAATAGCGTCTTCTAAATTCACCCACAGAGAAATATCTCTCATTTATACTTATTGTAAAATATGGATTTATTGAAAAAAAGCTGTCTGAATTTGCTCTGGATGGTCTATTAGTAACCGTGGGAGATGGCATTACATTGAGAGGACTAGAAATACAAGCCTCATGCATGCAGACGACATAGTCGGTATGCAGCTTACGTGAAAGGGCTAAGGGTCAACAATGTAACGCCAAAGTCAAATTAACAAATTCAAAATTTAAAATAATTTATGTAATAAAAAGTAAAAGTTCGGCAGAATAAATATCTTGGTATATATATGCCAGAACATCTTGAAGCAAAGTTGATGAGAACAATAAGAATGAAACTCTGCGCGAAATATATTTTTTTTTAACAAACCCTATACCTTTGTTTGATGTATAAGTTTGTGGATACGAATCAATAAATCGAACCAATAGAAGAGTCGCTTGTCATTAATCAAACGAATTTTTGTGTTTCGCGGAGCACCATAAATTATATGCTGAAAGTCGAAACAGATCTGCCACCATAAGTTCTAGAAACGCTAAAGGAAAATTTAAATAAAACATTGTAAATGAACGAAAACCGATGACTAAATTCGAATCCCATAAATAAATTTAATTTTTGTTTAAAAATGATGGCTGCGCATTAATAGTAGTACATACGAGTAGATACAGAATGGGCCGTTAATTTTATAGTCTGCCCAGCGTGTAATCTGAATAAACTTGAAGACAAGAAGCATTTAATTCAATCTCTCTAATTTTAAAGGAGATTAGGATAACCCATTTCTGAAAGCGGAATCTTGATAAATATTTTCTACTTGGTGTATGGAGTAAGTTAGTAAGTTTATTTATTTAAGTTTTTTTTATATATAAATTATATTTATCTTAGTTAATTTATAAAATTTAATTACGCATGTACTAAAGTATTGGGATTTTCATGTGTCTTCCTTGGATAATGAAGCAATCGCATAATCAATGAAGACTTTTGTAAAACATTGGGTTGAAATCAATTAAAATTGTCTACTACTAAGAAGAAACTGGAAATATATATATATTTTACCTTTTTTTGATATGTCGATAGGGATAAATGTTTATTTTTAAGTTGACAATACTTTCGGTGGCATTTGTGACGAATTTTTAAATATCTGATCCATTAAAAAACGCAGGTCCAGTAAGGAACAAATGATCTATGGTATTAAGCAACTGAATTGATAATATATTTCCATTTTTTGTGATCTACCAACTACCGGTGACAAATACTTGTCCTGCGGGAAAAGCGTAACTTGACAGCGAAACTATTGAAGCCCAATACACTCATTACAAAGGAAATGGACATTGTGGCAACAAATCGTAAAAACATTGTTTAATGCAAAAAATTATTACAAAAGCCTTACGACTATTTACGTTCAAAATCTTGCGAAGTCAGGTAATTTATTAGAGGTTAATAGAGTTAAGTGGGGCAATATGGACCACCAATATTAGTTTTTCTAATAAGCCACAAGTTAAGTTTTATTAAAGAAATTTGTTTTACAAAATAGATCAGTTTACTTTAAAAAATGAAAAACAAAATCATTAATTCACTTTAAAAATAAAAATCAAAAATAATAAAAAAAAAAAGTTATTAAAAATCGTAAAAAAATAATTAGTTTTATTGTATTATTAACCACAACACTAAATAGAACATAATTATATGCTTAAGATGATCAAAACTCAAAAAAGTGTTTTTTTCACAACCAGCACAAAGTTGATGGGTCTAAATATGACACCCGGGTCGGTCTTTCGAGTCTGATATTACGAGTGATATTAAACTGGCCTACGATCTAAATTAAAATTCACCAGTGTTGAAGTGCCAGTATCCAATATCCAGGTTCTTGGCTAGCCATCCGAGTTTTTGCTTACCATCTTAATAACTTTTTCTTATGTTTTTCCAGAATTAAGAGTAAATTCATGTGATTCCAAGATTAAGTTTCACTAGCCTTGCTGTGTTGTTTTCGAATCCATGGAAATAAAATGAAAAATGCACTATACCACTAGTCCAAATTATCATCCCTTGCCACGGGCCATATTACCAGCAATGTGTGGTTTTTAAAGAGGCCTATTTAACAAAAAAATCAGGGCTTCTTCACATTAGTTTTTTTTTTTTTTGAATATAAGCTAAACATACTTTACTTTTTATATTTAAAAAAGAAACATTTAAAGAAGCAATTATTTCGCATAACTTCGAAACTCGTTCCACTGGTCTGCTAAAACTTCACTGAGGTGTGTGTTAGCTGTATGTTAGCATTTGAGTCGTCCACAATACCCGACTTTAATCTATGAAAAAAATGTCCATTTGAGCAAAAGTATGGAATCAAAACAAATAAATTCTGAGTCAGTATACACACACGATCGAAAAAAAATGAAAACGTTTTTAAGGCAGTGTTGTTTGGGATATGACCAAACATAACTTCAAAATTAACTTAACAACAATGGAGTAAAAAAAGAAGGACCTTACATATGTAGTTTTTTATAAGAGGTACAATCAAGTTCTTCTTCTTCTTGTGGCGCTACAGTCCGGGGTGGACCTGGGCCTCAACCAACATGCCTCTCCAGGCAGAACGATCTTTCGCCAGCTGCCGCCAGTTGCGCACTCCAAGTTGGTTGAGATCCTTCTCCACTTGTGTGCGCCACCTTATCCTGGGCCGTCCTCTGTTGCGTTGTCCCAATGGCTCAGATTCGAAGACTTTTCGGGCTGGATCAGTGGTGTTCATACGCTCTACATGGCCTAGCCATCTTAAGCGTTGTATCCGTAGACGCTTGACTAGGCTCATGCCGCTGTACAGCCCATACAGTTCGTGGTTGAATCTTCTCCTCCAGATGCCATCAACGCAAACAGGACCAAAAATCGCACGCAGAACTTTTCTCTCGAAGAGACCAAGGGCATCCTCATCCGCTTTTAGTAGTGTCCAAGTTTCCGCGCCATAAAGTAGGACTGGGATGATTAAGGTGTTATATAAAGCAAGCTTAGTCTTTCGAGAGAGGGCTTTATTACTCAATTGCTTCTTGAGCCCAAAGAAACAGTGATTGGCAAGAGTGATTCTGCGTTTGATTTCGGTACTGGTGTTATTGTCCCTGTTTACTGCGGAGCCGAGGTAGACGAAGTCCTTGACTACCTCGAAGTTTCTGCTGCCTAGTGTGACGCTCTGTCCGAGACGCCGATGTTGTGTGTCCTTCCTTGATGACAGTATGTACTTCGTTTTGCCCTCATTTACCACCAGACCCATTTTAGCCGCTTCCGCTTCAATGCCAGCAAACGCATCATTGACGGCTCCCTGTGTTCGACCAATCACGTCAATGTCGTCGGCGTAAGCTAGCAATTGAGCTGACTTTTGGAAGATCGTACCTCTGGTGTTGACCTGTGAGTTACGCACGATCTTCTCAAGGATGATGTTAAAAAAGTCACATGACAGTGCGTCGCCTTGTCTAAAACCTTTTTTGACATTGAAGGTCTCGGTGAGTTCGTTCCCGACCTTGGCGGAGCAGCGAGAGTTCTCCATCGTCATTCTACATAATCTGACGAGTTTGGTAGGAATGTCAAAACTAGACATGAGACTAGGGGTCTCCTTTCTTGTGGACCGGACAGACGGTGCTGAGATTCCACTCATCGGGCATGCTTTCCTCCGACCATATCTTACAGATGAGCTGGTGCATGCGCCCAACCAGGTCATCCCCAGCTGCTTTAAACAGTTCTGCGGACACTCCATCCGCTCCAGCAGCTTTATTCGACTTCAGTCTCGATATTGCTATCTTGACCTCGTCTAAGACGGGGGGATAGAATTGTTGCCTATCATCGTCCAGATTGAGAGGAACATTCTGCCTAACAGCGGGATTTGGGCCGTCATCGCCGTTTAAGAGTCTGCAGAAATGATCTTTCCAGATGCTCAGCATCGATTGCGACTCTACTACGAGGTTTCCGTTTTGGTCCCGGCAGGCTTCGGTCCGAACCCTGTATCCACCGGATAGCTGTTTCACCTTTCGGTAAAACTTTCGGACATCATTCCTGCCATAACACCTCTCCATCTCTTCGACCGTGCGCTTCTCATGCTCTCTCTGTTTCCTTCTGAGAAGCCGGTTCCCTTTCCTTCTTTTCTGTTCGTAGAGCTCACGAACAGCTCTCGTTGTCCGATGCAGCGTTGCCTGGTAGGCCTGCTGTTTAGCTGCATGTGCCTGCCTGCAGTCGTCGTCAAACCATGGGTTCCTTCTAGGTGGTGGCGTGAAACCCAGCACATCAGTGGCAGCTGCTTTGATGGCTTTTTGACAACGTTTCCATTCTTCTTCTATTGTCAGTGCAGGCGGCGTCGAACTTTGGGAGAGTTTCAGGGTTCAGTGATATGAAATATTCCCTGCATATTTCGCACTAAAATTACAAGGAATTTGTATAGCCAACAAAAGAAAAGACTACGCGTGTCGAAACTTTCAGATGTTCGATCATATCGCGAAAAATTTCAAAGTTACCCAAGACCTTTGTTTACGAAAATGCAAAATAACTTATCGAAACATCGGGTGAACTTAGTGAAACCAATTTTATTACATACTGCAGAGAACGTATTAGTTAATTAATTTAATACAATTTTTAGTCTAAGTTATGTACTTATGACACGAAAGTAGATAAATTCAGTATTATTGAAAAAATTGCTTAATGAAAATGTTTGAAACATAAAAAACACGTGTTTCAAAGTATAAGTCAAAGTGAGAACGGAATAGGTGTAGCGTTGCCATAATAACACTTTTTGAAGCTGAAAATCAAAATGTAATAATCCAGATAATATTTGTCTATAGTTTATTTTGTATTGTTTTCTGTGAAAAGTGTAAAATGAAACTTTCAGTCTCTTTTGCTTTTTTAAAAACAATCTATAATGTAATTTATTAAATGTTTAAGCAAAATCTGTGTAAAGTACATTAACGACCGGTTCTCTTAGTTTTCAAGGATATGCTCCTTATACTTAATTAGTTTCTTCACATTGCTCTCGGAACCGAGGAATAGTTTGACATATCATAATGATATCATATATCATTTGACATGCACTTATATCATACCTTTCTTGATTAAATTAAATTAAATAAATATTTAAAATAAATAACTAAAATGCGTATGTACTGTGATCAGCTCTAAAAAAAAATCTACTCCTTAACAGTTTTTCCTTTCAGATTAATATTTTCCTATTCAACAACTATATTTCTTCTTTATCATAGTTTCTTTCTGTTAATATTATAACCATATTGGCTGTTTGATTAACCGATAGGAACTCCGCTGAAAAAACACTGCACTCATCAGGGCACCTGATGGAACGTTGCAAGTTAAAAGATTTGGGGTGTATTTGCACGCTTCCTTTTGTCTCACATTCATCATATACAGACATCTCAAGAGAATTACTTTTAATCTGTTAATAATCATACACCTGCATTCTACTGAGGAAGGCATATTTACGGGTTCTGTAAAAATCAAAGAGTGAAAACATGAGATCGTTTCCAACTGTATTTTTTGAAAGAATAGGAGAGGCTGGTGATCTAATCGGCAAAGTGAGTGTTTCCCATGGATTACTTTACTGCTTATGTTTGCACGAGAAGATTCAGGAGCAGGAAATTGAGAAGGACTTCAAGGACGGCTGAAGGTATTAACGGTAAATTCCGTATCTTAATTAATTTTTTAAGGTGTACGGTCTTTAGATCACTTTTTACAAACTAATGCCCCCCTATATGAGAATGGGCTTAACAATTGCGTAATACATGTTCACAATGGCTTGCAATCTATAGCAAAGGAAGGGGCGAAGAGGGTTTTGTTGACCCTTTCACCTAACTAATTGTTACTTTTGCTTTGGAAAAGAGTGGTACCTATTTAAACTTCTGAACAAAACCGAAACTTAATAAATTTGTTTCAATACTGTATACTGTAAGGCATGAACAATATTCTGCATGCTGACAGTTTGCGAAATAAAGTTATTTATAGTTTGCTGCAACGTGTTACTTTATAAATATGTTACTTTATAAATTTTTAAATGGTGCTCCGCTTTTAGTAGTGTCCAAGTTTCCGCGCCATAAAGTAGGACTGGGATGATTAAGGTGTTATATAAAGCAAGCTTAGTCTTTCGAGAGAGGGCTTTATTACTCAATTGCTTCTTGAGCCCAAAGAAACAGTGATTGGCAAGAGTGATTCTGCGTTTGATTTCGGTACTGGTGTTATTGTCCCTGTTTACTGCGGAGCCGAGGTAGACGAAGTCCTTGACTACCTCGAAGTTTCTGCTGCCTAGTGTGACGCTCTGTCCGAGACGCCGATGTTGTGTGTCCTTCCTTGATGACAGTATGTACTTCGTTTTGCCCTCATTTACCACCAGACCCATTTTAGCCGCTTCCGCTTCAATGCCAGCAAACGCATCATTGACGGCTCCCTGTGTTCGACCAATCACGTCAATGTCGTCGGCGTAAGCTAGCAATTGAGCTGACTTTTGGAAGATCGTACCTCTGGTGTTGACCTGTGAGTTACGCACGATCTTCTCAAGGATGATGTTAAAAAAGTCACATGACAGTGCGTCGCCTTGTCTAAAACCTTTTTTGACATTGAAGGTCTCGGTGAGTTCGTTCCCGACCTTGGCGGAGCAGCGAGAGTTCTCCATCGTCATTCTACATAATCTGACGAGTTTGGTAGGAATGTCAAAACTAGACATGAGACTAGGGGTCTCCTTTCTTGTGGACCGGACAGACGGTGCTGAGATTCCACTCATCGGGCATGCTTTCCTCCGACCATATCTTACAGATGAGCTGGTGCATGCGCCCAACCAGGTCATCCCCAGCTGCTTTAAACAGTTCTGCGGACACTCCATCCGCTCCAGCAGCTTTATTCGACTTCAGTCTCGATATTGCTATCTTGACCTCGTCTAAGACGGGGGGATAGAATTGTTGCCTATCATCGTCCAGATTGAGAGGAACATTCTGCCTAACAGCGGGATTTGGGCCGTCATCGCCGTTTAAGAGTCTGCAGAAATGATCTTTCCAGATGCTCAGCATCGATTGCGACTCTACTACGAGGTTTCCGTTTTGGTCCCGGCAGGCTTCGGTCCGAACCCTGTATCCACCGGATAGCTGTTTCACCTTTCGGTAAAACTTTCGGACATCATTCCTGCCATAACACCTCTCCATCTCTTCGACCGTGCGCTTCTCATGCTCTCTCTGTTTCCTTCTGAGAAGCCGGTTCCCTTTCCTTCTTTTCTGTTCGTAGAGCTCACGAACAGCTCTCGTTGTCCGATGCAGCGTTGCCTGGTAGGCCTGCTGTTTAGCTGCATGTGCCTGCCTGCAGTCGTCGTCAAACCATGGGTTCCTTCTAGGTGGTGGCGTGAAACCCAGCACATCAGTGGCAGCTGCTTTGATGGCTTTTTGACAACGTTTCCATTCTTCTTCTATTGTCAGTGCAGGCGGCGTCGAACTTTGGGAGAGTTTCAGGGTTCAGTGATATGAAATATTCCCTGCATATTTCGCACTAAAATTACAAGGAATTTGTATAGCCAACAAAAGAAAAGACTACGCGTGTCGAAACTTTCAGATGTTCGATCATATCGCGAAAAATTTCAAAGTTACCCAAGACCTTTGTTTACGAAAATGCAAAATAACTTATCGAAACATCGGGTGAACTTAGGGAAACCAATTTTATTACATACTGCAGAGAACGTATTAGTTAATTAATTTAATACAATTTTTAGTCTAAGTTATGTACTTTTGACACGAAAGTAGATAAATTCAGTATTATTGAAAAAATTGCTTAATGAAAATGTTTGAAACATAAAAAACACGTGTTTCAAAGTATAAGTCAAAGTGAGAACGGAATAGGTGTAGCGTTGCCATAATAACACTTTTTGAAGCTGAAAATCAAAATGTAATAATCCAGATAATATTTGTCTATAGTTTATTTTGTATTGTTTTCTGTGAAAAGTGTAAAATGAAACTTTCAGTCTCTTTTGCTTTTTTAAAAACAATCTATAATGTAATTTATTAAATGTTTAAGCAAAATCTGTGTAAAGTACATTAACGACCGGTTCTCTTAGTTTTCAAGGATATGCTCCTTATACTTAATTAGTTTCTTCACATTGCTCTCGGAACCGAGGAATAGTTTGACATATCATAATGATATCATATATCATTTGACATGCACTTATATCATACCTTTCTTGATTAAATTAAATTAAATAAATATTTAAAATAAATAACTAAAATGCGTATGTACTGTGATCAGCTCTAAAAAAAAATCTACTCCTTAACAGTTTTTCCTTTCAGATTAATATTTTCCTATTCAACAACTATATTTCTTCTTTATCATAGTTTCTTTCTGTTAATATTATAACCATATTGGCTGTTTGATTAACCGATAGGAACTCCGCTGAAAAAACACTGCACTCATCAGGGCACCTGATGGAACGTTGCAAGTTAAAAGATTTGGGGTGTATTTGCACGCTTCCTTTTGTCTCACATTCATCATATACAGACATCTCAAGAGAATTACTTTTAATCTGTTAATAATCATACACCTGCATTCTACTGAGGAAGGCATATTTACGGGTTCTGTAAAAATCAAAGAGTGAAAACATGAGATCGTTTCCAACTGTATTTTTTGAAAGAATAGGAGAGGCTGGTGATCTAATCGGCAAAGTGAGTGTTTCCCATGGATTACTTTACTGCTTATGTTTGCACGAGAAGATTCAGGAGCAGGAAATTGAGAAGGACTTCAAGGACGGCTGAAGGTATTAACGGTAAATTCCGTATCTTAATTAATTTTTTAAGGTGTACGGTCTTTAGATCACTTTTTACAAACTAATGCCCCCCTATATGAGAATGGGCTTAACAATTGCGTAATACATGTTCACAATGGCTTGCAATCTATAGCAAAGGAAGGGGCGAAGAGGGTTTTGTTGACCCTTTCACCTAACTAATTGTTACTTTTGCTTTGGAAAAGAGTGGTACCTATTTAAACTTCTGAACAAAACCGAAACTTAATAAATTTGTTTCAATACTGTATACTGTAAGGCATGAACAATATTCTGCATGCTGACAGTTTGCGAAATAAAGTTATTTATAGTTTGCTGCAACGTGTTACTTTATAAATATGTTACTTTATAAATTTTTAAATGGATCGCTCAAAAACCTATTCATATGCAATGTAAAACGTTGTACTAGGAAATAGCGAAGTGTACATATTTACATATGTACTGTATGTAACATATAGTGCAAACTACAAAAATCTGCTTCAGTATTAAATTCATACAGTTCTTAGCATTCATAGAGTATATGTTCAAAGATATCACTTAAATTTGTATGATATGGATGTTTGCGTGAATTGGATCCCACCAGACAACTAAGAACGGAAACCGTTCATCATTAATAAATTTTAACGTATAATCATACGCTCAATTATATTTATTTAAATAATCATACAATTTAGACAATAGGGACAAAATCGTAATCATCATCACAAAAATTATTTCAAAGAATTATGACAATGCAAACTCTTCGATTTTTTCACTGGCGAACTGATAAGATCGAGATCGATTCTAGAAGAGATAGGGAATGTTCTATAGACAAATATGATGTGTCTTTTTGATACCCTCATGAAACTGAAGTACAAAGAGAATATTTAGTTCGTCCACGTTCGTTAGGTATAATAAGAAGTGAGAAAAGTCTACTGAATATATAATATGAAGGTGCCACTAAAGATTTTGAGTTTTGTATCCATTGCATCTTTATTTGGTGCTATTTTGTCGTCGGATTTAAATTTCGGTAACAATTTTTATTAACCGCAGATATTAAATGTAATATAAGCAAATATGTTTTTTGCCCAAAAGTTCAGTGTGCACGAAGAAATTGACATAGTCATTTGATTTATGATGTGATTTAAAAAAGTGAATTTCGTAATTACAAGCAACATTATTTTAACTGGCTATATCATAATTCAATCAATTTATAGAACTAATTCTTCAAGCGTTTCGGAATAAAGAAATGAATTTGTTAAATGAAATTAAAAAGTGTTGAAGTCGAATGGAACGTCCTATATTTTATTATAGATACAACCATAAAGAATAATTTTCTTTCTACGTTTTTTCTTTTATATCGTAATAAATTTCAACATCGCTATCTTATCTTTTTGGTAAAGATTTTCTTCTTTTCGGCTTTTTTGGTCACTTGTCGTTAGCAATAAAGAACAAACTTTTTCAATTGTATGCGGTTTTCCTACGTGAACGTTTAAAAAAAAGCAAATATGTGTCAATAGGAATAACCTAAGAGCCCGCAGCAAAGTTTAAGGGCCGCTTTGAAAACAAAATCGTTATATAAAATATCGAATATGGAAATCGGGCCTCGATTTTCCCAAGCTGAAATTACGAGTTAAAAGTTAATTTTTTTCTAAAACTTAGATTGTATATGTAACCACTTGTGAGTGTTAGTATTTAATAAAACAGACTGATTAGAAAAATATGGCTTCAAAACAATTTTTTTACAGCGTTTAAAACCGTTGTCATATTGTAAGGATTTGCTTAAATCGATGATACCGATTTTAAGTAATAATAAAAAAAATGTTAATTTTTTACAAAACAGATACTATTTCACTACAAATACCAATTCTCTGCAATCACCTATTGTGAGTACAATTCATATTCATGTTCAACCGTTAACTTAATATTGTTCTGTGCGTAAGAAAGTAAACTCATATTAAAAGCAATATTTCGGTTGCATAGAAGAGTATTTTTGCACTATCATTAGGGATCCCGCATACATTTCAAACTGATATCAACATCTCTTATGTTGATAGCCTGTTTAACCCTGCGACCGCAACAATTTCAGTCCTCGTGTGCATTTATACAAAGTGCTGATATACGAAGATCATAATATAAAGGTCGTCAGAGAATCTCACACGAGTTAGTTATTCAATTCATTCTTATGTATTATTGAGAAATTTGCTCCAGTTATATGCTATGACCATGTGTATAACGAAATCCCAACCCACATTACAATTTTACATTAAATTTAAATTTATCTTCAGTAAACTCACCATTGCACATTTTTTTTATTGGTATTTTATTGGTAGAATAGTTTGAAGAAACTATAAAGAATGCGGCAGAGTCTTTAATTCCTAAAAGCAATTTTTCTATGTCTTAGGCACATCCCTTACCAAACCATAATTTGAGATTAGTTAGAAATCGTAACGGCGTGCGAAGAAAATGAATTCGGTAGAGCAAAATTATATTAAGGAAGATCTAAACATATTAAACAATCGAACAAACCTTTTTCGTTCTTCCAAAAAAACTGCTTGATTTAAAAAAAATGTCAAAGTTTAATAAATCTGCTGTATTGACGGTATTGGAAATATTCTAATCAAAGCCTCACCACGCGAAGGATTAGTTTACTTAACGTTTATTTTCAACTCCTGTCTTTAAAATAATTATTATACAGAAAACAGCCAAAACAATTTCAATTGCAAAGTCTGGTTAACCTAAGGATGATCCTTAAAGCTATCGACCTATAAGTCTTTTAAGCTCTTTAAGCAAGCTATTTGAAAAAATATTAAAGGACTACCTAATCCTTCATATCGAACAAGCTAATATCTATCCAAAAGAACAATTTAGTTTTTGAGCTGGCCATCAAATAATGAGAATCAAACAACACGTAAAGAGTAGTCCACAAAGTAATAGATCGTACCAATAATAACAAACAGAACTTCAATATTACTAATACTTATTAACAACTACAATATTTTCTAAATTGGGAGTTCATTTAGTCCCATTCTTGTTGAAGAGCTTCTTTTAGAGAGTTTTTACCAGTTTTGTTCGTGAACTGTTCTTTTTTGTGAAATTCTTCTTCTTCTTCTTCTTATGGCGCTACAGTCCGGGGTGGACCTGGGCCTCAACCAACATGCCTCTCCAGCCAGCACGATCTTTCGCCAGCTGCCGCCAGTTGCGCACTCCAAGTTGGTTGAGGTCCTTCTCCACTTGTGTGCGCCACCATATCCTGGGCCGTAGTCTGTTGCGTTGTCCCAATGGCTCAGATTCGAAGACTTTTCGGGCCGGAGCAATGGTGTCCATATGCTCTACATGGCCTAGCCATCTTAAGCGTTGTATCCGTAGACGCTTGACTAGGCTCATGCCGCTGTACAGCCCATACAGTTCGTGGTTGAATCTTCTCTTCCAGATGCCATCAACGCAAACAGGACCAAAAATCGCACGCAGAACTTTTCTCTCGAAGAACTCTTCTCATCCGCTTTTAGTAGTGTCCAAGTTTCCGCGCCATAAAGTAGGACTGGGATGATTAAGTTGTAATATAAAGCAAGCTTAGTCTTTCGAGAGAGGGCTTTATTACTCAATTGCCTCTTGACCCCAAAGAAACAGCGATTGGTAAGAGTGATTCTGCGTTTGATTTCGGTACTGGTGTTATTGTCCCTGTTTACTGCGGAGCCGAGGTAGACGAAGTCCTTGACTACCTCGAAGTTTCTGCTGCCTAGTGTGACGCTCTGTCCGAGACGCCGATGTTGTTTTTTTTTTTTTTTTTTAATTCATTTTTATTAGTTCATTCTACGTTACTTACATGCTAGACAAAAACACTTAGAGCTAGCTTACCAATATAATCTAATGATCTTAATTCTAACTTACTGACTCTTCACGAGTACTCTAAGCTAATCTAGGTGTTTTATTTTATGCCTTCCGGCCTCTTATGTTTTTTAGATGTATTGCTTAAAACTATGTAAATTTTTTGATTTCCTCCAAGAAAATTTGGGAAAAACTTGGATTTCTTGGTTGTTATTGTTCTTAACCTAACTTAACGAATTAAAGAATCCTTATATACTATCTTAAACGAAATTTAAACTTATAACTATATACAATTAAATTAACCTAAACTTAACTCTACTTAACTATTTACAACCACTTAAATATGTCCGCATAACTATACGGACGCGCGCACCAGGGCGTATGTGTTATTTATATGCTTTACATATATATTTAATACGCCGTGGTGCACCTTTTTTTGCGTTTTTTTTTTTATTTTTTTTTTTTTATTTATTTCTTATTTTTTTATTTTTTTTTTTATTTTTTTTATTTTTTTTTTTTTTTATATTTTTTTTTTTTTTTTTGGTTTTTATATTTTTTTTTTATTTTTTATGGTTTTTGTTTACGCCGATGTTGTGTGTCCTTCCTTGATGACAGCATGTACTTCGTTTTGCCCTCATTTACCACCAGACCCATTTTAGCCGCTTCCGCTTCAATGCCAGCAAACGCATCATTGACGGCTCGCTGTGTTCGACCAATCACGTCAATGTCGTCGACGTAAGCTAGCAATTGAGCTGACTTTTCGAAGATCGTACCTCTGGTGTTGACCTGTGAATTACGCACGATCTTCTCAAGGATGATGTTAAAAAAGTCACATGACAGTGCGTCGCCTTGTCTAAAACCTTTTTTGACATTGAAGGTCTCGCTGAGTTCGTTCCCGACCTTGACGGAGCAGCGAGAGTTCTCCATCGTCATCCTACACAATCTGACGAGTTTGGTAGGAATGTCAAAACTAGACATAGATTTGGTCGATGGTGGACTTCCCTGGCCTGAAACCACACTGATAAGGACCAATCAGGTTGTTGACAAACGGTTTCAGGCGTTCACACAGTACGGCAGAAAGGATCTTGTATGCGATGTTAAGGAGACTTATCCCTCGATAGTTGGCGCAGTCGAAGGGGTCTCCTTTCTTGTGGACCGGACAAACGACGCTGAGATTCCACTCATCGGGCATGCTTTCCTCCGACCATATCTTACAGATGAGCTGGTGCATGCGCCCAACCAGGTCATCCCCAGCTGCTTTAAACAGTTCTGCGGACAGTCCATCCGCTCCAGCAGCTTTATTTGACTTCAGTCTCGATATTGCTATCTTGACCTCGTCTAAGTCGGGGGGACGGAATTCTTGTCTATCATCGTCCAAATTAAGTGGAACATTCTGCCTAACAGCGGGATTTGGGCCGCCATCGCCGTTTAAGAGTCTGCAGAAATGATCTTTCCAGATTATCAGCATCGATTGCGACTCTACTACGAGGTTTCCGTTTTGGTCCCGGCAGGCTTCGGTCCGAACCCTGTATCCACCGGATAGCTGTTTCACCTTTCGGTAAAACTTTCGGACAACATTCCTGCCATAACGCCTCTCCATCTCTTCGACCGCGCGCTTCTCATGCTCTCTCTGTTTCCTTCTGAGAAGCCAGTTCCCTTTCCTTCTTTTCTGTTCGTAGAGCTCACGAACAGCTCTCGTTGTCCGATGCAGCTTTGCCTGGTAGGCCTCCTGTTAAGCTGCATGTGCCTGCCTGCAGTCGTCGTCAAACCATGGGTTCCTTCTAGGTGGTGGCGTGAAACCCAGCACACCAGTGGCAGCTGCTTTGATGGCTTTTTGACAACGTTTCCATTCTTCTTCTATTGTCAGTGCAGGCGGCGTTGAACTTTGGGAGAGTTTCAGGGAGACTCGGTCGGCAAAGATCCCAGCGACCTGTTGCGATTGTAGCTTTCCGACGTCAAACCGTTTCGGCCTATCTCGACTCCGTTGTTCTCTCGATATCCGGGTTCTTACCTTGGCTACAACAAGGTGATGATCCGAGTCGATGTTAGCTCCTCGGAATGTTCGGACATCGAGAATGTTGGAGAAGTGTCTGACGTCGATCGCAACGTGATCCATCTGGTTGACGGTTGATTGATCAGGGGATCGCCAGTTTCCTTTATGGATGTTGCGATGTGGGAACCGCGTACTGCACACAGAGAGGTTCCGCCACGCGCCGAAGTCCGGCAGCCTGAGTCCGTTTCCGGAAGTCGTGTCGTGCAGGCTGTGTTTCCCGATGACGCCTACAAAGATGTCCTCTTTCCCCAGCTGAGCATTGAAATCTCCTAGAACGATCTTGGTGTCATAGCTGGGGCATCTATCGTATGTTCTTTCTAGGAGTTCATAGAACTCCTGTTGTCATCCTTCTCTTCTGTCGGGGCGTGAGCGCATATCAGGCTGATGTTCCCGAATTTAGCCTTGATGCAGATTGTCATGAGGCGTTCGCTTACGGGATCGTAGCTTATGACTTTTTGCCTAAGTCTGCCTCGAACAACAAATCCGCATCCGAATAGGCGCTGCCTTCTCTCCCTGTAGCAGTCGCTGTAGTAAATGTCGCAGTTCTTCATCTTCTTTCTGCCCGGCCCATCCCACCGCACTTCCTTGATGGCGGTGATATCTGCTTTGTAGCAGTCAAGGGCCTCCGCAAGTTGTTCGGCTGCACGTGGTCTGTTAAGGGACCTCACTTTCCACGTGCAGAACCGAAAATCGTTGTCCTTTGTACGTTTGCCGGGGTCGTCAACAGTGGATCCGTCCATATTCGAGGCAAGTTGTTGTTGCTGAACTCGGTTATTTTTGTGTGGTGAGGGAGTTAACCTCACCCACATCCTACAGACTGGTAAGCCAGTCGCTGCATACATTGGTTTACCACACAACGGATGCTGTGATGGCTATTCAGGGGGCGCCACGGGGAGGCTGTATGTCAACTTGACCTATGCACGGACGAGGATAGTCTTGGCAGATCGCCATGTTGAGCGCGATCAAGGACATTGCCTCGTGTGCATAGGCCCATGCCCCCCTTGCTGTTAGCTAAGCGCCTTTAATTACTTGAATTTAGCCCTACCGACTGATGAGAATTAACAAAATATTTATTTATTTTTAGGCTGTGATAACACAGAAATTCTTCAGAACGTTATGAACCCAGAAGAATTGGAATTCGATTATAGTGGAGACATTAAAATATATCATGATGTGAACATATCATCAATAATCGCAGTCAAAAATAATAACTTTGAAAATTTGTATATTGATGTGATGCCGGAGTACGATGATTATGAAACAAATTTAATCATTTTTACAACCGACAACTTTAAGAATTACTTCAAAGAGCAATCATCTAATCAAATTATTGTGACTGTTGACTTTGAATGTCCTGATGGAAGCAAAAGAGTACTAGTTAAGTCACTAAATAATTGATTTACTAATTCATACTAAAGTAATACACATTTTTTGCAGTTGTTTTACCAACCAATTAAAGAGGGCAATTATTTCCGCCCGGAATTTAATAAGGACTCTTATGTTATTGTTATTCCTACACCTTTATTTCAAGGAATCGAATTAACAATATTTGAGGTAAAGTATAAAATATTATCTGAACCAAATATCATTTACAGGATAAAGTGCAATCACATTTTATATGGTTACTGGTCACTCAAAGCCAAGAGAAAAGTAAAAATATATTGGGCTTAAAATAGATCCTTCAGAAGTACCAATTTTTTGACAATTTAACAGGGCTCAGGCAAAAGCGCGATCAATCGCATGATTAGTGCTTGTTTGTAATTTCAGAATATAAGAACTGAATATGATTGTTGAATGAAAAACCGGACCGGACATTTCTTCGTTTCAAGACTGATTCTCTTGCACAGCCAACGGCTAGTGTTCGTGTAAACTTTGATCGAACACACTATCGGAAATTATTCGTTAAAGAGAGTGTATTGTTCTTGTACGAGAGCAAAAATTAAAAGGTTTAAATATGGTAAGCAGAACAAACAGGGAGAAGAGAATAATTTTATAAATCTCTTCCAATATAATAACTCTCAAGAAAAAGATGCAGAGTTTACCACGTTTGGCCTTCTTGTTGTGGAAAAAACTGGCAGTAAACAGTAGGTCAAATTTATAGACGGGAAACACATCCAGATAACAGACAGACAGATAAAGAAAGCATAAGATCAATGTAAGATCATGAAAACGGTGTGAAAACAACTTTAAACTAAATAATGCAAATGTATTTAAGAAAAGGATGGCAATAAATATAGAAGCGTGGTGGGATCTACAAAGGTGTTGTGAGAACAATTTTTCCCAAACACTACTTTAATGGTTATGATTATCGCAGTGTTATTGTTATTACTGTTATTTGACTTTGTGTCCTGATCAATTTTTTTTAGGAAATTTCGGCGACAGATTACGACATAGTGGGAAACAATATTTCTTTTTCATCAGACTTAAATTCCAAGGAATTAGACATACAATTTGGAGTTTTGGAAAAACGTAATAAGACAACTTTAGCCTCACTGAAACTTCAGTCAATACTTTTATCTCTTACTGAAAACATAGTATTTTTCATAACTGCTACGGTAAGTCATTGCAATTTCTAAAGGCAAACATTTCTGAAAATAATTTATTGTTAGGACAATGGAAAACCTCCTCTCAGTTCATATCCTACAAAAGTTACAATTAAAATCGACAGCTCCAACAGCATGCCTCCAGTGCCAACCTTTACTAAACCAATTATGTATGGGCGGCTAACAGATGACTTCGAGCTTGAGCAGTTAAAATTAATATTGAAACCAGAAACATATACAAGGGATGTTTCCTTCAGGAAATTGATAGATGATGAGGACATTTTTAAAATAAAAAATTCAGGCAATGTGGTGTATGTGAGCCTGATTGCTCCGCCCGAGAGAAGTTTTTTTGAGGGGAAAGAAATGTTGACTCTTGTCGTGGAAGCTACCAATCCCAAGTTAAAAGAAACTGGTACAATAGTTGTGTCAATATTTATTCCAAAGCAAAAAGGTAACGTGTTCTTAAAAATTTTCCTCGATACAGATTAAATTAAATATGTTTGTCTAGAAACTTAAGACGTGACTCCATTACATTACATGACATTTATTCATATTTCATTATTCACTAACGATATATGATCTGACTTCTGGAAAACAGTAAATACGATAACAGTTCAACGCCACAATTGTAATAAAGCCTTTTCAAGACAATATTGAATAGAAATGACCACTCTAGAAGCTGCCATAAATCTTCTTTTTGTTTAGCTACAAAATGAGGGGTTTTCTTCCGCAAGCTTCATGCCTGCATCCCTTGAGAACTCTCCGCGCTGTTCATGGGCGAACTTCAGTTCAAGAGCTCTCTTTTATTCTGTATTGAATTTTGGAGGATGATGTTTTCGAAATACGGAGCTACAGTTCTGGGCTCAACTTTGCAACTATGATGAATTTTTATAAAGCTTAATAATTTCGTATTGTATATAGCGCTATAACTAAATTCATCTGTATCACAAAGTTGCTTTTACCGCTTCACCTTTTGTGCAAATATAAAATTAGTTTTTGCTTCTCAGTAGTACTTTATTTACTTATTTGCAAGGTTTGCTTTACAGCATCACACTTTTTATTAGATCATAACTATAAATTTATGATTGTAAAAATGTACTTTATAAATATTTTGAGGAAGTCCCACTGCAAATTTATATGACAAAAGTTTTTTTTTTCAAAATTCGTTTTTTTTTTTGGTCTGCAAATTCAATATTCTTTTCGAAAATTATCGAATTGAATTCAGGATGCACATTGAGCCATTGGCTTACAACCACAAACAAAAAACAATGTGCTTACAAAAAGTTAACGTTTTGTTTGTATGTACATATGAGCACCTGATTTAATTAGAAACGTATCTATTAAACGTAATAACATAAATTTCAGAAATAAAAATTTGCCTTTTTAATAAAGTGTGATAATGTTAATAAGGTTAATGAAATGCTTAATTTCATGAATTAAGCAATCCTTAAAACCTTTCATAGCAGCTGCAAACTGCTAACTGCGAAACTAGCGAAATTTGATGACAGTGATTGAAGCAGAAACAAAAAGAAAGTTGAACAGCGATATTACTCAGATTATATGTATATACATATATGTAGGTATTTGAAAATTGTGCTACACGTTAGAAATGATCCAACACTTTAGTTATATCCAAATAAAAAACACGCATATCTCTTGGAAAGGTTACCAATCATTTTCAGATTTGCTGGATGATGGTATGGATTTGTAAAGCAGAGATACGTGCCAACATGTTATGACGTTTTTCCGCCATTGCTCCGTTTTGTAAAAAACATCTGCTTGATTGAAATTATCTAATTTTTTGTACGTTTCTATGTCTAATTTACACACCTAGGCACATTTAAAGGTTTGTTTGATCAAATATTCTTTCCGTTCGCTGCACGAAATTATTGTCAAATGAATTATCATTTCAAATGAATTATTATTTCAAATTGCTTAAGTTAGTGCAAACTGAACTTGGTCGCAAGGAAAAGCAGTTTAAGTCGTGTCAATAACTGAATTTTAATCACTAAAACCGAATTCAAAATTCAGTGTAATTCATTCCCAATATTATAATAGAACATTTTTTTAATCTTGTCTGCTATTTGATAAGTAACAACATTTTTAATTATTCTTTTCAGAACTCCGCTTTAAAGAAGGATTTTATAAGGGAAAATTGTTTGTAAAAACAAATAGCGTCGATATTGATAATTTTGAAATAGTTCCAGATGGCAAAAAACTAAGTGAAATGGATTTTGAATTAGTGGGAGAGTTTGGGTCTTCATTTGATATTGATAAATATCAGCGTCATATTAAGTTAACCTTAAAACCTTTAACAAATCCAAAACTATGGTCAAATGCCACGTACATTTTCTTAAAGCTAATAGCAAAACTAGACTTGGAAGAAATCGCTTCAACAAATATTATAATTGATATAGTTCACACAACATTATGGTTCGACAATTCAATATACTTTGGATCGATTGACCAAGACAACAGTCTAGTTTTGGATTCTATTCAATTGTACACAAGTGAGGACACCACAGATGACGTCAAAATTCAACTTCTACAAGCAGATGCTAACTTTTTTTCGTTTGATAAGATCGGAAATGAAATCAGAATCAAATTAAAAGAAAACATTCAAAATGAACTGGAAAGTAAAACTCTTTTCCGAATTGATATTGAAGCAGAAGAAAAGAAGACTGGTGTTAAAGCAGCTTGCGTTGTATCAGTCGAAAGGATTGGAAAAATTTCGGAAGAAAAAGGTTTGAATAAATCTGTTACTCTTAAATATTCTTTTTGGACATACCTACTACGGCTATATGTTACAATAATCTCGATGCTGCTACATAGCTAAATTAATAAAAAAAAATTTATTATAACAAAGGTTACGTGATGAATATAATAGGACTTCATAAATTTAGAAGCCATTTTGCCCATAGCCCATTTGTTATTGTGTGAACAATAATTTTATTCTATTCCTTATCTGGAGGTGCGGAATATTATTAATGAGGAAATTCGCACACTATGTCAAGAAGATAAAACCCATAACATTATACATATACTCGTATACTACTGTGGGCAATTTCGCTATATCACAAAATCTTTATGAGTTCTTCTACTTTAATTTAACCCCAGTTAAAGTAGTCGCAAAAACATTTTTTTTATTAAATTATTGGATCCCCTTACAGTAGTTTCAAAATCTACCTGTTTGCAACGCGCACACGCGTCTCAAGCACTAATAAATATTTGGACACATATAAAATTTTGTCACAGATACCAGTGACAATAGTGACAACCTGAAAATAAAACCCTATCGAAATCCAAAACACATTAAATTCCAGCTTCCCTTTATTTTCCGCTCCCATATTAAATATTTGTCTTTCCAATTTTCCTTTTTCGCTTTTTTTCAGTTGTTGAATGAATCTTTAGATATATAGAAATACAATTCCTTTCCTAAATACGTATGTATGTATGTATGTATACTATGCTGTTCGACAAATGTTTGTCAATTTTTTTCAAATTCCGAAAAATTTGTTGGAATAACTCATAAGATACTTTTAATGAGGATTTGATGCATTTCAGTTGAATTTCAGAAACATTTTCAACTCAGTCGGCCCTTTTGTTCTCTTCGGTCAAGAAACCTCCCATATCCAACTCTTAAACTTTGATTCATCAAAAAAGGTATTGTTTTACATGTTCTTGAGCTTAGACTAATCGTTCGTTCTGACTTTTTTTTTTTTAAATCCGGCTCCAGTACTGGCTGGATAACTTTATTCAATCCGACTGACGTAATCGTTTCTCTATCACGGTTCGTTTTTATGTTTCACTGTTGTGAATGAATGCCGACGGGCTCCTCGAGCATCCCCTTCTGCTGGTAGTCGGTATACTCGTATATTGCTTTAAATTTCACGCTATAAATTGTTGAGAAATATTTAACTTTTAAGACACAGAATATTAGATAAGCAATTATGTCAAATTCTTGTAATTTTTCAGTAGGTGGCTTCGTTTCGTTTCATCAGCTAAATGCACCACTTTTTCATCAAAAAATTACTTTCAAGCTCTCCATGATCGACATTCTGCTACCTACGCAAAGAAAGCAAAAGAGTAGCCATCATAAATTCCAAGAACTCTTTGACCAAATGTTTGAACAGCACTGTATTTAGGGTTTTATTAACTAAAGATAGATGCTTAGCTTGTTCTCACTATTTACTTTACATTATCACTCCCACATATATTTAATTAATACATTTTGAAAAAAAAGTGCTTGAATCGTGAACTATTGCATTTTTCAATAAGTATAAATCGTCAACAAAAAGCATTAATCTGTAGGCCTCTTCCACTCGTAACAGAATAATTATACGCATATCACGAGTTAAATTTAGTGCTGCAATTATTTGAAAAATATCTAATAAACAACTTTTGCTTTTTGTATTTTTTTAGAGTACCGTTTTAAGGAAGGACTTTATCGGGGAAAATTAGTTGTAAAGAAAAATAGTTTGACTATTGAAGACTTTGAATTTTTTACAAATACTGACGATCTTTACGAGATTGATTTTGAATTAGAAGGAGAATTCGCACAATCATTTACTATTGATCGACAAGAGAATATTATTTCGCTAGCAACAAAACACAATGTAATCCCAAGTATTTGGACAAACGTTTCCTATATTTCCCTAAAACTTATAGCAAAATTAGATCTGGATGATATTGCCATTACAGCTATAATAATTGATGTAGTGCACACGACATTGACGTTTGACAAATCTACGTACCTTGGGTCCATTGGTTCAGAAGGCATTCTTGTTTTAGACCCTATTCAATTACACACAAGTGAGGACACAACTGACGATGTCAACATTAAACTTCTACATGCGGATGCTAGTTTATTTTCATTCGACAAAGTCGGAAATGAAATCATGCTGAAATTAAATCAAAATATTGAAACTGAATTAGAGAATAAAACAATCATACGACTTGAAATTGAAGCAGAAGAGCAGGAGACTGGCGTTAAGGCTGCCAGTGATGTCTTGATTAAAAGAATTATTAAAGAAAAAGGTATGAATTGCATTAACCATTACATAATTTGTAATAAATCTACTCATTGTCAACGTAATGAAAACGTTTCAAAGATGTTTATGTTTACCTAATTGCATAACACGATCTAATATCCTTAAAACTAGTTTTTTAATGTAACATATTTTATATTGTGTTGTACGATCTTAGTAGTCATAGACACTTAAGGTTAAAAGGTACTCGTGAAAATACAATTCGACACACTATACAAATTGTTGCTGTAAAGTAAGCCTTGAGATCATTGTACATACAATTCATTGTCTTCTTTGATCGAAAAAAGTGAAAAGAGCCTTTCGGGGTTAATAAACTTTCTCAACAGTAACGATTTCCTGATGCGTTTTTTTTATTTCAATTTGATATACATACCATATAAAAGGGAAATTCTTAGCCGAAAGATTCCCTCCTAAATTGTAAGTTTATGACCACAATTCGCTGTAATTTCCTTTTATTATCGCTAATACTTTCTCTTGTTTCTAATACATAAATATATGCATATTAATATTTCCAATACATATTTCATGCATATGCATTTAAAAAAAACTTTAAAATGGAGTCACAAAATTTCATATAATGATCGATATTCTTGATCATCGAATTTATTAAGCTTAGTATTTATTTCAGAGATATTTTGAAATTTTCCGCAAAATTTTTGATATACATATAAGCACATTTTGGCAAATATATCTATCTTACTGTTATAAAATTTTTTATTTGAAGAAAGAAAAACAATTGAAAATAAATTAATACATCTTACATACATAAGAGTTCACCAACTGCCCACAATACAAGAATTACAAACTGAGGTATGGCCAGTCTACAACATATTTTGATATGAATCCACGCGAAGTAGTGAAATGCTGCTGTGGTGATGGAATCATCCTTTTAACGTGTAAGTTGAGGACCTGAGTTTAAGGAATTTAGAATGATTTTCCCAAAATCATGTGTGCAGATTGATGCCCACATCAAATTTGTAAAAACCAACGCAGCATATGAAACACGAATATTGTGTTCTAGTGCTATTTTAAGTTTTAACTTTTCTATGTAACTCATCCGGTAACGAAAGTTTTCGGCTCCACTTCTCTGAACAAGACAAACTTTAATTAGACAAAAAAAAAATATTTATTTAGTTTAAGTAAGCAATTCCATTCCACTAGTTTCAACATTTTAATAGAAGAGATATTGTTTTCAGTGTTATTGGTTTTCAATTAGCTTAAATGTGTAACTTGAAACTTTAAGTTTTAGTTTAACCGAACATTTTCAATCACAATTACAAGTGAATTTGTATGATTAAAAGGATTTTAATAACAAATTACTGCAATTGTTAGTGCATTATAAATAAATGACAATTGAATGTGAACACAATCGATGAAGGACCTTGTTGATTTGGTCCATTACTTGCTGCAGATTCTCTACATCCTCAAACCACGCCTTCTTCCACAATGAACGTCAAGTCTAATCTTAAATAAATTTATTTTCTAATATATATATTTATCAACAGTGAATACTAGATTTCGCTTAATATTAATAATAAATAAGATAAAATCCATAAAAGTACACTAAAGTCGGTGTCGCAGGGGAGAGAGCGCCGTTGTGATTTGAAGTCAAAAATCATGATTTGAGACTGAATTTCAAACCCTGAACTTCACTTTTAACCAAGACAAATACTAAACCACCCTTTTTCATATATACCTTTACCTCATATACCTCACCTTGTATTGTTTATACACCAAATCGTTTTTCGTCTAGTTTTGCATGACTTTAATCAGATTGATACATTTCTTATCTTTCAGAGTACCGATTTAAATCCGAAGTCTACAATGGAAAATTAATTGCAAAGGAAAATAGCCTGACTATTGACGATATTGAATTCATAACAAATACTAACGATCTTTATGCGATTGATTTTAAATTAGAAGGACAATACATGTCCTCGTTTACTACTGAGCAACAAGAGAATCTTATTACACTGACAATAAATCCTAATGTAATTCCCAGAGTTTGGACAAACATTTCGTACGTTTCCCTGAGACTTATAGCAAGTCTTGACTCGGATGTGCTTGCCAGTACATCTGTAATAATTGATGTGTTCCATACAATGCTATGGTTCGACAAATTAACATACTTTGGGTCAATTGATTCAGACAACATCTTCCGGTTGGACCCTATTCAAATATACACAAATGAAGTTACCACTGACGATATAAAAATTCACCTTGAACAAATGGATGCTGATTTATTTTTGGCCGTTAAGATCGGAAATGAAATCAATCTCAGGTTAAAAGAAGACATTCAATATGAGTTAGAAAATAAAACACTGATTCAACTTGATATTGAAGCAAAACAAGAAGAGACTGGTGTAAAGGCTGAATGTACTGTGCTCATCAAAAGAACAATTGAAGAAAAAGGTTCGAGATATATACGAGTATACATATGCACTAAATTTTATAACGCACTGCTGCAGAAATTTACTATTTAAAATAAACAACTTTCTCTTGAAGGAGATAAATTCTACCTTTTAGACGTCGTAAGTTCATTATGACCATTAAATTAGTGACAACCTTTTCTTCTGATTATTTTCTTACTTGCATAAAACGCGTAACTTCTTGCATTGTAGAATAGCAGCTATTTATTTTTTGTTATTATCTGAACTAATTTATATGTATTGCAATAACAACGCAAGATTCAGATGCTAATCAGAAACTTCTTTCATTGCCCAAAAGTCTGTATTCAATCAGGGCGCAGTTTCATAAGTAAAAGTAGATATATCTTAAATTCAATTTTATTTAACAGCATACCTACTGCAGTAAGCATAGAAAATGAGGTGTTTAAATTACTTTTTTATGTAAAGTACTCTCAATTCGTAAAATAGTTTTACATCTTAAAACATCAAGTAATTCGCTAATTTTAAACAACCTTATAAAAATAAAATTGTGGCTATTAGGAAGGAAGTGGAACTTATTAAATCAAATTTGCGAGGAATTTTTGTTGGTATACTCACTCCTCACGTCCTGTTCTATTTCAATTTTGAAGATCCCATGTGCATAATAAAAGCGTCTACTTCTGGGCCTGTTATTATGTGATTTAATTATGTTGCTATTTAATAGGTGCATTGTTAAACATTTTTAATTTATCCATTAAAAACATTACACATTATTCGGTTCATGACTTGAATTTACGACGTAATTAAAGATCGTAAATTTCAATGTAAAGCGAGTGGAGTTTTGGTAATCAAATTATTTCATTTTATGTCATATTTCATGTCATATACATTTATTAAACACTTCTTTATGTTTTCAGTGTTTAATTTTAGAGAAGGCTTATATAAAGGGAAATTAATTGCAAAGACAAGTAGCCTTGATATAGATGATATTGAACTTTTAACCAAAACAACTGATCTTGATGACATCGATATTTTATTAGAAGGAGAGTTCAATCAATCTTTCAATATTAAACAAGAGCAGAATGTTATCAAATTGTCGTTACAACCTAGTGTAAGCCCTAGCGATTGGACAAATATTACATACATTTCCTTGAAACTCTTAGCGAAAATCGAATTGGAAGAAATCGCCTCAACCAATATAATAATAGATGTGATTCACATGAAACTATGGTTTGAAAAATCAATGTACCTTGGATCAATTAGTTCCGATGATATCCTGGCTTTAGACTCAATCAAGTTGCACTCAAATGATGTTACATTTTATACAGACGATATTCAAGTTCAACTTATGCAGTCGGATGATGACATATTTTCATTCGATAAATTCGAAAATGAAATAATACTGAACGTGAAAGAAAATATTCACAATAAGCTGGAAAATAAAACTACGTTAAGACTGGAGGTTGAAGCTCAAGAGAAGGTAACAGGTGCTAAAGCTGTGTGTGCTGTGCTGATCGCAAGGGAAGTTCAAAATAAAGGTTTGAAAAATCTCTGTCTTATTTATGTCTTAATTTTACATATTTGCGGCTTACGTTATACATTTTCCTTAAACCAACAAAATAATAAACAATTAACTAAGGGATAATAGAGTTTTTTAAGAATTATTACGTCTTATTATCATTCTTACACCAAGGGTCTTAAATGACTTGTTTTCCTTTTATGTCTGTAGCTTATGATATGTTTCGAGAAAAATAAGAACAAATTACATTAAAAAAATTAAAAAAAAGGTTTGAGTTGTGAAGCGAAGTCTGAAATAACTACTGACCTCTCGTTTGGTATACTAGTGATACGAAGTGACATACTCTCATTGGTTTTTTGTTATTTTAATTAGTTAGTGCTTATGTTTTAATCTTATACTTAAAGATCCTAAACATAAAAAGGTACAAATAGGAATAAGGTGTGTACATGATGAGTTTGTGTTAAACTCTTAACAAAATACCAAATATTCTTCATGATTCGGTCTTTCACAAGTAAACCCATGCTGTATTTTTCATATTCATGTGCATTAGTCTCAAAATAAACGTTAAAAGAGGGAAAAAACTAGACTTTTTGTCGCAGTTCTAAATGACCGATTGACTTAGTAATATTACTGTCTTCGATGAGTTGTATTGCTAATTTCGAATTCAATCCAGTAGGTGAGGAGAAGCGTTGTACTCAAACGTGTATACAGGTATTATATATCACAGCCAAGTTAAAAAAGACATTCTAGCATCGTTTTAAGAAAATTAGACATTTCGCAGCAGCCTCAAATAACATAACAAATTACGATATGTAGCTAACTGGGTAACTCTAATCCATGCAAAAAGACACTAAATTTTGCCGTAAGTACGCTTTTCAACATTAGAGGTTTGTCTAACGCTTTCGAAAAATCCATTAAGCAATGATTAGTTCCGTCGGTGGTACCGAGCGGTAGGCCTTGGCAGGCTTAATAAAAGTTTTTATTGATTTTACGAGAGTATTACTTTATGGCTTTTTCAGTTTTTTTTTTATATTTGGAAAATATTTGGAATTCGCGCTTTAAGTATTTTATATCATGAAACACACTTGTCCCGAAATTAGAGATATACTGCTTACATCAATATTCACTAATGTTCATAATCAAATATACGAGTAAATGGTTAAGAAAAATTTCTTTTTCGCAAAAATTGTTGAAGAAATTTCTGCTAGCACTTACGATATTGCGGTCATCGAGAAATACATAATCGTAAATAGAATTCAAGCTATTAATATTCTCAATTGTTTCAAGTTACTACTCTCTCCATCTATTGCAAAATTTGGTAGGAATCGCATCTTACCTTAGTCTCGTATAAGTTAATTTCAATTCTAAATTTAATAAATTTAAAAACAGTAAGTATCGAGTAATATTTTTTTGAGTCTTGAAAAAAAAATGTTTATTACAACCGTTTCAATATTAAAAATATTACTTACTTAAAACTATTACAATTTTTTTTCTGTTTTTGACGTACCGTACTTTTTTGGAATATTAAACAGATCTTCACAAGGTGTAAGAAAGTCGGGGTCAAATAAACTATAACAATATCTTTATCAATTTAGAATTTGAATCTGGTCCGGAGAAAACAGATGTGTGTAAATATTATATTACAATAGAAACAAATTTCAATTGACTTATTTGCAAATGATGTTTCTTGACTTTTCTTTATTCTAATTGATTCTGAATTCCCAAAAAAAGAATTTGGAAAATATTTGATCCCATTGACATTATAACTTGTTCTTAATAGTTACTTCAACAAGCACCTCTTGGCTTTAATGCACTATTAATTTACAATTTATAACACATTTTACTTCATGTGTATCAAAATTTAATAATATTGATAAATAATTATTGATTTACGGGACTTGTGTTGCTTTAACCGGATTTGTGCTCAAAACAAATGTGTTGTTCTTTGGCTAAACTAAATTTGAGAAAGCAAGTTTCAGATTTTTATACTATCCTATATTTAAAATCTAATGAAGACGGTTTCCTGAAAAATATAACTTATGCTTACTCATAAATTTATTTTTAAAAATTAGATATCAAAGTCCCTTGCAAGTATTTTCTTTATGACTAGTTTACTATTTTGAGATTGGTGTGAATTATAGAGCAATTGTAAGGTATTTTGTACTATCTATCATAGGCATTCGACCCTTCATATTCGGCCCATTTTGGTAGTAAAAGCAGCAAAATCAATGTACTATATGGGTTTAGAGTTATCAGATACGAATAACAAGCTGCAGAGTTAATAATCAACAGCAATTTAACGTTCACTTAACATATTTGTCGCAAACAATCAAGAACTAAAATATGTATATCGTTTCCGTCGGCCGTCGTTGATTTATGCTGTTTGTGCAACATATATGAGCAGAGCAGAGCAGTTGTTTTACTTGGAACAAATTAATTCTTGAATCATATGTTTTTTTCTCTTTGGAGCATATCCTTTATTCAATTAAATACAGGAAGTTAATTAGATTCATGTTTAGTATGAATTTCTTACAAAAATAACATTCAATATTTGATAAGTTTTAAAACAGAAAATTATGTAACACACTGTGCAGGCTGATGCACAAAATATAATTAAAAAAGAAGTAATTCAGTACTATTTATTTATTTTGTTAAATTTTGTATTATTATATTGACAATGCTTATAATAAGTAATAATGATCATATTTATATATTTTTAGAATATCATTTTAACGAGGGGCTGTTCAAAGGAAAATTAATTGCAAAGACAAGTACCCTTGATATTGGTGACATTATATTTTTAACGAATACCAACGATCTTGATGTCATAGACTTTGAATTAGAGGGAAAATTCAAACAATCATTCATTTTGAAAAGAAATGCAAATATGATTACATTAACTCTTACAGAAGATTCAAGCCCAACCAAATGGATAAATATTTCTTACATATCCCTAAAGTTGTCGGCGAATATGATTTCGAAAGAAATTGCTACGACGATCATAATAATTGATGTAATTCATACAACGTTATGGTTTGGGAAATCAATATATTTCGGAACAATTAATTCAAGTAACAGCCTTGCTTTGGATACCATCAAACTATACACCACTGAAAACAGCACTGATGATGTTAAAATTCGCACCGTTCAAATCGATGCTGATTTGTTTTTATTCGAGAAGATCGGGGATGAAATCAGTTTTAAATTGAAAGATAATGTAGAAGGTGAACTAGAGAATAAGACTTTGTTTCAATTTGAAGTTGAAGCCGAAGAAGAAGTGATGGGTGTTAAGGCCGTTTGCGTTGTTCTTATCGGAAAATCTATTGAAGGGAAAGGTTGTAATTCATGAAATAATTAAGCCAAGATTTGAAACATTATTATTTTCTTGCAGTTATGAAATTCGAACAACATTTTTATGAATCGGAAATTAACAGTGAATCGGAATTAGTCTTCTATATTGATCTTGAGAGAGAATCTTACACGGAAGATACTATAATTTCAATTTCAGGTCAATACGCTGGCCTTTTTAACACGAGACAAATTGAGAACAGACTCTCACTTTCACTTAATGAGTCATTTAACCTTAATGATTTTTATAACGTCAGCTATTTGTATCTTGAAGTAAAAGCTTCAAGTTTAACAAAAAAGGTTGATGCTTGGACGGTGGTTGTCTTTAAACTTGTTCAAGATATAACGCCTGAATTTGAGGAACATGTTTACGTTGGAGCGATAACAAAATCAAATATTTTTCAGCTTCCGAAACTTGTGATAAAGGAATCAACTTGGAAAAAATCAACTTCTGTTGAAATAATTGGAAACTATTCGAAATATTTTGAAAGCAATTTAACTAACAACATAATTGAAATATCTCTAAAATCAGAGTTACCTGATAATGTCAAAATACACAACTCTATTGTTCTCATTGTTATTGCTAGTAATAGTAACTCTAAAGGATATACCACTGTGGTTGTGAATTTACCTCTCATTCGCAGTTTGTCGAACTTGTTTAAGAAAATAATTCAAAGTGGAAAACTAACAGAAAACGAAACTACACAGGCACTCGAAATGCCTGATATTGAATTTGTGGATGAGTATAATGTTGCTGATTTTTTCTGTAAACTAACTGGAGGTAATTTATTTTTGTTTAATACTATTGTTTATATAAGTAGTGATGTGATTGCGAAATATATGTTTAATATTTTTCAGATGAAGCCATATATTTCGATTACTCTCTTGTATCACCCAAAAATGTTATTAAACTCAGTTTAAACTCTAAAGTACCAGAAGAACTAATTCTTAAACAGTTTTACTTGGCCATTTCCTTGCAATGTCACCATAAGCAAAATGAAATGAAAACGGGATCAACTATACTTTTTGTTACACTTCCGGGAGCAAATGGTAAGAAACTTATTTTTATTTTTCATTATATAGTGCTTAGTATACAAAACCGGTCGGAGATGACATTCTGCACCGCTAAACCAACTTAAACTCTGCTTCATGTAAACTTGGTTTTGGAAGGAAAATAAAACAGCCAAATGAAAGAGTGATTGAAGTTTATGTTCGGTTTTTAAAAGTTGGTCTAACGCATTCTATCGTTGGACGTCGCTTATTGATTGGTATTGGTAGAACGCCAGTAAAAGGCGCGTAAGATAGCTGAGACAATAGGGAAATACAAAACTCAGAAACTCATATTCTGCCTGAAAAAATGGTGTAAGTAAGCTTTTGGTGCGATTCAAATTGATTTTAATGCATTTTTATTTTTAAATTCAGTGTTTTTAACTGCTAGACAAAAAATACTTGAAACTACTTTTCAAATTAATCTACTGATCTAACTTACTGACTCTTTACGAGTACCCAAAGTTAAGGGGTTTGTTGTACGCCTTTCAGCCTCTTATATTTTGCAAATTTATTGGTTTAACTTTTGTACATTTTTTGTAATTCATTCAAGAAACTTAAGAAAAACTTGGATTTCTTAGTTTACTTGTTCGTTCTGAACCCAACTTTAATAACTATATAATCTAACTCTTGACACAT
This sequence comes from Eristalinus sepulchralis, assembly GCA_944738645.1. Taxonomy (NCBI): domain Eukaryota; kingdom Metazoa; phylum Arthropoda; class Insecta; order Diptera; family Syrphidae; genus Eristalinus; species Eristalinus sepulchralis. The sequence continues at coordinate 22,730,125 of OX122885.1, read as the reverse complement.
GGGCCGAGTTTGCTTCATGACAGCAACCGCCACCGTGAGGCACTGTATTAACGTAATCCAAAGTAGTTTCTGTATCATTTCATGTCCGTTAACAAAACGTTGATACAATTGTACATACCCAAGGCAAGGAGAACATCAGTCGGTAAAACAGCTGCGGGGAAGGCAAAGACTGTCCTATCGGTCGGAAAGACTACAGCCATCGTTTTCTGAGATCAAAACGGTAGAGATTGTTTTCTGTAACAATCGCTGAATTATAGGTCCCATTAAGGTAATAACTGTGTGGCACTAAAGCCTACCTAGCTCATTCAGCAACTGCTTGTAATGTGCGTGCTATTCTCTCACGCGTAGAGTACATTTACAGGTTTTTGCCGACTCTGAAGGGGGAGATTTCAGAAGCATTTCATTAACAATTTGTGCTCTTTAAGTGTTATCAGCGACTGGAAAAAGTGATGCCGTAAAACATGGGAGGAATTCAGTCCGGGAATCGAACCTGGGAACTTCGGCGGGTGAGACGACGCAGTTACCCACAACGACGAGACTTTTACAGGTCTAAGTTGTCAAGACAAAGCTTTTTAACGTCCGCAACCACTTGCGTCTCACTACTGGAGATTGGGCCTTCCCGAACCCGGAGGCTGGGATTCAAAGACACTCTTAGCTGAAGTATTGTTGTCCACTCGTTCGATGTGACCGAGCTTCTATAGTCGACGTAATTTTGCCTTTCGAATAACATTCATATCTTGGTATAGCACATAGTGTTCGCGGTTGTGTCTTTTTCCCCATTCGCCTTCATCGAAGAGACGACTATATTCGTCGCAGCATTTTTCTTTCAAAGGAACCAATAATCTGCTTTGTCGTTTTGCTTATCGTCCAGCCCTCGACGCCGTATAAGAGTACGGGTAGGATTAGCGTGTTGTATTATCTTGTAGCTTGTAGCATTATTTTAAGCCTTAGAGTCAAGAGTTTTGATCCTAGCAGTTTTGACAAACCGAAATAATACCAGTTGCAAAGGGTGATTCTGCGCCGAATCTTCACCAAGCTGTCGATTATGAAGTTCACGTATGCCTCGGGGAAGGCAAACTCCTTACGTACCTCAAAGTTGTTGCTGTCAATAACCGCATTCCGACCGAGGTGCTGTTCGACGAATCGGTTCTTTGTCGACAGAATATATTTAGTTTTATTTTCGTTCATCTAAAACAAGTTCGTTTCGCCTGCTCTTCAACAGCCGTGAATGCTTCTACAACGGCTTGCTGGGAACAGGCGAAAATATTAATGTCATCACTGCACTTGCACTGATTTGTAGCAGATAGTGCCTTCCGTGTTCACGCCTGCCCTCCGCACTATCCTCTCTAGCACAAAACTAACACGGTGCATCACGTGTGTGTTAGCTTTGTGCGAAACAATCAGTTTTCCAGAAATCACGAATTCGGGCATCTCGTCAAAAAGTTCTTTCCGATGAATGCTGTAGTAGGCGACTTTAAAAAGGTAGTGTGTATCGATTTGAAACTCGCTCTTGGATTTGCCTCGTGTGAAAATTTGGTCTATAGTCGCTTTGCCGGGCCGGAAGTAAAACTGGTACGTGCAGCTTAGTGCGCTGCAAAACGGCTTTGGACGTTCACTCAGTATGCTGAACAGGATATTGCACGCAACATTCAACAAGGAAATACCTCGATAATTCTTGCATGAGATAGGATCGCCCTTTTGTTTTTCTGGAAGCCTACTGCCAAGCTCTTGGCTTTTAATAAAAGGCTCGTATTTTGTATTTATAACTAGACTCTTTGATGTACTTGAGCCGCTAGAAGTAAAGGCGTAGAAGTTGTTTCTCTTACCTTCTTCTAGCCCTATGTTCCTCCTGCGCTTCCGTAGAAATAATAATAATAATAATTGAGTGGCACTACAGCCCACAGCGGACCAGGGCTTAGCTTCTACAACAACTACTCGTGTTGTGCATGCTACTGTTCTTCACGAGTAGAAGGGACCTACAGTTTTTTGCCGACTCCGAACGGCGAGATTTGAGAAGCTTTCCATAGACAATTAATACTCTTTGAGTGTTGTCAGCAACTCGAAAGAGGTGGTGCCGTGAAAAAAATGCTAGGTGTTCCGCCGGGAATCGAACCCAGACTCTTCTGCGCCGCGGTCGATGCACTTACCACTACGCCACGGCGACCACCTTCCGTAGAAACCTTGTGCTAATTATTGCCACATTACAAGTCGTCGCGATGTCCGTGAGTCCAAAGCCATCATCTGTTGTCGTGTTGGGGAGGCTGTGCTTTCCGATTAATCCACCATTCTCCTTACTGACCATTTTATTGAAGTCCCCGAAACAACGTCCAAGAGGTCATAAAAATCCTCTTTGATAGGCGGCGTCGGTCGAGGTGTGGGCACATATCAGGCTGATATTGCAGAGTTTGCCTTGGATGCGGACCACAGCCAGACGATCACTTATCGACTTGAAGTCTAAAACATTCGATCTAAGTCTCTTTCCCACAACGAATCCGCATCCTAATACGTGCCACGTTTCGTGACAACTGAAATATATATCGCAATCCTTTTTCCGCATTATACCTATTCCTGTCCGATATATTCCTGGGTTGCAGTAATGTTCGCCTCATACTGCGGAAGAACTTGTTCCAGTTGATGAGCTGGAAAGTTGATAGATTTCAAATTCCAGGAGCACACTCGTAGATCGTTGTCCTCTTTCGCACCATGTCGTCGTCGTGGTTCCATCCGTAGTTCCGGGGGAGTTTGCTCTCTCAAACCAAGTGTTTTTTTCATGTGGGCGGGTCGTTACCCCTCTGCACAACCGTCAGCTTGGACTGAGAGCAGATGTTGAGCTCTGTTTAATTTATGATTATAATTTTGTTCTGTTTACATGTTATAATTTTGTTAACATACATATAATACATAAAAATTGAATTCCATTTTTTTTATTAAATTTATTTAATATTTTCATATATCTGTAATTTATACTTTTAGGTTGTCCTTCACCTAGTCTACCAACATATCTTCCTGAGTTCCCGAAACCGTTCTATAATTTTTATGCGAAACCATCATTTGTCGGGCCACTTCAAAGGGTTCGTGCAGTAATAAGGGAGTCTGATGACGAGATACGATATTTTTTAGAAATAAATAATGGTAATAAATTAATTTCCTTGAGAAAGTGCACAATTCTAAGTAATACATATATTCACTTGCGCAGAACATTTGAGGTCTAGGTTAGACATTGATGGTAGTACTGGAGAAATTTCTATCACTGCAATTATCAGTGCAGGCACTTACTTTTTTGAAATTGGTGCGGAAAATGTTTTTACCCAAGGCCATAGCAAAGTAAGCTGCAGACTGGATATTGAGTCCTTAATCCAATGCGAAGACCATGCAGTAGTCTCGAATTCACTTTTAGTAAAATATTTGAAAGAAGAAGCCGAATATGATAACATTTTAAATACGAGTGTCGGTAACTGTAGGTTCCATATATTTTCGATGACACCCAATAATCAAGGTAATAATTTAAACACTCATCCAATTAAGATCATTTTATTTCATTTTTTTTTAGAATTTGTTTTTATTGATCCTGTGTCCAGTTCCTTAGGAATGATACCGGTTGATCGAGAAATGCCAATATTTGCCAACATGATTCTACCACAAATAGAAGTTAAACTAAAATTGTACTGTGGTGGAGACAATCGTTCAGCTACAACAACCAATATGAAACGCTCAGTATCACATGAGAGGAGGAGCGATGAAAGCTCTACATTATCTCAAAACATGTCATTCCTTTGTGGACAAGATATTATATTCGCCAAGGATGTTACGATTTTAAGGATTATTTTAACTGACATCAATGATAACCAACCAGAATTCGTCTATCCGAAGCATAAAACTCTTGTTGTCGGTTTCCCTAGAGACGAGAATTATATGGATCTGTTCTCCGATTGTATTATACAAGTTGTCGCCATAGATAAAGATCAAGGCTTCAATAGAGATATAAGATACTCAATTCAGCCTAATGGGCATTTTCAAATAGATCCAAAAACTGGAAAAATATTTCCACTAGCGAACGCAATGGCAGGTATAAGTGAAGTCGATATTATCGTATATGCTACCGATAGAGATGGAGAAAGTGATGGGCTGAGTGCGAACTTTACCCTAACAGTAAAAATTTTGACTGCAGATCACTTAATTTTGCTGACACTAGAAAATCATTTCATTGAAAGTGTGGAAAATCTGATGGAACATGCAAGAAATGAAACAGGTTTCGATTTTCTTTTAGTGCGGCATGCAACTGTGTCTTTTGGAAATGCATCTGCACTTATTCATCGAAGAGATTTTGACGCCGATCTGTCAGACAAATTTATTATGAAACTTTGGGTATATGCGTTTAAGGACAATGTCCCAGTATCCAACAAAATCATAAAACAGTAAGTATAGAAAATTTAAAATTTGTATTTTAATAAGATTTTCCTTTAAGATTACTATCGGAAAGTGTGGATAATGTGAATATCACTACACAAACGTTAAAAGAAGTTTTTGGAAGCGAGAAAATGTTCATAAAGGAATGTTCTTACGATGTGTCTAGTTTCATTTCCGGACTCACAGTTCTAGCTGTTATCGTTGTGATTTGTATTGGTAAAAGAATAAATTTTAGAATAAAATATATATGAAAACTTTTTTAATTTCAGGATTTATTGCTTGGAAATATATTCGTCCATTTATAAAAAGGGAAGACGATAAATCTGAAAGTAATTATACGTCTCGAGAACAAACAAATTCAAACATGAATTTTAAAAAGGCCACAGAAAAGAAAATTCCGAATCCGCCCCAATATTTGAGTAATGCGACTCATGAGCCATCCTATTACGCTAGAAGAGATTCGATGAAAATATTGGGAACAACAACTCAGGAATCCACAGACGGAGCAAAACCTGCTCAAAATGAAAATGACTCTGTGTCTGAAATGAGTTATGATACCGAAAGTGGATCTTCATATGAATCATCATCGAACGACTCACTAAAACCTCGTGCAACAGTAACATTTAATGATCTCGTGCAGAGAATTCATATCGATGATGATCGTAAAATAACATGTTGAACAATGTGTGCGTCCTTTCCACTGTAATAATGTTCTTATTCCCAAGTACTGTATCTTAAGAAATAGACAAATAAATTAATTATATTTAAGGCTTCGTTATTTATTGATATAAGGAAACAAAGAAAAGCCTGTTAAGAAAGAAAACGCCGAACGGGGAGATTTTCATAAACAATGAGTCCTCTTTAAGTGTTATCAGTAAATAGAAAGAGAATCCGTGGTGGTGAGCAATGACTTGGTATTTTGCTTCCTCTCCTTCTCTAACTTGGAGGCTGGAATGAAGTATAGCCTACGTCCACCTGCCATCCTATATCCAGCATATACATAGTTGTATCTTCTCCAACCTGCAATTTTCTAACAGACAGTGTTTTAAATCCCACGCAAATGTTTCTGTCAAAAAGATTATTAAGTTCTACTACATAAGACGCCGATTATTGTTCGGTCATCAGTGTCTTCTTCTTCTTCATCTGTCTTAACAGTCCGGAATGGATCTGGGTCTCAACCAAAATAGTTCCTAGTTGTTTTTTATGAAGATATGAAGATATGAAAATATGAACCCTTTATCGTAGTTTTTTTTTTCGTATTATCCTCATTTACTGCAGGCCTTTTTTTCTTCGTCAAATGTATTCAGTTCGTTTACAACGTTCAGAGGTTGGAAATGCTTCTAAATTCCTTCCACAAAATGAATTATTAAATGTAATGTGTAGAGTTCTTTACTTGAAGGTAGAAGTATTTCACTCTATTTTTGCTTTCTTCTCTTCTCGTGTACAGCATTTGATTAACATTTCATTTCAAGAGTAAATCGTTTAATGAACATAGCTTTTGCATGATATAACAAGTCGAGGAGTTGGAGAAATGGAGTTTATTAAGTCTACAATGAACAAATATGCATAGTTGGGTATTCTGAAGAGAAAGGAAAGTGTGGATAAGCTTCAATTCAGTTCTGAGTTATTGTTCCAATAGGATAACGATCTTAATCTTCTGAGTTAAACACTATTGAACATCAGTGGGACCAACACACAATTAAAAGTATGCTAAAGACCGTATTTAGAAAAGAATGGGAAAAAATCGCTGCTGAAGATACTTAAAATTAGATATTTAATTTTATGTAAACTAAGACTGTTACTGCTTTTCTGTTAAATTGTTTAGTTATAAAGTGCTGTTAAGTGGATACGTGTTCATACGAATTTAATAAAATTGTTCTTATGAGTTCTTCCTGTTACAGTTTCTGATTGTGCATAATTAAAATCCAAAAACTTTTAATGAATTCATCTTCATCAACAGCTTTGTTGATCCACATGCTTCATTAAAAGTGTTGCGGGGACAATCGTCGCATGAGAGATCTCCATGCAGGCCGATCATCCCCCATCAACTTTAACTCATCAGAAGCTTTTCCCACGCACAAGAAGGCAAGTTTTGAAATTTGGAACAGCCGATAGTTAAAAACCGATAACTTGGGTTTGACATCAACTTAATCTCTTTGATAACAGTTATTTCAATATGCTACAATATTGATTCAGCTTCGTCAAACCTATAAAAAAGCTCCGTGTTGCTCCTCCCATCATCCATGAAAATGACGCCAAAATAGTTAAACTTCTCTCTCTGTTTCAATGGACAAGCATGACTATAACTTCGGACTTGTGTTGCAGCATCAGCACATATGGTCTCACAACAGACCAGTGCGGGTTGGTATATTGTCTGCGAGAATTTGAGAAGATCTAAGTCATCTGCGAAAAGAAAATAACTTACTATATAAGTTTACTATACTTTTTTAGAATCAATAGTTACTATAAGTATTTTAGAATGAATAGAATGTTCATTCCCTAACCTGAACGGGCCTCCAATACCTTAGCGTAGACCTTACCTAAGAATGTGAAGAGATACTTGCCAATGACCAGTAATAATAATTGAGTGGCACTTCAGCCCACAAGGGCCCAGGGCCCAGCTTCTACAACAACTACTCGTGTTGTGAGTGCTACTGTTCTCATACGAGTAGAAGTGACCTACAGTTTTTTGCAGACTCCGAACGGCGAGATTTGAGAAGCTTTTAGCACCAAATAAGTCTGAAAAGCAAAATAAATGGTACCTACATTAGCTTAGACTACTCAAAACGAGACAGTAAGTTAGATTTAAGATCAATGGATTAATTTAGTAACCTAGTTTTAAGTTTTTTTTGTCTAGTATATAAGTAATGAAGAATACATAATAAAAATTCATTAAAATTAAATTTCAATAAATCATAAGATGCGTCCTCATATCTTGTTTATCCTAAGCACTTCATGGGCATTTTGAGAAAGTTAACCTTTTGATAAAATGCTAAGATTTTTTTTATGCGCAGAAGGTGGCGCATGATACCTGTAATATTTTTTAAAGTAAAGTTGAGTAGCATAAAGAGCAAAATAACAAAATTTTTAAGGATTTATTTATGCAATAGACATTAATGTTTGGAAGATTTACAACTGTTGTATCGGCTGTAATTTCAATATTGCGAGAAAATGCTTCTTCTATTACCATCATAACTGCTGCCAGTATCTTGTCGCTGTCTATCCACATTAAAAACTAATCGTTACCGAAAATCTCTTTGAATTTTGTGTTTCTTTTCTTTCTTAATTCCTTTGTTTTTATTTAAAGGAACAATGCCATAAATTAGCAGTGCTTACAAAATTTTCGTTTTTACGGATAACTTGTGCTTCAGCTTCAGTTAAGTCGCTCATCTCATTAGGCTTTCCAAAATGTTCAAATAGCATTTCAACTTGTTTCAGTTAAAACTTGTCAATTTTTTGCGTACATCATTGTTTAAAAAGCTCACACTGTACTGCTTCCCTAGATTTTTTGGAGATGGAACTGCTGCTACAAGTCCGCTACTCATATCTATTGTTTCGAAAATGTGACAACAAAATTTACTTGGCAGATAACATATTCTACCACTTATAAGGAATATTCTTGCATGGTTGACATATTTCAGGTCTTCATGTTGTTCAAATATTGTAGAACCTATTGGATTGGTTGGAATAGCAACGTCCTTTCTACGTCTATCGACATTTTGTCAAGCTAGAAATAGGCACTATAGTGAAAGCGTTGATTTTTTTCGAAATTTTAATCGTTAACAAAATTCATCTTTCTGGAATACATTATTGAAAAATCATCGTCAGTTCAAAGAGACATACTACCGTTTTCATGTGCTGCTTCTATCACATCAAACTTCACCAACTTGACTTGTAGGTAAAGTTCTAGTGTTGTTTTTGAAGATTAATGTATTGTATGTATGTATGTATTAAAATCTCTCTCAAAGGTATCCACATTGATTTTGCTGCTGTTGCCGACAATGAAACTTTGTTCCTCCAATTTACTATTACAGCCAAATATAAGATTCAAGATTCAAGATTCCTCTGCACTACCTGAGCATAAAAATGCGTCTAGTTTTTGGATCAGTTCAATGACACTTTATAGGCTTTCATGTACGTAATGTGATTTTCAGAGCAGTCCTTTTGCTTCTATATTTTTCTAATTTTCAGCAGTCTTGGAGGGTCAGAATTTTCTAATGTTTATTAATTAAACTTGGCCTCAATTCGATTTTATTTTCGGTGTTTCTCTACTTATCGTTTCGAGTTCATACATCAAAATTATGATTTTGCTTAGGTTTTGCGCCTCTATGGCCAATGTTCATGCCCAAGCAGGGATTAGTTTATTTATTTTATATGAAAAAAATATTCCAATGTAATTTGCAGAAAGTGAAGAATACTGTTATGGATAATTGTCGAACCACTATTAGAGAAGTTGCTTAAGATGTCAGCATATTGGCTGGTTCATGTCGTACATTATTTTTGGAAATTTTTCTCATGAAGCATGTGGCAGCGAAGTTCATTTCAAATTTGCTGAAATTTGCTTGTTTGTAATATTTTAGCCAAAAGCAGCACCTTACTCATGATTCAGCCACCGTATGCACCACATTGCGACTTTTTCCTATCCCCATGATTAAACACATGGCGCTTTGCGACGATTGAGGAATTACAAACCGATTCGCTGAGAGAGCTCAAGGGCATACTTCAAAGTGCATATCAGAACTGCATCGACAATTGGAAAAAGCTGGCACTAGTGTATTATATCTGAGGAGGACAAAATAAAAATTAAATAAATACTTTTTAAAAAAAAAGGAAAATTCACCTTAACTTGTTAGCCCATTACTTCCAGTTACAACAGTGTCACTACACTCCGTTCTCTACACAACTTATGTATCTGAAGTAAGCTGGTCATATATCAGATTTACGCAAAAAAACTGGTCTGTTTTTGTGAACCTTAAATGAGATTTCAACAATGTTAAAATTTATTAACTGATCATATTATTGCATGATAAATGTTACAACGCCATAAGACTTTAAAATTGTAGTTTTAAGTTAGGCTTATTGATCATTTCTTAATGAAACTAGGAATTGTTTAAATTATTTATTTGTTTCTTATTATGCACAATAATTCTAATGTGTCGTTCATTTTGATCCAGCAAACAATCTAGATCTTTATCCAGATCAGAATAACTAAATTTACTAGGTTGATGTATACAAAAATTGTTCTCAATCTATGGCATTGCCAGATAAACATAGAAAATACAGAATTCATACATACATACATACATGGGAGTTAAACGACGGGTAATTGACATAGATGCGTCTTTGAAAGAAATTAAACCAAATAAACAGAATTTGTGTTTCTGTGTTGAACTTGTAAACCTGGAAATTGAAACTTATTTCTCTTTTTTATATATTTTTTTTTTTGTACTTAAACGTATGCCGTATTATAATAAAGAACGTAATTATGAAAGCAGACAATAGCCTCAATTCTACTTTCATGCCTCCTCTTCCCATTTTCATATTTGTGCATCCGTATGTAGGGCAAGAACATTGTCTAAGTAACCAACCTCGGCCTCTTAGAACCAAACACTGTTTACAAGTAACCACAATCAATTTCTTTTATATTCTATTGAGCATGATCTCATACAGTCTGTGATTTCAGAACGTTTTTTCAATGCAAACAAATAAAAATTTACAAATTTGATAAGCGTTATCTCCATACACCTAGTAGATAAGATTGTTTAATTAGTCAAATACGAGTACGGTTGACTCGACTGTGGTTGAGACTTTTAAATATTTTCTAGTGCGAACGGACGTCTCGGTGTACAATGTCTGCTTGCGTTCTTCTAAGATATACGACACTTTAAGTAAATCAACTAAATTATTCATTTTGTAATTTATAAGTCACGATTGTAAGGGAAAAAAAACGTAAACATATAGAAACCTTCACACATATTCTCTGTGGCTAAGTCGCTTGCGGTTTAATAAAAAACTCATACATACACATGTGCATATGTACGTTTTATATTTATTTTATTAAAACATTACGAACATTGACGATGTGATTTGCAGCTCCATGCTACACTTCTCACTTTATCTTTTTGAATCGTTCAGTCAGCGCTTAGCCTCACGAAAGCTAAAGTATCGGCTACATACGTTACAATCCAGTTTCAATAAATCGGTACTCGTATTCATTAGTTCTGTTAAGGCTTCTTAAATTAGTGTGAATTGAAACTTCTACCAAAAAGTTATTTAGTTCTCTTTCTTTGTAAAAGTTTTTCTCTGTTCATACTATTTCATTTTGTCAGGTGATACGAACAAGAAAAAAAATAATTTGCACCTTTTTGACGTAGCCCACATGATTCATGCAAAGGAATGTGGTAGTGTGACGGTATAATACGAATACAACTGTACGAAGTACGAACAAACACTTTGCTTCAATATTTTCAAATTGTTTTGTTTGGTTCTGCAGTTCAATTTGTACAACAGCACTATAACGTGGTTTTTTCGCCCACTTTCTTGGATTCGTTTGTAAGCGTTGGGTTGAAAGAAATAGAAAAAAAAAAATAATAATTAAGAACAATTATTTTTCCATAAACTGCCGGACTTACCCATCTACTTTAGCAGTCATCGCAGCGCGGCGATCAGAGTGTCCGCAGTACGTCTATGTTACCAGCTACTCTGTGTGAATAAAATACGAGTACATCGTGCGGCTTAAGTAATTTTAATTGAACTGACACCGATATGATTTTCTATTTCCACAATAAATGAAAAAAGTGCACGTGGAGTTTATTAAGGCATATATGAAATACAATAAATTTAATAAAATTCGTTAGTGTGTGTTAAGCCTTGGCTCAGCTTGTATGTTCTGTTTATAGAGTCGGTGGACTATAATCGAAGTGCGTGCTTACATACAGTGACTATGTGAAGAAACAATTTTTGTTAGAGGCAATTGCTCTAAGAATTGGGCTCAGTTTATCGGACCTAGTTCAAAATCATACATTACTTGTCATATGTTGTTTTTAATAATCTAACGATTCATGTCTATTATGTGTCTCTTAATTTTATAGGTGATGTATGATTAAGTTAAATCCGATACAATGTCATTTTCATTCAACAAACTACGATCGTATCTTCCGGGGCAAAACTCGTCTGCAAATAAACAAAGACACTCAGTTAGCTTAGAACCAGAAATTGGCTTTCAAATTTTTATTGAATCCACGCCATCCGCAACTGACAACGTTGATAATGGGAGTAAAATCATACCTGAACTTAATGTTGTTTTGATTGCAGCCCGCCACCTACCCACAGTATTTGGTTTTAAAATGGTGCAGGGATATAATATCAAGGTACAGCTTCGTAAGTTATATATGAATGTAAGCAGAAGCAATATTTGATGATCATATCTTTTGTTTAAGGTCAAACTCTTTCCTGGATCGAAAAGACTTGACAGCAGTATTCAGACAAATTCGTGGCCAAAATTTAATGAAAACTTTAGATTTCCCCTTGCTCCGGATAAAAAGTAAGATTTGAAATTATTTTAAGATTTCCTTTGGAACGTATACTCAGTCGGATACTCGGTTGTTGGAAATAAATAGCTGTAACGTTATATTTATAGTTCCTTAAATTTTAAGTTGATGGCAGTTATAAAAAAAATTATGAAATAAAAGGAAACAAAAATTATATATAATTACCTTTTGGGCTGGGTATACATCCATAATTAAAATACGACTATTGTAACATAATTTAAACTTGAATACGTTTCTGCAGACCATCTCTAAAAAGTTATACAAAAGGAAAACAGAAGCCAGACTTCTTACCGGAGGAGATATTCACTGGACACTTTGTTGTTTTTACTGTATATGCGCTGTTAGAACTTCCACCCGCTGTAAGTATTGAAACCATCCATTCGCACGTGTTAACAATTTCTAATTCATATGTATATATGAATTAACATATGTATATGAATAAACATATCACATATGTAAGTTGTTTGTTTTTGAAAAGTCAATCTTTATCCTTTTTATCAAAATTTGTTCACTATATATTAAGCGTACATGTGTTTCCATATGTGCAAACATGCGTTTTACTGCTCTAAAAACTAAATAACTACTTGCGTTCAAATTAAAAAAGACGTATCAACAAAGATTTTAGCGATCTTAGCGACATAAGATAAAAATGAAATTACCTACTTGTTTTCTTTATTTGCCTTTTTTTCTAAGTTTTGTTTTTGAAAAGAGAATAAAATTAACAAAATTGTAATGTTTCCATGTATAAGATTCCAATTAATTAAGAAATACAATAAAGTTTCCAATTAATTTAGAAATACAACTCACAGTAGCAGATTCTGCCACCCCAACACCCAAAGTAATTGTTGATGGTTTCACAAAAAAAGTTAAAAGGGGTCAAATCACAGGCAGTCAATTGACAGCGCCAAGATACAGTAAATAAATTTCCGATATCTCGCACATTTCGCTAAGCACATGTATTTTGAACGGAAAACATCTGTGAGTGTCAAATGTGTCTTTCTTCTTCTTGTGTGCTACCGTCCGGGTTGACCTGGCCCTTAACCAAAAAGCCTTTCCAGCACGACCTTGTCCTTGACTTGTATTGCGTCTTAACACTGGCTCGGATTGAATGCCTCTTCGGGTTGCACCATTTCTATACGCACCATTTCTATACGCTTTACATTACCATTTTAAACATTGTATACATAGACGCTTGACTAAGCGCATTCTGTTGTATTCATTAACGCTTGACCTGCACCATTCACCTACATGCCACCCTTTAGCCTTTGAGAGCCAAGGTAGTTATAAGTGACTGCGGTGATATTCTGGTCGAGCAGCCGATATTGGGTGTTTCCTACAATAAATTAATTTTCCCATAGTTCACCACTAAGCTCATTTTGGCCGTTTCCATTGTTATACCAGCAGACTTTTGGAACATGGTGCTTCTTGTGACCTACCTTGTACGTATTAAAAAATCCTTACTCTAGTTATAATTAAAGTATAACATGTATCATTGCTACTATGGGCATAAAACAAACAAAATTATTTATTTATGTTGGCTACAAGATGCTGCCTTAATAGAAAATGATAATCCCTTCAGACTGAAACAAAATAAGTGACCCTCTTCTCTTGAACTCTAATTTATTCTCATAGTAAAAGTGAAACAAAGAACGCAGTGCCAAAACAAAATCAATGTATAGGCACCTAAAGTACTTGACATATTTAATGTAATGCTTCCCCAGCAAGCTCTTTTCTTTCTTTCTTTTGTTTCCATTCCATTCCGTTGGAAATATGTGACTTTGTGTAGTTCCTCAATTAAATTGAAATTGATACATTTTTGCGATCTAGTTTATATTTCTATATCTGCTGTTTAATTGATCTATCATAGATTTCATTTTCATCATTTTCGGATAATTCTTGGAGACAAAGTGGTATGAATATACAGCATCTTCTTCCTCTAGCCCACACCGGGTTACATGTTTAGTTCCAGTTAAGCGGTTTTATTTTGTTTTTCAATTGGGCCAGGATGTCCGAGTTACGACTGTCCCGATAAAGTAATGTTACAATGTACTGGAATCTAATGCCTGTATTTTTATATGGAGAACTGTAAAATGGTACACAATCAATTTACTGTGATTATCGTGGTCTTCCTTAAATCCCCTGTCTTTGAGAAATATTTAATTATTGTCGTTTTATCAGTAATAAGTCAGTTGTTATTTTTTAAATTAATATACATTTTAACAACTCATACCATTGCGAAGAATTGTGAACGTTTTAAATAGATAGCTGATTTGAAATGTTCGACGTACTGCGTACGTACTTTTTAAATCACCTGAATTTAAAAATGGGATAAGGTACGCTATTGTTGAGGCGACGAATAATAATTTAATTATTTAGTGGCATCATATGTTGCTTATCGAAGGCTGTATTGTCCGTTATTTTAAATAACCCATACAACTTCTCACAATTTTATCTTCATTCCAATCCCGATTTCGGCCTTAGGCTCCATTTAGGGCCATACATACGTAGCTACCTTAAAGGGCCTACTTTTTAAACACATGGATATTTCTAAAATATTGGGCTATGCCGAAGAGCAGAAGACGAATATTTTCCACCGGTATTATAGACATTGAAAGGAAAAGCAAACCATTTTTCGGAATCACCAATAAATTGTATGTACTTGTAAGAGGTCAAGAGTAATTGCTTAAGGAACAGCCTTGTAGACTGCTTTTAGGTACTGCCTGCTTTTAAATGATGACTGAGTACTGTGCGACAAATTAAAAACTATGTGCTACCTGTTCCAATCTAATCAACTAACATAACCTTCCGGATGATCACAATTTTTCAATCTAAAGAACCGTTTTTCAATTATCGAACTACCATTAATCACCAGAAGCTGCCAGTTTCTTCATACCAATCAGCATCCTCGCAGTCAGAGGGGTACTCTAGGATATTTAGCAGTTCATGTGTAGTAATTTGAAGCACATGTCTAACGAAATATAACCATGATGGGTCGATCTGACGAAAACTTCTTGGACAAAGTTGTCATTTCACTGTATTGCTGGTCTCGAAGATTAAATTTTTTATTGTTGCAGCGATGGCCGTTTGTTTCATAGACATAATTTCGTGCTCTTGTATACTTGGTCCATAAAAGATCTAGAAAAGGTCGTTCCTTGAGCGACGATCTGGTCCAATTGATGGATACTTTTTGCATCCAGTGTGTGGACATGCTTGCAGCCGCCGTTGCATAGTGGGTAAGTGCGCTGAAGGTCCCAGGTTTTGTTTCAGCGCTTAACATCTCGCATTTTTTTCACGGAACCACTTCAAGTTGCTGCAAATACTCAGTGTCTATGAATTGCTCCTCAAATTTCGTCAACAAAAATCTATAGATTCCCTCTCTCTTGTGATAGAACAAAAGCATGCAGAGCACACGTAGTTGCTGAAGAAGCCATTGATACTTTGTGATCTTGCACGATTTTCTTGAATATGGAAACTTAAATATATTCCAGTTAAATACTCACATATTAAAGAATGCTAAGTTTAAATTATAAAGGGTGATTTTTTAAAAGCTATAAGAAAGTTTAAAAATAAACACATAAAATTCAGAAAAATGCGTGAAATTTTTATTTGAATCGACAGTACGGTCCATATAATTTCATGTTTGAAGATTATTTCATGCAAATGTTGACTTTGACTTCGCCTCAAGTGGTCCATCCGCTTAGTCCAATTTTGGCTTATCTGTATAGATATGAGCTCTAACATAGCCCCACAAAAATAGTCTAAAGACGTTAAGTCGCACGATGTAGGCGGCCAATTGACCGGTCCCTAACGTGAAATAAAATGTTCATCGAACACGCCTCTCAATAAGTCCATTGTTGCGCGTGCTGTGTGGCATGTGGCACCGTCTTGTTGAAATCACATGTCATGCAAGTCAAGTTCTTGCATTTTTGGCAAAAAGGAGTTGGATATCATCTCACGGTAGCGCTCACCACTCACTGTTACGTTACGATTCGCATCATCTTTGAAATGATGCCACCAGCCCATAAACCGCATCAAACTGTGACTTTTTCTGGATACATTGGTAGCTCTTGCAATTCTTCTGGCTCATATTCATTCCAAAATCGACAATTCTGCTTATTTACGTACCCATTGAATCAAAAATAAACTGACCATAAAATGGAAGAAGCCCGCGATGAACTTGCTTAACAGATTGCAAGCGTTGTTCGTTTGTAAGACGATTCATGGTTAAATTATAGACCAAACTGATAATGTTTGACAGTGAAACAAAACACGAAACGTGCGTCAGCTTTTTAAGCCAGTGTTGCCAAAAAGATAGTTGCTAAAAAATCACCCTTTGCTTGAATTGCTTATGTCAATTAAAACGTGGAACACTTTGTGTTTTAATATAACTCGGACTTGCCCAGTTTATTTCCTTTAAGAGGCTGGCAATAGTTATTTTGCCTTTGATTCGGTACTAATGTTCCTTTCCTTACATACCGCGAAGTAGAAGAAGACCATTTCCCTTGTTGATGACATATACATCGTTCCTCCCTTATTTATTTCCATTTGGGTGCCAAGGCTTCCATGTACATAAGGTCATCTTTGTTCACGATGGCACATATTTTTCTTGGGTTGGCGCTACGGTCTTTCCCCAGCTTCAGCTGCATGTTTTTCCTACAGTTTCCTGAAATTGTATACATCAACTATTTGTGTGGACCATATTATCCTCTGTTGGGTTGTCCCAATGGCTCAGATTCGAACAATCGGCGTGCGAGCTGTATGCTCTTTACGTTTCAAGTAGGCAAGCAATCCCTAACATTCATATCTACAAACACTTGTATATAACGTTCAAAGCAATGCAAACAGACCACATTCCAGTGCAAAACCCTTTTCTTGAAAAGACGAAACCTTTCTCATAACTTCTTAATAACATTCATCTTTCTACGCCATGGAGCAGTTAGCTTGGTGTTTCGAGAGGGGACTTTACTATTAGTAAAGTAATTCTACACTTAATTTCGGTACTGATGTTCTTCCTATTAACTGCGGAGCCGAGATAGACGAAATCTGTAGCAACCATAAAGTTTTCCCCATTATTTTGACGCTCTTTTCAAGAAGTCGATGTTATGTCCTTTATGACAGAATGTTATTTTTTTGCCCTTGTTTATAGCCAGACCCATTCTGCTTCCACTATCCAATAACAGTTTGTTAAGAAGACCTAACCGGAAGTTAGCCTTGATGAGTGGAGGTGGTGTCAATGTTGGCGAGTTCAAATTTTACTGCGGTTTGACTGTCAAAATCTATTTTAGTTATCATGACCGGTTTAGGCCGGCAATGGATGCCAATTTCGGTCATTGACCCGTCAGAAAATGAATGAGTTATTGAAATCGAAAGTATCATAATTAAGAATCCCTCTACCAATGACTTTATCCTATTCGCTGTAGTGGGCATACTCCGTCTACCGACTGGAACTTGAAGAGCAAATGAAGAATAACCTTGAGCGGCGGTTGTGGTACTTCCTAGCGAACGGCTAAAATTGCGGTTCGCAACTTTGTATAGAGCCAAAAGGTTAGACGATAGATAAACTCATTTCTGTTTTCATTATTTTGCATTTAAAATGTTCGTTTTTAAGAAACAGCTAAGGCACAGCTATCAAAGTCTTCTGTATCATCAGCTTTCAAAATTTGGTATTGCTCTTAAAGCTTATACCTAAATATCCTTCGATTGATGTTATTTTACTATAAAGAATACATTTCGCATCCACGTTATGATTTGTGCTTTGTTGAAAAGCTTAATGTTGTTTTCTTTTTTTTTACAGAGTTTTAATCGATTTAATAAAACGTATAGATCTCTGAAAGAACGAAGCTCCTCACTTATACAAAAGGTTGTGGATTCGGGAGTAAAAACCAAAGATGACGAAACTCTCGTTAAGACCAAGTCCGGAAACTCAAAACCTGATGAGATACCTCAACTAACTACTAGTGAATCCAAACGAAATATAGGTAAAAATAGAAATAAGTTGGAACGAAAACTAAAATAAATCTTGATCGAATCACAGGTTCTGTTACATGTTATTTAGAGCCTAAAATATTTAAGAGAAACTTGCGCACTGGACAATTTTGTACAGAAGAATTGTGGTTACCCATTAAGGATATTAATTCGACGGTGCTGAAGGGATCAAACAATGTAAGTGTAAATTTAGTTTTGAAATATTTTTTCTTACATTCTATAAACTGTCAAACGTCATAAAGATCAAATATCGTATTATTCGCACTCGCTTGGTCATGACATTGCATGAGCGATTTTCCTTCTTCTAAATTTTCGAAAAGACTTTACATGGAAAAGGCAGTGTTTGTCCACTTATTTTATAAACTGAGAATATGAAAAAAGTATGGACAGTAAAGATGGGTAGTAAAAATTTGTTTTTTATGAAGATAACAACTCCAACACATTGTCAACACGATCAAGTCTTTAGCAAACATAATTGTAGGCACAACTTATAAAGATTACTTGTTACTGAGCCTAGTTGCACACAACAAATAACTATCAAAGAAATATAATTAAAGACTTTTTTTGTTGCATTTCAACATAAAAGCTGAATATTGCTTTGAGTATTACTTGCCATTGGAATAAAGATAAATTACTCATTTTAAGATTTTTTAATTTTCCAAGTTTTGTGTTTTACGAAAAAAAAATTCTTAAAGGATAACAAGCTTTCAGCAGGTGAAAAACTTGTGGTTGCACACCATAAAAAGCTTTTATAGACTGAGGTAACAGATCTGCGTACAAACACTGGCCGCTGATGAAATGATGCCAAACAGTGTAAAAAAGGGAAAATAAAGAAGATCTAGACAACAGACAGCATTCACCTTTAACGGATATCATAGTTTAGATCAATTAAACTGAGGAAAGGTGATCGTGATTGTTATTTATGCAGACCGCAAAAATCTAACATTTTTTTCACCGGCAAAGAGAAATCGCTCCTTTTATTAAAGTAAAAGCTTTTATTTTTTTCTTCGGATCAGACAACATACCAGTTAATGTAATGTTGAAGTTCTTTTACTGTAAACCGAGAAAAATAAAGTATTATTAACAACGTCTGGTTGAATCTGATCCCTCTCTCTGTCCCATCTCATCTCTTAATCGAAAAGTAAAGCCTCGAACGACCTGTGACATGAATAAATTAATTCACAAAACAGTAAAACTCATATCGCTTATTGCTGTTTTAAGTACGTTGGAGAGTTTAATCACAATTACTCCTTATATAAGTTTAATGGGTGGGCGAAGAATATTTTTAAGCAACTAACTACTACTCAGAGACATATCATCAATTGAATTTCCACTTCGTGATATAAGGGTGTCCCAACAAGAACGCAAGATTTAAATTTGGCGCCATTCGAATTGTCATTGTTTGACATTTGAACAATTATTATTGTTTTTTAGTAGAAGGTATAAAGTTAATAAAAATGGAGCGCTACACGAATGAACAACGCTTTCTCATTGTGAAAGTGTTTTACCACAATGGTGAAAGTTTTGCGGATACAGTTCGCAAATTGCGATCAATTTGGGGTTACAATAATGCTCTAAAAGAGTCAACTGTAAAGCGATTAATGGAAAATTTAGCTGAAACTGGGTCTGTAACTGATGTAAAGACAACAACGCGCCTTTGACCAGGCCAAAGGTCCATCTATCTCAATTCGACACCGAGCACAGCAAATTAGTGTTTCCAAATCCACTATGCAGCGAATTTTGACGAAAGATTTGCATCTTAATGCATACAAAATTCAATTGACTCAGGAACTGAAGCCGGCTGACCATGCACAGCGAAAAGAGTTCGTTAATTGGGTATTGGAGAGACAAAATGAAAATGCTGATTTTACCGATAAAATCATCTTTAGTGACGAGGCCCATTTCCATCTAGATGGCTTCGTCAATAGGCAGAATTGTAGCATTTGGGCGAGGAAAATCCTCGAGTGTTTCACGAGAAATGAATCCTCAACGTGTCACTGTGTGGTGTGGATTTTGGGCTGGAGATATCGTGAAATGATAACCAATTTTTTCGTGCCTAGAATTGAAGAAATGAATGTGGAGGGGATGTGGTTTCAACAAGACGGCGCCACATCTCATACAGCCAGAGAAACATTTCAATTGCTGCATCTGTCATTTCCCGGTCGTGTTATTTCGCGTTTTGGAGACCATAATTAGCCGCTTAGATCGTGCGATTTAACACCATTGGACTTTTTTCTTTGGGTTATTTTGAAGTCGATGGCTTATGCGAATAAGCCGACGACGACTCAAGTCTTAAAAGAGTAAATCGGACGCTGCATTAATGAAATACCGCAGCATTTATGCAAAACGACCATTGAAAATTTCATTAAAAGATCGCGTATGTGCCAGTAAAGCCGCGGCGGCCATCTGGCCGATGTGTTATTCCACACATAACCTCATCCTGTCTACTTTACGATATGTATATATCTATTCATTCGAATGAATTTTTCGTATTCTGACTTTCGAATGAAAAGTATTCATTATCGAATGAACACTTCAATTAATTTAACATTTACCATATCAGCTGGTTGACATTTCATACACAAATGGAATAAAATCGTAACCACAGTTAAATACAATGGCAATTGTTTTATTTATTAATAATGAAAACGCTACTGATGGTTGGTTCAATTTGAATGCGATTGCGACCTATATACGTTAATAAAGACACGATACAATTAATAAAATTTAAAGATGCAACAAAATATCTCTACTTACATGTTAAGCAAAGGTAAACGAAGGGAAAATAACGAACGAAAGAAAAATGAGGTTTCATTCGAATCATTCGAATGTCAGAATAGCCTGAAAAATGAACTGTCGAATGATAGAGTGAAATTTCAACCGTTCTCAGAATACAAACTGTTCAAATTCGATTAACTTTTGAAGGATTATTCGAATCCTTCGAATGTCAGAATAAGGCTGACAGCTTTTTGGTAAGTGTATAAATCTACAATTTGTTTGTCTATTCCGTGTTACTTTATTATTAAACCTCCTTTATTAGGAGCTCAGTAATCAATTGAAGTTGAAATTAGTGTCCGTTGTAATCCGTGTCCCTCAGAAAGACGTTAGACCTGCTAGGAAGGAGTTCAAATATTATAGGGATACACATTACTTTATTGTTATTCCGGGACCATGAGGAATTGTCCATAAATATTTTCGTCTTGAAGAGGTAAAAAGAAGTGGCGCTATATATTAATTGGGCGCCGCACGAGTTGAAGCCGAGAGATGTCGAAAGGCGACTTTTCACCTCGGAAATGGTTTTTGAAAGATTGATGCCTTCCTTTGATGTTTTTTGATGATGATTGCACCGGATCGTGACACGAGATATAAAATAGATATACTACGATAACACCAAGACGAAAACATACTATGCAACGCCTGGTCATCTTCGTCTATAACGATGCCAAAGAAAAACAACCGGTATTCAAGGGACATACTCTGCATATGGTGGGACCAGACGGGTGTAGTGTATTATAAACTGCTAAAAACAAGCCAACAATTGATGGGAAACATTATCAACTAGAACTAATGTGTTTGAGACGTGCATGTCGTAAAAAAGGGCTAGAAACCACTAAAATCATGGGCTAAGAATGCCTTCGCTATCACAAGAGGGCTGTTTTACAGCAGTCAACTTGACACCAGAGTGAAGGTAATCTGCTAAGTGGCACTCATCCGGCCAATTTTGGTATATAGTTGTCCTGTGTGGTTCAACGTGAGTCCTTCCTATATGGAAAAGATGAGGGTGTTCGAGAGGATGTGCCTTTGGGCCTGTCTTTATTTATATCGAACACCAGAATCCCAGTACAAGAAATTTTACTCCAACGAGGTTCTGTACAACGAGGCAAATCTTATAAGGATAAGGATTTGATACGGAGTCACATTGTTCGAAGCATGACTTCAACCAACAGTCTGGGCTTACTATCCAAATGAAATGTACCATGAACGGGTACGTCTTAACGGCTTCACACCGCCTGAAGCTTTCCTCTATTTGGACTCTAAAGGCCGGATACAAGATGCGAAAGGCAAATCATCTTCCACTTGGTATGGCGAACAGAAGAAAGGCAACTCCAATACGAACCGGACGTCGCTCGCAGCAACGAGGATCTCCTACGGTACAGCAGAGCGATTTCTACAATAACAGCCAAAGAACGGCATTTTGACTGGTGGTTACGCGAGAACCAGCATTCGATGCCGTTAACTTCCTAGCCACACAGACGAGATAGTTGACTATACAGGGCCAGGTTAGGGTAGTTTTAAGAATTATGTAAATAAAACACAAACAAAAAAACAAAAAAACAAAAAAAGGTGCATCACGGCGTATTAGATATATGTATATGTAAAGCATATAAATAACACATACGTCCATAGTTAAGTTCAATGTAAATAGTTACCTAGTTTAGTAAGTAGTTAGTAAGTAGTTAGTTAGTAATTGTATATAGTTTAAGTTTATAATTATTTAAGTTAGGTTAAGAACAAAAACGACTAAGAAATCAAAGTTTTTTCAATTTTTTTGGAGGAACTGAAAAGAAATCCATAGTTTTAAGTAATGAATTCAATAAATATAAGGGACTTACAGTGCTCATGAAAAGTCAGTAAGTTAGAATTAAGATCAGAAGATTATATTAATAAGCATGTAAGAAAAATAATTAGGATAATAATCAAAATGCACTGAAATCTAAAAAAAAAATAAATTCATCAATCAACAATTTAATAAGCAATATGTTCCTATACATATTTACATCAATTTTGCATTTTACTAAATAAATAAAAGTCTTGGTAAATCGAATCTTTTTCGTGGCAAATTATGGATTGAGTTATCCAAGTTCGAGTGAATTTAGTACTTCGAAATTTAATTCATATAATACTTATATCAGCTTTAAATTAATGTGGCAAATATAAAGAGCACGATTGATAAAAGATCAAACGGCCATACCCAAATTATTGTGTTTTGATGAATTTATAAAGTTCGACCTATTTAGTGTGAGTACTACTGGCGCTTGTCCACATTCTTTTTTCATGTTTTGTTTCCATCCGCGATTGTACAAATGCGGCTTTATATTCTCTTGCAAGTATGAAAACTCCATTCATCATTATAAATTAATTCGAAATTGACACATATATTTTGGATATTAATCTACTTTATATAGTTCATGTTTCTCTTGTATGTAATTCCTGAAAGTTTCATACAATAATGTAGAGGTTCAGCTTTAACATGCGGCAACTATAACCTAATTCCCTATTTCATAACAATGAAATTTTTGCCAATTAATCATACACACAGTTGGACAACTGCCATCAATGCAAATAAATTCATGTGTGCGCATATTATATAACAGATGTGAAAACGGGAATGTAAATTAAACGTGATCAAATAAATCGAGTGTCGTTTTATGGACGTGGTAAATAAACGGTCGATTAAGTTC
The DNA here is from genome assembly GCA_944738645.1 of Eristalinus sepulchralis. Lineage (NCBI taxonomy): Eukaryota > Metazoa > Arthropoda > Insecta > Diptera > Syrphidae > Eristalinus > Eristalinus sepulchralis. Next base: position 22,706,721 of record OX122885.1, on the reverse strand, counting down.
AACACTAGTTCAGAAGGTTTTCTTAAGCTTGTTCAAAAAAAACTTTACATTAAATTGCTGCTCAACACACAGTCTAACTGTGTTGTAAATGCCAAACTATGCAAATAGTCGACATCGTCAATGCCGCTTATAGCACAAGTAGCAAGTTGTATGTATAAATAATAGTTTTCCTAAGTGACAATTTAGTAATTCAAAGCCGAACCTTAGTAATTAACTTAATTCTATAATGTATCTGTCCATGGATTTCATCATCAGATCACAAACTCTGCATATTGCACTGTAAAGGTGTCATGTCTGGCATTGAATTAAACTTTATTGCAAATTTATACTTATTAGTATTAAAGTGCAATAAGCAACGGTAGCATTTATAGCACTCAACATAAAGAGAGTAATTTAAAATATGATTAACATTTGTAAATATAAAGGCAGTTTCATTTTTAAATTTGATTACTTTGCCAAATGCTGAGTAATGAATTCACTCAGAAGTTGGCATTACTTCCATCGTGATCCGAATCATATCTGAGATATTCATACATGGAATGTGTAAGAGTTCACGGTTAGAAGTTGATTAACATGGCACTATATTTACACTGTTGCATACATGTGCTACGAGTAACATATATTTTCATGTGAACAATTTTCCTTGGGTTGTGTCATAAAACAATTTTGCACACTGACAGGGGTACTTGCAACTATAAAGGCAATTATTACGATCTCTGTTTTCACTCGTGATGCAACTATTCTGTATAGCCTAGCATAACCAACATTTACGTAACCCGAACGTATCAACGGAAGTAATGACTTTTATTTTGTATGCTTACTTAATTAATTAACTGAAATAGAGCACCACTGCATTATAACTTTCGTTTTTTTTTTTTTTTCATTTTCAGTTGTCCAACTCAACAAAGGGTGTGATAGAGTTAATATTAGAGCTTCAAGATTCGTCAAAAGATGAAACAAAAGTCTTAGAAGCAACTTCGTCGCCTATATCCCCAAGTAATAGTAAACGTCAATGGTCTGGTCTAACAGATGTCAAACGCCGAATAGGAATGAATAATCCCAAAGTGGAAAAAGCACTAGTATTGAAAGTAACAACTTCACGATTGAGATGTTCCAACAAAGTTAAGGATGAATTAGAAAGTTCAGCTGGATACATTTACGTCAAAACTACAGTTTTTGAACACAATATTTATTCAGACTCATGGAAATCTAACGCATTCTTTCCTTCTTTATCCACGAAGTGGGATAATGAAACATCCACTGTGGTTATAGCGCTTAAACAGTACGAAGACTTTAAACATATTCTTATTAGGACAACACTTGCAACGAAAACAAAAATAGGAAAAAAACTTGTACTTGGTACTGTCATCATCGGATCAAGCGCTATAGGCTCAGGTTTGCAGCACTGGCAGGACGTAGACGGAACACGAAATGAAAAAATACCGATGTGGCATAGTTTTCAATAAATTATATCCAGAAAATATACATACATAATTTTTATATGAATAGTTAATTTTTTATAATTATTTGTATATATTTAATGGTAAATAAAATCCAATAAAATACGATCCTACATCGCCGGGTATAAAGCGCCATCCTAATTCCAGCATTCGAAGTCTAATAAACATTCAGAAACAAAGCCTAGTTTCTACAACAACTACTCGTGTTGTGCGTGCAACTGTTCTCTCACGAGTAGAAGGGACCTTCAGTTTTTTGCCGACTCCGAACGGCGAGGCTTGAGAAGCTTTCCATAGACAATTGATACTCTTTGAGTGTTGTCGCTTGTTGAATGCGAGATGTCCAGTCTGGGAATCGAACCTAGACTTTCTGCGTGGTGACTTACCACTACGCCACGGTGACCACTAATAATAAGAAATAAATAATTCTTTAAATAAGTATTTAAAAGCTCCTTGTGGATTTCTGTTCAACAGCAACGACGCGATGTTTTCGCGGTATTCCTCAACAGAGCCCGATTAGATCATTTCAGTAATATGTTATGTTATGAGTACGGTTCAAAACGCAGAACATTTACTTTATTTACAATGTACACACATATTTATAATAATGTGTATATTATGAAACTCTTCTCGTAGGTCAATATATATATTATGAGGGGGTCATGCTGTTTCCTGGGGTAAGTGCGAATTTTATTTTATCCTCCCCATTTCCTATTTAACTTATGTAAAGTAAGGTATTCTTTAAAGTAAAATAATGATAAATTTGTATACGAGTATGTAATGACCCTTGTCGACATCAGTATCATGATGGTTGTCATCAAGTCCCGAAACACCAAATGTATATTCAGTCGTCTCGTTCCAAGGAATCCATTGTGTAAAAGTTTATATTCACGCGGTTCGCATCCCTGATGTGAGTGTGAGAGGGTATGTGGAGCCGGTCAGTCTTAATTGTTAATTTATTTTCAATAAAAATTTAATAGCTGTTCAAGGCAATTAGTTGAAGAATTTCATCAGTTCATTTCGCGAAATAAATTTAGGACCAAGCTAAAAATTCCAATTTTTTAACAAATGCTTGCAGATAAAATTAAACTGTATATTACTTCCTGCAGTTTCCGTGGCATCGAATCAATAAGGTTTCTAATGTAGTTTATGTCTATTTTAGATCATTCAAGCTTAATGGGCTCTTTAAGTTCACAAACACAATCAAATTGTCGACCATTTTCAAAAACACCCTTTGAAAGTCTACCTCAAAGATTCAGGTCTGAACTGCGTGCTGGCCAGTCCAAGATAGGAATCCTTTGCGAGTGGAAAAAACCTTTGGTGGACTTTGCCGAATAGATTGCAGCGTTGTCCTGCTGACACTCATCTCCATATACGCTGCTACCAAAGTCAACTAGCACATCATCCATCAACTGGATGTATTTGGTTGCATTTATTTTGGTTTAAATGAAACATATTGGAGGCTTCCCATCGTACGCGATAGCCGCCCAAACCATGAGAATCCCGCCACCAAAGTTTTAGCCATGCGCTGTCTGTTATTTCCGCTTATCACAACAGTATCGTTGACATCTGGGTGGTCAAGATTGAATTTTTTTTGTCTGTAAATACTACTTTGGACCATTCGCTAGTCCAAAATTGGTACTATTCAGCGAGTAACAATCTATTGTCTTTGTGGGGTTAAGTTATCCTTGGTTTTAGGATACGCGTAGCATATTCAATGTTGGTATCGGCATAGAGACGAGCTATACAGTGTAATGTCTAATTTTGGCATCCCTACCAAACTCGTCAGTTTGTGTAGGATGACGATGCTCCGTCAAGGTCAGTAGCGAACTCACCGAGACCTTCGATGTCAAAAAAGGATTTAGACAAGGCGACGCGCTGTCATGCGACTTTTTTAACATCATTGTTGAGGGGATCGTGCGTAACTTACACGTCAACATCAGAGGCACGATCTTCCACAAGTCCGTTCAACTACTAGCTTATGCGGATGACATTGACGTGATCGGCCGAACTCAGCGAGCCGTCAATGAGGCGTTTGTTAGCATCGAAGCGGAAGCGGCTAAAGTGGGACTGGTGGTAAACGAGGGTAAAATTAAGTATATGTTGTCATCGAAGAAGGACGCAGAACATCGACGTCTCGGACAGAGTGTCACTATGGGCAGCAGACATTTCATTCGGTGAATAGGGACAACAACATCAGTACCGAAATCAAGCGCAGTATCACTCTTGTTAATCGCTGTTTCCTTGGGCTTAAGAGGCAATAAAGCCCTCTCCCGAACGACCAAAGTGACTTTGTACAACACCTTGATCATCCCAGTCCTGCTTTACGGCGCAGAAACCTGGACGTTACTAAAAGCGGATGAGGAAGCCCTTGGTCTGTTCGAAAGAAAAGTTCTGCGTGCGATTTTTGGTCATGTTTGCGTTGATGGCATCTGGAGGAGAAGATTCAACCACGAAATGCATGAACCTAGTCAAGCGTCTACGGATACAACGCTTAAGGTGGCTAGGCCATGTAGAGCGGATGGACAACACTGCTCCGGCCCAAAGAGTCTTCGAATCCGAACCACAGGGACAACGCAACAGAGGACGTCCTAGACTGAGATGGCGCACACAAGTGGAAAAGGACCTCAACCAACTTGGAGTGCGCAGCTGGAAGCAGCTGGCAAAAGATCGTACTGGAGAGGCATGTTGGTTGAGGCCCAGGTCCACCCCGGACTGTAGCGCCATCCGAAGAAGAAGAAGAAGAATACACATTTACAATCTGCAACAATGTCTCGCCTGAATTTGATAGAAGAGCCGAGGAGTTAAGAAATGCAGGGCTCCAAGCAGGTTATGTAATTTTTAATGGTAACTTCAGCAAGACTTTCTTACCTCGAGTTGATCAAGATGTGCTCCCTAGACCCGTATTCACTTTAAGTGTGGTTCCTTTTACAGGATCTAACGTTATCACATACTATGGATGATCTTGGAAGTAAGCTGTCTACTCTAACTGTAAATGAAAGCAGGTGGAGAAGCAATGCGGCGCGTTCTTGTCATGGGTCAAAAAAGTATCGAGTTTGCGGTCAAAAATCAGGGTCTAACGTTATCACATACTATGGATGATCTTGGAAGTAAGCTGTCTACTCTAACTGTAAATGAAAGCAGGTGGAGAAGCAATGCGGCGCGTTCTTGTCATGGGTCAAAAAAGTATCGAGCTTGCGGTCAAAAATCAGTTAGTAATTTTTAACTTTTTGTTTCAACTCTTAATGTAATGACTGAAAGAATAATGTGGCAAATAATTGCCATTTGGAACAAATTTGGGAAACTTGGCGTGCAGGCTGTGTCTTCCGATGACTTTAGCAAAGACTTCTTCTCTTCCCAGCTGAGCGTTGAAATTTCCTAGAACGATCTTGGTGTCGTAGCTGGGGCAACGATCGTGTGTCCTTTCTAGGAGGTGATAGAAGTCTTCTTTACTGCTGTCATCTTTTTCCTCTGTCGGGGCGTGGGCGCATATGAGGCTTATATTCCCGAATTTAGCCTTGATGCGAATTGTTATGAGGCGTTCGCTTACGTGTTGGAAGCTTAAGACTTTTTGCCTAAGTCTGCCTCGAACAACAAAACCGCATCCAAATAAGCGTTTCCCTCTCTCCCTGTAGCAGTCGCCGTGGTATATGTCGCAGTTTCTCACTCTTCTCTTGCCCGGCCCATCCCACCGCATTTCCTGGATTGCGGTAATGTCTGCTTTATAGCAGTCTAGGGCCTCCGCAAGTTCATCGGCTGCACGTGGTCTGTTTAGGGACCTCACATTCCACGTGCAGATCCATAAATCGTTGTCCTTTATCCGTTTGCGAGGGTCGTCAACAGTGTATCCATCGGTATCCGAGGCATTCGGTTGTTCCGTAACTGGAGATTTTTTTAATGTGGCCGGGCAGTTACCCCGACGCACACCCCCAACCAGGAGGACCAGGCCCTTTTTTATACCTCTTGGGCGGAGGTCGCACTTATAGGTTTAGCAAGTTGAGTTCGGATGAACAACAACCAGTACCCGGTGGCTACCAACGTGGAGGTACTATAAGCACAGTTGATGTGTGGGAAACAGTTACAGCAGCTGGGCATCGCCAGGTTGATACCAATCAGTGCCTACCCTGTTCCCACATCACCCAGCCCCAGGTTGATTCAAGTACCCAATTTTCAACGACTCCTCCCGAAAAAAGTGGTATTTCGCGTGCAAAGTTGGCATTAATCGATGACTTGACGTAGTCCCACAGAAAATAGTCAAACGGCATTAAATCGCATGATGGAGGTGGTCTATTTCTTAAGATACCAAGATAAACATACCAATTCTTCAATAAATTGGTTGTAGCATGTGCAGTGTGGCTTGTGGTACCATCATGTTATAACCGCATGCCGTCTAAGTCCATATCTTTCAATTAAGGCTACTGACCATTCACAGTAAAGTGACCCCGTAAGATGGAGCATTTTGTATGTTAACGTAGATACAGAGACGAAAATTCGCGTACTTCACATTGGGCTCCGTAGCATTAGCTTAGAAAATATGTTTTTTTAAATTGTATGATTTCCTTCCGCGGAGATATGAAACTGACTTTCTGCAAAATATTGAGCGAGAAACAACTGTCAACCTATGTCTTACTATATATGCAAAAAGTTATTTTTTAAATAATTTAGAAAATAATTGTGAACTTAAGTATGGATAATCTGGGAATTCCACTTTTTTACTATATTATAGCATCTTGAGAAAACTTAAGAACGTTGAATGTCTGCTTTATAGCAGTCTAGGGCCTCCGCAAGTTCATCGGCTGCACGTGGTCTGTTTAGGGACCTCACATTCCACGTGCAGATCCATAAATCGTTGTCCTTTATCCGTTTGCGAGGGTCGTCAACAGTGTATCCATCGGTATCCGAGGCATTCGGTTGTTCCGTAACTGGAGATTTTTTTAATGTGGCCGGGCAGTTACCCCGACGCACACCCCCAACCAGGAGGACCAGGCCCTTTTTTATACCTCTTGGGCGGAGGTCGCACTTATAGGTTTAGCAAGTTGAGTTCGGATGAACAACAACCAGTACCCGGTGGCTACCAACGTGGAGGTACTATAAGCACAGTTGATGTGTGGGAAACAGTTACAGCAGCTGGGCATCGCCAGGTTGATACCAATCAGTGCCTACCCTGTTCCCACATCACCCAGCCCCAGGTTGATTCAAGTACCCAATTTTCAACGACTCCTCCCGAAAAAAGTGGTATTTCGCGTGCAAAGTTGGCATTAATCGATGACTTGACGTAGTCCCACAGAAAATAGTCAAACGGCATTAAATCGCATGATGGAGGTGGTCTATTTCTTAAGATACCAAGATAAACATACCAATTCTTCAATAAATTGGTTGTAGCATGTGCAGTGTGGCTTGTGGTACCATCATGTTATAACCGCATGCCGTCTAAGTCCATATCTTTCAATTAAGGCTACTGACCATTCACAGTAAAGTGACCCCGTAAGATGGAGCATTTTGTATGTTAACGTAGATACAGAGACGAAAATTCGCGTACTTCACATTGGGCTCCGTAGCATTAGCTTAGAAAATATGTTTTTTTAAATTGTATGATTTCCTTCCGCGGAGATATGAAACTGACTTTCTGCAAAATATTGAGCGAGAAACAACTGTCAACCTATGTCTTACTATATATGCAAAAAGTTATTTTTTAAATAATTTAGAAAATAATTGTGAACTTAAGTATGGATAATCTGGGAATTCCACTTTTTTACTATATTATAGCATCTTGAGAAAACTTAAGAACGTTGAATATTGAAAATAATTCTGTTATTGAATGAACATTCTGATCTGAATTTAGCTGATCTGTCAATTTCAAATATGCGAAATCTTTGATAATTTATTGTAAACTATCAGGCTCGTATTATAACTAAAGTTGCACATGGAATTTATAGCGATAGTGGATTCTATATAAGTGAATTTGGTTATGTATGATAACAACACAAGTTTAAGTTTAGGTCATTAATTTTCAAGGGAAGCGGATACGATATGGTGAATATTGATCATGACAAGAGTCATAAAACTCAGAGATATTAATTGGTAAAGGAGAAAAAAAATCATAATATTGTGGAACGGGTACATTTTAAAGATGTATAGTTGCAACCATGTCATCGTTGGTTGTAAGATATTCACGCAATTATCATACATGTTTTATTCAAATAAAATCAGCAACTTTTAATTCACGAAAACACATATTAAACGTATTTGAATATATGCTTAAGCTTTATCGCTCTATCCGATGTCTTGAATGAACCATTCTTCAAACATTTTGTTGTCAGTGCAGGTTCATTTTAAATACGAGTAGTAAAAAATACTATTTAACATAATAGATCTTCCGATCATACATATTCATTTGAATAATTAACAATTACAATATCAAGACTAAACTTGGAACAAAACTACGATCGCAATCTATTTGCTAAGTGTTTGATATATATCTATAGAAATCATACAATTTTTTGGAAATTGATAACTTAATTTTTCGACTGGGAACGAAATGTGACACTCATGAATTGTGACATCATATAAAGACTTTTCTTTATATTCGGCTTGACGTAATTATAAAGCATTAGCAAATTATTGATACCGCAATGCAAATCGAACGACACTGACCCTGAAAAATTAATTTGTATGAATATTAAATAGTATATACATATATATTATTATAATTACATCAACACATCATGGATCATGATGAAAAGAATTTAAACTAGGAAGGAATTCAGCGTAAAATCAGATTTAAAGTATTTAATCACATCTTCAACAATAGCATCATACTCGTATGTCTTAAAGATTTGTTATGTTTTAAAGATACATATGTGGTTACAATTATGCATATGCGAAGTAATCGTAATTTACTTGGAGCAGTTGATGTTAGAAGATTCATTGAAATGTTCGGCAAATAGCTTAGAGTTATTTAAGGAGAATTTATCCAATTTATGGGTTGATGGGAAGCTATCTGGTTTCTTTTGAGATAGAGAATTTGAAGAAGGTTTTCCATTCGGTTAAGGTATCTTGTATAGAGATAGTCAGTTAGGAGAGGAAACTGCTTCGTGAAAGAAATATGAGTCAGAGTTCGATTTAGAGCTGAGTGTGTGTTTCTTAAGTAACGGAGCGATCGCAGATTGTTTTAAGATCGATATAAGCGAGGAGCTCATTTTGCTCTTTAGTCTCCCGAAAATTGAAGCTTTATAACTTTTTAGAAATGGAAACTGTATTTTAAACGTCACAACGAACGGTCAGCGAAAGATGTGGGTGGTAACGGTCAAGGGTGGAGAAAAAGTGAAAACTTTCCGAGAAAACACACTTATCGGTGTCTGGTGAGAATACAAGGACGAGCTGTCTGCCAAAATTGGTTTTGACACCGCTTAACTGAAAAAAAACCGCAATCGGAAAGACAGTCAGCGAAAAGCACTGCGAGCGAAAGGACTGAGAGTTTAGAAAAATACTTCTTACATTTTGATTTCAAATTGATATGTTACTTGAGTTAATTGGGTGTGAGTAAGTTAAGGGCGTTAAGGCCGCCAAATTTTATTAAAATCGTACGGGGATTTCTAAAGAGAGGAAGTGCGTTTAGAAGTTATGTATTGTAAAAGGCGAAGGACGACAGATCAAGCTACTTTTTGGTAGATATTTCATGACAACCGTGAAATTTAACAAATGAATTCATTAGGACTTCAACATCACTGATGTGGAGAGCTTGGTGTTCGTGTTCGTCTTGCCGTTATTGAAAATTGAGTCCGGCTTATTATATAAGAAGATAATGTAAAGACACATTATCATAAAGTTTCGTAACGCGACATTACATATCGGTTAAAGTCAGCATTAAGAGTTGGGGGAAGTATAGGATCAAGATATCTTTCACGAGGACGATTACATTAACCAGTTGGTAGTTTTCGAGGTTCGGAAGAAGTTCTTGGATGGAGGGGACCGCATTCATCTGAGGCTGTTGGAAGAATCAATCAAGGAATGGGGATGTGGCAGTGTATGAAATTTGGATAAAGTCGAGGGTGTTGGATCTGAGTTCGATGTAGTTACAGAGGGTGAGATGGGTGTAAGATCGTAAGAATCGCACTAACAATTCGAAAATCTCACAGCCAAGTTCAGGTTAGAAGTGAGGTTCAATAAGGAATGGAAGTTTTGCGGTAAGTCGTGGTGAACGGTTCATTTCTTTAGGGGAGAATGGGAAAATATATTTTTCTTTTTGGAGTTATATTCCTAAATACTTTTTGGATCGCTGAACTCCAGCCCTATTTAGAGGGAATGCACAAATGCTTACGCTGCGATTGACGTCAAATGTAATGTCTGATATATGTATATTACATTCTAATTTTAAGTGTTATCTATACGGGCGACGATCTGCGACTTGTTAAAGTTCCCGAATCTGATATTTCATTTAGGTGCAAAAGGTGTTGCACGAGATTAATTTTTCGTGAGCCCACAACCACGAACTTCTTGGTTCTCAGTTTGTCGCTTGAAGACCGTAAGTAAATTTTGAAAACTTGCTTATTCGATAATGTTTGCTGTCTTAGGGAGTTTTGAAGAAATTATTTTTTTCTAGCATTTTTTCAAATATACATTTTTATATATTTAGCAATTCATCTCGACCAGAAAGAGAAATATAAGACGAAACAAAACAAATGTTTTATGTATATATAAAGCTCAAAACTGGTAGACGACTTTTGGTCAAGATATAATAATAGATTCTGTACACATTCGTTGTTCTTTTTGAAAATAAAACTAACTAACTAAAGCTAAAGGAAGGCAATCATTTTTTTGTTTCAACTTGATTTTTCAGTAGAGAAGAATAGTAGTAGGGAGAGTATTGTATAGACACTAGTATAATATGAAAATTAATTTGTTTTTTTTTTTTTATAAAACGCAAAGTGTACACACAGCAAAATAAGGAAGTTCGATTTCCAAGTTGAAAACTAGTCTCTCTCTCGCTCTCTCTTCTTATAAAAGCCTTCGACAATACTGGAAAAATAAGGGGATCTTAAATCTCTCTTGAGGCGAGCTTTTTACCACAAAGTTGGCCTCAAGTTTCCAGTAGATGTGTTTGTAACTTGCTGTTATCTTGATGAAACTAAATTCCTTTCTATTGGCCGTTTTAAAAGTAGTTCGATTGTTGTTCTGATTCAGCACTGAATTCTGAACAAAATTCCAAAATTCTCGTTAGGTGTGGTGGTGTTAACTTCTATTGTACCCCAAATAAACCTCGATTCTTAGATCTTATTAAAATGGTTTATCTTTCCTCTTTAATCGGTATATCTTTTACACGCGCTCAAGCAAAACTGAATCAATCAATCACAAATACTGCCTTGGATGTTTATTTCTGTACAGAATCTTATCTTTTCGACAGCATTAAGTGTAGTGTGATGGAGTGTATACCACGTCAGATAGACATTACTAAAGCTCTATAGTCAAATAAAAAGTCTTTCACGAGACCCAATTGTTTCAAATAACACTTGCATGTTAACATAACACTTACTGTTACCGGCGGCTAGAGAATTCGTATGTTTTTGAAACCAAATTTAATAAATTAAGTACATATTGGCCATTATTAATTTTTTTTTTTAATTTTTTTTATTTTATTCAGCCAACGGATAGCATAGCATAATACTTGTTAGTTTCTTCATTCAAACGTTCAAGTTGTGCATAGTAAAGGATTGCCCTGTTCTAATCCCACCAAATACTAAACATAATCTTGTTTGTCGCTGATTCAAACATTTGCGGTCGGTCACAAACCTTTATTCACTTGCGTTGAATACTCTCGTACATAATAAATTTCTCATCAAATGCAATGATTCGCTTCAAAATTTATTCTAATTCCAGATTTCTTTCTTCTTGTGGTCGTCGTGGCGTAGTGGGAAAGTGCGTTCGATTCCCTTTCGAAACACCTTGCATTTTTTAACGGCACCACCTCTTTGGAGTTGCTGACAACACTTAAATATTATTTTGCTGGGTATGAAGTCCTTCATTCCACACAGAGTGAAGAGCATCAAGTCCAAGGCAAATGCATGTTATGACTTGAGCTGCAAAGAGGCTATCAGGTTAAGAGAGATGAGTTTCCGGATTTATAAAGTCAACCCTTCTGAGGAAAACCGGAAGAAGTTTAAACGGGCCCGTAATGACTGCAATTCACTATTAAGACGTGTGAAATTTTCCTACGACCAAAAGTTGAGGCAAAAAGTGCTACAATGTCCCAAGGGTACCAAAAACTTTTGGTCTTTTGTGAAAAACATAAGAAACACAGCCTCGTCTTCAATTCTGACGCTTATTCACAATGAAATTCTAGCTGTTAACTCTTTGGACAAAGCAAATCTGCTTGCTGCTCACTTCGCAGCTAGCTCAACGCTTCCAGATTGTGCTTTGTCTCCACCTGTACTTGAGAGCGTAAATTTTTCCATGGGACAGATTCACTTTCGCACTCGTACAGTTGCAAGAGTCCTTAAAGATCTAAACGTGCACAAATCCGCTGGCCCAGATGGTATACCCCCTGTTCTTCTGAAGATGTGTTCTTCAACGCTGGCAAAACCACTGCATAAGCTTTTCCATCTATCCTACTCTTTAGGGCTCTTTCCGAGTAAGTGGAAAACAGCATTTGTCCAGCCCGTCCCTAAAAAAGGGGAATCTTCGTCACCCACCTCCTACCGACCCATAGCACTTACGTCCCTTCTTTCCAAGGTCATGGAAACGCTGATAAATCGTCAGCTTGTGAAATATCTTGAATCCCGGAAGCTTCTTAATGACCGGCAGTACGGCTTCCGCAGCAACAGGTCCACTGGTGATCTGATGGCATATCTCACCGAAAAGTGAAACCAATCTTTGCACAATGCTGGAGAAAACAAGATCGTTGCGCTTGATATTTCAAATCATTTGACAGAGTCTGGCATCAGGCTCTCTTGTCGAAAATGCGTGCTTATGGAGTCGATAAGTCTCTTCTTCAATGGATTAGAAATTACCTTTGGAACCGTTCAATACAAGTCGTTCTGGATGGGTTCAAGTCTGATATCCACCATATTAATGCTGGTGTTCCCCAGGGCTCCGTTCTGTCTTCGACACTCTTTCTCATTTTCATAAATGATCTCTTGTCTGCTACTTCTAATCCTATTCACTCCTTCGCTGATGACAGTACCCTCAGCTTCTCATATTCGTTCCTTGGCGCACGTCCCTGTACTTCGGCCGTGGATCTTGACAGCATAATCGCTTGTGGTACAAGAAATAGAGTGGAATTTAATGCTTCCAAAACTCAGTGCTGTCAACTGTCACTCAAGCGTTCCCAAAATAACCAGCCGTTATCCATGGACGGCACCTGCGTTGTTGAAACCGAAAAACTTTCCATCCTCGGTATGTGTATCAACTCAACACTTAGTTGGAACGATCACATACATGAGGTCGCCAAAAATGCTGCGAAATGTCTAGGTTTCCTAAAACGATGCAAAAAATACCTTACACAAGGCCTACATCCTTCCTAAGCTCGAGTATAACGCTCCTATCTGGTCTGGTGCCCCCAATACCTCCCTACACCTACTGGATAGAATCCAAAAGCGAGCGATAAAACTTATAGGAGATAACAATATTGCGAAGTCGATTGACTCGTTAGAACACCGACGTAATGTCGCGTCTCTGTCACTGTTTTATCGCTATTTCAATAAGAAATGCTCAAACGAATTAGCCAGCTGCATTCCTCCCCTTCAAGAATTCACCCGCAATACACGCCTCGCTAGGAATGCTCATCATTTCCCCCTTAAGCCCACCTTCGGACGTACAGTTAAGTATAGAGACTCGTTCTTTAGCCGCACCACACGAATATGGAATGCTCTTCCCAGCTCAATATTCCCCTCTCATTACAATCCACAGACATTTAAAACCAATGTGCACCGGTACCTCCTCTCCCTCTCTTCCTCTATACCTTCGGCCCGTGCTGTGACTTAAATCCGGTCACTTAAGGGTAGTCGTAACCCCTTTAGCGCGCGCCAACTATAAAAAAAAGGAGCACTAATTGTCTATGAAAAGCTTCTCAAATCTCGCCGTTCGGAGACAAAACGGAGATAAAACGATACGTCGTCGTTATAAGCAGCTTGGCTTAGAGTATTCAACAAATTGGCGTATTTTACTTGAGGACCTCGGCTAAAAGCATGCAAAATTAAACTTGTGCAAGAATTAAGGCTAATCGACTTGAGTTACTATTCTTCTTTCTTGCTTGGCGCTACAATCCGGAGTGGACCTGGATCTAAACCAACAAGCCTCTCCAGCGAGCACGATCTTTCGCCAGTTGCATTCAGCTGCGCACCCCAATTAAATTGAGATCCATGCATACGCCACTTTGCATTGACCCAATGGTTCCAATAGGAGACAGAGCTATGGTGTTCATACACTATTTATTTATACACCATTATCATTTATTTATATATCATTATATATCGTTAGATCCATAACGTGCGTGGTTGAATCTTTTCCTCTAGACGCCAGTAACGCAAACAGGACGAAAGATCGCACGCAACACAACATTTTTTCCTTTAAACGACTTCCTTAGTCGTTCTTCGTTCATCTTCAGTAGAGTCAATGTTTCTTCACCATCGAGCAGAACAGAGATTACCAGAGTGTTTTAAAAAATCAGCTTGATGTTTCAAGAGATAACGCTGTTACTGAATTGCGTACGTAGATGAAATCCTTGACTACCTTAAAACTTCTGTTGTCCATTATAATGGTCTGGTGCAATGTTAACGGACCCTCTGCTTCCTAAAATTCATGGTCATGAGCTCCGGTTTTAGCAAGACGAGGCTACGAACCATACAGAGCATAAAACAATGAACTTTTTGGAAAAACTTTTTTTTGTGAAAACTTAAGTTCGTCTTGCGTGTGACATCACACTTATGGACAATTTGCTTTGGGGATATGTTATGTGTTTGGTGTTCAGGAATTAGTTAACTACAATTGAAGCTTTGGCCACCAACATTACTTGTCTTATCCGCTCGAACGAGTCGCTTAAATTTGGTATATATTACTTAATATAATTTTCAATATAATAAAAAATAAAAATGTTAAGTTCACTTTTAAATTTACGTTATAAATTAAACCTCACAATGTAATGTATACTTCTGGAGATATTTTACAATATAAAAATTCAACTCTTAAAGGCATTATTATTTTATTATGCCTATAGGAAATTTTTTTGGAATAAGTCATCAATTGAATTCAGAGAATCAGCCAATGAAACAAAAAATTATCCTCCATACTCAGATAACATTTAATGTCTAGACGTGTATTTACATTTGGCAAGAGTTACGCATGCACAGTTACACGGCAATCGGGTCTATGAATTTTATTGGAATTTTTTCTTTACAATTTTGAGTTAAAACCGAACTACAAGCTTGCTTGGTCGCTTGGTAAAATTTGTGGTGACCAAATAATAATTAAAATTGAAAGTCAATATTTTTACTTCTTGACTACATGCATTATTTTTTAAATCAACATTTTAAGAAAATATCCCCCGTTGTAGTAGAACATCTGGGCTAAGGTACTTAAAACGAGTTCAGTTTTCCTATACCACTCACCCTAAAACTGTTTATACACATGTCGCGGCGATGTTTCGAAACATTTTCCCATCATTCCTCAACCGCAACCACATGCACGCGAAAATTCCCCCAACTCAACATAAACACACATTGTGTTCAAATAGATTCAATTTCAACCTTTTTCAGTCCGCTGCTAATCTTCTGTGAGTGAGTTTGTCGTCGTTTGTCATCGTGATTACATGTTGTGTGCGCAGATTTAATTAATTTTTTTTAATTTCTTTGACTTAGTCTAAATTTAAATTTATTGGTTTTTAAACAGAAAAGAATCATAAAGTCACATTTATTGAGTGATAAATTTAAGTGAATTCAAACCTTTGCTCTCATGTAACAGTTCTTTCAGATTTGAAATGAATTCGATTCAATGAACAGAAACATGTACATAATTCCATTTTCATTCATAAAACAGATCGAACGATGAGTGGACGTATGTACATTCATTATTGTGTATGTATAAAAATGCGATATTAAAGCTCATATGAAGTGTGTTTTACGGCCATAGTGATTCCGAATTGGTTTAAAAAAGTATTCAAATGAATTTATATTTAATTTATGATATTTAAACAGATCGCGTGTGTGGGAGGAATTTGTGTGTCCCCTATAAAAGCCGCATATTAACAAAAATAAAATAACCATACACCGCATTGGATAAGTATTGTCAAAGTTAAGCATAAAAAATTGTTTTCTCGTTTTTGACCTGCGATCTAATTTGTGGCCCAGTGATTTTATTACCGTGAAAATTTACGTTTTAAATTTGTGCTAATCTGTCATCAATGTGGATTATCTTATACAAATACATGCGAGTTTGTTGCTTTTTTGTTTTTAAAATTTCCGCATTTTAAACGTTTTAATTTTTTTGCGAATCAAATTCTTGAGTGAAGGTAAAATAGTACAAACATCGTAAGCGGAAGCATGCATTGTTGAATTCTTTTCAAAATATGATCTAAATCTTCGCAGCAATCCGCACTGGAAAACATAGAAGCTGTTGCTTTTCATATGCAGTTGCCTAAGGTGAGTTGAAACTAAAAATATCTACCTATGGTTTGAAACGAAAATAAAAATTTAAATACACCCAACAGGCATACGTTCATACATACGTAAATCCATCGTCGTCAAATATTTTTTTTTGTTGTCTGCGCTTCCGTACATCTTTACACAATATTTTCGAAACATGACAAATGTAAACATCAAGAACATGTCATTTAAACATTTATAATAAAAATGTTGAGGGAATAATGTGTGCATGCTGAATAGAATCTCAGCATGTGGACGATGAAATTTATTTCAGCTATTCTATATGTAATATGTTGTCTCCGTTTAAGCTATTGTATAGATCAAAAGTAATATTTATGTAGAAACATTTCTAGATGCATCGTATCGTATGCATGTTTTACTTCCTTCGAAAACTTCTTTATAGTTGAGAAATGTTTCTTTTCTGTCTGAACTGTGATAATTTCTGTCGCAGCAGAAAATAGTTTACTACATATGATATCAGATAAGAAATATGTTTTATCACTTATACACAATTTTCGCAAAATTCACTTGATAACAGGTTTACTTAGCAAGTATTATCCAATTACTTTACACATTTTACTAAATAAAAATATACAATTAAATATATAGATATTATATGACTTGGAATAAATGTATATAAAGTCTTCCATATAAATAATAAATACAATCTTCCATAAGGAATCATTTAATGCATACAAATTGCAGTTCAATAAGGCTGCGTAATTTTGTATATGTATTCAAACGCGGTTCATAATCGTTAAATAATAAAATACTCGTACTTTAATGTACTATCAATAATTTCTTTTCAGTATTCCCTTCAGTTGTTATGATGTGAATACAAAGTTGAAAAGAAACCTTTGATTTAAAGACCATTTTTTTTCACTTACAAAAGAATGCTCATGACTGCCCTTTATCGGATCTTATGAAATAAGCTGAAGAGTCAATCATTATCAATGTCCCAATTGTCGGAACATACACTCTAAAAATTACAAAGGTCATTGAATTCTTATAACTTAATTTGTGTGTTAAAAATCAAATGAAAATAATTACTTTGGATTCAATACTGCAAATGAAGTAGTTAGATGTGTTTGTGTCTTGAAGAACATGTCCTAATCAATTTCTTATTGCAAATCGAGTGTGTGGAAACGTGTTTATAATATATATTTCACAAATTTGCATATATAACTGAAGTAAACTTTTCAAAATTCAATTTAACTAGAAAATTGTTTCTTTTTCCACTTCTACAAATATTTCAAACGTAAATGTCAAAAAGTATTTTTAAATAGTGATTTCATTAATTAGTTAATTTTGAATAGCATAGTATAGCGCACCTGAAATACTTAAACTCCGATTTCGCCAATTATTTTTGAAATTACCTCAAATGTTGAGGATGTAATGTTGAATATGTAACTCACTGTGATTGTTTTTTTTTTCACAAAAGACTGTATGCCCTGATCAAAGGTTGCCTTAATTTAGACTATTTTAAGAACATGGGCTTTTAGTTGTCGAACAATAAATTTTTGCATTATGCATAACCAGTAAAATTTTCCATTTTAAGAAAAACGAACGTTTTTTCAATGACAATATGCAACTTTCCTGTGTTTTCTTACTGTCACAAATGACAATGCAAATTGAGAAAATGAAAAAAATATTATGAACATTCATTGACTCTAAAAAAATACTTCCCTAAAAAAATACTTGCCTAAGGTGATCTTAGAATCCTTCTTTTTAGAACAAATTCAAATTGTTGATTGACAACGTACGCTGTTCAACCCTACTGTCTTCTTCTTCTTCGGATGGCGCTACAGTCCGGGGTGGACTTGGGCCTCAACCAACATGCCTCTCCAGCTAGCACGATCTCTTGCCAGCTGCTTCCAGTTGCGCACTCCAAGTTGGTTGAGGTCCTTTTCCACTTGTGTGCGCCATCTCAATCTAGGACGTCCTCTGTTGCGTTGTCCCTGTGGTTCGGATTCGAAGACTCTTCGGGCCGGAGCAGTGTTGTCCATCCGCTCTACATGGCCTAGCCACCTTAAGCGTTGTATCCGTAGACGCTTGACTAGGTTCATGCCGCCGTACAGCCCATACAGTTCGTGGTTGAATCTTCTCCTCCAGATGCCATCAACGCAAACAGGACCAACCAACCAACCAACCCTACTGTCGTTAAACAAAATTTTCAAAAATTTTCGAAACATCTTACATATGGATCACATCTGATTAGGACAAAAGAATCAACTGAACTTCTCCTTCTCCGGTCTCAGCAGACATCTCTTAATAGGCGATTGTATGGCACGTGTTTCTATGTTTCCATATAACACTTATCCGTTATATTTACTTAAAAGTCCATTCCGTCGACAATTAGATCAGCGTATACGAGTACATACAAAGAGCAATGCAGTATTTTCCTTTTTGTGGGTTTATCGACTGTGCAATTTCCAAGAATGTCCTATTGACACAACACTCGCATTATGTTCTTGGTTCTGAGGACCTCTTTAAAAGTATCTCGTTATTTTGTGGAGGTACCCGAATTGCATTTAATTTTAATTCTTTTTCAGTTTTTAACTATCTGCTACAATAGATTTTAATATTTATCAGTCAAACCGAAGCAATACTTCATAGGGATCGCTAACCTTTTCTATATTCCTTTAACCATATAACCTAACGCCATTACACTACCAACTGTAATAACTTTATACAGAGCAATTTCGCATTCATTAGTGGTGCATCAGACATATACTATCAATTTATTTAAACATAACAAAGCAAATAATCGTATGGCAAATTCTTTCAGAAAAAATGTAATATTATTGTCTAACATAAATCCCTGTTAAATGCAAATTTATTCATTTCAAAAATGTATCTTGATTATATCTACAAACAAAAAACTTGTGTGCACAAAACGTGTCTATATACTTTAGAAGATGACAATATCTTATATTGAAGAGCATAAGCTTAAATTGGAAATAAATTCATATGTGGGAAAAAGCCCACTCCTACTCCCTCAACCGTCAGCAGCAATCTTTTAGTTCCGTCATCATCGAAAATACTTAAAGCGTGAATACAGTCAGGTTACGTGCGCTTAAACAGTCTCAGATATCTCATTATCCAGCAAATTCCTTACTTTAATTAGGATCTGAATATTACTAAACCATTCAGATACGCGTGGCCGCTTGCAAATTAAAAGTTTTCGCATCTACCAACCTCATCAAGTTGACACACATTCATTGCTCTGTATGCTCTGCCAACGCGACGTTTAGAATTTCTGATTAATTTCTTTGGCATTTCTATGTGAATTTGATAAACGTAAGATAATGTGGTATTAAACAATAGTATTATATATTGGTTGCCAAATAAATATGTACATTAATGTCTACGAAAATACAACACGTTACATAAATGAGCATTTAGATTAATCTGTATAAATACGAGTATATCAATTCACTGATCTTATCAAAAAAAATCGTATGCGTAACGTTATACCCTGCAAGCCAATATGAAATAGCGTACGAGAATGTATTCGCGGATGTGCACTTATAAGTAAAAGCAACGTTTTTTTGTACATTTTGTACTTACTAAGGGCCGATAGTCGCACACAGTTGTCTGCATTGCCGATTGGCAGCATTCCTCGATTATTTCCAAATTTGTATGTTCGTCAACTGCAATGGTTGCTTTCAGTTATGGAGATCTCTCATGAGCTTGATCTTCCGCTGCAGTTAGCATTACAATATATTCTCAACACTGTTATCCAAAAGTAATGCAACAGCTTATTAAAAAGACACATTTTATTAAGTATAAAGCCAAACATAGTGTGTAGATGTGAGTTTAAAACAAATTAAGTTGTGTGTTAAAAATATTTATTTTCCTTAAATGATATATGAACACTGCAAAAATTAAAAAAACAATGTATTTTGTATGAAAATAATCGTTTATATGAGTTTTTCTTTTTGATCTTCGGAAAACAATTTTAAATAAAGTTCCTTAAAATACTTAAAATTGATTTAAGAGCTGAAATGTCCAGAAATAATGTTAATGAATATTGTTGTTGCAAGTCTGCAGGTAGTTATTATAAAGTTATAATGTAGTCAATGAACATAATATTGAAGTGTTCAGCGTATGTGGGAAAAGTTTAATTGCTGTGTTGTAATTTGTAAATTGATATGCACATCATAAAAAAATGTAAATAATATGTTTGCACATTATGTTCTGGACATGTAAATATCATTTGTAATATCCACTTAAACTATTTATCTGAGATGGTACAATTTAATGACGGTTTTTATAACCAAATTGTAACGAATTTGTTACAGAGGATATTAATAATAATTGAGTTGCACTACAGCCCACAAGGGGCCGGGGAATAGCTTCTACAACAACTACTCGTGTTGTGCGTGCTACTGTTCTCACACGAGTAGAAGGGACCTACAGTTTTTTGCGGACACCGAACGGCGAGATTTGAGAAGCTTTTCATAGACAAGTGTGTGTTGTCAGCAACTCGAAAGAGGTGGTGCTGTGAAAAAATGCGTGGTGTCCCGTCCGGGACTCGAACCAAGACCTTCTGCGTGTGGGTCGACGCACTTACCCGCTACGCCACGGCGATCACAGACACAGGCAGACTTGGGCACTCTGAAATTATACGGAGTATAATATATATATCTACATTCAGTCTTTTATACTGCGAAAGAGAGAAATTTCCGTTTTCATATTTCATTGACTCCATCTTTGTCATTTTTGTTGTCAGAACAGCCGTTAACCATGACTGTTTTTTGCCGCCGTTGAGACTGTCTTGTAGAACTGGCGCTATAGTGTTACGTCATTTCGTTGCTTTCAACTCTTATCTTTTTCCATTGTTAAAAAACCATATGCTTCGTCTTGAATAAGTCCAAGCTTTCCCCTATCCGGATTGTCCTCAACCATCAAGATGCCCATTTGTCTTGGTCCTAAATGCAAACCTAGTCTTTAAAGGTCTGCTCTCGGGTCCTTTAGGTCCCTGTGGTGGCTAGAGAAGAAATTATTTTAAAGAAAAATGAATGAAATTAACGTTCTTGTATTAGTTATTCATTAAAACTTTATATATTTGTGACACACAAAAAAATTACTTTTCGAACTGTTGTCTACCCCGTTCTTATAGTTTGGTCTTATTCAACTAGTGATTGAGATCATTGATTCAGGATACGGCAGCATATACATTTTCTAGTTATAATGGTTCTAGTACCGAACCAAATCATGACATAAAACAGTTTCATTCAGAAGCCGGGAAGAAGGATCTTGCTATTTGAGCCTTTTATACAGGTTTGGAAGTTTTTAAAAGCAAAACAATTTTGCCCACTATCCTTCAAGAAATGATCTATCCTAACTACTGTGTCAATGCGAGATTTTTTGTTCCTCCCCTTCATTATTCGTCATTCATAGGGACAACATTAAAGAAGTTACCCTTTAGAGCCTTTTAAAAAAATAATGAATATATAAAGCATATCCAATTACACATATGTTCGTCGAACATTTACAAAACAAATGAGGCTTAGCGAACTCGAGCTTTTCTGCCGTTCAAAATGCCTAAGATCGAGCACTGTTCATAGTGCAGCATTGGTACAACAGCGGAACGATGTTCAGATTTTAACATGTATTTGACAATGTTGCCTGGTATTGGCCATTCACCAAATTCTTCTCGCAATAGTGTTCTTTCATTTTCACACTGGTAGCAGGTCTTTTTCCGTAAGACAACTGCTGATTTGACTTGAACTACTGTCCAGTTTGAATAAATATTCACGGAAACAACTGCGACCGATAAGGAACTGCGTAAGATTTCGATATACCCAATTCTCAGTTCTTAGGATTAACCGATTTATCCATCTGCGTTTTTGACATTCATTCCATTGCTGTAGTAACGCTTCGATGCTGCGGCTTCTTATGAGCTTCTTCTCGTCGATTTGCGTCCGATTGTTGTAAAGTCATATACTCTTAAATAATTATAGCAATATTTCATTGTAAGACACAGTTCGATATGCACTTCTTACTCACAATTGCCACTAAAAACATTTCTTGTACGCAATATTTTCACAGTTTCTTGCAGAGGACATACATCTTTGAAGTAGCTAGCGGTTATTTAGTAACTTCAAACTGATAATGTTTAAAAATGAATAATCATTTGCTCTCTCGTTCTTGTTTTTCTTTATTTAATTTTTTCGTGATAAGAATGAAGTTAATGAAGAAAAAATGGTATTTTAAGAAATCGTACTACATTTTTAAAACAAACAAAAAAAAACATTCCAATGAATGAAGAAACAAGTTATTTTAACTTGCTAGGCGAACCAGCTATCTGGAAAAATAAAACTATTTAGTAAACGCCTAAGTCATGTTTCAAACCTAATACTCCAGCTTATTGCAGAATTGAAGTTAATATACCGATTTATATATTCATATGATATATTCCAAATAACTAAACTGTAACTAAATGTCAATATTTACATTAAGTTCTTAAATGTACCGAAAGTAACATACATCAGAAATAAGTAAGTATATGACTGGCATAAAGAAAGGCCCATACCTGTCAATCCAGCCGAGAACCAGTTCAGTCTGTTGAGTTACAGGTAAGGTTGCGTACTGCTAAAATGACCAATTTGTATAGCAGGATTGCTAGAGAAGCTATGTGGTACTTTCTATTATAAGGTCATGACTCATCATATCATGCAAATCAAAACCCAATTAAGATTTAAATTGCCCTGTTCAGGCAAGAATTCAAAGGAAAAATAGTTAAAAACAGCACAAAAAGCAGTCAACCCATGACTAACAATCTAACTACTGCTTTTGATTTAGTATGTATTATATCTTATTGAAAGTCTATATTGGAATGGCAGAACTGAATCTACTAGCCTTTCCTTAAATGCAGGATGTGGTCATGCATCTTGTTTTGCAAAAAAAATTTCTTAGTTTACCGGAATATATCTACATATGTATATGTAGATATATACATTCTTCGGTATAGTAAAACAAGATTTTCTCACGTCATTACATTTATTGGAAATCCTCTGAAAACATACAAAAACAAAGATCTGAGCTCTCTAAAAAAACGAAATTAACTTTAAATGTCATGAAATAGCGCTACAAAAGTAATTTAGTTTTTATTACTTGTTAAAAGGAATTTGATTTAGGCATTCTGATATTTGAAATTTAAGTTCACTGGCAAACATATTATGAATTATTTATATTTAGCATTTGGACTAAATTTAAATTTTCAGATGTTCGCATATTTCTACGTATTTTTGGGTATAATGATTTAATTTCTGTGGAATCAACAAAGAGCATTTTAAAAACCTACTCTGTATTTGATTAATGTACTCTATTTCCCCGCCGAGATAACTTTAATTAAAAATGAAACGACTTTAATAGAAATCGTCGTTAAATTTGGCTACTAGGCAACTGGGAATTTCCTGTATCACTTATATGTTTACTAATAGAAGGAAAGGAAATTGAGCGTTTCTCTACTTCTTGTGAGGACAAAACCTTGTGTGCATATCCTGGTCTCAAACACAAAAAAAAAAAAAGCAGGTCTTTTCTGGGCGACTCATTAAGGAGGACAAGCAGCGGAAGAAGCTTTTTACACTTCTTCCTCTTGAGTGGCACTACAGCCCACAAGGGTCCAGGGCGTGGCTTCTATAACAACTACTCTTGTTGTGCGTGCTACTGTTCCTTCAAGAGTAGAAGGGACCTACAGACTTTTGCCGACTCCGAACGGCGAAATTTTAAAAGCTTTTCATAGACAGTTGATACTCTTTGAGTGTTGTCAGCAACTCGAAAGAAGTGGTGCCGTGAAAAAATGCGGGGTGTCTCGTCCGGGAATCGAACCTACCCCTTCTGCGTGGGAGTCGACGCACTCACCCACTACGCCACGGCGACCACTCATTTTTAACTAACAGTATTTTATTATTTAGAAATTTTTAACTAACAGTAATTCTAAATATAGCAAAGAGGAATAGTGACGAATGTACGCAAACATATCTGTTAATTTACAATGAGAAATAGTGGAAATGTAATGTAAACTGGTATTTACAAAGAATGTTCTGATGATAAAAAAATTTCATAAATTTAAATACTAAAATCGTGCATTTATATTTTTGTTTTTATTTTCAACCTGACTGCAACCAATCATTAAAGTCTGCTCATCATAAGAATTGTTCCTGTAACCCGTGAGACATATTTAAAAAATGTCTTCCTTTAAGACCAATTTCAATCAAGTATATATTGGGCATTATTACTTGTAACCTTTTGTTATTTTCTGGATTTCGGCCAAGATGGATTTATGACGCTATTGTCCATCTAGCGTCATAAATTCATCTTGGCCGCCGTACCGTAGTAGGTAAGGGTGTCAGTTTTTAACACGCCACCAAGTTGCTGACAATGCTCAAAATGTAATATTTGTTTTTGAAAACTTCTCAAATCTTGCCATTCGGAGTCAGCAAAAAACTATGGATCCCCTCTACTCGTGAGAGAACAGTAGCACGCACAAAACGAGTGGTTGATACACCCTGGTTATACATTCAAATAAATTTAGTTGCTTTAATTCAAGTGGCACCCAGATTGCCTGACAGTTTCCTTGACTTTTGACAGATTTTACATCGAAATTTTCAAAACGGAACAAACGACTCAAGGGTCTGGGTATTTCTTAGATCATTCTCGCTTTAAACTGCATATTTTTGCAGAATTTTTCCTTTTCTTACAGCAAAAAAAAATTACAAAGAACACTTTTTTCAGATATTCACTCATCACAAAAGGGGTAGCAGGACTTGTAACCATTCAATTCAATGTTTCCAAATATATGAACACTAACACCATCTAGTGACAAAAACGGCGGGTGTTAAAAAATGTTTTATATGGTGTAAGTGCTTCGGTGGTCGCCGTGGCGCAGTGGTAAGTGCATCGACTCCCATTCGATTCCCGGATGGGACACCTAGCATTTTTTCACGGCACCACCTCTTTCGAGTTGCTTACAACACTCAAAGAGTATTAATTGTCTATGGAAAGCTTCTCAAATCTCGCCGTTCGGAATCGGTAAAAAACTGTAGGTCCCTTCTACTCGTGAAGAACAATAGCATGCACAACACGAGTAGTTGTTGTAGAAGCTAGGCCTTGGTCCGTTATGGGCTGTAGTGCCACTCAATTATTATTATTATTATTATTAAGTGCTTACTTCAAAATACGTAAGGTCGCCAATTTTCGAAAAAAAAACTGTATTTTCAATCATTTTGTCATGATTTCGCCGATTAACCACCGTCCTGGTTTAAATTTGCTTGGAATTCAAAGACTTTGTTAATTAATAGGTTAATACCAAGGTTTTTCTAGTACACGGTCGTTAACTTTTCATAAAACAATTACAGCGATCTACAATAGTTCTGACGAAAATTTAAAAGTCGAAATTTGTTATTAAGTTCGAAAAACGATTTCATTAATTGACTGCAACGGTAAGCTTTCGGGCGACATCTAAATTAATTCGAGTACAGTGTGAGGATTATCTACGTAAGCACGCCCAAATATATATATATCGAATTCAATTCGCATGATCTTGGTGGTCGCTTAAACTTGAAATTACGCGACCAAAAAATTTCCCGTACAATACAGCCAGAATTGGTTATGTTGTGTGGCGTGATGCCCAATGTTGTTGGAGCGTATGTGTATTCAAATGTACTGTCCAAGTCATAGTCTTAAAAAGTTATCATTGCAATATGTCGCAACTGTCCTCCCATAAGCATATTTTAAGACATATGGATCATATATACATATGGAAAGGTATGACACCTTTCGAATCTAGAGCACACTAAACAATCACAGTGTCTGGATGCAATGGCAGCACCCCTTTGGTTTTTTTAAATCCTCCAATTTTGCTTGTTTACACCTAAATTTAGCTAGTGTCAAATGCCCGCGCTGCCAACTTAAAACCACTAAAAGAAAGACTTTAACCAATCACAAGATCCAATTATTGACAATGGTGTAACTGGGGAATTGAAATTGGTTAAAAATTAATATTCATATCATTCCTTTATCTCAGATGTATAGTGGAGAGGGAATTCTGCATATTTTTCGGGAACATTCAGCAACTCGGGAACATCGTCAAAATATATGTCAAACCTACGGAAAACTTATCACTAGAAAAAGTATACTTTATGATAGTTGAAATTACTTTGTAAACAATATTGGTGAATTTTCTTTTCGAACCAATGAACAAACTCTATAAGGGTTCTTTCGACAAGTTACAAGTTAGTAACGATGATCGAATTTTCGCTTTTTGGGGAAAGCTTAAAAATTAATTAATAACAATTCAACCCCATATTTTAAAGAAACTATTTTTATAGAAACTAGTATACCAGCGTATATATTACATGTTGTAGTAACTTAAGACCAAAGCCACTAGTTAATAAGTTCCTTTGAAATGTACAGTATATACATTGCACATAAATAAAAATTTTATCATCTTGTGTTTTCATTATACTCTCTTATTCTTTTACAATAATAGTGTATAAAAGTAGAACGGACACTATTTGAAACACGATAAAATATATTAGTCGTAAATATAGAACACGGTTTTGCACTTTATTTTGTCTGAAACTTAATAAGTTCCACATACTAAATTATTCGCAAATGTTTCACATTTAAAATTTTTTCTATCTATGTATATTTTCTCTCTGTAAGAAATTAAACACTCTTAAATTCAGTGGAAATTAAGAATGTTTATAAATAGGATTCAGGTTTACTTAGATAAAGTAAAATTAAAATGTTTTGATAAACTTAACTTGTTTCGAGTGGGGCATTTCCAAGTATCCCATTTCTAACATACTCATCCCCACACTCCGTTATTTATTTCAATGCATTAAAAAAAAGTGTTCGAAATACAAAGAGAGAACTATTCTTTTTCTAAAATGTCAAATACAATAAAGTGTATTTTAATATTAAACAGGTACACCATTATTATTATTATTATTATAAAAATTCTCGTATTAAAGACTTGTAGAAGGAATGGTATGTTTAGGATGAGTTTATAAATATTATTGATGATGTGTGTACGTGAAAGATTATAAATAATGAAAAGTAAACTACTCATTCGCATCCCATATCACTTTGAAATTATGTTCTACATTGGTTCTACGACGAACCAATAACATTACCCTTCTCCCCGTAGGCAAATTAGTATAAACTTGTACATATGTATGTATTTACCACACGAGAAAACGCAGTTTAATAATTTCCAGGCACCACCAAGATTTTGGTTTATTTCTAATTTTATATGAGTTTTATGGGAATACACAAGTCATATTAGATTTTTCTCCTATATACAGTTACGGGGATCTTTGTTTCTCATCATAATTTGCAGCAGTCAACAGTTTTTGTTTCCCAAATGAACGAATCGCTTCTAGGTGCTGACAATGTAGCTGCTTCACTTCAGATTCGAGAGCATGCAAAATATGCACGAAAGTTTCATATTAACTCCGATCCAGTGAAAAGCCAATACCTCGTACAAAAAATTCAAACATTTCATTTTCATTCGTTTCTCACGGTATTTTTTACGAATATTGTTCTAAAAAAATATAACAAGGATAAACATCTCAAAAAGAAAAAACTAAGTGTAAAACTAAAACTGTACTGGATGCCCAGACACTGGAAAATATACACTAACCTTACTATGTGGGTGCGAAAGAATGCTCTTACTCAAGTGTTGAATTTTCATGTCGATCAGATGAGATGACTTGTCGATACAGAACCATGTAGAATGGTGGCGTAGTGTATTTACATACATATAATAAACAAAGCTAAGTGCATACATTGATTAACTTTAGCGTGTCCATAAGAGAGCAGTACTAACAATTAATATGTAGCTATTCTTTCTTTTTTATTATTTTATTTATGTCTCCTCCTCTCAATTTGTAATTTGAATTTATTATAAAGAAATGAACAATAATTTTATTGCATTTCTTTACTGTTGTGAATTTTTAAGCTAATGGACGGGTATACTGGGCACCTGATATATACGTACAGTACAAATATATTATTCCGTAGTTTTATTTCCGTATATTTATTTAATTTAATTATGCAATAAAATTTTGAGAAGTAGTATACGACACAGCCACACCGACACCTCTTGTAAGAGTCAAAACAGGACCTTACGTTGCGTAAGACACACACCCAAATTATTTATGTCTTCTGAGCTCATGAAGTATAACAATTTGTATTTGATCTTTAATTCTGCCATGTATAAACAGTTATTAGATTTACTTAAAAAATAATAAAAAATATTAATAAACAATTTTAATGAGTGATGAGAATATCATTGCACCAGATTAATAATATTTAGGCATTTTTTTTGCAGTTTTGCTCCATAATGTGGAAGACTAATACCCCAGTAAATGTTTAATACCACTTGCTAATATAACACCGAGAAGAATGAATTTGGAGAATGCTATCATCATATTGAAGATACTTACTTTTCTGGAAGGAGCGACTCTCGTTCAGGTGAGTCAATGCATGCATATAAAATAAAAAGTCTATTTTAGAAAACAAGTCACGTCTAGATAAGAACGTTTCCACTTAGATTGACCTTGGCGGTATATTCATACATTCCTTATGTAAACATGTACATGCATACAATTCTATTAGCCTTTGTACACAATGTTTGGTTTTTAACAATAGAACAAATTGATAGTGAAACCGATCATTTCCACCGATTTTATTGGAAATGTTTTTTCTCTTTTTGTCTGATGATTAAATACAGTTAAATGGATTGGGCAGTTCAGAATTTGATTGCTTACTCTATTCTGCTGTAATTCCTGTTATGTATTTTATTAGATATAAGTTCAAAACATGTTTGGTTTCGAGCTTTCTTTTACATTTTAAATATTTTTTGATGTTCGAATAATTCCTGAAATATCTGTTGAAAGTATACTACGAATTTGTAAATATAGCTCTATCAAGAAAGTTCGTAGAACAGTTTCTATTCATATTCACTTTGACACGTACGATAAGTTGATACTAAATGATACTAAAACACCGTGATTCTGTTCTATTACTTCCTTCGGAGTGGAAAATTTATTCTGTAATCTAAAAAATGTTTGTTGTAACATTGCATCTATGTATTTCGTATACATGAACCTATCATATCCAAGACCTATGTGTATTTTGCAATAAAAAATAGAAACAAAGAAACAATTAGAAATACTACAGTCAGTTTTACAATTTACATGACTTCAATGCAATAAGTTGCTACATTTTCATGTGTAATGAACTGACTGACATTGAAAAACAAATTATTCATCACTACCCATTATACTTTAAGATGACAAATGCCGTAAAAACGTATTCTTCCCTTATCTAATTTGTTTTGAATTGGGATGATGCTGCAAAAATGTGTTCATATTCAGTTTAACTAACTTAGCTCTTAATTATCTTGCACACATGGTGCATAGTACTTTCTATAAAGAAAAATGTGTTCTTCGAAATAAACTTATTTTTCCCGATCAAAATATTTGCGTAAATTTTATATTGCAAGTTATATAAATATTGTTAAAATACAACAAATAAATAACAAAATAAATAATTAATTTCTTAAATGTACATAATTCTTCGTCTTTCTAAATATTGCAAGATTTAGTTCACTGGCTGGATAAATACGACTCATACGTATCGTAAATAATTTAAATCATTTCCCCAAGTTTCTATGGAAAACACTTCTTCCATTATCGTTTTTTTTTTGTTTTGCTTTATTGTGACCCTTAAAATTAAGTTTTTGGTAATTTACTTTTATTGCCATTTTAAATAAATGCAGACTAAATAATCGAAGTGTTATAAAACAAATTTATTAAAGTTTTCAATTCGCCATTATTATTATTATTATTATTATTATTATTATTATTATTATTAGTATTATTAGTATTATTAGTATTATTAGTATTATTATTATTATTATTATTATTATTATAATTATTATTATTATTATTATTATTATTATTATTATTATTATTATTATTATTATTACTATTATTATTATTATTATTATTATTATTATCATTAATATTGTTATTATTATTATTATTATTATTATTAGTATTATTACTACGCTTATTATTATTATTGGTATTATTATTAATATTATTATTATTATAATTATTATTACTATCGATATTATTATTATTGCTATTATTATTATTATTATTATTATTACTATTATTATTATTATTATTATCATTAATATTGTTATTATTATTATTATTATTACTATTATTATTATTATTATTATATATATATATTACTAATATTTGGCTAAGAGGCTGTCATATTTAATCTGTTTTATTCAAATCATTTCATGATAAGTATAAAGTCACAAAGAAACTGAATCAAGTCTAAGTGCATTTGCATTCTGGCCTTTTATTAAAGAAATTTAAAAAAAATCGGGTCTTTATTTACCGTGATTAGGCGCATGGTGTTTGTCCTACATTAGCAGCAAAAAATTTATAAGACGTACATAATGTTATAACTCAAAATATAAACAATTAAAAGTGGTAATTATTATAGGCTAAAGAGCGATAAGTTTCTCTTAAAAAAACAAACTTAGACGAAACCGAAAGAAGCACAAAAATTCAATCAAAAGTTAAGGTCACATTGGCACGTTGCATCGTAGTCCAAATTCCAAAAATTTGATACATTAAATTTCCATGAATAAAACATTTTATGTGCATTGTCGTGGTTGCCGTGGCGTAGTGGTAAGTGCGTCGACCGCCGTGCAGAAAGTCTGGGTTCGATTCCCGGACGGGACACATAGCAGTTTTTCACGGCACTTCTACTCGTGAAAAACAGTAGCACGCACAACACGAGTAGTTGTTGTAGAAACTAGGAAAACTAGGTTGTGGGCTGTAGTGCCACTCAATTATTATTATTATTATGTGCATTGGCCAATTCGAAACATTTTTTGTAATAAACTCGAATTTTCTTTACAAATTTAAAGGTACATTCCAACAAGATAAACTTAACAACAAGTATTTTCTTGAAGAAATTAAACATTCTGTGAAATATTCTAATAAACATGATATGTTACACAGTAAGTGTAATTTTAAGTTTTTCTACGTTTAAGTCGTCTTAAACTCCGATATATAACATTTGATTAGAACATTTTAATTGACTTATTGATTAAATAGCAAACATGTTAGGATCCTAGCTTGTTTTCGACAAAACCCAAATAATTCAGTATTATTGAGATTAAGTTTTGATTCTGAAGTGACCGCCAGCTTGAATTTTAGTACATTGGGATGTAGCTATCTATACTACTGGTTATTAACGTAACAATAGCCACTCTTTTTTATGAATTAAAAAAACTGTGTTTTATGAACACAGGTTCAGTCATAATAATAATTACATAGTTTTATAATTAGGACAAAGTGGTAGTGGAAAGGGCTGACCATAAAAGCGATTATAATGGTATGCGCATGCACACCAATCCTCAAGGCACTGTAGGAGTATATATCTTCTAAAACTTTAAAATATTGTATATAGTTCATATGTTATTGATTGAATGTTAACCTTCGGATTCAAATGAAAAAACCTAATTGTAAAACATATTATTCATCTCTTTCAAGAAAACAAAATTAAGAACATTAGTTAATATGTTTTCTTTAGAATTTAAACATTCCAGGAAATTTTGTTGTTCAGTACTTGCTTATTTTCTGACTTGAACTAGAAAAAAATTCGATTAAGCTGTATTTTCAACATTACAAAATTTTTACCGAAATTTTCAACAACTCATCACTGAAAAGGAAAAAAACAATCTTCAAGCTTTCATTTTTTGCATTTTTATAACCACTGCAAATACAAATAAGATGTTTAAGTCAAACGAATTTTGATGGCTCGGCAACACCCCAGTTAATCATTGAAATGCACATTTCAAAACATGCATTGCCTACTTTGGTATGTATGGATTTTCCAATGCAAATAATATTGAGGTAATCAATCTAAACGAATCAAATGGAGAATTTATGATCTCACGTTCAATTTAAGTTCTCTTTCGCACACATACAGATTAGATTCGTAAGTGTATGGACATATTTATTTTTAATTGAATGCGTGGCGGTGAACTCTTCGCATCTACACGGCACTGCGTCTGAAAACAATTTGCGCTAAGGCGAGCTGCATGTTGGCGCGTTAGAAACCATATATCGCATCGTTGTGTGCAACATTATTTTGAACCTATGCTATTTTCGTACTTTAAAGCGAAACGCATTCATCTGCCTTTCATTACGACTATGGTGCCCATTGCCAATCCCGTGCAATACCCACATCTGTTCGTTTGAGTTGTTCTGATCAAGCCAGCACGCGTCTCATGCCACCTCATATAAAAAACACGCACGCGGAATTGTGTGTGTTCACAAGTTTTTGCCAAAGAAATGCGAAGTGAAATCAGTAACATATGCGTTTTCAATTTACCTACTAAATACATACATAGGAACATATGCAATTGCTCGGAATATTGTCTGGCCTACGGGAACATTTTTTTGTGTTGTCTTTAAAGAATTCTAATTAAAGCAGAATGATCCCCTATTGATCGATTGTACAAAAGTGCCACCAATTAATAACTATAAAAAAAACTCGCGTCGCCAATTAGTTCAATTATCCTACTCATTGAATTGACTAATAATACAAACTCAGTTATTTAGAGTATTATTAATTAATTATGAACAAGATTAATATAAAATGATTAAAAAACTAGACACAGCAGTGGCTTTACATTCAGTTGATCTAGAATTATTTAATTGGAATTCTTTCTACCTTAAACATATCATGTAATGTGCCTTTATTGAAAATTACAAAATATTGAATGAAAGTAAGTTAGCAAATTTTGTTACCGCATATACAAAACAAACTGTATTCAACCATACTACCGAATGCTTATAGTCTACTTTACACTGATTCGAACATACAAGAATCGAATAACGAACTTTTATTAAACACACCAAAAATGTGACAGATTGAAAAAGGAAGACACGTTTTACCAGCACTATTTAGGTGCCTAACTGCCAATGAACATCTCTTCATCTCTTCTTTTGTAGTACAATACAGAGAACAGAAATGATGATAGTTGTTTGCTTTGCTAAATCTCTTCAATGATTCTATTTCTCATGTAGTATAAATAATATGCACCAGTATAAAACTTTTATAAAAAAACAAAACCAAGTAAAAAGTTTTGGGTAATATTGAAAATTGTTTGAGCAACTCAGCTCAAATAAAAACCAAATTACACAATTCCAAAATATCAAAATATTAAAATGTGGTAGAACAACTGATACATAGGAAACAATTTTGAATTAAAGCTTTCCCAAGGTAGACTTTGTATAAATTGAAACGGGATGAATAATTAAACCCTTTTGAAAAAAGAAGTGAAAAAAATTCACGAAACAATATCAAAATAGAAAAACGATAGCAGCATGGAAAACAATGGGCGATCTGGAAGTCCTTGCAAATTTACAGCGCAAGGCAATCGGTTTATTGTGGTGAAAGTAAAATTAAAACCCTAAAATACAATAAGTTCTCCAAAGTTATTGACTGAGATCACTAGTCAAGGTTAAACAATGTATGTGCTTCATGGTGACAACTTTCACTGTTCAAATTATATTCAAACTGATGGCACAGAGTTCTGAATCACCGTAAAACTTTCTGACTAGAGCAAAATCTTGGAAAAAACGGAGCTCTATTCTATATGTATGTGAAATAAAAACTCACTAACTAGTCTGTATCCGTTATGTTGTCCGGAAGTGTTTTTGTGAAGGTTGTGTTTTCTTCCTACGTAGTGGCAATTCTAGAAGTCGTCTTTATTACGTTCAGTGCCATTACAGGAAATCGTTTGAAACGAATGTTCATCGGTTCAATGGATTGTT
Source organism: Eristalinus sepulchralis (assembly GCA_944738645.1). Taxonomy (NCBI): domain Eukaryota; kingdom Metazoa; phylum Arthropoda; class Insecta; order Diptera; family Syrphidae; genus Eristalinus; species Eristalinus sepulchralis. Next base: position 22,672,734 of record OX122885.1, on the reverse strand, counting down.
CATTGCTATTACTGTAAGTTTCATTGTAATAAATTTATCTATAAATCAGTACTCTCAAAAATGCCCGTAAATCTTAACCAACATAAGTTTAATCACCGCTATTTATGATTTTCAACCAGCTGATTGAGTTTTAACGTCAAAGTAGTATGCTGAATGATCATAACCACTTCAACATCTGGGATACCGGAAATCGAGGAAGCTACTCCGTAGCCTAATAAACTCTTTTGATCTCGCCTGCCACCATTAATTTGTTTTCAGTTTAGGTTCGTTTAATGATAATACCTTTAAATTTAAAGATTTATTAATAGGTGACCAAAGCCCCATCATTAGCTCATAAAAGGTATTATGAAACCTATAAGTTTTGTCCAATTATTCGCCTATGTGGCTGATATTTAAATGTATGTATCTATATGTACATACATATTTAAAATTATACAATATATTGGCTATCTGACATTTCGAACACAAATTTGTTAAACTTCTGTTCTTGCATAACTTGCGTCACACCAATTCTGGATTGCTGAGTTACACTAGATATTATTAATTACACCAATTACACCAGTAATTACACATGTTATTCTTTAACAATAACATGTTTATTATGTATGGTGGCCTTCATAGTCCAACATCGTGGGAAAATTCTCTCTACACCTTTACTTCGCATTTGCAGGGGGACTATAGTACGGCTTCAAACCTCTATTTTATTTTCTCTTATAAAAGCGTAAACAAAACAAATTCAGTGTTTTATTACTTCGCAAATATATAACACATTGTATGGTATAATTTGTTATAAATTTTCTTCACTTTGTTGAGGTTGATGACCTGTTAAATGTCTTAAGAGCACAATTAATATGCTCAAAATAATTTTGCGGTTTCCAAAACGTTGTTTTTACTTCTTTTTTACTACATGTTAATGATCTGTATCTGCATAAACTTACAATTTAAGGACTTAGAGAAGAGTTATTGATTATTCAAGTTCTTAGACTTTTCCGGATAATTTAAAAAATGTTAACGTCAATAACGACCTTAATCGGTATAGTCTTTATGTCTATCTACATGTTCGGAAGATTCAGGTTAATGTTTTATCGCACAATGAAAGTCGGTTATGATGAAACCTTGGACAATAAGAAATCCTAACCTTCAAAGTTAAACAGTCACACACAGATTTATGCAAAAAAATTTAACTTTGAAATAGCCACATATGTACAAATTTAAACTATGCTATTATTCGAGGGGACTGCTAGTTGAATATGTTTTGATTTATTTGTGTCATAATATTTTATCTGCTAAATAAAAAAATGTAAAGAACATATCAAAAGAAAAAATCGCAGTCGAATGTAAATTGATATATTATATAAGTATGATGTTGGGCGATTTCCCTTGCGTTTGGTTACTTAGATTTAAAATATTTTAAAACTAGGTATAAAACGCTTAACCTAGGTACGACAGAAATGAAATCTTATAACTACTTACTGGCTCTATGCGGGCGCTACCTTTAATATCCTATTCCTTAATATATCCTATTCTAACTTAAAAATACTTACGACAAACTTTTTTTTTTTTAATTATGTACAGTTTTTAAATGTAATCTTAATTACTAACTTAACCTAACTTATACTAAATGTGAGTTGGCCGTGGGGGACCAACCCTAACCTACCAGGCTGACGACAGCTGGGGTTCCTGGTGTGGCTCTAACCACCAGTAGAACCCGCGGTCCTTATCCGTGTCCATCCTATCACGGATGGAGATGGATGTGCTGAGCATCCCGACTAACGACGTTGGCGTCGTACAACAGTCGCCTGTCCTCTGTCCTTCTCACCACGTGGTAGATAAGTGGACATGCCTCCGCATCCTGGATCAGTCCAATGCGGTCAAGATACAAGAACGCTTCCGGTGGAATAAAACCCTTTCGACGAGCGTTCTCGTGGTACTCGTCATTTGGGTAGTAGGCCCCAAATATGAGATCATTCTCAGAAGTCATGGCTCGTGCAACTAATAAAATAAAATTGTCAACCCTGTTCACGTTTGCTTCGTTATACAAGACTTCATTAGGATAGAACTTCTTGTAGTCAGATTCCGTTGTTCTGTACTTCTTGAGACATGCGCGAAGACATTGTCTCTCGAAGACCCTCATCTTTTCCATTTGGGAAGGACTCACATTGAACCACACTGGGCAGAAATACACCCTGATTGACCGGATGAGGGCCGTGTAGCAGATTCGCTTCACTTTGACGTTAAGTTGGCTGCTGTAAAACAACCCCCTTGCCATAGCGAAGCCTTTCTTAGCTTTCGTCAGAGCTGTATCTATATTGGTACCTCCAACGTAATGCCAAGATACCGCACTACACTCTTCAGGGCTAGTGGCTGACCCCATGGGTCAAATATGCCGAACTTGCGCCAATTCTTTTTCGTATCTCTTGAGGCCCTGTATAACGGAGTCCGGAAGAGGATTGTTTCACATTTCTGGAGGTTGATTTTCAACTTCCAGTCGTCGCAAAATTGCTGGACTTTTTCGAAGTCACGCTGCAAGAGCGTGTTAATGACTTCTATCTTTGGTGCCGTCCGGTATGCGACCCAATCGTCGGCGAACGCAATCAAGTTGTGCATGGAGCCAATCAGTTCGCTGGTGAAAATAGCGAAAAGGATTGGTGAGTTCACTGCACCCTGTTGGAGCCCATTTTTTATTTGGAAAACGTTGGTGGAAACTTTGTTGCCACTTTTGACAACAAAACTCCTACCCGTTACCATGTTATAGATCGTGTAAAGCAGCGGTGTGCTTATACACATCCTCGTCAACTTAAGGAAGAGGCCTTCTAACCATACGGTGTCAAATGCCTTTTCCAAGTCAACGAGATAGGCCCCGGTGCACTGTGTTTTGTGGTTGTTCCACTGAATGTCCGAAACCAGTTTTGACGCGGCATGTACAGTATTATGCCTCGCCTTAAATCCAAACTGGTTGTTCGGTATAATTTTGCTGTCTTTTTTTTTTTTTTTTTGCAATTTTTGTTCATTTTATTTCAGTTCAGTTATTCAGTTTATAATTTTGCTGTCCTCAGTCCACTGGATCAGAACCCTGTTGACAACCTTTTCGAAAACCTTGCTTATGCAGGGGAGGAGACTTATCGACCGAAGATTTTTTGGAAGTGAGGAATCTTTGTCCTTTTTGGGAAGAGGTTGCACTACCGTCGTCTTCCAATGCTCTGGGTAATGTGCATTACTCAGAGCATTATTAAACAGGATTGTGTATATCTCCACCGCAACGTCAGGGAGATGACGCAACACTATATTTGGTATCCCGTCGATGCCAGTCGACTTTTTGTTCTTCAAACCGTTGAAGATGTCTTTGAGTTCCTCCTTCGAAATGAGTATAGCATTGGAGCCATCTTGGGTGACGGCATTGGTTGCCTGATTTCCGTCATTGAAACTGGTAAAACCAGGATTCTCAGAACGCCACTGCTTTATTTCATTTTTAGCAGGGCTCTGTTCTCCAGGAAAACAGCTCCTATTGCCTCTACCTTCTCTTGGGCATCTTCAACAATGAAGAACTCTCTATAGTTCATCCGAATCAGCTTCTGGATGTTCTTTAACTGCGACTTGAGAGACCGTATTTCCGGGTCGTCTGGGTTTGTAAAGCGTTTGTATAGAGTCTTCAGTCTCGACAGCAGTCTGCTTTTTTGGGTCGTCTGGGTTTGTAAAGCGTCTGTATAGAGTCTTCAGTCTCGACAGCAGTCTGCTTTTTTGCACGTGCAGTGCGTCGATGGTATCATTACGATAAATGTCGGCATCTGTCGTAGGTCATACCTTAGGAAGCATCCTGTCCGTGGTTCGTTGAATTGTGTTGTCGACTTGTATGAGGTACCTGTCAACCTCTTCGTTCGTCAGGTTTCTGTCCGAAGGTAATGTTATCTCGCTCGAACGTAGTTCCCTGGATAGGACCCTAGAGAAACACGGCCAACGAGCCTTTCGATAATCGGCGAAGTCTTCCAGCTCCACCAGCTCGTTCGGGAATTAAATAACCGTAGTACGAGAGTCTACGTCTCGTAACATCAGCCGTCTATCTATTAGCAGCAGATCCAAATAAGACCCACTTCTGGGAAACGACGGTCTATCGGTTGCAAGCGAATTCAGCTTGAACTCAATAGAGTGCCGCGTCATCCACTCAAAGAGTGAATTTCCCCTCGGATTTGGAACAGAATTGCCCCATTCCTCGCGTTCAAATCTCCGACGATGGCAAAATAATTCTCCTCCGAGCAAAGCCGAAGCTTTCGGAAGAGAGTCTCGAGCTCTGAGATGAAATTTGCAGACTGAGGTGCATCTGATGCATAGACCGCGACTACGTACAGTTTCCTTCCACCTTGGAGAGAAATGCACGCAATCGAAGCCTCCAGTACACCGAAGGTTCGCACCTCACCGCAATACACGACTTTATGGCGTAAGCCTTTCTTAATGAAGAGAGCGACCACGCCCGCTTGTGTGGAACGGGGGCGGTCTCTTCTAATGACTGTGTAGTCTTTGTACCTGAGTACGTGCTTCCGGTTTAGCTTGGTTTCACTAACCATCAACACATCAGGCTTATGAGACTCCAAAAGGTGAAGCAAAGTCAACTTTCTCTCGATCCTGACGAGTGAATTTACATTCACCGCCGAGTGAATTTACATTCACCGCCAGGATCGAGAGGTCTCCAGCAGCTGGTGTATCCATTTTTATGGATACGTACTCGACCCACCGGGTCTTGACGAAAGGAATTGCTCCATTCGCACCAAACGATCTTCAAATCGCTCAATCTTGGCCATCATTGTCGACACAAGATTGAACAATTCGGGAATTCCCATATTTGGGGCCCCTACCGGTGCCGGCGTTACTGCCGGCAATGTCTGTTGTGCCGGTCGCCTACCTGACACCATATTGGCGTAGGAAACCATCGGCGTAACAGTTGTGGCTGGAATTCTCGGAATCGACCTTGAATCCGCCACTTTTGTTAATGTCTTTCTTAAGCAACTCTCTATGGAGTTGCTTGACCTTTGGATAGCCCCTGTAGCTTGAGGGATGTCCACCTGCACCACACTGCACGCACGTTAAGCGCGCCCTGTCCTCAACTCTCCCCTCTCCAAGGGGACACTGCGCAAACAGATGCCTCTCTGCGCATTTGCCGAGGCTGCTTGTTGCAGTTCGCCGCGGCGTGGCCAAAGGTCTGGCACATTGCGCTGAGAAGCATCTGTTTCGTCCTCCTGAGTCTCTCCCAGGAGACCTCCTGTTTGTTGAGGAGCTTAATGCTCCTAAGACATTTAAGTTTGCTCCCCGGAGAGACCTGGACAAGGAAGAGGGAAAGCATGCGCACAGGCGGCGTTCTGGAGCGGACAGTGGAGAAGCGATGAACCGCCACAAACTCCACGCCCTCTACTTTCAATTTTTTAAGAGCCTTCAAGATACTCTCCGGCTCAGTTGCAGCAGCTAAGCCCTTGAGAAGGACCGTATGGACCTTCTCGCTTTTTAGGGTGAAAGTTGTAAACTCCACCCCAGCTGTCGTCAACGAAGTTTTAACTTTTTTAAAGTTTTCCTTTATTTTTTATGCAAAATTCGTCCCCCACGGACAACTCACATACCTGAATGGTGTCTGCGGTTTCCATGCCGCTGATGTTTATCGGCGGAACCCTTTGTTTCCGATTAGTTTTCTGTTGCTGCTGTTGTTTTTGCTGCTGCTGCTTCTCCGGTTGCTGCTGCTGTTTTTGCTGCTGCTGGTGTTTCTGGTGCTGCTGTTGTTGTTGTTGCTGATTCTGCTGTTGTTCTTGCTCTTGTTTTTTCTCCTGCTTCTGTGTCTGTAACTGCTGTTGTTCTTGCTGCTGTTTTTGTTGTTGCTGATTGTGAGCCCATTTTGTTTCGAGCTTTTGCTGGAGGGCTTTAATAAACTCCTCCAGCTCATTTTTTTGTTTAATTTTCTCCTCCAGCTCTTTTTCAGCTGCAGCAATTTCATTAGACGAAGCGAGTTTTGAGAAAGAATTCCCATTTCCGCTGTCGTTGTTCTCCGTTTTTTTTAAGAGAATCCATATTACGCAGCCGTCTCTTAAACTGCGCTTGCGGCTTCATTGTTTTCCTTCTTTTCTTGCTCATGTCTTTGCTGCTTTCCGAGTTGTCACTCGAAAGCAGCTCTTCATCCATTTCAAAATTGTTTCTTGATTTAAATTTATTGTTTTTCTCAATTTGCTTCACTTTTGAAAATTTTCGATTTTCTTTTTCAAATATATTTTTGTTTGTTCATTTGGTTGTCTAGGCAATCACGCACTTAAGTCGATGAACGTCTTTCCTGTACGGATTTCTGTAATCGACTGAGATGTGAGTGCTTATCTATGGACACACAGTTTTGCCGAGTTCGAACCACGAAGTTTGAAAAGCTTTTCATAGATAGAATTAGTAATCTTTGAGTGTTGTCAGCATCTCGAAAGAGGTGATGCCGTGAAAAAATGCGAGGTGTCCCGTCCGGTAATCGAACCTGGGACTCACCTACGTTATGGGCATCTTATTTAAGGAAAAAAAATTCCAAACACAGATCTTGCATCACAAATAAATTATCACTTCGCATTAAAATTTATATACATATCATCAACAAAATTGTTGACAACTTTTCCGCACATTTGGGGGCCATACTTAAAGTTCATTGAATATACGCGTCTTTTGCGTAGACCCAAGGGAAAAAATCTAACACTGTTAAATAATCTAATTTTAGTTGTCAATTGGCTTCGCCAAAACATAAAATTAAGTGATCAGGAAACTTCCCACGCAATAAAGCCGTAATTGATCGGCGCTTTTTCGACCAATTGTCAATATTCTAAGCCCACCCAATGTGAATACCAGCGCTACCAAGTTTAAACTGCGAAATGAATAACTCTATACAAAGTTGAACTGAGTTCTTAATTTTAAATAAATAAATAAAACAAATTGCATCGTGGACCCACACGAGATACGTCTATTGAGTGATCCTTTTTCTAATTTAATATTTCCAGTTTTTTAAGGTTTTCAGTTTTTTTTATTTGGAAAAGAGTTACAAAACCATTAAACGATTACTTATATCAAATGCTGTTGAAAAACTGTATCGCTAAACGGTACATTAACATATACAAGTTGGTCCTGGAAGGTATATTCTCCCGTTTTCATATTTGATAAGTTTGCGGCGTTGAGTTCAGATTCTGGTGTGAGCATCCAATATGAAAAATATGAAAGTGGTTCTTTGGCGGACATCTATCTGTTTATCTCTATTAAGAGTAGAACTTACTTTTTTTTCAGCTTTGGCTGAAATGAAGTCATTTAGGCTCACTTTCTTTTGGTACATTTGTTAGAAAAGGAACTCGCAGAGATAAGACTACTGGTTGAAGTAGCTCAAGCAATGTGACTCTGATTCAAAAACAAAATTAAATTAAGTGCCAATACACACTACAGGGACTAGGACATTGCTTTTATCAGAAACTACTTGTACCGTGTTGTTGTTTTCTCGCAAGTAAAGGAAACCTACAATTCATCGTTGACTCAAAACGGCGAGCTCAGAGAAGCTTTTTATTGAAAATTAGTAATCCTTGAGCATTGTCCGTTTTTTTCATCTGCCAAAAATTAAGAAATGAAAAAGAATTGAACACCTTCGGCGTGTGAGTCGACGCACTATATCAATGGGAGTGTTGGGAGCGAGTTATCTTCAAAGATGCATTGTTTTAACAAAAATATACAATAGTACAATAATTAGGGTTTGTTTTTTGGATTTGGATTTTGCAGTTTATTTCTAGTATAACACTATAGGTAAAGAGATAATTTATTCCGATAGAATGATCTGTGATGTGTGAAACAAAATATCGGCAAAATGCTAACCATAGCTTCGATCTCTATCCGATAGTCCATGTTTTCAATGACTATGAGACATAACTGAGATGCAATGTCGTTAATGTGCCGAATCATCTCAGACTTTAGGTCTTTTGTTGAAAATATCCAAAAAGAAGATGTCCAATGGTGTCATATTATCGTGGTGGCCAAACAACATCCCTCCGGCATGAGATAACCGCCTTACTCAAAGAGCAGTAATTGCCTATGAAAGACTTTCCAAGCTGTTGGGAGTCGGCAAACAACTGTAGGTCCCTTCTACTTGTAAGAGAACAACAGCACGCACAACACGAGTAGTTGTTTTAGAAGCTAGGCCCTGGTTGTGGGCTGTAGTGACAATCAATTATTTTTTATTCGGATCAAAAAATCACGAAGTACACAAAATGCATTTTAATTCGAACGCCCCTTTTTCTTTAAGAAACAAGAAATACTGAGGACTGCACATTTAAAATCCAAAAACCGTAGGTTATGCCAACGAGCATTATTTTTCCAGCGTTGTTCAATTAGCTCATATTTGCAAATTTGTGTACGACTCAAAGTGGAAAAACAACATTTTGGATGTTGCAATAATATCTTTTTTTTAAGAGAAATGTGCTAACAATTTTATTGTAGTTGTATGCAGACTTTTAAATAATAAATCTTCGTTATTCACTTCTGAATTCATAAGACTGCTAATTATTTTCTTTTGTGGTTCAATACGTATTTATTTTTATTTTCAATATTTTCAAGTAATGTGTTCAAAGTAATATTTTAGCTTCTCCATTTCATTCACTCGCTCAACTTCAGAAAAACCTGAGGCACGAGCTTGAAACAATGGTAAAACCCTTCGTTAACCATAAATCTGTTCCTAAGATTTTGTATTCACGAATCTTTGTAAGGGATCAATATAGACGCTTCGTCAGTTTCAATAAAGTTCTTGGGGTTCTAAATTACTTGCATTCAAATAAATCCTCAAGCCTGAAATTTTCGGTATATTTTCTGATGTGCTTTAGAGAATGCAGAACTTCTTTTGTGCGGTCCATTTTAGAAACTAAAAATTTTTCTTATAGGAGAACTAAAAAGGGTAACGAGAAACCTAATAAATTTTAGCCAGGATCCAACGACGGCTGGCACAGTGTTCATACCTGTGTAATGTTGCCTAATCCTGCACTGTCTCCATTATGTGACTTGCTGTATTTGCCGTCAATTCCGTCATAGTCTTCGCCAACACAATTCTTCATATCAAAATGAGTTTCTCATATCGTTGTGTATATGGTTTTTAGACGTTTGGTCCAAGTCTACTAAATCTTCCCCAAGCATACACATTTTGAGATTTGTTAAACAGTCGAAAAATAGAAGGCATACCCAAAGCTGTTCAATGCCAGGAACTTCCATTGTTTCGTCACAGAGGATACTGAATTAACTTGAACTACTTATAGCTCGGTAAGTTTTACTTCATTTGTGATAATATCAGAACATATCTCCAGAATTTCATCCTGGATGAAAAAAATAAATTGTCGTCTACAGATTTAATTCTAAACCGTCGAAGGGTCCTTCTGTTTGTGTACGTATTTATTTTTCTATAATTTTTTTGTATATCTGGTAAGGGTGACTTCATAGCGAAAAAGAGTTTTCTGAATATATTTAATCGGGAGGCTTGGCGTGTACTAGTGCAAGTCAGATACTTTTTTTTAAATACTTTTTTTTAAAAAAAGTATCTGAGGTAACGCTTTAATTTATCCATCTCATTTAATCTTGCGACACCCCACACTTCAGTGGGATAACTGTAAATAGACCTGACAACTGCTTTATATACTTAGCTAAGAACAACAACGGAAAACGAACAAAGGACAACGATTTTCGGTTCTGCACGTGGAATGTGAGGTCCCTTAACAGACCACGTGCAGCCGAACAACTTGCGGAGGCCCTTGACTGCTACAAAGCAGATATCACCGCCATCCAGGAAGTGCGATGGGATGGGCCGGGCAGAAAGAAGATGAAGAACTGCGACATATACTACAGCGACTGCTACAGGGAGAGAAGGCAGCGCCTATTCGGATGCGGATTTGTTGTTCGAGGCAGACTTAGGCAAAAAGTCATAAGCTACGATCCTGTAAGCGAACGCCTCATGACAATCCGCATTAAGGCTAAATTCGGGAACATCAGCCTGATATGCGCTCACGCCCCGACAGAAGAAAAGGATGACAACAGCAAGGATGAGTTCTATGATCTCCTAGAAAGAACATACGATCGATGCCCCAGCTATGACACCAAGATCGTTCTAGGAGATTTCAATGCTCAGCTGGGGAAAGAGGACATCTTTGCTGGCGTCATCGGGAAACACAGCCTGCACGACACGACTTCCGGAAACGGACTCAGGCTGCTGGACTTCGCCGCGGGGCGGAACCTCTCTATGAGCAGTACGCGGTTCCCACATCGCAACATCCATAAAGGAACCTGGCGATCCCCTGATCAATCAACCGTCAACCAGATTGATCACGTTGCGATCGACGTCAGACACTCCTCCAACATTCTCGATGTCCGAACATTCCGAGGCGCTAACATCGACTCGGATCATCACCTTGTTGTAGCCAAGGTAAGAACCCGGATATCGAGAGAACAACGGAGTCGAGATAGGCCGAAACGGTTTGACGTCGGAAAGCTACAATCGCAACAGGTCGCTGGGATCTTTGCCGACCGAGTCTCCCTAAAACTCTCCCAAAGTTCGACGCTGCCTGCACTAACAATAGAAGAAGAATGGAAACGTTGTCAAAAAGCCATCAAAGAAGCTGCCACTGATGTGCTGGGTTTCACGCCACCACCTAGGAGGAACCCATGGTTTGACGACGAGTGCAGGCAGGCACATGCAGCCAAACAGGAGGCCTACCAGGCAACGCTGCATCGGACAACGAGAGCTGTTCGTGAGCTCTACGAACAGAAAAGAAGGGAAGAGAACCGGCTTCTCAGAAGGAAAAAGAGAGAGCATGAGAAGCGCGCGGTCGAAGAGATGGAGAGATGTTATGGCAGGAATGAAGTCCGAAAGTTTTACCGAAAGGTGAAACAGCTATCCGGTGGATACAGGGTTCGGACCGAAGCCTGCCGGGACCAAAACGGAAACCTAGTAGTAGAGTCGCAATCGATTCTGAGAATCTGGAAAGATCATTTCTGCAGACTCTTAAACGGCGATGACGACCCAAATCCCGCTGTTAGGCAGAATGTTCCACTTAATTTGGACGATGATAGACAAGAATTCCGTCCCCCCGACTTAGACGAGGTCAAGATAGCAATATCGAGACTGAAGTCAAATAAAGCTGCTGGAGCGGATGGACTGTCCGCAGAACTGTTCAAAGCGGCTGGGGATGACCTGGTTGGGCGCATGCACCAGCTCATCTGTAAGATATGGTCGGAGGAAAGCATGCCCGATGAGTGGAATCTCAGTGTCGTCTGTCCGGTCCACAAGAAAGGAGACCCCTTCGACTGCGCCAACTATCGAGGGATAAGTCTCCTTAACATCGCATACAAGATCCTCTCTGCCGTATTGTGTGAACGCCTGAAACCGTTTGTCAACAACCTGATTGGTCCTTATCAGTGTGGTTTCAGGCCAGGGAAGTCCACCATCGACCAAATCTTCACACTACGGCAGATCCTGGAAAAGACCCAAGAAATGCAAATCGACACTCACCACCTATTCGTCGATTTCAAGGCCGCATATGACAGTGTGCATAGAGACGAGCTATACAATGCCATGTCTAGTTTTGACATTCCTACCAAACTCGTCAGATTGTGTAGGATGACGATGGAGAACTCTCGCTACTCCGTCAAGGTCGGGAACGAACTCACCGAGACCTTCAATGTCAAAAAAGGTTTTAGACAAGGCGACGCACTGTCATGTGACTTCTTTAACATCATCCTTGAGAAGATCGTGCGTAACTCACAGGTCAACACCAGAGGTACGATCTTCCAAAAGTCAGCTCAATTGCTAGCTTACGCCGACGACATTGACGTGATTGGTCGAACACAGCGAGCCGTCAATGATGCGTTTGCTGGCATTGAAGTAGAAGCGGCTAAAATGGGTCTGGTGGTAAATGAGGGCAAAACGAAGTACATGCTGTCATCAAGGAAGGACACACAACATCGGCGTCTCGGACAGAGCGTCACACTAGGCAGCAGAAACTTCGAGGTAGTCAAGGACTTCGTCTACCTCGGCTCCGCAGTAAACAGGGACAATAACACCAGTACCGAAATCAAACGCAGAATCACTCTTGCCAATCGCTGTTTCTTTGGGCTCAAGAGGCAATTGAGTAATAAAGCCCTCTCTCGAAAGACTAAGCTTGCTTTATATAACACCTTAATCATCCCAGTCCTACTTTATGGCGCAGAAACTTGGACACTACTTAAAGCGGATGAGGATGCCCTTGGTCTCTTCGAGAGAAAAGTTCTGCGCGCAATTTTTGGTCCTGTTTGCGTTGATGGCATCTGGAGGAGAAGATTCAACCACGAACTGTATGGGCTGTACAGCGGCATGAGCCTAGTCAAGCGTCTACGGATACAACGCTTAAGATGGCTAGGCCATGTAGAGCGTATGGACACCACTGCTCCGGCCCGAAAAGTCTTCGAATCTGAGCCATTGGGACAACGCAACAGAGGACGGCCCAGGATAAGGTGGCGCACACAAGTGGAGAAGGACCTCAACCAACTTGGAGTGCGCAACTGGCGGCAGCTGGCGAAAGATCGCGCTGGCTGGAGAGGCATGTTGGTTGAGGCCCAGGTCCACCCCGGACTGTAGCGCCACAAGAAGAAGAAGAAGAAGAAGAACAACGTACAAAGTAGACCGTTTTTTTCTTTGCAGACGGCAGGTACTTAGCCGCTGTTGTTAACACTATCTACTTAGTTTTTAGAATAGTGGCTTTCTGGCAATACAAATAAATGCGCATTTGAAGTCTGCATGAACAATAACCTTGTTTCTTTGCGCTATGTTTTATATTGATAATACTGTACAAATTGCATATGTTATCAACTATGCTGGTTTTTCATTGCCGCTTTTTTTGCTCACACACGCCGTCATGCTCAGACGTCCAATATCGAAAATTCTTTTCGCTCCTTGTTGCAGCAATTTGACATTGCATAATCGAGCTCTAAGAAGTACTGCTATTAGAAAATTTTGGCCCCTCTGAATGTTCTAACATCTACAATAGAATGTCTTGCGTCAATGAGCACTTGGTCAATTTGGTTGTCTGTTCGGAAGATCGTCAAATTACACTGTAGATTTGCTTGCGAGGAATTCTGACTACCATATCAGGGAAGACGTGGGCTTAAAAATGAATGAATCTGATGTTGTTAAATCTGCTGCGGATGCGGATCATAGCAAGGTAATCGCTAATCGCCTTGAAGTCCATGATGTTCGACCTAAACCGCTTTCCCACAACGAATCTGCTTCCCAATATGCGCCACCTGTCCTTTCATATGTAATATATGTCGTACTCGCGTTTCTTTAGCATCCCTTGACTTGTCCAGCCTATTAACTGGACTGCAGTAATATTCACCTTATACTGCGTTTGGATATTTTACAATTGGCGGATGGGTCCTGGAAAATTAATAAATTTAAGTGTTCAATAACAAACTTTTTTCGTGTATTGTTGTCCTTGTGATTCCACCCTTTCATCCGAGCCATCTAGCTTCTTCAAAACAAGGTTCATTTTATTTGGGTGGGTTGTTAGCTTCCTGCGCAAACGTCAGTCCGGGTCGAAATAGACGTTGGGCCCATTTGCTTAGGGCTAGGTATGCATACTTCGCATACCTCACAACAGATTCTGTAATAGTTTTCCAGTGGTTGTCCTGTGAAAGCACTGTGTCAACTCGACTTAAGTACCTACAGCGATCGTTGCTTTCATCACGCAAGTTAAAGAGCAATCACTTTATCCTGTGTGCGTAAGTTAATACCCACCTTTTTATGTACTAAACTGATATTTAACATCAATGTCCTAAGTAACAGATTAAAACTGAAACGTTTTCTACTACAATTTATTTTTTAGTTGAGTTCATACAAAACCCAATGACGCTCAACAAATTTTAATCCATTGACAGACTTGTAATAAAAATAATTGAGTGGCACTAATGACCACAAGGGACCAGGGCCTAGCTTCTACAACAACTACTCGTGTTGTGCGTGCTACTGCTCTTAACGAGTAGAAAGGACCTACAGTTTTTTGCCGATTCCGAACGGCGAGATTTGAGAAGCTTTTTCATAGACAGTTAATACTCTTTGAGTGTTGTCAGCAACTCGAAAGAGGTGGTGCCGTGAAAAAATGCTATGTGTCCCGTCCGTGAATCGAACCCAGACGCGGCGGTCGACGCACTTACCACTACGCCACGGCGACCACCAAAATAAAAAAAAATATGGTAACATAGTTCCCTATAAATAGTTGAAAGGAAAAATAATAAATTGATTTGAAAGAAAATATATATATGTTTAATACAATATTATATAAGCGTACCAATCAATATAAAACAATTCACTTTTCAAAATGAAAGAAATATGCAAAATCCCAACAAAATTTAAGGCAGCTGATTGTCATCCTTTAAAATAATATGTATTTACACATCATCCATTATTTTGTTCAGATATTGGTAATTTCCTGTGAAAAAAACATTATACATAAACTTGTTCCTCGTTGAATTGCAGAAATATTATAAGTTGACCTTGCTAAGAGCAACTATTATATGTGACCAGTCCTTTGTAAATAATACTGACAAGAGTTGTTTGATTTGTATAGCATGCTTTGTGACTTGTAAGTTCACAATCAGTAGATCAATCCCGCTTTAATGGGTCATAAGTTTATTAATTAACTATAATTTTATTTGAATATACTATTATATTATTATATTCAACATGATTAAATAAGTCTTTCATTTCTATTTGTAAAATGTCTGTAAACGATTATGGTAACTGAAAATAAAGCTCGCAGACAAATTTGTGAGAAGGTAAACGTCTCATCAAATTTGAACGATTCGTTCGTACAATTCGAAATACTAAATAACCTTGCAACACAATGTAGTCTTGCGAAATCCATGAGGCAGAGACTTTGCTTCCATTACAAGAAGCCATATAAGGTTAAGATCAAATATACTATGCACGCATAGCTAAATTAAGTGCATTAAGACGGAAGTGGTTTTCGTATGTGTGCCACTTTCGCAACATGTTCAATCCGTGGTTTTCATTGTGCAAACGTATAAGGTTTCTTTACTAGATATCTGCATATATAGTTTAAGATAAAACAAATGCATGGCATCAAATTCCCAAATAAAACGCATTCACTTCTTTTCAGAATAGTCATGTACAGAATTCCAAATTCCACATAGATGAAGACATACAAAAAGCCAAAGAGTTTGTTGTTAACGAAAGCCATGTGCGAAGGCATAGCAATGGATGGCGCTCCAGAAGGCGGTCGGATGCATTTTTTACAGGATGGACAGCTTGGTCTCAATGTGATTCTCTATGTAAAAGACGCAGAGAAAGATATTGTAAAGTAAAGCGAAAATGTGGTTTTACAAAGCACATAGAGGAAAATCAATGTCGGAGGTAAACTTAACGGCTATAAATATATAGTAATTCTTTTGCACGTAACCAGTTCGTCTTTTGCCTAGATGCCCTCACTTACTCCATCATTCGGAAAGTTTGCAGTTTAAAAACCACAATCCAACTCCAACCAAAAATGTACACCAAATTCGATTACCTATGTTTCAGAAAATACACAAAAATAATGAAGAACATTCTGGATCTCATGGTGACTTTTATGTGCTTAAAAATTACAAACGTGATAGAATCAGAAAGAAACGAAAACGCAACAATATATTAATTGATGTGGATGATTATAAAAATATAGAAGAACCAAATTATGAAGCGCCCGGCGACTTAGATGACTCCCAATCAGAAGGAAGTGGTGACAAAAATCTGTTTCAGAACAAAATTCATTTGCAGAAAAACGGAAAACGAAACTTAGGTTTTGAAGCAGATTCTGTGGAATATGATGAAATGGATTTAGAAGAACTCCTAACGTACAATGATGACGACTACGAAACAGAGTATGAAATTGAAGATTTATTCGAAAATAAAAACGTCTCGCGCTTGCCAGTCAAAGAAAAAGCAGTGGCAGACACAGTGCCACGGCATCGACGAATTTACTCAAAGTGGAGCAAATGGACGAAATGCTCGCCAAAATGTACAACTCGCAGATACAAGTAAATGCAATATTTACTATTTAAATGTGATTAAACTGTTTAAATATTTTTGTATATCTTTGCAGAAAATGCAGAATGAAAGAACAATGTGGAAGAGAAGTTCTACGAGAAATAGCATATTGCTACACTGAAGGAAGCTTTTGTCAGCAATGGCTGAACGCGCAACTTCAAAAACCTCAGCCATACGAGGTGCGACCTGCAATCTCCCGTCGTAAAGATACATCAGGAACGTCAAATTCAATAGTCAGTGACTTTATAATGAACGGGAAGGGCTATCGGGGTCCAGAATACACACCAATGAAGCTTAAATGCGGCATAGCCCCAATTAAAAGCCTAAAACGTAATGTATATAGTATGCTTAAGATAATAGGTGGAAGAGCAGCAAGAAAAGGCGAGTGGCCATGGCAAGTTGCAATTCTAAACAGATTCAAGGTGCGCTACTTTCATTATTTTGCTTTATTACACTTTAATAATTTCTATTTAGGAAGCATTCTGTGGTGGGACGCTTATAGCGCCTCAGTGGATACTTACGGCCGCACATTGTGTTCGCAAAGTGTTATACGTTAAGCTAGGAGAGCACAATTTATACTATGATGATGGAACAGAATTGCAGTTCAGAATCGCTAAGAGCTTTAAACACCCAAACTTTGACAAGAAAACTGTTGATAGTGATATAGCACTTTTAAGGTATGTACAAATATTTTACTTAAAATAAGTATCGCGCACTATGCTCTATATTAGCTGATATTTTTTTTAATTTGTACACATATTTACGCGGCCTAGTATGAAAAAAACATTTCTATTACTTATGAAATACAAATTTTCATCAAGAGGCTGCCTCGGTTGACTTCGCAGTGCGCTATCTCTCCCCAAATGCGCAATAAATTATATTGAGAAAATAATGGAAGACGGGTTTAGTACTTTGTATCATGCGCAGTTTTTGTGTCACTGAGTTGCATCCAATGCAATTTAATGTCGTTGTGAAGACAGCAGTTTGTACTAAAAAGCCTTTCTTAAAAGATGGGAGTTTTTGATTGATTTGCCTTCTTAATACCCGCAAAGAGAAAATACGCTACATTTTACACTTTTATCTTTGATTAAGGCGAAAATGCAAGTCAAAGGACTGGAAAATTGAATAGCGTCTATGGTCCCGACTCTGAAGCAGCTAATAATAAATAATTGAGTAGCACTACAGCCCATAACGGACCAGGGCCTAGCTTCTACAACAATCACTCGTGTTGTGCATGCTACTGTTCTTCACGAGTAAAAGGGACCTACCGTTTTTTTTGCCGATTCCGAACAGCGAGATTTGAGAAGCTTTCCATAGACAATTAATACTCTTTGAGTGTTGTCAGTAACTCAAAAGAGGTGGTGCCGTGAAAAAATGCTAGGTGTCCCGTCCGGAAGTCGAACCCAGACTTTCTGCGCCGCGGTCGATGCACTTACCACTACGCCACGGCGACTACTCTGAATCGTTTCATCGATTCCGTTTCGCTTTAGTCGTTGAATACGATCGTCACGAAAGCACTGTATCTGAACTGAACACTGGACGTTGTAGAAAAAACCGCTCGGAATAAGGCCTTATACAAGAAAAAACTCGATGAATGGGGACCAGACAAGTTAAAACACAAAAATCGTATGTATGTATAAAATTTCTCTTTGTGAATCGCTAGTGAATCGAAACAAAATCGATACATTTTTGACGCATAGATGAATGATAACTGATGATGAAAAAAGTATCAATTTTGAGTGGTTGTGAGGTTCTTTTGCATCCATCATAAAGTTAGGACTTAGCACCAAGTGATTCATACCAGTTCCTACCTGTGGAAAACGATTTTTCTGGTAAAAAGTTCGGTTTACGAGAGGTTTGGGAAAATCAATTGATAGTCTTCTTTTTAAAAGTTCTAACAGTTAATCAATATTAGTGAAGAAAATCGGGACTAGGGAAGAAAAGACCACTTGATAAATCTGCGTAATGTTTCTCCAGCAAGTCCTTGGGGGACGACATAAGCTTCAGAGCTACAAGCTTGAAACTCTTCTAATCGAAACGGTCAGTGATCTTGCCGATGAGTCCACGGTGAACTTTATAGGGCTTATCCATGATAAAGGTGGTTACTACCATTGCTGTTAAAAACAAGAAAAAAAACTTTCTACGTGTTAAATAAATGGACACGACTCTGCATATTGAATTAATCCAATCCGGTCAAGGTAACGAAAACCTCAAGCCGAATAAAGCCCTTCTGTCGAGCTCTTTCATAATACGCATTATTTGGTAAAATGCACCACATCAATCCATTCTCCGTGATCATGTCATGAGCAACTTCCCTTCTAATCGGCTTAATAGTATAATTATACATCCTCTTCAAGCTGGTTTTGTCACATAAAATATAAAATTGTATCTACCCAGATTCGCCACTAACAAAAATTATTTATTTAATACTAATTTCTTGTTAGTGGCTCCCCTTATATGTCCCGGGACCTATTGAGTGATGTGTTATATATTCTTGGGACAAACCCAAGAGACAGGGCCTAACTTTAGTAACTATTGTATCCATTTACAACAATTGAGGACATACAATTTTTTGCCGCCTCCGACTCCGAATTCGACAAGATTTCCATTAATTGCATTGAGCGAAGCAAATGGTAATCGAACGGAGCGTGTCCAAGCATATTTTGATTTGCCTTGCTACATGTGGTCGGGTTTTTAATCGGTAATGGTATGCTAAGCGACCTCAAGTGTATTTTCTATTCACGCAAACGATGGTGGCGGATATTTATCTAGCAATGCTCCTTATTCTTCACCTTCAAACTTGTTTGGCTGTCGGGGACTTTTTTCGTTTTCCAATTTAAAAAAAATGGTTTTAAAACGTGCAAACCCCTTATGAGACATTCGAGCATAAATGTCTACCTATATACAATATATATGTATGTATTATTTATTTTATGTTTACCTATATATGTGTGTATTATTTATTTTATGTTTACCTATTTTTAAAAAATAAGACTATTGATTTTCTTATGGAACACTAACTTCGATTTATTCTTTTATATTTCAAGTTTGAAACAAAAATTGACTTTTAAATTTTACCTTTTGCAGGCTGCCGAAACCTGTAAATGCAACAACATGGGTAGGGTTCTCCTGCCTACCACGCCCATTTCAAGCTTTACCACGGGATATGGAATGCACTGTCATCGGATGGGGAAAGAGAAGGAGCCGTGATCAGTCTGGCACAAATGTTCTACATCAAGCAGAAGTTCCCATAATCCCAATGGAAAATTGTCGATCTGTTTATTACGATTACACAATCACAAAAAACATGTTCTGTGCAGGACACAGACAAGGAAGAATAGACACATGCGCGGGTGATTCTGGTGGACCCTTACTATGCAGAGATAGAACAAAAGCCAATCATCCGTGGACAATATTTGGAATTACTAGTTTTGGTGACGGCTGTGCCAAGCGCAATAAATTTGGCATATATGCTAAAGTTTCAAATTACGTTGATTGGATATGGTCTGTAGTAAATTGCAATGGAAATTGTAAGGCCCATACTCCAAAAAGATATTAAAAATTGGTATAGTTTCATTAAAAACTCAATTTAGAAATAATCGACCAACATTGCAAATGGGCGGCTGTGACAATCTACTAAATTACGAATTTGAAGTTTCTGTTTTTTGGAATAATGATTTGCATAAAGGAGTAATGAGTATTGATGAAACGTTATTTATTAATTATCCTACTTAAATTATTGTAAATAACAAACTAGAAATATTTCTAAGATATTCTTGCATAACAAATTAAAAATACAGACAATAATAATTTACATTCTAATTTATTGCACAAGTGTATATAAATATATCTATCTGAATATAATTTTGAGTATGACAACCAATAAAGTAAGTGAAGATTAAAGAGAAATAAGTACGGATTTTAATTTAATTTAAAGCACGAATAAAAGAAACAGTTTTTATATCACAAACCTTCAGTATTCCATACTAAGTTGCAAGGATATAAGAAAAATATTTGAAATAAACATTTTTCAGTAAATGAAAAACCAGCCGTTCTCAGGATATGAGAAAAACTCGGTTAGAAAAAAAGGTTCGGGCATTTTGGAGTTTCTTATAAGCGTAAAGTACTGCAGAACTACATTTAACCCTTTCATGCCATGTGCTGTTTGTGTACAACATGAACTTCATCTACCCACAACTTTTAAAATATTGGCGCAATCAATGAAAAAATTAGCTAAGTCTTTCCTGAAACCAATATCAGTTTACTATATACTGCATTATATGTCTCTGAGCGCAATAGAAAAATTATATTCCGAATCCGTTACATGTGTTAAGGTGAAATGCAGATTCAATAAAAAGCGTTATTTTTGTAAGTCTGATAAAATGTGATAAAATAGCAAGATAAAACTAGAGTTGCTTCCTAGATGTTAATTAGTTGTTACTTTATATGAAGCCTTGGAAGGGTATTTCAAAATCTGTGTTGTGAAAATGTAATTCATCAATAAAAGTTTATGTTGTTTAGAAACAACATCAGGCATCTATGGAGCTTCTCGAAATTTTTGACGTTTTTTGTGTACAACACCAGGCACTTATCAGAAACAATTGTGTATGCAAAATGTTTCTTCATCGATCAAGTTCACTTTACCGACAGATGCCTAGATAAAGATGGTCATGGAAATGGTGTGGGACAAGTTTGACGATGAGGATAAGGCTGCCGACGATAATTGCGAAACGGATATAAACAAAATCTTTGAAAATGGTTGTGAAAAGCAAGTTCAGCTGGAAAATATCTATGAAATTGAACTAATTAATCAAATTGTGATAAGTGAGGAGCAAGACGTTACTTATGAGGATCAAGGTCCCAATCAAGATGAATTCGTTGTCAACGAATCTGACAAAACACTTCAAATTCAGATTGATACAAAAAATTTAAAATGGAGAAAAGTATTCCTTGATGTTCTTTGTTGTAAGTGAGTGAGTGAGTAAGACCGACTTCCAGATCCAACTGATGTATGTCCAACACCTCTGGAGTATTTTCACCAGTTCATAAACAAAGTTATGACCAAAAAACTTTGCGAAGAAACGAACAAGTATGCAATGCAAACGAGAGGGCTTGAACTCAAAGTTACGCCGGATGAGATCGAAATAAAGTTTGGTATTTTACTATACATGGCAATTGTCCGAATACCAGAGTATAGAATGTATTGGACTGAAAAAGGACAAAATCGTATAGTCTGTTAATCAATGTCCAGGACCAAATTCGAACAGATAAAAATATATAAATGAAAATTCAAACTTTTCAAAGTTTGCCCATTACCTAATCATATCCGAGAAAATTTTAAATGTATTCCCCCAGAAGAGCTTTACTCGGTTGACGAACAAATGATTCCATTCAAAGAAAGGTCAAGTTTTAAGGAGTATATTAAAATGAAGCCTTATCAATGGGGCTTTAAAGTTTCAACATTAGCAGGCGTATCGGGAATCGTGCACGATTTTGCAATATATACAATATATACAGGAGCTTCTTCTTCTTGTGGGGCTGCAGTCCTAAGTGCACCTGGGCTTCAACCAACATGTCTCTCCAGCCAGCATGGTCTTTCGCCAGCTGCCGCCAGTTGCGCACTGCAAGTTGGTTGAGGTCCTTCTCCACTTGGGTGTGCCACCTTAGCCTGGGCCGTCCTCTGTTGCGTTGTCCCAATGGCTCAGATTCGAGGACTTTTCGGGCCGGAGCAGTGGTGTCCATACGCTCTATATGGCCTAGCCATCTTAAGCGTTGTATCCGGAGACACTTGACTAGGCGCATGTCGCTGTACAGCCCATAAAGTTCGTTGTTAAGTCTTCTCCTCCAGATGCCATCAATGCAAACATAACCAAAAATAACACGCAACAATTTTCTCACGAAAAGACTAAGGGCTTCGTCATCCGCCTTTAGTAATGTGTTATACAAAGCAAGCTTAGTCCTTCGAGAGAGGGCTTTATTACTCAATTGCCTCTTGAGCCCAAGGAAACAGCGATTGGCAAGAGTGCTTCTGTCTTTGATTTTGATACTGGTGTTGTTGTGCCAGGACCGCTGAGACGAGGTAGATGAAGTCCTTGACTACCTCGAAGTTTCTGCTGCCTAGTATGACGCTCTGTCCGAGACGCCGATGTTGCGTGTCCTTCCTTGATGACAGCACGTACTTCGTTTTGCCCTCATTAACCACCAGAACCATTTTAGCCGCTTCCGCTTCAATGAGAGCAAACGCGTCATTGACGGCTGTGTTCGTTCAATCACGCCAATGTCGTCGGCGTAAGCTACCAATTGAACTGACTTTTGGAAGATCGTGGCTCTGGTGTTGACTTGTGAGCTACGCACGATCTTCTCAAGGATGATATTAAAGAAGTCAAATGACAGTGCGTCGCCTTGTCTAAAACCTTTTTTGACATTGAAGGTCTCGGTGAGTTCGTTGCCAACCTTGACGGAGCAGCAAGAGTTCTCCATCGCCATCCTACACAATCTAACGAGTTTGGTAGGAATGCCAAAACTATACATGGCACTGTATAGCTCATCTCTATGCGCACTGTCATATGTGGTGGACTTCCCTGGCCTGAAACCACACTGGTAAGGACCTATCAGTTTGTTTACGAACGGTTTCAGACGTTCACACAATACCGCAGAGAGGATCTTGTATGAGATGTTAAGGAGACTAATCCCTCGATAGTTGGCGCAGTTGAAGGGATCTGCTTTCTTGTGGACCGACAGATGACATTCCACTCATCAGGTATGCTTTCCTCCGACCATATCTTACTGGTGCATGTGCCCTACCAGGTCATCTTCAGCTTCTTTTAACAGTTCTGCGGAAAGTTCGTCCGCGCCAGCAGCTTTGTTCGACTTCAGTCTCGATATTGCTATCTTGACCTCGTCGAGGTCGGGGGGACGGAATTTTTGTCCATCGTCGTCCAAATTGAGTGGAACATTCTGCCCAACAGCGGAATCTGTGTCGTCATCGCCGTTTAGGAGTCTGCAGAAATGATTCTTCCAGATTCTCAGAACCGACTGCGACTCTACCACCAGTTGTCCATTTTGGTCCCGGCAGGCTTTAGTCCGAGGTTTGTAACCGCCAGATAACTGTTTCACCTTTCAGTAAAACTTTCTGACTTCATTCCTGCCATAACACCTCTCCATCTCTTCGACAGCGCCGGTTCTCTCCCCTTCTTTTCTGTTCGAAGAGCTCACGAACAGATCTCGTTGTCCGATGCAGCGTTGCCTAGTAGGCCTCCTGTTTAGCTGCATATGCCTGCCTGCACTCGTCTTTAAACCATGGGTTCCTTCTGGGTGGTGGCGTGGCAGCTGCTTTGATGGCTTTTTGACAACGTTTCCATTCTTCTTCTATTGTCAGTGCACGCAGCGTCGAACTTTGGGAGAGGTTTAGAGAGACTTTGTCGGCGAAAATTCCAGCAATATGCAATTGTAGCTTTCCGACGTCAAACCCTTTTGGCCTACTTCGAATCCGTTGCTCTCTCGACATCCGGGTTCTTACCTTGGCTACAACAAGGTGATGATCTGAGTCGATGTAGGCACCTCGGAATGTTCGGACATCGAGAATATTGGAGGAGTGTCTGACGTCGATCACAACATGATCAATCTGGTTGACGGTTGATTGATCAGGGGATCGCCAGGTTCCTTTATGGATGTTGAGATGTGGGAACCGGGTACTACTCATAGAGCGGTTACGCCCCGCGGTAAAGTCCAACAGCCTGAGTCCGTTTCCGGAGGTGGTGTCTTGCAGTCTGTGTTTCCCGATGACACCAGGAAAGATGTCCACCATTCCCAGCTGAGCGTTGAAGTCTCCTAAAACGATCTTGGTGTCATAGCTGGGGCATCGATCGTATGTTCTTTCTAGAACATAATAAAACACATCCTTGCTGTTGTCATTCTTCTCTGTCGGGGCGTGAGCGCACATCAGGCTGATGTTCCCGAATTTAGCCTTGATGCAGATTGTCATGAGGTGTTCGCTTACGAGACTTAAGACTTTTAGCCTTAGTCTGCCTCGAACAATAAATCTGCATCCGAATAAGCGCTGTGCTCTCTCCCTACAGCAATCGCTGTAGTAGATGTCGCAACTCTTCATCTTCTTTCTGCCTGGCCCATCCCACCGCACTTCCTGAATGACGGTGATACCTCATTTGTAGCAGTCGAGGGCCTCCGCAAGTTGTTCGGCTGCACGTGGTCTATTAGGGGACCTCACATTCCACGTGAAGATCCGAAAATCTTTGTCCTTTGTTCCTCTGCTAGGGTCGTCAGCGTTGGATAGCCCTGGCAGCTTGCCATGTTGAGTGCGATCAAGGACATTGCCTCGTGTGCATAGGCCCATTGGCTTGTTAAAATTGATCTCTATACAGCTTTGGTACATTGGTCTGATCGGTAAGGTGTCTTATTTATCCCTAAATTTTCCTACGCAGAGCCTACATTTAACTGCCAACGCTAGAACAACAAAAGAAATGTACGCGAAGAAGTATGTAGACCTTCGGCTGTTGCACTATACAATAAACACATGGGTGGTGTCGACTTAGCAGACATGCTTATAGAACTATATATTTAGAATCGACATCAAATCAATTAAGTGGTACACGAGGATCAGCTACTGGTGCCTAGATATATCTGTTGTTAATGGTTGGCTCCTATACCGAAGGCATCTAAAACAAGTAAATAGCACCAAAAAAACACATTACTAGACTTCTATCTAGAAATTGGAAAGGGGCTCATGATAGCTGGAAAAACTACAATAAAAAAGAAGGGAAGGCCTTTGAACGATTCACCTCATCCAGACAAGAAGAAAAAAGTCGTATCTTATGATCCAATCCGTGATATTCGGTTGGATCAAATCGGACATTGGCCCCAATATTCAGAAAAGCAAGGCAGATGTAGCTATTGCAAGGATGGATATTCCACTGTGCAATGTTCGAAGTGCATTGTTACATTATGCTTCACAAAAAAAATTGTTTCAAGTATTATCATAATTTCGAAAAGTAAAACATAACTACGTAAATTTACGTATATGTATGCTTACTTATATTATATGTACAAAGATACATAGAACTTTATGTTTTACCAGTTCCGAAAATGAATTGTACCTTATTTAAATAAATAAGATATCACATGGATTTCAAATACATATATATGAATGTACCTTAATATTCTCGAATTTTTTATACACATATACAACCATTGTTGTATATGAACAACATGGCCTATACAGTTATCCTTAGTAAGGTCCAATTAAGCCAGGTTATAGCAAAAAAAATGTTTTTTATCGAACTGGAATGAGGTGCTGTCATGAAAGGTTAACTATGTACGTTTTCTACCACATTTTTGTAGCAAACGAAAATAAAAATACTTCCATCTCTGCTGAACACTAACCGTTCTTCACATGTGTACAAGCAAAATTTTCAATAGCTTTTTTATTAACTCGAAAACATTCGAAATTTTTTAAACTGGGTTTGCATCCTCAAGCAAATCTCAAAATAACAATTTCGGTAACATACTTTTGAATTACGTAATCGTGTTTTATGTTGTATGTTGCTCTTCTTGTCTTTATTTCAGTTTAGCGTGAGTTCATTTATAATTTTTTATCGTCAAACGCCAAAACTATAAAAGATGGCTTGTACAGCAAAATGAAAAAATCCAAAATTGGTGGACTCAGAAATACGACACGATTAACAAAGGTGGTAAGGCAGTGTGTATATTATGTTCTGGGACGGTGGTATGTAGAACATCAATTGTGAAACGGCATTATGAAACAAATCTCTTGGTGAAAAAAGCCAACAAGAACAAAATGAAATTATTTCGCGTTCAATCAATGGATGATGATACTTAATGCCAGCTAATGTTATTGCTCGGCATAAACCGTTAGGGGAGGGCGAGTTTTTAAAAATAGCTGGGTAAGCATGCGCCCCATCACTTTTTGAAGATTTTCCAAATAAAGAAAAGATAATTCTAAGAAAAGAGATACGCCTTTATTCAGCAAAACAACAATAGATAGAATCCTTAAACTAGCGGAAAATGTAAAAGAACAGCAAATAAATGACATCAAGTTTTCTTTAGTTATTTCGCTATGTCTTGACGAAAGTACAGATGTGACTAAATCTGACCGTTTAATCATTTTTGCTCGATATTGTGTAGTAAACGACGTCGAGGAAGAGTTAATTGCTATGCCATCGTTGTCTACAACTACCAAGGGCACTGTTGTTAAAAAATCACTTATTGAAAAAGAAACAGATTTAAGTAAAATTGTTTCAATAACGACTGATGCTGTTCCCAGGTATAGTTGAAAAAACTAATGGATTTATCAATTTGTTCCAAAAAGAGATATGACACTCAATTCTTGAATTTCGTTGCATAATACTTCAACAAGCTTTATGTGCAAAGAATGGTTTTGCATCAACAATATAATGGAAGTGATGACAAAAATAGTAAATATCATATCGTCTCAAGCCTTAAATAATCGAAAATTTCAAGTTTTGCTTAATGTGTACAACGGTGTACAACGGCTTACTGATGTATAACAATGCTCGCTGGTAAAGCCGCGGTCACGTTCTTGAAAGATTTGTTAATTGTCTGGAAGAAATTAGATTGTTTTTACAAAATGAAAGTAGTCACTTAAAAACTAGATCGAAACTGTATGCCACGGGGCTCTGAAAAAGTTCGCATCCCCTGGCTTAGATTGTCTCCCAGATCTTGTTTTTTTATCTACCTTTCCATCGTACCTGAAGCGATTAATTGTTCTTTGAATCGTAGATTTACTTCTTGAGATTAGCTTACCAATTTCACCGAAGGACATTCGCTCTTCCACGTAAAAATTAATTATCCTTTGCCGCTCTCTTATACTCAACTCTTTTTTGTCATAATAATATCTTTCTTCTCACAATTCAAATCAAATACCACTCAATTTTATCACCTTCAATACTGGTAAACGGATAAACATAGCTTACTTGCTCTGTAAAATAATAAAAGTTACTTAATCAGTACTTGAATGAAAGATTTACCAACCGTACACAAACTTTTGTGTACTTATCTGAAAGCATATGGTTTGCTGAAATATAAATAAATTTCCATTGCGGATTGGGAATAAACTCCGTTTATTCCCACATTCCTTCGCCGTACGCAAACTTTTGTGGATAACTGTATGTACGTATGTTCATTTATAAACAACCGTAAGAACTTACTATTCATGAGCCGCCACTTTAGCTTTCAATTTGAAGGCAGAATTTCAAATATTTTGTAAACTGCAATTTTTGCTCAAGTTTCATGAACTGTGTGGCCCTTTATTTACATACGTAGCAGTTACTTAGGCTTAATTAGGGTTCATATTTTTTAAAGTGTATAAATACGTGGAACTCAATTAAGGGAAAAAATATCTTATTTTCTTAATCCTTTTTGTCGACTCGAATGCAAGAGAAATTTGTACGAAAAACCGTAGGCCAATAAAACGTATAAAGGACGGTCCCATAAAACAGTAAAAATACGACAGACATATGCGTTGCTAT
This sequence comes from Eristalinus sepulchralis, assembly GCA_944738645.1. Taxonomy (NCBI): domain Eukaryota; kingdom Metazoa; phylum Arthropoda; class Insecta; order Diptera; family Syrphidae; genus Eristalinus; species Eristalinus sepulchralis. The sequence goes on along the minus strand of OX122885.1, from coordinate 22,645,122 downwards.
ACCGAAACATCTGTCGGTAAATATATTGTAGATACGGGGGAAGTCGTAAAATATATTTTTTGTAATAGGAAATTACGAATGGGCAAAACGAGGATCTAAAAGCAGTAGCGTAATTAACAGAAATGTACACTGAAGAGCAAAAGTGTAACAATGTTACAGGATTCAAATAAAACACGCACAGTGCTTATAGTTTGTTGAAAAAAATATCTATTATTTATTTATTTTTAACAAATTGCAAGGAATTCTCTACCCAGTCGAGTAGGTTTTTTGCATTTACAGCTGACTGCACAAAAATGATAAATAAAAGAATGTAAAAGATGCTTTGTTACAGTTTTGCAACCGGGTAACGGGTATACAAATTAGCGTATTTTTTCGCGGTTGTCTGTCGCCTGTTTATCATTTTGTGGTGTAATTTTGAAGTGATCGGCAGTGTAAGAGCAACATTTTAACAAAATGAGAAATTTTAGGAATGATATTAAAAAAGAACTCTGGATTTGTTGAAGGACGGAAAAACTACTAGGCAAATCGCAAAAGCATTAAAAATAAGCTACATGTATGTGTCGATAATAAAGAAGTAAAGCAATCTCGATAGATGCAGCACAAACTACGGAGGAAAACCAAAAAAAGTTGAAGATAGGGAGGCAAGACACATTGGGAAGCTATTGATGACAGGTAAAATATCTGTGCCAAGGGATGGCCTTCCATTGCTGACCCAGAATGCAAGTGTTTGGACTCTTCGTCGGGCGCTAAAAAGAATCGGTTACAAGGCTAAGGAAAAGAAAAAGAAGCCAGCTTTGTCAGCCAAAAATGTTTCGACGAGAAGCCTTTTTGCAAACATACAAAAACTGGACTTCTGATGATTGGAAACGAGTAATATTCAGTTTTTGATTGTTTTTGTAATCCTATTCTTGTTTTCTAGGTGATTTGGTCTGATGAGACTAAAATTAACCGTTTCCAATCAGATGGGCGTTAATGGTACTGGACAAACTCCTCAGGCCCTCTTAGACCTGAAAATGTTAAACAAACTGTTAAAGATGGAGGAGGTTCTTTAATGATTTGGGTGTGTATTACGCCTAATGATATCGGTCCAGTGGTAAAAATTGAAGGCGTAATAAAAATGAGCAGTATCTGAGTATCTTGCAAGAGAATTTGCCTGTTGCAGTAGACATGATGGGAATGAAGGAATGACGGAGTTATTGGATCGAGTGCAAGAAGAATGGTACGCCTTCCGACCGAAAATCGTACTAAAATTATACGATAGTATGCCAGGAAAACTAAATGCGTAAAAAGAGTCCAAAGGACTGTGACAGATTATTAAAAATTTAATTTTTATTTTTTCTTTGCTATGGTGCAAAACTGTAACAACGCATATTTTACATTCTTTTGTTTAGCATTTTTGTACAGTCAGCTGTAAATACAATAAACCTACTCGACTGAGTAGAGAATTCCTTGCACTCTATTAATAAAAAATAAATAGTAAATATTTTTTCAACAAACTATGAGCACTATGTGTTTCATTTAAATTCTGTAACATTGTTACACTTTTCCTTTTCAGTTTACGTGATTCCACTGCAGTTTTTGTTTGTTCACCGATTTTAGCGCGCATTTCAAATATGCGACATCTTCAAATTCGGCAGTAATTCACCCCTATTCCGGGAGTCTTCTCATTTTAGTGACTATTGTCATTTTGAAAGTCATCTCAGTTTTTCATCGGTATTCCGAAAATAAAATGACTTGTGGAATATGTTCCACAACAAAAGCCGTCTGTCAAATGCAAAATGTCATATGCTTACACTTTGTTTATATTTTAAATTCTTCAATAAACATTTGAAAACATGGACAGCATAGCTCTGTTTGTAAATATAGAGAACAAAATTGAAGAAGAAGAAATAAGAAAAATAACTTTAATAAACTTGAAGAAAGGAGGTATTTTAAACCGTCTTTTAAAGTCATCTCAATATTTCTGAGAGACTCCTTCACTTCTTTGTGAAAAATTTCTTGGGCGTCCATTTGTTTTCTTAATAACGACTTCATTTCGTCTCTAGCGTTTTGGGATCCGGTAGATCTCACTGATCTCAACAACGTTTCTGTTGGTGTGCGGCAATTTCCCTCCTCCGTAAAAAGCATATCCTCAACTTGGCAGGTAGACTTCTTTGGTATATGAACCAGACCCGATGTAGACGGATTGTCTAATAATGCATTGTTGACTCCACGTTGATGAGTTTCTTTAAAGCCGAAAACTCTTCCAGTTGGGTCCACTGTCTCATTGATAGAAGTTTGGCCACCGTTTCGTCCAGCTCCGTTAAAATGTTTGCTTAAAGGGTCCTCCTCCGGTTGCCTCAGATTCCCTTTTGTTATGCGTTTTTTTAACTTTTAACTTTAAATCGAACCAAACTTATGAAGTTCAAATGTTCGTATGTACATATGTGTATGTATACTCAATTGCACATACCTTGTGCCATTCTTTCTCATTACGCACAGGTGGTCCTAAACTGTTTATTATTGCCGCAACCTCCTTTAAGCCAATTCTTATGTCCTCACTTTAAGTAACGCCTCTTTTGAATTTTTTGGCAAGAGTCACGTTCTCTTCCATGAGTCCCACCAAGCGAATGATTTGCGAAGGTGTTGATACCTTTAACCTTTGGAAACCATAAATAATAAGCAAATATATATCAAGAAACACAAAAATAAGAAAAAAACAAAAGAAACTTACTCTTTAGACATTTTTAGTTTTATGTCGTGTACCAATTTCAAATCGACTGTTTTTGTCACTTTTCCTGTCGTTTAGTGACTCCGGCAATACCAAAAAATGAGACATGTCGAGTGGTAAATGCGTTCCACAGGAGCTGACAGGAGCAAAATGACTAGTGTCATTTTATGAATTCTTAAAGGACTATGGGTATACCGATTTCTCACACTCATAAAGTGACATGTCACTAAACGACTGCCGGAATAGGGGTGATTATTTATTCTGATGTTTTTATCGTCACCAGAGAAGTGTTTTTATTACATATCAGTTGGCGGCTCGTTTCCATGCATAAATGACCTATTCCAACTCTTTAATATGAGTTCATAAAATACTCACGATGATATAAAGATTAAAACCGCATAAATCAGCAACAACATCATCAGGCACTTTGTACGTCTTTAGTATATATATCTAGATGCTTTCTCGTATATAAAAAATAGCCGTCGAATCCTGTTTTCTACTTCTATTAACTCACAAAGGGTAATTGAATATTGCACATCTCTTGTCGAGGTGATGAAATACTTTAAAAGTCGCCGATATTAAATTATTAGGTCGACTTTGGGATTTTTTTTGTTAGCACCTTTTCATAAATTCAGCAACTGTAATAACAGTACGAATTCGGAATTCATTAAAAATAAGTAATTCTTTAGAAACCTGTTACAGCAGAGATTAAAATATAAAGATATAATTAAACGCAAAAATTAACATATTCAAAGAAGTTTTTGGAACGAATAAATTCTCAGAAGTAGAGAGATCGTTACAATACAAAATTCAATTAAAGTTCAAACAGGTATGTTATACAATAAGAAAAGAAAAGGAACTGCCACAAGTCGCTGTTTTGATTTAGTATCTCTACACGCCTTCCTCAAATAGCGCTTCTTAACAAACTGACATCCCGATATCCTTCAAACATCGATAGTGTGCTGGTCCGGGTAGCGGCTTCGTAATCACATCAGCAGGCATTTGTTCAGTTGGTGTATACATAACTGTGATTTCTTTATCCCTTAACAACTGACAAACAAAATGAAAACGTGTCGCAATATGCTTCGTCCGCGAATGACAAACTGCATTTTCTGCTATATGTTTTGCACCTTTATTGTCTGTCCCAGTGATTGAAGCCAACTCCGGCAAATCCATTTCCATCATCAGGTTTCGAAGATATATTGCTTCTCTTGATGACTCTGACAGTGCAACATACTCAGCTTCCGTTGTTGAAATGGCCACCGATTTTTGTTTTTGTGATGGCCAAATTACAGCTGCTGGCTTGATTCCTGGAAAAGTACAGGATGTCATCCACATAAACTGCAACAACGGTGAGTTCATCCTTGGTTGATCCAAAATACAGACATGTGTCGTTGGTGGCCGGTGTCAGACTAAGGTCACGAAGTGTTTTATCCAACTTCTTATGCCACTGACGTCCCGCCTGTCGTAAATCATACAAGGCCTTTTTAAGTTGACATACATTCTTACCAGCTTTGAAGTCCTGCAACATTTGTTTCACCTTCATTTTTATTTCAGGGTTTTCGTCTCCTTTCGCAAGCATTTCTGGAGCTTGTTGGAAATATTGCGGAGGTTCCATGAAGATCACTTCATCAAGATCACCGCTTAAGTACGCAGCAACGACGTCCATCTGGTAGACAGGTAGGTTTTCACGAGCAGCCAGTGCGATGAGGAGTCTAATCGATTCAAGACGGTCAACAGGAGCGAATGTTTCTTCAAAATCAATCCCTTTTTGTTGTGAAAAGCCTCTAGCAACAACACGAGCTTTTTTTCGATTTAAGGACCCATCAGGTTGTAGTTTATTTCGCAGAACAACTTTGCTTGTCACAACTGCTCTATGCGCTGGACGCTCGATGAGATCCCATGTGTTGCCTTTTAACAGACTTCGGATTTCGTCTTTAATCGCCTCCAGCCACGCTTGTGCTTCTGGACCGGACATCGCATCTTCAAGTGGCATTTCACCAATATTTGCAATTGGTGAAATAAATTCTTCTATTTTCACCATTTGCTGATTGACGAACACCTTGTGGCAATGTATAGAACTTTTACTCACGGTGTCCTCGGGTTCTTCTGTTACTGGCACTATTGTCTGCTCAACTGAATTTGAAATTAAGTAGTCTTGTTTATAAGGTTTATCTTCAAGCAACCCATTTTCGATGCACTCAACATCTCTTGCAATCACTACTTTATGTTTTCAGGAACCCAAGCGCGATAGCCTTTGGATGCTTCGGAATACCCGACCATGATGCCCTCACTTGAACGTGCTTCGAACTTTCCCTTTCCAGATGTCTTATCCAACACAAATGCTTTTGCTCCAAACACCTTAAGATGACTTAAGTCCGGCAAGCATATCTTTCAACTTTCAAAAAGTGTATGACCTTTCAGGCTTACCGTTGGACATCTATTCCGCAAATAGTTTGATGCGGCAATGGCTTTTGCCCAAAATTCCTTTTCGATACCCGCTTGAAGAAGCAAACATCGCGCCATTTCGACAAGAGTTCTATTCTTACGCTCAGCCACACCATTTTGTTGTGGCGTATGAGCAACTGTAAGCTTTCGTTTAATACCGTTTCTTTTCAGAAATTCATCGAAATAATGGTTACGGTATTCTCGGCCATTGTCGGACATTAAACACTTAATCTTGCGACCGGATTGCGTTTCGACACGGGCCTTATACTCCTTAAATGCTCGCAAAGCATCACCCTTCTGCTTTAAGAAAAATACCTCAAACCATCGGCTGCTGTCGTCAATGAATGTGATAAAGAATCTTGATTGGCCTAATGATTCTGTTCTGGCAGATCCCCAGACGTCAGTGTGCACCAAATCCAAAAGTTGAGTGGCCCTTTTTGATTTTTTAGGAAACGGCATCGATGTCATTTTTCCACGAAGACGAACCTCACATGATCTGAGACTCCCATTGTTGCTTTTCCGGAACATGTCTAACACATCTCGTCCATTGAGGTGACCTAGACGACGATGCCATAATTCCAAACTTAATTCATTTTCGTTGACAACTCTAGCTTCTGGATAAGTTTCTTCAATGTAATAGAGATTTCCAGATAGATTAGCAATTGCCTTGATTTCGCCATCAATTCCTCTGACAACTGCTTTTTCTTTGTCGAACGTGATTGTGTTTTCATGATCAGTGATCCTCGCAACAGATAATAGATTAGTTCTCAAATCTTTCACTAATAAAGTATCATTGAGCGTTACTGACCTTTCAGATGCCCCGCCTGTAGCTGTGAAAACAGCTGTGCCCCTTGCATCAACTTTTGCGCAAGCATCGTTCGCCATCAGCAACTTTCCCGGCATCCTTGAAGGAGGTGATTTGAACCATCGCTTATCGCTGCACATATGAGACGTGCAGCCGCTGTCGAGACACCAACGACTTTTATCTTCATTGCCCATAGCCACCAAAGCCTGGTCATGAACATGCTTTTCATGAAATGTGGATTCAATTTTCGGAGAAGGCTCGCTGTTGGTGTTACGCTGCCTTCTATTTTCTGTGCATTCTGAAGCTTTGTGACCAATTTGATGACATTTGTAGCACTTATATTTAAACGTTTTCCATCTTGGTCGGGAGTACCATGATTTTTCTTGTGAAAGTCATTTCGTCCGAATTTTGGCTTAGAATGATGCACATTTCGACGGACATACATTGCTTCATTGTCACCATCATCCCTACGCTGATTCTGAGCGTCGAATTTTTCCAGAATCTTCTTCAGGATTTCAGGTTTTGGTAGATTATCGTGGGACTCCATTGCACATCGAAAAAGGTTAAAACTAAAAGGCAACCCATTCAGCAGCAACATCGACAGCAATTCTTCGTGTATATCAACACCCATACTCCTCAATTGCGAAACTGCATCGAAGAACTCCATTAAATTCGTACGCAGATCGTCGCCTTCCTGCATTTTGTACGTTGCTACTCGTTTCAGTAGTGTCGCCTTTTTGACTGGTGCGAACTCAGATTTCAGCCTCTCCCAGATACTTCTTGCTGTGTTCAATCACTTCACTAGCCGTAGCAGACTTGTATCAATAGAAATGATTAAATCTGACCTTGTTTTGGCGTCATCCTCCAACCACTTATTCAATTCCTTCTTTGAGTTTTCATCTTGTAGATTCAAGTCCGGCTGTTGGGCTTTTCCACATATCTGCTTTCATGTTCCATTTTTTATCATGACTGCTTCTATTTGCATTACCCATGTGTCGTAATTTTGATTCGTCAGCGGTCTTATAACGTTCATGTATATTGACATGTTTCACACAATATATTTATAAACGGTATGAACTGGGCCCATAACCTGTTACAGCAGATATTAAAATATAAAGATTTAATTAACCGCAAAAATGAACAGATGCTCTTTATTCAAAGAAGTTTTTGGAACAAATAAAATCTCAGAAGTAGAGAGGTCGTTACAATACAAAATTCAATTAAAGTACAAACAGGGATGTTATACAATAAGAAAAGAAAAGGTACTGCCACAAATCACTGATTTGATTTAGTATCTCTACAAAACCATTTGAAAAACATTGCTGTATACGTATATGCATATAATTTACATAATAATCTCTATATATATATATAAAAACCTCTATAACCTTCTAAACGTAGTTGGACTTGTAGTTTGTTATTGAGCATCAGTGGTGTTATTTAAGTTTTTGATGAATGCCATTTTTGCAAAGGTTAAGGTGACTGGTGAATGCACTTAGTGCTTTTCAGAATCTTTGTGCTGCATCTATGCAATCACTTTTCAATTTATTTACACGTGTCTTTAAATTTGTACGCCTAATATTCAATTAAATTCAGAATGATATTACAAATTTAAAAGATGACAATTTTGATAAACTCTTAAGCACATTCCGTGTCAAGAATAAACAGGTCGATGCATACTTGGTCAATTTTAACTACAGTACCTCACAAAAATGAGCATACACTCACAGCTTAAACATATTTTTATCTTTTTCGCAAATATAAACAAGATGGAAAATTAAAAAAACACTTGCTATTTCTAAACAAAATAAAATAAGGCACTTCATTTTAACACACAAAATTGAGCATACACTTAAAGTAAATTCGAGTTACGACTAAAACACAAAACAAAAACAGTTCCAAATAAAATTTCAGTAACGCGTGGCACCTCCTTCAGCATCTATGCCAGCTTGTAACCGCCGTGGCATGGAGTTTACCAGTTTTTCGGTAAAAGATGGCCGAATCCCATTTTAGTTTTTAGCTCCTGCTTATTGGAGCGGGTACTTTCTTTGACCCGCACTTTTATTTTGTGCCATAGATGTTCAATAGGGAGATTGTGGGGTTTTAGCTGCTTTGGAGCGTTATAAAGCAACCATTCGGGTACTAAATAGGAGGTGTGCTTCGGATCATTATCTTGTTGGAAGTAGAAAACCGAAGGTAGACCTAATTTTACTGCGGAACTTTCGTTTTAACTGCGGAACTTTCGTTTTAACATATTCAAATACCCAATTTTGTCCATATTATTTTCTATAAATTCGAACTTTCCACAGCCATTTGAACCCATAGAACCCCACAACAGCACGGACGTTCCCCGTGTTTTATGGTTGACTTTATATTTTTAGCTTTGAGAGCTGTATTTGCCATCAGACCCAAAATGTTGGAAATGTATGGATTTCTTCGGGCGATTCTACCATTTAAATTATTCTTTCTCAAGACTCTGAGAACGGTTTGCACTGAAAGCGGCTTATTAATTACGAATGATACCTTAGCTGTCAATTTTGGAACGCTAGATTTTGAATTATACTTGATTGTCCGAACAATATACCGCTAGTTTTGTTCTGAGAGCAAGTTTTTTCTTCCCCTTCCAAGTCTGTTTTTTAGTGTCCTTCATATCTATAATTGTTTATTATTTTTTGTACCGTTGCATGCGATCGCCCTACATTTTCTTATTTTTCGCATCGACTTCCCCTCGCAAAATAGCTGAATTATGAGCATTCTCGTTGACAAAGTAGTCTGTTTTCGCATGTTTTCCATATTTTCGCACAAATAAGAGAATATCGGTCTTTTCAGTTCAAAAGCGTGTGCAGAAATGATCTTCAGGGACATTTGTTGCTTCACTCCTGAACAAATTTGCATGTATCGATTCTGCGAAGCTTGTGTATAACACACACATGACATTTGAATGCTCAATTTTGTGTGTCGATTTCAGGGGTTGTTTCCTTTTTCATGCGAAAAGTACCGGTAGAAAGTCGCCTGTCCGTGAATTTGGCATATACTCGTACTTTGTTACTCGTTCTCGCGCTGTTGATACATTAATCGTATATGTTAGTAGTTAGAAGCCATGCGAGTGGTTAGTGGTCACTCGAGTGATTAGTAGTCATTCGAGAGATTAGTAGTCACTCGAGTGATTAGTAGTCATTCGAGTGATTAGTAGTCACTCGAGTGATTAGTAGTCATTCGAGTGATTAGTAGTCACTCGAGTGATTAGTAGTCATTCGAGTGATTAGTAGTCATTCGAGTGATTAGTAGTCATTCGAGAGATTAGTAGTCATTCGAGTGATTGATTCAGAATCGAGATGTTCTCGATATAACACCACGAATATGAAGTAATGATAGGTATACTGTATATGTTTTGAGGACAATTAAATGTTTGAATGATTCAGTTTCGTCTTTTTTCACAAGGGTGGCCGGTTCGATTAAAAAACTTTTAACTCATATCAGCGAAATCTTTAGAAGCATGGACGAAGCACGATAAAAAAAACAAAATGCATTTCAAAAACAACTCTTAAATATGATCAATATAATTAACGCTTTGGTACTTCCTGGACTGGGGAAATAGAATCCAGCCGTCTTCTTAAACTCAATATATCCGAGAATTATCTTAGTCCTTACAACAAAACTACTCTGCCAAATAATTTACCTTTGTAAACGCTGTTGTGTTTTCCACATAAAGGATATAAATAAAATAATTACAAAATAGAAACTATTATTTAATTATTGCTTAAAAACAGTGTATATTTTCGATAAATTCAATATTGCAACGTTATATTTTACCAACAAAGGCTTATTTAAAGAATAAAAAATGAATTAAAACCGAAACTAACAGCACAAGAAGAGCCACTGCTATTCCTAACATATACATAGATCGGCTTATTTCTGGTGCCCCATTTTTCGTCTTAGTTACGGTCGGTTCATCACACCCTATGCTCACTTCATCATCGTGAAGTCCCTCGAGATCATCAAAAATACAGTCGGAGTTTATGTCAATATCTAGGACTTGTTTAGCTTGTGCAACCGCAACTGAAGGCGTTTCCCCTCTAAAGATATATTCAGAAAATTGGATCTCTTGACATTGGGATTTAAAATAAATTCTTCGCGGTGGTTCGCTTACAACCACCCCAACATTATTCGAATGTAAATCAGTTAAGCCATCACAATAAATCTGAATCCTTGCTGCCAATGAACGAAGAATGTCCTTTCTAATGCCGTTTTTTATTTCTTCAAATGTACTTTTTGAATTGAACCAAACACGTGACGAAACGATGCCAAAGAATCGTATGGTTCCACTGAATTGCCTAATTTTTATCAGATACTCATTAGACAAATTTGCTGTCAGGAATATAGATGCTTTCAGTACTGGCACATCATTTTTCTTAAAATTTTCCTTGATGTAATTTTCAAGCGTTGTTTTGTCGTTTAAATCCTGCTGTTCTATGAATATTTTACTGCTGTAAATGTTTGACTTAACAGCTTCCAATACGTTATAAAACTGTTTTTCAACATTGATATGTTCTCTATTATCAGATATAGGAAATACTTCATCTAGCTCATAATTCGATTCGAACAAGTACCACTGGGGCAGATTTTCAACATATTTGCATTCAATCGGTGATAATTTACCGCCACTAGAATTAAAAAATGGTTTCATTTATTAAAAACAATAATGATTGCACAATGTTCAAATATTTACCTAGAAGATGTAGAGAAGGTTTTACATCTTGAAATCATTGCGTCAGTCGAAAAAGACAATAGGAATATTTCTAAATTTTCTGGATACTCTGTATAACCGAAAGTGGAATTGTTGTTTGTGATGACCCTTGTAGTGTTAAAAGCAGAATCTTATTCTGTATAAGGTTTCGAACAACAACGAAATAAAACTAACCTGTGCAATTCTGCCATTATTTTTTTTACACTTTCCAGATGCTTATCATCAACCATGTAATCAGTTTTGCTTGCTATGAAGATACCTTTAAGAGAAGAAATGTCCCGAAATTTGATTAGTTTTTTAGTACTTCATTGTTTTTCTAAACAGAGGAAAAATGAAGATTAAGGACAAAATATGTATCCCTTATATTTTTTTAAAATTATCTTATAGATTAGGATATACAGTATTGGACAAAACTAAAGCACCCCCCTTGAGGAAATAGCATATACCAAAATTGTTCGACTTCTAACAAATAACAGGCTTAAGCTATAGGAATGAAGTTTTTTTTCCTGATTTTCTACTCTTTTAACTTTATTTAGCAAACCAAAAAAGTAAACATAACATCTATTTGTAACAACAAAAAACTAAAGTAAATTTTATTTGAAATAAAATATCCAAATTTCAGTTGGACAAAACTAAAACACCCCCTAATAAAACGATACAAAATATGAAAAAGTAAATATAACAAGAACATAGAACATATTAATATTTCGTTGCGAACCCTTTTGCCTTTTATGACAGCAATACATCTTTTTGGCATTGAGTTAATTAGGCTGTCTATTACACCCATAGGAACACTTTGCCATGCATCCTCTACCGTCAATGTCATCTGTTGCTATTTTTAAGGCGGAATAATGAAAATTTTGTATAGATTTTTAGTTAGGGTTTTGTCGTTATTGGAAAACTTATTTATGAAAAGAGAAGTGCAAGGCACAACAACACCCTTCACATGACGCGTTATTCTATACTGGTCGATACAAAATTGCAAAACACATAATTTACTTCTAAAGCAATTTTAATATTTGATATAGCTTGCTACTATTCGATGAAAAACTCTAAAAGTTTAAAATGGTTCCCTGAAAATTGTAATCTCAAAATAATTTTCTTTGCACAAAAGCGGGCCAATAGCTTCTGTATTAAAGATATGTTTTCATTATTTTATTTTATAACTTCAGAATCACATTTCTTCAATTTTAAACTTCAGTACTTTAATCATAATACAATTTCCGGTTCCCTGAGTCAGAAATCAACCTTTTTCCACAAAAACGTCTTATACCTTATTTATACTCAGAGATATGTGAACCGGATATGCATTTTATAACACCGCAATGGAAACCCAAATCGAAAAGATGAGGGTTCAAGGAGCAATGTCTTTGGGCCTGGCTGTTGTTGTGTCGAACACCTAAAGCCGATTACGAGAAGTTTTATACCAACGAGATCTTCGATCTTGTACAACTAGGCGAATCTAATGAAAATAGATAATTTTATTATTAAACTGATTCGAGGGCACATTGCACGAACGATGACTTCGTCCAACAGTCTGATCTTTGGGGCTTACTGGGATGCCCAAGCATCTTCCATGTTGTACGCCAAACAGTGGACAGGTGACTTCAATACAAATCGGACGTCGCACGTAGCCACGATAAACTTCTTCGGTTCAGCAGGGCAATCTCCGTAAGAGACGGGGCACAATCCGCCGGATAACTTCTATTGGTGGCTGCATAAAAACTAACCCTCGCCACCGCTCGTGACCCAGTAATACTTAAAGTTGGCTTTGTGTATTTTTGGTGTTTTGTTTTGTTGTTGCAAAGCAGTAAGGTACCTCAAAGTTGTTATAAAAAAAAATTAAAACCTATAACGGTGAACGGCAACTGGGGTAGAATTTTAGACCTACTTAATGGATTAAATGGCTATAAGTATTAAATTTAAGGATGTAGATTTCATGGCTGTGAATCACTTTTCAACTATCCGGTTCAGAATGCCACTTGAGTGCCTACTTCCCCTCTTTCTGGTCCAGATCACCCCTAAGAGGACCAGTCAGATGCTTCTATGCGCAAGATGCGAAACTTTTAGGCATACAAAACGAACCAGCAATACACAGCCTCACTGCAGTAAATGCGCAGTGATGCATCTGTTACCATTTCGGAGGGGAAAGAGAATGACAAATCACGCTTAAAAAGCGTGCATTACAATACAATACAATAGCACGCACAACACGAGTTGTTGTTGTAGAAACTCAAAAATTATTATTATGTCATGTTCTTGTCTAAAAACACCTAACCATTTACTGAATAAGACCTTATTCCAAATTCGCATATATTCATAATTTATTAGATGATCTTTACTAATACCACTAAGATATCTAGACTGATAAGATACTGTTTTCTGTGTGTTCAATTAATAATATAAATCGTGAGAGAAAACTGGTGCTATAAGTCAATCACAAACTTTAAGTTCTCAACACCTTATTTTTGTTGTTCTCAAAGTACATATAGAATTATTTTCTGAGTTCTGTGAACATCAACAAAAGTCGCAGTTTCACAGGTATCTTATAGATTACATTTAGTAGCACCTTATACTAGCTGCAAAACCATAGGGATATTTCAGCAACTTTTTAGCTAATAAATTTTATTCAATAATAATAATAATTGAGTGGCACTACAGCCCACAACGGACCAGGGCCTAGCTTCTACAACAACTACTCGTGTTGTGTGTGCTACTGTTTTTCACGAGAAGAAGGGATCTACACTTTTTTGCCGACTCCGAACGGCGAGATTTGAGAAGCTTTTCATAGACAATTGATACTCTTTGAGTGTTGTCGACAATTCGAAAGAGGTGGTGCCGTGAAAAAAATACGTGGTGTCCCGTCCGGGAATCGAACCCAGACTTTCTGTGAGGAGGTCGACGCAGTTACCAATACGCCACGGCGACCACATAAATGTATATTATTATTCACTAATGTTATAATTTCACATATTCTGCATGGACGTAATAACTGAAACATTTCTGGTCCTAAGAACTATTAGAACGTGTATTGTACCAAGGAGAATACATCTTCAACAAACAAGATTCCTGATGGCCACCTAAGCTAGCGTGACCGTTCAATGGAGCTCTTTGGGAGCTCTTACCCCAAACATTTTTCAAAGCTGCTGGAGCGGACCGAATCTCAAAATGCTCGGTAAAACTGTTTATAGTCGGTAGCAACAAGTGTGAGATCAAGAGTTTATCGAACCTGAATTGAATATAAGCTCGCAATTCAAAATCTGGTACATTTGGTTCATCGATATTTTTATGATTTAAACTTATTTAACAAATAAAGATCAAATTTTATAAGGCCCATAATATTGTATATAACACAGAGAAATACGGGACGATAAAAGAAACTGTACTGAAAGAATAAAAAATTTATGTGATTCTATGACATACCCGCCAACGGAAGAGAATGATCTGTCGAATAGATTGGTTCGGCCACATGGAATATATAACATTGTCGTGATTCGTTGAAAACAGGACGCTCCTAATAAAACATTGCCAAATTCTTAGTCAAATTCGTTTTGGTGTTAAGCGAAGGAAACACAGCTCAATGACCCATGTAGCTTCGCTCAACCAAGTCTAACAACCATAATCAAACGCAAACCTCGTACATGCAAGACTATTTAACTACGAAAGTTTTCTTGAACTTCATTTATAATGAAGAAAAACGCTACGCATTGATGTAAGTTTAAAATATGGATTTAACGAAAGCAGGAATCGCATAACTCGCACTTTTACTAGTACCATCTTAACAAGGTGACAACAGAATATACATCTTACCCACCTAAAACATGGAATGAGCCTGGTGTCATCTTATTGGCACTTATCCACTGGTCCGCAAGTGATTGGACATTAATATTCTCAAATGGTGAAAGTCCAGGCTGTGAAGGACTTTTGGCGTATTCTTCATCTTCAGAAAGTTGTGCTAAGTGTATGATATTAATCCTTTCTTCTCCAGTTTGCTAAAAGTAAGACTTATTGGACACTGATGAAAATTAATTCATATAATTCACTAACTTGTCCGATCATTATTCCAAAAACAACGTTGTATAACTCGGCATTTTTATGAAGATATTTTTCGGATTTTTTACTTAAAATTATTGTCCGCATTTTATGAAAATATATTTTTCCTTTAAAATTTTTGAAAACACCACAAAACACGTACGGGATACTGCCAGAGACTTCTGTCAAAATCGTGTTTTGACATATGTATGATTGAATTTGCTTACGTGTTTTGGCTTTTTGAATTGCCAGATTTAAATTAAAACACAAGTTTCAAACAACGTTATAAAATGTTAACTTTATTTTTTAGCTCCAAAATAGTTCCTTACACTTCTACGCTTTAAATAAGAAGACAACGAATAACTGCTACTTGAACAATGGTCATTGTTCACACAAGTCGTCGTGAAGTTCAAAAAGTAGTTCGGGAACTTCTTTGTCTCGACTTCGATGCCATCTGTGTGTGGAAGTCTGCATTTGGTTGTGCGGCCAAGTCGCCACAGTACTCCCCCTCTAGTGACGAAGTCGTGGTTGAATCAAACGTCAAAATGTACTTTTCTCAGCTGTTTGTTGGTATCTGTTTTTGATTTCAAATTGTTTGCTAAAGAAGAAAAATTGGTTGAATTAATAAATTGTTTGTCAACTATTGCATCTATTGTTTCAGAGTGGATGTATGCTGGTTTGAGTCGGTCTATGGATACGTTTGTTAATTTTCCATCTGCGTTAATTGTGAATAGTTGGCTGGTTATTCTTTTTATTATAGGATGTGGTCCGGTGTATGGCTGTTGCAGAGGTTTCTTTACGGAGTCACATCGTAGAAAAACATGAGTGCATGTGAGAAGACTTGGTGAAACAAACAATTTTTTGCTGGAATGATTGGATGCTCCTGTTGGTCCAAGCTTTCTCATCATTTCCCGATGTCTCTCAACGAAAATTTGAGGGTTGGATATGTTTTGTTCCTGTGTGAAGAATTCACCAGGGACTCGGATATTTTTTCCATACACCATCTCTGCTGCTGAAGCTTTGATGTCATCTTTGTATGCCGTTCTCAATCCCAGTAAAACTGTTGGGAGAGCATCAACCCAGCGAGTTTGTTCGTGGCACATAAGTGCAGCTTTTAATGAACGGTGCCAACGTTCAATTAGTCCATTTGAAGCTGGATGGTATGGTGATGTTCGAATCCGTATAGTCCCCAATAAGTTGGTGAGGGCAGTGAATAATGCGGACTCGAACTGTGTCCCTTGATCCGTTGTTATTTGCACAGGAGAACCGAAACGTGAAACCCAGTGTGTGTAAAATGCGTTCGCCACAGTTTCTGCAGTCATATCCCGTAGGGGTATGGCTTCTGGCCATCTGCTGAACCGGTCTATTATTGTGAGACAGTATCTATATCCTTGACAGAGTGGTAAAACTATTATGTCGATGTGCACATGATGGAATCGTTGTTCTGGAACAGGAATTGAATTTACCATTGAATGTGTGTGTTTATTTACCTTCGAACGCTGGCATTGGATGCAAGTTCGTGACCAGTTTAGTGCATCCCTTCTGATGTTTGGCCAAACGTACTTTTGCCTGAGTTGTCGACTGGTTGTCCTTCCGCTTGGGTGTGCAAGGTTGTGCACTGACTCGAATGCTTTTCGGCGTAATGAAGATGGTATGTACGGCCGAATAGAGTTGTCTGAAACATCGCAGTAAATTTTAATACCAGGTTCTAAGGTGATTTTCGATAAATTGAGTGATGAATTCCCTTCCTTCAGGATGTCTTGCAGTTCTTCATCTAATAGCTGGGACAGATGAAGTTCACGTTGATCAAACTGTGAAGGCATTGATATTGCATTGATCCGAGAAAGTGCGTCGGCTACCAGATTGCTTTCACCAGGGAGATATCGTATATCTGTGGTAAACTGAGATATAAAATCTAGTTGTCTCAAGCGACGTTGAGGAGCTTTATCGGAGCGTTGTTGAAATGCATATACCAATGGCTTGTGATCTGTTTGAACTATAAAATGTCGACCATCTAGCAGATGTTTGAAGTACTGTATTGCCAGATAGATCGCCAGTAGTTCACGGTCGTATGTGCTGTATCGACTTTGGGCTTTTGACAATTTGCAAGAATAAAGTCCAATCGGCTTACCTTGTCCAGATTCTTGTTGTTCTAACTTGGCACCAACTGCAGTATCCGATGCATCAGTGGTTAAGACAAGTGGTGCATTTGGCTTGATGTGCGACAACAGTGTTGCTCGCTTGATGCTGTTCTTGCAGTTTTCGAAAGCTGTTTCAGCCGAAAGTGTCCATGGAACAGGACGCTTGTCATTTTTCTTGGAATCCTTAATGAGATCATTCAGAGGCGCTTGAATGTGTGCACAGTGTGGTATATATCTCCTGTAGTAGTTTGTTATTCCAAGAAAACGGCGTAGTTCCAAGATGGTAGCTGGTTTCGGATAGTTGGCAATTACATCAACTCTATCCTCCGGTGGTCTGCAACCTGATTTGTCTATTTTGTGCCCGAGGAACGTTACTTCGGACTTTCCGAATGTGCACTTCTTCAAATTCAGGATTAAGTTGTGTTCTTGAAGGCGCTGTAGTACCAACTTGACGTGTTGAAGATGTTCTTCTTCTGAATTTGAAGCGATGAATATGTCGTCAATATAACAATAGACGAATTCCAAACCACGGAGAACCATGTCCATGTACCTTTGGAATGTTTGAGTTGCATTTTTAAGTCCAAATGGCATGACTACAAACTCAAACAAACCAAAGGGAGTTGTTACGGCAGTCTTTTCGATATCCTCTGGTGCCATAGGAATCTGGTAATATGCCTTGTCGAGGTCCAAGATTGAAAAATGCGTTTTATTGTGCAGGTTTTCAGTGAAGTTCATGATGTGCGGTATCGGATACCTGTCCGGTTTTGTCAGAGCGTTTAAACGACGGTAGTCGCCACAACATCTCCAACCGCCAGTCTTTTTTTCAACCAAGTGGATCGGACTGGCCCATGGACTGTTAGAAGCGCGACAATAACCCTTCCGCAAAAACTCGTCGAAATCTTTTTTTGCTTGTTTCAGCTTATCTCCGGAAAGTCTTCGTGGACGTTCAGCAATTGGTTGACCCGTTGTCACGATGCAGTGTTGCACACTGTTGGTCTTCGATTTGACGGCTGTATTGTCTCTGTTACCAAGAAGGAATTCGTTTACCAGACTGATATATGGTTCAGGTCCAAATACGGAAAGCAGTCTGGTAATTCCAGTGGAGTGAACTATTCCTGGCACGCTTAGAGACGTTGTCTTGTCGACAATGCGTTTTGACTTCAAATCGATTAGAAGTCCGTAGTGCGCGAGTAGGTCTGCACCGATGATTGCTGTTTTTACGTCGGCAATAATGAATGGCCATGTTATTGCCCGTCTAAGACCGAGATCAAGGGTAAGTGTCTTCTGTCCATATGTGTAGATTGGAGAGTTATTCGCCGCGAGAAGTGTTGTTTCTCCTCTTTTGTTTTGGCAGTTGTTAGGACGAGGTAAAACACATATAGTCGAACCGGAACCTAACAAGAATTTTTGGTTTGTGTTTTTGTCATACACGTAGAGGCGGCATTCAGAATTTGCAGTATTTGATTTCGATCTGTTGTTAACCGCCTCAGGTAACAACAGGCTTGCTAGTTTTTTGAGCTATATGTACACGGTTTCTTACAATTAATTGCTTTTTCCCCGAACTTTTGGTGGAAGTAGCACAATGTTGTTGGAGAGTTGGCCCGCCTCGAAGTGGATCGGTTACGTGACTTGGTGCGATTCCTACTTCGAAATTGATTTGCTGATAATTTTTTTACTTCAGCTGTCAGAATGGACATTGAAGATTCGAGAGCTGTGAGTCTCCTGTTGAAGTCGATGCTGCTCAGTTTTTCATCGCTGACTTCAGCCGCAAAAACAGAATTCGTTGTTGTGTTGTCCAGTATTTTGTCGGCGATTTCTGACAGAGAAGTAAGATCAACGTTGTGACTAGCGGACAGAATTGCACGAATGTTATTTGGCATTCTTGCCATCCAAATTGTGGATAGCATTTCGTCGGATACATTCTGTCCCGCTAATCTGCGCATTTCACGTAGAAGGCTCGATGGGCGTTTATCCCCAAGTTCGATTGAAGTCATCAGCCTGTTGAGCTGTCGTTCTTTTGATTCTGTGAACCTAGCAATTAAGTGTGTTTTGAAGGATTCGTACTTATCTTGTAATGGTGGTTTCTGGATAAGATCGGACACCTCGTTCAAAATTTCTGGATCCAGGGCAGCGACTATTGCGTTGAATCGACTGTTGTCTGATGTAATACGGTTGTTATGGAATTGTGCCTCGATCTGCGCGAACCAAAGAGCAGGATTTACCTTCCAGAAGGGTGGAATCTTCAGGTTTCTCAATGCTGCAATTTCCCTCAGTTGACTGGTTTCAATCCCGTGTAGTGGACTTGCCTGAGAAGGAGTTGATGGAGCTGCATCCATGTCGAGTGTGTCTTCCTGATTGGTCATCACAACGTAGATTTCTGGTTATTTTTTAAAAAAAACTTGCGTCGGGGTCACCACTTTGGCTTTTTGAATTGCCAGATTTAAATTAAAACACAAGTTTCAAACAACGTTATAAAATGTTAACTTTATTTTTTAGCTCCAAAATAGTTCCTTACACTTCTACGCTTTAAATAAGAAGACAACGAATAACTGCTACTTGAACAATGGTCATTGTTCACACAAGTCGTCGTGAAGTTCAAAAAGTAGTTCGGGAACTTCTTTGTCTCGACTTCGATGCCATCTGTGTGTGGAAGTCTGCATTTGGTTGTGCGGCCAAGTCGCCACAGTGTGTCACTTTTAAATTTATACCCGAATAAAAAATTCCTCTACTTATGTGTTCATAATTATGACATTTAGTTCTAATTACTTTCAGACAAAGTACATATATATATATATATATATAACAATTAATTTAATTAAAAAAACACTTAAGATGTATAAATTGTTTTGCAAAGGTGTTTTGGCTTTTTGGGTTGCCAGATTTAAATTTAAAACACAAGTTTCAAACAACGTTATAAAAATGTTAACTTTATTTTTAGCTCCAAAATAGTTCCTTACACTTCTACGCTTTAAATAAGAAGACAATGAATAACTGCTACTTGAACAATGGTCATTGTTCACACAAGTCGTCGTGAAATTCAAAAAGGAGCTCGGGAACTTCTTTGTCTCGACTTCGATGCCATCTGTGTGCGGAAGTCTGCATTTGGTTGTGTGGCCAAGTCGCCACAGTACTCCCCCTCTAGTGACGAAGTCGCGGTTGAATCAAACGTCAAAATGTACTTTTCTCAGCTGTTTGTGGGTATCTGTTTTTGATTTCAAATTGTTTGCTAAAGAAGAAAAATTGGTTGAATTAATAAATTGTTTTTCAACTATTGCATCTATTGTTTCGGAGTGGATGTATGCTGGTTTGAGTCGGTCTATGGATACGTTTGTTACTTTTCCATCTGCGTTGATTGTGAATAGTTGGCTGGTTATTCTTTTTATTATAGGATGTGGTCCGGTGTATGGCTTTTGCAGAGGTTTCTTTACGGAGTCACATCGTAGAAAAACATGAGTGCATGTGAGAAGACTTGGTGAAACAAACAATTTTTTGCTGGAATGATTGGATGTTCCTGTTGGTCCAAGTTTTCTCATCATTTCTCGATGTCTCTCAACGAAAATTTGAGGGTTGGATATGTTTTGTTCCGGTGTGAAGAACTCACCAGGGACTCGGATATTTTTTCCATACACCATCTCTGCTGCTGAAGCTTTGATGTCATCTTTGTATGCCGTTCTCAATCCCAGTAAAACTGTTGGGAGAGCATCAACCCAGCGAGTTTGTTCGTGGCACATAAGTGCAGCTTTTAATGAACGGTGCCAACGTTCAATTAGTCCATTTGAAGCTGGATGGTATGGTGATGTTCGAATACGTATAGTCCCCAATAAGTTGGTGAGGGCAGTGAATAATGCGGACTCGAACTGTGTTCCTTGATCCGTTGTTATTTGCACAGGAGAACCGAAACGTGAAACCCAGTGTGTGTAAAATGCGTTCGCCACAGTTTCTGCAGTCATATCCCGTAGGGGTATGGCTTCTGGCCATCTGCTGAACCGGTCTATTATTGTGAGACAATATCTATATCCTTGACAGAGTGGTAAAACTATCATGTCGATGTGCACATGATGGAATCGTTGTTCTGGAACAGGAATTGAATTTACCATTGAATGTGTGTGTTTATTTACCTTCGAACGCTGGCATTGGATGCAAGTTCGTGACCAGTTTAGTGCATCCCTTCTGATGTTTGGCCAAACGTACTTTTGCCTGAGTTGTCGACTGGTTGTCCTTCCGCTTGGGTGTGCAAGGTTGTGCACTGACTCGAATGCTTTTCGGCGTAATGAAGATGGTATGTACGGCCGAATAGAGTTGTCTGAAACATCGCAGTAAATTTTAATACCAGGTTCTAAGGTGATTTTCGATAAATTGAGTGAATTCCCTTCCTTCAGGATGTCTTGCAGTTCTTCATCTAATAGCTGGGATAGATGAAGTTCACGTTGATCAAACTGTGAAGGCATTGATATTGCATTGATCCGAGAAAGTGCGTCGGCTACCAGATTGCTTTCACCAGGGAGATATCGTATATCTGTGGTAAACTGAGATATAAAATCTAGTTGTCTCAAGCGACGTTGAGGAGCTTTATCGGAGCGTTGTTGAAATGCATATACCAATGGCTTGTGATCTGTTTGAACTATAAAATGTCGACCATCTAGCAGATGTTTGAAGTACTGTATGGCCAGATAGATCGCCAGTAGTTCACGGTCGTAAGTGCTGTATCGACTTTGGGCTTTTGACAATTTGCAAGAATAAAGTCCAATCGGCTTACCTTGTCCAGATTCTTGTTGTTCTAACTTGGCACCAACTGCAGTATCCGATGCATCAGTGGTTAAGACAAGTGGTGCATTTGGCTTGATGTGCGACAACAGTGTTGCTCGCTTGATGCTGTTCTTGCAGTGTTCGAAAGCTGTTTCAGCCGAATGTGTCCATGGAACAGGACGCTTGTCATTTTTCTTGGAATCCTTAATGAGATCATTCAGAGGCGCTTGAATGTGTGCACAGTGTGGTATATATCTCCTGTAGTAGTTTGTTATTCCAAGAAAACGGCGTAGTTCCAAGATGGTAGTTGGTTTCGGATAATTGGCAATTACATCAACTCTATCCTCCGGTGGTCTGCAACCCGATTTGTCTATTTTGTGCCCGAGGAACGTTACTTCGGACTTTCCGAATGTGCACTTCTTCAAATTCAGGATTAAGTTGTGTTCTTGAAGGCGCTGTAGTACCAACTTGACGTGTTGAAGATGTTCTTCTTCTGAATTTGAAGCGATGAATATGTCGTCAATATAACAAAAGACGAATTCCAAACCACGGAGAACCATGTCCATGTACCTTTGGAATGTTTGAGTTGCATTTTTAAGTCCAAATGGCATGACTACAAACTCAAACAAACCAAAGGGAGTTGTTACGGCAGTCTTTTCGATATCCTCTGGTGCCATAGGAATCTGGTAATATGCCTTGTCGAGGTCCAAAATTGAAAAATGCGTTTTATTGTGCAGGTTTTCAGTGAAGTTCATGATGTGCGGTATCGGATACCTGTCCGGTTTTGTCAGAGCGTTTAAACGACGGTAGTCGCCACAACATCTCCAACCGCCAGTCTTTTTTTCAACCAAGTGGATCGGACTGGCCCATGGACTGTTAGAAGCGCGACAATAACCCTTCCGCAAAAACTCGTCGAAATCTTTTTTTGCTTGTTTCAGCTTATCTCCGGAAAGTCTTCGTGGACGTTCAGCAATTGGTTGACCCGTTGTCACGATGTAGTGTTGCACACTGTTGGTCTTCGATTTGACGGCTGTATTGTCTCTGTTACCAAGAAGGAATTCGTTTACCAGACTGATATATGGTTCAGGCCCAAATACGGAAAGCAGTCTGGTAATTCCAGTGGAGTGAACAATTCCTGGCACGCTTAGAGACGTTGTCTTGTCGACAATGCGTTTTGATTTCAAATCGATTAGAAGTCCGTAGTGCGCGAGTAGGTCTGCACCGATGATTGCTGTTTTAACGTCGGCAATAATGAATGGCCATGTTATTGCCCGTCTAAGACCGAGATCAAGGGTAAGTGTCTTGTGTCCATACGTGTAGATTGGAGAGTTATTCGCCGCGAGAAGTGTTGTTTCTCCTCTTTTGTTTTGGCAGTTGTTAGGACGAGGTAAAACACATATAGTCGAACCGGAGTCTAGCAAGAATTTCTGGTTTGTGTTTTTGTCATACACGTAGAGGCGGCATTCAGAATTTGCAGTATTTGATTTCGACCTGTTGTTAACCGCCTCAGGTAACAACAGGCTTGCTAGTTTTTTGAGCTATATGTACACGGTTTCTTACAATTAATTGCTTTTCCCCCGAACTTTTGGTGGAAGTAGCACAATGTTGTTGGAGAGTTGGCCCGCCTCGAAGTGGATCGGTTACGTGACTTGGCGCGATTCCTACTTTGAAATTGATTTGCTGATAATTTTTTAACTTCAGCTGTCAGAATGGACATTGAATATTCGAGAGCTGTGAGTCTTCTGTTGAAGTCGATGCTGCTAAGTTTTTCTTCGCTGACTTCAGCCGCAAAAACAGAATTCGTTGTTGTGTTGTCCAGTATTTTGTCGGCGATTTCTGACAGAGAAGTGAGATCAACGTTGTGACTAGCGGAAAGAATGGCACGAATGTTATTTGGCATTCTTGCCATCCAAATTGTGGATAGCATTTCATCGGATACATTCTGTCCCGCTAATCTGCGCATTTCACGTAGAAGGCTCGATGGGCGTTTATCCCCAAGTTCGAGTGAAGTCATCAGCCTATTGAGCTGTCGTTCTTTTGATTCTGTGAACCTAGCAATTAAGTGTGTTTTAAAGGATTCGTACTTATCTTGTAATGGTGGTTTTTGGATAAGATCGGAGACCTCGTTCAAAATTTCTGGATCCAGGGCAGCGACTATTGCGTTGAATCGACTGTTGTCTGATGTAATACGGTTGTTATGGAATTGTGCCTCGATCTGTGCGAACCAAAGAGCAGGATTTACCTTCCAGAAGGGTGGAATCTTCAGGTTTCTCAATGCTGCAATTTCCCTCAGTTGACTGGTTTCAATCCCGTGTAGTGGACTCGCCTGAGAAGGAGTTGATGGAGCTGCATCCATGTCGAGTGTGTCTTCCTGATTGGTCATCACAACGTAGATTTCTGGTTATTTAAAAAAAAAAAAACTTGCGTCGGGGTCACCACTTTGGCTTTTTGGGTTGCCAGATTTAAATTTAAAACACAAGTTTCAAACAACGTTATAAAAATGTTAACTTTATTTTTATCTCCAAAATAGTTCCTTACACTTCTACGCTTTAAATAAGAAGACAATGAATAACTGCTACTTGAACAATGGTCATTGTTCACACAAGTCGTCGTGAAATTCAAAAAGGAGCTCGGGAACTTCTTTGTCTCGACTTCGATGCCATCTGTGTGCGGAAGTCTGCATTTGGTTGTGTGGCCAAGTCGCCACAGTGTCTTTAGTTGTAAACAAAAAATGTCCCTTCTGTCGATTACAGCGCCTCTAGCCGCCATTAGACAAAATGATTATATAACAAAACATTCGGTTCGTAAAGAATTATACATCAGAAACCAATAATTATTTGTCTCTTTTATACATATTACATTTCTTTGAATATATAATTTTACGTTTGATGGCAGTGGCGTAATGGGAAAGTATGTCGAATCACACCTACCCAGGTCCTAGGTTCGAATTTGTAACTTAGCATCTCGTTTTTTAATGTCACTACCACTTTCATTTGCTAACAACACCCCAGTTTTCGCAGTTCGAAGTCGGTAGTCGGAGCTACCTTCCACTCGTCGTAGAACATCAGTACGCTGGATAAGCGAGGCTTTGGTCCCTTGTGGGCTGGCACCTGTTGTTCTTATATTCATAAAATAGGATTTGTCAGGAAATACGCACCCTCGGCTGATAAAGTTGACAATTTTGTTTCGTAGATATTCTTATAAAGGGATAGCCTTCTTCTTTTTCTTTCCATGGCTCAACCAATATGCCACTCGAAAGCTGTCTCCAATTGCGCACTTCAAGTTGGTTGAGGTCCTTCTCCACCTGTGTGCGCCATCTCAATGTACGCCATCCTCTTTTACTTTGTTACGGATTCGAAGTCTTTTCGGGCCGGAGCTGTGGTGTCCTTGATGCTTGACCATTCTCATGCTGCCATACAGCGTCGATGAATCTTCTCTTCCAGAAGACACTTGACCATTAGCATGCCACAATACAACGTCTTTGAAACTTCTTCTCCAGACGTCATCAACGCAAACAGGACCAAAAATTGAATGTAGAACTTTTCTTTCAAAAAGGGGCATCTTCATACGCTTTTAGTAGCGTCCAAGTTTCTGCGCCGTGAAGACAGATTGGGGTGATCAAACTGTTGTACAAAGCCAGTAAAGTCCTTCGAGAGAGGGCTCTATTACTCAATTGCCTCTTTAAGCCAAAGAAACAGCGATTGACAAGAGTGATTCTGCCTTTGAATTCGGTACTGGTGTTGTTGTCCCTATTTACTGCTCAGCAGAGGTAGATGAAGTCCTTGACTAGCTGAAGTTTCTGCTGCCTAGTGTGACGTTCTGACCGAGACGTCGTCTTTGATGACAGCATATACTTCGTTTTGCCCTCATTAACCACCTCATTAACCACCAAACCCATTTTAGCCGCTTCCGCTTCAATGCCAGCAAACGCCTCACGCTCGCTGTTTTCGTAAAATCATGTCAATGTCGTCGGCATAAGGTAGCAGTTCAACGGACTTTTGGATGATCGGATTTCCGGGCGACGCGGTCAGCAAAGATCCCAGCGATCTGTTGCGATTGTAGCTTTCCGACGTCACGTACTTGGGGGAGAGCTTTGTTAACACAATAACGAAACTTGTATGATAGTAAAGGAACCCATGTACAACACAAAGTCACAAAAAACCCTGACCTCAGCAAACCTTCTTGAAAATAGTACGTTAGAAAAATCTGTTACACTTCCGAAGAGCTCTCTTCATTGCGATTGAGAGTGCAAATCTAACCTCATTTAAGTGAGGTGGAATTGATAACGATTTTATTTGGCATTGAAATCCCTACGATTGATTTTCCAACTCCAACTCAACATGTATGGCAAGGGGCAATAACCAGATAGCCAACACAAGAATAATTACTTTAGACTTTTTTGTTTTAATCAATAATGGATTAAATGTGGTATCAAAACAAATACAACAATTAAGCATTAATTAGTTTACTTAGCAGTTCACATAAATTTTTAATAACATTCAATTGGGCTATTTATAATATTGGTTGAAAAAAGAAAGAAGAAAGTTTTAACGCTGTGGTTTCATGTTTGCAAATTATTTATTACGACCATATTAGGCAACTGCCGTCGTTGCCTCTTCACTTAATGAATGAAAATTTGTTGCAAGTTTGTTTTTTCATATCTGCCCTTTCCCTTCTTGTTTGTTTTTTTTAATTAACACAATAAAACCATAATTGTTGTGTGGTTTGTTATGACATATTGTAAAAGTTTAAATCTTTTATAGCTAACCAAAATCATTGATCCTTATTTGACCATTGGCATCTTCGAATAAAAATACAAACTTGGCACATAGAGCACACTTAACAGTCACTTTTTCTAGACGCCACAGGAACTCTTCGATCATTTTTTAATTTTGTTTATTACTAAGGAAACTGAAATGAATGAAACATTTGGACGCATGTAAAAACAACAAAACGCAACTTTTTCAAACTTGTTATAACAAATTTGTTTCAACTATTAATAGTGTTCAAAATAAAATACAAAATATTATTAAAACTTCATTAACAATATGATAATAACAAAAAACATAATATAACATACTATTCTGGGCGGACAAAACTAAGGAAACTGGAAAAAACGTTTGGTACTGTAGCACTTCTTTATCTAAATTTATATTTTGTGGGGCCTCCCCAGTTTTTTAAAACTGCTTGGCATTGTCTTGGCATAGATTCTATAAGATTGTTTACAAAGGTTTGTGGGGTTTTTGTCCATTCTTCGCGAAAAGCATCAAAAAGTTGCTGTTGATTTTTGAAATGTTGCCCCTTCAGTTTTCTTTTTACTATTTCCCATAGATTTTCAATGGGGTTAATGTCAGGAGATTGAAATGGCCACTTAATAACATCAATACCTTTCATCAGAAACCAATTTTGGATGTTTTTTGGTGTCTGCTTTGGATCATTATCTTGCTGAAATCTCCAACGGAGGGGCATGTGATCCTCGGCATACGGCAACATTGTCTCTTCCAAAATATTTTGATATTGAAAACGGTCCATTCGTCCCTCTATTTTTCGGAGAGGTCCCATCCCTTGGAATGAAAAACATCCCCACACCATTATGGAGCCGCCACCATGCTTCACAGTTTTATTACAATAGCGTGAATCGAGTCTTTTTCCAGCGGGTCGTCTTACGCGCATCATTCCATCATGTATGTGTATGTATTGAACATGCCCTTAGAGTGAAAAATTAGACTAATTACTGAAAAATCGGTGTTTTGATTGGTTAATATATGTATTATCTTAAATTTCAATGACTGGAGCATTAAGACCCACCTTTCAGTGTGAGCAAGAGACTTCGACGTTATTTTTTTTAAATCTTCTTCAACGGTTTATGGTCACATAAACATTTAAATTCTATATCGGATGGGCTCTTTCCAGACCAACTTTTCCCTCTCATTACAATCCACAGGTATTTAAAACCAATGTGCACCGGAACCTCCTTTTCCTGTCTTCCTTTATACCTTCGGCTCGTGCTGTGACTTAATTCCGGTCACTTAAGGGTCCTAAAAATCCCTTTAGCGTGCGCCAATTATAAAAAAAATGCTCAATTGATCACACTGCAAATATTTATGCTCCTGCTTGCAAGAGTCTTCTTCAATAATCAGAAATAATTTGTTGAAGAAATGCAATACAATTAACTTTTCAGACTCAGTGGTCTAATACTAATTTTATGTAAGTGTAATGTTCTATTTTGATTATGCTAAAAATTATAATAAAATCTATAAAATTTATTTTTGCCCGTCAACTTTTTCTGAAGTATTAGGAGAACATATTTAACTCGTTGTATTGGAATATGTAATAGTATGATGGAATAAGCGGATAAGCACTTAAAATTCTTCTTAATTCTTCCATAAATGAATTGAAAGTTGACACTTGTAATATGGCCAGCTTAGCTCTTCCCAAGTCAATACACAATAAAATGTCGCGGCATTGGCACGAAACCGATTTTCTGAAATATGGCAGCCAATGGTTGGCACAATGTTCCGGGGATATTATGGATTACCTCATCAATTCTTCGTTTTTGATTAATCTATGATCCGTTTCCATCAATTTTAGACCCTTTCTTATCGCTGTTTAAAGTGTAACAAGTTTCACCTGCTTTTACAGAGATTCATATCATTGTCTGAACACATTCAATCCAATGCAAATCGATCAGATAAATATTAGATTTTTTCTGCTAATTATTCAAAGATACTTAATTTAAACAAAACAATCTACTAACCAATATTTCTCGATAACTTACAAATACATAAATTTATGTCTCTTTACCTTGCCGCCAATATAATGACCCAGAAAATATTTTAGAAATCTAACCAAAGAAGTGCATTGCTTCTTTATAAACATTAATTTTGTTGTAAAGGAAAATACACCCACGTTAGGATTCAGTGAGTAGCAAAAGTAAAATATAATCCTAGCCAACCATATTTGCAGAAAGTACCATTTTAAGCCGCCCTTTACGCACCTGTGCTATAAAATATGTTTTCGCCGGCGTGGTAGCAGTAGCAATGTATCATGACTAAATGAATTGATTCGAGGAATGATTCTATGAATTACAGGCATATTTGTTTCCTTAGATATAAACTGGTTTTGGTTGGACTAGATTATGTTGGCCAGCAATAGAGTTGTAATCACACAAAAGCTAATATATGTATGGTCATAATCGTATCACGTGGATCACTGATCCCTTGTTCCTAAAACTAGTTTGATCCCGCAATAAAATGATTGTGCTGCTAATGTCACTTAATTAGTTCAGATTTTGTTGATAAGTCCAGGTGTTCATATCTCGGCGTTTCTAAAAATCTTACTGAAGTCGTTTTATCATTGGGTCAATCCAAAGCCTATTAGACAATGGTATTGTGTACCATGATAACAATTTTTATTTCGAATTATTATAATCGTTTATTCCGACAGTGGTAACATATTTATTAACAGATGATTTCATTCCAATAACCGTGTTCTCTTCGGCAATTTATATCATACAGAGTGTACAAATTAATTTGTTTTCAAAAGATGGCGCCACCCGCAAATTTTGGCTGATCTTGGAAGCTATCCATCAGTATCTGTTCTAGACAATAGATAATAACGTTGTTTCTATGCGGATTTGTGTTAAAGAATCAACATTTACTGGTGGTTTCTATTTTCTTTTTCAATTGGAAGAAAAGTGACGCTAGAGCTTTTGGCCAGCCAAAAAAGTGTGAAGATAAGAAAAGACAAATGACTGTGACCATAGAGGGCTAGCGGCTCCATCGGTAACGAACTTATTAAAATCTCTAATGGCAAGAAAGCTTTACACATAGGGATATATCATGCCCAAGGTGCAAACTTCTAAGAGCCCGTTCAATTACAAGTAGTAAACACATGAATACAGCAAATCATTTTTCAGATGTGTAGCAGCATAGGACAAGATACTGTTAAAATAATTCTCACGGGATATGCGGGTGTCATCGACGAAGATCCTCTTGTTTTTTCTTATTTTTGTTTTTGGAGAGAAACTTTCTTTGCGTCATTTTTGATAGAAAGAATTGGGTGGCTTGGTGCTCATTTGGCAGGTCATTAATCCATTTTCGATTTGTTGACCCACAACCTACCCAAGTGTAAATAGGCGACACCTGTTGGGAGATATTGCTTACCGAAGAGGCATATTGTTAGAGGCATGTGTTCACCCCGGGCTGTAGCGTAAACAAGAAGGAAGAAAAAGAATATTTCACTAATTCCACTTTTAATGAACTAAACTCAACTGCCACACATCTGCGAACGCCAGTTTTGGGTTCATTAGCTCAGAGCTCCTTGTAGTCAATCAACCACTTAATCCATTGAAGATAGTCGATACTGCCTCCATTTGAATTCATATTTTCCAACATTATAATTGAAAATATTTTGTAAAATAAAAATCCAGAAATTCCCAAAATCCAGAGACTAAAGCAGAGAAGATCTAAAGTGTTTTAGTCTTAGTTATTTTTCTTTTCCTCAATTTATTGAGCTATTTTTATTCTTCCGTGACATGACAGACAAATGAAGTGTTTTATGACCGTCTTTTGTATTTCTTACAATTCTGTCGGTATTTTTAGGTCTTAATGAATGTCGTTAATGAAAACATAACACGATTCGTTAGTTATCGTTTTTGATATTAAGTGGAGGGGCCCGCCGTTAAAGTACTTGTCATTCCTCATTATTTAAGTCAGAATATATATAGAACTTACTTTGTACCTGCTTTGTATATTAGCATTGTTGTCAACCGAATTTCCTTCAAAAATCAACTAGAGACAATCTAATTGTGTCCTTGATTTAACTTTATCTGTTCAACTTTAACGTTTATGTGCATTCCAAAAGCTTGCTTACTTAAGTTAGACTTCTGTCGTTAATTTTTGAAATACTTGGTGTTTCTTTTTCGATTTACTGTCACCGTGATTAATTCTTATCTTAATTTATTTCTGTACTCGAGGTTGCATAGCAACCTATTTATGTACCTTTGTCATTATAATCATCCGTCCTTGTTAAAAAGCTATACCAATACCATTTAATATTATATGTATTTTAGACTATAAGCAGACGTCTTTTCTTTTATTATATTTCTTATATGGAATTATGTGATGGAATTTTACGAGAAAGCATATATATTTCTTCAAAAATAAATCGTTAAATAAAAAAATAAACAAAACAAATAAAATTCATTTTATTTTTTCTTATTTACTTATTTGCTTATCCTTAAGAGTGTGTACAAAAATCATAAGATTTTTAGTGGTTTACATAGAAAATAAATTTAATAAAATATCTCCTGCAAATAGATATGCATGGAATTCTGTTTTATAACACATCATGGATTAGGTGTTGGGGGAATAAATGTATATGTAAGTGACAAACAAAGCGATATCAATTAACACTTTTCTACAAAATGTTGGAATTCGCATCATTGGCATTTTTTGATAATTTACACAGAAACTAAATGATATGAGTGCAACGATTAAAACCAATGCACGGCGACAACCTTTGATTTCTTTAAATACTCGTAAGCAGTTGGTGACACACCATATCGCGCAAGAAATGAGATTCCACAGGCCAAGAATCAACATGCTCAATAAAGTAATTTAGAGATTGCAGAACTAGCGACAAAATACTATGCAAAGAAAGAGCATTATTTTTTGTTGTATTATTCTATAGCCCTTTTTGATATATTGTCGCAATTTGAATTTGTGCGTTGAAGAGTGAAGCAAATAGGTAAGAGGTACAATATTTGAGTAGTAACTGCATAATTAATGAAAAATACTATACAATGCAAGGAAAAAACGTAAAAAGTGGTTAATTTAATAACAAAATCTATATGTGTGTGAGAAGGACAGTGGACAGGCGACTGTTGTACGACGCGAACGTCGTTAGTCGGGATGCTCTCCGGTTCAGCACATCCATCTCCATCCGTGATAGGATAAATAATAACTAAATCTATTTGTGTGTGAGAAGGACAGTGGACAGGCGACTGTTGTACGACGCGAACGTCGTTAGTCGGGATGCTCTCCGGTTCAGCACATCCATCTCCATCCGTGATAGGATGGATACGGATAAGGACCGGGGGTTCTATTGGTGGTTAGAGCCACACCAGGAACCCCAGCTGTCGTCAGCCTGGTAGGTTAGGGTTGGTCCCCCACGGCCAACTCACATTTAGTATAAGTTAGGTTAAGTTAGTAATTAAGATTACAAACAAAAAACTACATAAATAAAAAAAAAAAAAAAAAAAAAAAAGTTTGTCGTAAGTATTTTTAAGTTAGAATAGGATATATTAAGGTAGATTAAGATATTTTTGTACAAAATTCCATAGATAGCTAAGTTTTTTTAAAAAAACGTTTTCTTAGTTTTACAAAATAAATAATAGGTTTTATTAAAAAAAAAAAACAAAACAAATATATCAATAGTTTAGCTTAGAGCGCCCGCATAGAGCCAGTAAGTAGTTATAAGATTTCATTTCTGTCGTACCTAGGTTAAGCGTTTTATACCTAGTTTTAAAATACCATTAGATAAATAATAAAAAAATGCCTTTTAAACTAGACTAAACTCTATTTGTGTTTTGACGTCACGTCGTGATTACTAAAAACTATTACACGCCTTGGGTTTGTAACACAATATTGAGTTTCATATATGTTATGAATGTGTACATCCAACAATTTTGTTTATATCAAAATTAACAACAATAAAATGTCCAAAATAACTAAAACACTGTAATTATTTCATTGAGTAAAACTAAAACACACAAACAGTTTTATATGTTTTATATGGCCAATTAAAGGATTTGTTTATAAACCAGCGCTTGACTTGCAGGGAGCATATAATATATAACCCCATACCGGTTAACATTGACGATAGTATTCTAAGTTGCCTCAATTTGGTCTTCGTCTACCCTCTTGCTGAAGGTGATCCAAAACTGCGACCCAAATTTGCGAATGGTATTGGCAATAATGGTTTCCTATACCATTTGTGTTTTCGTAATACAATTGAAGAATTTAGAGGCACTGTTGTGGTATCAGTCTTTCCTGATACAGTTTGATAAGAGTCCTGGC
Source organism: Eristalinus sepulchralis (assembly GCA_944738645.1). Lineage (NCBI taxonomy): Eukaryota > Metazoa > Arthropoda > Insecta > Diptera > Syrphidae > Eristalinus > Eristalinus sepulchralis. The sequence goes on along the minus strand of OX122885.1, from coordinate 22,612,412 downwards.
TGATCTGTCAAAAATGCCTATTAAAAATCCAAACTTAGAATAAATCAACCTGTGCACGTGCAGTTCAAGTTCAAGCTTCTCGTTACAAAGTTCAATAATTTAATTAAATTAACTTAAGATATTACATTTCAGAACTATCTATCTTATTGAAATTTTTGTTGCGTGGCTCAAGGTATATGTTAAGAACTCATAATTTTATTTTGTTTGATTGATGTTTTGTAACTACTAACTTATTGCCGTAAAAGAATTTCATAACTTATTCTTTATTTTACAGAGCTACTTAAAGTATATTCATAAAACACGCGCTTATTGAGTTTTTAGGAAAAAATATTTTTCAAAACCTTCATTCATAGCAGTAAATTTTCATTCAGCATATGGAAATATATATGTATATCAAAACAAATGTCATAAGAGCCCAATACTACACTTATACATATGTTGAAGCTTGCAGTCAATAAACCTTCTGTCGTTCGATCTTCCTTTTTCGACTTTGGATCTATCTCAGCAACCATTGTAGCTATGATTAATCAAATGATAGATTGAATTCACAAAAAGGGTTTAGAACCCCGCATAGATACACGTTAATGCCAAACAACACGTACGATTTGCAGACCTCGACTACCATTATTTCTTATTACGGAAAACACTGAAGTCATTCTAAGCAGCTAATTGAAATTCAAGTACATGGATGGTGCATCGCTTAGTGAACCTTAACAAAATTCTCACTACATTCATAAAAGATACACATGTATTTTTTTTATAGTTACTTTATGCATACAATTCGTATTAAATTCTTTGACCTAAAAGTAGTACATACCTACAAAGCACAACAGACATTATACACACACAGATTTATGAAAACAATGTTTGGTATCCATATATCTGTCGTGTCTTCAAGTAAGATTTTGTGTTTAACAATATTCTAATAAGAAAACTTCAGGCCGTGCTAACAGTCAAGTTCCGTGTTGTTAAATTTAATTCCCTTTATTAAATAGAGTAATCTAAAGTGTCTACATCATAAATAAAAACTTATTGCGAAATTTGTTATCATTTACATTAATAAATATACGATACTAATTAACGTTTGAAACCACCTGGCTGTGTCGGAACTTACGTAGATATTGCAATATAACCGATTAATTGCACAACTGCCGTACTAGAACTATTGAAGTAACTAGCTACCACTTTGCTTGTCCACTTGGTTGTTGTGTAAAAGTGTAAGACCTTGAATTAGATATTAATTAAAATTTATTTTAGTGGGTGACATTTTCTAATAAATTAATAGAATACTTAGTTGCACAAAGTATTGTTAATAACATATTGATTATAGACAATTTATCTACACTATTGTGTGTATATTATTTCTATGGCAGTAATACAAAAAAAATGTATTTTTCTTGCATAAATGTAATGATATTTTTGTGTGGCGAAAAAATAATGAAACCTAAATTTAAGACAAAACAGTGGTTTCCTAAAATTGTGTTTCGCAACATGCACTTTTCTGAACGGTGTCAGATTTTTGCTGAAAGAAATAATCATTTTCTTTTTACGGCGAACATTAATCGGACCTAATTTTGTCAGTGTAATACCTATTTTTTTAATGTACAGTTAATTTTATTTTATTCATTCGTTTGTCAAAAGTCTTAAGTACACAAATTGTAATTTGAAACTCCTAAATTTCTGGGTTAAGGAAAGGTTAGCCATTACTGTTTCTCCAATTATGGTTACCATGAACTTCGATAACCTACGATTACTTAGTTCTACCTATATTCACTTCCTGGCTATGTGTTGTTGTTGTTTATGTCAACTTAAAACTTTAAATTTAAATTTGAGTTGAATAATTTCTGATTTAGCTGTTTTGAAATACATATGTTAATATAATTTTTCTCATATAAAATGTATAAAATAATTGCAAAGAAGTATTTCTCCTTCGCCACAAAACCTTTTTTGGAAACTGAGTAGACGCTGTTCTGTCAGGAACTGTTTTTAATTAACACCTGTTATACAGATTCAAATTCGATCCGCCAATACGAAAGTCGTTTTGTTACAGGGCGTTTTAAGAGCCGCTGAGTCGATTAAAGTATCGGTATTAAGGACCTCAAAGGACCCTTCATATAAACCGCTCACTGCGAATCTATCCACGAACAAAAAATTTGAATGAGTTCTATTTTTTACAGGGAAATTGATGTAGTATGTGTTAAGCTTTTCTTGGGCAATGTTAAATTTCATTACTGGATTATATGTTTATATGTATTACATACCTAGCTATTTTTTGTCTTTATTTTGTACACTTTTGAATTAAATATGCATTACTATAATAATGATGGATGTAATAACAAGGACGATGATCAAGAACGTTTAATTAAAGAAGTTAATTAATTAGAAAAGTATTTAGTAGAGCTAAACCCAAATCAATTGATTTTATATACTTTAGAGACTTATAAATTCTGCCTTTTCGGACACTCCGAGTGTGTCTTTAGTTGATCGACATTCATACATATGAAGATACATAGGTAAAAAGGATACGCATAAGGTAATGCCGCGTTTTCACTTATTCTAAAAGAATCGACCACCTACCTATGCCCTAAGAGATCTAAAACTACCCTTTTTGTGTATTGTTGCAACTGTATTTTCTATAGTTTCTATTAAGGCCGCTGATTTTAGGAAACCTAATCTAACAATTTTTAACAATTAGTCTCTACCTTTGAATAAGTGAATGAAGAAAAAAACATTTATTCGTCCTTCAAAAGCTATGTAAACAAATTGAAAACAGCATACGGCATACCTTCAAAGCATTTTTTATATTCGAACTATCGTCTGTGGAATGCAAACGCGTGAAACGACTTTCAACTTAATTAACTTCCTATTCAGATACGTAAATCTGACTATTCACTGAAAGTACTAAGCACCTCAATTCATTAATTGCAGCCACATATTTCGTGGCATGTTCAGTTGGTAGCCACACAAAGTAAGGTAGTTCAAATTCAATGTCAGACGAAACTTCGGTCATCGACGTTATTGACGGTAAGAAATAACTTATTCGTCATACTATTTCTATATTATTTTTGCCTTGAAGTGTGTAATTGGTAGACCCGCCAATTTTCGAATCTGCAAAACTATAGTGTGTATGGTTAAAAATATTCCTGCTTGCATACATACATATATAATCAAAAATTGTTATTAGATTGACAGTAGTTTGGATCTCTTATTTTGTTCTACACAACAACGTTTTTTTTTAAACTGTCAGAGAATAATCCTTTTATAATGAAGTATGCTGTCTAAATTGTATTTCGTTAATATGACATAAATTTGTACACTCATGCATATGCACATACCCATGCATGAACAAATAACTTACCCATATAGATTAGTAAGTAAATAAATTCTTCAGTATGAATGGTAATCTAGCATATGCTGCATTCATTCAATGGTTTGCCTAAGGTTCATTGGTGACTGTGAAGCACTGTGAACACTTCAGTCAGCAATGATCTGCTGTTGAAGTTAGTATAGGCACAGCCTCATCGGAGTGTGCACATATCGTGAGATACCATTTAATTGAAAAAATATGTCAAAATAATTTTTAATTCTTTTGATATAAATTCGGGGTTTCATTTACATATTGGATTACATTCTTTTTTAATTGCTTTAAAAATAAAAAGTAGAAAAATATTGTGACCGATAATTTAGTGTCTCAAGTAAATATTTTTTTTTTCAATAATTTCTTACTGTACGTGTATTTTTGTTTAAAAACAAATTGCCTTAAACATGGGCGCTAATAATAATTTTTCCTTATCGGCCACCAAACAGGTAATTACTCTTACTTAAATGTATGTACGTATGTATTTGCACACTTTTTGCACAACACAAATAATAACATTCCAATCGAATGCACTATTGTTGCGATGATATTAGCATCACAATTTAGTAAGAATATTTCTCTTAAAACAATTAAATAAATGAAAATAAGCATATTCGCATAAACACACTCGACCTCAATTTGTCTGAAACTCTCATAGGTTTAAAAATAATTAAATATGTTATTGCAGTAATGAAACTTCCCATTGTATCATGAGAATATGTCTAACAAACAAAGTATGAGAATAACTATAGTTGTGGGTGCATTCACCCGAATCAAGAAATATCTCTAGATACATAACTTAATAGCTGTATAAAATTGACCTTGACATACATAAAGTAGCTTCATACTCTTCGCTCTGCGTAAATAAACTTCATGAATAGTAGTTAAAACATATCAACCAGCACGTTTCTACAATGAAGTTATGTATTGTATTTCGTTGAAAGCAGAAAATTTGTGTGTCGGTGCATGCTAGCACTTTGAATACACATCATTGTTACAGAGTATTAAATGCAATTATAGTCACCTTACTGGCAGTAACATTCAGGTGAACGTGCTCACTTATTTACCTACGATAAATGATTAGTTATGGTTTATTATTACACCAAAATAACCTCGAGCCGGTAAAATAAGCATTCATGTGCATGTTTGTGTTTTTTTTTTTAAGAAGTGCACTAGACTGGTTTTACAAATAAAAAAATAATTTGAAAATGATTGTTGTTTAACCTTTTTCAAATCAAGGGTTATATATCTAATAATCATTGCAACCTTTGCTGTTCTATGGTATTGCCATTAAAGAAACTGTCTTATATTTTAAAGTAATTATATTTTAACATATCTATAATTATCAATATAACTTTCTAATATGAATGCATTTTTAAGTATATGATTTATGAAAATACAACTTCAAGCAATTTGAGACTATTGTATTTATTTCTTTTCTTATTTTGCATTTCATTAAAAGCACTTCAAATTCATAAAGAAAATCGTTTACTTACTTGCCAAAGTAACTTATATTTTCCAAAATAGGAAAGGGATATCCGTTACTATTATTACTTGGCCTAACTGGAGGACAATTTTGTTAAGCCCATTTTTAATATATGAATTAGTCGGCGCTACAGTTCCTACAAGGAAACAGGAGGTTCGTTATTAGCTTTAACCGTGTTTAACGACGTGTACGGGTAAAGGGAAACTTTAATTTTTAGTTCAAACGGCGAAACTTTTCCTAGACACAAAATATTCTTTAAGTTGATCCGTGAAAGAATGCGAAATGACCATTCATCCAGAAATCGAATCTAGTACCTCCAGCGTGTTAAACGACATACATACCTCACGGGCCACATTAATATTTCCCAGTTTCATAACTCCCTACATTATAAAAGTCATGAATTCATTATTGCATAAAGCATATTATATCAAGTTCGTTGTGAAATATATTCTATAACCCATGCCTATTAGTCATGACAAAAACATAAAGTACACGTCCGCATTATCGCCGAATCTGGCATACAAAATAATTGGGAATTCCGGTAGCCGGATACCCCCGTGATTCTAAAATTAAATTCAATGCTTTCTAAAGTCTCAACAAAACCAGAAACTCAACAACAAGTACATTACTCCCAAAAGAGTAATAAGCAAGACACCCGGATCTGCTGCTAAAATTGTTATTACCCGCGTCCGCTTCATTTCTCTCCTTTTCCACAAATGCTTATGTTAATAAGTTCTTGGACACATGCATATACATACCACTTACGATCAAATGGAATTCCATAGGTATATAAAACTCTAGTTGTTACTGACAAGAAGTGCAATTCGATTGAATGCTGCATCTGAAAATACATTTTTACCCGTCAATGAAGTAAACGAACCAGTTCGATGACTGTGACCTTGAACACGTCATACATACAAAAGCGGAAAGGAAATATCTTTAATGATATTACTTTACATTTCAATTCTTCAACAATGAAAGTCACTCGCATTGCTATAAAATTTAATACCCCAGCAAATTATAATTTGTATTACATACACGAATAAAAGCAAAGTCATTTCGTTTCGGCATACCGTAAGTGACCTTCACCTCGTGTAGTTAAAGTTCGATGATCTATTATGAAATCATGAAAGTATGGAGTAGTCCAAGCCTCGGTATTTTTATGCTTGTGGTTATTGTTTTTAATCAGTAAGCAATAATTTCTGAGCTTTTTTTCATATCAACCAATTTATTATTTCTTCATCTTAAAGAAGTTAACGAATTATATGATTAGGTCCTTTCAAACATACAAATATTATTTTGTTTGTACTTATAAATGCACTAAGCCAGGTTTAAATGTCAGTTCAGTCAGTGCGTTTGAAAAAGATCGGTAACGACTGCTCCTTATTCGACTTGTAATTTTACTATGCAATGCTGTCGGTATCATTAGAATACGTAAAAATACGCACATATAAATTTACATCAGTCAATATAAGTAATTCAGAAATCTAATGAAACCTTGGCCAAACCTTTTACGAAATGTAAAAACATCATGCAATCAACAAATTTCAAGAAAATAAAAAATTTAATTTAGTTTCATTACTTTATTTTTTAAACATAAAATGTTTATTTAAAAATGTTTATTTTAATGAATAATATATTTTTGTTTACTTTTTGTATTTATTGGGATGGTTAATTGAATTTACACTTTGAAAAATCCATTTCGGGATGTTGCTTCATGAAGCTGTAATTAAATAAACAATTTTAAAGGTACAATTTAAAGTTCGTAAATTTACGCTTACGTCTGTAGGATGTCCTGTTTTTTCTTTTCATCACTGGTAGGTAAACCAAGTTCCTTTTGCCTTTGATCATACATCATTTTCTCTACAACACTTCTGGTTTGTCCATCCAAGTCAGATAATTTCGATGGTTCCGGATTAATTTTTTTGGTTGAAATTGGAGGATCAGTCTTTACCAACCGATCCCACCACGACATTTGATTGATCTTAAATTTAAAATAGACAGTATTCGCTTAGATAAACGCGGTTTATTTTTTCTTCGTTTACCTTTTCCAGGGTAATAACAACAGTTTTTGTGTCTTGTAGAACCCAGACTGAATCCTCCAATTTGATTTCAGAACACAGTTCTCCTGATATTATAGGTTCCTGACCTTTAAGTCCAACTTTTAAGGACTTCTTACCAAAGACCACTTGCACATCCCGTGATCGCAATGAAAAGTTTACATTGAAAGGAATTTTAACCTAAAAAATAAAATATTGAAATATAATGGCTTACTTTTGAAATCATTTTATTATTTGTCATTTTAAAATTTAAAATAAAAGAATAAAGAAAAAAAAGATTTTGGATTACTGTTCCAATCATAAGATAAGTTATTTTCATCCAATAACAACTATGTGAATTTTATTTAGTTATAATCGACCAAAACTTTCACATTGGATAATCAATACAATAAATCGTGTACACAAAAAGAATCCATTTATTGTTGTTAAACTCCCCTTACCATTGTTAGACCAGAATACAAAGGTTTCTATTGTTTAACTGTTAACCCTTAAATAGTAATGAACCCGACAAAGCAAACTACTCTAACCGGATTTGAGTGCTGAACCTAAATCATTATGTGATACATATTATGTAGTACATTGTATACACTTTTTCTGTTCTGATTTAGTGCAAAACAGGTTTAAATTGTTGCATCAATACCATAATACAGCATGAACGACCTAAGCTTATTGAAATATTATAAACTTTACCAGAAAAGACATTCCATTTCACAATGTTTTGATTAATTAATATGAGAAATATTAAGGAAATTATCAGGTTCACAACTTAGAGATAATTTATTTTTCAATATCCGCCTTCAATTGGCATATATCCATTTTTCACATCAAGAACTATATACATATATGAACAATAAAGCCGTCATCTTAAGTACTTAGCATTTAAGCAAACTTATTACTTCAATGCGTAACGAAACCTCTACGACTAGCATCAGATTCCTTAACTGCAATAATTGCAATTCTTTTAAAGTTATGATATTATTACATTAAACATTAGCATACTTTTGCTGAACTGGGAATTTACTATATGAAAATAGGGCGATGAAGAATACCATAATTGATTATGTTTATTGATTTAAATATTTTTTATTCTGTGTAAACTAAAAAAACAGTAATTTTCCTTTACTAGAAACACCTTCTAATGAAAGTAACAAAATCAATTCTCAACCTATTTATTTTCTCTTCATAAAACGTGCCGAATGATACATTTAATTAAATTCAAATCTAATCAAGAGCATCACCAAACTACTTGTCAATGGGGCTCTTGCCCCAATAAAGATAATTGTAGTGCCAAGATACAAGCCAACCTGGAGCCTTCTATGAGCGTGTGGTACGGGCTGGTATAAGTAGTGATTGAATTTGATGCCGACCTTTTTCTTTCTTAATTATGCGTTTATACGAAAAGATATCGTGGACTGGTACCACTAAGACTATGCTGTTGGCTGGCATATCAATGAATATTTGTTTTGTTCTTTTTCACTCAAGTTGTTCGTGTCTCTATTTCTGCATGAAATTAGGTGTTCTCTGACGCTTTTATTACGTCTGACTGAATCGATGCGATGACTATGAAGTTTCAATAAATGTTGTTGTTGATTTCGTATAACTAGTTTTTGCTGTAATTTTTAAAAATATTTTTTATTTCTTGGAAACGTTCATCAGCAATTCCACAATTTTTAAAACAGATAACCTGTAGTCTTGGATAAATTTTGTAGATTTTCTAATATGTAATATCTAATCAATTGATGAAAAAGTGTACAATTTTTTTTACATCGCTATTATTCTTTCCACGAGATGTGTGTACCCACCACGATCAGATTGGTGTAAGAACGACCTTCTACTAGATGTCAGATTAGCTGTGCAAAAAATATAACCGGTTCTTCGGAATTCAAAAAAAAAAAATCTTTTGCATTACTGGCATGATTTTTCCCAGAAACGGTACAAAATTCTATGGAATAGATAAATCTTCATAATTAATTGAAAGCGATTGTTAGATTTAAGATTTTACGCATACATGCGTGTACCATATTGCCATATCGATCTATTGTACTTAATTTTATAACTTCATTATGATCACATTTTGCATTAAAACTGTAATTAATCAAACTGGCTGAAAAAATGTACAATAACTAAATAATAAAAGTAACGAAAATGGCAATCAGTCAGTTCTAATTAAATCAATTTTTTCATTAAAAAAAGATGCAAAATTCATTGCGAATATTACAAAATACCAAAATCATCGCTAATTAAACGTACTTGGGTTAAATGCAGTTAAAGAACTGCAGAGACACAGTTTCACCTTCGTAGCTAGTAATTAAATTTGAATAAATGCAAACCTGAAAGTTTTATTTGCAATTAATAATATCGGACTCAAACTTGATTGTCACGTAGTCCCCACAAAAGATACATGTAAAAAACCTTATGGTGAACTATAGCGCGTGTACTCCATAAAATTGAATTTACACCATTCCATTCGCCTATTTCTTTATTTAAAAAATTATCGATAGATCAATTAACAAACAATATCATACATATCATCAAACTGAAATAATCCAGTCAGTATATAAATATTTATTGGTAAACGGAATCCCCAAGAAGCTGCTTTAAAAATCCCATATCGTGACAAATAGCACGGCCACGTATAACCTTATACAGACGCCCGAATAATGCATATTTTATAGGGTTTCCCCAAGCTATGCTTGCTTCTATCGTCACCAGTATTGTTAATTGATTTTGACCGCTAAATTTTCAAAACTTCATACATACTTGCTTCGACAAGTTTATATTTATATGAATACGGTAACCGACCATAGCTGTTACTCGTCTTCTGTTGAAGAGTTGAAGTTAAGTTTGGGTTCAGCTGATCACTTGCAACTGTGTTTGGCGGTATCAGGTTTCGGATTCTGTTTAATAAGTGTGCACACTCATACAGATTAAAACACAAGCACATACAATACCAGTCTAGCGAATATCCGGCAAATAAGCTGTTTTATTTTAGAATCCAAAGACGAAGTGAAACGGACGTGCTGCTAGTCACCTTGATTCAGTTTGATTCTTGTTGTTGGATAGATCGGTTGTCGTGAGTAAGTTCAGTTTGCGGGTTTGATAATCGATTTTTGCAACGCAAGAATTTATTCTTTTTCGACAAAGCAAATTCAATGTTATAAAATTAAAAATAAACAAAACGTCCCGGTTTCTCTTTGACTTAATCAAAATTTCAAATAAAAAATAGAAGGATATTATTTAATTTAAGAATATACTGTGATATACAACAAATAACAGAAAACGTAAGTTAAGCTGACAATAATAGGTTTAAGCTAAGCAAGTGGTATTAACCCGGTTCCTAAGTACATACACCCAATGCATTCTCACATTGAACGGTTCATTAAAATGTTTTTAATTTTAGTTTGATCGCGAAAAAAATAATGTAACAAGACCGTGCAAAAGTTTCTCTAATTGAGCAAATTTGTTACCTTTCTCGTAGAGGTATTTCCATAAGAAATAACAATGCGCTTAAAAAACTAGTTTGCCTGCAATAAAAGTGAATGCACTTTTGTTCTGCATCCCAACAGAAACGGCATATGTAGAATTGATCTCTTTGTTTTCTAGATGAATGATTCATGGCACATTCCTCGCGCCTCTTTGGCTGGTTCAAGTATCCCACCCTCGTCTAATAGTAGCAGTAAATCAAGTCTATCGCGAGTTTCAAGGAATTTTCGACCATCGAATAGCCATTTTTCAAACAGAATGCTGGATGTAGACTGGAACCGTGTTCAAGCAGTTCAGGATATCGCTCATGGTGGTAAAATACGAGCAGAGAAACACTCTAGACCATCAAATCGGAACGCAATTAAAAGCCAGACAAAGAGAGGATCTCGATCATCCCAGGGATCTAATGACAGTACACAGGTAAACCATGTTCAGTGAAATTAATTTATGTGCATATTGTACGTTGCTATGTGAAGACATTGATATTTTTAGTTGATGGTGATGATTATAATTATGGGTTTGTGTGTAACCATTTTTTTTTTTTTCATTTTCATTTATTATAGAGTGCCTCTTCAGGATCTATGCTTTTAACAGTAGCAAACTTAGAACGATTCGCTGAAATCCACAGTCAACAAAATAAATCCTATCTAGATAGGAAGAACGAGTTCTTGAAGTCGAACTATAATTTCAATTTATTACTCGTTTCAAATCAATCAAACTTAAACAAAGATGCGGTAATTTCAATTGCACCGAATTTAAACTTTATTAAAACCAAAGATGTGGACGCAATGTCTGTGGCCAGTTCAACGCATTTCACTATGGTAAACGGCGAAGGTGGACCATCACGAAAGACCACCGGTGGAATTTGTAGCAGAGGGAAACAGGTTACTGTTCTTATAGTCAGTATGAGTCTGCTCTTCCTCATTGTTATTCTGGGCATGGTATACGCCCTCGAGAGTAAGTTGTACAATTTTCAAAAACTCGAAAAGTGGATTAATTGATATTTCTTTTCATTAAGTGCGAGCGCGGGATATGCCTAAGAGCTAATGACAGTGACGTATCAGCTTGAAGCTAATACTAAGAAAAAATTCCACAAAACATGAAAGTATTCTATTTCTTTTTCGTTCAAGTATGAATTACCACACCCCATCAATGTATACAAGCACTCATGCTATGGTCCATGAACATTTATTTTATTATTATTTGTAAATTATTTTTTTTTATTTTATGTATTTAATTTATTTCTGCTTATGAATTCTAAGACCTTAGTTTCAATAAATTTATCATATTGATTTATGCCGTATCTTAGTCTGAAAATACACAGGATAATTTGTTGAAGCATTATGTACAATATTAAATATTTGTAGAAAATTAATGTTATTAATTTAAATTGAAAATACAAACATAAGAATATTTATAAGAATGTTTTTATTTTTTTTTTTATTTTTAACACATCTTGTTTCAACTTTCAATTTCCCAGCTGATAAAAAGGTTTATTCAATTTTTATGCTTGAAAATGTCTTCAGAAATATAAACTCGGATTATCAAGGAGAACAAATAATTCTACCTGAAATCGGTTTAAGCATATCTATGCATCTAATTACTTCCTTTGTAAACATAATGACGCATTAATATAGAAATTATATCATATTCCTTTTTTAAAGTCTCTTTATTTATTCAGTATTTTCTATATGACTTTTTATTGTTCATTGAGAACATTAGAAGTCTCTTTTGCCTTTTTATCCCTATTAAATGTCGCGTACGAGATCATGTACACAGAAATTGCGCAAGCGTTTCAATTGTTTTACCTGCATATCATTTCACATCATTTAAGGAACATGAATGATTTTCAACAACCTAAAGACAAATATGATGCGCTCTTAACAATCTTTTGAGCAAGTGTTTGTGCCAAAAGAAGTCAAGATTTCTTTGAAAAATCAGTAAGATATCCATTTACAAAACGATTTATCCAAGGAAGTGTACCTTCTGGTTAATCTGCGGCAAGTAGTGTATGTTTGAAGTTAAATTATAGTTAAGGGCTTTCAGAACTACCTGAATGTTTAATAGAGTAAACTGTCGTTCAGTGCAGTGTTCTTGAGACAGTGCTTTCCTTAGGCCACAATGTAATAATTGATTAGTCCAAAAGATAGACCTCTGTTTATAACGTCATCGTGCAGACACTATCTTTTAGTTTGAGTCTCCCAAATGGGGTTCAGAAAGATGTGGTGTTCAGCTGAACAGAATTTACGCTTTGAGATGACTTGATATAAAATTTGACTTGAATAGTTCAGGTCTTCGTGGGATTTTCAATTGTTGTCGAAAGACTGTCCAACAATGATTGTTTAAAAACATTAACAACACAAGGCAATACGTTTGCACAATTACTTGACTAATTCGAGAGTTGCAATATATCAACTTTGTGTCTATTATAAACAGCAGAATAGGTAGTCAGTTAATCAGATTTAGAAACTGATTATACTAATCCGGTGTAGAAAGCTACACAGAAATACATATATTTCAAATTCTATATTGCAGAGTTGCGAAATCCGATTACACTGAGTTGGAAATGAGATCCTCACATTTGAATAACGAAAACGGCATAATAATTGAGTGGCACGACAGTCCAGAAATGACAATAGGCTATGGTCATTTGTCGCAGGCTGCTGGAAGAATATTGTGAGGTTTCCGAAGACGATGCTGCCTATATTAAAACAACATCGAGTGGTCTGCTCCGATCTGCTCTAGTCTTCGACATCGACTTCGCTAGGGAACTAGGCATTCATCACAGATCAGTGATCAATGATTCGTAGAAAGCTTGATAAAAAACTAGCTCGTTTTTTGGGGGTCCCATGAAATAACATTGAGAATTTAATCGATCGAATTTACATTTGCGATTCTCGCATTATTTCCGACGCGAAAGAAAAATACCACACTGGACAAAGGTAAAGATATCAAGAATTTTTCATCATTTTTCTATTTAAAAATAATTTCATCTCGCTCAAAGAAAAGTCGTTTGGGTTGCGATACAATTTTGCCGACTTCCATTATCATCTGTTGAGAGTGACGTCCGTGCCTCTTCAACACTTTTCCCCCGTATTATGACGATGTTTCCAAAATTTTCTCATTTCAAAGCGTATGAAACTATTTACGGAAAACGCGATTTTAATGAAGCTGAAGATGTCATCTTCTTCACAAGTAGTGATATTCCCAGATGCAATTTTTATCACTACAGGTATCTCATTTCAAAGCGGACGCCCAAAACTTATGGACATCATGGAATGACTCATAACTCCGTCATCGGTAAAGCCCTCATGAATTCATTTTGATTACATTTTGTCACGACAAGCCATAAAAATAATCAAAATAAATGGATTTGAGCAATCTTGCTATTTCATTAAACGGAGCAATGTAATCAAGTTCTTTGACAAAAAGTAGAATACAAATCTACTGTACGTACTCCATAAGTTAGTAATATAATGTTTACTTATGCAGACAGCGTTTTAATCTTCTATTTATTTCGCCTAAGAATTTTATACAAAGACGAGTTGAAAATAGATCAAAAGATGAAGAACGGAGCATTTACAAATGAATCATGAAACTAAAGCTTGTATGACATAACATCTACTTGGAGATCTTGAGATATTGTGTTCATGGCATGGGAGTTTGAAGTACTGTTTATATCTCATAACCCACCAAAGCGGATAACGCTTGACAAGTACTAAAACCTTTAAAAGCCAATCTTTTATTGTTTGATATATTGAGAATTGTCCAAAGGTGGTGTAAGTCACTTTCGCGATTGAATCGCTATAAGTTGCCGGTGTGGATGAAATCCGAAATGCTTAAGGCAATGGTTAAAGGTGGAGTCTTGTGGTCTTTTGTGTCATTAAGGTAGCCTTCGAATGGCGCCTAGCGGTTAGCAGACTGGAGTGATTGTTCCTCTATACAAGAAGATGGACAAGAGAGACTGCTCTAATTACAGGGGCATATCTCTTTTAAATCTTTCCGGAAAGGTGTATGCTAAGGTGTTGGAGGCCCGTTCTAGAGCTATGGGTTAGTCTAGGTTGAGGAATGAACAGTGTGGCTTCAGTCCCGGCTAAAGTACAACCGATCAGATTTTCATTCTGAGAATAATACTTCAGAAGGCTTGGGAGTATGCTAAACCGATCTACAGTTGTTTCGTAAATTTGAAAGAGGCATACGACGGAGTCCCTCCAATGCACTCTACATGTTACTGGAGTCCCATAGAAGCAAGTGGAGAAGTTTAAATATCTCAAGCCCTTTTTCACGAGTGATGGGAGACTGAGCTTTCTTGTAGAATTTGCCAGATTGGATCAATTTTGAAGCAGCTTATTAGATCAGTAATAACGAAGGCCGAGCTTGGTGTCAAAGTCAAGTTATCGGTTTTTAACTCAGTGTTTGTTCCAACTCTCACCTACGGTCACGAAATTTGGGTAATGACAGAAAGAATAGGGTCACGAATGCGAACTGCTGAAAACTGAGATTTCTCAGTACCGTTGCGGGAGTTACTCGCCGGGAAAGAATGATAACGCCACGGCACGGGGGGAATTCAATGTTGAGCAGATGAGTTAGAGTCGATGGCGGAGAATCGAGCGGTATGGAGGTCTCTCGTGCTTGCATTACACCCGCAACCCCTTTAGTGGAAAATGCGGTTGAAAGAAGGTGATTAAACATGATGATGTAGAATCATCAAAAGTATTTAAGAAATGGATTTACAGTTTCAGCTTAGGAGTGATATTAATATTCAATGATTAAAAGCAAATTAAAATGCAAGCCAATAGAAAATAATAAATTTAAAACAGTAAAGAGTTCGAAAAAATATATTGCAATACTTTTCTTCTCTTAAATTGCACTGTTTTCCATTCTACTCATAATCTCGAGATTAGAATGAGAATGAGACATCTGTATATGTTATATCCGTTGCATATTACACAAAGACAGTTTAACGCAATGATTAAATTTTTTAACGGGAGACTGAATAATATTTATCAGTTAACGGTCTTCGAAAGCGAGTGATTTTTTGGCGAAACCAAAAAAATATTATTATTAAGTCGAATAAAAACTACTTGACTGAGATATTGCAATAATAATTTTAAACTTATAGAAATGGTTTACGGAGGTTTTTGAGATCGTGTTAGCGAAAATGTCTCGAAGTTATATGTATGTCGAGATTGCTCGACAGAAATCTTTAATGAAACCCAGGGAATATTTCTGGACAACAGTAAAAGAATACTGCTGAGGCAAGAGCTTCTGTATCAACTATTAGTGTAGTGCGTGCTATTGTTTTCTCACGAGTAGAAGGGAACAGTATGTATTTTGGCGACTCCGAACGGCGAGATTGGGAAGCTTTTCATAGACTCTAGAATAAGTACTCTTTGATTGTTGTCAGCAACTCAAAAGAGGTGGTGCCGTAAAAATATGCGAGGTTCTCAGATTCGGACTTTCGACGTCTGGTTTGACGCACTCACTCACTACTAATGATGATATGTATACATAAATTAAATTTAAAATAAAAAAGTACTTAAATGGAATTCAAATAGAACATATTTATTTGGGCTTAACAAATTTAAGGAGACCAAGAAAAAATATTGACATTGTAATAATTAACTGAATGTTACCTGTAAGCAAAAATGAAACTATAGATCTACTACTTCTAGGGATCTCTCTCAAATGTCCTGGTAGATTTCTGTAACCTCAGATTGTACAAAGAGCTGTTATTCTAACTGCTTGCAAGCGTTTCTGGGTAAATTATGTTAGACAATTTGATTTTTGAAGATAGTCAGGTTATCAAGGTGTTAGTAAGGTTATGTTTTTATCTTCGATAGCGCAGAGCACTATTAAACTAGGCGACAGTTATATAAGAATTAATAAAGAATAAAACCAATTTACAGTCCACAGCTAAACAGCTGTGAAGAATCTTATTGAACAGAACAAACGGCAGATGAGAGAGGCCAAATACCCAAATAATTATTTAAATTAATGAAAAACAACACAAGAACTGTTACTTTCGATTCCTCAGAACTACTACATGTGATTTAAAATCTTCATGAGGAAGGCACATTGGATTTTTTTAACTTCTGGTTTTACTCACAGCTTCAAATATGTTAAGTCTACAATAGGTAAAATTAAAGCGTGCTCTGCATGCAATACAAATCAGTATCTAGTATCCTTGCGTGAAAAAAATATAAATGCGAGTTCAGACCGTGTGTATAGTAATCGTTTACACTGATAAAACCTCTTGATCCCAATCTTGGCTTGCCTATTAAAATTATGAACATGATATATAAACTCATCTAATTCTTTACTTGAGCGCTTATTTGAGCTTATATTTGACCCAAGCTAGGTTAATAAAAAAAAATATATATATATATGTGTACAGCCATTATATTAACAAATAATTATGAATTACTTTCAATCCTAGGGTCTCTATGTAAGTACTCAAATACAAGTGAATGAAAATGACGAATAACACGAAGTAACATGCTTCGAGAACTCCGCTTGGTATTATATTCAGAAGAACAATTTAACATCAAATAAATTCAAACAAAAATAACATCAAAATAATGTAAATATGATACAATCCAAATATATATGTATTGATGACTGGTTTCAGAAAAAGAGAATTAACCAAATTCTGATTCATCGAACGAATGTAAATTTTACTTCCATATACTTCCTTTTAGGTTCACTGTACATTGGTAAAAATTTATATTATTAAAACTGGCTTTTCAAATTTCGTATAATTTTAAGATGCTCTTTCTTTGATCTTTTGTACAAATATCACAGTGTTTAGGGTTAAAAATCAAGCAAAATGGATTGGAAGCAACTGAGAAAAGGTATTTAAATTATGCCCCAGGTCCGATTTCCTGATTTATGGGGATTAAACATTACATCGTAATGATTTATGCACAGCGGGACGGTGGCCCCAGCACAGGAATACTCTATATTCAGCACACATCACGTTGGTTAAGGTACTTCTTCACTTATGAACGCCAGTTCAATGAAGGACGATTTCTGTGACGTTGTCTAAATGGTCTCCATTCGAAGATGGTCTTTCGAACCTTGACGAAGACGCTGTTAAGTCAACTGTTAGTCTGAAATCTATTTATTTCTACACTTGAGCAAATAGAAGTAAAGATCACACTCAAAATTGTGTTATCAAAAAATGTTTAAATTTGTATGCCCCTACGCAATCGATTTTTCTCAATAGAAAATTTCCAAAATTTTTAATATATATATGTATAATAATATATATGAATCCACATTCGTATGTCGATATTTGTACTTCATATTTTATATTTAATTTTATATTAATTATTGAACTGATCCTGAGCATAGGATCAGTCGTTATAGTCAAGGTAGAATTTACATTTATGTTATATACTATATATGTATTATATATAAAAGAAATGTTAATTCTTAATCAACAGAAATCACAAGCAAAAAAAGTTAGCTTTCATTCAGACTGTCTAGCATCAAATGTGACATATGAACAAAGGAATTTGGTATTGAAACCTTTCTAAATAGATTGATACATGCAAGTTTATAGGTAGCTAACATTCATATAAAATGTATCTTGAATAACAACGAAGTTTATAGGAACTTCATCCATTGCTACTATTTATTCTCAGAATAGTCCTAGAACAAAACTGATAAGATAGTTCGATTATGCATGATTCTTTAGTGTGATTGCTTGCGATAGTTAAGAATCTCAGTTTGCCAGTTAGTTTCTTCCATTCCAATACACAGACGTGCAAAGAAAGCAAAGCGATTGAAACGACTACTAACTTTAAACGGTTAAAATTCCAATATGCCTAGGCTTTAACATGCTTACGAGTATTTGTCAGGATCTCTGGCAACAAAAAACAGTTTTATTATATTTAATGACCAGAGTAAAATCAACATTTTAAAGGTTTTAAAAACTATCGTCCTTTATAGATTCCGTGTGTCCAGCCGTTCGTCCGTCCATTGTCATGTCTGTCACACTCTTCACATCCCCTGAACTTAGGAGGTGATTTTCATGAAATTAAGAATATATGAAGATGCATTTGGCCTAGAGATTATTGTGTGTATAAGAGAATTTTGTTTTGGAGCATAATTGGGGTATTTCCCCTATATGCACGTTGAATTAAGGCAACATTGTAATTTGATATATCGTACAAGATACGATATATTAATCGAGAGTTCTTTTAAAATTAACTTGAATAGACTACTTGTTGTTATGGACTACAATAACCTAGAAGTTGGCGTGAAAGTCGGAAACTTTTGCATGTTGCCAATATAACATATTATAACAGTAAAATAAATAAATAAATAAAAATAAAGTAGTTGGACGCTTGATAAATACTTGGATGTTTGTATATGGTATAATATGCAATAATATATGTACATAATAACAATTGAAAGTAAATACATTGCATTATTTTCCTTCCACAAAGCCGAGTTCTTTATGTAATTCGAAAAGCACTCGGACTACTTTTAAACATTTGTTTAAACTCTGAATTCACAGATAAGATAACACATTGTTCTCAATATTTGCTTCTAACCTTTGAACATATTATAAGTTGCCCCTAGCTAAGTAGTATATTATTATGCATTTATAATTAAAAATGTTGTTAAAAAAAAAACACTAAAATAGTAAGAGAAAGGATAACTTTTGCCAGCCTCTATTTGTTTGAGCGTACACGGCAATTAAAAAATAAAGTCCTATCTCTAGGAACAAGCTATCTTTATGTACCATCTTGGTAAAAACACATAAAATTAAAAAAAAATTAAATGAATGAAATCATTATTTGAATCGATAGTACGGTCCATATAATTTAATGTTTGAAGATTATTTCATGCAAATGTTGACCTTAACTGCGCCTCAAATGGTCCATCCGCTTACTCCAATTTTGGCATACTCTTTCCAAAATTTCTGCCGGTATCTCACGAATAAATGCTTCAATGCTGTCTTCCAATGCGTCAATTGAAGCGGGCTTGTCTGTATAGACATGAGTTTTAACATAGCCCGTTAAATCGCATGATCTAGGCGGCCAATTGACCGGTCCCGAACGTGAAATAAAATGTTCACCGAACTCGCCTCTTAATAAGTCCATTGTTGCGCATGCTGTGTGGCATGTGGCACCGTCTTGTTGAAACCATATGTCATGCAAGTCAAGCTCTTGCATTTTGGGCAAAAAAGAGTTGGATATCATCTCAGGACAGCGCTCACCATTCACAGTTACGTTGCTTCTGGCTGATATTCACTCCAAAATCGACAATTCTGTTTATACGTACCCATTGAGCAGGCTATTGGATTGAACGGATAAGTTCATGTTTGATAATAACTTGTCCAAAACTGAGCTAATGCTCTTTAAGAGAATATACATATTACCCCCATGAGCTTTTTTATAAGAATAATTTGAATATAAATATTGACATCACAAATATACAATCACCAAATATCTTGGTTTAACGGGACCCCTCGATAATTTTCACGGCACCAACTCCTTCGAGTTGCTAACAACACTCAAAGAGTATTAATTGTCTATGAAAAGCTTCTCAAATCTCACCGTTCGGAGTCGGCAAAAAACTGTAGGTCCCTTCTACTCGTGAAGAACAGTAGCATGCACAACACGAGTAGTTGTTGAAGCTAGACCCTGGTCCGTTGTGGGCTGTAGTGCCACTCAATTATTATTATTATTAAGCTGGAAACCGAATAAACAAAATTTAAGCGCCAAGGCAGCAGTAGCTCTGGCTGCATATTAACAGTGCCTTTTGTTACGTTTTGCATAAAAAAATGTTTAAGATAAATAACAACTTTATATACTAATACTTTAAAACAAAATATGCTTCATCCATACTTAAGGAAATATAACAAAATCTAAAAATTAAAAAGATCTGTTTATGTCTCCAATAGATCTAGGAATGGGCTTTTCTGTTCCTGGCAAATATATCCTGCGGACGATGATAGACGTCTTACGAAACTAACATTCGCTAAACGCGTATTAACAGGACCAATGTCAAATGGAAAACTCTCTCTCTCGAAAAAAATGTTTGTTCTCTGCTGAATTTAATTTCATTTTAGTGGTCTTGATGGTATGACGAAAACCTAAGTTCGCTGCTTCGAGAGGGGAAATAAAACGCTATGGTCTGGTAATGCTTTTCAAAGCATACAATACAAAATACTGACACTATAATCGATCGTTATCTTGCGACCATGTAATTTTCAAATTTGTTTTTGTCGTAATTGTTGTAATATAATTTATGGTCTTCTAGTAGCATTTTTTGTTTCTTGAAGACATAAGTATTTTACTTTAATATATATTAATTAAGAAGGAGTTTTAACCATAACCTACCTATGCAGCATTGGTTGCTAATTGCGTCTGTGCTAGCGTGATGCGACAAAACAAAATCAATTTACGCGGGATTTTTCCATCGCATCAAAAAGCACACGCATGTCAATCAAGAGGTGAAACGTATCAATATGAAACCCGCTGGTCCTTTCTAATATAAAGAAAAACGTTTATCACTGGACTATTTGATATCGTTAAGTTCGAAGTCAACGAATTAGTGGTCAGTTTTTCTGAAGTTGACTCGACTACCTCTGGGAGGCTGGCAATGCAACTAAATGTTGTCGGCATTTTAATTATAAGTAGGCATTATGGTCAAAGTCTGATGTTTCGAATGGTTTCACACCCAGAACCTTTGACGCAATTCCGGCGGTTCGTTCTTCTGACATTCCCTTTACGAACTACCAAATCAAGACTAAAAATACGATTGTACAAAAGCTATCCGCTCAATTTTGCTGTACGGGACGCAAAGATAGACAGAAATTCAATAGTTCAATTTAAAATTGGGTCAATAACAATAGGAATATTTAAACGAATATTTCCTTGCAGGCAAACGGTAGCATCAATGATTTCTAAATATCTGGTGCAAAAACCTTACCAGAATGTCATCGTAAGTTTAAGCCGTAGGCGGTAAAACAAGATACGTAAAGTTTTCAAGGCAGTTACGGCTAGGAATAAGTGACAAACAAGCATATGTACACGGTAACCGCACAAAAATGTTACTCATATCGTACAGTCAGCTGTTGGAGTATGAAAGAGAAACAAACTATTCCTTGAAATTAACAACTGACCGTCTCTCATAGCAACTTGATACAAAACATCCGTTAGTGAAGAAAACAAAATAATTCATAACATAAAAATAGAGTATAAAATGTGAAGGTTCTTCACATTCAACATAAGTGCAAAAAAAAAAACCTTCAAAATTTCAATCTGAGATCTGTATTAAAATATTATAAATTAATATTCAGATCATCACGGACCACGGACAAGCAAATTTCTTTTTTTATTTTTTCAGATAATAAATTAAGCAATATTGTTTTGAAAAAAGCACACAAAGGTCCTATGTAATTGTGCTAGGAATCATGACTATATTATTGTTAGCAGATGTATACTATTCTTTAACTCACCTCAACTTCCTGCAATGTTTGCGTCCAAGAATAGTTGGGCAAATTGCATCCATTACCGGTATTTGGCATAAGCTTTCCTTTTTCAGATTCTTCTACTTCGTCTGTGCTTTCTTCTACCGGCTTAGAGATGTCCACACCTTGGGCTTTATTTAATTTTCTGATAAAAAAGGGGGTTTATTTCCGAAAAGCATGAGAGTTTTTTGAAACTTACTTCTCTTCCTCTTCTTTAATTATCTGAGCCGCCTCCTCATCAGTAATTTCACTTATTTGAGACTCATTCTGGTTTTGTTCCTGTTCCTGCTTCAAGCGTAAATTTTCCAGTCGTCGTTTTTCCGCTTCCTCCCGTTCCTTAGACTTTTCCTTTTCTATTTCCATTGCTTTTTCGCCTGCTTTTCGGAAAATTGTCAACAGCATCTGCAGAGTTTAACAAACAATAAACAAAGGAGCGAGTCACAAAACCAAACTAAATTCTTACATTCTCCCATTGACTTTGCGTAGCTCCAGTGAAAAAGTCTGTTTTCCTTGCCAAGAAACTTGCTATTGTACCCAAAAACTATTGATAAAATTTATGTTTATTTGTTTTTAAAACTATTCAATTAAATCCAAACCTCAGACACACCTTCGCGGTGTTTCTCTGCCATGGCCAGCAGGACATTATCAAATTGAATTTCAGTAGAAGACATTGTTCTTTATAATTATTTCTTTTCTCTTCCTAAGATGATTTTAAGAATTCCGTGACTCAATTGAACTTAAAAAACGTGTTCCGTTTTTGCTAACAACAAATAAGTTTCTATGGAGATTTGTTTTTCGTACGAGATGTCAAATCAGATCAAATTGCCTTTATATGCTTTTAGCGACATCTATTTATTCCTGGTATGCAGCAGTCAGAAACCAATAAGGAATATTGGTCTCTGGCAGCAGTGAGGGTAATTAAAGTTCTAGAAAAGTTTTTTGCATCGTACAGTACCAGCCAGTTTGCAAAAGAGTGCTACGAAGTATTTTTTTTTATTTAATAAGAAAATCATTTCATATTTACGCAAACCCTCGCAAATCGCCATAACTCTAAAATTTCTGTACGAATCACTTGTAAATCAAAAATAAACCATGCATGTCCTCTTTCTTTGATTCGATTCAAATTTTGGGCAAAATAATATGAAAAACTCTCTAATTAAGAATAAGCTACTTTTATATCTCTAAACATAAGTCAAATTTATTTTTTTTTATAAACATGCACATGGACTGAAATGGTAAAGAGTTAGCTAGTTAGTTGAGGAAAAGTTCAAGATTTCTTCACAGATACGAGTAATTGACTGTAGAGTTGCATATTTTTTTTTTGTTCTGAGAGTCGGAATCGAATTGGGATATTGGTACATCAAAAGTGGTCCCTCAGTGATTGAAAAACATTTGTATTTTGAAGACTTTCCCTGGTTCGAAATATGACTTAATTTTATAACAAACTCGATCGGAACTAAAACTTGATCTTAGTTTTGTGTTATAGTAAATTCTGGTATTTACCAAACTAAACTGGGACAAGAGCATATATTAGCTTCGAGTGTTTGTTTGATAAAAAGATAACTTAATTTCAATCAATTCCCTTAGTGCGCAGAATTGAGCACTTTTATTTATAAAAGAACGGATGAGTAATTTTAATAACGAAAACGTTCAAGAATGAAAGATGACGCAAAATTTATAATTTATGATTGTTACGCCATCAAGCGGTGGTTAGTTAAGAGTACGTTTAAAGCAGAAACCAATAAGGTTATTGGTCCCTGCTAAATTAAAGATACTTTAACAAGCGCTCCTCGAACATCACACCTTTACAGATCATCAATTAAATATTTCTTTTATGATGTCGTGATGAGCCGATCCTATTAACAATTGCTGTGAAAACATTAGCTGGCATAGCTTCTGTTATTTTCTATGATTTACTGTTTCATCTCAATCAAATCTGGTACGAAGTGTTAACCGCATCTGTTCCCAGTTTTTAAAATCATAGATTAAACATTCATTCCCACTTTAAGGCTAAGGAGATATAAAGGGTGATTTTTGAGAGGGGAGTTCGGTGAACATTTTATTTCACGTTCGGGACCGGTAAATTGGCCGCCTAGATCGTGCGATTTAATGCATTTAATGCATTTTTGTTAGACTATGTTAAAGCTCATGTCTATACAGAAAAACCCGCTTCAATTGACGCATTGAAAGACAACATTGAAGCATATGTTCGTGAGACACCGGCCGAAATGTTGGAAAGAGTATACCAAAATTGGACTAAGCGGATGAACCATTTGAGGCGCAGTCAAGGTCAACATTTGCATTTTTCTGAATTCCATGTTTTTTTTTTAAACTCTTCTATAGATTTAAAAAAATCACCCATTACACACATAAATAAGCTTTTCTGGATTACTCGGACAATGTGACATACTCGACTTCGGTCGTTGAAATCACTGCAACGCTCAGAATGGAAACGTATCCGGTGTATGAAATCCGGTCAACTTAATCATTCGTATATCCGCATCTAAGAAACATCTGCTTCTCATGGTTTTGTGCCTCCTACAAATGTAGTAGAATGCGCTTTGCTGCCCATATTTATACTAGATCACTTTCGCATTGATCTTCTTTAATAGGAATTTGCTTCCAAGTTCTCGCGAATCAAAGCTATGTACATACGAGTATGTATGTATGAATATGTTTGAGTAGCGTAATATCCAATTATTACCACCCCTATTTTCGCAATTTTTCAGAAGGTTAATTCGATTTTTATATTGTAATGTATTTCTTACAATTCCGCATCTTTGTTTCAACATATTCTTGCTCTCTTTATGTATGTACATATATTCGGGTTCTTACCTTAATTATAACAAGAAAATGACCCGAGTCGATGTTGGCACCTCGGAAGGTTCGGGCATCGAGAATACTGGAGGAGTGTCTGACGTCGATGGCAAGGTGATTAATCTGATTGACGGTTGATTAATCAGGGGATCGCCGGATTCCTTTATGGATGTTGAGATGTGGGAACCGCGTACTACTCACAGAGAGGTTCCACCCCGCGGCGAAGTCCAACAGCCTGAGTCCGTTTCCGGATGGTATGTCATGCAGGATGTGTTTCCCGATGACGCCAGCAAGGATGTCCTCTTTTACCAGCTTAGCCTTGAAATCTCCTAGAACGATCTTGGCGTTATAGCTGGGGCATCCATCGTATGTTCTTTTTATAGAATAGAATTCATCTTTGCTCTTGTTATCCTTCTCCTTTGCCGAATTTATTTTTGATACGAATTGTCATGAGGAGTTCTGGAGCGCTGTTTTTCTTCTTTAAAGGAATCGTTGTTCTAGATGTCGCAGTTTTTCATCTTCTTCTTTTTCATTTACCTCTTGCCAGGTCTATTCCATCGCACTTCCCGAATGACGGTAATGTCTTCTTTGGAGCAGTCCAGGGCCTCCGACAATTGTCTCTTTCGACGTGCAAAATCTAAAATCGGTGTCGTTGATTCATTTGCAAGGCCGCTCATAGTTAATTAACACAATGGCTGCATAATATACATGCAAGCATTCACGCCCGTGCGAAAACGATATCCAACAGCTCCAGCGGCATCTAAGACGAGTATGAATACTCTATGGCCCAAAGTTCACCTAAATTAAACACACAGTAGTCTTTAGTCACGAATATCACAGATACCATATCTGCGAGTGTGAAAGGAGCAATGACGAAATACTACACCATATTTTAAAGGAATACTCCTCACTCGATAACGAAGTATGTACAGTTACCCGACAGTAACTGAAGTAACTGTTAGAAGACCACTAAGCAAAAGGGGATATCCGCAAACTGACTTCAGAAAAAATATCCCAACATCCATGGGATGTTGAATGATTATCTATTAAGTAAATTGCTGTTTTTTTAGAATTGTGTGGAGGGAGCTGTCAAAATCGTTCATGCGTAAAAGATTCTGGGCTTGTGGTGGTGCACATCGTCAGATATATTCAGATATATTTTCGTTGACACCAAACTCACATCTTAGCGAAATGATATTGGAGAACTACAGACCAACAATACAATATGTAAATTTATGATCCTCTTGGTTTCGCTGCTAATTTTATGGTTTTCCTGAAAATCCTAATGCAAACAATCTGGAAATCCAAAGTGGGCTGGGACGACGGCATATGCGATTAACATTTTCATCAGCTGTGGTTACGTCACCTAAAGAACATTAAACAGGTGCAGATCCCAAGATGTTTAGTTTCCATCCTGCTTGACATAGAAGCAGCTAGGATAAGTGTTCATTGGCTAAAAGCATTACGCGACACTCGATCGATCTTAGCCATGTTAATTACTGAGCAGATTTCAAAAATATGCTTTCTTGGATACAATCGGGTTATCGAAAGTATCATCCTATCATCATTGATTCCACAATGCAGCAATGGCGATACGTCAACACAAATTTAGATGTCGAAGAGGCGTTACGAAAGCCCGAAAGTTCATGCACAAAACAGTATTTCCAAAATGGCCCAGAGTGATTGTTATTCTGACGTAACAGCAACACTCTTAGAAAACTAATAAATATTTCACTTTTTTCTCAACAGATTCAACTTATTGTGATTTAATGACAGTTGATGAACCGTTGGAAGGAAGGAAGGTGGGAAAATTCGACAAGTTTTAAACAGGTCAAATACAGACGACCACGAAAACCAGCTGGATAATACTTAGGATTAGGCGGAAATATAATACAAACTTGCAACATTGCAGACAGACTTAATTAAATGTTGCCCCAGGAATATGCTCTACTGCAACCCCAATCTCTATCCCAACTATTCAGATGACCGCCAATTAGAAACTCACCACTCATAGCTGTAGTATCTGCAGCTGGAAAATAATTAATGCTCTGCATATATCCCTGTACCTTAGGTATCATGCAAAGTGGCGTATATACATACCATGAAATGTATTATTTTATCATCTGCTTGCTTACCAATAAGCGCATTTTTAAACCTAATATTTATGCTACCTAACTCAGGAATAGATTAATTTGATTGTTGTTTCTTTTGAAAGGGGAGTTAAAAGCTCCTTCCTTTTGTAAGTTTGTTGTTCCTTGCCATGATTTATGAATCAATTCCTATTTTAGGTAGTGCGTTTGTCAATGATTCGATTTCGATTTCTATGCATTTTTATTTATCTAATTCAT
The DNA here is from genome assembly GCA_944738645.1 of Eristalinus sepulchralis. NCBI lineage: Eukaryota > Metazoa > Arthropoda > Insecta > Diptera > Syrphidae > Eristalinus > Eristalinus sepulchralis. Next base: position 22,585,369 of record OX122885.1, on the reverse strand, counting down.
TTTTCTTACATGCTAGACAAAAATACTTAAAATTAGATTACCAATATAATCAAATGATCTTAATTCTAACTTACTGACTCTTTACGAGTACTCTAAGCTAATCTAGGATTTTGTTGCACTTTTGGCTTTTTATATTTTTAAATTCATTATTAAATCAATGTACTCCAAGAAAATTGAGAAAAATGTGCACTCCTGTATTGTTCTTTGTTCTTAAGCTAACTTAAATTACTGTCTACACACCACCTAAAACTGGACCTAAACTACTACGTATTTTATATTAACCTAAACTTAACTCAACTTAACTGTAAACATTAACTATGTTCGTAAAACTATACAAACGCGTGCACCAGGGCTTGTGTGATTATATGCTTTACATATATGTACATATATTTAATACGCCGTGGTGAACCTGTTTTCAGTTTTGTTTTTTGGTGTTTTTTTTATATATTTTTTTATTTGTTGTACGTTTGTCAATGAAGTACAATTTGGATTGTATATTCTATAAAGCCAACTATGATCCTTTTGCCTAAAAGACTTATTATTGAAAAATGTTTGAAAGATGGAACTAAATCGCCAAAATTAATATAAATCAACAACGAGTCAAATTCCTAACCGAGGCGGTCATGAACATGATTTTAAACGGATAATGTCGATTGTCTCTACTAATGATTTTATATTTTTAGTGGAATCCTTGGCTCAAAAACACCAAAAGTCCCATTTAACTCTTAGTATATACATTTTATATAATTCATTGTTATTATAATTTGTTTATTTTAGTGTTAATTATTTAATTAACACAAATAAAACATTCATTACTGAAAAAGTAAAAATCAATCGACATTTATTCAATCTTTAGCTCAGTGTCCCAGAGGATTATATGAATTAAAGAAACTATTTTCTATTTCTTTGACCTTTCTGGTTATTTGTTTTTAAGTTGAGTAATGTCACTAAACAAATTATTTTTTATTGTTAATAATTGGTTATAAATTTTTTTTTACTATTGTGTACGTATATATTAAATTGACTGAATTGAATTACTTGAATCGTATTATATTATCTGTGACGTCCTTCTCCTCCTTTCCCACCGATATTAAATAGTTAATTTCTTTAAAAAAGGGTATCAAGGGTAAATCTATGACGCTTGTCTTTATTAATTGCTGCTTACATATGTGTAAAGATTGTAGATCCAGTTTTTCCGATCTGCGGTTTGTTCATACATTTTAAAACCGATCAACTGGATGGAGCAATCAATTTGTTACATTTGTTTATTTCCGTTGTTTTACAAGAGCATTTTTTCATGTTTGGCAATATGTATAATATTTGCTTGATTGAACTTTGGTCTACAAAACTTTTTCAATTGCATTTTTGAGTAACTTAATCACATTTTTGGCGCCTACTTGCCTGCAGTTTATTGAGGAGCACTGGAGGTTTTTGATTCAGATACTAAACATATATTGTATTATTTTAAGAATGACATAAAATATGTTAGATGAAACATTGTTGTTTCCGATATCCTAAATATCAAGAATGATAATTATCATTGTACATATTAGCTCTGGTTATTCAACTTATAGGTTCATACAAATAATATTGATTCAGAAATTAGTATACAATAATATATATATATATATATATATATATATATATATATATATATATATATATATATATATATATATATATATATATATCTGCACCCACTAACATCATATAGTCCATCTATTAATTTGGACTATATGATGTTAGTCCAAATTAATAGAAAATATTTTCTGCTGAATCATGCAGTGGAAATACAACATTCCACAGCAAGAGTAGACATGTGATAGACTAAGTTGAAGTTTACTCTCGAACTTAAAATTAACAGAGGTATAAAAATTAATGGAATACATAAAAATAGCTCACCGATATACACTACGTGATATTAACTTCCATTTATTTTAATTCCCCATAAATGTATCTATTAGCACGGTTTACAAATAAACAAATACGCAGTTTTCTTATATTTAAATTACTAGTTTCAAGTACCTGTTCTCTTACTTATCATTAACCGTTATTTATGAAGATCACGTTTGTGACTGTGGGGTTACAGTTACATCACATTGTAAAGTGACAATGACAAGTCACAAGTAAATATAAATGGTTGCATCTATAGGTCACAGAAACATTGAATTAATATCGCTATGTAAGAGATTCCAAGGTTTTTACACACTGAAAAACTGGACCCAGCTTGCTACTCTGGTTGTCAACTATCTAAAGAAAACCATAAAGAGACGCAGCAAAGTCAAAGCAAACCTTTCTTAAGATCAGTTAATAAGATACTACTGCGAGCGATGATAATAAAACAAAAACGAAGGTAAGGTATAGAAAGCATAATTACTGATGGAAGCGGCAAACATCAATCACAAAATCATATGTTAAAGAGAAAACATGTGCTGAAGAGATAACAACTGCCAATCTGAGATGTAGAAATTCACTAGATCTTATTTATCGATCGTGCTGATACTTCTTCTCTTACAACTTTATTGGAAAACTAATATTTGAGAGATTTTGAATAATTGAAACTTACATTAATAAAAGAAATGACAAAAGTTAATAAAATGGACTACCTAAAAACGAATTGTCAATAATGTTATAATTTCAATGATTAACCTTCGGCGTGTGATTCGACACACTTACCCACTACAACGCGTTGACCACATAGAGCAAGAATACTTACTGAGAATTAAGATATAATAACATTCAGTTTTATTTTAAAGCCATTCACATTTCATACAATACAAAACATTTAGTGTAGGGATCATGGGACATTTTCAAAAAAGGCAGAGCAGTGTACAGAGTCCGTAAGAAATTAAGATACGATTGTTATTCGACCAGTAGTCGTTCGTTTCTTTTTTACTAAAGGTATTTTGCGAATTTACCTAAGATTTCAAAATAGCTTTGGTGACAGATCAGACAAATTTCCAATTATTAAAATTATCAAAAGTGGTAAGGAAGCACACATCGACTAACCGTCGTAAAAATTGGCAACATTTTACGTAGGCACTACTGCGAAAATCACGTCAAACATGTAAGCCTCCAAGAACATCATACGATCGAAAAAGGTTGAACTCGAATAGAGTAGTACACACACGCTCCTAAGTATTAGAATCTATCGTATAATTGGGATGTTGTACCCAGAATCATAAACAATTTGCCTGCTTTTCCAAAAAGGTGCATAATGCCGTATTGTCGAAGGTAAAACTAAGAATTTAGCTCGTAAACCTAATCGTCTCTTGAATGAGAAGATAAGCCCTACAATGCATCTCATTTTTGACGAAACCAACACATCTGCAAATTTGTATACAAATACACCTGTATAAAAGTGAAGCAAACAAAAATTTTTTGATTTCCTGATATTAGTCTTTAATATTACCTGAATTCTTAATCACTTTGTTTTGAAGATAATGCCAATTTTTCTGATTTGCTTGGAGTAATTTTATTTCGTACTTTTCTGTATATCAACAGAAATCCGAAGTTATTGCGTATACATCAGCACGCAAGCTTATTCACAATTTATTTAATATTTCGTGCTAGTTGGTTATACTCAGTGAGCTCAATTTAGATAAAATGAAACATTTTAATTTTAAATTGCGCTTTAAAATTCTTAAAAAGAGTTTAAGCATACATATGATAAAAGTGTATTCATTAAACACTGTAGTCGTAATTTGAAAATAAAAAAGTTTTGCGTACATTTTCGTAATCATTTATTTAATATTTGACAGTATTTCCACTTTATAATAACTATATGCTAATTAATTTGCAGTAACAAATAACGACCTGAAGCAAATGGCAGCTTTTGCTTCGAAAGAAATGCATCGAAATAATTACTTTTTATATTATAGTCAATACGTCAATAAAAGTACAATAGTTGGCTCATATTTCCATCCAGCATTTATTAAGGAACTTAAGTACATCCTGCGCAATACGCTACTAACTTTAAAACTGGATATTGATAAACGAATTGTGCACTGGCTATTATATATACTATTTGGAATTATGTATGTAAGAGTACATATCATCATTCAATTCACCTAAAATAATAATAATAATAATTGAGTGGCACTACAGCCCATAACGGACCAGGGCCTAGCTTCTACAACAACTACTCGTGTTGTGCATGCTATTGTTCTTCACGAGTAGAAGGGACCTACAGTTTCTTGCCGATTCCGAACGGCGAGATTTGAGAAGCTTTCCATAGACAATTAATACTCTTTGAGTGTTGTCAGCAACTCGAAAGAGGTGGTGCCGTGAAAAATGCTAGGTGTCCCGTCCGGGAATCGAACCCAGACTTTCTGCGCCGCAGTCGATGCACTTACCGCTGCGCCACGACCACCACCTAAAATGCTGAATTTAAAAAGTATAACCAGGAAAAATTTAAATTTCAATATATCATCAATCCACTATTTTTCACTACATTTATTAGCAAAGGGGTTTCATTGCAGAAATATAGGCCGTTGATAGCACAAGTAGTAGAATATTGGCGGTGTTTCTGTCTGAAGTTGTGTTGTTCATATGCTCTACATGATCAAGCAATCCTTTCCTTCGTATACGCAAAGCTTGGCCTATACCACCCTACTGCCTCCAGAGTACATTGTTAAATCTTCTCCATCAGACCATCAAGGCAAACAACACATTAAAAATTGCACACAGAACTTTCTTCCTGAAAAAAACTGGGCTTCGTTATACGCTTTAAGAACGTCCAGGTTTCTGCACCATCGGGCAGCAATGATCATGATGTTGCACAAAGCCAGTTTGATATTTCGAACGAGAGCTCCATAACTGAAATGTCTCAGAAACAGCGGTTAGTAAGAGTGATTCTGTGCTTGATCTCGAAAATAATATTGTTTTTCCTATCTACTATGGAACCGAGTACCTCAAACTTCCTGGCGTTTGTATCTAAAATGTTCTTGTGCCGGCTTTGGTGGAACTGTGCGATCTTCACAGTCCGACAAGTCTGGTAGTTATGTCAAAACTTGATATGGTTTTTCATTGCTTTGAGATTCTATTCATCGGGCATGGCCCATAACTTACAGACTTAGTGGTGGATGGACCCGACCAAATTATATCCCGTTGCTTTAGATAATCTGCAAGCTACTTTCTATCTGAAGGCAATCCGAAAGCTACTTGCTTTCTTGAGTCGAATGAAAGATTATGCCCGGCAACGGTACTTGGGTTCTTATCGCCGTTGAAGAGTTTGATTTTGAACAGTATGATTTTTTCGAATATAGCATCGAATCGAAACAGCAGTTTTGAAACGTCAGAATAAAGGGATTTTTGCGAAAAAATTTACTGTACTCTTTGTTCGCTGATGATGTGATGATCAAATGTTGCTTCCATTAAAATTGGATTTGGAGAACTTAAGAAGCCCAATTCTCCATAACTATGTCTCTAGTACAATGAATAATATTAATAATAATAATAATTGAGTGGCACTACAGCCCACAACGGACTAGGGCCTAGCTTCTGCAACAACTACTCGTGTTGTGAATATGAATGAATAATATTACATATTATATATTTTGACTAGAAAATAAACTTAATGCGGCTAAAATATACTGGCTCAATGAATTCTTAAGAATATATTGAAAAAACTAATGAATAGAGAAGAATGATTCTTTAATTAAATCTTAAAATATATAGAATTACCAAGTATGTGTTGCCCATTCTCCCACCCACTTAGGTCTACTCCAAAAAATTTATTTAGGGTGAAGGAAGTAACCGGAAAATTCAGTCATCTTCTGTGAGCGAAAAATGTCCTCTAAGCCGAAAGGAAGGCTATACACTGCAGTTGTTCAATATAGTTCACAATATATACAAAACATATGAGCGCACATAAATGGCACCTGAGATGAAGACGCTTAGCTGGAGTAAGAAATCTCGATAGATTAGAAATTGGAAAATCCGAGGAAGGCTTCACGTCACAGAGCCCGTCTCCTACGAAGTTTACCATGGCTGGCTCTCACGTCATGTTTAAAGATGAGATCCTTAGAACACCGTTAAGTTATAAGCTCTTGAATCACACAAACGCAAAAACAGAGTGAGTCGCTTGTCAATATTTTTTGAGGTCGCTTCGGTAATTCCTAGAGGAGGACCAGAAGGATGCAGCAAATTGGAGGGTAATGATCCTCCAAAGAAGATGTTAATGAAAAAAGAAAAAGAAGACACATAATATAATAGATTGCGTATTTTTATTGGTCTTAAAAATATTAAAACATGTATGCTAGTTAGTTCATTTAGAAAAATGCACAAAATCCCACTAAGAAAATATGTTGAATATCAGCACAGCGGTGTTCTCAACAAAGATATAATTCCTAATGGTTCTTTCACATTCGCATCGTATACATTTTGGTAGAAGAATCGTGAACACAGAAGAACATACGAGACCTTGAATTTCAGTGCAGGTTCATCGAACTACTTTCAAGTATTGTTAGATAAGCCACAGAACCATTTTTTTTTGTCTCACAGAGAACATCTTTCAGTTCTCAATGTTAATTCTTATTCAAACAGAAGATTAAGATAATAGAAGGTTTAAACTTGAGTTATACTTGAACCCTCTAGGGTTCTAACGTGAAATATTTTCTTTCTGTATGGACATTTTTGTTATTTTATGTAAATGTGTTGCATTAAAACCAAATATTTATTTTTGTGCAATAAAAGAAAAAAAAAACACGTTTTCGATTCAGCATCTATTGCAGTATTGTTACAATGTTAATAATAACTAAATAAGTCATCCGCCACTACTTTTCCAAACAACAGATGCTTACATTAGTTTTCCTGATCAAAATTTAAACACATCAAGATTGGATTTCTAAATAAGTCAAGTAATTTTGGCTGAGTCAAATGCAGTAACCCAGACATGATCTTGTACTATATGTGGAGGTTCTTCTCCGTCATTATTAAGCAAACACCAATGTTTTTGATCATTAAGTTAAACTACATCATTTCTTCTATTACCTCTCACCATGTAGAATATGCACAAAAATCATTTCTCTTATCTTTCACGTCATGCGCACTGCGATTCTAGCGTTGCCACTGAATTGCGATTGAAGCTTAATGTAAAGTACTTAATTCGAAAATTTTGAAAATTGAAATTTACTTTCTTATCTAAGCAAATAGTTTAAGAATATCTTTGATTGAAAACATTTTCACAAGAGCATTTTGTATAGATTTTAGTTAGAAATAACCCGGAAATCGAAAGATATAGCGAAACTGGCTAATTTAAAAATCTGTTTATGAAATATCTGATAAAGTGCAAAGAAAAGCAGTTATTATTGCTACTACGAAATCTAACAATTTGTAATGACAATTAAATAAAAACCATTAAATGGTAGAAATGAATAAAAGATTTTTAACGAAAAAAATAAAACTTAAAATTTAATAAAATAAATATAAGTGGGTCTAATCTAAATATAGATAGTATATATTATAAGAGTTGTTTCAGAAAAAGAAGTAAATTTTATAAATGTTGGGTTTTTCTGTGGAAAAATTTATAAAAAGCTATAATTCTTAGTACTATATAGTACATTGTGGCAACGCTGATTGATACCTGTTATTTCTCTTAATGTGTACATTTTAGCTCTTCGTAGTACTCGTGCTTTCAGTTGGTCTTGGATGGAAGAAAATTCTAGCTAGAGTGCCGGAGAGCAAATGTATTTTGTTCAGTTTCATTCGGTCTCCGGTTTTAGTAAGACGTTTGAGCAATAAATAGATTCCAACTATTTTGCCCAAAAAGAGTGAAACAAGTAAAAAACACATTTTTATCAATTCCTTTAACGTGGTGTAAATTATACTTATTCTGAGTAAAATTTTGTCTCAAATAATATTTTGAATTAGGGGTATTTCCATATGTAGAGTATTCAAAAAAAAAAATTTGCATGTATGTATGTACACTGTACTTAAAATAGCATTTTTATATCGTGAGAACATAAAAGGGTTTTATTGTAGAATAATTTCCGTCTACTTATACGGAATAATTTGCAAAAAAAATGGGGTGGAGTATACCTACACACATTTTTATTTGAGAGAAAAAAAACTTCTAAAAGGTTTTATGTAACTGCTGCCATGGTGCATGGTTTATCCTTTTTGCAAAACTCGGCACAGTTGTTCCGGAATATTCTTTTGGATGTTCCCCTTTTTGATATAAATCTTAAGCACAATTGAAATGGAATAAGCAAACCGGCTATATATGTATGTAGGTAGTGAGAAAAAATTGGGTTTTGTTTGAATTGAAATGTGAAATTGCTTGAAGACGCAGATTACTGATGTGCTTTGGAAATATTTGTAGTTAACATACGTACAGCAATGGAAAGATATAGATTTGTGTACTTAGATATGTATGTATATCTAGTGTGTGTATAGTTCTTTCCGTACCACGCGTGGCAGTCTTTAGGAAAAAAAAGTGAACCTGCGCAAGATGAGCTGAAGTATACCACACTGAACGTAAAAGTTTTGAACTATAAAACTATACGATGCAAGATAATTATTGAATTTGAAATAATTCTGTCAAATATTTGACCACTCCTGAACCAAACTTTAAACCACTTTGGTTTTACAAATATCATGTGCATATTCAAATATAGACATTTATACCTGCATAGCACAGATGTGCATACCTATACAATTTCTTCACATTTAAGAACTGTTTTATATTCATTGCATAAATTGTATATCTACATTAAACCAAATATATGACGTGATGAAAGCGGAAGCTAAAATGGTTTTTGTGCAAAAAATACGGCGGATGTGCGCAAAACAGCTACGGCTCTATATGTATGTAAGCATAATGACAAAAATGCATATTAACAAATACTTATGATGTAAATTTGATTTTGTTTACATTTGCTCTGTGCCAAAAATTGTAAACACCATTTTAAAAATATGCCAATCAGAATACTGTTCTATGTTTTATTTTATTACAATAAACATACATATATGTATATGGATATATTTATGTATGTAAAAATGTAGGTAGATTTGTAAAGTAACTGATGTAGATTAGAGGACTTCTCGCTTAATTGGCCGTAGTTGTTTCATTATTATGGTAGCTATTGTTATTCCTACTTCGTACTTTTTCAATAGCAGGCCACTGAGTCGTTTCACGTCTGTAATTTCAAAGTAATTTCGAATTCAAAATTATAAGAACGGAGTTTGAGTCCACAAAGACTTCCCCTTAATTTTCTCGATGATATTCATGATTTTTATTGACACTTACTGTGAAAAGTTCTTAGGGTGCTAGGACGCTAAAAGAAAAATGTTTGAATTATGAATGTTGTCATTATGCTATTATTTTACGGAATGATTTATTGGTTGCATGTTTTCGTTTTTAAAATTAAAAGGGAAAACAATAATAATAAAATATTTTTTTCTGCAGAGAAAGGGTGGATTAATTATCTTATTTAACATCAGTGTTGCATTATCAAAATCAATAGTGTTCATATCTAATATTTGTTTTGTAATACGCTAATGTCCATTCAATTCCCCCGCTGAAATATCTAATGCGCACACCACATGTATCAAAATAAATCCGTTGGTAGTATATAATAATAATTAATATGTACGAACAATATGCTTATCTGGTGCCACTAGCGACATTGTAAAAAAACATTTGAACTGTTAAACAGAATTATTTTACGTGCAAAATATTTTCAGAAATTATTTTAAATCCGAAATTGAAATAAATATGAAAAATATAATGGACGGGCATCAATTTTTTAAATACACATACATACATACGATTGTACATATTTATATGAAAATTTAAGCTTGATGCCAGTAGTACCGCAATTATAATAAAAAGGTATAGATGTACACTACTACTCTGCGGAAAAGTTCGAGAAAATTTACATTCATTTTTTTCTTCGGATGGATATTTTTAAGTTGGCATATCTGTGCCAAATTTCATGTCAAATTCATAAGTGCGAGATACGCGTCCTTTTGTAAACAACAAAAAGTATTTTCTTCGTTGTTTATAATGTCAGAACTATTCAACGGCGCAGTTTAAGACGTTAGGAGAAGTGTTTTATGGACTAATAAGAAAAAAGTGCATATTCATGGCGCATTTCTATAATAATTAAGAGTATCACAATTTTCAGAAAAAATATACAGAACTCACCTAAACCATTTTTATTTATGTATATATAAGTCGAATTTTCTTTATGTTAAACCTAAAGTGGTCGCCTTGGCGTTGAGGAAGTATTTCGACTCAAATCTCTCTAGTCGTAAGAGAACAAAAGGACGCACGACACATGTAGTTGCTAAAGAACATAGACCCTTGTCCCTTGTGCGACTCAATCAACAATCAATCTTTATAAAAGTTTTGTAATAAAGCAATATTAGAATGCGGCAGTTTAAGATTGGTGGATTGGTTTAAAGCCGGCTTCCGTATGCTAAAAGTGGGACAAAAACAAAAAGAACTTACATCGGTATGTACGAGGGCTGTCTGATAAATAACCGACCTAACCATGATGAACGCGACTTTTTCAAATTTTTTTTATTTATTTTTCTACATAGTCTCCTTGTAACTCCACACACTTCTCCCAGCGATGCTCCCATCTCTGCAACCCTTCCAAATAGTACTTGGCATCTTTGTCTGCAAAATACGAGTTCACGAAGGAGATTGCCTCCTCATTTGACGAAAATCACTGGCCGCCGAGCGCAGTTTTAATTTGAGGAAACAAAAAAAAAGTCGCTTGGTGCTAGATCCTGTGAATAAGGTGGATGGTCAAGCAGTTCGAACCGCAATTCGTGGATTTTCGCCATGGCGACTGTTGAGGTGTGAGATGGTGCGTTGTCTTGGTGGAACAGCGGTGGTCTAGCGTAAGCAAACGCGGCACCCAACGCGCGGACAGCTTTCTCATGCCCAAATCTTGGTTTAATATATGGCAAACACGTTCTTTTGACATCTTCATAATCTCAGCTATTTCTCTAACTTTAATCCGGCGGTCGTCTAGTACCAATTGATGAACTTTAGCGATGTTATCGTTAGTGGTTACAGTTTTTGGACGCCCAGGACGTTCATCATCTTCCAAGCTCCTGCGACCACGTTTAAATTCAGCTGCCCAAAATTTTACGGTGGTAAACGATGGTGCAGAGTCACCATACACAGAGTCCAACTCATCTTTGATTTGTGAAGGCGTATTGCCTTTCAAAAATAAAAATTTAATTACAGGTCGATATTCAATTTTTTCCATTTTGGGGGAATCACCGAAATACACTCACAAAAACGACTGTCAACAGATAATGGTGCAAGATAAATTTTCTGAAATTTTGGCGAGTAGCTATTATATATGCACAATTTGAAGTAGAAACTTTTTTTCACTTGTGCCAGTAGCTTCACTTTGAGGTCGGTTATTTATCAGACAGCCCTCGTATGTATATAATCAACATATCTTTGCAGGTTGCATTGGGGCTTTTTGGTCTGAGTTAATGTTAGAGATTTTTGGCCCTTGTATGTATTTTGTATTTTATGTTGGTATGCTGTGGGTTGCCGCGCCGCTGCATGATTGGATTTTGTGGGATAAATGTTTATTTCTCTGTTTGATTCTGTGCATGGCAATTTCAACTTATTAAAACAGAAAACCTATTGAAGAGTTTTTGGTGCTTCCAATAAATTCTATTTAAAGGGCGGAGACGTGAATGCCATTTGCATTTGCCAAGTTTAATTTCATTTATTTTGCGCACTCGAGAACTTTCACTGAATTTATTTAAAATAGTTTGCTTGAATGTATTTTTTAATATTTTAAACTATAAATATTAAACTATGTTGTAATTTATCAGGAAAATATGTTAATAACTACATACTTTGAAGTATGATAACTATTTAAGATTAAAACGTACACCGTCGTTGTTCTTTATTCTTTTGTGTAGGTAGACTGTTGAACAAGAAATACAGTGTGGATAAAAGTTTAAGACATTCGTTATACATTTTGCTGAAGAAATAGATCAGTATATACAATATACATACATATAAATATGTGTGAATCATAGTGAATGAATTACAAAATTCCAAAAATTAGTACAATCAAAACGATTTCTTTATTAAACAAAAGTAAAAAAAAGAGATTATATTTAATTACCTTTGCAAGGCATTGAACTTTCTTGTGACAGTATATTAATACACATATGTATGTTACATACGTTGAGATCATTTCACTCACTATAAGTGAATATTTGAAAATAACAAGCCACAGACTTTGAATAAGTATTTAGAATTAATTATCTTTAAGTGCCGATAACCTTCTTTAATTAACACTTAAATATATTGAGAAAAATAGCATAGAAGTATGAGGTTCATTAAGAAATGATTTGTAGATTTGAAATGATCCCAAATACATTGTACTTCCTTCATATGTCTTTTTCTAATCAGAAACTGATATTTGAATTTTTGTTGCTCCATAAAACTATGCCATTTATTTCTTATTATGCGTCTATTATACCTGATTGTCATAAACCAATAAAGTCAATATTAACGCCATTAAAATAATCTTTTCAAATGTGATTACATGGAAACATAGATTTGTTTCCTTGACAAACCCTATAGAGTGGGCTTTTCCCACGTCCTGTGTGGTTTAAGAACCAATAAACGATCAATGTGAAGTTTTTTGGTTCGCTTTAGATAAATACGCAGTAACATTAGACTAATCACAATAACTTAAAATGTTTAGCAAACTAATCATTCGTAGCTGCTACTATATATGGTGATAATAATGGAAAATATTTCTCTAACTCCGTATAATAGATTATATGAAATATTCAATATCACAGCTATAAAATCCTGGTAATTCATTACATTTGATATTATACCCGTACGTAACAAAACTTGATCGATCTTAATCGTAAACGGTATTGCTAAGTGATTGTCTGATTAAACCATTCAGTTATATTGATAATAAAACCAGATTTTGCTTCATTCTGGTAAAGATAGTGGTAAATTATAAAACAATATCTCATTTTTTCCGAGGCCTAGACGTAGAGAACTTTTATTGTGCGATATAAGTGCCTTTAAGTAATGTTGATTAAAGGCTTGTGATAACATAACTTAATTGAGGAATTAAATGTCCTGTAATAGGTTTAGTGATTTTTCGTCTTTCCAACAGACTTACTAAACCACATAACCGATTAGATTATAATTAAGTGTATAAATTAATTTGAAAACTAAAATTGTTGAAAATTACTTTATAAATGCTTGCTTGCGATTTCAATCACCTCTACCGTGTTAAACAATTCTTCAAGCATTTTTTGCTAACTCCTTAAAGGCTGTACTTTCTATCATTAATATATGTGCTTCCTTAAATCCTTCCTCTCTTTCTGACTTACTGCGTTTATCGCAGCTTTCTTCCTCGATGTTCGGACACTTTTATTTGGAATTGCGTGATCTAATTCAGTGCCCACATCTTTGTCGCTGCCATATTTTCCCTTTCTGCGTTTTTGATTTTAAATTATCACTATAGTGGTGAGGAGAAACTAAAAAAAACTAAACTGAGAACTGGGAATCTTTCGCGGCGATTAAGAAATGACTTCGAAAGAATGCGAGTTTAACTTTTGTTCAAACTTACATATTTCATTGTACTTACTATTTAAATTGATCTTTGAGTTTTGGCAAATAAAATTTAACACCGTTTTGAAGAAAAATTTTGTTAAGTGTTTATACTTTTATTATTGTCGCGTTTCAACAAATTTAATTGTCTAAAGTTAGACATTATACATGTATATTTTCTTCATAACATTCCATGTTTCTTCGTATCATTTGAGAACCCAGTTCTAAAAATAAAGACTTTTTAAAAGGAATTTGGCAAAAACCCCAGAAATAGTATCGTATTCGACATATTCCTCAATATGTTTGAGTCAAACGAAGTATTGGCTAACATTTTAAATATTAAAATTATAATTTGTTTTATTTAAATGTCATACAGTAATTATTTTTTTTTTAATTATAATGCAAAAATGGTATGGTTAATACAATAATGGTAGTCAAATTGTAAATATTTTATTATTGAAGGCGCTTTATTTTTTGTCACATTGAAAACGGAATAGTTCGCATTTTATGTAGGAGTACTTATAGGTGCACTTTATTGTTGACACCTTTACATTTATGCCAATGCCAGATATGTTAGCATGTAAAATTCTATGGATAACCGATAGGGAAAAAAGCTTTAAACGCAAAGCACACGTCTGAAGAAATTCGACACTGCCTTTTCAAACTGAAAGCAGAATACACAGTTGCCTCTTTCAACTAATATTTGCTTTTTTGTGCAAATCTCGCAATGGTCTTTTATCTAGATGTACTGATAAAGAAAATTATACTCTTTGTTTATCAAGAAAGATCTTCGCATCAGAAAAATAATTTCAATTACTTTTGCAGCCCTGGACTTTAAATTACTTTTGCAGCCCCGGACAATTTTCATGTTGGTAATATGAGGGTATTTGTGAAAATATAACAAAGAAAAATGCTTATCAGGAGAAGTTTTCTCAGAAATTTTTTGAAATCCTACACTTCAAACGTTTCGTATGCTTAACCAAATCGTTGTTATTAAAACAAATCCGTAGAAGTGCTGGTGCTTCCTCAGTTGAGCGGTTTTTGTACGCATTTACATATTATATCTAGGTTATTTCGTTATTTGCCGCAAACATTCACAGTGACATCTACAAGCTGCAAGGTGTAAAATTATTTCAAACCATGTGTATATCAATGAGTGTATGTATGGGTATATAATGGCAGTTTACTAATTAAAACTATTAGTGAATGCATTCAAAGTGGTGAAGCATTGAGTATCAAATATGTTAAATAAATATGTAAGGTATAATTCAAGTATAATCCATTATTTTTAATCTTACAAGTTTTTCCTTGTATTATTTTAATCATAGAATTGATTATATTAGATTATTCTAGCAGAAAACTGATACTGCACTTATAAAAGACAAACAATTATAGAGTGAAATTCAATCGATTTGTTTACTTGCTTATTTACGGCTGGTATATAAACTAACGTATCGAATGGCGACCACAGAACCCAATAGTTCATGCGATGTACTGCCTTACGCCTCACTGAGCCAAGGTATTCTTCAACCTAGATTGATTTTTCGCACTTTACTATGCTATTTACTTATTCTTAAATGATCAGTCATCTGAATTTACATCGCAATACGGTGCCCTTGAGAGGTCAGTTGTTTGATGTCTGCCACAAATAGTGAATTTCCTATTTGCGTTCTTACTTATCTGAACGTCGTTTCAGTTTAATTATGCAACAATCTCTATAGTTATGCATATCAAATGAAGGTAGATGTACATATATACATATGTTCCTCATACGATAGAAGTATTTCACATGTGCTATAATAAACGTGCTGTTGATTTCATAAATTACAGTTCTTTAGTATACATGAAATAAAATATAAAATAAAAAGTGTACAATCAAACAGATTTGAAAATAAAATAGCGTGAATGATCAGCGGAATTATGGATTTGTGGCACGCTATTTCCTAAGAAATCTAATTAGACGAAACTGACACTAAAAAAGGAGAATGAAACACTTCGCAATTGTGAGAATCGCTTGAAATTGTCTTTAATTGAGTTTTATAACATAGTGAGTAATAACTTCCAAAAAACATACTATTTCTTTGAAATAAAATCCATAAAATATTATCTTTTATTTTGTAATAACAAATAATATGAATTATGGAATAAAATGTTTAATTTGTCTGCTGTATACATTGTATTTGATTTTATTTTATTTGGCAGAACCCCCCATTTATTAAGCTTAACTTAAGCTATACAAAAAAAAACGTAAAATTTAAACTTAAACTACATAATAAAATCTAGGGATGGGTAAGGAAGGTAGAGAAAAAATTGTGAATTAGAACAGATTTCTTTTCGCAAAAAACTCCTATTAGGTTCTAAATACCGGTATATTCGGTTCTTAAACAATACCAGTAGCTAAACATAATAAAAGAGTATCATAAAAACCATTTCTTCTATATGCGTAAACAAACAACGACTAAATGAAAAAAAATATAGCTATAATTGTTGAATTTTATATAGAAATTGTTCTGACATTGATTTCGTTTTGAAGCGGAAATGCATTATGATTGTCTACGTATATAAAATGATTGATAAGTATTTGCCGTCTTGAAAATCTTGTTATCTATGTCTGAGCTTTTTATCAGTAATTATTTTTTTTTAACAAAATTCTAAGATAAAAACGATCGTCTTTATTTTATTTTTTTCCAAAAGATTAAAACGTAAATAAACAAAAAAAAAATAAATTTGCCGTATCATTGAAAATGTTAGACGTTTCACAGACTTGGGTACAAAATACAAATGAATCCGTTTATTCAATGCTCTTATCACCATAAGCGTTTGTACCACATGCCAAATTAAGTAAGTCAATTGCTGAGATAACGATAACTCTTTCAATGGCAAATCTAATCATGTGCATAACCATAAGCAATGTATTAGGTATACGTTTACAGGAGCGTTCACATATATGTATAATACAACCACATCATAATATGTATTAGGAATGAAAAATCTGTCCAATAAGTTCATAGACATCTTTCTTTAATTCATAAATATCATGAAACACATGATTAAAACGTGCGGCGGTCAAAGATCGTTCCGATGTCGTCATTTTCATTTACTTTGACAAGAAACTTTCCATGACTTAATGCTAAAATGATTTAGCAGAAGTTGACAGTATACATTTCGTCGTTAATCACTAAATATTTAAAAAAGTCATACCTTCATACATGCATTTGCGTAGTTGTATGCCTTATCAAATATTGTTTACGCTCAAGTTTTTATATAGGTATGTACATAAATATCTGAGTCTCAAAGATTTTCCATAGCACAAGTTGAATGAACCAAAATTATCGCGAATACTCCACGTAAGACTTTTTGGTGTAAATAACTGATCTGGGTCAAAAATAAGCCAATTGTTCTTTAATTTTATCCCTATTGCTAATTCTATTAAAAGCAAATTTTAACGATCTGTCGAAACATTCATATATGTGAATCTTAGTATTTAGATGCATTTAAAGGTTGAGTATGTTATGTGTTTACACACATGTGGTATACCTATCCATTTTCAATTATGCCGAGCAGCGTGTGAATATATACATATATGTAGTTTTTTTTTAAATTATGACGGAGTTGTGGAAATTTGTTTTGACAGTTATGTTGAAACTTAAGAACTGTGAAAAGTATCTAAATATAACCATCCACATGCGTATATCGGAAACTCATTCATGTGTATATATTCTTTTTACTTTGAATTCGTCATTTTAAATAAAGTATTCTAAGAGTCGTTTTTTATTGCGTTGAAAATTTTATGAGCGCGTTTTAAGTACACAACACATACATACATATATATGTAGGTAAACTGCAAAAATCAGTATTAATATTAGGTATATACGATGTAATGTGTATACAAGATTGTTTCTTAATTAGTAGATACGTTCTGAAAAGGTATTCGAATAATTACGGAGTCGTCTACTTCACTGAAACATCATCATGTGTTGCACAATTATTTTTATCACCATAGTTAAAGCTTACACAGTCATACTTTTCGTGGCGCACAGATTACGCATTTTAAGATATTGCACTAGTTTCAGAGGCGTTGTATATCTGATGTCCATTTAGAACAGCGTTGTGGAATAACACATGCCCACATGTATATGGTTTTACACGTTCATACATACATGTTAATATAAAATACATTGTGAGAAAAAGTACTGGCATTCATGTGAAAGCTTTCGAGAGATTCACATCGTATAAGTTCGTGACAGTCACTTTTTTCAAATAAATATCTGATTTTAATCTATTTAGGAATAATTCCTACATACTCCTATAAATATTGAGATATTATTACTGTTAGTGCATTTCGCTCTGGGAATATATTATACTTAAAAGATAGCCATAAATTTATCTGGATTTGAATTGAATTTTTTTTTTAATCAACAACTATCAAATAACAAAAGGCATGAACGTACCTCGTGATTCAAGTTCGCATATTGAAATTGATTAATCTTATTTTAATTTTGTAATGAACAATTTTATAAATGTTTTTCTTTTGCTTTTCAGATTTAATAAAAGGATTACTATCAGTTAAAAGTTGATTGATTCGAAATATTTAATCAATTGCAGTGATATTTACAAGTCAAATACATAGATTTATGTACATTATAAATTCAGTTTAATCTTAATACAGTACCACGAACATATAACGTTGCATTTATTTAGTGTTAAAAGACTAGTGCTATAATTATTTTAAGTACAATAGAAAAGTTCAAAGTTTTAAACTATTGAATTAAATCAGTATATATTATATTAGAGTGTAACGATAATAATATTAATTAAAAGGGTTGTTTACATATAATGGCCCCTGCAACAAACAATAGTGAATTCCTTGAAAGTGGCAATAATTGCGATAATTGTGAGAATTTAAGTGAAACTGAAATTAATTTTGAAGCCTCACAAAAACCGAATACATCTGAGAATGAAAACAATTCTGAATGCGAGAGCAAACGAATGCCATGGGAAGGACCCAAAGCTCAAGGATTGTATGATCCCCAAAATGAACATGAGGCTTGTGGCGTTGGTTTCATTGTCGCAATCGATGGAAAGCGTTCTAACAAGGTAAGCTGAATTCGATCTTTCTGTAATATGTAAACTTTAAAAAGCTGAATCAGGGATTTCTTATAATAAAGTAAATATACAACTGAACGTTGTTAGATAAAAGATTTAGTAATCATATTTTTACTATTATCTTTTTGGCCTTGGGTAGATAAGGATAATACATATTCATTTCCTAATATTGTTTGAATATTAAAGAATCATGTATGCGTACATTGCTTAAATGTACGCAAGCGTGAGTTACATATATAAAAACCAATAAATTTTTTGCAGAAATTTTTTCAAAAAAATAAAAAAATAAAACTTACTGTTCTGGGATTTGTGTTAAAAAAAAGAATAATTTGATGATAAAAGATAATGTCCCTAAATCAAATTTGGTTTTTCGTATTCCCTTCGATTGACTTATACTAAAAATTGCGCCTTAATAAATCTTGAAAATCTTTTTCTCTGTATGTTGGAGATACAAACAATACTTGAAATATTCAAGTACTTTTAAGACGTTTTTAATTAGTTAACTTAATGGCGTGCTCAAGGGCAAAATACTTATTAAGGCACAAATTTAAGTGTCGTAAAAATATTAAGCAGTTACTCGCAAAGGAAAACACTATATCTACAAAAAAAAAATAAACACTTTAGTAGACATACTATCTCAAATATTATGATAAATAATTTAAGCTGTATAAGAAACTAAATTTTTGCTCAATTTTATTATTTTATAATTCTAAACTCTAATTTTAAATTTCATATCATTGAATATATTTATTTCATGATTGTTTAGATTCTTCGTGATGCCCAGACCTTGTCAGAACGGATGAAACATCGTGGAGCATGTGCATGTGACAATGATACTGGTGACGGTGCTGGTGTTATGGCTTCAATTCCTCACGGATTGTACGTCAAAGCATTGTAAGTATCTTAAATATACCATTGCTTAGTGTTTTCGTGTATTTATCAACTTTACCAATTTTGAATACCTAATTTATAAATGGTGAATATTAAATATGTGCGTACTCCCCTAACAACAAAAATCAGAGGCACTACTCAGAATTCGTTTCAATTTATTTGACCTTTCTTCTGATTTGTTTATTATGTTATGCAGACAATTTTACTATTAAAGCAATATCAATTTTATCTATCAGAAAATTGCTCGATGATAAGTAAATGGGAGCGAATTTTAAATTGATTGACCTGAAATTGACGCAAATTCCTTTAATACACTTGTAGCTCTTTTCTCATTTAACTAAAATATTATTACGGAACAAAAAAAAATGTCATCAAATTGAATCAAATTGGCCACCAATTCCACAATTACTACAAACAATATCATTAATATGATTGAATATAGCCAACCCCTATCTAAACCAATTTCCTTAGCCTTTCAAACAAGATGCAATCAAAATTTACCATTCTATCTACATGAATAACTCACAACATCAATTTAAAAACAAATTGTAACGTACTGCTTCATCCCACATTCAAATATGGCAGTCCTCTCTTAATCTTTCAGGTCTCGTACGTAACTACATATGTATACACTCATAGATATCAAATTTTGTTTCTAGCAATAATCTAATGTCAGGTTCAAGGTCTTATTACAAAGCGTGATTCATTCAATATTGCGTACAACCCAATGAATACGTAGCTATCAGACACATTTTATTCGGACCATGAAAACAAATCTGAATGGCATAGTAAAGATTAAGAAAACGTTTGTATTCTCTTTCATAAAATAGAACTGCTGTTACAGAATTATATAGAGCTTTTGGCATCAATGAACTGATAAAAACCACATACGTATGTTGTTCTTTTGTATAGACATACATACATATGAGTATTGGTTGGCTTCATTGTGTTTTCATGTTCATGTGTCTTAAATTAATATATTAAATTTTTCTCTTTTAGGGAAACCCAAGGTGTAACGTTGCCACCTCTTGGCGATTATGCAACTGGTATTATATACCTGGATGATAAAACTCAGAGTGATGCTGAAAAGGAGTTTGAAAATCTTGCAAAAGAAGTAGGACTTCAGGTACTGGCATGGCGTACAGTACCAACAAATCAATCGGCAATTGGGAATGTTGCTCTAAAGAGCGAACCTATATCGCGTCAAGTGTTCGTGACATGGACGAACATGGATGAAGAAAAATGTTCACGTCAAATATTTTTTTTGCGTAAACAAGCCAGTCACCGTTTGTCAAAACCTGGTCAACGATTTTACATATGCTCCTTATCAACAAAGACAATTGTTTACAAAGGACTTTTTACATCTGATCAGCTTTGGGAATATTACACCGATCTTAAGAATCCCGAATTTGAAACATATTTGGCTATGGTTCATACTCGCTTTAGTACTAACACGTTCCCATCTTGGGAGCGTGCTCACCCTCTTCGTGTGTTAGCTCATAACGGAGAGATTAACACCTTGCGTGGTAATGTGAACTTAATGAAAGCTCGCGAAGGTGTAATGAAGAGCCAAATCTTTGGGGATGATCTCAAAAAGCTTTTCCCCGTCGTGGAGCCAAATCTTTCCGATTCGGGATCTTTCGATTGTGTCTTAGAATTCCTAGCAATTGCCGGTGAACGATCCTTGCCAGAGGCTGTCATGACTATGGTACCAGAGGCTTGGCAAAACGATAAAACTATGTCGCAAGAAAAACGTGATTTCTATCAGTGGGCAGCTTGTGTAATGGAGCCATGGGATGGTCCCGCTTTGATTTCATTTACTGATGGGCGATATATTGGAGCTGTTTTAGATAGAAATGGACTGCGTCCATCTCGGTTCTATATAACTAAGGAAAATATTCTTGTAATGGCATCCGAAGTTGGCGTTTATGATGTTCCATCATCACAAGTAATACTAAAAAGTCGTTTGAAGCCAGGTCGAATGCTCTTAGTTGATACCAAGGAGAAAACGTTTATCCAGGACATTGAACTAAAATCAAAAATCGCTAAATCTAGACCACATTCTGAATGGCTTCAACAAAAGGTAATTTCTTTCTGTTTTACTAATGTATGCTTACTTACTTTATGTGTATTCATATATAATCATATAATAACCTTATTTAAACTTGTCAATTGTTATCTTTTATCTTATGCTCAAATAACAAATATTGGATTTAGATGGTAAGTTTTCAAAAAAAATTGTGAACCCAAAATTCCCACATAATTCAGTGGCTCTCCCACTACGATACACACAGTTAATACACAAAATCCTCCTTGTTTAAATTACATGGCAATTTGAGCTAACATTGTAAATTCATGCTCAGCTTGATCAAGTCAGATCAAATTCATTGTTTATCAGAAAAACAAGGATAGGTAAAAGCAAACTATTTAAACACACAGACAGTTTAATATTTCATTGAATTCGGAGTATGCAATCTATTGTAAATAACCAATGAGTGATATTTCGCCACGCTCCCCAGTTTTAACTTAAAATTACAAACGCATCTCAAATTCATTTGGATTTTGCAAATCTTTTACGAAAATTTATTTTGTATCTCCTTAATGTGGGGAATATTTGTTAATATACCACAACCAGATATGAGCATATTGATATGAACTCAGAAGTCCAGCATGATATCCGCATACATATACATACATACTACTCCCACGTTCCTTTATATGCACACTTTCCCCTTGTGATTTTATTTTCCCTAGCAATAGATATGCTTTTTATACTTATGAATTACATACATTGAAAAATTATCTAATACCCACATCAATTTAATTGCAGATAACTATGGATGAGATTCGCAATGCTGACTATATGAGTAAAGCCACCGCCAATGGTCATGCGAATGGTGGGGAACTTACATTAAAAGGTATTTTTGACCCTAGACTGGCACTTTTTGGGTACACCACAGAAACAGTTAATATGTTACTCCTCCCTATGTTCAAGAACAAGTATGTTTCTTGTCACCGGATATTACACATCTAACCAATTGTTTTTATAGAAAAGAGGCACTGGGCTCAATGGGAAACGATGCACCACTGGCATGTCTTTCCGAATTTCAACCGCTCCCATATGAATATTTCAAACAACTTTTTGCTCAAGTAACAAATCCACCCATTGACCCGTTCAGAGAGAAGGTGGTCATGTCGATGCAATGCCCCGTCGGCCCAGAAGGCAATTTATTGAAACCGTCAGCAGAGCAGGTTCATAGAATTTGGTTACCAAATCCAATATTAAGCATTCCGGATATTGATCTGCTTAAGAGGAATAAGAACAGAGGTTGGAGAACGAAGATTCTGGATATTACATTCCCATTTGAAGAAGGTGTAGAAGGTTACATTAATCGTATAGACAGCATTTGCCGTGAAGGTCGTATCGCGGCGGAAAAAGGATATCAACTACTCGTTATTTCTGATAGGAACGCAAATCGTGAACGCGCACCTGTGTCTGCACTTCTTGCTCTGGGTGCTCTTCATCATCATTTAATCGAAACCTTGCAACGAATGAAAGTAGGAATTATAGTTGAGACTGCAGAGGCTAGAGAAGTTCATCATATTTGTGTTCTTTTGGGTTATGGCGCCGATGCTATATGCCCATACTTGGCTTTTGAATTAGCGCTTTCGTTGCGCAATGATGGCGTCATAAGTCCAGATACAACTGATAAGCAAATATATGCAGCCTATTCTCAGGCAATCGATACTGGTATTGCAAAAGTTATGGCTAAAATGGGCATCAGTACACTACAGTCGTACAAAAGCGCTCAAATATTTGAAGCTGTTGGCTTTGGAAGCGATCTGATTGAACGTTGTTTTCGTGGAACACATAGCCGTATTGGTGGAGTGACTCTAGAAATACTTGCAACAGAAGGACTGGATCGTTTCCAAATGACATATTGTAAAGTTTCGCCCGATACACGCATTTTGCGCAATCCAGGTCAATACCACTGGCGACATGGCGGCGAAAGCCATATAAATGAACCAGCATCAATCGCAAATTTACAAGAGGCTGCAGTGAAGAAAAATCAAAATGCATTTATAGCCTTCAGGGACTCAACTCTCAACAGTGTTAAGAAATGTACTTTGAGAGGCCAACTTGAATTTGTAACCGATCGTCAGAGTATTGACATTTCGGAAGTAGAGCCTGCAAGTGAAATTGTTAAAAGGTAATTAGACTCGGCTTTATGATACTTTTAGGCAATTAAGCTAATGGAGTTTTGTTATTTATAGGTTTGCTACTGGAGCTATGAGCTTCGGCAGTATTTCTCTAGAAGCTCATCAAACACTTGCCATTACTATGAACCGTATTGGCGGTAAGAGCAACACTGGCGAAGGAGGAGAAGATGCTGACCGATATCTAAGTAAATTTTAAGTAAATAATGAGCAAGAATGTCTTATAATTTCGTTTTTACTCCTTAGATCAAGATCCAGATTACAACAGGCGGTCTGCTATAAAGCAGGTTGCTTCTGGTCGATTTGGAGTCACGGCATCATATTTAGCAAACGCTGATGATTTGCAGATTAAAATGGCCCAAGGTGCTAAGCCAGGAGAGGGCGGCGAGTTGCCCGGCTATAAAGTCAGCAAAGACATCGCTTATACTCGACATTCAGTACCTGGTGTTGGTCTTATTTCGCCACCTCCTCACCATGATATTTACTCAATTGAAGACTTGGCAGAACTTATTTACGATCTTAAGTGCTCAAATCCCAAGGCAAGAATAAGCGTTAAACTGGTCTCAGAAGTTGGTGTCGGAGTTGTTGCTGCTGGTGTTGCAAAGGTTCATACATCCATTAAAACTTTCTTATAAATTAATTTCAAATTAAATTCAACAGGGAAAAGCTGAGCATATTGTAATTTCTGGCCATGATGGGGGGACTGGTGCAAGCTCATGGACAGGAATTAAGAGTGCTGGATTACCATGGGAATTGGGTATAGCTGAAACACATCAAGTTCTTGTTTTAAATAATCTACGTTCAAGGTAAATTGTTTTGAAAATTTATTTGCTAATTTTACGTACATTGAAACCTGGTTATCCAGATCGTGGTTCGCGAATGGACGCAATTAAAAATGCAGGATACGGTTGTAACTGCAATAGTGCCATAAAATATCATAAAGTTGGCATATTCGATCACAATCTTACGGTGAGATGTGATTTTGATGTTCTCCTTCGATGTTTTACACATTTGTATTGTTTTGTATCATATAAAGAAAATACCAGTCGCATATAATCATCTTCCCACAGAGCTAGTCAGAGTAAAGCAGATGAGGTACCACGATATCGAGACCACAGTGCCTCTGTGAGACTAGACTGTAGGGTCCGAGCGGTTAGAAACAGACTGTAGGTCGATTGATTGTTGCTCTCGTATTCATTTGCTCTGTTAGCCCTGGTCTGAGTATTCGTTCCAGCAAAGTTTCATTAGTAATTTATGTTCTCAATTCTTTTCTACTACAGAATGCGTTTGTATTGAAGTAATATTTTTTTTCTTAGGGTCGTGGTTCAGGCCGATGGACAGTTGCGAACCGGATTTGATGTTGTTGTTGCAGCACTTCTTGGAGCTGATGAGTTTGGCTTTAGTACGGCACCATTGATTGTCATGGGTAGGTAATCTGAAGTAATAAGTACCTTAAAAACAATTTTATATGGATTAAGGTAAGCTTTTTTATAAACTTACAAACAAAAAGTTAATGCATACGCAAATCCACAAGATGAAATTCAGTAAGGCGAAGCTGAAGGTCTGGCATGCCGGGTAAAGTATATGTATAAAAAATAGTTTACAAAAAAAATTCAATTTTTTATTTTATCTTTTGATGAAATATTTTGTGACTGCTATTTAAATGCATTCTTATAAAAATATAATGTACGAAAAGTTAATTTGAATAGGTCACATAATAATGACAGCTAATATTACTTCTATGCAAAAGTACACACGCAATGTCTAAATATTTTGCAATCCCTTATTCCAGGTTGTACCATGATGAGAAAATGTCATCTTAACACCTGTCCTGTGGGCATAGCTACTCAAGATCCAATACTTCGCAAGAAATTTACTGGAAAACCGGAACATGTAATCAATTTCTTCTTTATGCTTGCCGAAGATGTAAGAATTGCAAAAAATTAATGCCGGTGTATATTTAATTTAAAAATAAAATTTTAGATTCGGCAAATAATGGCGAATCTTGGAATTCGAAAATTCCAAGATCTCGTTGGTCGAACAGACCTCTTAAAAGTAGCAAGCAACTTGACCGCTAAGGCCTCTACATTAGATTTGTCACTTTTATTGCAAAACGCACTTGCTCTCCGACCAGGGGTAAATATTGTTGGGGGTTCTGTGCCGCAAGATTTTGGCTTAGAAAGTCGTTTGGATAACGAAGTTATTAAAAAAGCACAAAAAGTCATAGATGGGGATGAAGATACTGTCGAAATTGAAGCAACCATTCCAAACGAAGAACGAGCCTTTGGATCAACCTTGAGCTACCACATTGCTTGGTAATGAAAGGTTCAAATGAATAAAAAGCGATATTAATTTGTATTTTGTAGTAAATATGGAGAAGCTGGACTTCCCAAAGGACGAAGCATAAATATCAAGCTTCAAGGTTCTGCAGGACAGAGCTTTTGCGCTTTCCTTGCAAAGGGAGTAAATGTGACGTTGACTGGAGATTCTAATGATTACGTTGGCAAAGGTCTTTGTGGTGGCACTGTAGTTATCACTCCACCCAGTGACGTTCCATTCGAGTCGCATTTGAATGTGATTGTTGGTAATGTTTGCCTCTATGGAGCTACAGACGGCAAAGCCTTTTTCCGCGGTATTGCGGCTGAAAGGTTTTGTGTTCGTAACTCTGGTGTTACAGCAGTTGTTGAGGTATGTCATGTACATTTCAATTAAGCTAGTTAAGCTTTATTTTGAATATATTTAAGGGTGTTGGTGACCATGGATGTGAGTACATGACTGGAGGAGTTGTGCTGATTCTGGGCTTGACCGGCAGAAACTTTGCTGCCGGTATGTCAGGAGGAATTGCATACGTTTACGATATCGATGGATCCTTCAAACCTAAAGTAAATGCTGAATCTGTTGAACTCTTACCACTGGAGTTAGAGAAAGACGTTTCTTTAGTGAAACAACTTCTCCAAGAATTCATTGAAAAGACAGGCTCTGTAATGGCTCAAGATATTCTAGACAATTGGTCACAAACCAAGGAAAAATTCGTTAAAGTTTTCCCATATGAGTATCAGAAAGCCTTAAAAGACTTAGAAGAAGAAAAATTGTCAGAGCAAATAAATGAATCAATGAAAAAAATAGAAAATGGAGGTACAGACAAGAGGGAACCACAAATTAAGGATATCGAAGAAGCCATACAAGATGTCGTAGTAGAAACAAAACGCGCGGAAAGAATTCTCGACAAAACAAGAGGTTTTGTTATATATAAACGAGAAACCGCAATATATCGCGATGCGTCGGAGAGACAAAAAGATTGGAATGAAGTTTACAACTTCCCACATGTACGTAAAAACTTGAAAGTTCAAGCCGCTCGATGCATGGAATGTGGTGTTCCATTCTGCCAATCTAACAGTCATGGATGCCCACTTGGCAATATTATACCCAAATGGAATGACCTTGTTTTCCATGACGAATGGAAGGAGGCTCTTAGGCAACTGTTGCAAACTAACAATTTTCCAGAGTTTACCGGACGTGTGTGCCCGGCTCCGTGTGAGGGCGCTTGTGTATTAGGAATCTCCGAACCAGCTGTAACAATAAAGAATATTGAATGTTCAATTATTGACCATGCTTTCGAGAAAGGTTGGATTCAACCAGAACTTCCTCCAAAACGTACAGGAAAACGGGTAGCTATTGTCGGTTCAGGCCCATCTGGTTTGGCAGCTGCCCAACAACTCAATAGAGCCGGGCATTGGGTTACTGTTTTTGAAAGAAATGACCGAGTTGGTGGGCTTTTGCAGTACGGAATTCCAACCATGAAACTATCGAAAGATGTTGTAAAAAGACGTATCGATCTTATGACTGCTGAAGGAATAGAATTTAAAACGGGTGTTCATGTTGGAAAGGACATAAAAGCACAATCATTATTAAATGAGTAAGTATTGTTGTTTAATTAATTCCATTGTTTTTTTGGTTAGGGCTTGACATATACATATTTTCAATATTGGCTTTTTATCTCTTTAATATCTGCGAATGTATGAAACGAAAAGTAACGTGACGTAAAAGTAACAAGAAAAGACTGAAAATGTCTGTTCTCAGTTCCGATGTACTCGCGCTTACAAAAATATGTACATAAGCAGACGATAACAATAGTAATAATTAAATGGCACTACAGCCCAGGGCCTAGCTTCTTCAACAACTATTTCTTTTAAAAGAATTTTCCCAACCGTTGTTGTCAAAGGAAATTCCCTAGTCAAACATCTATGTATGTGTTTGATAATTTGTTTCTCACGAAAAAATACATATCGGTATTGATTTTGAATCAAAGTTTTTGAAGTACACAAATATAACAGAAGACAAGAAAAGAGAGAATACATGTTGTCCTTAATAGTTAAAATTTATCTGATCTCCACCAATTTTGGTATCAAAACAGATCTTGTTGATCAAACTGAAATTATTCATAAAATATTCAAAATTCCATTTTCTCGACATTTGAAAGTTATTTATAAGTCAGGAGAAAAAGGATATGTGCACCAATACCTGGCCAGCAACAAGTTTGTTTGTCTTATTCGATAATGGACTATGTGTAGTATTTATTCTTTTAAAGAAGTTTTGAAAATAAATTATCTCGTTTTGCAACATTTTTTAAGTACTTGTACGTCCTATTTTTATATAAAACTAAAATTTGTACGCACTTCCTTCATCTTTTCGAAAATGTCCTTTTTCATCTACGTCTATCTCAATATCTTCATCTTAATAGGAAGTGATCGGAAACTAGTGACTGACCGAGTATTGGTGCATTTATTGGACCATCAACACAAATTGTTACGATATATAAATATATATTTTTTCCTGTGTTTTCTTTTTAGATTTGATGCTGTCTTATTAACTACTGGTGCCACTTGGCCACGTGATTTGAATCTTCCTAATCGCGATTTAAAGGGAATACACTTTGCTATGGAGTTCCTTGAATCTCAGCAGAAGAAACAGTTAGGCGGCCGGAAAGATAATATAAGTGCAGAAGGAAAGGACGTTATAATAGTTGGGGGTGGAGACACTGGTTGCGATTGTATAGCAACATCACTTCGACAAGGTGCCAAAAGTATTACCACATTTGAAATCCTTCCAGAACCTCCAAAATCTCGTGCTAACGACAATCCATGGCCGCAATGGCCTAAGATATTCAGGTATTCTACCATCTTAAATCAAAGTAAACAAAAGTTAATCTATCTTCTGTCGTAGGGTTGACTATGGACACGAAGAAGTTCGCGTCAAATTTGGCAAGGATCCCCGCCAGTATTCTACTACCGCCACTGAATTTATAGCAGATAATGGCCATATCAAAGCCGTAAAAACAGTAAAAGTGGAATGGACTAAATCGCCGACTGGTCAATGGATCCCAAAGAATGTTGAAGGAACTGAGAAAGAATTTCCTGCTGATTTAATTTTGTTGGCAATGGGCTTCCTGGGTCCAGAAAAAACTGTCCCCAATGAATTAGGTCTGGAATTAGACGGTCGTGGGAATGTTAAAGCTGTTAATGGACAGTATGGAACGTCAAATCCAAAAGTGTTTGCTGCTGGAGGTATTATCTTTTAAAAAAACAAAAACATAGTTTATATTTGTCCTTGATATTTTTTTTAATAGATTGTCGAAGAGGACAATCACTGGTTGTGTGGGCAATATCAGAAGGCAGACAAGCGGCTCGACAGATTGACTCATATTTGCTAGGTCATCCAAGTTGTCTACCAGGGCCAGGTGGAGTAATCGATCCAACAAGAAAAATTTAAATATCAACAATTAATATATCATATACTCAACCATATTCAAATGATTCAAATGTTACTTTCGTAGAAATAGCAATAAACTATTTGATTATCACATATAATATACATATACGCTTTGTTAATTTTCAAGGCATGTGAATCCTTGCTTTTATTTGCATTTGACGTTAAACACACGAAAATGTTTCCTTATCGAAAGGATGACTATATTTATTAAAAGGCTTGAATGTCTTATTTGTCAATTATACAACTATGGTTGGCATATATTATAAAGGAATTTCTTTAGAAACGAGACAATAATTAGTTTGTAGATGAAAAGAAGAACATTAAAAAATAATACTTGTAAGAAGCCATTTGTTGAAGGTATTTGATAAATGTACATCAACATTATTTGAATGTTGATACGAGTTATAAATTGGTATGCTGATCTCGTATTGAACCAAAACATTTCTTTTTACAAATAAATATTGTTTGTCACTTGTTATTGTAGTGTATGCCAAAAATTAGACAAATAAAATATATACATATATTTCTGTGTTGCAAACAATGTCTGAAGAGTCTTGTTCTTAATCAGCTAAGATCTGTAAGTTCGCAAACTGGTAAACTCGTATGCTACTTACAAAACTACAGGGAAATTTGAATTTATTTTTTTGTAAGATTCCGGTAGGATAATGTTTTTGTTGGCACTATTGTCAATAACATCTGTGCCAAAATCCACGCACTTGCGGAGAAGGAAAATTGAAAAAACGACCCAAGTGTATTGCTACTAATTTGGGACTAGTTAGAGAGGGATGACATTAAATTAGATAAAATTATATATTATAATTCCCATTATTTTGCCCAAACATGTACTTTTATAGCCAATTTAAAATCTAAACCCAAATTCCAAAAGTAGTTTTATTAAAACACCGCAACGTTTTGAAAGTTGAATTACTTAATTTTTTAATCTTTGTTTCACAATCCTCAGGTGCATCTGGCGGTCAATGTTATGAGTTGTGATCTTTTACGCGTTTTTACATGTTTACATGTGTTAACTAAGTGTGCTGTACTGTTACGATAACTAATGACGTCGAGGATGCTGAAATGCAATCCAATTGTTTATAAGAATTGAAATTATATTATTTTTTTTTGTCTGTTATCAAATGGGTGTTGGGAATTTTTTTAGTAAGACATTTACAACGGAGTCGACAACACAAGGAACAAACAAGATTCACTTCTACCACAAATATGGCAACCTGGAGAAAATCGAAACTGCATAAGAAACAACCTAAAAGTATAACTAACATTTGTTTACCAAACTTCAATAGTATCTTAACGAAAGCTTAAGCCGTACCCTAAACTATAAACTATATAAAAAATCTAAAATATATATACATATATATTTCTTCTTTTGTACCCATCGTTATCGCAATTGAAGACTTACGACGCAACAGACATATCTTATTCTATTAAATCTGCCCTGATTGTATTTTTCTCCCTGTACCACACATACAACGGGTAATTCTCAAAACTAGAATTCATTTACAAGCAGGTAGGCATTGACCACCTTTAAAAAATCAAAATTTTGAAATTTAAACATGTTTTAAAAAAAAATTAAATATATATGTAAATAATTTGGAATCCTAAAAACAATTTTTAATATGTTGTAAAGTTGGTTACAGGACACAGTGACGCCTTTTTGTTGAAAAGCTAACTATATCTAGGTGGCAAAGCGGAGGATAATAATAATAATAATAATAACTTCGGCGCACTTCGCACTACGCCACGGCGACCACCAAGGCGGAGGATACCTCCATTAAATATACAAGATAAGATGCATGATTAGTGCGGTTAGTTATCGTTAATATGCGAACTTGGGATGCTAAGGCGAAATCTCGTCTTATAAATGTACAAAATTGGACGATGGACTCAAGTTACTCGTCGAACAGAATTTAAAGCACAACAAAAACAAAAGGGGATGAGATTCCCTGCATTGAATCTCAACTGTTTATATATTCATATATCCATGCAGTTTAAGTTAGGTTATTTAGTAAAAAGTTGGGCTAAGAATACATATAAAATTTTCGCAGATTAATAAGTATTTTATCTTTTTCTTAATTAAAATATTATATATATCAAGTTAATTAACAAAATAATAAAGAATAAAAAGCCAAAAAACGAAATATATGTTATAAATATACAGATTAACTTGGAGTGGCCAAATATTTTGTTTAAACAATTTTACCTACATTTTTTACGAAACCGAAAATGACAACAAATGAATCATTTAACTATCGATCCTGTTTTGGAACAACGAGGAGTGTATTATACACTTTTGGGGATTCATGGAACAAAACCACAATCCGAAACGAGTCGAAGATGCTCTGAAAGTTCATAAAGCTAAGCCATGATATGTACGTGAATGATATTTGAGGCACAAGCCGGTTACAAAAAATGTAACTACTACCTATATAATATGGCACCCGCCCAATAATGACCCAATATTAATTGTTCGTATACATGTATATGAAGTGATCGATACCTCAAATGTATCTATATTGAATTTCATAAATAATGCTTCTTAAGTTCTGCAGATAAAGAGAATGTAGCAGGTATAAAGCATTTTTTGTCGTGAATTTGTCTCTTCCCCATTTGCAGGTAATGTATAAGTTTTTCTTATCCTGTAACGTTTGCAGTTTTTCTATCGAATGAGACCTTACATGATTTCACGAACTCAGTTTTATGTTTCATGACGTGGTTTTCGGGTAATTACATATTCTTCCGCCTTATGTGGAAATTAGCTTAAACAATGAAGTGGCAGTGACAGTTAGATCTATTTTACAAGAAATACTTAAGGTAAGGAAATAAATTAGCATTGTTTTTATTGTTCAAACAAACCGTTTTCGTGAAACTAAAATACAAAATAAATTCGCGCCGATTACTTTGATTCTTACTTTACTTTTTAACTTTGCGTCTAGCGTTCGGCATTAACGACATTATGGTTCCATAGTGTTTAATCTTGTTCGAAGTGTGTTATTATAAGTTAATTAAGGCCAAAATTCTTTAAACTGCCTTTACATCATAAAAGAATTTTAAAAAAATGAAAACAAATTATGAATACAATAATAAAATTGTAATAAATAAATCCAAAAATTGTATTATTTACATTTACCCACTACCCGTTACGCCCACTGTACTCAATTGAGTAAATGGTTTTTGAAATTTTTTTTGTTACTATTTTTGTTCTTCCTTATGAAGGTCGTGAAAAGCTCATTCGCTAATACAAGAGGCACGATTTTCCGAAAATCCGTACAATTGCTAGCATACGTGGACATTGGCCTGATTGATTGACAGTGAGAATTTTGTAAAGAGTTTGCTGGTATCTAAGCGGTGGCAGCCAAAATAAGTTAAATAAGTTTAACGGTGAACGAAAGCAAAACGAAATAAATGCTGTCAACTAGAAAGGATTCATAAATTCGACGACTCAGCCAAAACTTCACATTAGGCAGCTATAACTTCGAGGTATGGACAGATT
The DNA here is from genome assembly GCA_944738645.1 of Eristalinus sepulchralis. Classification (NCBI taxonomy): domain Eukaryota; kingdom Metazoa; phylum Arthropoda; class Insecta; order Diptera; family Syrphidae; genus Eristalinus; species Eristalinus sepulchralis. Next base: position 22,552,304 of record OX122885.1, on the reverse strand, counting down.
ACATCTATCTCGGTTCCCAAGTCAACAGTACGAACAACATCAGTACAGATTTTAAACACAGATCTTGCTGACCGCTGTTTCATTGATGTTAACAGGTATGTTATTGAGTAGTAGAGTCCTTCAACAAAGGACCAAGGCACCTGTCCTACTCTATGGCGCAGAAGCCTGAACAATCTCAACTTTTCGAGAGAAAAGGTCTGGCTGTCCTGTTTGCGTTAATGTTTTTTGGAAAAGAAAATTCAAGTACGAACTGTACGGTCAGCAACATGAGCTTAGTTAGGCGTTATTGTTTTGAATTAATTTCTGTTTTCTTTGGAATGGAATAAATCAATCTAAAATCTGTTAAAATTAATATATATAACAACCGAATTTTCAAAGATCGGGGTCTGCTAAGGAAGCTATAAGAGGATAACCACTCCCTCATACCTACAATTGAAAAAGGATATCGCTCGTGCCCGCAAAAACAAAATCTCTAGGTACTGCTAAGCCAAATATCTTAACATTTGGATAGTCTTATTTTGAAAATTCACATTTGTATCGTGAGTTTAGATTACGAGAAGGCATTCGACGCAACAACAACAACAGAAGCTGAAAACTAGAGTTATGAATGATCCAAAAGCAGCACTATGGTGAAGCGATTGATGTATTTAGCTGAACCAATGGAGTAAAATAAGGACGTACTCAGTCAAGCTCTGTCTAACTGTTATGGCTTTACACACAAACTTCTCAGGATTTAAGAAACTTTATTATGGATAAATCTTCAACGAGTGTATTGCAGTGATATGATAATATAATACCAAGTATAGAATGACATGTCAGACCGTATTATAAAATCATAACATCTCTCACATTTAAATTATCATGAAATGGTGCACATGATTAAACTACAGAAATATTCATTACTGTCAATCGTTGTAAACAAAATATGCATGGTTCAATATATGCGTACATAATACATAAAAACTGTTCAAGTTTTTTTAATATATCAAGTAAAGGTATATATATGAAAACAAAAGCAAGCTTTTGCGCATAACAACTTACAGGACTGTGGTATACTTCGTAAGTATTTATATGTGGTGTGGCACTCATACAAGCTGTCAGTATTCTTTCATATCCCCAAAGATACAGGACAACAAATTCGCCACAAACTGTGTAAAATTAGTAACTTTCATCATTCTTCCAATAAAGTGTTGTGCGTATTTTTGATTAAGTATACACATATTTATATAATTGAAAATATGAAAATTAAATAATTTTCTGACAATTGATATTTGAAACTAAGGTTGGCAATAGTGACGTTGATTCATTGACTTTCGCGCTTATTCTATATTTTAACTTGAAGCTCTTAAACGCAAGACTTAAAATAAATAGACAAATAGACGGTTCAATTGAGTTCATATAATTTTAACAAACGGTTTACACCATCTCTTGCGCGATTCACTTGACTTTTCTAGAATTATTATTATTATTTATATATATAATATATATAATAATAATTGAGTGGCACTACAGCCCACAACGGGCCAGGGCCTAGCTTCTACAACAACTACTCGTGTTGTGCTAGCTACTGTTCTTCACGAGTAGAAGGGACCTACAGTTTTTTGCCGACTCCGAACGGCGAGATTTGAGAAGCTTTCCATAGACAATTAATACTCTTTGAGTGTTGTCAGCAACTTGAAAGAGGTGGTGCCGTGAAAAAATGTGAGGTGTCCCGTCCGGGAATCGAACCCAGACTTTCTGCGCCGCGGTCGATGCACTTACCACTACGCCACGGCGACCACTAATATATATAATATAATATATTATATTGAAAATTGTTTATATTCGTAATTAAACAGTGACACTTATTAGCTGTATTTTAATTATAGTTTACGAACTGCTACTAAGGTCTTACAAAAATACAAAGAACATATTAATTATATTGTTCTCTATATATGTATGTATATCCATATGCCCAAAATATTTGACAATATTTCCTTTCTTTTATAATGAAACCGTTATATTAAAAACGAATTCCAATGTTTATTCCAAGGTATTGCACAAATTTGTTCGCAACACATTTTTACAATATTACGAATAAATTTGGAAATGAAACACTTTCAAAAGAACATCACATTAAACTTTAAACGTATCATTTCCTGCATGAAAATGCATACAAATTGACTTGTAGGCAAAATCAAAATTTAGGTCTGGAATTAATTGAATCATAATTTATCTTAGGTATCGCGCTCTTATTATTTTTAATTTACTTGTACTCAGTAAACAAAGATAAATAAGAATGTTATTTGAAATTAGCTGCCTCTCGTAATTTGATTTATTTAGAACAGCCCGAGCTGAACTATGCATACTTTTTTATTATATTTTGTTTCTTGTCGACTTTTAATTATTTGTTTCTCGTTGGCACTAGAAAACTAATGCCACCGAAAAAATATGCTGACTTTTGCAGAAGAAAATTCCTGTAGTACAAAAATCCAGCTGTACGAGCACTCGAATATTGTATTATACCGACGAATTTAATAACAACATTGGCAATCATTTCTACAGCTTAAAGAATTTGTGTAGCATCACAGAGAACTTAAGTGTTTCTAATTACCTCTGAAAACTATTTATTGAACATTCTCTTGTTCTAATCTGTTTTTTTAGTTTCATTAAGCTCCAACTCTCATTAGGTATGACACAATCCCTAGGAGCAGGATTTAGTTTTTGGAACTTACGTCTTAATATCTGTTCCTGTTGACATTAAAAGTGTTACGGAATGCCTCTAAAATACCTAAACCTAAGAGCGCCAATTAGCCTAAGCCCCTACAGTCCTCTGGCTTCAAACCTACCTCAGTAAATATTGTACAGAAGTTTTAATAAATAAATAAACAATAACGAATCAAATACATAATGCTTTGGCGAGTTGTGTGGAATGAAATTAACTTTTAACTGATATTTAATTAAAAAAAACATATATTGTTGAGCTCTTTTCAAGCCAAGCACGCCTGTGTGTGTGGGTGAACGCTTTAAACTGCCACTTTTTTAACGGAACCGCCTCTTTTGATTTGATGAAAATATTCAAAGCACTCTCTAAATGGCAATGTAAAATTTGTGATTTGAGATTTTGTCGATTTCGTTTCTAGAGTATCTCGTTGTTCGTAGTCGGCAAAAACTGTAGGTCCTCTTTATTTATGAAAGAACGATATCACGCACAATGCTAGTAGTTGCTAGATCTGATATATTTGACTTCATTAACAGAAAACGAGTGACCTCATGAATAGCCTTAATTTCTGCCTCCAAGACACTGCAATGGTCGGGAAGACAAAGTGCCATAGTGAGATGGTAAAATCTCTTGAACCCGTTCCGTCCTTCGTCCCTGGGTGGATATCATATTCCCGGATATATCTGTGGGTAACAAATGTAATAGTGCTACCAGTGAACCCAATGGGCTCCTGAGATGCAGAGCCCCGCCGATCATTGTATCGACCGACCAGACGATAATGTCGCTGTCAATCGCTAAAAGAAACAAATTTAATTGTGCTTTGTTGACATTGAAGGGTTCTTACATATGTAAATACTAAAATATTTTTTTCTTCTATAAAACATCTTCCTACTCTTAATTTAATCAATTATGGTTATGTGTAGTATTAGATAACTACACAATAACTTTGTTCACAGTTTTCAATATTGAATTCTCGTGACTGACCGGCCACCAAATTGTTCTATTTTTGAGCTTTTGGAGAGGATAAATAAAAGTAATTAATTAAATAATTGTTCTCCCATTCGTAGACACTATATCTTATTTTTCTTATTTTTTAATTATACAATTCGCGTGATACTAGTGACTTGTACTGGTACACCTTCCCTTTCACCCGATACTAACAGAGCAGAGAAATTATAGAAAAAATATACATGTATATGCGTATGTATTAAAATTAATTTTTGTTGCATAGAAAATCAGAATGTACAAGAAAATAAATATGTGTAATAGTATTTAGATCTCTATATGTACAGTAAAAATGTTACACGTTGTATGTTTTTATATATATATATAAAAAAAAAATATTGTCTTTCTTTTCAAGGTAATGTCAAATTCTACTAAAACGGCAATGGACAAATTTAAAATCAGATTTAAATATTATACCGGATATAGTTTCAGTAATTTCGAATCCTTCAATAAACTTACATTATGGCTTCACAGACCCGTCGATGCGGCTGCATTAGGGATTTTTCGCATGCTCTTCGGTAAGAGATTTTTTTTAATTATTCAATATAGGAAGTTTTTTTATTTCGTTTCAGGAGCTGCAATGCTAATTGATATCGCTGAAGAACGAGGTGGTGGAGAAATGGATCTTAGATTTGGCGATTCAAAAACTTGTCATTTCCCTCTATTCGACTTTATTCAACCACTTCCGCTTCCCTACATGGGTGTTGTCTATCTAATAATGTGGCTAGGCGCGCTTGGTATTTGTTTGGGATATAAGTTCAAACAAAGCTGTTGTGCTTTTGTTCTTACTTATTGGTATATATTTCTATTAAATAAACCTGCATGGAACAATCATAGCTATCTGTTCGGTCTATGTGGACTATTATTGATGACGACTAATGCAAATCAATACTGGTAACATTATAAACTAACTTTAATTCTTAAGACTTTAAAATCCTTCTTCAAAGCTCTTTAGATAACGGGTTTTGGCGAAAGGATCGGATTGATATACCCTATTGGAATTACTTTCTTGTAAAGTTTCAATTTTTTGTCTTGTACACATACGCTGGTTTAAAAAAGTTTTCGGCCGAATGGTTATCCGGATATGCAATGTCAAACTTAGGTTATCATTGGTTATTCTCACCACTTAGATCGTTTCTCTCAGTTGAAATGATTGAGTTGCTGATTATACACTGGTTCACAGCAGTTTTTGACTTTTCAATAGCGTTCCTGATGACTTTCCAGAAGACTCGTGCGTTTTCTACACCTTTTATGTTGAGCTTTCACTTAATGAATTCCAGACTTTTCACTATTGGTAACTTGCGAAAATATCAACATATACACTTTAATACTTTACATTTTTACTTTTAAGGTATGTTTCCTTGGGTATGTCTTGCTGAGGTCCCGCTCTTTTTTGGTTTTGACTGGCCGCGACAGATATTTAGATGGAAAACGGTTACTGACAAAAATGAAAGAAAGATAGCTATAGAAAGTTCAAAAGAAGACGTTCCAAAAGCATCAACATTTTGTAAAGCAAATAGTGATTTGCGAAAACGAAAACATAGCGGCAACCAACAGCCCGATATAAACAAATTGCATATTCCACGAACAAGTCAGTATTGTGTGGTCAAATTAGTTGACAAAATTCGAACTCTGATAATACTGGTTTATTGTATTATTCAGTTAACTCTGCCATATTCCCATTTCATAACGAAAGGGTACAATAATTGGACCAATGGATTGTATGGTTATTCGTGGGATATGATGGTTCATTCATACAATACTGTATTAACATCTATAAAAATAGTAGACAATCGCAATGAACACATTCACTACTTAGAACCATTCGCTTTCACTCATTATGATCGTTGGACAAAATCTGCAGACATGGCAGCACAATATGCTAAATGTATTAAACGAAATATTGACACTGAAATTGCAAAAAATCCAAGACAAAACCCTATCTGTGGTTCAAATATATCGCTATATTTCGATATCTGGTGTTCAATGAACGGTCGATTTCAACAAAGAGTGTTTGATCCTACAGTTGACTTACTTACAGCTCAGTGGTCACCATTCAAAGCAACCGCATGGCTGTTACCACTTCTAAATGAACTCAACTACATGCGACCCAAACTTAAGGCCATAACTGATGATGTCCTCTCCTGGAGCAATTATTCCGATGTTATATTTGTAGCCGACTTTCCTGGCTTTACATTAGAAAACTTTATTTCCGCAGATTTGACAAATGTCACCCTAAAAGTTATAGAAGGAAGCGTTATGTATAAGAATGCAAGTCATATAAAACATTTAAAAACAGGAGAAAGCATATCACCAACACCTGGTAAAGTTCATGAAATAAAAACGACTAGCTCCAGACCATCTTGTTATCTGTATACGTATGTTAACAAAACAATGGAAAAACTCAAAATTGCACCAATGGATGAACAGGAAAACAAAGAGTATCTTCCATTATGGGAGGAATTTTTACAAAGACTAACTAACTATAAAAAATTTTTTTACAATATATTTAATTCAATGATGTTTCTTTTTCACGGAGTGCCAATGCCAGTTGCCATAAGAGAACTATAGTTTCACAGAGGAACAAAAGTTGTTTAGTTATATGTTATATATGTATGTACAAATCAAAGGCTGTAAATAAATTTGTTAATTTGGTTACACAAGGATTCTGCTTTTGTTACGCTTCTAAAGGATGTCATAAAGCAAATTGGTGCAAGAAAGCCATGACGTGATATGATGCGGGATGTGGCGATCACGCTATTTTGCAAATATAGTTTTTAGGAGAATTAATTTTAACACACACAGAGCTTATACAAATATAGTAGAAATATTTCATTAGAACAAGAAAAAAAATAGAGAGAGAGATTAATAATTTAATTTCCAATTCCGTCTTAAAAAATACTGTATAGCACGTACCACACATAATATTATTTTTTGGAACAAAGTTTACAGTACAAGGTAATTTTGTAATCACAGAATTAAGAATAGGTAAAACATTCCCCTTCTTATAATGGCATATTCTTGATAAAAATAAATTGCTACAAAACTAAACGAGAGCAAAAACTGCTGTGCGTCAATATTGCATCTTTTTATCACACAAAATACGTACGACTTTGCTGAATCAGCATTTATTTCTTCCGTTACCGTTTTCTTGTACTTGAAACTTACTGGGACGTGCAAAGATTTTTTGACAGTGCCCCCTTCCCCCCAGTATAGGTGGAAAACACTTATGCGATGGTCGCTGTAGCTTAGTGGATAAGCGCGTCAACTTGTACGCCGAAGATCCCAGGTTCGATTCCTGAAGTGAACAACTCGTATTTTTCATTGCAACACTTTTTTGAGCTTCTCAAATCTGACCGTTCGGAGACGGCAAAATATTATATGTCTCATCTAATCGCGAGAAAACAATAGTACGCACATCACTAGTAATTCTGGAAGAACCTAGGTCCTGAAATTTTATTCAATTGCTTAAATTTCTTTATTTGGGTAAACTTACAAAGAAGCTCTTTTCGATCAGGTAGTTTTTTCAAGATCAGATTTACTGCAGAGTTCATATAAAGGGAGCGCTTGTATTTTAAAAAGAAGTTCCAAGCACTTTACTGTGAAACGTTCGTAGTGATATGATATGAATGATATTGCATTTGTTATAACCAGTCTTAGCATTTGCTTATATACAAGCAATTTGTTTTGATATTGAGAATGTTCTTCAGTGACCCAGTGCATGAATTTTTAATGTACTTTATGAGTCATCCGGAGATACTTCGCTTCATTGTCGGGTGGAATTCGAATTCAGGAAAAAACTGGTAAGTTGCTTATTGCTTTTAACGTGAACGTATTCATCAAATGGTTGCCCAAACCAGTAGATACTGGCAAGCAAGTGCACATTTGGAAGACTTGTTTGGTGCTTGCCAACAGCTGTGTCGTCAGCACATGTGCCGGGTACATCGTCTTCTCCTTGTGGTATATCAGTATACTCGTACACCAAGAGGGGGAAGCGACAAGTGCACCTGCACTTACGGTACAGGTGAGAGTTCGTTTCCATGCTTTAAACTAAAAATTTAATCAGATAAATATAAATTTTGGAATGTATTACATACAAAATCGAAGTTTAAATTTCAGTCATGCCAAACTTTGCCAAATGCTTAGAAAATATCAAGTTGAACATACCAATTTATGTTCAAACGTTATTTCTATTAACCCATTTACTACTAAAACTGCTCTGAAAGAAATTGCAATGACATTAAATTTGGTGTAATAAAAGAAGCTTCCGTTTTATTTTTTTTTAAACTCCACGTGTAGTTGTTGAAGAAATGCCAACGAACAAATCAAAAATAAAATTTCACAAATAAAAATTAAGATTGGCGACTGTAAGATTATAATGTAGTTAAGTTTTCTGAACCCCAGTGGGTACAGTGATAGTAAATGGGTTTATCAGTTATACGATATACTACTTCACCAAAATTGGTGATTTGGAATAGGCAAGCCAATTTTCTTACCAGACTGGGATTGAATGGATAAGTAGAATCATTTTTCAACACCTTAGACAGTAGTGAAATTGGATTCGGAACTATGATAACTGCATGCACTACTCTAGTGGCAGCATTAATTATAGTAGGTAGAGAAGTTTTCGTTGGTAACGCTTTACATGTTTTTTTTTGTGTTTATGTAATAGCCAGGGCATTTTTCCGGCTCCAACTAAACTATTTTTTCTTTAAGCTCTTCCAAACGCAAACTTCTTACGAGTATTACGAATCTATTTATTGTTTACAGGAAGTACAATAAATATACTACAAAATTGGTAGATTAATAGACTAGTTACAGTCTCTGGCAAGCGGGTTTATTTCTTTGGGGTTTTCCTTTTCATTCTTACCATTTCCTTAACTTGTAATAAACATCGAATGGCGTTTTTAATTGCCTCTATTCTTACGTGTGATGTGCTGTATAAGATTATTGACCTTTATTTCCAGATCATATAGGATTCTCAGATGTACGCAAATCCTTGAATGTATGCCAGTTTGTATGTCGGTTTGTTAGCGTGGGTGGTATTTCCTTTTTAAGAGGGAATCGCTCATAGTTGTTATCCAAGTTAAGACAGAAGCTCTCTCCCAATTGAAGATATTTTTTTTAAATGCTTTTGATATTTTTATAGAATCTTTGGACCAATAGTGTATTACCTACAGAGTAGTAGTTGGGTTTAATACTTACAGTCTGCCTTTTTGGGAAATGAATTGATTGCAGTTAGCCTCAGAAGTATGATCGTATGATCAAAGTTTTTGCTGAATATACATACATACATATATAAAGTTTAAATGTGTTGTCAAATTCGTAATGGTTTATTGTGCGGCTTGTGACTTTTTCTACTTCTTACTTAAGGAAGTCATACTTTACTAATTATTTACCCACTACGCCACGGCGACCACCATACGAAACTCAAAGGTCAAACAAGTAGTTTTTGGGCATATACAACTAAGCATAAGTGAAGCGCTTCCTGGAATAAAAACCTGGCGGTCAGATCAAATTGTTAAACAGGACGTTTAACAAGCAAGTCTGGATACCCCGGCTCCGTAGTAAATAGACGCAACGTTATTAGAAAAATTAAATGTAAAATAATCTTGGGATCGCTTATCTCTGAAATTAAGAAACAGTATAGTAATTAAGAAATAAAGGTAGTTTCTATTCTGCTGAATTTGAATGCATTTTTATTTTTCACTCTTCTTTTACTTATATACTAGACAAAAATACTTAAAACTAGCTTACTTATTGAATTCATTGATCTTAAATCTAACTTACTGACTCTTCACGAGTACTCTAAGCTAATCTATGTTTTTTTTTTATTTATGCCTTTCGGCCTCTTGTATTTTTTAAATTTATTGCTTAAAAGTAATTACATTTTTTTTAATTCATCCAAGAAAATTCTTAAAAACTATTCTGCTCCATTGCAGAGGATGGACGTTACTAAAGCCGTATAAAGAAGTATTTTTTAAAGAGTTTTCTGATCTTATTTGCGTTGAAATCTGCTTTTGAAAAAAAGCCAAAGAAGATGACACTTACCCATTATACAACGGCAGTCACATGCTTAGAAAAAAAAGCCGTATTATTGTAGTATATTGTCATACGAAGTCATAAAAGTTCAAGACCCTAGTTTTCCCCAATGGGAATGTACTAAGCTATTGTCGGAATACTGGAAAGTGTAAACGATTTCTTATTTCTTGGTGAAAAGGAAAATGTCGAGCTAAAACGGAAATTTTTCTGTACAATAGGAGAATTCCATGTCAGGAATATTCACTTCCTGTTTGAAAGACACTGGAATAGTCAGTAAGTCGATAGGCTTTATTTTATGTTTGTGTTTTACAGAATATTCCCTGTAACTTGAATTCTTCTTTCTGCGGTTCATCAGTGAGTGTAAGGTTGATGGTTAGGTAAACAGAGTATGGTACCAATAATAAGACCAATACATCCAGAATACTTTCCTAGTTCATTCCTTCACAGTTGAAATAAAACAAAAAAGGAAAGACCTGATTCGACGAATTGGAGTTGCATTGAAGATGAGCAATAGTAATTCAGCTATTGATACAGGGAAGTTCAAATTTCTACTGCATAAACAAAAACATGAAAGCTGGTATTCGTGCCGACTTCACTTTACCAGAAAATGTCCCTGCACAGCCACTAACGAAGATGTTTTCTTACAAGCTACTTAAGTCCCCGGACTCATACATTACGTCCTTGAGGCCTGAACCTTATAAAAAAGCACCTTGCCATTTAAAATAATAATATTACAATAATAATAATATAATTTCATTTTAAGCAAAATAACAAAAATTATATATAAAAGGGCATTTTCATTCTGACTATTGTCAACTACATTTTTTCCAGTTTGGTGGCATTGTATAAATGAAAACCAAATATATATACATATATAAGCGTTAACTTGTATCGTACGACACGTATCACCTGGCATTCTTCCACATACACCCACAATCATTCTGAACGCAGTGAAATGAAAATATTAAGAAACTATACTTCAATGAAAGTTTAATTATCCATTGCTTGCGAAAATAAAGCTTAATACATAAGAAAACATTTTAAATATTCCTTTTAGAGATTACAATAATTTCATCATCTGTTTCATTTAATGAATGTCTAATGCCACTAGCAGTTAAGTTAATGATTGATATTTGCCATGGTATCTTTTGGGAACTATATTTTTGTTGCAAAGCCCATTTAAATCGAAATGCTTGGATTGAGATATTTTTAGTTATTCGTTATAACACTGGCTCGGACGTTGATTACAATCATTTTGTTTTTTGCCCTAGACTGTTATCCCATAGCCATCTGAGAATCTATGTTTAAGAAAAATTAAAGATATAATTTTTTCAATTAAAGTGTTTTAAAATTTATATTGCATTTGTTGAGAAAAACTTAATGAGAGATCTTTTCGTTATAATATTAAACGATACACTAAAAAGGTAATGAATTGCACATTGCTTTAAATAATTAAAGTAGACCATTCAGATGGACCCCAAACTGTGTAATTTCTAATAAATGATTCAATTGTACTATGAATTGAATCCATTGACATCATTCTGTGGCAAGGTAAAAAAAAGCGTTATAAAAGAAAAAATTATCCAAAAATTTAGTAGCATAAATAACGTACTTCTATTGCGATTTTGTCCCGCACAACTGTCACAATTAAGATGAATTATATTGAAATTGATCTACAAGGGTGAAATATTTAAACAATTTAGAAGAAATTTCATTACAGTCACGTTTCCCATCGATTTCTCCCCATTAAAAGTAAAAAATCATTCCTGGTTCCATTTTCATAAAAACTTTCGTTGTAGAACGAAAGCTAAAGCAGTTACCTGATCGAAGCTTTAAACGACACTGATTACTTAGTTCTATTAAGTAAATATGATTCGCAAGTCATTACAACTATATAATGAACATTGTATGTATGTATGTATGTACAGATTCATACATTTCTCTAAGAAGATTGCAATGTTTTGTTCCCTAAAATTCAAATAAAATAACTGTAACTCTCTTGCAAAATTGACAAATACACCAATAATATTTCCACTGGCATTTTGGCTTACGCTCAATGACCTTCATATCAGTGATCATTTTCCTATTTATTGTGACATTACAATTGGTTCAAACAACAAAAAAATCACTCCTAACCCAAGATTTAAAACTAACTTAGCAGACTGATGAACTTTTCAGTTAAAAATTAAGTTGAATAGAAGAAGCCGCATTTATTCTAAAAGGATTACGTACAGCAGCCAACGCTTCAATTCCACAAACTCACCCAATACCCTTGAAACGGAAAAATGTATGGTGGAGTCCTCTGCTCCAATCTTTAAAAGAAACAATAAAATAAGAAATAGGCAATTATTTAAAAAACACCCAACGCACGCTTTTCTTCTCCAATGCACACTTTCTCAAAGAGGTGAAATTAGGTAAGGCTAATTGCCTAAAAGACTTCACCTAGTCCATAAATCCGACCACTCCACCAAGAAAAGTTTGGAACAACATTCGCTGCCTCACGGGTAATTACAGTTCACGCATTAAGAGCCTCGCAACAATTAACGGAACTATCACATCCCCTTCAGACATCAGCAACTACTTAGCAAATGGTCAATAATGTCTGATAACTCAAATTTTACCGAAAACATTATATAAACCAAAAACGAAATTCTTATTATTATATCTTTATTTCCGTGCTATCCAAAGTATTGGAAAAAAAAACATATCTAACCGTGTTTTACGGTACATTGAATCCCAGAAACTTACGAGCACTTCAAACCCAACAGGGGTTGTACCGATGTGCTCCAACGCGCTCTCTGCGTGGAATTAAATTAAACAATTAAAATTGCTATACAACTTATACTACGAAAATTAAAAAGCTGGTATGTCAGTCCTAAGATGTTCAATTACATAAATGCATTTCTGTCCAATCGTAAGATTGCAATCAAAACCAATAACACGTACTCATGAAACTATCACCTTTATCTATGATACTATTTATAATAGCCTTTGACGACGTTAGTTCTATTATAACTAAATATACAACTTTGGACAACTTTGCATGTGCCCAACCAAGTCATCTCCAGCTGCTTTAAACAGCTCTGCGAACAGTCCATCCGCTCCAGCAGTTTTGTTCGACTTCAGTTTCGATACTGCTATCTTGACCTTATTCTTTGAACATTCTTCCTAACAGTGGGATTTGGGCCGTCATCGGCGTTTAAAAGTCTGCAGAAATGATTTTTCCAGATTTTCAGCAACGATTGCGACTCTACTACTAGTTCTCCGTTTTGGTCCCAGCAGGCTTCGGTCTGAACCCTATATCCACCGGATAGCTGTTTCACCTTTCGGTAAAACTTTTGAATTTCATTCCTGCCATAACACCTCTCCATCTCTTCGACCGCGCGCTTCTCATGCTCTCTCTCTCTCTGTCCTTCTGAGAAGCCGGTTCTCTTCCCTCCTTTTCTGTTCGTAGAGCTCACGAACAGCTCTCGTTATCCGTTGCAGCGTTGCCTTTTAGGCTTTAACTACTTGCAATACTTCTTCAACAATACCAATACTAACATTTTAAATTATCAAATAATTTGTTTACCCTCTCCACTGTATTTTCTACATTTGTACTCATGAAAATAATTATATATTAATTGAATTAATTTTGAGCTGAAAGTCCTAACAGCTTGGATCCATATTTTGCTAACTTTTGCATATAATTTCTAATTATATGTAAATAAATATTAAAAATTATAATAATAACACGTACAGCCTGGTGCATGCGTCCGTATCATGTTACTAAAATAGTTTAAGCTTAGTGTAGTAGTTAAGTAGATTTAAGTTTAGAATTAAGTCGATTATTCATAGACATAAGCTTTAGTTTAGTTAGGTAAAGAAACATTAAGAAAATGTACATGGCCAAGTTTTTAAAATTCCTTGTGCTGAATGTAAGAAATAGAACATGCAATGAAATTTGCAACAAAATTAAGACTCCTACAATAAGTCCGAAAGGCAAAATAAATAGTACTTAGATAAGGCAAGTGCACTCAAAAAGAGTCAGTTAGTAAGATTTGAGATCAATGAATCAAATTACTAAGCAAGTTTTAAGTATAAGAATATATTAGAAATTAGAATAAAAGTGCATTTAAATTCAAATTCAACAAATCAGCACAAAAGAACATAAATTATCGAAAGTCTGTTTGCGTATGCCAAAAAATAGGTTTTATGTCAAATGAGTGCTCTGTCGAGAGATTAAGATATATTCCTGCCCTGCCCATTTTAACCCAAAAAAGAAGTTTTGAGAGGAAGTTATCGGTTTTCTGTCAAATCAATTGATCTATTTCAAATCGTTTCGAGGCTTCAAACTGTTCCGGAAGGCTTTCAAATAGATATTTTAATACGGAAATGTGTTAAGAATTCTTTTTTATAGTAGTGTGAAGCAATCGTTATAGATAAGAGCACAATTGCGAGCAACAATTTTTTTTTCCTATGTAGGGTTCGTTAATAATTAATTCTATTATGTCGTCTTCGTTAGTTGTCATGTCTAAATTTTTCTATTAATTTCACTACATTCTACGACTCACATTTCAGATTTGACATTTCATAATTGGCATAATTTAAACACTTGGTTTAGCCGCGTTTCCGTACGTTTTGACATTTTGCGTCTCCCTGAGAGATTTTTATCCCCACTCCATACAAATATCGGGCTTCATAATTAGGTCCAGAATGTACTGGAACACACCTAGTTTTCCCGTGTTTTATTTTTGTGTGGCCTTACATACAAAATCCAAAAAAAAAACTGCTGCGCCGTGTTTGAATAAATACGCGAACGGAAAATTATAAGAAAAAATATAATAAAAATATAAGTGAGAAACCACGAAAAATACAATACATATTGAATTGTACTACACTTTATTATACAGATTTACACTTTAAATACATTTAACAGGATTATAATAAAGGCAAAATTACACAAACGGGAATTTGAAAGGCCCACACAGCATTTATACACTTATGCGAAAATGAATTCATGGATTTAAAGAATGGTCCAACCATAATGCAGAATGTTAATTGAGAAACGCCTTAACGACAAGCTTTTTTGCCCAACCTAATTTGTGTTCCTTTGTTTCAGTGTGTAACAAATTCAACCACATTACAGTAATTCTTAGTTATATAAGTTCTGATAATATAAATAATTTCGATGAAATTGTTTTACTTAGCCTCCAATATACAAAGTTATACTTAAAAACACATATTATGAATTCATATAAACAAATGAAACAATGCAAGAAAAAAGTATTAATTTCAAAAACCATTTGATCACTATTTGGACACTACATCACTTGTCTGTTTGTACTTAATATAGTCAATCAAATGAATTAGCGTTTTAGCTGGTCTAATTTATATTTATAAGAATTTACTGTATGTATGTGAATTGTAAACATCACCAAAATATTCCACCTGCGTAATTCTGCCTGAGGTTATAAGAAACAAATTATTATGACGTAGAACCTTGCTGTGTCTGTGTCTCCCAAAGTTTAGCGTAGAGACCATTTTTCCTTAAAAGTTCGTTGTGACTTCCACGTTCGGCAATACGCCCATGTTCAAGAACCAATATTTCGTCTGCATCCAAAACCGTTGATAAACGATGTGCTATGCATATACTTGTTCTTCCTTCCGTAGCTCTCATAAGTGCTTGTAGTATATTCTAAACGAGTTACAAATCAGATTAAAGAATTATTTAAAAATAATCAAACCCACGTATTCTGTTATAGAATCTAAGCTGCTAGTTGCTTCATCAAACACAAGGATGGGGGAGTCTTTAAGTATTGCTCTTGCAATCGCTACTCTTTGCTTTTCTCCACCAGACAATTTTAAGCCTCGCTCACCAACTTGTGTATTATATTTATTAGGCCATCTTGTAATCGAATCGTGCAAATCAGCCATTTTTGCGGCCTTCTCTACATCTTCTTGAGATTTTGAAAGATTTCCATAGTTTATGTTGTACAAGATGGTGTCATGAAAAAGAACTGAGTCCTAAAAATAAGTTATAAGCTTTATATGAAAATTTAAAGGTGAATCTTCATCCATACCTGTGGTACAACTGCGATACTTTTTCGTAAGCTGTCAATATTTACGTGTTTTATGTCTTGGTTTCCTATTAAGATCTCGCCGGACTTTGGTTCAAAGAATCTGTATAACAAACGTACCATAGATGATTTTCCGGAACCTGAGCCACCAACTATGGCAATTTTCTTCCCAGCAGGAATAACAAAAGACAAATTTTTAAATATGGGCTTTCCGGGCTCATATTCGAAATTAACATTGCGGAATTCTATGCATGAATTTTCGCGACCAATCATTAAATGTGGTGCATTTGGTTGCACGTCAATATTACTGTCCACATTCATTAAAGTAAACATCGACTGCATATCTAGCAGAGCCTGTCGGACTTCGCGGTAAACACTTCCAAGAAATCCCAATGGTATTGATAATTGAAAGAGCAATCCATTCACCATTACCAAATCTCCAACTGTCATATTGCCTTTACTTATTTCATTTGCAGCTAAAACCATAATAGCTGTTAGAGCTGTACTAAAAATTGCATTCTGGCCAAAGTTCAGTACAGCCAAACTAGAACTTGTTTTTAGGCTCGCCGCTTCATATTTTCTTAGTACGCCATCATAACGCTGTGCTTCGTATTGCTCATTATTGAAATATTTGACAGTTTCATAATTAATTAAGGAATCAATAGCTTTATTTCCCGCTTCGTTTTCCGCTTGGTTCATGTAAACTCGAAATTGTGTTCTCCACTGTGTAACCGCTAACGTATATGCTGCATATACACCAACACAACCCATGGATATACCAGCAAATGCTAAACCACACTAAAATGTTTATAGTTTTAGAAATGTAAGTCCATTTTGGTAATTTAGTTATTAATTTACCTTCAATCCCAAAATGCTAGAGACTAAAGCCAACTCAAACATTGTAGGAACTATGTTAAATACCATAGCGGTGAGGACGAAGTTAATGCCTCGAGAACCACGGTCAATTGTCTACGAATTATTAGGTTAATCAATTTTTTAGTTTAATTTATTTATGACAATATTTATTTCAATTAAATGACATGTGATGTAGCTTAAAATAAATATATTTTTTCTTTAAACTTGTACATGAATTATTGGGGAAATTAATTAGTGTGATCCGTAGTCGCCGTGACGTAGTGGGTTTAGGACCACCACTTTCGAGTTGTAAACACTCAAAGAGATTTAGTATCAGCATCTAAATTCTCTTCGTTCTGAGTCATCAAAAAATCGTACGCCCCATGCATGCACGCAAAACGAGTAGTTGCTGAAGACGCTAGTCGATGGTCCCATATGGGCTCTAGTGCCATTCAATAAATTCAATGCGATCTGTGATATGGTTTAATTCCGAATGATCGAATGATCACATCGTCTGCATGGCACTACCGAAGAAGTACTAGTTATGCGCCAAACAACTTAATAAACCATACTTTTTAAAGTTTTTACATTAAAATCTACACCAAACTTGGGTGGATAATTATTGTTATAGATTTCGTTTTATAAAATGCATGATGCATTGTTCACATTCAGCATTTAGCTCTAATGAATGCAAAGTTTTTATTACATAAAAAGTCGTTTTAAACATTTTCAAAAAATGTATCACTATGAGATTAATTTGTATGTATTATGTACTTACTTTCGAAAGAGCACCTGTTTGTTTATTTAAATGAAAAGACAAATCCAAGTTGTGAAGATGAAGAAATACATTTGTTGCAATTTTTCTAATCGAATGATGGGCAACTTTGGAAAACACAGCATTTCTTAATTCATTGAAGCCAGCTGCTCCAGCCCGAGCGACGCCATCTGCAAGTACAATTTAGATTTACCTCCATCCCACAATACGTGCTAAAAAAAATTACATCCTATTAACATAGCAATGCTCACAGACATAATAGTCTCCGGGGCTGTGTTCATATTAAGCACTCCTAGTGAATCTACCGCACCTTTGAAGAAAAATGGGACACAAACATTTAAGACTTTTGAACCAGCAAGAAGTCCCAAGGATATTGCAACCCTATAATTAGAATTGTAAGCCACAGAAAATTAAATTACATTACGATAATCAATCAGATCACCAACCTTTTTCTAACCAATGCATCCTCCTTCGGCCAAATGTATGCCATCATAGCTCTTAACATGTCGGCGGAAGTCACTTCGGGAGCATCTAATTTTCCAAGGGATTCTTGACCTACCGCAGATACTCCTACATGAAAACAGTATCGTATAGGCTGCCATGGACCTGTGGGGATTTACTAGTTGAAAGTAACATCCCTACGGGACCACACAACAAGCAAAACTGATAATATTTGTTAAAGTAAAAACGAATAAAAAAGGGGGAAAAATATGTTTGCACATAAAAAATAAAAAAGGATGGTATCACTTTTCGTTAGTTTACTTCCGATGCAGATGAAATTTGAACGTAAACGACCTTATTTTCTTCATATATACTTACTCTGCGTTACTCATTATCTTTAGAATTCTGTAAGAGTAAAAATCTGGAAAAAAAAATAAAAACCCTGTTTTATTACCTGCTTTGACACGCTTTTTGCCAAAAATGCCAGAAAACACATGTCTTCCTGTAATTGTGGGGATAACCTTTTCCTTATCTTTTTCATCGTGTGTTATTCCAGACGCTTTTGTACAATATTTCTACAAACATTTAAAACAAAATAAATTTAATTATTGATCTAACCATTAAGCACTCTTCAAAATAAACCTATTAGTCTTTTGTGGATATAGACACTGTGACATCAAAGTCTACAAGGCTATCACAATACCGATCTCCTCCAGGCATTGAAATAAACAAATAATTCCTCTACTGAACCCTAACCGACTCGCATAATTTAATTTAACTCGCATGCCAGTACATAAGTGAAATCTCTTTAAATTTATAATATAAAAAATACCATATATTAGACGACGCTAAAGTCCATTGCGACCAGGGTCTACCTTCTTCAGTCGTTACGTGCTAGTGTTCTCTCTCGAGGTGACCAGTTGCTTGCCCCCTCCGAACACCAAAATTTGAAATGTTCGAATACAAACCGATTCCATTCCGAGACTTAACATCCCGAATCTTTTCGAGGCACCACCTATAATTGGCTATGTACAGCTTTAAAAATTTCGCATGCGAAATCGGCAAAAAATGTAGGTCCCTTCTAGCTGCGTTAGAACAATAGCAGTAGTATCAGCCAATTAATTTATTTTGGTAACATATTTGCGATTAATCGCCAGAAAATAAAACAAAAAAAAGAATTATAGCAATTGCTATTAACACTTAATAGTGTCTGTAATAAAAAGATCCAAAGTAAAATACTGCGTCAAATCTGATGAAGGAAAACTTGATAAGAAATCTCGATGGACAGTGGTCACAAAGGAACTGGATAAGCCCAAAAACTTTTACGAACCTTAATTTTCAAATATTCTTTCTGACTTAAAGAATCGGAAAATAATAAATTCTTCGCCATCTTTTGACTCTTTTGACTGAAAATCGCAAAAATGCTTCTTACAAAAACCAATATGCAATTATTTAGTTTTATGTGCTAATAGCATAATTCTATTAAATTTATTGATACAAAATACATTTGAAATAACAGAATACGAAAACAAATTAGGAAAGAAAATTTATCTGTAATTTATGTGTATTCGGCATTGTAGAAGCGTTAGTTCAAAGTAACGATTTATAAAAATGTAATATCTTGTTGTTCTTCCTTTAACTCCTTTCAGGCGGCTTGGCATAGATTTCACAAATATCTTGTTATAATCTGGATTTATTTTCAAACATTCTTTCAAACTGTTTTTAGTTGGTTTTTGTTACTAAAACTACGGTTTGGCCTTTTCTTCTCTAAGTGATTCCATACACCCTATTGGATTGATATCTGGTGATTGAGTAGGCGTTTTAAGAACGTTAGGACAATTATATAATAGCCAAGGTATATTTTTAAGCACCGTGTGCTTGGTATCATTGCCTTCATTAAAAAGATAGTTTTTCCCCGGACTTAATTTTTCGACCTGTTAATATCGCTTTTAGTTGTTCCACATTCCATCAATAAAAGTTACATTTTTTATACCAGAGGCGGCCATACACCCCCATACCATTACAACTTCGCCACAATGTTTGACTGTGGGTACTAAATATCTTTCTTGGAGCGCTGTAATTGAATTTCTATACGCAAGAACTTTGCCTTCACAACCAAAAAATGTATTCTCATTTCTCTCATTTAACCAGAACTCCAGAAGCTTGTTGACATAAATACTTTTAAATTCTAATCTTATTTCTGTGAATTTACTGATACTGAAGAAATCGTTATTTCTAAGTACATTTCTTATTGTTTGTGGTGTTCCTTTAACAACGAGAAATTATTCTGTATTTTTTGCTGGTAACGAAGCATTTGTCTTTGAAATCTCATTACGGTCGGTCAATTTTATTGGACGTCGATAGCCTGTTTTCAAATGATTTTTTCTCTGTACATCCTTTATTTATGTAATGAGTATTTGTTCTTGGTCTATTTATAATTAATCAATATTATTCTCCGTAAATTCTTGTTTAAAATGATGGATTACAAGATTTCTTACTTCATTTTTAAGTTTCTTTGCGTTTACGACCCATTTTAATATAACACGCTTTAACTCGATCAAATTGATTTGAATAGGTTTTCATGTCCATGTACAACAAGAAAAAATAATTTTGTTCTTCAAAGAATTTTAAAAACGGGGAATCACGATTTTTTTTGTCGAATACTTTCATTGCAGATGAATTTTACTCCCTAATCAGTTTTTACATTTCTGTTGTTTAAAATGTATTTTGTTTCAATAAAATGAAAAGAATTATACTGTAAGCGCATAAAACTAAAAAAATACACTCATCTAGATATACACTCATATAGGTATTAGCAACGTGGGAAACGAAATCAAGTAAGACGAGCAAACAAGTTATTATTATTTTGAAGGTATACGGATGTATTCAATCAACCTAAAAACTGTATAATTTTATATATTAAAACAAACATAATCTGTTATTAGAATTTTATCAGAACAAATGACTTCAAATTATTTTCCTTTCCTCTCTCCAAACAAGACATTATTTTTAAAAAGACGAAGTATTTTTATTATTATTGTATGGTACTAACGAATTTTATAATGCAAATCTAGGCTGTAAACGTAAAATGAAATTAGAATAACGTGATTCGAGGGTTGGGGTGTATACCTATTGAAATAGCATTACCACTTACTATTGCAAGAAGTAAAAAAAATATGTTCACCAGCAGTAACGTCGATTACAAGTTACATTTCACAGCCCTGGATGTATAGAAAAACTTGAATTCATTTTTTTTCAATGAATTTTATTTAAATTTAAATCAGATAGTATAAAATAAAGAATAGAAGTAATTATTATGGGTTACAAAAATTTCGAATATAGCCCTGCAGATATAATATACAATTCTTTAAATATTGCACTGTAGCTTGTGCACTAAGTGAAAGGTCGTTCATTTTCAATAAGCCTTCAATGAAAGAATTATATTCTTTTATTTTATACAATGCCAGCAAATTACTTTCCCTTCGGGTGGAGTTTTCAAAGTCAACACTAGTACCAAATGCTATTTGGTTTAGTACATTAGTAAAATAAGAGTCCTCTTTAAATATTAAATACAGTGTAACTTGGAGATTATGCGACAGACCTTCTGTTGCATGAATAAACATTTGATCACTTAAATTATGGTCACGAATAAATTTAAATTTATTACTATGTATGTTTATGCCTCTGAATTCCCCACTGTGTTTCAAGAAACTCTCAATATCATTCAACGATATCTCAAAATAATCATGCATATTCTGTTCCAGAGAGAATCCATACTCGGTAAATAATTTAAAGTTATTAAGATTTCCATAACTAATGTATATCTGTTCATATGGCTTATATGTGTCATTTGTAGTTAGCCGAAATGATAAGTCCATATTTTCAGAATCTATGTGAGCCTTTGTTTGAGCAGTATCTGAATGATTAAACATATCCAAAAAGGGCGCTAATGCCATGCAGGGCGCCTCACTAAGTAGTGTAGTAATAATGTATGGTTTGTCATCTATTAGATGTTTTATTTCGTCTGCTTCCAAATAAACGCTGCGGGAATTTACAGCAAAATAAGCCCACTTATATTCATTCAAGGTAATAATTTCAGGAACAATTTGTTGACCACAGCAACTACAAACTTTTTCATAAAATCCTGTTTGGAAAATATTGTATGATTCCCGAATTTGTCTATTTTGCTCTACAGTTTGTTGTAAAATATCTTCGGGAAGATAATACAATTCTGTATTTCGACAAAAATAAGGTGTTGAAAATGTTTTGGGAATTGAATTTATATACACCGACAGGTTTGATTTGTAGTCATCGATATGATTACGGTACAGTAGGTAGAACGCAAGTAAGCATTGAAAACTTATGGACTTTGATGGGATTTTACATTTCAGTAAGATTTTTCGAAAATCGGCATCGTTTTCTATAGTAACTGCAGTTATCATAATTTTCAAAGGAATAGTTATTAATGAATCTCCTGGAAGTATTGAAGCTTTTGAGCAAACTCCTCTGCCGGTATCTTCGAAATTCTGGCAAACCAATTGAGTGACATTTTTCCAACCCATGTTTATCAAACTATTATACAGACATATAGCATCGCGATTTTTTTCCAATGTCATATGTTTTCTTTGACGCAATCGTTTTGTTCTACCCATCTTCTTCTACCAACTTGTTGTATCGTTTTTCATTTGATTTTGCATAAAAACATTTATGTAACTAATGCCCTCTCCTCAAGCTTTATGTTCTGATGCTCTTAAAGGTTAATGATACGCTGCAATCAAAGGAAGGAAAATATCTTAGTCTCAATTATCAATGAGTATCAAAACATGCGAGGAGAGAGCACGTTTATATTCATAAGCTAACAAAAACTTAACATACCAAATGCGGAGTCTTTGAAGCGCACGCTAATATATTTGTATATTTTTGGCAAAAGGGAACCCTTACACTTTTGTATTTATTTACAAAAACTAACTTATTTTGAGTGCAAAACCACCCAAGATGAACAACCCTTGCCATATTTTGACTAAATGATGACAAATGTCAGGTAGCATTGCCAGATGTACAGACTAGAGCCAAGTAAGTCACTCATTTTTAACGATCCTATCACTGATTTAACTCATCACAGCATGATTCTATTATTTGATATATTTCATCAATCAATCAATCGCAGGTAGAGATCGACAATGCATTATTTTTACGGATGAAGGGTAACAAACTTTAAATTGGATGAGAGTTACATACATATTTGTGTAATATATACTAATGATAAATATAAATTTCTATTTTCGTAGGATAATTATATTATATATCATTAGTATATGTATATATATTATATCATATAATAATAACGTATAATATATTCATATATACATATAGGATGAATTCATGAAATGATTTTTGTTCATTATACAGGGATATATATATTAAGATCTTAACATAGCGAAATGAAAATCATAAAATTAATAAAGTTTATAGTTATCTGCAGAGACAAATAAGGGTTTATTGGTTTCTGGTTACGTGGGGCTCCCTGTGAGTGGAATGTCAAATTTCGCAATTTGGAGTTTATTGCTCATATCCACCGACCTTTAATCAGTTAGTCAAAAGGATATGTTAAGATACGATGAATTGTCTGACAACTGTGCTTGAATGGAAATTATGTTTAGGTGAGAATGGGCCGGAACTTTAGTTATCGTTAGAGTTGTTTAAGTCGCACTCTGATGTGTCAATTAACTTGGCTGCTCAGTGTGAAAGTCCCTTCCATCACTTGCAGAATAGAATGTTTTTTTTACACTGGGCTTACCAATCTGTTGTATAACCTACAACGGGAAATTTAAATAGGTTCACTGCGATGAAAGTGCGAGTGAATACGACGACAGTCACGTTAATTCCGTGGTAGTTAGGTCGGTAAAAGTGAATTTTGCTGACCTGATTGATTGAGCAGAAAAAACCATAAGCATCATTTTTCGAATATTATTGTGAGATACAAAAAATTAATAAAATAGGATTATGGTACGGTGGTTGGGTAGACTGAAGCTCTTTTTAACAGCCTACCGAGAGAGAGGCCAACAGCATTTGGTTTCCATGCCCGTCATTTAAAAAACCGTTGCCGCATAGGGAAACCAAATGCAGTTGGCCCCCTCTCGGTAGGCCGTTAAACAGGCTCCCGCTTCTATTTAAATATGTAGTAAAATATTCGGAAGTTAATTCCTTGTTTAAATTATGATTCTCATTCAATTTTTGCATTGTCACTTGTGAAGTGTAAGATTAGAAATGGAGCTTGATTGTAGGGAACAGATTGATTTGCACAAAACGTTGTATCAACGAGTAGATGAATTGTTAAGGTTCAAATCCATGCAGTTCCATGCCAGGTTAGACACATTGTGATTCCACGTTGATCAAAGATACCTTTTCCAATTACCTTCAGACAATTGAAATTCGCGAGTAGTTCGATGCTTATATCGTTGATCTGACTCTGAGCGTTGAAGAAGTGTGTCTTTCTCCATCTAGAGGGCTATACACTAGCAGAGGAGGTATGACGCGTTTTCTAACTCCTCCTTTTTGCCCCTACTACCTAGTCTGATTAAACATAAAGAGCCACAAAGTTTTGTTTTGGACCAGATCTCTTCAGTAAAATGGTAAGTTCTGAAATCGAACCATTTGTGAATTATTTAAGTTAAAGTGCCGACCTTAAGAAGATGGGTGGTTGAGGCGTATAGTACAGAGGGTAGAACTCCTAAAATGGTGAGCGAGGTGAGTTTACCGGCTTTGTAATTTCCAGGATTATCGCAATGTTCCAGAATCCACATAATGTGAATATTGTAGTATCTAGCCATCTCTACCCAGGTATTTGATAGTTGCTTGGCAATCAGAACAAACTATTATTTTTATATATTTTTCTTTAAACAGATGAGTTCCTCCTTAATCGTCTCTACCTGTTATATGCTACAATGTATTGAAATAAATGCTGATCCCAACTTATTCATTTTTATTCGATCGATCTGTAAAGCTTTACTCCAGCGACTGTGAGACAGACTACCAGAGAGAGTGTAAGGTAAAATCAGTGTCCACAGAAAGAAATTAAAATCCAATTTCCAAATTGGAAAACAGTCAGGTAGGGGAATTAGTCTCAGGGCTTATTCCTAGACCACAATTGAATAATTGACCGCAAAATTCTAGAGGGGTGATTAGAGGAAAACATTGTTATATTGTGCCTCTGCAGACTGGTCTTTGAATCCTGGATTCACCATATCTAGAGTGGAGAAAAAAAGCCCCAAGAAACTTTCCGATCCCAAGTCTTCTAGAGCAGAAAGGGTGGCTTTTGCTTCTATGTTGTTTAAAGCTACTTCAATATCTAGAAAGGCGAGAAATGTGAACTTCTTTTCTTTCCACCGATTTGCCTTTATTGTAGACGCCTTGAGCAGGAGTTGAACCAGGTGCGATCTAGGGCCTTATGTGCTGGTCTAAGATTCAAAGCATTTGGGAGAAAGGACTAGTAACATGTCAATGTAGCAGATAACCCCTGAATAGGATTGAATAAACATGGTGTTATCAAGTCTGTCATTTAAAAAGCTGCGAGAAAGATGTCATCAGACCCACCTGATTTATGATTCAACAGTGTTTTACATATGTAATATGGAAACTACATTGTACATATGTAGTTACTACTACTACTACTAGAGTGTATTTAGCAAGCTATGTCGGATATGGTGGACTCATTGTTCTAGCTTTCTAGAAAATGGGTCTTTAGAAATTACAGGGTGTTGACGTTGAAGGAAGAAAAGATGTTGCCACGAGCGATGCTTATACTTTCCCGAACAGTTATCTCGGAAGACCATTTATATTACTACAAAAGAGCCTTCATGAACCTCTAAGCCATCGTAATTTTAGAGGATATTGTGATCTTTGAGATAAGAATCAACAAGAGTTGAATGGTACATACCCGAAAATTAAAATCGATACTCTTGTTTTATGCCCTACGGGACATCATTAGATATATTCATCACACGATATAACGCCTTTTCTTCTTTTTTTTTCTTTGTGCACTACTTTCACGAGAAAGTAGAGAAATGTATACAACAACATTTGATGCATAGATATGCATAAAAACCAATTCCTTTGCATCCAATTCATGTTGATCATTTCGGACGTCTAACGCAAACATATTTGTCCCTGATAAATATCGTCAGCGTCTCATATTCCTTAAGTGTTCTCGATATATAAGGTGATCTTAATAGTTCTCAGTTCAATATATTTGTCCATTATCCATGGATAGCACTTAAGTCGTTAAAATCGAAAAACACATATTTGGAACGATCGCATATTTGAAGTTGCAAAAAATGCTGCGAAACGTAATATTCTTAAAGCGTTGCAAAACATACATATGTATATGACTTTCTGACTTGGCTACAACATGTAAGACCTATACTAGCCCTTATCTAGAGTATGATGTTTCTTTTTACTTGGGTGCTCCCAAGTCCTTTCTGGATCTTCTAAATATAACACAAAATCGAGTGCTAAAACTTAAAGGATACAATAATATATAATATAATGAAGTCAATTGACCCGACAGCGTCTTTAGATGCTTAAATGAATTAGCCAGTTACGTTCCTCCTCTTCAAGAATTCCTCCACAATTGAGGCTTCGCTAGGGATTCATCCTTACATTTTCTTTCCAGCTCACCTTAATTCTGACATATTTTTTCTTTGGTTTATGTGGGACCAATATCTTACATACAAACAACCAAATGAAAAATACAGATTTACGACATATACGACAAAAAAAAACGACTTTCAAAAACCAAAATCAGACAAGTCTAACGCAAAACAAACCAAAATTCACAAAAAAAGGATATTAGAGTTTTATAATTATTTGGTGATCGCCGTGGCGTAGTGGAGAGTACGTCGACCGCCACGCAAAATCTAGGTTCGATTCCCGGACGGGATACCTCGCATTTTTTCATGGCACCATTTCTTTCGAGTTGCTGACAACGCTCAAAGGGTATCAATTATCTGTGAAAGGTTTGTTTGGAGCCGTTTGGAGTCGGCAAAAAACTGTAGGTCCCTTCTACTCGTGAGAGAACAGTACCAAGCACAACACGAGTAGTTGTTGTTAAAGCTAGGCCCTGGTCCCTTGTGGGCTGTAGTGCCTCTCAATTATTATTTATTATTAATTTGGACCTGCCTCTGCTGAGCGCTGCATTAACGGCAGGCAAGCACGTAAATTGTCGATGTGTAATCGGTTGCACTAGACGACGACTGGAATGTTATTCCCGGGGAGATTGCTTTAATAATTAAACGGTAATCTCCATAAAAGAAGAGCACTTAACAATCTATACGATAACTCCATTAAAGCCGTCGCATTGGAAACAATTAAACTTAAGGTGTCGGTTTAAAACAGATTCTTGCACTCCTTAATTGTAACTAAACAACATATTTTTCTTGACAGAAATTTATTTGTCTAGATCTTATGTCGCAGTGCGGGAGCGACTGAGACTGACTATATAAGAATATGCGTAGTCTTAAAAATTAAAATCTGAGTATTCTTTAAAATTGTTTATTTATTAAAGCTTAGCTCTCTAACTTCCCTTAAGCGATAACTTGTAGAATTCAAAGATGAATATCGTAAACTGAGTGCGTTTTTACCGTACTAAAAGTTGATGCATTATTTGATGCCGGAATTTATATACAACTATGTTACAGTGCACTATAGTAACTACGACAAGTCGTTAATATTTCCAAAAGTTGGGATTTTGTTCCAGTCTTCTTTGAAAATTTGTGTACCATGTCTGTAAAGTCGATAAAGGAACTAAAGACATCGATTCAGCTCCGATGGCAGGGATTTGTTGGGGGGTAATACAAAAGCTTGATGCATAGTTAAAAAAATTCTCCAACATCTTCTGGCCGAATTGTAAGGGGTTGTTCGCACTTGTCTAAAAACGGAAAACAGACAAATAATGTTTAGAAAGACATTGTTCATGCTGAAACTACATACAATTGCAGGAGTTAGTTGCGATATAGCTAAATCTGGTTCCACAGATATTCCTATCTGGGCTATATGTGATATAGCTTGACTGCCAAACACCATTGTGTTCTCTTCGATTTCATGTCCTTTCTTGAGCTGAGAAATCTTAAAGATTGCTGACGGTTTATTGTTAGAGATGTGTCCTAAATATTGCCATGTTGGGGCTGAGTTCGCGTCGGGCCAGCTAAAGTAAACGGCAGCTGACATTCCTTCCGGCAATGGAGCCGAACCAGTCAAAAATAAGACAATGTAATTTACTTTATCCACATCAGGAACATTAATCAACAATTTGTTTTCGTCCACTGGCACAAAGTCGGTTTGCGGCTTTTCAAAACAAAAGCAATCTGTATTAAAATGAAGATAATTACATTAATATTTACATACCAATCGTCCAGAAATAATCAAGCCAAACATATTTATACAGCCTTCAATACAGATGTTAAAAAAAAGAAACAACAAACTTTAAACAAATTTATCTAGAACAATCCGGTATATAGATAGATCCGTGGGAGTATTCCAATTTCTTACTGTTCTTACTACAGGTAATGTTCGTGTAGAGTGAAATTTTTCGCAAAATTTTGCGCTCCCGAAGTTTGTAAATTTTTGCCGGGCTATAATTCCTGGCAAGAGAGTTTATTCCAATTACTTGTGTTGAGTTCTATACACAGTTCGCCCTCACCTCTTTACAAAAATACTATGACAGAAAGTTGGTAAGAAAAGTACTCGAACGGGTCTACTGGTTCAAAGAAGAGATTGCATTGTTTGACAAATGCATCAATTTGCAATACAAATAGTAAAGCGATGTTTGACTGTTCGGCAAAATTAAATGTGACGTCAATAAGTTGTTCGGTCGAAGAAAAGAATACCAAAGCAATAAGGCGGACTACCCACCTGACGTCACGAATATAAGAAATGACAACTGATATAGTCGAACACAACGCTCCATCCGCATCCTCGTTTCATGCACTGTATTCCATTAAATGTAGTTCACACGTACCTATTTCTTATGCTGTGCATAGTGGAATAGAATGGTATTGAAATACAATCTTGCAGTAGTTGAATGTATGTATAATATTCTGAATACACACACGATGATTAGATTGAGAACAAATTAGAAATATGCAAAACAATGCATGTGTTAAATGTATTCTGTGCAAAAACTATTTTCTACTTACAGTGCTTACTCCGCAACGATTACAATGTGCTTACTCCGTCACTACACTTAGATTTGGAAATTCGGTTGATTCTCCCAATACTCTCATCATCTCTAAATATAAGTTTTTCCTTGCTGTTGGTACTACGAAAGCGATCTAAAATTGTTCTTTCACAAGAAATTTTTCCAGTTTTATTTTTTTAATTCCACCATTTTGTATTGACAAATGTAATTTCCTCATCCTTGTCCTCTATCGGTACATGGGTGCAAATCAGATTGATATTCCCAGGTATAATCTTGACGCGGATTGTTATGTGACTTGAAACTTAAGACTTTTGTGCCTAAGTCCAAATACTCCTTCTATGTAGAAATCGTAGTTTTTCATTCTTGCCCGATGGAATCTGTCAATGGCAGTTTTATCTTCTTTGTAACAGTCCTATAGTGACCTGTCAGGATATCACAAGTTCCGCCAACCGTAAATTAAGTACCAATTCCAAGTACAATCGGCTTTCATTTTAGATCTCAGCGGGTAATACGTCTCTCAAAAAACAATTTTGAAAAGATGAATAAAAAGAGACCTAC
The DNA here is from genome assembly GCA_944738645.1 of Eristalinus sepulchralis. NCBI lineage: Eukaryota > Metazoa > Arthropoda > Insecta > Diptera > Syrphidae > Eristalinus > Eristalinus sepulchralis. Next base: position 22,522,674 of record OX122885.1, on the reverse strand, counting down.
TTAACCTGCTTATAAGCGACGTTCAGACAAATTCTCAAATTTGATTGTCATACATGTATTTATAACAATCTATTCGATGACAGGTTCGTATGCATCAAATGTATAATTTTTATGCGGATTTTAAAGACGACAGACGTAAGGGTACTAACGCTTGCCATTGAAAATAGTCGATTTTCCTTCAATTCGGTTCTATACAATGCAAAATTACACTTTTTACACATTCAATTCCTTTTATATAGACGTCCTTCTCTTAAGAGCCTATGAACACTGAAAGTACCAGTGAGAAACATGTAATTTGGTATACAAAACATATTACGTTTTTCAGTTGACTGATTTTGAGTAAGTTCAGATCACTTGCTGTTCAACTTGACACAAACAAATCCACGTTCTTAAAAGGCCCTTTACAATTGTACAATAAAATTATTATAATGAATAATATCTTACATTATTATCGAATAAATTTCAAATCTTAAACTCCGACTTAATCTGCATATTACGAAAATTCCGTAGATATTAGATTACACGTACGAAACACGTTTACACTCTCAAATCTTGTTTGACAAATGGAGAAGTATCAAAATATTTTGATACATGTATTTAGTATGGCAGCTGATTTTGTATCCTCGCCACTTTAACGAATATCTGAATGTCATTTGCACATGTTCGACGATCACTTTTAAAAACTTTAAAGGACCGTTTATTAACTAAAGGTTAAACAGATTTGGACTTTTTTAACTTGTATGCCTCAATTACGCATCATGATATCACATTTCTTCAAATTTGTCTTCGAAAATCAATTTATGTATATGGCACAGGTCTTACCCATGTAATGATTAGTAAATGAGGAAAAGGCGAACGATATAAGACAAGACTGGTGCGCTGACTTCAACAATCCATTCTGATTGGATTTTTGCTCCACAGTTGCCTCCAATTTCGCACTTCAAGTTGGTAACTGTTCTTCTCCATATGTGTGCGCCATCCAGTGAAACTTTCTTTTCGAAAAGATCACGGTTTTCTCATCCGTTTTTGATAATGTTGAAGTTTCTGCACCAGTTTGATCTTTTCGGAGAAGGCTTTGATACTCAGTTGTCTAATGGCCAAAAGAAACAGCGGTTGACAAGAAGATTTCTTGTTGAGAGATAAAATAAGTAGAGTCGCGCAGTGAAACCGTGCTGGGCCCATAACAGGTTGAGAGTTTAATATTAATACAGCAGCGGGAAACAAAAACACTTCCGATCCGATGAATGTGTTACATTTCCAAAGTGACATTCGCTCAAAGTGACGTTTAACAATCTGTGAGTATAAGGGATTGTTAAACGTCAAACTCGTCAGATTGTGTAGGATGACGATGGAGAACTCTCGCTGCTCCGTCAAGGTCGGGAACGAACTTGCCGAGAACTTCATGTCAAAAAAGGTTTTAGACAAGGCGACGCACTGTCATGTGACTTTTTTGGTCGAACACAGCGAGCCGTCAATGATGCGTTTGCTGGCATTGAAGCGGAAGCGGCTAAAATGGGTCTGGTGGTAAATGAGGGCAAAACGAAGTACATGCTGTCATAAAGGAAGGACACACAACATCGGCGTCTCGGACAGGGCGTCACACTAGGCAGCAGAAACTTCGAGGTAGTCAAGGACTTCGTCTACCTCGGCTCCGCAGTAACCAGGGACAATAAATAACACCAGTACCGAAATCAAACGCAAAATCACTCTTGCCAATCGCTGTTTCTTTGGGCTCAAGAGGCAATTGAGTAATAAAGCCCTCTCTCGAAAGACTAAGCTTGCTTTATATTACACCTTAATCATCCCAGTCCTACTTTATGGCGCGGAAACTTGGACACTACTAAAAGCGGATGAGAAGAGTTCTTCGAGAGAAAAGTTCTGCGCGCGATTTTTGGTCCTGTTTGCGTTGATGGCATCTGGAAGAGAAGATTCAACCACGAACTGTATGGGCTGTACAGCGGCATGAGCCTAGTCAAGCGTCTACGGATACAACGCTTAAGATGGCTAGGCCATGTAGAGCGTATGGACACCACTGCTCCGGCCCGAAAAGTCTTCGAATCTGAGACATTGGGACAACGCAACAGAGGACGGCCCAGGATAAGGTGGCGCACACAAGTGGAGAAGGACCTCAACCAACTTGGAGTGCGCAACTGGCGGCAGCTGGTGAAAGATCGTGCTGGCTGGAGAGGCATGTTGGTTGAGGCCCAGGTCCACCCCGGACTGTAGCGCCATTAGAAGAAGAAGAGTGAAAGGGAAAGCTAAAAATAACGGGTTGTCAGCACTTTGACCCCAACAATGCTTTCTAGTGAGTGCTAAATAAAATTAAATTAATTAAAAATACCTTGTAAAATTGTTATTATTATTAAATTACTAAAGAGCGATTGACTCAAAGTAACAGAATGCGTATTTAATTCAAATTTATTAAATTCATGATCAGTATGTCTCTATATAAAATGAATGTAAAGTATGATGACCAAGTAAATCAAGATATCTTTAAATTAATTAAATGCTGAATTATTGTAAGCTTTGTAAGTGTGTCAGCTAAAATCTTTTCTGATGGAATAAATTTTACCACAAAGCTGCAGTTGAAGTTTAGATCAACCTGAAATAGATTGAAAATATACACTGAGCACTAGTGTAAATTATTTAAAATCCTCAATGGATTTGTAGCTAAGCCCTTAGATTGAAAAGATACATTATTGCCTTCATCACAGAAGACAATAGAATATACTTTGTTTTGTTGCTGGATATAGCCGCAGGGCGTTGTTTTTTTTTTTAACCCCAGAGAGCAACTGCGTCTGCATGGATGAAAAAGAATTCTGATCCTGTTGCATCTCGAGTTCGATTCAGATATTTATGATTTGTAGGAAGCCTGTGTTGAAATGAAGTTTCGTTGCCTAGTTCTCATGGTGTCTCCAGGGACATTTACTTTCGAGGTTTAAGGTCCATAATATCAAATTTGAAGACTAGATTTATTTAAAGTGCATCGAACGTCTGTCCTTTTGTACATAATAAAGATTATCTACGTATATCTACGAGTAATTCCAGATTCCACTATGCATGAAAATTACATCTTTGAACTTGATAATGCACTTTTTAGCAGGTTACTTTGAAATATTTACAATAACCCATAATATATTGTAACTTCTTCCCATCCAGATTCTTATTTGGCTGGGTTTGTACTCTTCCGCAGTGCAAATCCATGGTATGCAATTTTCTCTGAGATATAATCTGCCCGTAATGCTTTTGGAAGTGATGCGATAGTTCTTTTATAAACGTAATTTTCTTGCGTCGTATGCGGGACTGTTGACTCAAGCTTTATGAATTGTACTTTAAGAAACCATTCAAACTGCTTGCTGCAGTTTTACCAGTGCTTACACTCGTGAGTATCTTTACACTTTTACCTGTTTGGTTTGCTTCAAGAGCCTTGGATTCCCTAAAATTGAATTAAGACGTCGCTAATTTTCTATAAAAACGTTGAGGCTTAAGGGTTATTCATCGTAAGGTTTGAATTAATTTAAATTAAAATACAAAAATTTGAAAGTGAATCTAAAATGTTTATTATCAGTTGAAAGAACAATTCATGGCATTTGCTTTTTGACTACGACCAAGAGGATCAATCGAGATTTTGGGCTACTCTTTCGGTATATCCACTATTATCTCGTAACACATGTTATGTTGGCTTCCAAAACTAACTTTACATATACTCAGAGAAAAAAGTGTAAAGGTGTGATATCCTATAATCTAGGAGGCCAATTAACCGCAACAAAACGTAATATAAAGGTATATAATAAACAAGTCCATTGTTTCACGCAGTTCATTGAGTCACGCGTGATTTTTCAAAACAAATTCTTTGAAAATCACACTTCAGGATGAATCATAAAAGTATTTGACTTGACCTAACGACTTGGCTCTCATTGGTCTACAAATGTCGATATGAACGAACTAATTAGAGACTCCGGGTGATTTTCGATACTGACCAATTAATTTTTGTTTGATGAAAATCATTTCGAAGATATTTTTTTCTTGCATACTTCCAGCAATGATTTTACATTAAAACTGACCATTTCACATAATTTTGCTTTAATTTAGTTAACAATATCCAAAAAGACTCATTTTGTCGTTTTTCTTGGCGTATTAGTATAAACAAATTGACTATAAAAATATCGGTGGACGATATAAATAACACAAAATGTATGGACACACGTTAGTTGACAGATGTCGTCGATGTCGACAGCCTGCGCCACGCCATCTCTGGTTGTGCTGTTGGGAGACCCAACTGTCGAAAGAAGTCCTAACCAAGGAAGCGGGTAGTTCCAAGGTGGGTTGGGGGGCTACATCACGTTTCCCGTGATGTCCCGGGACCCAGACAACTCTTAGCGAATTCAGTCTGCCGACCAAATTAAGGGAGGACTTGCATTCTTGTACTGTCTTGGAAGTCTTTAAAGGGTTAAGTAAGGCCTTAAGCACATATATATTTATATATACATATTTCGCCTTTCCCACCTATTCTTCACAATATAGTTGGTGGCCATAAGGATCGCAAAAGTTTTCGTCTGGAAGACCGACGCGAAATTACCTAAAGAGGTGTGAAGTCTAAAGTTGTCGTCTTTTACGAAAGAGTCAGTCTTGGACACGCAGCTGGATCATTGGTGACCCTGCATCAGACAGCATGTCCTTGGGACTTGTGTCATAGGAAATGCGGTGCGCGAGGTCATCAATGCTCCAATGTGAGTTGAACCAACGACCATTCCTTTTAAGTCGGAAGGGAGATTAAGGAACGAACGAGGCAGGATTTTTTTCAGGCCCCTATACAGCAGGGACAGACCGTTCTTTGAAACTTGGTGAAACAAGCAGTCACGTATTTTCGCGACGTTCTGCCAAACGACTGATGCATAGGAGGGAAGAGGTCTTATCATTGCCGTATAAATATTCACAGATATTTTGGTGATAGGGCCCAGGTTTTGCCAAAAACTCCCTTACGCTGTCAGAAAACTGACAGGGCCTTGGAGGTTTTCATCTCACTGTATTTTTTCCAAAGAAGTTTTTATCCAGGATAACACCTAGGTACTTCACTTCATTCGGAAATGGAATGCTGACATATTTAAGTACTGATCAAGTCATACCAGTCAGTTCCTCCTTCTCGTGAAGAGAATAACTTCGGTTTTAAGAAAGTTGATTGAAAGCCCATTCCTAGTGCACCAGTCATCGGCCGTCTGTCCTGGGCGTAAGTGTGTTCAAGGCGGAAAGCAGAGTCGACCAGCATACACTATAGGAGTGGTGACAGGACGCCACCTTGGGGACAGTTTACCCCGACATTATATACTGGTCACACTCCGCCTCCGCGATTATAGTTCTATTCTATTAGCATTGTTTTTATCCACAACACCAATTCTATGCCGTGTTCTATGGCCGTGTTGCACATGCCATCAAAAGTTGCATTGTCAAAAGCGCCCTCTATATCAATGAAAATGCCCAGTGCGTATTCTTTCCTGTCGAGTGCACTTTCAATTCTTCCAACGAGATTTTGTAGTGCAGTCTCGCAAGATTTTCCGTGCTGGTAAACCTGTTGCATCTGAGATAGAGGGTGTAGTCGCATTTTTGCACAGATGCAGTTCGACCAGCCTCCCCAAGCCCTTCAGCATGAAGGAAGTAAGACTAATCGGCATGCAGTTTTTGGCGAGAAAGTAATCCCCTGTGCGCCAGGAGTTGGAAATATATGCTAGCGCAAGGCTGGCAGTGGAGATTCTTATCAGAGCCGGTAGTAGTTGGTCTATGCCCCTTTGCAACAGGGTTGCGCATATACCATCGGTACTAGGTGACCTGAATCCATTAAAGGACGCAATGGCGTACTTGATAGCTTCATCTGTTACCACGACCGAAGCCGTATACCAGCCTCCGTGAGTTATGTTTGTCTCGTCATCCTCAGTTCCAATAGTTGGCCCTGGGCCGGAGCGTCACAGCTTTTGACTCAGTATAGGTACCGTCGGATTTCTTGAGTGTTCGACGTGTGAGTCATCACTCTTACCTACTACGCCACGGCGACCACATCACCTTAATCAAACCAAATATGTAAATTTTATTTAAACACCAAAGGTGTACTTAGGTTGAGCATAGGTAAGAAATTTGTAAGATAATAAAAAGCCTATCTCAGTGACATCCAGGAACGTTATAACGCATATTATACTAAAAACTTCTTTTAGTCATTTTGTGGGGTGTATGAAACCATTTTGGGAATAGAAGTAATAGATTAGAGCCTTTAAATTAAGATAACTTCGAAACATAAATATTTATTTTAATTGATGCTTAAATATAAATTTTTGTTCCTTGTACTTACTTAATCAATCTCCAAAAATCGAATAACACTGAATTGTTTACGAATTTTCCATAATAAAGTGCATACTCAGGCCTTTACATTGCTGTGAATTTGAGTGTTCAATAGAGTTAGAAAGAATTGTGTTAAATTATTTAATAAGCTTACTAACCAAGATGGGTTAGTTTTTTCGCACAATTCAGCTACATTAATAATTCAATATTTTCAAGAAACCTTTAATAGATGTATCGAAAATAACATTAGTTTTAAAAATATATTATATAATAGGTTTTTATAATAAGATAATTTTTCAGTACTAAAATTTTATCTCAGTTTTGTTTTTTTAAATGAAAATGCATTTCCCAATTAATTGATTCTGAGTATCATTTTAAGTTCACTTCCCCTTTTCCACACTTTCTGGTTTTTTCTTAGTGTCTTCTGTTCCTGCCTTCTGCTTCAATTCACCAAATAGTTCCGTCAGAAATTTGTTCAGCTCACAATAATGTTGTACTTTGTTTCCGGTGGAAGTTACGGCTAATGGGCATCTTCCGTAATAACTGAAAAAAAAATAAGAAAAATTAATTAGTATTTAAATACGAAAGTGCATGTGCATACGTGCATACTAACAATACAGCTTTATGTGTCGCAAAATTATAGTATTTCGTATATTTAGAAAGGCACTTAAAAGCATACACATTTGTGACTAAATGAGTGTGCGAAATTGTATGGATCGTAATATATAGTGTGTTGTTTACCAATGAAATGTTTGTATGTATAACGATATATAACTACAAAAATTAAAATATTTTTAGATATATTATAGTGCCTGACGCCAACTGATGTATGTTAAATTCATTGCCATCGTATTGAAAATAAATTTACAGATTTATTTGTACAACATGCGCGTGCCCGTCATTCCTAATTCGCCAAATTCCTTGAATGTTGAGAATTGAAATACCATGTTTCAAAATATGCATTGTAAGAATTATTTGCCTATTTAATTTGAGTCTTTCACATTTATGTTTTATTTACATTCAATCTTATATTGACTCAATAATGATTAAAAAAAATGTATTTAATTGATAATTGCCCAAGATAAATATTTAAGAAGTTGCCGGTTCACTTGATTAAATGTGTTCCAATAAATTTAGTAATAATTTTCTCTCGCAATGTGTGCCTTAATAAATCTACATCGAACCACGACATAACACAAAATGTAGTTTTCTGAATTACAAAGCTTTTAAGTCGATTTTCTTATACACATAAATTTGTATAAATACTATGCTAAAACACATTCAAACTTGATGCTTTGAAAGCCGAAAGTCTTTTTAAGTCATACAATCAAAGCAACGCAAACACAATGACCATTGTGAAAAACAGAGATGAAATCCTTTTGTAAGTTACCCCAGATATCAGTGATTAAAATTAATTTAGTCGCAAAATTTAGAAGAATTGAAAACACATCACTAACTGTTGCTTAGTTTTCTTTTTAAATTTGTATGTGCTATGTATTTAATTGCACATAGATAATTATAATATATTAATTTATTTATACACAATTAGTAATATACGTTTATTAAATCGTGTTTCGCCTTGTAACCGAGTAATTTGTTATACATACATACACAATATAGGTCAAGTGTTGACAAAGCCTTCAAACGAGGCAAACACGGTGGCGCTAAAAAATTCCAATATTGCACAAAATACAGCAGAAGCGGATTTTGCTTCCAAAGTGAATGTGTGTCTTTATAAGAAAACAATGACGCAAGATCAGTGTTTGGACAACGGCCATCAAACAGCTAGCAGTAGTCATTCTGCGAACGACAAAACTAGTGACGAACCAAATAAATCTAATAATAGTATTTTCAAAAGTGGTATAAACACCGCGCAAGAATTCAATGTCGATGTAAATAGTGAACGAATTGATCAGCAGGGTGCGGACGTATTGCTGGTGCGAAATTTTGCTCTAGACGCCGATAAATCGTCGACGGATAAGGTAATAGCAACGACTAAAAACTCGCTAGATCTTACAACTAATCTCGTGAACTCAACTGATAATATTGATTTAAATGCAAGCGATAACGGCATAGCAACAGAAATGACGGTAATAACGCATCAGAGTAGTGACGAAAATATTCGCGAAATAATTTCACTTCCGGAGGATTTAAATAAAATTCCAAATGACTCGCAAGTAAAGATTGATTCAAAATTAATAAATGATAAAAATCATAATAAGCAAAATTTAAAAGACAAAAATACGCCCCGAAGCAAAAGTGATTTTAGCAACAGCAATGAAAACGATAAACCGGAAGATCCTATTGAACGTTTAAATAAATTAAGAGCAAGTATTTCAAGTGCCCTTAGCGAAGTTAAAGGCGTTTTGAAACAATATAGCACCGATCAAAGCTTGGATGGTGAATCTGAATCTGCCCCTGCATCAAAGCCTGCAGATGATGGTCCAGTTAGATTTAGATTTGTTCGCAAAATTCGAAGAAGAAGTGTTTTTAGTGAAGACATTGAGGATGTGATTGCTCAAAAAAATATAGCTGCAGAGGAAAAAACGGTAGGTACATTATCCATGTACAAACCTGATACAGAGGCTTGCAGTACAAAGGAATCACCCAAACTTCAGAATGAAGAAAGTATACTTCCTTATATAAATTCGGAGAAATTACATTCTGCTGATGAAAGTAAAGACAATAGCAAGGATAGCAAATCTACAAACGCTGATTTCCCAGTAGTGATTGTACCTGTACTCGCTAATAATGAGAAGGTAAGAGATATAAAACCTATAGACAATGAAAAAAATCTCAATGTAGGAAGTTCACCAAAAACTGAAAGTTTGCAAAAAGATTTGACAAATGATAATAATAATAAGGATAATTCCAGTCATGTAGTCAGTAAGAAAATTAAATTAGCAAAGGAAAAGAGCAACATAAATATTATAGATAAACCTCCGAGTGATGCAGTAAAAACACAAAATCCTAAAAAGATTATCAAAAAAGTCAGACGAGCATCCGTAACATTAGACAATACATCATCTCAGTTAAATTTGAAAGCTCAACGAAGACCTTCTGACTCAGGAACTATAGTGAAACATCCAACAAAAATTAAGTCTAAAACATCTGATAAGATCAAATCAATCACTGAAGTTAGCAGCATTAATAAACCGAATACGAAGGAGGAATCTTCAGGAAGCAACAATCAAGTTACTAATAAGCAAGACGCCGAAGTTCAAAAGGTGAATGCGATCTCGAATAATTTTGGTTTTTCAAAAGAAGATGTTTGTTCTAAGTCCTTCAGTGAGATAGCAATTCAAAATGAAAATAGAACTGAATCTTCAGATATTGTTCAAGCTATGAAAAATCTTAATGACACCTTAGATGTAAAAGCTCTTTTGGAACCAAGTAAACTAAATAACATTCTAATAAATAAAGAGGAAAAAACTGATGCAGTTTTAATCGAAACTGTTCCTAAAACTCATGGCACTTTAACACAAGAAAAGCAAGAGAAATGTGTAACAAGCTCAAATCCTTCAGTGGGAGAAGCATTTCAAATCAATAAGAACCTTACTCAGGATACTGACATTTTTCTAGATCTAAAGGCAAATATTGAAGGTGACTTAACGTTAAAAATGGGAAACAATTCACAACATTTAACTTCGATTAAAAATAAATCTGAAACAGAGATTAATACTTCAGCGGTAACGAAAGAAGAACAAAAGGTTGTCGTTTTGGAACCATCAAAATCAATTGAAAGTACTCCTGAAACAAAAGGCGATAAAGCAGAATTAATAAAAGGAGAACACAAGTCCGCAATTGTAGGCGTATCAACTTCTGTGGAAAATAAAGCTGAAATAGAAGGTGGTAATGCAACTTTAGTAAAAGAAGAATTAAAATCCGTTGTTGTTGAACCATCAAATTCTGTTGACAATAAACCCGCAGGAGAAGGCGATAATGCGGCAATACTGAAAGAAGAACCAAAACCCGCCGTTGCGGTATCTTCAACTAAAATGAAAAAGAAAGCTAAACGAAAAGTGGTTATACGCCGCATCAAGAGAAAGTTATCGAAAGATGACACATTTATACAAGTGCAAGAAACTCCTTCAGAATTAGAAATCGAAGAAAAGGAAATTGAAGAAAAAGATGCCAATGAAAAAGTCGAAGAAGAGGTAGAAGTTGCACCTATACAACGTAAACCATGTATTAAAGCCCGTCAATTTGAGATCGGTGACATCGTTATGTACGCAGAACGTTACAAGAAAACTCAGGTTAAGTGGCGTAAAGCTAAGATAATTGAAAGAATTACAAGTATATCATACAAGTTGGATATTGACGGAGAGGAGAAGCCAGCACACATCAGTTACATTAAAAAATTTACAGATAGAAAAGTTAATTTCGGTGGAAAGGAATACTTAGAAATTGATTACGCGCAGATTGAAGAAGATGAAGAAAAAGAACGTAATTATAGTATATGGAATTTAGCTTAAAAAGTCCTGATCGTAAATAAGACAAATAATTGATTTAATCAACATACATGCAGCTACAAAACTAATCCCATAAAAAGAAGTCGAATATCGAAACAATTTATATTAAAAGAAAGTCCCTATTCATAAAATCTCGAATATGTAAATAAAAGTTATACATCCATATTTTTTTTTAAATGTGTGTAGAAAATAAGAACTTTATAATTTGTTTATACCACTGTACATCAATTGCAACAAAATTAACATAAATTTGTGGATGAACGCATGCGTATATAATAATGTAGATAATACGATTTTTACTTATTTAGATACTATTTATTTAACAATATCTTAAATTTTATATTTATCTATTATGTAAATAATAATTATTTCATTTTGAAAATGAAAAGTGTGTTTTGCATCATCCTTTCTTCATACACAAACTTGATGAATGAACTTTACGAAAAAAAGGCAAGAAACAACAATTTAATGTGTGTTGTGTCTGTGAGAGATGTATCTAAAAATAATTTTGGAAAAATTTTAAACGTATAAAATGATTTTGAGCGAGTTGGTGGGGCAGTTTGTGAATCCGAGTCGTGTCAAAACGGCCCTGAAAAAATGTAGTGAGTAAATATTTGGCGTCGATACTATCGTACATTGCCAGATTCTTTTGTTCTCGCTCTCCATAAGATTTGATCGCATATAATGTATTTATTTTTACCAGTAACCATACATATGTTTTTTTGCATACTTGTATATAATGCGCCATTCCAAATTATTTGATATACGTTTGTGATTATTTATTCTTTAAAATGCATTCATAATTGCAAATGCCTTTCCATTCACACATTTTTTTGTTATGACATCAGAAAAACGTAATAAGCCTCGTAGTCTGTTTATACATACTCACTTATTTATTTACACAATCAGAATAATTTAAGAAAAAAGTAAAAATTAAATATTTTTTTGTCAAATGTTGTTTTATTTTTCAAATCGTCACATCGCTGGGGTGAAGTTCTTGTTGCAAAGAATAGTATTTTATTCATAAGGCTGTAAACTTTACAATATTAGAGTTAAGGTGAGTGCTAAGAAATCTACTAAATTATTTAAGGTGTAAATTTAAGACGGTGTTCATTCTGTTTTTTCATATCAACAGCAAACGTGCTGTATTACTTGGAATTGTATTATTTTATTGGGTGTTTAAGAAAGTTTGTTAACAAATTGTCAGTTGATGGCCAAAAAAGGTATTCCTCTCGCAGGTAATAATAACCTATTTGTGTAAGATCACATCTTAAGCTTAATTTATTCCTGTTATATTTTATAAGGAAAAAACGCTGCTGATTAAATTCGTGAATTTTGTAAATGTAATGAACGTTTATAGAAATTATTTTCAACAGGGAGATTTCTTTCTAAATAGTATAAATAGCCGCGCAGGCTTACTTTGAAAATAAAACCCTGCTTGCCCAAGTGAGAACATTCTATATAATAAATTTCATAATGACATGGCACTCCAAAAAAATTCGAATATTATTTGTGAATTCCGTACACACAGGAACAGGAATTTACAGAAAAATGTCGCAGTTCCGGGCACCATCGTCAAGACACATATTTTCAAAATTTCCCAACGTTGCTTAAGCCTAAAGGGACTTTTACAGTGTAGGTATGATACCGTTGTAGTCGCCGTGGCGTAATGGGTAAGTGCATCGACCCACACGCAGAAGGGCTAGGTTCGATTCCCCGACAGGACACCTCGCATTTTTTCACGGCACCACCTCTTTCGAGTTGCTGACAACAGTCAAAGAGTATCAATTGTCTATGAAAAAAGCTTCTCAAATCTCGCACTTCGGAGTCGGCAAAAAACTGTAGGTCTCTTCTGCTCGTGAGAGAACAGTAGCACGCACAACACGAGTAGCTGTTGTAGAAGCTAGGCCCTGGTCCCTTGTGGGGTGTAATGCTATTCAATTATTTTTATTAAGATACCGACGTTCTGTGTGTTCCAGCTCTCAGAATAAGAAAAACATATGGTTGAAAACAAAACTATATATACCTATTTTTTGATAATATACAAATTGGCTATAAAAAAAATTTTGGGACATACTTTATACCATTGATTGTTTTTATTTTATTAAAACTTTGAATTTTTGAAAAAAAAGAGATTTGCTGTTCCTTCAAAGTTGAAAACTATCCCTTATACAGGACACTTCCCAACAAAAGGATCTACATATGTTGAAATAAGGATTATATATAAATATTTTATTAAATTAGTGCAATTTGATATCAACATTCAATACCATTGTTTACTGTGAGAAAAATGTAGAGTCTAATAAATCGGATATATGCGATTTTACTAATCAGTTTTGAAAACAAAATCTGTCCACATCAGTAATTAGATTTTTTTAAGAGTTTGTACAGTAGAACAGTGTGCATGTAGATTGTAAAAGGTGGTAATGGTAATGGTGAATGAAGCTATATTTTCTCTAAGACTTATATTGAATGTTGGTGAGCATTAACGAAACATGTACTGATTAAATATTGCTCCTGTTTTGTTCCACATATTTGACACGACACACTTGTGGGAAAGGTAAATACACACTATTTGCTATGAATTTAAAGGTTTAAAATAAAAATTTTTTAATTGGTATATTTACTGTTATAATAATGAAATCATTATAAAACTATACTTTACAATTTAGATCTTGAAAACATTTTGATGTGTATTCCACAATTTTTTAGTATGGCTTGATACTTAAAATGTAACGCAAGGATTAATAAATATTTTTTGGGTAAGTAGATGAGGGACTATCTAGACGACTTATAATAATAGCAATAACGATTAATTTTTCTTTTGCCTCAAAGTTTTTTCGTTCGTAATTGTTTAAAATCCTTTTAGTAATACAAATAATATGCAATAATCTTTATTAATCTGTATTAATTAATATGAAAAAGTCGGTATATCTAAAAATCATTTTGATTTAAAAGCGTTGCATAATAAGCATACAAAATATAGTCTACTACGGTTCGTACTATTTAATACAATAATAGCCATTTTGTATATTACTTTTAATTTTTAAAACTTAAGTGAATGCCAACATAAAAAACCCTTATTTGCATGTATGAACTTATGAGTTCAGCAACAACAACTTGCCTCGGATATGGACGGATCCAACGTTGACGACCCCGGCAAACGAACAAAGGACAACGATTTTCGGTTCTGCACGTGGAATGTGAGGTCCCTTAACAGACCACGTGCAGCCGAACAACTTGCGGAGGCCCTTGACTGCTACAAAGCAGATATCACCGCCATCCAGGAAGTGCGATGGGATGGGCCGGGCAGAAAGAAGATGAAGAACTGCGACATATACTACAGCGACTGCTACAGGGAAAGAAGGCAGCGCCTATTCGGATGCGGATTTGTTGTTCGAGGCAGACTTAGGCAAAAAGTCATAAGCTACGATCCCGTAAGCGAACGCCTCATGACAATCCGCATTAAGGCTAAATTCGGGAACATCAGCCTGATGTGCGCTCACGCCCCGACAGAAGAGAAGGATGATAACAGCAAGGATGAGTTCTATGATCAGCTATGACACCAAGATCGTTCTAGGAGATTTCAATGCTCAGCTGGGGAAAGAGGACATCTTTGCTGGCGTCATCGGGAAACACAGCCTGCACGACACGACTTCCGGAAACGGACTCAGGCTGCTGGACTTCGCCGCAGGGCGGAACCTCTCTATAAGCAGTACGCGGTTCCCACATCGCAACATCCATAAAGGAACCTGGCGATCCCCTGATCAATCAACCGTCAACCAGATTGATCACGTTGCGATCGACGTCAGACACTCCTCCAACATTCTCGATGTCCGAACATTCCGAGGCGCTAACATCGACTCGGATCATCACCTTGTTGTAGCCAAGGTCAGAACCCGGATATCGAGAGAACAACGGAGTCGAGATAGGCCGAAACGATTTGACGTCGGAAAGCTACAATACAAGGTCGCTGGGATCTTTGCCGACCGAGTCTCCCTGAAACTCTCCCAAAGTTCGACGCTGCCTGCACTAACAATAGAAGAAGAATGGAAACGTTGTCAAAAAGCCATTAAAGAAGCTGCCACTGATGTGCTGGGTTTCACGCCACCACCTAGAAGGAACCCATGGTTTGACGACGAGTGCAGGCAGGCACATGCAGCCAAACAGGAGGCCTACCAGGCAACGCTGCATCGGACAACGAGAGCTGTTCGTGAGCTCTACGAACAGAAAAGAAGGGAAATGAACCGGCTTCTCAGAAGGAAAAAGAGAGAGCATGAAAAGCGCGCGGTCGAAGAGATGGAGAGATGTTATGGCAGGAATGAAGTCCGAAAGTTTTACCGAAAGGTGAAACAGCTATCCGGTGGATACAGGGTTCGGACCGAAGCCTGCCGGGACCAAAACGGAAACCTAGTAGTAGAGTCGCAATCGATTCTGAGAATCTGGAAAGATCATTTCTGCAGACTCTTAAACGGCGATGACGGCCCAAATCCCGCTGTTAGGCAGAATGTTCCACTTAATTTGGACGATGATAGACAAGAATTCCGTCCCCCCGACTTAGACGAGGTCAAGATAGCAATATCGAGACTGAAGTCAAATAAATCTGCTGGAGCGGATGGACTGTCCGCAGAACTGTTCAAAGCGGCTGGGGATGACCTGGTTGGGCGCATGCACCAGCTCATCTGTAAGATATGGTCGGAGGAAAGCATGCCCGATGAGTGGAATCTCAGCGTCGTCTGTCCGGTCCACAAGAAAGGAGACCCCTTCGACTGCGCCAACTATCGAGGGATAAGCCTCAATAATAACGCATACAAGATCCTCTCTGCCGTATTGTGTGAACGCCTGAAACCGTTTGTCAACAACCTGATTGGTCCTTATCAGTGTGGTTTCAGGCCAGGGAAGTCCACCATCGACCAAATCTTCACACTACGGCAGATGAAGCTCAAGCGGCTAAAATGGGTCTGGTGGTAAATGAGGGCAAAACGAAGTACATGCTGTCATCAAGGAAGGACACACAACATCGGCGTCTCGGACAGAGCGTCACACTAGGCAGCAGAAACTTCGAGGTAGTCAAGGACTTCGTCTACCTCGGCTCCGCAGTAAACAGGGACAATAACACCAGTACCGAAATCAAACGCAGAATCACTCTTGCCAATCGCTGTTTCTTTGGGCTCAAGAGGCAATTGAGTAATAAAGCCCTCTCTCGAAAGACTAAGCTTGCTTTATATAACACCTTAATCATCCCAGTCCTACTTTATGGCGCGGAAACTTGGACACTACTTAAAGCGGATGAGGATGCCCTTGGTCTCTTCGAGAGAAAAGTTCTGCGCGCGATTTTTGGTCCTGTTTGCGTTGATGGCATCTGGAGGAGAAGATTCAACCACGAACTGTATGGGCTGTACAGCGGCATGAGCCTAGTCAAGCGTCTACGGATACAACGCTTAAGATGGCTAGGCCATGTAGAGCGTATGGACACCACTGCTCCGGCCCGAAAAGTCTTCGAATCTGAGCCATTGGGACAACGTAACAGAGCACGGCCCAGGATAAGGTGGCGCACACAAGTGGAGAAGGACCTCAACCAACTTGGAGTGCGCAACTGGCGGCAGCTGGCGAAAGATCGTGCTGGCTGGAGAGGCATGTTGGTTGAGGCCCAGGTCCACCCCGGACTGTAGCGCCACAAGAAGAAGAAGAAGAACTTATGACAATAATTAGGCCTATGTAAACTTTTGTTATTTTTTTTTTTATAGTTGGCGCGCGCTAAAGGGGTTACGACTACCCTTAAGTGACCGGATTTAAGTCACAGCACGGGCCGTAGGTATAGAGGAAGAGAGGGAGAGTAGGTACCGGTGCACATTGGTTTTAAATGCCTGTGGATTGTAATGAGAAGGGGAATATCGAGCTGGGAAGAGCATTCCATATTCGTGTGGTGCGGCTAAAGAATGAGTCTCTATACTTAACTGTACGTCCGAAGGTGGGATTAAGGGTGAACTGATGAGCATTCCTAGCGAGGCGTGTATGGGGTGAATTCTTGAAGGGGAGGAATGCAGCTGGCTAATTCGTTTGAGCATTTCTTATTGAAATAGCGATAAAACAGTGACAGAGACGCAACATTACGTCGGTGTTCAAACGAGTCAATCGACTTCGCAATATTGTTATCTCCTATAAGTTTTATCGCTCGCTTTGGATTCTATCCAGTAGGTGTAGGGAGGTGTTGGGGGCACCAGACCAGATAGGAGCGTTTTACTCGAGCTTAGGACGGATGTAGGCCTTGTAAATTGTAGCCAGATCAGACGGGGGTAAAGTATTTTTTGCATCGTTTTAGGAAACCTAGACATTTCGCAGCATTTTTGGCGACCTCATGTATGTGATCGTTCCAACTAATTGTTGAGTTGATACACATACCGAGGATGGAAAGTTTTTCGGTTTCAACAACGCAGGTGCCGTCCATGGATAACGGCTGGTTATTTTGGGAACGCTTGAGTGACAGTTGAGAGCACTGAGTTTTGGAAGCATTAAATTCCACTCTATTTCTTGTACCCCAAGCGATTATGCTGTCAAGATCGGAATTTAATGTGCTTAACATACGCTGCCGTTCCAAGTCTACGGCCGATGTACAGGGACGTGAGTCAGGGAACGAATATGGGAAGCTGAGGGTACTGTCATCAGCGAAGGAGTGAATAGGATTAGATATAGATTATGAAAATGAGAAAGAGTGTCGGAGACAGAACGGAGCCCTGGGGAACACCAGCATTAATATGGTGGACATCAGACTTGAACCCATCCAGCACGACTTGTATTGAACGGTTCGAAAGGTAATTTCTAATCCATTGAAGAAGAGACTTATCGATTCCATAAGCACGCATTTTCGACAAGAGAGCCTGATTCCAGACTCTGTCAAATGCTTTTGAAATATCAAGCGCAACAATCTTGCTTCATCCAACATTGTGCAAAGATTGGTTTCACTTTTCGATGAGATATGCCATCAGATCACCAGTGAACCTGTTGCTGCGGAAGCCGTACTGCCGGTCATTAAGAAGCTTCCGGAATTCAAGATATTTCACAAGCTGACGATTTATCAGCGTTTCCATGACCTTGGAAAGAAGGGGCGTAAGTGCTATGGGTCGGCAGGAGGTGGGTGACGAAGATTCCCCTTTTTTAAGGGACGGGCTGGATAAAAGCTGTTTTCCACTTACTCGGAAAGAGCCCTAAAGAGTAGGATAGATGGAAAAGCTTACGCAGTGGTTTTGCCAGCGTTGAAGAACACCTCTTCAGAAGAACAGGTGGTATACCATCCGGGCCAGCGGATTTGTGCACGTTTAGATCTTTGAGGACTCTTGCAACTGTACGAGTGCGGAAGTGAATCAGTCCCATGGAAAAATTTAGGCTCTCAAGTACAGGTGGAGACAAAGCAAAATCTGGAAGCGTTGAGCTAGCTGCGAAGTGAGCAGCAAGCAGATTTGCTTTGTCCAAAGAGTTGACAGCTGGAATGTCATTGTGAATAAGCGTCGGAATTGAAGACGAGGCTGAGTTTCTTATGTTTTTCACAAAAGACCAAAAGTTTTTGCTACCCTTGGGACATTGTAGCACTTTTTGCCTCAACCTTTGGTCGTAAGAAAATTTCACACGTCTTAATAGTAAATTGCAGTCATTACTTCTTCCGGTTTTCCTCAGAAGGGTTGGCTTTATAAATCCGAAAACTCATCTCTCTTAACCTAATAGACTCTTTCATAGTCATACCATGCATTTGCCTTGGGCTTGATGCTCTTCACTCTATGTGGAATGAAGGACTTCATACCCAGCAAAATAATATTTGTGATCGTATCAGCAGCGGCATCCACGTCACTTTCGAGGAAGCATAGTGACCAGTTAAAATTCCTAAAGAAGTTATTAAGTCCGCTCCACTCGGCTTTCTCATAGAGCCATACAGTTCTTTTAGGAAATCCTTCTCTAACTGTGTGGGGTGAATACGAGAAATTAGCTGATACGACACAATGGTCAGACGAGCCTAGAGGCGACAGTATTTCGATTGAGTATTTCTCAGGATGAGAGGTGAGGAACAGGTCCAAGGTGTTAGCGCATTGATCTGCAATGTCAGGCATTCGTGTTGGCTCATTCACAAGCTGAGTCAAATTATTTACTTCAGCAAAGATTTCAACATACCTTCCTTCGGGTGTTGTCTGGCCTGAATGTCGAAGCCAAGTAGAATTGTGTACATTGAAATCGCCCGCAATAGCGATTTCAGTGCGAGGATACAGGGATACAATTCTTGTGATGGAGTCGGACAGCGCATCAAACTCATTATAAGTCGAGTTACTGTCCAGGTTTGGACTTCTATAAATGAAGCAGTTGTGGGTTAAATGCCTACGGACATTGAATTTTAACCACAGAAAATTAAATTCCGGATTTGAACAGAGACCGCATTGTGGTTGAAGTTGGTAAGCACGAATGTTGCTCACATCAGCTCGAAATCGCCCTCTCATATCGATTACAGACATTTGGAAACCAACTCCGACGATGCAGATGGTAGAGTAAAGCGGAGTTTAGAAGTGTAAAAAAAAATTCGTCTCACAATACAAATCAATGTAGGTGTTATGCCCATACATTGATTTGAGTTGGTCCACAAACAATAGTTCACACTTCTAATTCCGCTACGTCAGATGCTAGGCACACTCAGTCATCGCATCAGCCCGTCTGGCAGATCAAACGGGAGTTGCGACCCAGAATGCCCAGCAGCGTCTTGTGAAGGAGGGGGGAGAGGGAGAAGCGGATCGTGTGCGCTCGACCGAGTCACTTCTCACTGCACTGCACTGCACTTAGCACTCCGCCTTATTGTTGTTATGTTTTTTTTCGCGAGGGGTTTGTTTTTTTTTGTTTGTTTGTTTTTTCGTGCTGTGGGCGCAAGCAAAGACGGCACGTGTGCATGCGTCGGAGGCTACCACGGTACCATACATAGTGTTATTGGGATTGTGTGACATTAGGTTGAATTTCTGTTCACATACCCCTGTTCAGGAATCTCCACTTGTTATTGAATGCCAGTATTGCTTTATTTTCATCATATGAGTATACTTCAATATAATTTATATATATATTACTTCAAATGCTAACACTGGCACGCCAGTGTATGTATGTGAGTAATATTTTCGGCCCTTTTTTCCTTGCTGTGATTTGGGGGAGTATCTGAATATTGTTATGAAACCTTCACTTTCTGCACTGCGCCGCGCCGTCCTCGCGGTCATATAAAAGTGTTCATGATGCAACCGTAAATCGTATGTGTTTGTGTGAAAAATGACGACGAGGAAGATTATGTCGACCTTCTAGACTATGAAGGGTTTAAGGCGAAATTTCAATTGTTTTGTCAATAATAAGTCAATAATAAGGATAATAAGGTTCCTTTACCTGCAGAAAATCGAAAGAATGTTGTAAGTCTACCTACCAACCAAACAAATGCTTAAATTAAGAAGTTAAGTCTATCTAAGCCATTGGAGTTTTTCTTTTTCGTTGCATTGGTATACGTAAAATCCAAAGGACGAGGCAAAGCTCTAGAACGGATTGTCAAACTAATTCTTTAAAAAAAGAACATTACTTTTTTAAGAAACCTGAAACATTTCCAAAGGTATGTACAACTGTCAATTTCTCTCCACAACTAACAATGCAAATCACCCAATTATTCTGCACATTTAAATCAATTAAATCTGTATCAACTTTATTAAACTTTTTTTGCTTTACGACTTTTGGTTAAGGATTCGGCTTAACGCTAAATTAGGTGCGCTTTTATATGTCCGTAGATCGTGGTCGCCGTAGAGTAGTGGGAAAGTGCGTCGGCTCACACACCGAAGTTCTAAGTACGATTCACGGACGACAATGGGCGTTCAAATCAAAATGCTTTAGAGCAGCTCATGATTTTCTTGGTCTGCATAATCGACCAAATTGATTCGGTAACAAGCATAATTGCCACATTTGGACATTCATGAGTGATTTTTGAAAATGTCATGTATCGAGAAAGGGTGACTTTTTGTTGTGGTTTGTGAGCAGGCGGCTTCATCTGGCCGTACTTCCTTAAAATGGGGTCGCTAAAGCAAGATGATAACCGACTTCTGTATCCAGAAATTGAGGAGAAATTGGACCTGAATAATTTATGCCCTCAATAGGATAGTGTCACGTGCTACACAGACAACGAAACAATGACTCTCATCTTGGCCATATTAATTGGCCGCAACTATCATGTAATGTAACACCGTTGTACTTCCTTCTTTGGGGATATTTCAAAGAAAAAGTGAACACCAGTAATCCAAGAACAATTCAAGAGCTCAAGGGTGGGATAATTCGGCACATTAACAACCTAAACCTCAATTATGTCCTAGAATATGGAATAGAGGTAAGCAACCGTCGTGGCGAGCATTTGGCTAATATTTATATATATTTGTCAAAGATCATTTTATCATAATAAAAAATATTGAAATATTTCTCTAATTTTTTTTTATTTACAATTATTATATATATATAACAACATATAATAGTTCCCCAGCAAAAATATACCACTGGAAAGCTCACAGGACTCTCCCTTGAATATTATTCTTATGTAGAACAAACAAAAACAAGCGAAATTCAGCAAAATACACGGAGAAGTTAGTGCAATAAAGCAACTCAAGACATTGACTCAAAAAAGTGTCTGATTGTCTATGAAAATGTCGTATGAATAATTAAACTTATTCAATTAGTTTTTAGGGGGGCATGGGCCTATGCACACGAGGCAATGTCCTTGATCGCGCTCAACATGGCGAGCTGCCAAGACTATCCTCGTCCGTGCATAGGTCAAGTTGACATACAGCCTCCAAGTGGCGCCCCCTGGATAGCCATCACAGCATCCGTTGTGTGGTGAACCAATGTATGCAGCGACTGGCCTACCAGTCTGTAGGTTGTGCGTGAGGCTAACTCCCTCACCACACAAAAATAACCGAGTTCAGCAACGACAACTTGCCTCGGATATGGACGGATCCAACGTTGACGACCCCGGAAAACGAACAAAGGACGGAAACCTAGTAGTAGAGTCGCAATCGATTCTGAGAATCTGGAAAGATCATTTCTGCAGACTCTTAAACGGCGATGACGACCCAAATCCCGCTGTTAGGCAGAATGTTCCACTTAATTTGGACGATGATAGACAAGAATTCCGTCCCCCCGACTTAGACGAGGTCAAGATAGCAATATCGAGACTGAAGTCAAATAAAGCTGCTGGAGCGGATGGACTGTCCGCAGAACTGTTCAAAGCGGCTGGGGATGACCTGGTTGGGCGCATGCACCAGCTCATCTGTAAGATATGGTCGGAGGAAAGCATGCCCGATGAGTGGAATCTCAGTGTCGTCTGTCCGGTCCACAAGAAAGGAGACCCCTTCGACTGCGCCAACTATCGAGGGATAAGTCTCCTTAACATCGCATACAAGATCCTCTCTGCCGTATTGTGTGAACGCCTGAAACCGTTTGTCAACAACCTGATTGGTCCTTATCAGTGTGGTTTCAGGCCAGGGAAGTCCACCATCGACCAAATCTTCACACTACGGCAGATCCTGGAAAAGACCCAAGAAATGCAAATCGACACTCACCACCTATTCGTCGATTTCAAGGCCGCATATGACAGTGTGCATAGAGACGAGCTATACAATGCCATGTCTAGTTTTGACATTCCTACCAAACTCGTCAGATTGTGTAGGATGACGATGGAGAACTCTCGCTGCTCCGTCAAGGTCGGGAACGAACTCACCGAGACCTTCAATGTCAAAAAAGGTTTTAGACAAGGCGACGCACTGTCATGTGACTTCTTTAACATCATCCTTGAGAAGATCGTGCGTAACTCACAGGTCAACACCAGAGGTACGATCTTCCAAAAGTCAGCTCAATTGCTAGCTTACGCCGACGACATTGACGTGATTGGTCGAACACAGCGAGCCGTCAATGATGCGTTTGCTGGCATTGAAGTAGAAGCGGCTAAAATGGGTCTGGTGGTAAATGAGGGCAAAACGAAGTACATGCTGTCATCAAGGAAGGACACACAACATCGGCGTCTCGGACAGAGCGTCACACTAGGCAGCAGAAACTTCGAGGTAGTCAAGGACTTCGTCTACCTCGGCTCCGCAGTAAACAGGGACAATAACACCAGTACCGAAATCAAACGCAGAATCACTCTTGCCAATCGCTGTTTCTTTGGGCTCAAGAGGCAATTGAGTAATAAAGCCCTCTCTCGAAAGACTAAGCTTGCTTTATATAACACCTTAATCATCCCAGTCCTACTTTATGGCGCGGAAACTTGGACACTACTTAAAGCGGATGAGGATGCCCTTGGTCTCTTCGAGAGAAAAGTTCTGCGCGCGATTTTTGGTCCTGTTTGCGTTGATGGCATCTGGAGGAGAAGATTCAACCACGAACTGTATGGGCTGTACAGCGGCATGAGCCTAGTCAAGCGTCTACGGATACAACGCTTAAGATGGCTAGGCCATGTAGAGCGTATGGACACCACTGCTCCGGCCCGAAAAGTCTTCGAATCTGAGCCATTGGGACAACGCAACAGAGGACGGCCCAGGATAAGGTGGCGCACACAAGTGGAGAAGGACCTCAACCAACTTGGAGTGCGCAACTGGCGGCAGCTGGCGAAAGATCGCGCTGGCTGGAGAGGCATGTTGGTTGAGGCCCAGGTCCACCCCGGACTGTAGCGCCACAAGAAGAAGAAGAATTAGTTTTTTCAATGTCTATGAGAAAAAATCGGTGCCACGTCGTAACATGCAAGTTGAATAAAAGCATAACGAATAAGAATCATTAAGTTGCATGCTTTTTAAAATTAGGCACCATTTTCGCTTTAGACAGAAATCTTGAATAGGTTTATAAGTTATATGCCCCGAATTAAGATTAAAAGAACTGTGCAACATCTTATACTATTATTATTACTTAAAAAAGGTATGGAGAAATTAATCAAATTTTTTTACTTAATAAGAAAAAATACTGAATCAAGTGGTGTCATTCATCCATAAAAATATATTCGGGGTTCATATTCTTAACCAGCACTACCTACTAAGTTGCAATTACACGAAGTCTTCTGAGCGCGAGTTTTACTCCCACCTGACAGTCTGAGTTCATTGTTCTCTTAAGAAAACAAAATTTAATTTTTTTTCAAATTTCTTTATGCGGGAAGGATAGTTTCTTATATTCAATTATTAAAAAAAAATTTGATATTACGTTTACATAACAATTAGTTATTTATTAATTTGTTCTATTTTTAGGGTCAACTTATTGAATTTCAATGAAATTTTTTATAGAAAAAATTAAAAATTTAAATAAGTCTTCGTAAAACATGCAATAATAAATTCAAGTAAACTGTAACTTTAAATAGAAATTAAATTAGGCCAATGGTTCTGTGTCATCAAATGCATATAAAACGAGATTGCCAAATATATATTTTCAATTTGGTGTATAGTTATCTCTACTCACTCAATGAATGCTATATTCTACTCACTGGTCTGCAAAGGAACATTGAAGGTTGAACTTAATGTCTAGAAATAATCAGTCTTTTACGTATCACTTATTCGCGTAACAAGGTCTAAGCGTTTGCGGCACAGGGTTAATGTCAGGAGTTGCTGTTTGCCAATTGACATTGTACATTGAAACTAGCATTTTTGGCAAGGGTTTGCCATTCGTCTTTATGATCAGATTGCACGCTGAACTTTGTTTTTTTTTTTCAAAACAGTTTAGACTATTAGAGATAATTTTGTATGGTTATATGTAGCATGTTATTTCAGTAAGGATATAAATATTAACTTTAACCTTATTGTAAATATAATCTTAATACTTAATATTCTTTAAACAATATTTTTGAAAACTACATCTCTGCATCTGGATATAAGTCTTAAAAAATTGATTGTCAAGTGACATTTCTTCAAATTTAACCAATATTAAAATTAAAATCTTAATCTTTTCTTATCTGTTTGAAACTCAATATCAATATTTAATTTATAAAAATTATAAAATTACTTACGGCGTTGTGTTTTGACAGCAGTTTTATTGTATATTAATATGTGCAGAAAGGATTGGTAGCTCTGCACTGTATGCACTGTATAGTATGTAAGTGATATACATAAGTATGTATGTAGATTAAAGTGACACGAGTCACTTGTTAATCGTAATGTTGTGGCGTCATCTCTTAAGTTAAATTAATTAATGTTGAAATAACAGGATGCTTGGCAAACACTATGTACGGCGCAATATTCTTGGCAAAAAATGAATGCTGTCCGCCATTGTTAAATAGTTTTTAAGCTTTGCAACATGCGTGGACATTAGAAACTATTTGCTATTTAATCTAACATACATACGTATTGCGTATATATAGAAAAAAAAAACACTTCTCAGGAACGTGTGTAGGATAGTGAGCAACTTGTATACCTTGAATTTATTTTTTATGAAATCACCACAACTTATAATATATACAATGCCTAACACTTGAACATTTGATTACATGACGCATACCCTCAGCGAATTACACAGGGTTAGTAATAATAAATGAGTGGCACTACAGCCCACAAGGATCCAGGACCTTGCTTTTACAAAAACTACTCGTGATGTGCGTGCTACTGTTCTCTCACGAGTAAAAGGAGCTGCAGTTTTATGCCGACTCCGAACGGCGAGATTTGAGAAGATTTTCAAAGACAATTATTGCTCTTTGAGCGTTGTCAGCAACTCGAAAGAGATTGTGCCGTGTTCCGTCCGGGAATCGAACCTCGACCTTCTGTGTGTGAGTCCACGCACCTTCCCACTACACCATGGCGTTCACACAATTACACAGTATTGCCAGATACAATTAATACTATAAGAAATATTACTTTTCAAAGTCATCTACCGATAATTTGTTACTTAAACAATAAACAGTAACTCAGGACAGTTTTGGGTTAACTGCATGGTCTTTGAACTAGTAAGGTTCGGTACCAAAATACATATATGTAAAATGCTCATTGGAAATGACATCGATTCTGATGGAATATTTTAAATAACATAGGTTGTGATATATCTGTCAAATAGCTTATGATTATTTTGGTAAGTAAAACGTCCACTTTTACAACATAAGTGGGAAATTGGATTAGATTTCCATTTTTAATTATAATTTATAAAATACTTTTATTTTCGACTGAGTATGTGCTATTATTTTTTTCCACAGAGTAGGAAGAAAATCTGTTATAATTATTAAGATCTAGACGGCGATAGGGAATTTGCAGGCAAAGTATTGTGGAACAGTTGTTTGAAAGTTTATCAGACGTAATGCATATACTGCTCCCAGTCAAGTTATATTGCTCCCAGATTTCATAATACAAAACAAAGTCAAAATATGTTTTACACCTCGATCTTGACGGTTCGTTTCCTTAAACAGGGAGCTCAGGGAGTAATCCTGGAATCACTGGAGTGCTGCGACTAACATTTTTTTTAGTATCTCAATAGATGCTGCGACTTTCTCGTTTTTTGTAATAATGTACATAGTTCTGTAGGGTTCTCAGGTGTAAGTGTCCCACCTGCTCCGTAATGTACATAGATCTAGACCACAGGTAGGAAGTTTGTTATGAAAAATGGCAACGAAATTTAGACTACTGTGTTCCAAATAAAAAATGGGTTGCAACAAGCGGCTGTTGGTTCGCCGATCTTGTTCACTATATTCCCTAGCGATCTCATAGATTCTATGGCTAACATTATAGCCTTGGCGATGATTTAATCGCGTGCAGATTAGGTCCAAAGGTAGAGGTAATAAATGTCTTGTTGCAACTCGACTTCAATACAATTCAACGATTTTGCGATGACTGGAAGTTGAATATAAACTACCAAAAGTGTGAAACTATGCTTTTCAGAACCTCGCTGTCAGGGGCCTCAAGGGACTAGAAAATGAATTGGCCCAAGTTCTGTATAGTTGACCATTAACTGTAAAAAGTGTAGTTAGATATCTGGTTGGACCAGTATCTATATGGTGGTATCCACATAGATACAGCTCTGATCAGGGCTAAGGATGCCTTCGCTACGGCAAGAGGGCTGTTTTAGTCAGTCAATTTGATACCAGAGTGAAGGTTATCTGCTACATGGCTCTCATAAAGCCAATTATGGTATGTGCTTGTCCTGTGTGGTTCAACGTGAGTCTTTCCCAGATGGAAAAGATGAGGGTGTTCGAGAGGCAGTGCCTACGGGGCTATCTTCGTTTATATCGAACACCAAAATCGGACTATAAAAAATTCTACCCCAACTAGGTTCTGTACAACGAGGGAAACCTTATAAGGATAGATAATTTTATTATTAAGTTGACACCACATACTACCCAAATGAAATGTACCATGAAATGAGCTTTCCTGTACTTGGCCTGATACAATCTACATCTTCCACGTCGCACGCCGAACAGTTGAAAGGCAACTTTAATACGAGCCGAACGTCACAACCGCGGGGATCTCCTACGGTTCAGTAGGCCCTAGCTTCAGCCGTCTCTGCCAAAGAAAGGCATTTTTACTGGTGGTTACACCAGAACCAGCGTTCGAAGTCTCTAACTTCTAATAAAAATAGACGGGGTGGTTGTCTATAAGGAAACTCATATAGGATAAGGTAGTTTTAAAGCATAAATAGTAACAAACAAAATTTAAATAAAATACAAGAAAAATAATAAAAATAAATAAATAAAAAAATTGAAAAAAAAAAATAAAAAAAATTTTGATTAATTAAAAAAAGCATTTATACAAATAACACATACGCCCTGGTGTACGCGTCCGTATAGTTTTACTGACATAGTTCAGTTTAATGTCAATAGTTGAGTAGAATGAAGTTAGGTTATATATAGTTATAAGCCTTTGGCACCATACGTTTGAGTTTAGTTAAACAATTTTCACTTTTCTCCTAGACTGATTCTTCTTTTTGATATAAAGCACTGCCATGTCGAGTTTGCGACGTTCTTGGCTCTGCATTCTTTGAAAATGACATCATTGTTGTTAATAGAACTCCCATGTATGTAATGTAATGTAATGTAATGTAATGTATGTATGTTAGAAACTGTCCGTTTTTTCCTCTAAAAGTCAAAATTTCTTGACAAAAAAGACTTCACCTATTTCTAATCACTATAATCTCTTATTTAAAAAGGTTAACTTCCAACCCCCATAGTTCGCAGTAAGTTTCCAACCGTGTTATAATCTGCTGTAAAACATTCACATCTTCCGCCATAATGATAATTTCTTTTGCATACAGAACAAGCCTTATGTTAAGTGAGTCGATATACCCTGAATTCTAAAGATCCGTTTAATCATTTATATGCAGCTCGAAGAGCAACGGCGATAGTAAGCATCATTGCTTGACCCCGGAAATTGGTTCAATATATTCCTATAGTTTTTTTTTCCGGTCCAGACTGCGGATTGCATATAGCTTCAAATAAACTAACAAATTTAGCCGAAACTCCCATTACACGTATTGGGGGTCCTTTTTCAAAAGATGGTGCCATCTGCAAGTTGTCGCTGGAAGCGATTATCTAATTCATTGGAAAAGTACGATATTCTCGGTAATAATTAGTGTACATCAGCGTCTGTTATAGAAAACAACATCTTGTAAAAGTTAATGGTGAGTTTGCTTCAACCAATTTAGATAGATAGATAGATAGATAGTTTTATTTCGCTCAAAAGTAATATATTACAATATAGTATCACGCATTTTACAGAGATTTCTTCTGAAACATTATTTAGTTTGTTGATAAGATGTATGAAGAAAATAAACATATATTTAGAAGGAAAATACGAAAAACAAAAACCTTCTATAAATACAAAAAAAAAAATAAATAAGTAAACAAATAATAATAATAATAATTAAGAAAAAATTATAAATGATAATAATCAATAATAAATAAAAAAAAAAAAAACAGAAACCAACAGGTATTAATAAATAGGTTACTATGTAGTAGAACTACTAATGATGAGAATCATTCGAATTTAAATTGTTGACTAGGGGATTTTGAGCAACGACCAATTTATTATTCTGAGAATGGTTTCAACGCTTTAAAGATGGTGATATTAGCCTCGAAGACATAGAGGGCCTTAGCCAGCCCAAAAGTTTTGAATACGAGGAATTGAAGGCTTTACTGGATCAGGATCTATGCCAAGATGTGGATTTTTCACCTCGGAACTGCTTCAGGCCTACCAGGCAACGCTGCAACGGACAACGAGAGCTGTTCTACGAACAGAAAAGAATGGAATAGAACCGGCTTCTCAGAAGAAAAAAAAGAGAGCAGGAGAAGCGCGCGGTCGAAGAGATGGAGAGGTGGATACAGGGTTCGGACCGAAGCCTGCCGGGACCAAAACGGAAACCTCATAGTAGAGTCGCAATCGATGCTGAGAATCTGGAAAGATCATTTGTGCAGACTCTTAAACGGCGATGATGGCCCAAATCCCGCTGTTAGGCAGAATGTTCCACTTAATTTGGACGATGATAGACAAGAATTCCGTCCCCCCGACTTAGACGAGGTCAAGATAGCAATATCGAGACTGAAGTCGAATAAAGCTGCTGGAGCGGATGGACTGTCCGCAGAACTGTTTAAAGCAGCTGGGGTTGACCTGGTTGGGCGCATAGACCAGATTGGTGTGATATACTATGAGCTTCTAAAAACGGGTGAAACCATTGATAGAAAACGTTATCGACTACAACCAATGTCTTTGAAATGTGGATTGTGTTTGAACAAATAGATCAATTCAATTTAATATTGTCACCCTTGATCTTACTTCGTCAGCGAACACGATCAAGTGAACAAAGCCATGCCCATGAAAACTACATGGAAACGCTGAAGTGGAAGGGGTTACCCCGCCGTATTCTATAGACCTTGCTCCTTACGACTACTGGCTTTTCCGACGGATGCAAAACGATTTGGGGTTCAACGGTTTAGATATTCTTAAGAAATCGATGAATGACTCAATGATTGGATCGATTCCAAAGAGAACTCATTTTTTGAGATGACATTCGAAAATTACCAGAGAAATAAGAGGAAGTAGGCGCTTCGGACGGATAGTACTTTGAGTGATGTATTTTCTACGTATATTGTTTGTTTAAACACAAAACATTTTGTACTCCCATATAGTTTAGTTTAAATATATATAAGTAATTTTATTTAAATTTTATCTCAAAAAAATACTTTATTTCTGCTAGCTTCAGGTGATCGATTGATGCTCGATTATCAGTGTTATCAAAAGTCGAGTAATTTTTAAAAAATCCTGCCTAAAACTTAGTTAAAACTTAATTTTCTTCTTCTTAAGGATTCCCATCATGATCTTTGCCCCTATAGTTTCTTGATTGATTTATATGCCCTTTTTTAATATAGGAAAAGAATACTGTTTTATTTAAATCTGCTTCTACATTGCACGCATATAAAATCCAATTGAAAGCAATTGCATGTTATACCTGGAACATTTATTTAGTTTCACTCTTTTCAGAATATTCAAACGTCATCTGTAGTAATAGCCCTGTCGAATGCTTGATCTTAAAAAAAAATCTGTGTTTCATTGCGTTTAAGGAGAAACTGTAGTATGCTCAAATCTCTGAAGCGGAAAATTGGGGGCATATTTGTTGTTCTTGGTTATGTATTTCTTTTGCCAAATTCCATCACTCCTTGCTGTCTTTTCCTCTTTTACTTTGCTATGTCTATTGCAGGCTAGCTTGCATTCCTTTTGAACTGTTAAATAGCTTCCTTTCATTTCCTGATTTTTTGTTTTGTAAAAAATGTTGAGGTTAAGTAGTCTTCAACTTTTCTTTCTAGCTGTTTCACACTCATAAGTATACCGTTTGCTTTTTAGTTTGAAGAACTTTCAGTTATTAACCTGTTATTTTGTAGAACTCTACTTAATATTGTTAAGTTTTTTATTTTTTATGTTTCCTCTAAGTTTTGATTTATGCATGTTGCAAATCAGGTTATTTTTATATTTTGACTTTTCGGGTGATTGTATAATAATTTTGTTAATGGGTTAAAGTAATGTGAAGTCTTCTTCTTCGTCATGTTTGGTTCTCCCATTTAAAATGATTAAACCGTTTTTTTCACAGAACTCCATAAACACATTTGCAACGGTATATTTAGAATGACGAACTTCGTATGAAAAAATGATTTATGTAGGCCTTTTATGTCTTGTTGTAATTCACCCTGTCGTACGTTTATATCTACGATAACTACTGAATTTATAACTTTGTTATCTAAAATAAAAAGTTGGACGCCGTTAAAGTCATGTCATCAATTTATGTCTCTCAAAAACCTGACTTAGTTTAAGTGTCTACTATGTAAACTTTCTTCTAAAACCTCATAAAAAACCGCAAGCAATCCATTATATAGGAATTTCAGAATACTTTCACCCTCTTGCTGACCGCATACTAGCTCATAGTTTTTGTTCCACTTTCCAATAATTCTCATCCTATCGTTCAAACGTTCACCTTGTATCGACTGCTGACTAATAGAATTCTTCTCATGAGTGACAGTATTGGCTTTTTTCGTTCCTACTTCAGTGAGTTAAAATGTTTACATTTCTGTTTAATTTGAAGGCATCATAAACGATTCCCGCAGACCCAAATTTAGTGATCACCGACATTTTCCCGTTTTGTTCGTCTTTCTTTGTTAAACGCACATTGGAGTGGGAATTTTTATTATATTATCGAAAATATGTCTCACTGCTACAGGCATTTGTATTTTCGCACTAAGGCCTTTTAAAATGATTAAATATTTTTTATTTTTAGCTTTTGTGTTACTGGCCTTGAGTTTTCAGATGAAAAATGAACTAATAACGTAAGGTTCACAACAAATACTGCACGAAGCAAACCTGATAAAGATAGATAATTTTACAGCTTAGTTGATTTGAGGTCACATTGCAGGAGCTATGACTCCTACCAACAGTCTAATCTTTGAAGCTTACTACCTCAACACTATTTACCATGAGAAGCTGCGCCTTCACGGGTTTATACCGCCCGAAGAATTCCTCTAGGATAAGAAAAGGTGTTCTTCCATTTTCCATGTGGCACGCCGAGCAGTGGTCGGGCGACTACAAACATAAGAAGGGTGGTCTCTGCCTAGGATAGGGCAGATTCCACCAAAGAACAACAATTTTTCTGGTGGTTACACCAAAATCAGCCCGCTCAAATCACCCCGCTCAAGTCTCAAAAAAAGGTTACCCCTTTATGGAACTTTGCTTTCTGTTTCTTTGTTAAAGTACCTGTTAGCTTTGGTAAGTCTAATATAGTTATTCTTTAGGTAGTTTTAAGTAATTTTAAATTTTAGTATAGATTAATTAATTAGTTCCGGTTAAGAAACACTGTAGATCAAGTTTCTGTTTTTAAATTTAATTTGTAATAAGCGTACACTAGTTAAATGCTCCTGTAGTAGTTAGTAATTTAGCTTACAACACCCGTGTAGGATCAGTATGACAGATATAAAAAAGTATTTCGGGTAGTTTAGTTATTTTTGGGTATTTTTGTCAAGCATGGAAGAAAATTAAGTTACTCCAACAACTCAAAAACAAAACAAAAAAAAAAGAAAATACTCCAAAAGCATCATATCATTATTTCAATACAATCAATAGGTGTGTAGGATATGTGTCTTTCCAGCAAGTTCTTAGTGACTTATAGAAAAGTCATTGCAAAAACTTCAAACCAAAAACTTCGAACCAAACCAGGCCTTGCATCCATGTACTATCTTGGAACAACTTGACTGTTGGTACAGACGCAGATACTTCGCACCTTGGAACCGTCTGTGAAAATCCGAGTACATTCCTTTCCCGGTTCTGTTTCTGGACAGAGCCAGTTTTGAATACAGGAAGAGTCGACTTTAATTGTATAACGCAACTGAATTGTTGGCATTAGACGGCATGTCCATGAGACTAGTCTCATAGGAGATGCGATGCGCGAGGTCAAAAAAACTTCAATGCAATTTAAACCAAGGACCATTCCTTTTTAGTCGCATCCCATAATGTGGCTGTCAAGGCGAGTAGAGCATTAAGTGCTAGTGCCAGTACTAGAGAAATATTTAATTGTTGTTTTGAATAATGTTAATTAATTAAAAGCAAGTCACTTGAATTAAAACCGATACAGAAGTGGCAAGACTTTCAATCGAAGTGATTATAATTTTACAATTTCAATATTATATGCCACCGATGAAACCACGGTTATTATTTAGAAATTAATTTAATTAAGATAACAGCTGGTTTTTATTGAATTTATTGATGATAAAATTCCCATTTTGTATTAGTTATAAAAATAAAAAATATCATCTTAACATACTAGATGCATTTTAATAACATACAATTATTTTAAATAACAGTCGATATCGATATCGATATTTTCATTGTTTTTAGTTGGTTTTGTAAACAAAACAGGGAGATAAAGAAAATTGGCAACCTTATTCGAGACGACAACATTTAATATATGTATATTGTTAATAAATGTAACTGTCTTCTAGTTGAACCTGAAAAAGTAATCACGACGATAAGTGCTTAATAAGGAGTTACTAATTGGTTGTGTAAAAGTGACAGAATTTACACTTCAAAATCAGTGCTTAAGTAACTCCGTATACTAATCGGTTGTGTAAAACTGATTGTACATAAAAGTGAACCTCCGTTTTCATGCACGAACCACTCGAAAAAATATCCACTGAACTCAGTTTTTGTTTTAAACGCTTGTCACTGTTTGTTGCTAACCGAAGGTTATATATAAATAACAACATGGAGCAGATGATTCATAGCATGGTGGAAGCACTTAACAATATAGGTGTTGTTCAAAAGCAACAACAGGATTTCCAGCAAAAACTTAATCAGAAGAGACCTGGAGTTCACAGAGAAACCTGTAAACAACCATCAACCAAAAGGCGGAGGTGTTTACAGCAATATAGAACATAGTGGGGACAGCAAGAGTATTTTGTATACGATGCCGATGCGAAGATACCAAGCGTCATCTAATATAACATTTGCGCCATATCGTGGATTTCAACGGCATATTACTTAAAATTAGTAATCTGAAGGTAAACAGTATCCTGGAACTATGTATTAAGTTATGTTAATGGTGCCGAGATTGTTAATTCTGTACCTAATGGTAGCAAAAATAAAACATTCCGTCAGCTATCGAGAGAAATTAGGAATGAATTTGATTTAAATGCAATATTGTCATTGCTAACAAAATATGGGTAACAATAAGGGTAACAATTCCGGGCAGGACAGAAATAGTAATAATGGATCTAGACAGTCAAGACAGCAATCATCCATTCTTTGCCAGTAGAAACATACAAAAAAGATTGTCCAAATGGACTGAAAAAAACAAATATTATTAGCAGTAGACGCCGAAATGCAAATAGATAAGTAAGTTTAGATTATTTTAGAGTACCTGCGAAGGGTCAGTAGGATAGATTTTAAGAACATGAATTGTTTAGATATTAAGATAGTTTTAATCATTTTTGTCTAGTTGTAAGCATGAATTGTAAAAAAAATAAAAATGAATGTTAAAGTTAGCAATCATCCGAAACATTTAATCCTTCGGGACAGGCAATGAATCATAGTTAGAATCCGCAACCGATGGAGGTAAATTTCGTAGGAGCTAATACTGCTATTGAGAGTGTACCTACATTTAGTAGAGAGATACAGTATAAGGCCGACGGATTTTCAGAATTAAGCCTCGGGAACAAAATATTTTGTAATCTCATTATTATGATTATTAATATTACTATATTAATATTATATTATTATTAAATATAAGACTTTAATAGATACTGGTTCCACGGTTAGTATAATAAATGCATCAAGGGTTGACTGTAGCTATTTTCCTGCGTTTGAAGAAAAATGTATGTTCATAAACACGATAAATAATAGAACTAAGGAACATGTTAAGATTATTATTACTGATGTTCTCAAAGAATTTCGGATGAGTTTAAAGTAAATTAAAATAATAAAAAATACCAATAAGAGCTAAGACTACGATCTTCATTTCTTCAAAAAAAAAAAAAAAAAAAAACAAAAAATCTTCAAGCCATTACTACCATTTTTAATGTCCTTGCTAAACAAAACGACACTTTATTTTAGGCCATATATTAACAGAAGAAGGCATGAAACCGAATCGAGTAAAGGTCAAATGTAAAGCAAATTACATATTGCCCTGGTCGGAAAAAGTGTACCTTGGATTCACTGGATCTTATCGAAAATTTGTAAAAAAAATATTCGAAAACAGTGTATTTTGAAAAATATGTCAGGTTTCCAAATTTGGGAACATTTCTTGCTTTGCTTTAGATAAGCATTTGTTGTAATGGAACTGAGCCTATGTACTTGCAACATCAGTCTTTTTGAAAATGGTCCAAACTATTTAACTATTCAAACAAAAGGACAAGTTGGACGACTCATATAATATTGCTTTTTAAGATAACCAATATGTGAATATAAATAACTTAATAAAAAACTAAATAACACTTCGACGTGCGAGTCGACGCACTTACCCACAACGCCATGTCACTGTCTTTGTATTTAGTGGACCCTTAATTGAATGATGCTATAAGGCAGAGGTTGTGTTTCAATACAAAACTGTTTAAGGGTTGGTTTCAGCAAAAAGTATTGGCCTCAAAAGAAATATGTTGGATTTACAATTAAATATGCAAAAAATTTACTTGTATCCACGGATAACGCTTGGCGAATGAAGCGTTAGGAATGAAGGAATGATTTTTTTAAATTTAAAGTAGATATAAAAGTGCCTAAAATAATTGATGTCATTGATACAGCTTTAACAATCACATTTGTTGATAAATAACTGCCGGCAATGCTAAATAAATGCACATTGATAAAAAAGCTAAATAATTAATTTAAGCACCATTAGAAATACTTATTTCCCATGACCTGTTTATATGTCGAGGCGAAAATCTTTGATAGATAGAATATTTTTAAAGTTTGCCTTTAGGACTCAAAATTTCCAAAATTTGCATAACGGATTTCTTTCAACTTCCTTGTCACATAACCTTAACTATTTTCAACTATATTTCAACAGTCTTAAGATTCACCTTAGATTAAAGAGTACCTAAGAAATTTAAAATATTATTATTATTATGTCAGCACTTTTAATCCTCTCACATTTATCTTAAAAACAGGACAGCACGAGGCGTAGTTGCGAATACAAGTTACCAACCAGTGAAGTGAGTTACAAAACTAATAAAATTCCTTGTTAATCAGGACGATTATATTCAATACGCAAAGACTTATGAATTTATTCATTTACTAAACTGTGCTAATTAATTCTTTAAAATGGTACCTCAAAACAAGATATTGTATATCAATTGCAATCACATTACCAAAGCCCGGAGTTGCTTCTGATTAGCGAAACGAAGCTAACTAAGAGAAACAAACTGGAGCACAACAAATATAAAGTCATAAGAAGAGACCGACCCAACTCTAACTGTGGAGGCGGTGCTGCAATCTTCATAAAAAACGACATCAAACACAAAGTAGTGTATAGTGGTGATGTGCGCACGTTTCGAGAGTTAGAGGCTTGCATCGCGTGCATTTCTCTCCAAAGTGGAAGAAAGCTGTACGTGCTGTCACTCTACTCGGCCGGCTCCCCTCAATCCACAACTACCATCTCAGAGCTCGGCTCACTCTTTCGAGGCCTAAGGCTGGATTTGGAGGAGAACTTCTTCATCATGGCCGGGGATCTAATGCCCGTCATGGATATTGGGGCAACAGGTCTGCCAACTCCAGAGGTGACCAGCTTTACAACTGGTATAATTTGCACAATATCGAGTATAGACTCGAGTTGAAAACAACGCAGATCTCGTCGTTGCCTAGGAGCGGCTCATTTCTGGATCTGATGCTGCTAGAGGCAAGACTGCAGCTGACTAACTGTGACGAACAAACTGTGAACTGTTTGAACACATTTGTGTACATCAGTGACCATTGCGGTCTCAGTGCCGAAATTAAGATCCCCAACGAAATTGCGGATTTAGAAGAGTTTGTTTAAACGTACCCTTACAACTACAGTAAGACGCGTTGGACACACTTCTCCAGACATATGACGAGAGCGTTCTCCTCGAACGAGCTCCACATACCGTCCAACAGAAACCTGTGAAACGAGGAGATTGACAGGTATCTATCTCAATTGGACACAAAACGAACAATGGGCAGAACAATTCCACCATACCGACAAACTAATAACGGAAATGTATACCGCAATCCCACAATTGACTCACTTCACCAACAAAAAAGTAGACTGCTGTCGAGATTAAAAACCTTGTACAGACGTTTTACTGACAGACGCAACGAGGAAATTAAGACATTGAAGTCACTCATTAAAAACATACAAGTCCTGATTGCTCAAAATTACAGAATAGCTGCAAGTTTGTATTGGAACAACATGATTCGGGCTGTAAAGCCCAACAACCCGAGCATGTTCCCGCAAATATATAAAATATTTCGAAGCAACAAGGACGACAGTCAACGAACAACTACTGACTACAGCAGGCATTGATCCAGATAATGCAGTCCTCGATGACGACTTTTTTGTGGTGGAAGATCCGCAGGAGAAAATGGAAGCGTTGGGTGCGGTTTTCCAAGAAGTGTATAAGGTAAACGTTAGCGTTCGCCCGAATCACGAATTGGAAAGTCGCATCCTAACGAGTAACGCACGGCTCCGCAATTAACT
Source organism: Eristalinus sepulchralis (assembly GCA_944738645.1). Lineage (NCBI taxonomy): Eukaryota > Metazoa > Arthropoda > Insecta > Diptera > Syrphidae > Eristalinus > Eristalinus sepulchralis. The sequence continues at coordinate 22,485,208 of OX122885.1, read as the reverse complement.
GGAACGTTGGCGAGCTGAGAACAACAGCTTTGTCGAGTTCAGTATGCAAACATGGCAGATAATGCCATCGCCAGCGAAGGGATGCACATCCCGTTCATTTCGAAAACTGAGCTCCAAAAATCTTCATGTCACTAAGGGAAAAGAAGTCAGTGGGGATCGACGGGATCTCCAATATCGTTCTCAAGCATCTTCCTCTGGAGGTGGTAGATATGTATACTATCCTGTTTAACAATGCTCTGAATAATGCTTATTATCCAGATCATTGGAAAACTGCGATTGTACAGCCGGTATCCAAACGTGGAAAAGATTCGTCTAATCCAGGCAACCTCAGGTCAATCAGTCTCCTCCCGAATATCTACAAGGTGTTCGAGAAGGTAGTTAATGGAGCGCTGCTCAAGTGGGTTGAGGACAGAAATATTATTCCGGATAATCAGTTCGGTTTCAGAGCGGGGCATGAGACTATTCATGCTGCTGCGAAACTGGTATCAGATATCCAATGGAACAAGAGCAAGAAACAATGCACGGGTGCCTGCCTGATTGATCTGGAAAAGACCTTTGACACCGTGTGGTTAGAAGGACTTTTCTATAAGCTCAGTCAGCTCGGCATTAGCAAATCACTACTATACCTACTCTGTGACATGCTGACCAGTAGACGGTTCGTTGTCAAAAATGGCAACGTGACGTCTACAGGCATATTGCAAATAAAGAATGGTCTCCAACAGGGTGCCGTTAATTCGCCGATCCTGTTTGATATTTACACAAGTGATCTTATAAGTTCTTATATATGATGTACGGATCAGGCCCAAAAATCGTGGACATCGTCACCTCCTTGCAGGGTGACTTCAATTCGTTTCAGAGATTGTGCGACGACTGGAAGTTGAAAATCAACTTACATAAGTCGGAAACAATTCTTTTCAGGACGCCCTTGTATAAGGCTTCGGCGGATAAAAAAAGGAATTGGCGGAAGTTCCAAATCGTGGGACAGCACGGGCAGCCATTGGCGCAAAGAAGTGTCGTCAAATACCTAGGGATTTGGCTATATCAGTACCTGTATTTTAACAAACATATGGATGCTGCTCTGGCCAGAGCCAGAGGTGCTTTTGCTCTCTCAAAGAGACTGTTTTATAACAGCCAACTCGAGGCGAGGGTGAAGGTTATTTGCAACACGGCCCTTGTCAGGCCAATGCTCACCTATGGATGTCCCGTGTGGTTCAACGTGGGAGCAAGATTAATGGAAAAGATGAGGGTGTTTGAGAGGGCTTGTCTGCGGGCTTGCCTTCGCCTTTATCGAACACCACAGTCTGAGTACAAAAAATTCTACTCCAATGAGATTTTATACAACAGGGCGAACCTGATAAGAGTGGACAATTTCCTGATAAAACTGACTCGGGCTCGCACTGCGAGGGCGATGAACTCGGTCAATAACCTGATCCAGGGGGCTTCCTACCCCAATGAACTCTACCATGAAATGGTACGGCACAACGGCTTTGTCCCTCCAGAAACTTTTCTCCATCTTGATAAGCATTGTCTGATACAAGATCATAATGGGGTACCGCTCATCTTTCATATCGCCCGATCAAGTGTGGATGGGCGACTCAACTACGACTGCACCGTCACACAACGAGCTGAGGAGCGTCTCTTTCGCTTCAGTACGGCGGTGTCGGGTAGGGATAAAAAGGACGTTGCAAAACAACACAAAAAGACCCAGGGTAGGGGGAAGTTATTTTCCCGAAAAGGGAGAAAATCGGCTGTCAGCTGTACCTTATGGCCGATTTACATATCTTAGTGTAGATTAAGTTAGTTGTAAGTTTATTATAAAAAAAAAATATATAATATAATATAATATGATGTACATATGTACACCCTATGCAGTGTACTCATACATACCAGTGTGTATGCACCTGATTGTTGACTAGATGGTAAGTTACGTTAAGTTTAGTTAAGGTTACTTAGGGTAGACTTAAGTTAGTATGTAAGCTTTTAAGAAAAAATACGTTCTGCCATTAAGTTTTTTAAATTTTCTTAATAATACATTTTTATAAACACAGTTTTACTAAAATCGTTAGATTAGGTCGAAAGACATATATTAAGATTAAGTTTAGCTTAGAGTGCTCGCTCAGAGCCAATAAGTCAGAAATAAAATATGTAAATACATCACTAGGTTAACAATTTTATCTAGTTTTAAGATTATAAATTCACTGATATTTACAAAAATAAAATGCATTAAAAAGAAGAAAGGATTTTTTTACTTTAAAAATTAGTTTACGTGAATGCGAATGTGCTGATGTCCCAGAGGATGCAGATTGTTATAGTTCAATCAATGGGCTTGTAGCAGTAGACTATTCGCGCAAATTTTCCTTGAATCCGCACCAATACTGCAATAGATGTTTAAATTCCTCATCTTGCCATTGACTGATTAGAAACAAGAACACTTTGACTGAATAAACGATTAATCTCAGCAGAAAACAGCCACAGTATATGCAGATAAAAATACTATAACTAAATGGTTTCTTAAAAATTTATTATAGGACCTTAATTGGCGCTCTACACTTGGATACTGAACTGCCTTTCGCCGTCATAGTATATATCTTGATTTATTTACAAAAAACAATATTTTATGACAATTAATAAAAAACTTAGGCACCTTTTTTTTTCTTCAATTTCTTTCTTAACTGAATTTTAACTTATTTTGGCTTAAACTAGCTAAAATCAATTTCCCTAATGTTTTTTTTTATTATTATTCCGAATTTTTATATTGTTATTGTTTGGTTTTTTAAATTAATTAACTTAACCTTAATGCATGATAGCGACAGGGGATAATGTGCAAACAGTCAGTTAATCAGACGGTAGCTGAAGCATCTGATAGGGCCGCAACGACCAGTAAAAAAGCCTTTTCCGCTATCTTTTATATCATGGGCAGGGAAAGGTTGGTTAAACCGAAGACTGTCTGCATTGACCGCCCGACATAGCCGTCGTAGAGGAACCTGCTATTTACTCATATCCCTCCGCATCCCGGCTCAATCCAGTAAAAATATACAAAAGTCTGAGACGGAATAAACCCATTCTGTCGAGTGCTGTCGTGATACACATCATTTGGAAAGTATGTACAAACGCGCAACCTTCCTTTGAGTCAGGTAACAAAATAATATATCGTTATTCAAAACCTCGTTGCGATAGAATTTTTTATAGTCAGACTCCAGTGCTCCCTCATCCTTTCCAGGACTCTCGTTGAACCATACCATATCCTCATCCTTTCCACGTAAGAAGGACTCTCGTTGGACCACACCATACAGTCATACCAAAAAGGCGCACTAAATTGTTTCCCTAGACAGTTATTGACTGGCCACATTATTTATTGAGAGAACGTGTTTAAGTAAAACAAAATTGAATTCCGCCCTGTCCTGCTGCATAAATGAGGTAAAATGTACTCGATATAAAAACGAAAGAGGGGTATTTTTTATTAAGGAAAAATTACTTGTTTTGATGGACAAAAAATAAACTTTTTCCAATTTACAATTTCAATCTTGAATTGAAATTAAAATGAATTTCGAGATTATATGCCACCGATGAAACCATGGTTCTTCTTTAGAAATTAAATTAATTAAGATAACAGCTGGTTTATATTGAATTTATTTACTCCGTGCAAGAACTGATGATCAAATTCGCATTTTGTATTAGTTATTTCAATAGAAATAAAAAATATCATCTTAATATACTAGGTGCATTTTAATAACATACAATTATATCAAATAACAGTTACTGTACATTACAAAAGTCGATATCGATCTTCTTTGTTTTCAGTTGGTTTTGTAAACAAAACAGGGAGATCTTATTTCAGTTAGACTTGTAAAAAATAAGAATTTAATAATATCAACTTTACATTATTAAAGCTGTAAATTGTATATTTAAAGTAATTTAGTTAAAAAAATACACTTCTGTAAAGCATCAATTTTATTTATTGGTCAAACATGAATGAAACAAAATAATTTGAATATATCAAACTGTTTTTTACAGAGTGTTATCCTTTAAAAGGTTTTTAAAGCACGTTTAGATATAAATTCATCATTCACATACATTATAAAATAAATCAGTTTCAGATCAACACGCGCATTCAAGAAAGTCGGATGTTTTAGGACTTATCAAAAACAAAACATAAGTAAATACTTGCTCATCAACTTTAAACCGAACATTTTTATCTTTGAAAATAAACAATTATATTCATCTAATTTCTACTGAGATAATAAATTAATAAATAATAATTTAACCTTTTTCATAAGCTTTGTGTAAGCTCTTCATAACGCTTCTAGACAGTTTTAAAAATCAGTTAAATCTCAGCATTGATATAATAGAATGAATCTAGAGTGACATTGCATCGGTTAATAAGGCGTTTAACTCGCGCGTATGCTGAGCTTTGGATCCAGTAGCTGTTGATGCAGCGGTCGGGCGGCCTACGTAACTGTGATGTTATCCATGTTGTATAAATATTTTATTGAAAGTAAAAAGAAAAAAATATGGATTTGAGTAAAAGATGTTTTCGGAAATCAAACAAGAGACAACAAATGAGATGGGATCAAAATGAAATGAAAAAGTGCTTTATTTAATTTTTTTATAGATTTTATAGTTCAAATTTTCAATGCAATATATGGCACGTTGCGGCAATACATATGTATATAGTAGTAAGAGACATGCAACTAAAAATAACATAACAGTATGCATTCACATCATACAAATTAAATTCAATATTTCTAATTTTATCAGACTCAAAAAAATGTTTCAAATAATAAGCAAACAGGCATGTTAAAGTACCATCACCTCTATTAATCAAACAGAACACATTATATTAAAAATAACAATAATTATTTTGGACATTTTCGAGGTCATTATTAATCATAATTTAAAGCAATACTTTGCACAGGTAACATCTACGAAGAACGAAGAATTATATTATTTAATATTTTAGTGGCACTACAGCCCACAAGGGACCAGGGTCTAGGTTTTGCTAGTTTCTTGCCGTTCCGAACGGCGAGATTTGATAAGCTTTTCATAGACAATTTGTGCTCTTTAAAAAAACTAAAAATAAAACTTGTGCAGTAACTCACAACGCCAAGGCGAACATGTCTATACGCATAATAAATTGCTGACCATTTCAAAATGCTACTGCACAAATATGTGCCGCGCCTCAGTAGTTAAGAATCAATACCATTTAGCATCTTAATATATTTGTTAAATAATGAGCATGAACTTATTAATTATTCAGTTGTGCTAAATTGATATATTGTACAAAATGTATTTTAGAAGTGGCTATGATAACGTTAAATAAATAATTTAACGATGAAAATTCCTTTGCAAACATTTCTTAAGAACTTTTCCAAATTATTAATCTATTAGATAGTTAAAACAACATGTTAGATTATATCCACTGCAATAATTGTTGTAAGAACAAAATTAAAAAAAAAGTTAATGCTAACTGATTTTAGATTAATAAAGATAACAGAGAGGTACACAAATAACACATAAAAGTTATATAAATTAAGTGAATGGAATCATATTTGTCATTTTGTAAATTATTAAAAAAACGAGCATGAGTTTTACAAGAAAACATAAACCAATAAACAAGGTCAAAACACCGCCACAAACAAAATTATTTACCCCTTCCATGGCTAAGAACACAAGCTTATAATAAAAATAGCCAACTGACTAAACCCAAAATGTTTTGAGTTTATTACCTAATTTCGCAATTTCCTTGCACTTTCTGATTTTTGTTGACTTAAGAAATAATTGATATCGGGGAAAGGGTCTCGCTTATAAAACGCCACTGACCTAATTGAATTAATTGAATTGGTTGTGACGTAATGATCTTCAATTGAGATTTGAGCCAAATGTTAACAATCATGATATTGTATTTCTACAACTTCATATAATAATGAGATATCTAAGACCAAAATCTCAATTTAAGTGTTTGAAAAAGGAAGATAAGATTGATAAAACAGATTATGGATTAAACGAAGTATGAAAAAAACATTTCTTCTTCGCGTCGCTTCTTACGAGAGGGCAAGGAAATTGCCTAAACAAAATATAAAACTAAAACCAAAATTCGTTAAATCAAGTACAATTTTGTAAATCCCATTAGAACTATTGGATTGGAAGGTAGCGGTCTTATTATGATTGTCAACTGATCGAGAATTGGTCGTTTTATTAATTTTATTGATATGGCTCGCAATTAATAGATTTTATTCTACTGTTGCAGTTGATATAAAAATGACGTTCGCATGGATAAGCTGTTGGATAGTTACATATTTGTATTTGTGCCTATAGTACCATACTGGTCAAATGCCAATTAATTACATTCTATACTACTATTTGATTTTGTGTTTTGGCACTATAAGGTTTTTATTTGCACTGAATGATTGTACGTATGCTACCCGCACTAAAATTGATTTAAAGTGCATTTTTAATTGATAATACGATCACCGTGAAACGATTGATAAGTATCAATCATCGAACATATAATTGAAAATCATAATAATGCCCGCCCTGTTGTAAATTTTGTGTACCCCAAGATTTGTAAGATTATCTGACACTGACATCTTTTGTGATTCCTTCACTAAGAGTTTGTTTTTTTGTACTGTTAAAATTTTACAATTTTAAATGACAGCTAATGTCTTTGTATTTAATATATCATTTTCAAATTTGAAAATTACAAGAACACCTTATATACGAAGAAACAAGAAAAATTACAAACCAAACAGAAATGAAAAATAAATAAAAAGAAATAAAATTACAAGGGTTAGATGCATTCACTTTTACAAGCCGAATAAAATAAAGAGATGTTTGGATTGGTGTTAAAAAGAAAACGTCCAATTTAATTGAATAAGATCTAGGTGCCCCGCCCTCACCTAATTTGTCTTCCAATTTTTGTGTAACGGGACTTTGCTGCAATTCCATCAGAAGGTTTATTAAAATCTTTGCGTGATTCGAATTTCAAATCGAAGTGTTTATCATAGAATGAATCGCTGGTCTTTTGCGAAGATTTATTTTGGCCAAATATACGACTGAACCATGATCCACTGTTAGCACTAGAGTTATTAGAATCACTAATGGTTGCTATGGGTGGGGAAACATCTTGGCCGTTAGGGCTGGAACACAATAATTTTCAAATACATTTCACGGTGGGCTCACAACAAAATCAAAATATTAAGTAAAACAACACATTCTGGTAGTTAAATTGTTAAATATCGGTTCGTAAGTAATTAGTATGCAAATTTATAATAAAAAAATACAGAACCAAACGCAATTGTACTTTACTAAAAAGCCATGCCACCAATATATTGTGCAACTTTTTTTTAAAAAAATAATTAAAGGTAATAAAAATGGGAGAAAGTACACTAAGGTAGGTTGCAAAATACTTTTTAATTATATGGTATTTAAATTTTGTATGACGTAGTGAAATCATTTTTCAACTTTGAACTGATAAAGTATGTGCATACGAGTATATGTATTTCTACGACATTTTTATATACAAAAGAATAACTAACCTGATATCGCGGCTTGAATTGAGTGCTGTTAAGAAACGCGGTTGGACATATGTCCATGCTCCCTGGTTTTTGTGTTCTTCCTGAGCCCATATTAAATCAGCATTCTTGTATTTGGCTGCTTCCTCTTTGATAAGATCGAATGGGAACGGTGAAATCTAGTGAAATTAATATTTAATAAAAGCAATCGTATGTACAACAAATAATTTACCTGTTCAACCCTAACAATGGCAATTTGATTATCTAGTTCTTGTTCTCTACGCGTCTTAAGAAGGTCATAATAAACTCTCCCGGAACAAAATACCACTTTTTTCACACTTTCAGGGTTCTGACCAGCTGGACCTGAGTCAGGGATAATTCGCTTGAATTCTGTTCCCTTACTCATTTCATCAAATGAGCTCTTGGCTTCTGGGTGTCGCAACAAAGATTTTGGTGTCATGAGAATTAGAGGTTTACGGAAAGGCAAAGCAATTTGCCTTCTCAAAATATGGAAATAGTTGGCGGGGGTGGTGCAGTTTGCAACGATCCAGTTAATATCATGCAATTGTCTGATAGCAAATTCTTCAGATTCCGGGGGGAAATAGTCGGCATCATCCGAAGACAATTGAAGGAAACGCTCTAATCTAGCTGACGAATGTTCCGGTCCCATACCTTCCATACCATGTGGCAACAGCATTACTAATCCAGATTGACGAACCCATTTCGCTTGTCCACTTGCAATAAATTGATCAATTATGCATTGAGCAGTATTACAGAAATCGCCAAACTGTGCCTCCCAAAGGACCAAGGCGTTTGGATTAGTCATTGAATAACCATGCTCAAAGCCAAGTACTGCCAATTCGGAAAGTGAGCTGTTTGATACCGAATAAGGAGCTTGATCCGGATACAAATGGCAAAGGCTGGTATATGTGGCCTTATCTACCAACTGATGGTGAAGAACGTGATGTCTATGAGAAAATGTACCACGTTCAACATCTTGTCCCGAAAGGCGTACATGAACTCCTTCCTTCAAAAGGGATCCGAAAGCCATTGCTTCTCCAAGCGCCCAGTCGACAATACGCTTATCAACCATTTCCTTTCGAGCTGCCAAAACTCTTGTCAAACCTCTAAAAAATATAAATGAATATACTGGGGGTAAATTATTGTTATTTTCGATTGGATTTACTTGTGAATAACGAATTCTGCGGCATTTGGTGGGGGACTTGAAAATTTGTTTCCAATATGCACCAAAGTTTCTTCCTTCACACCAGTTGGGCAAAGTCCGAGAGGGTCCTTTCCTTCAAAGAAGCCAGACCACGGTGAATCGATCCAATCTTTATACTGAAAACGAACATTTTATTAAACATTTGATATTAACATATTTGTAAATATAATTTTGAATTCTTTTTAGACTGATAATGCCCTTTCATAACCAATTTTCAAATCTCTTCAGAGTAGCCTTTCTATAATTTTTTTCTAAAATGATTTAACCGTCTAGAAAATATTTGCTATTTGCTGCTATTGAATAATAATTTGTGTACATATACCCGGGTAAATTTAATATGAAAAGAAATAAAATAACTCGAAACTTTTTTTTAAATGCCACATAAGCACAAAGAACTCAGTTAACGCTCAGTCCAAAACATATTTTATATGGTACTATGAATCCCCGTTGGGTACTTTAATAATGGAATGTCCTCAGCAATTAAGACAAAATCATCAAGATTAGAAAGATTAGAAATCGACATACCCAATTTGTCGATGTACATAGAAATGAGTTTGGCAAACTATTCAAAAATGCTCACAAATTGTATTTCTCTTGTGCTGATTAAATAATATCAAATTCACTGATACAATTAGTTTTCTATTGCATTTAAACCACTAAGCAAAATTATTTTGCGTTTATTTGCAACGTTTGTCGAAATAAAGGAAGTAAAAAAATGTAGGACGCAATTTTTTTGTGTATTTTGAACAGCAAGAGCACGCACAACACTAGTGCGCTGTTCTTTCAGCCTCAACTAGATTACTTATTGATAATAAATATCATTGCAAATGTAAATAAATAAATAAATTTGGAAGCGCAACCAAGATCTAGCTTCTTGAACAACTAGTCGTGTCATGGTTGCTATAGTTCATTGAGGAATAGAGGGGTGTTACTGTTAATTTTGAATGGCCAATGAATGATAATAGAACTTCCCTTTTCAACGTATCTATGTTTGTTTTGACTGGCTTTGAGGCATGTGACTGAGGATTGTTGAAGTACAAAATAACTTTATAGTGGTGTCATGCTATCGTTTACGACAATTTTTTCTTCAGTGATCGGCTGTAGTAATTTCATTGCATCAGCTGATAATTTGGCGGTGCCATCAAATACACAACATAAACTTCTGGCTATAAAAAGTCGTCGTGGCATGGCCGCGGTTCGAAGCAAACCGCGAAGTAAAAGCGAAATCAATTTCGTTTATAGCATTCTAACAGCATTTCCAACTTTCACTTTCGATTTATTTTCATTGTTTTTCAACAATCGGAAATAGTTTGTTGAGTGACCTTAAACGAATTAAATTGACTGATCGTTTAACCGCGCAAAACGAAACAGATTGAGAATGGTCACCATAAATTATCATTAGAATGTGAATGGGAATTTCGGCTACTTCTTTTTCAAATTGATGTTATGAACTATAAATGCAAAAATACTTTATTTGGCACAAAACTTGACATACTCAGTCATATAACAATTCAAAAGTTAGCACTTCCGCTTAATAGAACATACTGATTCCGAAACTTTCCAACTAATATTGTATTTGAAAATCTGTTTCAACTAACTTGCAAAAATATGTAATACAATATTAACTTTCAATGGTAGAAAATACGTCTCATGTATTGCATTAACGTGACGGTCTTCCTTAATAAACTAATAGGAATCTTAAACTCCCTGAATGTGATTTTATTTAAGAGAACATCCCACATTGACTATCTAGTTTTTGAATTATTCTCGTTTACGTGTACTTTTTTTACTCATACCCTAAAACACACTCGTGGCATACCTTAATTTTGAATTCATATTATTGGATTTTTAAGCAAATCTTACCTTAATATGCGTTTCTTTTTTGGCAAGTTCAAACGCTTCTTCGCAGATTTTTTCGTATTTATCGTTCACAGATTTTACTTCCTCGGATGTAACAGTTCCTTCAGCAATTAGTTTATCGGCATACAAGTCCAAACCTTAAAATAAAACGATAAATATGTTACAAAACCATTTGACATGTTTTCATAAAAAAAAATATGGCATAAAAGCAAATATATACAATACAGTCCTGGTGCAATGAAATAATAAAAACCATTACTAAACGTTACGTAAAAATACCAAACGTCCCCTGCCGAAATGTTCGGAAAAAACAATGAAATAACCTTGTTTCATTGAGAATCTACAGTGATAAAAAAAGTTGACGAAGGAAAAAACGGTCTCCCCGCATAATAATTGATTTGGTCAATTTCAACAAACAGCTTTAGTGACAACTTAAAGGCAATATATAGTACAGTGAGGGAAAGAAAGTAACAAGTTTCTTGTAAAAATGTACAAAAAAAAGAAAAACAAAGTATTAACTTCAAATAACACAGCAATGAATTTGAATTCTTTTTATAAAAATACAAATAGGAATAATTATATATTATATTATGTTTTTGAAATTTTGTTTGTTTTCTTCTTGACTTTACATAAATTTGCTTTGCTTAAGACCCCCTTAAATTCAATCAAACAAATGGAAAACATCTCCTTGCAAAATAAAACATTTTACATTATATACTTTAACCGAATGAAATTCTAAAGAGCTACGTAGAATAAAAAGCGTAAAACGGAGATAGATATACATTACTCAAGTCTAGGTTAGGTTATTGGTATTTAAGTGTGTTTTTAAATATTTTTTTAATATGACCATGGGGAAGGTTAGATTCTTGGTATTTAACTGTGTTTTGTTCACTCTATTCAATTGTTCACTCAACCGATGATCACTCTAAAGAACTGTATACATAGAAATGTTGAATCAGAGACTAGCTTAATAACTATTCGTCATGTGTATATTATTGTTCCTTCAATCACTGATATCCTCATGGCGAAATTCTAACTCTAAAACTGATTATATATTGTTGCTGCAAAAATTAATTTATGTCATGGTTTTGTTGCCACAGGAGCCAGTTTGTACAAGAAGAAAAAAATTAATGTTTACTATAAATGCGTACCCGTAACAAGTTTAAGTTTTTAAATTGTATATGCATTTAGTCACTCTTTCGAAACAAATTACATCTATATATGAAAATATAAAAAAAGCTTTAATCTTTGTTTACCATAGAACGCTACTTGTCAAATTTAATTCCGTTTTTATTTAATAAATTGAATGCACATTTTTCACGGCACCACAAAATCTAACAAATTTGAACCTAATATTAAAACTAAACACACGGTCACGTCGTCTGGGGTCTTTTCCAGAATCTGTCGCAATGAGAAAATCCCATCTAACGTAGATAAGAGTAACCCGTATCCCTTCGGAATATATCTGAGATAAAGCATGCCTGTTGTAAAAGGTGACTAAAAGACACCGTTTGTTCTAGGACAAAGAAAAAATTGATGCAATGATGCTGATGAATCAAAACAAAAGAATTAATACACCAGGTGGAATCCCAATCACATTGAAAAATCCACATTCTTCGAAGTCAGGTTCTACGGATTCTGGGCAGAGCCAATTATTTGCATTTAGACCATTAAAACTACTGTTTAAAACGCAAGTAATTCAAACACCAATAAATTTACACGAGGAACAGGCTCTGCCGAGGTTCGAAAGCCTCGAAAAGAAAATTTCGGAGTTAAGGACTCGACTCGCTAATATGGAAGACCTTTGTAAAGACCTACGAAATAAACTTAGTCAGTAAAGGGCAGAAACAATTTAAAATCAAGAAAAGAAGCCCAGCTCGAGCGACTCAAAAAAAGTATTGCACAGTTGAGGAAGTACTCGCTTGTCGGTTCCTCACCGGAGGCAATACAGAAGACAAAAAATTAACGTCTTACTAGTAACAACGAAACTAAGTTCCCAAAAGAACGGGAACCACTTGTTTTAACTGCAAAGGAAAGCATCGTGGCTGCGAAGTAGCAAAACAGCTACAGAAAAGACGTGCTCAAAACAAAGCGAAATTCTGTCAACAACCAAAATCGGCAACAAATATATATAGAAAAAATTGCTAAAACCCGTATGGACGTTTGGTACACAACTATGTGGTTGTACCAAAGAAAATAATAGAAATATACTACAAACTTCTCAAAATAATCGTTAACGCACCCTGGTATGTACAAATAACGATATCCACAGAGATCTTGGAATTTCAACATAAAATTAGGAATTTTGCTGACCTTTCAATTCTGGACGAAAGTAACGTTTTCTGCCGTCTTCAAAGGACTAAGCCCCTTGACCTAGCACGGTAAATCCAACCCGCGTTTAGCTGCAGTATTAGCAAGAACTCTCAGTGGGCAATCTCTTGTCAAACGCGTCTGATTGAAGAAAATAAAACGGCTGGTTAAGTGTAAAACTTAGTTGTAGGGAGGTAAAAATCCCTTTCGCTACGTGGGAACGGTCCGCATAGTGTCTTTTAGAAGATTTTCACCTGCCCTCGCAAAAAAAATATCGTAAAATTTCCTGGTTTTAAAAACACACTGATAAGATTGTCTGCCAAAGATAATCGGGAGTTGACGTTACTCAAAGACTTTTCTTTAAAAGTCTAATTAACAAAAATATTAGAAACTTTGCATTCCATTTTCAGTTCGTTTCATCCAACATGGCTATAGAACTACTCATCGTTTTATGTTTTGGTATACGAGGTAGGAGAATAAATGTACACGTGACATGATTCACCGGCATAAAGCTGTTTATCATTCGTAACATTTGAGCAAATAAATTCATTACCATTACGAGAGCTTATGTTAATATAAAAAATTATAGAATATTAATATAATTAAGTAAATAACTTACAGTTCTTATGCTTGCGGATCTTCTGGTACATCAATGGTTGTGTGAACATTGGTTCATCAATTTCATTGTGCCCGTTTCGACGGTATCCAACTAAATCAATTACGCAATCCTTGTGGAAAGTGGCACGCCACTCAGCTGCAACTTTGCAAACATGTATGACAGCTTCTGGATCATCGGCATTGACGTGGAATATGGGTGCATTAACTACACGAGCAACATCTGTGCAGTACGGGGAAGAACGTGAAAAACGAGGATCGGTCGTGAATCCAATTTGGTTGTTGGCAACAACATGAATTGTTCCGTGTGTTGTATAGTCTGGTAGATCGGACAAATGCATCGTTTCAAAAACGACACCTTGTCCACTGAATGCAGCATCACCGTGTATAAGAATGGACATTACTTTCTTTCCCTCACTGTCGCCACGGTAGAATTGTTCAGCACGTGTTTTTCCTTGCACCACAGGATCAACAGCTTCCAAATGTGATGGATTTGCAACAACAGCCAATCGGATGTTTTTGTTCGTTACTCTATTTAAGCGTTCAATATATGTACCCAAATGATATTTGACGTCACCAGATCCCTAACGTAAAAGTACATTCTAATAAATTCATATCAATTTTAGGTTCAGTTAACTTACGTCATCAGCAGCCTCCAATCCAGCGAATTGTGTAAATATTTGATGCAATGGTTTTCGGCAAACATTTGCTAGTGTATTTAAACGACCTCTATGGGGCATTCCCATAATAACAGACTCAACACCAAGTTTCGTTGATACATCAATTATTTCTTTTAAAGCAGGTATTAACATCTCACATCCTTCAAGACCAAAGCGTTTTTCAGACGAGTATTTCTTGGCCAAGAATGCTTCAAATCTGTTGGATAGATACGATTAAACTTTGATGTAAAAACAACGCGTATGTTTAAGTTCTAACCCAGTAGCTCGTGTCAAACGTGCTAAAATTAAGCGTTTTTCCTCTGGGGAGAATTTTAAAACATTAGGAGTTTCGAATCTCTTTCGGATCCAATTACACTGCTCTAATGAATTGATGAACATAAATTCAATTCCGATTTTATTGCAATAAACATTTTCAAGGCGATTCAATATTTCACTGAGAAAATAAAATAAAATATGTAATAAGAAGTAATCATGACGTTATTTATTCAAAGCAGTAATGTTTACTTACCGAAGTGATAGTGAAGTTTCATCACCTCCAATGAATGTGGTACTTGGAAGTGTAAATTTTCTATCCATGTCATTTTGTCCTTTTACATGAATAAAATTAATAATCTTCAATAATGTTTTTAAAGTCAAGGGGATAAGAAAAATAACACTTATCTTTGAAATTCGGAGGATGATTCATGCTAGATTTTTTTTTATTATTCATTGAGGTAAATTGAATAGGACACAGAAACAAACATACATTTATATACGTACTATTTTTCAATCATTTACGGAAAAATAACATGAAATAATTAACGGAGAAGTGGTGTTTGCTTTTATCAATTCCCAGTTTCAAATAAAAGAGCTCTGTCAGAATTCGAACATTAAATCGACAATTGGAAAGCATTTAATGGAAAAAAAATATCAAGTGAAACCACTTCCTCCTTAGACACTTTTCTTCAGCATCATCAATAAAAAAAAACATGTTCCAGGGTAGGCTTCGCAAATTTGATATAAATCTTCCCTTTCACATTAAAAAAAAAAATCCGAAACAGGATCCCCTTTTTGACTAACAGTACGGCTTACTTAGACCAACAAAATGAAATCCATTGCTGTTTAACTATTTAGATCCTATTGAGATTTTCTAATTATTTGATCTTATCGATTTTTTTTAACCATGCCAATCTTAGGAAATCCATCAGATCGATTTTAAAGTTTCTCGAAGTAGATATAAGGCAGTGATTTCAGACTAAAAGTGGCCAGTAACTAATGGTGGAATGGGTGCCAAATGGCACAATGTAATTTTCTAATAGTCTCATTACTTTTCTACATTCAAGCAACTGGTTATAAATATGGACCTTTTGTCTTTTTTTTTTTTGAATAAAACGGAAACAACACCATTACTTAGAAAACCAACTAAAAAGGACTAAAATAAAATATACAAATATAAAATAAAATATTCAAATATGTTTTATTCAATGATGCAGGTTTGCTTTGTATTGTTTAAGACATTAAATCCATTTTTACCCCATTGAACAGTGATCTCATTTCGGAGGAGTAGCTCCAAAGAAACCATGAGACTTGGAGGAGTAGTGCTCAAGAGACCATTTATTAACAAACAAAAACATAATTAAGAATTTGAAATCGGCAAAAACTTGCTGCCTCAGACCTCTCCGACGAGATTAAATATAACTTGTTCAGATCATATTGTCAATCTTATGTGTGACGAAAGCCGAATGAAGAATTTTAGAAACTCAACAGCACAGTAAAACAGGGTTGGAGTCCTGTGATGGTTTTGGGTTGAATGTCGGTTGCTGGCGCACGTTATGGTTCTCCCATAAGCGAAGAGAGTCTACTCTGTAATGCCACACTATACAGCGAATTTGAGCTTTTTCTTTTAAGGTAATGCTCTCTTAGCGTAGTTAGCTGTTGAAGAGAAGTGGAACCGGGATATGTGAAAGATATATCTCCTTTTCAATTTCAAGAGTCAATTCTGGGGCATACAGTGTAGAAGGTAATCATAAACATTTTTTTAAAAAGCTTTTTTTTTTTTGTCAAAATTAAGCTTAAATCGAAAAGTGTATTGGAAGTGTTAAAAATTTGTGAGTGAAAAAAAAAATAATTTTACGCATTTCTTACTCCAGTTAAGATGGGACATGCGAATATTGGTTATTTATTTGAAACGGAAAAGTAAATGGGTAGATTTTTTCAGTATTGCCCAAAATTTTCTTTCAAAACCATTTCTAAGAAAAATTGTATATATAAGCTCTTTTTCCACTGGCGGACGTACTGTGCGGCGGCAACAAATTTGACTATTTTTACTATTTGATGTGAACATTTAAACAAATATACTCAGAGTGAAGGATGATGGTCAGAAAACACATGAATTGAACCTTAAAAAAAAGCGTAAAGCTATTGAAATGTGTATGCGAACCATATATGAATTTCAACAAACAAATTTAATAATTAATATAAAAAATGAAGTTTACGGGGGCTAATACAAATCAGAATTCTCTTAACAAGAACGTATCTCTAGTTAATTAGAGGCATTAAAGACAAACGAAGAATGAAGAATTATAAGCCATGCAATACATGAGAAATGTTAATACATACTATCAACGGCCCAGATATAGAATAATTGACCATAAGTATGGTCTGTTTTTACTTACCGAAATTGAAATTAGCATAAATAGCCCGAGTAGTTGAGTTGTCTGGTAATTCAGCAACATTAATTTCGAGTGGATCGAGGTGAGCAATGTTATGTCCTCGAATCTATATTATGTTTACAGACGATTAAATGAATTACAAAAGCTTAGAATTAATTTTGAAAACGACACAAAGTTAAATATTTATATATTATATCCCTATTTAGCGCTAACAATCATTGTTTAATAAATAGTATATCCCTTGTATTAATGTTTCAAACGTGCTGTTTTTTCACCACATACAGAATGATAATCTTGTTAAAAAAAATGACAGGGTTTTGTTTTTCGACAAACATGCGTGGATTTAACATACAGCAGCAAAGTTATTTTGGAACTTTTTAAGGGTTTTAGTAAATGTATGTCTGACTACCAATGAATGAGAACGTCTTTTATTTACGTATGTTAATAACAAAATGCCGAAAATTGTTTAAGCTTTATTTATATCTTTTTATATTCCTCCCATATACACTTATATACATATGCAAGTACACATGAAATGTATATGCATGTGCGTTTTTGTGTATAAAAATCATACAGTACACATTTTTAAGTTTTGCTGTTTTTTTTTCAACTCCGAATTTCAAATATGAGTAGGTTGTAGAAAGGCAAGTGAAATATGCATTAAAGTATCCATATGTATTTATGTGTAATATTTGTTTTCGTATTTTTGTAATAATCAAATTACCCGTCATAAACCAATTATGCTGTCTTAACACGTTTTCGTTTGCTCGACGTTTGACACCATCCTTACTAACAGATATTTCTTGATTAAGAATTCCCAGTGGGTCCAGATCCGAAGCCAAATGCCCACGAGACTAATAATTTGTTCAATTTCATTATATTTTGTTCAAAGTGCGATGATGAAATAAATTTAAAAATATAATAATATATATACATAGAATAAATTGAATATTAAATATAAGGAAACTCAATATATGACTATAAACTTTTACGGCATATTGTCTGGTCACTCGTCTCAAATTGCACTCGATAACTACAAATGTTAAGTACATCAATGTTCCCTTTATTCCAAAGAACGTATTAAACTGATCAAGTTTAAGAATATCCCTATACTTTGATTTGAATTTTGAAATTTTTCGATTTAATGAAAGTATGTGTATTTTAGTAAAAAGAACGCGATAAAATATGATTTAGGAAAAAAACGTATCTATTGAGTTACATTACTAGTTTGGTATATATATCATGCCTATGATGTAAATACGTATTGAGTGAAGATAAAATATTGTGGTTGTAATTTACATAGTGTGTAAACATAAACATATATCCAGTATGTACACATATATCTAATTCTATGTAATAAATAGGAAAAACAAGGAAAAATAAAGAGTAACAATCCGAAGGGTAAAAAGGATTCAAAAGGAATTTAACATATTTGTGTTTTTAAGAAGAACGAAAATGTTTACCTGATAACTTCTTATTATTGCCTGAACAGCCAAGTGGTCGTCAATCGTTTTCGAATCAGGCGCTCTACCTTCTGTTAGTGCAGATAAGGGCATTGTATTCCTTCCAATTGGGGCATAGTTTGGTGGTGGTGAGTAAGAATTGCTCTTGAAGTATGCGTCCCAAGACTAGAATGACGAATTTTGAATTAAGAAAAAGATAATATGATAAGGTTAATTCTTTGAAATTACGGTATGAACTGATGACGGATCACGTAGCCATGCATTGTACATGTCCTCAACGTATGTAGATGTTGTGCCATTTAGAAAAGGTTCTGCTGCCGCGGAACTGTACAATTTTACGGATGAGGAAGCCAGTAAACCCTTAGCGGTCTATATATATATAAATTAATTTTGTCATCTTCATGTTATAATTGGATTTGTGTACTTACTCTGCTTGAAGAAGATCTAAGCAACCATGCGGCAAAATGTTGATGCCCCATGGGTGTTATTGCTAAATTAAACGCTGTACTTGCACGATACATGGTTTATCTAAAACAAAAAAACAACTGAACCTTTAAATGGGCTTTCTTAAAGTGTAAAAAATATACAACTTAAAGAGTTATTTCAAAAATTAAAAATCATAAGCTCGTTCTTCATCGGGCTATTTTTATTTCACATCATATAAGTGTTTGGTGACTACTCGCTTAGAGCTCAAAAACACTTGAGACGCTTTATTTCTGCATCTACATATCCAACTTAAAATTCACTCATTCACTCTGAACACTCTTTCAATAAAAAAAACTGCAATTCAATTCAAAACCATTTGTTGTTTGTATTAGGTCTTTTCGCGTACAAGCAAAGAATGGTTCACAAATTTTAGAGGGTATAAAAAGTAGAAATATAAAAAATATCATAGTTTTCATAAGTTTATAGTGATCCCGGACTGGGCGCATGAACAGACTTACTGCGGGTGATTCTAGATAGAAACGCAGCTTAAAAAATAGCGGAGTAGTTTCTAAAAACTAATTTACTCTGTGCCTAATAGTTTCTATCTCATATTAAGATTTTTACGTATGCACATATATGACAGTGAGAAAAAATAATATCAAATTTTCGAATTGATTGATGTTTTACTATTAAAATAGCCAATGTATTAACAGTTTTATTGCATCAATTTACGAACACGTGCTATTTTTCACTGTCAAGGGTCTTAATCTTAATAGGTATATAATACGTAATATACCTATTAGTCTCAATAAAATGCCACTTCAGGACTACGGCTTTGTTGGGTCAATGTTAAAAGTTATTTTTTCATATTTTTTAAATATGCACATATTTAACAGCACATCTGTTTACTGCTGCACCAACAATAGCGACATTTAACAAGCTATTGTCACCACATATTGTTAAGTATGACATTTCTATCTATGCGGTTTAGAATCGCTTCTATATGACGTACCAAAAGTTTATTGCGCTGGGTTAAAGTCCTAATCTGAAATTAGGCTTAAACCGACTAATCACCCGGCACATGGTGATAAATAAAAGAAATCTAAATGTTTTCAGACCTTAAAGAAAGGAAATCTTAAAATAAAATCTTGACCTTCTACTCGGTCAGACGATTATTATTATCTTTGAACAGTTTCGTAAACAAATTAAATTTGTTCTTCAGATCTTATATAAATTTATTCCGTTTTAGCAATTGCATGCAATGAGTGGTGTTCGGATTATATAAATTAGGAATTAACTGATTCTTGGTATTTTATTCTCTGATTAATTAGGTCTGTGACATTAAATCTGCTTCTCCAATGAATACACTGAAATGTCCGTTTTCGATTTTTTTACCTTTCATCTTATCTGCCATGGCTGTGAATCATGCTTCGAACAAGATCTTAAATACATGCTTATAACGATATATAGTATTGTATTTTTAAAGCCATGCAGCTCAAAATATGTATACAATACTAACACTAACACGTACGTACATAAAAAATCAGATTCGGTAAACAGTTCTTCTCGTGATTGTATGACAAACTTTGCACGTGATGCAGCAGCTTACGCATTCCACATCTAATGAAATAAATTGATCTCTATTTTCTCTTTGCTTCAACTTATGATGGTCTTATGCTTATGTTTGCATGAGTTTAATCGAAAGTCAGATCAAGTACAACTCTATTAAGGTCTATTCCATTATACTAAAGATTAAACATTCTGTTAGCCCTTTTATAACATTATCTTAAAACACACTTTAATGCAACGAAAGCACTCCTGCGGATATCGTAGTCAAGTGCGTTTAGTTAAATTACTGCCGAAAAACGAATAATTTTTGGTTATATCACACGTGACAACGATTTATTTTGATAAACACAAGACCATCCACAGTTAATTATCACGTCATATGCTCTTATCACTTAATATTGCTTTAAAACAATGTATGTACGTATATAGATATGTTACGCCAAACTTTTGCTAATACATTTTTTAAGTAATTGCACGTCTAGTTTAAAATCAATACATATAAAGTCTATCCAGGTATTTAGCCGGAACATGGCCTTGGCATTGACTGATGCCAATTGACGAAACAACTTTTAATTGTATGAACCTTTGCATGCATTCAACCCCTTCAAGTATTCGTGTTATAAAAACAAGTCGAAAACTCAATTGTATTGGAAAAAGGTATAGAAAATTCAAGAGATAAAATTAATTACATAAACAGAAATGGACGAAAATTCGACCGAATGAACCATTTTTGTGAGTCGAAAAGTTCTTCTAGTAAAATTCTGGTTACATAACCGTTTTCCTCAATTATTTCACTTATCACATTTTTTTTTACTATCTTCACAATTTTTAAATTTTATTCACAAAAACACTATTTTACTTAAATATTTTTAAGTTTTCTTTTCGGAAAATGTAACTCCTTTTTTTGTAAAACTCGTCATGAAGAACAATTTTTAAAATAGCTGTACAAAATTGTTATATGGAAAAAATAGTTCGAAAAAATTCAACTACTAACCGACTTTTAGATGATTTATATTTGGAAAAATCAAAATTTATCTGGATACTAGTTTTGAGTTATTTTCCAGGTGCACAAGGTGGACGAAAGTGCCCAAGTTACCGCGGCGAGCTTTTGTATACCCCTTCTTCACGGGGGAAGTGTTCTGCAGTGACTGAGCACCAAAAAAGTTGAAGCACAAATTTCCGAGCAAAGCTTTGGCACCGAAGGCGACAAGGAGGGGAACAAAAAAAAACACGTAATCATATTTCGGGCAAGAGTTTTGCTTTCACTTGTTCTAGAAATCAGTTAGGGACACAAATGAATGACAATACTCGGAACTTTTTGTTTATTTTCCCATGATAATTTAAAATACGTGTGAATGTCAAAAAAGTCCACGAGCTTGTTTAATCTCATTTGATTTTTTAGGTTTAACGCACATAATAAAGTGGTTATGCGAAAGCCAAGTATGGATAGAAGGTGATTGTCGACCACTATGTACCTCCATGGAATTATTTAATTCATTTGTGTACGACTTGAACGAGCCTCCAATCACAAATATAGTCACATGGATAGGAATGTTAACAGCATGCTGCAACCACAACTATGTCAAGAATTTTCTCTTTTGACGATCGGTATTTCAATACATTTCACACAAATTTAATTATATCTAAACTCCTCAATTGTAGTGCATGTAAAGGGACGGCATGTTAACAATTTTTTACTTCGAAACTTTCACTGCCTGCTGCTGAAGGCA
Source organism: Eristalinus sepulchralis (assembly GCA_944738645.1). Classification (NCBI taxonomy): domain Eukaryota; kingdom Metazoa; phylum Arthropoda; class Insecta; order Diptera; family Syrphidae; genus Eristalinus; species Eristalinus sepulchralis. Next base: position 22,463,168 of record OX122885.1, on the reverse strand, counting down.
GCCAAATTGCATCACTAAATTGATTGCAGGCAATCCTGCTAGTGTTGCAAAAGTAAGCTAATTATGTATATACTTATTCCTGACAATAAATTATTTTGAAAACTTTGGTTACATGACTGAAACACGGAAAAACTAAAAGCAAATTTGACTATATTACCTTTAAATCTTTTTTTGTGTTTGTGAAAAATTAAGGAAATTTAAAAATGCTTCGATTGTAATTAACGTTTAAACTACAGTAAAATTTTATGAATTATCGTAAAAGAGCCGGAGTTTTCTTGGATGTGGGATATACAAAGTTTATACAGCCAAAATTAAATCTATCAATTGGGAGTGAATACACAATTTTGTGTTTGCTCAGTTGGCCATATATTTAGTGTGAAGTTGTCGCTCATTGAGTATTGGTTTGTACATTGGCTATGACTTAATTTTTTCGCCTAAGAGTATACATAATTTAAAATTGTTTCACTATACTGCAACCCATATACAGCTTGTCAAGAAATATTCTTAACAAGAAAGGAATTATCAAAATCAAAAATATTTAAAATTTCCGTCGTTCGCTCTATTACAAAATTGTGAGTATTGGTGCACAAAACCATGTGAAAGTTTTAATGAAAAAATCAGAATTAGGTTTGATGTCGTACGGTGGGGTAATGGGTAAGTGCGTCGACCAATACGCCGAAGGCCTCACGTTCGAGTCCCTGACTGAACACCCTGCATTTTTCACGGGGAAGTTGAGCTGTGCACAACAGATCATTTTTGCTTTTTTTGATGATATGATGATGTATTTTCTATTCAAAAGAAAGAGAAATATATATTTTTTTCATAAAAACTAAAGGCCGGATAATTTTTGTGGACAAAATGTGAGCAAAATTATCTACATAAATTGGAATTTCATAAGAAAGAATTGGCAACACTGCTTATGAGCGAGTCATCAATGAGTTTATCTCAACCATAGTCTGGCAGCACATGGGCCTGTTTACATTGATGTGCCCACGCAATTTTATGACGTGAGCTGACAACTTTTTGATGCGGTAGCATGAGTATGTACCGTGTAATGAAATGAAAAGCCAAGCAAAGTAGTAAGCGCATCGAAGTGAAAATCCGTGGTCTAGCCAGTTTTATTTTATATCATTCCGCTTATTCCAGTTTTCAATAAATAGTTGCAATGGTAACATGTGTAGCGTATCGAATAGAAAATTGTTTTCCGAAAGTCTGCTGGCATCAAACCACCTCTCAGTAATCTGAGGGATGAAGAAATCACACATCAGCGCATTTCCTGGTCGAAATCGTTATCAAATCGTTCTATGCATTACGAAATTGTAGCCATCGCGTGAAACAGTCAGAACAGTTTTCCCAGGATGTCGAATTCAGCCATCATGTCAAAAAGTTCCTTCCGAATGTCATATGCGACCATAAAGTCGATAAAGAGAGTGTCAACTTAGAACGCGTCGGTCTTTTCCACGATTGGAATACATTTTTGTGCTATTGTCACTTTACCGGCTCAGAAGACGCACTGGCAGGTAACTATAAGATGTTCACTAAATTTCCTGGGCAGGATTTTGAAGGCAACGTTCTGTTCACACTCGCTATCATACCACAGGTTTCGTGTCGGGGGTGAACGGTAGCCTCAGATAGTTTTGACTACTTCCTGAATGGTAGAGCTCCGTCGTCATGGTTCCTTGCGTAGAGCGTTTAGCTCTTCCATAATTATGGTTTCTTGTATCTGGGCAATTTTTTAGCGCTTCGCAGAACTGCCAGTCCAGTCGGAAACATACATATGTTGGACCCTTTTGCCTAAGGTGATCGCTGCGTTCATGAGTTAACAGAGGATTTTGAGAAATTTAGTCCTAGACAAAAATACTTAAATCTACATTAAAACTTGTTATTGAACTTACTGAACCTAAACGAGGACTTTACGCTAATTTTATCTTATCGGTAACAAGCTCAACAAGACCCTCAATACAAAAACGGTCTTCGACAAGCTGACGTGCTGTAACTTACAGGTCAACAAGAAAGGCATGATCTTTCAAAAGCCCGTTCAAGTGCTAGCTTACGCGAATGGCATTGACATGATTGGACGAAGACAGCGAGCCGTTAATGATGCGTTTGCTGGATAATGGATGAAATGGGTCTGGCTGGAGGCGAGTAGAACTATACGCTGTCATCAAGGAAGGCCAGTCAACATCGACGTTTTGAACAGAAGTAGGCAACAGAATCTTCGAGGCAGTCAAGGACTTCCTCTACCTCGGATTTGCGAAAAAGAGGGACAAAAACCTCGCAGAACCCCTCTTGCCAAGCGCTACTTTTTTCGGCTCAAATGGGAATTGAGTAAAAGAGTCAGCCCTCTCTAAGCTGGCTTTGTATAACAACTTGAGTTTTGCTTAGTGGAGCGGAAACATCGACATTTCTAAAGTTGGATAAGGAAGCCCCTAGTCTTTTCGACAGAAAAGTTTCGTCGGCGATATTTCGTCCTGTTTGCGTTGACGGCATCTGGAGAAAATGAATGTCATCGAGTAAAACGATTAATATAGCTAAGTAGATTTTAATGCATTTTTTATTTTCACTCATTCATTTTCTTACAAACTAGACAAAAAATACTTAAAACCAGCTTACCAATATACGAGTAATCTACAGATCTTAATTCTAACTTACTGACTCTTCACGAGTACTCTAAGATAATCTAGGATTTTCGGCCCCAAAAATTTTAAAGACTTATTACTAAGACCTATGCATATTTTTTGTAATTCGTCCAAGAAAATTAGGAAAAACTACCCCGTCTATTTGTAGATGTTAGCGGCATCGCTGGTTCTGGTGCAACCACCAGTAAAAATGCCGTTCTTTGTCAGAAATTGCTCTGTCGCGGGCAGAAATCGCTTTACTGAATCGTATAAGCTAGCTAAGTCATGTGGAGCGTATGAGCACACCATTCCGGCCGAAAAGTCTTCGAATCCGATCGTTTGGGACAACGGAAGAAGGGGCGGCTTAGGTTGAGATGGCGCATACAAGTACAGAAGAACCAACTTACTTGGAGTGCGCAACTGGAGGCAAAGATTGTTGGTTGAGGACCAGGTTCACGCTGGACTGTAGCGCAATTAGAAGGAGAAGACTATAAAAAAGAAGACTGAACTACACAATATAATAGCTGACCCTAATTATTTGCCCAAATCAAATGTGTGCATAAAAGCAACTCCCTCAAATAAAGTATTTGATTGGTACAATACAAATGAAAAGTATTCTGAACCAAATGTGCGTTTACGGTTTGAATGTGATCACAGATTACAAATGAAAAGTATTCTGAAACAAATGTGCGTTTACGGTTTGAATGTGATCACAGATTACCCTTACAATTATACAGTATATTACAAAAAATGCCAAAAATAGTTTTCTCCGAACACTACTGTATATAAATCTTCGTGAATAGTCACATTGACTTAATTTTACATTTGGCCCGTAATATTTCTTCAAAATATTTTTTCTAGATTTTGAACTCAACTTAACAATAATATTTTTACTTTATTCAAATAATCAAATAACCATTGGTTCTAATAAATGCAAAACATAGTTTGTTTCATGAATATTTAATCGAAGTACAGTTTGTGGTAGTGCCACTCAATATTTTTTTTTTTTGAAAGAAACGTTTTAATTATAATGTTCAAAGTACCTCGACCGTGGTTTGTCGTTTGTTTAATATGAACTTGGTTTTACTCTAGGCAAAGTTGAAATACGTATCGTAAACAACTATCAACTTTAATTATCTATTGAATCTTTCCTTTAAATGAGCAAAATATAACCAATTTATGAAACTCGTTTGTTTCTTTAAATTTTGTTCCGATAAATGTTGCGCCAAACTTTCACTCTTCAGTTATACCATTCAGATTATTCATAATACTATTATATGTTAATTATATCTTTGAGTGAGATATATAAACGAAAAATAGCGAAACTTTTCTATATGGGCAACCCTATAAGACAGACGTAACTACAATTCCTCATTTTGCTGGCATCGGAAAAGGATGGTGTATATATATACATTATTACAAAAAAGAGCGTGTTTGTTTGTTGAATTTTTCCATCTGTAATGTCTTTAAGTTTTCCTTAATTTTATAATTATTTTGCTTAGACCAATAATTCTGTATCTTGTTCTAAACTGTACGAATGTAATTGAAAATTACCATTGACACTTTATAGTACTGCAACCACGCGATGGAAGTAGATTTCTGTGTGTTAAAGAGATGGTGAGACTACAGAGACAATCAATCGATAATCCAAATCTAAGTGAAATGTCGGAGTGAGCTAGCCAGTTTCATCTCTAAAGATATATTTATTTTCGAGGACAGTATGCCGAATTCAATATAATTTGGTAAATATATAAATTTACATTAGTGCATTTAAGGTTTAGTGACGAAAAATACATATATTTAAAAGAGGATTTTTCAGTTTTGTCCATATACGTATTTTGTACTTAATGTGCAGCGGACCACAGTTTGTATTCATTCCCGCTATTAATACAACATCATATTTATTACTATTTATAATATTCCATTTTATTTCTTTTTAATTATGACAATTATGACCAACTTCATTTCCGATGCGAACACAGGCAAGATGGTGTATGGCTATGTATTTACTCATGTGGTTGTCGTGGCGTAGTGGTAAGTGCGTCTACCACCACCCAGAAAGTCTAGGTTCGATTCCCGGACGGGACACCTCGCATTTTTTCATGGCACCACCTCTTTCGAGTTGCTGACGACACTCAAGAGTATCAATTGTCTATAAAAAGCTTCTCAAATCTCGCCATTCGAAGTCCGCAAATTCTGTAGGTCCCTTCTACTCGGAGAGAGCAGTAGCACGCACAACACGAGTAGTTGTAGAAGCTAGGCCCTGGTCCCATGTGGGCTGTAGTGCCACTCAATTATTGTTATTATTATTATTATTATTATACTTATATTTAGAAAAATAAGAACTCTTGCTTCGAAATTTTATTTCATACTATTTATTAAAAATAAATAAATTCTAGATTACACTTAGAACTTTTAAATTCACGCAGTTTATCGAAAGTGATCCAAACAATAGCCGGTTATTTGATCAGAAATACAATCGAACACATCGAACGCCAAATCGCAACTTTCGCCCTTCTCTGGTAATTTTTGCCTATTAACGCCATATTTTGTTGTTACTACATTGAGACATAAGTTTACAGATCGCAGTGTTGCCATAAAAAATCCATGTTCATTCACGCCTTCAGAGTAGAAGTCGACAAGGCCATCCAGTGTCGGCCATCCCAATTGATCAACGGCATTGTTTTTAGCATACACGCAATGTAAAAGACACTAAAATGTATACATACATTCTTTTATAAGTATTGTTTACAATAAGAGAAGAGAACATTATTATAAAAGCGCATTTGTGAGAAAAATTAAAATAATTTCATGTATGTATGAATGAATGCATATAGATGTCCATAACCTTCCGTGCATTTTACCCTTGAATTTGGAAAACATTGTTTGGATCTCAGCCCACACTCTAATATTACTGCTGCTAACTTAAAACCTCCATTTGGGTTAATGAAATTGGTGTTCACACGTTATCAAGTTGTTTGACACTTAATTCGCTAGATTCTTTCAAAAAGTACGATAAGTGAATGCAAATGCACATACCCCTGCAATTCGTTTATCCTCGTATGGAACTAATGTTGGATGATAAATATTATTGTAGCTTCTTCTGTTAGTTGCCAGGAGACGATCGTGGGCGTCACTGTATCCATATGTGTATGTATTATGATGCTCTTCAATGCTCTCACCCTGAGCTTCGACTTTCAAAATTTGATACGCCTCTAGAGATTTATATGTAATATTTGTTTTCACGTTTTACATGTTTTCTTTTTTTCTAGTTTTACTTACCTCTGACAAGTTTATTTTTCACTTCTTCCTGGCAATCCTTAATGTAAACTTCAACCCGTTTTGCAGTTCTTGGCGGATTAAGACATTTATTTTTCTATAACAAATGATGAATGAAATAATGATAAGATCACTTTAAGTTTCATAAACAAACGGAGGCTGATAGAATTTGTCAAACGTACTTTTGAAGTTTGTGCATGCGATTGGAGAATTAATACGCTACAGAGAAAAAATGACCAGCCTTGCATATTGATGCACTTCAGTGTTGTAACTTACTCGAGGACTTTAGCTCAAATGAAATCGAAATGAGTGCCGTTGGTGTGGAAGATAACTTTCTTCTGTGCAACTTTCATTGATAGGCTAGAGTTAATGCCACCAAATACTAGTTGTGTTGCATTTGCTCTGGGGGATCTAACATCTTTTCAGGAAACCTGTCTGAAGTTTAGTAATTGAGTCAGTGTTATTTGACCTAGTGAATGATGCAGTTTCTACTCTCAAAAAGGAATTCAAATTAGTGGTATGTAAATCGCAATTTTATATGAATGAAGGTACATAATATTTGCTAAAATTTAGATGTTCTCTATTAATAAATCAGTTGAAACGATTGTTTCAGATAGGTAATGGCATAAAAATATACATACACATATAGGTGTGTACGATTTGACAAAATATACGCAAATGATAGGCACGATTATACAATAAAAGAAGGTGTGCTTGATATAATATCTATAACATAATTCGTAATTGAAGGAATGTGTGCCAATAGACTATAACAAATTATAACTTTAAATTATAGTTTTTTTTTTCTTTAGGAACCCTTCAAAGGTTCTCTCTGAAAAACCGCAATGCATGTGGTATATTTTATACAACCTCCAAGAAGAAACCTTTAGGCTGATGATGAATGCCGAGCAAGATGCATACAAAGCTGAACTGCGAATTAGGACAAGGGCTACTTGCGAGTTCAACAAGCAAAATAGAAGGGTAGGGTGGGCGTAAGAAGCGCACGATTGAGTAAATTGGGGGGCGTTACGGCAGCACTACAGCCCACAAGGGACCAGGGCCGAGTTTCTACAACAACTACTCGTATTGTGCGTGCTACTGTTCCCTCACGAGTTAGAAGGGACCTACAGTTTTTTGCCGACTCCGACGGGCGAGATTTGATAAGCTTTTCTAGTACTCTTTGAGTGTTGGCAGGAACCCGAAAGAGGTGGTGCCGTGAAAAAGTGCGAGGTCTTCCTTCCGGGAATCGAACCACGATTCTCAAACTCAAACTGCACTTACTACAGAAGTATGAGTTTCATGAACGTAACTTTTTTTGCATCGTTTTATGTAATTGCCTTAAACCCTACATTAATAGTCTTGTTCAATATATGTTAGGGTTCAGTCAAGCAAATTCCAAATTGACTAAATATTTGCACTGTGGCACGTTTTGGAAAAGGCCCAAGAGAATACACGCATCATAAACGATTTTGAGGTAGCATATGACAGCACTAATAGAAACGAAATTTTGGCGCTGTACAGATTTATAGAGATCCTTGATTACAAAAAGGAGAAACTTTGTCTTAATGGGTTCCGGATAAACCTCGGAGATTATACAACCAATGAGATAAGACTTTTGACAACCGCTTGGACTGCAATTGAATTATGAAGCCTGAATCCCGTCTCGACTCAATTAGCTACTTCATGTAGAGTTTATCTTCGCTTAGCTCAGGACCGTGCTACCTTTAAAAGCATGTGGGCAACTAAAGAAGAAGTAGAAGAAAGAAAGGGAAGTTGAGTATGATCATGGATATTCACCTTCAGTACATAACCTAAGTACATTTTCTTCATTACAACATAGGGGAGCACTCAAAAGAAACCGAACTGTTATTTCATTCCCGTCTCAGTAAGGGAAGAGTCGTCGCTCCTTCCAATTTGCGCGTTCGTAAGTATTACATGGCGCGACCGTTTCTTGGTGGAAAATATTGGCACAGAATCTCTTAAAATATTAAAAAAGGCCTTCAACTTAATGGTGGGAGAGGATTTAAGGTTTCAACAATGAAATAAGATGTCACATGGAAGCATGCTCAATTGCACAATGTGACGAAGGCGGGCATGATTTTTGAGGTGTTTATAGAAAGAAAGAAAGAAAGAGAGAGAGAAGAAATAAGACGATCGGACTTTCGAGCTAAGCCAACGAGAAGACCACTAAGAAAAGTAGAAAAAACCTTTATATATATATATGTTATAAATTGGAAAAAAGACATTAACAAATGTTAGAAAAATTCGGGAGCACATCTTTCAAGTTCAACAACTACTGGAAGCTTAACTAGGGTGCTTGAGATTTGAGGATGAAAATGGTGTCTGCCAAATACGTTCTTTGACTACTGAATGATAGTAAAAAAACGGAGGTGTTGCAGAAAACAAATTTCACAAATATTATAAAAATTGCGAATTATTTAAAACTTAAATATGTAAAAACAAACAATATAAGTTATTAAGTTTAGTTCCTAAGGGTATCTAATAATATTTAATGCGATTCAAATTGGTAAAAACAGCATTACATTCACCATACTTAAGTTCTGGCTTGGACTTATGGACATACATACATAAGTATTTAACATATGTATATAAGAGATCAGTTCGGCTTTTTTATATGGGTCGGCTTTCAGTCTAAAACAAGAGAAGCGCGTCCTCACAGAAGTATCTCATTAATATTAACTAGAAACAGTTTTTCCTTTTTTTCATTTTTACAACAAGGCTTATATTTTATTAGTTTTCGAGTGATAGAGAGTTAGAGAAAATACGACAAGAAACCTTCATTACAGGAAAAAAATGTATATATCCGTGTATGTATGTATATGAATTTTTATTTTCTAATAGTTTTGCATGAGGCTGTTCTCACTTAACTAAATCAAACGTTTCATTCTTTGCAGTCGGCATACTAGATTTCTCATAACCAATGTTATGTTATAAAGCTGGATACTTCGATTTTGAGCAATATTTGTTATTTCTTAATAGTCATGTTCATAGCTATTTCTAAGATATCAGGGATCATTCACTTTTGCTCTCTCTTAAGATGTTATTTTTGAAGTTCTATATTTGTTCTCTTACTTGTTTGGTGAAGCTTTTAATTTGTATTACATTAATCCATATACGAGTACGTTTTAGTAGTGAAAAATTTAATGTGTTTCTTGGTTGAGGACTGACTTCTAGGACACGCTCTGGTCATGCTCTTACTTACTGATGTAACCGTAAATAAGAAAATCATGAATCATCATCTAGCATTGGTATATAACGAAGACTTTTAATCCTGCAAAATGTATATATGTATAGTGGCAATATAAAAGTCAAATGGTATTCTCAAAAATCTATGCCATCCGCACGGCGTTACAAAACTTACTTATTACTTATTTTTATAAAAGGAAAATCTGATGTAATGTAAATATACATTTGTGTGTTTCTCAGTTTTCTCGTTTATTAGATGGACTTTTTGTTATTAGATTTGTAATGATGTATTTCTGTTTTTGTCTATTTTGTTCTTTTCTGTATAAAACCTTATTATTTTCTAGATGTATCATTTCAGGAGATTCTGGGCTTTCGTTGATGTTAAAATAAATCAGGCTGAAAAAAACCCATCCATATATAATTTTCAAATTCACTACAAAAGTTAACTATGTACAACTTAAATTTGTAATTTGGTTTCACGAAATGAATCAAGTAAAGCAAAATATAAATCTCAACTAGTTTGTAAGATTTTCACAGGTGCCATATTTTAAAATTGACCATCCTTGGAAGGCCGATTTAACATATGACATACCGTATCAATTTCATGAGCATTTTTCGTGTTGTGTGTGCTACTGTTCTTTCACGAGTAGAAGGAACCTACAATTTTTTGCCGACTCCAAACGGCGAGATTTGAGAAGCTTTTCATAGACAATTGATACTCTTTGAGTAGCAATTCTACGCGAGATGACCGAACCTAGACTTTCTGCGTGGCGGTCGACGCACTTACCACTACGCCACGGCGACCACTTATTGCTTATGATTATCTTGTCATTAATTGCATTAAGAAAACATTATATATAAATGAGTAATCATGAAAAATAATCATGAATTTGATAATTTTATTAAATTCTAATAAGTTAAAATCTTAAGCTTCATGTTATAAATATATATGATATAAAAAAAAGTAAGTCAAAAAAAGAAAGTCTCTACTTCTAGTGCAAATATACTGAGGATAATAGCAGGGGTATTCTGCATTATCCAGAGTTTGAAAGAAATGAAGTAATATGAAGATGCAATCTTCTTGTTATCGTGGTATATCCACTTTTCTGGTATTTGTATTTGCAAAGTACAAATCTCAGTAAGTAATCTCTTTCAAAAACAGGCACATGATAATGGATGTACCGCCGATATAAAAAAATTGTTACGAAAATCTGCATTTTAATATACATATTGAAGAATATTGTGAATGTGCAGCTCTAGTTGCAAGTGCTTTAAACATATTACAGGGTAGTAATTCATTTTAGAGAGTGTCCTTCCCTTGTCCACATGCACTAAAAGGAAAATTAATAAGATCACGGCGAATTAACAATAAATTGAAAAGCACTTTCTATTACAAAGCGTAGAGAATAGACACGCTTTCCTGTAAATAGGTCAAAAAAGTGACTAAATTTGTTCAAGTCTGTTTTCTTATATAATTAATTAATTAATGATTTATATGAAAAGTAAAAAACGGTTGTTGTGAAAAGTTACATGAATTTTAAAATATCAGATATGTAGAAATTTGTTTTGTACTTTTTTTAATTGAACTATTTTATTTAAAATTTGTTTTTAATTTCTTACAGTTTATCTTAATCTTTGTTTAATCATTATTAATTTTATCAGTTTGATAATAATCAATAAAATTTATGATTAAATGATTAAAAAGTTATTCGATTGATACCAACACACAATAAACGGCGTGAATCGCATTATAAGAAAGAATTTATTTATTGTTATTTACTTACTAGAATTGTTATATTAATAACAAATGAAATGAATTATTTTGTTCAATGTTTAATAAAATGCTTAACTGTTGTTTTTAGCAACAATAACTCAAATTATATATTATTGGAATATTAGCGTAATAAGCGAAAATACATACAATTGTAGTTTCATATTTTTCGCAATAAACGCAAAGAAAAAGTAATCCAACTTAAAGATCAATGTTTAGTAGATTTAATGCGGAAATATTTAACCCATGTTCTATCACACAACGTAAAAGACTCTTATCTATCTATCTTCATATCTTTTGGTTATTTCTGACGGGTCATGCTTCTTCAGCCGATACAATTGTAACTTCCGACTTCCTGCTCTGCCCGCATCATACTCACCGATTTAATTTATTTGCATATTAGTGCCCATGAGAATAGAACATTACTCTCATAAAGCACAGAACTTGCAGTAATTAATTAAAATTATGATTCATTAAGTTATACGAATACCTTGTTGTAGTCTGTTGTCTCTTAAAATACGAAATTCACGACAAACAAGTCTAACTAAAGTTAGAATATTTGCAGATGCTTGGTTGAACGATAGATCTCACTATCCATCTTTATTTAAAGAGTGAGAAATACCAATTCCCATTGTTCGTCTGTGACCAGCGGATTGTATCTTATAATTCTTTCCATATTGCTGAGAAAATAAACAGATAAAATAGAAGCGAAAAGAAGGGCGCAACAATTTGCAAAGCTTCAGCATTATGTTAGGAGTGGGTGTTTAAGTAAAATTGTATTTAAGAAAATGCCTTTGCTTTTTATCACCAGTCAGCGGTTAATATTGCCCTTGGTAGTTTGCGTTTGATGATAATTCGGTGTTTACGAAGTGAAATTTGATTATATTTATCCGAATATAATACAAATTTAATACAAGTGACAAAAAGGACATTCAAAATGAAGCACTTTTCATTGACCTCAGTTAATGGATTTATAAAATCAGTGATTATTCAAATGTTGCTCCTTCGAAGTGCTATTTGTGAAATCGAGTATAATAATATAAACACTGATGGATCATATTCTTTCCGGTAATGGCTAGAGTTTTAACAGTATATGAAGGAATAAAATATAAATAATTTTATCTCCAATTGAGTTATTTTACTTTGAGAATAAAAAAACAATCAATCACATGGGCCTATGGAAATTGAAATATGTATAAATCTTTAAAAAGAAGAATCGATTGAAATAAAAAATCATCCAAATTTAAATCTTATTTGACAAGAGAAACAAAAAAAGTGTAGATATAAATTTCGTGTGTTACTATTGACTTTACCAGAAGTGAAATATGCTATTTGTATATCAATTAAAGACAAGGAACTTTAGCAATTAAATATAAATAGAAAATAGTTAATAGAAAACTGGAGTTCTTTGCCAACATCTTTCAGTGCGTCTTGAACAGGCCATTTCATCCTAAAATTTTTCGTTTATTCAATAAGTCCAAACCTAAAGAAAATACTGTTTAATTGTGTTGTCTATAATAGTAAAAATAATTAAGTGGTACTATATCCAACAAGAGACCAGGGCATAGCTTCTTCAGAAACTACTCGTATTGTACGTGCTATTGTTTTCTCAAGAGTAGAGGGGTTTTGTTTTTTTGCTAGTTCCGACGGCCACTTTTAGGAGCGTTTTATAAACAATTAGTACTCTTTGACAGTACTACCCCGTTTTGATACAAATTTAAAAGTATAAAAGTACATGTGTAAGACATTTTCCATGTGTTGTTCAGTGTAATCATGTTGAATACTACACGAATGCTATTAGCCACTTATTGATACAACACGACTTAATATGAACAAAAGCACCTTCCTTGAATTAATAAAAAACATATATGTTTTTATCTTAATAATTCCAATTTTCTACAATCAAACTAAATTATTTATATAAACAGCTTTTTGCATGTTTAAAATACTTAAATATTTTTCGGTGTACATTTAAATCGAAAGGAAACTCAACATGTCATTTTTTCAAACAAAACTGAAAATCATGAACTATAACTTAAAGGCCAAATACAATGTAAAGAACAGCGGTATCAGTGTTTAAATAGACTTTAACAAAACGAAACGCATGCAAATGATTCGCATTTGGTCCAATGCCCAATTTCATCACTCTAATATTGTAAGTTCTTATATAAGTGTAGGGACCCTTGTACTTGAGAGCACATTCGTACAGTTGTCGTACGTTGTCGTACGTCGTCGTCGTTTAATAACTCAACGCGCAGGAATACGTTTGGATTGAATCTTGCACGGCAAATCCACTGCGTAAACTTTTTCATCTGCCAGTTCCAAAAATGGCATACTTTGATTTGGCTACATATGGATTTAAATACTTCTAAGACATAATGCTATCTGCTATTAGTGGCGGAGTTCTTCTCATATATTACTCTTACTACTATAATACTACTCCTGCCAAAGTAGTTGAGAAGTTTTGATTTTTTTATTTACATTCAGGTTTAAAAATTCTTAAAGTTGACGTAATGCTTAACACTGCAGTACTACTCCTGTACTGCAATTACGGTTTTTGACTGTTCTGTTTTACTTTAAAATAAATAATGATTCTAAAAAATGTTAAACTCGTTTAATCAGAGTGTTAAGAATTTTATATAACCTTCATCGTTACAATATATAAATACATAACTGATTTCTAAGTACAATTTATTTTCCCATACCCCAATTATTGTTCGTTTATATTTAATGTGAGCGTGTCAGTGACTAAACTGTCTCCCTCCCTCTCCCCTAAATATGCATTATATTTCTGATATTAGCAAGAAAAAATATCGATAAAAAAATTTCTCTAAAACTATGCAAATTAATGTTATGGGAGCTTTGTTGACGTATAATTTGGGTATGAAATTAATGCTCACTGTGAAGATAAAGTAAGGACATGAAACCGAACATGTATTATTTTTTAAAACATAAGAATTTACTTTGAATAATAACATAAAATATTGTAATACCTTAAGTGCTATTTATTATCTCTTTTCTATACACGTGTATATGTAAATAATAATTTCAGTACAGCTATAATTGTTCTTTTTTGTAATTACTTGTATTGTATTTCTTTTACCAACGAATAATTGTAACATAATTTTACATATTTACGTGGGTACAAAATCCCCGTACATACAAGATATATTTTAGTTCTGCTTATTGTAATAATAAATTTACACTTATTATATAATTTCAGGCATTCTAACACTGACATTGGGAGTTACTATCACACTGTTGCTGGAAATCCGAACAACAGCATTCGAGGTCGTTATGGTTCGCGGAATCCGTCTAACGGACGGGTGGAAGAAACAGTTTACACGGCTGGACCACGTGGGTATGAAAACATATCTGATACATATCGCTCCAACAAAAATGTATAACTAGTAAGAATCATTTATGAAGATAGATTCAGTGCAATGTTCAAAAACTGCTAAAAGAAAAACAAAAGTCCGTGATGCAATTAGAGATCTGATATACTTCATAGCCTCTACGTCCGAATATAATTTGCGGTCAATGTAGTGTGTCTCCGGCATATACGTACTATCTTGATTGTAACACAGTGTACACATGAGTAATGCAATCCGTGAAAGCAATTAACAGTTGCATTAAAAATTTGGTTTAGCCTCAATGTACATAAATATGTATATTCAAATCAGCTTAAGACTGAAATGTTAAAACTCAATGTTCAATTAATAATTGAAAGACCTCGTCATGTATAAAATTCTAAAATGATGAACATAAAAAGATTAGTTAAAATAATTTAAAAAAATTTCGGCAAGTATCAATGTCCATAAATATTTCGTCCTTTACGGTAAGCTTCACTCTTACGAGACCATATAAACTGTCACGTACGACAAATTCCTTTTTGACAGGACCTCAACGATGGATCCTATGTGTTGGAGACTTAAATGCAAATCAACTGGTTTTTTATTATTACATTTCAAATTGATTTTACGTATAACTTTCACCATAGCCCGATCCTCCTTGATACAACTGTTCAAAATAGTACAATACAAGCATTTGGCAATGATCAGTTATCAACCAGTTGACACTCATAATAAGAGTATCACTTTAATACAAACTAATGTGGTGCTTATATTTATTTTAATTACATTGACACCTAAATAAATTTCATTAAAAATCATTCATAAATATTTGTAAATAAACATATAAATTCATACTCAAGAGTATGAAAGCCTAAAAGACTTTTTGGAAAAATCGTCTGTAAAGTGTAATTGAAGGAGGAAATAATGTAACTTTAAAGTTCAGATGTTGTGAAAAATCTCACACTATGATAAACAACTCGTATATGTATTTTCGCATTGAAAATACTAAGCTCATATAGAGAAAAATGCCTTCTGATAAACATTTTGAAAATTTTTCAAATGTTTGCTTTATTATTTATTTATTTATTTATTTATATTAATTTACAAGCAACAGTTTTAAAATTAAAGATAAACAAAAAATAAATTATAAGATTTGTTTCTTGAACAACCTGTAACATGTTATCTATACATACTTTTTAATGTTAGTCTCTATTATTTATTAAATTAGGAAGAAAATGCAAAATTCGAAAAAATTCAAACTGACTCTTCAGCTTGAACTTTTCTAGGAAGACTAAAGTTTCTGCTTTCTTTTTTAAATAGACTTTATCAATACATTCTCGTTATTCGCTCACACTTTCGCTCTTTTATTTATTTGATCGGGTACAGCACAATGTTTGCAATCGAATAGTTTCACCCCCGAAGCATGGATGAACTGGGAAGCGTTAAACATTTGAGGAGTAATTTGTGTATTTATTATATATGTATACGTATGATGAGATCAAAATTCAACTTTATTTTGATTATATTTGTTCGAGTAATACATGTGGGCATATAAGAAAATGATGACACATAAACTGACATAAGCTCGTGTTAATCGACAACCCATCTAAAGCGCTAAAGGATGGTGGCACATTAAATTCCATTTCCGTTATGTACGATCTACATATTTCTGCTATTTTTTAACAGAAATTACGACATTTTTGGGAATGTCGGGCATTTCTTTCGCATAAGCCCAATTTAATGATCCAGACTAGCCAAACTATTGCGCAGAATATTTTAAATTTAAAAAGTTACATTTTCCAAAACTGTGTTACGTACGTGTGACAGTAATTTATTTATTTTAGTTTAAAATATTTGACACTTTCCCAACATAACAAAAATAATAAGAATTCAATAGTTCTAAAAAATATGTTTATCGGAATGATTTTACTCCATAAAAGTGATTTCTATCAACAAATTAAGTTAGTCAAAAATAGGATAAAAATAGGTTAAAGAAAATTGGGCAAGTTCACTCAAACCAACAAGCTTTCGTGTTTAATTTGATGCAAGCAATCCAAGTTCATATGCACCAATCTTCAAATTACTTTTTATGTAAGAAGTCAACTGAAGAATGTTAATGTTGTCACAGTAAATCGAGATTTAAATCTTAACACAAATCTACATCACGTATGGTGCGGCGCCCTTCTCACATATATGTATGTACATACATATGTGCATGTACATTTCGACACATACATATGTATAACCTGACAAAAAAATTAATATTAGATCTGTTCTTGTACCCCTTTTTATGACTATTGCTTATAGTATTTAAACGCAAAATACTTCCCTTATTTTTCTGCTGGGCATATTAACTCTGGCATTTTGTAGCGAGTTTTCTCATTCTGTCAAGTCGGACTGACAATTTTTGTGACGGATGTGCACATTTGCAATCCACTCTCACTCCTTAAAAAAAATCACTATAGCAAATAGGAGTATTCGAATAGAGCAGGCCTACACATATACACGCACTATACTCCTGGTCTGATGGGTTTGAGTAGAAGGAAGAAATACATATTCTATATAATCTGGGATAATTATGCTTACGATTCTAAATGTTTTGTTAGGTTTAAAAGTCAATGTAGCTCATTTTCCAAAAACCAATTTAAAACAGTAATAATCTACATATGTATTACAACATTTTGAAAACTGTGTTTTAAATATTGCTCACAACTTAATAATACGATACAATAATTTACTAATTTGTGAAATTTATTTATTCAGATTTCGTGTAAATGGCCCGCAAGTACACAGAAAAATGGATCTTTCACAAATACCAAGAGGAAGAGTTGGGACCCCAGAAGACCCCCTTGCAGATCCTTATGACGATCCTACATATAGTTTCAAATTCAAGACGCAAGACTACAGCAGAAAAGAAGAATCGGACAGCAATGGAAGAATAAAAGGTACACCAAAACATGTAAAAACACCACTTTTTTCATTTGTGGTATTTTTTTATAATATCTTATAATTGAATCTAGATAGGACTGATTAGCCATAATAGAATGAAGTTTTTTGATAGAAATTTTCTAAGCTGTACGCGATCCCATCAGTTGTAATAAAAGAAAGACTAGACGCCTTGGTGACCGAAGTTCTAACCTAGTTCAAGCTTCAATGGCAATCACTCCATCTTGGTGATCATTTTGGTCTTTCTAACACCTCTGACCATTGCAACTCCACTAAGCAATAAAAGTCCCTGGTATCAAATCAGTCAGCACTGACATCAGCTCATTCCGCGATTTTGGGCCACCACGACATTCCCACAAAGGGATCAACTACATTGTCATATAGAAACACAGTTTAGATTTATACGTATAGTGTAACGGATTTTATTTTGAATCGTGATTCATAAGTCCAGTCTCATCATCTGGGTTTAATACATTGCCTTTAATTGCATTTTTATTAAACCCAATTTCCAGCCCACAGACGGGTATGATTAAAACATGAAGTCAAAATCCAGCTACTAGCTAAATAAATCATTACTATTTAATAGTCAAATTGCCCTAAGCCTAGTAAAACAAAATCAACGCAATGTATCCGAACCGATAAACTTTTCAGAAAGTCTGTCATAGTACTTAAGGTACAAAGCGAAAACTACCTGTTTCATCTCCACTTCTTTTGAATATTGTGTTCTATTGGAACTGTTTAGAAAATATTATCACTGCTGCAGTATATAATTTTGGTTTTGCACTCTCAGCCAAAAAACCATTTGTAGCCCAAAAATTATTGTGAAGAAAAGAAAAAATTCCTTTTAACCAGAAAATTAAACTTTATTACTGCTTAGTTTCTTGAGTTAATCGACAAGAAACTAATAACGGCTTACACGTTTATAAGATGATATTTGTTAGATTGGGGATTGGATCCACACCCAGTTCTTACGATTAATGTGGCACAACAGCTTGCTAACCTACTAGACACATTCTCACATGATATGAACATAAGCAGCGTGCTGAAAACGCATTTCATTTTTCAAGTTCTGTCTTCATGTAGGCTCCGACGTAGTTTTTTTTTTAATAAATTGTCTTGTCTTTTCCTCAAATTTTGGGATATTTGCGACGCCATTTAAGCTTCAACTGAGATAAAAAAAAAACAGAAATGACATGGAAAAACAGAAAAGACAGAAAAAGCGCATGCTCCCAAATGTCAGCAACAAATCCGCAGAATTTCTGATATCTCTAGAGACGGCTAAACTTAACTGTTCTTGGCATTAGTGATGAAATTCTATGCGATACCTACAGAAAAGGTGCAGATACTCCTTTGTAAATGTCCCGCCTTTGCCCGGATCAGGTGGTGGCTGTTTGGTTCTGATTTGGCTTGAGCTGGAAACCTAGGCTTCTTATCGCAGAAGGGCTAACTGGTATTCCTCCAGAAGACCAAGAAATTACCCGGTAGTAAAAAGAGACCAGTACAAACAAAAGTACGCGCTTTGTTTGCTGTAACCATTTTAAGCATTGATAAATGAATATGAACCAGCACTACTTTCCATTCCTAACTCAGATATGTTAGAAATGTTTTGAAAAGTTTCTATCGAGATGTTTCTAAAGGCGGTCCATGGGATTTGTATCCGGACTTTGTGATTCAGTTTCGATGGTGTGGGTACAGTTATACACTAGCCACTATCAACAACATTCAGATTTCTGGCAAATAACGGTTAACTTTACTTTATGTCAATTCAATTTTAATTCGATGTTTCAAGTTTTTCAAAAGAAGTTCTTCATTAACCAGAGACTAATATGTATTTAATAACCCTAAGGACCACTTACAATTTTAGACGGACTGGTATTTTTTCCAGTTAATTTTTTCAACAGACGAACCTCGATGCACTCAAAAAGTTCTTTTTGAAAACTTCCTAACTGCAATGGTTAATAATTTATTGTCTGTTGATTTTGTTTTGTTTGCAATTCGACAGTGGAATGAAAAGTAGAAAATTTGTTTTTGATTTCTTTTCTTAGTTCCGCCCAAGTTTAACCCCTTAATGTTCCATTTTGAATATTTATTAATTCTATGAATTTACGGTATTTAATTAACATAATATGTGACAAAATGAAATATTAAATTTTATGTTAAGACGACACGGTTTTTGTGTTTGTAATAAATATAAAATTTTAATGATATATGCACTTAAAAATATCTTTTCTATATTAAAGGTTTATATTCCTATTTTGACGACATTGGTGAGAAACATACAGTACGGTATGCCGCTGGAGCAGGTACCGGTTTCGAAGTGCTTAATGGGGTGCCGGATAGCCAATCAACAATAGCATATAGTGCGCCACTTTATAAGGCGCCGCCTAAAACACGTGGAAAGATATCGGTTCAAAGAGGTCCAAATGGACTTTACAAATTTATTGCAACTGGTCCAGACCAGAGGCGATCGGAAGAAGTTCGCCCTGATGGTATTGTTCGAGGTGCATATTCTTATCTCGATGATAAGGGTGTACAAAGAACTGTTGAATATGAGGCCGGTGCGGGAATTGGATACCGCATAATTCACAACAGTGTTGGTCGCGGTACTCATAGAAACACTAATATCCCTAATTTACGGAGCGGTGATAATGCGCCTGATGCGTTCGCACAGACATCTGGGTATGACAACCAACCTCAAGATGCTGATGAAGATAAAACGTTACCAAAATATGATGGCAGCAGCAGCGAAAAATCCTACCGAAGACAAAATATAACAGATGCCTCAGTTAAGCCCCCAGGTCGTGGAGGAGTAAGATTTAGGAACACTGCAAAGCCCGTTATTAAAGATTTAACAAACACTAATCAGCTTTCAATAAACGATGAAGAAAGTGATAATGAGAGAAAACCTACTCCCAATAAAGGTAATAAAAGAGTAGGTACATCTAATAGAAATAATGGACCAACAAATCGTTATGACGATTTTGACTTCGACAATGACCTCAGCTCCATACCTCCACTTATAACTAGCAACCAAAGAATACTGGAGATCGGACGCGAATCAGATTGGAAGAATAGAAACAGAGATTCGACAATAATTACAAATGTAGGAAAATGGTACATAGGACTTCCACCCGGCCAAAGCGTAAGAGCGCATGTTCAAAATATTGACATTTTACCAATAGGGGGCCGTATGTTGTCGCCTTCAGAAGCGCTACGCAGAGATGAACTTTTGGAAAAAACAAAAAAGTAAAATTTATTTATTTAATTTAAAATACTAATAAAATAATATACAAATAAAAATTATATTATAAATTAAATTAAAATTATTTCCGAATTGTTGGTGTTTTTTTGATAGTGATTAAATATAATATAATAAAAGAACTTTCAACAAAATTGAAGAGTTCTTTGGAAGAAAATTACAAAAAAATGTTGATTGAGAATAGGATATGACATTTTGTATTTTAAAAGAGTAATGATAAAGAACACAACGGTTTTTGAAAATGTTGTTGAGTGTAATTGCATCAATTAATTCGACGATCGGAAAACATTTAAATTTATAAAAACAAACAGAAATAGGAAAAAAACACGGCGTAATAATAAAGAATAACAGTTAACAATTATAATTCATTTACAATACAATTTTGAGATATTACAAAAAATCAATACATCATTATTGGGTCCTACATCGCGATTTATATGAAATATAAGATTCAGTCGACATAAAAAATACCAAAAGCATCTGCAAGAGGAATTAAGTATTATTTATCCTCAAAAAAAATAAAAATAAAGTGACAGAAGTCCAGCAAAGCATCTTAAGTTGGCAAGCCATGCCTAAAACCAAATCATACATATTGTTACTTACAAATGTAAGACATTCGTTTTCATTGCTTTTTCAAATAATTTTGAAAAAGCGATCAAAAGTGAGATAGGCCTGTATTTTTTTTCTTTCGGATCACCTTTCTTTAAAAGAGGATTATTATTATACGCAATTAATGGTCTTATGGAACAAGTGGGAAATTGTTGAAACAGTTTGAAAAATAATAATTTTTATTTTCAAATCTCTGCGTTTGAAGTAGGCAAGAAACTGTAGGTTCCCTTGACTCGTGAGAGAAAAATAGCACGCACAACACGAGTAGTTGCTGAAGAAGCTAGGCCCTAGTGCTTTGTGACAACATTTTCTTCAGGTGATGAGGCACATTTCTCACCCGGTGGGTATATAAGAAAACAAAATGTCACATATGGGGCTCAGATAACCTACAAGTGGTTAAAGAATTGCAGTTGCTGCACACAAAATGTTTTTTTCGAGTGATCTACGGTCAAAAATTGTCATTCTTAAATGTGTTTTGTAATACAATTTGCTTTGACATTACAATTTTTTAACCAAATTCACTTTAGCAAATCACACAAATGTATGTTTATCCGACTGCTGTTAAGTCAAATTAATTTGATTTTCAATTAACAAAAACATTTTCCTAATAACTACACCCAACTCTTTTTTTACACGGTTTCTTTTTACACGGATTTGAATTTACACGGTTGAAAAAAAAAATTAAAATAAAAAAAAAAAAATTTTTTTTTTGAAAAAAAATCGAAGGCTCAAGACCTTTCGGAAAGTAGTCCGACAGTTCAAAACTCTATTACCGGACGAAAGTCACCATTGGATAATTTGATGGAAATCTCCAGTGATGATACCGATTTTAGTCCAGTTCGTCGCAAACAATTGCGCTTGTTATCAAGTAGCGACGAATAATTATGTAGCTATGTAAATATTTTTTCTTTATTTCTATTCTAATTTTTTTGTTCTTAATTCTGGATTAACATATTTCTTTTGTTTTTTTTGCTTGCTTTACCAATTTTTCATCTGTATGAATTATATATTTTAAGTTTTAATGTATGTACAATAAAATGCCACATGCGCATACAATTTTTTTACACGGTTTTTCGAAGTAAATATAGTTTTTTATTTCAACTTACACGGTTTTCAGATGACATGGAACGTATCCCCCATTTTACTATAGAAAACGCCTTTTTTTTACACGGTTTTTTTACACGGATTTCTGAGGAACGTATCTGTCGTGTAAAAAAAGTGTTGGGTGTATTCGAATTCTTAAAGAAATGTTTTTATTGCATACATTTCGGCGGAGATATGCATGGATCATTGTAAATTACTTTAGAATGGTTTGTGTATTCACAAAAGAACGAAATACGTTATAGAGCACATCTTGTACTACGACCTGTTCAATTCTTCGTGGAGTGAAATGTTGATAAGAACCGAGGTAAAGTTATCCAACTTTTTTGTTAAGCTAGACATTTCGAAGGCAATACTACGCATAGCATGGCGAGAGTTTGAAATGCATTCCATTAATTCAGTCAGAAGGAGTGACCAACCAGGTGGGTTGGTTTGAGGAGGTTGGTTTGCACTTTTTCGGTGGCCACACTGAGGAAAGCGCTTAACATGTCCTAGATCAGATTTAAAATTCAATAATCAATTCTTAATCGGCCACTTCGCATTGATCTATGTACATAAATCTATTAAAAAAATGTAGTACTAACGTAAGACTATCCCAGCTAAAATTCATTCGAGAAATTGAGTCTGGAAATGTCTACCCACTTTAACCGTTATGTGGAGACTTCAATAGGGTTCATGCTTTGTGGAATATTATAGGTTGAACATTTGAACATATACTCAGAATTTGTGCGAGAGGAATTGAACTGTGACGTCACACTTCGAATACGAAAAAGAATGAATCTCACTGATACTTCACATAAGCAATTAATTTAAGAATAATGAATACATCCTTGTGTAAAATCTTGTCGTGACATGCTTGGATCAATTTCGTTGCATTAACTTCTTAACTTAATATATATGTCATATCCCGTTAGTTTCTAATTTTTTTTTACACTTTCTGGTCTAATTTCTTGAAAGTCATAGGGTTAATTTCAAATTACGGAAGAGAATTGTAAATAAGTTCTTACTAAAGTCGTGTAAATAAACTTTAAACTAGATATATTTCGAAAATCCTTACTATTCCTTTTCAGAAATCCTAATACAACACTCTACTTCGGAAGAATGTAATCATAATCATAAGGTAATGTAAAATTTCAATCGGAGATACTATACTATATGCCCTGAAAATCTTACATTTTGAAATGTTAAGATCTAAGGCATAGTTAACACTGGTATTCATCACGAAATCTAAAGACTTAAAACAATTCTAAGAGCTACCATATATAACCGAAAATGTTCTTCCTTTTGTACTGGTGCCCACCCAAGGACCAAAAATCGTAATAATTAAATAAAAATTGTTTTTTATAACATAGATATTCTTAGAAAGGTTCAGCAGCATTTAGAAAGACAAACAATTTAAAATTTTTTTTTAACTTTTCACCCCACTTTAAATGGTGAAAAACATATTTAGATAAAATATCCCCATTAACGTATTTTAAAATTCAAACAAGCTAATTTAGAGAAAGGGTGACTTAAACTAAAAAGTCAATTGGAATTAAGAATTTTTGATTATTTTATGGAAGGAAAATATATATGGTTATTGCGGTTTGAGCGGAATGTATGTATATGTATGCAGTATAAGTGCTTCTCTCTTATATCATTAACTCATAACACTTCACAACTCATGGTAACCCTATTGAAGTTTTAACATAACGGTTATTGAGTGCAACTCTCCGACAATATTTTCACACTTAATTTATCTCCGCCAATTAAGTGAACAAAAACAAGTGGCAGGGACATACAATTTCGGATGTATTCTGATGTGGACCTTTCGACGACCTTCTGGGAATATTTTTTTGGAAAGTTCAGTGCAGTGAGAAAGAAAGAGTATTAATAGTATTTAACCATTTTTACTGTGCAGTTTCCATAAAATCCGTTCTATTATTAAGAACACCCCGTTCGGAATATAAACTCGCTTTCAAAGGAAGATGCGCAGTGACAAAAGAGATGTTTCACTCATTCTGTTTCACTTTCATCCCTCTAAGTCCTAATCTGCAAAGAACAACCTCTTCTTATTCTTTGTTTGGTGTTACATCCTGCCTCACTAGCCAGCACTATCTTTTGCCAGCTGCCTCCAATTGCGCACACCAAGGTGGTTTATGTCCTCCTTCATTTGTGTGCGCCCTTTATTACGTTGACCCAACGGTTCGGAACCTAAAACTCTTCGGGCCGGAGGTGTGTTGTCTATTCGCTGTACATAACCTAGCGTTGGATCGAACACGCCTAACTTGGTGCATGCCACTGTACATCTCGTTAATGACTGAATCATTTCCTTCAGACGCCATCACGCAAACAGTCCTACTAAAATAGTCTGCCTGAAGATTTTATCCTTTTGCTATTGCCCCAATGAGCGACCAGTCAGAACTTTTGTAAGAATACGTATACTTTTTTGTTGCTTGTTATTTGGTCTTTCTTAGGCAATAACCAGAGTGGCCACTAGTGACACTAATATCTGCTTAATGAATCTTTTGACTTATTGTTACAAACAAGCAAAAGCAAATTTAGCAATTTTGGAACGAACTTCGCTGCCACACCCTTCATGGCCAAAATTTCAGAAAAAAGTGCATGGCAGGAGCCACTAGATGTGCCAATATCTTTAGCTACTTCTCTAATAGTGATTCGACTATTCTCCATAACAATAATCTTCACTTTTTCAACATTAACATCGGGTGTTGATGTGCTGGGGCGTCCAGGGTGAGCGTCGTCATTCACATCTTCTCGACCTTCTTTGAAAATCTTGTACCACTTGTAATCATTATTTTAAATTAGAGTACACACACCATATGTCACTGTAAATATTTAAGTGCTTTTGACTTAATTCAATTTTTCGCGCAAAATTGAATGCAAATTCTTTGATTAATTTTTTTAAAAGCCGAAGACGCAAAATACGTCTTACTTTTATGCTTTCATAGCTCCTGTATTCGTTCAATCACCATAATGTTATGCAGCAGCCGAAAGAACTTTTGAAAGAGATATATGTGTACATAGATGGGTATGGGTACTTGTATTTATATATATAATAATATATATATATTATGGATACTGTTAATAACATAACGTACTCTGACCGAGCGTTTAAAGTTTTAGCTTAATTTTATGTATATACTAGATGAACACTGTGGGTTTGATCTGATTACCACAAGAGCATTGGTACAAGAAAGCAACCCGGATGATCATTGTTTAACATACCATATAATTTAGCAAGAGTATAGCATTTTATCTTTATGCAGCTGTTTACATTACATGAATAGGTGAAATCTCTTGGCATATGATTTAATGTGACCGCCACTGTTGGACGTAGATTTATCTGGAAGTCGAATTTTTGATGGCATTAGTGGCCGTATATGGACAATAACGTGGTGAATGTTGTCCTCCAAGTGGTCAATCGTTTCGGACATATTGGGGTGGACTAGCGATTTCACATATCCCCACAGAAAATAGTCAAGTCAATCCTGGAGGCCAATTAACTTCGTATCTTGAATTTATGCGGTTAAAAAACGTTTCCTCAAAAAACAAAACAAAAACACAGCTTCTGCACATCATGGTTGTGAACTGATGAACGAAAAATAATGTTCCAAAGCGGTCACCATCGTTAGAGCCAAGCCAACCATAACTACATCATTTAGAAGTTGACAAAACGGCCGTCAGTTAAAATAGTATTTCCTAAAGTTCTATACTTCTTAATAAATACCCGTTATATACCTTAAACACGCAGCGATATATTTTTGATAAAAATTTATTTTTTTTTTATAAAGTTTGGTCTTAACTATGTGTCAAAAACAATATTATTTAAATGGCCGAATTGGGAAGATTTGCAGCATACAAATAATGGGTTGTATTTTTTTGCCAATCGCTGGCTAAAGAAAATGTAACATATCACTTGAAATTGACTGTACCCGTCCGCCCATTGGCCCAATGCCCAATGACACTATTTGACAATCTGCACAAACGGCAACTCTTCACTCTCTGGTGTATTTTCTGAACCGTGTAAGAATAAAGAATTACTTAAAAAAGTGTTGATCGAAATATCGGAGTTTCTAGTCTGATGTTTCAAAAGTCAAGAAGCGTATTTACGGCATTATAAATGTACAAGCCTAAATTGTTGATCAAGTTGAACTTCATAAGGATAGAGATCCAAATGCAAAATACACCATTGTGAGGTGTACGACACGTTTAATTGCTGCGAACGTTGAGAGCATGGTAAATTCTGATCATCGCTTGCACTTGACGCAGCAATATTAGCTTCTGACCGTGCATTATCATTATGTACAGTAATCTGCACTCTCTTCAAATTTTTTCACAACTTGATCGGTGGAAAATAACGAACATAATCATCGCGTAATGCGCAAAAAGTGGCTATATAAGAATCACCACTTTTTCAGTAAGTAATAACATTAAAGCGCTGTTCGATTGCCATTGTCGTCCATTATCGTATATTATTATCAGCTAATATTGTGGCAATTTAAATGAAAGCTAAATTAAACAGTCTTCAAATGCCAGCACTATCAACATAATAATAATACAAATAATTGAGTGGCACTACAGTCCACCAGGGACCAAAGCCTAGCTTCGTCAGCAAGTCGGGTTGCGTGCTACTATTCTCTCATAAGTAGAGGGACCTACAGTTTTTTCCGACTCCGAGAAACTTTTTTCATAGATAATTAATACTCTTTGAGTGTAGTCAGTAACTCAAAAGAGGTGGTGCCGTGAAAAATGAGAGGTGTGCAATCCGGAAATCTAATCTGGGACATTCTGCGTATGAGTCGGCGCCCTTATCCACTACGCCACGGCGACTACTTGTTACCATGAAGTGACTCTAATGAAGATTGAGATAGAAAGAACATTCCTAGTCATGTGATGCGGCCAAAGAACAAGTTTTCGAGCTAAAATCCTCCTCCAAAGCAGGTCTTTGGAGGGTTGAATTTTTAAGTGAGAGAAATGCAACAAATTGATTTCGTTGAAAAAACAATAAAACAGTGGTAAAAGTTTAGAGGAGAGTAGAAGAAGCCCACACTAAATCAATGAAAATGGTACTAACGATGGGCATGTATTGACAGAAAGAAGTGTGTCACACTGCGAGTGCTCAGCCAAAAGAACGGGCCATTTAACAAGAATACAAACAAGCGAAAATTTTTTGGAATATACAACAATAAAATTAAACTTTTCGAAAAATGTGATTTAAATTATATGCAATCTGTGTTGTGCTTAGAAGGTACTTATTAACAATAGTTTAACTAGAAAATCCGTGAAAGTATAAATTACCCTGTACTCGGAATATTTGATAACATCTGTTAAATAACAGGCTATAGCAAAACACATACTTATATCGGGCGATGAATTCAGTTTTCTCCAATATTTAACAATGTATCATGCATATAAGTTATGTTTTTTTTTTTCAACAAAATGAAAACTATTCTGAACAGTATAATGTAGTTTTAGAATTCTATTTCAGAAAATTGATATTAAAAGCTAAAGTTTGAACATACTAATGAAATATAATGCAAGCATTTTTATTAAAAAAAACTAAATAGGGAACAATGACCTTAAACTAATAAAGCCAAATGAATTGGAATTGCTTTGAACGTTGAGAATCGATGTAGAAAAATGATGGGAGGATATTCTTTGTTAAGTATGTATAGAAATTTTTTATGATAGTTTTTATGCATATCTGAACTTACGTGTATTACTCCAAAGTATCAGTAAGCAATAAATATTTATAAGGCTAGTATTGAATGTCACGATACCAGGACAAGTATCAATATACAAATAGACCTGGGGACACCAAAACAGATTTATACATTTTATCTATTTTGTCACTCAATTATGTATAAGCACTGAAACACTCTTCACTTGTATAAATGTTAAGTAACACGAGTATCTTTTAAAGCTTGTTTGTGTTTTATTTTTGTTTTGTTTTCGTAAACAATAAGAATTATAAAATGTTTTTTTAATTTTTGAATATTGCATACATAATGCATTTTTATATTTTATTTATCTATAAACAAATTTCTATGGCCTTGGATTTGATTAGAATATTTTCAATATATATGCACACTAGTATTAAAAGTATATTTAAGTTTCAAATTATCAAGCTACCAGCGGACACCAATGTATTTTAACATGCGGGTCCTATGAAGCACAAGTATTCACTACCATAACTAATAGAAAAAAATCGTCGCTTAGCAAGCAAACGTAAGAAAGGACAAACGAATGGCTATACAGGCCACAAAAGTGCTTAATCGTTGTGGGAGATCTGAATAACAAAGTAGACTGTTAAGCACGGAACATTTTTGCAATACAAACGACATTGAAGGCGCATTTCTCTGAAGCAATGTTTGGTGTAATATCATTTTACTTGTCAACGTACAAGCAATTCGCATTTAAGCGAATCCATAGCGTAAATAAGAATCGAATTGAAATATTAATGCAGGAACTGCTACTTTTCATATGTGAGCATACAGAAAAAACAACAAAAAACAAAACTGAAATAAGGTGCACCACGGCGTACTAGATACATATATATGTAAAGCATATAAATGACACATACGCTCTGGTGCACTCGTTCGTGCACGGAAAGCTAGTTTTAAGTACTTTTGTCTACCATGTAAGTAATATAAAGAACGAATTAATAAAAATGCATTAAAATCTAATCTAAAATCTATGTTAGCATACATATATAAACACATTTTATAAATGTTACTTTATGTAGAAATTTCCTACAACTTGCATCTTTCTTTGATTTATTATTTTAACAAATATTTCATATTTTATTCGTTGTGAAGTGAAAACCTCAAATCGGTGTTAAATAAATGATTGAAAGGTTAATCACTTATATAAATATATATATTCTTCTTCTTCTTCGGATGGCGCTACAGTCCGGGGTGGACCTGGGCCTCAACCAACATGCCTCTCCAGCTAGCACGATCTCTTGCCAGCTGCTTCCAGTTGCGCTCTCCAAGTTGGTTGAGGTCCTTTTCCACTTGTGTGCGCCATCTCAATCTAGGACGTCCTCTGTTGCGTTGTCCCTGTGGTTCGGATTCGAAGACTCTTCGGGCCGGAGCAGTGCTGTCCATCCGCTCTACATGGCCTAGCCACCTTAAGCGTTGTATCCGTAGACGCTTGACTAGGTTCATGCCGCCGTACAGCCCATACAGTTCGTGGTTGAATCTTCTCCTCCAGATGCCATCAACGCAAACAGGACCAAAAATCGCACGCAGAACTTTTCTCTCGAATAGACCAAGGGCTTCTTCATCCGCTTTTAGTAACGTCCAGGTTTCTGCGCCGTAAAGCAGGACAGGGATGATCAAGGTGTTGTACAAAGTTACTTTGGTCGTTCGGGAGAGGGCTTTATTACTCAATTGCCTCTTAAGCCCAAAGAAACAGCGATTGGCAAGAGTGATTCTGCGCTTGATTTCGGTACTGATGTTATTGTCCCTATTCACCGCGGAGCCGAGATAGACGAAGTCCTTAACTACCTCGAAACGTCTGCTGTACATAGTGACGCTCTGTCCGAGACGTCGATGTTCTGCGTCCTTCTTTGATGACAGCATATACTTTGTTTTGCCCTCGTTTACCACCAGTCCCACTTTAGCCGCTTCCGCTTCGATGCTAGCAAACGCCTCATTGACGGCTCGCTGAGTTCGGCCGATCACGTCAATGTCATCCGCATAAGCTAGCAGTTGAACGGACTTGTGGAAGATCGTGCCTCTGGTGTTGACGTGTGAGTTACGCACGATCCCCTCAAGAATGATGTTAAAGAAGTCGCATGACAGCGCGTCGCCTTGTCTAAATCCTTTTTTGACATCGAAGGTCTCGGTGAGTTCGCTACCGACCTTGACGGAGCAGCGAGAGTTCTCCATCGTCATCCTACACAATCTGACGAGTTTGGTAGGGATGCCAAAACTAGACATGGCACTGTATAGCTCGTCTTTATGCACGCTGTCATACGCGGCCTTGAAATCGACAAATAGATGGTGGGTGTCGATTTGTACTTCTTGGGACTTCTCCAGGATTTGCCGCAGTGTGAAGATCTGGTCGATTGTGGACTTCCCTGGCCTGAAACCACACTGATAAGGACCTATCAGGTTGTTGACGAACGGTTTCAAGCGCTCACACAATACGGCAGAGAGGATCTTGTACGCGATGTTAAGGAGACTAATCCCTCGATAGTTGGCGCAGTCAAAGGGGTCTCCTTTCTTGTGGACCGGGCATACGATGCTGAGATTCCACTCGTCGGGCATGCTTTCCTCCGACCATATCTCACAGATGAGCTGGTGCATGCACCCAACCAGCTCATCCCCAGCCGCTTTGAACAGCTCTGCGGATAGTCCGTCCGCGCCAGCAGCTTTGTTCGACTTCAGTCTCGATATTGCTATCTTGACCTCGTCGAGGTCGGGGGGACGGAATTCTTGTCCATCGTCGTCCAAATTGGGTGGAACATTCTGCCTAACAGCGGGATTTGTGTCGTCATCGCCGTTTAGGAGTCTGCAGAAATGATCCTTCCAGATTCTCAGCACCGACTGCGACTCTACCACCAGTTGTCCATTTTGGTCCCGGCAGGCTTCAGTCCGAGGTTTGTAACCGCCAGATAACTGTTTTATCTTGCGGTAAAAATTTCGGACGTCATTCCTGCCATAGCACCTCTCCATTTCCTCGACCGCGCGCTTCTCGTGCTCTTTCTTTTTTCTTCTGAGAAGCCGGTTCTCTTCCCTTCTTCTCTGTTTGTAGAGCTCACAAACAGCTCTCGTCGTTCGATGCAGCGTTGCCTTGTAAGCTTCCTGTTTGGCTGCATGCGCCTGCCTGCACTCGTCGTCAAACCATGGGTTCCTCTTAGGTGGTGGCATGAAACCCAGCACATCAGTGGCGGCCTCTTTGATGGCTTCTTGACAACGTTTCCATTTGTCTTCTATTGTTTGTGCAGGCAGCGTCGAACTTTGAGACAGTTTCAGGGAGAATCGATCGGTAAAGGCTCTAGCGATCGGCTGCGATTGTAGCTTTCCGACGTCAAACCGTTTTGGCCTGTCTCGACTCCGTTGCTCTCTCGATATCCGGTTTCTTACCTTGGCTACAACAAGGAAATGATCCGAGTCGATGTTTGCACCTCGGAAGGTTCGGACATCGAGAATACTGGAGGAGTGTCTGACGTCGATCGCAACATGATCAATCTGGTTGACGGTTGATTGATCAGGTGATCGCCAGGTCCCTTTATGAATGTTGAGGTGTGGGAACCGCGTGCTGGCCACAGAGAGATTTCGCCCCGAGGCGAAGTCAACTAGCCTGAGTCCGTTTCCGGAGGTGTTGGCGTGCAGGCTGTGTCTTCCGATGACTTTAGCAAAGACTTCTTCTCTTCCCAGCTGAGCGTTGAAATCTCCTAGAACGATCTTGGTGTCGTAGCTGGGGCAACGATCGTAAGTCCTTTCTAGGAGGTGATAGAAGTCTTCTTTACTGCTGTCATCTTTTTCCTCTGTCGGGGCGTGGGCGCATATGAGGCTTATATTTCCGAATTTAGCCTTGATGCGGATTGTTATGAGGCGTTCGCTTATGTATTGGAAGCTTAAGACTTTTTGCCTAAGTCTGCCTCGAACAACAAAACCGCATCCAAATAAGCGTTTCCCTCTCTCCCTGTAGCAGTCGCCGTGGTAAATGTCGCAGTTTCTCACTCTTCTCTTGCCCGGCCCATCCCACCGCATTTCCTGGATTGCGGTAATGTCTGCTTTATAGCAGTCCAGGGCCTCCGCAAGTTCATCGGCTGCACGTGGTCTGTTTAGGGACCTCACATTCCACGTGCAGATCCGTAAATCATTGTCCTTTGTTCGTTTGCGGGGGTCGTCAACAGTGTATCCATCCGTATCCGAGGCATTCGGTCGGTTCGTAACTTGTTCTTTTTACTGTGGCCGGGCAGTTACCCCGACGCACACCCCCAACCTGGAGGACCGGGCCCTTTTTTATACCTCTTGGGCGGAGGTCGCACTTATAGGTTTAGCAAGTTGAGTTCGGATGAACAACAACCAGTATCCGGTGGCTACCGACGCGGAGGTACTATAAGCACAGTTGATGTGTGGGAAACAGTTACAACAGCTGGGTATCGCCAGGTTGATACCAATCAGTGCCTACCCTGTTCCCACATCACCCAGCCACCATAAATATATATATATATATATATATATATAATTTATACATATATCACTTATATATATATAATTTTTTGATTTAAACTATATATTATATAATTTCATATATAATATAATTTTTTTTAAACTAAATAGAATAAATTATGTTGATTGGAATGCATTCATAGAGTAAACTAAGGTACATTAGAGTGTAAAAAGCTAATAGTAATTTCAACTCTTGGATTGGCCATGACACTTTTAATAACAATTTTCTTGTTAATACACTGCACCCAAATTTTAATTTTTGGAATGATACTCTGATGAATTATATTTAGGCAAGTGGTTTTGAAATATTATAGTATTATTAAAATGATTTTGTTCCACAGTAATATGCACATGGCCCATATAAATAATAATAATAATAATAATAATTGGGTGGGACTACAGCCCACAAGGGCATAAATTGTCTATGCAAAGCTTCTCAAATCTGGCCGTTCGGAGTCGGCAAAAAACTGTAGGTCCCTTCTACTCGTGATAGAATAGTAGCCCGCACAACACGAGTAGTTGGTGTCATGAAAAAAATTCGAGGTGCCCCGTCCGGGAATCGAACCCAGACTTTCTGCGCGGCGGTTGACGCACTTACCACTACGCCATGGCAACCACTGGGCCGTATAATTAATTAATGTAATTTAAACCAATCCAATGTAAAGTAGCCAGAACCATACAAAAAATCCTACCCCTCGTTTACTTGAAGTCTTTTGAATTGTAAACATATAACCATTTCTGTCAAAAAATTTTGAATTTCTGATATTCGTCTTGTCTATAGAGAACAATCTGGTCTCAGACCCCATCCGAACTGTTCCACAGCTATGGGTAAAATTATGGAAAATATCACAGATATATGAAAATGAACATATAGCGCTTCTCTATTTACTAGATTCTGAAAGACTTTCGAAAAAGTGTAAACAAAAATTCGGTTTTTCTGAAGCAGCTACCAAGCTTCTGAAGAGTTTCCTCTCCAATAGATTGTGCGATTAACAATCTTTTTCTTAATAATAATAATAATTGAGCGGCATTATAGTCCACAAGGGTCCAGGGCATAGCCTTTTTTTTTTCATTTATGCTCTAATTTAACAAGGGTCTCTGTAGAACGTATGCATGATCTTAATTTAATGACTAATTGCTTTATTAGAAAAAGTCACAGGTCGCCAATCCTTTAGAGAAAGTTAACCTTAAACATCATTCCTATTCATTGCGAATAAACTGAATATGGTGCACTGTGACCTGTCAGAATACTATTATACCAAAAGTACATCCATATGTACATTATGGATTTCTGAATCTCTTCCACTCCTTTTTATACAAGACAGCATCTGGTTAACACTCATCATACCTCTTTCCGTGTATGTCTTTCTGTCATTTCATATGCTTCAAGTTGCATTTAATGACTATATTATGTTTATTCATGGACTAAGGCAGCATGATCATGTTTCCCCATATGTTTATAGCTTATACAACACAAAGTAAAAATAAGTCCTTGATGTAAGAAAAATTATCTATTTATATAGAATTATTATGCAAATCTCTGGTGTACTTATATATGAAACTGAATTTTGTGCTTTTAACCGAACTCAGTGTCTTACTCCACACCATCAGAATGATTATAACTACTCGCTTCTATTTTTTGTCTATGCTATCCAGCTTTGCCTTCTATTTACAATATAATTGTCTGTATTCAAACAGTTTGTACGACGAACAAAACGTTAGCCGAAGTGATTCTCTAGGATTTTTGCATTATTTCTTGTAATCTTCTCTTTTATATAATGAAACAGTTGATAAAAATATTTAAGAGCCTTTCTCATTACCTTTTTGTTTTTTAAATTTAATTTAGAGAATTACAGTACCTCACAAAATTTAGCATACACTCACAGCTTAGACATATTTTTATCTTTTCGCCTTACAAAAAGTAGTTAATTAATTAAACTTAAATGCAGTTCCAATTGACATATTTCAATTGCTAAAAACCATAAACAAAAACATGAAAATTAAAAAAACACTTGCTATTTCTAAGCAAAATATGAAAAGGTACTTCATTTTAACACACAAAATTGAGCATATACTTAAAGTAAATTCGAGTTACGACTAAAACACAAAACAAAAGCAGTTACAAATAAAATTTCAGTAACGCGTGGCACCTCCTTCAGCATCTATGACAGATTGTAACCGCCGTGGCATGGATTTTACCAGTTTTTCGGTAAAAGATGGCTGAATCCCTTCCCAAGCTATCTGAATTTTAGTTTTTAGCTCCTGCTTATTGGAGCAGGTACTTTCTTTAACTCTCACTTTTATTTCGTGCCATAGATGTTCAATAGGGAGATTGTGGGGGTGTTTTTAGCTGCTTTGGAGTGTTATAAACCTCCATACTAAATAGGAGGTATGCTTCCGATCATTATCTTGTTGGAAGTAGAAAACCGAAAGTAGACCTAATTTTACTGCGGAACTTCGTAAATTTCGTTTAAAAATATTTAAATTCCCAATTTTGTCCATAGAATTTTTTATAAATTCGAACTTTCAGCCATTTGCAGCCATACAACCCCACAACAGCACAGATCCTCCCCCGTGTTTTATGGTTGACTTTATATTTTTAGCTTTGAGAGTTGTATTTGGTTCCCTCCAAACAATTTGTTTGCTAAATAAATTTATTTTTATTTCATCTGAAAACAATACACCTTCCCAAAAGCTTTTCGGGTGTTTTACATATTGTCTAGCAAACTCCAATCTTTTCTTCTTATTAACTAGGGAAGTGTACGGCTTTCTTCGGGCGATTCTACCATTTAAATTATTCTTTCTCAAGACTCTGCTAACAGTTTCCACTGAAAGAGGCTTATTAGTTACGGATGATACCTCAGCCGTCAACTTTGGAACGCTAGATTTTGGATTGGACTTGATTGTCCGAACAATATACCGCTCGTTTTGTTCTGAGAGCAAGTTTTGTCTTCCCCTTCCAGGTCTGTTTTTTTAGTGTCCCTTCATATCTATAATTGTTTATTATTTTTTGTACCGTTGCATGCGATCGCCCTACAGTTTCTCCTATTTTTCGCATCGACTTCCCCTCGCAAAATAGCTTAATTATGAGCATTCTCGTTGACAAAGTAGTCTATTTTCGCATGTTTTCCATATTTTCGCAGAAAAGAAGAGAATATCGGTCTTTTCAGTTCAAAAGCGTGTGCAGAAATGATCATCAGGGACATTTGTTGCTTCATTCTGAACAAATTTGTATGTATCGATTCGAAGCTTGTGTATAAAGCACACATGACATCTGTATTTTCAATTTTGTGTTGTTTCCTTTTTCATGCGAAAAGTACCGGTAGAAAGTCTCCTGTCTGTGAATTTGGCATATACTCTTGTTTGAGATATGTATCCAGTTATGATTGTATACCAAAAAAATAAAACAAAAAAGTGGTCGGCCGTAAAACAGCACGAATAATAATGTAATGATAGGTGTATGCTTAATTTTGTGAGGTACGTATGTATATAATTGATGTGCTTATTTTAACAACTGTTTGAAGTTCAGTTATAATAATATTCATAATTTTTATTTTTATAATATATTTTAATTTATTTAATTAATAATATTCATACATTTTCTACGTTATAAACATTACAATATAAGCCTCCTTCGAGCGGTGTATAATAATCAAACTCAACTTTATATCTCAGTTTTCGGCTTGTCATAACCAAACTAACCAAACCTTAAAGTTAAATAAAATCAAATTATTAATAGATAATTTGTAACAAAACAGTTCTTTTTGATGACAGTAGCGCATCTTCTTAACATGCTTTCCAAAACGTCTGAAATAATCGCTTGCGGAATGCTGTTTCAAGCTTTATAAATCTTTTGGGAAAGCAGAGCCTTTGCTTTGCAACTTTTACACTCTCAAAGAAGTGCAGAAGGATTACGAGTACGATTCGAAGGATTAAGATTAGATTCGGAGGTCATCGATCCAAAGTTCAATATATATGATTGTTTGGACCGATACAGTATCCAGAAGAGCATTTCCAATTCATGACACTTTTTAACCCATGCTTACGACTACATTTACAATACAAAGGGTGGCTTGATTGATTTGAACACCGCGAAATGTATTTGAACCGTTCAAATCAGTTTGGTTGCTCATGTACTAACTTCAGACTGGCTATTCTTTTTTTGGCCAGTTTATTTACGACGCTGAAGGATGTTAAACCACTATTAACAGCTTTTCAATCATTAGGTTTCGCTCTTCGTCAATTCGCTTCCCAATTAAGTGTACGACATAAAATTATTTTTATAGTCAGGAAGATCATATCGTCACGCATTATCTTTGGGTCTGTCATTCTGATGAATGGTTTGGCCGGTGCCGTTATAAAAATATTTTATAAAATGGCAAATAATCGATTTTGCAAAGAAAATTTTTCTGATTATTTTTTGTGAACAGAATGAGAAATAATTTTGTTCTCAAAATCGCTGGAGTAAGAATTGCTTGCCATTTTACGTATACATGTATTTTGTTTTTAATTAAGAAAAATATTGCAAATTATTCGATTTATCATTCGTCGCATGAAACGTGAAATGGAAATATAGAATCCTGACTTCTTGTTGAAAATAGATTGATACAAATTTGTTTTCCAGACGAATATAATATTCATTTTCATTTTTGTTTTCACACAGCTTGCACAGAGATATGATAAAATAATTTTATCTTACTACCGAAAGACTGTATATTTTAGCTAATTGCATTCATTTGCCTGAATGGTATTCGAACGAAAACTATGGGGAAAACCTTCATTTAAACAATCTTTCTTTTTAAAAATACTTTCCTTGAAAATGATAGTGAATAATAGTTCATGTGAAACTAAGCGCTATATTTACTGACGAAAAAATAGATACTTATCAGTATGACGTAGGCGGTAACAGTTTTATAGTTCAAAAAGAGGT
Source organism: Eristalinus sepulchralis (assembly GCA_944738645.1). Classification (NCBI taxonomy): domain Eukaryota; kingdom Metazoa; phylum Arthropoda; class Insecta; order Diptera; family Syrphidae; genus Eristalinus; species Eristalinus sepulchralis. The sequence goes on along the minus strand of OX122885.1, from coordinate 22,425,902 downwards.
TCTTTAGATTGCGTAATTCTTTACGTTCGTCGTAGCATAAGGTATCAATACGACCAATCTATTAACACAAGGAATAAGTACTTGAGAAGGCACACTTACGGTAACTTATATATTTTTTTTTTTGTTTGTATTTATTTATTTTTGTGATTTATAATGTGTTTAAACGATGGACTAAATGGTACGTAGTGCATGTACACTTACTTTACTTTCGCATTAGTTGCCTTAAATATACATATGTAGAGAGACTCATGTAATTCGTGTTGGAGGAGATTGCCAGCACACCGACCTTTCATGAGTAAACTTATCGCAGCATCTTATGTCTAAACTATTTATGAGAAACCGTCATCCAAGCACTCTATCGGAGGTACATATTTTTGGAATAAAATTTATTTTAGTGTACTTTTAGGTTCCTTCTAATATCACTTAACTTACTTAATACATGGATCTAGTAGCTCAGTTTGTATTGAATATCGGATATATTCTAGCTTTCTTATTTTGAGAGTTTATGATTATATCAAGTACGATGATAGATGAACTGAATTTCTACATCGATTTGCATGATATTTTGAAATTCAAAGCATTTTAATAAAGTTGGGCAAAAAAAAAAAAACACGAGCTCATGGTATCCCAACATTAAATAGGTATAAATGATGTTGAAGTTCCCTTTCCAAAATTAATTTCATCCGTATTATCGTTAAAGAGATATTAACTCACGAAGTTGATAAAACTAATTTCTCTTTAGTTTATATTGTACACCGGTGTTTATATAAATAGAACCAAAAGCAGCTTTCAGTGAAAGTAGTTTCAGTCATTCTGGCCAAATAGTCAAAAATGCAAAAACATATATGTACAAAAATTAAATTTTTAATATCTCATAGTCAGTATAGGACCAATTGCGGGACAATTCTCTCTTGGTGGCACGCTAAAAGGGCATAACAGCAAACTATCTATTTTGCACATCGTTTCTTACCTATTCTTGTATTCTTTTGTTCATTTTATGACATAGCATTTTGGACTTGCAGGGAGTTTCGGGGAGAGTCGATCGAGTAAAATTAGCGCTAACCTGTGATTGTAGCTTTTTGAGGTTAAACCGTGTCCTGTCTCAACTCCGATGTTCTTTTGACGTCCTGATTCTTACCTTGACTACGACAAGGAACTAATCTGAGTCGATGTTGGATGCTTGAAAGTTTTAGACATCGAGTATACTGGTCAAAGGCCTTAAGTCGGTCTGTTGACGATGGATTTACCAGGAGGCCTCTAGATATTGAAATGTGGGAACCGCGTACTAACCACAGAGAGTGCGGATTTGGTAACTAACGAGAATTATTTTTATGGTGTCACAAATTTTCCTATTTGCTCACAAAGTTAAGTAAAAACCCTCGTCCGCATAGTCTTTTTACTTCATATGCCACACAGAATACAAAAGAAACACATACACACAACGTTTAAGACGAGATATAAATATAACATCTAATTAAGTGTACTAAATTGAAATGATATAAGTGCTCTTCGATTAGCCAATATACCCCATTTAACAACGAAATTGGATCAACTTTGGTACTAGACTATACCAAAGTGTAATGCCCCGCGTAACATTGAATGCGGAGCAGTCGAAATAAAATTGCATCATTCTTAGTAGATGTTCGTTGGTTGACAGTACTCTTCGCTCTGATTAAACGCGAATTTAATTTATCACTCTTAGCACGTACGGTTGGTGACTTCAAGTGCGAGTACCAAATTTCACCCAAAATCACTTAGGCATGCTACCCGAACTGCTTTATTTATTTAAAATGTTGCCTTACATTTAACTTACATGCATAGTTATTCACAGAAATTGATTACCAAGATTAAATGTATGCATATATGAGGATATACATACAAGTGTAAAGAAAATTTTGTAAATCTTTAGAATGTATTTTTATATACTGATGAGTATGTATTTAATTGGGTGCATGCATGGAATTTTACTGGTTGACTTCAAATTGAATGTGATTGGAAACCATTCTTTTGATAAGCAATCGTAGACTTACTTCCATATTAAGACTGTACAAAAATTCAAAAAGCGTATTGTTTATTGGGATGAATGTCATGAAACACGTGTTTGTTTTACAGTTTTTCTTCTTATATTGTGCATGAATTTGTTTCTTATTCAAAGCTTAACTAAACTATTTAGATAAGGTTAGGTTGAGGTGGGTGCGAAACACACTTAGTCCGCGAGTGGAACTGTTGTGTACGTATTAATTAAATTATTGTAATTACTCATGTAATATGACAAGTATTTTTATATATGATATTGTACATATATATTTTAAGTCAGAATGCAAAATGAAAACTTATAACACCGCATACGTTGGATCAAGCAGATGTTAAGGGTCTAAATAAATAAATCATGTCTGTTTTCTTTGTTTCTAAGCCGGTGTCAAAGGTGAAATATTTATTCAATTCGTCGCATATACTATGCTATTAATATTCGTGCTAAAAGATATACGAGAAACTATCTATATCTTTGGTATTTTTTTTACTGTTTTCTGCACTTTGTGTCAGGTACAGCAATCTAAAACTTTTTGCTTAATACATTCCTATTTTCTATTATTTACCTTTCTTACTTTTTCTATCCTTTATGGAATGTAAACGAGTCCATTGTAACCACATTCTTTCCACGTATTACCATTTTTATAAATGGTTTGGACAGAAGTTGAATTGATGGAAGTTCCTATTGTCATTCATACAGTCACTAGCAAAAATCATGTCCCCACATCAAAATTTCGAAAAAAAGAACATTTTATTATGTATTTATTATTTTTTTAAGTAAATAAAAAAACACAGTTGCCTATCATAAAGTTCTCATTTATAAGGTAATAACAAAGAATGAAACAAGTAACAATATTGGTGCAATTATCGAAAAATTCAACAAATGCTCAACCGAAAGCTTACTTACTATTTATAGTTATACTATTTTACTCCTAATATTTGGTGCCATATCCTGATGACATAAAATCTTCTTCGGACGATGTGGCGACTTTACGTTCATAAGTTTTATTGTAGGTTCAAATATTGCCTTTTTTATTCGTAAGTGATGTAAATTCTGTTATAATAGGTCTCATACATCTCTAAGATGCTCTGAAGATCCCAAAATATTAATAATTTCTATAAAATGCGAGATGAACTCTTAGTGATAAAATTAATCCTAGAACCCCCCGATCTTATCTACTAATCCACGGCAGTCATCCCATCGTAGAATACTTCCAAATCTTCTATGTCTATAAAGCGATCTGCGTGAGATTTTAAAATTGGATGCAACTTACCTAGCAAGAAATAAAGAGTGATTCATCGTAAGGTTTGAATTATAATCTTAAATAAAATACATATGTAATTTTGAAAATGAACCTAAAATCTAGTGTCTAATGTCTATTTATGACATTAATTGTCCGAAAGTGCGATATCGCATGATTGGCAAGGCGGCAAATTTACCGTAGGTTTATGTTTTAAATCAAGTGCTCGCCAAAATTATTTCTGAACTAGTCTATTTAATGGACTGTATGGCTCGTTGCGCCATCTTGATGGAACCAGAGTTCATCGATACCGCGTGCTTGAATTTCAGGAACATGTTAACAAAGCGCGATACCAGTTACCACTGACTCATCATTGGATGAGTCTAACCGGTTGAGATTCAGCCACTAATGTGAATAGGGTTTCAGTAGGCCGACTAAACTCGCCGAAAAAAAAATTTCATAGAGCATTGTAATACAGCTGAACAATTTGGAGACGCCGTTGTGGTGCTAGTCTTTCCATGATGATTTGCTAAGCAATACTGAAAAAATATATACACAGCCATTTTATAGGATCTGCATGTTTATACAGGACTGTTCCATATGCATAACGAGGGGTCAAAATATAAATTTCATCGTGCACCCACATATGACACATATCAATCAAGATAATTTTCCTTATTGCACACATTAAATTTCCATCGAGGTCGAACAACTCAAGTTGAATGTAAGTGAAATCTCACATATTGACTTCAACCCTAAACATACTCCTCACTATTCGCTAAGGACGGATCACGTTTTGATGGAAGCTATGGCACGCTTATATTAAGGATATATTTGTGCGAAACAAAGTACATAAATATAAAATGCATGTGCCCCTTAAGAAAACTTAACATAAGTATAATTTAGTTTAGCTTTATCAAACAAAAAAAAAAAAAACCGAAACGGTTTACATTTGAGTATGATTCGCATTTGACCATTTTATTTTAATTTGGATTCATATGTTGTTTTGCTCGTATTTTAAAACAATATTAGCAATATTATTACTCACATCCTAGGCAATTAGGGAAGTTATGGTTCCTTGAGACTTACTTAGAAGTCATATATCTATAGAGCAATCCTCTATTAATTCGGAACACACTGAATGTCGAAAGGTATTTTTTATTTTTGTATTAGTAAATATTATATAATATAAACATTGAATATATCGTCTTTTTATTATTGACTATAAAGTTATTTATTTAATGCAATAATAGTGCTTATACTATTTATATATAAGATATATGATGTATAACTCTTTAATTTAACTTGACGTTCTCAACAGTAATCTGGATTATGTATGAGCGAGTAAGTTTTCTTACGTTAATAGTTTCTATTTATATTTTAAAATGTGAAATATATGTATAAATGGTATGCCAGCTCTAAATATAGAAAAGGAACAGGGATCTATGAACACTTCATACACTGTTAATGCAACCAAGACAAGTAATCATAAATGATGCATACCTCAAGCATGTCAGCACATCAGAATTAAACTGCAAGACAACGCACCACTAACCCGGTTTGCTTAGTCAGGAAAAGAGAGATAAACCTGAACCTGAACATTCTTAGCCACACTTGAAGGTCAGAGACCTGTAATTTTCTTACAAAAAAAGCGCGAAACGTCAAGGTCTCCAGAGATCATGCTCACAAAACAGAGAAAAAAGCAATGCTCACGAATGCGTATCTCGCAAGTTTTTTTTCCCCTCTATCATGGGTACAAGTGTAAATAATTGTAGACTTACGGTGTTCTTTGAAATGAATTAGAATGAAGATGTTTGTGGTAAAATACTAAGGACTTTGTTGAGCAGTGATACATACGTGTGTATACATATTTATACGGACACATTAGATAATATACATATATATAATAGGAATATATATAATGAACAATTTAAAGTAGGTAACTGTTTTTAATACTACTTTAAAAATAACGAAAAATGCAGGAACTCTTTAGAATATTCAATTTAACGGCTATTCAAAACATGTTTCACAAACATGAAGATTTATTTCTTATTGCTAATACTTTTATGTATATAAAATGCTTTTATGCAAGACCATTTACAATAAATGTCAAAAGACTTAAGTCCACTTCATATTTAATTTGGTATGTGCAATGCAAACCAAAAAATCTAAATGTTATACTAGCATAAATTATATAATGAAATAAATAAAATTAACATTTGACCGCAATAATTGTACTTTACATTTATTGAACGTCTTATAAAAGTTCAATCATCAATAAACATGAAAACAAAAACATTAACTTTTACTCGAACTATTGCTCCCAGTTATGATGTCTTCCTCGTTTTACTACTGTATTAACCTTGACTGACATTCGCCAAATTGAAATCATAGACATTGAGTCAATATTCAGTATTCCACAATTGTATCTACTAGTGCGATGCACCCAATATTAATAAACAATAAAATTAAAATTTCGAAATATTTTTCGAAATTTGAAACACTGTATGTGTCTGAGACTTTGAAATCTTTATTTTGATCTGATTTTCTGCCCTAATCTCTTCTTGGAAAAGAAACGATTTATTTGCTTTTTTTCTTCAATTATAGTAGTTAAAATATTTTCCTTCTTCAAAAAATTTGTAAGAGAAAAATAACGGTGTATGATTAAGTTTTTCAAATTTATGTAATTTTAATACATTTTCTTAATATACTAATTGAATTTGAATTATGTTCACTTTTTACATTTATTTAACTAAGCAATTTTGATTCCCTTTAACATGCATTATTTAAAAAAAAGATTCTTACTAGCCTGCAAATTTACTATTCTTCGTTGTAATATCCACACATAGATTATCCCCACTTAAGATAAAATAAAGGTAATATACGTAAGTACATATTCACAAATACATAATTAAGTATTTTTCTTCCATGTTTTTTTCACGAATTGGATGCTTAAGAACTTCGCAAACATACGACACTCTAAACCAATTGTGAGTATGTACATATTCAATATTCAAAGCGCTGAAGGAAGATACAGACAGGTGAAGAAATCTTTTTCTTGCGTACACCATATGAACTTCAGGCGGTTGAATGCTATAAACCGACCGCAGCGTCAACCAATGCCACAGTCCATTACACGCAGTTGACAAGTTGATATCAACATATTGAGCTGTAGCAAGAAAGAAGCAGTGGCAACGAAACGCGGATCGCAAGGAATACAGTGTGTGATAATAATTAAGTGAAGCGAAGTGCGTAGACGCTTACAGACATGAAGTGGATATTAGTAAGTTTTTCCTCATCCTACCCATAAAAATATCACACGTTTTAAATTATTAATTTTACAAAGAACTGCCGCTGTCGTTGTTAGTGTAAATATATTTTTGGGTTTCTTCTTTTGCGGTCCATTCACTATTGTCAACGTTAAGGTACGGGTAATTAATAATTTTGTCATCAGTGCCTTTACGGTAAGGCGAAGGACGCGTACGTTTTTGAGAAAGAATGAATTATTCAAACCTAATCGTAGTTTCCTTTTATTTTCTGTCGCAATTATTTATTACTCGTTTCGAATTTAAATTAATTTCAAAATACGCAAAGATTTACGTGCAGATGTTTAAATCTTAAAAATGTTGTCTTAATCAATTAAAATTCTTAAGAATCGATCATTTTAGTAAACGCTTCTTCAAATCGTTAAGCCAATTATGCCAAACATAAATATTTATATACACATGAGAAAAAAATGAACATATGTATATATTATACATTCATATTAATATGTATATATATATGTATGTACATATATTGAGTGTTCTACATTCTTTTATCCATACATCTGATTGTTGAAGAGTGAGTAGTCTTCCAGTTCGGACAGAACCCGTTTAAATCATCTTCTCTCGGAAAACTGTGGATAGCAGAAAATATTAAGATAAACATTAGGTTGAATGTCATCTTAACCTATTTTAGAGACGCCGAACATAATAATTTGAATTGTATATTGAAATGCAAATGAGTACATATGTATGCTTACTCATCTTACTAGATTCAAACTGTTTTAGCTTAAGCCGTTTCAATCGCGCGGTCAGGTGTGAGCGAACGTGAGAGAAATGATTTCCAAGTTCATTGACATACGAAGAATGGCAGCATGAAGGCACTTTATTCTTGAAGATTTTAAATCCACAGAATGTTTCATTTACCTGCCTGGCTCGCTCTTTTTTTCCTTGATAGAATGACTCCGTAGCGATGTCCGATTAATTTATTACTTTTTTTTGTATTGGTGTTATATCGCTGAATGACGAAGCAATTTTATACACATGAAATCGATTACTTTTGCTTACATTTTAAAGAAAGAAATGAGGATAAAAAATGAGGATAAAGAAATGAGGATATGTATTTCCTGGAGTAACTGATTATATTAGTAACTGTTTAAATGATTTCTAAATGATTATTCTTTGCATGACAAAATGTTTGTTGTATTTACTTATAACTGAACATCCATTCAAATTGTTCTTAACGAAAATGAAAACTGCTAGTAATAACATAGTTTACGCACAGAACTTTTGTCTATAAAAGTCAAACACAACAGAAAGACTTTGCGAAACAAAACTTGCAATTGATATTTTGTGTTTGTCAAAATATTGTATGTTTCTAGTTTCTAGTTGCAGAACCTATATAAACAGGCTTTGATCAAGGATTCTTTTGCCCACTATGAAACTCTGTCTGGTGACCAAATTATTTATTTATTTTATCTAGTTGACCAGGCGTTTTGAGCACTTTCAGTTCTTGGCACTTCGGGTTTTTGGACATTTGTTTTTGATTCCGAAGTTTTGATTAATGCCGGTATGTCTACCCAAAAATGTGATTGCCGTGGCGTAGTGGGTAAGTGCGTCGACCCACACGCAGAAGATCTAGGTTCGATTCCGCATTTTTTGACGATATCACCTCTTTCGAGTTGCTGACAACACTCAAAGAGTATCAATTGTCTATGAAAAGCTTCTCAAATCTCGCCGTTCAGAGTTGGCAAAAAAATCTGTAGGTTCCTTCTACTCGTGAGAGAACAGTAGTACGCACAAAACGAGTAGTTGTTGGAGAAGCTAGGCCCTGGTCCTTTGTGGACTGTAGTGCCACTCAATTATATTATAATGAACGAAAAGCTGTCATTTGTGAATTTGAAAACATTAAAAGAAATAAAAAAATTATATATTTGTAAAGTAAACAAACATTTTCTGCGAGAAATTGTATCTACTAGCAATTATAAATATAAGTTAAATACATGCTAATCACATAATTAATATCCACTACCGAGATAATAATATGAAGTGATATTTGTATCATGAGAAATTATCCTGATCAGTAGTTCGATATTAACTAAAAGATAAAGGCTGTCTGACCTGTCGAGCGGACTTCGAAGTAACACTGATGAACAAATTATATAAGTAATGTAATGTTGCTCAACATATGAATTTACAACCGCAAAGTAATTTTCGAAAGTTTTATTTTATTATTAAAATGAAGAAAAACATCTTTACCTAAACTTAAATAAAAAGAACTTCCTGCTATTGAATGTTCAATTTTTTATTTTTGATTTGTATGCTCCTAAATTTTTAATAAAGACAAGGTTTGACTAAGTTCTCTTATTCAAAGTGTTTATTTAGTATGTACATATATTACACATAAATAATGAACTTAATTGGCCCTTGACCACTGCATAACATCCTCGCCATACTATGCTCTGAGTGCATTTCTTCACTTTTTTGGCCCAAATTTTTGTTTGGAAGCTTCATTACTAAACACTGCATAGAAAAATTAATTGTGTGTACTGTACAATAAGTGTTTTTTGCGAAAACCTTATCGGATTAAATAGGCTTCAGTTTTGGATAGAGTGCAATATATATGCAATTATTGATACTATTTCTGGCCATATTTTGTTTGAAGTTTTGAATGTCAATGCGATCATATTATCTTTTAAGTATAGTTAGTTTTACAGGACGTTCAGGTCGATAATGTAAGATATGTTTTAAAAACAAAGAAACAAATTGGACGGTGTTACATTCGGCAAAGAACCAAAGTCTAGCGTCTTTAGCAGCTACTCGTGTTATGTTTGGTACTGTTCTCACGAGTAGAAGGGCCTCAATGTATGGTCTACTCTGAACCACAAGATTTGAAAAAGATTTAGTATGAATAGCAATTCACTTTTATTATTATCAGCAAAACGAAACGGATTATGCGCTGAATAAAATATGATTTGTTCAGTCCAGGAATCGAACCTGGAACCTCTGATTTTCTGATTTAGCTACACTGCAGTAAAACACAGAAATATCTACGTACAATTTTAATCAAAATGATCAGCCCTTTTTTACCTTTTCTTCCTAAAGAAAATACATTTACACCATAAGGACCTCACTCGAAGTCAAAGAATAACCAAAAATGCATATTCGGAAAGAGGAACAAGAGGTTATTAGAAGTAAAGTTTTCGGCTAGTTCGAATATATTTTTTGCAAGAGCTTGAGTTCAATTAAATGACGAATGTAATTGGTGTTGAAAGAGTAACATTACCACAACGTTGGTTAAGTTGTTACTCTTCGTTATATGTGTAGATTAAATTGTCGTACATATATATATTATATATATAATATTTACTCACATTTTCCAAAATCCACTAAGACTATCTACATCTACATTATGAATACATTTGTCAAAATATCATCAAAATGCATTTTTCAACCGATTGCGAACATATAATTTTTTTCACAATGAAGTCATTTGATTTTTGCATTTAATTCCAGAATTATAAGAGTATAATTACAAAACCTAAATTTACGCAGTTACAATTTTTATGTGCATTAAGGCTTAGCTTAGCACAACTGTCGAAAAGCCATAAAACGTTGACAATGACGAATTTCTATTCATAAAAACAAACATTAGAATATGTATTTTTTTTTAATTTAAAGATATCAATTGTTTTTTATATTAGAAATCTAAGTAACATAGTGCGCATTTATTATTTTTCAACCCGCATATAATGTTCAATATAATGTTCGCAGAAACAGTTTGAATAAGACATGAGTGTGTTTGATGCATGTTGCATGGAATAGGAATATGCTAAGTAGATATTAATGTACTTACATGTACCTAGATGAAAGTATATGCGTATTGGAACACATTCAAAGAGTGGTAGCATAAATTATTGTCGGTTGAGATACAGGTATGTATGTATATCATACAAATATGAAAATGGATTGATAGTGTTCCGTGGAAACATCTACGAACCATAGCACAAAAGGGAAACATGAACAAGTAGGCTCCTATCAATGTCTTTGTTCAATATCTTGGCCAAGTACAGTTCAGTTTCTTATTCAAGTTATTGTTCATGCTGCAGTTCAATTATTTCTTTAAATCCTGGTCTAATTTGGAGTTTGAATACTTGTGTAAGTTTCAGTTTAAGTCCTTGTAGAAGTTCTTATCTAAGTTCTTGTTCCAGGTTTTACCCAACCCCTTATTCAAAGCCTAGTCAAATTTTTTGCTTAAGTCCTGCACCAAGTTCTAGTCCTGTTCATATTGTAATTCAATTTCTTCTCTAAATTCTCGTCCGACTCTCAGCCGTAATGTAATACATTAAAATAATGTAATGCAGTATCGTATCACACACTATCATACGTTCATATACCTACAAGCCCGCCCTCAGAACTGGCACACCCCATCCATTTAATGTCCATAGAGTAAATGTCGCAAATAAAAGCAATGACAGTCAAATGTTAAACTTTTACTTTTCATTAAAACTTGCACTTGCCCGAATCATCATTTATATGGTTGTTCAATTACTTTTGTTAGTTGTCTACTACTATCCTTTTTTGAATTTTCTTTTGAAGAAACAATGCGTTCCGTATATTTTACACATTGGGCTACATTTTTATCCAGGCTAAGCGACCGTTTATAAATAGATAACTAAAGGAGGCAGAATTGGTGATTGTGGTCGCCGTGGCGCAGTGGTAAGTGCATCGACTGCGGCGCAGAAAGTCTGGGTTCGATTCCCGGACGGGACACCTAGCATTTTTTCACGGCACCACCTCTTTCGAGTTGCTGACAACACTCAAAGAGTATTAATTGTCTATGGAAAGCTTCTCAAATCTCGCCGTTCGGAATCGGCAAAAAACTGTAGGTCCCTTCTACTTGTGAAGAACAATAGCATGCACAACACGAGTAGTTGTTGTAGAAGCTAGGCCCTGGTCCGTTATGGGCTGTAGTGCCACTCAATTATTATTAAAGGAGACAGAATCCACAGGATTTGGTATTATTTAAATTATTATAAGTTAGATTAGATTTAAAATGTTCTCTTAAATCCAAATATTTAATCAATGAAAAATTGTCATTAAGTAAACAAATTTAAACAATTTCTAGGTAACGATCATAGCTGTACTCCTGGCTTCGGCAAAAGCTCGTCCAGGCGATAATCTTTTCGAGTAAGTATTGACCGAGTCTACACAAATACACTAGGCTTTCATCCAAATTAATATACATAACAAAAACATACATACATTGATTTGTATGTGTAACACCAACTTTGATCTCCAAATAACACTGCATGTCTCAAACTATCCGCTAATTGTTGCAAACAGTCGCTCTACCAAAAACCGGGGTGGCAAAATAAATCTACACATTTTAGCTTATACCATTTGCGTCTTTCACATCATTCGAGATCATTTGCCAAATTTAATCAATTTAAGCAGAACTATATACATATATATCAATAGTCGCAAAATATTATAGGCTTGCTTTGTGGCTTTGACGAGTTCTTAAAAACATAATTGCATATTATAATATATCCAAAAGAACCGTACGCAATAATATTCAATAATATTTTAGACAGAATGGAACGTTGTAATCGAATTGGATTATTTGACAATTTTTGTTGGAACGACTGGCTGAGTGTTTACATAAATACATACATATGTATATCTATTATCCTGTACATACATATCTCTTCCAAACACTTCCTTCCGATTTAAATAGATATATACATATATATAAATATATATAAATCATCTGCTTCCAGAATTGAAAAACAAAGGCTGGTTAAATTCCCAGAAGAAACATTTCGATACGATGAAAATGAACAAAAGTCGAGTGAAGCCAAAAGAATAATAGAAGAAATTAACAAGATAAACGTTGCACTTGGATATGTGAAGAAGCAGGAACCTTCCTTACCTTCAATGCTTAACTCAGATCAATTCTTATTCCCTAAGCCCCTCTATCACCCATTTCATTCTCAAGTTAATGGGGGTTCATTACAACCTTCGATTCGAAATCTAAAAATTGCTTCCGACTCGCTTCCGAATCAACTAAAAACTAAAGAACTAACCAAGCCTAAGCTATTTTTTTATTACTATGTACCAAAATCAATCAATGTTCCAACTGGAAAGGACAGTGGTAAATCTACATTTGAGATTCCGGTCAAATTATCGACTTTAACTAAAGACGATTATGTAAAGCAAAATAATCCCAGAGAGTATAAATTAATTGATTATAAGGTCGTTGGGGATGTTGACATTTCAAGTGAAGATAAGCCTGAGGAGAACAAAACACAATCGCCTCGATTGCGATTGTATTTTGTACCACGGCAATTAAAATTGAGCGAAAAGCCAAAAGAATACATGACAAATCAAAAACTGACCAGAATAGAAAAAGTTCCAACAATCCGTCCATTTTCGAAAAGTTCAACAGAAAAAGTAACGCCAACCACCAAGACGGTAGTGTCAAGTGCGAAAAAGTTTGTTAGCTCATCTACAACCACTACAACTTTACCTCCTCCAGTACCATCATTAAAGACACCATTTGCCTCATTTTTCAACAGACCAGGAAATGTGGTCGCTGGTCAGAAAGTAGAAGCTAAACCTATACTACAGTCGGTGCCACTGTCTGCACCGCAGACGCCTACGCAACAACCACCAAAACCATTAATAATCTCAAACGATGACTATACCTGGGGCATGGACTCATCTGAAGAAAATGACTATCCCCAAGAGTTAGAAAAGCACATATTTTCAGCGAAGCGCAAAGAAATGAGTGAAGTGCAAAAGGAAGCTCTCAAAGAAAGTGGTATCATAATACAACGATTAAAAGTGCGCAAAGGTGGTATCGCGATTGCAGGACCAGGTGGTGTGGCTACTGCAGGTAGTGGCGGAACGGCAATTGTCGGACCTGGAGGATATGCTCTGACGCATCCTAGAAGTTTGACAATTGCTGGTCCTGGTGCTAAGGTCATTGCAATACCACAAACAACTGATTTAAAAGATGCTCTTTTACGATCAAATTCTGGTAAAAGTTATACAGACGAGGGTGAAGTTGTTGCAACAGGACCTGTTATATACTACTCTCCAGATGATAATAGCCAAGTTATATGAAATGTCTTAGCCCTTAACAGGTTTAGCCTTAAATAGATTTAATTAGTACAATTCCCAAAACTAGATGCAGTAAGATGTATTTAAAATATATACACAGTAAAAACTTAATCTTTGTTTATGTTAGCTAGAGGAAATATTTAAAACATACAATTTATCAACAATCCAACACGCTTTATTCATTATCATTTAATCACATTGCATTTTTATTTTAGAAACATTAAAAAATACTAAACAACCAAAAAAATACCAACATGCTTCACATATGCTTTTACAATTTCTGACGCCTTTCGTCTCTAACGATAACACTCATGCTTATTTAACCATACTAAATTATTTAGATGGAAAACTGCAAGCTTAAACTCCTGGCCTCAAGTGCAACCTTTCTTTCCGTCAGCTGCATTACCTAGTTCACCTATTCTTGGCAAGGGAAGACCAGAAGTACGTAGTGCAAACGACAATGCTATCAACGCAGTTAATAGTCAGCCGAGTCCTTGGACTGCTTATCCCGGTTTGTTCTTCAATCCATATCCATACTCCTACCTTTACAGCACGAACCTATTGCCCCCATTACCTACTGAATACCAAACACCTGAAGTAAAAACTATTAAAACCACTGTCAGGCCCGTAAATAGATTTCCAGAGCCAACAACAAAAATTCCTGCAATCAAAAGTAGCCGCAAGGCTCCTAAGAATGATAAATTAGTCGACGATAAATCGGGTAACCTAGATACAGACATGCCTCTTATATCAGCCGTTCGGAAAGTGAATCCCATGTTTGTTATAGAAAACATAATTCCGATTCCAGGAACAAGATTTGTCCAGCTCCGATCTATGGAAAAAATTTCAAGCAAAACTGAACTGAATAAACCAAAGAAATCTTCAAACACAAAGTCCAGTCAAGTAACAGCTGCTCCAGTTAAAGTAGAAGCCATTGGCAACACAGCCGCGGGGGGAAGCGTGCCAAATATTTCATTTGGCTCGTACTTCATACCATACAATTCGAATATACAAAATGAGGGAAGCAAGATAGCTTCCCTCATTTTGCAACCAAGCTCAAAGGCAGTTGTGGGCAATGGCGGTACGGCAATATCAGCACCTATATCGCGTGCAGTCCTAAAGAAAGGAGTGCCAACAAATGTCTATTTTGGTCCTGAATCGGTGGCGATTGCTGGCGTTGGTGGCAAGGCCCACGCTCAGGCAGACTTAATTTTGGATCTGATGGAGTGATTTTTATTGCTTTCCTTTAATATATATTTCATTACTTTGATCCTATCTCCTTTTTTATGTAAATAAAGCAGCTTTTTGTACATCTTAACAAACGCTTTTTCTTTCTTTAAGTTTCTCTCTAATTTCAATTGTCTTTTAAAGTTCTTTCTTTCGGCAATTTCGTTTTTTATTTTATCTCGTATAAATCTTTGCAAATTGAAAGCAATCTATAATCGTAGAAAAAGGTCAGTAAACCGCAATTCTGATGTGATTTCGTTTCCGTACTATGGTGGTCTGAAGGGCCACTCACTTAATATTCAACATAAGGATGGAAGAGTAAATAGAGTGGTTGTTTTAAAGCCAAATAATGCTGAGGGACGCAGCAATTTCGACAATCACTTTAATAAAATTCAGGAAGCTGCAGCGCGCTTGGTAGCTATTCAAGAAATGGCGAAACAAAAGGGAACCTTCAGCCAAGAAGATAACAAATTTTATGCCGATAGTCTTTATGAACTTGGCGTAGCTGCTCAAAGTCTTGCTCAATTACAACAAAATGGTGAAATTAAAGATTTTAGTAAGCTCTTGCAAGGCAGCAATACTCAAATAAAGCCTCAACCAACAAGCGATACCCCAGCAAAACCTGACTCCGAAGCAACAAGCCAAAGCGAGGATACTTTGATGCCTGTCACTCAAGATGATCCTTATGAAGATCTTACAGACAGTGTTGCAGTAAATGCGCCCAAGAAGGATGCATCTGTTGCAGAAGCAAAACCGGTTGGTAAGTACCATCAAAATAAATATTATTTTATATAAAATGCACACATACATATTTTTTTGTAAATCACTGTCAAGATCGTGTCAAAGAAGTCTCAGTTACGTATGTACATACAATGCACATTACTTAGACTATTGCTATTTAAGCTTCTAAAAGGAGATTATATAACATACTGGGACAATCGAGAAATACGATTGTCTCGCCAGACTCACACGATCTTGTACTTTGGGCGATTTTAACGTACCATTTGGACTTGTTGATTGTTTTACATGGCAAATTCGCTAACCCTTGTCTCTTCAGTAGATGTACAATAATATTTTAAGGGTTGCATGGCGGACTTAACCCAATTAAAATAAAATGCGTAATAAAATTCGGCTATTTTGTAAACTAAGTAAATGCTTAAGCACAGTCACTACAAAATATCGAAGATGTTCTCAAAGTACTGAATCCTATCACTTTCATAACATAAGACACTTTGATTTTCGTTTTATATATGAACTTAAAGCGTGCTTTGTTTCTCATTGTCTTAAGTGGTACACATGCATATGATCCTACAAGTATTTCAAAAGAAACAATAGAAATATTATATTAATAAGTAAATTGTTTGCCGTTTGTGTTTAATTTAACTTTCATACTTAAAGCGTGATAAAAAAAAGAGGTTTAAAAAGCACATACATAAACCACGCAAAGAAAACCTACATTTTTAAAATTTATATATTTCATCTTTAAACATTAAATACCCTTTAAAGTACACTCCATCGGTACACCATTGCTCACTCAATTGTTATTAAAGCGTCTTCCGTTATTCCCGACAACAACGTTCTTGTTCTCAATTCACATCTCTTTCCATCCCGGAAAATATAAAAAATTCACAGAGGATAAAATCGTGTGGGTATCTCACGATTTTGTCCTCTGCGAACATGCGAACATTTTTCCTCAATAATTTAAAAAAATGCATTCATGAACAGTACAATAATTTGATTTTATCTGCAAAATATTATCGGGAAATTTGGCAAAATCAGATATAAACATTAAAAATCTGAAAATAAATTGCAAGAAATAAAAAATAAAGAACATTCCTTTTAAATACATGTCATATGTACTTAATATGTATTTTCAGCAATTTTAAGATAATTTTTAGTTTAAATGACATGTATTGTTAACAAATTATTTAGTTTATTTTCGAAAGACAGTTTAGCGATAGTAAAATTATTGTAGAAGTGGAGTATCATTCTCTTTCGAATCATGTAGCTTAAGTAAAGATAGCTAAAAAACGTAAAACAAATTGTAAGCCTCTTTTCTTACGTTACTTCTTTACGCAGCTATGTGTCTCTATACTTTTTCCGTAGTTGTACTTCTCCTATTGCTATCTATGCTGGTCCATATCTTATCTAACTTTGTTGTTAACATTTTGACGGCTACTATTATATCCTGTTGAACACCGGAGTAGAGTACTTTCTCTTTTATTATCGATATTCGATAATAATAATTGAGTGACACTACAGCCCACAAGGGACCAGGGCCTAGCTTCTACAACAACTATTCGTGTTGCGCAGAAGCTTTTTATAGACAATTGATACTTTTTGAGTATTGTCAGCAACTCGAAAGAGGTGGTGCCATAAAAAAATGCAAGGTGCCCCGCCCGAGAATCGAACCTAAACTTTCTGCGTGTAATTCGGCGCACTTACCCACTACGCCACGACGACCACATCGCAATACCTTCTTTTATATATAACAAAAAAAAATACAATAATATTTTTTTCTATTTTGTAATTATTTTAATGTTCTAAGGAGCTATCAATATATTAATATTTTATGTTCTTAAACTTATAGAGTAGCATGTTTTTTGATAAGCATGATAATTTGTAATCACACTTTTCATACGTTTCACACTTTTCAGGTTTATCCATTGCGGGGGAAGGAGGAGTTGCGTCATCAAAACCAAATGCAGTTGCCATTGCTGGACGTGAGGGATTGGCTGTAGCTTCACCAAAGGCCACAGCAATTGCAGGAGTTTCACCTGAAGAGGCTGCCGCTTTTAGTATAAATGTGCCTAGCCGCAATCAAATAATAATTAAAAGCAAGGGAGGGCAAGGGAGTCCATCATCTTTGAAAGAAGAAATCGCAACTACATTAAAAAGCAAAATATTCAATCGGTCGACAGATGAAGCAAAGAGTGAAATTGCCGCCGAAAGGGATGATTATGATATCGTAGAAGGAGAAAAACCATTCAAAGGACCAACTGTATCTAATAAGAGTGATGGGATTTCAAGTGCTACTTTAAGAGTAAATGCACAAGGCAAAAGGAGGGCACATAAGGTTGAGGAAGATATTGAACAAGCTCTCCTTAAAGCTAGTGATCCCTACGTTTTAGTTTTGTAAAACTGCAAATATTTCTAATATCTATATAATATGATCAATAAAGATTTTCAGCAATATTCTACAATAATATAACTATAATACTTTTATTAATTCTCTTCTCTTCTGCTTCGAATATACGTGCAAATGTAGAATTCCTGGATTTTTTCCGTTGCGCAAACTTGTTTTAAGTATTCTAAAAAATGAAATAGAATTTAGCGCAACGATTTACTTTTTATTATTGCACTTACTTAATGGGCTCCCTACCCGTAAAAGGTCTCTGCCTGAGAAGCGGCGTCCTTTCATGCCCTCTGGTCCCAGGCAAGTTGCATCCATTTGTTGAGATCAAGCCCTTTGGCATCCGCATTGGACTTTGGCATACATTGGTCTTTGAAACGGAAGTTAAGTCTTTTCATGGACTATGACCCAAAAACCCTCTTTGGTGGAGCTTTGTTGTCTATTCGATGAGGCCGAGCCAGTGTAGTCGTCGTTTTTTTACGTTTTGGACTTCATTCAAATAATGGTACAGCTTGTATAGTTCGTGGTTATATTTTCCACTCCTTATTCCCTTCCCTTTCTTAAATTGCGCCTTTTTAGTGTGACATGGCGCAGTTAGACCATTTTTCTGGGATTACGCGGGTGTCGCGAGGGGATTTAAAAACAATGTTTAGGTGATGAGGCTAATCTCAATTTCGGTTGAATTTCTCTCTGGAAGGTTTCACTCGTTCACACGGTATGCTGGATATGTCATTATACGTATGTGGGACACTCAGAAGGGCTCTGCCTTGGTTAATCTTCCAAGAAATAGAATCGATTTTCTTTTTATCTTAAATCTCCTGTTTGATGATTTGATGCATGTACCTTACCAAAGCAACAGAAGTCCACAACCATGTTTGAAAAGTTCCGCCAAGAAGTTTTAAGAGCCGGCGACTAATTGTCATACATATCTGAAGTTAGTCTGCTTCATATTAATAATAAAGCGGATGGCACCGCGGTTTATAATAAACCATCTATGTGATATGCATACAGATTTTCTGGTGAATGGTACTGTTCAGATATTCCACACGATGAACTCCGTCACACCTTTGAATGAATTGGTAAGTGAAGACGATATTACATTCTTTGCCACAAACCTAGTAACGAGAAAATCTGGTGGACTTGACTTAATAAGGAATGCTTATTTAAAAGAATTACCGAAAATTGGAATAAAGATGGTGACATATGTTGTAAATGCATGTTTGAAACTACAATACATATATACAATACAAGTTAGCTAAAGTTATTCCTATTCTTAAAGCTGGTAATCCCCCAGGTAGTCCTGATTGTTAGGCTAATTAGTTTACTTAGCAGCCTGAGTAAGCTTTATGAACGGATATTAAAAGAAAAGATAAAGAAGATTGTTGATGATAAGAACATTTTTTCCAATGAACAGTTTGGGTTAAGGCGCTATCGCAACACTCCTCATTAAGTTAAGAATCATATACGAAGTAGTCGCATCGATTGTAAATCGACGGGCATGATTTTACTTGACATAGAGAAGGCATTTGATACTGTCTGGCATAATGGTCTCATTTTTAAAATTAACAATCTCAACTTTCCACCTTATTTGTGCAAAATAGTTCTAGGTTCTCTGTGTAATCGTTATTTCGAGGTCCATTCTAATAGTGTACCCCAAGGGTCTGTCTTGGCTCCAACTTTATACAATTTGTATACCTCGGATAACCCAGAATTAACCGATTGTGCAACTGCTATCTTTGCTGATGATACAACTATATTTTCATCATATTGAATATGCCATGGAAATTATTTTTAGATACTGTTATAAATGGAAAATTTAGTACAATGAAGAAAAACTACAAAAGATATTTTACACATGAAAAAGAAAAACTTTTTTTTCTCCCTAGTTCCAATTTTCGCATGAATGGAATCAACGTTGAGTCGAAGAACTCGTAAATCGAAGAACTAGTAAGAAGAACTCGTAAGTCGAAGAACTAGTAAATTTACTTTCCATGAGCACATTAAGCAAGCTCTTAAGAAAGTTAACATCGCAAAGAAAATTCTTAACCCATTCATTAATAGAAGATCTTTTTTGTAATCCTCCTACAAAGTTATCATACTTAAGGCACAGTGTCACATTAAAATATTGCATATAGCCCATAACAAAGTTTTAAAACTGAGGTTGGACCTTCCACGGGATTATTCCACCTTAAAACTCCACAGAAGAGTGGGTGTTGAGCTCGTCCACAAAAGAATATTGAAACTGACAAATAAGTTTAATTTCTCATGTGTTTTTGCTGATAATCCACTAGTCAATGAACTAACAAATCGTATTCTTCAAAGCGAATACATATTATTAAATATTTATATTTTGTAAACTACATGATATATGTGTTGATCATTGATATTGTAAGTAATTATTGTCCCTTACATTTATTTATTTTTTTATTTATTTATTTATTTATTTATTTTCTTATCTATTTATTTATTTATTTAGTTGTTTATTCATCGTTTGTATCCTTATTTATTTATTTGCTTAGTAGTAACATTGTGAGTGGTCGCCGTGGCGTAGTGGTAAGTGCATCGACCGCGGCGCAGAAAAGTCTGGGTTCGATTCCCGGCGGGACACCTAGCATTTTTTCACGGCACCACCTCTTTCGAGTTGCTGACAACACTCAAAGAGTATTAATTGTCTATGGAAAGCTTCTCAAATCTCGCCGTTCGGAGTCGGCAAAAAACTGTAGGTCCCTTCTACTCGTGAAGAACAGTAGCATGCACAACACGAGTAGTTGTTGTAGAAGCTAGGCCCTGGCCCGTTGTGGGCTGTAGTGCCACTCAATTATTATTATTATTAGTAACATTGTGATATAATTCATTACCTAAGTACTCAAACATTAACTTACTTATTTTCTTTGACAGGTGCATCTGTATTACATAAAAAAAAAAACGTTTTTAATTACCAGTTAGTACTTTTTAAGTGTTGTCGGCAACTTAAAAGAGGTGGCGTCGTGAATCGTCGTTCCCGGACTCGGCACCTTCATTGTATGAGTCGACACACTTTCCGACTACGCCACGGCGACTACTATCTACAGTTGACCTCTCTACTTCTTAGGATGCTTAAAATAGGATATGTCAAAGGGTAAAATTTTGGAGTGTGTTATATTTGTACACTGAATTTGACCTTACAGAAAGTATTGTACACACAAGTTTAGTGTAAAGAAGTATGCTACAGTCGCATGAGTTTAAAAATTATAAGAAAACGTTCTAGAGGAAACATGTATTTGTGCAAAAACTCCTTAGTTAAAGTTTTAAATATGTATTTTCTTAAAATATTTTTGTATAAGACATTTTTTAAATAAATCTTCTTAATTAATTTTGATTTGACAAATAATTCTTTTAAGAATTTGGTTTATTTTCTCATTCTTCTATTTTTGACTGGTGTAAGTTGCGCCATAATATCGAAGATTATCATTATTTGCTTTACTTTATTTCTAAGTTAATAAAACCTTAACCTTCGAAGGCGGTTTCTCGTTGTTGTCTTGGGCGCCGTGAAGTGTGCGTAAGTTTGTCGACTGACACACTGAAAGTCAAGGTTTGATTTTTGAAAAATACGAGTAAACTGATTGTGTATGCAAAGCTCAATAAACTTTCGTTGGTGACAGTATACAGTATGCCACACTACTCGAAAAAGAACAATGGCAGATACAAACAGAGCTATTAGTTGTTATTTTATGTACTGTTGAACTGGCTAGAGCCATGGTCGCCGTAGCGTAGTGGGTAAGTACGTCGACTAAGACGGCAAGGTTGCAGGTTCTATTCCCGGACGGAACACCTCGCATTTTTTCACGGCACCACCGTTTTTGAGTTGCTGACAACACTCAAAAAGTACTAATTGTTTATGAAAAGCTTTTCAAATATCACCCTTTAGAATAAGCAAAAAACACCACACACGAATAGTTGCTAAAGAAACTAGGCTCCTGGTTTTTGTATTTATTTTTCTCTTCAGCTAGAATGGGATATTTTAAACATGTTTAATATATGATCATTTTCAAATATACAGTTTATTCATACCAATCAAAGTATGGAACAATACAATAGATACTACCTACAATTTCATATTTTTTATTTCTAAGCTTTAAAATGCCTGTTGATTGATCAATCAACGGATATTATCTTCAATTGCTAAATATTAAAGTATACTTTAAAATACACATGCACAAGACGTTCAATATCAAATTAATTTGTTATATCCATAATACTCCGCTGAATGTTCTTGCATCATCTAAAATTGTCTTGAATCTTATCTGGTACACATTTAGCCTTATTTTTATAACTATTAAGGCGTTGT
Organism: Eristalinus sepulchralis; assembly: GCA_944738645.1. Lineage (NCBI taxonomy): Eukaryota > Metazoa > Arthropoda > Insecta > Diptera > Syrphidae > Eristalinus > Eristalinus sepulchralis. The sequence continues at coordinate 22,403,552 of OX122885.1, read as the reverse complement.
CAAAAACAAACGACTTTGGACAGTTGTTTTTGAATTAGCACTACTGAAACCGACATTTGTGCCAAATTTAAGAAAAAGTTATTGAATTTCTTATGATTTCTGGAAAAATCAACTACGCAGCTTCGGAAGAGGACTTTACACGATGTTTTAAATACTTGAAAACGATTGATACAAGTGTATTGAATTTGAGAAATATATGGATGAAAAGAATACGCAACAATTTTTAATTAAATTCCCAATATTTTTACCACAGTAGTATTTGAAAATTAAATTTAAATACTCAAAAAACTCAACAGAGTCTTTTAACAAAAATTAAGAAAATTACAAACAAAAATATTTTTGGTGTTTATTGATCGGGTGTTCACTGTAAAATAATTTCAAGCGTTTCCCAAAATCATTGCATGCATCTAGGATAAAATAAGAATGTATCACTTTACGGGTACAAAGTTGAAGAAGACCTTTAAAATTAATTTGTTAGAGAATTCTGCTGTACTGTATTGTTATAAGCAAATGTAAACAGTAGAGCACTCTTGGTACAAGCATAGATCTTCCTTTGAAAAAATTAATTCTTCCATTTAGCGTTTCTTGTGCTTAAAGATATATTCGCATTTGAAACAAATTAGGAAACACTAACTATTCGTTAGTGAGAAGAAAGAAACTACTTCCAAGAGATAAAATTCTTACATGGAGTACATATGTCATAAGGCACAAGCATCCTTTTTTCAAATTTGTGATGAGGATACTAAATTAAATATGCAATTAATTAATTTGCTTCCATATGTTGTGTTCAGCGTAAAATTCCGCTTTACCAATGAGATATCAGCTAGTTAGGACTTCTAATACATTTCTATTTTTACGTTTTCAAATTGATGTTTATGAACATTTTACACAATATTCGATGTTAATATTAAATATTTATTACGTCTTTGGCTTTTTTAGGAAAATTTCTTGCATAGGAAATATATTACAATTTGGGAAACAAATTTGTGAACATACATCCATAAAAAATATTTATAATTAAAATCAAACGTTGAAATAAAATTTAATTGAGTATGATAAGCGTTTAGTTTAGAAGCAATAAACTAGAAAATAAATGGTCACATATTTCAATAAAATACAGGTCCTATAAAGAAAACAAGAAATTTTAAAAATAGAAAAATCAAGAACTTATGTTTCTTCCTCTATATAAATATGTACGTCTATAAATATGCAACCAATGAGAATGTGCACATGCACTTATACATAAATGCATGTGAATGCACTAAGCAAGTTAACTCGTTATCATTCTACCATTCCTTACCATACCTTACCAACTGGTCATAACAAGTTTGGTACTATTCTCGCATTAAAAAAAGAAGAGGAACATAGTGTAACTATTTGCAACGCATCTTCGCGACAACATGCCGAATGTAAGCATAGCACAACACAATCTTATAAAAGGGTTTCGAACTTTGCTCCCTGTATCATTTTCCTTTTGAACCTTGTCGTGCACAGTTTGTATTCATTTATTTAAAAGTAAGAATATTTCCCATTAGACATATTCCTAGGACCATTACAAAAATAAGGTATTGTGGATCACATTAACTACACAAATAGTTATTTGAATAGTTCGTGCGGAAAGAAATTAATAACATTATTAAGTTGTGAAGCACTGTTTTTATTATTGATCATGTACGCAGCTTTATATACACTCCGGTGTATGTTTAAAAATGCAACTAAAAACAGAAAGACTGCTAAAAGAAAGATCTTGACCTCGACAATCATCTTAAACCTGTTCTCACATTTGCAAGTAGGATGCGAATTCTATGTAAAAGAAAACAAACACAAAGAGCTAATATATTTTAATTTACCGGTTTTATGTTCATAGCTGGGATCTTGTGTATTTTGCATTAATTGTTCGTTATTTAAAATATAAAAATATAAATAATTATAAATATGCATACAAATTGCTTGCACGCTCATTATTAAATTTCATTTGCAGATGCTTATACTTATATGCGCCAGTCTTTTGGCAGCCGCTAGTGCGCTTCCAACACCACAAGTCTTAGCACCAGCCGCTGCACTCGCCGCGATTCCAGCAACAAATCATATATTGATACTTACGCCTCAAGCACAAGTTCAATTAGAGCCATCGCTTAAGTATCCACAACCAATTGTTCAGCACTTGGCGCCTGTAGCACGAATTGATAGTCCCACAGATCAAACAGTTGTCTACTATCCCAACGAAAATTTGATTAATAAAGCTTACCAGAAGTCCGAACTCAAACCCAAGCAGCTAGAGTCAACCAATATTACAAATATTGTAAACCAGTTTGTTTCTGCCGGCCAGACAGCACAGGCTCAATTGGAAGCTTTTCAACAGCAATTAACACAGGGTCTAGAAACTCTTATTCAACCAACTGCTGGACAAAACACAGATGGCGAAAAAGACGCTATTTTGAACGAGCAACTAGAGTCTGCTGCAGGTGCAAACAAATTAATTGAAACTGCTCGCCTTGATGGTGGTCGTTATTACAGTATTCCTGGTGGTCCTCAATTCTATAGCAATTTTGAATTAATTCAATCGCCAGTGAGCCCCCTTTATGCTATACATCCTTATGGCGCTGTTCGTGCTAGAAGTGTATTGCTTCCTGAAGAAAAACTTCCAGAGGCAAAACCAGCTGAAGAAAAACTTCCCGAAAATGCTCCTTTGATTCCTTCAGAGAATGCTGGCGAGAAAAAACTTGAGAGCGAAAATGCCGGTATTCAGACTGACGGTCAAAAAAGCAGTAAGAATTGATCTGTTTTTCATTTAAGTATTTTATTCATTTTAAAATCTTTAGTTGATGCAAGGAGTATTGATGATCCAAAGGCTCCAGAAGAAAAGCCTCAATCTGAATCATTAAATACACATCCGCATGAAGTTGTGCAAGAAAGCTCACATTTTGGAAAGTATTTGGGATCACTGGAAAATAATGGTGCATCCTTAGAAAATCTAACTGAATTAAAAAAAGAAGGTAATGCGATTTTCTTTGAATTTGATTTATATTAGAATTTCTTTGAATTTTCTCTCTTTTCTCGAAGGACTAACTGAAGAGACTCGTAAAAATGAAGATGAAAAGGCCAGTGATCTCGGAAGTTTTGCAGAAGCTGTCCCGTCTGGACTTGCTATAAGCGGCGAAGGCGGCTTGTCACAAGCTAAACCAATTGGAGCAGCTATTGTAGGTAAAGATGGTGTTGCCCTCTCCGCTCCATCGGGAACAGCAATTGCAGGATCAGATAATGACAAAGAGAACTAGATCATGACTACGATAGGAAATAAGAATTTTCATCTCAAACTTCTGCCCTTGAATTAACATCACATCCAGCATTAAGCTCACTAACAATTCCGATCCTATTTCATCAACATACAACGTATCATCACCTTATCATCATCAAAATAAGAAAATATGTGAGAATGGAAAACAAATAAAAACTCCAATCACATTCGTTAAGTTACACTCTTTTATTTTTACTTACGTTTGGATGCGTCTCGATAACAGCTTTCACTAGGCCGCTACGAGGTAAATAAATGCTTTCGCATTACCCTACTTACGATTTTGCTTCAGTCGAATGCACGAAGGAAGGTGCTGCTAATTCAATCAACACTTGTTGGTAGAGGCGGTCATAACATAATTTTCTTAGTTCAACCGGCTACAGTATATTTTTTAAGGATTTAACTTGTTTAATGTGATAACTAGATAGATATTATCCAATTTCTATGTGCCTAATATTGAAAGAAATCATTTTTACATATTGTTTTTTTAATATGTGTGTACAAACGATAGGCGCACTTGCGCTACACTCTAAAAATATGACATCCTTTAGTGCGCAATATTTGCCTGAGTTTCAGAAAAGTTCAGTTAAAATTTACGGTGAAGGCGTGGAATCGAAATTGCCACCTGTATTGGAAACAATTGTCCAAAGGATACAATCATTTTTCTCCGTGTATCAGCAGCCTTTATCCGGCCAGGTTTTTAACGAAGTTCCAATTGCACAAGCCTATGGTGCAAACATCAGTGTATTAAAGACAACAACCACCACTACCAGTACATTTGCTCCCCCGCCAGAAGCAGTAACGAAAGTCCATCATTCAATGCAAGCAGTTAAGGAAAACAATGGATTCATAATTGTCGGAGAGTCAGATGAAAATACTCTAGATGAAGATTTTAAATAAAAAGAATAATAAAAGTATGTTTTAAATGTTTAGTATACCGAAAATGAATAAACACAAATACATATGTTTAAATTTTTTTTCATATTTTCTATGTGTTGTATTTACTATATCTTCCTTTGTGGTGCTAAGCTCAATATACATGTATGTATTTCCATGCCGACTGATTAGTTGCTGCCACAGTCCATGTGCATTGGGTTTCGTCTAATTGCTGTCCACGTTTTCTCATTTTTTTAGGAGTAAGAAGAACATTTTTTCAAAACATGTCCCTTAGTTACAATATAGAGATTAAGAAATAGAGAAGAGAATAAAAAGAAAATAGATTTCAATTCTTCGCCTTCAACGCTGTTCTGTATTAACACTTACAATACATATGTTACTTTTCTCGACTTATTATTAAAACAAGCCAATTTTAAACAAATTAATTGTTCAATATCGCTTAACCATTTTCAATAATATGCAGAATGGTTTTTAACTTCTTGGGCGTCCTAATATCACAAAGCGAGAGTTGCTAGAACAGTCGTACCTGCTTGCGTAACAATTAAATTCTACAACCAATATTTTTTAAACTAAGGGTGATTGTCTGCACTGGATTGTTATCCTGCTTAAGAATATCATCTAAAAAAGTGTCGACGGCTAAATGATCATGAACTTTTGGTTGTGTTATGATTATGTGGCACGGGATAAAAGTATTAAACAGTGTGTCTCTGTATTTTGTTTTGGCTATATTCTCTGTTATTGTGTTTTTGATTAAGGAAGAACAATAAGAATGGGGAAGTACTATATACACATGGAATTCCAAAATGACTTTAACGACATCACTACATGGACTTCTTATAGACTATAAGCCTTCTCTCCCTGGCTGTAGAAAATCATATACAATAGAACAGTGGTATGAGTTTTGATCTCAACAAATCAAATTCTTATAACTAACAATTATAATAAGTTGAAACAAATACAAAATTAAAACAAACAAACTTAAGTGTCTGATAAAAATTCAATAATATATTAAATATTATCCTCTTGTGTATGTGGTCGCGTTGGCATAGTGGGTAAGTGCGTCGAGCTATACGCCAAAATGCCAGGTTCGATTCCCAGGCGGAACAACTTCCATTTTTCACTGCGACACCTCTCTCGAGTTACTGACAACAATCAAAGAGTACGAATTCTCTACGAAAAACATCTCAAATCTCGTCATTTTAAAGAAGGTCTAAGAATTGCTGAATGCGTTTTCGACAATAAAACGGAAATAATAAAACACAACGTTTAATGTTATGCCAATAAGATAACGATTTGTAAAAGAATAAGAATTGCCTACAAGACGGTTTTCTTTAGGGCTACACTCCTAGATGAATTATTGAAAAAACCTACACCTACATAGTTTTTGAAAACAACATGCATTGTGGCACCCTTAGTTGAAATCATAGGGCCAGTGAGTTTGTAAAGTAAAAACATACATATATATTCAAACTGTTTACTTTATTACAAATAAATAAATATTAATTGTTAATTTTTTAAATAAACTTTTCTGATTTTTCGACAAATGATTTCGATTACATACAAAATATTCACATGAATATGTAAATGCTTAAAACAGCGATCATAAATATTGGTAAACTTAATGCTTTTTAATTATTATTAAGAGCGCGCAATTTTTCCAATTCTTCTCTTTCTTTAATATTCCGCAGTAATGGTGTAGAATAGTCAAAGCTGTAGTAGAAGCCACGTGGTTCACCCTTTTCTTCATCTGATGGAATGTATGGTGGTTCAATGTGTTCATATTGAGTCTGTGACTCTGCAGGGTTATATTGTCCTTCACGTTTGTATACACTGCTGAATGGATTTGGATCTTGTCCATTAGCCTGGGCAAGTTCTCCCCAAAGTCGGAAATGCTCTTCCTTGGCAGCCTTCACAGCTGGCGTGTCAGTTGCGGGATTTTTTTCTTCAGCTGGGCGATTGTCTTCATGGTGGAATCCTGTCTTATCAGCATAGTAGTTGGCAATAAAATCACGACCACGTGGATTGACGTATTTATAAGTGCCCTTGACTACACCGTCTGGAGTTTTTTGTTCAGCCTTTCCTTGATTCCAGTCCTTGTATCCATAAACATATTGACCCAAGCCATCCTGTCCGTGATACTGATGGGCTGTGTAGTGTTCTTCTACATAGTCTGACGGATTATCAATTTTTCGTCCTTGATAAATATAATCTCCTAAATCATTTTTTACCACAGGTAAGGGATTTTCACCGGTCTTAGGCGCATATTCAAGGTTTAGATTTGCAGATTGCAAATACTGTTGTGCTTCTTCAGGACTAATATTAATTTTAAAAATGTTTTCAGCATAGGTGGTTGATAGAACCTAAAAATTGAGAAAAAAAAACACTGTGTTAATCACTTTAACGAACGAAATATTTACACTCATTCTCAAATTAAAACACGCCAAAACAATATGAATATTAAATTAAATTAAATTCTATTTGTAAATAAAGCTTATTCGCATGTCGAATTCGGTGAACACAAAAAATATTATTCTTTTTTATTACCAAAAACAATACGGCCACACTGATAGATCTCATCTTTAATGCTTTTTTAATAAAAACTGCTGAGCGGCACAAACTTCCGGCACTGTGGTGTGATACACTAATTGGATGTTAGCTAACAGACCGAACGACGCTTGACTTGGAAATAACTTTTCAGTTAAGAAATCATATTCTTATATAGAACCTTACTGAATCGATACCTTAGTGAAGATGTTCTCAGCGCACACTGTGAAGACAAATCTTGTTTATTACTCATCGATGCTGTGTAGTCTCGAGCTAAATACTCGGCGCGAACTTGAAACGCAAAACAGGTGATAATCATTAGATAATAATATATTTTAAGTATCAACAGTTTTATTCTTACGTAGAAGACTATTTCTTTTATTCCATAAACAGTTTCCCAATTGATTTGATATGGACAAATGTTATTTCTAAAGAAAACAACTAAGGAACGATTTCGTGAGAAATGTTTGTTTTAAGACATCGTGCGTATCATGTTGAAAACTTGGGTATGTTAAGTGACTTTTACTATTATTGATGACTTATCTTCGCATTATACATTTTGTTTCCTTCTCATGCAAAAAATGTTGCTTTTAATATGAGAAGTGAAAAATTGCAGCTTAAGAGTGTTTGTAAAAATGTAGAAATTGTTAATGTAATGGTTAATATTCCTCTTTAGAAACTTATAAATTCATTTATATTTAAATAAATAACATATATTATAGTAAAACTTTAATTGCTGTTAGATAGTTACAACGCTCAGAAACTCTAACTCCAGGTTATCCAAAATCTCACGAAAGGCGAAAAAAATTGCAAAATGTGGGTATAAACGGGTATTGAATCAATGCATTTCATACCTAATCCAAACCATACATTGGTAGGTGCTGACATGGTTTCTCAAAACGATTAAAATCTGGTAAAGCCAACATTTTAAAAGCCTCTGACAAGTACATCTATGTACACCATCCTCCACCATCTTAGGTGTGCAATTAGGATAAAGGTATATATATGTACATTTTTCACAGATTTTTCAATTTTTATAATACCTCGACTTGGGTTTGTCATTATACTTAGTTAATGCGAGGGTTTATTTTTGAAGATCTTAACTTAGAACTTGCCGTTACCATTTTTTCATTTGTCTTCCTAAGTATATGTGAGTCTGTTTTTCTTTATAACCTCTTCTTCAAGCAAACATATATATTTATATATATATATATATATATATAACTAGTTAAGAAGGGCATTTTGAACATTAGATCTTGATCTTCCGATAACATTTGCAATTTTTCTGTTTAATGCTTCAAACTAGAAGCGGGCCGTTTCAATACGGAGTCATTCTACTTTGAAATCTTGATACAGGTAAAACTAAGTATAACTTCTTTATTTATAATATTGTATTATAAGTGAAACTGATAAATTTTTGACATTTATAGAAAACTTTCTCTTAGTAATAGTTTTCGTTTTCTGGAAGTGTCAATAACAGTTAAATAGAACAAATTTGACCAACAAAATGCTAAGGTTAAATTTTATTGATGTAACATACATTTGCTTACTTTTATTACTGATATATTGTTAAATTCTATCGAATATGTTCGAAAATAACTGTTTAATTTTAATATACGTAAGTCATAAGGAACAAATGAACATACAGAGAAAACGCTTAACTAATCGGCATTGTATTAAGTCACACTCAGGTTTAGCGCAAATCATAAGTCATAATAATTAAATAAGAAATACAAATGCACCTCGGTCAATTGAAAATAATAGGACTTGCGAGTACTTCGATAGTTGCAAGTTTACGGTGTATCACGACTTCATAATTTAGATTATCTAAGCAATTAGCATGGAAACACGTAAAACCGACATTACGATAGATTTCATTATTTTCGTTGTAATTAAAATTTGTACATTTGTCCAACAGACTGTTTATTTTATTGATATCCGGCTTCATTAATTCGCTCCAAAATTCCCCAAAAAACGGGTAGGTAACTTGTTTCTGAACTGAATATTCCATTAATGATAAACAGTAACTCAATTATAATGATTTTTGTAAGCTTCGTTAAAGTGCATAATAATGAAGATAAATAATATTTTTGAAACAATTTTTTTTTTGTTTTAAATATTCGTGTGGAATGTATTGCCCGTACCTTAGCTTAATTTAAGATGAACCAAATCGCTTAAAAATGATAAATACACATTTTTTTGCCAAAGGTCACTGTTTGTACAATGCCTCTTGAACCAGAATTATTTTTGAATCCAATAAAGTCATTCACGTTTGAAAACCAAAATTAATGCATGTTTGTATATAGTTAAAAGGAATATTATACACATGCTATTAAACAATGCAGGTTTTGCTAAAATATATCCATATATACTTTCATTCATAATTTACCAGAGGTATTTCCTGAAAGACCACACGCGTTCTAATATATGCATCATACACGTATTGTACGAATGTCGAAACACGTTTTGAAATAGTCAACCAAAGCACCACGCAAAGCATCACCGTTGTGCAGCTAAACAAGTATTTTTAGGAATTAAGTCAACAAAGTAAATTTCGTTCTTCCAAGAACGCACATAAGGTTTCAAGTTCAACAATAAAGTTTAAAAACCAGGAGACATGTGAGTCACAAAATTTAAATTAAATTGGCAATTTATGCGTCGCTGGCATCTTTATGAGATAAACAAGCTATATTCATCAAGCTAGTTGTACTAGGTATACGAATATTCCACAATGTTCTGAATAAAATTATCAATATTATACAAAACAAAACTCATCTTGCCGGTCGGATGTCATCCGGGATATAATTTATCAACATTCAGTTAGAGATTTTTTTTAAGTCGAATTAAGTAAGTAAGTACATGAAAAGCAATCATGAACAAATAAGAAAACCGGTTGCTGCTAACTCTCTTATTTTCGATAATTTGTCTCGCTTACCAGCTCGTCTTACTAACAGTTCAAATTTGTAAGCAACTCTTGTAATACTTACGTTAAATAACTAACTTAAGCGCTTTCAAGTATCTTGATAATCTTTACTCCCATTTGAATCGTAATGTACTATTTGTCTTTTGCATTCAAGAGACATCCGGTCATCCACTGAGACACGTTTATATGTTTTGATATATGATAAAAACCGGTTCCAGATGGAGAACTAGACGTCGATAAACTTTTACTCAGTTTTTGGTTATAATAGAGATATATTATTAGCATCGTATATTTTCACACTACTAAAGACAACACCATCTTAACATATATATTCTTGAATGATGACCAAGATATTCTAATATTCATTTTTTTTCAATGCGTGGTTTGCATCAACCCAGGGCCGGCTCAGTTAAATGAGGGCCTTGTGCTAATGGTGTGGTTTCCGATTTAGAAAAAATTTAAGTTCTCACTAACGAACGAGTTAAATTCGACTTTAACTTGTTAAAAGTTTGTAAGTCTTTTCTTACTTCTAAATTACATATACCAAGACTCCTTAAACTTTTAAAATCGATCTCAGCCGTAGATTTTTTGTTATATCATTTTAAGCTCCATTTGGTACTCAGTTTTTAGAATAGAGTTTTTCTTTTATTGGAGCAATTGCTGTATTCAAACAATGTTATTGCATTTTCTATTAATGCACATTATCGAATAAGTAAATCGGAACACAAGCTGAAAAGTAATACCCCCACAATGCTTGCCTTAAGAGCATGCGTAACTGTTTGGTTTTTATACATATTTTACAAATCATCAGAACTATATAAATGTTATTAAAATAACTATTTTTTTAGAATTATAACAAACATCCTATTTAACTGTAATTATTTACAACCGCACACTGGGGAGGCTTGTTGGATGAGGCCTGTCACACCGGACCAACAAGCCCCTGCAACGTCCCGGACAACAAGTTCGGGTTCAGAGCGGGGCATGATACCATACATGCCGCGTCAAAGCTGGTGCATGTCTGATCGACTTGGAAAAGGCTTTCGACACTGTTTGGTTAGAAGGACTTTTTCTAAAGCTGGTCAGACTTGACATAAGTAAACAACTGCTGTACATGATCTATGACATGATAACAGGTAAGAAGTTCGTTGTGAAAAATGGCAACGTGACGTCTACCATGGTTTTCGATATTAAAAAGGGCGTGCAACAGTTGGGTCGCCAACCTTGTTCGCTATATTTACCAGAGATCTTTTGTACTCCATGCCGCACATAATAGCGTACGCCGATGATCTGGTAGCGTACAGATCAGCGCCGAATGTCGAAGTCATCAACATCCTGTTGCAAAATGACTTCCAAAAGATTCAGCAATACTGTGATAGCTGGAAATTAAAAATTAATTTCAATAAGTGCGAGACTATCCTTTTCAGGACATTGTTGACCCACGCGGAGAACCGTTAGCTGTGGTGAGGTACTTAGGCGTTTGGTTGGACCAGTATCTATATTTTGACAAACATGTAGATGCTGCACTGACGAAAGCCAAGAAAGCCTTTGCTGTGGCAAAGAGGCTGTTTTACAGCAGCCAACTTGATACCAGGGTATGGCACTCATCCGGCCGATGATGGCGTACGCTTGTCCTGTGTGGTTCCCAAATGGAAAGGATGAGGCCGTTTGAGAGGCAGTGTCTCCGGACCTGTGTCAGGCTGTATCGAACTCCCGAATCCGAGTACAAGAAATTCTATCCCAACGAGGTTCTGTACAACGAGGCAAACCTGATAAGGATTGATAATTTCATAATAAAACTGATTCGAAGGCACGCTGCACGGGCATTGACAGCCAACAACGACACCAATATAGATCCTAGCAGTGAATGTTAATTCGCTGATTAGGATTGAACGAAAATTAACGCTCTCAAACTTGTTGCAAACCCACAATCCTGACGTGCTGATGGCTAGCGAAACTAAGCTAAACCAGACGCGCATTCTCAGGTACAAAAATTACCACATAATCAGAAGAGACCGACCCCAATCCACTCGAGGTGGCGGGGTCGCTCTCTTGATTAAAAAGAACATTTTTCATAAGGTCGTATGTAGCAATGTGGTACGTAGATTTAGTGTGCTAGAAGCATCCATCGCACGCATCTCTCTCCAAGGTGGAAAGAAGCTGTTTGTGATCGCTGCTTATGCATCAGAGCCTCAAAACTCTAACTTTCTTTCGGAGCTCGAGGCTCTCTTCACTAGCCTGCGCTTGAACTCGGGAGAAAATTACTATATTCTAGCCGGAGATTTGAACGCCAAACACGGTGAATGGGGTAATAATGTTCCGAATGAGAGAGGAAACGCCCTCTTAGAGTGGATGGAACAGAACAATATCGAGTTCAGGTTAGATTTGCTTGCAACCGATAGACCATCCTTTCCTAGAAGCGGGTCTTATCTGGATGTGATGCTTATCGACAGACGACTAACGATACTTAACGTGGAGCGACGCACGAGGAACTGTTTAACTACGGTCGAGTATGACAGTGATCACTGTGGTCTCGCCGCGGTAATACAGCTTCCGAACGAGCTGGAGGAACTAGAAGAATATGTCCAAACGCATCCTTATAATTATAATAAGGTGCGCTGGCCACGTTTTTCTAGAGCCTTATCCAGAGAAATAAGTTCGAGTGTGATCAATCCTCCTACAAACAGAAACCTTACGAACGAAGAGGTTGACAGGTACCTCACACAAATGGACGAGGTCATTAAACGTACAATGGACAGGACGATTCCGAAGGTGTCACAAACCGACTATGGCGACATATATCGGAACTCTGAAATCGACGCACTTCACGTGCAAAAAAGTAGACTCCTGTCAAGGCTAAAACTCTTGTACAGGCGGTTTACAGATCCACAGAGTACAGAGATTCGCTCTCTGAAGTCACAGATCAAAGTACTCCAACAGTTAATACGACAAAATTACAGTCTAGCTGTAAGCTTGCATTGGGGCAATAAGATTCGGGCTGTAAGATCTAACAACCCGAGCATGTTCCCGCAAGTAACTAAAATCTTCCGGAGGAGAGATCATGATGACATTCAGTGCGTTCGACTTGACAGAACAACAGACAACGCCAACTTACTTACGTCAGTTGGCATCGATCCAGATGGGGCAGTGCTTGACAACGACTTCTTCGTAGTGGAAGATCCCCAGGAGAAGGTTAATGCAATTGGTGCTGTTTTCCAGAAGGTGTACACGGTCAACGAGACTCGTAGTCCGAACCACGATTTGGAGAACAGAGCCTTGCTGAACCATTTCTATCTTCGGAATGAAATAGGTCAATGGCGATCCGAGAATCCTGGTTTTACCAGATTCAGTGACGATCTTCTGGCAAATAATGCCGTCGCCGACGATGGAAATAACTCCATCCTTATTTCGAAAGATGAACTCCAGGGTATCTTCAACTCACTGAAGAATAAGAAGTCAGTGGGAATCGATGGGATACCAAATATTGTTCTGCGCCATCTACCCTCTGAGGCGGTGGATGTATACACAACACTGTTTAACAATGCGTTGTGTAATGCATATTACCCGAAGCATTGGAAAACAGCTGTGGTACAGCCAATTCCGAAACGGGACAAAGATACTTCCATCCCGACAAATCTCCTTTCTATAAGTCTTCTTCCGTGCATAAGCAAGGTATTCGAGAAGATAGTCATTAGAGCTCTCAAAGAATGGGTTGAGGTAAAACAAATAATACCGGAAAATCAATTTGGCTTCAGGGCGGGGCATGACACCATTCATGCCGCGTCTAAATTGGTTTCCGACATACAGTGGAATAGAAACAAGACCCAGTGTACAGGCGCCTGCCTGGTCGACATGGAGAAGGCGTTCGACACCGTATGGTTAGAAGGTCTCTTCCTTAAGTTGGTCAGGCTCGGCATCAATAAAACATTGCTATATATGATCTATGACATGGTCACAGGAAGGAAGTTTGTTGTGAAAAATGGCAACGAAATTTCAACTACAGTGTTCCATATAAAAAATGGGCTGCAACAAGGAGCTGTTGGTTCGCCGATCTTGTTCAGTATATTCACTAGCGATCTCATAGGTTCTATGCCTAACATCATAGCGTTTGCCGATGATCTAATCGCGTACAGATCAGGTCCGAAGGTAGAGGTAATAAATGTCTTGTTGCAACGCGACTTCGATACAATTCAACGATTTTGCGACGACTGGAAGTTGAAAATCAACTACCAGAAGTGTGAAACTATCCTTTTCAGAACCCCGCTGTCCAGGGCCTCAAGGGACACGAAAATGAACTGGCGCAAGTTCGGCATAGTTGATCCACAAGGACGACCATTAACTGTAAAAAGTGTAGTCAGATATCTAGGCATCTGGTTGGACCAGTATCTGTATGGTGGTATCCACATAGATACAGCTCTGACCAGGGCTAAGAACGCCTTCGCTATGGCAAGAGGGCTGTTTTACAGCAGTCAACTTGACACCAGAGTGAAGGTCATCTGCTACATGGCCCTCATCCGGCCAATTATGGTGTATGGTTGTCCTGTGTAGTTCAACGTGAGTCCTTCCTAGATGGAAAAGATGAGGGTGTTCGAGAGGCAGTGTCTTCGGACCTGCCTCCGTTTATATCGAACACCAGAATCCCAGTAGAAGAAATTCTACCCCAACGAGGTTTTGTACAACGAGGCAAACCTTATAAGGATATATAATTTTATTATCAAGTTGATACGAAGTCACACTGCTCGAGGCATGGCTTCAACCAACAGCCTGATCTTTGGGGCTTACTACCCAAATGAAATGTACCATAACCGGGTACGTCTTAACGGCTTCATTCCACCTGAAGCTTTCGTCTATCTAGACGCTAAAGGCCTGATACAAGATAGGGAAGGCTGCCCTATCATCTTCCACGTCGCACGCCGAACAGTCGAGAGGCAACTTCAATACGAGCCGGACGTCGTTCGCAGCCATGAGGAGCTCCTACGGTTCAGCAGGGCGATTTCTGCCCGCGACAGAGCAGCATCTGCCAAAGAGCGGTTTTTCTACTGGTGGTTACACCAGAACCAGCGTTCGATGCCGCTAACTTCACAAACAAATAGACGGGATAGTTGAGTCTACAGGGCCAACTCACATAGGTTAAGGTAGTTCTTAAGCTCTTATTATAAAAAAAAAAAAAATAAAAAAATAAAAATATATACAAAAAAAATACAAAAAATTAAAAAGCAAAAAAAAAAAAATAATAAAAAATATAAAAACATACAAAAAAAAAACAAAAAATAAAAATGAAAAAAAAAGTGCATCACGGCGTATTAGATATATATGTAAAGCATATACATAACACATACGCCCTGGTGCACGCGTCCGTATATTTTTACGGACATAGTTAAGCTTAATGTAAATAGTTAAGTAGAGTTAAGATTTAGGTTAATTTAATTGTATATAGTTATAAGTTTTAGGTGGTAGGTAGATTTTAGATTTATTTTAAGTTAGGTTAAGAAGAAAGAGAACCAGGAATTCCAAGTTTTTCCAAATTTTCTTGGAGGAATTATAAACAAAAAAATGTAATTAGTTAAATTTTAAAATTGCAAAATATAAGAGGCCGAAAGGCGTAATAAATAAAAAATCCTAGATTAGCTTAGAGTACTCGTAAAGAATCAGTAAGTTAGAATTAAGATCACCAGATTGTATGTGTAAGCTAGTATTAAGTATTTTTGTCTAGCATGTAAGTAAACTTGAATGAATCAATAAAAATGCATTTTAATCTAAAACGACACCAATATACCCCAATATCCTGTATTTTGAGAAGGTACGGCGGAATGGTTTTATTCCACCCGAGGCATTCCTATATTTAAATAGGATGGGTCTCGTTCAAGACAGGGAGGGATGCCCTCTAATCTTCCACGTAGCACGCCGAATATGGGCCGGCGACTCCTTTACGAACCGAATGTCGCTCGCAGCCGTGAGGATCTGCTTCGGT
This sequence comes from Eristalinus sepulchralis, assembly GCA_944738645.1. Classification (NCBI taxonomy): domain Eukaryota; kingdom Metazoa; phylum Arthropoda; class Insecta; order Diptera; family Syrphidae; genus Eristalinus; species Eristalinus sepulchralis. Next base: position 22,387,922 of record OX122885.1, on the reverse strand, counting down.
TCAGTAGAGCGATCTCTGTCCGAGACAGCAGGAAGTCTGGAAAAGAACGTTACCTGCACTGGTGGTTGTGTTAATTCGGCACCTGCCGCCGTTAACTTGTGTTGATGTTATGTACTAGACTGGCAGCTGGGCAGTCTGTGGCCAGCTTTTAGTGTTTTAGTCCTAAGTTAATTTTAGTTTAGTTGTAAGTTTTATATATATAGTAGAAAACAAATTACACCATATATGTAAAGCATATAAATAATTAATACGCCCTGGTGCACGCGTCCGGACTGCGAAAGGATATAGTTAATAGTAGGATGAAAGGGAAAAAATTAAAATGTAGCTAAGTTTTTTTAAGGTTTTCTTAGCATGAGTTCAATGTAAGTTAAATTTAAGTTTAAAAAAATAGCACATAGGCCGAAAAGCAGTTAAGCAACTCTTGTTTTGATTAGGTTAACTTAGAGCATCCGCACGGGGTCAGTAAGTTGGATGTAAGCAATTGAATTATTAAGCTAGTTTTAAAAAGCCCCTGCAACGTGCTTGATATTTCGCCAGCTGCTTCCAGTTGCACACACCAAGATAAGTATGTGCCATTTCTTTCAATTAATTTTTTTCCAAATAGCTCGGAATCAAAGGCTTTTCGGGCCAGAGCTGTAGTTTGCATTCGCTCTACATAATTCAGTCACCTTAAACGTTAGATCCGAAGACGGTAAAGTAGGAGCAAGCCGCTTTACAGACCGTATAGTCATTTACAACGCAAATAGGACAATAAGATTGCACGCAGAACTGTTCTCTCAAAACGACCAGGGATCAGTCATCCTCGAGCTTTTGAAGTGCGCATATCATATTGTAAACTTTCTCGGAGACTTAAAAGTTTATTTTCAAAATTAATAAACGAACTAGATCGCCAGATACCGAGGACAACAACATGTCCTCGGAGAAAAAATTAAAACTTCCAAAACTACCGAAAATGGTTTTGCGAAGGAAAGATTCAAGAGAAAATTATTGGAGCCGACTCCAGTTATTGCCTGACAGTGACATTGGTGAAGAATTAGAAGAAATGGACGATATCGTGTTGCCGAATAAGCAAAACCCAAAAACTCGTCTTCCACCACCAATAAAACTTATTAAAAAGACAAGTGATTACGTGCATACATTACTAAAAAATGTTGAATGTGTCAGATTACTGCATTAAACGGATTTTCATCGGCTTTAAAATAATGTGCGAATCACTAGATTCATCCGTGATCAAAAAATTAAAAGACGAAAAATGTAAATTTTTCACTCATGATCTTAAAGCGGAAAAAGCTTTTAAAGTCGTTTTGTTTGGTTTGGGTGAAGTTAATGTCACTGAACTTAAAAACGAATTAATTCAACGAGGACTCAAATGTCTAGACATTAAACTTATTACAAAAAAATATGAGTATTACACAGACATAATGTACATTGTTTCGCTGGAAAGTGGATCCGTGAAACTATTTGATTGAAAAAAAAATGTGCGCTCTATTTTTCATACACAAGTGGGCTGGAATTACCATAAAAAGCCCAAGAACAAAATAACTCAGTGCAGGAACTGTCAAATGTTTGGGCACGGAGAGAAAAACTGTAACATCAAAACATACTGCTCAAACTGTTCAGGCCCACATAAGACGGAAGACTGCAAAAACGCAGATGCACTCAAGTGTACTAATTGTGGAGAAAAACATAAATCCACATACAGTGATTGTCCAAGCCGAATTCGCTATCTGGAAATGAGAGCGAAAATGCCACCTAATTCTATTTGCACTCCATCTCGCTCCCGCCGTAGTCATGGTGCGGGTGGAGCTACTAACACATATGCACCCAACGTCATGAGCTTGAGTGATTTTCTGAATTTGTCACCAAGAAATTCTCAGAGAAGAGTGGAAGCCCTCAACATACCCAGGACAACAAATCTTCGGAGAGCAATGATCTATTCACGATGGAAGAGTTAAATGCTCTTACTATGGAAATGATCACTAAATTAAGTACATGTAAGACTAAGATAGAACAATTTCATGTTGTCACACAATTAGCAACTAAATTTTTATATTGTAATGTTAAATAATATGTTATCAAATAATATAAATATTGTTACTTGGAATGCTAGAGGTATTAAGGAAAAACATGTTGAATTCGTTAATTTCCTTACTAACAGCAAAATCGATATAGCACTTGTAACCGAAACCTGGCTCAAATCAAATTTAAATCTTTCCACTCCCGATTACAAATGCTATCGTGTAGACAGAAACAATCGTACTGGTGGTGGTGTTGCTATTCTAATTCAGAGATCAATTCAGCATAGCCTCTTGCCTATCTTCCATACGCAATGTATTGAAAATATAGGAATTGGGGTTCGGTTGGATAATGGTAGAACAATTAAAATTGTGTGTGTCTATTTTCCAGGGGGAAATTTGTCATTCGAAAAAAAGCAGCATTTTATTTCGGACCTGAGAAAGTTTTTAGCAATCGGTAGTGATTGTCTGATCTGTGGTGATTTAAACTCTAGACACCGGGATTGGGGCTGTAGTAGAGCGAACGCGTATGGGAATATACTTTCGAATCTAATGAATGTTTTTTCATTTTCTGTATTATTTCCACTCACTCCAACGTATATACCAGCTGGTTCAAGAGGAATACCATCCACTCTTGATATTTTTTTGACAAATCGCCCAAACATCTTTTCTACACCCGTAACTATCAATGACCTTAGCTCTGATCATAATCCGGTAATATGTAAACTGCTAAGATCTGGCATCGTTGAGGCGCAATATTATCTAGATCTTAAGCATGCGAACTGGGCGCTGTATCGGTCGGTTGTTGCATCCAAAATTAGAAGAATTGCAATCGATTCTGAAAATATTTCGACCGATGTAATTGATAGGCTTGTAGAAACATTTAACAAGTATGTTCATGATTCCATAGAAATAAGCGTTCCGAAAACTGCTAAGAAAACTTTCACTACCAAAATACCGGATAGGGTTCTCACATATATACGTTTCCGTAACTACTTAAAGAGACATTGGCAAAGATATCGTCTGCCGTTTTTACGGACACAGATGAATAAATTCAACAAGCTCATATCTGTAGAAATTTAAAAACATAGAAATGAAGTGTGGAATAAAAAACTCAGCACTTTAAATAAACACGATAAACCTTTCTGGAATATATTAAAAGTTATCAAAAACAAGAATCGTAGAATTCCTAGCCTGCTTAGACCTGGAAATGTTGCTCATCTTGATACTGAAAAGGCAAACATTCTAAGCTCTACATTCCTTGAAAACCATACTGTTTCTCAGAACCTTAGTGATACTATTACGAAGTCCATGGTTGAAGTAGCATCCAATACGCTTCGCTCACAAAACTGCGAACCTTCTCCTTCTGAAATAGTATCAGAATACGAAATTGTTGATGTGCTAAAACAACTAAAACCGAAAAAATCTGTTGGTCTTGATGGCATAAGGAATTTATATCTTAAAGAACTCCCTAGATCGGCTATTTCATTTCTTACATACCTCGTCAATGCATGTATAAAACTCCAGTACTTTCCCAATACTTGGAAAGTTGCGAAAGTGGTGCCAGTAATAAAATCTGGGAAACCAATTGAAATCCCGGGTAGTTATAGGCCAATAAGTCTTCTGAGTTGTGTTAGTAAAGTTTTTGAGAAAGTTATAAAAACTAAAATGATGAAATACATTGATGATAAAGGGCTCTTCCCAAATGAGCAATTCGGATTTAGAAGACAACATAGCACTTCGCATCAATGTTTAGAATCTGCCAACATGTGAAGAGAAGACTTGATGTAGGCAAATCTACAGGTCTGGTTTTGCTTGATATTGAAAAGGCGTTTGATTCTCTTTGGCACGATGGCCTTGTGTATAAAATGATTAACTTTGGATTTCCCTTGTATTTAGTTAAGATCATACAAAGTTTTCTGAGCAATAGATCCTTTGTAGTGTATGTCAATGGTAAAAAATCACACCTACAACAATTTTTCGCAGGAGTACCACAAGGATCTCTCCTTGGTCCTATTTTGTATAATGTTTACACCGCTGATGTACCTAGACTTCAGGAATGCGAATTGGCTCTTTACGCCGATGACACTGGCATTTTCGCTTTTCATAGTTCTGCTAGCAATATTGTTAGTAATCTGCAAAACGGGATTAGAGTTTATGCCGAATACTTAAGCAGGTGGAAAATACGAATTAATGCTGAAAAAGTGCAACCTATCTTTTTCAGTCGAAAAAAAAGAGTTGCAATTTACCCAGCAATCCTCTTAGTATATGTGGAGTAAATGTAGAATGGAAAATGAATGTCAAGTATCTGGGAATTTATTTAGATACAAAGCTAACATTTAAAGACCATGTCTCATACTCATGCTTTAAGAGTAGTTTGGCAAGGTGGGTCCACTGTCTCATGCTTTAAGAGTAGTTTGGCAACCGTTTCGTCCAACTCCGTTAAAAATGTTTATCTAAAGGGTCCTCCTCTGCTAGCAATATTGTTAGTAATCTGCAAAACGGGATTAGAGTTTATGCCGAATACTTAAGCAGGTGGAAAATACGAATTAATGCTGAAAAAGTGCAACCTATCTTTTTCAGTCGAAAAAAAAGAGTTGCAATTTACCCAGCAATCCTCTTAGTATATGTGGAGTAAATGTAGAATGGAAAATGAATGTCAAGTATCTGGGAATTTATTTAGATACAAAGCTAACATTTAAAGACCATGTCTCATACGCTGTCAATAAGATAAATATAGCCATAAAAATGCTTTACCCGTTCATTAATAGAAAGTCACCGTTGAACACATCAAATAAAATCATCATTCATAAAACGATATTTCAATCCATATTACTTTATGGTTGCCAAGCGTGGGGAAACTGTGCGAATTGCCATACTAAAAAGCTTCAAATCACGCAAAATAGATTGTTGAAAATGATGTTTAATTTGTCCAGATACCACTCTACCTCTGACCTTCATTTTAGGTATAATGTTGAACTGATCTCCGATCGCATAAATAAACTTATGGATAAGTTTCGTGTAAATTGTACATTCTCGGAAAACCCACTTATTCGAGAACTCATTATATAGTCTTTATAAAATAAACCACTTATAAGTCCCACTAGCAATCCTTGCAATTATTTATTTTATTTTCTACATTTATAGGATTATTCTTTGTTACTTTTGTATTCCCTTTGTATATATATTTATATACTTCTTTATATATTTATTGCGTTTCCATATTTCTCTATTCGTTAATCATTTACTTATCGTACACATACATATAAGTATATATTTATATATTATTTATGTATATTTATTTATTTATATTTATATGTTTATATATATATTTATATATACTTTGTCATTATTATTTATTAACCATTTATTTACTTATTTGTTTATCTATTTATTATTTTATAATAAAAAATGTTTTTCTTAATTTATGGAATAAATTGAAGGTTTAATCGTAATTTCCTTCAAAACTAAAAATTGTATTTAGTGATATATTTTTCTAGAACCAACATTGTACATAACCCAGTTGAAAGATTTAAGATAAAATCGAATCTCTGTATGTAAACTGTGTGGCAACCATATTATAAATTTTAGGACGAAATAAAACAATAAATAAATAAAAAAAAAAAAAAACGACCAGGGACATCTTCATCCACTTTCAGAAGAGTTCATGCCTTAGAGAACTATTACCCAGTTGCCTCTTGAACTCAAAGAAACTACGATTGGTATGAGTTATTCTGCCTTGGATCTCTTATTGTCGAGTCGAGGGAGATAAAATCCTTGACAACCTCAACGTTTCCACTGCTCATTATGACGCTTCGGTCGATGAATCGATATCCTATCGTGATGACAGCATGTACTTTTTACCGCTAGACCCATTTTAGCCGTTTCCGCTTCAATGCCAACAAAAGTCTCAGTGATGGCTCGCTGTAATCATCCAATCAACTTTACGGGAATAGACTTTTAGAAGTGCAGACTGATGTTGGCCCTTGAGTTTTGCCCAATCTTCTTAAATTAGTTCCTGCCGCTTTACTTTTTGGAAAAGGAAGTGGAGGCATATTTTTTGGTTTTTGAGTTAACTTTGATATAATTTGTGCCAGCGAAATGAATGTCGTAAACACATCTTAGTACCTAAAACATTCTCTGGGAATGTAGTGTCCTTAACTTTTACGGATATTCACCCCTATTCCGGGAGTCATCTCATTTTAGTGACTATTGTCATTTTTAAAGTCATCTCATTTTTTCATCGGTATTCCGAAACTAAAATGACTTGTGGAATATGTTCCACAACAAAAGCCGCCTGTCAAATGCAAAATGTCATATGCTTACACTTTGTTTATATTTTGAATTCTTCAATAAAAAAACTTTTAAATAATTTTTAAGTGTTTTATTTGAAAACATGGACAGCATAGCTCTGTTTGTAAATATAGAGAACGAAATTGAAGAAGAAGAAATAAGAAAAAGAACTGTAATAAACTTGAGGAAAAGCATCAGAGCTGGTTGTTCTCCATTAGATTTGCCAGAAAATGTGTAAGTAATTAGGAAAACAATACGAGGAACTATATTCAATTCAATTCTATATGTACTTTGAAGATTCAAATTGAATTTTAGGCTCAACAAAGAGGCATTCACTTATTTACTGAACACCCTGCAACAACATATATCTCCTGAAAAACGTTCGTGGTCGATACCATACATCACATTTTTAATTTTGTGTCATGTACTAATTTGAAATCGACTGTTTTTGTCACTTTTCCTGTCGTTTAGTGACTCCGGGAATACCAAAAAATGACACATGTCGAGTGGTAAATACGTTCCACAGAAGCTGACAGGAGCAAAATGACTAGTGTCATTTTATGAATTCTTAAATGACTATGGGAATACCGATTTCTCATACTCATAAAGTGACATGTCACTAAACGACTCCCGGAATAGGGGTGATTATGCTTATTGGAGATGTTAAGTCAATCTATCTCAAGACAATTTTTCGTTCGGTTACAACACCAGTTTCCTGGAATCTTATCTAAGGATTCAATCTGCAATAGAAAAGAAAAAAAAAATAACTCCTCGATCTTACTGATGAGTATTAAATGCATCTGTTGAATGGAAGTTGCAAGAGGAACTTAAAAGTTAGAACAGAGAATTATTTAGACGACATGTCCCTGGAAGTAACTGTCAATTTTGCTGCTACCAACACAAAAACAAAATTTGTTTGAAACAATCCAACACTCGCGGCTTACCAACGAAAGTAGAATATGCATATTATAGAACTACACTCACTGAAATATATATATAATTCAATATAGAAAATTTAACATACGGATATCTATTTTGCCAATAAAGAAACCAAAATCCACTAAAGTATATAAGCAAAAACGGTTTGATCTATAATTTTTCAGAAGCAAAAAACCAATCTGTTAAATGGTTAAAACTTTTGAGAAGTAATAATGCCATAATTTTTGAATTACTCTACCAAGATACCAATAAGCAATACAGACTGAAAAAAAACTTCTCTTGAACAACAAAACATCCTCGGTCCTCGACTCGGCCACTACTTTATTACACAGCCCCTCTATTCGTCAACGAAATTGTCAAAGAGATTATAAAAAAAAACTCGAATCGATCGCATTCAGTTTTTTTTACAAAAAGTACAATTAAAAAAAGCGATAGCATATCCGTTTACTTCAGCGAAACTGTTCGCGCTCTGATTTATAAAAGATTGTACGAATGGGTCCAAGAGCATAACATTCTTTAAGAGTTACAAGCTGGATTTAGAAATTGTAACTGTACAATCGACCAGATATTCTACTAAACAAATATTGCTGAATATTGTAATATGTGTATACATTTTTTTCTAGACTTCTGACTAGCCTTCGATACAATATCTCGTGAAACACACTTTTATAAACTGTACATAAGTACATATGTATGTCCTCCTTTTTATATTGTACATTCATCACATAAGTGATGACGTAACAAGCGGAATACAGCTCTCTGGAGTAACAAAATCAAAAATTGGTGGTATTAGCAGAAATGAAGAAGTGAATGATCCATGTCCAATCCGTGATTTGTATGAGAAATACATTTAAAAAATCCCTGGATTCGAACGGTAGATTACAAATTGTTAGTAAGTTAGGCTTAAGTAAGTAAGCATTGAATTAGATAAGTCACTAACAATTTTATCAATTTAGTTGGTGAATAAATTACAATGAAATTAAATCGATTAAATCAAAGACATCTTTAAACGCATCTACGGACGCTTCCGTAATTTATAGATTAGCGTTTACTACATTACTCTAGAAACTCAAAAACGGGTGATCTTATCTCTTGCTATCCTCTATCCACAAGCTACAAGCGGAGGTAAATGAAACAGCTCGTTAAATCTATGGCATTCATATTTCTGCTTATGACAGGGACTTTCTTGGGTGCACTTCTTAACAATATAAATAAAATGATACAGCATTTAAGAAACTTATTCAGTCAGGCCTAATTTTATACGATATAATAGGACAATAAATAAATAAAATAATAAATAAAATTGCGTACCGTTGTTGTTAATCTTTTTGTATGTAACAAATAAAAACAACTTTGGGACTTTACATTAAAATTTTTTTTTTAATATCTGCAAAATGAAAAAAAAAAACAAATATTTCACTAAAGTTTTTTTTATTTTAGATGAAAACCAATCATTATTTATTGCAAAATTAAATGACTCGGTTTTCTCTGTACTCATTCCACACCGAAGTGTTCTATTCGTATCGCGTAGAGAAAATACGCGGAAGGGTCTGTGTAGTACTTCATATTGCTGAGATGTGTTTTTGGGGTCTTGCAAATTAAGTTATTGAAAATGGGTTCTATTGGAAAATGTTTATTCCTTAACCATCGAAGCACGATTTTTTTTAATTTTACGTAAAGAACAAATGTTTTATTATCATATTAAGTTGTTGTTAACAAAACTATGTATTGAAAATTACTATGGTATTAAGAGTTTTTAATAAGCTTATTTATAAGTCCATCAGAAAACAGTTTTCGTCTGCTTTTGTCACTTTGCCTGTCGTTTAATGACTGAATCTCTGACTTCTTATATCATGTAGTGGTATATCATTAAACGCAAATAGTAATACGCGCGATTAACCGAAAACAGTAAGAGACTACTATCAAACAAGATCGACAAAATTGAATTTGATACATTCCTCAAGCAACCTTTCTAAGAAGTACATTTTGCAGTATTGCTTAAAAGGTTTAATAATAAATATATGCATAATAAGTTAATCTAAAACAAATCACAAGCTTTTGGCAGCAAATCGATGTCTTATCCAATGAGCTTTTACTTCTGCAATAGCAAACTAACTTATTGGCTGAGACCATGAAACACATGAATTCCGCTGCCGTAAAGAGAGTGAACGTTGTGCTTGCCAAACTTAAGCCGAATGTAATTAATATAACAAAATAAATTTTATTCAAAGACATTACTTTACTATTTCTTTTAAAAATACTACATTTTATTGATTTTATATATAATATAAAAACTGTATAATTTTAAATAAAATACATACTTAAATTACAAATGGTTACTTCAACAGCAATCATCTATTTGTGCTTTTGTTTCGAATATATTTTTGTTCCTTACAAATGAAAGGTTATATATTATCATAATTTTAATCATTTCTTCTACTCACGTCTGCCATTTTCCCTTCATTTATGTATATAAAAAATTGCCTCACAAGCAACTATATATGTGTTTTGTTAATCTATTTGTGTTTTATTGTATCGTTCTAAATTAATAATTTATATAAAATTGTTCTTATCTATTTATTGTGTTCTTTATGTTAGGTGATCTTTTTATTATACAATTTTTGAGTGTTCAGTGAGGGATAGGTTGGATTTCTGTATGACTTACATGAAAAAGTGTGCATTCATATATTTGAGACAGTATAAAATTATAAAGTTTAATGTAACTGTTACTTTATAATGAAACATATTTATAAATAAGCTAACTAATCCGCTAGGTTTTTAAGTACATATCATATCCGATATAATTTAAACGGATTCCCTTATAAATAATCAGTTATCAACGTGGCCAACTTAAGTCGCTATGATTCTGGTCATAACCAGCAAAATCGTTGAAGTACAGGAAAAAATAAGGATGGTAAAATATTTCTTATATTTTGGACGACATTAATATTTTGGTAACTTTCTTTTATTAAGAATGTTTTAATAAAAATTATTTCAAGCTACGAAATTAATATAAGTCCGTCAAATTTATGTAACTAAGAAGCAACCAGAGAAACGTGTTGGAAGACAATTCTAATTGCCAAGCTTCTGAAAAAAAGCACTGCTCCTGGCACCATATAATAAATAGTATGCCAAAAAGGCTTCACATTTTTTATAAATATCTTTTGTGTTTCCAACTAATATTCTTTTTTATACCACAATGTAGTGGTAAATATAGTGACCATATGAAAATCATTAAAGTATATTGCAATTTTCACAAAATTTAAGAAAATTTTTCATGCAGAGTGAACCTTAACAATTATCTTTCATTCCTTTAATTCCACTAAATTTAGATAGCAACATTAAATAACATAAAATGCATCTTATAATAGATTTCCACTGAAGATTTTCTGACGTATAAAAAGCGAAAATTGTTTTTCTTCTAGTGAGAAGAAATATATGATTGTGTCATTAAAATAAACTGAATAAAACCTTAAAAAATGTCAAGTGAAAAGGCAGTATGACAGTATTTATATTACGCAACAAAATAATAATAGCATGGAAAAATTGATTCTTAAGTTTTCACTTGGTCACTGGCTGCGGCGGTGTATGTTGTTACTAATAATTTTAGCTTTCCATGCCGGACTGAAATTATATTTCTTCTCGTAGCTTCTGTATTAAAATAGAGTTTATAAAATTTTTTTACTTGGGGCTTCCAAGTTATTGTATCAAGATCGTTGAAGTATGCATATGCGCCCAACATATATTTATTAGACCATATCCGTCATCATAACCAAAATACACCCGAATGGTAATGCATTTTATACACTGATTATTGATATTAAACAAATTTGTAAGAATTGCATTCAATCGTTTAAACTGATTGCAAGCAATTTGTTTAGCATATGTTAGGTGAGTATACAGAATGTTGCCTTGGTCGATTGCATTCGACAAAATTTAGAACGAAACCAAGAACCAAACAGATTTCTGAGATAATATTTTCTAAGTGGGATGATTGTCTAGTAACATACAGTGTACACAACAAAAATTATTTGTTCTCGTAGAACATTGTACAGTCTTAAAAATTATAGTTTCTGTCAAAGTAAGAAAAGGGGCTTGATGTATTCGTTTTCTGTGCGTCAAAACTTGTAAGTTTAAGATTTTTATAAATAAATGCATTACATTATTATGGCACAAATATTTGTTAAGTATCATACATCTGCAAAGGCATTATTCAAGGCGTATGAATTTGATAACAATGTATGCATTGCTTTAACGCAACTTGCGATGATGTATACTGCTGTTTGAATTACTGCAAATAAACCGAAATATGTATGTGTGAAATATATATAAATGCATATGAATGATTTAATGAGATATATGTTTCAAGCCTTGTGGTTACTTCTTAAATTGACTGAAAGATGTGTAAGCAGAGCTATTTGCACTTATTTGGCAGCCGATGTTGAAACTTTTAGCTTCATAAACATATTGTCATTACTAGCAGACATGTCCATTTTACTGAGATCTAACTTTTCAACTTCGCTATCGAGATTGAGGCAGTTTTTTTCATACTGAGATTTTGTTGAATCTTCCGATTTGTCTTTACTTTTCTTTAAAACATGTAGTAAATTTTTTTCCCGATCCTTCGAAGTAGATTTGGAGCCATCTTTATCCTTGTCTTTGTGTTTATTATTTTTGAATCTAGGAAAAATGCATCCGTTTGGCAAGAAACCTCCGAGTTTCTCTTTTTTGTGTGAGCCTGCTGTTGGAGTTTTACTTTCAACCACAGTGCCTGAATTAGCATCTACGTTATTTTGGGAAATCTTTTTCCCACCGTTGGAGACATTGCAAGGTTTGGGAGTATTGTCAGTTTGACTTATTGAACACAATTTTGAGTTATGTACGTTGTTAACTTGGGTAAGAGGGGGTTCTAAAACTGTCTGTTCTAAGGATTCAGTAGGAGACGGATCATTTTTTGTTTCGCTGTCTAGTGTCATTTTATTAAGCTTAATTTCATTTTCATCCTGTGTAATTGCACTTTCTAAAGATTCAGCTGCATTGTTAGCTTCATCTGTAACATCTTTTACAGATTGGTCGTTAGATTGACCATTTTTAACGCCACACGATAAATCTGGTCCAAACTCCATATATACAATTTTAGAGTCTTGTACATGGTTGGAATTGTTGAGGACTTTTTGTTGTTCACTTGGAGTCTCCTCTAATGAAGAATTTTGTAATTTCGGAAATAGTTGCTGTGTTGTTGTGTTGTGATAATGTTGTTGCCGTTGTTGAACCATTTGCTCTTCTCTTTCGCGGTCCCTCTGTGCCTGCACGGCGTTCCATACATCCTTCAACTCACCCGATAAATCTCTATCCTTTAAAATAACAGCATTACTGTAAAGAAAATGTTAAAATAAATCATTAAATTTCGTCATAATGGCGTAGACAATTCAGGTTTTCATTTCCTTCCTTTTATATTTCCTAACGTTCAAAATGTTGTTAGAAGGTAGTTTAAAATAGCGAAAATTAAGGGATCCACAATAATTTATGTTATGCATATAAAAATAAACAATAATTTATAATAAACATAAATTATAGTATAACCTTAAATATTATAATGTGTATAATGCAAATACAGCGAAGGATTCTGTGTAGTGCGAAATTCAAAGGAGTAACACTTTAAAGGGAACATGTGCTACCTTTTCCGTTTGAAGCTCAAAAGGAAAAAAACGTAAAATTTATCCTTATGATTGAGTAAAGAAATATAGTAGTCATTAAAAGCAGCAGTATATACGTAGTTGAACATTTTTTCTTTTCGTTTTTTTGACCACGTGCTTTAGGCAATGAAAGGAAAGCTACGAGTATTTCAGGCTTTCTCTGTGGTTTTGACAAGAATTTTATTATTAAGTAAAACATTGACGAAGTTACGGATAATAATAATAAAAATAACAATGAGGTAAGTAACTCGACTTTTGAAATTGGCTAATTTCAAGTCACGCAGGAATGTGTCGGTAAAAAAAATGAAATAGCTTTGCTTTCATAGGAAACTAAACAGTCATTATTGATATATTTATGTATTTTTATTAGTCGCCGATTCCGCTCCAGTTATGTGAATCATTGCACAAGGAATGTTTTGAAGCAATTTTTTTTATATTTTTTTATATAAGCTTTTGTTGAAATTAAATTCTACATGCCCGGTTAACTTCCTTCCTTATCAGTTGTTAACACGTACTTTTTACAAATTTTTTAAATTTGCATATACATATATGTAGATATATACATTTTAAACAAGAATTTATTTAAAGGATTTCTATTTAAAAATTTATTGAGAAATGTATATAAAAACACACAACTCATTTTCCAGCAAAAACAGTAATGTTCGATGAAGTTTTATATTAGGTTCAATTGCTCTACTATTATAGCACCATATATTCTGTCTGTTCGCATTAACCTAACCCGTACAATATTTTTGTAAGTTCAAATTTGGTGATAAAATACAATTTGCGGTTCGATTTAGACTGTTTCGCTATAAAAAGTCAATTTATCGTATTTTGAATTTTGTATTTTTTATAAAGCTGTTGTAATTAGCAACTTATAATTTACTTTATGCTCATGACTTCTACTGAATTCGACGTTTTCCCACAGGAAAATCAAGTGTGATTTTCAGAATTTATAAAACCGAAAGAATTGCTGGGTCACCTTTTGACGGTCGACTATTTTTACATTGGAATTATGCCTGCGAATGGTTACATATTTAATTCCCAAATGCAAAAGACATAGGTCCTTATCGTAATTTCTCACAAAGAAAGTTCTGAATAGCTGCAGAAAAGGTGGTAAGTAACGATATGCATAGGGTGTCATAAGAATCATAAAACGGAGAACTGCTAAATTGAGGAAATTAACAGATGTACATATAAAATGTAAGTTATTCAAGCAGGCTTGATGACACACATTTGACTTTTAATGGATACTGCCCGGTCGCCACGGCGTTATGAATAAGTGCGTCGACTCACACGCCCAGATATGATTCCCGAACTGAACACAAAGGCTGAAGAGATTCTCAAATCTCGCCGTTCAGCATCAGTAAAAAACTATACATCACCTCTACTCGTAAGAGAATAATAACATGCAAAACACGATTGTTGGCGAAGAAGCTAGGTCTAGGTGGGCTATAGTCCCAATCAAATTTAATTAATTTTATATTTAAAAACCCTGGGAAAATAAAGAATAAAATGGAACATACTAGCATTAAAATTCGTAAATTTGTATGGACTTATAAATAGAGTTCGGTTTATTTTGACACCAAAAGCATCTCGAAGTCTTGATAGAAAGTCAGTATCATACCTCCGTGAAACAAGTCATTGTTTTTAGGAAAATGACCTTGTCGTTGTTTAAGAAAAAAAAAACAGATTTTCTATACATCTGGTTTTTTTTTTCTTTAAAAACAGCTGGGCTTGGGAATTCAAGGAATTTGTTTTTATTTTTCCAATTTTTGTTTCGCCTAAAAAAAACTGAGGGGTGTGGGACCAGCACATCTGATAAATGGTATCATTAATTAGACTAATGCTACCTATGTGTAGTGCGAAATGCCGCTTAAATGGGCTTTTCAGATTATTTCCTTTATACGACTTAAAACACATCAGCAAAAAGGCAAACGAGTTTTTTAAGCTTAAAGATATTTAGGTCTTGGAGTGGCCACAATCCCCTTGAATCCAGCATAAAGAAATACGATGCTGATATCAAAACAACAAACAGCCAACAGTATTAGAGGGATGTTGATTGAGACCAAAATTCAACCAACAATAAATTGTTGAATTATTTAAGTTTTTTTTGAGCACTCTTATTATTTTGAACAATTATAATTAATAGTTTAATTTATACTTTTATTTTTGTTAACTAGTTTTAAGTAGAGTTTAGGATCTACGTTTTAAATGTTTTTAAATATAAAGAATTATATTAAAAATATAATCCAAAAAATATTGTAAAAAATATAATGAAAATATTTTATTCGTCTTGAGATGTCACGGCTATTATTTTGAAAATAGCTGTAAATATTATTTTCTGCAAAGCTTGTCTTTAATAGCTTAATCGTCTGTGAAAATGTTGCCAAAAATCATTGAATATAAAAATAAAATTGAACATTTCTTTCATGACATTTTATTTCTCTCAAACGATTTAATTTTTTCAGAGTTTCTGATGAAGCGGATTTCATTTTTGGTGTTATTTGTAACTTCTTTTAAACCGTTTACTAGCTTCGTAGAAACTAAGTACACTAATAAATCATATTAAATATATGTTTATGCATGAATAACTTCATTGGTTGGCGTATTGAAATCACTTCTACTTTTAAGTAATTACTTCTTACCGTATCAACTTAACTCCTGGATTCATTGCTTCAACAAAATCACACATTAGTTCAACCATAGCTCGTCTCTCTTCTGGATCCTTACTGTGACGACCGGAATCTTTAAGTACTTCCGGGTTTGCCATAACAGCGAAAACTATTGGAGGACTTCTAGGACTCCCAGGTGGCACCTTAGATATTTAAATGAAATTAAAATATAACCAAAATCAAAATCAGTTTTTATACCCTCATGCCTCCGTAAAGTGGTATGGGGTCACTTGGCTCCTGAGGTATAACAATTCTTGTCCAACTAAGTACATTAATAAAGAGTTCCTCGCCATGTTCTGTCGTTGTTCGGATACACATGTGTGGTTGCGGTGGATTTTTAAAATGTCTGTAGGCACGGGAATGACGATAATGTGGTGGAGAGGACTGAATTATCGTGCCGCTTGTCAAAGAATCAATCTGATGTGTAAGCCCCACATTATTTGAATCATTTGTGGCTGAAAAAGATGGCGTCCCCAAGGACATCTTTTCCGTGGAGCCACAATTAGTTGACCCGTCCTCCAATGGGAATTCGTCCGACATATCTGCCTTTCTTTAGTTTTGTTGCTCCGGGCAAATCAAACTCGTA
This sequence comes from Eristalinus sepulchralis, assembly GCA_944738645.1. NCBI lineage: Eukaryota > Metazoa > Arthropoda > Insecta > Diptera > Syrphidae > Eristalinus > Eristalinus sepulchralis. The sequence continues at coordinate 22,371,718 of OX122885.1, read as the reverse complement.
AATTAATACATCCCAGAAAGCGTATTGCGAGATATTTGGAAGCAAAGCAAAACAAACCCTAAAATTGATTATTTTATCCAAATAAACACAACACACAAAGCAGCTTTGTCAATTGCTTGACATTTCATTGAAAACTATCGCCACATTAATAAATTGTAAATATTGCACGGAAATCATGAAAAGCAGTTGCACGAAAAACACTGTTTAGTTAACATTAATTTGCTGTAGTTATTAATAGATTTTTTGTTTATTTTATTTAACGAAACATACTAATTCAACACCTTTGGATCAACACAACAAAAAGACTTAAAACGAGTTCGGTGCGCTAGAGGCCACACTGAGCTACGAGTGCAACGAAAATTGCTCATTTTGACATTTCATTTTATTTCCGAAGAATAGGGTATGTGTGCAGGAGTTTCAACTTGGAAGTGAACCACCAAATAAGCGCAATGTTGTGTTTGAATGAATTATAAACGTAACCAGTTATCCGAGTTAATCCGGACACAAACCAACTGGAAAAATATTGGAGTATTTTTTTTACTGCTATATGTTTAACAAGTTGGGAAGACACCTGGTCTAATAAGAATGGTAATCCTCACTTTGATAGACCATATACCAGTATATCTTTCAGCGCTTTCTGTTCAAGTCAAATGTACTCACCGTCATTGCCCAAAAGACAGCTTAACAAAATTAAACAACTGTAGCTTCTTGGATAACATTTAATACAAAAGTAGCATTGTTGCAAGGCTGTTTATTTTCAAGTTGATGTTTAGCTACCAATTAAAAAAAAGATATTAAATTCCAGGCGGAATTTCTTGTTTGTATCTTGGACATTCATGTTTCATACATCAGTTATATAAGCCACGGTTTTATGTTGTTTGCCCATTGCAATGTATTAAAGATCCACTTTTAAACTACTTGAATGGGGAAAATGGTCACTTTTTAAATGAAGCTCTAAACAACATCTTTCAGTTAATGATTAAATCAAAAAAAAGCTCGACAGGTGACAATCTGTTTGGTGTCCACAAGGTAAGAAATTCTATAACTGCAGCAGGAAAGGCTTTGAAACATGGAATCTGCAATCTAATGCTTAGGAGGTGCTTTTCCTGGAGTTGTGTTGGGCCGATATATCAGACCATAAATAAGAAATTTTGGATATGATCTTGTCATTATATGAAGAGAAATACGAGCAATCATGTTGGGTTTTCATACAGAACAATAAAGCTATCAGTACTTTCAAATTTTCAAAAAGAAGATGATTTGTTGACAAACAATATCAATGACAAATAAAAACTTGAAGGGGAATTTTAGGAATAAAATAATGAAATTAATTTTTAGAAATAAGCAAAATGTGAAATTGATAGGTATGTAGTTCAAAGGTTTTATCAGTAAAAGTTCTGCAGGACCAGATTGTAAGAACGCAGAAAGAAGTAATTTCTGTAGATTGTTAAACGGTTATGGGGACATACATTAGCATTGCTCTGTGAAAAAATGTCATACAAAAGGTATGAACAAGCATTCCGTAGCTTTCAGTGTTTAACGAAATAAAGCAAACTACTGCAAGAGGGACGATATGCGTACGGTGTCACGAGAACCATAAAGAAGAAGAACTGCTGAATTGAGGACATCAACAGATGTATAAATTGTAAGAGTTATTCTAGAGGACTTACTAACGAACATTTGATTTTCGATGAATATTGGCCGGTCGCCGTGTCCTTATAGTTAACTGCTTCGACTACCAGGCACACATTTGATTCCCAAACACAAAAGAAGAAATGATTCTCAAATCTCGCCATTATATTTTATATATTACTAAATCCTCACAGCGACATATGTTCTAAAGTTTTAACAATGTTGACAGGAATAGCGTTCTTCGAAGGACCGTTTATGAAGCACTCATTTCCAGTGCAGAATTTTATTTTATCATGGGCAGTAGTTTTGTTTTGGTTTTATTTTGTGTGTTAATGCTTACTGGAAATAATAAATCATACAATGAAACAACCCTTTGAAAACCCTTTGGAAATCTTTCGTTTTTTGGACAAACCACAAATTTTACAAACGGTGTCTGTGTAAAAGGTCAGGGAGTAGAGTAGCTTCAGAAATGCTCGTTGGAGTTCTAGGGACTTTCAAAATGCCCGTCTAGTATGTTTAGACAAGTCAAGAAGAATATTGAAATGCCATTTTATATGAAGCTTAATTAACCTTTACGTTAAGAGGGACTAGAGAGGTGTGTAAAATGGATAAACAGGGCATTGGTGGTGGCGGGGTATGTCTGCGTGAGGAAGAGGGTGTTTGATTGGATCTTTTGATATAGAGAGGTGTAGGGGGATGTGTGTATAGTCATTTACAATGAAAACCACTTCAAATTAACTTTGAAATAAATACGATCTTAAAAAAATACAAATTATGCAATCATTTCAAATTTGAAAGTTTTGATATGGTATTGTGCTCGATGGGGAGATCGAGAGTTGGAGACGTACAATCTTGAGCAAACCATATCATCGTGTTATACCAATGAAACAAAAGAGAGCAGATGTGCGAAATACGAGTATATGCTAATGCAAGATGCACGTGACATTTGTGAGAGCATATGTGAAAACAAACAAACAGGTGCAGTGCTATTATCACTCGGCTCGTTATCATCTGCTTGAATTCAGTGGCGCCTGTAGATGAGTAGCTGTAAATTAGTTTAAATTTGCGGGGAACAAGTTTTGGAATTGGGAACAGACTTTTCATAAGGTTGATCCCACTTTTTCTGTTAAAAATTTAACTATAACAGACCCTTCTCAAATGATAAAATTTCCGTAATCCACAAAAGGTAAAACTATCATACGAATCAGAAGAAATTATTATCAGGTAAAACTTATCTAATGATCTTTTTAAATTGTAATACAGGTGTGTTGTATTAACTTCCTTTACCTTTCAAAATAATGCGTACATTATGTTGTATATAATATATGTATATATTCTATATGTCGTATAAAGTACCTACATTGTCTGTATTGTTCAAAGCGTAGTAGCGTTAAGTCGACTTTATATATTCGGAATAAATGCAATCAGAAAAGAAACCAGTCTTATATTTAATGCAATTAATTACAGTAATTATCATTACACTACAAATAATGAAGTGCTGGCCCACGCATATCATATTTAATTTTATAAAACATTAAAAGCAAATGCATACAAAAAAATTGGACGAATATTGCAAACTTAAGGCTTCTAACGTCAAAAAATCCGTAAACGATAATGTAAGCAGGGTTATTACCTTGGTATATATAATTACACGTCTTATTGCAGGTGTTGCAGTGACATAGAAAATTATACTTACCCACAGTCCATTAAAGGTTTACCATTAGAAATGATTAAACTATATAAATACATCTCTAGGTAGATAATTTTACTCTTGCTACCAGTGACGCCACCAGAGTGACGTCGAAGATGCAATTCTTGCTTCAGTGTTTTATCCAATGAGTAAACTTCTTGGATTTTAGCATATTACCAAACCATACAATACAATAGAAACTACAGAAATAAGCTCACTGATTAAAGCATATTTAAATTAAGAAACTCAACATTGGGGCAACATTGGGGATATAACTTATTTGAAACTTATCAATGTAATGACTTTAATTTTAAATATAAACATACAAGCAGTACTCAAAATACCATAAATAATGCATGTACTACTCGGAGTTAATTATTTAAAAGAATAACGCAATGTCCAAGCACTGCCTAAATACGAGTATTTGATGGTCACATATTCGAAATATTTCTCTTACTGTATGGAGTCACTTCGGAAAAAGTCTCCACCCAATTGGTGGCGACGGCGAAGAGAAACAGGTCGGCAGAGGAAATTTCAACGAAAACCGATCTATCTATCACGCTGTCTTTCCTGCTGGCTCACGCAGAAAAAATAGGAAAACGACGACACTCGCACTTCGTGGTGCATCTTCCGCGCGCAAGATCCAAGTAGCGATGCTATAACCAGTAATGGCTGTTGCTATAATGGAAGAAAATTGACAAATGCAACAGAGCTCACCAACAAAGTAAAAAATAACGTACGCATAAAGCGAGAGCTGCGCTCCTATAAAAGAGCAGCTATCACCTCTTTTCTACTTCGAACTCGACATGCTGGCAATGATGATGGTATGACCCACGTAAAACAGAAACACTGGGGAGACCAACTAGCTACCGAAAGCAGAGAACTCTTGTTTTCAAGTGAAGTGAAATCTCACAGTGAAGAGGTTCATCAAAAAATCACTGGTTAGCTGAGCGTTTCTGTGCAGAAAATTTTTCGGCTGGGAACTACAAATTCTTAGGTTTCCAGGCCACTCAAATTAACTCGTGCCGCCCAGTGGTTCTGTTACGAAATTTACAATTAACACGAGGAAGTTATGTGGTGTTCCAAAAATGCTTAATGAAGCTTGTTAACCAAAATTAATTGCAAGTTAAATAATAAAAAAAAAACAAAATGTTTTCCATGAAATACATTTTAATATACATTTGAATTCGAATTAAGTCTTAAGTTAGAACCTATATGAATAAAATAAATTATATCAGAATTGTTAAAAATGTTCTTCTTTATAGCCTTGACATTTGACAAAGCTTGCGCTTTTTTGTTTTCCGTTAATGGATCTGATAAAACCAACATTTGATAGATAGTTTCTTTTTCTTCTTCTTGTGGCGCTACAGTCCGGGGTGGACCTGGGCCTCAACCACCATGCCTCTCCAGCCAGCACGGTCTTTTGCCAGCTGCTGCCAGTTGCGCACTCCAAGTTGGTTGATGTCCTTCTCCACTTGTGTGCGCCACCTCAGCCTGTGCCGTTCTCTGTTGCGTTCTCCCAATGGCTCAGATTCGAAGACTTTTCGGGCCGGAGTAGTGGTTTCCATACGCTCTACATTGCCTAGCCATCTTAAGGGTTGTATCCGAAGACGCTTAACTAGGCGCATGTCGCTGTACAGTCTCTCGAGTTCCTCTGATTGTCTCTTGAGCTCAAAGAAACAGCGATTGGCAAGAGTGATTCTGCGTTTGATTTCGGTACTGGTGTTGTTGTCCCTATTTACCGCGGAGCCGAGGTAGACGAAGTCCTTGGCTACCTCGAAGTTTCTGCTGCCTAGTGTGACGCTCCGTCCAAGACGCCGATGTTGTGTGTCCTTCCTTGATGACAGCATGTACTTCGTTTTGCCTTCATTAACCGCCAGACTCATTTTAACCGCTTCTGCTTTAATGCCAGCAAACGCCTCACTGACAGCTCGCTGTGTTCGTCCAATCACGTCTATGTCGTCGGCGTAAGCTAGCAATTGAACTGACTTTTGGAAGATCGTTCCTCTGGTGTTGCCTTGTGAGTTATGCACGATCTTCTCAAGGATGATGTTAAAGAAGCCACATGACAGTGCGTCGTCCTGTCTAAAACCGTTTGTGGCAGTAGTGTGAAGATTTGGTCGATTGTGGACTTCCCTGGCCTGAAACCACACTGATAAGGACCTATCAGGTTGTTGACACACGGTTTCAGGCGTTCACACAATACGGCAGAGAGGATCTTGTACGCGATGTTAAGGAGACTAATCCCTCGATATTTGCGCAGTCGAAGGGGTCTCCTTTCTTGTGTACCGGATAGACGACGCTGAGATTCCACATCGGGCATGCTTTCCTCCAACCATATCTTACAGATGAGCTGATGCATGTGCCCTACCGCTCCATTAGCTTTCAGTCTCGATATTGCTATCTTGACCTCGTCTAAATCGGGGGACGGAATTCTTGTCTATCATCACCCAAGTTAAGTGAAACATTCTGCCTAACAGCGAGATTTGGGCCGTCATCGCAGTTTAAAAGTCTAGAGAAACTAAATCCACCGGACAGCTGTTTCACCCTTCGGTAAAACTTTCGAACCTCATTGCTGCCATAGCACCTCTCCATCTCTTCGAACGCGCGCTTCTCATGCTCTCTCTTTTTCCTTTTGAGAAGCCGGTTCTCTTCCCTTCTTTTCTGTTCGTAGAGCTCACGAACAGCTCTCGTTGTCCTATGCAGCGTTGCCTGGTAGGCCTCCTGTTTAGCTCCATGTGCCTGCCTGCACTCGTCGTCAAACCACGAGTTCCTTCTGGGTGGTGGCATGAAACCCAGCACATCAGTGGCAGCTTCTTTGATGGCTTTTTGACAACGTTTACATTTTTCTTCTATTGTCAGTGCAGGCAGCGTCGAACTTTGGAAGAGTTTAAGAGAGACTCGGTCAGCAAAGATCCCAGCAATCTGTTGCGATTGTAGCTTTCCGACGTCCGTTTTGGCCTATCTCGACTCCGTTGCTCTCTCGACATCCGGTCCTTACCTTCGCTACAACAATGTGATGATCCAAGTCGATGTTGGCGTCTCGAAATGTTCGTACATCGAGAATATTGGAGGAGTGTCTGATGTCGATCGCAACGTGATCAATCTGGTTGACGGTTACTTGATCAGTGAATCGCCAGGTTCCTTTCTGGATGTTAAGATGTGGGAACCGCGTACTACTCACAGAGAGCTTCCGCCCCGTGCCGAAGTCCAACAGCTTGCGTCCGCTTCCGGTAGTGGTATCGTGCAGGCTGTGTTTTCCGAAAGCAAGGATGTACTCTTTTCCCAACTGTTCATTGCAATCTCCTAGAATGATCTTGGTGTCATAGCTGTGGCATCGATCGTATGTTCTTTCTAGGAGATCATAGAACTCATCCTTGCTGTTGTCATTCTTCTTCTCTGTCGGGGCGTGAGCACAAATCAGTCTGATGTTCCCGAATTTAGCCTTAATGCGGATTGTCATGAGCTGTTCGCTTACGCTATCGTAGCTTAAGACTTTCTGCCTAAGTCTGCCTCCATCAACAAATCCGCATCCGAATAGGCGCTGCCTTCTCTCCCTGTAGCAGTCGTTGTAGTAGATGTCGCAGTTCTTTTCCTTCTTTCTGCCCGGCCCATCCCACCGCACTTCCTGGATGGCGGTGATATCTGTTTTGTAGCAGTCAAGGGCCTCCGCAAGTTGTTCGGCTGCACGTGGTCTGTTAAGGGACCTCACATTCCACGTGCAGAACACTCGTTGTCCTTTGTACGTATGCTTGTGTCGTCAACATTGGGTCCGTCCATATCCGATGCATGTTGTTGTCTCTGAACTCAGTTATTTTGTGTGGTGAGGGAGTTAGCCTCACGCACAACCTACAGACTAGTAGGCCAGGCCCATTATTTAACCTTCGGGCAGAGGGGTTCCCTGCATGCATTGGTTGACCACTCAACGGATGTTGTGATGGTTATTCAGGGGCACAAGGAGGCTGTATGTCAACTTGTCCTGTGCAGGAACGGGGATAGTGCAAGCAGCTCGACATGTTAAGTGCGATCAACGAAGTTGCGTCGTTTGCATAGGCCCATGCCCCCCATTTGTTAGATAGCATCTTCATTTAAAATTGAAAATTGTCAACTTTTATTCATTTGATTGTTCTATACCTAATAATTAAAATAATTGACAGCCCACAAGAGATTAGGGCATAGCTTCCACAAAAACGACTCGTGCTGTGTGTGCTACTGCTAGACGTAGAGGGCGCCTACAGTTTTTGCAGGATCTGAACGGTGAGTTAGTTCCCTTTAAGTTTTATCAGCAATTCGAAAAAATGCGAGGTGTTCCGGCCGGGACTCGAACCTGGGACCTTGGCGGTGACGCACATATTTGGCTTTCCTGGGCCTCCTCTGACAGAGTTCCGGCAGGCGAAGTTTTGCTTTGTCTGAAGTACTTCTTTATACAGTTTTTTAAATTGTGTCAAAAACCTCTTTTTCACTTACGCTTATTGTTTACTTGGCTTTATGTCATCAAAAAATTCCGAAGTTTGAAATATTTCCATCAAAAAAATAATCACACATTAATTTGAAAATACATAATAAATTTGCACTACAAATACTAAGATGCAACTGCAATATTAAAGTATGCTCGTCTCTGTCAATTGGAAAACTCATAACAATAATATTTATTGAAATAAAAATACATTTCAATATAACTTAAAAGATTACCGATCCGAAAAAACACTTAAGATAACTTAACATATTTATAGATAAATCATATATATACATAAATCGTAATTTCTATGAAATTTGATATGTGAGATTCAGATAAATACATTTCCTAATGTATGGATGTCTTTACGGTGTAAGAAAATGCTATATCAAAATGTTTACTTATATATACAGTAAATTTTATTATACATGTAATTAATTATTGTAGTAAATTAACAGTGACTTGCATTTTTGGAGGCAATTCAATAAAAGAGATATATAAATAATTTTCCAAGAAAACTATTATTTTATTAATTTTTAATATAATTTAACATATATATGGTTTAAGAAACTGCTGCAATTTAAGATATACGACTATTTCGCAAGGTGTTTTCATTGATATGTAGAGTTGTTTTTATTTTAAAAATTTCCTAAATTCCTATGGAAGTTCAAGTTTAAGTTCGTAAGAACAAGATCAAAATAAGATTCTGAGCTATTAATAATTTGTACGACTTGTACTTGAAAATTTGTACTTGACAGTAACGCAGATTTTTTTATTCTAATTATTTTCTAAATTTGTATTTTTATTTATTTTTATTCCTTGCGACCCATTATCTTTTGTTAGTTTTACTACATCTTTAAATTTGACCCTCCATTTTTTTTATAAATGAAGAGTTTCGTAAAACCGACCCTCAAATTTTTTTTAAATGAAGATTTTCGTAAAACAAATACTAAAAACGAGTAATGTCATACTACAATCTATCTACAAGACGCTGTTGGCTAAGCATCTGCACTGCTTGTTTCAAATACAGTAAATTAGGAATATGTTATTTTGTCTTTGAAATATATTAGAGGGAACAAATACTGTCATCAATAATAAATGCAATATCGATCAAGAGACTGTCATGGCTTGCTTTGCGGGAATACAATCTGTCAGATCAACGCACTGTTGATGGTTTCGGCTGCTTAGATGGTATTGAGCTATAGTGCTTGAATCGTTTACACATTGTGGACATAACATCGAAAGGGCAAAAGGGTTAAATCGCTGCCTTGAAGCGGTCAGCTAACATCGCTAAGAAACAACACTTAATTTGTGTTAAATAGATAGATAGATAGATATTTATTTCCCATAGATGAATATGCATATTGTTTTCTTTTCCTGTACATTTTGACCAAGTTTTCATTTCAACAAATTGATGGCATTACTCACTTTTTCAAATTGTTCATTCAAATCTGTTTTAAGATAGGTGTATATGTTGACTTAATGAATGCGCATCTAACTGCTTTGTTAAATTTCTACCAGTATGACCCAGTACGATCAATGTGTACCTACGGCTTAAGCTTACGATATTGAAACTTAAACCGGTTTTCCTCAGTAGCTCGAATGGGATCTCTACTGATTTTCTCTTTAGCTCACTTGAAGCAAGTTTCACTTAGCCGTTTTCGCATGTACGGTGTTATGATTTTACCTTGGTAGATGTGCTTCAGTAAGTTGAGCTCACGCGTGGAATTCGGGCAGTATCAGTATTTTCTCTTCTGAAATTCTCCTTATACTCGTGTACTTGGTGCGAACAGTGTGATCAGAGTTAAAAATATTCAAGCTATTTCAACAAATTGCGTTGCAACACACCTTAATGTTCTTCGTTGTTGTTTTGTTAACATAAATAAAAGTTGTTCAAGTTTGGATTTATTCCATGTGTGAAAAAGAAAAAATATTAAATTTGTGCGAATTAGTATTAATTATTGTTTCGTTATCGACAGTTTTTGTTAATTTGTCGCAACAAATGGATATATAATTATAAATACTCCACTGAAGTATTCTGGATAATCACACTGTGCTGGTATGCATTTGCATAAAAAATAACGAAAGCTTTATTTTGGAATCTTATCAAATTTGTTTTACATAATATTCAAAAGAAAGGGCACTCATCTTTTGTTTATTCTTTTATTTCTTATACATTTATTTTCATATTGATGAAATATAATTTGTCAATATTAAGATTTTTTATGAAATACCAAGCAAATCTAAATTAAATTTAATCTATACATAATATTTACGTTGGGCTAATAACAACAAAACAATTATTGAAAATATTCTTTTCATATGTAAATACTCTTATCTTTATGTACAAAACATTAAAAAAATGTATGCAGTAGTTACTCAACCGGATCTTAATAGCTCTCATACCCATTGAAATATTCTCTATTCCTTCATAGCGTGCAGTACTTAAGCTAACAATTTACAAGTTTCGCCCAATGGAAGTTGCAATAGTCTAACCTTCTACTGCAATCGTGTACAGTTGCAAAACAATGCATATTTAAAATATCGGAAAGATGGTTGAGGTATAGTGTATTCATAGACCATACTTTTGCAGCACGACTGTATTGTTGTTGTTTCTTTCATTAGGGGAAAAATATATGTACATAACTGCTTAAAGCAGGTGATTTCTCATAACCAACCATTAATCTGAGGTCAGCAGTTCTTTTTGCACCCACTTTATACACACAACTTGTTCGTATTTTTTGGAACGTGATGTTTTGCATTCATATGTATGTATGGTGATAAGTGTATAGAAGTATATTTGTTTGGGTATTTACTTAACTTGTGTTAGTTTTAAAGGCTTTATAAGGAGTGTTCAAGCATTACGTGTATGCACATATTTAATGGACTGATTTTTTTTTAAATTGATTATTAACTTAATTTGAATTTTTCTTTATACATAACATAACATACGATATATACGTATGTGATTCAGTTGATGTACGCTTGCATTTAATTTCATTGTTTACTTTTTAAAACCAATAACAACAATACTAAAGAAACTGTTTTTTCCGGTCATTTTAATATACCTTTTCTAAGAGTTATTCGGTTATGTCTTCTGCACAAATTCAAATTATAGAATCTTTTCATTTAACTATCCTTTTTGAAATCCATAATCAATTTAATAAGACAACATTTCAGCATTTAGATTTTTCTAAAAGCAATTAGGCTGGTTCAATTATTGTAATAAGTTCAGTGAAGTCTATCGAATGATGTTTTCAACTGCCCGCTTTAAAACTGGTAGGATTGTTAGTTGGTATCTACTGGGCTCGACACAAATTCGCTTCGAGTATTTTAAATTTGTTAGATCTACAACCATGCTTTCATAGAATTTTATTTAGAATTTTACTGAAAAATATAATTTGAATGTGCAATACTAAATATATATATATACTGTACTAGTATATGATAAGTTTAATATGCTATCAGAATCGAAGTGGTTTATTGTTTAAATACATTGTTGTAGGAGTCAACTGCACTAAGCTAAATATAATACACACCAGAGCGTTTACACCAGCTATTCAACTTTTCACTACATAGTCTGTTATTTGTTTTTTTAAACACTGCTTCACATAACATGTTTCAAATCCATTTTTTTAAATATAATTAAAATACTTTATTTTTTATTACTCCACCAATAATTAAAATGTTGAGCATATTGAGATTAAAAGATATGGAACCTTATAAGCGGCCAAAAGTGGATACAAACACACTTAATTACTTATCCACGTAGAATAAGGATAAAAGAAGTTTAAAATGTCTGCGATGATAACATTTCAAAGAATCTTTACATTTATATATTACGCGCAAAACAAGTTCACATAGAATTTTATAAGCTTTCTCCAAATTGTTTACGGATTACCTTATTTTTGGTCGTGATTGCGCGGTATATTTTCTTTTTTTCTTGCACCAGGAAAAGGATTTTTTTTATGTTCACTAGTGCAAACAGATTTGAATATTAAGTCCGGGAAATCCGGGTGCGGGAATTGACATTTCCTTATCAGGAGTTATGATATACCTCATTGGAAAGGGGCTACATTCGGAATCTTAAGGCTTAAGATTGAAAGATCTACTTAAGCTTTAGTGCATGTGCATGCACCCTTGAGTAAGTATGGGTATGAAAGTGTGGCTGAGATGGATTACTATATCCTTATTAGAGTATGATCTTAAACGGAAAGATAAACCCAATAAAAACGAAGACAGTGTGTTGTAAGCACTGCAAATGATATGTACATTGTTGCCAAACCTGGCAATGTTGCTACTTTGCAAAATTAATACAAACTGGGCGAAGGCGGCTATGAATTTGCAATGAATGAGAAGAATGAGAATTTTGGTCATTGCCATATTGTTTGCCGTGAAATAAGGACTTAAAACGAATTATTTAGTCTCTCTTCTTTTCCTTCTTACACTAAATATAATTATAATTTGAATTTGTATGTTAAAGAAATAAACACTAAATTTTCAAAATTGAGTTTGATATTTCGCGGCCACTCGTACATTATTCGAATGTATTCATAATGTACATATCATTCCACACAAACATATTCACAATAACACATGGAACTATCTCTGATATATCCAATTGATTTAAACGAATTTCAACTGTTCCATCGCCAAGTACAGGAAAAAGAATTTTCAAATCAAAAGATTATTTATAACACATCACTCGTAAGGACTTTCCCAGATGGAAAAGATAAGAATGTTCGAGAGGCAATGCCTTCGGGCTTGTCTCAAAAAATATAGAACACCCGAGTCTGGGTACAAGAAATTCTATCGCAATGAGGTTTTGTATAACGAAGCCAAAGTGAATAGGGTGGATAATTTCATTATTAAGCTGATTCGAAGGCACGTTGCGCGATCCATGACTTCTAAAAACGAACTTATATTCGGAGTCTACTGCCCTAACGATGCATACCACGAGAATACGCGCCGAAGTGGATTCATTCCACCGGAAGCATTCTTATATCTTGACCAGAATGGACTGATCCAAAATGCGGAGGGATGCCCACTTCTTTACCACGTGGTAAGGAGGACGGTGGACAAAAGAATGCTCTACGAGCGTAATGTAGCAAACGAAAATCCGGGTGATCTCCGGTTCAGCACATCAATTTCTATTCGCGATAGAACTGATAGTGATAGAGATCGAGGATTTTATTGGTGGTTACAACCCCATCAAGCCCCAGCTGTCGTCAGCTCATGATGCTAAAGTTGTTGGTCTCCTACGGCCAATTTACACTTAGATTAAGTTAGAATAAGCTAGTTTGTTATAAAAACTTAAAAAAAAAAAAATGAAAAAAAAAAAAAAAAAAAAAAAATTAAGGTTAAGTTAATGTTAGATTAGTTGTAGTTAGATTAGTTGTAGTTTAAGATATACTTAGTTTTTTTTTTTTTTAAATAATTAATTAAATAACTAAGTTTTTTATTTTTAACAATTTTCTTAGTTTTAGTAACTTTTATAAGTACATTGTTTAATAATAAAATAAAAGAAAATACGCTGAAAGGCACGAAAATAAAATATTAAGATTATCTTAGAGATCCCGCATAGGGCCAGTAAGGTTTTTATAATCACATCGAAATTTATAGCTAGTTTAAGTATTTTTATATCTAGATATAAGAAATCAGAAAAAAGGAACAATAAAAAAATACATTTAAAAACTAAAAAAAACTAAAACTCGTAAGGACTAACCAATAAAAACACATTTTCTAGATAAAATTCGACTTTATTCATCAACAAAGTTTCCTTCAAGAGTAATACAATCCAGTCCAATGCTGCTCTAACATTTCGATACCTTTTTTATAGAACGAGTTATCTTTGGTCTCAAAATAGGTTCAAAATAGGTCAAAATAGGTCAAAATAGGTTCGGCTGCTGTCCACTCCGCTGACTGCAGATTTGAATCTGGAATATAGTGGTGAATCCATGCTTGAAACATTGCGACATACCGATAATAATAATAATTGAGTGGCACTACAGCCCATAACGGACCAAGGCCTAGCTTCTACAACAACTACTAGTGTTGTGCATGCTATTGTTCTTCACGAGTAGAAGGGACCAACAGATTTTTCCCGACTCCGAACGGCGAGATTTGAGAAGCTTTCCATAGACAATTAATACTCTTTGAGTGTTGTCAGCAACTCGAAAGAGGTGGTGTCGTGAAAAATGCTAGGTGTCTCGTCCGGGAATCGAACCCAGACTTTCTGCGCCGCAGTCGATGCACTTACCACTGCGCCACGGCGACCACGACAAACCGATGCAAAAAGTTTATTTTGGCGTAACAGCTCCATACAGCTCTCACAATCATCGATACGTTGTTACTTTTGGGCCATTGTGAGCAAACGCGACACCCAAAAACAGCTTTCTAATGGACAAAGAGTGTACACAAAATTGTGTACACACTGCCTTCTGATATCTTTAATGTGTCAGCTATTTCACGTCATTTCACTTTGCGGTTTCCCAAACCGATTTTGTGTACCTTTTGAAGTTTTCAGATGGAACCTCAATTGGCCTTCCAGAGCTTTTAGCATCGTTGGTGTCTGCACGGCCTCGTTTAAAGTCAGCATACCACCGACAAATAGTTGTTTTTTATGGAGCAGAGTCCCTTCAACATTTTTCACGCCAGTATTGAGCTTGCACGGTATTTTTCCCATGAGAAAGCAGTGTTTAATAAGCACACTAAATTCTGTTTTTTCCATTATTTTAAAAAAGGCAAAAGTAGCGTCACTTGAAGCACTGTAACTTGTAACCTAATAATCAGCTTGTCAAGAATATTGACAGGTATCATTTGAATGTTTGTACTTTCTAAAAATAATACTGATTTTCGTTAGTGGCGCCCCTATATGTCGGTCCCGGGACTTATTGAGTGATGCGTTATTTATTGCTTCTTAACGAGGTGGACATCTTGTGCAGACAAGGCGATTTCTTTTCGGAGTTGCTTAAAGTGGAGGAATTCTTTTTTGTGGGTTGAATCGCAAAACCGCCGGTTTTTATAAAATTCGCCCATAAATGCTACAAATACATGCAAAAGATGAATAGTTGGAATTTCGTCCAGGCTTTCAAATCAGAGTAAGGTATTCGTGTAAACATAGAAGTATGCCAAGCTAGTCTACGATTGTTTTGTACGTTTGGAAATAGCATACAACTGAGCTTCTCGATATTAGTTCTGGAATATTCTACAGAAGTTAGAAACAATTGGTTATTTATTTAGGGACATTAATTTCCCATACGCAAACTAAAGCAGCCTTTGTTCGGATAAATGAAAGCAAATCCTTCCAATACCTTTCAATTTGGATCATATTGGATGTTTTAACGCAAGCGATGCGAGGAATGTTTCTAGTTGCGAGAATGGAGGGTAAATTATCTTCATTTTGAAGATAAAGATGATTTAGTTATTCTCACAGGCAGAACAACAGCTCGCGATCGATGATTTTGAGGCTGTATGTGCTGATGCTGAATGAATAAACATAAACCTGGACAAATCCGATGTTATTGTCTCATGAACTCTACATGTTAGTGAAACTCAATACGTTACTTGACTAATATACATATAGGGATAAGATTAAGTGCATCGGGTTCTTTTTCAGCATATTTCTTTTTTCGTAGTAACGACCGCATGAAGGCTTCTTTGAGTTGATGAGTTGGTGGAGTTGATGAACTTAAAAATTTAAAAGTACACAAAAAATAGATAGATATATATAGATAGATAGATAGTTTTATTTCGCTCAAAAGTAATATATTACAATATAGTATCACGCATTTTACAGAGATTTGATATATTATATCTTTCTTCTGAAACATTATTTAGTTTGTTGATAAGATGTATGATAAAAATATACATATATTTAGAAGGAAAATACGAAAAACAAAAAACTTCTATAAATAAAAAAAAAAACACAAAAAAATATAATAATATTATATTTAATATTATTATATCAATAATATAATAATAATAATTGAGTGGCACTACAGCCCACAAGGGACAAGGGCCTAGCTTCTACAAAATTTACTCGTGTTGTGGGTGCTACTGTTCTCTTACGAGTAGAAAGGACCTACAGTTTTTTGTCGATTTTTAACGGCCAGATTTGAGAAGCTTTTCATAGACAATTGATACTCTTTGAATGTTGTCAACAACTCGAAGAAGGTGCTGCCGTGATAACTTCGACGTTTTTCTTACTACGGCGACCACTAAAAGCGTACATTATATAATTTTATAAATGTTTTCAAAGTTGTAAGGGTGGAAAATGGGAATGTAAACGCTGGTTCCAGTATTGCTTTGCATATTATAAGAATCAAATTGGGCCTCAGAAATAAACAAAATGGTTCTAGAAGAAACATTTAAGCACTTCAAAAAGCACCTTAGCATTTTATGTAAGGTTCTTTAATGAACCTAAACGGTCTCCACAAAGAATTATAAGAGTAGAAAAATTAGAGTCGACTTCCTACTAATGTTTTAGTTTTTTAAATAGAACTCATGTTTAATCAAATCACTTCAAACTCATTACGTTTAGACCAATGAATTCTAAATTAATTTCTAGGCCGGTTGTTTTTTAAAGTAATGTTAAAGTATTTATATACATATTTCGAAAACGAAAATTTAATTTTGCAATATGAAAGAAATATGTATAGAATATATATATTTAAATATAAATATATATAAAATCATTCTTCAATATTCAATTCATATCGTAATTCAATCAATAATATTGATTTATGTTAAATTTCATTGAATCGATCACTTCATCACACTTTCTAGATCTTAAATTCCATTTGAGCTTTTCCAAATGTTTTTTATTTGAATTACCCTCCAAAGGTTATAGACCATCTATTACCAAAAGATCCCATTCATCAAATGCATCAAATGCGTGTACATATTCATCGCTCTCCACTCTACTCCAAGAAAAATCACGAAAAAGGGTTTTTTTTTTTTTGTCTAAGTGGCATATATATCCTCAGCAGAAAATATCTTAATTTAATATACAAAGGCCGACATCATCGTACAACAGACAAATTTCAAATATTTTCTATAAATGCGGATGAATGTTTTCTTGTTTTGCATTTCTAATCTCAATAGCTAATTGAATTTTATCACCCATATGTAACTCTGATTTCTATATATATTACTCCAGGAAGTCATAAGAATTAATTAAAAAATAGAACAAACAAAACACATAATTTATTGTACGCTACTTGTTTCCGCTTAATTTTCACAGTTTCTCTTACAATTTCCTTATAATTTTTATTCATTTATTTATCTTGCACAAGAATTATGATATTTTGGATAAACTGAGGGTGAATTTAGAGTAATCGCTGGAGATATTTCGTTTAAGTCCTGGCTGGATATTTCAGGGGGGTAATGATCCTAAGCACACAGCTGGAAAAGACAAGGAGTGTTTATTGTATTATGCCCCGAGACAGTTCTATTCTCCTCCGCAGGGTGCAGATTTAAACCCCATTGAGCAATTGTGGGAAACAGCTGCCAGGCACACAATAAGTTTAAGGGCTACACTGAAGGAAGTTCTTCTAACAGAATGGAATAGGGTACCCGAAAATTTAACACAGAAGCGCGTTTATTCAATGCCGCGAAAACTACAAGCTGTCCTCATATCCAGTGGAGTTTCAGCAAGCTACTAGGAACATAGTGCGGTGTAATAACCCATTTTAGTTAACAAGAGTACGATGAATTTTGTCGTGTTAATGAATTAAAAAATTGAGGTTTTTTAAATGCCAACAATTGAACACTACATTTTCTGTTATACGTTAATACTCTTTGTTTTTTATAACAATTCTGAAATGTATACGAGTACTATTATTTACCAAACACGGTTTGTACTGAAAACGAGCATTTTTGAAAGTCGTACGTACATAGATCGTAGATTTACCCCGATAGATAAATTGTTCGATAACATTGAGAATAGGTTATAATGTATGTTCATGAGTTAATTCTAAGTGATCTAGTACATTCTTTAACACAAACTATATTATTTTTTATTAATTCTTTATTTCTTTTTATGTACTTTCAGATGTCGTATTTTGTTCAGAATCGTGCAACATCTATTGACTGAATAGAATCTGCTCTCGAATTCATAATGTAGTCTTAGTTGGCGCGTTTACGAAAACGTTCCAATTTTCGGAGCTTAAAAGAAGTTTTTATTTATATGTGCTTCTACGAGTGCTATGATGAAGAGTTGTTTGATTTCATTGGTGGTGCTGTTGGTAGTTTGTAGCAAGCATGTGATTCTAAGCGTTAAGAATGATAGCGTTTCGAGTACGGATAAGTTAAGCTTTCGTAGCAGTACGGAAAGCAATGAACAAACCGGATTGAGAGATTCAGCAATTTCGAGTGTGACTATGAGTAAAGGAGAAGGTAAGTAACTACAAGCATTTCAGATTTTCTAGAATAATTCCTTCATTTGCTTTGTATGAATTAATATTTGCAATTTGATGAAATCGTTGTTATTTAAAAAAAGTATTGTATTCTAAATGAACTAGGTATAACAAAAGAATAGGCTTACGCTAGTAGAATACAAATAAATCAATTTGAAGAGCGTATTTGAAGGATAATAAGCAAGAAACGTGTTATCTCACTAGGAAATAGCGTTTTTTTTATATATTACTTACCTACTTAATATTCTTTAAATAACTCTTTGGTGAAGGCATGTTCTTTAAAGCTAAAGAACAAAGCTAAATAACAAAAGTACGAATTTTATGGTGGTAGGTGTATTGACTGAATAGAGAAATACACCTCTTCTTTTAGGACGCCACAGTGGTGTAGCGGGTAAGTGCGTTGATTCTATGGAATTGCAATCGATGTATGTATTAGATACGGACTCTGCATTAATACGGCTCGTGTGTGTTTCCCAAAATCAACTAAATCTTCCAGAAGAGGAATCACAACGACAACGCAAACATACTGGAATCAATTGCCATTGATCCGAATAGTGTGTATATGATTAACCACTTGTAGGCCGAACCACAACTTGGAGAACAGAGTCCTCCTTAGACATTTCTAACTTCGAAATGAAATACATTAATAGCGCCATTCTAATTTCGACAACAACAGCAGTTTAAAAAAAAAACGCTACGTGATGCCAAATATTGCGTTACGTTAGGAAGTTTTCCGAA
This sequence comes from Eristalinus sepulchralis, assembly GCA_944738645.1. Taxonomy (NCBI): domain Eukaryota; kingdom Metazoa; phylum Arthropoda; class Insecta; order Diptera; family Syrphidae; genus Eristalinus; species Eristalinus sepulchralis. Next base: position 22,352,784 of record OX122885.1, on the reverse strand, counting down.
GCGATAGCCCATACACATATAAATAATACCTAACAACCAATTTTGATTTATGGCGGGGAAAATACACTACATGTTACATGAAAAATGACTTCGAACATAATGTGGACCGGTGCCTGCCTCATTTACTTGGAAAAGGCATTCGACACCGTCTATCTTAAAGTAAACTTCCTTAAATTTACAAGGCAAGGCAAGACGACTACGTGGCGTACCAGACATCACCGAATATTTAGGTTATGTACATTCTCTTGTTTCCAGTGGTTTTGCGATGACTGGAACTTGAAAATCAATTACCAGAATTTTGATACAGTCATTTGCCCGACATTGTCGTACGGGGTTTCAAGGAACTTACGAAAGGACTTACAAAAGTCCGGCATTTTATCAATATGGACGGCCATTAGTTGTGAAAAATACAATGCTATATCTTGGTAATATTTTAGACCTCTACCTGTAGAGTGATATCTTCCGAAAGCTATGAAAGGCTTACTTCATAGTGAAGGTGATCTGCTACACGGTCCTGGTGTGATTCATTTTGTGTCGTTCCTAGATGGAAATAATAAGGGTATTCGAGAAGCAGTGCTTACAAGATCTTGCAAATTGAATCAAACTCAAACAGTCTGGATAATTTTATTTTAGAGCTGGCTCGAAAGCATTCACCACTATCTATGACCTCGGGAAACGAGATGATATTTGGAGCTTACTAAGTAAATGACAAATATCATGAGCATGTACGCCACAGGGCATTCTTTTCGTTTGGAAGCTTTCTTATATCTTGATCGGATTGCCTTCAACCAAGGTGCGGAAAAACGTATCCTCATGTAGCACGTGGTGGGAAAAATGTATGGCGAGAGCAATGTCGAAAGTGCTATTCAAGGTGATCCTCAGTTCAACAAAACAATTTTTATTCGCCATAGAACTGAGAGCTATATTTTAGTGATCGCGGATTTTTTTTGTAGCTATAGCCCCACCAAGCACCCCAACTGCTATCTTATATTTATCATGAGTTTAGGTAGATTAGTACACAAGGTAGGAAAAAAACAAAAACAGTTAAAACAGTTTTAGTTTTCAGTAATTCAATTTTAGTAAACCAATTTAAGATCATTAAAGTTAAATAAATATAGCTTAGATAATATCAAGTTTTAATATTTTTGTCAGACATTAACTAGATTGTTACAAATTTCAACGATGTAAAAGATATTTAAAAAAAATAGAATATGCTTACGGAGAGCGCTCGTATAAGTTAGATTTCAGGAAATATATTTTATAAGAACGTGTTTAAGTATTTTGTGTCTAGATTAAAGAATTGAAAAGTTAGAAAAAAAAATACATTGTGGTCGATTCCAGACGGGTCGACTCACATTTTTTCACGATACCACCTCTTTCGAGTTGCTGACCACACTCAAAGAGTATCAATTGTCTATGAAAAGCTTCTCAAATCTCGCCGTTCAAAATCGACAAAAAACTGTAGGTCCTTTCTACTCGTGAGAGAACAGTAGCACGCACAACACGAGTAATTGTAGCGCCATTTATTATAAAACAATACATTAAAAACAAATAAAAGTGCGTCGATTCACATTTTAAGTTTCTATTCCGGGATTGATAATCAGTCATTTTTGACTGTCTATGAAATGCATTTCAAGTCCACCAGAAACTGTATTCCCCTTCTACTGATTTTCTCGCAATTACTTTAAAATTGTTCATTTCGTTATTTCGAGAAATGGTTAAAAAAATAAATAACAATGACAACAACAGATATGAAAACAAGTGTTTCTATAGTGGAATTTGAAGTTCCACTACCTCGATCTCTACACCGTAACTATGTTTAATTTTTTTATATACGAGTATAAGTGCTGCACAAAATTGCAGCCCAGTTGTAGCCGCAACTAACCTAGAAACTTTGAATCGTCATACTTAATCAACTGAAAATGCTATTTTTTACCTTATATTGATAAATACGTTTTGTTCATGATTATAAAGGTTTACTCCTGAATGAATTTGTTACCGATCCATAGCCTAATCATTATCCAAAGCAAATACATATGTAGGTTAGGTTTTTATTGTGCTCTCTGAGCATTATCAATAATTCGAAAGAAGTTGAACCGTGACAAATGAAATGTGCGTCAATTGCTCGAAATAATTCTAAGGCACTTTTTAATTTTAAATATAAAGCCATTAAGTGTTTTTGCATTTTCTAATGTTTCGTGCATGTAAACGTATAATCCGTTTAGCAGAACATATATATTACTTTTCGATTAAAAGTTCATGTTTTCTGATTGCTTAAACTATCTGTTAACGTTCTGTTACGGTTTACGTATTGTTTAAATCTAAGTGATTCCCATATATTCAGCTTCTTTTTTTTGAAAATTTAAATAAAATGTCCTTGATTTCTGCGGAATCTGCTTAAAGGGGACCTTATATTTGGCGTGCACAAGCAGTTCATATCCTACTATTTTTGTGCCATTATTTTGGTGTTGTCTTTGAAAGTTGTTACCATTTGTGAAGGAGTGGCTTAGGAATGAGTGTAGGGATAAACGAAGTCCGGTAGCATTGACTTAACCGTATACAGCAGTACATACAATATCAAACGCTTTTGCAGTTAACCGTCACTCGGGATTTTATTCTCAATTAAATCATTAAGAATATAATTGATATTGGTAGACCTGCTTAAAATGACGGTCATATAGCATCTTTTCCTGATTTTGTTATTACTTTTATTTTGGAAACTTTCTAAACATTTACAAAAAAAGTCTTAGAATTATATTGAAGATATTTCTGCTATATGTTGATGACCAACATTTTTACCCGACAATTTTCAATAATTGTATGCCTGATTTATTTTAAGATTTATTACGTATGTAGCTATATTTTCCGTAGCCTTATTTCGTTTGCTGTCAGGAAAGATATGGATTGTTCTTTTGGAATAATGGTGCATTTAACTATAGTATGAGAACGATAAGATGAAAATTGTAAGACAAATATAAAAAGTGAAATTGTATCATACATAATGTTGTAATGTATGTATATGATATCTGAATTTATTGATAATTATAATTTAAAAAAATCGAGTATAAGCTCACAGCTTTTTATTGACTAATTTTCTAATTTGTCACTGATATTACGTAGACAAAATTGCACCTTCCAATGCAGCTTAGTCGCAGGATATTTTCCTAAAGTAGAAAGGAATATAGGAGAGTAATTTTTTATCATCATAGTAAAAAAAAAATAATAAATAATTCTGTTTTAATGTATAGCACAACTCGTTTATAGCCTCAAAAAGAAAACAATTTAAAAGCCAGCCTTGAACCATTTTGTCTTCTTAAAAAATGCCTTACTGTTGCAATTGTGTTTCATTCATCTAAAAAATTTAATCTATTCTCAAAGATATAATTTTAGTATGTTGCTTAAGAAAGTGCAGAACTAGGTTTGGTATTTTAATACTTGTAAGTAAAATTTCATTTTATTTATCAGGTAATTAGCGAAAAAACTGACGGAAAATCAAGATATGAAAAGCATGGATAAGCTTATTCAGCAGATAATTATCTACTCTACTAGGTTTGTGTTACTCTCTGCAAATGAGCTGGGGAAAAGAAAGTTACCCAGCTTCATGTTCATGCTGTTAATAATATTTACCACCGCATTGCAACTTTCACTTTTTTGTGGTTACGCGCAAGTGGTTTTACTCAGACGCCTCCAGCGTGTGGAAAACCTGAATAACGGGAATGTACACATACATACGTACGTGTATGCATTGATGCACTTGATTTCATAAATTTTGTTTAAATGCGCCCACATTACTTGATGCACTATACTTAGTTTTTCGGTAATATGAATCGAACAAATACGGAAATGCGCTTAATGGTCAATACTTATAAACGTTCATACACCACACACTAAAAAGAAAAATTATACCCTAAAAAGAATCATTTCGGATTCCAGAGGGTAAGTACACATGACAACTAATCTTATTATAAATTATAAATGGTTGTAAGGTGTGAGCCCAATTAGATGAAGATTTTTTCCATTCGTACATATGTATGTATGTGCATGCGCGAATACCATGTGTGGAAGATGTAGTTCTTTCCGCTATAAAGTAGTGCCACCTTAAAATCTATATATAATATATGACATCAATTATCTTTAATAAGCTTTACGATTCATCACTTGTAAAATGTATTTGTAGCTTATCAGCCGTCGAACAGTCAGAAAAATTTTGTTTATCCAAATTTTCCAGACAGTTTTTCAGTGATATATATGATAACATTATGGGAAATATATTAGCCGCCTTGCATTATGGTCACAAATTTATGTAAAGATACAAGGCAAATCCATAACATGCCAGGTAAGTAGATCAATGAATATCGTTTCTGTGATGACAGATTATGTTTTATTTATGGATGCTCATACCTGTATGTGCGCTTCTTTTTCATATGCAAGGTACGAGTATATAAAGCTCAACTCAAATATGTCATATGAAAGAGACAAGCGTAAATTATTCACCTCAAGCCATCATAAATGGTTTTGGTATTCACTGCATGTATGCAGTACATAATACTATGATGTAACCACGAATGCCTACCAACATTATTGAACTGGTTTTGATTTTGGAAGTGGTAAGCTGTCTCCGACAAAAGAAAAAAAAGCTATTATATTTGAGACAATCAATTTGTTTATACACCGTACAAGCCAAGACGTTTCTAGGTAGTCTCCCGACTAACAACATAAATTGAGACGTAAAGCTCTTACCAAGCTTAGTAAATAGGTAAAAGAATATGTAAAAACAAGAGACTGTAGCTTTTAATGTCCACAGAGCAATTTACATGTTACACTGAAAAAGTGGCATTTACTCATCCGATGCTATCTGCCGCTAACGGTAACGTGTCTTATAGGCTATAATTTGGTTCGTTGGCATAAGTTTAGGCCAAGGCTTTGGTATCGTAGACATAGAAAAAACGAATTGCGTCAACGCTACGTACTTGCATACATGATTCGCTGGAATATATGCTATTAAGCTTTCTTGTCACGTCGCTAGTTTCAATGAAATTTTTGAATATATGCGCGTATGTACGCTTTGGTATGTTATTGGTGACATATTCAAAGGAAGAATAAGTAGAGTTTGCGATTGCGCATTTGTATGTGTTGATTGTTAGACAAATTCTGTTGGCTTTCCTTATTATACCTACACTTTGTACAATGTATGTGCATAATTATGAACTTGGTTTCATATTTTGGAGAAATGAATTATGAAAATATAAAGAGAAAACTTCAAGCCTGCATGTACTGAGCGCACAGTATTCATTACATAGTGTTTTGAACTTCATGAATGATTCACGAAAAATTATTAGTTTTAAGCAAAAAATAATAATAATTAATTTCATATAACTTACATGTTCATATAAACCGTTTACGTATTTAGGAATGGTATTAAAATGTTGAAGTATTAAAAAAAGACGGCTAGAATGCAACAAAAGTCTCCCAAATGTCAGATCGAAGTCGAGTGTTGTGTTCAGGACAGAATATTTAAGTTTCGTTGAAAAATGCTTTTAAAATCGGGGTGCCCATATTATCTGTGATTAAAGTGTCGTCTGTACCTTCTTCATTTATGCAATTCAGGTGGCAATGTTTAGAAAAGATTGGGGAACATAAATAATTTAATTTCGTTGCAGGTTACATATACCAATCGACAGATATTAGGGATTAATCGTAAGAGAAATATTTAGCTCCGGAATTGAACAACTCGTGTCCTCCCTTCTACCATAGTTATACTCAATGCGATTTTGAAATTTGTTTGGAGCATTCTTGCTAAATAAAGTTTCCGGGTGGAGTCTCATACATTTATTTCAACTCCTCAACAATTAAAACACTTGCACATGTTGTGTGGCATGTAATGCATGAAATCTTTATTTGAATCGATAGTACGGTCCATATAATTTAATGTTTGAAGATTATGTCATGCAATTGTTGACCTTGACTGCGCCTCAAATGGTCCATCCGATTAGTCCAATTTTGGCATACTCTTTCCAACATTTCGGCCGATATCTCACGAATAAATGCTTCAATGTTGTCTTCCAATGCGTCAATTGAAGCGGGTTTGTCTGCATAGAAATGAGCTTTAACATAGCCCCACAAAAAATAGTCTAAAGGCGTTAAATCGCACGATCTAGGCGTTCAATCGACCGGTCCCGAACGTGAAATAAAATGTTCACCGAACTCGCTTCTCAATAAGTCCATTGCTGCGCGTGCTGTGTGGCATGTGGCACCAACTTGTTGAAACCACATGTCACGCAAGTCAAGCTCTTACATTTTGGGAAAAAAAAAATGGATATCATCTCACTGTAGCGCTCACCATTCACAGTTACGTTACGATTCGCATCATCTTTGAAGAAGTACGGTCCAATGATACCACCAGCCTATAAACCGCACCAAACTGTGACTTTTTCTGAATGCATTGGTAGCTCTTGCAATTCTTCTGGCTGATATTTACTCCAAAATCGACAATTCTGGGTACGTACCCATTGAGCCAGAAATGAACTGACCATAAAATGGAAAAAGCGCGATGAACTTTCTTAACAGAGCATGCATTTTGATAATAAAATTCAATAATTTGCAAGCGTTGTTTGCTTGTAAGACGATTCATCGTTAAATTATAGACCAAACTGAGGATGTTTGACAGTTGAAAAAAAAGAACACGAAAGGTGCATCAGCTGTTTAAACCAGTGTTGCCGAAAAGATAATAGCTAAAAGATCACCCTTTATATAGTTAAGTTTGTATCGAAAAAAAAGAACACGAAAACTAAGCCACGTACATAATTATGTGTGATTGAAGCTCGCAGTTGCGCAATTTATTTTTCCTATTAACTACTGAATGCAAGAGGTATATCTCTGGGCACTGTATTGCGAAAACTCTCTGATATTGCAATAGATTCACTTCATCTTGGAATTTCGGTATTCTCATTGATTGATGTTTCCGAACCGTTTATCAACCCCTTTCTTATATGTAAAGGGGGAAGCAGTGAAGGTTAAGCGTCAATGATGGGGCTTGTACTAATATTTACAAACGTGGTTCTCCAAACAAATATTTTGTCTGATAAAACCAACAATCAGTTGCGTGATTAGTCAATTTGTGCGAAATGAAAATACGGTTTGCTTTTATTGTCACTCAGCCAATTTTAAAAAACAAAAGCGCACGATTTTTTTTTCGTTTTATGTTTTCGTGAACGTAAAAGCAAAACTTTATTTTACTGCTGGAGATATAAACACCTATATTTGAGAGAATCCCTAACCACAAATGAATCAGAAATGATTGTTATATATTTCATGATAGATATTTCGCGATAAAATAAGATTACTTTTTACTATAAACAATTTTAATACTTAGTAACAAAAACCAAACAAACCAATTTTGAAAATTTCTTGTCAAGTAAAGACCAATATTATTCAATAAGCAAACTGGACGGTAATACCAAGGTCCAGCTTCTTCAGTAAATAATGTTTTGTGCATGATGGTGATGAGGACTTTCATAGACAATCAAAATTCCTTGAATTTAAAAATCGAAAGAGGATGTTCCGTGAAAAAAGACAAAATATTTAGTCCGGGAATCAATCCTTGGGCCTCTGGCGTTTGAGTCAACGCATTTTTCTTATTAGAATAATATGATATTTAATTATTGGTGAATATTTTTATTATGAATAACGCCGCACTACTCAGTACATAATAAATACTAAACAATTTTCAAGTACGCAGCTTACGTGTTAAAGGTTTATCGGATTGATACAGTTTATAGAAACAAAACATTTAGTAGCACTACATCCCACAAGGGACCAGAGCCTAGCTTCTGAAGCAACCATATGTGTTATTGTTCTGTCAGGAGTGGAGACTCCGAATGGGGAAATTTGGGAAACTTTTCATAGACAATTAGTATTGAGTGTTGTCACCATGTTAAAAGAGGTGGTGTCGTGACTAATGCATCGTGTTCAGTTCGGAAATCGAACCTTTGGCGGTATGTAAATTGACGCACATAACCACTACGCCACGGAAACTTACAACACATGCAATAAAAATCCTTTTTAAATGCGAGGGGAGGATTTGTATAAACTAAAGTTTCCATTATTTTCGTGACATATGCTTTTTCTCACTAAAATATTACGTGTATTATCTTCGGCGTGCTGTCCTTGGGATGTGCGATAACATACGGTTTGGTTTGCTTGGAACACTGATTTGTCAACCCTACTTAAAGTATAAATGAAGCTTTTTAATTCAGGTAGATATACTCGTGAGTCTTAAGACTGGGTCTTCCAGAAGAGAGGCTTTATCACCAAGAAGTCTAAAGGATGTCAATAACTTGGGCACATGTTCAGCTCTTAGATGTACGTGGGGAAAGATAAAATACTTAAGGTAGAATGCCATATGGTTTCTGACTGCATTTCCTTTAAAAAGTCTTCTTCACCAGTCGCTAATTTCAGGTCATTATAGCCTAAACTCAATTTATTTCAGCCATACTACTTAAAATTCAGGGAGTTTTAAATAAATTCAAACCTAAGGTAAGTGCTTTTCGTTGAGTAGACTTGGGATCGAAAGGTTTCTTGCTTAGAGTCTTATCCAATTATCCAATTATCGTGGCGTAGTGGGTAAGTGCGTCGATATACAAGCAGAAAGTCTAGGTTCGATTCCCGGACGGGCCACCTCGCATTTTTTTCGGCACCACCTCTCTTGAGTTGCTGACAACACTCAAAGAATATCAATTGTTTATGAAAGCTTCTCAAATTTCGCCGTTCGGAGTCGGCAAAAAATTGTAGGTCCCTTCTACTCGTGAGAGAACACGAGTAGGTTTTGTAGAAGCTAGGCCCTGGCCCCTTGTGGGCTATAGTGCCACTCAATTATTATTATCCAATATAATGTGCGTAAATTTTAATTAAAGTCAATAAATTCTAGTAACTTTCTTTGGAATTTGCCTAGGCACGGATATATTATATCTTTGTATGATTTTATTTCTCTATAAATTAATTAAAATTTAATTTAGGATCTGTGCAAAATACATTTTTTTTCTACGTAAACGGTTAGAAGAATAAATTTCTAATGCGTTTTTAAATTAGTTGGAGAGAGTTCAGATTTTTAAGCCAATTACGTAAAATAAAGCATCGTTGTTAGCAAAACTAATTTCCTCTTCTTTATTTGCTGCTTCCAATTGGTTTCCCTTCTGTACTCTATTGTATTGTATCGTTCAACCATTCGTAACTGAACGTTACGAAATATGTACATACACATGTTGGTGGGAGATGGCGAAATTAACAATATATCATTTTGTAGTTCCAGTTGCACGTAAATTAAGCGGGGCACTATTGAGAGCACAATTGAATGCCCCATAATAGAACGGTGACAAAGAAAATGTATGTTCATGTACATATATTTCCTGTTCTTAACAACTGAAACTGAATTGAATAAATATTATATATTTATTATATATGTTGTCTTAAATTAATTATTAAGCTTTTTAGACTTATGGAAAAATCTTTCTATGAAGTAACATTTAGATTAAAAAAATATTTTTTTTTAAATGTATCTTTTTTTATATTTCAGTGTTGTTGGATGCAAATTTTATTCCAACCACTTATCGCTCAGTCAGAGCAGGCAATACTACTAGCTCTGGCCAGGAACGGGATACCAAATTAATGAATTTATTAGCAGCACGCAGAAGTGCTCTAAATAGAGACAGATTCAGAACACATCGCAGAGTAACAACAACTGGTAAAACACAGCCTCCCACTGAAACAACATCAAAGGCACCACCAGATTTGCGAACCATATGCGTTCGTAATTGTACGAAAAATTTCACTCGAAGAACAACTGCAAGCTGCATGCGACAATGTACTGCCCTACAACGTCAAGCTAATGCAACGTCTACTACACCTGCTACCACTTCCGAGGAGGAAAAGTCACAAAAAGACAATAACGAAATACTTTTTACAGATGAATCATCACATGGATTTTTTGTAGTCGCAAAGCATATAAATGACACTGCAAATCACATTCCAGATCCCAAAAAAGTTGCGGGAGTAGCTGTAGGAAATTCATTTAAAAACAGACCAAGAAATAAACTGAACACTACCGCAGCTTTATCAGATGCAGATACATATTTATTTTTCGGCAGAAAAATACCCTCATTGCGACCATCATTTCTAAGTATTTCTACCGTAAACGAAGAACGACCTCGAGTGTTGGAAGTGTCAGTTTCACAGAAACCAATAAGATCCAAAAGTCCATTGAAGTTCAATCCAAGAGATAGAACAAATGCCCACTATACCAGAAAATCAAATTCTGCTAAAGCAACCCCTTCGTCTATTCCTTTCACTAATCCGTTCAAGGAAAATTCTTCAGTTGAAAAGGAACAAACACATAACCACACCGTGGGTTCGTCAACTGAAGTCTCCATTTCAAATGATACAAAGGAGGAAACTCCGAAATTGGAAAAGTTAGGACTCATTGTAGCTGAAGATGTAACCTCGAGCTTGTTGGTTGATAGTGACCATAGTGTAGAGGATACAGTCCAGCCTGATTTTTCTACACCACTTATAATAAATGTTTCCGACGACCAAGACACAACTGTGACTTTGGGTTACGAAAGGGATTTTTCAACTGAGCCTACTGAACCACATGAAGAAGATTTGAGTACAGAAGTATCAAAACTAGACGTTCCCGCACATTTTTCTGACGACAAGACAAACCTAATTATTTTTGTGAACAAGAGCACTGAAATTGTTACACAGCCTTCACTTCATCTTTCTCCACAAGACGTGCTAAATGTTACTGAACAGACAACTCTTGTAAAAACCACCATTCTCTCTTCAGTACGTTCGACAGTTTACCCGTTTGTTACTACGGTCGATTCTTTAGAGTCAGTTGAACCAAAACTTGTACCGATTTATTCGGTCAGTGAGGAAACCAGAATTGGAAACAAAGAGCTGAAGAAATCCAATGAAACGCTTGAGACAAGCAGTCGTCTTCCAGAGGAAAAAGAAATTAATTCAGCGACAAATCGGCTTAATTTGGCGACTTACGTTTTGGCCGGCTTAGGAATGGTTCCGATAATTATTGTTATAATATATTTAACAAAATCCCTAATTTTAAGAGGGTATTTGAAACACGATGAAGACTTCGATGTGTGTATAACAGATCAGCAGCCAATAAGTCCTGTGAAAAAGTCTGAAAAACAAGAAGAAGAAGAAGAAGATGATGGTGGGCATTATGAAAAGTGTTCTATAAGTAGTATGGATGAGTTCAATAGAGCGAATTTACGTTTAAAAAGTTTACTGGGTGAAGGTAACTTTGGGCAAGTTTGGAAAGCTGAGGCTGATGACTTAAGTGGTCATTTTGGTGCTACACGCATTGTTGCAGTGAAGACCGTTCGGTCTGGCAGTTCTCAATGTGGACTTAGAGAAGAAGCTGCTATAATGAGAAAGCTTGGTTCACACCCGAACGTCGTTACTTTGCTGGGTGCTTGTATAGAAAACGGTATGTACTTAAGAAGTAATTAAGAAGAACCTTCGATGTATTCTTTCAATTTCAGAACCTCATATGCTAATAATGGAATTTGCAATGCGCGGAAGACTTTTATCCCTTTTACGGGCTGCAAGAAGTGCTACAAATATTTTACCAGCATCGGTTCCTGGGGGAAAAAGCCTCGCTCCTTTATCGCCACGAACCTTAGCCGGTTTTGCCTTGGACATTGCAACAGGAATGGAGTACATAGCAGGAAAAAGGGTAAACATAATTATTACATGAATTCAAATGAATAACATTACAAACACATCAAAGCATACATACTCTATCCATACAAACACACTTTATATTATTCCTGTGTTACGGAGTCACGAGAATTTAATTAGCTCTTACTTACTATGTCTGGACAGTATGGATCTGGAGTATAGCTATGAAATTTTGTCGACAAACATTATTTTCTTTTATCTTCATTTACTTGCCACGCTTATTTTGTGTGTCCTTTGGGATTCGTATTTTCTAGAACTATCGGGGAAAGGTCACAAGCATCAGAGACGCCACCTGAGCATACTAGAGTGGTAGACTTTAATGTATTAAGCTTAAGTTTCTACCATTCTACAATAGTATGAAAATTCTCATTTTGTGATATAGCACACATGTGAACTTTGAAGCTTTTAACTACCCGAGGGAGATCATTGATAAAAAGAGAGAAAAGAAATGGTTTCCAGGGTGGGTTCAGGTCCCACGAATGACTTTTTTGACCCTTACCTAGCAAGTTCATAGGCAATCTCGTTTCCCATGATCCCGTGGTGTCTCGGGACCTACACAAGTCTTAGCGGGTTTCTGTCGACCAAATTAATTGAAGACTTGCATTTCCGTCCTATCTTGAAAGTGGTTAAGGGTTTGAGTGCTAAAGCACAGCTTGACTGTCCCTACATACGCCGATAATTCACTCCTTCCACCTTTTCCACACAATAAAGTATGAGGCCATTAGGATCAAAATCGTTTCTGCCTGAAAGACCAACGCGAAATTACCTAAAGAGATATGAAAGCTGCAGCTCCAGATTCCCCTATCGCCTTAGACCCGTTCGTGAAAATCTGAGTACATTGCCTTCCCGGCTCAGTTCCGGCCGGAGCCGGCCTGAATACGGGGAAAGTCGACTTTGTATGAACCATGCTAAATTGTTAGTGACATGAGTCTAGTGTCATAGAAGTTGCAGTGCGCAAGGTCATCGAAACTTCAGTGCGAGTTGAACCAAAGACCATTCCTTTTTTAGTTGGGAGATGGCCCTGATTGTGCATCCCATAATGGAATGTCAAGGGGAGGGTGCCCACTTGCACATACGGCCCCAAGACATGGTCCGGTAACCAATGCGGCTACATCATCCGCATGAACCTGGGAGTAGGTGTTAGATCTACATATTTGGCGGTAAGCAAAGAGTCGACCAACATGCATAATAGGAGAGGAGACAGGACACCACCTCGCGGGCAGCCCATGTTTACCCTGTCATTATACACTGGTCGCAATTCGTCTGATAGTTTTGTTCATTAGCATTGCTTTTATCCACAACACCAAACATTCTTCTACGCCGTGTTCTCTGGCCGCGTTACACATGCCATTAAAAGTCGAATTGTTGAAAGCACCCTATATGTCAATGAATATATCCAGCACATATTCTTTCCTGTCAAGTGCACTTTAAGTTCTGCCAACAGCAGTCTCGCAAGATTTTCCGCTTTCATTAGCATGTTGTATCTGAAACAGAGAGTGTAGTCGCAGAGCATATTAATTATTATTTAATCGCTTACCAATTTTTGGTATGAAGTCTACCCTAACTGTACGCCAGGAATTTGGAATGCACGTCAGCGCAAGGCTGGCAGTGAAAATTATTTTCAGAGCTGGTAGTAGTGGGATTATACCCCTTTGCAGCAGAGCTGCGTATTTGTTATTGGTGCCAGGTGACTTGACTGTCTGGCTGCTTTGTATTTTTAAGGACTTTCACCAATCGGCTGCTCTCACCGAGTATTTCGAATTTTTCACAAAAATATCTGTAGGAAGCACTTTTCGAAGACCGAATTAGTCTCTTATATTCTGTTTGATTCGATCGGTAAAAGTTCCAGTCGTCTTCCAGATTGGTCTTGAGTGACCTATTTATAAGTTTTCTGGTTTCTTTGCGAATTCTCTTCAGTTCCGAGTTCCAGGGGGTCTACAGGGGCCGTTTTTGCCTGAGCAGGTCAGTTCGAAGCATTTCGTTAGTGTGTCGTTCAAACATTGAACTGCCTCCTTAAACTTAGGCTTCGTCCTGAGCTGAGGTGCAACGCGATTTCTAACTCTTATAAAAACCATAAACAGTTTCCTTTTCTGTGATTCTTGCTCTTCTGCATAATTCTTGCTCTTCTGGTTTCGCATTTGATTCGAAACTCTATGTATATATCGTCCGACATGGACAGTTCCGACAGACAATCTGCTACCTCCTTAAGATATCTGTTGGATAGCGTTAAGTAAATTTCTTTCTGTCTTCTTGTCGTAACAAAAGTTGACTGGGAGCCAGTATTATAAATGTTCAGTTGTGGGTGAGTTTTAAAATTAATAAAAAATGGACAATACACTGATCAATTTTCATCATCTAGCGACTTAGGTTATTGCTAGGGTGTTATGATGCTAACACTTTTATTACAGCTGTTTCACAGCTGTGCGATTAAGTTATTGTTTCCTTGTTTTATGTGGCTTGAAGTTGAAATCGTTATGTTCGATTCCTTTCTTCATCAACTGTACCTTAACATCAAAGCAGAAAAGTATTCGCCTTCTAACGTAACGCACATTTACAGCCGTGCTGGTTGAAGATAGCCGCGAAAAATATATTTTTATATTTATTACGATCAAATATCTGAAATGCATTGAAAAACTATTATGAATTGTTAAATAGTATCTTAACAATTTCTAAAAGTCAATAAATTCAAATTCAACAAATACAAGCACTCAGTTTTTTAGTTGTAATTTTACAACAAAAATCTCTACACTTCCTTAATGAAATAAAACCGACGAGTTAAACTAAGTAAAAGATGGTTTATTTAAGACAGAAGCAAATGTTTTGAAGTTTTGCTTTGTGCATCGACTCATACGCTGAAGATCCAAACTGCGAATTCGGGACTGAACATTCACCATGTCTCGCGATTTGTCTAGGGAAAGTTTCTTCAAATTTCTGTTTTCGGGATCGGCAATAAACTGTAGGTACCTTATACTCTCGGGCGAACATCAGCACACACAACAAGTGTAGTTGCTGAAGAAACTAGGCGTTGCTTATTCTTAAATTCTTAAACGATATGGGATATGAATATTTTTAAATAAAGTAATATAAATAAGTACATCGCATTTCTTACAATGAGTCCACTTATAAGTGCAAGATGTGAGAAAAATATCTGTATTATAAAAAAAATTGTCTTTGAGGCTTGAAAATGTCTCCAGTGTCTTACTTAACAGAATCGTCATTGGAATAATTTACCGAGATACAGTTTTAGATATGTATGTAGGTAAAAATGGTAAAAATCGTACATGAAGAAGTTGATAAACAGTTTAAAAAATTAATGTAGGGACATTGTAGGTTCAATTGTTTTGATGGTATTGTTGAAATCTATAATTAAAGGAATATTTAAAATATATAAAGACATCAGCCCCAAAAACTGACTATTATAAAGGATGACCATTTAATACGCACATTTTCCAACTGATCAGGACACAGTGACGATAGCCACTAAAGTGTAGACATTTCTCAGGTCAGGTTATTTTGTATATGACTTCGATATGGAATGATGTCTTTTTGACCCTAGATCAAACTTGATCAATCTGAAGGGTATCTGTGCTATAGGATAGCACAAGGAAGGTGACTGGAGACCATTCGTCTTTTAAGTTCGTCAGTTTGTCATTAGCTGGGCCATGTAGATCGTAAATCGACACCACTGCTCCGGCCCGAAAAGTCTTCGAATCTGAGCCATTGAGACAACGCAATAGAGGACGACCCAGGATAAGGTGGCGCACGCAAGTGGAGAAGGACCTCAACCATCTTGGAGTGCGCAACTGGCGGCAGCTGGCGAAAGACCGTGCTGGATGGTGAAGCACGTTGGTTGAGGCCCAGGTCCACCCCGGACTGTAGCGCCACAAGAAGAAAAAGAAGAAGTTTGTCAATAGAATCATTAGAATTGTCATTAGAATTGGTGTTTTTAGGAACCGACATTATGGTCACATTAAACTGTTTCGTTATAAAAGTTCGTTGCTACAATTGACTTTGAAATGTATAAAGATTCAAGAGTCTTGATAGCAGCGTCGATGTATTCAGAGGTATCATAGATTGGATACATTATTTCACCTCCAAAAATTAGTTAGTTTATTGTATGTTAATATAATTATATCTTTGTTATCTGTATTTTCAATTTATATTCTTGTGTTCACTTTATTTAGATTGTTCACCGAGATCTAGCGGCTCGAAATATTTTAATAGATCACAACGGAATTTGTAAGATTTGTGACTTCGGAATGTCATTAGATCTAGATGTTGCATATAAGAAAAACAACAAACAATCTACAGACTATATGCAAAGAAATTCAAATAAATTCGACAAACTGAAATTCGACCTGGGAGAGCGTTTCCTTAACAATTGGAACCACGGATTTGGTAGTCACACTGCAAAAAAACATCATGAAACTCTGGCTCGAAGACCAGCCCTACCAATACGATGGATGGCGCCCGAAGCTTTACAATACAACGAGTTTTCAACGGAAACTGATGTATTCGCTTTTGGCATCGTTTTATGGGAGATTGCAACGTTAGGTATGAAATTTTTTAAGCACTTCAGTAAAACTACTGTATTACAAATTTATATTGAATTCACAGGTGCTACTCCGTACGCTAACTTATCAGGCCGAGAAGTGGTGCGCCATGTTCTTCAAGGCACGCGACCAGAGCTACCGAAAGATGGACGGCAAGGATTTTTCGATTTAATGTCACAGTGTTGGCATAAGGTGCCGGATCTTCGTCCAACGTTCCGTGAAGCTCGGTTAGAAATTTCACGGTCTGTCTGTAAGTGGATAGATGACGATACAGCAACTTCAGATTATATGGACGTGAGCGGTTTCAGTGAAGACTTGGAACATGGAATGTTGTATTTTAACCAAAGGATATCAGAGTTCGAATGTGAAATATGACATTGGTGTTAACTTTCCCACCTCCTAAAACTGTGCTTATCCAACACTGTGTTGCATATTGTTAGTTGCCTGGACAGTATTATTGTAATTAATTTTGAACAAAAGCCACGTTTTCGTAGTGCAAACACATTTTTGATTTTATTTTTGCATAATTTTATAATGCATGCGTATTTTTATGCATTGTGAGTTTGTTAATATATATGTATACATGTATTCGTAATTTCTACAAAGTTTAGTTTTATCTAGTCTGTTCATTGGTTTACACTTTAAATTTAAAAAATAAAGTAATTTTATCGTAGGTAAGTATTATTCGTATGAGTAAATATGTACGATGAAAATTCATGACATTAAATTTGATTGTTTTATAGCGCATATTACTATTGTTTGACATAAATTTAACATTGTATTGAGGTATTTATATCTATTAATATGACGAAAATAAAAAAAAGCAAAATGTAAAAATTTTAAAATCATTTTGAAGAAATATTTATGTGTAACAGGAAGTTTCTGTTTTGGCTTTCAAACGAAATAAATATGAAATTTTCAGATAGTTAATTTGTTGTGCTGGTGGCCTCTGCATTAAGGGGCGACATCGAACTTGGCATTTGAAAAATACTTTTAGCGATAATAATTAGAAGTGATTAATTTTGATGAGGTTTGATTGAAAGTTAAATACTTTCGTCAATGTGGCTACTTGAAGTGGCCATAATATGAATGTTTTTTTTTAACATGCATTGGATAATATATACGATGATATAAGTACTATGCATCGCTGGGAATTCTTTACCGATAACTGAAAACATGCATATTTCAAAATTTATTTAGAATTGAAAATATTTATATTAATAACATTCTTTTCATTTTCATTTTCTTAATTGCTCGCAAAGGACTTAGAAGGTAACATGATCTTCTGCTGTCTAGATACGTCGTACGTTGTACAGCTTATTTATGATATGTTATTATACAAATAAAAGGATAAGTTATGTTTTGTTCAAATTTTCTGTTTCTTTATTTATTTTTAATTAGTACGCGTTAAAATCACTAACATATCATTTTCATAATGTCCATTTTTCCTCTAATATCTGTAGGTGCAACAGATTGAATGGAGTTCTATATTCTTACACTTAACTCCAGTTTTATTTGATTTGCTCGATTTGGCCTAGTCGGTGTAGTCGACATGACTTTCCCTTCGCGAGCTCGTAGATTTCGCTTGTATGTTTTCCCCTTTATTCACTTTCTACGCAGACATGACCTCACGTCCAGACCTTATGCAACATTTCTTTAAAATGTTGCATTTGGTCAATAGTTGATCTCCGCACTGGTATGTATGTCAGAGTTAGGATGTGAAAGGTGACAATAGTTGCAACAATATGCGTTATTGGTTAATCGGATCATACGGGATATAGGTTCTTTACTACCGTAAATTGTCCTATGCGTTTTAATAAAAAAAGGAGTACGCAAGTGCATACATAATTGAAGGAGGGTGGATTGACGGCAGCCCTAGGTAAAACCTAATGAATAAGTAAAATACCACAATAACCACAATATAATACCAATGAGGTGAATTATATTGACTAACGTATAGGTGACCATAAGGATGGTAAGTTGAACAGCCTCCATATGTACAAAGTGAAACACGTGTTAAGGACGCTATACTTGCCGTCTTCGGGAATCGGAGAAATACGTCTTAAGAAAGAATATAATGACGTAAGGATTGAAGTATTCTTCTTCTTAAACCAAGTGCTGTTTAAGCTATGCTGACAACGTCATCATAATGGTGGTCAAATTTAGTTTCATTGTGGCTAATTACTTCCACATAGAATTTAAAAAAAAAATCAGTTTTGCCTGCATTTAAACGGCTATGACGAACCAAAAACCGCTGCCAGGTAAAATATTCCACTACAGAACTTCGTAAGGCAGCTGAAGATGGTCTGTTTGGATATGGTCGGAGGACAACATGCCCGATTGGTAAAATCTGTTTTTTGTGTTTCCTGTTGTGATTTTCTGCCCAGTCCACACGAAAAGAGACCTCTACAACTGCTACATATACCGAATAATCAGTCTCTTTAACATAACATACACGATCTTCTCCGCCGTTTTGTGTGAACGTATAAAAATTAGTTAACAATCCGGTTTTAGGTTAAAGATGTATTTCATAGACCCAATTTTTACATTGCTGCAGATCTTAAGAAAGACCCCTGAAGTAAGAATTTTCACCTACTTTCTATTTGTCCACTTTAAGACCGCATATGATAACTTGAGTCAGCACGATTTATACTGTGCCATGTTTGATTTTGGCATTCCTTCTTAACTCAAATTGTGTAGAATGACGATCTGAAGCTATCGCTGCTGGTTTATCGGTACTGAATTCACCGAGGTCCTCTGTCATGTTTCCTTTTTAATATCCTTTTTGAGAATATAGTCTGAAACTCACAGGACAATACCAAAAACATTATCTTCCAAAATTTCGGACAGTTGCTGTATTACGAGGATGACATTGACGTGATAACTTAGCTAGATGTCAATGAGGGTTTTGCTGAAATTAAGGCGGAAAATACTGAAATGCAGCACCAGCTTCATCTACATCGACTTAGCAGGAAGTAATAATAATATAATCAGTATTGAGTGAGAAGTAGAACTAAATTGCAGAGCTACGCTTGCCAAGTGTCGACAGATATTACCCTTAAGATGGTAAGGAAATATGCAGCGGATGGATAACATTGCTCTGGCTGATTTATTAGGACAAAACGCACACAAGTTGAATGACCTCTGCGAACTTGGGGCGCGAACACCAATTGAGAAAATATAGTGTTAAGCTGACAAGCATGTTGGTTGGGGCCCAAGTCCACTTGGATTGGTGCTCATCTAATACTTCATACTGCTCAACTCTACGTTTAAAACTACTAATGGTATTGCATGCCATCTTCTGTGCATAATGTACCTATACTAGACATAATATCCTATCAATAGGTCAGCTTTCTGAAGATGTCCAAGTAACGCCACAGTTTACAAAAAGTAGGCTGAGACTGTTTGAGTCAGAACGTCCAAAACAATTTGACCGAACACAATCTTATATGAACCGAAGAGAGAACAACTAATTTATTTAATTACCTTTCTAATGGAAATTCATTACATTCATTCTCCTCAAAAGATGTATCGAGTGATACAGCATCGCATGTGAATGCGCAACATAATTTATTTTCGATTGATGCATAAGTAGCCCCAAATTTGTATATACGAGTATATATATAATTAAAAAAAGTAAAGCAAATCACTTCATAAGTGTAGGATTCATGTGTGACAGACAAGACCTTTATTACTAACGTCAGATCATTTGATAATTAGCATTTGAAAATTTATCAGAGTACAACAAGTACAAGAAGAGGAAACCTGCGGTATTTTTTGGACTGCAAATGGCGAAAGTTTAAATGTATTAAAAAAAAAAAAAACAGATAAATAATTAAAAAAAAAATAAAAAAGCATGTACAAATGTAGTTGAGAAAGGTCAATAAGATACTTTAGGTTAGCTTAGTTTGAGTTAGTTTAAAAATTCATAAAAAATAACTTTGTTCTTAAAAAAAATTACGTTAATTATTAGTATTATCAAATTTTTCTTCGCATTAGCAGAATAAAAACTCACTTACTAATTTTGATGAAATTCTAAGCTGTTTTTGTTGTAGGCAGTGCGTTGTGTTATGTGTACACATAGCAAGCAAAGGAAGTAGATTTTGCAATACAAAAACTTAAAACAGACATTATGAATACACACTTATATATATATAATATATCACTTTATATTGCTCCACTGCTCTAACTGCATATTTTTTCATTGAACAGATCAGAACAGCTTAGCTCTTTTGCTCACTAAGCGAATGCAAAATAAAATATCATTATGTTAAGAGAAATGGTCTGACGAAATTAATAGGTTAAGATTAGGTAGCTAATATCATATATCGAATAAAGTGGTAAACGCGTCATATCTCTTGATCGCATTATTTTTTATCAGAAAGGCTAATAAGTTTTTTTTTAATAAGCCTCAAACAAAGTTTGAACTTTTGGTGTATTCCTTCTATTTTTTTAAACTGGATGTAATTAATAGGGTAGCTAGTTCTAATCAATGTTCAAAACAACTCTCTTATAAGAACTCGGTTACAAATTTGATGATTTATGCAAAATTGAAACACCCTTGCCGCTACAATAGCTGCTTAACAGAAACCCTTGCCGTTACAATAGCTGCTTAACTGAAACTGAACCAATACATATTATGTAGAGAGCTGCGTTACACTATCATGCTAGTTGTGTGTTATTTTAAGGTTTTTTTTTAATAATTTTAAATGTTTAATTTTGATTTTGCATTAGCAATTCAGCTGCTAAGTACGAACAAATCACATGCAAAATAAAGAAACAGGAAATAGGATTAATTTCCGTCATTACAAAACAAAACGAAATTTTATATGGGCGAAAAGCATTTGGAAAACATGTAATAGGGCTTTAAGTTAAGATTTTTTTATAACTAGTTAAATTGTTATTACTTAAGATTAAAGAATTTATAGATAAACAGAAATATAAACATTTAACATTTAACACTAAAACTAACAAAAAGTAGCTGTGGTGTTTGTAGCTGAAAGAGGTGTCCACAATTGGATATAAAACTACTCATGTCTGAGATTGACATTTTTCAGTATTATTATTTTTTAATCAACCAGAAACCAACAATAGTCCGGCATCTGCTCTACACCTGCCCGGTACTTGCGTACTGCAGAAATAATACATAAGCAAATATTTTCTTAACGGTCTGCATGACCTCAACCGATTCAATAAACCCCAGTTTGTGAAACTTCCTCATCGGCTCTAAATGTCTCTTATCACTTTTTTCCACCGCACACTGGAGTGGGAACACATTGAATCTGCATACGACTAAGTGTGTACCGCCTCTACCTTCTTACCTAATTGGTTGCGGATTTAGAAAAAAAAATTGTTTCCGCGATGTGCATCTCTCCCCGTAAATTATTGTGTTTTGTGTTCCCATATGCAATAGATATGTATCTCTTTTTTATTTCCATATGTTATGTATAAACATGTTTTCATTTTATACACTTCAACTAGTTTTTTGATACGATTCATTCCTCAGGTCATTACAAACGTTTTAGGTTTTATCAGTTTAGGACAAAAAGCAACCCCTAAACTGCTATTTCCAATGAATATGAAGTTCTTAAATACCGATTAATTTGTGTGCTTTGGAGGACGAATATAGCCGCTATGTTGGCTGCATATTTCATGGCTACCATTTTTGGCGATATGAAAATATTTAACTCTATCTATATTCAACAAGAGTTAAATATGTCACTTAGAAGAAATCATGAGAATACTTGGCACTTAAATTTCATAAAGTCGATAAAACTTACACCAAAAATTGCAGAGATCGAACGCACAAAAAATTATCAGATAAATAATTTTGCCAAGAACTTTGTTCCAAAAACATCTTTGGTAGATAGTCTTATACCCAACTTTATGTTGAAGCCTTTAAGGCATCACCATAATTTCTTTCACAACATAGTTAGATGTTGTGTAATCGAAATATCGCCGCATTTGTTTTTAAAATGTAAAGCTTTTCTTTCATTTATGGGATCTGTATGCCTAGAAAAGATTCAAGAAGTAAAAGAAGTCTCTTTTAATATACAGTACGTAGAATCCATTTTGAAAGTGAAAAACAATAAACAAAAATGATTCGATTGCAGACATACACTGCACGCAAGATAAGCAGTGTGAAAAGTGTGGAATTTCATGCTTGATGATCGATGTGTTTTAATTTAATTAAGCCGAACATGAGATAGTGACGCTGAAGAAAAAAATTCTTACTTTAAAACAGATTTGTAATATTTTATTTGTTTTGTTCTGCACACTTTTGTTGACCATACGCTGCAACTGCGCTCTTCAACTTCAACAACTTCTCTCTTCAAAAAATGCAAATCATTCAAATCAATCAAATCATTCATAATTATTTGTTTAAAAGATAAAGCGTAGGTCCGTGGAACTCCAGCATTTTATATTGTACATTTTAAATTTTGACAAATAGTAAAATAATTCTACATATGGCAAAGGGCATAGTTTAACTGAAAACAAAATATTTCGACATATTTCTTAACCTCCTTTTATAAAATGAATTATTATTATTAAAGTCCGGGGTGAACATGCACTTGAACCAACATACCTCTCCAGCAAGCAATATCTCTCCAGCTGCCTCTACTTGTGTGAGCCACCTAAATTTTTCTCTGTTGCTTTGTCCCAATGGCTGAAGCAGTGGCGTCAATACGCTCTATATGGCTACAATATTACGTGTTGTATCTGAAAGTTCGTTATTGAATCTTCTCGTCCAGATGCCATCAACACAAACAGGACCAAAAATTGAACGCAAAACTTTTCGATCGTAAACCTTAAGGGATTCCTTATCCGCTTTTAGTAAAGTCCAAGTTTCTGCGCCATTAAGGAGGACTGGAATGATCAAGCTAGTGTACAAAGCCAGTTTAGCCACTAGAGCCCAAAGAAGCAGCGATTGGTAAGAGTGATTCTGCGTTTGATTTCGGTACTGGTGTTGTTGTCTCTATTTACCGCGGAGCCGAGGTAGACGAGGTCCTTGTCTAGCTCGAAGTTTCTGCTATCTAGGTACTCTCTGTTCGAGACGTCGATGTTGTGTGTACTTCGTCTTGCCCTCATTTCGTCAGACCCATATTGCCCGCTACTGCTTGAATGCCAGCTTCATTACGCTTTATTCAAGGCTCGCTATATTCGTCCAATTAAGTCAATCACGTCATCCGTGTAAGCTAGTTGTTGAACGGACTTTTGGAAGATCGTGTCTCTGGTGTTGACTTGTGATGTTAAAAAAGTCACATGAAAGCGCGTCGCCTTGCTTAAAATCTTTTTCTATATTGTTTGTCTCGGTGAAATCATTAGCGACCTTGACGGAGCAACAAGAGTTCTCCATCGTTATCCTGCACAATGTGACGAGTTCAATAGGAATGTCAAAACTGGATATGGCACTGTATAGCTCGTCTCTATGCGGTCTTAAAATCGAAGAGTGGTGAAGGTGAAGATCTGGTCGATGATGGACATTCCTGACCTGAAACCACACTGATAAGAACCTATCGGATTGTTGACGAACGGTTTCAGGCGTTCACACAATACGGCAGAGAGAATCTTGTATGCTGTATTTTGACACTGAGCTGGCACTCTTGCTGGTGCATGTACCTAATCAGGTCATCTCCAGCTGTTTTGAACAGTTCTCCATCCAATCCAGCAGTTTCGTTTGAGTTTGGGCGATGGAGTTCTTGTCTTTCATCGTCGAAATTAATTGGAGCATTCTGACTAATAGCGGGATTCGTGCAGTCCATTGCGACTCTATTCCAGCTGTTCACTTTGGTCCCGGGCGGCTTCAGTCTACCCCGTTGCCTATAGGCGTCTTGGTTGTCTGCATGTGCTTGTCTCCACTCGTCAAAACATGGGTTCCTTCTTCGCCGAATTCTTGAGAACGTTGTCATTCATCTTTCATCGTTAGTGCATGCAGAATTTAACTTTAAGAGAATTTTAGGGCTGCTCGGTCGGTAAAGATCACACGAATTTGTTGCGATTGTTCCTTTCCGACATTAAACCGTATTGGCCATTCTAGTCTTTCTTGCTCTTTCGATATCTGAGTTCTTATCATGGCCAAAACAAGGAAATGAACCGAGTCGATGTTGGCACCTCGGAATGTTCGTATATCGAGAATACTGGAGGATGATCTGACGTCTATCGCAACGTGGTCAGTAGTCAATCTGACTGATTGAATGATCAGGGAATCGTAGGATTCCTTTATGCATGTTCAGGTAAGGGAACCACGTACGAGACACAGAAGAAGTTGAAAATTGATAAAAAGTAGATGAGAAGAAATTGAGTAATGTCTGTATTACTTATGAAATAATATTAAGCGCAGAGAAAAATTGGGAATTAAGAGCGGTAAATTAAATAATAAATATGGTTCGCTTTTTGGAATATTTATTACCGCCCTTAATGGTTCAAACTTTCATCTGAAACAAAATACGATGGGAATTTCTGGATTTGGAAAACAATACCAAATACACAAAACTACTGATATTCGATTCCATAGCAATATGTTATTAATAAAAAAGTATAAATAAAAATAAATATGAAAACAGCATACGCAATGTATATAACATTAAATTCCGATCAGTATTTTAACTAAAATACTATGCGAATTGGAAGTTTCTTTAAAAGTTTCTTCATTTTGTGCGATAAATTGGTGTCAGTATAAATTGCAAACTCTTTTTCCACTTAAGCGTTGGGTTATCGCATACAGTACGATATACGATGGACTTGGAGTTATCAAAAACTATGATATATTAAATTTATCACATCTCATTATAAAGAGGATACAAACGAGCATGTTGATATAATTAAAATGTGTAAAAGTATCTAAAAAAACTGAAATAGCATATAGTGCAGAAGTAACATAAAATACGGTGAATGTTCCAACATTAGAGGAAAATTGGATAAAAGAGCAGACACGGTTCACCTTCTCGTATAATGGATCCCGAAATTTTCTCTTGTATATGGGAATAAATATATTTGTGTGGAATGTAAATTTATTGTAAGATTCTATAACAAGTCAAGTTTGTTTCATATTGGATGCATAATATTCTATGTTGCAATTATTTTAAGTTATTATTATATAGTATTATTGCTCCCATTCAGAAAGCTCTTACGTTTTGTTGAATCAATGATCTCAAGTTAACCGTTTATCTGTTCAAGGAGGATTTGCATACAACCCTCTGGATGTGTATTTGTAGCATAGAAATACATATATATATAATGTTATATATGTATATAACATTAGTAGCGTACAAACACGTATCTTTCCAATGTTTGAATGCATAAGGTAAAAGCGAAAACTGTTTTTTCATCTCTTCATTTTCTTCTTCTTCAGCGGATCAACATCACATCTCCAGACGATCTACCTGAAGCATCTAGTAGTAAAGCAAAACCCGACTAGCCTTAGAGTTTGTTGAGTTCATTTTAACGCTCAGTTTGCAGTGAGAGTTTCACGAAGAAGAACGCTTAATATAATTTAGTAGTACTTTGCTATGCTTTTCTAATAAATAATTGAGATTTGGAAGTATGTTCGAAATAGCAAAACATAATTTTTTGTAAGATAATGCAGACATTTTATTTGTTTGTTTAGTGTGCAAAATAATTTTTCATAAGCTTGAGATTTAATATGAAAGTTGTTTGTGGTATTCAACGGTGAAGTGTTCTATAAAGTCACGTTCCCAATAGGCATCTAATGATACACAGGTTGAATCTGTGCCAGTGTTGCTATAAAATACATATGTGACATTTATTCGTGAATCAGCAAGCATACGACGCCTTTAAGATTCTTTTTCTGATTAAATAAATTTACTGTATGAAGGACTAGCATGCAAAATGATGTGCAGCTCCGGATACATAATTAAGTTGAAATTGAATTAAGACGTTTTCTCATTCGCGCCTAAAGGAACATTAATCTCAAGTTCAAAGATTTACGGCAACTACAGAGTAAGTGGTAAACTTCAGGGGTAAATGTAATGTTAATAGACTTTCTTTTGATTGCCCAACGATTTTCTTTGCTTCGAGGCAGTTGTTTTATTCTCTGGCTTAGGATAGTCGCGCACAGGTGCGCATAATAAATTATACCGCTTCATTTGCTAGCGGGAGTCAAAATTACCATCTTACGATGGTAACGTGTGCAAAGGCTTAAGAGTATCTTTTTCAGTTAGTGCAAAAACCTGATCCTGAAATTCCATTGTGATTGTTAAGGAAAAAAAGTATTATTAATGCACTCATGTTCATACTTATTTTTCTTAATTTGCTATTCCCTATATGGAATAATCTAATTGTATTTCTGCAGTGATTTCTTTGTTTTCTTTATCCGCGGATATGTGTTTAGTCTAGCCTACTTTTAAGTGCAAACATTTGCCATGAATATAATGCTTTCAAATAATTTTAAGCGTGAATGTTAACTGTGGATATAAATTTCTTTTTCGATAAAAATCTGTATTCCACAAGAGAAAACGTCTGCCTAGGATATACGAAATGTAACCAGTTCTAGTGAAAACGCTGGCGGCAATTCGAAGTGCAAATCTCGATTTTCGGCTATAGGGTGACATGAGACAATGTGATCGGATCTGCTTTAATGCATCCGAATTCACTGTCTTTGCTGTCTACAGTTAAAAACCAATATTGTACGTGAAAATGTATAACTGTGGCGCTACAAATGCTAATTGCTAATAAATAGAAGAATAATATTAAGGCACTTTTAATTAAATAGTTTGCATGTATATATATAATTTTTACACAACGTAGATTTATAAAATCTGTACTTTCTATGAAAGTGACTGACAGACAAGTTTGATGCATTTGATCCGTTTGAATTATGATAACATTACTATGACTGTTTAAAAAGTATTGCATAGACAATTCCTTTTACAAAATATTGTATTTCCCACAAGAGCACAAGATTCATCTGAATCAAAATAATAATTAATAGTTGAAATGTTTGTAATAGTGTTTCCTTCAACCCCTTAACCTTTCCTTTCTTGATATCAATATTCAAACAATTTTGAATACGAAGCTAATCTCTCAATTAGCAAATCCATTTGTATAATTTTAAAGTCTAAAAGTTTTTGCTAAAACGGAAACAAAGCGGAACCACTAAGTAGATTATACTGTTGTGCAACACTTAAATAACAAGTTGAATAACAAATAAACTTATGGCTTTCCTCATTTCATTTCATTTCAAAAAGTTCAAATGCAGGCAGAGACAAATCATAGTTATGTAAACTGTGACTGTGACTTGCGAATATATGTACATACAACTAAATTATGGCTTCCATCAAAATTGTTTGGTCACCGTGGCGTAGTGGGTAAGTTCGTTGACCCCACGCAGAAGGTCTAGGTTCGATTCCCAGATGGGACACCTCGCTTTTAACACGACACCACCTCTTTCGATTTGCTGACAACACTCAAAGAGTATTTATTACCAATGAATCGGCAGAAAACTGTAGGTCCCTTCTACTCGTGAGGCTTGCACAACACGAGTAGCTGTTGTAGTAGCTAGGCCATGGTCCTTTATGGGTTTTAGTGCCACCCAATTATTATTATTACTACTATTATTATATCAAAATTTTAAAATTTAAACGACATCATAAAAGACGTTTTCAGTTGCACGGGAGATGAAAAATATTTCCTAAAATTTCTTCATCTAGTTTTCTCCTGTGGTTGTTAACAAGATGTAGTTTCTTATCAGAAAGTTGCTTGTAATACCATCCACTACAAAACTGTTTTTGGATTTTGTTTGTTAACAAGATGTAGTTTCTTATCAGAAAGTTGCTTTTAATAACATCCACTGTTTTTGGATTCGTTGAGATAAAGTAAATGCTTTCAATAAGGGATAATGCTTTGCAGAATCTTAACGAATGTTAGGTACAGTGTATAAAAAATGAGAGAGGAGGTGTGTTTGACCTTGACCTTGACCGTTTAAAATACATAATTAAGCTCGTATTGCAGTTTGAATCTATGTATACAAAATAAGAAATGTGTGGAGTTAAATGGATGATTGCCTTCCATATGAAAGTAATATACATGAAAAGTTTGAGAAAAGTGGAAAAAGAGCGGTTCATTTAATAATAACATATTTTTTTACTTCGAAGCATTTATTATATACATGTAATTCTAATTCATGTATATGTGTATATTAACATATCTGTAATTGCCTAATATTCGAAATGAAAATTCAGCACAGACACTGCAATCAATTCTTGCAAAATTTCGGCAAACATACTATTTTCTGGGCTATAAGTACTATTATTCTCTTATTTTTAATTAACCAGCAGTGACCAAAGTATAATTAATAGGTTGTGTTAAATTCTTAGGAATTGTGCTCGTGAAGAATCTTTAGCCAATTTTTGCCTATTCTTATCAGTTGTAAATAAAAAAAATTATAGATTTTGAAGAATTATTATCGAATCAGCAGAACATTGGCTTCTACTATTTATTGTAAATGTATATACCTATTTTTAATTTAAATTGAAATTACCGAAACTTTATCCATATCTATATATGTCTTGTAAACAGTTTGAATAAAAGGTAAAAGTTGCTACAAGTAAAATAGAAATTTTCTTGTGCACTTAATGTTTTCATTTAGGGTGATAAGTGTGGTGGGCATATGTTTATAATTTCACTTGGGAACGTAAAGAGTCATCAACCAAGAGTCATTGTCTTGCGTTACTCCACTTAAGTTATAGAATGCTTAAGATAATTGCTCGTTTCTCTGCTGGGCGCATGTATTGTACATACATGCAATTTGTACAAGAAGACAATTATTTATACTACATTTGGGAAGAGGTAAATAGTTAAGTGATGTTCAGTATTTTTGGCGATTTTATGCTGTTTTTTTCGTGCATAAATCTTGTTGGTTAATTCAACTGTTGATACATTTTAACACGCTTTGGTCAATTTTATTACGCACATTTTAATTTCGTCCAGAAAAAACAAAAAAGTTTAATAGATATGAAATAGTTTAATCGGAAATTATTAATGTTTTGTTAGCCTCCACTATGATTTTTTTTCTTAACATATTCGTTGCTAGCTTGGGGCAGTTCTTAGAAGAAGTTGGCTTCACTTTGGCTTGTGTATTTCTTTTGATAAGATTGAGTCCTCTTTAATCTTACGCTTCATAAAACCTTCCAGATGTTCTATGATGGGGTGTAGATCCGGCGATTGCGCATGCTTTTAGAGCTTATCCATAATATTTGCTTTAAATTTTGAATTAATATGTGGAAAAGAAAATCGTCTTTGAAAAAAACGAAAGTTAAAGTACATTTTTCAAGATATTTGCATCTTTCTTACCTTTCACTCTTTAAGTTCATTATTCCTAGGACTTCTTCTTAAAGTTAGTTAGTTAAGTAATACTGTTTGAGTGTTGTCAGCAACTCGAAAGAGGTGGTGCCGTGAAAAAAATACTAGGTGTCCCGTCCGTTAATCGAACCCAGACTTTCTGCGCCGCGGTCGATGCACTTACCACTACGCCACGGCGACCACAGCTTAAGATTTGCTTTGATCTTAGAAATATTCTGTATAATCATTCAGTTCTTTACATAAATGTTTTTCTTATTTTCATTTTTATGATCTTTAATACTCCGCTATGTGAATTAAAGTTATCGTAGTCCTATATTTTCTGTCCGGTCCAGATGTATAGTTGGTTCTGCAAACAACTAAATAAGTTAACTTTAGGCGGAAGGTCATGCACTGCGTTCTCTGATCGCCTGATCCCTGTCCCAATTCTCGAGTGATGGTCGAATAAATTACTTTACTTAAAGAACCTTATTTAAAGTCGCGTGATGCATCCCACTTCTGATACTTGGAATTACTGGCAGAACTTACAGTTCATTATACTCTAAAATCGTTTATTCGTACGTGCATACCCCAAATTTTAAACTGAAAGGTTTAGGTCTAAACATTTCTGCAGGGTGAAGGTCTACTTGTATGTCTTGCTATTTCTTGCACTTAGTTTATTACAGATCACTAACAGAACAAACCTTTAATACTATAATTATACCTCTAACAGTTGCACTTTTTTTTCTTACAGTCAATTATCAATATGAAAACTGTAAAGGATTTCACTTGCATCTTTTGCGCAATTTTAATGTGTTTGTTTCATGTGGTTAATACTTCAAAACAGGAGAATATATTCAAAATTGAAAATCTGTCTCGGCAATCGATAGATCAAATAAATTTGCCGACTATAAATACTGACTTGTCCTTGCGACGCAATCCATTTGAGAATTTCGATGTAGTCTGCAACTATCATAAGAATTTGCTTAGAGCTTCAATATTGGACAAACAAGAAATATTTCGCATAAGCTCCGAAGATGAACTGCGAAATAACCGGTTTCTTGCACTCTGTGAACTTATTTCGGAGGAGGCTCGTCCCAAAACTGATAACGCATATAAGAATAAAAAGGTATATCCGTTTGCGAATTGTTGTTCCCATTAATTGTGACATATTTATTTTTTCAGACAATTACTCCTGTTAAAAAGCCGCCGAAGAAATACTTTTCGCAATCTACTGATAACCTAAGAGTTTTTCTTAAGTTTTGGGCTACCGGCGAAGATTCACTACAAAATTACTCTAACAATAAAACTAAGCAGGGATACAACAAATTATTATCGGAGATGGACACAAGCGTCCGTACAAAACGATCAGCTGCTAAACTTGTTCATAAACTCATTCGAATACCGCCGGCTAATAATTTTACTGAGCACAATTTTTCAAAAGAAAACTCCACAATTGATGTTAAGTTGAATACAAGCAGTTTTGCTGTTCCTTATCATGAACATGATCCTATTGCACAAGATGTTGATAACATAACATTGTCTTATGAGCAAATTGAAGATCTAGCATTTGCGGATTTAAATGGAACAGAGATCGACCTCAGTGAGAACTCAGATGATGAGCAACTACCAAATCCGGAGGAGCTTGTCTCTGGTCCCCGTTATAGGGTATATAATAAATATCGCCCGAATTTACATAAATCCGATATTAAACGTAAGCGAGTACCAATTCGTTCTCATCAATTACCAGTTCTTCAAAAAAGGTGCGAACGATTTACAGCATCAATGTGTATAAAAGCGGATGATTACCCTATGTAAGTATTCCCTAGCTAATAGAAATTATGCTTTTTCCACGTGTATTTTTCTAAAAACAGATTAATCTCAACTAAAACAAAAAAACAAAAAAATATTATTCACATTTATTTTATTTTTTTTATTATTACCAAAATAACGGATTGTCTACACTGTCGGAACACATTCTTTGTTTCTCAATATACTTAATATCTTACGTAATGCGATGAACTTGGTGGACAGGTCTAAATCCAAATTGTTTTGAGGGGATTATTTCATTCTCGTTTTTATCAACTTTTCGAGACATTTACTTAATGAGCTAAGCGTCTCTATAAGTCTTCCTCTTGCGGCGCTACAGTCCGGGGTGGACCTGGGTCTCAACCAACATGCCTCTCCAGCCAGCACGATCTTTCGCCAGCTGCCGCCAGTTGCGCACTCCAATTTGGTTGAGGTCCTTCTTCACTTGAGTGTCGATTCACCGGGTTTTAATATTGGAATTATTCTCGCAACTTTCCAATTCCTTGGAAAGTACCAGTCAACTGTTAAATATATCAATCAATATCACAATAGTGAATTTGGGGTGATTTTTGAGACAATCATTTCTTATTCTGTCGAAAACAGGAGATTTCCTCACTTTTAAACTTTCAAGGATATCCTTCAATTTTGATGATAATACAAAACAAACATTTTCTAAGAACACGGGAGAATTTATAAATGCAATCGATTGTTGCATTGTTCGGTGGGATTATATTACTGAATGTTAAATAACTATTAAGGAAAGTGTTAGCTAATGCATTTACCTTTTCAGTGCATGAAAGTTTGAGTGGAGGTATATATAGATACTTCTTCTTAACAACTTTAATAATTTTCTAAAACGGTTAACTATCCTTGTCCAAGCTCCAATCAAGTCATTCCATTCTTGGTTTCTAAAGTTCGAAATTGCATTTTTGATTAGTACATTTATTTGTTTGTATTGTTGTAAATAAAATTCGTTCCTCGTACAACTCCAACTACGTCTACAAGTATTGCTCAACGTTATCATATCTAGGATGTACAGAGGAAGAACGTTGCTCGCGTATTACGCTTTGATGACTTCTTTGGAAAAGAAAGTTCATGTTGGTTTGATTGTAAATTTTGTGTTGTATGTTTTGAATATATTTCAAGCAGCCATCGTTATAATTTGGTTCGGTTTTTTAATTATATGTGACTTCCATCTCAGCGTGTTATCTTGACAAGTATTCCGGAAGCATGAGTTCGGGTAATAGTTCTATCGGAATGTTGATTGCCTAAAATCAAATGTCGGTCTGGAATAGGAAGTTTTGGTATCTATAAGTATAGTTTTGTTTCCTGCTTAAGAAACTGCAATATCTATGGCATTGTTGTTTATCAATTTCCATATTTCCAAAGCATGTTGATTTATTCTGTTAGCATTCCAGAGTTCATATTATTATTTATTCAACTTAATCATTGATGGGCTTAAGATATTCTTAAGATAAAATATTTTTCGGATCATCTTTAGATTCAGTTTTGTTAGTTCATGTTGTCTTCCTACATTTTATTGTCTTATTGAATTTGTTTAATGGAATGTTAGGTAAAGATCCAAAATTAGTACTAAGTGTGAATCCAATTTAGTTACAATATTTTTTTCAATAACAATACAATTTGTATATTTCATGATAAACCAGTAATAAGTGTAGTTCTTTTGTTATGTTACATCGGCCACTGGAGAAAATTTCAAGTGAATGAAATGCTAAAAATTCGTAAATTTCGGTGTTTAAGATTCGTAGCTTTTCGATGTTTCCTCACGTTTTCAAACGTCTTTTATTAACATTCCAGAAACGTCATCACTATAAACTCATTTTCGATAAAGCAATGTCACATGTATTTGCCTTATATATAATTTTTTACAAACTTTTCTATATGGGGAATTAGAAGGCATGTTGTCGTCACTCAAACAGTGTTGTCTTCTCAAATCTTGCCATTCGGAGTCGGCAAAAAACTTTCTACTCGTGAGAGAACAGTACCACGCACAACACGAGTAGTTGCTTTAGAGGCTAGGCCTATGTCCCTTGTGGGCTCAATTTGCCACTCAATTAGCAATTAGTTAGGAGGCATCTTGGATTTAATGATTATTTTCCCTGCATCTGAAAGACTTTATTATTTGTTTAATCTTCATATTAACGTATTTAAAATTCTTTTTAAAGGGAACAGATCATGGGAAGTATTCGGAGACATAAAAACGCCATGTCTGCCCTTTTGGCGGAATATCATGATAAAGCAGCAGAACTTGAATATCAGGAACAACTTGAAGAGTTTCAGTTCAACAACAAAAGGTAAATAGTTAACGGATGTGAAATATATCACTTTTTAAATCATATGCTTTAATTTAATTTAGACGTGAAGATGGAAATGTTATCACACCAGGCGGAATGTGCTCAAGTATTGTAAGATATGCTCGCCCACAGAAAGCTCGGTCAGCATCAGGTGAATGGAAATACATTGTCAATACTGGTCGTCACACACAAACCCTTCGTTTGGAAAAATGCAGGTAAATCACGACAGTGTTGTGTTTTTATTATTGTACTCCAAAAAAAAAGTTTCATGTCTCTTTCAGCACACCACAAGAAAGTTGTTCCTACCTATCTCACAATTATCGTTCCCGTTGCACACAAGTGTACAATTATCACAGATTGCTTAGCTGGGATAAGTCAAGAGGTCTTCATGTGGACATTTTCAAAGTGCCTACCTGCTGCTCATGCCAAGTTGATGGATTTCGTGAAACATTCCCTCCATTGGGTGGTTCTAAGCATAAAGACTTCAAAGACTTTACTTCAATTCAAAGTAATAATCCATATATAACTGTAAATGATGAAATTGACTATGAGGACGAAGATGATGAAGACAGCTCCTTAGCATACCAATATGGTAGCGGTTTAAAGAAAACTAAGCATCACTCGGAACTAATATTGGGAAGTAATAATGTAAAAACTAAGGTGAACGCGCCAAAGTATAATCCAACGGTTGGTTCTTACCTTAGTCCACCATCAGATAATTATGAACCACAAACAGTTTTAAAAGGAATAAGACCAACATTCGGTGCAAGAAACCGAAAGCCGTTCAAGAGTTATGTACCAAATGAGTCTAGAGTTGACTTAGAAATTTCGGGAACAGAGCAATCCGATAAAGAAATACGACCATATTCTGGAAATGATAACCCACGATTACATCAAAAACGTACTCGAGTTTATTCTGAATCACCGAATGTAGCAACACCCTATCAGACAATTGGTTCGATTATTGCACCAGATTCAAATCCTAACTATATTCCAACAATGGAACACACAACTCTCTCAAATACAAACCCGAGCACAAGAACCTCACCCACTCGAAAAGACGTAAGCAATGGTAAAAGGATAAATTATAATTACCACCCTATAATCGATTTCTTTGAGAGTCATCAGAAACCGCCAAAAGGGCAATCCATGGGAAGGAACAGCGCCACAAATAATATACCAATAAGCTCGGAGATAATAACTTCCAGAGATAGAAGGATTTCTTACAATCTAGGTGGGGTTGAAAATAATTGGCACCCACTAGTGGTAAACAGTTGAGAGAAAATATAAATTTCATTCAACATAGATGAGATTTTATAAATTATTAACCATATTCATTTATAAGTTATTTATTTTACCATTGTAATTCGTCACTGCCTTACGTTATTGTGCTCTTTTTTGCTAAGTACATTGAGATTAATAGAAATACATCCAATGAATTGTCTTCACAATAAAGCAAGTGCAAAGCATATATAATGTTTAAGTAATGATATTAGATCGTACATCACTTATTCATAAGTTTTTTTTATATAATATATAAATTAAATTATTTGTCTTCAGTTGAATACTTAGTTTTATGCATTTCTTTTTACCTTACACATTCCTTGCTGTGTAATCGAGTTTAAACTGACCTCTTTTTCGTTTTCAAAACATGAAATGGTAGACCTATTTGCAATTTCAAATAAAATAAAGGTCCATTCGCG
Source organism: Eristalinus sepulchralis (assembly GCA_944738645.1). Classification (NCBI taxonomy): domain Eukaryota; kingdom Metazoa; phylum Arthropoda; class Insecta; order Diptera; family Syrphidae; genus Eristalinus; species Eristalinus sepulchralis. Next base: position 22,317,351 of record OX122885.1, on the reverse strand, counting down.
ATTGGTTTGCTCATGCTAGGGAGTGGCGATAAATGACTGTCTTGAAGTGACAAAATAATGAGATAAAGAACGAGACAAGAGACAGTAATCAAAGGTTGGCAAAGAATGGCTACGACAAAATTTCCAGTCACACCTGGATCGTCTGGGTAAATTTACAATTGTCTCGCTAGCGCTTTAATTTAATGTACGCGAACGAGATTGGGACATGTTTCTAGTTTTCACGGATTTTTGGGTACGTAAACAGACCTTATTAGAATCACTGATTAATGCGGAAAGATTACATTGTATGGAGTAATGAAATATCTGCTGAACCATTTACATCCGCGATATTAATCTTAAAGGATTATGACAAGATCGAAGCTTTAAGAAAAGAAGCAAGCTTAGACAATTTAATAAAAATTTATTAAAACTTGCTGTTTTATTTCTTGAATTATAGGATGCTGTCATAGTCATTTTAAGATCTATGTTAGGGAGAAATGTAACAAGGAACTCACGTAGCCCACATCTAAAGCGCTATACGATCGAAAACATTTTTCTGAAAAATCTTAAACTAACATCAGATCGGGTGATTTTGGGCGGAACGTCACCGACGAATACAAAACAAAATTCCAATCGTCCTTTTTGCTAAAAACTATAAGCCAATCTCAGCACCTATGCGATGCGTAGCTGCCCGCAAGGAGTTGTCAAATCAGGTTTCGCTCCGAACTCAGATCGATCCAAAAATTGGTACCTCTTATCTTGTTTTCCATCATTCCTGATTTGTCGTGAGAAAAGTTAGCTGTGATGTTGATTAGGGGGGAGGAGGCGTTTTTTGTTCTTGTCATCAAGAAGGTTAAAGTAATATTCCTTTAAAAATTACATGCACCCAAATTTTAGGCATCTGGTATATTCGTTGCGATGTTCTTTCGCCTTATCATATTTCAATTAAATGTTGCATGTATTAGATTAAAGTTTGGACATGAATTTTTGCTGTCGCCTTCTTCAAATTGTTCGACTAGAAAGTAGAAGTGTGCCTTATTGATATCAATTGCATTTTGAAGCTGGGATTGCCATTTTAATCCAACCCGTTCGCAAGGAACCCATCACCTATGGAATGTGATTCTTTCACCATAAAGTGAAGAAGAAAATATTTAATTTAAGAATTAGAGAATGATCGAAAGGAAAACCAAAGAAATTAAAATTGAATTGAGCAAAATTTTTTTGTGAAATAAAAAGATTTTTTGTTTTCAATTGATTTCTTTATTTTTTTTCTAAAAATGAATCATCAGGAATGAGTAGATTTCCAAATAAATAATAAAACAGTAAAAATTGAATTTTATTTTTCAGAAATAGTTGAGCTGGTCAACTAAATGCTCCGGTAATATTAAATTGTCCTTTTGGCCAATGTGCGATAAAGACACACATATTTCCTTTTCCCGTAAGAACTTGCAGGATCTTTTTACAATATCGGGATAATTTCAATTGAGCCTCTCAAATTCTGTGAGGTACTGGCTTATGGTTATTGATCTGAACAAATTCAAAAAATTAAATTCTTGCTATAAAACTAAGAAAATAACTTACCCGGTGGAAATCATTTTGTTAATAATGGTGCGCTTATTTACATTGAGTTTTATACATGCAGCACTTATTGTGACAACCGCAAACTTTTGGTGTAGATTATATTTCTTAGGATTAGTATATTATTTGAAAATAGCGTTCCAGGATTTTTATATTTCACTTTGTTCACACGTTTGGTCACAGAATTATATGTGTACATTATTTGTTAAAATATATTACGTTGATTCTTATATCACAGTCATGATGAAAAATAAAATTATTAGAATAAAGAAATTAATGTTATTATATAAGAGAATGATGAATAAAACCAATGTTATGACTGAATTCTCTCTCTTAGTTTCATTTTAACGCTCTATCGTACTACAAGCCGGCAAAATGAAGAGGATTCTTGCAATCTCATCTTAATTTGCCTATTGGCGGACTCTTTCAGAGCTAGCTCTATACCATTGAATATGTCATATTTAAGTAATAAAGGAAATCTGGAATTCAATGTATTACTACCTAATAATGATACACTTAAGATTAATTTATACTTTTTATTGATGAAATTAAGTGATCCGATTGATAAGCCTCAAACTGATGGTGAATTTATAACCACTAAAACATCAGTAGTATCAACAAGAACAAGCACAGAAAAACAAAGTCCCAAATATTTCACTGTTGAAGAAGGCATTGAAGCATTTAGGCAAGATTTAATTCACAAAGAAAAGGATATAGTTGGGATAATTGAAAGTGGAAGTAAGTTCTATCGGCATTTTAGACTTGAGTATATGATGTTTTCCTTACTATTCGCTGTACTTTTGACAGCAATTATAAAAATCGTTAACATGAGATGGAACGAATTTTGAGCAATGGAGAAATAGAAGTTTCATCGATGTAGAGTTGAAATGATAACATTTGGATATCATCAACCTTGTATCCTTGTATAAAATAAAAACAATGTGTTTTTTTAATGAAATATAACATTATTTATTGAACATTAACTACATTTACTTTTTCGTCTCTTTTACACACACTTCTTCTAGCACTGTTAAAAGTTTTGTATCATCTTCATCAATATCATCTAATAATATTTTACTTCAATTGATTTTTTCATCACCAAAATCATGGAATACACAATATTTATCAAAGCTTTTCGTTTGTTTTACACGTCTCCCTCCATCATATGATACACACAGTAAAATTATTGAACCACCTTTCACTATTATTTGAACATGGTCTTTAGCGTTGAACTCGAACAGTATTGTTGATAAATCGCTTGGTGGTGATTCCCCTCTGCGTACGTTTAAAAACATTGTTTCACGCCCATCTTCAGCCGTAATATGAAGAGAGAGAATTGAGTTACTCTAATGATTCGAAAATATCGCCATTATGAATGGCAAACACAGTATTTATCACCCTTATTTATTTTCTGAATCCAGAACATTTTTTGGTAGAATATTCTTCTACATATATACACGAATACGTTTAGAATATTCACAATTTGAATATTCATAGATCGCTATTATATTAATCCAAAACATTACTCATATAGTGTTTGCGCAAGAACTACACCTGAAATGAATAAAGTTGATTAAAATATTTTTATTTATACTCCGTCCTTAACTTACCCCACCAAAATTGTTTACTTTACACTTCAAACTCTCGATCTTGACCTACTTAAGTTGAGCGGAAACTCGAAATTGAAAAAAAAAATATTCCTACATTAACCAAAGGTACTATCTGGAGCAAGCAAAATTCGGTACGACGTGTTCCTAAACTCATACGCCTGATCACATTCACAAATTGCTTATATTATACTCATTCGAAGTTCAACCTTGGGGATTCCCTCCTTATCAATATGTGCCACGCGATCCTGCGGTCAGGGGGACTCCAACTTCCGCTTAGAGGATTCCCTGTGACGTCACGCTTTAACCGCAACAATTTTAACCACAACATTTGAGCCAGTATCCCCCTATTCTTAGTACTTAAGCATTGGACTATTTACAAATGAATCAAGCACGTACATTGATAAACATATGGTTTCCTTAATACGAGAGTATACAAAATTTCTTTTGGCAGGTAAGGCGATGAAATCATATTAATATGGCAACACTGTTTTACATAAATCAAAAGTGACGCTAGGAAAAACGCGAAAATGAATGCACAATACATACAAAAAAATGTTTGCCGGTGATCGAAAAAGAATAGAAAGTAAAATATGTATGTAACTCACGACATCATTTGCTCACTCATCTAACAGTTTTTCTTTGCATGTATTTACATTTTTCAAATTAATCGGTTTTTTGTCGAACTATTTTTCCTTTTTAAATATGGAAGCAGATTTTGGCTATTCATATAGAAGTCAAGTTTATTAAGCCCCGTTTCCGCTTATCCAATCACGGGCATTTTTTCCCATTGCTTCAATAATTTTACAATTCAATCATTGTAAATTTTAAGTCGGTAGTCCGCTTGTTAAGTTGAATATGTCTTTACCGCCGATGGGGGAAATAAACTTATTTTCTTGAAGTTTTATTACCATCTCGGTCATTTATATCTTATGAAAATTGCCTATACTAGAAGTCCTCATATTCAAAATTGTCCATTCAATTTAATCTAAATTCAATACTGTACTGTGTATAGTTAGGGCCGATTTATTTCATGATCGCATCGTGTCTAATTTCAGTACTGTACTTGAAATGAATAGTTTTGAAAATTGTGGCGCCTTCAAGCTTCAGAAATGCTACGTGGCAGAAGATCACGTAGAATGATATTTTGGCAGAAACAAATTAAAATTATATTAGCATTTATAATAATTTCTTTTCCAAGATACCTAGTCCTTGTTGAAGTCCTTGTCCAGGTCCAAGTCCTTGGAAAGTCCTTACAAATTCCTTGTCCAACTTTTAGTCCTTGTCTAAGTCCTAGTCCTCATCCAAATTCATGCTAAAGTCGTTTTCCGAGTCTTTTTCAAAGTTTTCCTTAACGCTGAAATCTTGTCAAATAAATAAGTATATAATTGCGATTCCGAAAGATTGGTTAGTTAGAATTCAGTCACTATAAATCTTCAAGAAACTTTTTTCACAAACTTTTAGATGAGTGAGATGAAAGATCTAAAGCTTTGAGCGAAAACCTAATACGGGATTTCACAAAAGAGAAACTGTCTGAGTGGAACACAGCTTACCTTAAAACTTTACAGCTGTACAAGTGAAGCTTAATTTTGAAGTGAAAAAATGATAATTTGACCTTTGTCAATAAAATTTTCTAATGTTTGGCTTATGGACGGGTGTTCTGTCAGTGACCACAGTAAACGAAGAAAGGACAGTTTTGATTCTGCATGCAAGCCCAAAATAACACATTGTGATGGGTTAACTTTGTTCGATTTCTCCTTTTGAATTATTATTATTACGTTTGTTTATTGATCTTTGTCATGCGTATGGTCAGATACGATCTGCAAATGCATTTGTCAAAAAATAGGTTGTAATGGGCGAAAGTACATGTAAAAATTCAACAAGAACAGAACCCAAATAATTGACTTAATTAATATTGTTTAAACAGCAGTAAGTTGGGAAGTTGTGGTTGAAAGTAAAAAAACAATATTTCACAGTTTTTGCCGTCTTACAAAATTGTAGGAAGTCAGAAAAGAAGTGGGACGAGAATTGTTTAAAGTATTGATATTTTTATATACCTCTTTCCAGTTGTTTCCTCGAGTTATTTCTATAAGTTTCTAGAATGAATAAATGTACGTTTAATGCTCTAGCGCCAATTTAAGCGCATAGCTGGAAAAGAAAGAACATCAGAAAGCACAGCCTGCATGCCAATGCCTTTAAAAATGGACAGAATGCTAGATTTCGTCTCGACGTGGACTCGTTTCCGATTTCTCAACATTCATTAAAGTGCTTGGCGGTCTAGAATGGCATAATATGATTGACTGTTAAAATGTGGTCATAATTTTTACATTATTCTTTCTCATATGATTGTCATGACTAGAGTACACTAAAGTACTTAAAATGTCCAGAGAAATATATGAATCTATTCGTGTAGACCCCTAGTCGCAATAAACGTTAGGCACTCTTTCAGTATTCTCGATGTTTAATCATTTCGAGGTGAAAACATTTCGAATGGAAAATAAAATGCCGAATACAGGCAGCCCCATGTAGCCAAAATAAAGTCTTACAGAGAATGATCTATCTTATGATAATATTTCAGACCGAAGCATGTCTATTTGCAAAATATGGAAAAATCATTTATACAGACTATTAAGAATTTCCGGTTTACTTTGCACATACTTTCATGATGGATAAGAATTCTTTTCCGAGGAATGGAAGACACTAATTGTCCGCAAAACTGTTTAATACAGCTGGAGATGTATTAAGGTCTGCAGAATCTATAAGACACTACCTTGTTCGCAAGAAGGTTAACGTCTTTCATATCGTAAACAAGAATGTTGGCAAACAATTTGATGAGTCCTTCCTGCCAGCGAAATGAACAATAAACTAAATCTTCACACTGGGATTAATTCTTTATTTTTAAATACTTTCTTTCTTACCAAGATAGTCTGACATCTGTCCAAATAAATGTTTTCCCATGCAGTTCTTACTGTTACCTAAAGTTCATTGTTGTTATGCTGTTTTGAGGCCGCAACTACCTTTTATGATTCCGCTCAAGCATTCTTAACTGTAATTATGTTGAGCCTTAACAATTCCTAAGGGATTTTTTTAGTATGGTTCGGTCTTGTTAAAAGACTCAGACAAAATACAATCCATTGCCAAGGGAAAATGCATGTAGAAATTATATTTAAGGTAATTGGCTCGTAGCAGTTGAAATAAAGACAGTGCAGTAATAATGATAAAAATAGAAGAAAATAGAAGAGAAGAATAGTCTTTTTTATGTTCCGTTAGACAAGTATGTGAAATAATGGGTTCATGGTTCGTTTGCGCAGCACTCCTCACAGACATTCCCCCAAACTAGCACAATTCGATACGTGGTTCCTGTCAAAGCGTATTAATAATTAATGTACTAAGATCATAATTGAATCATAATTTAATCTAGTTTGGAGAGAATTTAACCTTTTCCATTTATTATACCTACATGTGTCCGACATAACTCTATGTATTACCGTATTCAAACAATTTCAGAGGTTATTTTTATTTTTTTATTGCTGCAGTTTAATTACAGATTTGCACGTGAAATTTCTTCAACATATGTATACTTCGCCGTCTGGAATATTTCAAAGACCATGCAACATCACCGTTGAGTGATGAGTTGGAATTTCTTCAATTTTATAGATCCTGCCATCCGGCTTTACCAGATAGAATACTGGTTTTAGAGTGCTTGTATCATTGTTTATATGTATTTGATTTATTTTACTGTTAGATTGCATATGTTGAATATGTGTTACATATTCACTAATTGGTAACACTATTCGTTTTACGTGTGAAAGTTCATCCATTGGGAGTGAGTAGAATCCGATACCTTTTTTTGGTCGCACCAGTTTTTTTATGTTACGCATAACATCAGTATATACTAATGTTCCAGGGAGATTTTTGATTGAGATCCACGCTGAATCGTTAAACTTGAAGCTATTGTTATTATCAAATATATGTCGTTTCATGCATTCCATTTTGGTTTGCAGTGCTTGAAATCCATCGATCGTCTTCGAGCTTTCAATGCAATTGAGATACTCATTTACGTTCGGTTTCATCAATAATAAAGAATCGTTAAGGTCACTCAATGACGGCAACGTAATGAAATTAGTAAAGTTGATAGAATTACGCATTATCCAAAGGAACTCTCTTTCATTCAGAAATATATCATGTTCATCATTGTAGTTATTCACTTCATCTGCCGATTCTAAAGCTGAGATATTTTTACACATAGCTGCAATTTGATGAATGAGATGAGCCCCAGTCAATAGCTCGCCGTTTTCATCCATTACTGTAAGAGCTACTGGAAGCATATCGCCTTGTATTAGATTTTTCCTTCCACCAAACTGCACTTCTCGTTTCATTCTTCTCTTCTCATCTACTTTACGCCGCAAAAGATTTAATTGTTCATAGTCAGAGTCATGGTTAAATTCCGAGATATCGTGTACCATTTTTGATTCAAATGTGTTTATTTTCCTTGTGTACAACCTTTTCTTAACGTCAGGAAGCGAAGACATTGCACGACTGCGGTATATTTCCTTGTGCCGTACTGCAGATACGATTTGAAAAGGATAAAATGGATATAATGATGTTTCTGTTGAAACTTGGCCGCGATCCACTAAATCAGATTTTCTTTCCCTTTGGGAACTTGTTTGATGTTTCAAATGTTTATCATTTTTCGGTGGGTGTGTAAAAGCTAAACTCTTCGGCAAATGCCTTATTCCAATTGTAGGTTCTGTAATATGGTAATTGAACGAAGGTGATCTTGAAAACATTTTTATGATGTATACTAAATCTTTCCCGGTTTCCAAGTCAGTATATTGAGAATTAACACTCAATTTTATAGAGTAAAAAAACACTAAGATGTGAACTTTAATAAACAATGCGTCTAATTGCATATTGGTTGCGAATACACTAACCAACACCGAACACAAATGTAGTCACTTTGATGTAGTCTCATCCAACAAAACTGTATTTATAACTTTTTCGCATCATCTTCTTCCATTTTCTCGGAAACTGTGCAAGAAATTGTCATTTTAAATTAAATTTTAGCTTCCGCTCCGTTGATATTGTAATATCTTTTTTTCCACAGAGGCCGCGTAAATAAGCTTGCAAGTGAAAGCAAAAACGGAAGCTAAATGCGTACTGAATTATTTTTCTTATTGATTAAGATGCATTTGCGATGACGTGCATATACTATATGTATATAGTTTCGTGCACTTTTCTTTTTCCTTAACTTCCATACAAAAAGCGAGGAAAAAACCGTTGATGGAATTGAATTTAACAAGTGCTTTGAAATAAATGTTATGCATTGAAATATCAGTGTGTTTGCATAGTTTCAAATTCGAAATCATTATGAAATCGGTATATCCGCCCGAAATTAGATGGTGTTTTCCTAGCAAGCAATATTTTGTGTTAGTTCCCATATGCAAATACTGGGGTCCAAAATACATTCATCGAAAGACCTTTTAAAAATAAGTATTATTTCCCCTTTTCGATTTAAATTACCATACCAGATTTGGTTCCAAAGTTGAAAAAATTTGTGCCCCTCCAGTTACTACATCAATGTAGGTTAAAATCTTAATAATCGCAAGATGTCGGGTTCTGTGGGAACTCCAATTATTTCATTCAGCTCAATTAATTACCATACAAATTAAATTCATTTACAGGCATTCCAGGATTTAAAATTGCAATAGTTAAATGAAAATATTTTCGGCAAATTATTTCTGCCGAACACTTTAAAGCAACACTAAGTGAATCCTAAAAAATCTTAGATTTGAAGAACTCGTTACGCACATGGAGAAAAAGTCAATATCAAAGTATGCATATGCATATTACAAATATACACATTAAATTTCAATCGAGGTCTATCGATTCAAGTTGAACATGAGTGCAATCTCGCACATACATAGATTTCAACTAAACGCAATATTTGATTTTTGGATTTGTTGGTTGTGCGGGAATTTAAATTGTCTTTCCAAATGCCTATTTGGCCTCCTTTATTTAAGTATATAATTTTTATAGGAGTTAATATAAATTTGTTGGTACGAATATTGATTTAACGGAGATTTTGTTTACTTTTACACAAATTCTTTTGCTTTATCATTTTTCTTAGCCCAACTAAAATTACGAGCAAATTCTACAAAGTCATTTACATTTCAAACACTGCTATCAAATCTATTATTTGTGTATGCTCTCTTTAAATTTAGTTAATCGTTTTGAAGAACATTTTTAATAACTCCTACTACCTATGGCGGAATCTAATATTTTCCATATAACGACTTTTTTGGGAAAGTATCTGTCATGTAAAATGAGAACTAGGTGTAATAAGTTTCGAAATTCTTGTTAAGTTCTCGTTTTAAGTTTAGAATTTTCCAAAAGTTCATGCACACATACGAACGTTTAGTAAACACCTGCTCTGGTTTAAACATCAATGCTCATATCTGCGAATAATACCTGCTCGCAACAAGCCCGATCCCTCACTTTTTCATTCGTTTTGCGTGTATGTTTGCAAAACACATATTCATTAACGCATATTCTGACGATTACCAGTGTTTACTGACATTCGTTATCGCTGATATTTTAACAACAATAAAATTGTTTGAGCCAAAATGATCCATATTTACTTAAGTTCCATTGAATACAACATTTATTTTTTTTTTTTCAAATTTTAAACACATCGGTGTGGAAAGAGTTGAGAGGGGAGTCACGTAGCCACACCCAATAACCCCATACTATTAATTTTTTATATCATACGTACAGGTCAAATGCATACAATCGAAATTTCATGAAAAACGCTTTAGAAGTTCAGGACATATATAGAGTGTGATGATGGACGGACCATCATTCGAAGTGACAAAGGTTTCGATTTTGTTGGAAAAAAAAATTGTAAAACACAAACCATCTACATGTGAGGATTTTCTTAAGTGGCCCTCACAAATCCCAAAGCTAAATTAAACTACGTTTTCATCTTAGTAGTCCTTCCAATGATCCTTCTTCTTATCGTTCCACTTATTTTTTCTAACGGATTTCTTTCCAAATGTAGATATTAAAAAAAACCCAAATTTCTTTGAAAGTCTCTAAAAGTTCGAGTTTTTTGTTACACAAGAAACAAAGAATGGGAGCGTTGTCGAAAAGCCAGTAAGAAATTTATTGACATTTGCAAGCAGAAGACTTCTATCACATCCTAGAAAGGACATACGATCGATGCCCCAGCTACGACACCAACATCGTTCTAGGAGATTTCAACGCTCAGCTGGGAAGAGAAGAAGTCTTTGCTAAAGTCATCGGAAGACACAGCCTGCACGCCAACACCTCTGGAAACGGACTCAGGCTAGTTGACTTCGCCTCGGGGCGAAATCTCTCTGTGGCCAGCACGCGGTTCCCACACCTCAACATTCATAAAGGGACCTGGCGATCACCTGATCAATCAACCGTCAACCAGATTGATCATGTTGCGATCGACGTCAGACACTCCTCCAGTATTTTCGATGTCCGAACATTCCGAGGTGCAAACATCGACTCGGATCATTTCCTTGTTGTAGCCAAGGTAAGAACCCGGATATCGAGAGAGCAACGGAGTCGAGACAGGCCAAAACGGTTTGACGTCGGAAAGCTACAATCGCAGCCGATCGCTAGAGCCTTTACCGATCGATTCTCCCTGAAACTGTCTCAAAGTTCGACGCTGCCTGCACAAACAATAGAAGACAAATGGAAACGTTGTCAAGAAGCCATCAAAGAGGCCGCCACTGATGTGCTTGGTTTCAAGCCACCACCTAAGAGGAACCCATGGTTTGACGACGAGTGCAGGCAGGCGCATGCAGCCAAACAGGAAGCTTACAAGGCAACGCTGCATCGAACGACGAGAGCTGTTTGTGAGCTCTACAAACAGAGAAGAAGGGAAGAGAACCGGCTTCTCAGAAGAAAAAAGAAAGAGCACGAGAAGCGCGCGGTCGAGGAAATGGAGAGGTGCTATGGCAGGTATGACGTCCGAAATTTTTACCGCAAGATAAAACAGCTATCTGGCGGTTACAAGCCTCGGACTGAAGCCTGCCGGGACCAAAATGGACAACTGGTGGTAGAGTCGCAGTCGGTGCTGAAAATCTGGAAGGATCATTTCTGCAGACTCCTAAACGGCGATGACGACACAAATCCCGCTGTTAGGCAGAATGTTCCACTCAATTTGGACGATGATGGACAAGAATTCCGTCCCCCCGACCTCGACGAGGTCAAGATAGCAATATCGAGACTGAAGGAGCTGGTTGGGTGCATGCACCAGCTCATCTGTGAGATATGGTCGGAGGAAAGCATGCCCGACGAGTGGAATCTCAGCATCGTATGTCCGGTGCACAAGAAAGGAGACCCCTTCGACTGCGCCAACTATCGAGGGATCAGTCTCCTTAATATCGCATATAAGATTCTCTCTGCCGTATTGTGTGAGCGCCTGACACCGTTCGTCAACAACCTGATAGGTCCTTATCAGTGTGGTTTCAGGCCAGGGAAGTCCACAATCGACCAGATCTTCACACTGCGGCAAATCCTGGAGAAGTCCCAAGAAGTACAAATCGACACCCACCATCTATTTGTCGATTTCAAGGCCGCGTATGACAGCGTGCATAGAGACGAGCTATACAGTGCCATGTCTAGTTTTGGCATCCCTACCAAACTCGTCAGATTGTGTAGGATGACGATGGAGAACTCTCGCTGCTCCGTCAAGGTCGGTAGCGAACTCACCGAGACCTTCGATGTCAAAAAAGGATTTAGACAAGGCGACGCGCTGTCATGCGACTTCTTTAACATCATTCTTGAGGGGATCGTGCGTAACTCACACGTCAACACCAGAGGCACGATCTTCCACAAGTCCGTTCAACTGCTAGCTTATGCGGATGACATTGACGTGATCGGCCGAACTCAGCGAGCCGTCAATGAGGCGTTTGATAGCATCGAAGCGGAAGCGGCTAAAGTGGGACTGGTGGTAAACGAGGGCAAAACAAAGTATATGCTGTCATCAAAGAAGGACGCAGAACATCGACGTCTCGGACAGAGCGTCACTATGGGCAGCAGACGTTTCGAGGTAGTCAATGACTTCGTTTACCTCGGCTCCGCGGTGAATAGGGACAACAACATCAGTACCGAAATCAAGCGCGGAATCACTCTTGCCAATCGCTGTTTCTTTGGGCTTAAGAGGCAATTGAGTAATAAAGCCCTCTCCCGAACGACCAAAGTGACTTTGTACAACACCTTGATCATCCCAGTCCTGCTTTACGGCGCAGAAACCTGGACGTTACTAAAAGCGGATGAGGAAGCCCTTGGTCTGTTCGAGAGAAAAGTTCTGCGTGCGATTTTTGGTCCTGTTTGCGTTGATGGCATCTGGAGGAGAAGATTCAACCACGAACTGTATGGGCTGTACGGCGGCATGAACCTAGTCAAGCGTCTACGGATACAACGCTTAAGGTGGCTAGGCCATGTAGAGCGTATGGACAACACTGCTCTGGCCCGAAGAGTCTTCGAATCCGAGCCACAGGAACAACGCAACAGAGGACTTCCTAGACTGAGATGGCGCACACAAGTGGAAAAGGACCTCAACCAACTTGGAGTGCGCAACTGGAAGCAGCTGGCAAGAAATCGTACTAGCTGGAGAGGCATGTTGGTTGAGGCCCAGGTCCACCCCGGACTGTAGCGCCATCCGAAGAAGAAGAAGAAGTTGGTTGAAAAAATCCAATAACGAGTGGAAAGAAAACGTTGTTCTATTGTAAAAAAAATGTTTGCTAGCGCAACTTGTAGAAATATATCAACAGACACTGTTCCTGACATTTTGTTTGACTATGACGAAGCCTTGTTCACTGAAGTGATCAATAAACAAGGAGATTTCTTCTTGTATGAAACTGCCGACATATCAATGAGGTGCTTCCAAATCATATCCCTGAAAGAAAGATCTTTGTCAACCATGTCTTTTAAAAATGAAAAAAAGTCGCGGCTTTAAAAAATATTAGTGAAGAAATACATATCTACATCTTTTGTCTGGAAGCTCAATAGAAGAAAATAAAAGCTTAAAGGAGAAGAAGATTTGTGCACAAATGAATTGAAAGTATTGATACTTTACATTACTTCTACATCCCAGTAGATTAAATATTGCTTCGGCCATCATTAAATCATTCTGCGGTACACACTTTGTTGACTTAAATTTTATCTTATGCAAAGTCAGTGGGTAACATCGAATTTAATATCGATATTGAAACTTTTCTGTTTCTGCCAACGAAATGTCTCCTTAGGTTTATGTGAAATTATGTACGAAAGGTACATCCCACAGCACATCGCAATTTTTAAAAGCATCAATGAAGGTACAGTTTCGATTCCCGGTCTGAACACGTCGCATTTTTCACGGCACGAGTTGCTGACAACACTCAAAGAGTATTAATTGTCTATGAAAAAGCTTCTCAAATCTCGCCGTTCGGAGTCGGCAAAAAACTGTAGGTCCCTTTAACTCGTGAAGAACAATAGCATGCACAACACGAGTAGTTGTTGTAGAAGCTAGGCCCTGGTCCGTTGTGGGCACTACACTAAATTATTATTATTAATTTAATGTTCAGGGAAATTACTATTTTACAGGCATTTATATTATAAATAAGTTTTATTTCTCAAAAGTATGAGTGATTCGAAAATAAAAAACTTACTATTAATCTTATAAATTGCAACTCGAAAGAGGTGGTGCCGTGAAAAAAATGCTAGGTGTCCCGTCCGGGAATCGAACCCAGCGCCGCGGTCGATGCACTTACCACAACGTCACGGCGGCCACCTGACCATTAAAAGGTTTCAACCAAATTCACATGAGATGACTTTATTTTTTACTTAAATAATATTGCGCTCAGGTGAAGTGGGCTTGAAGAAATTTGTATTTCATTCGTCTTTGTCATTATAAAATGTACATTCCACTTCCAAGGATAGCGACAGATTCTGTGTTCCTCTTGTGCTCGTTCTATTAATTTTTCTTTTCCCCTCACTTTCTAAAATTGGGAACTAGTCAGTATTTGAACAGACTTACTACCATGGCCAATAAAATAATGGCTCAGGTATTATTTAGATAATATCTGTCATGCAGATAACTTGCGAAGAAAACCACCACACCCAGGCGGATCCAAAGAAAAGTAACTGGAAATTGTTGATTAGCTTTATATCTTTGTAATGTCATCATTCTAAATTCATATTATGTAACGTCATCCTCTTAATTTTATGCATCAAAGCCAACAAGAAATTGTGGCTTATTGCAGAAGAGGTCATAAAATCGCACCTTTCGCACACAGTAATAAAAAAAACATTCTATTTTGAAAAAGGCATTCCAACTAGTAAGACATATTATGAAGAACTGAATGCGAAGGATGCATAATTTAAAAAATACAGGAATGGTTATCCAGGATGCGATTTACTACTTGTTGCTCATTATATTCTCTATCTCAGAATTGACGTTCCTTCCTTATTATGTATGTGTACACAACTAATGGAACTGTTATGACTTTGTTTTCAGCATGTAATTTTTAGTTTCATGGTAGCAACACTAACCGTGGTACTTTCGGTTTTTATTATCAAAATGGAAAGTATACAACAAAATGAATTTTCAAATTACTTACATTGCTTATTATCGCATGCTGACTACGAGAAGCGATACGGCGTGAGAATATTTAAAAAGAGACAATCCGAAATACTACAAAATGACCTTGTCATGTTGCGTAGCTGAATTTATCTATTTATTAAATCATATCATAACTGGATGCATCTTTTTTATTTTATTTTGAATAAATTAATACTTGTGTTTTTTTTGAATATCATTTGCACTTCAAAGCGTAGTACAATGCCATTCTCAAATATACCGCACTAATTTGATTCTACTGCATAAATAATCTTAAGTTAAATGTTTTTTTGTTTTTTTTTGACTATGTGAAAATTTAACCTTTAAGGAAATTAAGGTTATTACGTGTTATGGATCGCCAACTTAGATCCTCCATCATGAAATTTACTTATAGTCAAAGAAATATTATATGTGCACATGATGCGCCAAAATTGTTAATCGAACAAATACTTGATGTGTTCTTTAAAAAAAATAACACACGTAACAGTTTGACTGTGTGACAGAAAAACTATTTTATTTAATTATTGTTCTGTTTTCTTTATTGCAGATAATACTACTTGTTGCATTAATTTGAAATTAAATTATTTACATACAGTAGCGTACAAAAGTGAAAAGTACCTAAGATAATTAAATTAGTTTGGTCTACAAGTGTTTTATATAAAGTTGTCTCCGCGACAAATTACTAATGAATTAATAGTGTTTATCAATAGTGCATTTTAAGGGCAGAAAAAAATATGCACAAAACATTTTCTTTATACTTAATACTTTAAAAAATTATTAAAAATGAAGAAAAGTCAAATTCTAGGATCTATCCAACTGCATTCCTCTTTTACAGCAGTCACATACAAAATTATTAAGTTCTTTTTATTTAAAGCGCCTATCTATAAAGCAATTGACCGTTTTAATTCCACTTGATCTTATAAAAGTCATTATGTATATTTTCCCTTTAATTGAGCAAATGTTCCTTAAACTAATGAATAACTGATAATTCGAATCAGTTAGTTCAATATGTAAGTATTATAATTTTAAATCATATGCTTTTTTTGATTTTTGGATATGAATTGCTTTCAAATTACTTTAAAACATATTCATATTCGGATAAATCCTGGGAAGACTAGCAGGTTTCAAATGGATGCGTGTGTTCCTTTAGTGGGTTGGTTCGTATACCGACTTATCAGTATTGTTTACCGTATGAGCCAAATCGTAAAACTTATACTCCATGTTTCAGTCTTACTTAATGTATTCTTGTAATATCATTCTATCCCTAGTTTACTGAGATGAAAACTCTGAATACAGTTCCGGTTAGATGAATGTTAAAAGTTTGACGTTGATGCAATTTAAATAAGCGCTTTGAAAATAACTTTTTATAATTTTTGAAGTACTGAAATACATGCAAAAGCGCCTGCATTGAGTATTTGTCAATAAACTATTCGTACTACTCTCACGTCCATAATGTGAAATTTGTCAGCGTGGTAACTACAACCGAGGTACGGTTGGGTTAGAGTATGGCTGTAGCAGTACTCAACAGCCTGGTGGCGGACTAACCAATCGGTCAGCGACTGCTTTCTAAGTTATTATTTCATTTAGGGCTGCCTGAAAATAATATATATTGACGTTAAGACGAAAAATGGAGGTTTCGTGATTCAGGTGATGGTTTTTTAATGGTACTCTCAGCTTCAAGGGCTCTCTATCCGAGTGTTAAAAAATGAGTTTTGCCTATTAGCTATAGTGCGGGATGTTAACTTCCTCCTCTCAAAAATCAACTGGGTATGAGACAACTTCAACTTGTTGTAGAAGCAAAGCCCTGTGGGCTGTAGTTCGGCTCAATTATTTGTGAGACAACTTCACGCCTCGGACTCAGAGAGAACTGCATTTGACGGCACCTGCAAACTACTTTGTAACTTTGTATTGTAGAATGCATGCATGCATGTAACTTTGTAGACTACAGCATCTAGTAGGACAGATTTGTTGTTCGGGCAAACTACAACGGCTCAGTCTGATTTGCGTTCGCTCCCCGACAGCGGAGAAGAATAACAACAACATCTCTCTTCTAGAAAGAACATATGATCAATGTTAAACCTATGACACCAAGATTTTATTGGAACATTTCAATACACAGAATGGAGAGGAAGCATAAACATCATTGTTAGAGGTAAGAAATTAATAATTACAGCCTGCACGATACAACATCCAGAAATGGGTCCAGGCTAATGGCCAAACCCCTTGTGATCTCCTAATCAATCAAATATTAAAACAAAATTCAATCAATCAAACCTGTTAGATTGAAGCTGACGGATTATTTGTATAGCTCTTTAAATTAAAAGGAAATTAAAGACGAGAGAGATGAGAGACAAGAGTAAATTTAACTTACTTAGAACAGATATTAAATCTTACGAATAAAGGATTCGAATTAAAAACCATAGTAAACAACAGTATTTGTTTCACGAAACTATAAACGAAACAAAATATTTAACAATTTTAAATGTTTATTTTTATATCAACACAACAGCCCGATGTATAAGACTGACAAAGTACACATAATAATAATAATAATTGAGAGGCACTACAGCCCACAAGGGACTAGGGCCTAGCTTCTACAACAACTACTCGTGTTGTGCGTGATACTGCTCTCTCACGAGTAGAAGGGACCTAGAGTTTTTGCCGGCTCCGAACGGCGAGATTTGAGAAGCTTTTCACAAACAATTGATACTCTTTGAGTATGGTCAGCAACTCGAAAGAGATGGTGCCTTGAAAAAACAATGCGTGGCGTCCCGTCCGGGATTTGAACCTGGGTCGACGCACTTACCCACTACGCCACGGCGACCACGAAGTACACATATTGGTTACCTTATAATTCCCCACTTATATAAGAAACGCCCCTACATTCATCTGATATTAATGTAGCTACACATCTATGAATATATTTCGAGCATGAGCTAAAAATTACACAAAAACAAACTGAAAAAGAGATGGAATCCATACTTAAGAAGGCGTTGTTCAAGATTGATCTGGTCAGTTATTAAGATCCTGTCAACTAAATACTACTTTCTGTAATTACAAATTAAATTTGGAATAAATGTTATAATAAAATCAATTTCATTTACCCTTTTTCATGTCCACATTCGGTCTTTTTAAGACTTAGATCTTAAAAGTTTTAAATCTGCTGTTGGACTATATTGTTGCTTAAGGTCTAAAATAATGTTCGTCTTTTAGTGTTGGTAAACTGTGAATATACCAGTCTCAGATTATCACAATTTGTCGTAAACTGTGAGAGTTGAGTGGTAGATTACATGAAATAAAAGAATACAAAAGAATACAAAATCAACATCAGTGTGACTTCTATAAATTTGTTTCTACTCTAACAAAGTTCAATGCTTATTCAAGTGAAACGAGTTTATGTTAAGTTAACGGATGACAAAACATTTTCTCAGGAATATGGACCAAAGTTCTTACACAGAGATACGCAGCTCTTGCTTATTTTATTTTGGCATAGTTGATATTATTGAGGATAGCAGAAGACATGTAACACCGAAGTTGGTTTGAACCCTGAGTTATACTCCTAACATACGTTAGTTATACATACCTAACATCGATATTTAAGACATTAAACGAACATTATTTAAGACCTTGTATCGAATCAATCCTTTGCCCAAAAACGCTCTCGAAGTATTTAGTTAAATAATTTTTGACAAATACGTGGAAAGCATCATAAAATCTGGCGATTATCGCTTGATATGCTACACCCAGCGATACTGTAATTTTTTAACCCGTCTAAATATGTTTTCTGTTCCGCTATAGCTCCTCCATATGACTTAAACTTCAGAGAGGCTATCAAGTTCCCGTTTGGGAACAAAAATAAGTTCAATAGGCGAAATCTAGACAGTACAACGGATGGGTTTTCAGTTTATAGACTTTTTTACCTAATTCGGTCATTTGGCATGGCCAGATGGAGTGAGCTGGTGCTTCTCCAATTGACCCAGTGTTTTCTTCAATTCAATGAATAGGTATAATAATTTTCCTTTTCGGTAGAATGTCGATGTCTCCAGTTTAAGTCATTCTTTCGACTGTTTTGCGGTGTCAAGTTTACACTATTGTATCCATGCTTCGTTGTTTAACAAAGCAATGCAGAAACTTCTTCGGGTAGCACTTAAACAGGCTAAGCCCCTGTTTTAAAGTGGTCTGAGGGTTACGCTTGCTGTCTAGAGTGAGCAAAAGCGCCACCCAGCGTGCAAACAGCTTTCTCTGGTTCAACTAACTTCATGCCAATACGTACGGCTCCGTAAAAGATATTTTCGGGGCACATATGACTACCTTGAAACTCATTAAACCATATTTTGGCGGATGCAAGCATGAATCATCGAATCATGAATCTACGGCTGCTTCTACGTGCAGCCAAAATACTGCAGCCTTCTATGCACTACTCGATAGTAAATTTCCCTCGCGAAGGTGAAGGGCGAACAACCTAATTATTAATCGGTACGCTCTCTTGGCTTGGCAGACAAAATACAGGTAACTATACTGGTTTGACTAAATATTTACACGAGCCCACAACGCTTCACCTAGGATTTTCTTCGAATCCTTACCTCTAGTTTGGAGGAGGAGACCGAACCTTTGGTATAGATTATAAATTATCTAAAATACAAAATTGACCGTGAGTAGTCAGTGGCATCTCAGGCTTAGATATATAGCATGAGTCGCTGCCCGATAGCGGCTCTGGTTACCTATCCATAAAGAAGTTTGTGCATGAAAAAGTGTATGTTTTTATATGTCAATCAAATTTTATCAAGTCTCACGAATTTGAATATATTAAATGAGAACAACTTTCCGTAATTAAACTAATTAACTATTACATCGTATAACATCACACTCATAAGGTAAAGAACATATTAAAATAGTTCAGGATTCATCTTTGTATTCCTATGAATTTTATATTCGTTGGCGATTATGAAAGAGACTGAGACCCTTATATACGGACTATTCAAAAGTAATAACTACGAATACTTGATTGTAATACGTACAGACGAATGTAATTCTATTCAATGAAATTGTGAGAACTGGGTGGTTGTTAATCAACATAATTACTTCTTGTTCTTTGACATTGGCCAAGTAGTAATTAGCGATCGGTCATGTAAAACGAATATCATGGAAATTTGGTGACTGCAGTGAAGAAAAATATACTTGCATGACCCTGTGCGTGAGATACACCCAGTTGTAATGTGCAGTGGGGAGTTAGATTCCGTAAAATTTATGTATAAAAGCGTAGGTTTTATGTCCAATACTATTAGTTTGCAAAAGAGTTGTCTTAAAGAAGTGACTAAGCAAAAATGAACAAATACATTTTGTCGGCTTTGTTTCTTATCACAATTATAGCAACTGTTTTGTGTGCACCGCAATATCAGAAATCTATTGAAAATGTACCTCAGTCGTCGGAACGGAATGATGCTGATGATCTTGATGAAGGCTCTAATAAAGAAGATTTGAAAGGATCTGCTTCCTATGGGTATGGTTATTACGGATATCCTTTGGGTTATTACAGCGGTTATCCATTCAGTTATGGATTGCACGGATATTATGGTTTGTGATTAATTTATTCAGTGTGGCATTTGATCTAACGTAATTTTTTTTGTTAAATAGGTGGGTTAAGTCCATACTATGGAGGATATGGTTTCCATGGCCACTATTATTAAGGACTGTTACACATTTCTATAGTCATTTCTATAGATACATTTCTACATACACATCATATTCATTTAAATAAATACATATGTGACAAACAATAAGTGGGACTTTTTTTAAGTGATTTTTGTTTTAAATAAGTGTCAGTTGTTACTTTTTAGCGAATACCTTATGTTACTTCCAACATGCATCATTTGATGCTGTTGAGACTTTTAAGATTTTGATTTTTCAGTTTTTTATGGAATGTTTCTTATATTAAATTGGAATCGAGAAAAGTATGATTGACGAAATGTTCATATCGGGAACCAAAAAATGCAGTGACCCACTTTTTAAATGACAAAAAGAAATATTTTTATTTAGCACGTACGATGTTCGCCCATCAATACGTGCGATCACACATGTTCTTTGATTCTCCGTTCTAGAATACAGCCTCGTTCCCCTCCATTCATCTTTATCATATTGGATGTAGGTAAAAATTGTAAGTCATGGTTGTGCCCCAGCCTAACACTTAAATACCTCAATTTGTTGTTGCGCCACTTTTTTAGCTCTTAACTCCTATTAAGAAATACAGGTTTTGTAAAATACAAGTGTTCTTCGTAAATTTATTTTTAAAAATGCAATTAAATGAACAACTTTTATTTCATGTGTCATTATACATACATTCCAATTAATAAACAAATATAAATAATATCATTCAAGTGGTTTCCTTAACTGACATCGCAGTAGCGCAGTCTGTCACCTCAATTCACTTGGATTATTTTGATGGTCTTGGGCTGTAGCTTACAGATTGCTTGCATGGTACTGCTTTAAGTGCTTACGGATTTTTGGGATAATA
Organism: Eristalinus sepulchralis; assembly: GCA_944738645.1. Taxonomy (NCBI): domain Eukaryota; kingdom Metazoa; phylum Arthropoda; class Insecta; order Diptera; family Syrphidae; genus Eristalinus; species Eristalinus sepulchralis. The sequence continues at coordinate 22,296,038 of OX122885.1, read as the reverse complement.
TCGGTTCATAACACTTTCCCCAAAAGTATCACATCTCAACTTCGAGGCTAGCAATTGACACCATGATCATGGCATGGACTGACTCTTTGAAGAAACAAAATAACCTATGAATTTGAGTTTACCTTTAGGCTCTGTTTAGTCGGAAATACGTTTCTTTTACATTTCAATAAAAACTTCAATATCGAAAGCATTAAGAATCAATCACACTGAAATCGAATTCGCTAGTGGTTTCAATTGGCACAATTCTGATCGATTGTGTCATTAAGACCAGATCACACATTATAATTTGTATTGATGTGATATGAAACAATTTTCCAATATGTTCACAGATTTTGATTATACATACATATATATATGTATATATATTTTGTGGCAACACTTTGGACCTAATATCTATAACCTATCCTATATTTTACTTTACTCAATTTTTCAGATTTTTCCGCAGGAACAACAACTTATTCTCTCTAAATTTACATTTTACTATTTTACCTTTCATATTTAACTGGTAAAAGAAATAAAGCATTGGAAAGTCTGGCTTGAAAATTATATTAATGCACCAAAAGCTTTGTAAACCCTTTTGATATTGGTTTAATTCTGTTACATATATAGAATACCTCATTTCACTTTGATAAAAGTCTATAGTAGATGCATACATATGCACGTCGCGGTGGGAGCTTCAGATAATCGAAAAAACAGCACGAGCACAGTAAACTTCTTAAACAAAAGCACCCAAAAAAAAAAATCATTCCACTTAAGATCTACAAACAAAGAATGGTAACCGATATCCTATTTTAGAATCCCGGTGAGTTAGAAAATCCGGTTCTGCAATATCTATACCTCATCATCCTTCTAAATAAATGACACTCAATGAATCTAAAACTGTCAAAAAGACCGCTCGTTAATTATTCGAACACGTGGCTGATACTTTCATAAAACGCGATGGTTCTTTCAGTGTGTGAATGCATGTAGGCATAATTAAAGCTGAATAGAAATGTATTTTAAAAGGCGATCGAATTCGTTGTGCTTCTAGCCCCGATCACTTTTCAAAAACATGCACACACTTTTAATTGATAAACAATTTATTCAATTTATAATATAAGGAGTAAATAGTTTGCATTTACTTTTCAATCAACAACAAATGCGATTTTATTTGAAGTCAAAAACGGATGGGGGTCATCAATAGAAAATGTATGCTACACTCTCCGTTTGATATACTCTTATAGGAATCCGAACAGTGAATGGTGTAAACAATAAGCTGAAACAGTAAATTTATGTTGGGGTTTACCAGGTGAGGCACATCTTCTGCGTTTGTTATCTCTGCAGCACGTTAAATTTCATAAGATCTAATCAAGCTCCATTACCATAATAACCAGTTTATTTTCTCAAGTTCATAAGCCAATGAACGGCTAATGAGTAAAAGGTATTCGAAACTGATAGCAAAGTGTGAATAAAATAACTTCAGCAAATAATTAATGAAAGTAAGAATATTTAAAATTTATGTGTTATTTGAATGGGTAGTTTTTGTGAAAGGATAAAAAAGTTTAATAAAACGCGCTCCCAGTAAAAAGAAACACACATATTTGGCTTGCAGATATTTAAATCAGGCTTATATTGACGTCAAGTTTGAAAAATTCGTTCGATGCTCGCATATCTTGAAATTGATGTTAGTAACCAAACAAGTGTGTAGTATCAAAGATACGTTTATTGATAAAGAAGAAGGAAATAAGGAGAATGAAAAAATTATACACATTAATGTGTCATATAAATGCAAAGTTTTTATTAAAGGGTAATGCACATTTGTGAGTAAGCATTTCTGTTCCGGTTGTCTCGGAACTTGTCGGTGTTTTGCTTATTGGAATGACTCGTTTTTAATATATTATGCACTTTTCTGCAACAGTGGTCTAATTAGAAGATACATCGTACTACATTAATTTTCCATCAATAAAATAAAGCCGTATACCAAAGGTACTTTTTGCTACGGTCAATGTTCATTAATTTTTTTTCTGAAGAAAATTTTGGTGGAAAAATGTCTTTATTCAAAACCTATAAATGCAGTGCTTTGGTACAACTAGTTCTGAGTTAGTTTTGTTTCTTAAAATTTAGTTATTTAAATTGCGTACAAAGTTAGTTTCAAAATGTTTCTGGGTATAACATTTGTACTTATATATTACTAATATATACTAATGTCGGGATTGTTCTTGTCGAAAATGCATTATACTTTGTATATTATAATACAATACACCTTGTTTAATTTAAAAAAAAACATATCCCAATATGTTAATAAGAAGCAAAATTTAAAAAAATGAGAGTTTTAAAATTGAATATGATTACAATAATTTTTAAGGTTTCGTTAAAATAAACAAGCAACATGTATAGTTTTTCTGTGTTCAATCACATTTGTATTTTTTGTGCGAATTTGAGTTGTATCGCACTACAATTAACGCATTAATACCGACATCCTATTGTTAATTGAATGCTTCGAAATTAATGTTATAAGAGTTATCCTTATCCCATAAAAGTTTGGGTGGACTAGATTTTTGAATAGTGTGTATGGTTTCTAATGCCGAATTAGCATGTCGAATAAGATTGTGTCTTAAAATCAAGATGAATGAAACTATAGTACAAATCGAACATAGATCTCTGACGGGGGTAAATGCACTTTACCACTACGCTACGGCAGGATCAATCATGATGTTGAACATCGTTGCACCGATAGATATTTCCATCCGTAATGACTGAATTTTCAGGTAGTAGCAGCAAACGACACCAAACAGTAACTACCCGAGATGTGCTTGATAGCGTTCTATCACAAGTTTGTCTTTTTCCGTGCAAAATGGGAGATGTTCAGTCCCAGAATGGAGCCTGTGACCTTCAGTGTGTTAGTCGACCCACTTATCCGCTACGCAACAACGGAACTCCAAATCTATATCAGTAAATCAAAATAAAAGCACGTAATTAATTAACCTAAAATTAATTTAATATTTGGCTTACCACTAATATTTTATAAAGCAGAGACTGAATAAGAGAATACATTTCTTCTTGCTGGAGACTTCTTCTTGTGTATTTTATAATGCAGAGACTGAATAAGAGAATACATTTCTTCTTGCTGGAGACTTCTTCTTGTGTATTTATTTAGTTTTAAGTGAAGGCCTGGCAAAAAATAAAAAGAAAATAAAACTTCTCTACGTCAAGACAAAAGTAGACAAATTAGCCTATAAACTTTTATGATTGACAAACAATTTAAAGATAAAACTCAGCATCTACTAAGACGGTGATCGAAAGAGACGTAAAATTAATTATCGCACAGGTGCCGTTTATAAGCCATCTGTTTTATTGGACTCTCCATATGACGTAGTACACCACATATAGTTCTACCTTGAACAGAAACAGGTCTTAAAATTGAATCCAGGACTTTTCTTTGGACAAGGCCAATAGAATACACTAAATACAATCTTCATGCCAGCTTTAAAACATATAACTAAAATATCACTGTGTAGATGCAACTTACCATTTTGTCATGTTGTATTATTAATTTAATTCAATGTTGAAATGAATGAAAACCTTTGAGTGGATGTAAAACATCTCGATTAATCCAAGCCCCTTACCAAGAGAAGTAGAGGACTTATGGTAGGCTATACCGAAAAGATAGGCTTTTATACAAAAGAAGGGATTCAATTGTAAAGCTTATGCTACAACTTTTTAGAAAAGCAATTTTTTTGCGATTGGTGTGGGTTTAGATTACCTTAATGGTAATTATCTCTGGATTACTGACACAGGGAAGAATGTAGAGTTTTTTTTACGTTATTTTTTAGAGCGTATCTTTGTTTCCTATAACAAATGGACACAACAATACGTAATAACTAACCTTTAATTACAACACCCTGTACGCATAGGCAAGTTTATTTGAAAATACAGTATGACCAAAGTTGGTTTGGGCACATCAAGGTTCGTCTATTTCGAAATGTCCCGACTGTAAAAAAAATACTAAAACACAGAGCAATTGACACCTTAAATGAAGGTGTGTATGCTCATATAACTTTAATACACAATTTACACAAGTGCATTCATTTTTCATTATTTACTCATTTTAAGAAAATAAGAAATAGGACAATGATTTCTTTAGAACGTGTTAATACTTTTCAGCCCACTTACATGTGCCTGTCTTAAAAAGAAAAACAATAAAAAGACAATTAAACAAACAAGAACTTGCACTACAAAATTACGGTTACAAAAGTGATATTTAAATAAATTTGTCTTATATATTAGCACAAGCATATATGTGTAATCTGTCTGATCTGCAAATTTTCAATTTTAAAAATGTTCGTTTCTGGATTCCTCGATTGTCTGATCAATCGAATGTCCGGATAAGCGAGGCTTTACTCAAGCAATTTATAATAATAATTTGTGTCATAAATGTCATTCAATAATTTTACTTAAACAAATTTGTAAGTCTCCTTCATGTCTCCGATTGTCATTTTCTTATGTTTGAATGAAAAAAATGTTAACATTCTTTAGCTTTCGAAATTCGGAGCTTTATCTTAGTCATATACAAATAATAGAAATAATTTTCGACAACTTTGACCTATATACCTAAGACCATGATTTCATAGATAACTAGCTTTCCAATATGTTGAAATCGAATTATCAACGCCTACCAATATTTTGTACAATCCGTAAATAAAAATGTATCTGATTGACCTTCAACAAACACATTACATGATGTTCAATCCTTACTCAGTTTAATCTTAGAAACTTCCATTTACCACATTTGCAGTACAGCAATGTCATGTAAATGATCGAAAACGAGATTAAGTTATTTGGTCATTCGCAGTCGGAAAAGTTAAATATACATCAGCCGCAATAATTCCTTAAGTGCGCTTACCGGTAGAAGAACCTGAAGCCGACAAGTAAAATGCTATACACATTTCCGTTTAGTGAACAAACAAGACATATTTTTTCCATGAAAAGATAGCATTCAGACAAGCGTAGGCCCACTCAATTGTACTATTGTCATGTTATAGCCTCTGGCTAGTGTTTTGATTTGAGGCAGCCTACCTGTCATTCATGTATGAGTGTTGAAAGATCGGCAGATTACAATTAATTGCAGATCTTCTATTATTTAAATTTTGACTAGCTATAAGACAATTGCATGTTTTTTGCACTTTTCATATTCATACCCCTCATCACTTTAGTTTCGTTAGACAATGAAATCATTTGGTTAAATAAAGTGATTTATCCACTGTAAGCTGCTCACCTACGCAACGATAGTTTTCAAGACTTCTTCCGTTTTATAAAGGTTCTTCAAACTTGTTTTTAAGTAAACATGTATGCGTTATTTATATGTTTATCTCACATTTCGAGAATATATTATGTGGACTACCTTAACGATACATATACTACTGATCATTTGAAAAATCGAAGAACACGGCGTTGCTACAAATCTTTTCGTTTATGCTCTGGTGCATTTAGACAAAAATTCGCCCTTGCAAATGGCTGATATGAGTGCGCACTTCACGGATACTTGCGTTAGGTTTATCTATTGTTAAAGCAAGGCTGACGAAACGATGTCAGCTCTTAAAGAGGAGGAAATTAATTCACATAAATTCGTAATGAGTGACATTTAATGTCAGTAAATTCTCAATAACATTCATTCTCATTCGGAGCGAGATAAATAAATCGATTGCACCTACGTTTTATTGAAATGAGAATATACAAAATATTCATGTATACATGTATTTGTATACAAAAATGCCTAGTGATGCCGGTTTATGAATCAGCAAGAAAACAATACAACGAATGCTTTGTGGTGTTGTGACCTGAGTGCACCAGCTACAAATAGTATGATGGTGACGAGACTGACTTCGTTTAAGATCCTGAACTTGTTTAAAAAAAAGATACAGACTGACACGCATGTGATCAGCCTTGAACTGAAGATGTTCTTATATACTTTTTATGTTAACAAAAATTAATTCATTCTTTTCGTCGCTTATATCGAGGTATACACAATCCAGCAATTATCAGACTGAAATCTGAAATAATAAAAATGTGAAGTGACACTAGGAAGTCGAGGCTTGTATGTACGTTCTCATTTGTTCACATGTGAGTAATTCATTGTCTGAAAAGCTGATGAATCTCTTATATTAGTATTGTTCTTCCTGCTTCTGGCACTCACTTGAAAGTAGTCTCGAATAAATTGGTTTAATTTTGATTAAAAAAATTAATTGTATGTGTATGAATTTCAAATTTGTGCCTTCGTATCAGGAACCGAATTATAAAAAAAATATGGAAATTGAATGATGCAGAATTCCCAAAACGTAATGAACATATCAACCTTGACTCTGATTCTTTAATTATCTATACACAAATTTATTTTGTATATGGAGGTGAGAGGGGGGGGGGGGGGGGGGGGCGACATTTCTTTTATTTTTAAGTGTTGATTTACCCAACGAAACTCTGTTACATGATCAACAAAATAATGTTTAGTTCTTTGAAAAAGTTATACAAAAGAAAATGGGATGCGCGTGCGCTTTACTACTTCTTTCACCAATGGAAGGTATTCATTTGAAAAGTCTGAGTTGTTACCTGAGTTGGGAAAGTCGATTTGGTGACGTCAAGCCGTGAAAATTAAAAGAAACAGTAATTCGAGCTCAGGATTTTAACCTACATGCACCAAATATAAATAAAAATATAAAAATGTATGTAGATATTTTCTATTTGCTTTAAATTTGTTGTAGTTGTTTTTGACTCCCTTTTTCCACAATACAAAAAAAGAAACATTACTTTAACTGAATAAAGCTTTAAAGGATACGACAATGTATGCACATCGTATTTTTCTGGTTATTTTTACAGCGAGAGGTAAGCTACGCTATTGTAAGTATTTTGTTTCTAAATATGTGAATGAAAAAGTTATGTTTCCAAAAACACGTCAGAGTTTACGCGTAGGTAAATATTTTCTTGAAGCAAATGTTATTAACTTAGATCGCAAAATGAAATGTACGATGCCATGAGAAGGGCAACTGTGGAAAAATTTGAGGACGTACAATAACAGCTCAAACAAAAAAAGCTGATGTTCCCTCTCCTTAATTACAGGAGAATTTCTTTCCACCTAAGGCGCTCTCACTTATTTATTGCCGCCCTTAGACTAGAGAGAGGCCGTAATTAATAAAAAAAAAAGTTTAAGCTATAAGGATACACAAAGTAAAGATAAAAAATTAATTTCCCCCTACAAGGCTCAGCATAAGGGTTTGAAATGAATGTATGCTCTGCCAATAATTATGGATTCAGAGCACTATTTCTCCGATGGGCTCTTTTATGCAAAGCAGTATAAACATATAAATAACAATAAGGGCCCGGTGACTAGCTTCTGAATCAACTATTCACATCAACTACCATTGTTATCTCACGAGTCGAAGGGACATTCAGCTTTTTGCCGATACCGAACGGCTGATTTGAAAAAATAACTCGGAAGAGATGGTGCTGCGAAAAATTGTAGGTGTTCAGTTCGGAAATAAACACTGTACCTTCGGTGTGTGAGTCGACGCACTTACCCACTACACCAAGACGTAGCGGATGTTCAGTGTTCAATTCAGATTTTGAAATTTTGTCTGTCTAGAATGGTAGAGCATGTAAACTCTGCAGTACAAAACAAATACACCGCCCCCATCACTGAATCTAAGTTCCAAAACTATTCATTAGAATGCGTTAAAGAGACACATAAGATTGCACTACATCAGAACCAAACAACTGACGGATGACTTGATGCAGAAAGAATGTAAAAAAAATAAATGGTTGTCACTTAAGTTAAGTAACTTGTCCTACTTTAAAAATGTGTCATTTTTGAATCGCTATTAAGAAAATAATTCGATGCAATTTGATCTTGCCTTCACTCATATATGTTATAGAAAAAAAGTACATACACAATGAAGTTTTTTTTTCCATAATTCAATATCTTAAGAAACATATAAATAAAAAAATTGCATGCACAAATCATTCACAAAATTCCGTTCGAGTGTTTTCGTCACTTTTCTTGTCGGTAAGTGACAGCCGTCATACCGATTCATCACACTCATTTAGTGACATGACACTAAGCGACAACCGTAAAAGGGGTGAATGTTCAATAAAAACACAGTGTTTCGACCAATTTGTTGGAGTATATTCCAAAATTTTGGGGAGACAGTGATTTCGTTGTAATTTCAATGCTTGATTGATATACATTGAAAATACATTTTTACAAATGTAACAAAATATGTTTAGTAACGCAGTAACGATGTACGTCATTTCTAAGGTTTTGCAATTTTGCCCCTCTTTGTTCGGCTTAACATTTGAACGTTTTTGTTCCTTTTAATTTATTTCTTTGTTTTGCCTTATATACATATTAGTTGAATGAGTAACGAGTAAAATACGAAATCTTTCCAAAACATCACATAAGGCTTAATAATAATAAAATTACTTAGAATTAAACCATATAAAAGTATACATTTTACGATCGTCGTCACTCAAAAACCGTGGTTGGTTTGATTATTATCACTTTCTTGTTAAATATTTACAGCCAGCTTGGAAAGACCCGAAACTAAAAAAATAAAAATACATGTAATTCGTTTAGGTAAGACCTAGGTAAAAATGTGTCCTTACATAAGCCGCCTTTGTTTCAAATATAAAATTTAGCTTAGCATTTATTCATGTTTTAATAGAACCAAGCATGTTTGGCTGTATCTTTTGGCAACTTAACATTATCCTTTTTGTTATAACCCACTCTATGGAAATTTCGGCTTATTTGAACAAAAGAACATTTGCTATACAAATAATGTTTTTTTATGGATGATATTGCAACTATAAATCTGAAAATATATTACATGTTTCTGTGATTAGCACAACTTTTATATTTGATGTCCTTTCTCTTCAATAGAAAACATATAAACAACTTGTGTTCTTTGAAAAAGCGAATCTTTTATGCATTTCAATATAATAAAACCCAATTCACAACAAAATTAATACGCATTCAATACTTATTATATTACACTATTTTTGCATAAATTTGTTCCTGAACCCAACGTAACAGGTGACCATAACGCAAATCCTACGCTCTGATACAGAATATCTGCCCGAAGCACATATTCCTCTCCTTCATTTAAGAATTCTTTTCATCTGAATCACATTCAAATAATTACGATGCTTCTTGAAAGCTTTTGAACAGCGAGCGCACATCTCTTCAAACATACTATACATATTGCTACATAGGAATCTTGTCTTCACCTGCTTCTTAAGTTCTTTCTTTCTTTCAACTTCACTATCTGCACTAACAAATAACTAAACTAGCTTACTCTTCCAAAGAACATTCACTTATTTAGCCTTAAGTTGAGATAACGCGAAACCAAAAATCTTGTTATACTTTTGTGGGTTTCTTATAAATACGGCACTCAATTCCAATTTTGTTGTTATTTAGTGCGTTGTACTGCTTGGGAACGGGAGTTAGCTCAGCTACAGCAGTCTGTAGCTTAATTTATACACCCTCTGCAAGAATTATTTGGATATATTCCCAATCATGGTGAGTTGCGCGACTTCTGTCTATACTCGTACCTGAATTTAAGTGATTAAGTGTGTACTGACATATGTTGCAATGGCAAATGTAACTTTAATGAGTGCTAATTTTGTGAATACGACATCTACGGCAATCTTCAAAGTGATTTTTAGCGGAAAAGTCAATCAATCTGTTCATCCCCCAGTCCAATTTCACGCTTTGTGAGCGCTTTTTCTTTGAGTGCTGTTATTTAAAAAAAATGCAAAGGTGTTATATAAGTATGGCAGTAAGACACACAGATTTCATTTGAACGTACCACATAAATGTTACTAAATCGTTAATAAGTGATACTGTATGTTATGTGTTTTTCTATGTGTAATGCAACAAGTTTGGTCGAACTCTCTTACATCTGGAAACCCTACGCTTTTAACTGAGTAATCCAACTATTTATCAGACAGTAAAATATTGATATAGTTTGAATTCCGTGTGCTATAAAAAATTAAAACAATTGTTTTCAAAATTTGAGAATTTTGTGACATGTTATTCATCTCTTGAAGAGTGAGTTCAATAAAGAGCAAATCATTGATCAATTGTATGAAACGAATTCAAATTTTCTGAGCTTTATTTTATTCTAAATAAATGCCTGAGCACATATGTAACCGTCAATAAGTTGTTTATCTATGGGGGTGTATACATTTGACAACTTGAGAAAATCAACTAATTCATGTAATCTCAGCCGTTGGCGGGTGATCTTTTTGGTCATAACTGGTTTGCCTGAAACAGATTGATTCCAACCAATAAAGGAGTGATATTTTGCAAATTAAGATTTGTACCATTCGCTTTTATTTATACTCGTGCAGGCTTAGCAGAGAGATACTGAAACATCATAACTATTCCATAGATACTACCAAACTCATTTAGTATTGGTCTTTTCTCATGGCTGTGGTTGAGAGGTTGATGTTCCCTCATGAATGATTATGATAACTTCTATCGTTTGCCTTGTGAATTTATTTTCTTTTAAGGGTGGGCATCGCTTGATACGTACATGCACTAATACTTGGAAGCCTGTCTCATCATATGAATTTCGTTGTACACAAGCACACATATCTATGGTTAATTTATTCAACTACTCTTAAATAAGAATAAATAAATTCAATTCAATTCAATTAAGATTTTGAATCTAAACGCGAAACAGTTATCGTCGGTGTGCTAATATCGTAAAATTTTCTTAAGTTGAAAAAGTGGAAGGAAGTTACTTTTGCCATCACTTGTATTAGTTTCCAGTTTTTGATTTTTTTTTTTTGTTAAAGACGCAAGCTACAAATGCGAACTGCGAAATTTGACATTTCAACTAAATGGAATTCTGTTGGTCGCCTATATTCATAGAAGACATTTTGTGGATTTTAAGGAAAAATACATTTGACTATGAAATAAGTTAGTGATTAACATCATTAAAGAATAAGTTATCTCTTAAATTCGAGATTCTCGACAGAAGTTCAAATTCATTAATCCCCCGTAAAAAAGGGATGTCCATTGTAGATCTCAGTATTGTTTCAGTTACATGTTCATTAAAACAAACGAAAATTGTTAATTTTTGTTTCATTTATTCATATATAAAAATTCGCGACAAAAAAATGACTTTCTAGAAAAAAAAATCAAATTGATATTTTTCTCATTTAAAGAATATTTTCGACGGTTAAATGAAATAAAATAAAAGGCAAACCATTTTGGCATACCAATGCAATATTCTTTGTACTGGTATTTATTGAAAATAGTCATAGTTTCCTTTTAAGATTGTGTCTTCCGTTATTGGTTACACGTTTATATCGGAAATAAAAATTAATTATATAAAAGATATTCATGTGTTTTTAAACACATTTTCCTTTAGTCTTCGTTCTAAAGTACCCAAAAACAAAGTTTTTGTTTTCTAAAGTGAAATATTTGCAGGACAATTTTAGAACAAAAATCATATAAATATGAAGATTCAGTTCCGAGTTCAAGAAACTTTTGATTTATTTAAAAAAAGAAGTCTAACATATGTCCATATAAGCCCGTTTTAAAAGCACGTTTTGAAAAAAGCTACAATATAAGAAACAAATTTTGAAAACTAGAAAATAAGAAGTACCCTAACGTCTGCAGCAAGATTAAAACAAAAGTTTAGCTTTGAAGAAATGAATTAGCGATTTGTGCGCATACTTGTTACTCTGAAACAAGAATGAAAACTGGTTTTAATTGTACTGCATTTTAAGAACTTAAGTGCTTGTGCAAGACTGTTCAAGGTTGTTAAATTTTAAATGATTCGATGATTTGAAGATCTTTAATTACACTTTTTGACAAATCAATGACAACAAAACTAAATGAACCCGTCTTACTCGCCTCACATAGGTTTGCAATTAAAAACTTTTTTTATGATTGTTTTAAATGTCATGTAAACTGTAGATTTGCTTCACACTGCACAAAGCATTAAAATATTTTTGTGTAATTTTGTTAAATCGCTTTTAATTTTTTTTAAAGTTATTATTATAAGATGAATATACTTGATGGTTGAGGCCCCGATTCACCCCAGGCTGAAGTGCCACAAGAAGAAGAAGAATATACATTATGATTTGTTTGATATTCAAGAGCGATAATTAACACTAAAATCGAGCTAAACAAACTTCAAAGAGTATTTTCCATTTTATTGTTTAACGAGGAACTTACGCTCATTAATACTTCTATTGTTCTGTAGGTGTGGCACAATTGAAATCAATTCAAGGACATATGTATTTTTTTATTCTATTGAAATCATCATATTAATACTTCTGCAAAAAGTATTTACGCTTATGTGAACTTAACACATATAAGATACGATTCGCACTAACAATAACTATTGGAATTAGATTCGGTTCTTAATGAGAGCAATGATTACTTGCACCACTTGAACTCATTCTTTGTTTTCAATTATATGAAGTTTTATACAATGGCATAAATTAACATATTTACAGAGTAATATTTTGTATCTTATTACAATACTTTAAGCCGTATACGTATTATTAAATATTTGTCACTATTTATCACACTTTGCTTTACTTGCTTAAATTTGTTTTCTTTTTTTTCAGAAATCCCCAATTCTTCTACTTATCTGTGGGATTGTCCAACTTTCATGCGGCCAATATTACTATAATCAGCCCACAGTCGCATTTGATCGAGGACAAGGATACAACTACCCAAAACCTCAAATTCCACTAAGACTGCCCTCAAAAGGCTACGATTATCCAAAACCACAAAATCCTCTTCAGATTATAAGAAAAGAGTATATACCTCCTAAACCATTACCAACGACAGCAGCACCAATTAGTCGCGGATATAGCTATCCTAAGCCATCAATCCCATTTAACATTCCTCCGAAAGCTCAAAGCACTGGATACCAATATCCGAAACCTCAAACCCCTTTCGAATTGCCAAAGCCTACTCCCAAGAAAGGGTATCAGTATCTAAAGCCACAAAATCCATTAATAATAACACCACCGGCGCCAAAAGAAAGTGGCTACCAGTATCCAAAACCCCAAATTGCGTTTAACTTACCAAGGCCAATCGCTCCCCAAACCAATAGTGGCTACCAATATCCTAAGCCCCAGACCCCTCTACTTTTACCCACTCCCACTTTCTCCATACAGAAATCAAAGGAAAATAGTATTGGCTATCAATATCCAAAGCCAGCAAATCCTTTTAGTCTTCCATCACGTGTACCCACTAGACCATTGATTATTTCGAGCACACCAAATGTGCCAAAACCAACTCAACGAGGTTACAGTTACCCAATTCCTAGCAATCCACTTGTTTATCAACCAAAACAGCCGACCACCCATCGTGGATATGACTACCCCAAGCCTACGATACCTTTCAATATCCCTTCAAGACCAGCTACTATAACACCAGTCAAACAAACAACCTTTAGTGGTTATCAATATCCGAAGCCAGTAATTCCTTTCGAACCTCTGCCAGTAAACGACATATCGAATGAAGGGTACAGGTACCCAAGGCCATCAATACCATTCTTTTCATGATGAGAAATTCATGCAACGAGAACCAATAATGATTTCGCTTGGCAAGCATTTATATTGTTAATTTAAGTTTATATGTATAAGAATGTTTTTTAATTATTAGCATAATATAATATTTATATAAAAATTACTTGAAGTTTTTATTGAAATTTGTTCATTCCAAATATAGGAACTTCTAAATTCAAAAATTTGTTTGCATGCAACAGACACTTCTCATTGAACTTTTTTGAGATGTCGCTAGAATGAAAAAAAAATATTTTATATTTTTTAACATATTCTTTCAGAAACTATCTAAAAAATGCAAAGGTGTTATATAAGTATGGCAGTAAGACACACAGATTTCATTTGAACGTACCACATAAATGTTACTAAATCGTTAATAAGTGATACTGTATGTTATGTGTTTTTCTATGTGTAATGCAACAAGTTTGGTCGAACTCTCTTACATCTGGAAACCCTACGCTTTTAACTGAGTAATCCAACTATTTATCAGACAGTAAAATATTGATATAGTTTGAATTCCGTGTGCTATAAAAAATTAAAACAATTGTTTTCAAAATTTGAGAATTTTGTGACATGTTATTCATCTCTTGAAGAGTGAGTTCAATAAAGAGCAAATCATTGATCAATTGTATGAAACGAATTCAAATTTTCTGAGCTTTATTTTATTCTAAATAAATGCCTGAGCACATATGTAACCGTCAATAAGTTGTTTATCTATGGGGGTGTATACATTTGACAACTTGAGAAAATCAACTAATTCATGTAATCTCAGCCGTTGGCGGGTGATCTTTTTGGTCATAACTGGTTTGCCTGAAACAGATTGATTCCAACCAATAAAGGAGTGATATTTTGCAAATTAAGATTTGTACCATTCGCTTTTATTTATACTCGTGCAGGCTTAGCAGAGAGATACTGAAACATCATAACTATTCCATAGATACTACCAAACTCATTTAGTATTGGTCTTTTCTCATGGCTGTGGTTGAGAGGTTGATGTTCCCTCATGAATGATTATGATAACTTCTATCGTTTGCCTTGTGAATTTATTTTCTTTTAAGGGTGGGCATCGCTTGATACGTACATGCACTAATACTTGGAAGCCTGTCTCATCATATGAATTTCGTTGTACACAAGCACACATATCTATGGTTAATTTATTCAACTACTCTTAAATAAGAATAAATAAATTCAATTCAATTCAATTAAGATTTTGAATCTAAACGCGAAACAGTTATCGTCGGTGTGCTAATATCGTAAAATTTTCTTAAGTTGAAAAAGTGGAAGGAAGTTACTTTTGCCATCACTTGTATTAGTTTCCAGTTTTTGATTTTTTTTTTTGTTAAAGACGCAAGCTACAAATGCGAACTGCGAAATTTGACATTTCAACTAAATGGAATTCTGTTGGTCGCCTATATTCATAGAAGACATTTTGTGGATTTTAAGGAAAAATACATTTGACTATGAAATAAGTTAGTGATTAACATCATTAAAGAATAAGTTATCTCTTAAATTCGAGATTCTCGACAGAAGTTCAAATTCATTAATCCCCCGTAAAAAAGGGATGTCCATTGTAGATCTCAGTATTGTTTCAGTTACATGTTCATTAAAACAAACGAAAATTGTTAATTTTTGTTTCATTTATTCATATATAAAAATTCGCGACAAAAAAATGACTTTCTAGAAAAAAAAATCAAATTGATATTTTTCTCATTTAAAGAATATTTTCGACGGTTAAATGAAATAAAATAAAAGGCAAACCATTTTGGCATACCAATGCAATATTCTTTGTACTGGTATTTATTGAAAATAGTCATAGTTTCCTTTTAAGATTGTGTCTTCCGTTATTGGTTACACGTTTATATCGGAAATAAAAATTAATTATATAAAAGATATTCATGTGTTTTTAAACACATTTTCCTTTAGTCTTCGTTCTAAAGTACCCAAAAACAAAGTTTTTGTTTTCTAAAGTGAAATATTTGCAGGACAATTTTAGAACAAAAATCATATAAATATGAAGATTCAGTTCCGAGTTCAAGAAACTTTTGATTTATTTAAAAAAAGAAGTCTAACATATGTCCATATAAGCCCGTTTTAAAAGCACGTTTTGAAAAAAGCTACAATATAAGAAACAAATTTTGAAAACTAGAAAATAAGAAGTACCCTAACGTCTGCAGCAAGATTAAAACAAAAGTTTAGCTTTGAAGAAATGAATTAGCGATTTGTGCGCATACTTGTTACTCTGAAACAAGAATGAAAACTGGTTTTAATTGTACTGCATTTTAAGAACTTAAGTGCTTGTGCAAGACTGTTCAAGGTTGTTAAATTTTAAATGATTCGATGATTTGAAGATCTTTAATTACACTTTTTGACAAATCAATGACAACAAAACTAAATGAACCCGTCTTACTCGCCTCACATAGGTTTGCAATTAAAAACTTTTTTTATGATTGTTTTAAATGTCATGTAAACTGTAGATTTGCTTCACACTGCACAAAGCATTAAAATATTTTTGTGTAATTTTGTTAAATCGCTTTTAATTTTTTTTAAAGTTATTATTATAAGATGAATATACTTGATGGTTGAGGCCCCGATTCACCCCAGGCTGAAGTGCCACAAGAAGAAGAAGAATATACATTATGATTTGTTTGATATTCAAGAGCGATAATTAACACTAAAATCGAGCTAAACAAACTTCAAAGAGTATTTTCCATTTTATTGTTTAACGAGGAACTTACGCTCATTAATACTTCTATTGTTCTGTAGGTGTGGCACAATTGAAATCAATTCAAGGACATATGTATTTTTTTATTCTATTGAAATCATCATATTAATACTTCTGCAAAAAGTATTTACGCTTATGTGAACTTAACACATATAAGATACGATTCGCACTAACAATAACTATTGGAATTAGATTCGGTTCTTAATGAGAGCAATGATTACTTGCACCACTTGAACTCATTCTTTGTTTTCAATTATATGAAGTTTTATACAATGGCATAAATTAACATATTTACAGAGTAATATTTTGTATCTTATTACAATACTTTAAGCCGTATACGTATTATTAAATATTTGTCACTATTTATCACACTTTGCTTTACTTGCTTAAATTTGTTTTCTTTTTTTTCAGAAATCCCCAATTCTTCTACTTATCTGTGGGATTGTCCAACTTTCATGCGGCCAATATTACTATAATCAGCCCACAGTCGCATTTGATCGAGGACAAGGATACAACTACCCAAAACCTCAAATTCCACTAAGACTGCCCTCAAAAGGCTACGATTATCCAAAACCACAAAATCCTCTTCAGATTATAAGAAAAGAGTATATACCTCCTAAACCATTACCAACGACAGCAGCACCAATTAGTCGCGGATATAGCTATCCTAAGCCATCAATCCCATTTAACATTCCTCCGAAAGCTCAAAGCACTGGATACCAATATCCGAAACCTCAAACCCCTTTCGAATTGCCAAAGCCTACTCCCAAGAAAGGGTATCAGTATCTAAAGCCACAAAATCCATTAATAATAACACCACCGGCGCCAAAAGAAAGTGGCTACCAGTATCCAAAACCCCAAATTGCGTTTAACTTACCAAGGCCAATCGCTCCCCAAACCAATAGTGGCTACCAATATCCTAAGCCCCAGACCCCTCTACTTTTACCCACTCCCACTTTCTCCATACAGAAATCAAAGGAAAATAGTATTGGCTATCAATATCCAAAGCCAGCAAATCCTTTTAGTCTTCCATCACGTGTACCCACTAGACCATTGATTATTTCGAGCACACCAAATGTGCCAAAACCAACTCAACGAGGTTACAGTTACCCAATTCCTAGCAATCCACTTGTTTATCAACCAAAACAGCCGACCACCCATCGTGGATATGACTACCCCAAGCCTACGATACCTTTCAATATCCCTTCAAGACCAGCTACTATAACACCAGTCAAACAAACAACCTTTAGTGGTTATCAATATCCGAAGCCAGTAATTCCTTTCGAACCTCTGCCAGTAAACGACATATCGAATGAAGGGTACAGGTACCCAAGGCCATCAATACCATTCTTTTCATGATGAGAAATTCATGCAACGAGAACCAATAATGATTTCGCTTGGCAAGCATTTATATTGTTAATTTAAGTTTATATGTATAAGAATGTTTTTTAATTATTAGCATAATATAATATTTATATAAAAATTACTTGAAGTTTTTATTGAAATTTGTTCATTCCAAATATAGGAACTTCTAAATTCAAAAATTTGTTTGCATGCAACAGACACTTCTCATTGAACTTTTTTGAGATGTCGCTAGAATGAAAAAAAAATATTTTATATTTTTTAACATATTCTTTCAGAAACTATCTAAAAATGAAGGTTGAGTGAAACTAGAATTTTACAATTCGATTCATTCAACTATCGGGTAATCTTTTATGATCATGTGCATATTGTCCTTCAAAGAAATCCTGTTGTCACAATCATCTTTTTTCCTCTATTGATTTTGATTCCTTGGTCTTTTCGAGAGAAATGTTCTGCGTGCGATTTTTGGTCCTGTTTACGTTGATAGCATCTGGAAGACAAGATTCAGCGACGAACTTTATAGGCTGTACGGCGGCATGCCGATACAACGTGTGAGTCTTCTGGTGTGGTCCTTTTGCAAAAGATAGCAAAAGTGAGAAGTTGACTCCGAAGCAAGAGAAAAACGGCGGCTTTGACTAGGTCTGTTCGAGTGCTCCTGTTATATACAATGTGTCAAAAATTACTTTAATCGACAAATCGGTTTCAAGAAATTGTCATCACACACTGACAGCACACTGACAGCTTTGACAGCTGGTAAAAACTCACAACAAATGCTGTAACGGATCTGTTTTCTAAAAGAATGGGGCATCAGTCCATGGAGTTAAAGCAGGCAATTTTTGTAATAATCTGCAAACAGCTGCAGCCACACTAATCGTTTCTTAGGTAATAAAATAAGTTCATAATTTTTATGAACTTAGAGCTTCAATATATAGGCTCCCTAGGTCATGCATTTTTGAATCTGAGCCGTTGAGATAACACAACAAAAAACGTTCAAAAATGAAATGAAATACAGAACTCATGTTTGGTATGACGTACCGGATACGGTTAGCAAAATTTGCACCAGCTTTAGGAGGTTTTCGATCACATCAATAAGAAAAAGAATCGTTTGAACGCGTGCCGCTTATGTGTATTATTACGGACACAATAATAATTGAAGCCATTGTCAGTGACGACTAAACAGGCAGTATATGGCACACCGGAAGGCTCAGTTCCATACCAGGCAACAACAATGGGATTTGCAAGAACGGACTTAACTTGCTTTTGGAATTGCGCCCGCGAATATATAGGCAACGCATTAAAAAAAAAGAAAGAGGAAAGGAGACCATAAACGTAATAAAAACCGATGGGGGCATACAAATCGAGAACCCTTTAATCAGTGCTTAATGGATTTGGTCTGGAGTGCCATAAAATCCCATGCGCTATGGCACTCCGCACAGTGATCGTTGGACAGACATTTTTTGTAGTTCGTCAGGCAATTGCTTTTCGATCGTCCACTCTAACCGATCACCAGGTCGTAGCTTTTAGTTAGTTCTTCCTTCGGAGAGTTAACAAACAATGAGCCGACTGGCTTGGCGTTTGGAGAAACCTATCTGGTGGCTCACGTGAGTCACGGTTTTAGTCGGATGAGCACCTAATTTATTAACCAATCTATATACATAAATGTCACATGTCAAGACCACATTGAGTATTTTGCATGAAATGCCTGTGAATGTCAAATATTACGATATAGCTATGGGGTACCACCTTCATTATTTGCGACATAATAGATACTAGATTTGCAGTTTTTCTCGTTGTGTCTTCGCCCAAGACCTACTGGAGTACATACACATTAGCATACCCATAGGGCTTAGGTTTCTATGATTTCTATGGTTTATTAAAAATTATACTGTTATGATGTGATAACAGGCAATGATGTTAGCTTAACCTTCAAAAAGTTTCTGAATTGAATCAGTTTGCATAAACTCCAAATTCCTTACTCTTGTTGGAATGATTCAATGTTGCCTAAATTTGGGCTCCTGCATACTCCAGCAGACTTGGTAATGAGGAAACCATTATAATATGCATAGAAAACAGAGATTCAAGAAGAAAAGTTAAAGTAACAATGTTACATCTGAGAAAACCTGACATGGCTTCAACCCAGGAAGAGCTGCAGAAATTCTTCTCAGAACTCCAATCGATGTCGCCAGATAAGAACATATCCTCACTTAATACTGGCTTGTTGGGGAACATACTGTTGACATGAGCATCCCACATAAAGATCACTGCTGCGGCTGTTAGACTACATCTTAAAGCTTTTTACTTTGGTACTATCTCGCACTTGCTAGGGTGAGATATTGTTTTTACTTAAATTCGATTTATGTGGAAGAGAAATCAAAGAAATTAAACAAATAGCCATGAATGATATATTAGCTATCGCGAACTAAACAGTTTGGACTTAGTTGGACTTGAATGTCCATATCCATACTTGATTGGCTTTTGTTAGAGGCATCTTGGATTCTAGATGCCAAAAGGTCCGCGACTTATCTATCTATAAACATTTCTTTAGTTTATGATCTATCTTGCATGGTAAGCGATACTTCGAAAGTCGATTTCAACACGCTGTAAATTGTTACATTACTTTTTTCATATGTACTTACTTCACGTACACCTTCAAATTTCTCAACATGGTTGTTCTTTACACACTCTTAACGATTTTAGTCTGAATTCGCAAGAAATAAAAAAAATATCTAAAGTGAATAAAATCTTATAAGGACAATCAGGTTCCAGAGGTCGGGTGTGTTTGTATCTCGAACTATTCGTTCAATGTCTTCGGCTTCATATCTTGAAGAAGAAGATAGTCACCCAGTTGGCTTTCGGGTTAAGAGAGAGCAGTTGTTGGTGTAGTGACAAAAAATATGGACACAGAGAAATTCTTTGAAATGCAGACTGTCCAGAACGTCCCATGGCCGTTGATATTTTTTCCAAACAGAAAATTGTGGGATGAAAATTTTGTTATGAAACTTGTTATACTTTGCCGTCTGCCTCTTGGGAGATGACGATTAGATGCATTCTTACCTTATGCTGGGCTCCTTGGTAACGATCAATTCGATAAATTGCATGAAAGGCAGATAAACAAGAAGCCCTTTTTCTCCCATCTCAAGTAGTGAGAGCACAATTAAAGATGCCGCCATAAATGAAATGAACTAAATACATTCATTTTTTTTTTACAGACCATAGGCCTCATTAGACTAGGTAAAAGTGACGTTCGTCTGATTACATACTTATTTGCTTAAGAAATCGTACAACAAAGTAAGCTTTCCCAAACAGTGAGTTCTGTAGGGTTCGCCAAGATGAGCACGAGGAGGAAACCATCTTCCATTTCTTACTTCCGAACCTGGACATTTCTCGCGATATTTGGGGAAACTGACGCCGGAAACTACCTCTACAAAAATTCCGTAGGGAAACAATATGGATACGTCATTAGGACAATTTCCTTCACTTAGACACTTAGCAGTCCAGGAATACGACAAGTGGCATTACAATAAAATAAAATTGTCATTTCTGATCTTTTTTTAAACTTTTGTTTGAAGATATTTAGATTGGAAAAACTTCTCCGGTTTTCTTAATTTAATATAAAAATATTAGGTCTTAGAGCCGTTTGGCAAAGAAATTCAATTCAGATTAAAATTAATTTTCAGCCTAAACTTAGGTTTAAATATTTGTTATAACTTTCATCGTGTTCAATAAGTTGTATCTTGCAATTATTCGTAAAACTTTTTTGTGATAATTTTTTAATAAATATTTACTAAAAAAAACAGATTAAGTAAGCATCTATCTAGGTTATTATTATTATGGAGTATGAATGTCAGTGTGTTAAAGCATACAATGAAACTCACCAATTTATTCCCATATTTGTGGTTTTGAAGTTCTGCTTGAACATTTTGATATCGATCTACTTAAGGTCATAAATGTTTTCACTTAAATGTAGATGCCAATCTGACCGCAAAGAAGCGTGCGCTTATTCAATTTTGGTGATTCAAACAAGAAATTTAAATAAATTGTAAGGTGAATCACACACAGTTTAGTGGCATGCAACAATTTCTTAACTCACATGTTTTTTTAAATGTGTTTACTTAGATCATTGGAGGGTCTTCCTTAAAATTCGACGTCTTTTTCATTTCCCGGACTGGAAATAAAATCAAATTTAACAATTCACATTTGTTTCCCATTCAATAAAACCAAATGCAGGTGTTCGTAGTTAAAAAAAAGTAACCATTACATTAATTACCATTCCTCCATTATCTGCGATCTACATATTTCTATCTACCAATATTTTGTGAAATAAAAAAATGAATATTACAACCATTTCTCACTACATAACGTAAAATACAAACTGCTCTATCTCAACAATATCAAAATACACATGTACTTACTTTTTATAAATCGGTCAACAATGAGATGACACCGTGTTTTCAGTTTGGTAAACCCATATTTCACTTTAAAGTTCGTTAACTTATTAAGAAATTCTGGAAGTATTTATAAACGTATACGACCTTCAAAGCCGAACGATAATTTTTTGCATACATTTTATGAATGTCAAATCGGAATAAACACATATGTATTTATTTATGTTCGTGTTTATTTGAAAACAAAAAATATGTTTTCACTTCCTCTTTGCTTAAGTCCTGAAAATAATTTAGAAAACAATTTAAATACGGCATTCGAACTTGTTGGTCATTAATAAATTCTTAAGTGAACAACAACCCTGATTTGATGCGGAATATGACAATAAATGGAAGGAGAAAAAATAAAATCTATATTATGTGTATGGCAAGTATTTTATTTTATTACAACAAACACTTTTTTTTGATATTTAACAGACGAGAAGCCTCTACAAAGTATATTTGTAGGTGAACACAAATAGCAGTAAGCTCGATTCCGCGACACTGTCATTTATAAATTGAGGACTTGTGACATAAATAGGGACAACATTGACCAGTCAAATGGTTATTTGAAAATATAGGCTTAATTTATTGTGGAGTTTGGGGCTTTAAGTTGCTGTATTAGATGTTTTTAACTGTGGACAACGTTTAAATAGATCATGGATAAACAATGACAACCCAGCAATCTGTCGGGATATATACAAGATATGAAAGAAAGAAAAACGTATTCATCTTCGACCATTTTTGACCCGTACAATGTGTTTACATTTACAAAATCTCCAAATTTTCGACCGCAATTGTATTGCATTGCGAATTGCAGCAGTGGTGATCCAAATATTTTTGAAGATGATCTTCGGAAATAATGATATGTAATTACACCATATTACCATGCCACATCGCATAAATGAATATTAATTAAGGGATGCAATTTGAGGGTTTAAGTTTCTACCGCTTGAGATTTTTGAAACTAACCGCAGCCTTAAATCAGTCGTTTTTATACACAGTGATGTATAGGTAGCATAATGTCTATACTCTTTTACCCAGTTAATTAAGGGGAGGGGGTAAATAGCTGATAACAATAACGCATGTGCATTCGGAGACATGGCTGAGTTAAAAAAACAGTTGGAATCGAGGATCAAATTTTAATATGCTTATCTTAAAGTCTGCCAGCACATGTTTATGTAAGTTTTCGTTTTCCTAATGAAATATTATAGCAAAAGCTCAACATTCGAATTCGATGAACCGCCGACTCTTTACCAATCTTTAAGTGGAACTCTGAGCAAATCTTTCATCATTTAAAACGTCTAATATAAAACAATGTAATATCAAAGTGAATAATTTATACACTGCAAACGGAATGATTTAATAAAAAAAATCTATTTCTTCAACAACGTAATAGAGAACTCCCGCGTGACAATTTCGAATTTGGAATGTGTTTTCGCAAATATTTCTGGAGAGCATTTGCCGATGAAAATTTATATATATTTATATATTTATAAAATTTTTAATTTTATTTATAAAAAGAGGCATACAATTATCCAATAAGGACACCGGTCACAAATGTTGTCGTTCAGCTGCAACTACACATGTGTAAACTTGCATCAATTTATGTACATACATCACATGTAAGGCTTATATTTTCATTCGGCTAACATGCCTAAGATGATGCTCCGCTCAGCAAGAAATTTTGTTATTGAAAATATGTCACATTCTTTTAGGGGCAGTCACCAAATATTTACTGGCGTGCCTACATACACACAAGGTAAATATTTGATGTCCGAAAGGAAATTTACGCAGTTTAAATTTATTAAACTTAAAATTTATGTTGATAGTTAAAATGGCTATGTTAATGTGCAAATAATAATGATAACTGCAATAATTAAATATTTTCAAAAGAAAAACATTATATTATACTTTACACGACCCAACGCCGATGGTTTTTCTTCGATTCCCAGACGGAAGACCTCGCATTTTTTCAAGGCACCACCTCTTTCGAGTTGTTTTCAAATCTCGCTGTTCGGAGTCGGAAAAAAACTATAGGTCCTTTCTAGTCGTGAGAAAACAGTAGCACGCACAACACGAGTAGTTGCTGTAGAAGCTAGGCATAGGTTCCCTGTGGGCTGTAGAGTGCCACTCAAAATAAGGTAATAAAAAACTTTTGAAAATGTGTTCTTTTGCGTCTTCCATGTGGTTGAAAGTTTTCATGAATCTTATAGCTGATATTTCAAGATCCTAAAGACTACTGCATCATGTAGTCGAAATCACTGAAGTCATGTAATTTTTTGTTTTGTATAAAAATC
This sequence comes from Eristalinus sepulchralis, assembly GCA_944738645.1. Lineage (NCBI taxonomy): Eukaryota > Metazoa > Arthropoda > Insecta > Diptera > Syrphidae > Eristalinus > Eristalinus sepulchralis. The sequence goes on along the minus strand of OX122885.1, from coordinate 22,271,670 downwards.
TTTGTTGATAGTAAATTAAAGTTAACTGATGATGACGATTTACATAACGATGCACATAACTACGGTATCTTAACTATTGTGATTAGACACACATTTGTGATTAAGTCAATGCATTCAATACAGGTAGAGGAATTGTTACAGGAGCTCTGTAAGTGACGGTTACGGGAGTTTAATTTTCGTGATCTTATTTATGAATTACTCCAGTAAGTAAGCAAATACTCTTCTATTAATTTTTATTATTTATTAAATCTGCAAAAACTTATGAATTAATTAATAATTATAAAATACATGATTTGCATACATTTCATCTTCTAAATCAAATGGGTTGAATTTTGATTCTATGCTTCTTATTTTAATTAAATCTATCCTATTTAAAATCTTCATATTTATACTTATCATTACTCCAATCAGTAACTATTGCAATTGTATCCAATTGATTTAAAAAAAAAATAAACAATTAAGAAACTTTATTTTCATGATAACGATACTATTTGACAATTTTGACTTTTAAATGATAGCTAGGTGCAGTTGTGGCATGTATGTGGAACAGATAGTCGAGTCGATTAAAATTCATAATACCGATTTTTTTTTTTTTTTTTTATAATTGGCGCGCGCTAAAGGGGTTACGACTACCCTTAAGTGACCGGATTTAAGTCACAGCACGGGCCGAAGGTATAGAGGAAGAGAGGGAGAGGAGGTACCGGTGCACATTGGTTTTAAATGTCTGTAGATTGTAATGAGAGGGGAATATTGAGCAGGGAAGAGCATTCCATATTCGTGTTGTGCGGCTGAAGAACGAGTCTCTATACTTAACTGTACGTCCGAAGGTGGGCTTAAGGGTGAACTGATGAGCATTCCTTGCGAGGCGTGTATTGCGGGTGAATTCTTGAAGGGGAGGAATGCAGCTGGCTAATTCGTTTGAGCAACCGATGACTGAAGTGACTGTCTATCTTATCCTTAAGAGATACGAAGCGGTTAACAGCAGTTTATGTAGCGGGTATTTGAATTTCTTGATGTAGAAGGGTGTGGTGATGTGCTTGACAAACGCCGCAGTTACTTTTAACTTTAGCATTTAAAATAGTCATGACCAACCGTGAGACACTTTATGCATAACTTCTTCTGCTGTACTAAGAACACTAGTGCTAGAATATCCAATTACATATATTCCGTATTTTCCAAAACAGTATGTTATTAGCATAAAACATTTTGATATTACGAATATGCAGCCGGTTCTGCTAACCTTGTTAAAGTCGCTGTATGATAAACTGCTGCACTGCACTTACATTTACCCTTGTTTTGATTTATATGTTTCAAGAATGTTGATGTCAACTGAAAGAGTTCACTGAGCGGATTTATTGTAGCTGGCATGTCCTTTTTTCGAGAAAGTTCCCACTACACGGGCTTGCAATGCAATCTTCCATGTGATTTCAAATATTGGTAACGTTCTTGGTTATTGTCAAAAGGGGTTTCAACGTAGCTGATGATTCCGTCTGAACGTTTTTGCTTCCAAAAAGAGCTCGAAAATGAAACTCAGGGAAGACGCATTTAAAATCATGGCGTTTTATATATGTAAATAAAATATAGTTTTCTCTCTATAAATAAAAAAAAAAACAGTTTTCTTAAATTATCCGAAATAATTTGACTACATTGAATAACTCGCCCTGTAGGCAGCTGGGCGAATAATGCAGCTTGAGTGCCCTAAAAATTTGGTCTATTTGCCAATCTTTCCGAAAGCCATGAAAATGCGACAAATCCATTGGTGGAAGTTCAATGTCATCACGAGTTTTCTTTTCTGTACCACTCTTACCCTTGTAACCTTTCAGTTTTCTGTTCGTTGATGGTGTTAACAGACGAAACTGCATCTGTTTCTTGTACCGTACAAAAACTAAACAATTGTTGCCCAAGAAGGCAAAAAATTACTGTAGCATCATTTTGTGCGCTATCACGTATAATCATATTTTTTCTATAATCTATTATAATCATTGACATATAATTTTATTACAAAGGTTAAATAATTGTTCTTTTGTCTTTCAATGGTTTTTGTTGGTCAAAAATATACCGAAAACGTGAAGAGAAAACCTAAGAACACATGATGTTAAACTTAAAAGTTAAATTTGCAAGGCTCGCTGTAAGAAGAATATTGCTTATATGTATGTTTCTGCAATGTGAACGAAATATAATATAATTCGCGTGTACATATAACATATTGAAAAAATGCATTTTGTACTGTGAGATGTTAAAACGTGGATAAATAGTCGATTCCATCCTGAACATCTTGCCATTCAAATAAAGCAACCAAGAATTCACCAACATGACCAACATTTTTCATTATCCAAATCAAATTGACAGATCCACAGTATAGCCCGGACCTTGCGCCTCTTGATTACTATTTTTTTTTCAGTCTCTTCATGACTCTCTTGACGGTATACAATTGGTCGACCAAAAAGCCGCTTAAGATCAACCACGTTTTTCAACTGTAAACCATACAAGATCTACGAACATGGAAGCTACTCGGGATATAGCATAAGGCATACAGAAATTTGTTTTTTTTTTTCGAAAATGTAGAAACGTGAAATAAGGATGTATGTGTGTATATGAACTAGATAACTATATAAAGGCCTACATATCTTATGTTTTCCTATTCCTGTTAACGTTTTTTTTTTGTATATCTAATGACAAACGTGTGATATGTGAAGATTATCAAAAAAAGCAAAAATTCAAATTCGGTTTAGACTGACAGAAGACTGAAGGAAACCAAGTTCAAAAATCTTGGAAAACAACTTTCAGTTTCTTTATATGTATGTATATACATCCGAAAAATATTTGCATAACCTATTAGATTCATGTCTACTGCATGCAGAGACTAAATTCCCACGTCTTGAAGGAACCTGTTCATTGATTTTGATAAATATTTTGATTGTGTTTAAACTATGTTTTGCTGTTGCTTTTTAAATCCAATTTTTGTCTGCTCACACAATGGTTCAATGAACTGCATAGTAAGGTAGACATATTCGTATTTTAACAATTGAATGATCAAAATATAAAAATAATAAAGAAAAGGGAGACTGAATTCTCAGATCACAGCAGAGACGGTCTTAAGTATCAAATGAATTGCTAGCGTCATCACCATTATTATTCATTGATCGAGGCATTCACAAATCGCTTTTGTTGTGATGATTTCTCAACCTAAACAACATCCACGTGCTTCCAGATGATTGATCCTCGGATAACATCAGACAGGTGCTTAGATATTTTATGTATATATTTATATTAACGTTGAATGAATATGAGATTGTGTATGTATATTATATGGACACATGCCGAACAAGAATAGATGAACGATTACGATTTTCGAAGAAGTGATTGATTCCAATTTATTTTATTCCGGAACTATTTTGTAAAGAACATATTTTGAAATAATACTATTGCTTAGTATTGGAAGATATACCTAAATTTAATGACATTTTGTGTTTGTTCACTATATGCTTATATGTCATTTTATTATTTAATACAACTTAAGAAATTTTATTTTGATGTTATAGAACAACAACAATCTTGTTAGTATTATTCAAAGAATAATAAATAAAACTAAAAAGTAATTCCACAGAACATGTATTCAGAGACTATCGAATTTTATGTGACCCCATAGAACATAGGATTTGAGGAACTCAAAAGTAAAAACGCCTTTTTTGCTACTAATTTTTTTTAAATTGATCTGGGTTAACACCGATGGTGTTTTAATTCAATTAAGATAAGGATTAATTGGTATGTGGTCAATGTCAATTTGTTGCAATAGAGTTAGCGACTGTTTGTTGATAATCATTCTCTCCTTCACATTTAACTTTAAAACTCCACAAGAGATACTGGTCATAATATTTTGATGATTAAAATACGAAACTGCATAGTTTCATTCATCGATACTTATGCAAAATATATGAATGTTCCGCAAGTATTCGAGAAAGAAAACATTTTTCTGTACCTATCACGTTGCCCACAAGCCATAGGATTCCGTTTTCGACGCAACCTTCTATTTTAAAAGTGAGTACACAAAAAGTACTTAAAAATCTATACAGCTCAATTAAAAAGAGCTTTGTAAAAAGTCTGGGAACTAGGGTTAATACCCGCTGAAATCAAACAGCCGGTTCTAAAAATCTTCTGATCCGATATACTGCGATAAAAAGCAGACACACGCGTCATGAAGTAACATTATCATATTCAACCAAATTTCAATCTACTGTCCTACATAAATCGCGCAGTCTTAACATGTTGTTGGTATGTATAACATTCCGAATAAACGACAAGCCTTTTTTTTAGATTTTAATGACGAGTTTTATAGAAGGTCATGATCGATAAAGGTCAAATACCTCCAAGCCTCAGGAATATTTAACAGTATCGTAATTATAGTGGGGTGTTTCAGGTATTACTAAAGATATAAAAAAAAATTGCTAATAAATTTGTGACTGCAGATTTCAGTGACATAATTCCATTTCGATTACCTTTCTACATTTTGTGAAAGAAATAGAAAAATGTTACCAAGCGTGCTTAGAAAGAGATTAAAATTGTAGAGCAAACACTCTTACAGGACTAATCTCTTCGTAATTGGGTATTTATGGTTCTTTGCTCTATATATTCATATCTGCCACATTTTTGATTTATGTATTCTTCATACATAAACATATTTGAATTTATATTTTAAACGATTTTAAAAAGTATTATCGTCATCTTCATTTTCTTTAACCCGTATGTTCCACTTAAGTTACCGCAGGGGTAATGCACGTACCTGCACCTCCAGGCCGCTCGATCCTCCGCCATCGACTCTAACTCTTCAGGAGGTATTCCATTTCAGCTTATTCCTTCGGACATAACCCAAATTTCATGACCAAAGGTGAGAATTGGAGTAAACACTGAGTTAAAAACCGATAACATGGCTTTGACGCCAAGCTCGACCTTCCTTATTTCTGATATGCTGATATGCTGCTTTAAAACTGATCCTGCCTGGCCATTTTGGGGAAACCCAAGAGCAACAAATCGAAGATGGGTTTAGCGGTAAATGAGGGTGAGACCAAGTATAGGCTGTCAACGAGAAAGGACTCCCAACACCGATGTCTCGGCCAGAACGTCACAGCAGACAGATATAACTTTGAGGGAGTCAAAAACTTTGTCTACCTAGGCACCGCTATCAATTCAGAAATGGTACCAACGCTGAAATCAAAGGAAGAATAATTCTTGCCAATCGCTGATTCTTTGGGCTAAGAAAGCAATTGGAAAACAAAGCCCTCTCTCGAACAACCAAGGTAACGCTTTACAAGACCTTAATTGCCCTAGTTCTGCTATATGGCGAGGAGGCATGGACTTTGTCTAAAGCGGATGAAGCTGCTCTTGGTTGCTTCGAGAGGAAAATTCTTCATGTGATTTTCGGTCCCGTCTGCATACATGGTGAGTGGAGGAGGAGATGTAATGGTAACTATAGGGGCTGTTCAGCGACATCGACTTAGCCAGAAGAGTGAAAATCCAACGATTGAGATGGCTAGGTCATGTAGAGCGGATGGAAACCAATGCTCCAGGCGAATCCACCCCCGAGGAACGGCGCAGTAGAGGAGGACCGCGACTCAGGTAGCTCACGTAAGTGGAAAGGGACCTCAACTAACTATGCGTGCGAAACTAAAGACAGTTAGCTAAAGATCGATCTGGTTGGAGACGCTTGTTGGTTGAAGCCCAGGTCCCCTCCGGACTGTAGCTTCACCTTAAGTAAGTAAAGTACTTACTCTTCCCCAACTGTTTCATTGGGACTCCACTAAAATTTAAAGTGCATTGGACAGGCAATTTGGAAATTACCATTACTTCGGATTTGTCCACGTTCACCTTCCTTCCAGAAACTTTATCTACGGCCACAAACAAATTAAAAAATGTTGTCTCATTACTTAAATTTTATTAAGTTAAGTTATTACCGATTATGTAAGTCATGACCCGATTAGTTGTAACTATATTTTCAGTAGTAATTGATACTGCACCTTACGTTCCCCGTTTTAGAAAAAGAGTTTTGATAAAGCAGACATTCAGCTTCATGTATGTATGTAAAAATTAAACCCATTGTCAATGAGTATATTTTAATGATTTCATAATGAAAGAAAGGTAGGTAGTGGTAGTAGTATAATAATATTTAGTATATACATACATCAGTTTACTTTACATACATATTTGCACAGGCGTTTCAACTCCCTAGATCCTTCAGCAACAACTGGTGCTGTGCATGTTGATACGAGTATGACTCATACCTGACAAATTCAAGAGGCTATTCGGCCATAAGTACTTTTTGAGTATTGTCAGCAGCGTTGCGGTAAAAGAGCAAAAGATGAACGTTTATAATCGAACCCTTTACCTCCAACGTATGAGTATACGCACTTTCGCAATACGCTACAGCGGCGGCGGCATAAACATTTATCAGAATTAAAAGCCAACCTATATTTTTCGTGGGGCATACAAACTAACTAACTGACGTTATGTCACTGGTCGTGTTTTCACTGATGGACAAAAGTATTCGAAATCTAGTAGTACCAGATTAAAAGTAGGTGAAAATACATAAAAATAGTTGTTACATGAAATACAATTATAAAATTTTGTAGAGAGTAGTAAAGGGTACTAAAAGGATAAAACAACACATAAATTCATTGCAACAACAATGCAAAAACAAAAAAAAAATGATACAACAAAGGAAACAACAACTCAATAATTTCAAAAATAAGTTGCCTCTTTATTTTATTACAGCTTTGGATCTGTTCGGCATAGAGTGTACTAATTTTGTTGTTGTATTACAATCTTTTTGCCTCCATTTTTCCTGTAATCATATTGTTAAGCTTTTGTTTGGACGTGATAGAATGTTGTCGAACCTGTTTGTCTACAACCCATGGTTGCTCTTTGGGATTGAAATCTGGCAATCGTGGTGATGTTTTTAAAGTACGGCAAACAAAATTACAGAAACTCTTGTGATGATGAATTTGAAAACATGCGACTGGTCTAACAAGTTACAGCTCAAAAATGTACGAAAAACAAAAGGATGCATTACCTGCCAAATATCCAGACAAGTCACAACTTTACCCTTATGGATGTCTTAAAGTAGCTTATTTGATATAAGCCTATCTGACATATATACTCGTATGTAGTACTTGGTAACATTTAAATGTTATACAAAAGTATTTCTTGGGCAAAATAATTTTAGAAAATCGTTTGGTTATTTAATTTGTTTAAATAATTAAATAAAATAAAGGATATTTCTTAAAAATAAAATGTTGAAAGTAAGTTGATCACATGCATCAGCTTAAATGTCCGATTTCTTATTTATCAGCTAATGGACTTACAGGAATGAGCCAATTAAAACTCTCTGGTGGATCCTTGTTTCATATTCCTATATTATACTGATGAAGGATGAATGCTTCGTTGTTCATCAGATTTTTCGATACCTGAGCTAATTTCCACAAGCAAATGACTAAAATTTATTGTAAACTCCCTAAATGTTTTCACATCTAAGTACTTCTCCTCATGACTTGTGTCAATGAATGTGTCCAATTTGATTAGAATATAGGTCATTCAGAGATAGCCATAAGTCGAATCTGTTGTCGCGTTGTGATGGGTTTTTTTCGATGACCCCACAAAAAATGTTTTTTACTGTTTTTACTTTTACCGCAGATCCCGTAGTACACCATCCTACGACCCCAAGGATCATAAATCTTCTTTCACGGAGTCTTCGATACGAAAGAGGCGTTGACGTTAATGTGACTTATTTGCCTAGATGCGTCTCAAAACTAAGTGATCCCTCATCGGTTCTGATCTACACCTTATCATTAATACGGTCTTACTACACATTACATACATACAACATTTTCGATAACTTTTATTTAAATATTTGATATAGTTTATTCCAAACTTATATGTTGAAAGAACCAAATAAAATTGAAGGGATACTGTAGTGGTAGCCATCTTCCAAAAGCAACGTTTCTGGTGTTGAGGTTTCACTCTGTCCCGTTGTGCTTACTTCACTTAAATCTAGATTATTGCTGCGAACCAAATCAATTTCAGGCTCTGATAAAATTTGTTTAGTTGTTGTTTCTAACTTTTGTCCATTCTGAATGTACTCTACGATTGTAGTAGTACGAAGTTCATTATCATTTGGCTCTCTTTTTGGATTTATTATTTCATCAGATGGCAGTGATGTTGTTACTGGGACACTTTCAGAAGTGGGAACTTCTTGAACATCATATAAAGTACTCACATCAGCTGAAACGGGATTAGATGTTGTACCCTCAACATGATCTGAAGTGGAGGTTCCCTCGAAATTATCGGTTCCTTCTACGTTATTTGTTTTTTCTAGATTTTCGGTTCCTTCGGCGTCATCAGTTTCATGTTCCGTGGTATTACCATTAACTGATACTAAGTCTACAGTGACTATTTCAGTATTCGCATTTGTTAAAACTTCTTCGATTTCGTTAATATCGCTTTCTTCATTGGCAGATACGACAGCAGCTACTGTTGGAGATCGAGTGCTCTCAGTAGTGGCTTCTGTTTCAATAGCATCTGTGACACTTTCAGTACTTGCCACATCTAATGCTATTTTTGGTGTTGTCGTGAGGCTGTTCTCGTTATTAATCTTTTGATCAACGTTTTCACTTACTAAAGCAGCTACTGTTGTAGATGGAGTGCTCTCAGTAGCGGCTTCTGTTTCAATAGCATCTGTGACACTTTCAGTATTCGCAACATCTAATGCTATTTTTGGTGTTGTCGCCAGGCTGTTCTCGTTATTAGAAATCTCTTGATCGACGTCTTCGTTTACAGTTGTTGTTTCAAGCCTTTCAGTAGAAGGAAGGGTTATAGTGTCTGGGAGTAAAGTTGTAGATAATGCAACTTCTTTAAGCTCAGCATTGGAAACATCATCAGAATCATTGTTTGAAACTGTGCTGTCAGAATTGATTACGCTTGGATTATCCGTGGTTGTACCGGAAATTGATTCCTCGCTCTGAGGAATATATGTTGTTGATGCTTCGTTTTCATTCTCGCTTACTTGAGTTGTTGTTTCTTCATATTCTACAGATTTTACAGAAGATTGTGGCACCGCAGTTGTTGAAACAGTAAGTGGTGGTAAATACTGCCTCAATGCATTATCTGAAGGTTTCTCTATAATAACTTGAACAGGGATATAGACATCGCCTTCATGCAAAAGATCACCTGAAGCTGTACTGCTTGGGCTGATAGTGGTAAGAACTTCAACAACCCCTTCACTAAGTTTTGGTGGATCCTGTACGTATGTTGACGTTTCTGGAAGTGGCTGCTGGTATTCTGGTAATAGAGGTGGTAGATATTCTCGGGATGGGGGTAAGTACTTCCTAGATTGGTTAATGATTTCAGAAATATCTCCTGATACTACTCCACAAAGGACGGCTATTAGAATAACGAGTTTCTTTGAATGAGAAGATATTGTCCTTATTAATATATGATATTTTTGTAAAATATTAGATATTACTTACCATCTTCCTAATTGATTTCTCAGTCAATTGCAAATGCGAATTGTACTCACATTATCCCAGCATTGTCTTTTATACTCAGTACGCATTCAACCATAGATACATTTGAATATCTACAAATGTATTTTTATTGAGTAAGGTTTGAGGAAACCGTAATCCAAGTAAATACAAGAAACGAAGCCTTTTTCATTTTTGCAGAAAATTATGAGGCAAAATATTTCAATTGCTAAATTTTTGAACAGTAAATACCTTTGAGTGGTATGTTAATCCAAGAGGATGAAAAATATATTTCTTTTCAACGCCTTATGACGAACGAAAGATACTTGACGATTAATCATTAAGTGCAAACCAAACAAACGTTTTTTTTTTTCATAAAATTTTTAAATTGTTCGTGCAAAAATAGTTGAGGTTCACTTGACTCATATTTTACCAATAAACGTAAATTTGTGACGCATAGTAAAAATGATGCAAGAACCAATCTCAAATTAACCCTTTAAGCATTAAATTTTTTTTTTTGCATCTTTTAACAACACCACTGAGTCTTTCCCCCCTTTTCATTGACAAAAGAAACTTAAGTGGATTAAAGACACACCTCATACGTATATCTGCCGGAGGAGTTAAACACTTATAGAGGTATTAACATTGAGGTTGATCATGCATTTGGACACTGCTCGTTTGTATGGAAGGTATAAACAAAAAAATGTTGGTCTTGCAGATTTAGTCATTGATAATGCATTTTGTTCCGGAAAATAATGTATGATGTAAAACGATTGTATGTTACAGTTAAAGGTTTACATTCTGTTTGGTGGAATGACTGGTGGAATGAAACTTGAACGCCATAACCAAATTGAGTAATTTTATTTTTCATTAGCTTTAATTCTGAAAAAAGTCTGGAATAGTTATTTTTTTAAACTAATCTGTAAAAATCATTGCAAATATCTTTATTGACTTTTCGGTCAACATGGCATACTAACAAAATGCTTTCATATTTATGGTGAGTACATTTTCTATAGAATATAGCAGAACCCACAGCTTTACTATCCTGTTTGCAAATGAAAGCATGTAATACAACTTAATTTAAAAAGCTCTTTCTCGCTATACATCATGTCACTGGAAGAAATATGTCATCATCATCATCATCTTCTTTAACACTCATGTTCCACAAATGGGGTAGCGGGTGCAATGCACCCATGAGATACCTCCAGGCTGCTCGTTCCTCTGCCATCGACTCTAATTCATCAGGAGCTTTTCCCAAGCGCAACCAGACGAGTGTATGGAATTAATCTAACCACCTCGCAATGCAATCTCCGCAATTTATATTCGCGATCAATTTTATGACTATAGGTGTGAGTTGGAATAAACACTGAGTAAAAAACCGATAACTTCCTTATTAATTATCTAAGAAGCAGCTTCAAAATTGATTCAGCCTGGCCAACCCCACAAGAAAACTCAGTATTTTCCTCATCACTCGTTAAATACCCCCGATATACTTCATCTTCTCCACCTGTTTCAATGGGATTCGACTAATACGTAGAGTGCATTGAACAGGCGTTTTGGAAATGATCATTACCTCGGACTTGTCCCAGTTCACCTTCATTGCAGCATCAGCCACAAACCTTTGGAGTGTGCGCCAGAGTTCCGTCTGGGAGGATGTGAGGGCAACTAATTCAAAAGAAGATGACGCGTCGGCTGCCCCGTCTAAACCATAAAAACGAGAGCTGACGTACACTTGGCGAAGCCCAATGCCCACGGCCAAAAGTATTAATTTACTACCGTTTACCGTTGGTGTGAAGAGAATGACTGGCACTCAACAGGATGTCAATCATATTCTCCTGTAGAGCACACGGAGTCGTTCTTATGCCTTTTCTAAGTCTACTAAACAACTGTAGATCGGTTAAGCACACTCCAAGGCCTTCTTAAATACTAACGTAAAATGCTGGACGATTGTACTTCTGCCGGTCGAAAGTCGCACTGTTCATCCCCCAACCTGGGCTCAACCACAGCTCTAGAAAGGGCACCTTAGCGTAGACCTAATCGGGGAGACCTAAAAAATTTGGATCGTTCTCTCTGATCTCCCTGGAGAAGACGAGCAATCAGTCCAGTCTGCCAAAAAAAAGCCAATATTTGCACGAAAAGGTTTTAAATTCGAGTATTTTTCAAAAGGTCGTGTGAGGGGATCTCGAAATAAAAAAAGTAAAAATTGGACTAAAATATGTTAGCAGTAAATTTCCTTTGGGGCTCTAATAGCACGCAAATTATGTCCCCAACTTATATTTGTAGGAGGCGACAGAAAGAAGGAAAGACTACTGTGATCTGTGCGTAATATATATTTACAGAGCAAGCAACGTGTGTTACACGCTGTTGTATATAGTGGGGTAACCGGGAGAATTTTACAAACAGGATTGAAGAACCTTAGTAGCTGAATCAACGACTGCTTATTTACTTTAAAATTTACAGTAGGTGCATGAATTATAAGTAGGCGTAAAGCAAGTAGCACATTTTTGTAAATCGCCTACAGTTCGGCCATCCTGATCACGTAATCGTCCCGATTACTTGTTACAAACATCTTATGTTTTATAATATCAAATACATTTTCTCAATTCCTTTACAAATATTCTTCCTTTTCCATAGAAAATTAGTTAACAATAACTTTACATATTTCATTCAACTCAAGCGATTAAAAGAATACAAGAAATATTAAGAAATTTAATTTGCTGAATTGGTATATGTTTCATCTTCTGCTGCATCCTTATTTCCCTCATGTTCCAAATCTGCTGCCGTCATCATGTATGGTCTCATATTATGTGCACTGCTAACACCTCGATAGGGTATCCTTGTTAATTGAAAGCCATCTATATCGACAACATATGCCTATTATTGCGCAAAATCTTCTTGATTTCATATGGACCTTCTTATTTACACCTGGTATGTTAACAACATTTTTAAGCATAACAAAATCGCCCTGTTTATACTCTTTAGGTTGGTTATGCCTACTGTCAAAGTATCGTTTACTGCGCTCCTGTTCTTTATTAATGTTTTCTGCAGCTTTTTGTCTAACTTCCTCTAAATCAATACATGAATCTGATCTACTGTCCAAGAACTTTTTAACCTTATCACACAATTTTCCTTTTTGATCTATTCCAAACAAAAGTTTACTTGGAGTAAAGCCAGTGCTTCTGTTTTTCGTGTTGTTTATTGCGAACTCTATCTTAGCAATGTTTCTATCCCAGTCTCCAGTGCTACTAGTTTCGCACTCTTTTGCTAACATTGGCACTAGTACTCGATTTAATCTTTTCACATGCCCATTTGACTGTGGAGAATGCATCGCAACTTTTATGTGCTGAACATTATTAGAAAGAAAGAATTCAGCGAATTCTTGGGACGTGAAACAAGACCCAAGATCCGAAACGATCCTATTAGGTCGTGAATAGTTTTCAAAATATTTCTCCAAACACGACACTGCTTCTTTACTTTGGGTACTTCTTACAGGAAACAACTTAACAAACTTTGTAAACCCGTCCACTACAACGAAAAGATGTTTTTTCCTAGAACGAGAACACGAGAAAGGACCGAGATGATCTATATGGAGAGTGTCAAAAGGGGAGTTCCCTTTCGGTATTGCGTATAAGGTGCATCTGGTCTTCCCTGACTCAGGAGAAAACAAAATACATTTGAAGCATCCTCTAATGAATGCCTTCACTTTATCCTTTATCTTAGGAAACCAATAGATTTCTGACAAGTGAGCGAATCAGTGAAACGTGATGTGTTCGAATGACTTCATTATAAATTTGCGATGGAACATAAAAAAGAACTTTCCCGCTACGTTTACGATAAATTCCGTCCGTCCGTCAATCATCTTGATATAGGGACTTTCTTTTTTTTCTAATTCGCGGGCAATAGCAGCTGCTAGGATAAATTTGAAGGATACATTATCAATGTGAAGAACGTTGAACGAACGACTCGAGGAGTCAACTGAATGGTCATATGCCTGAAGTTCCTTATTCTCTTTCTCGACCAATACTACTGGTAATGCATACTCCGAGTTGGATTCCCGTATGATACCTTTATTTAGCAAATCTGTTATAATCTCCTGAAATTTCACTTTGTGTGAATAAGGTAAACGTTTTGGAGCAAAATTAAACGGTAAATTTTTTGTTAAGACAATGTTCATCTTAAATTCACTTTCACCTGTATACGTTTTTAACCGACTAGGTAAACAATTTGACTTCACATATCTTCAACACTTTCTTTAATAGCGCAAGGTAAGCTTTCGTTTATATTAATATCGGCATGAAACTCGTTATCTTTTATTTTAATATTAAGAATCTGATACACAAAATCTTCGCTTGGATCTACGGTACTAAAAAGACATTGAGACTCACATGTGTTGTCCAATGATTCGGACAACAGATTTTGAACATGATGATGGCCGTTGTTAATGTAGCTGTTGTTGTAATTCGTCCGAATTATATGAACTGAGAGGCTGTTGCAATTTCTAGCGATATGTCCTAGGCCACCACATTTGAAACACTTTGTTTGGACATTTTTTTGATTGCGTGGTTGTACTTCGGGTAATTTGTCTGTACTAGTTGGTTGAAAATCTGCTTCTTTTCGTATGCTCGTTTGAGCTGAACTAATCCGGGTGTTTTTTGATGTAAAATTACTTTCACGGCAATTAGTTTTGAACTTTTCATACTTGCGTAATGCAAGTTTTAATTCTTCTATATTGTTTGCACTATACAGAATACTTTTATTGGATTCAGTGTCATAAATACCCTTAGTAATCATCTGGAGTAGATCTTCTTCTTCTATGGAGTTGTGCGATGCAATCTCTTGCATGGCTAGGACATATTGTTGTGTGCTTTCGTCGCCTCTTCTTCGGTTCCCTTAGTTCATTGTATATGTCTGCTTTCGTAACAACTTTTTCAAATCCATTCACGAGTGCTTCTCTTAATTCTGTCCAATTACACACATGTTTTTTCGGAAATAAAGTTTTGCAGTACCTGTTAATAATCTCTTACCAAACACAAATTTGCTGCGATCATTTAAACAGAAAAGATCCGCGTGCCTTTCGAATTGTGATATCCACCTATTTATCGGAAAATTATCATCTCCGCTGAAGGGGCACATCATGTATTCGAAGTCTCTGAAGTTGTGAAGAGAACTTGATACCTGGCTTGGTGCTTCTTCTTCCAACTGCAGATTTCGTAGCTTTTGCTTGAGTTGGGCTATTTCCTCCTTCTTCTTGTATATGGCTCGTAATCTCTGCAACTCTGCGTCTAGCTGGTCCTCCTCCCCTATGGTGTGGTTTGATAGATGCTCGTCCTGGGATACAGATCTGTCAGCGCATTCGCCATTCTGCTTTTGAATTATTTGCCGAAGTTCATCATCCGAATAATCTTGAACGACTTCTTGCACCCTAGCTTTAGTTCTGCCTTAGTACCACTCGCCTGGAACTTAAGTGATCGCAAAATGTCTTTAAGTGTTGCAACTGTTGCAGTTTCAACAAACTGGAACCACTCCGCGGACATTTTGATACCCAAACCGATTACAGTGGCTACAGATTACAATTAAACTCACGTAGGCAAAAGGAACAAAATTACTTCTTACTTTAGTAAGTTTCTTCGACAAATTCCACGCGTTAGGCAAAAAAAAAATCAAATGTACAGCCGAGCACGAATCCCACTTCTGAAATTGTAGGAGGCGACAGAAAGAAAGAAAGACTACTTCACTCTGTGCGAAATATATATTTATTGAGCAACCAATGTGTGTTACGCGCTGTTACATATAATGGGGTGACCGGGAGGGACACAAGCAGGATTGAAGAATCTTAGTAGCCGAATCAACGACTGCTTATTTACTCTAAAAATTACAGTAGGTGCATGAATTATAAGTAGGCGTAAACCACATTTTTGTAAATCGCCTACATATTCAACATTCTTCTAGGCCCTAATATCATGGAATATTATATAAAATTAAAAAGATGACGACATGTTATCGCTAGCTGCCACAAAGTTCGAACACTTGATTGATATCCTTCCACACTTCTGTTCGCCTTTTTAGACGTCCCAATGGCTGGAATTATGCGCTTACGCTTTTACACGTCCTGGGCATCTTAAGGGTTGTAGCCGTGGATGTTTGACTGTAGAGTTTTTCATTAAAATCTCGCTACCACATATCACTAACGAAAATCTGACCACAGGACCGAATTTGTATATCAAAAAGACAGCGGGTTCCTCAAGGATATATATACAAATCCGACTTAGTCGTTAGAGGGCGGATTCCATTACTCAACTACTTTTATTACTCAAGGCCTTGTCTTAAGAAAATATTCCAACACCACCGAAATTAAGTCTTCACACATGAACACCCGTGTGCTGAAGTCACAACACCACACAAATTTCACGTATGCTTGACCTAAGTTTGACCGCCGTTAAAACACGTTTACGCAAGTGGAGCAGTTACAAATCTATTTTTGCTCCAATAGACCTCATCATCAGCGTTGAATTCTTCTCTTTCTTATCATAACTGATTCTATGGATACTTTAGATTCACGATTCCTTATTCAGGAGTAGTTTAGTATGGAGATAAAACTAAAAGATGAAATGCATCATTGATAGGATTTGAAATGAAAATGTAGCTTATATATACACATATACGTTACCTTTTAGTCCTTTTATGAATGAAGGAGAGAGAGAGAGATATATATTTAAAATAAAAATAAGCTCAAACACAAGTGTATTGACCCACAAACGGTCTGGTAGGAAAATTTAGAAAACCAACTCAGTTACAGTATTAATGCTTACTGTTTAATTTATTGTTTGTGTATACTAAAAACACATATTATAAAATTGTTTGAAATCAGGTAAATCAGTATGCGTCATTTATTAGCACTTATTATTCACAATGCCATCGTGGAACATAATGCTTATGCCCTATAACGATATTTAATTCTACGTACTGTTTTGTACTTGTAACCATCCTTAGCCAATTCATGCGCTGGTTCTGGTTCAATTGGAGCTGCTTGTTCCTCAGCTACTGTTACCGGTTGCACTGGCTTTGGTGCTGGATACTTATATCCTTCCTTCTGCTTCACTTCAGATAGAACTTCACTGACGACAATTGGACTGACTGAAGGACTTATCACCTTGGGTTCACTTGGTGGAATATATTCCGGTGCGGGAAGTGAAGGTAAAGTTATTTGTGCTGGCTTGATTTCAACTTCCGCAGGTGCAGCAATCTCTGGCAAAGGACTAGCCGGCAATGGGGCAGGAGTGAGTTTTATTTCAGTTTGCAGTTTAGGAGTTGGCAATATTATTGGAAGTTGTACCTTTGCTGATACTACAGTAGGCTTAGAGTACTTATATCCCAAATGGGAGACATCTCCTGCAACTAATCCTACGAAGGCAAAAGCCACCAAAAATACACAGACCTGTAAAACTTTATATGTTGAAAAACAAAGAAACGAATTTAAAATGTTGACGAGTTCTTACCATTTCCTCAAATTAATCTTATCTGACGAGCGCTAACAACAAAATGGCTTAGCAAATGTAGTTGTTGTGATATATATAAGAGCGTAACTTAATATACAGCGTATATTCCACAATTAATATTCATGAAGCTGCGGATAGAAATATGCTTGGCATCTTCTACTTTATCACTGAATTTCCTCATGACGCATTTTATAATCAATTTATACCATATAGGTACTAAAAACTAGTCTACCATCTCCACGGCTTCAAAATAACAAGAAAGATTTCTGAAAATATTTTAAGACCGACCAAGTTTTATTGATCATGTAAAAAGCTATCTGACCTTGAAAGGAATGAACGAGCTTTGATTATAATTGTTAATTAACGCATCTGCATTTGTAATTGGTGAGAAAGGTCATTTTCAACCAGACAATGTTCATAGACTTTATATAGTTTTGCTCTTTGCCTTTGTTTTTATGGAAATTAATTTAGGTATCTCTGGAGTCACTAGAGCTGCAAATTCTGATAGTCATGCTATTTATATACTTCACACATTGAAAGTCCGTTAATTGGTTTACATTTTTTTTTTCATAAAAAAAAACTAACGGAGGTCAACTAAAACAATATAATTAGTTCTGTTGAGTAGAATATTAAACGCTTTTTAATGTTTGTATACATATTGTAACATATTGTTACATTCAAGACACATTTCAGCATAACCATAATAAAGAGTCAAGGCAAATATGTTTTCAAAATACCCTTGAAACGAACAAAGAATTTCAGATCTACAACAACTTTAAAGTTGGCAATAGGACAACGGTAAAGAATAAGTTAAATATATTAAATGAAATGTAATTTTTGTGGAGTATGTACTCAAACTATATATTTTATAAAAATAGAATCCGGGTCCCAGTCCAAACTTCACACTTCATCCCAATTCAAGCCTCATCCCCAGAAGCAGTTTCAATTATATGTATATCATATAAATTATTGTTACGGACATGCTTTTCAAACTGCGTGTCCGGTTTTTCTATAACAAATTCCTTTATGCATCTTGGCTTAATTTATTCGGTTCAGCCGCTTAGGAGACCAGCTTGAATAGAGAGGCACATAGACGGTTATATTTAATATTGAAATTGTATGCAAAATAGTCTGTTGTCTTAAAAGTCAACATATTATGCGACTAAATTTTTGAATCACATAATTAAAAGTTACATCCGTAGCGCTGTATGAGTGACAGGCAACGGAACCACTGATGAAAACGATGAATATTTGGTTTAATAGTGACAGTTTTAACAAAGGCTATGTTCTGGTGCCTCCGAATCTTTGTTTCAGCCTGAACATACGGCACGTATGTCCCCTTGTGAAAGTGTTGCGGTGCCAATGGTTAAAACAAAAATAACGGGAAGAGCTGAGGTATGTGTACCGTGCTGACTGGGGTCAAACAACTTTGTTCACTGTCTCAGACCTGGCGGTTTTGTGTACAGTGCTGATTGGTCTCAAACAGTATTGTTTACCTTGCTATCGCCTCGCTCCCAGGTAACTCCTCAAACATGAACTAAACGTATCTAACGTATATAACTCTAGTATGGACTTATGATCTTACGATTCCTCTTTGTCAATTTCGACTGTAATAAAGAAGATCTCCTGAAGATGACAGTAATCCCCATGCACACATGCCCCCCCTCAATATGTTCCAACGAAAGATTATGGGACTTCCAAAAATTACCTCTTTGACTCTTTCTAAAGTAAATCACAATAAATCACAATACAAGAAGGCAAGGTTACCGTCGAATATGATGAGATAGGAAATCAAATGCAAAGGAAATACAATAATAGCAATAGCATAAATACGTCTTTTTTCCTTTTTTTGTTGCCTGCGATGCATAGCGATAGATAATTACGGTCATTACGGACAAGCTTAAGTATGAGACTTTAACTCGAATCTTAAATTTTCTATTGATGTATATGTGATGTGATGCATGCTCTCTTAGTGTTTTAAGGTCATATTTAAAATTTTTGGAGCTTTTTATTGAATGCCTTAGTAGTTCACTAGTATTTGACTTTGGGGATATATGGTATGAGGGTCATTCTTTCATTCAGGTTGTAATTTCAGTTTAGTTATCCAATCAGATTTAAATCCGAGTCAAAGATAAAAGAAAGGAACTAAGAGCTCCTAAGCGCCTTTAAAAATTTATGTAATATTATTTATAGCACAAGAAGGCTCGATTTAAAGGCCGAGTGATTAAAATATAGTCGCAGGACAAAGTGTTACCACTAGAATGTTCGAACAACCGGAACTTGGAAAATACGATAGCAATGTTCAAACTGCACTAAGAACCGTCCAACAAATTTTATTGGCGCACATGTACACAATAACTGACCAACATTCAATAGAGTTATTACAATGTCGGTTTTGCCTGCGTATCCCAACTTTTTTAACAACATTGTAAGACTAATTAATAAAAATGCCAAGTAAAGTGAAAAAAGATGTTTGTTATGACTCACGTAAATTTTAAGACGGCGGTAAACATGTATTGTATTCACACCCCGTTTAATTTTTGCATGAAAATACGGTATGCGCATAAAATTTGGTTCCAAGTATGTTGAAAGAAACCATAAATCGTGTTATATCTCTCCACAAGACGGATCAAACTTGCCATTGGTTGATTTATATGTTATATACTACACAAAATACATGCCTCTATGTATTGTAAGCATAATACTAATTAGAAGACATTATAATGATTTATTACGATGATTTTACTACGCATATTGATTGATGTCTCCTGGCTGATTGGCTTTAATAAAATATACAACAATAGCAGCAGTAAAATCGTTTGACAAAATATGTCAAGATACTCAACACACTAACATACATATATACATATCTGCCTTAAAGTAAAATACTTATAGGTATGATATAGGCTTGTGTATTCACTTGGGCTATTTATAAATATAAGCAATAATGATGTTTGGTATATCAGTCTAACTATTGATCTCACCAACAACAATACAAGTTTTGTCACATATAAAATATTTTTTTTTAACTCAAACCAAAATGTCGTAAGCATTAATTTAACTTCTATTTCATATCAATCATTTCGAACACATGCCGTGAATTTGTTTATTCAAGAAAAATATTTGCAAGAATCTGTAAGATATATTTATATATATTTTTTTTGTTTCAGGTTTAATATTTTTTTAAATACGTATTAATTCTTTGTCAAGTAAAGTAAACCACCTCCTCTGCATTGGAGAAGAATCCTTCGGGACATGCGAAAAAAGGAGGCGATTTCTTCACGCACTGAACATTTGCAGTAATGCCAGTGCGATTGATCAACACTCGATGACTAGATGCTGTTCCAAAAAACGTGTCACATATTCCAAGCTGGGCTCTGGTTTTAAGGACTATAGTACCGCCCGATTTATTTTATTTTATATAAATTCAGAACAGCACGTATACTTTCCAACATTTCTTCTTTACTTACATTTTTTTATTTTCCCTTAAATTTAAATTACGGCCACAACATTTCGTTGGTCTAAGAAAGACAAAATTCCTTTCCTGTTTGGAAGTGGACTATCAAATTTAGCAACGTTATGCCTGTTTATGAGCTCTCAGTGTTTATGCCATATTAAAAGGAATAACCGAAATGCATTTTCTGAGCAGTACAGGCGAAAATTGAAGCACTATATCACGGCACTTTGTGTTAACCCATTAAAAAAGAATGCGATGACGTTGCAGGGTGACTACGATATAATATTTGGTTTTTCGAACACAATAATGAGTCCAAGTGGTAGAGAGGTTTAATTCTTAGGAATTAAGTTTTAGATAATGTGTATTAAGCAAGGGTGTCCAAGCCGAGGATAAGATTCCCCAACTTGACTTTACTTTATTGTAATAAGACATTCTACAACAACTACTTATGTCGTGCGAGCTATTATTCTCTCACAAGTAGAAGGGTTTTTTGCCTTCTCCGAACGGCGAGATTTGAGAAGCTTTTCATAAACAATTAATACTCTTAATACTCTACGCCGTGCTACCACACTTTATTGTAGTGAAATTTTATAAAATTACTTAAGATCATTGTATATTTCTCTGAAGAATTATTGCAATAAACCATAAATAATAATAAACTACTAAAATAATATTTAGTGCATATTTGCATTTAAATTGTATAAGCCTTTTTATTTGAATTCTTGAAAAAATTCTGGAAATGTGTATTGTATCAGTTAAAAAATACAGCACATTTACTTTAGTTGTTTGCAAATTTTGTTGTTTTAAATTGTACATTTTAAACTTTCTTTTATCTATGCCTTACAACTTAAAGAGTACTCAACTTCTTTACTTTTTGCACTTCAATTAGTACGATCCATTTGAAAGTAATCTAAAGTGACATCATATTAAAAAAAATAAGGTTCTTCATAAGTGAACAGTAACGTAGTATTTTATGCTTATGTATTATGAAAATACATAAAAATAGTTCCATTTCCATGTTAATGCACTAGGTATCGGTATTTATGCCAGGTACCACTTTAAGTACATTTCGCTCAGGAAACTTGAAGTTAGCAAAAAGAAAAGAAATTGATAAATATACGAACAAATCAGACGGGTAAGGAAACGTCAAAAAAAACATCTTTGGTGATCATATGCTATTCACAACTTTTATCAACATAAAGCACGTTTCCGGGCGTCTTCTTCTGTGTATAAGTATGTTATTAATACATGAACCGTGAGTCCAAAACTTGTTTCAAATACTATTGTTAAAAATTCAATCAACTTCGTCTCATTTTATCAGCGGTTTTGCTGTAATCTATTGGTTAAAGGGTATAAAAGTGTCTACCCAATTTGTAAATTTGGCCTACTCTATCATTCTTTTGATTTACATACACATTCTCATCTACGATTGAATGAACATTATACCACAGGTAAAGTTCTAAGAATCAGCCGATTGATTCAACCTTCACAGATTATGTTTAATATGCCCATACATATGTATGCATTTAAGAAATTTGTGAAAAAATGTATGAGTGGATCTCGGAAACCTTGCAGTCGTAGTAAAAAATCCGGTAGATGAATTCTAAAAAAATCACACACGTTTATCGTTTAACGTATATTTTGTCAACTTATAAATAATGTGATTGGCTTCTTTATGTTCATTCGTTTAAGAAAGTGAGAGGAGAAAACATCTATTCTGTTCAAAATGGTAAAGTGATCTTTGTTGAAGTTTTTTTTTTTCAAAATTATAGAAGTGTTTCTTTGCAGAAATTGTTTATTTTTATCGGTGTTCTTGCCGTTGTGAGCGCTGATGTATCTCACCTTTTAAAGAGCGATGGATATCACTACCCGGTTCCTAGCATCCCTTTTCCCATTCCACCTGTAGTTGATATCCCAGTGCCAAAACCAGTAGAGCTACCCAGTCCTCCAGTCGTCGACGTCTTGGATCAATCAAGTGTTCAACAGCAATACCTACCCCCTCCTCAACCAGTCCAACCCGTTGTGATAAGTCCAAAACCTACTCTTTCTCCAGTTATTATCCCAAAGCCCACTCTTCCTCCAGTCATTATCCCAAAGCCTACTCTTCCTCCAGTCATTATCCCTAAGCCTACCATTCAGCAACCCATCATAGTTCAACGTCCAGTGGAGCCAGTAAACGAGTATTTGCCTCCTGTTGTTCAAGTTCAGGAAACAGTTGCAGTGCCGACTACACCAAAACCTGTTATCATTTATACACCACCCGTAGTTCAAGTAACTGAAAAACCGGCAATTGTCTATCAGCCAACTCCTGCACCTGTACAGACTGCCCACTCTGGATACTTCTACGATAATAATCCACAGCCTCCATTCAGTTTTTAGAAGATTGTGATTGAAACCAAGATAATTTAATTGTGATTGTGTTTAGAATAAATTTAATGTCATAACAAATATATGAAACAGTGTATTTAATGGAGCTAAAATTTAGGTTATACGTACATGAGAAATTCTTGGAAAAATGAGACATTTGCAAAATGAGAAGGATGATCACTTGTGACCACACTTTTAAAATTTTAAAGAGTAATACTGCAAAACTGAAACTATAAAAATTCTGTTAAAGCTACTTATATAATACAACAAGCTGGAAAGTCTGGATATCACTAAAAAATTGTGATTAAAGGCGCAAATGGTCCACATTCATTTTGATATAAAGGACGCTTTTTACGCCAACATCGAATGTTGTAAGACTCTAGTTGTGTACAGCAATCACATTAGTTGTTAGTGTTCTTCTTGGGATGTGATGCATATATTAATACATTTTAATGTGAAAAATGTATTGACGTGAAAAAACAAGCACTATAGTTTTTCATATCGATTTCCTTGGGAGATACTCTCAAATCGTGATCTTCTTGACAGAGTTTGAAAGTAAACGTTTGATAAAATATGAGGAATTCGTAGTGGTTCTTTTTTCCATCAGGGAACTAAAACTAGGAGTTAACACATTTTCAAAGTAAATGAGTTCTTTAATATATGCAATCTTATATAACGAGTCATAAAATTATTTGGGAAATAATTGGCATAATTCTAGCTACATTTCAACAACCATGCACTTTTATAATACCCTTATTGGAAAAACATTTGAAAGGCTGTCTATAACAGCACCATATCCTCACCAAGTTGAAAGACCTTAAATAGATTTCCTGCCTAAGGCAGGAAGAAGCTTACACGAGCAGCCAAATGATCTAAGACCCATAAGATTGTCTCCATTTCTACCAAAACACTAGTGACTTACCGACCTTCGTTCGAGATCTATAATAAATCCGGAACGGTTCTTGCTATCTGAGCATGCGTACACCAAAGAGGAGTGCATATAAACGGCCCTTGTCGAACAAACGAGAAATAACTAAGTTTCAAAAAAATATACCAAGGTTGCTTTCGTGGACACAGAAGGCGTTTTTAATATGTCTATCTGCAAGATATTATAAGGATAATGAAAGAACTTGATGAAGAGGATAGATTCTTTGCACTGATATAGAAATAGAGTCATACTAGAAAACGTACTAACAGTGCCTTTGTGGATAAAATTGCTATAGCCAGTTCTGAAAGACTTATTCAAGTCCTACAGTTTGCTGCTTTCGATTTACATATTTAAATACATACATATATATTTCTATTAAACAAAATTGTTCATAAAAGCACACATTTATACGTCTGTATTGGTTTATCAGTTCTTTCAATTTAACTTTTTTCTTAGCACTGAATTTCAATTATACTGTCACGTAGACCAATGATGTCAGTTATGCTTGTAAGTCAGTACAGGCGTGAACATATTTTTTTTAAAGCGCTTCCTCAATACAATGCAATATTTAAATAAATTAAGTTGCTATTAAAAAGTGTTTTTTTAACTGTGCATCGCAACAACGCGGTTTCTCCATGCTCTAGCGAATTTCTCTCCATCGCGATTAAAATCGGTTAGATCGGAAGTTTCTGTATACGGTTCTCGAATATTGCAAAATATTCAAGCAATAATGTACTAGGATGGAACTACTCGGCTTAGTTACACAAATTTGTAACTATGCCATTCCAAGCATCACACATATACAAAATAAAACTACTCGTGTTGTGCGTGGTACTGTTTTCTTACAAGTAAGAGGGACCTACCATCTTTTAACGACTCCGAGCAGCATGATTTGAGAAACTTTTGATGGACAATTAGTACTCTTTGAGTCACAAACCACCTAAAGAGTTCTCATAACCATTGGCAAGCAAACAGCTACTAACGCTGCAGCGCGTCTGAGGGCATGCTCTTAGTGATTGAAAGTAAAGCTAGGTCATCCTTCCATTATTTCCTAAAAAATTGTATATTCTACTTTATTATACGCCGCTATTTCCCAGAAAGAAACTACAAGGACCAGATTCCAGATAAAGACTTGTGGAACAGCGGTGCTACTCATATACCTTTCGCGGTACACTTTTACACATATGGATAGAGTTTAAGAATAGTAATCAACGGTCGAGAAAGTCAGAGAACTCATCCTATAAAAATTAACGATATATGGTCAACGAGAGTCACATGCCAAATATCTACAACATTGTAGCCTTGCATCGATCCAAAAAGATCGATTTTTGTCACAATTACTGCATAATGTCTTATAAGTATTAAAGGTTATCCAGATGAGGAGGATGTGGAAAGCATACATGACCTTTTTTTGTAATTGTCTGGCACTTGCGTCAAACAGGAAAATACTAACATTTAAATTTTCAGCTACCTTAAGTCTCTCTAAACTTGAGTTAACTCTAACAATGGACCTAATAATGGACCTACAATTCAGATTTGCCAACTACTCTCCTTACTTGCCGGCTAAACAAAAAATTCACCTAAGATATCAAACAATTGAATAAATCAGAATTAATAACTGTACCAATGAATTGAGCATAATTGTCCATATGTTAGAAAGCTTTTACAATTGTGTATCTGTTGAAGAAAGCACCTTACCATAGAGATACATTTGTCTTTCCACCACTGAGAGTTAGTGTCGTTGCCCTAAAGAAATAAGTGATTCATTCTTTGGGTGAACTTGGACTTGACTTTTTAAAAGATGCGTGCTTAGCCCAGTGGCAGCTTTTTCGATATTTATATGTTAATAAAACTTAATATATTGCTCAGAGATATACCTGGTCTGTAGTATTGTGTATAAACTCACTGAATGAACATCACTATTCAAATCTGCATTACCGCGTTATAGCGAACTCATTGGAATGAAAATAGTAATATATTCGGAAGTAGTCAATATAGACTAAAAGAAAGAAAACCAGTTTTCTCAATTTCACTTTCACTTTTTCATTCATAGTCAATTGTGAAATATGCATCTTATTGAAATTAAACTAAGCTAGAGATGAGAACATTTTATTTGGTGAAATTTATATAGCAGAATATAAAATCAATTTAATTTGATAAAAAAAGATAATTTTTCTCAAACTTGCTTAACAGTGTTGTTTAATTAAACTATAACTGATTTTTTTGGAAAAATTGTGTGGATAAAAATAAATAAAAACATATTTGCTTATATTGTCGAGTAACTTTAAATTATGTATTTATTACACATAATTGATATTTCTCAGTCCATTTATTTGCACAGCATAACTAAGGATTTTACGTTGATTGTGAAAAATTTGTACACTTTTATTAAAAATAATTATTGATGTTTATAGATGAATATCTCAATGTGTATTGAATAATATTTTTTCTGAATATGTGAATGAGTTTTGTACTTCATTATTAATCTAAGTAAAATGTCTCTAACAAATATAAATTTGTTACTGGGTGATCTTCGGATATAATAAAAATAATGTACGAAAAAGGAAATTAAATAGAACTTGTTTTCCAAGAAGTTTGTGACCGTTTTGGCATTTAACAATGTAGTCAATCCACGTCATAGTAAAGGTTTGAATAATGATGTCCATCAAGTGTGTTTAGTATGTAAAATAATTAAACAGATGTAACTTAATCAACACAAAAAAGAAAAACATATACATATACACAAAATAAAGCCACTGAGCTAAACACGTGTATGTTAATAATTCAAGTTCAAGTTTACCAACGAATACATCATAAGCTTCTGCTGGGATACTGGGTACTGACACAAATTATTTACATATATAAAACAGAACGGATGTGTGTAACAAGAAGTAAATGAAATACGAGTTTCTACTTCTTATTTCTCTAATAGCGCTACAGTTCGGTGTGGACCTGGGCCTCTCCAAACAGCAAGATCTCTCGCCAAGCTGCCTCCAGAAACAAACAATTTTGAGAGTAATAATAGGCTCGCCTGCAAGTGCAAGGCAGATACAAGACGAATTCATGCTCCATTTTTTTTTTCATACATTTAATGCAGCTAGAAACACCTAGTCTGTTAGCCTACTCTCCATCAGATTGTAAGCGGTTATTACTCCCATAACCAGGATTATGCCATTGGACATGCAGATCACCTCCACGTGTAGTTTCAGCTTACATGTGGCGAGAGGTGTACCTAGGTGTTCGTACCGTATACCTGTCTAATGCATCAGTTTGGCAGTTACCTGGAATATCCAACACAGGCAGAGATTGAATTGCTCCAGCATCTCCTCAGAGGATGTTAGCCCATCAGTGCCCGTCTTGGAAGACTAATTCAAAGACCTTACTATTACTAGGACTTTGAATAAGTGGAGCCCACTTATAGGTTTTTATGTTTTGCAAAGAGTATACCTAGTATAGAAAGCAGTATATTCCCTATACATATGTACTTCCCTGTTCATGTGGGTCCATATGATTTAATGGCAGTGAATGATGGGAAAGAGTTTTGGAGCGAATTATTTCTTTGTAAAGGACCATTCAAGTTTTCAAGTTGGTAAGGGTGATATTTGAGTTGTTCTAAGCTCTGCTGTCACTTGATGCACCACTGAATAGTTTCCATTGGATTGCATCATCATAAAAATTGGCCGATTCGCATGCAAATGGTAAAGACATTTTAAGAAAGTTTTAACATTGCTGAAGTCGTGTGAATCATCGTAATGAACAATAAGTGAAAAACAATGCTACAAATGCAAATTCAACTTACTGAATAATTGAGGTCTGCTGACCAATCACATTTTCTTTGGGATCGATGGGGTGACGTTGCACAAAGTGACTATTATGTGTGCTCTATGGTTGAAAGGCGTCATTGGTCTGTATTTCGACTTGGACGGTATGTGGTTTTAACAAAAATGGGCAAGAAGCCACTCAACATAATCAATTAAGGCCTTCTTCCGTTAGAAACTTATGCAACTTGATTCCTTTTCTTTGGAGCTGTATTTACGCGACTAATGTTTTTTTAGAATATCAAAATCTTTAAGCTTACGTTTTTTTGGTAGAGTACTTTCTTTTCAAAATATAAAAACTAAGGTATGAATATAATGACAGATATAAACCAGTATATCTTACTTGTAATGTGCGTGATAAATCCATTGCTGTA
This sequence comes from Eristalinus sepulchralis, assembly GCA_944738645.1. Taxonomy (NCBI): domain Eukaryota; kingdom Metazoa; phylum Arthropoda; class Insecta; order Diptera; family Syrphidae; genus Eristalinus; species Eristalinus sepulchralis. Next base: position 22,243,721 of record OX122885.1, on the reverse strand, counting down.
CTTGTAGAAGAAAGTGAACCGAAACCTGCAAAAGTAAAAGACGAGTTTTTCCACGTCAGAATGAAAAAAAATATTGCCGTGAGTAAAATTGTGTGATGAACGTTTTGGTTTACTTAAATTTTCTTTAAATTTTCAAGTTCGGTTGAGAAAATGGGAAGTCTGAAGAATCAGGTGGAAATAATATTTTGAGGTTGCGACACATTAGATTTTCAGATCAACTTCTGGGTACAAAATTACTTTGGAGACGTGTAACAATTTAACACAATTGTAATATACATACGTATGTGAGTATATGCCTGTAATAAATATCTTTCAAGTTTTACCAAACTAAATTTCATGACTTTACAGTTTTTCTTAGAATTTGTCAGCTTTAAATTTCAGTATTTGGCTTCTCAGGATACTAAAGCAAAACAAAAAATGGATTAGATTAGTCTTTTAAAATGCTAGTGCTTCTAAATTTCCCTTGTTTTGGCATTCAACAAATCTGCTTAAATATTATTCGACTTACTTGAACTCACATAGATGTTTCCTTAATATGCTGTAATCTGTTATTAAGCCTATTATTTAATGAAATTTAATGAAAACTGAAAACTGTTCTTGCTAGCAACATAATATATTCATAAAAAATACATATAATGTATAAGCCTAAATAGTTCAAAACTTGCCTTTAAAAATACAGAGGAAGCATTTGATAATATGTCGCCTAAATGCAATTATTAGAACTGAATAAGAAACAAACATGAGATCTGCAGAGACTCATTCTTCGGGGAACAAACAAGTGCGGCACCTAGTTGCAGACGTGTTTCAAGTATCGTGGAACATGACATGTCATGCCGGGAACATGAAATGGGGACATGGTTATTATAGCCAGAAACATGTTTGAAGTAAACCCAAATGAAGGTTAATAATAACTGAAAAATGTTGTTAGTCGGCTAGCCTAAGCCTTAATCCAGCAATTTTAGAGAGTGATGAATCTATTGAGTAAAACCCAATTAAGGACGTAATCATAAAGAAACATACAAATGGGTATCTTGGTGTAAAAATCCTGGTGTCGTAGTTTAAGGATTTAGTTTGCTCATGTTTGTTCAATTATCACCTACATGGCAACAGAAAAGAAGATCAGAGTAAGATTCTGCTGGATACCTAGTCATACGGGTGTAGTGCCCAACTACTTTCAAAGAAAATACGCAGCAGAACATTTCATTCACGCTCTCAGTATTTCTAGTAGAAACCTTGAATGAAGTTTGTGGAAAGAGACAGACAAGAAATCTCTTATCTTAATATAACCGGAAAATCTTTCAAGCCTGCATCAAAATGGTAGGCTCTCGCCGCGTAGTGGATAAGTGTTTCTAGGTTCATTTAAAATTACTGTGACAATTTGACTATCTACGTAACTGTTTATCGAATATGGAGGCATATAAAGTTATTGTGTTTTATGGAAAAAAAGCTTCTTATTTTTTTCTTTTAAGCAAAATATGAAAAAAAAAAGTAAACTTGGTTTTCTTTGGAAACTGTCAACTTCATGTCCTCATAAAATTTTACGTCAACCGGGTCATGTTTATATATATGTATGTCTTCGACTGCACTGACTGACAGATTTCTTTTGCAGAACTATCCACAGTCCACAGGTTGGGTTGCTCTCTAATGCTCGCACGAAGGACCTCCATGCCGCTCGATCCTCCGCCATCGGCTCTAACTCACCAAAAGTTATACCCCTGCGCAAGTCGCCTACCTGTTGGAATTGCAAGCCTCGGAAGTCATGATGAACTGGAAGCCCTTTCCATTCGAAGAAGTAGCTCCTCAACATTGAGTTCCTCCTGCACCGTGACGTTTCTTAGCCTATCCCGAGAGTAACTCCCACAACAGCAAGGAGAATTTTATCTCAGCAGCTTTTATTCGCGAGATTATTCTTTCGGTCATTAAGCAAATTTCAAAGTTTTATGACCACAGGTGAGAGTTGGAACAAACACTGAGTTAAAAACCGATAACTTGGCTTTGTCACCATTATCGGCCTTTCTTTTGCTTATCTACTAAGCTGGTTCAACGTAGATTGCATTGGACACGTGTATTGGAAATTACCATTACATCGGACTTGTTCACGTTCACCTCATTCCAGCATCAGTACATACGGCTACAAACCTATGGAGAGCGCGCTGCAGTTCCGTCTGGGAGGATGTGAAGAAATATAAGTCATTTGCGAAAATATGACTTACCCCCTTGTTTTAGAATTTTAAATTCATTGATTTTGACTATGGAAATTATTTTACTATGCAGCCCATAATTATTTAGAAAAGCCAACTTTCGCAAAATATCAACCAGTAGTAAAGCTTGTGCATATTTGGACCTTTTCCCCACTTTTGTATTACTTATGTCGAAAAATAATAAAAAAAAAAATAAAATTTCAGTTAATATTAATTAATTTAAGACATTTAAGTCTGGCATTAACACGAAGTTGACGAAGCTCTCGAATATCAGCGTTTGTGATAAACTTATCGTCATTATTGTAGTGAGCTGTAAGTATACCAGATAATTCCCCGAATACGTCTAATTTTTGCAATAAGACCCAAACGAAATAAGACCCTGTGGTGTTGTAATAACTGAAGTTAGCTAGTAAGGGCTGTGTTTCCTAAAGGCTGTGTTGTTTGTTAAATTATTACATCATTATTAGGACAAGCTTAATAAAATCTTAATAGTGGTGTATAAATTAATGCAGTAAGTATAACTGTAATGTATAATTTACTTAGTTTATTTTTAAATTATAAAAAAAATTTTAATCGACCGTGCAAAATGTTATATTAAACGACACTATTTTCTTTATACCATTATTAAAATCCTTGTTTCATTTTATGGCTTCCTTAACTTCATTTAATCACTTACAGGATTTGGATTTATGTTATTAAATCAACTCTCTGTAACCGTATGTATTTAAAGAAAATAAATAGTAACGCACAAACTAAAGCCGAGATCCAAAAATATCGCTACATGTGCAATTAAAGTTTTATACTCAGTTACCTCCAAAAGCTTGAAGAATGCTTTTTATAAATATAGTACTTCCTTTGTTTTTCTTGCATATGTATGAAGGTAAGTATAGTTTATTTCATATGAAGATCATGTCATTATGGGTATTATTGCATTTTCATGGCCGTGCATAATAATACTATAAAGACAACACATAAAAAGGAATTTGACGACGATATATTATAATATTATGCATTCATTTGCTCGTTGCGATTTGTAAGTTGTTTATTATCTTTTATTACAAGTTCTACAGGTAATCGTGTTTTTTTCTGATAACTTCCGTTCTGAAAAATTTAAACCCATAAAATACTGCGCCTGTGTTATATGTGCTTACTCAATGCTGATTGGGTTTATTGCAAAATTTAAGGCAATATCACCACTCGAGTTGAGTTCCGGACACAGGTAAATAGAAAAAAACAAAGGCCATCAGAAACTCTAATAATAATAAGTATATAGTGAGCATGCAATGGATTGTCATTTTCGGTTATGATAATGCAAGTGTGTAATGCTTCGACTAAGGAACCAGTCTGTAAAATTAAATGTACGTCCAAAAACAGGAATTAAGATAGAACTGAATGGGCGATTCAACTGGACATTTTAAACAAACGGTGTAGTGCAAATGAATTCTTCAGAATCAGTAAAATCATGATTTACTGAATAATAGACAAATTTATTTGTAAAGGGTTGTTTAAAATGAAATAAATATAACTATAGAAATAAGTACAAATATAGAGAACATTCGACTTGAACCCGCAAAAAACACTACGTTCAAAATGTAACTTCTAATACAAATAATAGGAGACTCATCGAGTCAGATGTCAAACTCTGTTATTAAATGCCTTTAAAATAACAAGTGTACTATCCATAGCAAATGAGGCATATCATCGGACCTCCAGATCTACTGCTGTGGAAGCTGTACAGCCAGTTATTAAGAAATTTCAGCATAACCAAATACTTCGTAAACTAAATACTAGGCTAGGCCTTATGCACGTTAAGATCCTTTCTTGCAACTGTATGTTAATTAATAATACGATCCATTTTTAAAACGACTTAACTTGTGATAAAAATGAGTTGTTTACAACAATGTCAATCGGAAAAGATAAATGGAGCAAGTCAGTTGAACCAGCTAAAACAACATCAAATGCTGATATTCAACAATGTTGTCAGTTTGGTGGGATTACAAAAGAATTGTCTACTTTAAACTTTTACCACCCAACCGAATGATCAATTCAGATGTCTACATTGAACAACGAACAAAATTGAACAATGCAGTTGAACAAAAGCGGCTCGAATTGAAAAATCGAATAGGAGTTGCATTCCATCATGACAATGCTAGATAACACATATTTTTGATCACTGGGCAAACATTACTGGAGCTTGGTTGGGATATTTTGCCACATCCACTATATAGTCCTGACCTGAACAATATATTACAGAATAAAGCTATTTTTTTCATGAAAAAAAATGTCTTCTATTTTCTTAAATAAAAATCCGCAATATAATGCGTATGTATAGAGAGTTTTTTTTTTTTTTTTGTGGTCACTGTGGCGTAGTGGGTAAGTGCGTCGACCGCCGCGCAGAAAGTTTAGGTTCGATCCCCTGACGGGACACCTCGCATTTTTTCACGGCACCACCTCTTTCGAATTGCTGACAACACCCAAAGAGTATCAATTGTCTATGAAAAGCTTCTCAAATCTCGCCGTTCGCAGTCGGCAAAAAACTGTATGTCCCTTCTACTCGTGAGAGGACAGTAGCGCGCACAACAAGAGTAGTTGTTGTAGAAGCTAGGCCCGGGTCCCTTGTGGGCTGTAGTGGCACTCAGTTATTATTATTATATAGAGTTTTTATCTTTCTACCTCCCAATCTCTTCAAAACTCATATGTATACTCCAATAAAGACAAATTCCAAGTTATTTTATCTTTTCGAAACCTAAAGGAAGACAGCGTACTCATGTTATATGTGATTGTTTATATTAGTTGTTTTTCATACTTAATTGAATTAATTTTTAATAAAATTTCGGTTAGCAGTACGTGCAGTTATTAGCATTGGTGTAAAAAATATTTCAACTTAATTATATAAAACTCATAAAATCTAATTATGTAGAAATGAATGAATGCATTCACTGCAACTCGTTGAATGTGCTAACAATAATTGAGATCTTTAAGCCAAGTTTTTTTAAATTTGCTTGGTATATAATATAAGTTAACTTTAAGATTTAGATCAAAAAAATAAATAAATTCAGACGCCGAAAGGCAAATATTAAGATAAATTCAGATTAATTTAGAGTACCTGCATAGGGTCAGTAAGTTTGGCTAAGAACATTGTTCACCTAATTAAGCTAGCTTTAAGTAATTTTGTCTCGCATGACATGAATTTAATAAACACAAATTGCAAAAAAAAAATGTGCTAAAAGTTCTATTTTATCGTAATGCAATTCCACATTCAAATTTGTATTGTGCGTTATTATTATACAATTCCGTACAAAACATGTTATGAAAAATGTTCGTGTTTTGAGGATGTGTTCTTGTTCTCGTATCCAAGTGATCACTTAGATTTTGTATGTAATGAAAGATGTCGACTATATAGTGGTCGCCGGTCGCCGTGACGTAGCGGGTAAGTGCGTCGACTCACTGAGTACAAGATGTTCTATGCTAATGAAATTTTGTACAATGCAGTTAACGTAAATAGACCGGATAATTTTTTATTATGTTGATTCGAGGGCAGAAAATGAACTGACATTCGGACAATGAAAGCGCATGCTGAAGTGGATTCATTCCAACGAAATTGTTCTTTTATCTGGACCGAATCGGCTTGGTACAGGTTGCGGAGGGATGTCCCCTTCTTTATCATGCAGAAGAAGGACGATGGACAAGGTAATGTAGATATCCCATGTTCGAGTGATCTGAATATCTGTGCGACATTTAACACCGAGAAAGGGATAGTAGTTTCAATTAATGGCTAAAGCCAAATCAAGTGGCCCATCTGTCGTCAGCTGAAGTAGTAATTGATCCCTCTACGGACAACTTGCATTAAGTATAAGGTAAATGGTATAAGTTATAATATGTATAGTTTATAATATAAAATGTAAAAAAATACTGTGGATTTAATAAGAGTCTTCCCATAGGGCCAATGAGATAGGTTTGTAAGAGTACGGATTACTTAAGAAAATTACCAGTTAAAATAAACGATACATTTTAAACACAAACGTAGTGCGGCTACTCACACGCCAAAGCCCCAGGTTTGATTCCTGGATGGAACAACTCGCATTTTTAATTTTCAATGAAAAAGCTTTCTAAATATTGCCGTTCAAGGCAAAATAAAACTGTAGGTCCCCCCTACTCATGAGAAAACAGTAGCACTCACAACACTGACAGTTGTTGTAGATTAATTATTAAATGTCAAAAAGGCTACCAGAGAATTCGCATGTGTGCTATGTAGAAAAATTACAAAGCGAATGTTGATGTCAATAACAGGACGCGGATCATTGGATTGGGTATGTGGGGAGTGCTTATGTATGAGTGGCAGGATGAGATAACCAGATTGATTTGTTAGATAAAATTCGACATAGAAGTGATCCGAGAAGCATTGTCTTCTGGGGACTTTTTACTTAACAATTTGGTGATTAGCTATCTGATACATATGGCGAGGCTTAAGAGCTTTTCCGAGAAAATAAGATCGCTTTAAGCACCACGAAAGAGATGGTGCCGAGAAAAGTTTTAAATAACTGAAAGTCCATTCCAGGAAATAAATAAAGAACATTGCCTGCTTAATATTGATATTTTCCTTGTGTAAGGAAAACACACACATTAAACAACAAAAAAAAATATTTTATATATTAACGCACTCCGTTGTTTTCACCATTGATTGACATCATCTTTGCTTTTATTAACGGTCGCAAATTGACTTCAAAGTGTTTTCACAAGATTACAGGAAATTTTAGGGGCTATGCCAAAATTCCTGAATCTTCCCAATTTTTTTTTCATTTTACCTTACAAAGTATCAATGGGAGACTGATTGTATACAGCAAAACCAACCCGTGCTATCGTTCTCTCATGAGAATAGGCACCTACAGTTTATCGGCGACTCCGAACAGCGAAATCGCAGAAGCCTTTCAAAGACAATCAATACTCTTTGATTTTTATCAGTAACGAAAACCTGTGACCTTCAACGTGTGAGGCAACACACTCTTTTTTATTTTTTTAATTTATTGGAAGTTATGAAACACTGCACCGAGCGCTCAGACTCTTAAACTGGTCCATTACACTACGAGGCAATGCACTTAATACTTACTCCACGTTAGTTTAATAAATGAAATAAGTGCGTAAATAAATTAAAAATAATTATTGAAATTACACATTAATTGTTATTGTTTAATGTATTAGAAGTAAACACTTATAAAACACGTGCCAGAATTTTATTGATATGAAATTCAGTTCTTTAATTTCATTCACTGAATCGAAGCGCCGAAGAATTCGATTTCTTACCTAGCGTTGAGTATTTTTGCACATTCAGACTTAATTTATTCACAAATAGTTAAAAATATCACAGGTCTTAAAAATAATCAATGATGACAAATTTTCTTCTTTAAGTGGAAGCAGTCCACATCTTGGCTTAAAATATTATACCAAGGCTACGCTGATTTTTATGGACTTACATTTACATTCGTATTCTATCCTACAAATTGAGTTATACTAGTTCTGGATATGTGAAGTTGTTTATGTTGCTCAGTACGGACACGCGAGTGTACTAGTATAACATATAGTAAGTGCACCAAAAATTACCCATGCTTTAAATTTAATTTAATAAAACTATTTCATACTACTTTAAGAGGCTTTGTATTTAAATTTAACTTTTGTTGAAGTTTAATAGGGTTAGGCTTAATACTTTTACGACAAAGATAACATTTCTCTTCCTCTTAGTTTTGATGAACTATAGAGGTCTGCAATTAATGTCCAGAATGAAGTTTTACTAAATGTATTTAAAGCAGTTTCAAGACATCCATTCGATACAATTATTTTCTGGAAAATAATGTGTTCGTCCGTCATGTCTGGTATGGCAGTTCAAATCCATTTCCCAGAACAGAAAATAAATTGGAGTAAGGTGTGAAAATCTATTAGCCTTATATACAGTATCGAACGAAACTAAGGAAACTGAAATAAATGAATCGTTATAATAAATTTATTTCTCCTATGAATAGTGTTCAAAATCAAATACAAAATATTTCATTTCATTAACAATACAGTAATAAAAAAACAAAATATAACATACTATTCTGGGAGGACAAAACTAAGGAAACTGAAAAAAACGTTTGGTACTGTAGCACTTCTATATCTAAATTAATATTTTGTGGGACCACAACTAATTTTCAAGTGAATTCTTTAACGCTAGTTTCTCATCGTATCATACAGTAATAACGATACGTAGGAAGAGGAAATATCCGGAGTAGGATTTAATATTTGTATTTAATTTTAGAAAATTTTAGGAGTTTTCTTAGCATACATATACATTGCTGTCTAAGTTAGATTGTTCTAGTGCAGCCAACTTAATGCCAGTATAAATACAATCTGTTAGAGGGCTCTCATCCAACCTATTATGGTGTATAGTTGCCCCGTGTGGTTCAACTCAAATCCTTCCCAGATGGGACAACGGGTGGAAAATTATCCAGAGCACGGGAAGATCTTCGGATCAGCCTATCTTACATCAAGTAAAAGGACTAGCGGTCTGTAAGGTGCTTCGTTGTATCCTTAAACTTATAACTTTCTCCCATTATCGCCGTCCGATCTAATGTAACCTATAGTGAGTCTAGTTGGGTTAGGATAAAACTAAAGTATTCGTATATGAAATCCACTTCACCTGAGTTTATTTTATATTTTATATTCTTGAGTATAAAGTATTATCCAACAACGATTTTTTTTAATAAAACGCAAGCCATTTGAGATATTTCAAAAACTTTACAAAATAACTTTATTAAAGTACAATCAAACCAATTATAAATGCAACTCGACTTGGCTTATATGGCCACAGGGGGCACGTTGGCAGAGGTTAATTCGTTGGCCTTATTTTCCAACGACTTGGTCACACATTTTGGGCTTCGCATATAGTAATGACTTAATGTAGGTCCACAGAAAAAAGTTAAGCTCTCTCTCCATACGTACTCTTGAATAAATAAGTTATAACATGTGCTGTGTAGCTTGTATCACCGTCCTGTTACAACCACATGTCGGTTGGTTCCAATTCGGTCCAAAAATATTCAGTAATCATGGTGCGATGTCACTTAATTTCACAGTAACGTAGCCATCGTTATCACCGACGAAAAAGTATGGCCCAATAACGCCGCCGGTATGTAAACCGTTTCATCTGACAATGACACTTATTGATAAAGACATTAAGCCAAAAATTAGCCTTTTCACTGAAGACGATTTTGAAATGAAATTCATCATCTTTTCGCATCATCTTCAGAACAAAATAGAAGAACGTACATCGCCTCAAGTAGTCCATCGGCTTCAATTCGTGAATAAGCTTGATCTTGTATTTGTATATCATCCTTACGCAAAATAAGCCATATTGTAGATGCTGCATAATTGACTGTTTTCGATTTTTTGCTACAGACACCTGAACAGCTGAGAGATTTTCGAAACTTCGATCAAACCGTTGTTTCATGGATATGGTTACATGATACAACGTTATTATATTAAATGTCTACTAGGGCGAAAGTTGGAGTCAAAGCTCTTAAAGTTGCGCTTACCGATTCCAAATTTCAGTCGAAAGTGTTTATAATGTGCAGACGTTAAAAATTATGAAAATCTTAAGTTTACTGAATAGATTCACAGTGACAGTTCTGAGATTAGAAAAAGAGTGCATTCAAAAATTAAACTCAAACTTGGCAAGTGTTTATTGGAAACTCACTTTACATAGACTCAAAGAGTAACAATTGTCAATGAAAAGATGTTTTAATCACGCCGTTTTAATTCGCTAAAAAAACTACATTGTAACATGTACTCGAGTACACATAACACAAACAGTTGCTGAAGAAGGTAAGCCTTGGTCCCTTAAGGACTGTAGTACCACTCAATTAGTTTCATTTCATTTTATTATTAAAGTAACAAGAACAATAGTGCATATAATTTTGAAATAACATTTTTTTGAGGTTTAGGGAAGTCCTTTACAGCTATGTTTTGTAATAAACAGGTTACATAAAGATATTAATATTAGTATGCATAACGATTCAAAGGAAAGCTACAAGTAAAACCCTTTTTCAATACATAAAACTAATATTGCGAAAATCCCCAATTTAATATAATATATTTTATGTTTACTGCGGGGAGTATTGTAGACAATTAATTAACTCATTCCCAGAGAAACTACATTGAGTATAAAATCTTACAGTTAACTTATCAATAAGAGTTTGTATGAAGGTGATATTGCTTTGATTATGAAGCCTACGGGTTGAATAGTGTCGTGGTAAATTTAGCATAATTTGAATAATTTTATTTTGCCATCTTTGGAGTTTTATTATATGAGTTTTAGCACAGTCGTACCAAACAGGACAACCGTAGAGTAACATACTTTGAAAAATAGACTTATACGAAATTATCTTATTTTCAATACTTATTTTTGATTTTCTGTTTTTAATGGGATAAAGAATTTTAATGTGCATATTCATTTTATCTAAGGTACAACATATGTGTTGCTGAAAGTTAAATTTTTTATCAATCAAATACCAATATATCTACAGTGCTCAGACCAGTCTATATGTACAGAGCCCAATTTAAGTTGTAGTGGTCGCCGTGGCGTAGTGGTAAGTGCATCGACCGCGGCGCAGAATATCAGGGTTCGATTCCCGGACGGGACACCTATCATTTTTTCACGGCACCACCTCTTTCGAGTTGCTGACAACACTCAAAGAGTATTAATTGTCTATGGAAAGTTTCTCAAATCTCGCCGTTCGGCAAAAAACTGTAGGTCCCTTCTACTCGTGAAGAACAGTAGCATGCACAACACGAGTAGTTGTTGTAGAAGCTTGCCCCTGGTCCGTTGTGGGCTGTCGTGCCACTCAATTATTATTATTATTATTATTATTATTATTATTATTATTATTATTATTATTATTATTATTATTATTATTATTATTATTATTATTAATATTATTATTATTATTATTATTATATTTTAAGTTGTACATTATTAGGTAAAAAACAGTCTTTACGTCTACGTGTAAACCAGATTGCTTGCGTTTTCGAAGTGTTCACCTTAATTTTCCATTTAAAAAAGTACTCTTCTAATTCATTTATGTAAACATCTTTAAAATAAGTTCCAGAAGCGAATATTGCTGTGTCATCAGCAAAAATTGCGACGTTAATATTATTACCAAAATTAGGAATATCAGAAACATATACGAGTATATTAAACAAAGTTGGACCGAGTACTGTTCCTTGAGACAAACCATAGGTTATGTTTTGATTAAGCGATTGTAAATTATCAACTTTATCTTTGACATGTTGTTTTAATCTTGAGATTTGATGATAGGTGTTGTGAAAACCACGAAAACCAAACTGACATTGAGGCAAAATATTATTATCCAATAAATGATTATCAATCATTTCCCTTGTTATTCTTTCTAAGATTTTGCTTAGACAACTAAGCAAGCTTATAGGCCTGTAGCTTTTAGGGTCATCTTTTACCTTGGCGGGTTTAGGTATTGGAATTATCAAAGCTTTTTTCCAGCAATCTGGAAAATAGTTTAGTGTAAGGCAAGAATTCAGGATTTCTGTAAGAAAACGCAGGCCTGTGAGAGGCAAAACCTTTAAAATTTTATAATTTATACCATCTAAACCTGGACTTTTATTATTTTTCAAACTACTACTAATCAAATTTTTGACTTTATTTGTATTTAGCAAATTTGTACTTGATATGTTTTTAGACCGTTGGAAAAAACTAACGATAGTGTGAGACACATCACTAGAAGTGAAAGAATCACTCAAATTTGCAGCACTTTTATGATTACTAGGAAAAGTTTCACCAAGTAGATTGGCTTTATCTACTAAAGCTTATTTTCAACTTTGAGAGGCGGAATACTTAAACCTGTTTCTTGAATAATTTTTGAAACTTTCCAAAATGGTTTACTAGCCTTATCAAAGGAGGAAAGAAGATTGTTCCAACGGATATTTTTAAATTTATTTATTTCATCTGCAATAGCTTTGTTCAGATATTTCGTGTTTTGAAGGAAACAATCATACCGGTAGCGTGTCCATTTTTTTCTTTCTGAGTTTCTCAATCGTATCAGTAATAAAATATACTGGACTGTGTTAATTTCTTTCACTGGGATCTTTGGTACTGCAAAATCAATAGCTGCTTTTGCTACAGAAATTTACTTTGCACACATTGAATAAATTTGTGTATTACTAATTTGAGGTGAGCTAGTAATATTATTTAAATTGCAATTGGAGTTGATAAAGTGAGCGAATTTATTCCAATTTGCGGCTGAAAAGTTGTAGTACCATAGAGGTTTTTTTAATTAGTATTTAAAATTTAAATGAATACTAACAGGTAGGTGATCGGAACCCAAATTTTCGTGAGTTAATGGTCTGGTACTATTCCCACTGATATTTGTTATAAAAAAATCAAGAGTAGAAGGGCTTTTAGAACTGGATGTTGGGACATAAGTGGATTCAAGTGGATATAGTAAGGAGAAGTTTGGTCGGTTCTCGATTCACTGCGGTTCACTTGGATAAAGGCAACATTTTTTTAAAGAAAAATTACAGATTGTATCCCGTATATATATCATATAATATATCATATAATATGTTACCCCAACAGTTAGCCCTGAGACAATTCCAAAGTTGATATCGACAATTTAAATCACCACCAAGAATGACTTTACCACGATATCGAAATATTTTTGTTAAGTATCTTCTAAAGTGAATTGTTTTATCAAATGATCTATTTCCTCCAGGAAAAGTCGATTGATGGCAAGTGCCAGAAGGCAAGTCTGTATCGAACGATGAACTTTACGAACAGAAAAGAAAGGGAAAGCACTGGCTTTCCTGAAGGAAAAATAAAGAGCATGTACCCATCGAAGACATGGGAAGTTATTATGTAGGAATAAAATCCGATAGATTTAACACAAAGTATAAACTTGTAATGTTGTAGTCGATACTGCTGCAGTTTCATACTGAACTCTAGCGTCCTACTTTAAGAAGAAATCTGCCTAGTTACGACACATTTAAGCTGAATTTTCGCCACTTCTATACATAAATACATTTTCAAGAATGTTAACTAGTAACCCCGAAAGTATTTCAACCTAGTTTAACAAATGTTTTTTTCACTACCACTAGAGCTATCGTTAATTTTATAAGTGTGCACATATAAAATATCCATCTCTCATTTTACAATGCGTAATTCATTCACTAAGATTTATATTAATTTACAAAACAAATTATCATAGATACACAATATTATAGGCTAAACGAATAATATGCTATAACAAAAAATTAAACCCATGCTTTCAAAATGCTCGTTATGGTAATGAAACGTCGGTTTTGCTAATTAATTTCAAACTAAATTAAGTCAACTAGAGTTCCGCTTTTAGCCTTCACTTAGCACCAACGAAATTACTAAATGGTTCGTTTTTCTCGCATAGCAAACACGCTCTCAAAGTCTATTATAGCTTAACGTATTGGGTGAACATGAATTATGACAGTCCAAAGAAGAAATACAAAAATAGCAATCATCGGTGTTTTTTTTTATTCGGTTTCATCAAAATCATTTTTGAATACAAATATAGATTATAAAAGTGGCATGGCATCAGCCTCGAGCTTTAAATTGTTCAAGGTATCAAATTAACTAGCTTCATTACTCTTAAGACAAGGAGTTTTCACGCCGATTTTCGCATTGTAAACTGTGGACAAGTTTTTTTTACAGTTTTAAGAGCTACTCCAAACCCGTCGACACTCAACTGACATTACCCTACTCTAGAATATAATTTTACATTTTTCGATGACTGACCTGCATTTCATTAATTCATTGTTATGCTTATGGCCAAGGTTGACGTTTAAATCATTTAACAGAAACATACATGATTTTATTTCCCTGATTAAAATGGGTTGGATTATGATAAACTTTTTTTTTCGTTTGACAACTTTAAGATGCTCCAAAGTAATTGAACCTGTAAAAGTTCAATAGAAAACAATTTGTCTGTTTTAGATTAGACATGGTAAGCGGCATAGGATGGCCTTTTCAATTATTCATCTCATGTTAGTAAACTATGCAATTACAGTCAGGTAAGTACATGCGACGCTTATAAGAAAATAAGTGTCATCGTTTATAAGATATTGAGTGTGCTGTTGAAGAAACTTCTGCACAAAGTGTCCGAGGTTGTCAATCAGATGCACTTGTGATAAAAACATAATTCTCTCTTTGTTAGAAACGATTAAGAAATCATTTTCTGAGTTATTTTATTTCTTCATTATTTTATATTTATTACAATGCTAATTCGAAATATTTTGATATTTATATATTATTGTAAGTTCTACGGAATAAAGAAGAGAATCGATATACTTCAAGTTTACTGCCCATGCCATGCCTTCTTGAAATTTATTCTGAAAATTGGTATAATTTTCAGTACTGTTTAGAACAATTTATTGTCGAAAGTTTTAAGCTATTTATACAAAAGTATAAAAGACAATTATTCGGACCCGGTTAGAGAAGTAAATAATGCAATATTCAGGAGAAAATAAGAATCGTTTCTTTGTTTATTGTGAAATAAAAAAATAAAACAATGAAGATTTTATTTTTCACGCAACTATTTGAGATAATTTTAAATTAATAAAGAATGTCTGATAGTTTACACAAAATTGTATTATTAAGTATTAAAACTGCTCTTAATGTATTCTTACTGAAACTGAATATATTGCATTCGTTAACTCAAATGCAATTAAATATTCTCAAACTATTATTCTTTGTTTTTATAATTAATATTATAAAAAATGTGTAGAAATTTTTATTGCGATTCTTAATACGCCGTAATACACTTTTATTTTCATTAATTAATATCTTATTCCCAAGTTACAAAATTAACATATACTGCTTTTGGCGAAGGAATCGGAGGCAAGAATGAACCATTCACAAGAATTATATTTTATTTCCTTTCACTTTCGAAGAAGTTAAAAATATAACAACATCCAAGATCCGATCAAACTAAAGAATCCTCTTTAACAACAAGTTTATTTTTTTATGGTTGATTCTCTCTTGAAAGATAACTATTACTTCCACTTCTCCTTCCTACTAGGAAGGAAGGACCAAATTGCTTTTCATGTCTTAATGAACTTATACGGTAGTCATAAAATCTTATATCAAGCTAATTTTATGAATTACAAAGATATTTTGAGAATGTGGAATGACTTAAGCCTAAAGCTACACATTCTGCTATTAAGTTCGGATAAAGTATCTCTTAGGTTGAATAACCCCCTAGTATTCAAACATGTACGAAATAACGCTTGTATTCATTTTTGTATTTCAGATCTCTGTATGGTGAAGAGACTAGTGTACACGTATGTAAATGTATTAAGATAAATTGTTTCTGCTTTTGCTCTTCATTCTTCTCTTTTAAATACTCACACAAGTAAGATTCATCCATTCTCCTAACCGTAATGTTTTTAACAATGAATACGGATATGTCAATTAATTTCGGTTATGCATTGCGCACAATATGTTATGGGCTGTAAAATGTGGCTTGTTCAGATATAACTGCTCGTATCAATGGTAACAAGAAGAAAAAAGATACGTTCAACGCATGTGTATTTGAGGTGATAGTTTGCGAATGTTGTATTCAGATGAATGATAAGCCTTGATAAGTGTTTACCTTTACTAAACTGGTTGCTATAAATATGGTCGGAAAGCGAACATCGACATCAATCGGTACCTTCCCAAGTAACATTAAACATCTCATCTACCTTACCAACGACAAAATGGTAAATCATAAACTAGTAAAAGGAATTTACATTATAGGGCAAGCTATTTGATTGATAACCTCTTTGCAGAAACTTAACGTAGCAGTTCTTTGCTTTGCCGTGGCTGTAGTAGCTGATGTATCACACCTGAAACAATCTGGATATGTGTACAATGTCCCATCGCCTGCATTTGAGTTACCGCCGGCACCAGTGAAGGAATATTTGCCCCCGCAACCCCCAGCACCAGTTAAGGAGGAAATCCTTCCAGAGGTCATTGTTCCTAAACCAACATACCTGCCACCAGTAGAAGTTCCCTCCCCAATCGTTCCTGAGGCTCCTTCAAACGAATATTTGCCTCCAGCCGAGCCTGTTTCAGAAATCCCAGAAATTCCTTCGGAACCTATTGTAGAGCCAGTTAAGGAATATCTTCCTCCTTCAATTGCCCCAGTTGTACCCACAACGGCGTACTTGCCACCATCCATTGCACCAACTGTGGAATACCAATCAGCTGCTGAAACTGGTGGATACAGATACGATGCTCCACTTAAAAAATTCCGTTTCTAAATTAAATAATTCATCCTGTTACATTCTTATTTAAAACACTGAAGGCTTTTTCGAAACAAAAAAATGTGTTTTCATTTATTTCTTCTTGTTATGGTTGTCAATGGAATTTGATCAAATTTATAACAAATCAATTTTTACAAATATCGTGCGGCAGCAACTAAGCAGAATTTAGTTACAGTTCTATACGGCTAGGTATTTTACAAATAACTCTTTGTATTACAAAAGAATGAAATATCAAGAATGAATAATCTTTACTTCAAAAGGGGATGAAAATACTTTTAATTAGTCTTATATACTCGTATATATGTACATACGAATGTGGCACATTTATACGGGTACGAAACGGTACTAGTATCTGAAAGGCGCTAAAAGAAAAGAAATCATGACCATATAGTTTTGTGTTATGATATGTGTGTTAAATGTAACAAGAACTGCCAATGTAGTAATTCGATACCGAACGTCGGCGCTTAAGGTTAATTTTCCGTTCTTACTTTTATAGCATAGCATATATACCTTCGGTCCTAGCCTGTGACTAAATCCCGTTCACTTTAGGGTACCAAAAATCTCTTAATGTCAATTATAATAAAAAGAAAAAGAGATGTAAAATGTAATTTTTGTAATTGTGGGTACTAAAACCGTAACTACAGCACGATTCCGGTCGGTTCAGTGGTTTAGCGGCTATTCAGTGCGGTGGTTAAAAACAGACCACTATTCAAAATATAATAAAGGATTCACCATTGTGAAAAAATAAGTGTTTTATAATTTTTGGCACCGTATAAAGTCATCCCATCGATTCTTGTTTGAAAAACATTCAGAGATAAAAAAGCAAAGTGAAATCCTTATAATGCAATATATGCATGTTCTTATGTATCTTATAATATACGTTCATTTAGCTATTTTGATCTTGCGATGAAAAAGACGGTGGTGATTAAACATGAGGTTATATCCGATATCTTAGAATTATTGAAGTAATTTCCTGATTAGTGCCCTAAAATATTTAAAAGCCAAGAATTCATATAGTAAATATGTTCCATTTAGCAAAAAATAACGTTTCTCCTTTCAGTGATGCCAAACTCTGTATAACGTTTTATAAACAAAGCTCTCTACTGACATGATGTTTTTCTGAAAAAAAAACCGGCGATATTGTCCACAAAATTCAATACTCCTTCTTTTCAATAATTGCAGTGTACCAGGAAGGACTTAAGTTAATCATGGTACTTTTTGGTTTCTATCAATGGAACCAATATATGTATGGTATTATATAACCAAATGGATATTAAGGGTCTTAAAACGCCATCGACAAAACTTTGCTGTCTATTTTTCAATGTGATATGTAGTGGTTAAGTTCAAGCCCTATTCTGGGATTCAAGGCAATGGAAAAACGGAAACGGAACTAATAACGAATAACCCTCTCCTCCAACTCAGGGAGTAAAAATAATATTACTTAAAAAAGTTATCGGAAGGGGTTACCGCAGATGGAATAAATAAGATTCTTTCAGGCAGTTTTACCCAAAACTCTGTCATTCGCTGGAGAAAATTTCGTCTGACTAGGCAAAAGTCTAAGCTGATTACAGGCGTACAAGAAGGTTAGGCACTCCAAGCAACGACTTCCGAAGCTGTTGCCTAAACGAGGATTTACCTGTGGCTTTAACAACCTTGCCCAACCTAACCTTATCTATGGCTTGACTTGGGACAGAAAATGTAGGTGTGTAATTTAGAATTTGTAGAATTAAACGCTTACGAGCTGGGTAATTGAATACGGTACGGTGTCCTACAACAATAATGTAATAGAGATGCCAGGATTTCATCGGCATCACCCGACTGTGGTAGTCGAAGATTGAAGATATCCTGCTGATGTTGCGATTTGTTGTTTTGTGTTTTACTGCATTTTTGTATTCTTGTATTCGTGGCTGGGAATTCCTTGTTATATATAAATAGTAAATAACAAACATGTAACGTATAGAGCTGGCGTGGCGAACCCTTTTAGATCCCCGTGCCAATTTAAAAAAAAAATAAATTTTATTATTATAAAAATAAATTATTTTAAAATACGCAGCATTTTATTTGTAAAAATATTAATTTTTGTTTGAAAGTAACAATTTAAAAAAAATAACTAGACGAAAATAAAGAGACGAAAATATTGTTAAAATAGCAAACCCCAAATTTTTCAAGCTGCTATATGTCTCAGAAGTTGAATTCCATGTTTCCATTAATTTGGAATTGGCATACTCCGTTGCCCTCCAGCCTCTTTAGTTCAATTGATTTCAACTCTTTTCTTGTTTCGACGAATTTTTGAGTCCAGCCGAGCTTCAATGTGTTCAATTTCCAACCAATCAAATTTTGACAAGTTAAATTTATCAAAGGATGTCATATCAGGGTACATAATAAACTTAAGCGTTTCCGAAAATTCTTTAAATTGTGAAAACCTTGACGAAAATTCTTTGACTAATAAAAAAAAATAATATTACTTCGTCTGGTTTTTCATGTAAATTAATCCGTTGCTAAGTTTTTCAAGTTTGGAAAATACTTGTAGCTTTTCAACATAATATCTTTACTTAAAATTTGCAGCTTACCCTCAAAAGCGCGAATTTATCATCATGAGAACGACAGTTTTGCTTGCACCTTAAAACTTAATATTCAAGTCGTTGAAATGTTGGTAAATGGCAGTAAAAAACATTTATTTTGACAGCCATATTACATCCACCATTTGAGTATAATAAAAAATCAATTTTTCCTTCATTTTGTAAAAACAATGTAACTTCTTTCAAACAATTAACAAAGTTTTAACAACGTAACCGCGGCTTGGCACACGGTCCGGTATAAAGTACATACATGCAATTCTTCAGCACCAAATTTATGCAACCGATATCTATCCAGAATTACTTTTATCCAGATGAAAAGCTTTTGCTTAAATTAATTGAAGTCTGTCCCAGGTTCTTGGTATCCTAGATAGAGTTGGTGTTTGATGTCAATTTTTTTAATTTGAAAGATTTTAATAAAATGTTTGTCGATTTGCAAAAAAGTTCCTCTTTGATGCATTTCTGTGAACCCGTGAAATCTGAAAAATTCGTATTTCTTTCTGTAACTTTGGCATAATTTAAATCTGGTTTCTATGGTATATAGTTATGAGTGTGCATGCAAAACTTTGGAAATTACATTTTTAATTTTGCGTCTCATAGTTTTTGCTTAATATTCAAATTAGTTAGCCATCTCCTTCCAAATTGCCAATTGGATTGCCAACAAGATTATTAGAATCTTATTGTGTCGAAATTTTGACACTTTTTAACAAATCTGGCCGTTTTTGATGTAAACTGCCAGTTTATCCCGCTGAACACTGTTTAGATGAGATTTGTACTGAATTTAACTAAACTACCTTGTATAATTTTTCTCCAAGCTGCATGGACTGACATGCATACGATGCATATATTAAGACACATTAAATATGATATGGGATGAAATACCGTGGATATCCACTCTTGGGCTCCCTTTCAAATTGTCAGGGCTGGACAATATACGTGCAAGAATGGCACAAATGTGAGCGGATATAATCATCCCATAGCCCAGCTGTATTTTCAAGGGGTGTTTGACACTAAAGTACATTCCGAAAAGCTGCATGGAGGGTAGGGTAATAATGGTCCCCAAGAGAGGTAAGACAGAACAACAACAAATCCTTCAAGTCGCAAACCTTCATACTGCACCTTTTTCACAAACATGGTTTCTGTAGCTGTAACAATTCAAACAAACTTGGCCAAATATCTTTGCAGAGTAGTAAAAAGTGTAATAAATGACATTGGCCGTTCAATATTTCCATATTCGTTTCCCGCAAGCACAAACTAAAAAATATGCTTCGTTCTGTAAAAAATGAAGTGTCGCTTATCAAATGTTTGTCCCATCTGGTATCTAAAATTCATATTAATATTAACTGAGAACATATCATATATGGTAGCAAAGCTCTATTACACTAAACTGATACTTTTTTATATTTAAAACAGAAGTATGTTAATAATTCGCCTTGTTAAAAGCCTCAATCTGTAGATATTGAAAGTGATATATAATTATTTTGTCTATTCAAGCAAAGTAAGTTTTTCTTTATTGTTCAAAAGCTACATTTTTCGGGTTTTATACTCACCTTTAGCCTATTTAGAGCTCAGAAAATAAGCCTTTGGGTCATGAATGAAGATACTGGTCAGCAACTTTTGTATATAATAAAAACACATTTTATAGTGGGTTTACATGGCATCTGATTTTACAGTTTTTCCACATTCCTACGAGTTCTACAAATCACTCACCCTTCTTTTTGATGTGGATGATGCTTCTGGTGTTTCTTGTGGATAATTACAAATATGTATGTTCTGAAAAAATATGGACGTAAATTAGCTTACTTTTGTGAAATTGAAAAAATAATGTTGATGGCCTCATGTACGTGAACGATATATATTTATTAAATAATTGTTCAGACTTCCATTCAAAAATAATTCGAGGAAGGGATATTTCACTAAGCCTGCATCGAAAAAATTCTTCTGATCTTTTTGTCAGTTGGTGGTAGTCAATTGTCCCCGTTTGTAAACGTTGAGCTGGAAAGAGGATTCCATTTACATGGAGAACGGCTAAGGAACTCATTTGAGCATTTCATGGTGAAATAGAAATAACAGAGGGTTTACGTCGATGTTCAAGCGAGTAAATTGACTTTGCAGTATTATTTTTTCCAATAAGTTTTATCGCTTTCTCCAGGCAAGATAGGAGATTTCTATTCAAGCTTTGGGCGAACATATTTCTTGCATCCCCTAAAGAACCTAGATACATCGCTGCATTTTTGGCATTTATTTTGAAATACTATGTTGTTATATATTCGTAGCTTGGAAAACGTTAATCCACGATTAACTTGAACATATTTTAAGGTTTGTGTAAAAGCTTTTTATATTGGAAAATTAATACTCGTAGTTAGGCGCAGTAAATTATAATTTTACGATCAAGGAAACTAAAGCATGTATATAGGCGCTAGTATTTTCTTTTTGCCAAAGTCAAACTTTACAGTCACGTATAAAATTAAAAACTTTATTAGTAAAATATTCTTATAATCAGTTTGATACGCAATTTATGTTATTATGTTCAAAACTTTCGATATGGATTTTTGCAACAACACCAATTTTCTTCTAAGCTCATGAAGCTATATCTTAATGATGTATTTTATATATAGATCTAAAAAATATAATTTTACTAAACATTTTTATTGATATTAAGCTTGAGAATAATCTATCGTCCCAAACAATTGCCGGACTAGACATTTCAACAGGTCTTAAAATATGTTATGTAACTAATGCGTGCGGATTTATTTTGTATTTATTTTTTGTTTAAGTGCAATCAACTGAAAACGTATATTTACATTCGAACATAACCGCTGCAAGCCTTAAAAGTTACACGATATAGAATGGATTTCGTTCATTAATAAACATCAGGCAAATATATAGCTAATATGCAGTAATTGGTATGCCGCAGCCCTTTCCTTAAAAAATAAAAAAAACATGTTTTAGTATAGATTTTATCTGCATTGTTTAGTAAGATACACATTGAAGTGAAAAAAAAGACTCCCTTCAAAACAAAGTCAAGCTTCAAGCAGGATTCATTTCCAATACACACTTATATCATCTTAACTCATAGAATACCAAACCTGTGACGAGCTCGTTGATTTACATGGTTTGTTTTCGGTTTTAAATCAATTTTTTTTAACCATTCCTAAGACCTATGTATAATAACAATTTAGTGGCATTACAGCCTACCAGGGCCTAGCTTTTGCGTCAACTATTACGTGCGTGCTATTGCTCTCTCAAGAGTAGAAAGGAGCGCCAGTTTTTTGGCCGACTCGGAACGGCGACATTTGAAAAGCTTGACCCTTGAGGGCTCTGTCGTGTCCCTCATTTATATTATTAAGAAAATAACCCAATTTCACATAATAACCAGTTCAGTTATAAACAATACTGCATATTTTCTAAAATATGAACTTTCTGATCATTAAAGGAAATTATTTTTTATTCAACAGAAAATATTTCTCTATTCAATATTTTGATTACTCCGGAGTGAAGAGCTCTTAAAATAGGCGTGAAGACGAAGGATTAGGATACAGCTACAACATAAGATTCCGTATATTTACAAAAACGTAACTGCACAACAATTAAGTGTAAGATTGAATTAAATTATTTAAATCTGACAAGTATGAGTAATACCAATCTTCAATACCAAAATGGTATAGTATTTAAAAATAAAATTGTAACGTCAATGTCATACTCGTATATGTTTATGTTTTTGTATCATATAAATACAGCCTATATGAACTCAAACTTGATCTTGCTTTTGCAATTATAAACAAAAAAGCCTTCCATAAATCAACTAATGTTTATCGGTTAAGCTTTAAGCCATTGCATATATATATATGTATGCACTTTCGTAATTTTTAAATGCAAACATATTCATTTAAATAACGCATAAAATTTGAGTTAAACTCTTTTTTCAACGGTCCATAAAATATGTTTCAGTCTTTGAATATCAACAAGGTTCAACAAAAAGAAATAAAAATAAACAACAAACTGGGTCAACTTTGACAGAACTCCGAAAATGCAGACACATCCATACATTGTCACACATAAATATGTATGTTGGACGTAATACATATTTTATAGGACTATGTACGGTTTATAGTTCGACATCGGAAACCAGTTTTCAGAGATGTTTCTGTTTCTGCTGAGATGGGCTGGCTCAAATATTGGGAAAGTATTTACGGTATTTCCGAGTGAACATAAGGCCAAGGTCACTTTACCTGTGAAGGCAAAGAAACATTTCATTACGAGTATAAAATACGGCACGAGCTTCACACATGCTGTCAATCAAATGACGATTTAACACATTCTTCCTGCTTTGAGTCAGAAAAGTGAATAAGTATTTCATGTGAACTCTGACTTTTGCAATCACGACTACTGTATTTTCAAAAATTAAATACTAGACTCAATTTATATTTAATTCATGAAAACTGAAATTTTAATTTTGAATAGGAATTACGAACAAATGTTTTAATTAATTAAACGTACCCCGCTGCCTCTAATTAATCAAGATGATGAAATTTACGTATTCCCTCCACATTTGAAAGTTAATATTTAATTCGGCTTAAGCGTGGCATTAGGCTGGAGAATAACGAACAAATAATTAATATTTATATATATTCGCATTAGGTTGGTATTATAGCAAAGCGCAATCCAGTTTGGAACAAACGTATAAATTATGTTGTTTTTCTGCTTTTGAAATCTAATAAATCATGAGAAAATTCAAGAACGAAGAGGTCTAATTACGATAGCTAAATGATGGATATAGTCAGCGTACAGCTGCTGCTGTTAAGTAGTAGCAGTTAGTTTTGATACATCGACTTGTTGTAGCCAAGGTATTCCGAATATCGAGAGAACAGCGGACTCCAGAGAGGCCAATAGACGTTGGAAATCTACAATCGTAACTGATCGCTGGGAACTTTTCCGACCGAATCTCACTGAAACTCGCTCAGAGTTCAACGCTGCCTGCACTTACTATAGAAGAAGACTGGAAACGTTGACTAGAAGCCAACAAAGAAGCTGGACCTCAACCAACTTGGACGCCCAACAGGAGGCACATAATGAAAGATCGTGCTGGCTTTTATTTAATATTAAATTCGCATTGCTGATGCTCAAACCACCGAACTGACAACCGTTTTGCGTCCGTCGAAAAAACCAGGAGTCTAAAGGAACAACGTTGGGAGTATACGACGGGTAGGGTCAATCTCGCATTTCAGCATTTCCAGGTAGGTTTTGACCTCTACAAGCACATGAGCGTTATCATGTAGCAAAACTACCTTGTCATGCCTTTTATTCGTTTCTGGACGCGTTTCACGGCTTAAACATATTAGTTGTTGTCAATAGCATTTCCCGTCACTGGTTTCGTCTGGTAGGAGCAGCTCTTAGTACGCCGCACCTGTATAGTCTAGTGTACAGAGCATGACCTTAAAACCGTAAACGTTTTTTCTTTGGTGTTGATGTACACGATAATGGAATTGGTTCACGAGGCTTTGCATTGTATTTTTCTGTCTTGGGGTTATTGTAGTACATTCACTTTTCATCCCCAGACACAATCCGGTGCAAAAACTTTTCCTCTGATGTCTTTCAAGAAGCAATTGTGAGTTGCTGAAAAATTACTTTTCGTCGTCTCTCAGTTTCAACTCGTACGGCACCAACTTTCCTTGCTTTGGAATAAATTCAAATTTCTTAACCGGAAATTCTTTGCTGAATCGTAATCCTAAAGACCTGATACTTTATAAACATCCAGACTTAGGCGGTCAACTTATCGTAGCAAACCGAGAAATTAAATTATGGTACCTCCTGATATTATTTGGGTTGCTCATATGGCCAAATAACGCAATTTTGTTAAATGTGTCCTGAACGACAAATTCGTCACGATTTTTTTTTTCAACGATACAGCTGCTATAGTCTCTCCACAAGTGCTGGATTTGGTTTCACTTGCTTTCTCCGCGAGACTACGCACTTGGCCTTGGTTTTGCAATACCTACGATGGTTGGTACACAGGTACCCAGGTTTCGTGATACCTACAATGGTTTTGTCCGTTAGTACTCCAGCTGACACTGAAAGCGCCTTTTTAACGAGCCCTATATATAAGCCCCGTTTTTCACAGGACATTGGTTATGTCGCTGCATCGAGAGTCCCTGCATAGAATGATCGCATGTTGTGAGCCTAGAGATTGACCTTATGATCGGCTGACTAGGCCAGACCACGTTTTTGACTTTCAGAACTTCCATTTGAGAGGCACTGCTTTATTTTCGCAATTTGTGTCAGAATTTGTATTCGGATACTCCGTAGAGAAAGATTATTTACCTTACTAGGGAGGTATAGATCTAGTGAGTTGATCTGAATATCCGATTAGGAGCGAAGAAGGCATTAGGGATCTTTTTAATAGTGCTTAATTTTATATTGCATTGAGTAACAAATTCTCACTAAATGGTTCTGAAATGTTAGGACATATTAAATTAAAATAAAAAAAATAGTTGCGTTAAAAGAATCGGGAATTTATTTATAAAACATGGTCCTAATTTATTCTTCTGAATTCATTAATTTAATCACCCAAAATAGTAGTAATGTTGTGTAACGCTTATCCAAATTTTCAATACATACAGGAAAGTCCTCCTCTGGTACTAGTTTGCTTTTAAAAAGATGCGTATTTGTACACCGATATCAGTGACACTTAAAAACAAAAACCAGGTTCAAAAGAAAAAGTAAAAGCATTTGCTCCTACCCAAATTTAAAATGTAAAATTCGCTTAATTTCCCCGGTATTTGTTGCTCACAGTAGTACACCCTACTCTGATTCTGGGTTGGTAAAGTAAGTTTTTTTTAGTTCACCCTTCTAAAGCTAGGCACGTTGTGCTCTTTGAAAACTGAGTAGCACACATTTCTTGAATATGTGCTTCAGAATATAAGAACATATATAATATACATGGTAAGAAATGCCTCAGATCTAAATATATACTTTGTCTTTGAACTATAACCGATATTCTGTACCAACTCTAATGCACCTTGGTTGTCGTTGAATAGTTTGATGCATTTGATGGGAACATCGATCTCACTCAATATTCCTTGCAAATGAAATGTCTCTCTTGTTGCTCCAGACATCGCCATAAATTCGGACTCAATGCTGGATAGTACTACAGTTCGTTACTTACTAGCTTCAAAAAAAAATTGCTCCACCAGCGAGAATGAAAGCATATTCAAAAAATGAGATCTAGATGTACGGTGCAAGAGCTTTTGGCCCCAATTAGCGGCAACTACTCGATACAATTTTTGACCTGTATGCGAATAGAAAAGACCGAAATTAAGAGTACATTTTATGTACCTCAAAATTATTTTAAAAGCCTTCCAGTGTACTTCGCTGTAATTTGAACTGAACTGACTCATAAAGCTAACTGCGAAAGCTATATCAACCTTGTAGTTACCGCCAAATATATTAGAGCACCGATTAAATGCTGATGAGGAAATTTATTCATCTCTGCGTAGTTGATACAGTCAGGTTTAGAGAGCTTGTAACTTAAGTCCATTGGCGTTTTTACTGACTCACAATCTGCCATTCCAAACATTTTTAATACAGCCTCCGCATAGCTTCTTTGTGATAATTCAGTGTTATGATGTCCAAGTTCTCTTAGACATTTTGTTAATTTTAGATGTCACCTTAATCCAGATTGCTTAAGTCCATAAAGAGCTTTTCTCAACAAACATACTGGATCTTCATTAGATTCAAAATCATTTAACCATTTTCTAGGAATAGATTGAGTGCTCTGAGTGTCCTCTGTTGTTAGTTTGGCTATTATGTGATTTTCAGTTGTAATTTGTTTTCAAAAGTGTATAAGCTGCTCCGGAATATGCATATAAACGTCCTCCTCTAATTCACCATTTGCATATGCTGTCACCACGTTCATATGGTGAATTTCTTAATTACATTTAAATGCTAAAGCTGAGAGTATGGACCACCACAGGTGAAAATGTCTTATTGTAGTCCTCTCCAGGACGCTGAGAACATTCCTTTGCAACCTTATTTTTGCCTATTGAGCCCAAAGAAGCAGATATTGGCAAGAGTGATTCTGGGTTTGATTTTGGTACTGATGTATGTGCTTAGACATCGTCCTTCGTCCAATCCGCGTTAGGTCACAAAACCTATGTCCAGTATAGAAATTATTTTATTCGGATACTTCCTATTTTAAATCTATTTTGAGTGTCGTACACTGGTAGTTAATATGTGAAGCATTTTGATGCTTTTATCCATTCATCAATTCATAATGGAACATTCTATAGGGATTGTTGATATTCTCTTGTAAACAAAGATTCATCATTGAAAGTTTTCAATTAACCCTTGAAGCACTGATTCATCGATGGATTCATTAAAAATGTATCTGTTAATCTATTTTTGAGTTTGACAAAGGTGAACTTGTAAAAATCAACTAAAAAACATGTACACATCCGACTTAAGTTTATACACCTGATCCTAGATAAAGCAATAAAATACCTGATTAAGATCACTTGTCTCAACCTGTTCTAAGACTTGTATACGAGCATATAATTCACTTATTTGCATACATGAGTGTGTGTATTAACATCTTTATTTCTACGGGATTGAACCAGAAAGCGTGTTCACTTTATTGCATGAAAAGCATTATCAGTCAGAACACCTGTCAAGTTACTTAAACTATATATGTATGTCTAAAGTTATAAATGTATTTGCAAATGATATGAGTTTAGTATGTTTCTGTTTTTTGGTTTTGCTTTTTTTTGTAAACAGTTTCCAGATCTTACAGTTTTGGTAATTTTTTCTCAAATTTGTATTTTTCTAGAAGAGAACTAGTACTATATGTCTACTACTTAAAATTTGACTACACATTAGTGTTAACACAAAAAAGATCTCAATGATATAATATATATGTATATATATTAATATTTTGTAAAGACTGATACTTGTTGGTATATATCGAAACTATTGAAAGCCTACGATCGAAATTGTGTGAGTGTCGATTAGCGCATGACCACACCCCTTTGATATTTTTAGGAAAATGTTTCCACTTGATTTAATGCCAAGAATTATAATAAAAAATTGTTAATAAAAATCTTTTTAGCTGGAAAATAGCGAGTATTAATGAATAGTGTACATCGAACGTCAGACCCAAAGGAATAAAAAAGATGCAGGCAAATGAAAAGTTAGAGACTTCGTTCACGTATATATCTACACTCCAAAAAGATCCGGCAATTGATAAATGAATCAGCAAATATGTATATCTTGTTTTACTCTAGGTGTACAACCTCTTAAGTAATCGAACATCATGTTCACCTTTGATTCCTGAAGTGCTTAACTGTCTGTTGTTGTCTTGATGATTGGCTCGCATGTCAAACTCGTAAACCCATCTTTCAGTACTGTGTATGATGGATGGGGTAAATATAACAAAAGATGTTCAAGCATCGACTGATTAAAGAGGAAATCTTTGTTTTGTGAACTTAGTGAACTAATAGTTCAAAAGGTTATGGGCACCTCATATTCGGATGGTAAATTATTTTGATGTTCACTGATTATGAGTTTTATGCTGAAACCTTTATATTGTGACATATTTTTTTTTTAATATCTTTTCCAACATCTAAAATATATTAAGAATTATATATTTTAAATTTGATTGTTAAAGAAAAAATTAAATAAAACCTTGTAAAAAATTCCCTTGTGGAAAAACACTTCATGATCGTGATCCCAAGATCGTGAAAAGCAAAAAGTCATATACATATGTACATACATATACCTAACGTTTTATCAAAAGCAAGAAAATGCATACGATAAGTAGAAAGGCAGGCCTTTCAAAAATTCTTTGCATATCACTTTAAATACACATGTTGGTATTTTCAGCTCTAATGTCGGGCCTATGCTATGGACATTAAATATGGAAATATGGAAACACTCAACAAAAATCAACATAGTGAATTTTAGAACCATTAAACCAAAAACAGAGTCGTCGCCAATATTAAAATATGCAAATGGTCCTGCTTATATGCTAAAGCAACCAAACAGCTACATTGCATTCCTTGAAATTTGCAAGGTATCTGGTGTACTGAATTTTCAGTTAACAAGTGACAAAGGACAGTTCGTACCCAGTATGCATGGAACGATATCTGAAGAGAAACATCAAACTGAGTTAAATGTATGAGTATTGTTATGGCACTATGTTTCAAGATAAAGGAAAAAGTAATTTTTAGAGCTGCCCACAACTCTTAAACAACACTAATTTTCTATGAAAAGCCAACCCACAGGAGCACACGCAGTATTTCTTTAGTTCTTCAAAACTGATCCCTCGTGCTTTGGGAACCTGTAGCTCAGCCAGTTTATATTATGTTTTCTTAAAAAAACTTTTTTAATGACAGACATTTGGACAAAAACGTGGTTAGTTAAAAAAAATATTGTCCTTCTCCACTTGTGTGCGCCACCTTAGCCTAGGCCGTTCTTTGTTGTGTTGTCCCAATGGCTCAAATTCAAAGACTTTTCGGGCCGGAGCAATGGTGTCCATACACTCTACATTGCTTAGTTATTTTAAGTATTGTATCCGAAGACACTTGACTATGCGCATGTCGCAGCCCATAGAGTTCGTCGTTAATTATTTTTCTTCAGATGCCATAAACGCAAACAGGACCAAAAATCACACGCAAAACTTTCCTCTCGAAAAGACTAAGGACTTCATCATCCGCTTTTAGTAGCGTCAGGGTTTCCGCGCCAAAGAGTATAAGTGGGATGATCAAGCTGTTATATAAAGCAAGCTTAGTCCTTCGAGAGAGGGCTTTATTACTCAATTGCCTCTTGAGCCCAAAGAAACAGCGATTGACAGGAGTGATTCTGCGTTTGATTTCGGAACTGGTGTTGTCCCTATTTACGCGGAGCCGAGGTAAACGGAGTCCTTGACTACCTCGAAGTTTTTACTGCCTAGTGTGACGCTCTATCCGAAACGCCGTTGTTGTGTGTCCTTCCTTAATGACAGCATGTACCTTTACTAACCACCAGACCAATTTTAGCCGCTTCCGCTTCAATGCCAGCAAACGCGTCATTTACGGATCGCTGTATTCGTCCAATCACGTCAATGTCTTCGGCGTAAGCTAGCAATTGAACTGATTTTTGGAAGATCGTGCCTCTGGTTTAGTTTAGTTTAAAAGGCATTTTTTTTTATTTTTTATCTGATAGTATTTTAAAAGTAGGTACGAAACGCTTAACCTAGGTACGACTGAAATGAAATATAATAACTACTTACCGGCTCTATGCGGGCGCTCTAAGCTAAACTATCGATATATTTATTTTTGCCTTTCGGCGTCATTGCTAATTATTTTTCTTTCAATTAATAAAAAGTATTACTCATTATTTTAAGACTAAGAAAACTTTTTTTTTTTTTAAACTTAGCTATCTGTTTCTACAAAAATATATCTTATGTACAGTTTTTATTTTATCTTAATTACTAACTTAACCTAACTTATACTAAATGTAAGTTGGCCGTGGGGGAC
The DNA here is from genome assembly GCA_944738645.1 of Eristalinus sepulchralis. Classification (NCBI taxonomy): domain Eukaryota; kingdom Metazoa; phylum Arthropoda; class Insecta; order Diptera; family Syrphidae; genus Eristalinus; species Eristalinus sepulchralis. The sequence goes on along the minus strand of OX122885.1, from coordinate 22,213,103 downwards.
CAACCCTAACCTACCAGGCTGACGACAGCTGGGGTTCCTGGTGTGGCTCTAACCACCAGTAGAACCCACGGTCCTTATCCGTGTCCATCCTATCACGGATGGAGATGGATGTGCTGAACCGGAGAGCATCCCGACTAACGACGTTGGCGTCGTACAACAGTCGCCTGTCCACTGTCTTTCTCACCACGTGGTAGATAAGTGGACATGCCTCCGCATCCTGGATCAGTCCAATGCGGTCAAGATACAAGAACGCTTCCGGTGGAATAAAACCCTTTCGACGAGCGTTCTCGTGGTACTCGTCATTTGGGTAGTAGGCCCCAAATATGAGATCATTCTCAGAAGTCATGGCTCGTGCAACTAATAAAATAAAATTGTCAACCCTGTTCACGTTTGCTTCGTTATACAAGACTTCATTAGGATAGAACTTCTTGTAGTCAGATTCCGTTGTTCTGTACTTCTTGAGACATGCGCGAAGACATTGTCTCTCGAATACCCTCATCTTTTCCATTTGGGAAGGACTCACATTGAACCACACTGGGCAGAAATACACCATGATTGACCGGATGAGGGCCGTGTAGCAGATTCGCTTCACTTTGGCGTTAAGTTGGCTGCTGTAAAACAACCCCCTTGCCATAGCTTAGCCTTTCTTAGCTTTCGTCAGAGCTGCATTTATATTGGTACCTCCATACAGATACTGATCAAACGTAATGCCAAGATATCGCACTACACTCTTCAGGGCTAGTGGCTGACCCCATGGGTCAAATATGCCGAACTTGCGCCAATTCTGTTTCGTATCTCTTGAGGCCCTGTATAACGGAGTCCGGAAGAGGATTGTTTCACATTTCTGGAGGTTGATTTTCAACTTCCAGTCGTCGCAAAATTGCTGGACTTTTTCGAAGTCACGCTGCAAGAGCGTGTTAATGACTTCTATCTTTGGTGCCGTCCGGTATGCGACCCAATCGTCGGCGAACGCAATCAAGTTGTGCATGGAGCCAATCAGTTCGCTGGTGAAAATAGCGAAAAGGATTGGTGAGTTCACTGCACCCTGTTGGAGCCCATTTTTTATTTGGAAAACGTTGGTGGAAACTTTGTTGCCACTTTTGACAACAAAACTCCTACCCGTTACCATGTTATAGATCGTGTAAAGCAGCGGTTTGCTTATACCCATCCTCGTCAACTTAAGGAAGAGGCCTTCCAACCATACGGTGTCGAATGCCTTTTCCAAGTCAACGAGACAGGCCCCGGTGCACTGTGTATTGTGGTTGTTCCACTGAATGTCCGAAACCAGTTTTGACGCGGCATGTACAGTATCATGCCTCGCCCTAAATCCAAACTGGTTGTTCGGTATAATTTTGCTGCCCTCAGTCCACTGGATCAGGACCCTGTTGACAATCTTTTCGAAAACCTTGCTTATGCAGGGGAGGAGGCTTACGACCGAAGATTTTTCGGAAGCGAGGAATCTTTGTCCTTTTTGGGGAGAGGTTGCACTACCGCCGTCTTCCAATGCGCTGGGTAATGTGTATTACTCAGTGCATTGTTAAACAGGATTGTGTATATCTCTACCGCCTCGTCAGGGAGATGACGTAACACTATATTTGGTATCCCGTCGATGCCAGTCGACTTTTTGTTCTTTAAACCGTTTAAGATGTCTTTGAGTTCCTCCTTCGAAATGAGGATGGCATTGGAGCCATCTTGGGTGACAGCATTGGTTGCCTGATTTTCGTCATTGAAACTGGTAAAGCCAGGGTTCTCAGAACGCCACTGCTGTATTTCATTTCTAAGGTGGAAGTGGTTCAGCATGGCTCTGTTCTCCAGGTCGTGGTTCGGCCGACGAGAGTCGTTGACCGTGTACACTTTCTGAAAAACAGCTCCTATTGCCTCTACCTTCTCTTGGGCATCCTCAAGAACTCATTGTCAAGCACAGTCTCATCCGGATCTATGCCAACCGAAGTCAGTATGTTTTCATTGTCGGCTGGCCTGTCAAGTGGAACAGCCTCTAAGTCGTTATGTCCCCTCCTTCGGAAGCTTCGGTTGATTTGGGGAAACATACCCGGACCGTTAGAACGCACGGCCCGAATCCTATCTCCCCAATACGAATTGACAGCAATTCTATAGTTCATCCGAATCAACTTCTGAATGTTCTTCAACTGCGACTTGAGCGACTGTATTTCCGGGTCGTCTGGGTCTGTAAAGCGTCTATATAGAGTCTTCAGTCTCGACAGCAGTCTGCTTTTTTGCACGTGCAGTGCGTCGATGGTATCATTACGATAAATGTCGCCATCTGTCGTAGGTGATACCTTAGGAAGCGTCCTGTCCATGGTTCGTTGGATTGTGTTGTCGACTTGTATGAGGTACCTGTCAACCTCTTCTTTCGTCAGGTTTCTGTTCGAAGGTGGTGTTATCTCGCTCGAACGTAGTTCCCTGGATAGGACCCTAGAGAAACGCGGCCAACGAGCCCTTCGATAATCAAAAGGGTGCGTCTCTGCGAATTCTTCAAGCGAGTGAATTCACATTCACCGCCAGGATCGAGAGGTCTCCAGCAGCTGGCGTATCCATTTTTATAGATACGCACTCGACCCACCGGGTCTTGACGAAAGGACTCGCTCCATTCGCACCAAACGATCTTCAAATCGCTCAATCTTCGCCATCATTGTCGACACAAGATTGAACAATTCGGGAATTCCCATATTTGGAGCCCCTACTGGTGCCGACCTTACTGCCGGCAATGTCTGTTGTGCCGATCGCCTACCTGACACCATATTGGCGTAGGAAACCACCGGCGTAATAGTTGTGGCTGGAATTCTCGGCATCGGCCTTGAATACGCCACTTTTGTTTTTTTTCATGGAGAAGGCGTTCGACACCGTAATGTTAGAAGGTCTCTTCCTGAAGTTGGTCAGGCTCAATAAAACGTTATACTTATACGATCTATGACATGGTCACAGGCAGGAAGTTTGTTGTGAAAAATGGCAACGAAATTTCGACTACTGTGCTCCATATAAAAAATGGGCTGCAACAGAGGGTTGTTGGGTCGCCTATCTTGTTCAGTATATTCACTAGCGATCTCATAGGTTCTATGCCTAATATAATAGTGTCTGCCTATGATCTAATCGCGTACAGATCAGCTCCGAAGGTAGAAGTCGTAAATGTCTTGTTGCAACGCGACTTCGATACAATTCAACGATTTTGCGACGACTGGAAGTTGAAAATCAACTACCAGAAGTGTGACACTACCCTTTTCAGAACCCCGCTGTCCAGGACCTCAGGGACACGAAAATGAACTGGCGCAAGTTCGGCATAGTTGACAAACAAGGACGACCATTAAATGTGAAAAGTGTAGTTAGATATGCAGGCATCTGGTTAGACCAGTATCTGTATGGTGGTATCCACATCCACACAATTTGATACCAGAGTGATGGTAATCGCTACATGGCCCTCATCCGGCCAATTATGGTATATAGTTGTCCTGTGTGGTTCAACGTGAGTCCTTTCCAGATGGAAAAGATGAGGGCGTTCGAGAGTGTTTTCGGGCCTGTCTTTGTCTATATCGAACACCAGAATACCAGTACAAGAAATTCTACCCCAACGTGGTTCTGTATAACGAGGCAAACCCTATAAGGATAGATAATTTTATTATTAAGTTGATACGAAGTCACACTGCAGGCATGGCTTCAACCAACAGTCTGATCTTTGGGGCTTACTACCCAAATGAAATGTACCATGAAGCGGCTTCATTCCGCTTGAAGCTTTCCTTTATTTGAACACTAAAAGCCTGACAAGAAAGGCAACTCCAATACGAGCCGGACGTCGTTCGCAGCCACGAGGAACTCGTACGGTTCAGTAGAGCGATTTTTGCCCGCGACAGAACAGTTTCTGCCAAAGAACGGCTTTTCTACTGGTGGTTACACCAGAACCAGCGTTCGGAGAGTGAAACGGGGTAGTTGAGTCTATATGGCCAACGTAAATATGTAAGGTAGTTTTAAAGCATTTAGAATAAGAAAAAAACAAAAGAAAAATAATAAGTACAAAAACCAAAAAAACTATTAAAAACACAAAAATACAAGAAAAAACAAAACCAAAAAAGGTGCATCACGGCGTATTAGATATATATGTATATAAAGCATATAAATAACACATACGTCCTGGTGCACGCGTCCGTATAGTTTTACGGACATAGTTAGGCTTAATGTAAGTAGTTAAGTAGAGTTAAGCTTAAGAGTAATTTAATTGTATATAGTTATAAGTTTTAGTTTAGTTTTAGGTAGTATAGTTTTATGATGTAGTTCTTTTAAGTAGGTTAAGAAATAAAAATAATACTGAATTTCAACTTTTTATAAAATGTTCTTGAAGGATTTAAAAAAAATGTAATTATTCTTAAGCCAAGAATTAAAATTATAAGAGGTCGAAAGGCAAAAAGAAAGATTAGCTTAGAGTACTCGTGAATAGTCAGTAGGTTAGAATTAAGATCATTAGATTGTATTTGTAAGCTAGTTTTAAGTATTTTTGTCTGGCATGTAATAATAATAAAAATGCAGTAAAATTTAATCTAATCTAACACAAAAAGGTAACGTCCAAGCGACAATGCCAGTTTGGTCGCGAGAGGGCTGCATTAAACAATTGCCGCTTGTCAATTGTTAAAAAATAGCGATTGGCAAGAGTGATTCTGGGTTTAATTTCGACGCTGATGCTGTTGTCCCTTTACACCACCAAACCGAGTTAGACGAAGTCCTTGACTCCCTCGAAGTTTCTGCTGCCTAGTGGTTCACTCTGTCTGAGACGTCTATGTTGAGTTTCATTCCCTGTTGACAGCATATACTTTATTTTTCCTTCGCTTAAAGCCAGACCCACGAAAGACGCTTCCGCTTCAATACATATAAGCAAACGCCCCATTGACTGCACGGTATGTCCATCCAATTACGTTAATTTCAGTCGCGGAAGCCAGCATCTATAGAAAAGACTTTTGAAAGATCGTGTCTGAGATGCCTGTTTCATACAACCGTACATTCTTCGGCTGCACGTAGTCGCAAATTCAGTTTTAACGCAAATGACAGTCTCAAAACTAGTTTAATTTAACCTCTTGCACTCCCACCAATATACCTAAAATTAAAACGAACTTAAGCTTCATCAGTTCCTAATTTCAGTTCCTTGTGGGCCAAAATAACCCACATAATCCAGTGTTTATATAACTGTCTTTAAACGTGACAATTACGATTACATTGCATGCTAATATATCGACCATATTGCAAAAAAGGGCCTAGGGTGACTTACCCTCCTTTTTCATTGATATGTGTTCATCAAATTATCCATTTCGTTTTATTTGTTTCTCTCGATTACCGTTATCAATGGCAACAGTCAAATTAAAAGAGGGCAGAGTAATATATCTTGAAATAGTATTAAGTATTTTTTTTTTTCATTGAATATATAACAAATTTGTGATGCCCAAAGGAACTTTAAAAGTAGAGTAGATATAGATAGCTTAGAGCACCTGTAAAGGGTGAGTAAGTAAGATTTGAGAACTATTGTTAAGAATAAGGAACCTAGTATTTTCCTAGAATTAAGGTACCACTTTAAAAATTAATTTAATAAAAATACGAAAAAAAGAGGGCAGAGTAACAAAGCAACGTTTTCTTGCACATGCAAGCACGTATGTTAGACTACGGTCAGAAACATTTCCCGTATAATGAAGTCGTTTCTTTTATATACCTATTTTTCCGAGTGGTGGCTTCTATAGTCATTAGTAGTTCATTGAGTTTTGTAGCGAGTAAATGAAAAGTTAAACAGTTTTCACACTTTCAAGAATGATAAAGGAGCGTAAGAAGATATAGTATAATAAACAAATTCAATTATATCTTGTACCATGTTTTATTCTTAGCTCACTTCTGATGCGCAACCGCAATCACCTCCAGTATAAGTTACTCGTATATTGTACTTTTGTATTGTATACAATTTCAATTTGGTTCGTTCCGATGGTATGTATTGGTTAAATGACGATCCATAACGAAATGGCAAAATTTGTTTATCCAGATTAATAACATCCGATATCTTCAACCGTTGCACCAAATTATCAAAAATTAAACGAATTTGGAATTATAGTCCCGAAGTTCGGCATTGCTTCTTTCGAATATTGCTTGTTTTTCCAACCACTGCTCTTACATCAGAATTGTTCAGAATTGTTGCTGTCATAATTATTGTCGTCATTTGGCACATAATCATCGGCACTATCTGAATTGTAATTGTAAATGAACAAACTTTGCTAAAAACTGACAGACATTCAGACTCATGTAGATTTTGCATCGCGTGTTGTGTAATGATAAGATGCCACCTACCACACACATAAAATATTTTGTTTTTTATTATAAATTAATTTACTTATTTACTTATTGTATATATTAAAAATATTGTTTTCTCTTTCCCTGCTTTGGGCGATGGAAAATTTAGCTAATTTTCTTATTTTCCAAAGTTTTTGTTTACTATTTTTTGGTAAGAAAGGAGAGGTAATCCTGCTTTGAACAGTATGTTAAAGTATGAGAAGCTTTTCATAGACAGTTCTTAAAGACAATTTGGATGCTGTCAGCAACTTGGAAGATATGGTGTAGTGAAGGAATTCGAGATGTTCAATCCCTGGGATCATAACACAACGGCAGAGACCAAAATAACTTAATTATAAAGAGTGATTTATAATGTACTATAGAATAGAATATAACCCATAAATTAGAAGTAAAGTGTTATTTTTTACAATTGTTGTAAAGAGTAATTCATTCAATTTTTTTTTTTTTTGAAAATGATATCATGTAAATGTTGGTCACGACTACTTGTGAGGTGGTCTATTCGGAAGCATAGCGTGTTATCCGAGTATTTCTCGGATAACACGAGAAATGTGGGGTCGTGAAAATCAGAGACCTTACATCCCTAGAGATAATAGTCCAAAGTTATTTGGATCAATAATTCTACCAGCCCATAAGCCACACCATGCAATTGTCTTTAATGGATATAGGATTGCTTTCCATACTCTTGCTGTTGCTCATCAGCCCTTATATGAATGGGGCCACAAAGACGCGTCATGCCTGAATAAAATTTCACGATTAATCACCGGATTTCTATTGTGCTTTTCCACAGTCACCATAAATTCTTCGAATCGCATTAAAATCAGTTCTCACAAAACACCAATTTTCTTAATACTGTACAATTTGGAGACACCATCGATTTGTTTGAGGTTAATCTACCTGAAGCTAGAAACTTTTCTGTTTTCGTCTATTTAATATATAGTTTGGTTTATTTGGTGTTGAGGTTAAAACCATTGGGGTTAGCTTACTCATCTCGTTCAGATATTTTCTTGATATAAGTAGTGCAATATCGTCTGCATATGTAATCACTTTAAGGCCCTTATTTTCAAGATCCCGTTGATCTAATGTTATAAGAGAAGTGAACAACCTGGGAAATACCTCTTATTGCGAATTTAGTCCGTTTAATGGATCCCCAAGTTGTAGTGATATTGCAGTTATTCAGGAGGCTTGTTATTTGTGTTTGCATGATAAGTTTAGTGAAGGTTACCCTTCAATGTCAAGAAAGGTACCAATTTTGAAGTTCTTGCACTCCACCGTTGTTGCATCATGCAATGCGTTATCGATAGTTTTTCCTTTTAGTTACGCATGTAGTGATTTTGGGGGGAATGCATGTATAATATTTTTGTGATATTCTTAATTCGTTTCAGTGTTTTGAGAATAAACGACGAAAGACAGTTTAAACTACTGTCTTTAGCTTTTTCGTGCGTTAGTCGTTCCCCTTAGGGAGGAAGGCAGCTTTTGACAATTGCCACAAATGTAGAAAATGTGGTTTTGTACATTTTGTAGCAGCGGCGGAAATATTCCACATGGACCAGGATATTTGAACAGGGTAAATGAGCCGAACGGGCCTTACATAAAATTGTTTCCAGCTTTAAATTATTTTTCCTTTTTTTTAAAGTGGAAAAAACAAACTTCGGAATTTTGTTTCCTGTTCTTGTTTCACATCATTTACGAATATTTTTACATGAGCGTTGTTTTTCAACTGTATGTATATAACACACAACGCGCGTTCGCACGATAGTGCCAACTTATTTCGAAATCCATTCGAAGCCAGTTCAGCAATATAAGTACCTAAAGAGCGTTGGATTCTTATTAGTCATTCATGTGTGAACAGATCGAGTAAGAGGTATAATTATCTATATTACTTCGCTCCCACAGTAATTACAGAAATGCTTTGTAAAACAGTTAATAGCTGAATGACATCTTGAGGATTTATAAGCAATTATAGAATACTTTTTACGTCCAAACCAATTTCCGCTTCGTGCATTTGAATCAATTATAACCTCTTGACCTAAGTTGAAGTTTTTTGCTTTTCTCGGCGCGAACGAATGATTGAGTAAGCTCAATGCTATGTTTATAATTACGTATCTTCCTTCTTTGTGTCGGTTACTATTTTCGAAGTTTACCATTACCACTTGCTACACCTCATTATATGAAATATGTACGTATGTAGGAGTCTGTTGAATTATTAAGACTCGGATGCATTTAAAAAAAATAATTTGAGGTACCTTTCTGTCTAATTCGAGCACCGATAATTTTTTCAAGAGTTTCAAGCACGACAACTAATTATAATGGTTACCAAACTTGAAAAAAATGTCAATGAAAGACATTAGATTACCAGACTGCGTCAGATGGAAAAATATGATTTGGACAAGCATTTTATGGTAAACCGAACCGAAGTTCCTAAATACAACAAATTGATAATATTCTCGTGACTTAATTAAGGTTTCGTCTCCAAAAGGCGAGTTTTGGTGTTTCCGAAAATTGTAGCGAAATTGAAACATCGTGCCCGAAAATGTGATATATCGTAAGCAGATTTATTAAAATGAACTTACATGCCGAATGTCCCAGGTTCGATTCTAATAATTAATTGGCACTAGAGCCCCCAAATGACAAGGACGTAACGTTTTTTTAGGGTAGCTATAAGGAAGTTGAGAGTTTCTGGGAAAAACAAGAAAACAATTTAAAACTACCGAAAAAGGTGGCTAATAAATATTCGCCATGGTACATAATGAAGTATATTTACTTACTTGTAAGCTTATAATAAACATAATAAACATTTTGTTTTATTAGAATTTTCCTAGAATTAAGGCTATCACATTTAAAAGTGTTGCACAGTTAGTTAGACTTGCGACTTTTATTTGTGTATTTAAATTTGTATATTAGTTCAGTGATTAAACTAAACCATGTTCTGGTTAAATACTTATACATTAAATAAATAGAAGGTAATAAATAATTAATTGGCACTAGAGCCCCCAAATGATAAGGACGTAACTTCTACAGCATCTACTCGTGCGTGGTACTGTTCTCTCGCGAGTAAGGGACCTAGTGCCGCAGTCGATGCACTTACCACTGCGCCACGGCGACCACCTATAATGTATAGAATATAATATAATACAGTGTACAGTACACAAGAAAATATGTATATAATATGATTTTTAAAAATAATTTACAATCTTATGTATGCACAAAATACTTAATAACAAGTCAAAAAAAATATGAAAGATTTTAGTTTCTCATAAAGACAAAAATATAGTCATTCTTGTATGCATTTACAATGTTTTGGTAAAAGTTTGAACTCAGCATTATTTTTTGTGTATTGGCTCAATGAATGTATTAGGAATAAAAAAATTCTCAAGTCTAAGTAAACCTCCCCTATGCTTCTAAACAAAATCTTCATAAATGTTAAGATAACACATAAAAACATCGAAAATTGGTAGGTGGGTCTATAAAACACGAATTCATTTTCATGATGTATCTGCTTCATTTTATAATAATAATTTTAAACCTCCATATATGAAACTTGCCTTGTCGTATGGTTAAATTTTTTTCTTTTTTAAACCGTTAACATAAAAAAAACTCTTTAGCTCCAATTTTTTTTAACGCACTTACGTGAACTGCAGATAGTCGAATTTATCTTACTAAAAGCGAACTCGTATACCAAGTTAAATTGAGCCCCAAGCTGTGAGCTTGAGGTTTTTGGTTGTCTTCATCACCATAGTAGAACCCTTACTCCTTTGAGCTGTGACATCTCGAGTTACAATTTGAGAGTTCTTTACAAGTATCACAATCTTTTTTTAAGTATTTACCATGCTGTCAGCAGTTCAAATTCGAATCATTCTCCATTACGAATCCATTGGGAAATATAAATGTTACATTTGAAAAAGTAGCTGGCAGTAATAGGTCAAAATTTGGTAAGTAAAAATTAAAATAAATAAATAAACAAATAAGCGCACTACGAATGCATAATTATTTTGACTTACAGAGTAGTTGCTATAGATACTTCGCCCCAAGAGCGGGTGTCTAATAATCATTGTAAGATAGAACATTTCTCCGATATATTGGTATTTTTTTATTCTTATGTGCTTTAGAACAAACTCGCTTTGCGTGCTCTTCAATGGTCATAATGGCTTCTAATAAGCTAACAATGTGTTTCATTGTTCAATGTTTCATTGAGTAATCCCATTATTTTTTGACTAAATGTTAAGATGCAATAGTTGTAGTAGAAAACTTATCCATTTAGGTCGTTTGGACATCATCTTTCCCAACACAAAATGATTAAACCACGCAAATTTTCTCTTGACGATAGCAGTTACCATCCACTTCAAAAATGGGTCGATGCTGTTCTGATGTAATAGTGACTTAAAAGACAAGCATTAGTACATACATTAGTATGGGACTTTTATATTTAGACTGGTGTGGTGTAGGCAGGACGTAGTGAGTAAATACATTGACTTTTATCCGCAAGGTGATTGGAATCCAGCGTTGGGCAGAAGCAATATTTGAATGATAATCTTTGTTCGGGAAAATCTGTCCTTATCGTAGGAAAATAAAAGAAGGTATATCTAAGTCCAAAGTGAGAGATGTGGCATCTGCCTATTTATTTATTTATGTACTATACATATGTTAAACTTGGGAAATTATACAAGTTTCTTTTCTATGGACATTTATGCTCATGGCATGGATATCAGTTAAGACACCGATTCAAAAAGTGATAAAATTTTCATGTACCATATTGTCCCTCGAGGTTTGTACCGGTATCGAGGACTAACGACCTGTGAGATTCGTGCCTATCTATCTGAGCCAAGGAATTTGAATTCGGATGCCAAATTGCAATCCACATTTTTTTGTGAAATAAAGTTCACTCGACGTTATTGTGATTTTTCTATACGGATTTGTTTTAAGAAGTCTAAAGGAAATTTAAAACAAGGTTTACGCATAATAAGATAAAGGTTGCATTCTGATCATTTCGAATAATTCCAAATTGAATTCGATGAAATTGTTCCATGAAAATTGTTTTAAGGCTCAAATTCTCCACGTGGAATATTGGCCAAAAGCAGTTAATTGTCTGCATTTGAATGTCTCACCGGTTGGAGAGCATATTTTCATGCCCAAATGCGCGATAACAACTCACACGCAGACGGCATGACGACATAATCACATTGGGCAAAAAAGTGTTTGTTTATTTGATAGATATGCAAACGTGTGTAATTTATACATATCTATTTAATTTGATTGATTCGAAATGAATCGGTATAGTATTAACCAAATTATCCACTGGTATATGTGTAGTCAAATAAACATCACGATATCACACGGATATTAAACTTGGGTTTCAGCTGATCAAAACACACGACTCACAACTATAACCCATGCAAAAGTAGGTTTGTTGCGGTGAGTTTGCTGTAAATTTGCGCATTTTTTGACGTCTGCCAATACAGATATTGTATGTACGTTATATGATGCAATGTACCCTAATGCGTTTTTTGTAATGTAATTAATAAATACACTTTCAGTATATATATGTACAAATATGAACGGGAAAGAAAATTACAAGTTTAGTAAGATACGATGATTTATTTAAATTAATTTTATCTATATCTTATTTATTTATTTCTACTTAAAAAAAACCTTTTTAAGAAAAATTCAAAAGCCCAATTGAAAAATATAAAAGAAAATTATGGAGTTGAACACGTGGGATATTCTTATAACTTATTTTTGTTTCATGTTAATAACAATTTATTCCAAATGATCATAGAAACAAATGAAAAGGGAATAACAAACAAACAAAAAACTACCAGAGCATGCATTCAAAGAAGACAGAAATAATGTTTTAAATCCAGAGAGTTATCCTAAGCATTTTTAAACGCGTAAAATAAATTCAAATTTACTTAAGACTTTGAAGAAGGCGTTCGAAACTTCGCTGGCTACAAAGTCAGATAAAATCATCTGGGTTTACCTCCGACGATTTTCCTTCGATTTTGCCAGACTACAAAGTTTCAATTTCTGAAAGATAGTCCTGAATTTATAACATTTCAAGGCAGAATGTATCCCAAAAGTTTTATATCGAAACATTAATAATATTATATAATTAATCACGGTCATCATAATGTTTTTAACAAACGAAGAGCTCTACATGTTACCAATACAATTGTATGATAGACATATGTATATATTACGCTTGCCCATGTGAGCTGAATTAGGGATAAAGGTTGATTTCGTTAAAAAGGTATACGGTTCTTTTTCCGAATCCCTTCTTTAACAACTTCGTTTAACTCGAGCTGTATCTGATGTTTAGTGTAACGGAAATGACAATATTGGTAATAAGAATTTTTGGATATAACACTTACTATCAATTACTGTGAAAAAACATACCGCTAAATTTAAATTGTATTATTCTTGGAATTCCTATTTGAAAAAAATATTTATGAACTTTCCCTATCTTATGATTTATGAACTGCCACCTGTGTCAAATTTCACTCGAAAATATTTCTAAGTATTTGACAGCATAAAGTAAATTTTTCATATTTTTAAATATCTGAATTATTTAACAATATAATTCCGAAGAAGGACTTTACAGGATTGAGGTTTAGTACGAGCTTTGTAATCCTGGGGACTTTAGAAGTATAAATAAATAATTTATTATTTGCTGATTGTGGATAATTTTTGCCAACAATATTATGTCAAGCGCGATCTATTTGATTTGTCCTTAAAACTTTGCATATGCCATAACATTACTACTGACAATAAATCGACTTCTATGCGTGTAGGTGTAGAATACGCGAATTTAGACATATTATATATGTATCCACGTGAATGTAAATAAAACTACTGGTAATAAAATGTCATCCATTTTAAACCCTCATCAATCAGCAACTACTTCCTTTGGTTGTCTTTTCGAAAATATGTACCATATTATTCAAATAATATATTTAATTTGTTTTATAATGACAACATTGCTCAACTAATGAGCTTACAGAGAGAAATCAAAACATATTTATCTAAGACATAATAATATCAAAAGCACGTTAATACATTGGCCTAGATACTAAGATACCATTGCTTGTCTGGAAAAAAATCTTTGATTTCTGAAATTGTTTGATGGATTTTTTGAAATTCATGTTCTATTCAATAAAAGCTCTGGGGAGCTTATTATTGTCTATCCCTACAGATTCTTTTTATTTTTCCTAAATTACCTATAGATATCTTATTTGAAATGAGAATATATCCATATTAATATCAAATAGACAAGTGTTTTAATGCATTAAATAAAACACTTTTTTCTTACTATCATATTCTTTTTCCTCTTAATTATTCTTTCACTCTACTTCTGTGAAAAGACCATCAAGATTTGTACCAGCAATGAGTCAGACAAATAGGTATATTTACTTTATTTATATTAACTTAAATGAAAAAGTCAAGTACATTAAAACCCCAATATTCATACATTTCGCTTTACTAACAAACATATCATGTAATCTGCGTATTGCTTTTTTACAAAAATACAAATATTTTGAAGTCTCATCAAGGCACTATTACTTGGGAACCTTGTACGAAGATTAATTTCAAGTACATGTTCAATTATGCTGTTTACTTCCTTCCTAAACTTCGATATGCTAAGCAGAGTTCATCAAAGCCCAACAAAATCAAATGCATATTATTACTATTGTTTACAAAATTTGATAGATCATTTCGATTTTTACACTTTATCTAACGGATTATACATTTGAAGGCGAAATAGTATGAACGGCATAGCAATTGTTGAAACAGTGGTCAAAATACCTTGCATAGAAAAAAAGAGAAGTGTCACACGGATTTTTGAATGAAAATTATTAATTCTACGCAACGCAACCCGTTTCGATAACCATGTCGACCAATAATGCCAACACAACCACCACTTGACCTTGACAAACAAAAGCAACGCAAGAAATAGTCATAATAAAAGAGGCGATGATGCTTAGTTAAGTGACTTCAACCATTTAAAATTCAATTGATTTTACCTACACATCAGCCGTGGAAGAAAAAGTGAATGTGAATGGCGATCCAATCACCACTTCACCATAAAAAAAAATTGAAGCTGAGAATCTTCCTGAAATGTTATCCAAAATATCAGAATAAAATGTAGAATTTTATTCAAATCATCTTGATGGTTCTTGAATAAACATAGGATTTGCTTTTATTTTCGACTGACTTTTGGTGGTAGTGATGGTACATGAAGAGCGCAGGCTGTTACCATATCAAAAACTTTGATAGATATATGTTTCTGTTTTGTTGAAGATCAGCGCACCTCTCACTCTTCTTGCTTTATTTGTATGAGCTCACATGAAAGGCAACGTGAGTCTTCAGCATTGGCCACTGACCGTTGGCCACTTGAATGCCATGTGGTGGTCCATATAAATATGATAGTATTTTCGGGAAATAACATCATTCGTCTTTGAACTGTTCAGTGATATACAGATAAAATAAATTTTTTCAAAATGGTAGGTGATCGACCTTATTTTTAAAACTGTTGATTGTTATGTAATACCTTTTGCCTTCGTTGTTGGCCAGTTAAAGATAATTTTCAAATAATTATGTTTTTAGAAATTTGTGTTGATTGCTTTGGCTTTGATTGGATTTGTTGCCGCCGATGTTTCTCAATTGAATCTTGGACGCCGTGCAGTTCTTGACTCGGCTACACAAGGACCCAACCCACAGGATATCGCAACTCCAGAACCGGAATATATTGACATTGACCTCCCTGAGCCACCAAAACCAGCTCCAATTGCCCGTTCTGGATTGAATACTATTTCATCAATTGAAAGTGCCCCAGCACATATCTTGACCTCAAGTGGATATCGTTACAAGCGCCCCGTGGCTGTAAGACGTACTCACCGTCTTCGCTTCTAAGATGCAAAAAGCATTCTCATCGAAGGAACATTAATTTCATTTGAGTGCACAATCTACTTCGTGTGATAATGATTTGATTGCAGTACTGAACTTACCTAATATCAAAAAATTTCATAAGTGCAAACATTCCGATAACGTTTTGTAGTTAAATATATATAATAAATTATTTATAATTCAATAATCCCTGCGTGTTTTGTGTATTTTATTGGTGCATTTAGACCTTAGAAACTTACCAAATGTATTACTTAACGAAATTGAATGCATTGTGCAAGTGATAACCCATCGCATAATTTAATTTGCAGTTAAGAATCACATTAAACGAATGTATTTGTTTGTAAATTTAATATAAGTGCAATTTGAAGAACATAATAGAGTTCGAAGCGCGCCTTCATCACAATATACCGCGAATAAGCTGAGGGTCACGTACAACCAAATCTTTTTCATGTTTGGAAAGGAGAGGTATAATCTGAGTTTATTCAAGGCTTTTGTGCTGAAAAAGTTAAAAAAAATCTTAGAATAATAAACTATGACGGGGAACACATAATTAACTATAACTTTATTGCCAAAACTATGGAAATAATGATTGAAGATGAGGTTAAGCCTATGTTTATTTTATGCAAGCCTTTCTTTCAATTCCAGTTTGTTTCAGTCAGATATTAAGCTCATTTATTATTCGTTAGTCGGACCATATTTTTAATATTCTCCCGTTTTTGGGAATTTTTAGTCCGAAGAGCAGGTTCGAAAGAATAACTCTATAGATTAAGATAATTTTACAACCACTACTGATTGAAAACAATTCAGTATTTATTGCCCCTTCCTATGAAGGAATTAAGTGCAAGCTCAAGTTTAAAGGCACTGTTAAGGCCGACTTGGTGTCAAAGTTACACCTACTTGTGCATAATTCTTATTTTATTTCAAATAAAAGTACGATGACATTGAACCTACAAATATCGCCGTTCGGAGTCGACAAAAAACTGTAGGTCCCTTCTACTCGTGAGAGAATAGTAGCACAACACGAGTAGTTCTTGTAGAAGCTAGGCCCTGGTCCCTTGTGGGTGTAGCGCCACTTAATTAAACATCAATGTACGTAACATTCTATACATAAGTGGCTGCCAACTCGCCGCGGCCTTGTGGATTAATTCTTTGGGTAACACGCCGAAAGTTCCAGGTTCTCAGTTCTTGGACTTGAACACCTGATATTTTTTTACGGCGTCACCTCTATCAAGTTGCCGACACACTCAAGGAGTACAAATCGGTCCCGATTGCGGTTTTCGATTGTGAATCCAATCGATAGATTCTTGGATAGTTTTAACTTTTGTATTATATAATAAACTTGATCGATTTTTGTGCTATTGTGAATAAAGAAAGGCACATTATGAATTAATTTCTTTGGCAGTAGAAAAAGATCGATGTGTTTACATTTAAGAAAATAATGAACAAAATTACACTTAGATTACTTCTGTTCTTGTTTATATTTTCAGCTCAAAAACTAGTTCATATTCGATTATAGTGAACATTCACAATAGCCAACCATCTTACCAAGATATGTCGATCATCGATTGATAATCGGCAGCCACTAACAGGACCATTCTTATAGACCATTCCATTTTTAAAAGGCTTTTCCAATTTTGAAATATACAAATATAGGTTCGTAAAAAAATAACAGTATACAAAACAAGAGTAGTTTCAAATAAGAGATATGATTCGCTGCTTGTAGGCTCTAGTGCATTTGTTGTATTGTATTTAAAGGGAGATACAACTCGGAGTTATCCACAGTTCTGAAAACAAACTATTACAGGGTAAGCAGCTGTGTATACCTCTTATAAGTGATAAACATTTTTTCATTAAATCCTTTTTTTTCTGTAAAAATATGATATTAATCTACTTTAGACCTTCAACATTTGCCTGAAAATTAAACTAGATCTTGGCCAAAAATTTATCGAACTTCGCACATTCGCTAAGCATTTGCATATCGGCTAAACCTAATTACATTTGTGTTTAATGGGAAGTGAAAAAGATGTTGATGCATAAAGTTCAACTGGTTCTATGTTATAAAACAACATTTTTGAGCAAGTCTGAAAGCAAAGTGATATGATTAATTAGAAGGTTTATTACGCCAATTTCTTCTTTTTTCTTATTTGTTGAACATTTCATTAAATTTGTTTTCTGTTTTCAAATTAATTGTCATTCGATTTGTCAACTTTAACTCGTAAACCTCATATCGTACGTACGAGTAGATGTATGTAGTTAAATAATTTTTTTTTCACTTTACATTTGAGTCATTGACTGAGGGTATGTTTATATTGAAAATGAACGAATGGATAGTGTGGTGGGCTACATCAACTCGTTTATATTAAGCTTTTTTACCTTTACTTTGCAAATTCACTGATCTATGAAACTAATAATTCAAAGGTTTATTGATATCATTGGATTAAAGATGTTGTTTAACACAAAGTACAAGACGACAAGCAGCACAAAACTAACTGTTGAAGGACTATATTTGGGCTGTGCTAATTGTAAGCATAGGTTTTAGAAAAGAATTCTGAACTAAACCTCTTTCTTTAGATTTCGTACTACAGCCTGGGTGCTGCTGACAATATTTAGGTAGTACATATTATCTACACAAAAGTCTCTTATATATTCCCTTCTTGGTCAGTAAAAGTAGGTAATTGAGAAATTAGCCGTGCCATACACCCACATAAATTGAAGTGTCATAAATTTTATTTATTTTCAAATTTTAAAACAGTGACAGAAACCTAAACTCAACTTAAACGAATTATAACAATAGACTCTGCCATAGAGAATGTTTGACGAAAGGTTGATACTCTAGAAAATGATACGTAAACTCCACCCTTAATGTCAAACCGGTGATGGGACAACCTATTTATTATAAATTTTCAAAGCCGCGTAGAAACGTTAACTATAATCTTCTCGTGTATAACTTAGGAAGATGAAAGGTGCACACGAAATTTTATAATTAGACAGCTCACGTGTAGCTCACGACACAATAGCTTGTTTATAAACAACCAACAAAATTTAAAAAAAATAGTTTTTCAAGTCATCAACACAAAGTAATATTAACTTTGCACTCTTTGCAAACAAAAAAAAAAAACTGATTCACAGTTACAATAAATGTGTCTATCTATTAAATTGAAATCTTCTTCAGTTATAAAATATGTACATAAATAAAATTCTCTGGACTATTTTCCAAGTTCTGAGCTAAAGTAAGATTACTATTTTAATAATTTTCACTATTACGTAATAAAAATAAAATTCAGGTTGACCACACTGTTTAATGTTATTAAACTTATTGGCAAGTATGAAATTTTGTTGTGTTGCAACCGCACGAGAGACTGAAGCTTGTAAAAAACAAAATAATACGATAAAACAAAAAAATTAAACAAATTGCCATTGCATATCTTAAAGCCTGCTGAGCCTGAACCAATTCTCATATTTTTAACCCATAAAAACTGGCATATAATATAACATTAAGTGTAATATACTAAAAATACAGCAGGATGCAAATGGATGAGCGGTACAATAATTTGTTCAAGTCGCTGCAGTAACAGAAATTGTGGCTATATAACAGAACTTTGACATGTGGACATTCCGGAAATCAGAAATGAATCCAAAAATTGCTATACATAATAGTTTTCTTTGTAACTTTAATTAATTTTCTCCAAGTCCGTGTCGTTTAAAGTGTGTAGATGCATTATGTACAAGAACAATTTTGAGACCATATCTCGTTTTTACGCACGTAATTTTCCATTGCGTAATAGAGTGGCAAAGTAACTGATTACGTACAGTAGATAAATAAAATGACAAGTCAAAAGCAAACTAATAAAGAAACTCCATTAACAAATGGTATAACATCGCATAGGAATGCGGATAAGGTGGCTGGTACCTAAGCACTCAAATGTTGTATAGTATGTATGTCGAATATCTGATAGAAAAATCTTCACGTCAAGAAGTGAATCACGATAAAGAATTTGATGAACATGCCATTTTTTTAAGTTTAAATTTAAGTTAAGATATTTGCAAACCGAATTTGTATACAGTATAAATAAATAATAAGGCTTTGGGTAATTTAAAAAAAGTACCTGTTAAAGTCTGGTCGACATAAGGAGACAAAATAGATATGTTGACGACTTATGATTATTTATATTTAAGTGTGGAAAAGCATGCAGTGCTACTCGAGAAACTAAACCAATCAGATCAATGATGAGCAAAACTTCTTCAAAGAATTACGCTGGAAAACTCAAAGGTTTGTTTGTGTTAATATTGCTTGCAAGTTTGCCACTTTTAAAAATTATTCGCTTAACAATCGAATGTACAGTTAAAAATATTAAAATTCACCGATTTATAAATAATTATCCAGAGAGTTACTGATGTCGTAAGGTCTGTGGGTCAAATTTGCAAATGATCCCAATTTATAGAATAACGTATTGAACAACAGCCTCCAGGACATTTTCAACGTCAGGAATACATTGCTTTGACACAACAGATAATAAACAACGATTTTAAGAACATCGTGTTTTTCAGTGATGAAGTAGATTTCTCACTCAGTGAGGTACGTAAGAAACAAATTGCCGAAAAACCACAAGTCATTGAAAAGTCGCTATTACATCCACCCAAATTAAGTGTATTGTGTGGTCTATGGTCGAAAGGCGTCATTGGTCTATATTCGTTCGGAGATGTCAATAGGCGGCCGGTTACAGTAAAAATCAATATTTTGGCTACCAATTAAAGATTGTCAAAATATGGATGCTAGAAGACGGAACGAAAAACCACAAGTAATTGAAAAGTCGCTATTACATCCACCCAAATTAAGTGTATTGTGTGGTCTATGGTCGAAAGGCGTCATTGGTCTATATTCGTTCGGAGATGTCAATAGGCGGCCGGTTACAGTAAAAATCAATATTTTGGCTACCAATTAAAGATTGTCAAAATATGGATGCTAGAAGACGGAACGAAAGCCGGATTCGCGACTCATAGCTTCAATTTGTGAGTATTAAAGCTTGAAATTAATTTTCATCTATAATTGGTCGAACGCCACCATGGTGGATGGAAGACAAAAGCATTTCATTAGATCCTGCCCAGGACACATCTTTTATTGATACACTTAAGCGAAAAATAAATGGAAAATATAGGTATATACACTTGTGCTCATATAATTAAGCCACTTTAAAGGGTACAGAAATTTGATCAAAATATCACTTGTACAATAATATATCAAAAATGTGCATCCCCATATCATTACTGAGCTTTCTCCATGTTTGAATGTTTTTGTGTATTTTGGGACCAGTTCCTTACACGGCGGATGTCTTACGTAGGGTTTTCCATCAATTCCAAATAAATTAAACTTGATCTCAACGCTCGACACAATCAAATCCCAAAATTGTTGGTCCTTAGTAAAATACTCTTTAGCAAAATGCAATCTTTTTCATTGGTTTTTCTTTGACACATTTAAGTTATTTTCGCCTTCGCACGGTTTGTGATGACACTTTCACATCGTATGAGTATTCTATTGCCGCCCTTATTTCCGTTGACGTTTAAAATTTTTCAGTTTTGTTCAAATGGACAATTAGTCGATCTTCAGCAAGGGTAATTTTTCGCGGCTTAAGTCGTGGCAAATTCTCACGAGTTTTTTTTTTTTTTTTTTTAATAAGATTGCGTTTTTTACTTTTCCGCGAGAAATGCCCGAGAGTTTCGTCACCTCCCCTAAAGTTTTATGCTTAAGGTACAACTTTGATACATTTTCTCTCTCACATGGAGTGCTAGTTTTATTTTTGCACATTTTCTTCAGATTTCAATTTTAACCCAATTCTTAAACACTGTGTTTAGGAATTAATACAGAAACACACTACTTTGGATGGCAATTCTTACTGAATGACTTAATTATATTTTTTGGGAACGCATCTCTCTTATATACCGTTGTATTTCCCGTACCTAAATAACTGACTTTTTCGAAACTTTAACTAAAAGTAAAATAGTAAAGAATAAAATAGTATTAATATTATATAGCAAACATTGCATTATTGTAATAGTGGTTTACATATATATAAAAAACTATCTATCTATATATCATTACTTTTCTATTGGCCTTGCACTCAGGTGGGAATTGCTTCTTACATAACTCAGATTGCGATGATATTTAGAAAATTGTACCTTTTTAAGGGAAACCCGAATATGGAAACTTGCTTTGAGTTAAAAATTTATTAACATATAAATATTCAATTCATCTCCTTCAAGTTTCTTCTTTCTATACTGCTGTACGCACAAGGGAATTTTATATTCTATACATTTTTAATGTATGTATTACAACGAAAGAGATTGATGCAGATAGAGGAACTTATGCGATACAAGGAAGTTGATTACCCGTTGACATCTGTAATGATGATGATGAAGACTGATGATGATGAAAACTTCAGTTAAGCAACGTTGCTAATTAGGTTCGCACTTTAATTGTAAAAGTGTCCAGACTAAGATTTCTGTTTTGGAAGTGCCATACGCAAAGGGAAAAAAATATATATAATAAAAAAGAAAAATTTGACGATGATGTTCAGAATTTTTAACTATTCTAAAAATTAAATATCTTCTTAAGAAAAAGCGATCTTTCAAAATCTGGCGACAATTTTATATCGAAATATGTAAAACTCAATTCTGAAAAGTAGATTGAATAGAACTTTGAAAGGATAAATATACAACCCGAATTGAGTGTTGTAAAATCAATCACTCTCAAAAAGATATTTTTAAATATTTTGAGAAATTTTGGTTATAGTTTTTTTCAACGCGCCAACGTCAATCTATACTCATACCCATCCCCGATATATATAATAAAAATAATACTAATAACTCTGCTCTGTTAAATACTCGTAAGTGCTAGTTCTTATTGTATATTGAATCAAATGCTTAACATGATAATTTCTTAGTACAAAAAAGAGTATCTTAATTTGCAACCCACATTAAGAAATAAATTAAATTAAAATTGGAGTCTTCCCACAAAATTCAAAAAATCATACCAAGATGCAATATGCATAATTTAGAAAAAGTAATCAGTAAGCCGGAAAGGAGAAGAAGGAAAAGTACTGGGATTATCATGGACGACTCCAAGACGAAAGAAGGATTTGGAGCTAGGGCCTTTATTAAATATGACAAAATTAGAATGGTGTGAACTCTAGGCAACTTCGCGGCGGTTTTCCAGGCGAAAACTATTGCCATCCTAATGGTCACGAAATATATTGTAAAGAATGGGTGGAATGGACGTAGAATCTGCTTGCTTAAGACCTTACTTAACCCTCTAACCACTTCCATGAATATAAGTATCCCTTAGGTAGATTAAATTTGCTAAGACTTGTCAGTGTCCCAGGACACAATTGAATCATGGGAAACAAGATTGTCGATGACCTTACTAATTAAGGATTGAAAGAGACATTCGTAAGGCCCGAACCCGGCTTGAGATTGCCCGCATCCTTTGTTAGGGCTTCCGTCGACGGAAAGGTCTCTCGACAGCACAACCAGAGATGGCATGACTCTCCAGGATACAGGCTGAATACGCGCATGATAGCAAAGATTGCAGATGACTTGTTGGTGTACTAAAGGAACCCTTTACCTTTGTTAAGCACTTAAGTGTGCTTGGGCTGTGATGATACCCTATGCGACGCCTGTAGAGAAGGTGAAGATAATGCAGAGCCTTTGCTCGGATCAGCTGGCGGCTATTTGTGGCAGATGTGGTTGGACCTATAAACCTAGACCGAGAACACAGCGTGACTAAGAGTTACCCTGCGTTTGATCTCGGTACTTGTATTATTGTATCTGTTTACTGCAGAACCAAAGTATACGCATTCCTTGACTACCTCAAAGTTTTTGCTGCTCATTATGACGCTCTGTGCGAGACGTTGTTTACCCCCCATACAAACCTCATTGACTGTTCGCTGTGAACATTATCAAGAGTCACGTCAATGTCGTCCGAATAAGTAAGCAGTTGGACGGACTTCAAAGAAGATCGTGCCTCTGTTGTTGTCATTAGAGTTTCGCGAAAAGTACCACTTAAGTTTGTAGAGTAAGATTGTAAGCCTCAGCCCAAACGTCACTACGAATTACTTTTCATTAAATTGCAAATGTATTTCTCTCTTTTCAAAGTTCCTTCGTCGTCCAAATAGAACTTGCATTTTAATCAGCTTGAACCCACGTAAATCTCTCTCCTAAAATTACGCTCATTTTTATAAATAAAATCA
Organism: Eristalinus sepulchralis; assembly: GCA_944738645.1. Lineage (NCBI taxonomy): Eukaryota > Metazoa > Arthropoda > Insecta > Diptera > Syrphidae > Eristalinus > Eristalinus sepulchralis. The sequence continues at coordinate 22,189,635 of OX122885.1, read as the reverse complement.
AATCTCGTGAAATAACTGTGCATGAATTTAGGCTTTTTAAAATATATATAAACTTGGTTATCCGGAATGTTAAAGTTAAGATGTACAGAAAAGATAAAAGCTTTATGTTGAAGCTGTAGCTTTACATTTTGGTTGTGAAAGCTTGCTGGACATTATCTACACTTCGGTTTTGACCTTTGTACATGTTTATTTTTAAAGAGAGTGAGATGTTGGCTCTACACTGAGTCAACTTTTATTGACTTTTACTTTCGTTGGTTTTCGTTTATATGAAACTGTTTACAATAGCCAAGTTCAAGGTCGTTTATTTTTTCTTTATTTTGATATATGTAAATGGAGTGAAAACAAACAAAGTTAAACGTTTGCTTTGCTTTTTCAGAAATAATATAGTTTTTAGAATGTGGAATAGTATTTCGGTCTTCCCGAAGCGTATAAATTCCCTTGTATCGGGAAGAAATCATAGTTTGGGACGTACTTTTTCATGGTTTTTTATACAATATTTATCTTTTCACATTATGCTGGGTTTCCAGTTATTTATTACATTTAATGAGGCAGAGATATACAAAACAAAAATCGAAAATTAGCTGCTTGAGTACTTGACGTGTTTAAGCAAACTTACCACTCACAACGCAGGTAAACATAAAGTATTCCAAAATCTGACTCCATTATTTTTTTATTTCTTATTTTCGGCCAAGTATATATCATAAAAGGGAAAGCTTATTTTAGTTTCCTAAGCTTTCTAGTTTTTTTTTATTAAGTGGCGTTTCTAAAGAGTAAGCATACGTTCCTAAAGGGGATTTAAGGCTCGCAAATAGTGCCGAAGATATGATATTAGCAGCAGCCCTTTATGTTTAGAAGGCTGCATAATCATAGTTTTTTAAGTCAAATTTTCTATGCTCTGGCGCATCTTGATCTTAAGAAATCAGCATACCGTTCGATTCAACAGACCAACCTACCTTATAATTAACTTTTTTTGTTGAGGATGAGAAATATACTAATATACTTTTGTAGACGGTGATACTAAAAGTTAAGAAGACGGTATAGAAAAAGAAACCCGACTGCGAATAGTGGAAGGCCGTAAAGGACATTTAAACTTCAATCCTTTTCCTTACACGACTAAACGAAGGCTCACAAGCTACTTTAAGAGTATCATAGTACATATAACTGAATTATGGTCTTGTATTGAGAAGTCGCCGAACAGAGTCCTTGGCGCCTGTACAGCCGATACATGTAATGGACACATCATCAAATCGTATCCCTTGATAAAGTTGTTCATCATTTGAGACAGTCATCGACTGCTAAAGACTACTATAGAAAACTAACTGCTGTATTTTTAATATTCTATAATATGAAAATTAAAAATGAAGAATGATACATACACATACACACACTATCCACTGACGCTGTCATCATCGGAACACTTGTCATCCAACCATGCATCATCAATTTCATCATACAGTTGTAAAACTATTTATTTAGTAAATTCATTCAGTAGCTTAGAAGCACAGGTATGTTGAGGAAATTGAGTTTAGACCCTAGCCATGTTTATACCTATGTAGACAATTTTGCCGCTTGATATCAAGGTCATAGTTATTAAACGCCCAAAGTGTTGATTCTACACTTGGTCTAACGTAGCTCAACCTAAGGCACAGCTTAGCCGAAGCCAAACGATAAAATATTCCCTTTCACTCACAGATAACGAAAGACCAGAATCTACTATACATAGCTTCATCAATAACTAGTCGCTCCTTCATTTAATTTAATTTTTTGTGTTTATGCGCATTATTACATTTCGCTAATTCTGAATATGTTCATGTTCAATACTCTCACGAGCAGACAAGAACTAAGTTTTTTGCGGGGTTGCAAATTTTAAAAAGCGTTTTGCAGAAAATGTTGTCAGAATGTTGTCATCAATCTTAAGAAAGTGACACAATGATTTTGATTTGGTTACGCATTGAACCACTACGCCATAACGGATACATTTGTTTTTATTTATGAATGCTATAATATCCACATTTTTACACGTTCTTAAAACTTTGTACATAATGTTTTTGAATTTGGGTCTAATAACTGAGAATATCTGAAACGTACTGATAAAATCCAAAACTATATACCTAACATCTTCGGCAGTTAAGCTTTCCAAAACTCGCATACCATTTTATTACGGTATAAAGGGAGCAGCCCAAAATCAATAAATAAGGATTTCAAGAACCCAGAATTATGAGATCGCACACAAAACGACTTTTTAACATTACCTTAGCAAAGATTATTAACTTGCAGCTACTTCAAAAATCGGTTTTACACACAATTACTATAGACCTTAAGTGAGTTCGAGTATCAAGTATTTTGCTGATCGTTAATATAAATTTACGAGTATCTGTATTAAAGAGCCAATTTCTAATATAAACCACAATCCCTTTTGTGTAAGTCACAATAGGGCAAAGAAAGCTTGACTAGGCGGATGCCGCCATACAGCCGTACAAGCTCGTCGTTTAATCTACTAATTCAGACGCCATCAACGCGAACGTGACCAAAAATCGCACGCAGACGTTTTTCTCTCAAAAAGTAGCGCCCAAAAAGAATAGCGCATTGGTACTGATGTTGTTGTCCCTATTTACAGGGCAACCAAGGTAAACGAAGTCCACATTTCTGCTGAGTAATGGTACGCTCTGTCTTAGACGTCGATGTTGTGTGTTGCTCCTTGTTGACGGCATATACATTGATTTGCAGTCGTTTGTCGCCAGACTCATTTTAGCAGCTTTCGCTTCAATGCCAGAAAAAGCTAACAGTTGAACGGACTTTTGAAAGATCGTGCCTCTGTTGTTGACTTCTGAGTTACGCAGGATCTTCGCACTGATGTTGAAGAAGTCATATGACAGCGCGTCGCCTTGTCTAAAAGCTTTTTATGCAAGCTGTTATATGCCCTGGTCTATAAAGAACTTCCCTGGCCTGAAGCCACTATGTTTAGGACACATGTCATGGAGAATAACCCCTATGAATATATAGAACAACATAGGCCGAATGAAGCCCTATTATTTTTCAAATGTCGTCGCCGTGGCGTAGTGGTAAGTGCATCGACTGCGGCGCAGAAAGTCTGGGTTCGATTCCCGGACGGGACACCTAGAATTTTTTCACGGCACCACGTCTTTCGAATTGCTGACAACACTCAATGAGTATTAATTGTCTATGGAAAGCTTCTCAAATCTCGCCGTTCGGAGTCGGCAAAAACTGTAGGTCCCTTATACTTGTGAAGAACAGTAGCATGCACAACACGAGTAGTTGTTGTAGAAGCTAGGCCCTGGTCCATTATGGGCTGTAGTGCCGCTCGATTTTATTATTTTATATTTTATTTATTTATTATTATATTATATTATATTATTATTATTACTTCAAATGTTTTTGATTCTAAATCCCATGTTTATAAAAGTAATCGAAAAACGGAAGTGGTCGCCTAGCGTAATACGTAAGTGCGACCACCCACACGCCGAAGACCCAGGTGGTTCCGAACCGAAAACCTGGGAACCGAACCGAACACCTGGGTTTATTATCGGAACCACCTTTTTTAATTCTGATGACTCAAAGTGTAATAATCTATAAAAAGCCTCTCAAATTTCGCCGTTCGGAGTCGGCAAATAACTGTAGGTCTCTTCTACTCGTGAGAGAATAATAGTACGCTCAACACGAGTAGTTGATGCAGAAGATAGGCCCTTGTCCTCGTGGGCTCTCTTTTAATTATTATTAATGTAATATATGTAAAAAATACTTAATTTATTTACTCATTTACCTTCACTTAAAGTGTAAACGGAAACAAATTATAAAACGATCTGTCATTATCGATCACCATTCAGTCAATTTCATGGAGATAAAGCAGATGTTATAGTAAATCACATACAAAGCGCATCATTACTCATTGCTGCCAAGTTGCATTTGCGAATCATTGTGTTCCCGTCAACCAAGAACCCCACCTATTGGCAAAGGGAGAGTTTTTTTTTCATGTACATTTGATATGTACACAGTGCTTACTTCATAAGCAAAAGAATTATTAATATATGTGTCAAAGTGTGCTTTCAATATTATTTTGTTTTTATTAATTTCACAGGTATTGTAATTCAATAAACACATTGGCTACTTTACCTATAAAAGCGTTCTACAGTTTATCCGCAAAATTACTTCATTCAGTTCAACAATTTTTCTTTTCACTTTTCATTTGAGTCTGAGTTCTCCGTATAATACGAGTACATAAGTATAGTTATTCAAAGAAACTGATGTGACATACAACAATTTTAAACCTCATTTGGGATTCCCTGGTGATCATCCGGGTCACTGTTGCCTGTATTCATAAAGAATATCGAAGATCCGGCGAATTGTAATTGTAAGTGAAGACCGAAGCAAAATTAAGGCTGCAGACCGGTTTTTATAAATATTGCAATGAATGTGAAGCCAATACTAAACATTTCACCACAGTACCACAATTCATCGGCGTTGACAGTCTGCAGAGACTAAGACGATCGTGAGAAGCTTCTCAACTATATAAAATACATTCACAAAATAGCAATAAGGCGTTGTTGATTTCATTCGTGTGAAAATTTAAAATTTACAACACGAACATTTAAAAAACAAAATCTTTGCGACGAGTTTGAAATATGAATTTCTTAAGTTTTAAGAATAACTCGATGACACATAAGATGTGTGTGTTTGTATAGTTTCTTATTTATTCTCATATTTTTATTCGACCTTAACATAAAGATATACAAAAATTGTTTGTCTTATTTTTACTAATATTTAGCAGGAATTTAAATTCTTAGTCATGGCATCAACATGACGGTGCGGTGCACATATGTTTGTATACTTTGTGTCCGAAAAACTCTGATTGACACCTTGAGGGTTATACCAATTACCAACTGAGGATTTTTCTAATCAAACACTCACACCTCCTTGGTAAGAAGCGTGACCTTCTAACATTTGTGCTGTTTTGTCACAGCATGTGGTTGATTTCAACTCCACGGCGAGTTGGAGGTCAATTTCGCAAAGCCTCTCTTTGTAGTGAAGAGAATGGTTCTATGGTGCAAAGCACATAGACAGAGTACACCAGCAAAATAAGTTAATTATACGAGTATACTCAGTTTTTTTTTTTTTTAGGAACAAAAACTGAATAGTTGGTCCTGCAACAAACGAGGTCTCTAGTGGAGCCGGCTTATGTATATGTATGTCTTTTCTGTACTTCTCTTGACCTTTGGAGTAAATACAATTTTGACTTAAAAAACCCGAATGTGATGGTAAAAAATTGCATACACATGTAACACGTATGTGGCCAGCAAATGTAAAAATGCTTACAATGTCTGTCTGTCCAAGAGATAGGCATTAAATTGTTCTTTTCGAACAAAAACCGTCTCAAGAAACTGTTGCTTTCATTTCAAAAAAAAGTTATAATGTCATGTTTACCAGGCGTGTTCATTCAACAACTAATTGATTTTGTCCTTTGTCTTACCAAATATGTCAAATTTCTTGAAGGGAATGAAAAGACTAACACACCCATATTATATAATAATAATTTAACATCTCTGCTATCCAGCGAAACCGGTATTTAAGAGACCACCAATTAGCGTCCTTAATTCAATAATTCGAATCAAACCACAAACAATGCTCTAAACTGTGTCCTTTGGCAGAGTGTTTTAAATGAAATTGTTACATTTACCAAGTGTTGTTTCTATCATGTAAATCCGTATGTAAAGGGTGTCCCAACAAGAACGCAAGATTTAAATTTTGCGCCATTCAAATTGTCATTGTATGACATTTGAAAAATTAAAATTGTTTGTTAGTAGAATGTATAAGGTTAATAAAAATGGAGCGCTACACGAATGAACAACGCTTTCTCATTGTGAAATTGTTTTACCAAAATGGTGAAAATTTTGCGGTAGTTCGCAAATTGCGATCAATTTGGGGTTACAATAATGCTCCAAAGGAGTCAACTGTAAAACGATTAATGGAAAAATTTGCTGAAACTGGGTCTGTAACTGATGTAAAGACAACAACGCACCTTCGACCAGGTCGATCGACCGAAAATATCGCAGCAGTACGTGATGATGTCGCTCAAACTCCATCCACTCATTTCGACACCGAGCTCAGCAATTTCGTGTTTCCAAATTCACTATGCAGCGAATTTTGACGAAAGATTTGCATCTTCATGCATACAAAGTTCAATTGACTCAGGAACTGAAGCCAGTTGACCATGCACAGCAAAGGGAGTTCGTTAATTGGGTATTGGAGAGACAAAATGAAAATGCTGATTTTGCCGATAAAATCATCTAAAGTGACGAGGCGCATTTCCATCTTGATGGCTTCGTCAATAGGCAGAATTGTCGCATTTAGGGCGAGGAAAATCCTCGAGTGATTCACGAGAAGCAAATGCATCCTCAACGTTTCACTGTGTGGTGTGGATTTTGGACTGGAGGAATCATTTGACCTTTTTTTTATGAAAATAATTCAGGTCAAGCGGAAACAGTCAATGGTAAATGATATCGTAAAATGATAACCAATTTTTTCGTGCCTAGAATTGAAGAAATGAATGTGGAGGCTTATTTACACAGTGTTCGCTTATTTACACATAAGAAATAATAATAATTGACATGAGTTCTATCTGACTGTAGCAGATAGGAATGCAATTTAATTGTACTACTTCTTGCAGCAAATTGAAGGTATTTGTCTATGTTTGAGCTGTCAAATTATTATAATATATCTTTGATTTGCAAATTTGAAAAAAATTAAAAAAGTAAATTCTTTGATGGCTTTAATCTCGAGCCACACACATTCCTCATTACTTCTGAGAAACATTCCCTAGTACCTTGTTGGACCACCTCATTTTTTTGTTGCAGGTGCAGAGCAATACAATACAGCTTCAGTCCTATCTCAAATGCACAGCTTTCACAAGTCTTTGCCTCACTGATCATGAGGTTTTTTGTAAAATCCGTACAAGTCTTGAGCGCCGTAGCGTAGTGATGACACGCTAATGTATCAACTTCGATTTCCGGACGTAACACCTTCCATTTTTCACACACCATCTCTTTCGGGTTGCTCACTATTAATTGACTATGAAAACCATAGGACTCATCTACTTGTGCGAGAACAATAACACGCAAAATACATGCAGAAGTTAGGCACTGGACCCTTGTGGGTTGTAGCACCACTCGATTATTATTATTATTATCTGTCACCGATGCCGATAGATGTACAGTACCTAAAACCTATCTTGCTGGGGTCATCTTAACATATGTGGCATTTCTGAGATCTTCTTCTACTGACATTTCTGGTTATGTACCGTGCCACAGTTTTTTGAGCAATATTTAATCATCTAATATTTTTCAAACAGGACTGTATGTAAATAAATTAGTATCCAGAAAACCTCTTCAAGGGTGACGTTAAAATCCAATCAAAAACGATTCGGCATTCTTAAAAACTATATTTACGTTATTCACAACATCAACTCAATTCGGTTTATCCAGCATTAAGTATTCTCGTGGTGGCTCGTGGTTGCTGAAAAAAATTACTACTTAATGATTATATAGTCCGTACGTTCAAAATTGCAGCATCTGAGTTTTCTGTGTTGTGTTGTATATATTGAATTTAAATTTCACATATCAAATTAATTCCAAAGCAGTTTCAAATATATATTAACTCATTTAAGAATACTAAAAATATTATATTACAATCTTATGAATTGCTCGTGTAAATATTTCTCGGCAAAGCTATTCATATACACATTTTACTCTCAAATAAGATAAAGTTGTTTAATAAGCAAGAAAATAAAACCCCTTAGCTGCACCCGCTTACATTTTTCAACGAGACGCTATGTATTTCATTAAGTTTGGTTAAGACTCCCGCGTAGGATTTCAGAAACCATAAATGAGGTTATTTGTACATGGGACGTGTCGATATTGATGTACATACATCTAATAAACGTGTATATATAGACTTCATTCCTGATGACCTTTTGGTCTTAATTATCATCCATTTTGGACGTAAGATGCTTTGCACATTTCGCAATATGGCGAATATGTATGCATATGTGACAAAAAAATCGGTTTTCCGCTAATCATTTTCTCATTAAAGTGTTTTTCTTTTCTAAGTCAATCAATGATTTATAACTAAAAATAAAAATAATGATTTACCACACAACGTTGAATAGCCTGAGCATTTGAAAATTTGTATAAAGCATATTATCATTTTGCGAAAACTGTATTGTTAATTGACGGATGTCAACATTAAAACAAAGCCATTAAAGTGTAACTTGTCAATGTCGAACGGCATAAAAGGCTGAAGTCGACTCTAATATATTCCGTATCTGGTTTAAAGGTTAAGCCGGGTTATGCTTGCAATTCTAATTGTGAGAAGTTTTATTGCCTTATATTTTGGAATATATGCACTTACGTATTTAATATCCACGCGCAAAAATACCATTTTAAGCTCTTCGACTTTATGACCTGCGCACAAATGCAATAACTTAACAACTGCATCACTTCTAATGTGATGATAGGTATTAATTCTATTACTTGACTTTCCTTGTATCCTATTTCGGTAATTATTTGCAAGTCAGAATCTCGCAGTTTTTTTTTATTGTAGTTTAGGCCATTAATTTATGCAGTGATGAGAATTGTTTGTATATCTCTAGTGACTACAAGCTGCCAGTTAGCCACAGAATAGCCGTATTAAAATAACTAACATTAACAAATTTTAATTAAAAGTACCTTTTTTATTACTTACAAAAACAATACAGAAAGGTACTTCAGAGATTGACGTCTCTGTTATGTACAAAATTGATTTACATGAAGTGCAAAAACATTCATCCATCATTTTTATGGGATATTTACCAATGTGCACTTATTGAAACCTCAATACTGTTGAAGGAGGAAAACAAGTTAACACTGACAAAAGAACTGAAACAGGCAGATAGATCATTCACGTGTTTTCTTCAGCTACTTGCAGCAAAATATGGTAACGACAGTGATTAGGTAATCTGCGCACTTATGCTGTTGTTGGCATTCGTCTAATTCGCTAAGGCTCAAGTAACTAAGTCTGCCATCATACACAGCTTCTGTAACCTTAGGTACAAGTATATGGCAGTGATGGCAAATGTATAGTGGTTATTATCAACTGTCTTTGTGATGATACGTTTGATGGTCTGAAAACGTTTTACTCTCAGCGTACTGGCAAGCACAATAGAGTACTACACGTTTTATATAAATATTGCTGGAGAGAACTATTGGTCATCATTCGAATTGTGAACTTGCGTCAGATAACTTTGTTTAGTGTGCAACCTCCTAAGTTGGCTGGAAATATATACATACAAACAGTGAACATGGTGAGTTCGTTGAATTTGCAGTGTAAACAAAAGTTGAGCAACAAGCGAATATGCGAAAATAAATGTGCTGTAAAAGATGTAACTCGTGAAGAAATTTTTAAGTCATAAACGCCGGTGAATTATTTGTGGGAGTGTGGGAGTGTTGATTGCAAAAACAAAAAGTAATAAAAATTCTGCGTGAAAATCATGACAAGCGTTTCCGTGCTCGTGCTTTAATATATGTATTCTCAGTAACTTTCGGTTTTCCAGTGTTATAAGAATATGAATTATTAAACTCGGATATCACAGTATAATATTAACAACCTCAAATTTTGGCGGATTTTTTTTAAGTTACTATTCTGTATTGCTTTCAGATTTTCGTGTTGCTTGTTTTATCACTCCTATCTATCTGCAGAGGAGATGTTTCTCATCTAGATACCGATCTACGAGAGGACGGGTATCACTATAAGCAACCATACAAACCGTTTCCATCTGGCAAAAATGACCTAGACGATCAATTAGGTCCTAGCATATCACAACCAAAACCAGGACCTCGTCCACAACCAACTAATATTGTGCCACCAAGGCCAGAACCCCGTCCACAACAAACAAATATAGTGCCACCAAGACCAACTGCAGAATATCTTCCCCCGGATGAGGGTCAATTCGCACCCCAGTCGCCATCTCTGCCAAAATTACCAACTCAGCCAACGCTATCAGCAAAGGAATACGGCCCACCATCCACTTTTTTGCCTCAGACTTCTGCTGAACCAAAAAAAGAATATGGTCCCCCAACAACTCTCATTCCGCAAACAGCACCCTCAGCCTATCCACAAAGACCAAGTGGTAAACCACAAGAAGAGTACGGTCCACCTCAAACTATACCCCCCCAGACACGTAGACCACAACTGAGACCATCGCCAGCCCCGCAACAACCTAAACTGCCCGCAACTCCAGATAGAGAATATTTGCCACCAGTAGATAACGAAATCAGCGCAGAACAAAAGCCGAAAGATGTTTATCCTACTATGAAACAAACCTTGTCTCCTAAATACCCAGCTCAACAGCCTACATTGCCTTCTCAACCAAAACCTGCGCCCAAGACGCCTGTAGCTCCAACGGGATCTTCCTCAACTTCTGGATCTAAATATCCCGGCTCTGAACCAAGCATTCGGGGACCTCAAACAACACACCCTACACCAGGATCTTACCCAACTCCTGAATCGAAATATCCCGGCTCTGAACCAAGCATTCGCGGACCTCAAACAACACACCCTACACCAGGATCCTACCCAACTCCTGAATCGAAATATCCCGACTCTAAGCCAAGCGTTCGTGGACCTCAAACAACATACCCAACACCAGGATCCTACCCAAGTCCTGAATCGAAATATCCCGACTCTAAGCCAAGCGTTCGTGGACCTCAAACAACATACCCAGCACCAGGATCCTACCCAAGTCCTGAATCAACGTATCCCGGCTCTGAACCAAATATTCGCGGACCCCAAGCAACATACCCTGCACCAGAATCAACATATCCCGCACCGCGGCCAACTTACCCAGTACCACAGCCCTCACCTTCATACGAAACTGGTCCAGACTTCGATGAGGGCATGCCTGCTCATGAATTGGGACCAGACGGTTACAAATATAAGGTCCCTTCAAACAAATTCAAATATTAGATAAAGTTGTGAGTAAGTTATATGTCGATTTTCTTATAAAAAATATAAAAAAAAAACAAATAAATTACTCTCAGTACGTACATATCTTTTTGTCTAATTTTATTTCAGTGCTATTGCACTATGCATTTTTAAATGTATGTATATTGTGTATACAGTCGCCTTTTGCAATGCAAGTACCGCTCGTGACGAAGTACACTCTGAAAAGCCAAAGGTGAATTGCAGTGGTGTTGTTATAAACTTAGTACATAGTCAATGTAGACTTTCGCACGACGCCCGTTACCGCGTTTTGCAAACACGAAGAGATTTTCTATTGTATTTTTGATATATACTTATAACAACAAGTATATGTTGAAAACTGTCATCGCAATAATGCTAGAAGTTTTGATGGATTCTTTCAGCAATTAAGGTTAATATTTTGTCGTGAAGCGGCTTGATGTATCAAGGTCAATATTTATGTGTATGAACAATGTTTGAGAAAAATAAAAAAACAAATAAATACAGTAAAAGCGTCCAATGCTTACCATCACCAGCAACAACTTGTGTTGTGCGTGCTTTTGTTTTATAACAAAAAAAAAAACTACAGTTTATTTCGGACTGCGAACGGTGAAATTTAAGATACCTTTGAGAGTTGTCTGAGTAACTCGAAAAAGGTGGCACAGGGTGTGTGTCAATGGTTAAAAAAATGATTTGAATGGAAATCGGGGTGAATTACAATAAATATTAAGAATTATATTGACATTATTTTTACGTTTTTATAAACAAATTCAGATGGAGTCATGTAGCGAGAATGTTTTACTTATGTCATAAAGAAGTTCTGAAGACAGAAGGGCGCAAAGTTGGACAAAATGACGGTAAAATTTGTTACTTAAAATAATTAAGAACATACATATGTGCTATGTAATGAATCACATGACTTATATTCTGCTATTATTTCACTTTGTTTTTGTTGTTAAAAGTTAACTTAAAGTAACAAATCTTAAAGCGAGTTCTTGCTGGAAATTTAAACATTAAATATAATGATAATGAAATGTGGAACAAAATGAAGTGCCATCAAAAAATTAACTTTATAATACTGTAGGAGATTAAAACCCTCCTCGAGAAAGGTTTTTGACAGATATGATGTCAGACGAAATACATCTTCATTTGTTGGCAATCTGGAGCACTTTCTGGAATGCAACATTTTAATTTTCTCTACGCTCTTTTTGGGCATCTTTTATACTTTGTTTTTTAACGTACAGTTTAAGCATCAAATCAGCAAATTTTAAGGATTTGCTTATTTTCCAGGTGATAAAGTTTGTAAAATAATATAAATTATTTTCATAAATTTCATGCCCACACCGGTGATATTGACGGCAATGTCCAAATATTAATTCAAGCTTCTACCCTGCTGCGCTCTATCTACACAAAAATATCTTTCTTCTCGAAGACGCCTTTGAGCATAGTGTAGAAATCGTTCTTGCCAAATGTCAATAAAGGGCCCGGAGATTAGATAAGTTGTATTTTAAAGGATTTAAGTTTTGATTTAACTTTTATTATAAGTTTTGTGAACCATCCCAAACAAAGACAAATATTAAAATATATAAGGTTTAAAACATAGGGCTACATATTGGGTTGACAACTTAGTAATTAGATTTCACTCAATGTCTCAAACACATTTTGTTATTGGGAAGATTGGGAATTGTCAATCAGTACACAAATCGATTTGACCATGGAGCAAGCCAGGTGAACCAGCTCAAACAACATCAAAAGACGATATTCATAAAAAGAATATTACGCTATCAGTTTGGTGGGATTACAAAGGAATTGTCTACTTTGAACTTTTACCACCCAACTGAATGATCACATCAGATGTCTGCATTGAATAACGAACAAAATGGAACATTGCTGTTGAAGAAAAGCAGCTCGAATTGACAAATCGAAAAGGTGTTGTATTCCATCATGACAATGCCACACACAGCTTTGGTTAATCGGACACATTATTAAAGTTCGGTTGGGATGTTTTGCCACATCCAGCATATAGTCCTGACTTTGCACCATCTGATTACCTTTTATTTTGTTTTTTGCAAAACTCCTTAAATGTTACATACTTCAATAATAATGATGATGTTAAATCGTACCTGATTCAGTATTTTACTGATGACAAGCAAAAGTTTTATGAACGTGGAATTATGATGCTGCCTGGGAGATGACAAAAGGTCATTGCGCAATATGGGCTCTACGTTACAGAATAAACGTTTTTCGTTTCATAAAAAAATTGTCTTTTATTTTCTTAAAACAATTACTTAGTTGCCAACCCCATAAATCTAAATCGTGTTTATAAACAAGACCGCTGCCTTTCTTGTTTATGTATATTGTAAACATATTTAATAATGTGATAAAATAAAGCATCCGAATTCTTTTTTAAACTTTTAAGACACAGAAATAAAATTGATATCATCGTGTCAATAACTTATTTCGTGTATGACACCCTGGGACTTCAAATTGATACTCACTTTGCAGCTGTCTGTAACACCGGGTTGACTATAGTACTTTCCTTCAAAAAGAAGGTTCCTTAAACTAAATAGAAGCAAAGACAATCTTCTTTTATCTAAGCAGCCTTGGGATCTTGTTGCTTTTATTAACCGATCCTCATTAGTAAGTAATATCGAAAAAAACATTATCATTTTCTTTGGTGGTATCACCCTTAATAACTCTAATATTGTCACATAAAAACATTCACAATCATAGACCTACAACATTCAACTCACGTTTCGGGATACTGTGACATTCAGGACATAGCAAAGCCAATAAACTAGTCGGAAGCTGCACCACCTCGATGCTCACTTCTTCTACCTTTGCCTCAACCATGCATATTCTTAATAATAAAAATCGTAAATGGCCCGAGAGCGCAACTTGCCCTATTACCAAACTAAACTGACGCAAAACAAACGTTGGGTGCTCGTTATGCTTAATCAGACTAGGCAGATCAGCGATCAGAACGCTCATTAGTGTGATCGTTTGATCTCTAGTAAATGGCAAGTTATATTGTTTTAACCTTGTACAGCAAAAAACTGTTTGTTTTAGCAATTTGGCTTTAATACGTTGTCAGTTTTCAAATAAAGTCGAGTCAGCGTTAAATAAATGAAAAACATCCAAAGTTGGATTTTCGAATATGTATGAAATATGTACATCTGATGACCTTAACCGCTGTTTCTTCGAGCGCTGCTGCGCTATAATTTGTAGGCTTTTTAATTTCAAAGTGTAAACTAACAGCTACAAGCCAATTTTGAACAAAAACTGGACAGACAATTGAAGTTGGACAAGAACGTGGACAAGAATTTTAAACAGAACTTGGACAGGAACTAGGAAACGAATGTAAACAAGAATTAAGACAAGAATATAAAAACGTTCCGACTTGAAAAAGAAATGACTTGTAGGATAGATGGGACTTAGCAAAAAACTGCACAAGGCGAGTAGTTGTTGTAGAAAACGTTTGTTTAACAGAGAGGAGTTTATCACACCGGACGATAAATGGTAAGCAAGGAAAAAAATAAATAGGTTCGAAGATAAGCTATTTTTTGAGTAACTATGACTCACTAAGTGAATACTTCCTAATATCTTTGAAATAGCGATATATGTTACAAAGAGACCGAAAGGTAACTACAGTTTAGAGGAAATAACAAACCTTGCTCCTATAATAAGTACCCAACTTCATGTTCATAGTAACTATAAAATATTAAAGATACCTGACTTTTAAGCGAACGAAACGCAATAAACCCAATTTATGGTTGGTTTTAACATGTAATAAAAATTGCCCTGCCTCATGTGAAATAAAATAGAAAATAAAACACAAAAATACCAGAAACTTTCGACCTTAGTTAATTTTTATAAAAATAAAAATAAAATGGACAATTTTAGTAAGTAAAATTCACTACTTTATGTTCACGGAGCTCATAGTGCCATGATAAAGACTTACAGGAACTAATGTAAAAATCTAAAATTATGACCCCAAAGAAACTTTCTTACGACACAAGTTTATCTTGAAGTCAAGCGGAAGTATTAACACTATATTATTTTATTCCTACTTGCATTTTATGTGAGGCAAACTCAGATCACCATAGCGTCACACTTGGCAGCAAAAACTTCGAGGTAGTCAAAGACTTCGTCTACCTCGGCTCTGCAGTAAATAGGGACTACAACACCAGTACCGAAATAAAATGTAGAATCACACTTGTCAATCGCTGTTTCTCTTGGCTTAAGAGGCAATTGGGTAATAATCCCCTCTCTCGAAGGAATAAGATTGCTTTATATAACAGCTTGATCATCCCAGTTCTACTTTACGGCGCAGAAACCTGGACCTGGACAAAAGTTTTGCGTGCGATTTTTACCCTATTTGCGTTGTTGGCATCTGGGGGAGAAGATTTAACGTCGAACTCTATGGGCTGTACAGGGTCATGTGCCTGGTCAAGCGTCTTGGTCCTGGTCTACCCCGGACTGTAGCGCCACAAGAAGAAGAAGAGGAAACTTATTTTAAAAAATGACTTGTATTTACAAAATATTCCCTGTTGAGAAACCATTTGAATGTATATTGCATTCTCGTAGATTAATGTAGAGATTAGGGAAAATTGATTTGAAAATGCTCTAAAATTGTTAAGTAGAGAATAAAAAAGTATTAAAATGAACACCATAAACATATTTAGTCAAATCATTTAGCAAACAAGAACATATCTTCTCAAACCGTTAAAAAATGTCGAATTTTGTACAAAAAAATATCTTATAAAAAATTGGAAAACATGAATTTTTTGTTTTCATTCGAAAACGCTTGAATGCTTATTGAGACATGACAAAAAATGGTTTCAACAGTTCATAGGTATCAATTCAGCTGTGTGTGTGTGTGTGTGTGACCAAAAAGTGTAGTATACCATGAGCTCCTAAAATATGGCGAAACCGTTAACACGACACTGTTAACACTGTATTCATCAGACTCCGGTCCTCCCGACTATCATTTGTTTTTTCAATAGATTTAGAGAACAAACAGCACTTCGAAATCGACAAGGAAGTCGAAAATTGTGTATAATCGCTATACATTGTTAAACAGAATGACAATTTTAACTTCAATAGAATCATCGATTCCAGCTTAGTAAAGATCTTCTTTTAGAGGTACAATTAAGTGTTTGTCGCCGTGGCGTATTGGGTTCGTCGATCCACACGCCGAAGGTCCAGGTTTGATTCCCGTACTGAACATCTCTTTCGGGTTAATGACAAGACCCAAAGAGTATTCGTTGCCTATGAAAAGCCGTTCGGTGTCAGAGTCTGCAAAAAAACTGTAGATCCCTTCTACTTGTGAGAGAACAATCACATATCATGAGTAGCTGTTGAAGGAAATAGGGCCTGGTCCCTTATGGGCTGTAGTAATACTCCATTATTATTATTTTTAATTAAGTTTTCAATCATTCATTGTTTTTTTCATACCGATGCTCTTTTCGCAGCGCCCCCTTCTCCTATACGTATTTTTTTAATCATGTAATCGTAGTTTCTGTTGTTTCTCAGTTTGCATTTAACAGGCAGACGTAAACGATAACGATAATCCATACATTATAACATAACTCCTAGACTCGGAAATTCGAATAGAAAATAATTACAAATTTTAAAAATGAATGTTAAACTTACTGTTCAACAAATCAATTCTACAAAAAGTATGTACATCTTAACCAGATGTTTAAAAGGAAGTTATTTCTTAAGGTATTATCAATTAAAAAAGTGGCCACAGCACAGAGGTCAAAATCAAACATTTTATGAAAATTTGTTGAGATGTTTAACCTTGAATGAGTAAAAACCCAAACAGAACGTTTGCGTGGAGGAACATTTGTTTCAATTAAATAGAAATAACTGATTTGAACTCGTATCATCCAAATCCGAAATATCTATTTCTGTTGGAGAAATCTTCAAGATTTCTAAGTAGACTATCACTTCAAAAGAAAGTGTTTATATATTATTTTTATAGCTACCGAAAAACACCTATAGTTTAATCGGATGTTCTAAGAAGCATGTGGTATGCAGAGTTCTTTCACGGTGTTCTATATAAGATTTGTATTCTTTGCTTCATTCTTCTTTAACTTTTTCTATGAGGATCAATGAATCAGTATACAGATACTCCTGCGGGCATATAGGGTCACGGATATAATCACAAACAAAACGGCAGTATTCCCACAATAAGCAGCAACTTTCCTATGATGATACTAGATCGACGCTTGTTCCAGATATTTCAAATTTTCGATTTTATCTGGTGACAAATTATCTAATTTAACAATTCATTCAAAAACACATCACTTTGCTTAGCACGATCTTAAAGTTCGACTGTCAGAATTGGAAAATTTATTAGAGCGATGTTTGCACTTTGGACTGATCTAGTCTCAGTACCTCTTTACATTATTTCTATCGAAAACAGAAACAATAAAGAAATTGAAAATATTATAACAAAAAATAATTTATATTGTAAAGAGATTATTTTTATATAATATACATACATATTGTATATATGTATATATAATATACAATATATAATTTATAAAATAACATACTAAAAATCTCAAGTCGCATTTTAATTTCACTCGGGACCCCGAGTGGTTTCTAAAAAAACTAGCCCTTGGTACTTTCAGGGCTGTAATACCACCCTATTTTTTTATTTGTATCTACTGAATTGTGAAGAGTCTTAAAAAGCACAACACGCATATAGAAAACAAACAAGACGCCTTATAATTTGGATCAAATAAAAATACTGTTAATCTTTCTTTTAACTTATAAATGCAATAAAGCGACAATTACTTCCGTAGTATTTTGAGTGTTGTCAGCAAGTCGAAAGAGGTCAAAAATGCAAAGTGTGGCATCCATAAATCGAACCTGGGACCTTGGTATAGTTTAATCGTTGACGTTGACACACTTACCCACGAAGCAAGGACGACCACATATAGAAAAAGCGGTACATTTCACATATTTAAATCAAATGTTCACCTAAAGTTTAATTCAACTCAGTATATTATTTTTTAATCGTAGCTTTTATTCTCCGGAACTTTCTCAATTTCAATCTCAATATTTTATTAAATACAGATTTATTTAGTTTGTAGAAAAAACAGAAGGGAAAAAGCTCTTGCCATTCTCCAAATCATTCTACATCATAACGTCTGCAGGGAGACGACGCTTTTCAGAATAAAATATTTTTCCAAAACAATTTGTTCAAAAACTTGGACACATGTCCGCATAGAATCATCGGGCGGAAATAATGCAGAAGACGATTTCTGCAGTAAATTTGAATAAAACCAATATCGTTGCTCGATGGCAGGTTTGAAAGTGTTCGTGGGAATTTATTGTTTCTTAGAAAATTAGATGATAATATTATTTTTGGAAATTCCGCCTACGAAATCACATAATTTAAGCTGTTGAGAATCTTAACATTAACAAAATCGCCAATACGGTGTTTGGAAAAGGCGGTTTCTAGTTTTGGTTGCTGGTTTTATGCATTGTAGCACGGTCTCGGGCTTATGAAATTCACGTTTAATGGTGTTCGCTTGTTGAAGGATTTTTAAAATCTCATGGGCATCTGTATCCTTGCTCAACTCAGCATTTGTTTCTGTTGTTTCAAAATCGCAAGCTCAGCCTGTACTGTTTTTACCATCGTCTATTTTAGTAGCAAAGTTTGTTTTTTCTTTTTAATTTTGTAGAAAATACTTACACTAGTTATTCATGGAAAGATTCTAAAATTTCTATGTGGCCTTTGCTGGCGCTCTAAGTTAACCTTATGTTGGATACTTTTAATTATTTGCCTAAAAAAATGTTTCGAAAAATTACATCAACACTGTAATTTTTTTGTTATATTCAATTTAATCTAATTTCAACTAATTTATATACCCGAATGTATTGCATCCGTATCATTTCTATTGGGGGTCATTTTGAACCTCACTGGATAGCCAAACACCTCATGCATGATATAGCGGATAAGGACAGTGCAACAGATACCCAGTTTTTGAGTTGAGTTGGCTATTGTGAAACAATCTGATTATCATAGCGAAGTGTATGTTTTACTTCCATCCAATCGTATATCACCATACAAACACTGGTCCAACTGAACAAAACTTTATCGTACTAAAATCTTTGCAACTACTATAATGTGCAGACTTTTCTTCGTATTCCTTGAGGCCCTATATAAGGGAGTTCTGAAAAAATGTGTTCACACTTGTTGCAGAATCGCTGTGTCGCTCTTCAAGAGGATGTTTATTACCTCAACCTTCGGTGCTGTCCCGTACGTCAAAAAATTGTAGACGCACGCAATCACATTGACACTCAACACTTTGATGAGATATTCACTTTATTCCACCGTATTTTGGAAGTTGCGTTGATACACAGTAGTAGGTGGCATTATAAGTAAATATAATTAAACAAATGCCAAAATTCAAGTTATTATTGTCCGAAGTGGGTGTTATGTGGGCTATCATTATGGTAATTCGATCATAAATGTGTTAAACATCGATGGTAATTTCAGCTTTTTTTTTAAATAGACCTTATTATTACGTTTGTGGAAACTTTCAAGTAGCGGTGGATCAACATGACTGTCCCAGGTCAGCAGAGTATCATAATAAGTATTTTTCACACAGTATGCTGTCAGTTATTCGGGTTGATTTCAAAATCTGGGAAAACTCCCTATTTGGATAATTTTCTTAAGTTTTTAATAGACAATACTTTATTACAGCTGAAAATAATCAGTTAATGAGCTTCATTGGGGGTAAATGCCTTTTTACTGTTGTAGATAAAAATCCAGCCTTGCTCACTCCTTGCTCCAATTTGCTCAACACTCCAAAATAACCCACGAGGACTTGGCTTGAGTGGCAACTTGCTTTACTTGCTCGTGAAAAGCACACAGTCCGTGTTAGACCGGCTTCTTCTACAGCGTGCATGTTGAGATTCTCAGTTTTTATTTCTTGGATTTCAAAACTAATCTTACCAGTATATTGATACCGAATTAAATGCATAACCTTGTAACATAACTTCATCCGATACCTTCCATCCCTCTATCGAGATTAGCTCAGAAGTCATATATGTATATATGTCTGTGAAATATTATATGTTCTTAGCGACCCCACCACAACCACACTCACTTTCGACAGACGCTGGACCGGACACCGGAAGAGCTCGTTAAATTTTGGTTACTACACCTAACCATGCATTCTTGAGCACAGTTCGTGTGAAATACCTATTGAACCTCGTTTCGAAGACCATAATGTATTGGTGAACCTGTAATCGCATTCCAGAACCACTGGAATTGTAATCGCTTTTCAGAGGCTATGGGTTACCTACTAAGCCTCTCGCCTTCGAAACAATGCACATATGGCAAAAAAACACTTATGGAAGCTAACTGCCTTACTCTGTAGTTTGAAGACAACAAATTTGATTTATGCCAAGGATATGCCCAAACGACGACGAAACATCCAAGTACATTTTATGTGAATCCTGGAATTCCATGATAACTGTGGATTTCAAAAATTTTAGCAAAAAGGGCGTACTTTATTTCATGAATTTATTCAATCGTTCACAGAATATTCTTTAAAATACGTTTTAATAACGACGTTGCATTGCATTGGTGCCTGTTTTAAGCAGCTTTCATGTTAAAAATAAATGTAAGAGAAAAAGAAATAAGCAAGTTGAACTAACAACCACGTCATTTTGTTCAAATTTCGGCGACTGTTATAAATTGGGCGAAGATTTCGTAAAAATAACCACGATTCTAAAAAAAGAAAAACAAATACACAATCTGTTGTATTATTTTATATTGCGAATGGAAGTATTGCAAAAGATCTTTGGAGTAATTTTTCACACTTTGATGGTTACCTTCAAACGGGAATAATTAACAAGCTACAGAAAACACACGACGAATAATTCTGGTAGAACCTTGCAATCTGAGTTCATCTAACCTCGGAGGAGAGTAAACCACTTCAATCAGTTACATGGTGCAGTGTTTCGCTTCGACCGTTATTGGTATACTGCGACAATTAAAATTAATATCCTATAAAAGAATAACTCAAAATTAACGGCTAGTTGTATCATTATATTTTTTTAATCGAGCAATGTCTACTATTTATTTTAAAAAAATTCTATACAGAAGTGTATATGTCTTTACCGAAACAGAAAGTCTTTATTGTTCACTTTCAATGCCAGCTGAAGGCTAAACCAACGAAGCATTCATTGATTTCAGTGGCATATTTTGGTCAGAAGAAAATTCACAATTTTAATTAAGTCACTAATTCACGCTCTATAATTAATTTAAGTGCTCATTTCGTGGTGCTTAATAATTAAATGTGCAAATTGTATGTATACGTACTTGTGTATGCATTTGCTCGAAAACCTCTCAGTTGCATTCAGTATTCCTAGATCGTATTTAATTTATTTTACCAATATTCTCGTTCGTAAACGGTTGCACGTGTTTTTACACCCAACTTGATGAAGTAGTGCTAACGATTTGATAAATTTCTTCTGGTGTTGTAATAATGCATATACATAGCTCTGAACGAACTTTATTTTCCAATTGTTAAGAAATTAAAATATTGTTCGAATATGAAATTTAACAAGTTTTTAAATTAATTAAAGTTAAAAAGCAAACTCTTTTGTACAATACATTCAGTTCGTGTACACTTATGTACACGCTTCATATTCTATGCAATATATGTATATAAAAGTTGGTAGTCTGCGGTTCGCTTCACTTTTCCTCCAGCTGTCAGTATCTTCACATCGCGCGGTAAAAAAGGTAGATCGTCTTAATAACGTTTGGTCTATGTTACATTCAACGCCAAGATAGATAAGCATCTACAAAATTATTTTACACAAATGTTAGAATATTATCTTTAATATTTTGTATACAAGTCAAACAAGTTTAAAAAAAAAAATAAGGAATTGTGGTAACGGTGATCAACTTTTTGATGTTTTTTTATAAAGTGTTGCAGTTCATCTCTCTATGATAAAAATGAAAGCACAACTTATTTAATCCAGTAATTCTAAATATAACAAGTTATATTAACGAACATTTGAGATGATATTTAAAAAAGTTACAATGTATATCACAATACTTATTGCAAATATTTGCGCAAAAGTTCAACCTAAGTTAAAAAATTGAATTTATTAAATAACTAGTGTATTGTTTTATTATAAATAACTGAATTTGCGGATTATCAAATGAAAATAAATATTTTGCCGGTTGAAAGGTGTTAACGTTGCATAAAAAAATTGTGCGATTAAGTTTGAAAAAGTGATTCTTTTTTTTGATTCTTGTACAATTGATTTGTACTTATGTAAAACATTTGTACTTGATACAAAGCTGTCCATGAAAAATTCAATTCAATTCCGCGGAATATCTTTAGGTTGAAACTACAGTAACAGTTTTTCTTTATATAGCAATATAAAACATCAACCAATAATATTTTACAAATGTTGATTAGCCAAAAAAACATTTGCAAAAGTGAATAAATCTAAGTGGTTGGTTAATAAACGCATTTATATGTTCTCACATGTAATAACCTTGATCTACTTGTTTCTGAATTTATAAACATGACTTTTAATATATTACGCGAAATCATCATATGTTAATTTGTCGACGTCGTTGTATATATATATTTTTCGTCTCTTCCCACTATTTAAATTAATGTGCATGAAGGGATTTGATGAATAAGGTGTTAACAGGTAGTGTTTCTTCACTAATGGTCATTGTTATGCAAGGGGTAACGTTTCGTTAATTTTAGGCGCGCATACGCAACTATTTTTTTATAAGAATATTCGTAAAGCTTTGTTTTTATAAGATGTTCTCCGCCCTTGTTGTTGCTTATGAAACACATCTCTTTTATGTTAACAGGACAACAAGAATCACTTCTGGGTTTGATAAGAGTAAAGGGACATAAATTACTAAGGAAGAACAGGATATAATAATATTACCAATAATACATCCAGATAATGTAATATAATCCAAAATATCTCGATATTTTGTATCAATTTTATTTCAGTTTGTGGCTCGTGTAATCCAGTTTATACAAAAGAAATGTCGACTGTAAGCCGAAAGAGATTACATACAGTCTTAATGTCATCAATAATTATGAAACTCATAGTAATAAATGTAAGTTATATTAAGGTAAAGCCAATTTTTACTGAATACTATGTGTGACTAAATATTATTATTGTATAGTTATTTTTTTTTTATAAAATATTTAACGTGTATTTTCTTTAAAAAATCTACATTCAGAAATACTTGTTTTTCAATACAGTTAAAAAATTTTTTGCTTTTTTGATTACGTTGAAAGAATTTCTATTTTTTTAAATAATCGATAACTGTCCACTAAGTTCATATGCACATGGTAAACAATTGAAATCAGCCAGTACCACTTTAAGGCAATAGTTTGCCTAATCACCGGATGTATCAAAATACATCTGCATACCAAACAAGTGATGATAAATCTCTGCGTTTGTCGGTATTGTGTGCGAATATTGAGACCGTTCAATTTCTTACACAGAATTGAAGATATTAATGTTTAGGTGCACACTCTTTGCTTATCTTTTCAGTTGGTTTCACAATGTTTCGGAGAGCCTACAGATTCCACAACAGAGTATATTGTAGTAAGAAAGACCTCAAGCGTAACGACTCACAGTAACAATACAAATCATTTACCAGCGTTGCCTTCTTCACGGATTGTTTCATCTACACAAAATCCTAAGCACGCAAAGAGATCCGAGGTGTTATCAGATTCAAAACTTAAGGCAAGTACTTAAACCATTCTACATTCATAACGGATTCTTCTTTACTGTCACCTTTCTTAATCGTGCAGAATCAAGTTGTATTTATTTATTTATTTGGAAAAAATATGAGTGAATAAGCATATAATTTATATATTCCACACTAGCAAGTTAAAAAAAAAGTATAAATATTTGGACGATATATAGGCGAACTCTTTGAAAGCAGCATATTAAAATATGTTCAAACTTGTTAATCTGTACGTATGTATGTTATGCACAAGGAAACCGTTAGGGTCTTACTTTAAAGATTTCGAGTAAAAGAATGTAATTTTGATGGATGGTGAATTTGCCGAATCGCAGAAAAAAAATTAAATTATTTATTTTAGAAATGAAAACTTATAGTAAGATAATTGTTATATTATTAGAAGAGGGGACCAACAGGTTGTTTTCTAAATCTGCAAAATTTTGTGCAGCTTTTTATGAGAAAGATGTTTATATCGCTAATTATACTATGATACTAATAACTTTTTGTCTTTTGAAAGATAGTATTGTTAAACGATAACTATGCCGATATTTCACTTTTTTTGCGTTTATTATCGAAAGATGTAGTGTATATCAAAAAAATTGCACATACAGCAAATTTATTCTAAAATATCAATTTTTTAACATTTTTGTCAGTCTTAAATTAAGTTTAGGTAAACGAGAATTTTATTGTTAAACCTTTATGCCGCAAGCTTCCAGTAACCAAAAAATGAATTAAAATTCTGCGGAAAAGCAAATAAATTCGAAAACAGTGTTAAAGAATTGCACATACTTTAAACAATTGCACATAAACTTGACAAATGCACTTTTATAAACTTTAATAACGTGTATGTTTTTGCAATGAAAACGTCTCTTAATCTGTTCTTAATTTTAAATTGGATCTTGCTGGAATTAAGGGTATTTCGTTCCATTTATGTAGGATAGGTTCTTTAAGGTGACTTTTACTTCGCACTTGAATTTTTTCGTTGTTTTTTTTCAAAGTATGTGATTATTGTTTGATAATATTTATTTCCGTCGATTGTGGTGGATAGAGCAACACAAATTTTACAGCTTATAGGAGTAATAAGGAATTCTTTACTAACATAGATGAATGTTTGTGTCGTTGTTCTGAAGTAATGGGAAATATTTCTGCAATTCCGTTTTATTTGTTTTTGCCTTAAATTTTTTTGAAAGCAACAGTAGACACATATGCTTAGTAGTCGAAACAGAGACCATACTCTTCTTCTTCTACTTCTTCCCATTGCTCCATTTTCCATGATATTACCACCAACACGTCACTTAACATGTTAAAAAGGGCATAGCATTGGGAAGGCTTATTTTCACATTAAGTCAATATGCGGATAGGAAATTTATTTATAACTATTAATATTGTATGTTAAATAAGAAATACAAAATTTGTTCTTTATATAAAAAACGAAAGTAGTTTTAATATTGCAGTTGCATCTCATTATTTATTGTACAATTTCAAAGTATTACATTTAAATACAAATTACATTTAAATACAGATTCCAAATTTCTCAAAAAAATAGCACAGTGCATAGATTGAAATCATCCACATCGCAGATTTTATAAACGCTACTGCAGAGCCTTCAACTTCTTTTCTGATGAAGAATTGATTATTCTACCAAATTACATATCCTTCATTCCTCACAGAGTGAAGAGAAGCATACAAAAAGTCAAAAGGCTACTATGATTCGAGTTGCAAAGAAACTTTCCGTCCTCGGTATATGTATTTATTCAACACTAAGTTGAAACGACTACGTATTTGAGATCGTCAAAAATGCTGCAAAATGTTTGAACTGGCTACAATATATAACATAACTGCCCTTTCTGGTCTGGAGCCCACAAGACCTCCCTCTACCTAATAATAATAATAATAATTGAGTGGCACTACAGCACATAACGGACCAGGGCCTAGCTTCTACAACAACTACTCGTGTTGTGCATGCTATTGTTCTTCACGAGTAGAAGGGACCTACAGTTTTTTGCCGATTCCGAACGGCGAGATTTGAGAAGCTTTCCATAGACAATTAATACTCTTTGAGTGTTGTCAGCAACTCGAAAGAGGTGGTGCCGTGAAAAAATACTAGGTGTCCCGTCCGGGAATCGAACCCAGACTTTCTGCGCCGCAGTCGATGCACTTACCACTGCGCCACGGCGACCACACCACCTCCCTCTACCTGCTGGATAGAATTCAACAGCTCGCGATAAACCTTATTGGGAATAATTAAATGCGAATTCAATTGACTCGATAGAACCTCGAGGTAATGTTGCGTCCTTATCACTCTTTTATCGCTGTTTCAACTGTTCTTATGAATTAGTCAGCTGCATTGCTCCCCTTCAAGAATTTACGCCTCGCTAGGAACGTACGCTTAAGTTTGGTGACTCGTTCTTTAACCGCACCAAATGAATATTGAATGCTCTTTCCAGCTAAAATTTGTACCCTCATTACAATTTATAGACATTTCAGACCAATGTGCACCGGTACCTCCTCTCCTTCTCTTCCTCTATGTCTCGGCCGATAATGTGTCTTAATTCCGGTCACTTAAGTGTACCGAATAATCCCTTATATTCACTCCATTATAAAAAAAATAGTTATAAGTTCCAAATGCATATAAATTCAATCGCATTTGCTTTGACCGAAAAAGAACATCGTCTGCGACACAGTACAGTGTCGATATATTAGTACAACACTAGGTAGTAAAATATTATATATCATACAGTCGTATTTTACAGTTTGATATTTAAATATCAGAAAAATTAAATTCCAGTTTTAAATTGAATTGAATCTTCTTCACTTTTTATTTTATAATTTAAAGTATATTCAAAAACGCTTAAAAGTTTTTATAGGGTGTGCAATACAGCTGATATGGTAAATGTCAAATTCATTGAAGTGTTCATTCGATAATGAATACTTTTCATTCGAAAGTCAGAATACGAAAAATTAATTCGAATGAATAGATACATTCGATTATTCGAATCGTTCGAATGTCAGAATAAGGCTGAATACTGTTTTTAAAAACATGAAAAAATATCATTTAAGACACAATCAAATTATACTGGAATTTTGGTGTTCACAATATTATTTCTTTTAGCTCAACAGTTTGTTTACTCCAAACACATGTTCTTTCGTCTGAGAAAACCACACGGTTTCAGTAATCTGTGGACTTTTCCTTGCAAGATTTAGCAACTCGGGACATTTTACTGGTATGATGCAACATCCCACGTACAGTTTTCGAATGAATTTCTTTGCCTGTCTTTTTATTTCCGCTGCATTTCTCTTGAAGTGAATTTTCGTGGGCGTCTTCTGTAAGGCGAAGGATTGTAGGATTCGATGATTATACAATATGTTTTTTTGATGCATCAAATCATGCAATGCTTATTTTAACGTTAACAATTTCTCTAAACGATTTGTTTTGTTTACTGATCCGAAATTACATTTCGTTCAGTTTGTTGCTTCCTTTTGTTTACAACACATTGTGAATACTTGGCAAAAGGTAAAGTAAAAAAAATAATTTATAACGTTATTTTTTAGAGTAACCCCATGTTCAGGGAATTTTCATACAAAAAAAATAATGTAAAATAATGTCAGCACTAAAAGATACTTATTCCAAAGAGGAAGTTAATACCTTACGAAAAAGCAAGATACTAATACCAAAATAAGATAAAAAATTATATATGATTTTCCTTAGTATGTCATACATATGATGATCTGCAAATCCTTTTTCCTGTTTCAATACATATATAAGTTTGCTTATATTACATTCTCCATTGCGTGGTATTTAACTTTTTAAATAATCTGAAAATTACTTCTACTTATTTCTAGTGTCTATTCATTTAACACATTGAAGAACGAAACCTTCTATATGCAATTTTAATGTGCAGTTGGAGAGTCAATTTTTTGTATATTTTTATTGTTATACAATTACTTACCGTTGTAATTTTTTGTAGGACGATCATGTCCCCGATGCAACAGGCTACGTACCAGTAGCATCCTACCGACCAGGAAGATTGCATATTCCATCTCGGGACCCATATACTCAATACCCTGTTAATTCAGCCTCAAATATTGCCTACCATACACCTGTTTATGAGAATGAAGATTGGCAGCCTGATGCTTGGGAGCTGGATCCGAAAACGAAGCACTTCCAACACAACAACACTAGAGTTCAGCGTAATTATATACTTCTGCGTTTTTATGCAAACTATTTTTCTGTATTTGTGTACTTACTTCTCTCAATAAACATTCAGATATCGAAGCAGAGTGTCAGGATGATTACATGAAAATTCGTATTGGATTCAATGGTTCCTTCAATGGATTAGTTTATTCAGCAGGTAATACAATCCTTTGCTTAAATTAAATTGTTAATTTTTATTCAATAAACATAATGTAAATACTTATTCCTGCAGGTTACGCCTATGATCCCGACTGTATGTACATAAACGGCACAGGAAATGACTATTACGAGTTCTACATTCAGTTGAACAGATGCGGTACACTTGGTAAAAATGCACTACTCGATGAAAAAAGAAAAAATCCAACGGTAGGTATTACATGGTGAAATTGTTTTACTCTTCGGAGTCGTGACTAAAGTTGTAATACGTCGTTTAAACTGCACGTGTAGGAGAAGAATAGCCCGCACTTGAGCAATTTCTTATTAAATTCAACCTCCGTGAGGTTGGGTTCAAATATCTCCCTTCCGCCTTTTTGTCTTTTGAATTTTTGGCTGTGTACAAAGCGCTACAGAGCTCGTATCTGTTGATACTATACAACATTTGTCTTGACATAACCTTCAAAACGACGCTATGCATGATTAGTTTGGATATTGCGTTCAACAGTTATAGATGTGTAAACATGGAGTTCACTTACGCCGAAATTCACGCTATTTTAAAGTTTTCCTTCGTTAAAGGCAAATCCGCTAGAGAAACGTTCCGTGAGATTAATGGTGTTTTGGGAGATGGTACTCTTTCACTTCGAACAGCGGAGGAATGCTTTCGACGATTCAGAGCTGGTAAAAACGACATCATGGATAAGCCAGCCGGCGGAAGACCTGTGACATTGAATACCAATCGAATCATGGAAATCATCGAGTTAGACCGGCATGTGGCATCTCGTAACATCGCCCAGGGGATGGGAGTTAGTCACCAAACCATTTTAAACCATCTGCAGAAGGCTGGATACAAAAAAAGCTTGATGTTTGAAAAAACCTTCTGGACCGAATCAACGCCTGCGATATGCTGCTGAAACAGAACGAAATCGACCCATTTTTGAAGCGGATGGTGACTGGCGACGAAAAATGGATCACATTCGATAATATCAAGTGAAAACGGTCGTGGTTGAAGACCGGTGAATCGTCCCAAACAGTGGCTAAGCCGGGATTGACGGCCGGGAAGGTTTTGCTGTGTGTTTGGTGGGATTGGAAGGGAATCATCCACTATGAGCTGCTCCCATATGGCCAGACGCTTAATAATTGGCCAACAGGTAGGGTGTTTTGTTTCACCAGGACAACGCCAGACAACACACTTCGTTGATGACTCGTCTCAGAAGCTACTGGAGCCCGGGTGGGAAGTTTTGTCGCATCCCCCATATAGCCTGGACAAAGCGCCAAGTGATTACCACATGTCCCTGTCGATGGCGAACGCCCTTGGTGGTGTGAAGTTGAACTCAAAAGAGGCTTGTGAAAAGTGGCTGTCCGAATTCTTCTGAAATAAGGAGGGGGGCTTCTACGAGGGGGTATTATGAAGTTATCGTCTAGATGGAAACAGCTTATCGGACAAAACGGCGCAAATTTTTGAACTAAATCCAATCACTGTAACACTTTTTGTGAAGCATTAAATGAAGAAAAAAGGCGGAAGGGAGGTATTTGACAAGCTTATATATTTGTTTACACTAGCTTAATATATATAACAATCAAATTCAATTTTTGTGATGGACAAACATTTTCACACAACTGGACTGTTATGTAGACAACGGTAGTTTCCACTTTTGTTTGCAAATGAAAATGGACTATATGCTTTGTTTTCATTTTATTAATAGTTATCTGATCTTAATATTTAGTTGTCATGGGTCATAACTAAAAGGAGATAACAAAAAAAAAGGAAAACAACTCCAAAGTGATGGTATGCAAATCATATGCGTATTACATTGGCGAAACTATGAAAAGAAGTTGGTTTACTGTTTGCATCATTTTTCTAAAATAATCCGAGCCATAAGAATACCTAATGCTAAGTAATGAGGTTGAAATTATAAGAACAATAAAAAAAATATTTTAAGAAGGATGCTCATCCAAAACTAAGTTTTGAATGAATATAGTTTGTCTATGTGTGACAACTTTTGGCCACCCTAGATAGTGTATTTTATTGGTTTTATTTACTTTGAGTGAAAACAAAAAAAACATCTTACTTTAGAATGTATGTGTACACACATGTAGTACATACGGATGAATGTTATACACATAAAGATATAGATATAATATATTTATTCACATTCTCGCATATGTACAATTATAAGGTGTCAAGGAAACTAGCTGTCATTACACTTAAAGCTAGGACCTGTTCGCACTTTTTCTCGTTAATACTCTTTTTCCGTATTAAAACAATACTGAAGGCGATC
Organism: Eristalinus sepulchralis; assembly: GCA_944738645.1. Taxonomy (NCBI): domain Eukaryota; kingdom Metazoa; phylum Arthropoda; class Insecta; order Diptera; family Syrphidae; genus Eristalinus; species Eristalinus sepulchralis. The sequence continues at coordinate 22,159,226 of OX122885.1, read as the reverse complement.
AAAGGCGTTGCTTTTTGACAGAGGAAAATATGTAGTTAGTGGCTCAATTTGGCATAAAGAACTTCAGGTTTAGATTCAAACCTTTTGAATAGACATACAGTTACAAAAATATTAAGCTCTAAATTTTTGAAGTGCGCTCCTCTATTTTTTTCACCTGATGTACGATACCTTTAAAAAACACAACTACTAAGTGAAATATTAATGAAAATTAAATCATTTCAAACATTATGACCCAAATAATTCCGTTATTAGTGAAAAAAATTATTCATTGATCAATTTGGAGAAATCCCAGTTTAATGTGTGTTTGTTACGGAGTTACTTTCAGATATTCTAGCTGAACACCTGTTTTATACATAATTTACACCTTATTTTGATAGGATTTTTCAAATAAAAACTATAATATACATATATAAGAGTGTAACACTTGCCCTGTTTATTTTAAAGTAAAATTGCTACTTTTATGTTAAAACATTTTCACTTTTATTACAGAACTTTATGTGGAACACAGTTACCGTCCAATACAATCCATTAATTGAAGATGAGTTGGATGAACATTTTAAAGTGACATGTGAATATGGATATGACTTTTGGAAAACCGTAACGTTTCCATTCCTAGATGTGGAGTAAGTTATAATTAAGATTGCAGTGTGTTCTGTATCAAAGTTATCCTGGAGCGATCTTATTAGTACTTAGCCTCACCCTTTGCACAAGACAAATTTATTAAACAAGAAAGTTCACGGATTTAAAGAAAATCAAAGAACATAAATGTCACGTTGATTCAATCTTCGTCTTTGTAGTAAAAATCGTGCATCGAATTAAAAGGAAACTTGGATGCTCTGTACGGAAACTAATCTCGTGGTCAAACCTCGGTTTTTGGTGAATGAGCCACCAATAGGTGCCGCGAAAGATTGTCATGATATTCTATCACGAAGGATAACATGAACACCAGAACTCTGGTGGCCATATTCTATATGACGTATTGGACATGAAAAAGCTATCTGAGCGTTGACTGCCGACATGACCACCTCAGTGCAGTGTGCACTCACACACCGAAGGTATATTTCAGACTCCAATTCTAAATATCTCGTATATTTCACGCCACCACTCCTTTCGAGTTCTTGAAAACACTTAGAGAGTATCTATTGGGTATGGAAAGCTTCTTAAAAGTTCTCGGTTCGCCTTTACTTGTGATACAATAATTGCATGCACAGCACGAATAGTTACTGAGAAAGCAAAGCTTTACACCCTTGTGAGCTTAAGCGCAATCCGAAGGAGTTTCTGAAGTGTTTGGTGACCATCGTCGAGTCGTGGACTGGTGCACATCTGAGATCAAGAAACACAACAGTGCACTTTATACGGAAAAAGTGCTCCGAAGAAAATTAAAGCTGTTATTCACAACCTGTGATTTAAATAGAGTCTGAATTGTTGAAAGAATTGCAGAGAGGGGCTTCAAATTACAGATTTGGATTTGTGGGACTTCTTCCGTTTGCAAACCTAAAAAAGCAAATCGCCTGGCAGAAATAAAATTTTCGAGGGGTTATAATAAAAGAAGGTCTTTTTAAAGAACCTAAATGTACAAAATTTTTTAAATATGACCACGAAGTCCTTATATCATATTAACAATTATTTTCTATGTACATATGTTAAAATCCTATTAAACGTTCATCTACAATATTTTCAGAGTTGCGACGGGAAATCCTGTGGTGTTCACGCTTAGCCCTCCTGAGTGTTACATGGAAATTCAAAACGGTTATGGAATCGGTGGGTCTCGTGTTTCAGGACCAGTCAGAGTAGGCGATCCCTTGACTCTAATAATCTATATGCGAAGCAAATATGGTAACTATTATGCAATTTCAAATTAAAAATGCTCAATTAAATCAAATGTGAAAAAAGTTACCTACACCTACCTACACATTAGTACAAAAAAAAGATTTGGGAAATAGTATGCCAGTATGTTCATCACTGAAACTGATAAAAGTGAGTGCGACCTTAAGAGACTGATTCAAGGGCTTTTGTAGTCTAGCTTTCAGTAAGGCTAACAATATCCTTCACGCAAACAATATTCGACTTAAGCTGGGTCAGTACTACGCGAAAAGTCATAGATTGTTATATTGCACTACAGATGAAGTTCGTGAAATTTTCAAAACTGATGAAAAGATGAAGTTTTGTTTAAAATTAAGTTACATTGCTGAGTATTATTAGAAGATTCTTGGGCATATTTTGTATTCATTTTGCGCGTCTGTAATCACCGTTGAAAGAGTGAGTGAGAAAGCAGTCACTGTATGTATCATTTTTTGCTTATTTTCTTTTTCAAATTGGTGCTTATTGCATCTGTGGTTCATAAATATACTCAGTTCAGTCGAAATGTGGAATTGCATTTATAGTTATTTACTTAAACGGCGTGTTCCACTCAGAATATCTATGATACAATTACGTTATCAATACTACTGAACTAAATTTTAATTCCTAACGTGTGAAAACTATACCAAATTATATATAAATTAATGTTGCACTCGATGTAGAAACAAAAGAAAAACTATAAAAAAGATTTTTTGCATCTCCATTACAGAAGGATTCGATATTGTAGTGAGCGATTGTTATGCACATAACGGCGCCAACAAACGCATTCAACTTATAGATGAATTTGGTTGTCCAGCAAATGACAAACTCATTTCGCGGTTTAGGGGCTCCTGGTCAGACGGTGGAATATACGAGACCCAAGTCTATGCCTACCTGAAAACATTTCGATTTACAGGCTCTCCTGCACTGTATATAGAATGTGATGTAAGAATGTGTCATGGAAGATGTCCGGTGAGTAAAAACTATTAATTTTAAGAAATATATATTAATAATAAGTTATACGAGATATTTAACATTGTTATTCATTTAAACGAAGTGGGTTATTCTAAGATTTCGTAAGAAATCAAGATTATATTGTATATTTATATTTCTTCTTTCTTTGATTTTCTAATAATTTGTTATTTAAATATCAAAAACTTCAAGATACCAATTTTTACGGTAGAAGAAAGCACATAACAAATGTCTATCACTTGCTTCCATTTAATTACAGAGCCAACCATGTCATTGGCGAAATTTGAAAGCTATTTCGAAACGAGATGTTTTAAACTCAACAAATATATCTGCCGCAAACGGAACTTTATCAGAGAACATAAATCTATTCCAATCACTACGAGTATTACAGGATGATGAATATGATGCATTAATTTCACAACCACACATAGGTCCCCTGGAGATCTGTGTTCCCACCTCAACGCTTTCATCAACGATCGCTGCTGTTTCATTGTTATTTTGCATACTATCTGCCATCCTTATGATGACTTGCTTTAAAGTAAGGAATTTAACCACTCGTACTACGGGCTATGAGTCCTATGTTACACATAAAGGACAAATTTCATAAGGTCTTGTATGTTGTAGTTAATTAAGATAAGATGTAAATACAATTGTACTCGTATTCGTAACATGTATGTATTTGACTTAATATAATGGATAAATATTCTAACCATTACAATTAAATAAGATTAAATGTACCTTATAAAACATTTAGTTTTTTTAGATATTGTTCTAATTTGTTTTAGCAGATAAACCAAATGCTGTCAGGAATCAAAAACAGAACCAGTCGTTTCGAGAAGAAAACAGAAAAAAATGTTAATCGTTAAAAGTTCAAAAACTTAAAAATGACACTATCAATAGTAATAAGAGAAAATAGGGCACATTCACTAACTTAACAGTTTCAGTAGATACAGCGATTTAAGATATTCCAACAGATGCAGTGTATGAAGGTTAAGAATGAATGACTCTTGTACATTTTGCGTTAGATTACTACAAGATTTTTCTTACAAACATAGGTTATCCTTATGTTTATAAGGCACCACGTTCAGTCATTTCAACCAGTTGTCCATTTTCAAAAATCTGACATAACAAACAATAATTTAACTTATTTTTCAATATTACAATAAAATGAAGTCATGTGATACACAAGCACCCACACACCTTTTACAAACAAACTCAACATTCCGTATTAACATCTGACACTAAAATAGTAGAAAATGTACTTATTTATAGCTAATAAGTACATTTTCTACTTCAATTCAATTGAAATTGAATTCAGTTATCTGCTCCAATGCAATTTGCCAAACAAAGACTGTTAATTTTTCAATCAAAAGACTAAAATGATTGTTAACTTCAAGAAAAGATTCATTAAAACATACATCAGAAACTTAGAAAAATTGGGCATATTAAAGTGAGAAATACACCATATTTTAAAAAGCTTTTATACAGAAATCATTTTTATCGCAAGTATTTAAAAAAACTGAGAAACTGTTTTATTCCGCGGGTCTTAAGCCGAGATCAAGTCTTTCCATCTTTACAGAGATCACATCGTAGTGGGTTTTGTAAAAAAAAAAACTTGATACTTAAAAACTCAGCTCATTTATGTTAAAATCTAAATATATTTTTTTATTTTGTAATATATTGTATCAATGTACATAAGTCGTTCAATGTAATAAAGTTTAGTGACACCACAAAAGTATTTTTTTCTTTTGTAAAAATTAAGAAAACTGCTGGAGGAAGCGTTACGTACAATTTGTGGTCACATTTAATATATGTCCACTCTCACACCTCTACAATTGATAATAGAAGAACCTGAAACGAAATGCCGGGAGCAAAAATATCATCATGACAAAATGTTAAATCTTCAGTAAAATTTTTGTTGCAATAAATTAAAAAATATTTTTTTTCAATCGTTTCATAAATTATTATTTATTAGGGGGGTTTTAAATTAATTCGAACCGTTTCCAAAAGCTGGTGCCACCTGAAAGTTGTGGAAGGAATGATCTGACATTTGTTAGCAATAATTAACATACACCCGGGTCTGTTTTAGAAAACATTGTTTTTGCTAATTCGAAAATGTGCGTCCTTTCCTATATAAACAGTATTTGCGGGAAGATTGGATTTTATTTTTTAATTGGAAAAATGCAGCTGAAAAACATCGATCATGCAGAGAGTAGATTTTAAGTTTCAAAGGTGGTCATTTTCGCGTCGAAGCGTCCAGCCAGGCTAAAGACTTTGAAGATGAGGAATTGGAGCGCTTTTCTGGATAAAAATCCGTTTTTGACACAAAATAAGTTAGCAGAATCATTGGGAGTGACACAGTAAATAATTTCCGTTCAGTTAAAAAATTAGGATTCATTCAAAAGCAAGAACATTGGGTACCGTACGAGTAGAAACTGTTTGATTTTCCACCTCGTAACTGCTTCCTGAAAGACATCAATAAAGGGAGTTTCGCCTCAGATCATGACTGGAAATGAAAAGTGGATATACTACGATAACTCAAAGAAACCTTTCCATCGTCGTCTACATCGACGCCAAAGAAAAACATTTACCGTTTAAGGGTTATGCTCTACATATTGTTATATATTCCCCCACTGTAAAAAACAATTATTTACTTGCGAGGAAAAGCGTATCTCTGAATCGAGATGCAGCGCCTGTAACATGATACGCAGCCATCATTCGCGCGGATCTGCTGTATTCAGCAATCGTAGCTATGGGATGTGCAGTACAGTTTTGATCTCTTCGCTGAGTCAAAATTCCGAACGTAAATTCAATTTCAGTTTTTAAAAAACTCACCCACTGAGTAGTCACGCTCGGACCACGTATGGCAGGCGAAACTATTGGCTTTCAGCTCAAACGCATTAGACTACAACTAATGACCGAAAAGCATGACGAAAGGTCTTACTCCACCCCTATGTATTTTTCAGACCTTGCTCCTTCCGACTACTTGAGTAACTGGTTCGGGTCTTTTGAAGAAATCAAAGAATGACTCAATAGTTGGATCGGTGCCAGAGAGGCAAGAACCCTCCCACCTTCAACGTGCGGGTCAGTCTCAGAAAAATTAAATTGTTCCACATGTCATGTGACTCACAGTAACCGTTTTCCTTGGCTCTTTCCCGTAAATCCAACTTTAACACCCGCTTGTATGCTCTAAGCCCAGCTTTCCAGAGCCCTTTACTCACTGAACTTGATGAATTTATCTTTCCTGTAGCTTCGCCGACGTCTCGAACCGATGCAGCAGAAAAAAACGATCGTACGCTGAGGTCGTCTTATGTGAATCATCTAAGCCCTTTTTCTACTAATAGACCTGACAAACAAATAACGTTTGAATTACCAGTTTTTTATTTCAAAGAAAAAAATTTGCGTTGCTTTGGGTACTTATTCATCGTGAAAATAAATTGTATGTACCTCTTAAAAGCAAATTTTACTTTCCCGTTATAGATTTTATCTCAAAATATCTTCTTAGCTGGAAGTAACGGATTTCTAGAAAATGAGAAAAATTTTTTTCCACGAACATGGCGCTACAATTTCTGTATATAATATCGTCTCACTTTAGTAATCATTAACAAAAATGGTTACCACCATTTGATCTCTTTTCAATCAGAAAGCACAACAGCCTAGATGCAAGTATATATTCTGCTTACATATGACGTACATACATGAGACAAAAACTAAGTAGCAGATTTATTTGAGATTTTTCTTAATCATCTGACTTCGGATATAATTTCATTTTAGCGCTATGCATTATAGAGGAAATTTAAATGATAAGTGTGCTTAACCTTATCTTAGGACAAGAGAAGACATTCTCTACTTATTCAGAGCGATCTGTTGTTTTGTTTTTGTTTCTGAATGTATTTTTTATTGTTCCCTTTTTTCTAATACAGCATCCCATATGATCTAGTGTCTAGGATATCTGATTCTCAGAGCAAGCTGTCGTATGCAAAAGTCTCCATTTAATGGAAACACCTGGATGGATTTGTATTTTTATTTAAGAAAAGGTTTGAAGTATAGGCAACAATCTTTTAATGAAACTATTCAATAACACGTTATGCTATGTTTTAGTGTTAATACATGAACAGACATGAAAGAAGGGTTTGCAATTGCTCTTTCCGTACAGTGTTCTGTTCTGTTGGTAGGTAGTCCTGCATCAGTCTACGTAGGTTCACATACAGCCTTTACTGCTTGCATGCTGGGAGGAACGTCCAAAATCCTAATTTCAGCCGAAGTCAAGAATACTACAGGGGGATTTTCGCTGTCGCCACCTGTATGTCCACTAAATAAAATCGAAAACTTTGCCATCATACTTTTTTGACTGTTTTGCTCAAAACGTCAAAACGTACTTTTAGAAGTACAAACCGAGAATTTTTTCTCTACACTATCTTGCCACGGCAAGACTTCCACAATGGGATAGCTCTAATAACTTTGTGACGACACTAAAGAACACTTTTGACGATAAGCTCAAAGAAAGAGCTTTTGCATTCAGCACTGCAGGGTAGCATGTAAAAGTTTTGAACTTATGCTAAACGTAGTTACATCAATCTTCTCTTGTAGTACGATAAAATGGCAATATTTCAAAGAAAGCTGTATTATAGTCTTTATAACCGTCAGTCGAAAGACCCTTCGATGTGAACACATGCTCTAAATGTAAATTCTTCGAAATTGTTTCCTGTTTTGTCACGGGAAGTATTAATTACCTTTGCAAAATGTTCACTTTACATTTGCCAACAGCATGAATCAATTGAGGAATTGCATGTGCTTGAAAATAAAGCAAACATATGTCGATATTTAGCTCATAAAACTCTATTTTAAAATATTAAAATAATTATTTTATCGATATACAAGTACGTTTATCCACAAAATCAAATAATTAATTTAATATTTTAAAAAAAACTTAGTAATGACAGAGAAAATTACTGAAGTATACAAAATGGCAGAACCACAAATCAATTAAAGCAATTTTGCGGCTTTGTTAATTATTTTATAGCTCGACAGTAATAATTCAATCTACAAAATAGAATAGAAGAAGTTTCCTTATAAGTAAACGAATATCAAGGGTTAAGCCAGTTTTACTCAAAAATCGTAAGCATGATAGTTCGTAGAAGGAATAACAGCAAAAAAATTCATAAAATCTACAAGGGATTTTTAGAAATTGGTGATGAGTTTCTGCGTAAAACTAGTTTACATGGATTTCATTGGTTAGCAGAAATGAAAACCAAACATAGAGGAAAATTTTATTACCGTATAGTTTTCTTTATTTGGTTGGTGTCAGTTATAGTGTGCCTCTTCTTTGCTCTTTATTTAATGGGCTTAGTTTGGAAAAGATATGCGATTTCACCAACAATCACAACTATTGAAACAAACAATTATCCCATTTCAAATGTTCCCTTTCCCGGAGTCACTATTTGCAACATAAATTCAGTCTACAAACCTAATACACTTGATATAATAAAGAAACTGTAAGTAGTACACACATTTACGAGTATGTTTGTATAAACGAAAAGATATTTTTCTTCTCCAGAAAATCTTATGGAATCTCTAAGGAAAATACAACAAAGTTCCTCTCAAATCTCTCCGCTCTTATAAATTACAAGGAAATCGATGAAGAATTTCTCATAATTTTTGACATCCTAGTCAGGTTAGGTTATAATGCATCTAGGCTGATGTTAAAATTGGCTCAACCATGTAAACGAATGCTTAAGTCGTGTTATTGGCTTGGAAAGCGAATATCATGTAAAGAATACTTTCGTACAACAAAAACGGGATTTGGATATTGCTGTTCATTTAATTATCAAGCGCTAAGAAGTAATTTAGAAGTGTACGTTAAACCCATATTATTTTTATATATATACTCGATGAAATATCTTTGCAGTGATGATTTGAATAATTTAGACGAGTATTTCCAAATAAATACTCCTTTAATCCATACATCTGGAGCAGGGGAAGATTTCAGTCTTCGAGTCATCTTCGACGTCGAAGCTCATAATTATTTATCTCCAAAGCGACTATTTTACGGAACTGAAATAATTATTCATGATCCTGAGGAGTTTCCTACAAAAACAATGCTGACGTCTTTTGGTTTACAGGGGACAGATGTGTCAATAGCCGTTCGAACATCTGTTGTGGAATCCATTAAAGATGTTGCAAATTTGCCAGTGTCATTGAGATTTTGCAGATTTAGCCATGAGGTATAACATTTTTACTATCATAGAAACAAGTAAATTCTCCGTTTCGTACAGATGCCGCTTAGAATAACTAAAAAATATAGTTTTCAATCCTGCATCACTGAATGCCGTGCAAAAACTATGATGCGAATTTGCGAATGCCTACCGTTTTATTATCCTCTCCCAAGTAACAAAAATCGCAAAAATAATTCTTTTATAATGACGCTTATAGGAAAATTATATTTTAGTAAGAAAAAATGAAACGATACGACAATGTGGACTGAGGGATGTTAAATGCTTAAACGAAAATAAACGTAAGTTTAGTACATACATATTAAGAATCTTAGATAATGGTCTATGCAAAATATTCGAGGGCATCTGCATTCTCACCTAACTTAACTATTAGTTAGGAAGATAGATAGTCATCAATAAGACGATTTTTGCTTGGAACTGTCGTTAGCGAAACGGTTGCGGTGTATAAGATGTCATATTCTTACATATATAAAAACCGATATATATATCTATCTAGTCAAGTGTCACTACAGCTGCTGATCAAAAACTACACCAAGTTGGTTAAGGGCCCTCTGCACTTGTGGATGATATTTTTCATTCCTCTATTGTCTTGTTTTAAATATGCAGCTTGGACGCCAAACTATATAGCCTAGTCCTAGTCAGTGCATTACGAGGCCATTACTGCTCGCATACTGAAACTATTTAGGCCACGTCACAAATGTGGCCCTGACACTCCAGTTAGGGCGGTATCCGAGGTTAGGCCTTTTGGGCTGTAGTTAGAGTTTATAGGGTGTTTATTGAACATCCTGATCTATAGATGTTAAGAAAGTAAACAATTTAATTTGAAAGACTAATAAATAATTGAGAAATAATTTCTTACACAGAAATACAATATTGATTTTCATACAATCAAAAAGTTGTATAATTATTTTCGGGATTGTTGGTAGAGAGTTGACGGGTCTGTTATCTATTAGTTATGTCGAAAAAGAGAGGAGTGGATATAGAAACATATGGATGTCAGATGTTTATTTAATACTTTCTTTTATTTTAAGAATGCTAGCGTGTACCTCATTTAAATATATTTTGTTTAAGTTCTGTTTTGTAAGCTTTTAGAAAAACTAAAGCATTCATTTCGTCATAGATATATTCTCCAGTTTTTTAACTACACAAAGACGTTCTCCTAGAAACATGAGCAACAGCGGAATGTTATGCGACTGTTTGCCAAGTTGTTCAGAGCAAAATTATGGAGCTGATACCTTCATTTCAAATCGAATAAATGGTATCGGAAAACCAAACACCGAGTAAATATAATTTCTTACTATTATTTTTTCTTAATCTCTCTGCATTATATTTGTGATATAGGGATACTTTATCTAACTTAAGTTCCATCGCTGTTTACTTTAAAGACCTTTCATGCATAAAGTATCGTCGAGAGCTGTTTAAGACTTGGGATGACTTCCTGGGTAGGTGCCTGTCACAAGCAACTAGAATCGTCTAATAATTCATGGAATTCTATGTTATTATAGCTTCTTTTGGAGGAATCTTCGGACTTTGTTTGGGTGGATCTGTCATAAGTCTTATCGAAATATTATATTATTTTACTTTTAAGCTTGTTGAGATTAATATGCGTTTAGTAGAGAACGAAAATACTATACAAGTCAAAAAAGTCCAAAATACAAATTTATCATTGAAAAATAAACCAAAATATGTTCACTTCTTACCGTGAACTTCTCATATTGTGTTATTAATTTTAATGTACTCAACAACTCAACTAGTGTAGGTTGTATGATGTTTATTTCTCAAATATTAAATATAGTATCGATTTTCTCAATAAAAAAGAACAAAAATAAAATTTTATTATTTATATGTAAACACAAACACAATACAAATAGTGACCTTCTTAACTAATAATTCCCTTAACTAGAGCACTCTGACTATAAAGTTGGGCTGGTGAGATTTTTATCTCTTTTATAATAATGATAATAATAATAACTGACAAGAGACCAGGGCTTAGCCTCTACAACAAATACTCGTGTTGTGCGTGCTGTTGTTCTCTCACGAGTAGAAGGGCCCTACAGTTTTTTCCCGACTCCGAACGACGAGATTTGAGATGCTTTTCATAGACAATCGATACTCTTTGAGTGTTGTCAACAATTCGGAAGAAGTGGTGCCGTGAAAAAATGCGAGGCGTACCGTCCGGGAATCGAACCCAGACTCTCTGCTTGTTGGTCGACGTACTTTTTTTTTTATAATAATTTAAATAAAATTAATTTTTACTTTTGCCGGAAGTTTTTGAATACTACACTTGAAAAGTTTTGTTTTCACACGTCGCAGAGGATTTTAACGCTTACAAATAATACACCAAGGTATTTGGGGATAGTGCAGAGGTTAGTCTATCAATGTTCAGAAACAGATTTCGATTCCTTAACAAAAATGGTTGACAGGTAACGGTGCCGCCGTTAACTTGTGTTTTTGTTATGTACTAGTATTGGCAGTTGGACAGTCTGTGGCCAGCTTTTAGTGTTTTAGTCCTAAGTTAAGTTTAGTTTAGTTTTAAGTTTTATATATATAATAGAAAAAAAAGTGCACCACGGCGTATGCACCATATTTATATATAAAGCATATAAATAAGTAATACGCGCTGGTACACGCTCCGGACTGCGAACGGACATAGTTAACGATGTATTGAAAAAATAAAAATGTAGCTAAGTTTTTTTCAAATATTCTTAGAATAAGTTAAATTTAAGTTAAATTTAAGTTTGAAAAAAATACACAGAGGCCGAAAGACAGTTAAGCAACTCTTGTTTTGATTAGGTTAATTTAGAGCACCCGATCGGGGTCAGTAAGTTAGATGTAAAAAATTTAATATTTGAATTGTTAAGCTAGTTTGAAGAAAATGTGTCTAGCATAAAAGAATTACACTGAATTTAATAAAATCAAATTTGAATAAAAAAAGGTTAACGGCTGTGTTGGATGTGACTACAATTTACTTAATCTTATTATGCCTACCTCAAGATTCTGGCCAAAGCCAGTCCTGAGTGCAGAGAAAGCAAACTCAAACGGCGTGTCTTTGGGATTAGAGTCAAAGGGTTGTGCACGTAATCATCAAAACTTTAGTGCGACTTTAAAAAGACCACTCTTTTTTTGCAGTTCATGTTCATCAGCATTGAGAGCTAGGCGTGCTGAAAATGCCATGTTCATCCGCGACAAGCCTGTTTTTAAAGCCTAGTAAAGGCAACAGTTCGATATTTATGTAAAATGTTATTTAATTGCATGACCGATGGATATAATAAAAGAGAAAGGTCTTTCCTAAAATTCCTTTACACTAGCAGAATTGATTAAATTAGACTTAGATTTAATTTTTCAGAAAATTTCTCGCCGTCTATTAAATTTTTAGCCGCTTTTTTTTTAATTTTCCGAACGATACACCTCTCATTACTGTCGATAAATTTTCTTGGGCAGAATGTTCTTGATTTGTTTGCAAGTGCATTTTTCTCTTTACATCTTTTAATCATGCAAAGAATAGTTGCTCCTAGGCTTATTTATAAAAAAAGTAATATTAATCTACGTTAATCCTTGTTTAAAATAATGGAATACAAGATTTCCCACTTTATTTGAATGTTTTTGTGTTTTCAACCAATTTATATTTACGAGGTCTGTTCAAAAAATAAGTTGAATTTTCATTTTTCGCAAAAGATAATTATTTATTCATCAATTTCTTTTTTTCCAATCCTCGAAGTAGTTGGGATATGCACTTTTTGGTTTGGCCTTGAGCTCTTTCAGCTATTCGGCTTGTGTCTTATCAATCGCCACAAAACTCTGGCTTTTCATGGGTCTCTTCAATCTTAGGAACAGAAAACAGTCATAGTTGGCCAAATCTGGTGAATACGGTGGCTGAGGCATTATTATGGTGTTGTTTTTGGCCAAAAAATCACAAGAAAGCAAAAGAAAATTCAGCAATTTTGGTACGAACTTCTTTCTGAAAAAAAATTAATGGCATAAGCTAACCAATATCTACAGCAACATCTCTAATAGTGATTCGACGACACTCCAAAAAATCTTCACTTTCTTCACATTTTAATCAGTTTTTGATGTGCTGAAGCGTCCAGGGCGAGCGTCGTCTCGAAGCTTACACCACTGGTAGACATTTTCTTGACGCAGAGTACTCATCGTATGTCACCGCCAACCTTATAAGTATTTTTTGGCACTTAGTTCCATTTTTCGCACAAAATTTAATGCGATTTCTTTGATAAATTTTTTTCGACAGCAGGAACGCCGAACACGCAGACACGTCTTCTATGAAACTAAATAAATAGCTGAAACTGTAAACATTCGAGAAGTGTGTAGTAACATAACAAAATAAAAAAATCGAATGTAGCCCACGAAATTTTAAAATTTACCTTATTTTTTTAACAGACCTGGTATGTCACTCAATGAATGTGAGAAGTAGACGTTTATGAGCCCATATAACGTCACAAAATGTCCACCTATCATTTATCTCATGTGGAACATATTCCTTTTTATATGTATATTATCTACTAATATCGAGCCTATTTTATATGAGCCGCGAAGTTCACGAAATTTAATATTGCCTTCAATCGCAGGTAACCGCAAGTTCAGTTTCTAAGAGACGTTCTCACAGAGTTCAATTTCGGTACCGCTGCAATCACACACCTATGTAATATAATTTGATCGTGAAATCTTTTGATAATTTTAACTTTGCGGAGACAGTTATGCGTCGTAAAGTTTGATTTGAAATGTAAAATGAAATCAATAATTGGAAAGTGAACTTACATTTTTTATTATAGGTTAAAATTATAATTCATGGCGTTTACTTTTTGAAAATGGTGGTAGATTATTCTTATATTGGGCGCCTCGTTCGAGTGACAGGTATCTTGAGGATAACACGAGTAATGTTGGCAACCAAGTCGTCAACCGTAACTTGCTTTTTCTTAATGATTTAAGGCTTTACATATCCCCAGAGAATTTACGAAAGCAAAACTTTCACTGAACACTGTTTAACCTAATTGCGCTGAACAATTTAAAGACACTGTTGTTGTGTAAGTCCTTTTGCAAAACAAAGCCGTTTCACTGAACGCTCTTTATGGCGAATAAACTAAATTTTGGAAAAAGAAATTGTTTTGGGCAGGGTAAAACCATTTTGCTGGGCAAATACATTTTCAAGAACTAGTTCTAAAATAACAATATGTTGATGACATGATGATGTTTATTTTTTCTTCTCCGTGATAATATAACGTAACAGTATTTAGAGTTCAGTGTATGTTAGTTTTAAATACAATTATATATTGCACTCTATGGAATGAACTTTAATCTTCTTTATATAAAATATTAACTTAAACTAGGGTGTCCATATTGCGAGCCAGAAAAAAGAGGTAAATTTTTACTAAACACCAACCCCACCCAACCCCACCACTCCACGTGTAGTAAAAAGAAAAATGCTAATAATACGAACAAAATATATTTATTTTATTAAAAATAGGCAATTAAACAAAACAAATTTTTAGATTTCAGGTACATAACAAATAAGTATTAGTTATCATAGTAATAATTTGTCACCATCTTCATCACCAGAAGATTCATACTCAGATATTTTTTGTTATTTAGCAAACCGTATTGTATTGTAGTTTAGGTCCCTAAAGTTATACGCCACAATCGAGATAATTTTACTGTTCCTATTTTTAACCGATTTCTTTCTTTCGTCCAATGTTTGATATTTTTTTTTTTTTGAAAGTTAAGTTTTTTTATTTCGCACACTCAACAACGCACTCAACATTGCCATTTTGGGCCGGAATGCAAGAGAAAAATTGACACAATCGAAGAAGCTCTGAATAATATTCACCATTTTGGGAAGCTCCGAAATAATTGACCCATTTGTCAACAGAAATACTATCTTTAAATAAGTCATCGTTTAATTTGTTGGTTAAAAAATTGTTACAAATCTGGTCAAAAAGTTTTGAATCGTCTTGCTTAACTCCTTTTGAAGTTAGGTAATTGATCGTCTTTTTTAACATCAGACCAAATTGGAACCACGTTTAAATTCATCCAATCAAATGCATTGAACTTTTCAAATTGGACTGTCTATTTATCTAAATATTCAAAGCACTTTCTATAACATTTGAAGCAGGCATGTCGAAAAGA
This sequence comes from Eristalinus sepulchralis, assembly GCA_944738645.1. Lineage (NCBI taxonomy): Eukaryota > Metazoa > Arthropoda > Insecta > Diptera > Syrphidae > Eristalinus > Eristalinus sepulchralis. The sequence continues at coordinate 22,144,044 of OX122885.1, read as the reverse complement.
CTCCACTTCGCATTGAAAGCCACGCCGACGTGCATATGACAGAATAAATTTTGTAGTAAGGGTAAGAACAGTTGGTCCAATCTACATATAATTAAAGTTTTAATGGATTGCAGTGTAGCTTATACTTCGGAAGTGAGTTTTTCTCTTTTTCAATTTCTTTCGTTTATTTAAAAAAAAAAAACAATAAAGCTTCTGATAAATTTGAATCAAGAAAAAAGTTCTCAATAAAGAAATTATAATTAATTAAATTATGAAAAAAAAAACAAGGGTAAACGCAGCAAAATACAGAGAACAAAAAGGATCCAGATGAAAAAACTGGATCTCTGAGTGTTGTCAGTAACTCGAAAGAGGGGGTGCCGTGAAAAAATGCGAGGTGTCCCGTCCGGGAATCGATCCCAGACATTCTGGTGTGGGTCTACGTACTTACCCACTAAACCACAGCGACCACCATTTTTCCTTATTTGATTTTATAAATTTGTATTCTATTTTACTTAATAATAATAGATCACTGTGGGAGAAATCAATGATTCGTTTCTATAGTACCAATACAAAAGTGACACGATTTTTTTCTCATTTGAGCAACAAACTGAATAGGGGTGAATATGCCATCCAAGCTCAGCATTAAGTGATTTTCTCCTTTTACCGCCGCTTTTTATTTTTATTAATTGTTTTTTTAAAAATATACTATTATTATATATATTTAATAAAAAACTCATTAAAGTTATATTTAATAGTTTTCAGAAAAAAGGGCAATTTTTGTTACTTTTCCACATGTTAGAGTAATTTATAATCCCTTCCTTTTGGAATATGTCTTCTTATGTCATAGAAGTTCCATTTTAAGCAGCACAACATATGTCATCTTCTGCTAGTGTTAAATGGCTGGGTGATGTGGGAACAGGGTAGGCACTGATTGGTATCAACCTGGCGATGCCCAGCTGTTGTAACTGTTTCCCACACATCAACTGTGCTTATAGTACCTCCACGTTGGTAGCCACCGGGTACTGGTTGTTGTTCACCCGAACTCAACTTGCTAAACCTATTAGAGTGACCTCCGCCCAAGAGGTATGAAAAAGGGCCTGGCCCTCCAGGTTGGGGGTGTGCGTCGCGGTAACTGCCCGGCCACATTCAAGAAAAACTACCAGTTACGCAACAACCGAATGCCTCGGATACGGATGGATACACTGTTGACGACCCTCGCAAACGTACAAAGGACAATCATTTACGGATCTGCACGTGGAATGTGAGGTCCCTAAACAGACCACGTGTAGCCGATGCCCTGGACTGCTATAAAGCAGACATTACCGTAATTCAGAAAATGCGGTGGGATAGACCGGGCAAGAGAAGAGTGAGAAACTGCGACATATACCACGGCGACTGCTACAGGGAGAGAGGGAAACGCTTATTTGAATGCGGTTTTGTTGTTTGGGGCAGACTTAGACAAAAAGTCTTAAGCTTCCAATACAAAAGCGAACGCCTCATAACAATCCGCATCAAGGCTAAATTCAGGAATATAAGCCCCATATGCACGCGGTTCCCACACCTCAACATTCATAAAGGGACCTGGCGATCACCTGATCAATCAACCGTCAACCAGATTGATCATGTTGCGATCGACGTCAGACACTCTCCAGTATTCTTGATGTCCGAACCTTCCGAGGTGCGAACATTGACTCGGATCATTTCCTTCTTAGAGCCTTTACCGATCGATTCTCCCTGAAACTGTCTCAAAGTTCGACGCTGCCTGCACAAACAATAGAAAACAAATGGAAACGTTGTCAAGAAGCCATCAAAAAGGCCACCACCTAAGAGGAACAAATGGTTTGACGACGAGTGCAGGCAGGCGCATACAGCCAAACAAGAAGCATACAAGGCAACGCTGCATCGAACGACGAGAGCTGTTTGTGAGCTCTACAAACAGAGAAGAAGGGAAGAGAACCGGCTTCTCAGAAGGAAAAAGAAAGAGCACGAGAAGCGCGCGGTCGAGGAAATGGAGAGATGTTATGGCAGAAATGACATCCGAAATTTTTACCGCAAGATAAAACAGTTATCCGGCGGTTACAAAGCTCGGACTGAAGCCTGCCGGGACCAAAATGGGCAACTGATGGTAGAGTCGCAGTCGGTGCTGAGAATCTGGAAGGACCATTTCTGCAGACTCCTAAACGGCGATGACGACACAAATCCCGCTGTTAGGCAGAATGTTCCACTCAATTTGGACGACAATGGACAAGAATTCCGTCCCCCCGACCTCGACGAGGTCAAGATAGCAATATCGAGACTGAAGTCGAACAAAGCTGCTGGCGCGGACGGACTATCCGCAGAGCTGTTCAAAGCGGCTGGGGATGAGGTGGTTGGGTGCATGCACCAGCTCATCTGTGAGATATGGTCGGAGGAAAGCATGCCCGACGAGTGGAATCTCAGCATCGTATGGCCGGTCCACAAGAAAGGAGACCCATTCGACTGCGCCAACTACCGAGGGATCAGTCTCCTTAACATCGCGTATAAGATTTTCTCTGCCGTATTGTGTGAGCGCCTGAAACCGTTCGTCAACAAACTCATAGGTCCTTATCAGTGTGGTTTCAGGCCAGGGAAGTCCACAATCGACCAGATTTTCACACTGCGGCAAATCGTGGAGAAGTCCCAAGAAGTACAAATCGACACCCACCATCTATTCGTCGATTTCAAGGCCGCGTATGACAGCGTGCATAGAGACGAGCTATACAATGCAATGTCTAGTTTTGGCATCCCTACCAAACTCGTCAGATTGTGTAGAATGATGATGAAGAACTCTCGCTGCTCCGTCAAGGTCGGTAGCGAACTCACCGAGACCTTCAATATCAAAGAAGGATTTAGACAAGACGACGCGCTGTCATGCGACTTCTTTAACATCATTCTTGAGGGGATTGTGCGTAACTCACACGTCAACACCAGAGGCACGATCTTCCACAACTGCTTGCTTATGCGGATGACATTGACGTGATCAGCCGAACTCAGCGAGCCGTCAATGAGGCGTTTGCTAGCATCGAAGCGGAAGCGGCTAAAGTGGGACTGGTGGTAAACAAGGGCAAAACTAAGTATATGCTGCCATCGAAGAAGGACGCAGAACATCGACGTCTCGGACAGAGCATCACTATGGACAGCAGACATTTGGAGGTAGTCAAGGACTTCGTCTATCTCGGCTCCGCGGTGAATAGGGACAACAACATCAGTACCGAAATCAAGCGCAGAATCACTCCTGCCAATCGCTGTTTCTTTGAGGAAGCCCTTGGTCTCTTCGAGAGAAAAGTTCTGCGTGCGATTTTTGGTCCTGTTTGCGTTGATGGCATTTGGAGGAGAAGATTCAACCACGAACTGTATAGGCTGTACGGCGGCATGAGCCTAGCCAAGCGTCTACGGATACAACGCTTAAGGTGGCTAGGCCATGTAGAGCGGATGGACAGCACTGCTCAAGCCCGAAGAGTCTTCGAATCCGAACCACAGGGACAACGCAACAGAGGACGTCCTAGACTGAGATGGCGCACACAAGTGGAAAAGGACCTCAACCAACTTGGAGTGCGCAACTGGAAGCAGCTGGCAAGAGATCGTGCTAGTTGGAGAGGCATGTTGGTTGAGGCCCAGGTCCACCCCGGACTATAGCGCCATCAGAAGAAGAAGAAGAAGCTAGTGTTAAATTTATTGTTTTTATTTTTTTTTTTTTATTTATATCTATTATATAGTCATATAGCTGAAAAAATATCGTTTCATTGGCAAATATTAAATCAAAAAGAAATAAAAAGCACATGTGTTCAATTCATCAGATTGAAAATTGACAATCATAACATGATCCTAAGTTCTTTTTCCCCTTGTGACAGACTATAATATAAAACTTATATTATAATTGTCAAAAAAGTTTTAAATATTGTTAAGCAACACAAATTTGATTTTCTTTTACGAATCATAACTTACAATTTCGTTTCTTATACTTAATTACAATTTGTTTGTTTTTTTTTTACTGTGACACGTTCGATATTTGCATTGAGAAGACTTACCTGTTTTCAACTTACATGCTTACAATCTCATCCAATCGATGGATTTTAAGACTAGTAGATTTAAATTTTATTGGCAAATTCAAAATCCTACCCAATTATGATTTTTTCGAGGTCACCTCTTATTTGTAGAGTAATGTAAAAATCTACACATTCTTCTTCCTTGTGGGCTGCTTTCATTGGGAATTATTCTAATTTTCCCTTACCTCTCATACATAAGAGATGTATTTCTTACTATTACTACTTCGCTAAATTAATTATTGACAAAACCGAAAAGCCTACCGACTTGTTCCAATTCTTGCTTCTATCATTACCGCTTATAAATGACAACGAAGAAGTAAAAGATCAAAGAATTAATATCTCTCACGTTGATTGATTTTGATCCTTCGAAAATATTGCAAGAATATATTTATAAGAAAAATAAACAGATAGGGATGTTACTGATGTAAAGTTTGCACGTCTGTTTTAATGAAAAAAATGCATTTAAACACTTGTATTTGTTATTTTTAAATGAAATATTTATTTCTAATGAAATATAAATTATTTTCTTTTTGTAGTCATACAACATACTTTATTAATTATAATAATCTAAATAGTAATATATTTTCATAATTTCAGTTACAAAAGACTTCTGATTTACACTAGTGGCATTAAGCATTCTAAAGAGAATAAAATAGTTCGTGTTAAATGTCAAACAAGTAATACATAAGCAACATATGAAAATGTAGGTAATAAACACAACTTAGATTATTTTCATGTATGATATAAAATAAATACAAAATTAGCACAAGACGTATAAGAAAAACAAATTTATATAGAAAGAAGATAAAAGATAATAATACAAATATATACGTTTATAAATAGGTCTTAAGTTTTTCATAAGGGTAGTAAATTTGATATTAGTACATAATACAAAATAAAAATTAATGAAACAATTAATAGGCAATAACGACCAAAAATATAAACAAACAAGAGTAAGTCGTTTGAAATGTCGTCTATTTTATATTTATGTATATGTATGTATACTGTACAACAGAATTTGATATATCACATTAGATTACAAATTTATAACCAAAACACAAAGGGTTTTATTTGTCACAATTAATATTCGAAATTACATTATTCGGTATCCAATTTATTTAATTACACAATTCTGGAATACAATTCTCAGTTATTACAGTTCAATCTCGAACAATGATCGTTATAAGACCAGCAGTCCAGTTTCAGTTTGGTAGAAGTTCGTCCCACCCATTCTTATTAAAGAACATAAAAAAAATTACTTAGTATTTATAAATACCTATTCAAATCAAAATTTTAAACACATCTAAATACAGACATTTATTGATATTTTTCTGTTAATATACTGTTCTAAAGGGTAGATATTATTTTAACCAATCACTAAAAAAACTGAACCAAAGCGCAGGATATGTGTTACATTAGCAGTTTGTTTGTTTTTTTGTGCAAAAAATTATGGTACTTATTTAAATAAAATTTCGTTAAGAGTTGTCACTTCTGTTACTGTGCTCAAATTAATGTTGAGGAGAATACAAAAATTGATTTTAAGGATGATCTATTGATAAGGAATATAAGATGAATTCTTTATTCAACTTCATTGAAGAATTTGCCTTGTTAACTATTTTCAATTACTATGGTTGGCTGTCATACCCGATTGCGCGAGTTACACCCATGATACCCAACAGCAACAACACCCAAGCCATCCGGTCATGGGTTCTTCTAATCAAATGTAATTGCACAGGTTAACTGATTATTTGAAGAGTAAGCGTCTGGGATATTTCTCAGAATCACCTCTGCAACGTAGGTTTAGTTTTAAGCAAGAACATTGGAAACAACAGTTTGTACTTAGCTCAGAAGAAATAAAGGAATGTGTTTTTTAATAAACAACCGGGTTCTTCATATTTGGCGTCGAGTACTACCGGTTTCGGTAGTATTTGAAAAAAAGTTAACAGCGGTCGAACTTACGAATAACTGAAAGTGAACTTGTGGAATATATCGGGTGCAAGAACTTTGAATAGCGGAACATCGAAGAAACATCATTGGAGAAACCACAATATGAACATAATCCCTTTTTAACAAATTTCAAATAAATGTACTATATTAGTTAGTATAAACATATCAAAAACAGCTATTCAAAACCAAAGTAATAATAATTCATCTGTATTGTACCTTAATGAATGCCTAAGAGCTCAAGAAAAACTTTTTTCCCACACCCCAAAATTGGAAGCTATTTTAGATGCTTGATTTCTATTCCTGAAAGAGTTTCAAGCGAAAAATCTTTCTCTCTTAACTATCACTACCTCTCTTGTACAAACACAAATATTTTACAAGAAAACATCCAGCCAGCTGCACAACAAGCTGAGATTGCAGCCTAAAGTTTGCAACCAAATTTGAGACACATTTTCGAGGCACTTTGAATTTCTGATGCCGTCAAGGATTTGCCTAGTTTTGATGGTAATCCGAGATTGCTTAATTTAATTCCCTTAAATTATGAAGAGATAATATGTAATTTAATTCTCCATTATTCGGATAAGAGGAACGAAATGCCATTGATAAGAGACCTTTATTTGTCTTTAAGGCAAGGCAACAAAGCCGTAGAAAAATTCTACAGCGAGATTGTAGAAATTCACGCGACAACGTCTTCATTCATGAATGTGAACCGAGCGTATTCAAAGCAAAAAAATATCTCTTTGCCCAAATGAGTTTGAATGCCTTTCTAACTGTCCTGAGAGAACCTCTGGGATTCTATTGGTATATCCAATATCCATATTGTGTATAACACCCTTGTGCAAAAACACAAGCAGTTCCATTTCCTAGAATTATCCTCAAGCAAAAATCATAAGGAAATTTACCCGACTTCGTTCTTGAAAATACGTAGCATTTTGAATTAATGATTGTTAGTTATTTGTTTCATTCCTGTGTCAGCATTCAGATAGAGGGGTTGTGTCCAATAAAATTGCATATAAAGAAATGTTGTGTTCTTTATTTTAAATGCTAACAGATTCAGCATGCTGAATTTGCTATGAAATCAAACTCTCTTGCAGTCGCATTATCCTATTGTATTCCAAGGACAAAACATGTTCTACGTTAAGTCTGATTTTAACAATGCCTATTTAGGCATAGGAGAAACCCTTCGAATATGCTTACCTACCAATTACCGAAACCCTCTTGCAGTCCCTCCCGAACAAATGAAGACGAATATAATACGGACAAATTTAAGTGGTAACATTGCACCTCGCCCTAATACTATGAACTCACGGATTACACAAAAGACGAATAGAGCATTTGTATCTAACCAGCAGGCCCAGTTCTCCCAACCAAGATACAAGATCGAGGAGCTCCATACCATTAAATCCCTTAAGATTTAAGCCAAACTTTAGATGCGACAAACAGTTTGTAGTATTTAATCGAAAATATATGTATTTAAACAAAGACTAGTTCAGTAAAGTAACTACCAAGCATTGACTTTCCCCCACCAGCGTTAGGGGGTCATCATTTTTCTGCTTGTTATTTAAAGCAAACATTTGGTCCTTCGAAATAACAAAACGACCACAGCGGCCTAAATAGCGTATCCTAGGCTCACATTGGATTTAAATAGCGTACCCAAGGTTCACATTGGATTTGAATTGTAAAGAAATATCAATATCCGTTTTTAACAAGAAATTTAAAAAGAAAGTTGATTCGTTCTTTAAGCTTCAAAGAGCGAAGAAGCATTTTTTGGAAATAAAAATTTTGAGTTCTTGGTTTTAATGAATAAAAGAAATACTGCGTGAACTTATTTGTCAAACCTATTGTTTTAATTAAAGTAGTAAAAAGAAGTTTTTTTCCCAAAGCTCACATTGGAAGTGAAAAAGCGTAAGCAGGACTCACACTGGTACTATAATAAATCCAACAACTTATAACAGTAATAGGAGTTTCTAAAAAACAACACAAAACAGTGGTAAAGCATGACACTATACATGCAGGAAAAAACAGCAGAGGAAGTACGACATCTCTATGAATAGATGAAAGAAGCCCATATGTTAGCGAACCAGTCAGCTCTGGAGAATTGAAGGCAAAAATTTAACAAAAAAATCCATACACCAACGAACCAGGTCCAGGCGAAAACTGGGACGGGAGCAATCGCAACGATTGCGCGAATTGAAAATAAAGTGAAAAAATTACCATACCTAATAATATAATGGAATTTGAAGGGGCAGCTCTGACTGACTATTCAACGGAAGTGCATTACTTCCAACAAATTATATTATTAGATCAATCCAGAAGCTTCACTGAGTTGCACGAAGATTTTGTGACAAAGGCTTCTGAGAATGAGCTCAAACAAAAAGAATTGAACAGATGTCTTTACAAAATGGCTTCTAAAATCAGTGAAGTAAAACAAATAGCAATTGAAGAGGGACACGATCAGGTTGAGGCACTGCCACAATTAAAAATTCCGGTATTCAAAGAAATTATGTGGAATGGCAATCATTTTGCGATATATAATATTTACTACCATAATACATACCAGAACAACTCTCAGCTCAATACATTGGAATACCTGAAAACCCATTTAACAATTACAAGTGTAAATTATGTAACGGCATGGGAAACTGTAAAAGACATGTCTAACAGAGAAAGACAAATTTTTGGAGTGCACATCGAAAGACTGCTCAACGCTGGTCACCAAGGCATCCAGTCAACATCAAACTTCATTAAGGCAATCTTAGATTCAACGTTGAAAGGTTTAGTCTCTTACAGATCTCCGATGAGAGAAGTCGAATCACGCGAGTGCGGAAGAGATCTTAAACAAAGTCGAATAGTTTGTTTGCCCACAAATAACAGGGAAACAATTGGTTCAGTGATTAAGACCCGCGAGTCGTAGGTTCGAAACCCAAAAAATACTTGTTTTTTTTAACTCTAAGAAGAAACAAAGACTTAATCTTGTATAGTGAGTGAGTGAGTGCGAAAAAATCATCTTCAACAAGGAGCTCGAATTCTCCAGGTTAACCCATATATGTCCAGTGGGTCGAAAACGACCCCTTTACCTTGTTTTTGCAAATTGTTAGATATATATAATTTAACGATGGAAATTTCAAAAAACTACTGTGTATTTGCAACATAAAGGAGTATACGATAATTTGAAATAGTAGGCGTTGAATTTATTGTGTCAACAATTTAAAAGAAATCAATTTCGAAAGTTAGTATTCTTTAGATGTCCAAGTTTACTGAGTTAGTTTTTCTCAAATGTAAGTATAACTAATCTTCTTCGCATTTTTGCCGAAAAATCTATAAATTTAGTTTGAGCGATGCTAATCCATAAAAACAAAATTGCATTAATTTATTACATGAGATTTTTACGGTGAAAATGGAATGGGCCGAAAACGACCCCATGGGCATTTGAGTAGCTACATATTGTAACTTTCAGGTATCGTCGCGGTTAACTTACTCATGCTCACATCGTCAACAATACCGTTAAATATGTAAAATTACCATAGAAACACTGAATTTTCTGTGACAACTAGAGAAATATATTGTTTTATTGGAATCCTTATCTTGAGTGGATATGTTCCACTTCCAAGGCGTCGAATGTATTGGAAAATGAACAAGGATACGCACAACCTCTTGGTGTCTAAATCGATGAGGCGCAATCGATTCGAGAAAATATTTCGATATTTACATGTCGCAAAAAATGAAAACCTACACAAGGGTGATAAAATGGCTAAGGTTCGTCCATTATTTGACCTTTTGAACGAAAAGTTTTTGCTATATGCACCCATTGAAATAAATATCATGGCTGTAAACAACATATTCGAGTCAATCCAATTCGCTTTGACTTCAGAGCCTGTGTAGTAGCTACACGCCTCGATACTGTCTGCAAGTGGATATGTATCAGGGACGTTCTGAAAGAACGGATACTGGAATGGGGTTGTGTGGGCATGTTGTAGCGAAACTTACTGGAATCATACAAAACGCGTTTCCAGATACTCAGTTTTCAGTATTTGGTGACAACTTTTTTACGTCTCCACTATTAGTTAGCAACTTGAGTAAGAAAAATATAAAAGCAACTGGAACCGTTCGCCAAAACCGAGTTGACAATTGTGCTCTCATAGACGTGAAATCTTGTAAAAAAACAGAAACGTTTTTATAATTTTAAACTCGACACAAATGACAACATATGTGCTGTTAGATGGAATGATAACAGTGTGGTGACACTGTTGTCAAATGAGTATGGTGGTATGGAGCCATATCTGCTTCTATAATTACAGGCCAAATTCGTAGACGGTGTGCAGTTTGCAAAAATAAAACCATTAAAATGTGTAGAAAATGAAATGTTAATCTTCACGACAAGTTTTTTGTAGAATTGCATTCCTAAAATTTTGTATAAGGCTCGTGTCGATTGGTCGAAAGAAATGCTCCAAAAATACGATCGCGGTGCTTCGAAACACGTCTGAAAGTAAGTAGCAGTCGACTGTATGGGTGTTTCAAAATGTACCAAATCCAACAAAAGTTGACCGCGCACGAAGCACTTCCAAGCAAATGGTCGCCTGTTTTTTCGGAAATACTGGACATGTCACAACCGTACCACTAGAACAACACAGAACAGTCAATTCTGAATGGTACACAACCATTTGTTTGCCAGTTGTCTTCCAAGAAATCAGGAAAACGAACCGCCGAAGACGGACCACACTTCACCAAGACAATGCGAGCTCTTACACATCGGCTCAAAAAATTGCATTTTCAAGCACTCAAAACATCGATTTGATGAGTCAAGAATTCTTTTTATTCCCGTGCGTACAAAATAAAATCAGAGGTCAATGTTTTCGGACACCGGAAGGAGCGGTTGATGCTTTCAAAATGCATGTTTTCGAGATACCTCAATCAGAGTGGCAAAAGTGCTTCGACAATTGGCTCAAAAAATATGTTCACTTCTTCTTTTCATAGTGTATTATTTCTAGCAATAGGATCCATATCTGCCCACGGGGTCGTTAACCAACCGCCAAAAACACATTTATTAGTAAGAATAACATAAAATAGAACTTATATACTTGCTTTTATATTAAAATAGACAACAAACACCAAAAATTGATGAGTTTTTAAAGAAAAAATTGTTCTGGGCATATATGGGTTAAGAGAGAAAACCAAGTTCCTTTTACTAGAACTAAGGGAGCTGCGTGAAGCGAACGAACGCAGAAAAACAGCGTCAATAATGCAAAGGCAAAACACGCCAAAAGCGCCTGAAGCTAAAGCAGCAAAAGAAACGAAGTAACATTATAAGCAAAACGGCAACAATCGCAGCCGCAAAGGAAAGTCGCAACAGCGGGCTACACCGCAGCAACAGCAGAAAACGTCCCAGCAACAGTAGGAAACGCCCCAACAACAAAGCTGAACGCAAAATCATCAGCAACACCACATCAGCAGCACCAAAAAAGGTCAATGTGCCTCCCATAAATATCTTTAGGACAGACATAACAAAAACTGCTAAGGTAAGTAAGTCGGCCACAGGTGTAGGCAATTTTGTAATTAAAAAAGGCAATGGTGCCGAGAAATTTTCGATCTACTGCAAAACAGTAGAAATAATAAAATGTTTAGAATCACACACACACTGCACACCACAGTGCTACCGATGCCAAAGGTTTGGACACACCGCGTTGAACTACCAAATGCAGCCCCGATGCGTGAAATGTAGTGGAAACCAAAATGCAGATAAATGCTCTTTAGGACAAGGCGAAACAGTTGACAAAAATCAACTCAAATGCGTACTCTGCGGGAATGCGGGGCACAACGCAAATTATCGAGGTTACCCTAAATTCCAGGCGCGGAAAGCAAAGATGGCTCCGCCGAAGCAGCCCACTCGGGGCAGTGAAACACCCACTCGGGGCAGCCACACCCGTCACCCCTCAAATGACGTTCGCTAATATGGCGTCTGGCCGAAAGGAGGCGGCAAATCAAAAACAACAGTTGAAAGTGGCACAGGTTCCAGTTTCCAAAACTGTGGTGTCAATTGCTCCCGAGCCATCGCCCTAATGGAAAGGAGTATGACTCGGCTAGAGGAGCAGGTTGGCCAAATTATGGCACTCCTGCAGAGTCAAGCACGTCTCCATTCATAATGGGTACGCCTATGGACACAATTTACAAGATCCTTGCAGTGAAAGTGAACTCATTGATAGGGAGCGAACGAAGATTGGAGCTCTTTAAATTGTTGGACGACCAGAGCCCAGACTTTCTGCTGGTTATCGAAACTAAACTAACACAGAGAAACAAAATGGTGCACAGTAAATATAATTGCGCAAATTCATAATCAGCTCATTAATAGTGCCTAAAGTCGACTTTAGTTATAGCCGACTCTTAATCAAAACGCCGACTTTAACTTTTCGTTATTCATAGACATATTTATGCCTGTGCATATCTAGTATCTGCTTAAAGGTGTTATTGCAAAGTGATTTCATCGAACAAACCCAATTTTTAAAATACTTCACGAGAAATCTTTTACTTTCAAGTATTTTTGTTTTGAATTTAAAAATTTTCCAAGAAAAAAAACAATTGAAATCAATAGAATGGACTAAAAAAATGAAATAAATGTATTACGGGTTTATTATTTAAGATTTATTATAAGTAAGACTGTATAATTGCAGACAAAACGAGACAGATCGCATAACTGGGACCCCACAAAAAGGAAAATGCCGCGGCAATTTGTGGAACAGGATTTGGAGGTGGTTGAAAACAGAGGTAACGATATAAAAGCTGCCTGGGAGTCAATTCCTACAAGTATGCGTGCTGCTGGCTATCAAAGAAGCATGGACAAATTGAAGCAGCAATAGGTGCGAATAAAAATGGTCGCAAAAAGTCCCCTACCGCTGTTAAGAAAGCAGTAACGGCTACTGGAAACTGCGTTACCGTAACACTTGTCGATGCTTCAGGTGTCCTTGTACAAGCCATGGTTGCTGATGACTTGGAAGATTGTAGCATTCTCATCGACAGCAATACCATACTAGATATTTCCTGCACATATAGCGATACAATTGGCGCTTTAAGATCTCCAGCCGTCGTTGCCTTTGAATCAAGTATTCATAAACTGCGGCAGTTATTAGTTCCAAAAACGTCAGTAACCTTTTGTCTCCAAATGAAGATATTGGAATATGAATGGATGTAGTTAACGTTACCGCTAACGGGCCAACACCTTCCAGGTGGAGGCAAAATATAATTGAAAAATTAAGCAAATTGCCGAAACCGCAAAAATCAAAACATGATGTGATGGCAGCGCGGCAAGCCCACATTGAAGAAGAAAGGTTTCACGCAACGGAGCTTCATTTATTAGAGTTGGAGCACTGGAAACCACTACACTCTTTGCGAATTAAACTATTAGAAGACAAAGTTGCACACCAGCGGAAACTCCATGAAGAATTAATGGAAAAAAAGAATGTGATATTGATTGTTATTTCAATGTCTGTTTATTATTATTAATTGTTCCGTTATATGAATTCAAAGAAACATATTTATAAAATCATTTTACTTCAACAAGTTCGTTGATATTTTCAAAGTGTGGTTGTTGTTGGCTGGGAGTGGGTAGTCCTTCATTTTCGACGAAGGAATATTACGCTCCTTTCCAATATTGTGCAGAACTGCAACAGCAACAATCACGTTCATTGCTGTGTTCAAACATACGCGTAGTCTTTTTAAAATCGACCCAAATTCAATTGTCCGTTAAGGAATTCAATTTTACTTCTTGTTGCTGTACAGCCATTGTTGTACAGTTTTTCTTTCCGATTGGAAGGATTTCTAATTGGCTTTAGTAAAGTATTTGAACAAGGGTAGCCTGCATTACCAAGCAAAATACCTTGATGACTATTTATATTTTAAGATGCAACTATTCCATATGCTAGAATGATGCTTGGAACCACGGGCCCCTGCAACGATATCAATAACCTTGCACAATAACATAACCCTTCCGATCAATGTAATGGCCAGCCATTACAGGTCCCACAACCTTAATTGGGCGTTTAATTTGCACATGCGTACAATTTATCACTCCAAAAACCTTTAGAAAGCGAGCAATCCTATATAATGTCTGTTTTGTTTCATTTAACTCTGCCGCTGCGAACGGAAATTTAATGAAAAGAGGAAGCAATAATTCGACCCGTTTTGAATTTGTTTTTCAATTCTGCCCACTGTTGGTTGGGAAATTCCATGCCAGGCTCCTGAAAGTACAAACGTGCAGGGGTACATGTCAATAAAAAGTTCACTTGTGTAACGGAAAACCAATCACTTGGCAACGCGGAAGAAGGGAATGACACAGAGAAGTAGAAGTAGAAGTAAATTTAACGCTTTCTACAATTCTTTATAGATAAGAAGTGGGATAGGATCCGTTCTTACAGCGATAAATAAGTGAAAGCATATTTTAAAGCAGTATTATAATAAGTAAGTATGTTCAGAGCATGTTTGGGAGTGAATTAATCTGTGGTTCAATGTGATTTGGAGGGAGAACAGGGTTTATTTGAATTTGGTAATCAATTTGAGTACATAAAGGTTTGGTTAGAATGTGTAAAGACGCACCTTTAACCGTTATGTGCTTCTCTGATTTGGGTGAAACATTTAGAGTTTGCGTTTTCAGTCCATGGAAAAGTAATGCTGTCTCTGTTGCTCAAGAAGGAGAAGTAAAGGAAAGTGTAAAAAAATATAAAGATATTATTGTGTGAATGGCTAGTTAAAGGACGCGGTATTTCTCTGAATTGAGTTTGCGCTTGCGTTTTCAGTCCATGGAAAAGTAATGCTATCTCTGTTGCTCAAGAAGGGGAAGAACAGATAATTATCAAAACTGATATTTTTGTGCAAACAGTTGAGATGGTTATAGTTATAACGATGGAAAGTTTTCGTTTTAAGAAAAGAAAAGAGCAGAATAGTCTGATGACTTGAAAACATACTGTTGGTGATTTAAGGAGTGTAAATGATTCTTGAAGAAAATAAAATCAACCAATCACTCAATTAGAATCATTTAATGAGTTGTTTATGAAATTCTAGTTTTGTACATTAAAGTTGTTGAAAGGTGATTCATAATTATTAATAGTGCTCTGAACACTTACATAAATTTAATCAACCACTTTGTTCTGTAGAATGCAATTAATAAAACATTCCCAATAGCAAAATGAATAATATGAACGTGAAGCAACTTTAGGAAGGATTGAGGAAGAGGAGTCTCCGTTTAAGCGGTTCCAAACAAACCTTAATTAAAAGGTTAATTGACTTTGATAATTTTGTTGAACGAGGGCAAATCGATGGCGCGTAAAACGATGGAAATGTGACTACAATTTTAGATTCATGCACACTAACTGAGGACGAATTACGAGACAAGGAATGATCAATAATTAAATGCGAGAGGGATCTTTTTGAAAAAGAGAAAGCAAAAGAACGCGAAATTTGCTGAGAAATTAAACAACCTTGAGCAGGTCAATGCAAAATCCTACTCAAAACAGACCGAAAGTTAATTGTGCCATCTTATTACTATTAAAATGCTTACGTTAGCATTTCCGGTTCACAAGCGTAAGGTGCAATGATCGAGCATTGCAACATCGACCTTATCAAGGCCAAGTACTGCAAACAAAAACAGGGAATGCTAAGGTGAGCATTATTCTGTTGTCGATGGTTCAATGCTCGAACATTGAAACGAATGTAAGAAATGCTGATTGGACAAATGTTTGGTGGAAGGAACACATTTTCACCAGAAATAAAATGTAGCTCCTAAGAGCAATACATGAACCAAAGTCTTTAATTTATTTTATTTCAAACTTAGTTGATTATAAAATCCACCAATATAAGTGGCGTAGTCGGAAAATAATAGTGCTTCTAATATCCGAAGATATTAGCATTAAACTTTCAAAAACAAAACAAAACAAAAAGTGCTCAAAAGTGGCACAGTTTAGACACTTGAAACAGACGATTATTCCTTGTCATCGTTTATAAAGTCGGTGGAAACGACATCACTATTGTGCAACGATGACCACCATCTTCAATTCTTCGGACTGCAAATAGTCATCAACGAGAAGATCCAGGGAGAAACCGGCAGATGCATTCGACAGCTAGGAGACAGTCCTGATTGGAGCAGCGTTAAGAAGTTAAGCAGAACTCTTCAATTACTGCCGTGCTGTTAAGGTTAGTTTCTTAAGTGAGTTATTTGATGAATTTAGAAATACAAGCTATCAATTAAACGAAATGTACGAGTTTGATGATAGGAAACCTGATATTTAAAAGCCAGAGAATACAGATAGAGATCTCACAGAAATACTGATAGAAAAAATAAATGGAAATATTAGGGCTCACATTGAGGAAAATTCTAGTATGATAGCAATTTATAATAAGTACGCTAGATTAAGACTGTTTACTTTAGATGTATAGATGTACATCATAGAAAAAATAACCATCAAAAAGTATTAAATCATAATTCGCGTTTTGCAACAATTAAAAATGGGATAGGAAACTCAAATAT
The DNA here is from genome assembly GCA_944738645.1 of Eristalinus sepulchralis. Classification (NCBI taxonomy): domain Eukaryota; kingdom Metazoa; phylum Arthropoda; class Insecta; order Diptera; family Syrphidae; genus Eristalinus; species Eristalinus sepulchralis. Next base: position 22,127,547 of record OX122885.1, on the reverse strand, counting down.
TTATAATCAAACACAGACAAAATTTCACTCGCTCTCAAGCTCCTAATCCGAATTCGATTGTCCAAAGAACTCAAACTCATAGTAGTTCTAGCAACACTTATAGAACTCCAACTCCAGACAAAGTAAATTTTCACCAAAAGCCTCGGAGAAAAACTTCCGTTGATTTCTTTAACAGTCAACAAAACGAAAATACGATGTCTCATCGATACAGGATCCACGACAAGTGTTATTAGGCCTAAAATTTTAAATGATTTCGAAGAAGTTCCCCTACAACACCCAGAATATTTTTCAACTATTACTGAAATTTGAAGAGTAACGAATAAAATAATTACTCCTATTCCAACAGAATTTATTATGGAAGGAACTATTACATGGAGAATAGTTGATTTAGCCCATAGAGATTATGACGCAATCCTAGGACTAAATGTATTAAAACCATTAGGGGCAAAATTTAATTTAGAAGATAAATATTTGGATGTCAATGGAAATAAATTGATTCTCCTCCGCAATAAGTTTCCATTTGACATTAATAGCATTTGTGCTTTTGAAAGCGGTGCATTACACAATGGCATACACTTAGATCATTTAAATGTGGAAGAATAAAAACCTAATTCAAAAACTTCTAAAAAAATATGAATCCCTATTTTACAAAGAAGGTGGTCAGTTAACCTTTATTACGAGATACAACATGAGATCAATACAACTACAGATAGCCCCATATACACAAAAATGTACAGGTATTCTAAAATTCACGAGATCGAAATAGAAAAGCAAGTAACTCTCCATACAACAGTCCGCTTTGGATAGTTTCAAAAAAGAAGGATAATTCGGGAAAACAGAAATGGAGAATTGTGATAGACTATAGGTGATTTAATGAAGTAACCATTAGCGATAAGTTTCCAATTCCTAATATTGAAACAATATTAGATAAATTGGGAAAATCGTTATATTTGTCCACTCTCGACTTGTCTAAAGGTTCCAAATTTTAGTTAAGCCTGAAGATAGGAGAACAATAGCATTCTCCACTATTCATGGGCGTGGGAACATACTAATTCTAATGAATCCCTAGAAATCTCAACTCAAGAAGAGAATAGTTATGATCATTCCGATCCTAGAAACCGTTGTTAATAGATTTAAGACTCAGATAATAATTTTGGAGCAAAAAGAAGTAGAGATCGAAAATATTTTTAATCATAAAAGAATATTTATTGACAAAAATAACATACCTAACCAAATATTTGATATTGTCCGAAGACAGAGAGGTAAAATTATAATTTATTGTCAACTAAGCGACTCACTATACAACATTGTGCAGAAGAAAATTATCGAATTGAGAAACTGTAATGTAAAATTTGTCAAAAGTAGCTATTTTGCAAAGGATTTAAAAGTTGAAGAGGAAGCTTTAAAACAAATATCTTTGTTCCATAAAATAGAATCAGGTCATTCAGGAATGATTTCTAATTATGAGGGCATGAAAAGTAAGCTTTATTTCCCAAATCTAAAAATTTTAATTAACAAAGTATTAAATAATTGTGACATCTGTACTGCAGCAAAATATGACATTAAAAAGAAATTTTAATTACCAGAAACTCAAAAAGATATAAATGACATAATCCATGTAGATGTTTACACAAACAGTAAACATAATTTCATTAACTTTATCGACAAATTCTCTAAACATGCCTTGAAGATAGAAAGCACAGGACACTAATTGAAAAACTAAGGCAATTCATTTCCATTAAAGGGAAAATTAAAAAACTTGTATGTAACAGTAAACATAATTTCATTAACTTTATCGACAAATTCTCTAAACATGCCATTAGGTTACCCCTTGAAGATAGAAACCACAGGACACTAATTGAAAAACTAAGGCAATTCATTTCCATTAAAGGGAATATTAAAAAACTTGTATGTGATAATGAATTCAACGGTACTAACATAAAGCAATTCTGTAAGGATAAAGGAATAAAAATTAATTTCCCTAAACCAAATCACCATACCGGGAACGGAGACATAGAAAGACTTAATGATACTCTAACTGAAAGAATAAGAGCATTGTATTTAGAAAAACAAGTTGCCAATTAAAGAACAAATGTCTAAAGCTATAGAATACTACAACAAGTCTTATCACTCCACTATCCAAGCTAAACCCATAGAAGTAGAAAATCGCACCATTCACGTTAGAACAATTAGGGACAGAATAGATATGTAAAAGAAAATATAATGTTTTATGTAAGCTCAATAGAAATAGAGAAGATTTCTACGAAACGCGACGTGAAGCTTTTATAAAGAACATAAAGAAAAACCAAAATTTAGGAAACATGCATTAAAGGGAGAACATAAAGCAACATTAAAATATTATTAAAAAATTGTTCAGATGACATTCATGTGGATCTTAATTCTAACCCTTCATTCATTAACACATCAAGCAATGACCACCAAAAAAATTTATACAAACACGGGATATGTTGAAATAAAACTTGATTTAGCAGAAATGATTAGCGAATACGACATTATTCTTCATGTAATAAATCCGGCAGAAATTTAAATTTAACCAATGAGTTAGAGGCAAATTTGTGTACTATAAAACAAATAACAATAAATACTAGTTTAAACGAAACATTTGTGCTATTGAAAACACTATAATATCGGATAGAGATAAAATTATTAAAGAACTCAATACTGTAGATGAAATAAATAAACACTTGCAAATCAAAACACTTTTCCTAGACCTAATGCTTAAAGTTAATATTTTAAGAAATAAAGTAGAACATATTCTAGACAATATTGCTTCAGCAAGAAGTAATGTTTTACACCCTAACATACTAACAGCCGACGAAATAATAAAATATGAAATAGATTTAAAGAAACTTTTTATGTATAAAACTAGGAGATGCTAAGTTTTATAATAATAATACAATTTTTGCAATTAATATACCAACAACAATAATTCAAACAGAGAAAAAATGTATTACTCCAATTCCAAACAGTAATTTTAAGGAAATAGATACAGAGCTTGAATATGTTGTATCTCTACAACATACTAAATCAAACTTATGCATTCGAAGAAAACAAATCTGTTGAGAGAATTAAAATTAAGTAAAAAATGTGTATATAGAAAAAAATGTGACCACAATTTTAAGATTCATGCACACTAACTGAGGACGTTACGAGACAAGGAATGGTCATTAATTAAACACGAGAGGAATCTTTTTGAAAAAGAGAAAGCAAAAGAACGCGAAATTTGCAGAGAAATGAAACAACCTTGAGCAGGTCAATACAAATTCCTACTCAAAACAGACCGAAAGTTAATTGTGCCATCTTATTACTATTGAAATGCTTACGTTTGCATTTCCGATTCAGAAACGTCAAGTGCAATGATCGAGCATTGCAACATCGACCTTATCAAGGCCAAGTACTGTAAACAAAAACAGGGAATGCTAAGGTGAGCATTATTCTGTTGTCGATGGTTCAATGCTCAACATTGTTTGGTGGAAGGAACACTCCGTAAACATTTTCACCAGAAATAAAAAGTAGCTCCTAAGAGCAAGGCATGAACCAAAGTTCAAGTCTTTAATTATTTTATTTCAAGCTTTGTTGAATATAAAATCAACGAATATAAGTCGCGTGAAGTGGTAGAAAATAAGTGCAAAGAAAGTAAACAGAATTCCTCCGGAATAAAAAGAACCCCCCTGTAGCTAGAAATCTAAATCAACGGTACAGAAGGTGGAAAATCATTTGAATAACAAAAACTAATTTGGCAATAAGAAATCAGGACGACCTCGCAAGCTCAATGAAAGGGATGAGAGGGAAATTAAAAGAATTATTCTCAAATATTCATTAAAAGTGCACCAAAAATAGCCACCGACATTACAAATAATTAGAACAAAAAAGATTCCGTCTCATCCCTTTCATTGAGTGGACTTTTCGAAGATCGCCTCATAGGTCTGACTACAACAATTGCGTAGCTCGTAAAAAACCTTATGTCAGTGATATTAATAAGAAAAAACACTTGCCTTAAACTCAGTTTAAAAACAAAAACACCGACTTTGGGGATACGTCATTTTCTCAGATGAGTCCAAGTTCAACATATTTGACTCTGATGTTTGGAGAAAAATATAAATTTATATTATATATTAAATATATATATATATCATCAGCCGGTGTTGGTAATTTGGTAATAATTGAGGAAATAATGAATAAAACTGTTTACCTTAATATTCTGAAAAAAAACACGAAAGCGCTGAGAAACTAGGGATCAGGGACATGTTTTATTTCCAACGAGACAATGATCCCATGCAAACCGCTCTATATGTGAAGATGTGGATATCGTATAATACACACCACATGCTTGTAACACCAACACAAAATCCAGACTTAAATAATAAAGAATGGCAACAGATAACTCCTGAAGTGATTAAGAAACTAGACCACTCAATGCCAAAACGTTTGAGAGGTTAAAGGGATTTCCAACCATGTATTACATTCAAAGTATTTTAAGAAACAAAATGGCTAACAATAATGTTTACCTTAAAGGTATCTCCACTTTTGCTCGGTGAAAATATGATTCATTTTGTTATTTATTTGTAAACTGTTTTTTTTTTTTTTTGGTTATATGGGGAAAAGCTATGTAATCTCAAAATTTTTGTTATTACTCATTTGTAATGGACCGTCGAAATTTATTTCCAGACGAACGCAGTTTTGTTTATACTCATCGTGCATCATCGATTTAGTCACCGAGGGTATGTTTACATTTGTCGCCGATGGAATGCGAGTTGACCTACATTTCGCAGCATAAAACCTGATGTAATTTGCTCAGTGTTATCTTAGTATATAATGACTCCATTGAGGGCGGCATTAATCGTTGTTGGAGTAGGCGCCGGTAGCCAATAAACCTATCGTGTCCAACAGATCAAATCCAGTTCGCTTAAACGGTGTCATAATTGTGGATCTACGTCACATTTAGCAGCAAACTGCTCGGTGTTTCCGATGCAACCAATTCCAACACATATCCCCGAACTGCCCGGTCAAGGAAGATGTAGAGTCCAGAGGTGTGCACAAGGTCAAACACATTGGATCAGGCAGCAATAACGTATTAATAAGCATCGCGGGGAAAGCCTATCACGGTTTCTTCGACAACGGCAGTGGCATATCAATAGTACATACAACGCTTGTGAACGAGATAAAAGAAGCAAAAGTGAGTTCTCCAGGAATGATACTCAAGGGATTTGGAAAAGTTCCCCAAAAGACGATGGGTTTTTAAACATACGATTTGGAGCAGTACATCGGACTAGTAAAGGAAAAAGAAGAAGACACAAATGGAAACAAACTGCATGTTGGCAACGACAGCTATAGAAAGGTAATCACTGATATCGTTTCAGCCTATTCTCCCAAGCAAAGTCGTGCATTGAGATGAACATCGTGTTATCGGACGAAAGCCCTGTTTATCAGAAAGCGGTTTTTTGAGATCTAATGAGGTAAGGATTTTTACTGTTATATTTGGATGACATCATCATTGCTGCGGAAAACGGGGAAGAAAATTTGACAAAGCTCAATGTGGTATTGAGAGTAGCAGAGAAGAATGGTTTGGTGGTTAAATGGGAAAAGTGCAATTTTCTCAGCAATTCCACTAAATTCCTGGGCCACGTGGTGGAGAACGGAAAATAAAGCCGTCTGCCGAAGAGATTGCTGCTGTAAGAGGTTTTCCAAGACCCATAAATGTGAAGCAGGTGCAAAGTTTCCTTGGACTGACTGGGTTCTTCCGTAAGTTTGTGCCTAACTATTCAACTTACGCAAAACCACTTTCAGATTTGACCAAGAAAGACAGCGTGTTCATCTTCGGACCGGATCAAGTTGTCGCGTTTGAATCCCTGAAGGATTTACTGTGTAAAGAACCTGTTCTTAGACTATTTAACCCAAAACTCAAGACAGAGTTAAAGGCGGACACGAGTATGGTTGGACACGGTGCAGTATTGTTCCAGTAATATGAAAAACGAATGCACCCTGTCTTTTGCTTGAGTTTTAAGGCAACTCCAGCGGAAAAGAATTATACCAGCTATGAAAACAAAGTTTTGGCCATAGTAAAGTGTATCAAGAAGCTACGCTCGTATCTACTGGGAAAGGAGTTTAAAATCTATACAGATTGCAAGGCGTTTCAAGCAACAATGAATAAGTGAGACCTATGTCCACCAGTGGTCAGATGGGCAATCATGCTACAAGAATACACTTGTGAGGTTTTACACCGATCGGGATCATCCATGCGCCACGTAGATGCACTCAGCCGAAATCCGATTGTACTGTGAATTGAGGATTGGATCTGTTGCCGCCGAAATACACAATTTACTACACACACTCATATCTAATAGAAAACATTCAAACACTAATTAACATTTATGTATAGGTTTATTTTTTCTACTGTCATGTATTTATTCATTTTCTCTCTCTTCTTCTGATGCCGAAAAATAACTGTCTTGTATTATATGTCACGTAGGGCTTCTCGCTAAATAAATATATTATATGAAGTTGCTCTTAAAAGTGTGTCTAATTTAATCCGTGCGCCGCAACATTCTTTAAAAACAACATTTATGCGTAATTTATCCTTTTGCAAAATACTATTCGAAAAAAGTGCTAAGGAAGTATTGCATTATGTCTGAAGAGAAAGAATCGTATGAACAGAATCATTGCAAGAGGTGCGGAGAAGTGGATACTGATGGCAGGGTACAATATGATACGTGCGATAAGTGAAATCACATCGAGTATGTAGGCGTTAACAGCGATGAAGCTGAAGTAAGCTGGAGCTGTGACGGATGCGGTGCTAGAACAAGCGCGAATGCGGGTATCAACGCTACGGGATTTCCAGGATATTCGTCAATAATAGTATTAAGACAGTCACAAGGAGCGTCTTCACCAACTGTAACAGAAGAGCAACAAAAGGCAAGTACAACCACGACAGGAATCGCATGAAAACAACAACTAACGGAAATACCTGTATTTGCAATAGACGCGCCGATATATACATCAGCCAGGAACCAATCACAGGCAAGTAGTTCTGCGACAGTACAAAGTCAACGGTCTTTTTCAAGACCACCAATACACATGCAGACACCGACGCCACCGATCGCTACAGCTACAAACATAACGTCATTTCCCCTCTTAACAACAATTCTGAAACACTTTTGTATCCCTACCTGTCCGGTATTCCAATTAAATCCTATTTCAACATAAAACCAACATAAAACCAATGAAATCAACCAATAGCGCTTATGCTGGACAATCCAAGGTCCAAATGACTGCCACGGACAAAGTGATCGGCTCAACGTTCATCAATGCGACTGCGAAAGACGGTACAATGAGTTACATCAGATGGTGAGGGAACAATTTAATTCAGAACATAGCTCAAAAAAAAGTCAATAGTTTCCGCGGAGAACCACAGTTCTATGGAAATTTTGAAGTCCACATGCCAAAAGAAAAGTGGCCGCTACGAAGCGGGTCTTCTTTGGAAATCCAGCACCAGGTACTTGAAACCTACGAAAACGCCCTTAAACGTCTGAAGTGCTTCAAAAGGAAATTTCAAAAAGACGACGATCTACGATCTCGTAAAGCGCTTTCTTCAAAACCAAATCGACAATGTGCTACAAAAGTGTTACGTGAAGAAATTAAGCATCGACGAAATCAAGAAAACCACTGATTCTGTGTGGTACTTACCAACATTCATAATAACAAATCCTAACAAACCCGGCAAAATCCGAATGGTATGGGATGCGGCTGCAAAATCCAACGGAGTTTGTTTCAACAATTTTAAACAATCTGGACCTGACCTGTTAAAACCCTTGGTCCACATACTCGTATTGCTGAAATTCCAAGCGGGAAAGGTGGCGATTTGTGGTGATATAATAGAAATGTTTCAACAGATCAACGTGATTGAAGAAAATATGCACGCCCAGAGGTTTCTATGGTGGAATAAGTGTATACGTAATGAAAGTTCTCACCTTTGGGATATGCTCTGCACCAAGTATAGCGCACTATGTTCGGGATCACAATGCCGAGTCGTTTAAAAATGAATATCCACGAGCCGTGGAGTCCATACAGCAGTACCATTACGTGGATGACCTAATTGATAGTGTTGATGACGAACACCAAGCAATCGAGTTGGCAACGCAAGTCAAACGCATCCATGCCTCTGCGGGATTTCACATTCAAAATTGGTCATCGAACAGTCAAATAGTCCTTGACCGCCTAAACCAGGATTCTTCTGCAAAACAAACACCTAAAGACCTCGGCGCCACAGAGATGGTTCTAGGTATGTATTGGGATCCTAATAACGACTTTTTCGTCTACGTTTTCAGATTCGCCAGGCTTCGGCGGAATGTATTTATTAACGCTACCCCCACGAAGCGAGAACTACCTCAGGTGCTGATGTCCATCTTCGACCCTTTGGGGTTCCTTTTGTGCTTGACGACTGAGCTCAAAATATTTTTACAAGAGGTCTGGCGATCTCACGTCGATTGGGATACCCAACCCCAAGTACCCAAGTTCCTCCTCCAGCCTATACCCTGGAGCTTCAAGCAGCAGTTGTCCTGCAATGGCTACGAATGGATCCAAAGAAGTTTAAGCAGTTCGTCATGCATCGTGTAGGAGAAATATTGAAAAGCACTAACATTACGCAATGGCGGTGGGTGTCTTCAAAATCAAACCCCGCAGATCTGGCAACAAAAGTACCACCAAGACGCGATGCTTCAATGTGGTTTTCGGGGCCCAAGTTTCTTTATGACAAACAGGATTAGCCGAGCTGTACAGATATGGTCGAATGTAACAATAATGAAATACGACACCACGTACTACTTACTGAAAAATCACAGAAAGCGGTAACGGTTAACTTCCAATATTTTTCAAACTGGAGACGGCTGAATCGAGCAGTAGCGACATTTCTAATGTATAAGTTTAGGATCCGATGTCCGAAAAGTGGGTGAGCATGAGGGACCTAATACAACATCCACTTCAGCCGATCACATGAAACCCTGGGCGAACAACAGTGATGAAGACGAAACCCAATTTCGACATTATTTATATGGAAGGAAATTTGTAATCCGAACTTACCATAGACCATTAATATGGCTTAGCACTTTAAAAGAACCTAATTCCAAATTACTACATTGGAAAATAAAACTCGAAGAATATGATTTCAAAATAGAATATATTCAAGGAAAAGAAAATAAAGTAGCAGATGCCCTTTCTAGAATTAAAATTAATGAAGCAAAAGTAAATATATTGGAAGAAGAAGATTTAAGAACAAATCACAGTGCAGAAGAAGATAATTCTCTTTTTATACTTATTTGCGAAAACCTCTTAATTACTTTAATAGACAAATTATTTGAGATTCCAACTCAAATGGTATTATATCCCGAATTTCAAAGAATTAATCAATAAAGTCATTAGCCAATGCAATCTTTGCATGACAAAAATCGAAAGACATCCGATCAAATTACCATTCGAAAAAACAGAAACACCCAATGGCTCACATGAACATTATCATCTAGGCATATGGTATAGAGGAAAAAATAAAAAATATCTTACGTGCATAGATAAATTCTCGAAATACGCAGCGGTTGAACTAATTAAAAATAAAACCTATATCGATGTTATGAACTCAATGATTAAAATATTTTCGTATATGAATAAACCAAAGATTGTTACATTTTACATATAGAAAGTTTTCATAGCAAATTAAATGAGCATCTTAGAATTTTAAGCCAAGTAGAAAAAATAGAAGATCCATTCCCATTAATAGACCAAGTGATTAAAGCTCTCTCAATCTATAATAACACAATACATTTAACAGCAAAAGAAAAACCCATCGACATTCATGTAAATAAAGTAAATAATGAAATAATCTACAAACAAATAGAGGAAACCAAAGAAAAAGTTTTAAGTAAAATTAATGAAAATAGGAAAGTTGCTGAAATAAATGAAGAATTCGTTAAAACAACGGCACAAGATAAGATAAAAAATAAAATCATTCAAGTATAAAAAAGCAAAAGTAATTAATATAAGTAAACAAAAATATACAATAGAAGATGGAAACCCGTATAAAAAACAATCTAATCGTATACTACATAAAGACCAATTTCATAAAAAGAGAAAATTTAGTGACATAACCCTTGATTTCAAAACTAACTCACCAACTAAAACAGATATCTCCAACCAAGCAACAATTGGCACAACAGATGAAGACAATAATTAAAGTAATTATTTTCGCATCATTCATTTCAACAATCAGATCACAGATAATACAAATGACAAATTTAAATGAAGGTAAAGGCTTTGTTATTATTAAATTAGGTGAGCAAAGGACAATAGACAATTACACCAAAATTTTACATATAATAAACCTTACAAACTACGAACAGAATATAAGATTACTAGAATAGATTAGATATTAGATAACAATATTAACTCCAAACAAAATTCGGAAATTTTAAATATGATGATCCAATGTAGAAAAGAATTTTAAATCATAATTCCCCATCAAGGAATGAAACGAGGACAGTTAAATATAATAGGTTCTGGAATGAAATTCCTATACGGAACAATGGATGAAACGATCGTTTAGAAATCGAAAAACAAATTAAAGTTATTGAAACCAATTCTCATAATGCAATTATAAATATTAATCAACAGATAAAAATGAATGACCATTTCAATAATCAAATTAAAGTTATTACAGAAACATTTAATTCAAAAGCTAAGGAAATATCTGAAACCATTAAACAATTCGCTCGCAAAAATCTAGAAAAACAATTTCATAAATTCAAACTCGAAACAGAAATGAAAGAAAATATTAGATACGTTGTAAATGACATAGAAAAGATTAAAGAAATTATCTTGAGATCAAAACTAGGAATTTTAATTAGGGATATACTAACAGAAAAGGAAATAATTGAAAACAACATCCAGTTAGAAACTCTTGAAAACATAAAACTCAATCTTGCTCTTTATAATCAAAATATAATTTTTGTCACAGAAATTCCTAACTTTTCAGAAGAAATTTACGAATAAATATATGTTCAACCTATACCAAATGTTGATAAAAACTTTCAATTAAAACTAGATCAAAAGATGTACCTAACAAAAGGAAAACAAGTTTATAATAATACAAAATACTTAAAGACTGTAAATGGTGATTGTATAAAACATATTTACGAAAACAATATGAAATGTAATTTGATAGAAAACCATCATGAAAATGTTATAGAAATAGGAAACAACCATATTATCATTATTAATTTGAAATTAAAAAAAATTAATCAAAACTGTAATAAACAAGAAATAACAATAAAAGGAAATTATCTAATATATTTAGAAATTTGTTATGTTGAAATAAAAAATAAAACATACAAGCAAAAGAATACAACAACGAAATACTACTACCAAATACAATATTAAATATCAGTTATACAAAAATTAATTATATAACCTTTGAAAAGATTAATTTCCAAAGTATTAGAAATTTGAAAGAAATCAAAGAATTAAAACAAGCGCACGAGCAAGCCACAATAAGTTTATATTTAGTTATTACAATAATAATTCTAATAATCATAATGTACTTAATCTTAAAATACAAAAATCCTCAGTCTAAAATATATAAAAATCTTCCAAGTGTCGCTTCCCGACCCATAGAAGAATCTTTGGAAGGAGGTGTTATATCAGAGAACGCTTGTGCGACTCCACATAACTTCGAATTCAATCGGAAGTGTGTGGTGTCAAATTATTGAACATAAGAGAACGCCAATTTGCAATGTCAGCAAATTAGTAATATAAAATGGATTGGTTCTTGCAACTAATCTCCAGTTTAGTTCTGTGTACTCACTTCGTCGTATAACTGAGGACTTCCCCCCACCAGTGGTAAGGGGTTTGGCGTTTAATAAAAAATCTCTAATAAAAAATAAAACTTGTTTTATTTAAAACACTTGTTACCCTGGAACAAGTGGTGTGTGTATTTTTTTTTTTTTTTTTTTTTTTTTTTTTTTTGAAGAAGTAAAACACAAATAAATATTCTTAAAAACAATTTGGCAAAAAGTGGAGAAAAATTGAGTCTTGCTGGCAACTTTTATTTTCAGCAAGACAATAATCCCAAACACACTAGCCATATTGTACGAGAATGGATCTCCACCACAATCCCCCGACTTGAACCCGATAGAGCATTAATGGGATGTTCTTGACAGGGAACTTAGAACTCACCAGGTTGCGAACAAAAGTCAATTAAAACAGGAACATGTTGAAGAATGGGCAAACATTGGGAAAGAAGTAACAGAAAAGGTCGTGAATTCTATGCCAAATCGACTACAAGAAGTCATAAAAAAGAAAGGGAACTCAACCCATTATTAAATTTAACTTTTCGTAAGTTTGAAAAAAAGAAAATCATCTAGTGTGCCAATAATTTGTTCGCACAAGAAGTGGTGTATGTATAGGTTTTGTTCCTTTTTATGAAGTTGTGTGATTTTTACATCAGTATACATCAGTACCATCACTATAAGTATAAATTACATATTTTTGGGTGAAAAATGTCATCTTTACAGAAGAATTTCAACTAAAAGTTGGCTGTGCCAATACTTTTTCGCTCAGTGTATATATACATATGTATATGGAAATAAGTTCTCATTGATTGATATACAGCTTCGGTCTCACACCTCTTTGGTAAGAGATATTTCTTTTTGCAAACAAGACTTTAAAGCAGATGTTCACATGTATTTTTTATCGAATTAATGTGCAATAAGTAAATAAAAATAAAGTGCAGTCGTCATCTAACGCTTATTCCGACAACATCGATTACGCGGCAGTAAGTTGCCGTTAGCTTAAATTATTATTTTCCCCCTTGATTTGTTTTAATTTCAAACTCAACTAATGGTATTGAATCTCTAAGTGCGAAAATGACCCCTGAGCAAAATTAAAATCCGGCAACCGGTTAAGTGATCTGGCTGAGGATCCACCGGAGCCCAGTTCAAAAAGACACAAAAATGTCAAACACTGTATAAAGGATTTCCCTGCGCTTCCGCAAATATCAGAACCCACGCTTCGTTTTGATTTCCCCAAAAAATCCATCAATCCCCCTAACATCCTTGACTGTTTTTGTTATTAAAAAATCAATTGACGCAATCAGCACTGAATATAAGTTATGTTAAAATAATATCCCATTACGATTCACGCGCAGCTGAAGTTCCGGACTGTGGGAGCCAACACGCGCAACAACGCCTCATCGTGGGAACCACGGACAGCACCACCTCGCCATGGGAACCAACGCGAAACACCACCACTCGAGCCAATATTGCGGGACAGGTTTCTTGCACAACTGTCTGGTGCAATTCGGCAAGTTTGACTCCTCCATAGGGTTAGGTGTTTTTAAAATGGTTAGGTTTAAGTCAGTTCGTAAAGCACCGATGTAACCGGTTGGATTAATAAAGCTATGTTCATTTGTCATTATATGTCATTCTTGAATATTCCTTGAAATAATAAAGCGTGCTCATTTAATTCTAATAGGTTATGGGCCCAGAATTCGCGGTTTTTAATCAAAAATATTTAAAAGAAGTTAGTGTTGTTTAAAAGCGTATCGTAGAATAAAATATAAAATAAATGGTTTAACAATTGAAAAACTAGTAGGTCAAGCTAATTATTCTACGTGGAAAATCGCTGCGCAGGCGTTTTTGGATTTGGATGGTTTGTGGACGACAACTATCCTATATGATCTCAAGGAAGATGGGCAGCCGGTTACTCCTGTTGACGTGAACAAGGATCGGAAAGCGAGAAGCAAGCTTACGTTAGTTATTGACCCGGTTTGTTACGTTCATACTCAAGGAGCAAGTACAGCAAGACAAATGCGGCAAAGTTTAGCAGATGCCTACGAGGATAACGGTTTAACTCGTCGGGTGGGTCTACTGCGTAAAATTATCACGACATCTCTTTCAAATTGTGGTACCATGGACAAATACGTTAAGGAAATAATGGCAACATCGCCATCACTTAATGGCATTGGTTTCCAATTGATGAAGAATGGCTCGGCACATTATTATTGGCTGGTTTACCCGACACATACAGACCAATGATTATGGCTCTGGAAAATTCTTTTCTTTCTTCTTCAAGAAAGCACAGTTGAAGTCAGTAAATTAAAACAAAATTGTTGAGGCTATTAAGAAATCAGTAAAATGGCCAGAAATTGTTACAATGATGTTTTCAAACAATCGAGGCATGAAATAAGCAGAAAATACGAAATAAATAGATCTGTCATATCGCGTATGATACGAAAGTATAAAACAAATTGTGATACAACAACCACACATTCTGGAGGAAGACCTCGCAAAACGAGTTCAAGGGGTGAGTCTCTAATAAAAAGGCAATACAGAAGAATCCAACAATTTCTTCCAACCAAATTGCAAACGATTTGAAATTGCCAGTATGTGCAAGAACAATTCGTAGAAGGGCTATACAATTTGAGTTGTTTAGCCGTCGCCCTTCACGAAAACCCTTTATTTCTGAAAAAACAGAAAAAAAACGATTGGAGTTTGCACACAAATATCTGAACTGGACAATTTCAAAATGGAAAATAGTCCTTTTTTCAGATGAATCTAAATTTAATAAATCAAATTCAGATGGCATCACTCGAATAAGGAATCCGCGAGGAAAAAGATTGGATCCGAAATATTGCATCCCAACAGTCAAATTTGGTGGAGGGAATGTGCTCGTCTGGGGATTCTTTTCTGGTTGGGGGATCGGGCCAATCTATAGAATAAATGGTATTATGGATCGCTTCAAGTATTTGGAAATATTAAAAACAGTGATGTTACCATACGCAGAAGAAGAAATGCCATTGAAGTGGATATACCAACAAGACAAGGATCGAAAACCTACTAGCAAAGTTGTGAAAACTTGGTTTAATGACAGCAAAATAAAAGTTCTGGATTGGCCGGCACAGTCCCCAGACCTTAACCCTATAGAGAATTTGTGGGAAATAGTTAACAGACGAATAAACCGGGACCAGTGCAACAATTTGGATCAACTGTACATGGCGGTAGAGGATGCATGCCAAAGTGTTCCTATTAGTGTTATAGACAGCTTAATTAACTCAATGCCAAAAAGATGTATTGCTGTCATAGAGGCAAAAGGGTTCGCAACGAAATATTAATATGTTCCATGTTCTTGTCATATTTATTTTTACATATTTTGTATCGTTTTATTAGGGGTTGCTTTAGTTTTGTCCAACGGAAATTCGGACATTTTATTTTAAATAAGGTTTACTTTAATTTTTTGTTGTTACAAGTAGATGTTATGTTCTCTTTTTTGGTTTGCTAAATAAAGTTAAAAGAATAGAAAATCAGGAAAAAAAACTTCATTCTTATAGCTTAACCCTGTTATTTGTTATAAGTCGAATAGTTTTGGTATATGCTATTTCCTCAGAGAGGGTGCTTTTTGTCCAATACTGTATATATCGCAATGCACGAGACCTGATATATCCTTCGCCGTTAACTCTCTCAGACGCTTTAATTCTAACCCTGGACCTCGACACTGGCAAGCTATAAAGCATCTATTAAAATATATAAGAAGAACATCGTCACTGAATCTACGATTCAGTAAAGGTGGACACGATAACATCATTGGATATACTCATGCGGATTGGACTTCCAACATTGATGACCGCAAGTCAACAACTGGATTTGTCTTCATTTCATTTCAGTTGCGTTATCAACATGTGAAGCAGAATACATGGCACTGTCGGCGACAGTACAAGAAGCACTTGGATGGAATGGAATACAAACGCAATTAAGCCAAAGACATCTGCAAGTACTATGTGACTGCTACAAATGGTGGTTTTCATCCAAAGTCTAAGCACATAGACAAGACACTCTTCATGAAGGTCAACTTATACTTAGCTACATCAAGACTGATCGGCAGATAGCAGATATTCAAACGAAAGCTTTAGATACAAATAAAATATCGGCATTCCGGAAGTTAATGGGTGTAAGGGTAAGTCAAGGAACTCATGTCACGACTGTGTTATGTTCATTTGTCATTATATGTCATTCTTGAATATCCCTTGAAATAATAAAACTACTGTCTCTTTTCCCTCGACGGGTAACTGCGTGCTCATTTAATTCTAATAATATATCTCTATTCTCTCTTGACTTTACAAAAGCTTTCGATAATGTTGGTATTTATACAATAGTTGATCAGTTTAAGTTATGGAAAGTAGGACCAATTATTATCAATTCCATCCTCAATTTTACGACACATAGGAAAATATCCGTACAAACTGGAAGTTCTTCTTCCCCCCTTTTCTAATTGCATTTAATAAATAAGCTGACATTTTATCTCTCCATAAAGACATACGATTCTGCGCATATGTTGACGACTTTACCATCATCAAAGAAATAAACAGTAAAAATACCACCATCAACACTGACTTTAACCCCATTCTTTCAGACATCTTATCCTGGTGTATATACTCAGGAGCCAAATTATGCACAGAAAAATCTAAACATCTGCATATATGTCGAAAACATAATTTTTCTTGTATTGATATACCCACCCGTATTGATATATCAAATAACACAGAAACGTTAATTGATCATATATACGTAAACATTGATAAGCTAGACATATTCTCCGCAGTTATTGAAACTGACCTTTCTGACCATTATGCAGTCTTATATGCAACGAAAGAATATAACAGCACTCCATGTGAAATCCAAGTTAAACACAATCAACAAAAGGTTAATGAGCTAATAGCGAATACAAATTGGCAACATATATATACAATACAAGCAGTATCGAAACACAGTCAACAAGAACATACAACTAACGAAAGCTAAATATTACAAACAAAAATTTGTTAATGTCAAAAATGACCAGAGGAAAACGTGGAGTATCGTCAATGAACTACTTGGAAAAAAGAAATGTTCAATTGACGAAACCATCAAAAGCAATTTTCTAAACGTGGATGATTGTTTGAAAGATACTGTGAATAAATTTGCGGAACAATTTTCGAATCAAGCAGCAAATATCATCCATATCTGTGACATAAAGACTTCGAACCATGTAAACGGGCTACTTCAACAAAGCATATATTTGGAGGAAGCAACAGAACTTGAAATTTGCAAGATACTGTGTCAATTAAATGACAGAAAAGGTCCTGGAGCAGACAATATTAGACCAGTTGATCTCAAATTGAATGCTCAGTGTCTTACTCCCATAATCACTAAAATAGTGAACTGTAGTATGTGTCAATGTTATGTGCCGAAGTTGATGAAGAAGTCGATAATTCGGCCAATTTACAAAGGAGGGGTAAAAAACGATACAGGAAACTATAGGCCGATTGCAATTCTGTCTGCTGTCGAAAAATGCCTAGGAGAGGTACTAGTTAATCGTGTGAATTCTTTTATATCGAAACATAAGGTGCTACACCCAAACCAGTATGGCTTTCAAAAAGGCAAGAGTACGCAATCGTTACTGGGGGGAATTTACAAATACGGTTAATATGGGCCTAAACAAAAACCATCATGTACTTGTGCTATTTATTGATTTTAGCAAAGCGTTCGATGCTCTGTCAGCCGAAAAAATTGTGGAAAGTGTCAGTAGAATGGGATTGAGAGGAGTTCTGTCAAACTGGCTCAAAAGTTACTTGACTGACAGAACAATTCAAGTTAAGGTATCTGACACGCTAAGCCAAGAAAAAGTGAACAAATATGGTGTGCCACAGGGTTCCAAATTAGGTCCAATTTTATTTATTATTTTCACAAACGAATTGCTAAGATTACTCAAAAACTGTACGGCCTATGCTTATGCGGACGACATCGCAATCGTAGTGAAACACAAACACTTAAACGTTGCTGTAAAGATATTGCAAGATGAATTCAACGCTGTATCGGAATGGTGTCATGATAATGGTTTAGTAATAAATAGTGCGAAAACAAAGGTGATGCATATTAGGACTCCATCAAAGCCAATGGAAATCATTCAAATCTTTCATCGAAATGAACGCTACCCACTATCAACAAATATGAACCTAATTGAGGTAACCAGAAGCATTAAATACCTGGGAATTACAATTGACGAGCATTTTTTGTGGCATAAGCACATCAACGTTTTGCGTCGTCAACTTAAAAGCACTATTTTTGCAATAGTGTACCTTAAGCGTCATGCAAACCTAGAAGTGAATAAACAGGTGTATTATTCGTTAGCAGAGTCGCGTATCAGACACGGAATTCTGGCCTGGGGAAATGCAGCAAAAACACACCTGGACAAGATATCCAACATCCAACATCGTCTATTAAAAATGATTAGACCAACCAATTCTAATTTTGATGCCTTAGATGTCAAGGGAATCTTTAAGATGACTACACTGCTGCAATATTCCAATGACCAACGGTTCCAGAAACCCATAAGCCACACAATAAACACAAGAAGACGAGCCCAAGGAATGCTTGAAGTACCGGAAGCTTACAACATCTATGGAGATAGGGAATTACGATGTACCGTCCCAAAGTTAATGAATTTGATACCACAGTTTTTAATAACCAATCAAAATTCCAAAAAAAGGAAAAAAGAATTAAAAAAGCACTTAATGCAATTTCATTGTGTATATTAGAGAATTGTAAATACGTAAATACTAATTTCACCGAAAATATCTGAATATTAAATCAACAACTTTATTAATTTAATGTAAAGTCACTTCTATAATAAAACAATGTATGTATAACCACCTGCTGATAAGCACTTTGCTTTGCAGGTAAAGTAATGTAAATAATAACTTAATTCATTTTTTTTGTATGAAATAAAATAAATAAATAATAATAAATTGTAATATGCAGTCAAATCACATAAATAAAGAAACGGTTGATAAATTGAAAATCCTTGGTATTGTCGTGTAAAACAAACTACAAATGGAATAACCACGTCAACTACATTCTCCCAACTTTAGGTAATAAATTGAATATTATCATATCACTCTCGTCCAACAAATTCAACTGCAATCCAAATTCTTTATAGTTAGCAAAACTGAATATGGCATATTTTTGTATGGATATGCTTCATAAACAAATCTTAACAAAATTAGAAATATCTATAATGCAGCTATAAGAAAGTCACTAAATGCTTTTCGGACTACCCTTATCAATCATCTTCTTCAAAAATCAAAAATGCTAACCATAGAAACCTTGCGCCTTCAGTCAACTCTAAAACTATACATATGTTCTCTAATTGGCAATGATACTCCTTTTTTTCAAAATTCTCTTCAAGCCTAAAACCGTTTCAAAAAAGAAAATCCAATCCAGTATTATCCGGTCTAAGATCCTCTGTGATAAGTATAAAATTCCCCACAAAACAACAGTTTTTAATCACGCTTTACATCCTCCTTTGCTTCTCCCCATTTCATCCGGTATTGGATCATTCAAATTTAGCAACAAATCAAATACCCCACTAGAATTCTACCGATCTCACTTCTTTGAGCTCAAACAATTTTGTTTTTATTTACACCGATGAATCTAAAATAGATGACAAAGTCAGCTTTAGTGTTACTTTCGAAAATAAAACCCTTCTCTCTTCCCTACTTCCATCTTTCACTTCAGTATTTAGGCTGAAATCATAGCTATTCTAGAAGCCTTGTGGTATACCAAAAATTTCAGTAAAGCTAAATTCGCTATCTGTACGGAATCACTATCATCGATGGACACTATTTTTAACTCGGATAATCCTAGTTATTACCCCTCAGTAATCCGACATCTTATTTATATCCAACGCTCTAGAGTAAAAATTATTTGTGTCCCAGGTCACTCACAAATTAAAGGCAACGAATACGCTGATAGGATTGCCAAACTTACCCTCCAGACTCCATCTTTCCTGTACCTCAACTATAACACAAAGGACACCAATAAATACCTCATCAATATTGCCTGCTCTAAGCAACAAATCGTTTTACATAATTCGTCCACAAATCGATAAACCCAGATAAACAATGTATCTAGACCCCTCCAAGATTTCCCGAAGTGAAATCTTCAAGATAATAAGGCTGAGAATCAGTCATAGTAAACTCACTCATGAATACTATCTAAACAAAAACTTGTCCATACTGCAACCTATCCCCAATCAATATCCATCATATCCTATCCCACTGCCCCTTTTTAAATTCTACTAGGCTCAAATTCTTTTCCAACAATATTAAGATTATTATTAATTTCCTTAAATTCACCAACCTTTGTAATAAAATATAATTGTAAACATAGCCTAAGGTCTTGTCACTCCGGCTATTTGCTAGACAGCAATTTTAATTACTGTCCTAGTTGTAAATAAATAAATAAATAAACAAATAAAGTGATTGTTACCCTTATTTATACACTTGTATAAAGGAAAGATGTTAACTTCGTTGCATTAAAGTTGATAAAGAGGGCATACCACGTTTTTGGTTTTCCCTTAATGACGAGACAATATTTCTGGAAGCTTGAGAAATGTTTGACTTCTTCAAAATTTCCACTGAATCTAAATTTGCACTAAGCCAGACAAGGCAAATTCTCAAATACTACAGAAAATAAACCCCATAAATCATCAAAAACGTCACAAAAAGTGCAGTGCGGATTATTTGCATTTTGTGTACCATTTATTTTACACTGAACCGACATGTGTTTACTTTTCCGATTGAGTTTTCTTTAATTTCTCCACAAGAAAATCGCCGTTTTCTATAATCGGCATGAATACCGTACAAACTAGCATTTTTGCCGCTTTAAACAGTTAACCGCATGAAGACGATTGTAAAATTCTAATTCAACCAATTCACTTGTTAGTATATGAAAGTCCAACCATAGTTAAGCGAAATTAGATGTAACACGTCAAGCAAGTCTTGCTTGACATGTTGTTGCTTGAATTTTTTAATAGGTTCAATTAGATCAAAGAAAATTTTAATTTGCATTACTTTTATGTACCGACAAGCATTTGAAATTAGTCTTAAAGAAAGCTACCCTTTTAGAACGTCTCAGGTATACAAGATATCGCACATTTATACATAAACAAAAGATTATATCGAAGCATGCGACAAGGCTTATACATACAAATGTATGTAATTTTGTGAAAATAATAATAAATAAAAAAAGTATTCTTTTTAGTTAATTACCAAGAAAAACACATAAGACAAATATTCATAAACGACTTATTTTTAACTAAATCGTAAACATTTATACCGACGAATAAATTATTTACATATTCACATTATCCTGATCCCTTCTTAATAGGGCTTATTTTCTCCTGTTACTTCATTAATTAGTATTGCACAAATTTATATATGAAAGCACTATTCAATCATATTTAAATTCCCACACATATATACATCTAAGCCTTTCTCCAACAAACAATATTCTTAAACACTTCATAACATGTATCTTGTAGTACAATGAACATTATATATAATTGTATCCCAAATATGTATAAAATATTTTGTTATGAAACTAATTACAATCAGGTCAACATTAAAAAGGAATGTTGGAATGGAATGGATGATAAAAGATTGTAAAGTTCATTAAGATATACGAATATAATGCACTGTACCTATTGAACAAAATTCAGCAATTTTTAAAAGCTATTTATATTGATTTCTGATAAATACTAGAATTAAATTTTTAATGTGTTTTTGATAGCGTAAAAAACACACAACAAATCTGAGTGAATTGAGGTATCTAGTTAATAGCTTGTTCTGTCATTTGTAGACATAGAAATTCCAATTGTTCTAATCTTTTTATGTCACTTATGGCATTGTTTTTAAGGTGTTCGGCATTGCCCATTAGTACAGTGGAAGAGGGATTTATAATAAAATTACTGGATATTGCAGAACAAATATTTTTAGGCAAAACGGACGTACATATGTTTGTTGGCGTACAGACAGTTGGAACAGAGACTTTACATTTTCTATTCATATTAACGTTATTATTCATCTCAACATTATGTTCCTCTAACTCACTGTTATTTTGTTTACTAACCAAAACCACAGCAGCTACCGATTTGTCCATTGGCCTCTTCGCAGCGCTGTTTGATGTCTTTTCGCTTTCTGTTTGAGACCTTATGGTTTGATTTCTTTGACGTGTTGAGTGTACATTTTGTTTTTTTGTGTTTCCATCAGTCACTGTTGATAAATGGGTTTTCGGAGTAACAGTTGGATTATTTAAACCAGAATTTGAGATGCTACCTTGACCTGGGGATACAACAATTAAGTTATTAAGCGATCGACGGTGGTGTTGGTGATTCATTTGCTGATGCGGTGATGACGAGCCAAAGTGCTGCTGATGTCCATACATCGACTGTTGGTTCACTGGTGTTTTAACTTGATGAAATGTTTGCCCAGGAATGGCGCCGCCTTTCACAAAATTTGGATAAGAAGAGCTCTTATATTCAGCACATCCATTTATATTTCCAGCGCTACCCTTGCTTAAATTATTTCGCTATAAAAAAAAAATACTGAAATATAGTGTACACAAAAATAACAAAAATATTTACTGATGTCATCAATTGTTGCTGCTGAGCACAACCGAAGGAGAAATTCATCGTATCATTTGAATTTTTACGATTTATTCTGTCGTTACTGCCATTCTTTTGGTCTGTTTTCCGTATCTTACAATTCCACCTACAAAATGTAATACTCTTATAATGAACAGGTTAGTGCGAAGTAAATTCTTACAACCTATGCTTATTTGTATTATTTGCATTTCCAGATTTTTGATGGTGAGTCTTAGGTGCGAAAGAAATTTTTAATTTAGAAAGCTTAAACTTAAGTTCTTTTAGCTGATTTATATGATTCGTAAAAGCTTCGCCATGGATAGTTCGTTCTAGTATCCAAAGCAAAACAGATACATTCTCCTCATCTTGTGCGCAAAACGAATCCTTTTGCATAATCGTACACGTGACTGAAAGTAGTTCCAACAAAAATTAATCATATTACATGATAACACGCTCGTATACATACCCAAATCCAGAACTCTAATAAACTTGAAGGCTACATTGTCAGAAGTGGGGTCTGCGGGTTGCATTGGTGTCAAAACAATATTGGCTAGTTCTTCGATAACATTATTTGGTTTTATTTGACCTCTTATCAAATCTTGCTCAATTTTCGTCAAATTATTTCCTCTATCGTGGAGCTTTTGAATGCATAGTGCAAGCTTATGGCTGGCTCCCTTCGTAACACCCAAATTTTGTAAGTAATCCTCTGTTATACCCAACATTTCTTCATATGATATATTTTTAAAAATATCTATATATTTATGCAATCTTAAGCTCTTCAACCATTGTCCAATATTTGACATTCCACTATTATGTGTTGCAAATTTTAAATAATTTGGTTTTATTTCGTCCAATCTTGTGTCGGACCCAGTTGATAACAAGCTTACCCTCGGATTTTCGATGGAAAGAGAAAAGCTGCGAGGTTTATGAGCGTATTGTGCAAGATTTTCAGATGAATTAGAAAAGTCGTCATTAACAGCTGTCACTGATGCTTTTGTAGATGCCAATGAAGTTATAGCTGTTGTCAAGCTGTTAGATCGTCTTGTTTTCATGCATGAAAGTTTGCTTTCGTCTAAACTCCATCTATTATAATGATCGCAAGCAACAGAGGGAAAACCAATCTGAGTACAACTACAGTTATCACACGTATTTAACTCGAAATCTGGAATCTCGGTTCCATTTTTGGAAAATGAAGTATGGTGATCGTCACTATTACTATTTAAATTAATATTGTCAAGTTGACTATTTGATCCGAATGGACAAGTCCCTACAGCGCCTGCCATTGTCCCATTATAATTTAGCCCTAAGCTATTCTGACTAGATCCTAGTTCGTTCAATTTAATACCGCTAAAATTATCACAGAGATTATCGGAAATGTTCGGCAGGGGGACATTCCATTCGGTCTTATCAGCAATAACGTTACTTGCTTGTTGTTGACTTTTGTTTGATGATTGTGGTGGAGCTATGGCTTGCCAAGCATTTCGAGATGTTAAACTTCCAACTGATGAAGACACTGATGTCGTCGAGTTAGATAAACATGCATCAGTATTGTTGGAAAGAACGTATAAGCTCTGTTGACCAGCAGATGCAAATGAGGATTGAATATGATCCTCCAAGTGTCGTAACCAGTGACTAAGGGATCTGAAAATATTTTTTTTCAAATATCCATAGTTAAAAGATTATTTTTATAATAGCATTTGTTAAATGTTTAATAAAAAGTGAACTTTAAAATGAATCATAATAAATGTATTACTACAGTCATTTTTCGTATGTCTTACCTTCTATCCTCGTTAGATATCGCAGGATGGATGAGGAGGTATGAAAATATCTGTTGTACCAATTCTGTGGACACATTTTGTCGAACAGTATCTTCTACAGCAATAGGAATTAGAGATAAATATATCATTTTCGCTTCGTCATTTCCGGGTGTTAATAGTGGTAACATTTCCAAAATGTCTGTTAATATGTCCTCCTTTTTGCTATACACTTTACTTTCGTATTTGAAGAATATATCAGAAACAAAATATGTTTCCTTGTCAGCAATATCCGACATTTCTGTTCCTGGAATTGATTTATATGCGCTAACTAAGTTTTGTAGATGTTGCGGATTATTGGCGTTCATGTCAGACGTTGTCATGTTATTCTGTGACACCACATTTTGGTTAATGTTGTTTTCAATTGAATTTTGCAGAAATTTCAAATTTGGGTATCGTAAACGCTTTAACAAAGCGTATATTACAACGGTCCTCTCACAATCATTCCATTTCTCAAATAGAGAAGTAACAGTGCTAACTTGTTCACAAAATAATGTTGAAGAATTGCCACTCGAGTATCTCATTGTGTCACTCATACTACAATATATAATAAAATGTATTCAATGATTATATATTTTTACTGTTAGTTAAATTTTAATCAACATTATTACATTTTTATTTTCATACACTTCTATTTTCTGATCTATTCTTTCTAGAGACTCTAGTTTATTCTTTACACATTGCAAACAAAACTTTCCTTCATAAAAAAACGTTCAGCATTCAAGTTAAGTTAATACATTGAACATAACGTTAAGCCATTACTAAGCGGGACTGCTATGAACCGTACTACTTCGTTGGTGAAAAAAATCTATTGTTTCTTAGAGAGATCAGATGTTTAGAACATAAAGTGAATTAAAATCTCGCCAAAAGAAATTGATTACATTACCAAAAAAACTGTATTATACATTCACATATAAATGATTTTGTCACGAGAATTTTCAGACACCGTTACAATAGTTGCATATTTGAGGATTTTATAAGGCTGAGAACTAATTAAGTTAAGAAAAGGATATGTTGGATTTTAAAATTTCACATTAAGAGAGCAATTTGATAACCGATACCATCGGACTATTATTTATTAAAAGGAAAAATATATATTTAATTATAAGTATATATACTCACAGTTCAATCCCGGTGGAATTTAACATAAAAATACAACTTTTAACTTTGTCTCCAATTGGATTTAGGAAAAAATTAAATACTTAATTATCGACTAAAACAAACAAATTTTTAATCTAATATTATAGAATTTTCACCATTATTTTGCGTAGGACATAACAATTTTCCGCGCCTTTCCAGAATAAACTGTTTATTTCTTAAAATTCACCGTTCCTCGCCCGTTGCTTTATATATTTATACTAATTCACGGCACATAACGTACGCAATTACAATTAAATAGGACCTAAAGAAAATGAACATAATGCTAATATTTTTAATATGTTTTTTCTTATATATTTTATATCAATGGAATCTCTCTTATAGAAAGAATATATGAATTTATTAATTTCCTAAAAAATATATTAGAAAACTGACGGTAGCAACGGTCTGTCAAAAAAACTTACTTAACTGTCAGATGAAATGTGAAGTTGTACCCAGTTGCGTTAACTCTGTTCGAATGGAAAATCAGCAACGAAAAGTACTTGCAGTTTCTCATATAAAACATATGACTATAATTACACTTATGTGATTTAGAATATGATGGTCATCACCGCTCTCATGCATGTCAGAAATTATGAACAAAATATATATATATATATATATATATATATTTTTATATATTGTTTCAAATAATTCGTGCATGTTGTACAATATTAATTCAGTGAACTAATAATAATATTTTATCCAACTGGTTTTAGAAAAACAATTTTCTACTTTACACATGGGGAACCGGAAGAAACTGTTTCTATTTCCGATTAAGGGTGGGATCAGTTAACTTTTGAATGAAGTAGTATGACATTTGAGATGTTTTGAAAAGAGATGGCGAAGAACGACAAAAATATACATCCATCCTTTTCTTGTTGCTTCACTTTTATTATTTGATGATATTTGACGCAAATACTTGCATGAGTAATATATGTCTGAAATATGTAAAATTGAAGGGAAGGGCCAAGTTGGAGTCCCTAGAGTAAATGACAATTTAAACTTTCTTATATGATTTCGATCCGTTTGTGAAAATTCGCAGAGGACCAGACCACTGTTAGTCAGACTCGTAGGCTAGCAATAAAGTTGAGATGTTTTCTCGAAGATAAGCTTAGTTGGGATGCAATCAATATCCACCGACTGGAAGTTATATTATTGAGAATTTCTGAGTGACTTTAGTAAGTAAGATACAGAAGTATGTATGTTGGGTTCAGCAATTGGTTTATTTCTTAGTGGTTTAAAACCCTACTTAGTTTTATTGGGCAGTACAATGCTGTCAGCACCATATTTAATCGCTCTTGGACGTAGGACATCCAGTTGAGTCTGCAAACGGTGATGAGCCTAAGAATTATGTTCAATTGAATTACTGGACCACACAGTGGGAAAGGGGCGAATGGGGAATCATGTATTTCTCCGAAAAGAGTTAAAGCTTCGGTTTAGAGGCTTCAGTCTAGATCCATAGGCTTTGGCTCATGTATCAAGCTTGTGGTAGGCATGCTGACGAGACGTCTCTTAGTATAAATATGATTTTCCCCATACAGTGCAATGACAACTTCGTTCGTTTCGGCAATAGCATCTAACATTATAAGCAGCGATGTTGCCAAGAAGTTGTCAGTCGCCCCTTCCTCAGCAAGCTAAATTTTGAGTAAATTACTCTGCCAACGAGTAGCCGGTGAATAAAAACGAGGGCTTTTCTTTCAAAGTTACAAAGTTACACATCTGAACGCCCTATAAAGTGCGACTCACACATTTCATTAGATTATAGTAAGGCCAGTTTTCAGTATTTATGTCAGTTAAGGCTTGGGCAAGCTAAATTTGTATTGGAGGCTTAACCCAAATTGAGGCCCTTTTGCACTTTCTTTTGTAATTTAATGGAAAACTTGGACTTAAGAAGCAAAAACCGCTTTCGACATTTTTAAAAGAGAGTTTTGCCCAATAAGAAATATGTTGTGATGCTTTAAATTTTGCTATTGGAGGAGTATTTCATCTTTATCACCCACCCGTGCTGTTCACTGCTTAACTGCAAATCTTTGGAGAAGACGAAATTGTTGCTAACGCAGAATTGCTTATGCAGCTGCTTATTCAGAGACTGACTCCGAACTTTTTTAAATATAGAAACAAAGAGATTTGCAAATTAAGTCAGGATGTCCTAGGTGAGTTTTTCCTTATAGTGTTGTGGATACATAAGTACAGTCTAACCTTGTTCTCATGAAGCGCGACAAATCATGTTCAAAATGCCACCGTTCAAAGTTTACTCGTCATGTTTCTCCTGTACCAGGAACATTGAAGAAGTCAGGAAATGATTTAAGCATATTTATCTGAATATTGCCGACATGCCTTTTCCGGAATTATTTATAAAGTAGGTAGTTCTCATGTTGCATTTTATAGTTGCAATGGCAACATCTGTTTTCGGATGCTGTAAAGATTCACTGATCACCGCTTAACAGAAGTAACTCATTTTAAGACCACAGTGTGATGGTTGAAGCAGTCCATTGCAAGCTCAAAAACGAAGTCGGTTGCCAGAATAAAACTATATATCTGAAATATCTGACTAAGCCCAAACGCATATGGAATAGAAAATTGCTTAAAATTAGAAGATAAGTCAGTACTATGCTACCAGACTTGTATAAGGCACAAATCACCTATTAGTGGTTGTATAAGGGCTGTTGAAGTGTTTTCTGTCAATTGAAGGATATGAACAGAATAGTACGAAATAAAAGAAAAGAATAAGATTTTAAAACCAAATCAATACAGGGAATTTAAGACATAAGCAAAATTGTGTTCTATGAAAAATGCATGAACGAGAATGTAAGCGACATGTATCAAGATTGAGTGATCCACTTCGGATATTAATGTATTACAGTCTGAAAGTAAACAATTTAAGATAAAGGAAATCGCAGTATTGTGGCAACGCTGGATTCAACTGATAGCTTTCCAGTGGGCATATGTTTTTGACAATTTATTTGAATGTCAACAGAGTAAAAAATATATTTCAGTTTTCTATTGGGACTCTGTTAAATGATTTTAGTAAATAAAAGTGTAAAACAAGTAATAAACAAACTCTGTCCGCATTGATGATTATGTATCTACGCGAATAAAGTAAAAATGTTTGGATTAGCGGAATCACAGAAAGATTCTTTTCTTGAACAAACTAAAGTTGCTCGTGAGGAAAGGGCTTTAGAAAAAAAGAGAAGCAATGCTGCAATTATAATTCAATCTTGTATAAGAGGTTTTGTTGCTCGTAAGAAATATAAAAGGAAGGTTTTGTAAGTAAATGTGTTTTATTACCGATTAGTATTCATTTGAGAACTTTCAGGAATGATTTTGATGTCGTGGTCGTCAATCTACAATCCGATGAAGTCCCTCGTTTGGGGCTGGCAATTGATGTCTATGCGGCGGCTAGTAGGTTCTTAACATTATTTCAAATTGAGGATACCCAGTCACGAGAAAGATTTGATCGTCTCTGTCGATATGTGAATAAATCTGTTGAATCTGAAACATTTAAAACAAATTACGCCAGCTTATGTTTAACAAAGAACCTCAGGTAGAGTAATTATAAGAGTTGTATTTCGATTATTTATTTGTCTACATTCATACAATATAGTTTGGAGTGGATTGCACATATAAAAAAACTTCTTCGTCTGTGCTGTTCAGTTATGGAAACCTTAAAGCCAGGTAACTTTGTACACATTTACAAATAAGTTCTTATTGTAGAAATATTACTGAAAGTTTCCGCATGATTACGTTTGTATTGTTTAAGGAAATCAAATTAGAAACAGTTTCCTATTTGCTTTATTCTTTCAACTATGAAACAAAAAAAAAACAATCGCTATGCAAAAAAAGATTTAATTCGAAAACAAACTTCGTATGTTTAAATCAAAATAAAATAAAAGAGGGCTTTGAAAATTTAAAATAAAGACGAGCAACTATGAAGGATTGAGTATTATTGCGAAGTTCCTTACATTCCGTTGGTCTCAGAAGTCTTCTCTTCTCTTTTCTTCTTAGTCTTCCATGAATTGAAAACTGGTCACAAAACAGTGATCCTGAGATAATATCGCAATCAATATTAAAGGAGATGTGGAGAACTAAAACGTTTGAGCAAAGTAATTGATGTGTTCCCATTCTCAGTTTATGCAGTGTTCATTGAC
This sequence comes from Eristalinus sepulchralis, assembly GCA_944738645.1. Lineage (NCBI taxonomy): Eukaryota > Metazoa > Arthropoda > Insecta > Diptera > Syrphidae > Eristalinus > Eristalinus sepulchralis. The sequence goes on along the minus strand of OX122885.1, from coordinate 22,097,927 downwards.
TTTAAGAAAACGTTTGGTACCCTAAAGCGTACTTTAGCAATTAATATAGTTTAAATTTAACAAAGTTTCTCATGCCGGCAATTATTATCAAACTTTTCAAACCCAATTACACAAATTTTAACTGTACAGTTAGCCAGTCTGGTATATTTTCCGATCCATTTTCAATTAAAACTAAAATAAAATCTAATCTTTACTTTTCGTGTTGGTGTTAGAAGGGGTACTTCAATCTTTAGGGAATACAAAGAAGTTTAATCAGTTGGAAGATAGTGAAAAAAAAGATACAAGAAAAGACGTCAAACTACGCGCTTGCAAAACTGGACCAGCGTTTATGCAATTGGTTATCATATGGAGTTTTAAAAAAAAATTACCAACAAGACCTTACCAGACCTTCTCATATTCAACTCAAATTTGAGTCTGTCCTCTTTTTACTGGTGAGAATACTGCAAAGAAACATCCAGCATAAACTATTGGCTCTCCGCTGGTAGTCACAAGATTTCAGACGTATATTAAAAAAGAAATGGGAAGGGCTAATTATACCTGGAATGACGTGGGCCTTGTTCATGTTCGTGCTGGGTCTATGATTTATGAACTTCTTTACATAAGGACCATTAAGTACTTTGCATACATCTTGTCTGTTTACTAATTGACATCCTTCTACTGCCCTTTACACAAGCAAACTTGCTTTTTCGCCTGTTCCGCTCTTGGCATCTAACCTATAGATTTTGATCCAGAGGCGGGACAAGGAACGACTGAGTGTTTATATAAATGTTGACATATTTACCTTCAATCGTCTTATTAACTGCTTAAATTTCTGAATGCAATATGTTACACTGCATTTCTCAGGTAACAAGGGGTCAGTTAGATTAGTCATTAATTCTTGGCAAATATTCCTATTGCTGATGATGATTGTTGTAAATAAAAAAAAGTTTTTAGAGATATCTAAATATATTTTGTTACCTTATTAGAATCTATGACAGTAATTTGTGGAACAAAATATCGCACGCCACGGCTTCGGTGACATGGTTCATTTTTGGCTATGAAACATAATTGGGGTTTAATGTCGTTATTGTGTTGAATTATCATTTCATTCATTATCATTCCATTCCATTGACGTACACTTTTCTTTTAAATATCCAAAAAAAAGTCCAACGGCGTCAAATCACATGATCGTGGCGGCCAATTAACATTGTCACGACGTGAAATAACACGGCCTTAAAATTTCCTTTGTGGTACCATCCTGCTGGAAGTACATATCATCCAGGTCCATATCCTCAATTTCTGGTTACATGAAGTTCGTTATAATTTCGCGATAGCGAATATTATTCACGGTTGCTGATGGACTGACCTCATTTAAGAAGAAGTACGAACCGACGGTGTCAGCCCAGAACGAACTGGGAGCGTATACACAGGTGTTTTCACATTTCCTACAGATCCGGTTTGCTGAAATTTGCGCACAATTCTACCCATTGTGGACACATTTGGTCATAATCATGTGTATGAAATGCATTTTGATCAATCAATCAATCTCAAATGCGGTGAAATTGGTGAAATTTGTCAAACACAGAAACAAAGAAATGTTAAAGTTCAATTGGGAAAAAACTTGCCGTTACGGTGTGACTCACAACAAAATATTGGGCATTATGTTTGAACCACAGATACAGATACAGATGAACGTAATAGACTGTTGCAGCGGCAAGTTGGGCTGCCTATCCGACTATACTTATGGTTGCAAGTTTGTGTGAGTACGTTTATGTACAATTTGCAGCTTGAATATCTGACACAAATTAATATTTTTTTCGTAATTTGGCAGAATTGCATTATCATGGAAAAATTGAAGTTCATCACAAAAATTAATTCGATCTTATCATACACATACCACAAATGCATTTGTCTATTGTTTCTTCTAAGAGGACAAATATTTTCGTTACTGTCTTTGTCCACTTATGAGTACACTAAACATATCGGGGGAACAATAATAACATGCGTACGCTCGTACGGAGATAGAAAAGGAATGGTCTGGGTTTATTTGACAAATAAATCCACAAGGTAATTATACACGTTTTAAAATATAATTAAAATGATTCTAAATTGATTATTATTTTCAACACTCCCACTGGAATCAATTTGTTAAGAATCAATTTAAACCTATTAAGTTAACAAATAAAAGTGGTTTGGTAATCATATCAGTTATCATATTGTATATTATTCGTATAAATGTGATAAACAAAATGATGTCGTTTATGTACTCGTATATGGTTGGTTCTTGTATTGCACTTTCGTTGTCGTAAAAAAAAATCAAAGTTTTTTAAAGGATTTTGAAAGAGTACCCTCTCCAAACCTTGATGACACAATCCTTCCTGCAAATCTTTTGCTGTCGATGTACGTATCCTGTAACGGATTTTTTCTTAGCAATATCTTATCAGTATCAAAAGTACATCGCTCCTCGAATCTTGTGGAAAACACAATTTCTTGGAAGCCATTCCTTTTAAATAGCGTACGATCTGCTAAGCTGCTTTCCAGTGTTGCATACCATACAGCGTTGGTATGCGTTGGTTGCATAATAAACAGCGTATGTGAGATACTCGAGTTGCATATAGAATACATCCAATTAAGCTTAATAAGGAATCTGAGACATCAAATTGACAAATTGGTTTTCATTGGTATGATATCATTGTACTGTTCCTGATCAATAGATATATTCCCAGATTCTTGGCAGCGCGTTTAAGCGTAGTTAATAGCTCTGCTACCGGATTTTGAATCTCCTCCCTCCCAAGATTCGTTTTCATTCAGTGCGCCATATTCTTTCTTGATTGCACTTTTCGTTTCTTACCATGACTGGTTCATACAAATCCCTTGATACAATTTGATTGACTTTACTGGTCCCTTCGATTGTCTTTTATATTTTCTACATAGTTGCTTTCTCTAAAGAGTGGATCAGCACATGTAGCTTTATTGGTAGATTCTTCCCTCCTGTTATCAAATTTACCAAACTTAGTGTTTATATCTGGTGAGAAGAATTGTTCATCCTCAGAGTCCTTCACATTCAAGGCTGTATCTAAACTTTTTTTAACAATTTTTTCACAGGAATTTCAGATGCTGTACCATTTTCAGTACGTAAACATTTTGTTTTATACCTTAATTGGTTTGCAACAAACGATTTAAATTCCAGAAATTCTTTTCCAGAATCACATCACATCAGAAGTTCTTTACCTGATGTTTTGAAATAATAAGGTAAACAAAGGCTTTTCTTAAAAAATCATAAAGAAAGCAATGCTAATAGTGTACTTGTCGTAAATCTATATGTCTTGAAAGGTTGTCTTGATTGTTTACCTTCAATGTATTTATCGCAGATGTTTAATGTCGAAAACTACTTTTCATTGCCCTTATTCCATGTGTTAAATCATTAACAATCTTATTTAAAATATTAAAATTGACATGCCCCAAACGTCTGTGCAATGAGCTTAAATTGTTCAATCCAAGATGAATATATCTTAATGTAGCAGTAGAAGTGTTAATTTGTTCTCATGGTTCCAAATGTTGCATCGTTTCCATAAGTCTTGGAGTTCCAAATTAATCTGGACGGGAAATGTTCAGTCGTCGAAATTTTCTTTTCCTTTTCACTTCAGTATTGAGCCCAAAGTACCAGCAATTATATCTTGAGCTATGCTATCCTTCATTCAGTTCACAAAAATAGAAGTGCAGTAAAATTTACAATGTTTTGGTTGCTTTTTTCGTATTCCGAGTACCAGAGCACACGTCCGTTCTGTAAAAAAAAAACAATTTTGGTTTATTTGTGCTGAATTCTCGTGCTTATTGCTGGAAAACAAGATTAGCATTTTATTCATTTAATGAATTTATTAAAATAAATTAGAAAATTGTTGGATGCAATTTGAAGATTATAGTTGATTTCGAAAAGAAAAAAAAAATAAAAAACAGCATAATGTTGATAAATTAATTGTTCAATTGGTTTGTAACCAAAATGATGTCACTAAAAACAAATCAATAACAAATCTGTGATTTCGAAGAAAAACAAATAAAACTGTTCTTATAACTTTTTAGACATTTAATTTTAACTATGGAGAAATTGAGATTCGACCCCTAAATTAGATTCGGTTTGAAAATTAAGGCTTAACCTTGCTTTAAGTAAGTGAAATTCAGGGTGTGAAAAGTTATAAGAGGACCAAATCATTTTCTTTAGCGCGAACCAATTTTCTGGGACGTTCTGTCACTAAATCCTTCAAGTCAGTCTGCATGATGGTGAACCAGGCACTTCTGTGTCCATTCTGTTTGAAAACAACTGAATCCATCCATCCAACAGCCATCCTAAAGTTTGGCTTTCTAAATAAGTTTCTTCACTGTGTCCACTACTTTTTGCAACAAAATTAAAATGAAATTAAAATATTTTAATTTTGTTACAATTTTTTTTGTTAGTTTTTTAGTTTTTATATATACATATATTTTAATTGCATGTTATAATTCTCTCTAAACTTGAGTTCTTATATCAAACGAAAATCAAAAATAAAAAAATCAATCAATAGCTAGAATAGCAGCAGCAGAATTATGACCATTCCATTTAAAACAAATGTACTGTTCAATATATGAAGGTGGTAGCCTCCATCGCTTGCATTCGAAATAAAATCACTAGTACTTGATAAAAGTGGTCAGACATAATTATGCTATGAACCCATCTATATAATGTAATATGTTTGTCATTCTTTTGTGCTATTGCATTTTTAACTAACAAATATTTCTCCTTTTCCAACAGAAAACCACTCCGATAGTATCTCACTTGCCTTATATTTGCATACGTTGATTGTGTTTACTTCGTCGAGGTCATGGAATCTTTTACACAATAAGAATATGGACAAAATGCAAACAGTATTACAAAAAATATGTCATAATATTCAATTCTACTTAGTTCAAAATGGATTCTTTCAAACAATGAGGGTATTGTTTTTTATTTTTCAATATTAATAATTACTTAATTCTTAATTTATAGTGCATTATGTTGAAAGGATGTACTAGAGAAGAAATTTCGCTAAAATCTGTATCATTAAAAGCAATAATAACATTATGTACTCGTCCCTTGATTGATGGGGAATACAATGAAGTATTGATGTCAACATTTTTATCAGAAATTATATCGATACCAGCATTAGTTATACATTTACAATCGCACGCGCCACAGTGTGTTGCACAGTTACAATCTATGAATATCCTTAAAAGAGCCCTTCAAATGTCAGAAAAATCAAATTGGCACAAAGAATTCGTAAAAACATCTTCAGTAAGTATATTTCATTTTAAATTTGTTGTTTTTTCTATTAAAGTTTATAAATATTCAAATATGTGTTACATTTTATTGCAGGGCACCAAATCACTTGCTTTCCTTGGAAACTGTATAAACCTCTTTAATATCGAAAATACAGAAGATGCAAAGTTATTAGCATACCCATTAATGACGGTTATTAAATTGATACCCATACATACATGTGTTTGACTTTACTCATGTATGACTTTTATTTTATTTTGTAGAAAGTTGTGAGCTATATATTAGAAAAGATTCCCGAAAGTGTTGGTACAAAAGGAGTATTTTCCCAGTGGCATGATTTACTTGGTTGGTACACCCCTTCTCAGGATCCAGCTCAGAATCAAAATGTCCCTTTGCTGAAAAAACAGTTTCACATGTTATGGGGACATAAATGCATAAAATTGCTGTTGGGAGATGTATTAAAGCAAATAAATAAAAACTATGAACGAGTGGAATTCCAACCACCAGTTCAGAATACCGGCAGTAATATGTTACGACGAGCTCTAGAACGAAGTTCTACAAAGGGAAACTTAAACAAAAGTGCGAAACAGTGGAGAAAATTAGAATCACCGGAATTCCTACATGTTTCCCGAGTTTGTTCTATGTTTTATGCTGCACTAACAACTTTAAATCAACTTAAGTTGGATATTTTATCAGGTAATTAACATATGGTCAATTAATTATTCTGGTTGCCGTGGCGTAGTGGGTAAGTGCGTCGACCGCCATGCAAAAGCTCTAGGTTCGATTCCCGGACGGGACACCTCGCTTCTCAAATTTCTTCATTTGAGGTCGGTAAAAAACTGAAGGTGTCCTCTATTCATGAGAGACGCACGACACGATTAGTTGGCCCCTTGTGGACTGTGGTGCCACTCAATTAAAATTAAAAACTCAATGAATTATTTTAACATAAGCAATGTCTCTGATTCCTGATTTTTTTTTCACTTTCCAGGAATATGCTACAATGATTCTATTCTTTACGACCTCTGGCTCCTCATTACCTCAGCGGGTCAATATTGCGGTATAAAGGAATACATTGAGCTTTTAAAATCTGACCCTAGTGGTAAAAAACCTCAAATTTACATGTTAATGTTATTTTCCGATTGTATGACGCATAACGTTACGTAAGTATATAATACATATATTTATAGTAGGTATTAAGCAGTATTCAATATTAATATAAAATGGGCCTTGTTTTCATTTATAGAATTCTAGACGAATATGAGATGTATACAGAGCAGAACCCGTTCTTATTAAACGACTTTATTGGTTTATCATATTTCCTGAATAACTTTCTTTATAGAATTGTTCAAGATGACATAATAGGTAACACATGAGTGGCAAATATATAAAAAATTATATAATTGTTTTTTAGATCGAAAGAATTTGACGTCATTTCCACTGTTTGTATCCTTACATACTCTCTTATTATGTCTCTACCGCCGAGATTGCCGCCGACCATTTGCACCTACAAATCACTGGCTTATTCAAGAAATAAAATCGTCTCATTTTTTGGCTGACTTGGATAAGGGAAAGAAACCAAACACAATTTTGATACAAAAAATGCCTCATATTATACCACATGAAGATCGAGTCAAACTTTTTCGCAGATACGTTCAAAATGAAAAGGCTGTTCTGGGTCTGACAGAATCGGCATGTGCATCCCCACGATCAGCACTAATAATAATACATCGAGAAAGAATCGTTGAAGATGGATACCGGCAATTAGCAGCATTACGACCACATTCACTAAAGGGTGTAATACGTGTACGATTTATAAATCAGCAAGGTCTTCATGAGGCTGGAATAGATCAGGACGGGGTTTTTAAAGAATTTTTGGAGGAAACCATAAAAAGAGTTTTTGACCCATCCTTAAATTTGTTCAAAACGACTTCAGATCAGCGGCTTTATCCTTCTCCTGTATCGTATGTTCAAGACAATCATCTGCAGCTTTTCGAATTTGTAGGCAGAATGTTGGGTAAAGCTGTATACGAGGGTATAGTTGTCGATGTACCATTTGCCTCATTTTTTCTATCACAATTACTGGGACAAACGCAACAGGCCTTATATTCGTGTATGGATGAACTCCCTTCATTAGACAACGAGCTATATAAAAGTTTAACTTTTATCAAGCATTACAAACAAGATGTATCAGACCTAAATCTTACGTTTTCGGTTGACCAAGATGTAATGGGGAAAATAATTACTCATGAGTTACACCCTGGAGGAAAAGGACGTAGTGTAACCGATCACAACAAGTAATATATTATGCAAAATTTGGTGTTAATAAATTAAGACAGTTGAAACAGAGCTTCCTATTCCAAAATGATTTATTTAACCGATAAAACTTACATTTTAAAACTAAAATTTCTCAATAATTGCAGGAACATTAAAATTTCTTTTAAAACACGAGTGATAGACAAAAACATTTTTTTATATCCAATTTAAAGTTGTTACCATTCTCGCATGGAAACTTAGAATGAATGTATACTGTTACGGAATTTATTAAAATATCTCTGTTTATATTTCAGGATTATTTATATTCATTACATGGCATATTTTCATATGCATACTCAAATAAGAGAGCAAACCAACGCATTTAATCGTGGATTCCGGAGCATCGTTAATCCTGAATGGTTGGTATTGTTCTCAGCACCTGAGCTTCAAAGATTAATTTCTGGTGATACATCTCCGCTTGATTTACGAGACTTACGGAAACATACCCAGTATTATGGAGGTTTCCATGATTCTCACCGTGTCGTTAGTTGGTTGTGGGATATTCTGGCAAAAGATTTTAATGAAGAAGAAAGAAAACTGTTTTTAAAGGTAGTGATTTTGTTATGCAAAATTGTATAGTCCTTGAAAACTCAAATTATTATGTTTTTATTCCCTGTTTATTTAGTTTGTTACGAGCTGCTCCAAACCCCCTTTACTAGGTTTCGCACATTTGGAGCCTCCCTTCTCAATTCGATGTGTGGAAGTAGGCGATGACGAAGATACAGGAGATACGATTGGAAGCGTGATTAGAGGATTTTTTACCATCCGAAAAAAAGACCCTCTTAATAGACTTCCAACATCATCCACATGCTTTAATTTATTGAAATTGCCTAATTATCAAAAGAAATCTACTCTCAGGGATAAACTTCGGTATGCAATATGCAGCAATACTGGATTTGAATTGTCATAGTTTTTTTTCGTGAGGTAACTTAATTTTTTTTTCAGTTACAATAGAATGTTAACTTTTTTTTTTTTTTTCTTTATAGGTTCAGATGCATATATAACATTAATTAGAATATAAGTATTATTTCCTACTTGACTTTATTTTATTATAAAAGAATAACAAAATATTAAAAAACAATATGTGCATAGAAAATATGTATCTGTGATAGAATAGATTGCGTAGTGTAAGTATATGTAATACATTTTGCAAATGAAGGACGACAACATTAACATTTAAATGCCTATAAAAGTGTATATCATGAATATGTAAGTCACATAATTTTCTTTAAAAAATATAAGGGCGAATATATACACAAATATACCGTTTATTTATTGTTTTATATGCCCAACAGTCAGATGGCTTACATTTTCACTATTGTGTAAGCGCAATTTTTCAAGACAGAATCTCGGTATGTGCAGCTTTTGTGTCCTTTTTTCTCTCTTGTTCTTGTTTTTCCACTGTTTTTGTACTGCTTTGTTTTTACTAAAAAAATAGGTGTAACGACAAAACTATACATCTTTCCATTGAAAGAAAAAACTAAATTTACGGTTTTTCAGTAGCGATTACCTAATAATAATTAAAAAGGTGTGCCATTTGTCAGCAATAATTAGTGTGCATTAGCGTCTGTTTTAGACAAAACAATTGTTTTTTACCTCTTAGAAAATGTCCGGATTTATCTTAAATAAACAGCATTTGGGGAAAGTTTAAATTTACTTTTTTAATTGGAAGAACATTCTATCGCTGTTACTGTATTTATGGGGGATCCTCTCAGACGGATAAATTATGCAGCGTGCTTAAAAAGTTACCAGATTTTAGCTTTGAAGACAAATCGCGTTTTGGCCAGCACAAACAGTTTGAGGATGAGGATTGGAGGCGTTACTGAGTCAAACGCAATGTTAGTGACTTAGTAAAGAATTTCCGTTCTGCCTAAGAAATTTTGAATTATTCAAAAGCAAGGTATGAAGGCCATACGAGTTAAAATAGAGAGATGTCGAAAGGCGATTTTTCAACTCGGAATTGCTTCCTGAAAAACATCAAAGAAAGAGATTTTTAAACCACATAATTCATGGAGATGAAAAGTGGATATACTACGGTAACCCAAAGAAGAAAACGATCCATAATCCATCCATAAACACCAATGTTTTCGATTACAACTAACTGGTTTGTGCGTTACGTGAAAAACGGCCAGAAACGACCAAATGGCATGACAAGATGATTTTGCAACATGTTAATGCTTGGACGTGGGTTGTATCGATAAAAAGCTACCTGTAAACGCTGAATTGAGATATCGTGCCCTAACCGCCGTATTCTCCAGACCTTGCTCCGTCCGACTACTGGCTTTTTCGACGGATGCAAAACGATTTGGGGGGTTACTATCTCAATGATTGGAGATAAGGGAGAACTCACTTTATAGAGATTGTATTCGAAAATTACCGGGGAGATGAAAAGAAGTATTCGCTTTCGAAGGACAATACTTTTAGTGATGCATTTTTTACGTAATTTCAATAATAATAAAAACATGGAACACAAAAAACGAACCGAATTAATTTGTACTCCAGCCTCAGTTTCTATTAGTTGCGATAATCGAGAATGCATACTAATCAAGAATGCGTTATATACATCTATTTTCAAAATTGATCACGCTTTTTCTTTAAAATACACGCACACAACACACTAAATTTTATAAGTTAGATCGTTTAATACACATCTTGTTGATTACTTTAAATACCGACGGATAAGTTTCCTTTATATAGCTTATAAGTGTCTTTCTGCTATTTTGTGTGCACGTCTGAAACCGTTCGTGAAAATCTGATACATATCTGAGTATTTCAGGCAAAGAGAATCTCCGATAAATCATGCTACGACACGGGCTTAGTCAGGGGCCTAAGGATACAATGCTTACAATTGTTAGAACAGGGCTCAAAGGGTCTTTGAATTCAAGGCATTGAGACAACTCAACAGAAAACATGTTGAGTGAAACGTTATGCCTTCCAGAGTGGTTGTCAGCGGCATTTAACAGTTTGCAGATATGAATTTCCAAATTCTCTTTTCTCTTTCAATTTTTTTTCCACTGCCACCACTTCCACTGTGTCGATCTTTAAAATGTTTCTGTCCTGAACTCTTAAATTTATCTCCTTCGCCAGGTGCCATGAACGCAAACAGGACCAAAAATCGCACGCAGAACTTTTCTCTCGAAAAGATTAAGGGCTTCCTCATTCGCATTTAGTAGCGTCCAGGTTTCAGCGCCATAGAGTAGGATTTGGATGATCAAGGTGTTATCTTAAAGTGGGCTTTATTACTTCATTGCCTCTTGAACCCAAAGAAACAGCGATTGTCAAGAGTGGTTCTGTGTTCGATTTTGGTACTGGTGTAATTGTCCCTGTTTATCACGGAGCCGAGGTAGACGAAGTCCTTGACTACCTCGAAGTTTCTGCTGCCTAGTGTGACGCACGATCTTCCCAAGGATGATGTTAAAGAAGTCACATGACAATGCGTCGCCTTGACGAACGGTGAGTTCGTTCCGGACCTTGGCGGAGCAGCGAGAGTTCTCCATCGTCATCCTGCACAATCTGATGAGTTTGGTGGAAATGCCAAAACTAGACATGGCAATGTATAGCTCGCATCTCACTGTTATATAATAATAATAATAATTGAGTGGCACTACAGCCCACAACAGACCAGTGTCTAGCTTCTACAACAACAACTATTCGTGTTGTGCGTGCTACTGTTCTCTCACGAGTAGAAGGAACCTACAGATTTTTGCCGACTCCGAACGGCGAGATTTGAAAAGCTTTTCATAGATAATTGATACTCTTTGAGTATTTTCAGCAACTCGAAAGAGGTGGTGCCGTGAAAAAATGTGAGGTGTCCCGGTCGGGAATTGAACCCAGACTTTCTGCTCGGCGGTCGACGCGCTTACCACTACGCCACGGCGACCACTCTCACTGTTATATGCGGCCTTGAAATCGGCGATTATGTGGTGAGTGTCGATTTGCACTTCTTGGGTCTTTTCCAGAATCTGCCGTAGTGTGAAGATTTGGTCGTTGGTAGACATCCCTGTCCTGAAACCACACTGGTGGGGACGTATCAGGTTCACACAATACGGTAGAGAGGATCTTGTACTCGATGTTAAGGAGACTAATTTCTCGGTAGTTGGCGCAATCGAAGTGGTCCAGGTGGTGGACCAGGTCATCTCCAGCTGCTTTAAACAGTTCTGCGGACAGTCCATCCGCTCCAGCAGCTTTGTTCGACTTTAGTCTCGATATAGCTATCTTGACCTCGTCTTAGTCGGGGGGACGGAATTATTGCCTATCATCGTCCAAATTGAGAGGAATGTTCTGCCTAACAGCGGGATTTGGGCCGTCATCGACTTTTAAAAGTCTGCAGAAATGATCTTTCGAGATTTTCAGCATCGATTGCGACTCTACTACTAAGTTTCCGTTTTGGTCCCGGCAGGCTTCAGTCTGAACCCTATATCCACCGGACAGCTGTTTCACCTTTCATTAAAACTTTGGGACTTCATTCCTGCCATAACACCTCTCCATCTCTTCGCCCGCGCGCTTCTCATGCTCTCTCTTTTTCCTTCTGAGAAGCCGGCTCTCTTACCGTTCTATTCTGTTCGTAGAGCTCACGAACAGCTCTCGTTGTCCGATGCAGCGTTGCCTGGTAGGCCTCCTGTTTAGCTGCATGTGCCTGCCTGCACTCGTCGTCAAACCATGGGTTCCTTCAGGGTGGTGGTGTGAAACCCAGCACATCAGCGGCAACTTCTCTGTTATTGGCTTCCTTACAACGTTTTCATTCTTTTTCTGTCGTCAGTGCAGGCAGCGTCGAACTTTGAGAGAGACTCAGGGAGACTCGATCGGCAAAGATCCCAGCGATCTGTTGCGATTGTAGCTTTCCGACGTCAAACCGTTTTGGCCTATTTCGACTCCGTTGCTATCTCGATATCCGGATTCTTACCTTGGCCACAACAAGGTGATGTTGGCGCCTCGGATGTTTGGACATCGAAAATGTTGGAAGAGTGTCTGACGTCGATCGCAACGTGATCAATCTGGTTGACGGTTAAGTTCCTTTATGTATGCTGAGACGTGGAAACCGCGTACTATTCACAGAGAGGTTCCACCTCGCGGTGAAGTCCAGCAGCCTGAGTCCGTTTCCGGAGGTGGTTTCCCGATGACGCCAGCAAAGATGTTCTCCTTTCCCAGCTGAGCATTGAAATCTCCTAGAACGATCTTGATGTCATAGCTGGGGCATCGATCGTATGTTCTTTCTAGGAGATCATAGAACTCATCCTTGCTCTTGACATCCTTCTCCTCTGTCAGTTCCTGAGCGCAAATCAGGCTGATGTTCCCGAATTTAGTCTTAATGCCGTGTCATGAGGCGTTCGCTTACGGGATCGTAGCTTAAGACTTTTTGCCTTAGTCTGCCTCGAACAACAAGTCCGCAATCGAATAAGCGCGGCCTTCTCTCCCTGTAGCAGTCGCTGTAGTAGATGTCGCAGTTCTTCATCTTCTTTTTGCCCGGCCCATCCCATCGCACTTCTTGGATAGCGGTGATATCTGTTTTGTAGCAGTAAAGGGCCTCCGCAAGTTGTTCCGCTACACCTGGTCTGTTAAGGTACCTCACATTCTACGTGCAGACCTGAAAATTGTTATCCTTTATTCGTCTGCTGGGGTCGTTAACATAAGATCCGTCCATATTAGAGGCATGTTGCTGTCTCTGAACTGGGTTCGTTTGATGTGGTGAGGGAGTTAGCCTCACGCACAACCTACAGACTGGTAGGCCAGGCCTATTATTTTACCCTCGGGCAGTGGAGTTCGCTGCATACATTGGTTCGCCACACAGCGGATGTTGTGATGGCTATCCAGGGGGCGCCACAAGGAGGCTGTATGTCAACTTGACCTGTGCAGGGACGAGGATAGCGTTGGTAGCTCGCCATTTTAAGTGCGATCAATGACGTTGCCCCGTGTGCATACGCCCATGACCCCCAGCCCACCACTAGGCAGCAGAAACTTCGAAGTAGTCAAGGACTCCGACTACCTCGGTAAATAGGCACAACAACATCAGTACAGTACCGATCAAACGCAGAATCACTCTTCGATTCCGTGCCATTGGGACAATGCAACAGAGGACGGCCTAGGCTCAGATGGCGCACACAAATGAAGAAGGACCTCAACCAACTTGCAGTTCGCAATTGGAAGCAGCTGGCGAGAGATCGTGCTAGCGGGAAACGCAATTTAGTTGAGTCCCAGTTCCACCTAGGATTGTAGTGCCATGGAATGAAGAAGAATATATTTTCTATCGGTGGCGCAAAAACTAAAATTTTGATCACAATTGGCGAATTTGGCGTTCAAGTGAAGATAGCCGCGCATTTTTCGCAGTGTATATATAATATGTATATATATATATTTATGAAGGTAATTTTATTGAGATTGGTATTATTATAAAAAAGAAAATAATCTGACATGGAAAATTGAGAACAAGCTTATGAAGACTTATATATTGACTGTGGTCGCCGTGGCGTAGACGATAAGACCCACATGCAGTAGGTCTAGGTTCGATTCCTGGACGGGACACCTCGCATTTTTTCACGGCACCACCTTTTTCGAGTTGCTGACAACACTCAGAGAGCATCAATTGTCTATGGAAGGTTTCTCAAATCTCGCCGTTTGGAGTCGGCAAAAACCTGTTAGTCCCTTCTAATCGTGAGAGAACAGTAGCACGCACAACACGAGTAATTGTTGTAGAAGCTAGGTCCTGGTCTTTTGTGGGCTGTAGTGGAATTCAATAATTATTATTAATATATTGACTCTCTTTTATATATTTAATTAAGAATCTATAATTCTTTAAATATTGCGGGAACATTTAGGTTTATTGCAATGTCACATATTGCATTTGAATATTAATTTCTATATTATTAACTTTAAGTGAAAATATTTCAAACTTCATAATCTTTTGGTCAAATAGTACTAATAGAACATCGTGGCAAGTAACTTAAATAGTGCAAAAGGTAAAACAAGGATTTTTACCATATTTTAATGAAAGGACTATATGAAGTGCGTCAGATAAGCAGAACTTTTAATATATGGTTATTAGAAAGGGCTAAAAATAAATTGTAAATAAGATCTGGGCAGTATATTATCCCAAAATTAGTTACGGTCGGTAAATCGTAGAAGGTTAAATAAAGATTTTGAATACTGCTGTTATAAAGGGTGTTCCAACGAAAAGGCATGATGATAATTGTAAATAAAAAATGTTTTTCAGATTTTTACCGAAACATTTTTTCTTATGATAAAAAGTGCTTAATGCGTGAAACAAAATTTCAGCCAAATGCTCGCTACATCTTCGGTATTATACCTCTGTACGATGGGCCATATTTTAAGTAAAACTGAGACATGATAGAAATTCGATATCGTTTATGTGCCGAATTATATCATCCTTAAGCTCTTGAGTTGTTCTTGGCTTATTGACGTACACATTTGCTTTTGAATATTCCAAAGAAAGAAGACCAATGGTATCAAATAACATGTTCGCCCAAAAGAGTTTCGTCGGTTGTGGACAAGTGGTAATGTGACAGGAAGTCCGTTATAAGCTCGCGATAGCTAAGACCATTAGCGGTAACTGCTTGGCCGACATCATTTTCGAAGTACGGCCCAATGACGTCGATAGCCCAAAAACTACTCCAAACAGTTACTCTTTGTGGATGCATCGGCATTTTAATAATCACTCGTGCATTCTCATTTGTCCAATGGTGTTAAGGTGTGAATCACAATTAAAATTATAGTTGGATGTGGAGGATCCACATCACAGCTTTGATGAGCCTTGAACATCCTGTTTCTAATATTGCAATCAAAATTGAATAATTATCAACATGGAGTTACAAAGTAATCAAGAAATTACATTGATCATTGATCAAGCAGGACCTGAAATCAAAACTACAGTGTTATCCTAAAACAGAAACTTAAACCCAAATTTCACTTTAACAACCACCTTACGATATTCTGATCATAATTTTTAAGACGATATATTGCGGCTTAGTGTAATGTATTTTGTCCCACGCTTTCGACTAAGTTTGGCTCCGATCAACCTTCGGAACAACATTAATTTAAACAATCGTTCTCGACTATGGATTCAAGTTCCGTTTGTACCGTTACAGGAACTGAAAACGAAGTAACAAATTTTACTGCCAGTATCATTACAGTAAGACATTGTCAAACTGGACTCTACGATGGTTGATAGTAAAGTAGCATATGTTATCTTAAGCACTTCTTATACAAATTTGTGTAGTATAAGACCAAATTAAAGACATCTTTATATAATATTTATTTTATAATTGACACTAGAGCCAGTTTATTATTGATCTAAGAAAATGTAATTGTTGGTAGGTAAAATGAAGATGTAAATCACTAAATGCTGATATACTCTTACACATGGGTAAAAGCGAACGCAATTTAATTATATTAGTTTTTATCACAACAAATTTACCATTATGCAACATTTATTTCATGCTTTTAAATAAGAAAAAAAGAGTTATTTGTAGTTTATATGTTAGGATTGCATGATTTTAGAGCTTCATCAACCATGGATGACCACGATTTTGTGACACCTGGTCTTTGTTTCAAATTTCATTATGACTGCTCGACTGCACGATTACAAAGCTATTAATTTTCAATTCTCTGATACAAATGAACCACGCCGAGTGCTCCACACACATTCTACTTCTATTATTCAATCTATTCTGTTTGCTTGGGATAAAGTTGTGCGTTTTGTAATAAAAAAGAATGTAAAATATTTTTATTGTCATATTCCCGATTTCCTGCGGAAAAAAATTATGAAGGTTATTTACGTTTTATAAAATTTATGAAGGTTATTTCATGTTTCATGCTCTGGAATACTGGAAGAAGCCTTGATTTTCATATTGAGCATATCGTATATTTGGTTCAGCACAAGTAGTGAAACGAATATATGGACAATTTTGAAAATAAACTAAACTTCTAATATTATAAAGAGGTAAGTAAGACTTCCAGTCAAATAACAGATTCTTTATTAAGATTTTACTAAAAGGTAAAAATAAAATACCACAATTGGTTTTATTTCTAGATACTATTTTTTCAGAGTGGTGTTAATACTTACACCATATCTGTATATTTAATGGGCTTAACAGTTTTTTTCTGGAAATGAAATGAATATTATTTGATATATTTTGCATCAGTTTTTGGCATATCCCATTGATAAGATGTTCGCCATCCCTGGGTAATGCGAAACAATCACTTTTGGTTAGGTTTTTTAAGGCTTGATTCTCAGAGAAGGAAAATCGTATGTGTTGAGTGTTCGATCAGTCAGTCTTTTAGATCTGTACGATTTTCTGAGCCAATGAAGCAATTTTCACGAGATTCTGAAAGTAGATGCAATCACTATCCGAGTACATACATTTATTTTTGGAAACAATTTTAATTTATTGTGTTAGATAATCTAAGTAATGAAATTTACCATTTCAAAATCAAAATTAAATAATTACGTCAGTTGGCATCGATTCAGACGGGGCTGTGCTTGAACTTCTTCGTAGTGGAAGAGCCCCAGGAGAATGTGAATGCAATTGGTGCTGTTTTCCAGAAAGTATACACTGTCAACGAGATTCGTAGTCCGAACCACGACCTGGAGAACAGGGCCTTGCTGAACCACTTCTACCTTCGGAACGAAATAAGTCAACGGCGATCCGAGAATCCTCTTTTTACCAGATTCAGAGACGATCTTCTGGCAAATAATGCCGTCGCCGACGCTTATTATTTCGAAAGATGAACTCCAAGGTATCTTCAACGCACTAAAGAATAAGAAGTCAGCGGGAATCGATGGGATACCAATTATTGTTCTGCTCCATCTATCCTCTGAGGCGGTGGATGTATACACAACACTGTTTAACAATGCGTTGAAAAGATTGTCATTAGAGTCCTGAAAAAATAAGTCGAGGAACATCAAATAATACCGGACAACCAATTCGGCCTTAGGGCTGGGCATGATACCAAATTGGTCTCCGACATTCAATGGAACAAAAACAAGACCCAATGCACAGGTGCTTGCCTGATAGACATGGACAAGGCATTCGACACCGTTTGGTTAGAAGGCCTCTTTCTTAAGTTATTCAGACTAGGCATACATGACCACAGTATTTCGCATAAGAAATGGGTTGCTACAAGGACTCGCCGATCCTGTTTGCAATATTCATTTGCAACCTTATAGGTTCCGTGCCGCATTTAATAGTGTACGCCGATGATCTGCTAGCGTACAGATCAGATCCGAAAGTCGAGGTAATCAACAACTTATTGCAGCATGACTTCGACAAAATTCAGCGATTTTGCGACGACTGAAAATTGAAAATTAATTTCCGGAAGTGCAAAACTATTCTCTTTAGAACCCCGTATCCAGCGCCTCAAGGGACACGAACAGAAACTGGCGCAAGTTCGTATAGTTGACCCACATGGTCACCCGTTAGCTGTGAAAAATGTAGTTAGATATCTTCCTAGAACTAAGTAATTAGATTACAAATTTTTATTAATAAAAATGCGCAAATAAAAACAAAAAGAAATTAAATAGCTCAACACTGTTACTGTACTAAAAAAGGAATTTCTATCTCATGAGTTATAATACTAAAAAAATATACTAACATTCCATGACGAAACATGTTCAGGTCAAGAGCTCAATTCATATATGCTGCTAGTTATAATTATTCAGTTCATAAATAAAAAGTTATCAGCCATAATAGAACAGAAGCATGCCATGAGTTAGTGAGACATTTGACATTGCTTTTATAAAATAAAATCATATATGTATATGTACGCACATTTTTAACACTATTCGTCAAATTCTCAACATAAAGGATGACCAGAAATCAACATTCATATGCATCTACACACATATTAACAAAAGTTGCTCACGAAATAGCCGTATGTTAAATAGGTTCCAGTCAACGCTACCATGTCCGTTTTCATGAATTATTTACAACACAAAGATAGCATTTTTGACTGAAAATAATGTATTCACGCCTCACAAGCTGTTACGATTTTTTTTATTTACAGTGCCACTGCTAATGTGTTGAACAACACTTTTCACAGAACGGCTGCAGTAAACTGGTAAGAATACTACCTTGCTGACAAACAAACAAAACCGCTGAAATATGCTATGTCATTCACGACACTTCGGTAGGTGAGAAATAAAATTTGCATATAACATCTGTATTAAGAAATAAGATTTACATATGTGAATTAGAAGTCACGATCAATTTGAAGTGCTAAGTTATGACTTTAATCCAAATCTGTATTATTATAATATTGCAATCCTTTTATTATATATAAATTGAGTGGCACTAGAGCCCACAAGGAACGAGAGCCTAGTTTCTTCAACTGTCCATGTTGTGTGTGCTATTGTTTTCTCATAGTCTAACAGCCCAAAACAAATTTTTGGCTGTGAAATAATACTGAAAATATATGTATATAGAAGTGAGGGTCTGCAGTAGAAGATATCTTGCAGCGTTGTGTTGTAAATAAGGACAGTAATTAGATAGTTACTTTTCAGAAATCGAGGTCGAGTCTAGTATCAAATGAATGCAAGGACTGCATTGATCAGAGAGCGCTGATTCTCAGACGTTTTACCCTTGTTACCACAGAGTAAAGCCCTTGTTAGACATGCTAATAGTATGTTAAGAATCACTTTTACAATAATTGTGAGTTCAAAGTACATTATACATTTTCGATTCCTCTTAGATTTACAGTAAAAATTTTCGATTTGATATCTGTTTTGATCAGTTGCTCTGCAATTGAACCCCAAACAGATCTGCTTCCGAATATAGAGTTGGTGAAGCTGAGTAAACTTATTAGGTCAAAATAGAAGGAGATGTTTGATTTACTAAGTTTAAGAAAATTCTGTGAATCAAAAAGAATTATGTAAATATTCTCCAAAAACTGATTCTCAATCATTTGGTCACTTAAATGCAATTAATACATACATACAATACGATATATACATCTTATATATTCGATTCGATTCGATTTCAGTGTGTTTTTATTAATTTAATTCAAAACTAGCTTACCAATTCAATCTACTGATCTTAATTCTAACTAACTGACTCTTCACGAGTACTCTTAGCTAATCTAGTGTCTTGTTTTTGCTTACGCCTTTCGGCGTATTAGTATTTATTAAATTAGTGCTTAAGCCTATATATGTACTATATATACTTGTTCCCTCTCCAAGAAAATTACAAAAACTTAGAAATCTTGTAATTTTACTTTTTTTTTTCGTGGCATCAAACTTGCAGTGACTTTTGATTTGTCAAAGTAAACATGAAGAATAGTGTGTATGGTACCATTCGAAAGCTTATTGATTTCTACTTTCAATTTCTTCTTCTCTCGGGCACCCTCAAGTACAAGTATCTGGGCATCTAAACTGAGAAACGTATAAAACAAACGTGTTATAAGATAACAAGTTAATTATGCATGTATACATGTCATCAGAACCTCACTCCGATACCGAGAATAAATTGATCCTCTAGTAATACTTACCTAACGAGGATCTCAAATGTAAACGAAGCAAGAAAGGAAATATTTTATAAAAACTGCAAGCGCATATTAAATAAAGTTTTTAATTTGAATATTATAATTAAGTTCAACACTTATATAACCATTCGTAAAATATCTATTTTTTTGACCATTCCGGTTATAAGACACATATATTTTTACGAGATTTGATTAAAAATTGGAAATTTTACATTTTACATTCGCGTTTGGCAAGTTTTTGTAGTCAGGATATTCTTGGAAGCGTTTTGGTGTGTTCAGCACAAAAAAGTGATTTTTACGTACTATGTATGTATTTGTATATTTGGTAAGAGATTGGCTGCATTTGCGAACCACAGTTTTGTGGTATGTGATATCAAATTTTAGAGCAAACAAATTAATTGATATACCAAATACCTAACATACCTCTTTTCAAAATAACTTTAAATATATTGTATATAAAAGAGCATCGATAACTATATCTAAAAAAGCATCGATAACTATATCTTCAATATAAAATTAGTGGGACAGCTAAATAATAATTTGGTATATTCAATACTTATTAAGAACAAATATTGTTTCAAGGTAGTTTCTTTTGTGTATTGATATTTTTACATTATTCAATATTATATTACACATACATAGATGTTTGTCCACATGCTTCCTACGAAAGATGTTTACCAACTGTTGTATAAAAAGTCAAAAAATTAATTGTGAATAATCTGTTAGGAATAATTCTCTCTACTGTGAAATTTCTTTTGAATTAATTTATTACAATTCAGATAATAAATAGTTCCGGTGGCTTTTACCCTGGAGGGACAAGGGGCTCTGGGAGATTATACATTCGGTGAGACCGAAAACATGGCCCCCGACTTTTTGACAAAGATAGTTTGTTTAGTAAGTTTCCTACAGCGAAATATAAGTACAAGTATATTCACTTTAAAGAAAAATGCAAACAAGATGTAATATCCTCTCTGTCGCTATTTTTTTTTTGTGTCGTTGACGATTCTCTTTGAGTGAATATAAGCTTTTTGTTTTCTGGGAAATACCGAAGTTTCTTACGCACTGCAAATTGGAGAGAAATCAGAATTGTAGACTTCATGGGCCATAGAAGATTATTTCCACCTGCAACTAAAGCGTGACACTTCAAGCTGTACAAACATTTTTCCAATGTCGGTATTCACCCATGAAAGATTTTAATGCACACAACCGACCTTCACTGATAAACTCACAATCAATGTCAACAGGCAGTATAAAATATATAGGATTCAAAAGAATACAAAAAAATGTTTTCTCGCAAAAGTCGCAATACAATGTTGTTTTAATATCAACATTTGTGAACATACATATACATATATATTTGTAACGCACACAAATTCTTGAAACTCCACTTGTTACTCTTCTCACCCACTAAACATGATTGATGTCTCGGAAGAATGAGCTGAGAAACAAACGATCCTGTTTATTTTACACATCAGCAGGAGGTGAGATGGCGCCAATGATTATTTGATCTCCCATTTATATGGTTTCTGAGTTTTCTGTTAAGATTGAAGTTGATGGATAACTTGCCGTATATATCTCCTTACAGATGGAGCCTCGAAAACATTTAAACAACGTTTTTAAGTTGAATAAAATCCATAAATGTACACACACATATGTACGTACTTCCTTTCAAATTTTTTGTATAAGCCCACTTTCAGTTTTTAGACTAATTGAATAAATTTAGCAAACTAAGCCGGCTTATACATATACATACATATGTGTATATCTACGCTTTTTTAAGTATTTAGGTGATAAAAGAATGCCGAACAACTATGTTCGGTAGCTTATTTAATTTAAAATGCCACACACATTGTCTGTCAACGTTATAAATATTAATGTTAACTAAATTTTTAGCCACGTCATTAAAGATGTGCATTTTTAATTTAAGTATGTTGCTGTTTCTGTTTAGGGGGATCCGCCAAAAACATCATTATGTCCTTTACTTCACGTGATAATTAAAAAATAAATACAAATCAAAAGAGATAATAAACTGCTTGTGGTATTAACAGTTAAAAAGTATATATAATGTATAAATTAATCATAGCGCATCTTGTATAGATATTTTAAATTTTATAAATGGTAAATACAAACCAAATGTTCTAAACGATATGTATTGTAAAGGGCATGTAAAGAAGTATGGAAAACTATCTAAATATAATATTTCGTTTGTACACAAAAATATTCAAAATGAGAACTTAGCTTCAAAATTAAAATATCCAACATTCCTAAACTAACAATTTTATGTTTAATTTGTTAAGTATACAAAATACAAAAGTATATTCAACGCTTAAATGCGTTTCATTGACAATATATAGCTCTTGTATATTCACTTATGTTATATATATTCATATGTTTGTTGTTCGTATATTTATAAAATATTAAAATATTATAGTGTAACAAACAGAAAACAGGGCGAAAAGTGCATTTTGACACAAGTCAGAACTTCAAGATCATAAGTAAATTCTTTTTTACTAGTGTTTAATAACAATAAATACTAAAATATTGTTGGTATAAATATTGTGAAACAATTTTTATAAGTATGAATTAATTTATGTATATTCGTTTACAAAAGGTGTTGAAGGAAAACTGTAATTTCTTAAATTATATTTCTTTGCAATATTATATGTTACACATTAAGAAAATGTTAGTGATGCGCCTTTCTAAATGCCAAATAGTACTACACAATTTGTATATCCTAACTTTTGGTTTGAAATCGAAACGGAAAAAAGGAGTTATTAAAGTATATATATATTCTGGAAAGGACTTCATATAAATGCGCACATAAAATAAGTACACATATGCACTTATTAATCAAACGAGTAAATCGAAAAAAGGCAATTGCACACTTGTCACCAAGATGCTACCCTCTATATAAATACCCTCTGCTCGATGACAAGTGCCTCACCCATGGCAGAAGGCCTTTCCTGACGGCAAAGATAAGAGAACACCCGTCAGACATAGGATATACCTATTGAAAAGGACCGCATCATTTTATGTTTGAATTCAGACGCCGTTTCCCTTTTTCAAGTGCGGTTTCGAAGTGTGAATGCCTTCAATTCTACAATAGAAAATTTGTTCAGGTACCCGAATTGTGTCGCCAGACAATTTAAGACTGTCGCGCTGAGCACTGAAGATTAATATATATGGCGCCTTACTTGGGTCAATAATTCATGTTTATTGCCCTTTACTGTAGACGAGTGACGACGACTGTTTTCAAGGCGACTTAACACGATAGAAAATAACTACTCATATCTCGACTACAAAATTGTATCATGCACGCTTTTGTACCACGGTATGGTAGTCATGAAATTGATCTAAAATTAAGTTGAGTTATCTATACTATTGATTAATATTAAAATAACTTGCATGGGAAATATTTATTATATAAGCTACACTCATATTACAATATAATACCAAGATGAAATATTCGAACCTGTTTTTCATCTCCCGTAAAAAATATCGTTAATAAATACGTGTGTTCTCTAACTCACTTAATTACATGTTGAGATCCACACCTATTTACTTAAAAGTGGACGAAGGAACATTAGCTGATTGTTTTCAGACTGATTATAGCTTGGCCCGCCTGAGGTTTACATTAGTTAGGCGTCGTTCGCACTTTTACAAATTGTTTTTTTTTTTTTTTTTTGACTCGGAAGATAATGGTTGAATCATTAACTTTTTTGCAACTACCTGCTATGTTTGAAATTTCTACCTATCAGGATAAGCAAATAAATGCAACCCATACCCACTTAAAAGAGGGAAGTTTATGCCTGGGCCCGGAAGTAATTACCTTATTTTCTGTTTGTTTCCTTCCCAAAACATATAAAGAGAAAGTTGCATTTTGAAAAAGTCTTATTGTATGTACACTTATACGTATTTGACTGCACTATTTTCATTTGCTTTAGCAAACAAGGAAATACCACATATGTAAGTGTGTTCGAATAAAACGAACGCTTATTATAATATTCATACTTATTACATTTTTGGATGTATAAATAAATAAATAAACTTGCAGAAAACATAATTTATCTCACAACCCAATCATCTTCCAAATGGCACAACGTGTCATCGGCAAGCTACTGGATTCATCATTCATATTCATGTGCACATGTCCATGCATACATACATACCTATATCCAATATAAGATCACCATGTGTTAAAAAAAGAAATCATATTGGAGATAGTGATGCAGATGATGAGGCGCTGAGGGATAGTTTATATTATAAGCAGTTAAGTGCTGTTGTTTGGGTTGTTACCTCTCTGTGTGCTCATGAATGGTCAATCATAAGTGGCTCTGACGCTGATGCAAGCTGAAAGATATACACACAAATATGAGTACATATAAACGTATATATGAATATACGCTCGTAAGTAGCGCTTCATTATTGACATATGGTAATTTGAGTGTAAACATCAAATAAGAAGTAATATATATAAAAACCCGATTAAACACCTCTCAATTATTTTTCTTCACGATTCTACTTCACTGAAGAAAGCCCTCTTAAAGGTGAGCTCAAGAGCAGTGAGCGCTGCTGGTCTTTTTTTCGTGGAATTTCGTTCAGTTTGAAAAACAGTCAGTTTATTTGTTCAGTAATTTTGTCACTTGTTAACACGACTTTGTTAGAAGTGGCTCACATTAAGCCTTCTACTGTTGTTTCGTATGCTGATTTTCTCTTAATACCTTGTGCATAACAGCATATGCAAATATAGGATATAAATAAATTCAGAGTGTCTGTTTTCTTGTTCAAGGTAAATCTGATTTCGTGCTTCCATTACAAGTGCACACGCATCTTTATTCGTATTGACACTTATATATGTATGTACATTTGATTTAAATTCGTGCGTGATTTAGTGTTCGAATATACGATCAATAACATACATACATTTTAAAATTAAAATTCAATTTAAGGAAAATGAAGAGAATGTGTATGTACAAGTACACATTTTTGGAAGTAGATACAATTAATAATACGTTTTTTAACACATCGGACCAAATGTTGTTGTGTGTAAACGGACGTTCTTAGGTATTCTGACTAATCAGTGGGTTAAACCTGTGCACGCACGGCTATATAGTTCGGAATTAAAAAAAATGTATCTACTTTTAAGCAATAAATTTAAAAAATACAAGAGGCCGAAAGGCATAAATAAAAAACCATAGATTAGCTTAGAGTACTCGTGAAGAGTCAGTAAGTTAGATTTAAGATCAATGGATTCAATAAGTAAGCTAGATTTAAGTATTTTTGTCTAGTATATAAGTAAAAGAAGAGTGAAAAATAAAAATGCATTCAAATTCAGTTCGGTCTAATACAATATGAACAAAGTCTCTCGCCATCTCCACCATTTTACACGAGGTTGTCCTCTGCTGCGTTGTTCCAATGGCTCGGATTTCATCATTTCTTATCTGCTCTAAATAACATCCAAGAGTCTGCCATATAGAGGAGGACAAGGACGATCAAGACGTTATACAAAGCCAGCTTGTTTTTTCGATAGAGGGCTTTGTAACACAATTGTCTTTTGAGTCCAAAGAAATAGCATTGGTTGATTGATGTTGTCTTTATTTACTGTGGAGCCGACTTAGCTCCACTCCACAGCCGACTTAGCTAAATTAAGCTTGTTTATTCACATTGTGACACTATATCTGAGACGTCGATGTTAGGCGTCCTTCCTTGACAACGGCATTTACTTTGTTTACCTCATTTCCAAGATCCATTTTAAGAGCTTCCGTTTCAATGCCAGGAAACCCCTCGCTGTGTTCGTCTAATCACGTCAATGTCATCCGCGTACGCCAATAGCTGCACAAATTTTGGAAGATCGTGTCTCTGGTGTTGACTTGTGAGGTTCGCACGATCTTTTCATGAATGGTGTTAAAAAAGTCATATGACTGCAAGCCGATTTGCATTTAACCCTTCTTAACTTTTTTAATGTAAAAATTAGACATGATACTCTATGACTCGTCTCCATGCATGCGGTCATATGAGGCCTTCAAATCGTCGACGACGTAGTCGATCTGCAATTTTTTTGTGAAGCCGCACTCTTTAGATTGTTCGCGGACGATTTCAGACGTTTACACAAATCGTTAGAAAGGATCTTATATGCAATGTTAAGGAGACTGATCCCATTTTAACTGGAGCAATCAATGGGGTCTTCCTTCTTTAATAAAGTGCAGAAAAAATCTATAAAACGCTGTGGGTAAGAGGATGTGAATTTTAATTATCATGTTGAAGAAGTTTTGGTAAGAAAAACGATTTGCTTATGTCCGAGTATAATATAGATTATGCTTCATTTAATCTCCTAAATGTAGAAATGGCCCTGACATAGCTAAGAGCACACGGTTATGATTTTCTGCGATGTAAAAGAAGAATTAGGTAGGTAACTTAAATGCTTAACCAATTTTATGTGTTTATGTGTTTAACACTCAGCGCAGAATTTCGGATTGTGTTGTTTAGTTAAAATGAGAATTTAGCTCTACGGTTTTGCCAAACTGATGAATTAAATAATAGTGCGTCCTCGAATTTATGAATTCAATGTAATGGTGTTTACTAATTTGTCCGTTTTATTATTGAGGCTATTAACTTAATTTCTACTGTAGTAAATTAAATTTTTTTTCTTAAATTTAAGGGATTCAGCAGCTAATACTAAGAATAACTGAGTGGCATTACAGCCCACGGACCAGGGCCTAGCTTCAACAACAACTACTCGTGTTGTGCGTGCTACTGTTCTCTCACGAGTAGAAGGGACCTACAGTTTTTTGCCGACTCTGAACGGCGAGATTTGAGAAGCTTTTCATAGACAATTGATACTCTTTGAGTGTTGTCAGCAACTCAAAAGAGGTGGTGGCGTGAAAAAATGCGAGGTTTCCCGTTCGGGAATCGAACCCAGACTTTCTGCGCGGCGTTCGACGCACTTACCGCTGTGCCACGGCGATCAGCAGTTATCCATCAAAATTTGCGGGATGTAACTGGTCTTTAACCACAGTCAATTTCAAACAACAAAGAGGCCTCTTACCGGCTTGTCCCAATTGCACGCGCCAAGCTGGTTGAAATCCTTTTCCAGTTGGCTGCACCTATTCAAAAGGGGTACCGCATTATAGAACGAAATGACGATAATGGTCTTTTTTTTATTATTACTTTGTTGTACGACTAGTGGGTAAATGTCAAAACTGGGAATTTTTCGAAGACAGGAATTTGTGAATTCGATGCAGGCAAAACATGATCAGACGCCAAATTAAAAATTATATCGTTATTGTAAGTGGTCGCCGTGGCGTAGTCGGTAAGTGCGTCGACTCACATACCGAAGGCCCAGGTTCGACTACCGGACTGAACACTTCACATTTTTTCACGGCACCGCCTCTTTCGAGTTGTTGACAGCACTCAAAGAGTACGAATTGTCTATAAAAAAAGTTTTTAAAATTTCGCTGTTAGAAATCGGCAATAAACTGTAGGTCCCTTCTACTCGTGAGAGCAAAATAACACGCACAACACGAGTAGTTGATGCAGAAGCTAGGCCCTGATCCTTTGTGGGTTGTAGTGCCACGAAATTATTATCGTTATTTTGAAGAGAAGAGAAGAGAAGAGAATATACAAATGTAACACATCGTTAAAAAGCTTGTTGTTTCATTCTTTCAAATAATAAAAAAAAAACAAAATTTTAGATTTTTGAAAAATGTTATGATTTTCTTTAATTTGCCAAAGTCCTTGTGTTAACTTTCAAACGTTAACTACAATTTGACCCCACGACACATTTTCAAAAATTCCATTTTTATAAATTTTGTTGCAACTGCGATTAGTAGATTGAGTATGGGAAACATATAAAAAATAAAAAATAAAAAAATTGGTTCCACTACAGCCGCCCTCAAGATATCAAGACTTAATTCTACATCACACACATTATAAGAAAATTGAACCTTAAATTTTGTACCGACTTCCAACTACGAAATGGGAGAAGCTTTTCACAGACAATTAATACTTATCGAGTATTGTTAGCAATTCAAAAAAAAATTTGGAACTGTGAAAAGATGCCTAATGTTCAGTCCCAGAGAGGCTCAGTCCTACGACTACGAGTGTAATAAAAAAAATAAATAAATAATCTATCCTCCAATCCTTTTCATATTCTACCCCATTTTATTATTCTATGTTAAGTTTTTAGCGCAGATGCTTAATGATACAAAAATAAATTTTTTATTTTCCTTTTTTAATTGTCCGACACATACACTTTATCAATAAATTACGATTCTATTGCCAAAGCTACATGTATGACATATTTAATAGTAAGTAAAACGTAAAACCTTATTATCTAAATTATTATATGATTTGTATTTTTATTTAACATTTATGTGAACAAGAAATAAAACTAACAGGCATTAAGGTACGCAATGTGAAATACTTTAAGAACATGTTCAAGCTCAGTTAACATATATGACAGTGTGTGTTATTGTCATCCATGTGTTAAAGGAGAGACAGAGAAGGAAAGACAGTATTCGGTTTCGAATTCGGGAAGAATTGGACTAACAAGAAGATAAGCCTCATACAAGAAGATAAGCATCATCCTGGTAGAAGTTATGATGGCAAGCCCGCACATAGATTATATAATCGAAATTTTTAAAAATTCTGCCGACGAAATGAAAGGAGACATAGAGGCTGTAAGGAAGCTTTATATTATTCTGCAACGTCTATCATTTGTTAATTTATTACTGAAACCAGAGGTATTCGAATCGAAATAGCTTTACAAAGTTTCACAGCTCGTTCGGCGTCGGAAAAGAAATTTTAGGTACCATCCACTTATGAAAGAACAATAGGTTAGATTCTGGTCACTTGTGGATTCCTTGAGTACTATCTGACTCAGGTTTTGTTTCATTGATTTACAGCCGATGTCGTTGTAAAGATGAGAGTTAGTACTAAAAACAACTTTCTTGACAATTGTGCATTTGATTGATTTAATTTTGTTTGCGTACGTGCCAGATGTTACCCCTTGCAATAAAAAAATACTTTGCTGTTACAGCTTTTTTCGATAAGGGTTAAATGAAGTCAAGTCGTTCAAAATGCGAATAGTTTCTTGATACTATAACAGAAAACCATGAGCAATTTAACAAGACCATCGCAAAATCAGCAGTGGAAGTTTTTCAATCGGCTCTTAACTGGCACTTTAGACGTGAGCTGTCATTTGTTTTTGTGTTTTATGTAATGGCATACTGGACAGGATTTAAAAACATGAAGAAAACAGGCCTTTCGTTATCCTACACAATCTCTGTTCTGAAACCATCCTGATGAAAATCTACATACAAATAAAATTGCTTAAATATCATTCAAGTAAGTGATCATTCGTGTGCCCTTCAATATTCTTCTTTAGTAATTAATAAATTTGTAAACTCCTTTCTAATGTTTGTATTTATAGTATATGTTCTTCCATTTTAACTTCCTTATTTCATTTTGAATAAATCTAAATTTCGTAGACTATTAAGCAGATTAGAGACAATTACAAGAATTCGTTTGTAAACTGCAATTTTTCTTACGATACAGTTTCTAACTTTATGTAAACGTCCCAAACTAGTTGTTTTCCAAAAACAAAAATACCCACCTTTGTTTTCCGCAACTCTGGTCCTTTTATTTTGGAATTTTGATCAGAAATTTTCCTCGAAAGTCATTTACAATTGGTTAAAGTGAATATATAGCATAAAATTAATAGGGGAAATAAATTTACCAAGAGTCTTAATCTATTACATGATAAATGAAAATTCAAGTTAAGCTTTAACGAGAAATTATAGATATACAGTTCTTTTACGGACGACAGAGAACGAGATGACTCTTAGACTTTATTTATTATATAATTGAAACGACAAAGCAGTGATTCTAATTAAAACCCTGTGAGAAGCCCGGTTTAAAGTCCTTTTTAGAACCTGTTCCCAATAATATGCAATTATTTCTTAATTGCAATTTTATAATTAAATAAAAAAAAAATAATTAGGTAGTAGCAAGACAACAACTACTCGTTTTGTGCGTGCTCTTACAAATAGAGGGTACCTACTCAGAATAACGAAATTTAAGAAAATTTTTATTGGCAATTAATACTCTTAGTATTTGCAACTCGACACATGTTCAGTCCGGCAATCGATCCTGGGACTTTCAGCGCGCAAGTTGAAGCACAAACCCCCTATGCCGCGGCGGTCACAATACAATATTACGAAAAAATCGTCTACTGTGTTCTCTCCTTAGTAATAAAAAGCAAACAGTACTGCTGTATGTTGAAATAGATTGCACCTTCTCCGATAAAGAACATTTTAAGAACCTTATAGATGAATAAATAGTGGTCGCCGTGGCGTAGTGGGTAAGTGCATCGACCGTCGCGCAGAAAGTCTAGGTTCCATTCCCGGACGGGACACCTCGCATTTTTTTCACGGCACCACCTCTTTCGAGTTGCTGACAACACTCAAAAAGTATCAATTGTCTATGAAAAGCTTCTCAAATCTCGCCATTCGGAGTCGGCAAAAACCTGTAGGTCCCTTCTACTCGTGAGAGAACAGTAGCACGCACAACACGAGTAGTTGTTGTAGTAGCTAGGCCCTGGTCCCTTGTGGGCTCTAGTGCCACTCAATTATTATTATTATTATTAGATGAATAAATAACGAAGTTGCTTGAAACAGGGATCAGTTTATTATACATTGACCGAATAGTTTTGTTCGGTGCTACACTTATAGGTTTTATATTGCATAAATATTCACAACATCAACATGCAATTCTATACTCAAACCGTGACTGAATAAGTGTGAAGTATCGAAAAGTTTGATTTTTTGACCAATCACACGTGGCTTCTATCAAACTGATTTGTCATTTTAGTTGAGCATTGCTTTACAAGTCATAATGAAAAGACAGCATTAAAGCGTCAATTTGGTTAGCTGCATTACGAAAATCAACGTTTTTCTTAGCAGCTTGTGATGCTTTCGACTACTGGGGGTATTTTACGTGAAATATCGTGAAATTTTGTTCACCCGATAAAGCCCATTTTTGCCCTTTCTGGGCTAATGAGCAACCTATGGGCTGGTGGTAAATATTTCTTCAAAAATAGGTTGAATAAGAATGTAACTGTCAATTGTACCGTTATCGTGTCATATTAACGGACTATGGCTTCCTGAAGCACAATGTTTCGGTGAGCTTTGCTTTCAATAAGATGGCTCTGCAAACTATATAATGCGTGAAACAATAAACTTATTGGGAATTAATTTAAGTGAGCTCCAAATTTTTCGTTTTGCTACGGTAAATAAATATATGGTCACTATCGCACACTTAGGCTATTTTTTCTCAGGATATGTAGTCTCAGGTGTCACGAATAAGCGAGCTATGATTGATGCCTTGAATGGCAACGTTACTGGTGTTATCGGTTAAATACCAATCGCAATGCTCGAAAGAGGCGCCAAAAATGGTTCAGACGTAATCGTGGCCAACATCTACATGAAATACTTTTCAAAAAGTAAATCTTATGATCTCTGGTTGATAATACAAATTTCAAGTTTACTTTAAATTCTATGTATCTGTTTTAACATTGTAAATCAATGCTTAACATGGTAATAAATATTAAATGTAGCTATGTTTCTTTTAGTAGAAAGTGGACCTTGTCTTCAGTTATATTACTCGTATAAAGGAGAATTTGTCAGTGCAGGCACATGCACATCTAGAAGCATACAAAATGTACAGTCAATGAAGAACGCTTAAGAACGCAGCTCGATCAAAGAGAAGATAACATTTTCGATTAAATGTATGGGTTTTATGAAACACTTTCTTTGTCGACGAAACAAGTTTGATATCCAAATTTTAATTGAACTTCTTCAGCAAGATTAA
This sequence comes from Eristalinus sepulchralis, assembly GCA_944738645.1. NCBI lineage: Eukaryota > Metazoa > Arthropoda > Insecta > Diptera > Syrphidae > Eristalinus > Eristalinus sepulchralis. The sequence goes on along the minus strand of OX122885.1, from coordinate 22,065,988 downwards.
GTACTCCGTAAACAAACCGTTTAACATTGATCAAATAAGAAAATTAGGAAAAAGCATTATCATACATTTTTGCTGTGTCTACATTACTTTCTTCGAACATTTCTTGATTGAATGTTGCCGAATCTAAAGAAATGAGATTGCAAAAATTGTGAGAAATGTTTTTGTCGAGTGTAGAATTCCAACAAAAGGTATTTCCATAAAGCTATCTCTGATGATCTTTTTATGATTATAAAAAGCTAAAATAACGTAAAAGGTACATAAATTGTGCTTGAGACATCCTACCTAACAACGCCAAAAGTAACAGATTTCAAGGAACTGTATGCCTCAAATATGGATAGGTCTACTGTTTGACGATTTCTGCAAAAAAAAAAACAATGGACAGAATTGATAAACTGAGACGTTTACTGCAGAGAAGGAAAATCAAAACGTCTAATGATACTATCACATAAATTCGGGAACATTATATTTTTTGAATTCAGCTCCCGACATTGCAGAATGATAGACTCTCTCAGTAATTGTTTTTGGTTGGCATGCAGTTTTGAAGGTTTTCTGGTCAACCACTGTGATACCAATCCAGCATTCTCGATCTCCCAACATGACAAGGTTACAACTTCGACTCGAATAATTTCCTTGTTGTAGCCGAAGTGAGAAACCGGACATCGAGAGAACTGCGAATTCGAAATCGAGAACAAGGTCTGACGATGATGACGTAGAGGTGTTTTGGCAGGATTGAAGTCTAAACTTCTTACTATAAAGTAGATAACTTGGAAAAATCATTTCATTTTGGAGGATGATAGATAACAAGTACATTCCCCAGCATTAGACATGACCAAGATAGATGCCGAAGTCGAGCAAGTCTTTCTTAAGGATATGGAGATGATAGAATGTGGGGAGAGAAGTATACGCGTTGAAAACAATATAAGAAAGGAAAACCCTTCAAATGTGCCAAATATAGACTGAAAAACATCGCGTAAGGACCCTCTCTCTTCTGTGTGATTGTAAACGAAACTCTTTGCCGCTTTGTGTGAACGCCTGACATCATTCGTCAACAATATGAAATTAAGGTGATTGTATGCACACAGCGATTCGACAGTAAACCCTAAATGTCCCTTATCTAACCGACCGGACCGTATGCTCAACACTATGCTCAAAACATTAGAATAATCTGTAAGAGCCTATTATTAAAACAGTTTGGCATTTAAGACCGGAATAGGCGTTTGTCGGTACAAAGGGCAGATCGAAAATCAACGTTATTTAAGTCATAGTACGCAAAGCTCACTCAACCATAGAAGGCAGGCGATTGGAAAAATAGTGGTTACAAAATGCCTCAACTCGGCAAACAGTTCACACATTTTAGAATGTATCGATAATCTGAATGTACCAAAGTACATAGTAAAATTGTCCAGAAGCTATTTTATCGATAGGTTTCTCCTTTACGACTCCGACGAAACAATACTAGGATATTTGCATATTGAGACTTTTCATTCAAGAAAACTTCTATTATTACATTGGAAGTCATGGTAAAATGACTCGATGAATCGATTTATATTGCAACGAAGAAATAACAATGATAAAGATTTGGTTAATGTCGGTGCTACCCCTTGTAACATATGCGAGAATTTTGATTGATGATTGGCTTAATTTTAAGCATCACTTCTTATACACCTGTGAGAAGTCGTGGAAAAATATAAATGTTCCCCCGACACTTATATCAAGTTTCAGAATACACGATTAATACTCGCGAGAGTTGTGTCCTCCATACAGTTATATGGGGGAACGGATATGGTCTGACGTTGCGAATAAAATAATGTAATGCTAAATGCGAAGCGAGTTAGCAGTGCGAGTGCGAGTATCCCATGGTATTCCACGATGCACTATAAGTTCTATGTTCTATAGTACTCAGCAAGCTATGATTTTTGGAATCGCTTCTTTAGCAACTACTAGTGTTGTACGTGCTGTTCTATCACAAGTAAAAGAAACATTGAAGATGATCACGTTTTCCTTAAATGTGCTCAGGATGAAAGCGAAAGAACTTTATAGCCACCACCAATTCCTTTCTCGAGATCAAGTTGGCTTTCTTGAACACCTTGATCGTATCAGTATCATATAAGGAAACTGTTGGCCTTTTTACAGAGAAAATTCTGCGATTGTTTTTCCTGTTTACGTTATTCAATACTTTGGATGAGCCTCCAAGCCCGAGCCATTCAGAATACGCAATAGAGGGCGATATCTGTAGAAATAGCCGAATTGATGTGCAAAAGTAGAGCCAGCTGGAGAAGTGCCGTCCCAGCTGGATAGATATGCATATATACACCAAGGAGTAAAGCATTACTCTTAGAAGAAAAATGAAATATTAGTGCTGATAAAAAATTAAAATTGTATAAATTATAAATAAAATTAAAAAAAAAAAACTATGAATGTGTCTTGGTTTATTTAATTGTATGTACAAGAATGTGGTATTTATTTGTTTAAGATATTATTTTTCTCTACATAAGAAAAAGGTTAAAGTCTCAATACTGGGAAACGAAATCACGATTGAAATACATACACGTACATATACATGATCATCTTTGATTATCCTTTGTTATTCACTTGTTATTTACCAATCTGCCCATAGTGCCAAATTGAATAAGCTTTAGTTGTCTGGATAGTTGTTGATTTATGTATCCAATTATGTTTAGGTCTAGTGAAAGCGAGGGATAATAAAACAGAATCAACGCCTTATACAGAACTCATTCTCTCACTAACTTGGAAGGGTTATTTAGCTCATTGTTCCGCTGAAGTACTCACGCGCTATACAAATTTCAATTAAAAAAAAATATTTAAATTAATTGTTCTGAGCTGTGGTGTCAATAGATAACGGGGCTCCAACACCTGTTGTTCCCGTATATCCCGTGAATTTTGCAACTTTAGTTTGCAATATATTTATTACACTAACTAACCACTTACTACACTTTCTTTTGTCGGTTGGCCTCATGCTGATGGCCAACAGGGGCCTCAGACGTCCTACATACAAATAACAAAAGCCGACGCCCGCGATTTTATCGTCGGCATCTGCACAGGGCTCCTTACAAGATAATATCAATATCGATTACCTAACTTGACCTGTGAGGAAAGAACAGAAGCAAAAATCTCTGGACCCTTTTAGCATGGGCATTATAAATAGATCCATTTCTTTTGCTTGTGTCTTGTCGTACGTATGTATGTATCTGCGAATAACAAGCAATAAGTCGATAAAAGGTATTGTAGAGAGAAGGCGGCTATCCTTTGTAAATTTAACTTGACGGTGATTAAAATGGGAACTGATTATCATTGACATCGTGGGATAAGTATTTTGTAATTTCTGTTTAGTTTGTTTGATTGTTAATATAATGAAAATATTTAACCGTTATTTGTTATTTGTTTTATTCATTTAAAGAAGAAAGAAGTTTTAAAACCATTACTTGTATAATTAATGGAATATATGTTGGATCATTTTAAGAATTGAATTGAATAACAGACAAAAATTAATTTACTGTATAAGATGTTACAACAATGACACGATCTCGACACATTTCAGAGTATAGGTATCAATGGTATTATATAGATAGATAGATAGATAAATATATACTTTATTTCTTGCATAGTGTAACAGTGTTTTAACAAATGTTTATTGTGCTCTAGCTTGCTCAGAGATAAAGTTTACAAAAACTTTGCTACTGAAAATTCAGTTATGTTTTAAGTTTAATTAATTTAAGGATTACAAATATATTTGGAGGAAAACTATGGGAAAAACCTCCATTTGAACTGAGTATCACATGTATATATGTATATCACAGATTAAAAAACGAATAAATAATAAAAAATTTTAAATAATAAATAGTAAATAGTGAATGATAAATAATAATATATTGTAGCAAATAACTAATAATAAATAAAAAGTTACAAATAGATAATAAATAAATAATAAATATATTATAAATAAATACTAAATAAATGATAAATAATAAATAGATAATAAATAAGTAATAAATAGAATATTTAACAAGTAACTAACATAAACATTACAGTAACTGTAAGTCTTTAATAAGTTCATTATTAACAATAGCACATCTTGAGATAAAATTACTGTTGAGAATTTCGATCCTTCTTCCAATCTGGATAACACCGGCTTGTTCATGAAGTATAAGGGTGCGGAAATCTCGAGGCAAATTAATCATCATTTTGAGTACTTTATTTTGCGCTATTTGTAATCGCTTGATATGTGTTTTCGCGCAATTTCCCCAAACTGGAGAACCATAGATCATCAATGCTTGAAAAATTACCTTAAAAATTTTTATTTTATTCTTTCTGTTGAGTAAGGACTTGTGATTAATTAATGGTATTATTTATTTACATACGTTAAACATTTTAAAGTAACGTTGTGTTCAGATTTAAATATTTGAATAGAGAGAGACCTTTGCACCGATATCTTTTTGTAATTTTATTTTCCAAAATATATTGTTATAGCTATAATGTCTCGTTTCACGAAATATAATTGCCATTTCAATGAAAATGATTCGATTTTATAAATTTTAAGCTCAGACTTTATTTTTCTAGTACGGTTTAATTAAATTTAATCTAATAATTTGATAAAATGTAATTGTGCGGATTTCAGTCAGCCTTTAAGTCTCTATTAAATCAGCAATTTAAAAACGATCCTAAGAAGCTACAATGTAGAAAGCAATACGTAGCAGCACTTTCTATTGAAATTTGAAAAAAAAGTAAAAGCTCTATTATTGATATTGGCTTTTTTTAACACTATTCATATAAGAATGTAGATACTTGTGCAAAAGTAATGACACGCAAATAATATTGCTTTGATCACAATTTTATATATTTCTAATAAGTAATATATTTCTAGTAAGTAATATGCATGCTTATGACGCTAAATATAGGCATATCTTAAATCGATGTCATAAATAAAGCGAAATATCTTCTCACATATCAAAGTTTTTTTTTTAATTTTAAACGAGTTTAAAAATACTCCATCAATATAAAAGAGTTCAAGGTACTATATCTGATCTTAAAGTCAGAAAGGAGTTACCGTATTAACTTATGTTGACCTTATCTCTAGTAAATCGTTATTTTATACCTTATATTTTTATCTATCACAGAGCATAGCGTTTTTTACTTAATCTTAAGTATCACTTAACACAGGAGATATTTGCTACGTGATTAAGGATCATCCATTTTGCATCTTTTAGATTTCAACAAATAACCATTTTCGTTCATATTTACAAGACATAATACACATATTCGAAAACATTAAGTAATGGATTTTCAATTAAATTCAAATAATAAGAACAACAAAAAACTGAGAATTATCATTATTTATTCACTTTGCAACAAAAAGTTGAAAAATAGCAGTTTCAATAATTCTGTGTTTTTGTTTTACAAACAGAAAACAGAAAGCTTAGCAACCGATAACTGTTTTTTTTTACCATAGTGGAAGTAGTTTTAACATACCTATTGCAAAAGCCATATATTAACAAGGCTCAGGGTCTAAAAATCGATATTTGAGGCATCAATTTCTTTGCAAGGTTGGATAAGTGGCCTTTTAAGATGTATGTTCATTCCAAACATATACATACAGATATTTTTCCATGTCTCTTACCATAGAGTACAATTCTCTAAAAGAGAATAAAATCAATTCTGGTGAGCTTATATTTCCTGAATACATATGAATATGGCTACCTCACACCCTAAACTTTAAATTATTAAGAACAATAAGTAAATTTTTTGTTTTGAACTTTAAATTTATTTTAGAATAGACAAAAATTTAACAAAAGACTACTAAAACACTCTGCACCTAAAATGAAGATGAATGATTCTGCAAATAAATATTATTGCACAGAACTAGATATTTCTACTAAAATACTGGTATATTGATTTATTTACAAGATTCGATATTTGCATTGTAATAAAGTATATAGTAAATATATCGACATACAAATTTTAAATTAAAATATGCACAACTTCTATTGTATATATGATACTATAGTGTATATAAAACTAGGGTACATCCAACCAACATCAAAAAATCCTCACTTCAGCAATAAATTGTTTTCTTATCTGAAACAAAGTGCCAATTTAGCTCTAACTGAAGAAACTGTTTCCACCTGCTTGAATAAAACGACCACCTTGTAGAATATTGCTTCTTATGTGAGATTACAATTTCACGCGGTACACGACACAGAAACATCTTTCGGTGTTTTAAACAAACATACGAATCAAACCAAGTGGAAAGGTAAGGAGGAGCTGAAAATTGCGGTATTACCAGAAAACTATGAAAATTCAAAATGGAGGCAGTTATGGGTGGTGCATTTCTGAAGATAACCTAACGTGTCGTTCAGCCAATAGGCATTCAGCAAAAAGGTTAACCGGCCGCAATGCACTGTAATATTCAAGAACCTGTTCAACGTCTGTTATTACTGCGCCGGATCGTATTGGTTAAATTTTTCTGTGGAGCGAATACAGATCGACGCTAAGTATAGAAAACAGGTAGCAGTAAGATTTGTCTCTCGCATTTGTTGTTACTTTCCTTACCATTCAACAAGTCACAGACACGCAAGTGGCACGGAGAAGGAAACTTGTAAAAATTTGGAAGTCTGTAACAATTCAGTCATAGAACAGGTCTCGTTTCATTCAGACGTTGCGTGGGATGTTCGTTTAATTTTTTTTTTAATTTTTACGTGATCGTGAAATATACTACAACTGGTGAAATATAAATAAAGTGAAATTATCTAATAGATAAAACTTGGTGAAAAAAGTGGCCAACGTGAAAATTTAATTAGTGAATCAAAAATAAATTGAAAAACCACAAAATTTAAGGATACCAATAGATCGCAATTCGATAGCAACATGATAACAATGAATGAATTTGTGGATTTAAGAATGCAACAGCACATCGCTCACGAGATTTATAGGCATCAGATTATGCAACGCATACCTGGTAAGCTGAAATAAAATACATACTAGGATATTCCGCCGGCAAATTTATTTTCCGAAAATTTGTTAAAGTATTTACAAATTCCCGTCGGAATATAAAATAGGAATACACTTGAACATTTTATAAACCATTATACTTGAAGGGGTTTTTTAAAACTTATACCTTAGTTAATATAAGTTTGTACTATCATTATGTAAACAATTTTTATTATATATAAAAATCATTAAACTCTATTTATCCATATTATGGGAGTCGGAACCCTATTTAACATCAATACGGGTTACGGATTAATGAAAACTGTGTCCGATGCATAGTGAAATAGAGTATACTGACTATGATTTTCTTGCAATATATAATAAGTTCGCTTAGAAAAATTTTAGATAATTTAGTGCAAAAAATGTAAAATTCACCAGATGTATGAATAAAAATATAAATCTGAAAATATACAAAACGTAAAAAAAATAAATAAAACGTATAATAAGTAAATAGTGTAATTATAAGATGAATATGTGGGGAAATTCTTTGGCACAACACATTAGGGACCACTTGAAATAACTTCATTTATTTCAATGATCATCAAATGTATACTTTAGACCACTAGGAAAATTAGAAGCTATTAAACACCTTATTTTATTTAATTGCTTTATTTTAGAATACCTATATAAAACTAAAAAAATGTAATATGTTTAGTTCTAAATTAAACTCGAACATTAATACAGTGTATTATCAACTTTCCCTTTTTTCAGATCCCTTTCCACCTATTTTGCCAATACACATACCTCGTCATATTATACTTCCACCTCGCGTAACCCTCCCAGGAGTTGAGGTTTCCCTTCAGAATGATGATTTATGGAAGCAGTTTCATAATATTGGCACGGAAATGATAATAACAAAAAGTGGACGGTGAGATAATTAATTTTGAGTTTTTTTTTATTTGCACAATAGACACACACCATAATAGTGAGTATATTTTTACTTTATTTTAAGTATATATATACATATATATAATAAAAAATCAAAGTAACGAAATACTCACCTGTAAAAAACAGTACCATATTAAGTACATTGTGAAATGCGTATCTGCACTAATGTAATATACAAAAGTTAAATTAACCCAGCAAGTCCAAATTTAAGAAACAATAAATACGCTGCCATATATTTAATCGTAATTTATCACTGTGGCGGTAGGCACGCTGCAAGGGTACCCAACTGTCAGACAAACAAAAAAGACGGCGCCATAGAATACCACCTGCTGACCTGCTAACTATGGGAAAGTATTTTCTTCGGTTCATATAAAGGAGACCATCCTCTTAAGATTTGCTGTGTTCAGAGTGTTTGTGTGCACTTTTAGGGTTATTTTGTTTGTTTTTCTAAACCTATAATAACCTATGGTTTATTTATTATTAATTATTGTAATTATAAAATACATAGAGTTTATTTGTTTTCAATTTGTCATAGGCGGATGTTTCCTTCAATGCGTCTTTCAATATCTGGTCTGGAGGATGAATCGAATTATTGTATTCTCTTGGAAATGGTGCCAGTTGGGGATTGTCGATATAAATTTTCGGGATCACATTGGGTGCCTGCAGGAGGAGCAGAACCACAGAGCCCGCAAAGAATGTACCTGCATACTGATAGCCCTGCTTCGGGTGCACATTGGCAAGCTCAGCCAATTCTTTTTAACAAAGTTAAATTAACAAACAATACTCTGGACAATAATGGCCATGTAAGCTTTAACTAATCTTACAAGTAATGAATAGATAAAGAACCGAAATTATATTAATTGTTTTCTGATCAAGTTTTGCTTTGTAATCTTATTTCAAGAATAAGCAACATACAAATTATAAAAATTATCAAAGTTTTGGAAATGCATATCTTAATAACTCGTTTTGCAGATTGTTCTTGCGAGTATGCACAAATATCAGCCTAGAATACATGTTATTCAAACATCTGATCCCACGCAAATACCGTGGTCACCCCAACAAGCATTTGTTTTCCCGGAAACTGAATTCGTAGCAGTCACAGCATATCAGGTAAGTTTTGAAGTTTGCAAAATATAATATATGTCATGCACATACAAGTACGAATGTATATGCATCTATCTTATACCGGATAATAATCTACTATATAATATGTTCTCCATAAATACAAATGATAAAAATGCAGGGGTTTATATAATTTATTATTATAATAAAAATTTTACTTTTACTTTTCACTTTACGCCTTAAAATGATTAATTTTTAAATGAAATATTATTTAATTTGTAATTTGCGAATTGTTTGCTTAGATCTTCTACTTACTCAATTCTGTGCTATACATTTATTTATGGCTTTAGAAAAAACCCTCTTCGTTTATTTGTTTCGTTTTTTAGAATGCCTATTGTAGAATGCTTTTATTTACTTGTACGTTGCAATTAAATTAATTCATATATTCGTTTATTTTTTTTTTTAAATAGAATGATCGTATTACAAAATTAAAAATTGACAACAACCCATTTGCGAAAGGGTTTCGAGAGTCTGGCCAATCAAGATGCAAGAGGAAAATATCTACATCACCTGAAATGCAATCTGAAGAAAATTCACCTTTGAAGTCAGTACCGTCACCTCAGTCTAGTGTATTCGAGACGCATCGAAATGAAGATTTTATTGAAACTCCATCAACAAAACGACAGAGATCGAATGGATCAACGTGTTCAATTTCATCATTAGACGACATGATATTCACGGCATCAATAAGCAGCAATAGTTCCAGTGGAAAAAACTCTCCAAATATTGATCAAATCGGAAATGAAATACTTGCAAGCGGTTCACTTAATCTGAAATCAACAAAACAAGGAATGGATTTTATAAACCCCTCCTTTGTTGATTTGGCATGTTCTTATTTTGGTAGACATCAATATCCTATGCAGATATATCCTAGTAGTATGGATCAGCAGTCCAAGGAAATGTCACATTATTCACAATCTGCAGAGTCTACGCTGCAAAGTTCATCCAAGGATATACATACTAATATTAAGCTCAACAAAATCAGTCATCATGGCGATGAATTTGTAAAACCAGCGAAAAGCAATAACTTTTCAATATCGGCAATATTAGGCAGCAAGGGCTAAGTTGTACTGGAATTTAACATCAAAGTTCACATTCTCATTTTGTAATTCATAAGCATTTACAAAGAAATTGTGTGATACGAATGTAAATATATACACTTGTAAGGCAAGTGTATTTTTTGTATACTAAAACATGTAATAAATAAAAAATAATTGTAAAAATAAAAAAATAAAACTGTATTAATAATGAACACTGTGTTTTACATATAAACTTATACACTTCACACTTCTTCAGTTGCGATGCAATTACAGGCGGCATTGTAAATAAAATCGTACATTTATAAAAAAAAAACTCTGTTCAAATCAGATTTCATAAATGCACTAAAATTAACATTGACAATGTTCTTTTACTAAAGATGAATATATCTACATATATATTATAGTATGTATAAAACTGTAGATTTATGATGAATGATACCAATAATAAAATAACTATTGCGAATGTATTGCACAGGTTTCAGTTTTTTTATTCGAGAGGGAATCGAGCTGGTATAGCTTATTGACATGTATTGAGCGTGTTGTTGCAATATTTTGTTATCCAAGAAAGGAATACGGAAAGAAATCTTTAGATTCTGTTGTACAGACATAGTAAATTTCGAAATAAAAAATACAACTGAACGTCTTTTACAGACGGTTACAATAAACATATAATCGTACTATCAAAAATATCAAATGGGCTTATCTTTCACATATATTATTATAAGATCGGTACAAAATTGGTAATAAGTCAAGTTCTGTAGTTTACTGATGATTTGTTCACACGAAGTTCCCATTCAATTGCTTTTAAAATCTTATCGGTTGATAAGTACTTTGCGCATTAAGATCAGCGATTATTGTAAACAGATAAGATTTGAGATCCTGATCTTGTTTATTTCTGGTGTTTCTTTCCTACAAAACTTCCGAATAGACGTTTCAGCATAACAGTTATTAAACAGTTAATATGTATGTATCCAAGCATACAGCATAAAATAATATCAGTTATGTCAGTCGCTATGAACGCAAGACAGAATTTTCTTCTCTACATCTAAATATGAATTGGTATTCCCCGGTTCTATATTTCTCATTAAAGTACGGTAAATTAAATCAGACATCTATGGGAGCATATATCATATAAGTTCTATGTATATGGTGTTTTCGTAAGAAAACACTTTTTAATTCTAACAACTGTCTTATATATAAAATATAATATTTTATGTAAGATAATAATAAAATATAATAATTATATAAATTTATATAAATATATATTTTATATAATATAATAAAATTTAGTAGATGCATGTTCATATGTTATACATTACATATTTTTATGTATTGCACATATGTATGTATATACGAATCATTCCTTGAACGGAGATGGTACCATAGTACGCGCCTGCACGAAATTTACCAAATCGCAACGCATTAATATTTATTAACCCATTTATATTGTTATTCTCATCTCACACGTATGCATGTACATTTATGTATATGTATGTAAGAACATATAAGTACATATGCTACATACACGCAGTTTATTATAAAGGTTTTATTACATTGCCTTTGACATTATAATTTGCTCCTAATGTGGTAAAATCCCTGTTAGATAAAAAAACAAAACAAAAAAAACAAGAAATCTCCGTAGTCTCAGTCAAAAAAAAAAAAAAACAAGAACAAAAAATAAAAATAACCTGCCGCATCAGGAATCGAATTCGGCTATCAACTTTTCACAGGAGACCGCATCTTAAATGCTGGCGCCATGTCAAATGGTGAGATTGGGCATATTTACTGACGTTATGTTTCTCAACCTTCATCACGCTTAACACAAAAATGTCTTATATCAAATGTTGTTGTTTTTTATTGCCTTCTGTTTGTTCGGTCGATGTATCCGAATCGTAGCCACCGTTCTTTATCTTTTCTCATGTTCACAGACGGAGGGCGACGGGGTATGTGTTTTGGTTATATCTTTCCGTTTTTCCGTGTTTCTGATGTCGAGATCTTGTCGTGCAGGTAAATCTTACTGCTCAGCTTCCACTTGTTCCTACAAGTGGGCAGACAGAAATTAAAATGCACTTAGGTTAAGGTACCATTGAAAAAAGGCTCGAATTGCAGGACTCATTCACACGTACATATGTACCTACATATGTATGTATCACATTCAAATGTATGCATAGGCGCAAATGCAGGTTCTTGTTTGCTTTTTAAATTTATATTTAAAATTAATAAGTACTTTTGCAACAATTAGGTTGTTGCATAAATGAACATATATGAGTGTAATCAATTGTTTACGTTGAATAAAAATGTGGGTGCACCTCAATAATCAAATTCATTCGTTGCATTCCTGATAATATAAATAGGTAATAGAAAAGGAAGCAGCAGCAGCGTTAAGTCAGGTTATAAAAATGTGTGCTTCAACATGCGTACGTAGCTTTAACTTATTTTTTTTTAATTCTAAGAAAAATAACTCCATTTAAATGCGTATGTGTGTGTTATATGATTACATCTAGTTTCGGCCACAGCGAACACAAAAGAGTTGTTTGATTCCAATAATGCGTATTGTAGCAAGTAAACTGTAATCTAATGACCAATCCGTTTTATTGGGTGTATATGAATATTTTAGTTTTTCCAATTCACATAAGGAGGGAGTGGGCGTGTGGCGATAAATTGGAATGATGCTTCATTGCAGATTGTATTGCATGTTGTTTAGAAGCAGTCTAACTATTTACATACAAGTCAACTGTTTTGTAAGCTTAAGTCATATTTTCTCTGTTCAAATATCATTTCCAAATGCGTGTTTAACTTGTATTTTTGGGCGTTTGATCCTAAATTAAATTGAAGTATTTAAGATATTTCTATTTCTTCACTTTTCTCGTCTTGTCATTATTGATTGATTTTTTGATAGCCGTGTTGTTGAGCTAGAGGAATTCTTATGAAAGAAATTAATACATAAGGCAAAATGCATACAAAATACAAAATATGCTTAGGAATTTTATTGGTTAGCCCTAAAAAAATCAAGAATTTGTTTGGAAAACATAAAACAGAAGTTTATTGAACAGCGTGCTTTATAAAATCGAAATTAAACATTTTCTTTATTAAACCCTGTTTCTTTTGGAGCTTGGTGTCGAGGGTTAGGTTTTCGGATTTTTGTTTTTTCGTAATATTGTGCATAAGCGCCACTACAACCGTAGCAAGCTAGATATCCATACTTTTAAAAAATGCTCGTTAACATAAACCCCCTCCGAGTTTTTTTATGATTTGCGCGAACTAAAAGCGTATTGAGTACCGTTAAGTAACCCCAATCAGGCCAAAGCCCAGACCGAAGGTTAAAAGGTGGAAGAGGCACATTGTTCTTTAATGCTTGTGGATTGTAATGGGAAGGAAATATCGAGTTAATTATCGTAGGGTGCGGTTAAAAATAAGTGTCCAAACTTAACTGTACTTCGGAAATTGGGCTTAAGGGTGATCTGAATGAAAGATGAACATACCGAGGAAAGCTTGTTTTGCGGGTAAATCCAAAAGGAGGAAGAATGCAGCTGGTAAATTCATTTGAGCATCTTTTGTTAAAATGTCTGTATAAGATTGATGAGACATGAGATAAGACAAAAGTCTAATCACTCCTTTTCGGATTCTATACAGTAGGTGAAGAGAGGTCTTTGGAGGACAATACTAAGCTTGGGGCCTTTTATATTGTAACCAAACCTAACCAATTCCAACACTTTTGGTGACCTCAATGATATGGTCAATACAACCTAGTGTTGAGTTGTTACTCATACCGAGAAAAAGAAGTCTTTTGGTGTCAACGACGCAAGTGCAATCCATAAATAATGGCTGATTATTTTGAAAACGTTTAAGAGATAGTAGATAGCATTACGTTTCGGATGCAGCCGTTCCAAGTCTTTAGCAGACAAGATCTTATATATCAAAATGGAAAGGAGTGACTGGGGAAAACCAAAATTAAAATGGTGGATCTCGGAATTGAACGGTTCCAAAACAACTCGCTTAAACTGTTCGAGAGGTAACTTCGAATTCACAGAAGAAACATTTATTATCCACAAGAGGGAGAAAGAGAGAATGCCAGACTATATCAAATGCCTTTAAAATATCAATCGCAACAATCTTCCCTTCTCCTCCATTGTGAAAGGATTTGTTCTACTTGTCAGTAACATATCACAATTGGACTTAGTGCTGTGGAAGACGTAACGGTGGTCATTTAAGATCTTCCGCGACTTAAGATATTTCATATTTCATAAAGCGTCAGTTTTCATCACCTTAGAAAGAAGGAATGCAAGTGTTAAGGGACAGAGTGGACAAATGCTGTTACCACTTATTCAGGAAGAGTTAGGAATAGGACAGGCGGAAAATCATACTTAGTGGTTCTGCCAGCGTAGGAAAGGCGAAAATCATCCAGGACAGCGAATTTGTGGATCCTTAAGAACCCTTGTATATGTCCGAGTGCGAAAGTTGATTTGTCTTGTGGTAAAATTATCGCTCTCAAGTACAAAGAAGGGAGACAAAGTACAAACCAGCGTTGAGCGGGTTGCAAAATAAACAGCCAACGAAATTCCTTTGTCTAAGGGGCTTATAGCTAGAATGTTATTCTATGTGAACACGGAGATAGAAAACGAGGCTGTATAACCAGAAGGTTTTACTTCCCTTGGGACATTGTCACATATTTTTCGTGTTCTTTTAGTCATAATGTAGATGTTATGTAGACATTTGTGACAAGTTTCGTTTAATGACATTCGCATTTTCGTGTTGGTTAACTCAGTACCTTTTCCTTTCTTTTTGTTTAATATATTTTACATCGTTCCATGAGCAGGTTTAACTGTTTTTTTTTAAATTATCGCATTATACAATAAAATATAGTCAATCTTGTATAAAGTAAGTGTAATAATTATTATTATACATATTCCGCTTTGTAAATTTCAATTTCGATAGCTACAATGCTTAAAGTTATACATTAGCTCAGATCAATAATTTCATTTCTAATAAGAGTTAAAAAACGTTTTGTGTTGTGTTGTGGATACACAGTAAAATCTTATTAGTGAACGGAGAAAATGTCTTCGCTTCTTCTTCGATAAGGACTTCTATACTGGAACGGTTTCATATTCGCGCATACTACATATTCTCCAGTTTCTGTTCTATTAATATTAATTAAAGTCCCACGAATAAAGATAAGAAAGTGTCAATTTAAAAATGCACTTGCTTAAAAGCTTTAATCAGCAAGATCCAGCACGATGGTGAATTTTGCGTGATGACTAAAAGAATAAGATAGCGGATATTAGCTAACGAGAACTCGAAAACTTGGTAAGAAAAATTAGTTTAATTTAAAATAAAGGAATTGGAATAAAGGACAATGTTTCATTGATTCGATTATGTGACACGAATGTCTTCACTTCCGGGGCGCGTTTTGAATCCAGTTCTATAAAGAAGCAAATCGCTTGACAAATCGAAGACAAGGAAGATGTATGATGTACATAATCTCATTTCGTTGTGCTTGCGTATAGTTCCTAAACAGTTTGAATTTATGACGCAGGGTAGAGTTGGTTATTTAAATTTACGGTGGTGATTCAAAATTATTTTTATTAACTTTTGTATTGACAAAATTTGATATGGGGTAAAGTGTGCGATGAAAAGCAGACTATGAGTCACTATTCTAAACTGTCAAACGTACTGTATTCTTTTCGTATTTAAATATATAGTATGTACCTTTCCTCTGTCCTCTTCATAGATAGTTGTAGGTTGGTGTACACACGTAAAGTTTTGACTTTAAAATATACTTGAGGACTCCGTTCAGCTTTAAATCTTTATTCACGAATGCTTAAAGGGTTATGCAGTTCACTCACGAATAACATCATTATTTTCATAAATTGAAGCTGATGGAGTTCCCAACAATAGAGAAACTTCTCTCTTCACATTGAAAATTTAAATGTCGGTGGTTCAAAATCAGATCTTTAATACCGATAATAATTATCAGAGCTGTATTCTTTCTATTTGGTAGTTTCGACGATTTTAGCATTGTTTTACAGTGAACACTTTAAAAATTTGGATACAGATTTCCATCAGTCTATTCACCGAAACAAGCATTCAAAAAACATACGACCCTGTAGCTGTCAGTAGGAGTCCGTGGCTATATGCGTGTTAATTTTTCGGAGGTAAAAAATAAAGCACGCCGAAATAACTTCGCACTGCTGTAAAACTTCTACGTAGAAATATCAAAGCAATATTGTATGTTGGAAGTTTGTACTAAATAAATAGTTTGGTCACATATCCATTACACACGATTATAGTGTACATAAAAAACAAAAGTTTAAAATTATTCGTTTCTTCTTTCATATTTTGTGTTTCAGATTTTTGACAATTTTCGTAGACTTTTCTGCATAATGTTAATATATTTAATTGATATTTTCGTGCAGATTTTAAAACTTTTGTGAGATCTTGCAATGCCATTTCTATGTACCTATTTACACGGAGTCAACAAAACTAATCTTTAAAATTAAGGAATCCATCATGAATCGTGTAATGTTGTTAATGATATGCATGTAATGTGTGGAATATTCAAACAATATGGATAAAATAATATATAGTAATGGAATATAAAGTAACATATTCATCCGTACTTATAAAATATATATGTACACACATATATAGATGTAGGTAGCTGCTCTTAGCACAAAAGAGATTGGTTTTGGTTCACTTAATCATTTATAAATAGTAAAATGACAATATCGGCTATAATCACCTTAAAAGTACAGACCTTCAGATTTTCATTATCCCTAATTGTATTCATAACTCAAGTGATTCAGTGGAAACTGAACTAATTAATACTTGCACTTGCAATACCTAAATATACCTGGCGTCTTCATTTTCGTTTTGTTTGATCCTAATGCCACTTCAGTTTATAATACGTGGGAGATATATCGCATTGTTCGGTTAATACAGCAACTCATTACTATATAATAAAACCCAAGAGAAATTCCATTTGGCTTCAAAGTATATCGAAACGCCAGATGAGGTCATTGTCGCGCTGGACTGCGGTTCTCTTGGTGGATTTGCAAGATTATCCTTAGACGTACCATAAAAGAAAACAAAGCTTGTGGGCATATGAACATTTCTATTCAGTGTCCTTAAACATGAGTGCATGCACTTTAGAATTATGTCCCAGGTATGAGCAGTTATTTTAACAACTTGCATCTGCATATTTCTCCCATACGTACATAAATGAAAACTGATTATACATATATGCACATATGAATGTTCGTTGAATTCAGTGTAGCTTAATATCTACATATTATTGACATTTTCTACTTAGTTAAACATCTTTTTTCTTCATCTTAAAATACTCGTTCATCAAAAAATTGCACATACAGCAAATTTATTTGCTTTTTATTTATTTATATTTTTTCCTAAGCAAGGTAAAATTGAATCTTATTATCAATTCTTCATGAGGTAAAGTAGAAGTAACCGAAAAAATATTATCATGAAATTGCACACACCTCAAACAAAGTTTTAAAATAAGTGGTGAAGTACATAGTCACAAAAACTTACCGTACAATAAGTCAAAACATTAAATATATGACAGATCATTTAATATTATTTTTTGTTTTTAGTGGCGCCTCCTATGCACCAGGGACTTATTGAGCGTTGTGTTACATACGTAATTAACATATTAAATAGCTGGATTGTCGCTTTGACTTTTAATTACAAAAAATATTACATGCCATTTACCCAATAATGTGCGTGTCTCTCTTTTTTAAAAGTTAGAGTATTCCGTATACGCAAAGTATAAATAAAAGAACAAGCAATTTTTGTTATATACTAAACATTTTGGTACACTGTGACAGTTTCCTTGAACGGTCTCTGTACAGAAATAATAATATAAGTAATTTTGCATTGTCACTTGGTCAAATAAATGACACACTAAGATTTTAATACATTTCAAAGAAAAGTAAAGTTATTATTTTGTTGGAAAGTCTTTATTATCTGGATTTATTTTGCCGACTCCGAACGGCGGGATTTAAGAAGACTTCCATAGACAATTAGTACTATTTGAGTTTTGTCAGCAAATCGAAGAGGTGGTGCCGTGAAAAAAATCCGGCAATCGAACCTAAGCCATCGGCGTGTGGGTTGACACATTTATCCACTACGTCACGGCGACCACTAATATAATATATATGATATAGATTTGGCATTAAAGAGTACGAATGGGTAAGTTGAAAGGAGAGTAGGCAAATAAGTGCGCAGGTATTATTTTAACTTGAGCTAAATCTTCACATGACTGGGCAATAAATTAATTTTAAGCGTCTTCACTTCACTGTCACCTGAATTTAACAATAATTCCATCAGAAATTTAATTGTATAAAATATGATATACGCAATAGAGAAAAGTTCCGAGGACCTAAATCCACCGAAGAATTTGTTTCTCATAAAAAAAAGCAAGAGCAAAATAAATTTTGTTTCTAAGATGAGGAAAGTTAACGGAGAACGTAAGAGATTTATGCTACCCTCCTGTAACTGCCCTGCTTGACATAATTATTTTTCTTCTTCATGTGACGCTACAGTCTGGGGTGGACCTGGGCCACCACCAACTTGCCTCTCCAGCCACCACGATCTTTCGCCAGCTGCCACCAGTTGCGCACTCCAAGTTGGTTGTTGTTCTTATCCACTTGGGTGTGCCATCTTAGCCTGGGCCATCCTCTGTTGCATTGTCCCAATGGTTCAGATTCGAAGACTTTTCGGGCCGGAGCAGTGGTGTTCATACGTTCTACATGGCCTAGCCATCTTAAGCGTTGTATCTGAAGACGTTTGACTAGGCGCATGTCGCTGTACAGCCCATACAGTTCGTCGTTAAATATTCTTCTCCAGATGCCATCAACGCAAACAGGACCGAAAATCGCGAACAAAACTTTTCTTTCGAAAAGACTAAGGGCTTCCTCTTCCGCTTTTAGTAATGTCCAGGTTTCCGCGCCATAAAGTAGGACTGGGATGATCAAGGTGTTATATAAAGCAAGCTTAGTCTTTCGAGAGAGGGCTTTATTACTCAATTGCCTCTTGAGCCCAAAGAAACAGCGATTGGCAAGAGTGATTCTGCGTTTGATTTCGGTACTGGTGTTATTGTCCCTGTTCACCGCGGAGCCGAGGTAGACGAAGTCTTTGACTACATCGAACTTTCTGCTGCCTAGCGTGACGCTCTGCAGAGAAGTCGTTGTGTGCGTCCTTCTTTGATGACAGCATGTACTTCGTTTTGCCCTCATTTACCAACAGACCCATTTTAGCCACTTCGGCTTCAATGCCAGCAAACGCGTCATTGACGGCTCGCTATGTTCACGTCAATGTCGTCGGCGTAAGTTAGCAATTGAACTGACTTTTGGAAGATCGTGCCTTTGGTGTTGAATTGTAAGTTACGCACGATCATCTCAAGGTTGATGTTAAAGAAGTCAAATGACAATGCGTCGCCTTGTTTAAAACCTTTTTTGGCATTACAGATCTTTGTGAGTTCATTACCGACCTTGACGTCTCTATAGACACTGTCATATGCGGCCTTAAAATCGACAAATATGTGGTGAGTGTCCTCTTGGGTCTTTTCCAGGATCTGCCGTAGTGTGAAAATTTAAAATATGGTGGACTTCCCTGGCCTGAAACCGCACTGATAAAAACCTATCAGGTTGTTGACGAACGGTTTCAGGCGTTCACACAATACCGTAGAGAGGATCTTGTATGCGATGTTAAGGAGACTTATCCCTCGATAGTTGGCGCAGTCGAAGGAGTCTCGTTTCTTGCGGACCGGACAGATGACGCTGAGATTCCACTCATCGGGCATGCTTTCCTCCGACCATATCTTACAGATAAGCTGGTGCATGTGCCCAACCAGGTCATCTCCAGCTGCTTTAAACAGTTCTGCGGACAGTCCATCCGCTCCAGCAGCTCTGTTCTACTTCAGTCTTGATATTGCCATCTTGCTCTAGTCTAAGACGGCGGGATAGAATTGTTGCCTATCATCGTCCAGATTGAGAGGAATATTCTGGCTTACAGTGGGATTGGGCCGTTATCGCCGTTTAAAAGTATGCAGAAATGATCTTTCCAGTCTTCAAGCATCGATTGCAACTCTACTACTAGGTCTCCGTTTTGGTTCCGGCAGACTTCGGTTCGAACCCTATATCCACCGAATAGCTAGGTTATAGGTAAAACTTTCGCACTTTATTCCTGCCATAACACCTCTCCATCTCTTCGACCGCGCGCTTCTCATGCTCTCCCTTTTTCCTTCTGAGAAGCCGGATCTCTTCGCTTCTTTTCTGTTCGTAGAGCTCACAAACAGCCCTCGTTGTTCGATGCAGCGTTGCCATGTAGGAGTCCTGTTTAGCTGCATGTGCCTGCCTGCACTCGTCGTGGTGGCTTGATACAATGATGATGATGGCTTCTTGACAACGTTTCCATTCTTCTTCTACTGTCAGTGCAGGCAGCGTCGAACTTTGGAAAAGAGAGAGACTCGGTCGGCAAGGATCCCAGCAATCTGTTGCGATTATAGCTATCCGACGTCAAACCGTTTTGGCCTATTTCGACTCCGTTGCTTATTCGATATCCGGTTTCTTACCTTGGCCACAACAAGGTGATATTGTCGCCTCGGAATGTTCGGACATCGAGAATGTTGGAGGAGTGTCTGACGTCGATCGAAACGTGATCAATCTGGTTGACGGTTAATTGATCAGGGGATCGCCAGGTTCCTTTATGGATGTTGAGATGTAGTTACCGCGTTCTACTCACAGAGAAGTTCCGCCCCGCGGCGAAGTCCAACAGAATCCGTTTCCGGAGGTGGTGTTCTGCAGGCTGTGTTTCCGGATGACGCCAGCAAAGATGTCCTATTTTCCCAGCTGAGCATTGAAATCTCCTAGAACGATCTTGGTGTCATAGCTGGGGTATCGATCGTATGTTCTTTCTTTAAAACTTTTTGACTAATTTTGCCTCGAACGACAAATCCACATCTGAATAAGCGCTGCCTTCCCTACCTGTAGCAGTCGCTGTATTAGATGTCGTAGTTATTCATCTTCTTTTTGCCCGGCCCATCCCACCGCACTTGTTGCACATGCTGCTGTCACTGAACTGGGTTCGTTTTATGTGGTGAGGGAGTTAGCCTCACGCACAACCCATAAACTGGTAGGCCAGGCCTATTATAATATTTAACCCTCGGGCAGAGGAGTTCGCTGCATACATTTTTTCACCACACAACAGATGTTGGGATGGCTATCCAGGGGACGCCACGGGAGGTTGTATGTCAACTTGACCTGTGCACGGACAAGGATAGCGTTGGCAGCTCGCCATGTTAAGTGCGATCAACGACGTTACCTCGTGTGCCCATGCATGAAAAAGCCATAGATTCATAGTAGTAAACAAACTTTCCGCAGAAATTGCAATGACAGAGAACCGAGTAGCTGTTGATTAAGACTAGTGATAAACACCCACTCAGCAGGTCTAATGCATGCTGGATGGGAATGATTGAATGTTACCAAAGGGAAATAAGCCATCAGAATAGTTCTTATCTTACTGGTCCCATTGAATGTAGGACACTAGCGACTAGAACGTTTAATTTTCAGTAGATTCAAACCAGAATTGAAGCCAATGACAGGTGTGAGAAATATCGAAGTGTTCGAAATAACAGTTTGTTGTCCGAAAGCATAGGTTCTTGAATTGTATTGTAATCACTTTCTAAAAAATATAATGACTTGACGTTTATTGACGTTAAGCCCATTTAAATGTGATTAAAACCATTTTGTAACAATATTACAAATTTTGAAAGATGTTTCTTTAACATTCTCACCACCAACAGGTGAAGAACAACAATTCTGTAAGATTTTTGATGACCTTTTTTCTTAAGAAATATGTGTTGTTTAGAAAGAAAAATAATTTTTAAAACCAATGTAAAATTATGTTTTTTTTTTCTTAAACAAATTAATTTAATATTGACAGACAAGGTTAATTAACTGTTTAATTTAAATCTGATATATTAAAGACATTATAGTTAAAAAAAGTAGTAGTAGTAGTTAGACGTGCGACCCATAGAGGGTCTCGGACACACTGCTTCCAGTCATCAAGACCAAGCTGTCTTTCTCTCTTTCCTTTCTTGGCCGGAACATTGTTGTCCATTTGTTCGATATTTTGAACTGCTGTTGCTTCTTGTCATCAATGCCACGCTGTTTTCTATCTGCAATAACAATCTCTCTCTCTCTCTCTCTCCTTCGTAGAACGTGGGAGCTGGGATACGAAGACTTTCTTTGCCAAAACATTGTCCATTCTTTCGAT
Organism: Eristalinus sepulchralis; assembly: GCA_944738645.1. Classification (NCBI taxonomy): domain Eukaryota; kingdom Metazoa; phylum Arthropoda; class Insecta; order Diptera; family Syrphidae; genus Eristalinus; species Eristalinus sepulchralis. The sequence continues at coordinate 22,043,642 of OX122885.1, read as the reverse complement.
GTAGTCGGCGGATTTTTTCCTTTCCAACTACATCAACATCTTGGATGTATGCAGATTTCGTTGCTTTGACTTTTTCTCCATTCACCTTGCACATAGACAGGAAGTTTATACTGTGCGCATTTGTTTGTTTTTTGAAGATATCAAGGATCTACTTAGCCGTTTGGCATATACTATATATATATAGTATATATACTATATACTATCGTCAATTCGTACAGCGCGGTAATGCATTCTGTTGAAACGGCTTTAAAATTAATTAAACTTGCGTTGCGTATGGACTTGAAATTTGCTAGCATTTTGGAAAGTTTTGCCTCTGTTTATAGATTGCTGATAGTGCAACTTTAGACGTTTACACTGTGGGCACGTCCACGTTAAGGAAATAGACACCTATATAGTAATTGGTATGATATAATCTGTTATATGTTCCATACGAGAGCACTGCAGGCAACTTATCGAACTGTGCTGCCACTAGGAAATCAGTGCTGCCCCGAGTATTTTCACATCCAGAGTACTTGTGTCAATAAACTCATGGTCGATTAGGTTTGTGGTTTGACCACAAACGGTACCAAAACTTACACACTGTTGCCTTGATCAATGAGGTAGCTGATGACACTTACATACAAAATGGCTTTCTACTTTTTTTCAAACACACATTCAAAATCGAACAATGTTTTCGTTTTTGTCAGATATTTTTGAATACTATACTACACTGAGTCATTTACAGTCTTTCTTTGGTGTATCTTCCTACCGAAATCAGAAAAGACATGTATTATTGAGTAACAAGCAGGTTGAGGGGCTGAACAAGGCCTTAAGTACATTTTGGCTGGGCCCCTCCATTCGTTCTTTACAGTTTATCTCATGAGTTTATTACTGCGTTACCTAACGAGGCGTGTAAAAAATTGCCAATGTTGGTAAAAAATGCAAAATAGACAATGTCAACAAAATCCGAAACAGCCAAAACTGCAAGAGGGAGTTTTCCAATTGGTAAATAGATCTTAATGTCCGTCGTGCCGTGGTGGCTAAGTTCGTCGACTCACAAACCAAGGTCCCAGGTTTGATTTTCGAACGGAACACATTGCATTCTTACCGGCGCCACGGCTCTCGAGTTTCTGACAAAACTGTAGGTCCCCAATTGCAAGAACAGAAGAACGCACAACACGAGTAGTTGCTGGCGGTTCCGAATTAAGCTTTGATAGGGATTATCATGATGATTTATTTTTCAAAATTGTAGCAAATGACTGTTTGCCTACGTTTTTCTCGAACAAAACATCAACATCTGAAAATGTGCTGCATTCCTTCTCTGTACGCTTAGTAGCAGTCCACGGTCTCCGCAAATTTTTAAGACCTGACCTCACAATCCACCACTAGATCCGAAAATTGTTGTCCTGTTTGTGACGTTAATGAATACGTCCGTTTGAAAAGCATATAGTTCGTGTTGAGCAAGTTAACCTAACGCATAATTTTCAACTCATAAGGCAGCCCTTATTTTAAACTTTAGGCCAGAGAGGGATCGCTGCGTGCTTCGGTCCTCACATGATGCTTCATGCAATTCGTGTCATTGACTTCGTTATTTCGCCAGGTTGATTGAAATCAATGATGTTCCTCTGTGTGCACAAATTCTTCCGAAAAATAATCCTATACAAATGAAAATAACCACTCTTATTACGGTTATTGCTTATACTGGCTAACGCGTCATTGATTGTAGTGCTGTTTTCGCGAATAGTAAGTGACATGATTTCCTCTTCACTCTGGTGTGGCATTCATTCCACACCTCCAGAGTGGTCTTGGTTACTTGACACTGGAGTGAAAGTTAAGTGTAGAAGTGCAGTTGATACACTCCCGTTCCTATGACTCGCGTCTTTTATCACACTGGACCGGATCAAATAAATAAATAAAACGTGCGAATAACCGACTAGGCCGAGGACCCCGTAAAAATGGATCAGTGGGTCTGTGGCGAACCATCAAATAAACCAGCCATGCCGATCTGCTCCCACGGATCACCCTTTCTCGAAAAACTCTTCTGATCTAGCAAAAAAAAACTAGAATTGCAAAAACAGCAAAATCAATTACAATAAAACATCAGTCTCGGTAGCAACTAGACTTCTCGAGATACACTTCCCTGGTTGTTCAAATGAACCTGCAAATATCTCACCACAGAGCATTCCTCTACTATCATGTCACAAGATCCTTTAAATCACCATGACCTAGACCCTAATATCCCCCTGGTATGGGGGATAGGATTTGTCATACATATTTCTTAGTCGGAAACAGGTTTAAGTGATATTACTAGCCAAGGCTAACATGTTGAAACTAGTGACATTCATCCTATAAGCCTATCCGCGTCCATCCTCAAATTATTTGAGAGTATGTTTGATGTCCATTCTCCCAGCATGTATACTGTCAAGATTACCCACATTTAATATCGCATGCACTATGTAAACTGCGTTAACTTCTCGTTAGCAGATATAATAATTGAGTAGCACTACAGACCACAAGGGATTCTTCATCTCCTGCATGAACTATTCGTATTGGGTGTGCTACTGTTCTCTCACGAGTAGAAGAGACCGACAGTTTTTTGCCAAGTCCGAACGGCGAAAATTGAAAAGCGAGTTTTCTGAAACTCGAAAGGTGTTGCCGCAAAAAACTTATAAATATTTAGTCCGGGAATAAAACCTGGACCTCCGGTGCATGGGACGACGCAGTTACCCACCACGGTATGGCGACCATATATCACATTCAAATTGAGCCCCATGTCTAAGCACGGCCAAGAAGAGATTCTCTTTCAACTATTTTTGAGCTACTAATATTATCAGAAGACGATAAATCCAGTGATATCTTATAAGGATGATATTGCAATTACCCTTTCTGATAAACATCCATTACTAATATCTCACAGAAATATTTCTTAAGCTGCAGTCCAGATGGACTAGCAACTACGAACTCTCGACTTTACTTTTGATGCGATTCGAAAATTGTTTCCGCTTCTACACTCAATTGAAAGTATGTATGTGTGAAAGTGTCAAGTTTTTACATGTAGAAAGTACAATAATTTTTTGTCAAATATTTGTGTTTTATTTAATGTAATATTTTCTACACATCGCTTTTCTTGGTCGTTGATTTTCTTAATTTTTGTGATTGTCTTTCATCACAGTATGTGCATATTTGAGTTTTCTGAAGAGTTTTTATTGGGATACCGTTTCAATGAATTATTTACCACAGTTTGTGGTTTAATGGTCGGCGAGGTACAGCGGAACCTGATTCAAGTAGATATCTTTTATAGAATTTCTCTTGTTTAATTAGATCGCACATGGTCAGGTTCTTTAATTCTACCTAAGACTTCCTCAGATTTACACTCCTCATTACGAATCGTGAGCAAATGTCTAACTGCGCGTTTGACCATTAAATGGTTTAAGCCTTTTTTGTGAGGAACCTATAGTTTATTTACTATCGTTTGTCTACTGGTTCTGATTTTTCTTGAATGGTGAGTATATGTTGCAGGTTGTCTCAAGGGCACAGTGTAAAATTATGTTTATTTTTGTACTAAATGGTACTCGCTTGAAATATTAATATTATATTATAATTCAATTTCAAGTGTATTTTTCTTCAGTAACAAAAACTCGACGTTTCTCATGTAATTTATTGACTAAGGCCTAAGACTGACCGGACTGCATCGTCACACTAAGAAGTATTACACACTGCTTTATAAGCATGTCGGTTTCTAGCTATGAGCGTACCGAACGATCGAAGAAAGATTAGGATTGATATCATTTACACACGAATAACCTAGCAAAATTAGTTACATTCTTAGCGGTTAAAAAGTTATATGAAAGTATTTATAATACCATACAATTAAAGAGTTCTCAAACAATTTACAATTGACCTGTTTCCCAAAATAAAATGTTTTTAAAAAATATATACTGTATATTCGCGTACTTTATGATATTATTTCTTTATTTACGAATAAGGTTTTGTTTTGCCGAATAAGATATTTAACTTCGCCTTGAAATGCATTGTCATATCATATAGTCAGTTACAGTACAAATTTGAAGCACGAATAACATACATTTGTTATGAATTTATTGGTCTCTATACAACAATATAAAATTATGAGGCTATATATGCTAAGCAGTATACAAAACAATAATGAAAATGTCTTACAATTTTCCAAGTAGTTTATATATTTAGCTTACAACCATTTTTTGGAGAGTTTCTTGAATTTCGGTGGCATCAATTTCGACTTTATTTTCCACGCCGGATGTGCTATTTCCAGACAATCCAGCTGCAGATGTCGGTCTGGCGCATGTTTTTTTATGCATAAACCAGTGAAGTCTCTGACACTCTCTGTCGCAGTATTGAACAGCTTTACATTTGGAACACTTTTTGTCCGGTTTTTCTTCCCCACAAGTACTGCAAAACGATAGTTCATCCTATAAAAACAAAAAAAAAATAAAGGTCAACAAAATCCAAACTGACCCAATTTACACCAGTGCTCAAACGCAACATTAAACAAATTTTGTTTGAACTCTAAATCAATAATCCTCAAAAGGGTGGTATCCGCTGCATGTAAGCCTCGAGCGAAAACAAAGCCTTCTCGGTGGAAGACAGAATTGTTCAGATTTAGCAATAAAGTAGAAAGCGAAGCTCATCCGTGAAATATTCAGATATTTTACAAAATGGCTCTTAGTGCTTCCAAATCTAAGGAAAGGAAAAGGAGTCATAAAGGATCTTCCAGCAGTGAGATAAAAGTGATGTCCGACGGCATCATTCCTGCGACATTTCAAAGTGCAGCAGAATTAATATTTTATGTTAATGACCCCTTCAAGAGAAGGGGCAGAAATCGAAAAGATATTCATTCCAAGAACAGAAAAATAAGTTAAGCCAAAATATTTTATATCTAATAGTCACTCATGATTTCTATAAAAACTGCGAGGCTCTTGTATTATTAGATCGAACTTGGCAGGCTCCTTACTGTCTAAATTGTCTACGTCTACGATAACCAACATCCGTAAGAAATGCGAAAATGTTTTAACAGCGTTATCTACTGGATTTACAAATCATTTATATGAATAGTTCACCTCTACGGGCTTTCTGTATAGTGGGCAGCTCTTTACATAGTTGTAAACTGCAATATCATTGACTGTTTGCAAAAATAGGTTTTATTATACGTTCGCTTAGAAGTACACAAACTGCTGCACTTAAGTTCTTTCTCATCATACAAATTCAGTAGGAAGACAAGAGACAGCACACCGGAATAAAGGCGTTTAACGGTTACGCGTTTAAAAATTGATTTTTTTTCCAATCCAGCGATCTCCATTTAACATCCCAATGTAATGCAGCATTTTTCAGGCTTAAAATATGAGGAACTCTACTTAAAAGGAATTATTACTATCTGACAGGAAGAGGAGGTGTTTCTGTCAGCCAGTGTTGGGCAAATTTTAGTCGAATAATGACTACAGACTAAATAAGCCCTTTGTTGCTGGATACAAACGAAAAATTACTAGTTTATTCATTAACCAAAAAAAAAATAATAATTAGCAATTAAATTATTCTTTATTCGTAGAAGTTACTCATGACTAACTTAATCAGTATTCATAAGTCACGACTAACAGTAATTCACTGAATAAATCCGGCAACTTATTTAGTGATGACTATCGTTTAGTCATATTTCTTTAGTCATTATTCATTATGTTATTTTATGCCCAACTCTGCAGTCAGTATAAATCTTAAACAAGTACGTCACAAGTTATAGGGTGAAATAAAATAACTATTTATGAGAATTGGAAACAAATGTGGAGGTTCCCCTAATATTTTAGGTGGTCAATAAAGTTCGACATAATCGGAATAGGTCAAGAGCTTTGGCCAAGATCAAGAAATCTTTGTCAAATCCACAATGGAAATTTATTCGTGAGGTCAACGTTTCATACAATAATATGACTAAATATTCGTTCAAAATATTAATTTGAACAGTATTTGCACCTGAAATTCCTTTGTCTTCATTTTAATGAACGACTGATTTACTTCTAGAGCGACTATGCTTTAACAAAGAATGTAAAATAACAAAATCTTTAGAATATACGTAAAACATATTATAAGGCACCATGTTTTTATATGTTGAAAGCTGATTCGTTCAGCAAATGTGTGTTGATTTCAAATTAAGGACTACGCGTGTATTATAAATCGCATACAACTAGACAGTATAAGTTATAAGCATATATTTATACTTACGATGAAACCTCTTTGTCCATTTATTGCGCTTCTTAAAACAAACAGAGCTGAAGGTGAATCTTTATTTGCCAATTGTGAAACTATTTGACGAAAAATTGTACATTCTCTAAAAGGAAATTCTCGCACACAGTCCCTTATAGTAAACTCCACATATTCCAACTGGCCGGCTTTGTTTTCTTTTAAAACCCGTTTGGCAAATAACTCTATAAAATCATGTTTTCCGTCAGGTTCATTTGATTTTTCTTTCCGCATTTGAAATTGCTCTTCACATCGCATTATTTCACTAATTATCCATTTTAAATAGTGATATTTGAATGCCATTAGTTCATTTATATTATATTTTTTATGCATTTCTCTTTCCGTCATAAGTTCAAGCACTTTTTTTAGTTTAGGCATATGCTTAAGTAAATTTCCATATCTTTGTAGATTTAGGGCAATACGCACAGGATGCAAATTTACTTCGATGACAAACTTATGAAAATTGTCCAATAATTGCACAGGTAAGTATGGTTCCATTTGTTTATCCTGCGGTATTGTGAATGGTTCAAGTTGAGATTTATGTACATAATTATTAATTGCTTCAACACAAGCATGATTGCCAACAAAAGCTGCCATTTGAGATGCTGTTCTTGAAACCGAATTTAATGCATTAGGGTTAATACCTGCATCGAGGAGCACAATGCAGATATCTTTGTTGCCTGAGAGTGCCGCAAAATGAAGAGGTGTATAGTTAGACCCATGTTGGTTGAAATTCACATCAGCACCCTGTAAAATAAAAGAATGACTTGGTTTAAAATAAGATTTGGTTATTATGCAATTTTGGTATATAATGTAAGGTTTTGTATGTATTTTAATGAATCAAGTTAAAGTTATATAGTGTGAAAGAAGAAGTGTGTTTCTCCTCGACTGCTTTTATCACGTTGAAAACCAATAAAATACAATTGGGATATACAATTGTGTTCTAAAATTGATTGGCTACATTGAATTTAAAAATAAAATAATAGTGTCATTCACAGCTTTCAAGAGGCAGGACCAAACTTCTTCAGGAACTAATTGTGTCCTGCATTTCATTGTTATCTCACGAGTAGATGGGATTGCAGTGAAAAATTTGTACTCATTGGGTGTTGTAGACAAGGCAATATAGAGCTGTTATGACGATGGAGACACACTAACTTAGTGTCCCACGGCGACCACAACAAAAGGTTTGCTTTTAAAGTTTCTTTTACTGATGTTTGTCTTTATGCAGAATATTGATCTTTGCTAGATCAGGCTAGTGGTTCTATTTTTTATTATTCATATCAAATCTGTGATCCGCTAATCGCTGCATGATGGACTAATGTATGCAGTCAGTACTCTACCAGTTAAAATAGTGGACCTATCTACCAGTTGTAGGTTGCCTGACCCCTCTATTACTCCTGACAGAAATAGAAATTTAGGTTTCAGTATAAATCTGATTCTTATTTATCCCCTAACACTTCAATATTTCCATCAAGGTTTTTCGTAATTGAAGAAACAAACAAGAACTGTTTAGTCCACCCTACTTCTAAAATCTATTCATGAAATCAAACTGCGAATTGATCATATCCTCCTAGATGATATTGTAGATAATTTCGTGTCCAAGCCGATTATGTTTTATTCTTTTCCTTTTTTTTTTTTTTTAAAGCACGAACTGTTGATTTTTTGCACTTGACCGAAACTGTAGATTGTATTATACAGTCTTATTAATGCGAGTTTAGTTGGCAAAATTCAATTCGCATTTGGTCTTTTTTGTTCTTGTGTACTATACTACGCTCTGTGGTTGTTATTTTATTAACGTACAAGTTTCTGGTTTCGTACAAGACCGAACAGTGCAGTCAGCTTTGTCTTTCGAGAAATGCCTCAATTGCCTCTTGTTCCGAATACGGACTGAAGCATGGACAAAAGTACAAAAAGACCGATTCACCCAGACTACTTTATGATGAATAGATGCAGTAAAACTGAATGCTTAGACTGTGATGGACAAAAAAATCAATGCCAAATACATACGCAAAATTATTTTTTCCTCGCTGTTTCTTCACCCTCGTTTCAGAACGGGAGATATGCCCAAGAAGTAAATCACACATTTCCTTGCAGATTGTTTGTTATAAGTAAGTAAGTTTCTGCTGTGTGACGTAATCTTCGTGTGAGAGTCTATTTCTTTTTTTTATAAAAATTAAGACTGCTGGATTAAAATTCAAGACCAAACTACTGCATGAACTTGAATGTTAATGGAAAACAATATCACACAACGACGTGTAATTATTCATCTATTTTCGATGCTGAAATTGAAACGCCTCAGTTATAAAATTCACATCTCTAGAGGACATAGAGTTCATTGTTTCCAATCTCAAAAATCGTAAATCTCCAGGTTTAGATAGAATAAGTAGTCAAGTCATTAAACAACTTCCTGCTATTGCCGTAATGTACGTAGTATTTTTAATCAATGCGTGTTTAAAAATGCTTTATTTACAAACCATGTCTTGAACAATTTGGCTTTGGGAGAATTCACAGTGCAACCCATCAAATATTAAGAATATGTAAAATTGTTAAGCAACAATTGAATCTCAAGAAGTCGACTGGTCTAGTCCTCATCGACATTGAAAATACTTTTGACTCATTGTGGCACGATGGCTTAATATATAAAATGATATTGTTTTCCACCGAACCTCCAAAGTATACGTTAATGGTGCATTCTCTTCAATAAAATCTGTTTCCAAGTTTTTAAAATTTTCTTGGAGGAATTAAAAAAAATGTAATTAGTTTTAAGCAACAAATTTAAAAAAACAAGAGGCCGAGAGACAAGCAGAAAAATGTCATAGATTAGCTTAGAGTGCTCGTAAAGAGTCAGTAGGTTAGAATTAAGATCAGTAGATTGGATATGTAAGCTAGTTTTAAGTACTTTTGTCTAGTATGTAAGTAATTTAGAGTGAATTAATAAAAATGCATTTGCAAATGCACTGTGCAAAATCATAGCACCATGTCCGACTTTGTCACTATTTACAGCACAACATACTTATTCCATCAGTAATAACACTCATAAACAAGATAAGAAAAAAGTGCATTCTGAACTTAGAAAAGACCAAAATGACACCGAATTTCGGATTGTGCAAAATAATAGCACCACGTGCAAAAATTCATAAGTTAGAAGATAAAGTCAATCAAATAGTTATGTTTTTTTTTTTTTGTTGTTATTGGGTTAGTGCTTGGTCGTATAACCTTTATTTTTAAATACAGCGTCAGAACGTCATGGCATGGAGTCGATTAAGGCCTGACATCGCTGAACAGGGATATTCTTCCACGCAACCTGCACAACATCCGATAGCTGTTTTATATTTTTGAATTTTGCTTCATATGTAGCATTCTTTACTTCTGTCCAAGGGTTTTCAATGGGATTCAGGTCCGGAGAATGAGGCGGCCACTCCATAACTTGAACTCCATTGCTTTGGAAAAATCGTTTGGCCAGTTTGCTCATATGTTTTGGGGTCATTGTCTTGTTGTAGAGTCCTTCTAAGCGGCATATTCCACTCTGCGTAAGGTAGCATTGTTTCTCTCATTATGCTGACAGAAATCCAAATGATTTATCCAAAGAATGGGACCAGGTATAGGAAAAACACCCCCATACTTTAACTTTTGCTCCGCTGTGCTTTACAGTCTTGATAATACACTACGGTTGAAACTCTTGGGTTTTTCACCTGCGAACAAATGTGTTGGACTCGTCCATAATATATTGCGCCATTCAGAAGGTTCCCAGTTCAGGTGTTGTTTCGCAAATTTGGTTCGTTTTAGTAGGCTGATTTTGGACAATAGACGTACTTTTCTGGGACTTCTGGCAGGTAAATTCCCGTTTGCCAGCCTTCTTATTGTTGATTTAACCACGGGTAAATTTTGCTCCTAGCGTTCATAAACGGGTTGTCGTTGGTCGGCTAGGGTTAGCTTCGGTTTTCGTTCTCTCTTTTCTTGCTTTTGAACGTATTTTTTGTCATTTACGATAATTTTACTCGAATACCCAACAATGTCACTTATAAATTTGTAAGTTTTAACCTCAAAAAGCAATTTTTATGAAAGCACGTTTCTCGGGAGTACAATACACACCACGACTCATTTTATTTTGCAAACAATGGTGCACTTTTAAAATATTTTCTTTTAGTAACTACAATACTATGTGTAGTGTAATATTATATGTAGCGACAAAGTCAAACATAGTGTTATTATTATGCACAGTGCTGGACCTTACCGTTGTACTCTTCATATGATTATGGTCAAGTGGTAGAAAAACCACTAAAAACCAGAATACATAAATTTTTTGGATACTATAAGCATTGGAAAATTAGTGTCAATGTTGGTAAATGGTTTGCTATCTTCTTCACAAGAAAAATATTGAATTGCTTTTTGCCTCCTGGTAGTCGTAGTCTAGACAATCATGTTATACAGTGGGTCATTACTGACAACTACCTTGGTGTGCACTTAGAACAGATTGACCTTTGGTTGTCATATTCGTAAGCTTTAACAAAATCTGACATTCCCATTAAAATACTCTACCCTTCTATCAATCTACTCATTAAAGACATAAAGTTATTATATAAAGGGTGATTTTTTAAAAGCTATAGGAAAAATTTTCCAAAAAAAAAACACATAAAATTCAGAAAAATTCATGAAATCTTTATTTGAATCGTTAGTACGGTACATATAATTTAATGTTTGAAGATTTTTTCATGCAAATGTTGACCTTGACTGCGTCTCAATTATTCCATCCGCTTAGTGCAATTTTGGCATACTCTTTCCAACATTTCGGCCGGTATCTCACGAATAAATGCTTCAATTTTGTCTTCCAATGCGTCAAATGAAGCGGGTTTGTCTGTATAGACATGCATGAGCTTTAACAAAGCCCCACAAAAAATAGTCTAAAGGCGTTAGATCGCACGATCTATGCGGCCAATCGACCGGTCCCGAACGTGAAATAAAATGTTCACCGAACTCGCCCCTCAATATGTCCATTGCGTGCTGTGTGGCATGTTGCACCGTCTTGTTGAAACCACATGTCATGCAAGTCAAGCTCTTGCATTTTGGGCAAAAAAAAGTTGGATATCACCTCACGGTAGCGCTCACCATTCACAGTTACGATTCGCATCATCTTTGAAGAAGTACGGTCCAATGATGCCACCAGCCCATAAACCGCACCAAACTGTGACTTTTTCTGGATTCATTGGTAGCTCTTGCAATGCTTCTGGCTGATATTTACTCCAAAATCGACAATTCTGCTTATTTACGTGCCCATTGAGCCAAAAATGAACTGATCATAAAATGGAAGAAGCGCGCGATGAACTTTTTTTACAGAGCACGCATTTTGATAATAAAATTCAATAATTTGCAACCGTTGTTCGTTTGTAAGACGATTCATGGTTAAATAATAGACCAAACTTAAGATGTTTGGCAGTGAAACAAAACACGAAACGTGCGTCAGCTGTTGAAACCAGTGTTCCCAAAAAGATAATAGCTAAAAAATCACACTTTATTAATTTTTATCTTTTATTTCCTAAGTTTATGTTTTGTGATTTCTTAAATATTATTGTATTTACTATAACTTACTTTTAATTTGTTATTTAATTTATTTCATTTATACGTCATAATTTATTATTTTCTATTTATTTTTATACTTTATAATTAATAATTTACAATTTACGATTATTATTAATATATAATAATTAATATTTACAATTCTCAATTTATTTGAGATATTTTTTCAAATGGAGGTTTTTCCATAATTTATTTCCATATGTTATTCAAATCTTTGAGGTGCAAATTATTACACGACGTTTTTTTTCAGTAGTAAGTTCTTGTTAACCATATCTCTGAGCACGCTAGAGAGTAAATAATTTTTCTAAAACACTGTTATACTATTCAAAAAATAAAATATCTATATATCTATAAACTTCCTATTAAATGCCATTGAGACCGGATTTAGCTTCATAATTCCACAGGTATAGAAATTGTGTCCTTTATAGGCGAGAATGGGCAAGTGATTTATCATCAACAGAATTGTTCATAAACAGAAACAATTGGTAGCTAGAGGGTGCAAGGTACGGGCTATAAGATGGATGCATTAAAATTTACCAACCAATTTCCGGTTCATCGACGTTGGATGAGGCCTAGCCTTTTCATGATGCAAGACAACTCTCTGTCTGTTCAAGACAGCTTGGGTCCCGGTCTCCATCAGTTGCAAAATTGCATCCACTTTTTCAGTAACAGATCGACCGTTATTTCCGGAGCGGAATCGCCTCATATGTCTAGCGTTCACTCACAACTTAAATCATTCTCACCGCTGCACAAGTTGGTTGAAAAAACTGCACATATTTCTTTAACTATTTCAATCATACTCAAATCAGTACAACTTCTAGTACGAGCAACGAATTACACAGCTAATTGCAGAAAAATATTTCATTCGGCACAATCACATGAGTGCTTTCTTATTTATAGACAGAACAGTATTTAGTGACGAAAATCCGCGGAGGCTTTCTACATAACCCAATATTTAAAAATATTTTTCTTTAATAAAGTACGTACTGTACAAAAATACAGTTTCTGTTTGATCTACTGGGAACCGTTTCCAACTAAGTGGAAAGCAGATTTTTTCCAACCCGTACCTATAAAGGATGAATCTTCGGCACCCACCTTCTACCGACCCATAGCTCTTGTGTACGTCCCTTGTTTCCAGAATCATAGTAACGGTAATAAACCGTCAACTTACGAAATATCCATAATCGAAAAAGCTAATTAATGACCGGCAGTATGAATTCCACAGAAACTAATATGATGGCACTGTAGGCGAAAGCAAACACTGAATATTTGACAGAGTACGGCATCATCCTCTCTTTTCAAAAATGCGTGTTTTTGGCATCATCCGTTTCTGCATTCTGTATGTATAAATTAAGTTCTTGTGCTTCACATGAGGATCTCAAACTCCATTTGGTCATGCTAACGAATGGTATATGGTATGGGCTGTACATATTTCGAAAAGCATAGACCTATCTAAAAATGCTATCAGAGCATTATACATTTTCATCGCCAAATCATAATGCAAGGAAAGATTTAATTTTGAATTAAGGGTTTTTCTATATCTTTCTGAAGACGGTTCCTCCAGGCGATTTTGAGAATTGTACTGATTTACTTCCAGAACCGGGTGAACACGATCTTTGTAAAATTTAGAGTTAATGACTGCATAAACATGGTAAGTAACATTAATGAGTTAAATTGTATGCATACAGTGTATAAAATTTAAAAATGGGTTTATTTTATTTTTAATCTTTTTCCCTTGGGAACCCGATTCTGTTATTTCACAAATAGAGTTTTCTTAACAATATGAATATGTATTTCATTTGCAATTTATTTTATTTAAATATTCTTATTAGGAGAATGGGAGAATGAATGGTTCTGTAGTGTCTAACTTTTTGTTGGTTCACTGTATGTACAGTGATTCCCAGTGAAAATGGCCCGTAGCTGAAAAAATCATACTTATTGCGAATTATATACGAAATTGGTTAAAAGAACAACAGCAATTATTTTTTTGTTAGTATTTGATTTATTTATTTATTATAAAACATACTTTCTTTTATAAAAAAAAAATAGACATAAAAAAGAAACAAAGACTATTAAATTTTACCATATAGTGAAAATGACCCAGTTAAAATTATTACATTGTTGTTCTTTTTAACAATTATTATCTTCTTATTTCGCAATTATTATGATTTTTTCAGCTGTGGGCCATTTTCACTGTGAGTCACTGTATGTAATTTAACGAACTTGCCATGTTCGGCTATTGGAAAATACACACGACAGCCAAAGAAATAATGTAGGCTTCCGAAACACAAAAATAATACTTATAGTCCAGAAAAAACGGGAATACATGGGTTACATCCCAATGAACGACAAAAACATATTACTGGAATATTTTGCAAGGAGAGGCTGAAGGATCTGTTCGAGGACAAATTTGAAATGAGAGCCTAGCTTGTGGCGATGACTCAAACTATCACCTGTAGGCATCATAAGATGATTATCACCTCCAGAGAATAAGAGTTGCATGAAGCTGCGTGAAGAAACACCATTTATATACAAATTGGGAGAGCCGATATGCATACATATGATAGAGACAATCTTGAAAAGGCGCAAAAAATTTAACAAGGCGTATATGTATGTAAGCTCGACAGACTGCAAGAAATGACAGTTAGTATCAAGGAATGGGTTTGTTTACTTTCAAAAAAAACTACATTAAAATTGACTTTTTTGCACATAGTTAAAAAAGATATGGTCAATTTTATTTAGATGCGCTGAAAATTGTATTATATTTTATTAAAACAATTTTGTCAGTGAAATTGTGAAGTAAAAAATGTATGATACAAGGAGACAAGATTTGGTTGACCGACCATGGGAAAAAAATTAGCTTACTTCGGTTGGAATTAAAGGAGATAGAATGACACTAAAAACAAAGAGAAACAATACGTTGTTTTCATTACATTAGTGATCTTTTTTCCTTTTTTATTGATTCTATCATACATCCTCTATCATGAAGAACACAGTTTGACAGATATAAAAAAACCCTTCAAAATACAATATATACAATTATATTTTCATCCTTTGCGTAAAAATGCAAAGCCATGATGAGAATGGGGTGAACCTTTATAAGATTTGCAAAGTATTTAATTTACAAAACTTACTTGGTCTAATAATACACGAACAGCCTGTAGGTTTCCCTTGCAGCAAGCGTGCTGCAGGGGGGTCATTCCATTTTCATCAACAAAGTTAATTGTACTTTTTATATGAGTTATTAGCTGCTTAAAGCCGTCAGTGTCATTTTTTGAGATTTTCTCAAAAATCTGTTTTTGGATATCATTAACAAACACTTCCTCAGACATTTTTATTTAGAAATGTTATGTACAAATTCCCAAACTCGTGCTAATTTAACCACTCAGAAATCACCAACACTTGATGTACCATGTACAGGGATGAATGAATAAATGTTCATCCCTGTCATGTATTTACGTGCTTGTCACTTTTGGCTCTGTTCGCCTAAGCGTTAATTAGAAAAATGTCAGCGCCTTTGGCGCGTTAAACATTGATGAACTTCTAGGGTGTTTTAAAGTGTGGAAGGCCCAAAATGACAGCAGAGATGGAAATAAATATCAATCCAATAAGCTTTAATACACATATGTGTACATGTATGTTCGTATTTTTTTTAATAACATTATTATATTTGCTACATAGCAAATTACTGTAATTACTCCTAATAGCCTGAGTCTCGTCTTAGCAGCCGAAACAGTAAACATTAATAATTATAATGACTTAAATGTTGGGTTTACTTGAAAGTTAGCAATTTTGAATTAAGAACTAAAATTCAGCTAAGTAAACTTCGGTATGCTTTATATTCAAAGCAACATGCACATTTCAGTTACTCGGCAAGCTGCATTTCATATTGTATAGTCCCATAAAATTTTAAGCTGCTATTATAGTCTTTTGGCGTGTTTTTTTCCAAACTGAGGAGGTAGGAAGAAAGCGCTTAGAACTGAGTTGTAGCTTATGTGCTTTGGATGCAAGACATGTTACGACTCTCAAGCCATTTTAGGTTTCATTCGCTTAATGGTTAATGGTTTTTAACCGTAGCAAATGAGTTTTAATAGTAGCGAATGGAAAGCACCGCTTTCGGGTAAAAATAAGTATTTGTGATGCTGTGAAAGCTTTTTGTTTTTGTTCCTGAATGTTCGGTTTTTAGCGTTATTTTCTATCTACTATGAAACCCAATCTAGGTTGCTTGGAAAGTTCTAGGTCAGTGCCACATAAAGTAAACGGATGAAGAGGATGAAGTTTATATCTTCAACGAAATAATGGAAATGCTATTTTCATCACTCTTGCTCCTACACCACACGTTATGGTCCATGAAACTAGCTTATTTAAGCCCAACAAGAGAATGTCTGTAAGAGCAGACGAGTTACCTAGATGCTGGGATAACACCGTAGTCTCCGTATACAGTTACTCTGCACTTGGAACTCTCCATAACCAATAGGTGCATATTAATTGTTAAGATATTATAGAAAACCCCCCTTTCGGGTGCACCTGTTGGCTGTTCCACAGATCGTGCATGCGCCCAAGTTAATAACCATTGTATTTAAGGGTTAATGAACTAAATTTCACATTAACCTCGGGTACCCTCGTTATTGTCTCTAGTTCTAAATTAGTGAAGGTCCTTGCAATATATAAAAAATACATCGAAAGTTCTGGTGAAAATATAAAGACATGCATTATTTAAAGCTGATGAATAATGCAAGTCTGCAACTGTTGGGCGCAGTTATTTTGATGGTGCAGGAGGAGTCATTGTTGATTGTGTTTTGGTATTTCAGATCCCACTGTCCGTCTTTCAGGAAATAGGCTATACTTCAGACGAATCGTTCTGCTGTAGTTTTTTTTTCTTTTTTTTTTTTCAAAAAACTCTAAGCTATCTTAATAAGTAAGTGCCTTGCATATAGGACCAAAAATCACGCATACTCAACTCGGTGCATAATATTCCATTGTCTATAGCGTAAGTAACAAAACCAATTTTAGAATAAACAACAGTGTGTTAAAGGTCACTGTACGATGGCACCAATGGCAAAGAGATTAAATTAACATTTCGGCGAACAGAAGAAGAAGTATGTGCGTCAGTAGAACATCTTCTTTTTTACAGGTCAGGTTTTTAAGAAAGACGGCTTTTCTTTCGTGCCAGCATTTCTTCCAACTTTCGAAAGATCATTGAGGCTGACCAGAGGGCAACTGTTTCGGATTAAGTTTAACACTGCTTGGCTTTTGCTAAAAATTCGATACTCGGTTGCAAAAGCAAATATGCCCCCTTTTCAATAAGATTTCTGTTGTCCAAATGTTGCGCGGATCTCTGCCATATTTAAGGGAGAGAGAGAGAGTAATTTTTCCCTGAAGACAGAACCTAACATGATCTGAGACTCCCATCGCAGTTTATTTCTAGCCAACCTTTTTCCGGAACATGTCCATTTAGGTGACCTAGAAGATTTCATAATTCCAAACTCAATTCATTTTCAAAAAAGTTCTTGAATGTAATAGAGGTGTCCAGATCTTTTTGCAATTGCCTTAATTTCGTCGTAAATTTCTTGGACATGTGGTTATTCTTTATCGAACATGATTGTGTTTTCGTGGTCAGTCATCTTCGCCATAAACAAAAGGTTATTTCTCAAATGTTAAACTTAACTTTTAGTCCTCCGAACTGTGTTGGCCTATGATAAGTGCCTACTCAGTGTCTCAGCAGGTGGTGGCCCAACACGGTCGTGAGCCATGTACGCTCAGACGAGCCATATTTTACGGTTTTCTGTTGCCACGATAGCCGTCTCCTCATTAGGATCGCTTTATGAAGCTCTTTATAAATATGCAAGCCTTCGCTTGCCCATGTTGCTTAATTATGTACGTAGATACTTTGGGCTAGTCTACTATCCACACAATGCACGTTGAAGTTTCGAAGAAGCACGGCCTAAGCCGCCATGGAGTAGTAAATGTAACATATTCATGACATTTGTTTTAGAAAGAGACAAGTTTAATCCAACAAGAGAAAATTAAAATAAAAGTTCGATTTCACTTCTGGTTTTAATTCGAGTGGCCGGGTTGCAGGCGCGGTACTACTGCTTCATCTAAACTGTGAAAATTTAAGAGGTGGTATATATTTTACATAAACCACTCTTTCCGTGAAGTAGACATTTAGTTGTCAGTTCAATCGTGAAGGGCTTAATGACATCCTTTTTGTCCTATACCTTGCTGAGTTGTCGGAGGAGATTTTTTCCACCTAAATGAGATGTCGAAACAATGCAGCTTTATGTTGTCCTGTGTTCCTGCTCATAGTGATACCAAGAAACTGAGAAGCAGACAACAAAAACATCACCTAACTTTATTTCCAACTAATTGACACAGATAGGTGCAGGTGAATTAGCACTAAAATTCGCAGAATTAAAAAATATCAGAGTGATATCGTGAAGCAGCTGTTAGGAGTGAAGCAGCTGTTAGGTGTTATAAGAACAACAATGCCAAATGAAGAAGATCACAATTTTTTGTTCCTTTATCAATAATAGACACTTCTGAAAGGTGCGTTCAATGGAAAAATGTGCGCAAAATAATAAAAAGTTTATTTCTGCTAGCAATTAGCCGATCGAAAAACACCACATGAAAAAGAAAATTAGCCGGTGGTTCTCACAAGTGTCAGTGATTTTGTGAACGGTTTTTTCGTCTACTTTCTTATGATGTTAACAATTTTTGACTTAATATACCCTTATTCCTTTAAGGACAACCGAAAAACAAATCGAACAGATCTTATATCTCATTTTTGTGAGGAAGTATATAAATTTTCCACGTGAGAGTTAAATGTTGTGAAGTAACAAATTTATGGTGTCTGGTTTTTGGTGAAAGACTATTTGACGTTTCTTCATTCATTGATTTTTTGTTTAGGGGCAGTCTCTAAGGACTTAGACAAAATAAACTGACATCCACTTATAATATATTGTTATATTTTTTTTATAAAGTTGTGCTATTTAAGAAAAAATATTTCTTACTGATTTTGGGTTTGTGGGGCAACAACAATGTGAATTATTTCTATTAGTACTGCTTGAAAGGCATAGCGCATGAAAATTGAAAAAAAGTACATTGAGGAATGACAAAAGTAGTACACTGTTTAAAATTCTAAATACAAACAATAGAAGATTGGAAAATTAGCTTGACAAGGATTTAAGAAGTATGGTACACTTGATTTTGTTAACTCATTTAAAAGAAATACAATTTCAGTCTTCAATTCTGTTGAGCCTGTACTATGCCTAGCAGTTTACTTTTTGCTACAAACAGTGAAGGACGGGTATATACTTTGTCAACATCTTCTGCAGGATGGCGAGAATTTCCTTATCTTGGACTAGAGTTCAAAAAAATTTCGGCTGTCTCAAATTTTATGTGGGCAATTGGAGGTGATAGACAAGTATATGTACACGTTCATGGACTTGATGTACCAATACGCGTTAAAGAAGAGTCATATGAAAATGAGAGATGGCTCCCAATCGAAGGATTTTCTAAAAAATTATTGCCAACTGATAGGTATCATTTTTCTTCCGTTGATGGTTCCGTTGACCGAAATATTGACAAAATACGTTTACCATCAATGGCGTGGCAATGGGAAGGTGATTGGCACTTGGATTGCACATTGGACGGACAGCCCTTGGATACTGATGGTTGGTCTTACGCTCTAGATTTCCCCACTACTTACCAAGCTAAGAATTCTTGGAACTGCTACGTAAGAAGACGAAAATGGGTATTATTGTGCTAATTGAATTTTTGGATTAAAATTACATCTATAGATTATTAGGTTCGTTTTCGACGGTACAGCGCATTAAATAATTGGTGTGCTGTGGCGCCCCTACATAAAGATCCCACTCAGGAACCATTTATCGATGTTGCGATTGGCGGTTTTAACATTCCAAATGCTCCAGTAGGCACAATGCTTGTATGGGCCGTAACTGCTCACGGGAGAGTAAGTATTCTTTATTATTAGTTTCTTAATGTGTATGTGTGATGTCTACAATTAATCCATATTTATTATTTCGAATGTATTATGTAACAAATAATATATTTATTTGGAAAAAGAAAGTAGGCAATCGTGCCTACAAATGGTGTCGATAATAATAATAACAATTCAGCCCACGGGCGACCAAGGCCTAGCGTCTACAACAACTACTCGTGTCGTGCGTGTTACTGTTCTCTCACTGTATAAGGGACCTACAGTTAAGCCCCTAGCTCGTTTGAAGTCCAAATAACTTCCTAACTATCTACCTTTTTAATATTGCATTTCAAAATATCAGTACATTTATAGTAAACGTAAAAGCAGAAGCTAAGTAAAGGTGCTCTTGCATGTCAAACTTCAAAACTCATTTATGCATCATTCTGGTCAATTAATTTTTTGAGAGAGTAAAATAAATTGTACATTTTTTTACTAAAGAAGTGTATTTAATTAATTTCTTCTAATGCTAAATCGCTAAATTTTTTGAGAATTTTACTATTTACTCGTTTTTTGAAAATTGTAATCTTAAATAAGTACACATTTTGCATTGCATTGTTTGCTTATTCTTGTTTTAGGCTATGTTTCGTTCAGGTGTAAGTACAAGTTCTCCAGAAGGTTTACGATGGACAGCAATTAGTACACCTTCAGGCTGTGAAATAGCACAAATTAGCGTAGGTCCAATTGGATTGGTATGGGGTGCATTGTATAATGGCCGAGCGATTGTTCGAGCTGGTGTCACAAGAGAATGCCTGAGCGGCGAAACATGGCTTGAAGTAAAGCCACCAGGAAATGGTATTAAAATAACACATGTTTCAGTTGGAACAGATTCTGTGTGGTGTGTAACAAATGATAATCATGTTTGGTTCCGACGGGGAGTAAAAGGCGAAGCTGCAGGTGTTAGTGAAGATGCAGCAATCGGCAGCGGATGGGTTGAAATGGTTGGGAGTATATCCATGGTGTCAGTCGCACCGAATGACCAAGTTTTTGCTGTTGGGTCAGAAGATCGTAGACTTTACTTTAGATCAGGCGTAACTCCTTCGGACTTAACAGGGAAAAAATGGCGCTTGCTACAATGTCCAATGCAAGTAAGTCGAACATCTAGCACAATGAGTCTAATGTCCCGTCGTAGTGGTGGCTCTTCCCCTGGATCGAAACACAGAAGCATTTGTAGTTTATATAAAGAAAAAGGAGTTGTAGAAACTTGCGCCGTTATTGAAAATATCAATAAATCTGGCTCAAATAACTCGGAGAACCACAAGCCTGATTTGTGGAACAAAAACTCAACGTCTCCCCCTAACGTTGGAAGCTTAAAGGATCATCGTAGAAAACATACGTCTTTACTTCAAGAAAACACACAAGCTTCAAGTGCTCCAGCAGCTGACATTGGGGAGATATCTGGTAAACATTTCGAAACGCAGCTTAAAAATCCCAGAGCATGGTCACCAGTGCGAAGTGTTGGTTCAATTGTTGGAGCAGAAGCACATCCAGAAAGCGATTCTTCTGTATTTGACGCTGATTGCACCAGAGATTCTGGTGTGTTCGGAGAAGATGACGACCACGGTACGTCACAATACTTTACGGAATTTGAAGTAATGTGGAGCTGTGTTACTGCAGGAGCAGTTCATGTAGATATATTAAATATGCCTAATTGGTTTAATGACAATTCATCTTGGGATAACAACGTTGAGCTTACACGTGAATGGAGATTAGATATTATAGAGAAATTGAAACGGAAGACTGCATCTTTAAATTCGGTAGAAATTGAGAAGTATGAAAAAGCAGTAGAAATGTCATCATGGATTAAATCAGGAGAAGCAAGGGTTCAAAAGCCTGGAGGTTTATTTGAAGATTGTCACATTGAACTTGAATGGGTTACTTCATCGTCGGAAGAATCTGATTCGGGCACCTTTACTGTGCTGAACCCCGATGGAGTTACTACGAAAATACAGTTTTCGTTATCAGAAATAACATGTATACAGTGCTGTAGTGAACCCGGATCGCCTCGCATTGCTATCCATGCTCCACGTCTCCCGACTGGTTGCTCACCAATCAAGCTCATGTTTTCCGGTGATTCAGAAATGGAAGACTGGATATCACATCTCACTTCAGTATGTTGCCAAATCAATGAAGTCTTAGGAAAACCTTCTAACAACTCTATTTGGGCCACAACTGACATGGGCGATGTATTCGTCTTTGATCCAAGTAACTTAAAAGCAGCACAATTTTCCAAAGAAAGAAATTCGTATATAGATCGCACTGACGTTTTTGCGACAGAAACACCATACTACAACACATTGTACAATGGGCAAGTATACGAACTCCATTTGTAATCTCTTTTAATGCAACAATTTTCAGAATGGCTCCTGGTACAGAACTAACAGTTACAGGATGTGTATATGATGATGCAGATCATATTCGCTTTGATTTTCAATGCCACCCTGTAATAAGAGTTGGACATAAAGTCGAAAAATTTAGAATTATAGCTATGCATTTAAATCCAAGGTAAATACGTAATACCCTTTAAAAGGGTATAAGATAAAATTTTATTGTATATTCCATTAACGAACTTATATTTACGCTTTTTCAGGTTCAATGAAAAGGCAGTAATTCTAAACTCAATGGAAAACTCTGAATGGTCTACGGAAATCCGCAATTCAAATGTTGTTTTTTCCCCGGGCGCAACTTTTACGTTAACAATTCGGTAAGTCAGTATACCAGTACGAACTTCCCTGTAACACCAAGTTTTTGTTCAAAAAGATCATATTTCCTAATAAGCTTGTTCAAATATTTTTTTAATACAGATCGTTGCCTGTCGGATATGATATTATTGTTGATAACGAATTCTTTGCGAATTTCAAGCATAGAGTTGATCCGGATGCCGTGACTTGTTTGTATGTTAGCGGTCGGGTAAAACTTTTTAACCTAATCTATAACAGCCCATCAGTAATTATACCACTTCGTGATATATATTGGCGCCAAATTGGAGGACACGTTAAAAAAGTATTTTCTTGCAATGCTGGTGTAGTCTGGGGCATCAGTTGTGACAGCACACCTTGGGTTTACACGGGCGGTTGGGGAGGAACTTTTCTTAAAGGCCTGGAAAGTAGTTGCGGTAAAATTAATTCAATGACAGACACACATAATTATTACGTTTATGAAAACCAAAGATGGAATCCATTAAGTGGATACACTACTAAAGGACTTCCTACAGACAGACATATGTGGAGTGATATTACTGGAAAACATAAACGGAGTAAGGAACACACAAAATTACTTTCCATGCACTGCGAATGGATTTCCGATTGGGTTGTTGATTTTTACGTTCCTGGTGGCGTTGATAAGGATGGTTGGCAGTATGCGGTCGATTTTCCGGCTTCTTACCATGGAATAAAGAAAATTACAGATTGTGTTCGACGGAGAAGATGGTTGAAAAAATGTCGACTTGTTACAAGCGGTCCTTGGCAAGAGCTGGGAAACTCAAAAATTATTGATATTTCTCTACTTTCAATTGACGAATCTACAATATATTTGTGGGCAATTGCCTTAAACGGCGATGTTTTGGTCCGCAACGGGGTGTCTAATATAAACCCAAAGGGTGATTCCTGGGAACACATTCCGTGCGAGCAACCACTAGTCTCAATTAGCATTGGGCCAAAGGGAAAAGTTTGGGTCGTAGGCAAGAATGGAACGGTGTATTTCAGATATGGCACAAGTCCGCAAAATATCTTAGGTGAAGCTTGGCAACCAATAGAAAGTTCGAATGGGGTACTATTTAAACTTATATCTGCTGGAAAGAGAGGCATTTGGGCATTGGATACAAATAATCGTTTGGCTGTGCGCAGGGAAATAACAAAAGCTTTCCCAGAAGGATCACATTGGCAGTTTCTTCCTAACGTTGCAAATATTCCACCACATGGAGAGACAAGCGTTGGATTTAAGTCGGTTTCGGTTGGAAACGAAGTATGGGCAACATCGCTAAATGGCATCGTTTGTAAGCGTTGTGGCATTACGGATGATAACCCTGCTGGGACAGGATGGCATTTAGGCATTTCTGTGAGTAAATTCATCATGCATATGTTTCTTTAATAAATATTTCAATTCCAGGGTCAGTGGCAGCACATTTCCGTAAATGGATATAATTAAAAAAAGACTTAAAATCTTTTGCTTTTAAAAGAAATTAATCATTTCCATTTTATTTGTTGCAACAAATTTCTCATCTACATCACTGACTTAATCATTAATTAGTCAGTTATTTTTAGTTTATTTTAAATAAAGTGTAACCATTGTCTACCGTAATTTATTTAAATTATTAAAATATATATTCAAGCATATTTTCTTGAAATAAATTATAAAGCTACTTAGAATTGCACACGTTTATCTATATCTTGATATTGATTCTATTAATGACTTTTCTACTTCTATTCCTTGTTGTACCAACTATGATAATGTGTTTACGAATAGTTCCTATAGTATTAAAAAATTTGTTGTTGTTCACCAGAATATTACAAGCTTGAGGGAAAACTCATCACACATTTTAACACATTTGCATGCGTACCGAATATTATTTTTGTGTCGGAAATTTGGATATCCGACTTTGAATAAAACGATTACTTTATTCTTGGATTCAGCTTATTTGCTATTTCAAATGAAAATTACGCTGCTGGTAGTGTTGGTTGTTTTATAAAAGAATGCTACATGATTATCGATGTCTTGTGTGTTGATTTTATGAGTGCTGATGTTCTAAAGGTTTCCCTTGATATTTATGTTTTTTTGTGTCTATAGACTGCATATTTTCAGTGTTTTTTTTTTTTTTAAGAGTTTTCAGATTTGTTAGAAAAGGTAAATTCAAAAAAACTAATTATTGTAGGTGATTTTTGTATCAACATTTTGGATACTAGTAATAGAATGGTCTAGCATGCATCATCAATGAGCCCACTCGGAAAATCGATTGTTCTACGTATTGATGACTGTGACTTGTTCGATAAACGAGCTATTGCTGATGCATTTAAATGCTATTTCGCCAATACAGTCTACAGCTTACAACCTTGCTCAGTCTAATCATCTTGTTCTCTCCGTCCGTCCATTTTTACTGAACCACTGCAATGCACTAGTTAAGTTTTTCAAACCATAACTCCTTTTAAAGTCCTAATGGTTATTGAGAACTCAAATCGAATGGCTGATGGTATCTGTAGCATTGCCCTGGAGCAATGTATGACTCATAGTAGATGTCTTGGCTTATATATTTATGTATGTTCGAAGGAGTATATTCTAGCGATAGCCAAATGCGCAGAAGCTATTCCACTATTTAAAAAATACCCATATCACTCCTTTCAACTATCAGCAAAGTTTTTGAAAAACTGTTGAATAACAGGATTGTGAGTTTTTTTTAACTAATACCAAGTTCTTTAATTGATTTCAAAAAGGAAAGTCGGCAAAAGCTGCACTTTTACAGTATTACTCTCAAATAGTGTCGCACCTCGATGGAAAAAATGTGTAGTTGTTTATAAACTCACGCTTTTTAAACTATAAACTTCTAACAACCCTTGTTTTTAAACCCCTCTCTTTTCGATATGAAGTGGGTGTTGTCTTTGGTTCGAGTGAAGTTGCTCCCGTAGTGTACTCTGTGTAGAGCCGATAAGGTAGTAGGTACACATTTTCCTCCCACCAGTGATTCAATCAAGATTGACAGCTAAACCGCAAACGTTACTTTTTTACGGCTGTTGATTGTGTTTGTTTTTGCAATGGAATATCCTTGAAGTCCAGAGAGAATATTTTTAACTTGCCGTCTATGATGATCAGGGATGAATGAAGAAGAAGATGCACAGCTTCACAGCTGATCGATCAGCTGATTTCCCCTACAGCCTTGAAAAGTTTGACAGTTATTTACGAATTGTGGTGGATATAGGTTAATTTCTAAAGAACCATTGACCATACGACATGTCGACCATTTCCTGAATTTTCGCTCACAATAATTGCCCACGAATTTCCTGTATTCGTCAATCATTATGAAATATCATTCGGAATAGGTTCGTATATAACCAGGGATGAATGAAGCAACTATTGCTTTACTGGTGCACCTTCCCCTCCGCAATGTTCTTGAATTTTTTGGTGGTGAGAAATATTGCCGGTATTTCATGTACACTTTAAATTTTCAATTGTTTCGATTGTGTCTTAAGATAACAAGAGATAAAAAATAATTATTTATCCACATTCCGCTGAATTTATCACAGGAATTAGCATTCTATGACATTGTTTGAAATTGACAAAAAATAACGAGTTTTTTCATATTAAAACCCACCCCAATAGCTTGAGCGGGAAGGTAATCGGCTGATTGAATAGGTCACACGTATTCTCAGTTCGGAGGAAACCTTGTCTGTGAGTTTGCCTCTCGAATCAACTGTTTAAGAAGGGGAAATGTTATATAAAACGCTATCAAATTGGCTCCAAGCGCGGGAGACCAAGAAGCTGTTTATCTCCTCCTTTGTCCATCCCTGATGTTGATATAGTTCAACTAGATATGGACCCGAATACGGTGATTGCAGTGGTTTTTCAAGCAGCATCGTAGCGGGGAAAAACGTGTACGCATTTGTCCCAGCCCGGAAGTGCAAAGATTTTGTTTCTTCTGTGGTGATGGGCTGCTGGGACTTTTCGTATTTCCGGATATTTTGACGGGTGGCTGGATGATGTGGGAACAGGGTAGGCACTGATTGGTATCAACCTGGCGATGCCCAGCTGTTGTAACTGTTTTCCACACATCAACTGTGCTTATAGTACCTCCACGTTAGTAGCCACCGGGTACTGGTTGTTGTTCATCCGAACTCAACTTGCTAAACCTATAAGTGCGACCTCCGCCAAGAGGTATAAAAAAGGGCCTGGTCCTCCAGGTTGGGGGTGTGCGTCGGGGATCTGCACGTGAAATGCGAAGTCCCTAAAAAGACCACGTGCAGCCGATGAACTTGCGGAGGCCCTGGACTGCTATAAAGCAGACATTACCGCAATTCAGGAAATGCGGTGGGATGGACCGGGCAAGAGAAGAGTGAGAAACTGCGACATATACTACGGCGATTGCTACAGGGAGAGAGGGAAACGCTTATTTGGATGTGGTTCTGTTGTTCGAGGCAGACTTAGGCGATCGATGCCCCAGCTACGACACCAAGATCATTCTAGGACATTTCAACGCTCAGCTGGGAAGAGAAGAAGTATTTGCTAAAGTCATGGAAAGACACAGCCTGCACGCCAACACCTCCGGAAACGGACTCAGGCTAGTTGCCTTCGCTTGGGGCGAAATCTCTCTGTGGCCAGCACGAGGTTCCCACACCTCAACATCCATAAAGAGACCTGGCGATCACCTGATCAATCAACCGTCAACCAGATTGATCATGTTGCGATCAACGCCAGACACTCCTCCAGTATTCTCGATGTCCGAACATTCCGAGGTGCAAACATCGACTCGGATCATTGTTTTGTTGTAACCAAGGTAAGAACCCGGATATCGAGAGAGCAACGGAGTCGAGACAGGCCAAAACGTTTTGACGTCGGAAAGCTACAATCGCAGCCGATCGCTAGAGCCTTTACCGATCGATTCTCCCTGAAACTGTCTCAAAGTTCGACGCTGCCTGCACAAACAATAGAAGACAAATGGAAACGTTGTCAAGAAGCCATCAAAGAGGCCGCCACTGATGTGCTGGGTTTCACGCCACCACCTATGAGGAACCCTTGGTTTGACGACGAGTGCAGGCAGGCGCATGCAGCCAAACAAGAAGCATACAAGGCAACGCTGCATCGAACGACGAGAGCTGTTTGTGAGCTCTACAAACAGAGAAGAAAGGGAAGAGAACCGGCTTCTCAGAAGGAAAAAGAAAGAGTACGAGAAGCGCGCGGTCGAGGAAATGGAGAGATGTTATGGCAGAAATGACGTCCGAAATTTTTACCGCAAGATAAAACAGTTATCCGGCGGTTACAAAGCTCGGACTGAAGCCTGCCGGGACCAAAATGGGCAACTGGTGGTAGAGTCGCAGTCGGTGCTGAGAATTTGGAAGGACCATTTCTGCAGACGAGGTCAAGATAGCAATATAGAGACTGAAGTCGAACAAAGCTGCTAGTGCGGACGGACTATCCGCAGAGCTGTTCAAAGCGGCTGGGGATGAGGTGGTTGGGTGCATGCACCAGCTCATCTGTGAGATATGGTCGGAGGAAAGTATGCCCGACGAGTGGAATCTCAGCATCGTATGCCCGGTCCACAAGAAAGAAGACGCCTTCGACTGCGCCAACTACCGAGGGATCAGTCTCCTTAACATCGCATATAAGATTTTCTCAGCCGCATTGTGTGAGCGCCTGAAACCGTTCGTCAACAACCTGATAGGTCTTTATCAGTGTGGTTTCAGGCCAGGGAAGTCCACAATCAACCAGATCTTCACACTGTGGCAAATCCTGGAGAAGTACCAAGAAGTACAAATCGACATCCACAATCTATTTGTCGATTTCAAGGCGCGTATGGCAGCGTGCATAGAGACGAGCTATACAGTGCTATGTCTAGTTTTGGCATCCCTACCAAACTCGTCAGATTGTGTAGAATGACGATGGAGAACTCTCGCTGCTCCGTCAAGGTCGGGAACGAACTCACCGAGACCTTCAATGTCAAAAAAGGATTTAGACAATACGACGCGCTGTCATGCGTCAACATCAGAGGCACGATCTTCCACAAGTCCGTTCAGCTGCTAGCTTATGCGGATGATATTGACGTGATCGGACGAACTCAGCGAGCCGTCAATGATGCGTTTGCTAGCATCGAAGCGGGAGCGGCTAAAGTGGGACTAAGTATATGCTGTCATCGAAGAAGGACGCAGAACATCGACGTCTCGGACAGAGCGTCACTATGGGCAGCAGACATTTCGAGGTAGTTAAGGACTTCGTCTATCTCGGCTCCGCGTTGAATAGCGACAACAACATCAGTACCGAAATCAAGCGCACCTGGGATTCGGATTGCACCCCCGTATAACATTTCAGCTGGGGACGCCTCTATGTCATTTCTGTATGCGATCCGAAGTGCCAGGAGCACAGTCTGAAGTGTCGTTTGGATGGCACATAAGAGCTGCTCTAAGAGACCTAAATGATAAGATGTTCTAATCCGCCTGGACATATTTGTAAGTGCATTGAATAACGCTGACTCGAACTGTGTACCCTGGCCCGCTGTTAAAGTCTTTACTGATTCAAATCGTGTATCCAGTGGGTGTAAAATGCCGCAGCTACTGTGTCTGCGTTCATGTCCACTAGCGACACAGCTTCCGGCCACCTCGTGAATCAATCGATCATAGTTAGGTAGTATTTGTATCCTCTACATTTTGGCAAAACTAAGAGATCGTTGTGTACATGATCGGGGCGATGATTTGCTTGAGGAATTGTGTTTTTTTTTTTTATGCATTTGTTTTTTATTTATAAAGAAAAATTCTCTTGGCTAGACATAAAAAACGCTTAAACTAGCTTACTGTTCTAACTATGTTACATGACTAACTTACTGGCCCCTTTCGGGCACTCTAAGCTAAACCTAATCTTAAATCTATGTCTTTCGACCTATTCTAACATATATTTAATCACTAGGGGACTGAAATTAGTTATACTAAGAAAATTGTTATGGAGAAAAACTTAGTGGCCGAATTTGGTTTTTGTATTATGCTAAAACTTACGAACTACCTTAAGAATAAACTTATATCTTAAACTGTATATAAATTTGAGGAATTGTGTTAGTATTAACTGGGTTGTGGTGGTGAACCTTGGAACGCTGACATCTGGAAGAGAAAAGTTGTGGACTTAGTTAAAAAGTGTTCGGCGGAGTGACTGTGGTGTGTAGGACCGGACGAGATCGGTTGAAATATCGCAGTAAATATGTGAGTTTTTGTAGTTTGATGGATGAATTTGACGGATTTTTTAATATTTCATTTAGTCCTGTCTTCTTTTTGTTGCGCTTGTAGATGTTGATGGTTTATCTTTGTGGGCATGAAAATGGCGCTAACTCGAGATAATGTATCTGCGATAATGTATCCAGACAAGTACACGATGTCCGTAATGTGCTTCGAAATGTAGTCCAGGAGTTTTATTCTACATTGGGCTGACTTATCGGATTTCTGCTGGAAAGCGATGGCTTGTGGTCGGTCTGGTTAGTTATTTGTGGCCTTAAGCTTCTCTGGTTTGGCGCAAGCTGCGATGCCTATGGCATCCGTAGGTAGGACCAAAGGTGCTTCAGCGTCAATGTGATTGAGTGTTGTTACTTTGCCGAGTGTTGTTACTGTCCTAGGTGCCCACGAATTTTTCCGATGATCGTTTTTTTTCGAATTCTTCAAAAACTCGTCGCTAG
Source organism: Eristalinus sepulchralis (assembly GCA_944738645.1). NCBI lineage: Eukaryota > Metazoa > Arthropoda > Insecta > Diptera > Syrphidae > Eristalinus > Eristalinus sepulchralis. Next base: position 22,013,472 of record OX122885.1, on the reverse strand, counting down.
GTGCTTGCATATAGGCACTTTTGGAATATATCGTCGATAATATTTGAAGATTCAAAGAAATGGGCGGAGTTTGGAAATAGTTTTTTTGGCTTGAGGTAGTATTGCATGCCCAAGATAGATAACTTCTACTAATATTATAATTGAGTGCTCTACAGCCCACAAGGGATCAGGGCCTAGCTTCTACAACAACTACTCTTGTTGTGCGAGCTACTGTTCTCTCACGAGTAGAAGGAACCTACAGTTTTTGGCGATAATGAAAATCTTTTCATAGACAATTGATACTCTTTGAGTGTTGTCAGCAACTCGAAAGAGGTGGTGCCGTGAAAAAATGCGAGGTGTCCGGTCCGGGAATCGAACCTAGACCTTCTGCGTGTGGGTCGACGCATTTACCCACTACGCCACGGCGACTACATATAGGTAATTTGTATATGTTACCGAAAACACACATATGTTAATCTTCAAACCATAGTTTGCCAATCGTTAAAAAACTGCGGGTAAATGTTTGCGATGGAGCTCAGCTCAGAGAATACAAGAAGATCATCGATGTAGCAGAATACATTGTCCAAACCAAAAAGGACTGTATCCATATGTCGCTGGAACGTCTGCGAAGCATTTTGATACCGAACGGTAGTACGTTCCACTTAAATAAGCCGAAAGGAGTGGTTACAGCTGTCTTCGCTCCTGTCTCGGTATGTAACAATACGCTTTATCCAAATCGAGGGTTGAGAAGTTGTTTTTTGATCATTGAAATTCATAAGGTAAGGTATTGAATGTGGCCGTGTGTGAGCATTAAGACTTCGATAGTCGCCGAATGCTTTTCTACTCCCTGTTTCCTTTCTTAGTATATGTAGAGGGCTCGTTCACGGACTGCTTAATGGTCAGCAAATGCCCTTCTCAATCATGGATTAAATTCAGCCTTTGCCTGCCTTAGATTCTCACCGAAAAGTTGTCGTGGTCGTTCATCTACGAGTTGTCCAGTGGTAATAATATGATGATGAACTATACTGATACTAGTAGATGTGTGTGATAACAAGGTAGTCATTGATGTTATTCTTATATGCATGTTGAGCATCCACATTCGAGAGACCAAATACTGATGCGGTTTGTAAACTACCGGGTACTACGATGGAATCTTTGGCATCGATTATACGGGTAGATTTAAGATCAATGATTAATCCTAGCTCTTGAAATGCGAGCCTTGGGGTCACCAATTGTAGTTGTTTAGATAAACTCACGTTATTTAAAATATAAATTCCTTCTATTGTTCGTAAGATAATATTCAAAAGCCTACAATCTTCTAACAACCGTTGTTCTAAATTCCTCTCTTTTCGCAATGACCCACTTCATTGCGTTGTCTTTAGTTCTAGTAAAGTTGCACATGTAGTGTACTCTGTGTTGAGGCGGTAAGGTAGCAGGTACAGTACTATCACAAATGTACAGCTGGTTTATTCCAGTAACCAATATTGGTCTCTGGTGTATTGATTGATATAACCAAGGCTTCGATTTGGAAACTGGAGAATGCTGGTTCCCGAGGATTTATCTTGTACTGATTCAAGTTATATCTGGAACAAAGGTCGCAGAGATATAAGATAGATGAAATTAGAAGTGAAACTAAGTTTTTTAATTTTGGTGTACCTCAAGGCTCTGTATTAGGTCCAATTTTGTTTTTAATCTACAATCGGTATTTGATCTTGAATGTAAAAGTTCACCTACTGCGTTTTCCTATTACATAGGTTTCTTTCCTATGGTCTAGGTCCTTTGGACCTGGTGTATGATTTCAATTGGGATTTGATTTTGTTGATGCGATACTAGTTTGCAACTCATAATTAAATTATAAGCTCCAAAACTCATAAACTTATCATCCGGACATAAATTGGAGCCAGATATGTACTTTCATGCAACTAAGTGTAAAAAATTAAAGCTGTCTAACTGGAACTGTTCGTCTGTCTCTTTTGCTTTCTAGTATATTCTAGTCCAAACAGGAATGATAAATAGAAATAGTTGACACCTTTAATTACATGGTTCTTACCCTGGATTCAAAAGTAAGTTTTTCTATATATAAACTATAAAACTTTCAAGGTTGCCTTTTGCCCTTAAGGAGGTAATGTTTGAGCTAAATACGTTAAACTTATTTGCGGGATCATGAAAACTAACATGGGTGATAAGTAAATCCACCCAGACGGCAATGCAAGAGCGTACTTATACTATAATACGAATATAAGAATTGGGGTTTTCTCGATACAACTACATCTTTTATAGATTAAGATAGAGAAAAAATTAGTGTACAAAAATCTATAAATCGCCCTCGTGATACTAACATATAGAAAAAAAAGGCAGTCCCAAGGTGGGTGAACTGAATCTTAGTTATTACTAATGCTAATTTATTGTGTATCATCAGCATCTAGACATTTTACAAAGTTAGTTGAACGATATCAGCAAAAAAACAAGTTGTTGTATAAAAACTTTAGTGTATTTTAACGTTTTCCTTCATTCCTCAAATAACTCAAAGTCCTTATCAATAAACAGCGAAAACATAAAAAACAACGTCCTCTCTATGAGATATTTGTTTTATTTTCAATGCAGAAACTCATATAGAATTGGCATAAGACCTTCAAGGCCAATACCGTCTCATTTAAGACTACAAGTGTGAAACTCCTGCTTTATACGGGCCTATAGACGATTTATCGCTGCCAAACTCCATTAAGTCAGTAAAACAACAAAGTATTTTTCTCCGCAATATGTATACAATCTTGACTATTTGAATCCCTCAAATACTCAGGAAACTGAAATAATTCATTCTTTTTTATGTCTGTATTACATGTAATTATTAATATTGTTTATTTTTAGTACATGTCTCTTTTTCTGTTCTTTTCTTATTATCTTTTCCTTTTGTATAAATTCAATGTGTTAATTATTTCCATATACAAATAACACAATACAATATGTTACTATCCCATTTTCAGGCATATGTAGATGTATCTTAAGAAGAATTAGAATATATATATGAACTAACCGATTAACGATTACACATAGAACATACATAGAAACTCATGCTTGACTATCTATTGTTATACTTTTTACTTTACCGGTAAGTTGAAAATCTACTACCACTTTTCAGAACCACCGCAGAGTCCCAGGGGACACGAAACTGAACTGGCACAAGTTCGGCATAGTTGATTTACAAGGACGGCTATTAATTGTGAGAAGAGTAGTAAGATATTTAGGAATCTGCTTGAATGCCACTATTTATATGGTGGTATTCATATGGATACAACTCTGGCCAGGGCTAGGGATGCTTTCGCTATGGCAAGAGGGTGTTTTACTCGTACAGCAGACAACATGGCTGCAGAGTGAAGGTAATCTGCTACATGGCCCAATTATGATGTATGGTTGTCTTGTGTGGTTTAACGTGAGTCCTTCCCAGATGGAAAAGATGAGAGTTATTGAGAGGCAGTGCCTACGAGCCTGTATTCTTTTATATCGATCACCAGAAACTCAGTACAAGGAATTTTACCCCAGAGATATTCTGTGGAACGATGCAAACCTTATAAAATTATATATATAATTTTATGATTGAGTTGATTCGAAGTCACACGTCTAGAGGCATGACTTCAACAGTCTGACCTTTGGGGCCTACTACCCTAATGAAATGTACCCCTATTTGGACGATAAAGGTCTGATACAAGATGGGGAAGGCTGCCCTATCTTCCATATCGCACGCCGAACAGTAGAAAGGCAACTTCAATACGAGCCGGACGTCGCTCGCAGCCATGAGGATCTCCTACGGTTCTGCCCGTGAGCAGTCTCTGCAAAGCAACGTCATTTTTACCGGGGGTTACATCAGAACCAGCATTCGACGCCATTACCTTCTCAGACACACAGACCGCGTAGTTGAGTTTGCAAGGCCAACTCATATAGGTTAAGGTAGTTGTAAGGAATTTTAGAGAAAAAAAAACAAAAAAAAAACAAAAAAATTAGACAAAAAACAACATCAAAAACAAAACTCAAAAAGGTACATCACGGCGTATTAGATATACATATATGTTAAGCAAATAAATAACACATATGCTCTGGTACACGTGTCAGTATAGTTTTAAAGACATATTGAAGCTTAATATAAATAGTTAAGTAGAGTTAAGTTTTATGTTAATGTTATTGAATTGTATTTAGCTATAAGTTTATGGAAGGTTAGGCAGTGAAGTTAAATAGTTATTTGAAGTATATTAAGAACAGAGAATAATGAAGTTCAAGTTTTTCCTAATTTTCTTGGAGGAACTACAAAAAATTGCATAGTAATAAATTTAAAAGTATGAGGCCAAGTAGCACAACAAAGCAAAATACAATGTGTTGCCCTAATGCAAACACATGGAAGATCTAGCAATCAGTTGCGTGTGAACCTTATTTACTCATTATTATATTGAAAAAATACAAAATTATATTGTTTGAAACATTCGATTTGTCGGTTTCGGGGACAAAATTACGAGAAAATGTGGAAGGGGATTTCATTTCGGTTTTGGCCATATGTCCCAAAATCTCCCAAGAAACAATCGAGCTAAGAAAAATAAATTTCAGTCAAGACAAATTTACAAAAAGTATGTATAAAAGAAAATTTAGAACTGGAGTGAAATTTGGAATAGATAAAAATAGTGTAATGGATGTTAGTGTAATGGAGGAGCGTAGTTTAGGCAAATCAAAACAAAAAAACAAACTTATACTCTCACAATGAAAGAGCTGTGATTGTGATTGAGGTGTCTCTTAAATTTAGGCTATTAGAAAGTTCCATTAAGGGAATTACAGATAGCCGAATGCGAACGCAGGCGCGTATGCACTGTTTTACAAAAATCCACCAGTTGGCAGAGGCGTTTTGTGAAACTCAACCTAACCTAAATCAACCATCTACATCCAGGAGAACAGAGACTACATTAAAGGAAGCCAAGCCAGCAAGAAGGCATATCCATATGTAGCAACGGAAAAAAACAACCACCAGGAGCGTGCCACATCTGTACAGAGACGCGCCATTTTGCAGCTGAATACCCAAATTGCAGCCAAGGATATTGGGTTTACGGGATTTTCACAACGACAATGAAGATGAAAAAATAATTAATATAAAACATGAAATATTATTACAGGTACACTTTTATACACCGACGACGCCCAGTTAATATTGCCAGGGAAGAATTTTTTTCTTATAATTTCATTTTTCCAATATATTTACAATGTAATATAAACATTATTGGTTGTAGATAAAAGTATATTGAAAGTTTTAGGTTATGTTAAAATACATGTTGCATTAAAAAAATATGATAGAAAATATGTGTGGTGAAAAATGATACAATACTATACAAATTCCAGTTGTATTGGGTAGACATTTTGAAAAGAAAACGAACTAAATAAGAAATATTGTTTCCAGACGAGTATCAAGATTTCGTTTATAATCGAAAAGTAAATAAAATCGAAATACAACCTGATGTATGTAAAATCGTAATTCCGAATTTTAAAGGACCATACAAAGTAATTTAAATATTGCCTAATGATAGGTATTTCACAAGAAATGTTGAAGGGTTTCAGCTAAACAAATATCTTTTATAGGAATACGGGAAATGACTGATTTAAATCCATATATACAATTTGAGACACAAAAATAAGTCAATTGGGGTGCTTGCTCGTTAGAATGTACAAATTGTAGGCAAAATGAAGGAGCTGTCGTTGATCGATGTGTCTCCTAAAATTAAATTGTAAGTCCAATCGGTAGCAACAACCTTCTAGAAAAACGAATTTTCAGCGATCACCCACTTCATCTTCTTTATAACGGCAGTTTCCGCAGTATCTTAATTCCCAACCTAATAGGTTTAATCTAAATTGAAGAAATTACCTAGCACCTCCGAACCCGTGGACACTCCTAGTGCAAAAACATGCAGAAGTAACAATAGCTTGGCATATTTCAGTGCCTTTGCTGATTTGAAATTGAATACGATCCTGTAGTAGTATATTTTTATCAAGAAATTTAACATTCTCCTCGAATGGTTCAATACCCCACATTCATATAAAAACTTATGTAGCCAAGCCATTCTTATGTCTGCATGTCGACATGTTGTCATTGATTCGAAAAATAATACTTGAGTTGCGATGCGATATAACGTATATACCCTTGGGGAAATAGCGGAGATTGCGCTAAGAAATGCAGAATAAGTTTAAGTGCCAAGAAAAGTTCAAGTAATTTGAGTGATCGAAAAAGACGTGTACTATGAGAAGTGATAAGCTCTTGTATTATAAATAGTGTTTTATTTAAAGTCGAAGTGCAAATAAAAGAAAGTAGTGGTTTCAATGTAAAATGTATGTATTTTCTCTTCATGGATACCTTACTCGAGCTCGAGTTGAACTTATCCTCCGTTCTTCTGGACTTAACTTAGTCTTTTCGCCTAAATTGATTATAAAACTTTTCATCTTGAAACGAACGCGATCAAGGTGGTACTCTCAACAGAAAAATATTCTTAGTGCCTAGTGCATACTACATGATCCCCTTACGTGCCGTGATATTTCCAGGTATTGCAAAGCTGATGAACTTCTCAAAGACGCACATGTTCTTCAGCTGAATGCTATTGATAACATGAATTTTGAATGGTTTAGATGTCGAATAATCAAGCAAATCTTGTTCAAACTAAACTTTCGGCACAATCAAATTTAGGGTATTCAGTGACATCATTACTGATCATTGTGTCAGTGGCACAAATGCAAGTAGACTAGATCTTCCCCACAACGAATTCTATCACAGTTGCAGAGGAGAGAAAGAAAAAGAAAGCAGCTCTCATTTGCTCTGCTCATGCAAGCCCCATAAAGACATGAATTGATTAAGTGATCTGAATATTATTTAACAAAAATATTTTAAAAATAATTGCTTACAATGTTATTTATAAATAATGAACGATTTTTTTATTGACGTATTTGGCATTAAAGCTGCTTCAAAATTCCACCTGTTATTAGAAATCCTACGACTGATGCCCCCTTAAATTAGGAAGGGAATTCATATCAAGTTTATCGATGTAATTATAAATATTAACAAGTTTGTTTTTTTAACATTTTAGGAAATATGTAAGTTCACAAAATTTAGAGTTCACAAAACTAATCATTCACAATTTTAATCAGAAATTTGTACGGGTATATCTATGTACAAATAAATATGTTAAAAAAAAGAAAACAAATTAAATTAAGTAAAAGAAAACAAATACAGGGAGAAGTGGGTTAGGCGGGCATTCTCCCTTACCTATTAGCATCCTTAGTATTCTGTTTGGCCACACATAAGATTTGGTATAGGTACAAGACTTGGTGTATGTTGATTTCTAAATCATATTCCAACTATGAACACTCAAAATCCTATGTGTGTCCGAACAGGATTGTTTGAAGCTGGTAGCATTTCCACCTTTTACCTGGACTGTACATACTAAATTCACTGTTTTTTTTTTATTCTTCTTTCCATCTTAATCAAATATACATATACATATGTACCTAAATATTGCATATACGATGATTAGTTTTGTAGACTTTTAACTCGAAAATTTGGTGCACTTATTGCTTTCATGGCTGAGTTATAAATCCATATTTAATTTGTGAAGACCATCTGAAAAACCCGCGAAAATATGCATACACTTGGAGCCGTGTTTGTTCTTAAAGTATCTGTTTCAATTGCGGACCTCTGCGCATTTAATACACGCGTTAAAACATGTATCTATTACTAATTTTTACAGTTATAACTGCAGAAAATTCTAAGTAAATTCGTTGAGAACCTAAAAACGAAGCGGTCATCTTTTAGTTTTACTTGATTATTTAGATGCAACGAATATATACAAGTCAATAATAGTAGATTATAAATGATTTCTTTTTTCATTGAAATGCAAATTACTCCACTACAGTATTTCAAAATGACATTTTCTAAGAATACATGAAAGCAAATGTTTAACAAAAAATCAATTATGAGTAATAATAACTTCTAACCCAAACGGGTCCTATGATATACAAATGTGCGTATGTATAATACTTTTCTTGAAATATAAAACAAAAGAAAATTAAAAGAAAAGCTTTGCGCTGTGTACCGTACATTTGCTGTAGGTATACCACCCCCTAAAATTACAAGTAATTGGATGTGTTTTGTCATGCATGCGCAAGCATTGCCGCCTTTATAGTCACAACTTTATGTAAGCTCTGAGAAATGTTATGAAACATACAAAAATTGTTTTATGGCAACATGCTAAAATTCTCTTAACGATTATACTGTATATATACTAGGAATGGTCAGTAGCAGCATGACCTCATCCAACCATTCGACTTTCCTTCATTACACGTATTTGTGGTTTTAGAGAATTGTAAATACAATTAAGAATAATAATGGGAGAAATTGAGAAATTCTTAACTAATTGTTTGTGTTTACAAATTTGATGTACATCTAAGCAATATAAAATTAAAATTAATAATGGGTTGTGGTAGTAGTATACTCTCCAAAAACGGAACGAGCGAAACATTATCGCAGCAACATCGAGTAACATCAACAAATTCCATACCAACAGATGCGGTTATTTTAAAAGGTAGGCTGTTAAATCTATCATTTTTTTCAATAAATTTGTTCTTCTGTTTATAATTGTGGTAACATTATATACTTTGTTACAGATGTGCCGGATGTTGTTGAAAAAGTAGTTGATGTTATAAAAGATCCAGATGCAGACATGATAAACAGGACAGTGAGTTATTCAAAATTCGAAAACTTACCTTCAGAAACTATCTCGAACGATGCATTATCTGATACGGACAGCGAAAGCTCTCAACATGGATATGTAGAAGGCTTTCTTGCAGACAATGATTCTATAAGCTTAAGTGAAGTTATCCAAGAAGATGGTGAAAATCAAAAAGCTGATGATAATGGCTTAACCATTTTTCGAGATTTTGACAGTTTAGATACCTCTTCTCCTGAATCTGAAATTGAGGAGGCTCTAGCAAACAATACGGACTTCAATCCCCCAACACCTAAACCAACACTATCTGAACTTGAAGACTTATATAAATTACCCGCCAATAATACAAACCGGGAAACCACGAGTAGTCCGATTCAGAATCATAAGATAGCGAATTCTGCAACCAAGTAAGTGGTTTAATACCTTAAGCTGCTCTGTGTATGTACATAAAACATTTTTTAATTGTATAAAATGAATATCTTTTAGTGATGTATATAATTTAATATTATAATATTATTCACCATTTAATTAATTTCAAAAGGAGTAGAATACCTTTATACGGAATGATCTGCAAATTTATTTAACATTTTATCCAATAGAATTTTATTTTGTATGGTTTATTTATAGCAAGAAAAAGAAAATAGATAATTAAGGACTTTTATTTCGTAATGTTTAAGATTAAATTGCCCAAGAGAAGGGTTAACTGAATGCTTATTCAACTATTTATTACCTACACATGGTCTAGTGTGAATTTGTGCAAATATGTAGATATACCTTCTTAGTTACGTTTACCAGAAATTACAATATTTTGTCTAAATTAGTTGCATACGTCATGTGTATAGTTTATATGTTAATTTCATTTGTCTTGTGAACCACTATCTAACGTTAGATCTAAATTTAATTTAAAATATGACGCAAATTGCAGGTTTTTCTTATTTTTTTCTCATTTTATATTACAGCTAATATTTAAAAATTCCCAGAACTATTTACGTCACCTTACTGATCGACTTTGGACCTTTTAGTTTCACTTCTAATGAATGTCAGATCCTAAACTTTTTTATTTATTTCATTTTCTGATAGCCCTTCAGCTTCTATAGCTTTGTTGAACTTTTGCCTTGATATTGTTATCATGATCAAAATATGAAGTGTCTGACGACTAATTGACCAGGAAATCGTCATACCCCTTTGGGACAAGAATTCTTGATAACCATACACAGGTTCCATTCCAAGGCGAAGTCCACCAACATATAGATTCTGATGACGATGAAAGATGCTAAAATATTGTAGAAAGATTCTGGTGTCCTATATTGAACATTAAATATATTATCTTTCTTCTTCTTGTTTCTAGGGCATTGGTGCAAATCAGGCTGATGTTCCTGAATTCAGTATTGGTGCAAATTGTAGCTTGTAGCTAATTGAAATATTGGGTTCACTTATGTACTCACAGACTAAAACTGCCTTGAGCAGCCATTCAGCATGCATATCAGCGTAGTCTTTTACCTCTTTACGTCCGTGAGGAACGTATCTGGATGGTGGGTCCGGATAAATCCGGTTGTCGGGAACTTCACGGAAACTGCGATCGCCCCCGCCGATGGCCATACGGTCTAGTGCCTTCAGATTTCTAACTTTCTTAAGTCTAAATAACTTCAGATTCTTATTTTATTTTTAAGAGTATAAGTATATATTTTTAAGAGTATAACTGGCAGAGTCAACAGACACTTACAACTTGGGATGCATTTTATTCAAAATCAGCACCTACTTCAGGCGGGTTAGTAAATTAAAAAGAGCAATAAAATAAGTCAAGGACCGCAGAATTTGGTATTTTTGCCATTTTCCACCCCTTTTACAAAAAATTCTTCATCGCATGTCTAGGATCACGTGAGAGCAAATCAAAAATCTGATTAATTCACCTCAGATTAATGTACTATAGAGCTCAGTGATGTCATATATCGGTCATTTCCTCATCCAAATATCACTATTTTATATCTTGAGCATTCTGTTGCGGGTGCTTTATTAAAAACATATGACTTTTGGGATTCTTTTACCCTCTCACCTTGGTTTTTCTTCACAGCACCACCTCCTTGAGAGTTTCTGATAACATTCAAACGGTACTCATTGTCTATGAAAAGCTTTTTAAATTTCGCTGTCGGCAAAAACGGTAGGTGAAGGGACCTCGTGAGACAAAAGTAGCATGCACAACACAAGTAGTTGCTGAAGAAGCTAGGCCCTGGTCTCTCGTGGGCTGTAGTGCCACTCAATAATTATTATTATTATTACCCTCTTACACATAAAATATGCAATTTAACAATACTTTCTACAATTATTAATGTTTCAGAGGCGTCGATCAGTTTCTGCTGTACAATTTGACAGGCAAATAGTATTTTGTGTTAGTAGTTGATTAATACACTGTATAAAACTAAAGGTCTAAAGAATCAAATTTTACTTTTATAATATGCAGTATAATTTTACGAACAAGCTACATTGTAGTTTTTTTTTTTTATTTTTTATTTTGTTCACATAATTTAATATAACATAATATTGTATTAAGCATAAGGTATGTGGATAACTATCACCTGAATATAAATATCAACACTATATATAACTATATGTGCAATAATATATAGTATTGTACTTTTCATTAAAAACAATGATGTTTAACATATTTTTCTTATTTACATTAATTGCCATAATGCTGTAAATACAAGTTGCATAAAAAATACAATATATACACAATTTTCTGGACTTAAAGCAACAGTAAGTTAAAAATGTTATTATAAAGAATTAATTAATTATGTCACAACTTTTTATTAAAAACACATTTTTATATATATATATATATATATATATAAAAAAATATATATATTTATTTGTACTAAATGTATTTTTTTATTTCAAAGGTCCACGTATACTCCGATAATCCTGAGTGAACCTACGGAATGGGAAAAACAAGCTGATATGCTGGCAAACACAAGAAAATATAACCCCATTGAAGCGATGCGAAAGTTAAAAAGGGAAAGTACGAGAGCCAGTAGTAGTCTTCCTCATAGAGATTTTAGGCCGAGAAGCCAACATTACGTAGAGGAGAGTTTGAATGATCTATTTTCGCAGACCCAAAGTACTCAAAGTCCACTACAATCAGTTATATCGAGTGCTAAAAGTGGAAGAGGAGGCCTTGTAGTTCCCGCCGTGATTGATGTGGATGTTAGCTTATCCAATAAGCAAAATGATCGCACTAATAATAAGGTACAAGATGTTCACATAAAAAAACATAATAGTACGCCTCAAAAGCGAAAAGATTCACATTTGACCGTGGCAAAAAATAGTAAACTCACGTCTTCACCAAGTAATTTTAAGGTCAGAGAACGATGCGCAGTATGTTGCAATAAATATAAGACTTAGATGACGGATTATATTTTTTTATGAAAAAAAGTTGTAATAATAATAACAAATTCTTAAGAAGATAATAAATTGTTACCCCATTTGTGATTTTCACAACATGACCTTTTATTTCAATAATTGTGGAGAAGTATCTGCAGCAATTAAATACTCCCAAGAAACGTTTTCAAAAAACAAGTAACTGAAAGCGTGCTGCATGAGGTAACTGAAGCAATTTAAATTTCCCCGCAATACAACGAATTAATAATTCTTTTGCGTTAAATGCTCTTCATAGCTGGAGTGAAGCTAAAGGTGGATAGTAGCCAGTTGAGTAACTGCATCATAACTACAATTTTGGCTTCCATTAGCCGAACCGAATTCGTATCAAGTGAGATTTCCCTGGGAGGAATTCTCCCACCTCTTTTATGGATCTTAACATTATATTAACTTTCACGAGATCTTGATAATAGAGGATGCATTTAAAACCGATATTACACTGCTTAGAGAAGAAACATATTTAATTGAGATACATGAGCTAATAGATGGCGTCTTTCGCTTCATCAGCACATAGTCTCAACATCAATTCCCAAAAAACCGATAGATGAAGATTAATCTAATCAACTAAGCAACACCGATCTTACTGTAGGTGGTTGTAGTATGGAGACAAAGACTATGGTTGCATTGTTCGATATGTAGAATCTCACGCCTTATGTTCATTACGCCACTTCACATGATAGGGTGTAGGGGTGCGCTTAGGTCATAAAAGGTATCGAGTTTTAAATTTAGTTCAGGTTACCGCGATTGACCGTGAACTTGCTATTTACATTCCGACAAGGGACTAGTAATAATAATAATAATTGAGTGGCACTAAAGCCCACAAGGGACCAGAGTCTAGCTTCTATAACTACTCGTGTTGTGCGTGCTACTGTTCTCTCACTATAAGAAGGGACTAACAAATTTTTGCCGACTTCGAACGGCGAGATTTGAGAAGTTTTTTCATAGATAATTGATACTCTTCGAGTGTTGTCAGCAACTTGAAAGGGCTGGTGCCGTGGAATCAAACCTAGACCTAGACCTTGCGCGTGAGTCGTCGCACTTACCCACTACGCCACGACGACCTCAAGGATAATTACTAGCAAATCAGAAATGCATTAACATTAACAGTGGCGCCTCTAACCAGTCAAAACGATTTTGGCTCGCATTTACAACGTCACTCACAACTTATCACTTCATATAAGCTGACAAATGTAGTATATTATATTTTTTCCGCGGAAAGTTCAGCAGTTAACACTCATAGTATTATAGCCAAGTAGTACCCAAAACCGTTCAAAGTAATATCATAAGTAAGACAGTTAAAGTATAACAAAATTAATGCTGCATATTTAAAAGTTCCGCATTTAATGCTTTAAACCCAACCAACGGACACAGAATCAAACTGAAGTCAACGTTTTCAAAGAGACTCAAATTATAGAAAGTAATTCGTGTGAAGAGAGTACACATTGTAGCAGTTCACTCTGTGAGTTGAGACTTGGATTTTTCCTACGCCGACGTACGTCAGCCTATTTAGTCGAGCAAGTGCCTGGCGCATTCCTCATTTTTCCGTGGGGCTGCAGTCCTTGTTGGACTTGCGCCTCTACATGATCTAGCTATCTTAAGCGTTGTATCCGAAGACCCTCTACATTTGGCGGCATGCGCCAAAAACGCCTATAAAGTTTTTCGTTCAATCTTCTCCTCCAGACACTATCAAGCTAGTCCCGAAAGATGCTGTTTTGTTAATAAGGTACTGACGAACTACTTGACTTCCGCAAGCTTAGCAAAAAAACTGTTGATTATCAATATTTTAATCTTTCACAATCTTTGACCTAAATTCAGGGTTCCACCAAATTGAACTTGCGAAAGGGAAAAGAGGAGAGACAGCTTTCTACGTAAACTTGGCCTTCAAAAATGCACCTAGTCTTTTTCAAGGGGCAGTAGATGCCGTCCTAGTCCGTACAAGGTAAAAACACGTCAAAACTATAATGAACCGTCTACAGTAAAGACGTTTTATAAAGGAACATCTTTCTCAATAGTTAGGCTACTGACTGACATACTCAACGGCGAAAACGGAAAAATTAAAAATTATCGGTGGAAAAAAATAAGAGTACATTTGAAAGAGGAAGAGTTTGAAGTCTTTAATAAGCTGAATGAAATATTGACGTTTTGTCGGTCCTAACTTTTATTCAGTATAGAGTAATGGTAATATTTCCTGGCACTGAATTCTGGGTCACTGTAAAATTTGTGTAAAATTATCCAACCCAAATGAGCAAAAGGACATTGTAATTACAAAAAATAACTACGCTGATTGGGCGGGCCAAGAAAATGTAAAGCAAATTCTGTGTAATTATTTTTACCGGAAATTACAGAGCTAATAAACGATATCATGTACAAACTGTAGCATACGAGTATGATTGGCGAAATACCAGTTTCCACATACGAGAACTTCGGCGACTTCATTTTAAAACTGAAACCAGTTCATGCATACAAATTGCAATGATTCTTGAAAATACTTTTTTCTGAACATTTTTTTTAAATGTATAACGAATTTTTCTAAATTATGTTTGATAACCAATGATCAAAGCCAATTTTGAAATCGTTATAAACTCAATTTATTAATACAATTTATTGATTTAGTTGTTACACAATGCGTCAGCGATGCTTCGCGCTTGGTGGTTGTCGACAGAAGAGAACGTGTAAGCCTCGCGAAAAAGCAAGGAGGCCGGTCAAAGAAATGGGCAACGTATTACTCTCATTGCGCCAAAACCAAAGCCTACTGAGTTTACTTGCAGGTAATTGCAAGTGAAATAAACATTGCTGCCAATTACACGTCGAAGATGTTGTTTCACTAACTTCACCCCGGCTTCCCATAGCCCCCCAAAGTGAGGGCTGTGCGGGGGAATGAAACTCCAATCGATACCTTCAGCTGCTAGCATTTCGGAAACCTTGGTTTTATGTGCTTGTGATTGCAAAAGTGTATGCATATCCGATAGAACACGAGCTGCTCCTTGAAAATTTGTTCCATTGTCGGAATATATCACGCTACATTTACCACGCCTCGCGATGAATCTTTTAAGCGCTGCAAGAAATGCATCCGTAGTGAGATCCGAAACCATTTCTAGGTGAAGAACCTTTGTAGCCATGCAAATAAACAGACAAATGTAACCTTTGACCAATTTTGGCTTCCTTCCCTTGGACAAACGAAGAGTTATGGGACCAGCATAGTCACATCCGGTGTGTTCAAAAGTAAAAGATGCATTTACCCGCACAGATGGCAAATTTCCCATTAGTTGCTTAGACGTAGACTGTCGTTGTCGAAAGCACGTAATGCAGTCGTGCACTAATTTCCGAATAAGGTTTCTGCTTCCAATTATCCAGAATTCTTGGCGAATCAACGTGAATAGTCCTGAAACACCGATATGCATATATTGTCTGTGGGCATCCAAAAGTATCAGTTGGATAACGCGATGGTTTTTCGGTAAAATTACAGGATGTTTTGCGTTATACGGAATATGTGCAGCACTTGAAATCCTGCCGCCAACACGAAGCAAACCTACATCATCTAAAAACGGTGACAACGAATGCAATTTAAAGGTCTTCGGAACGCACTGACTAATCTTTAAAGATGCTACTTCAATTTGAAATTCTCTTTGAACCCACAATAGACAATATTCATCAAAACGAAGTTCCGATAGTGTTAAATGTCCGCGTTTTCGTTCATTTTCACCGACCGTTCGACATAACCGCACGAAACGACGAATATATCCGATTATTCGAATCAATCTTTTCCAAGATGACACCCGAACCGACAGATTTCGAAGAAAATGATCTCCCGAAACAGTTACATGAGCTTTAATAGAAATTTTTTCTTCCGGTATGTTCTCCAGTGTAAATTCACAATTGCTCGGCCAAAATTCATGCGACTTAGATAACCATACCGGTCCCTTCCACCATAACTCAAGGTCTATTAGGGATTTGGGAGTAAGTCCTCTGGACGCGCAATCAGCAGGATTTTCGGCAGAACGCACGTAATTCCACGACGAGCGCGGCAACGACGAGATAATTTCCGCGGTACGATTGCCTACGAATGTACTCCAATGCCGAGGAGGAGACGCTAACCAATACAGCACAATCTGCGAATCACAGAACGCACTAACCCGAATTGGTGTTTCATCTAACGATGATTGAACGAGTTTTAAAAGACGACACAACAATAGAGCTCCACAGAGTTCCAAACGTGGAATTGATAGTTGTTTTACCGGCGCAACACGGGTTTTCGCTGCTACTAAATTTACCTGAATGGCACCATCTACCCCACTACTACGACAGTAAACAACTGCAGCATAAGCCTTTTCAGAGGCATCTGAGAATCCTACTAACTCCAACGTTTTAGAATTTAGCGTAAATCTTCGAGAAATTTTAAAGTTTTCTAAGTAGGTCAAATTCTCTCGATATACTTTCCATTTTTCGGCTATTTCCATAGGTAAAGGATCGTCCCATCCTATTTTTGGCCTTACAATCCAAAGCTCCTGAAACAATACTTTTAATAAAATAGTGGAAGGAGCTAAAAACCCCAAAGGATCGAAAATTTTCGCAGTCTCTGAAAGTAATTTTCGCTTTGTAGGCTCCACTTGTTCGGGTAAATTAATTTTGTATGTAAATACGTCATGAAGGGAATTCCAGATCAAACCCAGGATCTTGGTGAATTGCGCTGAAGTGTCCAAATCAAGCGAAACAGCATCCTTACAATCGATTTCCCGCAGGATCTCCCAACAGTTCGAACTCCACTTGCTGAGCTGGAAGCCTCCGCATGATAACATTTCTTTAATTTGTCTTTTTAGCTCCAATGTCTCTGATAAGGAATCCGCGCCTGTCATTAGATCATCGACATACATGTCGTGTAAGACCACATGCGACGCTAAGGGGTATTGTTTTTTATAGTCCAATGCTATTTGACGAAGAACCTTCATTGACAAGTAGGGGGCAGGTGAAGTGCCATAAGTCACAGTGCATAGACGGTAATGCGAGATTGGACTGTCTGTGGATTCTCTCCAAACAATCCTTTGGAAATTTCTATGTTTTGGATGCACCCAGATTTGCCGAAACATCTTAATAATATCTGCACAGAACACAAACCGGTGTAGGCGGAATCGCAAGCACACGTTGACTAAATTACGTTGAGGAGGGGTCCCAACATGAAGCATTTCATTCAGACTGCAACTATTGACATCCTTATAGGAACCATCAAACACTACACGAATTTTATTAGTGATAACTGCATGATGAGGTAAGTAAAAGATACTACCCGATGTAGGCTCTATTTCTTCGTCCGGAATACGTTCCATGTGCCCTAACTCCAAATAGGTTTTCATAAATTTCTGGTATTCTACCTTTAAGCCTTTCTCACGTGAAAATCGACGTTCCATTGCGAACAGCCTGGATAAAGCGCCTGATAGGGTGTTGGCAAATTTAACATCTTCCTGACGAAATGGAAGTTCTACCATATATTTATTGTCGGACGTTCTCGTAAGGGTTTTACTGAAGTTGAGATCAATTTCATCCTCACATAATGAAACGGACAAATTTTGTAGAATCTCTTCTATTTCCCAAAAAGATCTTAAGAGCATATCTAAGTCCACTCCTGCCTGCAATGAAACAATTACTTGCTGTGGCAAACAGCCCGAAATAACCCATCCAAAAATGGTTTCATGAGCAACGACCCTTCCTTCTTCATCCGATCGATGTCCACCTTGCAAAATGCTCCACACCTTGTCGGCTCCCAACAGAATATCTATGAATCCAGGAGTTTGGAACTCTACATCAGCTAATGGCAGATCTTGGAGAAAAGAAAAATTGACACCTTCCAATGTAAACGATGGCGTTAGGGATGTAATTTTGCTTAAGATGTAGGCCTTGATGTCTACGCTATGCGAGTTAATGCAAGACTTTAAAGTTAGACTGACTACACCTTGAGTCATACCAGCTTCAACCGAAGTAATTCCTGATATAGGTAACCGAGCATGTGTGCGACGAAAGCCAAGTCTTTTCACGAAACTATCAGTCACAAAAGACACTTGCAAACCGGTGTCTAACAGAACGCGCGCGCGATGAAGTTTTCCCATTCCGTCCAACACATTAACGACGATCGTAGGCAGTATTCCCGAAAACCGCGATTCATTCTTCATGTGTTTACTCAAAATCGGTGCCGATGAGCTCTGTGCTGCGGTTGCATTGCGAACGACTGATGTGGAAGGTTGTGGTGTGCTATCCAGGTGAACTAAGCTATGATGACGAGTATTACAAAACGAACAACGCGTTTTAACTCGACATCGCATCGATGAATGCTTGGTACCGAGACAATTGTAACACAACCGGTTATCTCTAGCGAAACTACGACGAGAACTTATCGGCAACGAAATGAATTCCGTACATTGCGGAAGATAATGTTCACCTTTGCATTTCGGGCATGACACGTTAGCAACAGCCAAACTTTTCAAGTTAAATGAGTTCACCGCAAGAGAAGTCTTCATTCCACGGATGGGTTTTGTTTCACAAGCTTCGAGAGCATTAGAACGCGTCTCTAAAAACTCTATGAGGTCTTCGATGGTAGATTCCTCTGAACTTTGGCTTTCTAGAGCCCATGCCTTTTTAGTTTCCGAGTCAGTCTTATTAATCAGCAGGTAAATTAACCAGGGGTCTCTACCTGTAGCTTTTACCGCTTCTAGACCGCGAATGACCTCGTCTGCTCTATCCACAAGTTTGCGCAACTGCGCGCCATCTACAACACTGACGCTGGGTAGCTTTAAAAACTGTTCAACTAGTGCATTAATTATGTATAGCGGCTTATCATAACGACGTTCTAATTTTTCCCAAGCCAGCACATAATTGGCGTCCGAAACGTTGATGCCGTTCAATAAATTAAGCGCGTCGTCACGTAAAACCGACTTCAAATAACGAAATTTTTGCGCACCTGACAATTTCGCATTGCAATCTACGGCTTGCATAAACACATCGCGAAAACCGGGCCACTCCCTATAGTCCCCAGAGAAAGGTGAAATATGCATGGGTTGTAGCATTACCGACGAAGTATCTTTCTCGTAAGATAAAGTAGTCTTTCTTAACCTATTCAAAATTTCATTTTGAGAAGCTACTAAATCTATCAAGGACGTGTTTTGCGGCGCATTCGATTCCAGAGTCAAGTCTTTAATAGTTTTCATCAAAGCACATTTCGCCGTAATGTATGTACTTTGATTCAACAACTTCGAATTCAGCCTCAATTTTATTATATCCCTCTTCAGCATGGTACTGAAAAAGGGACGTCTGGCTATCACACATGTCTTTCCATGCTTTTTCAAGTCTCTCTAGCCGCACTTCTAATTCCAGCACATGCACATTCTGGGGAATGTTTTGGGAAAAGGTGAAAACGCGAGTAATAGATCCCTTATAATGGCCACGTGCTTGTTTTAAAGCTTCCATATCTCGAAAAGTCTAACACAAAAGTAATCACACACCGAAAATGTCCGTAACTCGTAAATGTTCACACATCCGCAAATAATCAAATAATGTACAGGTGACACGGCAGCAAATCGAACTCCCACAACATTGAACACAGAAATGAATAGGAGCGACAATCAAACAAAAATCAGATTTGCAATGTATACTTATCTGCAGCAATTTAACGTCAAACAACCACCAAATATTCAAGTTTCTTATATTATTATCCGAACTCGAAGGACCAAATTTGATAACCAATGATCAAAGCCAATTTTGAAATCGTTATAAACTCAATTTATTAATACAATTTATTGATTTAGTTGTTACACAATGCGTCAGCGATGCTTCGCGCTTGGTGGTTGTCGACAGAAGAGAACGTGTAAGCCTCGCGAAAAAGCAAGGAGGCCGGTCAAAGAAATGGGCAACGTATTACTCTCATTGCGCCAAAACCAAAGCCTACTGAGTTTACTTGCAGGTACTTGCAAGTGAAATAAATGTACCAAGAGCGAAGCATACAAACAAAACAATATAAGTAACCATTGAGTATAGGGTGTTATGACAACTTATTGAATAATATATATACGTATATACATATGCGTATAAATGAACAAACTAATTACTTGAATATGGCATTATGTGCTAACAATTGAATATTCAAATATACATATGTATTTAGTTATTAAACAATGTTTGCAATATACATGAATTCTATTATATCTACTATTGCATGCATAAAAAATTACCCTATTTAAAATTTGGTTAGTGGTTAGTGGCATAGTGCAAAAGTAGAAAAATTTTGAATAAATGTTGATTATCGTTTCACGAATAATCTATATATGTACATATGTCATATAGAAATTTAATTTGTATTCGAATACAAAAATCTATAAAAGGAAAAGTATATTCGTTTTTTTGACTTAATAAACGCAAACATGTTTATTTTTGATCGAAAAATGAATTGGATGGTGATATTTTTGTCTTGTTTTTGTGCGGCCGCCAATACAAATTCAAATGACTCGTCTTCTGTAGTGTTCGCACGTTCAAAGAAAGACAACCTTTCCTGAAGAGTTCAGTTTATTGACTAACTTATGTTACAAAACGTATTACAGTATAAAATGTGATAGAGGGGGACAGATAAGCACTCAACATCTCCCCCATAAATGATTAATGTTAGATACAAAGCGAGAACGTTTTATTGTTTTTTTTCTTGATTGAAAGTAATTTCATGTGTGATAAGTAATTAATAATAAGACTATAATAACCACTATCTTGGTAGTTCATTAAAAAATATTAGTTCAGTAATTTATAAATGGTTACGAATATACTAAACCTTCTGTTATGATTATTTCGATGAATATGTCCAACGATCAGGTTGTTTGTCTAATCGATGTTTCATTTTGACTCTGCATCTTCGTCTCACCCTTCGAAGAATTTGAGCTTGATGCTTGGAGTTCTCCTTCCAGTACTTCTTCAGGCTTATATGGCACATGCATTCTGTGAGCGTTATTAAGATGAAACACGTTTCTTCGATTTTGAATTGAATTTTAATGCATTTTTATTCTTCATTCATTATTACTTATATGCTAGACAAAAATACTTAAAACTAGCTTAAAAATATAATCCATTGATCTTAAGTCTAACTTACTGACTCTTCACGAGTACTCTAAGCTAATCTAGGACATTTTTCTGTTTGCCTCTCGGCCTCTTGCATTTAACACGTTTCGTCGGTAGACACCAGTGTTGGTTTGATATAAAACGAACGAGGAGTTTCGGCCTTGGCTTGAATTCAACCCCACTGATAAATTTTTCTAATCCAAACAACGTCATCGATTTTGAAGTTCCTTCCGTCATACACCCCATGGCGTCTATTGTAGTTGGCTGCTTGTTGTTGTCTTCGTTGTTCTTCAGCCAACCTGATTCTGTCCGTGTCAATGTTTCTTGATTCAAGTCTGTCACTTGTCATCGGTATAATTGATCGAATTTTCCGATTCATTAGGAGTTCTGCAGGACTGTAACCATTATTAATTGGTGTGGCTCGGTACTCCAATAGGGCAAACTCCGGATCGTCTTTATTTTTCTTTAATAATGTTTTAATAATTTTTACCGCTCACTCAATGAAACCATTGCTCAGAGAAAAGCGAGGACTGGATGTTATATGCTTGAATCCCTAGGATTCTGCAAATCGACGAAACTCTGATGTTTGAGTAGCGAACTGGGACAGTTCTGACAATTTCTGGTATGCCAAATCTGGCAAAAATTTAACTTGTCGGTTTTTGCTGGTAATTCGTCGATTGTGCTGTTGACGAATGTTTCTATTTCGTCGTTATTGTCCTGCTCAGTTCCTTGAATAGGATGTCGGGATAGTGTAGTGGCTACTACCAGATCTTTTCCAGGTGTGTACACTATACTAAAGGTCAGATCCATCAATTTCATTCGAAATCTTTGGAACCTTGGTGTCAATTCATCGATATTTTTCGTTGCAAAGATAAGAATCAACGGATCCGTTTCAACCGTGAAGTGGATGCCCATGAGATAGTCTTTCTCGTATGCCCATTTGATACCTAAGGCTTCTTTTTCTATCTGTGCATACTTTTTCTCGCTGTCAGACATGGTTTGAGAAGCGACGACACAA
The DNA here is from genome assembly GCA_944738645.1 of Eristalinus sepulchralis. Classification (NCBI taxonomy): domain Eukaryota; kingdom Metazoa; phylum Arthropoda; class Insecta; order Diptera; family Syrphidae; genus Eristalinus; species Eristalinus sepulchralis. The sequence goes on along the minus strand of OX122885.1, from coordinate 21,991,218 downwards.
GAGTTTTATGTGTCGGATCGTATGCCTTTAATACAGGGCCATTGAAAATATGTCTGGGATTTTAAAAGCTCATTTAATGGATAGCTTACTGAAGATAAGTTTGGAACGAACTTACCCAGGTAAATTCCTTACGTTTTATTGATGAGGAAATTTCTCAATCGCTTGAATTTCGGTGGGCAAGGGTGTATGCCTTCTTCGTATATTGTGTGTCCCAGAAATTGAATCGATTTGACCCCTATTTGACGTTAAGCTTTATTTAAGGGACTCCATTTTGTTCTAGCCTTTCAAGTACAGCACTCAAATTTCAGTCATGCTCTTGCATGTGCTTTCCTTTAACTAAAATGTCATCCATTTGGCAGATGACTCCATCAAGCCCTTCGAGAATTAGCTGAATTCGTTTTTGAAACAGCTCCGGAGAGCAGCCGATTCCGAAGGGCAGCCTTCGGAAACAGAACCTGCCGAACGGCGTAAGGAAAGTTGTAAGCAGCTGCGATTCGAGAGCTTTATTTGCCAAAATCCATATTTCGCGTCTAACTTGATGAAATATTTGTCCCGCTTCAATTGTGTTAGTGAATGGTCAGCGACTGGCATTGGATGTATTTCCATGTTGCATTACCATGTTGAGTTTCGCATGGTCAACACAAGGAAGAATGTCACTGTCGGGTTTGGTGACTATGACCATCGGAGCGCACTAATCTGTTGGCTTCTCTACGCGCCGAATCACGCCCAACTGAAGCTTTTCGTCCAATTTTACCTTCAATGGGATCGGAACACGACGCGCGTAGTGATTGCATACGATTTCGCATTTGCTTGTAATTTGATTTCGTATTCTTCTTCCAGACAACCAAGTTAAATAATTTTGGATATTCCCTCTCGATGTTAACCGCTGATCTTTTTTCTGTTTGAACACCCAAATTGTTATGAAAAGCGTTAATCCGTTGTATAATTTTTACAAGACTTTAAACTCACAAGCGGCGATTTTAAATTGTTCACAATGTAAACTTTGGATTCACATAAATTATTTCCATACTTCAATATGCAGTTCATCGTTCCGGTATTATCCAGACGGTCACCAGATGGGCCACCTAATTTTTTATTCGATTTATTAATTTTCACGCGAGGGAAATTAGTGTTGTGGGAGTGTTACGTCGGTTTCGGTTTTTAAGAGTTAAATGAAAGGAATATATCATCTGCTTGGCCACCCATGAGGTGCTATTCGGAAGCGATTAAATCGACGTTTCCATCGGTTAAATTAAACGAAAAATGCTTCGGCGCTTGAACTGTAAAATTATTACCCGACAAACCTTGCGCAGGCTGTGCTGGCTGGTTTTCGTTTGCCACCTTATTTTTTTTTTATCCGCGAACGACGGATATTCCACTTCTTTTTCTCAATTTTTTTTGGATCCTACCGCTGCCACCATGTAACGTTTGCACGTTCAAAGAAAGACGACCTTTCCTGATGAGTTCAGTTTATTGACTAACTTATGTTACAAAACGCATTATAGTATAAAATGGGATAGAGAGGGACAGATAAGCACTCCACATTTTCTACATGTAAAAAGTTTAACGATCGACTTGAAGCATTGACATGTAATACCACAACGTAGTCATAACTTCAGGACTCAACGGGAAATATGCGCGTTGCGCGCCTTGAGCGTCTGTGTAAGCGCCTGACAATCGCTGTTTGTTTTTTATGTGTATACCAATTAAGTAGATTAAGAAAGAAGATGAGGAACTGCGACATTTACTACAGCGACTGCTACAGGGAGAAAAGGCAGCGCCTATTCGGATGCGGATATGTTGTTCGAGGCAGACTTAGGCAAAAAGTCATAAGCTACGATCCTGTAAGCGAACGCCTCATGACAATCCACATTAAGGCTAAATTAGGGAACATCAGCCTGATATGCGCTCACGCCCCGACAGAAGAGAAAGATGACAACAGCAAGGATGAGTTCTATGATATCCTAGAAAGAACATACGATCGATGCCCCAGCTATGACACCAAGATCGTTCTAGGAGATTTCAATGCTCAGCTGGGGAAAGAGGACATCTTTGCTGGCGTCATCGGGAAACACAGCCTGCACGACACGACCTCCGGAAACGGACTCAGGCTAGTTGCCTTCGCCTCGGGGCGGAACCTCTCTGTGAGCATTACGCGGTTCCCACATCTCAACATCCAAAAAGGAACCTGGCGATCCCCTGATCAATCGACTGTCAACCAGATTGATCACGTTGCGATCGACGTTAGACACTCCTCCAACATTCTCGATGTCCGAACTTTCCGAGGCGCTAACATCGACTCGGATCATCACCTTGTTGTAGCCAAGGTAAGAACCCGGATACCGAGAGAACAACTGAGTCGAGATAGGCCGAAACGGTTTGACGTCGGAAAGCTACAATCGCAACAGGTCACTGGGATCTTTGCCGACCGAGTCTCCCTGAAACTCTCCCAAAGTTCGACGCTGCCTGCACTAACAATAGAAGAAGAATGGAAACGTTGTCAAAAAGCCATCAAAGAAGCTGCCACTGATGTGCTGGGTTTCACGCTACCACCTAGAAGGAACCCATGGTTTGACAACGAGTGCAGGCAGGCACATGTAGCTAAACAGGGGGCCTACTAGCAACGCTGCATCGGACAACGAGAGCTGTTCGTCAGCTCTACGAACAGAAAAAAAGGGAAGAGAACCGGCTTCTCAGAAGGAAAAAGAGAGAGCATGAGAAGCGCGCGGTAGAAGAGATGGAGAGGTGTTATGGCAGGAATGAAGTCCGAAAGTTTTACCGAAAGGTGAAACAGCTATTTGGTGGATATAGGGTTCGGACCGCAGCCTGTCGGGACCAAAATGCAAACATTGTAGTAGAGTCGCAATCGATGCTGAGAATCTGGAAAGATCATTTCTGCAGACTTTTAAACGGCGATGACGGCACAAATCCCGCTGTTAGGCAGAATGTTCCACTTAATTTATACGATGATAGACAAGAATTCCGTCCCCCAGACTTAGACGAGGTCAAGATAGCAATATCGAGACTGCAGTCGAATTAAGCATCTGGAGCGGATGGACTCTCCGCAGAACTTATTAAAGCAGCTGGGGATGACTTGGTTGGGCGCATGCACCAGCTCATCTGTAAGATATGGTCGGAGGAAAGCATGCCCGATGAGTGGAATCTCAGCATCGTATGTCCGGTCCACAAGAAAGGAGACCCCTTCGACTGCGCCAACTACCGAGGGATCAGTCTCCTTAACATCGCATATAAGATTTTCTCTGCCGTATTGTGTGAACGCCTGAAACCGTTTGTTAACAACCTGATTGGTCCTTATCAGTGTGGTTTCAGGCCAGGGAAGTCCACCATCGGCCAAATCTTCACACTACGGCAGATCCTGAAAAAGACCTAAGAAATGCAAATCGACACTCACCACCTATTCGTCGATTTCAAGGCCGCATATGACAGTGTGCATAGAGACGAGCTATACAGTGCCATGTCTAGTTTTGGCATTCCTACCAAACTCGTCAGATTGTGTAGGATGACGATGGAGAACTCTCGCTGCTCCGTCAAGGTCGGGAATGAACTCACCGAGACCTTCAATGTCAAGAAAGGTTTTAGACAAGGCGACGCACTGTCATGTGACTTTTTTAACATCATCCTTGAGAAGATCGTGCGTAACTCACAGGTCAACCAGAGGTACGATCTCTCAAAAGTCAGCTCAATTGCTAGCCTACGCCGACGACATTGACGTGATTGGTCGAACACAGCGAGCCGTCAATGATGCGTTTGCTGGCATTGAAGCGGAAGCGGCTAAAATGGGTCTGGTGGTAAAGAAGGACACGCAACATCGGCGTCTCGGACATAACGTCACGCTAGGCAGCAGAAACTTCGAGGTAGTTAAGGACTTCGTCTACCTCGGCTCCGCAGTAAACAGGGACAATAACACCAGTACCGAAATCAAACGCAGAATCACTCTTACCAATCGCTGTTTCTTTGGGCTCAAGAGGCAATTGAGTAATAAAGACCTCTCTCGAAAGACTAAGCTTGCTATATATAACACCTTGATCATCCCAGTCCTACTTTATGGCGCGGAAGCTTGGACACTACTAAAAGCGGATGAGGATGCCCTTGGTCTCTTCGAGAGAAAAGTTCTGCGTGCGATTTTTGGTCCTGTTTGCGTTGATGGCATCTGGAGGCGAAGATTCAGCCATGAACTGTATGGGCTGTACAGAGGCATGAGCCTAGTCAAGCGTCTACGGATACAACACTTAAGATCACTAGGTCATGTAGAGCGTATGGAGACCACTGCTCCGGCCCGAAAAGTCTTCGAATCTGAGCCATTGGGACAACGCAACAGAGGACGGCCCAGGATAAGGTGGCGCACACAAGTGGAGAAGGACCTCAACCGACTCGGAGTGCGCAACTGGCGGCAGCTGGCGAAAGATCGTGCTGCCTGGAGAGGCATGTTGGTTGAGGCCCAGGTCCACCCCGGACTGTAGCGCCATAAGAAGAAGAATTAAGTAGATTCTGACCGTCCGAAGAACCTCAATTAGTCTATTATACTAACGCGCCACACCCCACCAATACAATTCTTTCGTCTTCTCATTAAGATCACGAGTGTTGAAATCATGCTTGAAAAAATAGTGTATTACATTTTATTATCAAATACCCTAGACAAAATGTTGTCTGTGGGAAGTGTGTAATCTACCACTTTGCACATAACGGAAATATTGTGAAAGACAACTGTTGGTTGTTGAAGACTGTAAGCTAGCCATATTCAACCTTTTTCTTAAAATGGATCACAATGAAAATGCTGTAACAATGAACGGGAAACATAAAAATTAATTTGGATTAAATAATGACACTCCCTTTTAAAAATTAAGTATTTATAAAAAGATATTTTTAGTGAGATCTGCTGCGTGTGCTGCATGCCAAATTTATGACATTCCAATTTATTCGCGGATACGAAAATTCACAAACAAATGAAGATCCAAATAATGTTAACAGAAACTGGGAACTTCTTTGGGCGATTGTATATATGTTTATATTTTACGGGGATAATGCTGCTAAATACCAAGTATGCACTTTTTTTCCTATTTTCTTTTACCTAGATATGAATCGTTTTTAAATTCGATAAGCTCATTAAATAATGTAGCTTGTACTGTGAGGGGGTTGTTGTTTTTATGGGTTTTAACAATAATATTATAATTATTAGTTTTTTAAATCCTTAAGCCTATTTTGACATTCTTTTGAGTGTTGTTTCCTCAGAAACGGCCATACCAATGGTTGCCATTACCAATGGTGGAAAATTCGTAGCTGTTAATTTAGTATTCCTTCATGAAAAATACTTAGCTTTTCTTATAAAGCAAATATTTAGTCGCCTTCTATGAGATTATGTTATTTTGCAGTTGTAAATTTCAATAGTTGCTATCTATTTAATTTTTTTTTTGATATCGCATAGATATAATAGGAACACCACCATTGATGATATTGTAATTCTGGGTATATTTTTTGATTTTGTGTTAAGAAAAGGATTATGCCGTGCGTAAGGACAACTTTCCAAAACTCACTTCCCAGTTCTTTTTCTTCATCTGTGGTTCAATATTCTCACAACCACAGACAATTTACAATATCTATATCACAAAGAAATGCTTGAGAATTTTTCAAATTAAAAGTTTTCCTTAGCTATGTAATTTATGCATTTTCGGATCCAGTCAAGAAGGGCAGCAACCTGTACATAAACGAACTGTTTTTTTTTTTTTTAATGTCAATAGCATTCAGGTCTAGATTTTAAATAGTATCAAGATAATCTATGCCCCGGGTTTGACCTCTCATCGGAAGGAATTTGAATAAGTCTTCAAAGATCAAATTCTGGTTTGTGCAATATCTAAGAAACACCGAGCATTGGTATGCTAATATATTAGTGCTGGAATCAAAAGCCAAGTTGAAAAAAAAGCGCAGAGTTCTTAAAGTTATGTATTATGTTGTCACGAATATATTTGGAAATGCCAAACCTTTTTGCTTACCATGAATGTAAACAACGTTTGGTACATTGGCGAAATAAAAACAAAACTGTCAACCCGCACAATAGCTGCGTAACTGTGATACTCATTGCGACTTGCAAAATCGTCATGATGCTTTAATGGCATCAGAAAGAGCAACGTTAAAAACTTGACATTCAGAATATGATTACGGTTCATCGTCGTTAATTCATCATGGCTATAGCTATCATCTATAATAGCCATTCATGCCAACACAGCTACTTCTGTCACCGAAATAAACAATCTGCAAATGCATCGTCATCGCCGACGGCAAAGTACTTCATCAACAACCATTTATGCTGACACCGCCACTTTGGTTGTCGAAGTTGCCGCGAGTGTCAGTCACTGAAGACCGATAGAGGAAATGTGGTATCTTGCACGAATCGCAAGATACAAGGTATGGACAAGAGTTTTAGTTTTCAGTTTAGTTTTAAAAAACTCTGTAATAATGTGGACAATGGTAGTCATATCAATTAATTTTAATGCTCGTAGTAGGGATGTAAATTTTTCTAATGTTTCTAAAATTGAGAGTTATTAATAATAAACTCATTACGATCTTCAATGTCAAGAAAGAAGTTTCGCAAGGCAACGCATTGCAATGGGTAAGATGGGTAAAATTGTTATCATCAAGGAAGGACGTAGAAGTTATTGTGACAAAATGTCACAAAAAGTGACAAAATCTCGCAATAAGCAGAAGGTAATGTACATATGTAGATTTCTCGTTCTATTTGTGTTGGCGGTGTCTAGAGTTGGAAATTAAACGACTACTTGTATGATGCACCTGATAAAGTGTCTCCAAAATCAACGTGAATGGAGATGGACAGTTTCGGGATAGCAAAACTACGAAACAATGCAAAACCACTAATACTAAAACAACAAAAGAAATTACTTTTTAGATTAAGGTAGTGTCCAGAACTTCTGCTACATTTGTGCTGTCAAAACATCGTTTCTTATTTTGTTGCAGCTCACAAAGAACAAGAAGATCATGTAAGTATTTTAACATATTTAAGATTGTATCCACAAATTAATACTTTTTGGCTGGCATCGTCATTTTTCTAACTTTCACTTCCATGATTGATGTTTTACTTGATTCAGCTGCCAAATGGAGCTTCTTCTTCTTTGGATGGCGCTACAGTCCGGAGTGGACCTGGGCCTCAACCAATATGCCTCTCCAGCTAGCACGATCTCTTGCCAGCTGCTTCCAATTGCGCACTCAAAGTTGGTTGAGGTCCTTTTCCACTTTTGTGCGCCATCTCAGTCTAGGACATCCTCTTTTGCGTTGTCCCTGTGGTTCGGACTAAAAGACTCTTCGGGCCGGAGCAGTATTGTCCATCCGCTCAACATGGCCTATCCACCTTCACCTTTCTATCCGTAGACGCTTGACTAGGCTGATGCCGCCGTATAGCCCATACAGTTCGTGGTTGATTCTTCTCCTCCAAATGCCATCAACGCAAACAGGACCAAAAATCGCAAGCAGAACTTTTCTCTCGAAGAAACCAAGAGCTTCCTCATTCGCTTTATTACTCAATTGCCTCTTAAGCCCAAAGGAACAACGTTTGGTAAGAGTGATTCTGCACTTGATTTCGGTAGTGATGTTGTTGTCCCTATTCACCGCGGAACCCAGATAGACGAAGTCCTTGACTACCTCGAAATGTCTGCTGCCCATAGTGCCGCTCTGTCCGAGACGTCGACGTTCTGCGTCCTTCTTCGGTGACAGCATATACTTCGTTTTGCTCTCGTTTACCACCAGTCCCACTTTAGCCGCTTCCGCTTCGATGCCAGCAAACGCCTCATAGACGGCTCGCTGAGTTCGGCCGATCACGTCAATGTCATCCGCATAAGCTAGCAGTTGAACGGACTTGTGGAAGATAGTGCCTCTAATGTTGACGTGTGAGTTACGCACGATCCCCTCAAGAATGATGGTAAAGAAGTCGCATGACAGCGCGTCGTCTTGTCTAAATCCTTTTTTGACATTGAAGGTCTCGGTGAGTTCGTTCCCGACCTTGACGGAGCAGCGAGAGTTCTCCATCGTCATTCAATCTGACGAGTTTGGTAGGGATGCCAAAACTAGACATTGCACTGTATAGCTCGTCTCTATGCACGCTGCCATACGCGGCCTTGAAATCGACAAATAGATGGTGGATGTCGATTTGTACTTCTTGGGACTTCTCCAGGATTTGCCACATTGTGAAGATCTGTCTGATTGTGGACTTCCCTGGCCTGATACCACACTGATAAGGACCTATCAGGTTGTTAACGAATGGTTTCAGGCGCTCACACAATACGGCAGAGAAAATCTTATATGCGATGTTAAGGAGTCTAATCCCTCGGTAGTTGGCGCAGTAGAAGGGGTCGCCTTTCTTGTGGACCGGGCATACGACGCTGAGATTCCACTCGTCGGGCATGCTTTCTTCCGACCATATTTCACAGATGAGCTGGTGCATGCACCCAACCAGCTCATCCCCAGCTGTTATGAACAGCTCTGCAGATAGTTCGTCTGCGCCAGCAGCTTTGTTCGACTTTAGTCTCGATATTGCTATCGTGACCTCGTCGAAGTCGGGGGGACGGAATTCTTGTCCATCGTCGTCCAAATTGAGTGGAACATTCTGCGTAACAGCGGGATTTGTGTCGTCATCGCCGTTTAGGAGTCTGCAGAAATGGTCCTTCCAGATTCTCAGCACCGACTGCGACTCTACCACCAGTTGCCCATTTTGGTCCCGGCAGGCTTCAGTCCGAGCTTTGTTACCGCCGGATAACTGTTTTATCTTGCGGTAAAAATTTCGGACGTCATTTCTGCCATAACATCTCTCCATTTCCTCGACCGCGCGCTTCTCGTGCTCTTTCTTTTTCCTTCTAAAAAGCCGGTTCTCTTCCCTTCTTCTAAGTTTGTAGAGCTCACAAACAGCTCTTGTCTTTCGATGCAGCGTTGCCTTGTATGCTTCTTGTTTATCTGCATTCGCCTGCCTGCACTCGTCGTCAAACCAAGGGTTCCTCGTAGGTGTTGGCGTGAAACCCAGCACATCAGTGGCGGCCTCTTTGATGGCTTCTTGACAACGTTTCCATTTGTTTTCTATTGTTTGTGCAGGCAGCTTTGAGACAGGGGTGCCAGCACGTAACTTGGAACAATCGAGTTGAGTCGATACAATCGAGCATGGGTAGCACCTATTTTGATTCAATCGAGTATCCTCGATTGTATCGTCAAAGTCGGCAGAACACAAATTCGAATATGACGTTTGAAACAAAATTTGTTAGTCGACAGAAAGAAGTTATCATCATTTAATGTAATGTATTTTAATGAATCTAATTTTATCCATTGCGGACAAAATTTGTTTTCCCAAACATCCAACGAACATCGGAAAAACTTTGACACCATTGTCTGTGCCATGCCTAGTAGCACATTTTTTCCTACATTCAGTTGGTAACTGCCACTGGTCAATACACTTAGACTTGCGCAAAGCTGGAGAACTGGTGGAACCGAGGTTCTTCTGACGCTGTCTGGGAGATTTAAGTAGCTAAGTATCATCACGCAACATTTCTTATTCACTCTAAACTGCTGTACAAAACTAAACAACAAACGGTTATGTTTTAGATGGTATTCTTTTTCTTTTTACACAATTCTAATGGATTGCTATTATCCCTAGGGTATCTTCTTTTGATTTTTGCATTAAGTTCTTCTTCATCTTCGCTTTCCGAATCAAAAAGTATCATTCTAAATGCAATTTTACTTGAATGAACGAAGTTTATTTTGAAAATAACGAATTTGACATTTCACTTTATAGTTCAAAATGACATTTTTAAGTAGAAGTGACAATGAAACTCGTTTCAAGTTGCATGCTGCCAGAAAATATTTGTTTCGAGTTGAATGGCGATGAACAATACTCGATTGGTTCAAGTTAAGTGCTGTCACCCCAGTTTCAGGGAGTGAAATGCGAAGTCCCTAAAAAGACCACGTGCAGCCGATGAACTTGCGGAGGCCCTGGACTGCTATAAAGCAGACATTCAGGAAATGCGGTGGGATGGACCGGGCAAGAGAAGAGTGAGAAACTGCGACATATACTACGGCGACTGCTACAGGGTGAGAGGGAAACGCTTATTTGGATGTGGTTCTGTTGTTCGAGGCAGACTTAGGCGATCGATGCCCCAGCTACGACACCAAGATCGTTCTAGGACATTTCAACGCTCAGCTGGGAAGAGCAGAAGTCTTTGCTAAAGTCATGGAAAGACACAGCCTGCACGCCAACACCTCCGGAAACGGACTCAGGCTAGTTGCCTTCGCTTGGGGCGAAATCTCTCTGTGGCCAGCACGCGGTTCCCACACCTCAACATTCATAAAGGGACCTGGCGATCACCTGATCAATCAACCGTCAACCAGATTGATCATGTTGCGATCGACGTCAGACACTCCTCCAGTATTCTCGATGTCCGAACCTTCCGAGGTGCAAACATCGACTCGGATCATTTCCTTGTTGTAGCCAAGGTGAGAAACCGGATATCGAGAGAGCAACGGAGTCGAGACAGGCCAAAACGGTTTGACGTCGGAAAGCTACAATCGCAGCCGATCGCTAGAGCCTTTACCGATCGATTCTCCCTGAAACTGTCTCAAAGTTCGACGCTGCCTGCACAAACAATAGAAGACAAATGGAAACGTTGTCAAGAAGCCATCAAAGAGGCCGCCACTGATGTGCTGGGTTTCACGCCACCACCTATGAGGAACCCTTGGTTTGACGACAAGTGCAGGCAGGCGCATGCAGCCAAACAGGAAGCTTACAAGGCAACGCTGCATCGAACGACGAGAGCTGTTTGTGAGCTCTACAAACAGAGAAGAAGGGAAGAGAAGCGGCTTCTCAGAAGAAAAAAGAAAGAGCACGAGAAGCGCGCGGTCCGGGAAATGGAGAGGTGCTATGGCAGGAATGACGTCCGAAATTTTTACCGCAAGGTAAAACAGTTATCTGGCGGTTACAAGCCTCGGACTGAAGCCTGCCGGGACCAAAATGGACAACTGGTGGTAGAGTCGCAGTCGGTGCTGAAAATCTGGAAGGATCATTTCTGCAGACTCCTAAACGGCGATGACGACACAAATCCAGCTGTTAGGCAGAATGTTCCACTCAATTTGGACGACGATGGACAAGAATTCCGTCCCCCGACCTCGACGAGGTCAAGATAGCAATATCGGGACTGAAGTCGAACAAAGCTGCTGGCGCGGACTGACTATCCGCAGAGCTTTTCAAAGCGGCTGGGGATGAGCTGGTTGGGTGCATGCACTGTGAGATATGGTCGGAGGAAAGCATGCCCGACGAGTGGAATCTCAGCATCGTATGTCCGGTCCACAAGAAAAGAGACCCCTTCGACTGCGCCAACTATCGAGGGATCAGTCTCCTCAATATCGCATATAAGATTCTCTCTGCCGTATTGTGTGAGCGCCTGAAACCGTTCGTCAAAAACCTGATAGGTCCTTATCAGTGTGGTTTCAGACCAGGGAAGTCCACAATCGACCAGATCTTCACACTGCGGCAAATCCTGGAGAAGTCCCAAGAAGTACAAATCGACACCCACCATCTATTTGTCGATTTCAAGGCCGCGTATGACAGCGTGCATAGAGACGAGCTATACAGTGCCATGTCTAGTTTTGGCATCCCTACCAAACTCGACAGATTGTGTAGAATGACGGTGGAGAACTCTCGCTGCTCCGTCAAGGTCGGTAGTGAACTCACCGAGACCTTCAATGTCAAAAAAGGATTTAGACAAGACGACGCGCTGTCATGCGACTTCTTTACCATCATTCTTGAGGGGATCGTGCGTAACTCACACGTCAACACCAGAGGCACGATCTTCCACAAGTCCGTTCAACTGCTAGCTTATGCGGATGACATTGACGTGATCGGCCGAACTCAGCGAGCCGTCAATGAGGCGTTTGCTAGCATCGAAGCGGAAGCGGCTAAAGTGGGACTGGTGGTAAACGAGGGCAAAACTAAGTATATGCTGTAATCGAAGAAGGACGCAGAACATCGACGTCTCGGACAGAGCGTCACTATGGGCAGCAGACATTTCGAAGTAGTTAAGGACTTCGTCTATCTCGGCTCCGCGGTGAATAGGGACAATAACATCAGTGGTCTGTTCGAGAGAAAAGTTCTGCGTGCGATTTTTGGTCCTTTTTGCGTTGATTGCATCTGGAGGAGAAGATTTAACCACGAACTGTATGGGCTGTACGGCGGCATGAACCTAGTCAAGCGTCTACGGATACAACGCTTAAGGTGGCTAGGCCATGTAGAGCGGACGGACAATACTGCTCCGGCCCGAAGAGTCTTCGAATCCGAACCACAGGGACAACGCAACAGAGGACGTCCTAGATTGAGATGGCGCACACAAGTGGAAAAGGACCTCAACCAACTTGGAGTGCGCAACTGGAAGCAGCTGGCAAGAGATCGTTCTAGCTGGAGAGGCATTTTGGTTGAGGCGCAGGTCCACCCCGGACTGTAGCGCCATCCGAAGAAGAAGAAGAAGTTGAGTTCGGATGAACAACAACCAGTACCCGGTGGCTACCAACATGGAGGTACTATGAGCACAGTTGATGTGTGTGAAACAGTTACAACAGCTGGGCATCGCTAGGTTGATACCAATCAGTGCCTACCCTGTTCCAACATCATCCAGCCACCGCTTTTGACAACTATGTAAGATTAAATTTTATTCGCTTAATTTTTGGTTAAGTTTCTAGACGTTATGTGAGCTAATGAGTGAACCAAGCATGGCGTTGACGCCAAGCTTATTGTTTTAATTCTCCTAAGGTGAAATATATTCATTCTTTCAGTGATAAGTTTTTGGAAAGAGATAGTGCCCGAAGAATTTAATGTTGAGCAATTTCTTCTTTGAATGGAAAGAGACTTTGCTTCTATGGTTTTATTACATTGCACAAACGCCTTCAATTTACTATTAGTAGAATTAAATGGAAAAGAAAATATCCACGGTCCACATGCGTAGGGGCGTATTCCTATATATATATATATATGTTTCTTATATATTATATATGATACGCATGTACGCAAAATTTATACACAAGTGTTGCATCTAACGTTCAGCTTGACTACACTTCACGAAGAGAGCCACTCATTTCGTTCTTTCTTCAATAAATATGTTATAATAAAAGACAACGACAACGTATTGAACATTTCAAGAAATTCAGTGTATTGCCTGGTTAGAAAATGTATATGACATGAGTTTTAGGACTTTTAAGTAACTGGAATTATTGTAAACACCACCATTTTGATGAACTCGCAGTATAGTTGAATTACTAAACTTTGCTTTTTAATTGCTGTTATCCGCATAATTTCCAAATAAAAACACCATATTGGACATCAAGTTAAACACATCGCCTAACTCCTATTTATTATTGCTTTGTTTGGCATGAACATTTAGTTACATTTACATATTTACTTACTGATGCGCTTAGAGTTTTTAAAAAATATACATATATTTCAGTCTTAAAAATAACAATTTTTGCAGCAGATTACAAACAACATTGAAAAGACAATTCAAATTTTACATAAACAACAGCAAACACATTTATATTAGTTCATTTTACTAAATAGGAAAAATTGTTATGGATGATGACATTGAATTGTCCTTGGTATCATTTGTTTGTTCGTTTACAAGGGTTATTTCAGCTTTATCTCCTGTTAGCGCAGGGTCGTTAAAATAAGTCGGTATGTCTCTCCGTTCCGAAAGTGTTGTATCACTTTCTGCTTTAAGAATTTTTTTTCGTCTTTCGTTTATAACTTGTAGGGAATCATATACTTCAGTTTCTTCCGTGGGAACTTTCTTCTCATTTGCTTTTGCATACAAAACACAATCGTAATCGCTCGTAATTTTTGGTTTCGGACGATAAAACGTAAGCGACGAATTACTTCTATACAGTAATTTATTTGGCTGAGAATACCTTTGTTTCGCTAAGGCTCTTGAATTAACACTTAACTGGAGGGTTTCCGGTCGAACTTTTTTTAGAATTCCAGTTATTTTTATTTCATTTATACAAGAATTTGTTGATAGCTTTTCATCACTTTCAGCGCTTTCTTCTAGCACACATGGTTCTATGCTAGACTGACCAGATAGTTGTCTCGCTGTTATCGGTTCGGAACAAATTGACAATTGAGACCTGAAATAAAATTTTTAATATGCAGATTATTTTAAACTCAAAATACGAGAGAGAGCATATATTAAGGGCTTCTAGGAACAATTTCCTTCGATTTGTAAGACTTGCGGTAAACTGATCCGATCTATTGTCTCTGAAACACCAAAAACCACTCACTTGAGAGCGGAGTTGTTATCTCGCAAATACTTCTTCCAAGGAGGTTATTTTCTTCGATAATTGAATTTGAATTATACTGTGTGCTTATTCTAATCAGTAACAAGTGAGATATTTCCTTGGATAATCTTCGTAACGAGATACATGCACGTTCCGTGCAGTCATTGCAAATCACAGCCTTCATTACAAAGCATAGGCTGTAACAGATCGATAGCGACTTCGACGACAGAGTCTCCCTTAAATTCACTGAAAATCTGAAGGTGACTGTGCTTACAGTAGCTAAAGAATAAAAACTGCAAACACACGGTTGAGCTCCACGAACAAAAAACACAAGAAGAGAACCCAGTTCCCAGGAGCAAAGGGACACAGCATCCGAGCAGTCGTGGGGAAAAAAGATATGGCGGAAATTGAATTGCTCAATTCAGACTTTGCTGAAGGGTAGGATAACTAAACAAACAACTGGACACGGTTCAGAAATGAGCTCTTAAATTTTATCGAGTCTCTCACTGAGCTTAGAACAGCGCGGATGTTTGAGAAAGCAGTTCACAATCTGAACACCCATGAATACTCTTTGTAGATTACCTGCCTCATGATGAAATACAAAGTTGGAATAGAACTTCTATTGAACAAAAAAGAAAGGTTAATTACGTTATCGAAAAAGTATTCTAAAGAAGATTTCTGTGGAAAGATAGATATGGTAGTACACTGAAAATTATTACTGCAGACAAAATGCGGTACTGTTATTGAGAATTTTTGATCAATAATAATTTTCCTGTTTTTAAAAAAACGGATATAAATGATATCGTGTTCATTAGACCGAAGTTATACTTGAACACTATTAGGGACTGCAACCGGAATTGAGAGGTGGAATTTGGGTTAAAAGAGAAGTTGAATTGTAATTGCAACTAGAATTTTGCCGCAGAAGGTAAAAAACGGCGTGTTCAAAAATATTAATTGCTGAAAAATATTTTACCTGCCTGACTTCACCAAAAATTCGAACTTACTAGCAAAATAACTACTTTCCAACAGTCGGCTTCCTCCCTTTATGCAGTGGCTCTACTCGGAGTTAAGATCTGAGAACTGGTGGTGCTCGATCGACTCATTCGAATTTAAATTATAGCCTTTAAATTATAGCCTAACTACTAATTATATGTAGTCAGCTAAAAATGTAAACTGCAGAACACGTGAATGCGCAATTGTGCTTTGATCTATTCACATAAATCCCAGCGTTGCAACAAAATATCTACAAAAAGTTTCAGAATATGCTTGCATCCCAATTTTCGGAGAAAAATGTTTAAGATTAATCATTTACATTACATTTAATATAAGGAATGGAATCATGATGTATTAGTTTGACCAAGTTATTGATAATAATTGTGAAATAATAATAATAATAATAATAATAATCAGCGTGTGACCATTACAGCCGACAAAGAATTGTTTCTTTACACAATTATTATTAAGGAATGGAATCTCATAGCAAATGATATACAATTTATACAGTGATTTAAAAATTGCATAGACAAAGTTGCATAGAGTCAACATATTCATACCTAAACTCTCGTTCAACTGAAGGGGTAGAAGAGGGCCCAGAATTGATGCGTTTGCTTATTTTGTTAACAGATCTTTGAGACTCCGGGCTATGCAAATCCACTTGTACTTTCTTTGAATCGAGACTTGGCGTCCGGCTTGCTGCTGAAGGACACTTATGCGTCCATCTTCCCCCATAGGAAATTTCAGATAACGTTGAACTTCTTCTGAAATTATGCAATTATATTAAATTAATATATTAACTATGTGTTGTACATATATATTATAAGCCCATTCAATTACCGCCTATCTTCGATAGACATATTTTGTAAGTCTTCATTTTCAATGGGCTTCTGCCTAGACAGAATATGCCTTTTAGCTGTATCCGACCGTTTGTTCCTATCTGTAATCCTCGTTGATTGGCCTTCTAGATACCCTGAAATTAAGAACAATAAGTATATTCTTCGTACTTTCTTCCTTAACCGTATTCACCAGTTTCGTCGACAGAGAATGCATTAAGATGTTTCTGAAAATGTAATGGTTGAAATAATGAGCTGGCGGATTCCCTGGTTGTTCTTTGAATAAGACTGCCGCCTAATCGAGGACTTCGTATTTTAGTGTAACGGCCGTTAGGCTGATAAAAGTTATGATGATGATGATGGCGATGTCGTCTATACGAGTTATTGGTATTTTGCAGTGGTTTTCGATTAGGTGATAGCAAATGTGCCAGTGATGTGATATTTGTTTGACTTGAAGTTTGCCCACTAAGGTTCGGCACAGATCCGCTGCGGGGAAGTCTCCTTTTTTTATTCGGCAGTTGATTTGCTTGGCTGAAATCACGTGAAAGTAAAAATGCTCAATTTTTCTTATTTAAATTGATAAATTGTAGACTATTTTTAATTTTGGCCGATCATTATTTGCAATAAGAACTTTGACAGCTTTGACAATTTTTAGATTAATGGGATTCCTTTACAAATTTTTGACCATCGATACTTTCTGTTAGTTTACTCAATTAAAATTTGTGATAAGTCAAAGTCGATTGTATAATATCAAGAGTGAGATAAAACACCGCCACTAAAGCGGTCAGACTGTTAGGGAAATTGTTAATTACTAGGGGGATGATCTGGTTGGCCGCAAGCACTATCTTATCTGTAAGAAGGATCGGTATAACGGAAATGACGGGGTGGGGGATGAGGAGACCTTAGCGTCGCGACGGTCACATTCTCTTCCACCAAGTACTAGAACTCTCTACTAAACAGTTAACTTTGCACAAAATAGCATTATCATTAAGTAATAAAGTAAGATTATATTTGAGAAATCAACCATGCTATAGCGAACTTCCGAACGTTCTGATCTAAACTAACCACCATATATATGAACGAAAAATATCATAATAATAATAATAATTGAGTGGCACTACTTCTACAATAGCTACTCGTGTTGTGCATGCTACTGTTCTTCACGAAAAGAAGGGAAGGAAGGGTTTTTTGTCGACGCCGAAGGGCGAGATTTGAAAAGCTTTCCATAGACGATTAATACTCTTTGAGTGCTGTCAGCAACTCGAAAGAGGTGGTACCGTGAAAAAATGCCAGGTGTTCCGTCCCGGAATCGATCGCAGACATTCTGCGCCGCGGTCGATGCTTATACCACTACGCCACGGCGGCCACAAAATATCATATTTATGGCAAATCTAATAGATTGTTATGATGGTATTTATGACTTTTATGTGTCACATGTGTGGGTTTCGAAAAAAACACAGCTATTAATATTCCAGTGATGGCAATGCTACCCATTTGGACGATCTTCTTTCTTCCATGACCGTGAGTGAGTCAAAAAAATATTAACTTGATTGTGATTGCTGCCTGTTAATTAGTTTTTTTATTTTCTATCATTTTCATACTTTTTGACAGTATTTGTTCCACACTCCCTAAAATGAGAATACCAGTCAGACAAAGTATTCTTAAACAGATTAAGTATTCGAGTGTTATCAACACTCTACATTTTAAAGATTCTTCTGATTCAAAAATATAATTATTTTTCCATGTGCTCATCGCAATGTTTAAAATACCCAGCATTAGATTTTCTTTAAAAGGACTCAATGCTTATACATATATATGTATTGACATATCTATAAAATACGCGTGTCGTTATATTTTCAAAACTGTGATGGCTATAGGTTATAAGCTATCTAAGAACTCGCCTTTGTGCGCTTTAAAAAAACATAACAGAAGATCTTTTGTTTATTGTAATGGAAATCCAGCATTACTTTTTTTGGAAAATTCATCATGGAATATAGTATAATATTTGTTTAAATAAAGGGAACTTAATTTCTAAGATGGAATATTTTTTAGCGCCACACACGTCTTTTGGATCAATAACTTTAGGAATGGATGTTCTATTGCGACGTTTAAGATATATTTCAACATGCCCATTGTTATTAAAGAACTATCCACTATTAAGACCCCGATACACACAGTATAATATGACATGTCAAAAAATGAATCCTCTCTGTGGCGTCGATGTGTCTTCTTTTGTTTAATGCAAATTATTTTAGATAAATTCAAGTCGGATATGCAAAATATAAACAGTGGTGTTAAAAGTATCCTCAGCTTTAAAATATTGGTTTCTTGGCTCACGCGTTTTCCTTTTGAAAGTAACGTGGAACGACTGTATATGTTAAGCACATTAATTTCCGATATCAGTCAGGTAAAAACAGATGCTTGGAGCTTAAGGTACCTAAAAATTTTAAAAATGAAAATAATTAATTCTCAAAATAATCATCCTTTTTAAAGCAAATAATATTCAATCCTTGGTAAGTGTATCAATTCAGCGCTTAGTGGGAACGATAGCATATGTGTTTAAGGTCAACAAAAATTATGCGAAATGTGTACGTTTCTTAAAACTATGCAAGAAAATTGCACCCTATCTGACTCTACACTCTGGGGTGAATCTGGGCCTCAACCAACAAGCTTCCCCAGTCGGAAAGATATTTCGACAGCTACCTCCAGTTCAGATTCGATTATTCATCGGGCCGGAGCTTTCGTGTCGCTCTACATGATCTGGTCATCTTAAGCATAAGTTAAGATTTGCAAGAGTAATATTGGATTTGATCACGGTACTGGTGTTTTCGTCCCTATTTACACAAATGTACACTAAAAGCTTGACTACCTCAAAGTTTTTGTTCATGTTCATTGTTTGAGCCACCACCCAGAAAAACCCCATGGTTTGACGATGAATGTAGACAGACACATGCAGTTCCGCATTGAACGAGAGGCGTTCGTCAGCTTTACAAAAGAAAAGTAAAGAAGAAAACTGATTTTTCAGAAGGAAAATGAGAGAGCACTAGAAGCGCACGGTTCAGGAGGTAGAGGTTAAAGCAGGAAGGAGGTCCGAAAGTTATACCAAAAGGTAACACAGACAAAAGCTTGCAGGGATGAAAATGGACAGCTAGTTGTAGAGTCGCCACAAAATCTGACAGATTTTAAACTGTGATGACGACTCCAATACCAAAATCAGGCAGATATATTTTAAGTCTAGACTGAAGTAGATTAAAGCTTCCTCCTTTGTCCAGTCCACAAGGAAGATGACCCTTGCGCTAACTTCCGAGTGATCAGTCTCTTTAACGTCGCATGCGAGATCCTCTGTAACACTTTGTGTGAACGCATAAGACCCCTTCCGACTTTACTACAATATGTAATGGCCCGAGTTTGAGTACAACGCCCCTGTATCTTCACCACTCCTTTACATATTGGAAAGAATTCAAAGGCGAGCAAAACAATTTATTAGAGCAAATAATATTGTAAGTCGATCAACTCATTGACGAACATTGACGATATTACTCGTCTCCGTCACTCTTTAAACTTTTATCTTTATTCGAACATGAATTAGAATTCCTCCACTTTAAGAATTAAAACGCAATACAGGCTAAGCTCGGATCAATTTATCAACTCACCCTTTGTCAAACTTTGGACATGTAGTAGAGTATGAAGAGATACGAAACATAATAAAACAAGGTATAAACGTCGGACAAAACAAAATGTTCTGTGATTGCGATACAGATGCGCATTTTGAGACTCTTCTAAAGGACCAAATATCAATTGAGAGTTCCCACAGTTACAGGCTAATAAACTAAGTCGTGCGTTGGGAGTTAATATTTTTTATAGTTAATGTTTGTCAAGGCTGTGGGAGTTGGGAAAAATAAAAAAAATAATAGAATTGAATGTACCTAACTCTGAATTGTATTTATTCTTAAAACTGGATTCTTACCCAAAGGTTTTTGAAAAATGTAGAAGAGTTGCCGTTAATGCTTGCCTATCAAGTTGTCCTGTTTGAGGAGGTTCAGCTGGTGAAGACCGAAACACTCCGAGATGATGATCCCATCGAGTTGACTGGTATGTTACTGCTGTAGATAAATATGTTTATCTTCCAAAATATTACTATAAACCATTATCAATTTACCATTTGCCCGCCTTTGTGAAGCAGCGCTACTTGAATTACTTCTTATATTCATTTTAGAATTGGATGTAGCCTTTAAGCGGGCAGGAACTACTTTTGCAGCTGAGTCACGGGCTTCAAATGTCATTACACATGATGCAACAACTATGAATCCCCCAAATCCCATTACAATCGGACCAACGTAGGATAGATTACTTAAATGAAAGCCTCTCGTTTCGTTTTTAACTCGAATGGTTGAATTTCCCCTAACTTCTGAACCAACTGATAGTTGATCCGCATAGTATCCTATATAATTGGCAATTGTAGAATTAAAAAAATTAAGGAAAAATTGAAAAACTTACCAACAGTAGCCATTCCCGCTCCAAGAAGCATCAAAACCATTCCCAATATAAGTGCACGGCATGCATGCCACAGGCATTTTGAAGACATTTTCCCGCGAACCACTTGCACATTCCATGTTGCTCCCGAGGCAGGGTGAGCTCGTCTTAATTTTCCCAGGGAATGTTTCCTTCGCGTTGTGCATTGTGTTGTTATTCTCGAAGGCATTACAAAATCTACGTTTAATACTTTAAGAAAATTACACTTCACGAATCCATTTAAAAATATCAAAAATTCAATAACAGTTCATTTCATAGAGGGTACATTTTAAATTATATTTATTGTTTGTTGTTACGAAAAGTCGTTAAAACTTAATACGTTATTTCGTACATATGTAATCACACTATGTTTATGTACGCATATAAAATATTAAAATAATTATGCACATTTTATGTAATTAGTATAGTTTTACTTTTCAGGGAATATTTTTGATAACTTATAGTTCGCGGATATATATCTTAATATTCTTGAATTTAAACCAGATATGTACATACATACACACATTTTTTTTTTATTTCTCGCGTAACGTTCGTTCGAATAAAGTCAATTTTGATACACACTTATATAGAGTACAATTTTAACACTGAAAACAAATTTGTTTACGGTAAAAATTATATGTACTTTTAACTTAAAATAATCTTATCCCCAGGACCCACAACTAAAATGTACAACTTTTAAGTTGCGTCTGATAATGATTTGGTGAATAACCTTTTTTCCCAGTCGGTGATGAAATGAGTTCTCTTAATAAAAATTTCGCCGACGAAGAATTATACCTCTCTTCTAACTCTTATATATTCTTAACAGAAAACATTTTTTGCATAAATCGGTTCATTGTTTACAGAACAGTACTTCTTAGCCTTTATACAACGCCATCTGCTGTATGGCACTTTATAGCACTTTCTGTATACACAACCATAGACAATTACAGATGTTGAATTCTGAACAAAAGCTGGAAACGAATAGGGCCGCCGAAAAAAATATCAAAGTAAGTTGGGCAAAATTACTTCACGTCCAGATGACATCTTGAATTCAAAATTTGTAGTTTTTAATTGTGATTAGTTTTTAACTGTTAATCCAATTTTCTGATAAGTGTTACGCTTTTAACATGTCTTCTCTGGTGGATTGAGACTGAAATAATCACCATAATTTCTCAATTTTTATTAATAAAATTAAGCGGAGCAAATATTATTTCATTCCTCCTATGTAGGGAAGATACATGCGGGAGTTTTAACTAAGGTTGATCTCGGAAAAAGTTATATCCTGCTGCTGATCGGTAAAATAAGCACTTATCATCTTCAGTAAAAGTTTTGGAATCTTAGAAAAGAATTTATTTTGCTAAAATATTTGAGCTTTTTGTACTGATGGCTTGTTTTATAAAAGTACTATTTTTTTTGTTGGTAAGTGTTGGGTATATTATCGTTGTTAAGATTGTATAAATGTTCTTGTAATTTTTCTTTTCATTGAGGAATCACTTTGTTTTTCGTTGTTGTTATTTTACTGTAATATGTAAATAGTGATAATTGTTAAATTTGGAATCTCTTTTCTGTATTTGAAGGTCCTTAAAGTTGTTTATATTTTTTTCAACTGAAAGGTTTTTAAGTCCCAAACAAGAAAGA
Organism: Eristalinus sepulchralis; assembly: GCA_944738645.1. Classification (NCBI taxonomy): domain Eukaryota; kingdom Metazoa; phylum Arthropoda; class Insecta; order Diptera; family Syrphidae; genus Eristalinus; species Eristalinus sepulchralis. Next base: position 21,968,920 of record OX122885.1, on the reverse strand, counting down.
GTGTTCGACGCCTTCTAGGTTTGAGTTTTTGTTTGACAATTCTAAACCTTTCAATATGTTGAAAACAAACATACATACATATGTATGACCTCTTTTACTGTTCAATTTGCTAATGACTTTCTTCAAGCAACTCCATTCAATCAATATATTTATGTATATATATCGAAACATTTTGATATGTTCGCCCTACCTAGAATTGCAATCATTTACAACACATCGATTTCTAATCCATGATATTTTTTCAAACAGCCTGAAATCAACGGAAACCGAAAACAGAGATAAAGTCGTATATGTATGTATGTTATTTCTTCAAATATGTCTTTGAAACATTTATTTTAGACTCTTTATAATAAGTTTGTCAGTTTTTAGAAAATAGTTCATTTTAAAACTCTTTTTCTATAGAATATCGCTGCCGCCTATTTGCCGTCCTATCACGGCTACTTAGTTCTCCTCCTAAGTAATCTATTAATTAGTAAAATATTCATTCTGTATCTACTTTTTTATCCCTAACTTAGTGTCTGTTCAAACGTGTTATGCTCACAACGTCGTGTCGTTCGTTTCTATGCAATTGCGGTGGGGAAGCATTTTCTGTTCGGCCAATACAGTTCCAATCTGAATTCCTTACGTTATTTTCATTATTTTCTTGTAGTCAAGTTCGAAGGTTACTTGCGTAGCCTTTTGTCCATTCCATTGTTTTATTTTAACTCTTCCTTGTTCAGCAGTAATAAAACACTTGCAATTACAATACATTTTATTGTTTTCATCCATCTCAAAAAAACAAATAAACAAATAAATTTAATCATAAAGATAATCATCGCCGTACGCAATCAAAACTGCATGGAGCCTACCAACTCACTTGCGAACATCATGCAAAGGATCGGCGAGTACTAGACTGTAATGCTCAAGTAATTTTTAAGGTAAAGCCATAGCTTGCTTCTTAAAAAAGCGTTTGTCGTTTTTTTATGAAGAGGTCAACCAGCATTTTGTTCAAAGTGAGCCATCTGTATATATGTACATATGTAACTGTCTGCTCCCGTTTCCAAACCATTTTTCTTAAAAAAAAAACCAATGACACGGAAATTAAAGTCTTGGAGTTGTGTAGTACATTTCTAAACCGTCATCTCTTCCTAAGAACCCATATTTTATCGTAATTTTTTTTACACAACTTTTTCGTATATGTTTCTAGTTTTCCTTGAGACATCTACATATGATTGACGGTGCTCGGTTCCAGACCATTTTTCTAAAAAATAATGTTTTTTTTTTAAATCCCATTGTTGCTGCCGGGCCATTTTAGACATATACAATTATACCAATGACACGGAAATTAAAGTCTTGGAGTTGTGTAGTACATTTCTAAGCCGTCATCTCTTGCTAAGAACCCATCTTTTATCGCAATTTTTGTGCAGACTTTTTCGTATATAATTACTTATAGTGTTTTTTAAGCGATGACCAGTTTTTTGTTTCCCGTGGGGCATCTGTATATGATTGACTGTGCTCGTTTCCAGACCATTTTTTAAAATATAATGTTTTTTTTAAATCCCATTATTGCTGCCAGACCATTTTAGACATATACAATTATACCAATGACACGGAAATTAAAGTCTTGGAGTTGTGTAGTACATTTCTAAACCGTCATCTCTTCTTAAGAACCCATATTTTATCGCAATTTTTGTGCAGACTTTTTCGTATATAATTGTTTGTAGTTTTTCTTAAAACGAGGACCAGTACTTTTGTTTCTCTTGAGACATCTGTATATGATTGACTGTGCTCGTCTCCAGACCGTTTTAGCTATATACAATTATACCAATGATAGGGAAATAAAAGAGTTTTCGGGGTTCTGTAGTATATTTCTAAACCATCTCTTCTTAAGAACCCATTTTTTATCGCAATTTTTGTGCAGACTTTTTCGTATATATTTGTTTGTAGTTTTTCTTAAAACGAGGACCAGTTCTTTTGTTTCCCTTGAGACATCTGCGTATGAATGATTGTGCTGGTTTCCAGACCATTTTTCTAAAATATGTTTTTTTTTTAAATCCCATTATTGCTGCCAGACCACTTTAGACATATGCAATTATACCAATGACAGGGAAATTAAAGAGTTTTGAGGTTCTGTAGTATATTTCTAAACCGTCATCTCCTCTTAAGAACCGATATTTTATCGCAATTTTTTTCCAAACCCTTTTAAGACATTTTCGTATACAATTGTTTGTAGTGCTTTTAACGTGGACCAGAATTTTGTAGACATTTGTATATGATTGAGTGTGCCCGATTCCAGGCCGTTAAAACAACGTTTTTCTTAATCCCATTATTGTTACGACACCGTTCCAGGCATATGCATTTGTTGTAGTATATTTTGAAACCGTTTTTCTTCTTAAGAACTCACATTTCATCAAAATTTGTGTCCAGGCCACTTAAGAGATTTTCATCTATACCACTGAAAGGCGGAAAGAATTATCATTCTCGTACGACTAGAATTTATGAAGCGTGTTTCCGAACCACAAACTTACAGATGTCTCACCACATAAGCACACATAATAATATACGGATGTCTAAACGCTGTAGAAAACACTGACATAAGAGAGTGAAAAAAGCTGTATTTTTCTCTTCATTATTATAGAAGGCAAATCGGTTTAAATGATAGGAAATCTCTTTTTTAAAGACCTCCCTTCACCAAAGGTTATATCGTCACATTCCAAATTTATCTATATATATTTAATATAATATGTATATAAACCGTCAACCAGATTGATCACGTTGCGATCGACGTCAGACACTCCTCCAACATTCTCGATGTCCGAACATTCCGAGGCGCTAACATCGACTCGGATCATCACCTTGTTGTAGCCAAGGTAAGAACCCGGATATCGAGAGAACAACTGAGTCGAGATAGGCCGAAACGGTTTGACGTCGGAAAGCTACAATGGCAACTGGTCGCTGGGATCTTTGCCGACCGAGTCTCCCTGAAACTCTCCCAAAGTTCGACGCTGCCTGCACTAACAATAGAAGAAGAATGGAAACGTTGTCAAAAAGCCATCAAAGAAGCTGCCACTGATGTGCTGGGTTTCACGCTACCACCTAGAAGGAACCCATGGTTTGACAACGAGTGCAGGCAGGCACACGTAGCTAAACAGGAGGCCTACTAGGCAACGCTGCAACGGACAACGAGAGCTGTTCGTCAACTCTACGAACAGAAAAAAAGGGAAGAGAACCGGCTTCTCAGAAGGAAAAAGAGAGAGCATGAGAAGCGCGCGGTAGAAGAGATGGAGAGGTGTTATGGCAGGAATGAAGTCCGAAAGTTTTACCGAAAGGTGAAACAGCTATCCGGTGGATACAGGGTTCGGACCGAAGCCTGCCGGGACCAAAACGGAAACCTCGTAGTAGAGTCGCAATCGATTCTGAGAATCTGGAAAGATCATTTCTGCAGACTCTTAAACGGCGATGACGGCCCAAATCCCGCTGTTAGGCAGAATGTTCCACTTAATTTGGACGATGATAGACAAGAATTCCGTCCCCTTGACTTAGACGAGGTCAAGATAGCAATATCGAGACTGAAGTCAAATAAAGCTGCTGGATGGACTGTCCGCAGAACTGTTTAAAGCAGCTGGGGATGACCTGGTTGGGCGCATGCACCAGCTCATCTGTAAGATATGGTCGGAGGAAAGCATGCCCGATGACGCCTGAAACCGTTTGTCAACAACCTGATTGGTCCTTATCAGTGTGGTTTCAGGCCAGGGAAGTCCACCATCGACCAAATCTTCACACTACGGCAGACCCTGGAAAAGACCAAAGAAATGCAAATCGACACTCACCACCTATTCGTCGATTTCAAGGCCGCATATGACAGTGTACATAGAGACGAGCTATACAGTGCCATGTCTAGTTTTGACATTCCTACCAAATTCGTCAGATTGTGTAGGATGACGATGGAGAACTCTCGCTGCTCCGTCAAGGTCGGGAATGAACTCACCGAGACCTTCAATGTCAAAAAAGGTTTTAGACAAGGCGACGCACTGTCATGTGACTTTTTTAACATCATCCTTGAGAAGATCGTGCGTAACTCACAGGTCAACCAGAGGTACGATCTTCCAAAAGTCAGCTCAATTGCTAGCCTACGCCGACGACATTGACGTGATTGGTCGAACACAGCGAGCCGTCAATGATGCGTTTGCTGGCATTGAAGCGGAAGCGGCTAAAATGGGTCTGGTGGTAAATGAGGGCAAAACGAAGTACATGCTGTCATCAAGGAAGGACACACAACATCGGCGTCTCGGACAGAGCGTCACACTAGGCAGCAGAAACTTCGATGTAGTCAAGGACTTCGTCTACCTCGGCTCAGAAGTAAACAGGGACAATAACACCAGTACCCAAATCAAACGCAGAATCACTCTTGCCAATCGCTGTTTCTTTGGGCTCAAGAGGCAATTGAGTAATAAAGCCCTCTCTCGAAAGACTAAGCTTGCTTTATATAACACCTTAATCATCCCAGTCCTACTTTATGGCGCGGAAACTTGGACACTACTGAAAGCGGATGAGGATGCCCTTGGTCTCTTCGAGAGAAAAGTTCTGCGTGCGATTTTTGGTCCTGTTTGCGTTGATGGCATCTGGAGAAGAAGATTCAACCACGAACTGTATGGGCTGTACAGCGGCATGATCCTAGTCAAGCGTCTACGGATACAACGCTTAAGATGGCTAGGCCATGTAGAGGGTATGGACACCACTGCTCCGGCCCGAAAAGTCTTCGAATCTGAGCCATTGGGACAACGCAACAGAGGACGGCCCAGGATAAGGTTGCGCATACAAGTGGAGAAGGACCTCAACCAACTTGGAGTGCGCAACTGGCGGCAGCTGGCGAAAGATCGTGCTGACTGGAGAGGCATGTTGGTTGAGGCCTAGATCCACCCCGGACTGTAGCGCCACAAGAAGAAGAAGTATATAAAGGGTGTCGCAACAACAACGCAAGATTAAAATATTAAATAAAACGCAGATATTTAAAAAAATCGTGAATTCTTTATTATAAGATTATATATATAAATATATAAGATTATATATATATATAAGATTTATATATAAATTTACAATGACCGTTTTGCATAAATGCTGCGGTATTTCATTAATACCTCCAAAATGCGAAATAACACGACCGGGAAATGACTGATGCAGCAATTGAATTGTTTCTCTGGCTGTATGAGATGTAGCGCCGTCTTGTTGAAATCACATCCACTCCACATTCATTTCTTCAATTCAAGGCACGAAAAAATTGGTTATCATTTTACGATTCCCAACACCATTGACTGCTTGCGACTGACTCATTTCATAAAAAAAAAGGTCCAATGATTCCTCCAGCCCAAAATCCACACCACACAGTGACACGTTGAGGATGAATTTTCTTCTCGTGAATCACTCGAGGATTTTCCTCGCCGGAAATGCGACAATTCTGCCTATTGACGAAGCCATCAAGATGGAAATAGGCCTTGTCACTAAAGATGATTTTATCGGCAATATCAGCATTTTCATTTTGTCCCCCAATACCCAATTAACAAACTCCCTTCGCTGTGCATGGTCAGCTGGCTTCAGCTCCTGAGTCAATTGAACTTTGTATGCATGAAAATGAAAATCTTTTTTTTCAAAATTCGATGCATAGTGGATTTGGAAACACCAATTTGCTTAGCTCGGTGTCAGATTGAGTTGGATGGAGTTTGAGCGATATTTTCGGTCGATCGACCTAGTCGAAGGCGCGTTGTTGTCTTTGCATCAGTTATAGACCCAGCTTCAGCAAATTTTTCCATTAATCGCTTTACAGTTGACTCTTTTGGAGCATTATTGTAACCCCAAATTGATCACAATTCGCGAACTGTAGCCGCAAAACTTTCACTATTTTGGCAAAACGATTTCACAATGAGAATGCGTTTTTCATTCGTGTAGCGCTCCATTTTTATTAACCTTATACCTTCTTCTAACTAACTATATTAATTGTTCAAATATCAAACAATGATAATTCGAATCGCGCCAAATTTAAATCTTGCGTTCTTGTTAGGACACTCTTTATAATATACAATGATGACGAAAAGTGAACTATTAGAAGTAGACAAAATTCGTTTTTTATATTTGGCTTTATATTCATTTTAGTAAATCTGTCTCACTGAGATTTTCAAGTTTAGCTCAAATGGTTCGGCGGAAGATTTAAACTCTCTTCCATTGCACCAATCGAAAGGTGGCCATTGAGAACAATTTTTGGATGTTCTATTCATGACTCATGTTGTTTGTTTTAAGGAAAACAGGTACTTCTGTTTCCGCTGTATTTGGGCCAAAGGCATTGGTATTTGCTGCAGAGTGTCACAACGATTGCTCGCTTGCTAATGGCACTGTGGGGCGTCCAGGCATACTATTGCAGCACAAATATCATATCACAGTTTACTTATGACTTTGCTAAAATAAATCAGTCGTGTCAATCTACGAGAACAGACAATCATAGAAGCGATGGGATACCGAATATTTTTCTGCCTCCATCCCGACAAATCTTCGTTCTATAAGTCTTTTTCAGTGTATAAGCAAGGTTTTTGAGAAGATAGTCATTAGAGTCCTGAAAAAATGGGTTTAGGAAAAACAAATTATACCGGACAACCCATTCGGTTTCAGGGCGGGGCATGATATTATACATGCCGCCCAAATTGGTCTTCGACATTCAATGGAATAAGAATAAAAGTCAATGCACAGGCGCCTGAATAATAGACATGGAAAAGGCGTTTGACACTTAATAGCGTATACTGATGATCTGCTTGCGTACAGATCGGGCCTGAAAGTCGAAATAATTAACAACTTATTGCAGCGTGAATTTGACAAAATTCAGCGATTTTGCGACGACTGGAAGTTGAAAATCAACTCCCGGAAGTACGAAACTATTCTCTTTAGAACTCCGCTATTGACCCATAGGGCCAGCTGTTAGCTGTGAAAAATGTGGTAAGATATCTTGGCATCTGGTTGGACCAGTATATGTACTATAGAATGCAGCTACAGCTCTGACAAAAACTAAGAAAGCCTTTGCTGCTGCAAGTTGGCTATTTTACAGTAGCAACTTGATTCCAGGGTGAAGGTGATCTGCTACATAGCCCTCATCCGGCCAATCATGACGTACGGTTGTCCAGTGTGGTACAACTTGAGTCCTTCCCAGATGAAAAAAATGAGGGTGTTCGAGAGGCAATGTCTTCAGGCCTGCCTCCGGTTGTATTGAACACCAGAATCCGATTACAAGAAATTCTATCCCAAAGAGGTCTTGTACATCGAGGCATGATAGATAATTTTATTATTAAACTGACTCGAAGGCACATTGCACGAGCGATGACTTCATCCAAGAGTCTGATCTTCGGGGCTTATTACCCTAACATTATGTACCATGAAAAAGTGCGCCTAAACGGCTTTATACTCCCTGAAGCATTTCTCTATTTAGACTCCAAAGTGCTGATACAGGATATGGAAGGATGTCCTATCATCTTCTATGTCACACGCGAACAGTGGACATACGAATCGGACGTCGCCCGTAGCCACGAGGAACTTCTTCGGTTCAGTAGGACGATCTCCACCCGAGACAGGGCACAGTCCGCCAGAGAACGTCACCATCATCAGAACCAGCCACTTACCAATTGTGGCCAACTTACATCGTTTTTTAAGGAAGTACGTAAAAAACAGGTGCATCATCGTATATACAATATATGTACATATATGTTATATATTGTTAAGTAGTATTTTAGAATTTTGTTTTATATTTTTGAAATGTAATTTTCTTGAAATAGTATTTAGCATTTTTTCTTCATTATTTATTATGATGCCCAAGGACACTTTGAAAGTTGAGTAGATATAGATTAGCTTAGATTACCTGTTAAGCGTCAGTAAGTTGGGTTTAAGAACTATTATTAAGATTAAGGAACCTAGAAATAAGGCACTTTCTCAAAATACGAAGAACAAAAAAAAAAGCAATCATAGTTGAGCTGCACACTATTTATTCTTATTAAATTGAAATAACCACAGTCTAAATCACACTGAATTTGAGGCAAAGTCCCGATCAAGGGGATGTATTATTCGAAACTTTTATAATAACAATTTGTAGAGCAGCTGACATGCAATTACAAAATCTCATTTGAAAAATGCAGACACTTCGCTCTCTGATAATATCCTATTATTGATTAGACTAAGGAATTCTGAAAGAAGAAATGGCTTCATTACGGCTATGAATGCTTTCTTCACAGTTCCTAAATAACGCAATCAATGGCGAGATCTCTGCTTGCAAAAATATACGTTGAAATAACCTTCTTGCATTTTTTGATAAATCTATCATTTTGGAAAGTTTCCAAAATTCTTAAAAAAAAGTGGAAACTGGAAACATCCCTCCTCTCAGAGATGATACAAATCTCTATGTCTCCCTAATGAGAAGGCCGACTTCTTAGCTTCTACTTTTGGCAAAAAGCACACAGTATCAGAGCACTTAAGCGATATACTATATCTGACGTACTTTCCACAAAAACTACTTTGGCCAACTAGCCCGTTTTCGTGGAAGATTCTTATCTCGTATCAGCTACCAAAGTTAAAGAATTAAACTTAAGGGAATCCCACCCAAAACAATCAATTATTTAACTTTTATTTTCAATTCGTGCCTTAGATTGTGTTACTTTCCAGTTTAGTGGAAAACAGCTCTGGTTGTACCTATTCCAAGACCTGGTAAGCCCAAGAACAACCCCAATAGTTCCTTAAGCAAGCTATTCGGAAAAAAACTTATTAAAGAAAAAATTGATATAATTTTAACCGACAAAATCGTTATCCCTAATTTTTAATTCGGTTTCAGAAAAAAACATAACAAGAACCATCAAGTAGCCTGAATCAAAAATCGAGTGTCCGAAAAACTTAAATCAGGCTTAAATCGGAGTGATTGCGCAACATCTTATCGGTTAAATTTACAAAGATGCTAAAATAAATTATTAAAAATGATGTTAAGCCATCCACGGTACTACTCGACAAGAAGTTTTCCTTGAATAGAATAAATTACCTTTTTAAACATATGTTATTATATAGTATTATATCTTAGTTGTAAAGGTTCATAATAATAATAATAATAATTGAGTGGCACTACAGTCCATAACGGACCAGGGCCTAGCTTCTACAACAACTACTCCAATCCAATTGGTATAAATATCACCAAAACAGAACTTCATTAGTATTTTGAGTGCAAATAAGCAATTTAAGTGTTTAAATAACTCAGCTTCACTAAGAATATAGTTAGCCAGTTAGTACAGACAGAAGCAAAAACAGTGCTTTTGCTTAGTATTAGTAAAGACGCTGAGAGACAATTTAATATTCTAATATTAGATTAACTGTGCCCGCATAGGGGCAATAGTATTTTGTATCCAGAAAAGAAAATTTGTAAAAGTAAAAAAAATATTTTTAAAACTAAAAAAAAAAATCAGTAAAAAGATGATTGTTGTCGTTTTTAAATAATAAATAAAATCCTTTTATTTATACAAAGAAATTATTTTAAGTATTGCGATTTTAACAATAATACTATTCATTTCGTATAATGTCAATATTGGTAAGTACGCAGTAGTATATTTTAAGAAACAAGTGTTGGATTCAGAATAAATTTTGAAATATGACATTTCTTTCAAGAATCTTTCCTCCATACTTTCACTGTGTTGACAATAATAAATTTAATTTGTTTTCTCTTTTGCCCTAAATACATTTTGAGTGCAGATGTGAGTGTTGAAGTCACTGATTTCTGTGGATTGTGGTGTTGCTGTAAGTCTGTTGTGGGTAAATGAGCTGGCTTTAATCTTTCAATATATACATTGGTGATTCTGACCTTTACATCTATTTTAAAAATTTTTGAAATTCCATTTACGCATGTGAACTCGAAATTCCTTTAAGAAAAAACCTTCCTTAGATGGATGACCTTCGTTTGTGATGACTTCACCAGGTAATCGTAAAATTGTTCCATATACATATTCAGCGCGTGATTACTTTAGGTTTTTTTTAAGTCAAGTACTTAATGCAAGGAGCAATCCTGAAAGTATGTCAGTCTAATCTTTGGTTTGATGGCAACGGATTGCTATTTTTACTGTTCTGTGCCATCTTTCCACCATCTCTGAGTCGTTAAGTGTAAAACAGTTTTGTCATTGCTTCGAACAATGTTGACTCGAACTGCAGTCCATGATAAACACATACGCCCTGGTGCACGAGTCCGCATAGTATTACGGACATAGTTAAGTTTAATGTAAATAGTTACGTAGTTCATTAAGTAGTTACTAAGTATTTAGTAATTGTATATAGTTCTATATGTGTTTAAGTCTAAGTTTAGGTAGCGTAGTTAGGTTATATACTTATTTAAGCTAGGTTAAGAACAAAAACGACTAAGAAATCTAAGTTTCTTCAATTTTCTTGGAGGAGTTGAAAAAAAAAATTACATAAGCTTAAGTGATGATTTTAAATAATATAAAGACCGAACGGCAGGTCACCAGTTTAGGTTTTAAAATTACGCTAAGTTGTCTGGATATGACCACACTAACAGCATCATTAGACGAATTTATGGTTGCCTGCGTAAGTTGTGGATGACCTCAAGTTACACTCCAATAGATACTAGAAGGAAACTTGTTACCACTCTCATCATGCCATTGATAACATATGCTGAAGTTGTCTACAGTAAAGTCGACTCTTTACCCCAAAGAAAGCTGCAGATAGCTTTTAATGATGCTATCAGGTATGTTCACAAGCTGGGTAGGTCTGATCACGTATCTCATCATACTATAAGATTTCTAGGAAGTGCTCTAGAGCATTATATGGATCCTAGAAATTTAATATTTTTGCATAGCATTATTGTTACCAAAACTCCATCATATCTCTACAAAAAACTTAATTTTGCTCGATCTACCAGAACTTATGCCCTAATACCATCCCGTCATTTTTACACAAATTCATCGCGTCTTTTTTACATTCATGCTATTAAACTTTGGAACTCCTTACCAATTAGTATACGAAATATCACAAAAAAAAAAACGTTTTCAATATGCTATTACTATTTATTTTTCATCCTTTTCCTAAGTGCTCTTCCTATCTTCCTATATACCCCTTTCTGTAGTTTTAAGAAATCTATATTGTATATATTTCCGAATTTGTTATTATCTTAGTACTATAAAAGACTCATGTCTTATTGTACGCTTTTTACTAAATAAATTATATTGAATATTGAATTGAATTAAAATCGAAATTTTTTTGTACAAATGGCCGTATTTATTATATATCATTTTGGGAAACACTAAAGTATACTTGCTGTTGGTCTGGTCCAATCATGAGTTTTTCAGTCCTCAGCGCCGTTGTATTGTCTCCAAGTATTTTTTTGTTCTCCGTCTGTCGTTGAGTACTCGTACAAGGCGTCGATTCCTCACGATGCGTCAGCTACAAGATTGTCGATCCCGATTGCTCCCTCGATGTTTGTAGTCCACTGCAATTAGGTTAACGAATTTGTCAGATGCGGCAAAAGTGTTGGGGCTGATAAAGATTGCGGTAGAAAGGGTCAAGCATCTTTTTTGTAAAAATCCTTCTGTAATTTATGTAAAGGTGCTTTAATGTAAGAAGCATCCTTGACATACCTTTTAATAAAATTAAACATGCCCATTGACGAGTTTGGGCTAAAATTTGGGGATCTTTAATAATGTTATCACTTTGATCTTGTTGCGAATGGTTGCAGCATTTTTTGGCCATTATGCCGACGATAGTCCCCACATGGTCTCCAGTCGCCAAATTTATTTTTTGCCATGTACAAAGAACATGCTCATGAACTACTTGATGGGTGGTCATGTAACACTTTTGATAGCTGAGCATTATTTGCTAGTATGTTGGAATATGTCCCAAAAAGTTCAGCATACTCCTCTTCTTCTTCTTCTTCTTCTTCTTCTTCAGATGGCGCTACAGTCCGGGGTGGACCTAGGCCTCAACCAACATACCTGTCCAGCTAGAACGATCTCTTGCCAGCTGCATCCAGTTGCGCACTCCAACTTAGTTGAGGTCATTTTCCACTTGTGTGCTCCATCTCAGTCTAGGACGTCCTCTGTTGCGTTGTCCCTGTGGTTCGGATTCGAAGACTCTTTGGGCTTTGGTGTTGTCCATCCGCTCTACATGGCCTAGCCACCTTAAGCGTTGTATCCGTAGACGCTTGACTAGGTTCATGCCACCGTACAGCCCATACAGTTCGTGGTTGAATCTTCTCCTCCAGATGCCATCAACGCAAACAGGACCAAAAATCGCACGCAGAACTTTTCTCTCGAACAGAGAGAGCTTCCTCATCCGCTTTTAGTAGCGTCCAGGTTTCTGCGCCGTAAAGCAGAACTGGGATGATCAAGGTATTTTACAAAGTCACTGTGGGCGTTCGGGAGAGGGCTTTATTACTCAATTGCCTCTTAAGCCCAAAGAAACAGCGATTGCCAAGAGTGATTCTGCGCTTGATTTCGGTACTGATGTTGTTGTCCTCGTTTACCACCAGTCCCACTTTAGCCGCTTCCGCTTCGATGCTAGTAAACGCCTCATTGACGGCTCGCTGAGTTCGGCCGATCACGTCAACGTCATCGGCATAAACTAGCAGTTGGACGGACTTGTGGAAGATCGTGCCTCTGATGTTGACGCGTGAGTTACGCACGATCCCCTCAAGAATGATATTAAAGAAGTCGCATGACAGCGCGTCGCCTTGTCTAAATCCTTTTTTGACATCGAAGGTCTCGGTGAGTTCGTTACCGACCTTGACGGAGCAGCGAGAGTTCTCCATCGTCATCCTACACAATCTGACGAGTTTGGTATGGTATGGAAAAATAGATGGTGGATGTCGATTTGTATTTCTTGGGATTTCTCCAGGATTTGCCACAGTGTGAAGATCTGGTTGATTGTGGACTTTCCTGGCCTGATACCACACTGATAAGGACCTATCAGGTTGTTGACGAACGGTTTCAGGCGCAAGAAAGCGAAAGAAAATCTTATATGCGATGTTAAGGAGACTAGTCCCTCAATAGTTGGCGCAGTCGAAGGGGTCTCCTTTCTTGTGGACCGGGCATACGATGCTGAGATTCCACTCGTCGGGCATGCTTTCCTCCGACCATATCTCACAGCTCATCCTCAGCCGCTTTGAACAGCTCTGCGGACAGTCCGTCCGCGCCAGCAGCTTTGTTCGACTTCAGTCTCGATATTGCTATCTTGACCTCGTCGAGGTCGAGGGACGGAATTCTTGTCCTGGAACATTCTGCCTAACAGCGGGATTTGTGTCGTCATCGCCGTTTAGGAATCTGCAGAAATGATCCTTCCAGATTCTCAGCACCGACTGCGACTTTACCACCAGTTGTCCATTTTGGTCTCGGCAGGCTTCAGTCCGAGGTTTGTAACCGCCAGATAACTGTTTTATCGTGCGGTAAAAATTTCGGACGTCATTCTTGCCATAGCACCTCTCCATTTCCTTGACCGCGCGCTTCTCGTGCTCTTTCTTTTTTCTTCTGAGAAGCCGCTTCTCTTCCCTTCTTCTCTGTTTGTAGAGCTCACAAACAGCTCTCGTCGTTCGATGCAGCGTTGCCTTGTATGCTTCCTGTTTGGCTGCATGCGCCTGCTTGCACTCGTCGTCAAACCATGGGTTCCTCCTAGGTGGTGGCGTGAAACCCAGCACATCAGTGGCGGCCTCTTTGATGGCTTCTTGACAACGTTTCCATTTGTCTTCTATTGTTTGTGCAGGCAGCGTCGAACTTTGGGAGAGCTTCAGGGAGAGTCGATCGGTAAAGGCTCTAGCGATCGACTGCGATTGTACCTTTCCTACGTCAATCCGTTTTGGCCTGTCTCGACTCCGTTGCTCTCTCGATATCCGGGTTCTTACCTTGTGTGTGGGAACCGCGTTCTTGGCCACAGAGAGATTTCGCCCCGAGGCGAAGTCAACTAGCCTGAGTCCGTTTCCGGAGGTGTTGGCGTGCAGGCTGTGTCTCCCGATGACTTTAACAAAAACTACTTCTCTTCTCAGCTCAGCGTTAAAATCTCCTAGAACGATCTTGGTGTCGTAGCTGGGGCATCGATCATATGTCCTTTCTAGGAGGTGATAGAAGTCTTCCTTAATGCTGTCATCTTTTTCCTCCGTCGGGGCGTGGGCGCATATGAGGCTTATATTTCCGAATTTAGCCTTGATGCGGATTGTTATGAGGCGTTCGCTTATGTATTGGAAGCTTAAGACTTTTTGCCTAAGTCTGCCTCGAACAACAAAACCGCATCCAAATAAGCGTTTCCCTCTCTCCCTGTAGCAGTCGCCGTGGTATATGTCGCAGTTTCTAACTCTTCTCTTGCCCGGTCTATCCGAGCGCATTTCTTGAATTGCGGTAATGTCTGCTTTATAGCAGTCCAGGGCCTCTGCAAGTTCATCGGCTGCACGTGGTCTGTTTAGGGACCCCATATTCCACGTGCAGATCCGTAAATCATTGTCCTTTGTACGTTTGCGAGGGTTGTCAACAGTGTATCCAACCGTATCCGAGGCATTCGGTTGTTCCGTAACTTTTATTTTTTGTAATTTGGCCGAGCAGTTACCCCGACGCACATCCCCAACCAGGAGGACCAGGCCCTTTTTTATACCTCTTGGGTGGAGGTCGCATTTATAGGTTTAGCAAGTTGAGTTCGGATGAACAACAACCAGTACCCGGTGGCTACCAACGTGGAGGTACTATAAGCACAGTTGATGTGTGGGAAACAGTTACAACAGCTGGGCATCGCCAGGTTGATACCAATCAGTGCCTACCCTGTTCCCACATCATCCAGCCACCTCAGCATACCCCTCGTCTTTGCAAAATTCCATGGATTGATGTAGGACAAGACTTCCCTTTTACGTAAGGTTTTGTTTGGCCATCCACCACACGAACATATTTGATATCGTTTTTTTACCGATAACTTTGAAGTAAATATATGCACCAACTACAACATCCAGCGCACAGGTCTTCCTAAGCCTAGGTCAAGTGGCAGAGAATGTGTTGATTCGGTCCTCATGGACGAACACCTGAAAGATCAGCTCCCGTCTCAACCACGTTGGTATATTGTTTTGTCGTTGAGGAAGAGTAAGCGAGATGTTTAGCCACCAGCGACTGCTGCTCGTTTCCGTTTTTCTGCTTAAACTCTAACATGGACGTGTGCTTGATCTCAAAATCATTGATGGTAAAAACGATGCTTGCTAATTTTTAATTCCTTTACTTGACTTGACCTTTACTTTCAACTTGACGGGAAAGGCTGCTAACTGTTTTCTCAAAGTGTGCGTTATTTGATGATGCTTGTGGCTCGGCAGCCATAATTAAGGTGTTGGAAAATGATGAAATGTTCCGAATATCATCTGCCAGTTGCGCTTATTACTCGTTGTTAAGTTTTTATCCCGCTACAAGTCTTATCCGTGGTAGCCGCCGTGGCGTAGTGGGTATGTGCGTCGACTCACACGCCAAGGCCCTATTTTCGATTGTCGGACTGAAAACATCACAATTTTTCACGGCATCACTTCTTTCGAGTGGCTAACAACACTCAAAGATTACTAATTGTCTGTGAAATGTTTTTCAAATCCTGCCGTTTTGCAGGTCCCTTCTACTCGTGAGAGAGCAGAAGCACGTACAACACGAGTAGTTGTTGTAGAAGCTAGGCCCTGTTTACTCTTGGGCTGTGGATTGAGTGGTACTCAATTATTATTAAGTTAAGTGTTATAGCGTTAAGTTACTGTCGTGACTGGTTTTCAAATTGTGCTTCCAGGGAAGCAAATCATCGCTCTGTTTCTTTCCAAATTCAAAAATATGAAATATTCAGCCGCTTCAAACCGTTGATTGCAAGCAAAGCAGTGTATATTGTCTGGGCCTGCCGAGCGGTGCATCTATAGCACGCCTCGGAAGATGTGATGAACTGGAAATTCATACCACGTGGCCAAACCAACGAAATATAGACATTCCTGTCAGAAGAAGTAGCTGTTCAACATTGAGTTCACCCCGCACCGTCGCGTTTCTTAACCTTTTCCGTAACGGCACTAAGAAATCTCATCTCGGCAGCCTTAATCTTTCGTTCTTTTTCCATATTTCATGACCATATATGAGAGTTGGAACAAGCATACTATTTCCAAATCTACAAAACAACTGTAGATCGGTTAAGTATACTTCCAAGCCTTCTCAAGTACCACTCTTAGGGTCGTACCTCTGTCAGAAACATCAGATAGCCACAAGACTCCCTATTTACTCGTCAGCATTTCTGGCTGCATTCCATCCACGCCGGGGGACTTGCCAATTTTGATCGATTCAATCGTCAAAGTGACTTCCTCCACTGTGACTTCCGTCAATTTCAGTGCCCTGTTATGGATATCAAACCACTTCATTCCACAGGCATGACGCGCAGAGTTAATGACAGCTGTAGAAAATAATCCATTCTTCCTTTACATGCGACGGAACAGTTTCTTCCACCGAATGCGTGTAACCATTATTGATCTCCAATTCGGCAGGAATTGTACTTTATCAATAACATTCAGCTTACACAGCACCAGGTAATGATCAGTTGACAGAACTTCCTAACGGTATCCACTACAATACTCTGTCTACCAGCCAAGTGGGAGTATCCCCATTCCCGCCTGAGGTAACATTTGGGGGGTAACTCCCGATATAAAGAGTTCCATCCTTTCAAAAGGTCCACACTTCTAGATCGCTTTTGTTTCGCCGAAGAGTTACCTACGATCTCTAAACGAACTTGGTAGCTTCTTCAAAAAACTCGAGATCCTTTTCTATAAGCGATGAGACGTTCCCTGTCTTCGTCAGACCATTATACAATTCAAACGAACTATTAAGAGTAATATAAAAAACAAAAACAAAACAAAAATATCGTAATTACGATCTTTACTGATTGATTAGTTATATCTTCGGGCGTAGTCTTTTTACTAAACCTTGACAGGTGAATCCACTTGTATATTGGTAAACCAAACAATGAAGATAAAACGTCAGAACCAATTATTTTTTTTTTGTTTTGTGCCTGAGGACTTCTTATTAAAAACCACGGTTATTATTAGTGATAACCGGAGGCGAACTGATGTATATTATTCAAGAGAGTGGAAAAGTTTTTGTCGTAGGCAGCATGCAGCAAGTTTCTTGCCGCGTCATCTTTGAAAAACGACCCGAATCAATTTTTATCCGCAATCATCTTTTATATTTATTTGATTACTTCTTACTATAACGTTCTTCAAATCGATGGATTATATGAATGATTGCTAAAATTAATATGCAAATCGTTAACTGGATTTGTTCTCTTCTCGCCTTCCCAACCCATCCGGGTTTATCATGGCACGCAGGCACAATTTTCTTTTATTATGACAACAGATCAGTCTGGTTCTGGATAAATACGGCAGGGCCCTACTGGGCAAATTTGGCGCAATTTAAGCCAAAGAGAATTTTCAATATTGCAAGGTATTAGGGACCGCTAAAGACATTCAAAAGTCATCGCTCTTATCCAAGATTTCTATTAAATGAAAGACTGCTGCATAGGAGGATTGAGGATCAAGGTAACACCTTTTTCAGCTCAGTAAATTCATTTAGGCAGACAACTTGCGTTTGAAAATTAATGAAATGCTTTACTCCTTTTATATTTTACTGCACCTGATTTCTAATGCGTGGGGGTACGAGGTAACGTCGTTGGGAATATATTACCATCTATCTCCAGATGGTCGACATACAATGAGAAACTATGTTCCTATATTTTTCCTAGCTTTTCCTCCTTGCAATGCTAAAGATTGGTTCCTGCGGTAGTCTTATATCAATTAATATATAATATATATCTTTGCTGCGACAAGGAGTGATCAGGAGATACTCTCCTTCCTGATACCGTATTATGACTATGGTTAGTAAAAGAAATATCACTCTTTGAACAATACAATTTCAATCTGCTACATGAAATTTGGTGAAATGAGAAAAGCATCCTAGAATAATTCAATATCCCAGCAATTCATAAAAGCCTACAGTAAAGGAAGGCTGACGTTTTTTAAAGCTTTACATTTTTACAGAAGGCCTGAAAATGTTAAAGAACTTTGAAGTTAATTTGTTTGTAAGAAATGCGTTAACGTGGCAAAATTCTAAAATATTGAAATATCAAACAGCCAGATAGGTCAAAATCCCAAAATGTTTATGGAAGACCTTGTTGTATGGAAGACCTACTTGTGGTCGCTGTGGCGTAGTGGTAAGTGCATCGACCGCCGCGCAGAAAGTCTGGGTTCGATTCCCGGACGGGACACCTAGCATTTTTTCACGGCACCACCTCTTTCGAGTTGCTGACAACACTCAAAGAGTATTAATTGTCTATGGAAAGCTTCTCAAATCTCGCCGTTCGGAATCGGCAAAAAACTGGTAGGTCCCTTCTACTCCTGGAGAACAGTAGCATGCACAACACGAGTAGTTGTTGTAG